>FR990081.1:2908244-12908244 GCA_905404285.2 Erannis defoliaria | reverse complement strand
AACTAAAGTATTGCTGTCCTCAGCTAACATGCCTAGTAAAAAAGTGACAGCAATATTTTAATTACTTTAGAACTGTCAACTAAAACCGTCAGAAACGACCACACTGTAGGTATTTACTTAGGGTATTTTTTTTTTGTTTATATTTAATATACACTTCTAGCCTTTTATGTAACCTGTACTTATTACAAGCTTTCAGTACCAAACGTTTTGACTCTACATTTCTAATGCATACAGCCCAAAATCAAACACGTCTGCTTCCTCGTTTCCTGAGAGATATAATCTAGATCTTATTAAAGTCAGAGTATCTTCCAAATCTGCGTGCTTCATCTTCGACTACACCGCCACATACCAACAGGCGAGTTGAGGGCCAAACGCGAATTTATACTGCTTAAAAAAAGTTCTGCGAATTTTTGTTACTCTACCTTATCATAATTTCCCTCTACATAATTATGTAACAAACTGAAGGAAAAGATGTTTTGATAGGATTTCTTTGTAAATTCCTATTATAACACTTTAAGAAACTCATCACATTTGCTGGTATCTGCAGTGGTTGTCAATATTTATTTTAGATATAAGAGGTATTCCTCTAAAGGGCGATTTTCTGACAGGCAATAAAAAAAAGAACGTCATAGATGGCTCTGACTTTGCGCAGACCAGACGTGACAGTCATCGTCAAGTGTTTTATTCTATTTCTTATACCACCTATCAAACATAGTATGCTGTTTTTGGCTGGCACGTTTAGTCTGCGCTATCTGTCAAGTTGAAATAAACTACTTTCTTTTTTTAAATTAATGTTTAGAAATTCGCTAATTATTAAGTTGCGTTAGGAAAAAACTATTTAACGCTTTGTTACTGCTGTTATTAAATTTCCGATGTTCGGTATGATTCCATCTTAAATACTTATTCTAAGAAAGTGATCATGAAATTTTGAGAAGTTTAAGCAAACTATTAAAATTGTTTATTGCGTCAGTAAATAATCAAAACTAGATTAAGATGGCTCATTAGGTACCAGTTTTAGTTTTATCGTATTTAACTCAATAAAATATAATCAAAAGTTACTAGATTTCATGTAACTAACGAAATCATTTAACAATAACTCAAAAGCGTGCAAATATTCAATGAATTAGGTTGCCTAAGTAATTACCAAACCTTATCGCAATTAAGTACAATAACATCATTTTAAAATGATGCCAGTCGCATCATTAACGTGTTTTGTCCCTTCAATGCCTACCAACAAGCTACACATAAACCGACCCCCATGATCCAATCACCTCCAAACTCCAACACCTCAAATGCCCCCAGATAATTGCCACCGCACTCAAACACCAGAATGCATTATCGAAATAAAAAATTCACCTCAATTTCCAAAAGAGATTTCCACCCGATACGGCGGCTGGTAATGCTTAGCCACTCACGCACACAGACGTACAAACAGACACACATAGACCACATGAAATATTCAGTCACCACTTCGATACATCATTCATTCGGCCGCCGAGCGCTCGACACCAATCTTCCATTTGCCAAGAAGATCGATACACGTCGTGGCCATATAAGCATTCCGGGGGTGGCAGACGGGGTGTCTTAAAGGGGAGTTAAGGTTTAGTCCCGAATATTGAATTTCCCTTGGGACAAACCCGTTTCGCTTTGTCCCTTCGCCGGGGTCGCGTAGGCCGTGAGGCCGTAAGATGCCCGGGCAGACTCACACATAGGTAAAATGCGTGAGTAGGTGTGGGATAATAACATTGTGAGGCCGGGCATACGTGACTTTCAGGGTGTTTGGCGGGCCCCCGGGCACCGAGTATATTACTACATACCTACCGCCTATATGTGTATGAGAGTGGGTGTTTTACCCTATATGTGATATAGAGGCCTCCCTGCTTCAAAGCCTTCAAATTGGGTCTCTCTAAATAAAATTCTGTACGCGCGAGTTTGTGTCAAAAGAACGTTTTTGTGAAGAATTCTTTGGATCTATTTTAATTTAAATGTGCGTGCATTTTTGAAGTAAAAAAATTTCTCTAACTGGAACTTGCTATCGCAAAGAGAGTAATCTATTATCTACACTATCTTATCCTGTATCTGTTTTTTTAAACAAAATATAATAATTGTGTATTTAACTCAGATTTTACCTAGTCTTTACGAAAACTTATTATTTTATTACCTACATAAATAAAACGTAACAAACTAAAATTCCGGTTTATTCCAATTCTGAATCAATCGCTATACCTGGCGTCATCCATATTACATTATGATAATATGATATTACTACTTTTACTTTTTACGTTTAAACATGGCTTTACACCTAATAGATAACTAATAAAGCATTGCGATTTGAACGTAAATAAAACGAAGAAAAGATATATTTCTATTTTACCAAATCAGTTCACTAGAAAGTAAAATACTTAAGTAAAAAAAATATCAAGCTTATATATGGAAAAAATCTAGCGCAATCCAACAAATCAGCTAAGTTTATTCAGCCCTCCCTACCCATAAACAGAGAAGCTAACGCACTATCTCTCCACGATACAAACAAACCATTAATCGTGTTCCGTACATCTTTACCCCACTCTCCCCTTATAGGATCCCTACGCCGCTGCTACGCAATGTACGGTTTTGTGTGATACATGACTCTACGGTCGAGTTCATTTTGATCGTATTCATACAAATACCGTAAATTACGAAATTTCTGTCCTACCCTAAATTTCTCCTCTCTCGGAAAATTCTACTCCGTCTTTCTTTCCAACTAAGTACCTTGTATATGATTTGGATTGTCTCTAGACTTCTATCTATCTGGATACAATCCTTTTAATTTTGTGTAGTAGGCTAAAGTACTTTAAATAGTTTTATTTATTTATTTATATAAGTTCACCAACACTGTGTACATTAATACATTTTTAAAACGGTTTGAAACTAATAGTATAAAGCCAAATGTCACAATAATTATAGGTGAAGACAGCATGCAATAACAATATTTTCGAGTAAAATTAAATAAAAAAGTCAAAATAAAAATGTCAATTAAAACTTAAATTTAAAAAGATTAATCATACAATTTGAGAATTTTATATCAATGAATTACTTAATTATAAAATTATATATATACATTATTATCGATGATGCTCACATAGTCAGAGACCTTAAAGACTTTCTGAAACGAATAATGTTGTCACCAAAAATGTCAATGTCGATTGTCTTAGACATGGTATTATATTGACGGGTCATTCTAGATAAGGGTGCACTGAATCCCAGGTTCGAGCGAGAGCTCAGCGTAGAAAAAATGTTGAAGCGCGACACTCTTGGCAATGTTCGGGGGTTAGTCAGTGACAGTTCCGAAAGCAAATCTGGAGTGTCCAAAGTCCCGTTCGCAAGTTTAAAAAGATATAAAAGCGTATTAGTTAGTTATTATGTAGTTAATAAAAGCTTTTGCTCGGTAAAAATAAATTACATTTGGCATGAAATATAGTTTAACATCCAAACGGATATAGAAGGTATTTTCTTGAAAATCCGAGAAAACTTCATTATGGAGTAATATTTTATTAATAAATGTAGTGGTTACTGTCTTGTACAGCACAGATACCTAAATAGCTGCCCCAAATACTACCCCATTACTTACCTACATACACCTATTATTTCTTAACATCAAGCAGGAGGTAGGCAAACGCAAACCTATTTTGATTGAATTTGGAAAACCCTTTCCCATTCAACTTTTTAATCGCTGTTGTTTTTTATAAAAAAGTTTCTGTATTATTGCTATTATAGAAAAACAATCTAATAATATTATATTAACGTACAGCTATAATTTAATCAAAGCAACACTATTAGTAAAGGTGACGTATGGCGGCCCCGCCTGGGGAGGTGGGGGCAAAGTCGGCCACTATAAATCTCTGTCACAGTGAGATAGAGACAAATACCCCGCCGTATCTCACCTGGTGGTAAAACAGAAATAACGGGTTATTTCGTGAGCCGAGATCTTGCAATTTTTATTTATCGCTTTTACATTATAGGTAGTTGTTTTCAACTTGTGTAAAAATTAAGTAAAAAGTACGTGAGGATAATTTTTTAACCAAGTGAAACGAAGGTCTCTGAGTTTAAGGTGACAAGTTGGTTGTATGAACTTGTATGTATATTTGTTCGACGATCAGTTGCGGACTGTTGTACCAATCGTTATGAAATGTTGTAAGCAAGTAGTTTATACAGGGCTAGTTCTAATCAGTTAGCATCATTTTAAGGGCATATTCTGTACATCAAAACAAACAACTTTTACTACCAACATTGAAATAGCAAAAAAAACAGCTGTTCCATACATTTTGTCCAAGGTCGATGCACTTTTTGTATGGAACAGCTGTTTTTTTTGGCGATTTCAATGTTGATGTTCAAACGGTGATGACAGTGATAATAAAAAGTTGCAAATATAATGTTATTCCGGGGGAAAAGCTATCTCCATTCCAAATTTTATCTAAATCCGCTCAGCCGTTATGGCGGAAAGAGGTAACAATAACAAACAAATTCACACACACCCCCACAAACTTTTGCATTTATAATATTAATGTGATTGTATAATTTTGTTGCTATAAAGCTTGGAGGATCTAGCTCTCCTGGGTATATAATCAAAGCTATAAAGTCAAGACCAAAGAGGTTCGATTCATTTTTTATTACATAAAAAAAAATTACAATATAAAAAAATATATACAGGCTGTGGCGTAAAGAGTGGATATACCTTTACCAACTGGTGGGGGACATCATAACTGTTCATGAAATAAAAAAATAGCCCCAGTAAAAGTGTCACGGTTTTCGAGTTATGGAACATTTTAGTTTTTTTTTTTTTTTTTTACCTTCGACCATTCTTTTCGGTGCCAAGGTCGCAAATGAAGGTCTTTTCTCGTTTTTTTTTTTTTTTACATTCTTTGATAACTGTTCTATCATATATTAACTGCCGTTTTTGTGTCACAGCTACAGTTTTTTTATTAGAAAAATATTTAGCAAAAAAAATGTGTTTTGCTATTTTTTCCCAAAAGTTTGACCTCTTGTAGTGTAAAAAAAATGTAGAGCCACCTAGGTGGCCTAACTAAATAAAAACTTGCCTACTTCATTGGCATTCCGAAATAGTATACCACTCGGTATTTATAGCTTTCAATTCAAAGAATATTCCTGTTAGGATTAACCAAGGCCTGTTTTTCTTAGAATGCTTTTCACAATTCTTTTTTTTTTATGATGGTTCGTTCATTGTGTGTAAGCTCAAAGCTAGCTGGCTTCTAAGAAATTGTATAAAAATTCTTTGAATCGACAAATACCGCCTACCTGCGCTAGCAGTGGTGGTCGGACGTAAATCTCCTGTCCTTTTCTTTTACACGTTCCCGTGTAAAAAAGATAGCTAATGACTCTATTGTGTGGATCGAGGGCTCGCTCGCGCCAGTGTGCTATCATACTACTTCCGTGCTACAACGTTTTTACTTTGCTTTGGATTGGATTTAAATAACGATTTTGCTGTGACCCCGGACTTGATTTCGCCTTGTGACTTGGATTTGATTTTGTGCTGTGACCCCGGACTTGATTTCGCCTTGTGACTTGGATTTGATTTGGTGCTGTGACCCCGGACTTGATTTTGCTTGGTGATTTGGACTTTTTATCGAGTGCAATGCCGCGACACACACAATACACTCCGAGAGAGTATGCTGAAATGCACTTAATTTACGGCGAGTGTGGTGGAAATTCCGTACAAGCAGCAGCACTGTATCGGGAAAGGTTCCCCAATGCACGCCATCCCGATTACCGTGTTTTTATCAGAGTACATAATACATACGCGGATGGTCGAATCCCTGGAGCTGGCGTCGGCGGTACTAGCTCGGGGAGACCACAACAGATAGACCATGAAGCTGTTCTCCATGAGATCGAAGACGATCCAACAACGTCGGTGCGAGTAATTGCAAGAAACACTGGCATATCGACAAGAACGGTGCACAGAATTTTGAAGAGAGAACAGCTCCATCCTTATCATTATCAGCTTGTCCAAAGCTTATTACCACGAGATTATTCCCAGAGAAAGGCTTTTTGTCAAATAATGTTAAGAAAAATGAGAGAAGACCCAGAATTTTTTAACAGGATTCTGTGGAGCGACGAATCGACCTGTAAAAAAGATGGGTATTTTAATATGCACAACTTGCACAGCTGGCAACTCACTAACCCGAGACTAAAGAGAGAAGATAGGTCCCAGTACCAGTTCAAAATAAACTTGTGGACAGGGATCTGGAACGGCCAAGTCATCGGCCCAGTTGAGTTGCCAGCCACACTGACTGCCGAGGGATATTTGAATTTTTTAACACTTGATCTCCCTACACTGTTAGAGGAGGTCTCTTTAGAAGATAGGAGAAGAATGTGGCTGCAGCATGATGGTTGCCCTGCGCATTACGCCCGCAATGTGAGAGAGTACCTAAATGAAACATACCCTCGGAGATGGATCGGGCGCTTGGGGACCATTCTGTGGCCACCACGGTCCCCAGATCTTAACCCGCTGGACTTCTTTTATTGGGGGTGCCTCAAGGAGCCCATCACCTCGATCGAGCAGCTCCGTGAGTGCATTCAAAGAGCGGCACAAACGATTACCGAATGTGGCCATGCGCAAAAAATGAAGCGCTCTTTTATAAGAAGATGCAGAGCGTGCATTAGTACAAATGGTAGCCATTTTGAGCATTTATTGTGAGTAAATTATTATGAAATAAATGTACTTTAAATGTCTTAACTTGTTTAATTTGCTTATTTTAGTTAACTGCTTTGTTTAACTTTTTTTGTTTGAGAAATTCCTTTTTAATAAGTTTATTTTAATATTATTTGTATTTAGAGAAAATGATCTTTACCCATCTTAACAGGAATATTCTTTGAAATGAAAGCTAGAAATACCAAGTGCTATACTATTTCAGAATTCCAATGAAGTAGGCAAGTTTTTAATTAGTAGGGCCACCTAGGTGGCTCTACATTTTTTTTACACTAAAAGAGGTCAAACTTTTGGGAAAAAATGGCAAAACACATTTTTTTTGCTAAATATTTTTCTAATAAAAAAACTGTAAGTGTGACGCTGAAACGGCAGTTAATATTTGGTATAACAGTTATCTATGAATACTACAAAAAAACAAATCTATAAAAGACCTTCATTTGTGACCTTGGCACAGAAAAGAATGGTCGAAGGTAAAAAAAAATTAAAAAATCTAAAATGTTCCATAACTCGAGAACCGTGACACTTTTACTGGGGCTATTTTTTTTTCCATGAACAGTTATGATGTCCCCCACCAGTAGGTAAAGGTATATCCACTCTTTAAGACACACCCTGTATATTAAAGATAGATAAATTTATTTTATAAAAAACTTAAGCACTAAATAGAAACACCTTAACGCTAACAGATATATATGGAAAAACAATTGATGATCTGTCGGTGTGCACTGGATCCCACACTAGGGTGACCTGTGTCGTAGGCTCCAGGCTCTTCCTTTTTGAAGTTAGAAGGAAATTAGGCAAGTAAGTAATATAATGACAAAAAACACAAGTAAATTTAAATATAACAAAACAAAAAATAAAATATAGACTCTTGGGCTAAGAACTCCGAGAGTCAAGGTAACGAAGACTATATGCGTATTAATATGAGCAAAAAATTCAAGACCAAAGAGGTTCGATTCATCGTAAATCTGAATTCTAACAGAAGATAATAAACCACGCCATAAAGCATAGTTCAGGCTGTTCTATTGAAAAGCCGAGCCTTTGATACAGAGAGTAATTTCTCAAGTCCCACCTACGTGCCTGTGTTTCCAATCACGTTCTTTGTGAGCTATCGAGACGTATGGCCGATATTGTGTGCTGACTTTAATCTTGAGAAGCGAAACAATAAATCTCATTACACATACATCATATGATGAAAAACACTATACGCTTTCTACTATGTATTATTAATCACACTAATCACATCAATATTATAATAGTACATTATGATACAAGTGTGCTATGTTGGTCATTACTATAGACTGGAATCAATCCAACGTAACTTTGTTGGATATCTCCAGTTCAAGTGCAAGAAATACGACAACGATTATGAGGCGAGGTGTAGAAGACATCACATGTTACCTCTTCACGAGCGACGCAGAATGGGTGATATTGTACTTTTAACAAAAATTGCTCAATGTCAAGTTGACTCTTCACACCTCTCTAACATAAACTTGCACGTCCCTAGAATACTCGCAAGACATCCTAAATGCTTACACATCCCTCAGTGTGTGACTAATTATAGACAGAACTCCTTCTTTCTACGAGCATCTAACTATATAAATAAACTGGAAGACTATCCCGAATTTGACTTATTTAATTCATCCGCGAACTCGATAAAACTCAATATTACCAAAAACTGGTTTGGTGTGTCTCCTTGACTTATACTTAGTATACCTACATATTATTTATTTAATTTCATTTAAGTAATTGCAGACAAGTGTCTAATTAGTCTCAATATGCGGAAACTCTTAAATGGCGCATAGTTTCTATATGTTTGGTAATTATGTTTTTTGTCGCTGTTAGTTTCCCGAATAAAATAAAATAAAATAAAATAAATAAATTACACTAGAGGCGGTATTATGCGCGCGAGCCGCAGGCGAGCGCGATAAGGAAGCCGAGAGCGTAATGACTAATAGTTTTATACGACTGGTTTCATCACACTTGCGAGGAAAAAACAAACATTTTTTGATAATAATCAACCACACAGCGAAAACGTCAACAAACATTTGCGGAAAAAGGCGCTCAAACCAGCAATGCGCGCGCAGGTTGATATTTACTGCAGCGGCATAAGAACTCTTTGTTGGTATTACAAAAAAAACTGTAAGTATTACTCAGCTATATTAAGAGTGCTTCGTATACATACGTCTAATTGCACTCACGTACAAACTTGACTTTACCGGGTTATACCTATTATAGCACGAGTGCCGTAATGTAAAGTAAAAAGCACGCGTGCGTAATAGCTTGGATTATGAGCCTAAAACTGATGTGATAAGATCCACTTTACGAGCAAATGTGATGAAAATTAATTTAATGTGATTTGTGTGTGCAGACGATATAGCCTAGACTAGACCTACCTACAAAAACGAAACATTGACAGAGCTAGATCCTCCAAGCATCGACTCGAAAAGAAGGAGGATATTACAAATGAGAGAGTTGGTCTGTGTGTATGCTTGTTTTTTTTTGTCTTAGGGAAATAATTACATAGCTTAATTTATAACTCCGCCAAACTGCATAGCAGTTTGTAGGCAGACATCAACATCATCAACTCTCATATTCATTACTATTTACTACGAGTATGTAGGAGTAGGTATTGACATTTTAGCGATATCAGTAAGTTTATATCTCAATATATTATGTTAACTTATAGGTACACAGGATATTTATATAGATGTTCTATTTACCTAACAGTAGTTTTTTCAAGGCTAATTTAAATGTAGATTTGCTTATAAATTGTTTCTCGAAATGTTCTGGCAAATCATTGCATATTCTAGGCACCAGCCACTTTCTCGTCCGTGTTCCGTAATATTTTTTTATGTTTATAATGCAATTGTAGCTGTGTTAGTGTTACCTACTTCTCCACGCTGTACAGGCTGAACGGATTTGGATGAAATTCGGCATGATAGTAGCTCATACCTTGGAATAAAATAAAGGCAACTTTTTATTCCAGGAATCGCGGGAAAAAACCACGGGGCGCAGCTAGTATTATGAATGAGAAAGTTTGTCAGTATGTGTGTATGTTTCTCTTCACGCTAATACAGCTGAACGGATGAAACTCGGAATGGAGATAGCATATTTCCTGGAATAACGTATAGGCTACTTAATATAATCAGCATCATCACCGTTTTACATCATCACGAGGGTGAAACCGAGGAGCGCAGCTTGTTACCATAATCGACAGTTCATAGATTACGTCTTCACGGTATAATATTGTAAATGTTATTAATTAAGTATTAGGTTCTTGAGTGGAGACCACGTACCGGAAGACGCAGCGTAGGTAGGTCTCCCACTAGGTGGCCGACGACATTGTGAGAGTCGCGGGCAACCAGTGGATGCAAATGGAAGGTTGTCGTACAGTGTGGCGGTCTAAGGGGGAGGCCTTCGTTCAGTAGTGGACGTCCCCAGGCTGGTGATGATGCTTTGTTCCAAGATACACGCGATACCAACATATATTATGAATAAATTTAGTAGAATAATATTTAAATTCAAATAATGTAATACATTCTCATTAAGAGTCCGGCCCTTATGTTTTTAAAGCTTAAACAGGAAGAAAAATTGTGACTTCATACAAACATATTCAAAAAGTCCGGCCCTTCTTTTAATAATCATAACTTGTCTCCGTCCTAAGGTTGGCTGGAAGAGATCGCTTTTAGAGATAACGCCGCCAATGATTACACTAGTGTTGAAGGTATTTAATCCTTGTGAGTTTTGGTGTGAGCATTAAAGAGTATTTATCTATCTATCTATATCATCTATACACGTGACATATACGTGCATATACAATGTGTAACAAAAAGGTTCAACAATACGGAAGTATTGGAAGTATTGGGTATGTATGTCCTCATCGTTATGAACAACTTTGACAACTATGGGGCCAACCCTGACATCGTGAAAAAAATCTGCTGTTCCATAAATTTTGTCCTAGGTCAATGAACTTTTTGTATGGACCAGCTGTTTTTTTTTCACGATTTCGAGGTTGGCCCCATATTAAAAGTTGTTTATAATGATGAGTTCTTACATACCCTTTAGTATTGTTGAACCTTTTTGTTGCAGATTGTATGAGCCAAAACTCCATAAGTTTTACTAACTAACAACATATAAAACGTAAGACCTCTTCACGAAGTGGGGGCTTTAGGTAATAGGTATAAGATCTCGAAACCCTTCCTCCTACATCCCATTTAAAAATAAAAATGCGATGTTCAAATATATTGTCAAATCTCTCGACTCGCCCGAGGCAGACTTGTTAGAGCATCGGTCGAGAATCACGTTCGTATTCGCTTTGAAAAACGCCTTTGATGCGTCCTCCTTGTTACCAACGTAACAACTAGCATTCTTCACATCACAGACAGACCTCGAAAACGCACCCCAATTTAAATCATAGTCCTTCGAGATAAGGTTGAGAAAAAAAGTTACTTGAATATAATAATTTCGAGTAGGCTTACGTGCTTGGGAGCGAAAGTTTTTGCTGATGATAGAATGCGGTTTTTGTGAAATATGTCTGATTTATATTTTAGTACAAGGTGTTGGTACTTTTTTTTCTTCTTTATATACCTACTTTGAACGATTCTAACGAAATATAAATTAAAAACAGTTAAACTACCTAATTAAAACTTAACTAATATTAAAAAATAAACGATATAAGAGACCGTTTAAAGAATCTATAGGTAGCAAACCTATAGTTAGTTTAAACGGACTCTAATTTCGCGTAATGTGCCCAAAATGCTGGCAAATGCTGGCGTTGCCCCGCTGGATTGCGAGGCTAATTTTTGCTGGCCCAAATAAAGGCCAGCATTTTGGTCACGTGTGGATTCTTTAAGTCTCCCCGACAAATCCTTAAAGATTCGCAAAGCACCTGGTCCCCACGGCCTAAGTGTCTCTACCTCTCTCTTTTTAGGCTTACTATACTTTGAACATATAGTAAGCCTAAAAATAAAAAAGGTAATCGAAAAGTACGCCTACGGAAACAAAAAGCTTTCAGAGACCCGTGTTCACGACCGTACATTTTTCAATCAATCCTACCTATACGCACGTCAGTGTTTCTCATTCAGCGAATAAAAATCTCATACCGACAGTCTTGTGATATTTGAACCATAACGTATAATGCTTCCCTTCTGATTACCATTTGACGAACTGAGTATTCCGCTCTGATAGACTTTTTGAAGCCATGGCGTAGTCTACGTTTCAGCCGCAGAAAAAATAAATTGCCGCCATTTTTACATCGTAGCTTTATTTTTCGCTCTGTAAGATGTTTATTGGTATTTGATTCATCTGTCCGATGGATATATTTTTAATTTTGCACGAATAAACTTCCTAACTGATGAAGCTACTTTTCCCTTTTCGATATTTTTAAACAATATCATAGACCCGCCTAGCACGCGAGCCGTGATAAAAGTCTATCCACTCTTTTTTCCCCATTTTCTAGCTTTATCACGTTCCCGCCCGGCAATTAGCCGGCAAATAGCAATTGGTCCTCAGCGCGTGCTAAGGGGGCAGGGGGCTAAAATGGTCGCATATGATCCTATGATGATTTATTTCACAAACCGTAAAACGGTCACTTAAGCGTACTATGATTTTTCAAATGATTCTATTACGGAATCCATTCGTTTGATAGTTTTCTATAGAAAGGCTCGATGAAAATGATCGATGAAAGATGAATGAATATTGCAAAAAGTAAACTAGCAGATCCGTTAGATGTTACTCGAGAGCAACTTTTTACAATTAATTCTGCTAAGAATTCATACGATGTTTTATATGCTACGCTTTTAGAGGCAGGCCATTTTAGACCCCCTCCGTATAAACTTAAAGTACAGAGAAAAAATTAAGTAGTCATCTGCAAAGAGGTTTGTTATAAAACTAAGGTCTCCTTTTTATACTAAAACAAAAGCATTGCACTATTAATCGGAATTCCATACACAGAATTAACTTTAACCCCTTGTCGCCGTACACAATCGAGTTAAAACAATAAGTTTGCGAGTCACATGCAGAGTTATAGACAAAACTCGACCCCTTTGTGTTTAACCCTTCCATTGTTTTGGAGGGCGCTGAATTAATCTCAGTATTTCTTTGATCGTCAAGTCTGGTATAAAGGACCGAGGCTGACAGCCACAGTGACGGATATGGAAATGCGTGACGGCTTTTGTGGCCAGTCTTTTAGGCCATAGTTCGTTGTTTTGGGTTAATTGGCTAAAGCTATTTTAATATCGTCTTACGGTTATAGTCAATTAAAGCATTTAAAAATAAAGTCATGCTTTTTTTAATAATAAAATAATAATAATAAATATTGGGGGGACATTTATTAAACACAGCGCCATCTAGTAATGTAATAATTAAATAATCTAGTAATAAATTAAGTAATGACACCAATGGATCTTTTAGACAAACCCATCATCGAGACTAGCAAGTCGCCAATCTGATGACTTAGTAAAATGATATGGCCCAAAAAATAAGATTTCATGATTATAAAACATACCTAATAATAAAACAGAAACAGAAAAGAGAAAATGATTAAAGGTTGCCTGGAAGACATCGCTTCAGGTGATAAGGCCACCCCTTGTACTGTCAAATAATGTACCCTGATTAGTTGTAAGTTGTTCTGTATTTCTGGTGTGCAATAAATTTGTATTGTATTGTAATGAGACACCTCCCTATTAAGGGCAAGACCTTCGTCCAGCAATGGACGTTTTCTGGCTGGTGGGTGGGTAATGAGACAAAAGGAATCATTAAAAACTTCGATTTTGTTTATTTAATACAAATAGTTTATTGATAACACCAAAGTTACACGTCAAATCAAAAAAAATACCCAAGAATCCCAAGTCCCAAGCATTATTTATAAGCATAGATTATTTATAAGCATAGATTATTTATAAGCATAGATTATTTATAAGCATAGATTATTTATAAGCATAGATTATTTATAAGCATAGATTATTTATAAGCATAGATTATTTATAAGCATAGATTATTTATAAGCATAGATTATTTATAAGCATAGATTATTTATAAGCATAGATTATTTATAAGCATAGATTATTTATAATATTATAGTATTTATATTATGACCTAGATAGATGCACTTTAAGCATGGGAGACTACACCATGCAAACGAGGAACACTAAAAGAGTAAACTCGCAAAGTAAGCCGACTCATTCAAAATAAACTCTTTCAAAAATGTCATGGAATCTAACATCTAACAAAAAACTACTCTAACTCCAGCCTTTCATATACCACTTTCGCTTCCACGTCTTCAATTTCCCTGGTCCTTTACATAAAATACGTTATGTACGCTGTGTAAGCCCGGCCGAGGCAATATCTGTATGGTATCACCGGAAGGCCTGTCAGTTTGTTTATACAGCGTGTGGAGATTTCGGCGGGGGATAAAGGGGGTCAGGGGGAGGAATCGTCATGGGTAGTCAGAGGCTGGTGAATTGCCTTTATTTGGGTCAGATATCGAGTCTGAATTTATGAAAATGAGTTGTGGTAACGTACGTAAATGTGTGATTAATGTTGAGAGATGTAGATCAAAGATGTTTTGAAAATGGTTGAACGGTATTTAGATTTGATGGCGTATATTTATATTTCTGTTTATTGTGGGTTTCGTAAATATTTTGCTCGATTTTTTTTCAGGATAATAGGGTAGATGACTGATGTTTATATCGTTGAAGCCAATAGCTTCGATGAAGAATTTAAGTAAATATAGTATGTTTATTGAACAAATAATTTAAATCGGTTAATAATGTTCTGATATATGAGCGTAGGAAGGCCTCTCACTAGGTGGACCGACGACATTGTAAAAGTCGCGGGCAACCGGTGGATGCAAATGGCAGGTTGTCGTACAGTGTGGTGGTCTAAGGGGGAGGCCTTCGTTCAGCAGTGGACGTCTCCGGGCTGACGATGATGATGATGATATGAGCGTTTAAAGTTTTTGTTTGAGACTACTCTGTTCCTTTCCCACAAAACAAAAAAATACGTCACACCTTACTTGTCAGAATATAATTTATATGGCGTACAGAGAAGTGACGTCACGATTTGCTGTTTCGCCTCTCTGTCTAGCATGATATTAAAATGCTTATAAGTTGCTTATTTTTGATCTGATTTTCATTTTGTTTTCATTAATCAGCTATATTTATGGGCCACATTTTAAAACCAGTCATCTAGCTGATTAAAGGAGTTAACTACTGTTTTTGTTACCGTATTAAGAACGATTATGTTTATTTAGACGGATATATCAAACCAATTAAGCTTTTATAAAAATTATTAAAGATTTTTAAATATTCTGTAACTTGAAAAGTGTGAGTAAATTAGTTTTGTAATATGTGTTTTCATTAAAGGCTTCAAAGAGACGAACGCTTATCCATCCGCCTAATTTATATCTTCTAATTCAAACCTTAACAAGATGCTATCCGTTAACTTATGTATACTCACACACCCATACCGTACATATCAGTTAAGCCGTTCGAGAGTAGATAGAGCAAAACACACACATCGAAAGGAAAGCCGCAAGGCACGTAACATAAGGAGCTTTGAAATTAATTTAGCTGGGAACTAGCTAGCAAATGGATAGACGTGTGAGCCGAGAGGGGGTATGGCGGGCGAGCTTTAGCACCACCCTGTATGTGGGTGGTGTGTCGGGAAAATTTGGCGTTTAGAACCTTTGTGGCGAGGTCGGTTGTGCTTAGCAGTAATTGTGTAGGTACGTGTATGGTTTTCATTATGTAGGCTTGTAATTAATGTTTGCCCGGAAATTGAAGCGGGCCTAATTGGGCGATAGTTCCGTAAGATTAAATTAGATTGGTTTGATAGATAGACGCCAATTTTTTATTTTTTTTTATAAATATCATTTTTTGAATGTCCTTACATTGGAATAGTTAGTAGGATGTTTATGGGTATTCTTATCAATATAAAAAAAAAACTTGGCTCGCCTCGTCTGGACTCCACATTTTCTTTTCTTTGGTCTTTTTTGGTATATTTGCCGTTGCGTCGTGTGAAATGAACAAAAATATTAATCTTCAGTCAGAAGACATCCACTATTGGACAAAGGCCTCCCCCTTAATAGGGGTGGTGCCATAATCCGTTCGCTTGGCAGGTGGCTTGGGAATAATTTGGGGGAGATTTTGCTCAGAAAAAATACCTTGATTTTTGCTAATTTGCTTTAGATTTTTGGGCTGGTCAAAGGTAGGTAGATATTAACCACTTTTGCCTTAGGGGAAGAGAGACTTGAATCGGTTGTATAGTTATGGGTTTTTTTTCTTCTTTATTTATCGTCTTCATGACCAACTTCTTCGTACCGGGGCGAGTACCGGTATGGCTGCTGGTAAAAACGCATGCACAAATTTAAGTAGAAACTTCACAAATTCAAAGGCTTGTAACTAGTGGATTTGATATAGAGCATTATCTGCGAAAATATAAATATTTCGATGGCAACTAAATACGATTTATCCCGCTCACACGGCAACATACCTACTCCGGATATGAATATTCATCTACCCTCATTTTGTCATACAAGTTAATATCCTCGGAGAGAACGCCAAAGGCCTCACAATATCCGTTTCACGTCCCTTCCACTTTACTATATGTCGGCTTGTATGAGAAGTAATTCTGTACAAGCTTTTGTACCTTGGTTTGCATTAAGCTGACTAAATGTTATTTCTACATATTATACATATTTATTTAAAGAATCAAAAAATAACAATTTGCTCGCCAGATAGTTAACACCACCTAGATACTGTTTAGTATAGAAATAATATGCTGAACAGGGTAACGCTTACTGGCGGTCTTATCGCTAGGAGCTCTGATACTATGGCTGGCCATTTAGCATTAACAAACTTACTTTTATCGCTAGTAGTGATTGGTTGATTGACTTCCAGTCATTTTAAAGTTAAGCTGGATTAACTGTCACTAAAGACAAAAAAAATACACGTTGATCGAAAAATAACCAAACCAACTACCAAATTTTGCTTCTAGTACCAACGTATAATGTTTAGTTGGAATTATTTTAAAGGTACCCTTTGACTGGACTACACGGGGCTTGGTAACAAATGCTTCGTACTAACACCTGATAGCTCAGTTGGTAGCATGTCTGCCTTCAGAGCTGTAGGGCGTGGGTTCGATCCCCACCCAGGACAAAAATGTTTGTGACGTACATCGATGTTTGTTCTGTGTCTGGGTGTAGTATGTATTATAAGTATGTATTTACAAAAAAATTGCATATAAGTATTCTATCAGCTATCTAGTTTCCATAATACAAGCTTTGCTTAGTATGGGGCTAGATGGCGCTGTGTGAATAATGTCCACCGATATTTATTTATTTATTTATTTACCTTTCATGTAAACGTACGCATTTGTGCTTAATAATATAGTAAGTGACAGTGCAAATGAATACAACCCGATCCTATTAACTAAACGACAAGTGTCATACTAATATTGACCGATTATTACTAATGAGAAGTACGAAGCCCGTGTAATCTACAAATTAGTCTGGTTAAACAGTCAGATCGGTACTTACATACTCTTTTTATGTATTAACATATATTTCTTAAGACACATGTAAACTCCCCGGGCGATTACCATATAACCGTGTTACCAATATCCGGCTGTCTTAGACGACAGAGAAGCTTTGATTTCACGACGCACTGGATTCTGACTAAGTACTTCGACCGTAAAATGAAGACTTTTCGTACACAAATTGCTGTGACGTATTACATTCCAAAAAAATATTACCTAATGTTGCTTTCTTCGTAAATCAAGCATAATTAATAAATAATTATTGTAATTAATAAACGGAATAGCCATTTATCTATAGATAGGTACATTGCATATGATTAAAATGCAGTATAATTTAATTTTAGTGTGTAATTGTATTTTATTTGTACTTATATAAATACAGTTAAATTTGTTACGTACACAAGTTATCTGGTAACCATATGAAGTGTATTACGATCGTCAGGACGTCGTTTTAATTTTTTGGTTAGATGCAATAATAACCTACACATATTTATTTATTTTGATACACATAATTATGCAGAGCATAACGATGAGTATTATTATATCGTAAAATTATATTCGTCGTTCAAATGAACATTCTGTATATAAGTACCCTGTACCTAAGTATATTTTCACTTACGTACAAAAGTTTAGTATTATAGCCTACTAAGCACATACCCCGCAAAGGCTTCGCATTCGATTTATATTTATACAAGGTTACCCGAAACGGTATTATACTAAGTCGAAAGGAAGTTGAAAAAAAATATTGTTCATAATGATGTTCATCATATAAACAATGTTTATTAAGGGGCCAACACAGTATTCCTGAAACAAAATCTCCTGTTCCACAGATAAATCAAAAATAAAACAAAACAAAAAACCTTGACATAATGTATGGGACAGATGATTATTTGTTTATTTAAGAAAATAAATCAAAATGTGCTTACAAAAAAATACAAAACAAAACAAATAACCTCGACAAAATGTATGGAACAGCTGATTATTTATTTACATAGTTTATTTATTTAGGAAAATAAATCAAAATTAGCAAAAAAAAACCGGGTGTGTGAGGTGGAGGGTGAGGGGAGTTGGTAGAGTCGGTAGAGTTTGGGCTAAAAAAATTGCTCGGGATGATTTAAAGTGGTGAATTTTGGGAGCGGGCCGAATTTCTTCCGTACGCGGACGAAGTCGCGGGTGACCTCTAGTATTTTTTTTTTATCTCTAGTATTTATTATTTTATGAAATAACCAGATTGTTATGCAGTAAGCACGAAATTGAGGTTATTATCACTTATAATACCACTGATTTGTGTCTTAGACAAAATATTAGAGTACTTATACTTATTAAAATTGTTATTCTGCGTCTAACTCGATGCTATTTCGCCACAATGTTAGTCTTTACTGCTGAACTGAGCTGATAGTGCCAGTTTATTACAGGCAATTTGGATTTTCGCCTTTTATAGTTCAATCTTATTTGACCTACTTATTTTCTTTGCATTTTTCGAAGCAATTCTCTTCATATGGGTAGGTAAGGTATAATACCATATTAGATTAGGTTATAAACTGGTTTTAATATTCTTGTTTTTTGTATACAGGTCTATTTAGGAAAAATGTACAGTAAGTACCTACTATAATCTAACAGAGAGAAGCTTTATGCTATTTATATAGCGTGGTATACAATATAGTCCCAATAGGGTACTCTTTTTTTATTTCGTTACTGTTTAGTTACTATGTAAAACGTAGTCTTTACTGTTTTTTATTTTATTGAATTTTTACCTCTTCGTAAGCTTAAAGTAATAATAATTGCAGGTAAATGAGCGATTTTCCAAACAAGATTAAAATATTCTTCCTTTAACTCGATAGATAGCGCAGATTATACGTGCCAGTCAAAAATAAGATATTTTTTTTGATTTGTGGCACATGAAATAAAATAAAAAACTTGGCAATGACAGCCACGTCTGGTCTGCGCAAAGTCAGAACCATCTACAATGAGCTGAATTTTTATTGCATGTCAGTAAATCTCCCATCTGATTTGACGATTCAGGGCGAAGACGATTGAAACCTCTAGAGTATTTAACTTGTAAATATACTTATACTTAATTATAAACATACAACAGAAATGGCCCAATGACATAGAAATAGTTCTTTCTTTTTTTTGTGATTATCCTTCGTATTAAATCCATAATTAGCCATATCTATTACTTGAGAAATCTTTCAGTGACCCTAGCGAACAACCCGTAGTAAGTACGTACTTAATAGAAAAATGTATGAGTACTAGAATTACCTTGACTAATTGACCTGGGTATGTCCTTAAACTGCAACCAGACCCAATGGAGGACGGGCAGCAGCGCCCTCTTGGTTAACGGTGGTGACCATTCTCCGATCACCAAGCAGCCTGCCAAGCGTGGGGATTATGGCAACACCCTTCTATAAAGGGGGAGGCCTTCGTCCAGCAGTGGACGTTTTATGGCTGACGACGACGACTAAAATTAAAATAGCGCCCGGCTGGTAAAATGGAACTACGTACCTACTCTTAACATTGATTTTTCTATCGAATACCTACAATTTGTTTTTATACGATTTCTGTGCTAGAAATAATGAACGGCTAACGTAGCTGATGACGTAAAACACGTAGACATTCGTAGAGAATTCGTAGCATTATACTACCTCTACGTCATGCAGAAAGCGTTGCTTTCTAAATTTAGATGTGTCTACGAAGACGTAGATGTAGACACTCTTTAGGTATTCAAGTTGATGAGTATTAGATAGAGGATCTCGCTACACTTATCTCGAGAACTCTTATTAAATCCTCCTTAACTAATCCTTCAGCCGAGCTGCAGGGTTGGCAGAAAAATTGAGAATTTCTAGAGAACTTTTACATTTCAACGTTGGGTCTTGTCATTCGCTTGCTAATTGCATCACTAAATAGTTAGATACTAAAAATAATATTGCATTTCGCTGTTTGTGCGCTTAGTAGATAGTTCTAAACTGTGCAGGGATTTTAATACGATTTTACCTGTAATAGGTTTACATTACACTAATAATATTATAAATGCGAGTGTTTGTCGGTATGTGTGAGTGTGTATGTTTTTTACCTCTTCACGCTAAAATGGCTGAAATGAAAATAAGCTATCTATATAGAACGGAGATGGCATATTTTCCGCAACAACACCTATTATAGGCTACATTTTATCTTCATTAATGTTTTTCATCATCACGCGGGTAAAACCGCGTGGCACAGCTTCTGTGTCATAAATACATATTTTTATCACAGAAAGATAATTCTATGCTTTATTTGTGGAAACCCTAGGCTGGTCTTTATTACCCATAACGAAATACAATAAATATTCTAATTAAGGTTTTGTTTCAGATGAAAGCTTCGATCATACAACCAAAAGATGAAAAAAACTTATAATGCAACGAAAATCACCAGTAAATTGTCAACATTCTACAATTAGGTATCAGCGTGCTTTTATATTCTACTACTGACAATTCACAAAAAGATACTATTATAATATATTATTAGGTCTTTACCTATGAAATTGCCGTTTTGTATGGAATAAGTGAAAGTACTTATTTTTTTTTACTTTTTTATTTCTGTTATTCAAAGTAATCACCCATGCAATTGACGCATCTTTGCTAACGAATTGGCAGTTTATTGATGCCCTTCTTGTAAAAATCAGCTGGACGGGAGGCAACAAACTCTTCAAAGGCATTTTGTACTGCCCCTCGGGAATTGAATTTTTTACCCACTAAAAAGTCGTCTAAAATTTGGAAAAAGTAATAGTTGGTAGGTGCAAGGTCTGGTGAGTATGGCGGATGAGGGAGAGCTTCCTACCCCAGCTCTTGCAGCTTGGAGACTGTCTGTTGTGCAGTATGGGGTCACGCGTTGTCGTGAAGGAGCAGTGGGGACAACCGATTGACCAAAGCTGGTTGCCGATGTGCAAGCTTCTCCATCATTGTCTCCAGTTCTTCACAGTACACATCTGCAGTAATGCTCATGCCGTTTTGTAAAAAGCTGTGGTGAATCACACCCGCACCAAACAGTGACCATCACCTTTTTAGGGGTCATTTTTGGTTTAGGGCATTGTTCAAATGTAATGAAAATACAACGCTAACCAATAAACAAAAGACTGAGTTTGTAAAAATAATGTCATGTTTTTAAGACAAAATTAATTTGAATTCAGAATACAAAGCCATACCAAACTTTTATTTTATTTGAAATGACCAGTACTGAAGAACGGCAATTTCATAGGTAAAGACCTATTATTTACAACTTAACTTCGTTAGAATAATAACTAATTACGATATTTGTAATTGACCTGGGTATGTTCTAAAACTGCATCCAGAACCACCAGAGGATGGGCAGCAGCATCCTCTCGGTTAACGGTGGTGAGCAATCTCTGCGACCCCCAAGCGGCCTGCCAAGCGTGGGGATTGTGGCAGCCACCCCCTATTAAGGGGGACGCCTTCGTCCAGCAGTGGAGTCTTCTGGCAGATGATGTGATGTGTGAATATATTATTACTAGAGGAATAAAATCTATAAATTGTATTTGCTTACTCTTGTTTTTGCTATCGGTACCAGTAATTAGCGACCGAGGCACATAGCCCGGTACATGGTAGGTATACATACGCCGTAATTATGCACATACCCGGGCTCAAACAGAACAATTCCCAACTAGATCCCGAGTTGGGAACCGAGTTTGGTAACCGCAACCGCCGACCGCCATCTTGTTCCGTCGCCGTGACAACCACGCACTACCGAGCAATTAAGCTATTGTACCTCTAAAGGTACCTAGTAAGAGATAACTAAAACATTGTCGCTGAACGCTACTTATCGGTTTTATTTAGAAAATGCAATAGGTCATCAGATTTATTGATCAGTTGGTGGCGCCATCGCCAGACAGTCATCGATGTGAAGAACTAGGATTAGAGGATTATGTTGTTCTTTTTTACAAACATTGAGACAGAAACATTATTTGTAGTGGTAGGGCTCTACTGCAGAGTCCGCTTGGGGAAGTACCACACCTTTGGTAGTGTGCAAGCATTATTGTGTTCCGGTTTGAAGGGCCGTGTTACCAGAGTAATAAACGAATCTTGGAACAATAACAATTGTAATAAACTCAATAGGTTAGACGACTGGTATTTTTTTATTGTCCTATTAAAATGTGGCCCATTAATATAGCTGATTAATGAAAAGAAAATGAAAATCTGATCAAAAATAAGCAATTTATAAGCATTTTAATATCATGCTAGACAGAGAGAAGAAACAGCAAATCGTGACGTCACTTCTCTGTGCGCCATATAAATTCTATTCTGACAAGTAAGGCGTGACGTTATTTTTTGTTTTATGGGAACGGGACAGATTTGTCTAACAAAAACTTTAAACGCTTATATATCAGAAAGTTAATAACTGATTTCAATTATTTTTTCAATAAACATACTATATTTACTTAAATTCTTCATGAAAGCTATTGGTTTCAACGATATAAACATCAGTCATCTACCTCATTGCCGAAGAGCCGTGGTATCCTAATCGGAAGACCCCTCGACTTCTAATCGTGACGTTGCGGGCTCATACCCAGGTATAAACCAATGAGTTCCTTGGAGTTTATGTACAGGTTTATATATTACTGGCTTTTCGGTGAAAGAAAACATAGTGAGAAAACCTGCATATGTGAGGAGAAGAAATTCAATGGCGTTTGTGAAACCACCAACCCGCGACTGGGCCTGCGTGGTGCATGTGGCCCAATTGCACTTCGAGGGTTGGCCCTCCCGCGTTGGACTATAAAAAAGGCTGATTATACTTTATGCTCTTCAAAATAGCTGCAATATAATAAAATGCTAACTTAGTACAGATAAGTACTTAACAATCTTAAAACACTACCCTGAAATTATCTGCATTATTAAAGCTCTCAAGCTCCATCATGCAAGCAATTATAGCACTTATTGCACTTTTCATTTCACGAACAAGTCGTAAACAATGCCGGAGCATATTAAAGCCATCAACAAGGCTGCACTTGGCATGCCCGCAAAACACATAACAATTCGAAGGAGCATTTCAATATAAACGGTGGTCTGCCATTAGCGTGTACGACTGTACAACTACCCTCACGGAAATAGGCTGCGGAAGTATGGAAAAAGATTAAAAAATAACCATCCAAAAGTAAAGGCAAAAATTACATTTTAATTTATTTCTATAAACATATTTTATAAAATCCAAAATACAGATAAGTATAATAATAGATAATACAGAAATTAAAAAGGTGACAAGTTAAATTACAAATAAAAATACATTTTATTGGACATCAATTACGACAAAGAAAAAATATATATAAGAAAATATTTCTAAATACAAACATTTTATTGTTGTCCATTCAATATGTAACTAACTTTCAAACAAACTTTCAATATAGCTTACTATCAATGTTGGTGTCCTTTCGATTTATGTAACCTGTCGATGTACATTTTTCGATATTGATTCAATCGGTGTTAACAATTTCGATAAAACTAAACCCATAAATTATAATACGCTTCTTAAGCCCGACTTCAACTTCGAATACCTGGTTCACATCTTCATATTTTCAAGCAACTTTAATTTAAAAACTAAACTCCTGAACTGATTTCGATAAAAAAAATATGGGATCACCTCTATATTACCTACCAAACAAAAAAAAACATCAATATCAGTTCATAATTGGCGGAGTAATCGCGTAACATACATACAAATAAAATATAAAAAAAACATACAGTCTAATTGAGAAACTCCGGAGGGGTTGGGGTTGGAACTTGAGGTTCCTATGTAAACTTTTATACTTATAATAACTTCTTTTAAACATTTTTTATTAAAATTTCGATGTCTCTGTATTTATATCACACCAATTTTTGCCAGGAACTTCCTGAAATAACTCTCTCTTTCTCTTTCTTTCTATGTCAACTGTAAATGTTAGCAAGAGCATAGTTTTTTTAATATAAACGTTTACGTAGTTTTGGCTAGGTTTTGTTATTATTTATATGTGCAGTATAGGTGCGAAGCAAGACGTAGCCGCGCCCACATCGCTGTTTTCAGTTCTTGAAAAAAGGACCCCAAGATGTGATTGAAAGAGTCAGTGAGTCAGTGCATCTGACTTAGTGAAACGTGCATTTATGATTCATATATTTTTTTTCGAAAATAAAGGAATGTTGTTTTAAAGTGGAGTAGACTAAATACCGTAGTTTATTTTAATGGCAGCAGTCATAAATTCATATTTCGGTCACTTTGTAAACAGACGCTAGTATTCAGGCTATCTATTACGTATTTACCTTTAGTCAAGAGCTGTATTTCACCCATCTCATAAAAGCAGAAAAGCTAACGACAATATAAATACAGAGTACTAGCCGCAAAGCCTAATTCTAGAGTCTGTTTCCATACCTCCCCCTGAGAGAGGGCAGACAGGCTGAATAGTGGAGCACTCTTCATTTCGAATGCCTGTCCACGCGCCGCCTTTACTCCCCGTATGTACACGCCCTAAAGATCAACCTAAAATTTGGAGAAGGCAGTTCTTTCTATACAAGCTCTTTTTTTTCACATGTCCCGGCTGTCTGTAATCAAATCTCGCAAGTGAATTTTACACCACTTTCTGACGTCTGATTGAACTGCAATTTGGCTTACTTATGTGAGTTCGGTTATGATGTTAGGAGCGGAGCTGATCTTACGACTGGCTGTCTGATCTGGAGTCAGGACGATAATGGATAGTGGAACTTCTCAACGGCGAACAGCACAGACACGAAATTTTGTCAACGCATTTAATTGTAATAGCCTGTTCTAATCTCCATAAGTGACATGGAAGGGTTTTTTTTCACATCTTTTAATTATTGTTTTATATAAAAAAGCGTTTCAAAAAAAAACTTTTTAGATACTTGTTTAAACGTATTTTCCATAACTTTTTATAAACAAATCCTTGGCTAAAAATGATTAGATATATTGATGAACGAAATATTTTGGTTTTCGAAAAATAAAATAAGAAAAATTCTTTGTTTATTTGATAAGTATGAGATGTCAAAGATGATGAAAATGTGGGTGTGTGTGTGTGTGTGTGTGTGATGTGAATGGTAATGTTAATCTACGTTTAAGAAAATAGGTAGGTACTTACGAAACAATTTATACCATCCGGAAAAAGGCCTGCAAAGATAGGCTATAAAATTTGCCAAAGAACAAAATTATTAACTTTTTTCAGGACTTGAATAATCATAGAAATGCACCGCAAGCTACACCTGATTTCCTCAATATTGATTCCATCGTTTAATTGGTAACAAGTAGCCAGAAAAAGAGTTGCTTTTGTGTTATACTTATTTTATTAGATGTAAGGTTTGTTGGCATACTTTGTTACTTTATTCAAGCTTTAATGACAGATTTTAGTGAAAAAGAATGATGTACCTTAGATTAATATTCTACTTTTATACTGGAAAATATACGTTTCTAGTCAGATACTCCTATAAGTATAATACCTACATATACTTAGCCTAAAAATAACTTTGTTCCATAGAAGAGATATTAAAAAGCGGAGTCACTTTTATGCTTAAAGTGGTCGCACATTGATTCGGCACGGCACCCGACAGGCGCCGGACCGACAGAAACACACTGCGCACAATTAACTGGTGCGAGCAAGACGGGCGTCTCGAGAAATTTCTTACTGTGTGCGGGACCTAGTATAAAATGTATGCACGGAGCGCCTTCGGGCGAAACCGGGCGGCTTTCCTTACGGTTTTTCTCGTCGTATGCGCCCGGCCTAAACGGAGATAATTGTTTAAAGGTTTAGGTATATCTGCGGGGCGCCACTCATTATAATTAGTTTATACACTTTGATAAACCGAGATTGAAAATTACAGAGAACGAAGTTTAGGGTCAAAGATAAAGTACCGCATCTGAAGGCAGATTTGATTTTTAACTCGGCTACGCATGCCTTTCGCTCCTACGTGTGATATTGGGACGTGTGACGAACCCTGTGGGTTCGCGTTCGGGCCCACCTACAGGGGAATGTCACCTATACGTGAAATGGAGCAGAAACAATGATTGCCAGGTACAGAAGATAACACTTAATTGAAGTGACGTTGTTCTATACATCCCTTTACAAAAAAGAAGAAAGAAAGAAATAAGTATAATAAATGTTGTAACATCAGCTAAGTAATATAACTATAATAGACTAACTAACTATATCTCTAGACTTTCATCGGTCTGGATACAATCCTTTTGTTTTTTGTTGTGTAGTAGGCTAAGTAGTCATTGTAGTTTGTTGTATTTAATAAAGACTATAATATAATTACAGTCCTGGGACAACAAAAACACACAAAAATGGCTTAAACTCAGCATTTTTTTTCTTTTTAATATGATATAGGCTTGCGTTTGACTGCCATCTCGTCTGATGATAAACGAAGATGCAGTCTACGATGGAGCACGCTTGCCTAGAAGAAACCGATAGTAGCATAGTGCTGTTTATAAAACAGCGCTGATCTTCCGTTAAGGCCGATTCAAGTGAGGTCACAAAAGCCTTATAACAGTGAAACTTTAGTATTATAAATGAAAATTATTCAATAAAAACTAATGTAGGGTTTACAATATCAAATTTATTAAATAAATTCATGCGTATCTACTAATTAATTAAAGTTTGTAGGTATAATGTAAAGGTCAGCTTTAAAATGCATTTTTCTATTGTTAAACATAAAAACAACGTCATGCCTTTTTGAGGAAATCCTTCAACCTGTAAAAACTTTGCTTCGCTAACCTCTGCATAAATTTTCTGACAGCTGTCAAAACATAGTTCTACAGCCAAAGGATAGACGGCGCTGTCGAGATATGGCCCACTTTTTTTCGCATTTTTGTTGTAAAAAAGCAGTTCACTCACCTTCACTGCTTCACAGCTCGCGTTCGTTGGTGAAGTGATTTTCCAAGTTTACTAGTATCATTTTTTGAAATTCTGATAATGTATTATTGTTACGATACGTTATTGTTATTATTTTTTGTTGATAGTAATTGTTATTTTTATTGATAGTAATTAATTAATCAATTGGCAAGGTGCACTTACTAATTTGCGTGGAATAACGAAAGCTTAAGAAATACTATGGGCATGTACATGACAGATCTGATATAAATGATATAAGGTAACTTTTTATTTTTGACCTTTTTACTTTGCTTCATTCGTTCAAAATCTTCAGAACCACAGACAAGATAGTGAAACTGTTCAGGGCCATGTCTCTTCATTGCCATCGAACGGATTTTTATGAACAATTTTTTTTATTTGCTGTCAGAAAATTGCCCATTCAATTAAGTTGGGAGGAATAGAATTATACAAAAGAGGCGCCATGTAAATGCAGTCGTTCCTAAATAACTTCAGTAGTTGTGTAAGTCGCCATGACTGACCCGCACCGCCAATTTTTCCAGTAGATGTGTTTGTATTCGTTTTAGCACTAGGTTAAGAAGATACGATGGGACTGACATGTACAAAAGTCCCAAAAAAATTATAATAATAAAAAAAAGCTGTAAGCATGTTTACTTGCACTTTAATTAAGTCATCATACATTTATCATCATGGACCTGGGTATGTCCTTAAACTGCAACCAGACCCACCGGAGGACGGGCAGCAGCGTCCTCTTGGTTAACGGTGGTGAGCATTCTGCGATCCCCAAGCCGCCTGCCAAGCGTGGGGATTATGGCAACACCCCTCTATAAAGGGTGCCTTCGTCCACCAGTGGACGAACGGTTCCCGCAAATTTCACAATGTCGTCGGTCCACCTTAAGGGAGGCTTTCCTACGCTGCACTCACCTTCTGATTCGTGGTCGCCATTCAAGAACCTTTTTTTTCCTTTGTTAATGGCATCGCACTTCGTGTATTCTGCCAGTGCCAAGTATAAAATGTATGTTTCAAGTTTTTATACTAACAAGTCAAATAAGTCATAAAATCATAGTCAGTCACACAAAATTAATTAGTCATAGTCAAGACCAAGTAATGGCCTGTTAAAGTTGTGGTGACTTTACTATAGGTAAACTTTCAAGGAATTTTGAACACAACACGGAAAAACATTGTTTCACCACATTATATCACTTGCCCACACTTGTGCATATAATTCGACACTTAATGGATAAAACACCACCATTTTAAATCATTAATTCGCGAAAGAGCACTAGTCTAAGAAAATAATACAATGCAGCGACATGATTTTTCCGGGCTCCCGCCAAAACATCCTCAAGTACCTTTCTTTCCAAAACATTATCAGTTCTTCGAGCCATGTGGCCTGCCCATTACCACGTCAACGCAAACCCTGATGAGCTATCTTGATGAGTTTGGTTAATCATATCCTCATTCCGGATTTTACCGCGCAAAAAAACATCTAACGAAAGAATAATTATGTCACCAAAAACTCATCTCTACCTCCAAACAACCTTGATCATTTTACATTTACCTTCATTTTCCATCAGGTCGCTCCAGAAGTGAACCACAAAGCTCTCAGAGTCACATAATTACATGCACACTCAAAAAGCAATCACATCTAATCTGCAGATCGACTATCCGAGATTGAATTGCGTATCCACGTAATATATCAAAGGTAATCCGTTTAGTTTAAGGGGCACTGTATATCATGCGATGGTACCCCCCTGTGTTTGGTCGCCTAAGCAGGGTGGCTCTAACGCATGTTTAGGTGGGTGGGATAGGTGATAGATTACTGCGATAAATGGAATAATTACGTAACTCTTACAAGTACAAGCTGTACACAAAAAAAAACTCTTCTTACGTAGGTGAACCTGGACCTGGGTAACTCCTAAAGCTGCATCCAGAACCGCTGGAGGATGGGCAGCAGCATCCTCTTAGTTAACGGTGGTGATCATTCTGCGATCCCCAAGCCGCCTGCCAAGCGTGGGGATTATGGCAACCCCTCCCTATTAAGGAGGAGGCCTTCGTCCAGCAGTGGACGTCTTCCGGCTGTTGAAGACGTAGGTGAATATATCGGTATTCTAGGTAGAACCAATCATCATCATAATTTTTAGCCCATAATCGCCAACTGACCCAATAGCCAATGATGATAATAATTGTATAATTAACTGGATAAATAATTTTGTATGAACGGCCTTATTACGTGTCACGTTACTCGTCACTCGCTATTGATATCGTGCTATACCTGCACTTCCAGCTCTCTATCTCTCTCTGTGTACTGTATATTAAGTGAACATAGATATAGACCAGTAATAGTAAGTGAAAATGTTTCGTAATAATGCAGTAGCTACCCAATTCCAAAGACTGAGAATTTAATTCATAGAATAATATAATATACGGGGTTAATTCCTTCTGCAAGGCTAGCAATCCAGTATTGCTAGCCTTGCTAAAAAAATATTTATTAATTAAAATAGCTATAATAGGGTAGATGACTGATTTTTATATCGTTAAAACCAATAGCTTTGATGAAGAATTTAAGTAAATATAGTATGTTTATTGAAAAAATAATTTAAATCGGGTAATAATGTTCTGATATATGAGCGTTTAAAGTTTTTGTTAGAGACAACTCTGTCCCTTTCCCACAAAACAAAAAATTACGTCACGCCTTACTTGTCAGAATAGAATTTATATGGCGTACAGAGAAGTGACGTCACGATTTGCTGTTTCTTCTCTCTGTCTAACATGATATTAAAATGCTTATAAGTTCATAAGTTTATAAGTTCAGATTTTTGATCAGATTTTCATTTTCTTTTCATTAATCAGCTATATTTATGGGCCACATTTTAATAGGATAATAAAAAAACCAGTCATCTAGCCTATTTTCTCCGCTTGTAGACATAAAACTAGAATTTAGATAAATACTCCGTTTTCGCGTGTAAAAAGAATGGGTAAAACTTATAATTAGATATATATAACACAGTATAATTGGATTGGATTAGATTCAGTCAGAAATTCAGATTATTGTTTTTCAATTAAAATTTATAACCATCATCAGCTAGAAGACGACCACTACTGGACGAATGCCTACAATAAGGGGGGTTGTCATAATCTCTATGCTCGGCAGGCGGCTTGCGGGTCGCAGAAGGCTCAACACCGAGAGGATACTGCTGGCTGTCCTCCGGTGGTTCTAGATGCAGTTTTAGGACATCCCCGGATCTAATAAGCCTATAATAGTACATTATGATACAAGTGTGCTATGTTGGTCATTACACTAGAGGCGGTATTATGATAAGGAAGCCGAGAGTGTAATGACTTACATAGTACAAGAGTTTCATACGACTGTTTTCATCACACTTGCGGAAAAAACTTTTTTTTTTGATAATAATCAACCACATAGCGAAAACGTCAACAAACATGGCGCCCAAACCAGCAATGCGCGCGCAGGTTGACATTTACTTCAGCGGCATAAGAACTCTTTGTTGGTATTACAAAAAAACTGTAAGTATTACCTGGCTATATTAAGAGTGCTTCGTATACATACGTCTAATTGCAGTCACGTACAAACTGGACTTCACCGGGTTATACCTATTATAGCTCTAGTGCCGTAATGTAAAGTAAAAAGCACGCGTGCGTAATAGCTTGGATTATGAGCCTAAAACCGATGTAATAAGATCCACTTTACGAGCAAGTGTGATGAAAAAAGTTTTATAAATCAGGTATCAATAATCACTTTTTAATTTTATTCAGACCCGACGATTCCCGCTACCAGCTCATACCCTACTCCGCACAGACTTGCTCGTCAACTAAGCAGGGAGATGGGCGGCCCGACTAGGGGGGGTTACATTTCCCTGTTTGAAGCACACGTCGCAAAGGAAATCCTGTACAGGACAGAGCTCTGAAATTGCCCGCTTGATAAAGGTACCGCCTCCTTGACTATTAAAGGGTAGATACATTAAATTAGTAACTATGTAAAATGCAAAGGAGATACTTGAAGAAATGTTTGAGATTACTATGTAACAATTCGTACCTATACGTACTAGGCGGAGCAGTTTATAAAAATCAATTTATTCATTGATCTGTCAAAATCTTTGTAAGTTACTTTCAGAGTTTCAACAAAATACATATTCTCGATCACAAGTTATAAGTGGGATACAAAGTAAAAAAAAACGATATAATTATGTTTACATAATTAGCGTATGAATTGCTTGCTTCAGGTAAGCGTGCTCCATTGTACACTGCATCTTTGTTTAATATTATGCGAGACAGTAGTCAAACGTATGCCTATTGTCTATAAAAAACCTCTATTATTTGTACCGCAGTAACATAGATGCAAACTTCAAAAGTTCAAAAAATGTCTTCAATATCTCACGAAATTACAAGATCGATGTCATATATTGGCTTCTTTATTTGGCTCTAGTGTAGTAATACGATGGTGTCCCCAGGGAAGAGAGAGGAAAGCTGTCTGACCATGTCTGACGCGGTCCAAAATACGCCTACTATGCTATCGACATCGACCCCAACAGCGCTAGTGAAAACCAACAAGGCAGTAATATATTTTGTTCGTAATTTTATGGTTCTAAATACTTTATTGATTTATATAATTACTAACACCAGTGCAAGCATTACTGTGTTCCGGTTTGAAGGGCAATGTTACCAGATACATTACTGGGTATGAAGAGATTTAACATTTGATATTTGAGAGTAACGAGCGCAGTGCAGTGCGGCGCAGGATTGTGCGCAAGTTCATAATTCTGGCACTGTTACTGTTACTGGCAGGCGTGACGCTTACCACCAAGTGAAAGTCTTGCTCATCTCCTCACTTGATCGTATAAAAATAAGACAACACATATATTATTATTTTTCCCATTTACAACATGTTCTGTCGATCTAAAGCCATGGTCACACTAGCGCCATCCCTGACTGTGGAAGTGTAGAGGCATCGTATTGCGACCCGCATTATTTGTCTTTACTTAGTCGGTGCCTCTTATTTTAATCCTGTATGGCAAATAACCTGCATGGCAGTCTGTTTGATTTCAGATGCTGATGACTATAATGACGAGAAGAGTAATTTGAGCAACTTGTGTAACAAAACTTGCAACTTATAGCGTAGCTTAATATTTGAGGATTAACAGCCTTGCCTAAAATAATCTCGATTCTCTTAGTCACTGCTTAAACTTCTCTGTCTTGCTCTTGCATGTTACACTTCACGTCAGAGAGAAGATGGCAGAGCATCTTAAGCAGTGACTAACGGTTGAGAAGATTTTTTAAGTAAGACTGTTAACTTGTATATGAGTGCAGTCTACGATGGAGCTCGCTTACCTTAGAAGAAACCAATTCACTATGGACCTGGGGCCGTATTTTTGAATCGTACGCAAAGTTGCGCATGCGAGCGAAGCCGACTTTCGAACGATATTGAACCTTATTTCAAACAATATCGTTCGAAGGTCGGCTTCGCTCGCATGCGCAACCCTTGCGTACGATTCATAAATAAGGCCCCTGAACTGAAGATACCTAGATTGTAACTTCTTCATCATCATCATATAAGGTATACATATAAGTATTCTATCAGCTATCTGGTTCCCATAGTAGGTACAAGCTTTGCTTAGTTTGGGGCTAGATGGTGCATGCTGCGTGAAATCTCCACCAACATTACTGACAACACATTTTTCTAATTTGAATATTTACGTTTATTATCATTAAACTACGTGTTTAAAAAAAGCTTTTAATTAATTTTGGCATTGGTCGCCCTGTTATTGCCACCTACTTGGTGAGCAGTTATTTATTTATCTATTTATTTCTTCATTGTTAATGTTAGAAGGTCTAAGTTGACAATACACACAATTATCACATCATGTTTAATCTATTTGAAACTTCACAAATTAAATATAATGTCATTCCAATTACAATAAATATGTCAACAACAAAATATATAATAATTAAAATGTCAGTGGTATTAAAATTATGTCAGTAAGTTACGTCAAGTTATGTCATTTGACAGAGGGCGCTAATTTTCAAGTTGTGGCCGGTGGCGGCCACGTGACGTCAACGAGCTAAGCGGTACAGAGGAATTCTGGACGCACTGCTATACTAATAGGATACAAATTAGCTTGCAATGAATATGACTTGGACTTGAGTATGGACCTGGGTATGTCCTTAAATTGCAGCCAGACCCACCGGAGGACGGGCAGCAGCGTCCTCTTGGTTAACGGTGGTGAGAATTCTGCGATCCCCAAGCCGCCTGCCAAGCGTGGAGATTATGGCAACACCCCTCTATTAAGGGGAAGGCCTTCGTCCAGCAGTGAACGTTTTATGGCTGACGACGAATATGACTTTATACCGAACTACGATTATAATCGTAGTGTATAAACAGCCTTACCTAAAATAATCTCGATTCTCTTAGTCACTGCTTAAACTTCTCTGTCTTGTTCTTGCATGTTACACTTCACGTCAGAGAGAAGATGGCAGACCATCTTAAGCAGTGACTAGTTTTTTTAAGTAAGGCCGTAAATGTATATTGTGATTTAATTTGTTTTAACGCGTTTTTTAATACTCTTTAAGTAGTACAATTATGTTTTCTGTGTGTTTAGGTAGTCATTAAAACGACGCAAATCTTTGCCTAGCATATCCTTAATTTTATCATCTTTGGTACATATTATCGATTGATCGCAAGATCCTCTCCTTAATGGCTCTTAATAATTCAAAACAACGTGAACAGCTAATTATCGCTAACGGTAGGCTCGTAAATTATTGAGAAACATTAAACCTATAGCTCGTGTTCATTAATATACATTATGTACATCAGAGTAGGTACATAAGGTTCATGTATGTTGAATCAATCATGACTTGGGTTGAACGGGTATTATGTGGAAGCAGGTACAACCCGGTCACAATATCTGTGCACCTCGCTTTATTGTTATTTTTGTTATTATTGTTTTTTAATAACAAACCCTTCATCAATAATAAATTTAATTGAAAAGGTTAGTAATATTTTTTTTACCTCCACATTTCTCGAAAAAACTTTTTTTCACACCGTACCCAGACCGCCGATATGACGTCACGAGGTCAGGTGCACAGATATTGCAAAATATATGAGTAAATATAGGAAGGTAAGTTTGTACGTACTCAACTATAATTACCATAAATGTATGTCACCTGAAATATTCAAATTTAAATAAATTAATTAATAATTAATTATATAATTTAAATTTTTACCTTCGGGCGGCACATTAACTCTGACTAGGGCTGGCCACTCAGCCTATACGAACTTACTTACTTTTAATGTTCAATATTTTCTGGAAGTTTAATCTGAATCTAAATACAATTTATTACGGTTTACTCTAAATAAATAAGATTATTCTCTTTGTTAATATGACTCTATACACAAATAAGAGAACAGTTTTTTGTAAAATACAAATAAGTAATCGCCCTTAACCCTGACACTTGAATGATCTAGATCCTGGGTACCCTTGACATGACAAGATTATGAGACGCTAGGATTAAGTTTAAAACAAAACAAAAACAAATTGTAAGGTTTTTATTATGAATACCTATTCGTTTTAACTATTAACTGTAATATAATAAATATTATGTGAAAGTTTCAATGCTGCCTATTACGAGATAAACAAATGAAGGACGGACAGATAGCGCGATAGGATCTTGTACGCACTATATGGGTATCTATACGATACTTTTGATACTACGCACTATATGATACTTTTAAACTTATAATTTAGATTGTCGGCGTCGTGGAATCCCGTTGTAGGAAAGTGTTCGTATCGCGTTAAGGTTTCTGAGGATTCTGCCGATACCGTCAGTGTAGTATACCGTGGAAACAAACCTACTTACGTTTTAACAAGACCAAAAAATGAGGGTAGGTCACCACAACACCCTCATTTTTCGCCAAGATGACCCGGATTCTTCAGTCAGTTCGTGACCACGGCCATTGAAACACGGCCGAAGTTTCGAGGTAAATAAAAATAAATTTATTTATGCGCGATTAAGTCTCGGTGATAAACATAATTAGGTATCTCTAAGGTTGGCATAATACAAAAAAATCACGCTGAAAAGTATTACTTAGCCTAAAGGAGGTCATTGTACTCGAGATTGTGAATATCTTTTCTTACGGGGAACACGACGCGAAAAAAGTGCTGTTCCATACATTTTGTTGAGTTTGAATGACATTGTTTATTTTTGTTTTATTAATACGGGAATACTCTCGTTTAATTAAATCGGATACTCCGAATACAAGTCTGCAGGACGCAGCCGCACGCGCGTTGGGCTCTGTTTTCACTCTTTGAAAAAGGTAACCGGATGTGATCGAAATTATAGTCGGAGTATCCGATTAAATTAAACGTGAGTATTCCCGTATAAATAAAACAAATTTGTGTCTAAACCACGTCAGTTTTCGTAATGTAATTGTTTATGTGGAACAGCTTTTTTTAAGCGAATTCTGGGCCTTTTGCTTAGTAATACCTTTCCGCATAAGCTCAGGCTTATGCGGAAAAGTATTACTAAGCAAAAACATACGAGTTTAACTGCACTTATTAACGAACTGAATGTCGGGGGCGCTTAACACAATATGTTAAGTGCCTCCGATGCTTGTAAAGAATGAAAATGTATAGGTATCTGGGCTCCCATTAAGGATTTCATAGACCCATTACAAATCGATCATGAGAATCTTTGGGAGCAGTTATCAATAAAGGTCAATATTATTAATAATTTCGACACGTCAATGTCAAATACCACTGATGTCTTTTGTAAAACGCATGGGAAAAAATAACCGTGCTCAGTACAATCCAACTTACAAACACCGGTGGCCAAACGAATAAACAAAAAAATTTCGGTGCATACCCGTCAATTTTATTCAGAAAATACAATAGTGGCTCCCCTACTCCTTGGCATGGATAAATTGGTAGAGTATGCGTCTACGCAACCCTTTCGACTTTTTTTCTATAGAACTCATTTAAATCTCAACGCATCCCCTATTTTGCCTATGCACCTTGTTGCAAATTAAGGATTCAACCCTGATAAAAAAACGTGACCCTAAAAAGTCGTGGGTAAAAAAGTTTTATCTTTCTTTTTTTATTATCCTTTATCGAAATGAGACACCGGTGCTGCATTCAAAATTGGTCCTTTTTGTACAGTGAAAGGGTTGGACAGGACATGTCGGTATTGATGTTTTTTTTCTATTTTATTTATGGACCCTTTGCTACTGCGGTTCGATAGTTCGTTATCCCGGTGTTAAAGTTACATTTGCATCTGCAATTCTTCTTTTTTATGGGTATGGATTAAAATTGTTTGTACCCAGGTTCGGTACCCATAGTACAGAAAGTAGCAAAAAATACGTATTACGTAAACGACTGAAAACTTGGCCAGCGTATCATGCAAAAAAGTACAGTTTGTAGTAAATTATAGATAAAAAGTAAATTAAGTAAGTTCGTATAGGCCGGCCCTAGTGTCAGAGTTAATGTGCCGCCCGGAGGCCTCTGACATGGCTGACGGTTGTTGTTATAGAAACTAGAACAAACAACAACAATTGAACGTGTCATGCGACCCACGGTAGCGCTCAGAAATAAATGCCAAGGTCAGTCTTTAAATGGGTGACCATGAGTGGGTCACCCATTTAAAGACTGACGGACCGTCCGTTGCTTAACATCGGTGATCGCTTAGAATCACCTAGACAAGCTACGCCACGAACGCTACCTTTTGGCTGCTATCTATGATAGATAGATAACAGCCAAACGCAAGCCTATAAATCAATTTAAAAAAAAAACTTATTCATGTATGCATTTTTTATTGTTTACATATGCTACGTTTTTTCAATCATTTCGGTGCTAGGGGTAGATCAGTACACCAAAACCAAAAAATCTGGATAAACTACCAGCTCCAGGAGCTTGAAGGTTTTTGGGAAAAAACATGATAAAATATTAGTAGATTTTTTCTTCTCCTAAATCAGACTACAGAAAAGGCTCGACAATGACCTGTTTACATTTGCGTTGTAAGTACAACCTTTCAATACCTAAACAACAAGTTTTATTACCTTAAAATAGGATTATAAGTTATACCCAGTTTTATGAATGAAAACTTGCTTGAACTCAAATGTTATTATTATGTCACCGACTGTGTTTTTTCATAACTATGCAGTGATTTTACATCTCTAATAATACGCTTCTAAAAAAACAATCTACTTCAATTTCGACTTGGATGACATCTTCATATTTTCCAGTTATTGTTCCAGTAATTTTGATTTAAAAACAAACTACTAAAATATCGATTAAATGTATATGGGACCACGGGGACCACCTATGACGTATCGCCAACCAATAATTCAAAATCAGTCCAACATACATAAAAAAATAAAAATAAAACTTACATACAGTCGAACATAGAACCTCCTCCTCCTTTTTTGAAGTCAGTTTAAAATGTTGAAACGCTTAAGCGAGAAAGCGGTGCGCAGCATCCTGATCTGAGCCATGGACCAGCGGAAGGCGTTAGTAGGTACTTACTAACTAAAATCATTTTCAAAATATATATGTGATGTTGCGCGGAAAACATTTTTTCATAATATAATTATCCTAACTTAAAAATAAATGAAGCCATCGTAACGAATAATCACAATTTGAAAAAAATGCAGGCCCTTACCATCCTAATCCATTGTCACGTAACACAAAACTAGTAGACAGAATGTTAAAAAGATAACATCTCTAATTTCACACTTGGTGCCTTACATCCTTTTTTTATTTGACAGCAGAGTGCTTTATTTATGTGATAAGTATCGCTCTACATCCAATCTGATATCAGTTTGGAGAGTCCTTCAGTTTGACTTACGAGTTAAATCGGATTTAGGTATTAAATCTATGAGTTAAAGTGATTTTAAAATAGATGACTGATTGAATTGTTAAATTGAGACGGAAGTTATTTAGTTTGTGCCTATTTATACTCCGTCCAACAGCGACAGTTAAAATGGACTGAAAAACACAATCAAGCATACCTAGCTAAAAGTATGCATATTACATTTGCCGGTAAATAGAATAGCGCACCTAATTACTGCATGACAAAAAGAGAACACCATGTACATGTATTAGAAGTTTTTATTGTCGTAACGTACGGCTCGCATGTCGCAAAGGTAGAGTATGACTGAAGCGAGTGGAGAGCCGGCGCCTAACATAAAGTCTTCAAAATCCGTGCGCTTATTTCCCGTCCATTCATTTTATCATTGTCGCTGCCGTCCAATAAGTTATTCGCTTATTAAATACGTACGTTATTATTCGCTTTTTTTTAACTCATGCAAAGAAAATAACATTGTTTCGTCGTCGTCGTCGTCAGCCATAAAACGTCCACTGCTGGACGAAGGCCAACATTGTTTAGCGTCTTGCAAATTATATCCCATACAAATACAAATTAGTTTGATCTAGCATTACCTCCTTACAAGGGGTCAATTGTCGACGTAACCTTGTCAAGAGATATTCTAGATAAAACGTATTTATTGGTATGGTATATAATTTGCTTCAAATGACGTTTTGCAATGTTATGTTGTCAACTTGTCAAAAAGAGAGTAGTACATTGTAGTACTTTCGTGGCTCAGTGATAGCAGGTTCTTCAGAGGCCTTCGGGCGTTTGTCATTAGGGTATACAAACATACAAACTATGACATTAAGGCATTCAGGCTCTGACATCAGGGTATTTAAACTGGTATAGTATAGGTAATAATAATAATAAGTATATAATATAATAATAGGTATAGACAATAGACAATAGTTATTCCTGGCAAAAGTATAAACAAAAAAGCAGTTACACAGAACACGGAAAAGTAAATCATAAATAAAAAATTGTTTACCTTTTGCCACAAACCAGCCCCAACTTAGCAAGATGCCGGTTGCGACCAACCGGCGCTGGTCTTCCGTCGGGCCCGGCAGGTGACGTCACGCACGCGAAAATCACAAGATACACATACAAGGCAAATGAAAGATTAATTACATACACAAAACTAATATCACATCACACAAACAGGTACACGACACAAAACAGATAATATAAAATATACTTACAACAAAAACTTAAAAATCATTATCAGATCCGACGACATTCGACAAATAAAAGGATAAAAACCCATCACTACGACTTTTAACTGGCAGTACTTATTTTAAAAGCGAATCAAAGAATAAGGAAGGAGTTTTGGCGGGAACATGGAAAATCAAGTCGTTGCATTCTATTATTTTTTCTTGTTTTTTCGCGAATTAATACTTAAAAGTGGTGGTGTTTTATTCTTTGATTGACGAATTACATGCACGAGTGTGGGCAAGTGATATAATTTGGTGAAACATGTCTTTTCGTGCTCTTTTCAAAATGCCGTAAGAGCTCATAGTAAAGTCACCACAACTTTACAACGCTGACAGAATGCATAACGTGCAACGTATACAAACTCACTCTCTTTTAAAACTTACAAAAGTATTGATGAACAGTACTATACTCGGCTATTTATAACTGACAACCTCTTCAGATCAACGTAATATAACTTTTGTTCTAAGGCACTAAATCAGCTATTCTATACATTTTGCCGAGAGAATATGAATAATCTAACTTAGTTAATCTTACTTCTCATAATTAGGAAAAGCTAACAGTCTTTTTGCTAACTTAAAAAATATCGGTCAAAAGTTGTTGATTTGCTGTACAGAAGTACATCCTTATAAGTTGTTATCTAGTTCTAGTTACTAAGTAAGTATGTAGAACTTAGCCGAAATAAAATCAACGGTTTCATACATTTCGTGAATTGCATTTTTCTATGGAACATATTAGAATTTTCTTTTCGCGAATTCAAAGTATTTCTATAGTAAACATTGTTCACAATAATGAGTACAATAGGCAAGCTTTCTTGACTGCCATAAAGGTCAGTGGGTATGCCTAGAGAGCTGTACTTAGGGCGTAGGTTTGATTTCCGCCCAGGACAAACATTTATGTGATGAACAAAGATGTTTGTTCTGCGTCTGAGTGTTGTATGTGTATTATACATAGTATAAGACAATAATTAGTATCAAAAACTATCATTTTATTCAACACAATCTTCTTAAATTTGGTTAATTTGCATGTATTAAAATTATTATAATATACTTACCTATATAAGATAACATTAAAATCAATCGTTGGTCATGAAATAAATTATTATCATTATTATATTATGAATAATGCATTTATGAAAAAGTATTATTAAGTATTATTTTATGAGCTATTTGGTTCACAAACACCCCCCAGGCCTAGATGGCGCTGTGTGAAAAGTTCATCAAAATTTATTTATTATTTATTTATTTAGTTATTCTGGCTCGGACTACTTATATAGCACGTAACGTAACCCTATAATACGGAAATAACAGCACAAGCTGACCATCACCCAAACACATAAATTTCGCCAAACCTTCGTTTGTCGACATGTTTTCCATACAACCGCTGTCACTCCCCACCATTGAGCGTATTTACCCTAACCCTCGCTGACCCTTAACCCGTCTACCTAAATATGACCTCTCGGTCTCTCGGACCCACCCCTGCTTATTGTCCAGCGAATTAATCAGGTAGTTCGACCATTGTGTGTCCACTGGTCAGTTTTATACCATTGTGATTGTATTAAAAGTTTTTAAGTGTTGTAGGGTTGAAACTGGTTTGCGAATTTTTTGGCGTTGAATTCAGGAACAGGTTTAGAGATTTGCAAGACAGCTGTTGGTAGAATTGGAGCGTGGTGAAAATAGGTAATAATTATAAAAGGATGGTTTTTTTGTCGATATAGAGCTTTATTTTCGTGAACTTTATTTTTATTACACAATTTTTCTATTCTACATTTATAACCGACTTCAAAAAAAAGGGGGTTCTATGTTCGATTGTAAGTATAATTATGTTTTTTTTAATGTACTTATGTTCACCGATTTCTCCGTCGATTGTGGACCTTTTTTTTTTAAGTTTCTTGTATCAAGTTGTAAATTGGTTGGTATTATGTAAACCATGACCTGTCTGAGTTGATATAGGTATGTAGGGTTATATAGTACCTATATAATTACGACACTCCACTCATTTTTTTTTACTTCATTATAGATCATACATAATGTTTCATTAAAATACAATCATCTTGTTTTTTGATCATTTGTTGTAAATCCGAAAGCCGAAAATTGGTCTACCGAGCTGGCTGGTAAGTGGCGCGCCTCAGGAGAGAGCGCCAGAACAGTTTGTAAGCACTCAAGTCCCTCTTTAGTTTTAGAGTGAAAACCACGCATCGGCAAACGTACCTAGTTAAGACGCCCTGAGACTCGATGGAGTGACGACATACGTAAAGCAGTGGAGCGAATAGAAACGAAAAGCAGAAGGTCGGGCTGAGTGGCTTGCATTAGGAGAGGTCTACGTTTAGCAGCAGACTAAGATGAATGATGATGATGAAGTCCCATTAGTACTAAGTACCGTTCCGCGCAACCCTTTACGTATAACCTGTGTTATAAGTAAGTATTTATGGAATGCGTCCTATGCAATAAGCTGTAACTTTTTTATGAATAACACTCAAGTCCCTTCTAGTTATTTGTAGCCGTAGAAGGTAATGCCAACTATTTTGCATACAACACACCCCTTGCTAATGGCTAGAGATTTATTATTTTATTGTTATTATTTACCACCGGAAGTGCAACCCTGGCTGAGCAGATGTGTGAGTTTAAATCTTTTTTATCTGTGACGTAGCGAGACGTTAGTAAGTATAGATAAATATAAGCATGTACTTACCTACATACAATTGAATAATAAAATAAAATGAAATTATATGTAGGTAAGAGAGAGAAAGAGCTAGATCGTCCAAGGCTAGATCCTCCAAGTAAGTACATATCTTAAGTTTACCCGACTGAAAGCTACAGGGCCCTGTTAAACCAGGCAAAACCGCAAAAAAAATGTACCTACGGCGTTTTCTAAAGCTACAAGACAACTAGTGTACAAACTACAAGTACAAGCACTTGTATATACTTAAATTAAAGACAAACCATCTACCTGTAACTGGTAAAATGTAGTTACTGGTACAAGAAGCTAGTACAATTTGTAAGCTTGTACTTGTTTGTAGCTTTATAAAACAGGGCCCAGTAGGTACTAAAACAGAATAAAAATAGTTGGTGTAATTTCTCAACTGCTTGAAAAGTTCTATACGCGTATTCGCGTTGAACTTTACCTATAGCCTAAGTATAGGTACCCTTAAAATAATACTAGGTAGGTAGTATAACATTTTGATATCTGTGCTTTACTTACCTAAAAAATCTACAGAAATGCAAAATCCCTACTTCTTATGTTCTCTCTTCAGTGAAATATACTTACCTAAGTTTTTAATCAAAACATTTGTTTTATGTTCCTCTACTTACTTACATAAGTATTAATAACAATTTTATCGTTCCTTCAACTTTTAACAAACTTATACTTACAGATTCTTGGTATTATATACTTAATTAAATTTGTAAATCGTAGATTTTCATAATTTTTTGTAGTAGGTAGGTAGGTACTTAATTGATGCTCAAATAATGTTAACTCACAAAACCCATAATCTAGCTAGAGCAGATGTTCTACTTTCAAACTGTAAAAGGAATCTAAAAAAATCTTTTGTGGCCATTTTTTTAAATAAACTCCTTTTGACAATGCGCCATGCAAATTAGAATGCATTCTATTTTCAAAGAGTAACAAGACTCACTGCAATTTTAAAAATCGAACTCTATTTCGTGTAGCAGAAAAGACAAAATGTGCTGCCAGTGTTCAGGCATGCAAATATTATTTTTATTACACTCTATGAAATAGTTTAGTTTTGTAGACTCTAAATGGAAGCAGTAAGGTCGAAAGTAAACTGCTTTTGTTGCCATTGATTAGAATAAAATTTGCATAAAGAGCGACGCACACCTTGGCAAAGATCCGTTTTATGCAATTTTGACTGACAGATCGTATTGAATAGGGTTTTTGTAGCTTTGTGCACTATGTAACTTCATTTCCAATTTTATTGAAAGCGACCTTTATAATAAGCAAATATTATTTCAGTACATAAAGCAGGGTACGTATATATTATATACGTAGGTAACAAAAAAGGGTCACTAATAAGTACTTACTGTACAGCCAATAATCCGAGTACATGAAATTTCTAATATTGAGGATTTTTAAAAACCTGTACCTACTTACCTTCGTCTGCTTAGAGGATCTAGCTCTCGGCAGGGTACTAAATCAAAGACCTACTGTCATCTAATTCGGGGAACAAACCCATATACTTACCTACTCGGGTTATTGGCTGTGTAATACTGGCTGTATATTACTGTCTCCCACAAAATGTACCTACTTAGGTAAGTAGTTTTTATTGTGATAAACCCCTCTTTTATTAGATATTTGTGAATCATAGCAGGTACTGCCTCTTATAAGTGTTTATTACTTATTAATTAGAGATATTATTACGTTTACTTATTTTATTTTCTATGTCCAAAAAATGTACTTAGATAGGTAACGTAGATTTTTTCGTCTAAATAGGTTTGCGTATGACTACATCTTGATTCTTGTCTAATGTTAACAACAAAGATGGTGTCATATGCAAGCATGACACGTGCTCTCTCGACGAACACAAAATCTAATTAAAACTGCGACTTGAGCAGGGTAAAAACTAGATTTTTACAATGCCCTCCATACAAAATCATTATGTTTAGCAAATCCACGCAAAATTATCAATACGTAAACCAGAAATTCTAGTTCACTTACTCAGAACTGGTTGGACCACGTGCCTCTTTGTAATTTGTTTTTTTATCACTCTGACGAGGTAAAATAATTTGGGGTAAATTGGAATATGAACTGGCAACACTGGTCAGGGCATTGTACAGTGTATATTATGCGAAATGACCTGCGATGTTAACGAATTATTGAATTAGTTGAATTATAAGCGTGTGTCGTAAATTATTGCTTAAAGTGGTAAGTAATATTTTATGTATTAATAGTCAACCAACCAGCCAAACAAAGTGATGAAGGTTTTATTTTGTGTTTCGTTGGTACCTCTACTTAAACTGTAAAAGTCCAGGTTTTTTTTAGGAATATACCTATTATTATTTAATTATATATATACCTAATATAAGTACTTAGGTGTGCTTGAGCTTTTGTTACGAATACTAGTGAGAATGCAGCGACAATGATAAGATGAATGGACTGGAAATAAGCGCACGGAATTTGAAGGCTAAGTATATGTTGAGCGCCGGCTCACCACTCGCTTCAGTCATGCTCTGCCTTTGCGACATGCGAGCCGTACGATACGACAATACGAACTTCTAATACATGTAAATGTGTTCTCTTTTTGTCATGCAGTCATTAGATTCGCTATCTCTATTTTCTGGCAAATGTAATATGCATACTTTTAGCTAGGTATGCTTGATTGTGTTATCTTGTTAATTTTGATCGATTTGCAAGCGCTGGGCCCGTCCATTCCATTGTCACCGTCGCTGTGAGAATACCTTGCCTCTATAGAGATTTTATAATCGTCAAACCTTTTAAGTTATTTCCTGACTCGTTAGGTAGGTACGTATTTTGACAGTAGTTCATAGTATAAAAAATAATACATATACTTACATAATTATCTCTACCTACCTATCGCGGCTCTACCAAAGTACCTCCTGCCTAAGTACAAAAACTTTAAGAAATAAGTCCTACATTCGTACTACTTACGTAGATCTCTAAAACTGTATGAAATAGTTCTTGTTCTAGGCTTTACCGGTAGTACTCACATATAATATAGGTACCTAAGTACTCCTATAAATATAAGTAGGTAGGTACTTAGCAAAATCTTTACACGTCTTAAATAATTAAAATTAGGTAAGTATATTGAAAGCTCATAATATTGTCATATAAGTAGGTACCTAGGTAGATACAGTTTAAACAAGAACATTGAATAACTAGAAGTACGTAGTACTTACTTAGCGCCTGCAAGCTTTGCAAATACCTACCAAAACCTTCATAAATTTAGAAGACATAAGTAGGTACTTACCTACAACACTAAAACATAATTAAAACTTCTTTTAGTTAAAAAAAAACTTTCGAATTACGAAATGTGTTTGAAAAAAGAAGACAAAATACTTTTTAACTAAAATACGTTGTAGTGTTTTATGCCTATGATGGTTAGTCTATTAATGTCAGAATGCTTTACTTGAGAACTGGCACAAACTGTGAACGTGGTGCGGCCCAATAAGAAAGAAAAATAATACCAGGTTGTCAGGCGAGTAGGTACGAGTGTCAGATTCACTTTTTGAAAATGGAACAATTTCGACGCCCGATTTGGCGCCAAAAAGCGTCCAACATGCAAGCTCGCGCCGCCTCACACACGCTGCCCCGCCCTCCACACGAGGGCCAATGGCGCGGGCTTAAACACCCTCACGCATATTGATCTGCGGACAGCGCTCGAACCGTTTACATTTCGACATGTCACATGCTAAACACCGACAAACAATAACATATGCTTGTACGACACACTATTTTAGACTCTATATCAATGAATACAAAGTTGTATATTGCTTGTTAGGTATAATACAGCTTATGACTTTTTTTATTTTGAGCTTGGTGTAATTTATAATGTGAGATGACAACAAGCTGGTTTGAACTCTATTTCTTAAGTTTAAGAGTGGATTTAGCTTTGACTTTAACGCAAAAATAAAGTTTAGTTGAATATTTTGAATTTGGCTAGTGTGGGAGTGTATTGGTGCCCTCAAAGCCTCAACTCAAAGTGTAAAGAGTAACCTCAAGGCTCAAGGTGACCAATAAAATAACACTGATGTAAATAGAATAGGCTAGATGACTGGTTTTTTTTATTGTCCTATTATAATGTGGCCCATAAATATAGCTGATTAATTAAAAGAAAACGAAAATCTGACCAAATATAAGTAACTTATAAGCATTTCAATATCATGCTAGACAGAGAGGCGAAACAGCAAATCGTGACGTCACTTCTCTGTACGCCATATAAATTCTATTCTGACAACTAAGGCGTGAAGTTTATCAGAACATTAATAACCGCTTTAAATATTTTTTTCAATAAACATACTATTTACTTAAATTCTTCATCAAAGCTATTGGTTTCGACGATTTAAACATCAGTCATCTACCCTATTGTCTTCTATAAAAAAAAATGCAGAGGCACATACAGTCCGAGCGAGTGTGCCCGGAACCATAGAGGTAGGAACTAGTAGGTAGCTCCTACCTCTATGCCCGGAACAATGATTTACTAGTATGTCTATGGCCTATGGCCCGGAATATATTATTGGGGGTAGATCGGTCACTGACATTATGCAAAATCTAAGAATAATAAGAATTATACTGTTTTACACTAATATTCGATATTCGAAACACTTAAAAATCTTATATTTATTTGATTAATGATGGATGGACGATAAAAAGAAACGTTCTGTACAGTTTTATTATGAAAACTGACGTGGTTTTGACACATTTTTGTTTTATTTATACGGGAATACTCACGTTTTATAAATAAAACAAAAATGTTCTGTACAGTGGTAATAGAGCCACGTAGAGCTGAATAACTATTCGTACACAAATATTTTTAACTGCTATCTAGCGGAATTTTACAGAACTACTGATGCACAAACTAAAACAGATACGCTACTCAATCATAGATGTCGCTAGCATTGTTTAATGTTATCGACGCGCCATCTAGTTTAAAATATCACCACTACGCAGTCTACGCGTATGGTTATCGTTTTCGGTACGCATAGATAGATGTCTCTGTATAAGCTAAAAAAATGCTTTTCATTTTCATAAAACGCAACCAATAAAATAATAATTATTTATATCATTATTGTTTAAAGAGGGAAGAGAGAGTAAATAGTATTATCATCATAATCAACCCAGAGGCGTCCACTGCTAAACGAAGGCCTCCCCCTTAGACCGCCACACTGCATGACAACCTGCCTTATTATGCATCCACCGGTTACCCGCGACTTTCACAGAGTCGTCGGTCTACTAGCTGCTTCCAGTACGACGTGGTCGCCTCTCAGGAATCTTTGCTTCCCCATAGGTTCTACCTACCTTAATCCTACAAACTTAACGACAATAATAAAAGCCGTCACACACCACGAAGATGCTATGCTATAATATAAATCGCTCGTCATACAATTTTGAAATAAATGTTATCTTCGTCATTTGTTTTGTATGAGTATTGAAATATTTTCTAATCTAAGATAACATGAAATATTGAGCAAACAATTCAGAGGGCATCTCCGTCGAATGTGACAACCTTAATTATGTTTTTTGTATGTTATCGTAACTACAGAAGTAGGTACCTACCTACAATAGTTTTAAAGCACATAGCCAAAACAAGCTAGAATATTATAAAAAGACTTGATTTATCATTTTTATTAGATAACTAGGACAATAAACACAAATAAATACACCTATGTTAAACTCTGAAAATAGACTTTTAAAGTTAAATCACACAATAAAATTTTAAGAGTTAACACAATAAGGTAATAATGTAAACGAACTTACCAAAATGTGATGTTAGACAATTAAGTATTAATAATTCAAATGTAATAATTTTATTATTAGTTATACATAATGACTACTGCCCCAACTGCTACTTACATAATACTTTAATTATAATAAAAAAAATTATCAAGAATAAAACCAACAAAATATATCTCACTTTCAATAATAATATTTAAAATAAAAATAACGAATAATAAACGAAACAATGGTGAATTTAACATAAATAGTTTTAAAATATTAGCTCTATGTAAACGCAAAGTTACAAAATAACTTAACTCTAATATAAGTATTTATTTATTTATTCATGTATTAAATGTATTGCATTGTCTGAGTGCAATACACTTAATACATTCTGCTTAGTGTAAGTAAGAAATAAAGTCCATTAATATTACACATTACAAATGTATGGCAACATTTAGTTAGGTGCTTTTTAACCTACATACAACAGAATTAAAGCAAACTTGATAGTCAAACCATCGGATAGACAACGCCAGTCTTTCAGTTACTGCAACCCTCATTTTAAGACTTAGTATCAACTCCTTATTCATTACAGTCTTTCCCATAAAATTACAATAAGGCATACAGAGTAAGAGTCAAAGTATAGATTAAATGGACTGTACAGACAATGTCATTTTGTTTGATTACAGTTTATTGACATAAAAACAGTGAAATGGGCTGTAAGTACTTTCTGTACCGATCCAGAACAAAATGGTTTAATACTATAATACGGATGCAATCATATTATATATGTAAAGAACAACCGTGAAAGTTTAAAATATTGCTTCCAAAGTATGTCTGTTGTCTAACCTAACATATTTCATACATAAAATATATGAATTATCAATATCATTTAAGGATCCAAAGGTCTACTCAATTCTTTTGCAGGTTCATTCAGCACCAAGGGTATATCCCCTCCACCGTTCTTCGGTACCCATCCAGCCGATTCCTCTTCAATCTTTTTCTTTTCTTCCAAAATTCTCTCATGTTCGCTGATTTCTAGCTGGTACTTAGGTGTGGTAATTCCAAAGAAGCCAGCCAAAGATTCTCCGGCATAGTCGACAGCGTTAAGTACTTTAGAGCCAGATTTCCAAGCAAAGTGTGAGAACCATGGACCCCATGTTAAGGATTTCTGAAAATATATAATTATAAAGTTTTTACTAACTTTATAACAAAATCAATGAATATATAATTAAACATATTACAGGGTCAGCACTCAGCATATAAAAATAATATTAAATTACATATTTAGAGGAAAAGAGATAACTAAGCATTTTTTTTATTGTTCTTTGTGGTTTTATTTATGTTTGAAGTTACATTATTGTACAAAGCTCTATTTTCGCAAATATTTTCTCCGAGTTAGCAAAGGCACAGTAAAAATTGGTTATGACCAGTGACGGTGATAATGGAATGGACGGGCCCAGTGGTTGCAAATCGATCAAAATTAACAAGTCAACACAATCAAGCATACTTAGCTATGAGTATGCATATTACTTTTACCGAAAAATAGAGATAGAAAATCTAATTACTGCATGACAAAAAGAGAACACATGTATTTGTCTATTGCTCCCGAATCTCGAACATTCACGATCATTGACGAAGGATTCTTGAAGTCTCTCTGTCTTGTAACATTACGATCGCCACAAAATGGCGATTACCTTAGCATATTTATACCTTTGTATGTTTTCTAGCAAAAACATGGTGATATAATGCCTTTCTGTGTCCTTTGTGTTGTGCACTCTGCACACAGGCACTGTGTGCAGAGTGCACAACACAAAGTAAGTGTAAGTACTGTATTTTTATTGTAATGGGAAAAAATATAGTTAATTTTATCTTAAGCGAATGTTGTCACTTTGAAAAGGATGACCGAGATAGATAGATCGTCTTGTGTGAGAGAGTGAAAGAGAGTCACACCGGCGCGGCGAGGGCGCTCGCTTTGGCCAATCACCTTGTGTAGGTAATTACTCCATAAGAGAAATTATAGATATTATAGATATTTGTCTCTTTCTAACAACAGGTGTGGTGTAGGTATAAAGTCGGTCATATTCTTTTCTTTTCTTCACAAACTGCATAGAAAAATGCGTAAGTATATTTATATAGGCAACTTCTAGTCAGTTTTTAAAGCAGTTTTGTTCGACTATAGCTACTCTATTTATTTCAACTCACTGGTGTTATTACACTTGGGGAATGCACATAAAGACAAGTCTAATTTGGTTTTTATTGTATTGTTATATATTACGGCTCGCAATTCGCAAAGACAGAGTATGACTGACGCGAGTGGAGAGCTGGCACTCAATATACCTATAGACTTCAAAATCCGTGCGCTTATTTCCCTTCCATTCATGTTATCATTGTCGCTGGTTTTGTCTATATTTTAATCATAGTAACACACAATATTATTTTACGAGGACGTCTTCACAATAAAAAAAAACGTCCTATGTGTATAGCTAAAATTATATTTATGTAGGCCTAATCATTGCAGCACATGCAGTTCTCACTATTAATAGACTTGTGATGATATCATCAACAAAATATGAGTAATCTTTAACCTTGGAAAATCTTATTCGTAAAGTATAGTCTTACAGAAAAATCTCACTCGCAATGTTGGCATGGATAGTCATCATTTTACCAAGTTATTTAATAAAACTAGGTTCAGCCAGTTATACAGAGCAATGCAATTTTAGAGTATTTTGTATTCAAACAGTAGAACAGAAGCATCAGAGTACTCACTGTGTCAACATCAGAGGCTGCATCAGGCGCAGCCTTCAGCTCGCTGGATTTCACTTCCTCGATTTCTTCGTCCACTCCATCGCTAAAATGCAACACTCTAGTAGGTTTGCTGATGGTAACGCTCACAGAATCCGTTTCATCATGTGTTTTCTCCATATTTTTATTTGTTTTTATGTGTTTTTTACACAGATTTGGTCATGGTTTTATGTTTTGTTATTTTTGTGGGAGGCAATAAGGTACGACACAGATATTGTACGGCATGATATTGTACGGCATAATAATGCACAGCATGATAATTGGTGTACATGTACATTGAATATCATGCTGTGCAATATAGTGCCGTGCAATATCATGCCGTACATTATCGGCTTGGCTCAATAATGCACATCCCGATTTTGTACAGACTGATATTTGACAAGTACACGAATTCCTTATGTATATAGCAGTTAGGTTCAGGTTATTATTTTTTATTTCACATTGAGAAATGTACTCGGATTATTGGCTGTACAATATAGGGACCCATCTGTGCTTTCCTTGCCGTACTTTAAGAACACGAGCCGATAATGGGCGGCCAGTTTTGTACGACATGGAGGTACAAATGATGTACATGTACACCAATTATCATGCGGTGCATTATTATGCCGTACATTATCGTGTCGGCAAATATCATGTTGTACATTACACCCAGGCTGACGACACTACGAACAAATTGAATTTTTGTATGGAGTTTGTGTCGCAAATAATGGCGGCCTGCAGGCGGGGTGGGACGGGGGTAGATCCATCCACCCGTCGTCGGTCATCAGTTCATTCGCTCATTCTCAGTCATTCGCCGTTCTTTGTCCGTTTGTTTATTTTATTTTTTGCTTGTGAATTTAATTACATTTTTAATAGTTACCCGAACTATCTAATAACTTGATATTGTGAACTAAGAGTGTGGGTGAGCTTGGAGTGAAATGCCGCCAAAACCACGGAGTGTTACGTGCGAAATTTGCGGGTTTAGAATCTGCCGCATTGGAAACAAAAAATGGATTTTTATGGCCAAGTTTCCTTTGGATGAGGCCCGGTAAGCATCAAATTACATTTTGTAGCCGCATACGGCAGTAAACGTACATATAAATTAGAACTAAAAAGATTGCTTACATTAAATAAACAAAGATAGTGATGTACCAAAATTATCGATAACTTAGAAACCGATAATTTAGTGATTATTATATATGGTTAAACGCAAGCATACTTTTTATAGAAAAGGATTTTTGTTTTATTTATACGGGCTTACTCACGTTTTCAAAGTAATAATAATAATGTAATAGTGCTAAATAGTGTTTTTTTTCCTTGCATTTCATGAAAGTGAACTGTTTTAACCCCATGAACAATTCGGTCATTAGACATGGCCCGAATCGTATCCAGCGGCAGCGCCCAGCAGCAAAGATTTATATCTCGGATATTAGAGTAAAAAAGTTCTGCATTTTTACTATTGCCCAAACATATTTTTTTTGCATAGATATGTAAATTATATTGTAGGCATTCGATTCAATGTTCACCAAAAATGATCATTAAATAGGGACAACAGCAACAACATACATAATTAACAAACAATAATAATAACTATACCTAGATTTCTACCTAAGTATATTTTTCGTTAGCATAAGCTTGAGGATTATTTATTACAAGCTTCTTCAGATTTTTGAAAACAAATTGAAATTACATGTAACACCACATTAACAGTTACGACCTTACCTAAAATAATTCTCTTAGTCACTGCTTAAACTTCTCTGTCCTTTTCTAGCACGTGCAACTTCACGTCAGAGAGAAGACGGCAGAGCATCTTAAGCAGTGACTAACGGTTGAAAAGTTTTTTTTAAGTTAGGCCGTAAATCACTTGCCCACACTCGGGTGCGTAAACAGTGTTGCCAAGTCGGCCCCTTCCGGGCTAGATCTAGCCCTTTTTCGACTTGTTGAGCCCCGAAAATAATAATTTATCCCCTAGCCCCAAATCTAGCCCCAATTTGACCTAAAGAAAATACACATTTATATTGAAAAGCCTGTGCCTCACATCAACGTCTCCAGCACAAGTGAAATACTGTGCAACGAATTCAACGAAGACTGATGAAGACGCCAACATATATACTGCTTAAAATAAACATTATTTTAGTTTTTCGTCCTTATATATATTATATTATATTATATATATTACGTCCATAACACAATCGTATAAAAAGAACAATCACCACCCCATAATATGTATTGTTTTTGTTTCTTTCAGGGCGTGCGCTGAAGATAGCGCGCTAGCATGGTCGCGTGTTGGTATTGAAAAATTGTATAAGCGGCGCAAAATGGCGCGGGTGCGTGCCTTCGGATTTCACACGCGCGACTGGCTACTATATTTTGTATTTTAATGTTACCTAGATAAATAGTTTTTTTAGTTTGAATATAAAATTGCGTTTCATTTTGCTTACATCTAATTCCAACGGTACAGTAATATGGATTATCCGGTAAAATATAAAAAAAAGGGTTTTTTAGTCTGTGCATTAGCCGGTACATTTTATCGATAAAAGCTGGACTGTCACAACCCTATTTGTTTGTTTGGTTGGTACCCATGTGGTGCGAATGAAGTACTTACTTGTTATGTTGGCTACAAGATGCGACACAAACTCTTAAAAAAAATGAAATATTGACTCGATGTATGGAAGTCCCGTCTCTTCTAGTTAAGCTCAATGATTACACCCATTCATCAATGCTCAATGGGAGTTTTGGCGGGAACACGGAAAAATCATGTCGTTGCATTCTATTATTTTCTTAAACTTGTGTTTTTTCGCGAATTAATGATTAAAAATGGTGGTGTTTTATTCATTGAGTGTTGAATTACATGCACGAGTGTGGGCAAGTGATATAATGTGGTGAAACATGTCTTTTTGTGTTGTTTTCAAAACTCCGTAGAAGCTCATAGTAAAGTCGCCACAACTTTACTAGGGCATGACTTGGACTCGAATATGACTAATTTCGTGTGACTGACTGTGATATCATGACATATTTGACTTGATTTTCATATAAATACTTGAAAAAATCATAAACTTGACACTGGCAGAATGCACAACGTGCGATGCCAAGAGCTAAGAAAAAAAAAAAAAATGCTCAATGTCATTTCATTCCTCATCAATGCTCAATGTCATTTCATTCCTGTAAATCTGTAAACATTTTATTTTGCACAAACAAACATTATTAAAAAGCTAACACAAATTGTGAACTTGAAAGGATGGAGGGATTTTGCCGTGCATGTCTTAACAAATTCAATGAATCCACAGAGTTGCTCCATTATTGCGAAAGTAACAGAAGGCTTTTTGTTTACTGCACCGGCTTACAGGTAGGTTTCATTGCTGCCATAACGCATAATTACTACTACTTTCGATTAAATGTATAAAAATGTATTACTACCTGTATTATTATTTGTATTCCAATAAAACTAATAAAAAGTAAGTAGGAATAGGAACCAAGGCTTGAGTCTAAAAAGTTTTGAAGAACGAAGGCTTGGAGGAACAGTAAAACTCATCTGGAGGGAGACGCGTCTGAAAACACTGTCGCTCTGCCGCAGTGAATCAAATGTCCGTCCGATTATAATAATTAATATGATTTATTTATTAAAACAGCAGTGTCCTTATTATAAATTTATAACTGTACCTACTGTAACCGGCTACACACTATGTATCATTGAAAAATATCATATTTTTTATAAGGTTAAACGCAATGATACATTCACATTCCAACTCTGCAAAGAATGCTATATCAACTTGAAGTCTTCGTGCAAATTCAAGAAGCAATGTCGTACCTCCGACAAAAAGTTAAAAACCTATCTAGCTCTGAAAAAGGATGGAGAGAGTATAGACTTCACAACTTACCTCAAAAATAACGAAGATGCATTGACTTTGAGGTGGGTATGTATGTCATTTGACATTTATATATTTAACTAATGCTGCGTTCCGTAATGCGCTAAAAGTGATAATATTATGAATCCGACCAAAGTGACAAGTATTACTCGATCAAGTCAAAGCCCTTAGATTTTGTGACTATTAAATTTGGTCGGATTCGCGATATTTTCACTTTTAGCGCATTATGGAACGCAGCATAAGTCTAACTTCTAAGTAAAACATACTTTTCAGATATGGGACACAAAACTTTGTATAGGTTTATTTGTGTCATTGATAGCCAAGGTTTGACTACCTACCTAGAAATGGAAGCTAGGTTTCAGTAAAGCAGCTACAATGCACAGCCTGGTCTGGAACCGTCTGGAGTCGATTAGCAGATAACACTAGCTTATAGACATGCTATGTTTTTCAACTGACTTTTTAAAAAGAGGTTTTACACATAGTTTTTTTTTGTGCGTACTTCGCCAACACTGAATTGATTTTGATAATTCTTTTTTTGATAGGCAGGTCATACTTCAAAGGTGGTCCCATATAAATAATACGAAATACACGATAAATAATACGATATATTTTATCGAAATTGTTCCAGTAGTTTGGTATTTAAATCAAAATAACTGGAAAAAAAATGTCATACAACTTTCAAAACAATTTGTAACTTTTTTTTGATAAATAATTAAGAACTTTTTTTCCGAGCATAATTGTGGCATGTTTTACAATCCCAATCAGAATCGCGCATATCCCCAAATCTTGCAAATACGAAAGATTATGCTTTTTCCGCCTCACTTGCGTTGAGAGCCAGTTCTCATTCTAGGCGTGTTTACCACCTTTGGCCACACCATCATATAGCTTCAGGTGTCCTGTTGTTAAAACACCTAGCCTGTCAAGAATAAATAAATACCAAGTATATCTTCTTTTGTTTTTCAGGCTCCCAATACCAAGTAGAAACAACACACCAGCTCATCAAAAAAATGATGATGATGATGACAATGGTAAGTTCAACATGCAACCCAACCTTTCCTATAGTGTACCTACACATGTTCATATTGCAAAATCTTAATGTGTATTAATAAATAATGCATGTTTAAACGCTGATAGAGATCTTTTGGTTAATTAATGCAGCCTCTCAACTTTTCTCTCACTGTCTTTAATGCCACAACGGCAGTGATTCTGGCATTCACAAATTTCTTCAAAATAACATTTAAACCTTACTTCGTAACAAGGTATTTTTTAGCACCACTGAGTTTACTTGACTTGAGCTAAGAATACTTATCAGCGAAAAATCAACTTTGTTGAAAATCTCCCTCAACGTAACGTTTGCATGATATTTTATACATTTTCATAGTTACACTGGTGGCGCTGCTGCCGTTGACTTAGAACTAAATTGAAGGTATGAATTGGCTCTAAAAATATTGTTTTACAGTTATCTAAGTCTTAATAAGCGTCGAGCAAACAAGCAGTAATAGGGAAAAGAGTTACCAGCTGATTAAAATACCCTCATATCATCAACATTTGTATATATATATATATATATATATATTTTTTTTTTTTTATTTGTCTTAGAGATATAATTACATAGCTTAATTTATAACTGCCAAACTGCATAGCAGTTTGTAGGCAGACATCGACTCATATTCATTACTATTTACTACGAGTATGTAGGAGTTGGTATTGACATTTTTATTAGTTTAGTTAGTTTAGTTTAGTTTTTTTTTTATTACCAACCACATAGAGAAGTACATATTTGCTTAAATTAGGTACATACTTAAAAATACAGTAATTTTTTTATCAAGGTAATTAACGGTGAGCCTCAAACTAGGCTAGAGGCCTGTATCTTAGGGCTCAAGTGCAATGTTACCATTCAGAGTTATGTTCGGTTACGTAAATAAAATGCTTAAAATGGCATATTGAACACAACTGAAAGCTAAAATTTCCACTTATTTACATTTACATTAGTATTAGGCCGGGTATCTTTGATTTATAAGGTTAAGTAACAGTGATTAAACTAAAACCTTCTTTGCTTACCATTTTATTCAGTATCAACATGCACCAGTATCCAGAACTTCATGTCAGATATGCTGCAAGATGAGGAGATGTTGCCAACTGAAGCCAGGATCATACGGGAAGTCATACAAGAGGAGGCGGATATTTTGGATGACTCACTAGACTCGCATTGGCTGCAGGATGACATGTCTGTTGATAATGATTTTGGAATGGATTTTAAGTAAGTACTTGTTAAACAATTATGAAAGTATATAAGAATATCTTGGCACACACACAATGGCCTTATAGTATGTCCTTTAATCCTAATGGATCTGTGTTTCGGTTTGAAGGGCAATGTTACCAAAGAAATTACTGGGCGTAAAGTGATTTCACATCAAATATCTCAGGGTGACGACCGCAGTACTATGCGGTGCAGGATATTGTTTGCAACGTCACAATTCTGGCACTTCTACTGCTATGGGCACGGGCAGGCTTGACGCTTACCACCAAGCGAACGTCTTGCTCCCCTCGTCACTCACTACCATTAAAAAAAATACATTGTCAAATCATGCCTCTCTTGCAAATAAGTTTTTTTTTTATTATAAAATAAAAGTCAAAGTTTACCAATTGAATATAGATGGACAAAAAACGCCAGAGTAAAACTTATTTAATTTTAAGAAACATTTTTTTTACGCCTTCGTCCAGTAGTAGTGACGTCCGTCTTCTGGCTGATGATGTGACGCTATGCGTCATAAGATGCGGTCCAATGTGGAGCAAGCATGCCTAGATTGTATCTAGTGTGAAACACTCTGGAATCGCATTCTTCTGTTTCGTGGCTCAGACAATGAGAGTGGAATCAAACATCGTTTCATCAACGAAACGATGTCACTATTCAAAACTAAAGATTATAAAAAAAACAATATTGGGATTACAGAACAATAATCTGTGGAATAGGCATTCGGCCACAGAACAAAGTTAAACAATTATGTTTCTAACTCACAACTTATAGTAGTATAATCGTAAATTAAATGATACTATACTAGTAATAAAACCAACCAACATATTAATTATAGAATATACATAAATATTTCAGCTTTGCGGGATTTTCTACACCACATTCCATAAACAATGATCACTGTTACACACCAAGAAGACTCACCAATGACAAAGAAGATGAGCCCTATTATTATACCCCAAAATACACCAAATTTGATCCACAAAAGTCTGATGAAGCTTATGTGGCACAGGATCAAAGAGACATGCCTTTGCTAGAAAATACTGAAAATAATCAGGAATATGATTTTAGTGATATTGTTAAACCAGAAAAACAAGAAATGAATGCATCAATTCAAATTGACATGCCTCTCCTTGATGCTTGTGATATAGAATTGGACGGTATTGTCGATGACAATATAACAATGGATGATCTAGAAAAAGAATTTCGTAATGACGCTACTGAAAAAACAAATAATCATATAACTATAATCCTGAATAAAGGAGTAGCTTCTAAACTTACTAAATCTCCATTGACAAATGAGCTTGAATATTACATGAACAAAGTGGAACTAAACAGAATAACCAGTACTAAAACCGACGGTAATTGCGATAGCAGTTTCCTAAATAATGAAAAGAATATTGGTGCGGTTTTTAATCATGATAAAGTTGACGCAAAGAAGCAATCAACATTAAGTAAAGATTTTGATCAACATATAGATAAAGCTAAATTGAATTTAAATCTTAGCGAAAATATTGTAAATTTAGAATCACCAGTAACATTAGAACTTGATAAATACATAAATAGAGCCGAATTAAAGAAAAAAATTCATACAGATTCAAATCTAGGCAAGGATATTATAAGTTATAATGAAAAGTGTTCCATTGATAAAAACTTGGAAATGGCATTGCAAAATGATGAAAGTCAAGAATTTTCATTGGACCAGCTTTTAATTTCTCCACAAGGTAAGATAATTTAAATTTCAGGCTTCGTCGTCAGCCATAAAACGTCCACTGCTGGACGAAGGGCTCCCCCTTTATAGAGGGGTATTGCCATAATCCCCACGCTTGGCAGGCGGCTTGGGGATCGCAGAATGCTCACCACCGTTAACCAAGAGGACGCTGCTGCCCGTCCTCCGGTGGGGCTGGTTGCAGTTTAAGGACATACCCAGATCAATCCAGGTAATTTCAGGCTTATGTGGTATCAATCAAATGTAATTCCTTGATTATATTTGTGAATCAGTTATATACCTTAACGACGCCGAAACCAAAATCATTAAATGTTTTTAGAAATAACTATAGAATAGAAGAAAATAATCATATTGCAATAAATTTACAGTAAGTTTACGATCGGGAGCATCAACGCCTACTATCAATAACATTTTATTCGGAAATCTTACGCCAAGAAACACGGACACAAATGTCTCAGTTTCAAAAAGCATCACAATAAGAAAAGAAAATATAATTCCTCCTGATTTTATAGAAGAGTTCTTAATTAATGAGTGTCAACGTCAAAGTACACCAAAGAAAGAACCTACAGAAGTGGTATGTAGGCAATACATTAGAGTCAAAGATTTGAACAAACTTAAGATGGTCACACGAAAATCACTGAGAAAGATGGTTAAAGGGGATTTAAAGGATCATATAGATACAAAATCCCAGCGCAATAAACAAAATAGAGGGCATAGAGGATACAAAGATATCAATAGACTTAAAGATCTAGTATTCGAAAATAATAATCACAGCGAAACATTGGATGGTGAAATGTTGGATAGTGAACAAACACATCCAATAGACCGAATTGAAAATATAGAAGCTAATAATCAAATTTCGAAAAAGAATGATGATCTGGACATGAGCATTTCAAACCTATTAAACTTAGATGACAATCAAAGTGTTGATCTCAACGTCAGTATAGATTCTGATTTCCTCAAAGAAGATAAACTGGAAGAAGATATTAGTGAAAATTGCAAAGATCCTGAAAACACTTTCAAAGTACCATTTTCACCTCCAGACAACAAATACGATTTGAACAAAAGTCTTTGTAAAATTTGCGATAAAACATGTAAAAGTAAAGGAGCACTAAAGTTACATTTTCTGAGAATTCATAAACAACAACTCCCAAAAATTAAGAAAATTAGGAATGTAGTTTCAAAAGTTTGCCCAGAATGTGGGAAAAGTTTCCGTGATCATTCCAACTTTAACAGACATATGAAGTCACACGAAGTAAGTAGATTAATCAGTAGTATGACACAAAATTTAATAAATAAATAAAAAATAAAATAATTAATAAATATTTATAAAATAAAAATTATAAATAAATAAGATCTAGAAAAAAAATTAAGGCGATGGTATCACATGCCCAAATGGCTATTAAAAAAAGTCAGTAAACGTATCCAGTTATTTCACTGTCTATTATTACATTATTAGGGCTTGGCCCTGTCACCATAGTAGGCGCGGCTTTGTGAAACGGCATGGCATCGTGCCGTGTCATGATAACACGCTTTAAAAAAAATACAACCGACTTCAACTTCGAATACCTGGTTGATATCTCCATATTTTCTAGTAATTTTGATTTAAAAACCAAACTACTGAAACGATTTCGATAAAAAAAATTCATCACACTTGCTCGTAAAGTGGATCTTATTACATCGGTTTTAGGCTCATAATCCAAGCTATTACGCATGCGTGCTTTTTGCTTTACATTACGGCACTTGTGCTATAATAGGTATAACCCGGTAAAGTCAAATTTGTACGTGACTGCAATTAGACGTACGTGTACGAAGCACTCTTAATATAGCCGGGTAATACTTACAGTTTTTTTGTAATACCAACAAAGAGTTCTTATGCCGCTGAAGTAAATGTCAACCTGCGCGCGCATTGCTGGTTTGGGCGCCATTTTCCGCAAATGTTTGTTGACGTTTTCGCTGTGTGGTTGATTATTATCAAAAAAGGTTGTTTTTTCTCGCAAGTATGATGAAAACAGTCGTATGGAACTTTTGTGATATGTTAGTCATTACGCTCTCGGCTTCCTTATCGCGCTCGCCTGCGGCTCGCGCGCATAATATCGCCTTTAGTGTAATGCCCAACATAGCACACTTGTATCATAATGTACTAATATGGGAACACCTCTGAAGTATTATCTACTAAACAAAGAAGTAATCATCAAAACCAGTTCATAATTGGCGGAGAAATCGCGTAACATACATTTAAAAAAAAATACATACAGTCGAATTGAGAACCTCCTTTTTTGAAATCGGTTGGAAAACGAACATGAGTCTTGAGCTATCCTGGTGAGCGTGAGATCTGCACCATCTTAACAGGAGAAGCAACGTATGCTTTAGCTGTCCATGTAAATAAATAAATGCCGACTTGACACTTAACGTCTCTTGACCCAGCGACATAAAACGGTAGTGTGATGCCACGCCCCAAATTTCTATGGTGCGGTGTTGTATTGCGGTGGTGCGCCACTCTATTCACAGCGCCGACGCAACGCCTTACCAGGGTGATGTGATCAAGCCCTAATTGGCACACTGAAATAACTGGATAGGTTTAATGTTTTTTTAAATGAGCGTTTTAGTTACTTAATTTATTTATAGATCCGTCTTTGTCACGACACACACTGAACATTTAGTTTTTCTTTCAGGAACCAAATAGTTTTAAATGTGAATACTGCACTCTAGAGTTTCCTACGCGAGGTAGGTTCAACCAACACATGAGAGCTCACATCGACGAAATTTCTAGTAAAGAAAATAAAGATGTAGTTAAAAATGAGCAGAATGAAAGTGATGAAAATACTGATGAACATTGTAAGGAAGAGGAGAAATCAAGAAAGAAGGTAGGTTGCGCTTTTTGTGCCTATTAGTGTATTTCTTTTGTGATATTCTTTCTGTGGTGTCAATAAAGTGTTATTGTATTGTATTGTGGCCGGTTATAGAATGGTGACCAGCTTCATACAGTATTGGACTTGAAGGCTCACCAGAACCTTATTCAAAATTTTATCTCGCTCGTAGGGAAAACGAAAGTATAATAAAAATAAGAATGTTTTTGGATTGTGTTAGCCATCTGATTCAAGTCGTGGTAGACTTGTTGGGCCCGCTCGACTTGAAATCGCTTAGTCATGGGTGAAAATCTTAGGCCCGTACCGTAATGAGCTCTTTGGAGTAGTTTGTGGATATTCATACCACGGGGTTTTCGGCGAAGGACAACATCGTAAAGAAACCTGCTTACGTTCGGAGAAGAAATTCAATGGCTTATGGGAATTTAACCCGCAACAGGGCCAGCGTAGTGGATATCGCGCAGTCGCCTTTCGAGGGTAGGTCTCAGTCTAGCAATGCAGTGGCTATTAAACAAGTTAATTATGCAGTATGTTTTGGTTATGGCCCGCCCGATTATTCCAGGGTATGCCTGGTCCACCAACGGACTATTAAAAAGGCCTATTACGCTATCATCTGATTAACCGACAAATTTTATTTTTTTGGAAAAAATACATCAAACAAGCAGACGGTTCGCCTGGTGGTATGCGAACCGCTGTGCTGTCTTTAAGTAGTGATCCTGTTCATTCGCTTTAAAAAATATAAGTGTATGCTTGCATTTGACTACCGTCTCGCCAGATGGTAAGCGAAGATGCTGTCTACGTTGGATCAAGCTTAGAAGATACCGATTCACTATTGAATTGGAGTCACCTAGATTTATTTATTTATTTATTAAGGAACAGCAAACATGTGTTAACATATATGACGGAGTCTCTAACATCTCGGAGGGTATATCCGGTGTCAGATTCCATGGCCCTCGACGCCCGTCATCCATAGTTACGGTGGAAATGAAATAATAACAGCACTAGGTCGATAAAACGGCACTTTGATTATTGCCACAGTAATAATCACAATTTCAATAAGAATTGGTTAAATAATAGTTGATTTTTAGAGCCAATGAGTTTGCACGTGTGCACAACGTTCCGCGGCTGTCACCACCACCCAGTCAAGTCCGCCACCAGACGCCATGACACTCACAACCTCATTCGGTGTTACCCGCTCTAAATAATATCTCGCCGATCACAGACAAACAAAAATCGACTGAATAGCTCGACAAAAAATTGATCTCGCTCCGTATGTATTTATGTATACTAAAGTTAACAATTGTCTTGTTTCCAGAGTTACGTGTGCACTACGTGCGGTAAAGAATTCAAGACGGTGAGCAATTTCTACGTACATGTAAGGAGACATAACAAAACGTATACCAGGAAATGCGAGGTATGCCAAAAGGGCTTCATCAGAAAATACGATTTGGACATGCACATGATGTAAGTTAAATAACGAGTTATACTTGAAAATTGTTTAACTGAGTGTGGGGTTACGATGCTTAGTAATACCGATACGCGTCACCCTGAGATCTTTATCTTTGAAACCGTGTTCATATCTATTTAAATAATCAATTTTTACATCTAAAGGTTTATTTAAAAAAAGCCAAACAACTGAAATACCTAAATAACTGTTATTGTTTAAATTTACAGCTCGCATAATCAAGAACATCATTTCGAGTGTCAGTATTGTTCAAAGAAATACAAACATAGGTATTTGTTAGTTGGTCACATGTATCGCCATTTAGGTATGTATTGTTTACATTTACATAATATTATGTGATATATAATAATCGATGAAAATAAACCTCATAAAGTTTTATATCGTTTCAGGTAAAGATACATTCAAATGCGAAGTCTGTGACAGAAATTTCATATCAAAACAACGTTTAAAACAACACTATGGCACTGAAATGTGCGCTAATAACAGGAAAGCTTTAGACGAAGGACGAAACTGTGCAGATGTAACTGTTAAGTATAAACCCTATGTATGTAGATCACCAAAAACACCTGAGAAAAGTACCAAAGTACGTCCGGAAAATGTGCTTGAAGATGAGACTATTGATATAAAAACGGAATTGTGCATAGAGTTGATTGAAGAGGATGCAATAAAGGACGAACTCGAGCCCTAGCCCGAAACCAAATGAAAGCCTTTCTAAAAAGCTATCATCATCATCATCAGCCCGGAGCATCATCATCACTGCTGAACGAAGGCCTCCCCCTTAGACCGCCACACTGTACGACATACTGCCATTTGCATCCACAGTCGCGCCTACGCTGCGTCTTCCGGTTCGCGGTCGCCACTCAAGAACCTTTCTTCCCCATCGGTTGTCAGTTCTTCGAGCGATGTGGCCTGCCCTGCGCCACTTCAACTTGCAAACCTTGCGAGCTATGTCGGTAACTTTGGTTCTTTGGGGAATATCCTCGTTCCGGATTCTATCGCGCAAAGTAACGCCGAGCATAGCTCTCTCCATTGCCCGTTGCGAGACTCGTAAGTTTCTCCAAAAGGCCAGCAGTTAAAGACCACGTTTCAGTCCCATATGTCATCACTGGCAACACACACTGGTCGTATACCCTTGTCTTCAGACGCTGCGGGATTTTGGACGAGAAGATATTACGCACGCTGCCCATCCGAGTTGGATTCTTCGGGCGACCTCTTTGTCGAAGTTGGACCTACCTAACTGAACAACCTGTCCAAGGTAGTTGTAGTGGTCAACAACTTCGAGAGTATCGTTCCCAACAACAACCGGTACGGGCACAACATGGACATTGTACATGATCTTTGTCTTGTCCATGTTCATTTTAAGACCCACCTGTTGGGAAACATTACTGAGGTCGCTGAGCATAGTATTGAGGTCCATCAGCGACGAAAAAGCTATGGATCTTATAAAAAACCTTTACGTGCCTGCGGGGCTAAAGTGTCTGCTTTAACCCCGCTGCGCGGACCAAAAGGAACCACTTCCTCCCCGCATCGCCACGTAAAATCGTATATACACCACGGGGAGTAAGTAACGCAGCCTCAGATCTCATGTTTGTCAACCTCGGCTTCCCCTCGGGACACAACATACATGAGATCTGAGACATTCTTTACTTTTGCGCCCTAGGTGAGTAATTCATTATTGTTAGGTCTCTTTTATACTAATCATAAAGTGATTATTTGATTCCCACCCAGAAAAACGTTAATGTGTCAAACAGAGATGTTTTTTCTGTCTTTTAACTGTATGTATGCATTACAAGTGCGGGACCTAAGTATGTCCTAAAACTGCATCCAAAACCACCGGAGGACGGACAGCAGCGTCCTCTTAGTTAACAGTGGTGACACTGCGATCCCCAAGCCGCCTGCCAAGCGTGGGGATTATGGCAACCCTTCCCTATTAAGGGGGAGCCTTCATCCAGAAGTGGACGTCTTCTGGCTGATAATGATGCATTATAAGTATGTTTATACAAAACAAAAGTATTCAATTATTTATTTATCAACTAAGCTCAGCTTAGTTCGGGGCTAGATGGTATAGTCCACCATTATTTATCTCATATTTATGGTAACTTATCAATTGTTTGTGAAAAAGGTGTTGTTTAAGCGTAAAGCTATCTTAGCTGTGATAATTCAATAAAAACATCAATTATTATTTATTTGAATTATTTAGAACCCCCTTCAGGACGTATGTCCTTCACACCAGAATCCTATGTCCTTTACGCCATTATCCTCACCTCTGAAAACTTCATGAAAACCGGTTTTGATAATGCAAATATTTAGTCATTAATTAGTCGCCAATGTGAGATAATTAGTCGCGTTGTTTATAGCACAGAATAAATAATAGTACAACGTACAGAAAGTTCACTCCGCAAAGAAATTGAAATAAATAACAACTATCTACGAGGCAATAAAGTAGCAATTCAACTCGCATAGCGCTGGATACCGCTCGCTATATTCACCTAGATATACCGCTCTCTTTCTATCACGTATGCTTAGTTACGTGCGACAAGGCTAGCGTGCGGGAGCCCACTGAACTCCGCCTTGCATTCTCCTCTCCGCGCGGAGCACCGGCTGAACATACCTAAACTACGGAGGGATACCCCCCTGGTTATAGGTAATGTTTGATGACGATTCTGGTGTAAAGCTCACACCAGAATCCTCACCTCTCATGCGAGCTAACGGTGAGGGCTAGAGACTGGTTTTGAGATTTGGCATATCGTAACGACCAACTGACGACTAAATTTTGGAATCAAAACCACGTCTCTAGCCCTCACCGTTCGCTCGCTTGAGAGGTGAGGTTTCTAGTTTGAGCTTCACACCAGAATCCTCATCAAACCCTACCTATAACTTCGGAATTAAAATGCGACTAATTATGTCACTTTGGTGACTAATTAATGACTAAATATATGCATTTACAAAACCGATTTTCATGAAGTTTTCAGAGGTGAGGATTCTGGCTTGAAGGACAAAGAATCCTTACTTCTGAAAACTTAAAAATCAGGTTTGACAAGTGGCAGACTTGCATCGCCGACAAGTCAAAAAATACGCTTACGTCGTACGTAACCCAAACGTAAAATCAAAAATAAGACGTCTATAGGTTAATAATAAAACTAGAACATTTCAACAACACGATTATATTGAAATAATACACAATATTACAGAACTAATAAAAAATTACAAAAGTTTATCACGATCTCATGACGTAAATTTATCACTTAACTATTTCGATTTAAACTTTCTGTAAATGCAGTTTCAATGATAGGTAAAAATAAAGGTAATCTATATTTACAACAAGAAAAAAAATGGCGAGGAAATGGATCCGCATTTGCACTTTCTTGGATTAAGATCATTTCAATATCCAAAGAACTTTAGGTTCAATTCGAATAGGCGGAACACTAGTTTCTATTGAAGTAGGATCTTAATCGGAACATTTTTAGTCGACAACAATATTGCCCCACCTAAGGGAATTGCCAGTTTTTTTTTGCAAATTTTATTACTTTTAAAGAAACAAAAATTATATAGGACCACCTGCTCTCTTATCCTACGTTTGGACCCATTGGCACATAACCAACTTCAGTTCAACAAAAATAAAAAAGACATCCCACTATTTGTGAAATTTTTCATGAGTGACTTTTCATATTAAGTATACAATTATTTCATTCATATAATATTATACCTGTAGTCTAAAAATGCTGTCCCATTTTCGCCTGTGACCTTTCCCGTCGGCGAGAGCTTGACACTACTCTAGTATTTTTCTTATAAAACGTTTGAGGTCTGTTCTAACTATTGTTACAGTGCAAATGGGTACATGTACTTTAAAATACACGCCATTTCAACCTACACTGGTTTATCCATACTAAATAACATCAATGATGTATCACAGATACATGTGTAGATGGTACATTGCTTCCTACTTAGGTACTGATTTAGGGTTTAGCCAAACATAAAATCAAGGAAGGAGCGTACCGAATCGACTGTAGTCTAAGACGCCGCACCACACCCTTTCCCTAAAAAAAAACTTAATAAACTTATAAGAGAAAGTTGCATTTTAGCTGATCTAGTTTAAGAAGGCTTGTGTACTTCGAACTATATCTTAACAGTACATTTTTGATTCTATCTTCGAAAATACCTTACTAAAATAAAAAATGAAAGAATATTACTAAAATTTGGCATGCATGAAACGAATTTTACACATACAAATGACTAATAAAATAACAACATAATATAGAAATATAATGAAATTATACAATGAAAAATTAACTAATAATAAGAATTGCTACATAGAAATAACGTTTTTACAACTTTATATCAAAAATTGAAAACAATCATGTATTTCATTATTGTTCTTTTCTTTCTCATTTAAACTACTTATGTATAATAATAATTATAAAGCTCAATTCACGTTGACGTGGGCTCCCAAATAAAATAAGAGTTTAGTAAAAACCGCCCAGATTTATTTTCTGGGGCCGTACTGTGAACTGCTAATAGCGGGACTGAATAGGTTCAGCTGCCGACACTGCGCGACCGCGAACCTTATTGCGAGGCGATACAATTCACAGTCACACAGCGTTGGCAGCTGAGCGTCTTCGGTCCCGCTATAAGCAGTTCACGGTACGGCCCCTGGCCATCCCATGGCCCAGTGTAATGTGAAACGACCTTTATTACTACTTGTAACTGAACATTGATGGTGCTTGCAATCTTGCTCTTATACGAATAAGAATAATCAATAGAATAACAAGATACGATCATACGATTGGTTATACTTGCAACTTAAGGGTACTACAGACGACGCGCAACGCCAAGCCGAGCGAGGCATTTTGTGCGTCAGAATATAACTTACTTCTCCATAATCGCAAAAAATAATTTAGTTTAAGATTATAAAATATGTACGTGCTTTAATTCGCTGTCCCGCTGGGATATTTGGACTTTTTATTTAACATGAAACTTTTTTTGTCTGTCTTTCATAACATAACAAATATTTAATGATGATATGATAACTTTTGATTTAGTGGATGGAAACGGAAAAATTTAAATAATTCAATCTTCTCTTGTTTCTCATTAAGATGACTTTTATGAACACGCAATTTTTAAAATATCGATGTTTTACGATAGCTAGACGAAAAAGTTCACTTTTTATTTTAAGAAAGTGGTATTATGTGATTTAACATGTTATTGTTAAAGTTTGCGAGCGAGACGACGCGACGGTGAACGCCTTGAAGGAACTTGATTCGCGCACCGCCGCAAAGTGACAGTACCGCGAGCCCGTGAACCTGTTCGCACAACAAGTCCCCCTCGGTTCAGAGCGTCGTTTGTGGTGGCCTTAAGTCTATTTAGTGGTAGTGACTTCACTAAAACAGCACCTTGATTCAATCAGTTCTAACTGCTAATTCTAAAGCTAATTCAGAATTCAGAGACGCGAAACGCACAGCGATGCGCAATGTTTTCTAGATTGAAAATAATGGAAACCCTTGGATTCTTAAGATGTTTCCGCTGATGCGGAGACGAGCAGAGCGTAGAAGGAACGTGCAGAAATCGACCAATCACATTGACCGAAATAAAAACATAATATTTTTTCTGTGGTTGGTCGACACATGTACGTTTTTTCATTACTCGTCTCAGTCTCACTAGATACGCCTTTGACATTGTATTTGTAAATGTAGGTTAAATCTTGCATTTAAAACTTTTGTGACAGAATAAACAAAAAATAGTGAGTGCCATTTTTTTGTTTTTTTTTTGTACTTTACGTAATAAATGCCGTTATTTATTGTCTTATCAGCTCGGGCGAGTGGTTTTACAACAGATGCATATTACAGCCAATTCTTGAGCCATCATTTATAAAAATATAGCTATCTTCCGTCTTCTGCGTCCACTGCGCCGGCATCGGACTTAACTCGGTATTGACTTCTATGGAACTGCATGCACTGGATAGTCAAACCCGTGCTAAATACCGGTATTTCTGCGGATGACATCATCCGCAGCGAACGCGACATTCGGATATCGATAAAGCAGATGCAAAATCCGAATGCAGAATTCCTATCGGCATTTTATAAATGCCGACGCTGCGTCCGCTCCGTACGGGCGGATTCCGAGGCAGTGGACGCTTTACAAGGCATTATATTGGATAAGTACTGCAACATTTTTTTGTAAGTTTAGATCTGTCAAAACCCCTTCAAACTTGGATGTGGTGTGTCACAAAAAGTTTTTCGTATTATAGATTTTACCATCATTCTAATACCATATTTTATTATGAATATCTAATACTTTAAAGTCATCGTAGGTACTCATCATTATGAACAAATTTTCCAATGGGGCCAACATTGGAATAGCGAAAACTACTGTTCAAAATGCAATGCATGCTGTTGCAAAAATTTATTGTCCTTTAACAAAATTTATGGAAAAGGTGTATTTTTTTGCCATTTCAGTGTTGGTCCCATAGGAAAAGAGCTTCATAATAGTGAGTACAATGACCCCTTAAAGTATTAGATGTTAATACAAAATTGTGATGTACTAAGCAAGATATATGCCTAGTCTGCTAGTCAAGGGTGTATTTCCATTATCGACACTGGTTCACAAACCGCCCGCGTTTCCGAATGTGGGACCTACGACTTCTCGTCCTTCAGTCTGGGAAACACTATGCAGTTATCCGCGAGTTGGTTTCGCACTGAGGTATTCTCCTTTCGCAAGTCAGTCAGCTCTTGGTTTAGTCTTAACACTTCTAGCACTAGTTTCTCGTTTTCCACTTCGAGTTTTTCTAACCTGTAATGAATAAAAAAATGCTGTATTGTTTGAATAAAGGTTTAGGATATACGCCATACGTATGCGGCTTAGTGGGCATTAGGCTGAAATGTCCCTTGCCATTATTTTTAAGGTATTTTAGGGTTATTTAAGGTTGACAGGCTAGGAATATCTATTCAACCACAGCTTTCATATCCCAAATTCTCTAGTTTCACTTAGAAACTAAATTTTTTGTCTCTGTTATTCTTGCAGAAGGGAAAGATGGTGAGAGTAGTTTTCAAATTGAATCTGATTTGATTGGGTTCGGTTTAGAATACAGACAGCTGATGGAATTGTAAATGTGGTCTATGTTGGCAAACACTTCTAGCGTGTAATGGGAACTAACTGAAACTGTTTTACCATTGGTTGGTTATGTTCACTGTGTGTTTTAAGTTTGACCAATTTTTGGGTCGGTTATTTTTATTGTATTGGGGTATATCGGAAAAAAAATGTTTAATATTTTGTTTCTTGCAGGAAAAGAACTTCAAATTAAGTAGACTCATCTGAATATTAAATATATTACCCTAGTACTTATTTACGTTTACTCAAAACGTAAATGCTATTGAAAACTATTAAAATACTAGAGGGCCCAGCAGACATTATCCTGCCCTGAAAAAAAAACCTCGAATCTGATCGCAGCGCCACCTACCAGGTCTAGTTGTGAATCTAAACCATCCAGAGATCCACTCAAAACAACCATAAATTTCATTAAAATCGGCCCAACCATTTAAGTAGTTCAGTGACACAGGTCAGACAGACACACACACAGAACAGAAGAATGATAGACATAAGGAAAATGTCATGAACTGTTTTCTTACCTCTTTTGTTTCTCATTGAGTTCTACGATGTGGTCGCATGCCTTGGCCAATATGCCGCCCTTGCTGGCAGAGTCTGGCATGCCAGAGTTAGGCACAAGAGCAGCTAGCTTCATGATCCATGTGTTGATTTTATCCCTTCGTCTCCTCTCCACTTCATTGTGGGTCACTCGCCTTTTGTCATCTCGCTGTAATTGGAATACAATTTCTATGAAAATGTGTTTATGTTTAATGTGATTATAGTCACACTTGTATTATAATAACAAAACAGAAAACGCTGTGATCATACATGCTGACCAGTTGAACATTATGTTGAAACTTAATACGTCATCATCTGCCCAGAGACATCCACTGCTGAACGAAGGCCTCCCCCTTAGACCACCACACTGTACGACAACCTGCAATTTGCATCCACCGGTACATTATGATAGTATTATTATTATTACTTTATAGTCTTTTAAAGTATTATTGACACTGGTGTTGTGCTGTTGAGTGCTCAATACCTCAATTACCTTTAAACTTGCATTGTAGTACTTTAATTAATAAATAATCATGTTAGTTTTAATCCTTAATTTAGATGTTCTTTATAATCAAAGATGTTCTATCTAAAGGAAGAGCAGGTACTCTGAATACAGGCTATGTCGCTTAAAAAGAGTATCTGGTCAATTGTATGTATTTGTAACTAGTTTCTATGAATTAACATTTAATATTAAATTATTAGGCAAATTTCAGCTTCGGGGATCAAGTAGTATTCGAGATTTCGTGTTTAGTAAATATATGAGTAAGTGAGTGATTTTCGCTTTTATATATATAGGTTATAATACTCGAATATACGAGGGCTACACTAAAAGTATCGGGAATGGAATATTTCCACTGTTTCTGTCATATTAAAATCTTTTTAATTGAAAACTCCTTGGTTTTAAAAATCGAATACCATTTATTTATTTAAAAAAATATTCTCGGTCTTGTCACAAGGTTTTGTCAAACTTGTTTAGTCGTTGAGAAAATGGAATTGACTCGAGAAAATTCAAGAGCGATGATTTATTATGACTTTCGAAGTGGTTTAACACAAAAACAGTATGTTGACCGGATGATTTCTGCATTTGGTGATAAAGCCCCATCCAAAACCACAATTTATCGCTGGTTTGCTGAATTTCAACGTGGACGTGTCAAGCTCAGTGATGATCCCCGTCAAGGTCGTCCAAAAACTGCAGTCACCCAAGAAAACGTTGATGCTGTGCGTAAGCTGATTGAGGAAGATCGACATGTGACATACCGCGAAATTCAGGCAACTTTAGACATTGGCATGAGTCAAATACAAATAATCTTGCATGAAAAATTAGGTGTAAAAAAGTTGTTTTCCCGATGGATACCGCATTCGCTCTGTGAAGAGCAAAAAGCGGCTCGCGTTACTTGGTGCGTCAGAACTCTCGAAAGATTCCACGCAGGATCCTCAAATGCTGTATACAACATCGTATCAGGTGACGAATCCTGGATATACGCGTACGAACCCGAAACAAAAAACCAGTCACGAGTTTGGGTGTTCGAAAATGAGTTAAAGCCAACAAAAATTGTTCGTTCACGGAGTGTTGCAAAAAAATGGTGGCCACGTTTGTCTCCAAAACCGGCCATGTTACGACTATTCCTCTTGAGGGACAAAGAACGGTTAATGCAGAATGGTATGCTAGCATTTGTTTGCCACAGGTCGTTTCTGAACTCCGTAAAGAGAACTGCAACCGCCGCATCATCCTCCATCACGACAATGCGAGTTCTCACACCGCGCACAGAACAAAAGAGTTTTTAGAGCAAGAAAAAATAGAATTATTGGACCATCCGCCGTACAGCCCCGACCTAAGCCCTAATGATTTCTATACTTTCCCTAAAATAAAGAATAAATTGTGTGGACAGAGATTTTCATCACCTGAAGAAGCTGTGGACGCCTACAAAACGGCCATTTTGGAGACCCCAACTTCCGAATGGAATGGTTGCTTCAATGATTGGTTCCATCGTATGGAAAAATGTGTCAAATTTCGCGGAGAATACTTCGAAAAGCAATAAATATATTTTTAAATAGTAATGTTGTGTCACTTCCTTGATTCCCGAAATTTTCAGTGCCGCCCTCGTAGATTATAAAACTCGATTTTACTACTTCTAAAAGATGCTCAATATTTGACCTACAAAGATATATCTACTTGTAAATCAATGTAAATAATTTATTGCCACAAAACAATAACATCTGTGATGGACACGAAAGATTGTAAAAAAAACCTTAGGGCCAAGGATTTTTTGCAATCTTTCATGCAATGAATACAATTATTATTTTTAATTGAGTTATTATAACTGCTTATGTTTGATTGTGTAATTACAATACTACTTAATGTTTGATTGACTTATAGATGTAGGTACCTACTGCTTCTGTGTTGTTCATGTTGTGTACACATTTATTAAGGAATGCAATCTAGAACAAATTATTTGTAACCTATACAATGCATATGTAAAGACTGTATTCTGTTTTGTGTATCAAATAACTAAATAAATAAATCTGAGAGTACTAGCGAGAGCATGCGCTACAAGTGTATGTTTGGCGTGAAGGGGGTAGTTGGTAACATCAGTCAATAAGTTTTCTTGTACTTGATAGGTGCTAACCTTTTTAGTAGTAGATGCTTTAGACTGTTGAGGCTGGCTTCTCACATTCCTGTCCTCTCTCTTTAACTTAGCTGTAGGTGCATTTGTTGCAAATACCTCCACCGGGTTTTCTATACTCACAAAATATGTACCTGCAATGAAAAGAATGTTGTTATCTTAGAATAATTTTGTAGCGAAATAACTTATTATGTTCGCAATGCTTGAGTGTGTAGTTCCAGGTGGATTTAAGGTTTTAAATCCCAAAAATGATCTTCAGCTGTCAGTGAAGGAAATCATAGTGAAATAATATTGACCAAAATGGTGTTAGGGTCTATCTACTACTCGGCAAGTTACCAACCTCAAGTTAGAAATCTGCTGCTAAGCACCAGATGAGGTTTTTGACAGCTGCAGTTTGGACGTTCCATTCCAGGCTAGGTGTATTTATAATTTTTGACCAAATCGTCAACTAACATTAAGTGAGCTGTGGTCAAATACCCTCCTTGTAAACCATTAAAATTCATATTATATATAAAAATCAATTGCTGTTCGTTTGTCTCGCTTAAACTCTAGAACAGCTGGGCCGATTTAGCTTTTTTGAAATGTTTGTCGTAGGCCAGGGAAGGTTTAAACGGTGAGTAAACGGCTGGACCGTTTTGTATGAAATTTTGTGATCCTGGAGCGGGTCATAGTAGCGCGGCCGAAGACCGAGCTTTACGCGTGCGAAGTAGCGGGTATCAGCTAGTTGTTTGTGCTGTGGCATGTCAACACAATCAATTCAAAAGGGTCTTCAACTAGTGTGTGTTGCCAGTGATGACATATGGAACTGAAACGTGGTCTTTAACTGCTGGCCTTTTGGAGAAAGTCGAGTCACACAACGGGTAATGGAGTGAGCTATGCTCGGAGTTTCTTTGCGTGATAAAATCCGGATCGCGGATATTCGCCAAAGAACCAAAGTCACCGACATAGCTCGCAGGGTTTGCAAGTTGAAGTGGTAATGCAGGCCACATCGCTCGACGAACTGATAATCGATGGGGAAGAAAGGTCCTGGAGTGGCGACCGCGAACCGGAAGACGCAGCATAGGAAGGCCTTCCACTAGGTGGACTGACGACATTGTAAAAGTCGTGGGCAACCGGTGGATGCAAATGGCAGCTTGTCGTACAGTGTGGCGGTCTAAGGGGGAGGCCTTCGTTCAGCAGTGGATGTTTTCGGGCTGATGATGATGTGAAATTATTGTTATTAAAAATGCATATTAAAATAATAGTAAATTTACCATGTGAAGGTGAACTCTGCATGTTGGTTACCGTCTCTTCATTTGCTGCCACTGGTATTATTTTGTAAGTAACATTTGCTGAAACAAATTTATAAATTAAATTTTAAAAGATTTAGAAAATTGAATCGTTTAAATTGTTACAATTTAAACACATTACGTCTTACCACAAAAGATTTAGGAAAGCTTTAGACACGTGTTCAACAGTTGTTTCACAAATTACCAGAAATCCGCGCCTAACACTTGTCTAATGATAGACATGCCTTAGCCACACGTTTAAGACATGTATAACTCAGTTTTGACATTTTACGTCAATCAGCTTTGCTTGTGAAATTAATTTAACAATACAGTTATCCTAATCATGGTTTTGTGGTAAGAGAAATAAAACATCTGTTCAAACGGTATCTAGCTTTTAGACACTGTTTAGCTAAACAGGTGTCTAAGCATTGCTCTAATTTTTTTTTGTGGTTAGATGGAGTATCTTTATAACCAGGACTAAATCATGCATAAAGCCATTTATTATTTACCTTGATGTTTTAGACATGTTTCAATAGCTGTGGTCAGCTGACCGGAGAATGCAAACTGTATTGACAGTGAGATATAATATTATAGATGCCAAATGGACTTGTTGCCATATTCTAAACTCATATGAGACTACACTATCTGTCTCCATCGGAGTCAGACAAGGAGAAGGTTTTCGAATCAAATCCGATTCGATTGGGTTTAAAATACAGGGTAGATGATTGGTCTCTTTTCAAATTATAGTGAAAGCTCTTTTATTGGTAGAATTACACTATGGCTAACTTCTTTAATAGCCTTCTGCATAACCCCATAATTATAGCTAATAACAACAAACACTACAGGAACAGGATAGATAATATGTAAATACACATTAAAAATGCATTCAATTAGTGTTCTTAGTGATAAATGGGTTCTGTTGATGGATAAAATCTTTAATTTGAATGAAATACAACACTTTAGTATAGGAACTACAAAAAAAAACATCCGACTGCACAAATCTATACTCAGTTACATTTTGTTGTACAGTTTATTGAATATAATCTACTTAGGCTTGTGATTAGTAGTAAAAACTTACGCATTTCCTTAAAGGTTATTGTTTCGGTAATATTATCATGAGATTCCAAGTATGTTTGCGATGCTAAAGGTGAGTTTTCCTCACCACTGCCTAAAATGTGGGTAAATGATCATAATTTAATTTAATTTAACCTTAATTCAATAATACCACAATGTGATACGTATAGATCTAATTAGTTATTATTGATCATAGGTAAAAAGAGATGTTGAGAGCCATGATTTTAGGAGTAAACAAATAGGACTAAAGAGAAAGTCTTTTTAGGAAGGGTAGTCACTTACCATAAGATCCATCGTCTTTCATCAAGCTTAAGTATTCAGTTCCTGCACTGTAAATAAACGCAAAGAATCAAAACACTGTACAAACAGAATGCATTCAGAATAATTCTTCGCCCTTTGCTTGCCAACTTGTGGTGACTATTGGTGACCTTCGTTGATGAATTTCTAATTATGTAACGTACTCCCCAGAGTATGGTTTATCAGTAATTACCTGCCATCAAACGAGTTGTCATGCAATGCAATTTTCTGTTTAACTTTCCCGTTTCTTGCTGACATATCGCGTAAATATTTTTGAATTTTCACAATAGTGGTCACGGGGACAAATAAAGAGGTCATGTGACGAGATCATAGACAAAAATACCTAAATAATGTTGCCATTTACTAGAATCGAGTCTAGAAGAACTGTCTATGGTTTGTTTGTTTCTTTTTTCTTTGTTATTGGCATCGCACGTTGTGCATTCTGCCATTGTCAAGTATCATGAATGATCAAGTTTATGTAGTATTATCAAGTCAAATATGTCATGAAATCACAGTTAGTCACACGAAATTAGTCAAAATCGAGTCATGCCCTAGTAAAGTTGTAGCGACTTTATTATGAGCTTTTACAGAGTTTTGAAGTCAACACAATAAGACATGTTTCACCACATTATATCACTTGCCCACACTCGTGCATGTAATTCTACACTCAATGAATAAAACACCACCATTTTTAATCATTAAGGGCCTTACTTAAAAAAACTTTTCAACCGTTAGTCACTGCTTAAGATGTTCTGCCATCTTCTCTCTGACGTGAAGTTGCACGTGCTAGAAAAGGACAGAGAAGTTAAAGCAGTGACTAAGAGAATCGAGATTATTTTAGGTAAGGCTGTTATTCGCGAAAATACACTAGTTAAGAAAATAATAGAATGCAGCGACTTGATTTTTCCGTGTTCCCGCCAAAAACACTATGGTTTGTTTCTGGGTTGTTGGCAGCGTACTTTATTCATTCGGTTTGAATTTGAGTATTTGCAAGTTTTTGATGATATAGAGTCTTAGCCACACAAAGGATGTCGAGGAAGTAATATAATCCAAGTCAAGCTCTAGAGAAGTTTGGTGACTTTTTATGAAACTTCTAGGGAGTTTTGAATATTTTTAAGAATACGTTAATTATTGAGATTTTTTGATAGGCAATAAATAAAAGAAAGAAGTTCATTGTAGATGGATCTGACTTTGCGCAGATCAAACGTGCCAGTCAAAAACAGGTACCTACTATTTTTGTTTTCTGGTGTGTTGCACAGCGACGTTGATAATGGAATGAACGGGCCCAGTGCTTGCAAATCGATCAAAATTAACAAGACTACACAATCAAGCATACCTAGCTAAAAGTATGCATATTACATTATAGCATAGCATATACAGAGATAGCGAATCTCAGCGACCATTAATCCTGTTTCCCTTGTTCAAAAGTTAGCTACCGATTACTCGGTTGTAGAACCTCTTATTTGAAAGCTATAGGCACGTGGTTAGATATGTAAGTAGGTATAACTACCTAAGTAAGTAGGTAGGTACCTACTATGGTAGCTTTATGTGTGCTATACTATATTTACATAACATTATGGCAATTCTACATTTCGACCGTCATTCAAATAAACGAGCCCATAACTTCCCGTTACAACGCATTATCGGGAGAAGGAAACCTGCCGGGAGTGCCGGGGTTGCCAGCGCTTCCATTATCCGACTCCGTGACGTCATACTACCAGTGGCGGCGTGCAGGATTCTACCGCTCAGGACCAAGATGAGATCAAACTTGTATTTGTTTGAAATTTTTATTTTATTATTGGTACTTGAGTACCTATCCGCACTTATCCGCACACCGTATGTAGAAAATGTATAAGTATAAGGTAGGTACCAGTACGGAACGTCTATATAACTATATGCTCCAGAACTCAAGTAACAGATGTAGCTCGCCTAGTTGCGAGTGAAGCTGAGCCAGCCACGTAAGCCGTATGTATGTAAGATCTCTAGATCAAAATTACCAACAAGTGGAGTCCCAACTTAATGCGACGGCCTCCTCTACAAGATTGCGTGACAAGCTTTACACCTTCGATAAAGATTGGCAGGAGCTAGCTCAGGACCACCATAACTGGAAAAGTCGAGTGGAGGCCTTTGCCCAGCAGTGAGACTCCATATAGGCTAGCAACAACAACAACAAGGTAGGTACTGTACCTACCTTGTTGTTGTTGCTTTTTAAGTGCTTTACTAAAGGAATCGAAATTAAAAGTGGGCATCTTCGAGATGAATAGGGCTTTTTACGTGCTCTATTCATTCAGAAAATAAAGGTACCTACCCCCATTATTGTATAATTCAATGTGTCCCTTTCAACCGTCAAACTGATGTGACTCGTTGGGACAACTTTTTTGACAAAATGTTTCATCGAGTAACACTGTTACTGGAATCTGCCACGGCGACCACGACCCCTGGATCGCCTGCGCTACGCCCCTGTACGATGTTACAAGTAGCAACGTCACACGACGCCTTTCGGCGTGATACAAGCTCTTATGGCGGTGTTACGAGTAGGTATGTTGTGTTACTTACCGCATTATATTTGCTGAATTCTGTACAATTTTATTTTGGTTGAAATTGGTACTTTTCTACAAGTATTTAGGTACTTAATTAGCTGTCGCTTAGTCTTAGTTGGTAAAAGTAATCAGATCTTGCAGTGTTTACTTCAAAAGTTGAAGATCGTGGGAGTTTGGGTCGTTGGGCGCAAACCCTTGCTTGCCTTTCTTTATTTTACGCACAGAATTGAAATGGCTTCCAAGCTTCATTTTTGTTTAAGTAGGTTATGGAAAATAGGGTTCGATATATCCCATGTTCGTCCCTGTAGCGTTTTCAGAATTAAGGAAAGGATATTAAAATTTTGGAAACGGTATCCTGCCATTTTACCGACAGTCAATTTACAAATTTTTACTTGACAACCAACGTTTCGCAAAAACATGAAACGTCGAATCATTATTTTACAAATACAAATTTAACAAATGGTTAATGAATTAAAATTTGGTAACCTCATAAAATTACTTTCATAACGTAAGTATCATATGACAAACATTTCATTTAATAAACACACATTTTTTCAGATTACTTAATATATTTTTGACTTATATAATATCTATATCATAATCTTTTTTTGTATTAGTCAAATTTTATTAGTCTATTTAATCACCCCAGAAATTCTTATTACTCGTGCAACACTGATTGTATATTAAAGGTTGGTGACAGGTTCAACTTGGATATAGGTTAGCTGAGAAGGCGCCGGGAGCTCCGCTTTGCTTCGCTCCCACCTTACCTTTCAGATCTGTATCAGAGCACCCCGATTTGAGTTGGTTAGGTTCGAAATGGGTGACAGATCCGAATCAGAGCACCCCGACTCCACCTAGTCTTGTGGTCCCTACCCCTAGAGTGTATATAAAAAGTGCGGGAGCCAGAAGCTCAAGGGAGGTCCTGAGTGGAGCAATGCATACGAGGATGACCGTAGCGAAGGGGGGAGATGGCGAGCGAAGCCGGTGACTTCCGTAGCCAAGCGAAGGCTGAGTGTGACGAAACGACACTCCAATTACACATATTGGAAAGCCCTGACCAGATATCCTCCTTTAAAATACTTGTTGTAAGATGACATTTTATAAAACGTGAGTTGCAAAACAATCCAAATATGAAATGAATGCACAAAAACGAAAATAGCATTTGACACATTTTAAGTTTGCCAAAAATTGTTTGTGCAGTAATTGTTTGTAAAACAAAATATTTGCGGATTAAGATGTTTGTTGAATTAATATTATACGAATGGTTGGTTGTTAATATTTTGTGACAAGGTTTTTTGGTAATACATTAGTGAACCTTTGAAAACAATACCGCTTGCTTAATTTTTGATGAAGGAAATAATGTATGTATCTGCGTATTTATTTAATATTTTACTATTATTATGAATATTATAAAATGTTAGTTTGAGTGTTTTGGATGTTTGTTAGGTACCTACTCAATCACGCAAAAACGGCTGGACGGATTTTGATGAAAATTTGGTATAGACGCAGCTATTACTTTGGTTGGAATACAGGATACTTTTATCTCAGGAATTGGGGATAAAACCACGGGCACTATTAGTCTTGTTTAAATATTATAATGTAATACTGAATCTATTGCTGAATGCAGCGACGGTGATAATGGAATGGACGGGCCCAGCGCTTGCAAATCGATCAAAATTAACAAGACTACACAATCAAGCATACCTAGCTAAAAGTATGCTTAGCCGGAAAATAGAGAAAGCTAATCTAATTAAATACTGCATGACAAAAAGAGAACACATGTGTATTAGAAGTTTGTATTGTTGTATCGTACGGCTCACATGTCGCAAATGCAGAGTATGACTGAAGCGAGTAGAGAGCCGGCGCTCAACTTAAAGTCTTCAAAATCTGTGCGCTTATTTCCCATCAATTCATCTTATCATTGTCGCTGGCTGAATGCTGTTGATATTTTCAAGCGAAGAACCCATGTGATATGGAACTTCTATTTCTATCTACATTTGGTCGTCATTAATCTAACATGAATAATTGTGCCTACAATTGTGTCACGTAGATATTTAATCATTATTTATTCATCCCTGGTTGGTTCCAATGCATGATAAAATTCAAATTTAGGTAAATATACCTCGGCGTAGACGCGTATTGAATATTAATGAGCTGATTTCTTCATATCTAGAGCTTTCGTTGAAATATTAACTGACTAAAAGACGTGATTTTAATAAAAGATTCGACCTTGGTGAGTACCTCTACAAGTCTACGGGTCAATTACTTGAGTTTTTATTTTTTATTTGCTCAAGGTAAATGATTTGATCTTTATTTTGTTTACAGTCAAGAACTTTATTTTCTTTGTTTTGTTTTTATAGCTACTGTCTCTTTTTTTAGGAGCAGCTTTGTCAGGAACAGTGAATCCGGCTGGAATCAGGGGACGTCACACGACACACGAGGTGTCAATGAAAGAGAACCGAAAAGAAGAATAAGGTTTTTTGGCGGGAACACGGAAAAATCATGTCGTTGCATTCTATTATTTTCTTAAACTTGTGTTTTATCACGAATTATTAATAAAAAATGGTGGTGTTTTATTCATTGAGTGTTGAATTACATGCACGAGTGTGGGCAAGTGATATAATGTGGTTAAACATGTCTTTTCGTGTTGGTTTCAAAACTCCGTAGAAGCTCATAGTAAAGTCGCCACAACTTTACTATGGCATGACAAGGACTCGACTATGACTGCGTTTCGTGTGACTGACTGTGATTTCATGATATATTTGACTTGATTTTAATAAAAGAAACTTGAAAATTCATAAACTTGACACTGGCAGATTACACAACGTACGATGCCAATAACTAAGAGAAAAAAAGAAAAAAGAAGAATATTTGCGGCCTTACCTAAAATAATCTCGATTCTCTTAGTCACAGCTTAAACTTCTCTGTCCTTTTTTAGCACGTGCAATTTCACGTCAGAGAGAAGATGGCAGAGCATCTTAATCAGTGACTAACGGTTGAAAAGTTTTTTTAAGTAAGGCCGCAAGTTGATAAAAGACATACAAAGTAAAAGACACAGAAAGAGAGCAGACTAAAAAAAACTATGAAAAGCTATACGGTAAACGAATATTTCGATAAAGATTTAGTATAGGGGATGGTCCAAAAGATGGCGCTAGTTTTATTTTTATTGATAATATGTTTTGTTTACGTAGGTAGGAATTTAATTTGAAATAGAATATATAGGCTAACATGATTTTTTACAATTATAAATATGAGCTAATTACAATCAATGTACCGGTATGATACTTGTTCGCCATTTAAGATTTTCTTCAAATTAAATTTCTATCTACGACGTGCTACGACGTAAAAAAAATATTTTCAATCAAATTGATTCTAGCGTCATTTCTCGGCAGCGCAGCGCAGCGTTGCGTTGGCCTATACACCTTAAAAAGATAATTTAAAACTAGGCAAAAGTCCTGTTTTATCTGTTTTAGTTGAACCAAACATGACGAAATTTGGTACTTTCACTTAAGATAAATTTGGGGAAACTAGAAAATTGTGGGTGGGTTAAAACTAAATTTAAGTGTGATCTTTGTATCTCGGCAAGCAATCAAGGTGATCGACTATGAAAAACTTCATCTCCTTTACTCCTGTTTTGAAACTTGAAACACGATCTGCTACGTATTAAGTATGTATGTGGATGATTTAATGATTTGATGAGGGTGAGATTGACCATATCTTTACAACCATTTACCTACTTAATCTTTTTCCAAAACAAATATTAAATTAGACTGCCACTGAAACAAAAACAAGTTGATTGAACATGAACAATGTAAACTAGGTATCTATTACATTATTTAGCTACTTATCTAATACTTTCATATAAATATTAAAAGTAAGTAAGTAAGTAACTTTCATATAAATATTAAAAGTAAGTAAACTTACTTACTTACTTTTTAATATAAATATTGCGTATGCGATGTTTGCTAGTAGGTAAACGTATGAGGATCATAAAATATCATTATGTAGCTAAGTAGTAGAAAACTGCATAAATCGAAAAATGCCAGCAGTATATCACGTACGAAAAACCAATGTTAATAAAAAAGGGCGGTAAAGCGGTTATCACCCTGAAACGTGCGGAGTCATGCGCGCACGTACCTATGTATAGTTCACGCCAAGACTTTCAGCCGTCCTAAGATTATAGTAAATACCGTAAGTTAGCATCACATACTTAAACTAAGATATGGGAAACTAGAACATTTTATTTTGTTACATTACGGTCATGAAAACAAGTGTACCTAAATATGTGTAGAATTAAAAAGATGGAACGGAAATTACTAATTTATATTACTGACTTCACGGAGCTTAAAAGTTATCGTAACCAGACGAAAATATTATTTAGCATTACAAAAATAGCCAGATTAATAATTAAAATATTGAATAAAATGTGACACCAGGTATTTCTATGAAATTGTCATGCATTTGCATTGTATTTTTCAACATGATAATAATGGGATGTAGGCATGTGACCCAAGATTTCACCGGTCATTTAGCAGTTTCCCAACAGATTTTGCTCGAAATTGTATTCTATGTCAGTTTTCATCGTATTTAGCGAGAGAGAGAGCACCGCTTTGCCAAATTTTATCTAATCATTCAGATGTAAAAAGGCAACAAACAGACAAACAGAGCTACTTTCGAATTTATTATATTAGTGTGATGTGACACGTAATTATTTTACCAATTTAACAATGAAACTCTAAAACTTTCGCGATTTGAACACATAATTACACACACACATACTTATTGTTTTGTGTGCGATTAAGTACCGGTGACAGATAATTTTAGAATGCTTGCAATTTAATGTGAGATTGATTTGGTTCTTCAGAGCGGTCGTATTGTTAGGTGCTGACTGCACTACCTACCCGCTTTACATACCCGGGTTTACCCCGATTGTGGGGAACGGTGATTGAGCCGTAAAGTACTCGTATAAACACTGTTTGTAATAAAATAAGTCCCTATAAATAATATGTAGGTATGTAAAAGTCATAGTCAGAGACGTTGGGTAGATAATTTCGCAACTAAACTCTTTAATGTGTTGGTGGGTTGGAGGTAACATTCTATACTTGCGATTGGCCAATCACTGGGAAGACGCAATCTGAGTTAAGAAATACAATGAAATTCTGACGTGCGATTGGCTTTTGCAGTAGCTAGCAGTGGTTTTAAAATTACTAATTTTCGTCTGAGGGGAAGTCGGACGATCAGTTAACAGGATTTATAGTCCTTGGTTGGTGGTATACTGATTATACATAATCGAAATAGAAGTTTAAATAAAGTTGAATGTATGAATTTACTTACTAGTAACACACTAAAATAAACTGAAATCACTTTTACTAAGTCCCACTAAGTATGATATGTATGGTTACCCATCTGTAGAGATCCTATCACAAATTAAAATATTGCGCAGTAATGTTCATTTGTCTTAGAAGTTTTGAAGTTATAAATTATTCTTTCATATCTCATTTATAGGCCAGTCACGGGCACGTATAGAAAAAAAAACGCGTTAGGTCACAAATAATTGCACCTTATTTTTGTTTTATGTATACGGGAATACTCCCGAAAAAAAGTATGTGTCAAAACCACGTCAGTTTTCATAATAAAATTGCACCTTACTGATTTTTTTGGGGGTTTTTAGTATAGATACCAATAGTGCAAAGCTCGCTGAGTGAGAGCTAAATCCTCCAAGAGCTAGTTACACTCTACCTCGTCTTATGTTTCGTATGTACAATGTACCTACTCTATGGTCTTATGAACTGAAACTGAAAACTGCATATATTTCCATTACTTTCTTCGTACATTCTGGAAAAGCTTTATAATGTCTGTGGCAGTGAGATCAGCGTCCGTGAACCGTCGGAAGTCGCGCCGGGGCGTCGCCGCAGCGACGCTAGGACGGCGCGGCGCCGCGGAGTCTCCTAGCTACACCTCGACACTGATAGCCGATACTGAGAGAGCACTGAATTGGCTCTGAACAAAGGCAAATTATCAGGGTTTAGCCATCAAGAAAGTCATAGCAAGGTTAAAATTCTATTTACGTTTACAGGCCAACGTAGCAGCTTTAAAGATACAGAATTAATAATTTGAATGGAGTCGACTATGATAACCTAGGTGATTACATACACGGGTGATCAAAGGGCACTAAAGAGTCGCCTGTGATTACCCAGGTGATATCAACCAGGTGATCATAGTGGAATAGACCGCTTTTCTGTTAAAATTCAATGGTTGGTTGTATAGAGGAATTAATTGTTTGCCTGGTTGTTTTGTTGATTGTTACATTAGTGGTCTATTTGGTTGCCTTTTTTCTAGGTTTTTTGACTACTGCTCATACATTTTTTTGGCAATGAAATGACGAGACAAACTAGACGATCTTCTGGTGATAAACATAACGGTAGCAGTGCTAGAATTGTGGAGTTGCGAACAAAATCCTACGCCGCACTACACTGCGCTCACCACCCTGAGATATTAGATATCTAATCTCTTCATGCCCAGTAATTTCTATGGTAATATTGTTCTTAAAACCGAAACTCAGTAATGCTTACACATTTCTGTTTGTCGGTTCTCTAATAGCCAAATTGGTGCTTTTCCAGACGGGAATAGAGCCCACAAAGAGTAGAAAAATTATATGGCGATTGTACCTACCTGGGTGACTTAAAATCATTATCGCCGTTACTGGCTTTCGGCATTCTGTACCATTTATTCTGTTACATAGTTTTGGATACGAACTACTACTTATGTGCTCACTATTGGCGACCTAGAACTCTACCTAAGAAAAATACGAGAAACAAACAAACGATATTAATTTAAATATGAGAAGCCAATTAGAGATATACACTTAAAAGTTAAATGACGTTATAGTTAGTACTGCTCACTTCAACTTTGTGTTGATCATAAGTTAAATAATGTTTGTAAACTTAAGCAACGTTTTTAAACAAGACTCATAATACCATAATACCTGCTAGTGTTAACTTCTCAAAATATCTCTCCTTGTTTAGCTCGAGAACACAATCAATCCCTAAATAGCTGAATTCTCAGTATTTCCATTGATACAGTGAGCGTATCAATACCACTCAACGGGCAATGCTAATCAAAGCAATGCCAATCAAAGCTAATCGACTCTCCCTGATTGAACCTTCAATCAGGGCGAGATCTTCCGCCTGATAACCACTTCATTTAGCTAAGTAGAGAGGAACCGTTATTGGATAACTTATCTAACGTATTAGATTAATTAAATTAACAGTTGTTTCTATCGTTGATAAGCTACGTGTCTAACAGTACTGTCTGTCAAGTGAAGCTGAGGTGTATTGCCGGAACAAGGCCGGAATACACCATTAGCTAGATACATGGCGACAGAAGTCTTTGGCGACAGATCACCCGTTTTCAATTCGCGCGTGACGCGTAGCAGTCCGCAGTCCGAAGTGGGACGCGGGCGAATCAGGCTGCGGGCTCTGTGTTCACTCCTTGAAAAAGGTCACCAGAGGTGATCAAAACCATAGTTTGAGTTATAACAACTAAAGATTCAAGAGAGATTCGAGATTATTGGGCATGTAGAGAATTGACATCTAATATATCAGGGTAACGAGCGCAGTGCCGTGCGGCGCAGGATTTAGTTCACAAATTCACAATTCTGGCACTGCTCCTGTTATGGGTAGGCGTGATGCTTACCACTAGGCGAAAGTCTTGCTCGTCTGGTAACTCCATTGCGTTTAGAGTTTAGACGCAGATAGCATAAAAAGAAAAAAATGTACCCCAATACACAAGGACTTTTGAATATAGTACTCGTACAAATACATTAAGTATTAAATTTACAAGGTAAACGCGATCAATTGGGTTTATTCACGTAGGCAGTAAAGCTCTGTTTAGAGGATGAAATTTCCCGCAGGTAAGCCCTTAACTTGTTTCCGTACACGATATGCGGAAATGTGTAAATTTACGAGAGCCTTTGAACGGGTCCCATTCGACCCATGTATGGCTTGGCTGGTTGCTTACTGTCAATAGGTGTTTAGGTTAATATGCGTATACAAATTAATAGACACGTGTGTTAAGGCACGCTTGTAGCAATTTAGAACTTTTTTTAAATGTGGGAAAAATCCTAAATGCCCGATATTAAACGAATAAAAACAATGTTTTTGTCTTTTAAAAAACGCGATTTTGATTATTTGGTTTGACAGAAAGTAAATACAAAGTAGACACTAAATCGGCATTTCGCTTAGCTAGAACTAAGAAAATACAATATGAAACTACGTGAAATTTATACTAATAGATAGAATATAGAATTATTTAGTTTTTTGATTTTTAAGATTACAGTATTTCTTTGTTATATTTTTCAAAACATTGAAAAAACCTACAAAATTTAGCAATTCAAGCGCTCGCGCCTGCTCTCTCACTCGCGCCTACCGTTTAGTCGCCTGGACGTACCTCACTACAACCAGGCCTTAAGATATTTACCAGATATATTGTAGACATTTTAGAGCATAATCAGCTTTTAAATAGTCTTCTACTGGCTATAAGCCTGCCTTTAAACTTTTATAATAATTTCATTTTATTAAGTGTTTTTTAAACATAAGTACTTAATGTTTGACGTGTAACTTTGGTGTTAACAATGAATTATTGTATTGTGTTGTGTTGTATTGTATTGTATTATTATTGGGCCATATACACCTCGCTGGTACAGTTGCGGGTTGTGAATGTAGGTTTGTTTCGTACGATGTTCTCTTTCACCGAAACTCCAGTAAGTACTTAAACTCTAAAGAACTCATTGGTACAGGTCTGGGATTTTAATCCACAACCTCACGATTTTAAGGAGAGTATTCAGCTACTAGACCCCGATATTTTATCAAAAAATCTATCGAGAATTCGAAAAGAGCAATATCAGCTTTTTGCGAAAACGCAATAGGGTAGATGACTGATGTTTATATCGTTGAAATCAATAGCTTTGATGAAGAATTTAAGTAAATATAGTATGTTTATTAAAAAAATAATTTAAATCGGTTAATAATGTTCTAATATATGAGCGTTTAAAGTTTTTGTTAGAGACAACTCTGTCCCTTTCCCACAAAACAAAAAATTACATCACGCCTTACTTGTCAGAATAATTACAATTTATTTATATGGCGTACAGAGAAGTGACGTCACGATTTGCAGTTTCGCCTCTCTGTCTAGCATGATATTAAAATACTTATAAGTTGTTTATTTTTGATCAGATTTTCATTTTCTTTTTATTAATCAGCTATATTCATGGGCCACATTTTAATAGGACAATAAAAAAACCAGTCATCTAGCCTATTAGATGCGTAGCACGTCGTAGCCCATGCTACGGACCGTAGACGTGTCAATATGACTGTCTATAATTTGCGTAGAATGTGCAACAAGAGCTACTGTTAGGGTTCCGTGCCTATTGCAGTACTATTGTATATCATTCAGCGCCCGTAAGGTATCCAACGGGATCTTGTTGCTTTTTTGAATACTAAGTAAACTATCCAAGTAAGTAAGTATACTAAGTAATTCTGGCACACCTTAGAGGTTAGAGGCAGGCGTGATGCTTACCACCAGGCAAACGTCTAGCTCGTCTCGTCACTCATCAGCAAGAAAAAAAAAACAAAAAAGTACTAGTTGTGTTCCGCGGCATTTTTTTTTTCCTTGTTTTCTCCGATTTCTTGAGTGTGATTAAGTACTAGTACTTAGCCGCCGTAGTCCAGTCATTAAGTCGTGAAAAGATATAAACGTACAGATAGACAAACAACAGTCTTTATTGTTTTTAATACAATTTTAGTTTGGTCATGAAGATAAAGATTTTACGTCATAGTTTTTTTAAGTTATTTATTTGTATTATTGTCTTATGAAGTTTAAATCTTCTTCAAGTTAATTGAATGGTTCTATATAAAATGAGTAATGAGTACATCAGTCCAGCAGTTTTATCCAACCGTACCACGTCGACCTCTAACTGACTTTATTTTGCTATCCAACCTTGAGCCCAAATTCCCAATAATAGTATTATGTGCAACTAATCCGAAAGACACCTTGTCTTAAACTATCCCTCTCGTAGCAAGGATCAGGATATAATGGTGACTAACTACAACTTGGCAAGACTCAATATGACGCAATCCACGGTCCCATGACAGAAGGAGCTACTTTGTATTGAGAACAGAGTAAAATCGCTCTTATTTTCTTAGAGCTAAGGGAAAATATGGTGTGCTAAGTATGTTGGTTTGTATTTTTTTGTTTGTAGACACGAAGGCGCCTGCAGGGCGTCTGTTTGGCGCGCTATGAGATGAAGTCATCAGGAGGGATGTGATCGATTTAGGGAGCAATAACAGAGAAAACTGTTTAGCTTCATAGAAAATTGAACGCAAAGGAACGTAATCCTTGTAGATAAGTTTAGCTTATTGCTTACTAGCTGTTGCCCGCGGCTTCGCCCGCGTGGGCTTACAAGTAGATACGATATTAGAATATGGCCTAAAACCATACCGTGGGTAGTGGTAACATAAAACTCCCTTGCACCTTCCATAGGGATAGTTTAAAAAAAACATTAAAAATACGTGTTTCATTATTTATTCAATTCAATTTCAATTTATTGCGTATATGGGTATAAAAGTATAGGTGGAACAAAAACATATTAGTGGCCGCCATATTCTTGCAAAATACAACATTTAAAAATATTGCGATAAGAACTAGAAATAATACACATAATAATAAAACATTGAAAAATAGAATTAAAAAGATATAACATTGATTGACTTACTGACATGATTACTATAAAAAACCCTAATCAACCCGATAAAAAATAAAGAAACAAATTACAAATAGACTTTAGACAACGACGATATGTATATATCGTCGTTGCTTTAGACTACCATACACAGCATTAATTATAAAGTTTTAGTTAGTTAGTCATTATATTTTCCACTCACGCTCATACTTGTTCGTAATAATGTTAGATAAGTACACAATCAAAGTAAAATAAAGTATGTAGCACAAAAATTAAGGAATGTCATCACAATGTCATAAAACAATTGTAACGTATCATACATTTTTTTTAAATATAATGTAATACTGACACATATTTGAGGGTAATTCTGAGGACGTAAAAACAAAAACCTAAAAACAATTAAACTTACTTTAGAGTTACAGGTTTATTGCTAGCCACCAAACTCATAGAACATATTTTGGTTATTTATTGCAGTCTATGCGTTCTCTTCACGGGGTGTCATCACTACAACACGTATGTCGTTAGAAAGAACGGGCTTGTTATTTGAAATATATTAAGCGCAAGAACAATACATTTTAACTGATAGTTGAGAAACTCCTGAAAGCTGTGATGGTTTGTTCTGCGAACACGTAAGAAAAAACCTAAAGGGACGCCCCAATGGTCATAAAATATTTAACTTTGACCAATAGTGTATTAAACGACAGGAGACTTTACTGACCCACACACCGACTTTACGGGCCAAGGACTCACGAAAATTCTTTAGTTCGAAAACGCAATCCATGCGCGCGCGTCGGCGTGATAAACGAGAGCTCGCCTAGGTCTCGTGATATATTTAACAGTGGCAATATTATTGCAAAAGTTTGCTAAAAGTTTTAAATCAGTGAATAAAACCAGATGGGCGACATCAGGAGCTGTGCTTGAAAGCTAAGTACCTTAGTGTCTTAGTGCCAATCCCTTTATTTGGTACCTACCTCTGTCAACTACAGAAATGTTCTTGAAGGATAAGCAGCACGACATAAGGAGGTTTTATTTTATTATTTTGATACTACTCCTTCAACACATAAAGGCGGGTTTTTTTAATATTTATTTTACCTTCCTGCCGCACCATGACATAAGGAGGTTTTATTTTATTATTTTGATACTACTCCTTCAACACATAAAGGCTGGTTTTTTATATTTATTTTACCTTCCTGCCGAACCACGACATAAGGAGGTTTTATTTTATTATTTTGATACTACTCCTACAACACATAAAGGTGGGTTTTTTAATATTTATTTTACCTTCCTGCCGCACCACGACATAAGGAGGTTTTATTTTATTATTTTGATACTACTCCTTCAACACATAAAGGCGGGTTTTTTAAAATATTTATTTTACGTTCCTGCCGCACCACGACATAAGGAGGTTTTATTTTATTATTTTGATACTACTCCTTCGGCGATATAAGCAGGCTTATTTTGAATTTGTGTGAATCTACTGCTTCAACGAATAAAGGCAGGTTTATTTATACATCATTTTTTGGCTCTACTGCTTCGACGACGATCTAAGGCTGGTTACCTTATTTTTGCAACACAATTTTGTAAGTTAAAAGTTCCTGATAATGCCACCAAATTGATTTAAAAAAAATCAACAATTTGTTCTACAACCAGAATAGTTTGGATTGAGGTTAAGAGTATTCAAATAATGGGATAGTTAGCAATTTTCTTTATTTACCTACAGGATCCCGAAAGAGTCAGTGCGGTGCAAAGTAGCGAACCAGGTGTCAGGGTGAGTCGCATGAGTCCCTAGTGATGCATATTGTTTCTCTCGAATTTCAACTACCTAGCGGAAATGACCTCAGCTTCTAATCAGGATGTTCATCAGTGCCTAGCTATTCGAAGATAAAGACTGTCCAAGGGGCCTTCGTTCACCAGTGGACGTCTTCTGACTTATGATGTTGTTATGTAATTACGTATATACACAGGTTTATATGCGGAATGATAGTATATACTAAGCCGAGAAAGGAAGACAATGTACCAATAATTTTGGATAACTTCTACTATGGAGCCAACCCTGAATTCGAGAAAAATAGAAATAACTGTTTTTGTTATGTGCCAATTATTATACCAATATTAAAAAAACAATCATAGCTGTTTTCTAGGCCAGGTCACATTTCAAACAAAAAAAAAACTAATTAAATTAAAATTAGCTTTTTGAAGTAACGATGCGATTGACATAGGTACATACACACGTTAAACTGCTATGTTTATGTCGGGGATTAATAAAAACCTGGGCCCGTACCGTGAACCGCTTATTGCGGGACCGAATAGGCTCAGCTGCCGACACTGCGGGACTGTGGATTTTATCGCACAGCAACACGGTTCGCGTTCGCGCAGTGTCGGCAGCTGAGCCTATTCGGTCCCGCAATAAGCGTGCATGGTACGGCCCCAGGACGTCACTGATTTGGCGCTCATTATTTTGAGACATTATATGGCGAGTGTAATTAGGTTAATTTTTTAGGTATAATAGCCGGATCAGAGTTATGTTTGCACACTAATTGGTGGCAGTATATCTGGCATTGCGGCTTAACTCCCAACTTAACAAAGGCTTTACTTTTTCCTAAGTACATCTACCACCAACTCTACCAAGTACTTAAGTAACTCAACTACAAAGATGAATAACAGATCATGAACGTAAATGCATACGATGCGCCGCTCTTTGACGGCGTACTCTCGTAACTACATGAATTAAACATTTGAACCACACGTCACATTACACCTCACTGACGTTATGCAGTACCTACATTAGTGATTATCAACTGCAAGATAGAGCAAAATATGCATTTCGCTTGCTTTTACGCAAGCCACTTATTAGTGGTAAGCCATCAAGCCATGTCAATCAAGCCTTCGGACAGTATTTTTTTATACGTTCAAGTGCTCGTCACTTAATAGACTGAATGTAGAAATTATTTTATTCATAATTAATATTTTTGATAATTTAATTTAATAATTAATTCAATATACATACCTAATATTTTTACCCAATTTTAAATGATATGTAGGTAAGTAACTATGGAGTTATCAATAAAATATTGTTTGTATTGTATTTTTTTTTATTCAATCAAGTGACGAGACGAGCAAGACTTAAGCCTGGTGGTAACCGTCACGCCTGCCATTAACAGTAGCAGTGCTAGAATTGTGAACTTGCGAATACAATCCTGCGCCGCACTCTACTGCGCTCGTCACCCTGAGATATTAGATGTTAAATCTCTTCATACCCAGTAATTTCGCTGGTAACATTGCCCTTCAAACTGGAACACAGTAATGCTTGCACACTACTGCTTGGCTGTTGAATAACTGGCAAAGGTGTGGTACTACCCCAGGCGGACTCTGCGGTAGAGTCCTACCACTACGAAAAGTACACAGTACATTTACTCTAACACTAGGGCGGACACGTGATGGTAAGTGTAATCCCAGAAGGCCAGTCCAACGCCTTCAGGATACACAGATGTTCTCTGGAAAGCACTTGAAAAACTTGGACAAGATTGACGCTAAACAGGCAATTAAGAAGGACTAGCCAATGATGCAGCTTGATAATGAAACCGTTTATTGCTATATCGATTCCTTAGGTATCCAGCTTATGTAGAGTCTAGATTTTCGTGATGATGCATTGCACTATCTCTTGGCCTAATTTAATCATCTGGTTTACTATTCAGTCGTGACACAAAGATAGCTGAAATAGAGTGCTTGCTTACATTATAATATTAGTTTATTTATACTATCTACTTATATTGTTTGTAAATATAGTCAAAATGAATACTACTGGACCTTGTATATGCCCTGAACCAAAGGAGGATGGGCATGAGCGTCAGCGTAGTGAGCTCTCTGCGATCTTCAACCCGCCTGCCAAGATTAGGTATTATGGCAATCCTTCCCTGTTAAGCGAGGCCTTCGTCCTGCAGTGGACGGCTTCTAGCTTATGATGAAATACTATAAGATACCAAATATCTGTTTCTACTTCAGTCTATAAATATTTTAGTATCCTCTTGTTTTATGAAATCACGCTGAAGAAAACATGTGAAAAAGCAGTCTGTAAGTGGCTTGATGGAACATGATCGTTTATTATATGTCTTACAAAACAATTCCATAATTCAGAAAACTGAATCTGGAACCACCGGAAGACGGGCAGCAGCATCCTCTCGGTTATCGGTGGTGAGCGTTCTACGATCCCCAAGCCGCCTGCCGAGCGTGGGGACTATGGCAAACGTCTCTCCCCCTAATAAGGGAGAAACCTTCGTCCAACACTGAATGTTTTTTGGCTGTTGAAGTTGATTCCAGATAAGGAAGAAATACTTTGTATCCTGAAAACATAACAAAATCTGCCAGAAATAGCCACAAGAAATACTTACATAGAGATTCCCACATCTTTATGTTTAAGTTTTTCTTGTGTTGTTCTTTTGTATAAAGATTTCCGTGATATTACAAACTCGCGCACCGTTTCTGAAGAGGCTCGCAGAAACTATTATTAAAGTTACAAGCACAGTTTTCACTTACAAAGGGTACATCACTTCCAGAGGATAAGAGCCGACCGAAATTAGTTTGCAAACTTTTAACTATCTGGGTGTTTATAATGTTTTAGTAAAACTTTCACCATAGTATACTCCATCATTAAGAGTCATCTTCACAATAAAGTATTGAGGTCAGTGGGTTGAACTAATCCTTGTTATAGAGCTATCCCATGATATGTTATATGTTTTTGTAGTGGTAGGACTCTACTGCAGAGTCCGCCTGAGGAAGTACCACACTTTTTCCAGTTATTCAATCGCCAAGCAGTAGTGTGCAAGCATTACTGTGTTTCGGTTTGAAGAGCAATGGTACCATATAAATTACTGGGTATGAAGAGATTTAACATCTAATATCTCGGGGTGACGAGCGCAGTGCAGTGCGGCGCAGGATTGTGTTCGCAAGTTCACAACTCTGACACTGCTACTGTTAGTGGCAGGCGTGATGCTTACCACCAGGCGAACGTCTAGCTCGTCTCGTCACATGATAGAACAAAAAAATAAAAAAAATTACTTGTTGGTGGTTCAGTTCAATCCTTGTTGTCGTCTCGTCATATATCCATGTGAGACGTCTTGTACTTCTCATCCACGGAATTCTGTCCTCAAGGAACAACCGTGGAAATTCATAGAGGAATTTTCTTTACATGTGTCCAAAAAGGCAGTCTTGTGTCTCATGTTCATGGATTAAGTAAGTAACATCGTATAAGCTGAGCTCTTCTGTCAGTAGAGTTAATGTGCCGCCCGAAGTCTGGCAAGATCATGGATTTCCGCTCTGTTTTGTAGTTGGCCTTCCATAAGATTTTTATTTTCGTTCCATGTTTGGCATCCAAAACCTATTTGGGATCGCAAGGGATTAGTACATTTTGTCACAGGCAATTTTTGCCTGCTTAATAATCGTACTCATACAAGGTTCCGCTTAAAGATTACTAAGCCGGAATGTCATTGTGCTTATCATTGTGAAATCAGTTGTTCCATACATTCCGTCGAGTGTGAATGAAATTTTGTATAGCTCCGGCTACGGTGGTTCTTTTATTTCAGAAATTGGAAAATAATTGTTATAAAATTCACAGATACTCATTTCCTATTTATATAATGTACTAGCTGTGTCATGTTTTATTCCAAAGTATAAGCTACCTCTATATTGAATTTCCTCCAAATCCGTTCAGCCGTTTCAGCGTGAAGGAGTAACAAACATACATAGACACACACCGACAAACTTTCACATTTTTTATATTAGTGTAATTACTTAATAAATTGCATACACAACAAGCATTTTACCTAAGCTTGAATGTTTTTTCTCATCCTATTAGCGGGTTTAGCTAAAGATAATTTAAACGGAAACATTAATTTATTCTCCTGGATCAACATGCTTGGCTTGGCAGCATTGTTTCTAAATCCTTTGATGTTCCGAAGCGCATTCAGGTAAATTTTTAAAGGATAGAATAGAGAAAACAACCTTTTATTTTATGGTTTTTTTCTATAGTGTTTATTGTTTTTTTGGACCCAGTATGTGTTTCCACGTTTTGGTTTCTGTTAATTTAAGTGCTCTACACAATACATTACCTCGACCTGGGTATGTCCTTAAACTGCAACCAAACCCACCGGAGGACGGGCAGCAGCGTCTTTTTGGTTAACGGTGGTGAGTATTCTGCGATCCCCAAGCCGCCTGCCAAGCGAGGGGATTATGGCAACACCCCTCTATTGGGAGGCCTTCGTCCAGCAGTGGACGTCTTATGGCTGACGACGACGACGACACAATACATTTTGATGCGTACACGACTATATAAGATGGTTCCATGATGGTGAGCAAGCCCCATAAAGTGTCATTTGAGGTTAGATTTTCCAAATTTACTCCACATACTTACTTGTATAGTGATTGGCCCTGCGCCTTAAGCTCTGGGATCATTGGGATGCTTGGCAATACCTAGTCTTTTAAATGCTTGTTTTAAAATTGTAGCTTTGATGATATTGTTCATCATGACAAAAAGAAAAGCACGCCAAGTTTTAATATTTATCAATACATGCAGCGGCGTGCATGATAAATCAACTTTTATTTACTTATAAGTAAATTCCGATTGCTTCTATTTTAAGGCTGCCTTCTCTTTATCCAACAGCTAACGTCTAACATCTTAGATCCATAGAGTGAGAGCTCTGCGGTTGTGATCCAATTTGATCACAGCGGGGCCCCGCCTGCATCGTTATATAGCTTGATGCAATCTGGACCGTACCTTGCTATTTGCATGTATAATGTTATATAGATATAAAATAATTATCCTGCTAGTCTAAGTTATCTTTTACAAGGAATTACTTAAGTTTACTCGTATAGTATTCGATATATTAAAATCTGTTTTATTACAAAGTCATGAGACAGTCGCGATGAAAATTTTAACACATTTCAAACCCTCGTTCATGCCTTCACTTCCGAATGCTATATATCTATATATATATAATTCAAAGTCCTGACTGACTCACTGACTGATATATCAACGCACAGCCTAAACCGCTGGTCCTAGAGACATGAAATTTGGAGGGTGTATTCTTTGGAAAGTGTGGGTATCCACTACACAATTGGATTGGGATTTGCTCGGGATGATTTAAAGTGGTGAATTTTGGGAGCGGGTCGAATTTCTTCCGTACGCGGACGAAGTCGCGGGCGACCTCTTGTCATAATTGAATAAATAAAGTGTAGTATTAGCAAAGATAATTTAGATTAAAACTATCCGTAAAGTGTACTTTACGGGTAACGTAGTTTTAATTTTACCAAATGTGTAAACTTACACTAAAACGAGTATTTTTGTTTAGTTTAATTAAGACGGATACTCCGACTACAGTTTAGATCACATTCGGTGACCTTTTTCAAGGAGGGAAAACAGAGTAATTATTACCTCATCTTAAGGCAAGGTTGTTTTTTCTTGTTATTGTTGTTAGTGCGTATTTATGTAAGTCACGATGGGAATAACATGCCAGTGTTGGCAAAAGTTCCCAAACAAATTAAGAATTTAAAAAAAAAGTTTAATTATTGTTAAGTACGAGTAGATATAATATAATAGTAATCTTTTAGGTATCTTCATGTTTGGTTTTTTCAACAAAAACTCATTCTAATTTACCGTTCATTAATAAGCAGTCATCAGAGTAACCAGTTTGCCTTTCGGGGATAGGTATTACCAATGTAAATTACACGAATTTCTCTCGTGTTTACAACGAAATGAATACATAACCAGATTTGAACAATTACGTGCGTGTAATTCTATTCACGGCTGCAAACAACCACCCTTTCTGCCCTCCATTAAGATTATTTATTTTAACCTCAATGCTGGTTAAGTTGGCCTTCATGAAATTTTATAAAAATAAATACGCTATCATTGATTATGTTACAAGGGAAAACCAAGTACCTAGTAAAGAGAAGACCTAGGTACATAAGTATAGACTTATAATTAAGTGTACGCGATATTTGTTCACGTAAAGCAACACAGTAAGTTGATTCGAACTTAGTAAGTTAGTAAGAAGCAGGTCAACAAGTTTAATGAAACGCTCACAGTTAGTTACTAGTTCGCTCTACGTTAGTTGGCTGTTGATTTTGTGTCTTGAGGGCTCAACCTTGAGGCAACAAAGGTGATTTTAGGATTTGACTGAACTTGCGAGTGTTCGGTTTTCAGTAAGTAGACTAATTTTATTTACTTACTTTGTCTTTGTATATTAAATTGAACTAAAATTTATAATTTTTCCTCCCGGCTATCATTATCATCATCATCATTATCAGCCCGGAGACACCCACTGCTGAACGAAGGTCTCCCCCTTAGACCCGCCACGCTGTACGACATCCAGCCATTTGCATCCACCGGTTGCCCGCGACCTCCCGGCTCTATAGAGGTACTTGAAAAGAGGGTTATGATTTTAGCAGCCAATACTTATAATGTTATTAGTTAGTATATACATTGAATTCATTAGCAATATATTAGGCGGTCATATGGAACTGAAACGTGCTCTTTAACTGCTGGCCTTTTGAAGAAACTCAAGAGTCACGCAACGGGCAATGGAGAGAGGAAGGAGGAGGCAAGGAGTTAAGTTTACGATGCAAGGAGTTACTTTGCGCGATAAAATCCGAAACAAGGATATTCGCCAAAAAACCAAAGTCACCGACATAGCTCGCAGGGTTTGCAAGTTGACGTGGCAATGATCAGGCCACATCTTTCGAAGAGCTGACAACCGATGGGGAAGAAATGTTCTTGAGTGGCGACCACGAACCGGAAGACGCAGCGTAGGATGGGGAGGCCATCCTACGCTGCGTCTTCCGGTTCGTGGTAGGTGGACCGACGATATTATAAAAGTCGCGGGCAACCTGTGGATGCAAATGGCAGGTTGTCGTACAGTGTGGTGATCTAAGGGGGAGGCCTTCGTTCAGCAGTGGACGTCACCGGGCTGATGATGGTATCAGGAGGTCACTCAACTGACAATAATGCACTTGCACCATGAAACTAACCCTGTTAATGCGAAAAAGATCGCCTCTCCCCATAGATCTATATCTGTGGCTCTCCCATACAAGTAATATCTATGGCTCTCCAATACAAGGCGAATGTCCTCCCCGCGAAGGTCTTTCCGAGGAATTACAATATGGAGCGTTTAAAAAAAGGCATCTACTCACATCTCTCTGGGTTGGCAACACATCGACAACATTTCTAATGTTGCAGGTGTGCATAGGCGGCGGTGAGCTTACCACCAGGCAAGCCGCATGCTTCTTTGCTTGTGTGCCTCTAAATTATATTTAAAAAAAAAGTCATGTTTTTACAATCGACAAAATGAATGGAACAGCTAATGTTTATTCACGATTTCCTCGTTGATTTCGTGTTAAAAGTTGTTCATAACGATGAGTTGAATGACCGCCTACGATAATGTCATTGAATTCAATATCACCCTGTAAATGTATCGTCCTCGTATCTCCTAAACTACAAAATATATTATGACAAATGTGATGTTTAAAAACGCTTCCTTTATGCCCTTTCTTAAAAAAGCCGCTTAAAGTAAAATGACGTCTGTACTGCGTCTTTGTGTTCCTCTTTTGCATTACGAAGAAATAATTACATTTGTTGACTTAAATTGCGTTTTAACTATGCCTTATCTATAACATAATGAAGTACACCAAAATCACGACGTACAAACGCACTTCGAATAATGTGTATCTAATATTAAGAAACGCAGCTTATTTAACACTAGTTGCAGGATGTTGGATTGGCCTGTACCTAATTAACGCTAAACGTCTTTCTTCTCTCCTTCTTTTCCTACCTGTTTTGCGAGACATCAGTCTGCAAAAAATATGAAAAGTTCAGTACTGTTTAGAAACAGTATAAAAATTATTTAGAAATAAGCATGTCTTTCACAACTTTCGCAATACAAACAAACTTTATTACCTCTTTATAATATTAGTGTAGAGCTCTTGTATTGTAATTCAAATAAACAGAAATAAAAAATACATCATGAAAAACATAAAAACCGTTCAAACACGGAGCAAACTTGTGTAATAACGGTTACTGAATTACTTCAAAAACTTTACACAAAACGAGATGGATCCAAAACTCGGCTACTTTAAAAATTTTCTTTTCTGCCGAATATCGTTCGAGTTTATATGAAGTTTTTCGAGCTCGGATAATATTTTGAGATGGATGACACTCACAACTCAAAAAGTTGGACCTATTCATTCGAGAGCTTTCGAGTAAAAGTTCGCTTATTGTTATTACCAAAATACTGTCAAAGATCTTAGAAGGTACCTAGGTACTGTAGTATAACTTGTACTCAACGTTTCTTGGGATGGTAGTAAGATTTTGAATGAATATTTTATACTAGAGGTCGCACGTGTTAGAGTAGGGTTTTATTGTTGTATTATATAACCATATTAATTAACGTGTAATACACGGTAAATACGTGTTAAGCAAAGATAATTAATGTTAAAAGTATTTAAAGTCAATGCTACTACAGTGGCCGCCATTACTGGCTTCTGCGATTGGTTTGTGAAGTTAGCTGTCATTACGAGCAGTGGCGTGTTGTCTGAAGTTAGTCAGTGTTGGCTTTTTAAAAGCGATCGGTCGACTCGACAGAGTCTCAGTGTTTATTCGATCGTGCGGATGTTACAAAGTTAAGTATTCTCTTGTTGTTATATTGTTATACTCGATGTATCATGATGTGTTGTTTTAAGAATAGATTGTTATTATAATGTGTGTTAAAAGAAAAGACTGATGGCGCTGAGTTTCTTGACAGTTCTTCTCGAGCGTCTAGGACTTTACGAACATAGCGTATAATCATTGCTATTCGTGGAATACCTTCTCGGGGTCCATGATTGAACAATTAAATCAATGGTGAATAGTCTTAGTGTGTTTTGCTTAAGTTATTTAGAACCCCAGATAGATGAGACTTCTAGCTTCACTCACGATGTAGACGTAATATTTAAGAGAAATAACAGTGAAAGATCCTATTAGATTTAGAATCTAACACACGCGACTTCGCCAGTCACTTTTTTGACACTTATTTGTATAGACACTACGACGAAAAAATGCCAATCTTTGGTCGCGCATTTGAAGTAAATCACTCGAACTACCATTTTGCAACAAATTAAAATTGGTCTAATTACGATGCAATGTGGTTTGGTTTCCTACGCGTCTATTTAAGTTATCTTTTTGAGTATTCTTAGTTTAAAAACATGCATATTGGTAAAATTGACATCAAGCGCATTTGCACTTAATGCCGGCTAGCGCAGCCCGTCACATTTCCGTTCAATTCACTTCTCTCGTCAGTGAGCACATCTTAGTCATCTGTAGAGCTACTGGACATATTATGATAATGCTGGCTTAGGCCTAATGCATGCCACGCAGGCGATTTTTGTCTTTTCGCTTTCATTGCCTTACGTATATCGTCACTACATTTCATTGAGTCTCAGAGCGCCCTACGCTAAAGCAAAACGCTACTAAGTCAAAAGTTCTACTATAGCTACAATTTAACATAAGTATGTAATACCTAAACTTGTATTTTCATTAGTTCGCGCTAGTTCAATTTGCCTCCATAATGTCTCTCTGAAAAGTAAATTCTTCGGTTTAATTGCCTCTAATGCTAACTTTGTAGTAGCAAAGTTACTTTAGCAAATTAACGTTAGTTCGTCCCCTTTGACTGGCACGATTGCCCTTTTTAACCCTCTCTGAACGTTGGAGTCTGAGTTTTTCTGACATATTTTTTGTATGCTTTTTAGGGCTTTATAGAAAATTGAAGAATTTGATAGGTTTTGCCATGTTAATCTATAAAGAGCAAACAAAAGGATCATAAGGTAATTTCAGTCGAGACATGAATTTCACATAAATTTATTTTTCACTGGTATCCTAGTATTAGGTACTACATGCTCCAGATGAGCTTGAAGAATGCCTTATAAAACAAAACAAACAATTAAGTATCTGCATCGGTATCTGCGCCTAGCTGCGCCTTGCCGTTTCCCCCCGTGTAAAATTGACACCATTATCATCATAATCAGCCTATCATAGTCCACTGCTGGACATAGGCCTCTCCCAAGGCAAGCCACTCAGCCCGATCTTCAGCTTTAACATTTACATAAGAACTGAATTAATAAGTAGTAAAGTACTTATGTCATTCTCAAAGTTAACGTAGGACTCCCTTGATGGGGACTTGACGTTATTGCGAAGAAAGTTGCCGCGACGCACGCTGTTGCGAAATAATGTTTGACTGGCTTGTTAGTTAGAAAATCGACAACTCCAACGTTGAAAGATACTACTAGTCTCATATTCATTAAGTATGTTTGTAGGTACTTCACGGAAGCTTTATTTTATCTAATATACTTAATAAAAGGCTCTGTACTGACTGACAGACAACGCACAGCCCAAACCGCTGGTCGTACAGACTTGAAATTTGGAAGGTGTATTCATCTCGATGCGGAGGGGTGTACTAAGAAAGGATTTTACGAGATTCGACCCCCAACGGGTAAGTTTGTATGAAAGTCCTTTGTTTATGAACTTTTAGTCACAAAAATTTGGATTTGGATAGTTCATTTAAAATATTTTTTTTTTTTTTAGACAGACGATTTTAAGGGGGGTGTAATGTTGTATGGAAAGTTTTGTTTTTGAAGTTATAGTGATGAATATTTGGGTAGTTCATTCAAAGTAAGGGGAAGTTGCCCCCCCCCCCAACAATCGCGAAAAAAACAGCTGTTCCATACAAAAAGTTTCTTGACCTTGGACAAAATATATGGAACAGCTGAAATTTTTTTTCGCGGTTTCAGGGTTGGCCCCATAGTAAAAGTTGTTCATAATGATGAGTACATACATACCATTCAGTATTGTTGAACCTTTTTGTTACACATTGTATATATATTAAAACACTCATATACACTGCTAAAGTCATAACTCTTTTTTGCGTATAGCCGCATAAAAATGGGGCATTTATTACTTTATGACTCTCATTAAGTGGTGGATGAAACGAGATTCGCCCCAAACGAATCAATTAATTAAGCTTTCGTTCATTGTTTCGTTCATGTGTCGGGTTGTCGACTGAATTAATTGATTGGATGAATGACCACTTCGCACTGAAACTTCTAAAATAAATTTCTAAATTGATACGCTTTTTGTCGCGCTATGAAAAATGATTTTTTTACGGTTTTTAGTTTTAGATTTGTACCTACGGGCACAAAATAAATAATAGAACATACTACGTACAGAAAGTTAACTCCGCAAAGGAATTGAAATAAATAAGGACTCTATCTACTAGGCAATAAAGTAGCAATTCAACTCGCACAGCGCTGGATACCGCTCGCTATATTCACCTAGATATACCGTTCTCTTTCTATCACGTATGCTTAGTTACGTGCGACGAGGCTAGCGTGCGGGCGGCGACTGACTTCTGCCTTGCATTGTCCACCCGGGACGGAGCGCCAGCCGAACATACCTAAGCTGCGGAGTGACACCCCCCTGCTACGGGTTGTGAGAGTCAATATACCGGTTCACGCGGTACGGCATAACTAAGCCGAAAGGAGGTTAGATTAGTTTATATTTAACTTTTAACATGGGTCCAACCATAAATTTGCGAAAAAATTGCTGTTTCATTACATTTTATCGACGATGGGATGCTGTTCTAGTTTTGATACATTTTACTATCTTTTACGTATACACTATCAGTCAGAAGACGTCCACTACTGGACGAAGGCCTCTCCCTTAATAGGGAGGGGTTGCCATAATCCCCACGCTTGGCAGGCGGCTTGGGGATCGTTTACGTATGTACCTACCAAATTTTTGGAAACTGCTCGAGGACTAATAAGGCTATAAATTCAGAACCTTGGGTCACAGTTGTCTAAAAACCATTGTTATTAAATGTTGTTAAATTTTCGTCTCCACTTGAAAAGCGAGTTCAGCGGAACCCCGCAGAGTTTAATTATGTCTCGTATCATTATTCCACATACGTCACTTGCCGGCACCGCAGAAAACTTTCTCATCATAATAATCTGCCAACCACAACGCCACAGTGCAGGCAAAACAGTAAGAGCCTTTCTTAAAACGCTGGTTAAGTTAACAAGCGTCATTTAACTTCTGCGTAATAATAAGTAACGTCGTTAACTTGAAGCGCCGTTTTGTAGTAAGCTAAGTCTTGCTGGGTGTTGGACTTCGGAAGACGACGAACAAGTTCGCGGCTATGACAATGGAGGCTCATAAAAGTACTGCATCACCATCAAAAAAAGAAAAGAAAAAACGCGCGTGTGTTTAAATTTCGCTGAACACGTTGCTACGGGATTAAAGTGATTGAATCCAAACCAATAAAATATTGGAATTCAATTTTAAACCCACGAACCCTAGACCATGGACCTGGGTATGTCCTAAAACTGCAACCAGACCTACCGGAGGACGGGCAGCATCGTCCTCTCCGTTAACGGTGGTGCACATTCTGCGATCCCCAAGCCGCCTGCCAAGCGTGGGGATTATGGCAACACCTCCCTATTAAGGGCAGGGCTTCGTCCAGCAGTGGACGTTTTCTGGCTCATGTGTGAGTTTGAGACCCGTTTTTTAGTCAATGTAATGACGTGAAGAGCGGGACGTTTGCTTGTAGGTAAGCATCACGCATGCCCATAACTGTAGCAGTGCCAGAATTTCGAACTTGCGAACAAAATCCGGCGCCGCACTGCACTGCGCTCTTCACCCAGAGAGATATTAAATGTCAAATCTCGACGTGCCCAGTAATTTCTAAATTCTTGCAACAAGCAGTAGTTGCTTGTCGGTTGAATAACTGTCTGGCAAATAAAAAAAAAAGTACTTATTTAAGTATTCTATCAGCTATCTGGTTCTCATACTAACAAGCTTTGCTTAGTGAGGGCTAGGTAGATGGCGCTGTGTAAACATGGCCACTCAACATTTATTTCTTATTATTATTTTTAAATAATTATATTATTTTAAAAACCTAGCAATATGTGTCTGTAAGTATACACTTACAGACAAACAGCACACATAAACAAAAGAAATTCTTTTGTTTATGTGAGCTGTTTTTTATCGCAAATAAAGTATTATTGTCTATTTGTTTTTTTATTGTTGTTTATTATTTTATTTGTGTTTTGTATATTTTTTATATTACATAACTAGAGGTCCCCCGACACTTCGTCCGCGTGCGGAAGAAATTCGGATCGCTCCCAAAATTCTCCACTTTAAATAGTTCCGAGCAAACTCTACCAACTCTACCGACTCAACCGATGCTACCTGTCAAAAAAAATTAAAACATTTTTTTATTTTAAATGAATTATCCAAATCCAAATTTTCGTGACTAAAAGTCCAAAAACAAAGGACTTTCATACAAACGCCCCCTCCAAAATTGGGGGTCGAATTTCTACCTTAGTACACCCATCCGCATCGAGACGAATACACCCTCCAAATTTCAAGGCTGTACGACCAGCGGTTTGGGCTGCCCGTTGTCTGTCGGTCGGTCGGTCGGTCGGTCGGGACAGAGCCTTTTATTATATTAGATTATTACATTATAGATATTTCTAATCTTGTATATTATTTCTAAGTTAGAAAAACATCTTACTGCCTAACTGCCTGCATTGAGATATAAAAGCCATCTTCCACCCACAAGGTTTCAGCGAGATTCTAGATAAAGGAGCATCGCTGGCGCCGTCACGCCGCGACAGCACGGCGCCCGCCCGCCTCGCCTTTTGTTATCCTTGCCCTGGGAGAAGGCCGTCATTAGAAGCCTTGGAGCTGTTCTCGTATCGGAAAGTGAGTGATTCGTCTGTGAGTTGTTTAGGTTTTTGTAGAAGTCAATAGAGTTCAACATGGCATTTTGTTTTAAGTCAATAATAATAATTAAGCAAGTAGGTAGATCTAATGGTTATATTTCTTAAAAAATCTTTTTTATGATTAAAAATGTCTCTCACAAAACTATACTTAATCATTTTTTGATTCTCTATTTAGGATATCTTCATCATCATCAGCCGAAAGACGTCAACTGCTAAACGAATGCTAGGATCTTGTACCGCCACACCGTATGACAACCAGCCATTTGCATCCATCAAGGGGATATAACATGTACCTACCTATATGTCCAGGATATAACTTGTGTAAATCTTAACATTTCAATCGAATCTGGTTTTTAAGCTGTAACTGCGTGCTTATAAGCTAATTGGGCAGCGTTAATGTTCCACCTAACAGCCTCTGACAAGTCTTGACAGTTTAACGTGTTATCCAACTCGCGTTAGCCCTCGGTTGTAAATGGGAAGTTTTCTGACAGCTGTCAAAACGTAGTTCTACAGCCAAAGGATAGACGGCGCTAGCGAGATATGGCCTTTTTATCGCATTTTTCTTGTGAAAAAGCAGTTCATTCACCTTCTCTGCTTCACTTCACAGTTCGCGTTCGTTGGTGAAGTACTTTTCCAAGTTTTCTTGTACCATTTTGTTGAAATTCTGATAAATTATTGTTGCTATTTTTTTGATAGTAATTGTTATTTTTATTGATAGTAATTAATTAATCAATTGGCAAGGCGCACTTACTAATTTGCGAGGAATAACGAAAGCTTAAGAAATACTATGGGCAAGTACTTTGATAGACAAACAATAACCACAAAAAACGCATGACAGATCTGATATAAATGAAATAAGGTTACTTTTGTTTTTTTTACCTTTTTACTTTGCTTCATTCGTTCAAAATCTTCAGAACCACAGACAAGATAGTAAAACTGTTCAGGGCCATGTCTATCTATTCATTGCCATCGAACGGATTTTTATGAACTATATATTTTTTTTATTGGTTGTTAGAAAATCGCCCATTACACTAACGGTCACCCATCCAAAGACTGACCCAATAGTCCGTTGATATTTTCGGAACATCACGAGCGCTACGACATTAATTTACTATCAAAACATTATCGATGAAGAAGAAGAAGAAGGAGAAAGCCTTTAAAAATTGGTTCTGCCTCCTTTGCCTTACCTAGGCATAATATAAATAGGTATCGACAAAAATTGCCGCATTTCGTTTTTTTGATCTGTCTGTTCTCTTTCTATAAAAAATATAAATTCAATGTAACTAACTACTAAACCTACTAAAAAGAACCCATGGCAAGGCAAAGACCGAGATTTAAAAAAAAAGTAGGTCAATTTTCCTAGTAGAAAAAAAAACGCTGTCTAATTTTGTACGAGATGAGGCAATGGGGCGAGTGATTGCGATTGTATAAAAACTCGTTGCGATAAAAAGAACCCCTGACGAAAAATGGCTATTTAAGTTCACTGAGAAATGAGGAAAACCATTAAAAACGTTATTTATCACAAGATATATTTGGTAGAAAGTCTTGATAGCAAAAGCTCTAGAGTTTTAGAGCTAATTGTAGTCATACATTAGTCCCGGCGATGCTCAAAATTTTGACAGGTTCTGGTTCCAGCTTATGACAGATAATAAAAAAAATATATATATTGGGCGGACATTTATCACACACAGCGCCATCTAGTATGGACTAAGCAAAGCTTGTATTATGGAAACCAGATAGCAGATAGAATACTAAATAAGAAAAAAAAAAAAATTATAAAATAAATAAAAAAATAAGTTTTTTTTTAAGAGTTGTCCTAAAATATAATACAAATATGACATCTGCATGATTATTAGCACATCATTGCCTACGACATAAAGATAAAAATAAAGATCATTTATTTGCATACAACATGGTTGGTTTTATATAATTTGAGCACAAAAGATGTCAAATATAAAAGTGTCTTACAAAGCTAGCATGTTGTGCCAATTAGGCGTACTACATCTTACCACATTAACCATATGCCCTCCGAAAGAGTCTATAGGTTATGGTGAAGGTAATGTATGTGAAGGTGTATATAGCTAGCCTTGTCTATAAGATCTTTCTTCGTCATCAGCCATAAAACGTCCACTACTGGACGAAGGCCTCCCCCTTAATAGAGGGGTGTTGCCATAATCCCCACGCTTGGCAGGCGGCTTGGGGATCGCAGAATGCTCACCACCGTTAACCAAAAAGACGCTGCTGCCCGTCCTCCGGTGGGTCTGGTTGCAGTTTAAGGACATACCCAGGTCCAGGTCCAATTAAGATCTTTCTTACTTTTTAGTAATTCTTCAACTACTAACTAACATGCTGAAAATGCAAAAGATATAGCAAAAAGAAGCTCTCTCTGGCATAAAACCTGAAGCTTTGTAAAGATAACAAATTAAATAAAAAAGCTTACGTTGTTACGAGTATGTTTAGATAATATAGAGCCTTTGTAGAGCTGTTTCATTAAGCTGACTGACTCGTTACCGCGTCTCTATATTACTTTAGGAAATAAATGTATAAGTACTATACTAATTAAAAAAAACCTACAAATTATCCATAAGTACAGTGTTAGTAGTAATGTTTTAAATTTTTAGTAGTAGTAAGTAAAATTATAGATAATATTTTTCCAGCAAGAGAATAAGTAGCTACAACCGAGTGTATATCCATCCAGTGCTGTACGAGCCGCCTATCAAGTAAGCCCGCCACGACGGCTAAAAGGCCATTGCAAGTGTCGCGTTTTTTTTTTTTTTTTTTTTTTTTATGAATGACTATGCTGTTGGCCTCAGATGGCCTCTACAGCGTCACCGGACTTTAGGCAAGCGCAAACGGCGCTCGGCCTAGGTTTAGGTTAAAGGCGACTAGCTCAAGGGCACCTCAGACGGTACGAACCTCGGCTTGGCCGTCGCCGGGAGTGGGGTCAGACTTGCCCTGGCACCCCAGAAGGGGTATGCCCTGGGGCCCTAGTAGATTGATCTGGTTGACTACTTGGAGAGAATCTAACAGATCTTCTGACAGATCTGGGGAGTCCTCGACCTTGCCGGCGAGGTCGGTGCGTGTTTGTGTGCCTTTGGTAACCGGCGCCTATACCAAAGACGGAATACTTCTTGTTGCTAGGAGTGGTCGGATCAGGCGAGCCCAGCGCCGCCGAGGTGATGACGGCTATGGGGTCGTCCGGGTCGCCCAAGACGTGTCTGGGGCGTCTACGGAAGGGGGGTGGGTCTGTCGTGTCTGTCGTATAGTTCGAGGCTTGGACTATGAGTGGATTGGGATGGTGGGGGGTCGCATCGAAATAGCGGCGCGAAGCGTACTTAATGTACTGACGGATGGAGGGGAGTTCGAGATCGCAGTGCAGGTCGGAGTTTCGCATGAACCAGCTAGCACCGACTGCTCTGCGGATGAATCTATTTTGTATGACTTGGAGTTTCTCTAGATCTATGCTGGAGGCATGAGCGAACGCCACGGAGGCGTACGTCATGACGGGGCGAATACAAGTTTTGTAAATTGTAACCTTATTTCTAAGGGACAATTTACTACGCTCGTTGAGAAGGGGAGTGAGCCGGCCTAAGAAGAAGGCTGCTCGGTTGCGAACTAACTGGATATGCTTAGAGAACGTGAGTCGACGATCAAGGGTCACACCGAGATACTTGGTCTCGGTAGCCCATGGGATGGGCTGGCCGTTGAGCGTGATATGCTTAGAAGGAGGTCTTTTGAACGGATGAAAGTACACGGCTGCACTTTTATCGGGGTTAACGGTGATAGCCCACTTCTTGAACCAGTCTCCGAGGAGATTGAGGGCTCGTTGAAGGTGGGCTAGCTGAATGACCTTGTTCCACCCTCTGGTGTAGAGGGCGGTGTCATCGGCAAAGAGAGCAAGCTCCACTTTGGGGGTGCGTGGGATGTCACAGGTGAAAAGCGAGAAGAGAATCGGGGCCACAGCGGAGCCCTGAGGGACTCCGGAGCCGATGTCGTGGGGGGAGGAGCGTTGTCCCTCGACGCGGTATCGAAAGCTTCGAGCCCTGAGAAAGTCTTGTATTATGAGTACAAGACGGTCTGGCAGCCCGAGCTGATACAGCTTGTATATCAGCCCGTTGTGCCAGACTTTATCGAAAGCTTTCGCGACGTCGAGGAACACCGCTACAGTCCCTTGGGGGAACGGTTTGTGGGTGTAACCATGGCCGGGTTTCTTGTTGAAACCTTCTAGGACGTACTCCGTGATGCGGTGTACTTGTTGGACGCAAGAGTGTCTGGCTCTAAAGCCGAACTGTTCATCAGGGAGGAGGTTGTTGTCTTTGACACAGGACCAGATGCGCTTCAGAAGGACGCGCTCGTAGACCTTGCCCAGGGTACTGAGGAGACTAATGGGACGGTAGCTAGAGGGCTCGGAAGCCTTCTTGCCGGGTTTGTGGATGCCGATGACGTCGGCGGATTTCCACGCGTCGGGGAAAATGCAATTGGCGATGGCCGCATTGAAGATGCTAACTAGAAGGTGAACTAGCGTAATGGAGAAGTGCTTGAGCACTTTGTTACTGATGCCGTCCGCACCTGGAGCTTTCCTGGTGTGGAGGCCTTTAATAATCGACTCAACCTCGGAAGCTGTGACAGGCTCGAGTTCATCAAAGGGGGAAGTGAGGATCTGTATTCGACTTCACTGTTCACCTTATCGAGGTGAGCAGGGTCGACATGTTCTAAACTGGGGCTGCACTGCGTTTCGAGGCTGTCGGCCAGGCATTCGGCCTTTTCCTCGTCGTCAAACGCGGGGGGGAGGTCAGGTCGGGTGAGAGGGGGCATAGTCGTAACAGAGTCTGATTTCAGGGATCTAGTCAGCCGCCAGAATGCCAGGTGGGATGGCTCGATCCCCGAGAGTAAGTCATCCCACCATTGATTACGGAGTTCACTCATGCGGTTTTTTACGGCACGTTCGTAATACCGCAGAGTGGCTCTGTTATCCTCGGTGCGAGCTCGATCGAATGCCCTAGTGGCAGCGTGTTTCGCTCTCAGTAGGTCCCTCGCGTCCTCAGGCTGGGCCCAGCGTTGGTCTCCCTCGGCTGGAACCTGCTTTGAGGCCTCACCAACGGTGGTGCGGAGGTGGCTAGTGAGAGCGTCAATGGAGGTAGAGATGTCGTCAGGGGTAACAATGTCGTCAGGGATTCTGTCCAAGTCAGGGGAACTACAAGCTTTCAGGGCATCGCCTAAGTGCTTCCAGTTGACCACGGTCTTAGTCAGAGGAGGTCTGTCAGTCGGATCGGGGCCTAAATGCATGAGGACGGGTCGGTGGTCAGAGTCGAGTTCGTGTAGTACTTCCAATGAGCGTAACTGGAGGGTCACGCCCTTTAGAAGCGCTAAGTCGAGTACGTCAGGTCTGTAGTTCAAGTTCAGGGGAAAGTGGGTCGGAGTACTGGGAGGAACTATGTCAAAGTTGAGGTCGTCAGAGAGGGAGTTCAGAAGGTTTCCCTTCGTATTGGTCGTGTTGCAGCCCCATAAAATGTGCTTGCTGTTGAAGTCGCCAGCCAGAATGACTGCGCTTCCGAGAGAGAGAAGAGCCTCGAGGTCACTCCTGAGGAGAGTCTTGTTACCGGAGAGATAGCAGGATACTAGGGTAATGGGTTGATGACCGGTCATCGAAAGGCGGCAACAGGAAGCTTCCATTGCTGAGAGAGAAGGGGTGTCGATGGGAATGCAGTGAAGGGACCTTTTGTAATAGATGAGAGTACCGCCTTTTATGGTGGTAGTCCTATCATTACGAACGAGCGAGTAGTTTGCGATCCTGGGATCCCTCTTGCTAGGTTTTAGAAAGGTCTCGTTCACTAGCATAACATCGGCCTGGTGGGTTGAGAGGAAGTGCCGAATCAAGGGACGCTGGTCCCTTGATTCGGTGGTGATGCCGTTGGCATTAAACCATGCCAACGAAAGGGAGCGGGGTCTAACACGTTTGGGTGTACTATGCATGTTGGTTCCTAAGGACGTTGGGGGCGAAGCGCTGTAGTGCACCGAAGAGCCTATAATGCTCATCGAGGATGTCGATGAGATTATGGTTCTCCCGGACCTTCTGGGCTACATGTCGAACCTCGTCGAGGTTAACCGACATCGCAATTTCAGCGAGGAGGAGTAGATCCGCTTTCGGGCTGGAGGAGCCAGGGGCGGATCGTTTGGGGGTGGAGGGCTTGGGCGGAAGGGCAGGGCGGGCCTGGGTCTTGGCATGAGCGGGAGATGGCGCAGGGGCGGGTGGGAGCGGTTGAGTCGCCTGAGGAGTGCTGGGCGGATTTGACCATGCATTAGTCAGTGGGACAGGGGCGTCAACGAATTTTGACACCTGGCGGGGTTGGGCAGGTTTTGGCTTAGGGCCAGCTGTTTTTGAGCGAGACGGTAAGGGTTTCTTGGCCTTAGGGGCCTTGGGACAGCCGCGATAATTCGCGGTATGGCCCTGAGTGCCACAGAGGACACAACTGGGGAGAGTAGGGTCGTCCTTCTTACGAAGGCACTCCGCGGTGCTATGATCGCCCGCGCACTTCACGCACCTGAAGGGTGCGTAGCAGTAGCGGGCAGAGTGTCCGTATAGCTGGCAACGATGACACTGTCCTGGAATGGACTTTTTGTGAGGGACTTGGAAGTCGAGGCCGGAGAGATGGAGAATCGATTTGGTAGTCCAAATTTTCTTCCCTTCCTGGGTATTCGTAAGAGTGACCAGCACCATGTCATAGGGTTCTTTGGTCCTGCCGTTGTACATCCGGCTGACCGAAAGAACAGGGAGGTCTTGGGTGAGGAGGTCGTTATGGATTGCCAGGAAGGGAATCTCCTTGGGGATGCCCTTTACGACAACTCGGATGTCTTTCTCCTCATCGAGAGCGTATCTGTGGAAGTGAATATTCGCGTCGCGGAGGTAGGTAGTGGCTTTGCGGTAGTCGTCGGGGGAGGCTAGACGGACCATAATGCCGTCTTTGTTTGGTTTGGCGGAAAACTGGATCTGTAGATCCGAGAGGTTACGCGAGACGAGTTCCCATAGTTCCCGGTTGCGGACAACTATGGTACCGGTCTTAGGATGGGGAGCAGGGTCGACAATCGGAGCGTCCGATTCCGAACGGAGCGGAGAGTCCGATTGGGCGGAGTCGGAGGCAGGTTTAGTCCCTGAAGTGGGGCAAGGGGCCTTGGGGGGAGGAGGGAGGGAAGCAGTGGTAGCGGGACGCTTTTTACCCTTTTTGGAGGCGACGACTGTGAAGCCGTCGTCCTGGGTAGAAGTGTCCATTTCTGGAGAATCGGGGCTGTCCGAAATGGACGGACGGAGTGGACGGGGGGTAGGGGAGCACGAGCGGCGTCCGTGGCGGGAGCGACTTCGCGACCGGGATTGGCTCCTTGCTGGAGCGCGACCCCTAGGCCGAGAGTGGCTCCCGTCACGGGCGGAGGGTTTCGGAGGAGGTGGAGGCTTGGGAACTGAGGGGCCTGGCGCCGAAAAATTCGGCGTCAGTTTGCAGGCAGAAGCTGCCTGCCCTCGTGGAGTCTTAGGACGGGCGAGAGACTTTTGCGCGTATGTCTGGGGAGCGCGAACGAATTCCTCCATTTCGGAGGGGTTGGCCTTCAGGTGGTCCAACAAAGTTTTCGCGACGAAGCTGATGGCTTCGTCGAGATCCTTTTGGGAGACCATCCTAAGGCGGGAGAGTTGCGGGGGTTGGGGGAGGAGGTCCCCAACAGGAGAAGAACGTGTGTGATCCCTCTGCCGGGGGTAGACAGGGGGCTGCGTACCTAGTGTATTACCTAGAGGGTGTACCAGCTGCCAGTGTTATTTTATTGTGCAGCTGGTTGTGTGCCTGCGATATCTGGTGTCGACTAGGGGTGACCCCAAGGCCGGTGGTTCCAGACCCAGCCGGATTCTGTTGTTCCCCAGACGGGGGAAAAACAGGCGCTCCGGGGCAACGCCCGATCGGTTTCGTTGTCACCGTTAGAAGTGTCAGCCGATCGACCACCCACGTGGATTTTATGAAAACACTAAGAGTGGTTCGCTCTGAAAAGAGCGGTTTGGCCGAAGGCAGCAGGCCCGGAAGCCCGGCTGCGAAGCGGTGAGAGCCCTGCACTCACAATCACACTCGACTCGTTAGAGTTTACGCTAATAAATTAACGCAAACACCACGTGGCCGAGGTAACGGGTGCTAGGACTCGAAGCTGCGCGGCGGCGGCTTCGGAGGCGGAGGCGTCCGAGCGGCGCGGTTGCGCCGAGCGGAGTGAGTCCGGCGGCGGGGCAGAGCCTCCGGCGGACAGGAGCGGACAGCGAGCAGCGAGTAGCGGGCGGAAACGTCCGTACAGCGCGGCGATGCGGAGCGAAGTGCGAGTGTCGCGCAGGAGCGTATTATATTTATACTCTTTCCCAAATCATTTATTTGCACCAAGCCACCAACTGAATATACTGTTGATTCTATTTGGATCCTTTTCTACAGTCCATTTGGAAGAGACTTAACTACTCACGACTAAATAGTAAATTATCATTTTCTCAATTTTCCATTTATCACTTTGTATATTTATCTTTTCAGCCTATAAACAAGTGTAAATGGTATCTGAACGAGTTTTCAAATTGAGCATCGCATCGAAAAGCCGTCGAAGTAGTAATAAAGCAGTTGATGCTTGTATAAAGTGCTTTCCTGTCGGTTTACAGCCCACTTCCGCCGCGAAACTGCGAATATTATGTCTCACTGGATACTTTTTTGCCCTTAAAAAGTTATTTAGCCTACACTTTCGTTGCGATATTTTTATAAGGTTTTTTCTTCAGTAACGCGTGATTTCTTCTGTTTTGCTTTTTTTATATAGGTTAGTGAGTAGTGAAACGGACTTTAAACTGTGAATTTTGATAGGTACCTATTTTAAATAAGTGAGCGTTACGTTTTTTTGAGGATATTAAGGTTACGTATTGAGGACATAGCTCGCAGGGTTTGCAAGTTGAAGTAGCAATGGGTAGGCCACATCGATCGAAGAACTGATAACCGATGGGGAAGAAAGGTTCTTGAGTGGCGACCGCGAACCGGAAGACGCAGCGTAGGAAGGCCTCCCACTAGGTGTACCGACGACATTGTAAAAGTCGCGGGCAACCGGTGGATGCAAATGGCAGGTCCTCGTACAGTGTGGCGGTCTAAGGGGGAGGCCTTCGTTCAGCAGTGGACGTCTCCGGGCTGATGATGATGATGATGACGTTTTTTCGCGTAAACACCGAACACACACCCTGCCTAATCTATAAAGATTGAGATAATTTAAGATGAACCACACTTAACTAAAAGAAGCTTTCTCTGGAATTGAATCTTGAATTATCTGGAATTCCCGTATACTAAATAAGATAGTTTTTTTTAAATATTAATAGGCTTGCGTTTGACTGCCATCTCAGCTGATGTTAAACGAAGATGCAGTCTACGATGGAGCACGCTTGCCTAGAAGAAACCGATTCACTCGCGACTGGAAGATTATTATGTATCTGCAAGTATGAGATAGAAAAATGTTCAAACGCCAAGCTTATCATCAGTAAAAAATAATGACTAATTAACCTGAAGTTCTGGTTATGTTTATGTCAGCTAATGCCGTTCAACATCAAGTGGTCGAAGCAGGCAGGCACTGCGCTTGGCGGCACATCAAAGGCGGTCTCCCTTTGATCTAGCCGCTTGGTTCGCTGCTTCGATATTGTGCTTACCTGTGTCGCTGCTGACGTTATCAATTTGTTTGTGAACAGATGATTGGTTTCGAAAGTAGGAATATGGTGTATAGAGGGTTGGTCACATTGTGAAAAATCATGTTAAAATATTTCTTTTTTGAGACTAGACTTTTTAGACTAAAGAATAGGGTAGATGACTGATGTTTATATCGTTGAAACCAATAGCTTTGATGAAGAATTTAAGTAAATATAATGTATTTATTGAAAACATAATTTAAATCGGTTAAGTAACATGTCTTTTATAGTAATTAATATATGTTTTTAATTTAATTAACGTAATTATTATTTACATGTCAAATAAACGGATGATTATAAACAAAGTCAAAACTTAAAAATAACCTTAAAATAACTAATCAAATAACCCGCCCCTGACCGTTCCCGGTGCAAAAGTGCCCATCACACTCGCCGCGTTCCCACGTTGAATGGCAATGGCCATCCTCTGCACCAGGAACGAACCGGAGCGAGAGTCACCTGTCCTATCTATGAGTCTTTGGCCTATTTCTCTAATAAGCGACTTAGCGTCCATGCCCCAACAACCCATGGTCTCCACAGCTATAGGCACGAAGTGGTAAAGCGGTTCCATGGCGGCGTACTTTAACCTCTTTAATCGGTTAATAATGTTCTGATATATGAGCGCTTAAAGTTTTTGTTAGAAACAACTCTGTCTCTTTCCCAAAAAACAAAAAATGACGTCACGCCTTACTTGTCAGAATAGAATTTATATGGCGTACTGACAAGTGAAGTCACGATTTGCTGTCTCGCCTCTCTGTCTAGCGTGATATTAAAATGCTTATAAGTTGCTTATTTTTGATCAGATTTTCATATTTTTTTCATTAATCAGCTATATTTATGGGCCACATTTTAATAGGACAATTTAAAAAAAACCAGTCATCTAACCTATTCAATGGTTACCTATCACACAATATTAACGTATTAAAAATCGTAATATTATAGTCTTGTACAACAATGAAAAAGGAATGAACAGCCGCTGCAGCTATATACCACATTTCGTATTTTATGTTAGTCTCATGTCAAATTTCATGGACACCAATCCTTTTAAAACTGAGATTGGCCCATCTGTATGATACTTTTATTCATATCAGCTCTTCTTCAACTTTCTGCCACTAAGCAAATGTTGTCTGATAAATCTGTATACTAAATACACTACAAGCCCTACAGCTAACAAAGCAGATACGGCGCACATTCCGAGGGTTATAAGTAATTCCAGGTCATGTTTGCGGTCTGGGCCTTGAGGTGGGATGCTCCTCCATGTCTCAAAAGGTGTTCCGTCCACCACACAGCGCGTTCTAGAGGCTTCTGCGGCTGGTCGTTCATGATTGAACGAAGTATCGCCACATTTTTGCGATAGCTGAAAGTAATTTAACTTTATAAGTAACAAGTTATGCGACGAAGAAGATGCACAGTCAGATTTTGTAGTACCACACTTTTGCCAGTTATTCAGCCGTCAAGCAGTTGTGTGCAAGCATTACTGTGTTCCGGTTTGTAGAGCAATTTTACCAGTAAATTTACTGAGTATGAAGAGTTTTAACATCTGATATCTCACGGTGAAGAGCGCAGTATAGTGCGGCGCAGGATTGTATTCGCAAGTTCACAATTCTAGCACTGCTACTGTTAGTAGCAGACTGGCAGGCGTGACGCTTACAAACAGGCAAACGTCTTGCTCATCTCGTCACAAGTAATTCGTTAAAGATTGAATTTAAAAAAAATTACACGTGAAATCATTGTAGTGGTACACAGAACTTTGAGAAACAAAGGTCCAGATTCAGGACACAACGCTGTGTACGCTATAAATGCTTACACGGCGGCGGTTTAGTTTTACGGTGGTGCCACAAACTCTAGTGGTCACTGGCGTTGTCTCTATAACGCGTCTAAGCGTAGAACAACTTAAAAATAGATTTGTGTTTTCTAAATATTATGACATAGATAACCTATCGCTCTTATAAGAAGTCTAAAATTCTCTCTCTCGTCTCCGAAACAATAAAAAAATGCGTTTAATTTAAATAATAAAAATGTCACATGTTTAGTTTTTCTTTTTATCTATTAAAAACAAAAAAAAACTCGTGCAATTTTTTTTTTGATATGTCAGTTTAAGAGATACTTCATTTAAAAAATGAGTGCTTGACACAGACTTTCTCATGTCGGCCTTCGCTGCGTGTGTCGCTTTGATTATATGCCCAGCCGAGCTAGAACCTCCAAGGTGTGTCGTCATCATACACACACACACACATTTTGTCACACGCCGGCCGTATAGTTCTAATCAGTTAGCATCCTTTTAAGAGCATATCCTGTACATTAAAACAAACAACTTTTACAATGGAGCCAAATTTGAAATCGCAAAAAAAAACAGCTGTTCCATACATTTTGCCCAATTTCAATTAACTTTTTGTATGGAAAAGCTGATATTCTTTGGGCGTTTTCAATGTTGGCCTAATATTAAAAGTTGTTTGTTTTGATATACAGAATATAAAAGGATGCTAACTGATTAGAACTAACCCTGTATATACGGTTCACTACGAACCGTTATCTTTGACCGTGGTCCACTACTACTTCACTTTAATATTCCAAGGTCATATTATCTGCAAAGTTTTATTGTTTACTGATTATCCGTCAGCAAATAATAGCTGAATATTTTTATTTTTTATTTGAAACATTCGTCTTACTAAATGTCCTAAATTGACTGGGCTAGGTGAACGACGGGCATTCTAGGATATAATAGTATCATCATTATGAACAACTTTTACTATGGATCACCGTGATTTAATCGTGAAAAAAAACTGCTGTTCCATCGAAATGTATGGAAAAACAGTTTTTTTTCGCGATTTCTGAGGCGGTTTCATAGTTAAAAAAAACAATGATGAGTACTATTATATCCTAGAATATGCCCATAAACAATAATCCCCACGCTTGGAAGGAACCGAGAAGACGCTGCTACCCTTCCTTTGGTGGTTCTGGATGCAGTTTTAGGTCATACCCAGGTCCTACAATGTCAAAATAAGCTTATTTCGAAATGTTTATAAAATTTTAAAAACCTAGTATCCTTAATGAACTAAGTTACTTAATTTTTTTAATATTATTTTAGTTTTAATTAGGTAGTTTATTTAATTAGAGATGAGTTTGTTAAATTAAATGAGTAATTATTTTATGAAGTAAGAATTTAAGCTTTATAATACTGCAAAAAGTTTACGAAAAAAAAACGTTTTTTTACAACTTTAAAAAAAATACATGCTCACCTCTTTATTATTTATTTTTTGTGTTCAATATCCAAATTTCTATTGCGTTCGACATAATTAAAATTTTTGTGAAAAATTGATTTCGTGTAACCTCTATGATATGCTCATTATACTCTATCTAAAAATGGCACGAGCCGAAGATAATTATGTAGTTTTATCTTCCTTTACTTTACAAATGTATTTAGGTTGTATAGTGTATTTATAAGTAGGTAACTTCCGTATTCAATATATTCTTCAAGTGACATTAAAACCTCACAAGCATTCAACAAAACCTCTATTTTATGTCCATGCAAAACTGTTGTATCATTTAAAATTAGTAATCTAATATTGGAAATTTGGTATATGATATGATGAAGAACTTTTACTATGGGGCCAACCGTCAAATCACGAAAAAAACAGCTGTTCCATACATTTTGTCCAAGATCGATGAACCTTTTTGTATGGCACAGCTGTTTTTTTTTTTCGTAATTTCAGGGTTGGCTCCATAGTATAAGTTGTTCATAATGATGAGTACAATGATATCCTAGAAGGATAACGGTGTTCAAACTAACACCCTGTATAATAAAGTATCTTAATACATCATTGATTACCGTATTTAGTACAAATTATAAGGCGTTTCAACTCTACTGGGTAGCTGTTTTACCTTACCTCGATACGAGGAGACTTAAGACAAATTGACTTGTTGTGATTTAATATAGTTTTCAACGGTAATATAATGTACACAATAGTATAAAATACTTATTTTGGGAATCACATCAACACACGTTAACAGACTGCGTGAACACGTGAATTGGACACAAATATTTGCAAAGCAACTGTTAGAATAAAGTAGCGAAAAATAAAATAAAGTCAACCTCTTCAGAACACTTGAACAAATTGTCTTCCTCAAGAAACATGGTGTAAGGCGCATCTTTAATTTATTTTATTACTCTAGCTACCATAGTCCTTAATAATAAACGACGAATAGCCTCAGAATAGTTAGGCAGACATTAATCTTTAACCACCGAGGTACAAAGTTGAAAGAAAGAAAATTACAAAATCTTGATTAATTATTCTGACTTTTAATAGCAATACCCGTTTTTAATAGCAGTGAATGTTAAAGTAAAAATAAATTTACTTGTTAGCCTAATTATGTTGGATTATAATTAAATTAAGGTTTTTTTTCTCAATGTATAAAATATATATCTCACTAATAAGAGAAATTAATCAAAATTTATCCAGGAACAAGTACAGTAATGCAAGCGTAGTACCGGTTTCGATAAATGACTTGAAATTGGCAAACCAAAAAGTTTTGTTTCCAATAGAAAATGTTGATTTGCCCTCTCACGAATAAGCGATGCCTGTTATTTTTTTTTGTACGTTCAAGTGTCGTGACCAGCAAGACGTTCGCCTGGTGGTAAGCGTCACGCCTGCCACTAACAATAGTAGCAGTGCCAAAATTATCTGCCAGAAAAATCCTGCGCCGCACTGCACTGCGCTCGTCGCCCTGAGGCATTTAGATGTTAAATCTTATCATACCCAGTAATTTCTCTGGTAACATTTCCCTTTGAACCGGAACACAGTAATGCTTGCACACTACTTCTTGGTGGTTAAAAAAAGTAAGTTCGTATAGGCTCAGTGGCCAGCCCTAGTGTCAGAGTTAATGTACCGCCCGAACGCCTCTGACATGGTTACGGTTGTTGTTATAGAAACTAGAACAAACCACCGGGACCAACAATTTAACGTGTCGTCCGACCCACGGTAGCGCTCAGAGTTAAATGCCACTCACGGCTTGGTGGTTGTGTGGTACTTCCCCAGGCGGACTCTGCAGTAGTGTCGTACCACTATAAAGCCCTGTTTCCCATAACCCTGTGTTATTAAGTATGCAATTTTGGTCAATTTAGAGACCGCAAATTACTAAATTTTATAATTCAAGTCGATTTTGAGACTACAGTTTTTGACAATTTTGAGACCTTAAAGTAAGTAGTTAATTCTACAATATTGGTCAATTTTTAGACCTTAAAATACTTAAACAATTGTGGTAAATTTTGAGACCTTACAACATTTACTTAAACAATATTGTGGTCGATTTAGATTTATGTTGATCGATCGATGTTGATCAATTTACTTTATTTTGATCAACTCTATAATATCTTTACTCTATACTTTAAACTTAATTTTTTATCTTTGGTGGTAAACAAAACAGAGCTTTATGCGTAGTTACCAGATCGTTGTAATGAGTAAAGTCTTATCTCAAAAATACAACGTTCTTGGATGGAAGGAATTTGGAAGTAATGGTGACAAGTTTTACTCACCAACCGACCGTTTCCGTATCCGCCACTGGTCCCGTTCTTGACAAATTTGTTTGTTTGAAGGATTCGCTCGCACAACGATTCCGCGATCAGGCAGATTTTGATACCAACGCACAAAGAAGTGACCTGATCTGAGACAATATTTACTTTTGCTCCCTAGGTAAGTTATCTACTATTTCAATGGTATACAGTGCTGGTATGCAAATTCGTGCAATAGTAGAGTATGCACTAAGGGAATCAAGCAGTGTCTTACGTGGCGGGCGGCATATTAAACCCTGAGCGTAACGAGGGAGTCTAGAGCTAAGTCCTGAGTGGCTTCACTCAGGACAAGGGGAGGGGAGGCGAGGGGTTCAAGCTACCCAAGACGAAAACAGGCTTTATTCCAGAGGAGCATACACTTCTTTTCACATCTTCTGCGAGACAATAAATTTACTGACAATCACAGGACCAAACACCGTCTTTTGGTTCACGTTCTTTTTTTTTGTAAACGTATTTTTATTTTGAGTTCTGCTTAAGATGGCCAGTTCGATTTTCAAACAAACCTCTTAACAATGCCATATGGGTATTTTTTTACTTAGTGTTTTCCATGAGTTTCCACACGTATTTGACATTTCAAATTTAAATCACTTTATTCCTTAGGGAGTTTCATACCACTTTATATCCCTTAAGAGATAATGCTTTACTTTACGTTGAGGTTGCATGATATGTAATTGGACATTGTCGAGCAGGTGGTGTGAAAAGGACTTTATTAACCAGTTTCGTAATCGTACAGTACGTTCTGCTAATAGGCAAGTACAGGGACAGTATGAAATCAGCTTTGAAGCAATACAATTATTAGTAGACTATTGTAGTATCATATTGTATTAGTAGCTTTAAAATGGATTCATAGCACATGTCGTAGATATTGCTGTAATATTTGTAGATGTAGACGTTGCTACGTCGGCTCTACGAAAACAGCGCACCTTTTGATTACTTCTTGGTATTTCCACAGCTATAACGTAGGCACTTATCTATCATTAGGGATGCCTCATAAATACATTTACAATAGATTTTGGGCTGATTTAGAGAATTTGTTTGAATTGTGTGAATAACTAAACGTATCCCTACTAAACTATCGTATCATTTAAGTATCTGACTGGTTATAAATGATCGAAGCTAAAGGTAATCAAATTGACATATTTCCACTTTAAATGTATCTACAGGGTTACTGGTAACTCGACGTACTTATTCCCGGCAGTACCAGATATGTGATTGGTGGGTTTAAGTTAAATGTATGTTAGCTCCCCGCTGCTGGCCTTTTGGAGAAACTTAGAGTCACGCAACGGGCAATGAAGAGAGCTATGCTCGGAGTTACTTTGCGCGATAGAATCCGGAACGAGGATATTCGCCAAAGAACCAAAGTTACCAACATAGCTAGCAAGGTTTGCAAGTTGAAGTGGCAATGGGCAGGCCACATCGCTCGAAGAACTGACAACCGATGGGGAAGAAAGGTCCTTGAGTGGTGACCGCAAACCGGAAGACGCAGCGTAGGCACGGCCTCCCACTAGGTGGACCGACGACATTGTAAAAGTCGCTGGCAACCGGTGAATGCAAATGACAGGTTGTCGTACAGTGTGGCGGTCTAAGGGGGAGATCTTCATTCAGCAGTGGTCGTCTCCGGGCTGATGATGATGATAGCTCTCCGCTAACATACATCAAATTTAAACCCACCCATGTACGCGAAAGTTAATAGTTTCGAGATATTTAAAATTAAACAATTTTTATTGCAGGGGTTTTTACTAGAAACATAAGTTTTTTGGTATTAATCGTAAAAATTTACCAAAATTTTTTAATATCACGCATATTACATTCTAAATATTTTTGAATATTTTATTGTTTTTTTTTGTTTTACTGTTTGGTTAGCTCCCCTAGCTGACCACGCCGGGAATACGTCGAGTTACCAGTAGCCCTGTATAAGTACTTACCGTCTTACGCATAAAACAATAAAACCTATTTTAAACATAGTTTAGTTAGAAAGTGTTTTGTCAATTTCTTTCGAATTGTGTTTGAAAAAAGAAGACAAAACACTTTTTATCTAAAATAGGTTTAAAATAAGTCTTTACTGTTTTGTTAGAATCTAAGTTTTTGTTGCAAGATAAATATTAACTTTACTTAATAAAATATACATTTGTAATAAGCATACACCCCTCGTTTCTCGTAACAAAACTAACTCAAGATGTTATTCGCGCATAAGTAAATATTGCGTGATTGGAGTGCCAACCCTAGACACTCACAAAGTTAGCTTTACCTTGGAATTTCGGGCTTTGTTCATCGGCTTAGAGGTTGTAAGTCTCGGAACGTTAATTATACTTTCAAGTTACTTTTTTCGGTAATATCAGGCTAGTTCGTTTAAAACTACAAACAAACATTTATATTGCTATGTAATACTAGATGCTCCCCGCGGTTTCTCCCGCGTGACGACGCAATGCGGAGGAGATGATGATAAAAGTAACCTATATGTTATTTCAGGAACTAAGCTTTCTCTATTCGTTCAGCCGTTTTGGCATAGACTATAGATAGATAGATAATGTCTTTATTGTACACACTAAAATAATTAATAACAAACGCATCACGAAAAAGGCATACATAATAAAATCTATTTTCTTTTAACATCAGACGAGAAGGCAGTCAAACGCAAGCCTATAAATAAAAAAATATAAAAAAGAAGAAGTAACATACATACACACTCACGTACCGACAAACTTTCGCATTTCTAGTAATAGTGATGAAAAATGATGATGATGATAATGACGATGACAACTAAATGTACTCCTATGTGTTTGTGTGCATTTCCAGAGTTTCAGCTATCCGTCAAAAACAAGTACCGAAGAGGGCTTAGAGATGTGAAAATTGGAGAATGAAAAGAAATCAAAATTTAAAGCTCAATAATTTGAACCCGACCCGGCTAAATTCCAATAATCTTTCCTATGAAATACTCCAAGCCACACAGGTGATAGTATTACGTCGTGTAGCTGCCGAGGGATTGTTTCCACAAATCCGGGTATCATGGCTCCCGTGGAACGCGCGAGCGGGGACATAAAAGTAATTAACTCGGACATGGTAACCACAGCTTATACAGTTTTAGAAGTACGTGGTCCACATAGATGGGGAAATTAAGCTGTAAAATTTCGAATCAGGTGTGAATTTTAGATATCATGTCTATACACATTATTTATAATTTATTCGTTCTAAAACTATTGCTAACACGACTAAACAAATCAATAGATCTTTTTACATTATCCGTCATATGGACAATAGACAATAGACAATAGTTTATTCGTGGATAAAGTATAAACAAAAAATCAGTTACACAGAACACGGAAAAGTAAAACATAAATAAATAAATAATTGTTTACCTTTTGCCACAAACCGGCCCCAACTCAGTAAGATGCCGGTTGCGAGCAACCGGCGCTGGTCTTCCGTTAGGCCTGGCAGGTGACGTCACGCACGCGAAAATCACAAGATACACATACAAGGCAAATGAAAGATTAATTACTAATAAAAAACTAATATCACATCACACAAACAGGTACACGACACAAAACAGATAATATAAAATATACTTACAACAAAAACTTAAAAAACATTATCCGATCCGACGAAATTCAACAAATAAAAGGATAAAAGGATAAAAACTCATCACCACGACTCTTAACTGGCAGCACTTATTGAAATTTAAAAATTTGAAATGAAATTAAAATTCTATTATTTTCTTAAACTTGTGTTTTTACGCGAATTAATGCTTAAAAGTGGTGGTGTTTTATTCATTGACTGTCGAATTACATGCACGAGTGTGGGCAAGCGACATAACGTAGTGAAACATGTCATGTCTATGGTTGCTAAATCCTCCAATGAAGGCCAGGATATTCCACATTTCGAGCGCATTTTTTAATGAGATCGATCATTAGTCTAAAGCTGTGTCAGGTAGGGTCACATTAAGCGGAGCAAAAATATGGCGGTTACGCAGATTCGTGCGTATCAAACTTCGAGTTTTGAAGTTTTTCTCAGATTACTCGCAAAACCTGGGTATGTCCTAAAACTGCACCCAGAACCACCGGAGGACGGGCAGCAGCGTCCTCTTAGTTAACGGTGGTGAGCATTCTGCGATCCCCAAGCCGCCTGCCAAGCCTGGGGATTATGGCAACCCCTCCCTATTAAGGGAGAGGCCTTCGTCCAGCAGTGGACGTCTTCCGGCTGTTGATAAAAACTCGCAAAAGTATCAATATTAATAACTTTTCAACCATAAAATGTTCTCCAAAATACTATTATCTTTTAAAACATTTCTAACGTTGCCTCGAAGATATTTATTTCAGTGATAAGCCACTATTTGGTACAGACGCTACTATTTTGTTATTTGTTTGAGCTATTTAATCATTTGTGTGTTTTTTTTAATGTGAGCAATAAATAATTAATCTGTCTAACTACTTCCCGTCCATAGATTTTATTGATAAAATACCTATTTCCTCCAAGTTAACATGAGTAAGTAGAACAGTGGGATTTCTATTCGGGTATTGCCTATATTTTCTATGAAACTGTCACACGTCGATTATCTACGTTTATAATGGTGAACTATGTCGTAAACATACGGCATTTTTTTTAAATGGAATTTTATGACAAGACGCGCTTGACGTTCGCCTGATGGTAAGCGTCACGCCTCTCTTAACAATCACGTCACGTCACGTCATCAGCCACAAAACGTCCACTGCTGGACGAAAGCCTCCCTCTTAAAAGAGGGGTGTTGCCATAATCCCCACGCTTGGCAGGCGGCTTGGGGATTGCAGAATGCTCACCACCGTTAAACAAAAGGACGCTGCTGCCCGTCCTCCGGTGGGTCTGGTTGCAGTTTAAGGACTACCCAGGTCTCTTAACAACAGCATCTCATAAAAATCTCATATCCTGCGCCGCACTGTACTGCGCTCGTCACCGTGAGATATTAGATGTCAAATCTCTTCATGCCGTTATTTCTCTGGTAACATTGCCCTTCAAACCGAAACTCAGTAACGCTTGCACACTAATGCTTGGCGGTTGAATAACTACCAAAGGTGTGGTACGTCCGCAGGCGGACTCTGCAGTAGAGCCACTACAATCATAACTAAGTACCTAAGATATCTATGTGCTGTTTGAAAATTGATCCACAATTCAATCAATTCAATTTTTCTGTCATATACATAAGCCTAGTACTTACCGCTTATCAAATTTTTTTTTTTTTTTAAATGTTGTGTGACGTTTGTATCGACAAATCTTTCATACCTCCGACCACGAAGCAAAGAATGTATACAAAGCAATTTTTTTCAAATGTTTTAATGTAATAGCATACTCCTTTGCTATAATTATAATTATAGCCTAAGCATGTTTTTGCTGTTAGCGTGCTTATATCGAATTTATAGTTTGAAATATCTTTGGTGGAGGTGAATAAAGTGTCGAAAATATTCATTCCATTTTAAATTAGGTTTGTCTTAGACCGTGACAACGAGGCCGCACTCAAAATAGTGTCATTCAAAAATAAAACTTCATCTTTGTGCGTAAAGTCTAATCAACGTCAGCAACTCGCCATCCAGCCCAACTTTGTGATACCTGCCAGCGTTGGAATTAGATAACTTCGCACCCGTCGAGCGCAGTGAACAACTTTTGTTGTTTGGCAAACTCTGGCCTATATTTTGATATTCCTGGATTAACTTTTAGCGTAAATATCGTATGGGAATTTTCGTTTGCATCAACCAGTAGCTGGCATTCCAAGTACTTAATGCTATTTGACGTGGCAGTGCCGCTAGCATGTTGGGTGAACTACAGCTAGTGGGCTAGAGTATTTGTATTACTAGAATTATTTTTGTAGACTTTCATCTTCAGATATGTTTATCGTTTGAACCTTTGTCTTTGTAGTGGTAAGACTACTGCAGAGTCCACCTGGGGAAGTACCACACCTTTGCCAGCTATTCAGATGCCAAGCGCTAGTGTGCAAGAATTACTATGTTTCGGGTTGAAGGGAAGTGTTACTAGAGAAATTACTGTGTTTGAAGAGATTTAACATCTAATATCTCAGGGTGACGAGCGCAGTACAGTGCGGCGCAGGATTGTGTTTGCAAGTTCACAATTCTGGCACTGCTACTGTTATGAGCAAGCGTGACGCTTACCACCACGCGAACGTCTAGCTGGTCTCGTCACTCGATTGCATAAAAAACCTATAGACTTTTATCGTCTTCGCTGTCCGGTAGTCCAACCGTTTTTTTTTCTTTTCAGGCTAAGTAAGGTGAGTTTTTGTCTAAGTTTATATAATATTGCCTTTTGTAGACATAGACAGCAATTTTTGTTTTATATGTAACTAAATAAATAATTATTTTTGGGTGCTGACAGTACTCTAGCAAAAAAATTACAAGCCCGCACCGTAGTTCAACCATTTCGCGGAAACGTATTATAGATATTAAGAACCTACCTACTGAGCTTAAAAATAGATTATTGTACCCATTAACTATAACTATATAACTATAGTCCTAACCACCGGGCTGACCCCTGCTGGGGGGTATTTGCTGTTTTTTTTCGCGATTTCAATGTTGGCCCCAGAGTAAAAGATGTTCATAATGATGAGAACATACCCTTCAGTATTGTTGAACCTGCTGCCCCAGATGCGACAGATTTACATACGCCATTGACTTTCTCTCTAGAGCGGACGTATGCCAGGCTTCCTTACGATATTTTTCGTCACAGAAAAGCCAGTGGTACGAGTGGTCCGTAGCTGAACAGGAAAATCACTTGCTTTCGTAATTGACCATGCGAGCGATACCTTTGCCACGGCTGGCAAAATATGCTTTCAATACAAACTGTACTCGCGTACAGTTCGTATTTTTCAACTAGATCAATTTGAAGAAACTTGGTATACTCGACAATTTCTTAGAATAATAATTGTTTGTTATCAGCGATTCTTGGTTGGGGGATATTCCCCTGTCTCAAAAGTTCCTCTACTTTGCTGCGGTGCCATCAAGCGGCCGATTTAGATTATATTTGGTGAAAAATACTCAATTCTAAACCAAAATTTCGAATATGAGCAAAATTGGTCAAAAGGGTTTCAAGATATAACGTCGTGAGGTCTCAGTTCAGAGGTCTACTATTCGCAGAAGTAGTAGTTATTACACAGGTAATTCACTATTCAAGTTCTCTTGCACCCAACTGCTTACCTCATTCTCAACCATTCAAAATTTGTTCGTCGCTTAACTTTCAAATACCTACATCCTGTAGACAGTCATTACGCATTCTATCGGATGAACGGAGAATCAGAGTTAATTTCCGTCAGTTAGGTACGCTCGCTCGCTGTGTTGACTTTGACTTGACTTTGTAACTGCGTAAGCATACTATTTACTTGTTCTTCAAAGAGCTTGTCTATACTGAGTTATGTTACAGGTGTACTAACCTGAAGGGAGCCTAATACAGGATGAATACAGGCATATGTGACAACGTGGAGGTCATGTACTCACCATATTGAACAACTTTTATTATGGGTTCAACCCGGAAATCGCTAAAAGACATTGAGGTGCCATAAACAAATTCCATTCACCTTCGACACACTTTATGGAAAACCTGATTTTGCACACTTAATAAGTACAATGACCCTCTTTCAGCTTAGTGCTATCGTTCTGCATATACCGTCTCGTCATTATAAACATCCTTTACCCCTGAAAAAGTGACAAAAGTTTTTAAGTCTTATTTAACATAGTAATGAATAATACATACCTATTTATTTCAGATACAATACAAGAAAGAACCATAGAAGTCTATTTTATAAACAGGTTTCAAATAAATAATGTTACCTGGGAAAAGCCATCCATCATCAACACCAGCAGCAAATCCTCCAAACTAATAATAATTCTTTACAGTCATGTCGACTCTGGACGTAAAAGACGATATTGTTTTGCGTTGTATCGCGTTAAAAGTATGAACTCGCACTAAAAAAACATTTCAGTAGCATTGGACAATTTAAGACTCATTAGATGCCTCATTTTTAGGCTTTTGTTATAATATGTCATTCTGATAGAGTCAAGCGACTTCTATGTTACTAGGTTACTATAGTTGCTGTGAACCTACGCCCTCTGGCAAGCTACTACGCTACTGAGCTATGATCGCTACAAAATAGTCGGCAGACCGCTCGACTTGAAATCGTGAGGTCGCGGGTTCAAACCTAGACTCGTACCAATGAGCTGTTTGGGGTTTATGTTCTGATTTTCATACTACTGGCTTATCAGTGAAGGCGTTTGTGAATCCACCAACCCACAACTCAGCCAGCGTGGTGGATATGGCCCAATCGCCCTTCGAGGGTAGTCCTAAGTCCAGCAGTGGACTATTAAAAACACTGATGCTATATTTTAATTACAGAACTTTTTTTTTGTATTCTTTTTACAAAAATGCTATTCCAAAATCATTTTTACAGGTATTCCGCCATAGATAATGTTACCACGGCGGATATTTTGTCTAAACTCTCCCGCGGGAAATATATTATGAAGATAAATTATTTCAATACGAATACCTGCAGTCTTTACATTTTATTTTTCATATGAGGTAGCGGGAACCTTTTAAAACAGGTAAATAATAAGCCTGACCCCATTTACGTTACCCCGATGGTATATTTTTTTTCTACATTCTATTTATAGATCTAGAAAAGGAGTGAAAAATCATTAAAACGCCCACAAAACTTGATCCGATAGAAGAATCTTGGAGGATTTAGCACCTCGGTTGGATACTTAATCACTGTGTAGAATGGTTTGTTTTTTTTTATAATTATGTGTCGATTACAAATGAACCAGAAATGTGGAGAACATAGAGTAAAAACTAACGAAGAAGTGTTACTACACTGTTATTTTGCAATGGTAGGTAATAAAATCATAATTATCATCAAACACTATGTGAGATTACGAAAATTTGTTAAATATTACACTATTTGTAATTATTGAAAGTCCTCTTGGGTTCTTGTTTTTAAAATCTACAATCTTTTGAAAATTTATGATTTAAAAGTCAAGAATTTTTTTAGACCATCATTCAACCTATCACGGTTCACTGCTGGACATATTCCTCTCCCAAGGCACGCCACTCAGACCGTTCTTCAGCTATCCACTTCCAACCACTGCCAGCTGTCCTACGTATATCGTCACTCCATCGAGTCTCAGGGCGCCCGCGCGCAGTCACGTCACGTCGAAGTACACGTCGTAGTAATTTTTAGATTTTTAGATTTCGATATTTTTTAGATTTTAGAAATGCCTTTTTTGGCCTAATATATTAATAGTACTAAGTTCTCTTTAAATCACAGTATTTTGTAATCGCTCACAGTCTTCCGCGATACAGGCGAGCCCTAGTGCGGGGCTAGCCCTATTAGCAAACTGTTATGTTACATTATATTTTAAGGTAAATAAAGATATTTGTATTTGTATTAGATGTAATAGCAAAAACTACAAGCTATATTATTACGTGAGACAACGTACAGTGGGAAGGTTCATGAGTGGCGACCACAAACCGGAAGACGCAGCGTAGGTAAGCCTCCCACTACATGGACCGACGACGTTGTGTAAGTCGCGGGCAACTGGTGGATGCAAATAGCAGGTTGTCGTACAGTGTGGCGGTCTAAGGGGGAGGCCTTCGTTTAGCAGTGGACGTCTTCTGGCTGATGATGACGTGGAACTGTATTACTAAGCTGAAAGTAGATCTTTGTATACCTACTCATCATTGTGAACAACTTTTACTACGGGGCCAACCATTCCACGGTTTGATTCGACTTTCTTTATTTGACCTGCTAAACAGTGGGTAGCGCTGCCCGAGTGGGTGTTTCCCGATAATTATAATCTGGGTGTCTTCAAGTCGCGAGTGAATCGGCTTTTTCTAGACAAGCGTGCTCCATCGTAGACTGCATTTTCGTTTAACATCAGACGAGTTGGCAGTCAAACGCAAGCTTATTCATAACTCAAGATTTTGAAAACAGTATTTTTTATTTTAAATGAACTATACAAATCCAAATTTTCGTGACTCCGTGACGTCCAAAAACAAAGGACTTTCAAACAAACTTCCCCCCAACTCGAAAATCGTTTCTTAGTATACTCCTCCGCATCGAGACGAATAAACCCTCCAAATTTCAAGACTGTACGACCAGCGGTTTGGGCTGTGCGTTGTCTGTCAGTCACTCAGGACAGAGCCTTTTATTAAATTAGATTTAAAAAAAACATGAATTCGCTTAAAAAACAGCTGTTTCGTAGAAAAATTGTATTCACCCGCGACAAATGTAAGGAATAGGATATATTTTTTGTCAATAAAATGTTGGTCCCGTAGTTAAAATTGTTCACAATGAGCTCCTTTATGAGCTTAACTTTGCGCATGGCCCTGTATATACGTATTATATGAAGATTGACTTACTTTTTATCCTAAACCTATATTGAACGATTGCCTTCAGAGCTGTAGGGCGTGGGTTGGATTTCCACCCAGGACAAACATTTTCGTGACGATTAATAGATGTTTGTTCTGTCTGGGTGTTGTTTGTATTATAAGTATACCTATGTATTTACACAAAATATATAAGTACATAAGTATTGTATCAGTAATCTGGTCCCCATAGTACAAGAGCTGACGCTGTGAAATTCGCACGAATATTTATTTATTTTACTAGACGTAGTAGCAGACTACCTTACGGCACTTTCCGTACGACACGGCACTTTCAGTGGAACTACTACTGCTGAAAAGAGCCCTTTCCGCTGCCTGGATCGACTATAAGAAGGCATATGATTCAGTGCCTCATTCATGGCTTGAGTGGATGTTAGAGTTGTATAAAATTGATACAACTTTAAAATCATTCTTAAGCGCATGCATGAGGCAATGGACCACAGTCCTTCGTCAGCCTGGTGGTGGAAATGACTCCTCTGATCCGCAGGATTAAGGCAATAAGGATTGAACGAGGCATCTTCCAGGGTGATAGTCTAAGTCCATCGTGGTTTTGCCTAGCACTGAATCCGCTCAGCACATTGCTGAAGGATTCAGGACTAGGCTATCGGCTTCGAAGGGGGAGTGAAGTCATTTCTCACCGTCTGTACATGGATGATCTTAAGCTGTTTGCACCAAAGCACCAAGACTTGTTGGAGTTGCTAAAAACCACACAGGTTTTTAGCAGCGCCATCAGGATGGAATTTGGTGTTGACAAGTGTGCGGTCATGCGTGTGCAGCGGGGGAAAGTTGTAAATTCTCCAGATTTACAACTTTCTGAGATAATGACTCTCAGATCTCTCTCTGAGGCTGAGACCTACAAGTATCTAGGTATGTTAGAGTCGTTGGGTATATCAGTAGTGGACATCAAAAAATCAGTGAAGGAGCGCTTCTTTTGTCGGCTGACAAAAGTGCTCAACAGTATTTTGTCTGGCGGCAACAAGGCGCGCGCCTTTAATGGTTGGGTGATGCCTCTACTGATATACTCCTTTGGATTACTTAGGTGGACTCAGACTGAGCTGGACGCCCTGGATAGAAGACTCCGTCAACTGCTCCCTGCGCATCGCATGCTACACCCACGCTCATCTGTTATGAGACTGTACATTCCGGAAGTGGGGGGGTCGTGGCTTTTTAAACGCCAAGAACCTCCACAATCGTGAAGTGTGCAGTCTTAGGGATTATTTTCTTAACAATGAGTGTGGGATGTATCGCGATGTAGTGACAGTTGACAAGGGGCTCACGCCGCTCTCCTTGACAAACGAGAACTGGCGCAAACCATCGGTGCTAAGCACCGACGACCGCAAGGAAGTATGGAAAAGCAAGGAGCTGCACGGACGGTACTATCGGGCTCTATCGGGCTCCGATGTGGACTTGCTCGCGTCGGTGAACTGGTTGCGCTTCGGGGACCTCTTTGGGGAAACTGAGGGGTTTGCCTGTGCAATTGCGGATGAAGTTATCAAGAGGAACAATTACCGGAATTATATCATGAAGGACGGTACGGTCGACATCAGTCGGGCATGCCACCGTTCCGGGGATTCTCTCCGACATATTATTTGCGGTTGTTCGCATCTTGCTAACGGCGAGTATTTGCACAGGCATAACCAAGTGGCCAGGATCATCCACCAGTAACTAGCTCTTCAATACGGCCTTGTCGAGTCGGAGGTGCCGTACTATAAGTACGCACCAGCTCCAGTTCTCGAGAATGGTCGTGCTTTGCTCTACTGGGACCGCTCCATCATCACGGACAGGACTATTGTCGCCAATAAGGTGGATCGGTCCCAGCGCCGGGCAGTGCTCGTCGACGTCACCATCCCACATGACGAGAATCTCGTAAAGGCCGAGAAGGACAAACTCAGCAAGTACCTTGACTTGGCCTTCGAGATAACTGCCAAGTAAGGTGTTGACTCGACGATCATTGTCCCGATAGTCGTTTCGGCAAACGGTCTCATAGCGAAGAGCCTCGACCACTACCTCAAGAGGCTCTCGCTAGACGGTTGGGTCAAGGGTCAGATACAAAAGGCAGTGGTACTTGACACGGCACGCATTGTCAGGAGGTTTCTCACTCTGCAGCCCTAACCACCGGTAGCTTGAGCCCTGCCCTGCTGCGGGTAGCACTCTAGGTTTAGGTTTTTTATAATATTTACGTTTTTAAATTTATATTGTAAAAAACTTAGATTTAAGAAAGAAAATAAATATGTGAATAATATTTATTTTTTTATAATAAAGTATTTATGTACCATGAAATGATTTGTGTGCAATCCAATGATTGGTAAACCGAAAAGTCCAGTTGTAAATTGAATCCAATCATCAAATAATTAAATCCCGCCACGATCGGCGCCAAATAATTAGATTTGCCTGAACGAGCGGAGAAAATTTGCCTGTAACGAGCTTATCCGATTCTTAGAACTTTTAGAAAATTGCTTTTGATGTGCCGACTTCGGTAATTTATTTACATTGTTTTGAAATTATATTTAATAAATTTAAGCCTGAGCTAACAGACATCTGCATAGTTCTGTTAAAATGTATAGGTATATAGTTAGTTGGTAGGTAATTTAAGCCATTGTATAATTGACAGCATTGCTTAAGCGTTTTTAGCGTTTAAAGTGAGTTTATAAATGGAATCTTCTATCATTTTTATTTTATTTTAACCAACATCATACATTTTATAGAATACTAGGGGTCGCCCGCGACTACGTCCGCGTACGGAAGAATTTCGGCTCGCTCCCAAAATTTACCACGTTTTTTACCCCCCCACTCCCTCCTCAACTCCGCCTCCCCTTTAATTTTTTCAGTAGGTAGCTATACTTACCAGCTGCGTCGAAGGTTTCACACGCGAGGACAATTTCACCAAAAACGTTTGTTTGTTATTCGCAGTCGTTGTTATTGGAACAATCTAAACACTCTTCGGACGGTAAGGAATAACACTTGCTCAAGCAGTACCCAAAACTTTAAGTATAAAACGCTAATTAAGTTTATTTTTAATGCTATAAAACTGTCCCAATTAATTTATTCGCTTAGTCACATTAGCTAAACAAGCAGTTTCAAAGTTTTGGTCATTACGGTTACTTGCCTCCAGTTTTTATCAAATCTCCTGCGACGGACAGGGTCCACCCTCTTCCATTGATCATTGAACCCTAAAACAAAATTGCCCAATGGCGTGAAAGCGAGTTGTGGATAAAAACAAACTAGTGAATTATTCACAGATCTTATCTTATACCATTTTCCCATGAAAAGATCGGGAAAATTGGGAGGCGAATTTTGGTTCATGAATATTTCAGGGTTATTTGCATGTCGGAACACTGTTAGTATGGTACTTTTCTATTGTACTTGCTTTGTGTCGCGTAAATAGAATTTCTCAAGCCATTTTATGTAAAGGAAAAATATGCATCCATGCCGTCAAGGTTTTCGATAAAATATTGTTGTTTGATTATACACTTCTTTCTTTTAGGTATTTAATGTTTTTATGAGTGTAGATATATTAGGTATGCTGTCCTGGCTAAACACCACAAAATAAAACTGAGGTCAGCTTCAATACAACATATCAAACAAGTTTTGGTTTACGATTTTTTATAATTCACATACAAATCTGTTGTTCATCGAAAAAGTTCGTTATAGCGCTCGATATAGTATAAACAGCAGATTTTTAGACAGCGAAATATTAAATGTAGTTACAACTAAAACCAGTAATTATTTGATCATTGGGTTTTAACATGTTTAGGCCAGTCAATAACGATACAAAAAATGGCAAACATCGCAAACGCGCATGTATTTACGTTTATTGATGTGTTGTTAGGTCCTATGAGAGTATAATAGTTTATGACCAGTGCCCTTATCATGGACGTTCGTGATTCTGATTGCGAGCGTGCGCGAGCAGGAGGGCGCATCGCGAGTGCTTTGGTACGAGCAGGATGGCATGCTATCGCAATCGGAATCGCGAACGTCCATGATAAGGGTGCAGGTTTGCAACCCTGATAACACTGTGCCACTCCCGTGCCCTAAAAACTGTTAAATTTTGGTTTCTAATAGGTACACTGCCTTACTGCCTGCACTGCTTTTTCAGGTACCTATATTTGTACCTTAATTATACATTTTTATAGAGCAAACTAAATTTGCTGCAATTTGAGCCAAAGCAAGCTCTCTAGTCCATTGGTTGCGGAGATACAACTAGGCATTTTTTTTCTGAAAAGTGAAAAAAAATCTGCACTGTAATTTACCAAGACACATAATGGCACGACAAGACACATAATAAGATACTAAGGGATAATGATAAGGGATCCGAGAGTGTAATTACCAATAGCACACGCGTTTCATACGACGATTTTCATCACACTAGCGACGAAATAAACTTATTTTTTTGATAATAATCAACCACACAGCGATAACGACTACAAATATTTGCGGAAAATAGCACGCAAACCAGCGATGCGCGCGCAGCTGATATTTTCATAAACACTCGTTGTGGTTTAAAAAAAACTATATTACCCGGCTATAATAAGCATGCTTCTTAAACATACATTGTAACTTGCAGTCAGGTATAAACTTAACCGGGTTGTACCTATTATAGCACTAGTGCTGTAATGTAAAGTAAAAAGCAAGTATGTCTTGTCTCGGATTATGAGCCTAAAACCGATGTAATAACTTCCACTTTACGAGCAAATGTGATGAAAAATTTATAACACGTAGATGTTGTAAATCCTATTTTAGAAGATTATTTTTATAAAAAGGGCAATATAGACCTATGAAGTAGGGCTTTCGCCTTTCTGTGGTATAGAAGCTTGGTCGTGAAAAGACCGAACATCAAATCATAATGTTTTTTATGAAAGATCTTTAGCATCCACGATATCAAGCAGAAGTATGTTTGTACATATCGCAATGAACTGTACGCAACAAGAAAAATACGAAGATGTCTTATAGAAAAGAAAAAATGTAAAGAGCTTCAATAACAAGACCATATTTCACAGCGGATTCGCAGAACACGCTTTCTCGGTAATATGAAGAAAACACATTACTTATTGTGTATTTTTGTTGCGAGGAATAGTGACGTAAGTATGGGTTTTTGTTTTCTATACGTTTTTTTACCTTGAATTCGTTCTGTGTTCCAACCTACTTACTTCCTACATCATGTAAGAAACAGTTGTTACATAACTAGTAACAAGTTACGTTATTTTTTATGCTATTGAAATGACGAGACGAGCGTATCTTTCACCTAGTGGTAAGCATCACGCCTGTCCATAACAGTAGAAGAGCCAGAATTGTGAACTTGCGAAAAAAATAATAGGCTAAATGACTGGTTTTTATTATTGTTTTATTAAAATGTGGCCCTTAAATATAGCTGATTAATGAAAAGAAAATGAAAATCTGATCAAAAACAAGCAACTTATAAGCATTTTAATATCATGCTAGACAGAGAGAAGAAACAGCAAATCGTGACGTCACTTCTCTGTACGCCATATAAATTCTATTCTGACAAGTAAGGCGTGACGTCATTTTTTGTTTTGTGGGAAAGGGACAGAGTTGTCTCTAGCAAAAACTTTAAACGCTTATATATCAGAACATTATTATCCGATTTAAATTACTTTTTTCAATAACCATACTATATTTACTTAAATTCTTCATCAAACCTATTGGTTTCAACGATTTAAACATCAGTCATCTACCAAGACGATGTACGAGGACCGATGTACCAGTCTATTATAAGCTGTTAAATCTCTTTATGTCCTGTAATTTCACTGGTAACATTGCCCTTCAAACCGAAACACAGTAATGTTTTGCACACTAATGCTTGGCGGTTGAACTGGCAAAGGTACTTCCCCAGGCGGACTCTGCAATAGAATCCTACCACTACTATAATATATAGAAAACGTTAGTTAATTTGACAGAATATATTATTTTATTGGCCTTATAACTACAAATGTTACACTAGTCACGTCAAATTACAATTTCACTTTAATTCAAACTTTAAAAAACATAACATATATAACTGATTGTATATAACAAGTAGTACTAAATGATTAAAAGCTGCTACACACGAAGAAGATGCTATAAGATTTCATGTTATCTTAGAACATATCTGAATATCGCTACTCATACAAAACAAATGACGAACTAGTGACGAAGATAATATAATATATTTCAAAAATGTATGGCGAGCGATATTTTATCATTATCGCATCTTCGTCGTCTGTGACGGCTTTAACAATAATAACAATGTCAATTGAATAATAATATAGCAGTTACTGTTACTATAGTTTGTCTGAAGCGCTTACCCAAATAAGCCTACATACTCATATGACAAGGCATTACTTATTGAGAAATGTGTCTGCACTACATTTGTATAGAAATAGATGAACTCTACGCAAGGATTTTTGGAGATGTCCCGCTCCAGATGTAAAGGGATCCGAATTATACATGCTAGTCCTGTGTCGGTCGGTCATTTTCGGAGATCTCGATCTTTCGTAACCGACGAGCCAAGACACCGAGCAAAAAGATTCAATCAAAACGTCGGTCATCGGTCTCGAGAACCTACAAATAAAAATAAGGCTTAAGGTTATTAATATAGAGTTGAATTTAGCTACGCAATTTCACCGAGATTGATCGAAGAAAACCGAGACGAAACCGCACGGTGTTGTATCTATCGCCGGTCATTCATTCGGTCTCGGTCTCTCGGTCGGTCGCAGATCGGAAGATCGTTATGATTGGGAAGGCAAGTGCCGCAGATCTTGGGCCGCGCGTCGATCAATCACGACCCGGGTCTTTAACGATTGATAACCGGGTTTTGATTCGTTCAATCACGATCGACACAGGACTAACACATGCGAAGTTGAAGGCCCCCCCCGCCAATTGCTTATTAAGTAATTAATAAAACAACAATGTTTCGTAACACAGTTTATTGAAAATAATAAACTTCTCTTATTTTTACTTGTAGTTTACAATTTTATTACAGCTTATAACAAACATTTTTATACAATATCTAATTTTGTACATTACATTCAAAGCAGTGTATCTGGGTAGCTTTTAAATTTTAATTAACATTAATCATCAAATAATGAGCGAAGCTTCTTTTGGTTCATTAGCACGTGCTTACGTTACGAAACGTTATACATACTTAATAAATATTTCTATTTCATTATATTGAGACCATATGGTCTCAAGGTCTTAGTATATACTAAGGGGAAATGATATAAAATCTGTGATTGAGGGAAATATTTCTTAATTAACACTGTCAGCAAAGTGCCATTTGCAAGGAACTAATAATTTGATTTATTTCCATGCTTTTATGTGCTTTTTACCGACTGACGCATATCGACAAGGTATTTAATTTTACGGACCTTTAACCTTTGATTATATAGACAGGTATATAATCAAAGCCTTAAAAGGTATATAATCAAACCTTTTTTTTTATTAATGATTTCTTGGCATGAATGCGTTACATAATTCATACTTTTTTTTTTATCCGTCAAGGGACGAGACGAGCAAGACGTTCGCCTGGTGGTAACCGTCTCACCAGCCACTAACAGTAGCAGTGCCAGGATTGTGAACTTGCGAACAGAATCCTGCGCCGTACTGCACTGCCGCACCGCGCTCATCATCCTGTAATCATCATCATCATCATCAGCCCAGAGACGTCCACTGCTGAACGAAGGCCTCCCCCTTAGATCGCCACACTATACGACAACCTGCCATGTGACATTAGATGTTAAATCTCTTCAAACCCAGTAATTTCTTTGGTGGTTTTTATCAGTTTGTTATCAAGATATTGTTCAATCAAAGTAATACCCTAATTCCGAGGCCCTTAAGGCCGCGGCCTTTCTGTTTTTATTTTATTTGGGATTTGTAAGCAAAGCACATTATTATTTACTAGTAATTCCTAATCTAACATCTAAAATCAGCTACTTTGTGACCCTTTTGTAAGCTTCCTTATCATATTGACTATCAGTTAAAATCCATTGGCACTTTATATTTTATCATTATAACTATATATTTATATTTAAACATGACATTAACATTTAATTATTTACAAATAGTTTTAATTAGGATCAGAGCAAATTTATTTATAAGCCAAATTAAAATATTCAAGCTTAAACATAATTTTTATATAGGTGTATAACTAGGTATACATTTACAAGGGAAAATGTACATAATAAATGGTATTCTACAAGTAAAAGTAGTGATTGGACGGGTTTCCCATTTTCAATTGCTTTTGATGACAAAACTGAAATTAGAACTGGAACCTTATTTCCCTATGGCTATTCACAGTCCCGTTACGTCTTTATGTGGCTGGCCCCTGAAGATGACGATATCGTGACCATCGCGTAAACTAAGGTTACTTTCCAATATTCATCCTGAATATGTTGACAATTTGGTTCGTGTAAATCAAATTCACGTTTGTGTGAACGCAACCCGACTCAAGTTGCTTCGATGGTGAATAATTGAATACATATGAGTACCAACTATTGTGGTTTGATAATTATAATCTGTGGTAGGTACCGTGACCGCGACGGCACAATCTTGGCAGTCTCAACCCTAAACCTGGTCTCAGAATGTCTCAGACATAAAATTAAGAAAAAAGTGTACCGTTTCGAAATTAGAAAGAAATAAGTGACTCGACTAAAATCACGGCTCTCAAAGTTCGCTTGAATGTAATAGGACAAATTTACAAATATTATTATTTGCAAATATTATTACATGAACTTAAAAATTGTATTGAGATTAAATTGAATAGCAATGTGTTCCATACAAGTAAGCAACTGGGGCGCGTTCAGAGTTGTTGACTTGGTTAAAAATAACTTATTGCTAACGTAACGTCAAGTACAGTAAAGCATGTAGGCATTATACAAGTATTAATTTTATTTGATCATAATTATATTATATAAGAATTTATACATGCGAATATAATTAATTTTATTAAAATAGGCACTCAATAATGAGTACTTATCTTAATTGGTTCCATTGAACAGCCAATATTAATTGAAACTCGATAGCTTCTAATATAGCTTTCTTATAATAATATCACTTTTGGTGACTTACCAAATATGTTCTTATAATTTACTTTGGTAAATCTTATTACTTAACCTATTATTTAACAGCCTTAGAATTAAACGGCTAATGACATCATTCTGCAATAATACATTGTTTAATTACCTCAATTACTTAGTTCTGTACTTATATAAATCAAATAATAAAATTCCGCGTATTGATCAAGAACTCTAGAATACTTAAATAAAAATGGCTCATATCAACATGATAAATGGAAAAAATAAAACATATACAAACAAACCCTCAAATAAAATTTGAAAAGATTGTAATAAAATTATCGTGTATTTTTCAGACTAAGTTTATAAAATAGATACCTACTCGAAAAACATTACACAGACCATAGTTTTAGTCTATTGATTTTTTTACTTTTGCAAAAGAAACACTTATATACTTTGTACATTTGTATATTTTTTACACTTGTATACATTTGTATACTTTTGCAAAATATACAGCTAGATTTATCGTTATCAAGGTAGCAAGGTGACATAAATTACTTGTCAAAATATTTGGAAGCTGTCCTACAAAGAAAAATAGCATTTTTAATTAAGTAAGTATCAATATTGTTTATTGACACGGTGGCAGGGGATGGTATGATCGATAATGATTACAACACAAAGCTAATATTAGGAACTGGTTCTAATGGTAAGGACAAGATTAGAGGTTTGATCACTGAGAAAGTATTTCAAAAGTACATTGTTCATTAATTAGGAGGATTGCCGCAAACACCACTTAATTAAAGTTTTCTAGTTAATTCAGACAAGCCTTGTTCTATTCATTAAAATAATTTATCAAGTAAATTGGTCAAAAAAGAATTCGCTTTCAATAAGGAAAAAATACAATCGAATGATTTACATAAAATGAGTGGAAAGATAAACCAACTCGGATATTTTTTCATTCTCCGTTGAATTTCTGCGAAATCTAAATACACGGTTCAATAAGAAAAGACAAGGTAAATCAATTATACGATTGTTTTATGATAACATTCGATATGAGAAAAATAATGTGATTGCTATTTGTAATACTTATAATTTTTTTATTGACAAGCTTGTAGATAAATAAATGAAACCGACTTTTTCCATCCCTTTACAATATACGGTACTAAAGCACAAGCTCTTTTATTAGAATTCCAATATTTAATATTCAAAAGCATATTTTATAAATACGTATAAACACTATCACTAACAGCGTTTTTACTTTGAACCTAATTTTATTGCACCATAGAGTTTATAAACGCGACAAAAAGCGTTATAGAGGTGTTTCCTCACCGGATTCACTACATGGTATCCTAACTACTTTAGCTCCTGAGAGGACCCCTACTCCTTCTAAACAAGACCTTCTATTCGAGAGCACGTCTCTAAGAAATGCTCGTCTAGGGTTGGCTAGTTCAGTTCCCGTTATGGATCTAGTCAGTTTCCTTAGAGCGGGAAGCTTCAAGGCTTCCTCGTAAGAAGGCGGTTCGTCAGTCGGCGTGGTCACTTCTCGACCACCGAATGGATCTCTAGAGCAAGTAGCTTCTAACTCGCTAGAATAGAACAGAGAAGCTTCATTGCCACTGGTCTGAGGTTCAGGCACTGATTCGTAATTATTGGACGTTCTGAAGTCTTCTAGAATTTGTCTCGCGCTTCGAGACGTGGTTAACACGCCCGCCCACGATCTTCTGTTCTGTTGCTTGGCTTCATTGGACCTAGCACTGGCTGAAATACTGTGACTGGAATGCGTACCAGCGATGGTTACTCTAGGCCTCCTTGGTGGCTCGTCAAAAGAAGCCGCTTTGATTGTTCGTCTCGGTCGTTGAGGCTCCATGTCAATACTAACGGTTTCCGTGGGTTCTTCTCTCAAAGCTGCATCGATGCGCATGGCTTCTGAGTAAGAAGGCACTAAGGCACAGTTACCTCGTATAGCCGCGAAGAGTTCTAGACTGTCTACTGTGGAGGCGTGAGAGAGGGGCAAGGCACGGGTGGGTCGTGGCGCGGCGGTCACTATGGCTGCTTGCTCGTCGGGTAAGGCCCAGGCGTAGTTGGTGGCGGTCACCGGAGGGAGAGTGTCGGAGAGATGCGTGTCGAGGTCGAGCTGACGACTCGGGTCTAGCTCGTAGTTGGTGCCGAATATTTTCGTTATCTAGAACAACATGGTTAGTGTTAAAGAGCGACGACTTTGTTCTTTATTCTTCATTTACATTGCATTACGTGTAAAAAAAATCATCATTACTTGCTTTATAAAATGCTAAAGACCAAAGGTGCGATAAAAAAAAACAAATAGAAATGAAAAAGAATATGATAACTCATGTCTTGTGATGTAATTTTCTTAGTTATTTCGAAAGTGCCACATCTGAATCATTGCTCTTTGTGACGACAATAACAAATCATGAATGTTTCTGAAAAAAGCTTCTAATCACATCTTGAAAGTAGACAGGATAGTTTGCAAACTTACGGCCTTACTTAAAAACGTAGTTTTAGTTAAAATATGTCTTTTAACATCTACGCAATAAATGAAGTGCGCAGTAGGTACTAAATAACGTCAGTGATTTATGCATATGACAGTTCTCTATAACGGACTGAAAAACTTACTGTATAATGGACGTACGCAGTATTACACTCGATGAGGATCCGAAGAGGCCAGGACAGTAGCAAGCAAGACAAGGTCCAGAATAGGAGTTGGGAGGAGTACCACGGGCACCGGTCTGCGTCTCTAGGAACGAATTTTATGGTGAAAAGTAATTCATGATCCACACAGCTAGCACAGAATCAATCGTAGCTACCCATGTTAAGGTTAGAAGCTGATGAAGTATTTATATAGATTTTTAGATTACAGTGGCCACATACGATACCAAAATATTGTCGTTATATTATGAAAACTGACGTGGTTTTGACACATTTTTGCTTAGAAAAATTATTCTAGGTATTTTTGTTGTTTTTGCAATATTGTTTTTAATTTTTCATTCATCGTTGTCGTTGGATAAAAAATTATAAAGTGTAGGATTTACTCGTAGATAATATGTATTACTGTATACTGTACTATTACTGTCTAAATAGGTATCAACCACATCTTACGTTATGTAACGTTCAAATTATCTGAATGCAAAGTTTTGGTGACGTTTTCAGCGTCTCGAGCGAGCATTTGTTCTGAGCAAACATTTGGTCTGTCGGTGTCTGAGCTATGCAGAACTTGGATCTAACTCTCTTACTTAATCAAAGATGCAGAATGATTGTTATTTCCAGTGACATGAAGAATTTAAGCGTAAACCTAAAAGAAATCTGCATAGGTACTCTGGATTTAGAAACCTAAACGATAACATAATATTGTGCATGGCTTGTATGCTGTAAACATTTCCGCATTGCTCACAACAATTTTGATTCTACACACATTTCTTCGTTGTCTCAATGGTAATCACAATCGTCGTCGTCGTTAGCCTTTAACAGCCTTACCTAAAATAATCTCGATTCTCTTAGTCACTGCTTAAACTTCTCTGTCCTTTTCTAGCACGTGCAACTTCACGTCAGAGAGAAGATGGCAGAGCATCTTAAGCAGTGACTAACCGTTGAAAAGTTTTTTTAAGTAAGGCCGAAAGCGTCCACTGCTGGACGAAGGCCTCCCCTTTAATAGAGGGGAGTTCCCATAATCCCCAAGCTTGGCAGGCCGCTTGAGGATTGCAGAATGCTCACCACCGTTAGCCAAGAGGTTAGAGAAGAGGACTCTTGCCTTTCCTCCGGTGGGTCTGGTTGCAGTTTAAGGACATACCCAGGTTTTGTTGGTAATTGCAATAATTGAAAAAAAAAACACATTTGCATTTATATTATTCGTTGTAGAATTGTCTGTGTGAGAGTACCTGTAGGCCACCATATACTCCTTGAAAGAGCTGACTCCGATGAGGTCCAACCCTTCTCTCATCTCCATGAAGTCATCGAAACGCTCATGCTCGGCGAAGAACCTCGACCTTTGGTCTTCGAACTCTGTAAAATATAGCTTTAATAAATGACATTGTAGCCCTTGTGGCGTAGCTTGACTAGGTGTTCCCAAAAGATCACCGATGTTATGCAATAGACGATCCGGTTATTTTTTAGTTGAGTGACTGGGAGTGGATTTACAACAGTGCGCTATCGTGAATCGGATGACACATTAAATTCTCGGTCTCAGTTCTATGTTCTATAAACAACAACAAGCCTTCAAAAGGGCTGGCTACTCAGTCTATACGAATTTACTTTTATTGACAACATGTTTTTTTTTACTACTATATCCTATCAGTTTTATTTGGAAACCTAAAGTATGCATACCTTCCTTCCTTGCTCTACATACGTGCGAACAACCTGTACCTATCTACCTTACAGATGCTCTGTTCTGATATGTGACTTGCTTTCACATTTTGGTCATTTGAACCATACACAGTGATCCAGAACAAACAATGAGTGTCTGTGCCAGTTTACATATTGACAATACGACGAAAATTTATCGCATTGCATCGTATCGTTTCATGAAATGCTACACACAATTGAGTCGACAATCTATGACACTGCTCACGTCATGAGAACTTCATCAAAATGTTATCACCATTATGAACCTTACAGTTAACCGCTTTGTTACAATTAACCTAATGACTGTGCCTCTTGCTTCAGTTAATTAATCAAAACGTCTAAAATTCATTAATAAAGCTTCATTTTACCGACTTTATGCCATAAAATCATAATTAACATTCAAGCCATATTTAATGGCAGAAAATTCTTGTAACAGTCGTAATTCTAATTAATGAACCATTTCAGCGGTCACGACAGACTTTGTTTACTGAACTTTAGAACTTTGCAAATAGTTCTACCTACCATTACCTACTATTCTACCACACTATGATAGAAGGCGAGTAGCAGATTTAGCTTACCTTCTGAACATAGCTAATGGTACGATTGATTGCCCGGAGTTGCTCGGGCAACTGGGACTTCGTACACACACCGCCTCGCTTAGACGGCCGAATCTTCTCTACGTCCCATCCGTGCGGTGTAATTACAGGCAAAACAGCTTCATTATAAGAGCATGCAGGTGTTACAATGTTCTTGCCAATGAAATTGATGTCGACTTATTTAATACTTCTGCATTTAAGTTGAAGCAGCTCATAAACAAAAAATATTTTACATAAGTATGTTCCAATTTACTCTCTTTTTCATTAATTGGTCTTTAGCAAACTTAATATTTTAACTTAGCAATTTTCGTATTATTGTTTATTTTTGTCTGTTGTATATTTATTGTTTAGACTATTTATTTATGTGCGAGTCCGTCTTTTTACAGTGTTACTTCTCTATTCTTCCTGTTATCTGTGATTTTTTTTAACTGGCCTTCTATTCTTATTTATCCTTTAATAATTATGTACCTAGCTGTAAATTTTCCTAAGAAAATAAAATAAAATAAAAATAGCACAATATCTGAAATTCGACGGTTTCATTCTTAGATGTTGATGGCCTTCGTTCAGTAGTGGACGTCTCCGGGCTGATGATGATGATGATTCTCAGATGTGACAGCAAAATCCGTATAGGCTATTAGACTGCTGGCTTGTCGGTTGCTGTTGTATGAAAATTAGGTAACTGGGACCAACAATTTAACGCGTCTTTCTACCCACGGTTAATGGCTCTCGCTGTTGATCTTTGACGACTGACCAAACTGTGGAGGGAGGCCTTTGCCCAACATTGGAATAACTCTCGCTCGTCTCGGTTCGTAATAATAATAATAATACTGGTCCTTGACACGGCACGCATTGTGAGGTTCCTCACTTTGCAGCCCTAACCACCGGTTACTTGTGCCCTGCTCCTCTGCTGACTGCTGGCAGTTTTTAATATTATTTGTGTTTTATAGATATATATTTTAATACTACTTTTCCTACGCAGCGTAGGAAGATCTCCCACTAGGTGGACCGACGACATTGTAAAAGTCGCGCGCAACCGTGATGCATATGGCAGGTTGTCGTACAGTGTGGCGGTCTAAAAGGGGAAGGCCTATTCCTCCAGCAGCGGGTCAAACCTGGACTATATTAGCACAAGACAGAGGCATGTATGGTATAGTAAGAAATAGGTCTATAGCATGGGATTAGGAAGTTTGTGGATGAGGCTGATGTCTTACCACTGGCTGCCTCGATGTTGGCGAAAGCAAATCCCTTGCTGAAGCGGACCTTCGTGATAGGGGTCTTGGAGTCCAGCACTAGGTTCCTGGAGGCGTCACGCTGGCCGCAGCACGCATGAGCGAACGACGTACTTGCGCTATGCGTGTTCACTCGTTCGTAGTATACCTGGACATAGGAACTTCGTTAATCTTCCACTTAGATGTTTTAGTCGTAGACCAAAAAGACTAGAGTCGTCACTAGTGAAAGAAGACTCTTCAATACATTTTAGCGGTTGTGGGTCCAATCTCGGGCCCACATCGATGAATTTACTTATTAATTATGGATTTCAAAAACAAGTTGTTTAGTTCTTATGATACTGATACTGTTATAATTTATGAGCCTATATTTTTAATATAATTTAATTTTTAAGCACCAATTTCGTGGTTTACTTTCGAAGTATGTAACTTCAAAAGAACACGAAATCATGGACCAAAGTACAAACATGGAAAACTAATAGGCATCTGTGGTAGTTAATCTACTCGTACAGTATCGATATTACTGCAAAATGAGACTAGAATGACTCAAAACTCTATAATCTATCGCTATCATACATTCGAGACTAAACCTGCACAGAAATTTAGGTTCACATATGTACATTAAAATAACGCGTCATATTCAACTATATAGTTTATATTAACCAAATCTCAATTATATTAGTTAAAAACATTGATTTAAATAAAAAAGATTTTTTATGAGTTCAATGGTAAAAAGTATGAACTGTTCGGTAAGTATTTGGATGGGGGAGCTGGGCACTTTTACAACTGGGTGTTTCCATATCTCGCATGACTCATTAGACATATTTCCGATTTCCTCTTGGAAGAAGACTGTTCTGGAGAACAATGATCGCCGAACCATATTTATGCTTATCAGAGGCCTACGAAATGTGGGGTCATGGGTTATCAGAACATTATATACAACCTCACTTTTCACCATAAAATTATATGCAAGGCGTGCGCCGAAGACTCGGGACGAATATGGCATAAATCAACACAAGTTATAAATGGGTATCCAAATAATTGAAATTCAAGTTCCCTCCGACGACTCGTGCCAAAAGCTGTAACCTGCCAAAGCGCCGAATTCCGTGCGAAGAGCCATTTCGTGTATTTCCCTTTACACCGCCAAGCGTGTCGCTACAACTGCCTATTCTGGTTCTAGACAAGAACCCTCAGAATAACGCTCTTGTGAGCGAATTGCACACCCAGTATTGGTAGGCATTGTGCTTTTTGGAAACTTGTATTTACAAAATACTTTCATGTAAGTTTTGAAACATTCATTAACATTCTATTTGTGTAGGATATACCGAAAACTACGCGTTTTGGATGTAAAAATCAAGTCAAGTGTTATGATTAAAGTTTTGCTTGGTACTGCATTTATTAATAGTATTTAATTATGTAAAAATCATGACGTTATTCCTACTAACCCAGGTGACATCATATTCATTGAATTCGAGTTGATTTCGATCAGTAGAATGATTGTTACAAAGAACAGCTGTACGAGGTGTTTCCGTCTTCAAGATCAATGGTTAACGTAGTACGATCAGTCGGTTGTTTAATATTATATTAATAAATAAAAATATATATTATGGAGAGCGCGGTACTTACCCTTGGAGGAGTCGGCTTATTATTCTAGTACCAAGTAGTATTATTTTATACGCAGTATTCGTTTTTATTAAGAAGTTTATTATAGTAATTTCAACTACATTTGGATTTTGATTTAATATACCTCAATAGCTTAACAAAGGTTTTTTTTACATTTAATTTAATAGAAACTTGTCTAACAGTTCCGTTAGCAATAGGGCAAGAAGAGGTTACGTATATGTTATATTCACGTAAACTGTGTAACATAAGATTAGATCAAAAAGACGCGCCTCAAATGCCATAGGGACTCAAAAAGCAACTCGATTTTATCATCTCATGTATAAAGTAACACGTATAAAGTGGCTTATACCGAGCGACAGATGGTGAATATAAATAAAGCCCTTGGAGGCCGACGGGTTGTTTCGTTTAACTTGCGCTCAGCGGAAATATTGTTCTATCTTCAGAAGAAGAGTGCACGTTGTTTTATGTTTTATATGTTTTTTATATTGCGAATTTTTGATGATCAGTTTTGATGATAATAATAAAAAGTGGAACTCCTATGCTTAAAGGATTGACCGGGTTAACCCCAGTAACAGTAAATATGGGTCAAAATGGCGTGATCTGGACTAGGTTGGGACAACGACGAGACAGGTGCAAGGAAACCAGAATGAGGCTTATATCCAGCAGAGCAATGATATTATATGTTTCCAGCAGAGGGTTAAGGAAAGTTGTTATATATGTTCGTGACTCGTTACTATTATACATAATTATAGGTTCTCGAAACTGGTTAAATACACTAACGGCCTTACTTAAAAACGCCGCTCAAACTTAGTCACTGCTTAAATTTCTCTGTCTTGTTCTTGGACGTGAACGTGAGAAAGTTGACAAAGCATCTTAAGCAGTGATTTATAATTTTTAATTGCGGCATTTTTAAGTAAGACTGTTATTGTACAGAGTCAAAAATCTAAAAACAACTAAATAAAACAACTTATCAACTTTACGATGATAGATTTAATCAGAGTAAATCTTTGGGCCTTGAAGTTGCCAAAGAAGGCATAATCACCAAAGATAAATCAATGCCTATTTGCAGCGACCTCTTTGTAATCAATTTCACAAAAGAATCACAATGTCATGTCAAAATATATGTTGGTATCATTGTTTACTTTTGAAAAATACGAAATTAACATTGTTGTGTAATTATGTAACTCTAGTAATAATATTATTTATTGTTAAGTTTTATGTGATATTTAACTACAAATTCAATATTCGTGTCAAGATAATCATGTCAGTAAGTTCGCTGACAACCAACGCTAGTGAACACGATACAAGTATGGACTTGGTAAACGATGAGAATCTCTCAGAATCTACTGATTTGTTAATTGACTTCGAAGAGGAAATTTTAGACGGAGACGAGGATTCGACGTTGACTGATCAGCAACGTTCGTGCAGTGTCCTCAACAGATCAGAACTCAACAGTCTACTGGAAGAAAGCGAAATGCTTCTCAAAGATGTATTAGCACTGTACGGCTGCGAAGCGAACACGGAACGAATCACCCCAGAACTCAATTTTGGAGTTTCAGATATTGAAAGTGAAGATGAAAACTCATCCAGTGAAATTTAGAGTACACACGAAGAATGAAAAATATGAATCTTATTACGCACGAAGTTTCATATTTATGTTACAAGTAAAATATAGTTTTGATTCGGTTATTTTGAATAAGCTTTTGGGGTTTTTAAGTTATTTTCTTTATAAACTATAATAAAGGACTCTTTATAGACTTTGCTAGCATGTGAATCATAGAATTGTATATTTGCAAACCATAAAAAATATACAATTAAATAAAAATCGAAATACCGGGTCAAAGGAACAAATTTACAGACAAATACAAACCCCGATTTATTCCCGTAGACTACGTTTCTTCTTTGGTCCTTATTATTTTTAATCAAGGAGTATGACAGATAAGACCCTTTAGTGATGATAAGAGAGTGCCCATGTTCTTGTCTGGGAAACACAGAACTTTGAGTAACCAGATAAATTACTGGGTATGAATAAATTTAACATCTAATATCTCAGGGTGACGAGCGCAGTGCAGTGCGGCGCAGAATGTGTTCGCAACTTCACAATTCTGGCACTGCTACTGTTAGTGGCAGGTGTGACGTTTTTCACCAGACGAACGTCTTGCTGGAGATATACATTAATTATAATAGCGCTCATCAGATTGAGATATTCGATGTTTATTGATTGAGAGTAGCAAACATTTTTAAAATAGATAACCCTGTTATTGTCTTGTTGGCTATTCATTCGTTTACGAGGAAATTGGCGGTTGGTAATCCGTTTTAGTGCCAAATTGATCGTGGTGTGCCGCGAGTGGTTTTATTTGTTTTGGATAGCGCTTCGCTTAGTATGAGGGTTCAATTAAGTTGTCTACATACTGTACTGCAAATGACTTACTTACTTACTGTACCTACTTCAAGTTACGGAATATTGAATGTATCTATTTTAGGATCGAAATTTCGATGTATTAACATTACATAAATAGACAGAAACTCTTTATTGAGTACACAAAAAAAAATACAATGAAAAATATACAACAAGAACCATAAGAGCTAGTTCCACAATTGGCAGCCTCATCGCTAAGCGATCTTTTCCAGGCATTTTGACATATTTGTAGGTTCGTATAAACCAGTATAAACTGAACAACCTACTATTTGCAAGAGAGTTGCCGTCAAGGCTTTTTTTATCGCATTTGAACATGGCAAAGATATTTAGAAAAATATTGATATACGACAGAAAATGCTTCGTCTACTTATGAACATAAATGTAAAAACCCCTACTACTGCGGGTCAGCTAGTGATATATAAACTGTTCATTACTCAGATGACGTATGATATATTTGAATATTCTGTAGAGTAAAACTTAAAAGTAATGTGTTGTAAGTTGACTTACTTGTGTGGTGGTGTAAGAATCGCCGTTCCGGTATCGCGTGACTTGCCGCTTGCGCCGCACGTAATGGTAGCATATCGCCTTCCACCTGCAAAACAGCACCGTGTCAGGGGCTACCATAACATTACCGTTTTCCCTGGTAGAAGGGTTCTTTCTAAAACTCGAATGTCAATCTGCCACACTTGTTGGTAATCTACCGCCAAGCACTTAATGGTGTGTTCTTCAGTTCTGAGTTGAGAGCCAGTTCCCACATCATCAGCCAGAAAACGTCCACTGCTAGACGAAGGCCTCCCTTTAATAGGGAGGGGTTGCCATAATCTAAGAAGAAGCTTGGGGATCACAGAATGAAACAACCGTTAACCGAGAGGATGCTGCTGTCTGTCCTGCGGTGGTTCTGGATACAGTTTTAATTCGACTTTTGTCGTTATTCATCGAGTTACATTTACAGTATTCCTAAGATTCTCCCATTTAATAATCAGTAAATCAAAGTTAATTTATCAATTATATTATGAAAACTGACGTGGTTTTGACACATTTTTGTTTTATTTATACGGGTGACCTTTTTCAAAGAGTGAAAACAGAGCCCGACGCGCGTGCAGCTGCGTCCTGCTTAGCACATGCACCGGATGTGATCGAAACTATAGTCGGAGTATCCGATTTAATTAAACGTTATTACCGTATAAATAAAACAGTCAAATCAGTTTTGTTGTTAGAGATTGTTGTAGACTCCCAATACACTTAATACCACCCCGTTTCCACCTCGTTCTTTGCTGGTAATTACTTACACTGTAACCTAAGTTTAAGGTAAATTTACTGCTTGTGAACGTACTTTTGCTGTATATTTAGCAACAGCAATTTTCACCAATCATGCTTGGATTAGAGCCGACTAGTAAACTACTCGCTTATTCTTACCGTATTTCTAAGTACAAATTATGTTTTAAAGTATGCTGAAGTAAAATATAAATACTCATAATAATATTATTTTTTGTTCTAGTTTCTATAACAACAACCGTCAGCCATGTCAGAGGCCTTTGAGCGGCACATTAACTCTGACACTAGGGCTGGCCACTCAGCCTATACGAACTTACTTACTTATAGAGGCAGGCCACATCGCTCGAAGAACTGATAACCGATATAGGAAAGGTTCTGGAGTGGCGACTACGAACCGGAAGGTGCAGAGAAGGTAGGCCCCACCCAGTCCCACTAGGCCCACTAGGGACTGACGAAATTGTGAAAATTTTGAAAGTCGTGGGCAACCGGTGGATGCTAATGGCAAGTTGCGTACATTGTGGCGGTCTAAGGGGCCTCCCCGTTTGATCAGCAGTGGACGTCTCCGGCTTATGATGAGTTGGTATGCTGAAGTGGATGTGGGTTGGTCATACCTATCGCAGAACCGATAACTGTTTGCGAAGACGGGTATAGTGAAGACCACGAGCGCCAAGAGACTCGAGGAAGTAACGATATATATGTTAGGGTAGATAGCAGTGGTTGGGAGCAAGACGAAGATTGGGCTGAGTGGCATGCTTTGGAAGACTAAAGTCCAGGAGTAGACTATGATAGGCTGGTTATGATGATGATTATAGTCTCTCGTATTTGAGATGAACATAAAAGTGAGGTACAAAAACTATGTCGAATGCAGCGACGGTGATAATGAAATGGACGGGCCCAGCGCTTGCAAATCGTTCAAAATTAACAAGTCAACACAATCAAGCATACCTAGCTAAAAGTATGCATATTACATTTGCCAGAAAATAGAGATAGCGAATCTAATTACTGCATGACAAAAAGAGAACACAAATGTACATGTATTAGAAGTTTGTATTGTCGTATCGTACGGCTCGCATGTCGCAAAGACAAAGTGTATGACTGACACGAGACGAGAGCTAGCGCTCAACATTATAGTCTTCAAAATCCGTGCTTTTATTTCCCGTCCATTCACTTTATCATTGTCGCTGGTCGAATGAGTAAAAATTGTTACAGGTGCTAAGGGGCCCAGATATACACTTAGTACTAAGATTGTTTTCAACTTATCTACTGAAGTGGTTAGCAGTGGCGAGGGGTGATATTTCAGTAAAGGGAAGCCGAAGCAACTTACTATCGTGCGGAAAGCAGTCTAGGAATACCCGAAACCACCTTCACCATACTTAAAAGCACCATCGCGTAAAAGTCGGCGGCACGTGACATTGCTAAGATAAGATAATTTTAACGGCACCTCGGAGTTAGGTAATTATTGAGAGGTGGTAGGTGCTCGATAGTATGTCAGTAGTTATATTGTTGATACTTACAGACACATTTTACAAAGGGAAGCCGATAGGAATCGGCTTATATGTACTCTTCGCCACTGGTGGTTAGTGTCCTGTATAAGTCTTAAGAGATAAAAAAAGAGATACAGCTGAGAGCATTACTTGGTTTTTCTTTGATAAAATCATAAGACATACCTACCTACTCAAAATAATACTATGTAATTAGAATGGGGAAGTTACCATTTGTTCTGCTATTTGTTTTACCAATAGAACAAATAAGAAAAAAAACACATCTGTTCTGCCAATAGAACAAATTGAAAAAAAAATGTTTGGTTGTTCTACCAATACAACAAGAATTGTATTGTATCCCATTCAAATAAGCAGGGTGTTTTTTTTTTAAATCTCGCAATCAACTAAGCACCACTCAATGAAATTAATTTCCTGACTTCAAAGAGCACCGAAAATATAATCACCAAGAAGCACTTATAAATATAACGACACAAATTAAATGTACCTACAAAGAGGCCAGTGTGATTCGGCAGGCATTCGTGACGTCACTTGCCCTAAATGACGTCATAAAGATTAATGGACAGATTTTATAACGTAATTGGCGACGGCGTAGTGGCTTATTTTGCGACTAAGTTATAAAAGAAAGAAAGAAAGAAAGAAAATTTACTTTATTCGAGACAAAAAAAATAGGGCGGGGTTCACACAAAAGTTCATACTAAAGAAAGAAATTTAAATAATAAATAAATAGTGAGCACCTATATTCTTTGTCACGAAACCGATCCCAACTCAGCGTAATGCTGGTTGCTAACAACCAGCGCTGGTATTCTGTTGGGACCGGCAGGTGACGTCACGCACGGTACGCTGTACATTCTTACAATAATAATAACATACACAATACCAAAAATAAACAGAACAAACAGAACAAAATGAAAACAACTAACTGAACATAAGAACACAAGAAACATCGAATAAAATATACACAAACATACATAAAACATCTAGACAACATTATTTACCAGGTGGTCGGTATTAGGTATTAGATGTTACACATTTGCTCATATTGCGCTTGTGTCATTTCTTAGACCTTCCTCCCTTTTTTTTTTTTTTTTTTTTTTTTTTTTTTTGTTATAGGTTAGTAAAGGCAGGGAGCTACTATCGTTTTTCCGAACTAAGCTGACTGCTTTCAGAAGAAAAGTTTTAGTTCCGTTATTTGGTTTACTGTACAAATGAGTTGGTAAAATATCTGAGTAATATATAAGGGAAAATTTGCATCGGATGAATTAATCTTAGCTAAGTAGCTTCTATTGGAGTAAACAGGAAGTCATTGAATGACGTTAACTTTGATGAATGAGGCTGCAAAACATGAAATACATTAACGGTGTACATTTTCTAAAATAAATTGAAATTGCAATTTTCCATGAATAACTCAACATGGCTATTAGTAAATGAAGAAATAGTTAGTCACGGCGACTACAAACAGAGACTAGAAAAACGTCCGAATCAGGACCCTTATCATGGACGTTCGTGATTCTGATTGCGAGCGTGCGCGAGCGGGAGGGCGCATGGCGCGAGTAAGTTCGTACGAGCGGGATGGCGTGCTATCGCAATCAGAATCACGAACGTCCATGATAAGGGTGCTGCACGACAACTCACTATATGTGAAACCATACGCCACCGGCTCAAAAAGAGACAGGACATCTTCGACCAGGATATCCAGACAAACTAACTGTACATAAGAAAGGGCTGGTTCAATCGGGAGCAGCGCCTTCCACACTACGAAGCCTTCATAACAGTTTGTGTATAGTCATAAATATTGATTGCATGATAGAAACCAAAAAAAACGCATTGAAATTGCGAGTTCCGAAACTGGTGCCATCCTTTTTAACAAGTGGAAACTAAAAGAGACGGAGAGAGTTTTAGTTCCGGGTGAGGCGATAACTTTATAGTTTTTTTGTTACCGGCAGATTTTACTCCAAAACCTAATTCATAAAGCTATTTAAATATTACGTTTTTCCGTTGGTTATATCTTACCGAATATTTATCTTTATCAAAAGTTAATATTATATTATATTTTCATGCAAGTTAGTCTACAATTGTATTTATATCTGTATACGGTTACATTCTAAAGGGAAAACATTGAACTAGTCTCAAATTGTAATACCGATCACGTAGCCGTAGGTAGCTCGTAGCTGCTACGCTGTTACGGCGTAGACTGCTTACACAGCGCCACTTTGAATTATTTTATCTGGTTTATTGCTTTGTTTAATGCTGAATTACAAGTGTAAACGCGTTTTGGAATTTTATAGACCTAAAAATGTTAACGATCTCACGACAAAGCCAGATTTAGCACTAACGTCTCAAAAACGAGTTTTAGATGATAATCTCTACGAAATTATATTATTATTTATTATACAGAACCACTGCACCATTCTGGTTAGTTTTTATGAAGAGTTTGTATCGGCTTTGTAAAAAATATTGATTCCTTAAATAAAGGAATCCATAGTTTATCATCAATAAGCTATACAAATATAGGCATAGATCTTAATTTTTGTTTCAATATAACATTTACTTATAGCACCTTCATATAGGTATTGCGTGGTTACTTGGTGGAACACGATTTCTAGTGTTGAGAGCATTGCTCAAACTCTGTTAAGTTTTCACTTTTCCAATACTAAAGGTTTTCTTGTAACCACGTAAATATGCCTTTGTTTATAATTGTCAGTAGTACTGTGTTATGATAATGTAAACACTAGTCCTCGTATAGGTAGTATATAGAATTTTCAAAACTCGTTTCAATTGTTTCTTGTTACCATAGTTAAATTAAATTGATTATTATGATCAGCCTTTTCTTGTCAGTCTCGGACGTATGTTTCCTAATTCACGAACTACTCTAGCTCGGTTGTCAACTCTGCATCCAGTTTATGGCCATTGGAATGCGCAAGGCGTCACTTGGCTAGTGATAGTACAACGCTACTTTTACACTAGTTAACATCAACCTTACCAATATGTGATTGATTCAGGCGTTACTTTGCGGAAGTCAATTATTACCAAAATTATTTTTTCTGTTAATTTCTAGTGTTTTTTTAGTTCTCGAAACGATATTACAGCGGAAAAACACTAGAAATTAACAGAAAAAACAATTTTGCTTACCAATATGGGTATATTTTAACACTGCATCCAGAACCACCAGAGGACGGGCAGCAGCGTTCTCTCGGTTAATGGCGGTGAGCATTCTGCGATCCCCAAGCCGCCTGTCAAGCGTGGGGATTATGGCAACCCGCCGTCTATTAAGGGAGATGCCTTCATCCAGCAGTGGACGTCTTCTGGCAGATGTCGATTACCACTTGTCTGCACAGAGTCCTACGCTACGTAAACTTGTTAACATCAAACACTCACCAGACTCTAGGCGTAGCGCTCCTCATCGCGTTGACCCTAGCGCTGACGGCGGCGACATCCACTCGCCTCGCCAACTGTATCCTAGCAGTGCTGTGGTAGCACTCCACAAGGTACACCAGGTACAGGAGCAGTACGAACGCGATGGGGATGTAAGCGTAACCGACGTCACACGGAGACTCCCGGACGGTGCGCTTGATCGGGTGCCTGAGGGAATAGAAACTGTTTTAATTGTTAGCAGTTTGAATTAGTTTCTAGTGCAGTACTTAAAAGTCACACGAGGGTTGCTCGAAAACTTGTATGAGTTCAACGTCTAGAAATAATTAGTTCTAGCCATTGAGCTAATACCTAAAGAGTCACAATCTCTAAGTGAAAACAGTCAAAAACGTCCGAGTACCGTTGAACGAATTTAGACGTTATTACGCTTGTATAGTGTTCAATGTATTCTTGAGCGCTTGTGTTTTATCGTGGTTCAAGTTGTTCAATAAATGGGCTCACTGCATAGCGTGCGCCGATTTTTTTTTGCACGTTTGTGACTCTAATAGATATTAACTCAATGGTTCTAGCAGTTTAATGGTTAGGAAGTGACGAGACTCGATGGAGACAGGTAATGCAGCTGGCAGTGGCTGTAAGCGAAAATAAAATGTGTATAACGGCATAGTAGTCTTTAACGGCCTTACTTTAAAAAACTTCTCAACCGATAGTCATTGCTTAATATGTTCTGCCACCTTCTCTCTGACGTGAAGTTGCACGTGCTAGAAAAGGACAGAGAAGTTTAAGCAGTGACTAAGAGAATCGAGATTATTTTAGGTAAGGTTGTTTGTATCAGAATTGAGGTTAAATCTTGTTTAAACACCTATCAAACGATGCTAGCAAGTATTCTTACGGAAATTAAGACATGATTTGTAGATTATAAACGTGTTTTTTGTGAAAACTTGTAATATACTAGATTATACATATGGGTATCTACATATATCTACGGGTTGCTGTCACGCGAAAACTCAAATGCATTGGGCTGTTTGTTGCCTACACTGAGAAATATAACCTGGATATGGTTTGATCGGTATTTTTATATTATTAAAAGTTTTCTCGAATTTAGCTCAAAGTTAATTAACTGAAAGACGTATAATTATGATAATCTAGATTGAGTAGACTGAAATCCATGGAACATATTTTTTTTATGGCCACAACTCATTTGGCGTTAAGAGACTGGCGGTGCAAACGAATAAGGAAAACCCACTCAGCCTGGAATGAGAACTGGCTCTCAAGTGAGGCTGTCAAGTGACACCGTGAACACTACTTCGCAACAGATTTTCAAACATAACCAGCCGAGTGTTAGAAAGTACCTTACTATGGTAAAATTTTATAGGTATAGATAAAGTAAACTAGCGATCCACTCCGGCTTCGCACGGATACTACTAACGTTTTTAAAAAAAAATAATTACATAGAAATTACATTGAGGTAAAAAATCATTAAAAACAACTTAAGATCAATTTAAAACGAATTATATATTAAACAAAATCTCTAAAATATACAAAACTTAAAATAAAAGCCCCATGGCCGATGGAAAAAATATTAAAAACAAAATTAAATTAGATTAAATTACGAACACAACGAAAAATAAATCGAACGAACCGTTCTCTAGTGATGCTTCGTCAAACATCTGGCAATTGATTTTTATTTATATATCATACTAGCGACCCGGCCCTGCTTCGCACGGGTACCAAATTTCACAGGATCACCCAGCGCTGGGCTAAATCTGAAAATTCTCTGAAAATTTCATTCACATCTCTCCTGCCATTTTGGATGAACCTGCCATAATGAACATACATACATTTACATAACATACAAACATCCACTTTTATTTATATATAGAGATAACCCCAAATAATGATTATGGGCATTTTTTGAAACCTTAAATTATTGCAATATTCGTAAGGATCAATAATATTCTGAAAATAAAATACAGCCCACAATGTAGCTTTCTATAAGTGAAAGTTTTTTTTAAATCGGTTCGGTATGCAATTTTTGAGATTACCTATCAAACAAACAAAGATAAAAACAATCAAATCTTAATATTAATGTAAATTAAAGGTTAACGAAAGTTTCAGACGCTTTATATAAGTTTTACATTATAAACGACATCACAAAGCTTTGTGCTCTTGGCCTTTGAACTTCGAATTACTCAAAATAGCTCAGTAATTGTTGGCCTCGGGTCAAAGTTAACGTGTAGGTGAAGCTACTTAGCCAACTATAAATACAAGTACTGTGTATAAAAAAATAAGTTACTTGATAAAGCGGCAAAATAAACTTATTTTTTTAAACTTCAATTGTATCACATATTATAAAATACTATACTAGAACTTGTATGTAACTAACAAACTATAAAAGTAATAAAATATTAAAAGTCAATTTCAATCTACTTGTATTAATTTTAATTAACAGAACATTTTATAACCCGGATTCGTACTGAGCAATGAGTACGCCAACATCCATACACTTCTACAAGCACTTTCTGCCACCAACACACACCACACGAACAGAAAACACATACAAACACAACACGCAGTGATACATAACTAACCGCAGTACATGCACACACCTCCCCGTCACACATATACAAACACTCCCACAGACACACACACACACACACACACACACACAAACACACTCAAGTGCGCAAAGAGATATCTTAATGTTTAGTAAATTCAAATCATGTTTGAAGAAAGGAAGGAAATAGATAAAAACAGGATTCCTCCGGACAGGATTTATTTCTATTAACTTGTTTTGTCGGGTTCCCGGTCTCCACAATACGGGCTTTGTGCCTATCACAGCAATGATGTGAATTTTAAAAAATTGTTAAGAAAATAATTGAATGAAATTAATAGTCGTATCGTCGTCTTTTAACTACAAATAAATATATCTGCAAAAGACTTTTTGCAGATATATTTATTAAACTACAGATACAGTATGAAAGGTTAGTTCTAATCAGTTAGCATCATTTTAAGGGCATATTCTGTACCTACATCAAAACAAACAACTTTTCCTATGTGCCAACATTGAAATCGCAAAAAAAAAATTACAGCTTTCCCATAAATTTTGCCCAAAGTCGATGAACTTTTCGTATGGAACATACGAAAATATAGCCGATAATTTTTTCGCGATTTCAATGTTTGTCCTGTAGTAAAAGTTGTTTGTTTTGAATTACAGAATATGCACTTAAAATGATGATAACTGTGTTATGCTAAAATCGATAAATTTTCTCGATGTTTCGCTTCCAAACCAAATAAATCAAAATCTGACAATGCCATTTCACTAAGTTAAATTGCATCTTTTTTGGGGAAAAATGTGACAAATTCCATTATTATAAGAAAACAATAGAGAGTGAAGTTAACTGGCTATAAATAAATTTGGACCTTTGTCATGCCTTTGCCGGAGGCCGAATATAAATTACATATTTGAGCATGAAACGGCAATTACTTTACCATTCGGTCACATCATTCAGCATTTAATAGGCAAACAACTGAGATAAATACAACAACTGGCTAAATGGAAACGGTAGAAATATAATATGACAAAAATAAAGAGAACGATCAGAACAAAATGAAACGCAATAGTTTAAATTTTATCCTATAAGGGTCTGCGCTGATTTATGAAAGATCGGATGGTAAAAAATGTGATCCCGTTTCTCTTGCATACCTATTATGCTAAACTTGTTACTTGACAAGTTTATTTTTTGTAAGTTTAACAAGAATTCAGACTAGAGTTAATACTACATACTGCCTTTATTAACTACAACAAACTACAAAGACTACTTAGCCTACTACACAACAAAAAACAAAAGGATTGTATCCAGACCGATGAAAGTCTAGATACACTCCAAATGCTCAAACCCACTACCAGTCGGCATCATACCCAGCATGCTGGCGGCATTGCCACGCTGGATGGCAATGCTTATGCGTTATACTTATTAAATAAGAAAATTCATGTCTTGCCGAATAAGATTATCTACCAAATATTTGTTTGGTGTAATTTTAACTTGACACATAAAATAGAACAAACATTTCTGCACAAGTGTGCTCAAAGGAACACATATTTTTTTATCTAACTCGGGTTTGTATCTTCTAATAAAATCATTAAACACAAAAGGTAAAAGTAGTGTAGGACATCTTGCATATATACAAATGGAGTGACTACCTAAGTAGAGCGGTGAAAAAAACTGGATGTAGACAATTTTCAACCGAGCTCAGTTGCGTATAGGTAAATTAGGAGACGCTTATTTCCAGCAGATAATAAAAGCTACTGCTGTTGCCGCTGATCAAATAAGTAACCTAGAATACCGTTGCAATAGAGGTCCATATTATGTGAGCACTCACTTGCTGAAATCGATGAGGTCGCGGTCAATCTCGGCGGTGTTGCACCAGGCCACGGAGCCGAGGCAGCCGGCGATCATCAGCGTCAGCATGAAGCACTTCCAGTTCCCCTCACGCCTCAGCACGCCGCCCAGGCTCTGCTGCCGCGGGCGCTACCAACAAAAGGCAATAGTTGAACAGGACTTGCGCGAATCACAGTTCAATTTTCTTGGATAGAAAGTCTCTAACGGCTGTGCTTCTAAAGATTTGCCTTTATGATAACACGGAGGTAGTGGATCTTAAGAACAATGTTATTAATTGCTTGAGATAGATTATTGGAAGTAAAGTTGTGTTTTTGCTTTATCTACGGAAATATTCACGTACATGGGGCTTGCGAGAGTGAGCGGTGGGCGCGCATCTGAAAGCAACGTGGTGAGCTCCGCGTGCTGGAATATTCCCGATACCTCACGCGACGATTCCTGTGATGAAGAGCTCCAAAGTGCGCTGGCGCAGCACTACATTCTATGCCCACATCCCCGCGCCCGCAGAGCAACCGCTGTCATCACAAGCGCGACGCAGTGCGACGAAGCAGGAGCAGCCGCACGAGCGTCGGGCTCTGTTTTCACTCTTTGAAAAAGATCACTGGATGTGATCGAAACATTCGGAGTATCCGATTTAATTAAACGTGAGTATTCCCGTATAAATAAAACATTATATTTGTCAAACCACGTTAGTTTTCATAATTGATAACAATGTGTTTAATGTGTAGGATTACTTTAAGCCTCCTCTGTTTTAAACTATCGCGGTTGTTCATTACATTTATCAAAATCATTTTACTACATAATCAATGTAAACATACCGTAAATGGTCATAGAAGAGAAATCATTTGTCACGACAAGCATGTATATTCGCTAGTAACAAACTCAAAAATTAAGTTATCGAGAAAACAAGGGCTTTATTTTTGAATCGTACGCAATGTTGCGCATACGAGCGGAGCCGATATTGTTTGGAATAAGGTTTAATATCGTTCGGAAGTCAGCTCCGCTCGAATACGCAAATTTGGGTACAATTCAAAAATAAGGCCCCAGGGGAAGTACCATGAACGCTTATTCCGGGACCGAATACGCTGAGCTATCGACGCTGCGCGACTGTGAATTTTATCGCCTCGCAATAAGGTTCGCGGTCGCGCAGTGTCGGCAGCTGAACCTATTCGGTCCCGCTATAAGCGGTCCACGGTCCGGCCCCTGGTCTTTTTTTACTAATTAGTATGCGTTTGATCGCCATCAGCCTGATATTAAACGTAGATGCGGCCTCCGATCGAGCACGCTTGTGCTAAAGAAACCAATACACTCGCGACTTGAAGACACCCATATTGTATCGGTCGGGAAATACTCATTCGGAAAGCGCAACCCATCTGTTTACCGGTGATCACAATAAAAGTGAAATCAAATCGTTTCGTTCAAGCTCAAAATAAATTGATATGCCGCCACCAGGCAAAAGCACTTCTATTTATCCATTCAAAGCGTTATTTTCAGTTCTAGCAGATGGGATTGCTCTCCTTTCAGATAAAGTCTACACACACGTGCAGAATCAATGACATCCCGCACGGAACAATGGCTATTTGTCCACCGACGACCATTTTAGCTGCAAACGTGTGGACACGGCTTTGTTTCGTTCGACGCATAACCATAAGTACTTATCAGTATGCAAAAATAAATTAAAATTCATTCATTCATTCATTCATTCATTCTCATGTATCAATCCGCGCACAAGACAAAACAAGAGACAAGGACAGGAGTTGTGGAATACGTTCCAATCCCCATAGGGTAGGCGTAGCAGGGCAAGTCTATGCCTAGCAATGGGATATTTAAGGTTAATACACTGCAGATATTAGGTCAGGTCAGCAACCTAGTTAAAGTCTACTGAATGCATATATTTCATTGTTTAACCCGCTATAACCACAGATAATAATTACTATACTAGTACTATAACTAAAATAGCTATAGCTATATATGAAAAATTGCAAGAGGTAAGTTTCAGAAAAAAGCTTTTTGTAAAATAAAAAAAAACACTGGCAGGTTTGTTAAAAAAACATCACAATTATAAACATTGCTCTAATATCTAATAGTATCGAGTCGTCAATCATTAACGATACACAAACCGATGATGGGATCAGATGGGATCCTTCAAATAACATGACACATTTTCCTACGAGTGCGTCCGGCTATTTGAGGATCGTATTGTCAACCCTCGGCTCTCGATAGCGGAGAACCTATCTACCTCTTTATTTACATTGACCTAATAACTCTCCCCGGGAACCCTTCGGGTTCTCGTTCAAATATTTTTTCTGGAAAATGAAAGGTTTTCCATTGTGGAAACGATTTATTTCTGTGTTCACGCCTCTACCCTCTGTGAGGGTAGGTAACTTTGGTAAGTAGAAAACTAATCTCATAGTTGTGAATAGAACACTCTTGGAGTAGTTTTGTTTTGTATGTTTCTCGACTGTGTTTTTACAACGTTTTCACTTGTTTATAGATGGCGTTGTTGTGTTTGACGTTTTACTAATAATTCACAAATTCTAGCTCTCGATTTTTAGTAACACGTTACCTCACATTGTATTACTTACTAGACTATAGTAGCAGACTAGGTAGTGGTAACATGTAAACTTTACTCTAATTTATTTAGGACTTAGTGTCTTTTCAACACATCTCACCCACCGTTCAATCTGGATAGTTATTAGAAGAAAGTTTAAAAAATATATATAAAAAATGAAATGTAAACTAGAATCGGACAAGTTTTTACTAAATGTGAAACATTACAATAAATGGTTAAATGCAATGCCTCTCATGATGTTTGAGACTCAAAATCAGATTTATTTTTTAATCTCTTTAGCCCATACTCATAAAATAGAAATTACGAAGTATTTTCAACGAGTATTTATTTTAATAGGTATATTCTTTGAGTTAACTGGAGTGCTGGTAATTGTCCCTCCGGTAATTGCCAGTAAAGCTAAAAAATAAGTTTATTTTCAGAATAAAAACAATTTCTAATTACGTCTTATATCAATACGAAAGCAAATTATTCAAAAATACATTTAATAATTTGGTGTCTAAAAAATAAAAATATGTGCTAGCATAACTAGCGAGACTTAAACCTTAAGATTTTCTAGCCTCTTACATTGTGTAGTCTCTTTAGTTTCAAGTTTGCTGAAGTTAAGGGCTCCAGAGTTAAAAGAGCTCTTCACTTGTAACGATATGAACGCTGTGGTAGACTCGGAAAGTTATTGTTAAGACTACACATATGTTTTTTTTTTTTATTGAATTCTGTTAAAATTTAAATAAATATGTGACTAAACGCAGTTGGAAACTGATAAAAATCCTACTCAAAAAAGATTACATTGCCATTGGAAAATTAAGACCAAGCATTTTTTTTCTTTACGCTCGTTACGGGAAGCTATATCTACGCTGACCGAACTTAACATTAATAATTACTAACAGAGCGAACCAACTAATGAGACCGAGCCAACCGAAAGCACACTGGCTGCGGTGTCCGTGGTTGACGTGTAACGTTGGTGCTATCAATAAACTATTGTATTGTATTGGTTCGGTCACATGGTGCGGATGGAAGAAGATCGAGCTGTGAAGAGAGCGTACTTGAGACGGCCGACATGACGTCTTTCGATAGGCCGTTCTATACCACCGTAAAGTCGTATGACGCCACGACGATTGGCGTCTTTAATTGTGGAAGGTCAAGAACAAAATAACGTAGTAGTAACTCGTTAATTATTCAATAGTCAACTTAAATAATAAGTAAACTTGTTTTTTTTTATTCAATGGAGTGTGTCTGCACTGCGCTCATCACCCTGTGATATTAGATGTCAAATCTCGAAATGCCTAGTAATTTCTCTGGTAACATTGACATTTTAACTGAAAAATATTAATGCTTATGCACTACTGCTTGGCGGTTGAATAATTTGAAAAGGTGCGGTAGATACTTCACCAGGCGGACTCTGTAATAGAGTCTACACCTACAACAAAAACCTTCTCAATGTAACTGAAGTGTTCCAAATGTTTACTTACAATACGTACATAATATTGCTCTATAACTTTTCATCTATGGTCAAAGACTAAAAAAACCAGCTTTTCTGTGTTTTTTTTTTTTTATTTTTTTTTTGGTAAACTAAGCTGTAATGCTAAAGAACACGAGGAGTCAACTTTCCGACGACGATGTCAAAGATAAAGGCAAGAAGAACATCAGGAAAAGTTTACCCCACCACCATGTGGAAAGCAACCAAGAAGAGAGAGCTGTATGAACCAACTAACACCACTGTATGTTCTAGCTTCTAATCAAATCTGAGCGTTCGCTTGCCCAAACAATTAAGAGCCTTTGATTGGCTGGCGCTAAGCCCTGGCGCGTTGGTAATCCTTCCTGGCTTAGAGTAAGCCATTAATTCGATTGTTTTTATACCTTGTCGTTGATTTATCGAAAGTGAAACTGCAAATCAATATTGATGCGTTATCAACCAGTTTTATTATGAATACAATAACAATGAATAGCTGAAAATAGAGTGATTTTTTAAATAGAAAGACGGAAAGCTGTCATTTTGCCAGCCCTAGCTATACTAGTTAGCTCTAGCCACTGTTTATGAACACAAGAGGTGTTTTCAATGTTTTTATGCCATTTAAGGGTTTTCAGCACGTAAGTATATGTATCATATGCGCCTACTCATGAACGGGTGCTGAGCTAGACTGCTCAGGGCTAGAAAGTATAGAAGAATAAGTTTCCTTTTGTAAAGTCGTTAGTTTTTTACATTACGTATTAGTTGACGAAAATTGTTTGAAAAACACAACGAAAACTGAAACGTGGTCTTTAACTGTTGGCCTTTTGGAGCGAGCTATGTTCCGAGTTACTTTGCGCGATAAAACCCGGAACGCAGATATTCGCCAAAGAACCAATTTCATCCTCATAGCTTGCAGGGTTTGCCAGTTGTAGTGGCTATGGGCAGGCCATATTGCTCTAAGAACTGATAACCGATGGGGAAGAAAGGTTTTTGAGTAGCGACCGCGAACCGGAAGACGCAGCGTAAGCAGGCCTCCCAGTAGGTGGACCGACGACATTGTAAAAGTTGTGGGCAACCGGTGGATGCAAATGGCAGGTTCTCATACAGTGTGGTGGTCTTTCGTTCAGCAGTGGACGTCTCCTGGCTGATGATGAACAAAAATTGTTTTAATTATTAAGTTTGAACATAAAACAAATAATAATTGTTTAGTCTTCGATCAATGAAACAGCGCATTTTGCATCAGCCGCTCGACTGCGACACACCTAAAACTCTCCGCTGCACCAATTTGCATACAATTCGGCGACGTTCAGCTGACTCTTGAATCGTGATAACTGGTCACTAACATTGCATTTTTAGCCTTATCCTCTTAGCTTAGAGTTGCTGTATGTTAGAGTAGCTAAAATGTGCCACTATATTCGCATTTCATTTACAACGTGTGAGATCGTCAGTTTCTTAAATAGATGATGTTCATTGTTAAGTTTAAACATAAGACCCTGACTGAAGTATGTGGTGCTAAGCAACAGAACATGAAAAAGTATTATAATTGTCAGTAACTGATATAACCGGAACCGGAAGACGCAGCGTAGGCGCGGCCTCCCACTAGGTGGACCGACGACATTGTAAAAGTCGCGGGCAACCGGTGGAAGCAAATGGCAGGTTGTCGCACAGTGTGGCAGCCTAACGGGGAGGCCTTCGTTCAGCAGTGGACGTCTCCGGACTGATGATGAGATTATATAATAAGCCGTATGAGATCTCTTGCCATGGCTAAATTCTGGTTATCTGGTAGATCGCAAGAAATTAAAATTGAAATAAGTAAGTATTTTGATTCTTCTCTCATCTTAAAGTATTGTAACCTCAAAATATATAATCCTTGGCAGATTTTTGTCCATTTCATAACAACAGTACTTTTTTAAGATAAGGTGAAAATCTTTTCTGCTTTATAAAAGATAGCTGAAGCCGTGAATTTTCCAGTTTCCGTAGATTGAAACGGGACTCGAGCCCACGTCAAATAAGTTCAGCAAAATCTCGACTCATTAAAAACTTGTTTCACTTTTTCAGACGAGTACGGTTGGATTGGTTCGTTATTTATTTTGGAGAGTACATTTTAATTGGAACAAATTTTTGAATGGTAGAAAAGTTATTATTAGAATGCAGTTGATTGTTCTTCACGAAGTTTCGTTTAATGTACTTCATACTTAGTTACTGCAGTTTTATAAATTGACATTTTTTTCTACCACCTATGGCATGCAACACTAAACTCAGTGTAAGTAGTATATATATTAAAAAATAAAAAACAACCAGTAAGTGCTACGTAAAAACTTACTACGTAAATGTTATTTCTTATCTATAAAGTCTTCTTTAGCTATACATTTTGTTACTACGAGTAAAATAAATTATCTTAGCTTAGTTTTTCATTGCGTTGATGACAAAGAAAACAATACCTAATAGAACTCTGATTAAGGGCCGGTTTCCGTGGCAAATCGACATAACCATTTGTTAAACTGACTATATAGTTAACTAGTTAACCATTAGTTACATTTTAGTCCACTGGTCATGCTAACTATGAATCAAAAAACCGAATTATTGGGATTTTAACAATTTGTTACCGTTTTTAACTATTCTACGGATCTTAATACCGGTCCTTACTAATTTGGGGCTGCAAAAACGTTATATCTTTTTGAACGGACAAGAGTGGGTACTATACCGTTGTGGTAAATTACCTTAGTTCTTGTTAATGACATAATTATGTTAAATGAATGACTTGCAAGACATACCTATCTATACCAAAAAGATTTCAAAAAGGTACAAACAGAAGATTATACTTTTCACAATAAAATCTTTCAATATTTTGCCCTGGTTTGAAACGTAGCGAATTTTAAGCCGCAATCGATGCAATTTCCATCCAGTTTGATGGAACGCGGGTTCAGATTGATGGAACGTTGCGAATCCCGATGGATATTGGAGAGTTGGATTCTTTCGTAATATTTTGCTGCTACATATTTGCGGGGAATCAAATTTCGTGGAATGCCTGATGTTGATTTAAGTGCAAAACGAAATAGCTTTGAAAATATTACAAATATATAAAAGTATCGTCAAGATAAAAATATCAGCCAATAATAAGTTGATTTAGTATTGTTTTTTATTCCAATCGATGCTAATTCCAGCTTCATCGTCATCATCGTCAGCCATAAGACGTCCACTGCTGGACGAAGGCCTCCCAATAGAAGGGTGCTTCCAGCTTAAATCAGCAAATTCCAGCATATTTATTTTTAATTTATGCATGCACTTAAAATAAAACAGGACAACAATGCAAAAAAATACAGTATAAAATATAAATTGCAATGCAGTATTGCATTAATACTTTGACTTTGCATTTTTAGTGAAGATAATAATAATTATTGTCTAGACTATGACCCTATTACAGTTATAACAATAATAGGGTCGGTCATAGTCTATTATACAACAGCTAGTAAAATGGCGGACAGAGCACATATACATCCATAGGATCAAGTAAATCCATCCACGACCTCACGGTAACTCCGTTAAAGGAAGCGAGAGCTTCCCTGAGGAAAAACAACGTATTTATCACTCTGTATTGACATCTTTGTGGAAAACACATGAATTGTGGTATTATTACATTTTTAAGGTTCCGTACCTCAAGGAAAAAAGGAACCCTTATAGGATCACTCCGTTGTCCGTCTGTCTGTCTATCTGTCTGTCTATCTGTCAAGACCTTTTTTCTCTGGAACGCGTGGAGGTATCAAGTTGAAATTAATATCAATTATGTAAGTTAACGGTCCCTTAAAGCTGTAAAAACATCAAGCTCTAAATCAACGCAATAGGTGTAACGCTTAGGGTGTGAATTTCGATAAATCCTTTTTTAGTACACCCCTACGCATCAAGACAAATACACCGTCAGGACGGTGATTCTTATAGTATTAGAGTGTAGGGACACCAATGCAGAGACGGCCTGAAAAACTGAATTGATACATTATTTCATTGCTGCATGAAATAAAGGACAAACGAACCCTCAAAATAGTAGTGAGTAAAACTAAGGATTCCGTTCTAATTCTAATTCTAGATTATTAAAATGTTATGTATAACATTTGATACACAATCATTCTGCTTACGGGATAAGCTACCTACCTCTAGAAAACTAGAGTCACACTACAAGGCACTAAGTTCGCAATTAAACAAGCGTGCAGGAAGAAATGATATCAAATATACAAACAATATTTCCGAAGAAACGATAAGAACCATTTAATACTGAGTACCCAATACGGAGCGGATAACATTGATCGTACTTGTATTGTAGAGCAAGTAAACATTCACATCTTCAAGTATAATGTATGAACTTGTAACATAAGCCTCCAAGTACCAAGGAAATCCGGCTCCCTGCGGATAAACAAGACATTTGTCACTGAACTGGGCCTCCACATATCTTTTAAGACGACTTTATAAATGGCGGTTGGAGGAGATTTCTCGTTTTGTTTATTTCGGTGGCAGGCTGTCAAAGAAGTTTTAGAAGAGCATCAGCAGCATAATCGTGTTTCGCAGTTTCCGAAACATCATCATCATCATCAGCCCGGAGACGTCCACTGCTGAACGAAGGCCTCCCCCTTAGACCGCCACACTGTACGACAACCTGCCATTTGCATCCACCGGTTGCCCGCGACTTTTACAATATCGTCGGTCCATTTAGTGGGAGGCCTTCTTCTTCCGAAACATAAATGTTTATTACTTATGCAATACCAGCCGAGTCGTTTCATGTGATACGTAGGTATCACATAATGTACATTTATTATAAAATAGTCCAATATATGAAAGATCCGAGATATTTTTATCCATTTTCAGATTAGTAAAATCAATCTAGATCAAACTTCGATATTGGGCAGCTTTCATATTTTTTTGTCTATTGTCTATTAATTCCAGATCACATTAAAATTAATAAATATTCGTTGAATTTGTATTCTACAATCTAGATAACATGCGAAATTGTTGTAACTATACCTTATTGTAACTCGGAAAGCATTAAATTTACTTATGAATAGTCTGAGGGGTCAAAAGTTCCTCGACGAGTTATGTAGTGGAAGCTCTTTGTAGAGCGAAGGAAACGGTTTCCCTAACGAAATGGGATCTTAAGAAATCCAAAGGGACAGGGTACCAACTTTATAATATTCATCATAATCATATTCTCCAAAGTTTTTTGTGTTTTTTTTTATTTGAATAGAAATTCTTTCACAAGTCTTTACTATTGTATACTTCTGAATACTACCGAAACTTATAAACGAGTCCTGTGTACTTTTCGCAGATGACATTTCAGTTTTGACATCTTGTAAAAATAATTCTAATTTAAATAATAATCTCACTGACATGTTTAATACAATTACAAATTGGATGACTGACCACAATCTGGACTTAAATTTTGAAAAAACTAAGTTAATACAATTTAGACCTCACCAAAAAACCCCACTAGACATTCAATTTAGTTATAATAATTATAAATTACAATGTATTGACGCGGCAACATTATTAGGCCTGGAACTTGACTCTCATGTAAATTGGAAAAATCATATTAAAAAAATACAGTCCAAATTATCTAGCTTTATATACGCACTTAAGGAACTACGACAAGCTACCGACCTTGAAACAGCTTTATCGGCGTACTACGCTTATGCCTACTCGTGGCTCCGTTACGGTATTATATTGTGGGGAAACAGCGTAAATGTAAATGAACTCTTCATAGCGCAAAAGAAGTGTATTCGTATCCTTTCAAACATAAAAGCTCCAGATATCACCAAAAAAGAATTCCACAAACCATATTTTATTAAATTGAAGATTTTAACAACAGCATCAATATATATTTTAGAAATTTGTAATTTTGTAAAAAAGTACCCTGAATACTTTAAAAAAGTATCAGACCAACCTCGAAAATATCCGACCAGGTTCAGACATAAATTAGCCGTTCAAAAATCAAGATTAGAAATGCAGAGTAGTGGTCCTCATGCAATGGCTATTAAAATTTTCAATAAATTACCTAACGACTTAAAGAGTGAAAACGAATATAGTTTTGCGATTAAATTAAAAAACTTGTTAATAAAAAAATTTTATTATTCCTTAATAGACTTTTTAGACGACAAAACATTATAAATGAATCAAGCAGAAAACAGATCGGTCCGCTCCACACTTAATTGCCATACCCTCATTTGGGTCATTATGTTTATGTTATTATTATTAATTTTACATAATCTATAATGTGCAATAAACGATTTGACTTTGACTTTGACTTTGACTTTTAAATGCATAGTTATTTTGAGATGACGTATTAATCCATTTTGGGTTCATTTTAGACTAATTTTATTATAACGCATAATAATAGGTCTATATATATATATAGGTAATAATAGGTTTATCTATGAAATTGCCGTTCTTCAGTACTGGTCATTTCAAATAGAAAAAAAGTTTGGAATGGCTTTGTATTCTGATATAAAATTAATTTTGTCTTAAAAACATGACATTATTTTTACAAACTCAGTCTTTTGTTTATTGATTAGCGTTGTATTTTCATTACATTTGAACATTTTTCGTCATAATGGATACTTTAAAAATTCGTGTAATTATGGAATATGAGTTCCGTCGTGGCACCAACGCGACATAAACGGCACGTAACGTCAAAAACGTTTACGGAGAGAACTGTACAAACGAACGCACAACCCGTTATTGGTTTTCCCGGTTCCGTTCTGGAAATTTTGACTTGAAAAATGAAGCTCGTGGTCGTCCGGAGACTTTGGTCAACAATGATGAATGAATATAAAAATTATAAGTACCTATTATGAATTGTACTGAACCTAGTTACTATTCTAACATGAAAGATTTATTAAATAAGCAGAAGTATTGTATTGGTGTAGGATAATTACTAATTAGTTCATATCTAGCGTGACGTAGCTCTCAAAGCCGCCAAGCTGTAATGTGACTGGGCCGGCCATGTTAGCCGCATGCCAGAAAAGTTCTGGGCCAAAATATAAATAACTACTAAATGGAGTCCCAGCGTGACGCGGATACCTGGTAGGCCCCGTAAGACATGGCGCGATAAATTAGACATCTTCGACAAAAATTGGGATACTACAGCTCAAAATAAATAAATAATAAGTAAATATCGGTGGACATTTTTCACACAGCGCCATCTAGCCCCAAACTAAGCAAAGCTTGTAATACGGAAAGTAGATAGCTGATAGAATACTTATATACTTTTTTTTTTGTAAATTCATACTTATACATACTACACCCAGACACAGAACAGACATCTATGTCTACATAAATGTTTGCATTGGCTAGGGATCGAACCCACACCCTACAGCTCTGAAGGAAGTCACGCTAACAACTAAGGTAGTCGAAACTGGAAAAGTCGGAGAGGCCTTTGCCCAGCAGTGGGATCCAACAGGCTAAATACAATACAATACAACTAGCGTTATTTATGTTATTGGTATATTTTATAGACAGAGCCTGCTGATTAAAACCGCAAGAGTAGCAGCCTCTTCTCTCATTGTTCTTAAATTGGCGAAACGGCCAGAATATAAAATGGGTTGCATCAGACAATAGAACAATGGCGGGCCTAAACGATATCTTTATAAAACAAACAAACAAACTCAATTGTCTAAAGTTTGTGGCAGTACTTAGCACCATTGAGGCGGGCTCAGCCGTGATGGATGAATAGCTTTCTGAAACGTACTTAAAGTTCACTTCGTTTACTTGTTTATATTTCAGTTCCTCGCGCTGAATAAAAAAAAAGTTTTTCTTCCAACTACGTAGTAATGTTATCATTAATCACTACAAAACCGATTACAAAGAACTTATTTTTTGCTTAGAATCAAAACAGTGCAGAAATATTAAATGAAATCTCATGGGTGCACAGTTTTTCATTAATGCACTGATTTTAATTTTTAATTTAGATCTACATTTACCACAGAGGTTTAATGTCTCCCATTAAGTTTAATATAAAATGTATGCTTTAGGTCAAAAAGATACTGGCTGAAAATAAAAATCACCGCAATAAAACAGACTTAGTGAAAATAATAATTGTAAGTTTTAAATGTTTGATGAGAAGATGTTTTAAACTTCGTTTTCATTAACTTGAGTTGTTATTTTGAGTAGGTATATTTTATCACCTTTTTACGACCTGGGTATGTCCTAAAACTGCATCCAGAACCACCGGAGGACGGGCAGCAGCGTCTTCTTGGTTAACGGTGGTAACCATTCTGCGATCCCCAAGCCGCCTGCCAAGCGTGGGAATTATGGCAACACCTCCCTTTAAGGGAGAGGCCTTCGTCCAGCAGTGGCCGTCTTCCGGCTGTTGATGATATTTTATCACGGTAGGTAGATTGGTAGTTGAAAGAAAAATAGATTACGCACCTTGCTAAAGTGAGTAGGTAATTAATGCACTCGTCCCTCGCATGCGCTCCGGCAACAAAATAACACTCGTGCATTAATAACTCACTTTGCTCTCGGTGCAACAATCTACCATTGTTATAAATGCAAACAGTTATGCTCAACTGTTTATTTTGTTTCGTCTCTCTGTGTATTTAGGAGCGCTAACGTTTTGTCTGACCCGTCTCTTGCTTGACGTCTCAGTTGTGAAAAGCTGTGTTGTTTTGTGTATGGCATTTTTATTCAATTTGTTTCGGTCTGGTGGCTCTGACAGCGTCGCAATCTAAATCAAAAGCAGTTTTATACGAAACAAGACATGTTTCTTATAAATGCTAAGTACTTAGGCCCAGTTATGTTATTACAGAAAAATAGGCATTAATGTTATAAATACCGATAAAAATGTTTTGCAGTATGAAATTCAACATAAATATAAAAGCTGTCCTATTACTCAATATTTGACTGAAAATCAAATGACTAACAACAAACCGTTGTCGTCAAACTTTTTTACAAATAATGTAAAGAAACACGACTGCCCTGCCAAAACGAACAAAATTTTAAAATAATTAAGCTACATTATTAATTCCAAAAATGTATAGAATAAAGCGCATAAAACCACGATCGTTGCTAGTATGAACTAAAGTTATTTGTAAAAACACGCACTCAAAAACTGCACGAAACCAATTCCAAAAGTTCGATAAATAAGCAATATCTCCCAACTCCCAAGTGGCACTAGAGGCAGGGAAACTTTACGAAGAAGGACGAGCATAGCTCATCGGATTATGAACCAATCTCCGCGACGGGCTTGCGAATTACCAACTAACTTTAATTAGCCGGCGACCTGACATCTGTCACGGTAGGTAGGTATACTAAGTTTATGGAAATCGTAATTTTTTGTACAAACAACTACAAATGAACGTTTATATTCTCATCAAAGCCCAGTATTGCTTATTTTATAACCAGTTTACTTAACTAGCATATTGCACCTATACTAAAACCTAATGGATGGTATAAAAATACTATGCCTTGTACCGGTACCCCAATTGAAGAGAGAAATGAAGAAAAACAGAAGAACCTAAGATGTAGGGCTTTCGCTTTTCTATGGGTATCCCCCTCCCTATATCACTATCACTTCCAGGACAAGCTGAGAACATTTAGGGGCTTCTTCCCTCTACGAATGTGCGCCGTTATCTTCCCTGGGCTCTTGATACTTATCCAAATACACACGAATAAATTAATTAAGTAGGTAAATCGGTACTTTTTTACTTCAATGGTGAGACCTTTCCTATTCCTATTCCTTTCCTTTCCTATTTGGTATAAAATTGTTTTTTTAAACCTGTAAGTATCAAAACAAATCTGCGAGTGTATTGACAGTTTTCTAAATATGTGGGTGTGTAATGTTTTTTAGAGATGTTCATTCAAGTTTAATGGCATTTAAATGCATACATGCAATATTTTATTTTCTTATTTAACACTCACCTATCTACGATAGATGTATATCTTTATAATTACACAGAATAGACCTATCTCAGGACAGGTACCTAAATAAGTATACTCTAGATCCTGGGCTTTGGGAATTTGATAAAGCCCCAAAATCTTCTAGTATTCTTGCACCTTCAGAGTTTCTAGTAAGATTGCCCTTATAGATATAATAAAATCATGAGACAATACAAATACTTGCTGAAAAACATTTTTTAAACAACTAGACAACTTAACTGTTATAGTAGGTTGGCGTGGTCACTTTATTTTAGTACTTATGTGTTTGTGCCTATATACATTACTAACTTTTACCCGCGGCTTCGCCGGCGTTTCCAGCATAAACTGATTGTGATACAGGTTGATTATTGGGATGCAGGGCGCTGTTGTGGTTGCCGCGCAGCGCAGGTGCAGTGCCTCAGGTATGTTTGCCGCCGCGCGCGTGGACAGTTTCCCAGCGATAGTGCGAGTACCTACGCGCACGCCTCGTGGCGTTGTCGCCTGCACAACACTCGCAATGGTATCTTTGCCGTCGTGACAAACCATTGGAAAACATACTAGATAGCCGACGGATACGTGTGGATTCGGACACGACCTATACGTGCAATTGAGTGTGTATCTATCTCGTGCTGTTTTTTATTTTATAATCAATTCCCCAACTGGAAAACTACTAACATAATATCTTACTAACACTTGGTGAATATCCTAAGTCTGAAATAAAGTTAGTATAGTTATCTGGGATAAAAAGTGGCTTATTTCTCTATACGACCCTCCATGCCAAGAGTCCCGTATCGGCCCGTACGGTTCACGATCAAATTTGCTAAAAGCACGTCGGTCCGTTGTTGCATTGCAAGAAGGACAAACAAATCAACTAACCAACAAATACACTTTCACGTTTTTTTTTCATGTTTTTGCACGCAACTACAGAAGTAAGGGTAGAAATAACACAACAATGCACATTGCGCACTCTTATACCTTCTTCTTCATCAGCCTGTTAGACGTCCACTACTGGACGAAAGCCTCTCCCATAATAGGGAGGGGTTGCCATAATTCCCACGCTTGGCAGGCGGCTTGGGGATCGCAGAGTGTTAACCCCGTTAACTAAGAGGACGCTGCTGCCCGTCCTCCGGTGGTGCTGGATGCAGTTTTAGGACATACCCAGGTCCCTTATACCCTTAAACAATTGAAATAAAAGATGGAGAGGATCTCCGTCGATATAACTATAATTTCTAAGCAATATATTATTAATAACTCTATTATCTTGTTATTCTTCATAAAATCAATTATCTTACACAAAATGAAGTATCATCGTTATGTTTCTTACCCCGTTTCTTATGCTACTTGCTTCAGACAAATGAGCTCAATAGCCATTGCTCGTTGCTCCATTTAACAGCATAAATCGTTCGCGAACCATTGTTAGGGCTATTCTGGTAAATGTCTCTCGTTAAAATAAACCAACTCCAAATAAATTTCTGTCGATGTATTTTCGTACTTTTATATTTGCAATATTTTGTGATTCATTATGCAGTTTTTGGATGGATATTTTATTCTAGGCTTCTAAATGCGCTGAAATTTTAGCTTTATGTTTTCGAGGGGCATTTTTTGGAAGAGATATTGAAATGCAAATGGCGTAATTTGGTAATCTATATAATACCGACTTGATGGTCCTCATCAGCCAGAAGACGTCCTCTGTTGGCCTTCCCCTTAATAGAAGTGGTTGCCATTATCCACGGTTGGCAGGCCACTTGGGGATCGCAAAATGATCACCACCGTTAACTAAGAGGACGCTGCTGCCCGTCCTCCGGTGGTTCTGTATGCAGTTTTAGGACACACCCAGGTCCAATAGGACATACTCAATCATATGCACAAGTATTATTCCTCTTCAGTGTAAGCTCAGTCGCACTTCAACTTCGTTTGAACTGCTTTAAAGCGATCCGACCCGACGTATTAAGTCAGTCATTATTCAGTAATAGAGATGTTTCAAATGCTCAGTTTTTTCAATGAAGTTACATAGCTATGCTGTAGTGTGGCCAAACATACTAAATTAACTCATAAGTTTTTAGCCCAAAACAAAAATGTAGTATATGTAGCTGTTGTGTTGTGTTTAAATTAAATTAAGAATTGAATTGAATTGAATAAGTAATTGCTGGAGTGCCTAGTACATATTGCTTTTCACAATCTTAACTTTTTATTTTATTTAGGGATATGTGTGGCCAGTGTCTTAGACCATATCTCTATTGTTACCAGTGCAAGCAAAAAGTGTGACACAAATTCTACCACACACATCCCTAATTCCTTAGCGTTACCAGTGCAAGCAAAACGAGTGACACAAATTCTACCAAATAAATCCCAATTGTTACCAGTGCAAGAAACCCATTCTTCAACCCTATCGTTACTAGTACAAAAAGTGTGACACAAATTCTACCACACACATCCCTATCGTTACCAGTGCAAGCAAAACGTGTGACACAAATTCTACCACACACATCCCTAATTCTTTAGCGTTACCAGTGCAAGCAAAACGAGGGACACAAATTCTACCAAATAAATCCCAATCGTTTATTTATTTATTTAAGATACACAAAACAGATAACAATCGATTTCTTACTATATAAATGGAACAAAGTACTGAACTGGATTGAAACCCAAAGTATGTGTACACAGAAAAATTAAAGAAAGAAAGAGTGCAAGAAACCCATTACCCTATCGTTACCAGTACAAAAAGTGTGACACAAATTCTACCACACACATCCCTATCGTTACCAGTGCAAGCAAAAACTGTGACACAAATTCTACTAACTTAATAAAATAACCCAACACGTGTCACGTAAAGCGGTCAAGATCAAGACCGTGCTAAAACAAGCGGCCGTGGGCTTAGGTATAGAGGCTCATTTCCATGGTTATTGCGCTAATGTGCTTACCCAGCCATAGTTACCCTTTGCTAATCACATTGAATAGGCGCTTAGGTGGAATTACTCAAATTACTATGGCTATGTCGTTATTCAAGGCCCGTAATAACAGAACAAAATGTGGGCAGTCATGTTAGTAATTAATTTCAAGGACAGAAACAACATAATTTAGAATAATACTGTTTGAAAAAAAAAACAACCGACTTCAAATTCGACTACCTGGATGACATCTTCATATTTCCAGTAATTTTGATTTAAAAACCAAAATATATATATGGAACCACCTGTAAAGAATCACCAACCAAACAAAAAAAGAAGCATCAAAATCAATTCATAATTGGCGGAGTAATCGTGTAATAAATAAAGGTAAATAATACAGTCGAAATGAGATCCTCTTTTTTTTAAAGCGGTTGAATAAAATACATTCGCCGTTGTCAGCCATAAAACGTCCACTGCTGGACTAAGCCCTCCCCCTTAATAGAGGGGTGTTGCCATAATCCCCACGCTTGGCAGGCGGCTTGGGGATCGCAGAATGGTCACCACCGTTAACCAAGAGGACGCTGCTGCCCGTCCTCCGGTGGGTCTGGTTGCAGTTTAAGGACATGCCCAGGTCCAGGCCAAATAAAATACATTATTGTCTTCAAATACGTTTTAAATTTTGGTAAATAAACAGCCTTAAAAAATTGAAATTGAAAAAAATTATTGAATTTTAAACTATTCGACAAACAAACTGATTTAAACTGACAAATTGATTGCACGCTGCATCTACAAAACATGTAAATTAGAACAAAGTTATTTATTAGCAACATGCTGAAAAAACGTATCAAAATTACGACACTACCGCCCTGACCCTGAGTAACCACGAGTGCAGCCACGAGTTCATACGCGTAGAGTTTCTTATCTGATACTTTATCCGCAGTTTGTCCCTGCCGTAAAATAATTTCTAGGCAACGTCTGCACGTCTACAGGGATAACAAATCCACTTCAAAATATCAGTTTCAGAGGTAATATAGTTTTCGATATGTGATTAGTCAGTGGTTATTCGTAAAACTGATAATCACGTCACAATTTTAACTAACTTCAAAAAAGGAGGAGGTTCTATATTCGACTTTATGTAGGTAGCATAGCATATAATATAAGTAGTTTTTTATCATCACGCGGGTGAAACAGACGTGACGCAGCTAGTAACTCAATAAGCTACTCAAATCTAAAAAAAAATGCCTGTAAGATAGCGGACAAAAACTCGGACCACAGCTTGCTTTTGCTACTCGAAATCAATACCAAAGTCGTATTGAGTCATCAAAGCTACCTTCATAGAGCGGTCCAATTCCATAATCGACAAAAACAGCGAAATACTTGAAAATCGCTCATGTAAAATGAGTCGAAAACCCGACCCGGGTCGGGATTGAATTTGGTCACGCACTTTTCGCAAATGGTTGACCCTTGGAGAGTAGAACTTAGTAAAACGATTACGTTGACTTGAACCCAAAGTCGTAAAATATTCAGGACCTAACCACTGAATATCTAGAGGTAATTTTGAAACACTATAGCGAAACTAGCAACCCATGTAAAAACTAAGTTAGAGTTTGTCAGTTGTTTCTAGATAGAGGTTGAAGTTGAGAAAGACTAATGAATTACAATACTGGCAATTCAGATAATAAGTGTTGGTAAATCAACATTGATTTCATGTTTTAGATTTTCAAATACTTACCTACAATATTGCAGCATTCAGTCTCTTACTCAGAATTGAGGATTTGCCGAGTCTCATCCATTACAAACAAGCCTTTTAGCAATTACAAAAAAGCCTTTTCCGTTACTGACCTTAGTAATATGTGAAACTGCAAACTTAAGCTCTTGAATCACCGGCTTATAGTATGTGTTCTCTGACCTGTACCTGGGTATGTCCTAAAACTGCAACCAGAATCATCGGTGGACGTGCAGCAGCGTTCTCGCGGTTAACGGTTGTGAGCATTCTGCAATCTGCAATCCACAAGCCGCCTGCCAAGCGGGAGTATTATGGCAACCCCTCCCTATTAAGGAGAACCGCTTCTTCCAGCATTAGACGTCTTCTGGCTGATGATGTGAGGGTATGTGTTGTCTGTCTTTCATTGATAAGAATTGCTAAGCTGTAAGCTATAAGCTGTAAGAAATATTTGTTTTTTTTTCAATGATCACTTACCGACAAGCCATTTTTTGACCTGTCGGTCAGTGTTAAGAATTATATTAAGTTATGTTATAGGTTTTATCTACGACCTACGTAGCAAAGAGTCTTAATTTCACTCCCTTTATTTTTTCATCTCAAAAACAAATTCACAGAGTAAGCCTTTTTTGTAAATTCAGCCAGCGTCTCTCCCTTCTATAAATTCACACAGGTTGAGTTACAACGAGATAAATTGTATTCCGAACTGGAAGCAACTTATTAGCTGCTTACTTATAAACGAGCTTGGACTGACGACACAGTACAAAACTTAAAGTATGTCTAGATAGATCACAGAGCTATCCACTAAAGAGATAAATGAAGAACCTAAGAAGTAAGATTTTCGCTTTCCAGTGGAATTATCTGCCCAGCACCTAGCAGTATGTTCCGGCGGCCTCACTTGAGAGCCAGTTCCATTGCTGGCTACCTTCACAAACTTGAAATACTATCAGCGTAATTAAACATCAGGCGAGCTGAGGTCAATCATCAAACTTGCCCACCATAAAAAAGTACTAAAAAGAGACATTTTGACAAGAGGAGGTTTCCGCCAACTCAGATAGCCTCGCAAAACGTATTTATATGTTACAATAATAAAATAGTAGATTACTCACCTAGGGAGCAAAAGTAAATGTCTCAGATCTCATGTATATTGTCTCCCGAGGCGAAGCCGAGGGTGACAAACATTAGTTCTGAGGCTTCTTTACTTGCTCCCGTGGTGTGTATACGATTTTACGTGCCGCTGCTGGAAGGAAGTGGTTCCTTGAGCCCCGCAGGCACGTAAACAATAGTGCTTCACACTCTTAGCTCCCAACTGAAATTCTGTGTGGTGGTGATGAACCAAAAATATACGGGCGACGTAAGCCCAGAACAGAGAGATGTTACAGAAAGAGGTAAATCTTCCAAGGCCCAGAGTATAAACCTGACGTACTAAGTATTGACTTGGTATTGACACTTATTTTATTTATAATTCATACTTATAGTAAGACGCGGTCACACGCGCGTCGCTCTCTGTTTTCACTCTTTGAAAAAGGGTCACCGGATGTGATCGAAATTTTAGTCGGAGATTACGACTAATTTAGACGTAATCCCGTATAGATATCACAAAATACACCCAGAGCAGATATCAAATGTCATGTTCATTCGCGAAATTCCATAAACGCAAATACGCCCTGCGAGACTTATTCCGTTAATGAGCAGGAGCATTATATAGATAATCTCCAAGCCTAAGCTCTTAAAAGTCGATAAAATTTCAATCGTCATTGTATAATCGATTTTTTTATTTTTTATTTTAACCTCTTTTCGGCTAACATAAACAGATTGTAAATATACCTACACTATATTATTATACTTGTAAATATACATGTAAGTGCCCTAACCCTAAGTATGTAAAAATAAATAATATTATGTAGATACAAGTTAAATAAATGTATCCATGAAGAAATATTTCCCCAGAAATCCAATATTATGCTAGATTTATCAGCTAGAATCAATCACCCCACCAATGATAAGTGTGAAAGAGTCAGATAATATAAATGTTTACGGTATGAATGAGTGAAAGCGAGAACTGATATGAATGAAGGTTAGACATGGTCTCCGATCAGTGTTTTCGGAGGGAAGGCCAAAAAATATTATACATAAACAGATTTAATTGAGCTCGTAAATTGTTTAAAAAGGTACTTTTTGGTAAAAAGTTTTCATCAAAGAATTCAGTGTGTTAGTTCTTATTATATTATCGAAGTTCTCATTATATCATAAATTTAAAATATGAAAATTGAATATTACATAGTTCACTGACTTTTAATAATTACTTATTTGTTTTTTAATTTGACATGCAATTATTATTTGACATTTTTTATTTTTTATTTTGACATTTAATTATTTAATTTATAATTGTTTTAATTATAATAAAAAAAATTCGACTATTGATTATTTATTGATTGACATTGACACCACCGAATTTTAAATCTAATCCAATTTGTATTTTTTTTTTAATGTGTAACTTGTGTGTATGGATGTAATTGATCTGAAATAAAAATGTATTATTATTATTACTATGGAAGATCTCATTATATTATCAAAGTTCTCATTATATCATCGAAGTTCTCATTATATTATCGAAGTTCTCATTATATTATCGAAGTTCTCATTATATTATCGAAGTTTTCATTATATTATCGAAGTTCTCATTATGTTACCGAAGGTTGTCCACTGACATTACTGTGAGGGTCACTTGTACAATAAGGTCACGTCTTCAACCTGAGGGACAAACGATCGATACTCCCTGAATAAATAACCCTCCAATGGGCGTTTGTTTTTCTGCCATTTCCTGATAATTCGCCTTTATTGTGGTACAGGTTATTCCGCCAATATTTCGTATATTTCATTGCTTGGTCCGAGTTTATTGCGGTTGTGTTTGGATGCGGACGTGTGTGGAATATTGTTTGTATTAACAGAGTACACGACATTACGTCAGCTGCTCTGACATGAGAGGACATGGTCGTATTATCATTTTGATCATTGTGGCTTCGGATTGGAGACATATTGTCTGAATGTTTTTATTTTACTGGAGTTTTATTCTCACATATAATAACAAAACGGTTTACAATTCCTATTAAAAAAAAAAAAAATTAAGTAATTATATTAGCAACCCCGGCTCATTCGTGTTGTAACTAAGAAAGCTCTCAATTACTCAGGTACAAACAAAAAAATCAAAAAAAAAATCTATGGTATCAACATTTTTATAAGAATTTTGGTGTAGGCCCCTATAATAAAAGTGGTTCACAAGAATGAGTACAATGACCTCCTCTCGCATTTGTAAGACCTATAAGTGTAACCCTCTATATTCTGTGCTTTCATACGTAACATTTTTTCTCAGGATAAAAAACTAGTAAAATAAATATAAAGGTAAAAATAAACTACTTTCTTAGTTTGCTAAAAATATCCGTACCTATCTATTAGTTGCCTTACTAGGCAAATCTTATATCAAGGCAACCCCTACTCCAGATTACTCGGAGGAAGGATTTCTCTTTTTGATATCATTTCGCTGCCAGATTACAATAATCAAAAACTACCAGATACAGAAAGGTTAAACTGTCACAGTTGTACATTGCAGTACTTTGATCAGTTACTGGATATTTTGACGCAGTTGCACCATGTTCACGTTGTTTCACGGGCGTACTGCAGAATGTGGAACAAGCGCAATGCGTGCAAATTTATCAGAAGCTCCACTAAAAAAATAAAATTTTTGGAGACATTTTACACACAGCGCCATCTAGCCCCATACTAAGCAAAGCTTGTATAATGGAAACCAGATAGCTGATAGAATACATATATATAAATTTTTACGTAAATACTTACTTATAATACATAAAAGACACAATTACAATAAATATTATGGAAATAATCATCTGGAATAATCAACCGCAAGTTATTTCATACTTCGTAGGCTATTTTCGTACGAAAATCCAATCACATTAATTCAGCCGCTACATAGAGATATAGAGTCGAAATGGAACAAACACACACACCTACTCACTCTCCCTAATACGCAAACAAAGGAATATTCGCATTCATAATAATTTGTTAAATAGAACAAAGAACATAGGATCTATTAAGTTTCCGAGAACGTTGTTGCCATAAACGAAATAACTGTACCAACAATACATCTGAAATAAAAAATAATAATAAGTAAAAGTACAAACCTAATTAATAAAAAGAAAATTTAATAAGAGTCGAAAGTTTGAAACAATTTTAACAAGAAAATATTTCAGAAACGCCAAAAATAGTCAGAACGTGTTTTATCTTCTTCCTGATTAATAAAACGTAGAAATTCTGTGATAACAAAGGGGAGGCTGAGGCTGGAACAAGATATAACAAAACTAGTAAGTTCCCCTTACTTCGATTGAATAAAATGTGATCTCACGGTCTCGTACCAAGCCTGTCTAAATAACCTTATGCAGCAACCTGAAATCTTCAAGCCGCTAAGCTAAGCTAAAGGATTATGGCAACCTATTATCCTATTTACCTATTATCCTATTTATTGGCCTATTAAGGGGAGGCTTCGTCGAGGACGTCATAGCTGATGATGATGTGTAAGTAATCGCGTATAAATAAAACAAAAATGAATCATAATATGTCGTAATAAATAAGTTAATTAATGCAGAGGGATGTCACGGGCATCGCCAGATGGCTCAGTGTGGTTCAGGCGTTCAGTGCCACCCAGAACTTGAACTTTGAAGATTTTAACACTAACTAAAGTTATGCCCCGTTATTCAGTGAGTCACTAGTGACATCTAGTGTTTTCTACGAGTAAGTACAAAATCATCACTAAACCCAAATTTAGTTTAGCTCACAGCTTACGTTTGTCCCCGAAACAGAAAAAAAATATTATTCGCTTATTTGATTGGATCTACTAATAGCTTAAGTTTTTAATTTTTGATAGTATTCTTCTTTTGTTGCGTTGTAGCGTTGTTTTATCCACCATGGACATTGTGATACAAGTGCGGTAAGAAGGTTATTGTAAACGAGCGGACATTGTTTTCTCAAGCCGAAGTCGAGGGCAAACCATAGTCGCGAGTTTACAATTACCTTCACGCACGTGTGTCACACGACGTTTTTCCTCGCCTTCGGCTCGGGAAAACCATAGTCTCCAGTTTACAATAACCTTCTTTGCGCATTTGTATCGTAATGTACTATTTCTTGTCTGGTTTTGTTTGAGAACCTTTTAACTGTTTATGAAAAGTTTGCCCTCACCTCATCGCATTACTTACTTTAAAATGTTCACGAATACGAAAATCGCTGCTTTCATTTTTCGAGAAAGTAGCACACATTAATTTAATTCTGTTATTACACTGTTTTTAATATAATTCTTGAATGTAAATGTAATTACTGAATTGTACTTTATATTATAATTGTGTTGCCTGATTTTTTTTTACATTTAGTTTTTAATAATAACTTTGACAAGACAAGTCTACTACAATATTAAACTCTAACGGGGTAAAGTTTATGTCTAATGTAATTGAAAAAAAACAGACAGTTAAGCTTTCGTAATTCCGATATTATTATTATGAAGCTTGGGGGATGTCGATATCAAATTAGTAAGGTAAGTATAAAATACAAAAGATACAACGTAAACGTAGGTTAATAAAATGAAAATATTATTTTTCTAAATAATGAAAATTTTGCATTACGTTTAATTTCTTTTTTTAAACGACTAAAATCATCTATAGCGTTGTTTTTAAATTTATAATTCAGTAGTTGTGGTGTGGGTTGATTTATCCATCAAAGTAAAAAAAACCTTTTTTATACAGAAAAGACAAAAAGCCCAATATTTTTTCGAATGTTTTAAATTTTGTTCATTCAAAGTTTATAAACTTGTATCCTTAAGTAGAGCTATATACTTGTCTGAAACAAAAACTGCTGTATTCGTAGCACTGAAGAGAGAAATGAATAGAATGGAAATGTGACGGGCCGCGCTTGCTGCTTCTACCACTGCACAATTCTACCAATAAACATCTTTTTAAACTGAGAATACTCAAAATAACAATTTAAATAGACGCGTAGGAAATCAAACCACATTGTATCGTAACTAGATCAACTTTAATCTGTTGCAAATTGGCATTTCAAGCGTTTTACTTCAAATGCGCGACCAATTATTAGCATTTTTTCGTCGTAATTTCTATACAAATAAGTTTAAAACTGGCGACAGCGGTTTTCCATATTGTTTTAGAACATTGTTTTGACAGCCGTACTACTTAAGAAGTAGGGCTTTCGCTTTTCTGTGATTTGAAGCACTCACATTATGTAATGGTAAAAGACTTTTGCAGAGTCCGCCTGGGGAAGTACCACACTTTTGCTAGTTATTCAACCGCCAAGCAGTAGTGTGCAAGCATTACTGTGTTTCGATTCGAAGGAAAATCTTACCAGAGAAATTACTGGGCATAAAAGACTTCACATCTAATATCTCAGGGTGACGAGCGCAGTGCAGTGCAGCGCAGGATTTTGTCCGCAAGTTAACAATTCTAGCACTACTACTGTTTGGGCAGGCGTGATGCATACCTCTAGCTTGGCGAACGTGACTGTTTATATACCTAGCTGAAGCCCGATAACGTATTGACCATGACCTTTGAGTCCTTTGAAGTAAGGGCTTACTCGTATAATAATAACTTCTGAGGTGTTGTATTATTATGTTGGCTATTGTTTCACTCAACTAACAATTAATCTAACTAAAGCCGCTGTTGAAGTAATCTTGGTAAATGCTAATCTTTGAGTAGGATTCATTTGACAGCTATTAATAAGTAGCTGACAAATCGTTTGCAACATTATTTTCATCACAAAAAAACATTCCGAGAAGAGAAACAAATAAAAATAGGTATCCATTTTTAAGTTATTGTTTATGCAGTTAAATAAATATTCTAGTCCTTAAATAAGTTTTCAAGCTGACTAGCCGGTTCTAATGTCAGGTTATATACCGCACACGCCTTGACGGATCATGTTGAACACCCTACATCCATATTCATAACTAGAAAATCATAAGCTACGAAAAAATAAATTTTCTGCGTTGTTTCACTAATTATTAAATATCCGAAAATGCCAAGTTTAGGGATATTCGAACCACAACGATAGCTAACAACTAAAGGTCACGAATCCATCATTCCCATCAACAGATTGACCAGATTGACCATCGCTTTGGAAACGTCGGACCTTTTATGACTACGAGAGCTATGTAAGTGAAATTAAGTCTACATTGTTTATTTTTCTTATTAACCCTCAGGCAGAGAGTTTAAACGCAATGTAAGTACGCCCATTTTATGTCTAAAGAAACTGCTTTGCTTTAAAATGTTATTACCTGTCGTACATTGCCTCTTTTAATTTACTTTCGCGAGACAATAAAATTACTTGGGAAATCAAAAAGCTTGCCTCCTTTGTGTTCATGTGTTCATAAAATGATATATTACTCGCAGAAAACTCATTTAATTTCGTGTGTTCCAATGTAGCCCCGCTGGCTCTATAATATAGTCACGAGACGTCTGTGTAAAGGTACTTACTGAAAATACTTAAGCAACACCAATGATGCTACACACGCGACTGTGAAATACTTGGAGGTGATTGAGTCTTTGTGCACTTATTGATCCATTAAAAAAAACGGATCAGTACAATATCTGACCCGCCCGACCAGGGGCCCGATTCAGCTAACCTCAGACGAACCACTTCACGGTTTCCGCTACTCTTCCTCTCTGACAGCAGCCGACTAACGGTCATGGTCCGGCCAAGCATACTTAAAGTTTTATTAACGTGCGATGTCTATGTCGATGAGCAGTTTGTCTATGGTTTCGATGAACTTTAGGTACGTTTGGCTGGACCACGATTGTTAGTCAGCCGCTGACAGGCAGGAAAACAGCAGAAACGCATGGGAAGCGGTTCGGATTTGGTTAGCGGAATTGGCCCGCTGGACCCAAAACTCTGCCGAAACGAGTCGTTTTGTGTTCAGTTCGGTTGCCTACCGGTTCGTAACGAATACCTAATATTTACTCAAATTTATTAGCCCTAACCTCTCAGCCTAGAGTTGCTTTTTGTTTTAATAGCATATGTATGTACGGCGTGCTAACACAATGTATTATCCTGGATCATGATACTTCGAGATGACAGCACGAAATTTTATAGCGACAAATACGAGGGGCGTTCAATTAAAAGTGATAATGAGTTTTGTTGCCGGTAACTTTTATTAAATGTTATTTTATTTTTTGATATAGTCGCCTTTTAGCGTAATACACTTGGAATATCTTTTATTCTAAGCTTAAAATTACTATCTTAAAAAACTCAAATACCTAATAACCGCACGCAATTAATTTTTTTCAATTTTCGACATCACGCCAGTCTGTCGTACAGACTGCAAACAAAAGACTTCCATTTTTTTTAAACAAAAGTTATTCAAATTAATGCCTTTTTTTAAATCTTAACAATATTCCAGCTTTACCAGCCAGTATTTACTTTTTTCGGTTTCATATAGTTTCTACCTCATTCTCACTTTATAATGAACGCCCTACGTAAGCATAATTAAGAAAGTACGAATCTAAGTTTGTATTTCTGCAATGGGCTGGCAGCTTATTCTAGAAAGTATAAATATATTCGTACTTTCTACAATAGACCCATTAGTGCTTTCTCCAGGAATCCTTTAAATGCATGTAAACGACAGGACACGGATAATTTTAAGCTTTTTATTCACGATAGTCGTGAGTGTTGGAAAAGTATCGCGTTTAGATAGATAGCAAGTCCAGCATTTAATGAAATCACTGAATTGAAATAACCATGTATTCGAACAAAGTGGTTAAATATTCAGTTGGAGTCTAAATAAAGTCAGTTACAGAACGAAATTGTTGAAAACTAGTCTTAGATGTGGCGAGCCAGCGGAATTTGCGGTTGCCCTTTGAAATATTTGCTTTGCCAAACTATGTTGGGAATGCTGCGTGACAAATTCTCTCTCTCTCTGAAGATAGATTAAATAAGATGTTACAGATTTTCTTTTAATCGCATTAATATTATGAAAGCAAAAAATTGTGTCTGAGTGTGTGTCTGTGTATGTCTATTACTTCTATTAAGCTTATAGCGAGATACGTAGGGCGTTCATTATAAAGTGAGAATGAGGTAGAAACTCTTTGGAACCGAAAAAAGTAAATACTGGCTGGTAAAGCTGGAATATTGACATAAGATTAAAAAAAGGAAATAATACGAATACCTTTTGTTTAAGAAAAATGGAAGTATTTTGTTTGCAGTCTGTATCGTCGTATACGGCACTCGAAGAATACATAAAGTGAGTGAAACCCTATTATAATATTAAAAAAATAAAAGTTTGTATGTATAAATTTGCACTTGTTTTTTTGGTTGTTTGTTCGGTTTCTGTATGTATCATAAGTATGTATTTACAAAAAAAAAAGTATTGTATAAGTTATTTTATTTCCATACAAGCGCCGCTTAGTTCAAGGCTAGGCGGTGATGTGTAAAATGTCCACCACTATTTATTTATTTATTTTCTCAACTCCGTAATGACTAGTTTCCACGAAATTTAGAAATTGGAGTATTTTATATTAAAAAAAATATAACATAAAATAAGTAAGAATGCAGTCAATACCAAAATAAGTGACATACATTTTCAGCAGATACCTAATACTCGTATTACTTATCAGGCTTTTTGATATTTGCCGTGCCGTCGCTGAACGCAATTTACCACTTAATATAACTACCTACGCTACTCCTTTTTCATTTCCATTGCAAATATTCCTCGGAAATTGAATTTACAACAGCTAAAATGAACTGTCCAAAGTTAGAGCCCGACAGTGTGCAAAAACGTTTATTTTCGCTTCAATATCACCAGCCCCGGTGTCCATGTCTATTCAGCAAAGGGAAAAAAAACATCAATTTGTAAACATCGATGTTATTGATTATTTAACTATCTACATGAGTTTTAACATCAACCCACTAGTATATCACATCGAGGCTTGAGAAAAGTGAGTAATCAATTGTAAGGAAAACCGCTGTCGCTAATTTCACAGAAAATTGTATTAATAGTACGTCGAAAAAATTACAGTCATTGGTCGCGCATTTGAAGTAAAACGCTCAAAATGCTATTTTGCAACAGCTTATAATTGATCTAATTACGATGCAATGTGGTTTGGTTTCCTACGCGTCTCTTTAAATTGTCTTTTTGAGTATTCTAAAAACATGTATATTGGTAGAATTGTCATTAAGCACATTTGCACTTAATGCCGGCTAGCGCGGCCCGTCACATTTCCGTTCTATTCACTTCTCTCTTCATTGTAATAAACAATTTAAAAAAATACGTGTACAAAAAGCAGTAGTATGAAAATCCGTACATAAAATACAAATAGCTTAATGATACGGCCCCGGGATTTGAACCTTCTAATTGGAAGTCTATTTATTGTCACATCTCATGAATATTATTAGCATATGAGTAAGTGACTCTTTTAAATTTTTACAATAAAATAATCTGTAGGTATGTGTACCTACCAGTTATAGGTAGGTACCACAGAAAAGAGAAAGCCTTACTTCTTAGGTAGAACGGCTGTCAAAAGTTTTTTTTAAAGAAACACGCATTATATTATTATTTTTATTGCGTATTAGTCGCGCATTTGAAGTAAAACGCTCGAAATGCCATTTTGCCACAGATTAAAATTGATCTATTACGATGCAATGTGGTTTGGTTCCCTACGCGTCTATTAAAATTGTCTTTTTGGTGATTCTCAGTTTAAAAACATGTATATTGGTAGAATTGTCATCAAGCGCATTTGCACTTAATACCGGCTAGCGCGGCCTGTCACATTTCCGTTCTATTCATTTATCTCTTCAGTGGTAGGTACCATAGAAGGTGAAAATGCTAGACGCTGCTAGTTCCTAATAAATGTTCAGTTTTTGTTAAAGACCGAGTAAAAATTCGGATCGGAACTAGGGCAATTCAGTAGACACTATAATATAATAGTTTATTGATAACACCAAAACCACCATACCATTACACCACCATAGTGTACCATACCATTACTGTCTTACTACTGTATACTACAAAAGGTTTTCGAAGCTACAAGTATGTTTTAATATCTTATTTGAATATCTCATTGTGCTCGTGACAGCTCTACAATGAGGTATAGTCTATTCTAAACTCAAGCCAGTCTTAATAATCTACTACAAGTAGGTTAGACCTTATTGGTCTGGATACAAGCCTTTTGTTTTTGTATAGGTATAGTAAGTTATGTAGATCAAAAAAAAGGGTAATACCAGTGGTATTCGTTTGTTATAGTAATTATTTCTATTCTCAACGAATACCACTCATAAACGAATCCCAAAACAAGCTAAATATGGTATAAGGTACAGTCAGTAATGAAAATGCTTTTAAACGTGATTCTTAAGTAGTATTTTTTTTAATCAAAATCAGTCTTATTCACTATTATAATATAACACAGACAATCAGACGTACGTAGGTATAACATACATACATACCTAAAAATAAAGCTTTTACAATTAATCACAATGTTTTTTTTTTTTTAATATATAAATAAAGTAGTCTTTGCAGTTTGTTGTAGTTAGTAGGTTTGTATATCAGTCTACATAAGTAATAAGTATATTGTTTTGTTTACACAGTATCATCGGCAACGGAGCCAAAGGAAATATCATTATACCTTATTTTTTCGGGATCATAGATGGGCCTCAAGAGCATAGGACTTTTTGGCCTAAGTAAGTATGTATAAGTTTTACTTTTACACCAGGTACGTATGAGAATTTTTTTAGCAGCCCCAGATCTATGATTTTGTCGAACCAGGGCAGAAGATTAATAGTGGCGCCCTCTCTCTCCAGCGTATGAGGTAAAATACTTATAAAACTCAAAAATTTGGTGTAAGTATAAAGTTTGAATTTTTTTCGATGTTTTTGATGTGTATTTTTTTTTGGTTATTACGTGGAATCGGGACTCCTAACTGTTTTGTATTTGTTTCATTTTGAGGTCCGAGGCAGGGTGCCCTGGTTTGCCCCTCCCCTAGATCCGGGCCTGTTCTTTAGCTTTTAGTGTGTGTGTCAGTAAATAAATGTGTATCTAAAACAGCATAATAATAAAGTAATTATGTAAATTTTAGGACCAAACTTGATAAAGTCAAGTTAATATTACAAACTCACACAGAAAATAGCCATGTCACTCGTTTTGTCATGCGTTTTTTGTATTATACAAAGACATGACTTGACTAACAGTCACAGACTCAGATTAGACATTCAAATTCATCATGCAAAAATCTGCAGGCCGGCAATTGTTACACTAATTATAAGTGCATTTTCCTGTTGCGATCATAATTAATGTTACCTATCATTTCTTTTGGTGTGTACAATAAAGAGTTCATCTATCGATCTATCTATTTGCTAGACAGACAGACACACAAACTACAAACACGGTTATTTAACCTCAAAATTAAGATGCGCTACCGTTGATCCAAACTAATGATGTATTTAATCTAACGTAGAAGTATTACAGCCTAGCTTGTACTAATGTAACAACTGGTAACCTTACCTCTAAAGGCCTGGCGAGACGATCAAATGCAATTGACAACGGTTACGCCATTGTCCATTGCTACTGTTCGTTTACGGGGACAATTGAAGCCATTGTCAATTGCTGCAGTCAAAAAAGCAATTGAGAATGACTTCGATAGGCTTGGTAAACATTCAATTGCAACTGACGACGCAGTATTGTCAACTGCAATTGATCGTCTCACCAGGCTTTAAATTCGGTTTATACAATGTGTAACAAAAAGGTTCAAAAATACTAAAGGGCATGTATGTACTTATCGTTATAAACAACTTTTACTATGGGGCCAACCCCGAAAACGATATTTTTTTCGCGATTTCAGGGTTGGCCCCATAGTAAAACTTGTTCATAATGATGAGTACATACATGCCTTTCCGTATTGTTGAACCTTTTTGTTAGAAATTGTATAAGTTATTCAATATTGATATACAATATGGATATCATTTTTGTTTTATTTATACGGGAATACTCACGTTTAATTAAATAAACAAAAAAAAAACAAAAAAAAATATAATTGTATTATATTATATATATATATATATCTATATATATATATATATATATTTTATTATTATTATTATATAATATTATATATATATATTTTTAATATTATTATTATTATTTTTTAATTTTTTAATTTTTTTTTACAAAAATTTGTCAAAACCACGTCAGTTTTCATAATAAAATATGGATTTCCATATTGTAAGCGAGAACGAGGGATAAAATAGCTTGGTTTATAAGAACAACATTGCATGTTACACGTTCATTCAACGCTGCTAATAAAATAACCTCTGTAAATAACATGAATGTCAATAAACAGAACGTCGTGTAATATGTTTGTTTATCGGCAAGAATTCAGTAAACAAACTCGTTTTATTTTGGGGAAACATATGCCGTACATTTTATGGAAGTTTTCTTTTTTGTTTTGACTCATTCTTCTGAGAAAACGAGGGAAATAAGATTAATCATTTTCCGATAAATTAATGAATGACTAGGAATAATAAACCAGACCGAATACTCCAATACTAATATCCGAGTAGGCGTGTTCTATAATGAACACAAATCGGCAAACGTAGCTTTAGGATGGAGTGTGTAGGAATACACACTCCATCTAGTCTCAGCGTGTCCTACAGTTTTCAAAACTTTTCCTACAGGCTGGCCCAGCGCTTGCAAATCGATCAAAATTAACAAGATAACACAATCCAGCATACCTAGCTAAAAGTATGCATATTATATTTGCCGTAAAATAGAGATAGCGAATCTAATTACTGCATGACAAAAAGAGAACACATGTACAATGTACATGTATTAGAAGTTTGTATTATCGTATTATGCGGCTCGCATGTCGCAAAGGCAGAGTATGACTGAAGCGAATGGAGAGCCGGCGCTCAACATATAGTCTTCAAAATCCGTGCGCTTATTTCCCGTCCATTCATCTTATCATTGTCTTATCATTGTTTCTGCACTTTACTCCCTTGGAGCTTTCTTCTGGGGCCTTTTGTCGTACATTTGATGAGAGAGACAAACTCGGGGCTTTAGAAGTTGAGATAGGATATATCCTTTAGAAGTGCTTGTTGGTCTACTTCATAAAATTGTACATCTATTTTACTATACGTAAGCATCTCCTCGTTACGTTGAAATAGAAAAAAACTTGACTACAAATGAGAAAAGAAAAACATGCCCATTTCTATGCCGCTGCTGAACTTGTATAGCTATTTATTACGCTGATTTATGTGAGCGTGACGATGCGGTAAACTTATACAAGCGCCATGTAAACACGTCTACAACGATTCATCCGGACGTGATTGATTTCCCTTAACAACTTATTATACTGAAGGCGCGTTTTGGCACAACTGTACTCAGTGAGGTTAGCAAACAGTATGGGAGATTTATTTAGCCTTTTGTGAATAACAATTAATTTTACATATTTTGCCTAATTGGGTTCTGAAGATTGACTAAGTATTTTCTTCACTAATTATAAAAACAACTAGGTGTTTTGGTGTTTTCATGAGCAGGAGTGACGCTTACCACCAGGCCAATGTAGCTAGTCTCTTCATTCAATTGTATAATATAAAAAAAAAATGTTAAAATGTGACAATATGAAAAATAAGCGGCGAAATGATTTGGGCATTCATTTTTATTTATTTGCAACAGCAAAAAATAATACATTTTATAAAATGCATTTGAATATTAATTCTTTAAACCCTCTAGAAGTTAAGCCTTTGCAATCAATTATTTTGTAATCGCAACAAACTCGTTTATACAAGTTGTGATAGCTCTTGATAATTGCTAGTCACACATGCGCTACGTTGTGGGTTATGATAAAATTCATAATAAAATTGTCATAAAATAAGTACTTACTACATTTTTTTCTACTAAACTTGTGGTCGATTTTGTAGGTAACTATTGATGTCCTTAGCTAACATGCCTATTAAAAAAGTGACAGCGATATTTTAATTTGTTTAAAACTGTCAACTAAAGCCTTCAAAATCGTCCACAAGCAATTGCTTGTCGATCTGTATTCGCAGCAAAATTACTATTATAGTATTATACGCTAAGCGGATTTGTTTCTATCAAAGGTAAAGTAATACTTTCCCAACCAAAAATAATATGATACTATACTACGTAGCTACTATATCCTATATAGCCTTAGTGTCAGAATTTTGACAGCAACTTCGCATAACTAGTCATACTCAGTACCCAAGTTATACTATAAGAACTGATTGCTATACCTACAGCGCGTCGTTAAGTTAGGATTTGGCCAGAAGCCTAAACTTTAGCTAGAACTTGCAAACAAACTTCTAGTTTTAGCTGGAATCGTGATCCAGTAAGTTCGTATATAACCGATTTAGATATTCTGTAGGTTTTAGTTGCTTCGGTGGGGTTTCTAATGTACAAAAGTTGGGGTTAGAATTCTCCCTTTACTATACTACCTAAACGCCATATCTTCGAAGTAATTATACCGAGCTAGGTCACGTTCTTTGTTAGGAGAACAAACGCTAAGTTAGATTATTGTTTGGAAATGGGATGGTCGCACATATGGTTTGATACATGACCAATAACGTCCGCTTGGTCGCAAGTCGCAACGCAACTGGACACAAATAAAAGACAATAGTTCAACGAATTTCTGACATTAATTGGTAAAATTATTTTAAAAAAAATTTAGTCAAATTATGTAAATACGTGGTGTCTCAGTTTATTCCATTTCGGAATACAGAGCAATAAAAAGCACACGTATTTTTGCCCACTCAACTAATATATTTCTTTGGCTCAGGTTTATAATTAGGTACATGTAGTTGCCTACGATACAGCGTTTGATCGTGGTTCAGACATGACGAGCGAGGAGCTTGGTTTCGTCTCGGTGAAATCTGTCAAATTGGATAGAATTAATTATGTATAGCTCAAAGCTAAGTTTCAAAGCTAAACATTAGTATTCAAAGGGCCTTCATTGAAAACGAGATAGAGTTTTGGACTGTTTCAATAACGATAAGTACCTATTTATACATACAAAAAAATCAGGTATTTTTACAAATTATTTCATTTCTTCGATAACTTAGTTATCTGATAAAAACAAAATTAATAACTTACGTTTGCTTTAAGTCAACGAAATACTAGATTTTAGATAAGCGTGCGGCTTAAAAATTATCGTGACGACATTAAACTAATAAGTGTACAAAGGAAATTGAATCTCTTTAGGTGGTAATGGAGAGAGCTATGCTCGGAGTTACTTTGCGCGATAGAATCCGGAACGAGAATATTCGCCAAAGAACTAAAGTTACCGACATAGCTCGCAAGGTTTGCAAGATGAAGTGGCAATAGGCAGACCACATCGCTCGAAGAACTGACAACCGATGGGGAAGAAAGGTTCTTGAGTGGCGACCGCGAACCGAAAGACGCAGCGTAGGAAGGCCTCCCACTAGGTAGACCGACGACATTGTAAAAGTCGCGGGCAACCGGTGGATGCAAATGGCAGGTTGTCGTACACTGTGGCGGACGAAGGGGGAGGCTTTCGTTCAGCAGTGGCCGTCTCCGGGCTGATGATGATGAGGTGGTAATGAGAAATAAGATGAGTTAACAACCACATATCACTCTTCTTTGTACAAAACAAAATTAAACCCATTATTTTATCGCACACTTTTTATTATTCTTTTATTAAATTTTTATGGTTAAACATAGAGCATCGGTATTTATTTATATGACTTATTATACGCTTAGCGCATAAAAAAATCCTACCCTTACCAAAGAACCTTGAAATACCGTCATCAAAGAAACTTGAAATATAAGTTCCAAATTTTCTGCTTTCTCATTTTTCTCTCGAGTATGCATTCGCAAGAACATAAAGGGCTCAGGTACAATGCGCCTCTCGTGCTTTTCCGCAGCATTGTTTCCCCCTTTAGTTCGTCCTTTGCCTGCCGTCAGATTACATGGGAACACTATTCTTGCAGGCTAAAGATTATTAAGTTCATGCCGGTTCCGATGAGAGAAGGCGACGAAGATATAATATCGAGTGTTCTAGAATATAATTCCTATAGATAGATGATCTACCTCTAGGAAATCTTTATATAAGTATCTTCTTGTGTATATTATCACATATTTTCTCATCTTCGTAGATGTAAGTACTATATATATTATGTATAGATAGAAATGTCGAAAATAATGTTTAGGAGGATTTGTATTTCTTATTTCTGAAAAGTAGCCTGTTCAAGTCACGTTTGAGCATTAGGTATATATAGGGATCGCGGAAGTACTCCTTGACTGGGGGGCAAACAAAGAAACCTTCTTTGCCAGGTATTAAAATTGGAGGGGGCGTGGAGGCCGTTTGATTTTAGGAGGGGGCATTTGGCCCCCTCTGCACTTCACTTTTGGCACTTCCGCGGCCGTTGGGTATATGAGTTGTTATGAGATTTCTTATATAATATAGTATTATGTGTACAAAGATCCCAATACCCCAAGCCACCTGCCAAGCATGGGGATTATGTCTAATTACATAGGTAAAAAAGACAAGCCGGCGCCCTTGCGCTACGTTTCGTACAGTAATTTTGTTGGAAAAAATTTAATTGCAATAAAGTTATTGCGTAAGAAAAAAACGTAGTTCAATAGTAAGATAGATTAAAGTATTATCGTAACCTTTACTAATTTTGGTTATGTGTCTTCATACAAAAATACAAAGAAAAATTTACTTAGAAATTCATTTTTAAAGGTAATTTAACGATTTTTTTTCTGTCAAGTAAATTATTCGCAAACGTGTTTTCAAAACAATAACCAACTAGGAAACATGATTTAGATTAACATTTTTTTTTTCAGTGCTGTCGAATTTGTACATTTGGCAAAACATTAACCCGAATGAAGCCATTTTGGGTGTACTCAGAGGGGGAGGCCTTCGTCCAACAGTGGACATTATCTGGCTGTTGATGTTGATAATGTGTACAAAGTGATTATACAAAAGTATTTGTGTAAATCTGCGGAGCAGTCTGTATTCATAAACGACAAAAAATAAAATGCAAAAAAAACATAACTCTTAACGTTATCGTTAAATCATCTTGGATAACATTGATAAAAATATTTCAAAGCTGAAGGAGTCTGAAGGGTTGATTTACCGAGGACTGGAAAGCTTAAAGGGTACAAACGGGTGCATATTTTATGAGAGCAAAAGATTCATTTTACGCAATATTGAGAACTCTTGAATATTTACGAGAAACTCAAAGGCTGTTCATTATGAAAGTAATCAATTAATAAAGAAGAGTTCAGTGGATTCCAGTTAAGTAGTAAGAATTTTAAAACATTATAAAATAATTATGCTAACCTCGGCAGAGGTTACATATTTGAGCCGTTTGGTATTGAGGCATTGGGTTCGTCGGGACCGGGAGCTCATCATCTTTTCAAAAACTTATCCGAGCGCCTGGTCGACGCGACGCGTGATCAAAATGCTGGCGTTTATTTGGCCCAACGCATAAGCATTGCCATCCAGCGTGGCAATGCCGCCAGCATGCTGGGTACGCTGCCGACTGGTAGTGGGTTTGAGCATTTGGATTGTCTCTAGACTGTCATCGGTCTGGATACAATCCTTATTTTCTTTGTTGTGTAGTAGGCTTTGTAGTTTGCTGTAGTTAAGAAAGGCTTATGACTAAAAAAATATAAAAAATATATTTGAGTGAGTAACTACTGAAACTTTGAAATAGATTTATAAGTAAGTAAGGAAAAATCAAAGGAGCACCAAATCTATAATGGTTGAACGAATTAGAATTTAAGTGAACATAACATTATTATCATGTTCACCGTTGTTGGCGCGTTTCTATCTAATTATCAGCGTCAAAGGTCCATCTGGAATTGTGAAATCATCTTAAATTAGCTAATTGTGGCTAGACATGGCGATAACATACGTAAAATAAGTTCAGAAATAGAAAAATGTAATTTACCGTCGTCTTAATTTATGGAATAGCTGATTTTCTTTGCAATTCCAGAGTTGGCCCCGTACATAATGTTGTTCACAATAAATGGTATAATGGCGTTCTTTCGGCTTTCTAACCGTTCCGCGTAACGGTATTAGTATCTAGTACTATAGTAACAAGTTTTTTTTATCTATACATAAATTATCATTGTACATACATAACACTGGATTTATATTAATTTTATTTGATTTAACTTTGGCACAACATTAATTAGCAAATCAATCTTATAAACTTAAACATACTAATACAGAATAAATAAGTACGGTATAAATTTGCTAACCCAAACATTGTCCACAGCATTACTAAAAGAAAAACTTTGACAATATTATAGCGTCAAACCAGTAGCACAAACTTTGATTACTTATACATATATTATATTCATGACATAAGTATTTATTAACTACAACCAACTACATAGACTGCTTATACTACGTAGCCTACAAAACAAAAACAAATCCAGACCGATGAAAGTCTAGAGACAATCCAAATGCTCAAATCCACTACCAGTCGGCAGCGTACCCAGCATGCTGGCGGCATTGCCACGTTCAAAGCAATGCTTACGCGTTGGGCCAAATAAACTCCAGCATCACGTGATGCGTTCAGGTGCTCGGATACATTTTTGAAAAGAAGATGAGCTTCCTCCCGGTCTCCACGGACCTAATATCTCAACACCAAACGGCTCAAATTATGTAATATACTTATACGGTAGTCCAGCCATAGTTCTGAGGACCTGTGCACCTGAGCTGTCTCCTATACTGACTCGCCTCTTTCGCCTCTCAATAGAAACTGGACAAGTGCTGAAGTCGTGGAAGCTGGATAACGTGCAACATGTGCCCAAAAAAGATAGTCGTGCCGACCCTGTAAACTACAGGCCAATCTCGGTCACGTCCATACTCTGTAAGACTATGGCGCGTGTCCTCAATAATGGATACTGGCATACCTAGAAGCAAATGACCTCCTCAGTGACCGACAATACGGGTTTTGCCGAAACCGGTCAACTGGGGATCTTCTAGCGTATGCCATTCACATCTGGAGTGAGGCTGTCGAGAAGCACGGGGAAGCGCTTGCCGTTTCCCTTGACGTCTCGAAAGCCTTCGACAGGGTTTGGCATGACGGCTTAATCAGTAAGCTTTCCTCCCGTAGGAAACCCCGTTTTCCCGTTTTTCCCGGCTTCATTGCTTGGATGACGGACTTCCTGAAGGATCGATCGATTTGAATGGTCGTTGATGGCTGCTCGTCCGATGAAAAGGTTATCAATGCCGGTGTTCCTCAGGGGTCGGTGCTCTCTGCGACGCTCTTCCTGCTGCATTAACAATCTGCTTAAGCCCGGTACCTTTGGGTATGCAGACGACAGCACTGTTGTAGAGAGCTACATAATCCAATGCACGAGCCAGTGGACCAGAAATCCAGTCTCTAATTGAGGTCATGGTCGAGCACTTAAAAACTTGTCCCTTAAGGCAGTCTCGGACTGGGGAGATGCCAACCTTGGCAAGTTCAATGCAGCTAAGACCCAGGCGTGCCTGTTCTCCGCAAAAAGGAGGCCATTCGATCCGGCTCCTACTTTTCGAAGTGTAACCGTGCCAATAACCGACCATCTTGGTCCATCCCTCTTGGGCGTTTCTCTTACTCCAACCCTCAACTTTGGCTCTTACATTGAGACAAAGGCTCAACTGGCTGCCAAAAAGCTGGGTGACCTCTCGAAGTGCGTCGTTATTTCACGCCGGAACAGTTGCTTTCATTATACCAAACACAAATTCGGTCGTGCATGGAAAATTGCTCGCACCTTTGGGATGGATCGGGTAAGTACCAGCTTGAGACGTTGGAGTCAATCGAGAAACGTGCCAGGAGAATCATTGGCAACGACTATCTAGTTCGGACCAAGCAACAAAGCCTCGACCATCGTCGAAAAGTAGCTAGCCTATCGGTATTTTATCGGATACATTTCGGAGAGTGTGCTTCGGATTTGCACTCGTATTATCGGACGGCCAGAACCTCGAAAAAGAGACACCGTTTTATGGTTGATATACCAAAAACTCGTACGAAACGGTTTGATTCCACTTTCTTTATTCGAACTGTTAAACAGTGGAATGCGCTGCCCGAGTGGGTGTTCCCTGATAATTATAATCTGCGTGTCTTCAAGTCGCGAGTGAATCGGTTTCTTCTAGGCAAGCGTGCTCCATCGTAGACTGCATCTTCGTTTATCATCAGACGAGATGGCAGTCAAACGCAAGCCTATAAACATATTTAAAAAATAAATAATTTTCGTCACTATATTAACTTCAAAAACAAAGAACTTTCCATGTAAAGTTATATCCCCCGTCCACCCCCTTAATTCAGCCCTGTCGCAAAATCCGTTCTTATCTGACGGTTTTTTCTACCTATAAACTACCTACCTGCCAAATTTCAGCTTCAGAGATTAAGTAGTTTTCGAGATTTCGTGTTTAGTCAGTGAGTGAGTGAGTGAGTGATTTTCGCTTTTATATAACATAGATAGACTAGGTTTAAAAAAAAACAAAAAAAAACATAATTTGGCGGGGAAAATATACTATAATTTATATAAGAAGGTACGGTTCGGTACAAGACCACAAACCTAAGAATAATAGGTACACGTATCAAAACTAACCATCTACGAAATATAGATAGATTCCGGAGCAATAAGGCTAGAGTGCTTGGTTAAGCAATCCAATCGTGGTAAATTATATAAAAGCACACCTACGCTTACCTACTTACTCTAGTACAAACTCTAGAGTTTTTTAGTTAGATTAATAGCAAAGCGCAGCGTAGGAAGGCCTCACTAGGTGGACCGACGACATTGATGCAACATGATGCAGGTGGCAGGTTGTCTTACAGTGTGGCGGTCTAAGAGGGAGGCCTTCGTGCAGCAGTGGACGTCTCCGGGCTGATGATGATGATGAGTAAGATTAATACATAAGTGTGTTATAGGAACGAGTATTATTAATATTTCGACCTTGTTGTTAAGTGTTGGAAAATGCTGGAAAATATGACATCGTGGGTTTGATTGGCAGTGAATTTTCTTTATCTTATTTCTTGAAAAATTTAACGTCTTTTTTTTTTAACATACTTATATTATAACAGTGATTGAGGGAGCTAAATCCTCCAAGATCCTCCTACCTACATACATACTATTGATAAATTTGTGAAATGTTTTTATACTAATAAGTATATTTGTGTAGATTTATCTGGTCCTACTTATTGTTTAGATATTTCCATTGGACTCCATAATGGCTGATTATTTGGGTATGGCATGAAGATAGATCATGCCTTGGATTAACGCCGTATAACTAGACTAACTAGAGGCTAGATAACCCTTTGTCCTAAAAAATATATATGGCCTCTATAGAGCGGGTAAAACCGCGGAGAGTTCCCAGTAGGTATCTCATAACAAAGTAAAAAATGGTAAATAGGTATTTCTATCTCAAATGTTTAAATGCCAAACTTGGCATAATTATTTTTCTTGATACATTTTCAAGTAGCATCTACATATTCCTGCAAGCGCTCTCACTTGCGGTAGAAACTTTATGTAACATTCTTGGAACGGATCCAAGCATTTTAAATATCCTGTTACATAATAGCAAAGATTCTCCTTACCAGGTCTTCGTCGTCGTCAGAGAAAATGTTAACACGATCTGACGCCATTTCACTAAGAACATCCGAACAGAACAATATGCATCCATGGCTCACATACACAACACCTTAAACACTGGCAAACACGGTAACTGCATCCAAACTTTCGCATTTTTGCCGCTGTCACGATGCATTATAAAAAACAAAAACACAAAAAAATAGATTGCCCAAGAAATTCGTGCTGTCAGTTTTAAATTTCGAATAATAGTTTCGAAATGCGTCGGAGGTCGCGTTCGATTTTGAACAGGCTCGAGCGCGCTTCGCAAGCTTTGGACGCGTACTGCGGTGAAGGGCGGGTATTCCGTGACTGCTGCGTCTGGTTTCCATGACGACGTGCAGGCTTCGCGTTCGCGCTTTTGCGCCAACTATTACTTAATCCGTGCTCTTGGTGCAGGAAAGCTGCCCTGCACTGCCAAATGACGCGGGAAAGTGAATTAGGATTTTTTACACACAGCAGTGTCGTTGTGGGTACCTGATGTTGGTAGCTCGTATTGGTAATAAGATATATTTTTTGGTATCGAGTGTTTTCTTAGTCACAATTATGTTATATGTGGTATAGTCTGTGACCTTAGTTATAAAGTGTCCTGTTGGATATCCTTTGGGTATGAAACCCTAAAACAAGAATCTTATCGAGATCACGCGCGCGCGCGCGTTCTCGCTCGCGCATGTGAATGAAAAAATCAGAGTCGGTGCAATTGCTGTCAATAAACAATACAAAGGTTCAAAAAAAAACATTTTTATCTAAACGAGTTTTAGCACCTACCTAAAAATGGGATTATAAATGATATGACCAGTTTTATGAATGAAAACTTCTTTTTTTTATGGTCCAAATATGTATTTCAATGTTAACAAAATTATGACTAATACGTAAAAACGACCTGAAACCAGCGACAATGATAAGATAAAGTAAGTAAGTTCGTATAGGCTGAGTGATACTCAGTCATACTCCGTCTTTGCGACATGCGAACCGTACGATACGACAATACAAACTTCTAATACATGTCTAACTGTTTGTCATACAGTAATTAGATTCGCTATCTCTTTTTTCCGGCAAATGTAATATTCATTTTTTTAGCTAGGTATGCTTGATTGTGTTGTCTTGTTAATTTTGATCGATTTGCAAGCGCTGGGCCCGTCCATTCCATTATCACCGTCGCTGCCTAAAACAAACTTAAAATCTATTAATCAAAAAAAATACGGTGCCCATGTGGTAGGGTCCCAAGAACGCTGGCTATATACCCGCGTTGAGTTGCTAAAGAAATTCTCTGCGCGAGGAATGGGCCAGCTCTCTTGTCACCAGCCCTCTTGTCAAAACTTCGTCATCAGCCATGAAACGCCCACTGCTGGACGAAGGCCTCCTCCTTAATAGAGGGATATTGCCATAATTCAACGCTTGGCAGACGGCTTGGGGATCGCAGAATGCTCACCACCGTTAACCAAGAGGACGCTTCTGCCCGTCCTCCGGTGGGTCTGGTTCTCTGGTTGCAGTTTAAGGACAAAACTTAACTGGATCGAAATTTTATTTTATTTCTAAACCTTTGTAATGTTATTCTCAGTAATTTCACCGACTGTGATTTATCATAACTGCCTTTATTCCGTGATTTTATACATAAAAATTTTGAAATGCGCGAGCGAGGTAGCGGCGCGCAACAGTATGAGCCCATAAGTAAATAGATTAAAATTCTTGGTTCCTTGAGTCTGGTTAGGGCTTGTTTCTAACAAATTTGAATTTAGAAGAGCCAGACTAGGTTTGTGTTGGTACCTAATTCCGTTAAGCAGTTCTAGTTTTCAGTAAAGTAATTAAACTAAATCCGTCTCGAAGCGACGTGAGGCAAATTATACTTCACAAGTTCCTTAGTAAGTATTACATAAGGAATACTTATGTGAGCTTATTCACTGAGAATTACGCAACTTAATTGCTTTGGAAATTGATATTTTGTATGACGTCATGGTACGTAATGTGTTTTGTACAATTCGCCTAATAATCTGGTATGCAATCATGAACCAGAAGACGTCCACTGCTGAAGGAAAGCCTCCTTTTGTATGGTATATTGTAGGTACTGATAATATAATTTTTTTTTTCAAGCATGGGTATTATGGCAACTCTATTTAAGGTCTCCTTTAAAAGCTTTCGTCCAGGAATCTCCTGACTGTTGAATGTTGATGTGATGTGTTTTCAACCGACTTCAAAAAAGGAGCTTCTCAATTCGACTGTATGTTTTTTTAAATGTATTTTACGCAATTACTCAGCCAATTATGAACTGATTTTGATGTTTTTTTTTGGTAGGTAATACAGAGGTGGTCCCATATCAAATTTGTATTTTTTTTATAATTTGGTTTTTAAGTTTAGTATCTCAGGGTACGAGACGAGCGCAGTGCAGCGCAGCGCATGATTTTGTTCCTTAGTTCACAGTTCTGGCTCTGCTATTGTTACGGGTAGGCATGATGCTTACCACCAGTCGAATGTCTAGCTCGTCTCATCACTCCAGAGCATAAAAAATACAGGTTGTAAAGTCAACCTATTATTACCGACACCATATTATATTATGCCCATCTCAAGTCCTCAACCTAATAAAATCGATTGTATATCGACCATCATAAGTAATAGCACAGAATAAATAATACAGAAAGTTCTCTCCGCAAAGGAATTGAAATAAATAAGGACTCTATCTACTAGGCAATAAAGTAGCAATTCAACTCGCACAGCGCTGGATACCGCTCTTTTTCTATCACGTATGCTTAGTTACGTGCGACGAGGCTAGCGTGCGGGCGGCCACTAACTTCTGCCTAGCATTGTCCTCCCGGACGGAGCGCCGGCCGAACATACCTAAACTGCGGAGTGACACCCCGCTGGTAATAGTAGTAAAATTAATAGTAAATACAAAATGTAATATACTGTAATACTTCATAGATTTCTTCCTACCAACATTTATTAGAATAAGGTAGAGCGGCAGCCAATAATAAAATTCAATGTAACCGCTCCCCCATGAATTTCAGAAGTTATTACAGGTCAGGGAAACGTAAGGAAATAACCGAAAAAATGGCATTAGTCAGAGACGTGTTTAGCTGTTTTTTGGGTCAAGGCTGGAGCAGTGGGTATCTATAGTATGAGTTTGCAAAAACATTAAAATCAGCTAAGTGAGCGTTCTAACCGACTTTTACGAAGGGAAGTAAGAAGGTACCTACATTAACTATTTAGTACGTTAACTTTTATGAGTATGCCTAGGGAGACTGGGGTAATTGTAACTGTGTAGGCGTAGCTATGTTAAGCACAGCTTACATGTGTAATACCTTGTGTATACTTAAGGTACCTAATTAATATTTATATAGTATTGTATTGAATAACTAGGTAAGCGACAGAGGCACAAGCGTATAGCACAAAAAGTTTTGTAGGTGTGTAAGTATTGAAGATATCCGTTGAAAAATGTATATTTTTTCAGCCTTCTTGTACACCACTCAACCCGGTCCTGTGCCAATCTTATTTAGGTTCAACATCCAGTTCAAGGATGTCACGTAGCTTAGTGCAACGTTGGATCTCGACATTTCTCACTCGGTCTTGTAATTTGATGCCGAGCATAGCGCGCTCATTGGCTCTCTGTGCTACTTCCATGTATCGGCCAGCACCATAAGTAAGTAAGTACGTATGGGCAGAGTGTCCAGCCCTAGTGTCAGAGTTAATGTGCCGCCCGAAGGCCTCTGACATGGCTGACGGTTGTTGTTACAGAAACTAGAACAAACAACCGGGACCAACAATGTAACGTGTCATCTGAACCACGGTAGCGCTCAGAAATAAATGCCACTCACGGTCACCCACCCGAAGACTGACCGGACCGTCCGTTGCTTAACATCGGTGATAGTTTAGAATCACCTAGACAAGCTACGCCACGAGCGCTACTATAATATTATATGGCATTGTTGACAATACACACTGGTTATAAAGACGAATCTTCAGGCATTGTGGGACGTCAATAGATTTGAGAATATTATCCAGCTTGTTAAATGCCACCAATCCCAGCTTACAGTACCTTTATTTTTTCATGAAAAAATCTACAAAGATGTCCATAATTTTTTGACTGCGTCAAGATCAAGCCATCTTGATATTTTTACAGCTTCTAGAGGTCGTAATCCCACGTAATTGAGAAAGAGAATAGAGATTTTTTTGTACATGAGTATTAGAAAATTTGATGTACAAAAAAAACGTTCGCGAGTTTAATATTAGTGTAATAAAAGTAGGTACTTAGAGCGTTTTCACACTTATGTAGCTAGAGTAAGATAGCTTTATGACAGGAAAATTAAAGGCTGCAGTATTATAGCTGGCAGAATGGGTAGCCGAACCATAATAAAGGCGTTGATGAGGCTCTCGGGATGTTTAATTTAGTTTACGGGATAAACTATAGGAAAATGTATCTCAGCTCAATATAACTACTTACTTATTTATGAGTATACCATAAATATTTTAAATTGTAGAGATACGAGTATTACATTTTCGATAGGCGTTTGAACAAAGCGCTTTTGTCTGATATTAAATATAGAGTAATTGATGGCAGTAGGGCCTTTAGTAAAATAAATAATACGCTTTAAAAAAAATTACAACCGACTTTAACTTCTAATACCTGGGTTCTATTTTCTAGTAATTATGATTTAAACACCTAACTACTGAACCGATTTCAAAAAAATTTATATGAGACCATCTCTGATTGTTGATATTACCTACCAAACAAAAAAATAATCATCAAAATCAGTTCATAATTGGCGGAGTAATCGCGTACCTAACATAAATAAATAAAAAACATGCAGTCGGATTGAGAACCTCCTATTTTGAAGACGGTTGAAAATAGAGCTAATTTTGGCCACAAATTCGCCTGATAGTAAAGTGACAGTGTGGCCGACGACGAGCTACGTTCGAACTAGAAAAAAATATCTATTTATATCATGAGAGTTACAAACATTTTGTGTTATAATACGTAAAATTTTACCTTGTATCATCAAAGAACGTCTACTGCTTGTATACACATAATATTGAAGCAAAGCAATCATTAAAATAACGTTTTTCCCAACCAATCTAAGGTTCTAAGTCTCTTAAGTCTAAGAGATGGCTCTCTTTATCAAAAACGAAACACCTGTTAAAATCATCCAGCAAACTAATCTCCGACGAAATTCTTTTCTACACGGTCAAACTTCGTTCGTAAATATAAAATTCCATTAGTGGAGATTTTGCTCCGGGGACGCAAAAGGCCCGTTCTCCGGAATAAAAAGGTAATGAGCAAAAAGAGCTCAAATGAACGACAAATAAGAGTGGATCCTCTCTGGCTTGTTTGAGCTAATGGGACGATGGACTCGTATTGCACTAATCAGGCCGGAATTTTCTTGTTAGAAATGGAGCACGTTCAACTTATCTAGTCTTGGGTGCGTTGGAACTAACGAACATTTTATTGGTCGGTTTTCAGGTTTTTCTAATTATATTTTTTTATACGGTCAAGTGACGAGACGAGCAAGACTTTCCTAGTGGTAAGCGTCACGCCTGCCACTAAAAAGATTTCTTCTGTGTGACGTATTTCCATTTTCTCTGTGTGAGGTATTTCCATTTTGATGTGCGTCACACAGAGGAAATCTTTAACTAATCTCTAATCTTTAATCTTTATCTTTAGGTAGGAAAAAGATTTCTTCTGTGTGAGGTATTTCCATTCTGTGACGTATTTCCAGGATAAAGATTTCCCCTATATGTGATGTATTTCCATTTTGTGATGCGTCACAAAATGGAAAACCTTATAATGAGTGTGACATATTTCCATTTTGTTGCGCGTCAAACAGAGGAAAAAGTTTACCTCTGTGTGACGTATTTCGAGGAAATAGGTTTGCTCTGTCTGAGGTATTTCCATTTTGCGACGAGTCACACAGTGGAAAAAGATATACTCTGTGTGACGTATGCCATTTTGTGATGCAAAATCTTATCCTCTGTGTGACTATTATTTTCTTTTAACATTCTTTTTTTTGGAGTCTCCTTTCAGTATAAAAGTTCCTTTAAGCAAACACTCATAATTATCTGTTTCGCATTAACAATATAAGTGTGATTATTTTAATAAATGTCTTGTCAAAATATTTAGTCAGAACTAACACATGTAAAAGATTTTTTTGTACTTTAATAAATAACTATACATATTGATTTATTAACATTTTCTTCATTTGATACTTTTCAGAGTTAGCTGTCGAGATTTTTTTAGTTCTGCATTTCACTGGTGGCAAAGAAGAATATTAGATATAAGATAGAATAATATGGAATTCTCACAAAGAACACAAGCTCTCTCACGGCCTTTCATAAAGTACCATATTTATTTTCCGAGCTCACCTCTAATGAGTAGTTTCATTACAGAGAGCCTTTTACAAATATATGAAGGCAACGACGCTCAGAGCTTTGAGAGGCCTTGGAGTGGTACTTTAGTCGAGGGCCAGGACTATCTTATCTTACTTGAAAAGGGATTAGTTCATAACTTGGGATAGGATAAAGTTTTTTTCCCGGAAAGAGGAAAACTTCATGCTGCCCTGTGACAATATTCCGAACAAACAGACAATACCATAGAAGAGAAAACAGGAAGTTGGTACAATCCACTACAGGTGAAAAAAAACAGAAAATAATTATGTAAGTACCCCCATTATCATACCATATCATAACCATATCATGGGGCATATCTTTTATTTTATATTAAATACTGTATTTTTTTACTAACAAATAGTGTTTGTAAGTTTTTTTTTATACCTTTGTTACTAACCCCTAGATCCTAGTTATCTGAATAAATACAATTTAAATTTGAATTACATGGGTTATACGTACATTTTCGTTCAGGAGTATACGCACAGCACAGAAAGTATAGGTAGTTATCTATTCAAGTGGTACTAAGCTAAATGTTGGTATTTGCAAGTAAATTTTCCCTGGAAGTGGTAATTTTTAGAGATGGTTTGTCACTAGTGGTTCATAAAGTTTTGTGTGTACGATCTTACTTTTAGTGACCAAAATAAACAACTTCTTAATGGTTTAGGTATTATGATTATGACACTCCTTTGATAAATTTACTATAAGTACGTAGGGCGATCATTATAAAGTGAGAATGAGGTAGAAACTCTATGTAACCGAAAAAAGTAAATACTGGCTGGTAAAGCTGGAATATTGATAAGATTAAAAAAAGGAAATAATTTGAATATCTTTTGTTTTAAAAAAATGGAAGTCTTTTGTTTGCGGTCTGTCGTAGCGTGTTGTCGAAAATGGAAAAAAAAATTGCGTGCGGTTTTAAGTATCTGTGCAAGAAAAATTTCAATACGAAATGAACTAATCAAGACTTGCAGGATACTTTAGGAGCAAATGCACCACCTTATTCTACAGTTGCTTGTTGGTGTGCCAAATTTAAACGTGGAAAAACATCCACCAAAGATGACCCTCGCCCTGGCCGCCCCATAACGGTAGTGACCGAAGAAATGGTAAAAAAAGTCGAGAACATTGTTTTAGCAGATCGTCGTTTTGTCGATCGACATTTATGGCCGATGAAACAAAGATTTCGACTAATAGTGTGCATAGCGTTTTATACAATGATGTTATATGTTTTATACAATGATGTTATATGGTTTTATACGAACGCTTGGGGATGAAAAATGTATCCACGCGCTAGGTCCCCAGAATGCTTACCGATGCACAGAAACAAACCAGGCTGAACATTTCTCGAGCTTCATTGGAAATGTTACAACAAGATCCTGATCGTTTTTTGTCTCGATTCATAACAGAAAGATCAATCTATTAACAGGCGTTGTGAGAGGGGTTGGGGGGGGGGGGAGGGTGATGGTAGAGTCGGTAGAGTTTTTGGGCTAAAAAATTTGCTCGTTTGAGTGGTGAATTTTAGGAGTGGGCCGAATTTCTGCCGTACGCGTTCCGTATTGTCGGAGATGTAAAAACAGTGCCAGTAAAATTCTATCAGGGACTTTTTATTAAGTTCGGCAAAATGTGCTGATAGGGCTTGGTACAGAAATCCCCGTAAATACGCATGGTTACCTAAAATATAAAAAACATTATCTGACAAATGAAAGAAACGCGAAACCAGGCAGTGGGTCGTTTGTAGCGATGATAGCTCAGGGGTTAGCACGTTAGTTCCCACGAGCACGTTCTCACCCACGAGCTTAAATATAAAGAATATAAAGAAATATAAAATACGAAATATAAAGGAGTCTGACGTTTATCTTATCAATAAACTATTGTATTGTATTGGAGCTTGAGTTGTCGGTGAAGGAAAATATATTTAGTGAGGAAACCTTATCATGGTGGTATGGTACTTTGTAGCACTCAGCTGACTAACGACCACTGTTTCCTAAAGCGTCATTTGAGACCAAATTCCTTTTCCAGAGAGGTGGGTTTTTCGTCTGCGTCTATACCGTCACTTAACCACTTAACTAAAATTAAATGGATGTAGCTAACTATAGGGCCGTCGAATAGCTGACGAGTCAGGTCGTGCCTTTCAGGGCGCGCCGGCAGGTGAGTTGTTTACCAGCAGAGTGCTTTTTTCAATCGGGAAAAAAGACACACTGGTTAATTGATTTTGTTGAAAACCTGTAAAAATAGTAGATTCAATCTATAAAGACGTATATATAGACGCATATTTGCAAATTTATGTAGATAAAGCAAGCAAGCAAGCAAGTCTGTATTGGCCGGATGGCGAACCCTAGTTAGTGTACCTAAGTGTTAATTTGCCGCTCGAAGTCCTCTCCTCTAAACATGGTTTTTATAGATAGAATATTAATTCTCAAAAAAAAATGTTCTATTAGTATAATATGGTCTTATGGTAAACGAGCAAGACTCTTCTGGCAATGAGATATAATACCCGATGCCCATGACCTCTGCTGATACACAGAACTTAAGCAATAAAACAAAGTCCAAAACAACTCTACATTGGCGCGTTCGATGGTGAGACTTATTAGCCCTGCAATAAAGCTAGCTAGACAGACTAGCTACAGTACCTATATACCCTTCAATACAGAAGTAATGTTTACACACTAAGTACAGCAGAGTACCTATTTATTAATACAACGATGGTATATCAACCAATGATTGTCCATAGTCCATTTAAACCACTAAAGCCACTAAATTCATACAAACAGAGCATGCTTTGACTATAAACAGTCCTAGTAATATTGTTCTCTCGTGAATTGAAAGGCCGGCGCCAATATGTCGCGCCAGTGTGGCGATTTTCGCAGTAGATGATTATGACCATTTTAACATAGAAAAAATCATAATATACTGTTATTACTCTCTCGTTGATAAATAAGAAAAAACAGGACATCAAAAACAATTTGGGTGTTTCTTAATGTATAGTTTACCTCCTGACATGTTAGCATTGGAAAAAGCTATTTTGTTAACTCACTGATCAATTGATGTCCATCCTGCCCTAGTAAAGGTATTTAAAGAAAAATAAGATTAGGTGATTATTTGATAATTTGTTTGTACCATTGAGATAAGATCTAAAGAGTCACAATCTCTAACTGAAAACAGTCAAAAAACGTCCGAGTGTCGTTGTAAATACCTATACGTGCAAGTGCATTATATAGTTCAGAATTGTTCGAATTTAGACGTTATGTCGCTTGTGTCCTATCGTAGTTCAAGTCGTTCAAAAGTCAGCGCACTGCATAGCGTGCGCCGAGTTTTAGCACGAACATTTTTTTTGCTCGTTGTGACTCTATAGATATTAGCTCAATGGTTTGTACCTATAATCTGAACATTACACAACAATTATATTTTCAAGATATTTTGAACAGCCAGCATATACCAAATGCACAGCAAGAAGAAGTTGTTGATGAATTTTGCATTCATTCCTTGCCAACTGCGTCACACAAAATACCCTAATTACGTACTCGTACCTACCCCTACAATGACTCACCGACGCAGTATCGACTGGGTTGGGGAGAGGGATGCCAAAATGTCCGGTGTCATGGTCACCCCACATCAACAACTTGTGCAAAATAGGTTAAAACCACAGAACTAATATTCTCTAGAGATGTCCAAAGACTCGTGGCAGAGGTATGACGGGAACGCGAAAAATCATGTTGCCGCATATTGTTTTTTGTTAATTAAGTGCCGCGAACGCGATTCAGGCGCTTGTCTCGACAAGTGATAAAACATTTATTTACAAACATACTGTTATATACTGAATTATATACAATCTGCTACTAAATAATGAATCCTACTACTGAATCACATACGGATATTTACTGAATTTGACCATAATTTACTGAGTGTGACTTATTTGACTAAAATTCATCAAAACTTCTAAAAATATTATAGTTCTTGATACAGGCAAATGCACAAAGTGCAACACCATAAACCTCTTGACAGTAAAGAAGAAGAGTCTGGTCTGGATTGCATGCAAGTTGAGTTGAGCTTACATGTATTTAACTTTTATTATATTCATACTTTTATTTGAGCTGTATCTTGGTAGAATATAATGTCTTGCTTAAAGTATCTAAAAATCAAGACAAGCATGTACTTGCCTAAAAGTGTAAGATGTTTTGGCCCCTATATATTACTTTTTTACTATGGTTTTTTATACACAACTACCGAAAAAAGTACATTATTTTCTTTTGAAATTAAAAAGAAGAGAAGGTTTGTCTAATATACAGGGTTAGTTCTAATCAGTTAGCATCCTTTTAAGGGCATATTCAGTACATCAAAACAAACAACTTGTACTATGGGGTCAACATCGAAATCGCGAAAAAATTATGAGCTATACATTTTGCCCAAGGTCAATGAAATTTTTGTATGGAACACCTGATATATTTTTCGCGATTTCAGTGTAGGCCCGATAGTAAAAGTTTATAGATTTGATGTATAGAATATGCCCTTAAAATGATGCTAACTGATTAGAACTAACCCTATATATACGTAAAGTATACATACTTTAAAAAAACAATTGACTTCAAACAGTTATACCCATAACCATAACCTTTCAAACAAATTTTCAAAATGGGTGAGAACAGACGATGAAATCGGTGAAACCATTGATTATATACCCAGCCAGAGAGCTAGATCCTCCAAGGGTGAAACACAAAAATAAACATATATAATAAATACGAGTAGAACATAGAACCTCCTTTTTTAAGTCAGTAAAAAAATATAAACCTATTATAATGAAATGTGCCACTAAAGTTCTATTTCTCCCCATAAAAGTGAGTCACCGTGATGGCATGGCGCAGTGAGGGTGGCCTGCCAAATGTCTAAGGGTCAACCCACACGTACCACAACCACACCACATCGCAGCGGCAAAATGTGGTGACGCTGTGGTTACGTGTGAATAGTATCGTTGCAGCTTTTGCAGTTGCGTTGTGGTACGTGTAAATTCTACTATTCATTTTCAATACAAAAATGCCCGACTACGTGTTGTGGTTGTGGTGTGGTTGTGGTACGTGTGGGTTGGCCCTAAAGCAAGGTCACCCCTTGCAATGCAGCATTGTATTTTGTCTTGGCGCAATGTCATTCTACGTAGCCAGTTCTCTAAGTAGAAAATATTTGGTAGATATTTGTTATTTATCTGAAGTCTGATATGTTATGATTATACTTAGCATGATTAGATAATGGACCTGGCTGTGTCCTAAAACTGCATCCAGAACCACCGGAGGACGGGCAGCAGCGTCCTCTCGGTTAACGGTGGTGAGCATTCTGCGATCCCCAAGCCGCCTGCCAAGCGTGGAGATTATGGCAACCCCCTTAAGTGAAGGCCTTAGACATCTTCTGGCTGATGATGTGATTAGATAACTTTACTGCACGGAAATTCCTATAGGTTGTTACTTACCTGAAACATTTGCCAAATAATTTTGCAAGAGTCAAAGAAGAAAATGCATATAAATATTATATATTGGTTCGAATTTTAGTCTTAGAATTTTCCTTGAGGTAGGTAGGTTAATACATTTCGAGATTACATAATATGATTCAATCAAACGCATACATACCTAGGTACTTTGAAATGAAATATCGAGCTTTCATGATTTGTCTGCCGTCTAAGCAGATATCGCTTGCAACCACTACTGACAAAGTTTGTTTATCGATATCATCAATCCGGACCGGGCACAGGCACTCGATTCGAGTGAGGTTACAAATCTATGCAATCGATACAATGTTGAAGTATCGAGTAGGCCGAGTGCTTTGATTAAGAGAATCGTACAAATTAGGTAGCACATCACTAGAAATAGAGATCTTCGTGTTTTTGATAAAGCGTCATCATCATCATCAGCCTATCTTAGCCAACTGTTGGACCTGGATAGGCCTCTTCGTGAATGTCACTTAAGAAGCGACGACCTGATCCTTGAGAGCGACATTTTTCTACGAGATTTAAATATTTTGTTTATATAGGAGGAGTAGAACTTTATGAAAATTACAGTTTCGAATTAAAAAAAATACACCCAACGAAGTGTAAGTAAATGGCCGTACAGGCAATTTATTTTTTATGGGATTTAGTGGTCTGTCCTATTGTAAAAAGTATCTTTTTACTTTATGTAGGAACAATGAGTTATCTTCGGCAAAGTATAGGTACAATATAAGGATCCACGAATGCTCTTAGAAAAGCTATCAAAATTCAAGTTATTGATAAAATACGCTGCTTGCACTGCACATTTTCTCACAGCAGTAGGTAAACCAAAACTATGCCTAACGTTTTGCACTAATGGCATTGATGTAAAGATTCTCAAGGAAGCCAAGACAAATTAATCAAGTAAAGCATTTCCTCCTAAACTCAAGGATCTGCGCGGCATGAGCGATAGGTAATCAGATGGAAGATGAAATTGCTCGCAGATTCGCTTTTAAGTTCATCTCGCGGGAAGCTTTAGCAAATAGATCATGTGGGATATGAAATGTTTAATTATTTTGTATAACAAAAGCAAATTAATAACGAGATTTGAGAAGCATTCAGATTTAGTAGAATGTTTCGTGTATGGTTTTACATTTTGATGATATTGAATACAACCTTGGTTTAACATAGCAAAGTTCTTGCAACGAATGTTGCGAGTGAAACTCTGTAGGCGTTTCAGGTTTAATATCAACAAGATCAATAAAGAATCAGTTTCTTAACAACGCGGCCTTTTTAAACTCACTATGCAATGAAAATTTTATGTAAGACAAACCTTGTCTTCAGATTAAAAGTTAATTAATACTCTTTATTTTACACCAGAAACAACGTAGGTAGGTACTTAATTATAATCTAGAACATATCGCTCTTAGCGATAAGGCAGCTAGTTGTAGTACCTACTATTGTAACCTACGTAGTTTTTTGCCAATTTTTTGTAATTTTGGTTATTAACAATAAAGAATTACTAAATTTGATCTTTGATGCTGTTTTTTTATTAGTACATACTAGGTTTGCGTTTGTTTTTCCAGAAACACAGACTTTGACATAAAGTTTCACATCTTCGCTATTAAATCAAAGCGCTTTTACATATTTTTAATTAGTTATACCTACTGAGTAAAAACGGCTTGATCTTAGTGCAACAACCGGCGACCTTCTGGCAACTTATGGCTTATCATCATCATCATAATCATTTCAGACTGTAATAGTCCACTGCTGAGCCCAGGCCTCTCTTCTTGTACGCCACTTATCCCTCGTGTCACATGTTAATGCTTATTTTAATATAGATGTAAAAAATCCGATCTAATAATCTACAATCGACCACTAATAAAATATCACCGTTCCCACTGCCTACAGCAACATTTGTTTGAAAACTCTGTAATCCGAGATTCAATATCTTGTTCCGAGCTGCGAGGGTACATTCCATTTCCGTCTCCCGTCTCGAGGCAACAGTCACGTTGCTACTGGCAACGATGGCCCGAAATGATACTATCTCCCCTATCCACTGCGGTGTAGGCAATATACTATCAAATCTGAAGGAATATTTCATTGGGTTGATTGAAATAAACTTTTACCCTTTCGTATTATGAGTTTATGAGGTATAAATCTCTAACCCCCGGTATTGGAATTTACTTATTCATCATCGAAATCCATTATTATCAAACTTATATTATATATGACGGAGGAGGAGGGTCCTTTCGCCATCATCATCAGAACTCATCGTTGACCTTCTTTGCAGTGGGCGTCGTCGGTGGGTAGTGTCGGATGAGAATAAAACAAGCTCGTACAATCAATCAAATTATAATCTTCACAGGCACAGTACAGTAATCAGGTAGGCACAAATAAGTTGTAGGTAGGTACGTATCACAGAACGCGCGATGGTTCAGTGTCCACCGCACGCGCCGCTCGTCAATGGGAAAGTGAAGTCACCGATCGACGGCGCGCACGTCACCGACTCCATCGAGTGCCACCAGGTGGCGCTGGCGTCCCGGATACGACTCGATTGCGACATATATTATATTACATATATATATTATTTAACTCACAATAACAAAAAGGTACCAGTATACTTGAAAATATAAGCTGCAGCAGCAGTTTTCAATTGCACAGAATAACCTCTATTTTTGGTAGTACCAAGTAACATGGTGTAAATATTCGAAATAGATCTTTATATTTAAACAAAATACATATTTTGCTTGATTTGCATTCACGATTTTCATACAGTCGGCTATGGTGTTATAATAGCACCTATCTGTTTTGGCGACGTTATCAAACCACGCATCCGTACGTAACATGGCCGCGAGCCGCAGTCAACGATTCTGCCTACATTTTCATGCAAAGCTAAAAAGAAGAAACGTACATGTGCTTGTGCGTAGCATAGCAATGGATTTTCAGCTTTACTGTCAAAAGACAGTCCTTTTTTAACATGAATAGTTCTATGTTTGGCCACCAGCTCGCCTTGGATGAAATGCGTCGAATCTAAAAGAAATATATTCACTCTAGCCTTAATGAGGCCCAGATTGTCCAGGTTCATTTAGGCTTATTACTTCTACGAAAACTTGTAGGATTTAGCATCTCTCTTAGGTACCTTTAGTATGTGTTATAAAAACAACATAATTTTACACTTAGATAGGTAGGTATTAAGGTATATTGTTTTTAGAGACTTACTAAAACGAGACAAAGTTCAATGTATCTAGTAATGAATGGTTTTAAAATTATGGTAGACCAGGGGCCTTGAATAATGATTTCCTGGGGAAAAACAGCTGATATAATGAATTACATTCCGCCGCTTCCGGGCCCTTCCTGATTGTTTGATTACTCGTAAACTTAGCTACTATTGAATTTGGTATAACAATACAAAACATTTAATTACAATAAGTTTCAAAAGGAGTTAGGAAGTATTTAATTAAATTTAACGATGTGATTAATTTCATGAGGCTGGTTTTTCCAAGTTATGACATATTACTTATATTATAAGTGTAGTTTACATTATTTTGAAAGTAAAACATGTAAACTTTTGAATATATTAAGTGAGAAAATGTTACTACTTAGTTCATATTTAATTTGATTATTTTTGAGTGCTTACTTAAAAAATAAAACACATATATAACCAAAAATCTAAGTGGTTAAAAAATCTAGATGTTAGAATTAAAAATGTTAAAATAAACTACTTAATTACAATAGTCAAACGGGAACATTTGCGGGAGCTTCATTCAAACTCTACTTTGGTCTAGCGAGCGAGACTCTCTAGATGAGTGCTCTACTGCATATTTAAACTCTTTGTAACCTTTTTGAGGAGAAATAAGTTATTTTCTACAACACTGTTGACTGTTAGTGAGCAACCCAATTATTTAAATTTATTTAATCTAATACATATAATAAAAGGCTCTGTCCTGACTGACAGACAACGCACAGCCCAAAGCGCTGGTCGTACAGACTTGAAATTTGAAGAGTGTATTCGTCTCGATGCGGAGGGGTGTACAAAGAAAGGATTTTTCGAAATTCGACCCCCCAAGGGGGGAAAAAGGGGAAGGGAAGTTTGTATGAAAGTCCTTTGTTTTTGGACTTTTAGTCACGAAAATTTGGATTTGGATAGTTTATTTAAAATAAAAAATACTGTTTTCAATTTTTTTTCAAAAAATCGGTAGAGTCGGTAGAGTCGGTAGAGTCGATAGAGTCGGTAGAGTCGATAGAGTCGGTAGAGTCGGTAGAGTCGGTAGAGTTCAGGGAGTTGTAGGGGGGCTAAAAAAATTGCTCGGGATGATTTAAAATGGTGAATTTTGGGAGCGGGCCGAATTTCTTCCGCAAGCGGACGAAGTCGCGAGGGACCTCTAGTAATATACAAATACATATAAACCATATGCAGTTTTAGATATGTGTCAATCTAAACGTATACGTGTAAGTAAAGTTGATGATTAGGTACTAAGTAATTGCCTAATTCGCTTTCCTGGATAGAAATAATTATAATGCATTTTAAGTGGTATTTAATCGAACGTCAAAGAAAGTTGGCTATCACAAATTGTGGTTTTAATCGTTAAAAAAATTAAAACCCACAATCAGGCCAAAAAAATATATTAACTGGATATTCAAATTTTCCTACTGTGAATAACTATCCGGAACAAAGACAATTGGATGGGTTAAGTTATATTTGGTTTGAGGCTTGACTAACTATAATAGGCTAGTTCGTCACTTTTTGTTCGTCGTCGATACAAAAGGTTTGTTTTTATACAATCAAGCGACTTATACAAGCTGTATCAGCTCGGGCTGCCAGACCGTCTTGTACTCATAATACAAGACTTTCTCAGGGCTCGAAGCTTTCGATACCGCGTCGAGGGACAACGCTCCTCCCCCCACGACATCGGCTCCGGAGTCCCTCAGGGCTCCGCTGTGGCCCCGATTCTCTTCTCGCTTTTCACCTGTGACATCCCCCGCACCCCCAAAGTGGAGCTTGCTCTCTTTGCCGATGACACCGCCCTCTACACCAGAGGGTGGAACAAGGTCATTCAGCTAGCCCACCTTCAACGAGCCCTCAATCTCCTCGGAGACTGGTTCAAGAAGTGGGCTATCACCGTTAACCCCGATAAAAGTGCAGCCGTGTACTTTCATCCGTTCAAAAGACCTCCTTCTAAGCATATCACGCTCAACGGCCAGCCCATCCCATGGGCTACCGAGACCAAGTATCTCGGTGTGACCCTTGATCGTCGACTCACGTTCTCTAAGCATATCCAGTTAGTTCGCAACCGAGCAGCCTTCTTCTTAGGCCGGCTCACTCCCCTTCTCAACGAGCGTAGTAAATTGTCCCTTAGAAATAAGGTTACAATTTACAAAACTTGTATTCGCCCCGTCATGACGTACGCCTCCGTGGCGTTCGCTCATGCCTCCAGCATAGATCTAGAGAAACTCCAAGTCATACAAAATAGATTCATCCGCAGAGCAGTCGGTGCTAGCTGGTTCATGCGAAACTCCGACCTGCACTGCGATCTCGAACTCCCCTCCATCCGTCAGTACATTAAGTACGCTTCGCGCCGCTATTTCGATGCGACCCCCCACCATCCCAATCCACTCATAGTCCAAGCCTCGAACTATACGACAGACACGACAGACCCACCCCCCTTCCGTAGACGCCCCAGACACGTCTTGGGCGACCCGGACGACCCCATAGCCGTCATCACCTCGGCGGCGCTGGGCTCGCCTGATCCGACCACTCCTAGCAACAAGAAGTATTCCGTCTTTGGTATAGGCGCCGGTTACCAAAGGCACACAAACACGCACCGACCTCGCCGGCGAGGTCGAGGACTCCCCAGATCTGTCAGAAAAAAAAAAAAAAACAAAAAAAAAAACAATCAAGTGACGAGACGAGCAAGGCGTTCGCCTGGTGGTAAGCGCCACAACTGCCACTAACAGTAGTAGTGGCAGAATTGTGAACTTGCGAACACAATCCTGCGCCGCACTGCACTGCGCTCGTCACCCTGAGATATTAGATGTTAAATCTCTTCATACCCAGTAATTTCCCTGGTAACCTTTTTCTTCAAACCGGAACACAGTAATGCTTGCACACTACTGCTTGGCAGTTGAATAACTGGCAAAGGTGTGGTACTTCCCCAGGCGGACTCTGCAGTAGAGTCCTACCACTACAAAAACAAACAAACTTTACATAAGATAAAGCAATGACATGGTTAGTTGTTAAAGTTAAAGCAACGCGTCAATTATTCTTATGTTAATAGGCTTGTAACCAAAGTATTTAAACTTAACAATTTATAGCTGACTTGAAATGGATTATTCCTAAATATAAAAAAAAAATAGAGCAACAACTGGCATGGCGGACGCATAACTGCCGCGCCGTCAAAACTAAATTTATCCATCACCACTCTAAAAACGCTGTATTTTTTTATTACGTATAATAATGAAGTATTTTTTTTTAAATCATTTATTCGATATATTTACATGTATTTATATGTATTTATAGAGATGTGATTACTTGAAGCCACAAGATCTCGTAGTAAAAGAAGCCCCCTAACCTACACCAACATATAATATATTTTTTTTTTAAACCGTGCATACTCCGAGGTCCTATTTAGAGGATGACCTTCTGGCTGATGATGATGACTCCTAGCTCCTCTCTAGGATACCCTGTGTCAAGGATGCCTTGGGTTGCAATTCATAGGTAAAACATGAACAATCAACATCTAGGAGCACATATTCAAATTCATAAATCAAAGATCTGCCTTATCTGACCCCATATTCTAAACCCGAATGACGGAGACAGGTAGTGTATAGTTTCCGAGTGGATACCTTTCCGACTGAGTTGAGATTACGGTAGCTGAAGCAAATCTGAGCGCTGAAAGCTGATCTGTCCGTCTGAAACGAACCCGGGCCTTCCGGAACTCAAAGAAGACACGAAACCACTGAGCCACAGATTTTATATTTTATATCTGTATTCCCAGCCTAGTTTCAGAGTTAATTTGCCGCCCAAAAGCCTCTGACTGGCTCGAAGGATACAAATGTAGAACAATCCGACCCGCGGTAGGGCTCAATGAAAATGCCACTGGGTGACATTTACATTATGAGGGCTACCGCGGTTGGCAATGCCAATCACGGTCAGGTCATCCATCCGAAAACTTACCGGAACGTCGGGGCAGAAGTATCTTTTACCTTGATTTTGTAAGTCCATCACGATCGCTTTCCAAGTCTCGCCTGTATATAATCTAGCGACTGAACTTAATAGAGTGGAAGAGACGTTCTACCATCGTTTTATGTGGACCATAATGTATTTTACGAGGCATCATCACGGCAATAAGGCTGTTTATGACGTCACTAACCATCCCCGACCCATGAGCCTCCTGGGGAGAACTGAATTATGATTAGTGACGCTTATCTAAGTACTTATAATAGAGTAAAATATACTTACTTAGTTATGTAAGTAAGAAACATTGGAGCAATCAGCTTAGCGTGTTTTCAACCGACTTCAAAAAAGGAGGTTCTCAATTCGACTGTAAGTTTTTTTTTGTATGTATGTTACGCAATTACTCCGCCAATTATGAATTGATTTAGATGATTCTTTTTTTGTTTGATGGTTTGATGGTTCAGAGGTGGTGTCATAATTTTTTTATCGAAATCGGTTTAGTAGTTTGGTTTTTAAATCAATATTACTAGAAAATATGAAGATGTCATCCAAGTATTCGAAGTTGAAGTCGGTTGTATTTTTTTTTAAAAGCGTATTATATTAACTCGTTGGTAAGACTCAAATGACCTAGGCTTACTTTAGACTAATATACACGGTTAGTTCTAATCAGTTAGTTCTAGTCAGTGTACATATGTACAGAATATGCCCTTAAAAGGATGCTAACTGATTAGAACTAACCCTGTTTAAATAGGTACTTAAGTTGGGTATTTATTATTGGCAGCATTTTTTTTTAATTACTTACGGTAATTTTGATATGGTTTCTCAAGGGAAAAAGGGTTCAAAACGCGTTTTCTTATGTTTCTAAGATTGGAAACGTTAGCTTTTCTTACCAGCCAAATTTACCTAATAAAATGGTTTTATTCCGGACATTTATATTTATGAGACATTATACAGAGACAGGGTAAATAAAAACAACTCCCTGCAGTCCTGGATTTGTCAATAGGCCGTATAGGCCGTGGCCTAGGGGTGGCAGCGTCCTAGGGGCGGCAGATTTCATAGGATGCTCGCCCCCCTATTATTTTAGAAAGGTACATGGGGCGGCGGAAATAAAGTGCCCTACACTCATAAATAATATAAATCCGGCACTGACAATAAATAGGTAACAATTAATGCTTCGGTCATTGAACCAAACAGATAGGTACCTACTGGTAAAAGCCTTAAAACTAAAATATTATGACATTGGTGATAGAACAAGGTCCCCCACGCATTTTAATAAGAGCCCACCTTGTAAATCAAGCTGCCATAAGTTCACTTTGAACTTCTCTTTTCTTATAGAACGAGTTTTCCATTAAAGGCTGTGGAGTACACAGTGCAGTTAAGTAGGTAGGTACAGGTTCCTAACATGTCCTTTCATATCTTGGTGGCGACAAATTCTGTGTGAACTGGCATGGCAATGAGTAGAAAGTAGGTACATATTAGAGTTTTTAATCAAATAGGTAAGACTAGATCTAGTAATAGTAATTTCAATTTTGTAGATATCTTGCATTTGGTATCTTGCCTAAAGAAGTTGTTTTCAAAAAATAAAAAATAAATTCATGCCTTCGTTACGACCTTGGCTGGATTAATCCATGACAAGTTTTTAACTCTCGCGCAGGCCACGGGCAAGCCGGCCTTGCCTCCATGACGTAACTTAGGCGTTCGCGCCGAACCGCCTGACACTTCGAACGTGCGCGAGCGCATCTTACCGACAAATACACATTTCAAATATTTAAAAAGAATAGAATAAAAACAAGTTCGATTTGAAGTTATAAAAAAGATTACTTATCCTTTTTAGTTTTAGTGCGTGGTGACTGTGTTGTTTTAAATTATTCTTTGAGGAATCGAACGACTGTAAACATTGAGTATGTTGTGAGTTGAAGCAGTATTTTCTTCTATATTGTTACCTTCTGGAAAACTGATTATAACTAGAATACAAAGAATAAAGAACACAATATTGGAATTTGAAGTAAGTATACTAAATAAAATGTAGTAGGTACCTACGAGTACTTAGGTAGCAACAGTGTCGGGACCAAATGTAAAAGCGGTTGTACTCGTATCAAGTGGTAAAGAGCCTACTTTCTTGTCTATAAGAAAACTATAACTGGATTCCCAAGATCAAGATACAAGTTAGTAGAATAGAAACGACATTTATTTTCATTTCAAGAATGTAATTCAAAGCCTTTCTGTAAGTAATTTCGTGAATATAACTTACTTATCACAGTTTTGACGTCATAAATATCGTCGACTAGACGCTATTTAATGAGCCATTACATTGAAGATGAAGATCCTGTTTTAAATACTTTTTATACCCTTGAGAAATCAGTTCATTGGCCTCATAGTAACTATTAGTTATACAATGAGTACCAGTCATTATTTTAACGACCACTACATTGAATATTATAGTTGTTCTTTGGACGAAGATAGAACGGTTGCTACAAATTGATCTAAAAATTGTGTGTAGGTAAAAGTTTTTTCAAAAGTTTTATGAATAAAAATAATATATGAATAAAATAATATTATGAGTTCAGAGCTTATCTGGAACTTGTGTGGGCTGAAATTTTGGGAAAATATATGGAAAAATGTCTAATTCTTGCATACATGATATCACGTAGGTGCAGAAACGCTAATAAATAATTATAATTAAGTATCTATATAGGGATGCATTTAACTATTCTTAGAAGTAGAAACATGGTTACAACTTTATATTATTTTTATGTAAATAAAGCTTAACCGTTAAAGATAATATTATTATAGCAAATTATGATTGAACCAAACTACTTTTGTGCGTGATTTAGAAGGAGTTAGCGGATAAACAGGCAGACAGACGCGGAGAGCGACTTCCTCTAATACTATGTATTGTAAGACTTTATTAAAACAAAAATGTGTCAAAACCACGTCAGTTTTCATAATAATACTCTATTGTTTGGATCCAGAATCGGCAGTTTAGTTATAGTAGGTAGATACTTACACAGTAGTTCATCTAATGCATGATGCATGTCTAAACATGTTAGACTTTCTATCCACTCAAATTTTATAGATATAAATACGAGTATGTTGCAACAAATGTGATGCGTGGTAACCTAACGCTTCTCACAAGTTACAAAACACGCGTAGGCCCGTGGGATTCAAACATTCAAGATCCACTGAATGGATTCGAACTCAATTATTAAACTAATTGGAGTAGATAGACTCGCCTCATCAGAGTTCCAGTTGAGTGAACCACACAATACAATCTGTTTAATCTGAAAACCTAGACATTTCGAAGCTAAAATTATAAGGCCTAAGTTAATTTTAAGAGTTAAAAAGCCGTGGCAGCCTAATCGGGCGCTCCACTTGAAATCGTGAGCAATGAGCTCTTTGGAATTTATACAACGTGAAACCAAAAGGGCCAAAAATACGGAAGGGCATGTATGTACTCATCGTTATGAACAACTTTTAATATGGGGCGAAACCTAAAATCACGAAAAAAAACAGCTGTTCCATACATTTTGTCCAAGGTCAATGAACATTTTTTTTGCCCTTTCGTATTGTTGAACCTTTTTGTTACACATTGTATATGGATTTTCATACTACTACTGTATTTTCGGTGAAATATACCATCGTGAGGAAACCTGCTTACATCCGGAGAATTTAAATGGTGATGGTATTGTGAATCCACCAACCCGCTTCTTGGCCAACGTGGTAGGTACACTGGGAAAAATACACAGCTTTCGAACACGGCTCCAGTTTCTGTAGCCATGTAAACGACTGTGCCAGCCAGGTTTGGCAGCCGTGTGAAGAGCCGTGTACGCGGTTAGAGATTTTACACGGCTGTGTAAGCCAATTATACTGCTGCGTTAGCCGGTAAAGACGGCTACGCTTACTGTATTTAATAATTTTACAGCCGTGTCACAACCGTAGCCGTGCAAAAATACACGGCTACATTCTAACACGGTTAGCGTATTGGTGTAGGCAAAGCTCGTCGGGCCGTGTGTTAAACGAAAACGGTTTGCGGAGCCGTCCTAAACACGGCACGACTGGCCGTGTGCCAAACTAAATCTGGTTGCGATAGCCGTGTCAGAAACGCGTGTCACCGTAGCCGTGTTAGCGACACACGACAAACTTTACCGTGTTGACACGACTGCAACTACAGTACCGGGTTTATACGGCTCTGCCAAGCCGATAAATCGGCCCTTTTTTTTCCCAGTGTAGAATAGATATTGTCCAATGGCCCTTAGAACCCTCGCAAGGCGACCCAGGCCTAAGTCCAGCACTGTTAAAATGGCTGATTATGCTTGGGTATGCCAATTATAAGAGTACCTACCAAGGTACCAAGAACAGTATACTTGACATATACACTTCCAATAAAAAAAAGTATTGGCAAGAAAGTAAGTTTAATAGTAAGGATAAGACTTTTAGCACATAATGAATTTAATCCACCTATTACCATAAAATAAAATAATTCTACACTAATTTATTTGGAAAATTCCATCAAAACTTAAACCGTGGATAGGCTTGATAACAAAGCAATTTTCATGAGATGTACTCGCAGACGCTTTTACGATGATAACAGTACTACAACTATTTAACGTATTAACATTGTTAGATTAATCTTAAACTCGTGTAACAAATGTTCATTACGGTGTTTCTTGAAATATCATCTAGAAATTATCTTAAAGTCCTCCGGTAAACGCCTCGCCTTTTTTAAAACTCACGTGGCCTTCTCGTGAAACTTTTACATACTTACTTAATTGTACTTACCCACAAGACAAAAAGTCATAATAATAAATATACTCATAGACTATACAGGGTTACGTGTTATAGTATTGCTAAGCCGAAAGGAGGTTATTGTCTTCATCATTCACATCAGAACAACTCAAACAACGCGAATAAAAATTCAGCTGTTCCATACATTTCGTCGAAGGCGCGTTACGTTTTTCTGTGCATGCACGTTTTTTTTTGCGATTTGGGAGTTGTTTCTATAGTAAAAGTTGTTCACAGTAATGAGTCTAATGACCTTCTTTCGGTTAAGTAATACCATTACGCATAGCCCTATTTGCTTACAGGGGCCGTACTGTGAACTGCTTATAGCGGGACCGAATAGGTTCAGCTGCCGACACTGCGCGACCGCGAACCTTAATGCCAGGCGATAAAATTCACAGTCGCACAGCGTCGGCAGCTGAGCGTATTCGGTCCCGCTATAAGCAGTTCACGGTACGGCCCCTGGTAAGTAAACGCTATCGCAACTTCAACCGCATCATGAACAAAACATGCATAAGTCAAATATATACTTTTTATCAGTGAATAAAATCTCAACAAAAAGTAAATGTGAAAGCAACTTTATACTTATCTGTGTATTTCACAGAAAAGCGAAGGCCCTACTCTTAGGTTCTCTCCTCAGTGGTGTATTTAGTACTTTTTAATGACTAAACAGCAAAACCGATTTTGACCAAATTTTACATAGCGAAAGTCACGGGCAACGGGGTAGCTACACAATTATCTTGGGTCATTACTCCATGTCGATTGTTTCCCAGAAAATGTAAACGTTCGTACCTGCTAGACCGTATCTCCTTCGAGCCCTCATTCTAAACAGCTAGCAGCAGGTGTGTGTATCGCGTGGCATGGCTCAGTAATGCAACCTGCATCGCCGCATGCATAACCATTTATGTAAACATAGCTTAATATGCGCCTGCATCCGTGTCACACATCAATTGAGCTACGATGGCTTTCTGTCCACTTGGTGAAGGATAGTTTATACTGAAATTAACAGTTTTCAACTACTTTCCTAGTAGGTACCTATATTAATGCGCTCATATTATAAAATATAAATATAATATTTATTGTAAATATTAACACAACATGTTTGAGTGTTCATCACTTTTTTTTGACTTTACCTTTTGACGTGTCCAGCAGTTTTAAGTGTTTTATGAGTTTTGAAAAATTGTCCACTATATAAATGGAAAAATAATTTGAATCAGTTTAATAGTTTCAGTACATACAGTAACATACAGTACATACTTTTGGTTTAATCATCAGAAAAGCAAAATGATAATAGTGATTTCATCATCATCATCAGCCCGGAGACGTCCACTGCTGAACGAAAGCCAACCCCCTTAGACCGCCGCACTGTACGACAAGCTGTCATTTGCATCCACCGGTTGCCCGCGACTTTTGTCGTCGGTCCACCTAGTGGGAGGCCTTCCTACTAACGCTGCGTCTTCCGGTTCGCGGTCGCCACTCAAGAACCTTTCTTCCCCATCGGTTATCAGTTCGTCGAGCGATGTGGCCTGCCCATTGCTACATCAACTTGCAAACCCTGCGAGCTATGTCGGTGACTTTGGTTCCTTGGCGAATACCCACGTTCCGGGATTTTATCGCACAAAGTAACTCCGAGCATAGCTCTCTCCATTGCCCGTTGTGTGTTGTGTGAAAAGTGATTTAAGTAAGGACTAAATTGACACAGCTGTCTTTGTAATCTGCTTACCTATCTTCTAATATCATCAGTTGAATAATCCGTAGTTAGGACTTTTTAGTCTTTGTGTCCTTCGCAAATCTTTGTAGCTTTTGGACACACTCTGCCTGAATCGGTTGTCATGTCGACCGTAATGAACTCGATCGGTGGCACAGAATAAATAATAGTACTGCCCGGTGGTTGAATCGTCGCCTTACTCAGTAGAACAAAGAACTAATAATTATAACAAAACAGACAGAACTTTCAGAAAGCAAGCATTGAATGTTCCCCAACAAATACCTATATCAATCATTGTTTGAGACAAAGCTAAATCCAAGATTGTTTGTGACCTAAAATGTCACCCTGACATGTCATCATGCCTGTAAGGTTGATTTTCCTCCAACATTCCCCGGAAGCCAGGTGTCGAAACTCAAAGGAATTCTTATCGCGCGTCAGAAACTGAAACTAGCACACCTTTATCAAAGCTACCTCCTCGTACCATGCTCATACTTGTAAGGTCGCGATGTCTTTTTATAAAGCGATCCTGTCCTTGGCCCGTTCATTCACTGGACCCCTCACCTTTACTACCAAGCGAACCATAACGGAGACTCTTCCTCTTAACCACTATATCCTGACCTTTAAAAATGCATCAGATGAAAGCAATCGAAGGCTCTACTAGGATGGTAGATCCCATGCCAATTAAGTACCTAGGTACCCGAAAATAGCATACCGTGTTTTGATCGCGTGAACATCGGTTGTGCTTAGCATGGACAGTTTTGTAACGCGTTTTATGGTATTAGAAAGAAGTGAAGCGAAAATTTGCGCGTGATATTCTAAGTAGATATTGAGTTAAGTACAGCGACCTTAGAACGACGCCTATTTCTATAGGGTTTCAAAAGAAATACTGAAAGGTAAGTTGTGAATAAAGTATTTTTGTTTATTATGTATTTATGATTTTCCCCATAAATATGTACTACTATACCTTTTTTTACTATGGTAAAAATGTTAAACACCATGGTTTACAAACAATGGAATTCCTCCTAGAGGCTGATTCCTAAATCAATAGGCAAGCTTATTTTCTAAATATACGTACCATCACAACCGATTCACAACCTTAAGAAAAAAGAAAATAAAGAAACTTACCCGAAAGTTCCCTGATAGGAATCGTTATATATGTCCCCTTTAACGTTTATGCGTGTAATGTTGTTTTGCGGTGTCAATGAAGTGTCTTATTGTAGTTAAACATAAACGTACCTAACCGGGATGAGCCAATTTAATTAGAACTAAGAAGATCATTAATCAAGATCATCATTAGAACTAATCAATTCAAGCAATCCTAACGTTAATTAGCGTGTTCATAATTCCCCAATGATAATAACATGCATGCATTGTGCCTAACCAATTCATATCGATGTATAGAACTAGTTAGTTATATAACGTTAGCATATGATGGCAATTGACGCTTTTAGTGTCAACAGTGAAACCTCACTCGACGATTATGTTTCAATACCTACTATTTGTCGTACGGAAAATACGGAACTTATCCTAACTGAAACTAAACCTATTGGTAATTTGCACCGCTATACTGACGCGTTCGGTAGGCACTCGATTTTTAAATATTTTAACCGTTGAGCATGTCTTTGGAGATGCTAATGGCTATAATTTTCTGTCACTTTTTAAGAGGGACGAGATAAACACGGATAGCACACTTTCAAGCAAAATTTCACACTAATAAAACCAATTCGTATCAACGCACACTTAAACACAACAAACAAACACTTCCAACAAACACAAAGGGTATATAAAAGGTCACTGACCATAATACCTTTTGACAGACCACCAAGTACGCCATGGCTTGCCGCCTCCAATAATAGATACCTACATGCTCGAAAGATGGTCGATGATGATGAACGATGCTCGATGGCCCTGGGTATGTCCTTAAAGTGCAACCAGACCCACCGGAGGACGGGCAGCAGCGTCCTCTTGGTTAACGGTGGAGAGCATTCTGCGATCCCAAGCTGCTTACCAAGCGTGGGGATTATGGCAACACCCCTTTATTAAAGGCCTTCGTCCAGCAAAACAGTCGTCTTTTGGCTGACGACCATAATGCTCCACTGTTTTAACGGACTAAGCAGGTTTGATAGACAAAGACACCAAAAGGTCCCACTATAAGGATTTATTTTTACCATATTGGCATGGGCGTCACCAAGGGGGCAGGGAGGGGCAGCAGCCACACAAGGGATTCAAAAAAAATACAAAGCAACCGAAGTCGAGCTGCTATTAGTCTATTAGTTCTTTCGTCAATGCAGATATATCATATTATATCAACTAAATAACCCCCCCCCCCCCCCCCCTAAATCACTGGCTTGCGACGCTCTTGCATATTGGTAGATTGGTACAGAACTCTTGTCCCAAATGACTTGCTCGTAATTATTCATTTCTATGAGCCGATAGTCGATAGTGGACAATGAAACAAACCCGATGACGAGCAGCGTCTATACATTTATACATATACGTATGAATTATAAATACACTAGATATATTATAACTAGCTTTTGCCCGCGGCTTTGCCCGCGTAGTAATTTTGAATACTGGAATTCGGTTAAATCGGGCCCAACTCAATTGAATCACTAAAATACGTATATTATTGCATTTTTTCCAAGCCGCTTGCAAGTCTTTAAGTTTTCTTGAGGATGACCAAATTTGGCATGTCGCGTTTGCAATACTTACTTCAAAACAAAGCCGTCTTGTTGAATTTTAAACAGACAGACAGATGGACATGACAAACTTATAAGAATTCCTCGTAGTACTACGGAACCCTAAAAATGTCTGCTAATGACGCTATAGTTGCCGGGGCCTTTGACCCGAAAGATTACAATATTTCTTTGTAGACAACGTTTTTGGAATTTTTTGTTGGAAGGTGCTGAAATAGCCAGGCTTTCAGGGGAGCTAACTCGCGAGCAAGCCACATAGAACTGACCATGCGAAAAACAGTCCTGTCTTAAATCAATACCAGCGTATTTTAAAGTTTGACCCTGAGCCTTATTGATGGTCATGGCAAAACAAACTTTTAGAGAAAATTGAAGCCTTTTGGAGTCATAAGGTAAGTCACTGGGAATCATGGGAATACGCGGCACAAACACTGTTTCGCCATGGGCACACCCAGTCAAAATGATGGCCTCAACCAGATTACGATGCAGCATTTTTACTTGTAACCTGGTTTCATTACACAATTTGGGTGGTCTTAAATTCCGAAGGAGCATGACGGTTGTACCTTTCTTCAGGATAAGCCTATGATATGGTAGCCCCGCTGGTCTTAATGAATTTAAAAACTCAACTGGATAGTTTACAGCATCATCATTATTGCATACCGTATCAACAGAGTCAATGAAATGAAATAAGCTTAAGCAGAAAAAGTATGATAACAAAGAACGTAAAAAGATTACCAAAATATCGCAAGAATTACGAAACTTCGATAAAATACAGTGCTGCACTGATCGCTTAGGTAGACTCGGTGTGGGTTGGAGTGGGGGGCGCTCGAGGTCCCCCCCGTGGGTACCCGCCTTGTCGGGGCGGGGGGGCTTAGTAGCCGTGGGAAGTGTCCCCACGGTGAAGCTAAGAGGTACCCGAGGTGGGGCCGCGGAAGCGGCCACCGGGGGGGGGGGGGCTAGGCCACTGCACGGGCCTGAGGGATGGAGACAGGCCAGAGGGGCCAAAGCTCTCCATTCCCAAGGGCCACGGGGGCTGGGCTCGTGGGTCCGGACCTGGTCCGGACATGAGGGCTCTCCACGTGTCCCTCTGATTAGCAGAGGGCACAGTGGAGAGTGAGGAGGGACAACCGGGTGGTGGCCTTATCAAGGGCTTTCCTTGAGGGGGCACCCACCGGGTGTGTTGTGGTGGGGCTGCGGGATGGGGACAGGCCAGAGGGGCCAGAGCGCCCCATCCCCAACGGCCGAAGTGGCAGGCGGCGGGGCCACTCACCTGACCCGCCGCATGGAGGCCAGGGCGTTCGGACGTAGGGCCGTCCGGCGCCCATCTCGCTGGCATGGCCTCCGAGGTGGATGCACGATGTGTCTGGGTGTTCGGACACATCGTCATCGGTGCGGGAGGAGCTTCGGCTCCCCGTGGTGGGCCCGAAAGGGCGGCGCCGTCGAGGTCGCGGATGAATGCGAGAGCGTACCCGTGACCTCGACAATAGGCGCAGTGTGGGATCACCGTTGGGTTTTTAGTCGGTAGGGGTGCCATCGAGTCTCACTCTGGCATCGAGTCCGACATAACCCTCCTGCGCCCTGGCAGGAAGGTATGCGTAAGTGCATTTCCCAACGTCAAAAAAAAAAAAAAAAAAAGGGGGGCGCTCGAGGTACAGCGCGTCATACTCGGGTTTTAACGTATCTGAGCCGACGCGGGATGGACGTTTCGAAAGCGCTGTGCTTGGTGCGTGCACCGGATCAAGTACATGTGTTTAAAATATTTATCTTCTTACGCATAAACACTCGATTAGCTAATCTATAAATATAACATTTTTTTTCAAATGAAAAACTGACCCGTGGCCTTCCAGTTTTGAAATTGTTTGAAAATTCTGAAACATGTTTATGTTTATTTTATCTTATCTCTTAAGTCAAAAAACTTAACAGCCTTAAATGAATGGTTTCGGCAAAATGGTATTTTAATGATACATTGAACCCCTTGCGAATTTTTCAAAATCGTTGCTGAGTGTGCGTTTCTCTGCATCAGCCCTTAACACTAATGGTATATCGGCCTACCCCGATTGGGCCATATTCACTACGCTGGCCCAGTGCAGGTTGGCGGATTCACATACACTATCGTATTTCTTCTCCTGAAATATGAAGGTTTCCTCATGATGTTTTCCTTCACCGCAAAGCCAGTGGTATTATCCATGCGTAAGTTTCAAAGAACTAATTGGAACGGGCTCGCCCGGGTTCGAACCCGCGACCCCAAGAATGTGAGTCGAGCTTGATCTCACTGAAGCTACCACAGCTTGAGCTGAGTGTAAGTTTACACCACTCAAAATTTAGTATAGGCATTTAAAAGTAAGTTAATTTAATATTAAAAATTAATTTAGCAGCTTAGGCTGTACAGTATCTATAATAATTATGTCCGTCAAACAGTCGTCTGCGTGGACCTACAAAAAAATAGCCTATGTCCGTTTCCGAACCTTATGCTATAACTACCTATCCAAAAATGCAGCTCCATCTGTTCAGCCGACCAATAAATACGCCCATCCCCGTCCCCATTCCCAGCCTCATCCCTATAAGCGCCCCCTTCCCCATCCCCATCCCGATACCAAATGTCATTTTAATATGAACACGCCCATCCCCGTCCACATCCCCGTTCCCTCTCTCATCCCCATCCCGAACCCCATCCCATCCCCACCCCCATCACGATTTCAACTTTCATCTTAATATGGACACGGCCATCCCCGTTCCCAGCCTCATCCACATCCGCATCCCATCCCCACCTGTCCCCACCAAATCCCCACCCCATCATCACCCCATCCCCACCCCATCCCCATCCCGATACCAATTGTAATCTTAATATTAACTTGCCGATCTCCGTCCCGTCTCCGTTCCCAGTATCATCCCCATCCCCACCCCCATCCCCACATCTATCCCCATCCCTATACCAAATTTCATTTTAATATGTACAGCCGTTACAAAGTTAAGGAGAAACAAACGTACTATCACTAAAACTTAGTTTTTTTTTTATACTAACGGGAGCTGATTTTGAAAAAACTGTGACACCCGTATCTTCTTATTTTTATAGTAGAATACGTATACCAAGTTTCATACAAACTTTAACACCCCATTTAACCCCCTTCGGGGTTGATTTTCGAAAAATCCTTTCTTAGTGGGCGTTTACACCTCTCCAAAAACATACCCTCCAAATTTCAAGTCTCTACGTTTAGCGGTTTGGGCTGTACGTTGTCTATATGTCAGTCAGTCAGTCAGTCAGTCAGTCAGTCAGGACAAAGCCTTTTATAGTTATAGATAAGATCATGTAGGTACCTCTGAGAACACCTTAGTATATTGTTATGACAGACGCTAAGACCGTCGGTCGGTCATCCTTACCACGATGACCCTAGTGAGTGACGGTAAGGCTATAATAGCTAATAGCGTAGATATAACTAGGCAAAACGTCTTGATACGGTTTTTCTTTCTATTCTGAGAATACTGTGGATAATCACATCAGTGGGTAAATTAATTTTATCATCTTCCTCTATCGTTATATAGGGTTGTTACTCGTAATAGTAGTTAGAACTTTATGCGATAGTGGCGCCCTTATTTATATCTACTCTTTGTTTTTCGCCAACTTATAAATGTTGCAGTAAAAAATCATAGTCACCTTAGCAAGGTGCAAGCAAGACACTTGTCTTGCAATTTGACCGTATATCAAATGCATAACATTACCACAGATACTATATTACCTATACTAGTAACATATAGTGGTTATAAAGAGAAATCGAATGAAAATAATGTTATAAGACATACATTTTAAATTTTCGAAATCTTTGTAATTTATTGCATGGTTCTCACCAAGTTATTTGAAGTTTTCAAGCTGTTCTTAGTGTTTTTAAGGAATTGCACTTTTTTTACAGGCACACAGATGAAAGCAAGATGACACGGAAGTTTTTATTCTGTTTCCCGCTGAGGGTGGGAAACATTGTGTTTGGCTACATTATTATTGTAAGTTTCTACTTTCTCAAAGTTTACTTTGTCAAGAATAATTTAAATTCATTTCGTAAATAGTTTTATAACAAAGAATAGCATGAAAAAATAATTACTATAGTGTCAGTCATTGTGTCTAGTGTATGTTAATAGTAGAAGTACTTCTATTACTCTGTGAGTAGTACCTAACAAAAGTACGTTGTTGAAAGGCCGGAACATTTCGTCCACAGAAAGTGCGTTGCTAGGAAAAAAAATGCAGGCGTTTTCAATTGCACCGACTCTCGAGCTATCATAGTTCCATGGAAGTTATAAGTATAACAATGTTCTTCTATGATAGTAGGTACCTTAGCTGCTATATCATCCTCTGTGGGCCACCACACATCCACACCACACCACATCCACTGTGTGTGTGTGTGTGTGGCTGTGGGCTGTGTGTGGCAGTGGATGATACAGTCTACACAGACTCAGGGAACAGGGTTCTGTATTGTATTCGTAATAGCTATACCAAATATTCGTTATCAATATGAATATCAACTATTATTTAATATTTTTACTACTTAAATTATAACGTCTAAGTACCTACATGGTATCTAGTTTTATTTTAGTTTCATCCACTATGCTCTTTCAAAGCTAGAACGAACTTTATTAAAGTTGTGAATAGCCCACCCAGTGGTATTTAACCTAGTTAGTGTTTTTAGTATGACCTGGGTATGTCCGTAAACTGCAACCAGACCCACCGGAGGACGGGTAGCAGCGTCCTCTTGGTTATCTGTGGTGAGCATTCTGCGATCCCCAAGGCGCCTGCCAAGCGTAGGGATTATGGCAACACCCCTCTATTAAGGGGGAGGCCTTCGTCCAGCAGTGGACGTCTTATGGCTGACGATTATTGTTTTTAGTGGTTTTCAACCCAGTAAGAGTAAAATTTTGTCCCACATTTGTCTGCTTGTGGGTTCGATTCCGGGCCAACCTTTATTAGAATTTGTTTACGGAAAAAACAAATAACTGGGTTATCGTGATGATACCGATTTTGTGAAAAATCGAAAATAATTCTATCAAAACAGGGAAACAGTGTAGAAGGTAAACCAGATATACCTACAACTGTACCATGTTGCACCAAAAGTACGCAAAAGTAGGTATTTATTTTTTTCAAGTGAAGAAATAAAACTTAAATTTATTTATTTTCATTTCCAGTTTATATCTATAGCAGTGGTGGCGTATCACTTATTCGAACTGGCCTTATGTCTGGTGGACGAGAAAGATGAACAAAACCATGAAAAGTTCCGAGACTTCCAGAACTTGGAAAAGATATTCGGACCCAGCGACGGAGTAATGGTCAAGATAGTGACGATGACCTACTACCTGAGCTATGTGATAATTGGATTCCTACTGTTCTTCTTTGGGCTGTTTTTGACCTGTGGAGCGCATAAGGTTGGTAATTAGTACATTAATAATTCTAAGACGAAGTTCTGAAGACTTGAGTGAGGGAGCTACCATTGCATTTACCTAAATTGTTTAGTTTCTTCATGTACATTTTACCAGCACTACAGGTGATGGGATAAGATGAGTATGAGCCTAGTGCCTATTGTATGTATTATAGCTTACTTAGAGCCATCTCCAACAGCTATAATTAACAATTAAAAATTACTTCCAGTAAAGAGGCTCCTTCTTATGAAGAAGCAGATTGGTAGATGTGGTCAAGTTCTGGTCTAAAAACATGAAAAGAGCATCGTGAAATGATGTTGATGATAAAGTTCAAAATATAATATATATAATAAATTAAAATTCATTTAAATCAAGTAACATGACTCATATACAGCACAAAAGATAAATTCAGTACGATAACTAATACGAATAAAATATAGTCACAAATTAAATACAATGTCATTCCAATTACAATAAATATGTCAACAACAAAATACATAATAATTAAAATGTCAGTGGTATTAAAATATGTCAGTAAGTTTATAAGATGCAGAGTCAGTCCTAACTCTTTCTTTTCGGCATGGGTGTAGGTAAGTGCCTGTCGCAGCCATGCCGAATGAAAGAGCAGTCTAATCTGGCGGCAATCATCGCCAAGACGGTGTTGGAGCTGGTCCTTACTCTGCGCACTAAGGATGCGGCGCGCTTCCGCATGGTTGCGTGAAAACAATCGGTTTGCGCTTCCGCGAACATGCCCGAAGCGCTGCAGTACCGGGGCAGCCCCATCACTGCCCTGAACGTGTTGTTGCACTGGACGCGGAGGGCAACTTTTACATTTTTCTGCGTAATTAGCCCACAGGCTGCACGTGTAAAGCGATGTGCAGTACGCTCTAAAGAGCGTAACTTTAACCTCTTTTGAACATCGTGCAAACCTGTGAGCTATCATGTTGGCTCTTATAGACAGAGCCCTCCGCTCCCGCTCCATGTCTACATGATCCCTGAGACCAGACGTGAGCCCTAGGTATTTGACTTGTTCTACCCATTTAAGGAGAACACAATTATTAATTATCACTGGTGGACGTAAAATGCATACATATAAAATGCTACATACATGCCTGACATATCCTGAGGGCATTTTACGCGGCTGGACACAAAGACCATGCACTGACTTTTCGTCACATTATATTTTAATCCGTGGGCACAGGCGTACTCCTCACAAGTCCGTACTAGCCGCCTTAAGCCACAGACCGACGTGCTCAGCAACACCATGTCATCTGCGTAACTCATGTTGTTGACACACACACTGTCAATGTAGCATCCGACATGCTGGCTGCCGAGTTCGACGATCAGTCTATTTATGTACAGATTGAACAGGGTCGGAGGTGTTAATCCGCCCTGCCTGACTCCACACTCGAGCCGGTACGAGTCCGACATCTCGCCTATCTGACACTATTTATCTGGTGCGCATACCAATATTGGAACATGCTAATTATCTCGTGTGGCAAGCCGGTGCCCTCAGCTTGCCCCACAGACGGTCATACAACACCAAATCGAAGGCCTTGGACAAAACAAAGAAGCACGCAAACACAGGAGTCTTACGGTCTGTGTAGTATTTGACGGTATTTTTAGCACTTTCAGTGGACAGCCGAGGACGAACCCCGAACTGGTTATCGTGCAATGATACGCATCTATTTAGCTGTGCATTAAGCAAACTGTCAAATACTTTAGCCGTTATTTAAGATCAAAACTTATTATTCCATACCAAAAATATCATAGTGCAAACTAGTACAAGTTACTTGTACAAGAAATTAATTACAATGGCAAGTAACACGCTAGCTTATGTTATTTATTCAACTTATGATATAACGCTAGTGATTATCTCCTCAGTATGACATGTATTAGAGTAGTTCCATCTGCCTGATCAAACAATCGCATGAGCTTTGCATGACTATATAATTTCTTAAAATTTCATCAAACCCAGATTATCTGTTTGTATCCACTTTCCGACCAACTTGCCTGTAGAAGTGTCCAGATAAAGTAACTGAAGTTTTCTACGGGAGGCTAAAACAATCCTGATAAGAAAAAAGATGGTAGCTCCATCACTTAGCTACACAAGTCATTTGGTCGTATTTTAGGTACATACGTAATGCCCGGAAAGCCCAGTTATTTTATTATCGCCAAACTGTTACCTATGAGTACATGTTTCTGATCAATTTGCAAGCATTAGCGGATTTGTGACGATATACTCGTATAACAAGTCTAATTTTGTACACAAAATGATCTATTTATTATATCATCCGTTATTTACTCGATACTAATATTAACTTTTTTTTTTTGGGATTCTGCTTTGTTACATGGCTCTTTCAGTAATTTTCTTTCCTCGTTCCAATTTCGATTGAGTGTTAGTTGGTACCTGTTTGGACCTGGGTATGTCTTAAAACTGCAACCAGTACCACCGGAGGACGGGCAGCAGTGTCCTCTCCGTTAACGGTGGTGAACATTCTGCGATCCCCAAGCCGCCTGCCAAGCGTGGGGATTATGGCAACACCTCCCTATTAAGGGGGAGGCCTTCGTCCAGCAGTGGACATTTTCTGGCTGATGGAATATTTTTATTATTATCGCTGTCTCGCTAAGTACTACCTCTAAAAAAAAGCAAAAGCCCAATTATCAGACAGGCCGTGGTCATATCAGTTGACCATCAGAGATTTAAAAAAAACTGTTTGGGAACAGACGTAAAGACAGACAAAACTGTACCTACTTACTTACACATAACGTTTTTATTCAGTGCAGTTAGTAGATCTACAACTACTACATTTCCTAAGTACCGGAAAATGTTATAAATGTCGAATTTTTTATCTTCCAGGCAAACCACTGCTTGGTGTCGACGTTCTTCGTGTACAGTTTTTTCCACTTGTTTTTCACAATCGAGCTGATTATATTCGAAGCTCTGACCTCGGGCTGGATACAGCTGGGACTCATTCTGCTTTCAGATTGTAAGTACCTCTAGTCTGTTAAGTTAAAGCCGTCACACACGATGAAGATGCTATAATATTTCAAGTTATCTTAGAACATATTTCAATATCGCTACTCATACAAAACAAATGAGGTACAAGTAACGAAGATAATATAATATAGACAGATAGATAGATAGAAACACTTTATTGTGCACACCAAAAATAACAATTACAATAAAAGAAAGAACCTTAAGAACTAGTGCCACAAGTGGCGGCCTTATCGCTAACAGCGATCTCTTCCAGGCAACCATGGATTTGAAATAAATTAAATCTAAAACAGACGGGAGATGCATAACACTTATTAATAAATACAATAAAATAATACTATTAAATACAAGATACATAACTGAACAATAATATATATAAATATAATAATATATATACTTACATGACAATAAATACTATAAATAAATATAATATATATTTAATACACGTAATCCATGAAAACTGATTTGAACCTAGCAGCATCCAACAAACGGTAATATAGGACAATCAGGTGTGATCACCAGTAACTGTTCTAGCACAGCCGACAAACCCTAGCACTGTGACAGGTAATGCATTTTCACTCTGTTCTTAAAGACATTTAAAGACTGAGATTGTCTGATGGTGACCGGTAGCGAATTCCATAAACGGATGGCTTTCACAGTGAAAGCATCTTCGTAGAAGGTGGTAGAATATTTCGGCGTAATGAGCGTAAGGGCGGTCGACTGCCTCAAAGAACGAGACTGAGAAGTTTTGTGAAAGAATTTAAAACGTTCCTTGAGATAGCTAGGGGTAGTAGGATTGAACAGAACGTTGTAGAGAAATGACAGGATGTGAGCATTTCTGCGAAGGCGAATGGGGAGCCACTTGAGCTTAGCGCGAAATTGAGAAACATGGTCATACTTGCGCAAGCCAAATATAAACCTTATACAGATATTCTGAAGGCGCTCAAGTTTGTTAAATTGGTCCTCAGTGAGATCTAAGTAGCAGACATCGGCATAATCGAGAATGGGAAGCAGCAGTGATTGCACCAGCGCAATTTTAGTAGATGTGGGAAGAAAGTTCCGTAATCTCCTCAATGATCCAGCCGTGGCATACAATTTCCTACTGGTAGCTTCCAGTTGCGGAGCCCAACTTAAACAGCAATCCATAGTAATGCCCAGATTTCTAACCGTCTCGCTATATGGTATTGTATGACCGTCAAATTCCACTTGAGGAAGCGTAGACCAGTCAATTTTGGAAATCAGTCGAGAACTTCCTATAATAATGACCTGCGTTTTGGAAGGATTCACTTTTAAACCATACGCTCTACTCCACTCGAGTATACGAGCGAGATCATTGTTAATAGCACTAATTGCCTCAGGCAGTTTTTCAAGGGGTGCATGAGAGTAAACCTGAAGATCATCGGCGTACATGTGGTACGAAGACGAAAGATTGTGAGAGATGGTATTGATAAAGAAGGAGAAAAGAGGGGGAGAAAGAACACCACCCTGTGGAACACCAGCTGACGTGTCACACCAAGAGGAGTAGTTGTTATCGAGGCGAACGCGTTGCCTACGTCCGCAGAGATAGCTGCTAAACCACTCCACTGCCGAAGGAGATACGTTAGAAGAGCGTAATAAAGCTAGGAGAACATCGTAGTCTACCGTATTAAAAGCATTGCTAAAGTCCAAAAGAGTGAGCACGGTAAGATTCCGATTTTCCTTGGAAAAACGAATATCGTCAGTAATGTTAGCAAGAGCACTAATAGTGCTATGGCCAGGGCGAAAACCTGATTGGAACGGGTTGAGAAGATTGTGACAGGAAAGATATCTACTAAACTGATTGTGGACAAGACGTTCAAGAACTTTAGATAGGAAAGGGAGAATGGATATTGGACGATATTCTGAAAAAGATTTGGGATTGGATTTTTTTGGAAGAGGTATAATTTGTGCGTCTTTCCATGCTGTTGGAAAAACTCCGGTAGAAACAGATTTATTTAAAATAACACATAATATAGGAAGGATAAAATCAAGAATTGGTACCAGCATGTTGCGGCTGATGCCATCACTGCCCACAGCATTAGACTTAATAGAGAGTACGCTCTTCTTAACGTCACTAGCGGATAGTGGATTGAAATCAAAAGGCGGAAAGTCCGGAATTGATAAGTTTGAAAGAGATAGAAGGGTATTGTTTTTTGAAAGGGCATCAATAGTCGACGAAGAAGAGAAATGAAGGTTTAGTAAATCAATATTTAAATCATGGGGGATACTATCCTGTTGGGATTTACCAATTCCAATGGACCGCAGAAATTTCCAAACTTGAGCCGAATCTTCTTTATCAACGGATTCATGCACATGACGGCGAAGGGCATCCCTGCAAGCAGTATTGCAACGATTTCGAGCATTGACGTAAGCCATCTTTGACTGATCAGAAGGGCGACGTTTGTATTTGTATTTGGCTACGTCCCTTTTATGCATCAGCTGCCTAATGTCACTTGTAAGCCAAGGAGCTGGAAGGTGTTTCATTTTCATAGGACGTAAAGGGGCATGCTTATCATACAATTGTATGAGAAACGAATTGAAGATAGTAACCTGATCATCAACAGATTCTGCATTAAGCACCGGCGTCCAATCGAGATTACGTGCATCAGATGTAAAAGCTACTTCGTCCATTCTGCTAAAATTGCGCTGAAGAATCACTTTAGGTTTGGCTTTTGGAGGGCGAACTTTATAAGACATAAATATCAAATCATGATATGAAAAACCAGCTGCACACTGCCCATGTTTAGCTACTTGTTGAGGGGAAGAAACAATTATTAAGTCTAGAAGTGAAGGAGTACAATTTGGAAGTTGTAGGATTTAGTGATAGAATTAAGAGAAGAAGTTCTGTGATCTTGTTTGATAAGACAGGTATTAAAATCGCCCATAATAATAGAGTGTTTGTAAAGAGGGATATAAATTTCTAAGAGTTTTTCGAACGATTTAAAGTAATTTACAAGCAAGGAGTGAGAATAATAGGCTCCAAGTAAAATTTTATGGTGAGACAAAATAATTTCTACAAATAAGTGTTCGCCTGCATCGGAGGGAGGAGGCTGTGCCGAGGTGCTAATTACAGAAAAAGGAATGTGGGATCTAAGATAAATAGCCACCCCGCCACCACGACTGTGAGTACGGTCATTGCGTATCAGGCGAAAACCAGGTAAAGTATAAGAAACAGAGGGAAGACTTGGTTTTAGCCAAGTCTCAGATATAATTATAGCATGAATATTTTTATTGTTAAGTGATGCCTGCATATCATTTATATGACTAGGAATACTTTGTGCATTTATGTGTATGACATTAAAGTTTTCCGGTACATCAGACAACTGTGCTTGTAAAGTATCAGAGAGTGAAGGTATGCTGGTAAAACTATCATCACCACTACTAGAAGAGTTAGCAGACAGAAAATTATCGCCGTTGGAGCTGTCACTTTCGCTAACGTTATACATTGCTTAATATTGGATTAACTACAAGTAAATATATAAATAACACTTAAAATATAGTATAATATAAATATAATAAATATACGTTGGTACTTAGGTGTTAATATATAAATATAAAAACGAGTATTATAATAATAGAAGAAGTCCTTTAGTCTCCTTAAAACATACTTACTGCCACCTAGTAAGATAAATAAAACATATAAACTAGAACAGATTCCAGCTCAATACAACACGAAATGTGTACTTGTACCAAGACTTGTACTTAACTAGCAATGAAAAGATACAAAAAAATAAGAAATAATATGCATTTATACATTTGAGCAGCATAACGTTGCTATCACGAGTCAAAAATGAAAAGGTAAGAAAAAAAAAAAAAATTTCTTCCGTACGTGTCTTTGTTTTAGTTTGTCAATGTCAATATCACTGTCAAGCAAAAACAATACAAAAAATAGTTTTAATGTACAAATCTTCGAAAAATAAATTAAGACTCCGAAAGCAATATCTGCATAATAACATTACTAGTTCAAAACAAAGTAAATAATGAAGCAGCAAGATCGACAGATTATGACCTATATATTTTTTGTAATGGAGTTGCTCCTCTCTTTGGTCTAACGCTCACTTCCACAGCCTTTTTAGGTGCAGCAGTCGGAGCGGGCGACAGGATATCTTCAGGCGTGATAAGCTGCAGTTCACTGAGGCTACTGACACGGTGACGTTTCCCGTTAGGCTCGAGGATGTAAATAAATCCGTCGCGGGTCCAACAATTCTTCACGCCAAAACGCTGCCTAGCCTCGACGAATGCTAGATGCCTAGCTTTAGTGAGAAACTCCGAGAGAGTGATGTCAGTGCCTTTCAGAGAAGTTTTCGAAGTTCACAACTTACGTCTGACCTCAGGATCTTTGAGCTTCACCAATATGGGCCTAGGTCGTTCGCCCCCGGCACGACCCATTCGTTGACACCGGCTAATTGAAGCTGCCGTAAATGTGGTCAGGTTAAGATTGCCAGTAACTGTGCGTACAATCAGTGCTGCAGCATCTTCCTGTTTATCTTCCGGTAAGCCATGGAAAAGCAGGATCTTGCGGCGACTGTTCATCTCAAGATTGTCTACAGTTTGAGCCATTAGCCCTAACTGCGACTGGAACTGGCGCATTATTTGCACAGTGAAAGATTTGAAGGCAGCAAAGTCAGTCGCCAAGCTGCTAATAGAATTACTTGCTGGTGGGGTATTCTGCAGCTCACCCTCGAATTGCGCCATACGTTTGTTGAGGGCATCCATCATCTCTAGGAACGATTGTTGTTGAGTGTTCATTTTAGAGGTTATGTTAGTGATGCAAGTAAATTGAGCTGCAAAGATATTCTTCAGTATTTCAGGAGAATGATGGTGGCAGAGAATGTATGTTCACTACACTACTATATAACACATATAATGAGACTGGTAAATCCAGTTTAATATTAAAAAAATATATAAAAGAACAAGGAGCAATTTTAACATGTGTTTACACAACTCAATATATATTTCAAAATTGTATGGTGAGTGATATTTTATCTTAACATGAAATATTCTCGCATCTTCGTGGTGTGTGACGACTTTAAGTGATTAATCTAAAAAAAATACGTTCAAACAATACGTTTTTTTTATCATGACATGCCGGATGTATTTTTTTCTGTAGTCCAGTTGACCGGACAACTTAACCGGACCACGGGCAAAAAGCAAATGTTTGACAATAGCTCACCCGATGTTAACTGCCAGTTTGGTCAAAGATGGTAAACAGTTAAACACCTTTGCCTGAAGATAGAAATTCACTCTTAATTCATAGGCTGCTAGAACACCATTAAACCCATTAAATGCTTAGCCGCAGATTTTGGGCAACTGGAGGATAGTAGCTCGCAAGCCGAGTACTAGAAAGCACCTTGCCACCATGTTAAGGATTTATTTTATTTTTATTATTCGATTATAGACTTGCGTTTGTCTTCTAACTCGCCTGATGTTAAGCGAAGATGTGCACTACGATGGAGCATGCTTGCCTAGGATAAACCAATTCACTCGCATCTTCATAAGATACCCAGATTATATCTTTCTTCACGATGGTTTCTCTTTCTTTCACCAGTAGATAATAAATGCCCAATCCATGAATCTGTCGAATAGCGAATCTGCCGTATTACGAATCTGTCCAATCCAGAATCTGTCATTTACCGAACAACCCCAGCTTAATCTCAATGTTGGGATTTGGGCTCAGTGGTTAGCATATTTAATTCGTATGTCGCAAAGCATGGATTCAAACTTCAGCTGCAACAACTTTAACAGTTCAGCTGCCGGTGAAGGAAAACATCGTAAGGAAACCACAGCGCGGTGGTTAAGGGCGCTTGACACCGCTTTCAAGTTCAAAATCATGAATATTGTCAGTTGTTGGCTTCATCCGAGTTTCAAATTCAAAATCATGAACATTGTCAGTTATTGGCTTCATCCGAGTTTCAAGTTCAAAATCATGAACATTGTCAGTTGTTGGCTTCATCCGAGTTTCAAATTCAAAATCATGAACATTGTCAGTTGTTGGCTTCATCCGAGTTTCAAGTTCAAAATCATGAACATTGTCAGTTGTTGGCTTCATCCGAGTTTCAAATTCAAAATCATGAACATTGTCAGTTGTTGGCTTCATCCGAGTTTCAAGTTCAAAATCATGAACTTGTCAGTTGTTGGCTTCATCCGAGTTTCAAATTCAAAAGCATGAACATTGTCAGTTGTTGGCTTTATCCGAGTTTCAAGTTCAAAATCATGTACATTGTCAGTTGTTGGCTTCATCCGAGTTTCAAGTTCAAAATCATGAACATTGTCAGTTGTTGGCTTCATCCGAGTTTCAAGTTCAAAATCATGAACATTGTCAGTTATTGGCTTCATCCGAGTTTCAGGTTCAAAATCATGAACATTGTCAGTTGTTGGCGTCATCCGAGATCTCACTGTCACTGCTATAGTAAAACACCTCGCCTGTAAACTACAACAAATTCTCACTAAATGCTTAAGACATTTCTCATACGCAAGTGGCCTAGAGATACAAATTTCCCATACCTCCTTTTATGAACTAGGCCAGAATGACACATGCCTTTACTCGCGGTATAACTAAAGTAGGTAAATTATACCAACCATAACCTTTTACATATCTTTTTGAAACTTTCGCCATTTAAAATTGGAACACCTTATCATTGTTGAAAAAATATTTCTCCATTGTGGAACTTTTGCTCCAATGGAATTCAATTCCAATTTGTCTTGCGCTGGAATTTTTCACCTGACGCTTGGATCACGTGAATTGGAGCGTCGTTTTCTATAGTAATTTCTAACTAGTTTCCGATATTGAACTGTCTTATACAGTTTTTTCAATATCCAATTATATACATTAGGTACTAGCTGCGTTCCATAATATTACCCGTGTGGTGATGAAAAGTAGTGATGATGACAATGAATAGTCGTTTATATAGGTAATCAATCTCGGACCGTGCCAAAAATCGACTATGTAGATATACATACAAAAATCTAATCGATCCGTTCATCCGTTTTATAAAGGAAATACAAACAAACAGCAGTAACAGTTGTAATATTGGTGGAGATGCTTTAAAAAAAACATTGATATCTTTTTAAAGATGTATGATTCAAGTTCATACAAAACACATGTGTTTCGATAAGGGTACGATTGAAAAATACATTTAAAGAACTTACCTGCTTAGTAAAATTATTAATTACCGATAGTAAAGAAATAAATTACAGAGGAAAGCAATATTAAAAAACAAAGCAGAGCACCTAACCAAATAAACAACTAAACTCATTATATATAGGTAGGTAATAGAGGTCGCCCGCGACTTCGTCTGCGTTCGGAAGAAATTCCCCGCTCCTAAATATCTTCCATACTGCTTCCATAGCAAAAATATTATTATTTTGTTTTAAATAGCCAATCCAAATACCAATTTTCATCACTACAACTTCAAAAACACAAAACTTTTCATACAACATTTCAACCGCCTGTTCTGCTAAAATTATAGTTTTCATAGTTTTTCATAATTTTTATAGTTTTACATTAATTCTCTGTATAAACACTGTTTATGGCGAATGTTGTATACGCCTGTAAAAGGTGATCGTATCAGATCCTTGTGTTATGTACCTACTTTAAGAATGTGTAATATGTTCACTGTTGGCGTATCTCAATAAATAAATAAATAAATAAACCGCCCTTTCAGCCATCTGATTCATTTCCATTTGCCATTTTCACTGTAAAAAATATATTGAAAACAGCTTTTTTTATTTTGTTTATTTATTTTCTACAAACACTCTAGAACTTACAGATATTCACCAAAACGTTTTTGCGCCATAAAAAACTTCTTAGGAGTGTACAATACACACATTATTTGGAAGATATGCAATACAATTTAGCATGAATGTCCTAATATTAGAGCAGAATACATCCATATCTAGATGACGAGTAGCCAGTTCTTAGAATAGATGATAATAATATATGAACTATCCAAATACAAATTTTCACGAATATAAGTTCAAAAACAAAGGACTTTCATACAAAACTTTTCACCCATTTTAACTCCCTTATACTTACTTAGGTCGAATTTTGAAAAATCCTTTCATAATAGAACTATAAGCATCAAGACAAATGGGTGTATTTGTCTCTGAATTTCAAGTCTGTACGACCACATTAGGCTATGTGTTGTCTGTCAGTCAGTCAATCAGTCAGTCAGTCAGGACAGTTATTCGTATAGTATTATATGTAGTATACTAGCGACCTGCTGGTTTCATGCATGTAAAAAAGTCTAAGTCCGCATCTGGTATCGAACAAAACATTAATTTGTTTTATTATGTACGATATCAGTAACGAATTTGCATAATATACTCATCAGCCAGAAGACGTCCACTGCTGGACGAAGGCCTCCCCCATAATAGGGAGGGGTTGCCATAATCCCCACGCTTGGCAGGCGGCTTGGGGATCGCAGAGTGTTACCACCGTTAACTAAGAGGACGCTGCTGCCCGTCCTCCGGTGGTTCTGGATGCAGTTAAAGGACATATATTTACCCAGGTCTTATAATTTACAAAATATAATATACCAATAATAAGAAGGAGAAGAATATGCGTATCAAAAACATAATAATGGTAGTAAAACCGTATAAATAAAAATAAATTAAAACCCAATAGTATATAAAACGTAGTTAAGAAAAACAACGAAATGCGAACCAAATCCGGCTTTATTGACTACCTAATATCATTTAGTGATTTTATTGAGGCCAGATTGAGGCTGATTAAACAAATGACATGTGATTGTTTGAAGTCGTAAAGGCATAAGACGTTTTGCCCTACTTGGCACAAGGAGATATGGAAAATGTGTACCACTTGGCCACATGCGCAATTGCGCATGGGGTAGGTAGTACCTAACACAACAAACAACAAAACAAAAAAAAAATACGTTCCTTATAAGGCATTGAGCTAATAACAAATGAATCACAAACGTGCAAAAAAAACCGCGCCAAAACTCGGCTCACGCCATACAGTGCGCAGACTTTATGAACGACTTGAACTACGATAAGACACAAGCGCTCAAGCATACATTGAACACTATACAAGCGACATAACGTCTAAACGAACAATTGTAAACTATATAATGCACGTGGTATGTACAACGGCACTCGGACGTTTTTTGTCTGTTTTCACTTAAAGATTGTGACTCTTTAGATATTAGCTCAGTGTTATAAGTCCATTGGGAAAATAGGCATTTACCATTGTATTAACTTGATTTTTCTGTTTCAGTGCTCCTCATTATTTGCCTGTTCAGCGTGAAATATCTGCTGGAAGCGATTCGGGCAGGGAATATTTACAGCCGACCTGGAGAAGTGTACTATAAATATTAGTCTGCGTATAAGACAAAAAAATTGACTGAAATCGAGAAATATCTTACCTGATGTCGAATACATATACAGGGCGTGGAGTAATGAGTAGATAACCTTCTACCATATTATTTATTCTGTGCTTCTACCTAAAGATAGGTAACATAGTGCTGATTAAGAAAAAAAAAATTTACACTCTAAAAGTCACATAATTTTGGAGTTAAAACGCGTTAGGTAAATATTTTTCTCAAACAAAATTATATTCTCGCGACTCAAAAAGCAGTGTAAGTTTGATAGCACATTAAGACTAGTAAACCAAAAAACAGATCAAGGAAATTCCTTGCCTTACAACCATACTCGAATAACTCGAAACAATGCGACTTTTAAGGAACACATTTTTTAACCTCAACCATGATGTCTCCCATATTATTTTGATATAAGGTTATCCATTCATTACGCCACATGTAGACGTAGGTAAGTAAAACTACTTGAAACAGGTATTTACGAATGAATTAAATTATGTTATTAGTTAAATACACTGAAATCTTGTTAAAATATTGACTTTTTATATCTCTCTATTGATTATTTAACTGTACTTTGATAGCCTGATTTATTTATAGGTAGGCTAACCTAACATAATATTCGTTATACACATCAATTAACTAAGAATGGTCCTATTCATTATTAGTTAATTAATACAAATGATACACATCAGAAAGCCACATCACATCATTAGCCTGCCAAGCGTAGGGATTATGGCGACCCCCAACCTGTTTAGGGGGAGGCCTTCGTCTAGCAATGGACGATTTGTGGCTGACGATATGACACATGTAATAGGTACCTACAAACTCCATATACTTATACGAGGTTCATTAATTAAAGCCACGATGGATAGTGCTCTTACTTATTCCAATTTAGCGATTTGAGATTGTACTGAACTAAATAGGCTTTTCACATTTACGTAATTCACCTAAGTTGTATAAAAATCGAACTTGTGAACATTATTATTTATCAATACATATAATATACCTAAACTACAACTCGACAGTGTTGTGATTATAGATATAGAATAAGCTATTATGTACTTAATAGTAGCTATATTACCTATAAATACTTAGATAATGGGTATCGGCTGAAAAATAAACTATCATAGAGAAAGGAATGAATGAAGGTAATCTTGTATTTATGTTACTCACTATAAATTGAAATTATTATAATCGTATAAATAAATACTATGATTTATTAAAACTCCTGAATAAAAATAAAAATTGTATTTTATTATTTAGATAAAGCATCGAAACTTTGATCCAAATCCTCCAAGTATCAGAATCATCACAAAACAACAGTCAAAAAGAATCTTAAAAACAGTTAAATAAATAAAAACTTAAGTATTCTAAACAATTATACTTTCTCTAGGCAGTACGCGTCTCTGAAACACTTTCATATTGCCTAATAATAACAGACAAATAAATAAATAACAATCACAGCTACACACACTTACGTCACACTTAAAATAACTACACAGTAAAACTAAATAAATTACCGATACCTAAACATATTATCTAAATGCAATACTGGCGAAACTCTAACATTCCTTCTTCGACGCCTTCTTCCAAGCATCATGGGAACAACCATGGCCATCGTAGCAGGAACCATACCAGCTCCTACCGCTGCTAGCAACGTAGAGCTATCGGGAGAAACATTTGAAACGATCTTTCTCCTAATCACCCTATTCTTTGAAGGCTTTATCTGTGAAGCTGCTGTATCCAAATCATTCTTCTTATCCATATCTCGCTTGGACTCTTCCACAGTTTGGAAACTCTTCTCAACCTCCAGCATTCCCCCGTGAGACGTCGTCATATTTGTGTGAGCGTTGTCTACCGGTAACACTGTTAGAGCAACCGTTTGATGTGACGTCATAGTCGATACGTCTACGCGATCATCAGCTTCAGCTAACGGGTTCAGTGACCTTTGACGTTTCTTGTTTCGATAACCTTTTGTAGTAGAAAGTAGGACCCATTGACCATCTCCGTATGGAGGTCTTGAGCTATCACTGTAAGGTGGTCTTGGACTATCTCCGTAAGGTTTGCTCGGGCTTCGATCATTTTCATATTCAGATCCTGCATAAACCACCTGTGTTGGTCTCTTTAAAGGACGTTTATTTATTGGAGATTGGTGAAGCGCTTCGTATTCGTACGGAAAATTAGGAGGTCTATGGTCAGTGACAACTGAATCGGACATACCATAATACACAGAATCATCGCTAGAATAGTTCTCGTCGGAGTGATCGGATTCACAATTTGGTTTAAGCGGACGTCTTCCCTCGTCTGGAGCCCAGGCCATTGGATGATTTTGAGGTATCTTTTGAGGCTTTGTCCAAGTTGATGATGATGGCTGAGATTGCCAAGATGGAGACGATGACAAAGATGACGCCCAACTTGGTCTTGAAGGAAGTTCTGTTTCAATATCTGAAGGAATATGGAGTTTGTTATTTATATACGCAGGTCTTGTCAACGAAGGCTTCTTGTGTGAGTAGCTGTTGAAATGAGAGCCACTATTTTGACTAGATGTAAATCTTTCATCATCATCAGGAAATTTATTATCATCTTCATCCCAATGGTTAGGTTTCTGCTTCTTTACATTGGGTTTCCACTTAGAAATCTTGCTAGTTGACCATGCGACTGGTTCTAAAGTTACCCACCCGTCTTTATCGTCGTATGGGTGTTTATGTTGTTTCACTTTCATTCTATTCCATGTTGTGTATACCTTGCCATTGCTGTCATCATCGTCTTCTTCTTGCGAACTCTGCGTATTTTGCATAGTGTGCATGTTGTGGTATTTCAACTTATCCTTCTTTAGTTTTGCTGCTAAAGCTGTAATAGCTTGAAGTCGATCTTTAGAAAGATCACTATAGTCTTTTAATTTTTCTGCAGCTAACATATAATCTTCAAAATCTTCAATCCCTTCATCAGATTCCTTAATACCACCATCCTCAAAACCATCCTGGCAAGATGGTCCATAGCACCTCGGCTTACTTCCGTCTAAATCATGTATAATATGAGTCATTAGATTTTTTATTTCCGCTTCATCTTGCTTGGAATCGACCGTTACATCCGTCCACTTAGATGCATCGTTCCTGTCCTCTATGATAGTGATGGGGTCCTTTCCCGGTACGTTTAACTGGTAAGTTTTGATTCTGTCGTGATATTTTTCGATTTGTGTCGGGTCGTTGGGTTCGGCGAGTACGAGGGCAAACACGCAAACTAAAAGGCGCACTGTCATTTTCATCGAGTAATTTCACTTTCTTCGGTTCGCGTGAAGGCGCGCGGACAAACGTGCGCGGACTGAGCGCCGCGGCAGAGTCGGCTCGGTGATATAGTTTTGAATAGGTAGTGGATGCACAATAACCCCCCTGAGCTCCAATGCAATGGTAATTCTCTGTTCGGTCACGACGAATGAGCGGGATAATTATGTGGCGATTGTCGCTGACGACTATCTTAACTTGCTATCGCTGCTCTCTCAGGGCCGTGACCCGCACGGGTGAAACCGTTTTTAATTTTATGGGATATTTTCTCCGTGGATAATGGTAGAAACGCTTCGCAAGCGATTCCCACTAGATAAAAGAGAATCTGTGATGTTCAAAATAATATGCAAATTCTACAATGAGCTTTGTGGGAATATGTGAATTTATTAACGACTAGAGAGTTGAACGAAAGGTGTTATTCATGATAGAGTGTAATTTATTAGTCGATTACAATCGTTAATGTGATGTGGTATAATTACAATTTCAAGCATCACTAATCGTGTTTATTAGTAGTAATAAAAACTTGATGAGGACTATCAATCCAATTTTTATAAACAGCGGTCGGACACCTCTAAACTTTTGCCAAGAAGTCTTTTGAAGTTTTTATTGTAAATATAGTTTTTTTTAAATATGTAATTGATGTTTAATATCACAATAGCATTCGGCTTTCATTTTCACTTCTGATTATGCATTTAGATAGGTACAGTCTGTTATTGTAATGCTATGCCATTTTATAGCTTCCTAACCTCTGCAATTTATGAATGGTGCCATAGAGAAATAATATTTTAACAAGCGTCAAAAAATTAAGCTCTGCTAACCCAAAACACATCCCGAGCCCGGTCTGCTCTCTCTGTAATAATAAGCCCGCTTATTAACCCTATCAGTGCTCGCATCGGTTCGGTCTAATTGCCATGCACTTTTACCGACCTATCTAGCTACTGGTAGGTAGAGCGATCGAAATCAAGCACGTGTTTTGTGGGGAAATTAATTGGTTTGAGAGACCAGTGGTGCTAGTCTCACGAAATGGTTAGCATAGCAAAACATAAATGAGGACAAAGAGCCAATGCATGCTAGCTCCGGAAAAGGCACAGAAAACCGAAGGCCCTACTTTTACTTCTCTCTTAAGTGGGAAAAAGCATAAAATAACAACCACAAAAGCGTACATTAAAAAAAACTCGATGTCGATTTGTTTAAAAAAGAATATGTTCTTTTTGCTAAATCTATTTATACACGTAAATTTTTTATGCTGCTTTCAAACAATTATTTACATACAAATAAGTCTAAGTCGTAGAGTCATCAGCCCGAATTTTTAATATTACTTAACACAGAGTTTTTAGGTCACTTTTGATTACATTTTAATGATTGAGTATTCAGTAATTGTTCCTTTATATTCATCAAAAACTTCTGAAAAGAAATAAATGAAAAGTGCATTGTCTCATCCTTCAAATCCAATTAATTAGGGTTTCCCGTTTCTCGTTTCAGAATAGTGATAGGGGTGAACTGCACAAAGACAATAAGGGTTTGTGCGCACCGTGAAAGATTTTTATGTTTCATCTTAGATATACGTACCTAGTATAGTATTATATTGTCTTTGTTAATACTAAGATTTAGTTATTTACTCGTATTGCAGCAAGTTGAATGTTTTGGTTATTTTTTTGGACTAAACTGAACTTTATCAACAATTCCGCTTCGTTACTTCCATTATTGTTTTGATTGCTAAAGCATCCTTTCTCTATGATTCTAAGATAATTGGACCCATCAAGAGTTTGATTAAATATTACACAACAGAATAATCTTCTGTTTTTATGACCATACAACCGGATTCAATAATTTAGATCTTCGATCTCATCAGACACAAAACTAATATTCGACGAAATCAAGACATAATAACAATGTAACTCTATCACGATCGAATATGTTTTTTTTTCTGGGGTTCAGGTTTGACCCTATAGTAAATGTTGTTCACAATGATGAGTACAATTGCCTTCTTTCGTCTTAGTACCTTTCTGCGTAACCACGTAAATCCATATAATTATAAGAAAAAAAAAAGAATGTGTATTAATCACATCACACCATCAGCCCGGAGACGTCCACTGCTGAACGAAGGCCTCCCCCTTAGACCGCCACACTGTACGACAACCTGCCATTTGCATCCACCGGTTGCCCGCGACTTTTACAATGTCGTCGGTCCACCTAGTGGGAGGCCGCGCCTACGCTGCGTCTTCCGGTTTGCGGTCGCCACTCAAGAACCTTTCTTCCCCATCAGTTATCAGTTCTTCGAGCGATGTGGCCCGCCCATTGCCACTTCAACTTGCAAACCCTGCGAGCTATGTCGGCGACTTTGGTATTATGGTCAATATCCTCGTTCCAGATTTTATCGCGCAAAGTAACTCCGAGCATAGCTCTCTCCATTGCCCGTTGTGTAACTCTGAGTTTCTCCAAAAAGCCAGCAGACAAAGACCACATTTCAGTTCCATATGTCATTTGTTATAATAGTTCTATTAAACTTAATAAATATTATCAGTGGATTCTTACCAAATGGAATTTATTAAATGCAATGGAGAAAAATAAAGAACCACAACGAAGCCGGTAACGGAGACTACCGGAGAGACTACAAAATCTACAGTACAGTAGGTCGGTACTGAAAAATACAGCCAAGCGTCTCTTTGTCATCTTAACTCAGAGTTTACCAGCTAAGATAATTGAAATTAAACAATGGCAAGAAATTCCATAAAGTCAAAATTACAAAGAAAGTTTTTAAAACATAATAGAAATTTGTCAACAAATCTATTTGTTAGTTAGAAAGCATAAAACGTTCAGTCGGCGTTAAATGAGGAACTTCCTACCGTGACGATCACGGCTGGGATAAACAACAATAAACACGTTGAAGTGCACTGTCACGACTTCAATAATAGTTACTATTGTAACCTATTGTAACTGTTTCCAATAAGGAAATAAAAATTTGACATTATTATCATAAAAATCGATATTATACCTATCAAAAATAAACTGAGTAACCAATGTCATCTAAAAAAAAACCACTAAATTGCCATACCCTCATTTGGGTCATTATGTTAGTAAAGTTAGTTATATAATCAGCATAATGTGCAATAAACAATTTTGACTTTGACTTTGATTTTGTACATTACTATTACTTAAATACAAAATTGAATGAATAAATAACTTAAATACAAAATTGTATCCCCCTTTTCACCACCTTTAGGGTTGAAATTCAAAAAACCACGTATAATCACCTTATTCCGAAATAATAAATTTTGTAATTTTTACTTCGAAACTAAAGAACTTCAAATAAAAAAATGCATTCCCCTTTCACCCCCTTGAGTCTTAAGGGGTAAGAGTTGAAATTCCAAACCACCGATATAAGTTGCTTTAAATTCTAACCATAAGCCCAAATAATATTTTAGATTTTTACTTTGTAAATTAAATACTTCCATCCCCATCATTCATTAATCACACAAATTCATCCCCTATTGCACCCCATCGGGGGTGGAATTATCAAAAATACTGAGACACGTATAAATTAATTAATTGTCAGCATAAGCACAAAATTTAAAGATTCTATCTTCGAAACTGACGGACTTTCATCTTCCATTTTACCTCCTTAGGGGTAGATTTAAAATCTTCCAAATGTTCCAAAAATTTCAAGTTTCTAGGTCCAGCGCAGCAGTTTGGGAAGTGCGTTGATATATCACCCAGTCAGTCTACTCTTTTATATACAGATTAACACAGACGATTCGGCGACTTTGAGTAGCTAAAAGCACCGGAAAAGGCGAATACCGGAGCTACTTTAAACTGATTAACCTTTTTTATTATGAAAACAGACGTGGTTTTGATTGCACTGAAATCAGTGCAAAGCAGAACGCAGCTGCACGCATATACTGATCGTAAGCATATACTGCACGCGTCGGGCTCTGTTTTCAATCTTTGAAAAGGTCACCGGATGTGATCGAAACTAGTCGGAGTAACCGATTTAATTAAAGGTGAGTAATCCTCCTAATCCAAAAATCTGTATTTGTCTACACTAGATACTAATGCTACTATATACTATGGACTTCCAGTTTCTGAAGATCTTTACTCCTTTATCTCTCCATGTTAGCCCTGCTATTTCAGTAAGTAGGTACTTATAATTAACAAATGGTAAGAGACCATCAGTTCTTAGGTAACATGAGCAAAATCACACTAATATAATAAATAAGAAAGTTTGTGAGTTATTCTGTGTCTGTAACTGCTCAGCAGGTTAGAGTGAAACTTGGAATGGATGTTATAGATTATACCCCGAATTAACACATAGGTATGGTATGCCACTTTTCATCGAATCATGTGAAACCCCGAGGCGCTGCTTGTTTTCCAATTTATAGTCGCCTAATACGCACTAGGAAATATTATTGTGTAGAGGTATATGAACCAGTGGTAGAGTAAAGGAACTAAACAATAGCATATAGGAATGAACAATAAAACAGACAATCGTTTCGTAGAAATTACAAAGGAAAGGCAATAATTTAAACCAACACTTAGCTATTTCTTTTATCGTAATGCAGTATTGTTTTGTTTCATTCAGTTTGGTGCATAATAAGTATGACAAGGAGTTGAATACACTTACGTACCTACACTTTAACATTATGTATTGATAACTATTTTTTAAAACAAACGCAGGCAATACGAAAAAATTATAAGTAGGAAATGCAATAGTTAAAATCAAAGATAACTACTATACTGTTAATACTAAGTAGTGGGGCTTATGCTTTTTTGTGGTAATACAACAAAAGCAAAAAAAAAACGAAAGTAGTTCATTAATTAATGAGCTGATATGCAATTACCGGCATAAGTTAAAAGCAAACAATTTCTTTTAAAAAATTGTATAGTAGTGAAAGGACCCAAAGAAAGATCAGTCACACTGTCATTAGCATTATTTCAAAAAGATGTTTTGTGGTCACCATTTCAAAGTGCTAGCAATAAAATAATAGGATACGAGAGGATTAGGAGCAGTGGGTCATAATTATGAAAAGCAGTGACAGACATTTGGACATTAGTGCCACAACCATCAGTGAAACGGCCCATCAGCCATCATTGACGATTTACGTCCATACAGATAAACCTGAACAAAGAAACCGACATATCTATTTACTACTGTGTTTTATTAATATATTATTAAACTCCTTATAAAGTACTAGGTATTTAAAATTAAATCTCAATGCGAAAACATTATTCGTCGAAAATTCCCCCCCGTAATGCACCCTGCCCAAACGTGCCCATTATAGCGGCGGCGTTACCGCGATGGATGGACAGAGAAATCTGCTACTACTTCAAAAATATTGATGCTTAGTGCAGTCGTCATCAGCCATAAAACGTCCACTGCTGGACGAAGGCCTCCCAATAAGAGGGGTGTTGCCATAATCTCCACGCTTGGCAGGCGGCTTGGGGATCGAAGAATGCTTACCACCGTTAACCAAGAAGACTCTGCTGCCCGTCCTCCGGTGGGTCTGGTTACAGTAAGGACATACCCAGGCTTAGTGCAGTGCCCGATGCAAAAAAATTTCAGCCACATAACTTTAAAAAATAGTTTAATTTGGAAATTAAGTCTACGTGAAGTAACTGTCAATTTCAAGTTTAAGTTGTTGCATTGGATTTTCATATAAATACACTGAAAATTGTTGAAAACATTATAGCATCAATCTATCTATATACCTATTTCTAACAGATGGTTCCCTATTTTAATACGCTCATGCGGTGTTTTGGCAACATCATTTTATTTAACCGCTAACTCTACTTTCTTCACATCCCGTCCGTGAGTTCCAGACCTTAGTTTACGGCTATCACGCCTACATTAACCGAGGTGGCCTACACTTACCGAATCCGATTGCGTCACGGCACGGCACTCGAAAGCGTAATAGAGCTAACACTGTTATAAGAGCAAGAAACAAAGCACTTTCCACGAGATTTGGACAATTTGTGGACCAAAATAAACGGCCGTGGGAAGACATAGAGAGGCTTTGTTATGAAATGTATTTGAAAGTTCAAAATACTTATAAGTTGTGTTTATCAGATGTACTCGAACTAGGTGTTTTTCATAAAATTTTATCTATAAATAATTACTTGACTAAATATGCAGATTTTTTATTAGTTTTTTTGTCTTTGTAGCGGGCTCACTTCGGATTCCTCTTAGCTTCACCTGCCGCCTAACCACGGCTTCTAAGGTTCCCCGCCACAACAAGGCGGAAGCCCAAGGCGGAAACTTATAACCCTGTATTTAGGCGTCGTAAAAACGATTTTGTAATCAGAATTAATTTCTAAAAAGTGTATAAGATGGACGAAGAGAATAGAAAATTATTTTTATTCTTCATTTGCTTCAATGAAAACAAAGGAACCGCCTCGTCGAAAACGTAATGAATATCGAGCTACCTTCTGCTCTTGTGCTGTTGTTCAAGGCGTCCATACCCCAGAATCTTGAACGTGATTATTCTACGTCATCTTCAGTCCCCGGCAAAATGCGCATTGAACGCAGAAGCGTCCAATAGGTAATCTGCTGGCTACCAGTGTTAGAATGCCGTAAACATAGATCTATAGGTACCTAATCGAATAGCTCGTGATATTTGGACAAGTTCATAAGCATCATCAGCCACAAGACGTCCTCTGCTGGGCGAAGGCCTTCCCCGTAATAGAGCGAGCCAAGTTCTTAGCACATACATACATTTGTCAGTAACCGATAATGTGTGAACACGATAAGTACAGATAGAGAGAGCTCTAAGCAGCAGTTCGTAAATAAAAAATACATTTGATATTAAAGGAGGCAATTTGTAATGGGCGATTATATGACAGCCAATAAAAAAACATTGTTCATGAAAATAAGTTGGATGGCAACGAAGAGACATGGCCCTGAACAGGTTCACTATCTTGTCTGGGTTCTGAAGATTTTGAACGAATGAAGCAAAGTAAAAAGGTCAAAAAATAAAGAGTAAGTAACCTTATTTCATTTATATCAGATCTGCCATGCGTTTTTTGTGGTTATTGTTTGTATAACAAAGTACTTACTTGCCCATAGTATTTCTTAAGCTTTCGTTATTCCACGCAAATTAGTAGGTGCGCCTTGCCAATTGATTAATTAATAAAAATAACAATACTATCAACAAAAAATAATAACAATAATAATTTATCAGATTTTCAACAAAATGATAAAATAAAACTTGGAAAAGCCCTTCACCAACGAACGTGAACTGTGAAATGAAGCAGTGTAGATGAGTGATCTGCTTTTTCACAAGAAAAATGCGAAAAAAGTTGGCCATATCTCGCCAGCGCCGTCTATCCTTTGGCTGTAGAACTACGTTTTGACTACTGTCAGAAAACTTCCCATTTGGACCTTTAGTGCAACTCCATAGTTTTGTCAGTGAAACGGTCAAGGCTGGCTACATTTCACTTTCTGATGCCCATTTTCACCGACCCGTCTCACGGGCAAGTGCAGACAAAAACAATAGGTTACGACATTTATGTTTATTTGTATTTACCTTAAGAGAATCGTCGAATGTTGTTGTTGTAAAAAGTTGGGTAATTCGTTTAGTCTGAGTACCAACCCCAATGGCAGAGGCAAAGACCTCTGACATGGCTTGACGATTTGAGAACAACCAACATTCGTAATTGTAAGTACCTACTTATAGCTGTGTAAGCGTGTACTGAGATAGCTCAGCTAAATAAGTGTCTTTTATTACCCACTATAAAACAGATAGGTTAATTTAATTTTTCATTTTATGGTAATACTGTAGTAAGTAATATAATAATGTGTTTTTATAAAATAAATACATTTATTTGAGCTCTAACGCAAAATCTACTGAGAATATAATAAATAACTGCGCACCGGGTACAATATGAGTAACTTGCTTACCTTCTAGGATAGAAAGTTACATAATAGTACATTATGATACGGTGTGCTATGTTGGTCATTACACTAGAGGCGGTATTATGCGCGCGAGCCGCAGGCGAGCGCGATAAGGAAGCCGAGAGCGTAATGACTAATAGCACAAGAGTTCCATACGACTGTTTTCGTCACACTTGCGAGGAAAAAACATTTTTTTTTTGATAATAATCAACCACACAGCGAAAACATCAACAAATTTGCGGAAAATGGCGCCCAAACCAGCAAAGCGCGCGCAGGTTGACATTTACTTCAGCGGCATAAGAACTCTTTGTTGGTATTACAAAAAAACTGTAAGTATTACCCGGCTATATTAAGAGTCCTTCGTATACATACGTCTAATTGCAGTCACGTACAAACTTGACTTTACCGGGTTATACCTATTATAGTAAAATAGGTAATAGGTACTATTATGTAAGTACTAATTATAAATTAAATTATTAATTATTGTTTTTATTATAAATTGTAATGAATTAAATACTTGCTTATGCAAACAAAATAAATTCGAAGAGTTTCGATACAAGAGGAGTAAATAAAACCCAAACCACCAAACCTGACACATTTTTCTCTATTCTAATACCGACCTTTATTCTTTATTATTCTACAATGTTAATAATCTGCATAAAACATTTAAACGGCTTGGCTTTTAAAAAATTGGACGCCAGCGTTCATGGCGCATTATGACAACTGCATTAACCATGAAATTGTGGCTGAACTTCCCTGAGTCTCACTAACTTATCAGCTGAGCTGGTCAAATTAAGAACTAAACATTATCTACAGATGACTGTCAATTTATTTCGGAAAATACAACAGAGTCTCCCTCACTCAACTGCACTGTAAGTTGGTCCTGCAGTTATTCGGTGACTTTCTCTGTATTACTGCTAATATCGCGGGGAAAGAGTTTACGCAACGCTGTAGCAAGACATAATGGTTAGTTTGATGTAAGAAAGCGACAGGTCAAAGTATGATTCATTATTAGGAGCTGGTACTTTGAAGCGCGGAGACCAAAGTTAAACTTTCACGCTTAACTTTATGTAAGAACTTAGGTACTAACTTACTGAGCCTGCAAAACTACGTGAGTATGAATAGATCCGTTCTGTTGAATAGGTAGCTACAATGTTAATTAGGGAAGCTGAAACTTGCAATTTGCAGTCGTAAGATAATATTTATGGCTTTATGTGTTTCTGATAATAATTAAGTATTAAAGCTGCGTGAAGGAGTTTTGGCGGGAACACGGTAAAATCATGTCGCTCCATTCTATTATTTTCTCCTATAACTTTTTAACTTTTATTTTTTAATAGTGTTTTTTTTGTTTATTATTTTATAGGCTTGCGTTTGACTGCCATCTATGGTGGTGTTTTATTCGGTAAGTGTACGAATTGTGGGCAAGTGATATAATGTGGAGAAACCTCGGTGATACACAAATGTCTTTCGTGTTGTTTCCAAAACTCCATATAACTTTAAAAAAAAGTTAGCTTGCCCTAGTAAACTCACCACAACTTTACTAGGGCATGATTTTGACTTGACTGTGACAAATTTTGTGTGACCAACTGTGATTTTGTGACTTATTTGACATGATACTATTAAAACTTTAAAAAATGCGTATACTTGACAATGCTAGAATTCCTAAATGGCGACGCAAAAAAGCAGAATAGAAAAAAACTCCATAAAACCTTTAAAAAAAGTTAGCTTGCCTTAGTAAAGTCGCCACAACTTTACTAGGGCATGATTTTGATTGACTGTGACAAATTTTGTGTGACCAACTGTGATTTTGTGACTTAAATGACTTGATACTATTAAAACTTTAAAATACGCGTATACGTGACAATGGCAGAATTCCTAAAGGGCGATGCAAAAAAGCAGAATAGAAAAGCAGATGCTGGTCTACGACCAGTGTGTGTTGCCAGTGATGACAGAACTGAAACTGCTGGCCTTTTGGAGAAACTCAAGAGTCACGCAATTACGGGCAACGGAGAGAGCTATGGTCGGAGTTACTTTGCGCGATAGAATCCGGAACGAGGATATTCGCCAAAGAACCAAAGTCACCGACATAGCTTGCAAAGTTTGCAAGTTGAAGTGGCAATGAGCAGGCCACATCTCTCGAAGAAGTGACAACCGGTGGGGAAGAAAGGTTCTTGAGTGGCGACCGCGAACCGGAAGACGCAGCGTAGGAAGGCCACCCATTAGGTGGACCGACGACATTGTAAAAGTCGCGGGCAACCGGTGGATGCAAATGGCAGGTTGTCGTACAGTGTGGCGGTTTAAAGAGGAGGCCTTCGTTCAGCAGTGGACGTCTCCGGGATGATGATCATGCAATAAAGAAAACTGCTTAATGGATTGTTGGACACTTGCCAGGTTTAGTTTTATCACAATTTGAAACCTACCTCAGCGCATGCTTTAAAATAGGGTCAGATAGAAAATAAAGTTGTCGGACTTGTTGGTAGAGGTTGGTACAAGTTTTTTCTATAAACTAAAAACCTGTTTGCCCTCCAGGCTAGGCTCCTGCAAACCTATTATTTTGGATCAGTTACACATACTCATTCCTATACCTAGGTATACCGTATTATAGACACATATACTATATACCTACGTAGGTATGTCTTGTCTTGGTGCCCTATGAGCTAGCTAGGGTAAAACGACGTAGTACGAGTACAGTTATGTATGATTTCGGATTTGCCGATCAAAAATTACATACCTAGGTACTTTATGAGAAAAACTTCGGTTGATCTGTTTTTTTTGATTGAATGTCTCTTCTATCCTCTCTCTAGGGCCTGTTCCTGTTTATTGTCTTCTTTAGGTGATCTTTTAAGCAAAAGCTGAAACATACAGTAAGTAGGTACATAAATACATCGAGCACACACAAACATTCGTTTTGAATGCAAGGAAAACGAATGTTTGTGTGTATATATTAGGATTATTAGGTATATCTTTACGTAACCTGAATCTTAGGTATTGACCTCGTGAAGCATTGCTTGTAGGTATGTTGTATGTATAGAAACTGAAGCGGTAGTGTGTGAAAAGGTAAGGTGTAGGTATGGCCTTATGTAATCGGAAGAATTCTGTGGTGCACAATTAAGTAGGTAAGTAGTAGTAGGTAGTAAGTTTGCTTATGTAGGATGGTGAAAGCAAAAGATTTACGTACTCCGAAAATAGATATTAACATATTTTAAAAATATACAAAAAAAGGCCTTCAATCTAAAACTTTTTTGCTCTTATGGCAATACCGTGAATAATAGATAGAGAATAGAAAGAATAAATAGATATGTTTTCCAAGTAATAGTCACATCTGCAAGTGAGTTCATCCAATCACTGAAGAGAAGTAGGGCTTTCTTTTCTTTTCTGTGCATCTAATCATCTGACATACTACAGCAGATACATTTTGGGAAATCCTTCCTCCGAGTTGCTAACAATTTTGCTAATATTTTGAACTATTTGCGATAGTGGTAATATAATATATATAATTTATATATTATAAATATATAATTTCTACTCTATTATGTCAAGCTAAACCTACCGACGACCTACTACAACGCCATCTAGTCGAACGCAACTCAAATACGTGAAAAAGACATTCTAACTCAGCTATAATACATACCAATCTTATGGGGAACCGCGCCTACTGCCACGATCCGTGGGTTTGCACAAGTTTAGCTGCAATGAGCTCTTGAACATCACGTTTCGAACTCTCTTCACTAGATGGCATGTCTGGTAGGTATGCTCGTTTTTTTACAGAAAGGTTTAATAAGGTTTATTTTATTTATCGAACAAAATAACCTAATGGAGAGTTTATAGCTAAACTCTTAAGAGAGTAAGAGATAAAAAAAATGTATTCGCTTATCTTAGGGTTTTCACAGGGATTCGGTCGATTTCTATTTTTTACCTTTAATATTTTACCACCAATACAAGCTTTAGATATTATACTTTTTAAACAAAGTTTAATAATACCTACAACTACACGAATAACTAAAGTACCTACCTACTTAATTGAATTTTTTTATCTAACTAATTTCACTAATTTATGCTAACTAAACTAAAAACGAAACTACAAAATTTATGGAACAGCAGAGCAGACAGCAGCAGATTTCGCGATTGAAGGGTTCATCTCATCGTAAAAGTTGTTCACAGTGCTAAGTACAATGATTTCCTTTAGCGCAATACCGTTTATGTTCCGGGTGAAAAGGCAATGTTTCCAGTTATATTTCTAGCTTCAAAGATTTTCCACCTAATACCTATCTTTGATTAATCATATCTTCGATTGACGATTTCTCCGATTATTATCTTCGATTAATGAGTTAATCAATACCAGGCAGTGTACTGTTATGGGCAAGTGTATCGCATAGGTACCATTAGACACAACTGAGGTATCTCGTCAATTAGTTAGTTATAAAATCTATATGGGGAAGGCAGGTTCTTGAGTGGCGACCGCAAACCGGAAGACGCAACGTAGGAAGGCCTCCCACTAGGTGGACCGATGACATTGTAAAAGTCGCGGGCAACCGGTGGATGCAAATGGCAGGTTGTCGTACAGTGTGGCGGTCTAAGGGGGAGGCCTTCGTTCAGCAGTGGACGTCTCCGGGCTGATGATGATGATGATGAAAATCTATAAAAACTATATTTGCCGTAAATAATACTTAAACGATTTTTTTTTATCTACTTTATTGCCAAAGGGTAATCCTTGATCCTTTTATCTACTTACATGGACTAAGTACTTAGGTACCTACCATAAATACTTAGATATGTACAAAGATAATATACGGTATACGGCAATAGTCGCTACTTTAAACTTTGCATAGAGCATCATGCCTATACTTACGCGTACAATGCAAAATATCAATGTTTACCAAGTTAAATTGGCTATGAAACTAGTTATGTGCATTATTCAAACTTTTCGCTTGCAGTTTCAATGGAAGAAACTGCTCTCACTGAGTTTATATAATCCAACTTACTTTAGTTACGTTCCATTATAATCGTCCAAAAAGGTAGGTACCTAAACAATATTGGTTAGTAGATCTCTTAAATCTAACATCTAATAAAACCCGTTTTGAATTTATAGTTGAACATTCTATAAACGTAAACTGGATTTAAAATTTTAATGCAAATAATGCAATGTAGCAAAAAAGTTGTTACAAAAGTCTCACAATTTTGTAAAAAGACCAATTTATTAATCATTAAAAGACATGAAGAGATTACAGTTCTATTATTATTTACGGGATATTTACCGTGACTTTGTTGTAAAACGAGCTCCCGATATTTTGGTGCAGGTGCATGTTCACGGGTGTTGATGGAATGATCGTTTTTGTTTTTGAGTGACGAGACTAGCGAGACGTTCGCCTGGTAAGGGTCACGCCACAAGTAAGTGGTAAGTGTTGCACAAAAAGGGTGTTGATGATATAATCGTTTTTGTTTTAGGACACCAAACCATAGACAAAACCTACTTAGAGATGTAGTACTATTATATTATTTAAACTGTAGTAATGGAGGCCAAGATGCTATCTATGTCTATTTTTACTCTGCATAAAAAATATGCATATGATTTATCATAGGTACTACGCCTTATATGTCACACTTGTTTAGTACCAAAATATTGTAATTTTTTATTTTCTGCCTTATAGCTCATTGGGTAACAAGTCTGCTTTGTAAGCTGTACGAAGTGGGTACGATTCTCGCCCAAACATTCTAGTTCTATAATGCTTTTGGTATTTCAATAAATTTGACTTAAACTAGCTGTATTTATTACCTTTTATTTATTTTTATTTTCTATTGTTGAATTCGATGACGGTACCACTAACGCAAATGGTTTAAAATGCTAGCAACCTCTATATTATATAACATCTGGGTAAAACATTTAAAAAAAATACAAATCTTATAAAACTCCAGAACCACCGGAGAACGGGCAGAAGCGTCCTCTCGGTTAACAGTGGTGAGCATTCGGTGATCCCCAAGTCGCCTGCCAAGCGTGAGGTCTGAACTGCTATAGTAGGTCAGAGAAAGATCCAATCCACTCACTCAATCCAATAACCACATTAAAGCCATGAGCAAAAAAAATTACCTTTTCAAAACGTTTTTGCCATGTTATACAGTAGTTGCATCATTACACCATACTTCCCCAAAATTTAGCTCCACCAACCATGTGTCCAAATATGTCAATAGCGAAATGACAATGCGCCTTCGTCTTACGTGACGTGACGTTACCAAAACCTGTCCTACTTGGTAACGTAACTGTTACGGAACTGGCATGCAGCGATGTTCCGGTACGTTTAACGTCGTCACCTGCTTGTTGAATCTTTTACTGCTCGGTTTGCATTGTAAGTCAGAATCTATTTATCGTTTTAGCTTACGAAGTTCTAGAGTACCTAAAACCGACAAAACAGTCAAAAAAAAAATGGGCATTTCAAAAAAATACCTACTGGTATTATAAATGCGAAAGTTTGTCGGTGTGTCGGGGTGTGTGTGTATATGTTTGTTACTCCTTCACGCTAAAACACCTAAACGGATATAGATGAAAGGTATAGTGGTGGCATAAACCTTGGAAAATATAAAACAATTATAAAGTATAAAGTATAGATACAAGTATAGTTGGGAAGTATAAAACATAGTCGTTTTTAACCCAATAATCGCGGGTAAAACCGTGGGACGCAGCTAGTAAGGAGTAAAAGTAAAATAAGGTAGCATAGCAGAAACACACTGTACCCCTAACACTGGGACTATATACAAATACATATTACGTGTACGTGTTCCATAAAAACTTCCCTTTCTTTCGCGATTTCAACCTTGGCCAACAATGTTGGCAAAGTAAAAGTTGTTTGTTTTATGTACAGAATATAGATTTATTTATAATTTTTTATTATTATTTATTTTAGAATTATAGCCCTTAAAGGATGCTAATGTATTAGAACTAACCCTGTATACCAGTTATTAGTCCATTCAGTCAAATAGAACCAGGTAACAGAAATAACTTTTCATACCTCATAAAATAATGGAAGGATGAATCGCCATGAACTCCTAAAATTATGTCAACAAACACACTGACCGAGTTACAGTGAAGTTAAACTAACTAAGCCTAAATAAAGTTCCTTACGACACCGCATTGCTGCCATCGTTACAAAAACGACTCCATACCTCTAAAGAGCCACAACAATGGTCCCATTAGGCGATGTCATCGTGCGTGGAACGAACAAAAGCGCAAGGGAAGAGATAAAACATCACATTTTACCCGATCCACCTCAAACACTATCAGCAACCATTGTGGACGCACTACCTTATCCTACTACCTGCTTCCTTATCCTATCCTATCTAACTCAGTCGCAGATATACCACCAGACACGATGGTAGTGATTTACGTGATCTTATTCTGTGTAGCTCTCGCGAGTGCTGAACATTCTGGAGCGTATTCCTCTCCCCAGTACGCCAAGAAGATGTACCCAATGAAAGGGTTCGATTACGACACCAACGCGTTGCTACCTAAGGAAAAACCTCCAGTAGCCTTCAAGGAAAATGCGGAGGCTGTTGGGAGATATGAGAGTGGCAACGACACAGCGCAATATGGCCGGTCTTCGTTTCTAGAATCAGCTGGAAGTTTCTTCAGTGGCACAGGAGGTCAGGTGATGACGAGTCTTGCCAAGGACTTTATAGCAAGGTCTACTGGAAGCAGTCAGGTTGGTTTTGACTGCGTTTCGCAGGTTCGTATCGCACCACTATTTCAAATTGCACGCATTTTTCTTGCATGAGTAAAAGCTTTTTGGAAGGAATTTAAAAGATAAAGAGCTTGAGGAAGCAATGAGTCACGACAGAAAATGCAAATGAATAAGATTCTGAGCGTTTGACAGTAGGCCAGCTGATGTTGCGACTGAAGATAATCACACCTAGCATAAATAATCTGGCATTTTTATTGTCCACCGCTGAAATTTGGCCTTCCCTCGAAGGTCTATTGGGCCATCCATTACGCTGGCCCAGTTGTGGGTTGATGGATAATCACGCATAGTCTGTTATTATTTATAATGGCACTCACTAGAACATCATTCCAGGCTAGGTGCGTTTACTATCTTCGACCACACTGTCGTTTAACATCAGGTTTACTGTGATCAAAACCATAGCCTACCAAACAAAAAAAAATTGAAGCTCACCATCAGATTCCAGACGATTGATTTTCGTAAAAATGTCGTATCGACATAATTATTATGATAGTTATTTACTACAAAATCTTCTCAAATTTTCTATGATAATATTATTTGCAAGATCATTTTGTAGATAGTTCTATAATTATTGACGTAGATTTAATTAGCCACTTTTAAGTTGTTGATAATGACATTAAGATATTTTCATAGGTGCTGAGTTTGAACCTCACTAACTTGGTTATCTTAGTGGTGCTCAAGGCTTTGATCCTCGCTGCAGGATTCTTTGGAGCGGGCGCCTGGAAAGGAGGTCACCAGTACGGCAGAAGCTTAGACGGTGAGGTTTTAAGTTAATTATCGACCTTATTATAATTACTATGATAGTAAAATGTATACTATAAATTTACAACAGCCTTCCTATCCCAACACGGAACAGTAGAACTAATCCGAAAAAAGGACTTGTGTAGTTATCGTAGTAGGTAAACAACTTTAACTTTATTTTTATATTTTTTTTACTTGAATTGGCCACAACGGAATATCAGTGCTGTATGATAAGCTGTTTATCAAACAGCGCTGATCTTCCGTTGAGTTGAGGTTCTATGCTCAGTTGAAGCCATTTTTTGTGACTTCACCCCGGGATTGTTAATTACATATAGTTAAATTAAACCCCAAGCCGCCTGCCAAGCGTGGGGATTATGGCAACCCCTCCCTATTTAAGAGAGAGGCCTTCGTTCAGCAGTGGACGTCTTCCGGCTGTTGATGATGATGATGAAATTAACTTACCAAAGTTACAATATAAATTATTTTTCTTTCTTCTTTCTAATTAAATATATTTAAGTAATCAAGTGTTCTATTGATATAATTACATTCACCCTAGGCAAAATATATGGAACAGCTGATTTTTTTCGCGATTTTTTAAAATGTTATTCATTAAGAGGAGTAGGTACAGGAGCTCCTTCCGGCGTATTACTACCGTTCCACGTAAGCCATTATTTATCAACAGGACGTCGCAACAAAATGTTTTATATTTTGACTGACAATCAAAGATGGTTACATAATAATATTCGTGTTTTGATGTGTGTGTGTAAAATAAAATCAGTGGTAGCAATTATTATTCACTGTCCAGTTACGAGCTTAACAGCAACACGTTCCGCCAAAAGATTCCATCACCTTTTCACCACCACCGGTTCTAGGAAGTGTCCTAATGACCACGGTAGCCAATAATCACTTCAAATGACCATCTGTCCCCTTTGTCCTCGGCACGTGCCGTATAATCCAATATTATAGATGCGTTTGCCATGTCCGGACTCTTTAATCCTATCGGAAGAGGATTATCTGGACAGGATGACCAGCGGTATCTGCCAAATGGACTGTTGAGGTAAATTTCACATCAATTATGTGTCCTTTTTGGGGTTTAGGACGAAAGGATTTATTTTGTATTCAGAAGTAGGTACTGGTGGTTTATTTTGATGTGTGCTTTTCCTTCGCAAATGTTTATTTATTATCATTGACCTTTTAAATGCACTAAAACAAATCACGTTTGGTAGTTGGCCTAAGATCTGTCACTTAGATTAGTGGGCAGGTAAACAATATTTTACGATTAACCCCGTATAGGTCTTCCGAGTTACCCAAATAACTAATACTACATTATGACTGTATTCTGTTACTGCGAAAAACAGAGTACAAATTGCGATTATTTACGCGAATTACGCGATTGTTCTCAATCACGAATTAAAAAACGTTGTATTATTGCGAAGAAAGTAACTGTGAAAGCCCAAGGTTTCGAAAGAACAGAACTGCGTTATGTATTAATACGGGGTTACGGGTGTCTCGCGGCTTGGGGATCGCAGAATGCTCAGCACTGTTAACTGAGAGAACGCTGCTGCCCGTCCTCTGTTGGTTTTGGATGTAGTTATAGGACAAGAAGTTATGAGGATTTGTTACCACTAGGGCACATGCGGGTGGGAAATATCCTACTTTATTAAGTTAATTGGTTTGTAAGAAAAATATACTTTTTATCGTCACAGATAACAAAAACGCCTCATTTATCACTGAAGACGAAATCATGTTGTACTTGAGCTACTTAGCCGGCCAGCATACAAAGAACTACGGGTGTTTGTACCTGCTGTCGTGCCGAAGACCACAGCAAGCTGGTATGTACGCGTCGGGGGCTGAGCTGCTGCTTCAAGGAGCTAAGATGGTGCAGGGGTAAGTCAATACTATGGAATTTCTGTCTAATGTAAATTGTTTGTATTTTCTATGTCTATGTCTTACCTATCTGTCTGTAAATGGTGTATCTTTAATTAATTAGAATTAATGTATCTTTCACATCACATCAACAGCCGGAAGACGTCCACTGCTGGACAAAGGCCTCTCCGTTAAAGGGAGGTGTTGCCATAATCCCCACGCTTGGCAGGCGGCTTGCGGATCGCAGAATGCGAACCACTGTTAACTGAGATGACGCTGCTACCCTTTCTCCGGTGGTCCAGAATGAAGTTTTAGGACACTGCTGGACGAAGGCCTCCCCCTTAAAGGGTTTGCCATAGTCCCCATGCTTGGCAAGCGCTGGGGATTGCAGAATGCTCTCCACCGTTAACTGAGAGGACGCTGCTGCCCGTCCTCCGGTGGTTCTGGATGCAGTTTTAGGACATACCCAGGTCCCAACCCAATGTATCTTTAATTAATTAGAATTAAAGAATATTTATTTTTTATTTTAAATTTGAGCAAAAATGTATGATGATGATTGATGAACATCGTCAATTCGAATCAAGCCAGAAAGCGCCGGAACATTGGTTAAGTAAATATAGAGATGACTTCTCCAGGGCCCAGAATATTTTTTGTTTTTTTCTTATTATTTTTTAACGCTGAGTGATGCATAATGAAGACTGTAAAATAATTGTTTTTATCTTCATGCTACATAATTAAAAATACTGCATAAATACAAAGGTCATTATAAATATGGTAAAAAATAAACTTGATACTTAACAACTAATTTAAAAAAACCGAGCATGGGCATTTATCATGTGTGCCAATAATAATGTCTACTTATGTCAACAATTACTCCGCCAAATATGAATTGATTTTGTATTGATTATTTTATTGTTTGGTAAGTCATACTTCAGAGGTGGTCTCATATACATTTTATAGAAATCGGTTCAGTAGTTTGGGATTTGGATCAAAATTACTAGAAAATATGAAGATGTCATCCAGGTATTCGAAGTTGAAGTCGGTTGTATATATTTTTTGAAAAGCGTATTATTATGTACTGCAGTAATTAGATTCGCTATCTCTATTTTCCGGCAAATGTAATATGCATACTTTTAGCTAGGTACCTATGCTTGATAGTGTTGTTTTTTTATTTTGATCGATTTGCAAGCGCTGGGCCCGTCCATTTCATTATCACCGTCGCTGGTTAGTGGGTACTTACTGTGTTTTAACTTGCACTTATAATATTTCAGAAACGAGATCGATCTGGATCAGTATGAGAATATATCTGAAAACATCAAACAAGCTGCCGAATGGGGAGACAAGGGCATGAACTGTGACACGCGGTACAAATGCGGAGATTAAACTACTCAAACACTTATTCATAATTATAAAAACTTGTAAACATTGTATTTAAAGTAAAATAATAATAATATGACAAAAAAGGTACATTATCTGCTTTGAAACGGAACCAGAAACTGGCTTTACCATTTAAAAAAAATGGCTTTTAAAACACTGATGCTAACCTAGCACCGTTATATAATACAGTTCAAGGGATATTTACCGTGATTAAACTATACAATATACATGTTGTGTTGACAACACGGGGCTGGCAACTGCACCAAAATATCGGGTGATAGTTACACAACACAATAACGGCAAATAACCCGAAAATAAAATCATAGCAATTGTATGGTCTATACTCTCTTTTTGTTTTATTCATACGGGAATACTCACGTTTAATTAAATCGGATACTCCGACTATAGTTTCGATCACATCCGGTGACCTTTTTCAAAGAGTGAAAACAGAGCCCGACGCGCGTGCAGCTGCGTCCTGCTTAGCACTGCGGGCCGCTGCGCGTCGCGCGCGCGATGACAGCGGTTGCTCTGCGGGTGAGGGGGTGGGGGCGGGTAGAGTGTCGTGCTGCGCCGGCGCTCTCTGGAGCTCTTCATCACTGGAATCTTCTCGTGCGGTGTCGGGAATATTCCAGCACGCGGAACTCACCACGTCGCCTTCAGATACGCGTCCACCCTCGCGGGCCCCATGAAGACAGGGTCTCCAAGTCGGTGGCATACTCTCATTTGAAAAGGATATGGAAGTTAAAAGTTATGGGAAGAGAAATGTCGATGGTTCTCGATATTCGAGTTTCTAATACATATCAACCTACTGGCGAATATCCAATTTTCACATCATAATAGAGATGTCTCTTACTTTCAACTCAACTCATAAAATAGGATACTTACTTAATTATTGTTTATTAGCATGTAGTTTATTGTTCTCAATCAGTCATATTTAATTTTACTTTGACTTGTACGTAAGAGTTGTGTAAAATTTAGCTATATAAGTATTTGCATTAACGGTCTGATTTGTACATAATTACAAGCACATTGCATTATTAATAATATTATTTGTTTCAATTTAGACTTAATTACTTACTCAATTTGCTCGAGGTCTATATATATTAAACTGTATAATATAATAAATAATGTATACTTAAACAACATAAGTATAACGCTACAATTAGATCAATATAGAGATGATTGGACCTGGGTATGTCCTAAAACTGCATCCAGAACCACCGGAGGACGGGCAGCAGCGTCCTCTTAGTTAACGGTGGTAACACTCTGCGATCCCCAAGCCGCCTGCCAAGCGTGGGGATTATGGCAACCCCTCCCTATTAAGGGGGAGGCCTTCGTCCAGCAGTGAACGTCTTCTGGCTGATGAGTGAGATGGCGAATACACCACAGAATTTCAACATCCATATTACATACATACATATTGGCTACGGAAAGCGCATAGAACCTAATTTAATGCAACTGTTCGATGATTCCAGTAGAGATAGTGCAAAATTTGGCCTGGTACACCTATCCCTACCAAGGTAGGGATACTACTGCTAGGGATAGGTGGAAAAAATCCTGGTAGGGATAGGTGTACCAGGTCCAAATTTTCATTAAAATTTGGGAATCATCAGCGAAATATTAAACATTATATACATTTATTATACATTAAACATTTTTATTCGATTGATTTTTCTTCATTTTGCTTTTATTTTATTTTACACGAATATTAGGCCATTATTCGTTTACTGTTATCTGCCTAACAGCAGTATAAAAAGCTAACGAGTAGAAAAGCTCAAAAAGTGCTTTTTAGAGACAAATATAAATATTTCTTTGTATAGTTGGCGAAAGCCCTGACGAACGGACAGATAGTAGTACTAGTAGGCAGAAATGGTAAAGCACAATGCTACTATAAATGTTGTAGGGTCTTGTTCGTCTCAATGCTCTTGTTACCATTCAAAATTAACACCCATCACTGCAGGACTTATCGCCCCTATTTTCGATAAGACTACGGTGTTTTAAGGATGATAATGGTAGCGTTTTCGCAACCACAGTCTATATCGATATGAAAACAACGTCCTCCTCACTCATGAGATGTAACTAGTTATTAAGGAGTGAGGACAACCCTAGGCGTCCGATCTTCGCGGTGTTCCCGTCTCGCGGCGCGGTATTCTGCGTATGACACATAACCGTCGCCATCGGTGTCGTCCGCTTCTAGTGTTTTGTCCACTAATGCTGAAATGTAATTAAGCTGCTTTTTGAAATTGATACAGATGAACGTTGACCATCGACTCCCATCGTAACTGTCGATGTCAGCATGAAAAATGCTTACACTAACATTGTAGGCACGTAATCTGGGTGACAGCATCTTAACATATTTTGATCTTGTTACTTTTTCGATCAATCATTCAATCGTCTGTCCTGATATTCATCAATGTAATTATACGACACCTTACATAAAAGCTGTCAAAAAATATCATTGTGTATCAGACAAACATATTATAAATATGTAGGTTCTGGTTTTTTATGTCTAAATTATAAATTTCTTACCTATGTAACCGTCCATTTCGTCAGCTTCCGGTTCGATCTCTGGCTTCTCGTCGGGGTCTGGAGCTTCGTGTTCCAGCGTGTGATATATTGCCTGAGAAAATAGTTAATCACTGGTTTGTTGATTGAAGATACACTCACATGAATAATTTAATTTGAATCAGAATAATTGTAACTGACTCAAAAAAATTGCTTATTTACGGGATTATAGATTATTCAGCAGGATATTCAGACAATATGTTTTGATCACATCCGGTCACTATTATTGGCCTTGTACATCTATCCCTACCAAGCTATCCTTACCGGTAGATCCAAGTGGTTTTTTTTCCATATATCTCTACCGGTAGAGATATTTTGGTAGGGATAGGTGTGCCAGACCTATTTCTTCTGTGCCATTATCAAGAAGTAGAAACAGTGTGGTACGCGCGAGTCTCGTTCTCATCAGTCACAGAATGAGATCCAGTCCAGTTCCTGATGTGAAAGTTAACAAATAAAATATGTGTAGCTACCTAGTAGTAGGTAGGTTACAGACATAGGTATACCTTCAATAACTCTAGGCCGTCTAACTTCGAATTTCTGTCAAAGTCGTGCGCAGAAAAATAGTGGAACTCGAGTTCTTCTGGTGTCATCTTCAATAAAGCTTCTGAACTTAAAATTCTCGAGTCTTCTTCAATATGTCTGAAAAATAAATTAACATTGGTTTGATACGCCTACAAACTGTTTTAACTGGACCTGGGTATGTCCTAAAATGACATCCAGAAATACAAAAGAACGGGCAGCAGCGTCCTCTAGGTTAACGGTGGTAAGCATTCTGCGATCCCCAAGCCGCATTTTTCCATACTAGGGCGGGTATCATTACATTTTATACACACACTTTTTTAGACACTTTTAACCTTAGATTAACGGAACTAAATAGTCTGCGGTTTTAACATTCCTGCCATACGATACGAGATGAAATAAAACGATGTAGGACCTACATCTTTGTATGTTTTAAACTTTGATAAATAATATTTCTAGATAGAGTCTCGTACTGTTTATGAACGAAAAATGACAGGCCAACATTATTATACTAGAGTGCGTGACAGCCATGTCTTACACTCGCGTTGCACCATTGTCGTTGTTATAGTGTGCGTGCATAACAGGCTAACAGTTAACCGCTATTTTTTTCGACGCGTTTATGATCGATCAGTCTATCTACACATAATTTATCAAAGGTTTTATATTTGAATACATTGTAGGTACTTTAGATACAAAGTGCAATACAACAATAACAATACAATACTCTGCCCTGCCAAAGACACTGCGAAAAACAGTATTATACTGTTTTCGTTCTATAACGGTATACGTTTACTTACTGTTCAACAAATATAAAGTATTATGCAAAATATCGTTTTCACACCACAACCAGAAACTGCTATCTCCATATGAGATCTACTTGAATTGCTGTCTACGACATAAAAGAGAATGTATCTACTATTTATCTCTTGGCCACTCTTGACTGGCGTAATAAATATTTAAGACTGGTTTGATATTTTTTTCTTTTTTACTTGGTATCATGTAGTAGGTTGGAGTCCGCAGTGAGCGAGTCCGACCCCCTCGGCTTGTAGTGGTGGTGCTGGTGGTCCACCGGAGTCTGCCCGTGCGGGTGGTGCGGCCCGCGACGCATGCCACACGCTGTGCTGACCATCGTGATCACCAGATATGCTGGGGAACAAACCAATGAACATGTCATCATCATGAATTTTGTATTGGTAGGACTCTACTGCAGAGTCCGCCTGGGGAAGTACCACACCTTTGCCAGTTATTCAACCGCTAAGCAGTAGTGTGCAAGCATTACTGTTACAGCTTGAAGGGCAATGTTACCAGATAAATTACTGGGTATGAAGAGATTTAACATCTAATATCTCAGGGTGACGAGCGCAGTGCAGTGCGGCGCAGGATTGTGTTCGCAAGTTCACAATTCTCGCACTGCTACTGTTAGTGGCAGGCGTGACGCTTACCACCAAGCGAACGTCTTGCTCGTCTCGTCACTTTATAGTATAAAAAAAAATTGACAAAATACGTATTTTGGCTCGGCAGTGGACGTCCACTGCTTAACGAAGGCACTTCAAACGCGACACTGTTTAAGGGGTTTGCCATAATCCCCACGCTTGGCAGGCGGCTTGCGGATCGCAGAATGCGAACCACTGTTAACTGAGGTCCCGGTGGTCCAGAATGAACTTTTAGGACATGGTCCTGTCAATCTAGAATAAATAGATTCTTTCTAACAAAGCGTTCTCAATCTTAGCCCAAGGCATTGGTTTGCTGGCATTTTTTCTGATCATTTAAAAGTGAAATTATATTGTGTGGTCACTGGTACACCCTGCGCTTATAAATGTTTAATTGCAAGATCCGATATAACTGCAATAAAAAATGCAATAATAATAATCAGCCTTTTTGATAGTCCAGTAGGTTGATACACGTTGAAAGTGATAGGGCCATATCCAGCCAGTTGCTCAGTTGCGGTTTGGTGGATTCACATCATCAACAGCCAGAATACGTCCACTGCTGGACGAAGGCCTCCATAGTCCCCACGCTTGGCAAGCGCTGGGGATTGCAGAATGCTCACCATTGTTAACCGAGAGGACGCTGCTGCCCGTCCTCCGGTGGTTCTGGATGCAGTTTTAGGACATACCCAAGTCCCACGATTCACATACGCCGTTGAATTTCTCTTTCTTATTTTTTCTTCTCTGAACGTAATCAGATTTATTCATGATGTTTTCTTTCACCAAAGAAGCCAGTGATATGAAAATCCACACATAAACTCCAAAGAAGAACTCATTGGACCGGAGAATCTGCGTTCTCACGATTTCATGTCGAGTGGTATGGATCACTCGATCCACACTGAGACTTTTTTCCGCTAGGTGGTGCATCGTCAATACAGCCGCAGTCAACTGTCAATCTCATACTTTTTGTTGTTTTTTTTCTATAATTTAATGGTTTTACTTTTATTAGACTCGGTTTAGGGTTTTACAGGGAGAATCTGATGCTTTAGCATTAAGTCCTCCTTTTGTACATTAATGTATTTATGTGTGCAATAAAGAATTAAATAATAATAATAATAATCTGCATATACTAATTTGTACAGCAATACTTTGTCTTGCTAATAAGAGCTCTGTCCAACATAAAATGTAAACAACTATATCTAACCTACAACTCTATTTCCAGGCCTTCAACCATTGCCGTCAACAGCTGCATAGATTCTTAAAAACAAGGCACAAACAAGAAAACTTGATTTTGCAACATCCACCGCTGGCGCTTCCGCGAAAAGTTTTGCTTGTGAAACCTCATTAGGCTCCTTTGTCAAATAGTTTTTTTTATTGTAAATTTTGTATTTTTAGAAATAACGTGAAGTAGGCACTCTTTAATAAATTATTAAAGATCAAAGCTCATTCGACATTGCCCTAAATGACACAAACACGCAAAGTTAAACTAACGTTTAATACCTGTGCGTAATTCGAGTTGCATTGTATAAAAGGGTGCGTACTAAGGGCAGCTGGGCCGTCGCGGCCGGGGGCCGGAGCCCCGCAGGCTGACCCCCGCAGGGCCGCAATATTCACACCTCATTTCACAACGACCCTGCCCATTACATTTGTCATCGGCTCGTCAAAGTACGACAAATTAAAAGTTTGTCAGAGAAATTGTTTTTAAAATTAGCTCGATTGATTTGAGCTTTGAATATTTAATGTTGCTATTTTAAATAAATTACGCTCGTGCACTCACACATACGATATACGTAAGGCATTGTGCACTTTGCAGTGATTGGAAGTATAAAGCTAAAGATCAGGATGCGTTGGTAGAGGATGCATAGCAGTTGATAATGTGTTGTGATGCCTCTTTATTCCAAGCCATGTCTTCGAGCGGCACATTAACCCTGAAGCTAGGACCAATCGGTAGGTATACGAAACTAACGTTAAGTTAGCAACAACTTAAATTAAAATTTAAAAAGATGTAAAAGTAAGTAAGTATTTACTTAGTTTTTAGTTATTGTCCGTCGCTTAGAAGGGCGTATCAATAATTATAAATATTATCACTGTAGGTACCAATTTTTGTTTCTTAGAATTCTAAGAATAATAGTACATTATGATACAAGTGTGCTATGTTGGTCATTACACTAGAGGCGGTATTATCCTATGATAAGGAAGCCGAGAGTGTATTGAAACATAGCACAAGAGTTTCATACGACTGTTTTCGTCACACTTGCGAGGAAAAAACAATTTTTTTTTGATAATAATCAACCACACAGCGAAATCATCAACAAACATTTGCGGAAAATGGCGCCCAAATCAGTAATGTGCGCGCAGGTTGACATTTACTTCAGCGGCATAAGAACTCTTTGTTGGTATTACAAAAAACTGTAAGTATTCCCCGGCTATATTAAGAGTGCTTCATATACGTACGTCTAATGGCAGTCACGTACAAAACTTGACTTTACCGGGTTATACCTATTATAGCACAAGTGCCGTAATGTAAAGTAAAAAGCACGCGTGCGTAATAGCTTGGATTATGAGCATAAAACCGATGCAATAAGATCCACTTTACGAGCAAGTGTGATGAAAATCTTTATTACAATATAAAAATGAAAACATAAATATTATAAAAACCTAAAACTAGAGTGGCGCCGGCAGCGGGGCGGGGCTCAAGATGCCGTAGGTCAGTGCTGCAAACTGACACCTCCTGAAGCTCCTGACAATAGGTGCCGTGTCAAGTACCACTGCCTTTTGTATCTGACCCTTTACACAACCGTCTAGCGAGAGCCTCTTGAGGTATTGGTCGAAATTCTTAGCTATAAGACCGTTTTCCGAAATGATTATCGGGTCAATGATCGTCGAAATACTAATCGATTATTATCATTATGAATACTTTTCATTCAAATCATAAGTAAAAGTAATAATAGTGTAATAAAGTAATAGTAACGTCATAATATATATATATATAGAGAGAGAGAGCTAAATCCTCCAAGCTTATATTATTATGTCTTTTTCCACCGAGTTACCAGTTTGAAAGAAATGAAAAACAAAACACTAACTAAGTATTCTGAGGCTTACCCAAGATCTTTTGACCTATAGGATATGAACTAACTAGAAAGAAAAAAAAATGAAGTTTCGAATTACTGCACATCCATCTACTTACATCAAATAGACTTGTTACATCAAAACAAAAGCGAATCAGGTGGCCACCCCCTTCTACGAAAAATCTATTACAAAGTACTTTCAATAGATCGAATGCATAATTTATTTAGGGGCCCTTTCGGAACAGTTGGCGTACGGAAAGAAGAGACCGGTCTTTAATCGGACCCTCTTTATTATAGAGTATAAAATGGACCAGTAATGGAGTACAAATTATGCGACTGCAGTGACAAGTGCGGACTACATATGCCGAAGTGTCCGTAGTAAGTGCAGGGTGATACACACGGTCAGGTAGTTTGATGAACGGGTTGCGATTATTTTGTTTTCGTTTATTATTGTTTAATATTATTTTGATACTAGCTGCGCCCCGCAGTTTCACCCGCATGCTGATACATGTAGCCTATATGTTGTTCCGGGAAATAAGCTATCTCCATTCCGTGTTTCATACAAATCCGTTCAGCCGTTTTGGCGTAAAGATATAAGAAACATACCAAAAAACACACACACACACACATACCGACAAACTTTCGCATTTATAATATTATATGATGTAGGTATAAATAAAATAAATAAATAAAAATCCATAGAATACGTGATTTGAATAAAATAAAGTGCAATTATGTATTATATAGAAGAAAAGGAAAATGAGAATAAAATAATACAAAAAGGAGAATCTGATGTTTCATGGGATATGCTATGGAATTGGAGAAATTTTATTCTTGTAGATACTAAAAAGTTATATCCCGACTAGTCCACTGAGATTCTTAACCCAGACCCTTCTTAGCTTGGCATTTTTTTTTTAAAACAGAACCTTCTTTTTCTCTTCTGATAATACTGTGATGGATAACGTCAATAACAAAAAAAATATAAGTTCATAAAGAAATTCATTCAATCATCTTCCTCTAAAGTGTTATTAGTATTTAGATTATATTTCTAATAATGGAACCACTATTAAATTTTCTTTTTTGCCTTTCTAAGTTATATTATCTAGGTACCTATGTATGTATATTTTTGTCCGTGATTACATATTTTATTATGTGCAGGATTTCCAGAAAAAATAAATTGAACTGACTCTACAAATACAAAGTTTTACTGATCCATTTATGTGATGGTTTATAAGATCTTGCTAGTGAAATTAAACCCATATAAGTAAAGACATGGCTTAGAATTAAATCAGCTACCCGGTACAAAGCGAGTACGTTGTAAGAATAGCCTGTGTGTCCCACAGAATCAGACCTGCATCGCCCCATCAGAACGCGGCCCACCGTATTATCACCCCATAACACCATAATCCCATGCGATTACAACGCTATAGAACACGGCTCGCAGATTCCTTTATTTTACTTACACTTCGGTTTTATTTTGGTTATGACAAACCTGTTGCTCAGATTTTAATAAGGGAATACGTTGGGGTAAACCTAATAAGCTACTTACCAATTTTGCTTTTCGGGTTCTCCAATGTTGGTACTAAGTAGGTATACCATTATTTTTGATAAGATCCCAATTTGAATACCTACTATTTTATGTCTACTCTATTTTACCTAGTAAAAATTACACATGCTTTTGTAACCAGATAACACTTTCATTATTAAATGTTTCAGTATTATCGCTAATACTTAGGTACTCTCTAACTCTACATTAATCACTGCTAGAAACATGGTCAATTGATTATTTTTAGATCTCAAATTCCTTTCACACACAGAGACCAACCAACCAACGAGTTTTACTATTGGAAGATCTACAAATTGTAAGTAACACTTAAGTATATTTTACCTTCGAGTCTCATCTTAGCAGCATTACAGAACTTTGTTTTGTTTATTTTTTACAAATATTAACACTGTTGACACATCTTGAGTTTCTCAAGAGTCAATATGACAGCCCGAAATCGATAAAAGAGCGCAAGCGCGTATACCGCGTTCGATTGTCACCTTTATTTAATGGAAATTAAGACCGAATTCTCACTGGAACGAAGTTTGTATTTTTGCGCATGCTCTGTAGAAAGCTTGCTTCCTGAAATCATGAAGTTGTCGGGCACAATCACTAGATGTCGGGATGGGTTTATGAAATCCGAAATATTAGTCAGTTTGAAAATAAGCATTATCTGTTTCAAGCTCCTTCATATATAACTATAACGGTTGCAGCAGTAAATTTTCTATTATATGGCCCGCGCAGTAACAAGTAGCAAAGAATTTATTATTCTCTTAAAACAGAACTCAGTACTTTATAAACTTTAATTAAATTCCTACTAAAACGCACGTTACATTGAAATTAACCTAAAACATATCATTTTGAATAGTTACTAATATTATAAATGGGGAGTGTGTGTATGTTTGTTACTCCTTTACGCTGAAACGGCAGACTGGATTTGGATGGAATTTGGTATAGAGATAGGTACTTTGGAATAAAATAGGATACTTTTTATTTCAATAAACGCGGGTAAAACATTATATCCTTTCTTAGTTTAACTAAGTATACCTACGTTTTTTACAATATGTAGGTATGAGTATAAAAGTACAAAATATTATAAAAAACTTAAAAACTAGGGTGCCGCCAGCAGCGAGGCAAGGCTCAAGCTGCCGGTGACGGTGGTTGCAGTGGTTGTCGGTAGCCTGCAGCGTGAGAAACCTCCTGAAAATACGTCAAATACGTGCCGTGTCAAGGACGACTTCTAATACTTAAGTATAATACGTAGCAGTACTATTATATCTTCTGTGGTATAATAATACTTTTTATTATATAAGTAACTATAATTCTTAATTAGCTTTAGCTCACGTCACTGGAATGGTTTAAAGAATTGACGGAAATTAAATAGGTACATAGATATCTACTATTTATGTAGATTATTAGTTTTGAAGGTATCAAACCAGATATTAACTAAATCAAAATCGTAAATCTCTAGAGCAAAGCCAAAGTAATTTAATTCGGAGCGTATATAGATAAACAGCTATTAAGCATTACTTGCTAATAAATCCACTCCTATCTATGGTAGCTATGTACAGCGAAAAGCCAAACTCATCACCGTGTTTACAACCCTCTATCTTAGCATACAATATAAGCATACTTAGGCAAATACGCTTGTCAACAACTTGAAAACTGGGAGCATAGCTTCATCCCCCGATAGTAATCTCTGAAATTTCTATATACGATTCATTTTCTCTTATCTCGACGGTGAAATATATCTTTATTCCTTTAAAGGTTAGAACAGAATTCGCTGGCACAACAAGGAGATTTTCCATGTGAAAAACGGCTCAAGTTTATTTTGTAGATCATTTACGAATTTGGATTCTTAGTCTGACTATTAAAGTTGAGGTTTCTGTGGAGTAAGGCTTGGAGAAGCCTTTTTGTTCTGAAAATGTTTATGTTTATAGCGATCTGTTGTGGGGAAGTTAAAAAGAGATGGGCGTATGTAAGCATGTGAGGGGGCATTTGATCAATACGTACATCCGAAACTGCGTACTGTGTCCTGAACGAGCTCTAATGGTCGTTTTCTTACATTTGCATTCTAATTGACTTCTCCGCTTGAAGTCTCGAACGTTCCTTTTGTATCTCGTATGTGAGTCGCAAATTGAGACGAATTACTTTCTCGACAGAGTAAGTAGGTGTATTCGTAGTTGCAGATTTGTATTAGTGTATTGTATTTTGTTTGATCTGTACACTCGATAACGAAAGACGTAGGTACTTAGGTATTTTACATTTACTAATAATTTCAATTCTTCTCAAAGTTCTATACAAAAACTTGTTGATGATGTTTTCTACAGCTTATATTATTAAAATATCGTATATACAATATGTAACAAAAAGGTTCAACAATAATGAAGTGTATGTATGTACTCATCATTATGAACCAGTTTTACGATGGGACAAACCCTGAATTCGCGAAGAAAAAAAAACAGCTGTTCTGTCGTCTGAATAGGTACCACTTATTCTGCATTACAGCTTAGAGAACTCGATTATAATTTTTAATTATGTATGAGAATGTGTGGATGTGTGTGTGTGTCTGGTTTCCATAATACAAGCTTTGCTTAGTATGGGGCTAGATGGCGCTGTGTGTAAAATGTCCCCCGATTTTTTTTTTTATTGTGTATGATTGTATCTACTTAACGAATGGTTCTCTTTTGCTTTCTATGTACCTAAATAATACAAATTACTGTAAAGTAGTTATTTATGCACCTATTTACCTTAAATGCACCTAAATGAAACGTAAATCCCCGTTAGGAACAATAAATTTTCGGTTTTCTGTATCAAACGGAGATTTGCGGCGTAGGGCGGGTTTGGGCGGCGTTGCTAGGCAACCGGCCCGCCAGGGCGGGGTGGCCCCCTGGATCACTTTTAAACTTTCATGTCGGAAAGTTTTTAAGGTTTGCTTGTGGGCTTTCAGATTCTCCATCTTTTTGTTTTAAGCTTCTTTGCGGAGCAACCGACATGACGACGGTATACCTTTTAATCTTTGCTCGAAAAATAAGAAACGTTTTTATAAACAGGTAAAGAGGGCCGTGTTTTGTTGATGGAAATGGGAAGTTTTAGGACAACCAACAATTTGGGAATTAGGAACCTTTTTACTTATTATTTATTTTAAGTATAGTCAAATTATAGTGTGTATTATCTGTACTATACTAATCTATACATGTAGTCAAATTAATTACCCACAAGATGGTTCCTAAGTTTTGAAAATATCGAACAATTGGTAGACTAAAATAGTTTTAGGTTGTACGAAAACGAATAAGCTTGGAGGAACTCTTAGTAAACTCATGCGAGCAAGTTTTGGCGGAAGATTAGGTACTATTGACATAGAGTTTTTCTTTTAATTTGCAGGCACTGGTTAAGTTTATTACATAAGTTTTTGGCAGCGCGAATCACAACCGAGTTTTAAGAATTAAAAAAAGTTGGGCCGTCGGTAGAGCAATACAATGGCAGACTTGTATACTTAGATACATAGATATAAGCTAATAAAAAGTATTATTCTCATTATGCTGGGCAAGTTCATGTACATATAGGGGATCGGATATTATACTACAATAGCCTACCTCACCTACCAATAATCACCATACCTGATTATTCTGAAACGCTACTTTTAGTTTTGCTTTAATTTGATTGTGTAGATAAACCTGTTGACCACCACGCTACTGCATAATTGCAACGCCGTACTGTGTACTCTAAAATAATGTCTATTTTAAAACGAGAATTTCAGAATCAGACATCGAAAACTATAAGGTTATTTTATAAGTAATTTTGCCAACTATATACGTCGTGGGTGTACACTTTACAGTATACAGGGCCCGCTAGCGCTTGTCAAGTAGTATTGCTTTCATTAGTGGTCAAAAAACACAACCAAAAAAAACAAAACTTGCTTGAAAGAGTGGTAAAAAGCACAGAAAAGCGAAAGCCCTACTTCTTAGGTTAGAACGGCTGTCAAAACAATTTTCTAAAGCAATTGTAAGTATAGAAAACCGCTGTCGCCAGTTTTACACTTATTTGTATAGAAACTACGACGAAAAAATGCCATTTATTGGTCGCGCATTTGAAGTAAAACACTCGAATTGCTATTTTGCAACAGATTAAAATTGATCTAATTACGATGCAATGTGGTTTGCTTTCCTACGCGCCTATTTAAATTGTCTTTTTGAGTATTTTCAGTCTAAAAAACATGTATATTGGCAGAATTGTCATTAAGCGCATTTGCACCTAAAGCCGGCTAGCGCGGCCCGTCACATTTTCGTTCTATTTAGTCCCCCCCAGTCCCTTCAGTGGTAAAAAATACTATACTTACCAGTATAACGTAACAATTTTCAAATATAATCATAGAATTTAGTGATTAGTACGGGTCCATAAGTACAACAGTTGTAAAAAAGTTGAATTGCACACTACACTACAAAAAAACTTAAATGTAAGTAAGAAGGTATAATACGAATACATAAAATTTTATTCTAAACATATGAGCTTTCTTATTGAAACCACTGATGTGATATTATAAAACCTGGAGCTCACTAAATGTTATCAGTAAAGTGCTTGACAACAGGAAAAACTAGCAAAAAATAAAAACGTTTTCCCTCGCTCATTTTTAATCTTACTAAACGTCGAAAAATTCCCCTCGATGCTTACAGAACTACCTGACTACCTGCGTTGAAAATAGGTTTAAAGAACTTTTAGTAAAGACACAATTTTTAGTAAAGGTAGTACTTAACACAATATTTTCTATGTAGCTTTTCATCTGTTAAGTTTTTCTTCATATAGAGAATATACGGCACAAAATAGACCAGTGACAACTATATTTAGACTAACAGTAAGCTAGTTTGCGGGAGATGTAGGTTTCCAGCCAGGAATTATTTTATTTTTATGGCTATGTACCTATGGGATACTCCATTTCATGAGGAGCAACTTTGCCAGCGAGGGAGGAATGAAAAAGGACCGAAAAGAATACATTTCTCGCTGTTAATAGACTGAACAGAAACCCTAAAACCTATTAACGAATATTATTGAATTCTATGAAATTAGCTAACGCAGGATTATTTTACTACTCAATCGAACGTAGACTTAAGTGGCTGCTTCACGGTCCGGTCCGGGGCTTTACCAGACCAAGATCACTTGGTCGGAACACTGTCGGAAACATACCAACTCAGACCCTGGTCCTTGAGAAAAGTAACCTTGGTCTGGTAAAGCCCAGTGCCAGATCATGTAGCAGACCTCTTATAAAGCAAAAATCATCATAATTATAGTCACATAAATATCAACAGAGCTTAATAATACAACTTTAAAACATTACAATAATTCTAGCTTTGAAAATTCATCTTGCCACTGTTTTCTCACAGAAAACAAAGTTTTTAACTTTGAGAGGGAGCCGTACAAAATTGATGAGGTAGAAACCGCGCGGGATGCCAAGCAAGCAACCCAAAGGTGGCTTTTAGTGCCTAATTGCCGGGCTTTTAAGACTGCCTCGCGTCCTTTTGACGTCGGAACTGGCAACCCCGCGTACTGGCAACGGAAAAATGCTTACGCAGAAAAAGTATTCTCGCTGGCCAGTAACATTGATGAAGCAGAGCAGAACACAGGTTTGTTACTAACCTGTGTTGTGCTTTTTATACAAAGGAAGTTATAAACTTATAGCTCGCAGCGATCTTGTCCATAACTTTCAACCTGTCAAACTGTGCAATTAGGTTCATATTTGGCCAAGAGAGTAAATACCTACTTAGAATTAAATTTATAATAGATGTGTAAGGGCATGGTGACATTTTGTCCTAGTTCATACAAAGGAGTACCTATGGGACATTTGTACTACTAGGCCACCTGCGTATGGGAAATGTCCTAAGCCCTAAGATGTTTTTTATTTCAACTCACTGCCTAAGAGAGGCTTATAAGCTTACTTAGTGTACTAAGAAATTGCTATTTGACAAATTATTTAGTTCTATCTGTGATTGTAAAATTGTTATGAAATCGAAAACATTAATTAACAAAAGTTTAGGTTCAATGCTGAGCTTAATTTGTGATTAGAAAACATTATATTAACTCCCAAACATTTAGCTTTGCTCATGTAATCAATTGAGCAAAATATTAGACTGACATGTAGTACGAAAAGTAGCAGCCTTATTGCTACGAAAAGTATCTCACATATCCCAGGCAAGTACAAACAATATTTATAAAATGGTAAAGAAAAGGTATAATTATGCTATCTACGTAAATACATACTAACGAAATATCATCTAGGTAATACTTATACACCTATATATATATCCTATCTTTCAACTCCATAATCAGATCAGCTCAATGATCTTAATTAATATTCTATTAGTAATATTAGATTGGTGAGATTAGATTTTCCTATATTTTCCTACATTTAGGTTCATATAAATCCATTCGTGATGCTATTTAGGTTCATATAAATCCATTCGTGATGCTAAAGTGTGTAAAGCCTCGAATCTGGGATCGGAGTTGTACATGGATAGCGCGAGCCACGGGGCTGGCATTATGCCAAACACTCGTTGCCACGTGGCTACAATAAAAAAGTTGCATAGTTCCAATTTCAAATTAACAGTAGGCGTAAACAAGCGTGCGCGACAAATTAGGCGGCAATTTTGTCAGCAGGGTAACTTAGAATTTTCCTGTCAAAATATTTTTGCAAACAATCGACTTTTTATGAATTAAGTTACGCCCATCTGAAACTAACAAAACAAAACCACAATTAGCATAACTGCAACTTGTAACTGGCATTGTGAAAATACAAAGAGCTTTAGTGTAGAGCAACGCCCTGTTTTATGAGTACCTATCTGATTTATGACTTTATACATCCCTAATAATAATTTTAGTCTTTTTATTTTTGCAGCATTAATTTGTACCGTTTTACAATTTTTGAAAATCGTAAGAGAAATAATTAATTACCTCAATTGAGCCACTCAAATCCGGAGCTTTAAATAAATATTTAATAAGGGAAAATGGTTCAAAAAGGATATGAATTATAAAATTAGACGGCAAACGTTTCGTGGCGACCGGGAAGGGTGCTTTTATGGATTCTGCACAATCCCGTTCCTATTTTGATCTACTTACATGCGACGACGGTTTACCGATCCTTGTCAAGGGTCGAGTGCAAGTTGATATTCATCTTTGAAACTTCTGTTGTTCAGTACCTATGTACCTAATATCATACCATTATACATGCAATAAATAGGTTTGGTCCGTTTTGGTAATTAATTTTCGTAGTCAGCTACGAAAGAAGAATTATATTTCATTGTTTCGTAATCAATTATGAAATAAGAATTTTGTTGCCGTTTTGGTAGCTGAGTTTCGTAGTCAGCTACGATAGAGGAATTTCAGTTCCCTTTTCGTACTCAATAATTAAATAAGAATTACAGCGCCGTTTTGATAAAAGTATTTATTTTTTGTATCTACCTATTAAGTATTAGATAAGTATTTAACAATTAATAATGCAGGCTTAGGTTTTAAACTATCAACAGCTGTTGTTCATTGGATACAGTTAATTATAATAACACCTTTGTTTTTAAATATCCCTTAAAATATAGAAGATAGAGATTGCTAACTGGCGTAAACTCAGGGTAGCTATTTGCAAAATTTAAAGATGTTTTGTCACTTCAGCTAACCTTCGCCAGTCAGATTACCATGGTAGATTGCTGGACTATTACGATTATTCGGAAAGGGAAGTCTTCCAGAGCTACAAGTACGTCGCTTGTGTTTCACTATAATTTTAGAAACGCATACATAAACACAGTGCTATTTAATTGGCTAGGGAGCGGCCGTGAGGGTGTTGTATACAAGATAACAAACAACTTTAATATTAAGTCCACGACTTTTGCAAATTCACGAAAAAAAACAGCTATCTATATATATAAAATTCAAAGTCCTGACTGACTCACTGACTGATATATCAACGCACAGCCTTAACCGCTGGTCCTAGAGACATGAAATTTGGAGAGTGTATTCTTTGGAAAGTGTAGGTATCCAATAAGAAAGGATTTTTGGAAATTCCACCCTTAAGGGAGTAAAATAGGGGATCTAAGTTAGTATGAAAGTCCTATGCTAGTCAAGAAAATTTGGATTTGGATAGTTCATTATACATAGTTTAAGGGGGCGAAGTGGGGGTTGAATGTTGTATGGAACGTTCTTTATTTGTGAAGTTATAGTGATGAAAATTGATATTTGGGTAGTTCATTCAAGGCAGAGGGGGATGGAGGGGGGGGGGGATTTGCTCGGGATGATTTAAATGGGTGAATTTTGGGAGCGGGCCGAATTTCTTCCGTACGCGGATGAAGTCGCGGGCGACCTCTAGTTTCATATAAAATGTTCATGGATCTTGTGATAAAGTGTATGGAACAGCTGATTTTATTCCGTAAGCTTTCAGAACATAAGTTGTTTGTTATCTTGTATACAATATCCTCACAAGCACATCATCATCATCATAAATAGCACCGTGTATGATGATAGATGAGCTGTAGGCTGTAGACCAATATTCTAAGCCTGCAAAAGATGAAAATTACTGAAAGAAAAGCAGTAGTTTTTTTTTAATTATCTGCATTGAAGTAGGTACTTCAATACTAAGAAACCAAGCTCAGAGAGTGGTTACAAGAGAATTTGTTTTATGACATTGAAGCTTATTTTAAAATAAGAGATTATTAAAGTATTTTTATAATTATTATTTCATTTTATTAAGTGATTATTTTTTGTGACATACTACTTAATGAAATTTGACGTGTAACTTTGGTGTTATCAATAAACTATTTGTATTTGTATCAAATGTACAATACATCTTTATTGTACACCAAAATTAGTAGTTCTCATAAACTACTTAAGTATGAAACCTGACGTGGTTTTGACACATTTTTGTTTTATTTATACGGGAATACTCACGTTTAATTAAATCGGATACTCCGACTATAGTTTCGATCACATCCAGTGATCTTTTTCAAAGAGTGAAAACTGAGCCCGACACGCGTGCAGCTGCGTCCTGCTTAGCACTAAGCAGGACAAAAACTAGTTAAGTATATGTAAAAAAAATATGTACAGGCTGAGTGGGCTAAATATCAGAGTTGTATGCCACCTGAAGTCCTCGACTAGTGCTAACTTTACAGTCGCTGTCACCCGTCCGATGTAGGATCCTTTCTGGTCTGCGGGGCTATCATGTAACTTTTTGGGATCGCGATTCGGATACGAGTTGTCAAAAATTTATACTTGTCACTGTCACTGCCAAAAGTCATTTGACCCTGCAGGGCAGGACGAAACACCAAAAGTCCGACGGATTAGCTTAAATTAATTAAGGAAATCAATGCATTCTTTCGATAACGATAGCGAAAGAAATCCCTCCGTGATACCGTGAAGCTGTGACAGTGACAAGTGACATTTATGACAAATCGCGATCCGAATCGCGATCCCGAACAGTTACATGATTAGCCTGCTGGTCCTGGACCATTTCGGTGATCTTTAAGAAACGCCTTGTTAAATTTCGCGAGCGTTACTGCTACAAATAAAAACGATTGCTTTTAATTTACCCAAATGATCTTACAAAATACCGGGAACATAATGATCAATAAGTAAAACGTAGGTACGCCTGTTTCAAGCGGGGGTTGCGTCGAGAAGCCTGGGGTCACAGAATATATAGATGTTCCGGATGAAGGGGAAATGTCCCGAGGCGCGGGACGAGGGGCGAGGGGTAATTGCTCGAGATGATGTTTAATAAGTTTTTAATGGCTGCGATGGCGTGGATCCCGACGTTTAACCGTTCCCATATACAAATTTTACAACGAGCTTTCAGAGGATGAGCTTAGTTTTTCGATTGTTTTCTAGGTCCAAAAAACAAACGAAACGAAAAACTAATATTGGTCTGTTTACCACTGAGGTTATTATCAAAACGTTTTTTGCTTTTGTATATTTAATCCACTCGTGAATTCATCAAAGTATGCTCACTTACCTAATTATATACCTAGGAAAAAATTAGGCGCTCTTCAAAAGTAAAGGTAAGTACTTATTTCAAATAGGAGATTACTCACCTAGGGAGCAAAAGTAAAGAATGTCTCAGCTCTCATGTATATTGTCTACCGTAGAAGCCGGGGGAGACTAACATGAGATCTGAGGCTTCTTTACTTGCTCCCGTGGTGAGTATACGATATTTTACGTGCCGCTGCATGGGAGGAAGTGGTTCCTTTGGATCCGCGTAGCGGGGCTAAAGGAACTGGCTAAACAAGCATGTAAAGTATCTAAGGTTACTTGGTCTTGCAGCGAGTAGCCGGCCATTTTGAGGTTTCTTTTAAATACCCAATACTCAATATTTTATTGCAAACATTATGTAACTTATATAATACATGGAGATCTTATTTAGCACAATTTATGGACGTAACGACAATTGCTTGTACGTAAAACGTAAATTGTTGTAAGCAAAAAACACTTTGATTCATATTTTAGTTATCTCGAGCATTGAGCTAATATCTATAGCAATGATCTCGACTCATTAATAATGCTAATTGTAGACTTTATGTTTTTGATATATTAACTTTATGAATCTTGTGTTTTATGATATCCTTGTATGAGATTTTACATAATCATCAAATCAATCCACAGAAAAGCAAAAGTCCTACTTCTTAGTTAATGATTAGATACTAATAAGTGTGGTGGCGCTAGCCGTTCTTATTAATCGACAATAAATGATAAATTTCCCCAAACACTATAAGGGTATTTAATTATTCACTAAAACCAGTAAGTCAGGAACGGACTCTCATATCACAAAAAATATCACATGTGAGAATCGGCAGAAATGTACGCTTATACAGGGTTAGTTCTAATCAGTTAGCATCCTTTTGAGGGCATATTCTGTACATCAAAACAAAAACTATTACTATGGGGCCAACATTGAAATCGCAAAACAGCTGTTCCATAAATTTTTGGTCGATGTACTTTTTGTAACAGCTGATATGTTTTTCGCGATTTCAATGTTGGCCCCATAGTAAAAATTTGTTTGTTTTTTTTTAATGTAATGTATAATGTAATGCCCTTAAAAGGACGCTAACTCATTAGAAATAACCCTGTATTAAAAAAAACTACTTAGGAAAGTACTTACACAGAAGAAACAGTTTATTTAACTTAAAAATAAACAACTTTACTGTTGTCTATGTTTCATGTATGTTTTATAGCTAGTTTAAAAAAAGTTCCTTGAATTTCTAACATTAAATGACTACGAAAACGACCTACATTCCTATCTATATTTCACTACCTACATCGTAGCAACGGAGTCAAAATCTCGAGTACTCTAGTCGAAGCAGCGACCGGAAACAGCGGATGCGGTGGCCGCCGGAAGCGGGCACGACGCGACGGAGTGGAATCTTTCTCAAACTACCCGCGTAGATATCAATATTTTCTAGGTTATTGAGTAACGAGAAATAAATATTAAAGACATTTGACGCTAATATAATTACTCTGAATAACGTGAAATGAATATTTAGCAAGGTCTTATGGTTGTATTCCTATCCTAATAAACTAGCGAATAGTTTAGAGCTAGTAGTTTTGGGGATTGAAACAGTTGTCAGTTTTCTCTATTTATCTCTGTATTTGTCGTCACCTTAAACTTTCTCGTTTAAGCCACTCAGTAAGTATAGATACCCTCATTTTTATTTTACATGTTTTCACCCAAAAATATTACTGACTTGCGTACGATGTATAAAATTAAGATCAGGCTCCCAGATCTTGAATGACGCACGGTTTGGAACTGTTGAACTTCTTAGTGACAAGTAATTAATTTTACTCTCAGTTTTACAGTTTCCTCACATTTTCACGGAAGACAAAGTAAACCTTCTTTTGAACTTTTCTGTACATATACATACATAGGCACGTATGTACAAAAAAGTTTTAATATGTGGGATTGTATTGAGGGTTATTGTCTTTGCAAAGTTTCATTATAAGAGAGAAAGAGAGAGAGAGAGAGAGAGAGAGAGAGAGAGAGAGAGAGAGAGAGAGAGAGATAAGACAGGTGAACATTCAGTTCAGTGGAAACATCGAGTTGAACAGCTGTTTTTTTTTTCAAGATTTCAAGGTTGGCTCCCATAGTAAGTTTGTTCACAATTATAAGTCCAACGGCAGCCTTTTAGCTTTTCTGCGACTTCGTTATCGCTTACCAACAAACAGTCAACTTGCTAGTCAAACGCAGACTTACCTTCGTTAAAAAGTAAATACCGTTACGTCTATTATCTACCTAGTAGAAAATAATAGACATAAATAGAAACTATAACCTACTGGCAGTCACTAGCACAGTGATCTTACACTAATAAATGCTTTAGAAAATTTGTTGATCGGAATTTGTATGTACTTGTATTTCTCTCTGGCTTATAACATCAAGTGCCACGTGCCACGAATAACAGATGAAAGGCTCTTAATTTGTCTTCATCGCCCTTTCGATATTCCTACGTAACCACCCTTTAAAGCTATCCCCTACTATGTAATTATCTTCGATATGTAACAACAATGCAGCTGAAAGCGGGGGCGTGGGCGCACATGGTCAAAACAAATGTCGCGAATTGTTGCCAAATTATGGTGTTTTGGCATTTAGTATCGTTCGGTAAAAGTGCTCTATTGCGGTTAAACATGACAGAATGAAGTATCTACGTTTATGATCTACGTATATGAAAAGAGGTTACGTGAAACTAAGCCGAAAAAAGAACATTGTGAAACTCTTTTTTTTTAATATGTTCTATTATTTTTTCGTATTTAAAAAAATAAATAAGGCAGTAATAAATAAACAAAAACGCCAATGAACACAATTAGAATAGAAAATGTTAGTCCCAGGATATGGGGAGGACGACCGCTATTTGGTACAATCATTCATCCCCAGATCCAAATGTGAACTACTTTTTCTTAACTTTTTTTTACTTATTACCCGAATGTTTTGATTATATACCCAGCCGAGAGCTAGATCCTCCAAGCCCGAATGAAATGTTTTGATTCTCATTGTTCAAACTGCTAAACAGTTAGTAGAATGCGCTGCCTGAGTGAACGTTTTCCGATAGCTACAATCAAGGTGACTTCAAATCGGGAGTGACTCGTGTTCTTCTAGGAAACCGTGCTCCATCGTAGACTACATCTTCGCTTCATATAAGGCGACAGGGCAGTCAAACGCAAGCCTAAAATTCTTTTATAATGAGACTTACATATGGGTACCTATCTACCTATTTACGTTATATGCACATATCCTTTTGTGTCAGTAGTAAGGTCACAGGAAAAACCTAGGAATCAACAGTTCTATAAAAAAAAAGTTATTCATTTCCAACGAAAAGTATTAGAACAACAATTTTGGTGAAAGTACGCAATGTAGTGTAAGCAGCATGTTTTTTTTAATTTTGTTGTTGTATTTATTTACTGTTGTATTGTGTATATTTTTTAAGTTAAACGAGCTTCTTTTGGCTTAGTTAGATACAACCATTTAACGTAACCTTGTATTATTTAGCTATTGGTAAATGTTTTACCTACCAACCTCCCGCAAGCAGCTTTTACATCATACTGAATTACTATTGTTCTATGACTTTCATAAAACTCAAGATATTTACTATAAAATAAAAGTTTATACTAGTACTAAGTACGTTTATATAGATGCAATTATTATGGTACTGGGGGTCTAGACAAGAACCACTTTCTGTTAGCGTTAACGCTTGCGGATAGATAAAATTGTATGAAAATGACATTAGCAGTCACGTGACATTTCTCAAGCTAATGTAATTTTCATACAATTTTATCTTTCCGCAGGCGTTAAAGCTAACAGAAAGTGGTTCTTGTCTAGACCCTCAGATCACATGAAGAAATGTCGCTAGGTTCTCACTGTAAAATAGTCGATATGTGAAAACACTGGAGAGAGAAGTAAAGTAGGGCTTTCGCTTTTCTGTGTCTGAAACCGTGAGCGAAAATATATTTAGTTAACTTAACAAAATGTTAACAAACTTAATCTTTTTAATAACTGTAACTTTTTACAATACATTGTGCTCGGCCCTGTGGCGCAACGGATAACGCGTCTGACTACGGATCAGAAGATTCCAGGTTCGAATCCTGGCAGGGTCGTAACGTTTTTTGTAAACCATTTTTGTATTGTGTCAATTACTATAAAATTATTTTTCTATATTTAAAAGTTTAGTTTAACTCATAAGTCGATTGATTATCCATAATTATAAGTACCTAATAATACAGTACTACTTTCGAAGAAGACTTCCGTGAAAGCTAAGTATAGCATTCCAAGTAACGAGTGCCAAGTCTTGTTTATTCAGCGTTAACTTTTTAATTTCAGCCTCTTACTACCTACTCCAAAAGGATATGTGCATATAACGTAAATAGGTAGATAGGTGCCCATATAAAGTAGCAGTAACATACCTTCTTACGAAACTTAGCCAAAGCTCCCGTCTCACTTCAAGAAGCGGGGAATCAATTAAAACTACTAATTAAGTTCTAAGACGTTTCACTTCCCCCTACTTACCACCCGAAAACTTGGCTTTAGTTTATAAGATGGATTCTATTTTGCTTCGTCTTCCTACTAATTATATTCTACCAGAACATAGATATTAACAGAAATAGTTATACCATGTTAATTATTATTTATTTATTGTTAATTATTATAATGATGAATAAATAAATAAATTATTATTATTATTTATAATGTACTAAGTATTATATTATAATACAGTAGTCTGTTTCGTTTTTAATTATTACTAGCTGAATGCACAGTACTTCCTACCCAGTGTACCTATACCCAGTTGACCAGTATAGATTTACACGACCCTTGTATAATAGGGAATATACATTACTCTGTGGGAATATACATGTGTTTCAATTCTTAAAAATAAAAAGTTAATTGTTGAGTTTTACGGAATCTGATGTTTACAATGAAAAAAAAATTTAAATAGAAAAAAAATTAAAAAATTGTAGATTATGCAAATTTTGTGTAGTTTTCTACAGGCAGAGTGATACATATACTCGTATATAGACAATGCAGAGCCTAAACCGCTGCGTTTTGCACAGAAGTTTAACATCTGACCTAGATAATTTAAACTAAGGAAGCTGGACGCCGTAGCTTAATGGAGCCTTAGTAGCCTAATTGAGAGGCCGGGCGACTTGATTTCGTAGTCATGGGTTCAAATCCCGGGCCCATACCAAAGAGCTCTTTGGAGTCTATGATTGGTCTGTATTGCTCGACGGAATGAGTTTATGTACAGATTTTTTATACCACTTATTTTTCGGTAGCTATCTGCATTCTCCGGAGAAGAAATTAAATGGCGTACAGACTGATTCAAACTTAATGGCGGCTGTGAAGTGCGCTGCAACCGAGACTTTGCGATTGAACGCACACCGCACGCCAAATTTTTGGTACAGCGCAGCGTCTCGCGCCTAAGTTCACAGCTGCCATTATTTTGAATCAGCCTGTACCTATGTGAATTCACCAATCCGCTACTGTGTCAGCATGGTGGATATGACCTAATCGCTCAGGGCAGGCATTAGTCCAGCAGTGGCTGCTAAGACTAAGCTAAGTATAAAATAATTGCTGATTCACCCCCGAAGACTACTGAACATTAGGTCCGTAGTCCGGTTGACTGGACAACTGAACTGGACCACGGACAAAAAGAGGGACAAACTCCAATATAAATTATAAAATTTAAACTATCATGGTTGTCCATTAGATATAGTTACATTAAGTTATACTCATATTAATAAAAGTAAATACAAATTCAGTTACAATAGCTCAATCAATTCATGAAATATAACCACGAGAATTGTGATCTTGCGAATACAATCCTGCATCGCACTGTGGGTAATGCGCTCGTCACCCTGAGATATTAGATGCTAAGGCTGTAATTTCATACAGTACATCATACCCAGTAATTTCTCTGGTTAGTTGATAGAGAAGGGAGCGTACAACGTATAGCGTTGGATGACCGACATAACGTGAGCGTCGTCGACATCAGGTGCCACGTGGAGCATGAGCTCCACGTGCAGCGTGCGTGTGCTCTGCATGAGCAGTCTTCTCCACGAGCTCCAGCGACCTGAGTGGCACGATATCGCACAACGCCGCGACGATTGTGCGTTTTATTGTCGGAGAACAAGACTTACATTGGGATAACCACGCCAACCTAATTGACCAAGCGAAGCGAAGGTCTCTGAGTCTAAGGAGATAAGTCAGCGTTTGTATGTATGTTTTGTTCAACGATAACTTGCGAACCGTTGATCCGATCTTTATAAATTTTACAAGCAAGTAGTAGGTGCAAATACAATTATCAAGTTCAAATATATGAATTAAATTGGTCAAGGGGCTTGTAGGATATGGAGATAGCGAGGTCTCAGTTCTCTGCGAACTACTGGTAAATAGTTTTTATTTAAATCTTTGTTTATTTTTTTTATTTTATTGTGCCAGTGTTGGTGAAAGTCCCCGAGACTTTCACCAACACTGGCATGTCAGTCCCAACGTGACTTATTTATATACACAACAATAGTAATAATATGATAATACGCTTTAAAAAAAATACAACCGACTTCAATTTCAACTACCTGGATGACATCTTCATATTTTCCAGATATTTTGATTTATTCCAGTAATTTTGATTTAAAAACCAAACTACTGGACCGATTTTGATAGTTATTAATACGGAACCACCTCTGAAGTATCACCTATCAAACAAAAAAAGAATCATCCAAATCTATTCATAATTGGCGGAGTAATCGCGTAACATATTTTTTTTTTACTAAAAATTTAAAACATACTTTCGAATTAAGAACCTTATTTTTTGAAGCCGGTTGAAAAAGCAACGTTACCATAAGATGAGGTTGACCAATGCCTGAACATAGAACCGAATAGCTGCTTCTGCTGCCAGTATTTTTATTGGTGATAACTTGTTGCTTGGCTCATTAATTTACTGAACTGAACCGATTGATTGAACTAATATTTTTTATTTATTTAAATATAGCTATAATCATCATCAGCCTATTGCTGGGCATATACTTTTTTTCATTATGTCATTCAACACGGTACCTTGCCAATCGTAGATAGGTAGGTATAAATAAATATACTTAGATTACACAGGCTAGTAGGTATTATTATTCCAACCATTAGATAATATACTAAACTATCTATCTAAGATTTATGCCATTTTCGTCCCACATTCAAAAATCTGCTTTCGGCCCAGTTTTTATGCCGTGATCGGCCCAATATGTATTTTAATTTTAAAAAACTCATTTCGTCCGATTTTTCGGGTCTATCCCACTAGTCCCATCGAGTTGTCCCGTGATGGGACTACTGTCACTATTTTGACCCAGTAGTTCCATGAGACAAGTGACATCAATATTTCAGACCCACTAGTCCCATCGTGTTGTCCCATTACACTATTTTGACCCAGTAGTCCCATGGGAAAGACTTTTCAGCTGCAAATACGGCCGATTTTTTTTCTATAGGTATGCAAATTATTATTATTTCAGTATAGTTGAATCGACAAGGATCAGTAAGACATCGAGAAACCATTGAAATGGACAAATATATTCAAGAATCATGCTGCAATATATTCAACATCATGCTGCATGGCACCATTTCATTAGGTCATTGCCTAGCTAGAAAAATATGTCCTTTGGATCATTGCGCTTATTAATAAGTATCTGCTATTTTATCTTGTGTTTTTAATCTGATACTCAAATATGCAGAATGAAAACGCGAACTTGATACCGCTAATGATATTCATAACCATCGTGCAACGGGAGGGACTCTGAACAGAAGGGTTTGATACAATCTGTGTGGCACACTTGTCAACGCAAAATTAACCATACCTTGAAGCTTATCATCGCTATATTGAATATCGTTACTAAAGCCATGGACGATGAACTCTCAGATACAACAATCAATATAAGTAGACATGGACGAGCATGTAGCACAAAGACCACACACTAATCAGTGATCACTTATGAACTGATTGAAGTAAACTATGATTTTAGAGACAAAGCCAACCTACATTATGGTGAGCAATTTCAGATCGATACGGCAACAGTAAACGATATATAGTTAGAGCTTTTAGAACCTAACTGAGTACGATGCACTGAAACTGCCACTACACTCGGCGACATTACAGTCGAACACCCATCTCCGCGTCACGTATACCTCAAGAACTTCATACGTGATTCTGCGTTTTGTGAAACAAAACATGGTGCAATGCATAAACTTTAAACGCAAGATCGACGAGGAACCGTGGGGACAATAAAACAAAGAAAAGCGTACCTCGCCCGGAGCGGTGGCGCAGCGACCGCTCGCGCCCGCCAATCGGTGCGCTCCGGCCGCCCCACGGCCCGCCCCGCTCCAGGGATGAACGAGACGCAGCATCCCCGAAAGCGGCTCACATCGATTGCGGGGGCACGGGAGTGAACCGTTTCGCTCTCGCCCGGGGGCGGCGATGCGAGCTCCTCTCGCGCAGTCGCGAACAATTAACGCGCGGGGCGGCATGGACGGCGGATCGCGACGTGCGACGTCACTATAATGTGGTTAGTCAGTGAACGTCGGGGCCGAGCCGACGGCGACGGCGACGGCGGCGGCGGCACGGAGCACGAGAGGAGCGCGGGCGAGCCGCGCTGGTCGCTCAGCCAGCGTGCCGGCTACAGCACGGTGGAGTTCAAGAGCGCGGCGTGCGCGGGCGCCTCAGAGCCGCCCGCGCCGCCGCTGGGCGCGCTGCCGGACCCCCAGCAGTTCAACATCTTCCCGGCCTTCTTCAGCCGCCAGCTCAACTTCACGGGCGGCGGCGCCTGCGGCCAGGGTGCCAAGATAATGGAAGAGCTGCGCCCGAACCTCGTGGGTGGGCTGCTCGGCGTGCCCGGCCTGCTGGACGAGCACCAGACAGACGCCAAGTACCTCTCCTCCACGGGGGAGACCAAATACACGCCGGACAAGGGGAGGAAGTGCAGTAACGCGTCCTCCTCCTCTGCAGAGGAGTTCGGTGGATTGTACAGTGGAGACCACGCGGCGACGCCTCCCGCGCCTACCCTCAGCAGGTCACTCCAAGACCATACAGGTGTGTTGGTTGCAATGTACTAGTATGTAAGAAACGTAACGTAAGAAACGTCTTACTTATCAAGTTGGTAAGTAACGTCTAAGTGGTAAGAAACGTCTTACTTATCAAGTTGGTAAGTAAGACGTTTATTTGGCCCAACGCGGCAATTCCGCCAGCATGCTGGGTATACACTGCCTATTGGTAGTATGGGTTTGAGCATTTGGATTGTGTCTAGACTTTCATCGGTTGCGGTCTGGATACAATCGTTTTGTTTTTGTGTAGTAAGGCTAAGTAGTATATGTAATTAATTGGTTACAACCTAAGAAAACTCTTAAAGATATCAGTTACAAAGGTAAATAATATTGTAAGAAATAAAGTTAATTATCTTAGTATTCCTACCGGAAATCTGCCAACTCTGAGACTGCAATAGGAGAATCACTTACGAAAAACTCTTTTCTGATTTTATTTGTGAATTTATTACTTACCTAGTGGACTCTCACATCACAAAATTCACATGAATCATCAAGATGAAAGTTTCTCGCAGATATTGAGGAGTCCTCCTCATATATATTACTCCTAATATATATTATTTATTATAAAGGTCACCGGATGTGATCGAAACTATAGTCGGAGTATCCGATTTAATTAAACGTGAGTATTCCCGTATAAATAAAACTAAAATATATTATTTATGTTAACTATTTTACCTACATCATAATACGTAAAAAAAAACGATAAACTTTTAAAAATATTAAGTACTTTACTTAATAATATATAAAACTAAAGTTCTATTATTATTAACGGAATATTTACCGTGATTATGCTGTGAAATATCTGGAGCTCATTTCACATCATAATCACGGTAAATATCCCGTAAATAATAATAGAACTTTAGTAAACAACCGTGATTGTTTAAAACAGTCTTTTACATTTATAACTGTTAACAAATATAAAACATAATGCTATAACAAACTAAATATTCATTTAAACATTTGTAAAATAAAAATGGGTACGTGGCTACTTATTCGTACCTATACATATAGGTAAATAACCTATGTCTGAAGTTTCAGAATTCAGTATAAATTATAGGAACAGAGTAATCTTTATCAAAATATACATTAGTTATTAGCTAACGTTAGTTATTTAAGGACACCACAATAAAAATAACAGTCCTTGGTAACAGCCACACTCGAGTACCTACCTACCTCCTTTATTTGGTATCTTGAGACTTTTATACTATACTATAATCTGTTATAAACTGAATAGAATAAAATTCAACTTCAGCCTGCTACGGATAATAATATGATAAGTAATAATTATATTTAGTAGTGGCAGGGTCAACTTGCTTGTAGAACAAATTGTATCTGGCGGCTTTTGTCGACGCCGTCGGCTGTCAGAACATAACTGAATTAGTTTCTGGAAACAGCTGTGCAGAACAATTTATCCTTATTAATTAGAGCATGAGAACTTTGTGAAACCGTTAGTTATGTTTGGCATCATACTCGTATTTGACTTTCCTTTCTTTTTTTTTCTTTCTTCGGAATTTACGTGCGTAATAAAAAAAATGTAGGTACCTACTTAACACTTATTTTTCGTACAAGAACATCGTGACTCGTGAAGAGAAGAGACTTGCATTTCTCCGGAAATTCAATGGCATATTTCTGTAAAACTGACTCTTAATTGAGTTTATAGTTAACTATGGAAACTCTCAGAAAATCTTGTGCATGTTAAATAACTTTATCAGTACTTAAATAATCTTTTTATTTTGTTTTATATTTTGGTTAGGTATATAGTAACATTTCGTTTTTATATTTTGGTCAAGTACTAAAGTTTCGTGTCTATATTTTGGTTAAGTATCGTTTCGTACAAGACACGTCCATTTCACATCTTTTATTCACATTGCTAAAATGTTGAACTCATTGCTAAAGTTCACAAAAATGTTAGATTTATTATATATTGGCAAATTTCCATGAATCTTTTCCATATTGTCGGAAAATACTTATTAGTAATTCGACTGGCAACACTATGGTCGCAAAGAGACATCCAAGTAGTGGCTCAATTCATTCTGATTACGGCTTGCAAGGCAAACGGACGGAGTTGTGAGTAATCGGTACAGACGGCAACGAATGTACCGAGCAACAACCTGCGAAAAGAGGCGCGAGAAGGGGGTAAGAGGACAGACGTGGTGGAATGAGCTGATTTACTGTGAAAATATTTGAAGATAGAAATTAAACATTAAGGTAATTGTACAGTTTTGGTTATTATTATGAAACTCCCCGATTAGGTAACTGTAAGTTCATGGTTAGGTTAAATACTAGCTGTGAGCTTACAAAAATTACAATTTATACCTATGTGTCTTCAAATCCAGAGTAAACAGATTCTTATTTTTTTTTCTTATTTATTGGCATCGCACGTTGTGCATTCTGCCAGTGTCAGGTTTATACATTTTCAAGTTTTAATAGTATAATCAAGTCAAATATGTCACGGGCAGACCCATGACGCGTATCGTTAATCTCGTTACTCCATTGCATTTATAAAAAACCTACATATATACTAATACATGCTCATACATAAAATCCCTACTACAATAGGTACTTAAGATATTGTGTCTCCGTCGCTCTTATAAACAGGGTTAGTTCTAATCAGTTAGGATCCTTTAAAGGCATATTCTGTACATCAAAATAAACAACTTTTACCACAGGGCCAACATTGTAATCGCGAAAATTTATCAGCTGTTCCATACATAAAGTTCATCGACCTTGGGCAAAATTTGAACTAACCCTGTATATGACACAGCCGAATTGTATAATTCGCCGTATAACATAATGGCTAGCCATTTTAAAAAACTGAGGCGTTTTGTTAAACGGCGGATCAACGTTTAGCCAGATTATCACTGCGATACATTCTACAATACGGCGGCCTATGTTTAACCAAATTGTAATAAAGTTGCAGATTGCAAAATGCTCACCATATTAACAAAATAATATGGTATTCAGTCGTCGTCAGCCATTAGACGTCCACTGGACGAAGACCTCCCAATACCTAGAGGGGTGTTGCCATAGGCGGTGGCGGTGGTGGGCTTGGTGGTATTCAGTAAAAAATATAATTATCAACCGACTTCAAAAAAGGAGGTTCGCAAATCGACTGTATGTTTTTTTTTTGTATGTATGTTACACGATTATTTCGCCAATTATGAACTGATTTTATGCTTCTTTTTTTGTTTGGTACGTTATACTTCTATATTTATCTAGGTTTTATCGAAATCGGTTCAGTAGTTTGGTTTTTAAATAAAAATTACTAGAAAATATGAAGATGTAAAATGTAAAATATGTCATATTCGAAGTTCAAGTTGGTTGTATTTTTTTAAAAGCGTATTATATGTTCAAAAAGAGCACTAAGTAAGTCAGTAGCAGGCTAGCAAAATGTTTGAACCACAGATAATATTATAATACTATACAAGGTTTGAATCAAATAAAAAGTGTCGCCAAAGCGCTGCGAGTGTCCAAATTTTTTACTGAAGATTGCCAAAGCGGCGGCATGATCCGTCGCTTTGGCAATGTTTTGTTAAAATTTTGCCTGCTCAAATACATTATGGCTAGCCGTATTGTAGATCGCGAAACACGCATACATTCCGTCGGACTTTCTTTCAGCCGTAATACAATCTGGCTAAACGTTAATACGCCGCTTTATAAAACGGCTCTGTTCTTTAAAATGGCTAGCCGTTATGTAGTACGGCGTATTCTGCAATTTGGCTGCGACATATACAGTAGGTATATAATTCAAACGGGAGAAACACGTGGCGTATCGCCTGTGGTATCGCACTCGCAGATTGTGGAATAGCCCGGGTACTTTGACAACTAGAGTGTAGAGTACGCTCGAACTGTGCAGAGAACTATCCATTCCGGACACACGATACACCCAATTAGCGTTCATTAGTCGACAAAAGACGCAACTAGCGCTACAATCACGTACCTGCGCGGACGCGATATATGTACGTATAATTACAATTCCAATTAGAGTAATATTGCAAACAATCGGGGAACGGGTGACGTCATGAATACGAAATGTCACTAACGATCCTCCCTCGTCCCTCCCAGTGGGTCGAAACACCCGCGCCGCGAGCGAAACCTGAATTTTCAAGCGTTTCAGTTGCCAAGTTGGGTTTGAGATACAATTTACTGGTATGTGGATAATACCTATATGATAAAGTAAGTAAGTAAGTTCGTATAGGCTGAGTGGCCAGCCCTAGTGTCAGAAGTAATGTGCCGCCCGAAGGCCTCTGACATGGCTGACGGTTGTTGTTATAGAAACTAGAACAAACAACCGGGACCTTCAATTTAACGTGTCATCCGACCCACGGTAGCGCTCAGAAATAAATGCCACTTACGGTAACCCATCCGAAGACTGACCGGACCGTCCGTTGCTTAACATCGGTGATCGTTTAGAATCACCTAGACAAGCTACGCCACGAGCGCTACATGATACTGATAATAGGTAAGTACTAGTATACCTATCATTTCAATTTCCGATTTATTGGCGATTATTTTTTTCCGGTTTAGGCCAATTATGAACTTATACGAAGTTTAGTTACTAGCCACAACGGAGGTTTGAAAGCTATTAATTATACCCTAAAGGCTTAGGACATTTCCCAGGGGCAGGTGGCCTAGTGATACAAACGTCCCATATTTCCTTGTAGGAACTAGGCTAAAATGTCACACGCCTTTACTACCTACTTATAATTTCTGAGGAGATCCTAAACGTTTTAATATCAATCCAAAAAAAATAACTTTCAAGCCTTAAAGAATTAAGTAGGTTTTCACTGTTTTACAACGAGGTAAGAGGAATCCGAGCGCACGTTGTTTTATTTTCATTGCTTGAAAAAGGTAGCTTATAGTCGAAACTTCAGTTGGAATATCAAGTTTATGTAAACGTGAGCAATCCCGTATAAATAAAACAAAAAGGTTTAACTGTATTTAAATAACCAATTAAGTATATTGATTCGGCTATTAAGATGATGCATCACGCATTTATCAAGAATCTTGTTTTCATTATGGTTCTTAAACGATGTGGAATATAGGTTTTTATTAAAGAAGTTATGTTTGATAAAATAATTGTAACTAAGTATAATTTAATTTTTTACGTAGTAAACAGTTTCATTTATTTGTTTTTTCTCGTTTTCGGGAATAACTGGTTGCGCTTGAAAATATACTTTTCCATCCGATATGACAGTCACACTGCTCACAGTATTTCCGACATCAATTGGTTTATTTTCGTCTTTAGCATTTGGTTCTTCGGTAGTTCCATTATTTTTATGATCTGTATTTCCATTATTGTGTTTGCCGTTTTGATCGTTTACAGGTTTATTTTCTCCATCCGGCAACTTGCCTTCTTCTTTTAACTTATTTAGTTTTTTGAGTGTATTCCATAAATTTACCAATTCAGGAAACTGTTTCGCCACTTCAGGATCCACATCATCATCGCTTCCAGTCACCATAGGATTTGTTGGTCGAAAATTTGTCGGACGATTCCACAATGAGTTTGCACCAAAGTTCGTGTTTAAATTAAATCCATTTTTCCTAGGGATAAACTGATTTTGAGGATAATCGTTCGTAATAGGTTTTCTATTTGGTTTAAGCCATGCGTTTGTGTTGTAGCTTCTCTTAAAATTTGCACTAGATATAATCTCTGAAATTATATTTGTTCCATTTCTTCGGTCCGTTGCGTTGAATATCTTCATAAGCTTACTTATCGGATTTATCTTTCAGGTTATTGTTATAGGCATCGGAAGCACCTGTATCAGCTTCTATTCTGTATAATGTTCCTAAAAATAGAGATAAGCATAATCAGCCAATAGTACACTGCTAGACATGGGTCTCGGAGGCAATTGGACTATATCCACTACTCTAGCCCAGTTGTGAGTTGGTAAAATCACATACGCCATTGAATTTCTTCTCCGGAAGTATTTAGGCTTTCTTCGATGTTTTCCTTCACCGAAAATCCGTACATAAATCTCAAAGAGCACATTCGGTACTGGCCCGAGATTTGAACTGACGACCACACGGCTTCCTAAAACCTTAAATAAATAAAATAAAACCTACAAAAAAGATTAAACTAATAATAAAATTTTATCCAGATTCTAGGTAAAATAGAAATGGCGTTATTAAAATAGGTAATTCAAGTTTTACAAATAGACAAGGCACTTACCACATGCAACGACTGTTAGTACAAATAGTTTCATTTTAACTAATTTACTATGTCTGCATTCTGTAACTAACAAAAGTAAACTAAATTAATGCCGATAGACGTTCTGTTAATGATTATTCATATTAAGTAGTTATCGTGGAAACACTAACAGTCAATTTGACTCGTATATGTATAGGTGTGTACCAGTGGTGAATCGTAAGAACAAGCCGATTCCCATCGGCTTACCTTGACGAAATCGCAAAATGACGCCTTACAAATAAAATAGATAACGCCATAGATCTAGTAAAAAAATATCGATAACACCCAATACTTTTGCGATAGCAAAGCAAGTTCACGTTAAAGAATAAAGATATAGCTAGCTATAGCCGATGTAATAACTCGCTAAAGACCGGCTTCCATACCACAGCTTAGCGCATGGTTACTATAACATTTTTATGTCGTTGACGTCACGACCAATAGCTAATAATTTCTTGTCTCTTTCACTCCTATCAATATATTGATATATCAATTCGCGCGTTCTCGCTTTAAATATGCCGGTTACGAGCGGCTTTTTTCACCGACATAACTTGCAAAAAAGTACCTTAAGTCACCGTATTCAAAGTTCATTTTAACCATTATAAATTACTATTTAATAATGCTAAATTCAAAAGACCTTAGAAGCATGTAGTGTGTATCAAAAATGTAACGCATACCGTTTGGCGGGTCAATTTTTCATTATGGCCGATCTCATTTCGTGTTTGTTTTGTTTGTGTTTTTAGATTTTCTAATTTACATTTTTTTAAATGTTATTTATGCAGTGCAATGTTTGAGGTCATTAAGGCGATATTAGTTCACAAAAAAAATTACGGAGGTGAAGTGCTTTGAATGCGCGGTGGTGCGAGCGCACGTTCGATGATGATGTGCTGTGTTTTAGTGTAAATAAATTGACATAAAAGTATCATTTATGTTTTTGTGAAATTTTGTAAATCATAATTTTGTTATCATCAGCAGCCAAACGACGTCGTCCACTGCTGAACAAAGGCCTTCCCTTAGGTACGACAACCTGCCCGTGACTTTCACAATGTCATCGGTCCACCTATAGCGTCCCTACCTACGTTGCGTCTTCGAATTCGTTGTTGGCAATCAAAAACCTACTCTATCGGTTATTAGTTCTTCAAGTGATGTGGCCTGCCCATTGCCACTTCAATTTGCAAACCCTGAAAGCTATATCGGTGACTTCGGTTTTTTGGTGAATATTTTCTTCCAGATTTAATCGCGAATAGAAAATCTGAGCATGGCTCACTGAAATTGTTTAAATGATTTTCGGAGTCGATACCTGACACGATACTAAATGTTTCGAAAATTAAAACATGTAAAAAAGGACTAAATTGAATTAAAATCTAGTCTACATTAAAAAGTTGTGTCTTTGAGTTTTTTTATCAAACTGCAATAATTCAAATGGTATATTGGATAAATAAAGGGTTTGGGTATAGCATAATTATATTTTTTCAATAGACAATAGACAATCGTTTAATTGTGGCAAAAAATATAAACAAAAAACAATTACATTGAACACAGTAATGTAAAAAATAAATAAATAAATTGTTTTATCTTTTGCCACAAACCGGCCCCAACTTAGCATGATGCCGGTTGTGAACAACCCGCGCTGGTCTTCCGTTGGTATTCCGCTTAATAACTATAAGAATTGTTATAATAAAATACCTATATAATTCCAGAGTTCGTTACAGGCATTCCGAGAACGGGTCGAGCCTTAATGACTAACTATAATTCTTCTTTATTATATTTGCCACGTTGTATGATTTTTCTGTTTAGCCGAAATGTTTAAAAATTATATAAGTTTATTATTATCCAAACAAATTCGTCAAGTATCAAATTCGTCAAGTATCAATAACTCTATTATTGAGCATCAAGCTATTAAGCTAGTTATAGCTATTCGGCTTGATTATTATGCATCAATTGTTTTTTTTTTTAACCATGAATTTGATTACGACCTAACTAGTTATTTTTGTTTTATTTATACGGGAATACTCACGTTTAATTGAATCGGATACTCCGACTATAGTTTCGATCACATCCGGTGACCTTTTTCAAAGAGTGAAAACAGAGCCCGACGCGAGTGCAGCTGCGTCCTGCTTAGCACACAGCTAACTCCTGTTTAGCTTATAACTAGTTATTAATTTTAGTGACGAAATCCATTCATCTATTTGGTTTGTTGTGCTTGTGAGAAGTGAGTTGTGCTTGTGTGCAAAATCTCACAAAACCGATGTGCGAGCATCGGTTTTGTGAGATTTTGACGTCCGTCTGTCCATTGCCATCATGAAAGCTTCTTTCTCTCATTGCTGGATATAGATGTATGGGATTTGTTATAGATCTAGTGGATCTATTCGATCTAGAGGATCTATTAGATCTAGGTCTCCGCATGTGGCTGTCAATCATCTGGCTCGTCACCCAGTATTAGGCATTTATTTTTCTGTATGATCACTGAACTCTTCTATTTACGGTTACCTTCTATTATTTTGACACAAATACTCTAAAAATGCTTTATCGAACAAAATAAATGAAAGGGGCTAGAGTCGTTTAATGCGAAACGCGTGCCGGTCGCGTGCTCTTCGCACCTGTCTGGTGTATTCAGTATTGTACCCTTTGCAATGTGACAAATTTACTTTGTGCCAGGCTACCACATACAAAGCAAGGCCTTTTACTTTTTTTTAAACTATAACGATTGTTCATTACCCTTTGGTTATTTAAGGGATAGTTACTGGTACCGGCCAGTCTTACTGCCTGTGAACATAGTGAATGCAACCGCATCGAAATTTCGGACGCTTGTTTCACAACATAATTACCTATTATTTTTAACTTTTGCTGACTTACAGAGTTTTAATCGAAGTTTTATGGAATTAGTAGCAAATTCCTACTCCTCATAATGTAGTGTGCATTTAGTTTTACGTCGATATAATTTTGTATATACCTTATTTTACTCTGGTAATCATAATCATAACCAGAGTAAAACTGTATGGACATTAGACAAAATAATAATAGGTCTTTACCTATGAAATTGCCGTTCTTCAGTACTGGTCATTACAAATAGAAAAAAAGTTTGGAATGGCTTTGTATTCTGATATCAAATTAATTTTGTCTTAAAAACATGACATTATTTTTACAAACTCAGTCTTTTGTTTATTGATTAGCGTTGTATTTTCATTACATTTGAACATTTTTCGTCATAATGGATACTTTAAAAATTCATGTAATTATGGAATATGAGTCCCGTCGTGGCACCAACGCGACATAAACGGCACGTAACATCAAAAACGTTTACGGAGAGAACTTTACAAACGAAAGCATAACCCGTTATTGGTTTTCACGGTTCCGTTCTGGAAATTTTGACTTGAAAAATGAAGCTCGTGGTCGTCCGGAGACTTTGGTCAACAATGATGAATTAAAGGCGATTGTGGAAGCTGACGAAACTCAATCTACAGCTGAGCTAGCAGCACCTTTTGATGTTAGCATCAAAACAATTTTGATCCATTTTCGACAAATAGGCAAGGAAAAAAAACTTGATAGATGGGTGCCCCACGAACTTAACGATCGCCAGCGCAACGTACGCGTCGAGACCTGCCTCGCGCTGCAGCTACAGACAGTCTCCAAGCTGCAAGAGCAGGGGTTGGAAGCTCTCCCTCATCCGCCATACTCACCAGACCTTGCACCTACCGACTATTACTTTTTCCAAAATTTAGACAACTTTTTAGTGGGTAAAAAATTCAATTCCCGAGAGGCAGTACAAAATGCCTTTGAAGAGTTTGTTGCCTCCCCGTCCAGCTAATATTTACAAGAAGGGCATCAATAAACTGCCAATTCGTTGGCAAAGATGCGTCGATTGCATGGGTGATTACTTTGAATAACAGAAATAAAAAAGTTTAAAAAAATAAGTACTTTCACTTATTCCATACAAAACGGCAATTTCATAGGTAAAGACCTAATATAATTATGCGACATTAGTTTTTTTTATCTAAAGTAGATTTGTAACATAAAGTTAAATCTTCCCGTCCAAAGAAAAGTGAACACACATACGTACTTTCTTTTTCTTAGTGATAAAGCATATATAAAAATAATAAGACATGGTTAGTAGAAAAACATTATTATTGTTTAAAAGACTTTAAAATGCAATTATAATTATTATTCTTACCTTCTTCTTACCATTATTACTTTGACATACTTACCTGTTTATATTAATCTAGCATTGGACAGAATATTGTTAAAGACATAGATAATAAATTATCATTTAATTTTAGGAATTATTTTATTAGACGTACTTGAGCTGTTAATTTTACAAAGCAATTAACATTTTATTATTTTGCATAAATTTTAATTATTTATGAAACACCAAATTATTAACGAAAAACCCATTTAAAAAAAAAAGTATTCAAGTCAAAGCTACATCTAAAGAGAACACTATTACTACTACTACACTACTTTTAAAATAGACGTCGCATTAATTGAACAATGAAATGACAACAATTTATTTTTTTCATTTGAATGTTAAAATACGAGTAACATGATTTACTTAATTTTTAGTTTTAATTGCGGTCCCGAGTTTAATTTTCTAGACAAGCATACAAAAACCCTCTCATACAAATTGGTAAGCACAATAAGTAAATCCGCTAAACAGCAACCAATATGCGCATAATCTACTGAATCAAGCACCTCTCGACATAATGGAATGTCATCGACGCACGCGCAAGCCCGTGGGCCTATTATAGTTGCGCGCTGGACCAATCGATCAGCTGCCACTAGAAAAAGTTACTTTCAAGTGTTCGATGTGTTTTGACGTACTTAGGTAGAATTTATTAGCAACAATTTTTTTATGGTGCTATTACAGAAAACTATTGATGTAAAGAGGTCAAGCTTTTTACACGCGGTGGCTCCAGCGCAGGTACTTACGATGCGCGCTCTTTGTTTGTGTTAATAAATTGATTTCTAAACATCATAATATAATAATACTAGAGGTCGCCCGCGACTTCGTCCGCGTACGGAAGAAATTCGGCCCGCTACCAAAATTCACCACTTTCAATCATCCCGAGCAATTTTTTTTCCCCTACTTTACGTACCTAATTTACAAAAAAAAATAAGATAAGCTTAAGTGTTGAATATTCTATCAGTTATCCGTTTCCTAAAGAATATACCAAAAACAAAACAGAAAATATAAGCCAAAGAAATCTAAGAGTTTAGGCTTAAATGATGCAGTATGAAACGCCCACCAATATTTCTCTATTTTTAATACTTAAATATTCCGCGACCCGGAAGACGTAGCGTAGGCGCGGCCTCCCACTACTTAGTATGGACCGACGACATTGTAAAAGTCGCGGGCAGCCGGTGGATGCAAATGGCAGGTTGTCGTACAGTGTGGCGGTCTAAGGGGGAGGCCTTCGTTCAGCAGTGGACGTCTCCGGGCTGATGATGATGATGACTTAAATATTATACTTACTTAGAAATAGGATGCTTGCTAAAATTATCATACTCACGGTGACAATATCACCGTTATTAATAGACCTACATCACAGCCATCATGATAATGCTGACTTCACCACTCGTAATAGCTTAACAGATTGGCAATCAAAGATCGCAATCGCACGGCTTTGCGGCATTTGCGACGATCACAAACCTATTAGCGGTGGAGTGCAGGCAGCATATGGACACCGCTCGAGGGGCGAAGCACCCTGCCACGCGCCGGAGGTGGCCTTTGTACAGGGTCGGAGATTTAGCGATTTATTGGTCCAAATTTTGATTGATTTCAAAGATTGTTGAATTGTTACTTTTGTAATGTCACAACTATATTTTTTCTGGGTTGTATTAGTTGGATCTGAAACTAGACGTGGTAGGTTGTCCATGGTAGTCTATTGGTAGAACGTCGAAGACGCGCCTCTGAATGTTGAGGCTGTGAGTTTAATCCAGGCCCGTTTACAATAAGATCTTCATAATTTGTGATCCGATTTTAAAAAATTGCACTACTGGTTTTCGGCGAAGAAAAGCTAGAGGCATGAGAACAGTGAAAAACATTGTGTAAAACCCTGCGTATGTCCGGATAATAAATTCAATTGTAGTATACCGGGTGTTAGTTTGAACACCGTTATCCTTCTAGGATATCATTGTACTCATCATTATAAACAACTTTCACTATGGGGCCAACCCTGAAATCACGAAATAAAAAACAGTTGTTCCATACATTTTGTCCAAGATCGATGAACCTTTTTGTATGGAACAGCGTTTTTTTTCATGATTTCATGGTTTGGCCCCATAGTAAAACTTGTTCATAATGATGAGTACAATTATATCCTAGAAGGATAACAGTGTTCAAACTAACACCCTGTATATATAAATCCGCTAATCTGCACTGAAATGGAATAGCGTGATGCCATTACAGTCCAATCTCCCTTGGAAGGTAGACCTATATGGGCCTTTTACGAGCAGTAGGATGTTCACTGTTGCAGAGAAACTAGACGACTCACTTCATCAACAGCCAGAAAACGACCCCTTTTGGACGAGGGCCTCCCCCTTAATAGGGGGCGGCCTGATTTTCAGCAACTGTCTGAGAATCATTTTTAGTAATGATAAATATGTATCTACAGAATTAGACAGCGCGTATTTACATCTAAAAAGAATTTCTGAAAATATAACAGATAACAGTCGTCCTTTAAAATATGCAGCGACAAAACCGGACAAAAATCTCCTGGAAAGCATTGTAACATGCTTCATCGCCAATTTGCATTTGAACAGACATGTTGATAGCCGTCCGTCGAATCAATTTTCGCCAGAGCCATATTTAGGGCCGGCGACACTTCGACACCCGACACCTCCCGGCCGCCACAGATGGCGCTTTCATGTCAATCGTCATAATTAGGGGATTACGGCCCCTAATGACATGTTACATTGAATCTCTCTTACGCCTCCGAACAAATGTTCCCCAAATTCAACAAATAAATATTGTTCATTGACTTGTCGCAAATCGCTCGTAATTTTGGTTGCGTTACTGTTATATCAATCCGTCCTTTTTCATAGATAAAATTTCAATATAAAAATGTGCAAATAGCTATTTCTTTCTAATGACGTAATCGCATCTGGAAAAAATGTCAGCTAAAAAGCGAATAAGTGAAACCAATATTTTCGCCATCAAAGCTTCTAAAACATAGAAGCGAGCAAAAAATCCAACCTTTTAAACGTTAAAAGGCCCCGTTTACCGCGGACGCAAACACTTAGCTCCATGTTAATTAGTAAGTAGCTGGAACACCGTCAAAGGGAATGCATGAATACTCGACAAACCGACCTCCGACGCCGCTTTTAAAACCTCCCCACTTAATTCGGGAGCTCAGAGAAACCGAAGGTAAACTGATTATGTCGCCAATATGCGACATTTTTCAGGGAAACTTGATTACGTTTGAGCATTCACTCTGTCCAATGGCAATGACTACGTATGGAATGTGTACCTACGAGTATTATAAGAAAATAAAATTAGAATACGGATCAAATCTTCAGCACCAAATCTTCTGATGAATCGCGACACGTTTCAAATCTAGTAGTGTAATTCATAGAAAAGAAAAATCTCTACGTTGTAGGTTTTGAACCTTTACGACATTTTCAAACCGTGTAAACTAAAATTTTACAAACAGATTTTACCGACTGGTCCACAATTTTAACAAATCATGCGACGGTTCAATATATATTGCAAGATTAGTAACCAAATTAGAGGCAAATAGATTGGATAGAGCTAGAAAGTATCAATCCAAATTAATTTAGGTAACTAAAAGAGATTAAGACCTAGGTATGTTCTGAAACTGCATCCAGAACAGAACCACTGCAGGACGGGCACCAGTGTCCTCTTGGTTAACGGTAGTGAGCATTCTGCGATCCCCAAGCCAACCCCTCCTTTTTAAGGGGGAGGCCTTCGTCCAGCAGTGCACGTCTTCTGACTGATGATGACATACATAATAAAAGTATTTACTAACTCTGGATTTGAAAACTCACTTGGTAATACTTTTCAAATAACATAAGGAAAGAAAGAAAAGTCCGTTTTTGTTTTGGCGTTTTTTACTTACTGTTGTCACCAATTTATTATTACCAGCCCTTTTACATAGTAGCAAATGTTAAATCAAAATCGTAATCAATTTATTGGGAACTTTTGTTACAGGTTACATCTTTATTCAACATGAACTTTAATTAATATTGTATAGTATTCTACCAATCGTATTATAATATCTTTACCTTGCTATGCTAACATAACTTGGAGGATCTAGCTCTCTGGCTGGGTATATAATCAAAGTAATATAACAAACCGTAATTTAAAAAACAAAACACTACTGCCTTACGATTTTTTTTTCTTTTTTCCAAAGAAATTACAGCCAGTGGCAGTCGATATGATGTAAGGATTCTAGCGATACTCCATACATTCAGATCTGTTCAGGCACTTCAAAGTTACGGTGAAATAAAGAAATTCACATACATATCTATACCTACACAGGTACACACATGAACCCTGAAAACACATCACTTCTTTTTTTGGGCAGTTGTGTAATAATTATGTAACATACATAATATTTCAGTGATTGAGTTTCTCAAAACTAGGGCACTCATTTCAACAAGCTACACTCCACAGTAAAAGCACGTGACGTAAACAAAATCAAGCACCAACTGAATTCCTAGAGACGTCTGCGGCACCTCGTCGAATCATTAGCTTTTAACATCGTTAGTTAAAACGCAATTACAATTACGAACGGCGAACTTGACCTACGGCAAGGGTCGATGCGCTACACCCACTATGCAAATAAGAAGAGCTTCCTTGGCCGCGTAGGTTTGAGTTGAATTGCGATAGTTGACATGCTGGACTTCGTTTATCAGTCAATTTGTGAAATGCGTTAGGAGTTATATTTGAGGAAAACTTTGGGTGGTTTTAAATCTTTAGCTTAATTTGCCCATTTAATAGTCCACTGCTGGACTTAGGCTTACCCTCGTAGGGCGATTAGGTACGTAGGGCCGTATCCACAACGTTGGCCCAGTTTCTGATTGGTGGATTCACATTATGCCATTTAATTTCTTCTCCGTTTCATTATGACGTTTGCAGGTTGTCTCATGATATTTTCCATGACCGAAAAGCCAGTGGTATTAAAATCCGGACATAAATTCCAAAGAGCTCATCGGTACGGGCTCGGGTTTCAACCCACGATTTCAAGTCAAACTGTCTTCCGATTAGGCTACCACGGTTCTATTAGTCTACACGACCTATTAGGCTACCACTTCCTATTAGGCTATCATGGTATGTTAAGCTACCACAGCCTATTATAGTACATTGTGATACAAGTGTGCTATGTTGTATGGTGTAATGACCAACAGAGCACAAGCGTTTTATACAACTGTTTTCATCACACATGCGAAAAAAACAAACTTTTTTTGATATTATCAACCCTTGGAGGATCTAGCTCTCTTATCAACCACACAGCGAAAACGTCAACAAATATTTTGACACAAACAGGTTGACATTTACTTCAGCCGCATAAACTCTTTGTTGGTTTTACAAAACAACTGTAAGTATTACCCGGCTATATTAAGAATGTTTCGTATAAGTACATATATCTACTTGCAGCACGTACAAATTTAACTTTACCGGGCTATACCTATTATAGCACTAGTGCTGTAATGTAAAGTAAAAAGCACGCGTGCGTAATAGCTTGGATTATGAGCCTAAAACCGATGTAATAAGATCCACTTTACGAGCAAGTGTGATGAAAAGTATTTTGTAATTTTCAACCCTTTGTAATATCATGTTTGCGTAATAAATGATTTCATTTGATTTAGGCTACCGCAGCCCTATTAGTCTACCACTGTACCAGTCTACCCGTATAATCTAAAATGAGTAGCCAGTAATAGCGGCCACTCATTGTAGATTTATTACTTACGTTACAGGGCAAAACATATAACTTAGTTTACATATTTAATAACTGCACTTAAAAAGACTTCAACGCAAGCAGGTAAAATTTTCTTTTAAGTATACCTGCTCTACTCTGTTGTTGTAAAACACAAAAAATGTTTTATTATGCAAACTGTGTGGTTTAAACTAATTTTTGTTTTATTTTAAATATGCTCTCATGCTTAATTAAATCGGATAAAGTTTCGATCATATCCGGTGACCTTTTTCAAAGAGTGAAAACAGAGCCCAACGCGCCTGCAGCCGAATCCTGCTTTGCACGTGTGCAAATTAAGTTCCGACTTAATTAAAAGTGAGTATATTCGTTATTATTGACCTGGACTTGATATGGATCTGGCACCCATAACCACCGGAGGATGGGCAGCAGCGTTCTGTTAGTTAACGGTTTTAACACCCTGCGATCCCCAAGGCGCCTGCCAAGTGTGGGGATTACGGCAATATGACACACAATATGTATACCCCACAATATGACAAACAACATTTTCCTACGGCTCCCACCCCCCGGCAGCTCCGTTGTTCCTGGCCTAGGTAGCAGGTCAGGTAACGGAGGAGCAGGGGGTGCGAAGAATCACCGGCAGACGTCCTGCTACCGCCCCCAACAGCAGACTTTGTCCCTAGCAACACACAACGTCCGCACGCTGAGGACCGATAAGAGGGTTGTCGAGCTGGAGGAAGAATTGAGCAAGACGCGATGGAACATCATGGGATTATCTGCAATCCGAAGAGAGAGACAGGATACGATAATCCTGTAATCCTTCAGGGAAGGATATCGTAAATCCCAGGGTGGTGTCGGGTTTCTCGACTGCAAGTCCCTCATCAACAACGTAGTAAAAGTTGATAGTGTGTCGTGCTGGGTAGCGTACCTTATACTCAGAAACACCGACCGGTATTCGCTGAAGGTCATAGAGGTATATGCGCCGACCACGGCACACCCTGACGATGAAGTAGAGGCATTGCATGAGGAGATATCTAAGGCCATACATGCATACATGTCTCCGAAACTTACTTCACAGTTGTTATGGGAGATTTTAACGCGAAGGTGGGCTCATAATCGCCTTATTTTTGCTACTGCGCAGCGTCTCGCGCCTAAGTTACCACAGCCACCATTAAGTTTGAATCAGCCTGTACACACATCATTACGACTAAAGTTTTTACTTGGTTAATTATTTTAAGCCATCGTACCACTGCATCTTCGTTTAACATCAGATGAGATGACAGTCAAACGCAATCCTATAAATAACGCAAGCCTATAAATAACGCAAGCCTATAAATAATAAAATAATAAAAAACGTTTTGTATTTGTAAGCAATAAGTAAAGTCCTACCAAAACTTTTGTTAGTTATGAAGACTGTTTTCTAGAATCAAACTGGAAACAATGCTAAAATTACTTATTCATATTTTCGTTTATTTCGATTTAAAATTCAATTATCAGAAAAATTGATAGCTACGAATCCAAAGATAAATACATTTAATTACTTTAAACATGGGTTTGAAGAATTAAACATGAGTATTTTGCTTGAGCCTCGTGTTATGAACTGGTGAATAAATCACAGATGAATTATTGATATCGTTGTTATTAAATAAAATCATTACAATTAAAAAAGATTACAGAACAGAGGTTAATAATAATAATAATAATAATAATAATAAATCTTTATTTCGGACTCGGGGATCCATAGAATAGAATCCATAGAATGTTACATTTCGTCAAATAATAATAAATAATTAATTTAATTTAAAATAACATAAAATTCCATAAAAATAATTTTAACTGGCAATAGCCACCCATCGTCGATACGTTGCACTCAGCAGCAGCCTGTCCGCCAAACTTCTAATGATTGTATTCTTACACATGTCGACTCTGGACATAAAAGACGCTATTCTTTTGCGTTGAATTGCATTGAAAGTGTCTACACGCGCTTCTAGAAACATTTCCGAAGCACTGCAGTAACGCTTTAGACCCATCAGGTGCCTAAAGATGTTATTATAGGCTACTCTGATCGAGTCGTGCGACTTCAAGGTGTATTTAGTCCAGAGTTGACATGTGTAAAAAGACTGACAGTACGATTTGAAGAGCGTAATCTTCACGTCAGGCGCTGCCCTGCAAAACTTTCTAGCAATCATATTGCCCACCACGCACAGAGCGCGCCTCTGTCGTTCGATGTCCTCGTTATCTGTTAATTTGGATGTTATAATGTGGCCAAGGTACTTGAAACTCTCTACAGTTCCTACCAGCAGTCCATTAAGACGCAACTCGGGTACGCATTGGGGGCCCCCTCCCGACCGGAAAATCATCATTTCTGTTTTTTTGGCGTTGTATACCAGGTCGTGATCATTCGCATACCGTTCACAGATACCTAATAATTTACGCAGACCCTTAATCGAGGGACTGAGCAGCACCATATCATCAGCGTAGCTGAGATTGTTGACGTATCTACCGTCCAATCTCAGCCCGACAGGAGTGCTGCTCAGCTCCACGATCAAGTCATTAACATAGAAGTTAAACAGGTCGGGAGAGGTGATCCCCCCCTGCCTGACCCCGCAGGTCAACCGGTAGCTGTCCGAGACCTCAGAGTCCCACCTGACGTTGTTGATCTGATTGCCGTACCAGTACGCCAGAAGATCAACGACTTCAGGAGGGACCCCCGAGCCTTGCATTTTCGTCCATAGCAGGTTGTGGTTGAGCGTGTCAAATGCGCGGCTCAGGTCCAAAAAACAGGCATAAACTGTAGTACCATTCTTTGTGTAATATTTGACTATTTCTTTAAGCGAGAACACAGCCATGTCCGTCGAAAGTTGCGGCCGAAAACCAAACTGTCCATCGTCTATGTTCATTGAAGTAAAGTGGGAATGGATAACGCGTTCAAGTACCTTGGCCACAACTGTAGCCAGAGAAATAGGTCTATAGTTAGACACGCTCGAAATATCACCCGTTTTATTCTTCGTTATAGGTACGACTAAGGTACGCATAAGCTCGTCAGGTAGGTAACAGTGTTTCACGCAGAGATTAAATAACCGCGCCAGAACGTGACATATATATTGACCTGCAAACAACAAGTGTTCTATACTAAGACCGTCGTGGCCCGGAGACTTCCCACGCTTCATACTCCTCAAAATTACTTCAATATTTTTCGGCATTATAGTAAAGCGGAGAGGCTCCGAGCCACGACTAGCCCTCGGACTATATAACTTAGCCTGCACATTATTAACACAATTTACATTATTAATACTAAAATGATTCCGGAATATATTAGCAATATTTTTCTTATTTTTGTCACCCTCTACACTTACTGGCAAACAGCTTCTATGATCTAATTTTTTTGTTTCTTTCCAAAATTCTACAAAGTTACAGTTGGAACGATGCCGAGCTAGCATGTCCATTTTTATTTTATCTTGGTTCTTAAGTACATATTTGAGCGCGGCCTTGAAATCTCTGCGTGCGGTAGTCATATTATCGTAGTGGTATCCAGAGCGCGGTCTACCATACAGTACCCACAAGGAAAACATTTCCCTAGCTTTAACATGACAGCGCCTGACATGAAAATTCCAGCCCACTATGTTGTTGCGTTTTCTATGGTGCTTAGAATCGTAAGATTGTTCTGCTGCTGACTGCAGTATATCGACAATATTAGTATATAACACGTCTATACATTGATAGTGATCAGCATTTTCACATGAGGAATCAGTCTTAATACATTCTATATCGGTAAGTACATCGTCATAACTAATCATTAAATCACAGAACTTTCTATCACATACTTCAGAATACAACATCGTTTGTTCTCGTTCTCGGTTACCCCATATATGTTTTTTTATGCTTTTTACACTATCATCAATTACATTATCCGCCTCCTTAGGATTAATATTACCAAAATTGCAATCTAAAACTAAAGGGAAATGGTCAGAAGCTGTTATCGCGTGGTCAACATACACATTCGTCACTAGACGAGCCGCGGCCTCAGTCACGAGACAGTGGTCCAGCCAGCGGCACGAGCCGTGTGCGTCACTCACGTACGTGAAGGTGTCTGAACCGAGTCTGTCTAGATCCATACAGATTAACGACTGCTCACCGCAATAGTCCACCAACTCTTTCCCAAAAAGAGTTCCCGGATGCGCATTAAAGTCTCCCAAAACTAAGACGCATTCATCATCCGCGCCCTCGATAGTCGCACTCACGAGCGCCATGCAGTCGGTAAATTCCAGCAGATTGTCGTCACTGTTAACCGGCATATAGACGCAGAACACTAATAGGCTGCGCTCGCCCTGCGATAAACGCACAGCTATCACTCGATCGCTGTCACACTGGATGACGTCAGCTCGTGAGAACAGGCTGGTCCGCCACATAATCGCCGTCCCGCCGTAGGATCGCCCGCGGAGCACGACCGACGTGTCTACAGAGGACTTACTGCAGCAGCTAAACTCATGGTCAATTTTATTAATAATACCGAGATCGTGCGGCATAAGCCAGTGCTCCTGCAGACAGACCACATCCGCCGACTTGCACATATCGCGTATATCGGGTATACAGTTTTTGATCGACCGACAGTTAAAAGAGACGATCTTCAAATTATTTATATTATGCTTCGGTTGTACATCCATGCTTATTTGTTAGTGGCAGCGGTATCATTCGCGGGTGAACGCTGTTGACGATATCTTCTGAATACTAAGCCTTCAGGCCAGAAGTCATTTTTTAAAAATATACTTAGCTTCGTGGTCAATATTTTTATCTTAAAAGAATTAAAATTCGTCTCCCTTGTTTGATTTAATTTTTCTACTGCTAGACATTGTTCCTTCATGTCTCGAATATACTCCATAATATCTTCTTCGTTTATATTCTTCTGTGTACGTGAAAGGTAAATATACGCGTACGACTCGGCGGCTTGCAGTTTAGTTTTGTTTTGCAACGTTCCTCTTGTATTTCTATACCTATACGGCATTGCTTTCTTTCGGGTTATTTTTGTAAACCCATCGTCATCTTTGTTGTTAACCGTTTCAGTACGAGTCAAGCCGGCGGCGCGCGTAATATCTCGATACGTAGGTATGTACGTTGAGTCAGTGCCTGCGATAAGCTGTTGGTGCAAGGTGCTGGGGATGCACGTAAGAGCGGGCGAGTGCGGCGCGGTTGTGGCTGGAGGCGCAGGCGCCGGTGCACTTGCACTTGATAGTAGGGAGTGCGCGGTCGCCCCTTCCCGGTCCCCGCTTCCGCTCTCCGCATTCGCCCTTAATCTCATTCCGGCCGCGTCGCTACGAGGCTCGATTGTATCCGTTACCGAATTGATCGAGGTTTGTAATATATTCTGCTTATTTCTTGCATCCTTATCGCAATGATAAGGCCTAAGAAATTGTTCGTCTGAGTGTCGGCAGCTGGTATCTCGAGCCTCTCGCAACTCTTTTATCAAGTTTTTAATTTCATCGATTTCTTCCTTTAATTGATTAATATCTGAATTCGACATAGCCTTGTCACTATCCATAAGTGGGTTTGATTTGATACAGGCGACGTCGTTCTTGAGTCGGGTCATTTCTTTCAAAAAAGTAGTGATGTCAATATAATCAAATGAAACTGGAGGTAGTTTGTTCAAATTTTTTGCCACGAACGTCGGCAAGCAATCGGGTTCAGATTCCTTAATGACCTTAATAATGTCCTGTATGCTTTTAAGTTCGGACCCATCTCTTCTCCTCACTATCTTCTTCGTAGGGGCGAGTATTTTAAAAGCTATAATTTTTGCATTTTCGATTTCATCGGACGTGTAAGCACTTAGGCATATTTGCGTGATGCCAGTCTCCGGAAGGGTATCAACCTTATTGCAGATAAATGCTAACATTTCATTTATTATCACTGTGCACTGAGAACATTGTATCGCCACATCGTCAACAACACGCTTACCGGGAGCGGGAGGAGATCGCATCGTCGCCATCGTGACACGAGCGTCGCGCTTGGTCGCGGGGAGCGGACTGGACTGTTAAATGCATTTCAAACAGAATCATTAAGGGCATGTGCATTTTGGCTTAGTTCATTCAAGAAAGTATGGGGAATTTGTACCACTAGGCGACCTGCGCATGGAAAATGAAGCCTTTAGAAAATCTACCAAAATAATTAGCTTTAACTTCTTTTTGTACTTGGTTTCATAGAATTTATCTGGAGCCTAGAGAGGTTTAGAAACTAGAGCCCTCAATTATTTTTTTATTTGTACATTACTTTTATATATCTACCTACTGTAAAACCTGTACATAGGATACGTACTGTATAAAGTATTTACATTATTTATGGTTAACAGCGGAAGGTGCTTTCAAAAAATTAAAACCGGAGCCGGGCGGGACGGGCAGCTCGGGGACATCCAGCGGCACATCGGCTCTATCGCCAGCGTTAGGACCGCAGCACGCGGGACACACGCCAACCACTGCCTCGTGCCCCACTCCGGCGCGGCGGAGGCATAGGACTACTTTCACACAAGTGAGTACCTACTCTTGTCTGTGATGCTCTTGTCCCATACATATGAGACAGGTAGCAAGAGAATTTTAAGAACGTTGGACTAATGCCGACCACCGTTTCGTCACAACGGCGCGGTGCGCGGCGGAAGCATAGGACTACTTTCACACAAGAGAGTACCAACTCTTGTCAGTGATGCTCTTGTCTCATACATATGAGATAGGTAGCAAGAGAATTTTAAGAATGTTGGACTAATGCCGACCACCGCTTTGTCACCCCGGCGCGGTGCGCGGCGGAAACATAGGACTACTTTCACACAAGTGAGTACCAACTATCAGGTACAAGAGAATTTCAAGAACATTGGACAAATGCTGACCACCGCTTTGGCACCTCCGCGCGGTGCGCGACGGAAGCATATGACTACTTTCACACAAGTGAGCATGTTTTGAGCTATTGTCACATGCGGATGAAAATAAGACGTGTAGCTCGCTTGGCCTCACAAAGCATAAGACTTTTTTAACACAAGTTAGCATCAAAATTGCTATATTATCTATTTATTTCTAGTGTATTTCCGCTCTAATATCGTTTCGAATACTTATAGGATGAAGGGATAGACGACAGATTTTAAATTTACTGTATTTATCAACGTAAATTGAAAATCAACCTAACCTGAACCAAAATATTAATTCAATACTATAAATATAAATATTATAGCAATTTTGGTCAAAATGAACTGGAGCAAAGTAACGCCTCAATCAAAGACACAAATTAGCATATTTAGTCCTGTAAGCAATACTATCAGGTGTTTCATCATTTCTCACATCAGAGCTAGGCCGTACGTACATGCATATTACCGCCTCATGACCCCGGAGCTGTGAAAGTATTAAACTACTTTCATACAAGTAAGCATATTTTGGTCCAGTATTCACAACATTGACTTTCTGACCAAGACCGCGTCCAATAATGCCGACCACCGCCTCGTAACCGTGGCGCGGCAAAGGTATACATCGACAATGATAAGATGAATAGACGGGAAATAAGCGCACGGGTTTTATTTAGATTATATGTTGAGCGCCGGCTCTCCACTCGCTACAGTCATACTCTGCCTTTGCGACATGCGAGTCGTACGATACGACAATACAAACTTCTAATACATGTACTTATGTTCTCATTTTGTCATGCAGTAATTAGATTCACTATCTCTATTTTTCGGCAAATGTAATATGCATACTTTTAGCTAGGTATGCTTGATTGTGTTGTCTTGTTAATTTTGATCGATTTGCAAGCGCTGGGCCCGTCCGTTCCATTATCACCGTCGCTGCCTAGGTACATATAAGATTACTTTCACACAAGAGAACATGCTTTTACTTTTATATCATGCGGATATCACGGGCAGTTAGAGCATCTCAAACGGGATAAGTATCAGGTTTCACAACAGCGCTAAGGCTAAAGCACGTTGAATACGTGGCCACATTCATAAAACAACCGAGGCTACGGCATAGGACTCCTTTCACACAAGTGAGCCTATTTGTATCTACTATTATCATTTCATGCAGATGAGTTGGGTAGCGCCAGAGGGCTTCAAACGGGACATTAGTTTTCTCATCAGCCTTAGGCCTGAAGCACATCGGACTCTTAATTCCCCCCGACCCCGCCACAAGACTTGCTTCGTTGTGGCGACTGCAAAAGATTTATTTCACTCGTAACAATAGTAGGTACTTATCGTAAATTTGTAATCAGCCTTCCTATTTGGCACTGCTGGACACCTCCAGAATCTGACCTTTGTTATTAGTTAGCTGCAGTGTAATGTGCAGCTTCATTCGCTTCTATCGTTTTACACTCTATTTGCATGCCTTAGCTATATCAGTATAATGGTATCCTATAAGGTCAAAACTTGTTGTGATGAAATGTTGTTAGCACATCACATTGTGCCGACGCATCATCGCTTCGGAAAACTTTTAGAGTGGTCGCACATTGATTCGGCACGGCACCCGACAGGCGCCGGATCGTCCGAAACACACTGCGCAGAATTAACTGGTGCGAGCGAGACGGGCGTCTCGAGAAATTTCTTACGGTGTGCGGGGGACCTAGTAATAAATGTATGCACGCTCAGCGCTTTCGGGCGAAACCGAACGGTTTTTCTTACGGTTTTACTCGTCGTATGCGCCCGGCCTTAATAGTAAAACAGTTTTATCATGTCTATTTTCGAAGATTTAATATAATGAGGATTCCAACCTTTTTATTGGCTGAAGCAGATATTTGAGTTTAGAATAATCTGAAAAGCATAGCAAGAAAGCAATGTTAGGATAATAATAATAATAATAAGATAATAATAATTGCAAGGATAAATGTTCCCAGTTGTTATAACCATTATTTTGCATTAATAAACAACAGGTTAATGAAATTCACTGTAGAAACTCATCAAAGGCCACCTCAGCAGTTAAAACAATACTTTATTGTGACAGGAACAATTAGCGGAATTAGAAGCGGCATTCGCGAAATCCCATTACCCTGACATCTACTGCCGGGAGGAGCTGGCGCGGACGACGAAACTCAACGAGGCGAGGATACAGGTCAGTCATTTAAAGCGACATCTCGATTTTACTGCCGTAAACTTGGTCTAGCTTGACCCTCTAGCACCGGTCTACGACCACCGGCCGACCGGCATACGCAATCAATTTCTGTGTAAGCTGGAGAAATCGTACTTTTATCGATATTTTATGTACACGAAAACTAACTTTAAGCGCATTGAGCTATTGAGTAGATCCTTATCGACAAGTTTAAGTAAGGCACGAGTGCAATTGGCAAACTAATAGTGTGAAATAAATCAAATACTTTACTCAATGTTTGACTTATTGTGAAACTTCAATGCCTTAAGTATATACCTGCCACGCAGTCTTAAAGTTATGGAATAAGAACTAAGCACTCCACGATCACGTAAAATATCTGAAAAAACGGCGCATCAGTCTTTAGCATCTCTTGCTGCATGGCCTGATGCAGGTTGGTGGAAGTACACATGCCTTCGAATTTCTTTTTCGGACATAGCGCAGTCTTCCTTATGATGTTTTCATTCACAATTTCACACAATTCGAAAAAATATGAGTAATACATTTTTATACCCAATAAAATTACCGAGTGTATGAGTTATAAAACCCAAAAATCTAATAATAAATCATTGGTGTTGGCCCGGGACCGAACACTATTAAGGCGCGTGTTCTAACTGGGTAACTACGGCTTCGAAAAACTTCTTTACCAAACACTAATTCACAGCTAAAACGATTTATTGCTAAAATACGAACGATGGAAAAACAGACCACCCATGAAGCAGACGCGAAGAATAGAAAAGGTGAACAAAATATATTAGAGCACATTGCGCGTCAGTTCTTCGTGGAATTGTCGAAATATCAATGATGCGCGAATGCTCGGATAATACAATTTGGAGCGTAGGCCGGAGGCGGATTGAATTAAAGCGCCATCTGTCGTCCTCGACCGTATGAATACGAAATGCTTACAGTAACTCGCGAGAGATCTTTATCTCAGTTTTAAAATTGCTCAATCCCCTGGGACCCTCGATATTGATTTGTCCCCGGAGCACCTAATTTGTCGCTTTAGATATTTTATTCAGGACGTGACTTTAACCATCCCTTAATAATGTAGTGACCTCTTCCCAAATTGAGTGCCTGCTTTACCGAGGCTTATGTACGTACATTCATTAACCGTCACATACAAGCTTTCAGTATAATATTTTATTCATTGTCACGGCTACAGTAGGCAATTACTGTTTCTTTTCAGCGATGTAGCTTTCTTTTAGAAAATGAAAGGTTTTGTCAAACGATATTACATCGAAGACTTTACCCACCTACCGTCGCTAAAAGCACGTGAAATACGCGTAGGCGTCCGTGAGATGTTAGATGTATATGTGGATACAGTATACCTACCCTACACACGAGTTCGTACACGCGCTCCGGAGGAGGCTATTAGCGTTTAGGCGAAGCTACATAAGAATGTAAACGTTAAAGACGACAGCGACGTCGAGCTCCCTCGTTCTAGAGGAAATTTCGATATAAAAATACAGCGTCGCGCTCGACGCGGGGCTGCGGGCGGCGGCGGGCGGCGGCCCCTAAGGCATTGCAATCCCATCAAATGGATCCGTAACGAAGTTAGCCGCTCATCCTCCCCGCGCGCCTCTCGACATTGTCTCTGCCCTCAAATGAATTCTACAATTGGAAATAAGAAAATGTTTTGTTGGATCCTGTGCTTTTTCAGTTTAAAGGCGACCGTTTTCTTCGGATAGCTCGGGCTTTCAAGATAATAGATACGTATTTATAGCGGTTTATCTTAGAGACTTTAGCGAAATGTTTCGAAAGGTATCTTTACTGAATTAAACTTTATGCTTAAGTTGGATTATTCTACGAGTTAAGCGTTATAGGTGATTCAGAAAGTGTTTGAAATGAGTTAGATTAGAAGAGTTAGTGATTTATACCAACGCAATCTTGTAGACAATAGCTGTTTTCCTTACTGTTGACGTCTTTTTGTATTGCATATTGTTTATCAGTTGTAGTGAAATATATATCTATATAAAGGCGGTTTAGTTCGACGACCGTTATAAGTTAGTACTTACATACTTTTATTTAAAACGGCAAATATAATAAATAAATATTTTGATATAACTATAACTCGAGGAAAATGCTGGTGACGATATTTTTAGTTTTGCAGTAAATAACTACATTTTGTGCTATGTAAATTAATCTAAGACTATACGCGCGAGTATTATATAATATTATGATAAGCTCTGAATTATCGTATCCTTCAATTATACCTACTAATATTAACTCTGATACTCTTGCAACAACCTTACAAGGACCCAGTGGCGGATTTACCAGCAGGCTGAGTAGGCTGGAGCCTAGGGCGGCATTATTTTAGGGGCGGCAAATTGGGGGCTAATATTGATACTAAAAAGACTATTTATTTTGCTGACTTAACTAAATCGAATCGTTGGGTTGTAATAATAATCTAGGAACTGATCAATCCCCTAGTTCACAATCATGCTATTTACGGGAAAGGGATGGTATAATTCAGACAATAGTGCACAAACCATAAGTTACAATTTCACTGACAAAAAATATTATTGTGAACGCGGGATATATAAGTCGCTACGGACTACGGGTGGCAAATTTTTAATAGCCTACTAGCGGCAAATGTGTAAATCCGCCACTGCAAAGACCAAATTTTGCCTACGCAATTCAAAAAATTAATCTCGATGCAACAAATAACTGAATTTAATGTTGTCACCTACTCCAACACCAAATATCAACAACTCAACAATAAAAAACAACTTATATGAGATCGCAACATTTTATCAAAAAAATGTACGTTTTAATTTCCGGAAATTGATTCGTTTTTCATTACAACGCCCACGAGGGCGGAAACGGGCTTGCTTCGCGAAAAAACTAATATCCCATTTTTGTTTCCTCCCTCTATCTATCACTCTACTTATACGAGACATAGAGTAGGTATAAATACATATGTTGGACAGCGTTTCTCAAACTGTAAGCAGAAAAATTTAGTTATGTACTTACCTAAGGTACACGTAATTTTAGGTAATGCCCTATTTTAATTTTAATTGTGAATCAAAAAAAATACAGATAGTTTCAGATGTAGCAATAGCCAAAAATATTGAATATTTATTGATTTGAATTTTTTATTGTATTGAATTGTGATTTTTATAATTTGATTATTTTAAGTTCATAATTTTAATTTCAAATTCAATTTTCATTTCAAACTCAATTTTAATTCCAAATTCAATTTTTAATTTCAATTTCAAAATTAATTGCAAATTTAATTTCAATTTCAATTGTGTGTATGGTACTTATTAATGTGACTGCTAAATTGATGATTTATAATATGAGTCTATGATACTTGAAATAAATGATTATTTAATTTAATTTAATTTAATAGCAATACGATGTCCATATTTATCTATCTTCTAATCATCCTTGATGATAAAGTTTCTATCCCATCCCTTAGATAACAACTTAGTTTTTCCCATGGTACTTACGAGTTTGTTAAGGGCAATTTCCGTTGCAAAAATCTTAAAGTGACGATGCGATTTATGCCATATTCGTACCGAGAAAGTTCATCCCACTTTAAAAAATCTGCTTTCGTCCCGCATTGTATGCCGCATTGTATGCCGTGTATGCCGTATTCGGCCCATTTTTATTTTATTTTTTTATTCTCATTTTGTCCCGGTTTTCAGCTCAACATTCGGCCCAATATTTTTTTCTAGGGTAAATTATAGTTATTCATTACAGTTGAAGTTTTAAATTTCTTCACTTTCAAGTTATGTTTTTAAATTGATGGACATTAAAATAACGAGATAATCTACTCCTACTATTGTGTTAGTTTATAGACCACTTTATTTTTTTAAAATTTTTTCTTCTTGACAATTTACCGGTAGTTTCACGCGTAATAGAATAGTAGGTCCTGAAGGTAATGAATTATTATATATATTATATTATATATTATATATATTTAGTAGCACCATTAAAAACTAAATCACCCATGCTACCAGTAGGACTATGCGATAGGGCCACGGGCTATCAATAAAATAGGAACATCATTTTAGATATATACCTAGGTTATTTCAATCTCTATAATGAAACGTAGGGTACCTATCGTTCTGTCTGTCTGTGCTTGTAGCGTTCTGTACGTGCTTCAGTATTGTTTTACTTTTATTCCGTCGACGTTGCGCCGAGCACGGTTGGAAAGCGCTGGCAATACTAAATAGTACCCACCGGCTTGCCTACGTGTATACTCCGATCGACTTATCTGTAGAAAATAGCAGGATGGCTGATTGATTTTAGTAAGTCAATAGGGCTCACTATTATTTTTATTATAATAGCCTATACGATCTTACTTAAATTTTATGAAAAAGAAATTGAATAACTTTTTTTTTCTCATTATTTTAAGCTGTCACGGTTGTTCATTACATTTCTATGATTATTTACGGGATATTTAGCGTGGCTATGTTGTGAAATTAGCTCCCGATATTGTGTCTGCCCGTGAAAATGGCGCATGCAACTGCGCCGAAATGCCGGGAGCTCGTTTCACAACATAATCACGGTAAATATCCCGTAAATAATAATCATAGTTTTTATTTATTTCTGTAGCCAAGGTTACGCTTCTAAAAGTAGGTTGGGAACTTCTAGTAAGTATAAAATACTTGTAACAGAAGATCCCGCTCTTCTATTTCCATTCCATACATGTTATGATTACAGACATTTGGTATACATACATACTGTAATCATAACATACCTACAGTTTTTTTTCTTTTTTGGATAGCGTACACCAAGTTTGAAACTAATACATAAACGATGGTGAACACAACGGTGGTGAGCATTCTGCGATCCCCAAGCCGCCTGCCAAGCGTGGGGATTATGGCAACACCCCTCTATAAAGGGGGAGGCCTTCGTCCAGCAGTGGGCGTTTTATGGCTGATGACGACATAAACAGATTTCAAAGTTGGATGTAAACTTCAACAGGTCATTTCACCCTCTTAATCATGAACATAATTAAAACATCCTTTATTGCTGGATTTTTGTAAAAGATTTGAATACATAATATGTTTTTATTTTAGCTGGGGAATATACTAATATACACACGACATTTTAAACTAATACACCCACAGATTAAAAACTTTCATACAAACTTTCATAGCCCACTCTGGCCACTTAGAGGTCAGAGGAAAGGATTTTCAAAAAATCCTTTCAAAGTGGATTTACACACTTTACATAAAGTACGCCCTCTAAATTCTATGTTTCTAAGGATCAGCGATTTAGGCTGGAAATTGTCTATCAGTCAATCAGTGACTCAGGACAAAGCCTTTTGTAGGTATATAAGATGATTTTAAGGTTTCTGTAAGACAGAGGATGAAACCACGGTATTGCCTTTTTTGGCGCACTTGTGTTGAATGTCCTTTTTACGAAGTTTTTCCGCAGAGTTGAAACGAGAACGTCCCTATAGATATGTCTCTGGGTTGACAACGCATCGAAAACATCTATCAGGTTTTCACAAGCTGCGGTGAGATTACCACCATCTGGCGAACCTTCTGCTTATTTGCCAAACTTTATACGAGTGTAATGGTTTTTGTAGTGGTAGGACTCTACTGCAGAGTCTGCCTGAGGAAGTACCACACCTTTGCTAGTTACTCAGCCGCCAAGCAGTAGTGTGCAAGCATTACTGTGTTCCAGTTTGAAGGGAATTTGAATGTTACCAGATAAATTACTAGCTATGAAGAGATTTAACATCTAATATCTCAGGGTGACGAGCGCAGTGCAGTGCGGCGCAGGATTGTGTTCGCAAGTTCACAATTCTGCAACTGCTACTGTTAGTGGCAGGTGTGACGCTTACCACCAGGTGAACGTCTTGCTCGTCTCGTCACTTGATAGTACAAAAAAATATTACAAAAATGCATTGATCAAACAAAACAATCGTCTGCTAATAATAAAATGAATAAACATAAAATCTACACATGTTCAGAACATAGCTATAGTGGCCCGATTCGACTATAAATAAGTGGGTATAGTATTTTGTATAGGGTGTGCTCTGACAGCTAGGTATAGGGTATATCGGTTTATTTATATGGAGAGTGCGTGCGAGGGCGCGGCCCGGCGGAGGAGGCGGGGTATGGAGGGTCCTCTCCCTCTAATCAGCTCTAATCACCATATCAAACGACGCACGCTCTCATTCCCGTTGACAACACAGATTACGCCCGCGCTTGTTTTGCTTCTTGTTTTTAGCTGAAAGTTTTCCTTAGCAGATTCCTGGGACTATTTTATTTAATTGGATAAGCTATCAGAAGAAAGTCAGTCTTAGTTGGAAAAGTCACATTCGTGACTGTAGGCTCGATTTCGGGCCCGCGCTAAGGCGTTCTACAGTGTTTTCAAATGACACCACTGGCTTTCCGATGAAGGAAAACTAAACTTTGTCACAAAATAATAACTATAGCTACTACATTTTTGAAGTTCCTGATTTTATTGCCTGAAAACGGTTCTCAGACCCAAAGTATAATACGTATAATATACGCGTAGGTATATTATACATACTTTTGTAATCTGGAAACATTTCATAGAATCAATCATAAGCCAGAACCACTTTACCCGATTTTACATATTTTTCATTTTATTCTAATACCCATGTGATCTCTGAACTTTTAATATTTACCTACTTTTGTATTTTGCGATTTTTTGCCCGAGATATCGATAAATAATTTACATTTACTTTTAAAATTTAATTTGATATGGCACTGTGGATATTTGGTTACTTATATAAATATGCAGATGTGTTTTATGGTTTATGTTGTTTGCTTATAACCAAAAATTTTATAAAATCAAACTATAAAATACATCTAAATCTTTGTATTTAACCAAATCGATTTAATTCTATTTATTAAAAAGAAACTATGTGTTTTAGTCATTGTTTGTTTTGAATATTTTCAAGCATAAAATTGATCCACGTTTCTATTTTTTTATGATTCAATGGGCTATCGTCTGACCACAGCTTACCTGTTGGTAAGTGACGATGTGGTCTAAGATGAAACAAGCTTGCTTATGGCATGCTTATTCACTATCGTCTTGTCTTGAATTAAATCTAAATCGCTACTATTCCTTCAGGTGTGGTTTCAAAATCGACGCGCCAAGTACCGGAAGCAAGAGAAGCAGCTGCAGAAAGCGCTAGCACCAACAGTCCTGCCCGGCTGCAACGGGATGATGAGGAATATCCAAGGCTACCGAGGTTACCAGCCCTACCCTCACCCTAACACCATCAACCGGTATCCTCAGGTATGTTAGGAAGCTCAGGTGTGCGTGCGAGCGCAGTGCAGTACGATGCAGGATTTTGTTCGCAAGTTGACAATTCTGGAACTGCTGCTGTTATGTGCAGGTGTAATATAATTCCTACCACCGGACGAACGTTTCGCTTGTCTCATCACTCCATTGCATTAAATGTAGAGCGTGATTTATTTAATGTGATAGGATAAAAACACTAGAATAAAATTATTCATATTAAAGCTGATAAAAATTACAGATGAATGAATGAATGAATGATTTATTGGTCTATGAAACTAGGTATAGGTACATAACAAAAATTATAGTAGGTGTTAATATTGATCAAAAATGTATGATATTTTTGAAATAATCACCACCACTAAAACTGTCTTTACATAATTAAATAAAAAGCAAGTCCAAAGCTAGAATAAATAGATTTATTCTAGCTCGGCGTGTTCGACTCTCGGTCACAATGTCGATCCATCAGGCAATATGGTGGCCATTTGCTATTTGTCATTTAAAAAAATCGGTTGACTCAAACTGACAAAAGTCGGAGTAATCAGCGTTATATATATAGCCAAAAGGGAAATCCTTCCTCCGAGTATTATGCATACAAGAACCTTTTTTCTTTTTAAATTCGGTCAAAAAGCTATTATTGCAAACGTCACAGTCATGGACCTACTCGTCATGGACTTGAGTTATCACATTAGTTTACGCAACACGCAGTTTATTAGAGCAACCTTTTGATAAACCGGGAAATGTACTTCAACACAATGTTTCGTAATTTGAAACAAACGTTTCACAAACAAACTTTCGACATATCAAAAGTTAATCTTAACAATGAATATGCCATATTTGTGGCATCATCAGTTCGCTGGCACGTATTTCGGCCACAACCCCTCATTACTATGTGCGCTAATCAGTCGGCGTGATTACGTGGTAATGCGATTGCGCCAGTGGCGCAGTGAGGACACGGAAAATAATGCAAATACGACAAATACTGCCCGCAGGACCATTGACGTCATCCGACATACCTGTGCAGAATAGATCCTAGGTAGCCAGTTTTTTTTATGGCTTTGGTATATATAAGCCGTGGTTGTATTACAGGGGAGACCGCTAGACTCGGACTCTTGAGGTCGTGGGTAGAATACCCGGCACCTGCCTACCAATGAGCTCTTTGGAGTTTATGTACAGATTTTCATATCAATGACTTTTTCGGTAAAGAAAAACGTCGCGGGGAAACTGGGTCCAGAGAAGAAATTAATTGGTGTATAGGGTGGCACTATCGGATCCATGTTGGAACGCATAAAAGCAAATGTCATAATATCGATTAGCATTGCAACTTTACGCATAACGAGCAAGCCGCATAAATGTTTACGCATAACAACTATCGCCGTAATCATAAAAAAGCATAAAATTTCATCGCATATGAATATCAAACATAACGATAATTTAGCCCTACTAATAGGCTAGGCTAGAAAAATGTGAGAAAAACTACCAAAAACATGAAATGGAGAAATAGAAAAACATTTGTGATGTCGATAGATCATCCGAGTACTGGCTTATGCACCCGGTTTTTTTTTGCTGCCTGGTTTGTCTTTCCATTTATATATAATAATCATGATAATTTTATTTAACACAAAAACTTAATATTAAGACACTAATAATAAAACATCTAAAATCTAAAGGTTCCAGAGAAATTACTGGGTATGAAAAGATTTAACATCTAATATCTCAGGGTGACAAGCGCAGTGCAGTGCGGCGCAGGATTGTGTTCGCAAGTTTACAATTCTGGCACTGCTACTGTTAGTGGCAGGCGTGACGCTTACCACCAGGCGAAAGTCTTGATCGTCTCGTCACCTGATAGTACAAAAAAAACTTTTACCCCCTATTAATAAACGCGGAAAACCACGGGATCGGTTAATCCGTCCCTTGTCTTTATCCAACAAGTTACAAATTTTAAAGAAAGGAAACGACCACAGCCGCATCGATGACAATTCGCGTTCATACAAGGGGGCAAGTTATTATTACCAAAGTCCGCAATTCAAACTGATTAAAACTTACTATAAAATAACGTCAAAAAAATATTAAATACAAATCTGTCTATTAGTTTTAGCTTCCTCACTAGGCAAGCCTGTAAAACCGGGTTACCATGAAACAATCATATTTAACAAAGACTCATAGACAAAATAGTAAACATAAACAAATGTAGGAAAATAGATTTTGTTGAATAAATGATGAATTAATTATTTATTTTAGATAAATGGAAGAGATTATAATAAGTGTACTATGGAATTAAATTAAAAATCATTTTATCAGTCAATCGATTTACAACGTCAAGACATGATTTTAAAAATTGTCTATATCTGTTTTTAAATATATTCTGTTTGATGAGATAGGTGGGTATTTTTTTTTCAGCTCTCGTTTCCACGTAGTGTCCACTTCTATGTTTTACCTACTACTACTTAAAAAACGAGTAGTCATTGACTTTCCCCGATAAAATGTCAACGCTATAGGCTTTTTTGTCTGTTTAATAAGATCGTCACATATACAGACAAGGAAAACCAAAGGTTTTACTTTGTCACGGAATTCTGTTCAACTCTATAAAATATTATTAGGCATTGCGTTATCCGATTAAATCACATTGATAAGTTATTTAAAACACAGCCCGTCAGAGCTATAATGTCGCCATCATTGCATTATGCGAAGTGTGAATTCCATACTATTGCTCATACTATACTGAAAAATAATTGATAAACGCGTGATAATGACTGGTCGGCGGGATTGGTCGGCCGGTAATGGCGTTTGCGGACACCAAACGAGTTCCAAAATACCACTGCAGCCGGCTCTTTAAAAGCAGATTTTTAACATACTAGTATTTAGCGAAATCTGTCAAACAATCTTTGTCGAAATCTGTCAAACATCTAGTCTAGATATACAGGGTTACTGGTAACTCGACATTTTCCCGGCGGGATCAGATCTAACATGCATCAAATTTAAGCCCGGTATGGTATGTATGGCCAAAAATTTAGATAGTTTTCAAGGTAGGTAGTAACTCAAGAACGGCTGGACCGATTTTTATGATCTTTGATTAGTTGAATTTTTCTCCACCCTCGAATAGCAGAATAGGTATTAAAACGTTGGAAAACTTCAAAAACGATACGAAGTTCGCCGGGTCAATTAATCTATCTAATACTATAAAGAATCTCTGTCCTGACTGACTGACTGATAGACAACGCAATGCCTAAACCGCTGGTCAGACTTGCACAGACTTGACATTTGGAGGGTGTATTCGTCTTGATGCGTAGGGGTGTACCTAGAAAGGATTTTTCGAAATTCGACCCCTAAGGAGGAAAAGGGGGGAAACTTTTGTATGAAGGTAATTTTTTGGACTTTTCAACCGACTTCAAAAAAGGAGGTTCTCAATTCGCCTGCCTTTTTCTTTTTTTTCCTTTTTTGTATGTATGTCACACGATTACTCCGCCAATTATGAACTGATTTTATTTTTATTTTTTTGTTTGGTAGTTAATACTTCAGAGGTAGTCCCGTATGAATTTTATCGAAATCGGTTCAGTAGTTTGGTTTTTAAATCAAAATTACTAGAAAATATGCAGATGTCATCCAGGCATTCGAAATTGAAGTCGGTTGTATTTTTTTTTAAAAGCATATTATTGTCATGAAAATTTGGATACAGATAGTTCATTTAAAATAAAAAATGCCGTTTTCAATACTTTTTGACAGGGATGTTTTATAGGGGGGTAAAGGGGGGTGGAATGTTGTATGGAATGTTCTTTGTTTTTGAAGTTATAGTGATGAATATTGATATTTGGGTAATTCATTCAAAGGGGGTTGGGGTGGGTTAAAAAAATTGGTCGGGATGGATTGGTTTGATCTAAAGTGGAGAATATGGGGAAGGAAATAATTAGTAGTTAATCCAGCGGTATGGACCATACTAGTATTTGGGAGCGGGCCGAATTTCTTCCGTACGCGGTCGAAGTTGCAGGGGACCTCTAGTTTTGTATAATTTTTAGTATAATCACTAGCTGACTATGCTGGCTGGTATGTATGTAGTTATCATTATGAACAACTTTTACGATGGGGCCAACCCTGAAATGGCGAAAAAAACTGCTGTTCCATACATTTTCAATTGACTTTTTGTATGGAACAGCCGATTTTTATTGCGCGATTTCGGGGTTGGCCCCATCGTAAAAGTTGTTCATAATGATAACTACATACATACCCTTTAGTATTGTTGAACCTTTTTGTTACACATTGTATGGTTCCTACAAGCTTTGTTTAGTTTGGGGCTAGATGGCGCTGTATGAAATGTCAACCAATATAATGTATTTATTTATTTAATTAGTTTAAGCTTAATTCGTCTTAAGGTCGTCATATCTAAAGTATAATTTCCCCGACAGCACCACGGCAGCTACGAAGAGCTGCAGAAGGACATATTCTCGCTGTCGCAGATGGGAGGCGGCTCCTACCCCATGCCGCAAGGGTTTTCCATGGGCCACGGGGCCAACATGAGCGCCGTGGGCATGAGGCAAGACACTATGGGTGAGTACTGGATTGATGATTATTTATAGAGTTAAGCGGTAGCCGAAAGGCGATGACTCATCATCGTGAACAAGTTTTACTATGGGGACAATCCTGAAATTTGAAATCGCGCAAAAAACCAGCTGCGTCATTCATTTAGGCACTTTTGTATGTGTTGGACAACTGATACTTTTTTCGCGATTTCCATATAAAAAGTTGGTCAAAATGATGAGTCAGTGCCTAAAAACACGTATATTGTCGGTATTATTTATATCAGGTGAACAATAATTTTACGTGCTATAAAATAATTTGTATGTAATTCGTCAAAAGTGGTGAAGCAATTTCACCTCATCCTACTAATATTATAAAAGCGAAAGTTTGGTTCGGTTGAAGATCGGTTTGTGTGTGTGTGTTTCATACTCTTTCACGCTGAAAGATTTGGATAAAATTTGGTAAAGAGGCATCTTATACCTTGGAATAAAACATAGGCTACTTTTTATCCCAACATACGCGGGTAAAACCACGAGGCGCAGCTAGCATTCTGTTAGTATTTAAAAGTGAAAAAGATATTTTTTTGCAATTAAGTATGCTAGGAAAAATGTAGTTTAAATATTTTGTTTTTATAAGGTTCACAACGCAAAAATCTCTGACCAACCAATCTAACTTCAACAGCCCCAAACAAATTACTCCTCGTAATAGCAGTAAGAACTAAAATGTAAGTTTGTAGCTAAACAAAAAGCGGTAGACGGCAGGCGGCAGCTTTCACCAAGTTTCCATTAGAGCCGTCAAGGCAATTATAAAGTTACACGCCGAAGCGTCCAGGCCTCTCGTTTTTATACAAATATCTCTTATAATAATGGGAAAACTTGTTCCGGCTAAATTCCGCAAGATGATCTTGAAAACGAGAAAAACTTGATTAGAATTTATTAATGTCGCCGCCAGTTATTTTATTCTTATTTTAGATTGATCAATAGGCAATCTGGTATTTCAATCTTTGTTTTAATATCGTTCAGATGGATAATCTCATTGAACGTTATGATTCTTCTACTATATTTTCTTGTGTTTCCTTAAAAATCTTCACTATATAACATTTGACTATTACTATGAAAAAATTAAAATTAAAATGTCTTTATTACAGCATAAACTTATTAAAATAACAACAACAACAGTATTGCTGTGTGTAATTTCTAAATTATAGGTACACGTTTATGCAGAGTATATTTATATTAATCATAATGTTATTTCTAATGATCCTCACACTAGGCTAAGCCTGTATCGTGAGGATCTGGATACGATTTAAACAGAATGTTCGTAATAAGCCTCAGCTGACAAGGTAATGATAATAGTAAATTAGGTAACTTATGAAAACGTTAGTTTTATTAATGATGAACAGTTATAATTTTGTACGTATATTTATATATATATATGTATTTATTATTAAAGTTAAAAAGTACAAGTATTGGTGGCAATTAAGTACTGAAGGACTAAATAAAACATAAATGGTTGTCACTGAAGTCATAGGACAAATGCACAACATAATATGGACAAGTACTTATCTATATATACAACTTGTAACAAAAATGTTCTACAATACTGAAGGGTATGTATGTACTCATCATTATGGTTTTTTTTTTACTACGGGGTCAACACTGAAATCGCGTTACACATATACAAATATACAAAAATACGCATACAAAAAGTTCATTGACCTTGGACAAAATTTATAGAACAGCTGATTCTTTTTGCACGATTTCAGGGTTGGCCCCATAGTAAAAGTTGATCATAACGATGAGTACATACATACCTTTCAGTATTGTTGAACCTTTTTGTTACACATTGTTTATAAACTATTTGTATTTGTATCAGATTGTTTTTTTTTGTATTAAATGTCTTGTGTATATACCACTGAAAGATACATAATAGGCGTTTCAGGTACGGTAGCAATAATACATGGTATCGGTCTACCTATCAAGATGGACAACTTTTAGAAAACAAGTTTTCAAAATAGAAGAAAATAGATAAGATGAATATTTTTTGGTTTTCTGTTTTTCGGTTTGAAAGGCAATGTTGTCGCATTGCGGAGAAATAACTGGGCATGTAGAGATTTGACAACTCAGGGTGATGAGCGTAGTGCAGTTCGGCGCTGGATTTAAATAAAAATAAATAAATATTGGGGGGGACATTTATTACACACAGCGCCATCTATCCCCATACTAAGCAAAGCTTGCATTATGGAAACCAGATAGCTGATAGAATACTTATACATTTTTTTTTCTCGTAAATACATACTTATAATATATACTACACCCAGACTGAACAAACGACGTACATCGATATGTACGTCACAAACATTTTGTTCCTAAGTTCACAATTCTGGTGCTGCTGGTATAGGCAGGCGTGATGCTTGCCACCAGGCGAACGTCTCGCAATCCAGTGAAAAAAAAAGTGAGCCTCCATACAAAATGTATCACATAGCTGTATGAGGACGCTAGATTTAAGCAAACTTGTTTTCTAAATGCTATTTACATTGATGGATAGAAAAGGTATGGGTGGAATAGGTATCTTCTGGGCAAGCGTGCTCCAACTTATACCTTGTCTACGCCTCGGCGGGACAAGGTCAAACGCTAACCCATTAATATAAAAAAAAATACATCTTAATTATTTTATTATGAAAACTGACGTGGTTTTGACACATTTTTGTATTATTTATACGGGAATACTCACGTTTAACGTGGCCACCGGGTGTGATCGAAACTATAGTCGGAGTATCCGATTTAATTAAACGTGATTATTCCCGTATAAATAAAACAAAAATATTAAGTATGCAACACCCCGTAGATACATGAGTACCATACGATAAATTCTAAAGTGCTGCTATATGTATGGTGTTCCATAATTCAATGACATATCTCAGCATGTGGCCGGAGATTATTAATTTGTATCCCTCAAGGCAAGACGTATGCTAATAGACGCTGATAGCTGATATTCTAACGACTTCACTTGTCGTGAACAGTGAAGACATGAAGGCATATAAAAATAGAAACGACGTTTGCAACAGACTTCAAAAAAGGAGGTTCTCTATTCGACTGTATGTTTTATTTTTATTTTTTTGTATGTATGTTACACGATTACTCCGCCAATTATGAACTGATTATGATGATTATTTTTTGATTGGTAGGTAATACTTCAGAGGTGGTCCCATATAATTTTTATCGAAATCGGTTCAGTAGTTTGGGTTTTCAGTCAAAATTACTTGAAAATATGAAGATGTCATTCAGGTATTCGAAGTTGAAGTTGGCTGTATTTTTATTTTTCTTAAGAAGATTTTTATATTAGAGTATAGATAAAAAATACAAAGTATCATACTTTAAGTGGTGTTCAGAATCATTCTATCAAATGTAAAACAAAACCTTGAGTCTGATTTTGATATCTCAAAACTTGTTATAACTCCGGCGCTACATACAGCTTTGAAGCGCAGATATACGATACATTCTACAAAAAATATGATTGCGCGATAAACCGTGAAACGCGAACCAGCCACGGGCGCAGATTCCTGCGTCGAAAAAACGAGAGTAATGGAACCGAGGCATCGTACCGTAGATATTCTAATAAGAAAATTTCCACTACATTTACTTTGGCGGGCGTCCTCGCGGCGTCTTGGCAAATATCTTATTTCCTGCGGCGAGATTGCATCTTGAGAAAACGCGAGGGTCGATCCAGTTCACTATTCGTACCCTACCCTCGCTCGGTATATACTATATACGGCTACGTATTATGTACTTTGAAGTTACGTGTTTCTCGTAGCAGCCTACGAAGTGCTACGAACGCGTTACGAATTATGTAGAGCTGTCGTAGTTGTATTGTGTTGGAAATTAGTGTCTGAGTGTTTGTGTTGAGGAGTAAGGAATTTAGTGATCGTATGTGTTTATATTAACGTGGTTTATTATATTTGCCTTGACTGTAAGCCTAGATGCATATTCAATAATTGCCTCTAAACTATTTACAATTTTTGACGTTTTAGGGATATCAAGTCAAACAATCTGATTCCCCTTATTATCATCATCATCATCAGCCCGGAGACGTCCACTGCTGAACGAAGGCCTCCCCCTTAGACCGCCACACTACGACAACCTGCCATTTGCATCCACCGGTTGCCCGCGACTTTTACAATGTCATCGATCTCAATCCATCTAGTGGGAGGCCTTCGCTGCGTCTTCTGGTTCGCGGTAGCCACTCAAGAACCTTTCTTCCCCATCGGTTGTCAGTTCTTCGAGCGATGTGGCCTGACCATTGCCAATATTAATCACTGATTCCTCTTATATTAATCGTGTATACATTGAATTGAGTAACGTTCTCTGTATTTAGAAAGGAGCTAATTTTACTCGTCATTAGAACCTAACGTTTGTACATGATCCAGCAGGAATGACAGCAGAGGACGAGTGGTACAACAAGTCTCTGTCCGCGCTGCGGATGAACAGCGGGCACCACGCGAACCTAGCGGCCGCGCCTATGCTGCAGTACCAGACCTAATCGCTGCTTGGCGCCGACTACACGCCGGCGCCGGCGCATGACTACGCGCCGCCCTAGTCGCCGCTTAATGGTGAACTAACAGGAGTCGACGGTCGTATTCAACGGGCTTGGTGCCGGTTGCGTATTCTATACATTCTGCAGACCTTCGATGCTTAGTGATTCGATATAACTTGTTAACGAAGAATGTCAAATCTTTTTGATTCGTTTATGCAAAACGCGTAACTTGATCGCATCGATAATAATGTACAATCGACAAAGAATCGACGGTCGTTTTCAACGGGTCTTGTTTTCGACGCTCTACATGTTTTGTAAAGAGGTTCTTTAGTTTTAGTAGCATTTTTTTCTAGACGGTAAGCTTACACCTGGACCTTTGGACCTGGGTATGTCCTAAAACTGCATCCAGAACCACCGGAGGACGGGCAGCAGCGTCCTCTTAGTTAACGGTGGTAACACTCTGCGATCCCCAAGCCGCCTGCCAAGCGTGGGGATTATGGCAAGCCCTCCCTATTAAGGGGGAGGCCTTCGTCCAGCAGTGGACGGCTGATGAGTGAGTGTGAGTGGTAAGCTTACTAAATCATTTATGAAGGTTCCTTGGTGATGTCTTACGACTTAACGTAAAGGATACTTAACTTAACTTGACCACCATATGATAGGCTCGATCCCCACTAACAAAGAGTCGAAGCGAAGCGTCAAATTTTTCACAAGGTGCACGAATGTGCACATAAAATATACGCGCGTGTTCACATATTTGTGCGAGCTCGCACATTGTTTGAGGCTGACTAGGTCAATATACTGTAGAAGGTAGAACACTTTAGATTGTCGCTGTGCTTTGCTTCGACTGTGCGGCAGTGGGGATCGAACCTAAAACATCGCAGAGGTCATGTTAGAAAGAACGCTGAGAAGCACACCGACTATCACAGACTTCAGTGATTTGAGGAAACTTGTTTACAAGGACTCAAAGCAAATCAAATTCAAGTACAAACAAGAAATCAACGTAGCTGATCAGTTGGCCAGATGTCGAAAGTATAGGTTCTATCCTTTGGTTGGTTTGCCCTTTGTGTACAGATCTATTCAACCGACTTAAAAAAAGGAGGTTCTCAATTAGACTGTATGTTTTTTGTTTATGTGTGTTACGCGATTACTCCGCCAATAATGAACTGATTTTGATATATTTTTTTTGTTTGGTAGGTACTACGTTAGAGGTGGTTCCAAATAAATTTTATCGAAATCGGTTTAGTAGTTTGGTTTTTAAATCAAAATTACTAAAAAATATGAAGATGTCATCCAGGTATTCGAAGTTGAAGACGGTTGTATATATTTTTTTTAAAGCGTATTGTTATGAGTACTAATATCAAACCCTTTTAATATTTCGGTTGTCCTATCTACGGAGCAATGAGCTTGCTATCCTTGTTCTTTGCGATGGATACCTTTCTCTTGCTGACAAACAAGGGTGGATCCAGGGGCGGGGGGGTCATGCCCCATGTCCATGTCCCCCATGTAGGGGGACATGGGGGCATGACCCCAGTCATGACATATTTTCTACTTGAAATGGAATTGGAGCCTGTCCTAACTAGACCTCGACTCGACTATATGATCCTGACGTAAAATCTGGATTTGCCCTTGCTGACAAACAACAGACAATCATAAACTATGAGAAAGCTAATAAGTATTATTTCGATATTTGTTATCATGCTTCCACTAGTCATTGCGAAATCGGGCAAAACCTCGCGATACTGCTGGTAAAATTTTCAAGTCTTTGTTTTAATACTCAGTTATAAAAAATAGATCCAACACAGGTCAATAGGCACAAACTGTGAACTTTTTTTTTTAACTTTGTAACCTCGATCTTGAAGTTCATAAAAACTTGACACTTCTTTATATTCTTTACCACATAATTCCCCTATTAAATATACGAGTATACGTTTGAATGTTGAAAATACCGAGATTTATCCGCGATCAAAATACCTAGAGGTGCAATTCCGTCGGCAATTTGCCGTTATGCCGCCGGCGCGACGCCGCAACGTTGTTTCGAAGCGTGATCGATTTTGCATACATTATCCATTGTAAAGCGCTACATTCCACCAACATTTATGCTGGAAAGAATCCAGTTTCCCAAAAATAAAGTCTCATATCACATTTTATATCGTAATTGCAAAAATCAATTTTTATGAAATGCGACTCACCTAAACTCTTTAGAAATAAATATTAGGTACAAATAGTGTTTTTAATTATAAGAAACTTTCGTTTCACGGTATACGTACGTATATGTGTATGCTAGTCATAATTGTACAGATATTTTCAATTGAATTAAGAGCTAAGTATTGGATTTTCTTGATTGTTGTATGGATAAATGTAAGACTAGGCTACAAATTGATGTGTTGACCCATGTCAAGTCTGTCGATGAATGTTTGACGGCTCCCAGCAATGGTTACGTGTCTTTAACAGTCCTCTTTTAAAACTTCACATTCTAGTTGATTGTGATAGTTGTAATTTTCATCATTTATCTGTTACGATTAGAGAGTACTTAATCTACATCAATAATAAAATTATAATAATTTAAAAACAAATTTTCAAGTAAAATAGGGCTGTTAAAGAATTCTAGTCTTTTAATATAAAGCCTGTGTAAATAATATCTGGTTTTGCATGATAAGTTTAAGGCGTTAACCGCTCAACGATATTGTAATATTACCTTATAAATAATAAAAATGGTATTCAACCTCAAAAAACCTTTTCAATTTTGTAACGTTAAATATAACGAAGTTTTATATATATAAATTAATATTTTTATGAAATTTTCAAATACCTTGTGATCTCATTCTTTAAATGTGACCTAAGCATTTCCTCACAATAACGTGTTATCCAAATTCTTATGTAGTCGTCAATGAAAAGATACTGATGATAAATTTGAAAAACTGAAGTTATTTAATGTCTTTAATCCTTTATAAATCTGGTTTTTTTGACAGTTTTGTTTTCAGTTTTAATTGTTTTTTTTTAAATCTAAACAAGTAATTATACGAATGAGACGCTCTCCTGATGGTAAGAGTTAAGCCGCCACACACAAGGAAGATGCTATAATATTTCTTGTTAAGATAAAATATCGCTCGTCACACAATTTTAAAATATATATTATCTTCGTCATTTGTTCTTCTTTAATTGCGTGTGGTGTGTGTAGCTATATTTATTGTCTTAAGATAACATTAAATATTATACCATCTTCATCGTGTGACGGCCGTTAGGCTGCACGACTTTATAACCGACTTCAAATAATGAAGGTATGTTTTTTTAAATGTAACATAACAGGTCCATAACAGCCGATTTCTGCGGCTGTTGTGGACCGATTTAGAAAAAATGTTTTATGTTTTGTAATGAATGGGCTTTCGAAGTTAATATTAGACTAATGATTTAGACACTCTTGCGTCTACGTTGACTCGGCACGAGCAAATTAGTATCAAATAAACGTCAAAAAAACGTCAAATTATTACAATTATTCCTGGAACATCTGCCGGGAACTGAGTAATAGCAAAACAAGTTAAGGACATCGCTCTAATTTTACTACGAAACTGAATTTGCATTATTACATTGGCATTTATTAATACTTTGCGATCATGTTTTTGTGATTACGCTTAGTCGAGGAAATGTCGAGTTCGCATAAGAATATGGAAATCAAGGGTAGGTTTTAGCAGGACTTGAATACCAATATTATACCATTTTATTACAATAAGTGGGCAATTTCATATAAAATAGTTAAACCAAAGATTTTGCTAGTCATTTCAAGTAATAGTTAATCAACCATTTTACACAATTTGATCTCATAGTGGCATACCTCGTTTTTCGTTTTTGTAAATCATCGTTTACCTTGCCTCATCCTCAAAGTCGGTTTTGTTTTGTTGCGTTGGCGTTTGAATGTATGTATGTATGTAACTAAACACGCGAACCGTTGATCCAATCTTAATGAAATTTTGTAAGCAAGGAGTTCGTGCAAATAAAAATATCAGGTTCGAATATGAGCCAAATTGATGCAGGGGCTTGAATACGAGGTCTCAGTTCGCTGCGAACGAATATTTGTAAAATAGTATTTTTTTTGCTATTCTGTTAAAATCTGATTAGCATAATATGCCTATTTGTTTTATTTATACGAGAATACACACGTTTAATTTAATCGGATACTCCGACTATAGTCTCGATCACATCCGGTGACCTTTTTCAAAGAGTGAAAACAGAGCCCGACGCGCGTGCAGCTGCGTCCTGCTCAGCACTGCAGGCCGCAGCGCGTCGGGCGCGCGATGACAGCGGTTGCTCTGCGCCAAAAGCCAAAAAATCCATCCATCTGCATAATAAGCCTATTCAACCTGTTAAGATGTTGGTGGATTCACACACGCCATAAGATTTATTCTTCGTATGCAGGTTTCCTCAAAATTGTTTCCTTCAACGTAAAGCCAGTGATATGAAAATCTTACATAAAAGCCAAAAAGATCATTGGTGCGGCGAATGGCCACTGCCAATGGCGACTTCACGCTTTCAGGTCAAGCGGTCTCCCAGCTAGACTACCAGGGGGACTACATATTTCTCCTTGGTTCCTACCACAGATGAGTGGTCAAACACAGACATTATCCGGGATATAAAAAATTGAGGTGTCGGTTTGTATTTGCAAAGATAAAACAATTTCGACTTTGACTTATGGTGAGGTAATCTAAGAATAAGAGAATGATTTTAGTAATTATCTTGGGTACATTTCGCTTTTGTAAATGAAACCATATCAATTAAGACTGCCCAAAGTTTGATGCAGGATTCATCCTTCAAGTAAGTAGCCAAATGCCGTTTTGTGCATTCTTGTGTAAATATAAATGTAAGAGTAAGTAATTGTCTAAATAAAACATGTGTAAAATGAAATAAATTGTCTAAAATGTAACAGTATGTTTTATTACTGTACTCCTTTGATAACTTTTCAGTGAGGTCTCTATTGCAGAGTCACGTCGCCTAGATAGGTGCATATCGCAGGGAAATGAGGATACCAGGGATTTCGTGATACAACGAATTTTTTTTTTTTACTATTTATAGGCTTGCGTTTGACTGAAATCACGGCAAATGTCGAAAATTCTTCTCTATTACGTTTTATTACTTAAAAAACTAGTGATATGACAAAATAGTAAATACTTCCAGAGATACGTCGTTTCACTAAACGACATCTAGTGAAATGAGAAAAGCATTGATTGTTATAATAATAAAAACGCCCTAATATATTTTTACTGCTGCTGGTATGGGCAGGCGTGACACTTACCACCAGGCAAACTTCTAGCTTGTCTCTTAACTCCATACCAAAAAAAACTTGATACCTCCACGTGCTCCAGAGAAAAATAACATTGACAGACAGACAGTCAGACAGACAGACAGACAACAAAGTGTATTTATAAGGGTTTCTTTTTTCCTTTTGAGGTTCGGAACCCTAAAAATGTTTAAATACCATCTCAAGTCTACGTTTGACTACGAGCTAGATGTTTGCCTGGTGGTAAGCATTACCATAGCAAGCATACATTAACAGGAGCAATATTTTATTTATTTAATATAACGATCGATATACTTTTCTCATTTCGCTAGATGTCGTTTAGTGAAACGACGTATCTCTGGAAGTATATTACTTAGTATTTTGTCATATCACTTTTTTTTGTAAGAAGACGTAATAAAGTAGAATTTTCGACTATTGCCGTGATTTCGTGGTATCCCTAGGGGTTTCACGAAATCCCTGGTATCCTCATTTCCCTGCGACACATACATAATATTGTGTGCAAACATTACTGTATTCCAGTTTCTGTATTGTAGCTAACGAAATTAAAGGGCGACTCACCATAAAATGTCGCATGAATGCCTTGTATTCTGCAGAAACTGTGTACCGCAAGTATCTGCAAATTGGTCTTGACCATTGGGTCTTGGGCAGGTGCTGTCTATTAACCATTAGGAAAGTATCTTTTTTGTCTAATTAATGGTTACCAAAAATGCTTTAGTGTTGTTTGTGTTCCTTGATGTTGATGTCGTCTAGTCATGTATTTAAAAAAAATACAGATTCTGAATAGAATTTCTTGTAACGCACTCGTTATACAAGAAATAACTATACTATTTTTAAATTTTAATACTTGCAAAATGCAGTTGGTTTTTTTTTAAATATAGGCTTGCGTTTGACTGCCATCTCGTAAACGAAGATGCAGTCTACGATGGTGCACGCTTGCCTAGAAGAAACCGATTCACTCGCGACTTGAAGACACCCAGATTATAATTATCGGGAAACACCCACTCGAGCAGCGCATTCCACTGTTTAGCAGTTCGAATAAAGAAAGTGAAAAAAAGCAAGTTTTTGGTATATCAACCATAAAACGGTGTCACTTTTTCGAGGTCCTGGCCTTCCGATAAAAGAATGGGTAGGGGGGAATAAGATCATGCAAATCCGAAGCCCACTCTCCGAAATGTATCCGATAAAACCGGTACTTATTTCCGGCCGATCCCAGCGGAAGACCAGCAAAAGACCAGCGCCGGTCGGTTACAGCCGGCATCATGCTGAGCTGAGGCCGTAACTTGTGGCAAGAACTAGCGATGAATGTATATGATTAAGTTTTCTTAATGTCTGTAATATTATTGTTTCATTTTCTTTTCAACCGAGTTAAAAAAAGGAGGTTCTCAATTCGACTGTATGTTTTTTTTTGTATGTATGTTACGCGATTACCTGCCTACTCCGCCAATTATGAACTGATTTTAATGATTCTGTTTTTGTTTGGTAGGTAATACCTACTTCAGAGGTGGTCCCATATAAATTTTATCGGAATCGGTTTAGTAGTTTGGTTTTTAAATCAAAATTGCTAGAAAATATGAAGATGTCATCCAGGTATTCGAAGTTGAAGTCGGTTGTATTTTTTTTAAAGCGTATATGTTTATGTGTTGCGTTTTTCTCGCCAATAAAGTAATGCCTTACGGATAATATGATTTAAGATAAAAATCCCTCAGATTTCATTAGGTTTATAACCATTCGTAGTCTCACGGCCTCGAGATGAGAGTTGATATTTATGGAACTGCAGTGATGAGTCATGCTAAGCTAAGCGAAAGGCAATAAAAAAACGATTTTTAAAAATCTTTTATTACAGCAAACTGTTCACAATTCATTAAAGCTTCTGCAAGTCTGCAACCTCGGTAAACAAATAAACACAAATAAATCGAAGCATTACATTAATCATCATTAAATACATTCTGCGTCTGGTACAGCGTAATGCGAGTTGACGACGCTGTTCTTGTTGAGGTACCTCTCGAGATGTGCGGCCACGATGCGCTCCCCTTCAATGGACCGCCAGAACTCTGCGGCTTCCTCGCGCACAGCCTTGCTTTGACCACATTCCTGTTTGAAATGAGCTTTAGAATCGAGCTCACTTCACTAGATGGCGGTGTTCATTCGGATAAAATATATCGCAGGGAGCTTTGGAAGCCTTGCAAGATAGTTAAAATAATTGTTTATTTATACTAAAATTAAAAAGACATTTGTGCTTGATGTTGGATAAATTTTAAACGGTGTGGATTCAAAATGGTACCCATAACCATATTAGCTAATAGTGCAATCTTTTGAGCCCGTTACATGTTAGTATCAATCATCATTGTAAAAACCACTCATTGCATAGTTAATCGCTTGATCTGTATATCATTTTAATAATTTAGTGTGTCAAATAAGCAACTTCAACTATGGTATATAGTTTTTTATGTGACTCTTTAGCTGTGTCCGTCTCTGGAAGGATATCTCTTCCTGACTAGAAGCGACTTCACCGCCAAACAAAAATGTTCAAATGAAAGATGCACCCGGAGAAGTTACAGGACATAAAATGATTAAAGGATGACTTACGCTAGACCGTGGAGGGCGCGAGCTGTGCCTCGTACAAGGCGCGGACGAGGCACGGCTTTAAGACCGACCGCAAACCATAAGAAAAACCCGATAGAAAAACCGGACGGTCGCGCCCGAAGGCGCTCCGTGCATACATTTTGTACTAGGTCCCGCACATTGTAAGAAGTTTCTCGTGACGCCCGTCTCGCTCTCACCAGTTAATTGTGCGCAATGTGTTACGGTCGGTCCAGCGCCTGTCAGGTGCCAGACCCGGAACAGTGTGCGGCCACTCTAAAACTTCACGAACATTTTATATATGAAGCAGATCTTGCTACGCCGCGCCGCGCCGTACGAATCGCGCGTACGGGACGCATGGTCGCACGGACGCGCGGACGGGTTCGGGTGTAGCATGAACTGCGTCATATATGTTCCTGAAGTTTTAAATCCATCCTTGTCCATGCCCCGTACGAGACTCGGCTCGCGCCCACCACGGGCTAGCATAAATCATTGTTTAACAGCTAATCCTTCATTCACATGCGCAATGGGATGGTTAAAGATTCTGGATGGCGATGTTTTGCTATGAGAAAACGTGACGCCTATCATCAGATGAGAGACTCTTCGCACAGTAAAATAAACATCTCCGTCACGATTAGAAATAGACTCGATGCAACACATCACGAGAAAAGAGATTTTATGCGAGACCACTTACCGAAGGGATATCGGTGGGCTTAGCTGCTTTGGCTTTTATCTAAATAAATAACAATATTAGCATTAGTGGACAATATTATAAGGGCTCGCGCATACGACAGCGGGAAGGACCGCAACGCATCGCACTGCTAAAAGAAAAAATGCAACGCGGTCCGCCTCCAATGTGCGATGGTTCATTTATGATACAGACGGATTTACGAATGTACGAAAATTACACAGACGGATTTACCAATGTACGAAAATTATACAGACGGACTTACGAATCTACTAAAATGATGCAGACGGATTTACGAATGTACGAAAATTATACAGACGGATTTTTGCAATGCAATGAGTTGCGGTCCGCTTCAATGTTCGCATGCTTTAAAATGATACGTCCTCGATGAATTAATACCAGTCAACCAGTAAAATTAGAAACAGTGTATAAAAATAAAGCGTTAAAAGTTTTTGGACGGAAATTGTCTGTCCTTTTCTAGTAAAACCGCGCTAGTTATGGAATTTGTTTGGATTGTAATCAGACGTCATTTGCCATGACAGTGACCTCTCTGTCTAACATGAAACTAAAATGTTTATTACTTCGTTATGCTGTGTGAAATTTTCCACCGATATTTATTAATTTATATTTTATGTGCGCACAATTATTTTTTTTTTTTGATGGTTGATTTTATTGTAAGACAATAAAAAAACATGCAATTTCCCTATTATACAGGCAAAAAATACTTACCACATCAACAATAACGCTCTTCCGAGCCACGAACTTGTCTATCACTGAACGGAATGTTCCACCGTAATGAGCTTCCTGAAAATTATAAGAAACATAATACTTTACTATGGCAAAACTTGACTTACTTTGTGTAACTGCCTATTCCTAAGAGTCTTTATATATTTATGATAAAAAATACCTGAAATATTGTAACTTAACACTAATAATAATTATGATAACAATGCGTGCGATGCCAAATCTCCAGAAAAAATAATATTACTATGATTTTAAAGCTTAAAATTAGCTTATGATGTGATTCCACACTTATGGTATTTCTATGATTTTAAAGCTTAAACAGGAAGAAAAATTATGACCTCTGGCAGGACTCGAACCTGCATACGAGCAGTCTCTATGGGTTTCCGTCCCAACTGCTTGACCAAATTAAGCAGATTTCAAATTCAGAGCTGTAGGGCGTGGGTTCGATCCCCATCCAGGGCAAACATTTATGTGACGAACTTAGATGTTTGTTCTGTGTCTGGGGGTAGTATGTATAATAAGTATGTATTTACAAAAAAAAGTATATAATTATTCTATCAACTATCTGGTTTTCATATTACAAGCTTTGCTTAGTTTGGGGCTAGATGGCGCTGTGTGAAAAATGTCCATAGATATTATATTTGTCCATGTCCATCCATATAAATGAGTATTAATGAGTTTATTTACCCGTGAAGCGAGTTCTGTGCGGCTAAACAATTCACTATCAACAGCAGTCAAAGAGCGGGATTCGCTTTGCATCTTGAACACACTTTCCTTTGACTTAAACTGTTTTTCGTCGTGCACTTTGAACTTAGACAGTGTAAGGTCAGGTACCTGAAAAGTGTAAAAGTAATAAATAATTGTATAACATCTACAGCACCTATGGTATATCTTCGTAATAAGTTCCAGAAAATAAAAGAATACTTCTTTATTTTCTTGCAAAGGATACCTTCATTATCAGCTCGGAGAAGGCAGTTCTGTACAAAGGCGTCGCCCTTAGACCGCCACCAATCTGCGAATTGCATGCACCGCACCGGTTGCCCGCGATTTTTACAATGTCGTCGGTCCACTTAGTGGGAGGCTACTCAAGAACCTTTCTTCCCCATCGGTTATCATTTCTATTTCAAGTACCAGTTCAAATGATACCTACCATCTAGAAAACATTGATATGATAGTGCAGAGTTACCATGCTGACATCCTGTTCGTTAATGTTAACGAGAAGCTCCTGGAATGTCTCCTGGTAGACAGCAGACAGCCACGGCTGGACGAAGAACTCGAACAGGTCCGGAATCAAACCCATCTGGAGAAAGATTGCTTTTACTGTTAAATGCTTTATAAAATATTTTTGACCACTTTTTTATGTGATCTTCTCGTCTAGCTTGAAGTTAAGTAAAGATGCGGGTTGCTATATACAATGTGTAACAAAAAGGTTCAACAATACTGAAGGATATGTATGTACTCACCATTATGAACTACTTTTACTAAAGGGCCAACCATGACATCGCGACATAAAAATCTGCTGTTCCATACATTTTGTCCAAGGTCAATGAACTTTTTGTATGGAACAGCTGATCTTTTTTTCACGATTTCAAGGTTAGCCTCATAGTAAAAGTTGTCCTTAATGATGAGTACATACATACCCTTCAGTATTGTTGAACGTTTTTGTTACACATTGTATATAGCTACATGTATGCTTTAGCGTCTCATTTGGTTCTATTCAGATTCAAATTTTCGTATTTTCTGGATGAAGTGTCATATACTCGCGCCAAATTTCGTTAAGTTAATATCGATGTAGCCGCTTAGTAGAGCCGTTTGATATTGAAAAGGTAACATACAGACATAGAAAAACAAGGATACAGTAGTTACACACTCTCAAATTTGTAACATTAAGTATTCGAGATTGTCTCTGTCTGATTGTCACCTTTTTACGTTCAAACGACCTGGTCCGATCTTGATGAAATTTGGCATAGAGGCAGCTCAACTTCTTCAAAAGGACAGGTTATATTTATCGTCATCATCATCACTATTTTCATTCAAATGTTTATTCGCGGGTTAAAACAACTAGTAATGGCGCACATACCTCGAACCTAGTGAGCATCTTGTTAAACAACGCCTCGTGTTTCCCGTACAGCTGCGACAGGATCTCCCAGGAGAACTCCTTGTTAGAGAGGCAGGTGACGGCGTCCACGCAGTGGAGCACATTCAGCTTCAGTTGGAAGTAGTTGTCGTTCTTGTCCGTTATGAGAGTGTGGCCCTAGGATCACAAACGAGTAGACAGAGCACAGAACTACCAACTCTCAGTTGGACAAAAATAACTATATTTATAGTAATAATAAAGAGGGAAGCCCGCCTGAACCTGTGGAAGAAAACAAACGCCCCACAACTTGACTTTCCAGAACCTATAGAAGAACTCCCAGTACGGCGACCTCCGTGGAAATCGTTAAATCGACTCCGGACCCAAGTGGGCCGCTGCAGGTGTAACTTGGTCAAGTTGGGATACTTGGGCCAGCAGAGAGCAGTGAGACTGCGGAGCCACTGCGCTGATCATGTCGCACCTACTGACGTGTCCTCGGCCCGACGGCCCGAGTACCCGCACCTTCGTCGTCAGCCATAAGACGTCCACTGCTGGACGAAGGCCTCCCAATAGAGGGGTGTTGCCATAATTCCCTCGCTTGGCAGGCGGCTTGGGGATCACAGAATGTTCACCACCGTTAACCAAACAGACGCTGCTGCCCGTCCTCCGGTGGATCTGGTTGCAGTTTAAGGACATACCCAGGTCACACCTTAGAAGACCTGAATCAGGCCACTCCTAGCGGGACGGCAGTGGCTAAATACTGGGAGAATATTACAGCCTCCATAATTATTGGATCATTAACCGACGAAGAAGAAGAAGTAATAAAATAATAAGTGACGAGTCATCGTCTTGACTTTTATTATTTTATTACGGTCGCCCATGAGGTGCCTATTAAATTCACATATGTCTTGAAGAGGACTCCCTTTTTGGGTATGTAGAAGAAATAAGAATTATGAGAATACGACAAGGGCCAGTGGGTTCCCATCTATGACTATTTAGTCGGATTCATAATTAGACAGCCAAAACTGACATTTTGAGTGTTGCTACTTTTCTGTAAAATTTTAATAGTACTTTTATATAATAAAAAGTTATTAACTTTGTTAATTTATGTTAAGAAACTTAATCTTTTTATTAACCTGTTTACTTATGTTAATAACTTTATAATTTCACACCAGTGAACTAAGTACTTCGATATTCTAATATTAGTCTTAGTAAAAGGTGACGTTCCTGTTTTATATATGAAAAAATAAACAAAACAAATTTTTATTTTTTTATTTTTATTAAATCCAAACATAGGAAAGATACATAATTATCTTATCTTATTATAATGTATAATCTAAAGGTAAACATGATTTAAGATAAACATGGTTGTCGTTAAAGGACAACCATGTTTATCTTACAATTATTTACTGCGATCTCCGAACTAGGCAAGGCCTGTATCTCGGAGATCTGGGACGATCTGGTTTATCTGAGGATCTTCAAACGAAGAGTAAATAGGTATCTTCTGGGCAAGCATGCTCCAACTTAGACCTTGTTTACGCTTCGGCGGGGCAAGGTCAAACGCGAACCCATTAATATAAAAAAAAATGATTTCAATCTTTTCATTCATTGATAAAAATCTTGATAATAATGTTATATTTTCCTGTAGCAGTTTACAGAATTACTTTCTAAGTTTCTACCTGTACTTCCACTGGCAGCACTTTAAATGTTAAACGGCAGTTAATCATTAATCGATAATTCTTTTGAACGATAAAAACTTAACTATATCCATCACTACGGTTTTTAGCTGGCAACATTATTTTGAAACTACTTGAACAACTACTACTACCACTACTACTACTGCTACTACTACTTGTTTGTTTTGAAAAACTAAATTTTTTTTTCACTTTATAACTGCAATAAACAAATTGAATATTGAGTATTGAAAAGTGGCATTTCAATCTGTCAGTTTAGTCCGTCTATTTATAAATTCGATTAATATTCCAGTCATATAGTCTCAAAAAAGAGGGCAATCTCGGAAGGTTAAGACAAGAAGCCAAAAATGTGTATATACCTTTGTTTTGAAGTTTTGTAAGTTGGCTCAAGTGTCATAGTACCTGGTGTCCGCAACTTGAGTTATTCGAGGTCAAAGTTCGCGAAAACTGATATATATCTCAGTTTCTATGCATAATATCATATTTGACAGTTGACCTTGCATTATGCTATGTATGGCTGAGCGCTCCGCATTCTTCGCGCTCTATCTCAAAAACGAATAATCCTATTAAAAAAATATGTTAACCAAATTTTTAGAGAATTTTGTGTTCTACAACTTTAAAGAAAATGCATTTATGATATTATGCATAGAAACTGAGATATCAGTTTTCGCGAACTTTGACCTCGAATAGCTCAAGTTTCGGACACGAGGTACTATGATTCTTTTGAGCCAATTTTTTAAACTTCAAAACAAAGGTATATACAAATTTATCGCCTCTTGTCTTAACTTTCCGAGATGAATTCCTTATGTGACTGGCCTATAAAGATCACGCAGTCGACTGTGTCTCAGCCACAGAAAAGCGAAAGCCCTACTTCTTAGGTTAGAACGGGCGTCAAAACTATGTTCTAAAGCAACTGTATAGAAAACCGCTGTCGCCAGTTTTACACTTATTTGTATAGAAACTACGACGAAAAAATGCCAATAATTGGTCGCGCATTTGAAGTAAAACGGTCGAAATGCTATTTTGCAACATATTAAAATTGATCTAATTACAATGCAATGTGGTTTGGTTTCCTACGAGTCTATTTAAATTGTCTTTTTGAGTATTCTCAGTCTAAAAACATGGATATTGGCAAAATTGACATTAAGCGCATTTGCACCTAATGTCGGCTAGCGCAGCCCGTCACATTTCCGTTCTATTTACTTCTCTCTTCAGTGGTCTCAGCTAACAGAATACTAGACAATAGACAGTAGTTTATTTGCGACAAAAAACATAGCACACAAACAAAGGATATTAGGAAAAACAAGAAACTGTAATCTTACTGCACAAACGGCCAGCGGCCAGCCAGCTCTTACCTGATGCGGCAAACACTGCTGCACTTCCATGGGTATCTCAATACCCGGCTTCCTCATTTTCATGTAGTAGAGCGGGCCGGGCAGAGTCACCCATTGCATTAATGGCGATTCGAACTTCATTACTGGTTTCCATCTATAAATTATTTATCATTGAAGATCTGTTTACGGAAGAATATCTAGCGTTCTTGGAGAAATTATTATTCTAGCGTTTGACTAGAACTGATTGAAAGTGATAATATGGTCTAATAAGAAATGCGCTTGATTGTGAAAAATCTTTTCTTCATTCACAATTTGGGTCAGGTTATAGGAAATTGTAAGAAACACCAAGGCAAGTGCATTTCCATTATTGGAAGTTCGTTTAAAAAAATCACGTAGGCATCGTGCGAACTGGACTCGCCTTATGACGAAATAAGAAGATGAAATAAGTTCGTAGAGATCTTGTACACATTCTTCAAAATGGAGGCAATAGAAACAAGACAAATTGTTGTGTTGACCCTATCACTCTTAGTAGCGTTTTATGATTGCATACCCTACCCGCCAACTAACAGTGCATCGCCTGTGGTTGATCTTACCCTTATAGGAGTTATAGGTACCTAAACTTATCTACAGCTTTCATCATTCATTTTTCAGCTGCATATCAGAATCAGAATAGACTATAAAACCGATCGGGCGTCGAGGCTGTTTTATTGCAGTTCCATTTTATCGTACACTAATAATATTTAAGAATTATACAATGTGAAGTCAGCGAGCATATAGAACTTGTAACAATACTGAAGGGTATGTACTCATCATTATGAACAACTTTTACTATGGTCTCAACAAGAAAATTCCATACATTTTGTCCAAGGTCAATGAACTTTTTGTATGGAACAGCTGATATTTTTTTGCGATTTCAAGGTTGGCCCCGTAATTAAAGTTGTTCGTATTTATGACATGCAATATTACTACACCTTTTTTAACACGTTGTATAGCATTTTTTTTTATACAATCAAGTGACGAGACGAGCAAGTCGTTCGCCTGGTGGTAAGCGTCACGCCTGCCACTAACAGTGCGACAATTGTGAACTTGCGAACACAATCCTGCGCCGCACTGCACTGCGCTCGTCACGCTGTGATATCACATGTGAAATCTCTTCATACCCAGTAATTTCTCTAACACACTATTTTACATTAGAGATGCCAATGGCGATTATCTGCCTCCATCATTTTCTGTCACTTTTTGCGGGGAACGAGATAAACACGTATGGCATAAAGTAATAAAACTTAACACAACTTTCACTCTAATATAGCAAATTCCTGATTGTTTGTTGTTTGTTTGCTTGTTTGCTTGTTTTGTGCTTGCAGAGGCACATTATCATACGCCTCCGGTTGCTACCTCCGAAGGCATATGCTTAAAGTGTGTAATTGACATACCGCTGAGGCATATTTGAGGCAACCGTCGACAGTCGAATAATGTCTCCGCTGATGCTCATTCTGGACCCTCGGTAACTATAAACAATGAAATGTACCGGTAGACGTTCGCCATGTGACATGTACTTTAAATTGAATTGCCATCATCATCAGCCAATTGCTATCAACGAGGTAAAATATATATTTTCTACTAGAAGTCACCCGCGAGTCGCGGGCCGCGACCCCGTCCGCGTATGGAAGAAAATCGCCCCGCTCCCAAATATCTGCCTTACCGCTGGGTTATTGGCTTGTTTTTTCCTTGTTGACCCCTTTCGGTCAACCCTGGCAAATCCAAATCCATAACTTCAAAAACAAAGGACTTTCATACAAAAGTTTTCACCTATATTTTGGTTTTTACCCACTTTTTGGGGTTGAATTTCAAAAAATCGTTACTTAGTACACCATTACACATCAAGGCCAGCGGTTTAGGCTGTGTTTAGTCGGTCAGTTAGTCAGTACTTTGATTCTTATAGTATTAGAAGATAGAAGATACAAATGGTTCTAGCGCTAATGAAACAATGAACCTTAAATGATCAAGTTGAATATTTACGCTAGTATTGTAGAACTGTAGCGGGGCATCAACTCCGCGGGCTTGCTGTCATCGCCCATTACAAACGGATCTAGTTTTTGCAAGAAAAGTTTCGCCAACTGCAAATAGTGAAAGAAATATAAATACAAGGCCAAGTGTGGAAATGGAAATCGTTAGAGGTCGTCAGTCTATGGTAGTTTTTACTTTATAATTTTGGTTTAGCCTATGGCAACACTCGCCTTTTTAATAAGCATCAAGATGAATGGCTTCCTATTGTAACGGTGTTACTAAGCCAAGAGGGGATCATTTTTCTCATCATTTGATTGTGAACATCTTTTAGTATGGGGTAGAACATTTTTATTCACCCTTGACAAAATGTCTGGACCAGGTATTTTTTTTCGTGTTAACAAAAAGTCCTGTTTAAAACCGTTTACACTTATATTATTAGGTATTTGCCTATGAAATTGCCGTTTTGTATGGAATAAGTGAAAGTACTTATTTTTTTAAACTTTTTTATTTCTGTTGTTCAAAGTAATCACCCATGCAATCGACGCATCTTTGCCAACGAATTGGCAGTTTATTGATGCCCTTCTTGTAAAAATTAGCTGGACGGGGAGGCAACAAACTCTTCAAAGGCATTTTGTACTGCCTCTCGGAATTGAATTTTTTACCCACTAAAAACTTATCTAAATTTTGGAAAAAGTAATAGTCGGTAGGTGCAAGGTCTGTTGAGTATGGCGGATGAGGGAGAGCTTCCAACCCCAGCTCTTGCAGCTTGGAGACTGTCTGTAGCTGCAGCGCGAGGCAGGGCTCGACGCGTACGTTGCGCTGGCGATCTTTAAGTTCGTGGGGCACCCATCTATCAAGTATTTTTCTTTGCCTATTGTCGCAAATGGATCAAAATTGTTTTGATGCTAACCTCAAAAACTGCTGCTAGCTCAGCTGTAGATTGAGTTTCGTCAGCTTCCACAATCGCCTTTAATTCATCATTGTTGACCAAAGTCTCCGGACGACCACGAGCTTCATTTTTCAAGTCAAAATTTCCAGACCGGAACCGGGAAAACCAATAACGGGTTGTGCTTTCGTTTGTACAGTTCTCTCCGTAAACGTTTTTGATGTTACGTGCCGTTTATGTCGCGTTGGTGCCACGACGGAACTCATATTCCACAATTACACGAATTTTTAAAGTATCCATTATGATGAAAAATGTTCAAATGTAATGAAAATACAACGCTAATCAATAAACAAAAGACTGAGTTCGTAAAAATAATGTCATGTTTTTAAGACAAAATTAATTTGATATTAGAATACAAAGCCATTCCAAACTTTTTTTCTATTTGAAATGACCAGTACTGAAGAACGGCAATTTCATAGGTTTCATAAGACCTATTATATTATATTATTTTTCTCGGTCAGAACAAAACAACAACGAAAAAACCATTTCCTGCGCTTCTGCACTTTTTTAAATTTATTTTTTGATTCGTCTCTCAGTCGCGCTATCGCCCTTCGGGCTATGTACATACATAAACTGTAGTTTTTCGTAGTGTTGCCAACGTTCGTGAATTCAGATTATATTGTAAATCACAACGATGAATACAACGACTTCCTTCGCAAATTGTGATCAACTTTTACTATGAGGACCTTATTGTGAACCACAATCCTTTCGGCTAAGTAATACTGGTCCGTTTAACATTAAACAATACAGAGGTTAAATTACTTGTGGTCGATATGAATGCAAATGGTTCGTATCTTGTATGGAAGTGTCTCTTCTGTACGTAATGTTTTCTGTGGTAAAAGCCCGTGATTTCAACCAACGACCTCATGATCCCGAGTCAAACGGTCACCCAAATCGACTGACTATCACAGGTTACATTAAATCAATTCGCTCTTCATTTATTTTTTATATAAGAATATTTTTTTTATATTTTTGATGGACATTTTACACAGCGCCATCTAGCCCCAAACTAAGAATAGCTTGTACTAAGGAAACCAGATAACTGATAGAATACTTTTTTCTAATCATCATCATCAGCCGAAGACGTCCGCTGCTGGACGAAGGCCTCCCACTGAATAGGGAAGGGTTGCCGTAATCCCCACGCTTGGCAGACGGCTTGGAAATCGCAGAATGCTCACCACCTTTAATCAAGAGGATGCTGCTGCCCATACTCCGGTGGTTCTGGATCTGGATGCAGTTTTAGGACATACCCAGGTTTTTTGTAATTGCATACATAAAAACCATTGAACTCATAAAAAAACGGAAGAACCTGCACCCGTGTCTCGAAAATGGCAATGTCAAATCAGGCAACGATTGAGTCCTATGATTGAGTCCGTCGCAACAGGAGCACGAAATCGTGCGTACTTGTGATAGTGGTATTTAAAGCTATCTCATGTGCGTATACTGCCTGCTTGCTTGTCTTCCTATCTTTGTCACTTTATTAAATCGAATCATAAAATAGAAGTGTAGCTGTGTGCACCTCGTTTGCTTGTGTTAAATGTTCTCCACATTATATTATTGTGATATTAGACCGTACCCCATCTCCCTATTATAATTAAATCAATGATTAAAACACTTACTTTTGATGCATTTATACAACACAGAACACAACAAACATCTATGTTCATCACATACATTTTGGCCGCTACAACTCTCAAGGCAGATACAACCAACTGGGCCATAGCCTACTCTACATAAATGAACAGGTTTATTTATTACTATTTATAGGCTGGCGTTTGACTGCTATCTCGTCTGATGTTAAACGAAGATGCAGCCTACGATGGAGCACGCTTGCCTAGAAAAAACCGAGGTTACAGTGAATACCGCTTCGCCGACGTCTTCAGAGCAGAAGTGTTTGTGCGCCTGCGATGTGGCGTACAGCTTGCGCGAGTACTTGACGCATGTGCCGGCGCCGTGCACGCTGGGGTCATTCGTCTCGAACGTCGTGTCCACCACCAGCCCGCCGTCGTACACTAGCCCGCACTCGTTTATTGCTACACAAGTCAGAATAAGATTACCATTAGACGCATCTGCCACCATCCATAAGACTAGGTCTAGTTGTCAGCTCTCTCTCTCTTTCGCCCGCAAAGTACATATTTTTTTATGCAATGGTGTGACGAAACGAGTGAAATATTAGCCTGGAGTCAACATCACGAGTACCCATAATAGTAGGAGTAGGTACCAGAATTGTGAACGTGCCACCAAACCTTGGTATGTCCTAAAACTGCATCCAAAACCACTGGAGGAAGGCGGCAGCGACCTCTCGGTTAACATTGGTGAGCATTCTGCGATCCTCAAGCCGCCTGCTAAGCGTGGGGATTATGGCAACCCCTCCCTATTAAGGGGGAGGCCTTCGTCCAGCAGCGGACGTCTTCTGGCTGATGTGTGTGAACAAAATCTTGCATCGTACTGCACTGCGCTCCTCAACTTGAGACATTAAAAGTCAAATCTCTTCATGCCCAGTAACTTCGATGGTAACATTGCCCTTCAAATCGAAACACAGTAATGCTTGCGCACTACTGCTTGGCAGTTGAATAACTGGCAAAAGTGTGGTATAATACTTCCCCAGGCGAACTCTGCAATAGAGTACCTACCACTTCAAAAAAATTATAACGGCCATCGCCCATTCGACCCATTTTTCACCATCAATTAAGACTTGGGTCTCGTTGTAAGCGCTCTCGCTCGCACATTTCTTCTTTATTAACACATCAATTACAAAACTTATTTTTTCAATTCTATCTGCGCCCTGCGGATTCACATTACGTGGTTGTAGAGAAATAGTAGAGCTCCGCACGAGGTTAGGTACATGTATTTGTAGTCACGTACTTTGGACTGCGATCAACTTCGACAGGAACTTCGACAAGGCGATAGGTACACTCGCAGTAGTTCCGTGGTAGAAAGAAAACAAAAGCAATTTATTCGCGATTGTTCCTTGGGTCTAGGCTAGAAATACATCGTGAGTAGTGTAGGGCGCCTTAACGAATAATATTGACCAACCTCCTGGGCCCTGTTTTATAAAGCTACAAGTTTTGTACTTGTAGTGAAAAACAAAATATTGAGTACGGCGTTTTCTAAAGCTACAAGACAACCAGTGTACAAACTACAAGTACAAGCACTTGTATATATAAATTAAAGACCTACCTGTAACTGGTAACTTGTAGTTACTGGTACAAGAAGCTAGTACAATTGAATATTTTAGATTCTTTCAGCTTAGGTACCTTTAAAAGCGTTAACATCGATTGCCTTCAACCCATAGTAGAACATGGCAAAGCAAGTCACGGTGACGTAATGCAGCTGAGACATCAAGTTGATCGATTCGACGTGATTACCGTGATGCTGCCAGCCCGTGAGACAGTATCTCCGATACACTCGGATTCCGAGATCCTCTAGGCTTGATTGCACTCTTTGATCGATCTAGAACGTTTACAAGCTATAGATTAAAACATTCAAAAATGTTTGGCTGACACATCATACATATTTGGAATGTTCTTGGAACAAAGACTATGAACCCTGGACTAATCAGGCTATATGATCTGTGATTTGAAACCTTTTATTTGATACTAAGGCAAACGCAATTGTATCACTAGACTCTTTCTCGCGTAGACGGTTAAAAAAAACACATCAAGAGACAAAGGACTCCTTCAAGCAAATCTCTTTTAAATTTCTAGATTTTAAATGATCCTTCTACTTACATAAGCACAGGTCACTGTGTGACGAAATTTTATTGTGGCTCCGTCATACTATAGTCACCGCGTTACCAACTGAGTCGTGCGGCCATAAATCATTCACTATGTCTATCTCGCTCGCACTTGTGGGTCTTGCTTGCACTTGTGGGTCGTGCGGCCATGATTTATGGCTGCACGACTCAGTTGGTAACGCGGTGACTATAGCTACAGGTACCCTACGCTAGAATGGCGGTGCGACATATAGATAGTTGACACTGCAGATAGGGTATGTAGGTATATAGTTGTATTATACTGCAAGTACCGTTTCATTATTAAAGCAGTTGACTCTACACTTAGTCGGGTCATCAGAAGGGAAGGGCTCGACATAGGTGATCACGTCCGGGAACAATCCAAGTTCTAGCAAGGCAGCGATGCAGCTGTACGCTTCTATGCAATCGCCGTACACAACCACTTGATTTTCAGGGCTGAGGCACTCTGGGGTATCTCCTGAAAGCCAACTTTTGACATCAAATATCGAGTATTACGGGAATTAAATATCAAACCATGTAAAAAAATTAAGCTGTCATGTACGAGTCGGACTTGTGACTCGGTCAACGAGGGTTCCGTACTGCCACATAATATGTACCAACTAGGTAACAAAATATTCTGTATAAAAAATAACCGGTTACTTATTACGGTTCACAAGATTTATAACATTATAGATCAAACAGACGGAATGACATATTATACCTAGACAAACAGAGACGGATTGCTTAGTAACAGAATACAGTTGAACACCCTTTGGGAACGGAGCCCTAAAAAGAATTTCAATTTACATTACGAAAAGATGTTCCAGTTGGTACACAATTTTCTATCGTACACAGCACGTACACAAGGACGAACGAAACAGTTGCGATATAAGAGAAGCGCGGTCAAATTATCTCTATGGCCCCATCTAGTTAAGCTTTTGAACTAAAGAACGGAAACCATCCGAACGGAATAACCATTCAAGGTTTGGCTTGAAATGACGATATATTTACAAATTATCCATTTTCAGATTTTTGCCATAGCCAGTGTTATGTGACCTTGCTTCTTGCCATATTTCATGATTCTAGGTCAACGGGAAGTTCCCTACGAATTTTGATTTAGTTGCGAGGCTAAAAAACTCTAAAAAACCTGCAAAATGGCCGTAATTTTTATTGGGTTAACTTAGAAGCTGTGTTTTTAACAGCTCTAAAGGACCGTGGACTTACGTATCCGATATTAATTTCATCTTATGATACCTCTTTTCGTTTCAGAGAAAAAGGGTCTTGACAGACAGACAGACAGACAGACGGACAACGAAGTGATTCTGTAAGGGTTCCTTTTTTCCTTTTGAGGTACCTACGTAACCCAAAAAATTACAAATGCTGAAAGCTGCATGGTGAAAGCAGCTGAGAAAAAACAAATAAAGATTCTAAATCGTTGCGCAACCAGAAGCAACACCAAATACTAAAGCATTGAGTAGCGCCAAAAGGATGTCATTGTTAGAAGTTTCATATTATTGTTTTATTTTTACGATTACTGATTACTCACGTTTAATTAAGTCGTATACTCAGGCTATAATTTCGATCATATCCGGTCACCTTTTCCGATATGCGAAGCCGGACGCAGCCGCACACGCGACAGACTCCTCAATCCTTGAAAAGAGTCACCGAATGTGATCGAAACTATGGTCGGAGTATCTGACTAAATTCAACATGAGTAATCTAGTATAAATAAAACAAAATGAGTCAATACCACATCCGTTTTCATAGTGGTGTCCTACTCGTAATTTTTCTGAAGATTTGCGAAAGATTTACGTTTAGTGATCTTTTTGTTTTCATTTGGTGATTACAGGAACAAAGAGACCCTTACGGTTTTCCGTGATCATATGCAATAGTTTCCTAAGACACATATTAGCTTCGTGTAGTGAATTTATCAGCATCACATTCTCGGGCAACTCCGGTGATGACGGCACTTTTTCGGGCTTGTATTCTGGATTATCCATCAAAAGCCTGTCACAGGGTTTGCCTTGCCTGGAAGGAAATTAAACTCAGCTTTTCTTTGGACAAATAACAAAGGTAAAGGACAAAAAACAAAGGCAAAGGACTATACAAATAAACAAAGATAGATAGATAGATTAACTCTTTATAGTACACACCAAAAGAAATGATAGGTAACAGTCATGATGATCATAACAGAAAAATGAACTTTAAACTAGTGTTACAATTGGCGGCCTTGTCGCTAAAAGCGATCTTTTCCAGGCAACCTTTGGATCGAAATGATTCGAAGAACATATTATATTAATAGCAAGAAGAAAATTTAATTCATTAATTTTCATATGAAAATGTATTCTTAAAACAGCACCTATACTCGGATTCATAATATAATTAAACGGACTAAAATGACAGATTGAAATGTCACTTTTCAAAATAATGCTGCCGGGTTAAAACTGTAGTGATGGATATAGTTAAGTTCTTATCGTTCAAAATACTTATCGAATAATTATTAAGTGCCGTTAAACATTTAAAGTGCTGCCAGTGTAAGTGCAGGTAGAAAAGGGAAAAAAATGTGGTAAAAATTTGTTCTGTAAATTCCTACACGGAAATGTAACTATATTTTCATTATTTATAACCTTGAAAAGATCGAAATTGGACAATAATTGGAAAATTTACATAAGTCAGGACTACACCGTTTACAATGACTAATATAAATATATCGAAATGGTTCACTGGTGAGCAATTATTAAGTTTGTTAACATAACTTCATAAGTTAATAAAAAGATTAGCTTATTTTTAAGAAGATTATTTTTTTGGTTTTTATCCCAGCACTATTTAAATTTTGCCAAAAAGTAGCAACACTCGAAATATCAGTTTAGTCCGTTTAATTATGAATATAGTTGTTTTTATTTATTTATTTTCTGATAGAGTATTAAAGGTCCGCGTCTGTCTTAGATACTCCAATATCAACAATAAAAGTATAATAATAATTCACTTGAGCATCAAGATACAAGCCTAGGGTTTATCCCTTAAGGCCCGCTTGTAGCGTGGTACGTCCAGGCAGGTAAACGATAGGCACTAAACCAGTGGCGGATACATATGGGGGCGCGGGGGGCGCACGCCCTCCCCTTGGCGTTTGTTGCTCCGCCCGCACCGCCCGCGCATCTGCCTACCTATTGATGTCTCGTTATCGCCTTAGCTTTAATTCTTAACGACGAATCTAGAATTTAGCATTATACTCATTAATTATAAATGAAATATTCTGCTCAAATTAATTAACGATAGCTAAAAATCTCTCCCTCAACAGTTGCGCGGCATGTGCGTCTTTTGTTCGACAGTGTGGGCTTGGTCGGACGGGCCGAGACAACCACTTGTATTGTTATATAACAAAGAAATAAAATCAAAATCAAAAAACTAAATAATACTATTTTCTATCTATTAGTAGAAATTTTACGTGGTTTCATAATATATTTTCTTAGTTCTAGCTGATCGAAATGCCGATTTACAGTCTTACCTAAAATAATCTCGATTCTCTTAGTCACTGCTTAAACTTCTCTGTCCTTTTCTAGCACGTGCAACGTCACGTCAGAGAGAAGATGGCAGAGCATCTTAAGCAGTGACTAACGGTTGAGAAGTTTTTTTAAGTAAGGCCGTTAGTGTCTAATTTGTAATTTTTTTTTCTATCGAGACAAACATACAAAATCATGTTTTTTAAAAAACAAAAAACTAAGAAATAAATGTATATGATCAATTTTAATAGAATATTTTTTCTGGCTTAACATCGGGCATTTTGGTTTTTTCCCACCTTTAATAAAAGTTCAAAATTGCTACAAGCCCGCCTTAAACGTACGTTCTTGTACAATCGATAATCAAATTTTAAGTGGGTATAACATTTAAACGTTTATACGTTACAACTGTTTTAGAATACATTTTTCAGGCTCTACTCCGATTCAGATATGTGTTCTAAAAAATAAGGAGCATATTAGGACTATAACTAACTCGACTTCCTTTACCAGCTGCAGAGGACCGTGGAGATAATCCGGATGCTGGAACTGTTGGCCGCAAGTCAGCACGAGCTCGTCGTAGAACTTTACTCCGTCACCTTTCAAATAGATGCATTTCTTCTTTCTAACAAAATAACCGTTCTATGAGAAAAGTCATGATAGTATTGTAAGAGGGGAGGGCAAGAAATCAATTGACTTAAATAAATAGTTAAGTATCGCATCGCATCTCATTTCCAAAGGAAAAAGCTCACTGTGGCCTGCCTACGAAAGTGAAACAGTAAGATTGCATTGCAGCATTTGCACTGCTTTAGTGTGCGCTAGCCTCTAGGATTAAGATTAAACCGCAAAGATCGTTAATCCATCAACAAAACAACTTATCACCACATCCCTGAAATAGCAAAAAATTTGTTTTTCCGTGCATTTAGCCGAGACGTCATTCATCATCATCATCAGCCCGGAGACGTCCACTGTTGAACGAAGGCCTCCCCCTTAGATCGCCACACTGTTCGACAACCTGCCATTTGCATCCACCGGTTGCCCGCGACTTTTACAATGTCGTCGGTCCACCTAGTGGGAGGCCTTCCTACGCTGCGTCTTCCGGTTCGCGGTCGCCACTCAAGAACCTTTCTTCCCCATCGGTTGTCAGTTCTTCGAGCGATGTGGCCTGCCCATAGCCACTTCAACTTGCAAACCTTGCGAGCTATGTCGGTAACTTTGGTTCTTTGGCGAATATCCTTGTTCCGAATTCTATCGCGCAAAGTAACTCCGAGCATAGCTCTCTCCATTGCCCGTTGCGTGACTCAAGACGAGACGAGACGAGACGTCATTATATTTATAGAACAACATTTCATCATCAATCACATACATTTATTTAATAAAGTTTTCTCGAAAGAAGATTTGCTCTAAAAGTCCAAAGCATTGTGTTAATTAAATTAATAGTTTTGTTCTCTCACTTGTCGAACTTAAAATGAGTAAGTATTGTAAAAACAATAATACTATACCTGTCAATCCCAACCATAACAGAAGTCATTACGTCGAGGTAGAAGTAAAACGGCACACTTTTCAGATACCGGTCCGTGTAGCGTCCGTCTCTCGGGAAACAGGTGTCTGCAGCTCGGAGACACTCGGTGACACTCGGCAGGCCGTGCTCAGACACTAGTGTCACGTTGCTGAATGTCAGGTATTGGCATGTTGGCCTGAGGATCGCAAATAAAAAAATATTAGACGAATACTTTTAGTCAAGATATGATTGATCATACCTATGTGGTGTTAAAGGTCCCGTTTTCAAGCGAAGCGTGTATATAAAAGGCTCAGCTCTCACCGATTGACTGACTGACTGGCAGACAACGCACAGCCCAAACCGCTGCGCTGGTCGTACAGACTTGAAATTTGGAGGGTGTATACGTCTCGATGCCTACGCATCGGGTGTTCTAAAAAAGGATTTTTCGAAATTCGACCCCTAGTGGGGGAAAGGGCGGGTGGAATGTTGTATGGAATGTTCTTTGTTTTTGAAGTTATAGTGATGAAAATTGATATTTGTGTAGTTCATTCGAGAGTTAGAGTTAGGGAGGTTGGGACAGTTGGTAGAGTTGGATTCAGATTCAGATTCTTTATTGATCATTTATAACATGTTCGTTATATTAGGCAAGTCGGTTTATACAAGATAACATTTTAAATCAGGAAACATGCTACAAACAATCATATTTTAAATTAATGTCATCAATACATCAAGTTGGTAGAGTTGGTAGAGTTGGTAAAGTTGGTAGAGTCGGTGGAGTCGGGGGAGTTGAGGGGGGAGCTAAAAAAATTGCTCGGGATGATTTAAAGTAGTGAATTTTGTGAGCGGGTCGAATTACTTCCGTACGCGGACGAAGTCGCGGGCGACCTCTAGACGTTTATATTATTAAAAAGCCTTCAAAATGTTAAAATAATAAATCTTTGGCTCTGTAAGATACATCTCTAGCCATTAAACAATGCGGTTTCAATGGCTCATATTAGCAAGGGCGAACCCGCAGGTTATGAGCAACGAGGACAAAAACAATATCGCATGTTCTAGAATAGCCGGCCTGTTATATGCCTCCCATAATGCATACGAGAAATACAGAGCACAGCCTCGAATGTATAACAAGTGTTTCGTGCATGCTAGGTAAAAAAAACATTCGAAATAGGACTAACCGTACAGTATGTTGCCTTAGTTGAGCTACGCTAAGACAGATACAAATACGTGTGCTTCTATGTCATAACACGTACCTACCCAAAGATTACGAAAGATGCGATATCGCGTTATAAAACAACGTTTGAAAATGACTCGTGCCGTCATGTTTACAAGTTGCGCTGGAGTGCAAAAGAAGATAGTACTTTTATGAGAGCAAAAGAAATAGCGCGCGTCTCGGTTAGTCAGTGGTGGTTAGTCGGTACCCCCGTGCCGTCATGTTTACCAGTTGCGCGAGTGCGAAAGAAGATAGCAGTTTTATCATAGCAAAAGGGATAGCGCGCGTCTGAGCGCAGACAGGCGAAACAATCCCTGGGGCTGTTTTCACGGGGCCATTTGAGGGCGCGATATGATATATCTCTCTCCTTATATGTATAATATCATTGCACGTACCCTAGAAGCAACGTCTCCAAGAAAGCCAAGCCAGTGCGACTCGCGCCAACTACCACAATGCTACTGTTCACATAAACCTTTGGTAAACTGGTCAGAGGCCTCTCCAGGACCCACAGAGAGAATGGCACTGATCTGGAAACAGAAACTCTAGTCAAAAACTAAGATACAGAAAATAAGGTCCACCACTCTCACCTTTTGAAAATAACAATATGTTTAATTTCGATAGACTGAGAATGTGGTCGAATCTGACGGTTTTAGTTGACAGTTCTAAACTAATTAAAATGTTGCTGTCACTTTTTTACTAGGCATGTTAGCTAAGGACAGCAATACTTTAGTTAGTTTAGTTCTGTCAACCTTCAGAATTTACCACTATATCTACTTCTAATGGTAGCCCAGGGTGAAGATGCGTCTATTCTATATGCATATTAAAAAGATACCACTGAGGTTTAGTTTTGAGTTTCGTTCCCCAAGCCAAGCGTACGATGCCGTAATCCCCGGCAACCCCTCTCTTTTAAGGGGGAGGCCTCGTCCAGTAGTGGACGTCGTCTGGCTGATGATGATGACTAAGTTTTCGGTGGGACCTGCGGTATGTCTGAACTGCATCCAGAACCACCGGAGGCCGGGCAGCAGCGTCCTCGCGGTTAACGGTGGTGAGCATTATGCGATCCCCAAGCCGCCTTCCAAGCGTGGGGATTATGGCAACCCCTCCCTATTAAGGGGGAGGCCTTCGTCCAGCAATGGATGTCTTCTGGCTGATGAGTGAAACATCGTGAGGAATACTGCATAATGCCCGAAGAAAAACCTCCTTAATGGCGTATATAAATCTGCCACCTCGTACTTGCGTGGTGGAATATGCTAAACCTTCGAGTTTAGGCCTGTGCACAACAGTGGAATGGAATATTAATATAAAGGCTGATGCGAAGAATACTATTCTGGTAACATAACGCGATGGCGAGCAAATTGTAGGTTCTTGGGGCTTGGGTCTCTCTTTCACTCGCACACTTCATAGCTGACAATGAGACCTGAGCCTTAAACATATGGTAACAGAATACAGTACTCACATATCCTTATAAATCTTGTCCAGATCCTTGTTACCACTGATATTAGGCACCGAGCGTCGCGGATGTACGGGCGTCATATGCCCGGCGATCGAAGTCAAATGCTTCATAGGACTCTACACAAAAATGTTTACAATACTACATGAAAATAACGCTTATGTGGTTGGGTACTGTTCGGCCTTACTTGCTAAAACAATAGGAACAATAATTTGGTTAATAAATATACTTACATTGTCACCTCTGGCAAAAAGCCTGGAGATCCAAAAGAGTGTTGAATATTTCGAGTACCGCAACATTTCCCTCATAAACCACCGGTAATGTGGCTCGAAGCATGGGGAAATGACGCTAGTCAGAACCTGGCAAATATAACTCAAATAACTAAGAAAATAGATATATACAATAGAATACTTGGTAGTCGGTCTTCTTTGATCGCCTAGAAAGTTGTTTTTATTTAATTGTGTGGCGAGACGAGCTAGACGTTCGCCTGGTGGTAAGCGTCACGCCTGCCACTAACAGTAACAGTGGCAGAATTGAGGACTTGCAAACAAAATTGCGCCGCACTGCACTGCACTCGTTTCCCTGAGATATTGCATGTGAAATCTCTTCATGCCCAGGAATTTCTCTGTTAACATTACCTTTCAAACCGAAACACAGTAATGCTTGCACACTACTTCTTGGCAGTTGAATAGCTGGCAAAGGTGTGGTATTTCCCCAGGCGGATTCTACAACAGCCTGATGCTAAGTATACTAACATAACGTGGCTAATGAGACTCGCCGGTCACTGTCTCAATGTAATTATCATCATCAGCCCGAAGACGTCCACTGCTGAACGAAGGCCACTCCCCTTAGACCGCCACACTGTAAGACAACCTGCCATTTTTCATCCACCGGTAACCCGCGACTTTTACAATATTGTCGGTCCACCTATATATAGTGGAAGGACGCGCCTACGCTGCGTCTTCCGGTTCGCGGTCGCCACTCAAGAACCTTTCTTCCCCATCGGTTATCAGTTCTTCGAGCGATGTGGCCTGCCCATTGCCACTTCAACTAGCAAATCCTGCGAGCTATGTCGTTGACTTTGGTTCTGTCTCAAGGTATTGAACTCCAATGCAGTGGCGCTCTAGATTTTGTTTTTCTACTCAAAGGTCTGCAGGTGCAATGGTTATGGACAATAGATGGTTATGATAATGGATAGTCATTATTTACGGGATATTTACCGTGACTATGTTGTGAAACGACCTCCCGATATTTAAAAGGATACTTCTATTTTACCACCACGAGAGCGCCTTGCTCGTCTTAGGTATAGTTTGATATGACTTAAACTGAAAAATAATAACTAATGCTAAAATATTAATTACCTAGGTACCACCAACCGCCAACTTACCATACCATCGGTGCCTGGTCGTCGCGGTTCTGGTTCCAACTCATATTGCGTTCTGACTGTAGTGCCGTCTTCTAAAGGTCTAGAATTGGATTATACTCTCAAAGGTGCTTCTAAGAATATGTAAATGCTAAAAACAAAAGTAAAACACTCTCATTCATACCTACGCACTGGGACAAAATGACAATTGCCCCTTAATGATAATTATGATCACTGTTTAAAAAGTGATCACAACATTTAAGAAAGAAATAAAGAAAGAAAGGAAGAAAGAAATGTAATTTATTTTGTAACATCATTGTAAGTAGTATAACTTTAATATAATTACAGTCAAAGGGATGATGTCACAAAAATGGCTTCAACTCAGCATAGTGCTGTTTATCAAACAGCGCTGATCTTCCGTTGATGCCAATTCAAGTGATTTCACGAAAGGCTTATAACAGTGAAACGTTTTCCTAACATAAGACTACATAAAAATATTATCTGTACACCTACACATTCTATTTTTTTTATATAAATAAATATTATATTATATTTGACAAATTAAACATTCACACATTCTTTATAACTGCAATAAACATTAGAGAATTGGCGACATATGTATAGCATACTTATAACTGAGCATGTACAGCATATTGGAAAATAAACATAATTAAACATGAGCAGATGTAAGTACATAGAACCTTAGCGAAATAATAAAAAACTAGAACCAAAGTTAGAATACTTAAAAATTAATTTAATTCTGTGAACTGGAAGGATTACCATTTTCGATCAAATCTGTTCGTGGGTTCGATCCCGGGCCAATAAATATAAATCAAACCGCACTAGAGCACCATTGTCATAAATACATAGATAAATGAACTCTATATTGTTGTTATAAGTGGCGGCCTGTCATCGCCAATCGCCCTTCGAGGGTAGTTTTACTGTGGGCAAACGCCTGGCCTGACAGTTTAAAAAATCGTGACTTACCCTAGTACAACCATCCCCACCGGCTGGTTCTGACTCAACATCACGTAGCACTCGAGCGTGGTGGAATGTATCGCAGACTCAAACAAGTCCATCAGTGTTTGCGCCAGCGGCGCGCGCTCGCAAATGTCGTACATAGCGACCAAGTCGAACGCCTCGCCTGGACGTACGCGGAAAGTCCTGAAAAATAGACCTTATGTCATGAAAATGGTAGTTACAACTATTTTCGATAAATCCATAAAGCAGCTATTTATTTCGATGTAGAGGCTAGTTCGAACGGTTCGCCTGAACTTTGTGCCTGAATAGAAATTCATACAAATTAGACTTTATTATGTCTATTAAATTAGTAAAGCTTGGCAAAGTAGAAATTAATAGACCACCACTAGCTCCACTATCGCCACTATGAACTAGCGCCTAACCTACTAATCCTAATATTATAAATGCAAAAATTTGTCGGCGTGTGTGTACGTGTGTTTATTACTCCTTCACGCTGACACGGCTGAATGGATTTCGATGAAATTTGGTATAGAGGTAGCTTATGCCTTGGGATAAAAAGTAGCCTAAGTTTTATTATAAGTTTAAGAATTTAGAATCGCGGGTGAAACCGCGGGGTGCAGTTACGACGTTAAAAGTTGTTATACGTACATGCCAAGGTTGTACGTATGAACGCGTACCTAACCTCGTGAGCAAGTGTGCTACTGCTGCGCCTTTTATGTCGCATTGGACAAAGAAAGAAGTATTGGCAGCTTAACACATACTTTACAATGTTGCCGACTTCCCAAATTACCTGTAGACTTCCTGCTTAGCCAAGCGCCCATACCTTAAATTATCTTTTGGGGAATAAAATGAAGCACAAACAAATACCGTTTTTTCTTACCCTCTAACAGAGTTTACATGAGCCACGTACAAAGTTTCGTTTATAAATCGCATGCGAGTGCTATAAGGAGTGACTAACTGCAAAAAAATGCAATATAAAGTCAAAAGAAATCCAAGCTGTAACTATTGAATTAATTATTTATAAAGCGATGATAGCTCAGTGGTATAATACCATCAGATCGCACGTTGCTGGTTGAGGGTTTAAATCCCAACAATAAGCTGCCGGTCAAAGAAAATAGCGTCAGGAAACCACTTTTAAGTAGAAAATATTAAGTTGTGGGGCATCTAACGGTGTGCTCACAGCGGCCGCGGAAGTGAGAGCAGAAAGGGCCAAATGCCCCCGGCCCCCTCTAATTTTAAATACTTGGTAAAGAAGGTTTCTCTGTTTACCCCTCCCAACTTGGAGTACTTCCGTGGTCCCTGTGTGTTCAGGTACTAGACAGCTTCACTTGAGAGCCATCTGCTATATACTAGGCAATATGCGTTAACCATTTTCGACCAAACCTTCATTTAACATCGAGTGAGCTATAGTCAACACCTAGCTATAGCTAGACAAACTTTGAAAAAGTCTACATAGACATCAAGAAGGTGGAGCCACGGCTTTGAACTTAATTTATCTAACTATTGCAGTTATTTTTCTTTCATTCATCTAAAACAGATTTCATGATTGGTAAGTTTTTTTCACACTTACAGTAAAATGTTCTAGCAACGGAAAAGACGCGTGGTTGGAAGGGAAACATATTATACAATACTCTCTATCGGGGAATAGCTCGTATGCCACTTCCAACATGTCAAACCCATATCTGAAAGATCAATAAAAAATATAATATTAAATGTAAAAATCCTCTTTGCTTTAGAAAAGAACACTCTCAATGAAACCACCTTTCAGACCATAAAAATCCATGGTAGATTCTTTCATTTGGGAGCTACAATGGTGTGGCACTTCGTTTCGCACAGCAAGGTCATAAAAGTCTCAGCCAGAATCTGTTTCCCCAAAAGTACAATCCCTGTGCTTTTCGTTCTTCAAATTCAGAGTATATAGGTTTCTAAGTTAAACGTGCTGCGTGCTCCTATTACTCCTATGCTGCATCTTAGACCGTATAGTTGCTTTCACCCAAGTGATATCACTTAGGTGCAATGATTCCGAGGTGAAATGAAGAGACTATAATTTCCACTTTTTTCACCTAGGTGATTTCACCCAGCCCGTCTAGCATGCGAGTCATGATAAAAATCTATCCACTCTTTTATCCCGCCAAAATGAGACGGACATATCCACATTCTAGCTTTGTCACGTTTCCACACGGTGGCATGTCAATTTATCTATTTTTTATGTGTGCTAGGGGGCCTGGTCAACAAAGAGGAATAAACCATCAACAGGTATCAAACGCAAGCCTACAAGTCAAGAACTTATAACACCTCTCTATTTGCATCGTGGACTTAGGGGTCTATAGTCCACTGCTGGTCATAGACCTGCACCCTTATCATGGACGTTCGCGATCCTGATTCCGACCGTGTGAGAGCGGGAGGACGCATGACGCGAGTAAGTTGGTACGAGCGGGATGGCATGCTATCGCAATCAGAATCGCGAACGTCCATGATAAGGGTGCTGGTCATAAGCCCTTGAATTTCGTCTCCGGACATATGCACAAATTTCCTCACGATGTTTTTGTTCTCCGAAAAGCTAGTAATATTAAAATTTAAAATCCGTACATAAAATCCAAAAAGCTCATTGGAAAATGCCAGTGATTTGTACCACGACCTCACGATTTCGATCTCTCACTAGACTACTACGGCTAACCTATATGCACGTGACACTAATGTGAGATGGATACACTTTTTTTTTGCCTGGTGATAAGCGTCACGCCTGCCACTAACAGCAGCATTGCCAGAATTGTGAACTTGCGAACACAATCCTGCTGATATTGCGCTCGTCACCCTGATATATTAGATGTTAATTCTCTTCATACCCAGTATTTCTCTAGTAACATTGCCCTTCAAACCGGAACACAATAATGCTTGCAAACTACTGCTTGGCGGTTGAATAACTGGCAGAGGTGTGGTACTTGTCCAGGTGGTAGGACTCGCAGACTCTGCAGTAGAGTACTACTACAAAACTTGTGTAATGTTAGTGTTACTTTTCCACGCTGTTTTCGCTCAACGGATTTGAGTGAAATTTTTAACGGAGATAGCATCGAGGTACCGAGGATACTCACTAACATCACACATAGCACTATGCTTCTTTTAATTTTCCAACCCATACTGTCGTGAAGCGCTATTGGAGCGAGCTAGCTGTTTCTACCTGAGCTATGATCGGTCTATTTGGAACAGGTCGAGATCACGCCAGAACTCTTTTGGCGTACCTTGACTCTTTCGGTATTTTCTTTTAATCCAGGTAAAATATAAAGTTTCCGTAAAATGACGGGTGAAAAGAGGCTCTGTTATGCTAGGGCATCACCTGCGTGACGCTTTAAGTCCAGTTATCGAAATAATCAACGTGCAATAAATGATGCACTAAACAATGCGCTACATGGGTGGCCACACTATCATTTGACTTTGAAATATCGCCTAACGTCTAACGACGTTAATCGTGCCACTAGCCTATTAGCGTGCTAACACCCGGCCATATCTGCGTACTGTATCAAATACCGCGCTAAATAACGGCATTACACGCAGGTGAAGCCCTAGCATTAGTAATAAAATAACCTAATAAAAGTACCTTTCGTCATAATCGTGGTGCATAGCGAACAACTCCAATAGGAAAGCATTGGGAGGGCCCGAGTACCGCGTAGGCTCCGGCGGCTTTTCGCTCACTGGCCCAGCGTTTACCGAAGCTGAGGTAACGAAAACTGCATTAACCAAAGATAATATGCGTATAGAATAATATACAATAATATATAATCATCAATACCAAAGTGAAGCTTGACAAAAAACTAAAATGGAAACTTTTAGTTTTTTTTCTTTTCTATTATAATTTGTGGTAATACTTCTAATTAGTCCGATGATCATTATCTGATGAGAATAACGGACATCTATCTAAAGTATCAGATAACAAAGTAGATAGGAATAGAAACCTATTTTTTAAATACTTTCTTTATAATTTTTTAGCAATCTCTTTTTATCGCATCCTACTCATCATCCACTGGCTGCGGAAGTGAGAGGGCCAAATGCCCCCCCCCCCCCCCTCGAAAATCAAGTGAGGGGGCTCCAATTGAAAAGATTTCTCTGTGCTATCCTTCACACAGAACCTTGTTTTTTCTTAAATGAAAAAGAGTTTGAGAAAAATTGACGGAGAGATTTGACAGATAATTTGATTGCCCTAGTCATCTCTGTTTCGTGTTGCGAATGGGAAGTTTTGCGACTAAACCGACTGCAGGACATACAAGCTGTGGTTTTGCATCCCCCCAAATTTACAAAGGTAGATCATCGTTATGAACAACTTTTACTATGGGGCCAACCCTGAAATCGCGAAATATCTGCTGTTCCATACAAAAAGTTCATTCGTTCATGCGCGATTTGGGATGGCCGATGGCTACCTCTGCAAATTTGGCGGGGATGCATAACAACAGCTTGTATACTTTTCCCGAGGCACGTGACTCAGCCAGATCTTCTGCATTTGGTGTCCAAACACTGCCATCTGGCTTCGTATAGCATCACTCCACCTGGTACCGGTCACCTAAGATTCTACTGCCTTATCTATTCTGCAAAATTTCGAACATCGTCATTTTAATAGCTGACCTTTCGGTTTTTCTTTCCTTTTATCGTCAGCAACTACATCTTTACGGGAACTGTCCATCATTTTCTTTATGGTATCAACGGGACTGGAAGATAAATTCCTATTAAACTCCTGCACCCTTATCATGGACGTTCGTGATTCTGATTGCGAGCGTGCGCGAGCAGGACGGCGCATGGCGCGATCGAAATCGCGAACGTCCATGATAAGGGTGCTGGTCCTATTTACTATTATAAAAATACTGCTACTAGAAATATTAAAACATCCCACTTATATTATAAATACGAAGGTTTGTCGGTGTGTGTGTGTGTTTGTCACTCCTTTACGCTGGAACAACTGTACGGATTTGGATGTAATTCGGTACCTATATACCTTGGAATAAAACATAGACTACTTTTTATTCCAGGAATTGCGGGTAAACTGCGGGGCGCAGGCGCAGCTAGTTTCCAGATAAATATTAAAATATATATGTTAGGTACAGTTTGTAATCAGTGATTATACGCAAATTTCAGTTAACCTAATAGATAGATAACCCCTTTATTGTACACACCAAAAGAAACAAGTAGGTAGTAGCAGGATGTAGTCCTTTTTAGTAGGATACAAGCTACGAACTGCGCAAACTTTGACAATTCGAGCAAGACATTCGCCTGGTGGTAAGCGTCACGCCTGCCACGAACAGTAGTAGCAGTGCCAGAATTGTGAACTTGCGAACACAGTCTTGCGTCGCACTGCATTGCGCTCGGCACCCTGATATATTAGATGTTAAATCTCATACCCAGTAATTTCTCTGGTAACATATTGCCCTTCAAACCGGAATACAGTAATGCTTGCACACTACTGCTTGGCGCTTGAATAACTGGCAAAGGTGTGGTACTTTCCCAGGCGGACACTGCAGTAGAGTCCTACCACTACAAAATTTAGGCAATTAGTCGTATAAATAAAATCTGTCTAGATAAACAATAGTAATATTCGCATGGATAATATTAATTTATCTTTATCTATGACTACTGTACCAGGGTATGTCCTAAAGTCCAAGACTAAACAACTCGAGGTTCTACTGACAAAGGAACTCACCTGCGACTTAATAGTTATCACCGAACACTGGTTACGTAAACACGAATTAGTTTCTGTTACACTATGTAACTTTGATTTATTATCTTTTAGCTGTAGAGAAAAAGTAGCACACGGCGGAAGTTGCATCTACGTACGGTCGGGGATGATGGCGGTCAGCAGACAGGACTATTGCGACCTAACGCAGGAACAAATTTTTGACGTGTGCGCCGTGCTAATACTTGACGACAATATCCTAGTTGTAGGAGTGTACCACTCCAACTTGACGAGTCACGGTGACTACCTTCAACTTTTCGAGACCCTTCTCTGTAAAGTAACAGACGAGGGCTTGGACTGCGTCATAATGGGTGATATTAATATCGATCTGCTAGACAGCTCTAGCGCACAAAAGCAGTTGGTAGATGTGCTTGAAAGTTTTAATTTTACGCAATTAGTAAACCACCCAACGCGCGTGGATGCGGGTGGTCGTAAGTCTCTTCTAGACCACGCGTACACAAACATGGCTGTGAAACGCGTGACTACCATCGTGGGCGTCGACACGCACCCGCTCAGTGACCATGGCGCCCAGCGCCTCACTCTAGCAAGAAGCGTTACTTCTGCACCTGCGCCCGCGCACTATCTAGGCCGCAGCTTCTCTGCGGCCAACGAGTATAACTTTATTGTTGCCCTGGATTCAATTGACTGGGAAAATATCATTGAAAAATCGAGTAATTGTTGTCACGCGTTGGCCGAGAGTATAGTCAATATTTTATCTAATAAATTAAAAATCTGTTTTCCGCAAAAAAAACAGCTTACTCATAATAAACACTGGGTTGACGCGGAAATTCACAATTTTAAGTACTTACTGCATGAGGCTATACAATTAAAGAAAACATTTCCCACCGATGACTTACTGCGTATTAAGTGCAATGAACTTACAATTAAATATCACGCCTTATTAAAAGAATAACGTGTCAGTCATTACTCTAGTATAGTCAGGGATAATCCACGACGCATGTGGACTGTAATAAATTCAGAGCTGGGTCGTGGCACTCGCGAGAGAGTAGATTTCACTGACCTGGTGCGGGACGCGGACGGTCAAGCGTTTGGCACTAAGAAGGATCTGGTGGACGCACTTAACTCGGGGTTCGTGACGGCGGCAAGTAGGTGCGGAGCGCCCGCGGCTAACAGCGCAAGCGCCTTAGCTGCACTTGGGGACGAAGCATCCGCTAGCGACGTGTCACTAAGGCTAGAACCGTTCTCTCCCGTTGAAGTGGTTACTATAGCGACCAAACGTATTGCTCCTAAAAAGAGTACCGATCTCTATGGTCTGTCCGCAAGCATATTAAAAACCGGTATAGAACCAGTAGCACCCGTTATTAGTCACTTGTTTAACTCATGCCTGCGGGAAGGCATATACCCAACAGCACTCAAGAAAGTTAAAATATGCCCCTTGTACAAAGGGAAGGGCAAAAATTCAGAGGTCAAGTCCTATAGGCCCATATCTCTCGTCCCTGCCGTAAGTAAAGTGTTTGAGGTCGGACTCAACAGGAGACTTCTTAACTTTATCGTAGATCGTGGCGTTTTGTCGGAACGGCAATACGCGTATCGGGCCGGCCGTGGGACCACAGACTTGGTGCGTGAGGTGGTGTGGCGAGTGTTGAGCGCACGCGAGGCGGGATTACAGGTTGCCGTTCTTTGTTGCGACCTATCGAGCGCGTTCGATACTGCCGATCACGATCTCGTTGCTAATAAGCTGCAGTTTTACGGGATCCGCGGTCCGGCTCTGTGCGTGATGTCGTCCTTCATGTCTAAGCGAACGCAGGTCGTGGTGGGTGACAGAGGCCACGTCGTATCGTCTGAGATGGAGAACGGGATGGGCGTCCCACAGGGCTCCTGCTTGTCTAACACCTCATTCAGTCTCCTCCTCAACGACCTACCCGGTGCCATCACTGGCGCCGAGATTTACATGTACGCCGATGACGTCGCTGCGGTGATTACCGCGCCGACGCATAGTCAGCTGGAGTCGAAACTGAACACGGTAGCAAACGAGCTCGACAGCTGGTTCCGTTCTAACGGATTAGCTCTTAATAAGGACAAGACCTGCTTCCTTACATTCAACCTCAATGGTCACTCAACAAAGACTTATTCGGTAGCAGTCGGCAATACCGCGCTCCAACAGGTACATGGTACGAAACTTCTGGGTTTCCACATCGACGGTGCGTTGACGTGGGAGACGCACATAGACGAGCTTTGCGGGAAGCTGAGCCGCTCGTGCTTCGCGCTCCGGCGGCTTGCGAGCACCGCCACCCGCAGCGTGGTGCGCTCCTGCTACTTGCGAGCACCGCCACCCGCAGCGTGGTGCGCTCCTGCTACTTGCGAGCACCGCCACCCGCAGCGTGGTGCGCTCCTGCTACTTGCGAGCACCGCCACCCGCAGCGTGGTGCGCTCCTGCTACTTGCGAGCACCGCCACCCGCAGCGTGGTGCGCTCCTGCTACTTGCGAGCACCGCCACCCGCAGCGTGGTGCGCTCCTGCTACTTGCGAGCACCGCCACCCGCAGCGTGGTGCGCTCCTGCTACTTGCGAGCACCGCCACCCGCAGCGTGGTGCGCTCCTGCTACTTGCGAGCACCGCCACCCGCAGCGTGGTGCGCTCCTGCTACTTGCGAGCACCGCCACCCGCAGCGTGGTGCGCTCCTGCTACTTGCGAGCACCGCCACCCGCAGCGTGGTGCGCTCCTGCTACTTGCGAGCACCGCCACCCGCAGCGTGGTGCGCTCCTGCTACTTGCGAGCACCGCCACCCGCAGCGTGGTGCGCTCCTGCTACTTGCGAGCACCGCCACCCGCAGCGTGGTGCGCTCCTGCTACTTGCGAGCACCGCCACCCGCAGCGTGGTGCGCTCCTGCTACTTGCGAGCACCGCCACCCGCAGCGTGGTGCGCTCCTGCTACTTGCGAGCACCGCCACCCGCAGCGTGGTGCGCTCCTGCTACTTGCGAGCACCGCCACCCGCAGCGTGGTGCGCTCCTGCTACTTGCGAGCACCGCCACCCGCAGCGTGGTGCGCTCCTGCTACTTGCGAGCACCGCCACCCGCAGCGTGGTGCGCTCCTGCTACTTGCGAGCACCGCCACCCGCAGCGTGGTGCGCTCCTGCTACTTGCGAGCACCGCCACCCGCAGCGTGGTGCGCTCCTGCTACTTGCGAGCACCGCCACCCGCAGCGTGGTGCGCTCGTGCTACTTGCGAGCACCGCCACCCGCAGCGTGGTGCGCTCGTGCTACTTGCGAGCACCGCCACCCGCAGCGTGGTGCGCTCGTGCTACTTGCGAGCACCGCCACCCGCAGCGTGGTGCGCTCCTGCTACTTGCGAGCACCGCCACCCGCAGCGTGGTGCGCTCCTGCTACTTGCGAGCACCGCCACCCGCAGCGTGGTGCGCTCGTGCTACTTGCGAGCACCGCCACCCGCAGCGTGGTGCGCTCCTGCTACTTGCGAGCACCGCCACCCGCAGCGTGGTGCGCTCCTGCTACTTGCGAGCACCGCCACCCGCAGCGTGGTGCGCTCGTGCTACTTGCGAGCACCGCCACCCGCAGCGTGGTGCGCTCCTGCTACTTGCGAGCACCGCCACCCGCAGCGTGGTGCGCTCCTGCTACTTGCGAGCACCGCCACCCGCAGCGTGGTGCGCTCCTGCTACTTGCGAGCACCGCCACCCGCAGCGTGGTGCGCTCGTGCTACTTGCGAGCACCGCCACCCGCAGCGTGGTGCGCTCCTGCTACTTGCGAGCACCGCCACCCGCAGCGTGGTGCGCTCCTGCTACTTGCGAGCACCGCCACCCGCAGCGTGGTGCGCTCCTGCTACTTGCGAGCACCGCCACCCGCAGCGTGGTGCGCTCCTGCTACTTGCGAGCACCGCCACCCGCAGCGTGGTGCGCTCCTGCTACTTGCGAGCACCGCCACCCGCAGCGTGGTGCGCTCCTGCTACTTCGCGACCGTCCACAGTAACATCACGTACGGGTTGGAGCTGTGGGGCCGCGCTGCCGATCGGAACAGAGTCTTTGTAATGCAGAAACGAGCCATACGTGCTATATGCGGGGTTCAGAACGACGTCTCATGCGTAGAGCTATTTAGGGAACTTCAGATACTGCCCTTGCCGTGTGAGTTTATTTACCAGATAGCCCTATTCACCCATGTAAACCTAGAAACGTTCCAACGTAGGGGCGTTCACAGCACTTTAGATTTACGAAGTAATAAAAAGAAAGACCAACTGATCACCCCGTCGCACCGTCTCGTCAAGTCGGAGAGGTCAGTGTATATTCTGGGGCCCGCGATCTACAACCGTATACCAGCTTCCATTCGGGATGCTCCTTCCACCGGGTGCTTCAAATCTAAGCTCAGAGCGTGGTTACAAGAAAATTTGTTTTATGAAATTGAAGCTTATTTTAAAATAAGAGATTATTGACGTATTTTTATAATTATTATTTCATTTTACTACCTAAGTAATTATTATTTTTGACTTACTTAATGAAATTTGACGTGTAACTTTGGTGTTATCAATAAATTATTTGTATTTGTATTTGTATTTGTAAAACTGCACCCAGAACCACTGGAGAATGTTGGTTCTGGATGCAGTCCTCTCGGTTAACGGCGGTGAGCATTCTGCGATCCCCAAGCCACCTGCCAAGCGTGGGGATTATGGCAACCCTCCATAATACCCCACTCCTCTCTGTTAAGGGGGCCAGTCCAGCAGCGGACGTCTTCTGGCTTATGATACTTACCCTATCGCGAAGCTTTCATAAGACAGAAGTTTCGGCACCCTCATCAAATGAGTGTCAATGTTAACAATATCGAACTCCATCTCTTCTTCCTCGTCTTCCAAGAGCTGCAGTGAGTCCAGCTGAGCTGGAGTCGTGTCAGGAAAAGTGAGGGCTGACGGCGTCGGCAGGTCGAAATCTTTGAACTCGTCGTCGTCGAATACCCAGGTCACCTGGTGGATGGATGGACAAATCAAGTAAAATATTACTTTATTTATACTAAAACAATATACTAAATGTAAATTTCATAATCATCATCTTCCATCAGTTGTAACCGGCTGGCATCATGCTGAGCTGGGCCGTTTTGTGGCAAAAACTGTTTTAAATAATAAAAAATCTCTTACTTCCGTGCTATGTTTTTTGTCACAAATAAAGCAGTGTCTATTTGTCTATTCTATTTTCAGTCCGTAATCGCCCACTGCTGAGCATAGGCATCTCTTCTTGCACACCACTCATCCCGGTCCTGTGCAAATCTTATCCAGGTTTGACCCGCGATTTTTTACAATATCGTCGTCTCAATGAGGTTCCACACGTAAATTTTTCGCAGATGGTGCCAGCGGCGTTCCGGATGTGGCAAAATCAAGTTTTCTTGTTAATCGTTAGTCATAGTCATAGTCATATTTATTTATTTCCATAGGAGCACATATTGGATCACTTGGACATGTCAACGAATAAGTTACAAACAATTAAGGTCTTAAACAATTCACAAAATTAATAATAATAAGAAATAAATCAATTGTATCAAGTAATAGCGGCTGTAAAGGGGCCTTGTCAAGAATTAAATTATATTAATAATATAATAAAATTAAAATATTTTTACAATCATATTTTCTTTAAAGATCTCAATTCTTTTCCTAAATTTATTTATTTATTATTTTTGTTGCTTAAATCTATCTGCTCTATCATGAGGGCGTTTTCGATAATCTAGTCCAAGGAAAAATACTGGGTACTATGCCTTGTGTTAGGAATCTATGCAGCTGTTGACGGCCTGAAAATATATTTGTAGGTAAGATAGTTGTTTACATTTTATGTTGGACAGAGCTTTAATTAGCGAGGCAAAAGACTGCTGTACAAACTGGTTTGTACTGGTTTGGTCCCCATTCATCATCAGCCCGGAGACGGCCACTGCTGAACGAAGGCCTCCCCCTTCCCCATTCCGCATTAGATGGACCCAATAAAAATAGACAAAAAAAACAGTTTACGATAAAAATGGTCTAAATTGTATCCGGGCCTGACTGGTGATCGACCTCGTAAATAAATTTAATCTGAGCTTCTAGCTCCATTACTCTCTATTATTAACAGCAAAGAGTCAAAAACCTGATGGCAAGCACAGGACGGTGTGTTCCGGCAGCCTACTACTTGTGAGCCAGTTCCCATTCTATATTGGGTACGTATACCATTTTGGACTAAATGATTATGTACTTGAAGATGGTAAGTGATGACCTTAACATTAGGCGAATTGTGGTCAAACACCTAGACTGTTAAAAACAAAAAAAAATTGAATGGGGAAAGTTGTTCAACTATCTTTATTTTTTATTTTTTTGTGGGGTGTTTAGCGCGTCGCAATAACAAATTGGTGACATTGGATTTCTTCATGCTGACCTGGGTATGTCCTAAAACTGCAACCAGAACCACCGGAGCACGCGCAGCAGTGTCCTCTCCGTTAACGTGAACATTCTGCCATCCCCAAGCTGCCAGCCAAGCGTGGGGATCATGGCAACACCTCCCTATTAAAGGGGAGGCCTTCGTCCAGCAGTGGACGTTTTCTGGTTATCTATAAGCCATAAAGCTTCCTTCATCATAATCAACCTAACATACTCGTAATCCACTGCTGGACATGCGACTTAGCCCGATCCTCTGCTTTTACTTCCTTACCCTGCCTTGTTTTGCCGCTTCTCTAGCTTTCGCCAGCGACTCTGCGATGACTGACGTCCCTAGTTGATCTGCCATCGTGCTTAATGTCATACTGAAAACATTACATAAAAAAACACTTTATGACTTTAATACAGTATTTTCAATTTAAAGTTCAATCAAAATCAAACTATATAGTTTAGACAACAAAACTTAAATACAATGAACAGATAGGTATATCGCCAGCAAATGTTGTACTCAAACCGTTTATAGACCAAAATCGGATTCCAGAAAAATACGCTGTTTCCAAAAGGTAACCGTGGAACATAGTTTTTGGTAATGCAGTTTTAAAAGATCTTTGGCATCGGCTGAAAACCATGTGCACTCGCGGCGTACTACATAATATTGGACGATTTGAACTGTGTGAATCGACAGAGCCGGTCGTCTCAGTCCTCTCGACGTGGGACATCACTACGCGGGGACTATTGCGCGGACGCCTTCAAGATAGGGCTCTCTAGAATATTGAAAAGAATTGTTAATACAGTGAATCATGACAAGACGAGTTTATAATTTATAATCGACGACATATATCTATAGTTTAGGAGGAAACAGCGTCTCTCTTGACATTAATGAGATTTAAATTAAAAAAAATATTGGTACAATTCTTTGATCAAGGTTTGACACTGATGTAAAAGATTGAAACCACTTTCTAAACAGTAGAATACGCTGCACGTGAGCGTTTTCCAATAGCTACTACATGGGAGTCTTAAAGTCGCGTATGAATTTCTTCTAAGTATAATCGTGCTACATCGCATAATACGCAAGCCATATCGATAAAAAAGAAAAAAAACCTTGCGTTAGATTCCGCTTCTCTGCTGTGCTTTTTCGGCGCCGCATTTAATTTTCTGAGTCCAGCGAAGGGCGACAATTCAAAGCTCTCTTCCAAAGCTTCGAAGTTGATTACAGTGTTGAGGCACATAACACCCACGGCTACTTCTTTGTGCTACAGAATAAATATTCATGATATTGTAGGACAAAATAGGTACGATTATTTAATATTTTTTATTACATGATAACTAAGGGGATCATAGTGAAAATAGCCAATAAAATATATTCATAGATGCGGATTTTAACATTTTAACCCTTTATTACATGAATTATGAATATACAGGGTTAGTTCTAATCAGTTAGCATCCTTTTAAGAGCATATTCTGTACATAAAAACAAATGACTTTTACTATGGGGCCAACATTGAAATCGCAAAAATGAACTTCTGTATGGAACAGCTGATAATTTTTTCGCGATTTCAATGTTGGCCCCATAGTGAAAGTTGTTTATTTTGATGTACAGTACAGAATATGTCTTTAAAAAGATACTAACTGATAAGAACTAACTCTGTATATGGTGGTGTCTCTTTACATCGTCTATGTTTGTCGAATAACAAGGGAAGCATCTGTGCAGCCTGCTTGTAAATTTCTCTGGCAGCCTGCATACGTCCGTCTCTTTTTATTCGGCAAACATAGGCGATGTGAAGTGTGAATGTGTCTAAAGAATTAAATAGTTAGGAGCCCTGGCAGGCGGCTTGGTAATCGCAGAATGCTCGCCACCGTTTACCGAGAGGATGCTTCTGCCCGTTCTTCGGTGGTTCTGGATGCAGTTATGTAACCAGACTAGGTATGTATTTGATTGTAGGATGTTACCTCACAAACTAGTAGAACCCTCTCCGACTCCGGGTGCCTTGCTACCAGCTCGCTGATGTAGTAGTCGCCGTACAGTTCCCGCAGCCTCTCCGAGTGGGCCTCGATGATCGGGACTATGTCGTCATTGTCCTCCTCACTATGGAAACAATCCATACTGAAGCTATTGAAACATTTTAATACTGGATCGGCCTTGACTGCTTGCTGGACATTATAGGCCTACCATCAAAAGGGTATTGGACGATATGCCACAAGTCAACCACATCCCTGGCTGGCACGGTGCATGTTGACTAGTTCACTTCTGCCATAAAATTTCTTCGTTGGATATGCAGGTATCTTCTCGATGATTTCATTTATTTAAAAAAACCGTGGTTTTTGTTTTTGATCTGGGTAAAATAGAAATTCCTATTTTTTCAAACTAAAACTAGCTTGGTCAAAAAATTATATCATTGATTTGCTACCACCAGGTTTGTCGTCTATCTCACATAAAAAATTAAAAACGGATGCTGTCGAGGTGGCCAATGTAAGCACTTGAGCTAACACTTACACAGCTCTCCTTATCCTGAGCCTCGGACTGACCTCTTTCCGGTCAGCTATGCACAAGGCAGGCAGCTGGTCGGCAGATATCCCCTTCTCCATCGTATTAACGCGACGGAACGACGCCTCTGCTCGGGACTGGCCCGGGATTAATACTGGAAAATGTTACTGCATCAACTGGCTTATTAGCATGCGGACCAAGACACCGTGCTCTATTCTTACTGACATGAAACAACAGAACAAGGCTACGACATCAAGAGATGACAAAACTTTATAGTAAGGCACATGCTAGCCCTGCTGGTTTTTCTTCACATCATATCATCAGCAGGAGACGTCCACGCTAGACGAAGGCCTCCCCTTTAGGGAGGTTCCATTGATTTTCCTTATTTTGGATGTATAAACGTGTGTTGTGTATGTTTGGATGTGTAGTGGTCGAGCGATAGTCTCGCAAAAACTTGAAAATGAAACTTGAAACTCGTCCGATTTAGATAGTTTTTGTTTTATTCACCTCATGCTGTGGTAGTTTAGGAAAAAAAATGTGGTACGAAGTTCACCGGGCTATCGAGTTTTGGATATGTTACGAAATGCATTAAGGGTCAACCCAGACGTACCACAACCACACTACATCCCAACGACAAAATGTGGTGTCGCAGTGGGTACGTGTGAATAGTGCGCAGCAGCTTTTTGCAGTTGCGTTGTGGTACCGACAAAATGTCGATGTGGTTGCGTTGTCGTTAGCAGTTGCGATGTGGCTGCGCCGTGTGCAGACACAGTTCGACTCTGGCTTTCATAGAGCGCGCACTGTCGTTGCGTCGACGCAACGTTGTATCTGCGATGTGGCCGTCGGCTATTTCACTGTGTAGCTGGTGATTGCGTTGTGGTTGCGATGTGGTTGCGATGTGGTCGGTATCAACCACGCGGTCGGTAACGACGGCAAAATGTGATACGTGTAAATTCAACTATTCATTTTCAATACAAAATATGCGCCCGACCCGTGTTGTGGTTGTGGTGTGGGTGTGGTTGTGGTACGTGTGGGTTGACCTTAAGACTTCTGAGTAATACATGTCACTCAACCAGCTTTCTGTTTCAGTCTTGTTATTTACGTATAATCATATCGTCACTCCATCGAGGTAATTGAGAGTGAACCGCTACGTTAACCGAGATTAAACATTTATTTTGTTCTCCACTCTAGAATATCATCTTCATTAAAGCTCGTCATTGTTCACTGCTCAACAAAGGCCTCCCCAAAGCTTGCCACTCTCCCCGATTTTCGAACACTTTACCCGCGCCCGCCGCGCCACTGTCTCTGACATGCGGTCTACAATTAAAGCTCTTTGACTAGGAAAAAGACAAAAACGACTCCTCTTAGATCTTAGCCACATGATGCAACGTTGGCTTCTGCGATGCCGCTGCGGCGTTCTACATAGGAAAATCCGTGTGACCACATGGTGCGATGCCGTAAATTTTACAAATAAATATCAGTGCGGTCGTCGTCAGCCATAAGACGTCCACTGCTGGACGAAGGCCTCCCCCTTAATAGAGGGGTGTTGCCATAATTCCCACACTTGGCAGGCAGCTTGCCCACCAATGCTCACTACCGTTAACTGAGAGGACGCTGCTGTCCGTCCTCCGGTGGGTCTCGTTGCAGTTTAAGGACATACCCAGGTCCTTCACTTAACAGGATCAGTGCGGTGCGACGACGGAAATATCGCCATAGGTACTCGTAGGGTACTCACATGGACACGTGGTGACAGATTTGACTATAGCGATGTGTTGGACATAAGGGTCGTGCATGAACACAGACTTGAGCATGTTATCGATAGCCTCGCGCGAGTACACCGGCTCCCAGCACACCAGGTGGATAAACATTGTGTTGCGAGAGTTTAATTCCACTGCCCTGGAAGATGGCGATATTATTGTTTAAAAAAAACACTATACTTAACAATAAAGATGTAATTGTGAATAGTCTTACTTGTATTTAGTCCAAATATATTGTTCCCATGCCTGTGGATGTACCGACGGTATAAGTGGGTAGTCTCGGATAGCGAGGAATCCGACCAGAACCCCGTTTACGTCCATCTGGCATATAGATAGCACGCAGTTTTCTCTGAAACACAACAGGAATCACTATTAAACACGACAATAAATAAATCTGACTTCTGTTTCATTTCTCAATTCCTTTGTGTTTAGTTACCTATAGCTTGGCAAAAACTAGTAGAAATTCACTACGCTACTATCGCAAATAATTTTAAATACTAGCAACCCCGTAGTAGGTACATCTCAGGTTCATCTACGTGAAATGAAGGTATCTACTGGGTTACAGGGTTACCAGTAACCCTGTATAAACAGGGTTACTAGTAACCCTGTATACCATCCAGAGAAAAACAGCATAACTAACCAAAAACCACAAAAAACAATTGATTGCCTATAAATCGAAGCAATTCTAAATCCAATTCATTTGCTCTCTACTGTCTACTTCTATAGTCGTCGCCGTTCTCAGCCTGTTGGTAGCATTTACAAGTTGACAACAACAATATCGGTATGTTGCAGTTGTCCTTAGCCGGCGAACCGCCAGCTACGAATCAGTGAAAAAAAATCTTTTTAATAGCTATAGACTAGAGGTCCCCCGCGACTTCGTCCGCGTACGGAAGAAATACTTGTATATATCTTCCATGCATGTGCATCTTTTTTCACAACCCGGAAGAAAACTAGCTCCCACAAACACAGGATATCCCGACTGTGGGAGCTAGTGTCTTAAATCTTATCTGTAAGTTACATGGCTTTTTATTTTATTAAGATAGGTACTGTTTCAAAACATGTAATAATTTCAATTTTAAATTTAGAAATAAGATAATGTAAATTGTAATTTTTTTGCAATGATATAAATTATTATTATTGTTATTTATTGTTATAGGTATTCAGTAATGATAGTCCAGTGTTGAACATTCAACACTGACCTCTCACAAGACACGCCAACCATCCCGATCTCTAGCATCTTCACATCTTATCTCATAGATCGCCATTTTTTTATTCAGAATTGGTTTGCTTTTGAGCACATGATGTCTGATGTAAAGCAATAGGTAGTAGGCTCGGTAGAGGAAGGAGCATGCTGACTTAGAAGGAAGCTATTTAGTTAGTTACCTACTTTGTTAAGTTTGTTATAGCTAGTCTAGTGGTAGGACTCTACTGCAGAGTCCGCCAGGGGATGTACCACACCTTTACCAGTTATTCAAACGCCAAGCAGTAGTGTGCAACCATTAGTGTTGAAGGGCAATGTTACCATAGAAATTACTGGGTATGAAGAGATTTAACATCTGATATCTCTGGGTGACGAGCTCAGTACAGTGCGGCGCAGGAAACAAATGCGAATACAAATTCGCAAGTTTACAATTCTAGCACTGCTACTGTTAGTGGCACGCTTACCACCAAGTAAAAGTCTTGCTCGTCTCGTCACTTGACAGCATAAAAAAAGCTAGTACGAAATGACACTATCAATAGACAATAGACAATAGTTTATTCGTGGCAAAAGTATAAACAAAAAATCAGTTACACAGAACACGGAAAAGTAATACAAAAATAAATAATAAATTGTTACCTTTATCACACTACCTAATATTACAAATGCGAAAGTTTGTCGGTAAACAGGAAAACGGCAGAACGGGTTTGAATGAAACTCGGAATGGAGATAGCTTATTTCCCGGAATACCATATAGGTTTTTTATTATTAGGCTTGCGTTTGACTGCCAACTCCTCTGAGTAGGGTACTTTTTATCATACACAATACGTGAAAACCTATAATTAGCTTTCTGTCTTTAATATTAGTCTATTTATAAGTTACAACAGCTGTTGGTTTTCCAATAAATAAATAAACATCATGACCGTTTTTCAACAAATCAGTTTTTCACCGTGTTTCTTTTCTTTTTTTTTCGCGGTTGATACCGCGGGGCGCAGTATGTATATAAGGTTCTCACATTAAATAGACAATTTCAGGCGTGCCGTGGACACGAAAGTTCCAAGACATGGACTCGTTGACCAAGTCCAGGATTTGAGTAGCGTCGTCCACGCTCGCCAGCCGCACGCGGCCCAGGGGAGGCGGCCGGAACACGCGGGACGCCTTCGACATGGCTTCAGTGACCTCTCCCTGCAATATCTAATTAACACTATACCAACGCAAGGAATTTGTAAGGTGTTTTATGAGCATCGATATCTTGATAAATAATTGTCAAATTGCTGACATATCAATACTTTCAAGTAGACAACGAATCATCGCCTGCAGTAAAAGAGTATTTATGAAAAGGTACTCTGTTAATTTCGCTATGTAGGGTATTTTTTCCCTCAAATCAAGCAGAGCTAGTGAATAAGTACCCAGCTTTTCTCTTTCTCAGGATCCTTAGCCTGGAACCCTCATTCCCTTTCCCGCTTCGGAAAGAACTCGCTCCTTTAGGGAAATTATATCCACAGATATCGGATATATATATACAGTTTGCTTGCTTTAGGCCTAACCAAAGATAATACACGTTATATAGCCAACAATATTTTAACAGTCCCTGCCAACTACCTACTTGCGAGTTTCCTGTAGCCTTAGATAGGAGCCAGACTTGAGAGTCAGACTTTGGAGCCAGAGATGCCAACACTGGTGTGGATGTCACCTCGCAAAGTCTCTCTCTCCTCAACATTAGATCACCAGTTACAACTACTGAAACATACTGTTTATATTTGTATTCTCTTTGCAGCTACCATATGACCTTGACGGTCAATGGATCACTGTCATGTTTTATATGTTTTCAGGCAGCTTCAGTTGAAAGCCAGTTTCCATTCCAGACAAGATCATTTAACATCAGGTGAGCTGAGGCCGGTCCAGCCCTTCGAGTCGAGTTGGTGAATAACCCAGGCCAAGAACCTAACCTGTCAAACGTAAAAACTAAAACGCTTGTTTTAGAAAATGCAGACAATTACAAAAAGACGGAATAATAAATTGCCACGATACGATGATTGACGGCCTGCACTGCCCGAGACAACCACCCAATTCGGAGTCACCACCTGCCTGTCTATTACCCGGTGCAAAGTTGCCCATAATTATAACACTAGCAGAATCAATCAACCATAAACAATCATAATTCTCTTGCACGTCTATTGTCTAAAATAAAAAAGTTTCTTTTCTATAATTTTTTGTAAGATTTGTACTTTAGAGGCAATTATTATAGGCGTTGTTTAATATCACAGATTATTGAAAATATTTGTAAGTATGCATGTTACTAACAAAAATGTAAGTATTTAATAACTATAATGTCACTAAACGCATGTCTCCAATCATGTTTTCATGAAATAAATATATTATATTATATTATTAGAATTTCCGAACTAGATGGCAATAACTAGCCTTTGCATCAGGAACCACCAGGAGCCGGAGCAGGAGTCACCAGTTGTCTCTTCAATTCGGTGCCCTATCTCGCGGACAAAATTTTGGCTTCGGCACCCCAACAGCCCGTGGTTTTCACGGCGATGGAAACAAACAAATAATTTGGTTCCATCGCTGCGTATTTGTGCCGCTTTCTATTAGCGCCATCTTCCGCAGTTGCTCTCCGTGAGTGGATCGAGCGGCTAAAGTGGCTGGCAGTGACATTGCTGACGCATGAGGCGTTCCTCACCAAGCACTTACCGGTTTTCCAAGGCACCAGAGTCAGCCAGTTCGGCCTCTTACCATCGATTCTACTAAGGCCGTGTGACTTGCCCGATAAACTGGAGCATGCAAGGAACATTTGCCGAGACAAAAGCTCTGCGACCTACGTTGTTCAAAGCATGATGTCGCGGAAACCTACCTGTACAACAGCGACATCTCAAAGCGTGATGACCATCAGCTTCATCCTTGAAAACCCTGGTGTAGCTGAGGTTCACCCACCTTGCAACTCAGTTGGAGAGCTACATGCAGTCATCTTCCTATAAAGTGAAGCCATAGAAGACAGTCTAGCTAAATCTACCCCGGCAGCGTTGTCCGAAATTCCTTTATGTATCTGCTTAGCCCCCACATCATCCCAAGCCCGCTGGACATACGGAGCTGCCGGCTGCCGGACACAAAGCGCCAGAATTGAGGATCGACTACGCTGCAAAAGCGTCGGACACATACGGAATACTCGCCGTCACCATCGGGGCGAAGAATAAGAGTGACAAGGTTTACGAGGGCGGCACTGAAAATTTCGGGAATCAAGGAAGTGACACAACATTACTATTTAAAAATATATTTATTGCTTTTCGAAGTATTCTCCGCGAAATTTGACACATTTTTCCATACGATGGAACCAATCATTGAAGCAACCATTCCATTCGGAAGTTGGGGTCTCCAAAATGGCCGTTTTGTAGGCGTCCACAGCTTCTTCAGGTGATGAAAATCTCTGTCCACGCAATTTATTCTTTATTTTAGGGAAAGTATAGAAATCATTAGGGCTTAGGTCGGGGCTGTACGGCGGATGGTCCAATAATTCTATGTTTTCTTGCTCTAAAAACTCTTTTGTTCTGTGCGCGGTGTGAGAACTCGCATTGTCGTGATGGAGGATGATGCGGCGGTTGCAGTTCTCTTTACGGAGTTCAGAAACGACCTGTGGCAAACAAATGCTAGCATACCATTCTGCATTAACCGTTCTTTGTCCCTCAAGAGGAATAGTCGTAACATGGCCGGTTTTGGAGACAAACGTGGCCACCATTTTTTTTGCAACACTCCGTGAACGAACAATTTTTGTTGGCTTTAACTCATTTTCGAACACCCAAACTCGTGACTGGTTTTTTGTTTCGGGTTCGTACGCGTATATCCAGGATTCGTCACCTGATACGATGTTGTATACAGCATTTGAGGATCCTGCGTGGAATCTTTCGAGAGTTCTGACGCACCAAGTAACGCGAGCCGCTTTTTGCTCTTCACAGAGCGAATCCATCGGGAAAACAACTTTTTTACACCTAATTTTTCATGCAAGATTATTTGTATTTGACTCATGCCAATGTCTAAAGTTGCCTGAATTTCGCGGTATGTCACATGTCGATCTTCCTCAATCAGCTTACGCACAGCATCAACGTTTTCTTGGGTGACTGCAGTTTTTGGACGACCTTGACGGGGATCATCACTGAGCTTGACACGTCCACGTTGAAATTCAGCAAACCAGCGATAAATTGTGGTTTTGGATGGAGCTTTTGATGGCGAGTGCAGCTTGCAGCTCGCGTGTAGTTATTTTATATTAAAATAATATGCCATAATTAATGTGAGAAAAAACATTTTTTATTTCAAACAGAACTTACAGAATCTCCATAGAAACCAATCAACAACTATAGACATAAACACCATACAGGATTGCTATCCATGAAGATCTAAATAACATCCCCACTCAATCCGATAAATTGTGTGCAAAAGACATGTTTCGGCCTGCCTACCCCCTTTGTTAACATATCTGCAGGCATCCTAGCAGTTTCACAATATTTGATGCAAATCGACCCTTGCTCTGCTAACTCCCTAACAAAATGATACCGTACATTTATATGTTTAGAACGTTTCCCTATTACAGGAGAATACACCAATTTAGCAGCGCTTTGGCTGTCACTGTAAATTGTAACAGCTTCGCCTGTAAAACCAATCAGTTCACCATATAAACCATTCAATGATATCACTTCCTTTGAGACCTCACTAATGGAAATATATTCTGATTCTGCAGTGCTTAATGCCACACATCTCTGCTTAGCAGACTGCCAAGCCACCGCAGCACCACCAACAACAAGAGCATAGCCGGAGAAAGACTTCCCATCAGGCCCGTTGCCCCAATCCGCATCTGCATAGGCAATTAAAGGACCATTACGTCTCTTGTAATGCAGCGATAGCTCCAATGTCCCCTTCAGATACCTAAGCACACGTTTCAGTGCTGCCATGTGAGTTGAGTCATTGCAGTTATTGAACTGGCTCAACATCGTTACTGCATACGATATATCTGGTCTTGTACAGCATGCTAAATACATTAGCGACCCGATAATTTCTTGATACCACGGGTTCGCTTCATTCTTCTCTCCTGGTTTAAGTCGTAAGTTGACTTCTACAGGTGTACTTACTGGTTTAGCATCTGCCATTTGATACTTTTCCAAGACCTTTTTAATATATGCCTTTTGCGACAGATATAACCCATCATTCTTCCACAGAATATGGATCCCCAAGCACTCTTTTGCCTGTCCCAAGTCCTTTATCTTAAAAGAATCTCCAATCTGACGCTTTACAGTTTCCGCTTCCCCACTTTTGTCGGTAAATATATAAAAATCATCCACATAGAGGGCTATTACTGTAATACATTTCCCTTTGTTCTTTAAATACACACATGGGTCATATTTGCTTCGAACAAATCCCAAACGCAGTATATGGGCATGAATTTTTTGATTCCAGCATCTAGCAGCTTGTTTCAGACCATATATTGCCTTTTTCAGTCTACAAACCAAGCCTTCTTTCCCCTTCTGAATAAAAAAATCCGGCTGCTCCATATAAATCTCTTCCTCTAAATCTCCATTGAGAAAAGCTGTTGTCACGTCAATATGATGAACGTTCAAATTTTTCTCAACTGCTAGTGCCAGCAGAAGACGAATCGATGACATTTTGACCACTGGTGCAAATGTTTCGAAATAATCTTCTCCGGGTTTTTGCGAGTACCCCTTAGCAACCAGTCTAGCTTTATGCCGCTGAACACTGCCATCAGCTCCAACTTTCAGTTTGAAAACCCACTTTGCTTTGACTACATTTCGATCCAATGGTCGGTTCACCAATTCCCATGTTCCATTAACAACAAGGGAATCGTACTCATCCTTCATCGCTTCTATCCACAGTTTTTTGTCTGACCGCTCCATGACATCTTGAACGGATACAGGATCAGGAGTTTCTGACACATGATAATTGTACACCATATCCTTGTCCCGCTTTGGAACCCTATCTCGTAATGGGTAACGTGTCGCACCTTGTATATCTTCCACCTCAGGTCTCACAGTCCTTGTTGAAGGTTGCACATTTTCCGTTGTTTGAATTTCTAGTTCACCCTCTGATTCAACGGTGTCAAAATAATCTGTGGGTGAGCTAGGTCTCTCTCCTTCAGATCTCGATTCAGCTTCCGGAATAGTTACTTCCAATCTCACTGGACCAGGAACCTCTGAGCTAGTAGTTCGTCCAGGAATGTTCTGTATTTGTACAGAGTCATTTCTCGAAACTGAAACTTCTTTCTTTTCAACCACGGGTACCTTTTCCATAAAGGTGGCATCACGCGCAATGACAATCCTCCTAGGATTTCCATTTAAATTTATAAAACGGTATGCCTTAGAATCACTAGCATATCCTGTCATTATCATCTCAACGGTTTTCGGATCAAACTTTCTGCGGCTATGATCCTTCACCAAAACCTGAGCTTTACATCCAAATATTTTTAGATTAGATAAATCCACTCTATCTCCCGTATACACCTCTTCAGGAACCTTATCCTTTAGTGCCATTGTTGGAGATCGGTTTTTCAGGTACGTGGCACATCTAACTGCTTCTCCCCAGAACTTCTTATCAAGTCCAGCATCGTGTATCATACACCTGGCCTTCTCTGTTATAGTACGTATTGTACGTTCAGCTACTCCGTTTTGTTGAGGCGTGTAAGGTACGGATTTCTGATGTTGAATTCCATGCTTTTTGAGGAAACTTTGAAGCTCTTCATTGATGTACTCTGAACCGTTATCGCTGCGTAATTTCTTAATCGTCTTTCCCGTCTGGTTTTCCACCATAGCCTTAAACTCTTTGAAGATAGCAGGTACTTCACTTTTCGATTTCAATAAATACAGGAAGGTTTTCCTGCTAAAATCGTCTACAAAGATCAGGAAGTACTTGTTACTCCCCCATGATTCTACCTCCATAGGACCTGCTAAATCTGAATGAACAAGTTCAAGTATGTCATTTACCTTTCCTCTTCGGAAACTTTTTTACGCACTCCTTCCCCTTGCAGCATCCTTCACACGGTTCCGTGCCCACCTCCTTAAAAGTCAGCCCATCTGCCAAACTTTTTAGCCTCACCATCAGAGATCCACTCAGGTGACCTAGTCTTCTATGCCATACATCGTATGAAGTAGAAGTATCCTGAGGACACGTCAAAACCATCGCTGCATCTTGATTGAAAACATATAACCCTTGTTTCTGTGGTGCTGTCAATGTTGGATTACCAGATACAGATAAATTACAATCTTTCTTATAAACCCTACAACAAGCCTCATCGAAAACTACTGTGTAGCCCTTACTACACATTTTACCTACAGACAGCAAGTTTGAGGTTAAACCTGGAAGCATAAGAACTTCTTCAAACCTAACAGAACGCCCCATAACGTAAACATTCCCCTGTTCATTAGAAACTAATTTGTGATTATTCGCGGTAGTCACACACTTAGAACTAATGTCCTTTCTTTCTTCTAGAATGTGCACGTCAGACGTCATGTGAGATGTTGCCCCCGAATCGACGATCCACTGCCCTTCGCCACCCATCGCAGACAAAGCGGCGATCAACCCCGATGTCTCCTTGCCCTTCTTATTCTCATAAGTGTCTGTCTTCTTTTCAGGCTTTAGTTCCGGGCACTGCCACTTGAAATGCCCTTTCTTTTTACACTGATGGCATAGTCCTTGAAAACCCTTCTTGTTTTTCCGCACTACCATCACTGTGTCTGCCTCAGTCTCTGTTGTCATATGCTTGTCCTTCCGTAAGCTCTCCTTTAGCAGCACAGCCATCACAGTCTCCGTCGAGATCTTAATGCCAGAATGCTCCAATGTCATAACGAGGGGGTTAAAGTCTTCTGTCAGACCCGCCAACATAATGATTCCGACAAACTCATCATCTAAACCCGCCTTTATACTGATCAATGACTGACTTGTAGTCTGGATCTCATTTAGATACTCTTCTATATTTGTGAATGAAGACAACCTTACGTTGAATAGCCTGCGCAGTAAATATAAACGGCGCATCAGGCCACTGTCCGCGTATGCCCTCTGCAGCGCCTGCCAAGTTTCTCTTGCTGTATTGAGTGACATAATCATGGGAAATATATTATCCTTACACATGAGGCATATTTTGCTTCTAGCCTTGGCATCCTTCTTCTTCGCTTCAACTGTATTCGGCTTAAAATCCTCATCTATGCAGTCCCATAAATCGAGGTCGGTCAACATCATCTTCATAGCGAAAGACCATGTGCCATAATTGGCTTGACCGCCAAGCTTCTCAATATTGTAACTTACGGTTTGCATTTTTACAACTTCCTGTGCGTTTTCTCAACAGTAAACAGGTTTGGCTCTGGGCCCATAACCTGATGGCGAGTGCAGCTTGCAGCTCGCGTGTAGTTATTTTATATTAAAATAATATGCCATAATTAATGTGAGAAAAAACATTTTTTATTTCAAACAGAACTTACAGAATCTCCATAGAAACCAATCAACAACTATAGACATAAACACCATACAGGATTGCTATCCATGAAGATCTAAATAACAGCTTTATCACCAAATGCAGAAATCATCCGGTCAACACACTGTTTTTGTGTTAAACCACTTCGAAAGTCATAATAAATCATCGCTCTTGAATTTTCTCGAGTCAATTCCATTTTCTCAACGACTAAACAAGTTTGACAAAACCTTGTGACAAGACCGAGAATATTTTTTTAAATAAATAAATGGTATTCGATTTTTAAAACCAAGGAGTTTTCAATTAAAAAGATTTTAATATGACAGAAACAGTGGAAATATTCCATTCCCGATACTTTTAGTGCAGCCCTCGTATAGCCCCATGTGCCAGCGAGGGAATATTCAGTTTCGTTTCGATTCCGGTTGATTTCAAAGTGTCGTCAATATACCAAATTGCCTAAAACACCCTAAATCTCTTTAATACGTATTTTTTTCAATTCCGTTATTAATATCGGAATTTCGGTATTGAGACCCAATATCGTAAATCAGTATCGGAATTCAAAACCTTCCGATATTACAAGCCCTAGTCACCACCCACAGCAACAATGTTGTAGGTTTGAAAAAAAAGTTCCTCAATATCAGTAAAAATAAAAGTCTCATTGATGCATTCTTACGGTTATTTATTTTAATCTTAAAATCAAAACTTCACATTATCAGAAAGAGTACTAAACTGTTAGTGAGAATCGCTACCATAATAAATGTCGGTAGAAAACAAATGTCGGTTTTGAGCTTTACTTAAAACGAAAGACATTTCATTTACTAGAAACGAAATCGACATAATATACAGAACACAATTTATACTAATAATAATTTAGTAACAATATTCCTACTAGCTCTAATAAACATCAAATAAATAAGATGACTTCATTTTGTGGATCTCTTTGGAGCGATTTTAGCTCGACATAAGCTATTCGCGTGATTATAATAAATCTAATTCAAATAAACTTGAATTCATTCAAATTAAACTGTTTAACTAGAGTATAGGAGAGAGTCAATAGTCTATGCATGCAAATGAAACGTGACCGAAAAGAAACAATCTTGCTGCATAATGTATTTAATTTAAGATTTTAAATTTAAAGGCGTCCACAGGGCAAACGCGCGACACGAGATATGAAAATCCCGCAATAATCAAGCTGTCCTGTACATTATGCAGCACACAAAGCGAGTAGAGCGGGATCTTTCACAAAACATAGAGTGGAATATAGATGGATCTTTCACACCATTATTGTTTAGGGCATGAGTAGAGCGGGGTCTATCACATCGTTATTGTTTAGATCGTGAGTAGAATGGGATCTTTCACACCATTATTGTTTAGGGCATGAGTAGAGCGGGATCTTTCACACCGTTATTGTTTAGGGCATGAGTAGAGCGGGATCTTTCACACCGTTATTGTTTAGGGCATGAGTAGAGCGGGATCTTTCACACCGTTATTGTTTAGGGCATGAGTAGAGCGGGATCTTTCACGCCGTTATTGTTTAGGACATGAGTAGAGCGGGATCTTTCACACCGTAAACGTGTGAGAGCTAGAGTATGGCGGTATACGAAGCAGCGGCGTAGCAGAGCAGTTTCAACGCCAGCAAGCCTGTCTTTGAACTAATTTTATTGCTATGGCCTTCAATGATCAAGGCATTATAGGGAACGTGCAGGTATTATAAGTGGCAGCACAAAACCAAAAAGACATAATGCGGTTAAAAAATAAACTATAAACCGAATAATTCGTATTTGCGCCGCTAGGTGACAGAGGCTCCGTCGTACACATTCCCTATAGCTGTGATTCAGCTGCCCATTTCCACGGTTTAGGTAGACAGTAGTGAATTTCAAATAAGTGTATGTTGTATGAATATTATACCGACAATCACAAATATTGAAAAAAAACGTTTTGAAATCTTTTAATATGGCGAAGACCGAAAACATTAAAAACATTCTTTTTTGTTTTAATATGTGTGATTTTACATCTGAAAAGTACGAAGTATCCGAAAAAGGTAGAAGTAGCTAGATGGAACATACACTTTTAGAAGGCAACACTTGAAGTGAAGTACGTGATTTGGAGTTTTTTTGGCGGGAACGCGAGAAAACCATGTCACTGCGTTGTATTATTTTCCAAAACTTGTGTTTCTTCGAGTGTTAATGCATAAAAATAGTGGCGTTTAATTCATTAAGTGCTGATTTACGAGCAAGAGTGTGGGCAAGTGATATAATGTAGTGAAACGTGTCTTTTCGTGTTGTTTCCAAAACTCCGAAGAAGCTTGTAGTAAAGTTGCACGACTTTACTAGGGCATGATTGGACTTGACTGTGACTTACTGTGTGTGACTTGGACTGTGACTACGACTCATTTAGCTGCAGAAAGAAGGATCGATGAAGAAATATGTATTCGGCTGAAGGACTAGTATCCCTGGCCAGGAACTATTAAAAACAACAATAAAAGGACGTGATTTGTTCGCGATTAAGTTCCGGTGAAAAATCGCGAAATTTCAAAAGTTTTATGTTATATTAATCATCAAACGTGAAAATTATATGACTTACATACGCAGTTTGTTCTGTGGAAGCCTTTGTGGTAAAGCAAATTTTACATTATAGTACCACAAATAAAGTTTGATTAAAATAATAACTAGAGTAAATAAAAAAATGATAATATTTACAGACGTACATTATAATTATGATAAAAACCCATAACCGAAATTATCGACATAAAATGATTGAATTTTATTGCATACGGAATACACCCGTAAGCGCACAGCGATGACGTAACTAAACGAATCGTCTTGCGTATCTGTTCCATTCTCACCACTATGACAAGACCACGTTAGCACACCGCGCTGACCATACACACCTTCCACATAGATGATATTCTTAAGTGATGTAGTGATTCAGCTCGAGGCAACTGTATGCACAACTGCAGCCGTAAATCACAACAGTCGCTATTTGTCTGCGGTAAGCTTCTAAATGAGGAGTTCTATTAAAAACTATCGGAGCCGAAATCTCTTATCGCTCAAGCATCCCGGTTGAAACAAATTAAAAAAGGAGTTAAAAATACCCTGGAATTATTCAAATTAGACTTTTATCAAAATGCATAAATGTAGAGCTAACTTAGTCAATGTGAATGTTGAGATATTTGGCACCTCTATAGAATATTATCTATCTCTTTCGAATATGGCCTTTGGGACTTTCTGCCAGCCACCTCCAACTATTTAATTTACGTCGTTACTCCATTGAGTCACAGATCGTCCTAACATAAGTATAGACAATAACTAGGTAGTTATAGTTCCGAAACTACGCATGACCATGGCAACAAATCATTCGGTCATTCGGAATGAGAACGTTACGGACAATATGGCCGTAGATAGATAGCGTATGCGCCGGATTTTCTAATTTAATTATTTATTTTGCGTAAGGTGAGTAATTTGTTCCCAAGTTCACGTGTAGTGTCGGTTCTATACTACCTAATATGGTGTTTATGGCCCTAATTTTTTAATCTTATTTGAATCATATCTTTAATACGACTGAAGGCGGAGGGAAGATCTTGTAATAAATTGTGACTTGATTATCGTTCCTTCAAATAGGGATTTAAATGCAATAATTGCTAGTACAATTTACTAGCTCACTAGTTACTAGTTTACATTATAACTGACACAAAATGTGTAAGGGCGGTAACCAGACTTCCCAGATTTCTGCAAATACGATTTACGATTATTTACGTCTACATCGCTTGGAATTAAATTTACGACTAAAATATTGCTTACGTCAATGTTAGGCGGACGATAATGAATAATAGCGAACCAACGCAAGTTTCATTTTCTTTCGCATGAAAACTGAATAACGTTATTCTTCGCATCTTCTAAAGACAAAACACATTATCACAAATACAGAGATGTGTTTAGCCATAATAAGTACAGACAATTACTCTGACAAGAACGTTACGTGCGGTATGGCGCGTCGTAACTAGGAATCGGACGCGCCGAATTCCCTATTCATTTTCCCATTTATTTATTTTATTTCGCGTAAGGACCTGTGTTACGAGCGCAGTTTCGCATCTTGTTGTCTACTCTTAAGGTTTAGCTGCGTATCATATGCGTTCATGAATCAACTCTTGAGCGACATGAAGGCCAGAGGCAGCAGGCTCCTACACGCGGTTACACAGAGACGCTTTCGAGCATGTACAATATGCACATTCACCGACATTGGATTGAATGTCCCGCGCCCGCCTCTCTAGTATCAGAATCCTCGACTCGTGACCCGGTCTCCAATAAGCTAGATGACTGGTTTTTTTTATTGTCCTATTAAAATGCGGCCCATAAATATAGCTGATTAATGAAAAGAAAATTAAAATCTGATCAAAAATAAGCAACTTATAAGCATTTTAATATCACGCTAGACATAGAGAAGAAACAGCAAATCGTGACGTCACTTCTCTGTACGCCATATAAATTCTATTCTGACAAGTAAGGCGTGACGTAATTTTTCGTTTTGTGGGTAAGGGACAGAGTTGTCTCTAACAAAAACTTTAAACGCTCATATATCAGAACATTATTAACCGATTTAAATTATTTTTTCAATAAACATACTATATGTACTTATTCAATTCTTCATCAAAGCTATTGGTTTCAACGATATAAACATCAGTCATCTACCCTATTGTTTTGCCCTTCGATCAACGAAACAGACGAGTTCGCTCGCACCGCCAGAGCGCGTCTTACCTAAAACTCTGCAAGAACGCGCCGGTGAAACGTTCGGCGGTCTTTCGGATCGTGACAAACTTTTTAGCTTAAACCCATAATTTGTTCGAGTAACAAAAATTTGCCTTTATTTTGGCATTTTTACGACGTGTCATATCCTCTAGATTCTTTGATCGATGGGTATGCCGTAAATCGAGCGGATTGCAGAACTAGTTCTAGAATACGCTTTAATAGCTTTCAAGTTTTATGCATAATAGATTGATAAACTATGAATACGTGCTCCTGTTTTCGTTTATAGGTACACTCTCTTGTAATTTGATTCATTGATATTGTTGAGTGTGTCCCAACATAATGTATTAGGATGTGTGATGTCTATCTATTAAAACTAGTAGATTATGCTATTACTAGTTATAAAAACTAAACTAAATAATAACTAGATAATAGGACACCTAGATATGAATGTACCAAAAAGCCTAAGCATTGAATGTCTTTTACTAGTATAAAAATATCGTCAATTATTATATATTTCTATATACTATCATGTGGTAAAATAAGCATCTTTGTGTGGTCATTCTATAAAGCGTTCATTTCATAATCGTCAGATCGGAAACCATTGTTTGCGTCATGTTGAATTCTTGCTTACCTAAGATCCCATTAAATATTTTAGAATAATTTAAGATAATTATCTACTAATTGGAGTATCATACAATAACTCTGCCTAATACGTAATTCATTGTTAGTTATTTCATATAAACTAGAAGAGAATGGACATTATTCAAGGAGACAGTAATATGCTTATAGATTAAATAAAAACTATTAGTTCTACATTTCAATCCTAACTACTGTTTTGATAGTCATAATAATGCTATTCTAAACTGTATTTTATAACCAAGTCATCAGCATTTATAAATCTGAACCGTTCTACTTACGCGCTATGATATAGAAGCACGCGAGTACAGAGACAGAGATAAAAATTACATTATAAGGCAAGTGAGTAACATTTGTATTGCTATTTTATTATGTCTAAGGACTATCACACAACTCAGCGGTTAATCTATAGGAAATGGGGTAAACACGACATTTATAAAGAGCACGGCTCTCAGTCGGCACGTCTATAACTATGAACGAACAAAGAAATGCATCCATTTCTCTTTTATTAAACTATCACCGTCAAAGCATTTAGTCCTATTCACAATAAAAAATATTTACACATTTAGATTATGCATTACTAAGACGTATACCATATTTCTTCCTAAAACACTAATCACATCACACAATTTACAACCTTTCAATCACACGCCGCAATCAATCACTCGGTATATCGAGTTATACCTATATTATAACTAACTAAAGTGAAGTTTGCACAAGAAAACTTGCTAAGCTTGACTTCACAAACCATTCGTACCATGTTACCCGCACTAACTTCTGCAATTTTTTGTAGCTTTGGCACATTTCAAGCTACACGTGCAAATACTTGCGGGAAGTTCTTTCTAGTCTATACTCCACTTTAGGGAATATAATATCTTATAATACATCATAATATTTGAGACAGCAATAGTATTTTAATACTTTGTGCATTTGCATGATTACGCTTCTCTATTCCTACTTCAAAGAAATAGAGCAAAATATTGTGTATGTTGGTTTTGAAACGAAAGTTTCATGTTTGTTTCAGAGCATTGTACATAAGCTTTAAGATAGACGCTGTAAACACAATTAGAGCCTTTGATAATGCCGCGCTTAGCGTATTTTTCTTTCGTGAGGACACCCGAGCCTGCATACTTGACGAGCACAACATTAGTACAAAGAGCGCTTACATAAACCTCTGCCCACTAATGACAGGCCACGGGCGTGGAACGCGGCCCAATCAGCGTATAGTACGGCACTCTCGCGCACCTCAACTAGTTGCGGTTGAATCTGATGTAATCTCTAGATGCCAAGTCCTTGTATAATGTAGACTCCCACGAAACCAAGGCGGAAAATCTCGAAAAATCTTTCGAGACTGGCGACAAACGGCAATTTCGATTGGTTAGCAGCTCAAATAAAAGCTATCTGTTTGGCGGGTACTTCGTAAAATACAAATGCGTTACGTCACGGGGACGCAGCGTCACCTAGCGGATCACTTGGCCGGCTTGTGCTTGGGCGGCGTGGTCGGCGGCCCGCCCTGCTCCGCCGACGCGCCGATGGCCACGCCTTCGCTGTCTACCTCAGTCTGCAACAAATTCAAATTTAAATTTAAATTCCATTTATTTCGACATAAGTCATATCACATAGTCACATACAATAATAATTAAAAATAAAACAATTTATAATACAATTCAAATAACAATAAAATTAAAATACATTTATAAATAAAATTTTGTCGTTTGTTTATTAGTCAGTACATGAACCCTGTAACAGTGGTTCGTGTACTGTCAATCAAACCCATTCGCAAATACGTTTAGGATACTGTTGGAGCTGGCCCGCACCCTGCGCACCAGGGATGTGCACCGTTTCCGCGTGCTCGTGTAGAAACAGTCCACGCGGGACTCGGCAAAGATCCCTGCAGTACCTGGTCAGTCCCATCAGCATCCTAAAGGCATTATTATATTGCACACGAAGAGCGTTGTACTGTTTCTGTGTATACGTCACTCATAGGCTGCTCGTGTAGACGAACGTACAAAATGCAACAAAGGCCTTGAATAAACCCAGGGGTAGAGGCTTACCGTCATATGCATAAAACGCATTTCAAATCTATTTTAGTAAAAAAGTGTTTTGTCAAACTTCTTTCAAATTACTATTTGAGTTTTAAAAAAGAAGACAAAACACTTTTTAACAAAAATAGGTTTGAAATACTTTTTAGTGTTTTATGCATAAGACGGTTAGGGTATAGGGTAGGGATGTAGCCTAGCGGTACACATTTCCCTAATGGCAATCAGGCCAAAATATCTTCTTTTTTTATTCATTGGAGTAACGTGACGAGCTGGACGTTCGCCTGCTGGTAAGCTTCATACCTGCCCATAACAGGAGCAGTGCCAGAATTGTGAACTTGCGAAAACGATCCTGCGCCGCACTGTAGTGCGCTCGTCCCCCTGAGATATTAGATGTTAAATCTCTTCATACCCAGTATTTTTTCTGGTAACATTGCCCTTTATATTGAAACACAGTAACGCTGGCACACTACTGCTTGGCGTTTGAATAACTGGCAAACGTGTGGTACTTCCCTAAGTGGACTCTGCAGTCCTTCAACTATTAAAACTTTACTTTTGTTTGGATGGCATTTTTATTATTTTGATCAGTTTAAAGAAAATACCTGAAAACTAATAATAAATATCCTCTTAAAATAGACAAGTTTGGTGCGAACTTTCAAGTCAACACATAAGAACAATTCTGCTAAGCTATCACCAGCAGGCCGATTCTCGTCCTCCTCCGCACACCTCACCTAACAGTTGGTTGAGACTGAATAGGCTAGATGACTGTTATTTTTTTATTGTCCTATTCAAATGTGCCCCATTATATTTATGGGCTAAGTAATGAAAACAAAATGAAAATCTGATCAAAAATAAACAAATTTTAAGCATTTTAATATCATGTTAGAAAGAGAGGATCTTATGACGTCACTTCTCTGTACGCCATATTAATTCTATTATGACAAGTAAGGCGTGACGTCATTTTTTGTTTTGTGGGAAAGGGACAGAACTTACTCTACCAAAAACTTTAAACGCTTATATATCAGAAAATTAATAACCGTTTTTTTTTTCATTAAACATATTATATTTACTTAAATTCTTCATCAAAGCTACTGGTTTCAACGATATAATCATCAGTCATCTACCCTATTGTCTGCATCGCGCAGGAAAGGGTGTATTGTGCAGAATACCAAAACTGTTACAATCAATTGGTATTATCACAGCTATTCACCTATGATTGCAGGTTTAGAATTGCAGTTGTTCACAACACTGATAAAAAGGAGCTGATTTAGAGATAAGTAATAATTTGTTTAGCTTAGCGTTAATTTATTAATTGTTGTTGTTGTAAATATGGTTCATTAAGTTACCTTTTCATCTTTAGCCGGCGGCGACCCAGTCCCGTTGTTTGCGCTAGTGTTATCAGCGGTTTCAATTGTCTCTGCTCCGGTCGGGCCTGAAAATTACAAAACAAATTACAATTGTATGCCATGCTGTTTTATAATGTGCAAGCGAGAGGTTCTTAACTGGATACCACGAAACGGAAGGCGCAACGTAGATAGGCCTCCCACGGTACATTGTGTCGAGGGCAACCAGTGGATGCAAATGGCAGGTCGACGTACAGTATGGCGGGAGGGGCCTTTGTTTAGCTGTAGACGTATCCGGGCTGACGATGATGAGCGAATTTAAACTGTGGATGCGGCGAAGATAGTCTTGCAACTAAAACAGCGGTCAGACGTCACATTTAATGTTAAGCATACTTGCTCAGAGAAGAAAACGATTAGAGAGAAAGTAGACGCCATAAAATTCTTCTGCAGCCAGCTCCATCACATACACACAACACTGCACACCACATCCTCGGCAATAAAGTCGTTTATAATTGGAACAGGTTGCCTGAGGATATAATTTCATCCAAATCCTTAAACGCATTTAAGAACAGTCTGGCTAAATGGATAAAAAAGGAGAAGATAGCCTTAACAGACAAATACTGAATTTCATCACTGCTTGATATAGGCACATCAGCGTAATGCTGCTTGCCTATCATTAAATTAATTAATTAATAAATTCCCTTGCTCGTTCATCAGTCACTGATCAGGCTATTTTGCGTTATTCCACTACTAGGCGCTGATCTCTCTTATAGAATGCCACATGGCACAACCTTCTGCTTTCCGTATTTACTTGATACACTTGGCCTTTTGCAGGTACAAACACTAATGTGGATAGACGAAGTCACTTACTTGTGAATTAAAAGATGTTGTAAGGCAAATATGTACTTGTCTTTTGATCGTTGATGGCTTTTGGGCGCATAGCTGGCTGCGAGGGTGCGCTGACCAATTCCATTGTAAGCACAAGTAACTTTATCAAAAAAAAACAACCGACTTCAAATTAATATAGGACCACCTCGGAAGTATGTACCCTTTCAAATAAAAAATGAATTTCTAAAATCGGTTGGTCCACAATTGACAGAGAAATCGGTGAACATATATATTAAAAAAAGAAAGAAAAAAACATACATAACAAGACATACCGTCGAACATAGAACCTCCTCCTTTTTTGAAGTCGATTAAAAAGCTTGACGAGGCTCCGCCTCTAATCTTCATTCTGTTTGTGATGCGCCTTATTGTGTGTATCACTCACCGGCTTGTATATGGTTGTCGGTCCCGCGCTCCGCCTCGTGTTCGCGCACCACCGCGTCCAGATTGTACCGACGTCGGTAAGATATGAAGAAGGAACGCACGTGCGCCTCCGTCTTCGTGCCCAGCGTCTCGGCTATCGCTTGGAAGTCCCGACCTACCATAACAATATTAAATTACTATATGAAACGGTTTGCGAAAACTATAAGATAAACGTTTGTGGTTATTGATTGGCATTGAGAAGGGTGGTGTTTTGACTTCAAATGTGAGACTACTTCAAACGCGAGATGCTTCATAACAATGCTTCAAGACTCGTATCACGTCCCATACTTGTGTATGCGAACTTTTTTTTTATACTATCGAGTGACTTTAAAGCGTTTCTTTTTTTTCTTTTTAACTTGCTTTAAGAGTAAACCCATATACGTCCCACAACCACACCACATAGCAGCGGCAAAATGTGGTGACGCTGTGACATTTTGCAGTTGCGTTGTGGTACCGACAAAATGACAAGACAAACAAATTAATTTAACAGTAGCAGTAATTGTTTATTAATAATTACTTTCACTTGTAACGACTAAGAACTATTAACTATTTACAGAGTATTTTGGTTTATTATGCAGAGGGTGTCGCTCCGCAGTTTAGGTATGTTCGGCCGGCGCGGCTCTCCGCGCCGCGAGGGCATTGCAAGTCTGAACCCAGTCGCCGCCCGCACGCTATCCTCGTCGCACGTAACTAAGCACACGTGATAGAAAGAGAGCGGTATATCTAGGTGAATATAGCGAGCGGTATCCAGCGCTGTGTGAGTTGAATTGCTACTTTATTGCCTAGTAGATAGAGTCCTTATTTATTTCAATTCCTTTGCGGAGTGAACCTTCTGTATGTAGTACTATTATTTATTCTGTGGTTGTGGTGTGGTTGTGGTACGTGTGGGTTGACCCTAAGGCAAATATTTTTCACCCCCACTTTGGTGGTATGGGAGCTCATACTTGCATTAATAACACCCTTGTGTATTAATTACATTTTGCAGTTACTCGCTAATCCCTGGTATTTCCACGATTTATGAAGACTCTCATGTTTAAATGACTAATTAACAGGAAAAGCACAAAACTCGCCATATTTCCTGACAGCTGTGACGGCCATGAGTAGTTCGTCGTTAGTCCAGCGCGAGTTTATCTTCGCGGGGGGTTCCCCGGGCCTCAGCTCCTCCACCCCGCCGTCGCCCACCTTCCGCTTCATCGCGCTCAACTGCTGCTTATTCTGCTGCACCTACCCACAAACAACACATCACACACTCGCACATAGCATTATTCTGGAAACAAACAATTAGAATGACTAAAGTGCATATCTGGATTATCCAATACTACACGGCACAGGGTTTATGCGCAGCAAATAAGCACAATGGAGGATAAGCTCAACACAAATGAAAAAAACTAAACAACTAAATTCTATTATGTGTGCAGAATACATTTTCCTACAACGCCTCTGAGTTTGCAGATTCTAACATCAAAATCGGTTATTTCCTAACATTCTCATATACCAGACGGACGGTTCGGGATGATGGTCTATGAGGGCAAAGGGAACAATGAGAATGTGTTGCGAATGCACTACTGGCGACATGGTGGCGGTACGGTATGCGATGCTTCTTACTTGTCTCTTTAGCGATATGATCTCTCTGTCCATGGCTTTGAGCATGGCCTCGCCCTGATTGACGAGTCCCGGCTGCGGGGGGTCGCCGGGCTGCGGGCCGGTCGCCATGGCCACGAGATCATCGTGATTGATGTAAATGCCGCGCGGCAGCCGGTGCTTGTACCTCTGCTGTTTCGAGCCGGGCCCGCGCCTCCCCGACGGCCCGCACAGCGGCCTCATCGTGCCCGTGCGTCTGCCACATCACCACCACACATTCAAACAATCCCTGCCTCAATACATCACGGTCTATATCACATGCGGATTAGCAAACAGATCTGATATTGTTAATAATGGAAGGATTACCGACCTGGCGTGCACGAGGCATGCCTGACACAACTTGTGCGAGTTGTGTGCCGTGGTCTGGTTGCACAGAATGCCGCAAACGGTGCAGCACTTGCCAGCTTCGCCGCCGCCCTCGCCCTAAACCCCAATCAACACTTTACAATCCTGCCTCGGACTACTTGACATATTAGCGGTGACGTTACAATGCTCTCTCACACACTTCATTTAAAAACCCATTCGATTATGTAAATGATATTCTGCACACATTAGAGAAAATAAACATTTGCCTGTATGGGGCTATTAAAGGAAGCATGCGGGAACACTGTGAGGAGTTTAGAGGAAAGGTATAGCTTTGGAGAAATTAACTGGTGATGATTGAATTACCTAGCACATAGAAATCTTATGATGAATGTAAAATTATAGACATTACATGAGTTTTTGTAAGTATCAAGTGTTACAAAGAGAAAGATCCAGTTATATTTATGTCTTTTGAGATTTAAATGTGTTTAGCTGTTAGCATTATGGCGCTCTTTGGGGGAGGCCTATGGGCTACTAAAGGCTGAAATGATGATGATGAACTGATAATAATGCATACCATGTCATAACAGTTAACACCGAAATTCATTTTAATTGAGAAAATTGAATATTTCTAGTGTTCATGTACTTCTAGTGAAACATTTGTGTAAGACATAAACATGACTAATTTTGCGAGAAAAAAGACTAACGAGAGCCATAGGGAACATAGAAACTGGGTTTTTCAAATTCTCATTATCAAAACCTTTGACTTCCCCTATGGCAAAAACAAACAAAACATTTGGCAGTCTTAATTCCGAATTAACCAAAACTAACAAAAACATATGTGTTAATATATGATAGTAAATGAATGAGTTACAGTTTACGATAAAAATGCAGAGTGGATGAACTTAAAACAAAAATTAGCATTCAAATAAAAGTAACAAAAATATAAATCAACTAGCAAGAAATGATTTCCTGTTATGAAATGATCACAGTTGAAGGACTACTACCCGAATGACATTTAAATTCACAATCTTGAGACCAAATTATTCAACCATAGTTAATAAATTGAAATATGATTTGGATATTAACTAAAATTATCCAAAGCCAGCCAATGATCGCATGAGCAGACCATCACAAGTATCAAAGTGCAAGAATGGTGAAGCATGACAACAGTTATTTGTTATATGCGTTTGAGAGAAATTATTAGTGTCTGAGATAGAATAACTGATAAACATCAAATTAACGGCCATATTGAGACATAACAGCGAGAGGATGCCCATTCCTTCACACATTACGGCACCCATATCACAAGCGACTAGTTCACTACTGGTTACTTTACCAGAGTCCAGTAAAGATTAAGTCAATAACTTATATTAAGAAATAGCCATAAGAACTTTCTTCTTCGCCTTATTTTTGATCCACATAATAGGGTAGATGACTGATGTTTATATCGTTGAAACCAATAGCTTTGGTGAAGAATTTAAGTAAATATAATATGTTTATTGAAAAAATAATTCAAATCGGTTAATAATGTTCTGATATATGAGCGTTTGAAGTTTTTGCTAGAGACAACTCTGTCCCTTTCCCACAAAACAAAAAATGACGTCACGCCTTACTTGTCAGAATGGAATTTATATGGTGTACAGAGAAGTGACGTCACGATTTGCCGTTTCTTCTCTCTGTCTAGCATGATATTAAAATGCTTATAAGTTGCTTATTTTTGATCAGATTTTCGTTTTCTTTTCATTAATCAGCTATATTTATGGGCCGCATTTTAATAGGACAATAAAAAAAACCAGTCATGTAGCCTATTATGACTCTATTTTCAACCGACTTCCAAAAAGGAGGTTCTCAATTCGACTGTATGTTATATATATATTTTTTTTATGTATGTTACGCGATTCCTCCGCCAATTATGAACTGATTTTGATGATTATTTTTTGTTTGGTAGGTAATACTTCAGAGGTGGTCCTATATACATTTTATCGTTATTGGTTCAGTAGTTTAGTTTTTAAATCAAAATTACTAGAAAATTATGAAGATGTCATCCAGCTATTCGAAGTTGAAGTTGTTTTTTTTTATACGTATTATATGATACAGTAATGGTTGAATGCAGTAAAATTGCTTGCATAAGCTGTATTCAGCCTTAATATCTATTCGAGGATCATGACTACATGATTGTGATGGCAATTGGCAGAGATCGCACTAGCATATTATATCTGTATGGTCTTTAAGGATATACTTTCAAGACTGAAGTGGACTCAGGAGCAGTGAGATTGTAACCAATAGGGGCTGACTTAAAAACGTCGCTCAAGATAACAAGCATCATTAAACTACTACACAATATAGTTTTTTTATGTGCAATATTAACTAACGTCGTTTAACTTTAAGCGGCGATGTTAAGAAAGGCCGTAGATGTACACAAAAAGAATAATTATGTGTAATCATGTCATTCAATTCTTCTGTTTCTGTGAAGTATCAATTACCAGTCGCATGTAAGTAAGTATCGTAGCGTGCGAAGGCCTAAGGAGACGTTGAACATCAAGTGGGTATACGATAGAGGTCCGGGTGAGGCACCCACCTGCGCGGCATGATGGGAGGCGGCGCGCAGCGAGAGCCCGGCCGCCGCCGGAGCCCGACCGCGGACAATACCGCGGTGGATAGTCCACTTCTGTACCATACCAACAACAACCTTAACTGGCACACCCCATGTCACAACAATACAACACCTCCCAATAAATACCCAAATGAAAGCTTCATAGCTGATCTCGATGGCATCTACATGCAGAGCAAATTAAATAATTTTAGCTTGTTGGATTCACTATCTTGTGTCTTGCATTTATTCTTCCACTCTGCACTTTTATTCCCAAGTGTCACCCCAGTTTGAGCCATATTGGACAATCCAGATACACTCCAAGTTAGATTAGAACAAAAAGTGTAAAGATAGTTAAACAGTTCTGTGTACAACAGTGACACTGTAGTTTCTATGAAAGGTTAATGTTTACAAAATAATATTTGAACAATGTGCACTGGCTTATGGGTTCCAATGAAACATACCTTCTCATCATTGTCAGACTCTTTGTCTGAGCCGCCAGGTTCGGAGCCAGCTCCAGATTCCCGCTTGCCAGTGCCCGAGCTTGTTGCATTGCGGCCTTCTCCAACCACATCCATGAGAGAAGCACGGGCCCTTGTTTTCTTCCATGAGTAGTAGTATTTCACAAGTGATGCTATTGACTTGTCAGGCAACTGTCAAAATGAGGAATTTAGTAATTTTTTCGTTTTAGCAGAATTATCTGGCAATGCCTTTTTTTATACATACCATTTGTCGTATTCTATGAAAACTTTTTCCGTGAAACTGGAAAGCCTGCTCGAATAGCACCTTATCTTCAACTGTCCATTCATCAGGGAAAGGGGTGAAATTCGCCAGGTCCATTGAAGCCCGATTGAGATCATGTTTATGCCAAAATAACATGCCGAGGGCCTGTTCTCCATTATATCCATATTTTTCTTTAGCCGTTGTTATGTATTCATCCACTAAAACATTTTATAGTGTCAGATAAAAGCACATTAAAAAAAGTAAGAGGTCATAATAAATATTGAACTTACATTTCAAATCAGATATGTCGCAAGTAGGTGACCAAACCAATAAAGCTCGGTCTGATATGAGTTCTGGTTTCCTTTGCTCCAGCGGTTCCAACTCGGGACAAACTGCCTGGTAGTCCCTGCCCACTCTTATTTTTTCAGCTGCAAACGGTACTACTGCTTTGTTTCATGTTACATTGTGGATGAGATGGGCGCAGCATGAAGGCGATGATGGCAAGCATAAAAAATAAAGCATGATATCAGATGACAATGAAATTATCCGTAGCACCGAAGTGCAAAGTGCGAAGTGTTAAAGCAAGCTAAAATTGTAGCCGACTGCCTCGAGTTATCTTTACGACGCAGCATACGTCTAAGTACCTATGCGTCTAAAAGTTCATATGATTCAGCATGAGTTGAAGCTTACTGATCGCGTTTAAAATATATAGTAAATTATTTACTACTCATACCGTTCTCGTCTTCAGAACTGGAATCAGGACTTCCATGGCCATTGGGGCTTGGCCCTCTTGAGCGCTTCCCGTTTCGAACGTCGTTACTTCGTTCGGCCAGCACCATATTTCACACTTTATAACTGAGAATACACTGAATATTATTGTAACTAACACGTCTACCTGTTTCCGTGTAGGAGAAAGGACATGAAATTATATTTATTTTAAAAGCTTCCTACAAAATTTCAAACGTGATTCAAACCACCGCATCAATAATTTGACACACCATAGAACAGTTGTCACAATTCATTCAATGGCGTCCGTACTTATAGCACGTACACCTTTCTAACTCAAAAAACAATTTCATGCAGGTTATTCTTTATTTTATTCAAGATAATCAATTTAATTAATAATAATTTGGTCATGAAATAGCAATTAAAGTTTTGATTCTATTGTTATTACTTTCTAAGTCATATTTAAGACTGGCAATATTGAACTACAGACTCTAAGAAATGTATCGATAAACAGCTTCTATCTGTATAATTTAGAATTTGAAGCGAATTTACAAAATTGTTAACGTAAATGGGTCTCAGCTATAGAATTGTATTTTTATTGAATTTTGGAGGCAATACTCCTGCTAAAATTCAATTTTGGTTTAGTAAACAGATAATCGGGATGAACTTGTGTTGTATTTTGTTTTTTATTCAGAGATGGCGCTGGCGGTATTACTAAACGGGCCGTACAATGAACGCTTTATTAGGGTTTTTCCCCCATTTTGGGGAAAAATAAAAAGATTGGGAAGTAATGGGGAAATTAAAATTGTGTGGAAAGTTATGATTTTTTTTTGGGGAAAGTTTGGGGAAAACAAGTAATCAGCTTTCCATACATTTTGATCAATTTTGTGCAAGGTCAATTAAGTTTTTGAATGGAACAGCTGTTTTTTTCCCATTTCAAGGCTGGCCACATAAAAGTTGTTCATAATGATGAGTACATTCATACCATTCAGTATTAATTACCCTTTTTGCTAAACATTGTATATTATGTTATTCCGAGATATAAAGAAAAAACTATAACTAGGTACATATATTAAGGTAAATAAGGCAAACGAAAAATATTTGGGCAAAATTCTTGGAAATAGTATCTTTTTGGGCAAAAATTTTATGTGATCAGGGGAAATTTCACATACTATATCTGGAGACCCTGGCTTTATTGCGAGACCAAATAAGCTCAGCAACCGACGCTGCGCGACCGCGAACCGTCTTGCGGGGCCATAAAATTTATAAAATGCAGTCGCGCAGCTTCGGCAGCTGAGCTGGGGGGTGGAGAGAGTTGGTAGAGACGGGGAGGGGGTAGGCTAAAAAAATTGCTTGGAATGATTTAGGCCGGGCGCATACGACGAGAAAAACCGTCCGGTTTCGCCCGAAGGCGCTCTGTGCATATATTTTGTACTAGGTCCCGCACACGGCAAGAAATTTCTCGATTGATTTATCGTCTCGCTTGCACCAGTTAATTCTGCGCAGTGTATTTCGGTCGGTCCGGCGCCTGTCGGGTGCAGTGCCGAATCAATGTGCGACCACTCTTAAAGTAGTGAATTTTGGGAGCGGGCCGAATTTCTTCCTTACGCGGACGAAGTTGTGGGCGACCTCTAGTATTACATGTGTAGAAGGATTATAAAAAAATTGCCTAGGTATATGTTATTCCGGGATATAAGCTATCTCCATTCCAAGTTACATTAAAACCCGTTAAGCCATTTTGGCGTGAAGACATAACAAACATACACAAACACATATCGATAAATTCTAGTTTTTATAATATTAGTCATGAACCTAGAAAAAAAGTCGGACAGATTCTCACTAACAACATACTGAGTCACTCAGAGTCGGCCAGCTTTACTGTACGTACAGGCCGGCAAAACCGGCCAAGTGTGAATCAGACTCGGGCACCAAGGGTTCCGTAACAAAAAATGATCGGGTTTCAGTTCGAGATTAGAAATTCACTGCTAAAAAGACAACATTACGCGATATTCACAGGCGGTCACCCATTCAAGTACTGACCGCGCCCGTCGTTGCTTAATTTCGGTGATCATGCGAGGCTTTTTAATCCAGCCCACCGACTCGCACATGGCTGGTTTTTAGTTGTTATAGCGGCAACAGAAATACATCATCTGTGAAAATTTCAAATTTCTAACTATCACGCGGGTTGGTGGATTCACATACGCCATTGAATTTCTTCTCTGAACATATGCCGGTTTTCTCACGATGTTTTCCTTCACCGAAAAGCCCAGTGGTGTTAAATACGTACATAAATTCCAAAGACCCATTGGTACGAGCCGACGGGATTCGACCACCCGCATGAGCATCTATTGTCTCCCAAATAAGCCAACACGGCCTTGATAAGGACTTATTCACGTAACATTTAAATTTTATTTCATGTACTTTGTACTAGATTTCCTAAAGAAAACGAAGCATGGAGAAATGATTGGATCCAAATAATTAGAAATTGTAACAGTGAAAACAATTGGAGTCCAAACAAATACAGCGTGATTTGCAGTTTGCATTTTGACGCTAATGACTTATACACAACTAAAGGAGGCCTCAGGCGTGTTGTTACATATGCAGTACCTCATAAGGTAAATTAAATATTTAAGCTTACATGGCATTTATTTTGAACTACTTACCTACTTTTCAAACTTTTCCTCGTACTTTTTTTTACCAAATCTACCTATCTTTTTACCTATTAGTGTTGATACAATCAAAAAGGTTGTTCCAAAATGACATTCAATCTCCAGTACGTTATTTGTTTATAGGTTTTATTTGAGCTAACACAAATGGCAGAGGAACTTTTTTTTATTTAGAGTTTCCATACTTTAGGGCGGTAATTTAAAATGGTTGCCTTATATTAGTTCAAGTGGGAGAAATTGCGGCCAAAATCTAGTTTCAATAAACTTGTCTGCCGACCTGTATTTGTCTAGATAATACAAGGTAATTTTTTTGGGAATTACGGCAACCCTAAATTCATTCGCACATAGATAGCCGCCGCCATTACGGTGACACAGTGTTGTCTTTGCTGGAGTTCCGTCCGACTTTTTTTCTAGGTTCATGTTTTCATCACTGTAACTTCAGAAACCAAGTACTTTCCATACAAAGTTTAATTCCTTGGTTTCATCCCGTTAAGTCATCCCTGTCAGGAACATTTAAAATAATAACTTTTTTTAATGAACTATCTAAATATCAATTTTCATTTTCATCATTAAAACTTCAAGACTTTTCCTTATGGAAAGGTATTTGTTAAGAACTTTATAAAGTTTTCTTATCCCCCGTTTCACCCTCTTAAATTAGCTGTCAAAAAATATTAAAAACCTCATATTTTATTTTAAATAATCCACCCAAATATCACTTTCCATCACTATAACTTCAAAAACAAAGACCTTTCCATAGAAAGTTTCATTCCCCGTTTCATACCCTTATATCATCCCTGTCAAAAAATATGAAAACCATCATATTTTAAATTTTTTTTATTTGCTTGCGTTTAACTGCCATCTCGTCTGATGTTAAACGAAGATGCAGTCTACGATGGAGCACGTATGCCTAGAAGAAACCGATTCACTCGCGACTAATGACACCCAGTTAAATAATTAAAAAAAACTACCCAAATATCAATTTCCATCACTATAACTTCAAAAACAAAGAACTTTACTTATAAAGTTTCATCCCCCGTTTCACCCCATTATTTCAGGCCTGTCGGAAAATCTATTGATAGCTGACGTTTTCTACCTTAAACTACCTACCTACCTGCCAAATTTTAGCTTCAGAGATAAACGGCCTTACCTAAAATAATCTCGATTCTCTTAGTCACTGCTTAAACTTCTCTGTCCTTTTCTAGCACGTGCAACTTCACGTTAGAGAGAAGATGGCAGGGCATCTTAAGCAGTGACTAACGGTTGAAAAGTTTTTTTAAGTAAGGCCGAAAGTAGTTTTCAAGATTTCGTGTTTAGCTTTCTAAAGTGGACCTGGGTATGTCCTAAAACTGCATCCAGAACCACCGGAGGACGGGCAGCAGCGTCCTCTCAGTTAACGGTGGTAACCATTCTGCGATCCCCAAGCCGCCTGCCAAGCGTGGGGACTATGGCAACACCTCCCTTTAAGGGAGAGGCCTTCGTCCAGCAGTGGACATCTTCCGGCTGTTGATGTGATGTTCTAAAGTTTAGTGGACCTGGGTATGTCCTAAAACTGCATCCAGAACCACCGGAGGACGGGCAGCAGCGTCCTCTCAGTTAACGGTGGTAACCATTCTGCGATCCCCAAGCCGCCTGCCAAGCGTGGGGATTATGGCAACACCTCCCTTTAAGGGAGAGGCCTTTGTCCAGCAGTAGACGTCTTCCGGCTGTTGATGTGTTCTAAAGTTTTATCCCCCGTTTCTCCCCCTTATATCATCACTGTCTAAAAATATTAAAAACATCATATTTTATTATGAATGGATTACCCAAATACTATTTTTTATATAACTTCAAAAACAAAGAAATTCCATAGAAAGTTTCATCCCCTGACTGACTTTAGCTGACGTCTCCTATACCCACCTGTTTTTCAGCTTCAGATATCAAGTGGTTTTTGATATTTCAGTTTAGTCAGTGAGTGAGTGTTTTTCGGTTATCGTTATCGCTTATCGCTAGATTTCGATACCGCCATCGAACACAAAAAAAAATTGCGAAACACTGCGGGGCTTCTATGCAGTCGCGCTCGCAGAATCGCTGATCGCAGAGACAAAGTCGTAAGTCTGTTCGAACCCTTACCCTACTGCAGCAAAAAACCGATCAAGTGCGCGCACCGAGGATACTACTTACTATTTATACACTAGCTATGATTGGGCCTGGACCTGGTACATATTAATTTTACCCCAGGCTTGGAAATCTGGATAGAACATAATCATAATTATTATCTTTTGATGATTTATTGATATTATGTTGGTTTTGACATACATTTATTCAGAAGGTTTCAGTTGTTATGGAAGGTTTCCAGAAGATAGAAGATAACAAATACAGTTTTGTTTAGTATTTCTTCACGAATCTCTGCATGGGCGAAGTGAGACAGGAGCCAATTATCCAAGGGCGAAGTATAGTAGTTAGTAGTAGTACTGGTTGTCCCGGTCCGTAGTTTTTATTAGTTTTGGAACCATTGGAGGAGTCAACTTTCGGCTCGACTCAATTTCAGCCCGCGACCATATTTTCAACCATATTTTTATCATTTATCTTGGCGACCACGGTGTACTGTGTAATCGCTTTTATGTGGTCGGAAGCTTCGGGGATTTAGCACCTCTCTCTCTCTCGGAACCCATGATTTAGATTTGACCGAGACTTTCTTTGTGTGACTTTTATGCCTGATCTCTTTTTACTTTACTTTAGATCTATAAATCCAGCTTCAGATCCATGATTTGACTCGATGTCGTTCGCAACATGAAAATTCTCTAAAGAAAATATTCAAGTACAATAATATTATGACACTGGCAGAAAGCACACAGTGAGATGCCAAGGCCATTAATTTAAAAGAAATAATAATAGAAATTATGACATTGATTGTTTGATCAACACGACAGAGACATGAGTGAAGGGTGGGGTCCGAAATACTCCCACGATGTCAACAGTAAAATGAAAACTGTCATTTTAACGGAATGGAATGGATGTATGAGAGAGAGAGAGAGAGAGAGAGAGAGAGAGAGAGAGTTCATATTCATATTCTTTTATTGCGTAATTATTATTTACATGTCAAATTAAATTAAAATAATTATAATTATTAAAAAATTACACATTTAGGTATATAATGTCAATTAATGCCCTAGTTCAGTTCCCTAACTCTCTACGAAGTATTGGGATCTTGGGTCTTATTTTTGAATCGTACGCAAGCGTAGCGCATGCGTAAGGAGCTGACATTCGAACGATAATGTTTGGAATAAGGTTCAATGTCGTTTGAAAGTCGCATTCGCATGCGCAACTTTGCGCACAATTCAAAAATAAGGGCCCTGCGCATCCTTTGCAACTTCTAAGTGGTACGGCTACCAGTCTAACTTCAGATCTTAAAGGTGTTGAAGTGTACTTTTTAGTGCTTGAAATTAAAAATCAGTACTTTGTTAGTTTAAAAGTAAAAACATAAGTGGCTGCGCTATAACTCTTTACATACAAACGCGGCCACCTTTGATTCCTAAAATCCTACTTATAATATTATAAACGTGAAAGTTTATATGTATGGATGTTTGTAGCTCTTTCACGTTGAAACGGCTAAACGAATTTAGATTAAATTTGTTATGAAGGTAGCTCATACCTTGGAATCTAACATAGACTACTTTTTATCCCAATAATCACGAGTGAAACCGCGGGGTGCAGCTAGTACTTTATATAACATAGAAAAATATTAGAAATAGGTACCTAAAACTGTATTTGTCAATTATTTCCATAGTAGGTAGTCTTATGAACTCGGGAAAAAAAGTTGTAATTGAATTACACACGGGGAAACCTACTGCTTACCATATATAAATTAAACACTACCCGCATAGGTACTTAACATCAGTGACTTGTATCAATATTTAACTTTTATCTTTGCAGGCACATGCCAGACAGTTGCCCAAATTTTATAGTCGTGTTGGTTCTCATTGGCGCTACGGACGGCATTAGCACTTCGCACTGTGGGCCAATTTCAGACCGCACCATAATGAAGGATGGCTGCTGAGTGAATGCTGGAATTTTACGATTTGCTTTCGTTTCGTGTTTCAAACGTGTTATCAAAATAGATAATGATTATGTTGCGCTGTAATTCCTCTACGAACAGGTGGTGAACTCGACCGATCGCGCAATTCCTAATAGTTACGTGTTTGTGGTCGCGATGGCTCTGCCATAAAGGGGGCTCAGGTTGCAGTGTTTTTGGGTGAAAAGGGAGCACAACTGTGTTGTGAATATTATGTAACGGGTGTTATCGTGTCGTGCGAGGTAATTAGCCAAGATGCGGACGGTGGCGTTGATCTCTGGCGGCAAGGACAGCTGCTACAACATGCTGCAGTGTGTCGGCGCCGGCCACACCATCGTGGCGCTGGCGAACCTCCAACCGCTACATAAAGGTTACTATAGTTCATCACGTTACTTAATTACTTTTTTACATTCATATTATTTTGACTATGCATTTCTCTAATGCAATTTGTAAACAATGAACATACTAAACATACATATTCCCTAGATGTACTTTCTTCAGTTTCCTGCCATGTTTCAATGCTGTACTTTCATCAACATTTTGAATAAATTACTTAACTATATCATGCTAGTCCACCTTATGGTTTTACCCACTTACCTACAGGAACATGCCATGAAAGTAAATCACAGCCAAATATGTAATTAATTCCGTATTCTTACGCTAGAGTTGTGTAGCATACTTAAACCTTCTCAAACGTCAATTTCCCCTAGCTTGCTTATGCATAAAATGTAAACTAACCCATTCTGTTCTGTGAAATGATCTGTTAACATCTCAATCTCTGATCTGTTAACGTTTCATTCTCTTGCAAGCTTCTCGAACCAGGTTCTATCGTTAATCTTCTGGCCCTCCTTAATACAATTCCTCCAATGGGAATTTCTCCTCTTTTTTTATCCTTCATTCCAGACTCACCTAATTATAACTTTGTAATAATATATATGGAATAATTCATACTAGTACTTAACTGCTGCATACCTTAGAGAAGAGTGAACCAGTCCTGGATTTGTCAATAGGCCATATAGGCCGCGGCCTAGGGGCGGCAGCGTCCAAGGGCGGCAGATTTCAGAGGATGCTACCCCTAATATTTTAGAAAGGTACATGGGGCGGCGGAAATAAAGTGGCCACACTCATAAAAAATATAAATTCGGAACTGGAGATAACCATATTATGGCTAACACCTAATAGTGTGCACTGTAGCTGAGCAAAGCTGCCCAGGACACTGTTGATATTGAATCTTGCCTCTGGAGCATATAAAGACGTAATGTTACCAAGTATGATCAATAAGCTTGGTCAAACATTGTTTCTGTCAATAGAAATTAAGCCTATTGTCTAACACATAACTTGCTCTTCTGTTACATACATCATAATCAATTTGTTTAACTATTTCCAGATGAAATGGACAGTTATATGTACCAAACTGTGGGCCACCAAGGTATAGATTTATATGCTGAAGCAATGGACCTCCCGTTGTACCGGGAGATCATATCGGGCTCAGCCGTAGACCAAGGAAGGAATTATAAACCAACAGAAAATGATGAGGTGGAGGATTTATACAGGCTTCTCTCTAGGATCAAGGTATGTAAAATTTTATATCTCACTGCTGGGCTAAGGCCTAACTATGAATGGTGATGGTCTATCACACCTGCCTGATGCTGATTCACATACACTCTTCATAGTTAAGTTTATATAGCTTTACAGGATAATACTCAAATGTTTGTAGCTTCACATCATCAGCCACAAAAGTCATCCACTGCTGGACGAAGGCCTCCCCCTTAATAGGGAGGGGTTGCCATAATCCCCATGCTTGGCAGGCGGCTTGGGGATCACATAATGCTTACCACTGTTAACTGAGAGGATACTGCTGCCCATCCTCTGGCGATTCTGGATGCAGTTTTAGGACATACCCAGGGCCTTAGGTCCCAGGAGCTTACTACTGTTTTAATTGAAATTAAGGTATTTTCCAGACTATGAAACAAAATTCTACTTATTGTATATTTTCTTCAACTACATGAATCTTTGCTAGGAATGCTGCTGTTCCAAAATAATATTAAAATATACAATTAATCTTAATTTAATTATTCAATTTCCTTACCATAATTTATTACACATTTAAAATCATGTTGAAGGAAAATAAACACTTAATAAGATAGAGTTAAATCCTGTTTATATTTGTTCCTAAAGGTAGACTCTTTAAAGTTTATCTTCACAAATACATTTTCTGTTTACAAAGAAACAATCTATAATGATTAATCTTCTTACAAATATTTTTCTTTGCCTCAGATACAAAAACACTATCATTGGAAACATTTATTATTTTTACTTGTATCTCTAGAGTAAAAATAATTATCAAATTTATTTAAAATAATACTTTTATTTAATTGCATATGCTGAGATTGGGCAGTTATGGTGACCATAACTGCCCAATCTAATCAAACCATACACTATTCTGGCAAGTGAAATATTGTAAGAAGTTAAGTTTATAATGGTATAAGTTTAATGAAGTCTATTAAGACTATTTTTTGATTATTTTTGAAAGTTTTTTTATGTAGAAACCAAGTAACATGACACATGAATGTGGCAAATCTTCAACATTTATAAAAACAAGACGACTGGAAAATGCTAGGAAAACTTGTAAGATCATGTGTGACGTCATATAGTATACATAGGTTGGGTTTTGCATGTTTTGGAACATTTCTTAGCTTGGTTTTGTATAACATGCTTGTTTAAAATGTTATATTGATTAATAATTTACTGTATTTTAGAATGAATTAGATATTGAGGCAGTTGCAGTCGGCGCCATATTATCGGATTACCAAAGAGTTAGAGTTGAAAATGTGTAAGTATAAAATGAATGCTTCCCAACTGGATCAAATAGAGCTAGTTCTAGAAACAAGGAAAAAATTGTAGTATAGAATCCTCACTCAGGTTTATAACACACTAGCGGCCCGCCCCAGCTTCACACGGGTGGACATTTATTTTTTAAACGTAAATGTATCATTATGCAGGATATAAGTAGTTTTAGCGACTTTTACAATGTCGTCGGTCCACCTATTAGGAGGCCTTCATACGCTGCGTCTTTTGGTTCGCGGTTGCCATTCAAGAACCTTTCTTCCCCATCGGTTATCAGTCCTTCGAGCGATGTGACCTGCCCATTGCCACTTCAACTTGCAAACCCTTCGAGCTATGTCGGTAGCTTTGGTTATTGTGGGACATTTTACACACAGCGCCATCTAGCCCCATATTAAGCAAAGCTTGTATTATGGAAACTAGATAGCTGATAGAATATTTAGAATAATGTTATTCATGGATAATGTAGCATTCTAATGGTGAAAGAATTTGAAATCGGTTCAGTAGTTTTTGTGTTTATTCGTTACAAACATACAAAAATACAAATCTTTCCTCATTATTATTGGTGTAGATGTAGATTGGTATAGATAAACACTAAAATCATAACTCATATTCTGTGCAAACCAATTTGTATTCTATGTGATTATACTGAAGCGCTTGGATCGGTGAAATCGCTAAGGGGGCGCCGCGCCGTCCAAGGGGACCAAGCAAGGTGCCTGATTTTAGATATAAAAAGTGCGCCAGCCTTCGCAGAAGCGTCGTAGTTTGCCCTTTACCTTTCTTATTATCTTATTTTTCTGAAGGCTAATTTACACTGATTTAATTAAGATTAAAAACTTCATGTGCTAGTTTGAGTATAATTTCACCCAACACAAATCGAATGTTTCAGATGTCGTCGGTTAGGTCTAGTTTCTCTTGCCTACTTATGGAGGCGGAACCAAAAAGAACTTTTACAGGAAATGATTTCAAGCGGAATTGAAGCTATCATAATAAAGGTAAGTGTAGATGTTTATACAGTAGTCACACTAAAAGATCGAGCACATTATGATGGACTGCAGCGGGGTGGAGCGGGCCGGATCGCAATGAAAAATGCTTTGCCGCAGCGCATTGACGGATATTGTGTACAGTACACTGCCGGTTGCCATAAAACACTGGTGACGGGGCGCCGCGGGGCGGGCCGCAACGCACTCGCGGTTTCCGTCGCGCAATAATTCACCCCGCTGCGACCCGTCCTAATGCTCGATCCTTAATCCTGAGTTATAAAAATGCTGAATTTTGAGAGCGGGCCGAATTTATTCCGTACGCGGACGAAGTCGCGGGCGACCTCTAGTCGTTTATAAAATTGATAAACCGGTGCTGACATGAATAAAACAAAAATTTTAAAAAATAACAGGTTTTAGAACCTCCTCATATTTTGAAAACGGTTAGGTAAATATAAAATAGAAATAAGAAAGACAGTAATCATCGCATGCGGCGCTCACTCGATGCGTAGTTTATGTTAATTCTCAATTAGCTACCAAACAGTACTGAACAATAACAAGTCATTACCATGAACAGCATGCGGGTTTCTGCGTCACAGACAATATTAGATATTGTATGGCTACAACTTTGTTTACAATAGTCGCCACACAATAACACCTAAATTTCATTATGATGTCTTTGTTACACCACAGAATAAATAACAGTAAACGTTACAGTTAATTATCGGTATAAGGAGTACTAAACTGTCTCTAACATGAAAAAATTACCATTTAAATGCACTGGCGCTAGTGTAGATAAAGAGCAGAGTCCGCCCGCAGTAATTTTGTAACGATTTTTTTTTTCACAATTCAATTTTTTCTCATTATTGTTTTATTATTTTAAATAGTTTCTTCAAAAATCACTAAAACATATTAGAGCTTCACAAAAAAGGTACTTACTGCTATATTACTACGCTAGCCCCAATTTTGGAACTGTAATTTGCTGCTTATAGCTGGGCAGTTTTTCATCTTGTCTCCAATATAAGATAGTACTCCTTCCCTCTACCATTCATAATTATCAGGAAACTATTAATGTTGATTACTGATAATATCAGCGTTGAGTGTGTTTGGGTAAAATATGTGCATCTAGTTTACAAAAACTATTCATAATATATTTTGACAAAATGCTGAGTCTATTTTATTCTCAATTCAGGAATTACTAAGATACCTCGCCTTGTTCTGAATCATTTTGTACTTTTAGTATATTCTGTGAAATAATGCCGCAATGAATAAATAGTACATTATGATACAAGTGTGCTATGTTGGTCATTACACTAGAGGCGGTATTATGCGCGCGAGCCGCAGGCGAGCGCGATAAAAAGCCGAGAGCGTAATGACTAACATAGCACAAGAGTTTCATACGACTGTTTTCATCACACTTGCGAGGAAAAAACAATTTTTTTTTTGATAATAAGCAACCACACAGCGAAAACGTCAACAAACATTTGCGGAAAATGGCGCCCAAACCAGCAATGCGCGCGCAGGTTAACATTTACTTCAGCGGCATAAGAACTCTTTGTAGGTATTACAAAAAAACTAAGTATAACCCGGCTATATTAAGAGTGCTTCGTATACATACGTCTAATTGCAGTCACGTACAAACTTGACTTTACCGGGTTATACCTATTAAAGCACAAGTGCCGTAATGTAAAGTAAAAAGCACGCGTGCGTAATAGCTTGCATTACGAGTCTAAAACCGATGTAATAAGATCCACTTTACGAGCAAGTGTGATGAAAAAAATATTACGATGTTTAAAACAATGTGTCGTAGTAGCTTATAAGCATTTTGAATAATTGCCAGCTTGTCATGATATCACAGTAGTTTGTATGTTTTTAGGGTTAAACCTTAAAAGAAAAAAGGAGCCCTTGTAGGATCACTTTGTTGTCCGTCTATCTGGAAAGCCCCATGTTGCTTCAGATATCATCTAGTTCCCCTTTCCCATTCTACTATCAGACAGCCAGTAATAGAGAAAGCGATTTAGCTTCATTGTAGATGTTCCAAAAATATACTGTGGAAAAGATGTCAATGGTTGTAGATGTTCCAAAAATATACTGTGGAAAAGATGTCAATGGGAGAATTTCATCCAATAATTTTCCTCGGACTGACTTACTAGTAGGGTTGCTAGTATTTAGAACTATTATTTGAGATTTTTTGACACACATATTAATTTCGACTCTTGCCAAGCTATACTGTATCAGACAAAGGCGAGTTTCACTCTTTGTGTCGACAGGTGGCAGCACTAGGGCTGGACCCGCGGGTGCACCTGGGCATGTCGCTCCAGGACATCCAGCCGCACCTTCTAGTCATGCAGGAGAAGTACGGACTCAACGTCTGCGGCGAGGGCGGCGAATACGAGACCTTTACCCTCGACTGTCCACTGTTCAAGAAGAGATTAGTTATGTGAGTCTCTATCTACATATACAGGGTTAGTTCTAATCAGTTAGCATCCTTTTAAGGGTATATTCTGTACATCAAAACAAATTATCATTATCAGCTGTTCCTTACAAAAACCGACCTTGGGCAAAATGTATGGAACAGCTGTTTTTTTTGCTATTTCAATGTTGGCGCCATAGTAAAAGTTGTTTGTTTTGATGTACAGAATGTGCCCTAACAAGGATGCTAACCGATTAGAACTAACCCTGGAAAAAGTACGTAACGTAGTAAGTAGGTATTCGTACTGCCGACCTAAAGGAAAGTTGCCTATCTGTACCAGGACTGATTCACTACCATTATAAACAATGCTTCAAATTTACTGATGTACCTGACCTCTATTATACAGGTAAGCTGGACTAAATATTGTTTAGGAAATGACAGTTTTTTTTGTGCCGATTCAAAGCGCCCTTTCGAGCATCTCCGGTACTAAATTTGACATTTGTGTCAATAATACGAAATATTAGGTCCATGGATGCTCACAATGATATCCATTGGCTATCCGCGCCAAATGGCGAAAATCAAATGGCTTCAATAGGGTAGATGACTGATGTTTAAATTGTTGAAACCAATAGCTTTGATGAAGAATTTAAGTAAATATAGTATATTTATTGAAAAAATAATTTAAATCGGTTATTAATGTTCTGATATATAAGCGTTTAAAGTTTTTGTTAGAGACAACTCTGTCCCTTTGCCACAAAATAAAAAATTACGTCACGCCTTACTTGTCAGAATAGAATTTATATGGCGTACAGAGAAGTGGCGTCACGATTTGCTGTTTCGCCTCTCTGTCTAGCATGATATTAAAATGCTTATAAGTTGCTTATTTTTGATCAGATTTTCATTATATTTTAATGAATCAGCTATATTTATGGGCCACATTTTAATAGGACAATAAAAAAAACCAGTCATCTAGCCTATTCGCTCTCGACAATATGAAGTCCAGCGTACTTGTATAACAGAGGCCAGTGTGTACGGCCCCAGCCTAGGTTTCGTTACCCCTGCCGATAGTTCACCCTTCCATGCCTTCACTTTTCCTGGCCATTACTAATAGATAGAATCGACGAATCTAGGCTATCTACAAAATTACTATTCTGTTGACCTTTTGATGCAATCAAAGTCATTAATAATGTCGCATGACCAGTCTTGCTTTGTATAAGTCTGCTCGCACAGTTAGCGATAGAATGCTAGTTTACTTATCTTATTTAGATAACTACTTAATAAACGTCGATAAAATCGCGTGATATGAAATTATCGTGTCTATTACATGTTGGAGTGGTTACCTAACAATTTGTGCATAGTAACCGCACCGTTGCTAATAAAAATGCTAAATCACATTCTAATCTAGCGGCTACTGCTGGCACATATAGGCACCGGCATAATAAAACTTGATAAGTAAGCTCAGTAGGCTGTTTTACAAATTCATGATACATAATCATTTTAGATTTTGCTGTATTACCAGTGCTACCTACTTGAGCTCTAAGCTTATCATTTTATAGACATACATTTTTTTAACTACCTTTGGCCACTTATTTATTTACTTATTTAAGATTACATGTCTATTCTTTGTACTTCACTAAGTATTTATTTAATAGGTGTACAATAAATTGTACAAGAAATGTTAAAATTGTGGATCGCTTAGGTCATATACAAAAGTCTCAGCAGCACTTCAAACCCTCTTTCCTAAACGTGTCACTCTGTCATTTTTTTCTTCAAAATGATTAACTTCTGGTGTGCTATGAAATACGGGGAATAGAATTGTATGTCCCAAGAAATATATACATTTTATTACGAGAGAAAAATCATGGTTTGCTGTATTTCCTTAAGTCTATGACATCGTGTTGTAGTGGTAGGACTCTACTACAGAGTCCGCTTGGGGAAGTAACACACTTTTGCCAGTTATTCCACCGCCAAGCAGTAGTGTGCAAGCATTACTGTGTTCCGATTTGAAGGGCAATGTTACCAGAGAAATTACTGGGTATGAAGAGATTTAACATCTTATATCTAGGGCAGTGCAGTGCGGCGCAGGATTGTGTTCACAAGTTCACAATTTTGGCACTGCTATTGTTAGTGGCTTGCGCTCGCGCGCTCAAGAAGACATTATCATGCAGTGTGAACGTTACGACACGTCATTTATCCAAATTTATACAAATCTCCATACAACATACAAATAAACCTGAAACCGTCACTAAACCATAGTTTCTTTTCCCACAGAAATGATAAGGAGCTAGTTATACATACCGACGATCCTGTCGCGCCCGTTGGTTATCTAAACCTAAAGTTACATCTAGAAACCAAGGAAAACTACGACGAAATGCTACCTCCTATAAAGAACGCTCTCGACTATGTCGGCGATCTTAGCGACACTGTATTCAGCGACATCAGTGACATAGAGCTGAGCGAGACGGAACTAGAATCTATAGAGAAGTTAGAAAAAGAAGAGAAGCTTAAGTTAGAGAAAGAAAAGAATGAACTGAATCCATTGCTCACTTACTCGGGTGATAAGATTGACAATACGTCCGTAGACATCGATGGTCATAACGACAGTCTAGAGAGTCTAGAAGAAGGCTTTAGTTACGAATCGCACAATGAAAGTGAAAGACAGCCTGTGTTGGACCATAGGTCTATTTACGGCAATAAGCATGGCTGGTACTTTATCGGAGGCATCGTCGGAGAAGGCGTCGATACGAGGATAGCCACGGAGGACGCTATGAAAAAACTCATTAGTAGGTAAACTTGTTCGTGAATTTTTATTTTTTTGTCATTTTAGTTGCATGCTTATTCTATTATTTTCTTAAACTAGTGTATTTTCGCGAGTTAATGATTAAAAATGGTGGTGTTTTATTCATTGAGTGTTGAATTACATGCACGAGTGTGGGCAAGTGATATAATGTGGTGAAACATGTCTTTTTGTGTTGTTTTCAAAACTCCGTAAGAGCTCATAAAAAACAAAAAAAGCTCGTAAAGTCGCCACAACTTTACTAGGGCATGACTTGGACTCGACTTTGACTAATTTTGTGTGACTAACTGTGATTTCATGACATATTTGACTTGATAATAATAAATAAACTTGCACATGCATATACAATGCACAACGTGCGATGCCAATAACAGGAAAAAAAAACAGTGACTGCGACTTTGCCAACTATCTACGTGGCCAGGCATTTCTGCTTTAAGATTTTATATTTTATTGCTTTCACTCGCCATTACTTCATTTAGAATAATGTATGATTCAAACGTCTTGGTATACTGCCAACAAATTTTATTCAAAGATGGTACGTAACATCCAATTTAGACTGGCAGACTATTTCATCCAAGACACAGAGACCCCTACACATATACTAATCACGCTTTTAAGCGCTCTCTGAGTCCAAAATTTGTTTTAATTTCTAGTGTTTTCCGCTCTCTGAGTATGAACAGCTATGGCAACATGTTCAATCCGCGCCGAAGCGTACGCGCCTAGGGCTACTCATTTCTCGACTTATTTTTCTCGTTTCGAATAAAGCCAAATTTCTCGAAAAATCCCGCTTCGAGATAACTCGATGAGAAACCCTAAGTCGCGTCGGATTCTCTATTTATTTATTTTATTACGCGTAAGGCACGCGCAGTTTCGGTGCTGTCTCGTTATTGTCTATATTTATGCTCCTACCTTTACTCTTATTCAGATCGATGCAAAAAATATAAAAATAGAATAAAAATCTTATTTTCATCATATAATCGTATCGTTAGCGCTTTCATATAGGATAGCTAATCATTGAGATGCGAGCTGTAAGAAAATTTTATTATACTTTAAGGCGTTTTTTTGTTTGAATTGTTTTCTTATGCTCAAATCTCAATACACGTTTAATTCTTGTATACCGTATTTCAGACCTGCTGTCCTCCCAGAACTTGCAGTTACCTGATGTTTGCTCAGTCAATATCTACATGCGGGACATGGAACAATATGCTGCTTTGAATGATGTATACGTCAGCACGTTTAGCTTCCCCAACCCGCCTACGAGAGTGTGTGTTCAAGTGCCGCTGCCGGAGAATGTGGGCCTTATACTCGACGCTGTAAGTATCACTTTTGAGTAGCCGTCTATTTTGCAAATGATAATGTGTTTTACAAACATACGAATGTTAATTCAAACAAATCTTATAGAAACGCATTAGCAATTCCCACAAAAACAGCAATTCGCACAAAGTAGCCGCAATGTTACGTTTAATAGTATCTCTACACTGTTTACTAAAAAGATAGTACGTATCTGATTTAGTACCGTTGGCTGAATGATGGAACTAACTTTTCTGTACAAAAGGTTGTTACTTTGTCCTGAAAATCTGTAGGTGGCTCCCTCATTCAACCTTACAGAATACATCAATGTGTACAATGTAGCGTTGATCGTGTACTTGACAGATAGCATCTTATCAATACTGTAATGTTTGGGTGTGATTCGAAAGTCAACGGTACGGACGACGACAAGTAGTGCTAATGAGAGCGTTTTTTCGTGCCATGTTGGTTCTATTTAGCGTTGTTGGCGCTGTTGATGTATTTCAGACCGCCCTCTTTATTATAATATTTTCAGGTCGCGCACAAATCGCCTGCGAATAGCTACGATGAGAGTGAAACGAAGGAACGGGTGACGATGCATGTGCAGGGGATTTCGCACTGGGCGCCAGCGAATATAGGGCCTTACAGTCAGGCTGTTAAGGTCGGTATTGATATATCGCCTCGATTACTATGGTACTCGTATATGTATAGAATTTCTGGGAAGATTGTTCCAGTAAACTTAAATTATCTTGGTATCCAGTGAATGTTTTCTAACTCGTGATTATGCTCTTTTGTTTTTAAACTGTAGTGATAAAACTCGATTTGACATTGAATATTCGAATATCTATAGGTATATAAATACTAACTGCGTCCCGCGGTTTCACCCGCGTGATGATGTAAAACGGTGATGTAGGTAATGATAAAAAGTAACCTTTACGTTATTCCGGGAAATAAGCCATCTCCATTCCGAGATTCATCCAAATCCGTTAAGACGATTTGTGCGCGAAGTGGTAACAAACATGCACACACACATACCGACAAACTTTCGTATTTATAATATTGATAGCACTTTTTTTTCTTTTTTTTGCGTAGATGTAAAAATGTAGATATTTTGGACGGTCAGTATGTTGTGTTCGTGTAGGTGGGCGAGGTGATCGGCACGTGCGGGCAGATCGCGCTGGTGCCGGGCAGCATGCAGCTCGCGGGCGGCGGCGCGCGGCGGCAGTGCGCGCTCGCGCTGCGGCACCTCACGCGCGTCATCCGCGCCGTCAACCCGCGCGCGCACATCCGCAGCGTCGTGCAGGTACACACGCACACGCTCGAGCATACACAGTACACACACACCCCCACACGTCCTCGAGCACACGCGCGCGCACTAACACATATATTATGTATACAATGGTGTCGATTCTGTTGCACCGCTCACTAAACTTAATTTGACAGGACGAAACCTGTTGACATCCTTTTCTAACATATTGAAATGAAATGAGACACGTATAATTTTATGTTGCGTTCCGTAATGCGCTAAAAGTGATAATATCGCGAATCCGACCAAATATAATAGTCACAAAATATAAGGCCTTTGATTTGATCGAGGAGTCATGGTGATTCGCGATATTATCACTTTTAGCGCATTACGGAACGCAGCATTAGTCCTGTCAGATTAGTTTAGTGAGCGGTACAACAGAATCGACACCATTGTGTAACAAAATGGTTGAACAATACCCTTCAGTATGTAATCATCATTAACAACTTTTACTATGGAGTCAACCTTAAAAACGCGAAAAAAACTGCTGTTTCATACATTTTGGCCAAAGGCAATGAACTTTTTGTATGGAACATCACTTTTTTTTAGGAAAAAAAATGTATGTAAGAGTTTTTATAATACCCTTCAGTATTGTTCAACTTTATTGGTGAGCACGCAGGTGGCTCGCGACACCACACACACTCAATCAATGTTGACAGGCCAGATGTTTCACCTCAACTCACTTAACATAACATAAAAAAAAAAATAGAAACTAAATAAAAAAAAAGTCAAACTGTAAAGTGAGAGGTTGGTCGAATCAGTGCTGTAAATAGGGCGGTGCTCAGGCACCGGGCGCTGGTCCTAGAGGGGCGCAAAAATTACCAGAACAGGACCAAGTTTTGAATATTTTTCTTTCCAAAGGGCGCAATTATAGAAGCTCGCACCGGGGGCATAAAAGGATATTTACAGCACTGGGTCGAATACAGAAACTATCCGGAATATCTATAACTAATCGAAACTAGACCGGTGTTGACCAAGTTGCGATCCCAAGCCGCCTCTCTGTCTAGCATGATATTAAAATGCTTATAAGTTGCTTATTTTTGATCAGATTTTCATATTTTTTTCATTAATCAGCTATATTTATGGGCCACATTTTATAAGGCCAATAAAAAAATATCAGTCACCTAGCCTAGTGTCATTAAGTCTAAATAGACTTAAGACGCTGACAATAGCTGATCCTCCGCGCGTCTGTGGCCTCTGTCTAATTACATAGGTAAAAAAGAGAAGCCGGCGCGCTTGCGCCACGTTTCGTACGGTAATTTTGTTGGAAAATAATTAATTGGAATAAAGTTATGGCGTAAGAAAAAAAACTAGTTCAATAGTAAGATAGATTAAAGTATTTATCGTAAACTTTACAATTTTTGGTTATGTGTCTACATACAAAAATACAAAGAAAAATGGACTTAGAAATTCATTATTAGACGTCATTTTACGATTTTTTTCAATCGAGAAAATTATTCGCAAACGTGTTTTCGAATATTTTTTTTCTATCCAGAAAATTATTCGCAAACGTGTTTTCGAAACAATAGCCAACTAGGAAACATGATCTAGATTAACATCGAATTTGTACATTTGGCACAACATTAACCTGAATGAAGTCATTTTGGGTGTACTCATCCTCTTAATGCCGGCTAGCGCGGCCCGTCACATTTCCGTTCTATTCACTTCTCTCTTCAGTGTTGCCCCACGTAACCACTAACCTACAATCTCTGCAACTATATCCCCAGAGCGTGTGCTACGTGACCCAGGGCAGCGCAGTGAGCGAGGCGCGGCGGCAGTTGGAGCGACGAACTGCCGGCGCCATCGTGCAATATGCGGTGGTGACGGCGCTGCCCAGGCTAGCATCTATTGAGTGGCACGCCTGGGCCCACGCACACAACAATAGGTTCGAGTGTGAGTATACACACACATGATGTAGAAAACTGTCTCTGTTGAGGTAGTATCCACTACAGTTACGACTTATATGATACTGGTTAGAGATGCCCGAAGAATTGGGACTAATTCAGTCCTAGTGAAGCATTAAATGCACCAACTAAGTTTTTAGTTTTTGTAAGTTTAGCTTTACATGAACGTAATCAAACAATTATGTGTGTTAATTACTTTATTTAAGTAATTCATTTTTACACTTACTTTACCTGAGTGTCCTAAAACTACATTCAGAACCACCGAAGGACGGGCAGTAGTGTCATCTCGGTTAACGGTGTTAAGCATTCTGTGATCGTCAAGCCACAAGCGTGGGGATATGGCTAACTAGAGGTCGCCCGCGACCGCGTACGGAAGAAATTCGGCCCGCTCCCAAAATTCACCACTTTTAATCATCCCAAGCAAATCCTCCCCTTGAATGAACTACCCAAATATCAATTTTCATCACTATAACTTCAAAAACAAAGAACGTTCCATACAACATTCCCCCCCCCCCCCCCCCCCCCTTTAATCGTCCCTGTCAACGAGATATTGAAAACAGCATTTTTTATTTTAAATGAACTATCCAAATCCAAATTTTCGTGACTAAAAGTACAAAAACAAAGGACTTTCATACTAACTTTGATCCCCTATTTTACCCCCTTAGGGGTAGAATTTTTAAAAATCCTTTCTTAGTGGATACCTACACTTTCCAAAGAATACACCCTCCAAATTTCATGTCTCTAGGACCAGCGATTTAGACTGTGCGTTGATATATCAGTCACTGAGTCAATCAGGACTTTGAATTTTATATATATACATAGATGACGGGGAGGCCTTCGTCCAGCAGCGGACGTCTTCTGGCTGACGATGTGATGACGCTCAACTATCGAACAATGACGTTAATTCATCCCGTTTCCTCGTTTACCGCTGACATGAATTTACCGCTTTACGGAGAAACCCATTCTCTCGCATTCGGGTTGAATCGGTTTCACGTACTAAATGATGCAAATTACATTAGTCGGGTTTTTCCGGCATCCTACGCTGCGTATCCTCGCCTGATGATAATGTTCTGTTGGCAGATGAAGAGACTGGCTGCAACGTCGGCGAATACAAGGTGGCCATCACGAGAAGATGGAACTATGAGAATACGGTTGCTGCCTTTGTGTGTTATGTCGCAACAGGTAAATACATACTGCATGATGAACTAACATCATATAAGGGTATTTTCTCTTTGGAAATAATATATACATTATGATCCTAATAATGCAGGAATTCGTACTTCTTCCAACGCAAAAAGCCAGCTAGCCCCGAACGGTACATTTTTTGGCGACATAATGTAATATTTTTCCCTTTTTTCCTCCTTGTTTTATTTGAGTCACATAAAAAAAAGCACATTGAGAAAAAAACAGCTTGCTTTGCTCGCGCGTTGCAGCTAATGTACAGGCTGATTCAAACTTAATGGCGGCTGTGTACTTAGGCGCGAGACGTTGCGCAGTAGCAAAAATTAGGCGTGCGGTGTGCGAACTATCGCAAAGTCTCGCGCACTTCACAGCCACCATTAAGTTTGAATCAGTCAGTATGTAGTTGTATTTGAAGTAGCTAAAAGTGGTGGCGAAAGCATACGGCTGAAACCCACGCGACGCCACTGTCGCTACATAATAAGCCGACCAGAGGCCAATTTTATCAGCGTGAGCGAAAACTTCTTATAATCTATGTGTGATCGTTCCAGGTTCATCTCCCTCAACGTGCCAACTATCGTTTCCTAGCGAGGAAGCGTGCAGTAGCCACCGCTCGCTCGCCTCGCAAATGTGCCAAGAGGACCTCGAGGAGGTTCTAGAATACGCGCTCAATAAACTCACTAGCGACTGTAAAGCCAACGCCGCGCCTGCCGTCAAGATGAGGATATTCTACCAGGTAAGAAATGGACGGAGTTGATGACTAATTAAATAAATAACAGTTTTTCACATCACACAAATATAGGCTACTTTTTATTTCGAATTCCGAAAAATAGTGATGACGCCGCGGAACGCTGCTAGAGCAGAATATCACAGGCGCCATATTTTCAACTAAAGTTTAGATGTGAGGAGCTGAAGCATGCGCGCTTTATTCAAATTCAAATTCAAATAATTTATTTTCAGACTTAGTCCATAATAAGATTCAAACTAAAACATTATATCAATAAATTTAAAAAAATAAAATACAATAATAATCAATAAAATAATAATAATATCGGTACAAATGTCAGACAAAATAAAATGTCAAATGTCAGTGAGTCAAAATAATAATAATCATTAGCAGAGCATGTCCGGAAAAAATTTCGTCAAATAATACTTATCTCTAAATCAAAATAGTTTATAAATTATACATTAAATAAAATTATTATTATTGAGACTCACTTTACTACCTACCAAAGTCTTCTTCTTGAAAGGGTCATAGTACATATACAGTTGCGCGGCATGTGTGATGATAGGGCAGTCGAGTCTGGCAGCCACAACACGCAGGAAGCAGTTAGTGCTGCCCCGGACGCGGCAGAGCATCGAGGCGGCCCGTTTGCGGAGTATGGCGTGAAAGCCATCCACCTGGCCGTCCGCAAACATCCACGACGCACTACAGCGCCATGGCAGCCCCAACAGCACCCTGAACGCGTTGTTGTACTGCAGTCGCAGGGCGTTCATTGCCTTCAGCGTATAGTTGGCCCACAGACTGCAGGTATAGAAGGACTGGCAGAACGCTTTAAATAATGTGACCTTCACCGGAATAGTGCAGCGAGCAAATCTGTGAGCCAACATATTGCTTCTGACAGCCAACGCCCTACGTTCCCTCTCGATAACCTCATTATCCGTGAGGCCCTCCGTGACCCAGTGGCCCAGGTACATGAAACGCGATACTCTAGCCAATCGAGTTCTGTCTAGAACTAAAGGTGGTACATTAGCAGTTTTGAAACCACGCGATTGGAAAACGAGGAGTTCGCTCTTCTTCCCATTGTACCTAAGGCCATGAGTCCCGGCGTAAACTTCACAAATCCTGAGGAGCTTCCTGAGCGCACTTATCGAGGGGCCGAGCAGCACCATATCGTCGGCGTAACTGATGTTGTTAACGAACGTGCCGTCAATAGAACAGCCGACTCCGGCGCGGCTCAGCTCCTCGATAAGCCCATTCACGTACAAGTTGAATAGTAGCGGAAAAGACAACCCCCCCCCCCCTGCCTCACCCCGCACCTCAACCTGTACAGGTTCGGATAACTCACCCGCCCATCTTACAACGTTTGTTTGGTTGTTGTACCAATAATCAAAAACCCGAATGACCTCGTCTGGAAGACTCGTCTGCGTTCTCATCTTGTTCCAGAGCACATCATAGGATACCAAATCGAAAGCCCTCGAGAGGTCCAGAAAACAGGCATAGACGGGCGTCTTCCGATCGGTGTAATACCGGACAGTGTGCTTGAGGCATAAGATCGCAGATTCTGTCGATAACCCAGCCCTGAAACCGAACTGGGCATCGTGTAATTTGAGATGTTTGCTCAGTATGCGATCAAGCAGACTATCCAGCACCTTCGATACGGTGGTAGCTAACGAGATGGGCCTATAGTTGCTCTTATCGGACGGGTCACCCGTTTTGTTTTTGACTATGGGCACAACCATAGTTTTTAAGCAATCATGCGGCAAATAAGAGTGTCGAATACAGAAAGTGTAGAACATTGCCAGTACCCGGGGCAAATGTGGACCGGCATGCTGCAGGTGCTCAATACTAATCCCGTCATGTCCGGGCGACTTGCCTCGCGTCATGTATTTTATCACAGACGCCACCTCCTTCGCTGTAAAATGCGGTATCGAACCGACTGGCATCGTACGCATATTAGTATCGAGCACCGGCCGCGCGTTAACGATAGGCACGGGTTCAATTTGGAACAAAGTCTTAAACCTGTTTGCTATATCACTAGGATCGGATAAGCCGTCTACATTCAGGGGAGCCTGTAATTTGGGGTTTAGTTTTTTAGTGCATTTCCAAAAGTTTTTGAAGTCTTTTTTATTATGATTGGATGCCAAAATATCCATTTTGATTTGTTCGGCATTTTTTTGGCACCATCGTAGCCTAGATTTAAAAGCCCGCCTAGACTCAGCCATGTTATTATATATAGGTCCCTGTGTCGGTTTACCGAGTAAAAGCCATTGTTTATAATTTATTCGCGCCTTCTCGTGAACTGCTCTAACATGCTTGTTCCAGCCCACTACATATTTCTTTTTTGCAACACTAACTTCTGAACTATTCACAGCCGCGTCACACAATGCACTAACAACCAATTTATATAATTTATCTATCACTAGCTTATGGTCTAAATTACTACATACATTATCACAGCATTTTGACAGTTCTTGTGGAAAATGAACGTCTTTTAATCTATCATTGCATAATTGCTGATAATGCTGTATTCGTTGAAAGCCCCTATCCCCCCATAAGATTTTATTTCTAACTTTGGCCTGAACAATAGTCTGAGGTTTTAGCAAATACATGTTACATACTATCTCTATTGGAAAATGATCTGACATATACACATTTTGATTATGCACCCTCACATCTACCACCGACGACCTGGCTGCTTCCGTTACTACACAGTGATCAAGCCAACTGGTGGTGCCATGGACGCCGCTGATAAACGTGAAAGTGATTGAGAAAATGCCAAGTAAATTTCCAGTTTTGATCCTCACAAAATTTTGCTAATTCTAAACCGAACAACTCACTCACTTATACCCGTACTCGAGGGCACAAAATGTATAGATACCAAGGTTTAGTGTGAAAAAATACGTTATAAAAATATCATCTTTGAAAGGAAGCCTCATCATCAGCCAGAAGTCCACTGCTGGACGAAGGGAACTGCTGTTCCCTTTTAATAGGCGGTGTTGTCATAATCGCCATGCTTGGCAGGCGTCTTGGGGATCGCAGACTGCTCACAACTGTTATCCGCGAGGACGCTGCTGCGCCCTCCAGTGGTTCTGGATGCAGTTTTAGGACATACCCAGGTCCAGAAAAGTGAAAGGAGACTTACCACTAAGTAAATAGATTGATTGGTGTACCTACGTCAGGTGTGGAGTGCGCCAGCGCCGCAGGTGATCGCGGGCGCGGTGCGCGCGGTGAGGGCGCGAGGCGGCGTGCGCGCCGCCGCCACCGCCGTGCCCGTGCTGGCGCTGCACAACGCCTTCACCTTCCTCTCCATCAGCGGGCTGCGCCTCGACGAGTGACTCAGCCAGGTACACCACAGGTGACCGCGGGCACGGTGCGCGCGGTGAGGGCTCGGGGCGGCGTGCGCGCCGCCGCCACCGCCGTGCCCGTGCTGGCGCTGCACAACGCCTTCACCTTCCTCTCCATCAGCGGGCTGCGCCTCGACGAGTGACTCAGCCAGGTACACCACAGGTGACCGCGGGCGCGGTGCGCGCGGTGAGGGCTCGGGGCGGCGTGCGCGCCGCCGCCACCGCCGTGCCCGTGCTGGCGCTGCACAACGCCTTCACCTTCCTCTCCATCAGCGGGCTGCGCCTCGACGAGTGACTCAGCCAGGTACACCACAGGTGACCGCGGGCGCGGTGCGCGCGGTGAGGGCGCGATGTATTCGCTGCGTGCCCGCTCCGCTTTGAAGGCGCTCGCAAACCGCTAGTGCTGTGATAGCAGCCTTACGCATAGCAATGTTACTCTTTTTGCGATTAGGGTTACCAACGAGACACTCAGTTTAACACTGACTTAATTGCAAAAATCTTCCCAACTAGTTAAGTTTGACTCATTGGGAACTCACCTACCACGCTCTACTACTGTGCTGCGTGTTGCAAAATTCCAGTGTCAAATTCGATAAAGTTTAGTTTTTTATATCCCATATAAGTCCACGCTCGATCACCACACAGCTTATCGACCGGTTGGTCGAAAATGAAGCACGCAGACTTAGGAGATACCCATTCGCTCTGAACTTGAAAAGATAGTCTGGCGCACCGCGGGTCTTTTAGGGTCTTGTTAAGAAACGTGGATAAGCCCTTAAGGATAAGTTCCTTCCTTTGTTTTAAATGAAACAGATTTATCCACGAGTTACAGGTGCTTTCGGTTTAGTAAGTGTCTTGGAAAATGACCCTATTGATAAATTATCACTTTTTGGGAAAAGTGCCCATCTTTGAAAAGCTGTATCTCCGCAACCAATGTATCTAGAGAGCTGGAATTGAGCTCAAATTGTATAAAATTTAGTTTGCTTCACAAAAGTTTACAGTTTTTGGTAAAGGTACCAGAAAAACGCTTCCCTAAGGTAGTTTTTGACAAAAAACTAAAACAAGTGCCAAAATTTCGGAGTATTTCGTGCACCACGGAAGTAGCACATAGTTTGCAGGGTTGCAAACTTGGGTATAAACAACTATCAGGGGTCCTAACAATATATCAAAAAACCGTAAATACATGCGCGTTTGCGACCTAATATATCTTAGATGATTGGTCTATAGCCCTAATGTGCAACTTTATAAGCTGATACAAGTACAGGACGTACAGGTGTTCATTTGAATGACGGATATATTCTAAGTATTTTTTATATGATATAGGCTTGCGTTTGACTGCCATCTCGTCTGATGATAAACGAAGATGCAGTCTACGAAAGATAAGATATAATAGTTCTCATGGTAGGGACCTAAGTATATCCTAAAACGGCATCCCAGAACCACCTGAGGACAGCAGCGTTCGGCGTCCTCTCGATTAACGGTGGTGAGCATTCTGCAATCTCCAAGCCGCCTGCCAAGCGTGGGGATTATGGCAATCCATCCCTATTGGGGAGGCCTTCGTCCAACTGTGGACGTCTTCTGGCTGATAATGAATAGTACTCATTATTATGAACAACTTTAAACATGGGATCACCTATGAAACCGTGAAATGAAAAACAGCTGTTCCATAGAAAAATGTCATTCACTCTCGACGAAATGGAACAGATTTTCCTTCGCGATTGTAGTCGTGTCCATAGTAAAAGTTGAACATAATTATGAGTACTATATTATCTCCTAGAATATGCCCATTGTTCAAATGAACATCCTGACAGGTTTTATTTTAATACTAAAAGAAAATGAGTTGGTGAACTAATATAATGTGTGATTTATTTGTTTACAGATCTACTCATACAACACCTACGGACGCAGATGCTTTATTGCCAGTTTATAAAATATATTTGCTGAATATTTTCAGTATTTATTATAAATTTTGTTAATTATGCTACCGAGTTTACCATACTGTAAGTCAAATTATATACATTATTTTTTATTGCAGTTGGCGTTTTACTTTTCCTCTTACACAACGAGAAAATGAAAAACATAACTCAAATTAAATTTATTTTATTTTTTTACAAAATTGACCGAACAGTGCGAGATTTCTAGAACGTTTACACTTGCATTAAGTAGACATAAAGTTATAATAATTCTCTTACAAGTAAGTCTTAATAATTCACCTGTGTCAGTAAAGCAATGCGAATTACGGGGATAGACACCAGAACCTGTTGTATAGTTAATCATGATTTTGATGGACCTTCCTATCTTAATATCGTCACAAGTAAATTATCGTTAATAATAACCGAAGCATAATTACAAACTAAACATGATACATCATACGCCAGTGTCCGATGAAATTACTGATCGTCACTGCACTTACATAATATAACTCTAATACAATGTATAATATAATACACAACACTATGGGGATAATTGCACACAGCAGAGGTTAAGACGATAGCGCAGAGATATCATAAGTACAGCAAATGCGACCGCGAGCGTTACCAGTAACGTTACGTATATCGGCAACGCTCTCCGGCGAAACGAGTTTTACAAAGCTTCCATCGAATCTATGGGCCTTTCTTGGGCACGACCGCCCAACCTATCTATATAATACTATCTTTTACAACTGTAGAATAAATTAATCTTCATAAAGAAAATAAACATTTCGATCGTTCTATATTTTATTCCCGTTGGGCGTGTCCCGTGTCCAGAAAAGACGTAAAGTTAGCATAAAAGGTAGGTAGCCTATTTGTTTTGTACTTTGAAACTAAGTGAGGAAGTAATTTGTCACATAAAGAACAGCTGCTGAATCGTATTCGTATAATTAAACTACAAAACGAAAATATGCTTAACATAATCTAAAATAATATATAATCAACAACTTTTAATAAGGCGATCAACGGGCTATAGTTTAGGGGTAAACTTTTAAATCATATACATTTGATGAGTAATTATACTATTATATACTTTGTTGGCGGCAGGGTAGAGCCGTTAAGGTTTCATCTTAACGATGTGCCATGATCCTGTCCAAGCAAATAAATGATTTAGTTTGTATACAGTCGTATCCGTATGAAAGTACAGCTAAAATAAATACCTTAATAAGCAAAACTAAACGAGAACCTAATGTTACTTCTTATACTTTACGAAAAACAAAATGCCAACTGCGTCCGTTATAGCGCTATTCCAGAATGAACAGTAAAAAAACTAATACATAATTTCAAAACAATAAAATGCATTGAAAGGCAGAATTTAACTTTATCCGTTTATTTTTACCTTTGAGAACTATTTATAGAGAACAAAGAAATACCGTTATGTCGACTCTATAGATTTATAATATTTTCACACACTCATTTAGCACACAATAATGGGGAAACGTTATCAGATACAGCACAACTACTTATCTCGCGCACGTTCCTTCTACTCTCGGCACAACGATACATTGGACGAATACACAATACATGATCTGTCTCGCGGGATACTATAAATCAAAACTACCAATATTAAAAATAGTACGATTGCCCAGCTACCCATATAGTGAAGTTAGTATTAAGTTACTGTACAATTTTAAATTTAACCTGCGATGCTAATATCTATCTAACCACTTAAAGTTCGGCGTCATTCGAACCGAACCGAGTACCCGCTAGGGATTTATATAATATACAATACATAATAATTCGAATATTTCACCCCGCCGTCCTCCTGTCGGCGAGTATAAGATCTCAACGCTTACAAAAAATTAAACATAACGCAGCGATAAACGCAAAAACGCGACGGTCCGTCGCACTATACATACACACGTAGCCTACGTCACGCGACGACACCGCGGTGACGTCACAACGGTCGCTAACATATTACAATAGTCCGAACTGGCGACATTAAGTCGAGGGGCGGCGCGGCGGTCAGTCGTCGGGCGGCGCCGCGTCGTCGCCGACTCCCTCGAGCGGGTCGGCGACGTCGCGGGAGGTCTCGTCGTCGGTGGGCGGCGGGTCGGGGTCCGGGTCCGCGTCCGCGTCCGCGGCGTCCTGCAGCGCCTGCAGCCGCGAGGCGAGGTACTGCCGGTGCGCGTACTTGTTGAACCGCCGCTTGGCCATGAACAGCGTGGCGATGGTGCGCGGCGCCGCGCGCACGGCGGCCGCGCGCGACGTGATGCCGCCGCGCCGGCACTCCGCGCACGTGTAGTCCAGCACGCGCAGCACCGACACCGTCTGCCTAACGCACTCTGTCGGGACATCGCAACAGTTATACACACCTTACTGCTACAACCTACACACTTATACATGACCCGTCTGCGACTCATCTACAAACTTTTTTTTGTGTTATGGACTTGCGTTTCATTACCATATCGCCTGTCTACGATGGAGCTTGCTTGCCTTATAGAAACCGATTCACTCGCGACTTGGAGACGCATTCCACTGGTTAGTAGTTTGGACAATACGTTTCTGCTTACGTAGTGTGTAACACGTTTTCGGTTTGTTGTAATAAGTTGAATTAAAACATTTTATTATATTTCAATATAAGTACAGGTAGCTTGTATTGGCTAAAATGGAAAACTTAGTCAGTGTTGTAAAAATAAATAAATGGATCAAGTGGGAAATAACCGATTTTGCATCACATTGAATATGTCGATTAACTCGCCAAGAAGTAAATAGTGTAAACTGGAGAGTCGCGGACGGGTCATGTCCATAATTCTAACCTAGTACCTAAAACACGACAATGCATGGCACACACAACTCGGCAACTCTCCGCCCCTCACTAAAGACCCAATATTCACTACCATCTAACGCAAATCATGTTTACTGTGTATTGTGTACATGCGCTCACCTAATTCATCTAAAAACAGCTAACGGAGTATAAGCTATTTCAATATTGAAAACAACTCTTGACTTGTCGGCTTATTCAATCTTTGATAGCATAACTTATGGAAATGAAGTCCAGCGATGTATATGGGAGTAAGCATAAAATAACATCCAATATGTATGACTATAGAAAAGCATTTGTATCCCGAGCAGATAATATTATCATTTCTGTTGCACGCTGCATGCACGCATTATGCAGCCTTTTCATAGCAGCTTACAAAAAATGAAGCCATCCCGTTCCGCGATGCAACAAAAATGTCCCATTCAGCCACTTAGAAACGCAATGGAAATAACAGCCATGACTGGGTATAAAACCAATAACTATTCAGCCTCTTACAACACCAGACAAAAATAAGTAAAACCGTTTTTTTGTATTGGTTACTGTATACAAAATTACACGCTGGCGTCGCATTTGGAAGACAAGCAACATGCTACATTTAGTAGGTGTAGCAAACACCTTTGTAAATAGTCCGAATGATACTATCACAAGTGTCTTACAGACAGTATGTACAACCAGCGTGATATTTTTATAAGGCTGTTTGATTTCAATTCGTAAAGAAAAAATATTTCGTGTTAAATGATTTCGTTATTAGTTTATTTTCAGTCAGAAGCGTGGGGAGACGAAAGCTTTATATCTATCTACGCGTGCGCTTGAATATGACCTAGCAGTGACAACAATGCGTATATCTATCGACATAGCTATACTATTACTATACTACCGCTATTATAGTACATTATAACTATACATGATGATATAGAAGGAATATTGAGCATTCAATACGGTATTATTATGCTGTCGACAATATACGCATTGTTCGTGGTACTCGGCGAAACTATGTCACGTCGGAAGCCATCGCTTTTTAGCATGATATCAGCTTTATGCATTCTTATTGTTATAATGTTTATCTGTCACTACGAGCTGTCGATTCACCCGCGGTGACGTATTTTAAGGATCAGTATTCACCAAGCTTCTTTTAAAGGACTAAATAAATCTACATTTTCTTCTATGTTTCAAAAAAATATGCCAGATTTGCTCACACAGCTGAAGTGGATACCGATCCTAAAATAAAAACTCTTTCAAAAGTCATTATGGTAACAAACTAGTCCAAGTCATAATTTAATTACAAAGCTCAGATGGCGCTGAACGCATAAAGTCTGATACAGAGTGTCCGATGAGAGATAGTTAGGCAGAGTACCGTCCCTCGCATGGTATGACGTACCTTGATGCAGTTGCCTATCGCAGAGCTTACAAATGACGAGCTGCATTGTCCCCTTGGGCCCGATGAAGGAGCGCTCGCATAGCGGGCAGTAGCGACCGATGCGATACGCCCTACGCACGCACACACACATACGGACCGCACGCGCACAACCACCGGAACACAGAAACACGCTATTAGTATCAACACCGAGACAGCGCGCGATGGGATACGGCCTCGATGTGAAACTTTACTTTATTACTTGTCTTTACGCGAGAGGGTTAGGATTTGAAAAAGGCTTACAATTTACAATATTAAGAATTGAAGTCATAAAAAGAGGCTTACGATACTTATAAATAGAGTTGTAAATTAGATTTTGTACAGTCATAGATACATACGTAATGAGAGGTGTAAAAATGTGTTAATTATATTGCGTTATGTAAATATAACGGATATAGAGGATAATAAAAAATTTAATACAATAAATAAATACGTAATTGCTTTATAGGAAACTATCACCAATATAAATGCCGTGTATAACGTAGAGCCGAAAGACAAGTAACAAAGTAAACTCAAGTTAGTGGTCTGATGATGGAGTATGATGATCTACGCCCTTGTTAGTCGAAACTCAACAATGGATGGAGTTAGTCTGATGTTAGCGGCCACAGATGGGATGGCGACGCAGAACACGACCTAATTGACGCAGTACATCCCACAGATAAGAATAAAATATTAAAGTATTACATCAATTATGTTAAACAGCCTCGATTAAAAATGAAAATTAATAACAATGATAAGGAACAGTAAAGTTAGAGTATCTATAGTCTTCGCTAAATTATAGTCATCTAATCTGAAATATAAAAATATGTAGGGTGTTCCCATACACCAAGAAGTGCTTTATACATTGGACTTTTCTGTTCTTTTAAAAAATAAGACTGCTTGCTCGTCCAACTGTCTTAAGTTTTGGAACAAGTCGAAACAGCAAACAGTCTATGCGAAGAAATGGATGTAAATGTATTGAGGAAGTGCATGCAACTTATCAAATAACAGATTATGTGCTGTGAGAACGCTGCGTTGGGACAAGAGATAACATTCCGCGGGGGTCAAACGCTACGAGGAACCATAGACAAAGCGAGATCACAGAGTGAGCAGACGTCGACACGAAACAACGACCGGCCAATACCATAGACACTGCGATAACATTTTATTATATCAAGCCTTTTCGTGCGAAACTGTGACAGATGTATGTACGACATTGTTATATTATAGCAATCGTAGCTATAATTATAAAAACCTCTTAGTTTTATTACAAATGCAATTAATCGCATAATTTTTCGATACTATTATAAATATTTGTTCTACAATTAGAAGTTAGTAAGTATTAGTGTTAAGAGGCTTTTTTTTGAAATTTCACACTCCAACAATAATTTGCAAATGTGCGAGCAATAGCTTAGACAGGAACTACATTTTATCGCAGCGCATATGACAAGCCGACTAGGTCTACATTCTGGAGCGCTCGAGATTGTATATCTGTAAATCTCACGCATAATCGAAATTTTATGTGTCTCTCTCTCTGTAATGAAGACTAACGGAATTCTCGATTGTGAGCGAGAGTGACAGGTAGTCTCAATCTCGAGCGTGCCGGCATGTAAGCCCAGCTCGTGTTAGTACACATCAAACGCATGAGATGGCGCGTGACACAACCACTACCAAGACCAGTTAATATTTAACATCAAAATTACACATAATCGAAATTGTTTATTGAAAACTGTGTACTTTTTATCAGCGTCCTTCGAAATACACTCTTCTTGTAAATAATCGTGTTCAGGTTTTGTAGGGGCCCCGCTTGGATTTACTTGAAACACAACACGGAATGTTTGGATTGTTTCTGTATTATTCCGCCGTATTCACTGTAGTATACAGGGTCATTGGTAATTAGCTGAGAACCTCTTCCTGCAACTTCTGTACATCATAACAAACAACTGTGGTTCTAAGTTAGTATAACTTTTAATAAAATTATTCGATATATTTTTTCTTCTTACATTTTTTTAAAATTAAATTTAAAAAAAAGATTAATAAAAATGTAAGTGCAAACTGTATGCGATCTCAAACCAGAAGGCAAATGGTCCGAGCGAATAACCCAAGCTTGAGCCGGCTTTTGCTTCTTACAAATAAAAAAGATATAAACGAAATATTTTTATTTGTAAATGTACTGAATTTTGTGAAAAGTCATCTAACAGAAATCATTTATAGATGTAGGAAATCTGCCTGTGAGAAGTTGTTAGCGTATTAACACTGGCCCTGTCTTTATAATGGTATTCAGCAAGATCAAGACATAAATAGGACAGTTGGATATTGACTAAGCAGCGTTCTATGCACTAAATGGCTTCATACTCAATTATTTCGAAGTTCATGTAAGAAGTGAAATTTCAATCAAAAAGTAATCAGAAACGAGTGGTTCATCAAATTAGTAACCAACGCTTCGTCTGATGTGAATATTGATCAACTCACTACATACTTCTACTATGATAGTAAATAACAAGGGTCTACTAGTACGCTTTATAATATTACATGATTATATCTTAGTTCACGTCGATTGCATTATGCTCTCCAGAAAACTAGCTAAAAGTATTGATATGACACCACCATTAATACTGTACTTATTTTGTACCAGTGTTGCACAATTTGTAAAAATCAACACAGAGAGACTAAAAAAAAACAAAGACACGTCGCTCTATATCGCATTCTACTCATTGCAAATGTTATATCTTTCGCTGCAGAAGAATATTAACTAATATGTATCTTTACAGCTTTATAATACGATCTACTTTTCCCTGCAATATAGAGTGACGACAACACAATATCTAAAGAGAACAGAACGAGTTATCTAGGTACTGACCTCGCACACGGCGTGCATAACGAATGCGAGTAGACTTTATGGCCTCCGGGGCCCCGCCGCGTCTGGTGGTGCCACTCGCCGGGGCCTGCGGGCCCCGGCGTGGAGGTCCCCGGGGTCGAGGACCCCGAGGTCGAGGGGCCTGGCGTGGAGGGCCCCGGCGTGCCCGCCGTGCCCGGGTTGAGTCCGCTAGGATCGCGCGCTCCGCACGATTTGCAGATTGCGCATTCTACGCAGTGCCAGCGACCTGGAGAGTAATGAAACAATTTATGACGACGGTGCGACATAAAGTGAGTGCGTCCGATAAATTTTACGGATAAATCCGCGTTTGACTTGATACGCCTGTAGCTAGGCGATGCATTCGAAGAACAAGCATGAAAACCTTTTTAACTCTTACCTTGAAATGACACATATTATATACAAGTTTGGAGCTTAAGGCACTTGTTCGTCCTAGTGTCTGCTCGCTAAACGAGTGATCAAAAAATGACTTATAGTAAAAAATTATAATACAATTCATTCACTCTCGTTTTCACCATATGGCTTCTTTCTTTACTCCTTAATTATGTTAAAATTATGGTGCAGCTAAATCTAGCTCATGGAACTAATCTGCATCTGATCCTTTTCTAGGGCGGGCAATCTAGGATGAGCACTGCCCACCCTTCCTCCTAGCTAGCCCACGGATGCGAGTACGCGGTGACGAGACGTACCGGTGGGCACCGCGGTGAGCCCGACGCAGTAGATGTGGAAGCCGCGGTCGCACAGGTCGCAGAACAGCATCTTGTCGTCGTCCTGGTGCCGCTGGCAGGCGCAGCACGACTTGCACTCGGCGCACTGCCACGCGTACGAGCGGCACTTGCGGATCGTGTCCGCGGGCAGGGACACGCACGCCGGGTGCACTGCAATCACATCCATTCTTAGGGGGGTGTTCTCGGACATTTGCCACACACATTCAATGAAATGGTAACACTTCAACTTTTTTAAGTTAAACGGCTGGGTCATCATCAGAACTAAAGGCGTGTATCAAATATCAGATCAATCTATTAGCAGGAAGGGGGTAACATTTCAATTACTTAATTTGACCCAAAAAAGAGAATCTAACGGTACCGTCTATCTTCATTTACCAGGTATGTATTTTCGTTCAGCTAAACCTGGACAAATGGTCGCAGCTAGAAGCTGCACTCATCAGCTTGAAAACGTCCACTGCTAGACGAAGGCCTCCCCCTTAATAGGGAGATGTTGCCCTAATCCCCACGCTTGGCAGGCGGTTTGGGGATCCCAGAATGCTCACCACCGTTCACAGAGAGGACGCTGCTGTCCGTCCTCCGGTGGTCCTGGATGCAGTTTTAGGACATACCCAGGTCCCAGGTCCTGTGTAGTGTAGCTAGAAGCTACACGAAGCAATAATTGTAGGCACAAAAAAAGATAAACCTGCTCACAAACTCGCGAAATCTCAAAAGGCGGTAAACGAGTGTGGTACACAAACATATTCAAACATTTATTAACCCGATAGCATCAGGAATGCAGCTTCGGACATTTTCAAATGTAAATTGAAATCACTACTTGCAAAGTTAAGCGTATTAATAAGTGAAAGAATTCACTGTGGACATTGTAAATAGTACCTACACAGTGTACCTAATATTTTCAATAAAATTCAAAGTACTCGAGCTTAAAAATAGTGTAGATCCCTAGGTAGACACTCTGCTTTTTATCAACCTCTATGACAAAATAAGTAAGTGCAGCTTATGAATGAGAATATTCATCATCATCATCAGCCCGGAGACGTCCACTGCTGAACGAAGGCCTCCCCCTTAGACCACCACACTGTACGACAACCTGCCATTTGCATCCACCGGTTGCCCGCGACTTTTACAATGTCGTCGGTCCACCTAGTGGGAGGCCTTCTTACGCTGCGTCTTCCGGTTCGCGGTCGCCACTCAAGAACCTTTCTTCCCCATCGGTTGTCAGTAATGAGAATAGTACCTACGTTTATTTCATTCTCACTACTCACTTTTTATTGAGGAAGATACACTAAGTTAAAATAAAACAAAGAAAAGAACAATTACGAATGGCCGTGGTTGATCTCTTTGGTGATTGGAATTTTTCTAACAATATCCAGCGACGGACGACACTTGCAAATCATTAGAAATTAACAAGTCAACATAATCAAGCACGCCTAGCTAAAAGTATGCATATTACATTTGCCAGAAAATAGAGATAGCGAAATTACTGCGAGATAGTGTAATTACTGCATGACAAAAAGAGAACACATGTAAATGTATTAGAGGTTTGTATTGTCGTATCGTACGGCTCACATGTCACAAAGACAGAGTATGACTGACACGCCAGGAGAGCTGGCGCTCAACATATAGTCTTCAAAATCCGTGCGCTTATTTCCCGTCCATTCATTTTATCATTGTCGCTGTCAATATCCACATTCCAAATTCAAATCACCGCCCGGAGCAGGGCAGAAAGGAGCTGTTTTCCGCGCAGAGAGAGGAAAATAACTTTTCCGAACTTTTTGCGAGGAACAAAGAAGGTATTTTTGAAGTGATAAAAAAGCTTGTTTTTTACGTGGGCCTTTAAACTCACGCTTCGCATTGCAGTTGGCGCAGACGAGGAACCGCTCGTGCGTGTGCTTCCTGTTGGCCTCGAGGCGCAGCTTGCACACGCGGCACAGGTCCACCTCGCCGCTCGCGCTCGACTCATCCTTGTCCTGCTGGCTGCTGCGCTTGCGAGACAGCTTCTTACGCTGCAACGTACAAGAGTAGAATAGGCTAGATGACTGTTTTTTTTATTGTCCTATTAAAGTGTGGCCCGTAAACATAGCTGATTAATGAAAAGAAAATGAAAATCTGTTCAAAAATAAGCATTTTAATTATCATGCTAGGCAGAGAGGCGAAACAGCAAATCGTGACGTCACTTCTCTGTACGCCATATAAATTCTATTCTGGCAAGTAAGGCGTGACGTCTTTTTTGTTTTGTGGGAAAGGGACAGAGTTGTCTGTACCAAAAACTTTAAACGCTCATATATCAGAAGATTATTAACAGATTTTAATATTTTTTTCAATAAACATACTATTATACATACATATATTTACTTAAATTCTTCATCAAAGCTATTAGTTTCAACGATATAAACATCAGTCATCTACCGTATTAGTAGACGCCACTATCCTCATCATCAGCAAGACGTCCAATGCTGAACGAAGGCCGCCCTCTTGATGGGGGGAGGGGTTGCCAATATACCCACGCTTGGCAGAAGGCCCGTGCGTCATTCGGCGATTCTGGATGAAGTTTTAACCTCATACCCAGATCCAAGTCCAAGGCCCTATCCTCATCATCAGCCCGAAGACGTCCACTACTTGACGAAGGCCTCCCCCGTAATGGGGGGTGTGCCATAATCTCCACGCTTCTCAGGTGGCTTGGGGATCGCAGAATACTACCACGCTGCTGCCCGTGCTCCGGTGGTTCTGGATGAAGTTTTAACCTCATACCCAGATCCAAGTCCAGGGCCCTATCCTCATCATCAGCCCGAAGACGTCCACTACTTGACGAAGGCCTCCCCCTTAATGGGGGGTGTGCCATAATCTCCACGCTTCTCAGGTGGCTTGGGGATCGCAGAATACTACCACGCTGCTGCCCGTGCTCCGGTGGTTCTGGATGCAGTTTTAGGACATACCCAGGTCCTTAGCAACGTGTTAAGCTTAGCATAAAAGAGTAGACATTTGTAGGGACGCAACTATCCTTATTTTATTATCAACCAGAAGACGTCCACTGTTGGATGAGGCCTTCCCTTTAATGGGGGTTGCCATAATCCCCAAGCTTGGCAGGATGCTCACCACTTATAACCAAGAAGACGCTGCTGCCCGTCCTCCGGTGGTTCTGGATGAAGTTTACTCATACAGACCGATTCAAACTTAATGGCGGCTGTGAAGTGCGCTGCAAGTGAGACTGCAATTGCACGCACACCGCACATAATTTTTGCTACTGCGCAACGTCTCGCGCCTAAGTTCACAGCCGCCATTAAGTTTGAATCAGTCTGTACCCAGGTCCAAGTCCAGAGCCACTATCTTAACTAGTTCTAAATACTAGCAATCAGTATGTACAAATAGTAGAAGATGATTGGATGACGTTACCTTTTTGCCTTTATCAGCCTTTTTGTCCACTGCTGGAGTTAGGCATTCCCTTGAAGGGCGATTGGGCCCATTTGGGCAATTGGGCCAGCGTGGTGGACTTTTTTTATTGGATTTTCGGCGGAAATAAATCGGCTTTTGATTATTTATTGATTGACATTGACCCACTACCGAATTTTATCCTATTTTATTTTTTAAGTCGTAATTTTTTGTAGTGGTAGGATTCTACTGCAGAGTCGGCATGGGGAAGTACCACACCTTTGCTAATTATTCAACCGTCAAATAGTAGTGTGCAAGCATTACTGTGTTCCAGTTTGAAGGGCATTGTTACCAGAGAAATTACTGGTTATGAAGAGATTTAACATCTAATATCTCAGGGTGACGAGCGCAGTGCGGCGCGGCTCAGGATTGTGCTCGCAAGTTCACAATTCTGGCACTGCTACTGTTAGTGGCAGGCGTGACGCTTACCATCAGGTGAAAGACTTGCTCGTCACGTCACTTGACTGTATTTTTTTAAAAATTAAATTGTGTATAATGGATGTATTGGTCCGAAATAACAATTTATTATTATTACTACTGGCTGTACATTATTGGGTCTCGATTGTAGTTCCCAGGAAACAGAGACAGTTACCGCGTAGGAGGCGTAAATCGCGTAGGAGGTTCTATACATTCGGCTGATCCTGATGTCGACCTGTGGAGTGATACGATACCTTAGCGGAGTGGTGGGGCGCGTCCTCGTCGTCGCTGGTGGAGGAGTGTTCTCCCCACGAGACCTCGGAGTCCGAGCTCGACTCGGCCGGCGACGGAGGCGCGGGAGGCGCCGCCAGCAACGTCGTTACGGGGAAGTATCTAAAAAAAATTGCTTTTCAGTACAATCCCATTTCTAGAACTCGCAAAAAAACGATAATAATGTCGACGCGCTAAACTTATCTACATTATATAATATAATAATATTATAATTAGGAAAGATTTGTATATTTGTAACGAATAAACTCAAAAACTACTGGACTGATTTAAAATATTGTTACACTTTTACCATTAGAATTATAGATAGATAGATTAACTCTTTATTGTACACATGAAAAGAAATGATATTATGATGATGATCCCAACACAAAAAAGGAACTTAAAACTAGTGTTACAATTGGCGGCCTTATCGCTAAAAGCGATCTCTTCCAGGCAACCTTTGGATGGAAAGGATTCGAAGAACATATAGAAGACGGGGTGTGCAACATTGATCATTACATAGAACTTAACTTAAAATTTACTTAAATTACCTAACCATCAAATAATAAACTAATATACATAGAATAGATACATAATACATATATATATATAAAATACTATTCGATAAAGATAAGTAAAAACAACAGCATTATTGAGATCGAATTTCCGAAAGATATAATTTCTAATGCTAAATTATCCCTGAGTAACACAGGCTATATTTATTACTAGAAAAATTATGGGATCCCCGTGCAAAGCCGGGACGGGCCGCTAGTCATAATAAAAAAAAGTAAGTAAGTAATGTGGTCAATTCTGAAGGATTAAGTTGACAGAACTAAACTAACTAAAGTATTGCTGTCCTTAGCAAACATGCCTAGTAAAAAAGTGACAGCAATATTTTAATTAGTTTAGAACTGTCAACCACATTAGAATCCCGTCAGAATTGACCACATTATAGTCCTAAAAATAGAGACGTACCTGAGCTGTTCGGCGGTGTACGTCCGGTACCAGTGCTGGAACTGGCCCGGCAGCAGCGCGTGCGGGTAGAACCCGGCGGGCGGCTGCACGCGCACGGGCGGCGGCGCGGCGGGCGGCGGCCGGCGCCGGTGGATCGTGTTGCTCTGCAGGTCCACGCACGCGGGCCGCCGCCACGCGTTCGCGCGCGCGTTCCACTCCGCCGCAGACGCTATCGCCGCTGCGGCCATGTCCTGCGATCACAATATAATGTGATGACAACACGATTCTTTCACGATGGACAGAGAACTACTCTGCGACGACAATCAAGGATTGATTTATATTAGACTAGCTGCATCTTGCGGTTTTGCCTGAGTGCTGTTGAGAAGTGGTGATGATGATGACGACAAAATGTAGTCTATGTCCTTCTTAACCGACTTCAAAAAGGAGGAGGTTCTATGTTCAACTGTACGTATGTTTTTTTTTTATGTATGTTCATTGTTCACCGATTTCTCCGTCTATTGTGGACTGATTTTGAAAATATTATTTTTATTTGAAAGGGTTATATTTCCGAGGTGGTCTCAAATTAATTTGAAGGCGGTGGGTTTTCTTTTTTTTAAAGTTACTTGTACTAGTTGAAAGTTTCATCAAGTTTGGCCAAACCGTTTGAGACAGATAACGTTAGGTACTTTTGAATGGATAATTTTGTGAAGTCAGAATTGTATAAACCACACTTACTTGTCTAGTCTTTTCGGGGTCAACCTTGGGAGGTTCAGGTTTGTCCGAGGTCTTCTCCGATTTAATCTCAATCTTGGTAGGCCGATCTTCCACCTTAACTTCGACGGCGTCTTCCGCGGCTTGTCTCTGGCGCTGGTACGCCCGGTACTCTTCGTATTTGTGAGGGTAGTCTGACAGCATGATGTCTAGAACTTCGCTGGCGTCCACCGCCGTGATACCTGTACGAAAGATGTCAATTTAGGAGTGTGTGACACTGCCATTTATGGGTGTATGACATTATTATTTGAATATGGCATATGACATTACTGTTTGCGGGCGTATGCCATTACTATTAGCGGGTGTTTAACGTTTCTGTTTGCGGGTGTATGACATTACTATTTGGGGGTGTCACATAGCTCATAGCGCTACTCTAATAATTATAGCATTTGAAAGAGCACCCCTTTGCTACGTTATTACGTAAAATTACGAAGTTTTTTATATAAACTGTCCGTAAGTCGTGGCATGTAGGAAAGAGAAATAACATGGCATAAGAACATTTTACGTAAAAGAAGTTCTACAAAACGTAATAACCGTCTCTACCTTTATAGATTTCAAATATCTTTGTTCCAAGGTCATACTAATAATTGTTCTGTAAACCTGTGAAATATTTAAAATAAAGCCGAATTCTTGAGAATAAAGACTTTTTTCACTAGTACAGCTGAATATCATCTGTGACTTATACGCTTTGATCTATTGTTTATTTTAGGGCGTCGATCGTATATCCGGTCGGATCGGTTTCTACGAAACTGTGTGATCTCAATATGTATCATTGTAAAAGTGTCTCTAGTTCTTAGTATAAGAAGCATCAACTATTTTATGATTAGAAATGCCTTGGCAAGCTGCCCAGTGGGTTTTGAGACAGCGTTTTATTCATTACACAACTGCTCATATCAGCTATCAAAATGTTAACAGACGCCGTACCACAATCACAAAAACATTGTTACGTCCTCTATACCTCCCGACGTAGACCTCCCCTTTAAAAGGGGGGGGGGGAGTTGCCACAATCCCCATGCTTGGGACGCGGCATGAGGATCTCAGAATGCTCACTAACAGTAACCGAGACGACGCTGCTGCCGTTCTGGATGCAGTTTTGGGACATACCATTTTTATAATATTCTTACATTAGTTCGCTCTCTCAGTCTAAAAAAGGGCTACAAAAAGTAGATTCTCGTAATGTGAAACTCTATATTATTTAATAGAAATAAAAAATACATAATACGTAAATGCATTTTTCGAGCAAATGTATTCCACCAAGGAGTTTCACATTACGAGAATAAATAAGCTGAATGATCGAACCTCCTTGGAAGCGCTTTTGCTCAATACGTTTGTCTCATTTTAATACTAAATAGAAAATGAGACGAAAGATGTAGTTCTAATTTTCACCATGCGCACGTAGCGCCATTTGTTAATTCGCGCCATTTCATCTTTCCTCCTGGGAGGATTATGACATCGCACTTTGTGCATTTGCCAGTGTCAAGTATTTATTTGTATCATCAATCATTATCAAGTTTTTGATAATTTTCATCAAGTCGAATGAGTCTAAGTCACAGTCACACTTAATAAGTCACCGTCAAGTCCAGTCATGCTCTAGTAAAGCCGTGGCAACTTTACTACAAGCTTCTTCGGAGGTTTGGAAACAACACGAAAAGACACTCATATTAGAAATGTTTTAACGAAGACGAACTTTAGAATTAAGTTTTTTTTCTTTATTTGGTCCTAGGAGGATTATGGCATCGCACTTTGTGCATTGTCAAGTATTTAGTTGCGACTTACCAACAACCCATATTTATAAACAAAATAATAAAGTTTGTATCATTATCTGTTGTAAGTACTTCTGTTATCTGTTTTCTGGCAAATGTGTTGTAAAACGTTGTATGGCACTCGTGCGGAATTTGTTTTTACAAACTCGTGACTATGGTAAACCCTCGACTTCGTCTCGGGCTTACATTCGTCTACTCGTTTGTAAAAACCACCTTACCGCACTAGTATCATAAATAACTATTTTACAGCTATTTTTGTATGTCATTGAAATCGAATTGATCCCAAAGATAGCACAATACAACTCTATGGGGGAACTTGACCTATGCGCCCCTCCCAGAAATAAGTCCTGGATCCGCCCTCGTTGACCGTCACTCAAAATCGAACATTCCTGTATCCTGAGTCAAGCGATCTTCCAGATGTTCTGCAACCAAGGCTACTTTCTTCTTCCATCGCATCTTTATCCTCGATTTTTTCCACTTATGGCAGCCCTATTTTAAACTCTATTACGTCTTACCGAGGTCACATAGTGCTTCGGAGACGATTCCCTTGCCAAGCACGTGATCCCGCTCCTCGCCGCCGACCGACCGCCGCTTCAGCTCGGGGTAGCGCCGCTTGAAGCTCTTCACTCCCAGGAACATTGCTACTTGCTCTTGGATCATCATCACCTGTTGATGAAGTGGTTTTTAACATGTTTTACCATTGTCTGTTGATAAGTAACGATGTGGTCGAAGATAAAGTACGCAGACATTATTATTGTCATTGTCATATTTTTTTTTATTTTACTTATGTTAATTTAAGCATTTTATAATTATGTCCTTGTTTTATGTACTTGTAAAATATAATTTTATATATAATAATAAGCACCTTTTCAAGGCATAAAATATATGTACAAGTTACCAGAGGCGCAATACACGTATTTAAGGAAATCGTACCTGGTTCCCGCGATACAGGCGTAGCCTAGTGCGGGAATCGCCATAAAGCCGCATACTATTTTCTGTTATATACATAAGCCTACTACTACTTACCGAATATCTAATTATTAATTTTATTTGTTATATAGGTTTATGTTTATGTAAATAAATTTATATATTTTTATGTAAATTTTTTTTTTTTCATTGTAGAATTGAATATATTGAATTCTTTTTGACCTTGAAAAGATCTAGATTTATATAGGAAGCAAAGGAAACTGGTAAGTTGAACCATTTCTTGGCTGTACGAATCAGAAACGTAGAGTTTTGTATGTAGCGAGGAAAATTTACAATGAACTTGTCTTGTCCTCTCCGTTAACGGTGGTGAACATTCTGCGATCCCCAAGCCGCCTGCCAGCGTTGGGATTATGGCAACACCTCCCTATTAAGGGGGAGGCCTTCGTCCAGCAGTGGACGTTTTCTGGCTGATAGGTTGTCTTGTAGTTTCTAAAATCCCTCACTTCCTCTATGGGTTATGGCACCACACATTTTTGCTTTTGCCTTGCATTATTTTTTTAAGAAATAGTGAAGATGCATGGTATTTTTTTATTGACTCACAAAAAAAACAACAAATCGAAAAAAAACATTTAATATCTGCACAAATAACGAAGTTATAAAAATTTTAGTTGCATGTTAGACAGGGAGGGCACTATACTAGCAAATGACGTCAAGACCACGATTCGAAACAATTTCTGTACTAACACGTGTTTTGCTAGAAAAGGACAGATGACTCCCTCCCAAATACTTTGAACGCTTAAATTTCAGGACTTTATGAGTAGATTTCAATATTTTGTTCGAAGTAGGAGATCCACTTATCCTATTATTTTTAATAATCAAAACGCATACATATTCGCTATTGGCATTGAAAATCGGCTCCCCAAACAATATAGGTCACATCATAATACTACTGGTCATTTTGTATGGGGACACATTTTTTTCTCTATTTTAATAATAATTCTATTTAAATGTTGCAAACCTGTTTTCTAAAAGTTCTATCAAAGATGTTCGCTTTGATGGGTAGGTCACTTTTAAGTAATACTTAACACATGTATGTAACACCCACAGAACATAGAACAAGGTAACATATAATAGGGTAGATGACTGATGTTTATATCGTTGAAACCAATAGCTTTAATGAAGAATTTAAGTAAATATAGTATGTTTATTGAAAAACAATTTAAATCGGTTAATAATGTTCTGATATATGAGTGTTTAAAGTTTTTGTTAGATACAACTCTGTCCCTTACCCACAAAACAAAAAATTACGTCACGCCTTACTTGTCAGAATAGAATTTATATGGGGTACTGAGAAATGACGTCACGATTTGCTGTTTCTTCTCTTTGTCTAGCATGATATTAAAATGCTTATAAGTTGCTTATTTTTGATCAGATTTTCATTTTGTTTTCATTAATCAGCTATATTTATGGGCCACATTTTAATAGGACAGTAAAAAAAACCAGTCTGCTAGCCTATTAATATGTATGTATAATGTTGTGTTTTATGTATGTATTGTATAACAATTTTTTTTCTACCAACCTGAGAATCTGCGTTTGGCGTGTCGGGAGGTGGCCATGTATACTCTTTGACGTCAGCTGCCGTCCACACTTTGTTACTGTAAAAATATAAACTGGAATTAGACATTGTGCAGAACATAAAAGTAGTGATTTTGTATAGAAAACATTACCAGACACCGCATAACAGATGTTTGGTAAGCAACGTCATCACATCTTTTATTGATATAGAATTTAGTTTAAAACCGATTTAAAAAAAAGTGTTTCAATGTTCGCCATTATGTACTTTTTTATGTAGGTATGTTCAGCGATTTCTCCGTCATTTGTCTCCGATTATGTTTTTTTTTCTGTCTAAGAGTTCCCATTTTTTTATGCATTCGTTTGACAAGATAATCGGGACATTCGCCTGGTGGTAAGCGTCACACATGCCTATAACAGTAGCAGTGCCAGAATTGTAACTTGCTAATACAATCCTGCGCCGTACTGGACTGCGCTCGTCACCTTTACATATTAGATCTTAAATCTCTTCATACCCAGTAATTTCTCTGGTAGCATTGCCCTTCAAACCGAAACACAGTAATGCTTGCACACTACTAAAGGGTGTCTCAGTAAGAGTGCACTTTTTAAATTTTGAATCTTTTTTTTTTCTCGTGTATGTGGCACCTCTAAAATTTGACAGCTGTCACCTATGTTTATTCCTATAATTAAAAATGGAGCGCTTTTCGAAAGAACAACGCGTTATAATTATGAAAACTCATAACAAATATGGAGAAAGTTACGCTGAAACCGCTCGCAAACTTCGCCAAATTTTTAGTCGAGAAAGTGCACCTAATGTGAAGCCATGTAACCATTCGAAGAGTGGTAAAAAAAATTGATAACAGAGTTCTTGTGGCCTCAACTGGATGGCATGGATTTGGGCAACATGTGGCATGTGACTTATTGCAGCAACAATTTTCAGAACACATTATCTCACGAAATTCTGATGTCAACTGGCCACCAAGATCGTGCGATTTAACGCCGTGCGATTTTTTTCTTTGGGGTTTTGTGAAATCTCGGGTTTATGCGAATAAACCAGAAACAATTCCTGAGCTCAAATCAGAGATCCAACGCGTCATCGCAAACTATTCTATCGCAACTAAAAGTCATAGAAAATATCTTGAAAAGATTAATGGCCTGTCACCAGAGCCGTGGGGGTCATTTGCTGGATATTTTATTCCATACTTAATCGGAACATGTCTTCTTTAAAAATATCACAACTCTCTCATAACATACGTGTTTTTATTTTAAAACTAGCTTTTGCCCGCGGCTTTGCCCGCGTAGTAATGTTGAATACTGGAATTCGGTTAAATCGGGGCCCAACTCAATTGAATCACTAAAATACGTATATTATTGCATTTTTTCCAAGCCGCTTGCAAGTCTTTACGTTTTCTTGAGGATGACCAAATTTGGCATGTCGCGTTTGCAATACTTACTTCAAAACAAAGCCGTCTTGTTGAATTTTAAACAGACAGACAGATGGACATGACAAACTTATAAGAATTCCTCGTAGTACTACGGAACCCTAAAAATGTCTGCTAATGACGCTGTAGTTGCCGGGGCCTTTGACCCGAAAGATTACAATATTTCTTTGTAGACAACGTTTTTGATTTTTTTGTTGGAAGGTGCTAAAATAGCCAGGCTTTCAGGGGAGCTAACTCGCGAGCAAGCCACATAGAACTGACCATGCGAAAAACAGTCCTGCCTTAAATCAATACCAGCGTATTTTAAAGTTTGACCCTGAGCCTTATTGATGGTCATAGCAAAACAAACTTTTAGAGGAAATTGAAGCCTTTTGGAGTCATAAGGTAAGTCACTGGGAATCATGGGAATACGCGGCACAAACACTGTTTCGCCATGGGCACACCCAGTCAAAATGATGGCCTCAACCAGATTACGATGCAGCATTTTTACTTGTAACCTGGTTCCATTACACAATTTGGGTGGTCTTAAATTCCGAAGGAGCATGACGGGTGTACCTTTCTGCAGGATAAGCCTCTGATATGGTAGCCCCGCTGGTCTTAATGAATTTAAAAACTCAACTGGATAGTTTACAGCATCATCATTATTGCATACCGTATCAACAAAGTCAATGAAATGAAATAAGCTTAAGCAGAAAAAGTATGATAACAAAGAACGTAAAAAGATTACCAAAATATCGCAAGAATTACGAGACTTCGATAAAATACAGTGCTGCACTGATCGCTTAGGTAGACTCGGTGTGGGTTGGAGTGGGGCGCGCTCGAGGTACAGCGCGTCATACTCGGGTTTTAACGTATCTGAGCCGACGCGGGATGGACGTTTCGAAAGCGCTGTGCTTGGTGCGTGCACCGGATCAATTACATGTGTTTAAAATATTTATCTTCTTACGCATAAACACTCGATTAGCGAATCTATAAATATAACATTTTTTTTCAAATGAAAAACTGACCCGTGGCCTTCCAGTTTTGAAATTGTTTGAAAATTCTGAAACATGTTTATGTTTATTTTATCTTATCTCTTAAGTCAAAAAACTTAACAGCCTTAAATGAATGGTTTCGGCAAAATGGTATTTTAATGATACATTGAACCCCTTGCGAATTTTTCAAAATCGTTGCTGAGTGTGCGTTTCTCTGCATCAGCCCTTAACACTAATGGTATATCGGCCTACCCTGATTGGGCCATATTCACTACGCTGGCCCAGTGCAGGTTGGCGGATTCACATACACTATCGTATTTCTTCTCCTGAAATATGAAGGTTTCCTCATGATGTTTTCCTTCACCGAAAAGCCAGTGGTATTATCCATGCGTAAGTTTCAAAGAACTAATTCGAACGGGCTCGCCCGGGTTCGAACCAAGACCCCAAGAATGTGAGTCGAGCTTGATCTCACTGAAGCTACCACAGCTTGAGCTGAGTGTAAGTTTACACCACTCAAACTTTAGTTTAGGCATTTAAAAGTAAGTTAATTTAATATTAAAAATTAATTTAGCAGCTTAGGCTGTACAGTATCTATAATAATTATGTCCGTCAAACAGTCGTCTGCGTAAACCTACAAAAAAATAGCCTATGTTTGTTTCCGAACCTTATGCTATAACTACCTATCCAAAAATGCAGCTCCATCTGTTCAGCCGACCAATAAATACGCCCATCCCCGTCCCCATTCCCAGCCTCATCCCTATAAGCGCCCCCTTCCCCATCCCCATCCCGATACCAAATGTCATTTTAATATGAACATGCCCATCCCCGTCCACATCCCCGTTCTCTCTCTCATCCCCATCCTGAACCCCATCCCATCCCCACCCCCATCCCGATTTCAACTTTCATCTTAATATGGACACGGCCATCCCCGTTCCCAGCCTCATCCACATCCGCATCCCATCACCACCTGTTCCCACCAAATCCCCACCCCATCCCCATCCTATCCCCATCCTCACCCCATCCCCATCCCCATCCCGATACCAATTATAATCTTAATATTAACATGCCGATCTCCGTCCCGTCTCCGTTCCCAGTATCATCGCCACCCCCACCTCCACCCCCATCCCCACATCTATCCCCATCCCTATACCAAATTTCATTTTAATATGTACAGCCGTTACAAAGTTAAGGAGAAACAAACGTACTATCACTAAAATTTAGTTTTTTTTTTATACTTACGGGAGCTGATTTTGAAAAAACTGTGACACCCGTATCTTCTTATTTTTATAGTAGAATACGTATACCAAGTTTTGTATCAATCGAACCAGAGAATAAAAAGTTTCATACAAACTTTAACACCCCATTTAACCCCCTTCGGGGTTGATTTTCGAAAAATCCTTTCTTAGTGGGCGTTTACACCTCTCCAAAAACATACCCTCCAAATTTCAAGTCTCTACGTTTAGCGGTTTGGGCTGTACGTTGTCTATATGTCAGTCAGTCAGTCAGTCAGTCAGTCAGTCAGGACAAAGCCTTTTATAGTTATAGATAGAAAAGTGCACTCTTACTGAGATACCCTTTATTTGGCGGTTGAATAACTGGCAAAGGTGTTGTACTTTCTCAGGCGGACTCTGCAGTAGAGTCCTACCACTACAGTAAATAATTGTTTGAAGACGTTTTTTTTTACAGTTTGGTATGTAATACTTTTCAATTACTGAATTCGGTTGCTGATATAAATTACTCGCTACTCTACTAAATTACTAAAATAGTGCGAACTAGGCTTAAGAAATATTTCATGTTATTACCTGTCAAACAAATCTGCAAACTTAGATTTCTTAGTCTTACTACTATCGTTGGTTGAGCTCTTGACTGAGCTCTGAGAGTCTTCGTCTAATATATGTGAGGGTCTGAAACAACACAAGTCATCAGGTTAGAATATGAAACGACATAAATCAATCAATATCGTGAGTGGCATTTATTTCTGAGCGCTACCGTGGATCGGATTACACGTTAAATTGTTGGTCCCGGTTGTTTGTTCTAGTTTCTATAACAACAACCGTCAGCCATGTCAGAGGCCTTCGGGCGGCACATTAACTCTGTCACTAGGGCTGGCCACTCAGCCTATACGAACTTACTTAGTTAGTTTAGTGAGCGGTGCAACAGAATCGACACCATTGTATCGCGGTCTCACCCGCGACTAAGCTGTAATCGATGATGATAGTAAAATAACGTAGCCTACCTATATGGTTTCACCAAGACTGTTTCGTGAAAAGGTAACGAACATTCAGACAGTCAATTTCAAATTTAACAAATTAGTGAATTTCGACAGCCGTCGTCCACTTCTTGACGGAGGATTTCCCCTTCTAGCGGAGGAGTGCGTCATAATTCCCACGCTTGGCAGGCGGCTTGGGAATCGCTGATTGCTCACCGCCGTCATAGATTAAGTTCACCATTAAACGGGAGAACGATGCCGGGTGTCCCGATTTTGGTGATTTTGGCGTGGGACGTCCCGCGATAGAGCAGATTTTTAAATGTCCCGCGTTATGATATTTTCCAGTAAGTCAATAAAATACTAATCTTTCACCGAATTTACAGTTTTATCATCCCTTTTTGACCACGAGCACGCGAAATACGAAAAATAACATTACTAATACATTAAATTAATTATTAATAATAATTAATTAAAAACATTAATTTTCTTAAACTTTTTTTTTTGGTATCCCGTCCCACGTATACTTTGTCCCGATTTTTTATTCAATTTAATTACACGTCCCGAGTTTCTAAAAGTAATAGCTGGCAACTCTACCTGCTGCTCATCCTCTGGTGGTTCTGAATGTAGTTTTAGGACATACCGAGGTCCATACAACTTTGTGGAAATAAATTTGATATAATAATTTGGAATGTTATATTATTTCATACTCACTTCGAAGGAGTAGCGTTATCGTCCATCATGCAAGTCTCTTCTTCGAAAAGCTGGACGGTGGTCGTCGCGGGACCACACACGCGCCCGTATATACCCATCGTCTCCTGAAATGGCAAAAACATAGATTAACAAGCAATCAACAAGCATTACTGTGTTTCGGTGTGAAGCGCAATGTTACCAGATAAATTACTGGCCATGAAGAGATTTGACATCTAATATCTCAGGGTGACGAGCACAGGACAGTGCGGCGCAAGATGTTGTTAGCAAGTTCGCAATTCTGGCACTGCTACTGTTATAAGCAGGCACCTGGCTTGCCACCAGGCGATCGTCTCGCTGGTCTTGTGTCTCCATAGCATTAAAAAAAGATACAACTAGGAAAAGCAGCTTCACCTGAATATGTTTACGAATATACTATTGAACCATTTTAAGTCTCTTTCTCTTTTAAAGAAATCGAAAGTAAGAAACAGTATTTTTATTTCTCAACCTAACCTCCTTTATGCTTAGTACTGTCCGTTCCGCGTAACCTGTGTTTATTATACATAACATGCGCAGGGTGCGAAAAGATGGTGCGGGGGAGATGCGGGTGCTCGTGTGGGAGCAGGACGCACGTACTTACATTCGGTTCTCACTCGCTGTTTCAATTTAAAAAATAACTACAAATAAAACATACAGCAATATACGCATGTGCCTTATTTTTGAATCGTACGCAAGCGTAGCGCATGCGAAAGGAGTTGGAGAGACCTTCGAACGATACTGTTTGGAATAAGGTTCAATATCGTTTGAAAGTCGGCTCCTTTCGCATGCGCAACTTTGTGCACGATTCATAAATAAGGCTCCATAACTTCTTACCTTCATGTACATAGCGCCGCGACCGCCGCCCCGTCCGCGGCCGCGGTTTCTTGGCGTCCGTCCGCGGCCCCCGCGCGACCCACGCCCGCTACGAGGCCGTGTGGCTTCTGGAGTCTTCATAAACTCTTCCCCTTTCACCGGGCTCTCGAGAACGACAGCCGCAGAGCTGAAGAGCTTCAAATCACTTTGTGAGGAGCTCCGCCGCCGACTCGACAGCGGCGTGGCGCAGCTCGCGCCCGCTACAGACTTGTCCAACGCCTCAGTCATTCGCGGCAACTTGATTCTTGAACTCGTCGGATCGATGGGAGAGGGCGCGCGGGCTTCTTCCACTTCACCCACTACCACGGTTTCCGGCTCTGGCTGCGGTTCCGGTTCCGGTTCCGGCTGCGGCTCCGGTTCAGGGGTGGGCGCAGGTGAGCTGGTAGCTCGCCGGCCACCCCGCCCACGCCCGCGCCCGCGACCGCCACGCGGCTTGCGTAATATCACCGGTCTTTCCCTGCAATTTTAGTAAATTGTAGTGAATGTTTTACAATGGTACTATAACTGTGGTGAGTTCTGTGAATTATAAGGCTGCCGATTGAAGCTCATTGAGTAGTTTACAAAAAATTGTCTAAAGTAACCTGCATTCTAAAAAGGGTTAAACTTACAAGCATCCTTTAGGAGAGGCCTGTACTTTTACTGTATTTCTAGGAATATTGTATTTAGTGAAACAATCTTACCGCGTTAACCGCAGCGAGCGCTGCGGGCGCTCCTCCAAGGCGGGCACGGGTAGGGGCACAGGCGTGGTGGATTTGGCGGCGTCAGGCAGCGGCAGTTTGCGCGGCCGGCCACGCTTGCGAGGCGTCGGAGTCATCTCTATCACCTGCACGCTTGCGGGCTCTTTTGGCTCCTCAGGCGACGCTTTTATACTCTTCACTTCTAGTGGATCTTGCGACACTTCCTCGGGCCCCGTCAAGTCGGACACAGAGTTCTCGTTGATAATCATCTCTTGCACTTCTTGGTGGCAGTTCTCTACTCTATTAATCTCTACGATAACGTCCGAGCTCCCGGTCGACGTACTGGACTCCACTTCAATCGTCACCTCCGCGGCTTTCTCCGTCACGCTGTCATTCAACTGCAGATTTTGCATCTGTTTTGCTTGCAAATTAGATAAAATATTCTGTAATTTTGAGTTGCCATTCTTTTGAGAGTTTTCGTTGTTCAATAATGAGTGATTGTGAGAAACTTTTCCTCCTTGATTTGACGCGACGCTAGATTTACCGGGTGAAGTTTGCGTAACTTTCGATACTACCGGTGTGATAGTTAGGGATTTGTTGGCAGACAGAAGTTGTTCCAGTTTCATTCTCTTCGCTTCATAGATAGATAGTTCGCTTTCTCTTTGTTCTATTACGCTGGGACTTTCGGCCGCCGGTGGCCTCTTGTTGACGTTGCGTTTTACGACTGGTGATTTTTCGGCGCTTTCCACTATTCGTGAACTTCGTAACCGTTTGCCCATTGTCATTGTTGCTGCCAATTCAACGGCGGCGGCTTTTCTTCTACTGTGTACAAGTTTTTTCGGGCTTGGCGTATCGTTAACTGGTTCCGCAGCAATGCCACTTTCGTGACTGTCATTAGGCGAGCTCGCCATAGATTTATGTGTTTCTTCTGTTATGATTTTTGCAGAAGCACCCTGATCAGTTTTGTTGATTTTTAATATGATTCGAGGAGAATCTTGGCCAGAACTCTGGTTAGCTATCTTGTCCGTTATGATTTCCAGGGGCTTTGTTACACTTTCATTACTATCTCTATGTACATCTTCAATTGAACGTATTTTCACTGAGTCTGAGGAGTGCTGCAAATCATTCAGTATTTCAGGATTTGGGCTCAGTCTTTTTAGTAACTCAGACGACTGCTCTTCATGAGTTTTACTTTCTTTACAATTACTTAATGTCTTAGGCTCTGATTTTTCAGATTGTGATACACAGTTACTTGGTTTTGCGTCTGGAGTTTTTTCGATTTCTTTCGTACTAGTTAGAAGCTTCTTCAGCAAAGTGTAGTTCAGAATTGAAGGTTTTGAATAGTTAGCATTATAGTGCTCTGCAATTCTTGCATTAATGTCAACCACTTCACCCATTTGAATATTTTTTTTACTTGTTTTGTCATCAACAAGTGGTTCCGTTTTGGTTTTATACTCCTGCATAGACTGTTCAGATACTTTTTCATCTGTAGTAACTGGTTTAGACTGTTCTTTTGGAGAAGCACTCAAAACTTTTGTTCTGTGATTAATTTCAGGTACTATATTGATGTCACTAGAATGACTCAAGGGCGAAGAGCATTCAGTTTGTGGTAAGCTAGGACTACCTCTGTTACATTCAGAATTTTTGATAACTTCATCAATGACTGTGCGTGTAGATTTCAATTCAGCATTTGTTTCTAAAACTGCGGAACGTTTTGTAGCTTTAGGAGAATGCGCCATTTTCGGGGAATGAGCCTTTCCAGCAACATTGTTACACAAGTGTTCATTATCAGATTTACTTTCAGATATATTCTTCATATTTATTTTCATTAGTAAAGAGGGTTTGCTAGACTTTTCTATGCTTTCTTCTTGAGGTTTGTTATACAGATCATCAGGTTTTACAATAGGTTTGATATTCAACTTTGTTAATACTGGTACTCCAGTACTTCCCGGGCTTTTCAATGATTCCTTTTTTGGGGAAGCTAGTGATTGTTCGTCGGGTTTTATTAATGGCTTTATATTCAATTTGGTGACAACAGGAATGCATTGTTCATTATGTACAGGTTTTGTGGGCTCTTCAGATTCACTTGGTTTAACAATAGGTTTGATATTTAGCTTTGTCACAACAGGTATATGATCGACATTTTCGTCACTTGAGTTTCCAGTCTCTGATGATTGATTCTCTGAATCTTTCAAAGCTTCATCTTCTACAGGCTTAACAATAGGCTTAATATTAAGTTTAGTAACAATAGGTATACAACTATCTTTCTTGTCAGCATTCATTTCATCACAGTCTTTTTTATCTGAAGAACTTTCTTCAGGATTTTTTATAGGTTTAATATTAAGTTTAGTAATTTTAGGTACATCTTCTATACTAGAATCTACTTCATTATCTTTAGGTTTCATTACAGGTTTAATATTTAATTTTGAAACTACAGGAACTTTCTCATCATAGCATTCTGAGCTTTCTCCACACTCTGTAGGTTTCAAAATAGGTTTGATGTTTAACTTTGTTACTACAGGGATATGATCTGAGCTATGATCGTACATGACCATTGATTTCTTGGGAGTTTTAGCCGTTCCATCTCCATCAGTTTTAGTAACAGGTTTGATTGTAATTTTAGGTACATGGAAATTTTCTTTCACATCTACAGTTGACGATATCGACTCTGCTGATATTTTTAGCTTTGGAATCTCATTATCTTTGCTACTTTCTGGCTGTTTTATTGGTTTTATTGTCAGCTTTGGACTAAGGGGCTTTGGACTGTCTGATTTTGTAACAGTTTTTATGGTTATTTTGGGTACTTTATCCTGCTGCTTATCAACAGACTGGCTTATTATTAATTTCATCTTGGACTCCTGATCATCTTTATCAGTTTGCTGAATATTTTTTATTGTGAGTTTTGGGACATTTTTCTCAGTATAAAATTTACCTTCACTTTCAGTGCCAGGTTTCCCTAACTTGATTGTAAGTTTCGGTACTGCATCCACCATCTGTCCTTGATCTGACATAAATGCTTGATCTGATGTGAAGGCTTGGTCTGAAGCCGATGCTTGATCAGAAGTGCTAGTGCTCTCATCATTTTCAGAATATTCTGATTCTGAGATTTCACTACTACTGGATTTTCTATGAATCTCATTTATTTTTTCTGGGGGTCTAACTATTGGTTTGATGTTCAGTTTGGTAATGACCGGAATTTGCTCAGTTTTGCGGGCGATGTCATTTTGAGCACATTCTGAATGAGACTTACTTACACCATCATTAACATTTTTGCTTGGTTTTGGTATTGCTTTGATGTTAATTTTTGTCACACTTGGAATCTGTAGATTACTTTCTTGTTCTTTCACATTTTCTACATCTGAATGCAGAGGCTTCAATGTACTTTCATTTTCTTTTTCTGATGGTTTAATTATTGGTTTGATATTAATTTTTGTAATGCTTGGAATCTGCTGCTTAGTGCCTTGGCCTTCTGATTTTTGGTCTACAGTTGAGCGCCCTGATTTTGATGAACTTTCACTTACTCTTTCAGCTGGTTTTGGTATTGGTTTAATATTAAGTTTTGTCACACTTGGAATCTGCCGATCTTCAATATCTTGTTCTGCCGTTGGCTGTAAATCTTTTGGCACACTCTCTTTTCCTTTATCTGCTTGTTTTGGTGTGGGTTTAGCGTTGATTTTTGTTATATTTGAAATCTGCTTAATGTTCTCTAGATCATCAATATTTTGCTCAGGAACAGATTTCAATTCACTTTCATTTACTTTTTCCACCGGTTTAGGAATCGGTTTAATATTTAGCTTGGTTACACTTGGAATTTGTTTGATAGATTCGGCATCACCAGTGTCTTGCTCTATCGTTTTTAAACTTTCATTAACTTTATCCGCTGGTTTGGGTATTGGTTTAATATTCAGCTTTATTACACCAGAAATCTCTCTACTACTGTCAGAGTCAACCACATTATCACATTCAGTTGGTTGCAGAGGTTGTGATACACTTTCAACAGGTTTATGAATTGGTTTTATGTTAATTTTTGAAATACTTGGGATTTGTTTGTTAGTGCTAGAGGCATCAATGTTTTCTTCAGCAGCTGATAGCGTAGGTGCTGATAAACTATCAATTACTTTTTCTGGCTTAGGTATTGGTTTTATATGAATTTTAGTTACATTTGGAATCTGCTCACTTCGGTCAGAGTTGTCAGAACATTTCTCTGTAAGTGGTAGCACAGATTTTGATGCATTTGCAGCTTTTTCTTTTGGTTTGGTTATGGGTTTAATATTTATTTTTGACACACTCGGGGCCTGTTGAGTGATGTGATCATCAGGGTTATGTTCAACAGGTGGTCTTATAGGTTTTATTGTCAATTTGGGTATTACAGGAGACTTTACTTCTTCAGTCTGTTTATTAGACAACTTAATAGTTAATTTGGGGACCTGTTTAACAGATTCTTCATGCTTGCAACTTGTCAACTCATCTTCTACTATTTGAGATTTCAGAACTGTTATTGGTGAATCTGGGATCGGAACATTATTTTCACTTTTTGAAAGATCACAATCCATGACTTCCTGATTCATTTGCTTATCAAAGCCACAATTTGATGTTGGGATCAGTGATACTTCCACTAGAGATGATGTGCTTTTAACATCTTGGGATTTTTGAGGTAGTTCAAGATTGGTACTGCTACATTGCGCTACTGTAACATCCATAGCAGTCTCGGCTTCTGCCAATTTTAATTTCAAAGGAGGAACATCTTTCTCCTCTTTTAAAATACTACTACTGGTTTGTTTTTCCACACCTGTCATCTGAGTATCTCCTGATGAGGCTTCCAATACAGAAGATTGATTTATGGGCAAACCAACGGTGTTTGGAACTGATAGTTCAACAGCTTCAGGAGTTTTAGGGTTTTGCGATACCATTTCCAATGTTTCATTAGATGTCACAGCCTCAGAGTTTGATTTAAGATTTGGAGGCATTTCAGATATTTGTGCAGGTTCCTGTTCAACAGTAGACATATCAGGGACAGGACTATTTACTTGCTCCTTGCATTTTTCTGTTACTATATCGCTAGACGTGTCCACTTCAGCAGATGAAGGCATAGAAATTTCATCAGATGATGTTGACTGACATCTATCTCGCTCTATCACTCCAGATGTGGTTTGTGTCTCAAGTTTAACACTATTACACATCACAGGTGCAACTTTAGGCCTAACAAGTTTAATTTTTTTTGATGAAGTCGTTGATGTTTCTGCTTTGCAGATACTTATTTCACTTACATTGCTAATTTCTTCAGATTTAGAAATACCGTGTATGGGCACTGCATCCGAGGAACTGGACACATCCTTGGCTATTGCATCACTTGTCTGCTCCATAGTATGAATGTCTACATGGGAATCGGCAGTCGATGACACAGTAGAGTCTGGCCGTCGATCACTTGGTGTTGGTCTTATTAAACGTCGTTTAAGAGGGGACCGTGACACAGTAGGCTCCACGGAAAGAGCTTTACTTTCACTTACGCTACACTCACTCGATGTAGATTCAGCTAGTTCTACAGTTACACTGTCTCGGGTTTCACTGGATGTTACACACTTAACTGTCCTTCCTAAGCTATCACACTCACTAGTGTCTGAAATTACTTGCACAGTTTCACCACTGCTAGATGGAGGAACCATAACAGGCTCCTCTGTTGACACTTCCGGTATCACATTTTGACAGATTTCCAGTGGTTGAGTAGAACTACTTTCATTGGAATCAACTTGTAAAGATGAACGGGCTTGAGGTGATTCCTCACTAGTGCTAATATTCACACAGATCAAAATTTCACTTTGAGGTGTGCACTCTGCTTCGGCTGGTTGCACATTAACACTCTGACTGAGAGTTTCAATATTGGCAATAGGGGCCGGGGATGGTTCACGCGGTGGCGTCGTGATTTGTTCTCTCGGCTTTTCAGATTGTATGTTGTGTTGCGCGTATGAAGTAGTTGGTACGGGCGGCGTTGCGACTTGGTCGACGCTTGCGCTGGTGGACGCTTGCAGTCGAGGTGCTCGCGGGTCGCCGATAAAGTCGTCTATCATGTCCAGAATCGCCTCAGTGCTGGTTTCCTTCGACGACGGCGATGGAACGCTGTCGCCGTCGAAGTTATCCTCCGACATCGCGGGAGTTCCGCAAGACGACGCTCGAGTTTCGGACGATTCGTGTTGGAAATTACGAGCTGCATCGACGTCCTCGGCCAGCCCGACGTCCTTTTCCCGCGCCGATGCACGGCGGGACGCGCTCGTCGCAGTGCCCGCATCATCTTCAGAGCTCTCCATTATCTACTGTTTTGCAACGCCGTCATATCTGAAAGATAAAACGCTCGCTGGGTGATATTTACGTTACGATCGGGTAACCTGACGACGTGCGAGATTGACAAGCCACAGGCACCATTCTAATTCACCATAACGCTACAAATATTTCGTTGACGGGGTCCACAGCGTTGATTTATATACCTACACATGTACTTTAATTTCATATTCACGACGTTTACGTCTCTTCGCAGGACGCGCGAGGTGTTGGAAACGATTCAACAGCGTAAACCGGCAAACAAAAAGCTTGTATACGCCATTTTTAAAACCAAAGACATGGCAGGATGGGTTGTAAGGGCCAATAAAAAATATTCTATTCCGACAATTCGGCCATTGTCGTGTTGGTAAACTGTAAGAAGCCCATAGATCGCTCCACTTGAGCTTTTAGCTTGCAAAAGAGTGATAAATATATTTTCAACATGTGTTAAAACGAGGCAGCTAACATCTCGGTTGTTCTTGTTTCGTGCGTCGATGGATTTATCGCATTCTAACATGGACATGGCAATTAATTCAAGTTTTATTTACACCTCAATATTTTATTTATTATTTTATTTTTATTTTTATTTTCAGACACGAAATAAAAAAAGACTTTTTTTCTTGATAAAAGTACAAAAACAAATAAAATATTTATGATTTCCTTTGACTCGCCGAATGAAACGAATTAAATAAAACATTATTTAAATTAATTAGCTGGCAACATTTTCAATATAAAAAGAAAAAAAAACTTTTGGTATTGTCAATGTCAATATTTATATAATTTCAACGTCAATTGCAGCCCACAAATAAAAAGGAACAAGGAAAAAGCGCGGGAAACCTTCGAACTGTTAGGGCGTACATTTTTTGATTTAATTGTTTAATATTGTAATTTAATAGTTTTTGTGATCAGATAAGTAGAGATTTTTCTTTTTATTTGTTGTAAATTACCTCTATTATATTGGTAAGTCTTAAGTTTAATTACTTTCTTCATGGATCCTCCGATCGACCCCGGGGCACAATGGTGCCTTCGGTTGGTTTAAATGTAACTATATCTTCGTACGACTCAGATATAGGCCTCGTACCAGTTACAATTGAGAAACCTAGCATCCCTCCAAAGCGTAAGCGGTCTAACATAAATTTGGAAAATAATTCCGTAAATTCAACGAGTTCTTCTACTCCGCTTGTTGATAATAATTCATCACCGCTACGTCCTTCCCCAGTCGCGAGAGCACAGTACGAAGCATCTGACAGGGCTGCATACATAGTTCACGTACAGAAAGAGGTGTCATCAAGTAACGACGGTTCCACGTTTCATCCGGTTACTTTCGGTAAATTTCTGCTGAAGAACAATATCCGTAACATTGTAAATGGCAGCATAAAACGAATTGGTCGAAATAGAATTTCCTTAGCGTTCACTAGTTACACAGATGCTAACTCTTTCATCCAAAATAATGGTCTTGCGGCTTGTAAGCTCAAAGCTTTCATTCCTTCATATCACATTACGCGCATGGGTCTAGTACGCGGAGTTCCCTCCGAGTGGTCGCCTGAGGAAGTGATTGAAAATATTAACGTGCCTGGAGGATGTGGTAAAATATTAAAAATAAGACGTTTGAACTACAAAACCATGGTTGACGGGTCACCAGTTTGGAAACCGTCCCAAACAGTAGTAATAACATTTGACGGACAGGTTTTACCGAAACGAATTTTTATGTGTTTCAACGCTCTGCCTGTGGAGTTGTACACATATCCGACAATTCAGTGTTATTCGTGTTGTTTATTTGGCCATACTAAAGTGCAATGCAGATCCAAACCACGCTGCTTCAAGTGTGGTGAAGGACACACTGGTGACACTTGCTCTATTGATGAAGGAAGTGCTGTATGCTGCTTATGTTCAGGTAACCATTTTGCCACTCGAAAGTCATGTCCTGAATTTGTCAGACAGAAAAATATCAAACAGTCAATGTCAGAGAACTGCATTTCTTATGCAGAAGCTTCTAAAATACACTCTCCGATCTCTAAATCTTATGCCAATGCAGTAAGCTCTAGCACCCAAATACTCCATGAGAAAATTAGTCCTATGAGTAATGATACTTCTTCTTCTGTCAAATCTTACAGGAAAACAGTATTTTCACGTCCATCATCCCCTCCCAAGCCATCGGTAGGGTACAATCAGGTTACTCATAGAGAGCTCATAAAGGAATACAATATGCCTTCCCCGACAAATGGATGCGCTCTGACACATAACTCAAATCCTCATGAAGGATCTTTGAAAGAACTGATCATATCCCTCATAAATATTCTTTCGCAATGTAATCTGATACCGCCCAGCGCTGCTCCAGTGATTCAATCACTACTACAAACTCTAATAAATTATGGATCTACAAACAAAAACAGTAATACAGTGGAACTGCCGCAGTGCGCGTAGTAAGAAACACGATATTATTTATTTAGTTAATAAATATAATCCCTTTGTAGTTGCACTGGCGGAGTCATGGCTAAAGCCCGGCTCTGTTTTTAAAGTTAGTCATTACACTTGTCTACGAGATGACAGAAATGATGGGTGTGGCGGTTCTGCCATGCTTATCAAAAATTCTATCTCTCATACTCCTTTCAATATTCCCCCTCACAGTGACAATATATCCGTGGTGGCAGCTATCATTAATTCTATTTGCTTTGTTTCTATTTATATTCCTCACCCTTCTTTACACGTGTTCCATGAATTGCATAATATTATTCGTAATCTTCCCAGACCATTTTTACTGCTAGGCGATTTTAACTCCCATCAGCAATCTTGGGGTAGTTCAACCACAGATTGTTATGGAAATCATCTTCTTGATATATTTAATGATCACAATCTCTTTGTGCTAAATGTTGGCATCCCAACTCGTAGATCTAAACCAAATCAAGGCAAAAGTGCAGTCGACCTTTCTGTTTGCACATTGAATTTAGCTACTAAAATAAAATGGCAAATTCTTTCATCGTCGTTTGACAGTGATCACTTTCCAATTTTGTTGACTTTTTTAAATAATGATACAAAATACCCCCTACCAAGACAACCTCGTTTAAAATTCAGATTTATAGATAGTAAATGGGATAATTATCGTTCAAGAGCTGAAAATAAAATTAAAGCCCTACCTCCTGTTTCATCCATAGGAGTAATTGAAAGTGCTAATAGCTTAGTAGCTTCCCTCTCAGAAGCAGCTAAAGAAACATTTCCTTTAAAAAATGGTGCCTCGCATAAAATTCCGTCCCCGCCTTGGTGGGATAATGAATGCACATTAGCTGTTAGGAAAAGAAAAGAAGCTGAAAAAGTTTATAATAATAATATGAGCAGTGAAAATTTCCAGACTCTGCTTGAAATAATGGAGAATACTAGGAAATTTTTAAAAGAAAAGAAATTTAATAGTTGGAGGGGATTTTGTTCTTCAATTTCTCCACAAACTCTTCTTTCAACCGTGTGGCAAAATATCCGGAGATTTAAAAATGCTATGTCTGACTCCAATTTTTCTTCACTCCCTCAATCTATGTCTCATGAATATTTAAATAATTTAGCTCCCCCGTTTGTACCTGAACAAGAGTTGATAGAAAGACCACTATCTAATATAACCTTCTCTCAGGATCCGGTTGGCCTCAATTCCCCGTTTTCTTTGGAGGAGCTAAAAGGAGTACTTTCTTATGTATCAGATTCATCCCCTGGTGAAGATGGGCTCTCTTATTCTTTGTTCTCCAATCTTTCAGAAGTCTCATTGACATATATTTTAAATCTTATCAATTTTGTTATGATATCGGGCACTGTTCCATCTACTTGGAAAACTCAAATTATACTTCCAATTTTAAAACCTTTAAAGATTCCCTCTGAACCTTCTTCTTATCGCCCCATTGCTTTATCTCCAGTAATTGCTAAAATAGCTGAACATTTGACTAAAAATAGATTAGAGTGGTTCCTTGAAAATAAGGGCGCTTTATCTTCCTCACAATTTGGCTTTCGTAAAGGCAAGAGCACAATAGATAGTGTTAGTATTTTAACCACCGATATCCGTATAGCTTTGTCTCAAGAAGAATCAGTAGTTGCTGTATGTCTGGATATCAAATCAGCTTATGACAATGTTCTTTTACCAATTCTTCGTAATAAGTTAGACAAGTTAAAAGTTCCTCACATGCTGTCTAATTTCATAATTAATCTACTGTCTGGTAGATTTATAAAATTAGATAATGACTCTGTCTATAGACTTCTCTGGAAAGGTCTCCCCCAAGGCTCTGTAGTGAGTCCTATTTGTTACAATATTTACACATACGATCTCGAAACGTCACTTCAAGGTGCTGCTAATGTACTACAATATGCTGATGATTTGCTGATTTACGCGTCCAATAAATCTATTAGCACAGCGTCTGCATGTGTTACTCAAGCACTCAATAATTTAGGAGGATGGCTAGACAACAATGGCCTAGATCTATCGACACAAAAAAGTAATTCTATCTTGTTCACTAGAAAGCGTTCTCATGAGCCATTAAATATAACGTTTAGAGGTGAAGTTATACCTGAAAGAGAAAACATTAAGTTTCTGGGTTTTATATTGGACAGTAAGCTCACAGGAGTTCCTCACTGTGATTATGTTGTATCTAAATGCGAACGAGTCTACAACATGTTAAAATGTTTGTCAGGTGTTTGGTGGGGTGCTCATCCATCTTCTCTTAAGCTGATCTATAATGCTCTGATAAGAAGTGTTCTTGATTACGGGTCGTTTCTGTTAGAGCCTTGTAGTTTGGCGGGTCTGGGAAAGATGGACGCCATCCAATCAAAAGCCCTGAGGCTGATATCAGGAGCTATGAAATCAAGCCCTATAAATGCTCTTCAAGTTGAGTGTGGAGAACCTCCACTACATTTGCGTCGACAGTTCCTTTGTGATAGGTATTTATTCCGTTCTTTTCAGTTTGCTGACCACTTACTTGTAAATAAACTTTATCATCTATCAGATTTAGTAGGATCATCTTCTTATTGGCGTCATAAATCTCCCCCGTGTCTAGTTAACAGTTTCAGAAAATTCCTGTCTTTTGATGCTCCTGTTTATAGTTCTCATAATCTACCAATATTCATGAGTAATTATAATGCATTAATATTTTCTCCGAGTGTTATCCTAAACCTAGGAATTGAAAAATACAATCCAAATGCAAACGCCAAGTTTAATGCCAAAGTTGATGAAATTTGGCATGGTTGGCATCATATTTATTGTGATGCTTCTAAACACTCTGACACGGGAATGGTAGGTGTTGGTATATACCACAAGCAATACAAGATAGTTCAAAAAATTAAATTACCCCCAGAGACTTCTGTTTTCACTGGTGAGTGCTATGGTATTTTTAAAGCTATTGAATACGTTCGAATAATGAAACTTCCGCAGACGACCATATTTTCGGATTCTTTGAGTGCTCTATATGCATTATCAAAATTTCCTTTTAAATTACAATCTTACTATCCGACAATAATCAAAGCAAGGGAAGAGTTGTATCGATGCGTTTTAAGCGGCCTTTCTATTTCATTTGCATGGATCCCGAGCCATTCTGGGATAACTGGTAATGAAAAGGCTGATCTTCTCGCTAACCAAGCTGTAGTTTGTGGGGATCGTTTTCCTTACACTATTTTCTGTCATGATTTAGTAACTCTTCCTAAGCTTTCCCTCAAGAAAGCATGGGAAGAAATTTGCTTGAAAAGTGTATTGAAAAAAGGTAAATTCTATTTCGATCTTCAACCCAATATTAGGACAAGACCATGGTTTTTCGACCTAACATTAAGTAAACGTGCTACCTCATCTTTGATACGGATGAGACTGGGCCATGTATGTAGCCCAGCACACCTTGCAAGGCTTCGTATAATTGATTCTGCCGCCTGCGATTGCGGAAGTGATTTCTGTGATTTGAACCACATATTCTTTTGCTGCCCAAATAATGATATTTCATCTTTTTATGAAAACCTAACTTCCCTCAAGGTTCCTTTTCCCACAAATATTTCGTACTTACTTGCTACCCTAGATTCCGACATTTATAATTATATTTCAATTTTTCTTACAACAAATAACATAAAATTATAATCTTACCTACTTTCCTGATCCATATAATTTGTTTTTTTAAATACTCATATATTTTTGATAATTTTACGCGTCATATGGTTTCCCCGTTTTAATACACAAGTCGAAAAATAATAATGACATTGAAACTGGCAGAATGCAAATAAAGCGATGCCAAGAAGAAAAAGAAAAAAAAAAAAAAAAAAAAAGGAACAAAAATTGCGGCTATACCGCAGAGGCTATAACCAAAGATAGATAGATAGAAAAAGGAACAAGAGTTGAGGAGTTTTGGCGGGAACACGGAAAAATAATGTCATTGCGTTCTATTATTTTCTTAAACTTGTGTTTTTTCGCGAATTAATGATTAAAAATGGTGGTGTTTTATTCATTGAATGTTGAATTACATGCACGAGTGTGGGCAAGTGATATAATGTGGTGAAACATGTCTTTTTGTGTTGTTTTCAAAACTCCGTAGAAGCTCATAGTGAAGTCGCCACAACTTTACTAGGGCATGAATTGGACTCGACTATGACTAATTTTGTGTGACTGACTGTGATATTATGACATATTTGACTTGATTTTAATATGAAAAAATCATAAACTTGACACTGGCAGAATGCACAACGTGCGATGCCAAGTACTAAGAAAGAAAAAAAACAAGAGTTGAAGTTGAACTGGGAGGCTATTCTCAAGAGGTGAGATGCCATCTCATCTCGAAAAATTCTCTATCTTCGACTTTTCTTATTTTCTACTCTATGGTTCGACATATTTACGATTGCTGGCGCACGAGATACATCGAGTTGTCGGTGGTTATGAGATGAGATGCAATCTCATCTCGTAAAAACTCTATATTTTCGAGTTTTCTCATTCTCAACTCTATGGTTCGACATATTTACGATTCCTAGCGCACGAGATACAACGAGTGGTCGGTGGCAGTCGAGAAGCCAATGAGATGCGTGTCGCGGCTTTCAAGCTTCGATTTGTTGCCGTTTATTGCTATTTTTATTGACATTAGGCTAGAGTCCGCTTCTAAGCGAGTGATTAGTCTACTTTTTTGAGTCGCCGTTGGATATACTCGTTTTTTGGATCCATTAAAATTACAAAGAAACATTTTTTTTGCCATATATATTTTTTTCTTTCTTTCTTTTTTAATCTGTGGGGGACTGTGGGTAATAAAAAGCGGGCGGCCATCTTGTGACGTCACATGTAGTCAACCAGATCAATCTACTAGGGCCCCAGGGCATACCCCTTCTGGGGTGCCAGGGCAAGTCTGACCCCACTCCCGGCGACGGCCAAGCCGAGGTTCGTACCGTCTGAGGTGCCCTTGAGCTAGTCGCCTTTAACCTAAACCTAGGCCGAGCGCCGTTTGCGCTTGCCTAAAGTCCGGTGACGCTGTAGAGGCCATCTGAGGCCAACAGCATAGTCATTCATTAAAAAAAAAAAAAAAAAAAAAATTGTGACGTCACATTGTACAAAATTACAAAATCAATTAATTACAAAATAAATAAAACGTCGTGTGATAAAACTTTCGCGGTTTGCTGAGAAAAATCACATAATTTCTATAGTGCCTGCTTTCACGAAATGAAGTCAGGCTATACAAAAGCTGATAGTGCAAGTCTGCCAAAAGTAGACTCATTGAAGGGTGCAATTCCATATAATCTTGCCTTTTGCTCTGCCGAGTTTCGGAATGCAAAAACTTCCGTGTAAGTACAAAATAACCGAAATAATCAAAGTATTATTGTGTAATTTATTTGTAAAAGTCGATAATTATGTATAATTCTTCCTTCAAATAGTCAACATTTTATGAAATGATTTTAACTAGGTTATATTTATAATTTCAGATCTTCGCGACAGTCGTACGGTGATGACGCTAAAGAGGAAGGCAAATTTGTGTGAAATAAAACGTAAAATTTGTCCAGAACATAAGGTCCGTCAACAGTCATACTCAGTCTTCGATGAAAAGGAAGGAATAGTACAAAGTGTCCAGTTTGCTGACTGCCCTGCCTCCAAAGGTGTTGCAAACATGCAGTGGCTTTCTTAATGTGGACTCACAGAAGAAGTGAGGAACCATCTTGCGATGCCACCGAATGTTACTGTCTCAAGTGGCAGCACTCTAAAGTACATGAAAATCAAAGAAATGCGTAACAATAGAGGTTCTTTAAGTACCCAACACGATGACAATGTCTTGTGCGACTTTTTACAAGAAAGTAAAACAAGAAAATTGCTGAATTGTCAAATTTTAAAACATCAACCTGATTATGAAGATGATGTGTTTCAGTTGCTCTCATTGCACTATTTGAGTTACAAATTTAATTCTGAAAATGACTGATCAGTTTATAAACAAAATTCATCCAGTGTTTACTGAAAAGAATGTTGGTGATGCAGAAAGGCTAACATGTGAACAGCATGGAGGAGCTTCGCTATGCAAGAATAACAAATACAAATAAAGCTAGTCACATCGAAAGCTTTCCATGTGACTCGCTGTAAAACATCAGATGGCTCATTAATCGGAACATTAATGGGTGGAAAAGTGCCTGACATTGAGTGGAGTTGCTATGAAAAGGGGCCGAAAATTAGAAGACCTTGTAAAAGAACAATTAAAACTACAACTTGGTGAAATTTCTCAGTGTGGCCTGTTTATATAATAAAAGTATCCTATGATAGCAGCATCACCTGATGGGGCTTTAAATAGTGATACTGTTATAGAAACAAAATGTCCAGTGAATAAAAAACTTAAGAAAAATATGTTTCGGACAGCAAAGCCACCTCTAAGTACTTCACACAAGTGCAACTGCAGATGCGCTTAACTAAATTAAACCCATAGAATATGATTCTAACTATGTAAAAGATTTACTATGTAAAAGATTTACTCTGTAAATTAGAATTTCTTTGGAAGGAAAATGTTTATCTATTAGTACCAAATAAAAGAATTAAACCTAAGCAAATCAAGTATTTTTAATTATAGCATCCTGTAGGTTTATCAGTGCACATGCAATAATAACACATTCATTCAAGTATTTTATCACTTTCTAATTGACTACAGAATGATAACATAGAGAATTCTCGCAAACGTCATATAACTCTCAATATGAATCCTTAAACTCACTTGTGCACTATTTTGTTTTGTTTTGATTACATCCTGTTTTGTCAATTTAGAGTTAGATGCGACACTTCGGGGTGTCACTAAATTAATTTATCTTTGCAGTAAGAGTTCTATATTTAAATCCTCTACCTGCAAGTATAGACACCATCTATCCATCCATTATCAGCCAGAAGACGTCCACTACTGGACAAAGGCCTCTCCCTTAATAGGGAGGGTTGCCATAATTCCCACACTTCGCAGGCGGCTTGGGGATCGCAGTGTTTCCACCGTCAACTGAGGATGCTGCTGCCCATCCTCCGGTGGTTCTGGATGCAGTTTTAGGACATCCCCTTGTCCCGATCAGATCAGGGCCAGGTCAGGTGTGTAGTATAGACATACCTGGTTTTAAACAATCGAAACAGCTGCAGTTCTGTACTAACAAGACATCAGTGGTTCCGCTGTATCCAGGTGAAATATAATTGATAATAGCATCTGGGGTGCTACTGATTACGTATTTGGCAGTATTAGCTTTTTAATATTCTAACCATGTTAAAGCCTGCTCTACAGATTTTGATGGTTTTTGTATTTCTATTTCGAGACAATCAATGATAAGTACAATAGATATAATGGTACTTATGTCTAAATGCAATAGGTAAGTTTCGTTTTAGTGATCTTTTATTTTATTTTATTATAAATTAATACAATACACTTGCAATAAGAGCTACAGATTTCATGAATATTTTACTGGCATAAGACAGCAACAAGCCAAATTGATCTCTGAGCTCAGAAAATGGTGTATTTAGTCTTATTTTTTTTAAACGTAATAATATGTGTTCATCGGGTAGCTTTGTATGGTTTTAAGGGTATATAACGTCAATTAAAAAATAACAATCCAACGGAATATCTATATAATATCTTGGATTATTCTTGATTAATCTTACAGTATTTTCAATTGACATTCGGCATAGATATTCAGCTTTAATTTTCCTTTTTATTTCACATAATTCAGATTGATCGCTGCTAGTTGGTGTCGTTGTAACTAAGGACTGAACTGATGGGGAAGTGTCAGTATTTAACTGTGATTGTTTTGATTGTGATGAACTGTTCGAAGATGACTTGATTGTGATGACTTGATCGTGATGAACTGTTTGAAGATGACACTTCCAGCTTTTCATTAAAGAGTAATTTTCTCCTGATTTTTGTATTTCCAGCTGATTCATCTCCAGACTTTATTTTAAAAGGTGATGTTGCAGTAGTTGTAATATAAGTCTTTATAGAAGAAGTATTATTATCCTTAGCTTGACTAGAAGTTTCTACATATTTCCTCCTAATCTTTAATTAATTTATTAGTTGCGTAGGGCATTAATACTTGTGTCACCTGATCTTGAAAATTAGTGCAGTCTTCCTTATAAGTAGCGGACAAAAAATCTGAAAAAAACAATACATATAACATTACATATAACAGGTATATAGCAAAGATATTCTACTACCTACTTAAGAACTTTACTACAGATGAAACTTATAAACAGATAAACTTAACAAACCTATTTTTAAACCATTGAGCTGATGACTTTTTTACTCACCGCTTGTCATGCCTGATGTTGCTGGCATTTCAGTTTCCTTAGCAAGTATTTCTTGTATTACGTCCATACGTCGTCTTTTGCTTTCGGCTGATCGAGGCTCTGGCGACGCGGTACGTTTTATTGTGTCTGGTCAACATTGAAATTTCGATGGCAAACAATAAACAGTCAGGCTTCATTCTTATTTTGGCGACTGAACCCATCACACGGTATTGGATGTAATTTTCCATATCATTAGGCAACTGTAAAGTGACACAAATATATGAATAAGTATAGGTACTTTTGTCATGTTTTAGATTTTACCTATGTACAAAATGTTAGGTTACGTTTAATTTATTTTTGGTTAGATCAGAAGTAAGTTGATTTCTTTTAAATACTTACATCAAAGTGTTCTTCACAAAATAATATCGCACATTTATCAGACCGGGTCGCGGCGTGCTAATTGTAACCACTGCTTTCGACGTTCAGGACATATAATAGGAAAGTGTATAAACATTTTGTCGGGATATTTAACTGTTGTACTTCTGCACATAGGCACGGCACACGTCCCTGTAGCTTGTCATTTTCACAATTCCAGTAAATAAGCCGCAATCCGCTCAAAATAATTTTAAGTAATGCGTCGATAACTTTGTTATGTTTATTAAAATGTGACGTTGATTTGTTTATTTTAAAATTATTTTCCGCAAACTGTCAAATGTCAAATAGTTTTTTTTTTTCTTAGTTAATGGCATCGCACGTTGTGCATTCTGCCAGTGTCACGTTAATGAATTTTCAAGTTTTTTACTAAAACTAAGTCAAATATGTCATGAAATCACAGTCAGTCACACGAAGTTAGTCATAGTCGAGTCCAAGTCATGCCCTAGTAAAGTTGTGGCGACTTTACTATGAGCTTCTACGGAGATTTGGAAACAACACGAAAAGACATGCTCCACCACATTATATCACTTGCCTTCACTCGTGCACGTAATTCAACACTCAATAATTAAAACACCACCATTTTTAATCATTAATTCGCGAAAAAACACAAGTTTAAGAAAATAATAGAATGCAACGACATGATTTTTCCGTGTTCCCGCCAAAACTCTCTGTCAAATAGTTTTTTTTCACCCGGGCCGGGGGACCATTGACGTTCCTTTTTCCACAAATACTCTGAACTACTGAAGAACGACACTTTATTTATTGATTCCTAGTTATTTACATTTTTCCACTAAAAGACAGTATAATAATAAGTATAAACTAGTTAATTACATTTTTTTTAACAGGCATAAGCCTTTATTAACTACAACAAACTACAATGACTACTTAGCCTACTACACAACAAAAAACAAAAGGATTGTATCCAGACCGATGAAAGTCTAGAGACAATCCAAATGCTCAAACCCACTACCAGTCGGTAGTTAATTACATTGAACAGTACGATATCTAATGAATCAAGGCTTATAATCAGAAGAATGGGATTTAATTTATACTATATCGATTTCACCGATTTTCCGTAATTAAAGTTGAAAGAAATGGAACGTAATATAACTGAGATGTGTCCATCTCATCCATGAGAATACCAAAAGGTATGTTTTTGTGAGATTTTCATGCGAGATTGAAATCTCGAAATCGACATAAATATCTCATTTTTGAGAATAGGCTCCCTGTCTTCAGGTGGGTTTCATTTTGTTCCAACTGTCTTCAGGTGGGTTTCATTTTGTTCCATTGTGAGCTTATCATTTAGACAAAAGCATCATGGGTCAGCATGATTATAGTATAGAGAAATACAGGGTATCACTGCTTTATGATTTAATAATGTGAGCAACTTACAGTTAAGTATTCCAAGAACAAAAGTAATATAATACCTTATGTAGGTATTTAACGTATGAGTTAATTGTTACACAATTACAATGTAATTTTTATATTATTATATCATGCTTAGCCAATATTTTAAAGTATGACTTTGTTGCTGATAATTGTAAGAGCATAATTTTTTTGTTATTTGAATAGTATAGTATAAGTAATTAAAATTGTAGGAGAGGAAAGAAGGATCATAGAAAGCATAGAGCTCAGAAGAGGAAAAATGTTTGGCAACCTTGTGCGACATGACGTATTTATGAAAAACATCATAGAGGGGAAAATAGAAGCAAATCAAGGACCCTGAAGAGATGCTTTGTTGATTAAGTCAAGGAGAGGGCCAAAGTCATGTCATACAAAGAGATCAAAGAACTGGCCGGAGATAGAGAAAGATGGAAGGCAGTCCACCGACAAGAGCCATGCTCTTAAAATAAACTAATGAATGCCATATGAGGAGTCTGTACGGTCCATCAAATTACCTATGAACGATAGTATTGTACACTTAAGCACGGCTCAACGATGAACAGCAGTAAAAAAACAGACCTCTTGGACACTAATGTGTACTGTACTATCACTCTGGACATGTACATGATAAAATGTGGGACTTGTATCCGGAAGCCTCTTAGTACCTAGCGTAGTAACTGTCCATGTTAAGTAAATATCTAATATTTAACTGTATAAACATGTTTGTTAACTCCACAGGTTAGCTCTACAAAAGCACTGCCATGTATTTGTCAAATAAAAATATCAGGATTTAACTATTTTAATATACATCTTTTTATTACCTATCTCTGCCCCGCAAGTTTTTTTTGTGCAACTGACAGTCTTTATAATATGCACAAAAAACTTATTTTTTCCCCTAGTTTTTTCAGGCCTGCATTGTTATGCCCAGGGTAGCTACCTAAAACCTATTAAAAACCTAAGCCAAGCTTAGGTATCAAGGGATATTTATTGAATTATTAATACCGTGAACGAGTCTGAAATGTAGGCCAAGTAGATTAAGTTTCCGGGGAGTAATAAACAGTACCAAACAATAGATAGGAAGGTCAGTAATGTATTAACATCATACTGCAGAACAATTTTATGAGATTACTAATCACAATAACTAAAAAAATATTATATTATATTTTATAAAAAATACTTTTTACTTCAGTAACTTGGGTATCTTACTAAAACTACAATTATTTTTTAAGACATCACTATACAGAAAAAACTACATTCAATATATCAACATTTTAAGAATTTAGAAACTACTATACAATCAAGTTATGCGATTAACAAGTCACTATAATATTAGGACCTATAGAATATAGCACAATAAGAGAAGTGTGTGCACTTCAAAGGTGGCTCACATACATTACTCTTGAAAACCTAGGAAAATTATATGGTCAGTTCCTGTGGGATAGCAGGTAACCTACACAGTACAACCATAAATTTAATTCCCAATACAAAAAAAAAAAAAAAAACATTTATTCACTGACATTATTACTAACTACTAAAGTATTCGGTACTAGCATAGATTAAGAATAATTAACACTTAATCTATGGTACTAGTTACTATTATACATTATTGTGTATGTCTAACACCTCCTGATTTGTTTTCTTTTTCCAGCTTATTCGCTCCATGCGCCTCAAGCACCACATTTCAAATGCTTCTAGCCTTTCTCGGTCTCTTATGGTCATTGTCCATGTCTCGTTTCCGTACAATGCAGTGTACCTTTAACTTTAATCAGTAGTTTTCAGGTACCTATACTTGAAGATGTTCTTTGGACATTGATATTCGGGCTATTATGTCTGAGGTGCAATAGGTATGAATCGTTACTGATGATACTGCCGTTAAGAATAAGGAATTGATTTCTGCGCAGTCCCATTTCAATGCGTTATATATTTGGTGCTCCATCAAAGACATTTTAAATTTTTGTTTTGAATGTATGTATGACCTTGATAACCTTAAATTCTAAAAGTTGGAGAATACTGTCTTTTGTAGCCGTTAAAACATAATCTTTCACTGATTAGGAAAGTGCAGCAACATTAAAACTTCTGAACTGCACAAATGCCTATGAGAAGTTAGAAGATAAAGAAAATTTCACAATTTCATTTCACACAAATTCACACGAAAACTTTCATAGAGTTTTGGCGGGAACACGGAAAAATCATGTCGATGCATTCTATTATTTTCTTAAACTTGTGTTATTTCGCGAATTAATGATTAAAAATGGTGGTGTTTTATTCATTGAGTGTTGAATTTGGGCATGACTTGGACTCGACTTTGACTAATTTCGTGTGACTAAATGTGATTTATGACATATTTGACTTGATTTTAATATAAAAACTTACAAATTCATCAACTTGACACTGGCAGAATGCACAACGTGCGATGCCAATAACTAAGGAAAAAAAAAACTTTCATATCAGACGCACGTCACGACATTGACATTGACTTGACTTGACCGCTTGATTGACCCTGCATTGTTTGTTGTTTTTAATCATCCTGGCCATGGATACAAGTCTTTCAGCCGCATACATATTTCTACATCGATCCTTCTTTCTTTTCAGTCAAACGTGTCCTAGGCACAAAGAGTAAGTCACGGTCAGGTTCTATTATGCCCTAGCTGTGGCAAATTTACTACAAGCTTATTCGGAGTTTTGAAAGCAACACGAAATTACCATGTTTCACCATATTATATCACTTGGCCACACTCATGCACTTATATCGGCATTTAATATAAAACGCCACTATTTTTAATACATTAAAAACTCGGAAAAATGTGCAAAATAATACAATGCTGCGACGTTTTTTTTCGCGTTCCCGCCAATACTCATTTTGACCCTGAAGACAGGACGAAACGCCAAAAGACCGACGGATTTGCTTCACATAATTTCATTCGTTCAGGAAATCAATGCATTCGTTCGTTAACGATAGCGAGAGATATCACTACGTGATACCGATTAGCTTTGACAGTGACAAGTGACATTAATGACAAATCGCAATCCGAATCGCGATCCCGAACAGTTACATGATAAGGCAGCTGAGTTGAACAAGTGGAGGGTTTTAGCGGGAATGCGGAAAAATCATGTCGTTGCATTCTATTATTTTATTGTTTCTTAAACTTGTGTTTATTCGCGAATTACAGCGTTACTTAAAAACGCCGCTCAAACTTAACCACTGCTTAAGATGCTCTGTTAACTTCTCTCTGACGTGAAATCTCACGTGCATGAACAAGACAGAGAAGTTTAAGCAGTGACTAAGTTTGAGCGGCGTTTTTAAGTAAGGCCGTTAATGATTAAAAATAGTGGTGTTTTATTCATTGACGGCCTTACTTAAAAAACTTTTCAACCGTTAGTCACTGCTTAAGATGCTCTGCCATCTTCTCTCTGACGTGAAGTTGCACGTGCTAGAAAGGGACAGAGAAGTTTAAGCAGTGACTAAGAGAATCGAGATTATTTTAGGTAAGGCCGTTAGTGTTGAATTACATGTACGAGTGTGGGCAAGTGATATACAGTCTTACTTAAAAAAACTTCTCAACCGTTAATCACCGCTTAAGATACTCTGCCATCTTCTCTCTGACGTGACATAACATGCAAGAACAAGGCAGAGAAGTTTAAGCAGTGACTAAGAGAATCGAGATTATTTTAGATAAGGCTGATAACATAGTAGCTTTAAACTTGTTTTGTTTAGTACGTCCATGGGCTGATAATGTGGTGAAACATGTCTTTTCGTGTTGTTTTCAAAACTCCGTAGAAGCTCATAGTAAAGTCGCCACAAATTTATTAGGGCATGACCTGGACTCGACTACGACTAATTTCGTGTGACTTACTGTGATTTCATGACTAATTTGACTTGATTTTAATTAAAACAAACTTGACACTGCCAGTTTTTTGTAAATTTATTTTTTTACTTATTTATAGGCTTGCGTTTGGCTGCCATCTCGTCTGATGATAAATGAAGATGCATTCTACGATGGAGCACGCTTGCCTAGAAGAAACCGATTCACTCACGGCTTGAAGACACCCAGATTATAATTATCGCATTCCACTGTTTAGCAATTCGAATAAAGAAAGTGGAATCAAACCGATTCGTAAGAGTTATTTGTACTTCGACCATAAAACGGTGTCGCTTTTTCGAGGTCCTGGCTGGTCGATAAAATAATGGGCATGGGGGAATAAGATCATGCAAATGCGAAGCACACTCTCCTAAATGTATCCGATAAAATACCGATAGGCTAGCTACTTTTCTACGATGATCGAGGCTTTGTAGCTTGGTCCGAACTAGACAGTCGTTGCCAATGATTCTCCTGGCACGTTTCTCGATTGATTCCAACGTCTCAAGCTGGTACTTAGCCGATCCATTCCAAAGTGCGAGCAATATTTCATGCACGACCGAACTAGTGCTTGGTAGAATGAAAGCAACTGTTCCGGCGTGAAATACCGACGCACCTTCGAGAGGACACCCAGCTTTTTGGCAGCCAGTTGAGCCTTTGACTCAATATAAGAGCCAAAGTTGAGGGTTGGAGTCAGATAAACGCCCAAGAGATCAAGATGGTCGGTTATTGGCACGGTTACACCTCAAAAAGTAGGAGCCAGATCGAATCCTCGATCGTCGATCGATCGTTTTTGCGGAGAACAGGCACGCCTGGGTCTTAGCTGCATTGAACTTGACCCAGGTTGGCTTGGCCTCAGTCTGAGACTGCCTTAAGGGACAAGTTCAAGCGCTCGACCATGGCCTCTCATAGAGACTGGATTTCTGGTCCACTAGCTCGTGTATTGGATATGTAGCTCTCTACAACAGTGCTGTCGTCTGCATACCCAAAGGTACTCGGCTTAAGCAGATCGTTAATGTGCAGCAGGAAGAGCGTCGCAGAGAGCACCGACCCCTGAGGAACACCAGCATTGATAACCTTTTCATCGGACGAGCAGCCATCAACGACCACTCGAATCGATCGATCCTTCAGGAAGTCCGATATCCAAGCAATGAAGCCGGTGGACAAGCTGTAGGAGGAAAGCTTGCTGATTAAGCCGTCATGCCAAATCCTGTCGAAAGCCTTCGACACTTCAAGGGAAACGGCAAGCGCTTCCCCGTGCTTCTCGACAGCCTCACTCCAGATGTGAATGGCATACGCTAGAAGATCCCCAGTTGACCGGTTTCGTCGAAACCCGTATTATCGGTCACTGAGGAGGTGATTCGCTTCTTTATTGAGGACACGCTCCATAGTCTTACAGAGTATGGACGTGACTGAGATTGGCCTGTAGTTGACAGGGTCAGCACGACTACCTTTTTTGGGCACTGGTTGGACGTTAGCCAGCTTCCACGACTTCGGCACTTGACCAGTTTCCATAGAGAGACGAAAGAGGCGTGTCAGTACAGGAGACAGCTCAGGTGCACAGGTCCTCAGAACTATGGCTGGAATACCGTCCGGGCCTGTGGCTTTGTTCACGTCCAGATTGCGTACCGTCTTACGAACCTCTGTTTGGCGAATGCGAGTATCAGACACAAATGTCGTACTGTCAGAAGGAGTTGGAGGTGCGCGCTACCAGCATCCAGAAATGAAGATTCATCAAACTGAGTTGCAAACAGGTTTGCCTTCTCCGCAGCGTTATGAGCCAGCGCCCCGTCAGGTTTCACCAGTGGAGGAAGTGAGGGGCGACAGAAGTTCGCTTTGACTGATTTAGCTAGGGAACAAAATGCTTTACTAACCGCAGGGTACGAAGCCAGTTTGTTCCCTATTCGACTCACTCACTCACTCATCAGCCAAAAGACGTCCACTGCTGGACGAAGGCCTCCCCCTTAATAGGGAGGGGTTGCCATAATCCCCACGCTTGGCAGGCGGCTTGGGGATCGCAGAGTGTTACCACCGTTAACTAAGAGGACGCTGCTGCCCGTCCTCCGGTGGTTCTGGATGCAGTTTTAGGACATACCCAGGTACTATTCGACTAATGTGGTAAAAACGAGCCATCTGAAGAACCTTTTTGCATGACTTAGCAGCCTTGTTAAACGCTTTCTTCTTCTGACGTATATCCCTCGTCTTACGGTTTCGACCTTCGACCCAGGATAGGTATGCCTCATGTTTTGTGCTTCAGCACAACAACAGTGAGGTCCAACCAAGGGCGAGCTTTGCCGGCAGATGAGAAGCACACAGACTGCCAAGAATAAGACGCGAAGAAACTACGCATCTCATCCCAATCTGCTGACTTGTATCGCCACGACCGCCGGTTGCCCCTGGGGCTGGGATCGGGCGGAGAGTAGACAGACACAGATTTCACGAGACAATGGTCGGAACTACCCAATGGTGAAGAAACAGACACTGAGTAGCGGTCTGGATCGGTTGTCAGCAGAAGGTCCAAGCAATAAGGTGTATGCGTATCAACGTCAGGTACCCTTGTAGCACCTTGGACCAGCTGGGTGAGGTCTAACGCTAAAGCAAGCTTTCCCGTCTCTAACCCAGCATCAGTGTCCCGGTATTGGTATAGACACTCCTTGTGGTGGCCATTAAAATCCCCCAGTAAACACCAATTGGGCTGTGGGGTACTTCATTTGAGCCGCATCCGCTGCCTCAATCAGATATTCGGTGAGCCTGGTCGTCTCCTGATCTCCAATGTGCGACCGGTAGACACAGGCATAAATAATCTTCTCTATTCATGTGTCCACCAGTACCCACAGCACCGAGAATCTGGGGTCTTCGAAGTGACGGAGACGCCAACAGCAGAGGTCGTCCCGGGCGTACAGGCAAACTCCAGCTCTGGGCTTTAAAATGTGCTCCAGGGAGTAGCCTGGGTAATAAAGGTACGCCACATCGGACAGCCTCCGAATCTGCGTCTCCGTCAGCAATAAAAGTGAAAGTTTATCAGTCTTAAGATGGTGGTGGACTGCTACGAGATTGTCGTGCAGACCCTGTGTTTTACCCTCAATGTTTGAGAGGTGCACTTTAAGCGAAAGGGAGTGCAGCCGCTGTATAACCTTTTTTCTTTTGTTGTGCTTATTCATGTTATTTTTGAACGGGTGATTCGGTGAGAAAACAGCAGTGGAATGAGGCTCCATGCTTCTGACCAGAAGACATACGCACCGCTACGCCACTCCAATGGGGAACTAGTCTGGAGACTGCGGGGACGCCCGAGCCCCCCGGGGATGTCCATCCGGCCTTTTTATCCGGTCGCCGACCGGCACGATGGCGCATCTCGGGATTTTACACTAGTTGGCGGGCAGCCTTTCGTGAGTAGCTAGCTTACTACTTAGGCCCCCTACTAACTGCGGTCAGCTAGCGGTGCACCGTGCCTCGGATCCCGCTACCCTCCGCGACTAGTTACCCGATGCAGCATATTGGCGTGATGTCAGGTCGGTCTTGCAGCAATGGCGCAACTATTCCGACCCGTTTTCCCGAACGGCGTCACCCGACAACATGTCGGAACACGGCTAGGCATGACTGACCGGTGGCTGGTCACTAGCCCCCGCCGAAGCCTACCACCAGTAAATTGTCACCAGTTTAGCACCACCCAGGGACCACATGTGGGGTATCAAAATAAGGGTGCCTTCCCACGGATGAGGGTGACTCGGTCCCCAAAAAGAATGCACAACGTGCGATGCCAATAACTAAGAAAAAAAAACAAGTGGGGTTTTGGCAGGAACACGGAAAAATCATGTCGCTGCATTCTATGATTTTCTTAAACTTGTGATGTTAAATTAATTACTAAAAATGGTGGTGTTCTATTCATTGAGTGTTGAATTCAAGTATATCTTTCGCTTTTCTGTGGTTGAATTACATGCACGGGTGTGGACAAGTGATACAATGTGGAGAAACATGTCTTTTCGTAGTTCTATAGTAATGTCGTCGCCACAACTTTACTAAGGCATGACTTAGACTCGCCTGTGACTAACTTTATGACATAAATATTTGACTTGATGATACGTTACCTCTGCTTTACCTACATCTTGTCACTGGCTGAATGCACAAAGTGCGAAGCCAAAAATTAAGTATTCCTCTCTTTGGTATTTTCTATTCTGCAAAACATAGTATTTACTTACTCTATGCTGCAAAATTCTCAATCTCTGCTCTATGATGCAAAAATTCTGCTCTAGCCGATGTATTTTACGTTACTTACTCTATGGATGTATTACTTTATGGCTCTAGCTCTGCTTTTGCTTTGGTATTCCGATAATCTCACATGTTATGCACTTTATAGAAATATTTAAATTGAAACAACAATGACGACAATTCGACCTTTTACTTGTGAAGATATGCTAAAATTTAATAACGTGTAAGTATATTTTTTACCTTCTTCCTTCGAGTAAGTTTTATAATTGTTTACCCGACAACGGGAAAGCCAGATGAGGTTATTGTATATTTTAAATTAAACTCATAAAACTTTCAGGAATCTTGATCCATTGACAGAAACGTATGGGTTATCTTTTTACACCCAGTATTTAGCACATTGGCCAGAATACTTTCAAGTTGTTGAAGCACCAAGTGGAGAAATCATGGGCTACAGTAAGCACTCACTTTTTGTGTTTTAGCTTGAAAATATTATTTGTAAATTAATACTGGGTTGTATTAAATGCAAACAAGAAGCACAACAGCAAGTTGTTAGGGAGATGCAAAGAATACTTTCTGTTTTTTTTTACATTTATCTACTTATTGAAAAATGTACATCCCTGTAGATGATTTAACAGTGTATGACATAATAACTGCATAATAATGATGATACATATATATTGCACCTTCAGGAGATTGTGATAGATGTTGCCAATCTTATGTCAATCAAAGAGTATTTTGTTTACTTCTTCTAGTTAATACTAAAAAGCAGGAATAGTGGTAAATGCCTTAGAGAAACTTTTCACCACTTTGTTGATTGCCTTGCTTATTTTGCTGTGTAGATAGTAACTCCGGGAAACCGAAGTAATGTTCATGAATCTGAAAACAAAATTATTTTCTTTCTAGTTATGGGCAAAGCAGAAGGTCATGGTGAAAATTGGCATGGACATGTAACGGCACTTACTGTAAGTCCCGACTACCGGAGACTGGGCCTCGCGGCCATGCTGATGAACAACCTGGAAGATGTATCAGAGAAGTATGCATTTACAATTTCCTTCATTAGTATGGCTCTTGGCATGATCCATTTGACCCGAGAAGATCAGTGGATGCCAAAAAACATTGGCATGGTGACTTCCACTAATTATTATTTCAGCCAGCCTGGTCAAATTTGAGGGCTATTGTCTTGTTTTTAAGGAGCTGCCTAAGACTAGGATAGTACAAAAATATTTTCTAACAGAAAGTAGTCTAGTCTGTACTACATAATCTACGTATATACAAATCAGGGTTCGAAAATATCCGATATTTATGATTTATATCAATTTCATATGAATTCCATGTTATTATTTGATTGTATTATTTATAAATATTATTTGCATATGTGTTACATTAGCATACTAAAATTATACAAAAAGATGAAGAAGAAAACTACAATGTTTATAATGTTATATTTTAGTAGGTATTTAAAATCAGACAAATGAAACCAAAAAATAAAATCTTCTTTTAGATCAGGCAAAATCAACTAAAAACATAAAATCTTATATCTCAAAAAATAAACTCAAACATTATACCCTTTTTATATATGATATATTTTATATCCATTGATATATATCGTCGAACCCAGTTTGATATATATCCTCGAACCCTGATACAAATGAACTGTCAGTCAGAATCGGACAAAAAATAAAAGTACCAGTACCAAGCTTAATTATCTTGTTGGAGTACACAATTCCTGTTCACGTCAAAATTGTTAGCTTCAATTCTGGCTAACAGATAGAAGAATCGTCTCTTTTCGTACTCACTAGATAGTTGGGTCTTATTTAAGTATTGTATTTGTATTTCAGGAAGAAAGCATACTTTGTGGATCTTTTTGTAAGGGTCAGTAACAAAGTTGCCATAAACATGTACAAGAATTTGGGATACATTGTGTATCGGACAGTTTTAGAATATTATTCTGGAGATCCTGATGAAGATGCTTATGGTAAGGACACTACGTTTAATCTCATGATACTTTTACTAGGACACTGAAGTTACACAGTACATTCCTCTTCAGTTAATTGCAGATACTGATGATGATGATATAAGTTACAATGCTAAACTAGGATGGATTTTGTACCTTTTTTTAATTCAACTTTGATATCCAGAGCTACCTCTCCCTCTGGTATACAATCATTTACTAAAATCATTGAGATATATATAAATATATTTTCTGTTTTGTTTTACAGATATGAGAAAAGCCTGCTCGAGAGATATACACAAAAAATCTGTGATACCTGTATCACATCCTGTTAGGCCTGAAGATGTGGACTAAATAAAATGTTAATATTATTTCTTAAATGATTCTTATTTATTTATAAAATCTAATCAAACCATTTTAATATTGATCATTCATTATCTTCGCTAGATGACGATGATGATGATGATTTCGGAGGTGGTGTATGACTTTGTTCATTTTCATTATTTGCATCACTTTCAGTTTCTTCAGCATTTTCTGATTCCTCAATAGTTTCTGTAACTTCCTTTTGCTTGCGCCAATTCTTGGCAGCAGCAAGCAATTTCAAGTTTGGTCTAACCATCTCATCTTCAGGGAATATGTAGTCAAACACCTCTTCCCATCCTTCTTCCACTCCAGCTTCACTGATGATCTTCTGTCTCTTCTTCACCCTTCTTGGCATTTTGCCCATCACTTTCTCCAGCTTCTCCTCATCACCTATTTCAGTTTCGAAATCTTTCCAGGCCTCCAATAGCAGTACCCTTGATTCTTTCTCACCAGCATTTCTCAGACTGTCATTAGCTCTTTCATAAACCCTTCTAGCCAAATCAACATTGATGTTGTCAGTGTTCTCAGCATTGAGTTCAAACTTGGCATATGAGAGCCACACCTTGACATGGACAGTTCTCTCCAGCAATCTCTCATACAACTGTCTAGCCTTTTCGGTTTCTCCCTGTGATACTTCAAAATCTATGTAGCTCTTCCATAGGAGTTCTGGCATGTCCAGCCGTGGTTGACCAACTGCTATTTCATAGATTGCCCTTGCTCTAGCTGTGTCGCCGAGTAACGTTTCAAGCTCTGCAAACTTGATCCATGTGATGCAATTTTCGGGGCCATACTCGAGGAACTTTTGATATAGGATTCTGCACCTATCAAATTCTCTCAGTTGGATTTCTAGATCAATGTAACCTCTGTATAATTTGTCTCTTGGACATATACCTAGAGCTAACCCCAATGTTTTTCTGGCTTGTTTCAAGTCTTTACATCTGACTTCAAATTGTGCATACATCAACCAAATCTTGGAAAAGGTGAACACTTTGTGTGGTATTAATTCCAAGCATGTTCTATACACTTGCCTTGTTCTATTCATGTCTTCTGCATCTAATTCTTCATACAATGCATAATTTATCCATAAATAGATGTAGCGTCGCCAAAACTGTTTATCTTTTGATGGAGGTACATTAGCTATAGCTCTTTCGTAAGTGTCCCTGATATCATCTACGTTACCTTCATTTTCTACCAATCTTATGTAGTCAAACCATGCATCATAGTTAGTAGGGTTTTCAATTACTTCTTGCTCATACATGTATTTTCTTTTGTTTACAATAACATCTTCAATACCTGATCTATCACCATATTTCTTTTCATGAATAGTGTATGCTTTGTATAGCTCTTTGTTCTTGTCTTTAGGGATGTGATCTAAAGCGTATTTATAAATAGTTCTAGCTCTGTCATGTTCTTTTTGATTCTCTTCAAACTTTGCAAAAGCTATGAACAATCTTTCATCAAGCTCTTCATCACCAAAGAATTCAACTGCCCTTTCAAATACTTTCCTGGCCCCATTGATGAAACCATGATTTTCTTCAAACTTGGCATATTTGATCCAGTTTTTAACATCAGGATGGACCATTACAAACCTTTCATAAATGTGCCTCGCTCTTTCAAGTTCTTTGTATCGTAATTCAAAGTTAATGTATGTCTGCCATGCTTGTTCATCAGGTTGCCATTCCATCCAGCGCTCAAACACCTGCAAGTAAATTCCTATTATATTTAAATAGCTGTATCCCATAACTCGGTTACTACTACTTTTTCTGGGGTAAGTGGTTTTAGCAGGGTATAAACTATGTCTGCACCAATTTCATCCGAAACCTGTTATAAAAACACACAATACGAGACAATGATCTGAATTTTTAAGCAAAGTTTTTAATCTAATATGATACAATTTGGGTAGCATGTAAGGATATCATCATCATCACCCGCCCACTGCTGGACGAAAGCTTATTAGGGAGGGATTGCCATAATCCCCATGCTTGGCAGGCAGCTTGGGGATTGCAGAATGCTTACAACCGTTAACTGAGAGGACACTGCTGACCGTCCAACGGTGATTCTGGTTGCAGTTTTAGGAGATACCCAGGTCCACATGTAGGGATATATTGATATAATATCAAGTAGATACAAACTTGTCTGGCACCCGCCACATGCTCTAACATTTCTTCCATGTACGTGTATTTGTACCAAAACTGAGACACTCGTGGCAGTATGGTGACTGCTCTATCCCACAGGTTGCGGGCATGGTTCACTTGTCTGTTACGCATCTCCATTTCTGTATATTTCAGCCTAAAAATAAATATTCATTTAGATACCTGTCTGTTAGAATATTTGAATACCATTTTTGACTTAACTGAATTTGCTAATATTATTGACTATTTGAATTGTGTATAATGGCGCATTTTCAACAAAGCACAACATGTAGGGATTAACCAATTACAACAATGGCATTTCAATGAAATTAATGTGATTGATCAATTTCTGTATGTGTCTGCTCATCTTACAGGAGTGAAAATGCATCCTAAAATGCAAACATTTCATTTATTCTACAGAAAAAGTGTAAGAAAAAAATTACAAAAGTGTAAATTACAACAAGGGGGCTACTAAAGTGAACTATTGATTCTTCGTTATTTATCTTTATCTTTACACACATACAACACAAAAATAATCATAATATATCTTACCATAGGGTAACATTTCTGTGATCCACATCCAAAGCTCGCTCATATATTGATCTGGCTCTCTGCACTTGTTTCTGAGATTCTTCCCATTGTGCATATTTAAGCCAATTTCCTATTACCTATAATCAGTCCAACAAATATTATACATAGAAGGTCAAGCTTTAATATTATAACATCTACATAGTGGTAGCCGCAATGCATTTTTTTTTTGTGTAAAGTTCCATAAAGCATAGTTCCTAAAATACAAATAGGATAGAACAATAGTTGCTAATAGGAACTATGCTACACTTTCTTCCTATTAGGCTCCATTCTCTATTTTCGCTGTAGTGTGTATAAAGGCTTAGTAGCCTATTGGAAGACCACTAGCCTCAAATTGTGAGGTCATGGGTTCAAATCTCAGGCCTGTATCAATAAGTTAATTGGACTTTATGTACAGATTTTCATACCACTGGCTTTTTGGTGAAGGATTATTATCAGTGTGAAGAAAGTGGCATACTTTTGGAGAAGAGATTTAATGGCCTTTGTAAACCTAAAACTAGCAGCCTGGTGGATATCACCCAATCGCCTTCAAGGGTAGAGCTATGTCCATCAGTGGACTAACAATAGGCTGATTAAAGCATAGCATAGCATTATAGCATTTTGCTACTATTATAGCATAGTTTATTATATACTATTGCTGCTTTCTAGGTTAGGAATGCCAAATATACTCAAAAACTGTAACTCAACTTACAAGTCTGTTCTTTCTGATATTGTCTTCAAACGCTTTCCGTTTACGATGTTGGTAATCTCTTAACTCCTCTGGATCAGAGATCTTCTGTTTTGGCGGTGGAGGAAGGATTTCCAAATCTCTTTCCTTTGCTTCTCGGAGAAGCTGCTCAGCAGTGATTTGTATTTCGGCTGGAGCTTTATTCTTCACCTGCAATAATTTACGTGATATTTATTTCGAAATTTAGCCGTTTTTGGGGTTGTTTCTTCAGAAAGGTTCAATGTAGAACGTACCTTTGCCACCTTGGGCATCTTAGTCGCCTTTCCATCCATTTCAAAAGTTTAGAATTCTGTGTTATATATTATTGAACTCGATTATTTTATAGTTTCTACACGCGCAATTACTATTTACTTTCTCTGATATTTACCCAGTTTTTCTACGTAATAAAAACAAAACTAAACAAAAAACAACACCCGTGCGTGCGCATCCATTCTCAAGGACGCTTTTTTGACTTTGATTTGAAATTTGAATTGAAGTTTGACAATGACAAATAACAATTGACATGATACATTCATTGCTTTTTTTCTTATTTATTGGCATCGCACGTTGTGCATTCTGCCAGTGTCGGGTTTATGAATTTGCAAGTCTTTTTTATTAAAATCAAGTCAAATATGTCATAAAATCACAGTTAGTCACACGAAATTAGTCATAGTCGAGTCCAAGTCATTCCCTAGTAAAGTTGTGGCGACTTTACTATGAGCTTCTACGGAGTTTTGAAAACAACACGAAAAGACATGCAATACCACATTATATCACTTGCCCACACTCGTGCATGTAATTCAACACTCATTGATTAAAACAACACCATTTTAAATCATTAATTCGCAAAAAAACATAAGTTTAAGAAAATAATAGAAAGCAACGACAGATTTTTACGTGTTCTCGCCAAAACTCCTTAGATTGTTTCTGCCATAGAGGTGGTCGGTGCAAACCGTAAACAGTTTCAATACCCAGTTATCAATGCAATACCCAATACCGGGTACTCGGAGTTTCGATAACTGGGTGTTGTGAGATACTAGGTATTGGCGAAAACGCGAACCGTCTCAACGTCATCGTAACGAGCGGGAACCAATACCTGCGCGTGCCGAGTACCGACGGGTGACGGACAATACCGATCGTCGCTTCACAGCCGACGTGATGCGCCCGAGTTTATCCTTAATATTCCGAACGTAAACGTACTCTCCAAGGCCGAGAGATGACTAGAGCGCCAAAAGTAAAACTAAAAATGACAATTATTAAAACACTTATTACTGAAACATAAAATGCGTTTTATGAAAAAAGTCAAGGGTTTGAATTTGAATATCATTCATAAGTACAAGATTATATCACACTTTATTCACTGAATCAGTGCACTTTCCAACAAATTTAATTCCATTTCATTTACTTTAAAAAAAGGCGACTCCAACCACTAACTAGTAGGTAGTAAGCAAAGATTATTTAGAGCAAATACATTATTATTAAAAAAAGTTTAAACGGAATAATCAAAAAGACATCAACCAAAAATTACCAAAACCAATCGGTATTTGTACCTTCTTGTGCAACTCAGTTATTTTTGTAAAGCGTTTTTTTAATAACAACTGAAACAAAATACCTCTGCTGAAACTCAAAAACTACGTTATTAAAGAAACGGCCAATACCTAGTTATTAAAATAAACAGTTTCATAACACGGTATTGCCATTCAATACCAATACCCGTTTCGGTACTGCAATATACCATACCGACCCACCGCTATTCTGCCAGTGACAAGTTAATAATAGATCTTTGGTTTGGCCTTACGACTTGAGTCTGGCCGAAGGGCGACAGAACAGAACAAAAAAAACATAACCTCAAAAGTAAAATCAAATCAAAACATTCAAATCTATGATTCAAATCAAAACCTCAAAGCTCAAACAAATCTCAAAATAAAATAATTATTTGTGGAATACCTTTGCTCTTTGGTAGACAAAGAGTACATTTTATTTGGCAGAGATTATGTACCTTATTACATAAATGTTTAATTGCCTACTTTAATTTATTTAGATGTTAAAAATCTTCTCGTGCTAAAATGTTGCTAAGTTTATCACGTTCATTGTTTCTTCAATTTTCCCATAGTAATAATTTTAACAAAGGTAAGCTTTCTTATTATTTGTTTTCTCACTCTCAGTCTCAGGGTTCATCAGAGTCTGAACAAGAACAACCACAACCAGATAAATTTATCAAGCCAGAAGGAAATCCTTTCTCCGAAAGAACAAGGTTTAATTATTGTGTTGTCGTGACACCCATACCGACGCGAAAGGTGTCACAGAAGGAAACAGAGCCTAACTTCTACCGTTACTCAGGCTGCGTTCCGTAATGCGCTAAAAGTGATAATATCGCGAATCCGATCAAATTTAGTCACAAAATATAAGGGCTTTGATTTGATCGAGTACTAATTGTGACTTTGGTCGCATTCGCTATATTATCACTTTTAGCGCATTACGGAACGCAGCACAAGTCTTATTGATAAGGAGCACATAAAAGCGATGGCATCTACCTCTTAGGGAGGTTGTAATAAACAGGATGAGAATCAAGGCCAACCTAAATTAATAAGAATAATAGCACTTTATCACTATTATTTTTATGCTAGCTGTGCCCCACGGTTTCACCTGTGGTTCTAGGAATAAAAAGTAGCCTAAGTAAAAGTAGCCTGCATTCCAAATTTCAACCAGATATGTTCAGCCGTATTTTCATGTTTGAGTAGGTAACTACCACATCTTTTCATATTATTTGTAATATTAGTATCTTAAGACTATCTGTTGCTTGCGATTAGTGGTACCTAATCTAATCTTTTTCCATATTTTGTAGGGAAGAAAAAGTTATGAACATCCTCATGCCTTGCCTACCTTATTTCATTAAGATCAGCTGTTTAGTTATGAAAGGGAACAAAAAAGAAGGAAAAGAGAGAAAGGGAAGGGAAGGGAGAGAGAAAGGGAAGAAGGATAAACAGCCTTTTGAATGGTCTACTGCAGGTCCCTTCCCTTGAAAGGCGATTGGCCCATATCAGCCACGCTGGCTCTGTTGCTGGGTTGGTGGATTCACATACACCATTTAATTATTTAATTTCTTCATATTATGCAAGTTTCGTAACAAATGCTGAATGCATTATCCATAGGCCTCTCTTGCTGTGTCACTTTTATCTCTATTGAAGCTTCCTAATAAACAAATATAATTTTCAGTGTTTAAGTTTTCCACTAAGATTTTGAATCCTGCACCCAGTTTTTCAAGAAGAGGAATAGAGCAAGTGGAATATATAAGATCAGCTGTTCAAGACAAAAACGTAGACTGGCCAACAATTAAAGCTAAGGTCTTGGCCACACGGGGTCAACTAAACCAGAAGAACTTCGAAGCAATATTGTTAAAAATTCTGATAACTAGCAAAGATACTGATGCAGCTCTGTCCTATGCAAATCATTTAAGAAGCAGCCCCGAAGAATTAACTTTAGGATCTACAAATGGTCTGTTGGGTCTCTATTATGAGATTGGAAAAAGTAGACAGCTATCAAAGGAAGAAATAGATTTTATACTAGCTACATATAAAAGTTTATATGATAAGTACAAAGTTTTAGATTTTGCTACATGTGAGAAACTTATCCGAGCTCTCTGTACTATAGATGAGTTTGAAAAGGCATTGAAAGTGTTAAAAGACATTCATTTAACTAGTGTCCCATCCCATACTGCCTATAGCATCATAATTGGTACACTTTTTAAAAACAACAAAAAGAAGAAAGCTCTCGAAATTATCAATAAAAGCATAGAAGACAAACGACCTTTGCAATACCTAGCATTCAATGAATGGATCAACTATATATTCAGGAAATATAAAGAAAAGAACACAATATTGAAATACTTAGATGAAATTTATTTGCACATATCAAGAAACTATGCAGTGATTGATGAAAAAACTGCATTGAAAATGAAAGAATCATTTCATTCATTAGGATGGAATGCTGGTTTCACAAAAATTAAAAAGAATGAGTAAGTAAAATTTGCCATTATTTTATAATCAGGGTCTTGATTTTTTCATTTGAGTTTCTCATACAAATTCAATATTTATAGAAAATGGGTTATATTAATATGCGCAAATAATATCATAATTTTAAAGCACTGCTACTTATGGATAATTTGTCCGTTTTTTTTTTTATTTTTTTTTTTTAATACGACTTAAACATTTCTCGAGCTTCATAATAGCAATATCTCAGCATTGCAAGCTGCATAACAACTCAATGCCCCTCAGAAGGAAAAATCACCTAGAATTAAAATTCTAGGCGGCACTAGAATAAATATATTGTACTACAAACTTTCAAAACCTTTCTATTTTATTTTTTTTGAACTTTCTAAGCCGCCTGCCAAGCGTGGGGATTATGGCAACACCCCTCAATTTGGAGGCCTTCATCCAGCAGTGGACGTTTTATGGCTGATGACGACGAACTTTCAAGGGCAGGCACTATAACGATAACTACTGTTTTATGCAACCAAATGCAATGACGGTAACCATTAAACTTAGGTAAGCTCAGTTCCACTCAGAATTTTAAACTATAACAGTTTGGAGACAATGCACTGCGTTCGTCGCTCTGATAACTAGATACCTATTATGATATATATTTAGGCCTGCAACAGAATGTAAATCTTTTTTCATATTATATATTTTTGTTTTATTTATACGGGAATACTCATGTTCGTAATTATCGCCGGAATTATTTATCACCGGGACAAATCGCAAAAGTTTAAAAGTTTCACTCATGTTCGTCTTTGAAAAAGGTCACCGGATGTGATCGATACTATAGTCGGAGTATCCGATTGAATTAAACGTGAGTATTCCCGTATAAATAAAACAAAAATGTGTCGATACCGCATCAGTTTTCATAATAAAATATTATATATTTATTTTATTTTATTTTTGCAGTGGCCAATGTATGCGTTGCAAGGATACACTAGACCGATTGCTGTTATCAGAGGAAGAATTTCTTCTACTTCAGCAAAATGTTAAAGAAAAGTTATTAGTTGGCACCAACTTATTCTTAAAGACATCTCCAGAGGAACTGAAGAGATTTGCCATATTTCTTGAAAATACTGCTCCTTACGATATTGTCATAGATGCGTTAAATGTCGCTTACGCTGTAGGAAAATACAATATAGCCAATAGATCAAACATGTTGTTAGCTGTAGTGGATTATTTTAAGGAAAGAAACAAGAAAATATTGATCTTGGGCAGAAAACATATGCTCAACTGGGGTAAAGGAGCCATGCAAAGACTGCCATCAAATACTTGTAGTTTTTTTACTGATAATTTGTAAGTATGAACAGATTCAACGTCGTCGTCAGCCATAAAAAGTCCACTGCTGGACGAAGGCCTCCCCCTTAATAGAGGGGTGTTGCCATAATCCCCACGCTTGGCAGGCGGCTTGGGGATCGCAGAATGGTCACCATCGTTAACCAAGAGGATGCTGCTGCCCGTCCTCCGGTGGGTCTGGTTGCAGTTTAAAGACATACCCAGGTCCCACAACATAATACAAATTATTTCTAACCAGACCTAGCTAAACGACTTTAAAAAAAAATTACGTCTCGCTGACACGTGTGATTGCGATCCTCCTAGTCTACGAGACAATGATAGATTATTTTATAGAATACAATTTAAAAAATAACTATGTTTGCTCTGGCAAAAAATGTATAGCCGGTGTCACTCGGGATGATGACGTTCAAGCATTTAGTGGTTATGGTTGAATAAAGACACCCAAATGTACATGAACCCTGAAAACATTACACTCCTTTATTTTGGGCAGTTATGTAATAACTTATTAAATGTATTATTAAGCAAGGAAAAGAATACCGCCGAAACTAGGCCTGGGGCCTTATTTTTGAATCGTGCGCAAAGTTGCGCATGCGAAACGAGCCGACTTTTGAACGATATTGAACCTTATTCCAAACAATATCGTTCGACGGTCGGCTCCTTTCGCATGCGCAACTATTGCGTACGATTCAAAAATAAGGCCCCTGGTATAATGATTACACTATAAGTTGTAGTTTTGCGGAGTAGAAAACATTTGCAATGTGAACCCTACTTTTGTAACATACAGTAGATTTTTGCTATTTGTGAGTCAAATGACAACCCCAAAATTCGACATGGCTATTTAAAATAATGTCACAACCTCAAGCTTTCCTGCTACACACCCCAACGCTTGTCTGGTTCAGGGGGTCAACCATAACACTTTTGGTTTAATTTAACATTTTTGCAAAAGAAAATAAATAGACAATTAAATTCCCATAAATTTGCCTATGTATCGTCCTTTTTCCATACAATATTTAATAATACTGACGAATACCATTTCAGATCAGAAGACGACCCATTCTTCATAACAGCTGCAATTCTAAGTGGTCCAAACACTGACATCGTTTCCAAAGATTTGTTACGTGGTCACAAGTTCCTGTTACAAGATGAACAGTTGAGATATATCTTCAGGAGGTGGCAGTGGCAGCACCAGTGGATGTGTTATATTAATGCTAATAGAGGGCTTAGAATTCAGGTATAAAAATGACACTGTAAATGCAAATAATGTACATGTGGGTTAGTCTGGTCAGTTACTACGTTCCTTCTTAAGGCGTGAAGTACTGGGCGAGAACTAGGTTACTTTTATGCAAACCTGGATTCCTCTTTAGGCTAAATGGCGCTTTGGCCGGCCATTCCCGCGACTCAGTGGCCGGACATTCCCGAGCCTTAGCGGCTGGCGGCCCCGTGACGTCAACGAACTAAGCAGTACAGTGGAACATAGATGCAATGTCATACAAATAGAGTACAAATTAGGTTGCACTGAATATGTTTTTTATTTTATTTTTTATTTTTGCTCTCTGTTTATGCCTATCAATTATATTATGATTGTAGTTAGTTATATTGTGGTTCTAGTAAGTTTTGATGCTTTTTCTATGGGAGTAAACCTTCTGTGCGTATTACAAAATATAATGTTTTCTGTGGCTTTAGGCCCGTATCCGTACCCGGGGGAAGTTTAATCGCACCTTAAGTATAGAAACTCTATTATTACTATCGCAGTATTATAATTTCTGACCATAGTAAATTTTCTACTTTCAGGCGCCACTGTCGTTTACGCCCTGCGCTCAGAAGAAAAATGAAGGATGGCATCTCCCGTTCGAAAGGGAAGAGGTCAAGGAATCCAGGGCCTCCATAAACGATGGGACGCCAGATCTATCTAGCTGGCTGTGCATTAAACCTAGGATAGATAAATTAAATATAGATCAATTATTTACGTAATTTGTATACAAAATACATTTTGTTTAAAAGTTGTTTACTTAGTTTAATCTCACAGACTCCACTAAGATCACCTGGGTGATCAATGATGATACACTTATCTTTTATCCAAACACACTTACACTACACACTACTCACACACACACACACACACTTATCCCTACACTTATCACTTACAATTATCTTCTTTTTTTCCGTAGTAGTCGTACTGTTCCTTGATTATTTGTGAAACGAGCTCCCAATATTTCGGCGCAGTTGAATGCACCATGTTGTCTGCTCGTGCACATGGTGAGTGAACCGAAATATCGAGAGCTCGTTTCACTACATAATCACAGTAAATATCACGTACCTAAATAATCATAGAACTGAAAATAGAGTCCATGCTATTCTTTCAAGGCACCTTTAGATCGGTCTTAGGCTTCGTTTTTACACGACTGGCCAAAAAAGGTGTAATGGTTTCAGCATTCATGTATGTATGCATGGGCGTCGCCAGGGGGTTGCCAAGTTTAGTATTTCGCGCTGCAATTAGTCAGACTTTTCCCATCCTCCATACATCAACTTGCGTGAATATAATTAGGTAGGCATCGTAGCTACAGGGCCGTAGCTAGACCTGAATTTAAGGTAGGGCAGCTGTTGTTAACAGGTAGGGCGCTTCACAGTACTTAGCTTATTTTAAGGTAGGGCATTGGTATTTTAAGGTAGGGTCCTGTTTAGCTACCTAGGTGGTTCGGTGATTTTCTTTTGCTAGGCTTTTTATAAAAACAAGTAAATTTAAAATCTATAACGCATCAAATGACTGGCTCCGTCGCAAGCAAAATGTCGCTTTCCTAAAATGACTACTGAACGCAAAACTTCCCTTTCGCACAATGTCCTTTTCGCAAAATGTCCACTTCGCAAAATGATTTTCGCTTCCAATCCAAACTATATAGAGCTTAGTTTTTTAACCTATTTGGAAAATAATGACGTTGTCACTAACTGTCATTGTTGGCCGTAATGTTTGTTTAGCGACGAGATTTTCTTTGGCTCGAATATTTTAAATTCACAGTTGAATGTTGTAAATTCATATGTCTGTTACCAAATCAGTATAATTGTCAATCCCAATCATGCCGAAAGAAAAGAAACCATTTGAACCGACTACTTCAAAAGATAAGTCTAAGCCCAAGCCTGAATCGAAAAGTCAAGAAGATGGTAATTTTATTTTTGCGTATTGTTTGAGAAAATGATCGTATATAAATGAATATAATAACTTATTATTTCCATAGTTATCACAAACTATGGAAATAATAAGTTAACTTGAATTGCCAACAATAAATTAACTTATCTAAAAATATTGCTTAATCTATCTTACCAACTTTACTCTTGTGGGAGCGGATATACTAACGCGTCCCATCGTCTTCGCTCACTGTAGGACGAGAATAAACTCCAAGATAAGGTTCTAATTAGTTTACAAGGTAAACACTATATAATGTTATTGGCCCGCGAACCGGAAGACGCAGCGTAGAAAGGCCTCCCACTAGGTGGACCGACGACACTGTAAAAGTCGCAGGCAACCAATGGATGCAAATGGCAGGTTGTCGTACAGTGGCGGTCTAAGGGAGAGGCATTCGTTCAGCAGTGGACGTCTCCGGGCAACATTAGCAACACGAAAGAGCAACATAATCAAGTTGGGATGTACCTAAATCAAATACCTAATTATTTTCCCAAAATCGAGCGCTACAAGGCACAGTCAAGTCCAAATCATGCCACGGTAAAGTGGTGTAAAAGTGTCCTAAACTCAAAGATAAGGAGTTTTCGACTCGTCCACATAATTGAAATTATAATACCTAATTGAATAAGTAGGTACGTAACAAACCACCACAAAGTTACCATCATAATGTTAATGCACTGACATGACTGTTTTTACACATGGGGCTCCTGATTTTATTGGTCTGCTTGGCCAGGCGACTCCCGGAGAGTGTCTGCCCGCGTTCGCCGTAACATGGAGCGGGTAGAGATGCTAGCGCGCCCCAACTCGCGGCGTCTGCGCTCGCTGTGGGACGAGAAGTGCGGCATCTTACCGCCTGACAGGAGAGACAAGATCAAGAGTGCTCTGGAAGAAGATTATTTTTTAAGTCCCGAGTAAGAAGTTATTGACTTGAGTAATGTTTCGTAATGTTGGCTTCGATGATTTAAAGCGGGGTTGAACTTTGAACTATGAGGTCACGTTTTCTCTACCTCAGTCAGCCCTGCTGCGTGCTTAGTACCCATTTATGGTACCTACCTACCTACGTATGTTTGATAAAATGTTCTCTCATACTTATCCCCCTAAATTACTAATCAAATTTTGCCAAATTAGGTCTATGACGTCATAGTAAATACAATATGGCGGATTTTATTATCCTTTCCTAATTCCATACAGGACGGCTTGAAGCGTGTCTTATCCCAACAAGGCCACCACGGTATTAAATTAGGCTACCACGACTATATACCAGGCTACCACTATTATATACTCGACTACCAGGGCTAGATATTATTATTATTAGATATTATTAGTTTTACTCTTAGTGCATTTAAATGTAGGGCATAGTCACCGTAAAAGGGCATGTGAAATAAACTTTATTATGAAAGTACACAATTCAAGAAAAGCTGGCTTTTCTAGTAGAATAAATGTTCTATACAGTACCGTCTTTACCATAAGGGCACACGGGGCCTGTGCCCAGGACCCCCATCGTCAGGAGACCCCGAAGGACCGACAATTTCTCTCACATTTATTCTCAAAACATTTTTGTCGGGCACAGTAACAGTGAGCACGTGGGTCGTCATTAAAAGAAACTTTTTTCTAGTTCGTACTGTTTCATGGAATTTGTAGTATAGATAAATACTCAAATGTTACCTGATATGTGTTGCCCCAGACAAACTGAGCAGTACTTCCAAGCGCTGACGGAGTCGTCGAAGCGGTGGTCGGGCCCGGGTGGGATGGTGGGCCGGCGCGAGCAGGCCGAGAAGTCCAAGGAGCTGCGCCAACGGCAGAAGTGGCTCGTCAACTTCAGCGCCCAGGTAACGAGCCTACTCAGAAATAGTAGATTACTCACCTAGGGAGTAAAAGTAAAGAATGTCTCAGATCTCATGTACCTACCTATATTGGCTCCCGAGGCGAAGCCGATGGTGACAAACATGAGATATCTACTGGCTTCTTTACATGCGCCCGTGGTGTGTACCTATACGATTTTACGTGCCGCTGCGGGGAGGAAGTGGTTTCTTTCGATCCGCGTAGCGGAGCTAAAGTAGCCACTTTAACCCCGCAGGCACGTAAAATATATAGTACCTACCTACTACGTACCTACAGAAGATTCACTCGAACAGTAAACGCGTCTAAACTAGCTCTTTTCAACCGACATCAAAAAAGGAGCTTCTCAATTCGACTGTGTTATTTTTGTTGTTTTGTTTTGTGTGGTTTGTTACGTGATTACTCCGCCAATTATGATTTAATTTTGATGTTTTTTTTTGTTTGGTAGGTCATACTTCAGAGGTGGCTCCATTTATTTTATCGAAATCGGTTCAGTAGTTTGGTTTTTAAAATCAAAATAACTGGAAAAAGTTGTCATCCCGGTAATCGAAACTGAAGAGGTAATTGAAATGAAACTGATTACTTATCAAAGTTTTTTTTTTCGTGTTTAAAACAGTGTTTGATTACTTATTGTTTGACAGGTGGCGTACCGTTTGTGCGATTACATCGCGAAGGGCAACAAGGAAATGCTGGTCTCCAACAGGCTGCGGAGCATCGCCGACGTGGTGCTGGAGCGAGTGGCAGAAATATTAGGTACCTACTTACTAAACATGGAAGAAGTATATAAGTCCATGATGTTTTATCTGGATAATTTACATTGTGCATAGGTAAGTAAATATAGGTTAGATCACAGATGATCGCTTAGCCGAGTTGACCAAATTGTGATTGTGTATGGGTTGTGTGTAAGTTTTCTTATATATTTAAGAAAAACGGCAATGGGAAGAAAAAAAATATTAGATTTTTAAGTTTTTTACATAGCTCACGGGTTGAATGAAAATGAAATTAAATCCGAAACATAGAAAAGAAACATATCTTATCATAAATATAAAACCAATCAATAATCAATATATCAATAATCAATATATGTATAATCTAGCGTTAAAGGACAACCATGTCTATCTTAAAATTATTTATTGCGATCTCCGAACTAGGCAAAGCTTGTATCTCGGGGATCTGGGTCTCTCTTTACAGATATGCTCAAGGATTCAGCGAGTGCAGCTACTTTGCATTGCTGTACATTTTTGTAAGCAGCTGTAAAATCACCATCTAGTCGCAATTTGGCAGCCGTAATCGTGCAATAAAGACAACTTTATTCCGCTTCAACTTTCCTTGATCCTTCGAATAGCTTATTATAGTATATTTTTTTAATACTCAAAATTCAAATTAATTAATTCGAGTAGTTCGTTCTACCGAATAGATGTAAATCTACCTAGATTTAAACACTAGTTAGTGTTAGTATATTTCACGTTATGTTCAATTTTTTTTATAATTAATCTGTGTTCAACGTTGCTGGCGTGCACCAGCTACATAGGCTAATAACACTACTTTAATAAAATACTTTGCTGTATTGCTTGTTGTTGATTTTGTTGAGAATACGCTTTTAAAAATACAACTGACTTCTACTTCGAATACCTGGACGACATCTTCATATTTTATTTTCTAGTAATTTTGATATAAAAACCGTAAGTGATATAAAGTAATGTACCGATTTCAAAAAAAGAATAAGCAAAATCAGTTCATAGCCTGGCGAGAGTGCCATAGTGACAGAATGGACAAGACATGTATGAAACGGTCACTAGGAATAATGGTGTTTTATAATTTGTTCTTGGCCATGGATACTAGGCCTTCAGCTGAATAAATATTTCTTCATCGATCCTTCTTATTCCGACTAAATGAGTTTTAGCCTCAGTCCAAGTTACACACAGTAAGTCACCGTCAAGTCCAATCATGTCCTAATAATGTCGTGGCAAGTTTACTACAAGCTTCTTCGGAGTTATGGAAACAACACAAAAGACATATTACACCATATTATACTAATTTCCCATACTCATGCACGTCAACTGGCACTTAATTAATAAAACGCCACTAATTTAATGCAGTAAAACCCGAAAAAACACAAGTTTTGGAAAATAATAGGTACAATGCGGCGACATAATTTTTTGCGTTCCCGCCAAAACTCCCGGAATAAAAGTGCTTAGGTTAGTTATCTATTTACGCAGTCGCCAACCAAAGAGTTTTAAGCATGTTTTACTGTCAATATTTAATTTAGTTGTCAAAATTTTGTTGTTATTGTTAAGCATCATTTTCCTGTTTTAACCAAAATTCCTAAATTTATCACGTAAAAACATGGTATTATGTGAATGAGTTCAATGAGTGTAACCTAATAATAATGAAAAATAATGAAAACGTGTCAAATATGTGGTATTAAATCCGGCCAGTCAAATGACCAAAAGCGAATCTTGCTGGCAAAATTTCCTTTGGATGAAGATAGGTAAGCATCAAAAACTAATTTTGTAAGGCTGTTATAGAATAAGAATTACTTGATTTACAGTTTTAGCTTAAAGAATAAGGAATATTAAGAAAATAAGCCATAAATAGTCTAACAATAGTGTTTGTCCATTTTTTTATCGACTGTCGATGTTTATTATTTACGTTAAAAAAAAATACAAAATAGCGCCAGTACGCGCGTGGTGTTCGCGCTCATAGCGCAATAATAATAAAAATAAAAAACAGGCTAGGAAGCAATAATCTAATTTAAGAGGGACTAGAGGAGGCGGAAGCAGCCATATAATATAATAATAACGTCACTTTCCAGGTTATCCAGGGAGCCATGAAAAGACAATATTTATGGCAGCTTGCAATGCAGAAAGTGGTATTGCGACTCTGCATGAGACTGAGATGGAGCGAACAGCAAGATCGAAACACATGATACCCTCGAATGACTCAATTTTAATCACCGCCAAGTGCGCGAAGATAATGCTTGACCACAAGATCCTTGAGATACAACGTCATCGAAGATGTCACCATCAGTGGATTCTATCAGCAATTCGAAGACAATAAAAAAAAAACGGCCATTTACACTACTTACTTACTAATATTATAAAGAGAGAAGTGAAAAAGATTAGATTTTTTTGTAAGATTAGATTTATGTTTGTATGTAATGGATAAACTCACTAAATAAAAATAAAACAAAACTGCCAAAAATGAAATGAAATACTTTCATATTTATTTATTTGCAACTAAGTGTACAGAGATCTTAAATTAATATACCCTACATTATCCTACGCGCCCCCCCCCCCCCCCCCCCCACAACCCCCCTACATTTTTGTAGTAAATTTATCGATACAAAAATATGTACATCCCTATTTGAGGTGATTATATTGTCAGACTGACAATGTCAGCTCTGCCATTACGTCAAAAGTTATTTTTTTCAATATTCTTTTATATTTTTTTCATACTTTTGATTGTTTTTTTATTGGTATTTAAGAAAAAACATTTTGAGTGACTGTTTTTTTCGTTTTACTCTATGGAACACCCGTCTCTTATTAGGTTTACTTACTCTATGATTAGCGGAGTAATCGCGTAACATACAGGAAAAAAAATTACTGTCGAATTGAGAACCTCTTTTTGGAAAAAAAATACTTTTTCCTTTTTTTGGAAATCGGTTGAAAATTAAAATAATACTTTCTTCAGTAGTTGTGTGTAAAAAAAACACGCAAAATAAAGTCATTATCACCATAAGTTAAAAACCTAGCTTACGTATTACGATTTAAAATATACTGGTGATAAGAAATAGACTAGTAGTCTGACAGACGGCGTAGGTTTCGTAAATACAAGGGCTACACTAAAAGTATCGGGAATGGAATATTTCCACTGTTTCTGTCATATTAAAATCTTTTTAATTGAAAACTCCTTGGTTTTAAAAATCGAATACCATTTATTTATTTAAAAAAATATTCTCGGTCTTGTCACCAGGTTTTGTCAAACTTGTTTAGTCGTTGAGAAAATGGAATTGACTAGAGAAAATTCAAGAGCGATGATTTATTATGACTTTCGAAGTGGTTTAACACAAAAACAGTGTGTTGACCGGATGATTTCTGCATTTGGTGATAAAGCCCCATCCAAAACCACAATTTATCGCTGGTTTGCTGAATTTCAACGTGGACGTGTCAAGCTCAGTGATCCCCGTCAAGGTCGTCCAAAAACTGCAGTCACCCAAGAAAACGTTGATGCTGTGCGTAAGCTGATTGAGGAAGATCGACATGTGACATACCGCGAAATTCAGGCAACTTTAGACATTGGCATGAGTCAAATACAAATAATCTTGCATGAAAAATTAGGTGTAAAAAAGTTGTTTTCCCGATGGATACCGCATTCGCTCTGTGAAGAGCAAAAAGCGGCTCGCGTTACTTGGTGCGTCAGAACTCTCGAAAGATTCCACGCAGGATCCTCAAATGCTGTATACAACATCGTATCAGGTGACGAATCCTGGATATACGCGTACGAACCCGAAACAAAAAACCAGTCACGAGTTTGGGTGTTCGAAAATGAGTTAAAGCCAACAAAAATTGTTCGTTCACGGAGTGTTGCAAAAAAAATGGTGGCCACGTTTGTCTCCAAAACCGGCCATGTTACGACTATTCCTCTTGAGGGACAAAGAACGGTTAATGCAGAATGGTATGCTAGCATTTGTTTGCCACAGGTCGTTTCTGAACTCGGTAAAGAGAACTGCAACCGCCGCATCATCCTCCATCACGACAATGCGAGTTCTCACACCGCGCACAGAACAAAAGAGTTTTTAGAGCAAGAAAACATAGAATTATTGGACCATCCGCCGTACAGCCCCGACCTAAGCCCTAATGATTTCTATACTTTCCCTAAAATAAAGAATAAATTGCGTGGACAGAGATTTTCATCACCTGAAGAAGCTGTGGACGCCTACAAAACGGCCATTTTGGAGACCCCAACTTCCGAATGGAATGGTTGCTTCAATGATTGGTTCCATCGTATGGAAAAATGTGTCAAATTTCGCGGAGAATACTTCGTAAAGCAATAAATATATTTTTAAATAGTAATGTTGTGTCACTTCCTTGATTCCCGAAATTTTCAGTGCCGCCCTCGTAGTAAGGAATCAACTTCGGATACGGATCCCCAAGAATTAACTGGTACCTAAGTTGTTTAATGATCGATTTTGAGAGCCCTATTGGAGGATTCCTTTCTGCCATGGATCAAACTCACTCTTTAACTTTTTCTTTAAATTAAAACCCGCTCTTACAATAGGTGCCAATCACGTTTGTATTCTCAGGAGAGCCAAAGCCATCTCGCACGCACCCCGGCCGGCTGGCCCGGTTCATGGTGGCCATTTCGGACCGCATCGCGGTCTGGATTGAGAACGCGGTCTACCGAGCTGACTCCTTCGAGCCTTGCGAGACGGGCACGCACGAACACATCAGGCTGGACGCAGAAAAACCGCTCCAGTGCTGATGGTGCTAGGTGGAAAATGCAACAGCCTCAAAGGTTCGTTTTAGTTCATTAAGGCACATTTGCTGTAAGAGTGGTTATATCGGGTGCATAGAACTGTCCTACTATCTATATTGTCCAATTACCAAACCTGATGTTTTGTCAGGAGTCGAGTAAATATACAAACGGATCGATATTTTATATCAAGTACATAATTGATTCCGTTCATGATTCATTCAAATAACCAGGACAGTTGCATTGGTATTTTACCGATAACCAAAACCATAAGACAAACCAGCGGCGCGTTTGTGTGTTACCGGTAAAGTAGGAAATTAAACTTAAATTTAGCCGGCTATACTTAATTTTATATTTACACCCATCATTAGCCGTACGTAACATAACCTACCAAAACCTACTAAGGTAACTAAACCTACTTATTTAATTATATTTAATCTATTTGTTCAAAATTAACTAAGGAACCTTAAGAGCGGCCGCACATTATAAGAAAAACCTGATAGAAAAACCCGACGTTCGCGTCCGAAGGCGCTCCGTGCATATATTTTGTACTAGGTCCTGCACAACCTAAGAAATTTCCCGCGACGGCCGTCTCGCCACGGACACAGTGTGCGGCCACTCTTAATCCGATCTTCGCGAAATTTTGTTGGTTATAGGTTCGCGCAAATAATAAATAATAATAATTCATAATAAAAAAAAAATACGAAATCACTCATCGGCTGTGAAAATATTGAATCCACGAGGTCGTAGGTCGGGGCCAACAGCTAGTTATATTTATTTCAACAGTGACGGTAACTCCGCCCATACTTAGCATTGTAGTAAATACTAACTACTCAATAATCAATAATGCGGTCTTTAACTGGAGCGCATAATCACTTTGCAGTTTTTCCGATACCTACTGATGTCTTCATTAGGTATTCAGATTGGCAGTGACCTTAGGAAGCTCAAAGGCGGGCTAGGGATACCTAGAGCTTAGTTGTTGGCCTTCTGGCCTGGTATATATTCCGCCTGCCTTCCGAGGGCGGCATAGTTGCACTTGCAAGGCCTACGAGCAGTTCTAGTGAGATCTACCACTTACCTTCAAAATGAAATACATCGTAAGTATTGTTTAAGATCTTTTACTGTTGGTGTACAATAAAGATGTATTGTATTGTAAGTATTCATTGATACTTTTCATCACACTTGCTCGTAAAGTGGATATTATTACATCAGTTTTAGGCTCATAATCCAAGCTATTACAGCACTAGTGCTATAATAGGTATAACCCGGTAAAGTTAAGTTTGTACCTGACTGCAAGTTAGATGTATGTATACGAAACATTCTTAATATAGCCGGGTAATACTTACAGGTTTTTTTGTAATACCAACAAAGAGTTTTTATGCGGCTGAAGTAAATGTCACCTGCGGACGCATTGCTGGTTTGGGGGCCATTTTCCGCAAATATTTGTTGACATTTTCGCTGTGTGGTTGATTATAATCAAAAAGAGTTTGTTTTTCCTCGCAAGTGTGATGAAAACAGTCGTATGAAACGTGTGTGCTGTTATTACACTCTCGGCGTACTTATCGCGCTCGCCTCCGGTTCGCGTGCATAATACCGCCTCTAGTATAATGACCAACATAGCACACTTTTATCATAATGTACCTACTATAATCGTAATCAAAATGTAAAATTCAGAAAAAACATTATTATCATCTTAATGATTGCCAGCCTTTTCAACCCAGGGCATGAGCTTCCTCCCTTTTTTTCTACAAGTTTTTATTTAGTGTCACCCGGTGTCCGTTTGTCTGTAATCAAATCTTGCAAGTGAATTTTAGAGTACTTACTGGCGTACGATTGAGCTGAAATTTGGCATACCTACTAGTAAGTTCGGTGACAATGCAACAATCTGGTACCACCACCGAGCTGCTCTGATAATGAAGCCCGGAGTTTTAAGTTCTTTTTAATAAATTTAAAGCTTGATTAAAAAAAAGGATTTTAATTTAAACTTGTTCGTCAATCTTCGCTTTTTAGAGCTGCCATAATCACCACGCTTGGCAGGCGGCTTGGGGTTGGTTCCGCTATTGAGCCAGATTCTGAAACCCCTAGTATATTCCATGATCCTTCTCGGATATCCTACAAAACCGCCATTTATGCTACGATTTTACTATTTATTTGCCTAATCTTAAAATTATAGTTTTTTCGCGTACAATACCTTCGTGCTACACTTCACGAAAACTTCAATCAAAGTGTAAACATTCATTATTTCTGGTAATTGTGTCCGGATAATACATGCTCAAAATATTGCTGTTTATGAATGTGTGTGCGTGTGTGTGTCAGGTGCTCTTCCTGGTGGTGTGCGTGGCGCTGGCTGCGGCCGCTCCCCAGCTGCTGTCCTCCTGGCCCGGCATCTACGGAGCCGGCTACCTCAGCGCAGTGCCCAACGTGAGAACCTATCTCTCCTTCCGCAGAGGCACTACTTAGATCATTTATAAATATCCCTCGTGCCATCAAAAAGGTCCTAGGGCTACTGGAGGACTGACGACATATCTACCTATCTCGGTATGAAGACCTTCCAAGGGAAGGATGAGGTGGCTAAGTCCTCCGGGAATTTGGAATCGATACTTGGCTTGAACTGGCGCAGGATAGAGAAAGATGGCGCCTTTTAATATCGGAGGCCAGGACTCACTTTGGGTTGTAGCGCCAGTAATGAAGTAGTATAAATAAATATCTCTGGATTGGCAACGACAACTTCACCAATGTTGCAGGTCAGCATAGATGACGAAAAACTCGTACAAAAGGGTTTGATTCCACTTTCTTTATTCGAACTGCTGAACAGTGGAATGCGCTGCCCGAGTGGGTTTCCCGATAATTATAGGTAACCTGGGTGTCTTCAAATCAAGTTTTTTAAATATTTTTTTTCTTATTTGTACATAATAGTTTGGACAATAAGTATCGGAAAACTAAGATGTTTGTATCGAGTTGTTGTTGTTGTTGTGTTGTTTGTTTATTTGAGTGAATCCGTTTCTTCTAGGCAAGCGTGCTCCATCGTACACTGCATCTTCGTTTAACATCAGACGAGATGGCAGTTAAACGCAAGCCTATATATAATAATAAACTATTGTCTATTGTCTATAATAATAAAAAATACGGCACGCTTACTATCAGGAGAACCGTTATCACACTATAACAAAAAAAAATAACAACACATACCTACCTAAAATAGACTACAAAACCATATCAAAAAGTATATAAAATATATATATATTTAATTGATAGAAATATGTTTTAACCAAGAGAGCAATTTAGTACTCTATATTTACCGACAAAATTCCAGGTTTGAGAAGCGAACGCTGTCTTTACTTACTAAAATCCATTCCGAGAAATCTTAACCTTAATTGAGAGTTAGAGACAGACTTTCAACTTTCAACCATTAGACTGAAATAATAAAATTTGTATAAACAAAATCATGTTCACAAAAAAAACAAGTATATCGACACTTTCAAAATTACAGAATATTAATTAATATAACCAGCTCGAGCGGCCTTATTATCTAACGGTATACTAATCATAATAGCCTTCATTTTTACAAGTTTTATACCAACTCCATCGCTTGATATAAATTTGTAAGGTAAAGTAAAAAGTGTTGGAAATAATTTTAGGACGAATTAGGATTAATTTAGGATTTTATCACGAAACATGAACGGTTTGATTCCACCTAATTTGTGCAAAGCGTGGAATAAGCTTCACTAGTGGGTGTTTCCCGATAGATATAATCTGGGTATGTCCAAGTCGCGAGTGAATCGGCTTCGTCTAGGCATGCGTGCTCCATAGTTGACTGCTCGGCGTACATCAGGCGAGACTGTGGTCAAACCATTAAAAAATCTCTACTGCTCCGGTCGAGCTCAGATAATTGACGATTATGATACCATAAAGTTGATCTCATTGGAACGATCTAATTGCAAACGGCTGATCCATCGAGATCAATCGTTTATTTATTAGAAAGAAACAAAAGAAAGAAAGAAATATAATTTATTTTGTAACATCAGTAAGGTATCATCTATAACTAATTAACAATCCTGGGGGATGTCACAAAAATGGCTTTAACTCAGCATAGTGCTGAGAAGAAACGAAAGAAGGCTTTATTCCCCTCAGATACACTTTCCCTGGAGAGACAATAAAACTACGCTTTTATTCCTGTAAGATACACTTTTTATAAACCGTACCAGATTTTCCTCTTAGGCTCACTTTTCGGTACTGTTGAGCATAAAATAGAATAAAATGGAATTTAGAGTTTCAGATGAAACAATCACAGACATATATACTGAACGAAGCAAGAAAACACAACGTAAAATCGGTCAATCGATTGATTTACGCATCAATAAAATTGTAGATGTCATTAATGACAAAATCGATATCGAGCAGTGCCTTAGGCACCTCTCATTTATCCGTTTAAAAAGAACAATTTCACAGTGTTAAGTGATTTTTCAGTGATGATTGTTTATATTAATTTCTTTAATTAAGATTAATTAAATTTTCGTTTTCATCTTTAAAAATATGTAGATATTTTACTTACGGTTTAAAAAAAAGCTACCAAGTGAATATTTTTTCTCAGTTAGGTTCGCATGGGAAAGTGTATCTTAGGGGAATAATAATAATAATGAACTAAATATGGATTGAAAAAACTTTGCTATTTTAGTGTACTAGCTGAAAATGGATCTCTAAGGAACAGAAGCGCAACTTTTCTAAAAGTGTCTCTCCAGGGAAAGTGTATCTGAGGGGAATAAATCGATGAACTGACTGTATTTTGTTTTTTAAAGTTCTGGGTACCGCCTAGCATGCGAAACGTGATAAAAGTCTATCCGCACTCTTTATTCCTCTCGAAAACGAGACAGACATCCATATTCTAGCTTTATCACGTTCCCCGGGAAAAGATTAATCAGTCCTCGGCGCGTGCTATTCACGGACAGGCGTTATGTCCTATGTCCTTACAGGCTTAAGTAGAACTACTCATTACTTGTTGTAATATAAATGCGAAAAATAAACCATGTTTTGCATGTGGTTAAGTACGAGTAGGTATGACATAATGAAGTAGGCGTAGTGTCATTGTGATGCTCATTACGATAACCAGCCCGTCGGAAGCCCGCAGTAATAATGAATAAATCGCCACTGTCCATTTATGTACTAACTAGAGGTCCCCCGCGACTTCGTCCGCGTGCGGAAGAAATTCGAACCGCCCCCATCACTATAACTATATTTTCATCACTATAACTTCAAAAACAAAGAATTTTCCATACAACATTCCACCCCCTTCCCCCCCCCCTTAAATCATCACTGTCAAAAAAATTTGAATACAGTATTTTTTATTTTAAATGAACTATCTAAATCCAAATTTTCGTGACTAAAATAAAAGGACTTTCATACAAACCCCCTTTTTTCCCCCCTTGGGGGTCGAATTTCGAAAAATCCTTTCTTAGTACACCCACATATGTATAAGAAGCATTCTTAATTTAACCGGGTGATACAGTTTTGCTGTATTGCTATCAATAAGTTTTTATGCGCGCCATTTTCCGCAAATATTTGTTAATATGTTCGCTGAGTGGTTGATTATTATCGAAAATATTAATAACAATACAAGTCTGTTTTTTCCACGCAAGTGTGATGAAAAATGTCGTATGCAACGCGTGTGCATTTATCATTACACTCTCCTAATACTTCCTCGAGTGTAATGACCAACATAGCAAACTTGCCTCATAATGTACTATTTCATCACACTTGCTCGTAAAGTAGATCTTATTACATCGCTTTTAGGCTCATAATCCAAGCTATTATACACGCGTGCTTTTTACTTTACATTACGGCACTTGTACTATAATAGGTATAACCCGGTAAAGTCAAGTTTGTACGTGACTGCAATTAGACGTACGTGTACGAAGCACTCTTAATATAGCCGGGTAATACTTACAGTTTTTTTGTAATACCAACAAAGAGTTCTTATGCCGCTGAAGTAAATGTCAACCTGCGCGCGCATTACTGATTTGGGCGCCATTTTCCGCAAATGTTTGTTGACGTTTTCGCTGTGTGGTTGATTATTATCAAAAAAAATTTGTTTTTTCCTCGCAAGTGTGACGAAAATAGTCGTATGGAACTCTTGTGCTATTAGTCATTACGCTCTCGGCTTTCTTATCGCGCTCGCCTGCGGCTCGCGCGCATAATACCGCCTCTAGTGTAATGACCAATATAGCACACTCGTATCATAATGTACTATTAATACACACTGTATATAAGGATCGCAATTTAGGCATTTAACTACCTACTATAAAAAGTCTGTGTTTCGCAATATAAATATAAACTGTGTTCTTTTTAGACTCTGGTGGCTGGCCCCACGGTGGTCAACGGCGCAGGCCTGACCTACGGTGGGGGCATTATCGCCCCCGGCTACGTCGGACCTTACTTTTGGTAAACACTCTCCCCCTCCCGACCCCTTCCTACTTTCAACGCTGTCTTTTCTCTGCAACGCACTGCACTACCATTGGCATCGTGAACATTGTATATAATTTCATTGTGTAATAAATTGACGGCTTTTTGTTTAACGATATTTTGTATTATTTATCTGTTTGCTTACAACCTACAGAATAACTTTTTTTTTAAATTCGATCAAGTGACGAGACGAGCAAGACTTTCACCTGGTGGTAAGTGTCACGCCTGCCACTAACAGTAGCAGTGCCAGAATTGTGAACTTGCGAGTTCAATCCTGCACCGCACTGCACTGCGCTCGTCACCCTGAGATATTAGATGTTCAATCTCTTCATACCCAGTAATTTCTCTGGTAACATTGCCATTCAAACCGGAATACAGTAATGCTTGCACACTACTGCTTGGCGGTTGAATAACTGGCAAAGGTGTGGTATTTCTCCAGGCGGACTCTGCAGTAGAGTCCTACCACTACAAAAACCTCACTCCAGATAACCCTCTGCAAAAACTCCAAAGATCCCACTGTACTGCTGGGCAAAGCTCTCTCTTCGTAAAGTGAATATTCCACCGAACAGGCTCGGTCCGAGCTGGCCGGTTTATATACACTATAGAATTTCATCTCCGGATATATGCAGGATTCCAAAGATGTTTTCCTTCACCGAAAAGCTAGTGTCTCAATTTATAATGAGTGTTCACCTACATACGTAGAAATTGAAAAAGTTATCAACATGCAAATACCTAAGATTTTTTTGTAGAGTCTGTTTTGTCTTATACATACATAATTTTGAATTTACTTAGCCGCCCAGGAAAGTGGCAGCTACACAACCTCACAACAGAGTGAAATTCGTAGCAGAAAGATAAATTTAAGATTGACATAGTATTAACCAAGTAAGCGGATCTTGCAACCTCCTTGGTATTAAAAGTGTATTGTTGTCTATGCATAGCTCGCAAGGTTTGCAAATTGAAGTGGCGCAGGGCAGGCCACATCGCTCGAAGAACTGATAACCGATGGGGAAGAAAGGTTCTTGAGTGGCGACCGCGAACCGGAAGACGCAGCGTAAGAAGGCCTCCCACTAGGTGGACCGACGACATTGTAAAAGTCGCGGGCAACCGGTGGATGCAAATGGCAGGTTGTCGTACAGTGTGGCGGTCTAAGGGGGAGGCCTTCGTTCAGCAGTGGACGTCTCCGGGCTGATGATGATGATTTTGAATTTTTGAAGTTCAAAATTCTGAGAGGCACGTAAGCATAATGCTACTATCCGGTCAGTAACTTTTTCATTTTTTAATTTGGATACATAAAAAATAACTAGGTACTTAATGGATACGTTGGTAGGTATATGTCAATGTCAAAATAGAAAGAAAAAAGAAATAAAGAAAGAAAATTTACTTTATTCGAGACAAAAAAAATAGGGCGGGGTTCACACAAAAGTACTACTTACTACTTACTTACTTACTTACTTACTTACTTACTTACTTACGGGGTACTTAGGGCATGTATATAATCATCATCATCATCAGCCCGGAGACGTCCACAGCTGAACGAAGGCCTCCCCCTTAGACCGCAACTCTGTACGACAACCTGCCATTTGGATCCACTGGTTGCCCGCGACAACCATCATCATCATCAGCCCGTAGACGTCCACTGGTGAACGAAGGCCTCCCCCTTAGACCGCCACACTGTACGACAACCTGCCATTTGCATCCACCGGTTGCCCGCGACTTTTACAATGTCGTCGGTCCACCTAGTGGGAGGCCGCGTCTACGCTGCGTCTTCCGGTTCGCGGTCGCCACTCAAGAACCTTTCTTCCCCATCGGTTGTCAGTTCTTCGAGCGATGTGGCATGTATATAATATTAAGTTATAATTTTTTAACATCACTGATAGTCTAGTGAAAATCATCAAAGTACAATTTATAATAACAATATAAAGTCCCTTATAAATAGATGGATAAATAAGTAAAACATAATTAACTCACGCAGTACGAACCTCTGAGTTCGGTATTTATCCTTAATTTTTTATTGTTATAGGATGTGAAAACGAACGACAAATACAATTTCCTATCTCTTAATAAGCAGCTACTCGTACCAACGCCGACGATGTTATAAACGTACAGGTATTTGCCTACATAATTGCTTCGAAACCGACGCAAAGGAAATATAAAGAGGTGTAATCACGGAAAAGGTAGTAAAAAGAGAGTATACATACCCATACTTATACGGATACCGATATATTTAAGCGGTGATTTAGGACACTATTCGTCACGCCGAAAATTGATCTATTTGGTCATGTGCCAAAAATGTAATAAAGGCTTAGGACATTTGCCATACGTAGGTTGCATAGTGGTACAAACTCCCCATACTTCGTTATGTGAACTAGGCCAAATAGTCGCATGCCTTTAAATAGTAGTAATTTGTCACGTCTCCAAAAAGTTATAACTTTGTCACGTCTCAGCAAAGTGTAGCCTAATGGAGGGACCGTTAGATTCGGAATCGTGCGACGTTGTGGGTTCAAATCCGGGGCCCGAACCAATGTCAGGGGGGTGGCACTCCGCAGTTTAGGTATGTTCGGCCGGCGCTCCGTCCGGGTGGACAATGCAAGGCAGAAGTCAGTCGCCGCCGGCACGCTAGCCTCGTCGCACGTAACTAAGCATACGTGATAGAAAGAGAGCGGCATATCTAGGTGAATATAGCGAGCGGTATCCAGCGCTGTGCGAGTTGAATTGCTATTTTATTGCCTAGTAGATAGAGTTCTTATTTATTTCAATTCCTTTGCGGAGTTAACTTTCTGTACGTAGTACTATTATTTATTCTGTGCCAATGTGGCTTTTGGAATTTGTGTATGAATTTTTATAACACTGGCTTTTCGGTGAATGAAAATATAGTGAATAATCCTACAAAAGTTAGGAGAAGAAATAATCGATTCCTACCCAGGACAAACATTTATGTGACGAATATAGTTAGGTGTTTGTTCTGTCTGGGTGTTTTATGTATTATAAGTAGGTATGTATTTACATAGCTTGCAAGTTGAAGTGGCAATGGGCAGGCTTCATCGCTCGAAGAACTGATAACAGATGGGGAAGAAAGGTTCTTGAGTGGCGACCGCGAACCGGATGACGCAGCGTAGGAAGGCCTAGGTGGACTGAACAAATTGTAAAAGTCGCGGGTAACCGGTAGATGCAAAGGGCAGGTTGTCGTACAGTGTGGTGGTCTAAGGGGGAGGAACTTCATTCAGCAGTGGACGTCTCCGGGATGATGTATTTACAAAAAAAAAGTATTTAATTATTCTATCAGTTATCTGGTTGCCACAGTATACTAGCTTTGCTTAGTTTGGAGCTAGATGATGCTGTGTGTACTGTGTAATGTCTACCAATATTATTTATTTATTTATACCTACTAAATGAGAAAGCGACAAAGGTGGAGTGTCTCATACATGATGAGATTCCAAATCAAAAATTAACATTTTAGCTAAAATATTTGGCAACTGTAGACCGGAAAGATGTTACGAGTACATCATATCTCATGTTATATTTATGTCAAGATACGATCGTGTTTTTCGTTATGGTGTTATCAGTAAGTTATTAATGTTGTTTCCGTTTATGTAAATTATCTACCTTATGAATGAATGTAGAGTCTTTTTTGATGACAGAATGCGTGTATAGACTTGGTAGGTTACGTCTGTAACAAGTTTTTTAAGTGGCTAACCTCAAGTGTCACATAAAATAGTTTCGTTTTGGGTAAATAGTTGGGTATGTCCTGAAACTGCAACCAGAACCATCGGAGGACGGACAGCAGCGTCCTCTCGCAGCATTCTGCGATCCGCAAGCCGCCTGCTGTCCGTGAGGATTAATAGCAAATAATGGGACAACACGGTGGGTCCGAAATATTGATGCCACTTGTCCCATGGGACTACTGGGTCAAAATAGTGGCAGTTGTCCCATCACAGACAACTCGATGGGACTATTGGGATAGACCCCCTCTATTAAGGGGGAGCTTGGGAGGTCTTCGTCCAGCAGTGTACGTTTTATGGCTGAAGAAATGACGCGACGAGCAAAAAAAAAACATTTGAAGGAAAATAACTACAGTTCCCTAAGATAACGAATATTTGTCGTAACTAATAGATAATCGTTCGCTACTCGTCACTCCTTCCTTTCAATTCTATCTAATTGATCAATTCGATCCGCACACTTGTCTATGAAAGGAAGGCTTGTATGCTGACATCATCACATTACGTAATTTAACATAAACAATGTAAATCACCATTCGAGCGGCCCATTCTAACAGTAAAAGCGTTGCCTGGAAAAAACGACGAAAACCATCGCGAACGAGTTGCGGTGACCTACATAACGGCTTTGCTGACCACCAACTTTTAAAAACTACTTCACTGTGACTATCTTCTGATATTTCGCTTTTACTCCTATAAACTTAAGGCTCATAAAAACTATTAAGGATTTTCTTAGGGATATAAAACTCCTATCCTACTTCCTACTAACATTGTAAGCGTGAAAGTAGTTTTGTTTTGGATTGTTCGCGCATCAACTGTGCTACGAATTGATTTAATTTTTTGCATCGCTATAAAATTAAGGGAATCTATCTATAACTATAAAAGGCTATGTCCTGACTGACTGACTGACTGACTGACTGACTGACTGACATATAGACAACGTACAGCCCAAACCGCTAAACGTAGAGACTTGAAATTTGGAGGGTATGTTTTTGGAGAGGTGTAAACGCCCACTAAGAAAGGATTTTTCAAAAATCAACCCCGAAGGGGGTTAAATGGGGTGTTAAAGTTTGTATGAAACTTTTTATTCTCTGGTTCGATTGATACAAAACTTGGTATACGTATTCTACTATAAAAATAAGAAGATACGGGTGTCACAGTTTTTTCAAAATCAGCTCCCGTTAGTATTAAAAAAAAAACTAAGTTTTAGTGATAGTACGTTTGTTTCTCCTTAACTTTGTAACGGCTGTACTTATTAAAATGAAATTTGGTATAGGGATGGGGATAGATGTGGGGATGGGGGTGGGGGTGGGGGTGGCGATGATACTGGGAACGGAGACGGGACGGAGATAGGCATGTTAATATTAAGATTACAATTGGTATCGGGATGGGGATGGGGATGGGGTGGGGATGGGTGGAGATGGGGTGGGGATGGGGTGGGGATTTGGTGGGGACAGGTGGGGATGGGATGCGGATGTGGATGAGGCTGGGAACGGGGATGGCCGTGTCCATATTAAGATGGGGATGGGATGGGGTTCGGGATGGGGATGAGGGAGGGAACGGGGATGTGGACGGGGATGGGCGTGTTTATATTAATCTATAACTATAAAAGGCTATGTCCTGACTGACTGACTGACTGACTGACTGACATATAGACAACGTACAGCCCAAACCGCTAAACGTAGAGGCTTGAAATTTGGAGGGTATGTTTTTGGAGAGGTGTAAACGCCCACTAAGAAAGGATTTTTCGAAAATCAACCCCGAAGGGGGGTTAAATGGGGTGTTAAAGTTTGTATGAAACTTTTTATTCTCTGGTTCGATTGATACAAAACTTGGTATACATATTCTACTATAAAAATAAGAAGACACAGGTTTTTCAAAATCAGCTCCCGTTAGTATAAAAAAAAAACTAAGTTTTAGTGATAGTACGTTTGTTTCTCCTTAACTTTGTAACGGCTGTACATATTAAAATGAAATTTGGTATAGGGATGGGGATAGATGTGGGGATGGGGGTGGGGGTGGGGATGGGGGTGGGGGTGGGGATGATACTGGGAAAGGAGACGGGACGGAGATCGGCATGTTAATATTAAGATTACAATTGGTATCGGGATGGGGATGGGGATGGGGTGGGGATGGGGATGGGATGGGGATGGGGTGGGGACAGGTGGGGATGGGATGCGGATGTGGATGAGGCTGGGAACGGGGATGGCCGTGTCCATATTAAGATGAAAGTTGAAATCGGGATGGGGGTGGGGATGGGATGGGGTTCGGGGTGGGGATGAGAGAGGGAACGGGGATGTGGACCCCCGTCCACATGGGCGTGTTCATATTAAAATGACATTTGGTATCGGGATGGGGATGGGGAAGGGGGCGCTTATAGGGATGAGGCTGGGAATGGGGACGGGGATGGGCGTATTTATTGGTCGGCTGAACAGATGGAGCTGCATTTTTGGATAGGTAGTTATAGCATAAGGTTCGGAAACGGACATAGGCTATTTTTTGTAGGTCCACGCAGACGACTGTTTGACGGACATAATTATTATAGATACTGTACAGCCTAAGCTGCTAAATTAATTTTTAATATTAAATTAACTTACTTTTAAATGCCAAAACTAAATTTTGAGTGGTGTAAACTTACACTCAGCTCAAGCTGTGGTAGCTTCAGTGAGATCAAGCTCGACTCACATTCTTGGGGTCACGGGTTCGAACCCGGGCGAGCCCGTTCCAATTACTTCTTTGAAACTTACGCATGGATAATACCACTGGCTTTTCGGTGAAGGAAAACATCATGAGGAAACCTTCATATTTCAGGAGAAGAAATACGATAGTGTATGTGAATCCGCCAACCTGCACTGGGCCAGCGTAGTGAATATGGCCCAATCAAGGTAGGCCGATATACCATTAGTGTTAAGGGCTGATGCAGAGAAACGCACACTCAGCAACGATTTTGAAAAATTCGCAAGGGGTTCAATGTATCATTAAAATACAATTTTGCCGAAACCATTCATTTAAGGCTGTTAAGTTTTTTGACTTAAGAGATAAGATAAAATAAACATAAACATGTTTCAGAATTTTCAAACAATTTCAAAACTGGAAGGCCACGGGTCAGTTTTTCATTTGAAAAAATATGTTATATTTATAGATTAGCTAATCGAGTGTTTATGCGTAAGAAGATAAATATTTTAAACACATGTACTTGATCCGGTGCACGCACCAAGCACAGCGCTTTTGAAACGTCCATCCCGCGTCGGCTCAGATACGTTAAAACCCGAGTATGACGCGCTGTACCTCGAGCGCGCCCCACTCCAACCCACACCGAGTCTACCTAAGCGATCAGTGCAGCACTGTATTTTATCGAAGTTTCGTAATTCTTGCGATATTTTAGTAAACTTTTTACGTTCTTTGTTATCATACTTTTTCTGCTTAAGCTTATTTCATTTCATTGACTCTGTTGATACGGTATGCAATAATTATGATGCTGTAAACTATCCAGTTGAGTTTTTAAATTCATTAAGACCAGCGGGGCTACCATATCTGAGGCTTATCCTGAAGAAAGGTACACCCGTCATGCTCCTTCGGAATTTAAGACCACCCAAATTGTGTAATGGAACCAGGTTACAAGTAAAAATGCTGCATCGTAATCTGGTTGAGGCCATCATTTTGACTGGGTGTGCCCATGGCGAAACAGTGTTTGTGCCGCGTATTCCCATGATTCCCAGTGACTTACCTTATGACTCCAAAAGGCTTCAATTTCCTCTAAAAGTTTGTTTTGCCATGACCATCAATAAGGCTCAGGGTCAAACTTTAAAATACGCTGGTATTGATTTAAGGCAGGACTGTTTTTCGCATGGTCAGTTCTATGTGGCTTGCTCGCGATTTAGCTCCCCTGAAAGCCTGGCTATTTTAGCACCTTCCAACAAAAAAATCAAAAACGTTGTCTACAAAGAAATATTGTAATCTTTCGGGTCAAAGGCCCCGGCAACTATAGCGTCATTAGCAGACATTTTTAGGGTTCCGTAGTACTACGAGGAATTCTTATAAGTTTGTCATGTCCATCTGTCTGTCTGTTTAAAATTCGACAAGACGGCTTTGTTTTGAAGTAAGTATTGCAAACGCGACATGCCAAATTTGGTCATCCTCAAGAAAACTTAAAGACTTGCAAGCGGCTTGGAAAAAATGCAATAATATACGTATTTTAGTGATTCAATTGAGTTGGGCCCCGATTTAACCGAATTCCAGTATTCAACATTACTACGCGGGCAAAGCCGCGGGCAAAAGCTAGTTTGATATAAGAATTTTTAATCTTATTTTGCTACCAAATTCTATGGCGAGACTTGGGGCCGTACCATGAACGCTTATTCCGGGACCGAATACGCTCAGCTGCCGATGGTGCGCGACTATTAATTTTATCGCCCCGCAATAAGGTTCGCGGTCGCGGAGTGTCAGCAGCAGCTAAACCTATTCGGTCCCGCTATAAGCGGTTCACAGTACGGCCCCTGAATCCTCCAAGATTCTAAGCATGCGATAGAGATGAAGGCCGTGAGCTTATTTTAAAGTAGGTAAGTAGTTTGCGTTTTGTGAGCTATTCGATTTCACCCCTAAAATGGAACAAATTCCTATCGCTGTAGAAGATCAAAATCCACGGTGATATGTTTATTTTAATTGTGTTTCATGATGATAAAAATAACAATTAAAGCCAAGAAAAAATGCGAAAAATCGTAACATAATACGTCGTCATATTTATTGATACCTTCTAGAAATTAATTTTTTTTTTTGAAAAAAGCTCGTGCCTTTTTCGTTTCTACTCAAAAACAAAAAAAATTACAACATCTGAAAACTATTACGTTTGCGGCCGCATTCTCTAGTCGTCTCACAAACTCGCTCGGGTACGTTGCCATTTCTGTATTGATCATACACAAAAATTAAAAAAAATACTACCCGCTTCAAACCTTTATGAGACCACCTCGACAGAAAACCGCCTTTCAAAGGAAAAAAGGAATTTTCAAAATCAGTCCACAACTGACAAAGGAATCGGTGAAAATACATATAGTCGAACATAGAATCTCCTCCTTCCTTGGAGGAGTTTAAAATTAGCCTGCACTAACCAGAGAAATTACTGAGCATGTAGAGATTTGACATCTAATATCTCAGGGTGACGAGCGCAGTGCAGTGCGGCGCAGGATTGTTTTCTTAAAAAAGGCGTGACGAGTGAAGACTCGTCTCGTGACATTCTATTCCATAAAACATGCACCCGCGCGTATTTTAGCGTACGCCCGCGAGCTACTATCTTAATCCCACATTTTACCATTTTTGAAGATTTAAAATCACTGAAAGTAGTTATGCAAAGTCACAGTCGGTGAAATAACTGAGTCTAATATTACAAATATTCTGCAAAAATGACATTTTAATCTAAAGAAGTTTTAGTACTTACTTAAAATGGGATTGTAAGCTACGCCCAGTTTTATGAATGAAAACTTACTTGATAATTTTTTCCTTAACCATTGTCATGTTATTCTCATTAATTTCACCGACTGCAATTTTTCATAACTATCTTAAGTGATTTAATAGAGAAATACTTTTTTTAATAGGTTACTTTTTATACCGGAACAAGAGGAAAGCGGTTGAATAGCGTACGGAGCAGCAGTGCGAGTACCGTTCCTGACGATCGTTATATTTGACATTTAAATCGGTAAAATTCGATAAAAATCGGTATATTCTCAAATTCATCTAAATAAATTTGCTATACTGACACTTTTAGCGACATGGAATGGTACTCGCGCTGCAGTTTTGTTATATAACTCTCGTATCCTATTACATAAAAGTGAATCAGAGATTTAGGTGAATCAACCTACTAGGAAAGGCTTCAGATCATTGGAAAGGCTACATCAGAAGTAATACGTTACATAATTGTCATTATCAATGTGTGCAGTTATTCATATAAATTTATTTATATAGGTATATACCTACCAACTATCAGAATGGTTCATCTAAATCTGTTGCTTCTTTCACCTACCAATTACATCTTTCACCTGCTTTTTTTGTCAGCACTCTTTTGTAATGGCACTAAGATCATTTTGCACGATTGAAATTTATTTGTATTGAAAGAATCAGCGTTAAAAGGAATGCAGTATCTGATTAAATTGTTTCCAAGTTGTGTTGCGGTCAGTGTCTTTGTGATGTTGAGTAAGCTCCCTGTAAGAACGGTAACTTTACGATAACAAGTTACTGTATAACAATAAATATGGGCTATTTTTACGTAATTATATTAATTAATTATGTGCCATACCCTACAGGATTTGTATTTTTGAGATAAAAACCAAAGCTATACTACACAACACATATACACATTAAAATCAGTTTCTCTAATATCTGGAGTTGAGTGGCAAAAAAACAACACATCACAAACACATCTTCACATAGACATCTTAAATCATAATAATGTGATTTGTCAGATTTTCTGACCGTTGATAACGTCAACGGTTGGACTTGATCGCAATCCTTTGATTGAATTAACTGCGCCTCTCGGCTTCTATCCTACTTGAATATATTATTATTGTGCGGTAAAAAGTAGCTCTTGTGTCAAAAAGTAGCTCAGGCTAAGTACTTCCAGAGATAATTTCATTCTAATACTTTTAACCATCAAGAAATAGAGTGTTTATAAATATAAAAGTCACACACTTACGAGCATTTGCCTTAACAAATTACGTAGTGTGATAGTTGAAATTATGATTAATAGGTACAAATTTTTAAGATAATTTAAGTGTAGATAACTACACTAAGTGTTAGGTTTAGTATAGCTAGTAAAATAGATACTTGGTACGTAGGTAGGGTAAAGGTACGTATGTACTATTTATATACCTATATTACGTATCTAAGTACATACCATGCCTAATTAATAAATTTCAGGCCGGCTCGTGTTCAGCCCGTATAATTCTGGAAAAATTCAGTTTTATGCACTATTAGATAAGTAACTTGCGCCATAATTAATTAGTTATAGTGACTAAATTAGAAAGTAGGATACCAGATTGCTAGCCGTAGAATACTTACGTCTAGGCTGAGTGAAAATATCTGCTTATAGTGAAGGCTTATGAGTGAAAATATTATCAAATCAAACCATATCAAATAATGTATTTGCAATAACCAATTTCTTGCTTGATGGAAAATCTTTTAACAGAATTTATTAACGGGTCTCACATTAAAAGAAGCCTCTAAGTTATTTAAAGAAACTTTTAGCTTGTAACAACATAATATGCTATTGAAACGCACAGTCTAAACCAGTAGATCCAGAACGTAACATTTTACACAGAAGTTCCTTACAATATGTTGATTCAGTAAATAGAGGCCATGCAACTATGTATGGCCATCCCGCAAAAGATACGGTAGTTCTGGTTTTTTGATATGTTGTATAGGTTAATAGAATAATGAAAAATCCAAGTTTTCGTCACCCGCCGTCTTGTGCTTCCTCCGCCGTCTTGGAAAAACCAACAAAAAATTGCATTGAGTATCTCGCTTATAATTACTTTTCAGTGCAATTTAGAGTAAAACATGCTTAAGTAACTTTGTAGAATACAAAATTTTGTACAAATTCAAGCCAAAAAGGTTTTTTTTACGATCACTAAAAACTAAGTTATGTAACACCAAAGAACGGATAAACTCTCGTGCATTGTAAAATTTGTATTAGATAGTACAGATCAGTGTGTAATGGAATGTTGTAGTAAGTACGTGGGTTAAAAAGCGATGTGTCAAATTGGCTACAGTCAATTTTTACACTGACTTTATATAAACTTGAATTACCACTGACTCAGTCCGAGTCAGAAACCGATTGCATGTTTATGGGGGAGGAGAGGGAAAACCGATTAGGTTCCTACAGGTTCGTGGACGGTGGTGTAGAAATCCCGGTACAAATCCAAAACCTTCAAAAAGTTGACTCTTGGAGGCCGACGCCCAAGACATCTCAGAAACGGTAAATATTTTTAGGACACCAGTTCATCTGATTTGTTTCCAAACCCTGGGACCTTTCTGGAGAAATGAAAAAAAAAAGGTTGCCATACAAAATTGTAGCTTCCATAACTTTAGAACGGTTAGATAAGGGTCGGGAGTTCTCAAGCAAATGTACGGCCGACTACCGACACCGTTCCAAATTTCACTCAAATCCGTAGTGCCGTTAGAGCGTAAAGAAGTAACAAAAATGTATTCATACAAACAAAGTTTTGCATTTACAATACTTATTAGTGTGATGTGATGCGATGATTATAGCCATAACTTTTACGTACCTACGAGCATGTAAACTGAATTTTAATATTATAGTAACTAAGCTACACTGTCATTAAAGTATTAGGAAATAGCAGTCTGCGAATGATTACGTGTTTGGTCTCAATATCTCTAATGATTCCGGTTTGGAACGGATGATGCCTACAATCGGTATCGGTTTACGACTACTCGATATAGTTCACACTAGCCTTTCACCCACTATCTATGAAGGGTTTGTAAAGATACCAGTGGCGGATTTACCAACAGGCTGAATAGGCTGGAGCCTAGGGTGCGGCAGAAGTTAGGGGCGGCAAATGTGGGACCATTTTTTTTGTCTTACAGATATCGAAGTTGTTAACATATTTATATACCTTAGTGTTATTAGATCCAAATGTGAGTGATATTTTCAGGGTTAACACGTATTACTCACTCGTTGATAGACTCGTATCAAATAAAAAAAAACGGCAGGTCTACAACAGGTTCAATGAAAAGTTTGCGTTTCTGATCAAAATGAGTGAATTGACATCATCAACCACTATAACATGATTAAGGGTCATATTAAATTTCTGTGCTAGGGTATCGAATTTCAGAGATTGGTAGGGGCGGCGAAATTTGTATAGCCTACTGGCGGCAAATGTGTAAATCCGCCACTGATACTCACACTTTATTGTACAGATGGAGGCTACAACCATACGCGTCGTAAAAAATCCTGTATTCTTCATCAAATCCTTTACGTCACGAGTGGTCCTCATGACTGGTATACCGACCAACTTTAAACCTATTACACCACCAAAATAATCTAGGGAACCAGGTAAAATAGAGAGAACGAAGATGTAAACATGTGGCCGCACCCACCGCGTCTACCGGGCTCTGAATCATGGCAAATTCCGACCACACGATCTTCTGGTAAAACAAAACTTGCGTAATACTTGTAAAAGTGTTTTTGTAGGACGCTCCACTTTCCGAGATAAGTGATACGATGCAATTGCAGGCGCTAAATAAAATAAATAATAATCAGATTACAGTCAGAATGACCAGTTCAAAAAGACTGCTAGCGTAATGAAGAGTTTTATTCGAACATTTGGAACTAGAATCTTATTCCGTTGTAATAAGGTACTTCAAATTGTGGTCAGTTGCGTCCAATGTGTTCTGGTGCTTTGAACGCACAGTAAAATATCCCTTGTACCAACGCAACGGGGTTTCCGTGAAGTTAATGAATGATGACGTCACGGTTCTTTGACTGCCTTAATAAATTGATTCAACAAGAACCGAGTAAGTGTTACAAACCATATGATGTTCGTTATTTAACTTCGTGATTGATTGTTAGACAAGAACCGGTATAAATTAGCCATGGAAGCGCACCGAATTATTTATATACCTACGTATAAATAAATTCTGTAAAGCACAAAACATAGGTAAGTACTGATAGTGTGCAGTAACCACAGTTACATCTAAACCTGAACACTATTAAATTCTTAGTCAGTAACATTTTACAACATTATCTACTTACTTAAGGATTGGATCTGGGTAAGTCCTAAATCTGCATCCAGAACCACCGGGGTACAGGCAGCATCGTCCCCTCTGAGCATTCTGCGATTCCCAAGCCACCTGCGTGTGAAGTGTGAGGATTATGGAAATGAATAGGTAGGTACTTATGAATAGGTTTGGATTTGATCTTGCCCCTTGAGGTGTAGATAAGGTTTAAGATGGACCAAGTTTGCCTAGAAGTTAACTATTCACTCCTTTGGAGATCCCCAGAATGTATAAGCTTGGAAGTTATTTTGTCCGTAAAGAGTTCCAGACCTTATAAATTGTGGTCATAGAAAAATTTATATTACTACTTGCATTTTACATTTTAGTAACTGAAACATTAAAAGACCGAATACAAATTCGTATTCACGTGAGCCTGAATGAGCTATCACATGTTAGATAACCTATAAAAATTAAATTGTAACATTTAAAGCAGCATAGTTAGTAGTTACTTTAATCAACATCTATCAAGTTTTGCATCAGGTAGGTAGTAAGTAAAATTATGATTCATTAAAACACAAGACGTAGGTTAACTATTAATGCAAATAAATGGCCGCTCAATTTTGTAGTGTCTTAGATAATTGTGCCAAGTTTACTTGTGAATAAGCATTTTACATAAATAAATTGTAACTGCTTATGGTTTGCTTTTATTTAGCTAGTTATTAATTAGCTTAGAAATATTTGTTGCTGTTATTAAGCTTGTTTTATAGTTTGCAACAATTGCCACAATCCCCACGCTTGTCAAGCGGCTTGGGGATCGGTTTCTTCTAGGTAAACGTGCTCCATCGTAGGATGCATCTTCGTTTAACATCAGACGAGATGGCAGTCAAACGCAAGCCTATAAATAGTTTAAAAAAATAAATGCTAGAGGACGCCGCGCTGGCCGTGCTCTAGTGGTTTTAATTGCAGCTTTAGGACATACCCAGGTCCATAGAAATACCCTGCCAAACATGAATTATAAATTTAATGTTTTTAGCATTCGTTAAGCGCCGACACCGGGTCCACCGGGGTGGATGAATCACTTTGTCCCATCTGCCCCGGTACCAGCACAAGGGCGCTGGGATGGACGGGTCGTCGTTTTTTGATACAGTATTTACGAACCTATCTTTTGTTCAATATCACAATTAGCTCGTCATTTATCTGAAACCATTCGTATTTGCTGGTCTAATTACTGAGAGAGCTCCATCCGAAAGTTCTGACTAATGAGTCTGTTTTACTTTCGCTAAAAATGTTGGAGTTATCTTTGTTAACTACATACATACATACGATTTAACTACCTACTACTTCTTTGTATAAATAATGCTATTATTTTGATATGAGTTTGTCAATTTGGAGATGCGCGTTGATGTCTTTTGTAAGAGCGTCATGTGAATGAAGAGAGAGCTCATTTGTAATCTACTAGATTGTTCATATTCGTTTGTAGTCAATGTCAAATGAGTAAAAGGTACAAGGTACTTCGTTTGCTACCAACTTAAGGAGTACGATTCGTTATTCGGCTTAACTATATTTCGCTAACGTAGTGTAGAACGTATTGTGACTATGGAGTGATGACATACGGAAATTAGTGAGCTGTGATTGGGAGCGCCAAGAAGAAGTTTTTTTTTTGTATAATCATGTGAAGAAACAAACAAGACGTTCGCTTGGCGGTAAGCGTCATGCCTGCCACTAACAGTGGCAGTGCTAGAATTGTGAATTTGCGAACACATTCCTGCGTCGCACTGCACTGCGCTCGGCACCTTGAGATATTAGATGTTAAATCTCTTCATACCCAGTAATTTCTCTGGTACATTGCCCTTCAAACTGGAACACAGTAATGCTTGCACACTACTGCTTGGCTGTTGAATAACTATCAAGATTGGGATTATTAGGAGAAGCCTACGTCTAGCAGTTGACAAAGGTGTGCTGATGATGACATTTTGCCAACCAATATGACGTTATAACGTAGAGTATGCCGTGTGATATCTAAACTGCCAATTATTAAGGGGCTTTATTTTATCAGTTTCTGTTTGTCTGCGTTAGCCATACGGTATGTAGCTACATCCCACCCTGCTGACAGGACTATCATTGAAGGTGACTGGACTAGGTGATATTAGCGTATTCACATAATAAATAAATAAATAAAAATATCGATGGACATTTTTCACACAGCGCCATCTAACCCCAAACTAAGCAAAACTTGTAATATGGAAACCAGATAGTTGATAGAATACATATTTCTTTTTGTAAATACATACAGACTACACCCAGACACAGAACAAACATCTATTTTCGTCACATAAATGTTTGCCCTGGGTGGGGATCGAACCCACGCTTTACATCTCTGAAGCAGACATGCTACCAACTGAGCTACAAGACAGTCAACTAGATGCAACTAGTTCTTCTCCGGACATGAATGCAGGCTCTCCATCATTTTTTACAAACAGTACTGAGCATTTTATTAAAATCGCTACGTATATTCTGAAGAGCTGTTTCTTTCGGCCAGGGATCATTCCCCAACATCACGATTGTACAGTTAGATTTCTCCCACTGGACTTACATGGCTGTATTTTGTCAACAATATGTAACAAGTAACAAGTTGACTAGGTAAGTCGTCTATTTGATGGTTAGCTCCACGCCTGTCCATAAATTTTAAAGTGCTCAATCATATTATGCCTAGATTACCGTTCATACATCATACAATATTATATAACACAACAAAGCTCTGCGATCAATGTCAGAGCAAGTCACACAATAGTTTTATGCAATGGGTTGCAATCATTTTGATACAAATCATAAATGTTATGGCGTTTTGTAGAGTGGGAAAGTAACAATGGAAGTATTAGTATTTATCAAAATAACGTAACAAAAGTTTTTGTCAACGAGTGAGATATTCAGTTTGTTGACGAATACTAGAAACTTGAAAGCGACTGCCATGTAAGTGTAAACTAAGTGCAACTAAGTAGCCTTTTTTGGCAAGTTAGCGCAGCAATGACCTTGATTACGAAAAGATCAGTTTTACTGTTACGTGACAAAATAGTTACAAAATAAGTATCTACGCAATAGAAAGCTTTGTCCTGAAAAATATTAAGTAATTACAGATTGTACCACTCCTAAACCCTGTAAAGAGTATTAAACTCAAGTACCTAATAGAAAAAGCTCAATCCAGGGCATTTTTGAAAATTATGACGACATATTACGTAAAGTTACTGCGATGCTAACATATAGAGATGAGACATGGTGTTGCTAGAAACACCACAACTCTATACCTATCGAGTGACATAGAGCATTTAATAAACTACACAGTACAATAAAATTATTCGTATGGTGACATGTACCAATACGGAAAATATAAAGTATTTAAAGACAATACTGTAAAGAATTTTATAGATAGCACAATATATGATTTATTATTTCTTTTAATACCCGGGGTTTAATTTTGCGTTAAGTATGCTTTACTCGATTTTCGTACAAAACGTGTCAACCTTTACACCAACAACTAGTCCATATAACTTGTAATTGCTCCATTTAGCTCTCAGCTTCACACACCTATAATCTTAACACAACCCATACATAAAACAATAATTACTTGCATTATGAGTTTAGCAGCGTATAACAGTAACGACAGACTCTTGCCTATGTAAATTAACTCGCTTTACTACTATCTAATACAAGCTACAGAATCAGAATAAGCTATACTATACAGCTATTCCAACAATGTATACAAAACGTCATGTGAATGAAAGTGCAATATAATGTTTCTGATTCCAAACACATATGCCGCTACGCTTTATGTCTAAAGATGGCGATCAGCCAAGGATTTTAACAGTAAAAGTGTTAGGGGTATGAGAGAAATTGATGAGCAACACATGATACATAATAACCCTGTTTATGTAGTAGATTTTAAGGATTAAAAAAATAATAGCACAGTATAATGGTAGAACTTTGTTACAGTAAAGTGCAAGTAGGATAATTGTGTTACATAGAGGCACATGACACACAACAACTTTTCCCTTATAGGGCGTTTCTTAAAAGAAAAACTAGAATCAGCGTAACCTGTCTAATACGCGTAAAAAGTGACCGGTACTCGTTATTTGTAGATTACGCGACACGCGACCCGCGATGGAGAACATCTGTCCAATAGGTGCAACAAAACCGTGATCGATTTATGATGCAACACGCTTCCGGCCTCGATTACCTCATTGTTGGGTTCGGAAGCCCGGTGGTTCGCTCCCATTCTTTCAGCCAGTGAAAGGGTCCTCGCACTTTTACCCTTCCGAGCGCGCCTGCAAGCGCCGATCGGGTGCGCTCCGCTCGCTCTCTTATAAATTCGGTGAAAATACTGCGACATCACATTACAAATTCGGCGGCTGTACAAGGCAGCCGACCGATCGCACAGCTTCTTTTACCATTCTGTGTTGTGTACAAAACATCGTGAAGTGATTTAGTTTCTTCAACGAGACGAGAATACTAAATAAGCATTTAAAATGAAATTCACGGTGAGTGCGCGTTCCATGGTGATCAAAGAAATTAAGACAAGTGCAAGCGATAATTATATCAGTGTTGTGATTGTTATCGTTAATCTAATTGATGACAGGTTTCTGTATGATGGGCTTATTTAAATGAGCTAATTAAACGAATGTCCCCCAGTTGTAAGCCGTAAAATCAGATTAGTGACTGAGTAATAGAGAAGGGAAAGATGAGTACCTACTCGTAATTGAGTGTATCTTGATGTGTTACAATTTTTAGCACATAGATACAGTTGTGAGCTTGGTGATTATCATTTGTCTTAGTTTTATTATAAGAATTAAAAATACAGATTCGAGTCCGATAAGGGAATATAATACTAATATTTTATTTAGTAAAGTAAAAGTGGAAAAAGTGAAATCAAATTTATTATGTGGGCTATAATCTTGAACACAACATACGGGTCGGCATTTAACTTGGCACTCGCGCGACCGCACTGCTTCCGTTTTTAGGAAACTGGTTTAAGATTCCTTTTAAAGTATGTTACATAAAGAAGTAACCGAGTCATAAACATTTGTTGCAGGTCGCATTCGTTACTCTTTTGAGTATATCAACATCATGGGCAGTGCTCGCGAAGAGAGTGGAGGAACCAAAGGATAAAAGAGAAGCTCCGACCAGTTATCCACAATCTTCATCTGGTCAGTCATTGGTCGCCTACCAAGCTCCTGGGACTTCTCTCGGCCACGGGGATGCCAGCTCTATCAGCGTCGGTGCTGGCTACAGCATCGGTGGTGCTAAGCCTGCCTTCAGCTTTGGTGGACATTCATCAGGCGCTGGACTTCAATATTCTGGCGAAGGATTGTCAGCAGCTCAAGGAGGAGCCATTCAGCTAGCCCCTATAACCTTACAACCTGGTCAAGATCTGTCACAAATTATGAGTCAACTTCAACATAGTCTGGGTTCTGGAGCCCTGAGTTTGCAGCCGTCCAACAACATTGCGGAATTCCATGAGAGTGGTCAAAGTGGGCAGGCATACTCTTTCCCCCAATTCCAGCAGTACGCAGCCCCCCAATACCAGCAGTACCAATTAGGAGGCCAGATCGCTAGCGCACCTTCATACGCTGCAGGAACTAAGGGTCTAAGCTCTTATCAGACTGGTCCAGTACTATTCAATCCTTCCCAAGAGCATGCCAGTGCGCAACAGGCCGCTTTAAGCTACCCTCAACCTAGCGCCGGACATGCTGCCAGTGATGCAGGCTCTTTGTCTTTCGGTAGCGGCGGGCATTCGCTTGCTGGCTTTTCTCTAGGTGCTGGTCACTCTCTCGGTGGCGCGGGACTTAATTTACCTGGATCTGGATATTCACTTTCTGGATTAGGACATTCTCTAGGTGGAGCTGGACTTTCTTTTGATGGTACTGGGTACACTCTTGGCGGTGCTGGTCATTCCTTGGGTGGCTCGACATCTTTAGGTTCAGGATATTCTCTTGGCTCTTTAAGCGGCTCGGGTCATTCCCTGGGAGGCTCAGGATCTCTGGGTGGTGCCGTAAATTCCGAAGGTAGTTCTGATGGACATGCTTTTGGTGGCCATTCCTTTGGTGGTTCAGGAGGTCATTCTCTCGGGGGTTCCGGAAGCTCTCATGGAAGTTCTGGACATTCCTTCGGTGGTCCGGGAAGCTCGTCAGGTGGCCATTTTAAAATTTTAGGCAGCGGAAAACCTTCTCCTGGTAAATCATCTTTCAAGCCTTCTACTTTTCTAGGTGCTTCAATCCCAAGTGAGTCTGCTTCCCACGGTGCGTCTTTCCCTGGTTACGCTGGTGGTCACAGTTCTCTGTCATTTAGTGGTCATGGACACAGTTTCCCCTCCTTCCCTGGTTTTGGCGGTTCATCCAAACAAATTTCACCCCTATATACAAAAGCTGAAGGTTCATCAGATTCTGCCGGAGCTTACTCGTCAGCTGGACACTTAGCTTCTCCACCTGGAACAACGTATGGGTTTCCCACCTCGTCATACTCTGCAGGTGCCTCTCACTCCGCATTATCAAGTGGTCCCCAGTATTACACCAGCCCTTCCAAGTATTCGTCTAGTTTCGGTGAGGGCAGCTCATCATACAAGTCTCCCAGTTCATCTCTCAGCTCTTTGAGTTCGCATTCCGGTCCTAAATACAGTTTCGGTGGACACAGCGCTCGCTACGCGTCGCCTAAGGACTCCCACGGAGCTTACAGCGAGTCTGTCTACAATACCATCAAGTATAGCGAAGAGCTTAAACCCCGTAATCATTGAATTTACAAAATGTAGCACTCACAAAGAGATTTTTTCTTGTAAATATAGACATAAATAGTCATTTGTGGGAGATGCATTGATTGTGAAGTAGACGGGGATTGTATTGCACAGACTGTGAAAGTATTCCATAATATTGATGTATGGATTGTGTTACGCCAATTGAACTGAGTTGAGCTGACCATTATGATTCTCAGCATTAGCTGTTACATACGAGTATACATCGTAATCTAGCCTTGTGCTTTCTTTTCTACATGTGCATAATTATGCAGCTAATCTTATCTCCGCATAAGAACCGGTTCGGCAAAACTTTGAGGAAATGAATGTGATATCACCATCGCCGTGAATTTCTGTAAATAATTAGTTAAGGGCTGCTTATTTATTATCTGTAATTAGAATGTTAATTGTTGTTGAATAAAACTTGTTAATAAAAAAATACTATTTTTTACCCTGTGTATAAAATGCTCTGTCCATTGTTTTGGAGTTACATGATTCAGGTTACATAGAGGCGCATGTAAGTTCGAACAATGATGTATGAGAACATCATTACGAGAGCGTAACACAAAGAAACTGTTTAGCCCGGTTCCGAAGGAAACATGATACCCTGCTTGAGTAATCAACACCAGGCTCCGGTTTCACTAAGAAAGTAGATAGGTAGCTAAGGAAATTGAAATGCCAGCGTCACCGGCCCAGCTCTACTCACGATGTTCACTTCCTCGTAAACACGATTAATGCTAAAAGTCTGACCATATTAAGAGCACGTGACACCACCTAACAGATTATGTAACAGCTCATTAAGTAGATGCATGTTACGTTTGATTAGTTGCTGTAGATATTTTGGAAGCCGGAACTTTTAAACTAGACTAAAACGGATGGAATATTCAATGCTATTCACGTTACTTCATTTCAGTATTACGTAATGTGTTTTAAACGGTAGGATTAGTGGTTTAATAGTGCAATAGACGTAACTGTCATGTACAGACATCATAAAAGCGTAGTTACTTGCCTTACATTGTGTAAACAGTGAGTTACTTAATACCTTCACGGTCGAGGGCGCATGTAGACTCGAACTGGAAGTGAATGCTACTTCCGAAACTGCAGATTTCATTACATAATTTGAGTTCAGAATGCTGAAAAGAGTTCAATTGTGCTAGGATTTTTTTCAAGACACAAAAGCTTTACTTAATTCAATTTACTGACACAATGAAAAACGTATGAAAAGTTGTAAGTGACTAATGGTATGGAAACAGAGCGTGTAGCCGTATATGAATAGAATAGACAGTAATATGGCTACAATGCCGAGCTAACCGTAAAAGCTGTGGTGGCCTAATGATAAGACTGCTACACTCGGTATCGTGAGGTCGTGGATTCAATCCCGGGCCCGAAAAATGAGTTATTTCGGTGAAGGAAAACATCGTGACAAAATATGCATACGTCCAGAGAAGAAATTTAATATCATAATGTGAATCCACCAATCTGCCAATATGGGCCTGCATGGTCGATATGGCCCAAGCACCCTTCGAGGGTATATTAGGCCTTCTGTAGCAGTAGAGTAATCTTGATGTCGATGGAAAGCATTATACACTGCACATTATTCCGTCAGCCATGTCAGCGGCCTTCGGGCGGCACATTAACTCTGACACTAGGGCTGGCCGCTCAGCCTATACGAACTTACTTACTTACTTATGGGCTTTACTTAGAATCGTGCGCAGTAATAACCCATATAATTTAATTTTAAGCAGCGTTTTAAAGTAAGGCCATATCTAGGTATCTATAACTTCTGAGGACAAACTTTGTACGTATGTCATAATATTATGAATATTTTTATGCATACTCATAAGGGTCACTTCCTCGTGAACACTTTCGAATCTGTTGCAAAACTGTTGTCATCCGCACATAAGTTACGAATGCATAAATCTTTGTTAATGATCTGTAAGGTTCAAAGCTAAGGTCAAATTTATTTCAGTAATATATTGAAATTCTTACTCTGTAAAAGTATGTCGCGAAATTTGTCTAACAAGAATTCAAAACTACTCATTCCACGATGTGGACTATAAAGATATTTAGATAGAAAGAAAAAAAGAAATTATTTATTTTATCACACAAGACACTACAACAATAAAAAACAATTACACAAGAATACAATACAGGGTGTTAGTTTGAATACCGTTATCCTTCTAGGATATCATCATCATCATCATCAGCTCGGAGACGTCCACTGCTGAACGAAGGCGTCCCCCTTAGACCGCCACACTGTACGACAACCTGCCATTTGCATCCACCGGTTGCCTGCGACTTTTACAATGTCGTCGGGCCACCTAATGGGAGGCCATACTACGCTGCGTCTTCCGGTTCACGGTCGCCACTCAAAAACCTTTCTTCCCCATCGGTAGTCAGTTCTTCGAGCGAAAAAAAACAGCTGTTCCATACATTTTGTCCAAGATCGATGAACCGTTTTGTATGGAACAGCTGGTTTTTTTTCGTGATTTCAGTGTTGGCCCCATAGTAAAAGTTGTTCATAATGATGAGAGCAATGATATCCTAGAAGGATAACGGTGTTCAAACTAACACCCGGTATAACAAATGATGAGGTAGAAAAACATAATAATATGTAACAGTTGTTGCTGCAGTGTCCAGTGCGACAAAAAAGGTTAGTGCTCAGTATGATGCTGCTAATTTCTTAGCAGCGCTGGTTTTCAACACTACCCTTCCTAAGACGCACGGAAATACTAGAAAACAGAGAGTGTAAGATAATAAGAGAGTAGTAAAATTAAATAATAAACATAGGTACACGTATATAGTATTCATAAAATAATTAAGTAAAAAAATAGGCACAGAATATGTGATACATATAGAACACACACATTCATGTAGATACATATGGAACAGACAAAGTAAAATGTTTGTAATAAAGCTGAGAAGGACAAGAATACAAAGGTTTGGGCTCATTTTACATAATAAATATGATAAAAATTATACTACTGTTGGAGAAATAAATAAACAATAAAAAGCAACTGCAAAAGATGGTATATTAGTCCAAGAAGCACTTACTGAAGTGAACCTGGTTGTACTACACTTCTGCAACTCCAGCAACTTCTTGAGCTTCACACCTAAAATAAATTTTATTTCGTAGTAGGTTTACTCACTTGTTTTCATTTTCAGGATTACCATCCTTTAATCCTAAAAATGAAAGGCGTAGGTGTGAATTAATCGAATTAATAATTATTAATAAGCGATGTGTGGTCGAAGATGCAGCACGTCGATTTATGTTTGATATTATACGACCAAATAAATCATTGAACGATAATTGTGTCCAGCCCCTCGTGTCGAGTTGGTGAGTAACCCAATCTAGGCATCCTTGGAGCATCTAGCTCTCTCTCATATAATCAAAGTTGGAAACTGACTTTCAAGCGTAGCTACCAAAACAAACATTAGAGGTGATTTGAGATAGATGTTCTACTTGAGGGTTTGGTAGTAGTGGCTAGCAAGACTAGAAACACTAGAAAGTGCTCTATCACCATCTTTACGGCAACGACTTCTCTCCTATAAAATACATTGTATTCAACTCAGGAGCCATTTAACAAAGTCATCAAAAACATTTTATTTACAGCTTAGACGTAAATCAAAACTTTGTATTAGGTAGGTACCTAACAAGCTCACCAAATATTTAAGAAAGTTTGCACTAAGTACCTACCTAAATACTTAATTGAAATGTGCTGAGGTACCCCAGTTACAAATATTACCATCTATTTGATCGATTCATTTAAGAATTTAACTCTAGACTACTAGTATAGTATTATATTATCTTTGCTCTAGACTAAGATAAGCCTGTAATTTACATACGGCAACATAGAGTGTATTTGTTTGTACAGATATTTTATGATGTTTTGATCACGGTCCGTCTTCAACCTTATATACGCCCATGTCTATTTAGTTTATTTTAGTTATACTTAGCTTTACCATGACTATCTAATTACACAGAATCATGCTTTTTAAATGTGGACCTAAGTATGTCCTAAAACTGCATCCAGAACCGCCGGAGGATGGGCAGAGCATCCTCGCTAAGCCGCCCGCCAACCGTGAGGTTTATGGCAATTCGTCCCTAGTAAGGTCTTCGTCCAGCAGTGGACGTCTTCCGGCTGTTGATGATGCTTTTTAAATATTTTATTAAATTGGTGTTGGTAAAAATAAATAATAACAATAATAAAGGTTTAACAATAACAGATTGGTTGGTCGTTGGGATTTGTGGCGGTGGGTCTTTGATTATATAGAGAGAGAGAGCTAGATCCTCCAAGCGGTGGGTAGTATAGTAATAATGGTGAATTATTCGTAAAGGTTAGGTTGGATAGGTGAGTGTAAGTAGGTGGAATATCTTCTTCTTCATCTAAATCATTTTTCTCTTCTTTTGAAACCTTTGTCCACTGCACTACATTCAGATCCTGTAATTCTGCATAATATATATTTTTAAGCTCTCCGGCTAGATACTATACTAAGACCGCCGTTATAATATCTGTTTTAAATAAAATCATATCGACGATGACAATAATAAAGCTCCACCTATACATTCGGATTGGAACTTCGCATTGAGAAGGTAGCTTGAGGCAAAACTTGGGAAATTCCTTTCACCTCAGCGACTAACTGCGACCCGCTGTGACCTAAACAACTCGCAAAGGCGCGACGTAATGAAACGGTCATAGATGGCGTTAATCACCAAGAGTTACATCTAATAACAAGAATTTTAAAAAATACAACCGACTTAAATTTTGATCATCTGGATGACATATTTTTTCCAGTTATTTTGATTTAAAAACACAACTACAACACTACCAAACTACACAACCGTATTTATTTAGATAAAAAATTGTATGGGACTACCTCTGAAGTATGACGTATCAAACAAAAAAGAATCATCAAAATTAATTCTTAATTGGCGGAGTAATAGCGTAATAAACATAAAAACAAACAGTCGCATTGCGAATCTCCTTTTTTGAAGTCGGTTGAAAATATGTAAAACCATTATTATACCCGAATCCTCTTTACTTTAGTCCTTATTGAATGGTTTCTATAAAATAAAAATCATTTGACATAGACATACACTGGTATTAAACCAATGTTTTTTGTTTATTTTTAGTTACTTTCAGTAAATATTTTTGTATTCATGCTCTTCGGAGGCTAGAGTAGGTACTTTTTATTTAGTGTTAATAGAGATTTATGATCGTCAATCTTTATTAATTATTAGCTGCATTAACTTTAAGAAGCAGGAAGAAAGCGGCGTAGAATAATTTTCACTGGTCTAGTTAAACTGAGATTTAAAAGGTATAAGTAGTTATACGATGCTAATCTATTATAATCGATTGCATTATCATTGAATTGATCAGATATCGAAAGAAAGTGGATACGGAAACTAGGTACCTATAATAGAGAACTGTCAAGCGCAGTTTCCTGGACCTAGGTATGTCCTAAAACTGGATCCAGAATCACCGGAGGACGGTTAAAGGCGGTGAGCATTCTGCGATTCCCAAGCCGTCTGCCAAGAGTGAAGATTATGGCAACCCACCCTTTTAAGGAGAAGGCCTTCGAAAAGCTTGTGATTTATTTAAAGCCCTGGTAGTTTAATGGGAAGACCCTAGACTGGGAATCGTGAGGCCGTGGGCCAAATCCTCAGCCCATACCAATGAGCTCTTTGGGAGTTTATGTACGGATTTTTGTACTACTTTTTCGGTGAAGGAAAACATCGTTATGAAACCTGCATACATCCGGAAAAGCGTAGTAGCGAAGTAGAGTTCAATAGCGTTTTTGATTACACCAACTCGTAATGGGCCAGCGTGGTGGATGTAAAATTCCTTGTCCAATTGCCCTTCGAGAGTAGGCCTATGTTCAGCAGCGGAATATTAAAGGCTGATTATGCTGTTTTATTAAAGTTATTTCAATGAGACAAACATTTAACTATAGTACCAAAGATAATTTAATACTATACTAGTAGTACCTAAGTCTCTGAATCATTTCAGATACGTTGCCAGTATAAGTACGGTGCTCCTATTCTCTAATGTAAGTACTTACCTACTTCAGTCTCCGTACTTCCTACCTACTTAACACGTAATGCATGTTAGATATACTCCTAGAAGTGTAATGCAATACCGTAGAGAAAATCACCATCACTAACCAGTATCTAACCACAGGGAACTGTAACAAATGAAAGTGACGAGGAATGTTGATTTAAGGTTATGCTACGCATTTTGCTACCATCAAGCTTCAAATTATAGGCAATACTCGAGTATGTTTACTTAAGTAGTTATCTAAATACATGCTATATAATATTTTCTTCAATCAAAGCTACGAAAGCTTCTGACGTAACAGCATCATTACACTGGAATTACCAACAAAAAGAGCAAGTGAGTTTACATGTGGTACGTCAATACAGGTGGCCAATTTTGAGACGTATTAAATAGGTTCGTGTGCGTAATAATTGAACGCTCACATTATCGCTACCTACAATCAGAGGTAATATACCCACCGCCCCTCAGTAGAAAGCTTGTGAGATATCGCAGCAATTACAGTGGCCCTTTTAATCTACAGAAGCACTGTTGGCTTGGATAGGATGTTAGCTTTGCTCTATGAAATGCAAGTCAGTAATCCCTGAAATAGTTACCATCTCACATCATACATCATCAGCTAGAAGACTTTCACTGCTGGATGAAGGCCTCCCTCTTAATAGGGAGAGTTTGGATGCAGTTTTAGGACATACCCAGGTCTGTCAGTTACCATCTATGCTATTACCTTGCAATGAGTCAAAACAATTCTCGTAAATGGCTATGTATATATCGGAAATCGACATCCATTTTTTCAATCATGTCAAAATGTTTGGATTTTGGCTTGGTATCTGACGTATTTTAAGATTCTTTGGATATTTAATGCATTTGATATTCTGTGAAAAATGTAGTACTCCTAATTTAGCAATAAAATTATTACTAGAATGAGTGCAGTAAATTCTTAACTGAATTAGATCTGTCAATCGAGCGAAAATCAAACGTTAGTACACATATCTACTATACTGTCTTACTATACTATAAACGGACTTCCGTGGCTAGATTATATACTCATAGTTGCTCGTAGTAAGGAAACTGACAATCTCGAGTGAACTGGATAAATGTTCCGATAAGGGACAAAGACCTACCGTGCGGTCATTCCCTCGTTCAACCTGGAGCCGAGGAAAGTTGTCCATGCCTGCTCATATAAATGCATGAACTTGATACCAACTTCCACTTTTCCGCGCGCCCGCGAGTATAGAACACTTTTCATTTCGCAACACGCGTTTCCTCAAGAAAATAATGTAATAAACATCTGTTCTAGCGAATCACGTTACAGAATGGCGAAGACAGACATATTGGTAAGTGTTTCCTGATTCAACTGCTCTGAGATAAATTACCATCGTTACTACAGAATTCCGCACCATTTGTTATCTTCAGATGCCAAACGCAAACAGTAGACTCTGATTGATTGGCGTCCACGCCTATTCGGATACGGTGTGATTGATGGTTAACCAGAACCTAACTATTACTTTCAGGTGATCATCGCTTTCGCTGCACTAGCATGCGGTACCGAGGTAGATGATGTTGACCAGAAGAAACGAGGCGTGGGGAAAGGAAACACTCTGAATTCAATACCGACTGGAGCACAGAAACAAGATTACACTTACAGCATATATTCTCAAAATCCTAGTTCGCAGACCGGATCCAGCCCTTCGTATCAGTCCCAAGCACCTAATTCTTTCTACCCGAATCAAGCGAGCCAGTACTACACACCGTCTAGCACTCAAGCTGACCCGTCTCCCCAGTACGCACAACAGCCACAAATTAACCTCTTACCACCTTCTTCATCTCAGTTCGTACCAATCAACTTCGTTCCGAATCAAGGTTATCAGTCGAAATATCAGCTCGTGTCTCCTCAGCACAAAGGAAACATCCAACTGGCTATTTTACAGCAACCAAATTCTTTTCCAACACCTTCAATATTTCCCTCACCGTATCCTCAAAACCTGTTTACTCCAAATCCTACCAGCCCGATAGGTCCTAATCAAAATTTTCTGAGCTCTTTGCCGTCTGGGCAGTTTAATGTTCATTCAAGTCTACCATATACTCTCGGAAACTCATACGTAGGTCAACCGTCCACCATGGTACTGCTTGCTCAACCGAATCCGTTTAACAACTATGTTTATAATAATCCTGGTCAAAGCTTCCCCTCGTACAACTACTTCCCCTCGAGCAATCAGTCTAAATACGGAGTATCCTATGCTCCGCAAGGATCCACTGACGTCCAACTCTCAGCTGTTCAGAATGTTGCAAAGGAGGAAAATGAAATAGGTGGAGCTAACACAAGTGAATACACTTCGGCGCCTTCTGATTCCAGTGCAGGATATAAAAGTGGCTACTCATCCAGTCGATCCTCATATTTGAAAATTTAGTTACTTATTAACTAATTAAACAAAATATTATCCAAATCGTAATGTTATATGTACTTGGTATAGTCTTGATGCGGCCAATTGTATTTATTTGCACGGGTTCGTGCCATAATGCACGTTGTTGACTTTGTTATCTTTTTGTTGAAATATAAGTGTTGCATGTGTTTCTCCGTCTTTTATTTATTTAGAAAAGTTGACTAAAATTGGAATTCAATAATAGAACATTTATGTATCATGTCTATAGAATAACTTCATCTGAAATTCCATTAAAAATCACTTTTGAAATATAGCACAACCTTGTAACAGTTTTGTTACAGTTATAAAGCAGGTAACAATATCATCTACTTTCTAAACTCCTTTCAATAGAACTGGGTAAGTTAAAGCCCTTTCAAACTGTTCAATGGTTTATTAATTGAAATTTAATTATAAATTTATTTCAAATAGCACAGCGTAATTAATTGAATCGTTCAAGTAAGTATGCTACAAAAAGATTTGCGTTGATAGATTTATAATATCTGTCAGAGAACCGTTTACTAAATACTAAATTACATAATTTTGCTATTAAGAAGTTTCCTCTCACTTATAGTTGAACATACTATAATTATTGGAAAGGCAAACATCTTTCAGTACAATAATTCAAAAGGCTAATAGACCTACCTATAGATGAGCTTGTTCACATTAAAAAGCTCGTTTCATAAATTAAGCAGTATTTTGATGGACGTGAGAAAAAAGGCTGTAATCTTCACATGTTATATAAGTTATACATATTACAGCTATGTTGTTATATTCAGATAAGGTATGAGGCAGGGCAGTGAAAGGGAAACGCGTGCGATTCTAATTGATGGTTGTGGATATAACTAGGTGTTATTTATTTGTATCACTTGAGATGCGCAATCTTACGCACCTGCTGGTATATAGGATGTGTTGAAAAGTGAAATGATGGTAATCAGTGATATAATGTATATTATAGTTAGGCTAGAAAAAATATTAGTCAAAGTAGAGAGTCACGCAAGACGCGTATTAGAGGAGAAAATAGTTGTGTATGGTACCAAAAATGGCAAATTATGTATTTATGGCAAAAAAAATATAAGATCGGGATGATTTTAGTAGGTACCTATATACAGTTCGTTTTACTTTTAAACTTATCTCCCTTCGTTTTTGATATCGCATTTAATGAATTATAATATAACATATACAATAAACGAATCGGTGAATAGCTCTAGGTGTGTCCAAAGTAGATGTTTTCTCCCGGTGTTGATCTTTCGTAGAAAATAAAAGTTTTCCTTTTTAAATGGTTTCTTTCTTTGGATGGTATTTGGTTATAATTTTTGGAAATATTCATTTATATTTAGCCAGTCTAGTATTACATTCAATTCCATATTTTGTTTGTAGTCATACACAAAGTCATCTATGACTAAAATGAGAGCGAAATTACGGATGTTTATGAATTAAATTAGATCCCCAAGCCGCCTGCCAAGCGTGGGGATTATGACAGCCCCCTCTATAAAGAGGAGGCGTTCGTCCAGCAGTGGACGTCTTCTGGCTGATATGTATGTATGTATGTATGAATCACAACTTTAAAACTATCTATGCACTAATAATCTATGTAAATGCATAATCTATGTTCTAGCATGTTAGGTACTAATTAAGTAGTAGTGTTTCATACGGTAAGATGATAAACATTTATTCATGATATGGAAAAGGAACATTGCAAGTTTTTTAATTGAATTTAATATTACACAACCTATCGGATACATCTGTCTTAATGACCAACCAAACTGAGTATTTTAGTAAATACAAATATTGCATGCTTGTGGATCATTTCTTAGCATCTTTACCAATACGATAAAAATCTAGAGCTCTAGCATAGTTCATTTCACAATGGTCCTCATTCTCATCATTCGTATCAGTTCTATTCTTAGCCTCGTTTGGTTTAATCCAGAACTTGATTCAAGTAAACTTACTAATACGTTGGCGTGTGTTTTATCTTAATCTTTTTCTGGAAATCTGGAGTTAGCCAGTTTCTAGCGTAAAATCTATGCTACCCATGTAAGGATTTTACTTTTCGGATTTTAGGTAGACTTGTTATTGATTGGGTGGATAAGAATGTTTTCAATTAGAAATTTATTATTTGAAATTTTTTGGATTGTCTTTATTACCCGTAGTATCTAACAATTACATTAAAGTACTAGAGGTCGCCCGCGACTTCATCTGCGTACGGAAAAAATTCGGCCGCTCCCAAAATTCACCACTTTAAATCATCCCGAGCAATTTTTTTAGCCTACTCAACTCTACCGACTCTACCGACTCTCCCCCCCTCCCCCCAACTTCCCTTCCTTTGAATGAACTCCCCAAATATACATTTTCATCACTATAACTTCAAAAAGAAAGAACTTTCCATACAACATTCCACCCCCCTTTCCCCCCACTTAAATCGTCCCTGTCAAAAAAACTTTGAAAACAGTATTTTTTATTTTAAATGAACTATCCAAATCCAAATTTTTGTGACTAAAAGTCCAAAAACAAAGGACTTTCATACAAATTCCCCCCCCCCCTTTTTCCCCCGCTTGGGGGTCGAATTTCAAAAAATCCTTTCTTATTACACCCCTCCGCATTGAGACGAATACAACCTCCAAATTTCAAGTCTGTACGACCAGCGGTTTGGGCTGTGCGTTGTCTGTCTGTCAGTCAGTCACTCAGGACAGAGTCTTTTATTATTATAGATTACTTTATAGTTAAGGCAGCAGGATGGCAGTGGGCGAGGCTGGCACAGGATCGGAAAAGGTACTTACTCAGTACTGACTTAGTGAGTATACTCAGTAGTGGGTGGAAAATTGTTGATAATGATAATGAAGTTATTTGTAGTGGTAGGACTCTACTGCAGAGTCCGCCTGGGGAAGTACCACACCTTTGCCAGTTATTCAACCACCAAGCAGTAGTATGCAAGCATTACTGTGTTCCAGTTTGAACGGCAATATTACCAGAGCAATTAGTGGGTATGAAGAAATCCACATCAACTGGATTTAATAATGTGCTTCAAATAACTACTTTGTTATATTTTGTTCGACGTGTCCATGAGATAGCATCTTGTCATGCTGTAGATAGATTGCTCTAAGATCACAGAAGATGGCCTACTGTGCAAGAATAGCAATGATGGATATAGCTATCAGAAAGGTCATTCGGGCATCTGATTTCTTTTGAGTTATTAGATACATAGATAGGTCACTGACAGCAACTACTGATGTAACAATTAGTTTAATACCTACCAATTTGGCAAATGCGATAAGTACTATTATGTATGATTATAAATATTCATGGCACTTATTTCTTTCTCAATCATGCAATTTTTTTGCAAAAATGTTTAAATTTACTAATCTTATATCTGGGAAGATATGCAAACCAAAACAAGAGTGATAAAAATAATAAAACTCAATATCTACTTACAAAATATATTTGAATTTGATTTGCGTTGCTTTGCGCGTTGTAGCGTAGATACGCTCAACCGTCTTATGCATAAAACACTAAAAAGTATTTCAAACTTATTTTAGTTAAAAAGTGTTTTGTCTTCTTTTTTAGGGTTCCGTACCTTAAAAGGAAAAAAGGAATCCATAAAGGATCACTCCATTGTCCGTATGTCTGTCTGTCTGTCAAGCCCCATTTTTTAAGAACGCGTGGAGATATCAAGTGGAAATTAATATCAAATACGTAAATCTACGGTCCCTTGAAGCACTAAAAAATCAAGCTTGCAAACCAACACAATAAAAAATTACGGCTATTTTTGCGAGTTTTTGAGAGTGAATTAAATCAAAATTCATAGAGTACTTTCCATTGACCTAGATTCATGAAATTTGGCAAGAAGCAAGGCCTCATAACAGTAGTTATGGGAAAAATCTGAAAATGTACAATTTAGATATATCGTCATTTCTCAAGCCAAAACTTAAATGGTTATTTTGTTTGTTGTTTGTAAAAAAAAATTTTTTTTTCTTATTTTTTTATTTATAGTAAATTCTCCTAAGCTATATATTCGGAATGTAGTTTTCCAGCACCTGGACCTGGGTATGGCCTTAAGCTGCAACCAGACCCACCGGAGGACGGGCAGCAGCGTCCTTTTGGTTAACGGCGGTGAGCATTCTGCGATCCCCAAGCCGCCTGCCAAGCGTGGGGATTATGGCAACACTACCCCTCTATTAAGGGGGAGACTTTCGTCCAGCAGTGGACGTTTTATGGCTGATGACGTGACGTGTTTTTTTTCTCGTAAGTACATACTTATAATACATACTACACGCAGACGCAGAACAAACATCTATGTTCGTCACATAAATTTTTGTCCTGGGTGGGAATTGAACCCACGCCCTACAGCTCTGAAGGCATACATTTTATATATTTTATTTCATAGATTGGTATGCATGGAACTGAGCTATAAGGTAATGTAAAAAGTGTAATGTAACGATTCCCTCGCGTTTCTACGATTAAATTGGTGAGTTTTTTGTCTAGATACTCATAGTACGTTTATTATAATAATAATAAAATAAGAAGAAGAATAATAATAAGAGAGAATAATAATACCTAATACCTCAAGAGGCTCTCGCTAGACGGTTGGGTCAAGGGTCAGATACAAAAGGCAGTGGTACTTGACACGGCACGCATTGTCAGGAGGTTCCTCACTCTGCAGCCCTAACCACCGGCAGCTTGAGCCCTGCCCCGCTGCTGGCGGCACCCTAGTTTTTAAGTTTTTTATAATTTGTGTTTTTGTATTCTTATATTTATTGTAAAAAACTTAAATAACTAAGAATTGAAATAAATACGTGTATAATAATAAACATAATTATATATATATATTTATCTTAATTGTTACATTACACTTTTTACATTACCTTATTTATTTATTATAATAAATATTTATTTCTGGAACATTTTAAAAGTACAGTACAGTACAGTACAGTATTATAACCTTAAAACATTTGTTTCCACGGAACACTAAAATAGTTTTTGCCAGTGATGCCAATTCGTTAAGCAATGCAGATTTCTATTTATATTTTAATGTATATGCTAATATATAGTGAATTATACCAGTCTACTATCAGCTTGGCATACCATTTCCAATTAAGTGTCCAAATAAACAAATTTATTTTATTACATTTTAAATAATTAGTAATGCAAAATATTCAATTTAATTACAAATGGCTTTAAAGATTAATAAGTTAGTGTTTCTAAGATATTGTTTACAGTTTATGTAATAAATATAATATGTATATGAGATTTGAAAGAGCCATTTGACTGAAATTTGACAAAATATCGGCGCTTTTTAGAATGCATTAAATTAGCTTTAATTTGGCTTCAGATTGCGGCACAAATAGCGCATTTAGATAATAATCAATACGACAAATTTTTGCTTTGATGATACGACAAGCCAAAAATTTACTATTACCATTTCTACCTGGGGTTCGATTTCAATAGAGATAGGGATTGTAGTGTTAAGGATGTGATCCATGTAAAAATAACGAAATAATTGGTTAATGAGAAAAATCGATGGTAGTAAATATTCCCCCTGTACATATAGTTGAGTAAAAGTGTAGTCATATGAAACTAGTTCGATTGGTTACATCCGAACCGGTCCACTCATCTCGATAAACGCATCGAATGCCGACAACTTGCACGTAATACCTGTTAATTGCAATACTGCTACGTATACTTATTATGAACAGAGAAAGAGCTTCATCCAAATCATAATAAACCGCAGCAGTAGCTTTTACCTATTTATTAATAAATGTGGATAAGCCTCAAAATAGTTAATCCGTTTATTGTCTTTATCCTCCACGTTGCACATTTGAAAGAAAGGAAAAGAAAAGATATTCCGAGTATACTCCACTTTTATGAAACTGCAACTTCAACTCTTGTTTAATGACCTTTATGAGGGTGTTCCCTTTTAATAACATGGGGATAGCGGTTTGAAAATAATAATAATCAATAAGTACCGGGCCTTATTAATAAACATGGATGAGCCTCAGATTAGTTAATCCGTCTTTGTCTTTATACGCCAAATAATACAGAAAGAAACAAAAGTAGTCCACTTACACCCATACTAATAAATCCTTTAAAATATTGAAATGGTTTCTTCCTAGAATTAGTTCTTGTTAGTAAAATTTGTGCCAACTAAGGCACTGTTACAATTTATTACATATCGAGTATTCATATAAATTCCAAACTATGTTACAACTTTCGCATCATGAGACATTGGAAACATTTACTCAAGGTCTAATAAAAATAAATCAACCTAGGTCATTTGGATTATGTAAATGAGCACATCTTAAATGTTAGATTATTACAATTTGCATACACACCTACACTCGAAAAGTAGATTTAAAATCTAGGTGCCTGTTTTCTCATGCTACATTTACTACTACTTTTATGAATCGTAGGTGTCAATCAGTTATACGGTATATACGCTAAATGTTTACGCAGGTAAGTAAGCTTCATAGGTACTAGACAGCCCTAAACAGCAATATTATTGACTTAGAATGGTAATTACATAGAAGAAGCCCGTTTCTTCCAGGTTTTAAAGATACTCATTCCGAGGAACATCGAATTCGTTGAACTAAATGGAATGCAATGAAAGCTATGCGTTTATGACTAAAACGTGAATGATATACGTTTTGTGGGTAAATATTACAGATCATATAGCCTGTTGATGGCTCGTCAACATAATTTCACCTACAAATACGATTCACCGCTGCGGGCAGGGGGCGAGGTAACGTTCAATGCTTGCGATTGGCCAATCACTGGCATGACGTAATCTGAGTTATGAAATTCAATGAAACTCTGACGTAATCGCAGTGGCTAGCATTGGTTTTTAAACTACTAATTTTCGTATGACGGGTGGACGATCAGTCATCCGGGTTTATTGTCTTCGGTAAATATGCAGTGTTCTAAGATTATGTCTACTAATATTAGGTCTTTACATATGAAATTGCCGTTTTGTATGGAATAAGTGAAAGTACTTATTTTTTCAAACTTTTTTATTTCTGTTATTCATAGTAATCACCCATGCAATCGACGCATCTTTGCCAACGAATTGGCAGTTTATTGATGCCCTTCTTGTAAAAATTAGCTGGACGGAGAGGCAACAAACTCTTCAAAAGCATTTTGTACTTCCTCTCGGGAATTGAATTTTTTACCCACTACAAAGTTGTCTAAATTTTGGAAAAAGTAATAGTCGGTAGGTGCAAGGTCTGGTGAGTATGGCGGATGAGGGAGAGCTTCCAATCCCAGCTCTGGCACCGGGAAAACCAATAACGGGTTGTGCTTTCGTTTGTACAGTTCTCTCCGTAAACGTTTTTGATGTTACGTGCCGTTTATGTCGCGTTGGTGCCACGACGGAACTCATATTCCATAATTACACGGATTTTTTAAGTATCTATTATGACGAAAAATGTTCAAATGTAATGAAAATACAACGCTAATCAATAAACAAAAGACCGAGTTTGTAAAAATAATGTCATGTTTTTAAGACAAAATTAATTTGATATCAGAATACAAAGCCATTCCAAACTTTTTTTCTATTTGAAATGACCAGTACTAAAGAACGGCAATTTCATAGGTAAAGACCTATTATAACTAGAAATTCTACGAACTGAACTAGAAACTGACATCCAAAAATCTGGACATATGAAAGCAAATATTGTCTTCGTTTGCTTCGCTCACTCGCTCACTCGCTCATCCCGTGGCACCCCCACGGGTGACCTCCAGGGGTGCCTTGGGTCTGGAATGAAAATGAGAAATGGTGTACTGGATAGTTTATATGTTCCTCTTTCAGCAACGGGTAAACAAATCAACATTATTTTAGGCATAGATTTAGAATAAGCGTCAAAAAGTGATATTTTTATAAAATAATATCTCGATTCCTAATAGACAGCTAATGGAACCGCTACTATTAACTACGAGTAGTATATATAAATAAAGTTGGTACTGGCTACTTAACGCATTTTTCGTGACGTAACATTACTGATTTTCTAGTACGTATTTATAACCTAACCTAACAATTTGCTGGAACCAGGCCTTTTCCTGTGAAAGTGCACGCTTGAACATTTGATTGACTAGTGCTCTGCTCAGTGGTCCGAATGGACTATAATAATATACTAAGACCAGTTGTTATACCAGTTTCTAAGTTAGTTATTCTGTAATTTGTTAATTTTTGGTGTGTACAATAAAGAGTTAATCTTTCTATTTCTCTACCTACCGCAAACAGAAGATGTGTATTACAATGAGAAAATCTAGTTAATATCACTAGTATTATAAATACACAAGTTTGTGAGCTGTAACGATAGAATTTTTTTTCAAATGGGGATAGCTTTTACCTCAGATTAACATATGAATTACTTTGTATCCCAGAAAAATATGCGATTCCCCAGGTAGTGGAAGAAACATTCGCAGTAAAGGAATCCAGTCCCACCCGCCGGGTGCTACAAGTAAACTATTACTGTAAAAGGCACTGATTTATAGCATCAGACAATGTAAACTGTGGAAGACAAAAGACGTGAAATTCAGCAGTGGTTTCTTTTTGTGATTTTGACTATAATCTCTTTAACAGTTCTCGAGTACAAGGACTCTAAGTCGTAAGTATTAAAAAAGCGCATTTCACAATTTTTGAAGATATAAAATCACTGAATATGACTGAAATATGAAAAATAGAAGCCAGTGAAAAAGCTGAGAATAGCATTGGCAAAAATAATTTTAATCTAAACAAGTTTTAGTAGGGATTATAGGTTATGCCCAGTTTTATGAATGAAAACTTACTTACTTACTTACTTACTTTAAATGTTTTACATAACATTTTGATTCAAGTTTCAATTAATTATAACATTTTAATATTATTCTCAGCAATTTCATCGGCTGCAATTTTTCTTAATTCAGTGACTTTGTATCTTCGTAAATGGTGAAACGACAGCGGCGTGAAACATTCTGGGCCTTAAGACGTATTATTTCTTCAGTGCTTAAGAGTAAGAGAAAATATAAACGTACAAAAATTACTATGAAGATTTTGAAACGATTATTTCCAGGGTTATATTTTTTTAACAATTTGTTGCTGAAGAAAAGGAAATGACAGAAACGTCTACAGTAGACCTCGACTTTATAAAAAAAAAAAATTGCTCAAGAAGCATTATCCAGCAAGAAAATAGGTATGTATGGAGAATCGCAGACCGGATTCCCTCTTAAGCATGTTAAATAGATTCAATTTTTTTCTCGTGTTTGTGTGACGAGATGTATTTTTTGGTAGATCCACGGAACGGCTCTTAAGTTTTATACTGTACTTTGCCGTCTCACCACAAAAATAATTTAAAACAACGCTTAGATACCTGTTTAGGTTTTAGACACATTTAGGTACATTTAGACAACTGAGTAATGCTGTAAGAATTAGTCGAAGTAAGTACAATAAAGCCGTCAAGGTAGAGTCTTCTTGCAACTCGGACAACGAGGGTTCCGTACCACCACATGTACTAGATAATCCGCGATAAACGAATATTCTGTGAACATTTCAACCGGCTATATATTACAATTCACAAGATTATAGGTCAGTAAAGATCGGAAAGACAGATGGACACAGACAAACAGACACGGTAAGCGGCTTAATAATAGGGTACAGTTGGATTCTTTGGGTACGAAACCCTAAAATAATTTCTACTTTCGTTCAATGTGCCAAATGCGAAATTTAAAAAATATGTGGGTATGTGGTATTTGGATTTAAAAACCAAACCACTTAACCAATTTTGATAAAATGTATATGAGACCACTTCTGAAGCCGTGTAACCTTCCAAACAAAAAATAATGAACGAAATCGCTGACTTCTATAATACAATTGTATTGTAGAGCTCAGTGAACAACATAAAAAAACAAACGAATTGAGAACCTCCTTTTTTGAAGCCGATTGATAAAAACAAGTGACAATTAAAAGTGAAAACATCTGGTAAGTACAAAAGAAAGAAACTTGTCTATATTTTTCCAAATACAACATCATTATAGTTGTTGTAAAGTATAATAAAGGCTTGTAAAATTTTCTCTATAAGTACATAATTATTTGTATAGTGTATAAGTACAAAATCAATGCTAGACTTTTGTTAAAAATTTCATGTTTATTAATTGTAGTTTTTTCATGATGGTCAAAGCTGCGATGAGATATTGATTTAATGATATAATATGCCATTTTTCTAAGCTATCCATGCCTTCAAAAGATATATCTTTACACATCAGCCGTCTACCACGCAATACTGTATCTACGAACACCTATCTCGTGGTTCGGTTGCCAAAAACCCATGGAGCGTGCATCTTCCTTGGAGTGGAAAGCATTGGATAACAATGACATACTTATAACACATAATGTTATGCAAGAACTCTTTTCAAAGTCAGTTTCTAACACGTGATGCGAGATTGCATTCCACTAATTTTGCATAAGTTTGGCGTGATGTGATATTCGCTATAGAAAACGTTTTTTTATTGTATTGTAATTATTTGATTATGTTTCATAATTTATGCTTTAAAAAATACTACAGGTAAATTAAACGCAAAATTTTAAATTTACTCTAAACAATTTTTGCTTATAAATATTTACGAACAGAAAAAAAAACACAATGGCTTTGTCACTCAGTCCATAACTGTTTAACGTTAGAATAAAAACATATGCTAGCAAGATCGAATGCTAATTTCGAAACCGTACAAACTGTTGCTATTCTCGATGTTACACTAATTTAAACGATTGAACATAAACGAAGCCTCTTGCGTAACTATTCGTACCATGTTCGTAAAATTAGGTACGGTCATGTCAAAAATCACATGTATAGAGAAATACAAGTAGGGTTAACACTAAACTTACAAGTGATTCGATTCACTTGTTATCTGTACTTAATAAATTAGAACTGGTTTTGTCACGAAAAACGTTAGCAGCCACTAACAAACAGTACAAAAGACATCAGCGCGTGTGATCGTCATTATTGATGGATCATCTATCCAAGATTAGTTTAGATTGAGTACCCAGCCAGAGCTAGATCGTCCAAGGCTTTTATCAACAAATGCAAACAAAGAAACTTAGTAAAATGAATTTACTTTAGTTAAGGAACTTTTTAGGAGGTAGAGGGATGAAAAATATCATAGATTTTCTAACAAGTCATAACATTTAAACTTAATAAGCTAAAAGCCGTGGTTACGTAATGGGAAGACTACTAGATTCAGAATCGTGAAGTCGTGGGTTCAATCCCCAATCCAATCAGGGTTCGGGCTCGACCCAATGAGATCTTTGGAGTTAATGTTCGGCTTTTTACACCACTGGGTTTTTAGTGAGTGAAAACATCAGGATAACATCGTTTATATACCTAAATACAAAAAAAAACTCATTGTATTATAATAACTACAACGGGACAAAAGAAGAATAATTGATTAAAGTTTGGTATGGGTACGTATATAGCTATTCTACATATATATTTTTTACTAAATTACACATTTGCCATCACAGACTTCCATATTCATTGATATGATGGACTGATTACAGTCTTCTAATTAATAGCTAACATATGCCTTAGGGCCAGTGGATAGCCACTAATTAATCAAGTGTGATTAAACACATCAAACAGCAGATCGTAATTATTTTAGTACCTAGTAAAAAAAAGCTTCAAATAGATGATGCTTGTACCCATATAAAAATATATGGGTACAAGCATCATTATATAATGCTTGTACCTTGTATAAATTAATGTAGGTGCTATGTTTTTGTATAAGCAAACCATACTATTAATAGTTCACTGCTGGATGTATGCCTACCCTTGAAGGGCAATAGGGCCATATCCACCATGCTGGCCCAGTATTTATAAATATAAAATTGAACGGACATTATTAGGTAACTTGATATATTTCCTAGCTTTTAAAAAAAAACCCGTGTACTATACAGCTATGGAGTAGATACTTATCTCTCCTTAAGATTTATTTATACATATCTCATCCCTATAATATACGTATAGTTTGTTTTTAATACCTGACTAAATTTGTAAACAACAATGGCGGATTTACGACCAATCATAGCCATTTTTCAGAAAACTAAGAGCTCTCATTGGTTCGAATCCGCCATTGTTGTTTACAATAAATGTAGTCAGGTATTATTAGTAATGACACGCACGAAGTCGGATCGAGACACTAGTGATGGGTAAATTAGTGTGTCCAATGAAGCTTAAATTGTACCGTTTAGCTACACACACTTCCGGTCCTAAAGCGGTGGTTACCGCTGTATGGTTTTATGGCCAGTGTCGTAACAGCCCTGTAATGTTCTGATTATGCTTTGAACTTGGCTTACCGCAGTTTAGGATAAGTTTTATTGCTATCGAGCGAAAGTCTTATAGGCCGGTGGCAGTAATTTTCTGTTATGTTTTTTTTTGCAATTGTAATGATAGGATACATTTTCATATAATATTTAAAATCTCTACTGTATACTATTGCCAATTACGGGCATAAAGATCAATGTTATATAGACATGTGAGTTGTGACTTGTGACATTTTGGCCTAATTATTACAAGGCGGTATGGGATTTTTTTACCACTGGGCCAGCTGCGTATGGAACATGTCCTATAATCAAATCTCCTCACATTTCTAAATCGCTCAAGCCATTTCGACATTAGATATACAAAAAAAATAGACAAAAAATTACATTAATTTATGATAATAATAACCAACAAAAGTAGCGTAGGACGCCCTGAGACTCGATGAAGTTACGATATACATAAGACACTGGGCAGTGACTGGAAGTGAAAAGGCGATGATCTTGCTAAACGGCGTGCATTAGGAGATATCTATGTTTTTTTTAACGAATATCATATCTCTGTGAAGATACTTTATTGAACATTAATTTGTTTGTTTGTCATTCACGAAGGTACTACGCCTGAAGCATGGCACAGAAGTGTGGTGGTGGTGTTCTTCAAGAAAGGAGATAACACCTTATTGAAGAACTATAGGCCCATCTCACTCCTGAGCAATGTGTACAAGCTGTTCTCGAGAGTCATTACGAACCGTCTCGAACGCAGGTTTGATGACTTCCAGCCTCCCGAACAAGCCGGTTTCCGTAAAGGCTTTGGCACCATAGACCATATCCACACGCTTCGCCAGATTATACAGAAGACTGAGGAGTATGATCGGCCGTTATGTCTAGCGTTTGTGGACTATGAAAATACTTCGATTCAATCGAGACCTGGGCGGTATTGCAGTCCCTCCAGCGATGTCATATCGACTATAGGTATATTGAAGCGCTGAAGTGTTTGTATAGAAACGCCACAATGTCAACCCGGTTGCAGGACGAGAGCACGAAACCAATCCAATTGCAGAAAGGCGTGAGACAGGGAGACGTTATTTCTCCGAAACTGTTCACGAACGCATTGGAGGACGTTTTCAAGCTCTTGGACTGGAACGGATTCGGCATCAACATTAATGGCGAATACATCACTCACCTTCGCTTTGCCGATGATATAGTCATCATGGCAGAGTCGCTGAAGGTCCTCAATACTATGCTCAGCGACCTCAGTAATGTTTCCCAACAGGTGGGTCTTAAAATGAACATGGACAAGACAAAGATCATGTCCAATGTCCATGTTGTGCCCATACCGGTTGTCGTTGGGAACGATACTCTCGAAATTGTTGACCACTATAACTACATTGGACAGATTGTTCAGTTAGGTAGGTCCAACTTCGACAAAGAGGTCGCCCGAAGAATCCAACTCGCATGGGCAGCGTTCGGGAAATTGCGTAATATCTTCTCGTCCAAAATCCCTTAGTGTCTGAAGACAAGGGTCTACGACCAGTGTGTGTTGCCAGTGATGACATATGGAACTGAAACGTGGTCTTTAACTGCTGGCCTTTTGGAGAAACTCAGAGTCACGCAACGGGCAATGGAGAGCTATGCTCGGAGTTACTTTGCGCGATAGAATCCGGAACGAGGATATTCGCCAAAGAACCAAAGTTACCGACATAGCTCGCAAGGTTTGCAAGTTGAAGTGGCAATGGGCAGGCCACATCACTCGAAGAACTGACAACCGATGGCGAAAAAAAGTTCTTGAGTGGCAACCGCGGACCGGAAGACGCAGCGTAGGAAGGCCTCCCACTAGGTGGACCGACGACATTGTAAAAGTCGCGGGCAACCGGTGGATGCAAATGGCAGGTTGTCGTACAGTGTGGCGGTCTAAGGAAGAGGCCTTTGTTCAGCAGTGGACGTCTCCGGGCTGATGATGAATTTGTATTAACTAATAACAAATTGATGTTTGTATCAATTTGTTATTAGTTTAACATTAACATTACATTTTAGTAACACATTTTTCCTGACTGTACAAATTTTCTACACTATAAAAATAATAATACTTATAATTTATATTAAACTGAATACCTATCCTGAACTATCCAAAACTATAAACTACAGGTAAAAACTAACTACCTATGTTTAGTAGTGGACTAAGGTAGGATGATGATAATAATTAAAAATATAAATTACAATTACAAAAAAAAAGATTTACAAACGGTAAATGAGCACTAAATATGTCTCACATATATAAGTAGTTACTTTAATACCAAACATCCGCAAAAATCGTGTACTTATCAAATATATGCACTTGGCATGTGAGCGTCTAGTAAAAATATGATCTAACTGCATTTTGATGAAAAGTAAAATCGGAAATTTGCATAGATCAATTACAGAAGGGACAGCGTGCATAAAGTGACAGGGTGCGCTCAACTTGCGTAGAAAGCCTGAGTGAAATCGATCTACTGGGGAAACCTGTGATATTGTGTTTTTATAATCGAAGTGCTTGAAAATTGCCTTGATGAAAACGTCTATACTTAGCCTGCCAACCATAAAAAGTGTCGGCTTCGTCTTTGAATACATAGAAAAATGTCAACATATATAATTTTACTTGCACATTTAAAATTTTACTTTAATTTAATTGGTGTGTATATTTTAGTTGATATACACACCATTTTTATCATTTTGAATTTCCCATATATACCTAAAACCTCTAAAATAATATATACGTTAATTTTAAATATATAGTAAAATAATAAAATAATATAAAATAACCTCTATAAATGCACGAGTACTATTCCAAACATAATATAAACATCATAACAAATGTCGTACTTGTTCCCAAGGCTCCGTCGCAGAATGTCCCTTTCCTAAAATGTCTAATGCACGCAAAACGTCCCTTTCGCTAAAATTCCCTTTCGCAAAATGTTCCTTTCGCACAATGTCCCTTATTAAATCTTATTATAATAAGTGTGCTTACTTTTTCGTTTCTTTCAGTCAGTCTGCACCTTAACAACTTATTGCCCTGTTGGGGGCTCTTACAGTGATATCGTCATCATGACCATTGTCCTGTTTCCATCTATAAGAGATGATTTATGTAGCGTCCAACCAAAGTATATCTGCGCTCATGGCTACTAAATAAGTCTAGTGCCGTAAATAGGGTAGTCAGCGGTGCTCAGGCACCGGGCGCTGGTCCTGAAGGGCCGCAAATATCAGAGCAGGACCAAAGTTTGAATAATTTTCTTTTCAAGGACGCAATTATACAGGGTTACAAAAAAGGGTAAAAAAAATTAGTATTTTATAAAAAGCAATAAAATTTTCAAAAATGTTTAGAATGCGTTAAGCGTGACTTTTTTTTTCTTTTTTTTTTTGTAAATTTTACTATTAATGCCAAAAAACATTTTTTTACTGTAATAACGTCTACAAAAAAATTGTTTAGTTTTAAATATCTCGAAAACTATTAACTTTCGCACATACATTGGTGGGATTAAATTTGATGTATGTTAGCTCCCCAATCTGGTCCTGCCAGGAATACGTCAAGTTACCAGTAACCCTGTAGAAGCTCGCACCGGGCGCATGAAAGGCTATTCGGCACTGATTTTTGGGTCCGGAGCCACAGATGTGGTCACATTTTTGTGACATCTGTCTTCTATTTTCTATTCTAGTCGATGTTTGTATATGTATGTTCCCTAGGGATTCCAAAACGGCTGGAGCGATTTATAGTTTTTTTTCCAGGTTAGCCCGAATCAGTTTCATGCGTAGTTTGGCACCCCTGCGGGGCAGGTCGCTAATACTATAATTCTTTTGAAAAAACATGAGTATCGTTAACGTGAAAACAAAACCGTTGAAACGAAAACAAAACGTGAAACTAGTTAGCTAGTTTGAGACAAATTACGAAAGGTAAACTCATCGCGTCATTTCAAATCTGCCCAAGAAAAAGTTCTACTTTAATAGGCTAATTCAAACCTAGTGTTGCTTACCTGAAATAAACCATTCCAGGTAAGCAACACTTTAACATATACATATACAATAACAACCACTTTCCGTGAAAAAGATTTTTGAAAGTTATAAACTCTAACTTACAAAGTAAGCACTTTACTTTACATGTAAATTTATTCCCCCGTATCTACCTAATGCATGTTTCTAATTACTATGCAGAAATTGAAAAAAAAACTCTTTTTCTTGATTTGACCGGTAAACGACTGTCTGTTCAGCTATATTGGAATACGAGTGTTTGTACTCGTATTACATTATTATTCAAACATTCAGACTAATGGAAAAGAAAGTCGAGATTATTCATAAAAATCGCAATTATTTTAACTGAACTATAATCTATAAGAAAGAGAAGGAACGTTTAAAAATAAAAAGTTTGAAGCACAGCTGTTGATACCACTTGCAGTTTTCAGTTCTTGTACTTTGTTGCAGTCTTTTTTGTGCTAGAAATAAAGTTCAAATTGGCTTTAAAGGGGTTTATGCGGTGATTAGTAGTATTGGTTTGGTGTAACGGTGTAACAAAGCAGATGAAATGACACGGCTCGTCAGCGGTAGTTGTTCATGTCAGTCACACTTTGTCACCTTTTATTAAAAATGGGTTTGTGTTGTTTCAACGGTTAGCCGGTTACCCATTATAATCTAAAATATACAGTCCTTTGAAAATAAGACGATCAGGTGGACGGACGTACCGGCAGACAGCAAAGGTTTATACAGGGTGATAAGTTTGGGTTGTATCAGGCCCACATCAAGCCGTAAGGAGATCATTTTACTTATCATTATCGTTCGCCTGGTGGTAAGCGTCACGCCTGCCACTAACAGTAGCAGTGCTAGAATTGTGAACTTGCGAACACAATCCTGCGCCGCACTGCACTGCGCTCGTCACCCTGAGATATTAGATGTTAAATCTCTTCTTACCCAGTAATTTCTCTGGTTTCCCTTCAAACCGGAACACAGTAATGCTTGCACACTACTGCTTGGCGGTTGAATAACTGACAAAGGTGTGGTACTTCCCCAGTCGGACTCTGCAGTGGAGTCGATATTACCGACAATACCGCTATAATAGGCCTAATAGTGCCCGCAAATTGGTTTATAGCCATAAAACGGCAATAATAACGAATATCCATCAAATAACATGCTTTTATTCTACTGTAAATAACTCTAAAACGAACTAAATAACTGTAATGTATAAACGTTGCTTGGAACTGAATACGTAACGTAATAGCTCTATTGTTTTCTAGAAGCAGTCGGGAAAATGATAAGTCGGCATTTGGGACGTAAATGTTACATGTTAAATAATTGTGTTAAACGTGATGACTGAGTGAAATTATTTTATTTTGTAATGTTGTCTGGCCACACGCTTTGCCTTTTTCATTTTGGAAATTGCATAAAATTAGATAAGTAGTACTTACTTAGCAATTTGTTTTTTTGAAATTTGAGTTGGTATTTACGTAGGTAAGTATTAATATTATCTAGTCCTTACTTAGATACCTATGGTCAGTGTTCATCAATGTTGATTTTTTTTTCGGATTTAATTCTGTTTTTTTAAATATTATCAAGTGACGTGACGAGCAAGACGTTCACCTGGAGGTAAGCGTCACCCCTGCCACTAACAGTAGCAGTGCCAGAATTGTGAACTTACGAACACAATCCTGCGCCGCACTGCACTGCGTTCGTCATCCTGAGATATTAGATGTTAAATCTCTTCATACCCAGTAATTTCTCTGGTAACATTGCCTTTCAAACCGGAACACAGTAATGCTTGCACACTACTGCTTGGTGGTTGAATAACTGGCAAAAGTATGATACTTCCCTAGGCGGACTCTGCAGTAGAGTCCTACCGCTACAAGTCCTACACTGTCCTACATTGTTTGTCTACTGTTGTTACCTTGCTACGCTACGTGGGCCGTCTTGGTTCTTGTCACAAAAAATTTAAGGACGCGAATAAAACAAAAAATTTTTTTTTTGTTTTTATATATATATTTTATAGCTTTAAGTAACTCTTTTGTTTGCTTCAAATATTCATAGATTTTATATGGTTGACTTTCAAAGGACAATGTAGGTGAGCTAGCAGTGGCTAGATCGACCTTGAATTTTAAGTGAGTAGGTATCCGAAATTCTGTTATTTTAGTACACGTTCCCATGACTTAGGCCATTAAGTAAGCACCTCAGCTAGGTCTGATACAGACGCCTTTCTGTACACTGATATGTAGAGTAGTGCGGTATTTAACAACACAACCGCCGACACGCGCGACCACTTTCCGCCCGGCCTGCTTGTCGAACGCATTCGTGTGACCCATGCTTAATAAAAAAAGTTTGTATTAAACATTAACAAATTTAAAAACCTATCAAAAAAGATATCATACATTTATCTGTGATAATTAAATATTTAAATACCGATTAAAATGACATGTCATAATTACCGCGAATTTTTCAAAAATGGAATACAAATTTCCCTTAATTACCTGATAATGAAATGTTTAATAGTGCGTTGCCGCATCGATTATCTAGTGTAGTCATTGGTGAAGTAAGAGTTTTTCTTTCTAACCTATGGTTTCTGAAATTATAGGATTTCCTTCGGCTGCGCTTGCGTGGACAGTGGACTAACACCGGATATGAAGACAGAACAGTGCGACGCGCCAAGATGCGGTGACCACTGGCCAGTGCAGTGCTGTGACTATCCATAGACAATCTGTGACTGATACTCGTGTGTGGCTCCTGAAGAATAACATTCGGACTTTGTGAGCTTGCGTGCAGTTCACGATGGTGTTTCTAAAGGTAAGAGAATTTTGAAAAATCGATGTAGAACTTTTTTTTTACTTTGAAAGTACCTACTCGTAGTTGAAGTGAAGAGCAAGTTTCCCTGATGGTCAGCTATTTTCTACTTACAAGAAGTTGATGATCATTTTTAAAGTATGAAACAGGGATAAACTGTTATCCTTGAAATTAAAGGAAAAGGATTAAACTAAAAATTAAATGTACTACATAATTTGTAATTAAAAACAATACTATGTTGTTGTAAGGTAAGTTCTTACTGAAGCATTATTTCAATTCAGAGAATTTGAATTTAGGTACCTGGACAGATCAGCTAACTAAGATGATCTCTGGTAGCCTATTTATACCGACTAACTATATATCCTAGATACTTATAGCTATACACTTGTTATTGCGAGAAATTGTTTTTGAGAGATGCTTTGCACAGACAGACATGGAGAATGAAGAGAAGATAAAAGTAGCTCTACTTTCAAACATCTTTAGATTAATAACAGCAAATACGATTCTAATATTATATTGTATTCAGTTATGTCAAAAAAGATTCTCAACTCATATCGCATTCTTTTGGAATCTATTTCTGCATCGTTTTTACATAAGTTTCGAATAATTTATCGAGTTTAATTTAAAATTTGTGGCCTAACCCCTGATGTTAACACTGACTTAATTATTTTCGTCGTTTTAATATAAAAACAAATTCGTAAATCGTTGCTTAATTTGAAATAGTTTAGCAAAGCTTGTGCAATGGAGAACAAGAATCTGTGTCTTTTTCCGATCTTGCATAGTTTTAGGCGTTTATGGAACAGTTTATATGATAGGTGTGCCATATTGTAACGTGATGTAACATAATGCCTTGCTCGTAAAAATTCGTGTCACACACGATGAACGTAAACGGTACTAAGGTCCAGTTTATCGTATTTCTGTCTGATTAAATTGTTACTTGTATAGTTAGGGGAATCTTACCTGGGACCACAGGACTTAACCATAACCAAGTCAAATAGTCTATGAGGTACTTTATTGGAAATAATAGAACGACATACATCCTCACTTACTATCAGGTGAGAAGTGGACAAACACTAGCCCATACTTTCATATACAAACGAATCCGTGAAATGGCGTCAACTGATGTACGTTTCAAACGCATTTTGTTGTATACGAACATCAGTTTGTTGTAAATTTTCGCTAATAAAGTCTTTTGAGCTGTTTATTCCTATGGAGTAATGTCGTAGAGTATATTTAGTAAAAAGTAACACAAAATGTTCCACTCACAAGCATTTTTCAGTACGAGTACAAAGTCGCGGGCAACAGCTAGTTAGCTAGTAGTATAGACTAACTAATCAAACATAACTGGTAATGTGGTATCGATCCCAGAATGGCACTAATTAAAAAGATGATTTGAAATGCAAAATCTTTGAGCAAGATGAAATCCAGCAATTTGGTTTATAGCATATTTAAAGATCTAGCATTGTTGGTAATTTTGTTACTCCTTTCGCCAAATACTTTCTCCAACTTTTGAAATAGAATGTTTAGTTCTACAGCAAAATATTTAAAATAAAACCAAGTATGCAGTAAAATGAGTTTTTGAAAAACATTCCCATAAAATATTTATAGACAACAACGCTAACGCAACGCTTTTTTTAAAACGGTTTTTAATAATTATGCTGAAAAACGCTTGCTGTACACAAAACTTCCTTCACGGGAGATTAAGAGAGAGATAACCCGGTATTGTGAAACCGGCTTAAGTAGATAATTGAATTAAAAAGGCTCGAGTTACAATTGCCACGCTTTTCCCTAAATGTCACTTGATGGTGCTATAATGGCTCTTGGCAGCTTTTCAACTGGTTTTTGATGAGATACGCATTTTTACGTAATAATGCACTACATTTTGTAAGTGGGCAATTACGTACCTATTGCTCAACTACAGAGAACATATATACATAAAATAGGTCGCTGTATATAATACAAGAGATTGCCCACAACTTCGGAAAGGAACGGAAGAAATTCGCCCCGCTCCCAAATACTCGTATCTTCCATACCTCTGGGTTAATTATTAATTATTTTCCTCCCAATATTCACCACGTTAAATCATTTTTAATTCAATGTGGTGAATATGGCTTAATTTCAAGTATGTACTGCCAGCAGTTTAGGCTGTGCGTTGTCTGTCAGTCGTTGAGTCAGGTCAGTGATTCTTATAGTATTAGATTACTATCTACGGTAATGCAGGAAAGTTCGCATAAAAATATTATTTTTTTATCTGGCAAGTCCTTTTATTAACTTATCATCATCATCATCATTTGCCGGTTTCTACGTATCAGAGTTGATTTACGTACCGTCCAAAGTGTTTATGTGTTCTTAGGTGAATAAGCCTATTCTGTAGCCAAAGTATACTTACCATGTAAAAGCGTATACTTTGTAAAGCAAAAGGCCAAAATAACTTCTTGTACCTACCTATTTATACAAGTATCATCCAACACATTTCCTCTAGGGCTAACCCTTCATTCTCAAAACGTACTTATATTTGTTAGGTGTTGAGTTTAACTAGTTTTTAAAAGAAATAACAACTATTTAACTTAGTTTTGATTCATAGTAGAAGCTATTTAAAATGGCGAGACCAAGGACCTTGTGTTGATTTAGCTATTTACTAGGATTATCACTGTATATTTTATTCAATACACAAATTTCGTATGTCTAAATGCACCTAATCAATATGATGCAATATTTTTGTTTTTGAATGGCTTTGCAGATAGGTACGTTGCTTACATAAAACTAAGCTTTAGAGATCCAGACAGTCTATTGCATAATGTAGTTTCGATTCACCCACGCTTATAATATTACCTATAGTTATTGATTTAAGATTGATTTAGTCTCTTAGTTATTTCGTAATGGATTTAGCTAAATCTAGTACCCACGGTACTGTAACAAGTCACCGATTTTTTGATTATGTTTTTCAATACCCTACTTTGATACAGGCTGTGGCTTTGAGGACACAGGTTCAAAAGTCCATACTCCTTCCAATATTTGACAAAGTGGGTATTTAGTATGTACGAGTATTACAGGATACATTTATGACCTTAATTAAAACCGTAAATTAAGACTGTAAATTCGTTACAAGATTTTGTTTAAAATTTTCAGGCTTCCTTAAAGTTAATTAATTAGTAATTATGATTTTTTTTTTTTTTTTAAAACAGACTAATTAAGGGTCACTCAACTCAAGAAAAAATTGCGACAGTCAAGCCTAACTCATGCCTCAGTAACGCGATCGCGACTTTTACTGTAAGCTGCAAAGCAACACAAAGATAGGTTACAGCGCAATAAATCACTGATTATATCACTTACAATGTACACAAATAAGTAATTAAGTGCAATCACTAGAAATTACAAGTTTTGAAAATTAAGAGCGACGACATCTTGTAATTATTCAAATCAAATCAAATAATTGATTGTTACAAAACAAAGATGGTACATGGTAGCATACATTTAGCGAGAAACATGTTTAGACTAGTAAATATATTAACGTCTAAAGTTACAATTTAATGAAGTGCTCCGAATTTATAAACTAAGCTACGAATAGCTTGTCCTAACTGATATTATATTGAATAGGCTACATGACTGGTTTTTTTATTGTCCTATTAAAATGTGGCCCATAAATATAACTGATTAATGAAAAATAAATGAAAATCTGATCAAAAATAAGCATTTTAATATCATGCTAGACAGAGAGGCGAAACAGCAAATCGTGACGTCACTTCTCTGTACGCCATATAAATTCTATTCCGACAAGTAAGGCGTGACGTAATTTTTTGTTATGTGTGAAAGGGACAGAGTTGTCTCTAACAAAAACTTTAAACGCTCATATTATATCAGAACATTATTAACCGATTTAAATTAGTTTTTCAATAAACATACTATATTTACTTAAATTCTTCATCAAAGCTATTGGTTTCAACGATATAAACATCAGTCATCTACCCTAAGTTTCCCGTCAGAAAGACTAGTTTCTCAAATGCACAAAAAGTGGTTTTACTATGCTATTCAAGACGTTATTTTTTTTATACAGTCATGTGACCAGACGAGCTAGACTTTCACGTGATGGTAAGCGACACGCCTGCCACTAACAGTAGCAGTGCTAGAATTGTGAACTTGCGAACACAATCCTACACCGCGCTGCACTGCTACCCTGAGATATTAGATGTTAAATCTCTTCATACCCAGTCATTTATCTGGTCTCGTAATAGTTATTCACATTTAGCAAGCCTAGTAATAAGTCAATTAATCACTAGCTCATGTCGAACTAGCAGTGCAATATGTTAATTTTCGAGGCTTCGTCGTCTTCACCTTGAGTTGACTGATTATAAATAGATTTAGCCTTGATTAGCCCACAAGTGAGTTAGGGTTAACAGGTGGTTTGATAGACAGCCTGAAAATAAAGAGTTTTAGTGCGTTAAAGAGATTTTTAAGAGAAAATTCGTTGCCATTTAGCTAGTGAGGCGTATTCAATAAATTTTCAATTCGATGAATCACTTAGGGCTTTCGATCGGTAATTTTTCTTTGGGGTAAGCCGAATAACACAACTTTATGAAAAAATTAAAATAATTCGATTATTATATTTATTTATGTTAATAATTATTTATAATTAATTTTTGTATGTTTAATGTACCTAATTTTAAAGAATGCTCTGTAAAGAATTGATTATTTGTGCCATTGTCTCTTGGAAGAGTCAGCTCTCTACTTGGAGGATTTGAGCTCTCTATGTAATCAAAGTATTAGCTTGAACACTGATTAATGCTACCTGTCAAGTGCCTGTCAAGAAATAACGTAGCATTAGAAATAAATAAAAATTTGCTTCATCATTGTAGATAGTTTTTAGTGTGCCGAGCTGCTTCTGAAGTTCTTCCTGGCACAATTTTTTTTTTGGATTAATTTCGTAAACTACTTTACTCTAATCGTCGTCAGCCATAAAACATCCACTGCTGGACGAAGGCCTCCCCTACGTAGTAATTTACTCTAGTAATTTTTGTTAATAAGCCAGTTTTTTTTTACAGGAAATGGATTTTGATTCTAATCTTAACTAATCAATAATTGGAAGCTTATTAAGACCATTGCAGGGCCTCCTCCCTCTTTCGCCAAAACCAGATTAGATTTGGCGTAAGAGAAACCAAAAAGGTTCTTAGTGTTCACAGAAACTAAGTTTTTTTTACATAGCTCAATTACTATAGGTAAAATATATGTCAAATAAAAAACAAGCAGGTCAATGAATGCTTTAAAGAAACTATTCATTATTTTTAATTTCACTTCATATAAACATTAGACTTGGCGTGGGACTATTCAAAAACAATAGGCCATTTATTTTGCCAGACACTAGGCCAGACAGTTATATTTTATTTGTATAAATCTTACATTCAAAATGTTAATAATTATCGCAATGCAACCAAAGAAGACGCAATAATGTTTGTTTACATAACTGTCTCAAGAGTCATAGATTCCTTTGATAAATATTTATGAATAATATCAACCGAGCAATCAGCTAATGCTCTAAAATCCCAAGATGATACCAGTAATCTCTAGATAATATACACGTAACACGCCAAGAAAGTGTCGGAATTTTTTAACGACACAAACTGCTTGGAGTAAAAGCTAGCACTCCCGTTTCTAAGTACTTGCCCACTCGATGGTAACCGGTTTCATAATAAGCTCTAGTCTATTTTTTGCCATTCACCTGTTTGGTATGAGGTGCGGTCTGTCCTAGGCGTCTGCGGGCCGGTAAACACGCGCGGCCATCCACCTCGCATCTAACTGACTTTTCCGCTTTTACTTTCAGATCGTTCCCGTGTTCCTCTTCGTCCTCGTCGTGGCAGCTGAGAAGAAAATCGAGCTCCAAGACATTGAGGAAGACAACCTCCAAAGTGAGAAACAGAAGGAATACGAGACTTCGGACCCGCGGTACCAAAACTCGGGGTCGGGCTCAGTGGCAGTTTCGGACTTTTTGAAGAATGGCGTTTTTCGTTACTTTGAAAAACAGGCGCAGTCTCCTCAGCCGAATCGAATGTACGCGGTGACGGAAGCGCCAGAACTCCCATCCCTGCCACCCGTCCATCCATCCATCCAGTCTAAATTGGAATACACACAAGCCTCGCAGCCGCAGCCGCAGCAAGCGATGGTTGGCTACCTGTCCAACGTACCGATGCAAATATATCTAGTCCCACAGTATTACAACGAGGCCGAGCAAGGCGCGAATACGCATACTGCAGTTCAGTACACGACAGGTGGTCATTACGCTGCCCCGACGCAAGCGACTCAAGGGGTCGCGCGAGTCATCGGCTACCAGACAGCGCCTGAAGCAGTACAAACGCAGACTAATTACATAGAAGTGCCGACCTATGTGGCTCCTACAGCTAAGACTTACGTACCGCAGTACTCGCCTCCGCCAGTAACGTACGTGAGCTACAACCCTCCTGCGGCGACTCCGGTACCTACCGTACCACCGGTGGTCACCTACCAGGTGCAGTATCCGGGTACCGTTATAGCTCCTCAGTCAGCTGCCAAAGGCTATTACCAAAATACGCAATATCAGGATTCCAATGCTATAGAAGAGCATGAAAGTGAAGACGAGAGGTCTAAGCAGTACACCCAAACCGAAGTCTCATACTCAAAGGCGCCTGTAAGCGATTTTCCGCGGTTTTACTCCGCGAGGCCTCCTCCACGAGAAGAATATTATAGGCACAGTCACATTCAAGAATTACCGCATCCAAATCCACTTCTGTTGAAACCTCATCCTCCGCATCTAGCGCATATTCCGAAAGCTTTGCCGATGTATAAACCGTTGAATAAGCCAGTGTACGGAGGCCACCCATCCCCCGGTATTCTTGCAGCGAGACCGAGTGAACATTTCCCGACGTTCAAACGACGACCGACATCCCTATTGGATTCATACGTTCCGTCGAGGCTTCAAATCGAGTACATGAAAAGAGGTTTCACGAACGATCCTTTGCAAGCTTACGAGGATCTTTCAGGTGGACACCATTTTTCCCACGCATCTTCGCCAAGGCATTTTGAGCGAGGTTTCCTTCCAAACCAAATGTACCATACGGCCAGTGGCGGTGTCACTTTTGGACATTATAAAAGATCACCTAAGATTGATAAGGCTAAGAAGAACTAGATAAATGAATAGGCCAAAACTTCAGTGTATTTAAGATGAAATAATATTGTACATCATACTCAAAGCTATAGAATAAGCTATACTTTAACCTATTCATAAAAGTTCAAGGCTATTCAGTTCTATAAAATTATCAGTCACGTTGTCACTAGCGTAGATGCGTGAAGACGAGACTTTTTTTTATGGATTTGGTTAGCTTATAGAGTTTTAAAGAATAAAACCCGTCACACACGTAGCCTAGTATATAAATATAAATCATAGCATGGCATATTAAAATATGTTTTCTATTCAAATTTTCTACATTTGCATGTAGATATTTGCATCTTTCTTTCACATGCAGCTATAATTATATATTTCTATTTTTGTATATAAAATATATCGTAATATGCCATGCTATGAAATGTATTATAGCTTCGTGTGTGACGGGCTTAAGAGGGTTAGATTTAGGCACTTAGGTATAAGTAGGTATTTCGCCGAGACTGCTACAATAATATTAAACTTATTGTCTTCTTATTGTAATGTATTTTAATAGAAGTTTTTTATACAGAGAATTTATGGAGTTGAGTACTTAATATTTTACATACGAGTATAACTTCCAGGTACCAGCAAATAATCAAAACCTAAAATATGACGTATTATTTGTAGGTACAGATTTCTCTGGCATTTTATCAATGCGCGCGTCGGAAACTAAAGATTATTCTCATTTTGTATCTTGTAGCAATTGCTGATTGTGTTATTATTTATAATAAATTGTTTAGAAGTGATGGAGTTCGTTTTTTTACCCCAAACGCACAAAATGGTGGCACACAAGACACAATCTTACTAACCCAATGCGAACCAAATTAAGATGGTTCCGGAAAGCAATGCCACTTTATTTCACATCATCAGTCAGAAGACCTCCACTGCTGGACAAAGGCCTCCCATTAATAAGAGGGTGGGGGTTTATGCCAATCCTCTCTATCAAGGGAAATAAGAATTTTCAAAATCGGTTCACATTTGACGGAGAAATCGGTGTGCATAGGTACATTAAAAAAAATACATACATACAGTCGAACATAGAACCTCCTCCTCTTTTTTTGAAGTTGGTTAAAAACAATCCACACTGATCATGAGTAGGTAGGTACTACTTTTACTTAAGTATAGCCAGTCAAACTTATTTGGCAATAGTAGCATCATCAGACGTTGTGCTGTATCCTTTTTCGATAAGTTGCAAAAGCAAGAACGATCAAGTCTCAGTAATATTCCTAAAGTTACTGACTTTTAGTATGGCTTTAATGAGACTTCTATTCCAAGAACAGATACGTTTCACAATTGTTTTCCAGTTCTTGCAAATGCCTACACTACACTTATGTAATCAAATACCCTTCGTTATTATAAGTACAAAGAAAACTACAAGTTCTGAAAATAAAATACAAAGTCATCTGGACAATACGGTTTTTAGGTTACAGTTTTAGATTGTATGATTGATAAGTTCTCGGAAGGATCTCCTTTCCTCTAAAAGCAAATTATAGCGGTACCAACTACAAGGAATATCTTTTATTTTTACTAGAGTTTATTAAAGGTACAAAGGTTATTTTTTAAGATAATTATGTTGGCACCAAAGATACCCATGCTGGTCTTAATTAGACACAGTGTTGCTAGGTATCATAAACTTCGAGCATATAGATACAGTTGGACATGGCAAGCCAAGGTGTCAAGGTGTACCTGCTAAAAGGTAAACAGTGACCATTGTGGTGTTGCGAGTTTGTTTTAGTGTGCGTTCATAAGAACAGGTATTTTTAGGGTTCCATACCTCAAAAGGAAAAAAGGAACCCTTATAGAATCACTGCGTTATCCGTCTGTCTGTCAAGGCCCTTTTTCTCTGAAACGAGTGCAGGTATTAAGTTGAAATTAATATCAAATGCGTATGTCCACGGTCCCTTAGAGCTGTAAAAAATCGAGCTTCTAAGTCAAAGCAATCAAAAATTACAGCCATTTTTCTAGTGTTTTTTAGACTCGCAAGTAAATCAAAATTCATAGGGTACTTCCCGTTGACCTAGAATCACGAAATTTGGCTAGAAGCAAGGTCATATAACACTGGTTTCACTAACGTGAAAAAAATCTGAAATTTGATAATTTGTAGATATATCGTCATTTCTAAAGCCAAAACTTAAATGTTTATTCCGTTCGGTTGGCTTCCGTTCTCTAGTTTCCAAAAACTGACTACTATGATGGTGCCACAGATAAAATTTGCCCGCGCCACTCATTTACCGCAACTGTTAACTGTTTCGTTCGTCCTTGTGGAGGCACGATGTGCGTCCATTTAAATTGTACTCCCTAAGGCTGAAACGTGGTTCCTCTTATCTGAGGACTAGCATCAATAAGCAACCCTAGCAAAATTCATAGTAACTATAGAAAAAGAAGAAGTACGTATCTAAACGATAGAAAAAATAAAAAAAACTGGAACATCTTGTCGAACATAAATTGAAACTCCTTGTTCGGGTTCCTTATCCAAAGAGTGTTCAACTATACCCTATGACTAAGCAATCCATCTCTGTTAGTCTTAAAATATGTTAGCTCGTCTGTTTTTGATCTATAATGACTTATATCGCGTAAATCGTAATAGGTAGCCGGTTGTTATTCGTTAGATACTGTCGTGGATTTCCTTTGTACTTGTGAAAGAAAGAAAGAAATGTAATTTATTACATATATTACACACACATACACATATATTTATTACATTTATTATTTATTTGTGGTGGTACGGAACCCTCGTTATCCGAGTCGCAAATACTCTTATTGACGTCTTTATTTTTATTAGTGTTTAACTTTACTTGAAAGTGTGTCATGCATATTTACGTCGTCCCCCGCAGAAATTGGCAGATAATTAGGTATGTTGGCAGTTTCGTCTCATATATTAAAGTTAGCTAGTGTGCTGCTACACGCTGATAAAGTGTATTTTTAATTCCATCTCAAGCGTAGTGGGCCCTAGGGGAAAAAGATCTCCGTTGTCCCACCCCACCAGTGGATCATAGCAGTGGGTCCACGGCGAAACACCCATAGATTGCCGCTATTGGCATCTCCAATGATTAGGTATATGATCAAAAAACCTTATGATACCCTCACAGAAACTTACATCGGTATGTTCTAGATACACAGATAGCTGCATAACATTACCTTTAAAAGCACACTAACATGGGCAGACATTCTGTTTTTTTTGTAAAATGACGGTCACATTACCAAAGAACGATTCACGACATTTTTGTCATTGATATGTCTTTGAAACCTAAATAGCTTTCCGCATGAGTTGTTAAGCGTATTTTTAAGCGTAATTTGTAGCTCTAACGGCTCTATCTTGGAACAGCTTAAAACCCCTTTTTTATTTAAATCAATGGTAAACTTTTAAGCTTATTCTGAGACTGTACGTAGAAAAGCCTGTAAAGTTGAAAATTGTATGAATTAGGTACATTAATACAAGCTATGTAAGAATATACTGAATAAGTAGGTAGGTACTTATCTACTTAGTCACTCTATACTCGTAAAAGGGCAAAAGTAGGCAAAAAAGTTTAAAATAATTAAAATTTACATCTTATCTAAGTCAAAGTAACCAATCAAAATCACATAGTTGTTATTTTCTCAAGAAAAGTACGAAGTAGGTAGTAGTAGTTAACAGTAGTTTTTCTTGCGATTATTATATTCATTACCTACATTTGAAATATATTACCCTTTTGTTAGACTAGTCGGGTAAAAAACAGCGTAACAAGAGTCTCCATCTATCCATTTTCCCCCAATAAAATACACTAAAACCTTTAAAAGTTTCCGTAAATTTTCTACGAAATAGGATCTCTTACCATCCACTACGCTTAGACTGTACATCCACGAAGCTTTTAACGCAGAGCTGAAGATGGCAGCACAAGTCTACATAGGAAAGAAAACTTAAGTAACCTGTCGAATGCCTTTCTCCTCTGAAATGTATTTGCATGGTATAGTAAAAGGTATAAATGTTCCGGTAGAAATCATAGAGGGCGTCTTTTCCGAGATGAAAAAGCATACTATGGTATTTTTGCTTTAAGAAACTCTTGCATAATAACTTGCACAATTAAATCCAGTCTGAAGTGTATGAATAAATAAGATTTCTTTGGTAAATTACATAGGTAAGCGTAAAACATGTTTTACCTAAAATTACATCCTGGGAGGACGTTATGTAAGAAGGCACGAAAGCAAAAGTGATGCACTACCTACCTAGAATTTTATTACACTTAAACTAGTATTAGGTATTACAAGTAGGTCACATTGTATTTTATGGGCACACTTACTTAATTTTATTACCGTGAAATAGTCAGGTCATCAAAGAGGCTGCATAACGTGTGCGAAATTTTCTTTACAACTCTTTACAGCTCTATAGGAGAGCTACTTCTTATGATGGAAAGTGGTTATCAGTAAAAGATGAAGAAATATGAGTTCTACTATATAGTACATACAAAGCATTACACATCATCATCAAGATTTATAGCGCATTCTCATATAGTTGTTAAGAGATGATATGTGGTATGTATTGACACAATTTTTAGAGTTCCGTTCCCGAACGGTGTCCAAATGAACAGTGTTCTATTACACGTAAGTACGTCGGGATTACAAAATTTTACGCTGCTGGTTGTGTTGTTTTTCACTGTTTTTGTTATCTAGACTTAAAAAACGAAATGATTGATTGTTCTTAATTATATCTATTTTGTTTATTGTGAAAATTTAAAGTAACATTAGAAATAATGGTACCTACTTCGAGTGTGATTATAACTCTACAGCAAAATAGCAAATAGTCATTAATATGAACCAACAAGAGCGAACCGAGCTTGAAGTGATCTGCGCTCAGATTCTATACTTAATTGACATGGTTCCTACTCGAAAACTGCACTTTCTGTCTCACCCAGTCTGAATGTAAAAGACGGAGACTGCGAGAGTAATTTTCCAATAGAAACCTTTTAAGATTGGATTCAAAATACGAGGACTGGAGAATACTGTGAGAGACTCCGAAATACACTGTTACAGATACTTATTCACCTTAAAGCAGAGTTTATTGACCCTAAAAATTGTTCACGAATAATTTTCTTCTATTATGAAAACGTAGCGGATGTGATCGAAACTATAGTTCGAGTATCCGATTTAATTAAAAGTGAGTAATCCCGTACAAAAAAAAACAATAAACTTCTAGTAGCTATTTCATTATTCAGTTTTATCGTAAATGTGACTAAGATGAAGGAAGACTCATCTTTAAAATCTGACTAAATCTAATGCGCTTTACAATCACAAGTATTTTGAGAAATAGTAGAGATTCGTAGATATGGAAAATCGTGACGGAATCACACCCAACTTTGCAGGATTTCAGGAAAAAAAAATGAAATGCTTTTTATGGTGTATTAAAAAGGGAATAAACTCATCTACGGAACTTATCTGTAGGTAATCATGATTAGGTTAGGTACTTTAGCACATATAAATTATATTTATTGTAAATCAGGAAGGAATATAGGCACGGGTATTTATTTGACTGTTTATCCATGCGATTACGTGTCTACAGCTACTAACTTATCTCATAATTTATGCACTGTTAACCTACGGCACCGTTAGAAAGATTTACATCATTAAAAACTTCAATGTTGCATTTCTAACTGTTTGCGTAAATTTAGTATTACATTAGTACCTATTTGGTATATTAGAAGTGTAAATAAAGTCTAATTAGAAGCATACTCACCCCAAGGGGCTTAGCATAAAAATATCCTTTATTAATAACATAGGAAATTATGAATAAATATTTAATATTCGCTTACATCGGCTATAACAGTTCTTCATTGATTTGAATATTTCTCATTCATTTTTAGGGTACCAGACCCAGGGTATTTTTTTTTTGTGTTGTGTACGGAACCTTGAGTACGAGTCCGATTCGCCACCTGGGTCCTCATTTTTGAATCGTACGCAAGAGTTGCGCATGCGAAAGGAGCCGACCTTCGAATGATATTGTTTAGAATAAGGTTCAACATCGTTTATAAGTCGGCCCCGCTCCCATGTGCAACTTAGCGCACGATTCAAAAATAAGGGCCCTGGTATTATTAAAATACCTACGTATCAAAGTATTTTTTTAAGTTATTGTTTTAGGCGTTACTACCTACTGCTCACTCTTTATTTGAAGATGGCCATTACCAGATTGTATGAGTTCAGATATATTGTATTTATTTGATTAAATTTTTATAATTTTAGGAAAACTTACAGCTAACCAATGAAGACAAAAAGAGAGAGTAGGTTGCTTAAGGTCAATTACAAGTTTCCACAAATAGATATAAATATAAGATGAAAAACACAGCTTAGGTATAAAACCACAAAATACTTAACAATACTATACTATAACTATATAATTAATGCAAACTCATATTGATTTTAACTTACGAGAAGAAGGAAGCGCTAAGTAAGCGCTTTAATTTAGAGGTTGAGGTATAAAACAAATATAGTTGCGTATTTTTCAACGAGTTAGTGCTAAGCATACGTTCGAAGACAGAAGTTAATTTAGGTTTAGAGTAATCAGACATAATAAATATTCCGAGCACGTAGCCGCAAAATTTGTGCCGAAGTCGGCTAATTCAATTCATTTCTGTTTTGGCAATATTGAAAAAAAAAAGAGTTGAGCTCAACTAATGATCTGGAATGAATTGCGGAAACCCATTAGGCAGAGACGTGTCTAAATTGTAGATTTTAAAAAACCTTAGAAATTTTTGCTTCTTTTTCAGAATGTTTTTTTTTCACTTTAGGAAAGACAACATAGAACCCACACTTAAGCCATACAAAAATCCCATATCATATTTTATTTAGAATCCATACATTGTAGTCGTAACTACAGCCCTGCGCAGCGTTATTCCTGCGAAGCTTATAATATGGCCAGAGGCTGTAAGTAAAACTTGTTTTATTAAATTATATTTTTTATGACATCAAGTAATGAGAAAAACAAAATGCACTATTGCGCTCCTGATGATAAGAGATAACGCCCTTAAGAGGGAATCCGGTGAGCGATTTTCCAACGTATTCCCCTATTTTCTTCCTAGATAATACCTCTAGCGCAATCTTTTATTTTATAAACTCTAGGTCTACTGTAGACATATCTGGTTTTTTTTTTTTTGCAAGAAATTGCTAAAATAAATACAACCCTTTTAATATTTTCATAGTAATCTTTTAGGGTTATATTTTCTTTAGCAATTAGTTGCTGAAAAAAAGAGAATGACAGATACACGTCTATAGTAGACCTAGAATTTATAAAAAAAAATATTGAAAGGGGAATACGTTTGTATGGAGAATCGCTCACCAGATTCCCTCTTAACTGTTTTGGCGGTGCGGTACGGTACCCATCTGTCAAAATGATGCTATATGACCAAAACCACCCGCCCGCACCTCTCCGCCGCACCTGTACCTTGGTGGTACAGTAAGCACATTTTTTTATCATCACGTAGTAGTAATTGTATTATTTGGGAAAAAATAACATACATTTTATAGAAGTGGTTTCATGTCATCTATTTACTGTAAATAATTTACATTTAAAAAAAACGAAAAACGAAACGTACCTAAATAAAATTATTTATAAGGTTTAGGACACTTATTTTAGTACAAACGTAAATTTATATCATTTTAAACAATTCATATCCTAACCTAATTAATAATATGAAACCGAAAGTAGGTACCTTAACTCGTCTGCGTAGCGTTTTTATATCTAAACGTTGCACGGACCTTGATATAATTTTATAACGATACTTACTTATAAATATTTTATTTTATTTAGTAGTAATTTTATAACAATACTTACTTATAAATATTTTATTTTATTTAGTAGTAATTTTATAACAATACTTACTTATATATCACACATATTTTATTTTATTTAGTAGTAATTTTATAACAATACTTACTTATACATCACACATATTTTATTTTATTTAGTAGTAATTTTATAACAATACTTAATAATAATAATAATAACTACCTACTAATAACTACTTAAGTACCTTGACTTGGCCTTCGAGATAACCGCCATGTGGGATGTTGACTCGACGATCATTGTCCCGATAGTCGTTTCGGCAAACGGTCTTATAGCGAAGAGCCTCGACCAATACCTCAAGAGGCTCTCGCTGGGCGGTTGGGTCAAGGGTCAGATACAAAAGGCAGTGGTCCTTGACACGGCACGTATTGTCAGGAGGTTCCTCACTCTGCAGCCCTAACCACCGGCAGCTTGAGCCCTGCCCCGCTGCTGGCGGCACCCTAGTTTTTAAGTTTTTTATAATATTTATAATTTTTGTATTTATATTGTAAAAAACTAAAAAATTAAGAATTTAAATAAATACGTGAATAATAATAATAATAATTTATTCCATGAAAAAGTCACGAAGAGTACATAATTGGTAGCATATGACACAAAAAATACAAACGCATGATACATTTTTGGTAACTTCTGCTGAACTAGGCTTAAAGCCTGTGTTTCAGCGTCAGCGCCCTCCCCATATAGTTGCACATTATGTTATTACAAGTTAAATTAAACATTATGCACATTACAAACTAGGAACAACCATCACATATTGGTTACAATTAAATATTAATTAATTATTAATGTTTGAAAATATTTATATAAATTATAATATCAAAAATATAAGCGCCTATAATCATTATTTTAAACTTTAGTAATTTTAGTGAACATTTTTGTGGTACAGTAATAATTCTAATAGATTTAAATAAAATAAATAGTGTCAACTTTTGTACTTTACTAGATGGAGTTTTGCTCTGTAACATAATTTCTAAATAAATAAAGTAGGTATTACTTTTATTTTATTAAAGTGTAGAATGAAGTGTAGAATGATCCGCTCTTTGTGTATCTTTGTAAGATGGTGTGGGGGTGTGTATGTGTGTAATATGCTGAGTAGGTATCGTCACGTAAACGTAAACGTCAGCCTCTAACGAATTGGGTTTACAACGATACTTGCATATTGCGTGTGTATGTGAAAGTGTACCTATAAGCGAATGAATGAGTGTGAGAGGGTGTGTAGGTTTGAGTTCATAAACAGCTTATGTTTTTACATATATTTACACAATAGTGCCAACGCAAACAAATTCACCTATACATATTAGTGTTATAACTCGGTAAGTGTTTGGTCAATCAATAATTATTTATTCAACTACTTTTAAAAGCTCTTCAGTATCATGCCAAGTAAGTGACTTTAGCCACGACGTTACTTTAAATTTTAATTCACTTTTCGATATGGAATATATATCTAACGCTTTGTTAATTTTGTTATACAAGAACGGCCCAATAAAGATTGAGAATCTTTTGATGAAGCTAGTGTTAAGTCTTGGAGGTATTGAACAAACGTCATAGTAGCGTCGTTTGGTTTGCATTTGAAGATCGTAGGGTAACAATGAGTGTTGTCTCGAGATAATGCTCACTATAAATAATTGTCTAACTGTGAGTACATCACAGTATCTATACAACAGCGTAGTATCATATAAAATTGGTCGACCAGTACCTATTTTAAGTGCAGCACGTTGAGATATTTCAACTGGGCGTAGAGTGGTTTTAGGTACACCTCCCCAAGACGAAATACAATATGTAATAATGGACTGGCAGAGGGCTAAATAGATTTGCCTCACTAGCTCTGGACTCGCAATTGGTCTTAGTTTTTTAAAAACAAAAAATATTTTCCGAATACGATTGCTTACATTTGCAATATGTTTTTTAAAATTAAGGTTATTATCTATAATGATACCTAAGTATTTTAAAGACAGTGTTGATTCTAAAGGTTTACAATTACAAGATCCTGAATTTACAGTAATGCAGTACTTATCATGAGCAACCAAGTTGAAATCATTGATTCTAGGAATATTTGTGATGGAGAACGTAATAAATTTTGTTTTATCTGCATTTAGTGATAGAACATTATCATATAGCCATGTAGTAACTCTGTTAAAACCAGCTTGAGCAGCACCGTAAGCCGCACGCCATGTATTTGCAGAAAACATAAGTACTGTGTCATCTGCATAGGAAATGAGTTTCCCTTTGTCCAAACTAAGAGAGCATAAGTCGTTTAGATATATTAGAAAGAGTGTAGGGCCCAAGATGCTACCCTGTGGAACTCCGTGTGTGACCAGTAATTCACCACTAATGTAAGTACCCACCTTAACACACTGATATCTATCTGTTAGGTAGTTTCTAAAAAGAGCCAGTTGGTCTCCCCTTATTCCAATTTTTTCAAGTTTTGAGATGAGAATAGGGACAGAGACTGTATCAAACGCTTTTGCAAGGTCCAGGAAAATTGCCACTTACTTATATATCACACATATTTTATTTTATTTAGTAGTAATTTTATAACAATACTTACTTATAAATATTTTATTTTATTTAGTAGTAATTTTATAACAATACTTACTTATATATCACACATATTTTATTTTATTTAGTAGTAATTTTATAACAATACTTACTTATAAATATTTTATTTTATTTAGTAGTAATTTTATAACAATACTTACTTATATATCACACATATTTTATTTTATTTAGTAGTAATTTTATAACAATACTTACTTATAAATATTTTATTTTATTTAGTAGTCATTTTATAACAATACTTACTTATATATCAAAAAAAAAATTATTTTATTTAGTAGTAATTTTATAACAATACTTACTTATATATCACACATATTTTATTTTATTTAGTAGTAATTTTGTAACAATACTTACTTATATATCACACATATTTTATTTTATTTAGTAGTAATTTTATAACAATACTTACTTATATGTAACACATATTTTATTTTATTTAGTAGTAATTTTATAACAATACTTACTTATATGTAACACATATTTTATTTTATTTAGTAGTAATTTTATAACGATACTTACTTATATGTAACAGATTTTTTATTTTATTTAGTCGGGTTTAGGTTTGGTATCATGTTGCTGGCGGTACCGTCGCTGTAAACATTAAAAAAATACTGCACTATCAGCCTCTTTAATATAAAAATATATATTATTCATAACTATATGGCCACTTAAAAAAAACAATAATAGGTCTAGAACAAGATTTATAATCGTAATACGTAATATAGGTACCCACTTAGATTAAATATAGGACCTATATTTATACTATGGGTACCCATTATTTCCTGCGTACACACCGATGTGCATTGCACATGTGAGTAAATTTTTCTCAGGTGACAAAGTGAGATCTTAAAATGCACAAAATAGACGCACGTTTATAAATAATGCATGCCAAACGGTTATTACACCCGAATCAATGCATGCTAAGTGAAAACAGATGCTTCGTCTGGTAAAAAAGTGAAAATATCACGAGAGCAACTAACTTTGGCGCGACAACGTTTGACTGCACAGCTTGACTCGGACGCAACCGCCCCATTATTAATTTAGAAATGGTAGTTTATTTCAAACGAAACTTAATAATTTTTCATTTGTAGTCTTAAACCTTGGAGGATTTAGCACCTCTCTCGTACTTACTACTGACTATATCTCTCTGGGAATCATTTGTTATTTGTGGTTGACATGATGAATTGGGGTTTGTTCCACAATATTTTAGGTACGTGTTTATTGGATAAATTGATAAGGATAACAGTTATTTTATTCGCCATTAAATGCAAATATTTTGAATTCTATTCTGTAATTATTTCATTCTCTAAACGTACTTAGTTTTAACATACCTACCTCCTAAAATAACATGCCAAAAGAATCATAGCCAACGACTCCCTGGTTCGGACTATTACAAAGTCTTGATCATCGACGAAATAAGTAGCTAGCCGCTAGCTAGTAGCTAGTAGGTAGGTATTTTATCGGATACCATTTGGAGAGTGTGCGGATTCGGATTTGCATAATCTTATTCCGAGGTCCAATCTTCTACCAGACGGCCAGGACATCGAAAAAGTGACACCATTTCATGGTTGATATACCGAAAACTCATGCGAAACGGTTTGATTCCACTTTCATTGTTCGAATGATAAATCGTGGAATGCGTTGCCCGAGTGGGTGTTGCCCGATAGTTACAATCTGGGTGTCTTCAAATCGCAAGATATACTGTACGGTAAGACTACACCTTTGCCGTGATGGTAGTCAATCGCAACCCTACAATACATTTAAAAAACACCTACAATCCAAAGCCAAAAGTTTCTTACCATCAGGCAGGGTGTAGTCAACGCAAACCAATTTTTTTTTTAATATGCTAAATATCGAACTTTGTTGTAACATTGTTCATCTTTGAATCCATCTCAGTCTGTTAAATTTATAAGTATATTAAATAATATCTCAATAGCTTAGGGCTTTATTTATGTGATGTAATTATCGCATTATTACTAACGTGTAGTAAAATCTTCCATTTATCAAATAACATTTTCTCTTTACACACCTTATTTTTAAATTTTTTATATGATTTGCGGATAAACATCAATATGTCAAAATTATGCAATAATCTGTTTTGATTTATAAGCTTATACCTACGCGTCGTTTACTGGGAAAGTATTCGATTCAATCACAGATATATTTTTAAAGGTTGAGTAACATTTCATAGAAAAAGCGTTAAATTTTGACGGCATACTCGTATCACAGATGCAAAAAAAATATCTATCCTGTCAATTTTTATTTTACAGGGAAAAAGCGTTAACATTGTCGATTTTTGGAAAGATGTAGTGTATCATATCTTGAATCAACATGAAGAAAATGAAAATGTGCGGGTACAATACCTACAGCTATTGTACCCGCACATATCCTGTAAGTACCTATGCTGAAAACGCTTAAAAGGTAAATAAAGAGGTAAATAGTAGATTGTTTGACAATAAAGCCGTCAAGCGTACGAGTACTTGCGACTCGGACAACGAGGGTTCCATACCACCACCTTACCTTTGGATAAGGAACTCTAAAAAGGAGTTTCAATTTACGTTCAACAACATGTTCCAGTTTTTATGTTTTTTCTATTGTTTACATACTCCGTCTTTTTCTGTAGTTACTATGAATGTGCATGTATATGATGCCAATCAAGATAAGAGAAACCAAGTTTCAGCCTTAGGGAGTACAATTTTTAAGTACACAGTACGTGCCACCACAAGAACGAACGAAAAAGTTGCGATAAAAGAGTGGCGCGGGCAAATTTTCTTTGTGGCGCAAATAGTTCAGTTTTTGGGAACTAAAGAACGGAAGCCAACCGAACAGAATAATTATTAAAGTTTTGGCTAGAGAAATGACGATATATCCACAAATTAACCATTTTCAGATTGTTCCTATAACCAATGTTATGTGACCTTGCTTCTTGCCAAATTTCGTGATTCTACGTCAACAGGAAGTACCCTATGAATTATGATTTACTTGCTAGTCTAAAAAACACCAAAAACACTAGAAAAATGGCTGTAATTTTTTATTGCTTTGACTTAGAAGCTTTTTTTTTTTACTGCTCTAAGGAACCGTGAACTTACGCATTCGATATTAATTTCAACTTGATACCTCCACTCGTTTCCGAGAAAAAGGGCTTTGACAGACGGACAGACAGACGGGTAACGGTGTGATACTATAAGGGTTCCTTTTTCCTTTTCCTTGAGGTACGGAACCCTAAAAATTGAGACGAGTTATAATTACTCTCCTTGTCACCCTAAAAATATACCTACTTTTTAACGTTTATTATAAGTTGAGAAGATTGAGTTAATTATTTAGGGTTTCCATATCCAAAGAGTGCCAATCTAAAACGCCCAAAAGGTAGAGGTAAATAGTAGATTGTTCCATAAATATTGAGCGGAGTTATAATTACTATCCTTCATCATCAGCCCAGAGACGTCAACTGCTGAACGAAGGTCTCCCCCTTAGACCGCCACACTGTACGACAACCTGCCATTTGCATCCACCGGTTGCCCGCGACTTTTACAATGTCGTCGGTCCACCTAGAGGGAGGCCTTCCTACGCTGCGTCTTCCGGTCTTCCTAAATTATTTAGGGTTTTCATATCCAAAAAAGTGCCAATATAAGCCGGTGTATTTGTTTGTATGGCTCTCCTACGTTTGAGATCTTCAATATATCGAACTGATGTGGCAAACCTTCTTTACGATATGTTTGTACTGCGAGCAATCTCGTCTTGCCGTTTAAGAATTCTAAATAAAACCTGACTATTAACTGTAGGTAGGTATGTAGATAGTATTTACTTTTTTGTTGGTCATCAGAGCGATAGCGGTCAGTTGGCACAGAAACCGAACGAAAGTAAGGAAGTGGTACGGCACGCGTATTGAGATGCACCTGCAATTTAACAGACAATAAACACTTGGCAAAGATTGTTTTTGTAGAATCAACAATTTTATCAGCTTTATTGAGAAACGACCAACAGGCTCGAGTTTTGCAAAAACGAGTTTTGTTTTTTGGTTCTTTGTTGATGTTATTGCAGAAAGCGACAAGTGACGTGGTTATGTTGTGAAATATCGGGAGCTCTTTTCACAACATAAACACGTTAAATATTCTGCAAATAATCATAGATATGTAATGAACAACTTAATTAAGTTAACACCAATATGTGAGTGTTTGAAAAGTATTACCAAAGATAATATAATACTATACTAGTGTATTACTCGTACTTGACGTCGCCGAAGTAGCTGTACTATAGCCGCGTGTCTAGGTCCACCGCACGACCGTCACAGCGGCTCTCGGGTCCTTAACCTATGTTTACCCCTTTAGGGTAAAAATTGGTAAAAACTTTTAAATGATCGTGTCTTTTTTCTGAACTTATGGTGTGAAAATTCGTATTAGTATAGTACATTTAAAATAAAAAAAACTGTTTTCAATTTAAATAAAACTTGACAGGGATGACTTAAGGGGTGAAATGGGGGATGGAACTTTGTATGGAAAGTTCTATGTTTTTGATTTTATAGTGATGATGACAATTGGTATTTGGATAGTTCATTTAAAATAAAACATTATATTTTCATGGGCGGATGAAACTTTGTATGGAAAGTACTTTGTTTTTTTGAAGTTATAATGATGAACATTTGTATTTGGATAGACTTTTTAAATCAAAACAATATTATTTTTGGCCTGGGTTGATCTAAAGGGGTGCAAATGAGAAGGAAAAATAACATTAATAACATGACGGTAACACGGTAATAACGGTATGGAAAATATTTGGGTGACGCGGGCGACCTCTAGTAAGCATAATATATTGTAAGATGTGTGTGCAAAAACCTAGTTGTAAACAAACAAATAAAAATGAAAGCACGTGTAGCAAATCACCTTTGCAAGCCATTGCGTTACTCGTCTAATGTTTGGCCTACCTACATAACGTTTTTTTCTTATTTGGATGTCATTATATACATAAAAGTTGGGTAACAAGAATAAATTATTATGATTTTCGCATACAAAATGTAGAAGCAGATAATTGACGCCGAAATTTATTCTTTGATATAATTGCGGAGGTTATGCAACTTATGTAATTCAATTATTATAAAAACTATGCTAATTCAAATACCTGACAATGATTATGAAATATTACATGCCATGTAAACCGGATATATAAAGGATTTGTGCAAACCGTGTTATTTAAAATTATTTAGGTCCTTTATGTAGACAGGTGCCCTGCAAATACGTTCCACTGGAGATCTCGGAGCCCTTAGTCAATCACCAAGAGCCACAACTGACAGTTCCAGCAACTACGGTTTTAATCAAAACATCTTAGTTTTTCGATACTTATTATCCAAACTATTATGTATACCTACTTATGAAAAAAAAAATGCGTACAGTTCCACATAGCCCGACTACGCTACGCTCCAACGCAAGCATCTTCAAGGCATCTATCGCAGATTTCCAAGACGACACCAAAATTTCTTTATGAAGTATACTTACATTATTTTAAATGTAAACTGTATTATATCATTCTTAGAGTATCCAATGAATGAACGAAATACACTTTTAAATTACTAAAATCAAGTTATAAGCAGAATAAATTTTTTGATATTATAATATTTTATTTTAAGCGTCCATTTGGATTTCTTTTATTGAATCATTAAATGGTAGAAGAATGTTTTATGAGACGAATATGTAAATGGCTATCTAGTGTATAACTTCGAATCATTTTGGTTAATATTACTAGAAAACTTCAACTTTATTGTTTTTCATGAACTATCTTATTTCAAAGCAAACGGGCAAAGGTACATAGAAATAAAAAGCCTTTTTAATAGTCCACTGCTGGACTTAGGCAATAGGCATACCCTTGAAGGGCAAATAAATATTTTTGAATAAATATCCATTAGAATAGTTTAAAATTATAACATACCTAGACCTACAAGGAAATGTTTCATCTATGGAGGATAAGGAGTTGCGATGAGCGACTTGCAGCCGCAGATCCTATTTTGCGTACGGAGTGTGTGACGTCATACTTATTTGCTCAGTCTGCTAACGTCCGCCACGCGTAACGGTCATTCAAACTTACATATTAGACGTACGATTTTTTTTCACCCAGTAACAATAAAAATTAAATAAGTTGCTCTGTTTCTTTATGTAAAAATTACCGAGGGAAAAATACAGATGACATGATTGGCATGTAATTTCATTTGTAAGTAATTTTATTTCTATATTTAGTGATCCGTTCTATAAAATTTAAAAACGCGACATCTAGCGTTATATTAATAAATTAAGTGTTAATTCAGCTTAGTGTTAGTTCACTAGTTCGATTCTCAAAAACTTTTCCTGAAAACCGCTAGATGGCAGTACAATTTCCCACTCCTCCCGCGAACCTACACCTCCCCGCACAGTCACGCGTCTTTCTAAGGAAAATCCTTTGATCACATCTCTGCTTCTATTACTCTGTGGTTTCATCTAACATAAGTACCTAGTTAAAGTTTGTTTCTGTTTATAGGACAATTTTCTACTCTTACGCCATAACTACACGGAACTACTAAAGAAATATAATATTATTACTCTTAAGTATGTATTAAAATGTAAATAAAGCTCATCAAATAGTTACCTATTGGCTCCTGTTTTATGCACGTTTATTGCTAATTATATTGCAGATATTGTATAATTGGCTACACCTATCAACATCTAAGCTTTAAAAAAAAGTGGTCGTTTCGAGTAAAATATTATAGTAAATCATTAGTAGTTTTTTACAGATTGCTCCTATTCAGGGCGTTCTATTTTCCGGTTAGATACATGCCAGTCAAATCTACTGCTTTCCACTCACCTTAACAATTTTGTCCGATCACCTAGCTGATGATTTGCCATATATTTTTACTATTATTTGCCTTATTACTATCATCGTTTGTTTACTATCGTCCGTCTTTCCTTCTGACTAAGGTGGTCCTGATTTTATCCATCTCTTGATTTTACAATCTGCTTAGCCACATGTTTGACCACAAAATCTCTACGTTTTATTTAAGGCCTAGGAGAGAGATGCCTAACAAGGCCCGTTCAATTGACTTCTGTGCCGTTTGAATATTGTTTTAAATATAAAAATATGATTTATGCCATCGTCGTCCTGAGAGAGTTCGTCCCACATCAAAAAATCTGCTTTCGTCCCGCTTTGTATGCCGTTGTCGGCCCAAAATATATTTGATTTAAAACAATCTCATTTCGTTCCCCATTTCATATTCGGCCCAAGTTTTTTCTTTATGTAAATTATAATTATTTCAGCACAGTTGACGACAAGTTTCTTCACTTAAAACACACACACACACACTTTAAAATGATAGGCATTTAAAAAAAACTAGATAATCTACACCTATTGCTGTCATATAAAATATAATTATTTTGATATTGCTATCAAAATAATTATACTTAAGCATAATAGGCATGAAAACTACAATTTTTGTATTACCTCATAAACAAGCTGATCATCAATAGAGCCTAACAACGAAACCAAAATTTAAAATAATTCAAAAATAAATAAGTTCTAAGTATTTTAATTTCAAGCTAGACAGAGAGCGCGCTATACTGAGCTATGACGTCAATACTCAGGCGCGGCATACAAATGCTATACTAACACGTGCTTTGCGAGAAAAGGATAGAGCATCCCCTCTCTATCCCCACCTAAAACTTGAAACGCTCATATCTCAGAGATACAACACAATTTATTTTTTCAGTATGTGTAATGTATTTAGCTTTATTCATCACTAAGCCTGTTATTTGTCATAAATTAAACATTAGGCCACACGCCTATTAAGCCAAAATTTGCAGTAATATTATTATGTGTATATTGGCTCTATCTTATTGCAATAAACGATATCTACATATATTTGCAAGTTATGTGTAATTGAACCATTAGCAAGAGATGTTTTCGTAATTCTGATAGACAGCTTGCAATACAATCCAATTGTTACATTCGTGTACATACGTGTATGTATAGATATTTTCTAGAGCACGATACTCGTAATTAAGGCTTATTAGATCTCGAATAGCGATATATCAAACTTTTATCTTTGTTCTCTTTTTTTGTAATACCATACCGTCCATTAGAGATGGAATCGCTACATTTTTTATTTCAAAATATTGATTAATTCGAATGAATATTGACCTCATATTTAGCAAGTGAAATGACAAAAACATTAGTCAAGAGCTTATTGAGACACGCAAGTGGTGGAGTTCTAGAGTAGGTATATAATTATGTTGTACCACCATCAGCCGTAAGACGTCCACTTCTGGACGAAAGCGTCCCTTAATAGGGACGGCCATAATTCCCACGCTTGGATCGCAGAACGCTCACCACCACCGTTAACTCACAGGACGCTGCCGCACGTCCTCCGGTGGTTCTGGATGCAGCTTTAGGACATACCAAGGACATATTTTGTATGGACATAAATATCTAAGTAAGTATAGGTAAGTACGCAATAATGATTGCATTATGCCTAGCATAGTGTTGGGTAAAATTACCGTAACCATCGGACAGTCCGACAACGTCACAAAACGGTTCTGTTAGGCATAAATTCTCAATAAAAATAGTCTATCTGTTCTACACAATATGACCTGTCCATTTCTAGATTATGAGAATTAACACACGTGTATTTTTTTTGAGACAAAACAACCTAAACAGATGAGCTTATTTGATCGTTGAATACATAAGATGGTAAATTAATATCGTTTTGGTGTGGAACTCTAAAAGTATCGGTCTGCCAGGAAATGCAAAATGTAATGCAGCAAGAACTAGGACAAGCGTGAACTTATTTACATAGACCTAAATTCTCTTATGCAAATTAAATTATGTCCAATGACTAGACAACATTCAGTTTATTGTGTTACCAACCTTTCGGTTGCAGAATCAGCATAATCTTTCACTACATATTTCAATTTTTCGAAACAAAAATGACACCACAAAAATTGAGTGTTTATCTATTTTTACTAAAACTTTATAGCTTTTTAAATTTTTTTGCTTGAAATGTATGTAATACATTTTCCAATTTTCCATTTTGTTTCATGACTTACCTTTTCTTCTACCATAGTTATATTTATGTGTATCTATTATACATAATATTTAAGTAGAGATTATAGGTTAAAACGTGGCCATATTCCTAATAAGTACTTAACATTGTAGTAGGATAATTTTAGTGTATTATTATTTATTGTAAAATGTGAAAATAGATTAGTTTTAGCCTAGAATAATAATAATGTTTTTAAGCTAATCATTCGTTTTATTTTTGTGTGTCTATTATACATATTAAGGTAGATAATTATAGGTTAAAACAACGTGGCCATATTCCTAAAACTTTAAATTATAGTACTTAGGATAATTTTAATTTTTTATTGTTTATTGTAAAATTTGATAATATGTTAGTTTTAGCCTAGTTTTTTTTAAGCTAAACATTAAACTTTAAAAGAAAACAAAAAAAAAACAATACTGACAGCGGTTTCACGTTAAAGTACTACTGTCTCATCTCTAATATCGAACGCACCGCGTGTATTAGCTCATCATCGCTTGCCAAACTGCATTTGTTTTGATTGTTTGTTTTGTCCGAGTTCGTTAAAAAACCAATACGTGACGTAATATGGAAGATTATTTCTGACGTCCACATCAAACTATGGACATTGATTATTGATAACCTTTAAACGTATGGTTTTAGTTTTGGCGGGAACGTCGCAGCGTTGCATTATTTTCTAAAAATTTAGTTTTTTGGAGTGTTAATGCATAAAGATGGTGGCGCTTTATTCATTAAGGATCGACAAGTTGACGGCTCGAACTTATCGGTGGGCGCGGCTAAAAAGCATGCTCTCTTAATCAAACAAAGTGTGAGAAAGGGAGAAAGAAAGACAAATGAGCGCGCAAATTATTTTTTGTCGACCTTTGGCTGCAGTAATGTGGTTGAATAAACTCTGAGTTAATTTATTCCAACTTAAGTTATTTGAAATGTTTATGAACTAAACTATGCCGCTTGATAAATTATTTGAGAGTTTTCGTATTTTTCTTATGTTATTTATTTACGTCCAATGTGGCGTTAAAATTGAGCTAAAATACAAGATGTTTCCTGGCTCATAACTTTCATGTTTATTAACTTTTTACTTTCGTAATAATTTACAATCCTAGATAATGAAGAGATTAATCGATATAATACTTAGTCTTGGACCTACAAAATTACATAGTGGAGTAGTAATACTACCGCGTTTCTATGGAGAAGTGACCGGCTGTCTACTCTTAAAGTTTGCCAATCATCAATGTCAATAAATAGAGAAATGAAGTTACCTTACTTTCTTGCATTGCAAACGATTTTTTCGAACCGGGGCAGAAACTTGCCAGAGGCGCCCCCCCCCCCCAACTTCCCTTTTTCTTGATATACGTGTATTCATATAATTAAACGGTGAGACCCAAACTAGGCACGAGGAAAGCATTTTGGGGCTCAATAGCCATGTTAACTTACAAAGTGCACAGTTAGGATAATCTAACGTTAATACGTTCTCTTGATGTACATAATATAGGTTACTCCAGCAGATATATCAATAGAAACTAAAAATTAATTGTTTTTCTCCCATTTATTATTATTAGAATTACCCAGATATATTACGTTACCCACGTTAATAATAAGGCCCAATATATTCGGTACAGGGTCGTGGTCCAACTACTCTGTCCAACTAGTTGGACTACGGGCCTTCACTTAGGGTAGTAGTCCGAGGGTTGGTCCCATGGTGAATGTTGTTTACAATGGTGAGTACCTACAATAAATCTTAAGATGCTATTAGAATAACCCTGCAAGTTTGGTGTGCACGGACGTCGGGAATGTTAATTTTCTAGTCACGGTCTACATAACCAGATTTTAGACAAATTAAACCATAAACCATTAAGTATGTATTGTAACAGTTCACGTACTCTAATGAATTCACATCTAAGCAAGTAAATGCTCTATAAACTGTTATGTAACGCTTAATTAGGAGGAAGTAAGCTCTTTCCGCTCGCAAATATTATGCGACAGAAGAAATAAATGGTACATCGGCGAGCTGCCGGTCGTACAGAGTAGGGTGGCTTACAAATATCTGAAATATTAAATTGTGTGGTACTTATCTGGATATACAAAGAAAGCCGCCTAATATTTCTGAATTAGATATTTATAAGAAACTAGCAACGTCTCGTAGTTTCACCTTAGTCTACAAGAACCGTAAAATTTCCCGAAAAACAAAGTCCATATCACTTTCCGACCTATAATCTAAGTCTATGCTAAAGGCATGTCTATTAATTGCTCTGGTGGTGCGTGAAAGACATAAAAATTAACTAATATATTAATAAATACGATTTAGCATTTTAGTTGCTGCACAATTACAATCGCAGAAGTTTGAATCTAAGCGTTTTATGCATTAACACAAAATACACATTACAAATATCTTTGACTTAATAAAAAAAAATGTGACAGCAGCAATCTTCCTGTAACATTATATATTTTTTTATTCGATCAAGTGACGAGACGAGCAAGACTTATATTTCATATTTTGCCCACACGTAAAATGTCTGGGGATTATGGCAAATCATCAAGGGAGAGGCCTTCGTCCAGCAGTGGGCATCTTTTGGCTGATGATGACAGCCAAATCATCTATTAATTATATGTCCTACTTAAAATAGTTTCAAACACCTTAACTATCGGAGCAATCGCCTCCCTAACATCTGCGGTCGAGGGTCTCACAATTGTTTCCAAATTCACAATTTGCATTAAAAGTACACATAATTTGTTACGTGGAGTATGTGGCGGAACCGTTACGTGATGCAGATGGATGTGATCAAGTGAATCTGGCTGTAATTTCCATTATTCTGATGTCGAGTTATTCTCTATGACAGTGCTATTTGTTTTATAGGTGTAGCTCTTGTTTACGCAACTTTGAGTTTATTTGGAGCCAGCTTATACCGAGATGACTGCATGTATTCCTTTGCGTTTTGTTGTTGCTTTGTTGTTACTAATGTTGTAAGAGTTTAGGTTAATAAAAGTTGCAAATACTGTGTAGGACGCGACCGCTGAGATCTTTTGATTATTATTTAGGTACCTAAATTGCAAACTACTAGATTTGTTAAGTTGCTTTTTTGCAAATATTTAACTTTTACTCTCTGTAATGCTAATATTGGTGAATTTACAAGCAGTAAATTGTGCCTATATTTTGTCGCAGCGTAATGTGAGGTTATGACCTGGGAAAGAACAAATAGGTACAAATGCAAATATTGTACCAAATATTGCTTACAAAATTACACCATGTACTGTGAACTTAAGTTTTACGAACAAGTTTGGAACTGTAATATATTTTGCTGTACCTACTTTGATTTTATGTTTAGTCATATACCTACATATTTTCTGCTACAGTCTGGGGCTATGATAAGCCTTTATATAGATATATACGTAGCAAACTATTAGAACATATAAACTATTACATTTTTTTAATGTTAGAATAATATTATGGTACATGTTTATGATTTCACGCACTTTTCTTTTCTTGCACACCCCGTCTTCTATGCATTCTATAAATCCTCTCTATCCAAAGGTTACCTGGAAGAGATCGCTTTTAGCAACAAGGCCGCCACTTGTTCCAATATTTAAGTTTATTAAATTATTTCTGTGTAATTCTTAGTGTGAATTCTTGGACCTGGGTATGTCCTTAAACTGCAACCAGACCCACCGGAGGACGGGCAGCAGCGCCCTCTTGGTTAACGGTGGTGAGCATTCTGCGATCCCCACGCCGCCTGCCAAGCGTGGGGATTATGGCAACACTCCTCTATTAAGGGGGAGGCCTTCGTCCAGCAGTGGACGTTTTATGTCTGACGACGAATTCTTGGTGTGAACAATAAAGAGTTAATCAATCAATAAAACCTTTAATAGACCAAGTCAGCGTAGGTTGCATTATGTAGTAAGTAATTATTATACGAAGATTTCCTCAATTTATTCTCACTGCACTCTCAAATGCAAAATTATTATGAAAATTGAACTATTACTTTATGTTATGCTCGCGGAAATGTAATCTTAGAATCGTTTTAGTTACGTTAGTTCATAGAGCAAAATTGTTCTGAATAATTTGGAACTAACAAATCACATTTAAAGTCAATTAACTATTAATTAATAATTTTATCAATGTGCCTATTGTCTATATAATTTTCGACTTCTTTACCTTCTATACTCTACTAAGTACCGATAAAGGTAAACGGTCACTTAATTTTTGTGTAATTATTTATAGAAAAAATATTACTCTGATTTCCGCTCAATTAATCGATTGACAGAAAATAATTACTGTAAAATACTAACCGTCATATGCATAAAACGCTAAAACGTATTTCAAGCAGCCACAATGATAAAACGAATGGACGGGAAATAAGCGCACGGATTTTGAAGACTATATGTTGAGCGCCGGCTCTCCTCTCGCGTCAGTCATACTCTATCTTTGCGACATGCGAGCCGTACGATACGACAATAAAAATTTCTAATACATGTGCATGTGTTCTCTTTTTGTCATGCAGTAATTAGATTCGCTATCTCTATTTTCTGGCAAATGAAATATGCATACTTTTAGCTAGGTATGCTTGATTGTGTTGACTAGTTAATTTTGAACGACTTGCAAGCGCTGGGCCCGTCCATTCCATTATCACTGTCGCTGATTTCAAACCTATTTTAGTTAAAAAGTGTTTTGTCAAATTTCTTTCGAATTACGACATGAGTTTAAAAAAAGAAGACAAGACACTTTTTAACTAAAATAGGTTTGAAATGCTTTTTATTGTTTTATGCATAAGACGGTAAGCATTAAATCTTGTTTCTATATCTTTGAATCATGTAATAAAACGGCAGTTAGATTATCCACACCTTATTAACAGCTAAATTAATAGTAATACGCATTCGAATGAGATTTGCAAAGTTTTATTGCCAGTCGAAGACTCATAATATCGGAGTAGACTTATCGTAGATTTGCGTGGCAAACACACGCCATAATTTCACGTTAATATAATGCAAATTAGTCTGCAATGTTATTAGCTCAGATGTGTCAATCAATCGTCAAATATAATGATACAATCATACCGCGCCGCAAGTTTTATGTAACATGTCAAGCGGTCTGTCAATATTTATTTTACTTACTGTTTAACTACTAAAGTAGCGTTAAGTTTGCCCTAATGTTGCCACAAGTGGACGGCAAAGTTGTCACAGCAAACAGATTTCGGCAGTAGTTTGCCGTCGGGTACTGGACAGCATTACTAGCTATACTATTCTTGTATGCAAATAAATTGAAAGCGCTGCAATGATACATACGCTTAATTAGAGTGATGCTTTTTTAGATAGCAGATTAAAGATTTTTATGTATACATATAAGAAAAAAAAATACAGATAAAGTTAGTTCGTATTCAGTTAGCGCAATGAAGCTTTGAGACATGCATTATTTTGAGATTACCAGTGATATTTTAACTGCAGTTTAAAATGTAGCGTTTCCTGATTGAAAATTATTAATTCATCTTTGAACTGTTCAAGAATGATGCTGAATAGTAGACATTACTGAGTAGTAGTGTTGTTGGTAGCAAAGAGGTCGTGTCTAAGCCAAGAGTAACCAATTTGCAGGCTGAAAAACAGGTGTGAATTACCAGTCGTCGATCTCACTGCATTTTTGGATAAAACTCTTCTTATTTTTAGCGAAATTGTGAAAGTCGTAAAATTACAAAAACATATCGATTGCGGATAATGGCGAGCGGTCAACAGTGAAAGCGCAGTCTGGTTTGTCGCGAAGACAGTAGCCGAAGAACACACTCGACTCTCTGAGCGCTTTCGGTCAAGCGAAGCCTCGGAGCATCTTGTGAACGTTTCCGAGGTATAAAAGAACGTAACGTAGTGTTTTGCCGAACCATTGCTTTGCACATACTCGTACTGGAATTACACAAAAGGTATATCGCAGTGACAGATACCACGTGTTGTTATTTAGTGATATTAGTATTTATATTTTATTGTAGTGAAGTGATAGTGAAGTGTTTGTTCATGGAATTGATTGATCTGTTTTCTTTTGACAGAGAGTGCCCGGTCAGTGACATCACACACCATGCGGTTGTTTACATTGGTAATTGTTAATTTGAGTATTAGCAAATAGTAGTACATAATAAATAGTGATAAGTGCTTGTTTACTAAATGATTTAGTGGTTTGAATGCTTACAAAATAGTTTGCTTAGAAAGTTATAGCTAATCATACTACCAGATAGAGTTTCCTGAAATCTCTCTTTTTATCACACTTAGGAATAATTGTTTTGCAAAAAGTAATGGATCATAAATGATGATCTTTTTTTTTTTTGTTTTTTTTTTCTTTCTTTATATGACACGAGACCAACGATGATTATTTATTTTACTACAAAATTAAATTATGGCAAATTTTAGTACGCATTTTTTTGGTACGTACTCACACGTTACGTATTAAAATGCGTTTACAACACAAGCTATTTAAGAAAATAATCATTTATTTACTATAAATACAACTATGTTTATCTGTTATCGTAATTATGCTACAAGTCAAGTCCTAATTTTTGTTTTATTCATACGGGAATACTCACGTTTAATTAAATCGGATACTCCGACTATAGTTTCGATCACATCCGGTGACCTTTTTCAAAGAGTGAAAACAGAGCCCGACGCGCGTGCAGCTGCGTCCTGCTTAGCACACCAAAAGTCAGTGCTAAGCAGGACGCAGCTGCACGCGCGTCGGGCTCTGTTTTCACTCTTTGAAAAAGGTCACCGGATGTGATCGAAACTATAGTCGGAGTATCCGATTTAATTAAACGTGAGTATTCCCGTATGAATAAAACAAAAATGTGTCAAAACCACGTCAGTTTTCATAATACAAGTCCTAATTCTTATCACTAGGAACCAAGGTAACTCAGTATTTGAAATTATCATGTAATTTTTCATCATTATAGCACAGCCTGTCTTTTACTTTTTCTTAAAATTATTTCCACTCCAAGGTTGTCTAGAAGAGATCGCTTTTAGCTATAATATAGTTGTTACATATACTGAAAGTTCCGAAGTACTTTGTATGTTACTTTTAGTGTGAATTATAGTGTTTATCTATCTATCTACGAACAGCACAGCCATTTAACATTTGATGTCAATTTCTTCTCTTAAAATATTATTTTCAACAGAAATCTCTTTTGAGGAATGCATTTGCTGGTATCACTTTGCACCGTCAGAACTCATCTTACGTTGGGTAATAAAATTGTAATAATTTTGACCATTAATTTGCTTTATATCGTACGTACTTCTCGGTGAATAATCAATTTACAACACAGAAGCTATTGCAATTTCACCACTGTATAATTTTCGTTATTAGTTTCTCAATTTGTATCTGAGTAGTAGGTACCTATCATTATTATGTCCTAGTATCCTTGAAGTAGATACCTTTATTAACTACAACAAACTACATAGGCTATGGCCTGCCGGCGACGACGTCCTTTCTATGGTATCAATAAAGTATTACTGTATTGTATAGACACTTAGGTATACTATTACACAAAAACAAAAGGATTGTATCCAGACCGATAAAATTCTGAGACAATCCAAATGCTCAACAAACCCAGTCACGTCAACTCATATATTTATTAATACCTAACGGTATGATCTGGCATCACCACTTGGGAGCCAATTTCAATTCCAGCCTAAGTGTGTATATCATCTTCGACCACGCTGCTTAACATCAGGTGAGATGTGGCTAATCATGTGACCGATCACCCCAACATCTATATTTTAAATTTAGTAGCCGTCTTATACTTTAAAGTTCAGAATTGAAGTAGTCGTACTTTACTTCTTCTTTAGATTATCAGAAAAAAATCGGATCGCTTAAACCCCAGACATTGGATACAGTGTGAAAAAAAATTTGCGAGTATGTATAACGTGATGAGCATTTTGTCTAGATAGATAGATAGATTGATTAACTCTTTATTGCTCACACCAAAGAAACATACATACAAAGGAAAAAACTAAATACTAGCACAAGTGACGGCCTTGGAAATGATGGAGAAAAATTATGAACACGAAAAGACGGGGTGTGCTGTAAAGAAGAAACTCCTACTTATCATAAACATACTTACAATCTAATACTAATACATAATATTTTATAACAAACTACTAAATAAAATATCATAATAAATATAATATTATATCTAATAAATACGATAACTCGGTCTACATAGCAATGTCCTATGTCCAATCTCGAAGGATTAACTGGGGTAGTAGATTTGCCATTTTCACCAAGCTGGCCCAGTTGCGGGTTTGTAGGTTCATATACATCATTGAATTTCATCTCCAGGTATACAAGTTTTCTTCCGATCGGTGTGGATGTTTTCCTTCCATAGATACATGCAACCCGTGGTTTCACCTACAATTATCTAATTTTACGCTTATTTCCGGAGCAACTAAATCCTATTGTAAAATAATTCGTATTCGTGGTTATTGCTTTGCCAAAAATGTGCACCAATTCACTCGTCAAAATGTAATCAGATAGACAAAGCCACTTTTGCATTGATTTCCGTAGTTCCGTACAAACGCTATAGTTATTGGTGTTCTAGAGATTGATGGACATATTTACGAGTGGTGACGTCTAGAAGAAATCCGGTTTATGCATCATTTCACTCGCATCCATATTAATGAGTTGTTATGGACGTTATGTTTATCGATGGCCAATGTTATTGTATAAGGTAATAAAAGAAAGAGTCGGTGAAAAGACGACTTAACATATTACCTACCAGAACTTTGCAGTTTTTTATAACCGGTTTAGTAAACATTATAAGTATACTAATAAGTTTTTTTTCTTTATTTGGACAACCAACAGCCTTCTTATGGCCTTCATATATATATATATAAACATTATATAGTTCGGAACCTCCCCGGATAAAATCGCTAGTTTGAAATTAGTTTTCAATTTGTGTTGCACGCAATATACAGGGTAATTAGTAACTGGCCATCATCCCCTAGGGTCAGTTACTCATTACTGTACAGTGTACAGCATAACAAACAACTTTTGTGCCAAGACTTAAAGTTTGCGACAGAAAAAAAACCGTTTTCATAGAAAATATTCATTTGACCACGGCAAATGTATGAAACATGATTATCTCTCACTCAAATGTTAAAAGTCATTGACCAAATTAAAGTTGTTTGTTACGCTGTACAGAAACTGCAGTCTGGTACTGTGATTGAAGATCAAAGAGGCTGTAGCAATAGTCCTGTAGATAAATGTGCATGTATTGTGCGTAGTTTGTCATTGCGGTCTGTCCAGATGCCAGGCGAAACTAAAGTCGGAGCGTCCCGTAAAAATAAAACAAAAATGATTTCTGCAGTAGAGTAAATTGAATTAAACAGTTTTATGCAATTTTATAGTTACGACGACCGCAATAAAAAAATCATCTACTCAAACACTTACCCCGATTACTAGTTTGATCTCTCTAGATATGGTTATTATATAATCTTATTAGTAGAATTAGTATGCTCAAATACTTGGTAGGTATTATATTAGCTGGTGATTAGTAACCGGTTTAAATATGTATCGCATTTCTGGTTACTTATGCCTATAGCTGAGTATTAAGAGCGGTTAAATTATCCATTTGATTATGCAAAACTCTACTTAATTTTATTTTATTTTAAATTTCTGGCCTTATCATCTAATTCCACAGAGCGATGGTTTAAGTTGTTTTTATGATTTCACATTTTATTTAATGCATCGGCAAAAAGATTTATTTATAATAGAAAATAATATATGTCTCTCCGGTAAACATACCGGTTTTTATAAAATATATGTAAGTGGTCTACACATACTTAGTGCTACTAATTCGAACTGATTTTTGCCTTGCTAAGTTTCATCATAGTAATCAACCATCATAGTTCACTTCAGGACATAGCCCTCTCCCAAGGCAAGTCACTCAGCCCGAATCATCTGCTTTCAGCTGTTGGATCCAAAGTTATATGTCCTAAGCTTTTTAAGTCTTTCTTTATTGATCTTCTTTCTTATTGATTGTTTGTTGATCATTCTAACAGAATATTTGGGAATAGGCTAGATGACAGGTTTTTTTAAACTGTCCTATTAAAATGTAGCTCATAAATATAGCTGATTAATGAAAAGAAAATTAAAATCTGATTAAAAATAAGCAACTTATAAGCATTTTATTACCATGCTAGACAGAGAGGCGAAACAGCAAATCCTGACGTCACTTGTCAGTACGCTATATAAATTCTATTCTGACAAGTAAGGCGTGACGTCATTTTTTGTTTTGTGGGAAAGGGACAGAGTTGGCTTTACCAAAAACTTTAAACGCTTATATATCAGAACATAAATAACCGATTTAAATTATTTTTTCAATAAACATTCTATATTTACTTAAATTATCCATCAAAGCTATTGATTTCAACGATTTAAACATCAGTCATCTACCCTATTATTCTATAATAAAAATTGCCCTATGGCAATCTAAATTTGTGATTTTTAGATTGATCATTACAATAGTATTCTGTGCTGCTAGTAGGTATATCCGGTCATTATCAGTCCAGTTATGTTTTGGTCGTTTTTCTCTGTTTTTTTTAAAAATTAAATCAATAAAGTTGTACAATATTTATGCGTATTTACCACAAAGTTAAAATATATATACTATGAATTTACCTACCTACTGATCTTCTCAGGAGAGTTGTCAGACAATACAGAAAACTGCATTCTAAATTACATAACCAGAGCTCAAAGTGTCTTTCTATTATCTATGTTACATTGTGCTGCAACTGTGTATTAGCTTAATTAAAATCAAGTTATTTTATCATATTAGCACGTAAACTGAATTATCTATTATGTGAGCGTAATGGAATATAATTACTCTTCTGAGTGCATTCGCGTAATCTCTATTATGCATAGATTACACGGACTTCATACTTCTCATTAGTACTAATCGGTTAATATGAATTTGACACTTGTCGCTTATAGTAAATAGGATCGGGTTCTGTTCACTTGCACTGTCACTTGCTAACTAAGCACTAATTAGTACGTTTACAAAAAAAGGTATTAGTACTAAGCATTAGTACGAAGTATTACTTACGAAGCCACGTATCAGGGACCGCGGTACTGGAGTAAGTACGGGGGTACTTACTCCAAACAGAGGGGGGCAAACAGATAAACCTTCTTTACCCGGTATTAAAATTGGAGGGGCGCGGCCCCCCTGTTTGTTTTTAGGGGGGTTATTTGGCCCCTTCTGCCCCCCACTTCCGCTGCCACGTATTCTATTATTTATTTTATTTTTATTGAATTGAGTATACGAGCGGGACGTTCACTAAGCGTCAAGCCTGCCCATAACAGTAGCAGTACCAGAAATATGAACTACCGAACAAAATCCTGCGCCGCACTGCACTGCGCTCGTCATCTTGAGATATTAGTGAAATCTCCCAGTATTAGTACAATCCAGTCATTAGTTTAGACTAGTGTAGTAGTGGTTACCCAGTCTTTATAGTGATTATAGCAACATCTCTCCATTGAGGGGGAGGCCTTCGTTTAGCAGAAGACGTTTTCTGGCTGATGAGTGAGTGTAGGTGGTTGCTAGTATTATCGATTTTGTCGTGTTTTTTGTTTATGTTTTTTTTTTAAAATAAATTTATTTGTGCGCGATTAAGTCCCGGTTATAAACATAATTAAAAATTATAGGTCGTAGTGTTAATGTTAGAAGAGTAAAAAAAATACATGGCACGATTTACTTTTTTATATTATAGGAAGAAACTCAAAGGACAGTGTTAGATAAAGTTTTTTAAAGATTAAAAAAACAAGCCAAGTAATGAAAAAAAATATAAAAAAATTAAAAAATGATAATGAATGTAAATGAAAGCCTTCTTATCTTCTTCAATGTGTAAAGTCCCTTAATACCCTTTCATGGATGGTTCCGTAATAATAATACGCTTTTTAAAGAAAAAATAAAACCGACTTCAACTTCGAACACCTGGATGACAGCTTTTTATTTTCTAGTAAATTTGATTTTAAAACCAAACTACTTAACCGATTTCGATAAAAATTATATGGGACCCCCTCTGTAGTATTCAATTCAATTCAATACAAATCATTTATTTCAGATCCTATAAAAAGATCCATAAAGAACATACCGTCATTATTACATAAAATTATTGAAAAAAATTTAATTACGATTAAAACTATGTCAATTGAATTTAATTAATTATAAAAAGTATTACCTACCAAACAAAAAAAACATCATAATCAGTTCATAATGGGCGATCTTTGATTATATAGAGAGAGAGAGAGCTAGTTCCTCCGAGTGGGCGATTTTCTGACAGCCAATAAAAAAAAAAATATAGTTCATAAAAATCCGTTCGATGGCAATGAAGAGACATGGCCCTGAACAGTTGCACTATGTTGTCTGTGGTTTAGAAGATTTTGAACGAATGAAGCAAAGCAAAAAGGTCAAAAAATATAAAGTAACCTTATTTCATTTATATCAGATCTGTCATGCGTATTTTGTGGTTATTTTTTGTATATCAAAGTACTCGCCCATAGTATTTCTTAAGCTTTCGTTATTCGACGCAAATTAGTAAGAGCGCCATGCCAAATTAGTTAGTGCAAATTACTATCAACATAAAATAATAACAAAACGTAACGTAACAATGACAATTTATCAGAATTTCAACAAAATGATACAAGAAAACATGGAAAAGCACTTCACCAACGAACGCGAACTGTGAATTAAAGCAGTGAAGGTGAGTGAACTGCTTTTTCACAAGAAAAATGCGAAAAAAGTGGGCCATATATCGCCAGCGCCGTCTATCCTTTGGCTGTAGAACTACGTTTTGACAGCTAGCTAGGATAGCAGGATGTGTACTTGACACTACAAATGCACAAAGTAAGACGCCATAATAAAAAAAAATAAAAAAATACACACACACAGCATCCGTTGCGCAGGCAGTGGTTTTGATGTATAGACAGACTAAGAAATGCCACTTCTTCCTATCCCCTTCCAGCCTTCTGCAACGAGATAACGTACACCAAACAGTTACTCTATCCTCAAACTATGACTCAGTGTAAAACTGTGCATCAAAGTTAGTAGTATTTTGACATTACGTCAGATGTGATAACTGTATCTGGTGTAATAAAAGCATGGTTGCGCTGCGGTAACTACCACATAATAACACATCTCGGTTGTTCAGTAGGGCTGTCAACTATGCGAATAAACTTTACAATCGTTTGTTAGAATACATTTTTTTTTTAATTTTCAAGGAGATAAATAATCATGTGGTCTTGTTCTAATTTGGGGTTTTGACATTATTACCAATCAAGACGAATTTTCAAAGACCTATTAGATGTAGGTGTATGTTATTTGAATAACAATAGATGGAAGATCATTAATTTAGCGTATTAATATTATTATAGTATTACTAGAAGTCACCCGTGACTTTGTCCGCGTACGGAATAAATTCGGCCCGCTCCCAAAAATCTCCACTTTGAATCATTCCGAGCAAACTCTACCAACTCTACCAACTCTACCAACTCCCCCAAACCCCCCCCACTCCCCCACCCCAAACGTGCCCCCTTTTAATTAACTACCCATAACTTCATCACTATAACTTCAAAAAGAAAGAACTTTCCATACAACATTCCACCCCCCCTTTCCCCTCCTTAAATCGTCCCTGTCAAAAAATATTGAAAACAGCATTTTTTATTTTAAATGAACTATCCAAATCCATATTTTCGTGACTACAAGTACAAAAACAAAGGAATTTCATACAAACGTGGGCCCTTAGGGGTCGAAATTCTTTCTTAGTACAGCTCTACGCATCGAGACGAATACACCGTCCAAATTTCAAGTCTGTACGACCAGCGGTTTGGGCTGTGCGTTGTCTGTCAGTCAGTCATTCAATCGACTGACTAACTAGTCAGTCAGTCAGTCAATCAGTCAGGACAGAGCCTTTTATATATATATAGATAGATAGAAGAAGATAGATAGATTAATATTGCCTGTCCCAATTGCAGTTTATGCTTGATTATTAACATAAACGCTTGGAGGAGTCATAAATGTGAAGTAGCTGTTATATGGAACGCAAATACCGAAATCAGTTTCAAATCTCATGTACAGGTAATTTATTCGATCTGTGAAGTATTTAATCGTTCAGCCCTATTACAGCAAACATCTCGAGATGATTTGGTCTTTTGTCCAATATGGCGTAGTTTATTACCTTGTGTGCATTCAGCATAACGTTGTTAAAAGTTAAGTCACTGGGTCAAGTGAGATTACACCATGTTGCAAGTTGAATATGACCGCTAAATTGAAGAAAGCGTATTCCGATATGTCTCCATCCGAATGTTCAAAAGGTTAGTATGACCATAGTTAACATGGCTCAATATACCTAACCATGTTCCAACAAAATACTTCGTCTTTGATATTTAAGTAGGTAAACACAAACAAATCTAGATTACGTTTGTTAAGATAATTAAGACTAGAGTCTTACAATATCACCCGTAAAGGGTAGTAAGGTAGTAAGTTAATTTGATCAGTTTGTTTCTTATTCTAGAGACATATTTAACCTATAGGTACTTAAGTTCTTGTATTTTTTATTTATTTATAAAATTCCATAACTTCAAATTCTTATACATAAAAGGTTTCCAAGACAAAAGCTGGCGAAAGAAAAGTTTGTGAGAAAACCAAAGCAAATTGGTACTACAACACTTTTCACAGCCCGGTTGAAGTCGAATTAAGCGGGTAATCTATCAGTAAAAGCCCTCACACGCGATGAAGATGCTATAATATTTCATGTTAGCTTAGACCACATTTTAATTTCGATACTCATACAAAACAAATGACGAACAAGTGAGGAAGATATTTTTTGTTTCAAAAATGTATGAAATATTATTGCATCTTCGTCGTCTGTGACGGCCTTTATGTTTGCAATCCACCAAACAGCAACCAGCAACTTCGTTTAAAAGTTAATTTGCATTCCTAGGTAAGATTTGGTTACAATAAGAACAGGTTGCATGAAATTGTGGTCTCATCGAAACCCAAATAATGCATTTAAAAGCAACCTGAATATTTGTTTTGTTTATTAATAATTATTATCTATCTATTTCTTTGATAAAGTATCCAGCCAGCTGACTTCTCCAAGATTTATCCAGGAAGGATCATCTTGACAGAATGTGTAATATAATATAAATATAAACATCTTTTGTGTTCTGATTCCAAGTGTATTTTGTATTTTTCTAAAGTTTAGATCGAACATCTGTAAACTGTCCGGTGTCTGCTCTACATTGAGCAAATTGCCGTTATTGTAGTCAGGCAGAAGATCGAAACCAGGAAACGATTTGTTATTCTGTTGCAATCCTTAGCGGGAAGCCTTTCTCTTTTAATCATTTTATGTTCCCGACGATTTTATTGGCATTTAAATAGAAATAGATTTCTCGGTAATTGTTGACGTATTCGCTACTACTCTATACTAGTATTCGATGCCATAGCATCTATCTAATAATTTATCGTTACCAAAGAGTACAAACAAGTTTATACATTTCTGGAATACTCATTGCATTTATTAATCACATAGTTTCTATGTATTATATACTTGTTTTGCTTATATAAAATGATATTACCATTGAAAATATTTTTATTTGAAATGGTTTTACCTACTTACGTTTGAATACGCCCTGCCTGTTAGAAATGATACGGTCTAGGATGAAATAAGCTAGGAGTAGTAATATAATAAAAAACTATTTGATCGGCAATTGAGGCGGCAGCAAAGGCAAAACCTCAAAAATACGCGTGCTTGGAGTCTGCGTACGAGTTTGTCCCGGTTGCCGTCGAAAATTCGGGCTCGTGGGAGTCAGATGCCAAGAAATTTGTGACTGAGTTAGGGCGTCGGCTGAAAAAGAAGGGTAGGGACCCGCGGTCAGGACAGTATTTAGCCCAACGCATCTCGTTGGCGATCCAGCGGGGAAATGCCGCTGGTTTGATTTTTAGCAGCGGGCCCGGCCGTGGTGGACTTCTTGTTTAGTTTTAAGTTTTTGACTGGTGCTTCGGTAATTACTTATTAATTTTATTTTAATTTTGACCTATGTAATGAATTATAATCGATGTGAATAAAAAGTAAATCTATTAATTTGCAAATAAATAATTGAAAAATATAGACTATAAAAGGAATCTTTTAATTTGGGTATTGATGATTGCTTTTTTTAATTTTTAATTTTTCCTTGTGAAGGAGTGTAGGGAATATTATAATTTTCGAGGAAAACAGATTTAGGCAGAGCGCCAGACAGCTTTTCTACAATTATTATGAAGTTCAAACGTGCGTTTTTTTACAATTTGAATCTTTCAATTTTGTCAGGTATAAACAGGTAGGTTGATACTAGTTATTTTCACTTATTTGTTTATAAAATAAATCAGTATCAAATTAGCTATAATATCAACATCACTGTTTATACCTACAAACCCAGTAGTTGCGCCAAGAAAAAAAAAGAGACCCAAAATTTGCATATTCTATATGCTTCATACTTTCGATTGCTATTAAATTTATTCGTTTAACTCATGTGTGCAACATGAGTTAAACGAGTTAAATAAAACATAATTTTTTAATTTTTAATTAATCATAGCCTTGCCAGGATTTTTTTAGCTAATCTACTCCCGATGTATCTTCTAAAATACTTAATTTGATAACAAACAATTTTCATCGACTAAACAGATGGATGAAGGTCGTTGTTGATCGGATCTTAGACTATTAATATTTCTGTCACCTGTCACTCTCATTTAGATAGGGTAAGAAAGTTGGGACAGGACAAAAATCGCTTGTAGAATATAGGCACCATAAACAAAAATCTAGTCGCATGTGTAAAATATCTCTTGTGTAACCAAATTTAACTCAATTAAGAGCAAAAGCAAAGCTATAAAATTTAATCAATGCATAGTAACTGATGACTTACTAACTTGTAATTATACAGCCATCGTTACACATCGTTGGAGTGGTTACAAATTGCAGGTTACAGCAAGCTATTTCGCAACATTCTGATGATTATGGTATGTTGGTAATTAATCTGGTGAAGACTCGACCCCTGAGGTCGTGGAAAGTGGGAAATAGCGTCACTTGAAAAATTGATCTTATGTAAGTGATTATAATAAATATAATCTTACTAGAACATACTTTGATTATTATCTTTTGACTATGCAAAAAATATTCTGCCGTAATCTGTATTAAGCGAATGGTATATTGGTAAAAAGCTACTTATATTTTATAGCCACGCGAGCGTCTGGCTCTGTTTTTATTCCTTGAAAAAGATCACCAGATGTGGTCGTAGCTATTAGTCGTAGTATCAGGCTTATTAAAATGTGAATAAATCTTTACAAATACGATAAGATAATATAGATTAATTTGAATAAAAAAGCTTAGCTTATACTATTAAATACAAGCACCTTAGCAAAATAAAACGAAAATTAGAAAATGATAACCGATGATTGATTGATGAAATGTTAACCGATATGCAATAATTACGTGATACGTTACGAAATTGTTGTTATACTTACATTCATAGTGTAATAACAACAGCGCAAATGTTTATTTACTCAACTTAAAGTCAAGTCATACGATGTGTTCTATCTAGCAATCTTCATCCAAGTGTGAGCCCTGGCAAGCAAGTTGGTAAGCGAGATATAACAGTGGACAAACAGGGTGTGAAACATTACGCAAGTTTCACAACCGGACAGATTTTTTAAGCGATAACTCACCAAAGATGATGTATGATTACACGCAGTAGCGAATACTAAACATCTTTATACAATAACAAGTAAATATTTTCCATCCCACTGACCCATTATAAAAATACTGAAGTCGGATGTGTTAAGAAAACAAAAAGGTTGAGTTAAAGATTGTAAAATAGCTGTCAGTGGGTTCAGAAAGAATAAGACGAATAGTCAGACGTCATAGGATGGGTGAGAGAGAGAGAGTGAGTGAGTGACAAACAACCCATATAAACGTGCTCGTACAACCGTCCTCATTGACATTTGAGGACATTTTCTATGGAAAATATGTTACTTCTTGATTTCAGGGTTGGTTCCATAGGAAAAGTTTGTAATGGTAAGAACAATGAGCTCCTTTCGGCTTAGTCTATCTTTATGCGTAGTTCGTGGTATTAGGTACTGATCGCAAGCAATCTCTTACCGTTGCGTTATAGGTCGTGTCTTAGTTCGTCTGTTCCTCTGTATTTTTGTATTTTTTTTTGTTTTTTTGCTCTTGATCGTAGTGTTAATGTATCTTAAGGATAAAAAAAAATAGGCAATGGTAGTGTAAAGTGTGAAGGTGTGTATTTTTTATCAAGTAAAAAAACTGGGAAACGATTGCGCTTGGTGAGAAAAGATTTTTTCGCCATTACTCCTACTAAACTAACTTACGTGAAAATGAAGTCAAAGATGTAGTAGTTTGCAATGATAGCGTGTTATTAATCAGTAAGAAACGAGAATCTGACCCTCAGGTCGTGGAAAGCAGGGGCGAAGCGGATAAGCCAGGTCGCGAGAAAACTGTTATGCAATTCAAACCCATTGTGGCATTGTGCGAGGGATTGTTTACGTAACAACCTAGATAATTATAAAATTGCACGCAGTGCAACGTAGATGGACTTAGTTTTTAACAAACCAGTCTTTCATAATTTTAGAAGAGTTCCTAAATTTTATTCTCAAACCAAGGTTGTTGATCTGTTTGCCGGAGTATGTGATCCTTGTAAAGTATAATAGGTACATGTGACTTCAAATCTAGAAATTTATGTTATAAATCTATGTTATAGTTAAGCGTACCTTCTCTATCCCAAAATTGCATCACTACGTAACCATCAGGTAGAGTATGATTAAACTGTCAAACGCAAAGATATTTCGAACAAAAAAAGCTTTTAGATTCTACCGCAAAATACTTCGGAAGATGTGATTTAGCTTCGATTTTGAACAAACATTTTGTCACCTTGTATCCAGATCAATGCAAAATACTTACTATGTGTGAAGTAAATTAAATCATAATTCTTTACGTCTCCATAATACTCGAAGTAAACATTGCAATGAGACTTGCTACGAGTATGTCGATCATCAGCGGTCATCGCAACATTAGGCTGTAAGAATTTCACAATACGAGTCAATGATGGAATACCGAGAAGTAAGATAATGCTATGTTACCTAATTGCGGAGTTCACTGGAGAGTGAACACTTGCGACTCACACGCAATCGTTAAATGAGATGAGTTCTAATCCGTAGCTAGGCCAATTGGAATGAATTTAGGTTGCAACTGAACTATAAAAAGAATTATGGAATAAAATAACCGCCTAGATGATCAAATAACCCGAACCTTAATTACTTATTGTATAAGTATTCTGTCTATTTATCTTTTGATATTTGTTAGCTAAATGTAACATAATTAACACATACAAGAAGTAAGGTTTTATTGATCTCTAACAAGTAACCTTATATAGCCAACAACAGTACGATAAAACGATAGTATTTTTGTAATATCTATTTGTATTTCAAGTATAATTAAAGTTTTGTTGAACCAATACCAAAAAATATATCATTACTGCACCCTGCGGTTTCACCCGTGTGTTGTTGAAAAACAGTGATGATGATAAAAGTAGCCTATAACTATGTTATTCCGGGGAATAAGCTACCTCTATTCCGATTTTCATCTAAATCATCCGTTTTGGCGTGAAGACGTAACAAACATACATACACTTATACAGATAAGCTTTTGCATTTATAATATTAGAGTGTGATTCGAAGTTCATATAACATATCTTTGAACATAAATTGTATCTCAATTTCAGATGCTGTTTTGTGGGGTCCTCACGACGTGTCTTGCTGAACCTGACCCAAAGAAATACAAGGAACAGCAAAAGAAGAATAAACCATCTAACGCAACTTTGACGGATAATGAAAGGAAATTCTTAAGAGAAGTTGAAGCAAAGTTTGGCATCAAACCAGATGTTAAAGAAAACGACAAAAAAGATGACAAAGATGAAAAAACTAGCAATAATTTAGGAGACCTGAAACTTCCATTTCCCGCTGTCATTGCCATAGAAATAGTAAACGATACAGACACAAAAACTAAAGGCAAAAGAACTATAGATGCAAATCTCGGATACGGGTATAAAACAAACAGTGGCTATAGTTACTCGTATTTTGGAAAACCAGTTCAGGACAAAGGAAAGTTCATGATATATCCATATTCCCAAGAAGACTTGCCCCCAGGTAGTCATGGCAGCTCTTCAGGTTCTTCTATAACCCATGTAGAAATTCAACCATCAAAAGCATTTGAACTAGTAAGCGTTAACGATGAAAACGAGGGTTACAACTATCCAAAGCCATCTAATGGCCTGCCCATTTCTCCTTCTCATGCACATGGACACCATTCTCAAGGAGCAACGCAGTCATATAACATTCCTTCCACATTGTACACTACATATAATGGTCATGAGTTTTCTGGTTTAAGTGGACAGTTTCCAAAGGTGATGCCAAACTATTTCGTGGATCCTTCACAGCTGCTCAAAACTCCTGAGTACCAAAATGTTGGCTTAACAAACGACCACCTGCGTTTACCCGAGTCTCACAGTGTTGCCGACCACAGAGTGGTTCCAGTATTAGTGTTGAGAGTACCAAGTTCCTCTCTTAAGAATCCCACTGCTGAACTTTTCGCGAATTTGCCTCATAACTACCCCTTATCGAGATATTTAAACAATGTTAACTTGCAAGAACTGGTTAACCAGTACTTTAAGAAAATGGGTTTTTCGTTTGCCCCTCCAGTTATGCACTATCAGAGTGCCGTTGGGCCAACTGTGGTTGACACATCATCTCATGGAGGAGCGTCGGGTTATGGAAGACAACACTACGCTGCTCCTTATGTTCAACCGTCTTATACTCATGCGGATCACTCTGGAGTTCAATACTCAGCTGTACAACCAGTGATGGCAAAATATCCTTCAACGTATCCTCAACGGTACACTCTATCTCACGGTCATTCTCTCTATCAGCAGCCAATGCATCAACAGAGGTATGAGTATCAGTACCAGTATGTTCCTCGCACTGCAGCGGTACCTCAAACCTACTACACCCAGACACAATACCAACAACAATCTCATGAAGCTCCAGCTGTTGTACCTGAAACCACTTCTCACATCACATCTGCTGAAGTTGAACATGAAACATCTCCGCACGTCAGTTCACATATCACCGGAGCTTATGAATACAGAGTTCCTCAGGTTCACGATGATAGTGATGAGGCAACAAAAACGGCTGCATACGAATATATTCAACAAGGAAATGTAGAAACTGAATCTTACAGAAACTCCGCAGGTACAGATGTTGGCCAAGAATACCAGAATCACGAGGTTGGAGCCGAAAAAGAGACGATAGCTTCATATCCTTCTCACGCGGGACTCTCTGAGGAAAATCAGAGTCCAGGCGTGCAGATTCAAAGTCATGCTGAGACAGGTCATGGTCAAAACTATCAATATCAGCAGCAAAGCAGCGAAGAATCCGATAGCAATAGTTTAGTACTCTCAGAAAACTATCCAAGCAAAGATCACACAATCGCAACAGTTTTCCCCGTGAGTTACAATGCAAAGCAACAGAACCAGAATACGGGTACTATTCAGACTGTAAGCTATGTGACCCCGATGCCATATTCTTCAAAATACCAGTCGCAATACAGAATTATGGTACCACAGACTTTCTTAGTAAACCCGACTACTGAAAAAGTTGCCTATGTTAATTCGCATTCGGTGTCAGCGTATACCCACCCTAGCCAGCAAGAATACAACCCTGAGGCAGAGTACACTGTAGGATCACATTACGTACCACCAATTGGCAAACAGAAACCTCCTTCTTACCCCAGGAACTATCACTCACATCCGAAGCGAATGGCAAAACCCGAGAGCAAATCAGAAATCTCACTAACACACTCAAGAAAACAAAGTGGTCATCATAAATCATCTTAGTCATCGTAATCTAATTCTGAATAAGTCCATTTGTAAATATTTGTTTTTAAGCAATTGTAAGTATTATGTGTGAGAATATTTCTAATATTTTCGAGACACTCTTCCTTCCTATAGTTATAAGGTGTTATTATAAGATTGTTTGATTAAAACTTGTCCAAAATCTGTCAAAAGCATGGCAACATGGCAAAGCAAGGCATACATATTATGTGTATGATAGGATTATTTCTGTAGATATGTTTTCAAAATGCCTGAACGAAGCTCCAAATTTTAGGGATGTATCATCAGACGTACAATATAAAATTTTCGTTTTTTTTAGTTCCTTTTTTATTTATTTTGCTTGCGATGTAAATTGCTATTTTATGTGCAATATAAAACGTAGATCTATAACTATATGAATGAATTTCAATAAACGATGTGATAAATTGTGTTTGATGTTTCGTACACGCTACAATTTATGTCTATTTGCATTTAGTTTAACACGTATCGCATGATTTTGAGTAATTAAGTTTAGCCAATTACTCTGAAGTTCTCTCACCAAATTAACCGCAAAGATTTCAATTTTAGTCTCATTTGTTGCAATCAAAGCCCTATTTTTAATATGTCATAAAAGATGACGAACGAAGAGATTTTAGAATCACATAGTGGTCAATTCTGAAGGTTTAAGTTGACAGTTCTAAACTAACTAAAGTATTGCTGTCCTTAGCTAACATGCCTAGTAAAAAAGTGACAGCAATACTTTAGTTAGTTTAGAACTGTCAACTAAAACCGCCAGAATCGACCACATTAATGACTTTAAAATGAAACTAAAAAGACGTCATGATGCCTAGCACTAACGGTGTTTTGCGTTAGCCACATTGATCTAGCCAGCAGCCTTACTCGAGAGCCAATTTCCCTTCCAGGCTTTGGTTGTTATTTCAGGTGTTTGAGATCTTCGACACGTTGTGATCAAACGCATGGTCTGTGGACCGTAAAATGTAAAGGTAATGTTACCTACTAGTTAGCAAATTATGTTGTTGTTAGCTTTGTTACTTCAAAAGCCGTAGGTACTATATTATATTGCCTATTTATAGTAAGCTCATACAATAAAAAATTATAACAATTTTATTCTCATCCACATTGTTAACTGGCGTGCATAAGTAGGTATTATATGGATCAGAGTAATAAATCTAGTTTACAGTGTCAATCTCGTACGAGTGATAGTTTGCAATTGATCATTATCCAAGCTAGCATTATTCACTTAAGTGTTATGACTGTCATCAACATGAATGCTGCTCGAATAAATTGAATCGTAAGAAAAACATTGTAAGAAAAAGAAAAAAAAACTATTGTGTTTTTGGGCAAAGATTAACCCATTTTTCTAATTGGCGGTTTTAGACCAGCTATACTATTTTTATTCTACAATCCCGCCATGCCATCATTGGCCAGGGCCCGTTTCGTGACATCTTAAAACTATCATTGTTAGGTTCAGCCGCCAAGGCTGCGCGACTGTAAATTTTACCTCACTGCGAATACCGCGATACGGTTCGCGATCGCGCAGCGTCGTCGGCGGCTAGGATGTTATACAGTACAGTACGTAAACGTCCCAGGATCAGCTTGTAGTCCTGTAGTCTGATTTAAATTCGAAAGGATTCGATTCAAAGACTTGTCTTTCTCCATCATTCTGAGTGTATAAAACAGACGGAGAGAGTAGTTGCCGAATTGACACTTTTCCGATTTGGTTAATAATACGGGGTAATACGGAGACAGAATTTGCACTTAGTAATTATTACAGATAATAGACGTCGTGTTCTATAGTAGAGACCACGAACCAGAAATGTAGCCTATGATGCCGTGAGACGATGAAGTGTCGTTATAGCAGTAGGCAGTAATAGCCAAAGATCAAGCTGACTGGCATGCATTGAGTGAAGCCTATGACCAGCAGTGGACTAAGGTGGATGCTGATTTTAGCAATTTAAATAAATGAGGGCTACTAGCTTTTCGTCTTCATTTTTCTAACCAAGCACACATGAATGGAGAAAGATGCTAGATCAGGAAATTCTACTAATTGCTCATTCCTTATTTACTATCTATTGCAGTAGTACTCTACCAGTTGGTAAAACTAGTTGATCAGGCAATACTTTTATGTGGTACCTGCTGTGTTGGGTGTCAGCGTTTCACTCTCATTTCCTGATCGATTTCCGCATTCTCCGGACAGGTTCAACGTTTATGTGGAATCAGGAAAGACCTGGCAAGTTTGATCAGCCTATCATTACTATACACAAGGTAAAGCAGCTTAGGCAGCTATAAATAGATCCTGTTTAAACTATCACGGCTGTTGATATCGGTTCTAAGATTAGTTAGATATTTTGTGTGCTAACGACAAAATTTAGGAACTCGATTCAAAACATTATCATTGTACATCATCATCAGCCCTTAGACCGCCACACTGTACGACAACCTGCCATTTGCATCCACCGGTTGCCCGCGACTTTTACAATGTCGTCGGTCCACCTAGTGGGAAGCCTTCCTACGCTGCGTCTTCCGGTTCGCGGTCGCCACTCAAGAACCTTTCTTCCCCATCGGTTGTCAGTTCTTCGAGCGATGTAGCTTGCCCATTGCCACTTCAATTTGAAAACCTTGCGAGCTATGTTGGTAACTTTGGTTCTTTGGCGAATATCCTCGTTCCGGATTCTATCACGCAAAGTAACTCCGAGCATAGCTCTCTCCATTGCCCGTATCATTGTACATAACTGGGTATATTTATATAGTAGTACCCAGCGAACTAAAACCTCGCAACACCCATATCTTCCAAACCCCTTAACCAATTTAGCTCATATTCAAACTTCATAGTTGTATTTGCACGAAATACTTGTTTAAAAAAAAACATAAAGCTCGGATCAACGGTTCGCAAGTTATCGTCGAACAAATATACATACAAACATACATACATACAACACCTGATCTACCCCAGAAGACTCAGAGACCTTCGTTTCGCTTCGGTCAATCAATCTTAGAACGGTTATAAAATAGATGTCCCAAATTTGATCGATAGAAAATTGACATCTCATTGTTGGTTCAGGACAGTAATAGCGCCAGCCAAGCTGTTCAAAGAAACAAGCTATTCATCATCATCATCAGCCCGGAAACGTCCACTGCTGAACGAATGCCTCCCCCTAAACCGCCACACTGTACGACAACCTGCCATTTGCATCCACCAACAAACAACAACAAGCAACAAGATATTCAAAGAAACAATAATAAAAACAACATAAAACAAATTAAAGAGTTCAGCTGATTGACTCGAAATAATTATGAGATCTCTCTGTTATTATTTCGCAGTCTCTACTAAACTGTCCTACAGGATAGATGTTCATCCTAATCTTTATTCCAGAATATACTAAAGATGACCCCATCCTAGGCGTAAAATTACATATAAAGCGCGAGTTATAACGAGTTCGTAACGACTTGATAGATTTTTTAAAAGCACCATGCGCCATTTTAAAACAATTAGCAACCAACATATCAGTGATGAACTAAAAAAAACATGGGTTTCGAAAATCGAGTTAAACTTTCAAGTCGATCACAAGCTCGTTGCTTGGCTTTTCTTTCCAGGCGTCAGTGTGTATTACAGCGAAGAAGGAAGTTGAAGGGAAACGCCTCGAGAGCAATCAGTTATGCAACAACGGGTACTGCAGGATGTTAGTATCTTATTGGATAATAGGTTACTGATAGTTCCTATCGTATACCAACAATCTCATTCTTATTGCAGCGCGCTGCTAGGAAAGGGTATAATTATTCAAATCTTATAGTTGGATTAAGCCATGTATCATTTCACAAGGTTCTTAACTATGAGATTGAGCTGCTAGAGACGGAAAACATAGGGAGGAAGCCATTGTATGGTGGTAGGATACTTTATAGTAATACTAGCAGCTGGTCTCCCGAGTACCTAAGTACTCGGGGAAGCAGTTGCTTCCCTTTGAAATCTCTGGCAAGCTTAATGGTTTGCTACGGTAGCCGCATTTGTGAGATAGTTCTCATTCTAGGCTAGGTAATATCTTCGCCCATATCACCCTTTTTTTTAATCCGGTAAGTTGTGATAAAATAGCATGAGCTTGTAGACTATAAAATCATGGAAAAACAAACTCTTTTAAGAGTTATTTTTCATCTAGTAATCGCCTTTATTACTGAGTATAAAGTTACATACCAAATGCCTTACCAGGCGCCAACCTATAGTTAAGAAAATATATAGCGCTAAAAACTAATAATTGCTTAAGGTGATAAGGCCGCTCTTGTACTGCCTATGTATGTATAAATAGGTACCCTGATTAGTTTTTAAGATCTTTTACTGTTCGTGTACAATAAAGATGTATTGTATTGTATAGCGTAAGTATACTATAGCATGAGCTAATAGGGAATCTACAAAAATCTTAAGGGTCAACCATCACTAGACCAGACCACCGGACACTCAGGATAAAATACACTTAGCGGCCTTTCTTACCCGAATCGTTTGTTAGAAATGTATGCAATTAATCACAATGATAATGTGTAAAAAAAAATAGCAACAATGATTTACCGAGTTGAACTATATCATTCATCAAAGATTTCAAAAGAATCATAAAATCAATCATTCTGCAACGTAACTTTTCAGTTTCCTGTAGCTGAGCATCGCAAGAATTACAATTAAGTACAAGCGTAAGTCTTTTAGTAACCTGTGGATAGCGCTGTGGGTTGTATTATTATTAAGTTTTATTTTATAAGTATACCCTTATGTAAAATTTATAATACAACTGTTTGCTGTTCCTTAATAAATAAATAAATAAATAAATAAATTTAAGCCTTTACACAATTTAATTTTATCAATTTAATTTCTTTTTTTATGCGTTTTAATTGTATTCGCTCCTTGATGAAGGATGTAATCGATGCTATGGGCAATGGTCAGAATGTCCAATTCCATTAAACGTGAGTAATTAAGTATTCGTGTGTAAAAATGGCACCTTGTACAATTTCTATGAACGTACATATTAAATAACGTTTTCTTTTTAAATCCTTAATTTAAAATCAACATAATGACCCTTTTTTTAATATGTGTATTTATTTACATAAATATATTTTTTACGTTTAGGCATAGTAAGTAGACTTATAGCCTCTCTTAAACCTCTTCTAAAACTTCATGTAAAAATAGATAAACCTATAGAGAAGTAGGTATAATAGGCTACATTTTAGTCGTCATTATAATCACTATAAATCACCACAACGATAAAACCGTAGGGCATAACTAGTTGCTTATAATTGCTGAATATTTTTTATATACATTCAAGTGACGAGACGAACAAGATTTTCGCCTGGTGGTAAGCGTCACCTTGCCACTAATAGTAGCAGAGCCATAATTGTGAACTTGCAAACACAATCCTACGTCGCACTGCACTGCGCTCGTCACACTGAGATATCAGACATTAAATCTCTCTCTCTCTTCATACCCAGTAATTTCTCTGGTAACATTACCCTTCAAACCGGAACACAGTAATGCTTGCACACTACTGCTTGGCGGTTGAATAACTGGCAAAGGTGTGGTACTTCCCCAGGCGGAATCTGCAGTAGAGTCCTACCGCTACAAACATTATATTTTATTGGTACAAGAACAAAAAATACAACCTGTTATACGATCCTCAAAATAAACCTACAAACTTAAAATGAACCTACGAATGTAAATAAGCACCAAAATACTTGTCAGTACTCGGTAATAAGACGTAACAACATAAAGATTCCCCTTCATAGATCTAGCTCTAGGCGAGGAAATGTTAATGCTCTGAAACTTGCTTAGACACTGGTTTCAAAACTTTTTGCAACTACAATCGCTTAGTTTTGAAATATTAGGCTTACGGCCTAATTTATGGCTTATCCTGCTTGTGATGATAATGTCCAATCGTCCTTCGAGAGTAAGCCTAAATCCAGCAGTGTACTATTAAAAACGCTTTATTTCATACTCCATCTGCCTTTATCATCTGATTTTTGGGCATAGATCTATCTTCGAAGTACGATACTCCACGATCAATAAATATAAGTATATTTAATAAATAGATAGATATGTGATCGAATCAGGCGTTACTTTGCGGAAGTTCATCTGATTCAACTGTTCAATACTGTATCACTAGTGTATAGTGTGCCTCTAGTGTGTGTGTGTGTGTCTAGAGCGGAAATACACTAGAGATACAGTTTGAAATAGATAGATGATTTTCTAAAAAAAACAACTAAGGGCCTTACCTATTAAAGCACCTCTAATAGATTCAGATTCAGATTATTTATTGCCATTCCGTACAGTACATGGTGTAGTAGAGAGGAGAATATTAATTGATTGATTTGACAATTTATTGTAAATCTTTACGGCCATAACTAGCATACCAGATGAGTGCATCTTTATACGTTATTTTGGTAAGACCGATTTTTATGATGAAGAGCATCGTATGAGTCAGGTATTTTTTATCCGTTATAAACAACTGCGGATTATTTCGTACAAATTTGCTGATTTTGAAAATGTATAAGCATTGTAATGTTAAGATTTTATATTTTTTAAAGTAAGGTTTACAGCAGTCCATTTGATAAATTTTGGCTATTATTCTGACTAGTTTAGTCGAATGATGTTTGTTAACTTAAGCAGCATTTTAAAGAAGGCCCTTAGTCTACACTTCCATATAGGCAAATTAGAATGACAGTCATGTATTGTTTCTTCCCCATCCTATGTGTTCTAGAAAGTCTATTGTCAAAGATTCTTAACCGCCCAAAGTTCTCTGTCCTAGGTCTTTCGCATGTGATCTCCGCCACAACAAACATGTTAGGACGTGACAATACATTTATAAATGACAAACATGGCCCTCTATATTGCATACCTCTTTTTCAAAGTTTGATTTTTGACTTTAGCAATTAAGTTAAGTTGTCGTAGGATTTGAACATCAAGTCAACAGCACAACTGCTACACTTCTGCTGAATACGCCTTCGCGAAGCCATCGTCGCTTTTTAACACAGTTTTTTTTCATTGTGCAACTTGTGTTTGATGGCAAGTAAAATATATGATAGAGACGAAATCCCACCTTATTTATGGATGTTTACCAAATTTATAATTTTCAACACCATTTCTTAATCGTCACCATGTCGCAAGACTTAAATTTTAATCTAATTTGTATACGAGATAACTTATTTTGATATATTTCTTTTTGCAATCAGATGTCTTGGTTTGGTTTAGTTATAAATAATAAAGCTAGGGTTCGCTGCAGTGTAGTTTCATAAAATATAAACTAGATTGATTATTTACTTACTTGTCTGAAAAGACAATTTTATAAAAAAAATATTGCTGTTTTGAAATCAAATAACGTACTCGTATATCATAGATACTAGTTTTAATAGACTAATCAGAATCTTATCATGTTATTATTGTATTAATTAAATATTTATTTAATACTACACGACGAATTCATTTTCTTAATTTTTTTTGTACGATTAAATAAGTTTTTAGGACGACTTTCATTGGTTTGACGACCAGAGATTATAATTGTATGATTTCCATGATAATCGATGATCTTGAAAATCAATGATCATGGATGATGTTGATCTCGATGACTGTTGAGCACGTAGGAACTGTTGGGCTGATGACGATCTTATGATGGAAAGGTAGAAACTGGGACCACCTAATGGCAAATTGTAGACACATTAATTTTGAGCTTGTTAGTTTATTTATCAAGAGCACTTTAAAATGCGAGTAATATGTCAGTTGTTGTAAGTTGTTTAGTAAGTTGTTGGTATTGTAAGTGGCGGAAAGCCTCAAACGGAGGAAATATGAATCTATCGGCGATGGATACATATTTCTACCATTTGGAGTTGAAACCATGGGACCGTGGGGTTCGGCCGCTCAAGTTTTGGTTAAAGAGCTGTCCAGACGCCTCGCAGATGTGACGGGTGATCAGAGAGCTGGCGCTTACCTTGGCCAAAGAATAAGTTTGGCCATTCAGCGTGGTAATGTCGCTAATTTTTAGGTACCCTACCCGAAGACAGTGACCTTAATGCAGTTTTTTACCTGTAGTTTATAGTTTTGGTTAGTTCAGGATAGGTATTTAATTTTATTATTTTGTTTTGTATATAGTTCTTAATTTTATTGTTGAATATTATAAGTATTATTGTATGTGGCAATTAAACAACTGGCGTGCCCGTGGTAGAACCACTACAACTATAAAAACGAATACTGAACAAAAACAATCTACTTATTCTTCTTTTAGGAGCCATCTTTTGACTTACATCATTTGTAGTGGTAGGACTCTACTGCAGAGTCCGCCTGGGGAAGAACCACACCTTTGCCAATTATTTAACCACCAAGCAGTAGTGTGCAAGCATTACTGTGTTCCGGTTTGAAAGGCAATGTTACCAGAGTAATTACTGGGTATGAAGAGATTTAATATCTAATATCTCAGGGTGACGAGCGCAGTGCAGTGCGGCGAAGGATTATGTTCGCATATTCAGAAATCTAGCACAGCCAGAAAAAAAAACCCCAATATTTATTATTTTTATTACTGCCACTGTTAGTGGCAGGCGTAACGCTTACCACCATGCGAACGTCTTGCTCGTCTAGTCACTTGATTGTAAAAAAAAATAGCATAGGCCTCTTGTTTTCTCCTAATGCACGCCAGTCAGCTCGTTCTTCGGCTTTTTGCGGATCGTGGAGTGTTACTAAGTTTGAGATGCACTTGCAGTTTGCAAGTGTGCACCGTCCCGTGTACTCGCACCCACACAGGTGCAGTGCCACGCTACACTACCCCCGTATATAAGCATCACTCTAACTCACCTTGAACTTCATTTCACCACTGCGGCGATCACTGGACGCATCGACAACCCTGCAACCCCAGGAGGTCATTGCCCCCAAATAAAGGACTAAGTGTTGAGTGAAATGTTGCGGTGAACTGTGTTTGGTGCTGAAACTGAATTTTTACACGTGAAAATGAAAACCGCACAGCAAATCGTAAGTGATTGTATTACGAACTTGATGAGCACTGAAAATATAACTGTACTACTCTCTATACGCTTAGCAACTCTCACGGGCAACATTTTTTTTACATCGTTAATTTTTACTCAGGCGAAATAAAATACACGTACCTAGTATGAAAGACGTTGCGAGGTAAGATAATAATGCAGTTAGATAGTCTACAACATACATTATAGAAAAATCTAGAAATAGGCTTACCTACGTGGTCTTATAGGTTATAAATACAGATTTTAAAAAATTAGGAACTCAATACTTTCAATACGTCGATTCTGAAATTTTTCTTTTCATATAAATTAGAACCAAATTTAATAGAATCCATTGTGAAAGTTGTTTATTTAGAGTTGTTCTGAAATATTGACTGGCTTATTCTTTAAACATCTATAAACGTGTGACGTGTTTTTATTGTAAAATATTCACATGCGCAATCGGTGTTTAGTTCAAAAAAATTTGATTTGCTTATTTATAAATTAATCATTGTCTGTTGATATTTTGAGATTGTATAACAAATATAATAGTCTAGTCTAGAGCATTACTGATAACGATATATATGAGGTGATAAAGTTTCTAAACTAGTATACTAATTTCCAGAACATATAAAAATTACCATATTTATAAGCATTCGTCAACGATGTGGAAATGTCAAAATTATTTTGCATACATATTATCATCACACATGCCGCGCAACTGCATATGTACTATGACCCTTTCAAGAAGAAGACTTTGGTAGGTAGTAAAATGAGTCTCAATAATAATAATTTTATTTAATGTATAAACTATTTTGATTTAGAGATAAGTATTATTTGACGAAATTAATTCCGGACATGCTCTGCATATGATTTTTTTATCGTATAAATCTCTACGACATTTTATTTTCACGTTGGGCGACCTCTAGGCGCCTGCGACTCCGTCCGCGGAAAAAATTCGCTCCGCTCCCAAAAATCTTCCATACCGATTGGTCAAGTAATTACTAATTTTTTTCCTCTCCATATTCACCACTAGAGATCAACCCGAGCAAAATTTTATTTTCATGATGCAATTCGAAGACCATTGGTCTTCCTTACCACCATAACTTTAAAACAAAGAACTTTCCATACGAAGTTTCACTCGCCCTGTTTTCGCCTGTTAAGTCATCCCCGTCAAAAAAATAATTTAAAACATCTTGTTTTCTTTTTTAATGTACCTACTATCAATTTTCATCAGTATAACTTCAAGAACAGAGATGTTTCCATAAAATTTCATCCCCTATTTCACCGTCTTAATTCATCTCTTTCAATAAAATATGAAAATGGCATTTTTATTTTAATTAAATTAATTTTTTTAAAATTAATTTAATTTAATTTTATCTATCCAAATACAAATTTTCATCGCTGTAACTTAAAAACAATTAACTTTCCGTAAAAATATCCCCCATTTCACCTCTTTAAGTCATTCCTGTCAAAAATATTTAAAAGTCCATATTTTAATTTTAATTAACTACCCAAATACCAATTTTCATCACTATAACTTGAAAAACAAAAAACTATCTTACAAAAGTTTTAAGTTAAGTTTTACCCTTTAGGGATCGAATTTCGAAAAATCCTTTCTTAATACACCTCTATCCATCAAGACAAATACGCCCACCAAATTTCAAGTCTGTACGACCAGCAGTTCAGGATGTGCGTTATTCTGTCAGTCAGTCGTTAAGTCAATCACTCAGTCAATCGTTAACTCAGTACAGTAATTCTTTTATTATTATATAATAGATTATAAAGACGATGCTGGTTGATTGTGATTATCAGTTCTAAAGGTGGCTTACACAGAACTCTACATACATAATTACACAAGTTATAAATACATAATACTATAATTTGTACAATAATTATTATGATATCATCACGTATATTTTCAAAAAGGAAGGAAGGATTTTTAAACAAAGCTTGTTTTTATCGCTATTGTTGACTTATGACTACCTATTTCCTCCTTTTACATGTAGGCACTAGAAAATTAAAACAATAGAAAGTAGTATCCATTCTGCAATAAACTAATTAGAAATTAATTAAATAACATAATAAGTATGAAAGTGGAAGCAATGTGTTGTACACAATGTTTTACCTAACTTACCACGATACGCTTGGACTTAACTACCTAGGTGCCTAGTCATAAATATAGACCATCAGAGGAGCTAATTCCTCCAAGGTAAGGCCTTTAGACTTTAGATTACTCACAAAATAACCGCGAATTATCGCTGTTATGCCGAAGCCACACATTCGCTATATTTGCCGAATAAAAAGGGACGCAGTTATGTAGCGTGTATACGTGCATCCCTTTTTATTCGGAAAAATAGCCAATGTGTGGCCGCAGCTTTAGCAATAAAGCCGCTACTTGTGGCACTAGTTCTTAAGATTTTTGGTTCTATTGTTGTTTTATTTTTGGTGTGCACAATAAAGTGTTTCTAAAGTGGTTCTATCTACGAGTATCTATCTATCTAAAATATTATAAAGAGATAGATGTAACACTAAAAACAGATAAACTCTTTAATGTACACACCAACGGAAAAGATTGTAACCATGTTGATCACAACCAAAAAAGAACAAAAACTAGAAAGTACCTACTTAGAATTAATTACTTATTTTTATAATTTATTTATAAATTAAAGTTGTAAAGAACCACCTTAAGTAAAATGTATAGTTGTCAATAAAGAACCGACACTACTGTTTTCGGGATTCAATTTTCGGTTTATTTTGCGCATGTGTTGAATAATTCCCAGTTTCCTTCTTTTTGAATTTTTTTTTCAGTTGATACTATGTGTAAATATTGTTTACCTACCCAGAAGTAAAATAATCGGTTGACAAAAAAATTATAGGCCTTCATGGATTTAATGATGCAGTACATTTGCCACTTTGGATTGGATCAGTGTTCAGCAATTTGCCACTTTGAGCGATTATCGGCAACTATACATTATTACGTACGGTCCGGTTTTATGATTGATCGGTGACGAAGTGAAACTTGTTAGGCTGTAGAAGCCTATGACGTAGCCGTATTAAGATAACAGTTTATATGATACTAGTTTTTTAAATAATCATTTGTCTTTACCGGAATATCACACCAGGGAGGTACTTATACAATAACGTATCATTGTCATCTACATTGTTTCATATACTACTAACTACTGGGTATGGGTATAAGCCTCTCTCTTGTTTTGCCATCTGCCTCAGTCCTGTGGTAATCTACTCCAGGCTCACCCTTCAATGGTGGCAATATCGTGCAATCTTATAATTCTTGTAGCTGGAAGACGAACACGACGACACATTGAATATTTTTTTCTTAAATTGTAACGAAGCGATTTACTGAAAAGGCCTTATTTAAAACATGCCTATTTCTATCTCTCGGTTTAAATTATAAATATTCAACCACATTACATATTGAAACTATTGATTTTTTAATTTTAAAAATCTTCCATCATCATCAGCCCGGAGACGTCCACTGCTGAACGAAGGCCTCCCCCTTAGACCACCACACTGTACGACAACCTGCCATTTGCATCCACCGGTTGCCCACGACTTTTACAATGTCAAAACCAAGAAATAAACCCAAGAAATCGCGAGACAGCTACCTATTTAGTTAGATTATTGTCAAAATACCTCTTTTTATGTATTTTGTGGTATCTTGCATAAAACAACACTAAAACCTAACCTATTGTTGCCATGTCACAAAAGGGAAGTAAATTTCATGTATGAGCTCTATCGTTTTAATGGGGTTTTCATAGTAAAACCTCATTTTAGTAAACTTTCACTGATCTTATCGAAGGTTACGTGAGATTTGTTCTCGTTCTAGGTACTCGTAGATGCAGATGTCACGTCCCACTTTGTAACTGTCGTAAATTCTCGTAATAAATATGTAAATTACGTAATGTCTTTATTTCTAGGCCAATGAAATGGTATGTTGCATTCCTAATTTGCATGTTAGTCAAACTAGAATACCAGGTACCTAGTATATTATAATATTTTGGGCGACTTTATACTTCGTGGTTAATTTCCGGGAATACAAATAGTTTTCTACTTAGTCCACCTAACCACCACCACCACTGATTACCCACCACTACCACCACCACTGATGGTGAACCCCGGTTTAACCACAGATTATTACTACCTAAGTTTTTTTCTCGGGCAAGTACCTTTATTAAATACAAAAAAAACATACGATCTATCTACCTAATCTACTTAACCTATCTACACAGAAAATACATTATCAGCCAGGAGACGTCCGCTGCTGGACGAAGGCCTCTCCTTTAAAAGGGAGGGGTTGCCATAATCCCCACGCTTGGTAGGCGGCTTTGGGATCGCAGAAAGTTCATCACCGTTAAAGGAGGACGGGCAGAAGCGTCCCGAGAGGACGCTTCTGCCTATCCTCAGGTAGTTCTAGATGCAGTTTTAGAACAAACACAGAACATGATTGCACCCAAACCGATTAAAAAGTCTAGAAGCGATACAAAAGAATTGGTAGTCATCTCGGCCGCATAATGCTGAAACCCATAGACGGTAGTGTACCCAGCATGTTGGGTGCACTGCCTGAGTATCTTATCACAAGTACTTATACCTTGTTATATCCTCAGACCGATTACAAATATTTGATACCTTATGTATACAGGACCTGAGCATGTCCTAAAACTGCATCCAGAACCACCGGAGGACGGGCAGCAGCGCCCTCTCGGTTAATGGTGGTGAACATTCTGCGATCCCCAAGCCGTCTGCCAAGGGTGGGGATTATGTCAAACCCTCCCTATTAAGGGGGAGGCCTTCGTCCAACAGTGGACATCTCTTGGCTGTTAATCGTAATGTAATGATACCTTATGTAATGTTAATCATTCAAGAGATCAATGGTAATACTATTAACAGTAAATTATTAGCTTTGGAAATAAACTGCAAAACCTGCTTATGGCCACATTCCTATTACAGATATTATCATATTATCTATCATCGTACTTTGTAGATGAGGTGCTAGAGTGTGCCAATGACTCATAGACAAAAGAGAATTAAAAAAACTGTTACGTTCAGTTGCTAATGTATTTTATGAATGGACAGTTCGTTGATAAATGTGTATCATAAAAAATATGGCAGTGCAATGAATCAAGTTTTGATATTACATACAGATTCTGATCTCAGAAGATCTACTTTTTCTTACATAATTTCTGTTACGTTTTGAATATGGCATTAGTAAGATTTATTGTTTCTTCTGCCCATTATTCTTAAGGAAATAACTCTTTACTACATACTTCCCGGTGTAAAAATACATTAAACTTAGATAAAACGAACGCAACAGCTGGTTCCATTGGGTATTTTTTATTCATACACGATGTTCACTTCATGTGCTTCAATCATAAGTGTGAGATGAAATTAAGAGTATTTTACAAAAAAATACATATGTGCAAAAGTGAAATAAATAAAATGTAGCGTTGTCGAAAAGAAAGTTAATTAACTTTACAATGAATGTACTACGAGTCACTTTTGTAAGTAAAAAAACTCATTTTTTCGCTTGCCCCTGTCTCGTTATAACTTTAAAAGATGATTTGTTAGTGTCCTCAATTTCGAATGAATGAAAGTGTGACAAGAAGTGGTCTGTCTTGGTTTTTTACAATTTTGCCACAAAAAGATTACGGTTTCAAAATTGTTCTTACTAGATTATCAAAAACGTCAAAAGTTAAACAAGTGTCAACTATCAGCCAGAAAACGTCCACTGCTGGAAGAAGGCCTCCCCCTTAATAGGGAGGTGTTGCCATAATCCCTACACTTGACAGGCGGCTTGGGGATCGCAGAATGTTCAACAAACAAGTGTATTATTTCTATGTTATTTAATCCTGGGCAAAATGATTAAATCGGATTTGCGGTTGTAAAATTTGGAAAGCTCATAATTAAACCACGATTAGTGTAATTTTCTAGAAGCTTAGTAAAATGAGTTATTTAAGATATTTACCTAAAGAAAATGTTAATTGAGCCATAAGAGTATAAGAGTCTTATTTAAAAACGTTGCTTACGTGAAGTTAAACAAACAAAGTAGCTCAGTCCGTAGTATGTCTGCCTTCAGAGCTGTAGGGCGTGGGTTCAATTCCCAACCAGGACAAACAATGAACATAGACGAACATATATGTTTGTTCTGTCTGGATGTTGTATTTATATTATAAGTATGTATTTACAAAAAAGTAAATAAGTATTCTATTAGCTATCTGGTTCCCATAGTACAAGCTTTGCTTAGTTTGGGGCTAGATGGCGCTGTGTAAAATGTCCACCCATATATTGATATTTATTTGTTTATTATTTTAATCGTCAGTTTACTTCTACGAAATACAAAAATTAGGTACGCAATATTAACTAACTAACGTACCTACTATTTAAGAAAAGCCGTAAAATTCTAGATTCAAATGAAATTGTTGTAAACTCAACTGACTACATCATTACTAGGTCTACCAATAAAATTGCCGTTCAACTCCTCAACAAATATTTTTAGTTTCCCACGGAGAGTCAGAGACCTAACAAGTCTGATCAGGTAGTAAGCTGAAGGTACATCGGAAGTATTCACTTTCCCTTAGCATGCTCGGTGAAACGTGGTTCGGTAAAGGCCAGAGAAACGGGGAGCATCCTAGCCTTTCCTAGGCATGTCGCGCCGACCTTCGACCTCAGGATTTATCTAGCTTTAGTCATGGAAGGAACGCTGACAACTCTGCAACGTGTATATTGTAGACATGAATTATTTATTGAATCAGCTATTAGTTATGTCGGTTGTAGCTTTAGGCGTAACTTTCTGATTTCGTTTTTATTAGTGCGCGCTTATTTTTTACACTGATCACTAGGCATTTTAAACTGAACGTAGCCAGCCGCTTGTTAGCAGCCTAGTACCTAATTATATGTCGTAATGATATCTTACTCTAGTTTTCTCGATGCGGTCATGTTTACCTCATTACTACCCAATATGCTTCTTATAGCTAATTAATATTAATGTTATCAAATCAAATATTAAATGAAAACTTTTTTTTAATTGCTTTTTGCTAATTATTAAATGTATACTTTTTTTTATTGCTTTCGAATGAAGAGACGAGCGAGTAGCTCGCCTGGTGGTAAGCGTCACGCTTGCCACTAACAGTAGCAGTGCCAGAATTGTGAACTTGCAAACACAATCCTGTGCCGGACTGTACTGCGCTCGTCACCCTAAGATATTAGTAGTTAAATCTCATACCCAGTAATTTCTCTGGTAACATTGCCCTTCAAACCGAAACAGAATAATGCTTGCACACTACTGTTTGGTGGTTGAATAACTGACAAAGGTTTGGGACTTCCTCAAGCGGGCTTTGCAGTAGAGTCCTACCAGTACAAACACTAAATAAAACAAACCTACTTACAACACTCAAAAAATATAAAAATCTACTCTAAAGCAAACGATCCGTTTTTGAATTTGGTCAAAGTAGAGCAATCATGAATGCGTAGAGAACCCTATGTATAAACATATAAGTAGATATTTTTAATAACGGTTGACGTAACTGCTGTAGGCCTGACCTAAGATTTTGACACCGTTTTTATTAATGGACTTTTCATACCTGCTTTGCATGATCATGAATTTTAATTTTCATCAAACTGGTAGGACTCGATAAAACCTTGAATCAAAAGTTAGAAAACATGTTACTAATTTATTTATCCTTGGCAAAACGAAAGTTATGTCTAAAGTAACATTTTTCAAATACCATACTTTGAATATCAGCTTGAATAAACTGTGCCATAAACGAAGTGAAAATGTTACTAAGTAAGTAATTGCTTCTGTATTAATTCTAACTTCTGTTTCTATAATAGCAATTAACTCTGACCCTGGGTCAATTGTATTGATACAGCCAATTAAAAATTATTTTATTTATATTAATATCTACGCTTCTAAGCTTTACGATAAAATGGATTAACATGTTGTAAGTATTATCAAACATATGACAAGAAATACCATTATAAAACGAACCATGCATGGTATAGTGCGACCTGTTTTTTTAATGCTGGGTTCACATTTAGAGCTGAAAAAAAAAACGTAAATATAAAATGTTTTGTTGTGTTACCTTCGGCTTGCGAATCATCACGATAAAACTTGGCACGTTCTAGAATTAAAATAAATGTACATTGCACATTAGTTTGCAGATTTTTTATTTATAATATCTGTAGTGGTAGGACTCTACTGCAGAGTCCACCTAAGGAAGTAGGGGGGAGTGACACCTTTGCCAGTTATTCAATCGCCAAGCAGTAGTGTGCAAGCATTACTGTGTTCCAGTTTGAAGGGCAATGTTACCAGAGAAATTACTGGGTATGAAGAGATATAACATCTAATATCTCAGGGTGACGAGCGCAGGTCAGTACGGCGCAGGATTGTGTTTGCAAGTCACAATTCTGGCACTGCTACCGTTAGAGGCAGGCGTGACACTGACCACCAGGCAAACGTCTTGCTCTTCTCGTCACTTGAAAGTATAAAAAAGTACTCTATTGAAAGGTCAATAGTTTACGCTCTTTCTTTCGCTGTTTTGTAGATTGAAACATTTGTAATTTATTCCACGTTTTCTTTCTTTCGGTAAAAAAAACTCACCCAGAACAGAAACACAAAAATGATAATCTTTTTGCTATAGCAATTAGATAATTATCATAATGAAGGAATAATTGTAACAAAATTTACGGGAACAGTTCGTAACTTTTAACTGTTATCTGACTGTCTATAACTTTTAACTATTATTATCTACGCATTGCATGACGTTTTAGCGTTCGGCTATCACATTATCATTTTGACTTGTACGAAGATATTTGAAAGGTAAATGTGAATATTTGTTCTGGATTTGGTGCGTGTTTAAGTGTCTTTTTTACATACTGACACAGGTAATCTAAGTGTGAATTTGAAGGGTTATTATGTCATAGGTTATCTAAACAATAAACCTGTCTACTCCATAACGAAATGCTATACTAGCTTGGCGATCCTGTTCTTAGAAGCTTGCCCTTTCACCCTTCATGGCTATCGCGTAAATTTGCATAGTACCCGAGTTGAAAGCTTCCTAGCGTCGAGTACACTTTCTATTGTGATGCCACGCCAGATTTCTTGGCTCGTAAATTGAAGGGTTTTGTATTTCATTGGTATTGTTTATTGACTGCAATTGAGATAAAAATTACTGGTTTGATAGTTTGGTTATCTATATATATAAAAGAGAGCCTTCCTGATTTTGTTCAGTCCTGACTGATTGGCTGACTGACAGACAACGCACAGCCCAAACCGCTGCTGGTCGTACAGACTTGAAATTTGGAGGGTGCATACGTCTCGAAGCGTAGGGGTGTACTGAGAAAGGATTTTTCAAATTTCAACCCCTAAAGGGGGGGGGGAAACGTTTGTATGAAAGTCCTTTGTTTTTGTACTTTGAGTCACGAAAATTTGGATTTGGATAGTTCATTTCTGTTCTGTTTTTAATATTTTTACAGGGACGATTTAAGGGGGGGGGGGGTTGTATTGAAAGTTCTTTGTTTTTGAATTTATAGTGATGAAAATCTATATTTGGGCAGTTCATTCAAGGGGGGTTGGGGGAGGGGGTAAAAAACGTGGTGAACTTTGGAAGCGGCCTGAATTTCTTCTGTACGCGGTGGAAGTCGCGGGCGACCTCTAGTGTACAAATAGTGTACTAGATAATAACAACTCAGGTCACCCCGAACTGCGATTTCACAGATATCTTATAATTATCTCTTAATACTTGTATTTCTATTAGCATCATTATGAAACATACAATTGTGTTAATTACTATGAAATATCTTACACAAATATTTTTTTGATAGGTTCAATGTTAAACACGAGTTTTTGTTTTTTATAAACATACACTTAATTATGTATAGATAAAAAAAACGCATTGTAACATTTCACATTTCTTGGCAAATATAATTTAGATAAAAATAATTTTCATCATCATCATCTTCAGCCCGGAGACGTCCACTGCTGAACGTAGGCATCCCCCTTCCACTGCTGAACGAAGGCCTCCCCCTAATTTAAAAATAATTTGATTACCAAAAAAAAAACCATTACACATAGAACATGCAAAGCCTACAATATAAGTGCGCGTTGATATCTTTTGCTTGACGAAAACGCGATTTTTTTAAATTACTCTTTATTAATTTAACCACTGCACTCCTTTTAAATTTCTTTATTATTATTCACGGTTTGATTCCACTTTCATTGTGTGAACCGCTAAGCAGTGGAATGCGTTTCCGGAGTGTGTGTTTCGCGATAGATACAATCTGGGTGCCTTCAAGTCGAGAGTGAATCGGTTTGTTCCGGGCAAGGGTGGTCCATCGCAGACCGCATCTTCGCATAACATTAAGCGTGAAAGCGGTCAAACGCAAAACCATCAGATAATAAAAATAATAACAGTAAAAACTTTACTATAAATTAAGATGAGAAATAATTACGTGCATAATAATAAGAATTCGTTCAATTGTGCTAATATTATATAATTGAATTAAAAACGTTGCATTATTATTATTATATTATTAAATAAAACTTTATCATGTCGCATTATCTGAAAAACAATGCATTAATCTTACAGAGATAAAACTGTTTTTTTAAGACGCTATCAGCGAATGTTAACTTTTATGCGATTCACTTTTCGTGTAAAGAAATATGTTTAATAGGCTCATTTAAAATTAAAGACCAGTAGAAATATGTTCACGGTCGAGGAGGCAGCTGCATCTCACTATCACCACTGTGAGTGCGTTGCATTCCGAACGGTCACTGCCCGTGGAGTACACCGCCACTTACACATTACGTTTTGTAATATGAGTACATCAACACATTAGAGAAGAACTAGCATACAAGTGCATTAGTCTCGTAGTGGACAAAAATATTTTTTTTTTTTGGTCGAAGAAGTATGAGTTTAACCTAACCATAACCAAGCTATGAGTAGAAACTCTTGCCAACTAGTGAGGATCATTTCGACAGCCTTGAAGCAAGTGGGCATAGGCGATAAGTTTTTTGACAGGCAATTTAAAAACATGTAGTTCTCTTCAACTCAATAGACGGCGCTGAATTTACGTGACAGTCAAAAACTGTGGCACTAAAATAAAATAATAAACTTGACAATAACAGACATCTGGTCAGCGCAAAGTCAGCGCCATCTACAATGAGCTTCTTAGTTTTTAATTGCTTGTCAGAAAATTGCCCTTTTTTGTGTATTTTTCAACCTTCACTTCAAAAAAGGAGGTTTTCAATTCGAATATTGAAAAAAAAGTATATAATATGTATAATAATAATAATAATATAATAATACAAATAATATTTGTTACGTGATTACTCCGCTAATTATTAATTGATTTTGTTAATTTATACTTCATACTTATAGAGATGTATGACTTATGTGGACCTGGGTATGTCCTAAAACTGCATCCAGAAACACCGGAGGACGGGCAGCAGCGTCCTCTCAGTTAACGGTGGTAACAATTCTGCGATCCTCAAGCCGCCGGCCAAGCGTGGGGATTATGGCAAGACCTCCCTTTAAGGGAGAGGCCTTCGTCCAGCAGTGGACGTCTTCCGGCTGTTGATGTGACTTATAGAGATGGTTCTATACAAATTTTATCGAAGTCGGTTCAGTAGTTTGGTTTTTAAATGAAAATAGATCGAAAAAATATGTCATCCAGGTAATAGAAATGGAAGTGAGTTCAAAAAAATTGTTAATTATTATGTGAACAAGAAAGACTTAATCTTTCAATCAAGTCCACCACGCTTACTGTTTCGTGTTGCCGCTTGGTAGATTCACATACATACGTTTTCGAATTTCTTCCCTAGACAGATGCAGGTTTTCTTACGACGTTTTCCTCCATCGAAAATCAAGTAAAATTATTTTATATCATAAATTTACTAGTAGTGATTAGGGGAGAATATATTTTTGTTCTTATAAAAAAAAAGTCCCGTGAGTAATCTCGTATAAATTAAACAAAAACAGGTGGGATTTAGTTCCAGAAAATTTTCGATAGCATCGTTAACAAAATATTTGAAAAAGGGCGTTTAAGAAAATCATAGTTACGACGGTTTAATTTATTATTCACAGCAATGACTAAATTGTTACTATTGTATTTACTGCAGTTCCAGTAAAGGCTATTCAGGATTAGTTCTAGTCTTAAGCTGTGATTTATTTACAATGTGAAAGTTGGAAGATTCAAAGGCAAGCGCTGTGACAAAACCTTAGGTCAATCATTGAAAAAGAAACCGGCTGAATAGAGTTTAGAGAAAATGTAAATAGTGTTGCAAGCGGTAACTACAATTATCGATAAACTCCAATACACGTGGGGCGGTCGACGACGCAGCCACACCACCAAATCAATCGGCATACAACCATGCTATAGATTGTAGATTAAATAATTATCACAGTAACTTAGCTATCATCAATACGCAATATCAATTTTTCTGTTGTTACTTCGAATGCCTAATTCAGAGTGTGAGCGAGCGTGCACACCCCATAGATTTTACCTATATTATTACACCTGGTGCATTGCAGGGTAAAAATAGCAGGGGGACCAAGAATTAGGTTCCTATCGGGGTAAAATGTCTAAGATGACATTAATTTGTTGACGTAAATTTTTATTAGAGGCCTTTTACTTTCATTAGCTTGACATCACCCAAAGATTAAAATGTAAATTTTAGCACGCCATTCATCAATGTGAAATCTGTCGTTTATAATGTTTCTAAACCTGTTTTATATTTTTATATTCCAGATACGGATACTAGTCATTACGCTGCTCGCCAACCACGCACGCTGTCAAGATGGATTCACCGATCGCGATATCCTGCGATACCAACAGATAGCCGCTAACGAGGGTCAGATAGATCCGATCACCGGCTACAATACCAATTTACAGCAAGATCCGAGCCAGTTAAACCCAGTCAACGTCCAATATCATGTGACAGATGACACTAATGATTACAACAGAGCTGATCGGACGCGATCTAGAAAGATCTATAGAATCAAGAACCCTTATCAAAGCCAACTGGAAGAGGGCGATCAGAATGAAGGCAACGTGGATTCACAGGACAGCGGCACCGCGGCTAGTAACCAGTATGCCACTATGCAGTACTCACTGCCACCGGAGGAGTTTCTACAACAGATGAGGGAGAGCCAGTATCAGCAGCAGCTGCAGCAAACCACACAAGCGCCTAACCTAGGCTACACAGCGACACCGGTCCCACAATATCAGTATTCCACAATCTCATCGAGCAGTTTCGATAACACGAATCAACAATCTAATCCAGTCCCTCAACTCGAATCCAAATCGCATCAATATTTGACTAACAATGGTTATCAGTTCTCCCCGCAAAACACATTTCATTTCGATAGTGTTCAGAGTACTCCGTCTCCCGTTACAACTTATCATTCAACTGGTCTTACGAGTAATCAGTACGCTGGCTCTCCAAGTAGTTACGTATCTAGTTCCTCGCCAATATTTCTCTCGAGTCCATCAAATATACAATACGTGTCGTCACCACTGTCAAACATTCAGACAGGGACCCCAGATTATAACAATAGAGTTACCACAACAATTGTTAGCAATTCGTTGAACTACGACAGTAATGACCAAAACAAAAAACTTCAGATAGATCACTACGATAATTCTGCTAACGGAATCAGATATCCAGTAAACGTGCCGCAACAATATCAAAATGAATACGGATCTACAACATCGTCACCAACTTCAGTATCTTACTCAGATTCTAGAGATGCATGGCAAAATAACTTAAGCCCTAGCGTAAAGGCTTTATCAAAATCGTTACAAGAAGTTTCTTTAGCTCATTACCAAAATTATCCCTATAGTCAACAAGAATCTCGATCAGACGCAACTTTAGATGCAAATAGCGAAACTCATCGAATCGGTGGATTAGCTTCAGCTAATAATTTATATTTAAATTTCGCAAAACCTGATTATCAAACGTATAGCAATAGTAAAAGTAGGACCAGAGACACAGAGCAAGAAACTGGACAGCCAGAATATTATTCTAACGGAGAATATGGATGGAAGCTATCGGATAGGAGGGCACAACCCAATAATGATGGCTATTCTGCAGCAAGTTCTGGAAACTATCAAAAACATCAACCCAACTTACAAAATACTGGTCAACCTATGAGTCAAATGACTTTCCATATGGACACCAGTAGACCGAACAATTATGATCAAGTATCTAAATCCGCTACAGACAGTGTAGAAGCGCAAGAATTTGCTAAAGCTGCTGCTAATGCACACGAATACATGAAACAACAGCAAAACTACTATGGAAATAATTATTCAAACAATTATAACACTAATCAAGGTACATCATATAATCCAAATCCATATTATGGCACCCTTGAAAAGCAGAAAAACAAATATACTGATGTGTCTACTCCAGGCCCTTACTTATATAGCTCTCAACCTGATTTAATCACGGCATCTCCATATTATTTCAATTCTAGAGAAAACAGCGTCGATAATAACCCCAAACAGCCGTTTGATCATGCAAAAGCTTTGAAAACTATCGTTCCAATAGATGTCTCTAACGTCATATCAAATTCAGATTCTCAATTAAAAGGAATAGGACTAGATAGTAATAGGTATGCTATTCAAAATTATGTTAAAGAACAAGTAAACCAAAATCAGCAGCAGACGCAACAACAACAACAATACCGTCCTCTATCAGACTCTTATTATAAAGATAAAAATGCATTCTATGGTTTGAATATAAAGACAAAGCCAGAAGAATACCAATTAGATAGTGTTAAACAATTCGATACAAATGTGCCGTATTACACCAAGCCACAGCAACCTCCGGAATCTGTTTATAATCAAGGTAGCTACTCGGCAGGATCGCAACGCGCTAGTTACAATACTCACCAAAATCTTCAAGACAATATTCAATCTCAACTAAATGTTCAACAAGAATTACAACGACCACAAGTTCAAATTCCAACAATCAGCAGTATTTTAAAACTCAACGACGTTCCATACCAACTTACACAAAATCTTTCACCTGAGTCTTTCAGGTTTCAGAGCAATGATTTTAATCACGGGAACTTACCGTCACAATTGCCCATGAAAGTTAACCAAGACGTAGCAAACCATCAGCTGGATGTAGCTTCTAACGTGCTCAACAAGTTACTATTAACTAAACAAGCTGGAACACCTTTTAGCAGTCCCGAATATGAATCACAACTGACTAATGGTTTATCGACAATAAATGGGTTTAAAATAGCAAATCCATTCAACGTAGACCTCAAATTGGTTGCTGACATTCTGAGAGGGAAAAGTTCAGATAATACTAATGTTTTGGCATTGCGAGATCAATTCAAGCAAGTACCTCAAAAAATTGACCTATCACACTTACAATATCTTTTGAAAAATGAAAACATGGGTAATTTGGCACCGATTAATGAAGGGTTCAGCGCACTTTCAAACCCTTTTATAGAAGTATACAATAGTGGAAGATTTCCGTATCAGGGTGTGAAATATTCTAGAAGTCAGGAAGAAGAAGAGGAGACCATAGTACCCATAGCGGACGCATCTAGTAATCACCCGATTGGAGCAGTTTTGGATCAGGATGATCCTACTCATGAACGTGAAGCAAGCACGAGCGCGGATGCTAATGCGCAAAGTGAAGACAGCATATCAATTAATTATGATGATGACAGAGCAAAGAAGTCTTATGTGTCGAGTCAAAGAATGGTCAGGGATAGGCATCGGCATCCAAATGCATTGTCATCAAGTCGACACTCGTATCAAAGGAAATATCCGAAAGCAGAAGTTGAAGAGCCGTATCCGTTGCTGAAGCCTCCGCCTCCACACACAGTAAGAGGTAGAGGTAACCACATTAAACCAGAAAAGCAAAGCCGAAGGCGGCGTGTAAAGGCCAGAGTATATAAAATATTTAAAACAGAGCCGCTTTTTGAAGCCGACAACGAAAATGAGAACGTTGACAACTCAGTACCAACTATTGTGCTTAGGCCACCACCACCTGTAGTTGAGTCAAAATCTGATAACATTGATAACATTGAAGAAACATTATAGGATTAAGAAAATAAAACATTAATCTGACGGAATAATCTCTACTTGTGTATTAACGTTTTTGATACATGAATTAATCAGTATTTACCAATTGCTAATAATGTACAAGTCAACAACTGTATGTGTTGTAAAGCTAAGGAGTACTTATATTTTTTTTGTAATGTTATATATGTTTAAGGAACCATATGTGTTATAAAGTGTTGATACATTGTATAAATCAAAAGCAGTTGTCCGATAAATTATTTTAATTTATAATTTCATGGTAAAACAAATAATAATTTAACGCCAATAATTTGATGTATGTTTTGGCATTTACTAATGTTATGCTTTAAGTATTTATTTTATAATGTTTTATTAAAGTTAGCTTAAGTATTATGTAAATATGTATCAGAGCTATTAGTAGCTTATAATGTAGTACTGTAGATATTTGTAAATATTTCATCATAAAACAGTTTTAGCAATCAATTCAATAAGAACCCGTTAAAAGATTAGTAATTATTGTGATAAGTTAATATATAATGCTTGAATTGATAGTATAATAATTGTTAAGTGTAACGTTAAATTAATTGCCTATAAAAATATTAAATGTTTTAATAATACGATTTTTTTTAATTTATATATGCTCCTAAACATAAACATTGTCCCTTGATTTATAGTTGATCCAACCAATTGAAAAGCTATAATCCATTTTAATTACTACTTATAACTTTTCATATCAGTCTTCTTTTCATTACTTTTGCTTATCTTATTCGAGGGTAATGTCCATGATCCGAATACCCAATGAGTTAAATTGATAACAAAATACTATTTATCACGTCAATATAAAATACGCAGTGAACACAGAGATATTTCACTCTAATAATGCTAATTGTAGAGATGAATGACGCCTGATCGAGTTACGTAATTATTAAACGAAATAACCAGTCATTAATTAATGCGCAAATATTTTTTGCACGTCCAAAAAATATCTGTTCTTACGTGATAACTGCGAATACGTATTTTAGAAACCTAATAATAGATCGAAAGTCATTTTTAAAGCAATAGAATCACGCACATCTTTTAGAAGTATATATTTTAATTTAATATGATGAGATTGGTTGATTCTTTTATACGTTTCTATGTACATATTATTAGTTTGTCGTGTAGGCTAAAATATAAACAATCAGGATTTATAGATCGTCGAACTCGAACGCCTGAATTCTATTTACATACATTTTTATTTTAAACAAAATGATAAAATACATATTTATTCGACACAGTAAACAAAGACAGATCCCTAGAATTATAATAGAAATATTTATGTCAATTGGTACTTACATTCTCAGCATTGGTACTGATTGCCGTGGACAATCGTGCTATAATTATTTAATAGCGCAATTCATTATTGGCATTTTGCTTTTTGAACTACGATTAACAATGGGGACTTACCTATAGCTTAATTTATGATATTCGAAACAGTTTAGAACTAAGTTGCAGTTGCACCTAAATCCCGGCTGCCATTAGCTATCTGAAAACTGACCAACAGATCAGCTGATTTTTAGATATGGGCCAGATAAACTGGTTACTACATTGACAACGTTGTAGAAATCAATTGAGCAGTGATGCTCATCGCGCTAGTAGGATGTCATACATCAGTCTTCAAAGATCAATTTTAATAGGTCAATAAATCAATAAAATTACGCCACTGCGATCTGCTGTCAATTATACAGAAGCCCATCAGTAGAATATTTCATATGCTTGATAGTCTTTGATTATATACCCAGGAGAGCTAGATCCTCCAAGTTGATAGTTGGCATCTCTATTAAGTTTCATACCGTAAGTAGTCTATATCAGTCAAAGCTGAACATAAGTAACTTACAAGGCACGAAAGTGGCCTAAACTCTCATTTTCAACCGACTTCAAAAAAAGAGGTTCTTAATTCGTCTGTATGTAATTTTTTTAATAGTTTTTTTTTTGTATGTATGTTACGCGATTACTCCGCCAAATATGAACTGATATTGATGATTCTTTATTTGTTTGGTATGTAATACTTTAGAGGTCGTCCCACATACCTTATCGAAATCAGCTCAGTAGTTTGGTTGAGAGAGAGAGATTGAGTTGGGTTGGGAGAGTTGGGTTTTTCATCATCATCATCATCTTCAGGTATTCGAAGTTGAAGTCGGTTGTATTTTTTTTTAAAGTGTATAATTCCTACAGATACAAAATCACTATTTTCTGTATCGTATGACAGATGTTTAGAGCCATGTATGTAAAAATATGTCTACCTAGATATAAGTATGTTATATTTTTGTGAAACGATTACATTTGTTTGGTGTTGTTGGTGTGTTTGTGATGAATCTTCGTTGTGGAATCGCGTGTGATTCGCTTTCTTCACTCAGCGGCACCATACATTTGTTGCCAATCGTCCAAGAAATATTATCTACTAATATAATAAATGCGAAAGTTTGTGCGTGTATGTTTGTAATCTTTCAGCTTTTTTAACCAGACGACAGCCTTTGACGGTATTTGGTACAAAAACTATACGGCTTTAATAAAATGATTTGTAATAAATTTTCTTTGGCAATTCATCAATTTATTGCGAGGATGTAGCCGGTGTTCTTAGGACTCTCCTATTTTTTGATTCATCGTTTTCTTATTCGTTTTTGGGTAGTTTTTATAACATTGCTAATAACCTTGCTTAAGTAGTTTAATAGTAAATTTTTAATTATAAGTATTATAGTTTGTTACTAATAAAATAGAGACTTATATTTCTGTATAAATATCTCTATATATATATCTAGATATCAAAAAAGTGCGCGGCGTATTAGCGCGATAACAATACGGTAGATGACTGATGTTTATATCGTTGAAACCAATAGCTTTGATGAAGAATTTAAGTAGGTAATTATAGTATGTTTATTGAAAAAAATATTTAAATCGGTTATTTATGTTCTGATATATAAGCGCTTAAAGTGTTTGGTAGAGAAAAATCTGTCCCTTTCCCACAAAACAAAAAATAACGTCACGCCTTACTTACTTGTCAGAATAGAATTTAAATGGCGTACAGAGAAGTGACGTCAAGATTTGCTGTTTCGCTTCTCTGTCTAGCATGACATTAAAATGTTTATAATTTGCTTATTTTTGGTTAGATTTTCATTTTATTTTCATTAATCAGCTATATTTATGGACCACATTTTAATATGACAATAAAAAAACCAGTCATCTAGCCTATTCTGACTGGCAATTAATGCCTGTTAAGTTCTATAAAAAACTCGTAAGCTTTCTTTTAATAATATCTCCATTAGTTCCAATAATGTTCTGTTATAGCTGTATAACTATATTAGAGTACCCGATTTAATTAAACTGTTATAAGTAGCTGTAGAAGCAGGTAGGGAGCCAGTTCTCATCACATTGATAATTTTTTAAAACATTAGCGGCAGCGTAGATGTCGAAAAAAAGCAAAGTAGGTATGAAATAACAGCACTGAACATCTTATCAAAGGACATGGAAGAGACGTTTTAAACCATAAGAATAAATAAGTATACAAATCATTTTAAAATCACCTCAAACATGATCCGTTAATCTGGCTTGGTAATGTAGTGAATAATTTCCCTTTGTAAAAAAGCAACATAACTATGTACGAATACTTTATGGATTGTACGTAACAACTTAACTATATTTTTCATTACATGTGCTGGGGCTTTTTCTCGATTCTCATTTTTAAAGATCAACATTAAAATAATACACATAGTTATTTTTTTCTGGTATCAGTATACCTTAATTAAATCGTAAGCTAAAATGCTACTCTCGTAATTGGAACCTGTAACCCTGTGGAACCAGGTCACCAAGATACTTGCTCTGCCTATAGTTTTGGACCTATTAGTACCTACAAAAATGTAATCATATTTCTTAAACCTTTACATTTTACCAGTGATGTTAATGTATTTTTTGTATTTGAATATAGTGTATTTGAATTTTTACTTTTGGAAATAAACATTATCTTATCTTACCGCTAGTAATAAAATAAATATAGTCTTGTTTGCTTAATTTAAATAACAGTGATATTAGGGCCTAAATAAACCCGCTCATACATAATTAGGAAATCAAACCGGCGGAGAGTATTAGATGCGCCCATATTCTGTTAAGTATTGAGTAACCGATACGCATAAATAATTCACTCGCATATTTCCGTTAGAAAAGGAGAGATAATTCCCAAACCAGTTTTGTAGTATCGTTCTTGTTATCGCGCCAAAGCTCAGACCATCAATATAAATATGAAGAAAAAATGGCGATCAACACAAACAAGCGTCGCTTGTTGAGGCAGACACACCAGTTCACCTGAGTGGCCAGCGATTAGCTAGTCAATATGGCTGCTTTTGTGAGTATTAATGAAAATAGCAATGATATCAGAAGTTACCATTGCTCGAGACAACAAAAACTGAAGGACTTTTCATTTTGTTTCAGATGAAACTGTCATGCTTAGCCATCCTATTGAGCAGCACCTACGCCGGTATCCTGCACGGCCATGACCACGGTCACCACGAAGTGATCGAGCACCATGACGCAGTGCTTCACGATGATCACCACCATCACATCTCATCACTGCCAGCCACCGACCTGACCGCCCCTGGCCACGCCATCTCCAGTTTCTCTCCCAGCAGTTTTCCCGCTGGATCCCTTCCATCTGCCAGCTTTTCTGGATCTCTAGGCCATGGAGCTATCAACTCTGGTTTGGGAGCTTCTGGGTTTGGTGTATCTGGATTCCACGGAGGAGCTGGATATGCTAGCGGTGCTGCTTACAGTGGTGCTGCTTACAGTGGTGCTGCTTTCGGTGGTGCTGCTTTCGGTGGGGCCGGCATTGGAGGGGCTAGTTTCGGAGCTGCAAACCTTGGAGGAGCTGGTCTTGGCGGAGGCTTCCGCGGCCCTATTGGTCCCGGTGGTGAATTACCTCCCAGCGGCCTGAGAGCTCCTGTCATCAATGAAATCCACGGACTCGCTAACAACCACGGAGCTCCCACTCAATACCGCGTTCGCGACGAGCCTTACGAAGTCCTGCGTGAAGTGACCCACCGCGTGCCCCAGCCCTACCCCGTACCCCAGCCCTACCCCGTGCAAGTGCCCTTCCCTCAGCCCTACCCCGTCCAGGTCCCCGTCGTCAGGAAAGTGCCCGTCCCAGTCGTCAAGATCCAGCACGTGAAGGTTGACAAACCAGTGCCTTACCCGGTAGAGAAAATTGTCAAAGTGCCCGTCGAGAAAGTTGTTGAGGTGCACGTCGACCATCCCGTCCCCGTCGAGAGAGTCGTTGAGGTTCCTATCGTGAAGCTCGTCAAAGTACCCGTTCACGTAGTAAAGACCTACCCAGTCCCGGTAGTGAAGACCGTCCACCACAAGGTACATGAGCACGTGCACCATGGGCACCATGACCTGCACAGCCTGCTGCATAGCCACGTCAGCCACGGACACAGCTACGGACACGGTCACGGCTGGTAAACCCAGAGACGGTGACAGCGGCCATAATACCTCACACCTCTCATAACGTATCCTAGTCCGGTCTTTTGTAAATATATTTCGCTACATAGCTCATCGAGAGGCTGCTTTCTAGGGTGATAACTAAGTCATTAATTTAGGTGATAAACACAAATAGTGTGTCTATTTTTCTTTTGTAAATAGTAATATTAGAATTATTACTTTATTAAAAGTTTCCAAAGAATTTGAATGATTTTACTTTATTAGCTTATAGTCTACCCTCCTCTCTACTTCTAACATTAGCAAAAGTAACTATTATGGTAGCCACAACAAAGCTTAACGTACAATGTAATATACATTGTACTGGGCGAGCTTATTTTTTGCTGAATAAGATGTCGGATTTACCAATAAAATGGTGACAAGCCTGTCTGGTAGGTACCTTAGAGATATTGAGGGTAACTCTTCAAGGGATTATGATCATCTATAAACTATTTTATACTATAAGTAAAATATATACGCATGGAATTCTTATTTTTAACCGACTTCAAAAAATGAGATTCTCAATTCGACTGTACTGTTTTTTTTGTATATTTGTTACGTGATAACTCCGCCAATTATGAATTGGTTTTGATGATTATGTTTGGAGGTCATAACCTACCAAACAAAAAAAGTAGACACCACTGAAGTATGCTTCAGAGGTAGTCCATATTTTTTTTTATCGAAATCTGTTCACTAGTTTGGTTTTTAATCAAAATATCTGGAATAAAGATAATCATCGAGGTAATCAAAATTGAATTCGGTTGTTTTTTTTTCAAAAAGTACTTGTTAGTTCAAACTGTTTTATGTTTATTTCTGATGTCAATTATTATTCTTCTTTCAATTTATTTTTTTAATGTTACACACAATAACAATAAGGCACAGGACAAAGAAGGTAATAAAAAAATATTTCTCCTTCGGTTAAAACTGGAACAGCAAGTTTCATCAACAGCCAGTTCAGCCAGAAGAGCCCCCTTAAGAGGGGTTGCTATAAACCCCACGCTCGGCAGGCGGCTTGGGAATCGCAGAATGCTCACCACCGATAACCGAGAGGACGCTGCCCGTCCTCCGGTGGTTTTGGGTGGAGTTTTACGATATGCCCAGGTCCAAATAGCAAGTTTACAGTAAAATTGTAATTAGTAAACTGTAAATATAACGATTTTAAGTAACTGGATATTTTATTGTCATATTCAGCGCAGGATATAGGGTGGGTTGAATAATTCGCCTTATTTTTGCGCATGTCGTTTTTTCATCAGGCGAAGTTGGTTGCAGCTGTTTTGGAATTTTTAATTTGGTTATAAATGTTTTGATGACATAGAATATTAACAAAAAACTTTTTTTGGTCTATCCTGTTATAAACAGGGTTACGCAGAAAAGTAGTGGTAAGACAAAAGGTGAACAACTCTAAGTTTGGGGCAAACCCAAAATTGCGAAAAAAACGGCTCGTTCATAGGAAGTCATCGAGGATTAATGACTCTTTTTTTTGGAACAGCTGATTTCTCTTTCCGATTTCAGCCAGTCCCGTGGTATAAGTTGTACACAATGATGAATTAGAAAGAGCTTGTTTCTACCGTTACCGTCACAGGTTAACATTACACGTCACCTCGTCCCTAAAAAGATTTCCAAATTAAAATGTATTTTTAACTTTTCTTATGGTCTTAGACGACATACACGTTTTAGAAAATCAGATTCAGTCGTTTTATAACATCAAAAATGCAAAACTTGCGAGTAAGATATTTGTGGACGCAATGAAGGACCTCAAAATACTAAGTAAGTAAAACCCTATATAGAATGTTAAGCCTAGATTTACCCATGGTAGACCGTAGAGCATGGACGGAATATAATAATTTTACTAAGTTTATGTCGTATGTCCTAAAACTGCATCCAAAACCACCGGAGGACGGGCAGCAGCGTCCTCTTGGTTAACGGTGCGACTCTGCGATCCCCAAGCCGCCTGCCAAGCGTGGGGATTATGGCAACCCTTCCCTATTAAGGGTGAGGCCTTCGTCCAGTAGTGGACGTCTTCTGGCTGATGAGTATGTCGTAGAGTTAGAAAAGATTTATAACAATGAGAGAGAGAGCAAGATCCTCCAAGTTTGTAACCAACCGGCTACCTTTGACAGCCACTTTTTTTTTCTGTAACTATGTATGTGTGAGTGAGCAAAGCATGGCATATTTACCTACTTAATAATATCATGTCAAATATCAAGCAATAAGACACACTGAATTCGGTGTCTAATACATTAAATAAAATGGTAACACTTATTTTAATTAGATAAACGGTGCTGAGTTTTGGCGGGAACGCGAGAAAATCATGTCACTGCATTGTATTATTTTCTAAAACTTGTGTTTTTTCGAGTGTTAATGCATAAAAATGGTGGCGTTTTATTCATTAAGTGCTGATTTACGAGCAAGAGTGTGGGCAAGTGATATAATGTAGTGAAACGTGTCTTTTCGTGTTGTTTCCAAAACTCCGAAGAAGCTTGTAGTAAAGTTGCCACGAGTTTACTAGGGCATGATTGGACTTGACTGTGACTTACTGTGTGTGACTTGGAATGTGACTACGACTCATTTAACTGCAGAAAGAAGAATCGATGAAGAAATATATAATCGGCTGAAGGACTAGTATCCATGGCCAGGAACTATTAAAAACAAAACATTAGATAAACGGTTTTCTCTTCAGAAGTAAAGGTGTACCAAATACTTGGAGGATCTAGCTCTCTCATAATCAAAGACCAAATATCAGATCAATCTGTCAACAGGAAGGAGGTAAAATTTCAATTCCTAAAGATCCAAAAACAACAAACAGGGCAAGCCAAATAAAACATTTAAAAACACAAAGTAAAAGGTAACTAATGACAATCGTTTCTAGGCGTTCAATAAAGCCTGCAACTTTGATGTAATTATTTAAATTATAAATTTATTTTGATTTATATTTTATTTTTTAATAGTGTATCATTCCGATTTGATTAAATAAAATAGAAAATAATGAAAATTAAAAATTATAAGGAAAAATATTTTATTAAATCCGAAACATAGGAAAGAAACATATCTTATCATAATATAATGTATAATTTAGCGTTAAAGGACTGGGAAGGAAAATGATATAATTATGTTAATTTAGGCTGGACACTTTGCAAGTGGTGATGGTAGGTAGAATAAGTTTGAAAGACTGGTGGCCACGTGATGGTAAGCACAATCCCGAAAGGCCAGTGGCGGGATGAGATACAGAGTTACTATGCCACCTGGACAAGATAAACGCTAAAAAGGGAAAAATGGCGAAAAAAGGAGGAGGCTGCAGTTCCAATCAGTTGACTGAATAAGTTGCTAATGATGATGATGAATGCTTGTAAAGGTCGCGGGCAACCGGTGGGTGCAAGTGGCAGGTTGTCGTACAGTGTGGCGGTCTAAGGGGGAGGCCTTCCTTCAGCAGTGGACGTCGCCGGGCTGATGATGATGCAATTATAGATCCAGATATTGATTTTATAGATAATCTTAAAATTACCGATGCATTGTTACAGTTTTAACCAGTAATTAATAATACGCTTTAAAAAACAAACTACAAAATCGATTTCGATAAAATTTATTTGGGACCACCTCTGAAGTATTACCTACCAAAAAAAAAACAACCATCAAAACCAGTTCATAATTGGCTGAGTAATCACGTAACATACATATACAAAAAAAAACATACAGTCGAATTGAGAACCTCTTTTTTTGAAGTCAGTTGATAAAATAACAACAAATGTAAAATATTGTTTTTGAAATCCAATCAAGGATTTTCCACTGTCACCCCAATAAATATAAAACTTTTGCAAGATGAATTACGAAACTTTCCTTATTAGTTCATCACTTAAGCTTCTTAATGGGCTAGTTCTGTTTTGTAATTAGGTTGCAAGAAATAGAGCCTTTGGAAACCATTTTAACGAAGATATCACCTACCTACCTTGTGGTTATGATTTAGAATTTAGGTATTTAGGTGGCCGGAAAGTAGAAATTTTGGGCGTGTGCTTAGAATTCTTAGCGTTCTCTTTGGCAAACTTTTGACCCACACTTAATAGTTTTGCATGCACGTTTGTTTGTCTATCTGTATGTCTCTGTCCATTTAATCAGAGATTTTGAGTTGAGACTATATTGCTGAAATTTGGACTTTACACATATATTAAAAAAAATATATTAACGTGGCGAATGAACGGCCCATTGATACTTAAGTACTTCGTTCTATCTGATCCAGAGATACCAATTCACTCGTGGCTTGAAAACACCCAGATTTTATCTATAGGGAAAGACACTCTCGGGAAGGTTATTTCGCTGTTTAGTACTAATAGTACTATAAACTTTACTTTAATTTACTTTCTTAGATATATTTAAATGATAGAATGGGCTATCATTTGACCAAAGCACGCCTGTTAGCAAGAGACAATTGTTTTGATTTGAATACCTGTATTGTTTAGAATATTTAGATAAGTTTTTCAGACTCGCAGCTACTTCTGGATAAATTAACTATTACACCAAAACTCAAGACCGAAATTTCTTTAAAATATTGAATATACATTTTGTTACGAAAACACAGTTAGAGGTAAGTTGAGGGCCAGAAGCCAACCTATTGAGTAACAAAATGGTGACGAAATTATAAAAACATACCTCGAATGGTAAGAAAATGCAAAATACAATTTATAAGAGATAATATTATCTTATTCAAACAAACCCCATCCAAAGGTCACTGAAAAGCTCACTTCAGCGATAAAATTGTCAGTTATCAAATCTAGTTAAGGAATTGTCTCTATAATTATTATGTTTAGTTTGAAATTGATTTATTGTCCTTGTGGCAGTTGAAATCTTATGCCTGTAAAGTCATTCAACTATACTGAGTGATAAAAAAATAAAGCATGATATTCTAACGTCACTTTAATTTAGCGCATTTTAAAACAATGCCCTCAGATACTAAAAGCTTACTAGTCAACGTCATAGCAGCTAGACATTTCAATAAGTTACACCTAAAATATGAACAGCAGGCCAATGCTAATCATAGTTGACTGTAATTTATTATTTTATTACCATTATTACGCAAGCCTAACTAAGCGTAGCCGGAAATAAAAATCGGTCAGTCAGTTAAGCGTGTCATATGTTTAGTTTATTAGATATTAGTATTAACTCGTTTATTCTCACGGACGTAGTGAAATTGGATGGAGAAACGTTGCGGGCCCATTATATTAACAAATTCGTGTTGATCAATATAGGGACGACATCGTGACACCTTGCGTAATTATTGACTACATTATTGACGGTAACATTAATAGTTACTTTTGAGCTCAAATATTTTATAAACTCCGCCGTCTGTACAATGATATCTAAAATCCTATGCTTAATAAGTGACATTTTTAACCGACTTCAAAAACAGAGGAGGTTCTCAATTCGACTGAATGTTTTTTTTTGGCACTGTCTCCAAAACTACCTGATTATAAATTGGTAAAGGTATACAAGTATCAATCATTTCGTCGATTGTCCTTTAATGCTCTTTGTTTTAAAGTAATAAAAATATTATTTTCTACTTTTTAGTTTAAGTTTGTACATAATATAGGTATAGTCTAGAAGTCGGTTTTTGTTTTTTTTCTAAAAATATTTTTTTAAGAACATGATAGGTATAATTTTATAGAATAGTGTCATTACAGATTTTGGCAAACAATAAAAACGACAAGTAATAAAATACGACGGGGACTCTTATTTTCGGTATAAAGTTTTAGGTGTTTAACGTAAACCAAGAATTAATTAGAATTACTTCAAGCTAATGCTTCTCGAAGCATATTTTCAGCACGTATGAAACTCTAACATTTTACATTAATTGATTTTTCTATTGGATACTTTGGTATTAGTACTCTAGTGTTTTGAGATCTAGCACATTATAAGTACCTAAAGCTGTAGAAAATTTAATAACTACATTTTATATTAAGGATCCTAAATAACATACTGATAGGCTTAATATTAACGTGTTAATGCAGTTGTATATAATTACTTGGTAGTCATTTAAAAAAATGTTTGTTTTAAAGGCTATGAAATTTTGATATTTCGACTTGAAAGAATTCACAAAATTTGCTTCAATTGGCAACACCATTCAATCACAATTCCGTCATTTATAGTGGTTTCACCGAAGACAGTTAGTCTCCAAGCATCCAAGTTACTTGCATAACTAAGGAAAAGTTCGCTGATATCAATATTTGCAACTAGGCATTAGCATTATTATAATTTTTGGGAGCTGTGACGCAGCGATGAAAGATTATCCGATCAAGCTCGCGCATAATTTATTCAAAGGCGTTGTCCGAAAGAGCGACTTGTATAAATATCTCGCCTGGTTTCGTTATCATATCACAAACCACCGACACTCGGAAGGGACAACAACAAGTTCTTTTGGGCTGGCTTCTAAGCGATTAGCTAAAAGCCATGGCGTTTCTTGTAAGTCCAATCATACATGAAACTTGTAAATTTCAAACTGAAAAGCATATTCCTAAACGCAATTCATTTGTTCCAGGTTAAGATCCTCTTCTTCACCGCATTAGTGTACAGTTCTAATGCCGGAAACTTGCACCACGCTGGAGACTCCTTCGTATCATCAGCCCTGAGCGCTCCCTCGGCCAACTTCGGGGCACCGTCCAACTCCTACGGACCACCTACTCCGTCCCACACCATCGCAGAGTTCCACGAAGGTCCCTCTAACGCTATCCATTTTGAGGAGAGCGTGATCGAAGAACATGGCGATCATCATGATATCCACACTCACCATCATGACATCCACCACGGTGGATCTATTGGATCCTCCATCTCCAGCGGCTTTGCTGGTGGCGCTATCGTAGAAGGTGGCGCTATATCTGAATCTGGACATATCCATGGTCCCGGTCTCGCCAATGGACTCGAAGCGAGCGGCCCTGATGGAGCTTTCATCGGCGGAGCTAGCGGTCCTGGTGCTCTCTTGGACGGTCCTAGTGGTAGCGGAGGTGCTGGCTTCGTTGCCGGAGGTGCTGGCTTCGTTGCCGAAGGTGGATCTAGCTTCGTTGCCGAAGGTGGATCTAGCTTCGTTGCTGGCGGTGCTGCTGTTGGTACTTCTGTTTCCGTGGGAGCTCCCCGCGTCATCGGCACCACAGTTAACGTCGGCCGCGCTGACCCCAGCCAGACCAGATACGAGCTGCAATCTGTCGTACAGAACGTCGTCCGCCGCGTGCCAGTGGAAGTCACCCGCCACGTGGAAGTAGGTGTCCCCGTGCCCCGGCCCGTGCCCGTGCCCCAGGAGGTAAAGGTCCCCGTCCCGCAGCCCTACCCCGTCCACGTCGACGTCGTCAAAGAGGTGCCCTACCCCGTGTACAAGACCCATCATGTGGAAGTCGAGAGGCCCGTGCCAGTTGAGGTCGTTAGGCAAGTGCCCTTTGAAGTCATCAGGAAGGTTCACATCCCCGTCGACAGGCCTTACGAGGTAATCAAGAAGGTGCACGTTCCGATTGAGAAGCACGTGGAAGTTCACGTGCCCGTATGGAAGCCCTACCCTCTCCACATCATCAAGCACGTGACCCACTACAAGAAGAAGAGCTGTTGCTGGTGAACAGTAGGAGACAGCCGTGATTGTGCCAAATAGTCAATAGAATTGTAAATAATAGTCATTAGCTGTACATATAGATTAAAATTTTAAAAAATATACCCATCTCTCATTTCCCTAATTTCGTTAAATTAGATAAGTTCATGATAAAAGAAACGCAAGAAAAATCCCAGTGTATTGCGTAACAGATTTCGATAAGTACTAGATTATATAATAACTTTAATGGAAAACATTAGAAATTTTAAAAAGTGGGCCACATTATAAAACTAGATCTATAAAACATGATGTAAAAAGCGGTAGGTAGGTCAGTTTCACAGGTTTGTACTTAGATTCGTTTTTGATAAAATGTTGTGTAGTTTTTTTAGATTTACATTATTATCTATAACAAATCCTGAATTAATGAAACTTGTAAACCAAATTAAAAGTAGAGTAGGCACTTATACTATAGATAAACTGGGACAGCGCAGTTATCGGGCGTAGGTACATGGAAAATACTTTTGTCTTATATATGTTTGTCGTTCTTGTGCTACCAACCTCTAGTTTCTTATAAAGAAAAAAATATTACTCTATAATTCCCTAGGTACTTAAATCTTATATCTTTTTTCTCTATCACTTATATCTCTACCTAGGCAGTTAAATAGGGCTATAAGGAAACGTTTTTGGTACCGGTGGATTATAGTACGTATGTAGTGTATTGTTGTATTATAGACTACAATAAGAAACTACAAGTTGTAGTGTAGTAATTAGGTATATTATAGATTCTTTATACACGTTTTTACGAGAAATTAAATTTTTACTCTTTTTGGTCAAAAAGTTTTGAAGATATCACATACATTATTATTCATCCTCTAATTTCCTAGAAAAAGTTGTTGTTGGTTGTTGGAAAAGTTTTGTAAGCAAAAAGTATAAAGTTAGGTCTGGCGATTACAACGATAGTATGAAATAACCTGATGGAACTCTGAACCTAGGCTATACCTACTTAGGCAATTTCTGAAACGGTTGAAGATTACGGGGAACTGCTTCAACTAATATTGTAGAGATCCCCAAGTAATTTTGTAAATCGCCGGATCACATTTTTTTTTATACTATCTAGTGACGAGACGAGCAAGGCGTTCGCCTGGTGGTAAGCGTCAAACCTACCACTAACAGCAGCAGTGCCAGAATTGTGAGCTTGCGAACAGAATCCTGCGCCGCACTGCACTGCGCTCGTCACTCTGAGATATTAGATGTTAAATCTCTTCATACCCAGTAATTTCTCTGGTAACATTGCCCTTCAAACCGGAACACAGTAATGGTTGCATACTACTGTTTGGCGGTTGAATATCTGGCAAAGGTGTGGTACTTCCCCAGGCGGACTCTGCAATAGAGTCCTACCACTACAAAATTATATAGCTATTATATAGCTAGATTATATAGCTATTCACCTCCTGGTTCTATGATTTAACATTATTATACATTATATTTCTTTTATTGCATTTGAAACTCGGGTCTAAGCCCGGACCTTTAAGAGGCATTGGCGGGGCCGAAACCAACACCAAGAGGCCTTTTTGAATAGGAAAATAACATTATAAAACTATTACATGGGTGTGAATGGAATATGATACACTATTTTAAACATTAAGGTATAAAATTGTAAAAAATTATCGGGCTATTTTGGTGAATTTTTATGAAACATTGGACTGGTCTATAGAATGAGAAACGGCACCAGCCTATTTTGTCTCATTACATTAAAATATTAAGGCAGGTGATGACTCGCCATCCACTAAATGGGCCCCCCCATAAAGGCTACCGTATATTGGTGCCAGAGGAGCAACATTGACGTGGATGGCTTAGGGCGTCGAGAGGTGTGCTGCGCTTTCACTAAACGCTACTCGCGGCGTTATTATACATCATATTATTATTATTATCATTCCGTGGCAGCCTAATCGGGAGACAGCTTGACTTGTGATCGTGAGGTCGCGGGTTCAAACCCAGGCCCATACCAATGCGCTTTTTGTAGTTTATGTACGGATACTTATACCACTGGCTTTAAACCTGGAGACGTCCGGAGAAAAAATTCAATGGCGTATGTGAATTCACCAAAGCTAAAGCAAAGCTATTCACTCTAAGCCAGCGTGGTCCATTGGCCCATTCACCCTTCGAGGGTAGGCCTAAGTCCAACAGTGGACAATTAAAAGACTGCTTATGCTTTATACATTATACATTATTTTATTATACACGGAGAATCTGCATAATTTAAAATCGATACGACAATCAGTTTTAAGTAGATAGTAGTTATAGGTCTTTCAACCACTTAATTATTTGCATACATTTGGGACCTACGCGTGATCTTCTAAGTATAGTTTAATAGACTACTAATATCGAATATCTCCTTTTTTAGGTTCTACTGACATATCTAAACGCCAGTTGACTAAAACATAAAGTGTGGTCGATTCTGGCGGTTTTAGTTGACAGTTCTAAACTAACTAAAGTCTTGCTGTCCTTAGCTAACATGCCAAGTAAAAAAGTGACAGCAATACTTTAGTTAGTTTAGAACTATCAACTAAAACCGCCAGAATCGACCACAGTATGTACCTATACTTCCATTATTACGTTAATAATGATTAAATAACAGTAGCTCTACACAGAGAAGCGTTGTGTAGAATAAAAAAAATAAAAATTGAGTAAAAATAGGCGCGTATTCAATTCAAGCTGCATAGAAGGTCCAGGTTTTTTTTTGATAAATTAATATTAACATTTGTAGTTTAATATGTGGATTATAGATATCTTTCCTTGAACATAGTTAATAATCAAGCTAATAACCTATATTGTTTGAAGTTGTTATTTACGCCTACCCTGAAATTGGAACTGGTATTCAAGTGAATCTTTTGTAATATAGCGTTAGGCGCTTAGTGAGGTTTTTTTTATTGAGGATGGTTTACTAAGTTTAGTACTTCTTTAGAAGTACTTTTGAATGCAGCAGCTTTTACAGTGGCAACGTTAAACCATATCAAAATAATAACACATTTTTAGTCCTATGTGCATAAAATAACAAACATTCACGGCTTAAGCTTTTAAGTCAGGGTCATATAGTCGAATCGAGTTCTAGTAAGGACAGGCTTCATTTCGATTACAACTAGAAAAAATATCAGTGGTGGATCTACACCCAGCCCAGGGGGGGTCATGACCCCCATGACCAATAAATCCGCCCTTGGTTTCACGTCGTGTTTGCAGTGGCGGATTTACACATTTGCTGCCAGTAGGCTATACAAATTTCGCCGCCCCTACCAATCTCTGAAATACGATACCCTAGCACAGAAATTTAATATGACCCTTATTCACAATCATGTCATAGTGGTTGATGATGTCAATTCACTCATTTTGGATAGAAACGCAAACTTTTCATTGAACCTGTTGTAGACCTGCCGTTTTTTTTCGGATACGAGTCTATCAATGAGGGAGAAAAATGTGTTAACCCTGAAAGTATTACTCACACTCGAACCTAATAACACTTAGGTTTATAAATATGTTAATATACTTGAATATTTACAAGATAAAAAAAGAATTGGTCCCACATTTGCCGCCCCTAAAATCTGCCGCGCCCTAGACTGCAGCCTACTCAGCCTGTTGGTAAATCCGCCACTGCGTGTTTGTCTTTTTTGTTTTTGTCTTAGCAAGACTTCGAATACAATAACAAACTAAGAGAGAGAATTCATGAGAAGGAAACGACGTACTTATTTTTTTTATTCATTTAGGCACTAGGTTAGGTAAGTTGCTTAGGTAAGTCTAAAAACGTTTATGTACCTACTTGCTTATACTAGAGTAATAATTTTTGGTGGTACTTTTGGAATGCTAAGCTAATTAGGAATATGATTTCTTGGGTAAACCATAATGCCTTTGAATAAAAAATAGTAAGATTTGTTCAAATTGTTTTTTTAGATGACGGCGATTTCAGCAGGCGCTTTTGTAGAAAAAAAAATACTGCTATACTTTTGTAAGCAGAGGATCTTAATAGACATAGATTAGCCACGGAGTAGTTAAACAATTATTTTTGTGCTTTTATTCAAAATCTTACACTCGCCAATTTCGTAAACTCACAAAGTAAAGAATAAACACAGAAATGCGAAAGCCCTACTTATTAGAATGGTATGGGTTCATTATTCCGAAGCTCGTAATTACTAAAGCCCAGCTGGATTAAACCACAAAACCACAAACAGCGGAAGGTCATGACCCCATGACCTTCCGCTGGATCCGCCCTTGTCAGTTCGTGAGTATTGGGAGTTATGTACGGTGCTCTTTTAGCTATTCTGTTACCAGATAATGCAGTAAGCATTTAATTAGGTATGTGGCCATGGTCTTTGTTGATCAAAATCTGGTCGTCATGCGAACTTGAATGAAAATTGTAGTAGGTACATTGAGTCACAGCCAATACTGCACTGGTGTCCAATGGTCTGCACGAAATTAGCTCTGCCTGTATAACAAAAGTTGATAATTATGTTCTGTCTTGTAGTTGGGCAATCCCTTTGTACTGGACTACGGATTTACGTTGACAATTTGGTGCAGTCATAAATTTCTGAGTAGGGTACATGAAGGATACTTGTAACTGGGGATTGGTCACATGCACACCATGCCCTACTACCTAGCTAGGTCCGTATATTCCAAAATTTTATAACAGTACAAGTCTCACTATAATAATATACAACTTTTTTTTTTCAACAATCAACTTCAATTTTGATACCTGGATGACATCTTCATATTTCCAGTTATTTTGATTTAAAACCAAACTACTGAACCGCTTTCGATAAAATGTATATGGGACCACCTCTGAAGTATGACCTATCAAACAAAAAAGAATCATCAAAATAGTTCATAATTAATTGGCGGAGTAATCGCGTAACATACATTCAAAAAAACATACAGTCGAATTGAACCCTGAATTGAATAGTGACTTTCAGGGACATTCTTCAATTACTTTGTATATATAAATAAATGAATAATAAAAAGAAATAAATATGCGACCTTTGCTGTCACAAAAGAAAAAAAAAAGAATTTTGTACTGATAAGTTTAATAATAGCGTAACGCACAGTAAATTATGCGTGATCACCACAGAACCAAAGAAGAGGTGGGAAACCCAATAAATCGCACTGACATTTATATAGCTTCGTAATCATCATCCTACTTGAATTTCATATCGACCTTATTTTGAAACAGGCCCAAAAAGCTAGAGCATTTTGAATGATACGTTGACCTGTGCCAAAAGAGTAGGTTAGTATGGTAACATACTAAACTTATTCAAAAACATTTATTCATAGGCCTATTATGGGCCTATTGCTTGTTATTGTGTCGTTTGGCATTTCACCAAAAGTTGTCAAAAATCATGCCACTTTGAACATTTCCATTTAAAACACACTGATTAATATTCATAAGTATTTCATTTAATTGAAACAAAAATTTCGAGAAATGGTCCCGAATTTCTTCATAGATGATAAGATGTTTAAAATATAAAACAATTATGCAAAATCAAAAATGTATTCATTCGTTGAAATAGGCATGAGCCATCGCTATAGTATCGATATTTGGAATTAGATTTTATCGACTGTTTAGAGTTTGTCGGAAAATGAAGGAAATATTATACGAGTTACCTACTGAATATGAAGTTATGATAGGTCAGGGTTCATAAGGTCACATCACATTACATCATTAGCCAGAAGGCGTCCACTGCTGGTGTGATACTGCCCCTCGTAGAGTGTTACCACCGCTAACCGAGAGGACGCTGCTGCCGGTCCTTCAGTGGTTCTGGGTGCAGTTGGACATACCCAGGTCCATGCCACAAGGTAGTGAGTTAAAATGTTTTCATTTGTAAAGTACCTAGGTAAAATAAAGAGTTAGAAGAATTCAGGGTATCTTCGTAGTAAACTAGTGCCAGCTAGCCTAATTTTTTACGCAACTTCATTCAATCCTAAATAGCTGTTTTGTTTCATGTTGGTTTGTTACTCTACTGAATTCGTTGAACATTCGGTATACCTAATTAAGGTGTATCATGCCCGTTTCGAAAAAAATACCAATTAGGTAGGTACTTTAAACTAAAGAATGAAAGATCTCATCATATTATAATTTGTATGTTTTTTATTGTACAATGTACAGTGTATGGTTTTTCAGGCTGATTAAACGTTATCGATTACATTTATCAAACCTATTACAGATTTAAAAAACAACTGATAAAAACAATCTTAAATCTAAAGTTTCAAATGGTTGCCTACTTAGTAATAGATACATAAAAGATCCCAAAGAAGGACTTTTTACACCATCCATCCAATATTTTCTAAATCTAAGTTATTGTTACATAAAACTTTCAATGTTGAAATATTCAAAAAAGTGAATCCGAAAACAGTGGGCCCAAAATTAATTAGCATAATGATACATTTCAAAATCAAAAATTGCATCGACGATGTCGCTTCACTAATTTTACGAACTAGTTTTGGCCGCATTTGTCATACATTCGAAATTCACAAAACGTATATAAAATTGGTGATCTTCTCGAAATCAGTACAGACGACCATCACCTTTCCAACAGTCCACAGGCTGCACATATCATCAAGCTAGCAGCTATGGATCTCAACGTTAGTGCAATATTATACTCACAAAACATAACCAATTAGTGAATTAAGTGTTCAGTGCTCTTCAAAATGTGAAGTGATAGCGATTAAAATAATAACCATTTATTTGCATTGTTTCAGGTGTGGTGTATATTTGTATCAGTATTGATCGTCTCGGCGGGCGCAACTCGTTTTGATCTGGGCCCACAAAAGTTCTACGAACCCTTTTCTCCAGTTCCACGAGGAGACCAGAATGTTGCGGACAAAGAAGTAGTCCTGTACTTGACACCCAGCCAAATTAAAGCCTTAGAGGCTGGCGGTGCTGTGGTGAGACCCGCGGAGCCTGAGGCTGATCCTGAAGAAGCATCCGATGAAGCTCAGCCTGAAAATGAAAATCAACCTGATGAAGTTGCAGAACAAGAACAAGAGCAAGAAGAAGAACAGGAACAGGAGCAGGAAGATAGTGAAAACGAAGCAGAACAGCCTGAACAACAGGAAATAGCTGAGCAACAGGAACAGGACCAGGAAAGCGAAGAAGAATTACAAAGCCAGGACCTAGCTTTGGAAGAGATTCTCAGAATACTAAACGAAGAGCAGCTAGAGCAAGAAGAGGCAGCAGCAGAACAAGCCCTTAACGAGCCGCAAGTGACAGAGGAAATTTCTGAGGAGGAAAACTCTGAGGAAGAGCGTCCAATTTCACCCCGATTCCAAGCCCGCCAAACTCAACAACAGAAACAACAACAGAAGCAACAACAGCAACAACAACAAGATAAGTACTTAGCTCCCATAGCACAGAAAGGTCGCTCGAAGATCTACGCGGCTATTCGATACCAGCGCAACGAACAGCCCCAGAGAACGATTGTGCAGTTTCCCCGTCAGCAACAGCAGGAAGCCAGACAGAATCAAGAACAACAAGAGCAGCCTCAGACTGAAGCTCCTGATTCATTAAAACGATACAGGTTGGTGCCTTATGAAGTCGCTGAGCAAGGCGAGGACCCCGCTCAGGCACAAGAAGAGCAGGCGCAGCAAGAGCAACAGGCACAACAAGAACAAGGACAGCAGCAGGAAGCTCAGCAGCCAGCTGATCAGCAAAGGACCGAGCAGCAGGAAAATGAAGACCGACTTAGCGCTCTATTGACTCCTATTCTTAGCCCCGAGAAATTGGCTGCAGTTATCAGCCAGCGCAGAAACAAACTTTCCAAAAACGAACTTGAACTTCAAGCTATTCTGAAAGAGTTAAAGCAGTCATCCAAACATAACGACCAGAAATATGCCATTGAAATTGAAAGGCTAAGAGCAAACCTCCAGAAGCAAAACACTCTGGCTAAAGCCGAGGCTATTGCTAAAAGCGCACCGCTATTGCTCAAGAAAGAAATCCAGAAACGTCGGCCAAGTCCATCTGCAAAGTTAGTCAAAGCGCCAGCTTCTGCAGCTCGCAAACCTGAGTCCCAAAGACAAAAGGCACCGAGACCTCAGCCTGTGCCCGTTGAAGTGACGAAGCCTATTCCTGTCCCAGTATTGAAAACGCAAAAAGCCGAGGTACCAAGGCCTGTGCCAGTAGAAGCCGAAAAGCGCGTTCCCGTGCCAGTAACAAGGAATGTTTATGTAAAAGTAAACAAACCATACCTAGTAGAGCGTATTGTTCCTGTAGATATCAAGAAAGAGATCCCAGTAGAGAGAAAGCCTCAGAGATTAACGATCCTTAGGCATATATGGGAGCACTGATTAAGTGATTATTCAAGTTTTGTTGTTATAGCATTTATTGTTAGTTGTTTTCAAGATCTGTGTTAATTGTTGTTATTTTTGTAATTTAATTAAATGATACGCTTTTTATATTTTTGTGTTTTTTTCTCCCAACGTCTTCATGAATGTAATGGAAACTAAACTCAACGCGGGCATCACTTTCACATGTTTTCTTAAAGATTCACGAGAACGTTACTCGAGTAGGTACAAACTTACTATTATTTAGCCGGGTATTTATATAGTTTATCATTTTAATAATTCATTTTAGTTAAATAACTTACATAATTTTTGGTCAGTAGGTTAAACATCAAGAATATTATGGAAGTAATAACCTCGCTTTGCAAACATAACATTCTAGTTGTACTTATGTAAAATAATTATTATTCTCTAGACTTTCTTCTACTTTCATCGGTCTGGATACAATCCTTTTGTATAGTAGGTCTTTGTAGTTAGTTGTACTTAATAAAAAATAAAAATAAAAATCTATAAGTACATAATTGTGTAAATTTTAACCATCATCCGACTCATTGTAATCTGCGATGGATGAAATTGATATCAATGAAAAACGACCATAGAAATTCATTCCAACTTTTCGACATATTGAATTGCAAAATCTGAATATTTTTGTATATCATCGTAGGTATAGAAAGCGTCCACCTACTTGCGTTCACGAAATCGCCTCCTATACCAATCAGGAAGCTGTGATGTCGCTTAAAATCACAAGATTTGTATTCATGCCTTGCGCAAATCGGCCGTCGAATGTTACGCCGTCCCACTTATGTGCTTTATGACCGCATTATAATAGGTTTTAGGGAGCTGTGTTAATGTGAGTTTGCGAAATGTGTGGCTTTTTTTAAATAAAAACAATACCTCACCGTTTCAAATTTTCAAAACATGTACCTAATATATACATAATTAAACTCGTTCCGATCCAATAAAATAAAAAAGTATCTCGAGCTGCTATGGACGAATAAATGTTAAATAATAATGTTTTAAAACTTTCGGATTATTGACCAATAAACTTTTCATTTACATGAAACTAAGGAGAGCTTTGTGTGGTCGGAATATAAAGATGCTGTTACTGGTCCGACCTGTTAAATTTTATGTTGTTATAATAAATATTACACACAAAAATTGATCAATATCTTGTTATTGAGCAATAAAAAAGACGATTTACTGGCAAACAATAGTTAAAAGAAAGACATTAAAAAATAGTTTTTACCAGATCGTTGAAATCAAAGTGAAAAAATTTAAATATCAAAAATGCAGATACAGATAAGTAGTAAATAAATATTGAAAATGCTACTGGATAAGCACGGATAATAAAGGCACACAGGACCTACAAGTATCGTACATGGATTAAGACATCAATACCCGAAGCATTAGAAGTTCCTATATTCGTGACTATCGAAAACGAAAGTCTAAACCTCTATCTAATAGGAGACATTTAATAAAATACTAGTAATAGCGTTGTTAACTCGATATTGGATTTCTTTCACAACTTATTGACGTTAGGTAAGTCGGGAAGCGAACTGAAGATACAATAATGCTATGCAACAGCAGTGTTATATTTTTGCTGTATAGATTTTTAACTTAGGTTTAACATATTTTTTCGGAGTAATATTATGCAACCTCCAAGGCTGATGAGATGTTAACAACTAAATGAGCTTAGGAAGTGAGTGTGTTATTCAATAACAGATGCTAATGTTCATTGATTGATTTCATCTGATGATGTATGACTGATTGGATCATAATTACACGAGCGAATGCTTATTATGCACCAGTTACGCAGATTACAGCCCACTAGGCCATAATCAACTTGTAATCATTGCATCAGAGCAATTATACCATAGGTCTTATTTCCGAACGGGTCCACCGACTGTCATTATTGCTTCACGGTTAGATACTGTGCTGATTGATTACCATCTCGTATTCGCTTTGTAACAAAACAATTGGTAAAGTAACAAACATTTTATTAATATCACAATTTCACTGGGTCTCCATCGACAGTCTTACGACAAAATGACACTTAACGAGATTCGAACCAAGAGATAATTTTAACAAACATACCTACCAAGCTAACGATCTCACGCATTTACTTCGAATACATTTATACAAGAAATTTTACAATTTCAACACGAATTCAGAACAGTGACTTTCTAACATTATAGATTTGAGTCACGAAGAGAATTCACCTACATATTTATGAGAGCTACATCTAAGTCAGGTACTTTTCATTCATTCGAATTACGGCGGTGCCTTAAATTGCACAGCGCATGCCGAATATAGATTTTAGCTACGATCTAAATGGTAATCTCTATCTACACTAATATCAACAGGCAAGGGATAGACCTACGCGTTACTTTAGACGGTGGAGACTATCCACACTTATGCCCGAGTTGGAGATTAGAATCAAATGATGTTAGTAGCTATCGTGCTTGTAACCTTCTCCGCCTTCGCTTCCGTGAGCTTGTCCTTCAGATAAGTAGTATCCGTGCGCTTCGGGCTGAATTTCAGCGTAGCCTTTTAGTCCTTCGCCGCCTTCGTAACCCTCGAAACCACCAGCCAAATGCTCATAGCCTCCTTGCTCTTGGCCACCCTGCTCAAATCCTCCATGCTCGAATCCGCCATGCTCAAAACCTCCATGCTCTAGACCGGCGAAATGGTGTTCGGTGTTGTGTCTGCTGTCTTCAAGTACGAGGCCGCCACCGTGTTTATGCTCGGTCTCGGGGTGGATCTGCTTCAGGTTCTGCTCAGATTTGCCCTTCTCAAGGGGGTGCTTCAGGAGATGGCTGTGTTCTTTCTTTACGTATACGGGAACTGGATGGAAATGTTCAAACTTGATTGACTGATGCGACTTAGCGTGCTCGTGTTCCACTTGGTGATGATGACCGGTCTCCCCGATCAGGTCATGGTGGTCGTACTTGGCTTCCAGTTGTTGTCCCTCATCGTGAATGATGCCGGGATAGGCGGCCGCTACTGCGAGGAATCCCAGGAAAATCTGCAATATAATACACAGTTAAACGTATTAGCTATCTAGTTATACACCATTATTCTATCGATATCAGATTTTGTGTAAGAGCGGAAGTCTGGTAGCAATTAATTAGTTAAGGATCGATGAAAGAGCTCGGTTACTGTAAGTATTGGAACCAGTTTCGCCGAGGGCACTAACACCAAATACCCTGCGGTTGTTTTATGTAACGAGAAAGGCTTCCTATGAGATAAGAATGCAACTAAGTCTTTGTCAGGAAAGTGATGAGTTAAGTCCCAGTATATCGATGATGTGTTACTACACGTAATAACCCATTCTCGCATGCGAGTGTTTAGTATATGTTTCGAGAGACACAACACAAACACATCAGACACGGTCACGCGATATTAGCTAATCGTCACACATGTGAACTGGAGTAACACTCTCACGGACAAAGCACAAAATTACGCACGTGGTACTTCATTGCGGTCGGCTTACTGCAGTTGTACTCCTTACTCCACGAGAGGGTAGTGGGTAATGCCAACACTTGTAATTTGCATTGCTTATATACTCGGTTTCACTTAACTGAGTCGAGTGTGAGTGCTCTGTTTGCAGTTACGTGTACGTCGATAGTATTGTCAGTCGATCCGCGTCTCAATTAGAACAATAGATAGAAATTTGTTGGGAGATTTACGGAAAAAGTGCATGTTTGTATCAACATCTGCTTAATACGTATATTTTGCATCAATTATCGCGTAACAACGCTGTGACAAGCCATGACTAGATAATTAGCATACACGCAACGGACGTCTATTTACATAATGTTTGTATCATCAATTCATAAAAAAAATAATGTGTAAGGATTTAAGTATTTGTGTTAATTACCTATTAGTTATAGACGATGTCAGCAACTTATTACCAAGAGGCTAATTTTAATAAGTTGAAGTTGTGGGTTACGAATAAGCAATAAGCCAGCTTTATATAAAACAGTTTATTAGCAGTATCTACTACGACTTAAATGTTTTTATTTTCAACTTTATAAATAAAGGAAAGTAAAATATAATTACTGCGATACCTATAGAAATATTTACCTTTTAACTCTGGCCCTAAACCACGTGAACATAATTATTAGATTGATTGATTGATTGATTAACTCTTTATTGTTCACACCAAGAATTACACAGAAATAATTTAATAAACTTAAATATTGGAACAAGTGGCGGCCTTATTGCTAAAAGCAATCTCTTCCAGGCAACCATTGGATGGAGAGGATTTCTAGAATGCATAGAAGACGGGGTGTGCAAGAAAAGAAAAGTGTGTGAAATCATAAACATGTACCATAATATTATTCTAACATAATATATATATATATATATAATAGTAAAAATACATACTAATACTTAAAATACCTACAATATTTATAATAAACTAATATATATAACATAAATATTTATAGCAATTACTTTATTATTAGCAATGATTGGGCTTACATAGGAACCTACTATTTATGTCTAATTAATGATACTACTAACCAGTACTAGCCCACGTTTGCATGCTTCTCTTCTGTTGTCAGTAGTATGTATTAGATAACTGTCAATAAAAAATAAGACTGATTGAATTCCAGAATGTAATACTTAAATAAATAAAAATGTTAATCAGTTTTAAAATAATAATCCTTCATGTACCTAGAGGCAAATCATTAACTTTTATCTCAACTCTCAACTTAACAACTCAACTCTTGTTCTTTCAACTTAATTTTTTCAACAATTTTTTTTTCTTTTATCTTAACTTTTTCCTTGTAGTACATTTTTTTTCTAAATATAAAGCACTAGTTAGAGTTCTTGGCCATCCTTTGATCTCAGCCGTATTCACAAGAACAATCACTCCTTTTCCTGACCTTGGTTTACAGAAGCTGTAAAATGAGGCTGTAAAAGTAATTAGGAGAATTACACAAAATGCGTGAATGCATATATTCAGAGCGAGGACGGTGCATTTGGAAATAATTGAAATGGATATTTTATGCGAAGTTGGATAAAACTAAATTCCATGATACCGATTTTTATTTTATTCATTATCTTCATTTTAGGTGGCAGAGAGAGGTTTTAATTTTAGGCCACCCAAAATGTTGATCAGTATATAGGTACCTATTATTTTGAGCAAAAAATTATTTGGAACTATTTCAAAATTTAAAACGCTAAGAAAAACTTACCTTTGTAAGATAATATAGAGAGATGACTCCTTCAAGGATAAGTACATCTAGTAGGTTCTTATTCGTGGCAAGCTCAAATATCTTCGTTTTGGTGGTGAAGAGAGTTAACAAGACACATTACAAGTTTCGAGTTATAGAGCAATTAAGTAAAGCAGTTATACATAAAATAATAATTTGTCAATAACATCAAAACCGTAAGTTACATTTTAATAAGATTCGTGCGTCATTAGCAAAATATGAGTCTTGTTTATGTTTATTAAAGTTTTAACAATTGTACTATTAGAAAATGTTATGTCAATAAAAAAACTAGTTTATTAATAAAAACTAAAAATAATGTAGTTTAAGTGGTGTTAGTGTTAATCGTTGTTTTACATTTAGCTCTCTTCACCACCAAAGCGACGATATATTATAGATTAGCATAATACCCAAAGGTTTCTGACTTGGCTTATAAACCTTCGATAATAATTAAGGTAGGCAGGGAGGTAGTTAAGATAAATGCACTCATTTGACACAATACATAGAGATACATACACATTATATACATTGATTTAGATGGGGTTTCTACAAGGCTTAGACGACTATTTTAGTTTGCTTCTTTGTGGCTCAATCTAACAATAGGATAGATAGTAGTCTTCCTACCCATAGACAGATAGTTTTCTTTAAATATGTACCAAATGTTTTGGCATACAATTCGTACAGCTAAGGATTGTGTTAAGAAGCAAGCATCCTTGTTTCCTGAAAGATGAAATTAAGATAGTTTCAATGACAGAGCCAATAGGTTGCTCATAAGCCTACGTGGGTGAAGGAAGAACACCACCCTTCGACTTCAAGTTGGTGATCAAAGTTATAAATACGTGACAAAAAAAGAAATTCGAAAAGGGCAGAAGCTCTAACCACATAATATTGGTATATTACGAAATCTGAATTCAAATTTTAATTATTTCTCGTAACTTTGCTAGAAAATAACTGCGCTGAGTTACGTGGGTACTGAGTTTTACGAAATTATTTGAATAAAATATGGAGCATATCGTCAAAGCAACAATTTCCTTGATAAAGAATTTCCTGGTTGACCAACTGGATTCGGACTTTACAATTTGTCAAACAGTTTGTACATAATTAGTTGATTGCTGGATGTTTATGTAATGTAAAATTAAATTAGTAGTTTAATAATTTTTTTGCTAATTTATATTATATTTATTTATTTATAACGAAATATAAATGAAAAACAGTTAAACTACGTAATTAAAACTAAACTAATATTTAAAAAAATATTAATCGATATAAGAGACCGTTTAAAGTATCTACAGGTAGCAAACCTATAGATAGTTTAAACGGTCTCTAATTTTTATTGCTTGTATGATTTCACAATGTACAGCAAGCTCAATATAGTAAGCTATTTTAGAAAAATGTACTATATTTTCACAAAACCTTCTGTTGGATAGCTGAATAGCACAAAACATCTCTATGTTTGTAAGAAAAGACAATTGATTAGTCCACTTATTAGTATTCTAATAGGTATTCTCGTTTGTGCAAAAACTTAAGATAAGCCAGAGCGAAAGTGGTTTTACCAATTCAAATAATTTATAAACGAAATTAACATTTTTTTAGAAATCTAGATGATGGCAGTCTGCTCTCATAATAGGTGCTATTTGGACCATCAAAGTGAAGGGACACTTAACTCTACATACACACGCGAACCTTTAAACAATGAATAAGTTGGTCAAAGTATAATTTAAAGGTACCACTTAATTTAAACTACTTTATACAAGTACCGTATAGTGTAAGTTTATACTATCTATACCTATAGTCGGATTCATAATTAGACGGACTAAACTGACGTATTGAAACGTCATTACCTATATAATATGAAAATATCGAATTACTTCACTGGTGTGAATTTATTAAATACGTTAACATATGTTAAGAAACCACTTTTTAACACAACATAACATAACTTCGTAAGTTAATAAAAAGATTAAGTTTACTTAACATGTGTTATGAAAATTTTTTTTTTATCCTATCCCTGTTTAAATTTTCTATTCACAAAGCTGAATAGCCGCTCACAAACTAGAAATATAGACCACATTGGACATTTAGGTGAGGGGGGGCCCAAAGTGGGCACCTTAAGCTAAACTTGATAAAAATTTCAAAATGTCAAAATTTTATACAACCCACATTTAATAAAATTTCAAATTTATCATAAGTTATGAAATGAGAAATTACGGAGAGTAAACATAGAACCCTCACCCGTGACCGCTTTGCCCGAGGGGGGGGGGGGGCTAAAGCGGGCATACCTAAAATCATATCCTAAACGGTATGAAAAACGTGTAAAATATTATTATAGTAAGAGGCAAAAATGAAATAGTGGTTATTCATATGCTATTGATAAACGTACTAAAATCACAAAAAAAACTTAATTCTTTACTCATTTAGTAATAACTAGGAAAAAAAAACATCCATGTTGAAGACATAATTCTGATAACTCTTCTTCTTACTCAGGACTGAAAAACTGGAGTAGGTATATCGTTCTAGCTTTATTTTTAACCGATCCTGGTAGAAAATGTCTTTGAAGGGTAGACCTTGTAATATTTCATACTTCACAATTCAAATAAGGGCAAAGTGGGCATGCCCGCTATGCCCAGCCCACTTTGCTCTTTAGAACGGTTTTTGTAATATCCAAATTCTAACCTTTCATTATTGGATTATAGTCAATCTTTTCAATCAGTCAATATAATTATTTTTGTAGTGATAGGACTCTACTGCAGAGTCCACCTGGGGAAGTACCACACCTTTGCCAGTTATTCAACCGCCAAGTAGTAGTGTGCAAGCATTACTGTGTTCCGGTTTGAAGGGCAAAGTTACCAGAGAAATTACTGCGAAGCCGGGACGGGTCAGCTAGTATTCTATAAAAACAACCGGCTACCTATTACGATTTACGAGATATACGTCGTTATAGATCAACATACCAACTAACATAAAATATTTATAGATAAACAGACACGGATTGCTTAGTCATATGATAGGGTACAGTTGAACACCCTTAGGGTAAGGAACCCTAAAAAGGTGTTTTAATTTACGTTCGACGAGATGTTCCAGTTTTTTTTTTCTTTCGTTTACGTACTCCGTCTTTTTCTGTAGATAATACGACACTGTAATGTCTACCGTAAAATACGACATTTACAGTGTGTGTGTGTGTGTGTGTTTGTGTGTGTGTGTGTTATAGATAACAGCATCACCTGTAAATGTCGTATGCAAATATGATGCAATTTTGTAAAAACGTTGGAACATAAAATATTTGATCATATCTTGAAAACCATAAGTCCTATCAACAGATTTCCAAAGACAATTAAACAACAAACAACAAACAATTAATAACAACAACATCAATACAATTATTATTATTACTATTTTTACAATTATTATTTATTTAGTAGACAATTTAATAGAAAACATTGGCCTTTAACAGTTTTATCGTAGCCATAACCGTTTTCTTTATAAATCAAAAAAACAGAGATTAGGGACACAAAAGAGGGGTGAAGGGGGGGACACCATCAGTTCTCAACGTGTTTCTTCTTCTACATTAAAGCACATGTATAAAAGCTACAAGCATGCCATATTTCATGCTATGAAGCCGGACTAAAATGAACAAATGCTAACCAAATACTGTTTTGAACTATCTCGGTTGTTCATCACGGTAAATATCCCGTAATTAATCATAGAACTGCAATGTTTACAAATGTCATGATTATCAGATCAATCATGAATGCCAGATTAGCTGTAAGCAGACTCTTCCAAGGCCGTAAATTAGACTAAGTAATATAAACGCTGAAATCGAACCCGTCTTCGGGATCGAGGATCTTCTCCCAAATGGATTTCTAGCTAGGTTCTCGGTGGGCCGCCACGGCTTTCTGGACAAACACTTGTTTTTTCCAAATATTTTTTTATTAGGTATACTTTTTTTAGTTTTACCAGTATATCGTTATTTAAGGGATATTAGCAATGATATTATATGTTTTTCTCTATGGATATTAGTAACAAGCCATAATAAAAAAATACATGACTGCTCAAACAAAAAGAATATTTAAAAAACAAAATTGCCAGTGTCAAGTTCAAGTTCAAGTCATTTATTCGCTCTAGATGTGGTAACATTTCAGGTCTTAAATATTTCAATCATGCGAAATTACAACTTAGCTAATCTTATACATACCTAATAATAATAAAATAAGACTAAGTACCTATTTTATTTATTAAATAACAGTATTTAAATATTTTTCTATGTAACCTCATTTAGTTATGTCACTCGGGATGATGTAAGAGTTCTAGGCAACAATACCCTATACATACAAATCTATTCAAGCATTTAGAAGTTATGGTGGAACAAAGAAACTCACATACATACATGAAGTCTGAACACATTACACTTTTTTTGGGCAGTCGTGTAAAAACAAAATATTTGGCAACATTTTCACAGTTGCAGATAGAGTCTCATAACATGATGTGAAAGCATAAAATGACAAACATGTATAAGTTTCGGAATCAAAAAATAAACTTTCAAGAATTATTATGATTGTGTTTTATCGTACGAGAGCGCGTTGAAGTCTTTTGTATTGCCGCGGTTACTGAGTCGTTACGCAAGTGGGAACGTATATCTACTACCTATTTCCTGTTCTAAATAACGCTACTAAAATTATTATTGTTACTGTAATTAGTAATTAAAACAACATAATATATAGTGTGTGGCGTAATAAGTGGTTAAACTTATCTAAACAGTTAGATGACATTGTGCTGGTTCAGAAAATTAAAAAAGATGTTCTATAAAAGTCACACAATTTTTGTGTTGAAACGAGTTTAATAAAACAAAAAACACTTTTTAAAACAAAAAAATATACTCGCGACAGAAAAATGCCAGTGTACATTCGATTTCACATCTGACATCTGAAGAAAAATAACCAAAAAACAGATCCAGAATATTCTTTGATTTGTAATCTTACTCGATTAACTCAAAATGTCAAATAACTCGAAAACTATGCTAGTTTTACGGAACAGAAGTTTTGATATTGTTAACCACCATGATGTTTCCCATCAGTTGGTACAAGGTTATCCATTCATTACGCCACACCCTGTATAAGTAGGTATGTCATTACATTTTTTTTAAAGTATGATAAAATGGTAGCTCAAAACTTTGAATACCTACTGCTGCCTACTTAATAACGAAATATAAAGGCTTGATTTTCATCAAACGCAACAACAATATGTGCAGAGTAATGAATGGCAACACTGGAGTACGGGCAGCAGCGTCCTCTTGGCTGACAGTGGTGAGCATTCTGCGATCCCCAGGCCGCCTGCCAAGCATGGGGATTATGGCAGCCCTCCCTATTCATCCAGCAGTAGATAACCTTATACCAACAGATGGGAGATATCATGGTGGTAAAGAAAAACAAAAATTGTGTTCCGGAAAAGCTGCACAGTTTTCGTAATAATTGGCATTTTCAGTAATTTGAATAATTCGATCTTGCACGGTTGCAAATCAAGGATTTTTTTGATTTGTATTTTGTTTAGTAGTCTTGGTCAGAATATGTGCTATCGAATGTACACTGCCATTGTTGTGGCGCGAGTATAATTTTTTGTTTAAGATTTTTTTTGATGTCGTTCATCTCTAAAATTTTATGAGTTAACCGGACAATTGAACCGAACCACGGGCAAATTGCGTTTTTTTTTGTGCACCAGCACGACGCCACCTATCTGTAAGTTTATAGTTATCCACTCAGCCACTCTCTGTATAATCTATATTATTGTTTATAAACTTGTGTATAATTAGAAATGTCGATGTTTGTATGTATGTTCCCCTTGGACTCCAAAATGGCTGGAGCGATTTTGATGAGTTTCAGTTTCAGGCAATATTTATATTAGCCCATATTAGCCCAGCGGTGGATCCTGTGAAGTTTAGTAGGTGCGAAGCCGGGCGGTTCACTCGTAATATTTTTGTGACGTTTAAAAATTTGTGCAAAAATAAGGTTTTAGCCTCGGGGCATAGGCCCCGAAGCCGGCTAATCTTTGGGTTACTTACGAGGGGAGGATAACGTTCGACACAATGCTAATTTGTGCTAAATGATTATTTCATCTATAACCGGCCTTACTGCATATTAGTCTATCTCTAAACGCAACGGCTGTTCGACGGCGGCTTTCGAACAGACAGGGATGGGATGTGAAAATAGTAAGAACTCGTTATTCAGTCTATGGTATTTTTTAATTTATAATTTTAGTTTATGGCAACAAGCCTTTTTTCTATTACGTAGTATTTACTTACTCTATGTTTTTTCTAAGCACCAAGATGGCTTCCCTTGGTGTCTTGGAGGGTTGGAGAATCTAGCTCTCTCTCCTTGGTGTAAATCATTTTTATGGAGTAAATGGCGTACAGCTACAGACCGCGCATCACGCGAGAGATTCTCCAAAATCACGTGCTACTATTGATGTCTATACTTTACTACCTACAATCTTTTTCGGAGTTTGAAAGCTACTAGCATAAAGTAAGTAAATAGCAACTAGGTCTACGCAAATACACGCAGTGTTGGCAACTTACTGAACTTACTGACTCACTGTAGGGTGAATCTACTAAAGATTATTCTTCACATAGAAAAAAAAAATCTTATAAAATATCCCGAGAATAGCCTTTATTTTAAGCTTAGTCTATAAATACATCAAATATATGCTGTGTTATAATAAAGTTATGCTAGAAAACACAATATTTTCGAAAATATTGGCAAATATAAAAATGTTGGTGTTGGTAATAATGACGATCTATGAGGATAATGACGTTGTTGCTGATTATAATGACGGACTGTTGCCGACAGTGACGAATGTATTGAATGTATTATGAAGTTCAATTATTTTGATGTTAATAATGCAAGAAAATGCAAGAATAATAAACACTATTTATTTCTCTAATTATATTATCACAATTATTTCTTAAATTAGGTTAGCATATACATATTATAGTAGATATTAGTAAACTTAATATTATTATCTGACAAACATTACTAAAAAGACTGATTATTAGGATGAAGGTCTTCATCCTAATAATCAGTCTTCTTAGTTTCATTAGTTAACTATTAATCAAATAATCATTTGGAAAAGACATTTGGTATATAAATCAACAACGTAGTTGACTTCACATGATAGATTCTTGAGTATCCTATGTCAAATATTTAAAAAATAAATCAAAATTATCAAACTAAAACTACACACAAACTACAACACCCCCACAAATATTTTCATTGAATCATTCTTCCTACCGAGCATTTTTACTGACCGTTCTTTATTCCTAATATCACTTTTTAAAATCAATCAAAACTGCTTATTTAGAGATATTAAAAATAGAAAAAAAAAAGAAATAGATTTAAGAAAAAACGTTAACATTTTAATATGTTTTTGAGGTAGAAGGCTTACATAATATGTTCCCTTGATTATTTAAGTTTTTGAGTGTTATATCGGATAAAATTCTAACTTTTTGTAGCTGTGGCGGATTTATTACATAATATGCCAAATGTTTTCCGTGCATGCATATGTCTAAAAAAGAACATTCAGTACAACTCATCTTTCTCAAAGTTATTCGAGTTTTGTTTGATTTATCCCACAAAGCTTGATGCACTAAAAGTGTGCCCTTAAAAGGTTTAAGACTTTTGGGAATTGAGTTGGATTTGGCTACTATATTTTCTTCTTCTACTTTCTCTACGATAATATTCAACTGTTCATTTTCGATCTGGTTTTTAATTAGATCATAGAATTGATTATATGTTCCTACGTCCCTGCCAAAAAGAACCGTCCTATCTGCTGTTCGTTTTAGCGTTGCGCCAACACCGTCTGGGGCACCCTTACCGTGCCCTGCTTCTGAATAATTCCAAGTAATTTTACTTAACTGCGAAAAATCTGTATATAATTGTGTGATTATAAAAAACATGGTCTTGTTTCTATACTGAGACGACGGCGAGTCCGATACAAAGTGTATCGTATCAATTAATGGGTTCAGTTTGATAACTTGTTTTAACAACGGGACTAGATGAGCCCATACGGCTGACGCATCGTGACGCAAACAATTACTTATTGTACACATGGATGTTGGGGTTACTAGACCAGTATCAAAGTTGTGCGTATATACAACTGCAGTGTGTAAGCAGACTTGTTGTCTGCTACCTCCGAAGTGGAAGGATTGCACTTCTTCTGCGTATTTTAGGGAATAATTTTCCGAGAAATCTATGTGTACCAAAGCTTCTTGAATGGTTATATTATTCTTTATATCTTTGATAGTATGATACTGTCCGACCATTTTGTATGTGTGCTCTAGAAATGGTATTATTTCTTTTTCTATTTTAACAATAGCTTCCTTACAGTTGATATTAATGTTCTTCTTCACGGTTATTTTTTGTTTTTTCTGAATACCATTTTTGGTTATGTTTTTAGATATTTTGACCCATTGAAAATATGTAAAAGTGTTGCTATCATCGTTCTTAAGATTGTATTCTAGACGATTTGATCTGCAGGCATTACAAATTCTTTGTAAGCAATCAATATTTCTCGAATCACAACATAATTTGGAGATGACCTGTTCACTGTTTTTCTCTTTTAATATTGATTGCTTATTCATCGCAGATATTAATAATTCCATATTAGTATGAATACTGCACTGACATGTTTCCCTGTTGATACTTTTCGGAAAAAGAACCCAAAATGGCCGGTGCTTGCAAAAAAATGAATAATGTACTAGTGAATTAGTCTGTGAACAAAATTTTTTGTGTAAGTCTTTTAAAGGTAAACATAAATACCCTTTCTGCATGCGGACTTTATCGCGGGTAATAAATTCTTTTTTACCAGCGCTTATTACGCTATGTACATCTTCTGTATAAAAGTTCTGTATGTGTTCGATTAACGATAATCCCGTTTTCTCATTTGCGTTAATTTGTATTGCACTCTCTTCAATATTTGGTTCCTGTCGTAAGTTTTTTATTTCTTTTATTATTTTCTTTAGTCTCTTAATTTGTTTGCGTTGGCTCCTGTCTCTTTTTTGGTAATCCGCTATGATGCGCAATAATCTTTTCCGTTTTTTCAACTCAACATAGCGAACTTGTTTAACTTTTGCATAAGCTTGTGAAATCTCACACAATGGGTCAACTTCTTTGGTATATGGGACTTCAGTATCTGTATGGTTTTCATTGTTCTGATGTTCTACAACAGCTTCAATATTTACTTTCTCTAAAAAGGGGTCAACTCTTTCTTCACTAGCTTCTTCCTTTTTCTTTTGACGATATCTTTTAGAATTTTCTTTCCATCTTTTCCTTTGTTCCTTTATTTCACGAAAAGATTTTTCTTTTTTTGCTTCTTTTTGTTTTAGATATCTTTCTCTTCTCTTTTGTTTTTCTATTTCTAATAACTCCGGATCATTTTTAATTTCGTTATACTTTCGTTTTTTGCAAATTCTCTGAGCCAGTCTTCTATTCTCTACATATTTTTTATTTTTGGGAGGCATATTTGGAGGGCCATTTACGGGGGTCAGTCTTAGTTTTTACGATCTGCAAAAGGCATAGTAAATTAATATGTAATATCAAACAAACAATTTCAACATGCGCACTATATATACAAGCTCTATTGTTACGTTTCCCATATCCAAAATGACCACTACACATAGAACCGAACACATAGGTACATAAATTAAAATTTTAAATGGTTAAATGAACAAACTCTAACATAATGCTCCTCTATCCTCTACTTCTCCAGTTACATGTATATTCTAAGCAAACAACATAAAACTACGTAATTTTTTAGATACTGCCTAAATGTTATAACTACTCATGAAAAAAGTTATTATTACATAATTATAACAAATCTCTTTGATTCCATTCATCAACAATTGTCGCTCCGTCATCATTTACAAATTGGTACATATCTAATAAGTGCTCTGGATTACTAGAGTGCATTATCATGTGTACGGATTCATATCGATCATGGTTAAATTCTCTGTATAGTTTCCAATTCTCTTGATCTTCGCAAAGTGCTTTACAGCGACCATCTTGGTGTGTGGAAAATATTACATCAAACTCTTCTAATATATAAGTAAAGCGGTTAGGGTTTACACTATGTCTATTAGTGTCTATTATTAACACGTAATACGTTAGCTTCATCTTAGTAAAGTTAAGTTAGTTAATATAAAAATAACCTAAAAAAAAAGACATCGAAAATGTGAAATATAAAATGCAAATACCTACAAAATGAAATGTGAGTTGAAATAAATGAATTTAAATTTATAGTGTAATCAAAATTTATTAGAAGAGCCACTTGTTTTTTTTTATTATACTGACTTATATATTATAAATGTGAAAGTTAGTTTATTTGTTTGTTAGGTACGCTTTCACACATAAAATTACTGAACCAAACATCTTAAAATGTTTCATACATATATATTGTCTGTACGTACAGAAAAAGACAACAACACGTCATAGTTTTATCTACAATAAAAATATATTGTTCCCGATGAATAGAAACGTAATCTATAACGCGAGCGGAGCAGCAGGCAAAAGCTAGTTATGTATGTATATTATATGTATAAACATACACATAATATATAAACATACACATAATATAATTTATATTCAAAATCGTACAATAAAATCATTATTGGCAACAATCGTCATTGCTCTCAATACAAATTATCATTATTAGCAACAGACGTCATTGTCGTCTCTTGCAATGTTGCTAATAATGATGTTGCCGACAGTGACGAATTCTGGAAAGATCGCCGCCACGACCGATATACGTTAATAGTTACAAAAAACAATCACTGCATGTCATTTGTTTCAAGAATACTTCACCATCGTTAATAAATAAGGGTTAACCATGCACACATAATTAAGATAAAGCTATATATAAGAATGACGTTTGGGATGCTAAACTTTGGAGAATGATATTCAATAACTTACCGCTCGAAAAATAAACGTCCTTTCGCTCTGATGAGTGGCGATCGACTGAGGCACGAGGGGGGCTCGTCTCTTGAACGAAATGCTACGCTTCGGGCGCGTTCCGTTTTCTCAGAATTTAGCAAAACAATCGTGTTGCCGATAATGACGGATTTTTTTTGAACATTTTTTGATTCAATTTCTAATTGATTTACGACTTAATTTTTAAATATATTTTGTATGAAATACCTTGAGTATTTAATAATAAGTAATATAAATACACAGACGGGTCTACTTTACTGATCATTTTTGATTCATAGCATAAAATATCCAAAACCTAGCAATTGGGACATCTGAAATATTGCCATTTTTGAGAGTTTTTTTCTAATAGTTCTTATTTTTGATTTATAATCACGGAATGGCTTTGATTGCTTCTGCTTCATTTATTTAGGTAGCAGATTAAGAAGTAAAACTCCTGAATTTATTTCATAAAGAGGAGTATTAAGGCAAGACATAAATTTTGAGCCTCTTGAAGATCCACCCTGTAGCAAATGAGCCGGTTAAAAAGTCGCTAGATGTCGCTAAAGAAACTTTTTTTTAGCTTTTGGCTTTGCACTTTCTGCATTCTGCCAGTATCAAGTCTATGCATTTGCAAGTTTTTTTTCAAGTCAAATATATCTTAAAATCACACTAAGTTATATAAAATTAGTCATATTCAAAACCAAGTCATGCCCTAGTAAAGTTGTGGCGACTTTACTATGAGCTTTTACAGAGTTTTGAAAACAACACGAAAAGACACGTTTCATCACTTGCCCACACTCGTGGATGTAATTCAACACTCAATAAATAAAACACAACCATTTTATATCACTAATTCGCGAAAAAACAAAACACTTTATTACACGGTGCTAATTAATTGACTAGGGAGCGGTTTTGAGGACGTTGTGTACAAGATAACAAACAACTTTTGGTCTACAACTTTTGAAAATTCAAGAAAAAAATCTGCTAGTACTAGTGTGGTGGTGACTTTATTAGAAGCTTTTACAGAGATTTGAAAACAACGCGAAACGACGCGTTTCACCACTTTATATCAATTGCACACACTCGTGCAAATAATTCACCACTCGATCAATAAAACACCATCATTTTAATCATGAATTCACAAAAAACAAAAGTTTATGGAAATAATAGAAACAATGATAGTATTATCTCAATAAATAGAAAGCAGTGATATGATTTTTCCGTGTTCCCGTTCCAAAGAATAATTTCCCGTTCACACCAAAACTCATTTTTTCTACTTGCCTTCATAGAGTAAGCTTGCCTTCCTTCAAAGAAGATTATGTCGTCACACTTTGTACATTTGCCAGTTTGCCAATCTGTGTGAGTAATCAAGTGGGAGTTTTGGCGGGAACGTAAAAAAACATGTCGCTGCATTGTATTAATTTCCAAAACTTGTGTTTTTTCGATTGTTAATGTATCAAAATAGTAGCATTTTATTCATTAAGTGCTAATTTACGCGTACAAGTGAATAAAACAAATAACAACAAAATACACATAATGTACATACAAACCTAGTCACAACAATCTACATATTATAATTAATGTAAAACATGATTTTTTGCACTGTTTACAAAACTCTTCATCAAATACTTGAAATTATAAAATACTTGACACTGGCAAATGCACAAAATGCGACGCCATAATCCTAAGCGGAGGAAACGAAAAGAAAATTACCAAAGTTTTGGCATAATGGCCCAACTCCTTGGCCAAAATGTAAAAAAATAAACTATATTTTCTCTATGGTTTAATTCCTCTTTTTTATTCCCTGAGTTTTTGACTTTGCACTTTGTGCATTCAGCCAGTGTTAAGTAAAAATAATATCAAGTAATATTTTTTTGTTTAACCTGTGTTGTCCCACTGCTGGGCAAAGGTTTCCCCCAATTTCTTCCAGCTGTCTCGATCATGTGCCAGCGCCGTCCAATCTTTTTTAAACTTCCCAAGTCGTCGTCGTGTCGGAAGGCGAGCTCGGGGTCGACTGTGCAGGGACACCCAATCCGTAGAGACCTTTGCCTATCTGTCCGGGTGCATCCGGCTGACGTGGCCTGCTCACTCCCATTTGAGCCTGGCAGCTTTGTTTCCTACGTCTGTGATGCCTGTCATGGAACGCAGCTCGTAGTGGTCTGTAGTTGTTGATGTTAGCGGCATTACCTAAAATAATCTCGTTTCTCTTAGTCACTGCTTAAACTTCTCTGTCCTTTTCTAGCACGTGCAACTTCACGTCAGAGAGAAGATGGCAGAGCATCTTAAGCAGTGACTAACGGTTGAAAAGTTTTTTTAGGTAAGGCCGTAGATGTGTTACCTTTCTTGTGGAGGACAACAATATTTGAATGGCACATGTTTTGAGGGATATGTCAAATATTATAATGTCATAAAATCACAGTTAGTCACACAAAATTAGTCACCTGTCACACTCGAGTCACAGTAATGCCCTACTTAAGTTGTAGAGACTTTACTATGGGCTTTTACGGAGTTTTGAAAAAAAACACGAAAAAACATGTTTCACCACATTAAATCACTTGCACACACTCGTGAATGTAATTCAACACTCAATGAATAAAAAACCACCATTTTTTATCACTGATTCGTGAAAAAGCACAAGTTTGAGAAAATAACAGAATGCAGAATGATTTTTCCGTGTTCCCGCCAAAACTGTAATTCCTATTTGCTCTATGCGCAAATCATAGACAAAAAAGTCTTAACCGATTCGACCAATCAGGCCTTAGCGTGTGACCGTTTAATTTCAACTTTCTTGAAAATTTGAAAATATAATAAACGTTGGCCTTGGATCAAGCTAGTTGGTACGCTTTTCCAATGTGCAAGAAATTTATAAAAAGTTAGTTATTTCATTGAAATTTGTACTACTCGCCGATACAACTGTGAGATATTTGTGATAAACGCGTGGAAATTTATTTTTATGCATATTTTGGCTAAAATAACATCAAAATGACCAAACCTAACGAAGACGTCAAAATAATTTTGTAAGTACTATTTTTATTAATCTTCGTATATATGGTATTTGCAATAGTAATGACAAGAAATATAAAGTAATCATGTTATTATTTTTTAACAATTTACTAGGAAACTGAATCTTAGTCTGTAAGAATTTATTTCATTGCTGTGTGGCGGTTGCGTACCCAACAGTAAGATTTTTATATTTCTAGCCGTTTAATTTTGATCATTGAAGGCATTAATTTTGCAAGGGCAACTTAAGTTACCTACGGAACTAACATTATGTCCGGATGAAACTCGTTATTTCAGCTTGTGTATCACTATAAAGTTTAGAGTCTAAACCTCCTGACAATGATTTCACTATGTATGTCTATGCCTCCTGAGTATGTAGTATTAGCTACATTATTTTATATAAGTACCTACTAGATCTTATAGGTACAGGCACAGGGTTTGGAAAAATGTTGTTTGTTTATGTCCTTGTAATATATACTTGCCTTGCTGATCCCACACGCCTTAGCAATCTTTGCTTGGCACCCTCTACCAATACATCAGCCTTAACTATAATATAATGGGATAGGCCTTTCCACCAACAGCAATTGAGCTGTCATTCCACCACACTGGCCGACAATAAAATAAATGATTAACAACAATTTTATGACCGGCAATATGTATTTTATAACCGAACAGAAAATATGTTTCTCTCTGTCCTGTAAAGTTAATAATATGCAACAATATGCTGTTGAATTTCTTCTTCGGAAATTAAATTTCCTCAATGCTTTCTTTCACTTAAAAAACCAGTGTTAGGACTTTTGTTATGGCATGGTATTTATGCTGATTTATACAGAACTTTAGTCATCCAAATCTCAACTCTGCCATATACTTCACTTCATATAGATAGATTAACTCTATCACACGCAGGATTAAATAATGAGGCTTATTGTTGAGATGAGTCCCTTTACATTATTATTGTTTGTTCTACTCTAGTCAATACTGTAGATAATCACATCTTTGGGTGAATTCGTCATGACATGAAGTCATGTTACTAATGGATTGCTAGCATTACAAACTATTTGTGATAGTGGTGCCTTATTAATTTCTACTCTTTCTTGCCAAGCTACATGAGGGCGCTAAAAACATAGGTTCAAATGAGTGATACAATAATTTGCTCTACTTTCCAGTGATGATGTACTCAAGCAAATATCATCCAACATCCGATCCATGATGGAAGAGCTTTGGCTGAACTGGTCCCACCTTGGGGTGGATCACAACACTAAGGTTAACTACATAACAAAGCTGGTGTTGATTGAGAAGGACTTACACCGAGATGTCATTTCTGAGACCCGGCAGAAGCTCAAGAATTTGCAGGCACAAGTAGACAGTGAGTATATCTATATAGTATAGTAGTATATCGTTTGCGGCTGTGCCTACCACACCGATCGATGCCATCAATTGACAACTGTTTTATTCTACCATTGATCAATCTATTAAGTTCCACTGTTCGGCATTGGCTTACTTTCGAAGAGCTATACTATAAAACACTGATTTGGTCAGGGTGACAATCTAAAGCTGCACTGCATCAGTCATAAATATCCCATTGGTTTGGTTGCATGCACGCTGTTTTTTATTACACTGAAAAGCCAGTAGTATAAAATCTGTATGTAACTTCGAAATAAATTTGAGGCCTATGGGTGCATCCTGCATCGAACCCACAACCTCTTGTGCCACTCTGCCTTTCTTTTATGACCATGACTACTAAAGCAATTTCAATATTATTATTTTCGTTGTTTCTTGCTTTAAACTTAAGCAACATGTGACATAATGATCATTAAATATATTCTTACTACTCTTTGCTATTTCTTGGTCTACCTGTAAATCCTGTAATAGCTGGGCCATGAAAAATCAGTAAACAATAAGTATGCATTTTGTAAGGTTTTAAACCAAACCAATTCCTCTGGCTGGGCTGGCCCTGAGGAGTCATTTGTAAATATTTATTTGATTCTGTCAACAGAATTGAAGGAAGAGTCCGAAGAACTAAGCAAATTCCTGTCCGTTGACATCACTATTCAAGAATACAGGGATGATATGATGCTGGTTGACTACAAGAAGGAATTGGAAGCTCATATTCTTGGGTAAGTATACACTGTTCTTAGGGTCAAAGCATTTTTTTTAGTATTTCGGTGTTTCTGTACACATGGTATGGTCTTTTAATTCAGGTAATACAGGAAAATGTTAAGTCCAACTATAGACGTATTAATATGTTAAATGCAGTTTTTTTTGTAAGTTCATAGAAAAAAAAGTCTGTTTTATAACCCTATGGTTTTTATCATTTATTTTCAAATTAAATTACATCTGGATCTAAAATTGGAGGCGACCTGCACTTCCACATGAGCCTACATATTCCAAACATATTCATGTGCAAGAGGGCACACATTCACAATTACTGCGATAAAAGTAACAAGTTCAAGTTTGCTATTACCATTATACCCTTAGATACCGTGAACAAATGGAACAGCGTCGCATGAAAATGGAACGTCTCCTTGAATGGCAGCGGGACCTCACTGAAAAGCTGGGCGTCACCATCCAGGAGTTGAATGATATCCCACTGCCTTCCGAGGAGGAGCTTGATCGTCTTAAAGCTCATCTGGATGTTCTGCAAGCTGAGAGAGACAAGAGAGCTGAAATATTTCTCCATGTCCAGGTTGAGATTAAGGATATCATGGGTAAGTGAGACAAAGTTCTTTTGGTCATGTTAATTGTGACTGATCTTGATAGTCATCTCTGGGACTACATAGTTCCTGTGTTCATATAATCTAAGGTTGGGCATACCACGAGTATTTGAGATATTCCTGTTTCTTGTCAACCATCAAATAAAAATATCTTGACTATTTCCTCACTGTCCCCAAATTTTAATTACGTGACGAATCAAACTAGTCAAGATTCAGGAAGCGTCGTGATGGCGCGGTTTCTTAAATTTAAATTAAATTAAAAACCGATTTTATCAGAAGGTAATGAGCTTATTTAGTGTCGTCAAAATATTAAAACTACGAATCAAATAAAAATGGTAACCTACTTAAAATAACTGACGGGTTGAAGCACTAAAGTGGCTCCCAGCCCATGGTGTTAACAAAAATTGGGATTGTCGCGTGAGGCATCTACCTGCTTGGGCTGGTAACATAACTATGTATCTAAAATAGGAAATATACTTATTTTTGTTTTATTTATACGGGAATACTCACGTTTAATTAAATCGGATACTCCGACTATAGTTTCGATCACATCCGGTGACCTTTTTCAAAGAGTGAAAACAGAGCCCGACGCGCGTCGACGTGTGATCGAAACTATAGTCGGAGTATCCGATTTAATTAAACGTGAGTATTCCCGTATAAATAAAACAAAAATGTGTCAAAACCACGTCAGTTTTCATAATAAATATACTTATGTATTTATTACAATCATTATTATTATTTTTCTCCAGATAAACTCCAAATAAAGCCTCAGAACAAATTTGAACAGACCGTGGTGACGAATCTGTCGGTGGACTTCAAAGTGACCGATCTCAACATGGACCGCCTTGCCAAACTTAAGCAGGAGTTGCAGGAGAAGTACGAACAGACCAACAATAGGGTGAGTTTACTTTATCCATCACTGCAATCTTAAGATCCAGTAAGTTCATTGGAGTGCTGGATTTGATTGGATTCATTTATTTAAATAGTAAGTGTTCCATGGATGCAATCCATGGTTTCGCAATAGCTAAAACGGAGTCTATAAATATCTCTCTAGGATGGCATTGGCAGATCATTCACAACACTAATGGCATATTCAAACTTATACATAACACAATATTTGTTACAAAAACTGTACTTCTTATAATTGTAAATTGTAACTCACACAAATGCCTAGTGTAACTTACATTATTTATGTAGGTCCCTCATTCTATTATGTTTTAGGTGCTGGAGCTACGTGAGCGGCTCTCGAAACTGTGGGATTGCTTAGATGAAGACCAGATATACTGTGAGAATTTCCTCCATGCACACCCTGGCTGCCATCCGGAGACTGAAGCCGCTCTTAAAGAAGAGATCAAGCGATGCGAACAGATCAAACGGCAGAAGATTCAGGTATGTAATGTGTTCTTAAGGCCGACTAATGTTACAAAAGAATGTTGTGGGAATGTTTTACTCAGTTCCATGTTTTTTACAAACACAAATACTATAAACTAAGTGACCCAATGAACTTTGTACCACCCAAATTTTTTTCCTAATCAACACAATGAAAAAGCAAGCAAGGTGAAAAAAACAAAAAAATAACATATCAGTTGAGCCATTTTCGTGCCCGACTTACATCAGCCAGAAAACATACACTGCTGGACAAAGGGCTCCCCCTTAATAGGGACAGGTTGCCATAATCTCAATGCTAGGCAGGCGGCTTGGGGTTTGTTGAATGTTCACCACCAAGAGAATGCTGCTGCCCGTCCTCCGCGGCGGTTCTGGATGCAGTTTTAGGACATACCCAGATCCAAGGGTTTTCCGAAACTAACGCACGGCAATTGATTTTTAAATACATAATTATAGTATGTGAAAGTGTTTACCTTTTCACTAGTAAATTGGTAAACCAATCCTGACAAATACCAATATGGAATACCATAGTATGAACACTTTTCCCCACAAGCCACTAGTTGTGCCCTCGCGGTTATAGCCGTGTCGTGATATTGATAATAAAAAGCGGCCTATTAGATATTAGCCTATCTAAGCCTGAAATCACAAGCTATTGCTGAAACAAATCAACATACACTACTATTAGTCTAGTTGGCATAAGGATAGAGGGAAGTTGCAAGGTTGCAACTGAGACAATTAAGAAGTTTTGTTGTTTGTTGTGCCTGTCTCTTGTGAATGCCTCTAATTCTACAGAATTTTATTTTTGACAACTTAAATATTGATTTATGCATTTATAATATTGGAATGGTACAGAAAACATGCGAGCACACAGACTTAATATAGAACATAACTGCGGGACGCCATTAATTTTTACTAAACCATAAAAAACATATATATAAGTACTTTGTGAGTTGAAATCTTAACCGGTCTTATCTTAGTGTTGTCTCAGCAATATCTCGAACAAAATTTCAAGCTCTATTTTTTTACCTTATACAGGTGTTCATAGCCAACATTCGCACAAAGATAAAGCTGATGTGGGACAACATTATGTACTCGAGCCGCGAGCGTGAGGAGTTCGTGCATTACTACCAAGACATATTTTCCGAAGACACCCTCACTCTCCACGAAATGTATTTGGACAAGATCACCAAATTCTATCAGGAGAACAAGTAAGTGACTACACCAGAACTAGCATGCCAGCTGTGTTATCTGATCTACTATTTTTATCCCGCGAAAACGACATACATACATATCCACATTAAAAGTAAGTAAGTAAGTTCGTATAGGCTGAGTGGCCAGCCGTAGTGTCATAGTTAATGTGCCGCCTGAAGGCCTCGCACATGGCTGACGGTTGATGTTAGAGAAACTAGAACAAACAACCGGGACCAACAATTTAACGTGTCATCCGACCCATGGTAGCGCTCAGAAATAAATGCCACTCACGGTCACCCATCCGAAGACTGACCGGACCGTCCGTTGCTTAACATCGGTGATCGTTTAGAATCACCTAGACAAGCTACGCCACGAGCGCTACATATCCACATTGTACCTTGGTCATGTTTACTCGATGGGGACAGAATTTGTCTGGAACTACGCTATCTGCCTGCATCATTCAATGCTGAAGACTGAGAGTAGTTTCCGAATAGGATTCGGTTGTGTTTAGAATACGGGGCTGAACTCGTAAGTGAAACCACAAAAAAAAAAATTTTTTGCTTGAGAATTCGAGTAAAGCTACCTCGACGGTAGTAAAGGTCACAACCACATTCTTCATCTTCACATTGTTGATTTCCCGCGCGAGTTAGCAGTTTCCGATCTAAGGTGCCAATATCACACTCATACATAGTTTGTTTGTAAATACTTACCCACTACACCCAGACTGTGATTGTGTGACTGTGAAAAAATAATTGTATATAAGTATTTTATCAGATATATAATTTGCATATTACAAGCCAGCTTTGCTTAGTTTGGGGCTAGATGACGCTGTGTGAAAAATGTCCACCAATATTTTTTTATTTGTCATTGTCAGCCCTATGAAAAATGTCCACCAATATATTTTTTTTGTCATTGTCTGTCTAGAGTTGTATTATAATACTTTTCAATAACTTCGCCATTGACTTGTTTGTTTATTTGTGAGAATTTAATTTAATTGATTTTCCAGGAATATTTTCGAAATGATCGTGAACCGTAAAAACCTGTGGCTGAAGATGACCGAGCTGGAGGCGCGCTCCACGGAGCCGGGCCGCTACCACAACCGCGGCGGACAACTGCTCAAGGAGGAGAAAGAACGGAAGACCATCACTAGCAATGTAAGTAAAGCAAATTATTATTTAAAAAAAATACAGAAGCTTAATTTTTTTTTAATGAGCAAACATTCAGAAAATTTTAGGAATGGCTCCTGGGTATACAATATAATATAACACAAATGTATGGATATACTCTTTATTGTAGACACCAAATAAAATTATTAGTCATGGTGACCACAACAGAAAAAAAAAATACTTTGAATTAGTGCAATTGGCGGCCTAATCGTATATAATGCATGAGATAAGTCGTAGTCGTATTCTTCACAAGTATCATTGTGTACCAAAACAGTTTGTCCGAATACCATTGGGCTCCAAACTAGGCAATGCCTTTACCCTGGCCAACTTTCCATTGACAGACAATAGCGTTATGTGCATGACATCCATAAAATACATCATATAACACAGATATCGAATGTGAAAGCAAATAATACGCTTTTTATTAAAAAAAACAACCGACTTCAACTTCGAATACCTGGATGACATTTTCATATTTTCTAGTAATTTTGATTTCAAAACTAAACTACTCAACCGATTTCGATAAAATTTATATCGGGCCACCTCTGAAGTACCCTACCAATCAACAAATAATCATCATCATCAATACATAAAACAAAACACTGTCGAATTGAGAACCTCCTTTTTGAACTTGGTTGATAAAAAAGTTTCTACAGAACTTGTAGAAATTATAACATCTTTTAACTTTCCAGCTTCCGAAAATTGAAGACCAAATCCGCGAGCTCGTCATGGATTACGAAGCTAAAAATGGAAAGATATTCACCGTTGACGGGAAACCTTTGCTTCAACTTATGGAGGATGAGTGGGAGACCAGAAAAGCTGTAAGTGATCATCTATCTATAGTAGGGTAATGGTGTACTCTAGACTGATTATTTAGAATCCAACGGAGCGCTTTGAAGTACAGTAGAATGCGGATATAACGACTTCGCTTATAACGGCGAACCGTTTTTAGTGACGACGATGTAAACTCATGTTTGGTTTCATAGTGAGTTACTAGGGAAACATATCCGGTTTAAGCGACCAACTGCTTATAGCGACCAATTTCGATAATATTCGTCCGGTTAGAACGACGCGCAGTGTATTGGTTACAAAACCTACGCACCGATACCTCGCCGCCCCGCGCTCCAGCTTCTCCCGCGAGTTTATACCTGTCCTTATTAGCGCGCGTAAATCACAGTCAGTGTTATCATCTGTTGTGACAAGGTTAAAAGCTCCACACTATGAGTTCTTGTAGGTACATTTATGTATCATGTTTAAGTACCATTAAAGTTTAAATGTAATTTTTATTAAATGGTTTATTTACCTAAGTGTAAACGTATCTAACTATATTATTACATTATGTACATATTAAAAAACAAGCTTTAATTATCTGACCGCTTTGTGCCGTCCGGTTAGTACAACGTAGTTTCGCCGATCCCTTGAGGGTCGTTATATCCGGATTCTACTGTATAAATGTTGTGACAAAGTGTGTCCAGACCAGACCAAACCAGAGTGTCACAGTCTATATTAAACTTAGTATTTCATACCCATGCATATCTCGTCTGCCTTTGAGTCCGAAAAGCTTCGTTCTGCTGCTATAGCGTACACTTGAATGCCACCATGAGCGTGGTCGCCAAAGTGGTGTGCATTGAACAAAATGTACCAAAACGCATGGGAGGGAGCATGCTGGCATGGCATGCGTAACCCAAACATTTTTTTTTATTAGCGGTCGCATGCGCGCCACGCATGGTGTAAATCGTACCTAACTGGCCGGTGGCGACACGATGCAATGTGGCTGCAGCAGCGTCGCAAAATATGTGATCTCTATATTATGTATTGTACATTGTTAAATTTATTAAATGATGTTTTTAATACGGCTATAGGGTTCATATTTCAGTGTATTTTTAGCCACGCCACCGCCGCTGTATTGCATCGTGTGACCCATTTATAAAGATATTGTTGCATGAAACAATAAAAGTGTTTGACTCATTCTCAAGACTACCAAGATTCATTACGCGGCTGTTAGATTTGTAGATCTTATACCTTGAAACATTACAATAAGGCATGTTTTGTATTGTTACACCTGTCGTTGTCCGCAGATAATGCACTACACGACAATCTACTAATATGAAGCTTATTTTTCGTACTAACTCCAATATTTCTGTTTCGCTACAAGACTAGAATTCCGATTGGACAAAACAATGGTATGTAAAAATATAATATACCTATGAGAGTAAAAAATATTATCATTTCTCTTTTAAATTTAATGAGTGCAAATTGAAATGTACGACATTTCAAGTTATTATTTTGGGTCCAAATGATTGTGAAATCCTTCGGGACATGTTGTTGTCTTATCGGAAATCTAATCCTGCGGCTAGTTATATCAGAGCACAAAATTCTTAAATGTTTTTTTTGTCATTCATTCATTTACACTTCTACAAAAAAAACGTATTAAACAAATCTAAATCCGCAGTTTGATAATGTTGTAATTTTACACGAACTTCCAAGAGAACTTCTCCCGAAGCGTCTCATGCTTAATTGTGGCTTTAAATTATATTGGTTAGGTAGCTCTTAATTTATAGATTTTGTAGGTGAAGCTGTTTGCCACCCTTCAGGCGTCTACAACTTCAGAAAAAAACTGTTTAGTTTCACAATCGCGCCTTTATACAACCTGACGCCTTTACACAGCCTTTATACTGATATTTTGCATCCTCGCCATGTTTACATATTAGCTGTTCCATACATTTTGTCCAAGGGCAATTAACTTTTTGTATGGAACAGCCGATTTTTTTTTCGCGGTTTCAGGGTTGACCTCATAGTAAAAGTTGTTAATAAAGATGAGTATATCTGCCTCAGGAGGAGGCAAAACAACAGCTTGTATCAATGCTTAAATTGCGTCATTATAGTTGTCGTTTGATTGCAGGAACGGCACAACAAGCTGTCTGCCCGTAAACAGGCCTTGACTCCCAACACTCCTCTGTTCCGCTCACTTGCCACCTCTCCGCTCGGGAAACGTAACCGCACCGCTGCAGGACTCGCCGCCACCGCTGAGAAGAATAGGTTACTATAAGTTCTATGATTATTTATGGGATTATGTTGTGAAATGAAATTAATTTATTCCACTAAAATTAAGAGTACAAATATGATCGTATCGATAGGTGTTGGTTGGGCCTGGGTTCGTCCTAAAACTGCATCCAGAACCACCGGAGGACGGGCAGCAGCGTCCTCTTGGTTAACGGTGGTGAGCATTCTGCGATTCCTAAGCTGCCTGTCAAGCGTCAAGGGGATTATGGCAACCCCTCCCTATAAAGAGGAAGGCCTTCGTCCAGCAGTGGAGGTCTTCTGGCTGATGATGATAGGTGTAGTCCAATATTTTTTGCCATTCATTGGCATGTGGAAACGTCAATGTTAAACCTAAGTATTAGCATAGACTACACTGTGCTTGTTTAGAAACTCGTCCAAGCAATAGAAACATTTTTTGTCAGCCACATCTACAATTTCTTGCGGAACTGACCATAACGAAGTTCCTATAATGTGAATAAACCATATGTATATTATAGTGTTTTTAAGGTTCTTGACAGATCTCAAAATTATGAGTGTGCAGAAGAATCTGCACGTATTTAACTTCTGTACAAAATAAATTTCGTAGGCAGAACTAATAACTGTTTTTAAATATTTTTTATATTACTGCTTACTAACGTTATCTAAGAAGTCGTCTGTAAAAAAAAACGGTTGACATTTTTCACACAGCATCTAGCCCCAAACTAAGCAAAGCTTGTAATATGGAAACTAGATAATCTGATAGAATAGTTAAATACTTTTTTTTTGTAATTAGTTACTTACATTACATATATGTACCAACATGTAAATAAAAACAGCTTCAAGCTATGTACCCTTATCAGCATTGACATAACGCAGCTCCTTGTCCCCGCAGGCCGCCGACCAAGCGCCAGCTAATCACCGGCAGCGCCACTAAAGCTGTCACCAACTTCACCAATAACCTATCGGCTTTGAAGAGATCCGCCATCACCACTGTTAAAAGGTAATTGAACTTGCTACATATATACGAGGGCGGCACTGAAAATTTCGGGAATCAAGGAAGTGACACAACATTACTATTTAAAAATATATTTATTGCTTTTCGAAGTATTCTCCGCGAAATTTGACACATTTTGCCATACGATGGAACCAATCATTGAAGCAACCATTCCATTCGGAAGTTGGGGTCTCCAAAATGGCCGTTTTGTAGGCGTCCACAGCTTCTTCAGGTGATGAAAATCTCTGTCCAAGCAATTTATTCTTTATTTTAGGGAAAGTATAGAAATCATTAGGGCTTAGGTCGGGGCTGTACGGCGGATGGTCTAATAATTCTATGTTTTCTTGCTCTAAAAACTCTTTTGTTCTGTGCGCGGTGTGAGAACTCGCATTATCGTGATGGAGGATGATGCGGCGGTTGCAGTTCTCTTTACGGAGTTCAGAAACGACCTGTGGCAAACAAATGCTAGCATACCATTCTGCATTAACCGTTCTTTGTCCCTCAAGAGGAATAGTCGTAACATGGCCGGTTTTTTAGACAAACGTGGCCACCATTTTTTTTGCAACACTCCGTGAACGAACAATTTTTGTTGGCTTTAACTAATTTTCGAACACCCAAACTCGTGACTGGTTTTTTGTTTCGGGTTCGTACGCGTATATCCAGGATTCGTCACCTAATACGATGTTGTATACAGCATTTGAAGATCCTGCGTGGAATCTTTCGAGAGTTCTGACGCACCAAGTAACGCGAGCCGCTTTTTGCTCTTCACAGAGCGAATGCGGTATCCATCGGGAAAACAACTTTTTTACACCTAATTGTTCATGCAAGATTATTTGCATTTGACTCATGCCAATGTCTAAAGTTGCCTGAATTTCGCGGTATGTCACATGTCGATCTTCCTCAATCAGCTTACGCACAGCATCAACGTTTTCTTGGGTGACTGCAGTTTTTGGACGACCTTGACGGGGATCATCACTGAGCTTGACACGTCCACGTTGAAATTCAGCAAACCAGCGATAAATTGTGGTTTTGGATGGGGCTTTATCACCAAATGCAGAAATCATCCGGTCAACACACTGTTTTTGTGTTAAACCACTTCGAAAGTCATAATAAATCATCGCTCTTGAAATTTCTCGAGTCAATTCCATTTTCTCAACGACTAAACAAGTTTGACAAAACCTTGTGACAAGACCGAGAATCTTTTTTTATATAAATAAATGGTATTCGATTTTTAAAACCAAGGAGTTTTCAATTAAAAAGATTTTAATATAACAGAAACAGTGGAAATATTCCATTCCCGATACTTTTAGTGCAGCCCTCGTATTGTGGTTGATTTTGAAGGTTTAAGTTGACAGAACTAAAGTAATGCTGTCCTTAGCTAACATGCCTAGTAAAAAAGTGACAGCAATATTTTATTTAGTTTAGAACTGTCAACTAAAGCCTTCAAAATTAACCACATTAATCGACTATAAAAAAGCCTCTATTATATCCACCAATCATTAACCTGGAATGTACTGGAATTCGAACTTTATATAGTGGAAAATACAGTACAATTGACTACCTTATAGCTCAGTTGGTAGCATGTCTGCCTTCAGAGCTGTAGGGCGTGGTTTCGATCTCGGCCCAGGGCAAAAATGTATGTTTGTTCTGTGTCTGGGTGTAGAAAGTAATAAAAAAAAATGGTATATAAGTATTCTATCAGTTATCTCGTTCCCATTGTACAAGCTTTGCTTAGTTTGGGGCTAGATGGCGCTATGTGAAAAATGACCACCGATATTTATTTAATATATTTATATATTTAATTTTAAGTGATGAATATGTACGATGCTAGTTTAACCTGTGGTCGACACACCAAGTTTGTCACTTGCAATCCTGATGTATGCACAATGATGAAGTTATAATTCAATGTTTTGTTTATAGATACGCTGGGATTGGCAGTTTTTATTTATTCCTAATAGTATTTCATACAGCAGAATTTCTAGTAACAAATATATTCGATGCAGACGATTATAATATTCAATACGCAGGTCTTTATGGTTGTACTTATATTGCCTTTAAAACAGATGCATTATTTGTACATGTTTTATAGTTTATTTGATAAACTGCACACTTAGAATACAGCTGTGTTCATTCTAAGTTGTGTCGAAAATAACACTGTTTAATTGAGCGTGCCATTCCTAACATGTTGCTACATTTTGGCGTTAACTATAAACATATTAGCCGTAGCGTTCTGAAACGTGTAATTAAAATGTTCTCAACTTTAAATCATGTTCAGGAAATTATTATTTGCAATTGAGTACGATATAATAAACTTTACAATACAATAGTAGATAATTAAGTGCTTATTATAAATAATAAAGCTTTAATTTAAAATTACGCTGATGTGGTGGCGTTTTATGCCTGCATTGTGGTTGTATTGTTTGTGTTTTCTGTATTTTTCATTGTCATCACACTAATATTGCAAATGCGAATGTTTGTGATCTCGCGTGTGTGTGTTTGTTTGGTTCTTCTTCACGCTGTAGCTCAACGAAATTTACTGAAATTGCTTCTTTTTATACCAAAAAATATAGAGGTTCTGTCGTATAGCGGATGAAACCGCAGGGAGCTGGTAATGACGCTATAGAACAAAAAAAATATCGAAATATTCAATTCTCAAGTATTAAGTGGAAAGCCTTCAGCCAGCAGTGGACGTTTTCTGGCTGATAGAAATATAATTATACAGCTACATCTAACCCACTGAAGCTATTATGCCAGCGACTCAGTCCGTTACTTCAAGGAGCTGGGTTGGCTCGGGTACACGCTGGCGGGGGAAATGCACAATACACCCCAAGCGGGACGTCAGTGCAGGACTTATTGCCCCCACCTCGAATGAGAATCATTCATTTTAGGACCAAGTATTAAGATATTTTTCATTCCTTTACGATTTCAGTGCTCGCTATTGAATACTATGATGTGAACAGCGGCGCCTATAACTGTCTCATAAGGCAAGTTTATAAATTAAACTGACAGATAGAATATTAGTTACTGCATCAACTGAACTAGCTACTATCAATTATGTTACATAAGTAGAAGGAATGAAAAATATTGCCGTAACTTCGTCAATAATTATTGTAGAAAAAAATATGTATGTAAGGTACTTACATTAATTTACTAGACTTATCTTGTATTATCTAACGACTGTAATTGGGATTATAGTAGACGTAGACTGTTTCTATTATGTAGTGCATACATTAGTGTTAATCAATAAGTAGTTGAAACAATGAAGCATGACATCAATGAAAAAACTTTAGTTACTCTGACATACTTATATATTCACTATACTCATTCTCTGAGGCTTTCTTTTTGGCGGTTTTATTATTTGAATTGTGCTGTACCTTGTCATCTTCATAGGGATAGATGAACATGAATGTTCGCCAAATACAATCGAGTCTTTCCAACGGATTGGGGCAGTAGCAAAAACGGAGCTAGGCCCTTACTGTGACATTTTAGAACCATGATTATTCAGCCGACGCCGACGCCGACGCTGCGCGACCGCGAACCGCATCGCGGCGCGATAAAATTCGGTTTAATTTACGGCTTACGGATGTCATAGTACGGTACAGGGATTTTGCGCGCAATTAAGTTTAACAAATTCAGATATCCAGACTATCCTCCATACATACTTACGATTATATTGTTTTATGTGAAATCCATTTATAATTGTGTCGTATTAATGCTCAAATTCATTTGTGAACAGGCGTATAAGCGGTCGTTTAGCTGCAAGGGTAGCTGGTGAACCTAAAACCGATCAAGTCAAGAGGAAACTGGATTATGGGAACGACGCTAAGAAAACTCCAAAAGTCACTGTTAGTGGCAGCATTCTAAAACATAAAAGAACGGTAAGTAACGATTTAAATTAATAATTGATTTATTTAATTACTTAAGGGTTCCTTAGCAAACAATATTACATTGTTATCCTAGGGACTAAATAAGTCTTTAACCCCGAGGTAAACACTGTGCTTTTCATTACGAATACAGGGAAACTAAAAATAAACTGACACTGGGAAATGCACGAGAAGTGCGGGACCATAATCCTCTCAGGAGAAAACAAAGTTGGAACATGGTTCAATACAAATTTGTGTGAAAATAGAACTAGTTTTTTTAAAATAATTTGCGTGTCTGTCATTTGTCAACTGTAACTGTCAGTTGAAAGTGATTCTCCCTAGGGCTAAAATGCATTACTTTCAACCCGCTCCTCAGGAAGCTTCAGACCTACTTTCCGAGTATGAGTAAAGAAAAGTACTTTTATATGCAGCTTGACTTGAAGTGCAAGTGTCCATCGCTCCCTGTCATGGTACTAGTATTTCAAATTGCATTACAGTGATGAGTATCCACATTACAATTTTTTCCGCTAGGTGGCGCATTGTCGATGCGGCCATAGTCAACTGTCAATCTCATTCCTCAATCACAAACTAGGAACTTTTTCCTCTGGCCCGGGCCAGCTCTTTTTATAGAAAGAGTGGCAAACAAGCAGACGGTTCACCTTATAGCAAGCAAACCACCGCCAATGGACGCCTGTACCATTGGTGATATTTTTAATGCGTTGCCAACCCGGAGAGATGTTTATAGGCGCCTTTACAAAAAACTTTCTAAGTTGTAACTCAGCGGAAGAAGTTAGCGCCAAAACTACGGTGGATTGCCAGAATTGCACAGCGTCGTGTTGAGCTTTTAAGCAGTGACGGAAAGTGCGGTAGTGAAACTCCAATTCAAGAATAAGGTCAAACAGCTTTTAGAACATTCCACAAAAAGCATGCAGTAGAAGATACATAATACCTTACCCCACCGCCAGGTTTTGACTGCCTTATAGCTCAGTTGGTAGCATGTCTGCCTTCAGAGCTGTAGTAGGGCGTGGGTTCTATCCCCGACCCAGGGCAAAGATTTATGTGACGAACATAGATGTTTGTTCCGTGTCTGGGTGTAGTATGTATTAACAAAATAAAGTATATAAGTATTCTATCAGCTATCTACAGTTTCCATATTATAAGCTTGGGTTAGTTTGGGGCTAGATGGCGCTGTGTGACAAATGTCTACCAATTTTTTTATTTATAATGTTCCCTCGGATCACCGCAGTGGGACTGATTTGATTTTTCGTGAATTTAGATGGATGACCTATCAATAGAGTATTTTATTTATAGATGTTGATGTACATGTATCGCTGTTACAGTCGAACGGCAAGCGTCGCAGCGGCGGGCGGCGCTCCATGAACAGGTCGCGCTCCGCCCCCTCCCAGGACTCGGAGCCGCGGGACCCGCTCATGGAGACCACCCTCCTCACTACCTACACAGACTTCCAGGTAAATATAACCTTAGAACATTACCCATACGCACGTAGCCCAAAGGTAGAATAGGATATAAGTAATGCATGTGTTTCATTTATTGAAAATAGGGCAACTGGAGAGTTTAGTTGAATCTGATATTGACACTGAATAAATTATTGACATCATCTTGTAAAGTTCTGAACTACAAGCGTCAAAAGTTTTGATGCGTTGATGGAAAGAAATCTTCTGTCCCTTTCTAGCAAAACACGTGCTAGTATAAAATTTGATTGGAATCGTGTAATCTCTTGTTGCCACGATAGTGCGCTCTCTGTCTAACATGAAACTAAAATATTAATACTTCTTTATTTCTGCACATGCTAAAATGTGGTTTTGGATGTTTGATATTGTTGCGAGTTAGCTTTTTTTAATTAATAATTAAAAAAAAATGTATGTTCCATATTTTCATTTCAAATTCAAATCCTTTTATTTCGACTAATTAAAAAAAATACTTATTCAAAATTATTATTCTTTTATTTCAAATGCTTGTATCTGCTTCACCAAAAAGTCAGTACTTTTATTTTTATTACTCTCCCAATTGAAACGAATTGAGAGAGTAAGAGTTAGTTACATTAAGTTAAGGTTGGTTAACTACTTAGTTAACTTAGTTAGTAAAGTAAGTAACTTAGTGCAAGTTACAATCGACAATCTTCAAATTCTTATGGGCACATTTATTCTACTTCAGCAAAACATCAACGACAAGCAGATCAGCCGCAGTTCGATGGCCAACACGAAACCGCCAGAAATAATGGCGGACGACCAGAAAAATCACTTCAATACCCCAAAAAAAACTTCAAAATGTAATCACAAAAACGATAAAGAAAACTTACACCTGATGACGCCTACGAGAAATAACTTATTAACGCCTACGAGACTCACACGGTCTGCTCTAAAACTAAACAACGATGGTTTTGCGACGCCTCGCACGCCTTTCAGTCCAAATTTACAACGACAGAACACTGTCTCGGGTATAACGCCTAGAACTAAACATAATGAAGTCAGGAGGTCTAAGTCACACACTCACTTTCAAGCGCGAGTGAAAAACCTGCCGCCTATCATGTGAGACTGACGCTTATCTGATATTACAATTTGTAAGAACTTTTTAAATTATTGACTAGTTATGTTTAACGTAGCATTAAATTGAGAAAAACGCTTTAACCCTCCCTAGCGCGCTAAACCCATGATGTGGTGTTTAATATCTTTCATATTATGGATTTGATTTTAGTAATTTGCCATAGTCAATTGTGAATTTCATCAAAACGAGTCAACTTAAATTACTTCTGCAACATTTATAATGGCTAGGTCAATGCCTACTCTCACCGACAAGGGACCCTACTCCAGTCATTCTCACTCTCATGACATTTCTTACTAGAGGGACAGTGACAGATAAACTGAACCCTAGAGTAAGATCCCCGTTTCGAAATCTTAAGGAGGCGTTTGGTCTAATAATATTAACAGACTTGTGCATAATTCCAATTTGCGCAGATCACGATAGATTGCCGTTGAATCATCGAAAAATAAAGAGATCATGTCCTTTTCATTTGCTCTCATTGGTCCAATAGTTGGGTTTGCATGTCTGTTAATAGTGTAAATAGAAGTACAAGCGGAATTTTCGCCTATTAATTATGATTGTTACAAAATTTTCGCCTTTTATTTAAATATAGCATAGGGCTCTATTGTGTCCACTGCAAATTAAGCTAAGACTAACTCAGCTCATGTAGTTGGTTTCATATTAATGTTTTCAACGCTCACATAGTCTAATAGCTTAGATTAGACAATGAAAACGAAACCTTGAAAATAAATTTTGAGCGTTTTAGCTTAGTTTGCGTGTCGCTCTGTGTTGGCCATTCTGAGTTTGTTAATTTTTCTATGTATATTTGAATCTCTGTATTAATTTTATGATAGCTTTATAGATTCCAGCGGGTTGATTCTTGAACAATAGATATTGTTTTGTATCCACCGACGCTTTTACATCCCATCTTATAAGGGTTTGGATACGATTACAAGGAAACAACGTGTTTGCTTGTATTTATTTTTCACAATAATACATCTTAAACAAGCGACAGAATTAATATCTATTGCCTAAGAATAAGCCCGCGAGGATAAATCAATAGTATTTTAACTATATCTCGTTTAAGAATTTAAATTTTACAAACTACAATTATTTAGTTTTAGTTAATTTTCTTTTATAGTAGTTTTTAGTGTTTTAGAATTACCTACTAACATTTTTATTATATCGTAGGATGTATCTTGAAAGATTTGTATAAATATAAACGGCAGCTTGTGTTACGACGTAGGCGTGCTTAAGTTCTAGCTTAAAGGCGTTTAAGAGGCCGGTCGGCGGTCAGGTGTACTTAAAGCTAATATTTTAAACCCATAGAACCTACACGTTGCAATAATAGCTTATACCTTTAGCAAGCCGTGCTTGTTCCGGTTCTGTGTACAGCAGTTATGCGCAGTATTCTATTGTTTAGTCCATTATGATAAACTGACGTGTAAATTTGTAATATATTGTGTTAAAAACTTTTTTGAGTTTCAATCATGGCCTTGTAGATTGTGTTTTATAAAATTTCAAAGTCCTGGTTTAAGAGGTAATAATGTCGATATATCTTGATTTCGATGTAGGTGATTCTGGGAGTAGATTTAGAAGAGCCGTGGCTGACGATAAATGTGATATAGAACTGTTATTGGACCGTGAACATTCCGAGCAAATCTTTGGCCCAGTAGATGTTGGCAGTTTGATGTGAGTTACACCACAACATGATAGTACTACGTCCAGATGACTTACTCCCGTAGAAAACGCGTCGAAAATATATTTGAACCACAAATCTATAACTACAATTACATCACACTCAGCGTAAGCTAATTTGTACGCTATATGCACGGAACAGTATCGTATTTTCACTGTAGTGCCTGAGGCATGTGCGCAGCCGGCGGGAGCCGCGTAACGTCAACGAGCTAAGAACCACAGAGGAAAACCGATACAGACAGAATAAATGCTAGTAAAAGAGGAGAAAACATCCTTTCTCTCGTTGCCATTCGCGAACTAAATACACAGTCTACAAATCGTATTTTAGCACGTAGTTGTCATACATACCCTTGGTCTAGTCAGTACCGACCGAGTCTTTTAGCCACCTGCGCATAAGCAAACACGCCGATAGCACAAAACAGTAAATCCCTATGGTGCCGCGCAGGCTGACGCATACAGTGTCAACATTTTTTTGCAATGCTGTAATCTAACTGGTGACAAATTTCGATTTGCATTCGTTTGAAATTTATAAAGACTTACTAATAAAATTTCGACCTTACCCCTTTGTGGGCAGAACTATATTCGTGTTTTATACGCAAGCGGAAAACAACAAAATCCTTATAAAGCGATCCTACGATTACATTGCGATCCCCAAGCCGCCTGCCACGCGTAGGGATTACGGCAACCTCCACCTTCGTTCAGCAGTAGACGTCTCCCGAGCTATGATACATAACTTTTCCAGAGAGCTGTCAGTATTACCAATATGCATGATAAACGAGAACAGAGATGTGGTCGGATTCATGGCACTGAACGATCATCTCAACGTTGTGGGAGTGGATCCCGGCAATTGGGAGACGTGGATGAGGAACATGTTTCAGTCAGTATTTGCTTTTCTGTGCATCAGTCTTAACATCATAAATAGTACCTTGAAATGAAGACTGAATAAATAATTATTAGGCATCTATAATCGAACCAATATACTTTAAACAAAAAACAACCGCCATCAATTTCGTTAAGTTGGATGACATCTACTGAATCGATTTTGATGAAATTTCTATGGGACCAACCGATCTGAAAGTTATTTAAGAATTTTTGAAATCGGGGTATAAGAGACGGAAAACAAACATTTAAAAAACTACTGATTTGGATCCTCCTTTTTTGAAGTCTGTTATTAACATAAAAACACATTGCTACCTACACATGTCTTGAATTTAAAATTTAGGTAAGTACTTCGATTTCACTCGAAGGGAAAATATACCCCTATGGATGACCTCATAATTCACATTCTAGGAAGTACTACTTGGCCAGAAATACGTTGTTCATACATTTCATGTGCTGCATGGATTCGGTTCTTGAAATTTTCCTGGAAGACGCTTGCACTTCTGTTTTCAGAAACGATGCTTACTTGTTACACATTGTTCTGTATTCGGAATGCGATCAAGGTAAGAGTTCGAATTATTATTTAATACCATTGTAACATAAAACGATGATCAAATAATTATTAACAAGGTTTTAAAAGCCTTCAAATACAAAACCTGTGGTTACCCTATACCTAAGTAGGCCTATAGACACTTGCATTTTTTGAAATTATCACATTTGCATACAACACATTTATAGCACTCAGGATATTGGAGTAGATTGTCCGTGCAATTAACGTACTCCACAAAACATCTGAATTCCAAAAAAATAAATTTGTTGTGAGGTCTCAATAACATTACTCGTATATTCAGATTCAGATATTCATTGCTTCTGTAGAGTACTTGATGGATTTAGCAAATCAATATCAGTTTTTTATTATATGCTGGTGTCAGGGTTTGTATCCTGAAATTAAAATTCATTAAAATATTTATTTTTATTTATATTCAACTAAAATATTTTTTATATTAATTTTATTTAAAGATAAATAAACCAGAGAGAAGAAAGGACGTTTTGTTTTTGCAACACCTCATAATTGGCTAAACAAAAAATGTTTACAACATTACCTACTTACATATTACCATAAATGTTGCAGATCATGTGTCTCGGTACCAGATTTTCAAGAAGAAGACCATGTATAAGTATAACGCCCGGCGGTTCGATGACAGTGACACCAGACCGCATGTTATTCACGTTGCGTTACGCCAGGATTACTGCCCCAAACTAAAAATAAGACGCGCTGTGTAAGTACATATTGTATCTGCCCACTTTTTTATGGTTAATCGTCCATAAGTCGACGATAATCAGCCATAAGACGTCTAACAATATCCACAATCCAAATTCAAATCACCGCCTGGCGGGAGGATAAGTTATATTTTCCTGCCTAGGGCGGAAAAGTGCTCTTTTAAGCCCTGTCTGCGAGGATCAAAGTAGGTATTTTTGAATAGATCTAATGAAAATAATATTAGATAGGTTCTGTGGTTTCTGGTTATGCTCAAGGTCATTCTTAGCTGAGCAAAGTTTTTCAGCTTGAGTTCATCATCATCATCATCATCATCAGCCCGGAGACGTCCACTGCTGCACTTGAGTTACCGCTCTCAATTCGAAAATTTGTGGTCAAGCACCTGATGGTTTTCGCCACCGTCATTTGAGAGGCAGTTCCCGTTCCATCGACCGTGCTATGACTTGTTAAATCCATTCTCTTTAGGTTCAGCCGCAGACGCTGCGCGATAAAGTTCGCGGTCGCTTAGCGTCGGCGGCAATCATGGTTTTTAACCGACTTAAAAAAAGGATAATAATGTTCACCGATTTTCCGTCAATTGTGGACCGATTTAGAAAATGTTTTTTTTTTATTCCCGAAGTGGTCCCATATTAATTTGAAGTCGGTGTATTTTATTTTTAAAGTTACTAGTTAGAGTTCATGGTACGGCCCAGGTTAGTTATTTACCATCACCACACCGTAGATCCACCAATTAATCTAGAGGACGTAGCAATTTGCGATAGATTTTCAATTTTAGGGAGGAAGATAACGACGATATTATAGATATCTTAGACAAGAAATGTCCGCGACTGAAAGAGCTGTATGGCAGTTACTACATCAGCGAGTTGATAGGCCGCCACACCGAGAGCAAAAGGACGATTATAGTACCAGAAGTAAGTTACTTAAATTTCTGAACTATAAATAATCATCATCATCATCATCAGCCCGGAGACGTCTACTGCTGAACAAAGGCCTCCCCCCACCTAGACCGCCACACTGTACGACAACTTGCCATTTGCATCCACCGGTTGCCCGCGACTTTTACAATGTTGTCGGTCCACCTAGTGGGAGGCCGCGCCTCCCACTGCGTCTTTCGGTTCGCGGTCGCCACTCAACAACCTTTCTTCCCCATCGGTTGTCAGTTCTTCAAGCGATGTGGCCTGCCCATTGCCACTTCAACTTGCAAACCTTGCGAGCTATGTCGGTAACTTTGGTTCTTTGGCGAATATCCTCGTTCCGGATTCTATCGCGCAAAGTAACTCCGAGCATAGCTCTCTCCATTGCCCGTTGCGTGACTCTGAGTGAACTATAAATAATGGCTACAAAAGACTGCCTAATGAAGTGTTAAAAAGTGTACGAAGCCCTAAACTTATCAAACGTATTTTTAAATAAACATTTGGTAGTTTTGGTAGTGTAAATTAGGACGGACAGATAGATAGACAATGGGCTGTTGAGCATTACAAATACAGACAATTAGTCGTTTGTGTTCGGCGTGACATTCATAGGTCTAGACGCATTCACAAAAGTTTTATTGTGAAGTTGTTGATGCGACCGAGGCATTTCAAGTATTGTTTAGGTACGTTCAATTTTTACATTTGCGATACGTGAATAATAAACACATAACTTTCATCTAATACGTCCTTTGGCGAAGAATACTTTTAAGCGATAGAAAAATGTATGTAATGTATAACTCCTTTTTTCTTTTATAAACATGAACCCGCATGATGACCTGTACGATATACATGACCCATTGTTGTATGGTTGATTTCAGTACCAAGACCACGCGGTGGGCGTGATGTGCCTGAACTCGGACATCAACTACCATCACCTGCAAGCCCTGTACGAGCTCCGTCCTTACTACGGCCTCATGAAGGCCACACCTCTCGAGAAGGAGAAGATGAAACGGAACAATGTCTTGCTTAGCACTTTCGGGTAGATTACTTGCTGAAAAAAACCCTTCAGATTTCTTTACCAAGCTTGAAACGCAGTCATCAACTCAAACGAGCTTTTTTTGAAATTCTCTTGGAATAGACCCTATAATATCTACCGACCATATCACCGATAATCGGTGTACTGGGCAATTAATTTACAACCTTTTATTCTTTTGCATCATTGATAGTCTCGATATCATTGATTGATTGACTGATAAGTTTGTCTGTGTGTGTGTGTTACTGTGTATGTTCGTTACTCGTTTACGTTGAAACGGCTGAACGGATTTGGATGAAATTTGCTATAGATATATATAGCTTATACCTTAGAATAAAACTTAGACTACCTTTTATCTCAACAATCGCGGGTAAAACCGCGGGGCTATTAATTTATAATGCCTTAAGGGACACAGTGACGGGTGGCGGGGGTGAAATGAGCCCAATTTGAATTCCGTGTTTTTTCCAGTGAACCAATAATGCTGGGTCAACTCGGTCCATTCGACTGTGCAGCAAAATGCGCGGATAACCAGGGTAGCAGTAGTGATGTGAGTTTGAAACTTTTAAACTTTCGGGATTTGAACACATAATTATGTTTATCACCGGGACTTAACCCCCACATTCACCACCGCATTCTTCAGTCAGCTCGTGACCACGGCCATTGGAACATGGTCGAAACGTCGAGGTAAATAAAAATAAATTTATTTGTGCGCGATTAAGTCCCGGTGATAAACATAAGGATGTGAGTTTGTACGTTACTCCTTTGTTTTATCGTCTTTTTTGGGATATTTTTATCCCCATTTTAAGATCGGTAAAAGTAACAAATAAAATTAAAGTAAATATTGTTATTCATTTATACAGACAAGAATACAACACAACAAACAATAACAACAATTATTCATTTATTGTTTTTCTTTTGTTTTCTTTTTGTTTTAAGTTTTTGTTTTTTAGTTACTACGCGTAAAGATATTACTAAGAGACATGTACTTAATCTATGGCTGAGAAGAGGCTTATTGGACTCCGCATTGTAAACAACTTTTAGTAAGAGGACCGTTCATTTGCACTAGTTCCATTGAAAAGTTCCGTGACACAAACAAACGCGTTTTTTTTCGTTTTAGTTCTATGGGTCTAAACTAAAGAACTATCGCGAACGAAACCCAGAATTCGCAATAAATAATCATATTACAATTTATTTTACTTCTTTGGTACACCAAAGAATAGAAATTAATAGTCAAATTATGTTTGTTCTATGTCTGGGTGTAGTAAGTATCTATTATAAGTAGGTAAGTATGTATTTACAAACAAATAAAAATAAGTATTCTATCAGCTATCTGGTTGCCATTGTACAAGGTTTGCCTAGTTTGGGGCTAGATGGCGCTGTGTGAAAAATGTCCACCGATATTTATTTATTTTAATTTCATTCTACCTCGAAAAATTTATGAAACAACTGTTTTTTTTAGCGAATTCAGAGTGTGCCCGTTGTAAAAGTTATTCAGATGAGTACAATGTCCTCCTTTCGCCTTAGGAACACCGTTACGCGTAACTCTGTATTCTTCACTACGCATGTTACTTGCGCAATTATCTGCTTTATTTATAGAATCATTTTTGAACAGGGTCAAACGCTTTCAAAAGAACATTTGCCACGGCAGAATATAACATCGCGGCGGAAAAATTCCAAAGTGAATTTCAAACGAAATAGGAAAGCACGTATCAACACTGATAGTGTCACTACCCGAGTGACGATGTCTGACGATTACAGCATTAAAAAAGCTGTAACGCCCACGCCTTCCCAAATATCGTATAAATCAATCGTCCTGGACGAAGATCCATTCGACTACGAAATAGTTAATATCGACAAGAGTCTTTTGAGTTTGTCGGAGGCTTTGTCGTGCGAATTATTGTGAGTATCACTAATGTAATTATTCGCTTCCAGTCACAGATCATTATAGCCTGTTGATGGCTCGTGAACTTAATTTCTCCTACAAACACGACTCACTGTTGCGGGCAGGGGGCGAGGTAATGTTCTATGCTTGCGATTGGCCAATCACTAAGGGCCGGTTTTTTGATCCGTAGTTAAGCCAAGTAATACTTAAAACGGTAACGGTCGGCGATCTGAGATATGAAATACAAAGAGATTCTGAAGTACTCGCAGTGGCTAGCAGTGATTTTTAAACTACTAATTTTCATAGTCGGACGATCAGTCAAACGGGATTTATAGTCTTTGCTTCCAGTACTTCGCTGCTAGAATTTTGCTTTCAGCATTAGCCAACTGTCTTACGTATATCGTCATTTGTCACTCAACAATATTTTGTTTTTAAAATAGTTCAAGCAAGTTTGATGAGTTTATTAGCTGATGTTCAATCGCATCGCTCCTTAAGGGGGTGACTAATTTAAACACATCGTTTAATGATTAAGAACGTAAATATTCAGATTTAAAAAATACTATAGGTAGGGGAAAGTCTATAGAAGCCGAGTAACCGAATAGAATTTTGGAAAATAATCTGGATTATTTAAAAGAAAATTCAAAATTATTAACAAAATAAAAACTGTTTTAATTCAAATGCTCTAAATTATCAGCGACAACACCACATTATTTTTTACGAATTACACAGCCAGACTAATGTTTTAGCAGAGTAACCGTTTATTTTTGTTATTTCATGCCTATATTTTTAATAATTAAATAAAATCCCACCTAAATTGCTCAAAGTCACTATCATCATCAATTATATCATGCGATTTTCGACTCTAAGCTAATGCAAGACGCGCGGGTGAAATCTGATATTTTTCTGGCATTAGGCGCACTCTTAAGCTAAATGATTATGTCGTCAAGAGTGAAACACGTATTGCTTGGATTGGGAAAAGTCTCACGTGGCAGCTACATAGCTGCCTTCTACAAGTCGCTTAGTTGTTTCCTTTTAATGTTGGTTTTATAATGTATTTAAGTAAGTATACTGATTATGGCACATTTTATTTCAAGATTCGGAAACAAATCCGCACAATCGTCAACACAATCCTCCGCTTCAGCTCATATAGGGGTATACAAAAGGAAAAGTTAGTATTTATTTTATTTAGATACGTAATTGAAAATTAATTGTGCATTACATAATTCTAGTTAAAGCTTAGGAATGTCATATACGTAAGTGGCCTATATGATAAAAAATCCATAATTAAAAATGACATTTGTCATAATATGCCTTTATCTCACACAGGAGCAAAATCAATAGTTAAAAAAGAAAGAAAAGATTCAATCGTGCCAGTTCTTAACGGACAACCAAATGCCTTTATGATAGAACTGTTTGACCTTCGACCTGACGTGGATGAGACGTAAGCCTCGTGTTAAATAATAATAAAAAAGAGTAGTGCTGAAGTATTTTTGGGACGAGTGGAAAGTTTATCTGGCCTGAATACAGTCATGACAAAGGCCATTCTGTTGCTCCCGCCAATATCGACCCACATGTCATCATCATCATCAGCCAGAAGACGTCTACTGCTGGATGATTGGCCTTATAACAACTTATGAGAGGCCTTATAACCTTATAAGGCCTCCCCTTGATAGGGAGGAGTTGCCATAATCCCGACGCTTAGCAGGCGGCTCGGGGATCACAGAATGCTCACCTCCTATGCTGCTGCAAGTCCTCCGGTGGTTGTGGATGCAGTTTTAGTACATACCCAGGTCGACCGACCCACGTGTGCTGGTTATGATAATGGCAACCCCACCTCTCTCTTTCAGCAGATGACGTTTTCTGGCTGATGATGATGTGCCGCTTGGGAAATTCAGGAGAGAAAATATATGGAAAAATAAACAACAGGGACTTTTTATTCACAAGTCTAGAGAAAATCGCTTGTATGGTGGCACTAATTGCTTCCTATTTATATTCCCTATTCGTGACGCGCATCGGCCAAAACAACCAAATAAAATTTAGCTCTTATTGGCGTTGCCTTGAGTTGAGAAAGCCAACGCCATATCCAAGTCTCCGCAAACCATGACTTTGGTATTTCTCAAACTGGTGACTTTAGGGACAAAGATTTCTTGAAGTAGTATCAACCAAAAGGTACAACAATACTGAAGGGTATGTATGTACTCAACATTATTAATAACTTTTACTATGGGGCTAACCCAGAAATAGCGAAAAAAACAGCTGTTCCATACATTTTGTCCAATATCAAAGACCTTTTTGTATGGAACAGCTGTTTTTTTCGCGATTTAGGGATTGGCCCCATAGTAAAAGTTGTTCATAATGACGATTATATACATAGGTACCCTTTAGTATTGTTGAACCTTTTTGTTACATATTGAATATGTAAGCAGTACTGTCTTTCCCTGGTGGTCAATTGTGAACCTACGTTCACAATTGCCCATAACAGTCTAATGCCAATCAGAATTGTGTACTTCAATAGTTAAAAATATCATGAGAATCTCTAGTCTCAACTAGAGAGTCAAAAACACCAAGGAGGCCTAATGAATCAATCTTTTTTTATTTCAGCACCAGTATGGATCTTCTGGAGGTAGCATTTGAGATAATGAAGGAGTTTGACTACTGCATCATTCGCATACCTGCGGCGGATAGACCGTTTTATCTACTGCAACACTTCACCGTGAGATATACAATTTTCTTCTAAATATGCACATAAGTAATTAGGTATAATGTAACTTGTCATGCAATACATTTTACTTTGAGAACGGGGTCTAAAATGGCCACATTAAGCAATTCCCCTAAAAATAGTTCATCTTATGAATTCTTAGCAGAATGAATTGTAAAAAGTTGCTCTCGAGTAACTTCTAACGAATCTGCTAGTTGACTTTATGCAATTCATCTTTCATCGACCATTTTACGACTTTCTATAGAACACTGACAAACTAATGAATTCCGTAATAGAATCATTTGCAAAATCATAGTATGGAATGGCGCTTAAGTGACCGTTTTCCGATTTGCGAAATAAATCATCATAGGATCAAATGCAGAATTGCTAAACGCAACCATTTTAGCCCCCCCAGCTAGACAGTGGATTGCGCTGATTGGCTGGGTGTTTCCCAGTAGATACAATTTAGTGTGTCATCAAGTCGCAAATTAATATTGGTTTATACTAGGTAAGTAAGTGTGCTCCATAGTAGACCGCAACAGGCATGGTGGTCAAATGCATTTTTTAAGTACTTAGGATCCCTATTTTTTTATATCTTTGTCGAAATCATAATCATAACTGACGTAGAAGGAATTTCGGTTTTCTGTGCTCATAACTTTTATAAAGATTAACTAGCTAGGGTCGCCGCTGTTGACTTGTGCGGATGACTTAAACTACTTTTCATCACACTTGCTCGTAAAGTAGATCTTATTACATCGCTTTTGGGCTCATAATCCAAGCTATTATACACGCGTGCTTTTTACTTTACATTACGGCACTTGTACTATAATAGGTATAACCCGGTAAAGTCAAGTTTGTACGTGACTGCAATTAGACGTACGTGTACGAAGCACTCTTAATATAGCCGGGTAATACTTACAGTTTTTTTGTAATACCAACAAAGAGTTCTTATGCCGCTGAAGTAAATGTCAACCTGCGCGCGCATTACTGATTTGGGCGCCATTTTCCGCAAATGTTTGTTGACGTTTTCGCTGTGTGGTTGATTATTATCAAAAAAAATGGTTTTTTCCTCGCAAGTGTGACGAAAACAGTCGTATGGAACTCTTGTGCTATTAGTCATTACGCTCTCGGCTTTCTTATCGCGCTCGCCTGCGGCTCGCGCGCATAATACCGCCTCTAGTGTAATGACCAACATAGCACACTCGTATCATATTGTACTATTTTCACACCACCTGCTCGACAATGTCCAATTACATATCACGCAACCTCACCATAAAGTAAACATTATCTCTTCAGGGATATAAAGTTGTATGAAACTCCCTAAGGAATAAAGTAATTTGAATTTGTAACGTCAAATTCGTTTGGAAACTCGTGGAAACCTCTAATTAAAAAAATGCGCTTATGGCATTGTAAAGAGGTTTGTTCGAAAATCGAACTGGCCACCATAAGCAGAACTAAAAATAAGGTGCGTTTACAAATAATGTGAAATAAAAATCGGTGTTTGGTCCTGTGCATGTCCTGTGTTTTTATTGTCTCGCAGAAGGTGTGAAAAGTAGAGTGCTCTTCTGGAATAAAGCCTGTCTTCGTCTTGGGCAGCTTAAACCCCTCGCTTCACTCAGGACTCTATATAACTCCCTCGCTACGCTCAGAAGTGAACTCCAGACTCCCTCGTTACGCTTGGGGTTCAATATGTCGCCCGCGACGTAAGACACTGCTTTATTCCCTTAGTCCATAATCTACTATTTCATCACACTTGCTCGTAAAGTGGATCTTATTGCATCGGTTTTAGCCTCATAATCCAAGCTATTACGCACGCGTGTTTTTTACTTTACATTACGGCACATGGTACTAATAGGTATAACCCGGTAAAGTCAAGATTGTAAGTGACTGCAATTAGACGTACGTATACGAAGCACTCTTAATATAGCCGGTCTTAATAAAAAGGTAAAGGTCTTAATAAAAAAACTGTAAGTATTACACTTACAGTTTTTTTGTAATACCAACAAAGAGTTCTTATGCCGCTGAAGTAAATGTAAACATACGCGCGCATTACTGATTTGGGCGCCATTTTCCGCAAATGTTTGTTGACGTTTTCGCTGTGTGGTTGATTATTATCAAAAAAAATGTTTTTTCCTCGCAAGTGTGACGAAAACAGTCGTATGAAACTCTTGTGCTATTTTTCAATACACTCTCGGCTTCCTTATCGCGCTCGCCTGCGGCTCGCGCGCATAATACTGCCTCTAGTGTAAAGACCAACATAGCACACTTGTATCATAATGTACTATTGTTCACATGGTCGTATAATTTTTAATTTCCAGTTTGTGCCAATTAGACCAAAACGTTGCTGCGAATATTCTCTATACATATCTCATAGAGCTTCAGTACTGGGGTGAGCTATTTTGATTGTATAGTTACTGGCAGGAGATAACCACAGATGTAATTGTTTCTTTTTAACCAAATTTAATTACTCCTTTTCTTTCTTGAAAATACAAGGAAGGCTGGAGGCTTTTTACACGACTTCCTAAAAAACGAAGTTCATGTTTTCAGGGATCGTTTATGTATGTACCTATTAAAGTATTATATTTGGTACCTATGTAAAGCCTATGCATCTATGTGAGTTTCTTCATTCCACTATAAATTATAAATGCCTGAACATATTAAGATGTGCCTATGGGGTATCGATAGAATCCTTACATGATCCCGAGTGACACAGGCTATGCATTAAATAAGAAAAAAAATGGCGCCCGTCATTAGTTCGTTTTTTGGCAGAACAGTCGATTTTTTTTCATTATTCATTTCTTGTAACATTATTCTACATAATTATTTAATTTTTGTTTGTACCTAATTTAATCAGTTACTTATGTAGGAAATATCAAATTGTTTTTTTCGTCTTTCTCCATAAAGTTACATAATATCAATTTGCAAAAATCTTTTTAAATGTACATAGGTAAGTATAAGTATGCAATAGAAATACTATACTCAAAATCAGTACAGTTTTTTTTTGAAATTATGTATATTAAGTCAATTTACCTTAATAAATTTGCAGCATCTAATATCGAAGAAAAAACGAGATGGCGTGCGATTATTTGTTCATTTTGATTTCTTGTGAATTTCTTGAAGGTTTATCGTAAAATGCGGCGAATCCTCACTCATACTACTAGTATTATATTATCTTTGCTCATACTATACAACTGCGTATTTTTGTTCCATCTCATTATTAGGTACTTATTCTGTGGCTTAGGAAAATTCGAGTCCGACGAGCTGAGTTGATGGACATCCCGAGTATAGCGCGCTTCCTGCAGAACATGGACGGGACAGAAACCATCACAATGGTCGAGCACAGTTTCGTGAACAACGACAAGTATGAAGCTTTCGTGTTTATGAGCGGCTTGTCCATCATCGGTCTTGGGATCTTGGAGTAAGCTACCTCAACATTTTAACGGTGAACACCTGACCTATATAGACTTAGCCTCTCACCCTCCCGCAATCAAGGGCGGATCCAGCTTTTAAGTCAGGGGTTGGGAGGTCATATAGTCGAGTCGAGGTCTATTTAGGACAGGCTCCAATTCGATTACAAATAGAAAAAATATCAGCAAGTCGATCTACACCCAGCCCTGGGGGTGCCATGACCCCCAGGATCCGCCCTTGTCTGCTATCGTTTACATAAGGCGATAACGAAGTTATGACGACAGTGGAGACACCCACTGTTGGACAAAGGCCTCGCCTTTAATAGCCTTGCCAAGCGTAGGGCGCTTAGCAAGGCGCTAAGGGATCGCTGAATGTTGACCACCGCTAACCGAGCAGACGCTTGTGCGCGTCCTCCAGTGGTTCTGGATGCAGTTTTAGGACATCCCTAGGTCCATTCCGTGAGTGGTCATTTGCAATTGAAATGAGCACGTATGCGTGTCATATTTGCTTATTTGATGTTGTAGACCACCAGAGCAACTTGACTTCATTCGAGCAAAGTACAACATAGACGCGTTTCACAACAACAAGTATCACCGACACGGAACCAAACCTGGCTTCGCTTCTGTCAAGATAATCCTGGTATATCCGGTTTTCGAAGTACATTTCCGGTTCTTCGCGAGGGAGATGATGAGACTGTCCGGCAGCAGCACCTTGATTTGGATGACGGCTTATAGGAGCAAAATGGTTGGTTGACTCCTAGTCCTAGCGTAGGATTGAGTAATGTGTTGGTTTATATAATGTGTATCATCAGCCTTAACACGTCCACTGCTGGACGAAGGCTTCCCCCTTAATAAAGTCGCGAGTGAATCGGTTTCTTCTTGGCAAGCGTGCTTCATCGTAGGCTGGATCTTTGTTTAACATCAGACGAGATGGCAGTCAAACGCAAATCTATAAATAATAAATAGTAAAAATAATAAAATAGGGAGTGTTGCCATAACTTCCACGCTTGGCAGGCGGCTTGGAGATCGCAAAATGCTCACTACCGCTAACCGAGGGGACGCTGCCGCCGTCCTCCAGTGATTCTGGATGCAGTTTTAGGACACACCTAGTGTATGTAATGTGTGATTGAGAACAATGACAATAAAACCCTTCGAAACACACAACAATGGTAGGTTTTACCCCTCTGGCAAAAAGTGTCCACACCAACCTACCTACTACTTACTACTAAACTGTTCACTGTTGTGTGTTGTGTTGTTAAGTAACTGTGCTCAGTTTGGAAGTGTCGTGAGTTTGTTTGAGCATTTGATCACAGCTCATCTTAGTATGGTAAGTGGTATTGTGGTCTAAGATGGAGCACGCTAAATAGCATGAAATCCCCTTTCAAATTAAACATTTGTAGTTCTGAAACACAATTGTTAGCCGGAGTCTGTATAATGCTCTCGGACCCAGATATTTACGAAGCCATGCCTTGAATCAGGGAAGTGTAAACAGAGAAAGAGAGGCGATATGGTCGCAGGTGGCCACACTCTTTCTAAATACTAGAACAAATGTATCTGTGGAGGATTCAAATGAAAACACGGTGCGTATGGCAAAAACAGAGACGGAGGGCGCTTCCAAATTGCGATAATGTATGTGAAAGTAGTTTGTAGATTGTACGATGAAATTATGTAGAAAAACTAGCTCTCAGCTATGTCGGGCTGTCGTCAATGAAACCATTTACGATACTAAAAACGTATGACAATTTAGAACCACCCTCCAAATCTTAACTTTATTAAGAAAAATAATACCTGCGACTACCTACAAAATGTAGTTCCAATTTATGTCGCCTGGTGGCGTACTAGGTAAGAAAATGCACATAGGTAATTATAAAAATATTCGTGCGTCGCTAACAATATCCGCCCCTTAGTGCTGAACTGAGCTGACAAACAAATTAAAACAAAAATAAACAACATTTCAACAATAATAAAGGTTCAGATCAGCACTAACATTCCGCTGGTGAGAGTAAAGCGACGCGCGTGGCTGGCCGGCGCACTACACCGGTGCGCGTGCGCACGTCTACCACTCGGACGCGACCATCGTCACCACCATGGGTCCCACTCACTACTCCGTGGCGCCAGGAGCCACGATCTAAATTTGGTTCTATTAATAACACAAAGTCTCCATCTCGCAACGCTCTCTGCTCTTTGTTCCATTTGTGCCTTGGTAGTAAAGTAGGCAAATATTCTTTAACCCACCGGGCCCAAAACATATCGGTTAAACGTTGCGCGATGCGCCATTGTTTGCGAAGGCAAAAATCTTTATTATCGTACCTGCCTAAAGTTGGACCGTTAGATGACGTACCTATCAAAAAATGATTAGGCGTTAAAGCCTCGGGAAAATTGGGGTCACAAGACACGTAAGTTATAGGGCGACTATTTACTAACGCTTCCACTTCCGCGAATAAAGTAGCTAACGTCTCGGGGTGAGGAGCGCGCTCCTTAAGCACGACCTTAAGGGCCGTTTTCACGGACAAAATTAGACGTTCCCAGGCACCTCCCATTTCCGGAGCTCCAGGTGGAATGAACCTCCATTCGATACCACGCACTTGTCCATCTTCGCGGAGTTTACTCTCGTTGAGTTCGCTTACACTCCGCTTTAACTCATTATCCGCCCCTCTTAGGTTAGTTCCATTATCAGAGTAGATAATAACTGGAGTCGCTCGCCGGGCTATCATACGCCTCAGCGCCATGATCGCAGAGTCAGTAGTTAAATGTTCAGTTATTTCTAAATGTATTGCACGAATCGTCAAACATGTAAAAATAACTCCGTATCTCTTTTCTCTTCTACGACCTACTGTGACCTCCATTGGCCCGAAAAAATCAATTCCCGTAAAAGAAAAAGGTCTACGGTGGTGTTGCAAGCGTACAGCTGGAAGGTCTGCCATTCGCTGCGGCTGCGGAGCCGCGCGGCGGTATCGGCAGAACAAACAACGCGAAGCTACGGCGCGCACAGTCGGCCGCAGCTTTATAATCCAGTATCGCTGCCGTAATTCATTTACGACCAGTTCGTGCGCTCCGTGAAGCGCCTTTCTGTGGTAGTATTCTACCAACAGTCTGGTAATTTTGTGGTGACCATCAAGAATCGCAGGTCTCTTAGTTGATTGTTCAACATTTTGAACTTTATCAATTCGACCTTGAACACGCAAAATTCCATCAGAGTCGATATAAGGTGTCAAAGTTAACAAGCGACTAGTAGTCAACAAAGGCTTGTTTTGCTTGAGTTGCTCGATATCTTGAATAAACGAGTCTTGTTGACATTTCTTGAGCAGTAATTTTTCTGCTTCATTCAGTAGTTCAACATTAAGTTGAGCCTCAGTGCGTCGACATCGTTTTACAAACAATAAGACTCGAGCGGTAGCTCGAACGAGTCTTATCCATGAAGAGAAACGCTCTTCGTTAGGTAAAGAATGTTCGATGACGTGTGACGTCATAACATTAATGCTCCTTGCCTCACAGTCTGCATCTTGAGATGTCTTGGTACTCTTGAGATCTTTAGGCCAAGTATTCTCTGGTTGCCGTAAAAACTCCGGTCCTTGAAACCAAATATGGTTATATACAAGTGGTGGTGACTCTTCTTTTGTAGCAATATCTGCTATATTAAGCTTGCTAGGTACGTATCGCCACTCTGACGTCATCGTTAACTCGTCAATCTCGCCGAGTCGGAATGCAACAAATGGTTTGTAGTTTCTAGGGTCACTACGGATCCATTGTAAGACCGTATGTGAGTCAGTCCAAAAATAACGCTTATCAGGCTTCATATCTTTATGTTCTCGCTGAAGAGTATCAGCGAGGCGTGAAGCAATAAGGCCACTTGACAGTTCGAGCCTCGGAATTGATACCGGGCGAAGTGGAGTCACCTTACTCTTCGCGGCTGCAAAACACACCAGTACGCTCCCATCACCACGTGTTAAACGCCAGTATATTACTGTGGCCATGGATTTAAGAGAAGCGTCGCAAAAAATGTGCATTTCTCTGTTAATAATTGTTTTTGCACCTTGAGTACCTGTTGTAATCGTAGCTGGGTAACATTGAGTCCACGTACCAGCATTTAAATACCAACGGGGTATTCGTAACAGTTCCAGCTGTTTGAGTTCGTCTAGCCATTTTACCCACTTAACGTGCTCGGCGGGCAAGATTTGAGTTAGCCAGTCAACACCGGACCTGTGTACGTCTTGAAAAACAATTTTACTTTTTATCAGAAACGGTGATAAAAAGCCATGGATGTCATAAACTGACATAATAATACTTAACATCTTAGCTTTAGTAGGTGATACAATTCCGTCTAAGATATCTTTAGGTATTCGAGATAAATTAATCGCAAATCCGAATGAGTCATCAGCGGGGTGCCAGATCAAGCCTAACGTGCGCTCAGTTGTGTCGTTTACACCATCTTTAAATTGCAACGCTGTGTGCGCTAACGCATCCGTAGGTATAGAATCTAAAACCTGTTTGCTATTACTCGACCAACCTCTTATCTCGAATCCGCCCTTCTTGTGAATAGAAGTTATATCGTGTACTAATTTAATAGCATTATTTACGTCATAAGTTGAGTATAAACAATCGTCCATAAAATGATGGTTTATTATGACGTCAACAGCTTCAGAATTAATGTCGTCATATTTAAGCGCATTTTTATTTTTAATATACTGCGCTATGAAAGGTGAGCATGTTGCACCGAATATTAAACTTTGCATTGCACAAATTTTAATCGGGCTATCTTTAGATTCTTGCCACAAGAATCTAAGCACATGCTGATCTTTCGGGTTTATTTTAATTCGAAGAAACATATCACGAATGTCGCCAATTATAACTATAGGATTCTCGCGAAATCTAAGCATAATACCGAACAATGAATTGTATAAGTCTGGGCCTGTCAACAAATAATCATTTAGGCTAGTTCCCTGAACTTTCGCAGCGGCGTCGTACACGAGACGCAATTTACCTACTTTATTAGGATTTTGAACACCAAAGTGGGGCAAGTACCATACGTGATCAGCTGACAGTTCCGTAACATCTAATTCGCGACCGTAACCATTATCAAATAGCTTGGTTATTTCCTGCTTATATCTAACTGCATATGTGTTATCTTTAGAAAATCTTCGTAATAATAACTGCTGTCGGGAGTAGGCATTACGATAAGAGTCGGGCATCGTAAACTCGTCCTTTTTAAACGGTAATCCAACTTCCCATTGCGTATCTATCTGACGTGAAGTTTTATCTAATATTTCAATTGCCCTCACGTGATCCTTATTCTCACGACATAAGGTCGATATTCCTATCGAATCAAGGCTAAATGAGTTCTTAATTAGGTCATTAAGTTCACAAAATTTATGCATATCATCACTATCATCAGAGCGAGCGAGATGGAAAACATTAAGTTCACTTACCGAGGAGTGAGTACGACCTTTGTGGTAGCCGTGGATGGTCCATCCCAGTCTGCAGCGTGACGCATACAAAGAGTTCTTATCTCCGTGAACAATCTCGAGCGGAGCAATAAGAAAATAATTATCTTCGCCTAATAATACACGGGGCACTACACGTTTTGCACAAATAAATTGCTTTAAGTGAGCTAAATGCGAACAATCAATTTTGTTTATGACTGACAAATTTTGAGCGCATAATTTTAGCTTATCACATTTACGTAAATTAATATCATAAAAAGAATTGTCCTGTCCAGATATCTGCACTTTCACTTTCGGTACTTCCGATTGATATACTTCTATACCGAACGCGTCAATAAACTTAATCGCACACGGATTTTCGGATTTTAAACCTAAGCTATTCGCTAATTCCGAATCTATCATAGATACCGCAGCGCCTTCATCTAAAAGCGCATATGTATTTACTACACCTTTAGGTCCGTGTAATTGTATGGCAATCACTTTCAACAGCGTGAAGTCATCCGTTGTCGCCGTCGTGGTAGAACTAGAAGAACGTTCACCAACATCATTCCGTGCGACATGAGCTATCGATGTCTCGCCGTCGGCCGTAGGCAAAACTGGTTCCGGGCCGTCTTGGCTTATCGCATCAGCTGGGTGTGACGTCACAGTAGGCTTAGTCCAGTGCAATAATCGGTGATGCGCCATACGACAGTTTTCTTCGGTCACTGTAGTAGTGTAAACAGAGCGATTACGTAACTTATCGTTATTACGATTTACTCCGGCGTCTACCGGCTTCTTAGTCGTACATTCTCTGGGCTGAATACATCCAACGATTGATAACATCTCAGCTTCCAGCTTCAAAAATGTAGCTAGCAGTTCCAGCTTCGATCTCCCGTCACGTAGACGACTGTAGGCGAAATCAGTCCATTTAGCCATCAGAGTGCTCGGCAATTTTAACACAACAGCTGCAGCGAGCTCGGGGCTTCGTAGGTAGTCGTCCTGATCTAATGCGCGTATTGCTGCTACGCAATTATTGACCTTCACAGCGAAAGACGTCAAGTCTTGTTGATAATTATTAGGTAACGGTGGTAACTTCTTCAACTGCACCGTTAGGCTCTGAATAATAATATCAGCTCGACCAAATCTCAATTCGAGAGCTTCTAATATAGCTGAAGGTGGAGTGTTACCAATCAGTAAGTCCGTGACAGCTTCCTTGGCCTCACCTCGTAATGCACGGCGAAGTCTCCACAGATTTTCTGAGTCACTGAACCTGCACACCATAGTTGAGTCATTGTATGCATTTTTAAAATGCAGCCACTCGAAACAATCACCACTAAAAACAGGCAGATCGCGCGGTGTGCCGAGCCGGCTGAGCAGGCGATCTTCGCGATCTGAAGGAGTCTGCTTGATCAGATCCTTCATCGTATGCGCGAGTTGAAGGATGCTGTCATCGTGGATCTTTGGAGGCTGAATAGGGGTACAGCTGCGTTCCAGCCATTTCTCCACGTTGTTACGTGTCCGTTTCGGTAACGAAGACACATTGTTTTTCGCGCCAAGATCTGCATCATCGGAAGCATCATCAGTGCTGACGTGGTTTGCACTTTTAGCGTCGGCTTTGGCAAGGTCAACTTGCAGCTTCTTGTCGATTAACTCAATTTGTATCTTGGCTTTAGCTTCGGCAGCTTCCAGCTCAAGCTGTTTCCGTCGTGCTACCGAAGACGCTTTAGATTTCTTCGTACAAACTGTTGTTACGGAGGCACACGTCGATTGCTGCACGGTACCGCTCGGCGATGACTTGCACGGCACTGGCGTGTCGACATATACACTTTGTTCCCGTGACGTTGATGGAAAATTGCTGCCATGGGAAGTAGTATCTTCTTTCGCACTTTTCACAGGTGTACTATCCAATTTTGTTGCGGCCATTATCTTCTTACTCCGTCGCGTCATCATTTGCGATGACGGAGTTTCGGCTATTACGCGTCACTCATTCACTAATTCGTGCTCGAAGACCAGATTGTGGAGGATTCAAATGAAAACACGGTGCGTATGGCAAAAACAGAGACGGAGGGCGCTTCCAAATTGCGATAATGTATGTGAAAGTAGTTTGTAGATTGTACGATGAAATTATGTAGAAAAACTAGCTCTCAGCTATGTCGGGCTGTCGTCAATGAAACCATTTACGATACTAAAAACGTATGACAATTTAGAACCACCCTCCAAATCTTAACTTTATTAAGAAAAATAATACCTGCGACTACCTACAAAATGTAGTTCCAATTTATGTCGCCTGGTGGCGTACTAGGTAAGAAAATGCACATAGGTAATTATAAAAATATTCGTGCGTCGCTAACAGTATCCATTAGTATGATGTGGATTCTAGGTGGCACACAAATCCAACTCGCTGGTGTCTGCGATGGTCCCGCTTCTTCCTAGGAGGTCTGAAATCGACTATGCAAGAGTACCAGAGTTGACAAAAGTTATGGCAAAAGGGATGTAAGTGAATAGTAGCTATACCACTGTCTTGTAACTAAAACACTATTTAGACGAATCTGGGAAGTCGATTTTTGTCTACTTCTGAGCTAAACTTTGCTTTTTTATATTGCAGGCTTCCGTTTAGTACGTGGTTCCTAGATAAAAAGTTAACTAGTGTACCTATAGTGAACGTTAACACCAGAATCTTAATAATAGGAGCTTCCAGGACAACCATTGCATTTTTGAACACTTTACTATTTGAGTAAGTCGAAATTTGTCATAGAAAGCAATTTCAATGGCATTAGGCGCGGCACGTCATTTAACTCTGACACTAGGCTAGCCACACAGTAATTACGAACTTACTTTAGTAGAAATGTATTATTGTCTTAACCTTTATTGGTAAAATAATATTTAAGTATATTTATATGAATGTGAAAGTTTTTAACATCTCGAAACCTTCGACTTCAATGTGCTTTAACCACTGGTTATAAGTCTACCTATACACAAAATTCACGCTGTGTCTAAAGGCTTGGCTAAATCTTTATTAGTATTATGTCATCGGCGTCGATATGGCGTGGCGGCGTTCCCGCACCGACACCGTGGTCCGCGACGTAAGTACCTACTGCTGCGATGTGCTAAGAGGGAACCTGGTCAGCGATTTCCCATACAAATGTATTCCCTATTTCTTCCTGATAACGCCTCCAGCTAGAGCATTTTTTTTATAAGGCCTTTGTCTACTGTATACATGTATCTATCATTTCCTTTTTTTCAGCAAATAATTGCTAATCAAAATATAACCCTCCGAAAATCACTAAGCGACGTGCCTTGCGTCGACGTTGCTTGTTTGCGGTTTCGCTTTTTCGACCGTTTCATGCTTGATATAGGTACCAAAAACTCGTACGAAACGGTTTGATTCCATTTCTTTATTCGATCTGCCGAACAGTGGAATGCGCTGCCCGAGTGGCTGTTTCCTGATAATTATAATCTGGCTGTCTTCAAGTCGCGAGTGAATCGGTTTCTTCTAAGCAAGCGTGCTCCATCGTAAACAACATCTTCGTTTAACATAAGACGAGGTGGCAGTCAAACGCAAGCCTATAAAATAATAATTAAAAAACTATGAAGATTTTTAAAGGGTTTTATTTTTATGTTAAATATACCGGACCGGATTCCCTCTTAATATTTCACGGTACCAGCGCTGGAGATATGGGCGTGTCCTTAACCATTTTGCCTCCATAACGTTCGCTATATTTTTAGTCAATCAGCCACGTATCTCCGTTTCAACAACATAACCCTAATATCAATGCACGGCCTGCCCTACGCGAGGCGCACGAGTGCGGCCGTGGAGATGATGTTCCCGGGATACCACACCACCTCGGAGAAATACCTCAAATGTGTTCCGTATACATTCTACGTGAACACTATTACTGGGACTGTCATTGAAGTTAACAAGTAAGATAGTTTTATACGTTTCTCCCCTGAATTCCACACTATCTCTCTTTTAGGGTTCCTTAACTTATACAATCACTTCGTTGTCCGTCTGTCTGTCAAATCAGGACCCTTTTTCTCAGGCGGAGATATTTATATAGATCTCATAACGCTGTAAAAATCAAGCTTCTAAGCCAACGATATCAAAAAGTGCAGTTGGCCCAAATTTTGTATTTCTCTTAGTATAATCTGCCGCCAAGCACTAGTGTATAAAACAGTAGTGTATTATAACATATGATTGAAGGGTACTGTGGTTAGTAAAATTACTGCTCTTATAAGAATCGCCGTCGAATGTTTCAAAGTAATGAGTGCCAATGCCGTAATGCACCGATTCTCTTGACTATACACAAAAAGAAAGACCCACTTGGGAAGTTCAAACTCTAGGTTAAAATTTTAAATGTACATTTTTTTGACGTAGAAAGGGTCTATTGCATTTTTTTTGTAATATTAGTTTTTAAAATTATGTCCCATGCTTTGATCTGTGATTCGACATTGTTTTTAAGGTAGAGTTTGTGCCCTGCCTGTTCTAATTCAGAAAATGAAATTTTCAGACAAGAGAAGTTTGTCACCCTTACGAATGGTAGCAAGTATTTTTATGACTTGCTGTTCTTTTTCGTCGGCAAGCAATATCAACATCCAGAGTATCTAAAGCCGTTGATAGAACAAAGTATGAAGTAAGTTTGATACAGTTTTTTTTGTTCATTTTATAGACAACATGACTATAGACCATAGACTATAGATAGATCAATATAGACACAGCAAATATTTTTATAACAAAACTATGTCTGCGTTTATTTTGCGACACTTGTAGTTTTAATATTTATATGTTTAAATAGCTGATATCATTGTAGTCTTCTTTTATATGGTTCGATCATTTTTTAGCGCTAAAAACGTATCTTGAAAAAATCGACGTACATCATTCATCAGTATTATCAGCCAGGAGACGTCCACTGCTGGACGAAGGCCTCCCCCTTAATAGGGAGGGGTTGCCATAATCCTCACGCTTGGCAGGCGGCCGAGAGGACGCTGCTGTCCGTCTTCCGGTGGTACTGGATGCAGTTTTAGGACATACCCAGGTCCAAGGAAAAAATCGACTTTATATATTAGTAAAAAGAGAAACCCCTAGGGTGTATTGGGGTGTAGTATGTATGATTATAGTTATAATTATGATGTTTGTCACAACAATATAAATATAATATTATGTAAGTTGTAAGTGTTTATTGGCTTTTAAATACGTTCGGCAAGGGAAACCGATGCGGTATTCTAAGAGATGGTGAAACTTACATACCTACCTCCTATACTTCCTTCAAGGAGGTATGTAAGTTTCACCACTATTGAACTGACTCTAGTGAACTGAACACCATTGAAACGTAGTAGTCTTCATAGACACTGAACCTAGTGTTCAGTTCACTAATGGTGAAGACCAGAAGATACAAGGAGGTTCCTTGTATCTTCTAGGTCAAAACGAGATGCGAGTCTTTTCTCAAATTGCAGATGCACACGACATTCCCCATACGTTCGGCTAGACGTGCCCAATCTGTACGTAGAGCCTGATTACATCAACTATAGCACCCCGGATAACGTGTTTATTATCAACCACTCTCATGAAGCCAGCCACGCCTTGAAGTATGTCAAGAACCTGCTCATTGAAGGATTTGATTGTAAGTTATAATTACTAGCTGCGGCCCGCGGCCTTGCTCCCGTTGTGGTGATGGTGGAATGTAGACTATGTCTATCTCCTTAATCTACTTCAATATCCACGCCAAAAATCACGTCTATTGTCCGGTGTTGTGTGAAAGAGAAAGAAACAAACCAACAGACACACTTTAGCATAATATTAGCACTGGGCATGAAGAGATTTGACGTCTAATATCTCAGGGTGACAAGCGCCATGCAGAGCGGCGCAGGATTTTATTTGCAAATTCACAATTCTGGCACTCCTACTGTTGTGGGTACGTACTGGGCGCCGTGACGCGTACAACTAGGCCAACGTCTCGCTCGTCTCGTCAGTAAAGCATAAAGAAATCTAGAAGTAGAATAAAATATGCAATAGATTCAGCATAACACGATCTGGATAGCTTTCACCCAGTGAAGTGCCATGTTTTCTTTCATCGGCAGTTTAAGCTAGTTATAGAATTGAGCTTTTTGCCCTTTCGCTACAGTAAATAGACGAAAACCTTCTTGATTAAGATGGTAAAAAATAATACCGATTTCGCCTCGCAGTGTTTTTGTTATATTGTTCACAAAAATATACGCTATAACCATTGAGCTAATATCTAAAAAGTCACAATCTCTAAGTGAAAACAGTCAAAAACCTATACGTGCATTATATATTTTATTTATTTATTTTATTTTATTCTTTTAGGATAACTAACAGCTAGCACTTAAATAACACAATTATATTTAACTTAAAGGCTAATTATAAGTTACCACAAATAGGCATAAGATTAGCATGGAATAACAACAAGAAAATTTGGATCGGCGAACTAATAAAGTAGAAATGAACTAATAAACAAACACTTGACGACATAATATTATCATTTACAAACTAAAAAGTAGGTAAATGTTGTTCCAATAAATAAATACCTATATTTTATTTTAAAACTATTCAAAGCAGTAATAAAAAATAATATAGTAATATAGTTCACAATTGTTCGAATTTAGACGTTATGTCGCTTGTATAGTGTTCAATGTATGCTTGAGCGCTTGTGTCTTATCGTAGTTCAAGTCGTTCAAAAAGTCTATCGCTATGCAGTGCGCCGAGTTTTGCGCGGACTTTTTTTTTGCATGTTTGTTTCTCTATCGATATTAGCTCAATTGCTGTAACCACTGAAGAGAGGGGCCTTCGCTTTTCTGTGGTACAGCCACCAATGATTTCTGGGTATGTCGATGGCTGTAACACTGTTTTGTTCAAAACACATAACTTACTTTGTTAACACTATAACTAATAAAAAAAAAATGTGTGTAAAATGTCCCCCAATATATATATATATATTTTTAGATATTATGAGACCTTGTATTTTTCCTTGTGTTTGATTTAAAATGTAATGGAAAACTAGAAATATTTAAAACAGTTTAATGTTATTTTCCAGTCAAAGTGCTAGTATACGGCGCGACAATCCACGCCTACTGTTGCTTGACAGCATTGCTCGAAATAAACATCCCGCCGGAAAGCATCGTCTTCGTAGACCCTTTTCCTGCTGAAAACACTTCAAAACCGAGGATTTCCGTCTTCTATAACTCCAATGTATGTAATTTGTGGTAATAACGCCATGATCCTAAAATCGTGAGAGAAATGTAGGTTTTTTGATCACAGGCCCGCACCAATGAGTACTAAACAATTTACAATCGTAGTGAAAAGTAGAGTGTAAAACACGGCGCTAAAAACCCATTGTAACTCGGTTTCTTTTACTCATCGCTACAGCTCGGTCGTAAAACTACCTCGTTTATAATGGATTATTTTGGCCCCTTGCATAACAATCTACTATTAAGGCCACTCGATAATTTCAGTATTTTATCTTGCTTGAGTTGGACGCTATTTTGAAATAGCGCCCATTCGTCGGTGTCAAAAAAACGCATTGACACCGATAACGGCACAGTTTGCGACGCATGTCCGACGTGATTACTTGAGAGCAAAATGCCAAACTGTGTGGTGAAGTGCTGTACGAATCACATTTCAAAGTGCAGTAAACAAAAAGTGGCATATCTTATGACCATAAGTCAACATTTAAAGTTACACTAAACTTGCTTTTACACAAAAACTTTGATTTTTAGGTAATAGGAAAGTTGTTTCTAGTTTCGTACAATTTGCGCTTCTTCTACCACGGCTTACTGGCGCTGCACGTAGTGCCCGCGAAATCCGAGAGATGGCGTTGTCCTTTTGTCATAGAGAAATAAGAACTCGAGCGTATCTAGACATAGAAATCATTGCTTGCATCACTATAATTATGTTTTCATTGAGTTTATTATATTTTCTAACCTGCATGCATGTCTCTCAACAATAGGCTAGATGACTGATGTTTAAATCGTTGAAACCAATAGCTTTGATGAAGAATTTAAGTGAATATAGTATGGTAATTGAAAACATTATTTAAATCGGTTAATAATGTTCTGATATATGAGCGTTTAAAGTTTTTGTTAGAGACAACTCTGTCCCTTTCCCACAAAACAAAATATGACGTCACGCCTTACTTGTCAGAATAGAGTTTATATGGCGTCCTGAGAAGTGACGTCACGATTTGCTGTTTCGCCTCTCTGTCTAGCATGATATTAAAATGCTTATAAGTTGCTTATTTTTGATCAGATTTTAATTTTCTTTTCATTAATCAGCTATATTTATGGGCCACATTTGAATAGGACAATAAAAAAAAACCAGTCATCTAGCCTATTTTAGGGTAGTCAAATATTTCAGTCAATTTAATTGGCCGTAGTAAAGTACCTATCTGTTTTGTGGTAAAGGTACCTACGTAAATATGTAGTTTCACAGCGCCGTTATTATGTAAATTCGTGTACCTATCAAATCTCTTAGTGCCTAAGATACAGGCACTGCCTAGATTGGGGCCCACTGCGATATCAACACAGTATCGGCTAAATGTATGTTCTTACCTTACGTTTTACTGTACCCTTTAAATGTTCTAGAAATAAAAATAAACACTAACGGCCGTCCTTAAAAACGCCGGTCAAACTTAGTCACTGCTTAACGTCAGAGAGAAGTTAACAGAGCATCTTAAACAGTGATTAACGGATGAGAAGTTTTTTAAGTAAGACTGTTAGAATACATATATTTAATCCAAGCATAAACACTTGTTAAGTCATAATACGGCTATGTCAGGAAAAAGTGAGGAAACCTGTGAGGTATTTTTACGAAATATTTTACCACTAACCTTAACCCCAACGTTTACTTGATACTTTGTAGCGCTCGTGGCGTAGCTTGATTAGGTTATAAACTTTGATTATATACCCAGGAGCTAGTTCCTCCGAGGTTATAAACGATCACCTGGCCACCTGGACGATCCGGTCAGTCTTTGGATGGGTGACCATGTGTGGGTGAGTGGCATTTACATCTGAGCGCTATCGTGGATTGGATGACACGTAAAATTGTTGGTTCCGATTGTTTGTTCTATAATTCTATTACAACAAGCGTCACACCATGTCAAAAGCCTTCGGGCGGAACATTGACTCTGATTAAAAATGCCATAAAAATAACCTAAGCCTACCATATTCAAGAATTAAAATGCTAAATACAAGCCCTAACTACATGGCAATTAAATTATTTAATAAATTACCAATAAGCTTAAGAAATGAAACAAAATCTACCCCAATCTTTACCTCAAAATTAAAACAATTTCTAATGACAAATTGTTTCTACTCACTAGATGAATATTTTAAAGCTATTATAAAATAAAAATAGGATGATCTGCTCTTTTTAGATTAACGCTCATTTTATCATTCAGTAAAGTTGTATAATTATTTGTTATATTAAGCGCCCTCGCATCTATGTTTTGCAATGCCCGACAAGGGCAACTAAGTCTGAAAGTGCATAATATATTTAATTTAAGACCTCTGTACACTTACAGCCTTACCTAAAATAATCTCGATTCTTTTAGTCACTGCTTAAACTTCTCTGTATTTTTCTAGCACATGCAACTTCACGTCAGAGAGAAGATGGCAGAGCATCTTAAGCAGTGACTATCGGTTGAAAAGTTTTTTTAAGTAAGGCCCTTAGTTGCAAATAAATAAATATGAAATATGACTAGGGCAGGCCACTCAGCCCATACAAACTTGCTTACTTTTGATTAGATAATGTAAAATTAAACTTACGTTTTTGAATATTTTTGTATGAAGTGATTCCACGCTTATGGTATTTCTATGTTTTTAAAGCTTAAACAGGAAGAAAAATATGACCTCCGGCGGGACTCGAACCTGCATACGAGCAGTCGCTATGGGTTTCCGTCCCAACTGCTTTGCCAATTAAGCTACAGAAGTCTCTGCCTTAGATGCCAAATTTCCGAACCTGTTATAAGCTACCAACTAAAGCGTTGGTGGCGCCATCTGTAAATTTTTGTAACACAAATATTTACCCAAGCCGAAACCGTTGCAGGTTCCAAGGCCTGACGAGAGAAGTCGCACTGGCTATACTTTTAAACTTACGTTATTCGTAGGTGGACCAAACAGTGAGCGAGGTTCTAACGCACCTGGGAGTGGAGGTGTATAGATCGTACTACTTCCAGTCGTGGACTACGCGAGACAATATTGTCACTCACGTGGAGTTTCTATCCAAGTACCGCCTGATTAATGTAGAGTGCAACGCTTTCTTCTACTACGGCAGGCGAGGGGTTAACACGCAGACTTTTCTTGGTAATAATCCAAATTATTTTTATCACAATTACATCTACATTAATTACATACATTCATTCTACCGTTTTGGCGTGAAGAGATACATAGATAGATATAAACTCTTTATTGTGCACACCAGATATAAAAAAAATAATTGAAACAAGAACCTTAAGAACTAGTGCCACAAGTTTAGAGTCAGCCATATCGCTAAAAGCGATCCCTTCCAGGCAACCATAGTAAAGAAAGAAATTACAAACCAAATACGAACGGGAGATGCTTATCACTTACTAACATACACACAAACCTACCGACAAACTTTCGCATTTATAGTATTTGCGTGACACATGGCGTAATATAATAGCATATACCACCAGCTGGTGTCGACACCAGCCAGCCAGCACTAGCTGGTGCTTGCGACATTGCGGTCAATTATGTAGTAGGCGTACATAATGGTATGGTACGCCTACTTAATCTGGAATTAACCTTTCAGCGGTAAATAAAGCTGGCATGGCGTACGACGCCGGCATTCTCATAGACCACCAGTGTCGGACCAAGGACCCCTCGATATACGCTGCGGGGCCTGCCACCGCGTACTACCGCCGGTACTTCGGGGCCACTGAGAGACACAAGTATTATGACACCGCTGAAGTCGCGGAAAGGGTATGATTTATACAGGGTTAGTTCTAATCAGTAAGCATCCCTATAAGCATATTTTGTACATGAAAACAAATAAGTTTTACTATGGGGCCAACATAGAAATCGCGAAAAAAAACTCAGCTGTTCCATACAAAAAGTTCATCGACCTTGAGCAAAATGTATGTAGCTGTTTTTTTGCTATTTCAATGTTGGCCACATAGTAATAATTGTTTGTGTTGATGTACAGAATAAGCCCTTAAAAGGATGCTAACTGGTTAGAAGAAAAAGTGTATAGTTTGTGTAGAAATAAACCCGATAACTGATGCAAAATTATCTAATAACGCAATTTGTTTCAGTTGGGAAACCAAATAAGGAACCAACTAGATCCTCTCTTCATCCACAAGACCGTACGAAAGCAGTCTTTCGTTAGATTTTCTTCGGACGATAGTTCATATCCATCGAACGACACCAAAACTGGTGACGATGAATTGAATTGTAGTAAATTGACTATAGTGTGAGTTTCTTACTCGTTTTTATGCAATGATCACGCTGGCGCTGCCGCATCGAATGCAGCAAACTTCAAACGGCACAAATACGAGTAGGCAGAATGTAATAACATCAAAATTCGAAATTTGTGCCGTTTGGTTTGGGGTCGTGACTTTAGGCCCCTGGGACCCCCAAGCACATTGCTTATACAGGGACCTGGCCAAAAGTTTGCTCCGGTGGTTCTGGATGCAGGTGTAAGACATAACCAGGTCCAGGTGACCGAAATGCTGGCGTATATTATATAGATCAGTCTCGAAATACGTCTGTAGTGTAAATGCGCGCGCGCAGCGAGCGAAGCGAAGCCTGACCACCTGAATCGACGCTATCTTATTCAAATTAAGTACAAATTAGCTTGCACTGAATATGAAATTATTGTAGTTATAGGAACATAGACATATTTATGTTTAGACGTACGTGTTTTTAAGGGAGTGAATTGCCTTGGCCTTGGCCTGTCTAAAACCTACCCTTCGCGTCACTGGCCTTTGCACGACACCACCCTGATACATTAGTTGATAATGATAATTTGACAGTATTAACACTAGAGAACGAGTATCCGGAACAAGGATATTCGCCAAAGAACCAAGTTCACCGACTTAGCTCGCAGGGTTTGCAAGTTGAAGTGGCGCAGGGCAGGCCATATCGCTGGACGAACTGATAACCGATGGGGAAGAAAGGTTCTTGAGTGGCGACCGCGAACCGGAAGACGCAGCGTAGGCGCGTCCTTCGGTGGACCGACGACATTGTAAAAGTCGCGGGCAACCGGTGGATGCAAATGGCTGGTTGTCGTACAGGGGGAGGCCTTCGTTCAGCAGTCGTCGCCTCCGGGCTGATGATGATGATGATTATCACTAGAGATGCTTCGTTCGCAGCAAAGATCCCGTGAAACCGAAGGACATGCTACCTCACTTCGTAAAGCCCAAAGTGAGGCAATGCAGACTCCCCGGCGGCCTACACTACTTAGAAGTGCGATCTCCTGGAAAGAAGATTCCTCATCATTATGTGCAGTCTTTACATTATAAAGTAAGTTATTGGTACAATCTGATTAAACTGGATGGTGGATTGTGGAACCACGCACACCTAACATATTTTGGAATTGCGCAGCTATTTTGCGCATAAAATGAATGCTACCAATAATTTCGAATCGGCACTAGTAAATTTATAGGAGCTGATAATAATTATACAATGATGTCGATTCTGTTGCACCGCTCGCTAAACTAAACTGACAGGACTAAAATTATACGCGTCACGTTTCATTTCAACAAAAAAAGCTTATAAGAAACTGTCTCTCAAATGACACACATTTCTAAAGTTCTATTATTATTAACGGGATATTTACCGTGATTATGTTGTGAAATGAGCTCCCGATATTTCGGCGCAGTTGCATGCACCATGTTCACGAGTAGACTGAAGAATGGTGGTGGTTGTCAAAAGAGTTCCAAAAAACATTAAGGGCATTCATAACGAACTACCCTCTTTCTAAGTCTTTTACTACGATTACTGGAACTCGAACTCGAACCCAAGTCTCGACAAAACACACTTACAATATCACTGCATATGTATATAGTATTTTTAAGGCAACCTAACACTGGATTCCACGAACTGGAGAGTTGAAAGCGATTACAATTCCGGCATTTCGAGATCTCAATGGCTTCCTTCACTATCCTAGGTATGTAGTGGCGCTCGGTGGACAGGATATTAGAGCTGTGAAGCTCAATCCAGTGGTTAGGACCCGAGTCCAGCAGATGCTCTGCCATGGTAGATTTGTGTCTCGTTATTTTTCACTGCCTTTATATGTTCCTTAACTTAATGCGGCATGAAACAGTTCGCTTGGTCTGTCCTATAGACACACATTTCATTCTTAAATTTTTAGCAGTAGATCCGATTCTGACCAACGACATAGTTCTTATGAGAACAAAAAAGGCTCAAACAAAGTCTTTGCGCGATGGTGGTTCACATTAGCACTGTCTGCGTATTTCGCACTGTCTATGAATATAAATAAACGTTATATTATTACAGGGTATTGTAATGGAAACGTTTAAGACTGGTTACTTCAAGCTTCACCTGACCAATGACCTGATAGTGGACGGTATTACGTGCCTCACCCACGAAAAGTACGCCTTGGAAAACTTTACGAATCTCTATGGGCGGTCTTCTGTTATACTGAATAACGTACATTTGAGATACACTGTAAGTGTATAGTTGCTGTAGTGTATTCATAATATAAATTATACAACACATTTGCTCAAAAAATACATTTACGAAGCCTATATACATCGTTCGAAAGTAAAAAATTACGCACCATACAACGGAGCGTGCGGTAAATTGGCTCAGTCAGTTGTATAGCGTCGTGGCGTGCGTATCCTACACGATACTTATTTTTTTAAATTTCTATAAAAATATATAAGAATTCCACCAAGGAGTTTCAAAAAAATCAAATATCACACACACATACACATCACATTACGAGTATAAATAAGCTGAATGATCGAACCTCCTTGGAAGCGCTTTTGCTCAATACGTTTGTCTCACTTTAATACTAAACAGAAAATGAAATGAAAGATGTAGTTCTAATATTCACCATGCGCACGTGGCGCCATTTGCAAATTCGCGCCATATTCATATTAGAAATATCAAAGATTTTTCTCTTCTTTCCTCCTAGGAGGATTATTGCATCGCACTTTGTGCATTTGCCAGTGTCAAGTATTTAGTTACGGCTTTCTGTCTGATATTTATAAACAAAAGAATAAAGTATGTTTATTATGTATCTAATGCACTATTGAACTTTTAAACTTTCGCGATTTGAACTATTAAAAAAAAAACAAATTATAAAATAAAATAAAAACAACTTTATCATAAATTTATTTGTGCGCGATTAAGTCCCGGTGATAAACATATTTAATGTACTATTTTCTCGCAAATGTGTTGTAAAATTTTGTGTGACACACTTGCGGAATTGGTTTGTACAAACTCGTGACTATGGTAAGCCCTCGACTTCGTTGGGGGTCACATTCGTCTACTCGTTTGTAAAAAACAACTTACCGCACTAGTATCATAAATAACTATTCATTTCATTTCATTTCATTTCATTTCATTTCTAGAACTGAATACACAGTGTAACACAGAATAACAGTTCCAGCTAATTTGTATTCTATTTGTAAATGTATTGTAAGTGTATTTTTTCACCGTGTGCGTTTGCTACGACGTGGTTCCCGCCGGCTGCGCCTGCTACTACCTACTATTTTATGTTTTCTGAGACGGTACCTTCGATGAAAGATTTCGTTTCGCACTTGGCCCCTTTTATTTTACTTTATTTAAGAACCGATTTTAATATTGTACATGTCCAAATTAATTATTTTTTTGCTAGACAAAGAAATTGGACGATTTCTTCGAGTACTTCCGATCGCCGTGGGCGTACTTTTTGTACCATGACCAAGCTGACGACCTATTCGCTATGGTCAAGGAACTCTTACCGAAGGTACGTTATTATGTTTGACGTATTTTACAAGTGATTTTTATCTACAGGAAAAAATAGGGTGTTATTAGTAGGTACCTAAATGAAATAGAAGCAAGTGGAATAGATGGATTGTTTTTTTTTTCGTTTTACGGCAAAGTCAAAATAAGTTTATTAGTGTATATTTCTTACAGAAACGTTTATATAAGAAATTCATGGAGAAAAAAATATTTAAAATCAAAATATATTATCACTATAAATATAGAGACGGCGAGAGACGTGCGTAGGTTTGTAGAGAGCGAACAGCACGACACAATTACTTTCATGTATCGCTTCGATATAAAAAACACACTCCCAAAACAAAACCTGAAAAAAAAACGTATTTAAAACCTATTTATGTTCAAAGGTGTTTCGATTTTTTTTTAAACTCAGCTCGTAATTCGAAAGAAATTGACAAAACACTTTTTAACTAAAACACGTTTTTTAGTGTTTTATGCATAAGACGGTTACAGTTCTCTGCATCGAATATACTCCGATAATTTAGAATTGTATCTTACATTTTACACGCAAACATAATTATAATTATATACTTAGTTCGCTTATTCCTAAACTAAATAATTTTACAGGGTTCAACCAATAAAGGTGTGACGCTGACGGAAGCCTTGCAAACAGTCATCGACATCGTTAATGATGGGGTATTGTACTTTCTTATTTAAGTATATTTTACTTCATAAAATAAAAATTCGTTTGGCTGCCATCTCATCTTGTGGAAAGTGACGTTACGGCCGCAGCAATCATGCAAATGAATGCTGCGTTCCGTAATGCGCTAAAAGTGATAATATCGCGAAACCGACCAAATTTAATAGTCACAAAATATAAAAGCTTTGACTTGATCGAGTAATACTTGTCACTTTGGTCGGATTCGCGATATTATCACTTTTAGCGCATTACGGAACGCAGCACTAGAAGTTGCTTACAATAATATACTCTAGCCTTGAAGATGCCCCTGATCATAGTATGTTTATCATTTCACTACCGACGAATTTAAAATTAAAACGATTTTCACCCTCACTCTTAATAACGATAATCCTACTTCCTACTAAAGGTGGGCATTCACGATGCATCCAAATGGACGGCTTCCATTTTTGTGGCCCACTGACGATCGATCAATGGAAGACATCCACTGTTACGATGTAACATCAGAGTAATAATTTTAATATTATTACTATGATGATGTAACTATTATTGAATATGTGGCTGAAAGGATGACCGATTTCAATAAAAGAGGATCAGTGTTCGACTTACCTGTGTGTGTGTGTGGTGTGTGCTGCACCTATGTTTGTATAATTATATCTCTGTGATCTAAAAAAAACTAATAATTTAGGTTTTGATGTTTTTTTCCTAAGCCGCCTGCCAAGCGTGGGGATTATGGCAACCCCTCCCTATTAAAGGGAGGCCTACGTCCAGCAGTTGACGTCCAAAGGCTGATGAACTGCCTCGTCTTAATCTTAAAAATAAACAGCTATGTCGGTGATTTCGGTTATTATGTGTATTTCCGTAATCTATCAATACGTTGTTCAATACGTAAAGTTATTTTTCAGGGCAAAAGTTTCACAGTGCGCAAGAAATTCGAACCAAGTCCATACATAGAAGCAGTGACAGACTACGTCATTAAATGGCTCTCTCAGAACGATATCCTCCTGCCGATGTACTTGCAACCAGCGGAGAAAGCCGAGTTTATACACGACATGGAGAGAAAAATAATCTTTAGAAAGAGGAGGACGTCAGTAACAAAACTTATTCAAGATGTTTTTACGAAGTGAAGTTCTTTGAATTACCTACCCAGACTTGTTTAGATTATCTTGACTTTGAAAAATAAACTTTAAACCAATTAAGCAACTGTTTTATTGTAATTGCAATTGGATGGTTGTACTATGAGAGGTTAAAAAATTTAGTCGTTAATTGATTTAAATGTCTCTTACGCAACAGCACTGAAGAGCATATGACATTTTGGCTTAGTAGAAACCTAAAAGTACAATATATATATTTGAAAGTTTCTTTTACGCTTATCATACTTCACTATTTTTACTAGGTACTTACTGTAGGTATTTTACAGCAATTGGGAAAAAAATGTTTGTTTCGTACTTTATAATATTGTCAAGCACCATCTCTATAGATTACTGATTCAAATACTGACTATACAGGGTTACACAGAACGGTGGTTTTAAGACGAAAGGAGGTCTTCGTACTCATCGCTGTGAGCAACTTTTACAAAGGGACTAACTCTGAAATTGCGAAAAAAAACAGAAAAAAGAAAAAGAGATAAAAACGTATGGCAAAGAAGTAAAGATTAATAAAGGCGCCACTATCACAAATAGTTCTACATACTAGCAACTCTGTAGTAACTACGTCTGAAGAAGATGATTGGATGAAATTCTCACACTGGCAGCTTTTCTAGAGTATTATCACTTTTTTGCCAAGCTTTAGCTAGCTTTTTCTTTTTTCTAAAAAATCTAAGATCAACTTCGAGCAGTTTAGCTCACTTTAGCAATAATGCAATGCTCATTACACGTTTTTACATATATATTTAAAACAACCTCTATGAGATAATCACCACGTTTTACCCTTGACTTCATATTTGACATGCGATTGTAGACATGCGAACATCAGTCAAAAAATGACAAATTGGATCGAATAGATGTGATGTCTGTTGTATTTTAAATAGTTTTTATTTTATAGTTTTATAATTAACAATGTCGCAAGAGCCCCGGAAACCATTGGCCATCAACGACCTTTTAATCCAGAATGTTAATACGTGGGGTAATGTCCAGTACAACATACCTTTAAGGCTCTCCAGCAATGAAACTCGGACAGGGACTTCTATTGGGACGCGGTTAATACCCGCGATTCCACATGCGTTGGATTGTGTAAGTATATTATTATTATATTATTGGACCAACCCCAAGCTGCCTTCCAAGCCTGGGGATTATGGCAGCTAGAAAACGTACACTGCTGGACGAAGGCCTCCGCCTTAATAGGGAGGTGTTGCCATAATCCCCACGCTTGGCAGGCGGCTTGGGGATCGCAGAATGTTCACCACCGTTAAAAGAGAGGACGCTGCTGCCAGTCCTCCGGTGGTTGCAATTTTAGGACATATCCAGGTCCAATTCTTGCCACTTTATAGTAATTATACTGCGGTACTCCTTTCAGAAAGTCGTGGAGCCTCTACCGGAGCGTGTTACGGGTCGCGACATGATCACCGGGAAGGAAACTTACAGGACGACTTCTGGGGCGTACTGCGTCAAACCCAACCCGAACAAGGCGATGGAGAGAGCGGACTGCGCCATCAACTGCCGACGGGTCATATTCATGACTGGAGTGGAGAAAAATGTGAGTACCTATCTATATACAATGTGTAACAAAAAGGTTCAACAATACTGAAGGGTATATATGTACCAGTGATGACATATGGAACTGAAACGTGGTCTTTAACTGCTGGCCTTTTGGAGAAACTTGGAGTCACGCAACGAGCAATGGAGAGAGCTATGTTCGGAGTTACTGTGCGCGATAGAATCCGGAACGTGGGTATTCGCCAAAGAACCAAAGTTACCGACATAGCTCGCAAGATTTGCAAGTTGAAGTGGCAATGGGCAGGCCACATCGCTCGAAGAACTGACAACAGATGGGGAAGAAAGGTGCTTGAGTGGCGACCGCGAACCGGAAGTCGCAGCGTAGGAAGACCTCCCACTAGGTGGACCGACGACATTGTAAAAGTCGCAGGCAAACGGTGGATGCAAATGGCAGGTTGTCGTACAGTGTGGCGGTCTAAGGGGGAGGCCTTCGTTCAGCAGTGGACGTCTCCGGGCTGATGATGATGATGATGATATATGTACCTACTCATCATTGTGAACAACGTTTACTATGGGGGCAAACCTGTAATTGCGAAAAAATTACAGCTGTTCCATACATGTCATTTTGTCCAAGGTCAATGAACTTTTTGTTTGGGACAGCTGTTTTTTTTCGCGAATTCAGGGTTAGCCTCATAGTGATGAGTACATACATACCCATCAGTATTGTTGAACTATTGTTGGGTATATTTTAACTAATACTGCTGTATTATACAGGCTGTTTTATTTAACCGACTTCATAAAAGAAGGAGGTTCTCCATCAATTAGGCATACGCGCGCATATTACGCATACATAAATTGGGACTTATTGTTACTGCAACTGGCAACCCCTTTTTTAAAAGGTGAAAGTTTCCTCGATGAGGTTCCACGGGCAAAACTTTTCGCAGATGCCGCCAGCGGCATCCCGGATGTGGCAAAATCGTAAATCTATCTGCTTTTGATGAGGGCGTTTGTTGATAATCTAGTCCAATGAAAAATACCGGGTACTGTGCCTTGTTTTAAGAATCTATGCAGCTGTTGATGGCCTAAAAATAGGTTTGTAGGTTAGATACTTAGTTGTTTACATATTGTGTTGGACAGAGCTTTAATTAGCAAGGATTGCTGTGAAAACCAGTATATGCAGACTCTCCTTGGTAATCAGTCTCATGTGCATCATTTTTATTCATTCGGTTGTTTGGCGGTTATAGTCCGGGTTGTATCTCGTGTACATCGCAACTTCGTGGTTAGAGAGGATTTAGGGTGGCTCCTCGCCACGACCGGCGCCCGGCGTAGCTTCGGACTCGCAATCAGAGTCTTTAAAATGTTCTGTGCAAAAACAAAACAAAAAACAACAAAATGTATGAGATTGACAGTTGACTATGGCCGCATCGACGATGCGCTATCTAGCGGGAAAATGTCGCAGTGTGGATCCCCATTATGGACCGATTTAAAAAAATCTTTTTTGCTTGGAGGACTCGATGTGGTCCCATAATACTATGAAATCTGCAGATTTAAAAAAAAAAATACTTGTAGTTGGTACTCTAGCAGCCGGCTTTACTATATTTCTATACTTACCTATAATTCCATGTCCAGCTGTCCAGTCACCATTATTATAAAATTACTTTTGACCAATTCAATTTATTTATATTATTTATTGCCGAACAGATTTTTTTAATTGAATGAATTATTTGCCTACCAAATATCTTAAAGACGGAATCAACGGTACACAAGACAAGTTATCGTCGAACTACCTGTTTCAGCAAATTACGAAATTACAGCTTTAAGTTCGACTAAAACCTTGCTTCCCTCCGCCAGTTAATTCAAAATCGAATATTATTGTCACCGAAAACTATCGTTATTTTAAGTTGAAACGCTAATCTCCCAAACTAAGCTAAACACCGTCCCGCGTCTTGGAAATTTGCCCATTCCGTCAATAACCTCAACTATACACTCTATTTTCAGCTTCAAAGCAAACATATAACACAGCCGACTTTGCTATCTGAAATGAGAGACAACTACAGAGGAATTGCGAAGTCTCCTTTGACTCCACCTGATATCACCGTCAAAGCTCCAGATCCGGAGTATATTTTCGACGTAAGTTTTTTTTTTCGTGTTCTAGTTACTTCAGCCACTTTCTTGAATTGAATGGGATGGGATTAAGGATTTTACTCAAAAATACTACTCTAAATATGCAAAACAATAATTAAGTACGCAATACGACATTAACGTCCTGTGCGAAGTTACTTTTCCATTGTGGAAACGTAACGACCGATAGCAATCATTGTGGATGATACCGCATAAAGAGTATGACTGTGACCGCAGTGAGCTTCACATATTGTGGTGCATTCGTCGTCAGCCATAAAACGTCCACTGCTAGACGAAGGCCTCCTCTTTATAGAGGGGTGTTGCCGTAATCTCCACGCTTGGCAGGCGGCATGGGGATCGCAGAATGGTGACCACCGTTAACCAAAAGGACGCTGCTGCCCGTCCTCCGGTGGGTCTGGTTGCAGTTTAAGGACATACCCAGGTCCATTATTGTGGTGCATTATTCGCATAGAAATAATCCCGGGATGGACTACTCTGCAGCTGCAGTACCTATACATAAGCAAACGGGTTTTTCTCTATAACAATAAAAACAGAATTTATACCTACTGTGTTGATAGGTCGTAGCGAAAGGACGAGCCGAAGTTCCAGCCATATCCGACAGTGACATGGGGTTCCGGAAACTGATGGATCCATATGTGACCACGTACAGAGCCTACCACAAGCCTTTCACAGCAGAGGAACAGTACGGCATTGGTGCTAAGGATCACATTACCTTCTACACGGAATTTGATATGCCTAAGGTTAATTAAATTTATTGATTAGGACATGAACGACGTGCTTCTAATAAAGCTTTAGTCTCGTGATCTGGCTGCACAATGGCGTGGTCCGCTGTCCTAATTCAGCGTCATAGCCAATGAAGAGAGAAGTAAATAGAACGGAAATGTGACGGGCCGCGCTAGCAGACATTAAGTGCAAATGCGCTTAATGTCAATAGGGTAGATGACTGATGTTTATATCGTTGAAACCAATAGCTTTGATGATTAATTTAAGTAAATATAGTATGTTTATTGAAAAAATAATTTAAATCGGTTATTAATGTTCTGATAAGCGTTTAAAGTTTTTGTTAGAGACAACTCTGTCCCTTTCCCACAAAACAAAAAATTACGTCACGCCTTTCTTGTCAGTTTTTGTTAGAGACAACTCTGTCCCTTTCCCACAAAACAAAAATTACGTCTCGGCTTACTTGTCAGAATAGAATTTATATGGCGTACTGAGTAGTGACGTCACGGTTTGCTGTTTCGCCTCTCTGTCTAGCATGATATTAATATTAAAATGCTTATAACTTGCTTATTTTTGATCAGATTTTCATATTTTTTTCATTAATCAGGTATATTTATGGGCTACATTTTAATAGGACAATAAAAAAAACCAGTCGTCTAGCCTATTCTACCAATATACATGTTTTTAAACTGAGAATACTCAAAAAGACAATTTTAATAGACGCGTAGGAAACCAAACTAAATTGCATCGAAATTAGATAAATTTTAATCTGTTGCAAAATGGCATTTCGGCGTTTTACTTCAAATTCGCGACCGATGATTGGCATTTTTTCGTCGTAGTTTCTATACAAGCAAGTGTGAAACTGGCGACAGCAGTTTTCCATACAATTGCTTTACAACATTGATTTGACAGCCGTTCTACCTAAGAAGTAGGGCTTACGCTTTTCTGTGGTGTGTAGCATTCCTGTCTGTGCGGAAAAGCCGTCTGTTGATTTTGCTGCACCTACCAAAGTAGACATGTGTTGAAGAAGAAAATGAAGGCGAATTTATCGTTCTTCAGAAAAGAATTGGTAGAAGCAGCATGGGCCTATTTCGGCTCAGTACACCCCAAGCCTATATAACCATTTGTAGTGCACTTTTCATCTAGGATTGCAATGAAATACTTGTAGCTGATTATTTGTTTAAAGGTGCTTAAATGCTTTCCTTGGTCGACTCTCATTATGGTATGAATCTGTCAAAATCTGATTTTTAGGTAAAAGGCTTTGGTCCAAGATACAAGGAAATATGGATGCCTCTCAAAGCAAAAGTGCACAGAGGAGTCTATGATAGAATCCATGTAGGGAAAGAATTCCATGAAGTAGCTGCTTGCCGCAATCCTGTTGACAATCTTAAAGGGTATGCAACTTGTAGTGTGTAGGTATTTCTTTAAGATGAACCGCATCACCTCTAATCTTTATCAACCTTATCAATCTACGAATGGGACGTTTTACACGTCAAAATAACTGGACGGGGCTTGTACATGGTGGAATATGACCCTTTCGAGGGTCTGGGTCTATCTGTTCCCCAGTAGGGTGTTTTTATGAGGTTTGCGTGTGACCGCCATTGCAACTGAAATTGCTCCTATTATGTGGTTTACCGTGGTATACCAGCCTTCAAATACAAATACAAATACAAATCTTCTACTCGTAGATAGCGTGCCTAGAATAAATAAATTATCTCACAACTTGAAAACACCCAGATATAATTATCTATCGGTAAACATTTATGAGAGCAGCAAAACGCGTCAGATGGTAACAACCCATCTCGTTTACGTTTTTGGCGGAACATTGGTCTGTTGATTCTGTTGCACCACTTATATACTAAAGTGACAGGATTGAAATTGTCTGCGGCTCATTACAATATTATATAGGAAAAAGGTTACAAAAGATTTAGCCCTATATAATACGCTTTTACCTGGGTATGTCTTTAAACTGCAACCAGACCCACCGGAGGACGGGCAGCAGCGTCCTCTTGGTTAACGGTGGTGACCATTCTGCGATCCCCAAGCCGCCTGCCAAGCGTGGGGATTATGGCAACACCCCTCTATAAAGGGGGAGGCCTTCGTCCAGCAGTGGACGTTTTATGGCTGACTACGAATACGCTTTTAATGACATCTTCATATTTTCTAGTAATTTTGATTTAAAAACCAAACTTCTAAAGCGATTTCGATAAAAAATATATGGGACCTCTGAAGTATTACCTATTAAACAAAAATAATCATCATCAAAATCAGTTCATAATAACGCGGAGTAATCGCGTAACATACTTTCCAAAAAAAAACACGTATAGTCGAATTGAGAACCTCCTTTTTTGATGTCGGTTGATGAGAACCTCCTTTTTTTAAATTGGTTGAAAACTTTATTTTCCAGTGTGTTCGTTTCCGAAACAAGAAAAAAGTTCAAGATCCCTTTCGCCACATCGCCCTTAGCGTCTTGGTCAAACGGAGAATCGTTCGAACTGGCGCCGTTCCCTCCAAACCCTTTCCAGACAAACATTGCACCATTTATGTACTGCAGTGACTATTGTCATATCGCCCAAGGAACACCCCCTTACACAGTCATAGACCAATGCATACACCCCTTGCCTGCTAGATCACCTTGTGTCAAAAGATTTATCGTATCTAAAGGTGGTGAACAGTGACTTTATACGCATTTTAAATAAAAGTTTTGGTTATTTCAAGTATCTTTTTATTTTTTTGTATTTTATTATAACATTGTGTGGTTAGGTCTAATGCTTAATCGTTTTGTATGTTTTCTGTTATGATAGTTTCTTTCTTCTAAATAACTCTTTTTCCGTTTTTGTTTTAATAGTGTCTTATTGTTCAATAAAAGTAGCATTTCCATTCTAGTGATATATCATTGATTGATTATCATGTTATGTGGGAATTATTTGATATCTTCTTCTCTATTATTGTGATACCACTTATTAGTTTGGGCCATGTCAGGTAAACGTCGTGGATTTTCAATGGCAGTGATACCAAAAGGTCGTTACCAATACCAATCGTTTTGCAATTTTACCTCTGCTTATTTGAATCTGTATTTAAAGTTTCGATGTCTGTAGAGATCTTTTTACAAGAATTGGGCTGAAATTGTGATAAATTAAATAAGTACTCTTGTTTTCAAAAGAACAACAAACAAAAAGAAAACATTAAATTTTACTTCTTACATCTGGTTTCATAACGAAGCAGCTTACACACTGTGGGGCATCGCATTCGCAAGAAACGCATCTTTTCTGTAAATAAAAGGATAGTTCAACTTTATTATAACTAGGTTAACCTAAGCTCAGCTATGAAGACTGCTCTAAATTTAATAGTGAGGCATAGATTCTCATTTGGTTTCAGAATCAAATGGGAACAAACATCAACAATTTGGGTGTCTCCAAGTCACGAGTAAATTAGTTTCTTCTTAGCAGGAGTGTTCCGTCATAAACCGCATCTGCGATTAACATCAGCCAAGTTTGCGGTCAAACTGATTTGAGCGATCGTGACTTTATTTTATTCCAATCAACTTACTTTCTTCTTCTTCTGCGAGCCTGCTTTACCACTTGGTTCCTGGCATTCTGCTGTACACATAGCTGGTGTTTTTAAAGGCTTGTTTTTACCTGATCGTACGGGAGGCTGGAATTAAGGACCAGTGATAATATTTCTGGCATCTAATAAAATCTAAACAGAAATGTAATAAATTAGTGTATAGTGGAAAAGTGTTTTAGACTGCTGACAACAAATCGGCAAACCTAGCGTAGTTCGCCCTAAAACTTAATGAAGTGCCCATATCCATAAGGCGGTGGTAGGTGGTGGTTGGACGCGAAAAGCTAAAGGTCGAGCTAGCCACGAACGCTACTTTGACGGCGACGGCTCTTCTTTAATAGGCTTGTGCTACACAGTCTGTTGGCGTACCTACCAAAGTCACTTGGCTGGACTGGATTCGGAAGCTCACACCCTCGGCCAAAGTCTTGTCATATTTACAAGCTTAACACCACACACACTGTCAAACGTTCGGTTATCGAATAGCTTTATTCTGTGGAACAGGTTTTAGCGTGCCATAATTTTCGGTGCTACGTCAGTCTAGTGCACGTCTCGTGTTGTGTTTTCATGCTACCTTTACAATGCTTGACCAGCGATCCGGTTAGATCGGTAGCAGTGGCTCAACGGGAACTCAGTCTCATTTTCAGGTCCAAGGCCACCAGTCTATGACTAAGCTATACAATACAGATCTGTAAAACTGAGTGTATTCAAGGGCACTGCGTCCTACGCTGCGTCTTCTGGTTCGTGGTCGCCACTCAAGAACCTTTCTTCCCCATGTTGTTTATCAGTTCTTCGAGCAGTGTGGCCTGCCGGAAGAAGCAGCGTAGGTAGACCGACGAAGTCGCGGGATGAAAACGACAAGTTGTCGTACAGTATGGCGGTCTAAAGGGGAGGCCTTCGTTCAGCAGTGGACGTCTCTGGGGTGATGTAGAAGGGTATTCCGACGTATCCATACCTTAAAGTCATCATCGCTCATACAACAACAAGATTTATGGACCGACGCCATATCGTTATTCATTGTAAGTAATTTCTTTAGGTGTGAGTTCTTCTATTTACTTTTTAGCGGTCTTTGTTTGTGATCCAAATCTAGTTTGTATTTCTTTTTTCACGTTAGGAATGTTCTGTAATTAGAGAACAAAGTATTTGCGATCGTCATCATTAAATATAATAAGATAATGTAACAAAGGAATATATAAATTTAGTCTTACACCAGGGCAAGTCGGCACTGTACATCGAGCCTTATCAACTTCACATTTCTGAAAATAAAATACATTCATTATTTACTTTCTTGTATTATATTTTTAAGGTATCAATTAATTTGATGTTGGAGACGCTCTCCTGGTATGAATTAGTTATCGCCTATCTACCCAAGGTGGTGCAGGCCATTTCAGTAGTATTAGTAAGGCGAGTTATTTATTGCCAAAGTCACGCATAGCGTAGTTTGGGTACTACTTAGTTATTATCTATACTTAAGGTATAATAGTACATATCTAGTGACTTATTAGACGCGTCGGATACTTTGTTTGCAGCTTCACGCATTAAAACTTACAGGAGGACATGCTTCCAAAGGCCTCGACCGTGGTCTTCTAGCAGGCAGGCAGGGAGGGTTGTGGAAGCATCTAGTGGGGGCTGTACATGGGGCGCTCGGTCTCGCAGGCCAGTAGCACGGCATCAGGTAAGGGAAGCAAGAGGAGGGCGGCAGGCACTGAGGTAGGTGGTTGCACATCCGCATGGCCTCAGGCTTTGGAAAAAAATACAAGCGATGAAAACTTTAGTTTTGTTTGTTTGTTGTAATCCGGCATTAAGGCTAGATAATCTGACGTTTCCAGCACGTTTCTTATTTCAGTCAATTATTAGCCTATAAGTAATTGTATCAACAAGGATTGTATCAGATAAGTAGGATCGCAAATTCCTTCTTACTAATACTCGTATAAGAAGAGTTCGTTTATTTACTTCTTAAGTTTTGTGAGGAATCCTTAGTGCTAGCCCGATTCGTTATTGGATTATTTTTATTATTATTTTATTTTATTTATTTTCATAGCACATATAACAGAAAGTAACAGAGGCATAATTACATCTTATGCATAATTAATATATATTTTGTTTCTATACAGGGTTAGGTCTAATCAGTTAGCATCCCTTTAAAGGCATGTTCAGTACACAACCAGTGTTCAGTTCTGAACAAACAACTATTACTAAGGCCCAACATTGAAATCGCTAAAAAAAAGTAGCTGTTACATACATTTTGCCCAAGGGTTGTGTGCGTACTCCTGGCGGAAAAGTATCGAAAATCTAATTTTGGTTATGGCAAATAATTAGATCATGACGTCGTGTAAATGTTTGTGGTAATTTGAAATTTGTTCATCCAGCCATTTTTGAGATATTTGCAAAATAGAGTTTCCGCCAGAAGAACGTTCCCCCAGCGGCACTTTTTTCGAAAGAAAGGACTTTCGAGAAAAAAAAGTATGCCACGAATTAGATCATATTTGTTCGTAAATGTTTGTGCTAGAATGGAATTTGCATAGGCAAGGCATATATTGACATTGAAATTTAGGCTCTAGGAGATATATTTTAAGTACTAGAACCTAAAAACCTTGTTTTACGAATATTTTTTTATCTTCGAAACGGGGTTGTTTTTTCGGATTCTGTTTGCACAAACATTATAAACAAATTGATAGCAATATGTGTAAATAAAATCATAACTGTGCGCCTAACCGTTTACGAAATCCAGCAAATGCGCAAACGTTCCCCCAGCAAAAACTTGAATATCTCGGAGGTCTTATGACAAACAAATTCCATTCTAGCACAAACATTTACAAACAAATTTGATCTAATTTGTGGCATACTTTTTTTTTCTCGAAAGTCCTTTCTTTAGAAAAAAGTGCCGCTGGGGGAACGTTCCCCTGGCGGAATCTCTATTTTGCAGATATCTCAAAAATGGCTGGATGAACAAATTTCAAATTACCACAAACATTTACACGACGTCATGATCTAATTATTTACCATAACCAAAATTAGATTTTCGATACTTTTCCGCCAGGAGTACGCACACAGGTCGGTAAACTTTTTGTATGGAACAGCTGATAATTTTTTCGCGATTTCAATGTTGGCCCCATAATAAAAGTTTTGATACAGATACAGTATAGAATATGCTAAAAGGATGCTAACTGATTATAACTAACCCTGTATAATTAATTATACATATTATGTTACATACATTCATAGTTTAAACTGTAATCAAACCAAGTTTGATGCTTCTGTGTTAGTATTTATGCAATAGAGTAAAACACAAAAACGGTAAAAACACACGTATCTTGTATGGAGTTTTGTCAAAATGGGGTTTTGCCATTGCCTTTCTGTAAGTAAAGTGTTTTTCAAAAACATAGGCTTACTTTCGCTTGAACACAGCTAGACCGAGGTGTTAATTCAACGAAAGTTTCTTCGTACTTCGGTTTTCTTTTCAGCGTTACCTGAAAAATTTGAACTTTGTTATTTCCAAAAAAGATTCGTAATAACGGAAATCATTGAATGACTTTGGTATTTACCGTTAAACCGAAGCAGTTGTTACAATCTACCCGACATTTTGAAGGCCTACATGGTAACTGAAAAATTCAAACGAAAAACACAATTTAAATTATCGAATTCGGATCTACTTTGATCAAAAATTTTTGTTAAATTTTTAATAGGCCTTCTAAATATTAAAAAAACATGTCTCATCACCTTGCAACAGCTTCTACGGCAAGATGAGCACTGGAATATAAATAATTTCATGAGCTAAGTAAATGTTTTTAAAAAAAGACGTAAAGATTTGTATATAAGTATGCCAAGTACTTACTCTGGATCCACATCTTGATAAAGCCTGGAAAAAGTTACATAATATGTTGAAACAAAAAAAAAACATCCTTAAACAACTTCATTAAAGCAAGGCGCGCAAATGACGAATTTTTTATCAAAAAGTTGTGTAAGTTTTTACCCAATTGTCCTGATAACCTATATACAGATATACTCTTCCCTCTCCTAAGACTTTGTATTTGGTAGAATCCTAGTTTTGCTTATGACTTAGTATCCAAGAGAGTAAATAAATACAAGGGGCAACTTTCGACCCCTTTTCATAATATACCCACCTATATTAGGTAAATCTGATCAAAAACCGCTATAACCATTTTGCATATTATCTATAACAAAAGTATCAGCTTGGTCTAGGATTGTTATGATAATATTTTTGTTGTTGTTTTAAATAAATAAATAAATATTTATATTGTTAGGTATTTGAATATCTCGTCAACTTCTGCATACACGTATCTGGCATTTAGTTTTCCAAACAGACTTCCAACTAGGACGATATACACTTCCAACATGGATGGACAAAGTTTACAAACAAATTAAACTTTATCCATCTTCAAATTGAGTAGGTATCCATATAGACTTATGTACTGGCATATTACATTAAATTCCTTGAAATGTCTCAAGTGATTTATCGTTTTTGTTTCGATGCCTTTCAATTGGACATGGGTATGTCCTAAAACTGCATCCAGTACCACCGGAGGACGGGCAGCAGCGTCCTCTCAGTTAACGGTGGTAACCATTCTGCGATCCCCAAGCCGCCTGCCAAGCGTGGGGATTATAGCAACACCTCCCTTTAAGGGAGAGGCCTTCGTCCAGCAGTGGACGTCTTCCGGCTGTTGATGTTTCGATGCTCCTGACTAAATCAGGATTTAATAAATAACTTACTAACGTTAAGAAAATAATACTTACGCAAATACGATCACAAGGTGAGCAAGTAGAACAATCTGGTTTATAACAATATCCTCTGCAGGTACCACACTGAAATATTACCAATAAATAATGTTATTTGATCTTTGAGCATATACCAATGCAGATGGCAAGCCAAGGCGTGCCCTCTGCCTTCGTGTGTTTGTCTTATTGTGCGTTCATACGAATAGGACTTTGTTTCAGTAGTGTGAAAGTTTACTTGAAATTATGTTATGCGTGTTTACCTCGTCCCCCGCAAAAAGTGGCAGAAAATTATTTAGGCACTTTATCGGCATGCTCTACGAATTTGATAAATAATTATTATGCTGGCTGTACACTTTCGCGGTTACATCACACGTCAATCAGAAGACGCTGGACGAAGGCCTCCCCTTATTAGGGAGGGCTTGCCATAATCCCCACGCCATATTTTTTTGTAGTGGTAGGACTCTACTGCAGAGTCCACCTGGGGAAGTACCACACCTTTGCTAGTTATTCAACCGCCAAGCAGTAGTGTGCAAGCATTACTGTGTTCCGGTTTGAAGGGCAATGTTAACAGAGAAATTACTGGGTATGAAGAGATTTAACATCTGATATCTCAGGGTGACGAGCGCAGTGCGGTGTGGCGCAGGATTATGTTCACAAGTTCACAATTCTAGCACTGCTACTATTAGTGGCAGGCGTGACGCTTACCATCAGATGAAAGCCTTGCTCGTCTCGTCACTTGACAGTATAAAAATAAAAAAAAACCCTTGACAGGCGATCCCCAAGATCGCAGAATGCTCACCACCGTTAACCGAGAGGACGCTGCGGCCCGTCCTCCGGTGGTATACCATTACGAAGAAGATTAATTTGCAGCGATGTTGACGCACTTAACTCAGTCTCTCGCTACAAACACGCCGTTCATCACGTGTTGTGTACCTACTTGCATAATTAGGCACAGAGTATTTTAAGACTCGTCCTGGATATATTGGTATTTAAACAATGCATTTTTTTAAGGGCTGAATGGGTGAAGAACTGAACTGACAGTTTTACACCTTTCTTTAAACATCAAAATTAAATGGTAATGGTTATGGAAGAGCGCAATTGTTCTAAGTACGTTGTACCTATGTGGTTTTATACTTACTAGAAGACCCTACCATAAGGTAAGGTTAACCCTCCCTTAAGGTAAGGTTAAGGATACCTAACCTTAAAAAACATGATCGTCTTGAAGTGAGATGTAACCTTGATGCTTAAATCCAGAAAACAGAGAGTGTACAGCAAGCTCTATAAGTAGTTAAGTATCTACATTTTCTTAGTTTGATTACATACCTTCAATATCGATGGTAAATCGGTGTTACTCTGCAATAAAAATACACAATCACGCAGATGTTCAAAAGAAGAAAAAAAATATAGCAATAATTTCCTACTATTTATATTTTAAATTATTTATTATACCTTGTGTCTGCAGCATTTTTTACCACAGCAGATTTGTACTATAGCAGTTTGATGGAATACTGGTTTCTCATCCTTTTTGCATGTTTTCTTAGATGCTCGTGATCCAACGATGGCTATGTTTGATAAACCAAATAGGTTGTGTTCTTTATCCAATCGAAGTATAGTGGATAAGTATTTATCCCCGAAGCTCATGCGCTGCTTCAAGTTGGTCTCAGATTCCCTGCTGCACTGCGAGCTGGTATTGGATGACGCAGGCGATAGAGAGAGAGACGGTGATCTAAAAACATTAAAATGTATGTCTAATTGTCTAACTCTAATGCTTGCCTGTCTGGCGGTCTGTCAAGATCGTATTTCCCAGGAACACCTGGAGGTATCAAGTTGTTATAAATACCAAATACGTAAGTCTACGGACCCTTAAAGCTGTAAAAAAATCTAGCTTCTACACCTGATGCACGCATATTGTTGTAAGCAAAGCACCTACTCAATGCTGTTAATACTGAACACGAGCGAGAAGCCGTAACCAGTACGGTAGTAGTTTCCTCTTCAATGTCATCGCTTCTGCCGTGTTACCTCTTTCATTGTGAAATAATTCAATGTCTTCCTCTGTTTAAAGCACCTGTTAGTGCATTTATTTTTCTGTAAGGACATCATTGTTCTGTACTTATTACTATTAGATAAGCAATACTTCTTTAATAAAACTAAGATCATCATCCATTGACAACTTTCACTTTTCTTTTCATACAACTTTATTATACCAGACCACAAGGCAAAAGTACACACATGATTTAAATTTCTAATCTCAAAGAAAATTAAGATTTATTTTATCGCCATATTTTTGGAAGCAATTTTTTTTCTCGTTAGTTAACTTTGACAAAGTATGATTAGTAAAAATCTCAAACAAAATTAACACTTTTTTAACAAATTCAATAAATAGGCTCATAATCCTTAAAATATTTCTTAATATGTTACTTTACACAAAATGATGTTGAGCTCTCTCTCTCTTCAGAGAACGATACAGTTTTCAATGGAAGATTCAAACTGGAATATTCCACACATTGTTATAAAATAAAGTTGTATAAAAGTTAGGCGCTTGCGTGACTATGCGTTAAATGATACCTTGAATCTGGAGATCCTTCTCTGTTTTCAGTAAGCCATTTCATTTTAGTCAACTTTAGCATATTTGGGTTGTCATTGACTTCGAATTCTGGTTCTTCATTGTCTGAGCTCTCGCTATCGCTTACTGTGGGCTAGTTAAGGTTTTTTAACGTTATACAGACATTATCTATGGTAGAAAAAGAATTAAATATGTACGGGGAGAGTGTTTACTTACACATACTGTAGCGCTTGTGGTGTTAGGGTATTTCCCGACTATTGGTACATGCTCGGCTGCATGCGCTTCTACCAGCTCGTGTAGTGCCTTAGAACGCTCCACTTTAATGTGCTCGTCTTCGTTTACCTGTAAAAATAGGTTCCACTTTCATTGTGCAAACACATAATGAAAACGTTGCCTAAATGGGTGAACCCTGATGGAGAATTTGTTTTGGAATTGGGTTGTCGCGAGTCGCAATTAGTTTTTTTTCTTTCTAGCATGCTTCATCAATAAACCACATCGCTTAGCATGTAGCAGATTTCGGTCAAATGTAATTTTTGAGACATGAGACATTTTCACGTGCCGACGTTCTGCAAACATCGTCATTTACCCTGATAGTCCTTTCGATACGGAGCCGATTTTTCTTCTCCGGACATTTTTACAGTTCTTGTTACAAAACTAATAATAGTTGAAGTTGACGTTCCAGAGAGGAAACAGCAAATCGATAAACTTAGCGTAAGATACCCTCCAAAAATTAGTGTCGACATCGAACAGCAGTATGTTGACCGGAGAAGAATATGTAAAAATATGAGTAAGAGCCCATGTTCATTATAATGATGACGGTAACGATGAAAGCGGTCTTACATCTTGTGCCGCCGGATCTTCGAACAGATTGTAGTTGGTCTTGCTGTCAGTATGGAGCTTATCATTTCTTGGGTTTCCTTCGTTTATTGTGCATACGTATGTTAGAAATACGTTATGTTCAGAAACGCTACTTGTTAGCTTCATTTCAGCCTTCGGGTAGTTCATAGCAATGGTTATATTTTGAGATGGTGTAAAAATAAAAATTGGGTTTGATTTTTCGTCATCTAAAAATAATATTCATAAAATATGAAAAAAGAAACGATTGAAAATTTACGTAAGTAAATAGAGATGGACGACGCCTTTTACCTTAAGAAAGTAAAGAAGAAATAGTTATATTCTGAAAATTTTGGAGTTTATTTCGGCATTGCTTCTTGATTTTTTATGGAAACTGTATGGCATGTGACATAGGTACTTAGAATTTGTCTTTTTACTTCTTTTTCATACCCGATCGCATGATGAGAAAAGGTTTGAACGCTTCACAAAAAAGGCCACGACACTCGAGGATAGGCTTAAGTCCAGCAGTGGACTATTCAATTTAAATAGCACATAGACATAGATAAATAGGCTTAATATGCCACACTAAATTAAATTAAGGATTAACATAAACAACGTTCATTAGTGTTAACATTTTTAATTCAACCCACAGCGACGTACAGAGTATGCCGCTAATTTCATTGTCCCATTATCTGATTAGGAAGCTATTTACAATGGTATTATCTGTCGCGAGACAATGTCGATGTCACGGTACGAATACCTGGTAATGGTAGGCCTGTGACCCTGCTCACGGGAATTTTGACTAGAATGGTAAATATCCTAAGTAGTATGTACTAGCATAGGCATATACTAGGATATACAGGGTTATCCTAGTGGGTCAGATCTTATGGATTTGTGTTATTTGTCAATTTGTTTCAATTGTACCTACATTAATGTATTAATTCGATTTGCATTATATACCTATTATGTATTATAAATTTATATTAGCTGTATCTTCTGACAATGAACTACATAATAGTACATTATGATACAAGTGTGCTATGTTGGTCATTACACTAGAGGCGGTATTAACCGCACGAGCCACAGGCGAGCGCAATAAGGAAGCCGAGAGTGTAATGACTAACATAACACAAGAGTTTCATACGACTGTTTTCATTACACTTGCGAGGAAAAAACAAACTTTTTTTGATAATAAAATCAACCACACAGCGAAAACGTCAACAAACATTTACGTTAAATGGCGCCCAAACCAGCAATGCGCGCGCAGGTTGACATTTACTTCAGCGGCATAAGTACTCTTCGTTGGTATTACAAAAAAACTGTAAGTATTACCCGGCTATATTAAGAGTGCTTCGTATACATACGTCTAATTGCAGTCACGTACAAACTTGACTTTACCGGGTTATAACTATTATAGCACTAGTGCCGTAATATAAAGTAAAAAGCACGCGTGCGTAATAGCTTGGATTATGAGCCTAAAACCGATGTAATAAGATCCACTTTACGAGCAAGAGTGATGAAAAAATATTATATCACAAAATAATAATAATAATATATAATGTTATTTCTCATGGAATCACTCATGTATTTTATGAGAATAAATATATTTAAACCTTATCTAACTTATATGAATATCCTAGTATATACCCTATATACTATCCTGTATATTATATGTATTATATGTACATTAAATAAATAATATATAATAGTATATTTACCTAAATAAATTGTTACTTATTCTATGAAACTTTGTTAGGTTGGGTCTAAAAGAAAAATGTACACTTAGAAACGTACGTTCTCTTTAATTTTTATTTTTGTGTTTGTAACTTCTCTTTTCTTTCTATATATGTGTATTGTGTATTTTTTTATGAATAAATAATTTTGTATTGTATTGTAGAATAAAAAATATAAACAAAATCACGAATATGTACACACAAAATAATACAAATACTTAATAAAGTAGAAAATATAAAACGGGCCTATACAAAGGAAATTAATCTACACAAATAGTTGCCTTTTGAATTATCACTGAAATACAGTATGTTGCTCGCAATACAGTAACGAACTATGTACAAAAGTTCTCCAGCTGTCAGCAAAAATGTCAACTTGAGCTGGAGTGTACAGTAAGTATAATACAAGACAAAATTAAGAAAGTTATATTATTATTAACGAGGTATTTACCGTGATTATGTTGTGAAATGAGCTCCCGATAAAATTAAGAAGTTTATAATTCAAAGTTACATAGAAAAGACATCAACGAGCTTCTTTGCCCTTCTATAAAGTTTTTCCCCCGACGCAAACAGAGTGGTGTTATAAGTTAACGTGTGTATCTGTGGCATCGTAGCTCCCAAACGGCTGAACTGATTTAGATGTAGTTTTCTGGTTTAGAAGGAGACCTGAACGAGATTTTTCTTCAATAATGTACTATGTTTCTCGTTTTCTTAGCTACGATTTAGGAATGTCAGGCGTTTTTTAAATCTTAGATTTAAGATTATTCAATATTTGATTAATTGCGTTACATAGTAAGGCAAAAAGAGAAGGGAAGGTACTAAACAATTCAAATAAGCACTTATTCAAAATGACTTACTTAACTAAACTAAGTTGGGTCGCTTACCATTTGCCCGCAATGACCTAATGATGTGAATGACACCAAGTACCACAAAAACTTGCCACAACAAAGGAATTTAATAAAAAACTGATTTTGCGAAGATTGCTACGGTCCGTGCGCGCTGGACTGCTGGGAACGTTTTTTGCTCTAATCTGTTCAATAAAATATCTACAACTGAATAAATGAGCTATTAAATCGGTAGCTGAAGCCTCGGTGCAATAAGAAAATTTTGTAGTGTCGATAAGAACGAACTTTAGTGATGATTAAAAATATTCTCTAAAAAAAACTCTATGGTTATAAGAAGTTAATTTGTCTATAGAGGTACTTGTGGTTGTCCGAGTCGATAATCAAAATGCTAAACTTGTGTATGGGTTGTGTGTGTGGCAATGTGTCTTTCCTGTTTTTATGTATTATTCTTGTGTTGTCGTTTCATCTAAAAAAACTATCTTCTAATCCTAACTCGTCCATTATTGTTACCATAACTTATATACAGCGTTATAAACTTAGGGTGTACCAAGCCGAAAGGGCGTCATGCTCAACAGCTTTTAATAAGGGTTCAGCACTGAAATCGCAAAAAGTCTGCTCATTCATAGTATAAGTTCATTGACTCTAGACAAAAGGGATGGAACAGCTGAATGTTTTTCGCTATTGCAGGTTGGCTTCATATTTAAGTTGATGAGAACAATGACTCCCTTTCGGCTAAATACACTCAAAGCCAGTAATTAAAATTGAAACTATAAGTCAATGTATAACAAATTAACTAATAAGCAGATCTATAGCCTCGTAATATTACGAGTGTTGTGAACACGATGTTTAAGACTGTACCGTACTTTATTGTAGAGTAACGTTTAGTGTTCGAGTGTACTATGTGGTTCCCATGAAAGTGTAAACGCTTGCATCAATTTAAAGTTCGAGCGATTATTTGTAGCGGTGAATCACATTACACTAGCGTCAGGGGTCGTCAACTATTTGGAGTAACAGTTCTAAGATTATTTACTGTCATTATGTTGTAATAGAAGCTCCCTATATTTCGCTCACTTTTTTTTTCTATTGATGTTTATTATTTTATTTTTCTTGTTTAATTTAGATACGACGTTTGTGGACTGATTTACATTTATTTCTTTTTTAAACCGACTTCAAAATAGGAGGAGGTTCTCAATTCAGTTGTATGTTTTCTTTTATGTTTATATGTCACTTTCTGGTGGTGGAAGCCCTGCTTCCACCACAGTACAGTACAAGTAGGTACATTTTATCTCAAAGTTGAGTACCCCTGGCCACGCCAGTCGAAACGAAGTCTCTGTACCGTAACATTTTTGTTATGGTCCCGGTGCGAACGTCTGGTCATTGTGTGAATATTAATACTAAAATTAGCTAAGTTTAAAAATAAATTATGAATCTCTGAATTTAACAACATTTTAGTGTTTTTTTTATAATTTAAAAGTTTAATAATGGGTAGTGCAATGCGTGTCATATTTTTGTTTTTTATTTGTGTATTTGAATGGACAGTAAAGGCACAATTTGGTAGTAAGTATTATAATAATATCAATATATGTAATAATAATATAGGAATTAGAATGATTTCTAATAATGTACTACTTTATGTAAACTCATAATTATTATATTTAATTATATTATTTTTTAGAAAATAATATGTAATATTTTAACAAGTAGTCTTAAGCCGTCGTGATATGCGTTTTATATTATTATGTAAAATACCCTTTACATTGTGTAACTCTATTTTTATGAAATGCAAGGCTTGCGTTTCCCCAAGCCGCCTTCCAAGCGTGGGGATTATAGCAATCCCTCCCTATTAAGGGGAGGCTTTCATCCAGCAGTGGGAATCTTCTGGCTGATGAGTGAGTGTAATGCTTGCGTTTGACCGCCATCTGCGAAGATGCAGTCTACGATGGAATACATCCGAGTTACTCACGACACGATATATAGATTGTACCAAACTCTATACTTTTCCTTATACTAGATATATAAAATTCTACTAGCTAACTCTAAGTATGGCCACAATAGGTAATAATTTCATAGTTTCATTACAAAGACTTTTCAGTCATATCTACTAATTTATCTAATACCACAGAAGAAATAATAGTACTATGCTAATACCAAGTGCCAATCATAATATTAAATAAAAATATACTTACTCGAATTTCTATTAATTTAGGAAATTGAGATCAATGAGAATTTCATGGGTATTATGTATTATAAGTATGTCATCATCAGCCCGGAGACGTCCACTGCTGAACGAAGGCTTCCCCCTTAGACCGCCACACTGTACGACAACCTGCAATTTGCAATAACAGTAATATAATAATAATAATGTATTTTATTTGTAATAAGTATGTATTTACGGAAAAAAAACAAAAAAAAACTATATAAGTATTCTATCATCTATCTGGTTTCCATAATACAAGCTTTGCTTAGCATGGGGCTAGATGGCGCTGTGTGTAAAATGTCCCCCAATATTTATTTATTTCTCTTTAATAATTAAAAAAAAAAAATATTTAAAAAAAACTTCTCTACAACCCTTTGTCAACTTGTTGGTACTGGGACGGGGGCTAAAAGCGTGGTAAAAAATTTAGGGTACACATCGTGAAAGGTGCCTAAATTTTCGCGACACTGGTACATGCGACTGAGTCCATTTTATGATTCTCTTTACCCATGCCATGGCAGCGTAATGCACGCGACCGATAATATAATTGCAGTAGACACAATGAGCAGCCTCGATTAGAACTGTACGATATCATCTAGTTTCAAGGTCGGAGCAACAGCTAAACTAACAAAACATACCACATTACTACAGAGTTCATAAACTTACATCATAATTCGGGGCTTGTGAAATTGATTTCAGTGCCATCGCAATCCTGTTTACAACTTTACTTGTTTTCAACCGACTTCAAAAAGGGAGGTTCTCAATTCGATAGAGCTAGTAGATTCTGTAGTGGTGTAAGACTCTACTGCAGAGTCCGCCTGGCGAAGTACCACACCTTTGCCAGTTATTCAACCGCCAAGCAGTAGTGTGCAAGCATTACTGCTTGACGGTTTGAAGGGCAATGTTGCCAGAGAAATTACTGGGTATGAGAATTAAGAGATTTAACTTCTAATATCTCAGGGTGACGAGTGCATTGCGGTGCAGGATTGTGCTCGCAAGTTCACAATTCTAGCACTGCTACTGTTAGTGGCAGGCGTGACGCTTACCATCAGTTGAAAGTCTTGCTCGTCTCGTCACTTGAATGTATAAAAAAAAGCTAGTAGTTGGCAGTGGATTGTTTTTGTTAGAAATAGATTTGTGTTTGGCTACCAACTCGTCCGATGGTAAGTGGCGCGACAGTGTGTCCAAAAAAGAGCACATCTATTTAGAAAAAACCTATTTACTAAAATAAACGATCCAAAAAGATCTATATAGATTGTATTTCGCAGGAGACAGGAATTAAGAAAGTGCAAATATCTTGGTTATTTATTATTTATAAATATTTGTTGGTCGAAACCTCAAATATACATTTTAGCTCTGTGGTCGAAACCGAAACACGTATATATCGTTGTTTCAACCCAATTTGAAACCGAAACACATTTCAACTTTCAACCCAAATAAACTTAGAATAAGGTCTTCTTACTTTGGATAAACATCATTATAGCTTTTTTAGATATTCTTTATTTTGCAGATATAGCTGTAAGTGTAGGAATGGGCGGAGTAAGAAACGACGAAAGCTCAGATGACAGAGTAAGTTCTTTTTCCTACCTTGTCATTCCAGCAGCAAGCTGTAGAAAATCGATTGTCCATTCTCTCACCAGATTTATTTTCCAGGGAGTCTGCCCGCCGAACACGTCGTGTGTTGCCATTAGTTCGTGTCCGATGCTGGAAGATCTCCTCGACTATTCGTGCTTTTCTTCAGACAAGCAAGTATTATTTTGTTATATTTTATGTTTAGTCAATAGAGTTAAGGGCAGTATATGAAGTGTTTGAACTTTGGTTATTTCTATGTTTTAAAGCATAAATAGTTAGAAGTCTCAGAAAGTAGTCAAAGCTAAGTGAGTTTTGAAAATTACATAAAATATCCAGAAGGTGTCCAACGGGTTTCGGGACTCGTTTATTCTCGACGGTTAAAAAGGTAATCATTACGAGATCTGTACTAAAAACCAACAAATCTCATACAATAGGGAATATGCATAATATGTTTTTTAATGACTCACAAAAAAGCTGACTGGTAACAAAACAAATTATCGAAAGTAAAATTTTAATACGTGCACAAATAAAGAAGTTATAAACATTTTAGTTTCATGTTAGTTAGGGAAGGCACTACGAGTATACTAGGTTTTACGACGTCAAAGTTCACGATTCAATATACAAATTCTATACTTGCTCGTGTTTTGCTAGAAAGGGACAGATGATTCCTTCTAGTTGCCCCTAGTCTGAACACTTATATTTCAGAACTTTACCATCCGATTTCAATTATTTTTCGACGTAAGCATCAGATTCAGTTAAACTATCAATTTATTCTATTATTTTTAATAATTGAAACACATGCATATTCCCTATTAAAACAAAAACTTAACAAACCACCTGCTTTCATATAATGAGGTACCTCGTGTAATATTCAAGGTTCACAAACACTCATAGCTAAACTAGGATAAACACGTCCTAGTTGATTATTTTAGGTACTTCCACCGCCTGAACCAGCTAACTTGTGGTCACGCTAACAACGAGGACTTCGTCTGCTGCCCGTCTTGTGACTGCGGCAAAGTTTACCAGGAGGGGACCCAGGAGTGTGGCCAGAGTATGGTGCGGGGCAGCGACTACAGTGGGATTGGAGCGCATCCTTGGGTAGCGAGGATTGGATTTACGAGTAAGCAATGAGTGCATCAGCCTTTAATATCTCTCTCACAGACTGGAATTAAATTAGATTAAGTTAAGTCCTTGATCCAGACCTTTCATATCACCTTCCATATCTCAAACATAATACTTAGCGTAAGTATACGAGTGCTAAATAGCTCTAGTGATGTCACAGGTGTGTACGAAAAAAACTTTCTTGGTTTTCATTAATGATATTATATAAATATATAAGGAGATATGTTATATTGTGCCCTGAAATGGCCCCGTGAAAACGGCCCCAGAGACTGTCTCGTTTGTCTGCGTTTACTAAGTGACACGCTAGCTATCCCTTTTGCTCTGATATAAGTACTATCTTCGTTCGCTCTCCGGTACTGTTTAACTCGTAAACATGACGGCACAGGAGCCATTTTCAAACGTTGTTTTATTACACGATAGCACATCATTCGTAATCTTTGGTTTTCATACAGTTCGAAATTATTTTAGTTCCACAGTACGTAGGTACGTAGGTGGTGTAGGTTATTGTAAGCCCACTGCTAGGCATTAGGTTTAACCTTTAGAGGAGATTAGACCGTAATTTCACCACACATTTACATACGCCATTGGACTTCTTCTCCGGGCATATATATGTATTGTGTTACTCACGATATTTTTATAACCGTCGGTCGATGTGAGTTTTTAAAATCCGTACATATTACATATTACGAGCACGGGATAAAATTTAGGACCTCACAATTAGGAGGCGCGCTTTCTTCGAATGATCTGCCACGGCTTTCAGAGGCAGACCCTGGACAATTAACAAGGTATTTTTTAGTGTCCCGTAGCAGACAGAATGATGTCCAACTAATCTATACATATAAAAGGCTCTGTCCCGACTGATTGGTGACTGACTGAGTGACTGACTGACAGTCCAAAGGCTGTGCGACCAGCGGTTTGCCGCTGGTCGTACAAACTTGAAATTTGGAGGGTGTATTCGTCTCGATGCGGAGGGGTGTACTAAGAAAGGATTTTTCGAAATTCAATCGTCAAGGGGGAGGGGAAGGGGGGGAAGTTTGTATGGAAGTTCTTTGGATGATAGTTCATTTAAAATATAAAATGCTGTTTTAATTTTTTTGACAGGGACGATTCGTCCGTACGCGGACGAAGTCGCGGGCGACCTCTAGTTAATAAATAATCCTGTTATTAAGTCTGCGTTGTTTGTCTTTGAAACCAGTGACTATAGTAGTGACAGGAAAGATACGCTTTCGTAATGTTATGAGATGATTCCTGTTCAAGTGCCCATGGCCATTGTAGTGTTACTCAAAACTTTTACGAAGAAAACTAAGTCCACGAAAGCACAGCATTGGCGAACAAATTTTTTGGAATTCGTATATTTCTTTAAGTCTGTCTTTTTAAAATGATAATTTGTTTACAGATAAGGACACAGGCAATGTTAGGTTTGCTTGTAGCGGTTCCATCATCAACAAGCGGACTGTTCTAACAGCAGCGCACTGCGCTTTGGCCAAGCCTGAAGGGTATAAATTGTAAGTTTACTTTTTGTTAAACAATCTTTTATTTATAGTTCTAAATAACCACCACGAATATACACGACGACTGAGGCGGAGGTGGACATTTTCTGGCTGTTGATGTATGAATATAGGTAGTACATGACGGTACTACTTATATGCAACAAACGTGTTTGGCGTACCACCAATCTGCGTTACATACGCAGATTGGTGGTACGCCAAACACGTTGTCTCACTGTGTATCACTAATCTTTCAAAGTACAGTAGGTACAGCTTGTATAATATGTAGATACTCAGCGCGTCAGCCTTTATGGTCTTAACCAGTCTTGTCCACTACTTTTACTGCTTTATCTTGAACATCAGCCTTTATCTACTTCTGGGCATAAGCCTAACCGCGAAGGGTGATTGCACGGGCAATAATCCAACACGTTGACCAATGCGTGCTGATTCAATACGCAATCAAATTTCTTCCGTGGACACAATTATGCAAGTTTCCTCACAATATTTCTTATTTTTTGGTTCGCTGTTGGCATCAATAAAAAAAATAGAGTATATCGCACGTCCTAATTGAAATGCGAAAATAGTGGCATATTTTAGCTAAACAAATAAGCAACTCTAAAGCTAAGGAAGAGGACATAGTTAAGCATGCAATATAAGTGACTGGTTGTCACGTCTCGAACGACAGCTGAACGTCCCCAAAGTTTCAGGTGTGCCGCGGACAAACGGCTAGTACAGAATCCTATGTTTCATTGAACGAAGATTGTTGGTGTGAATTCTTAAATCTGTACGTGAATTACGTAAAAATCATTCGTTACCAGAGAAATTACTGGGTATGAAGAGATTTAACATCTGATATCTCAGGGTGACGAATGCAGTGCAGTGCGGTGCAGGATTGTGTTCGCAAGTTCACAATTATATCACTGCTACTGTTAGTGGCAGGCGTGACGCTTACCACCAGGTAAACGTCTTGCTCGTCTTGTCACTAAATTGTATAAAAAAATCTAAGTAAGCAATTGAGGTCGGCTCCACAATTATAATGCATGTCTTGCCTCGACTGGTTTTCCACGGTTTTACTGAGTACTATTATTTATTCTGTGGTATTCCATAACACTATTATATTTCAGATCGACTGTAGTGGTGGGTGAGTGGGATATCGGTCGTAGTCCCGATTGCAACGACTTCTTCTGCGCGCCACCTACTCAGGCCATCAAAGTGGACAACGTGGTCGTACATCCTGGGTACGAACAGAAGATATTCCGCCACGACATAGCTCTTATTATGTTGAAAGAGGAAATCAAATACTCGGGTATGAAGATTTTTGTATTTTACATTTTATTATGAAGTATCAGAACTTCTTCTTACTGCTATTTTAGTACATATTTTTATTCTCACTGATATAGTACATAACTATTGGAGGTTCATTGCCTCAAGAAACGCCGACGTGTCGTATACGAGCAAAAAGCTCCGGCCGTATTTTCCTTGCCTACTTTTCCTCTTTCTATCATTGTGTAATTGAGGTTTTTTTTATACTGAGAGACTAGACGATAATTGGGGTTCTCTTGTGATAAACGTGACGCCTATAACGTTTTTAATACAAACACGATTAAATTTCTCCATTATACAGGGTTAGTTCTAATCAGTTACAGTTTTACTTAAAAAACTTTTTCAACCGTTAGTCACTGCTTAAGATGCTCTGCCGTGAAGTGTAACATGCAAGAACAAGACAGAGAAGTTTAAGCAGTGACTAAGAGAATCGAGATTATTTTAGGTAAGGCTGTATGTATTCTTTTAAGGGCGTATTATGTACATCAAAACAAACACCTTTTACTATAGGCCCAACATTGAAATAGCAAAAAAAAAAAAGCTGTTCAATACATTTTGCCCAAGGTCGATGAACTTTTTGTATGGAACAGCTGATATTTTATTCACGTTTTCAATGTTGGCCCCTTAGTAAAACTTGTTTGTTTTGATGTACAGAATATGCCCTTAGAAGGATGCTAACTGATTAGAACTAACCCTGTATAGTGACTCCATCAAAGATGAAATTATTCATGAAATTGAATAAAAATGCTCAAGCGAATACCTACATTCAACCTTGACCATGCCCTTTAAAATGGCCACTACAAATAAGCATTCCATTTATTTCCGAGTACAATCCTCGACATTGATATCCTCGACCTCAGTTGATTGACATCTGACGGCTCTTTTGTGACCATTTCATTTCTAGTGACAGCGGCGCCGATTTGCCTCAACGATAAACCGGAAATCGTTATAAACGAGCGCGCCACGCTTGTGGGCTGGGGGAAGTTATCCGGACAGAACAACGTAGTAAGTAGCTGAGATTATCTCATCATCATAATCAACTGCTGGCTGCTGATAGGCTTATTGATGTAGGCTGACTACGCACATAAGCCTTACCCAAGGCATGCCACTTCAGACCTATTTTCAGCAGATTCTCAAGTACAGTCAACAATCATGTTTCATAGCGTCTTACGCTACTTTTGTCGTTTCGTGGATTTCACTGTAGAACACGCCCAACTCAGCAGGAATCGGTTCTGCAAAGGTGCTACACATACACATAGATATATCATATGTAATAATCAGCCCATTCAGTTGCACACTACAGCTTGCTAATAGCCTATGTCGGTGACTTTAGTTCTCTAGCGAATATACTCGTAAAAGGAAATGTTATATGAATAAAATAAATAAATAAATATTGGGGGACATTTTATAAACACAGCGTCATCTAGTTCCATAATAAGCAAAGCTTGTATTATGGATACCCACTGAGTACACTGCTGTATAATAGAGGTCAGTATGGAGACCCACTGACCTCTATTATACAAGTACGCTGAACTCAAAGAAAAGCGAAGGCCCTACTCTGCTGAACTAAATATTGTCTAGGAAATTACCGTTTTTTTGGGTCGATTTGAAGCGCCCCTTCGAGCGTCTCTTTTACTAATATTGACATTTGTGTCAATAATACCGTTGGCTGTCCACGCCAAAATGGAAAAATCAAATGGCTTCAATTTGCTATCGACAATATGAAGTCCAGCGTACTTTGTATAATAGAGTCAGATAGCTGATAGAATACTTATATAATTGTTATTATATATTATGTATTATAGATAAAACACCCAGAAACAGAACAAACATCTATGTTAGTCACATTCATTTTTGTCCTGGATCAAACCCACGCCCTACAGGTCTGAAGGCAGACATGATACCAACTGAGCTTTAAGGCTGTTAAAAAAATGGGAATGATATTACCTCTATTTTGCCATGGGAGTATTTAAATTTACACGGGACAAAGAAGCAGATGTTTGGTGGATCAGCTAGCTGTTGGTTTGTTTGTTCCATTTTCAGGCGGCAATGAAGCAACGGATCGACTTAACTTTTGGCAATCGGATAGTAACTGTGACATAGGCTACTTTAGGCATTGTGCCTACCAATGTGACATATGACCCGTGATCTGGCAAGTCTACATATAATACCAAATAAATGTATAGTATAATACAAACGATACAAAACTTGTCAGATCACGTCACGAAAGCAGTTTTGTTTTGCGGTTACTGGAGCTGATTGGATCTGATAGTGAAATCATAATAGCATTAGTTAAGTACCCAATCACACATCACAATGGAAATTCTTCACATCACAATGACAAAGTTAATGTACTTCGACCTTTGCTGATGTCATTAATTTTGTTTTTAATAGAGCGATTACAATGTCAGTTGTATGGATTGTTTTTCCTGACTCCACATCTATATTTAAATATTTGTATATTTTTTCCAAAATTCGTCATGGTGTGGAGTCACGCATATCGTATCGCGTCGCGTCGCGAGTCGCGTATATATATATATATATATATATATATATATATTCCTTCCCCGCACATGGGCACGCTTTTGGATGATGACTCATTGAGAGTGGCTGCCGCTCTTCGGCTCGGTTGTTCCGTGTGCGAACCTCACACCTGCATCTGCGGGGCGAGGGTTGAGGCAGACGGGCACCACGGCCTAAGCTGCACTAGGTGCGCAGGCAGAAGACCGCGGCACCACGCCATCAATGACATCCTTAAGCGTGCCTTTGTGTCGGCCGAGGTTCCTTGTGTCTTGGAGCCCCCGGGTCTATCGCGTTCCGACGGCAAGCGGCCGGATGGTCTAACACTGGTTCCGTGGCAGAAGGGGCGCTGTCTTGTGTGGGACGCAACATGCGTCAGTACGTTTGCGTCCTGCCACCTCCCCGCTACTCAACAGTCCGCTGGTGCGGGAGCAGAGGCAGCCGCCCGAGGCAAACGCTACAAATATGCCAGTTTGGAACCAGTGTACGACTTTGTCCCGTTTGCCGTGGAGACGTCGGGCCCGTGGAGCTCTGACGCCAAGCAACTAGTTCGGGACCTTGGCCGCCGTTTAAGGGAGAGAGGGCAAGACCCCCGTTCTGGCTGGTTCTTGGCTCAGCGGGTCTCCATCGGTATACAGCGCGGTAACGCGGCTAGTGTGTTCGGTACGTTTGGGCCGGGTGCTACGCGCGGGAGTTACTCGTAATTTTACGACATTGATTTAAGGATCTGTTTAAGTTTAATGTTATAAAAAAATATTGCATTAATTTAATGTAGCGCATGAAATAAAATAAACAACTTGACAATAACAGCCACGTCTGGTCTGCGCAAAGTATATATATATATATATATTTTACAGACTTACGCGTATAGGTGTTATCTACTAAGCCAATAAATACAATGGGTCAACCGCGAAAAAACCAGCTATCACCCATCACCCATCACCCTCGACAAATTGCATGTTGACTTCAAGTTGACCTTATAGTAAAATTTGCTTACAATAATGAGTACAATGACCTCCTTTTGCCTTAGTAATACCGAAACGCGTAACCCAGCACACGATAAATGGATTTTCATGGTGCATGCAAAAGCTGCGCGTCCACTACGTCGGAATCAGCTCGTACGGAGCGTCAGCATTTATAATAGTGCCGATAAGGTGTGTCCACTGCATTCGAATTTTGCATCGGCATTATCGACATCCGAAAGACGTATTCGCTGCCGATGAAATCGTCGGCAGAAATACCGGTAACTGGCATCGATTTGCCGATCCAGAGCACACATTCCAAAGTAACCGACCTAGCCTAAGACCGCCTTTTCCACCTTAGAGGGCAGTGGTTGTGGCATGGTGTCAGTATTGAGAAAATGCATTAATTTATCGGGATTGATTACAGCGATAGCTACAATATAAAATTGAATCACTGCTTTCATCTCGCTGTCACTGTGATTCTGCTGATTGCATGACTACCTTTACATTAATTATATCCCGAACGAAGGCAAATCGGTTTCTTCTAAGCTAGCATGATCTATTATAGACTCCGTCTTTGCTGAACATCAGGTTAGATGGCTGTCAAACGCAAGCCTATAAATACTTACATAAATGTATTATTTAGGTAAGCCGTCAACAGGAACTAGAGGTGCCTCTAGTATCGATAGAAACCTGTGAGCGAATCTTCGGTGAGTCGGTCCCAGTCCACGAAGGCCAGCTGTGCGCGGGAGGAGAAGAGGGCAAAGACGCATGCTCAGGCTTTGGAGGAGCGCCGCTGTTGATTACTAGAGGAGGGCAGTTTATGCAGGTAAGAAGTGTTGTTAGTATCGATATACTTGAGATCGATATTTCACGGATCGGTGCCAGCCATATTTTTCTACGCCATAATCAAAACCAACCGCCAATTGTTTTTTTTTTGTAAATAAATATGTTTATAAATTATAAATATGGGTAGATGTTCCACACAGCGATCCATACTAAGCAAAGCTTGTACTATCGAAACCAGTGGTACTTAGATACTTTTTTTGTAAATACTTACATACAACACTCAAAAACAGAACAAACATCTTTGTTCTTCACTTAAATGTTTGGCCGGGGGGTGGGGATTGACCCCACGCCTCACAGCTCTCAAACCAGACGTGCTACAACTCGAGCTCTAAGGCAGTCCAAAAATATCAGTGTACTGTTACGTAGCTCTGTGGGTGCGATTATGGAACTTAAGGCATGGGAATAGAGATTGTCATGACGGCGCTGCTTTCTTGACCCGGTAGACAGAGTGGAGCGAGAGCGACAGGAAAGTTATTTGCTATGGCGTGAAGATATGGATGTTAAATGAATAGCGCCTTATACCATGATTTTGTGATTAGCAGCGAAGTGGTAGCAAGAGCCCTGCCATCGCATCGGTGTCCGAGAGCATTGTTGTCCAAATCAATTATCAAAATAAATTTATTATTATATAAAATAATATTTAAACCCCTAAACAAATTTTCTTCAAACGGCAAAATAAAAAACTACATCAAAATCGGTTCAGCCGTTAAGCTAAGAACACTCTTGATAAAGTCAACAGTTAAACAAAAATAATATCATAATCGGTTCAGCCGTTTGGAAGCTACGAAGCCACAGGCAGACACACGTTCAACACAACATACAACACACATACACACATTCATAACACTAACTCTAACTGTTTTTGGTCGAGGCTTAAGGCCACAATATTCTACATTACAAGCACATTTTTTAATGCGATCGATCACTAGTCTAATGCTGTATCAGGTAAGGTCATATTTAGCGGAGCAAAAATATGGTGGTTACGCAGATTCGAGCCAAGCTTCGATTTTGGAAGCTATTCTCAGATTACCCCCAAAAGTATCGAAATGAATAACTTTTTAATCATATTAAGTTCTCCACTCTGTTTAATAATATTTTTTTATATGACTGTGTGCTGTATTAGGACATTTCACTGAAAAAAGTTTAAAAATAGGCACCATTTTGGTATTTTTTTCTATCGGGGAATCTATATTTATATAATCGCGTTTTCAACCTGAAAATGTACTACGTATGTTTCTCTGTAACATATACCTATACATTTTTTGGCTTTAAATTTAGTAATTTGACTAAATAACATTGATTTTGCGAGGAGCATCTTTGGAATATACAAGCCTTAAAATGTTTCCTGCGCCGAAGCTAAACTATAACCGCACCTCATCTTTCGAAGTCGGTAACGAGGATGAACAGAAACCGGAACATATAACATAAACACGTAGCCCCACAAATCTTTAAGTTGTTTAATATTTCAATAAACTTGTCCATTTCAGCTCGGGATTGTTTCCTTCGGGTCCGAGAACTGCGGCAGTGAGGGCGTGCCCAGCGTGTACACAAATATTGCACACTACTACCGGTGGATTGTAGAGAACTTGCCCTCGTAACGACACTAACTGCAATCTTGTAGACTAAGAATGAATAAAAAGAATTGAAAAATAACATACATTTTAAAATATCTTAGTTATAACCGTTATAACAAAAAAAGATCAGTATAATCCTATACTTATATATTATACTAGCTTTTGCCCGCGGCTTTGCCCGCGTAGTAATGTTGAATACTGGAATTCGGTTAAATCGGGGCCCAACTCAATTGAATCACTAAAATACGTATATTATTGCATTTTTTCCAAGCCGCTTGCAAGTCTTTAAGTTTGCTTGAGGATGATCAAATTTAATATAAAAAATTATTTAGCAGCTTAGGCTGTACAGTATCTATAATAATTATGTCCGTCAAACAGTCGTCTGCGTGGACCTACAAAAAAATAGCCTATGTCCGTTTCCGAACCTTATGCTATAACTACCTATCCAAAAATGCAGCTCCATCTGTTCAGCCGACCAATAAATACGCCCATCCCCGTCCCCATTCCCAGCCTCATCCCTATAAGCGGCCCCTTCCCCATCCCCATCCCTATACCAAATGTAATTTTAATATGAACACGCCCATCCCCGTCCCCATCCCCGTTCCCTCCCTCATCCCCATCCCGAACCCCATCCTCACCCCATCCCATCCCCACCCCCATCCCGATTTCAACTTTCATCTTAATATGGACACGCCCATCCCCGTTCCCAGCCTCATCCACATCCACATCCCATCCCCACCTGTCCCCACCAAATCCCCACCCCATCCCCACCCCATCCCCATCCCGATACCAATTGTAATCTTAATATGAACATGCCTATCTCAGTCCCGTCTCCGTTCCCAGTATCATCGCCACCCCCACCCCCACCCCCATCCCCACATCTATCCCCATACCTATACCAAATTTCATTTGAATATGTACAGCCGTTCAAAGTTAAGGAGAAACAAACGTACTATCACTAAAACTTCGTTTTTTTTTTTATACTAACGGGAGCTGATTTTGAAAAAACTGTGACACCCGTATCTTTTTATTTTTATAGTAGAATATGTATACCAAGTTTTGTATCAATCGAACCAGAGAATAAAAAGTTTCATACAAACTTTAACACCCCATTTAACCCCCTTCGGGGTTGATTTTCGAAAAATCCTTTCTTAGTGGGCGTTTACACCTCTCCAAAAACATACCCTCCAAATTTCAAGTCTCTACGTTTAGCGGTTTGGGCTGTACGTTGTCTATATGTCAGTCAGTCAGTCAGTCAGTCAGTCAGTCAGTCAGGACAAAGCCTTTTATAGTTATAGATAGCTGCTTGACGTTTACCATCGATAAAATTAGTTTCGATTCCAATTAGGACTATTGGAATTATTGGATTTAATCATTGATTATTTCATGGACAAAATAAAATTTTCACCTCACGAGCTCGGAAAGATTCTGTTTGTCATTCAAAATCAAAATCTGAGTGCAAATGCAAAAGTGAATTTTGCCCGCTAGCGTGGAAAGAGCAAAAAATACGAATCTTTCTATTCAATATTTTTTTATACCGCCAGACCACTGAAAATGCACAAGCAATACTTATTTCATGTCAGTCCGCCAACATTTTTTTTAAAGATAATCGCACTGGCGAGCACAAAAAAGACTGCATGAAAACTCTAGCATTTTCCTCGCTGTAGTGAGATGAAAAGTTGTGTGTTACGCTCGGCAGCAAAGTTATTCGGCGTCTCGTACTTTTGAAACCCTCGCTACCTTTGATTATATACGAGAGCGAGCTAGCTCCTCCAAGCTCGCTACGCTCAGGATTCTATATTTGAACCCCTAGAACCCTTCACTTGCTCAGGTTTCAATACAAATACTCGCGCCATAAACAACTTTGCAGGCTTGCATAACAAATAACTATTTTATTTATCGACTATCATTCTGCCATCCCCAAGCCACTTGCCAAGCGTGGGAATTATGGCAAACCATCCCTCCTTCATTATGTACAATCAGAATATTAGGTGTCGTGAACTTGTTATTGATGAAATATCGTTAAGTATGATATTTCATCAATTCGCAGATATCTGCGATTGCGATGTAAGTTTATCAAAACCTATGTCGACGCGACGTTTTCGAAGCTATTTCATAGTTTTTTATGGTTTAAAGGCTATCCGTCATATGCATAAAACGCTAAAACGTATTTCAACACTTATTTTAGTTAGTTTTGTAAAATTTCTTTCGAATTACGATATGAGTTTGTAAAAAGAAGACAAAACACTTTTTAACATGAAATTTTCGGAGGAGGAAGTTGACATCTGCGACACAGTTTTATACTTCTGCATCAATCTTTATTGTTTGTGATTCTTTATGTTATTGTTCCAAATAAACAGATTATTATATTATTATTTAAACTTTTTAGTGTTCTATGCATAAGACGGTTAGTGTTTAAAAACAGCTCACTTCGTTTAAAAAATATAAGGGTACAGAACCTACAGAAACTACAAAATATGTCACATAAATTATATATTTCCTTAGTAAGTAGGTAGGGTTATATGGTGATAAAAAACTACAATAAAACGTAATTCAATGCATTGTGATTGTAATGTGAGGCACAGGGCTGTGCGTTTTTCAGTAAAGAACAGAGAGTGCCGAGAAGATCGACTTGGGCGTGGTCTTGGATCTGCTGGTTAAACTCCTGAAAACAAAATAACATAATAATAAGCTTCACAGGAGTTTAGGCGGGAACCCGGAAAAATCATGTCGCTGCATTGTATTGTGTTTTTTGCGAATTGATGACTAAAAATGTTGATTTTTTGAAAGATACATTTTGCGAAAGGAACATTGTACGAAAGGGACATTTTGCATGCAGTGGACATTTTAAGAAAGGGACATTCTGCGACGGAACGGTTTTATTACATGCACAAGTGTGGGCAAGTGATATTATGTGGTGAAATATGTCTTTCCGTGTTATTATCAAAAGTAAAGTCGCCACAACTTCACTTGGACATTACTTGGACTTGACTGTGACTAATTTCGTGTGACTGACTGTGATGTTATGAGTTATTTGACTTCATGACTTAAACTTAAACGAAGGTACATAACTTATACTTGACACTGGCAGAATGCATGAAGTGCGATGCCAAAAACGAAGAAAAAATATTGCTTCACAAAAGACACGCTAACATTTAGCTTCACTTGAAAAGTAAAGTACAACCACGCAGTAAAAAGATACAAACAAATTTTGCAAAAACCTAAACTGCTTTACGAATTTAAGAATATAGACAAATCCAGAAAGAAAATACTACTTAGTAAAATCAGTTGTTCCTATATATGTACTTACATGGTTAATGGTGACAGTCGGTATAAATTTAGGACTGATGCGTTTGGTGGCATATTCCGAAATCAACTGCAGCTCCACTCCTTCGTTGGACGACACACACTGCCGGATCAGGTTCACGGGCAGATTGGCGTTTCGGACGCACTGAAAATAACAGGGATCACTTGTAAGCTTAGTTTAAAGCTAATACACAAACTGAGGGAATGGTTTGCCTTACCCACAGCGTGGAAAAAAGAAAATGTTCACAAAATTGAAATCCTCGCAACTTCTATATTTAACGACAGATTTTTTATTGATCTAAGTACTATTTACCTGACCTGGGTATGTCCTAAAACTGCATCCAGAACCACCGGAGGACGGGCAGCAGCGTCCCTAAGCCGCCTGCCAAGCGTGGGGATTATGGCAACACCCCCCTTTAAGGAAGAGGCCTTCGTTCAGCAGTCGACGTCTTCCGGCTGTTGATGTGATGTGTAAGTACTATTTATGATCATTATTGTTATCCAATGTGACTAGATGTGATGATGGTATCTGGCGTGTAATGTGTGTGTGTGTGTGTGTGTTTATGGTATGTGTGTGATGTTTTGTATTGTAATGTTTGTTTTGTTGTGTTATGTTATGAGACACAAAGAAATAAGAATAATCAGCCAACTTATCTGAATAGGACACGGATTCCTTATTCTGAGCTTCTTTTTTTAAGCAAGGGTCAGGTTATTATTGTTTTCGACTCTGCTTTACAAGGGCCCGTACCGTGACTGTCTTAAAATCATGATTATTAGGTTCAGCTGCCGACTCTGCGCGAACGTGAATTTTATTGCGACGCGATACGGCTCGTGGTCGTGCATCTTCTGTGGCTGGGTCTGGCGTTGTAAGATGTCACAGTACGACCCCAATACTCTACTAGTATTTGATGTGGCAATGGGCAGGCCACATCGCTCGATTAACTGTTAACCGATGGGGAAGAAAGGTTCTTGAGTGGCGACCGCGAACCGGAAGACGCAGCGTAGGAAGGCCTCCCACTAGGTGGACCGGCGACATTGTAAAAGTCGCGGGCAACCGGTGGATGCAAATGGCAGGTTGTCGTACAGTGTGGCAGTCTAAGGGGGAGGCATTCGTTCAGCAATGGACGTCTCCGTGTTGATGATGATGACTCTACAAGTATTGTTAAGATAAGGTTACTTACCGTAAGATCTCCAACCGTGCCAGTTTGTTTTTCCATCTCGCACGCCACATACGCGGCTTTCTTTGCGTCTGTCTTGCCTTTCATGTAGTACAGAGCGCAGTCTTGCACTATGTTGCCGAGGCATTCCGACGGCCCGTGCTGGCACTCGAAGCCGCGGCTACCGTCGTCTATACTCTAAAAAATAAAACAGAAAAGTTTTTTTTAATACAATTAAGTGACGAGACGAACAAGACGTTCATCTGGTAAGCGTCACGTCTGCAATAAACAGTAGAATTGCCAAAATTGTGAACTTGCGAACACTATCCTGCGCGCACTGCTCATCACCCTGAGATAATAGATGTTAAATCTCTTCATAAATAGTAATTTCTCTGGTACATTGCCCTTCAACTTGGACCTGGGTATGTCCTAAAACTGCATCCAGAACCACCGGAGGACGGGCAGCAGCGTCCTCTTAGTTAACGGTGGTAACACTCTGCGATCCCCAAGCCGCCTGCCAAGCGTGGGGATTATGGAAACCCCTCCCTATTAAGGGGGAGGCCTTCGTCCAGCAGTGGACGTCTTTGGGCTGACGAGTGTTGCCCTTCAAACCGGAACACAGTAATGCTTGCACACTACTGCTTGGCGGTTGAATAACTGGCAAAGGTGTGGTACTTCCCCAGACGGACTCTGCAGTAGAGTTCTACCACTTAAATATATTATAACAATAATTGTAATCGTAAGATAGATTCGTCATCGTGTTGAAGTAACTGCTTGTAATACAAGCTGTTGTTTTGTTTTCCCGCCATATTTACAGAGTTTATTTATTTTATTTTCATAGCACATATAACAGAAAGTAACAGAGGCATGTTTAAATATTATGCATACTATATAAAGTTAACGATCTAGGTCACTTTCCAAAACATTATGTGCCTAGTATGGCTTTATACAATTTAAGACTTATGTGTATCATCTTAAGAGGTACTTTTATATAATTTAGAAGAAAATACAATTTACAAATATTTGTTAAGGAAATAACTTATGTTGTACAAAATTATGAAAGAATCCAACACAATATTTAAATTATAATTTAAACAGAATACTTTTTAGTTTAAAGTGAAAGCGGCTCAACTTATTATCAAAGATATCAATGTCTTCATTATTTGCCAGATTTAGAATTTAATTGTACTGACGACTTAAACTAACAATGGGATTGTAATAGGATGTGTTAGATGTGAGTATATATAGATATATACTCAGCGCTATGATCAAGGGTTGACGATAAAAAATAAAAATAAAGTTAAAGTTTATAGCGATGAGTAGATCTACCTCTGAAAATTTATGGCGAGGATGCAAAACAACAGCTTGTATTTTTAACCTGGACGCAAAAAAAGTGTAAGTAAAGGTTTTAAAAAAAACATTTGTACATAGAGTTTATGTCGAAAGAGTCTTGAGATTTGAAGGCGCGACAGCCCGTAAATGCCGTGTTTGTTTAAAAAAAAGCAAACACAACAACAACTAAACACACATAACAATAGTCATAGTGATAGATCAGCGCTGTTTGATATACAGCACTATGCTGAGTTGAAGCCATTTTTGTGACATCATCCCTTTGACTGTAATTATGTTAAAGTTATACTATTTACAATGATGTTACAAAAAAAATTACATTTCTTTCTTTCTTTCTTTCTTTTCTTTCTTAGTGACAGTCTTTTGTGGTTTGACAGTGTTGGAGAACATTTTGGCCACGAAAACTTTCTTTCTGCACAGACTCTGGGTAGGCTTTGGTGTCCTGTATGTTTAGTAAGATGTTTATGAAGTACTTATAGGCAAAGTAATAAAACAATTAATAAAATAAATAAAATCACACCACCTGCTCGACAATGTCCAATTAAATAAATATCATGCAACCTCAACGTAAAGTAAGGCATTATCTCTTAAGGGATATAAACTTGTATGAAACTCCCTATGTAATAATAGTACATTATGATACGTGTGTGCTATGTTGGTCATTACACTACAGGCGGTATTATGCGCGCGAGCCGCAGGCGAGCGCGATAAGAAAGCCGAGAGCGTAATGACTAATAGCACAAGAGTTCCATACGACTGTTTTCGTCACACTTGCGAGGAAAAAACTTTTTTTTTTTGATAATAATCAACCACACAGCGAAAACATCAACAAACATTTGCGGAAACTGGCGCCCAAACCAGCAATGCGCGCGCAGGTTGACATTTACTTCAGCGGCATAAGAACTCTTTGTTGGTACTTATTACAAAAAAACTGTAAGTATTACCCGGCTATATTAAGAGTCCTTCGTATACGTACGTCTAATTCCAGTCACGTACAAACTTGACTTTACCGGGTTATACCTATTATAGTACAAGTGCCGTAATGTAAAGTAAAAAGCACGCGTGTGTAATAGCTTGGATTATGAGCCTAAAACCGATGCAATAAGATCCACTTTACGAGCAAGTGTGATGAAAAGTGATTTGTGAATTAAAGTGTGGAAACTCGTGGAAAACTATAAGTAAAAAAATGCCCATATGGCATTGTAAAGAGGCTTGTTTGAAAATCGAACTGGCCACCATAAGCAGAACTAAAAAAAAGGTGCGTTTACAAAGAAAGTGAAACAAAAGACGGTGTTTGGTCCAGTGAGTTTTAATTTATGTAGCCCTGGCTTTTTATTGTCTCGCAGAAGGTGTGAAAAGTATAGTATGCTAATCTGGAATAAAGCCTGTTTTGCTCCTCGTTCAGTTCAGCTCCTCGCTTCACACAGGTCTCTATAATATAACTCTATAGACTCCCTCGTTACGCTCAGAGTTCAATATGCCGCCCGTAATACACTGCTTTATTCCCTTAGTGCATAATCTACTATTATTTTATTATCCGCTAGAGCGCCTGTGCAATCACGGTTGCACGTTCCCCAAAGCAATTATACTTCCTGCAACTCCAGTTGCACGAAATTCGCGTCATATGATTTACCTCATAATTTGAATGGGGTGCTCAACAGATACCGTTAGTGAGTCTAATACGGATCTTTGATATATTTGCTTAAACTTACAAGTCTTTGCCACTCTCTGTGGGAATTTTAATCTATACACGAAGTAAAAAAAAGTGCAAATCGTATTTTTTTTCTGTAAGTTTTGATCTTTTTTTTTCTAAATCAAATTATACGTTTGTGTACGTTTGATATAAAAATAAAAAACAGTATGCTATCGCTTTAATTTTCAAATTAAAAATGTTTTTAAAAAAAATTTTTTTTTTTTAGGACAATTTTGCCTGACGTAGCATAATATTTTAATAATAATAATAATAATTGTCACTCAGCGTCGTAAGAGGCGCTTTTGAGACGGTCACTTAGAATGCGCGGGAAATACCTGGCGCCAGCGGCGCGGGACGGGACACTTATTTGAAATTTGATACCGCGGGATGGCGCTTGAGCGGCTAAGTAATTGTATTCGTACCTTCTGCATCATTCACTTTAGTAAAAATGCGTCTAGCTGTATTGTTAGGTATTGCGAACAAACCGCAATCTGAATTTCCCGTAAAATCGTTTAGATCCGAATTATAATTTGTAAGTATATATCTTAACAACCTGGAATATTTTAAAATGTAAATTCAGTCAATTCACTTGCAAATTTAACTTGTGCTCATTTATGAATTCTTGAAGATGAAACATGTATATCCAGAATTGCGAATGCGTTGCTTTCTCCACCGTTAAGAGGTACTCAATATATCTATATCGTGCGTGAGCTAAAAGCAACTTTTTGCCTTGTAAGTAAGCAGTTTGTAGTATTTTTTAATTTTATCTTATTTGTAAGGAAACGGAGAAAGTTTGCATATAATATATAACAGGTACTACCTATTATTTATAGTATACAACTTACGTCTTGTAAAATTTTTAAAATCGCCTCACTCGCATTTTTAAACCATCTTGTATTCTTATATGATCCATGTGGAAACCAGAAAATACATAGCGCGTCTTCCAATTCCTCCAACCTGTTTTATAATACTTCATGTGACACCATGTGATGGTCACCTTAAGTTAGTAATGTTGTCTAGATGGTGTTTATGGTGTTCTTAATAATAGTAACTCGCGACGGGAAGGTTTAGTAGGTACCCAAGATACCGCACGGTGCGGTGGTGCCACTATAGTCGAATTCATAACTAAAACTGACATTTCGAGTATTGCTACTTCGTGGCAAAATTTCAACAGTGCTAGGATAAAAAGATTAAGTTTCTTACCTTTATATTAAGAAACTTAATCTTTTTAAGTTATGTAATTTCACACCAGTGAACTACTTCGATATTTTCATATTAGTTATTGTAATAGATGTTGTTCTCGACTTTTTTACGGTTTCAATCTTTTCTTTTCTTTATAGTTATATTTCCCTGTAGCATGTTACAGACAACAACATTCAACATACAACATTTTTTCAACACAATATATTTTCCCTTTTCTACCTGCACTTCCACTGGCAGCCTTTTAAATGTTTATTCGATAATTCCTTTGAACGATAAAAACTGAACTGGATATAGTTTATTTAACTGGCAGCATTATTTTGAAAAGTGACATTTCAATCTGTCAGGTTAGTCCGTCTAATTATGAATCTGACTATAGTTTGGGGAGTTGCGCCATAAACAACCCGCATTGTACCTACTTATTGTGAAAATAAATAATGTTGGTTTTAATTTTTCTGATCTACGCTACAAGTCCAACAAACCAGTGAATCACATTTTTTTAAAATGTGATTCACTGGTTTGTTGTACTTGTAAAAAAAACCATCGACTTCAGAAAACTATGGGACTATCTCGAGTCGAGAGTACGAGTAGGTATAACATATCAAACAAAAAAAAAAATTATAAATCGGCCCGCCATTGACGTACAATAAATATCAGTAAAAAACATACTTATTAGCAGAGTAAGGGGCTAAAATAACCCATTATATACGAGGTAGTTTTACCGAGCTTTAGCGAGAGAGTAAAAGAAACCTAGAGAACTACAAGAATGAGTTATACCTAATGGGTTTTTAGCGCCGAGTGTGTTACACTCTACTTTTACTACGATTGCGAGAAAATAAAATAATCAAAATACCAAAATAAATGGTTTGTGTCTTTGACGGCAACAGATTGAAAATATTTATTTTCCTTTCTCTTCCATCTGCAAATTAAGGCAACACATCGCCATTCACATCATTCATTCATTTTCAGTATTGAAATTAAAATAATTGTAGTCAATCAATTAATTTTTTTACTAGTGAAAAATTTGTAAGATTTCGCGGCTTCGCGCCAATGCCTTCTTTTTTATTTTCTCCTGTAGCCACAACGCAATGCAATTCACGCCAAAGAGCATTTAACACTACGTTATATGCACGCATTCTACCATAGAGATCGCCGCTTTTAGTTCCATTTTCAAAAATAAAATGTTATTTTTTTACTAAACAGAATGAAGTCGAGTCTTTATTAATAAGAATTATGAATAAGATCTTTTTCGATTTTGTAGGCTCGTAGGAGTAAAAGACAAAAATTAAAAAAATAACTTTATCCCCTAGAGCAAAATTTTACTTTAGCCCCTGGAGCATGATTTGCTATTTTAGCCCCGGTTTGGAGTGCTATAATGACGAACTTTTTAAGCAAGAGGAGTGTATAGGAGTACATATTTATTTATTTATGTATTTCCAATGCACACATTACATAAAGTTTTAGAAACTAGAGCATGGTACATAGACCCTGTTAGGGCGCTGTAATTAACTAAAACTAACTAGTAGAGGAACATTTTTAGCTTATAAGACTAGTTTATCTATGCATATTGCATATTAAAAATATTTGTAAGAACCTATTATCATAATAAGTTACATTTAGTACTTATTACCTAATTGTTTTAACTACTTAAATAAAGTATTTTCTAATTAAAAACAATCAACAGATATAGTTATACTTAAGCTTAATAATTTATACATAGCTATAGTGTTAAATAGTACATACCTATCTATTTTATACCATTTATCTTCCATAATACATAAAGCCAAACTTCCTCTTTTTTATAGTCTGTTATAAATGAACATGCATTGCTGTTAAACTACTAACCATGCACAAAATAACCAACTCACGGAAGCTTTCCCGAATGGGATGAGGGCAAGGTCCAAATTGTCCTGTAGTTGGTTCACAGTTGGCACCAACTGGTTTATTATAAATCGCCTGCTGTCCGGACATTTGCTCTCGTAGTACACAGCAAGCTGAATCTGGAATAACAATATTGAATTAAATAACAAACACAAGATCACTCTCTTGTGTTGTGTCTTCGTGTCCGTAATTTCTTATGACTTCGCAGTCACAACAAATTACCACTGAAGAGGGAAGTGAATAGAACGGAAACTGACGCGACGCGTTAGCCGGGCATACGTGCAAATGCACGTATGTGATATATAATATGTATATTATATTTTTAGACAGCGAATACTCAAAAAGATAATTCAATTAGACGCGTAGGAAACCACCAAGTAAAACACTCTATTTTGAAATAGATCTAATTCATCATCATCTTCATCATCAGCCCGGAGACGTCCGCTGCTGAACGAAGGCCTCCCCCTTAGACCGCCACACTGTACTACAACCTGCCATTTGCATCCACCGGTTGCCTGCGACTTTTACAATGTCGTCGGTCTACCTAGTGGGAGGCCTTCCTACACTGCGTCTTCCGGTTCCCGGTTGGCACTCAAGAACCTTTCTTCACTGTCGGTTATCAGTTCTTCGAGCGATGTGGCCTGCCCATTGGCACTTCAACCCTGCGAGCTATGTCGGTGACTTTGGTTCTTTGGCGAATATCCTCGTATCGTTCCGGATTTTATCGCGCAAAGTAACTCCGAGCATAGCTCTCTCCTTTGCCCGTTGTGTGACTCTGAGTTTCTCCAAAACGCTAGCAGTTAAATACTTCGTTTCAGTTCCATAATTATGTCATCACTGGCAGCACACACTGGTTAAAGACCCTTGTCTTCAGCCACAGCGGGATTTTGGACGAGAAGATATTACGCAATTTCCCGAACGCTGCCCATCCGAGTTGGATTCTTCGGGCGACCTTTTTGTCGAAGTTGGATCTACCTAACTGAACAATCTGTCCAAGGTAGTTGTTGTAGTGGTCAACAACTTCGAGAGTATCGTTCCCAACAACAATCGCTACGGGTACAACATGGACATCGGACATGATCTTTGTCTTGTCCATATAAATTTTATGACCCACCTGTTGGGAAACGTTACTTTTCATAGTCCACAAACACTAGACATAACGGCCGATTATACTCCTCAGTCTTCTGTATAATCTGGCGGAGCGTGCAGATGTGGTATATATGGTGTCAAAGCCTATCCGGAAACCGTCTTGTTCGGGAGGCTAAAAGTCATCAAACCTGCGTTCGAGACGTAATGACTCTCGAGAAAAGATAGAATCACGATGCAATAATGGTTTATATATTGCATCGTAATTACGTAGATCTATTTCAAAATAGAGTTTTACTTCAAATGCGCGAGACGCGTGATTGGTATTACGTCTTATGTAGTGAAAATACGATTATGTGTATGAATCTGGCGACAATGGTTTTTCATACATTATTTTGACAGCCGTTCTAACCTAAGAAGTAAAAAAGAAGGGCTTTCGTTTTTCTGTGGAAATTACGGACACGACTAACGTCTATGTGTTACCCCTACCTTCAGAAATGCTTGCACAAGTGAATGAAACCCTGCACTGAATCGATTCAGAGAGACGAAGGAGACTAATTATACAATAAAAAACTATCATATTAGTATGCAAAGTTTTGAGCGAGTGTCTGTGTGAGTATGTCACAGATAAGCGAAGGCCCCACTCTCTCTTCAGTGGGGTAAGTCCACTTATTACCTACTTCTTCACACTGTAACGACTAAACGTATTCGGAATTATGATAGATTAACAAAAATAACCTAATTTGTATCCCGGAAGGATATATACCGCCTGTGTAGGATAGCGGGTGAACACATGTGGCAATGCTGATTAATAATGTCAAATCTGCTGAAGCAAGAGTTTTAATGTTAGATGTCAAATCTCTTCATGCCATTAATATATCTGGAACATTACCCTTCAAACCGAAACTGTTTGCACACTACTGCTTGGCTTGGTTGAATAATTGACAAACGTGTGGTACTTCCCCAGGCGGACAGCGAACTATGTAATATAGTCTGTCTGATTTACCGTCTTCGACCACACAGTCCCTTAACATGCAGGTAAGCTGTGGACAAACACTATAGTGTCAAGCGTACAAAATACGGAAAAGTTCTATCAGCCATTGTGGACTCTATCACAGGATTATCTGAAGGTATATAATCTAGTGGCTAAACGCCACCCATGGCAGGCCAACTTTCACTGCTCCAATTTACAGAACTCGTTGGCCTCTACTGTTTGAATTCACGAACATAGAGCCTACATCTAAAGTAGGTAATAGGTATTTGGCACCATGATTCCTAATCCAAGGCCGGTACGTTGGTGTGACAACTAATGACAGAAATTCGCACAAAGGCGTCAAACATTTTGCTTCTGAAATGAGAACGTTACTGAATTTAGCTAAAACGTTTTTATAGTACTCGTATTTTTTTTTTGTTTTCAAGTACTTTTAATGTGACAATTCAATTTTGAATTTGAACCTTAAATTACGAATCCGTAGATAATACGCGTAGTTTTACTTAGTGATTCCCGGCAAATAAGAAAATAATTATGTATTTGATGGAAGGTCGTGGTCTCGCGGTCACCCATCCGATCCATCATCGTCATCGATCATCCATCTGAATCGTCCGTTGCTTAACGTTCTGCAATCTTGTTGAAATAAATAGTATAATAATTATGCAAAATTCAGACAGTGATGACCATTAAATAATTAAAAAAACATCGTATTAGTATTGGTGTATGAATAGAAGTAGAAATTCGAATTTCACTAAAATTTATTTAAGTGCTTACTAGGCTAGTAAATATGCAACTTACTTTAAAAAGACTAACATATAAAATATACATTTAATATATACATAGCTTTAACTTTACAATTTATTTCACTACTTAGAGCTCTCACGTCGTTATCAGAATCAATTGTTTCTCTAATTGATAACAGCACTCCAATAAATTTATTTTAAAACTTGAACAATGCTCTGTGATATCACTTTCATTTGTAAATAATTATACTCATTTTAAAGGTTTTAAAATACTAAGCAATACTTTATTAAAACTCCATAGTTACATACATGTTATATACCTAATATTAAAATATCTAAGTATGTACTTATTATTCAAATATTAAATTAACCAAATTATAAATTATAGAAATATTTAGAACCTATGTTAAGTATAAGTAACTTTCAGTATATAAGTAAATACCAATACCAAGTACTTTTTTTTTTGTTTTTTTTATTAAAGATATATGCTTATTAGCCTGTACTTATAATATCTTCCTTTACCGAAACAAAATAAATTATCCGAACAAACTTACTTTTGACGTAAACTCGCTCCTTCCTTGCTGGCATACCACCAAAAGTAACAACACTAATACATTTTTCATCTTATCAAACAGCTGATAGGTTTTATAAAAAAAACCCGACTCTTTGTACTCGGAGTTGTCTTTACGTGTCGACTTGTATTTACTGACTGTGTATCATATGTGCAAACATTTGTGAACGGTAATATTAAAGTACTATAATGTAGGTAGAAACAGCAGTATTTCGTGTTTACCAGACCCCGGTTGATTGCCGTAGCGTTCACAATACAACTGTGGCTGTTAGTTAAATTAAAATATCCCATTAACTTTTAATTTTGAACTTACTTCATCGGTAGCCGGGACGTTAAAATGCAGTTATTTAGTAATATACTTTACAATTAATATTGTAGGTATAGGTAGATATCAAAGCCGTAGGCAGTGGGGGGGGGAGGGGGTTGTCCAAACCCCCCCGAAATGCCTTCGCCAACCCAGCGTTTTATACATACCTATACTTACGTATAGATCGTCGTCACGTCTTCAAGTTGTTACTTATTGTCTTTGGTTCAGATGCATTCCTGGCTTCGGCCTTGGTAGATATACGTGTATAGGTACATTATAAGCGGATCTATGACAAAATTTCATAAATACTTTCGAATATATCCGGTTTTTTTTCTGTTTTAAGTGGTAGTGTGTTTATTTATGTAGATTGTTTGTGATGAAAATGAATAATTCTCGATTGTTTATTAAATTACTAGCTTAAATCAACCTATATTTAATAGTCCACTGCTAGACTTAGACCTTCCCTCGAAAGGTGACTGCCTGATTGCATGGACCATATCCAACACGCTGGCCCAGTTGCAAGTTGGTGGGTTCACATACGCCTTTGAATTTCTTCTCCGGACGTAAGGTTTCCCCACGATGTATTCTTTCACTGAAAAGTCAATGGTATGAAAATGCGTACACAAACTTCGAAGAGGTCATTGGTACGGGAATTTGAACACGCGACCTCACTCTTTCAAGTCGAGCGGTCTCCTTACTTGGTTACCAAGGCTTCAAATTAAGGGTTATTTACTTCTTCTATCAGTATCCCTGCTAATATTCATTATCATTATTAATCAGTCTTTCGTAGTCCACTGCTGGACATAGGCATGTCGTTAAGGCAGACCTACTCAGCTCAATATTTGGGCTTTTACTTCCAACCACAAGCTAAATAAAAAATAAAAAAATGTCTGGACATTTAACACAGCGCCATCTAGCCCCAAACTAAGCAAAGCTTTTGCTATGGGAGCCAGATGGCTGATAGAGTAAATACATTTTATTTGTTTTTTGTAGCTACATTTTATAATACATACTAGCATCCAGACCCAGACCAAATAAATAAATGCTTGTCCATAAATTTCATAAAAAACCAGCTATATATTTTTTATTTATCGATGAAATATTGTGTTTGTTTGTTCTTCTGTCAGCAACCAAATGATCTCAATTTGGAATGTTCCATTGGACAATAGTATGAGTGAGAGAGTGGCACTGTTTGTCCTGGAAATATAAGATAGTATGTGAAACCGTGGGGCGATGCTAGTATAGTATAAAATATCTGCTCTGTAACAGAAGGACCATCAGGGTAAATGACCATGTTTGCAAAACGTCGGCATGCTCAAACGTCTACATGGTGACAACGTCTTGAGTGGAAAAGGACTCTGGTGGTCTCTTTCCAGGAATATGCGTGTTGTGTACTTCGAGTATATACCATTGTGGAGATGCCAATGGCGGTAAGTAATCATCCTACATAATTTTCTGCCACTTTTTGCGGGAGACGTGGTAAACACGCATGCACACATGGGTATGCCTATGCACATACTATAACTAACCCACAACACACAAAGGGTACCTATTAATATGGCCAGTGACCATAGGCGTATAGCAGAGGGGTACACTTTGGCTTGCCACCTCTAATAGTACATGCTCAAAAGTTGTGTATATTCGCAAATAAATTTGATTACGATGGTCGTCGTAAATTATTTATTTTTCCTACTGATATTATAGCATTCACTTTAGACTATATATATACAAAAGCCCACCAGGAAAAGAAAGAGTTATAGCACGATGATTGCTAAAATAATAATAACTGCAGAAAACTGGTAAAAATATTTGCATAATATCAGGTAATCCAAATGTTATATATAAATAAATAAATAAAATAAAATAAATATCGGTGGACATTTTTCACACAACGCCATCTAGCCCCAAACTAAGCAAAGCTTGTAATACAGTGTCTCTAGTGCCTGTGTGTGTAGCGTAAGTAACGCCTGATTCAATCACATATAATCAGGTATATAGAGCTCCTGTCTTTAATAAAGCACTGAATGAATTCATTGACTCATTCACTTACCATTGTTTATAGAGTAATAAATTCCTCGGAAGTTCCGGAGGACCAGTTTTTCACTACTTTTCCGACGTGAAGGTATTTTCTATTTTATTGATTTTCAGAATCATTCCAAAGAAGTTGATTTGGAGGTTGTTTGCTAAGATTGACATAATACAGCTTCCTTTGTAGACCATGAGTTCTCCAACTGTTAATACGTGGTTAATACTGCAGCCAGGATGGGGCTAGGGCCAGTGGGTGACCTCATAAAGGCATTGATAGGCAGTGTGCGCCTAATAGGTTATTCGTTCTTGGCTCTTCAATCTTCATTACTTCAAATTATCATGATAACACTTGAATAAATTATGTAAATGATTGTCGCAGTTAGAATAATGATCCAGTAAGGTTGTATAAGGTAAACTCCATATCCGATCAGAAAAATTACCACTAAAGAATAAACAATTTCCATTTATTTTTAGTGGCATTTTTCATATTGCTGCCATCTGGTTTGTGTTGAAACCATCGATATAAGTACATATACATCGATGGTTGAAACTGTTTCCCGTACTATGTTTCCGTTTAAGCTGTACTTGCCATAGAAAAAAAACACTATATTTAATGGTACTTGCTCTTTTTCATAAACTAAAACTTAACTTGAATAAATGATAGGGTTGGAGCTCTGATTATATAAGTACCCAGCCCCCTAGCACACGCCGAGGACCAATTGGTATTTCCCTGGGCGGGAAAGTGATAAAGCTAGAATATGGATACGTCTGTCTCGTTTTCGCGGCGAAAAAAGAGTGGATAGACTTTTATCACGGCTCGCGTGCTAGGCGGTCAGGAGAGCTAATAGGTCCTCCAAAGCTTGGAGGAAGGATTTACTTCTTGATGATAGGTGTCATAAACATAGTTATAATCATAAATGTCATGCCAATTTTTTTAAATATTACTTTGTAAGATGTCAATGCTCAATCGACCTCTTTCTATGTTAGACCTCGTAGAAAAGATAACTGATATCAAACAAGGATACCTATGAATACAGTTCATCTGAAAAGCATACGAATAAAATCGGGACTCAGCAAGGAAACTCCATAGTGGTTGGTTTGGGTAGGGATACCTTCCCGTATGTATAATGTACTCTATGGGGATACCTTTGAGCTAGTTCCTCCGAGGATAGATACACAATACACCCCAAGCGGGACTTCAGAGCAGAACCTATTGACTATCATTGATTGACACTCACTTGATTAGGTACTTGACTCTTTTACTCTTTTTTTAATTTCTTTTTCTTTTTATTGATTGTTCACTTTGGATTAGAATTATACTCAATATTTTTGTAAGGGGAGAAATAAAGAATAAAACTATGGATTACATAATATTATATAAAAAGTATAATGAATATACATAGAAGCGCAGAAAAACAGTTAAATTATAAGCCTTAGGTACCTACCTAAATCTCAAAATGTAGGGTGAATTTCTTATATTCTGAATCTTGTGTTAAAGTAGTATCATTAAATACTTAAAGTGCTTTATTACGCATCTAGGTATCCTTTGTTATACTCATACTACCGGCAAAATATATTCTATCTACGAATATTCATAGTTTTTCTTTCCAATCGCTTATTCTTCTCAACGTGTTGTTCTATCACAGAACACAAAGGCTTTCTGGAGCCGACTGTGATTCCTTCTGTAGAGTATCTCCCTTTCACAGTGGCATGTTCTTCTGGTTCATTTGTCTGTAGGTTGGCGAGAGCGCGCTCATACAGCGATCTAACTTCTTCTTCGTAATTATGAATCTGGGATTCTGGACGTGCTGTTTGTGAGACGTAGTTATCTCGGGATTCTGTTCTAAAACTTCTGAAAATAAAACACTATAAATAGTAACACTTTTTGTTGATTGCGTGAGTATATTTTATTTCAAAATATCGGTTGACTGGATCCAGGAACAGGGTCCTAGACCACAGGCAGCCGCAAATTGATCGGCAACCCTAATCTGATGTTTTTTTTTGAATGACTGTTGCTGTTGGCCTCAAATGACCTCTACAGCGTCACCGGACTTTAGGCAAGCGCAAACGGCGCTCGGTCTAGGTTTAGGTTAAAGGCGACTAGCTCAAGGGCACTTCAGACGGTACGAACCTCGGGTTGGCGGTCGCCGGGAGTGGGGTCAGACTTGCCCTGGCACCCCAGAAGGGGTATGCCCTGGGGCTCTTGTAGGTTGATCTGGTTGACTATTTGGAGAGAATCTAACCGATCTTCTGACAGATCTGGGGAGTCCTCGACCTCGCCTGCGAGGTCTCGGTGCGTGTTTGTGTGCCTCTGGTAACCGGCGCGTGTTTGTGTGCCTCTGGTAACCGGCGCGTGTTGGTGTGCCTCTGGTAACCGGCGCCTATACCAAAAACGGAATACTTCCTGTTGCTAGGAGTGGTCGGATCGGGCGAACCTAATCTGATGAGGTTGAAGACGGTACTTATCAAGCAGATGTTAAAAAATAAGAGATCATTACTACACCCCTCTCCCCCCATTTTATTATTTTGCAACACTTTAGCTTACATACCCTGGAACCCATCTAAGTTTATTATGAGTTCGTATTTCTCTGCAATCTTCTTTGAATTTTTCTCTGTCGTACATTGACTTGGGTCTGCTTACAGGCAACCACCATTCTCCGATTTGAGGTTTTGGAGTCCGAATCTGCAAACCGAATTAACTGAAAACAGTAATAACGTGCGAATGTTTCCGCATTTATACTTTCTGAATTCAGATTGTAAATAAAAAAAATCTTGACCTATAACTTCACGTTGAACTTGGGCATCGTTTGGATTGGAGCGAGATAATTTTTGATATCATATCAAAATAAGAACTTGGGGCCTTACCGCAAGCTTAAACTTGTGGTAGAGCCCCAAGTGTCTTGATAAGGTCACAACCTAGCCGTGGAGGCTAGTGCCTGCATTATTATTTCCAATTTTTTTTTCTTTCTTGGTGAGATCCTTGTGTGAACAAGGATTTTATTGGTTGTCTTCTGAGTAGAACAAAAAGATAAGGACTACTGAAAAAACACACTTCAGATAAAACGAAACAAAGACAATAATGATGATAGTTTTGGACACTTCAGAAAAAAAAAATAAGATTCAGATGGTAAGCATTTAATACTTATTAAAGCATGTACCAAGCATGGACCTGGGTATGTCCTTAAACTGCAACCAGACCCACTGGAGGACGGGCAGCAGCGTTCTCTTGGTTATCGGTGGTGACCTTTCTGCAATCCCCAAGCCACCTGCCAAGCGTGGGGATTATGGAAACACCCCTCTATTAAGGAGTTCTTCGTCCAGCAGTGGATATTTTATGCCTGACGACGAAAGCATGTATCTTAACATAAGAAACTTCACCTAAATTCACCGAAACTAATACTATCAGTCCTGGCACCTGGCACTGGGATCCGAGTCCTACGCGAGTGCAAAGAAGATTGGTGCGAATCATTTTATTGGGAAAAAATTGCCTGACTTATACTCAACGTAGGGACAACGAACGGATCTCTACCCCCGGCAGAGGGATCACACACGTTCTTCTCCTGTTGGGGACCTCCTCCCCCAACCCCCGCAACTCTCCCGCCTTAGGATGGTCTCCCAAAAGGATCTCGACGAAGCCATCAGCTTCGTCGCGAAAACTTTGTTGGACCACCTGAAGGCCAACCCCTCCGAAATGGAGGAATTCGTACGCGCTCCCCAGACATACGCTCAAAAATCTCTCGCCCGTCCCAAGACTCCACGAGGGCAGGCAGCTTCTGCCTGCAAACTGACGCCGAATTTTTCGGCGCCAGGCCCCTCAGTTTCCAAGCCTCCATCTCCTCCGAAAGCCTCCGCCCGTGACGGGAGCCACTCTCGGCCTAGGGGTCGCGCTCCAGCAAGGAGCCGATCCCGGTCGCGAAGTCGCTCCCGCCACGGACGCCGCTCGTGCTCCCCTACCCCCCGTCCACTCCGTCCGTCCATTTCGGACAGCCCCGATTCTCCAGAAATGGACACTTCTACCCAGGACGACGGCTTCACAGTCGTCGCCTCCAAGAAGGGTAAAAAGCGTCCCGCTACCACTGCTTCCCTCCCTCCTCCCCCCAAGGCCCCTTGCCCCACTTCAGGGACTAAACCTGCCTCCGACTCCGCCCAATCGGACTCTCCGCTCCGTTCGGAATCGGACGCTCCGATTGTCGACCCTGCTCCCCATCCTAAAACCGGTACCATAGTTGTCCGCAACCGGGAACTATGGGAACTCGTCTCGCGCAACCTCTCGGATCTACAGATCCAGTTTTCCGCCAAACCAAACAAAGACGGCATTATGGTCCGTCTAGCCTCCCCCGACGACTACCGCAAAGCCACTACCTACCTCCGCGACGCGAATATTCACTTCCATAGATACGCTCTCGATGAGGAGAAAGACATCCGAGTTGTCGTAAAGGGCATCCCCAAGGAGATTCCCTTCCTGGCAATCCATAACGACCTCCTCACCCAAGACCTCCCTGTTCTTTCGGTCAGCCGGATGTACAACGGCAGGACCAAAGAACCCTATGACATGGTGCTGGTCACTCTTACGAATACCCAGGAAGGGAAGAAAATTTGGACTACCAAATCGATTCTCCATCTCTCCGGCCTCGACTTCCAAGTCCCTCACAAAAAGTCCATTCCAGGACAGTGTCATCGTTGCCAGCTATACGGACACTCTGCCCGCTACTGCTACGCACCCTTCAGGTGCGTGAAGTGCGCGGGCGATCATAGCACCGCGGAGTGCCTTCGTAAGAAGGACGACCCTACTCTCCCCAGTTGTGTCCTCTGTGGCACTCAGGGCCATACCGCGAATTATCGCGGCTGTCCCAAGGCCCCTAAGGCCAAGAAACCCTTACCGTCTCGCTCAAAAGCAGCTGGCCCTAAGCCAAAACCTGCCCAACCCCGCCAGGTGTCAAAATTCGTTGACGCCCCTGTCCCACTGACTAATGCATGGTCAAATCCGCCCAGCACTCCTCAGGCGACTCAACCGCTCCCACCCGCCCCTGCGCCATCTCCCGCTCATGCCAAGACCCAGGCCCGCCCTGCCCTTCCGCCCAAGCCCTCCACCCCCAAACGATCCGCCCCTGGCTCCTCCAGCCCGAAAGCGGATCTACTCCTCCTCGCTGAAATTGCGATGTCGGTTAACCTCGACGAGGTTCGACATGTAGCCCAGAAGGTCCGGGAGAACCATAATCTCATCGACATCCTCGATGAGCATTATAGGCTCTTCGGTGCACTACAGCGCTTCGCCCCCAACGTCCTTAGGAACCAACATGTATAGTACACCCAAACGTGTTAGACCCCGCTCCCTTTCGTTGGCATGGTTTAATGCCAACGGCATCACCACCGAATCAAGGGACCAGCGTCCCTTGATTCGGCACTTCCTCTCAACCCACCAGGCCGATGTTATGCTAGTGAACGAGACCTTTCTAAAACCTAGCAAGAGGGATCCCAGGATCGCAAACTACTCGCTCGTTCGTAATGATAGGACTACCACCATAAAAGGCGGTACTCTCATCTATTACAAAAGGTCCCTTCACTGCATTCCCATCGACACCCCTTCTCTCTCAGCAATGGAAGCTTCCTGTTGCCGCCTTTCGATGACCGGTCATCAACCCATTACCCTAGTATCCTGCTATCTCTCCGGTAATAAGACTCTCCTCAGGAGTGACCTCGAGGCTCTTCTCTCTCTCGGAAGCGCAGTCATTCTGGCTGGCGACTTCAACAGCAAGCACATTTTATGGGGCTGCAACACGACCAATACGAAGGGAAACCTTCTGAACTCCCTCTCTGACGACCTCAACTTTGACATAGTTCCTCCCAGTACTCCGACCCACTTTCCCCTGAACTTGAACTACAGACCTGACGTACTCGACTTAGCGCTTCTAAAGGGCGTGACCCTCCAGTTACGCTCATTGGAAGTACTACACGAACTCGACTCTGACCACCGACCCGTCCTCATGCATTTAGGCCCCGATCCGACTGACAGACCTCCTCTGACTAAGACCGTGGTCAACTGGAAGCACTTAGGCGATGCCCTGAAAGCTTGTAGTTCCCCTGACTTGGACAGAACCCCTGACGACATTGTTACCCCTGACGACATCTCTACCTCCATTGACGCTCTCACTAGCCACCTCCGCACCACCGTTGGTGAGGCCTCAAAGCAGGTCCCAGCCGAGGGAGACCAACGCTGGGCCCTGCCTGAGGACGCGAGGGACCTACTGAGAGCGAAACACGCTGCCACTAGGGCATTCGATCGAGCTCGCACCGAGGATAACAGAGCCACTCTGCGGTATTACGAACGTGCCGTAAAAAACCGCATGAGTGAACTCCGTAATCAACGGTGGGATGACTTACTCTCGGGGATCGAGCCATCCCACCTGGCATTCTGGCGGCTGACTAGATCCCTGAAATCAGACTCTGTTACGACTATGCCCCCTCTCACCCGACCTGACCTCCCCCCCGCGTTTGACGACGAGGAAAAGGCCGAATGCCTGGCCGACAGCCTCGAAACGCAGTGCAGCCCCAGTTTAGAACATGTCGACCCTGCTCACCTCGATAAGGTGAACAGTGAAGTCGAATACAGATCCTCACTTCCCCCCTTTGATGAACTCGAGCCTGTCACAGCTTCCGAGGTTGAGTCGATTATTAAAGGCCTCCACACCAGGAAAGCTCCAGGTGCGGACGGCATCAGTAACAAAGTGCTCAAGCACTTCTCCATTACGCTAGTTCACCTTCTAGTTAGCATCTTCAATGCGGCCATCGCCAATTGCATTTTCCCCGACGCGTGGAAATCCGCCGACGTCATCGGCATCCACAAACCCGGCAAGAAGGCTTCCGAGCCCTCTAGCTACCGTCCCATTAGTCTCCTCAGTACCCTGGGCAAGGTCTACGAGCGCGTCCTTCTGAAGCGCATCTGGTCCTGTGTCAAAGACAACAACCTCCTCCCTGATGAACAGTTCGGCTTTAGAGCCAGACACTCTTGCGTCCAACAAGTACACCGCATCACGGAGTACGTCCTAGAAGGTTTCAACAAGAAACCCGGCCATGGTTACACCCACAAGCCGTTCCCCCAAGGGACTGTAGCGGTGTTCCTCGACGTCGCGAAAGCTTTCGATAAAGTCTGGCACAACGGGCTGATATACAAGCTGTATCAGCTCGGGCTGCCAGACCGTCTTGTACTCATAATACAAGACTTTCTCAGGGCTCGAAGCTTTCGATACCGCGTCGAGGGACAACGCTCCTCCCCCCACGACATCGGCTCCGGAGTCCCTCAGGGCTCCGCTGTGGCCCCGATTCTCTTCTCGCTTTTCACCTGTGACATCCCCCGCACCCCCAAAGTGGAGCTTGCTCTCTTTGCCGATGACACCGCCCTCTACACCAGAGGGTGGAACAAGGTCATTCAGCTAGCCCACCTTCAACGAGCCCTCAATCTCCTCGGAGACTGGTTCAAGAAGTGGGCTATCACCGTTAACCCCGATAAAAGTGCAGCCGTGTACTTTCATCCGTTCAAAAGACCTCCTTCTAAGCATATCACGCTCAACGGCCAGCCCATCCCATGGGCTACCGAGACCAAGTATCTCGGTGTGACCCTTGATCGTCGACTCACGTTCTCTAAGCATATCCAGTTAGTTCGCAACCGAGCAGCCTTCTTCTTAGGCCGGCTCACTCCCCTTCTCAACGAGCGTAGTAAATTGTCCCTTAGAAATAAGGTTACAATTTACAAAACTTGTATTCGCCCCGTCATGACGTACGCCTCCGTGGCGTTCGCTCATGCCTCCAGCATAGATCTAGAGAAACTCCAAGTCATACAAAATAGATTCATCCGCAGAGCAGTCGGTGCTAGCTGGTTCATGCGAAACTCCGACCTGCACTGCGATCTCGAACTCCCCTCCATCCGTCAGTACATTAAGTACGCTTCGCGCCGCTATTTCGATGCGACCCCCCACCATCCCAATCCACTCATAGTCCAAGCCTCGAACTATACGACAGACACGACAGACCCACCCCCCTTCCGTAGACGCCCCAGACACGTCTTGGGCGACCCGGACGACCCCATAGCCGTCATCACCTCGGCGGCGCTGGGCTCGCCTGATCCGACCACTCCTAGCAACAAGAAGTATTCCGTCTTTGGTATAGGCGCCGGTTACCAAAGGCACACAAACACGCACCGACCTCGCCGGCGAGGTCGAGGACTCCCCAGATCTGTCAGAAGATCTGTTAGATTCTCTCCAAGTAGTCAACCAGATCAATCTACTAGGGCCCCAGGGCATACCCCTTCTGGGGTGCCAGGGCAAGTCTGACCCCACTCCCGGCGACGGCCAAGCCGAGGTTCGTACCGTCTGAGGTGCCCTTGAGCTAGTCGCCTTTAACCTAAACCTAGGCCGAGCGCCGTTTGCGCTTGCCTAAAGTCCGGTGACGCTGTAGAGGCCATCTGAGGCCAACAGCATAGTCATTCAAAAAAAAAAAAAAAAAAAAAAACAACGAACGGATCAAAATACGTTGCTGTGACACACGCTCTAAATTTAAAAAAAGAACGCACTAACGAGCCAACTAACCAAACCCAACCAACCAACCAACGTATCGAAATATTATATTAGGTCTTTACCTATGAAATTGCCGTTTTGTATGGAATAAGTGAAAGTACTTATTTTTTTTAACTTTTTCATTTCTGTTATTCAAAGTAATCACCCATGCAATCGACGCATCTTTGCCAACGAATTGGCAGTTTATTGATGCCCTTCTTGTAAAAATCAGCTGGATGGGAGGCAACAAACTCTTCAAAGGCATTTTGTACTGCCTCTCGGGAATTGAATTTTTTACCCATTAAAAAGTTGTCTAAATTTTGGGAAAAGTTATAGTCGGTAAGTGCAAGGTCTGGTGAGTATGGCGAATGAGGGAGAGCTTCCAATCCCAGCTCTTGCAGCTTGGAGACTATCTGTAGCTGCAGCGCGTGGCAGGTCATAACGCGTACGTTGCGCTGGCGATCGTTAAGTTCGTGGAGCACCCATCTATCAAGATTTTTTACCTTGCCTATTTGTCGCAAATGGATCAAAATTATTTTGATGCTAACATCAAAAGCTGCTGCTAGCTCAGCTGTAGATTGAGTTTCGTCAGCTTCCACAATCGCCTTTAATTCATCATTGTTGACCAAAGTCTCCAGACGACCACGAGCTTCATTTTTCAAGTCACAATTTCCAGAACGGAACCGGGAAAACCAATAACGGGTTGTGCGTTCGTTTGTACAGTTCTCTCCGTAAACGTGTTTGATGTTACGTGCCGTTTGTGTCGCGTTGGTGCCACGACGGAACTCATATTCCATAATTACACGAATTTTTAAAGTATCCATTATGACGAAAAATTTTCAAATGTAATGAAAATACAACGCTAATCAATAAACAAAAGACTGAGTTTTGTAAAAAGAATGTCATGTTTTTAAGACAAAATTAATTTGAATTCATAATACAAAGCCATTCCAAACTTTTTTTCTATTTGAAATGACCAGTACTGAAGAACGGCAATTTCATAGGTAAAGACCTATTATTTCGAAGCACATAGTTGAAACTACCCAGTTGCATGATATTTATTCTTCGCACTCACGTATATAGGATTCCCCCGGGCACTACCAGTAACTGCCTAATACCTGCTTAGCCATCCATACACACACACACGCACACAAACAAAACAGCTTCGCCACATAGCCATCATTATCACCTTACCCACGGCATATCCTTGTAAGTGTAATAAGTGACGACATCCTTCGAGTTGGAAATCTTCTGAAGCTGGTCAGCAGTGTAGGGGCGGTGGTGCAGACGGTTGACCGTCAGATACGGGTCCAGGAGTTTCTCGTAGCCGTTGTACGTCGTGTCCAGCGGTTCTAGGTCTCTGTGCCAGCTGGGTTCTGGAGGCTTTGAGAAGGATTTGTTGAAATTATCCAAGATTGGTCTTCTTAATGTACTTGTACTTATCTAGACAGTTTATATGATTAATTACGGGTTGTTTACAGTGAGTATGTTGTGAAACGAGCTCCTGATATTTCAACGGAAATGCATGCATTGTGTTTACGGATAAGACTCAGATCACTTAAAAGGTTGCTGGTGCATGCGACTGCGCCGAAATATCGGAAGGATTTTAAACACAAATTCTTACTTATCTATACTTTTGTACACATCAAAGAGATTATGTTTCTCATTGCTTTTAATATAATATTGCGATCGTTTTGTATTAATATAATAAAAAAGGTTGACTTACTGGATCGATAAAGAGAGTAGCCGGGTGCTTGAACTGGTCTTTGTTAGTGATCAACCTTGGAGGTACTTCAGGCGGAGTGTAGGCGCGACGCATTTCTGTCGTGGCATGAGCTTGCAGTCGAGGCACTCTCTCTTCCACCTAAAATTGAAACTGTATTGAATAATCCTGTAATAGTTATATTCTGTGGTTCAAATATCAATTTGTAGTCCTTTCCGCATAGCCGGGGCAAGGTATTCCATGTTCGTCCTTATGATAATCTATCGCCTTGCCAAATTTTGTTCAAAGCGGTTTGAGCGGTTTAGTCGTTTATTCAAAAGTAACAAATAGGGTTGGTTTCGCATTATTAGCGTTTGTATTTTTCTTCGTTTAACATCCATGATATCACCCATGGTGTCCGTCCTCATGTTTTTATAGGTAGTTACGAACCTATATTTACATAGGACTGCCTTATAGCTCAGTTGGTAGTATGTCTGCCTTAAGAGCTGTAGGGCTTGGGTTCGATTCCGACCCAAGACAAACATTTATGTGACGAACATATATAGAGGTAAAACCTTCCTCCAAGTTATTAACTATAAAGCTCAGGTTGTTCTATCAGCTATCTGGCTCCCATATTATGGGATAGCATTAACCGTTTGCTGTTTATTAATACTTACTATACTGTCAGAAGCATTAAAAATTGAATATCAAGGTAAGTACTTACTTATGAATTGATTTACAACGGCTGCAACTTGAGTTCGATGTTATATAACCTCGATGATGTCAGAAAAAAATCTCCCAGATTAATGTTATCATACCTTCTCTAAAATATAGACACTTTTTGACTTTTACCTATCTAGGTACATAGGTTACTTATGTAGCTACTTATATGTTAAGTTATAGTTATACTTATGGTAGTATCAATTATTTATTATAATATTAATTTGTACTGATATACTCACCTTCCTACAAATTGGATAGATGTATTCATTCTCAAGGCATGAAGTGTGTTTGTTGTGCCTCTTGGTGCTAGGAAGCTTGAACCCATAGTCTTCAGTAGTTTGCGATCGAGTCAACTGTTTAGTGACGTTGTAATCTCGAAGATATTCTGTTAGTTGTTCTACGGGTTTTTTCTGCAATCATTTACGGATAGAAATCAGGTCAAGAACCGTAATCTATGAATAGTAAAGTTCTTCAGGAATGAAGATTCGATAGATAAACTGGTAATCTAAACATCAACAGTCTTACATATCTTAATGCGCTAATTGCGAGGAATCGATTGAAATGAAAAAGCATTGGGAGTTTGAGAGAAGATTGATGACCTTAAAATCTATCCTGTACCGCCGTCTTACGAACTAGAATACCCTGCCAAGAGTGCTCGGTAAGCTTAGAAATAAAGTTGAGAATCCGGTTTAATGGCATGGGTTTTAGTTTTTGCTTACTGAGCTCTAACCAGACTGTAGATACTTTCATTTCAAGGTATGTAATAATTTATAGGTATAGTAATGAAGTATGTGCGGCTAGTGTCTTCTCATGGCTAGGCGTTCATAGGTTCCGTACCAACACGCAATACAGTATGTTTAATAAAAACTGAGCATTACCTACTTATGGGTGTTGTAATTAACAAAAAATCACACTCACCAAGTTCTTCAACACCTCCGGCGGAGGTCTCCACTGCCTCCCAGTGGTTTCACTTGATACTCCAGTAGTGGGAAACTTTCTTATGGGATACGTCACGTGCACGGGGTCCCAGTTGGTTCTAGCTAACTTCTTGGGATAGTTAGCTTGCATTTCCATGTTTATGACGTTTGATTTCCCTCTCACAAGTTAACTGTAAGAGTTAGTGAGTCACGATAAAATTTTATCTACTCTTTTAGACCTGCTAAGCTTACTAGAATAACCTGCCTGTCTACTTTACCTTTTTAGAATTATAGTAAATTCTGTTTCCTATGTTTTTTTTAATTTAAGCTCTATAATTTCAGTAACCGTTGAGGGTTGGAAAACATAATCTATTGTTCGTACCCTAGCCAAACCCTAGCCACTCTCAGCTTGCCGTTCACTGTTGCTTAGCAAATATTTTACTGAAGATTTTGTTAGATCAATATTTTTCCCTTGGCCCTTGGCCCTTCCCTTCGCCAACCCGTTGCAAGTTGCAGCACATTTGCAGCTTTGCAACGATATTACTGTATCTATCGGTAGGTATGTTGGTTATTCTGTATACGTAGTAAACCCGACAAATATGTTTTAAGTATGTCCTATTTAATTATAAGTAGTGATAAGGACACACAGTAGTAATTCTAGTTCATACAAGTAAATACGAATAATACAACACAATATGTGATAGCACAGCAAGCGTTTAGTGAGTGATTGAGAAAAGATTGGCGATATCACCTCAACTAAATGGAAATGGGACAGTCATTACTTGCCGTGTCACCTCTAGAGAAAACATTGTTTGCGTGTGTGAGTGTGTGTACCTCTCCTACTTGATGGCTATAGAGTGTCCAGTAATCGCCTAATGAATGTATGGTATTATAATTATAAATTTTTGAGGTTTATTACTTAGAGAATACAACGCATAATAACACAAAAAAATATTGGTAAAAATTTCTTTATTCTTCACAAATGACTGAAAATGTTATAAAACATACGCGTTACACAACTAACGTTAATATATACGATAATGCAATGAATACAAAACGCGTGTGCGTTGCACTTCCATTCCGACTACTTACGCCTCAAGTTTACAAATTAGGCCCGTTTCTATCCAATCAAATACATGCTAGTAAGAATTAAATTTAATAATAATCATATGGTTTTGTAAAATACTTGCTTGATTTGCATGAAGAAAGAAATATGCATGTGGTCTGCAGTCGATGTTGACAATTTAGTTTCTTCAAAATATAAAAAAAAAACATCGTAGGTACAGTTCGTATAAAAATGTTATTGTAGGTAGGTATTTATTATTCAATCTTCAAGCAATTTCGTTTAGTTTACAGTTACAGTTACAGTACAGTTAGTTACCTTGAATTTTTATTATTTTCTTATATTCCACTATAATCGAGTTAAATATGACTTAAAGTTACACATAAATAAATTATATTAAAAACTTCTACTAATATACAAAATCAATACAAAACTTACAGCATACTAATACGAAATACATCACAGTTCATAAAAAAATTTAGTACAAGTGTTATAATACCGATACTTCAAAAGTAAATTAATTTTTAGCACTAAAAGAAATACCTACTTAAAATTTAACTAAAACAACAATTTGGTGAGTTAAATCGACGTACACGTTTAAAATTTTAGGAACAATACAAACGCACACTGCTCGAAACGTGACTCCCTTTTAAAGGTAATCCTTTTCTATCGGTTAAATATTAACAAAAAAACATTTTTAAACATGTTAGAACATTTTTCAGACACAGTACAATCAGTAAGGCTGTTCTCGATTACGCTCTAATATTGTTATTGTCAATCCTACTTGTTTTTATAGACAATAGACAAATTTTTGGTTTCAACTTGTCATTGAGCTGAATATGACTTGATTATGCGTTTAGTAAGGTTTAACTTAGCTATATGAATATGAAGGTTAGGTCCCAAATGGAGACCATAAAAAGGGTTGTCAAAAAAGTCCAATTAAATGTCCCATTTATACCTATAAATAGTTAGTAATTATTTATTTTCCTTCTTTTGTTTATCTAAACGTTAACTGTTTTGTATTGAGTTTTAAGGGTATTTTTGATTATAACCATTAAGATACAAATAGGACTTCAAAATTAAGAACGATATTTAAATATTTTTCATCAATGTAGTTTTTTCATGTCGACCAGAGCTGTGTACCTTTAAATAAAGGCATCTGACATTTTGGCCTATTTTATACAAGTAGATAAGGGCAATTTATATAATATACCAATTATGCCACCTACGTATGAGAAATGTTCGTAGCCGACGACGACGATGAGCCTTAACATTATAAACTGGCGGAATTAACCCTTACTGTTTGTATAGTGTGTGAATTTTATAAATCTAGCATCATTCACCACAAATCACTCGAAAAACACACACCTTATAAAAAAATTACAAAAGGCAGTGAAGTACCCCAAAAGGATCAGTCAGAATACATTTCATTATAAAAAATGTTACTAGGTAATTAGGTAATTGAGTAAAAAAGCTACGGTACACGACATACGCTCGAAATAGCAATGTTAAAAATACTGCTCAAGTTTTTTTAAGCTATGAAGAGATAGCACTTACAAATTGGGATAATATCGTAGAAAATATCACTTTATTTTATTGTAGGTAATTGTGATAAAAATATAGCTATTTTCCGTCGAAGTTTTGACAATAGACAACCATAGTGTTTGTTCTTGAGATTTGTCGAACTTTATGAGAGTTGGGTAACTTCTTTTAAAAAGGTACGACATACATTCGCCAAATGTGCGCGAAGGTAAATTTAGATAGTAAAAAGCCTTGTGAGGCTAGGGTACCTACATAAAAAAACATTTTCTCTAGAGTTAAAATCCAATAGCAAATGAAGTTACCCTAAATTAACAATCAATCGCAAGGTAAAATCTAATTAGTTTAAAGATACTATAGCTAATTAGTTTTTAACTGATTTAGTAACTATTACCTATCATTTGATATTGGTGTTTCATAATATATCATTTAAGTTAGTATATTTTCGTTCTTTTTATTGTGACCAAAACGTTGACAACATTACGTTCAAAATCACCGTCTGCTAACCTTATCACCACACTGTGGTGACACCATTTTGGTAAAGTTACCCCGAACTGCCAACGTTTCTAAATTTCATCGATAACTAATTTTATTGGTATACAAAACAGCAATAAAGTTTAATACGTCAACTTTATAAAAAGTTCGATTCTCGCAACATCAAAAATACCTACGTTAGGAGATTCAACATAATAAAGGATTCAACATTTAAATGTTAAAATATAATTTCCTAAATTATGGATTCCCATAATGTCGATTTCCGTAATATTGCATTACCGACTGGCAAATTTCCCAAAATGTTGAATACATAAAAAATTCGTAACAGATTTCGTACCTTTACACCTCTCTATCGTAATATAGCTAGAGTTAAACGCATTAAATTTTACCTTGCACAATTGAAAATAAAACTAATTTAAGGGTAAGACAGTAGCGCCTGCTGTGGCCACGCTATCTTGGCATCTATCCTCCTGTAGGCCAGCGTAAAGTTCTGGCCGCTCTTCTCCGACATCACTTCTTGAGGACAATCGTTCTCGTTCAGCATTGTTTCTGGGAAAAAATATAATTGAATGAGAATCTCGATAAAGTAAAAATAATCATTTTTGTTGCACCCCTATTTAGCCAGGTGCTGTGGTGCAGGCTTGGTGTAGTTTCATTGCGGAGTCCCGATTTTATTCATTATGATTTCTGAGACCTCGCAGTGCTATTAGCACAATATGCTCTACGGTCTCGTTTTTTGTAAGCAACTCCAGCACAAAAGGCTATCAGGAGCTCTAATTTTGTGCAAGTGGTGATTGAGCTCACAGTGGCCTGTAATGGTACATATCATAAGGCGTAGATCCGAGCTGGATAGCTTAAAGTAATGTTTAAAGTTTTTTTTTCATCATCAACATCAGCCAGAAGGCGTCCACAGCTGGACGAAGGCCTCCTCCTTAAAAAGGAGGGGCATTGCCATAATCCTCACGTTTGGCAGGCGGTTTAGGGATCGCAGAATGCTCACCACCGCTAACCAAGAGGACGTTGCTGCCCGACCTGCGGTGGGTCTGGATGCAGTTTCAGGACATACCCAGGTCCAGGTACGGTTGGGTCTATTCTGAATGTTCCGACATTTCTTGATAATTAATATTGCTGTGTATCCAATACGGCAGTAAATAGAAGGTAAATATTTTGAGGAATGTTGTTTGAAGAGCATCGATAACGCCCTAATTTTCAACAACAAAGTTATTATCTTTCTCAGGTCATTAGAATATGTCCGTCATTGTTTGTTTACATTATATCACGAAATAATGTCCAAGTCAAGTGTATAGTATACCTACTGTAATTAGTAAATTATTACATAGAACCCGTACTGTGAATCACGTGAACAAACTTCTTGGGACCTAAATTAACTCATTATTATGTGTGTTGGTAAATAAATGCTGGTAAATAAACAATAAGATAAACGAGTCTCATGCTATCGGATCATTGCTGATTTACGTAGATACTTATGTAGTTAATTATTAGTGTAAAATATCAAATTCATATGTTTTCGTTTCGTTTTTTTTTCGTGAAATAGTAAAGCTTGCACACTACTGCTTGGCGGTTGAATAACTGGCAAAGGTGTGGTACTTCCCCAGGCGGACTCTGCAGTAGAGTCCTACCACTAAAAAATTACGGTTTATTGTTTCGAAGTTATTTGTAGCAAAATAATAAGTATTAAAAAATAATATAGCGAAGGAATCTAGATTTGCCGTACCTACAGTTTAACAAGATAGCATAGTCCCTAGGCATCCTTGAAGAGTTATTGGGTCATATATCAACCACGCTGGCCCAGTTGCAGGTTGATGATTCACATAAGTACTCCACATATCGAACTGCAAGTTTTCTTTCACGGAAAAGGCAGTTGTACCCAGTGGTACCCAACACCCAACAATAAAAACAAAATATTTTATCCATCACTGTTTACCGTCACTAAGGACTTATCCTGGGTCTTAACCCAGAATCGTATATTTATTACTTCCATAGTATAATCATACATTTTTACATTATAAGGACAATGGTAGCGAAGAAGACTGAGATCCAGGCATCAGATAGGTAAACTTTTGAGTGGACCTTCAAGATACGCGTGGCTCGGTTCCTTCTAGGCTAGCGTGCTTCGTAGACCGCAATCTTTGTGAAGCCATAAGAACAAAAAATAAAAAATGTCACTCTCGCGGTCTCACCGTGTCCGTCGTGCAGCGCAAAAAGAGCGTAGTCCTGCGGGTTGGTTATGGCGGCGGCGTGCGCGAGCGCACGGCACAGGTCGCGTGCGCGCGCGCCAGGCCGGCACGGGACCGGCACGCGCCGGATGGAGCCGCGGCACTCGTCCGGCAGCACCACGCGCACCACCGCCACCGAGCACTGCTCGCGCCCCGCTTCCACCGACCCGCGCCGCCACTGTTGGATCAACACACTCGTTAGCTCAAGCCTCTCATTTTTATTATTTTTTGTAACTTTTTTGTATTTTAATTAGGCACTGGATTTTGCTCGCAAGCTGGCTGTGCTACAACAGACAGCTATGGGCAGGCGTGGTGCTTGCCATTAGGCGACTGTCTCACTCGTCTCGTTAGACCATTGAATAACAATAGCTAGTGTACTTAGACAGTAAAGAGTCTCTCTGAATCTATTCATCTCAAGCACAAAGTGTACCTACCAATTGGCCGACAGATTGAACACAATAAAATACCTACAAATGATAATTTTATTGATAGGTAGTAACCGTTTAACGCGTTTTATTAATAATACGATTTTTATTTAAAAAAAATACAACCGACTTCAACTTCGAATACCTGGATGACATCTTAATATTTTCTAGTAATTTTGAATTTAAAACCAATCTACTGCACCGATTTCGATAAAATGTATATGGGAGCACCTCTGAAGCCTCTAACCTAACCTACCAAACAAAAAATAATATAATCATCAAAATCAGTTCATAATTGGCGGACTAATCGAATAACATACATACAAAAAAGAAAAAAAAAATAGATAAAAACAAACAGTCGACTTGAGAATCTCCTTTTTTGAAGTCGGAGCAAATAAAATCAAAGAAATACCAATATGTTACAAGGAAAAATCTTAATTCAAATTCAAAATATTTAGTTGCGGAGACATGGGTTTTAAGGAGATATTATTCTATAAACTAGTCCAACATTGAGATCGCCATGCTCTAGCACCATGGCATGCAAAATATTAAGTATGTACATAATCATTAATAATTCATAATTTATCATTGTATTGGTTTACATTTGTTAATAAAATTTAATATATTGTCAAAATAATTAATTAAATATTATTAATTATCTAAATTTACAATTTGTCATTTAAAAACTCATTTATTGAATAATATGTCTTGTCAATTAGTAATTTCTTAAGCCTAAATTTGAAAATGTCAAAATTATGTATTTCTTCAAGCTTTGTGGTAGTTTATTATAAACAGAGATTCTCATGGCAAACGTGCTGTTACTATACAGGGCAGTTCTGCGGTGTGGCTCACGCAGTCTACCGTCATGCCGCTTACTAATATAGTTTCATAAGTACTTAAGTTTTTCTTTACAAGTAGGGCCGATTCGTAGATATATATCGAAGGCAAAGTTAAAAGATTTAGTTGTTTAAAATACGGCTTGCACGAATCTCTTTGCTTTAACCCACATATTGCTCGAATACACTTTTTTTGAGCTATGAGAGCGGATTGTTTTTCGGCGGAGTTTGCCCAGGCGAGAACCCCGTATTTTAGCGTGGAACCGACAAATGCGTGATAGGCACTCAATAGTGTTCTCTTATTAGCTACTTTACGCAACATGTATAAAGCATACGAAAATTGGTTTAGCTTTGAACAAACGTGCGCGATATGTGTTTTCCATGATAAATTTGAATCAATATGAATGCCCAGGAATTTAGTTGTCTCAAATAACGTAGAGGTGGAAATTGAGAACATAAAGCGATTTTGCATTCTTTTTAGCTTTATCTTTTCCTCTTTTTTTGCTTTTGTAGGTACAATTAACCACCTACCACGCCACCTATCACCTACCTACGGATAGCTATATGATTGTATAAATAGTAACAAATCTAATCGAAAAATAAACACAGAGCTAGAAAAAAATTTGTTTTTTCTTGACAATGTGGCATTTCTATGATATGCATACACAAGAGAGAGCTAACATGTACAAGGTAGCAAGCGACGCGCACACTTACAGCAGTTGCGCTATCAGGCCCGGACTCCGGCGCCAGCCTCTTCAACACGGCGACAGCGGAGAACAGCGCCGTCAGGTAGTATCCCCCTTCGCCTGCCAGCAGCGCTGCCGGGAGAAGACCGGCCATCAGCTCCGCTTCGAGCTCTGCGCAGACTAGCCGACTGCGCGCCACGGTCCACGCTAGAACTGGCAGCAAGTCATCCGCACCAAGGCTACGTTCACCGCGCATCTAAAAAACAAATGAAGTTTTATAATTAAAAAAGGTTTCATCATCAGCCAGAAGACGTCCAATGTAGAACGAAGGCATCCCCCTTAATAGGCTTAGCAGCCGGCTTGGGGATCGCAGAATATTCACTCCAAAAGGACGCTATTGCCAGTCGTCAGGTAATTTTATAACAGTTTTAGAACATACCAAAATGTCAAACATGTCAAAAAAACGTTTATTCGTGACAAAAACAGATATCTATATAAATTAAATACAAGTGAATTAAATTTACATAAATTGAAAGTTGCCCAGGTGCAAACCACCTGCGCTAGTTTTCTGTTGGGACCGGCATGTGACGTCACGCAAGGCACGGCATAAAAACTTAGTTGTAAACAAAATACAGATCACAGTTATAATGATACAGTGATAGGTACTTACAGAATTGAACATAACAGATATTGCTGCCAATAAATTTTCAAGTTTATCCAGCGGCGAGTCAGCTTCCTGCATCTTGAGGAAATGCTTCGAGATCACGGCCAACACCGCCGAAGATGGTACTTTTGTGGATTCCTGGGAAAGAAATTGTCTTCAAGTCTGCAGACCGTTATCATCAGTCAGGAAAGACCAATGATGGTGATTAAGATGGGCTGGTTTGAAAGATCATAGCATATTTAATTATGTATATGAGTCTTTGGTATTTGATGAATAAAAAGAATAAAACGTCCACTGCTGGACCAAGGCCTCCCCCTTAATAGAGGGGTGTTGCCATAATCCCCACGCTTGGCAGGCGGCTTGGGTAGTCGCAGAGCTCATCACCGTTAAACAAGAGGACGCTGCTGCACGTCCTCCGGTGGGTCTGGTTGCAGTTTAAGGACATACCCAGGTCCCAAGAATGAATGAATAGGAACAGTGTCTGACATAGTGGCTTCCGTGTTTTAAGTGGCAGAATAGATGATGGTCAGAAACAGTGAAGCAGCAGATATAGTGGTATTTTTCAACATGTATGATAATGATTCACACATTCAGCCTTATGCAATCTATATTAGTGATTCTCACCCATCAGCCAGAAGACATCCACTGCTGGACGAAGGCTTCCCCCTTAATAGGGAGGGGTTGCCATAATTCCCACGCTTGGCAGGCGGCTTGAAGATCGCAGAGTGTTACAACCTTTAACTAAGATGACGCTGCTGCCCGTTCTCCAGTGGTTCTGGATGCAGTTTTAGGACATACCCAGGTCCCTTAGTGATTCTAGCTTCTAGATAAATAATGTCACGCACGTCGGCCTCGCGTTGTGCTTGCTTGAGGTTCAGATGGCCTTAGTTACCTTGATGCCGAGCTGCAACGGCGTTGCGTGGTGCGCGCGTTCGATGGCGGCATGCAAGCAGCGCACGTCCGCTGCGTGCCACGCCGCCAGCAGCGAGTACAGCCGCGAGCGCAGCGGTCGCACCACCAGCCGGTGCATCACGGCTTCCAATATCGCGTCCAGATTCAAGAACTCTGTTGGCTTCAGCTGAAACATAAAGACAGCTCAACTGAGTACTAAGCAAATCTCAATGTGAGCTATGTCTAGATGAAATGAATTGAATTTAAATGAAATGGATGATTGTTGAAGCAACGTTCAATTTTTTTTCTTTGTTGATTTATTTTTCTGTATTTCAAGAAATTACAACTAAAAATTGACCCAAGAAACGGTAGAAGGACGATCGATAGAAATCTCGGGAGAATGGCCAGGAAAATAACTAGCCGAAAGAAGGCTAGAAACAGAACAAAAGTAAAGAAAAGTTATTGAAGTGTTATACTGCCTGATTATAACACTTTGTGGAACCCATAAAGATTTATTTCAATAATTCCGTAAGTAAGTAGAGATTTAATCACAAAAGAAAAACGATTACTTAATTAAAGTGGATGGAGGACGTGATGATAGGTACACTTGAACGATGCCAGAAGAATGGGCCACCAATGCATTGGACCGAGCAATGTATTTTCCTTTTACGGCACTCTAATAAATATAATAAGGAATCTTGAAATAGTACATTATGATACAAGTGTGCTATGTTGGTCATTACACTAGAGGCGGTATTATGCGTGCGAGCCGCAGGCGAGCGCGATAAAGAAGCTGAGAGCGTAATGACTAATAGCACAAGAGTTCCATACGACTGTTTTCATCACACTTGCGAGGAAAAAACAAACTTTTTTTGATAATAATCAACCACACAGCGAAAACGTCAACAAACATTTGCGAAAAATGGCGCCCAAACCAGCAATGCGCGCGCAGGTTGATATTTACTTCAGTGGTATAAGAACTCTTTGTTGGTATTACAAAAAAACTATAAGTATTACCCGGCTATATTAGGAGTGCTTCGTATACATACGTCTAATTGCAGTCACGTACAAACTTGACTTTACCGGGTTATACCTATTATAGCACTAGTGCCGTAATGTAAAGTAAAAAGCACGTGTGCGTAATAGCTTGGATTATGAGCCTAAAACCAATACAATAAGATCGACTTTACGAGCAAGTGTGATGAAAAGGAATACAACTGATTAGTATGACTGCACAGAGTAACTGGCGCGAAACAATAAATTATTGATTACCTACCTTTAGCCTCTCTTTTTCTACTTCTTTCTCGAACTCTCTTTCGCCGTGTTTCACGAGGTAATTCTTCATACCGGACATGAACTGTCTCATGTTGCGCATCATAACCTGGAAGATACATAAGCAATATAAATAGCGTCCATTCTATATTAAAATAGATTTCTTTCTCGCAGGCCACGATGAATTTTGACTGACCTACGAGGGAAAAAATCAAAGAAAAAGAAACGATACAATAATTATGTTTCTTTTTGACTTGTTGTTTGGTGTTTCGTGTCCACACGAATGTAAATCTATGACTAAGAGAAGATATTTATGTAGTAGGTATGCGTAAGAAAATATAATGAATGTATGTATATGTATGACTGCTACTAATAAAGTATTAATACAGTAGTATTAAAGTTGCAACCTATGGACCTGGGTATATCCTAAAACTGCATCCAGTACCACCGGAGGACGGGCAGCAGCGTTCTCTCGGTTAACGGTGGTGAACATTCTCGATCTTTCTCGATTTCTCGATCCTCAAGCCGCCTGTCAAGCGTGGGGATTATGACAACCCCTCTCTATTAACGGGGAGGCCTTCATCCAGCAGTGGACGTCTCGACAGTATTATAATCTGAAGTATGACGTAGCAGTGCAAAAAAGAGTAGAAAGCAACTAACAGAGGTGCCACTATTGAAAATAGTTCTAAATGTGAAATTGTGAAAGTCGCGGATAACCGGTGGATACAAATGGCAGGTTGTCGTTCAGTGTGGCTGTCTAAGGGGGAGGCCTCCGATCAGCAGTGGACGTCTCTGGGCTGATGATGATGACGATGCCGAAATACATGATCGCGTGGATCCTTAAACGAAGAAAAACAAAATAAAACAGAGCTTACCTGCGGGCACATTTCCTTCGAGTCCAGCGTACAAGCGATGAAGTTGTCGATGTTTTGCGCGAATGTTGTGCTCTTGTCTTGCGCGAGATGCAGCGCGTAAGCACGCAGCGCCGCTCCCACGCCGCGCGTCGTGCGCCCGCCACGCAGCGCGCGGACACGACCCGCTGCTGCTGACAAAAGTATATTGTAAAGTACTAAAGTAATAAAGCCACGGTACGATTGCTTAGCTGGGAGAAAACATGCTTTAGAGTCAGCAGAGAACAGCAGTAGGTATACCAGCTCAGCACGCCACAACATAGTGAGCATTGTGCATGTGTTCGTAAGATTTTTGATGTGGATCTTTGGGAGAAGAGATGGACCGGTACACTTAACTAGTCCAAGTCACTACTTTCACTCATGGCTAAGCTGCGGAGTTTAGCACGTGTCTTTGATTTGATATCACGTCAGTGCCATAACACGTAACGTTCCACGTTTTATATGTTCCATTAATTTTATGATTTGCTACTATCGCTTACAATTTCTGTTAACTACAGGTATATGATGACCGTTCTGGCACAGAATAAATAATAGTACTGGTTCTGGTATTGAAAACAATAAGTAAACTGGTTTTATGGACGTCGGTCCTATGGAACCACATTATTCGTATACCTATTTAATTTTGTTCCTTTTGTAGAAAAAACCATAAGTATCAAGTATCCTGAAACCTTATTAAAAATATGTCGCTGTTTTGCTATATTCAAGGACCCTAAATTGAGATAAAGAAACTTTCTGAAATGACAAACAATTTTTTTATATTAATAAGTAATGGGATGATAAAAACGCTTTCGTAATGGTAAAAGATAACGGTAACCTGGTTGTCGAGTAAAAAAAAAGCAACTTTGAGATGTCTAATATCTTCGCTTTCGTATAAAGATATACCTGCGCAAAATCAAAAGAGCGCATTAATAAGGTCACCTAACTACTTAAAAGTAAATTTTTTAAGTTAGGCCCCAAAATTATTGTGAAATTAGTTCTATAAATAGGTATTACACCAGACAGTAACTATTACTAGTACGCACACAGACATAAATATATTAATTAGGTTACTAAGAGCAATAATGTAAATGTACAGACAATAAATGGGCGTATAATAATATCAAATATCGCAATAATTGTCGTAAACTATATTCAATGTGGTAAACTTTTAATTGTAATAGAGCGTACTTACTCAATTATCTAATTGGAACAAAGTATCAGGTACAATATATAGAACATCCGTATGATTTTAGCACATCACTATTACCTATTACCTACATAAGTAACTCTTTGTAAATGAACGTCCTGATCCTTGCTGGCTATGTTCGCTCGCTGGTGTCTCTTTACAAAAACAATGTCGTAGTTTTCTTCGAACGCCGCACCAAACCTTCGAAAATGAGTTGAAGAAACTTCGAATTATATTTAGATGAGGCATGGTGTCGATTTCGTCTGGAGATCTGTCATCACAGAAGCAGTTTGGAGGTTTGGCTACTACTTCAGATCGTCTCACATTGACGCTTCTTTCCGACATCGATTTGCACAAAGATCTCAAGGAATCAGATTGGACTAGGTGCTGTTGGAACCTGGGTTCTTCTAGCTGTTCTCGCGTTAACAACACCCAGTCGCTCTCATACACGAACTCTTGCAGCGTATCGCTGCGAAAGTTCCGCATGGTCGTCAACGCAAACACCTCACTTGGCACTGACACTGACATTTGTAAATCATCCAACGAGCTTTGACCCTTCTGATTTCTCGCGCTGCCTATAGCTTCAAAATTCTTCCGAGACCCAGATTTACTGGTCGTTGCGTTCGACTCAGATACCTTCGCGCCTTTTCCTCGGAACAACTTTTTGAACCATTTCATGGCTGATCACTCGGCGGTTTTTTCCCGCGTGAACGAAAGACTTGAAGCGGTAGTTGATCATTCAAACTGAAAGGGTCTTGCAACGATGTCCCCCAACAGCCGTTGGAATGCAACTGTGATCAAAATTCATGGAGTACTTAAGTACTGTTGATGACTAAGAAATTTGCGGCACGCGCAGACCTTTGCTCTTTAATAATAATTAATTATATTTACTGTGTTATTGTTGTAATAGATAAGGGCTGTGCGTCGCGGTTCTATTGTATGCGTTCTATAAAATTGTTTATTTATTTGATAATAAGTATGTAACGAGCAATGACGGGCAGTTAACTGAGCTGTAATGATACCTATCAATATCTATCTAATATTTTGTATGAAAATGAACATCTGCAACTTTGCGTTTCGTCATACAAACATATGGGTCACTTTATCAGTTTTAATGCATGATTGTACAAACAAATACTTATTATGTAAGACTGTTGATGTTACAATCAAAGTCAGAGTAGCATACTTTATTATTCTGCGTATTTGTGTCAAATTATGTCATCTATTGTACCTGTAAGCAGCTGTAAGTATGTAACATTGTTAGGGTGGATACCCTAGGCAATGAGTTTTAAATGGCACTGATTCCTACGAATATGTGTGGCCAAGCACTGAGGTAGGGAAATTCGTAAAATCAGAAACTCACTAACATCAGTAAACAAATTAAACAAACTAACATCAGTAAACAAATTAAACAAACTAACATCATTAAACAACATTCAAGCCATGTCAGGGACTGATGGCACACTAATGATACTAGGGTTAGCCGGTAATTCAGTATTTTCGAACTTGCTTACTTTCTATCACTGTATTAGCGGTTTTCCAGGACATTTTGTATAATTTCTCATTAGCATAGCTTTATTATACAATTTTTTTTTACGTACCTATTCAGAGCCTTATTCGTGTATTTTTTTAAAAATACATTTATGTGAATAGACGAGCAAGACGTTCGCCTGGTGGTAAGCGTCACGCCTGCCACTAACAGTAGCAGTGCCAGAATTGTGAACTTGCGAACACAATCCTGCGCCGCACTGCACTGCGCTCGTTACCCTGAGATATTAGATGTTAAATCTCTTCATACCCAGTAATTTATCTGGTAACATTGCGCTTCAAACCGGAACACAGTATTGCTTGCACATTACTGCTTGGCTGTTGAATAACTGGCAAAGGTACTTCCCTAGACAGACTCTGCAGTAGAGTCCTACCACTACAAAATTGTTGGAATAATGTTACAAAAATCAATCTATTTCATTCCAACTTGTAAGGTCTATGGGATGGGACGTTCTCTCCCGTACACGTAGTATTTACATTACACTGAAACAGAGCTCTATTGTTTTTTATTTAGTTCAGGGGATTTAGACATATTTATCTGTCGAATTACTTCAACGCTAGAGCGCCTAGAGAACGCACACACCTCTCGTACTAAACGAATTACGACAACAAAGTTATTTTAAAGTCGTAAAGACAAGTATTTTATTTATGCTTCCACTGGCCTAATATAAGTCGTAACAAGTCTATAACTATTTTTAATTATGATAGTTCATACTCTCTATTATTTATAATTTTCTCATAAACGACGGAATGAGAATGATGAATAGTGGAATAAGACGTGTATTATGTTTTTTACCAAGAATATAATTTAAATTATTTTGGACCTGCATATCTTAAAACTGCATCCAGAACCACCGGAGGACGGGCAGCAGCGTCCTCTTAGTTAACGGACCACCGTTAAACCAACCACCATTAATAACCACTGTGTTAGAATGCTCACCAGAGCATTCTGCGATCCCCAAGCCGCCTGCCAAGCGTGGAGATTATGCCAACCCCTCCCTATTGAGGGGGAGGCCTTCGTCCGGCATTGGACGTCTTTGGCTGATGATGTGATGTGAATGTAAATTATGTTAAGAATATAATAGTAGTGGTTTTTTTGTTATCCGCCAATTCATACGTAAATGACGGATGATAAAAAAAACCCTAAAAGTTCTCAATTCAATATTTTCTACGATAAGGGGTTATTTTAGGGGTTTTTTTTATTTATTCTTGTTATTATCTACGTCTGTTAGTCATTTATCTTCTATGATTCATATTATTCTGCTTGAATATTTTTGTATGAAGTGATTCCACACTTATGGTATTTCTGTTTTATAATAATAATAATAATAATAATAAATCTTTATTTCAGACCAGAGATCCATAGTGATAGCCATTACACAAAACACATTAGGTACTAAAAAGATACAGAATAGAGAAAAACACACATTAAAATTTGAAAACATAAATAGACAGACCGACAGTTTAAATTATAGTTTTGATCCAATGCCTTAATATAGGGCAATCGTATTTATCGGCTATGGTAGCTAAGATGCTATTATGACTGCCACGTATCCTACTTAGAAGACAAAATATTCGCTTCCGTATGATCGCCTGAAATCCATCAGTTCGAGCATCAGCGAACATGCCGGAGGCGCTGCAAAACCTAGGCAATCCTAATAGCATCCGAAAGATATTATTGTACTGCACTCGCAGAGCATTGAAGGATCTTTGGGTATAATGAACCCATAGGTTGCATGTGTAGAAGCACTGGCAGTACGCCCTAAACAGTGTTATTTTTGCTTCTACTGAACATCGAGCAAACCTACGGGCTATCATATTCCCCCTCACCGCCAATGCTCTACGTTCCCTTTCTAAATCCATATCATCTTTCAAATCTTCAGTGATAATGTGTCCCAGGTATTTGAAATGTTTCACAAAGTTCAAGGGCGCGCCGTACAGTCTCACTGGGGGTACATTTTCGGGTGACTTAATATTACCTACAAAGACTAGTAATTCGCTCTTTTTCGTGTTGTATTTTAAGCCGTGAGACTCAGCGTATTCTTCACACACCTTTATAAGCTTTCTCAGGCCACTGATAGAAGGACTCAGCAGCACCATGTCATCCGCGTAACTTATATTGTTGACCATGACGCCATCAATTGAGCATCCGACATGCATGCTGCTGAGCCTCTCAATCAGCTGGTCCACATACAAATTGAACAGTCTAGGGGAAGACAATCCTCCCTGCCTTACTCCACACTCCAATCTATATGGGTCTGACCTAACATTCGCCCATGTAACATAGTTAAGCTGATTTTCATACCAAAATTTAAAAATGCCTATCAGTTCAGAAGGTATTTTGCCATTTAGTTTCTCCCACAAGAGCTGATATGACACGCGATCGAATGCTTTCGAGAGATCCAAAAAGCAAGCATAAATTGGAGTCTTCCTGTTTGTGTAATATTTCACAGTATGCTTAAGGGCCAAGATGGCACTTTCAGTGGATACATTAGGCTGAAATCCGAATTGAGCATCATTCAACGTAATGTTTGCACCGAGTTGACCATTAAGCAAACTGTCGAGCACTTTAGCCGCTGTTGTTGCTAATGAGATAGGCCTATAGTTGTTCGAGTCAGAGATATCTCCGGTCCTATTTTTAACAATTGGAGTAACTATAGTTTTCATCAACTCTTGCGGCAGGTAAACATGATTAATACAGAACGAATACAGCATAGAGAGCACTCGAGGTAAATGAACGCCGGCACATTGAAAATGCTCGATGCTGAGCCCGTCATGACCTGGAGACTTGCCTTGTTTTAAAGCTTAAACAGGAAGAAAAATTATGACCTCTGGCAGGACTAGAACCTGCATACGAGCAGCCTCTATGGGTTTCCGTCCCAACTGCTTTGCCAATTAAGCTACTGAAGTCTCTGCTTTAGATGCCAAATTTCCCAACCTGTTACAAGCTACCAACTATCTATATCAATATCTTCTTCTTAATTACAAATCAACTGAAGAACTTGTTAAAGTGTACGACTTTGGTGCATAGTAAATACAGATGACCTCACATTAACACTCTCCCGTACTTTCATATCTTCCCTAACGCACACTTAACACACAAACACACATACGCACGCGCGCATGAGTGCGCACACTCTCACACACACTCGCACACACACGCGCGCTTACACACTCCTAGAACGCGCACACTTACATAACACCTCACACACAACACAACTTTCATATCCTACATAGCACATCCACAGTTGGACATCATTATGCGAGTCTAACCGGCTGAGTCAGGTACACCTCGGGAACGTCCCGCTAACACATCTGAACTTACCTCCATTACATTCCTACCAAGTCATATTTTATGTAAGTATATAATATATACATATAATAGTAGTAGCTAGATAGTATATAATAATACTGAGATATACATTTCTATCAATAATCATATCTCTAAAATATTCTCCAATATGCTCCATTCATCCACTTATTTTAAATAAATTATAAAAATATATATAAGAATAAGGTACATAGCCATTCTATAGAGTAAATGTTTCAAGACTCCAGGAGATTATCCCATCTCATATTTCATGTAGTAGCGAGCGCGCGCAAATGTAATTTCAGGCACACCGTATCAGGCCCACCAAGAGACCGGCCTAGCCGAGTTTGGGGCCCACTGCTAACATTACTGTTATTAGATAATTGGCAATTGACTTAATCTATTATTATTATTATTTTTTGACATGAATTTTATTACTTTGTTTTGTTTTCTATGTAATCGATTATTGTTATTGTATGTACTACTGGCTTGTCACACGCCATGGCGTAGCTGTAAGTGTGACAAGCAATTAATAATAAATAAATAAATAAATCCTTATTTTGTACCAACCATGTCCAATTGTCTATGTCAGTTAGAAACCCAGTAACGAATGTTGAATGCCTTCAGTTCTATATACCAAATATTCTGCATGGACAACCCTAATCTCTATCAAGAGTATGTTGTTATTATAGGCCGGAGCAGCCCTATAGGCTATAGCCCTATAGCCCTATAGGTATCTATAACCCAGAATGTATATCTTAATGGAAATAAACATTTACTTTACTTTACTTTCTTCGTGGTGTCGATGGTTTTATGACGGTGTGGAATAAAATTTCTTCAGACCAGTAGCAGTAGTCGGTGTCAGCGTGAAAGGACCCTGACAAGCAAACTGACACGGTGAGGGTTCTTCGACAGACATGGTAACACCGATGCCGAAGAGAAGGTATTCATTTAATTTAGTGTTTGTTAAAATTGTTGTTTTACGTGTATTATTATTGTTTTATTGACTTTTTATTTTAGAATTTAGTGTTTATTATTCTGTTTTTGTTTAGGAACTTTGATTTTATTATTCATTTGATTTTGATTTTATATTATTATGATTGAATTGTTCATGTAATATGGGTAAAGTCCGTTTTTTTTTAAACTGCTACTGAATAAATCTAGTTGTTGAAACTAACCGAGTAACGGATCTAGCCTGTCTCGAAAACTTTTGGCTCTGGTGGGTACGGCAGCTCCTCTTCTAGGCAATGGTGACTCCCATTCGGATAGCTCCTCCTGTAACAACCACAACAAAATTATGATGTTTTAATGGCATGTGATTAAAACTGGTAAGAATATTAAGAATACGAAATTAAAAATATTAGCGATGAAAAACATATTTGCTCAGTTGTCTAGCTTGTTAACTCTCTTACGATAGACTTACTCCTTAGTATTGTGTACATTCTATTTTAAGCTTACCCCTTCATAAGGCTGTGGTTCAACTGGAGGTGGTATTAGTCCGTCCCATTGAGAACTGTCCCATGGCTCGGAGAACACGGTCCCATCGTCGCTTGCCTGAAATAATAGAACAACATTTAATATTGATTGTAGTCACAATTCAAAGTCATTAGGTAGTACCTATAATATATTTATGTTTGTCAAACGAACATAATAGCAATTGGTATAAAAGTATAAATGAATGACGTTCATTGACTTATGCTTGGTTTTTGAGTAAGGCTCTTGTTATATTGTAAAGTGTCTGACATCGCATACCAATTTAACAAGATTTTGTTAAATTGTATTAAAATACAACACAACTTTATTACACACCAGAAATACACAAAAACTTACAACTAATCAGGCAATACATTATTTAGCATTACAAGGAGCGGCCTTATCACCTTAAACGATTTCTTCCAGGCAACCTTTGGATGGACTGGACTAAAGGAGGCAAATGTAATTTGGTCGTTGGTATTAGTAGCAATCAAAGGCAGCTATTATATACACTTGACAAAACAACTAAAATTGGTAGGTACTCATAGACATACATGGTAGGGACGGGTTGGACGCCATTTTAAAATTTAGCCCATTTGTCGGTGCTAAAGAAACGCATTGACACCGATGGCGGCACAGTTTGCGACGCACGTCCGACGTGATTACTTGAGAGCAAAATGCCAAACTATGTGTTGAAGGGCTGTACGAATTACATTTCAAAGTGCAGTAAAGAAAAAGTGGCGTTTCTTATGACCTTATGTCAACATTTAAAGTTAAACTAAACTTGCTTTTACACAAAACCTTTTATTTTTACGTAATAGGTAAGTCGTTTCTAGTTTCGTACAGTTTGCGCTTCTTCTGCCACGCCTTACTGGCGCTGCCCGTAGTGACCGTGAAATCCGAGAGATGGCGTTGTCCTTTTGTCAAAGAGAAATTAGTCTTACGATTTCTTAACTCAGGCGTATCTAGACATAGAAATCTTTGTAGGTAGGTGGTTTAATATTATACTAATATTTTAGCATGGCATAAAATGAGTGGAATTTTATTAAAAAAATCGCTAGACTTCATACTCTGAAGGCCTTTTACGCAACTCAACAATCACGGATTTAACTCTAGAGCAGCGTAGCTTTTTTGTCATAATATTACGAATTATTTAAGCTTTTATTGCTAAGGGTTAAGGCTTTAAAAACAGACTCACCTGTTCAGACAAAGGCCTCAAGTCGTATACATTATCGTAGCACGACGCTCTCGGCGGTGACCTCACCTCCTCGGGGAGAGCCGCTGGTTCAGCGTTCAGTCTTAGATCTGGGAATCTTTAAAAAACATAATTTACTTGTTAACTTGCTTGTATACAGTGTTTACTTGTATTGGTACCTATTATTAAGAAATAAGGTATTTTTATAATTAGGTATGTATGTGATTATTGTTTGTGAATCTGACGTATAACTTTCATGTTCTCAATAAACTATCGTATTTAAGCCAAAAAGTCATTGTACTCACCATTGTGAATAACGTTTATCTACTGTAGGGTCAACCTAGAAAAGACGAAAAACGTCAGCTGTTCTAGTAATTTCTATGGAACAGCAGTCTTTTTTTCTTGATGGTGGATCGTATGCCGTAGAACAAAATTTTTCAATGCTTTGTTATGCAGTTTACGCTATATTTTATTTATCTATAATAAGAAAATTATTCTCTCTGTTATAAATCCAAACATTTAGTCATTTATTTGAAAACCAATTCGCTATTTCAGTACAACCAATTTTATACTTTCTACTAATCTACTTTTTTTTTAATCTAACCATGATGAGTATGCTTGTTCTAGGATATGAGTTCAGTTCAAACTATATTTCATTAATATAAAAATGTAGTTTTTAGACTGTAGGTATATCATTTTCTGTATTGACCTTATTTAATGAAAATCAGTGTAAGTAAGTAGTTTTGCTTTAGAAGCTTGAATAGGTGGTTCTTAACGATCAATGATGTTAAGGAACGGACGATTCGGTCAGTCTTCGGATGGGTGACCGTAAGCGGCATTTCTATCTGAATGTTACCGTGGATCGGATGACACGTTAAACTGTCGGTCCCGGTTGTATATTCTATATTCATGTAACAAAAATTGTCATGCCATGTCACAGGCCTTCAGCTGGCACTCGAACTTTCTTACTTAATATACTTTTATAGGAAATTTTGTATCTACAGTTTTTAAAAATCCTTCCTTTCAGTAGTGAAAAGCTTCTAGAATTGGTAGTAGGAAGAAGATTACCTTTGAGCGACTATTTGATGAACAGTTAAGTGTTGCGCTCCGTCGTCGACGCCACTCAGTCGGCTCTCTTGCTCGGCCAGAGATGGGAACGTACCGCTCTCACTGTTAGAACCTTCGTCGTTCTTATCTGGAAACATCAACGACGAAATAATTAGTACAATCACGGCTAACCATACTGAGGACGTAGAGTGATAGTTAGAAACGGTTTCATTAAAGACCCAAGCGCTTAGTATGAGAATGGCGGCTAGGAATTATAAGAGATTTAAAATAGTTTAGATTCTCATAAACATTTATAAATCATCAACTGATCGATATGAAGTTTTTAATTAAGAATACTTAAACTTAACATAAATATAGTATAAGCGGAGGACACGAAAACATGTCAATTACTTTCATGGGCGTATATAATATCGTCTTGTGCTACCTCCTTGCATTCGTGTTTATACCCCCCGCATAAACTAAATACTAGTTTATCATTGAACATTTTTGGAACCTCGAACCAACCCCCCTCCCCCCCCCCATGTAAAAGCTATAGCTACGCCCATGATTACTATGTAGCATAAAATTAAGAATAAGGAAGATCTGTTGTATCTATCTGATACAAAATAGGTAAACAAGTATTTTACAAAGCACTAACTCAAATTTGATTGGATCTATGAGTGATGGGTGCGTGAAATAAGGATTAGTATGCTTGATGTATTAGTAATACGATTGAAGTAGTTAAGGAGTTTGAAAGTGCAACTTCTACCAATTTTATACATTGCAAATTAACCAATAAAAATATTCTGGAAGCTCTACTTTTATTGTAGTTACACTGACTTATAAACTCCCAACTGGAATCAACGGTCCAAGGTTCATTCTTGCCTGTTGGCTTATTAGCGACCCTCGGAGGCTGAACCGGCTTCATCTTGGGCTTAGTTCGGAGCACCAGGTTGTCGACTGACGACGATGTGTTTGGTGACGACGCTGAAAATTTAAGTAATGTCATAAGTAGTTTTACTATTGGTCTCTATTATCAAAAGCAGCTAAGACGGAGAGAGCGAGAGAGAGAGAATTGTTTAATAATAATTTTATACTAGCTATTTTTTGTGGTAGCTAGCACGCATGTGGCGATGAAGGTTACCAAATCTGCATCAAATATAATCAAAATTAGGCCAGCTATAAGCTTAAAATTACGAAATAAAATAATCCTCAAAAGCAAAAAAGTAGGCATGAGTAAAATCATAGCAATATAATAAACTTACGAGAGAGTTCTTCAATACTATGCATATCTCTTAATGGATAGTAAGGATGGTTGGTAGGTGGCTCAGAGTATCTTTGTGAAAGATTCACGCCTACTCTGAGGAGCTTTCTTCGTTGTACTGGTGGTAAGGCAGCCTACAAATAAAATTATCATAAATTGCAATTTTTTTATGAATATTAGTATCAAAAATGACTATCACTGGCAGTTTAGATTTTATTTACCTCTTTGAGAGCATCTACAGGGTCCGCGTAGAATGGACTACCAGTATTGTCTTTTTCAGATTCGTCTCCATTATTCTGAATGTCTTCAACTTTTACAGTCTCCATACTCTCAGTGTAAAAGTTTTCTCTACTTCTAAAATTTGCTTCTATCTCCTCAGTCAATTTCCTATTCATATTCATAGCAATGTTCAGTTTGTCTGGTCTCTTTGGAACTATGTCACCTTTGCTATTAGTTGTTGCAATAATTTCACTAGAACTGTTGAAACTTTTCTGAAGAGAGTTGTCTGAAAATATCTTTTTTTCATTCAAACTCTCTGTTGAGTTCAGAATGAGAATATTTTCTTTTTCTAGTATCGATTGTGTGCTTTTTGCTGCGTTGAGTTTGGCTGTAATTCATGAAATCAATTCGTAAGACTAATTAAGTGATAAATAGGGTTACTGAGAAAGGCTTAATAGTGTTCACTGAATAATTCATTACACTACGTCTTCATAAATTCAACACGTTGCCAAGTTAATAAACAGATAAACCAAAGTAATTGTTTCGTGACACTAGACGTGATCATAGAGCGTTATTCAGAGAAATTTACTAGGCGTTATTCAATAGAAAAGAAAAAATTAAAAAAATTAAAAAAAAAAAAAAATTAATCATACGAGTGTGTCATTGTTGAGTTTTTAATAAAACTACTATTAAGTTTGACAAAATTTGTCACTATACTTACGCAAAGTATCTGGCAATAGGTCAGGTCTCTTACTCTTCATAAGGCCATTATTTATATTGTTTTCATTGTCAGGTTTCGAAGGTTTAAAAGTTGAACAGTTATTGCTTTCCGGTCCCCAAATATCTTCATAGTCTGAGACTTTGTCCGTTAGAGAACTCCTATAATAAACGCCTGGAGATTCTAGAATGTCTGATTCCTAAAACGCAAATATGAAATAATATGAAATTTCAAGAAAATATTTGAAAGAACATTTTCGATAAATAAAATAAAATAATAAAAATCCAGCATTCAATAAAAACACAATGGCATGCGGTTAGTTATGATTGTACAATGCCAACCAAGGAACAAATAATTATGTACATCCTACCTGATAATGTCTGGACTCCTTTCGATGGGAGTGCTTACTCCTTCTCGATCTACCAGATGGTGTGCTTGCTGTGTTGGTGTTTGGAGAGAGAACTTTGTCTCTGTCTTTTCCCATCATAGGAGACACAATGGACTGATTGGATGAGGGAGAAAATACATTTTTGCTCAAAATCGGAGAGCTTCTCGATACTGGAGAGAACATTTCACTTTTATTTGTTTGACTTAGAGGAGAAAATACTCCACTTTTGGACGAAATCGTGTCGTTCGATACAGGGGAGTTGATTTGACTTGTTGGTGAAAATATGCCACTAGTAACTGAGTTAGTGCCATTAGGAGATACTAGCTGATTGGCAGCAAAACTGCTATTCGATTTTGTCAGACTGTTTACTATAGGGTCAATAGATTCAGATGTATTGGTTTGTGATTGTTGATCTGCCGGAGATCCAGGATCGGCAGAATTCTGCTCCATTACTTGTCGTTTGAAACTTCCGTGCAAACTAGCAGTCATTGTATTGATGCATTCTCCATCAGGTGACATTCGATGTATCATGTTCTATACGGAAATAAGAATTATTGGTAAGATAAATGATTTGTTTAATTTTGTGTTAGAAACATCAGATACATCAGCTTTATTGATTATGCGGAATACCCAACATACCATGCAATAGAAGTATAGTTTTTATTATGAAAATGCCATGCAATTAAAATATGTATTACTCACCGGTATATCACTATTGGATTGTGCATTACTTTTTGAAACATCCACGATATTAAATACTGTTTCTGCACTACTGTTATTATTATTGATATTGTTAGACGCAAGCGTTAGTTGTAGCCGGTCGCTTTGTATACTCTCATTGATCTGATGATTGTGGATTTGAGTGTTATTGACACAAAATGTAACTGTTGTTGTGACCGTGATGTTTCCATTTTGATTGGCTTTGTTAATAGGGCTGAAGGCTGCTGCCTCTGATTTCGGGGACAAAGATGCTTTCGAAACTGGAGGCTTGGCCCATCTAGGAGGGGGTGGGGGTGGAGTAGTCTTAACAATATGCGATTGGGTGGGAGAATGTTGGGTGTTGGTGGTAGGAAATGTGTGAGGCTGTGTTATATGCGCCTGAAAAACAGTTTGAGCGATTAAAACTATTTGAAACAACACCGATAAGCAAGAGCAGAATTTGATCTAGAAAAATATAAACTCACCGTGCTGGACATAAGGTTCAGCGTGTTTGGTGGGGTTGGTCTCGGGGCTCTCACGAATGTTCCGCTTGGTTTAGCTGGTGGTGATGGGGCAGTCCTGCCTTTGAATGTGCTGAGACTTTGGCTTTGACTCGGTGGGGAACCTGATGTTTCTATTGGTGACATTTTTAGAACTACATTTTGATCTTTTTCTGGACTGAGGATATGTTCTCTAGAGTTTGTTCTTGTACCTAAAATGTAACATAAAATGAATAACAATTACTTATAATTACCTGGGTATGACCTTATACTGCAACCAGACCCACCGGAGGACGGGCAGCAGCGTCCTCTTGGTTAACGGTGGAGAGCATTCTGTGATCCCCAAGCCGCCTGCCAAGCGTGGGGATTATGGCAACACCCCTCTATAAAGGGCTTTTGGGAGGCCTTCGTCCAGCAGTGGACGTTTTATGGCTGACGACGACTTATAATTTAAAAAACCTCTATAAGTGAATAATTTAATAAAAATGCCCAAATGAGGAAAGTCGTTGTTTCATGGGAAATTATTTGTATTTTTTTTATTATTTACATAAATCATATAATTAAATCATTATGCTCATTTATCTCCTAAATAACTGAAGAGAAAAATTGATAACAGAGTAAAAATTATAACACAACTTACTGGTATTAAAACTGCTAAGACTAGATCCAGTATCTGACGGGGTCACTGCCATTGGCGTAACACCATTGGTCAGCGATGGGGAGAGAACGTTGATTGGATTGTTTTTTGGATTCGCCATAGGATAGCCCCAGAACTCTTGACCGAGTAGTGTCAAGGAACTGAGCTGATGGCGGCTTTTTGCTTCTCTTAGAGCTCGAGGCAACTGGAGTTGAACTGGTAACTCGTCACTGAAATTGCGAACCAAGTAATATAAATAAATAAAAAACAAAAAAATCGACAGCGATACTGACACATTTATCGATAAAAGTGTGGCCGGATATACTGACACATTTATCGATAAAAGAGTGGCCGGAGATACTAACACATTTATCGATAAAAGTATGTTGAGAAAAAAAGAAGTTCAGACGGCGGGGGGAAAAGTAGTAATTTAGAGAAAGTAGACTACCTATTCGAAAGATTGCCATTTTGGGAAGCGTGACTTTATGTCAAAGCAGGGAAAGGATGTAGATTGTGATCTAAACATTGACATATTTCGTACGCTGTCCAGCTATAATTGAAGGTAATGCCAAAAGAAGAAGTAATTCTAATAAGGTTCTACACAATTATATGGTAAAACAAGGTAATCTCGTTTGATATTTTATTGTTTAGATTCCGACGGGGGCCGATGTGTGAGTATATATTTCCTTACCAGCATTGTGAATAATGCGCTATAAGCTCCGGTATATTGTCGAAGCGGTTGTGCGAAGTCTCCAGCCCGATGCGGCCCCCGGACGCCTGGATAAGGTAGTGCTCGATGTAAGGGCCCTTGTCGGCCGGGAGACGCACGCTGATCGCCATCGTATCTGGCTGACTGGACTGCCGGACCACGAAGTTCTGTAAAGACAAACGAAACTGGGTAAGCATGGATGTTATATAAATAAAATGTCTTTAATGCTAAAACCTACACCCATAATACCGTATCAACTAAAAATATAATCTAAGTACAAATTTAGTAAGCAAACCATGAAAAAATAAATTAAAGTGAATCAGTAACGAACGATAGGGAACGAAGGAATTCGCCAGCATAATAAAATTAAACTGACATAGCTCAGTGCTATACCTAAATAAACTGAAATAGCAGTGGGCTAATCTGTCTTAATTATAACCGTTAGGGTAATACACTACAAACAGGTTCTATAGTGGAAACCACGAATTGGCAAACGTAGGACGCCTTGAGACTCTTTGAGATGATATACACTGCAAACTGGTAATGCAAGATGCTAATAGTTGGTAGTGGTAAGCCCACAATGGGCCTTACAAACTTAATTGAACTAAAAACTCCGGTAAATAGTTTCGATCATATCTGGGAATCTTTAAAAAACCGTAGCGCACGCGCGACATCGTCCTATTTTGCACTCTTCCATAAACAATGCAAACTCTAAATTCGACCAGACCTCGTCAAAGACCTCGTTACTATGTACTTTACTTTATAGAACTATACTTACTCCTTCCTCTTTTCCTTGTAGTAAATGGAAAGCACCCGCCCTCTGTATTCCCGGCAGGAACCATACTGGATGCGTCCTGATAAGCCTCTCCAGTAGACCGATGTCACAAGGAGGCTGCTCCTCAGAGCTCGACCCTGATGAGTCTACGGATGAGCAATCACCACGCGCGCCCTCGCCGTCTGATGACAGACTTTCTCGACTCTGGAATTTAATAAATGTATTTATTAGTATAAGCTAAAAGCTAAAACTGAGGAGGCACCCAGTATTAAATAATGCAGAGGTATGTCGAAATAATGTTTGTCTTCCACCAGCTAGATGAGTTGATGAATATAACATTCTGGATCGTAGGCGAACCGTGTAGACCATATCTAGCAAAGGAATACTTGTGGCTTAGCTTGACTTGGTGGTCCTATAAGATCGACAAATTAAACAATAAACTATTCGATCCGTTTTCGGATGTCACTGAATTTACCTATAGAGAGATTCTATGGTAAACAATAAATAGTATTTTTATTTTTAAGTACCATCATCATCAGCCCGGAGACGTCCACTGCTGAACGAAGGCCTCCCCCTTAGACCGCCACACTGTACGACAACCTGCCGTTTGCATCCACCGGTTGCCCGCGACTTTTACAATGTCGTCGGTCTACCTAGTTATTTACTCTACTTTTCAAGTATACATATATCTATTACTGAAAGATACTGTGAAAAAATACTATTAGGTAGTAAATCGGTTGTTCCATTTAAATTTCATCCATTTGAATGGTGATCTCTTGTAAAATAAAACAAATTGGTGTCGCAAAGAATATACTATAAACAAACGTAATAAAGCGATAAAATGTCGTCAACAGGATATTGTCTATTTAATAAGTAATACGCATTACACTTTTATTTAGATATTTTTTTAAATTTTTGATACCTACTTTGCACATTGATTTTATTATTTATTTTGGAACATCATGATTAGTTACTGTATAATTACTAGCAGTTGTAGCATTTTCTATTAATTGCTGCATCATGGTAGTCCATCAACAGCCGGAAGACGTCCACTGCTGGACGAAAGCCTCTCCCTTAAAGAGAGGTTTTGCTATAATCCCCGCGCTTGGCAGGCTTGGGGATCGCAGAATGGTTACCACCGTTAACCGAGAGGACGCTGCTGCCCGTCCTCCGGTGGTTCTGGTTGCAGTTTAAGGACATGCCTAGGTCCATGGTCATGGTAGTATTTCCCACATATTCCGTGGCTACCCATTACGTTTCATACTTTTCAAAAGTTACAAAAGATAGCTTAAATAGTACATACTAATAAAATCGTAGTACAGATAGATAGAGATGCCGTACCTAAGGATTCTGACGCTCTTTGAGTACGGACATATTCGTGGATTAAACATTGTTCAGTTGTTTTGAGTTGTCTATGATGATAGGCAGGTAAACATCGGTAAGTCCTTTTATAAGGGTTGGAATACAACCGACTATACGAGGAGCTTAGGGACTCCACCTCTCGCGTAGCTTTTATAGCTCTAACTACGAGTATAATTATTACCTCACACTTATTACCCTACATATGTACCCTTCACAATTAGTTTGATTAAAAATATTCCTTAGATTTTTTCAATAATTATATTATATCCAACAAGTGGGACCTCAGGTTTTGGACTTTCCCCCTGGCACTAAAGTAAAGTAGTAATTTTCATTGTAAATTGTACAGAAAAGAAAGGCCTCGTAAAAAGAACCACCGGCCATCCAAGTCAACCCGAGACTTAAATTGATGCCTCAAATAAACGTAACTTACAAATAGTGGTTACAATAAAGGACAAATATCCAAGCGATGTTCACTTCAAACAAAATGGAGGCTCTTTGTTCACCAACTCGGAAATAATATTACTCGATTTTCTCTCAAACGGCACGGTTGCCGCCGCTTTTCTCAAGCCGGGGAAATCTCATATACGGACATACTTTCTTATTATAGTTGCTGTGTTGTTTATATGTAAAACTCTGATCCTTTTTTTGGTTCGGTCATCGCTCTATGATACCCGACATCAAATAAGTTTCCTAAAATATGCTTACTTCAATTTTCCGCTGATGTTTTTACTAATTTGATATTGGCCTGAGGCTAAACCCTCCGCTATTTTACAGACAAATTATTATAAAATATTTGGGCCACTTTGAAGTGGGCGGTAGGGAGAAATAAATGGGAAATGTTTTTGTAAGCTAATAACTAGGTGCTTTGGTCTGACGATGTTCAACAATTACGCAGTACTTTGGCAGGTAGCGACTACCTGCGACTATGTTAATTTGAAAGAACATTAAGTGTGTTTATCGTTAGGTAGAATAGAGAGATGTCTAAACATCTTATATTTGTGGAAATGTTTTTATGTAGGTATAATAGCTAGTTGTTGCATAATTTGCAATACATTTTAGATGCTCAAGGGTCTGTAGAGAAATTACAGGGTATGACTAATATTTCAGGGTGACGAGCACAGTGCAGTGCAGCGCAAGATTGTGTTCGCAAGTTCACAATTCTTGGACTGCTACTGTTAGTGGTAGGCGTGACGCTTACCACAAGGCGAACGTCTTGCTCATCTCCTCACTTGATTGTAAAAAAAAAAGAAAAAAAAAAGAGAAACTACATTTTATTTTATGTAGAGAGTAGTTAGAATAAAATGCGTAATGGTTCCTTATGGGGTGGTTGTGTTGTATTGCTCTGCATTTGGAAAGATATGACTCTACGTTGTAATTTGAATGCGGAATAATCTTTCTGCCTCGACATTTCTGAACACTAAATTGCAGGGGTTATTCACCAAGTGGACTCGAGGGGCTGGATACGCGTGTGTCCAGCTGGTGAAACTCAATATTGGTATCAGTTGTTATTTCGCCATCTGGACACGCTAGAATTTTCATGCATGTCGAAATAGTGAATAACATGTCAGAACAATTAAAAGCTGGCTACGAATTTGATTGTGGATATATTTATAACCGGTTATTGCTTGTATTGCCACTTATGGTATAAAATATGTTTTTTTCTTTGTGAAAAGAAGTTTGATTGGGAGTAAAATTCACTATAAATAAGTCAATGCTATTGCTTATACGCATGCGTAGCTTCCTTCAAACGATAATCCATTTATTTTAATGGGAAGTTTTCTGACAGCTCTCAAAACGTAGTTCTACTTCCAAAGGATAGACGGCGCTGGCGAGATATGGCCCACTTTTTTCGCATTTTTCTTGTGAAAAAGCAGATCACTCATCTACACTGCTTCATTTCACAGTTCACGTTCGTTGGTGAAGTGCCTATCCAAGTATTCTTGTATCATTTTGTTGAAATTCTGATAAATTGTTAATGTTACCTTACGTTATTGTTATTATTTTTTGTTGATAGTTATTGTTATTTTTATTAATAGTAATTAATTAATTAATTGGTAAGGCGCACTTACTAATTTGCGTGGAATAACGAAAGCTTAAGAGTAGACAAGTTGGTCACTTCTCCATAGAAACGCGGTAGTGTTACTACTCCACTATGTAATTTTTTAGGTCCAAGACTAAGTATTATATCGATTAATCTCTTCATTATCTAGGATTGTAAATTATTACGAAAGTAAAAAATTAATAAACATGAAAGTTATGAGCCAGGAAACATCTTGTATTTTAGCTCAATTTTAACGCCACATTGGACGTAAATAAATAACATAAGGAATACGAAAACTCTAAAATAATTTATCAAGCGGCATAGTTTAGTCCATAAACATTTCAAATAACTTAAGTTTGAATAAATTAACTCGGAGTTTATTCAACCACATTACTGCAGCCAAAGGTCGACAAAAAAAATTGCGCACTCATTTATCTTTCTTTCTCCCTTTCCCACAGTTTGTTTGATGAAGAGAGCATGCTTTTTAGCCGCGCCCACCGATGAGTTCGAGCCGTCAACTTGTCGATCCTTAAGAAATACTATGGGCATGTATTTGTTAGACAAACAATGACTACAAAAAACGCATGACAGATCTGGTATAAATGGAATAAGGTTACTTTTTATTTTTTGACCTTTTTACTTTGCTTCATTCGTTCAAAATCTTTAGAACCACAGACAAGATAGTGAAACTGTTCAGGGCCATGTCGCTTCATTGCCATCGAACGGAGTTTTATGTACTATATAATTTTTATTGGCTGTCACAAAATAACCCATTATATTACATGATTATGGTGTTAGAATGAAAGTATATAGTTATCTATATGAAGCCTAAATAAATAAATAATAGAGGTATGTTTAGCTCTTACTTTAAGTAGATAATATCTACATTGACTTTAAATAAATCTATTTATATGAATATTGTGGTCGATTCTGGCCGCTTTAGTTGACAGTTCTAAACTAACTAAAGTATTGCTGTCACTTTTTTACTAGGCATGTTAGCTAAGGACAGCAATACTTTAGTTAGCTTAGAACTGTCAAACTTCAGTATTGACCACACTGTATACTCTATCGAACAAAACATTCGAGAAACTCTTAGCAAGAAATGTTTAAGTTAAGACGTTCTAATCGGATGAGATAAGCATAAGCGGATTATTTTAGCGAGGCTTCTTCTTACAAGGCGAAGATGAGACGACAGCGCCTTTGTAGCGCAAATTAGAGTTTTGTGCCGGCTCTTATCTGGATTATGACTTCAAAGGGAAATGGAACATTTTGATTACGAGTTAAATTTAAAGTAGGTAATAATATAATATGCACGTGAATATTTGACGAAATTGTAGTAACGTGAAATTTTCTGTCATCAGTAAACATTCGCATCTCAGCCTTCTCAAAGGCTATTTAGAAGCTATTTTTCTATTTTTACAAATACATTGTGATCGATTCTGGCGGTTTTAGTTGCTAGTTCTAAACTAACTAAAGTATTGCTGTCCTTAGCTAACATGTCTAGTAAAAAAGTGACAGCAATACTTTAGTTAGTTTAGAACTGTCAACTAAAACCGCCAGAATCGACCACAATAACGCACTAAAGTATAATAATGTACCTACATAATAATTAGCTGCGCGCCGCGGTTTCACCCGCGAGATGATGAAAAGCGGTGATGATGATGTTGATGAAAGTTAGCCGTTATATTATTCCGGGAAATGATCTATCTTTATCCCGAGTTTAATCCAAATCCGTTCAGCCGTTCTGGCGTGAAGAGGTTGCAAACACACACACACACACACCCCAACCTAATACCTACCGACAAATATTCGCATTTATAATTATTAGTGTGATTTGATATTTTAATTTCACTCTTTCCAAACGGCTGAATTACTTTTGGCGGAATCAAACAAACACATACGAGTACTTGCTGTTATTCAGTGTTTTTACCTTACGTTGCTTTGGATACAGATTGTAATCTTTATTTTTTGTAATTAATAAATGTTGAATGATAATTACTTACATATTAGATGCAAACCCAGGACAAGTCACTAGTTAGGTTATATATTTATGTTCTCTAAAGTAAATATAAATAAATAAATAAATATAAATTCTGCTTTATAACAGCGCACTTATGGCTTTTGTGCAAGTATCCAAACTCGGGCATTCCGCAACACGACCGCCTCTCACACCGAAAGAGACTAATTGCAATCCAACTTCCCGCATAAATCCTCCGAGGTATACTACCTCCTTTGAGGTATACGCGTATTAGCTCGCGGTAAACGTAATGGTGTGAACGGTGCGATATTTGGAAATGCTAGGGAGCCATTGTGAGGTAAAATTTAACACCTTAACCGTCGACGGGGGCATTGTGGCCTATGATTCATAACTGTTATTATTGTTACCGATCGTCGAATTAATTTCGTAGACTGTCGTTCCAGCGGTAACAGGCGCGTTTGTTCGCCGCAAATTGCCGCAAAATTAATATCACAGTGTCGTTTGTTCAGAACGGGGATTAATGAAATTCGCGGTTTTTGGTGGCCAGATTTTAAATAGGTAAGTATTTTCACTAAATTTTATTGGGAGATTCGGCAGATTTTAGTCAAATAAAAATAACAGTTTGTAAGCTCATTTTAATAAACATCATTGTTGTATTAAAATATATTTTTTAGCAACGGACGGTCCGGTCTGTCTTCGGATGGGTGACCGTGAGTGGAATTTATTTCTGAGCGCTACCGTGGTCGGATGACACGTTAAAGTGTTGGTCCCAGGTTGTTTGTATAACAACAACCGTCAGCCATGTCAGAGGCCTTCGGGCGGCACATTAACTCTTGACACTAGGGCTGGCCACTCGGCCTATACGAACTTACTTACTTACTTATACGTCGTATAAGGCTACTTATTGGACTTATAAAAAAACGTTACTTAATTTAACAAACGTCATTTATGTTCTGTGCAATAAAAAAAATAAGTACACACTGCACACTACTTACTGTAACTTTAGGTCATGGGAATCGCGGTTGAAACCGCGGAGCACTGCTATTGTACATTACATAAAGTTTTTTTTATGCATTAGATAGGTACGAGTAGTCGAAACGTTCGCCTGGTGGTTGGCATTACGCCTGCCCATAACAGTAGCAGTGCTAAAATTGTGAACTTACGAACAAAATCCTGCGCCACGCTGCACTGCGCTCGTCACCCTAAGATGTCAAATCTCTTCATGCCCAGTAATTTATCTGGTAACATTGCCCTTCAAACCGAAACACAGTAATGTTTGCACTCTACTGGTTGACGGTGTAAATTCCCAAAATCTAGACGGGTAACGTGAAAGCTTTCAACATATTTCTCAGGTACCATATTCTCGAACACTTTGCAGCATCGCAATCTCTTAAGAGGCAGCTGTGTCACACTAAAAGTCATTTCACCGAGCGCTCGTCTGTCGCATAACACTTCAGTTTTACAAGTTCCTGAACTAAGTGCGAAGTGCAAAGTACCACGTGTTCTCTAGCGCCAAATGGAAGAGCCGTTTTAGGGAGTATCGTGCACCACCTGCGACCGATGTCGAACGACTTTCAGAATAGGGTACCGTAATTAGGTGAAATGTTATTAGGGTGTAATTAGGTATTTGTAGGTTAAATAGTAATATTTTCTCATACATAAGGGTTTATTATGGGTTTGTATCCCAAGACTGTTTGTATTATCTTTTGTGTAAGGTTCTTGAGTGGCGACCGCGAACCGGAAGACGCAGCGTAGGAAGGCCTCCCACTAGGTGGACCGACGACATTGTAAAGTCGCAGGCAACCGGTGGATGCAAATGGCAGGTTGTCGTACAGTGTGGCGATCTAAGGGGGAGGCCTTCGTTCAGCAGTGGACGTCTCCGGGCTGATGATGATGATGATGATTATCTTTTGTTTGCGGCTTGAATTATGAGTTACCTTTGTCTAGTAATGAACTGAGTATGACTGATGTCGATGATGATGTATTCCAAGTATTATGAAATAAACACTTAGTTACCGAGCACCTACTTACTGGCCAAGCATGACGTTTACTATTTACAAGCAGCTAGCAAAATTAATAAAATATAAATTTTGAACAAGAAGACGATATTGTCAGCATTTGAACATTCACCAAGACTTACTTGTACAACATAGATCTAGATTTCGGAATGTTTTAACTTAAATACAAGCGAATATTATTAGATATACCTAACGACACAATAAATACGGATTATATATTTTTTGTCGTACATAATGATTATTGTGTTTCTACATAGGTAGAAACAAGAGTCAAACCAACTCAACAATTAAAATGCACAAAAAAAATAACTTCTTAAAACACTTCTTAACTTTTAACGAGCTCCGATCGAAGTCAGACGACATTAAAAAGAGGAAAAAAATTAGAGTCCAAGCAACACAGTCTACAAATAAACATGGCGTTTTTTTCTTCAAGTTCAATCAAAGAGGGTAAACACTGTTTGCGGTCCATGGGGATGCAGACCGAGGGGTTGCAGTGACTCATGCGAGGTTGTAATCAATAAGTCGGGTTGTGGGAAACTACTGCTTAGCTATTTTATGAGTTTCGAATGAGATAATTATTTTATGTTTTCATTAGATGGTTGATATACCAAAAACTCAAAAATCGAAAAAATTACCTCCTCGCTTTTTGAAGTGGGTTAAATAGAGAAAAAGTATTCTCTTAACCTCTCTTGCTGAGCTGACGATGGTTTGCCATGGCCTACGCAAATAAAATCTTCAAGTCTACTTAATAATTATAAATAATTATTACAAATAATAAAGTTCAAGTTCATTCGTCCGTCTCTTAAGGGGGCGACTAATGCCAAAAGTAAGTAAAAGGTGTATTTTTAAACACATAGTATAATGATAAAGAACGTAAATATTCAGATTAAAAAAATACTATAGGTAGGGGAAAAACCTAAAGAAGCCGAGTAACCGAATAGAATTTTGGAAAATAATCTGGTATTTAAAAAAAAAAAAATATACAAATTACCAACAAAAAAAACTGTTTTAATTCAAATGCTCTAAATTATCAGCGACAGCACCACATTATTTTTTACGAATTACATAGCCAAACTAATGTTTTAGTACAGTAACCGTTAATTTTTTTTATTTAATTCCTACATTTTGACTAATTAAATAAAATCTCACCTAAATTGCTCAAAGCCATCATCATCTTCAATTGTATCATGCGATTTTCGACTCTAAACTAATGCAAGACGCGCGGGTGAAATCTGTTATTTTACTGGCATTAGTCGCATTCTTAAGTTTTCACGGTGAACTAACACATGGGACACATGGGACACGCGCCACAGCCACAAAACGCTGCCAGCGAGCTGCGGACTCCAGGTTTCATACATTTTAGAATTATAAAACTCGCCGCACACGGTAGAGGTGGCTATCGCGCGTTTCGCGTAACTCCAAGCGGCGGCGTGTTTCAACATTTTGACTTTTCTGATAGGCTTAGTGTTTGACCAAAGCTCACTGATGTTAAGACAGACGAGCAGCTTTGTATCCACGAATAACTTTTATCTCAATCTCGAAATAAGGTATAATACTTATAAAATAAAACTGAAAAATCATCATCAAAAAGTGAAGGGCGCAGTTAACTACTAAAAGCGTGCTGAAATAATGTTTTACGCACTAGTCGTCCGTAAAAAATGATTTCATACAAAAGATGTCGTCAAAGGTCTTCAATCACCCATTCCAGAGCTAATGACTAATTTGTAACAAAGCCCTCTGGATGCGATTAGACCGCCAATAAAGGGAAGCAGACGACCGCATAAGTCAGACGTCAAGTCAATGCCCGGGTGGGCAAGACCCGCGTCACCCTTTGCCCCTTACCGGAAACAGTTTCAGTTTCAATATCAGATTATAATATTGAAACTATTCCTGCAGGTAAGTAAAGTGCCATTTTTTCATTTGAAATCTCATTAATTGACCGTGCGAAGCGAATGTCTCCGAGACTAATGGGACAGATCGGCGTTTGTATGTAGGTATGTTTGTATGTTTTTTTTAATGCAATCAAATGACTAGTCGAGTAAGACGTCCGCCTGATGGTAAGCATCACGCCTGTAGTAGCAGTAACAGTAGCAGTGCCAGATTTGTGAACTTCTGGCACTGCTCTCTGACACTAGGCACTTGTCTAATATTTGTTTGACGATAGCTTGCGAACCGTCGAGATCAGATCTTCATGAAATTTTGTAAGTAAATAGTCCCAGTCCCAGATGCCCATAAAATTTTGAGGTTCAAATTTTGGGTTAACTCAATCATAATTTTATTTAACCACCAATGGCAATTTTTTTTAAAGCTAAATATTGCGGGGTCTCTATTCAGGGTGAACATCTGGTATTATAAAGGGTAATTTATATTTTGTATTGGTGTTATAACGTGACTGCGACAAACTTCATTCATTCATTTCGTGCAAAAACCTAGACCGTAGATAAGGCAGGGTGTGGTTAAACATAAACGCAAACCTATTTGAAACAAAAAAAGGCATCAGTTAAATTGAAACCAAAGCACCAAACCGTTAAACCAGCATGACTCTATAATTTTGGCATCAGGGATTATTGTTGCACTAAATCCACTCGGTGCATTCAAATTAAAGTAGATGTAGAGCTGGCCCTAGTTTAAATTAGGGTTCCGTAAATGCTCTTCACTGCAATTATCTCGGGTAAATAACATTGCACGTTTTACTGGCCGTAAAATTATAGTGTACTAGCCTGCGGTTATATCCGCATGAAGATTAACGGTGATGATAAAAAGTATCCTATATATTATTCCGGAAAATAAGCTATCTACATTCTGAGTTTCATCCAAATCCGTTTAGCTATTTTGGCGTGAAGAGGTAACAAGTGTGTCACACTCACGCACTAACCGACAAACTTTCGCATTTCAGATAAATAAATTGCGCCATCTCTATTACTCTCTATTACTATAATTGCCAAAGTCTGTCTGTTTGTTTATTAGACCTTTTGTCACACAAGAACAAACCAACAGATAAAGGCTTTTGAATTTAACGTAGGTACTACAACATCACCCTCTAAAATCCTACTGCTGTCTATTAGGCCCATAATTATATTTGGAGGATAATACATGATTTCAAAGTAAAAAAAAACCTTCATGTAGGTTTTACCCACGCGCGAGATCTTTTATGTGATATGTATGTTTAGTAAGTAGGCGAAACAAATAAAAATTACGTGTGGGTCCATATCCAAGAAGTAGTTTTATTGCCTTACTTATACATTCCTATACGTACCAGACCTATTTGTTTAAAGCAGCAAAAGGTTTGTCGTCGAGAAAATATGCAAGTACTTTTTATGGGACCCATAATTAAGGCATCACGACTCACACTTGTCCGTTATATTTTTTAACCGACCGATTAAAACTCGCCGGGTGAGGGCGTCTGGAGCGGAACCAGGGGAACCGGGGGGCCGACGCGACGGGGCCGATAATCGCTCGCTGTTGACAATAGCTGTAATTATTGTTGAAACGTTTCACTTCCTGCTTCGGAGAACAGTTTTCGATTTTGCTTTTAAATATGTGAATATGTTAATGCACGCTTAGATAATTACGTTTAGATAATTTTGAGAACTTACCGGAGAGCTAACTAAATAGATATTCTTTTTTAAGTTGCTTAACTACATACTTAATTTAATGTATAATAAATATAAAATAGAGATTTTATTTATTGTTTACATAGATTGTATAGATATTTGTCATGTAATAAACTGTTTTTCTTCATTTTGGTCATTCAAAAGTTCTTCTGATTATTGAACTGGGCTAAGTAATCAGCTCAAGGGATCTACAATATTTAGTATTGGTATTGGTAGTAGGTATAAGTAAAACGAAAACCGTCGTCATGTTACAATAATAAAAACTTTTAAGAACGTCACCAGACTCTCAAGCTTAAAAAAAACTGATATTAGTTAAATAAAATATACATAATAGCTACAGCTACATTCTTAAAACTACGTTATTGAAGCTGCTTTATTTAATTTATTATAATGTACTCGTCTTCTACAATAATTATTTCGTTATAATTAAGATCTTCTACTATAACGATATAATTATGTAGACAGGGTCGCGGTACGTTACAGTACTAAGCGACTAATGCGAAAACCCTTGAAATCACGAAAAATTATCTCCTATTTCCATGAAGTCACGTCAAAAAGTGGAATAGCAGATTATTTTGCAATTTCAATGTTGGCCCCATAGTACAATTACTAATAGTAATAACATAGTAATGACCTGCTTTCTGCTTAGTAGTTCGTTCCACGTAACCCTGTAAATCGTAGCAATGTTTTTCGTTTCCGTAGGATGGTCTTAAAAAAGCGTCACTTTAATTTAATTACAATCTAGCCTAATTAGGCTAACAATGCTAATTGGTTCTAAATTAAGCTACTAGAGTTAGACAAAACTTTTTTATTTGGCTGAAATCTGTGAACATTTTAAATTGTAGGTACATCTTATTTTTCTTTTAGTACGTAAAACCCATTATTCTTAATCACAAAAAAACATGCAAAATTTTTCAACGAGACACCCAGCCCTCCAACCCTATCTAATTGCTTCACCAGAAATTGCCCACAAAAATAATTAAAAAGTCCATTAGAGAGCGTAATACATAACTCAAGCTCGCATTTTCATCTGCGCTAAAATTCTCTTCCGCACATGTCATTTAGGTGGCGTCGAGCAGTTAACTTTGACTTTGGGGTATAATTTGAACCTTAATAGGTGTACTCTTAATAGTCGCCCTTAAAGTGTAGTGTAATGAATATTACTTTGAATTTCATCCCGTTAATTGTGGTCTCAATTGTGGCTTTTAACTGGACGGTTGCACTGAAGTTGGAAAATGAAACCGTAATAAAATTTGCGGGTTTCTTTCTAAATGATTTTTTCTGTCCACGAACAACAAAGATTGATGTTGTAAAAATGGGAATGTGATAATATTGTGATATAGTTATGTGAAAGTTTGGGATGCGATCAGTAATCGTTAAACCTATTGATATCATACTGATTCATAAAACCTTTTTAAACCGATAGACGTGTTCTAGAGTGGACACTACAAATCAATAAACGTACCTAGCGTACCTGTTAAACGACTTGTGATTCTATAGTGACGATATACGTAGATCGGGCTGAGTGGCGTGCCTTGTGAGAGGCATATGTCTAGCAGTGGACTACGGATGATGATGACTTATTTAATAAGGCGAGGATGATTTATTATTAAGACACCAAGGTCCACAATTCATGTTTTTAGCATTACTTGAATACTCGCGATACATTCGTACGTCATCAAATACTACAAGCTACCAATAGTCAGAACCCCTGTTTCCAGATTAACCCCTCCACACCCACTATGTTTACAATACACCACTGTGACAAACGACAATGCAGCGAGGCGTCAACAATGCAGGGGTTCGGTAGGGTTTCAAGTATAAATAAATAAATAAATAAATATCGCAGGACATTTTTTACACAGCGCCATCTAGCCCCAAACTAAGCAAAGCTTGTAATATGGTAACTAGATAGCTGATAGAATACTTATATATACTTTTTTTTTGTAAATACATACTTATAATACATACTACACCCAGACACAGAAAAAACATTTATGTTCGTCACATAAATGTTTGCCCTGGGTGGGGATCGAACCCACGCCCTACAGCTCTGAAGGCAGACACGCTACCGCTGAGCTATATGGCAGTCAAGTATGCACAAAGCAACGCCGCAATTCAGCTGGAGTTGTACACCTCTAGTGTGCTTTGGGCGCCTAGCCTAAGTCAAGAGGTCGGTGTTACAAGCGCAAATATTGTCGCAAAAATATGAACTAATGATATTTCAAATTCGAAGGGAGAACCACCACGCAAAACGATTAAAAAAAAATAAAACATTTTTATTTCATTGATGAAATATTTTCTTATTCATTCAAAACATTCGGTGATCGGGTGAATTTGATCAGACAGCTATTAGGGGCATATTTTTATCATACGATAATAATATTTTTTAAGAAATTATCCCTCATCGGTTTCTTGAATTAAGATAGCGGGATAGTTCTTGTAATTAAACTGCTGTCCAATGCTTACCGTAAAGGTTTATTAAAGGCAGCATTGAATATTTTACTACTCTAAATCCACTTTTCATCTTGAACCGAACAAAGTATAACATCAAAGAGAACGCTTCCGTATCTTCGCAAAACGCCTGTTGATGGAACCGCAAATCTAATCTCACTACGAGAAATGAAATACACAAAAATACTTATAGCTCTAAGGAAAGTTACTTTCGATTCACTGACATGACAATACAAAATAGAACCGGCAATGCATTGTGCAATACATATTGAACTTTACTATACAAATAAGCCTATACAAATATACGAAATCTAATTTCATATGGACGCAAAATTTCTCAAGAAAGAGCTTTCTTTCAAATCCGTTGGGTAATGCAATTCGAAATGCAAATAAGTAACCGAATAAAACTGTAGACGAAGTTTAAGATAGGAGTCTGTGGAACTAAAAACTAAATAAGAATGGAATACGGTTCATTAGACTCAAGTCCGAAAAAGTAGACGATTCCTGATTCAAGTAAGAGTTGAGGAAGTTTTAAAGACGTTTAGGCAGTTGGAACATTTTGTAAACCTTCTAGAAACGACCGTAATTTAGATGGTAAGAACAACGGGGGCCAAATCAAGTCAATGTCTGTATACCACTATTGTATTGGTCCTGATCCACAATCACAAGACTACATATCAAAAGCACCGCTATAGCGCTACTTGAACAATAAATGGTAAACAATTTGACGGTCTTATTCATCATCATCGGCCCGAAGACGTCCACTGCTGAACGAAGGCCTCCCCCTTAGACCGCCACACTGTACAACCTGCCCTTTGCATCTACCGGTTACTCGCGACTTTTACAATTTGTTCAGTCCACCTAGGCCTATCTACGCTGCGTCTTCCGGTTCGCGGTCGCCACTCAAGAACCTTTCTTCCCCATCGGTTATCAGTTCGTCGAGCGATGTGGCCTGCCCATTGCCATTTCAAATTGTGTATGTCGGTGACTTTGATTCTTTGGTCTTATTAGCAGGGCCATAATTCGTACCTTATACCTACTACCTTACCTACCTTAAAGCTTAGAGTTGCTTACCTGACTGAGACTATCACCGAGACTGCCGTCAACGTCGACCGGTCGAAAGTGAGAGTCTTTTATGGGGAGTTCTCTTCTGTGTTTCCGTTCTTGAGCCTCCCTCATCGCTTGGGTCTGAAGTCTTTCGAAGAATTCTCTCGGCTTTAATGGGGGAGGCTCGTCGTCGGGCGGAGGTGGAGGGGGCGGAGGCAGCCTGGTTCGCGGCGAGCTCCGGAGAAGGCACCGTTCGTCATCTTCCGTGGAGCGCTCATCGTGCTCCGAGTCTGAGCTTCGGCTGTCCCGCCGTCTCACTCCCTGGAGATGCGGCTCGAGAAAAGTCGCATTTCTGGAACAAAAGACATATCGGATAAATATCAAGTAACATGCTTATTATCCTGGACAGTCTTTGTGAATTCATTTTTAATTTACTGTGCCTATATCTGATTTTCTATTTCTAACGTACGATTACTTGAGAACAGATAGACTGTTTTGTTTATTGTTTTTTTTTTGTAATCATTTGTATACGGGAAAGAAGAATTTGAAAAGTTTTTCCATAACATTTAAATATTCAGGAAAACCTAAATTTCCATGGATTTATTAAAATATGGACAAGACTACGATTATGACAGCCAATAGAAAAAAAAACCGTCTCTAATAATATACACTGTCAAATGAAATAAAACCAGTCTATTTAACTACATAAATTATAAACGGTAATGAAAAAAACAGCGGAAAGACAGCCAACTTTCGCAAAGCTATATTTTGGTTACTTATTAGTGTTATGTATTTTTATTTTTATTTGTTATGGATTTAAAGGTTGTGATATTCGTATGGTTAGATTATAAACCATTATGTTCGAAACCGTGTACATTTAATAACCGTTAACATAGATCTAGTAAAAAAGAGCCTGTTAAGTATTATTTGGACATTCAACAGCTCTCTGGATCTAGCTAGCGATCACTAGTTAGATATAGGCAGTTATAAAAATAGGCTAGATGACTGTTTTTTTATTGTCCTATTAAAATGTGGACTATAAATATAGCTGATTAATTAATGAAAACAAAATGAAAATCTGCAATATATAGCATTTTAATATCATGCTAGACAGAGAGGAGATTATGACGTCACTTCTCTGTACGCCATAGTATGGCGCACAGACGCGTGACGTCATTTTTTGTTTTGTGGGAAAGGGACAGAGTTTTCTCTACCAATAACTTTAAACGCTTGTTTATCAGAACATTAATAACCGTTTTTTTTTCAATAAAAATATTATCATTACTTAAATTCTTCATCAAAGCTATTGGTTTCAACGATATAAACACCAGTCATCTACCCTATTGCACCGACCTCTAGTCGCTACGCACGCTTCAGTTACCCACTTCATTAGATCTGCTATATTTGAGAGAAGCTCAATTCGTCATTGGCTACGTAATCGATTCTCGCACATCTAACTGCAGCTTACAAACATATGGGACCACTGACCAGACATCTCATATACAGATAACGACAGTAAGAACTCAGCTCCATTTTCGAAAATTTTATTATAATAGTTAGTAGTGCGAGTTTTTACAATTACGTTTACTTCTGCAATAGCGTTAAATTTAGCTACGATTTGTATGAAATAAAAGCAGAGCGATTTATGAACAATGAAAACGCAAGCAAAAATTGATAGATATTATAATTTTGCGAAAGGTACATTGTGCGAAAGGGACGTTTTGCGTGCTGTAGAAATTTTAGGCAAGGGACATTCTGCGACGGAGCCTTATATTTATCAACTAATCTGGGTATGTCCTAAAACTGCATCCAGAACCATTGGAGGATGGGCAGCAGCATCCTCTCGGTTAACGGTGGTGAGCATTCTGCGACCCCCAAGCCACCTGCCAAGCGTGGGGGATTTTGCAGCCCCTCCCTATTAAGGGGAGGCCTTCGTCCAGCAGTGGACGTTTTCTGGCTGATGGGCATATTTATCTACCAAACTTGCTTCTTGACCCTTTTTTACTGTTTTTTTTTAAATCGGTAAATTTATTTGTTATAATATAATTTTATTGCCAAAATTGAATTATAGCATAAGATTTAAATAAAGATGGCGCACATTCAGCCAATGATAATGTGCGAGCTAATTCCGAGTTGTCATTGGTTGAAAATACTATGTCTCTATAATCATTGCCCTACCTACATTTTGTAAACTATTGAACTAAATAATAAAGTAACGTCAAAAAACACTGTCGTCAAATTATCAACATCTTCTATACTGCCAGCATACCCCTCGCTGACCAGACTAAAGGGACATTAACCAAGATTTATTTCCCAAGCACGCCAGCTCTAGGTATTAATTAAAAACCTACAAGGCAACGAGTGCGTCGAACATTCTCGCCAATTACTTACTCAGCAGTTGTAGGGATTTTAGGAATGTTGCGATCATGTGCGTTTTGAATGGTTTTTTCGCAGTAAGTAAGCGACGTAGCCGTGAACGGCTTTGTGAGTTATTGCGTTGCAGTTCTGTTGGAAACTTCATTTGTATTTGAATAGAGACATTTCGTATGTGTAAAAATGTAGTCTATTTGATAAGATAAATTCACGATTGATCCGTACGTAGCAATAAAGTAGATACGTTTATACTAAACCTTTTAATCACTATTAAATCAGCGTCTTTCTAGCAAATATGTTCTATTTTAAAAATCTTCGTAAAAGTCTGTAACTACTAAGCTTATTATTTTTATAGAATAATTGAAAAAAGTGTATCAACGATCTATCAAGAATAATGTAGTACTATCACAATATAGCAAGTATAAGTAGAAATGTAACGTAAATTTTAGAATGTGGATAGTTTTTTTCATTTAAATTGAGATACTGTTTTCCTGGTTATCCTTCATTCTGCTTAAATTAAGTTCTTTCGTCACACAATGTTTCAGTAACGAGGCATAAAAATCGGTCGTTAGTCGCGTCGGTCGGCGACCGACGGACCTTCCGACCGTCACCATCGTCATGTCAGTGACAAATTGAGTGTCACCACGGCGTCAACGCCAACACGAAGTTATTTTATGGAGTTTTTACACGCCGGAGTCGAGAGTTGGAAAAAGAGTTGAATTGCATTATGAAGGAAGCGCTTCGTCGTTTAGTTGCACGCAAATATAATAGTTAAAGAGAATGTTCGAGTTAAATAATGTTATCGTTGTAAAAAATTAAGAAAGAGGGCAGTTCGTTATGAATGCCTCGAAACGATGAATGTTTCGAACCTTTTGACAACAAACCGCATTCTTCTGTGAAAATGGTGCATGTAACTGCGCTGAAATATCGGGAGCTCGACTCACAACGTGATTACAGTAAATAATCACATAACTGCATGTGGGAGTTCACTCCCACGATAGTTTAAAACAGTGTTAAACATGTTATTTTCTTAATGACAATAGTATTTAGGTAAACGCCAGCAAAAGCGTCTTTTTTTTCTATTTATAGTCTTGCGTTTGACTGGCATCTCGTCTGATGTTAAACGAAGATGCAGCCGAGTTGTAAAAACTGAGCTATTTAAACCTTGGTCAGTCTACCTTCAATGGTTAATAAATAATAGTTAGGTATGCCGATAGCACGTAGGATTTTTGTCGAAATTTTGACCACATAAGGTTTGGTCAAAGCACACAAAGGTAAATGGATTGAAAAGCCCGAAAGTACAGCAAAAAAAAACGAAGCAGGATGTTACGAAACCGTGGAAAACAACATGACAGACAAGATGGTCGCAAAATACTTTGACAATTGGCGAAATAGGAAGAGGTTTAAATCCTGCACTTGATGAATAGAGTTACCGTGGATGAGATCAATACATTTTCGCTCGCATAACCTCCCACTAAAACAATATTTATCAAAGTGGGCGATAATGGCCCCTTGTGGGTGCTGGATGCCTAAAGGGCGGTAAGGGACCCAGAAAAAGATGATCTTTATATCAAAAAGTTGCGTTTTAATTAATCTCACTGATAAAAAAAAGTCTCGTTTAGTATGCAAGTTTAAACTCCAGACCAGACTAATATAGCACACTATAATTAAATTAATTAAAGTTATGAATGTCATTGTCATTGCCAAGCGTGGGGTATGTCAACTATTAAGGGGAAGGTCTTCATCCAGCAGTGGACGTCTCCTAGTTGATAATGATGAATTAATGTCATTGTGGATTTTAACATGAGATATAGTGATAAATTGATTTGAGAACCTCTGAACTAAAACAACAACGTCACTTGAACCCGTAGACAAGTTCTTGTATTCACTACCTTCAACCGATTATTGAAAATCACCGTTACCCTGCAAAATTCTAATGACCAATTTCGTCAACCCACTAATGGCACCTACATGATACCGTACAACAAATCAGTATCACCGGTCGGTTAATGGCCAGGGTATGCGAGAGACATGACGGTCAGTAATTAATTACAACGTCATATTGCAAACTCGGTCACAGGTGGGTTGGAAACCTTCATTAATTTTAATGCAGTTGTTTAACGTCGGATATTTGTTTGGTGGTAATTATGTGGTGAAATGAAATAACTTTGTTTATGTGAAACCAGAAATTTAAAATTATTATTACCATGAAACTAATGAGTGAATTAATTGATTATTGTTTTGTAACGTCATAACAGGTTAAGTACTTATACATTTAATTATAAGTATAACTACGGACGTATTTAAATATACCAATTAAGTTTGATTATGCTTGCTTATTATGTAGAATATTATTTTATAATGTATCGAAGTAAATAACTTATATCTAACAAGGCAACGTAATGAATCTAAAGGATCTATTTATCACCATCCAAAGTTAAATTAAATTCCCCCTAATAGGGGGGAGGCCTTTGTCCAGTAGACGTCTTTTGGCTGATGATGTGTGTGTGAAACTTAAATTAAGTATACATTTTGCCGTTGCATGAATACTTATATTTCGTTTTAAAAGCTAAGTAATTTTAGGATTCATTTGTTTTCAATTCAATCTATTAATCGTAGCGTATTCGGCAAACGTAGCATAGGACGCCCTGAGACTAGATGGAGTGACTTAGGAGAAGCCCATATACAGCAAAGGACTATGATAGGCATCATCTTTACAAATAAATTGAGTACCTAATAAACTTCTAAGAATTTAACTGTTTACTGTAATCATTAAGATAACTAACTAACTCACTAACCTAACCTTCTTAGAGGGTATGAAATAACGAAACCAACATGTTACGCGTTATTTACGCACACAACGCAAAAAGAGATTTATTGCGAAATTCCTCACACGCAAGGTTTCCGACTTATTTCCTCTGAATAAGGTTGACACCAGCAACATTTAACGCATTTATAACCGGAGTTTTTGTCCTATTAATAATAATAGTATTTGCAAACGAAATTGTCAACCTATATGTTTAATCATCTAAAAGTCATTCCGTTAACTGCAGATATAAGCTTCTTAACTCTGTTTCAACCATCCTTTTTATTACTTACATTTTTATTACTTTGTTTCTTTTCTATGTAATCGATTATTGTTATTGTATGTACTTCTGGCTTGTCACACGCCTTGGCGTAGCTGTAAGTGTGACAAGCAATTAATAATAAATAAATAAATAAATCCTTATTTTGTGCCAACCATATCCAATAGGGTAGATGACTGATGTTTGTATAGTTGAAACCAATGCTTTGATGAAGAGTTTTAGTAAATATAGTATGTTTATTGAAAAAATAATTTAAATCGGTTAATAATGTTCTGATATATGAGCGTTTAAAGTTTTTGTCAGGGACAACTCTGTCCCTTTCCCACAAAACAAAAAATGACGTCACGCCTTACTTGTCAGAATAGAATTTATATGGCGTACTGAGAAGTGACGTCACCATTTGCTGTTCCGCCTCTCTGTCTAGCATGATATTAAAATGCTTATAAGTAGCTTGTTTTTGATCAGATTTTCATTTTGTTTTCATTAATCAGCTATATTTATGGGCCACATTTTATTAGAACAATAAAAAAAAACCAGTCATCTAGCCTATTGTCTATGTCAGTTAAAACCCCAGTAACTAATGTTGAATGCCTTCATTTCTATATACCAAATATTCTGCATGGACAACCCTAATCTCTATCAAGAGTATGTTGTTATTATAGGCCGGAGCAGCCTTAATAGTCGGCTTTTGTTTTTCTTCATTATGTACTGACCGCTTTCGTGCCTCTCCGGTATTCAGCACAAACGAGACCCCTAAATAACATTACTTAATTCAGTGTAAAGATCTAATGAAGATATACGACCATACTTAAAAATTGAATGACGTTAGTACTGTGCACACAATTTTTTATATTTAGCGCATAAGTTAAATGACGTTTGATATATATTTTTTAATTAAAGCCCTTAATCGTTTTTGTTTTGCTTAAACTTTTTAACTTTAATTATGCAATTGATAATGCTAAGTGTTTGCAGGCCTTATAAGGCTATACTTTTTTTATTTTTTGCTTTAGGTGTCAGAAGAGCCGAGCAAATAAGAAATATTAAAATGATGGTGTGAATTCTGTTGTACAGGGGTCGTACCATGAAAGCTTATAGCGGGACCAAATAGATTCAGCTGCCTACACTGCTGACCGCGAACCTTATTGCGGGCGATAAAATTCACAGTCGCGCAGTGTCGGCAGCTGAGCCCCCCGGAATAAACGTTCATGGTACGGCCCCAGCTACTAGTAGGATAGCTACTATAAGCAATAAGTACTGTTTGAAGAAAATTATTAGTAAGAACTTACCATTGTTACTGAAAAAAAACGGTACTCTTCATTATGATATTACTTTCGTCTACTCGTCTGTAAAACCCAACTTACCGCACTAGTGTCGTAAATAACTATTTCAGTAGGATATAGACAACGATGTATGTTACAAACGACGCCACGTAAATGGCATGCAATAAAAGGAAAGCGATGCAATGCCATGAATGAATGAATTTACCAAACGTTTTAGTGATTCGCAGGAGTGTGCAATGTGCATGGAATTCGTTTTGACACGACATCACCATTTACCAGAGTGATATTATTTGTTTTTGAACTTGAAAGAAATAACGTAACATGTAAGTTTTCCACAATTGGAATAATATTTTAAGGAAGCTCAAATCTTGTATTTATTTTCATAATAATTTTATATGTACCTATTTCATGAACAAACCATTTCATAACTTTTCTAGCTGCCAAACAAGTTGTCAAATTGACGGCATGGAAGGGGTGAGCATGCGCAGGTACGTCGTGTACACCACTGAAGAGAGAAGAGGAGGTAAGAGGTAGGGCCTTCGCTTTTCTGTGGTGTACACTTCCGTGCAGTATATTTGGCAAGTTTAATGACAAGTAAGTATTTTTTACCACTTTTTGTCAACTTACGTGGTGATTACTGTATTATGATTCGAGTCAAATTATGAAACGCATATAAATATGACTTTTCTCACTTTTCTACTACGAATTTTACTAAAAGGGAATATGCATTATGAGGTATGAGTGTGGTCTACACACACCACACAAGTGTAACTAACGGAGTGCGAGGGACGCCGAAGGGCGCTCGAGCTGTACGATAACAGCCACTTGGCCACTTGAAGCACTTAGCTTGGACATTATCAGCCAATACGTGATATCGATTCTCGCCTTACTGATTGTGGTGAATCCCATATTAGTACTGAAATACAGCTTTCTTTTTGTATTATTCACAAGCTAGGCATTCGAAAACAGCTCTGAAATAAATATTAGCGCCGTATCTTGACACAAGATAGAGCTACTTTTGTTTCATACAATTAAAATTGTAGTCGTTGATGCAAATTGATAAAATTCGCACTCGGTACTCTTCGTAATGTGACGATGTGGTCCACCTAGCTTGGAATGAAATTGGGTTTCAAGTGAGACTGTCGTAATACATCGTTTGGTGGTTTATTCGGGAATGAAAATATTAGAGAAAATACTTGGTATAGAATAGCACAACTACAGTAAACGAAAAACAAGCAGACAGTCCGCCTGATGATAAGGCAAACCACCACCTCTTGTCGATACTTGCCAACACCGAGAAATGTTTATAAGTAGATTTTTTTAAACGCTCCATGTTGAGGAAAGACCATCGCTGCAAATATAGGCCTTATTTATTCACATCTTGCAAGTGATATTATCATACTATTATAATTGGGAATGGGGATGTACCACACCTTCGTCAGATATTCAAGCGCCAAGCAGTAGTGTGCAAGCATCACTGTGTTTCGGTTTGAAGGGCAATGTTTCCAGAGAAATTACTGGGCATAGAGATTGCACATCCATTATATCAGGGTGACGAATACAGTGTAGTGCGGCGCGGGATTGTATTAGCAAGTTCACAATTCTGGCACTGCTACTGCTAAGGGCGTGACGCTTACCACCAGATGACCGTATCGCTCATCTCGACAATAAAACACAAAAAAAATGCGACGGTTTGGTGTGCAACAAACCTACTATTGTTCCAATGTAATGTTCATAGATACAAATCTATTTGGCATTTAAAGCTTCAATCCTGATTTTTCTCAACCCTTGGAGGTGCTTAAGTTATCCTTATATAAAGCTTGAAGTTTACTAACATCACCTAAGCTTCGCTTTAGCTTCCCTTAATACATATTTCTACTTAATTCTCTTCACCTGAACAAGGCAACCTAACTAGATTTAGCAGGAAAGCGTGTAATATGAACACAGACCCGTTTCTGTACAGTTAAAACAGAGCTTGAGGTTGATTTTTCGTTTTTTTTTAATCTCTCTATCGAAAGAGGTCATTTAATTTTCTAAAAATCTTTATAGTCTTTAATAATCATCACCAGCACCATTTTTTACCACCACGCGAATGATTCTGCGGGGATAGCTGATTATTTATAAGAAGCAGCCTTCCATTGTGTTTATTCGTTGGCTGCATGAGACAACAAATACCAAGCTGATAAGTACTTATAAAATCACGGCCATTTTTTTAAAATACAATTGGTTGACGTGACGGTCGAGATCGCGCCTGCTAATAACAGTGTAGCAGTGCCAGATCGGAACTTGGGAATAAAATCCTGCGCCGCACTGCACTGCGCTCGTCACACTGACGTATTACATGTCAGCGTTCCGGTCATTTAAAATCAGGATGCCAGAAACGGAGAATGTGGATTCGAACGGAAACCTTTCCGATTGATTTGTCAATACCCCTGCAGATCTCTTCATGCCCATTGATTACACTACCAATTTATTTCGTGTTAAAAAAGTTCTAATTAAAAACTATATTACAATATTCTTAACTTTTCGTAATTTCTTTGTTATTCTTGAATTTTTGTCTGTTTCTTTCGTTAGAAGTTTTCGATATCCCCAAGTTTCGATACTCAGAACTCTTCTACCCTCAGACAGAATATACTGTGCCGTCGACGCCAGTAATGCGATTATAACTGCACCAAGCTTAAGCTCTCAGCCACTATGTTACCCTCACACTGGAGATGGCTTTTACTCAACCTTTCAGCAAATTTTAACGTAAATATTAATTCACGCGGCTGAAGACGTATTCATCGCGCATTGACGCGGCCAGAGCGAGTTTTTTTGGAGTTAAACGTGTCTTTATTTAATAAGTGTCTCTGATTGTAGTAAGTCATTTTCATGAACTGTAGACTCAAGTAAGAAACGTAAGTAGATTTAGTATAACATACTATTGATATAGAAAGCGAAAAGCTGCAAATCTAGGTGATTGCGTATGCGGCGTGCCTTGGTAGAGGCTATTATTTAATCCTATGACCAGTATCTAAGTATTGTATAGCAATGGATCGTGACAGACTGAATTTGAAACAGATATAGAAGTCATTATCCGTGTGAAGAAATATGCAAGGCCAGTAATTATATTATTCAGCTGATGGCAGGTCATCGTACTCATAATTTAAAATGTTACTGAGGGGCAACCCTGAACGCGTGAAATAAAAATCAGCTGTACGATAAAAAAAAAAAAAAAATGTATGGAACAGGAGTTTTTTTTTACGAAATCGTGTTTGGCCCCGTAGTAAAACTTGATCAGGTTGATGAATACAATGACGTCCTTTCGGCGTAGTAATACCGTACCGCGTAATCCTATATGTAAGAAAGAAAATTGTGAAATTCTCCAATGATTTCTATGTATTGTCACTAAGTATTGAGCGCTTAAATGCAAAAAACGTTATAAAATATAATTATATATCTTTGTATGCTATCGTGTGACGAGATGAGCAAGACGTTTACCTGGTGATAAGCGCCATGCCTGCCCATAACAGAATTGTGAACTTGCGAATACAATCCTGCGCCGTTCTATGTAAAGCGGTAAGATTAGATGTTAAATCGCTTCATACCCAGTAATTTTCTCTGGTAACATTGTCCTTCAAACCGAAACACACTGATGCATGCACACTACTGCTTGGCGGTTTAATAACTGGTAAAGGTGTTGTACTTCCCCAGGCGGACTCTGCAGTAGAGTCCTACCACTACAAAACTATAAACATAAATTATCCATTATCAGCTATAACTAGATCTATGGCTATACCTAACAAAATTATCCCTGTCTTAAAGCGCTTTAAAATTCAAGTCGAGCAGTTATCTCCGGGTTCACAGTCGTATGACCCGAAACAAAGGTGACAGAACCCTTGATTATCTGTACTTGTCGGCTTGGAATGACCCACGTCTCACCATCCTATGTAGTGCCCGTTGCTTACTCATATTAGGCTATTTTAGATAAAAGTAAAAATAATGCATAATTATTATATCAGTGAACATAAATTCAAATGTATTATGTTTATAAGTTAGTAGTACTTTTTTGGATTATTTTGTGTAGGTGTTTATGTAGTGATTGTCGTTATTTTTGTATAAGTTAAATTCACAAAATGTAAATCCTTTATTGGCTGTCAGTTTCACTATTAGTCTCATTGTATTATTTTTAAGATCTGAGGATTTGGTAAATAAATAAAATAAAATAAAATAATCAGAATCAAACGTGTCTTGATGAAACTTGCATTTATTATCGCACCTCAAAAGACGGGATAAAATCGTTATGTTTTGTTATTAGGTTTTTAGGAAATCCTTTTAAATAAATTTTAGCTAGCGAGTTAGTTGATGGTAAAAATAGTCAAAAATTTGATAACAATTGTGTCTTGTTTATTAAAGTCTGTTTTGGTGGGAACCCACCAAAACCTACAACACTACAAACACAGTATAAGTATTAGCAATGCTTCCGGAGTTTCTTTCACCTGCTACTTTAGAGGAACAGGAATATGTTCTGAGAGAACCGTCATAAGGTTGAGTCGGATCAAACACAAACCTACACAAACTGTAATATCCTACAATCCTACTAATATTATAAATGTGAATGTTGTATGATGTGGGTGAATTGATGTCTGTTACTCAATCACGCAAAAACGACAGAACGGATTTGGATGAACTTTTACATTAGCGTTAGCATAAACCTTAGAATAATAATTACATAGACTACTTTTTACTCACAGGAATAGCAGGTAAAACAGCGGGGCGATGATGCTAGTTTAAATATGAGAAAAATACATCATGAGAGATATCTATACCTACCTATCACTTTTCCAGTACTAAGGAGGGATGTGGATGATGAAATTTTACTGGGCGTTTTCCCTCATTAAAACAAGTAAAATGGGATTGAGGCCGTCACACACGACGAAGATGCTATAATATTTCATGTTAAGATTAAATATCGCTCGCCATACATTTTTGAAATATATATTATCTTCGTCACTTGTTCGTCATTTGTTTTGTATGAGTGGCAATATTGAAATATGTTCTAAGCTAACATGAAATATTATAGCATCTTCATCGTGTGTGACGGCTTTTACTGTTTCCACGTGCGCCAAAGTAGCAGCAGGAGGTAACTTATCAAACGCGATTTGCGAGAGTATCATTCGTATTACCTCCTACAGAATAGTGAAAATATTTAAAATCAGAACCACGCACTTATTGGTTTGATTAGCTTGAAAATAGCAGCTCATTCTACAAATAAACAGCCTGATTATCATAAAATACCCGTCTCAGGCCTGTCTCTAATCAAAGATGCAAATGCACAGTTCATTGCAATTTTACGTAGGAGTCAGCCCGCTTTCCACAGGAAGCGTGACATTTTACAATGACGGTTATGGTTATCTAAGATGTACTTATTTGAGTCATTATTGGACCGGGCGCATACAACACGTTACTGAACTATTTGAGCTTTATTATTTTCCTGCTAAGGTTGAAAATGCTCATGGGATGCCTGATATTGCTAATGGATGTCCACAGTCATCTCGGGGAAAGTGAAATAATTGCTAAATAGAATTGCTGTATGCGTTTCCTGAGATATATATAAATGTTAGTAATGATTAAGTCGTCTAGTGTAAACGTTAAAAGTTTAGAATCACTTGAAACATGCTTAATCGAAATAAAACAGATAATAATCATTATCGATAGTTCATTGACAATATCGAAATTTGAATCGGCAAAGTTCGAACACGCAGATCATAAGTACATACTTACATTTCATAAAAGTTCAGCGAACGAAGCGAAACGAGTGAAGCGAACTCTGCCGAAGTCTGTATTTCCCGCGATAAGTAGGAACATAATACACTTAAAAAAAAAATAACCAACTTCACCTTCGAATACCTGGATGACATCGTCATATTTTCTAGTAATTTTGATTTAAAACCCAAGCTACTGAAACGATTTTAATAAAATTTATATGGGACCACCTAGCAAACAAAAATCATCAAAATCAGTTCATAATTGGCGCTTAAGTACTTAAAGGTTTTTCATTTTAGACTACATCATTGCAGGCAAAGTCAAAACGGAAAGATGCACAGCGTAAAAAAAAAAAAAAAAAAATAATTTTGTAAATTTTAGGAAAGGGACATTCTGCGACGGAGCCTTTCATACTTATCAGTCAGAAACAACTTCCAACAGAAAGCCGTAGTAGTATGAATTTACACGACGTGCTTTTGAACTGAGAGAAGACGTGCCTTCCGTTCACATCCCATAAACCTACAGCATCATTCAGGAGTCATAAACCTTACACTGATTTACATAACAAGCCATGTTAGCCCTCGCAAATTGATTTTTTCCCGCTGATAAAGCGTATAATTATGCAAAAGTGAGACATCGTCAGAGCTTCTTAATCCAAGGATTAAAAGGGGACTAGAGAGGGGATCCCTGATACTTTGGTTAATATATAATGAAGACTCCTAATTTACCATGTTTACATTAATTTTGTGAACGTAAATGCTTGAATGTTAAATTCGTTTCATGTTTGTGAGGGTCCTGTGCGAGGTGATTTTCATCGAAACATTGATGGAAACATGTCTGTTTTGCTTGTTTCACAACGTAATCACAGTAAATATCCCGTAAATAATCATAGAAATGTAGAATAAGTAGGTATTACGAAATAAAATTAATTTCCCATATAACTACATAAAAGTTTTCAACTCTGTCTATCCAAGTGAGATATAACTTAGATAATATTGTTGGAGCTGGAAAATCTTTTAATGCCCTGTTCCAAAAATGTTACTTTATAATAAATTATATAAATCATAATAAAACTAAGGTAGTCATACTGACACAATACGACAGACATGTACAGAGGTAACTACCTACCAAAATTTTCACAAAGTTTCATACCTTGTCTATGAGTAAAACTGAATAGGAGAATATAAAAAAAGATTTAAACCAAAGTTTGCGAAGCTTCTCAACCGTAAAACGCGATAACATCAACGCCAACTCCCCAGATTAATTCCATCAAGGTAAAGTTTAAGGTTAATTAACATTTTGGCTCACTCCCACTTCGACTATTTGGCACATTCGCCGTTTGTTAACACCGCAGACTAATAAATAGTTACGACGATTTCACGGCAGATAATCACGTAGTTAGTATGGTAATACCACAGGTTACGTGGCAGTATAGGCACCTACGCTACGGTCTGGCACTAAATGCCAATGCCAAGTAATTGGTAAGGAGCCCGGGTAAGTGAATGCGATGTGTGTAATAAAACAATTGAGCTCGATAACAGGGGGAATCTCTTGAGCATTCAAAGAAACTTTTACTTTTTAAACTTGCGAATAATCAATACGATAAGTATGAGCAGAAATATCTACAATATGCCCAAACAAGAGAACGGGTCGACAATAAAGTAGGGTATTATTAAAATCACAGCCCATACCTATATCAGAATAGCAAATAACCTATGCAGATAGCAAATTGAGAAATCGGCCTACGCCCGTTGCATCTTTGCTAAAAGAAGGCTGTATATGTTGATGATAATACAGAACTATCTTTAAATTGCTAAACCGTTTATAAAAGAAACATTGCGACGTCGCTTACGTAGGCTTGAATTTGACCCCCAACTTACCTGATGGGTTCTACGGTGCTGCACGCTTGCCTAGAAGAAGCCGAATTATTTCTAATCTTTTCTAGTACTTACATGTAGTTTTCTTGGTATACAAATACGATAAACGAGCTTGTTTTAAAGAGACACAGACCGTGTCGTGGCAAGACAAGATGGTGCAGTAAAATTGTGTAGCGCGTGCCTAGATTGCAGCAATTTGTCACTCGACGAACAACCGCTAGTTTAGCATGCTCTGTTTACTTGTTTCTTGTAGACATCGTAGTGTTTTGACATTACAAGAAAAGTGAAAGCTTGAAACATTATTCTTTTTTTCAACCGACTTCAAAAAAGGAGCTTCTCAATTCGACTGTATGTTTTTGTATGTATATTACGCGATTACTCCGCTAATTATGAACTGATTTTGAGGATTCTTTTTTGTTTGATAGGTACTTCAGACGTGGTTTCATTTAAATTTTATCGAAATCGGTTCAGTAGTTCGATTTATAAATCAAAATTACTAGAAAATATTAAGATGTCATCCAGGTATTTGAAGTCGAAGTCGGTTATATTATTTTTAAAGGCGTATTATTAAATCATAAAGTTAGTCGTCAAAGAACAAGATAAAGAATTACACAGACACTTGTAGATCTTATTTTTTACTTACATATTTTTTTTCTTATTTTATTATAGTTTTTTTTTTCTTTATTAACTACAACAAACTACAAAGACTACTTAGCCTAATACACAAAAAAAAGGATTGTATCCAGACCGATGAAAGTCTAGAGTTTTTTTTTTAATATTTTTTTTTTCTTGCTCACGCAAAAAAATCAAGTGGTGCAAGCCAATTTTGAAAATGTTCTTAGTTGTCCGTTTTGCTTTTTATGGGTTACGTGTAACTACTAAGTATATTCATTATCAGTCAGTCAGCCTGTTTCTTTTATGCTCATGTAGGGGGACAGCATCACTCATAGCTGTCTAGGATGTATTATTGTTTATGTTAATTTTACACATCATCATCCAGCGGCCGATGATGATGATATGTACGCGGCCCCAAGAAGTTTTCTCTGTTTGCCCCAGTCATGGATACTTCCGCAGTATCTGTCATCACCAGCTTAATCTTCCCAGGTAACCAATCTTCCCAGTTTTGCGTCAATCTTGTCCAGGTCCATACTATTTCCAATACTTAGTAAAAAAAAACCGACTGACTTTCCGGTGTATTCATAGCCTACTATGTTATAATGTTTCAACCTTTGCGGATAGGAAAATTACCTAATACTTATTTCCTGCAGTATAGCCCTGAATTAGCTCCCTAAACCTTAAGTAATTCATTTCATTTCATTCCATAGATTCTTGTAATTCTTGTATTCAAATGGACATGGGTGAATGACTCTACCGCCATATTTGGAAACATTGTAAGATAACTATAACATCTTGTGAGAATCCAAATCAAGTTTTTAGTTTTAATTATTCGTGTGAACAAACTTTATAGTTGTATAATATTGGTATAAAATGAAAAAGTAAAAGAACATTTAGAAGCTTTTAGAGCCACAATTCGTGTTCAAAACACACTTTCCACTTCGTATTATACCAAAAATTTATTTTCTATTTCCACGCTTCTCATATCTGCCTAATATTTTTAGTCATGAATGCATTCAATTCAGAACCAGCATTACGACAAAATCCCGGCTAAAGCTGCACTTCTGTGCCTAGACTAGACCAATAGCTTCCTTTTCTCAACAAATTCACAAAACTCATGCGACAAACTATTTTCATACATATTTTGACAGAAATAAGGTTCAATCACGCTGAATAATGTAAGTTTGGTTGATACAAATTCACATGAATCGGTCTGGGATACGACTCAAGTATTCCCGAAGCATTTTATCGACGCAATAAGCACTTGACGACGTTCCTGAATTGAGACCGTATTTTATAGACTGGGCAGTGACGGAAGATATTAGAGCCCTTGTCAGTTTTATGAGAGAGTTGACTTTATGACACGATGAGTGATACATTGTGAGTACTAACACTTTACCCACTTTACACTTTCACCTAAATTTTATTTTGGAATACTCCAGAATAAACGCTATAACCCTGAAAAGAAAATCGCTGGTAGAAACGTTTTTTAACTAATAATTTGACTAAAACTATGTAAAACAACCGACTTCAATTTCTATTACCTGGATGACATCTTTTTCCAGTATTTTTTATTTTTATTTAAAAACCATACTACTCTACCGATTTCGAAGTATGAACAACCAAACAATATAATAAGGATCATCAAAATCAATTCACAATTGGCGGAGTAATCTAGTAACATACATATTTGAAAAACCTACAGTCGAATTGAGAAGCTCCTTTTTTGAAGTCGGTTGAAAATATAAGTTTGATTGAAACAATCTTCTCCGAGAAACTTGGCAAATGTCATAAAAGTAATAGGCCAGGAATTAGTTTGGCTACAATGTCGACTCCATTCTCAAAACAACTTTCAAAGTCTCCCAAGAAATTAGACAGAAACAAAAACAGTTCCAAACAACTTTGCCGCCGCGCTAACTCAGCATAATATTAAAGAATGTAAACCCAGAAGAATTGCTCTAGCTCGCCATATTAAAATTTTCTTTGCAATACCACACTGAACACTTAGGTAGTCTTATATCAGAAGCAAAATGCATGCACCATTTTGACTCTCAAATATGGCGCGCTTCCTTCTTTATCCTTTATTAAATCTGAAGAGATTTTTATTCTAATTTATACTAATATATTGTTAGGGTAATTGAGATTCTGTGCGCGTAGTGCGCTTTATCGCTGGCGATTAGAAGGTTTTATGCGCCACGTGATTCTAACAACTTTTAATTAAAAGAAGCCTAAGCGGCTCGTCCTACGCTGCTTATTTTTTATGCTAATTACTTACACTGATATTTTATATTCGAGGTTATTACTATAATTTTATTTTTTGAATTCTTAGAATAAGATGCAAGCTTTTGCTACTGTATGTAACTATCAAAAACAATAAGGATTTACTGAAACGAAAAATAATCGTATAAAAAACATGTGTTTGGCTCTTCTTTTAATTAAAACCTATAAATCCCTTTTAACAACCAGGGACACAGGGGTCAGGGGGGGGTCGGAATAATTAATTATTAATCCCTCGTTTTCTTACCACTGTGTAACGTTTACAATAGTTTATATAAAATTAGCTTGTATAGCTTTTAGCGCAGCGCTATAATTTATTATTTCCTATGTCCTTTTAGTAACACCAATATAAATGTAACAGTTTACACAATATTTAAGTGCTGTTGATTTATTGTTTGAGTATGAAGATTTCTGTTAAGACCTAATTACAGTCATGGCGGCAGATGGATATAGTTTGTGAGAAATTCGCTTTACTAAGAACAGTTGTCTAACATTTGGAGAGCACATGGCTAGCGAATCTAGAAACAAGGCACGGTTCGGACGGTAATTAGGTTTTTGTCGAAAGAGCAGCATTGTTTATTATTTCTGTGATCAATCGGTACGATCATATACAAAAAAAATATGTACGATCATTATTATGAACACAGAGTAACAGTAATATCGTCCGTGATTATGAAGCAAACAGTAGGTAAGTACACAACATGGTTGGATACGAATTGCAACATTCTAACAAAACAATTAGATGTTGGTTAGCAAAACCATTGAGGTGTTTATATTAACACTTACAGTACCCGGCCCCCATTGATGTGGCATCACAATAAAACATAGCAGTTTATGATGTAGTTTTATATTGGTAAAAAATCCTTGGAGGATCTAGATCTCTCTATATATATAATCAAAGTAAAAAACGGACCAGAAATACCAAAGATTACCTCGAACAACCAAATAAAGTCATACCTTTACCTTACCTTTTTTTTTACCTTTTTATAATATTAGTGTAGACGGAGATAAGAAAAGCGCTTAATCAAATAAAAAAGTAGGTAATAATTATCCATGATACCTAAATAAAACTGTTTAAGTCAATCAAACAGTTTTATTTAGGTAAAGCAAAAGCCTTTAGTAAAATCTAAAGCAAGTTGAATCTTTTCCCCGAAGATTAAAGCGCAACACTGGATAATGTAAAACTTTTTGAATCGAAATGTCATTTCAAAACTGTTTAATATGATTTTAGAAGCAATGGACAAAATAGCGAAGACTTTATTACAAAATGTATTTTACATTTAAGCAGCTAATAATATAAAATGAACAATACCCTGCTCCATATTTTAAGATAAACATAAATTAAATTAATCCCCAAAGAGAGAGCAGAGGGCAGTGAGGTACTTATCTTTGGCAAGGTCCGTTATGAAGGCCCCAGTTTCCTGTCTATAGGGAACGAACGGGAAAGTAATACAATTTTATACTATCGCATGTTACGAGAGAATTTCCTGCCCTGTGATGGTTTCTATTCGATTTTTAGAAAGAGCTGGAAAAATGTTATCTATTTTCGTAAACCATTTTGGCATTAACAACAACATAAACACCTGTTATAGACATCGATAATATAACATAGTAAAAATTAGAAAGTAAATATGGTTTGGTTATTATTTAGTAACTCGCACAGAAATAATTTGTAGACAGCATAAATAGTAATATAGTATATAGTATAACCGTGTAGTATAACCGTGTAGTATAACCGTGTAGTATAACCGTGTGTAGTATATCCGTTCCAATCTCTCTATTATTCCGAAAAAATAGCTTTTTATTTTATTTGGATTGCTGTATCTGCTTAATTAATTCTGCCATATAGTTGCAATTTATTCCACTTAGGAGACTTATCGGCAAAATGTTTGATAGGTTATATTAATTCGCTTAATTCACTATGTTAACTTCTTTCACTAACAATCTTACCTTGACTTGTTATTTTAATAAACCCATGTAGTCTGCACCTATAATTGTGGTGACGTTTAGCTAGTAACTAACATACCATGTATCAGATGTGGGAAATGACGTACATCATGTTGGTGTTCTTAATAAATAAATAAATATATGCATAATAGCAGTTTGTTAGCTTTCTCTCAAATACCTGATAACTTGCTTAATACCGGCAAATGTCACAATGATTAAATGAAAATCAGTTTAAACATCATAATCATCATAATAACTTTTAAAATAAAGGCTTTTTTATTTCCCATACGCAACTGGCCTAAAGGTAAAAAAATCCCATACCTCCTTGTATGAACTAGGCCGAAATGTGACATGCTTTTAACACAACTTAACATGGACTTAATTATTATTATTTTACTTAAAATTATGGCAACAATGAGAGATAATGAGAACAACAAGAAGCTCATTTTGGTAAGAGATAACACCTGACCATGACTATTGCTGTGCTAATAGTAAATTAGGGTCGTGTATCATGTGGTCGTATATAGTCGTCGTACTTCTCAAATACAACCCAATAACAAGCTTATTCTCTGCAGAGTGTAGACCTAAATAATTGGCTATTTATTGTGTAGGGATTTCACTTTTTATGCTCAACGTTAATTGATAAATTTAACAAAAAAAGTACCGGATAGTATTGCATGCCAATTCCCAATATCTTATTACATTAATTCAAATAACTCGACTCGAAAATTGATTGATTTTGTAATAATGAGACTACGATAATTTTAAGAGCTAAAAAAATCTATAAATATATAAAAAAAGGTTCTACAGGAGCAGCAACATTTATAAGCTAATTCGTAATATTGTGTTCACTACAACATGATGGGCATAACAAGTGTACCAATGAACAAACTCCCATTGTTACAACTAGGTCAAAGATAACACGAGGATTAGCGCAGCCCAATTTGATTGATTAAACCGACAAACGTCACACGCGCAGCAACTGTTGAAAGAAGTGTTCCTGCTTCAGTGAATAATTATGATTAAATTTGTATTGGCCAAGTACAAAATTTAACAAAAATTTAAAATTAATAAAATAAAATTTAAAGCAAAATTTAACGCTTCCAAACCAAAACGTAAAAAAAAAACAATGCGACATTACGTTGTACAAAGACATCCGACACGTCTCGACGGTTGCTGTTGAAGGACAAACAAACATGTAAAATTATATTGCTTTTTTGTGTAATGTTGATGATTAAAGTTGAAGTTATTTTTAGCAAGGCTTAGTATTTATCTATTTTGATGTTAGTTGACTCTAACGTTGTTCATTGTATCATGATTAATTCTGAATTAAATAAAGAAGAGTGTAAAAATTAACAGGGGCTCGTTAATTTTCAAAATTATTAAACAAGTTTTAGCATAGATGACCCTGAAATCGCGAAAAAAAAGTGATTGATTGATTGATTGATTGATTAACTCTTTATTGTTCACACCAAGAATTACACAGAAATAATTTAATAAACTTAAATATTGGAACAAGTGGCGGCCTTATTGCTAAAAGCAATCTCTTCCAGGCAACCTTTGGAAGTGCTGTTCCATACATTTTGTCCAAGGTCAATGAAGTTTTTGTATGGTACAGCAGATTCTGTTTTGCTATATCAGTGTTTGCCCCATAGTAAAAGTTGTTCATAATGATGAGTACAATCATATCCTAGAACTAGGGAATAACGGTGTTCAATCTAACAGCCGGTACACATTTCGACAGAGGGATAGGTACGCCTTGACTTGCCACCTCTTATGATACCTTATTGCTCGAATGATCGACCTTCCCTCGTTAAGCAATGTTTTTTTTTTGAAATTTTTTAGAAATGTTCTCTAGAAAATCGGTTAATTCGCACTAGTTCCATTAAAAACTTCCATGGTGGAACAAACGCGTTTTTTTTCGCGATCCTTCCATGGTATAGTAATAGATTCATTCGGAGTAGTTCCATAGCAAAGTACAATGTGTAACAAATGCGAATATTTTATTCGCGATAGTTCCATGGAACTAGGGCTTTGAACAATTTTATTGCGTAAATATTACACTCGCAGTAGTTTTATTGCAAAAATGCGAATGTTTGATTCTCATTCGATATTGAATACACTACTCTACTCTTCTACTCGTTTATATTTTTATAGTGATGATAATCACTTGTAATCTCACCTACATACATTTAGTAACTACTTCAGAATCATTAACACGCCATTTCGACGATCACTATCGCAGACAGATGTCTCAATAGGCAAATCGAAGGGTTGTATCCCCACCTAACTAACATCAACGGTTCACAGTACATAAAGTTTCGTGCACCATTGCACCGACGAAATATCTTAGCTTCCTGAACCGATAACGTTATAAGGGTTGGTAGGGATTTAGATCACAATTTGAGTTATCTGATTCTATTTTACAGGGCGATAAATCAGACAGTATAATTTATAATGAATACTAGGTGTACCGGTTTCACCCGCGATTCTTGAGATATAAAGTAGCCTATGTTTTATTCCAAGGTATAACCTACTTCTATACCACAATTTATCCAAAGCCATTGAGGCGTTTCAGCATGAAAGAGTAACAAACATGCACACCGAAAAACTTAGTATAAAAATAAATTGTGTACATTCATACAATGCAGTTTATCTTCAGCCCCACCCTACCGTTAGAGCAACAGAATAGAAAAACACTTTGCAGTCATTTCCCGTGGAAGATGTACTATGTGAGGATTCATTATCAACCCTCGACAAATCCCTGCTTCTTGGGGGACCTTACGTGAAGGTACAAAGTATTGGCGACTTTGAATAACAACCCACAACTACACAAGGGTTGGGCCATTTTTGAAGACACTTTGTCCCAATTTTAAGTACAATAAAATATCAATTGAAGTCTTTTTGATAGTTTCACGTTGAATTTAATAACTAGCTAGAATCTAGATTCTATCTCGATGATTATTTATAGAAAAATAACAACGCAGCGGTCTTGGCATAACTATATTATTCCTAGTCCTATTCAAAAAATCCGGGGCTAAGCAATTCAGGTCTTGGGGCCGTACCGTGAACTGCTTATAGCGGGACCGAATAGGACACTGCGCGACCGCGAACCTTATTGCGAGGCGATAACATTCACAGTCGCGCAGCGTCGGCAGCTTAGCGTATTCGGTCCCGCTATAAGCAGTTCACGGTACGGCCCCTGGCCAGTCTGTGGAAGGTTAGATTCTCCGATCTGCACGCCTATTGGTATACAATAAGAAGCGGGAGTACCTGTTCACATGACTTCGATTCAGTACTTTTATACAGAAACTATTAATATAATATATTTAGACATATTTTTTTCCCATGCCTTTGATCACAAGTGGTGGTTAATAGTGAAAGCTACCGTACTAAAATGCTGACATTATATTGTATTCCTATATTTAACAACAAAAGTCGAGATATTTAGATAAGTACTCTTAAAAGCTTTGAAATCAGGCAAGTTACTTATCCCGCAGAAAAAAAACAAGCTACAAACTAAAGGCTTATTATAGGACATTTCCCATACGCAAGTGACCTAGGGGAACAAATCTCCTATACTTCCTTGTATAAATTAGACCAAAATGTCACATGCCTTTTACTATTATAATCAGAAAAACTCCCTAATTTATTTTTTATGCACGCCTTCTTTCTTAATTTTGACCTTTCTAGCACATAGCTTGGAGCTTGTACCAAGTTTTTTGAAAAATACTTATGAATTCTCGTTAACGAATATGATCCAATTTCAATCAAAATTGGTCGTGAGTCAGCCATATTCTTTTGCGAAAACCATATATACAAACAGTTCGAAAATTAATTACCCAAATGGTTTAGATTTTTTGATATGCTTGAATCCAGTCAGTAGATAAGTAATGTTTTCAAATTAAGAAAAAGTCATCGCAACGTATACACAACCCTTTAACCAAATTACAAATAAACACCGTTCCTAAAGCCATACACTCATTATCACAAGTGTTTTCGTTTCCAACGGTTCCGCACTCTATAAACCTCATATGTGTTTACCCTAAAGTATACGAAAAAACAACAGGGAGTATGCGCCGAGGTTTAAAAGTATACTCTAATAGGCACTAAGCTTTACAGAGAGCGGGTTTCGTAGCAAGGCCTTTTTAGGGTCCGTTGACTTAATGAAATGTTCCCTTTACCCCATTTTTTACCCGACCCATGTGTTTCTTTTTACGGCCTGTGTTTTATCTTCGAGTTTGTTTAAAAAGGATTTGTTTTATTCCTAATTTAGCGAAATACTTTAATTAATTATGCCTAGAAAGGTTACGAGAGATTTAAGCTTTAGTAATCTTTAAGGAACGTCATAGGTCTTCAGTTTTTTTTTGTGGTAAGGCAAGGCGCTAAAAAAGTAAAGTAAGATCGTATAGGCTGAGTGTCTGCGAGTGGCCAGATCTAGTGTCTGAGTTACTGAGCCCGAAGGCCTATGACATTTCTTAACGGTTCATCATCATCATCATCTTCAGGAGACGTCCACTGCTGAACGAAGGCCTCCCCCTTAGACCGCCACACTGTACGACAACCTGCCATTTGCATCCACCGGTTGCCCGAGACTTTTACAATGTCGTCGGTCTACCTAGTGGGAGGCCTTCCTACGCTGCGTCTTCCGGTTCGCGGTCGCCACTCAACCTTTCTTCCCCATCGGTTGTCAGTTCTTCGAGCGATGTGGCCTGCCCATTGCCACTCCAACTTGCAAGCCTTGCGAGCTATGTCGGTAACTTTGGTTCTTTGGCGAATATCCTCGTTCCGGATTCTATCGCGCAAAGTAACTCCGAGCATAGCTCTCTCCATTGCCCGTTGTGTGACTCTAAGTTTCTCCAACAGGCCAGCAGGTAAAGACCACGTTTCGGTTCCATATGCCATCACTGGCAACACACACTGGTCGTATACCCTTCTTATTCTTTTCTTAACGGATGTTGTTATAGAAATATAGAACAAAAACCCAAGACCAACAATGTATATAAGGGGGGTTAGCTCCAGGTACAAGGCGCTATTGTAAGATAAAGGTCTGCACTAGATCACTGTAGACGGTAACGGACCTAGAAATTAACTCCAACATTTTTGCCAGAAAGATTATAAGTCGTACCTCCTACGAGTATCTAGTCTCATAATAGCTTGTATGGCCGGGCAGTTTACACAAATAATTTGGCATGAATTACCATCATAAAGGGTAGCAAGTTAACAACTATGATAATAACGTACCTTGATAAAGAGAAAATGTGTCTCTAAGATAACCAAAGTATACTTATGGTTGCAATGGATAAAGTACCTATTATTAGATAAGGTAATGAACTACGGACGCTCTTTGAGATATAGATATCTTTGAGATGAGAGGATAAGATGATAAAATTCTTTATTGGAGAATAGTAATTTACTGGAGCACATTTCTAGCGCAATCAGAAACTTTAAACTCATCAAAAAAAGTAGAATGATTTCTGATAAAATATAATATAACCTTCAGCATTCTCCGCTTAAAATCATAAATAAATAACAGTAGATACCTACCTACTGACACAAAACTTTTAATCAATTAATTATATGATATTATCATAATTTTGCATCCACTATATTTCGACTTCCACTTACGAAAACATAATTTTCGTTTAATAGGTCTTTTGATTAATTGCGTAATGGAGACTTTGCGTATCTAGTACGGATATTTTTAGATCTCTTCCTCGTACATGAAAATGCTATTCGCATGTTCTGGGCATAAGTCACGAAAGGTCGATCAACTTTATGGCACTGCTGATGGCAACTAAAGATTTACTATGAGTTAACAGATAAATACTTATCTATTTATAGATATGTGTACCTAATTAAGTTAATAATTTGATGAATATTTCAAGAAGTACATTTTACGAAAGGGGCATTTTGCGAAAGGGACATTGTGCGAAAGGGACGTTTTGCGTGCAGCAGTCATGCTTTCATCGGTCTGTATACAATCCTTTACATTTTTTTGTGTATAGTAGGCTAAGTAGGTAGTCTTTGTAGTTTGTTGTTTTGTAGTAGTTTGTATACCTAAAAAAACAAAAAATTAAAAATCTTAGTTTTCTGTATTTCTATGAAATAATGAATAAAATAAATGAGTTTATTGAATGAAATTTGCTGTGGCTCGCGTTATTACTTGCGACAACAACCCCACGGGCGGGGATCGTACCTACATTTTTTCGAGAAAAAAGAATTTATGCCCCTTTCCTTCAATTTATCTTATGGATATAGTATACAAGATACTATTAGATTAGTGGAAGCTAAAATAAATAAATTACTATTACGATTTTAAAATAACTTTGCTAATTATCCTAATTCTTAGTAGGAGAGGGTGTATGCTTATCTACGCACTCGAAATTATTTGACAGAAAAATAATATCTATAACACAACTAAATAAGAAACAAGAGGGCACTGTTCCAGTGTAATATAAATAATACATAGGAGAGAAAACGTCTCATACACCTTACTCGCTGGAATGAAATAGATTTATTTCTAGTAACATTACTCGTCAGCCTGAACACGTCCACTGCTGCCATAATCCCCACGCTTGGCAGTCGGCTTGGGGATCGCAGAATGCTCACCACCGTTAACAGAGAGGACTCAGCTGCCCTGTTCTGGTAACATTATAACAGAAGAAATAATAGTTGACATTATTCCAAGCTGTGTTGAAAGTAACTGATAACAGCAATTGAAAGAATTTAATGCAGAGTCATGAATCCAGCGTCGTTTATTAGATCGCGCCGTCATGGCTCAGCCGCTTTGAAGCCACGAGGTGCCTCCCGCCATCCACGCGACGTTGTTTTATGCGACATTTTGTCGCTAGCACGTGACTACTCGGTAAGGAAGGTGCCTCCGTTTTCACTCGCAATGTTTCCAGTGACACAGCAGTCTCAGAGCGATGTGAAAAATGCATGTGTCTCCACATTACTCTGTCGGCTTTCCCAGCCGCGCTTTTTTCACCTTTTTCAAAGGACGCGAAGCGGTATGTAGGCGAGTATTTTCACGGGAATAAACACCCCCTAACGTTTTAAAGCTGCTCCACGTGTCCTGAGAGTTACAAATTGGTGGTTAAATATGTGGAACATTTCGGAAGAGCATTTTTCAGCGAGACTGTGGGCGTTGTTGTTATAGGTACATAAATTTCAAGCCCGTGAATCCTGTGAAGGTTATTGTTCGGAAATCGTTTTGTAAATAGGTAGATGACGCCGTTGATAATAAAAGGGCAGTAAATATCGCAATATTGAGCTATATTATTATAGTAACGATCTCTATACGGGTGGGCAAATTACCGAAATTGTCGACTTCCGCAATATCAGATGAGGCGCGCGCGCGACCACAATTTAGTCGGGGCAATAATGTCAAATGTTTATATTTAGCTTCCGTATAAATAGTGGTAGAATTATGTCCGCGGCGGGCGCTCTGGGCTCCAATGAATCCTGGCTTCCAAAATATTTGTCTGTCGTGCCGCTGCGCTGGCCCGTCGCCAATCGGATCACTTTCAGCAAACTGGATAGAGATAATAACGGCATACTCTGGATAGAGGATTGGAGAAGGAATGCGCCTCGGCGTCATTCGTGTCGTGACTCACTCACTAGCTTTATACTTGGGAATGTCCATTGAGTTTTGCTTCGAATGTCCAAAATACTTCTCGTTACCAATTAACACCATATTTTATGGTTGCTTTTACTAATAGTCTCAAGGAGGTTTATTCTGAAAATTGAGATTAATGAAGTCCCTACTCTTACACTAATATTATAAATGCGAAAGTTTTTCGGCATTTGTGTATGTGTGTGTGTTTGTTAACTCTTCACGCCAAACCGGCTGAATGGATATGGATGAAACTCGGAATGGAGATAAGTTATTTCTCGGAATAACTCGAAAAAAAAAAAAAAATTTGGGTTGCTTATCATACGGGTGAAACCCGGGGCGCAGCTATTATTTATAAGTATTAACAGCAAACTCTATTTATAGTAAAACCTAAGTTCAACAGTTATAAATTGTTTTAAAGCCATTTTATTCATTGGTTCGAATTTCTAATGTGAACAATATAAAGTCATCTCTTCTCAAAACCGCTGAAAACAAACCCAAGCGCCATCCGAAGCAACTAAGATGTAGGTACTAACTTTTCATCCCCGACACTTTCAAGCTCCAACGCTGTATACCGAAACTATTTGTAATAATTCAACTAGGAAAGCCATTTTACAGCTTCCAAGACTCCGAGATTATGGAGAAAAGCTTCAAGATCGTGAACTTCTAGTTATCGAGATCGAGGTAATGGAATATAAATTTTATAGAGCTTGCCTCCCTATCTTTATACGTGTAAAGGAAAATTGGCAAAAAATTACGAATTATCGTTCTGAATTTTAAGTAAGAATTTATCAGACCTAAGTATACGATCAAATAAGGAAGTTTTCTGAAAAATATTAAGGGGGAAAATATATATGGATTAATAAATCGATACACTTTGTAATACTGCAATAAGAAAACCTGCAAGCAGTATTGATAAAATTAAACTGTAAGTACTTACTTATTAAAAACAAACATAAAAATATTAATATTTAAGTGACTATTTTAATAGAGTGCACGTGCACAAAAAATAACTATGTGATTTAAAATTTAGGTCAGTTTAGATTGTGCGAGTATCGTATCGTAAATCAATGTAATTATTTTTACTTGCCTGCGTGGCTAAAGTGGTTCCTTTAGCCCTTTATCAGTCAGTCAGTCAATCAATCAATCAATCAATATTTCAGGACAGAGCCTTTTATAAATATAGATAGATTTACAAAATTCACAGCTCTTAAAAATAATACAATGAGACTTATACTGAACTCACAGCCAATAAGGGATTTACATTTTATGAAACTAAGTTTTATTAACAAACTTATAAAACATACATTAGAACTTATGTTTAGTCTATTAACCTACTGCAAAGAAGGCAAATGAAAGAGCAGGAGATTAAGATGCTACAAATGTTATTTTAAACGGCATTCTGACCAATTTAAAAAATTGCTACAAGAAAAATGACAAATCATGAAATTGAATGAAATCAGCGGTGTGAAGGCAGCCTTAATGAGTGTCAGCATAACATAACAACCACAAAACGTGGAGTAAAGTGTCAGAGACACCGCGAGACGACCTTGCGACTAATATTTTTACATCTCACGTGTCTGTTTGTATCGCTTGTTGAGATCTTGGGACCTGTCGACGTAAATATTTTTAGTACCTACGCAAGGAAGTTGCGGGAAAGTTTACAGTTTGAAAGTGGATTTCTTAGTCTGTGATTTTGTCTGTGTGATGAGTTTAAAAGAATTAGTTTTTGGGTAATTTTATAAAGGAAGTAAAGTAAAGAAATAAAACAAGACTCCATTTAAAAAAAAAACAGTTTATTTTCAGTATACTAAATTGACGCGGATCAAGATTTTATCTTTAATCTACTTCGATGTACCTAGTAGAACTATCTGTTGATCAATGAGAATACTCAATACTCAATAGGTACTCAATATTTTAACTCCTGTTACCTAACGTATTATTAATATAATACATATGAAAGTTATGATGTATAACACATATGGCACGACTAAATTAAGACTTTATGCTTTTGGTTAGCTGACATTCCTACTATTTTGATAGTCCAAATACCTACTTGAAACACATATTTGGGCAAAGATTTGGAAAAACTAGTATCGCTTCATAAAACGACTATCATTATTACACTTGTGACCTCATTCGAGGACAATAAATGGGAAATGAAAAAGTCTTGCATACAAAAAACAACATTGGACCAGAAAGAAAGACAAGTATGTGCCAAAATAGGCACATTTACTTGACTAATAAAACAGTTTGTCAGTGTCACGGTCCAACAAAGACAACATAACAAAATGAAACGTAACGATAAAAGCAATTTGGTTAACTGTACTCACTTTCATATTCTTTGACAAAGTTTCAGATGGAAATAAAACATCTATAAAAAGATTTCTTTCTCTTCATTCTTTGATATATTTTTGTTTGTTTTCTTTTGTTCGGAAAATGGAATTATGGATCAAAGAGATTTAATTTTTGTAAAAGCATCAGTAGCAGCGTTAAAAAAAGATTTACAACAATATAAAAGTAGCTTAAGGCTTGTATTTTCCAAATTTGCCCCACGCAAAATAAATTTATTTAGTCAAATTACTATATTTAAAGCCCAAAAATACAAAATGTTACAGAAGAACATGCGTCTTAGTAACTTTTGTGGATGAAAAAACGATTGATAATACTTTCCTCGATAGAATAAAATACCGAAACAGTGTCTATTTTTAAACCATTTTCAGTTTTATGTCCTAATTACAGCACATTTAAAAAATATGCATTAAAAGTTAATAGTATTTTGGAGAGCATTCTGTGGTTCAAACGTTATTAATTTCTATACTTTTCAAGTAATCGGACCAAATCTTCAAAAATCGAAGTTTGACATCTGACGAATCTGCGTAACTGCCATATTTTTGCTCCGCTAAATGTGACCCTACCTGATACAGCTTTAGACTAATGATTGATCTCATTAAAAAATGTGCTTGAAACGTGGAATACCCGGCCTTAAAGCAATAATATAAGTTCGAAAAGATAGTTAGAAGCAAGAAAGTCAGAACATAAATTGAAAAGGTAATTTTCGCAAATTATACGTACATAATGAAAGTTTGCAGACTGCAGAAGGCTTTGAAAGGGATGCGTATTTTCTGGCGTATCATTCGCCGCTGGCGTCTACGGCGACAAAGAAAAGGTGCTAACAATAAGTCAGGTTTCTCATGAGGCATTATGTGAGTCGCTGCAGTCTCGCGGCGTACATGTGACGCGTCCTTTATGATGACATTAATGACGGATTTTTACGGTTTGGTGATTGAAATTACTTTTATTTAGATATACGCTCTTGAAGGATGTTTTTACCGAATATCAACGAAACGCACGAAATAAGAAACATTGATTAGGTATGTGATGATATTTTTGATATTTCATTCAATTTTTATGACATTTAAATTTACTACGGGGTGTATTATGGGCCTACTAAGTAGGCGTAGTGGCGGTATACTGCAATGCAGAGATGGCATGAGGAAAATAAAAAAGGTGCATGTATGCAAATAACATGGAAGATTGGCGTGATTGGCTTATGGCATGTCTTGGGTTGAATGAGATACCAGTCATACTGTTGATGATGAAGGCTGTTCCTGTTCTTGTCTACAAAATTGCGATAAAATATATTTTCCATTCCAAAGTATCGGAATAGATTCGCATGTGCAGTATGGTATGTGTATTGAGAGCCCTGTGCAATCTATTGTCGAGAATTTCTATTGTAAAGTCTGATTTGTTACGTGTCGGGGCATTGAAAGTATTGCACAGAATACATTCCAAGATTCCACAGGTGAAAAATGGTATTGCTCCCAGTGCCAGCTGAAATATGAGTTAACATTAAATATTTCAATTGTCTAGTGACAATGAGACTTCCCAGCTACTATACTTATCGTTATCTATAAACAATTATAAAACCGTTATCTTCTGTCTTTACAAAATTGCCTCTTTACTTCAATAAATAACATAAAAATAAAATATGAAAAGCTTTTGAAATATTTCTTGAATAACTTACGCTATTTAAGTATGTAAGACGTCTGTCTCTGACGATATTATTTAGTTCAAAATGAATATGCATCCGGGAAGGGTTGCAAGCGAAAATATGAGAAACTCCGTGGGGGTAAGCTAAAAGCCACAGAGATGATGACAGAGGCAAACTGTTATAGTCCTCAGGCCTCTAATAAATAAGGATACGAGCTAAGGGGCTACCTCCATTGTTATTTCCTTAACGGGCCGTCTTATGGCCCTCTTAATTAATTTGAAACTTTCAGAGGTCTCCTGTGGCGTGCAATTTGAATAATAGGCTGGATAGGGTGCTCAAGCTTAATTTTAATTGCAAATATTTATGTTAAACGAACCTCGAGGCGGTCGAATACCTTCTTAGAATATTGCTAAGTATGATATATTGTTGTGAAAAGTCTTGCTCGAATGGAAATACAGTAATTTATAACGTTAATCAAACACAGAGTTCCATCTAAATGGTTTCATTAAACGTTGTTTGGAACTTTGCTTCCGAGATATAAACTTACTGTAAACAGCGAAACCGCTAATATCTGACGTCAGCCATTACCTGAAAGAAAATGAAACCAGGTCAGAAAGTAGATAATTAACATGTGTTTTACAGCAGAATATGTTTTGTGACGACTCAATAACTCGACGATATATGAAGATTGAAACTAGGTAGTACTAGTTCTTGAATAAATGTTGCGGGCCGATAAGCGTGCTAGAAGATCTTTAGCGCTTTCTATTGTTTAATAAAACAATAAAAAGCAAAAACCTATTGTGGTCACAGCGTCATTGCCGCCAGTGTAGTTTACATAGTAAGTCAGCAAAAAAAACACCACAAGGTTTTTTTTCCACGAGGAGGAACCCAAAAAGAACAGGATACGACTTATAAGATTAACAGTTTTGACTTCATACTAATGCTTCATGTGTTCATTTTGTAGTGTTCTTTCTTTTCATCATCATTATCATTCATATCCATCTTTTGTAAAATAATATGTAACCTTTTTTTACTCTATCAAAACTTTTTGTTCTTTGTGTTCGGCAGCCTCGCAAGAGTAATGTAGTGTTCATTATTTTCATCATCATTATCATTCATTGGATATGATTTTTCAAATAATAATACGTAACCTATTTTTCAAAAAAGGTTACATATTATTTTACAAAAGATGGATATGAATGATAATGATGATGAAAAGAATGAACACTACAATTTAAACGCAGTTAATTAGGCATACAAGTTTTATAGGTACTAGGTATAATAGGCATGATGACTACAATTTTTTTATTACCTCATAAAAAAGCTGATCATCAATAGAGCCTATCAACGAAAACAAAAATTAAAATAATTCAAAAATAAATAAGTTCTAAGTATTTTAATTTCAAGCTAGACAGAGAGCGCGCTATACTGAGCTATGACGTCAAGCCTCAGGCGCGGCATATAAATGCTATACTAACACGTGCTTTGCGAGAAAGGGATAGAGCATCCCCTCTCTATCCCCACCTAAAACTTTAAAAGCTCATATCTCAGAGATTTATCAGCCAATACAATTTATTTTTTCAGTATGTGTAATGTATTTAGTTATATTCGTCACTAAGCCTGTTATTTGTCATAAATTAAACATTAGGCCACACGCCTATTATACTTACTGATATGATTACTGAAAATACCATTATAAAGGTTTAGACTAAATAAAATTTCGATCCAAGCCAGTTTTCACTCATATAACTGGGCAAAACCTAAAATACCATTATCAGGTACCTACTAAAACTTGTTTAGATCAAATTGATATTTATGCTGAACCTTTGTAACTATTCTCAGCAATATCACCGACTGCGATTTTTCAGAAGCATATTCAGTTATATTATATCTTCAAAAATTATGAAATGCGTGAGCTGATAGCTCCCACGCAGCATTCAGAGCCTTAAGAGGTACCTAGTACCTACATAAGTGTAGTGTATATTTAACTATCACATGCACTACACATTCATTATAAAAGTGCCTCTGTGTTCGTTTGTTACATAAACAATTGAAGGGATTTTGAACAAATTTGGCACATTGTTGTACATAAATACAGCGAAGACAGATATAGATAATATATAACACAATTTTTTCTTAATACCCAAGGATAATCGGAAAAGCTAAATAATTATGTGAATACACAAGACTCAACCATTTTAAAGAAATTCAACACTACAACACGTGATAAAACCTCTTATCAGTAATTAATCTTTAATTTGTATAGCTACCTACCTAAATTGCTTTTAGTAGCGATATATAGAGCACGTCCACACGATATATTACGGTGTCAACATCAGGCGGCGTCCGTGCCATCGGCACATTGTGATGACGGGTAAGCGGTAGCTAGAGATGTGAACTGACCTTGTAGATAGCCCCACAATTTTGTAGCCCTTCAATTTTGTAGTCCCACATGTTTGTAACCCATAATTTTGTAGCCTCACAATTTTTTAGTGCCACAAATTTGGTGCCTCACAACTTTGTAGCCTCACAATTTTGTTACCCCACTATTTTGTAGCATCACAATTTTGTTACCCCACTATTTTGTAGCCTCACAATTTTGTAACCCCCACAATTTTGTAGGCCACAATTTTGTAACCCCACTATTTTGTAGCCTCACAATTTTGTAACCCCCACAATTTTGTAGGCCACAATTTTGTAACCCCACTATTTTGTAGCCTCACAATTTTGTAACCCCTCAATTTTGTAGCTTCACAATTTTGTAGCTCCACAATTTTGTAGCCCCTCAATTTTGTTGCCCTATAATTTTGTACAAGTTGCATCTCACGGGCGTGGTAATGACAATTAGTAATGAAAATAATCTATGCTACGATCCTCAAACGAAATATAATTGTATGTAAATTACGTCGATCAATTGTTCCGTCACTGCGTGAAAGAAAAACAAACAAAACAACAAGCTTAGGTACTTTTGCATTTATAATATTAATAACAGTAGGTAGGTAATATGTTTGTCTCAGTAAATAATATATTATGATTTGTAGGATTTTTTTCTTTACAGCACACCTCGTCTTTTAGTGTTCATAATTTTTCGCCACTCTAAGGTTGCCTGGAAGAGATCTTTTAGCGATAAGGCCGCCATTTGTGCACTAGTATTTAATTTATTTAATCCTTTGCATGTATGTTTCTTTGGTGTGAGTAATAAAGAATTAATCTATCTATCTATCTATTATTAAATCTAGTAAAAAAATACTAGATCTATGGTTAAAACAATAATAGTTCGACCCTACCCGGTGAACATTTGCGCCCAAAACAAACACAAATAAGGCAATGTTGATCCAACCAAGAAAACTTCAATCATTTCCAAAGAAAGACACTGTACAAACCAGAGAGGAACAGTTGAATTAAACTTACCTCCTTATAAATCTTTGTGTCAATTAAGTACTAAAAGCCACCGTCCAAAAATACTAAATTGTATAAACACAAAAAAAACACTAGTTTTATAACGCACAATTTACACTAACAAGCACTGAAACCTTTTTCACGGCAATTTGTCTGCGTAACAAAATTAAAGTACAGTTACACAGACAGGTGATACTAGTGGAAATCGTTACACTACACTAAAACGGTGAGCGATGAAGATTTCATAGGAATTTCGCACGGCACGCTCTCATTCGTCACTGCAGAGTAATTAGACGATACCGACAAACTGGTAAACCTTTTCACGACGGCATAAGGCCCATTTTTAGATTTAAAAAAAACCATGAGACGACTGTACTCACGCAACGTCTACCGATGTACTAAGCTGATCAATTTGAAAATAATACGTGTGGTGCGGCCTTAATGGCATCGCCCGGGTGGCAATGATCGACAGATATAACGTATGTTTATTTATTAAGTAGGCCAGTTATTTTAGCTGAAACAAACTGCCTGAAATGACATCGTGTTGGCGCTAGTTCTTTCAATACATGGATTCGTGACAGTTAGTTTAGCATTCGACGAAAATATTTAAAATTGGTGTCATACTATACACACAAGTTGGGAAAACGAAGTGCCATAATATTGTCTTCGTCTTAAATGCGTTGTTTAGCCCCCCGCAAAAACTAGCCTTTGAACATTTTTGAACCCTCGGTCCCCTCCTCCCTCATGATGTCAAACTACGAAGCCATGATAGTATGTCTTTGTACCTATAACAATAACAAGCATTTATTGTAAAGCTAAGTAGAAACTGCATTACTGTTGAACAGCTGACAAATCGTTATTATACAAAACTAACATATAAAAACAATGAAACTTACTTCCTGACTGACCGGTAATTTCCTATTTCCCTCAATAACAACATCAACCATGCTATCGTGAACGAACATGTGGTGTCCGTTGACACCAGGTGCTTGCGAGTGCCACCCCTGCACTCTACGGTACTCGTACTTGCAAGTGACACCCCTGCGGATACGGCACGGGTTATCCTACCGTGACGCACTCTATGGCTTTCCGATGTTGTCTGTGACGGGCAGGAAACAATACACGAATAGGTTGGTATTCAGTTACCATTGAGTATGGTTTTATGCAATATGCTAATCCGACTTCGAACCCTTTACTAATGTTTACTTCTACCAGCTCTTTACATAATATCTATAGGAATTAGAATTACATACTGGGGAAATACTCGTAAATGTAAATGTGGTAGATGTAATGTAATTTGTGTGTAGATTGAATATCCTACCTAATAAAAAAAAGTTAATATGTCATCAGGAGTAGTCTTCTCTCATGGTTTTAACACTTATCGAAAATCGGTCTAATAAATAAAGTATCCATATAACTAGTTCTGAACTAAAAAAAAACTTTTAAAGTATTTTTCCGGGTTATATTTAGGGATAAATAAAGAATGCTATTGTAGAAACAATACCATTATATTTTTAAATCTAGGTTTTAGAATTAAAAGAAAAGCTAGAGAGCACCACAAAGTAAGTTAGTTTATTTCCTTCAACATAAACTAGACTAGATAAGTAAAGAGACCACCCTAGACATGACGGATTAAACTGCTGAACTAAGTGCAGCGGAGGAGATAAAACATTTATCCCTGACTGGATATTTTAGTCTTATACTCGTAGCAAGCAAAATGGAACTTTCTCAGAATAGAAAGAAAATATAGTTTCCTTGTCGAGTTTGCATACGGACGACTTTTGCAGAAGGTAAGTACATTTTCAACCGACTTCAAAACAGGAGGTTCTCAATTCGACTATATGTTTTTTTTGTATGTATGTTACGTGATTACTCCGCCAATTATGAACTGATTTTGATGATAATATTTTTTTGCTAGGTAGTTTTTAGTAGGTGGTAGGTATGGTAGGTATGGTAGGTAATACTTCAGAGGTAGTCCCATTATATTATCGAAATCGGTTTAGTAGTTTGGTTTTTAAATCAAAATTACTAGAAAATATGAAGATATCATCCAGGTATTCGAAGTTGAAGTCTGGTGTATAATAAAAAAAAAGTTTATTATTATAATGAATTACAGTTATCATACAATCTATATAAAAACTGTGTAACTAATACTAATACTAATATTATAAGTGCAAATAAAATTATGTTTGTTGGTTTGTTTATTTTTTAATAAGGATATAGGCCTCAATAGGGAGGGGTAGCCAAAATCTCCACACTTGGCAGGCGGCTTGGGGGTCGCAGATTGCTCACCACCAATAACCGAGAGGAACCTGCTACCAGAGGCAGAGGCTTCCAGTGATTCTGGATGCAGTTTTACGAAATACCCAGGACCCAATAATGCAGCAAAAACCAACGGATTGACGTGCTTTTGACACGGATTTAGATAGTGATATAGGCTACTTTTAATCGTATCGAAAAACAAGATTCTTGTTATCGATTAAGGTAAAACCACGAAGCGCAGTTAACATTATATGCAGCCGCATTTCACACTTTTACTTTCATAATGTGTCTAAAGGAAAATAAACAGGCTGGTTGAAACAAAGGCGCCATATGGGCGACGTATATTAACGAAACAATGGTTACGAAACCTATAGAAGGTTCAATGCACCAAATATTCGACCGTTTACTGTACCGGAACATGTGAAAAAACATTCAATGAAATATCTAAGATTTCAATGCAAAAAAGTTGATTGCCTCCAGCGTAGCGTAATTCAAACTACGAGTAAGTATTATTATGTAGGTTGATAACTGTAGCCGATAAGTGTAAGATTGCAATGTAAATTTTCGAATTGAATGAGTAGATAAATGGTAACGTTAGATAAATACTAGATTCTATTTACAAGGTGTGCAGAGTATGAATGAATATGTGAAAAACAATTAGTGAATATGTTTATAAAAATGTGACGATATTATTGCATACTGTCAAGTTTAGCAACACAACTACAAAAAAAAACTATGAAACGTGCTTAGATATTTTTTTTATTGTAACATGGTAAACAATGCTCCTTATGTTAGAGGTAACCTTTTCCTAAGAACAACTTTCTGTATAATGATAATGGCCTGGAGCATTGGCACGTCCGTTGCCTATTATTCAGGATAGAGATACTGGTTCAGATAATGTTACCAAATAAAGTGTCTAATCCTCAACCAAACTATCTAGAGTTATAACTTTTATGTTTCCTGAGGAAATCTACAATGATAATACAATACAATAGATTATTGATAGCACCAAAGTTAATTTTCGTATACGTCAAATTTCATTATGTATGTCATAAAAAATAATCACATAGTAAAATTAAATAATTATAAAAATACGTTACTTAATAGTCTCTTATTTGAAAAATCTTTTAAAATTTTAATAGTATGGAGATAAACAGACAGACAACAATCTCCTCCTTTTGAGCTCCACACTATAACAATCTTCTTCTTGTCCGGGTTCCTTTTGATCATAACATAGGATACGGAACGTTTTAGTGTTCCGTACCCTATTCACTATTTCTAGCATTCTAGCATGACGAAAAAGTAGATCATAATGCTTAAATAATACCGGCGACAAAATAACAGCAGTAAAGGTATGACAACAGTTTGTAACGTCTGCGAATATGCTAATTATATAAACAATAAACATACACGCATAATATCATGTGCAAAACTATAAACAGACTGCGGCTATCTAGTCCGGCTGAAAGCACTTACAACTGAAATGCTAGACGTCAAGATTAGGAAGAATGAGGCAACTCAGGGAACTAAAACGGGCGCATCAAATGTTACATTTCTGTTCATAGAATTTTAAAGGTGACAGACATGTAAAGTTGGTGTAAGTACTCGATAGTACATTTATACAAAAGTTGATTAACCTGGATGACAGAGTAAAAGCCCAAGGCATACCTATTTGTACAAATGATATTTTATTTTTCCCATTTTTCCATTGCTAATAACCAGCGTTTGACCACCGAATCTGCATGTTTAATTGAGACTCTCAGTTTTCAAAATGCTCCGTTTTATGGAAATATCCCCGAAATAGATTTTCCACCACACAAAAGAGGATAGTATAAATAAAAATAAAATAAAACTGTAATAAGCTAAGAAATACTTATGTATAGCCTAAACACTAACGCCAGGTTAAAATGTATGTCCATGCATAAGTCTATGACTGACAAGACAAAGCACAGTTTAAGCCGGTCGGTCTAGAAGCATGAAATTTATGCACAAGAGTTCTATATATACAAGTAACAAAGACAGATTCGTCTTTTTTATGCACGTAGATGGCTGAAAATTCAACCAATGACATGAATCTGGAGGGCGATATTTAGTTTTAATTCCTACATATCTCAGAACAAAGAGCGCGGGCAATAGCTGGTAGTCTAAAAAAGGCAAAACGATCCGATAGATCTGTTCGACAACTGGCTATATACAACGTGTAACAAAAAGGTTCAACAATACTGAAGGGTATGTGTGTACTCATCATTATGAACATCTTTTACTATGGGGCTAACACTGAAATCGCGAAAAAAAATCAGCTGTTCCATACATTTTGTCCAAGGTCAATGAACTTTTTGTATGGAGCAGCTAATTTTTTTACGCGAATTCAGGGTTGACCCCATACTAAAAGTTGTTCATAATGATGAGTACATACATACCCTTCAGTATTGTTGAATATTTTTGTTACATGTTGTATATAACATTCGAAAAGAGGAAGTTTTTCTAATCAGAGCAGGATATAACAACAAATATCTATAACAGATAATTGTATTGTTTATGATTATATCTTTCTACTACATGGGTGGCTGTTTGGTCGGTAATCACCTTGGCGATTACTAGACCGGTGCGACCGCAAATCTGAAGTTTGGCAACCGCATTCGAGGCCACCAGTCATGAGAAAACTTTGATGTCTACTTGTGAATTAATATTATTTTGGTTTCATGATCCTCTATAATCATGTCTGTGAAATCAAAACAAAAAAGCTATTCGATAGGTACTGATATTAATTTATGATAATAAATGTTGCTACTTATAAATAGTTACCTAAGTTAATGAGAAACGCCTCGAAAATCGATTTTAATGATGATGATGATGATTAGTTTTTCAACAATTTATTTTATAGCAATATAGAAAAAAAATATAACAAAAATAGATAATAAAATAATATAAATAATATTAGACAACATGAAATTTTAATAGACCACATTGAAACGTGAAATGATCAGTTTTACGGTTGTAGGAAGCTCACCGTCCGTAGTTTAAGAACAATTCCATGTTAAGCTAATACATTTTAACACTTTTGCTATGGCCATTTATGCGGATGTATTCTCTTTCATCTTCTTTTTAAAATACGACAGGATTAGAATTTTTTTAAACCCACAATATTTTAGCTACGACTTTCCCTGAAAAAAGTGCCCTATGTTTGTCCTTGTAGTGAAGGTATACTACTACTGTCCCAAAGTCTATCGTATTGTGTTACGTGACCTTTATGCGACACTTGATCTAAAAAGTAACAAAAAAAACATACGTAATGACAGTTATTTGAGCATTTATAATATACGTGTGATATTGTGTTAGTATGTGATAATTAGAATTATTTTCGAGAGTGAGATGTCACTAACATTCGCTGGAATTTACAATTCATTATTATTATATTTCCGTAGTACCTAAGTAATTATGCATAAATCCCATTCAGTGTGAAATATAAACAGGGTTGCGTGTCACGGAGATCGAAACGAACTTCGCCGAAAGGAGGTCATTGCAATCGTCATTGTAAACATACATCATTTGTGTATTCCATACACGTTGTCGTGGTTTTGTCGGTGGGGTTATAGACATTTCTTTAAGCAACATCTATAATAGAATTGTATTTGCGAATTCAGTGTTGGTGTTGGTAGTTAAAGTTCATAATTAATCATTTAAAAAAAGGTATCTTCTTGATGTGTAATATTCTAAACCTTCGAACTCTATAGGGGGATACAAAAATTTTATCACAAAAAAACAACATCATGCAAACGATTTATCCTCAATCTTGTTTGAACTTTTCAAGCGTATCGTTGAGAGCTGTTAGCTCAGTCGTAATATAAATCTTGCGAAAGTATTTATTTTACGAGTAAACCTGACGAGACCGGGTCACGTCCTTGTAAGTAAAACACTTGCAGTTTACTTTAAAATTTGTGCCATTATGTCTCGCTGCAACGTTAAAAAAATATTTGTTTAGCCTATATTTTCGACAACATTAAGCAATTAACTTGAGTATGATCACGCTTTATAAACGTATTTTGCTATATAGGTACACAATATAGTGCTATATTAAAATCTTACACTGTAATTTGCTGCATCAAGTTTTTGTCTGCTTCGATTATTGATCAATGGCAAGTTTATTAATTATTTATTTATTTATTTTGGCACACAAAACAGAATATAATCAATAAATTTCAAAGCAAAAATAAGAATAGGTGCAGAGCTAGACTATATTCCTAAGCATGTGTACACAAAATGATCAAGATAAAGCAGCATGTAAACAATGGTTAATGTTAAGCAATCAAAAACGTAAGAATTGAAATTGAATGGTAAGTACGCTATTGCCCTAAATTTTGCTCACTGAGTTCAATTCTGAAAGTAAATCCTTCCTTATCAGCCTTTTTCTTTCAGCTGTAGTAAAATGTGCGCTATTAATACCTACAGTCAGGTACTCATGCAAACGTAAATTCAAGACTACCTAATTGAATAATATTGGTAGATTTTAAGTCGTAAAAAAACTAAAAGATATGGCTTTTCTCCCTGACTGTACTAATAATAAAATTGGTCCAGTCGACCTATTCAAAATGTGACTAGGTTGAACCCGCGGGTCCACGACGAGCGGGTCCAGTTGACCAAAGACTCCCAGTAGGTACTTACACTCTACCCGAATAGATTTCCCTAGGATACTTACCTAATACAAAACGTACAGGTTGTCTACATTTTATAATTTAAAAGTACAGTCAAGGAATGGAATAACCTGATGGCTTCCTAATTCCACGAAATATTGAATCTATGTCGTTTCAAAGTACTTTATCTTCGACATGACTATGCTCTCGCTTACCAGCTGCCGAGTTCGACTTATACGTGTAAAATAAGGATTATAAAAACGAATAAACAAATATTTTAAAAAAATAGGGAAGTCCGAGTGCAACGAATTGCCAACAGCAATTTTCATCAGCTCTTCCGTAAGAATAACAGCTTTGTTTGAAAATAAAACAAATAAATCAATCCGCTTGAGTTTATTTTAGCTTAACTCGTTATGTATGCTGTTTGTTTTGAAGCTGAAAGAACCCTTCTTGTCTTTAGAATTATTGTAAACATTCTGTTCTGTTAATGTAAACTTCTAAATAGATAATATAAAACTAAAGTAATTTATTGGTAGTTGTTGGAAGATATTAGGAACGCTCTGTGTAAATATAGCCTACTTTATATTTGAATAATAAAGGAAGCGTTTTATTAGGCCAGTAATTTTTCTTATATGATAACAAAATTGTACTACCAAAAGGCAAATGTATACAAATTTATCATCATTATAGTCTCTACCAAAAGTATATCTGAAAATAGGTACCAACAGAATATTTATGACTTTTGATTTAGTTGTAAGAGGTATCTCAGGAACTGGTCTAAAATCTATTTAAAATTGTTAGTGTAATTTTTTTAAATTATTATTGTAACCTAATAATCTAAGATTGTTACACATTTTTACATCTTATGTAATATCTCAGTATAATCTCAGTAAGTGAATTCTTTTAATTCTTTTGAGGTTAATAAATATTCTGACACCGTAGTAACAGGTCTGAGATAAGTAATTTTTGGTACAATACGAGCGCGAAGTCACGTTTAAAACTTACAGAAAAGCCATGAAAAGTTTCTTTTTTTTAAACCTTTAAAAACCGCCAAGACTAATGATTGGAGAGTAAGGTAAAATTTAATAGCTCTACTATTGATTGCTCTACAATACTCCAATTACATGAACAAAAAAAAAATGTATGGTAATAATTTATGCTGACAAGCATAAGCTAATTCAGCCAGCAGAATTTTTACGCCTGTCTCCATATACGAAGTCTCTTTCTCTGTTGTGCCATAAAAAAATCGCACTACCGTGTGAGTGACTTCATGCACACAGATAAAAACATAGTCAGTACTAAAACAATCAACAGATTATATGACAGTTTGCATGGTCGACCCAGTAAAACGCACAACTGCAACAATGGTGAATGACCATGTGTAAACAATGCTGAGATTCACGAAATGGTGTTTTGAATTAAAACGAATACGTTGACTACATGTTTAGTAGTGGCGATGTCGATGATTTAGTAAGTACCTATCAAAAATCTGTTTTCGACATCATCTTAAAAAGATGTGACCAAAATGCACGGAATTCAAATGCATGTTATCACCTGGCAATAGACTACAACACCTAATACATCTAATATCTCAGGGTGACGCGCAGTGCAGTGCGGGGCAGGATTTTGTTCGCAAGTTCACAATTCTGGCACTGCTACTATTATTAGCAGCCATGATGCTTTGCTTGCCACCAAGCGAACGTCTCGCTCGTCACAACACTCCAATGTATTAATAATACGCTTTAAAGATAAAAACAACCGACTTCAACTTCGAAAACCTGGATGACATCTTAATATTTTCTAATAATTTTGATTTAAAAATCTTACTACAAACCGATTTCGATAAAATTTATATGGGACCACCTCTGATGTATCACCTACCAAACAAAAAAAGGATCATCATCTATTCATAATTAGCGGAATAATAGCGTACATACATTAAAAAAAAAGTCGAATTGAGAACCCCCTTTTTTGAAGTCGGTTGAAAAAAAGAAGACTACTGTCATGTGCGTTAGGTTTTAGGTGAAAACAGAGCAAATACCCAAATTATCATCAAAGCTCTAAATTGCATCACATGCAAGAGAGTAGCCAAGTACATTATTTAAATTTACGAACCTATAAAAAGGGATAATTCGTTCGACCTATCAGCGTGTTCATTAACCTGCATTTCTACCTTTATCAAAAACCACTGGCACACATACATACCAGCCCGATAAGCAAATGAGGTATTATAAAACCGCGTGAGTCCAATTATTTCACCCAACTGCTACAATTGCACAATCCACTGATGACATTTAAATTCAACTGTAGTATGCAAATAAGTTTATTCGGCACTTAATTACCATTTTGTGAACGTTTCTACACAAAGTTACGATTTGCATTATTTTTATACGTGCCCAAAAAAAAGAGTGTAATGTCTACAGAGTTCAAAACATTGTGCGAAAGGGACATTTTGCGAAATGGACTTTGTGCGAAAGGGACGTTTTGCCTGCAGTAGACATTTTAGGAAAGGGACATTCTGTGACGGAGCCGTTCATGAATGTATTGTGAGTTTCTTTATTCCGCCATAATTTCTAAATGCCTGAACCGATTTGGATGTATGGGGTATCGTTAGAATCCTTAAAAAACTTTTTGTAGTGGTAGAATTCTACTGCAGAGTCAACCAGGGGAAGTGCCACATCTTTACCAGTTATTCAACTGCCAAGCAGTAGTGTGCAAGCATTGCTTACTGTGTTCCGGTTTGAAGGGCAATGTTACCTGAGAAATTACTGGGTATGATGAGATATAACATCTAATATCTCAGGGTGACTAGCGCAGTGCAGTACGGCGCAGGATTGTGTTCGCAAGTTCACAATTCTGGCACTGCTACTGTTACTGGTAGGTGTGACGCTTACCACCAGGCGAACGTCTTGCGCGTCTCGTTACTTAATTGTATAAAAAAGAAAACCCGAGTGACACTATTTTTTTATGAAAATAAAACATGGTTTGGATATAAATTCTTACATATGTTTCGGTAGGTGGATATTTTTTTATAGTCTGGTTAATAAAAAAAAAAATCTCTTTCGACGTTTTAATAAGGCGTTTAATTTACATCTAACCTCACACAGTCTAAACCTAACTTCCCAATTTTTAAATACACACGCATTGCGAAAAGTCGAATTTTCACAACCGCATTGCAGTTCTCCTATAATGCTTTTTCATGATCAAAAAGATAATCCTAAAAGCGCACGTAAAGTCTACGCGAACGTAAAATACACTGAATGAGTGCTCGCCTACCGTTTGCCTGGAGGGAATGAAAAACGCCGCGTCGTAACTTGTCAGGGGTAAAATTATATACTCATCTTCTTACAAATAGATCGTAAGGGTGTGTGCAGAAGCTCCTTGTCAAATGGATACAGGGGCGATGCTGGCTTCAGGCTATGGAGTTACAAAGAAAATCTGACACGCTCTCTCAGCCGAAACTAATGTTTTGAGATGTTGACGAGCAGTGAACTGCTCAGTTGGGATTTTGTATGTAGTTTGTCTTTGATTGATTTTTCTGTTAAAATAATGTGTGAGTTTTATAAGTACAACAAAATGTGGCACAACTCAAAAGCTATACTTCTTATAAACTCCTGTTCTGCCTTTATTCTCGAGAGAAGAAAATTTTCACTAGGTTTATGAGTGGACATTAGTTAGTTAAAACAACCTCGTTTCACGGTTGATATTTCATGAATAACCCGAGCGAAACACCTAAAGCCTAATAAATAACGAGAAGTAGCTTCAGAATAGCTATATCGTCTTTTGTCTTAACCCGACCTTTATCAAATTTGAAAGAAAGGAATAAAAGAAAGACGTATTAGCTATTCCGAAGCTCTCTTCGTTTATTAAGGTCTTATAGCTAAATTCCAAATTTATTGTACATACAAATAGCAAAATATTTGAATGCGCTGCTCAAATGGATATATAGTCTAGATTTTTTAAGTTACGCGTGTATTGGATTTTTAAGCATGCTTCATCGTCAACCGCATCTTCGGTTGACGTCCTTATGGTCCTTATGGTCCTTAAGAGTAGACAAGTTGGTCACTTCTCCATAGAAACGCGGTAGTATTACTACTCCACTATGTAATTTTGTAGGTCCAAGACTAAGTATTATATCGATTAATCTCTTCATTATCTAGGATTGTAAATTATTACGAAAGTAAAAAGTTAATAAACATGAAAGTTATGAGCCAGGAAACATCTTGTATTTTAGCTCAATTTTAACGCCACATTGGACGTAAATAAATAACATAAGGAATACGAAAACTCTAAAATAATTTAATAAGCGGCATAGTTTAGTCCATAAACATTTCAAATAACTTAAGTTGGAATAAATTAACTCGGAGTTTATTCAACCACATTACTGCAGCCAAAGGTCGACAAAAAAATTTTGCGCGCTCATTTATCTTTCTTTCTCCCTTTCCCACAGTTTGTTTGATGAAGAGAGCATGCTTTTTAGCCGCGCCCACCGATGAGTTCGAGCCGTCAACTTGTCGATCATAAGGCGGTCAAATGCAAGAAATAACTCAATGATTATCTCATTAAAAACTGTGCACAATAACCATCAAATGCGATCTCTTAACAAGTTGAAATCTACAATCTAAAGTTATATTGCAGACAAACAGCTTTAACTTATACCGAATCAAAATACGTTATGGCTTGTCTAATAAACGCGCAAAACTTTAGAAAAAATATTCAATCTTCCCAAACTTTTACAAACAGTCCGCTCTCTTATTACAAAAGATACTTTGCCCGTCTAAAATATTCACCAAAAACTGCTAGTAATATTTCAGTAATACGTTTGCTATTCTAACAAACAGAGCGAGTAAATATTGGACGAAGTCTCGTGTAGAGTTTATATCTCAATATGTTTAATGTCCGGTAGTAAAGGGCATTTTTTGACCGTAAAAACTTCCTTTCAACGCGGGACAGGGATTCATCCCTACGGATAAGGGGCACAATGAGATTTAGCATAATAATGAAGAGATCCGTATTGACCCGTCCCTATTGCGTATCATAATAAAATAGGCAATGAGTTCACATTGTCATGAAAAATAGTGCTTCTGGATGTCACGTGTTTTGTACAATCTATCGTTGGAAACACATGAACAGAATTTGTATTTGGAAGGTAATTGTAGAACATTATTTGTCCTAAAATTACCTTTAAAAGGATGATAACTTTGAATAATTAATATTAATAGTTTCACATTTTGATTGTCATTCAAATGAGGTTAATTAGTAACAGAAAGGTAATTTAACATAGTGTACTTAAGCATAATTATTTCTTTAATTTTACTATGTTTTTAAACTTCCTAAGAAAGAAAACAAATAAAATAAAACACTTCGAACTGGATTCTGTTCGACGCCGTTTTCAACATAGCAAACTTTGGTCTATGTTTTGTTAAGTCTCTGTTGAAAGTTGCAATCGCAGGTGCAATTAGATGTTTCAAGTAAAATTTTATATAGGTTTTAAATTGATCTTTACAACTATGAAAATAGAAATCAAAAAGAAAACAATCTTAATAGTGAAAGCATTTGATAGTTGTAGGGTTCCGTCCTCAAAGAGTGTGCACCCTATACCTAAGCCAGCCGTCTCTGTCTATTTGTATGTACATACGTCCGTCTGTCCGCTGTATAATGATGTATGTATATCTCGTGAACCGTAATAGGTAGCCAGTTTACATAGAATATTCGTTACCATAGGGAACTACCTAGCAAATATGGAGTGAAAAAACACCGCAGAACCAAAGAGCATGCAAGGTAAAATGAAGTAATCTTTGTATGTATTTCTACTCGTAGTAGTACGGAACCCTCGTTGCGCGAGCCCAACTCGCACTTGATGGGTTTTATTTTAAGAGCCAAAGCTTACAGCTAGTTCCAATTAAGTAAGTAAACAATAATCAAGTCTGAATGCACAAGCCCCATAAAATCGATGCACTTCCTAGTTTTCCTACTCTTCCTACATTTGAAGACAACATCAGACGACTTATTTTAGCAACTTTATGTGAGCACAGCCATGTCTGTGACATTCGATAGGGCAAGTTGCGACACTTTCAACGCAGACACCGTGACTTTCCAACTCAATATCAACCATATTGCATAATCATTGAGTTGATAACAGATTGGTGAAGATACGTTTAATTAAAAATAAATACTTTGTCAATAAATTTAAGGTTGAGTTTGGGTTGCGCTCTAAAATGCATCGGACTGTAATAGTGAAAATATTAGCGGCATCGAGTTCGCAAACACGGCTGCAGTTGATAACTTTATTGTTATGGTATTAAACGAAGAACACTAACAAACATAACGTTTAACTTTGCATTTATCAACAGTAAACGTAAATTGTTTATCCATAAAACAACAGCTGAGAAATTTTTAATTTATTTTATTTTATTTTATTTGGAAAACATACAGTGATAATAACTTTAGACTTACAAAATAAGCGCTAATGCATCGATAGACTTTGTTTTAATCACAGTTCTGGGTACGTACCGATGCAATGGGCAGGTTGTCTTTTAACATCTAGTTCGACTTATTGCTTGTTACCATAAAAACTATCTGATAAATATAGTAGGTAGTTAGGTAGGTATATTTAGGTAGTTTTAGTTTTTTAGTTTTAATTAATGTCAAAGAATGAATGAAAAATCTTTGAAGAGGAAAAAAAAAACAATATAAATATAAAAATAATATACAAAATGTCAGCTCTATCATATCGCTATGACTTTGTTGGAATGATAACACAGAACAATGGTATTTAAAAATTATGAAGATGCTCATAAACTTACGAACAAATCAATCAAAGTCCAGTAACCACGAAGGAAATATGAGCCTTACCTGAAAAGATACAAACAAACTATTAACACCAGTGATAAAATAAAAACGTTAAACGTACTTAAAAACTAAAAACAGTGCAACAGTTCTCACAACTGTACAGTAACAATCCAATATGCAAGACAGTAAATTATTGGACTCACCTTTGAAAATGGAAATCATAAATTTGATATCGATAAATAAACAAACCGTTAAACTGACTGATTGTATAACAATTACAATGCAATTATTACAAATACTTAAACTACTTATCAATGTGTTTGTGTGTTTATTGTACCTATAAATTCGACGTTGAGTTGATGAGTAATTGATATCTTCAATGACCTCTTTTTGTAATTTGCGGCTATCAAAAAATTACCACTTACAACGGATCGAGAATACTAAAACATGACTTGTAAATCGTGAAATAGCCTCGTAAAAATTGGAGTGCACCTAACATTTCTATGCATGATAGTCATAAAGACGATATACTTATAAACAAACAAAGAGCTCGTAATATAGTATTAGTAGTAACTGACAAGGTAATTTCAAACGACGAGTAAACAGATACAGCAACGAATTTCATTTGCCCGGCCTTTGATGTAGCTACTTAAGCAAGACAATTTCGCTTCGTCCTAGTTACTTTGAGGGGTCCCTAGAGAGTCCCTCAACAGGTAACTTTATAGCCTGAATTAATGCGGTCAAAGCAATTTGGCATTAATGCAGACTTGAAGTAGGTACTGACATTACTTCGTTTCGTTTGTCAGCGAAGTAGTAATCCTATTAAGTCCATTTTGCATTTATCACGGGACCTGTGTATGGCATTGTGTTGCAGTGAATTTATTATACGTAATTCTGAAAATCTGAAGCTAAAAAAAAGAAAAGACATTTCTTGTTATTTTTAGCCTGTTTTGTTTTAGCCTTGGGACTTCACAGGCTAAAAACCGCTAGCAAGTCAAACAGTAACCTCGACGTGGCTTAGCGAGCTTACTTTATTGAAATTTAGAGAGCTAAAGCTCTAAAGGCTTTAGTATGAGTTCTTCAAAATCTTGATCATTCTTTTAGTGCTTTTGCCATCTTACAATTGCTATCTAATGATATCCTTCTTTGGTATTTTGTTCGTGGGTAGATATACTTTCTACGTAATGACGAAACGAGCAATTGGGCGTAACAGATAGTTGCGCCCATGCGTAAAATAACCGTTACCGAGACTTACTCCAAGATCAATCCGATTGTAGGTCACTAGACTTGGAAGATTAAGAAATTGGTCCCTATTCAAGTTGCTTTCTGGCACAAGATTACTGAAGAAATAATTGTAGGTACTAGGAAAAGCCTTTGTTTTAATACGTTCAAGTGACGAGACGAGCAAGATGTTCGCCTGCATAGCCGTGCCAGAATGGTGAACTTGCGAACACAATCCTGCGCCGCACTGCACTGCGCTCGTCACCATGAGGCCCTGAGATATTACATGTTAAATCTCTTCATACCCAGTAATTTATCTGGCTTACATTTAGCGAATATTACTATTTCAGCCAATGTTATATAATATAATGTAAACTTTCGTCAAAGGCCTGGCCTTATAACAAAAAATACTACCATTGAAATAATAATACTTCAGGATAAATCGAACTAAAATGTTAGACATTGCTATAAATTGGGCATGCACTTTAATTTGCTGTTTTTTTAAACTATATAGAAAGTTATGTACGGGGTTTTAATATAAAGAATTAAGCCTATAAGCTTAAGTACCTACATAGTCTTTGGCCTAAGGCTTTGTATTATTAGCCACTTGAACTCTTTATTATCAACAACGTTTGCTAGGAGACCAACCTTAAAATGGCTCAAATGGCTGTCCCTTTTAATTCAAATTTATAATCAGCGAAAACACCGTAGAACCGTATGGAACACCAGTTTTTTGCGATATCGGGGTCGATCGTGTATTAAAAATTGTTCAAATTGATGAGTGCAATAACCTCTTTTCAGCTTAGTCCGATCCGCGTGCTATATTTGACTAGCCAAGACATTTTTTTTATTATAAAGTCTTGTGACATTTTGGCCTAGTTCATACAACGACGAAGTATGGGCAATTTGTATCATTAAGTAGGCCACGTGCGCACGAAAAATGTCCTGAGCCTTTACGGCCTTACTTAAAAAAACTTTTAACCGTTAGTCACTGCTTAAGATGCTCTGCCATCTTCTCTCTGATGTGAAGTTGCACGTGCTAGAAAAGGACAGAGAAGTTTAAGCAGTGACTAAGAGAATCGAGATTATTTTAGGTAAGGCTGTTAGTTCTTACTTCGTAATTTTAATTAACAGCCCGTTTTTCAGATTCCGTTAGCGAACTTTACCATTGAAAAATATCAACTTTTTAACCCAATCCAAGACTTGCCATCCGATTAATGTCCCTAAAGGCATCCACCAGATTTGGACACATTGGGATAGTGAGTAAGAAAGGCAGATAAAAAACTTAAAGGTTTAGTGAAAGATATCAATTTAGAAGTATTTTTATCCAAATCTTAGAATAATTACCGTCATATCACCGCCGTGTCTTAAACATAAATCAGTGAAACTATTAATAAACCTATTTTAGGTCAATTTCTTTCGAATTACGAATCGAGTTTGAAAATAGGAGACCTAAGCACTTTATAACTAAAAAATAGGTTTATTAATTGATTTAAGTGTTTAGGTATGCACAAGACCCTTATTCTATTAAAATCTGTTATATGTATTATAGCATTTTTTTGGAAAATATATGTTCAAGTAATCAAATAGAGTATTTTTATTTATATTTTGCATAAATAATAGTCAATTAATAAGCACCTAGATATGACCTAAAATTGCATACAGAACCACCGGAGGACGGGCAGCAGCGTTCTTTCGGTTAACGGTGGTAAGCAATCTGCGATCCCCAAGCGGCCTGCCAAGCGTGGGGATTATGGCCACCCCTCCCTAATAAGGGGGAGGCCTTCGTCCAGCAGTGGACGTATTCCGATTTTCAGAAAAACACTGTAGTTACATAGATAACTCTGAAAATGTCAGTAAAGGCAAAAATAAGCATTTCAGTGAAAGTTTGACTCAGTTTTGACTCAAAAAATTATAATGGAAGAAGTAATATTCTGGTTGAATTAGAATGTTCGATTATATATCTAGAGCGTTATAAGAGAAAATATAAAATGATAACTACTTTTTTTTTTAAATGTTTGATCTCTGAAATATTCTGGGTTTGAAGACGTTTGGTCGCATCACCGCGGGGTCGCTGACCTTTCACGCAGCGTGCACACTAACACATGGTCTTTATCGATCTTGATTCGATTCGAAACATTTAAGTTTGATCGACTACCGTTTTTATTTTAGAATCGATTCTCGGCAGCTGAATTATATATTGAGAGCGCATTTGATAATATACTGATTATTGCAATTATAAAAATTAGCTTATTTTTAATAGTAGGTAAGTATGTACTTAAAATACTAAAATGCTTATTTAGAACCAATAGTTTTGTTTCTATAGAGAGTATAGTTTTCTCCATAGTACTTACTTATTCCATTATTTTACCTAAACTGTTGCATGTACTAACTTCTGGCAAATAATCGCTACTTCCTCATATCGTTTCCTAACCACACAACCCTAATTAACCGACTATTTAATTGAACGCTACTATAAAGTTTCGTGAGAACCCGAACACACGCCACAAACCACCAGCTTCCGAATCTGATAAACACGGAATCGCATAAAAACCGACTTCACGCAAACACCGCGATAAATGGCATAAAAGACAATCGCGATGCGCTTCGATAAATCGTTTATAGAGGTCGTTAGTGGGCAGTATAGGCAGTGTGCGCCGCGCCGAAGTTATTGGTCCCAGTTACAGCGATTTGACTAACTTTTATCAACCGACTTCAAAGATGGAGGTTCTCGATTATGTTTTTTTTGCATGTATGTTACGCCATTTCTCCGCCAACTATGAACTGATTTTGATGATTATTTTTTTGTTTGGTAAGTAATACTTCAGAGGTGGTCCCATATACATTTTATGGAAATCGGATAAGTAGCTTGGTTTTTAAACCAAAATTACTAGAAAATATCATCCAGGTATTCGAAGTTGAAGTCGGTTGTTTTTTTTTTTTAAAGCTTATTATTACTCATAAGAAATGTAACATTCATCCTAAAATATCTGGACTTGCATTTTATTAGGCGCTATGCACACGGAGCAACTTTGAGCTTCCCGTTGCGGCAATCAGCAACTCGCAACTAGCTGTTTTTACGATTTTCATTCAATTTTCAGAAACTGCGCATACTTAAATTGAGCCTTTTTGTTGCTGCAACTGGCATCCCCTTTAAAAAGTTGTAAGTTTCGGCAATGAGGTTCTACAGGCAACACTTTAGAGATAGCACCAGTGCCGGTCCGGATGTGGCAAAATCAAATTTTCTTATTATTCGTTGCTTATCTGCGTCGATAATCCAGTCCAAAGAAAAATACTTGTTACTCCTTGTTTTAAGAATCTATGCAGCTGTTGACGCTTAAAAATAGATTTGTAGGTCCCTTCAAAAGCTGGCACAGCAGAATCAGCAGGTTTATTGGGAAAAGTATCCGACCATGGCTCACTTGAAGGGTTGTAGGTTAGATATTAGCTTAGATTTTATGTTGGAAAGGGCTTTAATTAGCAAGGCAAAGGATTGCTGTACAAACCAGTATACGCAGATTCTCCTTAGTAATCGAAGTCTTTATAATGTTATCTGCAAAAACAATACAAAAAAACAAAAATGTATGAGTTTGACATTTGACTATAACCGCATCGACGATGCGCCACCTAGCGGGGAAAAACGCAGTGTGGACCCCCATTGAAGTTGATCCGTGTGCGTAGCGCCTTACTTTACAAATAATATTTTAAAACGTGAAGATGCTCTATTTGTTGACTTTTTACGGCTTAAGGGTTGGCCTTGTCACGATGATAATACCAACACTGTACTTACTACAATAAAATAAATACGACTCAGGATATGCTTTGAGAGTATGATAAAAACGGGGATTTGGTCGTATAGATCTCTTGCCGGCGCATCGCTTGGCAGTAGGTATTTGTCAAATTAAAGGGAAGCACTTATGCAGGCTCGATAGCTGCGTCTTTTTTATTTGGCAAGGGAGATGATCAATTATAATGAAGAGGCTAAGAATAGTTTGCTGTTACAGTATAAAGAACCAGGGCCAAAGAAACAACAAATAATATAAAATTAAGTGGAGACAAATTAAATTGGGTAGAGTATTCGTTTTCTTAAGTTCTTTAACCACTGCAACCAAGATTCGACGATTTTTTTGTACATTCAAGTGACGAGACGACCAAGACGATCACCAGGTGGTTAGCGTCACGACTGCCCATAACAGTAGCAGTGCTAGAATAGTGAACTTGCGAATACAATCCTGCGCCGCACTGTATTGCGCTCCTCACCCTGAGATAATATTGGATGCTAAATCTCATAAATCTCAGTAATTTCGCTGGTAGCATTACTTTTCAAACCGGAACACAGTAATGCTTGCAAACTACTGCTTGGCGGTAGAATAACTTGCAAAGGTGTGGTACTTCCCGAGGCGGACTCTGCAGTACCTACAGTCCTACCACTATTAAAGTCTGTTGTAAACGAGCCTTCGCTTTTCTGTGGTTGTAAAGCAACATGTCTGTTAAAGCAAATCAAATTAAAGAGCAAGCGATTTTGATTTGAGTTATCATCAAGGACTGAGCTAACACTCTTCCGCACGATGAATAGAAAATCAAATCATTCACATTTTCCCGTCTTAAAAAGATTTGTGATAAATATGACTCTCTTAATTATACAAAAATAAACAAAGAATCGCTTCTACGCTACAGTATGACTCCAACCTTACCCCAGTGACACTTTTACTATCCGTTTATGTAATAGAATGTATTGCCTATATTTGGAGCCGGTTCCTATGGGCCGGGTCATTATCTATATTTTATGTGAGGAATTTTCGACTGTTGGTTGTGGTATGTAAGTGGTGTTAAAGCAAAGCTTGTATTAGGGTTACTTAAGACTACATAAAACTTTATTGATAATCCTCTTTGATGATTTTATCAAACAAGTTAATTTCACTTTAATATTAGTCTTTATTTTGTACATTTTTTTTTTACTATTAAGTATCTAATTTACTACAACAAACTACAAAGACTACTTAGCCTACTACATAACAAATAACAAAAGGATTGTATCCAGACCGATGAAAGTCTAGAGACAATCCAAGTATCTAAAATTTTTTGATGAAAATGTAGACAAATTTGATAGATACAATCACAATTATGAAAACAACCTGGTCGAAGGGTTTTTTTATTTATTTTTATTGTATTGTTCAACTTGAAGAGGAAAAGGAAGACTTCCGGTGTAGAATTTATTTTTGTAGTGGTAGGACTCTTACTGCAGAGTCCGCCTGGGGAAGTACCACACCTTTGCCAGTTATTCAACCGCAAAGCAGTAGTGTGCAAGCATTACTGTTTCGGTTTGAAGGGCAATGTTAGCAGATAAATTACTGGGTATGAAGAGATTTAACATCTAATATTTCAGGGTGACGAGCACAGTGCAGTGCGGCGCAGGATTGTGTTCGTAAGTTCACAATTCTGGCACTGCTACTGTTAGTGGCAGGTGTGACGCTTACCACCAGGCAAACGCCTTGCTCATCTAGTCACTTGATAGTAATAAAAAAAAAGAAAACTTAAATTATAAAGGGCGTTTATAAACAAAACCAAATCTCGGGGCTGCCAACCTATTGAAAATAATTGACAATACCCTATTGAATTGATGTATACCATCTGTTTACCATCAGGTGGACTGTCTGCTTGATTAGCGCTCCTTTTATCTTTTAACTGATCGAAGTACCTATACATACTAACATACTTTTAAATAATAAATTGAGTTCCGACTAAATATTAACAGCAAAATGGTATCTACATAGAAACGAACGGTGCAAAAACTCTAAGCGAGAATTGAAATTCCCGTAGCGTTTTGCGAGATTGAAGAGGCTTTTATGGAAATGGACCGAGCGGGCGATAGTGAGTGCGCGCCCTAACGCGGTATTACTCTACCGAATTAAATATTCACGAGCCTATTGCAATTTAAGCACACCTGGTGTACACCATACTTTGGTAGGGTAACATTTGCAGTTGGTAAATGCAAATGTATGGGAATGTAAACCTAGATTTATAATAATCTACTTTATGGTAGTGCAATTAGGTCTACAATCGAAGGATGTTTTTTCGTGCAATTTTAGTGCTTGTTTTAGCTACCTGTATAAAATGTTACGCTACATACTGGTTTGTAATTTATATCGCCTGTTTAGTTAGTTGATAGTAAAGTCGTAAAGTTCTCGTTTAATTATAGTGCTTTAATTAAATTATAGGTACACGATACTTTTGCTTCCCACAACTACACTCGGGGCTATTCAGTTTCGCTCTAATATTAGAGTTAAAAAAAATACCTAACTATGCGACCAAATGATTATTTATTTTGAACCGACTTTAAAAGGCTTACATTTCCACTGTGTTTTTTTACGTTTTTATAATTTGTAACGCGATTACTGCGCCAATTGAATCGATGTTGATGTTTTTTATTTGGTAGGTAATACTTCAGAGGTGGTCCCATATTTATTTATCGAAATCAGCTTAGTATTTTGGTTTTTTAATCAAATAACCGGAAAAAGATGTCATCCAGGAAGTAGAAGTTTTAATGTTTGTACAGTTTTATTAAGAATGGTTTGCCGTTTCATTGTACTTATAATGTAAGGTAATAAAGCATTTTATGAGACAAAACGACCTTAATTAAAAATGTAATTTATAGTTAAATGGCGTTAGAACTCGAGTATGTATTGCGCAGAAGCTAAGACGCTTGTTAAATTAAGTAGCGTTTTTAAATAAGGTCTAAAGTATCTAAGAGAGAAAAATACTTTAGTGAACTAATTATATATCCGTGTTTTTAAAGTTTAGGTCTACTATTTGTAATACAGACTGTAAACCCTAACAACTTAAGCATTAATTATAATATTTTAATCAAAACAAACTCAACAGATTTGAATTTAAAATTTTCATTACGCAATCAGAGAACCAGTTGGTCAAAGAAAGCGGCAAATATTACAATATCGTCCAAATACGGTCAAGTTCATTTAAATACCGCATCCTCGTGACACAATCAATATTCATGTTGCACAGTCTGCTACAGATCATCTTTTATTCAATTAACAGTCTGGACATCATGAAGAAAATACGACGATAGGTTTATTTTTTGACCTTCACTTATTTCTAATCTAATGTCATTGACAGCCTTATAGTTCAGTTGGTAGTATGTCTGCCTTCAGAGCTGTAGGGCGTGGGTTCGATCCCCACCCAGGACAAAAATGTATATGACGTACATCGATGTTTGTTCTGTGTCTGGGTGTAGTATGTATCATAAGTATGTATTTACGAAAAAAAATAGTATATAAGTATTCTTATCAGCTATCTGGTTTACATAATACAAGCTTTGCTTAGTATGGGGCTAGATGGCCCTGTGTGTAATAAATGTTCCCCCAATATATTAATATATATTAATTTTAAAGGATGTCTTCGTTACTTATTTTTAAGTAATGTTAGTTAGAAATCTATAGGCACTCGTATATATATTACAAACATACGCTTTTTTTTTTAAATAGAACCGACTTTAACTTCGAATGCCTGGATGACATCTTCATATTTACTAGTAATTTTGATTTAAAAACCAAACTGCTATTTCGATAAGATTTATATGGGACTACCTCTGAAGTATTACCTACCAAAAAAAACAAAAAACATCAACATCAGTTCATAATTGGCGGAGTAACCGTAACATACATAAAAAAAATACATACAGACGAATTGAGAACCTCCTTTTATGAAGTCGGTGGAAAATCAATTGCAGTACTTTAGTCTCGCAAAAACTCGAAAATGGTTCGACCAATACGAATAAAACATTATTTTTTTCGTCTAGTATTCATTGACTGGGGTTTTTTGAAAAAAGAAAACGTAAGGTTACCAAGGTATAAAGGTACCAAATTCTCAGGATTTTCTAGGAAGTGATATTATTATAATTTTACTTACTGGACTAATAATATAAACTTACACCTTTATTCTAAGATGTTTGGTAAAATTTTACTAAGTAGTTACTTCAGTATATGGTCACTGGTATCTCGTATGCAGTGGCCTATTTCAAGTCTAAACGCTTACTACTGAAAGATTGCACGGAAACACGCGGTGGGGTACAAGTAGTGTAAATGAAGCATAATAATTTAAAAAAATGTGTTAGGACGTACTTATACCTACTTGATGAAAACATTATTTAAAAAACGGAACAGCGCTAAAAGTTAGCTATATAATTACCTACTCGAAGTGGTTGTGACTCAGAACGTCACTTTCGTTAAATGTTATCGTGAAAAAAGATGCTTTACGTTTGACCACACCCTGCCTCATTATTAAGTAATGCGGTCTAGGTTTGTCAATGCGCAATGTCTTTGGAATTCAGGGTTGATTTGAAAGAAAACGTAAGTAAACAAAAGAAAACGTAACTCTGCAACTGAGTGCCTAGTGCGAGTGTTACAAAATTATTCCAAAAACTTCACCAACGCGTGAACAACTTTCAAAAGATATTGTAGTAAAGTATACTCGAAATTACGCATCGAACTGTCAAAATGCTCATTCGCACTCGCAAAACGCTTGAAACGACCAATCACAAGCGCCAAAGTTTTCACTTTCGAGTGAAGTTCTTGCTCGATTGTCGATAGCGACGACGTAAAAAAACTCACACACACATATTCTGTTTGATATGTTTGACACTAGGTGGCGCTGCTCTTATTTCATACAAATTGTAGTTTATGTTAACGTGAACGAATACCTAAACGATCTCGGAAAATCTCGCACTAGGCACTCTGAAGAATGCAACCGGTAAGTAAGCTATTCTGAACGAAGATACCATTCAGAACAGCTTACCAGGTTCCCTTGAGCCTGGACCTTCTGTTAACATTGTGTTTATAATTTTCTAAGAATAAATAGATCAATTTCTCACAGCATCCATTAATCCATCTGATTTGGCTATACCATTATGGATATTAAAATATTGCCTCCCCCGTGCGGATTGGCGCCATGTTTGATTTAGAATGGTGACTTCCGGTGCGATGGGGGTAGCTAATGCTGCCCGGAAGGCATTGCCGAATAATGTTTCGATAAATTGCATGAATGTTAGTTCTAATAATTTATTTGATTATAGGGTAATCATCATTATCATTTTCAGCCTGCACAGGCTTCTCTTCTTCTTCTGGTCTTTAAGGCCTCCTTACACTGAGAGGTGTACAAGAAGAGAGGGTTATAATGCAATAAAATCATTAATAATTAAGTTAATGTAAAGTAACAAAAATGCAATACATATTTATTATCATAACAACACCATATATTCATTATAAGTGTAAAATAAATCATAAAGTATATATCATTTAATCACAATTAAGTATAGTATATCAATCTTATTCTTCGTTCAAATTTTTCTCATATTTAAGCTACAGTTTTTAAGTTCTTGGGATTCATTGAATCAAAACTTACATAAGTATAGGTATTAAGTACTGGTATTACGCCCATTCTTATATGACCGTGATAGTTTAAAACAGTGCATCCTATCATAGTCCACTACAAGACATAGGCCTCTTATTTTTATTTAAATTGATACACTAAAAGTATCGGGAATGGAATATTTCCACTGTTTCTGTCATATTAAAATCTTTTTAATTGAAAACTCCTTGGTTTTAAAAATCGAATACCATTTATTTATTTAAAAAAATATTCTCGGTCTTGTCACAAGGTTTTGTCAAACTTGTTTAGTCGTTGAGAAAATGGAATTGACTCGAGAAAATTCAAGAGCGATGATTTATTATGACTTTCGAAGTGGTTTAACACAAAAACAGTGTGTTGACCGGATGATTTCTGCATTTGGTGATAAAGCCCCATCCAAAACCACAATTTATCGCTGGTTTGCTGAATGTGAACGTGGACGTGTCAAGCTCAGTGATGATCCCCGTCAAGGTCGTCCAAAAACTGCAGTCACCCAAGAAAACGTTGATGCTGTGCGTAAGCTGATTGAGGAAGATCGACATGTGACATACCGCGAAATTCAGGCAACTTTAGACACTGGCATGAGTCAAATACAAATAATCTTGCATGAAAAATTAGGTGTAAAAAAGTTGTTTTCCCGATGGATACCGCATTCGCTCTGTGAAGAGCAAAAAGCGGCTCGCGTTACTTGGTGCGTCAGAAATCTCGAAAGATTCCACGCAGGATCCTCAAATGCTGTATACAACATCGTATCAGGTGACGAATCCTGGATATACGCGTACGAACCCGAAACAAAAAACCAGTCACGAGTTTGGGTGTTCGACAATGAGTTAAAGCCAACAAAAATTGTTCGTTCACGGAGTGTTGCAAAAAAAATGGTGGCCACGTTTGTCTCCTAAACCGGCCATGTTACGACTATTCCTCTTGAGGGACAAAGAACGGTTAATGCAGAATGGTATGCTAGCATTTGTTTGCCACAGGTCGTTTCTGAACTCCGTAAAGAGAACTGCAACCGCCGCATCATCCTCCATCACGACAATGCGAGTTCTCACACCGCGCACAGAACAAAAGAGTTTTTAGAGCAAGAAAACATAGAATTTTGGACCATCCGCCGTACAGCCCCGACCTAAGCCCTAATGATTTCTATACTTTCCCTAAAATAAAGAATAAATTGCGTGGACAGAGATTTTCATCACCTGAAGAAGCTGTGGACGCCTACAAAACGGCCATTTTGGAGACCCCAACTTCCGAATGGAATGGTTGCTTCAATGATTGGTTCCATCGTATGGAAAAATGTGTCAAATTTCGCGGAGAATACTTCGAAAAGCAATAAATATATTTTTAAATAGTAATGTTGTGTCACTTCCTTGATTCCCGAAATTTTCAGTGCCGCCCTCGTAATCACATTAGAAGACAAAAAAACTAAACAAAAGAAAGACAACCAACAATCAACAATTCAATCAACAATTTATAAGACAAACTAAAAAGGCTTCATTGCTATATTCGCTAGTGTGTGTGATGTATCACTTGGTCTTGCGCAACAAACCTTTCTAATTAAGTATATAATTATAAGGTAAAATATTAACAAAATTCTGCCATGCCCTTGTAATTATGTAATAGCTATCAAAACACATTGAAACCGTAACATGTCTATTAAGCCTGATTATTCATGCAAACCACCCAGCACCCCGTCTTCCGAATGGCATCAATAAATCTTCTATACACATAGTTACATACTAATAATCACACAGATTAAAATAGCACAGATAAATAATACATATTATAACAATGCAAATAGAGTAAAGAATAAACCTAAGAAGCATTTCCAATTATTTGCATGGTATAATACGTAATATTATTATTAAAATTAATTAATTAAATAAAATTATATAAATTATTAATATATATAATTTTTGTGTTATATCATCATCAGCCCGGAGACGTCCACTGCTGAACGAAGGCCTCCCCCTTAGACCGCCACACTGTACGACAACCTGCCATTTGCATCCACCGGTTGCCCGCGACTTTTACAATGTCGTCGGTCCACCTAGTGGGAGGCCTTCCTACGCTGCGTCTTCCGGTTCGCGGTCGTCACTCAAGAACCTTTCATCCCCATCGGTTGTCAGTTCTTCGAGCGATGTGGCCTGCCCATTGCCACTTCAACCTGCAAACCTTGCGAGCTATGTCGGTAACTTTGGTTCTTTGGCGAATATCCTTGTTCCGGATTCTATCGCGCAAAGTAACTCCGAGCATAGCTCTCTACATTGCCCGTTGCGTGACTCTAAGTTTCTCCAAAAGGCCAGCAGTTAAAGACCACGTTTCAGTTCCATATGTCATCACTGGCAACACACACTGGTAGTATACCCTTGTCTTCAAACACTGCGGGATTTAAAACAAGAAGATATTACGCAATTTTCCGAACGCTGCCCATCCGAGTTGGATTCTTCGGGCGACATCTTTGTCGAAGTTGAACCTACCTAACTGAACAATCTTCGGCGATTCTTTATAGAGTTATAATTCTGTCTTAAAATATTTTGTGTTAGTCATCACCAGTATACAATTAATATGCAAACTGCGAAGTCTATTTAAGCTAACAACGGCCCAACCGTGTGAAAGGTTGCCGTATGAAGAGAGAAAGTAGATATTCTAACGATAGAGGATGTCATTTGTCAAATCTATTGTTCTGCAGTTGTTCTGTAGGTTATAAAGTTGACAGGTTGGTAATAAACGTTCTGTTACAGGTGGAAAAATTGACACCTGGCCATCAGTAGGGAAAGTAAATTAAATTGTGAGTGTATTTCATATTGAAAATAAAGATTTTGATGAAACTTAGGTACCTCATAAATGCGAAAATTTATCTTTTTCTTGTTGTTTCTAATTGTTTATTTGATCAAGTTAAAAATAATAAACTAGGTAACGTAAAAATATATCTGAGCGCCTGGTCGATGCGACCCGTGATCAAAACGCTGGTGTTTATTTGGCCCAACGCATAAGCATTGCCATTCAACGTGGCAATGTCGCCAGCATGCGGGATTTACGCTGCCGACTGGTAGTGGGTTTGAGCATTTTGTCTCTAGACTTTCATCGGTCTGGATACAACCCTTTTGTTTTTTGCGTAGTAGGCTAAGTAGTATTTGTAGTTTGTTGTAGTTAATAAAGGCTTATGCCATTAAAAAAAGGAAAAGTAAAAGTCTATCTATTAGCTTTAGTATTTGCTATAGAAAAACTTAACGCACCTATATTTTGTTTGAATGTAAGCGGATTTGTTATACAGATTCCCTTGGGAACCCATTTTACAACAATAATATTTAGGTAGCAAGAAAGAGCTTACCATTTATTTTTAAAATGTATTGTGTAGTACAAAATAAAAATATGTTTATATTACAATATTGTAATTGTAGTTGTAATATAATACACTGTAAACGTATACTTTACTACAATATCTTTTGAAAGTTGTTCACGCGTTGGTGAAGTTTTTGGAATAATTTTGTAACACTCGCACTAGGCACTCAGTTGCAGAGTTACGTTTTCTTTTGTTTACTTGCGTTTTCACTGTAATACAATGTAACAAAAACAGTTACTAAAAGCAAAACGTTAACATACTGGTTAAGGTCATGTTTAAGGTGGCCTCGGCTCTGAATCAGAATGGCCTCTAATTAGGGACCAAGTAGGCGTCATTGTAACGGAATACGCCCACCAAAAGTTCCGGGTTCAATACATAAAACACCGCTATAAAATACTATTTCATCAATATGGATAATTTGTATTACCTACTATGTACAATTATACATAATGGGCTCGTAATAATATGAAGATACTGTTAGTATTAGTACCTACTAGGTGCACACTCCAGTTTTACGCCGCTATTTAAAGCCACGTTTAAGAAAATTCCGTTTTTTCGATAGTAGGTCTTGACCCATACACTAAGCTTTACGCCAATATTTAATACGTTCCGTTCATTTACGGAATATTTACCGTGATTATCATTTCACAACGTAATCACGGTAAACATCCCGTAAATATTAATAGAACTGTAGTAAACAACCGTAATAGTTAAAACAGAGTCAGTGTCCTTTATATTTGATACTTTTTTCGAAATGAAAAGTAATCTATGAAAAGGTGTTTATCTCATGAATACAATTTCTTGCGAAAAATCATGATTTATAGATTGTTTAAGACAAAAAATTACAAAATATAAGAAACAGACAGATAAGCTAAGCGCTCTGGTACACACTAGCACGCCCTCAAGCGCGCCGCCTATATGTCTAGGTCTTATGTGGGTGAGCAGAGGAGACCGACGTAATTATTTGCCTGCATATTTTAATTATTACGGATGACGAAACAACGTAAGAGACAGCGGAGCTGGAGAAATACTGACGATCGGACTGATTGACGTACTTTAGAGAAACCTTAGTCCCGCAACCGACTGCGATTGCTTGATTATGATAACGTTCTAAGTTTATATTTATGGCTAGCATTGGCGTGGAAATGTAAATACACTTTTTGAACAAATAATTTTAATAATACGGTTTTTTTTGTACAACCAACTTCAAATTCGCATACCTCGATTACAACTTCATATTTTCTAGTAATTTTGATTTATTAACCAAACTACTGAACCGATTTCGATAAAATGTAAATGGAACCACGTCTGAAGTATTACCTACCAAACAAAAAAAAACATCAAAATTAGTTCATAATTGGCGGAGTGACCGCGTAAAATAACAACACTTAAAAAAAACATACAGTCGAATTAAGAACCTCCTTTTTTGTAGTCAGTTGAAAAACAAGCACACGAAACCACAATGTTAAAATACTATCAAACTTGTACTCCCATAGCATACCGCACAAAACAATATCAATTTTCAAAAGTACCCCACGTGATTGAATAATCGAGAATCACCGTTGCATTCGGCAGTGCAATTTCATTACTGAATATTGGATTCCGCGGAACGTATTCGGAAAACTCGGGGGAACTTAATACCGAAGCGAATCAACTTTTATTGTTGAAGAAAATTAATGTATTATGGTTTTATTTTAGCCGAAGCAAAGCAACCGATAGCAATATTTTTCTATATAATGATAGCTTACGGTTAAACGCTTGGAAAAATGTTACATTCAAAAACGTTATTTATCTATACTCACGCTTTACGAATTTTGCTAGAAGAATTTCGGAAAACTGTAACGGGGAAGATATGACATGTACCTATACGACGTGTAACAAAAAGGCACAAGAATACTGAAAGGTATGTATGTACTCATCATTATGAACAACTCTTATTATGAGGCCAACTCTGAAATCGCGAAAAAAATACAGCTATTCCATACAAACAGTTAATTGACCTTGGACAAAATGTATGGAACAACAATTTTTTTTTTAGCGATTTCAGGGTTGTCCCCGTAGTAAAAGTTGTTCATAATGATGTATACATACATACCCTTCAGTATTGTTGAACCTTTGTGTATGATGTATACATACATACCCTTCAGTATTGTTGAACCTTTGTGTATGATGTATACATACATACCCTTCAGTATTGTTGAACCTTTGTGTATGATGTATACATACATACCCTTCAGTATTGTTGAACCTTTTTATTACACGTTGTATATTATGTATAAGCGCTAACCAAATTATGATCAATTCGTATGTAAAGCAGTGAAACCTGTTTCATTGTACCGATACCTAAAAAGACGAACAAAAGGCTCTCGTGATGCTAAGACATATATTTATTTAAGATACACAAAACAGATAACAATCGATTTCTTATTATATAAGTAAAAACTAAATGGAAAATAAAAACTGAACCGGATTGAAACCCAAAGTATGAAAACACAGAAAAATAAAATAAGATAACGATATAAATAATGATAGGTATAATGCTTGCCCATGATCATTGCAGTGATACCCAGAACTTGAATCACTGAAGTAAATGAAACTCTGCTTTCGTTTTTAACACCGAGAAATACAGTATTTCAGGAAAAAACTAACAGCAGATCAGATTGTTCGGTGCGGTAATATTTACACAAGGACTTTTTAATTGGTGTCGGACTCTAATAATGATTGCAGTACTACACCTTTTCCAGTTATTGAACCGCCAAGCAGTGTGCAAGCGTTAGTGCTTCGGTTTCAAGGGCAATGTAATTGTAACCAGATAAATTAATAAGCATGAATATCGCACTGTGCAGCGTGGCGCAGGATTTTGTTCGCATGTTCATAATTCAAGCACTGCTACTGTTATGGCAGTCGTGATGTTTACCACCAGGCGAAAATACAGCTCGTTTTTTTATGCAATGATCCCTTCACATCATTGCATAAAAAAACTGAATCAAACGCGGTTACAAATCAATAAATATTTATTTTCAGGTAATCATGTATTTCCGATGTAATAATAATAAATCTTCAGTGCTACCTGCTTAATACAGAGTAACTTACCCAGGGTTGCCACCCTCGGTCCGGTCACTAGTATCGCTTTACCGCAGTGGAGTGCGCTGATTGACAGCTATATTCCCTGGACAACCCTAATTGTCTGACCCTCGTATTACGGGGAATTTAATAAACATACCGACCCACACACAGATATAAGCAAAATTAATAAGTGTAAGCAGTAACATAACTGAAACCTTTTATCCACAAACGATCGTCTATATGGACAAGTGGTTTTTCATTATTATGAGAAGCTCTATCAACGAGTAATCGGAAAATTCTACAGACTGAGTAGCTAAATAGGTAGTAATTTTATCTATTTTAGCTAAATACTTAGTAATTTTGTTTTGCACGAGGTTTTTTTTATCTGCAAGTAAGATTATGTACCTTACCTACTAAGAATTAAAAAGGATACTTTTATTTTTAGTATGAGTTAACAACTAAAAACGCAAAAAAAATGTTGCTCCAAAGAAAAAGGTCAATGAACAGAACACCTGATAGTCGACCTATTTAAAATATGACTAGATTGAGTGGACCCGTGGGTCCACTGGCGAGCAGGTCCAGTCGACTAAATACTCTGATTTTTACACGACTGCCCAAAAAATGAGTGTTATGTTTTCAGGGTTCATGTATGTGAGTATCTTTATTTCCGTCGCAATTTCAGTGTTGTTTCCATTGTAAAAGGTGTTCACAATGACTAATACTAAGATAGGCTAGAATATTATATCCGTCGTCTAACAGGACACCTGGAATTGGTAGCATAAGAATGTTTAGAAACAACAAATAATTTTATTTACTTTGGTGATTGATGACCTGACCCTGTAGTGCCAAAATTAGTAAAACTATGGGAAACTGTGCTTTACGAGTATTTCTTCAACCGTGTGTTATTGGTGCCTATAGATATTCAACTTTCATATTATAAAAATAATGCGTCGCAGTCAAAACATTATCTGTACTAGATTACTTACCAACTAGTTATGAATTGATTCACTGTTATTGCTAGTTTCTGCAGTAACTGTGCTGTTTGGATTATGGAGTTTGATCGGCGAACACTGATTGAAATTTCGACATGAATTGGGCTTATTACCCACTACGCTTTCAAGTAGGTATACCACGCACCATGCCTCTGAGAAATGAACACGGTTTAATGGATCGATGGTTTGATAAGTGTAAGCTATTTGATTAAAAGAGTTCATACCTAAAATTGTTCAAATATAGTTAATAAAACAAACTCCTGTTCGTAAAAACAAACACACAAAAGGTTATAGGTAAGCTCAGTGGCCATACGCCTTTTGGCTCTGCTAAATATCTCATAAACAATGCTTATGGTACCTATTGGCTTGCCACCTGCAACCGGATGTGCTTGAAGCCAGAAATTTTCCTTTAGGTATTTTTACGGCAGTTTTGCAAAAATCTGAATACTTTAACTATAAATTACATAATGTAAAATTTACTTCTATGAAGACCGGTAAAACATCAATACCTATAGAAACAAATCGAAATTTATATAACGTTTTATATTACGAGAAATAAATATTTTAAGTACTTATTCAGCTTTTGCAAAACTGCCGTAATGAGACTTAAAAGTATTTATTTTTAGGCTTCGAGCACATGCTATTAGAATTCGCGATTAGATTTTTGGACCCTATGACAAAAGCATTGTATTTCAGAGCCAAACAGTGTATGGTCACTGTACTTATACACTTTTTGTGTGTTGTGAGTTTGTTTTAGCGTGAGTTCATGTGACCAAGAGTTTGTTTTTATTATTTTGAAAGTGTGCCATGATGTTTACTCGTCCCCTGCAAATAGTAGTTAAAATAATGTAGGCAGATCATTGTCTTTAACTTTTCCAATGGAATATGCTCGAAGTTTTTTTTACAGATTGAAAACCGTCACACACGATGAAGATGGTATAATATTTCATATTATCTTAGAATATATTTCAATATCGCTACTCATACAAAACAAATGACGAACAAGTGACGAACATAATATATATATTTCAAAATTGTATATTTTATCTTAACATAAAATATTATAGTCTGTGTTATGTCTGTGACGGCCTTAAAGATAAACTACAAAGTGTATCGTAACTTCAAAAGGTTAGATTAATAATGATAAACCTCGAATAATCCTTCAAAAAATCGCGGTCGTTCGAAAAACAACAATAAACCAAAACCCAAACAAGTTTTACCAAAATTTGCATTAAGAACCACAGACGGCAGGTGGTGAAACGCCAGGTGTGTTATTCTGATCCCTCAGGTTACAGTTTTATTGTAGCCATTTTTTTACCTCAATTTAATATTCATTTTTTGCTGCAAGTTTTCAATATTATTATTAACCGACTTCAAAAAAGAGGAGGTTCTATGTTCAACTGTTTTTTTATTATTTCGTTTTTTGTATGATCACCGATTACTCCGCCAATTATAAATTGATTTTGATGATTCTTTTTTTGTTTGGTAGGTTCTTCAGAGGTAGTTCCATATACATTTTATCTAAATCGGTTCAGTAGTTTGGTTTTTAAATCAAAATTACTAGAAAATATGAAGATGTCAAGTCGAAGTTGAAAACGGTTGTATTAAAACAAAAGCGTATTATGCTGCAAGTTCTCAATATTATTATACTCGTATACTTAGGGATACGTCTTGAATAAAGCAATGTTTACCTTGTAGTCCAAAAGTGGCATCGGTAGCCTAATCCTCTCACTAAATTCGTGAGGTCACGGGTTCAAACCCAGGCCCGTACCAATGAGCTCTTTGTATATTTTGGACAGATTTTAATACCACTAGCGACAATGTTATACAGTTGTGAACGATGAAAAAATAACAGCTCTCTAATGCCATTCCATTCTAATAATAAAGTTAATATCGTGACACCTAATAAGATGTCCACGTCGTATAGACGCGGACGTTTCACAATCCTTTTAACTGTTGATTTTAACTAATTAAATGTTTTTAGAAGGAATTTAGGTCGTCTGTCGTGTCGCTTCAAGTTTCTGCATCATTGTGGACGAACATATTGCTTTGGTGTGAAATTTATTTATACACGATTGCCCAAAAAAAGAAGTGTAATGTTTAAATAAATAAATACATAAATAAATATTGTGGGACATTTTTCACATAGCGCCATCTAGCCCCAAACTAAGCAAAGCTTGTATTATGGAAACTAGATAGCTGATAGAATACTTATATACAATATTTTTTTCTTAAATACGTACTTATAATACATGGGCGGATTTCTTGAAAGTTGTCCGTTACGTATTGGAATTCCATGATTTCAAAAATGTAAATTTTTACTCATAGTTTGTTTTATTTGACTTATTAGTAATGAGGTTATAAGAAAATTGTACTTTTTATCAGGAATATTCATTAGTTTTCCCGTATATTGAAACCAAAGTTGCACTCAGTCATTCACGAGTTCCATTACGTCACAAAATCAACTTGTTGTAAAATATAAACTAGTATTTTATATTGGTAATAGCATTTATTAATTAACTCTTTAACATAATCAGTCTTGCGTAGAGGTATCAAAATCACTTAATCTACCCATATAAATCTAAGTCAGTCAAAAACATGAGATTACGTCACTTTTTGGTACTTATCACCTCACAGCATTCTCTTTTATAAGCTTCATGTAACACGTAATAATATATTTAAACAATAACTTGAACAAAGGATCTCTTATCTTTTTTTAAGTATCATAATACAGCATATTTACTTAACATTAATTAGAAATTTCTCAATTTATATAGTACAGCCAAAGTATGACACGTCACAGTAATGGAAAGAGCCGTGTCGTATATGAACTATAAAGCATTGTCTACATTGCATCACAAATAGGGCAACAAAAACACTCCTAACCACACCTATCAATTTTGTGGTAGGTACTTAAAAAATATTAGTTCTAACTGTGCAAGAACATACTTGACTAATAAAATGAAAACTTAAAAACTTAGTGAGATATATTCTTCTAAACAACAAAAACACACCTTTTCTGTCTCCAAGTAGCATTAAAACTTGTAAAATATCTAAGAATGTATACGAAAAAAATACACCAAAAGCATTAGTATAAGTGGACGAAAAAACCAACAAAATTAAGTATATATCGAATAAAGTAGGTTCGAAAAAATCAATAATACAATTGTTATACAATTATTTTTTCAAAAAGTTTTTACAGAAAATAGAAATTATTCTTGCGATAAACAAATAGGACAAACGTAATCAAAAAATGTTGTTCCGCTACACGAAAAGCACAGCCAATTTTTGCAAACCATGCATTTAACCATTCTATGAAGTATAAACGGTTAGCGAGTCTTGCAAAGATGACAAGAAAAAGTCAAAGCCATTTTGCAAGTCTAAAATAATGTAAATAAAAATTGTAGTAAGCAAAGTCTGAAAAAAAAAGAAAAGAAGTTCTGAGTTCTCATTCAGCTATAAAAATAGCAATAGCTGATTGGGGACTTAAGGGTGAATTTATATTTTCAGATTTCTACACGTTGGTATCTGAAAAAATTGTAAAGTGAAAAGTGTCTTATCGTGTTGTTTCTAAAACTCCATACAAGGCTTTAGTAAAGTTTTCACCACTTATGTGGATTGACCTAGATTTGACCATGACTTACTATGCTAGACTTTGACTGGAACTAGGTATTAGTTAATTGACCTTATCTAACAAAACTTTAAAATAGAGTATAAGATTTGTCACGCCAAAACAGTCTTCGACAGACAAAAACCGTTTCTTCATTCATGAAACCAGTTTTATTATTATTAAATTCCAATGCGCAATGTTAGTCACTAACATTGTACACCCTGCCTATGAATTCCAATACGTCACGTTTTGCGATCCCATGTACAACACGTCGCGTAATGGATGTGACGTATCCCTGCCGGTCGGGAATCAAATAAAAATTACACATACATCAAAGCAAATTTTGAACAAACTACTACTACTACTTCTAAATATAAATAACGTACGACATATAACTACATAAACTTAACGTCAAAGTGTAATATTACCTCCAAAAACGCCCGTTCGTATAGGAACCAAAATTTACGACGCGTGACGGGGACCACCTCTTCGGACAGTTTTCTGGCTAGACTGATCTCACAAAACAAAACGGCGGCTGTGTATGGGATAAGAATGTTGCCATTTATCGTAATAAAACCTTTTATTGGTAGCTTTTTCATTCGAACTTGGTCAAACACGCCGTGACGGGTTGAGGAATTTCCGCATGAACGAATTTTAAAGACAGCATTAACTTGTAATTTATTTATATTTTAAACTCTAGCAGTCTTGTGATGAGGTTGAATCTAACATCGGTGACATACGATCTTTTCAAAAATCAACCAAATCAGTACCAAAGACTAGGACAACAATAAAAAAAACCTCATGAAACATCACGAACAGGGGGTGGACACTCGAAATTTGCTATGTTTTTATTCCTCTTTTCCTACTTTTTTATTCCAATTTAGATAAAACAGCTATTTTTAATGCAATTGTGATCAGTTTAATAGTTAATCTTTCGCTACATTAAACAAAAACGTGCTTTGAAGCAATGCATTGGTCATAAATTAAGTCAGAAGTCGTAGGACATGGTAATTTTTGGCGGACAACTTTCAAGAAATCCGCCCACATACTACACCCAGACACAGAACAAACAGTTTTTAGGGTTCATGTATGTATGTATTTTCTTTATTACCAACATAACTTCTAAATGCGTGAACAGATGGGATGTATGGGATATCGTTGGAATCGTTACATCATCAATACTATACAATACAATACAATTTATTGCACACCAGAAATATAGAACAATTTACAACTAATCAGTGACACATCACACGTGAGTTACATTTACATCATCTCGAGTGATACTGGATAAACTTTCTGGCAGAGCAATCTTGTTTTTATTATTATTTAGTTTTTGGCTGGGCAGTTGTGTTTTTTTTAATTAAGTAGACATCTTGTTCCTTTCAAGTAAGTTTTGTAATTAAAGAGGATGGTGGGTATCTCGTAGCTGTACTTGTACAAGGTTACGCGGTACGGTAAACTAACCCCAAAGGAGGTCATAATTATAAATAACGTTTAATAAGAAACCAACTCTGAAACCGGAACAACTGATTTCAGAGCCTATTTTCTTGTGTTTATAAAATAGCGGTATGAAACAGAGTTGGTTCAAAAGTTATTTATAATGATGAGTAAAATGAGCTCTTTTCAGCTAAGTACTATTTAGTACTATTATTTATTCTGTGGTACTAATGCTCCGCTTAAACCTACACGTTTAATAAAAAAAAATATGATACCATTACGGGGCGTACATACTTTAAAAAATTGCAAGATGATTCCACAAAATGAAATCAACATCAAAAGCAAAAAGCACTTTGATCCATTTGTATCAAATATCCCTTCAATTACGGCAAATACCGCGAAATAAAACGCACAAAATATATCGAGGCATCCCAGTAGCTAAGCCTCGGGCGATCGGTAACTTCATTCGCAATCGTACCTAAAGCTAGGGTTTAGGTGCACCTGCCAGTACAAACTATACTCGACTCTGTTTCTATGCAATACAGGTGGAAAATGATTGTGGTAGAGCTAGCTGAAAGCATGAAACACTGCAGTGATTTCTATCGCAGATCGTTCGCAATCTGTTGTTCTGATTGATTGTCCGGATTTAAAAATGCATAGGAATTTATTTTTGGTCATTGGCGCTACACGTATCTGTCAAATTTTTGGAACGCTTATATAATAAGTGACTGCTCTATTTGGGCGTCTAAAACACAGAATTTAATTGTCTAGTATGGGGCCCTGAGCAAAATAATTCGAAACGATTCGATTTTTTAACGAACTTTGATACTTAACAATTATAGTATAGCCATAGTGGCAGTTTTAGTGCCAACAGCTTTGCAATGTTCCAGAAAAGTTATCTGTGTACTTAATAGTTTCATAAGTTCAATTTATATTGTGCTTCTTCGCGTCGGCTTACATTTACAACACTTATCATGCAGTCTCTTTTGCCTGTTGTTGTTGTCATTATCCAAAGCAAAAAATGAATTCATAAATCTTGTAAGCTTTAAATTATGTGGGTAGTTGTGGCTGAAGCAATTGTTTGAAAAGTAGGGTAAATTTGCCCCTACAAAAGTAAAAAAAAACGAAGAGCTTACATACCATTGTATATAAACCCATACCTAAGTGAAAACAGAATAATTAACGTACCTATTTTCATCCTAAACAGTAGCTTATAAAGCTCCAATTTTCGCGTAAAAAAAGATGAACAAAAACCTTGTTCTATTTTAATAAATTACAGAGTGAATCCGTCATGAAAGGCTCCAAGGCAGCAATTTGATCACTTCGCGAAATTAGCCCTGTAGGCGATTGGGTAAAAGGGATTTATTAAAAAGCATGAACCTCCAACACAAAAACGAATTATCCAAGTACAAGCCTAAAATAAAGGGTTCTGAAAATCAAAGTACCGAAAATCAATTATTGAATAATGAAAAGTAATGAAAGCCGTTGGGGCTCGAGAATTAATGAACTGGTGATTAAAAATTAAATAATGACGTACTTACTTTCATTCGAGCTCGTTTTGAAAGGGATTTCCCGTAATTTATACGTACTTATCCTTAGTATAGGTAATAAAAGTAAGTTAAAAAACTAAAACCCGTTTACTGAAAAATTAAGCAACAAGAAAATATTCTCATCTGAATAATGTATGTACAAACTATTCGATATTAATAACGTCTATTAAATAAACAAGTTACAGGTAATATATAATTTAATGTATATTTATTACATAATTATTAAATTATTCATAGTTCAGCGGATAGCCAGCCAAAATCCAGCAATAGCCCACATTTTTGATTCGCCAGATTCGGGTAAAAGTTTACTTAAAGCGGGCTTGTAGCAATTTTGTACTTTTTTTAAATGTGGGAAAAGTCCAAAATTCCTGATATAGAAACAATGTTTTTTAAAATTATAATTGATCATATGTTATAGTCTTTTGTTTTTTAGTAAACGTGATTTTGAATGTTGATTCGATAGAAGAAAAGAAAATTAGACACTAAATCGGTATTTCGATTAGCTAGAACTAAGATTATGAACAAACGTGAAATGTATACTAATAGACATAATATAGTATTATGTAGTTTTTTGATTTTTAAGTAATTAATAAGTAGTAAGTAAGTAGTAAATAGTATTAAAAATTATACGGTCAAGTGACGAAATGAGCAAGACTTACACTTGGTGGAAAGCATCACGCCTACCACTAACAGTAGCAGTGCCAGAATTGTGCACTTGTGATTACAATATTTCTTTGTTATATTTTTCAAATTATAACAGGCGCAGGCGGTAGGCGGTAGGCGCCTAGCGTTTACCCGCCTGGACGTACCTCGCTACAAGCGCGCCTTAAGTGTCTCCTAAACTAGTATAGTTTAATACCAAAACGAAATGTTCGCACGAAGCGTTGCATTGTCAGCAATGGCGGGTTTCCCCTAAGCAATAGTCACCAGACTGGAAAGCGAGATAATTGCAATAATACCTACACAGCTTTCAATACACTCATTAGTGGACCCATAAATTAACCGTTGTACAGCTTTATCTATTGGAACCAGAAATCTGCGGATGCAGTGGTTCTTGTTTCACGAGTCATGGTTCAAAACTGTTAGAGAAAGCATTTATTTCAGGACCATCACAAAAAGAAGCAGTGGTAGCCTAATAGGGAGACCGCTTGACCTGTAATTGTGAGGTCGCGGGTTCAAACCTAAGCCCGTACCAGAGTTTTTTTGCTCTTTGGAGTTTTCTCACTAATTTCACTATCTTTTCGGTGAAGGAAGACGATATATCGTGAGAAAACACCCATACGTCCGGAGAAGAAATTCAATGGCGTTTGTGAATTCACCAACACGCTACTGAGCCAGTGTGGTGAATATTACCCATTCGCCCTTCGAGAGTAGGCCTAAGTCCTGCAGTGAACAATTAAAAAGGCTGCCTTAGCTAAGACAGCCTTTTTAATTGCTCACTAATCACAAAAATGACTTTAAAAAAAGAGGAAAAAATATTCAACAAATAACGACATGATGCCTGGATCCCATCCTAGAAGAATATAGGAGAATCGCTATGTCTTGACGTATCTCACGTCACGTCGCGTCAAAAGAGCCAGCTTATGCTTGCAGAGCAATAACTAACTTACACGTTACTTAGAATTTATTAGTTATTAATTAATAATCTCGTCAATCATGATTGTCTACATGACCATTGACCATGCCTATGAAAACAATGAATTTCAAACAGCACCTATACAGTATACAATGCTGTTAAATCTGTCCAGTGTCAATCCGCTTATAGAGGCTTTAATTACTGTCCGAACGCCCCGAGGCCTTTATCTTCTGATTGACCCGCAGTGTTGGTGAGATAATCGAAGGGATGCATGATTAATGGAGTCTGTGCATACTATGCACAGACTCCATTTATGCCCTGCTACCCTGCCGGAGTTCGTTGTAAAAATTCCGTAGAAAATATGCGATTAAAGTGCTATAAGAGACGAACTTCTTGGTTATTTACAACTAGCTTACAACACATTAAATGATACAACCGTCGTTTTAAACAAATAGCCTGTCAAGCATAAAAATTAGCGTAATGACATTACTAAAAATATTAAGTAACTTTGGTATCGTTACTCATAATAAAATAAGTTTATTCGTTCATACATTTGCTTATAATTATAGATATAGACTTGTCATTTATTTGATCCTCTCAGAAGTTACAGATCTATTGAAAAACCCTGTAAACCGATTTAAATGTATACACCGGCATCGTTTAGATTAACCAGATTAATAAAAATATAATCTTGACATATATTTTCACTCATGTCAAAGACTGCCAAAAAAACAGCCACACGACACAACATAATACGCTTCAAAAAAAAACAACCGACTTCAACTTCGAATACCTGGATGACATCTTCATATTTCCTAATCATTTTGATTTAAAACCAAACTACTAAACCAATTTCGATAAAATTTATATGATACCACCTCTGAAGTATTACCTACCAAACAAAAAAAAACATCAAAATTAGTTCATAATTGGCGGAGTGACCGCGTAAAATAACAACACTTAAAAAAAACATACAGTCGAATTAAGAACCTTAAAAATAATCTTAAAAATCAGTTGATAATTGGCGGAGTAATCGAGTAACATATATAAGAAAGAAAAAAAGCGTGCCGTCGAATTGAGAACCTCCTTTTTTTTAGTCGGTTGAAAAATCACTCACTCATTCATTTTGTTGGCAATTGTTTTGTAAAGTACGTAGCAACAGTCACATCACAAATATCATGTCTCCCTACTGAGTCTCATTTACCGTAAATTTCGCAAGAGGCTTGGCAACAGAACAAATCTGTCTCGTTTGTTATGAAACTCTCGATCTCAGGTCGCTGCTTACGCCTTGCTAGCTCAAAGATTTCATCGATCATATTTTATGTGTTTTTATAACAATAACAATTAAGTGATAACATTATCACTTAACATTGACAACAATCTAGTTTACTTCGAAAGACAACATACCTAATAGCAAAGAATATTTAACATGTAAATCATAAAATGAGGACACAGACATGAACCGAATGACTCATCACAACATATCGTTTGGTTCAGACAAGGAATCCACACGAGTGCAAGACATTGACTCGGTTGAAATTGTGGTTTTCCACCATTTCTCATTATGTGAAATGTGGGCGGTTTTCTATTATCAGCCAAATCGAGATACAGCCGGATACAGCTAGCTAGATTTATCATTTTAATACATTGAGCTAATATCTATAGAGTCACAATCGTGCAAAAAAAATGTCCAAGCCAAAACTCGGCGCACGCTATGCAGTGTGCCGACTTTTTGACCGTCTCGAAATACGATAAGACACGAGCGCTCAAGCAAACATTGAACACTATACATGCGAAATAACGTCTAAATTCGAACAATTGTGAACTATATGGAGTCCACGACACAGGTCACCCTAGTGTGGGATCCAGTGCACACCGACAGATCATCTATTATTTTTCCATATATATCTGTTACTGCTAAGGTGTTTCTATTTAGTGCTTAAGTTTTTTATAAAATAAATTTATCTTTATCTTTATCTTATCTTATATGATGCACGTATAGGTATGTACAACGGCACTCGAGCGTTTTTGACCGTTTTCACTTAGAGATTGTGACTCTTTAGATATTAGCACAATGTTTTAATAGAAAATAGTTTCCTAAAATAGTGAACAGGATACGTTGGGATTTTTTAAATATATTATTGAATGTGATATCAGGCAATTTTTTTCTATATAAATTCTACAAATATAAAGTAAACAGAACATTGATTATCATGCAGCATTGAGCATTGAACAGAGCATTGAGCATCCTAATAGGATGAAATGAATATATTATTAAAACCGCGGGATGGCGGATAGAACCAGGACACTATTACTGCATGAGCGCGGCAAGATAAAGAAAGTCGCCATAACTGATAACGAAAAAATACATTGAAAAAAATATGACAGAAACAATAAGCAAAGAAGTAATTCAAAATCTGTGGCTTCTCCGTTCAAACTTCAAGCACCATAATATTTTCGAACGCCAAACAGCATTGTAAGTGGAACAGTGTAACATTAAATTCGTTAAGTGGCCCGTTCACATGGGCTTCTAGTTAAACGGGCACTTTGCACCAATTAGCGACGGCGCCAAACGCGTCGAGGCGGGTCACTGGTCATGAAGGGAATGCACGTTTTGTGACGCGAATGACTGTTGAATGGAGTGCAAATGTAGAGTAAAACAAACGCCAGAGTACCGAGATTGCGAGATTTCTCCTTTGAATTTTATGTCTGGATTACACGGGGCTTCATAGCTAAATACTTTGTACGAATGCTCAGTACTAATACATTTCGTATTAACGTACTTATTCGTTCTTAGTAAGTGACATTTCAAGTGAATAGAACCCGATCCTGTTTACTGGAAACATGAATTAAATAACAGTTTTTGTTTCCTCAACTAACTGCACCAAGACTCCATCTTCATTTAGTATCTTCATTTTATCTTATGGCAGTCAAATGAAAAGCCATATTAATCAATAAAAACTGATTAAACTCAAAATTATTGCATGTGTTAGACAATGAAAACGTTAATATCTTTGAATAACTTATTGTAGGTTGGGTATCTGAATTGATACTAACAGAACATCAAAAACATCATATAAAAATAAAAGAATTTTTTTAGAAGGGGTAAGGTTTTCATGATTAAAAAATTACGACTGACAATGTTTAAGTTCGCATATTTAATAGTTGCTCCGTCCAAATTGCTTGTACCACATTATACTGGTTAGATTCTCTTATAATAAAAATACGTCTTGTTACCGTAAAATTCAGCCGAAATAAAATAACTTTTCTTACAGAGCTCGTATTCATACACTAGATTTTACTCGCCTTACATAATTTTATGTGTGAAAACAGAAAGCAGCGCGGACGAAAACTAAACATTTAACCGGTAGTTAAGCACCATAAGTGTTATTTCGTAACCAATTAACGGCTTGCCGTTTGAACAATTAAGGCAGAATTATCACATTCTGGGCAGACGGTTCGTTAGGACAGTGTTAGGACGTGCGAGTTTTATTGTGCAAATCAGTGGACTATTAGCATAGCAAACAGGGGTACGAGTGGAACTTCGGACGGTAAGTTGCACGCATCGCGTTATGAGAGCCCGATTCCATTATGGAACTTTGAATAGGCATCACGACGACGCGAAGTTTTGGGAAGAAAACGTTCACTTTACATTTAGTCAAACTTAAAGAACAACTAAACAAATGCGAAAGTTTGTTACCGAATAAATGCATGACATTTGTGTGTTTAAGTAAACTGTAGGTAAGTAATGTGTTTGTTATTTCTTCAAACTGTATCTGTTTAACAGATTTGGACGACATTCAAACAGGAGATGGTTTACCCAAGATTAACATAATTATTATCCTAGGTATTATAGGTATTGTTACGGATAAAATAGACGATCCCTGTAGGATAACTTTCCAAATACCAACATTTCGAATCATTTAAGTACCTAACGCTCTTTTGTCTGAGTAGGTACAAGAATACTTATTTCAAAAAAGTTTCATATTTTCTTTTCGAATGTAAGATGAATAGTTTCTGACTGTTGAAGTAACATGTGCGTTGATATAAATTGTTACACTCACACTCATCAGCCAGAAGACGTCCACTGCTGGACGAAGGCCTCCCCTTAATAGGGAGAGGTTAATAAATTGTTAACCTCATTGTAAATTTTAAGAAATTGTAATTGTGTATAATTGTGATTTCTCTTAAAATCTATCAAAAAAGGTATCTAATGTTGTTGTCTTAAAAAGATTGACAAGAAAGCAGTGGACGACACAGGCACTGCACCGGAAAAATGGAGTATTCCCATTTGAGCACCAAATTTTTGAACACCCTTGAAAATAGCACAAGGCACGCTCGATATGAAGACCATTAATGGGCAGTGGATTAAAAATGGATAAAAATGATATTAGTTCTGTAGCAAAAAATATGACTCTCTTAACATGGCTTGACATTCAAATTAAAATTAAAATGCAAATTTTATTTATGATAGAGCTGGGATCCAGGGGTTAGAAACAAAGGTTAAAAATACTTACAAAACTATTTTGTTAGTATACAGATAAATGAAAATAAAATATATACCGCTGTGCAACACACACTTAAACACACATGTCTCACACAAATGTCATGTGTGTGCGTGTGTGTGCTTTGAAAACACATGTACTGATTTAAAAAATCAGTGTTGCCATGCTGTTTTTCCCCCCTCAGGGACCATCTGCAGGGCTGCGATAGACACATTGTTAGTATCTTCCCCACGTACATCGCTCGTGGCCGCCAGACCGTGGCCGCTTTCAGCTGCACTGACTTTCAAACGCAGGAACCTCACTCCACGCGCGAATTGACGTAATAGAAAAGGGATGGATTTTCGGTGAAAGTTCACGTTAGAATGAGTCAGTATATAATAATTCAAACCATATATGAGTATACTCATATGTCTTTGTCTGCTGAATTTGACCTTGAAATAGAAGCCAGTCACCGTTTAATCATTAAAAAAAATTTTTGTAGTCCCAGAGAATTAAATGAGTGGAGCCCTGTTCTAGAGTGGAGTGGAGAGAGATTCGACAGTAGGCAAGAACTAGAGGCGGAAAGCCGAAGATTGGGCTAAGCGGCGTGCAATAAAAGAAGCATATGTCCAGTAGTGGAGTCAGCCACTCATCATCAGCCCGCCTCAGATCAGATCAGATCAGAAGGTGAGCCTTCTATAGTGCTATCGTGTAGGTAATGAGTAATGGAGGTCTAATTTAGGCACTTTTCCCCCCAAAATTAAGGAGTTATGTCTTTGAAAGTATTTTACTCGTCTTTGAAAGTAAGTACCGTAATTCTAGCCTGTTGCAGTAGGCTATAACAAACGTAGGTACTACAACAGGAATCTCAACAAGATGGTACCAGGAAACCATAAAACAATAGCACTCCACCCTAGTATAAAATAATTACCAACAAAATCGGTCTAGAATTCCATTACCGAAGTGAGTGACGTCCCACGGGACCGGCATCCATGGCAGCCTTCGGGGACGTCCGGCCACCGACGAGACGAACTTATTGTAATGAGAACGACAGGGGATATTTATGCCCCACCATGCGCCCCGAATACGCAATGAGCATCAGAATATTCGAATATTCAATATAAACCCGGAGGAGTTTATGTACTACAGCACGGGGTCCCCCGATTTGGCATGTTGAAAACAAATACGGAACAACATATTTTTGGGGAAAAGGCTTGCTTGTCAGGTGTGTTGTATTCATTTCTACTCGTAATCGTATCTATAGGAACGTTTGGCATTATGTTATCAAATATAAATAATATATAATACGCTTTTTTTAATACATCCGACTTCAACTTCGAATACCTGGATGACATCTTTATATTTTCTAGTAATTTTGATTCAAAAACCAAACTACTGAACCGATTTCGATAAAATTTATATAGGACCACCTCTGAAGTGTTACCTACCAAACAACAAAAAAATCATCAGTTCATAATAGGCGGAGTAATCGCGTAACATACAGACAAAAAAACATTACAAAAAAATATACAGACACACAGTCGAATTGAGAACCTCCTTTTTTGAAGTCGGTTGAAAACACCAAAATGTATTTCTATTATCAATGGTATAAAACACGTATAATTGAGCCGAATGTTCCAACTATTCGATCATACGCAGTGACCTTTATCAAGGAGTGATTACAAGCACGGCGTACACGCAGTGTCCTGCTTTGTTCATGATATTAATTATTTGTATCTACGCATTAAGTTATGAAGATAGAGTCAAATTATCTTATACAATTAAACGTTTACCTAATGCTGAATTATAAAGCACTATTCAATGATTTTTCTTATAACTGTTTTGCAACTTACTTACATCTTTGTAGTATGTACGCTCACACATAAACTTAGCATACATTAGAGGCAAGTGTTGACACCATTATACTTTTTATTGAAAATGGACTGATCGTGTTCTTGAATACGTAAAATGATACAAACATATTTGAGTTGGTGTCTTTTACGCAAATATTGTTTCAGGGGCTGTTTTTATTATTTATGTTACGTTTGTGAATGCTGACACGTACAAAAAAATAAAGACTTTTGTAAGTTCATGCAATTTTTCTACATACAATTTGAATGCACTTTTAAGCGTTGGTATAAACTGAACTTAAAAGAAAAAGCATGAGCTTTTATTTTGAAATTCCCAACCAATATTCCCCAATAATATAAATTAAAGTTTTATGTGTCTAAATGTAGGTAAGTTTGTCAGTACCTAGGTACTTTGGTTTTTCATTTAACTTTGCAATAACTGAACTGATTCAAATGAAAATTATAGTGATAGCTTGAAACTTGGCTTAGATTTTACCCTTGCTTTTAGCTTACCTTAGCTTTTATTTTACGTGTTGCAACACGGGCAAAATAGTAAGGCGTTGTTCGTTTGTTTATCATCTTGAATTTTTTGTTTACAACAAACATTATCTCGTAGTTTTGTACAAAGTTATTGCTTTTCTTAAGCTCAACTGCTGATATACGTAAAGAGATGCCATCATATTTTATTCATAGTACTTACAATGCCATAATCTTATTATGAAAACTGACATGGTCTTGACACATTTCGTGAGTATTCCCGTATAAATAAAACAAAAATATGCCATAATCCTTACAAAGCAAGTCCAGTCCAAGTCGTTTCTACTTTATTTTACCCTCGGCCGTCTCATAGAGTACTTAACAACCTCCGATGTCGTGAAAAGGGTCTTTCAAATCCTTTCACAATAGTGCAAGATGTCCCGTCTGTTGGGAAAATTATTTTTCCCGACGCTTTTGTCCCGTCTCCGTTAAACGAAAAAATATTATTCCGCACCATTGTCAGAGCTTTGTAAAAAATTAAGAACACTGAATCATGAATGACGTTAAGATAATATTTTGAAATGTCTACTAGTTTTAGACTAAGATGTGGGTTAACGTGTTATAATTAAGTACTTATCTGGATCTTGAGAGTCAATTTGTAGCAATACTATACTAAATAATATAAATATAACTAGTTAGCAATCATTAGAACATAAATTGATGCCGCAAGTAATTGCCATATAGTATGCCTTACTATTTTTGAAAATATCTTTTAATTGCAAATAATTATAAAATATTTATACTTAAACAAATATATTCAATAAGAATGCCATAATTGCTTTTTTATTTTATTTCATAGTTAACCTACTTTTTTTCAAATTAATAATTATGCCACTGATCGTATTCATGCTATAATAACATTTTATTGATCGTCAAATTAGAGATATGTTTTAACTATCTTGCAAAACTAAATCAAATTCGAGACATGTTTTAACTAAGTATCTTGCAAAACCAGGTGAATTAATTATATCATTATTTAATTAACATTTACATCTATTACAGAGACTTGGAATAACATAGACTTATGAAATAGCATATTCTAGCCAATGAGTGTTATCATCGTTCATAGTACTTGTTAACGGTATCTACATTTGTCTGTTCGTCAACACCACCGCCTGTTGATGATATAATAATTCGTGTGCAGTATTAGCACATAGTTCTGAAGCCGCGGTACCCCACAGGGAGAATGCACACCTCGTAATCGCAAGGTAGTAATCCAAAGCCCTTGAGATTCAAGCCTGAGAGCTTCAGCCAATGAGTTGTCTGAAATTCACGTACGGATTTAAAAAATGAATACTTACACTGGTCCGTGAATAATAGGAGAATATCGTGCGTGAGGAAACCTGCAGAGGGAATCTGGTCTGCAATTCTTTATACAAACGTACTCCCCTACACAAAAGAAAATATAACCTTTCTAAAATATTCATAATGATTTTTGGAGGGTCTTATTTTCTTTAGCAATTAGTTGCGGAAAAAAAGGAAATGACAGAGACATGTCTACAGTAGACCTAGGTACACTTTATAAATTACAATTGCATTAGAGAGAGAATTAAAAATTCAATTAGAGTTATTATCCAGGAAGAAAATACGGGTTTTTTTTTTGTATGGATAATTGCAGACCAGATTCCCTCAATGAGGTTCCACAGACAAAACTTATCGCAGCGGCGGTCCGGGTGTGGCAAAATCCAGTTTTCTTGTTAATCGTTGCTTTATCTATATCTGCTCTTGATGAGGGCGTTGTCGATAATCTAGTCAAGGAAAAACACTGGGTACTGTGCCTTGTTTTAAGAATCTATGCAGCTGTTGACGGCCTGAAAATAAATTTGTTGGTTAGATTTACATAGTTGCTTACATTTATGTTGGACAGATATTTAATTAGCAAGGCAAAAGGCTACTGTATAAACCAGTATTTGCAGATTTTCCCGGTAATCCGAGTCTAATAAGAGAAAAATCATTAAATTGTAGAATGAAACAAAAAATGTATGATATTGACAGTTGACTATGGCCGCATCGAAGACGCGCCACCTAGCGGAAAAATATCGCAGTGTGGATCCTCATTCACCAAGCGGCACCGGGCCAGCGTGGTGCAGTTTCATCAAAATGCCATTTGAGACCATTGCCGTTTGTTTAAGGCCGATACAGTGCTGTATTTTTATTAGTAGTCAACCGATTTCTCACATAGGTGTACATAACTGTTAGGAACTTGGCTATTATATTATTGTATATAGTACGTTTGTATGTCGCACCAGTTGCTTCCGTCTAACATGGTAATCAATCTGCGGAATTTGTTATTGTGCTATTTCCGCGATCGTGAATGCAATTTCCTATTGAAATGTAACTGTATACCATTATTATTGTATCAGAACTATCTATAATACTTAGCTATTTTCATTGGAACACGTTTAGTTATCAACATGCCTGATGGTAAATGTTGGTGGGGGCGAGAATGGATCACATCAACAGCCGGAAGACGTCCACTGCTGGACGAAGGCCTCTCCCTTAATAGGGAGGGGTTGCCATAATCCCCACGCTTGGCAGGCGGCTTGGGGATCGCAGAGTGCTCACCACCGTTAACCGAAGGACGCTGCTGCCCGACCTCTGGTGGTTCTGGTTGCAGTTTTAGGACATACCCAGGTCTAGGAGAATGGATCACGTCATAGAAAAAATCTATTCACTCTAGCCTTGAATACGCCTCATATTGTAGTTTTCAGAAAAAAAGCAAGGAAGTTCCACCATTTAATGTACGCATTAAAGATAAGGTCGCAAATGGTTAGCGTAGTTTTTGAAATAAGTTCCTTTATTAAATTTGGTTTTTGTACATGCTTTGATCTTGATGATTTCTTATGGCAAGAAATAACCAATCCTATTGGTATGTAATACCAAGGTAGAAAGCCTCAGTGCAAGAATGAAATTAAAAATTAAATCAAAATTTGTGATAATGCTATACACTCTCGCATAATTAGTAAGCATCTGTTGTTATATCATTAAGTATTTACAAAACGTAGCATGGAAGCAACGAAATTCGTTCAAATTACTTTTTTTCAATTCGTTAAGGGAGATTTAGGGCAGCCCAAAAGTGAAAGTAGAAGTAATTGAACTAAATTACGGTCTTGAAGGGACTTTTGGCTTGATTGCTGGTGTTACAGACACTTTTTCTATTAAACTAAAGTACTTTTGTTTTATTCTATAATTCGACACAATATCTTCAATTCACAAGTGACTATGAAGTTTTTACGTACCTATAGGCCTCCTACTTTGGGTAACATTTTTATAAAACTTTTAATTATATTACCTTGTATCATCTTTATCCAAAGCCTTATTTATTCCACTGCTGGGATAAGCATAAGTATAGACAATAACATACTATCTTTTCCATGGTAGGTATAGGCTTCTTGGTTAAGGTCTTTTTGTTACCTTGTTTAACAACTTATGAAATTATTTAGAAAAAATTTCGTACGTGCTATTTTAAATTACGTTTATAACACATTGGTGTTATAAACGTAATTTTAAATAAAGGATACAAACAACCCAACAAAAAAAAAAACAACTTACGTAAGTACTCTTATATGAAACTTCTAATTACGTCTTCTACCAGTAGACTCTTGTCGTAAGTATACGAAATAACTAATATTTCCTTTGAGCCGTAAGCTCTCGTGTGTGATATTAGTAGACTTATCTTTGAGCCTCACAATATGAAGACTAACAACCTCACAATCTGAGTAATTTTGGTTTTTCAACGCCCAAGGCCCGACATCCACGTCGTTGTTAAACAGGATCTCGAGTCAGACAAGAAAACAGGTAGCTAATTATGTAACTCGCTCCATCTCGAATATATGAATTTATAGTATTAATCAAAATATTTTTAAATTGTATTATTAATAATTATCTCAGATGCGAGTACAACTACAAGTCAAATCATTTTCGCCAAGAAAACTTCCAAGTAAAGTTTTATTACAAGGAGACCTATAATATTGGGACAAACCCTGTTACCGAAAAAATAACTGATTGTACAAATTTCCCGAAGATGACACGCGCTTTGTTTGTTTTCATTTTCAGTCTATAAGTAGTCATAGCATTAGACATTTTGGCATAATAGATAAAGTACGTTACAGTTTCGCCACTAAGCGTGATGGAATTAAGCGTAAAATTTTAAACATTGAAAGCAATAATAATTGTACTTGCAATCAAGCGCCATTCGTCACTAATGCCTGTAGAAGCATTCTCGCAGATAATTGACCGTATTGTGTGGCAACGCCGCAGGTTATCCACCTTAAATTGTGTGTACCGCAAGCAGCACGGACAAGAAGCAGTGCGGACTTGAAGATAAATAACACTCAAATAACAGTACCCTACTATTGATGAACGTATTATATCTACATAACTTAGATATGGTAGTAAACGAGTCTATTGTAGCGCTCGCGTATCATTTCTAGAGCAAAAAAGAACTCGATGAATGATACCCACGCAAAACCCGGCAAAAGTGTATGCAAACAATGCATGTCAAGTAACAGTTCAATTGGCTGACAATGGACTATAAAGTAAAAGTGCTCATTCGACCTGAACAAACATACTCGTAGTCACGTTTTGTAGGAAAGGTTGGGTTAAAAAAGGCCTAGGTTTTATTTATTTATTTTCAGTTACTAGTTAGGATTATAGAGAAAAGAAAACCCGCTAAATATCAGGCTGATAACATCACGGTAAGTGACGGGCATCACGGGGGCGATAAACGGAACCCTCTAATAAAAAGCTAAAGGACTACAGCCAGATTATTCCACGACTTCTTATCGAACGACTAAGCTTGCCCCAAATTGAGTAAGCGAGAATTATGGACGAAGTTTCCACAACCGACGAATAAAAGATAATGAAGATCCCGATTAGATAAATGCGGTAAACATTTCGGATAGCTTCCCGGCTAATGTTGATCGTCAATAATGGCCAGGAACTTTCATAAAAACTTATGCTCATGACGTCAGATAGCGAGGGTCAATACACTCATAAGTGAACGAGATAAGGGAATGGAAGAAAAATATTAACTTTATAACAAAGCATTGATTGTGAAAATGTTGTAATCTAAATTTATCAGAGACTGAAACTAATGTTGGTTAAACGTTTTGAGCTTATAAAAGTAATATTACTAGAGCGAGACTCCGTCAAACGGGAGGAAATGAAAGAACCAAGAGAATGAAATTGGAAAACTTGTTATTACAGAATTAGCCGAGATGAAAAACGAGAAAATAAATAAGGCTTAGCAAAAGTTTTCAAAACATGTTCTGGATGCGAAATTGCCTTTTGCATTAAATAATTTGAATGATGCTTATTCATCAACAGTATTCGAAGTTACAATTAGGAAAATTCACTATTTACTAGACTTATTAATAAGATATTTGTTTGCTTGGAAACAACAACTGTTGACATATTTTAGAGCCTTGAAAATGTGGTTTCTTAATCTAGAGAAGACTAGACCTGGTTCAAGATGAAGAGAGCCGTTAATTGCTTTCTTCCTTTCAACCATTAATCAGCAAGTAAAATTAAACGAGTTAACACAATGGTTAACGCACTCACCTCTTACTCCAGTTTCCGATCTCGGCGTATCGTCGACCGTTTGTGCTTCCGCTCCTCCTCACTTCATTTCCTTTGGGGGTCTGCGCAGAGTTCCCGTTAGGTGTTAATATTCCGTTCGCGGCACTGTTATTGTTACGTTCCCTGTTCCTTGGGAAGGTGCCGGTTCCGGAGCGAAACGTAGCCAACTGAGGCGGCTGTTCCACGTCAGGAGTGTAATGCTGGAGCGGCAAGGTCCCGTTACCACTCCAACTCTTGCGGTTCACGGCAAAAGTCTTAAAAGTCCCATTTGAAGGAGACACTCCACAAAAACTGCTCCGGTTATGGCTGTTCTTTATGAAGTTGTTCAGGGGCACTTGAGGCTTGATAGGTACAAGAGGCGACGCCTGGTCAATGGACATTGTACTTTAGTCAATGTAGGCGCAACCTACTTTTTACTCTATCTACATTTTTGTCTGGAAAGGAAAGAAATAACTATATTAGGGAGTTGCGGAGCTAATTTGGCATCCAATAGAGTTGCTATATTTTTTTCGCGGCCATGGCATCGAATCAAATGAACGTTGAAGTATGTTAGCTGCAAAGCGACATAGCAAAGTATTATGAAAAGGTCGTAGTCACAATGGGCTTCAATTGGGTTAATGGACATACGAATTCCACGGCATTTGAATCACCGAATAGATGATGTATTGACGAAAGAAACCTACAAACTTCACACTCACGTTGCGTATTTTTAGTTTTACGTAATGCTGAAAGTTTGCTCATTATTTTGCGTTTGCATTAAGGTGATAATCAACATTTATGGGTTCGCAGGATCATTTTGTAATAAAATTAACTTAATTCTTGTTGTTATGATCATTTAACATGGCTGAATTGGAGGTTAATCTAGAAGGCAGCATCCTACAGATCGATGATATCTCTAATAATTGGAAAACATGAAGGGCATATTTTGATATAATGGCCGGACACGGTTGTTGCATCATGAAAACTAGCTGTAATAGACACAATGATTATTATGAGAACAGATGTTTACCGAGAGCAAAATCGTGTTTTTTTTAAATCAAATCTACAAATAGGCTTATATTTTGTGAACAGCACAAGTAGTAGGTAGTAGTAGGTTTCGGGCATGTGACTTAAATATGATTATATGACTACCTATATTCATCTGTTCCTATGTGGAATTCTGTAGCCTAAACTATTACGTTATGCGAAGTGTCATATAATAATCTTACATCTTTGGAATCTTCTATTTACGATTTGTATTTCTGTTAAATAAAATTACTTATCTATACATATAAATGGCTCTGGCCTGACTGATTGGTGACTGACTGACTGACTGACAGACAACGCACAGCTCAAACCGCTGGTCGTACAGACTTGACATTTGGAGGGTGTATTCTTCTCGATGCGTGGGTGTACATTATAAGAAAAAAAAATCTATTAAAAAAAAAACAAGGACGATTTAAGGGGGGGGGGGGGAGTGGGTGGAATGTTGAATGGAAAGTTTCTTTGATTTTGAAGTTATAGTGATGGAAACTGATATTTGGGTAGTTCATTCAAAGAGAAGTTGGGGGTGTAGTTGGTAGATTTGGTAGAGTCGGTAGAGGGGGATGAATTTTGAGAGCGGGTTGAATTTCTTCCGTACGCGGACGAAGTCGCGGGCGACCTCTAGTATCTACTAAAGCATTTATAGCAATACCAACCGTAGGCCCGGCGGATAGCATTGTGCCCAACCATTGTAGTCAATTTTGCTATGAAAACTAGAAACCACTGATTCATTAGAAGCACCTTGACCCACTCGCTGCATCTAAAATGCGTATTTCATTAATCGCGTAAAATAAGCAATGTAATGAAGGCGTGGTATAAAGTTGTAGCTATATGCGGGCTTTGTTTTTACTTCTTGATAAAAGTTATCGGATGGGATCGAAAGTATATTCGGAGTATCCGACGTAATTTCACGCAAAGCAAGTTATTATGGTTAAACAAAAATGGATTAAAACCACGTCAGTTCATATTTTTAAAAACATCCTGCGTTGGGCAATCCCATAGAAACTGAGTTTTTTGCGCCAAAAGATTCAAAGTGTCCCTCTCCAGCTCTCTAACTCAAATTGCTAAATGCTATCAAGTCATTTCGGAAGTATTCGGTTGGCATATTATCACTGGTCCAGCCAGTTATCTAATACGAACTTATTTAATAAGCAAAAAAAATCGGTTGGTCCGTTGTTGCATTGAAGAACAAACTAATCTACGAACACACTTCCACTTTTGCAATAGTATTAGTGATAATTATGTGTATTATAATAATAAATAGGAAAAAATGCTATTATATTTATAATTTAGTTGTGTTTCTCTAAAAAAAATAGTCGAAATTTAATAAAAGTTAAATATAGTAATTTTTGCGCTCAAAATAGGAAAATATATCTGATGAAATTTAAATAAGTCACATATTTTACAGTTCTAATGATAGTAATATAATCCTTTCAAAACTTTAATCGTGCTTCTTTCTTGTTTTTTTACTGCCTTATTTAATTATTTCTATACTATATTGGATATAGCCAATAATTATGATGTTATTTTTACTGCGGTTTCGTATGCATTGAGAAACAATGCCAAGAAATAAAATTAAAACATTATTTATTTGGCTCATGGTAAATATTTATAAATTTAATTTGTTTTTGATATATCATACTCCGCATTGTCAGTTCAGCTTTGCAAAAATAACAGTTTACAAAACAACAGCAACTTTTTTTCGTCCGATCTATGTGAATAACTACTGTGTATAATTGTGATGTGCATTGTAATTTTTTTTCCCATGGTCCACCTACGTGGTTCACCTAGGTGTTCCACGGGTACCTTATTTCGTACCCGTGGTACGCCAGGTGTACTAAATATTAATATATTATAAAGACCCATGTCTTTAAATATTTAGGGGTTCAACGTATTCGTAAGCCGGGAAAAAGGATACAAGAAAGAATTATGCCAAATGTTTGGTTTGTGTGGCAAAACCCGTTTAGTTTGGATCAATCTACAGAGGGAGCAATTAGATATACTTACGAGTAGGATTATAAACGATTTGTAAAAATCTTCTTAGATATATAATAAAAGCTTTGTTGTTCAGTAGGTATGTAGCTAGATGGTGCCTAGTGAAATGTCTACTTTTTATTTTATTTATTTTATATATACGTTTTACAATTTCGTGAAGTAAGCAATTTGAAGTAGTTACAATAATCGTTTTGATGAGCTCCAATCAACTGTATTATAACCGGTATTTTTCCAATCACTAACCGACGTGCTCATATTCAACAACTTGCAAATGGCAGATTTTATTGCAGCAATTTTTTGCAGCCTCCTGTGCTTGTTAATCAAATCGGTCTATCAACAGTCTTCATCCAGCTGACCCAGTTACTGCGGACATTGACAATTGCGACCGCGACACCGGAGATACAGATAAGATTGTATACAATCGGCTTTACAGAAACATTACCTACAGTGCGATTACCTACCTACTATGATTAAAATTTTCGCTTTTACAGATATAGAACGAGATAACTAGACATAAATAGAAAAAATTACCGGGGCGTATAACTTAATTAATAATGTACATGCTATCATACACATTTGATTGGTGATCGGATAAGAATAGACCCTATAATTATAGCATAATATCTTACTTAAAAATACTATAGCTACCTACCAACTTAAGTTAACAGGCGTGATTTAACATCTGCGCAATATAAAACTGAATTGTGCAATATTAACTAAAGTCATTTAACTTTAAGCATGTTTTTAAATAAGGGTCAAAATATTGACTACGATGTAGTCATTGTTTATACTGCACTAGCGCGACCTCCACGCATGAGAAATCACACATCAGACAATACCGCAAACAAGATGGTGGGTCCTAAAGTTAGGCTACACTAAAAAAATAAAAAAATAAAATATATATATAATATAGGCTTTTAAATTAGGCGTATACTTAATATTGTTGTAAAAAGTACATTATTATTATTGTATAAAGGTAGGTACCTACAATGATCAAGTGTTGGTTTTAAACAAATGGAGTAACTCAATAGTAAAGTCAGTATCAATACAACTTAGGCGAATCTAACAACCTTTACTTCTATTCTATGGATTCCGTGCAGCGATGTGAAACTAGAAAAGGCAACCAAGAATTATTAGTGGGATACGTATAAACGTATAACAAATTATTAATCATTTGTAGGAACTAACTTAACAACCATCTCGTATTTGACCACACTTCAGTGAGAAAGTGGTCGATAAGTATATGGTTTTCTAATCTGTTAGGATAAGAAATAAAAATGGAAATGTTTGGCCGATATATTAATAAAACAGGTTACGAACGAGTAAATCCACGACTTATATACATGAACAAATAAATGGTAAATCAATGAAACCTCTAACTGTATGGTTAAACTACATAATATTACAGAAGTATTCAATAGTAAATACTGAGCCACTATGGTCGGTTACATAATACTTGCGCAAGATCATCAAGCTTGAGTTGCGCAAACGGTCACTTGGATGCAATTCGCGCCGTCGCAGCCTGTCTTCAGTCCAATTGACCGGTAATAAGCGAGATCATACTTATTAGGTAAAATAATAATAAAATAAAAACTGTATGTAGTTCATAACTCATTTCTTAAATTATGTAGCGTAACTTTACTAATCAACCTCTTAAGATTACTCTCATCCAATCTGACCGAACCTACCCAAACGCTGATCATATAATAAAGATAGTAATTTCAATGCAAAATATATAAGTGCATGTGTTACAATAAAATTATTCGAATGAATGTTGAACATTGCTAATAGGACTGATGTAGTTGTATTTACAATACTCTGTTGTTTATTTATTTAGTAAAGATGCTGCGATCGTGAGTGATGGCGGCGGCTACAGGAAGCTTCTATCAAGATTAGCTTTTTACGACGCTGATGAAATTGCGAACTTGTTTCAAATTACTCAACTCTAGTTGTTATGTGATCGCCTTACGAAGATTTTATAATCGCTTGTAACGCTATTCAATGTTATAGCGTCAGGGGTTATATTATATGCATTAGTATTCTGTATAGTAGTTATGTTACGTTTGATAAATAATTTTTAACAGAAAATATGCAACAATTGGTATCATATATCATAACAAAACCTAAGTCGACATTTGAATTATTTATGTCATCATCACAACCCGCAGCCTTCAAACCGCAAAGTTATATTTATCTTTTCATTTTTATCTTAAAGAGGTATCTTTTTATTACAATCAATAGCTATTTAAAAGTATTAATGAAGTAAAAACATGTAAACGTAAACTTACGTTTAACTCACTCGCATTATACCTTATCTAAAAAAGTTTATAACAAACAACAACAAAGAACTAACCCACTTTTAGCAACAATAACACCTGTTCTTGCCCGTCATCTCTGCATTTAATAAACCGAAGTAATCAATTTAGAGAATAGTAACAACCGCTGAAGTACGAGTAAGATTGTCCGGTCCGAGATAGTAACAAAAGGTTATACAACTTCATTCGGCATGGTCCAGTCTACCGGTTAGTCATGCGTGTTGGTTTTGCAATGCTCGCTGCACAGTATTTACTATATAGGATGAATAGAAGATCGTAGAGGAAAGTGGAATGAATCATTACAGTTTCAATACAGGAGAACGGGATATTTAGATTGTGTAAATCATGATAGAGATATTTAATTGTGTGATATTGTATTGTATGATTATGGTGACGGTGATGGACTTGGGTATGTCCTTAAACTGCAACCAGACCCACCAGAGGACGGGCAGCAGTGTCCTCTTGGTTAACGGTGGTGACCATTCTGCGATCCCCAAGCCATCTGCCAAGCGTGGGGATTATGGCAACACCCCTCTATAAAGGTAGGCCTTCGTCCAGCAGTGGACGTTTTATGGCTGACGACGACGATGACGGTGATGAAAAGGACGCCATATAATACATTTCAATACAAAACCAAGTTATTAACATTATCCTTTTTAGGTACCGGTTCCTACGTAAAGCATAGTCAATCTCTTTTTAATGCAAATATTAAATGCCGGGGTCGTTAACTCGTTAAAAATTCAAAGGTGCTGTGGCACGTGTATGAATAAAGAAATTAAAAAAACATGTCACTTAGCCCTCATCATCTGTCATGAAGGTGTAGATGGCAGGTGTTCCACAAGAGGCAGGTTTTAATTGAACTTTTACTGAAGTGTATGAAGTAAAAAGTAAATTATTACATCGTAACGGAACTTTATAAGCACGTAAGACAACCGTTACATTGAAAGATATTTATGCTTGCTGTTTCTAGTCTGTTGAGTTCCTAGTAAAATTTTATTTAGAAAACTGGCTGAAGGAATATCCGACTTAACTAAACGTGAGTAATCCCGGATAAATAAAACAAACCAGTTTAATTCCCTTAAAAACCTCAAGCTATCTTCTACACTTCTTCAGCTACCGAGTAAAAAGTTTGAGAGATGAATGTATCAAGTGCATGCTATGATGAATTAAATTTCTTAAAAACATGAAGCTTGAAAATTTTTGACGGATTTTCAAGATCAAGTCAAAAAGTAGAGAAGCATACTATAATGTGTTTTAATTACACGTTCAGTACAAAATAACAGAGCCAAATTAAAAAACATAGGGCTGATGTAGTGGTGCCATGAAATAATTTACCTATCATAATATCCATATACCAACACTCTAGGCCTCAATACTACTGCATAATAGACAATCTGTAACATGCATGTCGTGTCACGTCGATCAACCGCAATGTCAATAGACAAGTGAATCATTCATTTGAGTGGAATGCACCGCGTTTAGCCACCATAATAACATAGGAATTGTGGACATGCCTGATAGGAATAAATTATTGCACGTGCAATAGAGAGATGAAGAGATAAAGTACCTAATCTTATACGCAGATTTACTCGTATGTACAGTTCTAAAGTAGAAATGGTGTATTCCCGCTTAAGCACCAATTTCTTGAGCAACCATGAAAATAGTACCTACCTAGCATATTCCCAAAATAACACCAATAAAAAATTTGGCTTGATGCTATGATTGGAACAAAAAAAAAAGATTTTATTTCCATTTGAGCACCTACGTTAGTTTCTAGTGATGGGATGGGACCTAAGATAAATTGTTTGATACTATTATTATTCATTTTAACATTTTGTTTGCCTGGTCACTTACGCAACTCATATTATGCCCTATCTACACTTCTAAGCCCTAAAAATCGGGCTACCGGGTATAAGATTAGGTAAGGCTATATTTTTAGTTATGTCGATGTTCCAAACCTTTTCTGTTAAAATATACCGAATCCTAGATAATGTACATAATTATGAATTTGTTTAAGATAATAAAAAACCATTCATCAAAAGTTCATAACAAGGATAAATCAAATAGTCAATATAATAAATCATGAAAGAGAAGGATACTCATTATTTACTAAATAAATTAATGTTGATACTATCAGAAGTGTCATAAAAACAGTGTCTGATGGTTATTTATACGGTCATTTAATTATTATAGCTCTTTTCTTTGAGTACCTAACTAATAATTTATTCATACAGGGTCAACTGTTGGTTACTAACCTATTAACTTTATTAATTTGCTGAGTAGCCTATCTATAAAATAACATTGTTATTTAAATATTCTAGGATCAATGTCATCCTACACAAAATTATTGGTACGAAGGCGTTATTAAGTTAAATGTACGTAGGCCACGTGCATTTAACTTATCTCTAACATAATATAGTAATGGATAGCGTCGTACAATTTTTCCTTTTAATATATTATATTCAGGTATTAAATGAAATTCAAAAGTATTCAACAATTTTAAAGCCAATCTAAAGAATTTAAAGTTCACCTTGACCTAGACAAACCACGTGAAAAACATGAAAGTATGTGCTACGTGACTTTTTACACTTCACATAGTGGATACCTAACAGTCACACTAACGCGTTAAGCTATTAACCAACTACATGCTTTAACCGTTAGTAAGAAAACGTTTAATAAACTCTGCTACACAGTGGCTGCGTGAAACCGGTTAATCAATGAGCAAAATCAGTGGCTTTTCTACCCACTTTACAAACAATAGAAACTGCATATTTATTCAACAGTGCAGCATATACAATCTCTTTTTTAAAACCGTGTTATTACATAGTTTATATCGCAAGAGCGACACTACGACATTTAACATAGAACCCCTCTGAGGCAAACGTGACAACTATTTCAAGAGTAGCAAACACAAAAACACCACTTTATCTAAGTGAAGGGTATCAAACTATGGCAGGACTCATAACAAGGGTGATATATATTCTGAGCACGACGCCTCCAGGAAGGCAAAAGCCACAATGTGTCTTGAGACTTCCGACTCTTGTTCGATATTTCTATTATTGACACTTGGGAGCCTAAATGCCGTATATTGGAAAGCTGGTGGAAAAATCTTGCACAGGAATTACTCAACGTAATTTCATTGCAAGGCGCCTGTAAGGAGTGCGGTCATTATGAAGTGAAGACCAGCAAAAGAACGGCTAATACAAAACTGTTTTAAACTATCGCGAGTGTCCATTACTAACAGTACAATAATTATAAGCAATCTGTTACTTTGTTCTATAATTATTTTTCCTTTTTTTTATTACGAGCTGCGTGAACATTAAAAACGAGTAAATTGATAGTGATGATAGTAACGTTTCTTACAACATCACAATCAGTCTCGTCTCGGCATTCGGGCGAGGTAAGCGCGTCTACCGTATTATTAATTACTTATAACTTATTTGTTACATCGCTGCTGATAAGGGCCGTCGGTGAGTGCCGTTAGGTTTCTACTTACGGGCGCCGCTGGCGTGCCGCGGGACGATGGAAGAGATTAAGTCTGCGGAAGAAGATGTGAGTATTGCCAGCGACCTGAGTGAGCAGGAAAAGCTTATAGAAGCTCTGGAAAAGGAACAAGAAAGCATGGACGATGAATCGCAACCAAATTTATTGTGTGGAGAGAAATCAAAACCGATTAAGCGGGACAGAGTTGAAGACGATGAAGAAGAGTGGGAGACTGTGCTAAGCAAGCGGAAAAAGGATAAAGCAGGAAAAAATGGCGATAAATGCGAGATTTACCTTTCATCAAATGAAAGCATGCCGAAGCAGTTTGCACTGGCAAAGATCTTTAAAAATATAGGCGTTAATGTTGACAAGGTCAGATACGTAAACCCTTTCAAAATCAGAGTGGACGTACCAAATGAGGCAGCTGTAGACCAAATTGAGTCGTGCAAAGAGATAATAGACCGAGGGTGGAGAATACACAGAGCCATGGAAGTCAACCTATCTTACGGTGTGATAAAAGACGTCGACCTAGAGTTGAAAGATGACGATATTTTGGAAAGTATATCATGTCAGGAACCAGCGATACTTGTGTCGGTAAATAGACTTTTACGCCGAAAATCTGGTAGTGATGGTTGGGAACCCAGCGAATCGGTCAGGCTTTGTTTTAAGGGGTCTTTCCGTCCAGCTTCTATAAACGTAGATGGGTTAAGAATTAGAGTTGACCCTTACTTCTTCCCTGTATCACAATGCAGTCACTGCTGGGCGTTAGGCCATACTGCCAAAAGGTGCCCGTCCAGAAAAGTTGTTTGCCCTAAATGTAGCGATAAGCACGACAATTGCGAAACCTCTTCTTTTAAATGTGTAAACTGCGGCGGTAACCATATGGCGTTGTGGAGATCGTGTCCAGCATATCGCAAAGAAAAAAGATTAAGAGAATTAATGGCCGAATTCAATTGTACGTACCGGCGAGCCTTGACATTATATGTTCCAATGACTTATCCCGGTAAGCGAGGAGAATCACCACAATCAGAGAGAGTGTTTCAAACGACACGTGCAGTAATAGATAAAGACGCTATCACACCAGGGCAAAAACCATCTTTTGCTGAAGTCGTGACGCGAGCTATCATTCACAGAGATATTAAAAAAACACCTACATCTCGTCCTCCTAAACAATATGTCCGAGATAAAAGTGCAGAGCCATTTATTTTCGAATCAGGAGTAAGACCCAAAATTACAAAAGCACGGCAAGATATTACGGAACAAGATAAAAGAGAGAAAGAGGTAAAATTTGGTGAGCTGACAAGCAGGTTAAAAGAAATATTTTTTTTGAAAGGAATTACAATGCAGGACAAAGTGCAACGAGCAATTAAATGTTGCATAGAATGGGTTATCTTAATATTAGTAGAAAATATATCGGACTGGCCAGTATTGAAAGCAATAATGGATTATATAGGACTGTAATGGATTGCAACGATAATTATTTAAGGATTAATATAATTCAATGGAATGCGCGAAGTTTGCTACCTAAGTTACAATCATTAGAACATGTATTATATCGAGAAAAAATCCACATTGCTGTTATCTCTGAAACATGGTTAGATCCTGACAAACGATTAAAGATAAGCGGATATAACATATATCGTGATGACAGGCACGACGCACACGGCGGTGTCTTGATACTAATACACAGTTCAGTGAAGGCTTCTTATCATAAGGTTAGTTTGGTTAATCCGGATATACAAGTAGTAATGGTCGATATTTTCAACTGCAAACACATTCAACATATATTAGGTATATATTGCCCGTCGTCAGTGTCTACGAATCAGTCAGACTGGGATCAACTTTTAAATATAGCAGATAAAAAAACATTAATTTTAGGAGATTTTAACGGCCATCATACTAATTGGTCATACAAAACGGAATCGCGAGGTTCACAAATTTACGATGCCTTATTTGAAAGTAAATTCATTAGCTTGAATGATAGTAGCTGTCCAACACTGATAAGATTAGTGCTCAATAATTTACAGCAAACTTCTCCTGACTTATCATTAGCTTCAACGGATATTGCTTTGAACTGTAACTGGGGAACTATTAATGAGAATTTAGGTAGTGACCATCTAATTATAAAGATTACCATACATTCGGAGAAAAGTTCAGTTAATATTAAATCACGACGTAATTACAAAAAAGCTGATTGGAACTCTTATAAACAGGAACTTGAGATACATTTTACGGATTTTGTATATAATACGAACAGCCCTCAAGAGACATACGATCATTTTATAAATTGTATCAATACCGCAGCGGACAGACACATACCATTTTTAAAAATAAATAACAACCCTAGCAGTAATTTTACACCTAAACCCTATTGGCAAACTTCACTATCAAAATTAGTTGCTGAGCGTCGCTTGGCTCTTGCTATATTTCGACGCAACCCCACACCTAATAACTTTGAAAAACTACAAAGTAAAATCCGAGAAACTCAAAAACTTCTAAGGAAATCACGCGAGAAAGCGTGGCATGATCATTGTTCCTCTTTTGACGGTACTATGAGTCAGAGTGAGATGTGGCGCAAGATAAAATGGTTAAAGGGGTATAATAATTCGCGGTCACATGTTACTGAAGATCAGGCCATTAAACTGCTGAACAGCTTAACACCTGACTACGTACTTCCTCGAGAACCGATTTTCATAGAAAGAAATTCCAGCTTAGACATAACAATTACCAGGCACGAATTAGAAGCATGTATGCGTCATAAAGATACATCCCCAGGAAGTGACAAAATTTCTTATTCCATGTTGACGCACCTTCCCGATAATGGTAAAAATGTCCTTCTAATGTTGTATAATACATTTTATATGCTGAGTTTTGTCCCGTCCCAATGGCGAGATATTACCGTAATACCTATACCTAAACCCGGGCGCACGCCCCAGACGACTGGATCTCTGCGACCCATTTCAATGATATCCTGCATCTGTAAAACCTTCCATAATATATTAATAAAACGACTGGAATGGTATATTGAGAGGAACAATTTGTTATCACCATATACGACCGGTTTTAGAAGATGCCGCTCCACAATGGATAACCTTTCTAGTTTAGTATCTAGGATCCAAACTGGTTTTTCACTACATCAAAACACTATAGCAGCATTCATTGATATAGATAGCGCTTATAATAACGTCGATTTGAACAGTTTGATAAATGTTATGCAGCAGATAGGAGTTAGTGCTAGGATTTGTAGGTACGTATGGAACTTTCTAAAAGAACGACACCTTAAAGTAGAAACGGAGTCTTATTGCCATTCCAGAAGTACATCATGTGGTATCGCCCAAGGGGACCCTTTCTCTTCTTATCTCTTCAACATTATAACAATCAACATTTGTAAAAGTATAAATAACGTATTTATTTCACAATATGCGGATGATTTCGTTCTGTACATAAGCTTCTACAACATAAAAGAAGGAAAGGCACAGTTACAAAAGGCTTTAAATAACCTAGTTAAACTACTGGACACTATTGGCTTAGAAATTTCACCAGCTAAAAGCAAAATATGTTTATTTAAGAGGGGTTACCATATGGAATTAATAAATTTAACTGTTAACGGTATTTCTTTGCAAGTAGTTGATTGCGTAAAGTATTTAGGATTATGGCTGGACAGATCTTTACGCTGGGCTAAACACATCAATGAACTAAAAGAAAACAGCTTAAAACTGATAAACGTATTCAAAATTTTGGCCGGGACGAGTTGGGGCGTCCATCCGATTCACTTAAGACGTATTTACATAGCCATGATTCGCAGCAGGTTAGATTACGCGAGTGCCCTGTATGGAAATAGTTGTAAAACACATTTAGGTAAATTAGATAAGGTTCAAAACCAATGCATGCGTATTATCGGGGGCTTCATTAAAACCACCGCTATCCACGTGATGGAATGTGAGTTACACATTCAACCTTTAAGCGTTCGTAGGTATTATCTCGCTGGGAAGTTTTGGTTAAAATGTAAATCTATATCTGATAATGAAATAATTAATATCATTGATAACCTCAACACCTTATGCCATAGTGAATATACGGTAGCATGGGTATATTGGAGGAGTAAAAATAAACCATTATTATGTTTAACGCATCAACAGCTTAAAGATATTCCTATATACTCAAGTAAACAGTTAGAAATGTATTCGTTAGATACGTGGACCAGCAATGTGGATGTCTCGAAGGTAGTTGCTCCCAATATTGATACTGTGCTTGGTCCAAAAAATAAATATCATAATAATGAATTAAAAGAGATGTGCGAACAATTTTTAGAAAACAACTGTCAAGGGTTTTACAAAATTTTTACAGATGGTTCCAAGGAAGGTATGAATAGTGGGGCAGCTATTTATGATCCTCAGATAAATAAATCAATTCAGTATAGTGTCAGTGTCAACATATCTATTATGTATACAGAGCTAATAGCCATAGCAGAAGCTATTTCTTATTTAGATACATTACAAGCTGGAAAGTTTGTAATTTTGTCAGATTCCAAAAGTGCTATTTATCATTTGGCTCGGTGTACCTCGAATGTTCGAGGCGCTCCGATAGCCTACCGCATTTTGGAATCGATATACAAATTGGTAAATAAAAATAAAGAAATAAAGATCCAATGGATACCATCACACGTCGGCATACCAGGCAACGAGGAAGCTGATCGCCTCGCCAGAGATGCTTTACTCAACGGGACACCCTTCGTTTGCCTGCCCTTGTTCTCCGACTGTTTAGGTATGGTCAGAGATAGAGGTAAGGAGCTGTGGCGGGAGCACTTTGACGAGCGATCGGTATCTAAGGGCGTTTGGTATAAAACAATTCAACCTAATCTGAACCGCTCACCTTGGTTTGCCGGCGCTGATATGAGTAGGACGAACATTGTAACGGCCATGAGGCTTCGATCCGGTCACATTCCGCTCAACAGATTTTTACACCTGATAGGTAAGGCCGAAACACCAAACTGCACTGAGTGTGGAGTGGTCGAAGACGTATATCATGTTGTGGCGGAGTGTGTCCGGACCGAGGCGGAAAGGTCCGATTTTTATTTGTACACCAACATTAACGTGAGAGATGTGGGGTGGTGTAATACTGTTCTGGCTTATCCCTTGTCGGACGAGGCTGGAACTCTGTTCAACATCGTTAAAAAATGTTTACAACGTAGAATAATGTAGTAGTTGGTAAGAGGCCTATGAGGGTGGCATGGTCATGTCTGACCAAACCCTCAATAATATTAAAGAATAAAAAAAAAAAAAAAAAAAAAAAAAAAAAAAAAAATCACAATGACTCCCAATGAAATACTTATTAGATACCTACCTGAATATTATCCCTAAATTTCGTGATTTAATGCTGTATAAGGCTTGTACAAAGATAGAATGATACCCTTGGTACTTAAACCAAACAGTGAGTCGCGAATCGGTGCTCGTCACGCACAACGAAAGATTTACGTGGCAAAAACTTGCGCAAAGCAATTTCAAGGCCAGCGGTGGTAGGGTGATTTTTTGCCGCTTATCGCTATCAGACTACCAATTTTTTGTTTGCATTTTTGAGATATTGTGGTACTGACAAACATCTCCGTTCCATTTACCTTCTCTACCATTTGTAAATTATACCAAATCGAATAAATCGTGAATAAAAAAGCTTTATCTTATCTGATGAATCACTTGATATGATTATTATTTTTCGTATTATAAGACTAGAACCAGTATAGTAGCAGTACAGTTATCAATTCAGATAAAAAAGGACACACGAGAGTCAATTGCAAAGGCCCTTTAAAAGGTGATTGAAATGCACCTCATGTTGCTCAAACATACACAAAGTTGACACAAGCAAACGATGCAGGCCCCGTCAGCGATGGTTACCTTAACGATAGTGGCATGAATACTGATGTAAAGCTAAATCTTGTTACATATGTTAAGGTTCATTTGCATTTTACTACTGGTAGGAAAACATTCATCAAGGATAAACGAGTACTAAATGTGTTCATCAGTCATTGATGTAACTTGCTACCGATTAGTATAAACCAAGACTTTCAAGACTAACTTTACACTTAACTAAAGAACAAATAGGTTTATGGCCTACAGTAGAGTGTTGAGCTGCTAATGATGATTATTATGATGAACTATAGATAGTTATCGACAAAATAATTAGGTATGTCCTTTGTAGAAAGGATCGAAATAAATTTTGTTTGAATTAGTGTCTATAAGCTACTGGTATTCATTGATTACCTACGTATTTTTACATATTTCTAATTAAATTAGTCGCTAAATCTTACTTTTTAAACTACAACATTGAATTTCTGGTAATTTTGTTACGTAAAAGTCGTTTTCTATTCTCAGTTTCTCACGGCATGCTAAGCAACTGTAATGTTATAGTCATAAAGTACCCATCACATACAAAACGAATCTAATTAGAGATTGAGTGTGTATTAATAGAGTCAATTTCAAGACATTGATGCGAAAATGAAAGGTGTTTTATTTAGATCCTAACAAACTGTGATGTTTATTTTTTAGCTGTGTTGATTGCTAATCAATATTCAAACGAAGCGCTGAAAAATTTAATCAATGGAGTGAAACCTTTTTCGTTCAAGATAATTTGAAACATCTCGACTAAATGGAGCGGTCATTAATCAATGCGCAAAAAAGTTGACGCGGAAGGAGTTTAAAAAAGAAGGATGGCACAAAAAGTCTTTTATCAACCGTTCAAGCCACGAGTACGCCCTATTTATTGTCTTGTAATTGAAAACATTTTTGTTTATACGGGAACAAATAAAACTGCTATACATCTGATTGGGGGTACGGTGCTTTTGCGTGACAAATTGCACGTCTTGCGAGAAACTGTAACATAATAAAAACCCACTAACACCAAATGGATCAAAGAGGATAAAACAATAAAAGTGTAACGCAGCGTGAAACCGATTGATTTCTTCATAGGGGTCGGTCGATCAGCCCTCTGAGGCACTTTGTAACAGACATTAAAGTATAAATGCTCGAGTCGAAACCCTCATACAAGTAGGTCACTAAGCAGGGAACATGACGAATCGCCTCCATCACTCCTTGACGTAGCTGGGAGAGGGAGTTGAACAGATAAGACTTTACACTCAACCACTCCTGGATTCTAACAATTTTGATAAATGATTATATTTCTTGAGGAAGAGGAAAATTTTTACTTTTTGCAAGCTTAACAAGAAAAGTTTCCTTTTCTTTTTTTTATAAGACTCCGCCGCCGCGCCGTCAAGCCTGGTTTTAATTAATATTAAGGAGCTCCTTAGATGGTTAATTATATACAGCAGTCATTCTAAGAATTTAGGCACATCGGCGTTCAGTCAGCCTATAAAATGGGACCGCTACTCGTAATATAAGGAGTCGTCGGAACAATGGTCCCACTGTTTTCCGGAGCAACTTTAACCGTATACATTAGCAAATGTTCCGACATAATACAAAGAGGTAATTAAAAAACCATGAAGACAAGGAGAGCCACTGGTGTAGCGTGGCAAGAAACGTAATTATAGAAGAGTCGTTAACCGTCTCTTTGGTATATGTACTCGTAGAATATCTACAGTTTGTTTGGAATAAAACAAACATTTTTATAATTTATTACTGTAATTGCGTTTTCGAAAGGTTCGACTGCGAAGTCACGGCATTTCGTAACCACGATCGAGCGCATTCCATCGTATGGCCGGTGCAACGCCCCTGGGATACCCAACAACCCGACAACTATGACACCATACACAATTTACGTAGTTAAAACCACCAATAACAGTGATTCTGCCTACTACTAGCTTAATAAGGAACTCGTAATACTTACAGGTAGATATATAATAAAAGAAGAAGTGGGTATAGTTAATGACGTGAAGGCGTCAGACGAAGGTAAGATTGACTAAGCTAATAACACCTCTAGTTTAAGAATTGGATGCCTAAACAGGGATAATAAATCGGGTAATAGGAAAGTAAATGAACTTCCCGTAAGTCTGTCTGTCGCCTTCCTGTTTCAGCTGGTTTGACGAGCATCTTGCAGGCCGGAAGATTGCGAAACTATCTAGGAACACGTGCGAAAAGGAGGCCGCTTGTGCAATCGGCAGCCAGTTATCAAAGACTGTTGCCCTCTCTAATGCAACTCAAATATCTGAACCCGTACGTTACTAACGGTACAATAGCTTGGTATTTGCGCTCGCATTGTTCGCTACAATTAAGAAATTTCTGCCTTTCTATCGTATATATAAAATAATATAGATATTGATATGACGTCATACCTGCTTTATTGGTTATACTTAAATAGTAAAAAAGAACATCTCTAATAATGGATCATGAAGTATTTTTCATAAACAATTTATAATATACGTACTTTACGGTACTTGGACTATTACTATTTTTAGGTCAATTTAAGATGACAAACATACCCGTACTCGGTACGAACCGTTAAGTTTATAATTTAATTTCTATACAATCTTATTACTATTTTATTAAATAACATTATAAATGACGATGAAAATAATAATTATAATATATTCACTCAAGAATAATTAATTTGGAAATCGTATTGAATACAGGTTGCACAATGACATAAGAATGCAATGGAAATGGTTGACTCCGATAGTTTATCATTGAACTGATTGGCTGCGCATACTGTTACGAAATATTATCATACGATATCGAGTCAATCAGTGGAACAGAAATGGTGTCATTGATCTAGAAAATCACAATAATCATGTTATGATTCAGTGCAATTTTATGCGATAAAACCATGTAAGAAAGGTAACTTATTATTGGTATTATCGTTGCGTTTCATCTTACTATGAGAAAAACATCTCATGTGGTAGGAAGTAGCAGTAGTCCATAATATAATAATTATTCCTAATAAGTAATTAAAAGTTACAATACTACACAATTATATAATTCTTAACTTTTGTACCTATGCGCGGTATTATTTGGCATTCATAATTGTAGATTATTTGTAGATTAGTGATGGTCTATTATAAAACGTGTACATAACCTAATTCAACAGATTAGGAAAAACGATAAAACTCAACTTGATTAACAAAAATGCGATTACAAATGATATATTGTTAATCCGACATGCGATGAAAATATCATTGCAAATCCATAGAATAAAAGGGGAAGGCCAATGTCAACGACCTATCACCCTATAGGCACAACAATGGGACACATCGAAAAAAGGGTCCTGTGCCATTATGGGTCCAAATTACCGCTTCAATGGTTGACCAAATTCGACTGATCCCGAAATAAATAGTCGTGGCACGCGAGTTCTCTCTAAAGAGAGTAAGTAATATGTTTTAAAACTTGTTGTTGATTCAATAGTAAATATAACTAGACCTTTTCTAGAAAGCCTTGTGAAATCAGATTATTTAATGGACTAATCCACTAAAAATAATCTGTTAACTACTAATAACCTGTAATCGTCTAAGTTAGATAAGAGGAATTCTATTTCTGTAATGTTTCTCCCTGCAAGGTAGGCACGAAATCAAATTTGTACCGTATTAAGTGTGTCTTAATATTCAGGGGTTTGGTTAACCAGGGACAGGGGAGCGATCAATTTCAAGGGCCCCCTCTTCTTATTCAAATCCCTTCTTTGTCTTTCGTATTTCATACAGTCAGTGATTCATAACATGATAAAGGCAGTCATCTTGGATATGCTCCTTACCTACATACATTCTTAAGAGTACACAAATAAATAGGTACGTTACGATACCTAGCCTTTAAATTATTTTTGTTTTGTTTTTTCTAAATTCTGTTTTATCAAAAGATTTCACTTGATAAGATGCCATGGGAATTTTAATTACAATTACCTACTGTTTGATTATTTATCATTAACATAATATAAATGCTAATAAGGAAGCGTATTCAAAAAAATAAGGAAATTGCAATGTAAGTATAAGACTTGTTAAAAAAAACATAACAGTGTTATTCATAGTAGGTATCAGAATTCCTTAATTTTACGTGTCCTAAATTGTGCAATTAAATTCACTGCACACAACAACGTGGTTCGAAGATAAGAGCTATCAGTACCGATAAGCAACTCTGTTGGTGATATCATACAACTATTAGCAAGTAAAAAAGAAAGCCTTATCTACTATAAAATAAAAATAATACGTACTACACAAAACAAAACAACTAAACTGGCACCAAAAAAAAAAACACAGTAGAGAAAAAGAAACTTAACACAGTTAAAAAGATTACCGGTGAACGCGCGTTATTTTTGTGAAAACACTTCAAGCACAAATTCGACGACGATATCAAATTTTCGCGTGAAATCTGATATGTGTACAATGTTTCGTGTTAGGAACAGCGGCGCGAGGAATACAGCACTCGCCGCGGCGACCGGGCCACAACTGACGTCTAGCCGAGCGTTCCGTCTCCGTCGCACTTCACTACGCATGTCCGTTACTGTCCCTTCATCATTCTAAAATTCATCTCCAATCTCTCATCAAACCTTTAATTCAGATAAAAAATTAGAGATAACATCATAACCATTCATGGTAAAGGATTTTAAGCTAGCTAAAACGAAGACAGATGTTATTTTAGAATGAGACGGCAATAAACACAGAAGCAAGGTCGATCGTGATTACTAATACATGCCTACGGCAAAAGCTAACAGCTAGGGCTCTGCACCTGGTATACAAAGATAAGGAGATTTAAAATTGCGTAGGGCTCATACAAGAACATTCTGGAGCTTTGAAATATAAAACACTGCTTTAAACTATCACGGTTGTTCACTATGGTTCTATTATTATTTACGGGGTAAACGAAAGATAATACGTTTACTTCTACGAGTAGGTAGTATGTAAAATAAACCGTACATAAAATAAACCGTTTTTAGTACACCGAAATCAGAACTTGAATAGGGTCGTCTATGATCTTCTAGATAATCAAAGTGGAATGGACATTTTGCTTGTCTCAATCTTGCATTTTTTAAGCAAACATGCGGTTTACGATGGAACACACTTATGATTTAGTAGCAGCAACCCGCGATTTCACCCGTGATTTCTGGGATAAAAAGGAGCTAATAAATAAAAAGTAGTATGCATTTTTCCAAGTTAAAATAACCTCTATACTTAATTTCGTCCACATCCGTTCATTACCGTTTACCATTTTTGCGTCATTGAGTAGTCGCACGTTAGACGATGTCCTAAGGTGACAAACATACTACGTTTTATTTATTTTAATAATAAACATTTATAATAATAGTAGAGAAGTAGGTTTTACATATAGAATGATACATTTCTTGTTACTTGCCATTTTCTGTTATTGTTTTGATTTGAATATATTTTATATTTAAAATATCTCAATGTAACGATTCCAAACTGAAATTCGTTAAATTTGAATACTATATATTTCCGTTAAATTTTTTGTCGTCTTTGTGGAAATCCTTTCTCAATCAGACCTCGTCTAACGTGCAATGAGTTATCATAATTTCACAGCTCAAAATTGATAAACAATACTTTCATTCTACATCGTAAATGTTCTTGATACTTTCTCTCAGACGACACATATGGGTCGAACGAAAGCTGGTATTGTTATAGGTTCACAATGCACAATAGTACCAGAGAAGACATTCTGGCCCGCAGTTTCTTGTGATTCGAGTGAAATGACAGACCACTTAATAAACATTATAGCAAATGCGTCGCTTTGATTAAAATAGTTATACTATATAACTCTTTAAATGAACTCGGCTATAGAAAAATGTATAGTCTACGGAAATGTATACATATTATCTTAGCTTTAGCTTTCTAAAGACAACTAAAATTATACAATAACAAATTTAAAAAAAAATTATGAATGGTTTTGTCACTAGAACTAAAGACGTATACCAAATATTATTATACCAATCTGTCAACACGAAAGAGGTAAAATTTCAATTACAAAATTTGACCCAAAAAACAATAATCGAACAGGGAGAGCTAAATAAGACCGCTTTGACCGTTTGATAACAAGCAGAGGAAAATAAAAAATATTATTTTCGTGTTCAAAATACAAACTGCTGCAGTCGTGTGTCGTACATCCAGGGAATTCATTACACCTATGACCAAATTCATCAAAATCCGTTTCTTTAGTTGTGCCAGAGTTGCGTAGGTAGGTGCATAACAGGCTAATATCCAAACATTTTTAACAAGAAAATCAAGGATATTTTGTAAGCTTAAATTGAAGAAGTGAGTGATATTGAATACTTGTTCAAATTGAATCGGTGCATTAACTAGATAATATTGTAATTACGATCAACTGACTGTATACGAGTATCTAAGAAGGTAATATTATACATGCAGTCCGAATTACAAAAGCTAGAGAGTAAGTCTTAAAGATTACTATAGGTAATTTTCGAATTTGTTACTTACTTACAAGCAGCAATTATACATGTGAACTTCAAGTAAATATTGAAAGTAGTCTCACGACCAAGTCGACATTGAACCGAGTAAGTAAGTATTGTAAACCATACTTATCTTTACGTTGTCAACGGGTTTAATATGTAGGTACTCGATTTAATAATCGAAAAGTAAATATCTGCTCGTATAAATCAGTCAATAAATTTAAGAATTGAAAAAATATCGAATGTTTCGTCGCAAAATGCTCACCGACACAGAACCTACTATGTTCAAAACTGTTTAAGCCTATTTTGTAACTTTGCATTGTATACGCATTTACTACTTGCATACAACTTTCATAAAAAAATTATAAACAGTAGGTAATTTATCATAGTACCGAACTTATTCCCAATTTATTACACTTTCTTTGGTGGTAAAGTGATGGTTAATTTATTTTATTGTTATATGCAATGGTTAAAGAAATTTCTTACGTAATCAACGGCGGCGGTGTAAAAAATATAATGTAATCAACTGCCTTCTCATACGTAGTACTATTATTTATTCTGTGCTTTTACTGAATTGTTTTTGCTATAATAAAGCAATATATAACTTTAATTTTAAGATTAAAACATAACCTATATTCGAGCAGGCTTTACAAAACAAGTAAGTAGACTGATGTAGATGGAATAAATTCGTCAGTGGATTCGAACACCACAAAACTAAAAGAAAGGTGACTCGCAGACTATTGCACTCTATCTCTGTCTGTATATATAAAATTCAAAGTCCTGACTGAGCTATCAACGCACAGCCTAATCCGCTGGTCCTAGAGACATGAAATTTGGAGGGTGTGTTCTTTGTAAAGTATACGTATCTACTAAGAAAGTATTTTTGGAAATTTCACCTTTAAGAGGGTAAAATAGGGGATGAAAGTTTATATAAAAGTCCGTTAATTTCGAAGTTAGGATCTTCAAATTTTATGTTTAGAATGGCGGTTTAAAATTAGTTTATAGGTGACTCAGTGTTTTCGAAAATTCCACCCCCGAAGGGGTGAAAAAAGGGATGAAGTTGTGTATAGAAAGTCCTTCATTTCCAAAGTAAAAATCACAATACTTATTATTTAGGCTTAAGGTTGGAAACTAATGCAACGTTTATCGTTGTTTTTTAATTTCAAGCCTTAAGAGGACGAAACGGGGGATGAAATTTTGAATTTAAGTTGTTCAGTCCTTAATTTTGTATTCAAGTACAAATAATGAGCACGTGTATCGTGTTATTACTAAGGGTTTACTGCTACTATTTATCTATAAATAAATGTTATGTGATGCAAAACTTTAAAAGAGCAGCAAGTTAACAATACTGCAAAACTTTGCACACTACTGAAGCCAAAGGTGTAAAATTTCCCCTTGTAATGTAAGTTCGTACTTTGAGATATTCATATCCTATGTGGTGATAAAATGGAGGAGGGAGAAAAAAGATGTTAGGTTATGGTTTGAAGACCAACATCTTACAAGGTCTATCATCTTATAAGGTTTTAAGAAAGAAAAGCTATAAAGAAACATATGATCAATCAGCTAAAGCCCAAGCTCTCACGAACGTGCTACAAGACTTCGTAAACACTCTTGAATGGGATCAAAGATGTATTGAATATCAATGACACACGCATAACACGTCTCTGTTTTGCAGAATACCAGCTTAGCTAAGAACGTGGCTGACCTCTAGAGTACGCTCAAAGAACACCATGAGTCATTCCTGAAAGTAGGCTTTACGATGAACAAGGGACGAACAACACTAAGATCATAAATCACGACATCCGCGTTCGGAATGGTATTTTTTTTTTAATTTTGGTGACGTCTTTGCTCAAGATCCCACATAGTCTGAAACTCAAGGTGTATAATCAATGAGTATTGCCTATGATCACATAAGGTGCTGATACGTGGTCACTAATGACCAGTTTAAAATCCGAGTGGCTCAAAGTGCAATGGAATGGGCCATGTTAGCCATCACTCTCCTAGACCGTATGCCAAACGTGGAGATTCGACTGCGAACAAATGCCGAAGATGTGGATAAATGGACAGCGATACTCAAGTGAAGATGACAGGACACTGGTCATAAGGGAAGATGGATGGCAGGCCAAAGAAGGCAAAAGATGGTGGCCGCGGAACGGAAAGTGGCTACTGAGCAGGCCACCAGCTCGCTGTTCGGGCGATATTGTTAAGTCGGCAGGAAAGCAGTAGACTAGACTGGTACTGGACCGGAAAAGATGACGCGCTAAAGAAGATACCTATACTTAGCAGTAGTAGTTGTAAAATGGTTGACGATTATGACGATGAAAATGTAAACAGATTATATTATGTATTTTTCTCAAATTGTAAAAACGATAATATATTGGAGCATAAAACTCGGTGTGGTTATAGCATAGCGTAAGCATAATCAGCGTATTCCATTTCACTGCTGACTTAGGCCTGTCCTGGAAAGGAAATTGAGCCACGCTGGCTCAATGGCGGGTTGGTGAAATCACGTAAGTACGGCATTGAATTTCTTCTCCGGGTGCAGGGCCTCACGATGTGTGCATCACCAAAATGCCAGTATGAGTATAAGAATCCGTACCTACATAATCTCCAAAGAACTCATTGGTACGGACCCAGAATTTGAACATTTGTACCAGCGACTTTACGGTTTCGAGTCGACGTCGAGTGGTCTACAAATTAGCTACCGGGGCTCAGGTGGTAGCCTAATCAGTTTAAAACCACGTTGTGGTTATAGACCAATTTCTAATATCGTACCTACCTGTTATAGGTAGGTACGATATACCTTACAACCCACGCGGGCCGCGGGCAGCAGCTAGTCGACGAATAACGTACAACTATACGTCATATCATATGAGTCCAAGATAATATATAGATAGATGAAATCCAATCGAAATCTAAAGAATATGAAACCCATTGGTTTGCTACCTAAATGTTTTTTTGGCTAGATCGTGATCCATGCACGTACCTTTTTCCAGCACTGGATCGGTTAATGTGATGATCATAATGTCACAAATCAGTACTGTAAAGTAAATAGGGAATATGCATGTGTTCCAATTGTTACAAATATAATAGGATAAATGGAGAGTTTAACTGAATCTGATGCTTACTTCAAAAAATAATTGAAATCGGCTGGTAAAGTTATCAGATAAGTATTCAAAGTATTTGGGAGAGAGTCATCTGAGCCTTTCTAGAAATACACATGCATGGTATAGAATTTGTTTGGAATCGTAAACTTTGACGTCAAAAACCTAGTACAGTGCCCTCATGTCTAACATCAAACTAAAATGGTTTAACTTCGTTATTTGTGCACATATAAACATTTTACTTTCGTTGATTTGTTTTCTTGCCAATCAGCTCTTTTGTGAGTCAATAAAAAAAAGCATATTCCCTATTGATCAGTGCGAGTGTTTAACATTCAGTTTATCAAAATTACTATTCAGTGTAAAAATTCTAAGTTTGGAAGGTTGCCAGTGTTTGACAGCTACAAAATGTAACATTCTGTTATATTTTCTCATTTCATCGGGTCACGCGAAAAGCAGTCTAGACAATGTAATTACTAGTTTTTAAATAAAAAGACAGATTGAAACTTTGTCACTGCTCAAGCTGCTTTGTTTTTATACATATTCATTCGTAAACTGATTTAAATTACTATGACAAAGTACTACAACAAGGTTGTTTTTAGAATAGACACTGAATTAGTTTGCAAACAATATGACCTCATTGGCGAGCCCAAAGGGAATCTTAGGTAATATTTTGCTACGTTTAATCAGAAGTTTCTAGTTGATAGTTAGTGATTACTACATTTTCTTAGTATTCACTAGCAAAATAGATTTTCGTTATATTTCGTCGTTATAGTTAATGCTAAATTAAGTACGAATACCTACACGAATACGAACATCATTATTGCGACACGAATGATACCTACAACAATACAATACATCGGCACTCGGCAGTACAAGGGTAGTATATTCCAACTTGTAGTTGTAGCTGTGAGATAGCTCTACTAATCAGCAATTCTTATGACTTTAACGATAAAAAAGTCTTAGCTTAAAAAAAAACTTGTGTTTTGTGTATATAGTTATCTAAACGATTTTTCATAAAATCGCTGTGTCCAGATCTAGATCTATAAATTAAACAGGAGTTAAGAAAAAAAAAAGTTGACGTATTTTATCCCACTAATTTGTTTAAACTTCATGAACAATAAAAACTCATTAACACAACATACATTATCCTTGTCATCAATTTTCATATCTGAAATAAACTTCTAAGCATTTGTGATACCGGAATAATGGTCTCTCCATAAGACTCTTATATTTGCATTGGCTCGGCAAACACCAGGGTAAAGAGCGGAAACGTTATTACAACTCAGCATCCATACTACATTCAAACCAAACCAAAAGTGTACGAAAATGTTGCTTTTAGCAGCATAGATTACGCGGTATATCCTGTAAAAGCTCCATTGGCTCTTGACAGCGTAATGGTTGTCAAAGGATAGGCAAAGATTCATAATTAACAAACTTATCGACAAGTGTGTTTAACAAACTTCTACTGCGGAATAATTGTAATGATTTTGTGTATAAGTCAAGCGTAAATGCTTAAACATTTTGGAACCCTTTCGAATCTCCTACAAATTTTGAGAATAACCTGATGAAATGATTTCAGTTTTAAATAAAGTACCTATGCATTTGCGGACTTTTAAAAGGACTCGAAGTCAATCGCAACGCTTTCAAGGGAATTGGTTTCGTGTGACGGAGATAGATAGGTAAAAGTTTTTTTTTTTCTCGAAAATCTGTCCGCATGAAGAAGATAGCATAAATTTGATGCATAAGACTTGAGTTCATAACCTAATATACTTAATAGTCTGGACGTGCCAATAAATTTCCAAAACAGCGTCACGAGCGAAACGAGCGAGATCATTCTGACCGCCATAATATCCCCGAAGGAATTATCATAACCGCCTCCATTATGTCATAAAGCGATAAATATGTTGTAAAACCATAAAGAGGCGGCGAGCAGTGACATAAATCGTCCAGAATTGGACCACTTCGCTTAACTAGAGTTGGTGCCAATATAGGCGAGAAGTTTTTGTCTGGGACATAAAATTGTATAAATAACTCTCTGAACTTTGATAAAAACCACACTTGAAAAGTACCACATTGGAATAGTATTAAGTGCACCTCGTGTCTTGTGGCGTGGTGGCGAGTGTACTTATTTTACCCACATACACAGCGTTCAATCTCTTCGCATTTTCGTGTACCCTTCCTTTTTCTTCTTCTTTCCTTTTTAGGGAGGTCTGTCCTACCTCATGAGCTATATATTCTCTTTCTTGGCATAATTTTACCTGAATCAATTGCGCTGTAATTATAGTGGACAAAAGATAACCGTACGAAAAAATAAATAAAGTTTACGGCTTAAGAATACTTATTTATTAATCTCAAAAGAATTAGATACAATAATTCACTTACTGAGATTGAACAATTAGTAGTAAAGTAATCAATGTGCTACTGGGCACAGCATGCATTACACAAGATAATGAACAAGATGTAAAATGTTTCGCATTTGTCGTCAACAGCCATAAAACGTCCACTGCTGGACGAAGGCCTCCCCCTTAAAAGAGGGGTGTTGCCATAAACCCCACGCTTAGGCAGGCGGCTTGGGGATCGCAGAATGCTGACACCGTTAACCAAGAGGACGCTGCTGCCCGTCCTCCGGTGGGTCTGGTTGTAGTTTAAGGACATACCCAGGTCCAACTATGTTTGCATTTGTATTTTTCACATTTGTAATAGGTATGAAATTTCGTAATATTTATTTACTATAATGAACATGTACAGCATTTAGGACATTAGAATTAAAATGTAGTGAAGAGTCTAGGTACAATTCAAAGTAGCAGCGGCCCCTGCACTAAGCGAAAGCTTGTATCGCAAGAAACCATCAACAAGTTAACAAAGCAGAATTAACTCATGGACTGACAAACCATTGTCTAAGAAGTAGCCAAAGCAATGTCATCGATAATTTGCATGATTTAAAAATAAAAATAAAATAAACAAGCTTAATTTAAAATTAAGTTAGTAAAGTTATGTTAGTAAAGTTAGTATATAAATATTTTATGATTTCCCTGTTATATTACTTATAATCGATTTAGGTAAAAAAATAACAAATAATTAAAATAAGAAACACGACTTGCCTGCCAAAAAACGAACTAAATTGTAAAATAAACATAAGGAGCTAATTATATCCTTTATACCTAAATCTGTTCAGGCATTTAGATGTTATAGTGGAACATAGAATCATAAATACATACAAAATAATTTTAAGTAGTTTTAGTTATGTAGTTTGATTAGATTTGTATATACTTAAGTACCTACTTTTAAAAATATGCCTCCAATAAAATATACTAATGCATCGATGAACCCTGAAATAATGAGCCTAAGCCTTCTTATTAAGAAAACTGACGTGGTTTTGACACATTTTAACAAAATTTCATTCAAATTCGAATTCGATTCGATTTCGTTTTTTTTTTTTTTCTTTTTATCTTGAGTATTTCCGTATAAATAAAACATGAGCCTTCTTACTAATTTGGATACTTTAAATAAAATTTATAAATAATCAATACTCATCAGCAACCGGTATTTCTAATATAGCTTTACTTTTGACAAAGCTCAGTATTCTGACTCTTGCTTTCATCGTTCCCTATCTCTCTGTCTGGCTTTAAGCTGGATCATTATAATGACGTTATCATTATTAAATGTATGTGACGTACATAGATGTTTGTTCTGTGGCTGGGTGTAGTATGTATTATAAGTATGTATTTACGAAAAAAAAATTATGTAAGTATTCTATCAGCTATCTGGTTTCCATATTACAAGCTTTGCTTAGTATGGAACTAGATGGCGCCGTGTGTAAAATGTCCGCCAATATTTATTATTATTATCATTTATGTATTAAATGATTACCTACTCAAAAAGGACAGCACAAGCTACATCTTTTACATAATATATCTTGTCTAGTCTATCTGTGTATTCAATGTTATGAGCAGACTTCTCGTCTCTCGAGATCTTCCAGCTATTCGATTATTTGCGATGTGACGCAATAATTAATGACGTCTAAATTAATAGTGGATTAGCCTCATTGTTATTAGTCGGGATATGCGTATCGTCAGGGCCGGATTCCAAGGTGTGGAGGCCCTGGGGCAACAAAGGAGTCATCATCATCGTCTGGCAAAAGATGTATACTGCAGGACAAAGGCCTCCCCTAAAGAGAGGGGTAGCCATTGCCTTAATCTCCACGCTTGGCTTTGAAAGTTAAATAATAATTTCCTAGCTTCAATCATTTCTTTGTTTGTCAATCGTTTATTCTGAGAAAAATCAAATTAACTCAGCAAACATATTAGGATTTACCAAACTTTTTTATTTAGTAAGTACAATATATGTGGGGTAGTACCCCTGCTCTTATGGAGGCCCCGGTTGCCCTCCCTTAAACCCGGCGGCGACGCATATCTTCATCATAGTTTGGCAGCTTGATACTGTAATTCTGTATGTTATAGTCAGGAATGTGTAATTAATTTCAATGCATGTCAACTGTTATTACAGGTTATTGTTTTTAAATAGCAGAATGTAGAATGTAGTTTACATTTTACTGTATTATTGATTAATAATTTAATTTAATTTAATTTAATTAATAATATCAATGAAATAAGTGAGCTATTAAGCTTAGAATGGTGCGCGATGCTATCTCGATCGAGCACTTATTTTTTTTTAAAGATATCAAAAATCACTGCGTAGGTAGTAGGTATATTAAGTTATGAATTCGCAGTCGTTTAAATAGGGGAGATGACTGATGTTTATATCGTTGAAACCAATAGCTTTGATGAAGAATTTAAGTAAATATAGTATGTTTATTGAAGAAAAAAAAACGGTTAATAATGTTCTGATATATGAGCGTTTAAAATTTTTGTTAGAGACAACTCTGTCCCTTTCCCACAAAACAAAAAATGGCGTCACGCCTTACTTGTCAGAATAAAATTTATATGGCGTACAGAGAAGTGACGTCACGATTTGCTGTTTCGCCTCTCTGTCTAGCATGATATTAAAATGCTTATAAGTTGCTTATTTTTGATCAGATTTTCATTTTGGTTTCATTAATCAGCTATATTTATGGGCCACATTTTAATAGGACAATAAAAAAAACCAGTCATCTAGCCTATTACTGAAAATAACATGTACAATGGCTTAGAAAAATATAATTCCGTTTCAAACAAGATTTCATTTTCTAAACTGGGCGTAGCCTATAATCCCATTTTTAAGTAGATATTAAAACTTGTGGTCGATTCTGGTGGGTTTTAGTTGACAGTTCTAAACGAACTAAAGTATTGCTGACCTTAGCTAACATGCTTAGTAAAAAAGTGACAGCAATACTTTAGTTAGTTTAGAACTGTCAACTAAAACCGCCAGAATCGACCACAATGTTTACATTGTAAGTAAGTTTGTAATGAAATTCTCCGCTATTTCCCCGGTTGCGATTTTGCATAACTACTGCTGCTAGTGACTGTTTTGTTCCCCATTCAATGAAAATATATAAAAACAAAGAAGCATGATTCTACAGCCACAGAAAATCAGTAAGAGTAATAAGTAAGATAATCATTGTATGTGCATAGATAAAATCAGAAAACAGTTCCAAAAAAATAAGTTCACCCAACTCATTTAACTAGGGTCCTAAAATCAATACGAAGTCCACTCAAAGGAGATTTGCCATAATGAAATAGCTGCAGAAACAATCGACGAAGTATTCGCTGCAAATTAACGAGGGCTAATGGAAGGGGAATTATTTTTAAGTAGCAAACAGTGAGTGAACCATTGATTTTAAACCACTTTGAAAGGGGCTGCGTTCATTCAAAGCAACAGTGGTATACCCAGACGCTATACCTAGTTACCTACATAATTTATTCTACTGCATAATAATATTTATATAATATTGCCCACGACACAGGTCACCCTAGTGTGGGATCCTGTGCACACCGACAGATAATCTATTGTTTTTCCATATATATCTGTTACTGCTAAGGTGTTTCTATTTAGTGCTTAAGTTTTTTATAAAATAAATTTATCTTATCTTATCTTATTTTTAGTTTTTCTAAGTTTAGTAGAAAATCATTAAACGATTTTCTACTAAACTCAATAAATCTTTTAATTAGTTTTTTTCTCAAGTTTTTTAATGATGATTGATGTTCTCATTTTATAGTGCTTAGGTATATTTTTTATAAAAAAAATGTGATTAAGTTCATATCCTAAATTTTAAGTCCAATCTTTACTATAAAATGTATCCAACAAAAAAAAACATTAATTACCTACTCACATTCTGGATGAGTTAAGAAAATAAATTAACATAATTCAGTCGGATGAGTTAAGAATACTGATTTAGGACGAGTTGAGATAATTTTGAAAGAAGGATGAGTTCGCCAAGGATCAGTAAGGAACCACCCCTATAAAAAGAAGAAGACATTGATCAACGTTATGGTTACATATACATATTTACAATTTTAAATTATTTTACCACTATAATCCATTGCTAGAAAATGTAATTCAGTTCTCAAAAGTGCTCACTGAACCTTTGCGAGACGAGCAGACCTTTTCAGACTTAATTCTGAGATACAAAATAGAGGATAGTGTCCGTAAATGCATTATCTCGAAAGTTTCCCGAAGAAGCGACCGACAATTAGCAATGCGACGAGCTTGATTGTGCCAACTAGAAGCAGTATAAATTATATTAACTACCTAACAATAGGTACGCAAACTTGTAAAACTGGAAGGAGCAAAAATTTATACGATTATAAGATTATTATAATGGATAAGTAAGATTAGGTTTAGAAAAAAACATTGTTAGATTTAAGCAAGTTTTCATGCATATAATACGCTTTTAAAAAAAGAATACAACTTCAACTTCGGCTTCAACTTCGAATACCTGGATGACATCTTCATAATTTCTAGTAATTTTGATTTAGAAACCAAACTACTGAATCGATAACGATAAAAATTATATGGGACTATCTCTTAAGTATTACTTACCAAATAAAAAAAGAATCATTAAAATCAGTTCATAATTGGCGAAGTAATCGCGTAACATACATACAAAAACATAGTCGAATACAGAACCTCCTTTTTTGAAGTCGGTTGAAAATTGGGCATAACCTACAATGTCATTTTTAAAACTATCTCATTCCCATTCCCATCTTTACCTACCTACTAAAAATAGTTTAGATTAATACTTTTTTTTCTGAAACGTTGTAGTGTTATTTACTTACAGCTATTTCACCGACTCTGATTTTACATTTTCATGTTCAGTGATTTTATATCTTCAAAAATGGTGAAATGCTCGATCGAGATAGCGTTGCAGTGGCGCGCAGTGTTTTAAGGAAAGTAAGGTACCTACCTACTTATACCTACTTTATAACAGGAATTTTATGCACATAATTGTTTACCAAAATTCGTCTAGGCAATGTAGCGGTATTGAGATGATCATGATAAGGCATAGCGATGCCGACCTTATTTTAGGAATTCCATTGCAGCATATGTTACTTTTTGTTTATTTATTTTTGTTGGTACAAATACATAAAAAAACTGCAGTTGCCTCTTCCAGGATGCAAAATATCATTGCTACTTCTTTAGCTGGTGCCCCTCAAAATATTCACTTAGCCAGTGGAAACTCTGGAAACGGCTCTTTTGTTACCCACCTTGAGTTAAGAGAATTAATTAACAATATCAACTGATGTGTTGTTGTATGTGTGCACGATTTTAATACAAAGCTGTCGTACAAAACGAAAAATACAATGACAAGGTACTGAAGCGTAAATTGCCATAGGTAAGGTACGTGCTTTGATCTGAGCACATTTCGAGATAGACGCTTAATTACAATATCCATTCACTTTGTCTTCGTTTGGTGATTAGCATTGTTAGTGGTAGGTAAGTATACCTATACATTAGGTATTATCACATCGCTCGTGTGGGATGTATTTCAGTTATGCAAATGCGATGATTAGAAGGATGTTCTTATACACAATTTTACGTAGGTGTCTGTGCAATTCAAGTATCTAACAGGCGCATATTAACTTTATCTATTTACCTACTATACTTACTACGATAAAATTGGCAGTAATTCGAGGTTGTTGCTAGAATTTAGGCACAAAAGATGCCTTAGGTTGGTATTCAAGATTGGTTTCTATGCTACAAGATACGATGCGTTACAGTACTTACAAAGTTGTATATATAGATTTGACTGTAAACGTGCTGGATACATTACCTGAAACAAAAAAATATATGTTAGGTATGTTTGGTAAAAAAAACTTAATATATACCTGCCCAGAGCTGTTGTCAAAATTTACTTAAAACCGAAACATTAATTGAATATAAATCTGAAACCAAATACCAACTCCAATAAACAGGCTGTTAAATAAAACATCAGAGCAAGCGAATAACCGTAATTCGATTTCTATTTATCGCGGCTATGTGCCTGGAGTTTTAGTCAGAGCAAAACACGTTAGCGTGCATTCTAAGCACGCTGCAGCCAGGCAGTAACGGAGTAAACTAATCGGAAGAACCGTTTTATTAACTTGCGTTAACAATTAACAATGCGTTATTAAATTTAATTACCTACTACTAAAACTAATTCACATTATTCACACCTGCACTTTGTTATTATATAAATCAAAAACAAATACGAAATTCAATCACGATACAAATATCTACTAGATAACATTTTAAATTCAATATAAGTAAGTACCTAAGTAATTCAATACAAGTAGGTATCACTCACTCAATCATCAGCCAGAAGACGTCCACTGCTGGACGAAGGTCTCCCCCTTAATAGGGAGGGGTTGCCATAATCCCCACGCTTGGCAGGCGGCTTGGGGATCGCAGAGTGTTACCACCGTTAACTGAGAGGACGCTGCTGCCCGTCCTCCGGTGGTTCTGGATGCAGTTTTAGGACATACCCAGGTCCTAGTAGGTAACAGCTTATAATTATGGCAGTGGCGAACCGTCACAAATAAGTGTAAATGGAAATTTGTTAATAAAAATAACTACCAGTAAATTTTGAAGAGTAATTCCTGTTTGCTTGATACCGCAAATTATACCATTGGTATAACTGAAGAATTAAGAACTTATTTAATTTTTGTGTATTATGTTGATTGTACTTATTTTATATTAACTACTTTTGGACGTTTATTCAATAGATATCAATAGAATTTAAATAAGCAGCGTATTTTTGTACGCTCGCTAGCGTCTTAATTTTTTCCGTTTCCTTGCACTTCCAAAGAAATCTTTTCACACTCGAAACTTTACAGACGATTTTAAATCCAGGTAGAGGTTGAGCGCTTGCTGAGGGTCTATTAAATAGGCCTGCAAAGTTAAAAAATATTCCAGAAGTCATTAAAGTTTTAAGATTCGTTTAATTAACACTGGCGTGAAGGGGAAGCTCCAGACATCGAAAAAGTTAATGAAAAGTCATCGAAAAAAATTCCTGCGCAATAAAAGATGTGTGCAAGTTCTGTCTGATTACGAGGAAGAATAGTACCTACTCATCATTATTATCAACCTAATGTTAGTAATGTCAGCGGCCACAAAAGTGGGGGGCAGAGGGGGTCAAATGCTCCCCCTAAAATCTGAGAGATGTCTCTGATAGTTTGATTGAACTAGTCATTTATGTTTTGTCTAGTCTATTTATTGAAGTAGTCATTTATGTGTTTATGTTTTATATTTATGTTTATGTTTAACTAGTCATTTATGATACTTCCGCGGTCCCTGACCAACCCTTAAATTTCGAAAAAAGTTGTTGCATACAAGAATGACATCATTTGCAACGTATCATTCTGTACTTAGTGGTAGGACTCTACTGCAGAGTCCGCCTGGGGAAGTACCACACCTTTGCCAGTTATTCAACCGCCAAGCAGTAGTGTGCAAGCATTATTGTGTTTCGGTTTGAAGGCCAATGTTACCAGAGAAATTATTGGGTATAATGAGATTTAACATCTAATATCTCAGGGTGATGAGCGCAGTACAGTGCGGCGCAGGATTATATTCGCATCAAGCTCACAATTCTGGCACTGCTACTGTTAGAGGCAGGTATCACGTATACGGCCATGCGAACGTGTCGCTCGTCTCGTTACTCGAAAGCAATAAAAAAAAAATTAAATCATCATCATCATCATCATAATCTGCTTATCATAGTCCACTGCTGGACATAGCCAGGAGTTTATTTATTTACAAATCTTTGTATATTGGTGTAGATTTTAGAGTTGGTCGGTTTCGGATTAGAGAGCCGGTGTGAACAACTAATTACTGAAAATAGTTGTTCACACCGACGAGTACAATGACCTCTTTTCTGGTTAGTGCTACAGTGCTACTGTTCCACATCATCATCAGCCAGAAGACGTTCGCTGGACGAAGGCCTCACCTTAATCAGGAAGGGGGAGGGAGGGGAGGGGCCTGTTCCACTTGTCCAGTACCTAAACTTATTTAAATAGAATTATTTTTATTAAAAAAAAAGATTTTACATAAACTTGAAAAACGTCACACGCGCTACCTGAATAGTAAGTACCTGTAAATTACTGTAAATACCTACTTAAATTTGCTGAAATGAACGAAAGCATGGTACTGAAACGAGGTAGCCGCTATTGTTTAAAATATACATATCATCAAAATGCTAACACATCACTTAGTTTCATAATAGTCTTTGATTATTCTCTGACTGTCAATCATAAAACACTTCTTTGCTATCTCTTCTATGTCTACAACGCAATACAATATAAATTATTATTATGATATTCCTCTATTGTAAACAATCCCATTCCACTCTTGCAACTAATGTCAAAACGTATGAACGTCACTCTTCATCCAGCAAATGTCTGGTGATCACCATTTGTTTGACGCAGGGGGATCTACGAGATACCTAATTGAAACAAATATTTGCAGAGTAATGCTCGTTGAGGGGAATGAAGGGATGAGGGTCATTATTCTATCGATGTTGAGGTCGATATTTGCATTTTGAAAATGCTATCGATAGTCTTTCATAACAAAGCAGTTTCGTAGTAATGACTGTTTTCCATGAAATTCATAATCATCATCATCAGCCCGGAGACGTCCACCGCTGAACAACCCCCCCCCCTTCTCAGATCGCTCACTGTATGATAACCTGTCATGTGCATCCACTAGTTTACATAAAACCAAAACTACTACTAAACACTTGCGCTTGCCTAAAGTCCGGTGACGTTGTAGAGGCCAACAGCAAGTAATTAAAAAAAAAACACCAGTTTGCTCGCGTTGTCAGTGCTTCGAGCGATGTGGCCTGCCCATTGCCATTTCAACTTGGAAATCCTGTGAGCTATGTCGACGACTTAGGTTCTTTGGCGAACTTGACTGCGATTTTAAACTTGGCAAACTAGTTTAAATAAAGAAAATTCGGATATATGCTGGATACATTGAGGCAACTTTAAAACCCTAAAAGATCACATCTAATATAATAAAAGGCTCTGTCCTGACTGATTCAATGACTGACTGACTGACAGACAACGCACAGCCCGAACCGCTGGTCGTACAGACTTGAAATTTGGAGGGTGTATTCGTCTCGATACGGAGGGACGTACAAGATTATTTTTTTCGAAATTCGGCCCCCAATGGGGGAAAGGGGGGAGTTTGTATGAAAGTCCTTTGTTTTTGAAGGGAGGGTGGAACGTTGTATGGAAAGTTCTTTGTTTTTGAAGTTATAGAGATTAATATTGATATTTGGGTAGTTCATTCAAAGGGGGAAAGTTGGGGGGGGGGGGGTTGGTAGAGTCAGAGAAGTCGGTAAAGTCGGTAGAGTCGGTGTTAAAGTGGTGAATTTTGGGAGCGGGCCGAATTTCTTCCGTACGCGGACGAAGTCGCGGGCGTTCGAACGAAGTAGTTATTAGATAAAGTAAGGACTTAATTAAAGAGGCTCGATATAAAGCTTTAAGGAAAAGTTATTGATACGAGTACTTCTGACTCTATGAAAAGTTACCAAACATACGTAGGTAAAACAGTTAAGTAGGTAGTTATATTTTTCATTCTGAGAACACATAGACATTGTTTCTAAGGTTATTTTGTTCAATATTATCGATACTATATGCACTTTTTCTCACACGCATCTATAAGTACCTCATCTCTACCTATCGGCTTGGTATTAAATTTAAAAGACCTTTTATCCACAATCAATTTTAAGAAGTTTGCCGAATATTTCATGGGATTACGTAGCCTACTTTAGACTGAAATTGATTGAGACTGGACGTTTCTATCTTGACACTGATTTTGTTGGACGAGCTTTTAGACAACGTCAAGAATCTGGTGTGACATAACTCCATACTTACTCTTTGTATATGAAATCAAATTAATGCTACAGCAGTAATCTTTACTTTTTTACTGGACTGTACAACACTCTTTAAAATTATCTAGCGTATGAAATTACAGATCTAATATTGTATAATAATAATATTATGTTTCATACTAGCTACCTAGCTTGTAGCTATATCCTGCGGTTTTACATGCGGCAAAAATCCCGCTAGAAATATCGTTTTCTTGGATTAAAAAGTAGCTCTTAGAATCTCAGATCCATGTCAAAAAACGTATCAATCGTTGTTCCATCGTCGCTGCAACTAATAAGAACTACTAAGTATTATGCTATATATCAGTAAAGAATTAGCAAAATCCTCTTGGTAGGTATAAGCTACTACTATAGCAAATTTCATCCAAATCCGTTCAGCCGTTTCAGCGTGAAGGAATAACAAACACACACACACACACACCGATAAACTTATTATGTTATTGAATACATAGTGATGTATTTAATAACATCTATATTATTATTAAAATTTAATAACATCAATATAATTAAAGGAGTTATAATATTAGTGTGATAGAGTGATAGTGTGATTGTCGGAGGCCAAGAGGCATTTTGAGGCCACCGCGCAACAACGTTTCTTATACTCTACTTAACTGTATTACTTGTGTTATAACAACGCCCAAAAATCTAGTGATGCACCATATATCAAAAAAAACATATATCTAGTAGATCTTAAAAAATGAATCAAGGTACATAATATATTCCACGGCACAAACGCGACCTTTCAGGCAACTTCTGTTTTTTTTAATACTTATACCTAACTATCTAGGCATTGTCGTACGTGTGATTCTTCAATATTTATTTTCCTTATATAAAAATGCCCACATTTATACGTATCTACAATATTCTACCTACCCTCTCTGTCTCGACCCATTTGTAACAAGTCACTGCGATATTGCTCGCCATGACAAAACGCCGTTATCCATTATCCATTAAAGCCAACCCAAAATATAAAGGATAGACGATATACTGTCTACTCACTTATATATATATATTTTTTTTAAATTAGATTAGGTATTTATTTAAAACTCAATTTAGCTCTAAACAAAGCATTCCCAAATACCTGCAAATAGCTTTTTTCTTTTGCACAATTATAAGTAGTGATATAAATGCCAGTTATGGTTACCCATCTGAAGGCTGATCGGATCGTCCGTTCCTTATTGAAACTATAACTCGAAATGAGTAACCGTTGCTATTTCGTCATCTAGACAAAGCTGGGTATCCTCTCGAAGATGCGACGGTATTGCACGCCGGAACAGTTGCTCACATTGTACCAAGCACAAGTTCTGTCGTGCACGGAGTACTGCTTGCACTTTTTGGATCAGCCATGTACCAGCTTGAGACGTTGTTGTTGGAAACAATCGAGAAACGTGATATGCCAAGAGAATCATAGGCAACGACTCCCTGGCTCGGACCAAGCTATAAAGTCATAATCATCGACGGAAAGCCTACTTATCAGTTTTTTATCGGATACATTTCGGAGAGTGTGCTTCGGCTTTGCATGATCTTATTCCCGCCTGCCCATTCATCTATCGGACAGTCAGGACCACGAAAAAGCGACACCTTTTATGTACACCAAAACTCGTATGAAACGATTTGATTGCACTTTAATTGCTCGTATGCAAGTGGAAAGTAGAATTGCCCGAGTAGGTGTTTCCCGATAATCTGGGTGTCTGCAAGTCGCGAGTGAATCGGTATCTTTTAAGCAAGCGTGGTCCATTGTAGACGCATCTTAGTCTGTCGGTAGTCAAACGCAACACATAAAAAAACAGGCATTTGCCTGTTACCATATACCTAAGTGGAAATTGCATCTTGTTTGTTAACCATAAAAACTAAAAAAAAAAAAAAAACTAATTAACAACCCTTTTGTGATGTCGCAAAAATAACCTCAGCTCATCTTAATTCTATTTACCTATCGGTTTCAACGAAAAAGCGCTGATCTTTCGTTGATGCCGATTCAGTAAAGTCGCGAAAGGCTATTAATAAGTAAATTCCAAAACATAGTTAAAAACTACAAAGTAGTTAGTTCCCCCGAATCAAATTGTAAATGGAGGGCAATTCCATCAAACTTTGTCCAATTCTATTACAAGATCAAACAAAACATAATAAAGTAAAGCGATAAATTTGCAAAGTTTATTTCAAACTGTTTCGCTGTTAAATCATTACGGCGAAACATAATATTCTTGTTTCACAATTTTAGATAAAAATTCAATGTAATGTAAGTACGTTAAGTTTATTTCGTAACTTATTATAATTATGACTTTATATAAAAGGTAAGTTTCTAGATTATTGAGAGGCTTTCAATAAATTCTGTTTCAAATTAAATAGTAATAAATTTCTCAAGTAATTATAATGTCTATTCTGCTGGTCGAATCAGAATGGTACGTTTTGCGAATAGGATGTTCTGAAAAAAGGATGTACAGCGGATGGGGCATTATGCGATTAAACCAATCTGACGAGTGATTGCCATTGGAAGGAGATGCGGGTATTTTACCCAACACTCGGATAAGATAATATATGTATGAAGGTTATGAAAAAGTTATGCAAAATCCTATAAGTATAAATCAATTTAACAAGTCAATTACCTATTATAATAGATTATGGTTGTTGTGTTTTAAGCATTTAGAATTACCATTAGGTCAAACCACCAGTACTCCGGTACCAGTTCAAAAACTTACTTTTTCCCTCTACTTAAGCTCGTGACCGGCACGGTAACTTATTCGGGGGCAAACTATTCCAAACGTCCACCGCGGCGAATACTGACTGAAGAGGTTTTAGACGCGTTCAAGCTGTCTAGTACATTTTATGGTGACCACGCTACAGAATAAATATGCATCAACTTTTTACGTCCTAGTATCTACTGTGTTCTAAGGCTGAGTGCTTACGTTCTAAGCATGATTAGGTCATATTATCAAGTATGGCAGGGGCATTCGACTGCCTTATAGCTCAGATGGAAGCATGTCTTCCTCCAGAGCTGTAGGGCGTGGGTTCGTCCCACCCAGGATAAAAAATTATGTAACGAACATATGCGTTTGTCTGTGTCTGAGTGTTATATACCTATTAGCAAAAAAATATGGTATAAGTAAAATCAGCTATCTGGTTTTCATAGTACAAGCTTTGCGTAGTTTCTACCCCCAAGTAGATGGCGGCGCTGAGTGACATGTCCACCGATGTTTATTGATTTGAAATTCAATTCTCCACTTTAGCTTGGTGCGTGATGTCTTGGCATTATAATTGATACGCAGGGCGTTCAATAAAAAGTGAGAATAAGTATGTTGCCGGTAACTTTTATTAAATGTTATTTTATTTTGAGATATAGTCGCGTGGAATATCTTTTTTCTAAGCTTAAAATGCCTATCTTAAAAAAACTCTTCTTCCTGAGCACCTAAAAACTCCTGTACTGCAGCGACTACTGCTTCATCATTTTCGAACTTCTGTCCTCTCAGAGACTCCTTCAACCTCGGAAATAGAAATCACTAGGGGAAAGGTCGGGTGTATATGGAGGATGCTCAAGTATTTCGAAGCCAGCATCACGAATTGCAGCCATAGCAACGGTGGACTTGTGAACTGGGGCATTATCTTGATGGAACAAAACAATTTTTGCTAGTTTGCCTCGCCGTTTTTCGCGTATTTCGTTACGCAAGTTACGCAATGATCTGCATACAAAGAGCTCGTTACAGTAGCTCCATGGTCGAGATATTCTATCATGACCACCCCTTTACTATCCCAGAAAAGAGAGCCCATGATCTAACCGGCGGAACTACTCGCCTTAAATTTCTTAAGAGTTGGAGATGATGGTCTTTTCCAAGTCATAGATTGTAATTTTGTTTCAGGATCATAATGGTGAAGCCATGTTTCATCCATTGTTATGAATCGAGACAAAAAACGATCAGGATCTTGTTGTAAAATTTTCAATTTCCGCTCAAGAAATGATTAGCCTGGTTTGCTTTTGGGCATCGGTAAGCATTCTGGGGACCCAGCGCGCGAATACTTTGTTCATCCCCAAATGTTCGTGTAAAATGCTATGCATACTACCAGTCGAAATCTTTGTTTCATCGGCTATAAAACGTACCATGAAACGACGATCTGCTAAAACAATGTTCTCGACTTTTTTTACCATTTCTTCTGTCACTGCCGTTATGGGGCGGCCTGGGCGAGGGTCATCTTTAGTGGATGTTCTTCCACGTTTACATTCGGCACACTAACAAGCAAATGTAGAATCATCATTATCAGCCCGGAGACATCTACTGCTGAACGAAGGCCTCCCCCTTAGACCACCACACTGTACGACAACCTGCCATTTGAATCCACCAGTTTCCCGCGAGTTCCACCAGTTTTTACAATGCCGTCGGTCCACCTAGTGGGAGGCCTTCCTATGCTGCGTCTTCCGGTTCGCGGTCGCCACTCAAAAACGTTTCTTCCCCATCGGTTCAAATGTAGAATAAGGTGGTGCATTTGCTCCTAAAGTATCCTTCTTGATTAGTTCGTTCCGTAGTGAAATTGTTCAAGCACAGATACAAATTTACGCGTAATACAAATTTTTCCATTTTCAACAACACGCTACGACAGACTGCAAACAAAAGACTTCCATTTTTTAAAACAAAAGATCTTCAAATTGTTTCCTTTTTTTTAATCTTATCAATATTCCAGCTTTACCAGCCAGTATTTACTTTTTTCGATTCCAAAGAGTGTGTACCTCATTCTCACTACAATGAACGCCCCTCGTATATTACAAAAAATATTATAATTTTTATTGCCTTATAAACAAGAAGATAACTGTTGCCAACATTAACCGAGAGAGGGTCGCGGGTGCAAATCCCGTACCCGTACCAATGAGCTATTAGAGTTTATGTCCGTATGTTCCTAACACTGGAAGCCTCCATACTTCTGGAGTAGTAATTCAATGGCGTATGTAAACCCACCAACCTGTAACTAGGCCAGCTTGTTGGATATATGTATATACGCCTCATCGCTGTTCGAGGGTAGGCAATTAATTAATTACTTACATGTCCATTGTCCAGCAATTAACTCGCTGATTATGCTAAGCTTACACAGACAGATTTATTTATTATTTCGAATCATTATATTCATCATTAATTGTAAATTCTAACGTCATCTTTACTGTTTACCTAGTTGTTTTTTTAAACTCTTCGTCAGACGCTGCTCTTTCCATAGTATTATATTCTAATAAGCAGCTCTGGTTTCTCGAGTCTTAATCGAAAGATATCGAAAAAGTTTACTATAAGTAAGTACGGTCAACTTGATCAAAAACTAATGCCATAAGATTGTTAAGTTATAACTATGATGATGACTATAAAGTACGTCATATTTCACTGTAAATTACTTAGATCAAATATACTATAGATACACAGTCTCTATGAAAATCAAACCTCAAAAGAGGCCCCGCGCCAATACAGATCTCGTACCTCTCTAGGTTATAAAAAAAAACTCTACAAGCGGATATTATTTAATTGTAATATGAACCTTAACACCATGTAATAGCGTTGTAAAACATTTGTGAGCGTTTAAAACCACAGAGTAATAGAAGCAGAGATGTGATCAAAGGATTTTTCCTTAGAAAGACGCGTAACTGTGCAGGGAGGTGTAGGTTCGCGGGAGGAGTGGCTAATTGTACTGCCATCTACCGGTTTCCAGGAAAAGTTTTTGAGAATCGAACTAGTGATCTAACACTTAGCTGAATTAACACTTAATTTCTTAATATCCCGCTATATGTCGCGTTTTTAAATGTTATAGAACGGATAGTTAAAAAAAATACTTACAAATGAAATTAGATACCAATCATGTCATCTAAATTTTTGCATCGGTCATTTTTACATAAAGAAACAGAGCAAGTTATATAATTTTTACTGTTACTGGGTAAAAACATTCAAAATCGTACGTCTAATATGTAAGTTTGAATGACCGTTACGCGTGGCGCACGTTAGCAGACTGAGCAAATAAGTGTGACGTCACACACTCCGTCCGCAAAATAGGAGCTGCGCCTGCAAGTTGCTCATCGCAACTCCTTATCCCCCATGTCATAGATTAAGTATTGTTAGTATACTTAATCTATGCCCATGTTTAAAACATTCGGCTTCGTAGCACGTCACACGATCGGCGCGGTCACACGCAACTGAAAACAAGGCATTTTACGCTATTTATGCCTTGTTTTTACGGTGCCCTACATTTCATCGCAGGTAAATTAACTATTATCCAAAAAACTTTTAATCCAGGAAAAAATAATGGTTTGGTTACTGTCCGGGCTGCTTCGCACACCTGTCTCCAAGCTTCAGAGTTAATTGTCTAAATAATTGCATTGTTGTTGGTCAGACCAAAGTTTAGGACCCCAAACCAGAAAGTGGTTTCCTATATTTTAGTTTAATGAAGTCTGATATACGAGTACAATGCGATATGCATACCTATTATTACCTATACTATACAAATTAACTACTTTATTTTAACATGCTTAAGGCCGCGTTTCACAACCAACTCTTCCGTCAATAGTAGGTATCTAAGTGATGGTGTGGCTTAAAATTAAGGACACACGACTTAAAAAATACTTATTCAGTCTGATCTTGAAAAGATCTAGAGCATACCTCTCAGAAAACAAGGAGCTAGGCAGTTTGTTCCATTATATTTATAGCTTTACGAATTTAGACACTTGAAAATAAAATGAAATTAATTATACGAAATATGTACAAGTAGTAACTATGGGTCTTACTTAAAAACGCCCCTTTAAGCTAAAGTTAGCTACATTAAGTTTTACTTTTAGCTCGAGCAATAGCTAGATTCTTAAACAAAGAGATATTCAAATGAGGGTCTGATTTATCGTACTCCAAGTTTAACTTTGGCTTGAATTCTTAAGAAGATTATTGAAATCGTCGTCAGCCATAAAACGTCCACTGCTGGACGAAGGCCTCCCCCTTTATAGAGGGGTGTTGCCATAATCCCCACGCTTGGCAGGCGGCTTAGGGATCGCAGAATGATCACCACCGTTAACCAAGAGGACGCTGCTGCCCGTCCTCCGGTGGGTCTGGTTGCAGTTTAAGGACATACCCAGGTCCATATTGAAATGATATAATTAAATTGGTCCATTATTGAAATATTAAACATAAATTTATTATATTATTTACGGGATATTTACCGTGAAAACAGTAATGTTAAACATACTCGTAGCTGCATTAGCTATAAAATTATGCACAGTACTCACTAGAGCATCATGCAATAATATTTACAAGCAAAACACGACATAAAGATCGAAACATAATGAATACAAACAATTTTCTTGGGTTGTTCCTTGACTCGACGCAACAACTTGAACCTATACTCGAAGTCTGTTGTTATTTTTGCCGGTAATTTGTTAATTGTTATTTTTTATTTTATTTTTAGCTTAATAGCAGAGGAACTGACACAAAGACAAACCTCTGGAAGGTTTAATGGTGTACACTATCTAATTAATGCAATGTATAAAGTGAAGCAAGTGAAGTGAGTAGTTTTGAGTGGCGGTCTAAGGGGGAGGCCTTTGTTCAGCAGTGGACGTCTCCGGGCTGATGGTGATGATGATAAAGTGAAGACATTTAAAAATTTCTACCTTAAAATGTCAACTTTTCTGTCTCAAACCTGATATTTAGTCAGAAGTGAAGTATTGAATTGCTCTATTGACGTCATAGTATATGCAAAAAAAATGTCATGCTTAACTTCTTTTCAGTTTGAAATGGTTTTGTAGAAGTCAAATAGTTAAATTAAGTGTGGAGCGGAGCGGGCCGATCTGTTTTCTGCTTGATTGATTATATAAAGTGTTGTCGTCTAAAAAGTCTTTTAAGGAATAATATTTATGTTCGTTTTCACTCTTTAAGTCGTCAGGTAAATTATTGAAAATTTTAATAGCCATTGCATGAGGACCACTACTCTGCATTTCTAATCTTGATTATTGAACGGCTAATTTATGTCTGAACCTGGTCAATGTAAGGTTCAATTAAAACACTGACAGCTCTTAACATTATTTGCTCCGAAACCTAGAACTCTGAATTGCAAAATTCTGAGCGGTTGCACTGTCGTTAGTTTGTCACATAATTCATTAGGTCTGCTGAACCCTGCAATTTTGTTTAATACAGCCAGTGCTAAGCCCTTTGAGTCAAAGCATTGCCAGGAGGCTGTTACGTAACCACTAAATGTGTATGACGTCATATTTAACGCCACTACAGTCATATATTTTGCTGATAGTATCAGAAAGATTATTATGTAGGATAATTACTGCTGTAATAAAAAACTGGTACGACTCAGAGTGAGACAGTTATCGCAATTTTTGTCTAATAAATAGTTATAAGTACCTTGTATTTTAAATTTATCTATATACTTGTTATATATCTAAAACACTTACCGTCTTGGGCATAAAACACTAAAACCCATTTTAAACCTATTTTAGTTAATAATATGCTTTAAAAAAAATACAACCGACTTCAACTTCGAATACCTGGATGACATCTTCACATTTTCTAGTAATTTTGATTTAGAAACCAAAGTACAAAACCGATTTCGATAAAATTTATATGGAACTACCTCTGAAGTGTTACCTACCAAACATATTACCAAAAATTATTATTAAAATCAGTTCATAATTGGCGGAGTAATCGCGTAACAGACATACAAAAAAAAACATACAGTCGAATTGAGAACCTCCTTTTTTGAAGTCGGTTGAAAAGTGTTTTCTTTTTTAAACTCTATTCGTAATTCGAAAGAAATTGACAATACGCTTTTTAACTAAAATAGGTTTGAAATAGGTTTTTGTGGTTTATGGATAAGACGGTTAATTGACATCTTTTGTACCAACATTAGTTTCCTTCTATACTTTTGGGGTGTAATAAAGGTGTAATAAAATAAATTATTTTTATTTTTGAGGCTGAGATACTCAAAGGATCCAAATCCTCTCTCATAAAGTGTATTTCCTGTAAACAACAGCCTAATAAAAATTCCAAGGCATCCAAAGTGGGTCAACTTTATATACGTAACTTAGCTTTCGAAACCGTTTTCATTATTATCCTTTCGTACGTAGGTGTGTTACTTGTTTACGATATGCACCCACTTTGCACTGCATAAACATTACTATACACCGTGTCATGCTTATGATTGGCATAAGTAGTAAGTACCTCTTAAGAGTTTTCGAATGATTAGCTATCAGCTAAGATAAAAGTCATTTTTTTTTTTTTCCTCCTCTTATTACTGTTCAACCAACTTTATAAAAAGCCGTTCTCAATTCTCCTTTGTGTTTTTTTTTGTATTTTTGTTACGCGATTATTTATTATGAATTGTTCTTGATTATTCTTTTTTGTTTGGTAGGTTATACTTCAGAGGTGGACCCATTATAAATTTTATCGAAATCGGTGTAGAGTTGTTTGGTTTTTAAATCAAAATAACTGGAAAAAGATGACATCTAGCTAACCGAAATAGGCTAGATGACTGGTTTTTTTTTACTGTCCTATTAAAACGTGGCCTATAAATATAGCTGATTAATGAAAAGAAAATGAAAATCTGATCAAAAATAAGCAACTTATAAGCATTTTAATATCATGCTAGACAGAGAGAAGAAACAGCAAATCGTGACGTCACTTCTCAGTACGCCATATAAATTATATTCTGACAAGTAAGGCGTGACGTAAGTTTTTGTTTTGTGGGAAAGGGACAGAGTTGGCTCGAACAAAAACTTTATACGCTCATATGTCAGAACATTATTAACCGATTTAAATTATTTTTTCAATAAACATACTATATTTACTTCAATTCTTCATCAAAGCTATTGGTTTCAACGATTTAAAACATCAGTCATCTACCCTATTGTAGTCGGTTGTTTTTTTAAGCTCTTGTTAACTGTCTTGTCGTTTCTGTCTAGAACGACTGACTCACTCAATAGCTCTAAATCTTTCTAAAGATATTTAGCATAGCAAAATATATTTCTTGTAATCCATTGCTGGACTACCCTTGAAGGAAGATTGGGCTATTTCCACCGCGCTGGATCAGTTGCGAGTTGTATTTTTATCTATTTGCTAACATACATTCGCTACTCTACACAATCTGGAATCACTTTGTCTTGGGTGAAAATTATTTTCACCTACACGAGTAGAATGATTTAGTTTCTAGAAAAACTGCCACACGAAAAATTTGAACTTATTCCTGTTATATCAAAGATTATTAAATTGAGTAAGTGTAGAGTTTGCATGTATTTTTCTTATAGATTTGTAAGATTATTCGAATTTAAAATGGCACCAAATTTTATCAAAACAACACAACAGGCTTCGTTGATATTAATATTATCAGAGAAAATGTTCATTCAAGCAATTTCAATGTTCGATAGAAACCGTTCGAATTTAACAGGATGGAACGAAGGCCATACGATAGGTTACAAATTGCCAATACAGTTAGTTATTGGTACAATATATAGATACCTACCTATGTAATTGTTCTTGGTTTAGCATAAACTGCGAGTCAGTCTGTTGCAGTTAATTAGCCAGTACTTACCTATTGAAATAATAACGTATTAGATGTGAAAAAATAATTGTACTTACCTACTTACTTATTTATTTATGCCAAAAATTACATCGAACGCTGAACTACAAATTATTACAGATAATAAGTAGTAGGATAAGAGTGCGACTAATGCCAGAAAAATAACTGATTTCACCCGCGCGTCATGCATTAGTTTAGAGTCGAAAATCCCATGATACAATAGGGTAGATGACTGATGTTTATATCGTTGAAACCAATAGCTTTGATGAAGAATTTAAGTAAATATAGAATGTTTACTAAAAAATTATTTAAATCGGTTAATAATGTTCTGATATATGAGCGTTTAAAGTTTTTGTAAGAGACAACTCTGTCCCTTTCCCACAAAACAAAAAATTACGTCACGCCTTACTTGTCAGAATATAATTTATATGGGGTACTGACAAGTGACGTCACGATTTGCTGTTTCGCCTCTCTGTCTAGCATGATATTAAAATGCTTATAAGTTGCTTTTTTTTGATCAGATTTTCATTTTCTTTTCGTTAATCAGCTATATTTATGGGCCACGTTTTAATAGGACAATTAAAAAAAAACAGTTATCTAGCCTATTGATGATGATGATGGCTTTGAGCAATTTAGGTGGGTTTTTATTTAATTATTCAAAATGTAGGCATGAAATTTGGCTATGTATTTCGTAAAAAATAATGTGGTGCTGTCGCTGATAATTAAGAGCATTTGAAATAAAACAATTTTTGTTGGTAACTTTTTTTTATTTTCCAAAATGCTATTCGGTTACTCGGCTTCTTTGGGGTTTTCCGTACCTGTAGTATTTTTTTAATCTGAATATTTACGTTCTTTATAATTAAACTATGTGTTTAAAAATACACCTTTTACTTACTTTTGGCATTAGTCGCCCCCTTAAGAAGTAGGGATTGAAGTTACGTAACCCTGAATTTTTTGAAAATATTTCTGGCTAAGTACCTGTCCGTTCGTATATAAGAGTGTTTTTGTGAACACTCGGTCCTTGCCTGTAGTGTGTTTGTACTTTTGTATTTTGTGTTGTGGTTCCCGGAACCCTCGGTGAGTAAACCTGGCTCGTACTTAGCCAGTTTTATAGATCGAGATCTCTTGGCCGAAAATCTATTCTTTATACTCACTTTCACGACTTACAAACATTGTGATTTATACTCGTAATAATTATGTACCTGTCGCTCCAACAGTCTAAAGGTAGCGGGACGACATCTGGAAGTTTTATGGAAGTACCCGGACAAGACTGGTGCTAAACAGGGAAGATTGGTGAAAGAGGGAAGAGGCGTATGACCTGCAGTGGGCTGAATCAATGATGATGATGATGACCCTGCGTTCTCATTTAGAATGATATAAGAGCGACGGGGAGAGACACAATATCGCATGATCTAGAATAGCCATGCTGTGCATACCAGACCTTGGCTTAATAGTATTCTACGGAACTTTGACTATTAACTCTAAGTAAACGTCCTTTGCTCCTTTAAAACGTAAACCAATGCTATCAAACTTTTTGATTAACTAGCCGAGACTTAGTCTGTAAATCAACACGAGAATCTAAGCCTTCTTTAATTGATGAAGCTTATTAAGCTAAGTTTGCTCATAACGCTAGAGTCACCGTCTGTTGGCAAAGTTTGGCAATTTGCTGGATTACTGTTTCCCGTGAGTAGGTTTTATTTGCTTTGGCTCAATGTTAGGCTAGATAAGACTATAACATGGATTGATAGGCAACTATGACTAGAATGCAAAAAGTTATATTATCAAATTCGAGGCAGTATTTGGCATCAAAATATTGTCTTGTTATTCCATAAAAACTGTCAATGAGGTTCTACAGGTGAAACTTTTCGCAGATGGCGCCAGCGGCGGCCCAGATGTAGCAAAATCAAGTTTTTTTGTAAAAGTTGCTAAATAAATAAAATCAAATAAATAAATAATATCTATCTGCTCTTGATAAGGGTTTGTCGATAACCTAGTCCAAGGAAAAATATTGGGTACTGTGCCTTGTTTTAAGAATCTGTGCAGCTGTTGACGGCCTGAAAATAGATTTGTAGGTTGGATAGTTGTTTACATTTTATGCTGGGAAAAATTGACCCTTTACCCAATACGAACAGTGCATATTATGCAACAAAATATATTTATCCATCTTAAAACTTATCTCACAGGCGAATACACTTCAAGCTCGATACGGATCTTACAAAACAAGACAATAATGCAATATATTCAGTTCGTTATGCGGTTGTTACTTTCCGAACAGTCCCGGACTGGCCGTGTTAATAGGGGGAGGTAATAAATACTTAATAATAGGTCTTTACCTATGAAATTGCCGTTCTTCAGTACTGGTCATGTCAAATAGAAAAAAAGTTTGGAATGGCTTTGTATTCTGATATCAAATTAATTTTGTCTTAAAAACATGACATTATTTTTACAAACTCAGTCTTTTGTTTATTGATTAGCATTGTATTTTCATTACATTTGAAAATTTTTCGTCATAATGGATACTTAAAAAATTCGTGTAATTATGGAATATGAGTTCCGTCGTGGCACCAACGCGACATAAACGGCACGTAACATCAAAAACGTTTACGGAGAGAACTGTACAAACGAACGCACAACCCGTTATTGGTTTTCCCGTTTCCGTTCTGGAAATTTTCACTTGAAAAATGAAGCTCGTGGTCGTCCGGAGACTTTGGTCAACAATGATGAATTAAAGGCGATTGTGGAAGCTGACGAAACTCAATCTACAGCTGAGCTAGCAGCAGCTTTTGATGTTAGCATCAAAACAATTTTGATCCATTTGCGACAAATAGGCAAGGTAAAAAAACTTGATAGATGGGATGGGCCCCACGAACTTAACGATCGCCAGCGCAACGTACGCGTCGAGACCTGCCTCGCGCTGCAGCTACAGACAGTCTCCAAGCTGCAAGAGCTGCGGTTGGAAGCTCTCCCTCATCCGCCATACTCACCAGACCTTGCACCTACCGACTATTACTTTTTCCAAAATTTAGACTACTTTTTAGTGGGTAAAAAATTCAATTCCCGTGCGGCAGTACAAAATGTCTTTGAAGAGTTTGTTGCCTCCCCGTCCAGCTAATTTTTACAAGAAGGGCATCAATAAACTGCCAATTCGTTGGCAAAGATGCGTCGATTGCATGGGTGATTACTTTGAATAACAGAAATAAAAAAGTTAAAAAAAATAAGTACTTTCACTTATTCCATACAAAACGGCAATTTCATAGGTAAAGACCTAATAATTACAAAATGTTAATTTTCTTTCCTTGGTGATTATCTAGCTTTTTCTTTTAGGCATAAATATAAATGTAATAGTTTTATTGCAAAATGTTGTCTAGACCAGTTTAGCTATCGGTTTACAAACAAGCAGAAACCGTTAATTATAAGTTACTTATAATTAACCTTAGGAGGCTCAACACCTTCTTGCCATTATCCCACTTAAGAACAGATTTCTGACAGACAAGCAAATGCCTGCAAGTTGTAGGGCTACAAACAACAAATAACTATCTTACTGAGTAATCACGCAAAATCATAATTATGTTGAGAAGTATCCGCTTGAATACTTACTTACTTTAAAAAAACTTGGGGGCTTGTTTCCATACACAATTCAAGATTGCATGCTAGCAAATAATAGTGGTTCCCCTGTCATTATAAAACATCACAGTGTAATAAATAGCCAGTATGAACACTATACACATTTTCAAACAAAAACAAAAAAAAACCTCGTCACTTTGTTTAACTCTTAGAGATCCTACAGTTTTAAATTACTTTGGCAATTTGCTAAGTCATTCAATAGTCCAGAAAACGTTGTTGAAAGAATCAGCAACATTGAAGGAAAAAGATTCAGGGAGTGAATCCCATGATTACAATTCTGAGTTTGATATTAGAATCAGATTTGTCGCTTAGTATAAGTAGCTTAGCTTAGTAAGTTTGATAAATATCAAAGAAACGGCGTGGAGCGAGTGGGTCATAACCTCCTGTTAAAATATATAGTAAGATAAAATGTAGTCTATGGTTTAATCCAGATTATGAGCTACCTTCATGGAAAATTTCCTCTAATTCCGTTCAGCCGATTCAGCGTGATAGAGTATCAAACATTTTATGAGCCACGTTGGCCATCCCGCGGGAATACATAACCTTTTCGGGATAAAATGTAGCCTATGTTTTAATCTAGAGCGTGAGCTACCTCTATACCAAATTTATTTTATTTTCGTTTAGCCGTGTCAGCGTGAAGGAGTAGGTAACAAACATACATACACACTCACACACCTTCGGATTTTTAATATTAGTAGGATAAGTACACTCAATTTTTCGTCTAAGTGTAAGTGTCGAATAGTGCATTGTAACTAGCGATATCATAGCTATCCCTACCGGTAGGGATAACTTGGTAGGGATAGGTGTACCAGGCCAACTCATCAACGAACGCCTCAAAGTAATGAGCGACTTTGTTTTGTTTCTCAAAGTTCTAGGTATAGCTGCAATCGGTAATGAAGAGACATTATCTTTTACCATCAGAATAGCAACCTGAACAACAAAAAAAACGTGTTCGAAGGGTTCTAAACGATAGTAGAAATAAAATTCAAAGGCTTTTATTTAACACCAATGTAAAAAGTTTTATATTAACCTTCTGACAATATTCAGGACGTACTCTTCCTACTGGTGCAATGTATCACAAACTATGATTACATGTTGCTTTTCCTAACTAATTGCGGGATCTACCACAACTGCGGAGCTTCTTTATTTTATTTTTATAAATTTTTAGTCTTGGCTGTCTGGTCTTTTTACTCTGGATTGGAGTTCACTTTTGCTCATGTTGGGTCTATTATTAGATTAAAATAAGGCAAAGATGTTATTTGTTGAGACTTTATCTTGTGTCATTTTTTTACCAGTTATGTACCTAATTTAAAAATAAATTCTCGTATTAGAATGAATTATTTGTTTGGTAATATACTTGGTAGTCTTAACTTATACTCGTACTGTGTTTGATGCCTAAAGTACCTATTACAAATGTCTTATGCATAAAATAAGTCTTGTAGCTATTAATACTAAAGTGAAAAGGAAACAGTACACGAAAACTCTTTCGGGCACTGTACAAAAATTGTGTTTATTTTACTACTACAACAACTAACACAGCCAGTATAATCTTCGTGACAAAACATTATATGTAGACAACAAAATAAATACTTGTAAAAATAACACCATGAAATATAAGAAAATTATAATAATTCCATGATATCCAACTACCTTTTCACCGGATCAAAATTATTCAAAGAATGATCTCTAGTTGCAATTCCCCAGCATACCATTTACTTTCAGTTACTGAGACGGCAGAAATACATCACTGTACCAAATCAACCGCAACTAGAAACGATGTTCTTATTTGTAAGGCGTCACGCGAAACCAATGTTTTTTAATACTGATTCGTTTCAATAATTGTCAATCATGTAGCTGTTTCACTTGCATAACAGCTCCTTGCACGTGCCATCTAAGTACACTGGTATGTGTATAAGCTAACTGACATGCCTGGCCTGTATCTTGCATCTATCTGGCAAGCAAGTAGATAGCCCAGCATTTGATATTTTAACAGCAACTGGGATGTAATGTGATAGGATGAGGGTTTCAGAGGCTGCAAAACCAGCAAGGGGTTTCAATGATACAGGTGTGCAATTATATCTTGCAAATGTATCCACAGCGTGCCATTTACTTGCATGCAACCTATTGCTTCGGTTTACAGGCACGTGGATTTATTTGTGTGTGTATTTGTGTATTTTGTGTGCCTTTAAATCTTTGAAATGTTATTATAATAAACTTAGCAAATAAAACAGCTGAATAACATGCAAGCTTTGCTTAGTATGGGGCTAGATGGCTCTGTGTGTAAAATGTCCCCCAATATTTATTATTTTATTATTTATTAATTCTATAATGTGTATCGTTAGTGAAGTTACTACATTATATGAAAAGATTTCACATTTAATATCTCAAGGCGACGAGCGCAGTCCAGCGCGGCGCAGGATTTAGTTCTCAAGTTAAAAATTCTGGGCTGCCGTGATACTTACCACCAGTCGAACATCTCCCTATAGTCTCGTCACATTACAGCTCAAAAAAACATGTAGCTAGGCATAGCTAAGATCATTTGAAACCAAGGGCCTTATTTTTGAATCACACGCAAGCATTGCGCATGCGAAAGGAGCCGACCTTCGAACGGTATTGTTTGGAATAAGGTTCAATATCGTTTAAAAGTCGGCTCCTTTCGCATACGCAACTTTGCGTACGATTCAAAAATAAGGCCCCTGAGCGCTCGATTACCCCATTGATATAATTTTTTCACATACAGATTTCTGTCACCTTTATATTTACCTCAGCAGAAACTCCTTAGATTCTAAAGATTTATAACCGATATTTTTTTCTATAATAAAGCTGTAATTGAGACAATTGAATAACGGTAAAAATAATTGTAACCAATAGAAGCTGTCAGGGTAATGTACGAGTGAATTCAAATGAATGGGTCTGAGCGCACGATCGCGGATGCTGCCAATTTATCTTCTGTACTGACCGACGCCCTTTCTTTTCATAAGACGCTGCTTGCGACTGTGACATAGTTTCACAACTTTTAATAACCTAACTTAGGTTGGAGTAAATCAAGTATGTGATATGTGACACAATCCAAAACGATTGTTCGTTCTTAGGTTTGCAGCTAGGTCTATGGTATTTGCATTTAGGTACTTATCAAAATCGTGTTCTAATCTATCTTGTTATCAAGGTTACTTCGCGCAAAAGTGTAAGTCTACTGACGATAGAGAGAGAGCTAGATTCTCCAAGCTACTGACGCAATTTGAAGCCTTTTTTTATAATATCAGAGACTCACTAAATAAAAAACAAAAGCAGATCTACGTACGCCGCGCTTTATGTTTCACCGTTGACTCTTGTATCTATAGAGATCGAGACGACAAATGGTTGAATATAGAACACGTTGCTCTAAAAGAGATCAACCCAATTCAAGATATTTTTTCTAGGATTTAATGCTATCCCAAGTTATACAGGGCTAGTTCTAATCAGTTAGCATTCTTTTAAGAGCATATTCTGTACATCAAAACAAACAACTTTTACTATGGGGCCAACATTGAAATCGCGAAAAAAATATCAGCTGTTCCATACAAAAGTTCATCGACCTTGGGCAAAATGTATGGAACAGCGTTTTTCGTTTTTGCGATTTCAATGTTGGCCCCATAGTAAAAGTTGTTTGTTTTGATGGCTTTGATGGATAGTTACAGAATATGCCTTTAAAATGATGCTAACTGATTAGAACTAACCCTGTACATAAGAACATACTTTAAATGCATGATTCCAGATTTATTTGATTTAAACTCTCAATTCAGTCACCTAACTTATTCAAACTCTTCCAAACGATAGCATCGCTTCGGCTCGGCATAACTGAATGCAATTGAGCCTTATAAAAATGCAATAGTCGTATTACGTCCCGACTCTATTTACTACCTTTAATGCCACTGCAGCGATGCATACGATGAATACCTAATGTCCTTTGTGATTGCTGGTTGTTTTGTAGCTGCTATGGCCTGTCTGCAACAGTAGACCGGTAAAAAACATGTACGAAACAAATGGTGAATCGTGGTTTGAAAATTAATAGATGCGTTTGTCTGTCACGAAACATTTTTTCAACCACCTGGCTCCTATAACGCCACGTGCGTGCAGTAATGGAACTAAAGCGTTTTTATTTGTATTAATAAGGAGTTTTTTTATGGCATAGGTGGTAAATAAAGTGGATGAGTTGCCTAGTGGTAAGAAATCACCGTCACTTATGGATAGCTGCGCAATACCAGGGGCTCTACAAATGCGTTGCCGATCTTTTAAGACTCTGTTGACATGCCTTTAGAAGAAACCAATGTTATAGCGTTTGCTTTTGCTTTTTGTTAGGGTTGATCTGTAGTGGTGAATATGAGAAGGAAAAAATAGTAGATTACGCACAAAGGAATAAAGCAGTGTCTTACGTCGCGGGCCGTATATTGAACCCTGAGCGTAACGAGGAAGTCTAGAGCTAACTCCCGAGCGTAACGAGGGAGTTATATAGAGTCCTGAGTGAAGCGAGGGGTTCAAGCTGCCTAAGACGGAGACAGGCTTTATTCCAGAGGACCATACTCTACTTTTCATACCTTCTGCGAGACAATAAAAAGCCAGGGCTCCATAATTTAAAATTCACTGACAATGAATTCACCAGACACAGGACCAAACTTCGTGTTTTGTTTCACTTGCATTTTTTTTTCTTAGAGTTTTCTACGAGTTTCCACACGAATTTGACGATCCAAATTCAAATCACTTTATTCCCTAGGGAGTTTTATACATCTTTATATATCCCTTAAGAGATAATGCTTTACTTTACGTTGAGGTTGCATGATATGTAATTGACATTGTCGAGCAGGTGGTGTGAAAAATTTGTAATGAAACCAGCAGTATGGAAGATATTTGGGAGTGGGGCTAATTTCTTCTGTACGCGGACAGAGTCGCGGGCGACCTCTAGGTCCTGAATAAAACATTGGTATAACGCTTTTTCTATGGTTACTTACCGCAAAAAATAACATTATTGTTTTCCCATAACAGTTCTAAAATAACACGTCTGTGCAACCGGTGTCCTTCAGACCGGAACATGGGAATGCATGCGTTACTAATTGATGACAGTATTGCCAGGATTTTACCATTTATTTATGTACTGCATGTTCATTAAAAAGTTACAAGTTGTAATATTGCGATATCCAATTATATTCTCATTCTTTACCTATATCAACAAGGAGTAGGTATATAAATGAAAGTCGATTCGAAAGACAAAAGGTCGATTCCGACCAACTTTTAAATCGAGAGAATAAACAGCTTTATCGTAGAAAAACTTACTAGTAAACCCACTGCTTTACAGCAATTTTAACGGTTTCGGGTTTAGTGCCATAATTAACCAAAATTGTTTTATCTGTTAATTTCTAGTGTATTTCCATACACACTTATGGATATGCCATAATTAAACTGGTATTATGTATTGAACTACACCAGCACTTAACATTGAGCTATATTACTACGTAAATATAGCTCAATGGCCTTTAACACATAACAGCTGGGTGTAAGCGTTCCTTCCAATGATGAATGTGCTATATACTTAGCGCCACGCTGCACATTGCCATTTGGTGAATTCACATATTTTATACGAGTACGTCATTGATTGTTTTTTTCGAAAATTATATGCAAGTACCTGGGTATGTCCTAAAACTGCATCCAGAACCACCGGAGGGCGGGCAGCAGCGTCCTCTCAGTTAACGGTGGTAACCATTCTGCGATCCCCAAGCCGCCTGCCAAGCGTGGGGATTATGGCAACACCTCCCTTTAAGGGAGAGGCCTTCGTCCAGCAGTGGACGTCTTCCGGCTGTTGATGTGATATGCAAGTTTCCCCATAAAGGTGTCTGCTAAAAGTCAATAGCATGATTCTTAAAAGGTCAGTAGAATGTTTTTTATTGCAAAACGTCATTAGCACAGTTTGTTTTTTAATTCCATCAGGCGTGGTGGTGGGGACCAATGGGTCATAGCAGTGGGCCACGGGGAAACACCCATTATTTTAATCTACTTCGTGTTCGATTTTTCTGTTGTCTGTACAGAAAAGACTAGTGTGGCAGGTGTACTATAGTTGAAAAGAATTGTGGCGAATGAACTCTGTAAAAATAGGACTGTACGAGTTAACACATATTTTTTTATGTGTGGTGAAATAACTTTTTACAATGAGCCAGTCCCGACTACAGGAAATCACAGATTCTATGTTTCCTTTACTTATTATTACTTATGTAACCGGAAGACAGTGTCACGGGTGGCTATTTGCAATGCGCCTGAGGAACTCCGCTATTTGAGCAATGAACTTCTAGCTGGCGGTAAACCGTTTGAATCTGTGTTTTATTGCTACATAGTCAAAGGCATCGTTTTTTTACTTGCGTAAAATATGATATTATAATATTGGGATAAGTGTATACAATTTGTAGCAATAAGGTTCAACAATACTGAAGGGTATGTATGTAATCATCATTATGAGCAACTTTTACTATGGGGCCACCCTGGATGTCGTTAAAAAAAATTCAGCTGTTCATACAAAAAGGTTCATTAAGCTTGGACTTTGTATGGAACAGCTGATATTTTTTCGCGAAGAACTAAGTACATAGTATAATGTACTAAGTACATTGTATAATGTACTAAGTACATTGTATAATGTACTTAGTACTTACCCAGTTTCTGGTTCTAAAAAAGATCACCAATAGACGAAGACGAGTCTTCGGATGGTAACGTGAAAGGCATTTACATCCGAGTGCTGACGTAGGTCGGATGACAAGTTCAATTGTTAGACTTCTAAAATCAATGATGTTATATGTTTCACCTCTATGTCTAAAATAGTAAAAAAGTTGTGCCCTCTAAATTTTTTTAAATTCATATCAAAGTCCTCCGGGTGGCACATTTATTGGTACTACTAGGGCTCGCCTCTCAGCCTACGGGAACGGAAAATAAATCGAAACTTACCTGTAACCGAAATGGCGGCGCCGCAACGGCCGCGGTCGATCCGGGATGCTATCCAGGGAGGAAGACCACCCATCGCTGGTCTTTGATAAGCTTCTGTTTCTGGCTTCCGTCGTGCGCGCACTTTCTAGCAAAACCGCTGTATACTTCGTTATTAGCATCGTTTTCATTTTATTTAGATTTAGCTTCTATTTATACGGTTGACACTGACACCAAACTGACACTTCACTTTTTTATCAATGGACTCAAAACTCGAATTAAAAGAAGTTGTAATAACATTATTTAGTTATTATTTTGTTTGTTTTTATCAATACTTAGTATATGGTTTGTAGCTGTTTTTTTGTATGGGTCACAAATTATTTCGTACCTATCCCTGATAGGTCACATTCATAATACGTCACTTTGGATTCTGTTACTATGTAGAAATCAATAGTAAAAACTTAAAAAAATTAAGTATCAGATAATAATAAATTAAATCGAATTAATAAATAAGCACCAGCTGTAACTAAAGTAGAAAAGCCGAAACAGGCAAATTATAGTAGCACCTTCTGCATTGGAAATATACGAGTACATTCGTTTTTCAACTGAAACGTTCCGAATCAGCTGTGGCTTAGTGATACGTGAGTATAAAGTATAGAGAGTAACTCTGTTTCTATTCAGGTTTTTAATTTTATTTAGAATAAGTTTGCATTTGACCGTACCATATCTGATGTTAAGCAATAGTGTGCTCTAGGATGGAGCATGCTTACCTAGAAGGGACCTATTACTATTAGAAAAGAGTTCGTAGACTCGTCATCAGCCATAAGACGTCCACTGCTGGACGAAGGCCTCCCAATAGAGGGGTGTTGCCATGATCCCCACGCTTGGCAGGCGGCTTGGGGATCGCAGAATGCTCACCACCGTTAACCAAGAGGACTCTGCTGCCCATCCTCCTTTGGGTCTGGTTGCAGTTTAAGGACATACCCAAGTCCAGACTATGAAACACAAATCCAATGATAATAATCGACTTTACTAAACACTACAAACTACCTATAGCTTCCAAATTCCGATGTAAAATTAAAAAGTTTTAATCGGGAATCACTAGATATAGAGATAAGTGAGCCCAGACCGGCAATGTAGTTTCCGGACCGATCGTCACGCCTCTGACCACCGCATATAAACCCTAGGACTAACAACGGGATACTGTAAATTATGCGTGACACCCACATATACAAGTATTTCAAGTAATAGGTACAACGCTAAGGTTTACCTGAGAATTAAAAGTCGCCAACGTAGCTCAGCGAATTAGCAAGTTGAGTGGCGGCTGACAGTCATACCTGTCGCAGAACTGACAACCGTTAGGTAGGATAGACGTATTCTACGTTGAGTCAAGACAGCGAATCGGTTATTGTAATGTCGTCGTCAGCCATAAAACGTCCACTGCTGGACGAAGGCCTCCCCCTTTATAGAGGGGTGTTGCCATAATCCCCACGCTTGGCAGGCGGCTTGGGGATCGCAGAATGGTCACCACCATTAACCAAGAGGACCAATGAACCGCTGCTGCCCGTCCTCCGGTGGGGTCTGGTTGCAGTTTAAGGACATACCCAGGTCCATATTGTAATGTAGGACGCCCTAAGTCGCAGTCAAGACACAGTTTTTGGTAGTGGCTAGAAATGAAACGCCAAAGATTGGCCTGAGCGGCCATTTTATCCAGGTTTATATGACCAGCAGTGGACTATGACAGGCTTATTATTGTGAACGTAGTACCTATTAATATAACAAGTTTTTGATTGATAGAGACAGTGCTTTGTATCATAACTATGATTCCTCATTAATAAACTAGGTAATTGTGTATAGTAATATGTACGCAAAGATTACGAAAGATGCGTCATCGCGTATTAAAACAACGTTTGAAAATCTCTCCCGTGCCGTCATGCTTACGAGTTGCGCCAGAGTGCGAAAGAAGATAGCACTTTTATGAGAGCAAAAGGGATAGCGCGCGTCTCGCTTAGTAAACGCAGACAGCTGAGACAGTCCCTAAGGCCGTTTGCATGGGGCCATTTGAGGGCGCGATATGACATATCTCCTTCCTTATTATTTATATAATATCATTGTATGTAGCTATAAGTAATATTACGATAATGAATCATAACTGAGGATAGGTTTAGTTGATTTTAGGTTAGGAGTGAAACTGTTTTGTGTACATGATGCGATTGTTTAATTTATGCAATGAAAAACATTTTTTTAATGTAATATACTATGTGTAACAAAAAGGTTCAACAATACTGAAAGGTGTGTGTGTACTCATTATTATGAACAACTTTTATTATGGGGCCAACCTTGAAATCGGGAAAGAAAAATCAGCTGTTCCATACATTTTGTCCAAGATCAATGAACCTTTTTGTATGGAACAGCTGGTTTTTTTCGTAATTTTCTGCGTTGGCCTCATAGTAAAAGTTGTTCAAAATGACGAGTACGAACATACCCTTCCGTATTGTTGAACCTCTTTGTTACACATTGTTAAATCTTCTGTTCTCGTATAAATATCAGAATAATGGTTTGTTGACCGTATCCTTTCGGGGTATGCTTGAGCAGGTCATGAAATATCTTTTCAGCGATATATTATTTAGCATCCTTTTAAGGGTATAATCTGTACATCAAAACAAACAACTTTTACTATGGAGCCAACATTGAAATCTTATAAAAAAAAGCTGTTCCATACATTTTACCCAAGGTTGATGAACTTTTTGTGCAGAATATGCCTTTAAAAGGATGCTAACTGATTAGAACTAACCCTTTTTTGAATATTTTTGTATGAAGTGATTCCACACTTATGGTATTTCTATGTTTTTAAAGCTTAAACGCTTAGTTGGTAGCTTATAACAGGTTCGGAAATTTGGCTTCTCAGGCAGAGACTTCTGTAGCTTAATTGGCAAAGCAGTTGGGACGGAAACCCATGGCGACTGCTCGTATGCAGGTTCGAGTCCTGCCGGAGGTCATAATTTTTCTTCCTGTTTAAGCTTTAAAAACATAGAACTAACCCTGTATACACAAACAAACGTGCTTGAAATGTGAAATAAAAAAACCTTGCCTGACACTATAGTTAGAGTACTGTCATCAGATAACTGTACCTCAACAGCTCAATACACGAAATGAATTAAAAGACTATTAAAAAAAAATAAGTAAAAAGTTGGGCAAAAACGTCTAAAAACGAGTCATTCATCTTGGCTCTCGACAAAAGAAAGGTGGAAAAAAGCTCAATTGAAACACAAAAGCAATTATTCTTAATTGCACACTTCAATTAACAAAGTCTTGTTTTCTCATTAATTGATTGTGAAGAATTTTAAAATTACTTCGCTTATTTTTGATATTGTTTGAATCTAATTTACAACTCAACCTACAGCTTTATAGTTTACAGTATTACAGTCCAAAAAGGGGCCTATCTCCCAAGAGATAATCCCCATTTTTTTTTAAAAACACCCGACTTCAATTTCGAATTTCTAGGTGACATTTTCATATTTTCCTAGTTTTTTTTCGTTTTTTTTTCGAGATACACCTTTAGCCCTCATACTTAGAACAATGCGATAAACTATGTTTAATTGTGGCATAACCTATTTACTATGCCAACTGCCGGCGATTGTCTGAGATAAGGTAAAATTTGTTTTATGTGCTTGAATACTATTTAGGTACTAGTTTGTCAGTCCATACGCTAAAGCTTACCTTAAAACTGCTGGCTTTTTGAAGAAACTCAGAGTCACGCAACGCGCAATGGAGAGAGCTATGCTCGGAGTTACTTTGCGCGATAGAATCCGTAACGAGGATTTTCGCCGAAGAACCAAAGTTACCGACATAGCTCGCAAGGTTTGCAAGTTGAAGTGGCAAGCGTAGGAAGGCCTCCCACTAGGTGGACCGACGACATTATAAAAGTCGCGGGCAACCGGTGGATGCAAATGGCAGGTTGTCGTACAGTGTGGCGGTCTAAGGGGGAGGCCTTCGTTCAGCAGTGGACGTTTCTGGGCTGATGATGTATGATGATGCTAAAGCTTCGAGTGCACAGCTGCGTTGTGCCGCCGGGTTTATTTTAAAACAATCACGCCGGCAAAATGAACCGCGCGTGCTTTCCGGCGGTTTTTCCTTCACTGACTTACCCGCCGCTGCCGCCGTGTTTTGTTTAAAACATGTGGCGTACGACTCTTCTGTTACCGAAAAATAAGCCTGAAGCGGGCACACCCGCTGCTGATGGCACGACCTGGAGACTTAGGTCTGTAGTATGTACAGTGTACAAACTTAGATGTAAGCTTCAGGGCCCGTACTGTGACATCTTAAAACGGCTGAATCTGGACGCTGCGTGAATGAGGGATTTAAAGCACCGCGATGTTTTAAAATGTCACTGTACGGCCCCTGATATAAGGTCAGATGAATAAAATATGTATCTTTGATCTCTATATGTAAGTTCTTTGATAAATTTGTCTATTGCATAGTTATACGAATATTTTGTTATACCTCATAATACTGTCTAAACACCACATTTATTAAAGATTTTTTTATTCCATGATACCCTTGCACAAAATCTAACGAACTCAAACAAAGCAACCCAAGAAACAACGTAATCAGTTAAATCTATACGAACATTATCTCCTTACCCACAACGGAAGAGTTGAATTCACCGGTACATGTCATTGACCACGCAACTAAACATAAACAATGGGTGGAAATAGTACACGTAAATAGAAAAGCGTATTTAGCCCAAGGGTGTTTTAAGATGCGTGTTTATTTAATTCAACTGGATGTTGGTTTAGAGGATGTGGAAATGGTTAAACTCATTTGGCCTCTTAACGTTTATAGTGCGCCAAATTATACCGCTGAGTTCTAACTTACAATCTGTTCCACATTTATGCAATAGAGTTGTATAAACCGAATTATACGTAGCAAAATAATCTCTATGTGATTTGATTATTTGATGATATCAGAAGAGTAATACGCATTATGTACTCTAGCCGTGAAAAAATTACGGTTGTAAAATTTACCAAGCAGGCAAAACCATACCTAGCATAGTGAATCTGGGACATGCCGATTTCCTACGTAACATTACAATATTACAAAAAAAGTTACTCGTATAATAATTATTATACGAGTACACTTTACACTACATTATTATATAATCTTAATAAAATGTGTAACTCTTGGAGGGTTTAGCTGTCTCATGTTCTCTAAAAACTTTATGGTCGTCAACAATTTCAGACCACCCACAAATTCATTTGAAAGAAATCTGAAGCACTCGTCGGCCTTATCAAAACATTTGTACCAGTGGCCAGTCGGCGACAGTCGGCATGCTTTATAACGGATCAGTTAACTTATCAACAGGATCTGCGAGATGATTGCGTTGGCTATTCTTGGGAGAGCTGTGTCAAGCAACATGCGCCATTTGTACACAAGGCGACGGACGCCGCTTTGAGTAACGTTGCAAATTGTCGTGGAAACATGTGTTGTCATAATTATACTACGTGTAACAAAAAGGTTCAACAATACTGAAGGGTATATCTACTCATCATTATGAACAACTTTTACTATGGGGCCAACTCTGAAATCACGAAAAAAAAACAGCTGTTCCGTACAAAAAGGTTCATCGATCTTGGATGAAATGTATGGAACAGCTGATTTTTATTTCGTGTTTTCAAGGTTGGCCCAAAAAAAAAAGTTGAAAAGTTGTTCATAATGGTGTGTACATACATACCCTTCAGTATTGTTGAACCTTTTTGATACACGTTGTATAATTATGACAACACATGTTTCCATCCAGAACTTTTGACAAAACAACACAAAGCAACGAAAATTAAAAAAATGTATACATTTAATTTACGAAAATTTTATTTAATTCAATGCAAGCCTATTGAAAGAGTCACTTGCCCGAATCACTCGTTCGGTCATACTGTATTAAATATATACAATGTGTAACAAAAAGGTTCAACAATACTGAAGGGTATGTATGCACTCATCATTATAAACAACTTTTACATGGGCTAATCAGCTGTTCCATACATTTTGTCCAAGGTCAATTAACCTTTTCTATGGAACAACTGATATTTTTTCGCTATTTCCGGGTTGGCCCCATAGTAAAAGTTCTTCATAATGGTACATACATACCATTCAGTATTGTTGAACCTTGTTGTTACACGTTGTACATTTCCTTCGTGTACGAACGGTAGTCGTATAATTTATCTGTCTGGCCATTACAACGGCCCTAAGTTTATGATGGTGCTACTTCATTGGATAACTGTATTTGTAATAAATTTTTACTAGCATAGTGGTCGAAGATTCGAAATTAATTGCAGTATAAGTACTAGTTCTTTATTTTAGAATTTATTATTTTTTCGATCATCATTATCTTCTTCATATTTTGTATTAAGAAGTAATATTTTTTCTTGTCAACTTCAAATCTTAAGAGCTTATTAACTTTTGTGACTTTTTTACCTTTCGTAGATATTGTGTCGGTGTAACACAGGGTAAGCTTGAAAATTTCATAATTATATCTGATTCAGATTCAGATTATTTATTGCTTTTTTCGTATTAGTACCTCAGCATTGTGTGTCAAGGACATGATAGTTTTAAATCCTTTGACCGCTACATAAATGTATCGTACGCCAACGTAGCCACTACATTTTTTTGTTTCTGTAGTCCATATTTGTCGTCAAATATTATCGTAGTTGACATACATGACTCCTTATCGCTTGTTGGTAAGCATAGACTGCTATGTACCGGCCATTAACAAACTCGTACCTATCTAGATTTATAAGTATTAATTAGAACATAGTTTTACATCATATGAAACTTTATCATCTTAGCTCTTCTCAACACAAGTTAAGTTTTTATTTGATATTCAGACGGCAAAAAGACAAGTTCGAGGTTATTATGCAGCTCGGTTAGTTCACAGTAAAGTTTTGTTCTCATTATAAGGTAGTAGTCGATTATGTTGTGACATTTCTACAAGCGGCTGCCGACTCAGACGTAAGGAATTTTGCTAACCAGGAATTTCTTGTTTACAATTTGTGTGATGTAAACTCTAGAATGTTTGACATTCGAACTGTGAATGGATAAAAACTTGGTGAAAATCTAATGATAACAAGATGTTTTCCTATTTCAACATACATGTATGAATGACTACCAGAATATTGTCTGAAGAAATTCACACGAAGCGTTATGCACTCAACTAATTTTTCTATCCAAACAGTGAACTTGCTTCATACATAAGTTATATCTTCGCAAGTCCTGGACCGACTTTGCTCCTAATATGAGCAAACCCGGTCCAGAAATTGACTAAACGTGGACTGATTTTAAATAAATTGAAGTACAATTAAGATTTTCTAAACCTCCAAATATCACTAAGATGGGATGAATGGTACCCAAATTGTTATGGAATTCTCAAACATACAAAAGCTGATTAGCGTTTTTAAGGATTAATAACTGCAACTCGTTCAAAAATCATTTCGTTAAAACTACTTAAAATGCAACGTTATTTATTTAAATAGGTAAGTATTAGTAAGTACTTAACATTAAATTTATTATGTTATACCCGTGTACCAACAGATAGTAATGTAGATATAAATGAAATGTTGTACTATTAAATGGTTGCATCACGTTGTCTGCGACTTTGCGTTGCAGGACTTGGGTGATTGGATGTATTATATATATATAATATCATTTAGAAAGGTAAAGAGTCTGCATGTGCGACCGAATAAAATCTTATAGATTGGTATAGTTATTGAATTTAAATCTAGTAGAGCAATGACTAAATATTCATAACAGTAACACGTAACATTATCTAAGGGCTTAAATGTTATATCATGTTATTCACATTCATCATCATCAGCCCGGAGACGTCCACTGCTGAACGAAGGCCTCCGCCTTAGACCGCCACACTGTACGACAACCTGCCATTTGCATCCACCGGTTGCCCGCGACTTTTACAATGTCGTCGGTCCACCTAGTGGGAGGCCTTCCAACGCTGCGTCTTCCGGTTCGCGGCCGCCACTCAACCATATATATTATGTTACTCAGTACTAGTCAAATATTAGTTCCACAACCAAAGAGCGCTTCACTTCACTCACTGCTATGCTACGTGAGCCAGTTTTTTTACTTCTATTAAATTTACTGGACATAATATCTTCTTTCAAACCTAAGCAGTTAAATTTGTGCTTCGTGGTGGAATAATTGGCAAAACTGTGGTATATATTTGTTAGGTGTGAAGTATTTCACCAGAAGACAATGCAAAATAAATCAAAATGTACTTACAAGTATTAAAAAAAAACAACCCACATCAATTGCGATTACCTGAATGTCATAATTTTTTAGTTACCTAATTTATTTAAAAAACAAACTACTGATTTGATTTCAATCAAATTTATATGATCTTCATCAGCCTGTTAGACGTCCACTACTGGACGAAAGCCTTTCCCATAATAGGGAGGGGTTGCCATAATCCCCACGCTTGACAGGCGGCTTGGGGATCGCAGAGAGTTACCACCGTTAACTAAGAGGACGCTGTTGCCCGTCCTCCGGTGGTGCTGGGTGCAGTTTTAGGACATACCCAGGTCCTAATTTATATGATACCACCTCTGAAATATGATCTACCAAACAAAATCAAAACATTAAAATCTATTTTATTATAAAAACTGACGTGATTTTGACACATTTTTGTTATATTTTTACGGGAATATTCACGTTTAATTAAATCGGATACTCCGACTGCTAAGCTGTGGGTGCTAAGCAGGACGCAGCTGCACGCGCGTAGGGCTCTGTTTTCACTCTTTGAAAAAGGTCACCGGATGTGATCGAAACTATAGTTGGAGTATCCGATTTAATTAAACTAATTAATTCATAATAATAATTGGCGGCGTAATCGCGTAACAATAACAACAAAATAAAAACAGTCAAATTGAGAACCAACCTTCTTTTTTAAAGCTGGTTGAAAAAACAGTATGACTCAGAATAAAAGTAGCATCGACTCTACGAAAAAAAATTTGTGAACATAATTGCATGTCCGAAAAATAAACAAGATGCAATAGAAATGAATTAACGAAGGCCTTGCTTGTGTCGAATCTAGTTGAAGTGGATTCATGGAGAAGGTTGGCCAATCGATGTTTTTAACAAGCTACGAGTATAAGAGCAATTCACGGTGTCATGATTCAAATGTTTAGTGAATGATATCTGATAGGCCTCTTATTACAAACGTCAGTATCAATTTGAGACGATACTCTACGAAACTTTACACTAGAGTATAATGTGTCATGTTACGTAACTGCTGGTGATCAATTTATGCATTTTTTTTGAATTATTATATAATATTTTGCACCCGTGATAGAAATACAGCCCACTTTACAACTCATTATTAAATTTGACTGTGCCAATTATAAGTTACCAATCATATTACGACAGTGAGACGGTACTCCCAACAATTAAATTAAACACACAGCACTGGCTCGCGAGAAGTTTTACAAACTTCAATAGATAAAGATGCCACTAACAGTGAGCTATATGAATACGTAGTAATATAGCTCAATGCCTAATGATAGTCATGATCAATCAATATTAGGTACCAAGATTAAGCACTATTATACCTGCGTTTAGTCAAGTTACCAGTTGTATAAACAAGCTTTAACTAAGGTAATGGAAATGAATTCGAAAGTTCGTGTTTATGTGGGTATGAGCGTGCCTAGAGTATAAAATATTGCTCATTATAAAACTTAGGAAGTATGGAAATTAGAATTCAATCTTTTAGACTATAAATTATGTTCGAACCAAAATGGCTAATAGAATTTTGCAACAAGTCAAGATAAGGTAATCTCGAACAATGTGAATTCTCATGAGAATTCCGTGACACTTAAGGGTCAGAGTAACGGTCACGCGCGCTCTTAAATGAAATAAACCATTGTCGCAAGGAGGTAATGACCACTTCCTGGCTCTCTCTGCTGTTAACTGCAAGCTGCATCGTGACATAACACGACGGGAACGCTGCATACTCATAGACTCACCAATAGTAAAAACAAAACAATTAAAAGACATCTACGAATGGAAGAAGAAAAAAAAGACTCGTAACCTCTCCAGAAGATTTTTTAAGTCGGGATTACTAGAGAACGTACATGCAACTCACACCATAAGCATTGCCATCCAGCGTGGCAATGCCGCCAGCATGCTGGGTACGCTGCCGACTGGTAGTGGGTTTGAGCATTTTCTCTAGACTTTCATCGGTCTGGATACAATCCTTTAGTTTTTTGTTGTGTAGTAGGCTAAGTAGTCTTTGTAGTTTGTTTTAGTTAATAAAGGCTTGTGCCTAAAAAAAACCTCACACCTAGAGTCAGAACAAATATTTACGTAATTTATAATTCAAACGTATTAAATTTACATAGAGTTAATAAAACGAATGCTCTACTAATGAGCATCATGGGTCGTCTTCGTTGTTCAGCTATTACTGGAAATGGAAAATAAGGCACATTGTAAACTCGCATGAAAACCTAAATAACGTTTGATCTATAGGTCTAAAACTTTGATAGGCGTCCATAAATATTTTGAACCACTAATGTAAGTTTTTAAACTAGTAAAATATAATGTGGGCCTTCACACTTAATTCCGTTTTTTTATTGTTATTAGTCCGAGGCTTTCCTATGTTTGGCATCACTACTAACACATCGGATATACCTAACTTTTAATCACCACTAACAAGGCGTGAGTAGGTGTCGATTAGATCATTATACTATCATGCCTATTCTATCAACTACAATCAAAAGTGAATCAGAGACGTAGATGAACAAAATATAGGCGTGATAGACAAAACATTTCATTATACGAGTGGAAGGTAGTCAATATTAGAACTTAACAGTAATAGTAAAATAATGATAGCTGACGAAATGTTGAAACCTTTCAATTGAACAGAGTTTAATTATCAGAAATAGAGCAGTATTGTAAACCAGGGTTTGTAGGTACAGCGATTGAACTAAACAATTCACAAATCCAGAGCACAATCACAAAATTTACACAGTCGAGCTTTGGGACCACTGAACGCACATTCCAACCGGTACTCAGAATATTGGCGAAGCATAAATATCGCGGAATTCGAAGACACTCGAAGTATGTCGTATGATAATGTATCACATGAAGGTAAACGATTGCGGTATTTTCGATCCGCGCACGCAACCGGTACCGATCGCCCGTCCGATCGGAAACATCGGCGCGGGCGCACTGTGGCGAGGACTCGCTTACTGGTTACCGCACCCGTGCAGGACAACCGCTACGGATTTAATTTGAACTTGGAACTCCGATACGGGATGCAATTCCACGTGTCTTTTTATTGCGTTTCGGTCAGCGATGCGGACGCCAATTACTTCAGCACGAAAGGTCCATAACCTTTCGCCAAAACAAACACTCGAAGCATTCTTATTTCCTCAATATTTTCCAGGAAATATTTACCCCGTCTATCTTATAAACAAGAAAATATGCATCAGTGGAGTCGGCAAATCCTTTGATGCCATAGAAAGGTTCCATTCCGGATCCGTCTCTGCAATAAAAAGTGGCTGGTCGCCTTAAAAGGGAGACGATCTCGAAAAATGTTATACAACTTTCCTTTTCAAAGGGATGGGACGCATTATGTGGAATAAAGTTATCTGGACATATCCTTTTATAGCTCGCAATCGTGAGACGTGTGGCAAAAAAGGTCAGTTTAAACGAGTCGGTCATTACATAGAATGGTTCGCTAACGTCCGATGTGCGAGTAAAATTTATTTGAGTCAACCTACGAAGATTATTGCCGTATGCAGCCTAAAATTTTGGTTAGGATGTTTATTTTTTACTGTTCAATTGCTATTAATTCTACTTACTGAAGTAAGTATTCTATTAACTATATCAAATACTCCACATTTCTATATTAATTACACGACATGTAAATTTACAATTCTACGAAATTTGTGCATTAAAGGTTTTTTGAGCATGGACGGTTCTTGTCATGGCATTTTTATGAATGACCTCGCTAAATTACATTAAATTAATACTAATACAAACTGTGGATTAACTAATACTAGGAATAACCTATCAGTTGAAAAAAATATTTACGGTTTTGCGTTGCCTAGGATCTACATTCGTCCATCAAAATCTCTTCGTAAAGTTCTAATGAAACACTTATTACTAAGTCTTCTGTAAAATTAAAGATCCAGTTCTTTAATTAAATTACTATAGATCCATCTTCAAACCATCATACCCTGGGGACCAGAAGAGCTAATGAAAGCAGGCTATGAATACATATTGGTGCATTAGGCCAGTCTGGTCGAGTGCTCTGCAAAATTAATTACGGATCCGACTCTTTAAGATGTGCTGTGGGAGAGATTAATTGAAATCAGAATATTAAATTTGTTTTTCTCTTGGTCCAATCTAACAAATAGATATTATTGCCAAAAGTTAAATTTCCGGAACTGACTGAAGCAAAACTATGAATTAATTACACAAATTAATTATGATGACAGAGAGAGCTGAATCCTCCGAGTATAAAAGTAATTATCATCGTCATCAGCCAGAAGACGCCCACTGCTGGACTAAGGTCTCCCCTTTAATAAAGAGGGGTCGCCATAATCCCCACGTTTGGCAGGCGGCTTGGGGATCGATAAAAATCATACAGCAATGAAAATGAAAACCGGAGAGAAACAAAAGACCAACCTATAGCGTGATGCGGGATGCGAGCTTGGTATATATTTTTATACAATTCTTTGACGAGACGAGCAAGATGTTCGCCTGGTGGTAAGCGTCACGCCTGCCACTAACAGTAGCAGTGCCAGAAGTAAACTTGCGAACACAGGCCTGCGCCGCACTGCACTGCGCTCGTCACCCTGACAAAAAGATGAAAAAATAAAAAAAATAAAAAGATGAAAAATCTCTAGAGAGATAGAAAAAAAAAAAATAGATGATAAATCTCTTCATACCCAGTAATTTCATATTATGAATGTAAAATTTATATTATGAATGTAAAATTTATATTATGAATGTAAAATTCATATAATGTAAAATTCATATTATGAATGTAAAATTCATATTATGAATGTAAAATTCATATTATGAATGTAAAATTCATATTATGAATGTACATATTATGAATGTAAAATTCATATTATGAATGTACATATTATGAATGTAAAATTCATATTATGAATGTACATATTATGAATGTAAAATTCATATTATGAATGTACATATTATGAATGTAAAATTCATATTATGAATGTAAAATTTATATGATGAATGTAAAAATCAAATAATTAATGTACATATTATGAATGTAAAATTCATATTAAGAATGTAAAATTCATATTAAGAATGTAAAATTCACATTAAGAATGTAAAATTCATATTATGAATGTATTTTTTTTATTATGAATGTAAAAATCATATTATAAATGTAAAAATCATATTATGAATGTAAAATTCATATTATGAATTTTATCGAAATCTGTTTAGTAGTATGATTTCTACATTAAAGTAACTGAGAAAAATATGTCACACAAGTTAATAGAAATTGAAGTCAGTTTTTTTTTTTTAAGTTTTATAATTACAAGTAGACCTACGTTTGGTCACCACTGGTAGTAAGCATCGGCAGAGGATGAAACACGTCTAGATTTTAGATGAAATCAATTCACTCTAGCGTTACGTAACATCAAAAATCAAAAAATCTAAATCAAAATTATTTATTGGCTGTAAGCTTACATACTATTAGCGTTGCATTGCTATTCGGCTTCTCAAGACGTTCTACGCTACGATACAAGACGAGCTCCTAAGAAAGATTTTCTCCATACATTTTGTCCAAAGTCAAAGAACTTTTTGTATGAAACAGCAGATTTTTTCTCATGCCCTTTCGTGTTGTTGAACCTTTTCGTTACACGCTGTATTTAATATCATTGGACTAAGTCACCTGCATATGGGAAATGTCCTAAGCCTTTTAAGTTTCAATCATATACGGAAACTTTTTCAAGGAGTGAAAACAGAGACCAACGCGCAAACTAGGCGCATCCTGCTTCACCCGAACTTGCTGTTTAGGTGACTTACTCTGATTCTTCCTCAAGCGCCTTCCTCTGTATGAAGGGTATGTCCGAGGGAAGACTCTCTAGGCTGAAGTCGCCATCGGTCAGGTCTCCAGGACTCTGCAGGAGCACCACCTCCTCCAAGAACTTGATGGAGTGTGTCCGGATGCCTTCATGACAACTGTTTATCATGTTCAGGACTAGAAGATTGATTTTGATGAATGGTAATGATGTCAAACAGGTAAGTATCATACTTGACATTTTAGTCACACAATGTGGTCGATTCTGACGGCTTTAAAATACTGCTGTCACTTTTTTCCTAGGCATGTTAGCTAAGGACAGCAATACTTTAGTTAGTTTAGAACTGTCAACTAAAACCGCCAGAATCGACCACAATGACTGAATGAATGTCAAATAATTAATAATGACACTTATTAAAAAAATAGTTATTTTAACTGCTTATGTTTTATCGTGTAATTACAATACTACTTAATGTTTGTTTGACTTATAGATGTAGGTACCTACTGCTTCTATGTTGTTCATGTAGTGTACACATTTATTAAGGAATGCAATCTAGAACAAATTATTTGTAACCTATACAATGAAAATGTAAAGACTGTATTGTGTTTTGTATATCAAATAAATAAATAGTCTTCGACAAAATATAGGGTAGATGTGTTATGGTCCATTATTACTCCATGGTTGTGTACTCTTTGTTTTGTAGCTGGAGATGAATATAAGTAAAAGAAAGGTGAGGTGTAAGTAAGTGGGTGGTGGTGTATAAGAGTTGGCACGGGGACAGTTTTGAGGTTTGATTTTAATAGAGACTGTGTATATTTATAGTATCAAATTTAAGCAAATAGTACACTAATTCAAATAAAATATAGCATGCAAGATACAGTTAACTTTGGTTCTTTGGCGAATATCCTCGTTCCGGATTTTATCGCGCAAAGTAACTCCGAGCATAGCTCTCTCCATTGCCCGTTGCGTGACTCTGAGTTTCTCCAAAAGGCCAGCAGTTTAAAAAAAAACTGCTGGTGTGTGCAAAAAATTGGTTTGGCTAATAAAATAGCCAAACCTCATAACAGCAGGGCTGATATAAATGTTAAGTACTGTTTTGCTTGGAATGCTGACAGCAACATTGCGTGGCTGCGTTCTAACATGAACACGTGGGTGAGTACCCAGAACCGTTGAGTGGAGTAACTACAACAATTTAAATAAATCCTCGACAAACATAGCTTCTTAGTTCAACCAGTAGGTACTATGAACTCCAAGTATGAAATGCCTAGAAAAAGAGATACGAGGTCGAGGTTCGACAAAAAAAAATAAACAAAAACATTCGGGGATTCGTAATGTTTATTTTTTGGTATGTATGTTACGCGATTTCTTCGCCAATTATGAACTGATTTTGATGATTGTTTTTTTTGGTAGGTAATACTTCAGTGGTGGTCCCATAAACATTTTATCGAAATCGGTTCATTAATTTGGTTTTAAATCAAAATTACTAGAAAATATGAAGATGTCATCCAGCTTTTCGAAGTATAAATCGATTGTATTTTGTTTTTTCAAAGCGTGTTATAATTATGTAAGCCCGGACAATCGTCTCTATAGAATGTACGAAGAAGACTGTAGACAAAAGGTTTTTCATTGAAGGTTTTTTGAGCATGCACACATGCACAGTTATAGCTTTATTCCCGTCATGACATTTTTATGAATGTCCTCGCTAAGTTAGTGATTCTGATAGTCTAAGAATAGATAGTTTCAGTTGTTTCTATTCTTATATTCCCTACCGAATAGGTAACCTAGATTATATCAAATATTTTTCAAATAAGTAGCCTTTGTGTTACATACAGTACAGTGGTACACTAGTTCTAAAGACCTCTCCCAAGTTCTGGATTTATTTTAGTTTCTTACTGGTTTTTGGCTATTATTTAGTTCCCGTCAGTCTCGGACGAAACGTCAATGACTTTATTTATTTTTTATCGGCATCATTAAACAATTTGTTAGTAACCTATCATAACCTATAGAAATTTTGTTTGAATTATAATCTTATCTTCCATTACGTTTATAATTCAAGAGCTCAATAAACTGACCATTCAATTATCTCAAAGATAGTATGTGTGAGTCAGAGGGTCATTACCACTTCTGATTAATGAAATGTCGGCAGTCGTACAAATATCTTCAAGTGTAAGTGTAAGTTCAGTAGCTTAGGTTTAATATGGCGATGAGCCGCTAAACGCAAACCTACTCAGAATTTTAAAAAAAGATTCGTTTTTTATTTTAGTCTTTCAGACTAGTAATCTACATTTTACTCTGTCTGCATTTTAGTCTTTATGCGTTTTAGTCTTTCTTTATTTTAGTCATTCTGCATTTTAGTCGTTCTGCCCTCTTAGTCTTTTTGCTTTGGCAGTCTGATCATAAAGGAAAAATACAATATTTTGTTTGTATCCACCACATTAATTTTATTTAAGCTTGTTGATCCGTTGAGATTTAACAATATTATTACAATATATTTGAAGCTTCTCAAATTAGGTGAGTTGTCGTCAAAACGCATTTTGTCAATCATGTCATAAAATACTAACATATTATTTTGATTAATAGCTTCATACCTTCTGCTTCCCAAGCCGCCTGCCAAGCGTGGGGATTATGGCAACACCCCTCTATAAAGGGGGAGGCCTTCGTCCAGCAGTGGACGTTTTATGGCTGACGACGACCTTCTGCATGCATTATTACGCGTACTCCGTCACCGTGTTTTTGATATGCCATCTGTTTTAATATGATGAATATTTTTTTCTTGACCGAGCAATCCGACTTGACTTGGACGAATCTGTTTTTGCAATTCATAAATTTTGTTCAACAATAACTTGCGAATCTGGCAATTTCTGACGCACCCGTGTTTTTGTATAGGCAAACTGTTAGATCGAACATTTTTTTTAATTGAAGTAACAGTCACAACAAGCTTATAGCTGAAGAAAGCTAATATATATATAAGAAATATAATATTTCTAATAAACTCTACCATACCTACAAAGCGCATAATGTTCTTATAAATTAACAAGGATATAATTTGACCTTCTAAAGCGTCTGATGATTCATTTCATATTGCGTACAGTGGACGTTTATGGAAACAACGATTGTAAGATTACAGCGGATCATTTAGAATGTTGACATGCAAATTAATATAACAGACGATAAACACTACTTTAGGTGTTTTATTAAGAAGACAGTTAAAAAAAAAATTGTAAATGAATCCTTTGAATTCCTCATATTTAGGTAATATTGGTCGTGTAAATCCAAAACACTGAAACTCGAGATAATACTTGATAGCGTTCTACACCGTTAAAACGCGCAAACGTCTTGTTCGTTGGTTTTAGACGGTTTTGATCGCAGCTGCTTCTTATAATTGTACGACTAACCTATCCCTACAGATGGACGAGGGAGCCACGAGTGTAGGTTTTGAAGAAAGCTGACAGATACATTGTTTCTTTTTAGTTTTTTAGTTCTTGCATTTGACTAACAAATACAAATAAAACAAGTAACAAAAAAGTTACAAATAAGTTGGTGGGCTACAATTCAAATTTACCTCTTGAAGATTGTAGAAAAGAGTTTTACAAAGTAGTTAAAACATTTTCTTAATCCATATTCTTTGCACCTTATAACCTACGGAGAAAAGTAATCACATAATAGTACATTATGATACGAGTGTGCTATGTTGGTCATTACACTAGAGGCGGTATTATGCGAGCGAGCCGCAGGTGAGTGCGATAAGGAAGCCGAGAGACTAATAGCACAAGAGTTCCATACGACTGTTTTCATCACACTTGCGAGGAAAAAACAAACTTTTTTTGATAATAATCAACCACACAGCGAAAACATCAACAAACATTTGCGGAAAATGGCGCCCAAACCAGCAATGCGCGCGCAGGTTGACATTTACTTCAGCGGCATAAGAACTCTTTGTTGGTATTACAAAAAAACTGTAAGTATTACCCGGCTATATTAAGAGTGATTCATATACATACGTCTAATTGCAGTCACGTACAAACTTGACTTTACCGGGTTATATCTATTATAGTACAAGTGCCGTAATGTAAAGTAAAAAGCACGCGTGCGTAATAGCTTGGATTATGAGCCTAAAACCGATGTAATAAGATCCACTTTACGAGCAAGTGTGATGAAAAAGTTTAAGCCTTTTCTTATGTAAGTACATCGGTGTTTGCGTTTTTTTTTTTCTTAGTTTTTGGCTTCGCACCATGTGTATTCTGCCAGTTTCAAGTATATGCATATTACAAGTTTTGATAGTATATGGTCTTAAGTCATAAACTAAAATCATGGTCAAGTCCAAGTCATGCCCCAAAATTGCCTACAACACCCAGCAGCGCTGGGTGTTTAGGCAAACGATAAAAAAATATATAAATTTAAAAGTTTACTCACAAACGTTTCGTAATAAGTTTTCACCACACATATTTTTGAAATTATGCAGTTAGCAAATTGAACGAAAGAAGAAATTCTTTTACCCAAAGAGAATACAATTGTAACCTATTATTAAGCCGCCTACCGTGTCTGTCTGTCTATCTGTCTTTCCGGTCTTTACTGACCGATAATCTCGTGAATCGTAATAGATAGCCGGTTGAAATGTTCACTGAACATTCGGTACTATCGCGGTATACCTAGTACTTGTGGTGGTACGGGACCCTCGTTGTCCGAGTCGCAAGAACGAGTCAAACTTGACGGCTTTATTTATAATAGTAATAATTTTAACAACTACTTTTGAAATCTATTTCAACAGTTATTGTTAAAAACGTAGTAGTAAAAAACTAGTAAATAAATCTGCCCGTTTCTAAGACACAAAAAAGTAAAAATAAATATCACTCAAAATTTTTTTTGTGCTTGAAAAAATCAAACCGTATGCACAGAAGAAATAATAGTACACTACGTACCGTAAGGTTAAGCCAGCATCCTGCTAACTCGGTAATTAATATCATACAACAGCACTACCCTCCATGTTCCTGGGCAATAATAGGGCCGCAGATCAACACCCGCGCAATTAATTATTACTTGGATAATATTTACTTCCGAGCTAATATCGTTGGACGTTATCGGAACAAAACAAATAACGCAACTTTGTCCCTTCGATTACACTCAAGTACTATTTTATGACATTATCATCACCGGACATAATATAGGCCTCTCTGGATATAAGACACTAAGAACTTCAAATTTGGAGTTTTTCACCAACTCGACACGAGGTGCTGGACACGCGTGTGTCCAGTTGGTGAAACTCAAAATAAGTATAACTTTTTTGAATATTTTTGTATGAAGTGATTCCACACTTATGGTATTTCTATGTTTTTAAAGCTTAAACAGGAAGAAAAATTATGACCTCCGGCAGGACTCGAACCTGCATACGAGCAGTCGCTATGGGTTTCCGTCCCAACTGCTTTGCCAATTAAGCTACAGAAGTCTCTGCCTGAGATGCCAAATTTCCGAACCCGTTATAAGCTACCAACTAAGCGTTGGTGGCGCCATCTGTAAATTTTTGTAACACAAATATTTACCCAAGCCGAAACCGTTGCAGGTTCCAAGGCCTGACGAGAGAAGTCGCACTGGCTATACTATTTTGAATATTTTTGTATGAAGTGATTCCACACTTATGGTATTTCTATGTTTTTAAAGCTTAAACAGGAAGAAAAATTATGACCTCCGGCAGGACTCGAACCTGCATACGAGCAGTCGCTATGGGTTTCCGTCCCAACTGCTTTGCCAATTAAGCTACAGAAGTCTCTGCCTGAGATGCCAAATTTCCGAACCCGTTATAAGCTACCAACTAAGCGTTGGTGGCGCCATCTGTAAATTTTTGTAACACAAATATTTACCCAAGCCGAAACCGTTGCAGGTTCCAAGGCCTGACGAGAGAAGTCGCACTGGCTATACTATTTTGAATATTTTTGTATGAAGTGATTCCACACTTATGGTATTTCTATGTTTTTAAAGCTTAAACAGGAAGAAAAATTATGACCTCCGGCAGGACTCGAACCTGCATACGAGCAGTCGCTATGGGTTTCCGTCCCAACTGCTTTGCCAATTAAGCTACAGAAGTCTCTGCCTGAGATGCCAAATTTCCGAACCCGTTATAAGCTACCAACTAAGCGTTGGTGGCGCCATCTGTAAATTTTTGTAACACAAATATTTACCCAAGCCGAAACCGTTGCAGGTTCCAAGGCCTGACGAGAGAAGTCGCACTGGCTATACTATTTTGAATATTTTTGTATGAAGTGATTCCACACTTATGGTATTTCTATGTTTTTAAAGCTTAAACAGGAAGAAAAATTATGACCTCCGGCAGGACTCGAACCTGCATACGAGCAGTCGCTATGGGTTTCCGTCCCAACTGCTTTGCCAATTAAGCTACAGAAGTCTCTGCCTGAGATGCCAAATTTCCGAACCCGTTATAAGCTACCAACTAAGCGTTGGTGGCGCCATCTGTAAATTTTTGTAACACAAATATTTACCCAAGCCGAAACCGTTGCAGGTTCCAAGGCCTGACGAGAGAAGTCGCACTGGCTATACTATTTTGAATATTTTTGTATGAAGTGATTCCACACTTATGGTATTTCTATGTTTTTAAAGCTTAAACAGGAAGAAAAATTATGACCTCCGGCAGGACTCGAACCTGCATACGAGCAGTCGCTATGGGTTTCCGTCCCAACTGCTTTGCCAATTAAGCTACAGAAGTCTCTGCCTGAGATGCCAAATTTCCGAACCCGTTATATAACTTGTTATTTCGTCAACTGGACACGCTAAGATATACAGTACAGTACAATTGCTTGTACTTGATCGTGATTTGCTTGGATTGACGTTAACTGTGATGTGTGTGTATAGCCATACACACACATCACAGTTAACATGCTAACGACGATCTTAATTATAAAGTAAAATCATGGTGTCTACTGAGTTATTTAAAAAAAATACTTGACACTGGCATATCGTACAATGTACAACGACATAACCATCTTCAAAGGATGAAAAATAAACACTAAGTATACCAAACAGATTGTAACATTGTGGCGCTGTCAAGTTTTTAGTTTACTTTAACATAATACAGAAACTAGTGTTAACATAAAATAAGTAGAGTAGGTATAGACTAGAGATCCATTGAGGTCAAAAAAGAGAGTGGTACGTCCCGCCAACCATTCGTTCCTGCGCGGTAGTGATTAATCTCCTCTACAATCAGCGTGGACACTTGACGGACGTTGCTTTGCTTTGTCCTCTAGGGTTGCTCCATACACGAAAACTTACACCTTCGTAGATAAGACAAGATTGTGATAATAAAATAAAGTGATCAAACCCTAGCCCATTCTATAATAAAAACAAAAACCTCAAATTTTTTATCACAACACCTAGAACTAAAAGATATCAAGAGCCCAATTAAAACTAAACTTTAATTCGAAAACGATTAGAAAATGTGTGAAAAACTACACTAATTCTATCACTGAACTATTTAGTAAAATAAAACTAGTGGGTACGGATCGATTTTTTCCTATTTGTATGTATTTCTTGTCTTCCGTTGATTCTTTCAAAACTGATGAATCATTATTTCGAACGAGTGCTGCGAAAAATTTTCATGCAATATTTTCCCGAACCTTCGACTCACGGTTACTAACAATAGTTTCGTAAAGTTTGCTATCAGTGGCACCCCTAGCTCCTTACTATGAATAAAGCATAGAGGCTAGGTGTACGCCCGTAACTTACAATGTTTACGGAATGACCCGCGTGTAGGGTTCGGGTACCATTGGTATTTACGTGTCTACCAAACTTATATTCCTGGGAGAGTGGTAGAGTTTACCTAGAGTGTATACCAAAACTATGATTGTGAATAGTTTTAACTTGGAATTTATTCAATGTTCTTCAGTTCTTCTTCGGGCTTGAGCATTTGGACTGCTTTTTGACTTTAATCTGTTCATATAAGTACCTAATACATGTTTTTTGTGTAGTATGGGAGCTTAATTATCATTAAGTAAGAATCTAGAGTGTTATTTAGATTTATTTTTTACAGCATCCTAAAACATACTTTAAAATCAGGTATTCATTGAGTCGTTTGTCGTGATACCCATACAGTTACGGCCTTACTTAAAAACGCCGCTCAAATTTAGTCACTGGTTAAACTTCTCTGTCTTGTTCTTGCACGTGACACTTCACGTCAGAAAGAAGTTGATAGAGCATCTTAAGCAGTGATTAATGGTTGAGAAGTTTTTTAAGTAAGACTGTTAATGGTTAGACAAAATCGACCAATCAAAGAATACGAGGAAAAAAGTGTAGTTTACAGTGTGCTAATTCTCGATTCTCTATGCTCAGTTTTTTTTTAATTTGCTCCTATAGGTAGCAACCAAAAATATAAGCAACTGAATCAACTTCATTTTCATAGAAGTACTACTTGTTCGAAATCTAATAAAATTCTTTCCATGATATTATCCGAAAACAATCAGCTGAGTCACACGTGATTGTAAGATCCCGCCTTTTCCTCGTAGCACGTGGCTCATAGAAACGCTATTCATTCTTTACATGAATTTCGTACCTACAAGCAGCGACGATGATAACGGAATGGATGGGCCCAGCGCTTGCAAATCGATCAAAATTAACAAGACAACACAATCAAGCATACCTAGCTAAAAGTATGCATATTACATTTGCCGGAAAATAGAGATACCGAATCTAATTACTGCATGACAAAAACAGAACACATGTACTTACATGTATTAGAAGTTTGTATTGTCGTATCGTACGGCTCGCATGTCGCAAAGGCCAGAGTTTGACTGAAGCGAGTGGAGGTCCAGCGCTCAACATATAATCTTCAAAATCCGTGCGCTTATTTCCCGTCCATTTATCTTATCATTGTCGCTGCCTATAAGTTACAAATGCACCTGAGACGATAATTTGCTGATAGATTTCTCTCGATAAAAGGTCAAACTGAGGTATTTTTTAGATTGAACTCTATTTTTAAAACCTTAGTTCTTTGTTTTAAATAGATATTTGTAGTTTTATCTAAGTCTTGTTGTTTTGAAACTGTATTTAGTATTTATTTATGTTCATCAACATTGTCACCTGTTTGTTATTTCCTCTGTGTTCATTTGATTTTGTAAACTAATTCGATTACCCTCTTGTATGTGGATGAAGGGATAGATAACTACTACACTACTATAACCAGGAAATCAATGAGTATAACCACAGAATAAATAATAGTACTACGTACAGAAAGTTAACTCCGCAAAGGAATTGAAATAAATAAGGACTCTTATCTACTAGGCAATAAAGTAGCAATTTAACTCACACAGCGCTGGATACCGCTCGCTATATTCATCTAGATATACCGCTCACTTTCTATCGCGTATGCTTGGTTACGTGCGACGAGGCTAGCGTGCGGGCGGCGACTGACTTCTGCCTTGCAATGTCCACCCGGACGGAGCGCCGGCCAAACATACCTAAACTGCGGAGTGACACCCCCTTCGAGGATCTAGCTCTCTCTCTCGACACCCTCCTGGTATAACCTACAGAGATGCATAACTATAATCGTAGTACAATAATAGTACATTATGATACGAGTGTGCTATGTTGGTCATTACACTAGAGGCGGTATTATGCGCGCGAGCCGCAGGCGAGCGCGATAAGGAAGCCGAGAGCGTAATGACTAATAGCACAAGAGTTCCATACAACTGTTTTCATCACACTTGCGAGGAAATAACAAACTTTTTTTGATAATAATCAACCACACAGCAAAAACGTCAACAAACATTTGCGGAAAATGGCGCCCAAACCAGCAATGCGCGCGCAGGTTGATATTTACTTCAGCGGCATAAGAACTCTTTGTTGGTATTACAAAAAAACTGTAAGTATTACCCGGCTATATTAAGAGTGCTTCATATACATACGTCTAATTGCAGTCACGTACAAACTTGACTTTACCGGGTTATATCTATTATAGTACAAGTGCCGTAATGTAAAGTAAAAAGCACGCGTGCGTAATAGCTTGAATTATGAGCCTAAAACCGATGTAATAAGATCCACTTTACGAGCAAGTGTGATGAAAATATTATTTTGTTTGCCATCTTATAAGATGGCAAAAAAATAAGTTTGCCTATGCACTTGCACTTTGTTTGCACTTGTAAACCTTTTCATTTTCCATTGTGTGCACAATTTTGATTAGGCGCTAATGAATTAAGATTATTCTGTTAATGGTATTTGGATAATACAAATATTTGTATTTTGCATTTGTATGTAGTTTACGTATTTAAACAAAAGAAAAAAAAAAAAAAAGTATATCGTTAGTTTAAAATGTTAAATCTCCGAAAGTTCTTTAATGATTGCTTCGGTGGATACAACTCTCCGTTATCCGTGGCTAACTCAGTCCGATCCCGGAATCCGTGGAGAAAACCCCTTTAAAGATCACGCTGCGTTCAAAATATATAAATAGTAAGTAATAGTAGTAGTAGTTATTATTATTTTTACGCACAACTCGTGGCTGTTCTGTCAGCGGCACTTTGTATCACTTACGCAGAACAAATAATGAAGGCAATAGGGAAGTCCCGAAAATTATGCAAATAGTATCCCTTTGCGTTACGTATTCCAATTATGCTATCACGTATGAAGGCATGTAGGCGAAATTTGTTCATAATTTGTTCATTATCATGAAATCTGTATGGTAATTGTATTATATTATGGAAATAGGTAGGGGTTACTCATTTGTGATTATATCACTAATTATAATAGCTGCGCTCCGAATTTAATTCGTTATCCTGAAAGTATCGTACACTGAAGTAGTTTACGGCAAAGATACGTTTCCGTAAAGAAAAATACTAGTTTAGGCAATAAAAATGGTAATATTAGATATATACCCACCTAAAATATATATACAATATTAGGAATGAGCACAATATCAGGTGAAACTGCGGCTGCTGCTAGATAGGTACCTATACTGTGTATGATACGTAGTTTTTTTTAATTAATACAGTATTCATCATCAGCCAGAAGACGCACTGCTGGACAATGTCTGGACTAACGGAAGACTTTTCTCTTAATAGGAGGTTTGGTATAATCCCCACGCAGGGTGTCGTACAGTGTGGCGGTCGAAGGGGGAGGCCTTGTTTCAGCAGTGGACGTCTCCGGGCTGATGATGATGAACTAATTCAGATACTCCGACTGTAGTTTTAGTCACACCCGGTGACCTTTTTCAAGCCTTTTGCAAGGCCGCGTCCTGCATGGAACGTAAAGCAGGACTAAGTACGAAGCAGGACGTGGACTAAAGCGCGTCGAGGCAAGTCGTCAGGAAAACAAAAATGTATCAAAACCATGTCTGTTTTTATAGTAAATAGTACATAGTAGGTTAAGTCGCAAATAAAATTTATTGAGGTCTCATCGACTTAACCAAAACGGTCTTTAAAACAACAATAACGCTACAACTCCACTCGAAACACAAATAGTTTTCCGCCATAAAACTGCCCTACTGTCGAAACTTACGTGAGGAATCTGTAGGTTTCCCAACTATTTAAGTTATTTAGGGACAGCACCGTTGTAAATCTTAATCGCTGGCGGGTGGAACTTTAGCGCAATGACTCGTGAAGAGGACTGTCCGCACATAAATCGTGGAATCTGCGGTGAGTCGATAGACTAAAGTCCATTTTGGAGTCGGATACTCTCTGGGACCTTAGTTTTTTTTTGTATAGTCTTAGTAGTGAGAGTACAGGTATCAGTTTTGAAAACCGAGCGACGACCGACGATACCGTGATGATTACTATGATTATCCGTTCGTTGCCCGTGGTACTACTAGTACCACAGGTAAAAATACTCGTAAAACTACCGTATACTATAGCGATCCAGTAGTACCACGGGAAGTTTTTTTCTATGGAATATTTTATTTTGATCATGTTAATTTATTAATTTATTCATTCATTCATAAGTACTAGGTTTACAAGTTGGTAGGTTGGTACAAGGAGCTCTTACTGCTAGAACTTGCCATTATAGACGTATGAATATTTAAAAATAAAAAGTTGGTAGGTATACAATGCCAACGCTATGCTACGCTGCCTATGCTATGTGGACCTGGGTATGTCCTTAAACTGCAACCAGACCCACCGGAGGACGGGCAGCAGCGTCCTCTCGGTTAACGGTGGTGACCATTCTGCGATCCCCAAGCCGCCTGCCAAGCGTGGGGATTATGGCAACACCCCTCTATTGGGAAGCCTTCGTCCTGCAGTGGACTTCTTATGGCTGACGAGGGAGGTATACAATACAAATTAACCATACATTAATCATTAAACATTTTTAGTTTGTGTATCTACAGCTGTCAAATGTAAATTATAGGTGTCAATTTCAAAATCAGTGTCAATTATATCCTAGTGCATTATAAGGTTTTCGGTAATTGAGATATTCCGAGACTTTGTAAAAACAGTGATCCAATCAAGTTGTAGATAATAATAAATAATAATAAATAAATATTGGGGGATATTTTACACACAGCGCCATCTAGCCCCATACTAAGCAAAGCTTGTATTATGGAAACCAGATAGCTGATAGAATACTTATATCCATTATTTTTTTCGTAAATACATACTTATAATACATACTACACCCAGACACAGAACAAACATCTATGTTCGTCACATAAATTTTTGTCCTGGGTGGGGATCGAACCCACGCCCTACAGCTCTGAAAGCAGACATGCTGAGCTACAAGGCTGTCAAGTTGTAGATATTAATCAAGTTGTAGATATTAATCAGGTTGTAGATATTAATCAAGTTGTAGATATTAATCGAGTTGTAGATATTAATCAAGTTGTAGATATTAATCAAGTTGTAGATATTAATCAATTTGTAGATATTAATCAAGTTGTAGATATTAATCAAGTTGTAGATATTAATCAATTGTTGTTAATCAAGTTCCCGATATGAACCGCAAACACGTGTCACTTATTCGGAAAGATAATGCACTGAAAAACAAGTTTCAAAACAATTTCGTGTAGAATTTGTTGTAGAGCAGAGAAGTTTGTCATCCCCCAATTAGCGATTCACAAATTACGACAATACTAGAAAGTTAGGAGTGCACTTTGCAACTTTGTAGTTTTAATTAATTAAACAATAGAATAGACAGCGCAAAATTGTCGTACTTTGTTGGTTCCGTTTTATGAAGTTTGAAATAATTTAAGTTACCAAATTTAATGTGACTAATGTACTGTTGGAGGTGGCAAAGGGAAATGAGTTTGTGTATTGTTTTTGTTTTAGGGCAGTGTTGCATTCATTGAAGAGAGAAAGAAACGTCTTCGCTTTTCTATGATTGCATTAGATGAGATACATACTCGTATATGACACCGTTGTTAATGTTGTAGCGTTAATAGGCAGATACGCCGTTAAGGTATTTAGAATACACGAAAGAACTTTATATTATACTGGGGTACATAATAACGGTATTCTAAGCCGAACGACGATCGTTGTTCTCGTCGTTGCGAACTACTATTTACAATGAGGCTATAAACTCTGAAATTATGCTTTTTTCGCGTTTACAAAGTTATAGTTGCCCCGTGGTAAAATTAAATGAAAAAAAAAATTTATACAAAACATAAAGCTTACATCTAATTCATAATTAATAGTTACAATTTGGCTTACGTTTACGAGATGGAAAGCTATGCGACATAATGGCAATTCCCGCACTAGGCTAAGCCTGTATCGTGGGAATCAAATACGATTTCCAGGCTGCGACTATATAAATGCCTCTGGTTAACTTATTTATATATATTTAAACTAATTAGAAAAACATTTGCAGCACAAGCAGCACAGCACAATTGGTGGGAAACCAGAAACTGTATTTCAGGATCTAGAGGCTCTTATTCCTCGCCTCAAAGAGCTGGGCCTTGAGGTGAACCCCTCCAAATGTGAGTTTTTTCCCTGCTGTACCGAGGCTCGTACACACTTCGTGCAATTCAATTCTTTGCTACCTGGCCTCAGAGAACTATCAACTAGCACTTTCTACCTTTTGGGGTCACCTATATTTCTTGATGCATTGCCGGAAGCTATTGTTTCCCGTAATCGACTTCTCCTAGCCGCTCAACAACGTCTCCAACATCTTTCCGCGCATGTTGCAATGGTTTTGTTGCGTATGTGTTTTGCCGTACCCAAGGTTACGTATCTGCTTCGAACCACTCCTACGTGGCTCTGTCCAGGGGAGATTTCATGTATTGACGGCACGTTGAAATCAACCGTCGAGTCGATACTGAATGTCTCCTTGAACGAGTCGCAGTGGAACCAGGCGGTTCAGCCGGTTCGGTACGGGGGTCTTGGAGTGAGGCGCGTGCGTGATATCGCCTTGCCAGCTTTCCTTGCGTCGGCACATGGGGTTGAAAGCCTTGTCACTCTTATTCTTCACTCCGATGGTGACCGGGTGAGTATTCCGTATGTGTCTGACGCGGTTGCAGCGTGGTCGGTCCTAAATTCTGGCGCTTTGGGTCCGGCGGCATCTCATGTCCAGCGGGCTTGGGATGACGTGGGGGCTAAGCGGATGCAGGAAGAAATGTTGAGCATGGCTACCGGGGTAGATTTGGCTAGACTGCGGGCTGTGTCGCAGTCAGAATCTGGGGCATGGTTGCAGGCTCTTCCGTCGCCTCACCTGGGTACTTTACTGGACGATAACTCTCTGCGTGTGGCAATCGCTCTCCGCCTGGGCTGCAAGGTGTGTGAACCTCACAGATGCACCTGTGGTTCCATGGTGGAAGCTGATGGCCATCACGCTCTGAGTTGTCGTCGTTGCAAATGCCCTCAACGACATAGTCCGCAGAGCTTTTGTCTCGGCAAATGTTCCTTGCATGCTGGAGCCACCGGGCCTTAGTAGGACCGATGGTAAGAGGCCGGACGGGCTGACTCTAGTGCCCTGGAAGAGCGGCAAGTGCTTGGTGTGGGACGCCACCTGCGTCAGCACTGTCGCTGCCAGCCACCTGAGTCGCTCGATCCACTCACCGGGAGCAGCTGCGGAAGATGCCGCTAAAGGAAAGCGGCAAAAATACGCGGCGATGGAACCAAATTATTTGTTTGTTCCCATCGCCGTGGAGACCATGGGCTGTTGGGGCGCCGATGCCAAAACTTTAGTCCGCGAGATAGGGCGCCGTATTAAGGAGGCGACTGGTGACTCCCGCTCCGGCTCGTTCCTGGTGCAAAGGCTGGCCATTGCGATTCAGCGCGGAAATGCTGGCAGTGTTATGGGCACCTTTGCACCGGGTACAATCAGGGGTGGGTTATTTGACTAAGTTATAATTTGTTTTATTTGTGTATAATTTGATTATGTTAATTTAATTGTTCATGGCTGTATTTATTTTCGAAATATATATATATATTTTTTAACATAACATGTTATTAAGTAACATACTATGGTCATTGTGAAAGACATTGTATAGATCACTAGATTGCTGTAACTACTTATTACGAATATAAGTATTATCCTCTAAAAAAAAAAAAAAAAAAAAAAATAAAAAAAAAAAAAAAAAAAAATTAGAAAAAGGTGCTAATTATACCTATTAATAGAGTAGGCTATACTTATTGTTTTATTGTATATATATGTATGTATATATATGTATAATATTTATTATATTAATATATATGTACCTATATCACAAATTATGTATGCGTAAAACTACTACATATAATTATATTATAATATAATTTATAATAATTATTCTTACTTGTTTTTTTTTTAAATATAAAATGATATTAAAATGGTCTTGCAATATTATATTAATTTGAATTGAATGTGTGAATATAGAATTAAGAGAAAAAAAATCTTAAACAAATCTTCCGTCTCCTTGTAGCTAAGTGTAATGAAAAAATTGTGTAAGGACTTTTTGGCTTAGTAACAGGATTTTCCTTTTAAATTACAATATTATTCTACAGCATTGTAGACATGCGCCGATTAATTGTTTAAAACGATGAGCGAAGCTAGTTTAAACGAGCGGAAATGGTAGTTAATATATTTTCTTAATAATATTATCGTAGTCCTCAACTGATAGTAAAGACCTGTATACGGAGATTGATATTTTGAATATGAACAACTGTCTCACGCTTAGTACTCCGCTATCTTTGAATACATCTATAGTTGAGTATCTATCAGCGGTTTCTTCATCATAACTTTTATAACTGATCGCTGTGCTCTCTCTGCGAGTATAATAATACAAAGTAACTGCACTACCCGAACAGGAGATACAATAATTTAGGAGAGACTGGCATAGTGCGAAATATACGGTCATCAGAGTATCTCGTGAAGCAACATCGCGCTGGTTCTTCATGATGCCAATTATTTTTCGCACTCGAGCGGATAAGGCTACTATGTGACTTTTAAAGTTTAAGTTTTCATCTAAGATTACACCAAGGTATTTGATAGATTTGGAACGCGTTAGTTCACAATGATGAGTCCATGTCCTTCTTTCAGCTTAGAAATGCCGCTACGCGTAACTAGTTCTTGGTATGTGAGTTTTCAGATACCACGTATTAATAATAGTCTTGATGTATCTTTATTTCTGAGAACAAAGAATTTGGTTTTAGTATTAATGTAACATATTTCTATTAACCATATTTAATGCAAAGTACTTACTGTTTCTGAATAAAATTGAGCCCTTTATCACACGTCCAGTGCCAAATAGAAAACTTTTTCCACAATGGGGCACCTAGCCGAAATCACGTCACGTACCTATACGCGACACAAACAGTCAGCCGTTGCCAAGGTTTGGTATAAAGAAACGAATTGAGGACCCCTACCATTGTTAACGGTGAGTTTTAGGCTGGTTGCGTAGTCATGCTTGTCGCCGGCACTGGCTGTAAGCGCGGCTAGTAATGAGTCCATAACCTAAGATCACGTATGTGGGATGAAGTAGTTTGAAAGATCGATGTTTCGCATGCTAGGGACGAAACATTCATTATATTAAAACGCGTCGAATGAAGTTTTTCTTATTATAATAGTGATCGAACTTCACATATCTGGGTAAGTTCATTTGATCACTAATTATATTTACTTTTTACAGACTGCTGGGCAAATGTCCTAGGCTCTTAGTCTTACTATAATAATTAATAGTAAAGTGTGCATATGCACATTGTTTTATTACTGTACCACTGGAAAACGCTGCTTTTTGCAACACAATTATTACTAACGCAAAAGGCAGAGCCAAACGTTTACTGTTTAAAAATTGTTTTGCAATAAATTATATTGTTTCCACGAATTACTCTGCGAAATAATGTCTTTGCGATTAATGTTAGTGCAAAAGAATAATTTATGATGCTACACAGTTTAACAGAATCGAACAGGGGCCTTATTTTTGAAACGTACAAACGTGCGCATGCGAGCGGTGCCGATCTTCGGACGATATTGCAATATCAGAAAGTTGGATCTGCTCGCATGCGCAACTTTGCATTCGATTCAAAAATAAGGCCCCAGAACGTTAGCGCGTCAGCGTGGTGCTAGACCAAAGTTAGGGCTTACCTGTCTGTGCCTTCATAAAGTAATTCATAACTACGTAGGTATTTGTTCGTTCTGATTGAAAGGCAGACAGGTATTATAACTTTAATATGCCTAGATAATGGGAGCTAGATCCTCCAAGATGCCTTACCTCGGATTCGTAGATTATTCCTCCAATCTAAGTGCCTCATTTCTCGTTTGTTACTTTCTATTTTTGTCTTACTTGCATCTTTAGGTTTTGTACACATCAGAAAAATGAATATAAGTATAGGTATAAGTACCTACATAGCAAAAACCTTAAATACAAGTGCCACAAGTGTTGGCTTTATCGCTAAAAGCGATCTCTTCCAGGCAACCATGGTATGGTAAAAATACAAACTATTAAGTATACCTAGCTACTAACTACCTACTACTATGTTATAAAATTAAAACAATGTTACGAAAAACGAGTTTACTAATTAACTAAGTCGATAAGTTCAATATAACAAAATCTTCTAAATATATAATTAAAATCAATGATTATAAACATTAATCTTATTTCATTGGCTTTCTCGCGATCGTACTTTTTTCAGGAATTAGACATACATCTTGGAGGATCTAGCTCTCTCTTAATCTTACAAGAAAAATATAAACAATTAGAGTATGGGGTACTGAATGTCGAGTTTTATCGAGTCGTGCTTTTTGTGAAAACTCGTAGTAAGGGTCTGCAACAGTACTGTGTCCGCCAGACCGCCAAGTTTACGGCAAACGAACAGAATCACAATTGACTTATTAAACAACGCTGTGGTTTTACCTCCATAAATAACAACATCAACACAAACGGGCCCCATGCTACTAAACTTTAGATTGTTTTGAATATTCCTAATTATTAATGTCATCGAAGTTAATCATGGTGTGATTAACTTACTATAAATGCGGAAGCGTATCTGAGTAAGTGTGTATACTATAATATTTATTGCTTACGTACTCTGCAATGGCTCAATGGATTTCATCAGTAAAATATACTTAAATACTATTTAATATACATAAAAAAATATACAGTTTCCTTAAGATAGCGAACCCGCGGGATCCTAGTTTTCAATACAATGGGTATTCAATAAACATTTATTATGTCACAAATGATTCTAGTAATATTAGCAAAATCTGGACGTTTGCAATCATAGAGATAAATACATATAACATCATTGTTTGCAATGGTAAGTTCTTCTAAACAAATATACGCAAGTTATAAAATATTTACGACCATCTTGTAAAACTAGAACATGAAAAAACAATTGTAATATTTAGCCCGGATTTTAAGGTCACAATTTTTCTCCAGGCCTTCGTTTCTGGTCACTTGATATTGCAGGAATCTATTTAGGTTTTAGCAATTTATTTTTAATTTAAGTGTAAAAGCTAGGCTAATTCTTTAGCGATGCACACCATAGAGTAAGTAAATACTACGATGCACACTTACTCGTATTTGACGTATAAGACTTTTCTTTTCTTTTTTAGTTATTGGCATCGCACGTTGTGCATTCTGCCAATGTCAAGTTTATGAATTTTCACATTTATTTGAAAGTCAATTAAGTCATGAAATCACAGGAAGTCACACGAAATTAGTCATAGTCAAGTCCAAGTCATACCCTAGTAAAGTTGTGGCGACTTTACTATGAGCTTCTATAGAGTTTTGAAAACAACACGAAAAGACATGTTTCACCACATTATATCACTTGCCCACACTCGTGCATGTAATTTAACACTCAATGAATAAAACACCACCATTTTAAATCATTAATCCGCGAAAAAACACAAGTTTAAGAAAATAATAGAATGCAACGACATGATTTTTCCGTGTTCCCGCCAAAACTCCGTATAAGACTTGAGTTACATATCTTAACAGTTGGTGAAGAAATGCTAATAATTAAGAAGCCAATGTTTGAAAAAAGAAATCCCATTATACATTTTCTCTCTCTTTCTCTTCTCTTTTGGTTTCACCAATATAGCAACATGGACACAAGCATATAACTAACAAGTTAAGATTTACACGTATTTATAGTACGCAATTAAGTTTTTCAGGAGCCTCCCACGAGGTTCACCGTTTTCCAACCGAGCACAGATTAACAGCACCGCAGAGCGTGTGCCAAGAGCCGTAAATATTAAATAACGGGCTAACACCAAGTGTTCTGGATTTATGTCTCAATATCGAGGCTGGCCACCCCTACACCTGTTTTGTTCTTTTGTCGATAACGTTGCTAAGAAGAGATATAGTTTTCATGACTGTGTTTCTGAATTAATAAAACGAAGATTGAACAATTATACTAATAGCATACCTAACTGACTAAAGGACGCATTTACCTATCTTTGATCATCGTTGGCTGAGAAGACAAACGCTTATAGAATTGACCGGTGATAAGATGAAAAATAAAAAACAAAAAAAATAATTGGGGAAAAAATAATAATAATAATAATTCTATAAAGGGGAGGCCTTCGTCCAGCTGTGGACGTTTTATGGCTGACGACGACGTAGATGAAAACTGGCCAAAAGGAAATAAGTAGCTCGTCTGTTTATATATTGTCATATAATCTTTAAATTATATTATTACTTTATTTTATTAGCTCCCATTTTGCAAATTGGCGCACAGGATGGCTTGTGCTTTGCTCCATAAAATATATCAGGAACCAACATAAAATGTTGGTGTGAAATTAATTATCAAAATTGTATTTAAATAACAAATTAGGATTTTTTAAGCATTTATTTTGGAATTGTAAACTAGTAATAAAATTAGTTTCAAATTTAGAATCTATCGGATAGCTTTATACAAAATATTTGGTTATCTGTTGGAAGCCGTATTACGACATGACGTCATATACGCTGACTCGCTCGCACTCGAAGAATTCTTCCATAAGCGAGAAAGAGAAGCTAGATCGAGGAGACCATTTTGAAAAATAGACATTCACGTCGGAGCCGCCGTTGCGCGTGTTACGGGGTGAATCACCTTTTGGATTTTTTTTACATCTTTTTGAGAAGAGAATGACCTGAGGGAGCCAACGCCGATCCCGCAGGGGACACCAGGTCCATATTTCCGTCTGAGATGACGTAAAACTCCAACTTTCAAGAATTATTTTGTGACGCGCCATGCGGTCACCAAACTAAGGAACTCGAGCGAAATTCTCATTTGAAGCTTTGAAGACAAGGCAATGTCATTTCACTGGAGGAGCTCCATGAAGCGTTCGAGAATCGGATGATCCTGCAGAAGACACCATCAGCAAAGGATCCATCAGATAACCTCCTTTCATTTCATTTTATTTTACCAAGTTTTCTCGTCATTATCTTCCATCGAAACAATAGCAATCAGCTTATTTAAATATTATTCCAACATATTGTAACTTTGCAAAAAATTTATTTCTCTTCTCCAAATCACAATTTTCTTATGACAAATGGCGCCCGAACAATTATTTACTTAGAATTTAACTTAAAAACAAACCAATTTTATCTTGTGCAAAGGTGTATGTTGGAATTTATAAACAAAAGATTACAATTTAATCTACTGTAGAAGTAGGTATTTTCACAATTGTGTTATTGAATTTGTGTAACAATTTTTCTCGTAAAGATGTATAGTACACCGTCTGTTGACCGTAAGTTAACAGCGGAGCAAACGTCAGATTCACCTCAACCAGAACTCCAAAATTCACAGAGCTTAATAGATATACCTGTTTCAGATTCAGAAGAAATGAATTATGTCAATACCGATGTGAGGATGGCTCAAGGAACAATCCAGTCGCCATTATGCAAAAATATCCACACAAATCCTAGCACTAGTGTTATAGATCCAGCCACAGACGGTGACAAGTATATTCCATTTATGAAACAAAGGCACTCGACACAAAACAGTCATGTACCAGTCACCCAGGTAACATATGCAATTAATAACAGTTACAACTCCAATTTGAAGTCCTGGGGACTGAAGTATAGTGGTGATACGTGTGTTGTTGAATTTTTGAATCGAGTGAACGAAATTAAGTTAGCAAGAGATGTGTGTGAAAGTGTACTGTTGAGAGGTTTTTCAGAGCTGTTAGAAGGCACTGCTCTGAAATTTTACAGATCAGTTCGCCATGCGTTACCCACATGGGAATCTTTGTGCGATACATTCAAACACAACTTTGTAGCAATCGATTATGAATACCTAACAGAAAAGCAGCTGCGAGATACAAAGCAGAAGCAATATCAAACCGTTTTTAGCTTTGTCATCGATATACAGGACTTAAATACAAAACTGAGCATACCTATACCAGAACACTCATTGTTAGAAATTGTTAAACATAATCTATTGCCAGTTTATGCACAATTGTTAGCAAACAACCCAGTAAATTCATTAGAACAATTAAAAGCAATTAGTAAAAACTATGAAGCTTATTCAGGCTTGTTAACAACAAATAACAAACCCATTACACAACCGCAGAAGCAATATTTTGCGACTACTACTTTACCCACAGCTATTCCTCAATTTAGGAAGGAGTTTCGTGGAATACAGTCCACCCCACAAAAACAAGGTGAGACATGTTTAAAGTGTAATAAAATAGGGCATAACTATAAGGTATGTCGTACTATTCCAGGTCCAATATGCTTTAATTGCAAAGCTATTGGAACTACAACTGCTTTTTGTCCAAATTGTTCAGACAAAACTCCAGCTACCAAACAAAAAGGCAACTGGGCAAAGTCCGACACTAGGGGAAATTTAAAAAATTGTAATTTAAAAAACTAGTTAGTAGGGGAGACCAACCCATAGTAGACGCTAACAGAAGTCAATGTATACTTTTATTGCAAAATTCAGATCAATAGTTTTTGAAATATAAACAAAAACAATATTTATTTATTCAAAGCAATGCAGTATGTAAACACACATATGGCGGCGCTTATAACTTTTTCAAAATTGTAGTTACAGACAATTATTTTTGATTTATCGTACCTACGCATATCTAGCTACCTATAGATACACAATTTTGGCTATCGGTTCAGTATTATTCAAATTAAAATGAAAACCGTATGTTCACAACCAAAATTCTCAAAAGTAAAAAAGAAACACATAAGTTTTAAGTTTGCGTTTTTACCCACATTATTATTTCTACGGATACTTTAGGATACTGTAAATCCATAACAAATACTGATAAAATCATAAAATCAATAATTATTTCTTTACAAACAAGTTTAGAATTTAAACATTGCAATTTTCCTTGTAAACCAACAAAGTTCATGTAGGTAAAATGACATACTATATGGTCTATACTCAGACTAAGTATGACTTCTATTCAGACATTGAACTACTTAAGCGTTATTTATACAAGAATTTACTTATTTTGATTTCCAATTTGTATAGAAAAGACGATTCTTTTTCTGTCTCAAAGACAAGTTTCAAGTATTAACAAAGTGTTGACCTACATTCAGGGAAAGACTTAAATACTTACTTTGAATTAACTTAATAACAGTATTCAAAGCTATTGTTTTGTTTTGGACAAGTATCCATTGCTATATAAAGCAAAAGCAGTATATTTAATACCATTTTTTTTGTGTTTTGAGACTTGGTAATTTTTGTTAAAACCAAGTCTGTGAAGCAATTTTTTAAGGTTAATACCATTTTTTTTGTGTTTTGAGACTTGGTAATTTTTGTTAAAACCAAGTCTGTGATGCAATATTTTTAAGGTTAAGTATGAGTAATTATTTTTACATAACCAACAATAAACCAAACGTTCAATAATGCATATTTTCGTGTGCTTATTAGTTCTTAGCCTACATATTGGGCAATTTTCTGGAGGATCCTATTTAAAGGCAACCTACCATTAACTATAGCTTATTAGCTAATTATTTGGGAACGATTTAGTTCTAGTCTTTTTGTTACATGCTAACATACATACCGGATTTGACTAACGACAAGTTTATACCTAGTATGACTTAAAATGTTTTCTTATGGCTGAGTTAAAACACTCGGACATGCTAGCAATATTTAGTAGATCTACATACATACATACATACCAAACTTACCTTTTTGTCTTGTAGATACCAAAGGTTGTCTGTGAACCTTCTAAGATTAACAATTAATCTTTAATTATAGTTAGCAGCATCTAGTGCACGGATTCACTGCGTAGATTTAATTTAGGTTTAAATAATTAAGATTTACCTGTACTTAATTAAAGCTTATACTTAGTTTATCTAATGTTTACAACGATAGATATTTACTTTAAACATTAGAAGTTTTCACTTCATACTATTAGACAATAGTGAGACTTTATTCTCATAGAATTAGGTCATTACTAGAAAACCCAAACTGTAGGGTATAGATTATTATAAGAATTACAAACATACTAACACATATTTACTTACCGTTTAAAACCATTTAGATATCATTGTTTTTCAGATAAGTTTTGTCCGCACCTACATAAGAGTGAATGGATATTTATATTAACAGTTACCTTTTAAGCTACTTGCTATATACTACTTTTGTTTTATTACACAATGTGTTATTTCTATAGGTATATCCTATACCATCATGTTATGTATGGAGTCATGAGGATTATGAAAAGTGAAGCAAGTATGTCAGAATAGCTCAATTTAACTATGAGATGCAAGGAGATTTATGAAGTTCGATGTAAGTTTAAAGGTGTGAGTGGTGATTTTGTAAGAACTAGGCAGTGTGAATATTATTTGAATTCCTTATAGGTACCTATGTATGAAAGAATGTGAGTGATTTATTTTATGAAAGTGGAATAACAGTTTATTTTGCTAGATGGAATGTAAGAAGCTTGCTGAAGTATCAACCTCACTATATTTCAGGATTCCAACCTATAACAAAAAGTTTCTTTTCATGCCTACCCCGTCTGTTCAGACAGTAAACTGTCTTTTGTTTCAAAAGGGGGATATTGTCATATAATCTTTAAATTATATTATTACTTTATTTTATTAGCTCCCATTTTGCAAATTGGCGCACAGGATGGCTTGTGCTTTGCTCCATAAAATATATCAGGAACCAACATAAAATGTTGGTGTGAAATTAATTATCAAAATTGTATTTAAATAACAAATTAGGATTTTTTAAGCATTTATTTTGGAATTGTAAACTAGTAATAAAATTAGTTTCAAATTTAGAATCTATCGGATAGCTTTATACAAAATATTTGGTTATCTGTTGGAAGCCGTATTACGACATGACGTCATATACGCTGACTCGCTCGCACTCGAAGAATTCTTCCATAAGCGAGAAAGAGAAGCTAGATCGAGGAGACCATTTTGAAAAATAGACATTCACGTCGGAGCCGCCGTTGCGCGTGTTACGGGGTGAATCACCTTTTGGATTTTTTTTACATCTTTTTGAGAAGAGAATGACCTGAGGGAGCCAACGCCGATCCCGCAGGGGACACCAGGTCCATATTTCCGTCTGAGATGACGTAAAACTCCAACTTTCAAGAATTATTTTGTGACGCGCCATGCGGTCACCAAACTAAGGAACTCGAGCGAAATTCTCATTTGAAGCTTTGAAGACAAGGCAATGTCATTTCACTGGAGGAGCTCCATGAAGCGTTCGAGAATCGGATGATCCTGCAGAAGACACCATCAGCAAAGGATCCATCAGATAACCTCCTTTCATTTATTTTATTTTCCCAATTTTTCTCGTTGCCGTCATCCATTGGACTATCGCCATCAGCGTTTTAATATTAATATTGTATTAGGACTTATCAAAATAGTAAACGCATTGTAACCTCAAATAATCTTTTGTTCTTTTTTCTCCCATATATCTTTAGCACAAGATAGATAGGTAAATTATAAATCATCAATTTCATTTTCAACAAGAGGCCCCCTGTACTCCAGAGGTCTGATGTTTCGTGACTGATACGTATCCAGGAACCCTAACTTTTTGTTTTATTTTTTTGTTATTTGTTTTGTCTTTCTTTGTCAAATCACAATTTTCTTATGACAATATGTCACCCTGTAACGTCAAACTTCTAAAACTGATCAAGATTCAAGACGATCAATTGACGATGATGATCAATGAGATCAATCAGAAAAATTAGGTCAATAAAAAAAACTTTTTCATCTTCTTAGTATTTTTTTTAAATTCTATTATTAGTAAGAACAGATTAAAGCTACTTTTATTACATACCCATTAACGCAGCAGTTAGTTTTCCATATAAAACAAAATAACTGGAAATCATCATGCACGAGGCGCTGCTGGTTTAATATTAGTATCTTAACATCAATAAGTCTATAGCAAAATACACCCAAATGTATAAGTTCAAAAAACATACCTACATAATTAGTATAAAATATATTATTAATGCAGAACCAGCGAATCAATCTACATTCAAAGAACAAGCAATTCAAAATTCATCTTATCTCGTATTCAATCCTAGAGTTTCAGTTAAATATTTATAGCAGGAGCCAGTCTTGGACAATGCCCCTTCCTACTATAAGATGGACATTTTGTACCACTGATAAAGATCTTATATGGGCAAACTTTTTTGCTATGGTGCCAACTGTGGTTTATCGTCCTTTAGCAGGTCATTGGTCTTACCTGAAACAAAATAAAAACAATGTTATGATAGTAATAACAAGTTCCTAAATCAATCAAATAAAATTCTTTTATTTGTGTTATTTGCCCAGTCAAGGTTAAAATGTTACCATGCATTTTAAGAGTTCCATTCCTTAAAGGTGGCCAACTAGACCCTATTAAAAATCGTATTACAATCTGGAAATAAAATAATTTCATTTCATATTGACAAAGCTTTACTGTTGCTTTTTCTTGCTTTAAAAAAATATCCTCAAATAAAAATAGCGCAGCAACAAAATGGCGAAAACGTATTGAATTTCTGTATCAATTGGCTCTTTAGCAAATAAGTGACGCTCGTCCATTGCTCCTAATATTTTGAAAGGCGTTGAGCTATAAGAGTTTTAAAGCGTCTGTCGGAAATAGGCGTGTAGCCTAATGTTTAATATTTGACAAATAACAGGCTTAGTAATGAATATAACTAAATACATTACACATACTGAAAAAATAAATTGTATTGGCTGATAAATCTCTGAGATATGAGCGTTTAAAGTTTTAGGTGGGGATGCTCTATCCCTTTCTCGCAAAGCACGTATTAGTATATCATTTGTATGCCGCGCCTGAGGCTTGACGTCATACCTCAGTATAGCGCGCTCTCTGTCTAGCTTGAAATTGAAATACTTATAACTTATTTATTTCTGAATTATTTTAAATTATGTTTTCGTTGATGGGCTCTATTGATGATTAGCTTTTTTATGAGGTAATAAAAAAATAGTAGTCATCATGCCTATTACCATTGACGGGAAGTATGTGGCAATATTGATTAATATTTTTTGAATATTTTTGTAAGAAGTGATTCCACACTTATGGTATTTCTGTTTTTGTTTTTTTTGTTGATATTGTCTAAAACATACATAAACATCAGCACTCAAGACTATACCTATAATGTTTTTACGTACCCTTAGTACCTCATACTCGTAAAGTATATAGCCGTGTCGGTACCAGCTAGCAGGTACTACTAACACTACTCTATCCCACACATAACGTTACTCAGATAACAAGTAGGCATCTTTTTATGGAAAAACAACCGACTTCAATTTTGATTTATTATATACTCGTAGTTATATTTACCTGGATGACATCTTTTTTCTAGTTCTTTTGATTTAAAATTCAAACTACGGAACTGATTTCTATTAAATTTTTAGGGACCATCTCTGAAATATGACCTAGCAAAGAAAAAAAATATCATCAAAAAAAATTCATAATAGGCGGAGTAATCGCGTAATAAATTTAAAAAAATATAAACCTCCTTTTTTGGAGTCGGTTGAAAATAAGTAAGGTCTTGCTCTAAAACGTCTTAGGTACTTCATAATTTTTTTCTTTCGCTAGTAGACCTGGATGTGGAGTAACAACATGATCTCGATAAAGTACACACGTCTCATTGCGATAGTCCCATGATTTATGCTCTCAATTATAGGAGCACCCGCGGTGTTCCTTCACACAGGCCTACCTTCGCTTTTCACGGGAAAAATGTAATCTTTTCCTTATACGTTTTAGAATTTACTTCCTTTCTGTGATATTAAAATTCTTGTCTTGTTTATCCGAGATATTTTCCTATATATAAATTGTTGGTCCCGGTTGTTTGTTCTAGTTTCTATAACAACAACCGTCAGCCATGTCAGAGGCCTTCGGGCGGCACATTAACTCTGACACTAGGGCTGGCCACTCAGCCTATACGAACTTACTTACTTACTTTAATAGTTTATTTTTAAATATATAGCTCTTTTAATCAGAATCGTTATCATACAATATCACCATCATTGGACCGTTTCCACCTATTAATAGAATTATTATTATGATCTTTATTCCATGTAGAGTTCAGAGTACAACTGCACTGTGGCTAAATCCACCTAAATCATTATATTTAGGTTGATTAATAATAAACGTAAAAATCCTTTAAATTTTTTTTTATAAACGTGCAGTATTCTTTGATCAGTTCATTCGTCTTTGTCTTTATCCGCTGAGTAACAAATTAGAAAGAAAGAAGAAAACGAAAGAGGTTATCCACCAATCGGAAGCTGGGCCAGCGAGGTGGATATGGCCCGATCACCATTCGAGGGTAGGCCTAAGTCCAGCAGTGGATTATTATAAAGGTAATTTCTTGACTGAAGATTGCTTTTGTCGAGACTTGGGTTCGAATTCAAATTCCAGTGGTAATCGTCGTAAAAGACTAAGAAAGAGGGTAGTTCGTTATGAATGCCCTTGATATTTTCAACTGTTTAACAACCACCTGCAATCTCCAGTCTGCCCGTGAACATGGTGCATGCAACTGCGCCGAAATATCGGGAGCTCATCACACAATATAATCATGGTAAATATCCCGTAAATAATAATTGAACTATAGTGAACAACCGTGATAGTTTAAAACAGTGTATTAAAAAGTTTGATATAAACGCTAAGAAAGGTTAATCAGTTCTGCTATATCTAAGTGAAACGGCAAAGTTAAAGTGTAACGATTGTATTTCAAAGGTCGTAAAGAGCCTTTTGAGCTGCAACTTTTTGGGTTTAAATTTTTTGTGCAATTACTTGTGATTATTTTCTTTATCGGTAACAACCACTAAATAACATAATATCGTGAAAAATATCATAAATATACGACCATTATTTTGTTAGTTTGTGTCTTAGCATGTTTGTACCTAATAAGCTCCGTAACGACAAAACTTTAGACAGTACATGTAGGAGTATAATTATAGTTCTAAGCATCATTTTACTAGACTAAGGTACTTACTGACTTAGAGAAATACAATAATAACTGAATAACTGTTGGATTTGGGTGAAGTTAAATTGAGTTAGAGTTGACTAACTCCAGTTTTCAGCTCAGAAAATACACAGTTTCCGAAGGGTAAAACCAGGGTCGACATATTTTTTTCTTCAGAATAATACTTTTCGCATCAAATAGCACAATATTTCTGAAGCCACCTCAAGAGTTCTAAGCTATAAATCTACCACCTCTAGCGCGGCTTAGGGGAAGCGGCAGTACTTTATATGCAAGCACAGAAACGTGAGAGAACATCTGTTTACTGCATTTTTCAGGCGTTTTATTCTCTTTCTACCTGGATTATGAAAAAGAAAGTATACTCGAGATAAAAGATGAAACAAATAGTAGCAGTTTTGTTATATATTTTTTTAATCTTGTTATTTAATAGGTGCATTACATTGACTAAATTAAGTCCAAATAATTATTGAACTACTTTGTATTTTTTTAATGATAAAATGGAATGTGATCACAACTCACCTGATGGTACGCTTACATAAAGCAAGTGGTACCAGAAGAATTAATCTTTACTTATAAGAATAAGAAGAACATTAAATTATACTTAATAGGGAGCATCGAGGTACGAGTAGGAACCCCACCCCGCCTACGAATGTCAACGAATTTCCACCTTAAATTTTTTACTTTCTTCCCTCATATAAATACAAGTAAGATATTTTCTCTATAATTCAGCCCCACAAAGCCCTTTCCCGATCAAAACAACGATATTGACAATAAACTCAACATCGAAACAAGGGACAAAAAATATGAATAAACAAAATACACTCCTCTATTTTTAGAAGGGGAAACATTACCGCCCTTCTAACGGGACAACTTTTTTAATCGCCTTGAAAATGAAAGGGCTGCCTACACCGCAGGGTGCCTCTGAAATATAACTGTTTAACTTCTGTAACAAGACGAAGGTGAATAATATTGAGTCTAGAGTTCGAAATGGTACTGTGTCACATTGAACGTATTAGTTATTTAAACAAATATTTAAAAAGTATTTAAAAAAAAAAGTTGCAACCTCGTTATATTATTCTCCTTATTGGTATCTTTATATAATTGACAGGGCGGGGTACTATTAACTTTTTATTTCAGGGTTCAAGGAATAAACGCGGTCAAGTGCGCTTCCAGTAATTGGATATTTTTAAAACAGAGTACACATGATATAATAATACAGGAAATCTAGTCTTTCAGATGCAAAAAGATGTCTACCACAACTTAAGTCCATCTATGGTAGCAAATCACGTAAAAAGACCCAAGAAGAGAAGTTTTAGTAAAGGCTTAAGACATTTCCCATACGCAGGTGGCCTAGTGGTACAAATTTCCCATGCTTCCTTGTATATGAACTAGGCCAAAATGTCACATGCCTAAACAATTCGTTTATAAGGTTATACGCATTCAAAACTCGTACTTAGAAACTGTCAATTTTCACCATATATGTCCACTTCTATAAAATAATCAAGTAAGTTGTAAAAAAAGCAAAAGAAAATTTCACCTACAACCCAAAGCACCGTTTTTACTATAAGACTCGAAGACTATCAGCCTGACATCTCAAAAGTTAATGTACTTTACAGTGACAAAGTACTTCAGTCTACACATTTTCGCACTCGTCTCCTCGTCCCAATCCATCTCGCTAAGCAGGTGTCAAGAAGCGGAGTGAAAAGTTCCCATTGTGACTCCTTATTGGCCTAAAACATTTTCACAGTCGAAAAGAAACTCAGTGGAATACGGGACTTCAGAAACCCCTCTAATATCATTCTTTTAAACCCCTTTAGAAATGAACCTCGGAATCGAACCTTTAAATCTATTCAAAAAGTAGCAGTAATGAAAAGGTAAAGGACCAATAAGCAGCTCAATCAAATTGCATTATCGCTCGCAGCGTCCCTCAGTGAGGGTAGACGCAATAAATTGAATTACAGGACTCGCAACCTCTGCCGCTTTGTAAAAATCGCCCTATAAGACTTTGGACGTCAGTTCCACAGTCGGAATGTAATCAGAGATCTTTTATTTCTTGGCGCTGCTTTCATCTGGTCGCTTGGACAAGAACTCCATGAGGTATGAAAGGAACTTGCTCTTTGAAACTAATGAAAACGTTAACTGCGCTGTGAAAAAACGACTTCGTTCCTATACCATATTGTCAAGTTAGTCAAAGCTAGTCAGTGCTGAAAAACTTACCCAGCGAGTAACTAAACTTTTCGTGTGTCGAAGATTTTTTTTATCGTAACTGTGTCCACCAGTATGGAAGATTGATGTGAAAGTTAGTTTTTTTTTTAGGCATAAGCCTTTATTTACTACAACAAACTACAAAGACTACTTAGCCTACTACACAACAAAAAACAAAAGGATTGTATCCAGACCGATGAAAGTCTAGAGACAATCCAAATACTCAAACCCACTACCAGTCGTTGGTCGAAAGTTAGTTAGTCGCGAAAAATTTAAGTACTCCTCTCCAGATTCTATTTTGGCTTGATTTTATTGAATTAAAGTATACTATAGGTGCCTCATATATTATACATGCCTCTGTAATTATTAACACACTGCATTTCATGATCAACTTTGTGTGGTTTTCGCAGACTTCCTAATTAATACGGAACTAATCACGCATCCCGTATTAAATATTCTCAGGGTGGTGAATGCCTGCTGTCTGTTGCGGCTGGGAGGGTGAAACTACATCGACGCATAGTAGTAGCTATGAGATTATAGTAATTAGGTTTTATGAAGGTATTTTAAGTGTTAAAAACTTCAGATCAGAGCAGTTAAAAAATTAGACAAGTCGCACCAATTACAAAATAACGTACTCACTAAAACATTCAAAAACTAAATTTTGATTTGAAAATTATTTTCGTCGTTGGTTTGGGTCTGCGTGAGCTCTGGCGACGTGAGTGGCACAAAATTTTACTATGAAAACCCGCAAAGGCTGATGAAGTATGCAGTACACTCTTAACTCGGTAAGCTGGATATTATCCAGTGACACTCACAGTGTGAGCGTCCGGGTGTAAGTGAGCGCCTCGTGAATAATCACGAGATCGCCTGAGGCGGCGCAACACGTGCCGATCGCCGGTTCCACCTTTCCACCCGCATGATACCAAAAGTTGAAGCTGCGACAAATGTGGGCATTGAAGACGCACGCTGTAGAGTGTTGTGAGGCATCTGTTTGGTATAGTTTTATTGTTGCTTTATTTTAGCGCTTTTTATGGTTGATAAGCTAACGACCGTACGGTCGAATATGGTAAGCAATATTAACCTGGAATAGACACTGGGTCTCAATGACGGGCGGAACACACCGTTAAGCGCTTGCCGACAGATATTCAGTTTGACGGTTATAGCTAGCCTGCGAAAAACTAGAAGGTACCATGTCACCAAGCTTTTTTTTTAATTGTAGCTCTACATACTGCGGGTTTCGTCCAAAATGCACGAAACCCGCAGTACGTAGTACAATTTACAATTTTATGTAACTATATTTTACACTTAATAACTTTAAAAAAATACTGCTTATCTTACAATTTTGAGATGGGTGCCGCGACCGAGTGTTATTTGTGAGTTGGACCCCGCTTAAAATTATTTTATCTCAGAAAAATATATTTAATAAGTCATTTCGTTTTTTTTTACATTTGAAACATTTATTTTCTAGATATTTTTATTGAAAATAATAAATATTGTATTTATATAGCCAAGGCTTCGCTTAACTAAATGTAGGTTGGGACGGTCTATTCCTGTTGTCCCCAGACCTAATTAGTATAAAAATTAGGCTTCAGCTTCTCCATCTTTAGATGTAAGCAAGTAAGAACTTATGACTTATGTATTTGTATTCCTCAACACAGAATCTACATAGCTCAAAACTTCCCTATTTCTCCTAAACAAAAGGGGTTGCCACACAAAGTTCTCCCTACAACTCGGGAGAAGTTACCCAGCCTCGTGTCAAACAAGGCTATGCACTCACGGGGGACCGAGCCGTACCAAACTAATCTAATGCCGAAAGTAACTTGCACTGAAACAGAACTAATAGTTTTGAGAATTGTTTGTGGCTAAGTTATATTTGGAGTTAAATGGTCTTGAAAATTGTTATCAATTTTGTCTTAAACATATTACTTAAAGTTGTCAAGATCTAAGCCATACAAGTCTGTGCGTATTTAATTATCTGTAAACAAAACAGGTTACCATTTTATTATAACCTAAAAAAACGACCAACAAAGGTGTAGCGTATTATAAACAACTACAAAAACATCCAGCATTGTCAGTATCTGATTCTTGGAACAAATTACTCGCTCTTACGCGCTTATAAGAACATTATGGCAATATGGCTACGCCAAAGATGGAAACCTATACTACAAGATTATCTATTTATTTCCATAAAGATTGATTTTAACTCTGAACCACCAGAGGACGGGCAGAAGCGTCCTCTCGGTTATTGGTGGCGAGCATTCTGCGATCCCCAAGCCGCTTGCTAAGCGTGGAGATTATGGCAACCCCTTCTTATTAAGGGAAAGGCCTTCGTTCGGCAGTGGACGACTTCTGGCTGTTGGTGTACATTGATTCTACTGTCCTTAAGAACAATGAACTAGTCAATAACTCGTGGAAGTGCGGCTGCGTGATATACCATTACCTTCCAATAATTCATTCTTATGCCAAGTGGTAGGAAGTCAAAGGCTGATGTAGTAACTCTGTCGGTTATTCTATGTCAAGCGTATTACTGTAAGTCCTTAATTATGATAGACCGAATTATGACACACAGACGGTCACAAAGATCTTCTAAACCGACTAGGAAATCCTAAAAATTTCAATAAGTACCTTGCCACCAAAATTAAATTTAATTTCACTAACTAAATCTTACTGTGACAGTGAGCAACTATAACATTTTCAATGACTACTGAAATATATATTTGCTTTATGTAGTCACTAAGCACTTAAAGATCCACACAGGACACATAGGAGGAAGACTGCATGATGATTTTCTAGCCGCTACTTAAATAATATTAGTTAGGAAAAAACACAATTCATATCAAGGTCACACAACAAACACACACGACAAAGGCGTTACCCCTGACTACGATCTTATCTGAGTACGATCCTTACAAACATCATTCGCTTCTTCTACTTTTATATACGTTCAATTCAATCAACTCGCTATCCACGCGCAGTACGTACGCTGTTCACGCTCGTTACAATTAATGGATTTATTATTATTTGTTCTATGTATTTGAGAATGTATTATTTTGAACTTTACTGGCCTCATCCTTGGTGCACATCTGAAAACATCATATTTTAGAATAATGCACCATCTACGGCTTTCTACAATCTATGAAATAATAATATTCCGGAGTATCTACGGCAGCTTCCACGCTGCCAGTTTACGCCAACTTTTTACACTTATCGTATTTTAAACGAAACCTAATGGACTTTTATGAAGGGTTTCTGGAGTGGTCAAATACGTTACGTTTATTATGATGGTCTGCAAGGAGAAAACGAAATATTTTATTAATATTTGTGGTAGTAGAAGCTCGAATCTTCTTTTAGCATACACATTTGAAAGAAACGATACTTATCCACACACTTTTAATATACAAAAGTATGCTTCATCATCATTATCTGACAGAGATATTGAGAGAGACACAAATTTGAGAAAAATATGGCATATGGATAGCTCATATACTGGGTTAGCATACATATTATCGCCAAAAACTATGCTGATCTCCTTGAATATCAGGCGAAACCGAAAAGCGCTGCTAGAAGGTTCAAAATTAATAGACTTCTGTCAGAACCCGGCTCTGACGCATCTCGTGAGCTGTTCAGTTGTGTGAGTCGCCTTAAGTGACCCGCACCGCCAATTTTTCCAGTAGATGTGTTTGTATTAGTTTTTAGCACTAGGTTAAGAAGATACGATGGGACTGACATGACCATGAACAAAAAACCCAAAAAAAAAAGGATTCAAAATTTACCTACTACTTCGTTTTTGATTACTAATGATTACACGCCTTCATGCTTCTCTCAGTTCTCATGAATTAGAAAGCTTTTTGTTTACAGCAAATGAACGTTAAGAGCTTATTAGATATGTTTAAGAACATTAATTCTAACTAAACTCGTAAACACAAAAATCCTTTACTGGCCACAGGCCACAAGGGTTTCGCATTAGTAGCGTGGAGTATCCAGGAACTTACAGGGTGACCATACTTATAGCAGACAAAGATGATTTTTTTAATCATAAGGGCATCAAAATGAAAGGGCACCTCATAAGGAAGCGTGCCCTTTTTTCAGACCACGTCGCCACTCGGGTGAATTAAGTTCAAATAATTGTTTACAGTACTATAAATAATAATATAGCTAACTCTACACGAGAGGCTATGGACATAAACATTCTCATAACGTAATAACATCGGCCTAGAAATAACCATAGTAATCTAATCAATACACTGAACACGATAAGTTATCCAGTTCGTTCAGTTCAGCTTACTGTAGGGCTGAAAAAGGGAATTAACATTTGTTAACGCGTCACTATGTTACAACCGGTAAAAGTGGGCGATTAGTTATCGCGGTAAAAACTTGACAATGTGGCAACTAAAAAGTGATAAGAGTAAACGAGTTAAAATCTTGTATGGTGCAAATAAGTAGGCTACATAGGTGTGTTCCTTTTTGTAGTAGGCAGCACTAATCAGAGAAGTAAAAGTAGGGCCTTCGCTTTTCTGTGGTCGTAATGCTTTGATTATGCATAGAGAGCTCTGCAGAGTGTCAGCATTAAAACTAAGAATATTTTTTATTAGTTTACGCATGACATATTTGTCAATGTCACAATCAAAAAAAATTACGATGATCAATGAACGCATTAAATACTTGTCAAAAAATAAAACCCATAAAATCAATGATGTTATATGTTTCACTCTATGCATAAAATGTTTGAATGTTGTTAGCATAGAATATGGATAGCCCAGAGTCTGTGAAAGTGCATGGTGTACCTACACGAAGGTCGTTAATCGAGTTTAGCCCGTGATGCATGTGCCGTGTCGCTGACCGCAGCCGCGCCTGAGGTGTTTGACGAGAGGGATTTAATCTGCATCATATCCCGAGTACGAGACATTGTTAAATTATACCAATTTGGACGACTTGGGCTCAAAATAATTATAGAGCAAGTAACGTATAATAAATTCACGTGCACGGTGTCTTTGCCGTAAACAAGAAAACCTATATTAATGGACACTTGATGTTCTACGTATGTTGTACAGGAAATTAAGGAAAAGCTTAGAATGTTTGGCCTGGTACACCTATCCCTATCGGGATGGATACCTAGGGTAATGCATGTGCCATAAAAAAACGCCTGACACACTCGTTTAACGTAAAACATGTTTTTGTGACTATATTAGGCCATTATGTGACTTTTCACCAATAGACCCAGGGGCGTACTGCGTATACTTACAGGGTTATTAAATAGTAACTTGCGCATAACCTCTTAAAGACGTCTTTTGGTACATCAAAACAAACAACTTCTGTTCTGGCGCTTTTGAAAATTCTCTAAACAAAAACAGCTGTCCCATACATATTTTTTTTACCCCTGACAAAATGTATGGAGTTCTTTTTTGGAAAGCTTTTTTTTTGAGAATTTTCAAAAGTTTCAGAACAAAAGTTGTTTGTCTCGATATACCAAAGACTCTCTAAGAGGTTATGCGCAAGTTACCAATATCCATGGTACATGGAAAATGTATTAAAAAAATGTAGTAAACTAAATGAATTGTTAAAATACAGAAATAGAACGTACTCGACTATACACACGATTCATTAAAGCCCAGCAAGATGTAATTCCATGTCGTTATAATTCATTCTTCCGCGCATTTTTCCTCAGGCTCAGATCTCAGAGTAATTATTCAAGCGCATCTGCTTGTTCGCATTGAGGGAATGTTTTTTGTTTCATTTTCTGTCATCGAGGAAGGAACAATAGAAAAATGTACCAATTTATATTTATGCATCAGTAAAATAACACATAGGTAGTTTTCAAGAAAGTGGAATATCTTTTACGGGCTAAAGTTATTTAATTTAAGATTAATTTACATACTGCTCGAAAATTTTAATCTCCTGTTGCATAATAGTACATTATGTTACAAGTGTGCTATGTTGGTCATTACACTAGAGGCGGTATTATACGCGCGAGTCGCAGGCGAGCGCGATAAGGAAGCCGAGAGCGTAATGCCTAATAGCACAAGAGTTCCGTACGACTGTTTTCATCACACTGGCGAGGAAAAAACAAACTTTTTTTGATAATAATTAACCACACAGCGAAAACGTCAACAATCATTTGCGGAAAATGGCGCCCAAACCAGCAATGCGCGCGCAGGTTGACATTTACTTCAGCGGCATAAGAACTCTTTGTTGGTATTACAAAAAAACTGTAAGTATTACCCGGCTAAGAGTGCTTCGTATACATACGTCTAATTGCAGTCACGTACAAACTTGACTTTACCGGGTTATACCTATTATAGCACAAGTGCCGTAATGTAAAGTAAAGAGTACGCGTGCGTAATAGCTTGGATTATGAGCCTAAAACCGATGTATTAAGATCCACTTTACGAGCAAGTGTGATGAAAAATTGTTTATATTCTACACCGATACAATAGATAGATAGTCCCACAGAGTAATAGAAGCAGAGATGTGATCAAAGGTTTTTCCATAGAAGGACGCGTGATTGTGCGGGGAGGTGTAGGGTTGGCGGGAGGAGTGGTAAATTCCGCACATGGTGCTGCCATCTAGCAGAATTCAGGATAAGTTTTTTGAGAAGTGCTTTATCGACAAAATGGAGATCTCTTATAAACGCTAGATTTAATACTAGTGGCGCCATCACTGGAGCTAGTTAAAAACATCAAGAAACGTTACATATTTCATAAACAAACCACAAAAAACAAATAAAATTACTTTAGCCAATCATGTCATCGGAATGTTTGCCTCGATATTATGTGCAAGAAAAAACGCAGCCACTCATTTTCTTTTCACTTTTACTGTGTAAAAACACTAAAAGTCGTACATCTGTATTGAAAGTCTGAAAGACTGGTACGTGAGGTGGTCGCTCGCAGACTGACCAAATAAGTATGACGTCACACAATCGCCGTCCGCAAATTTGTTCAAGTTCCTCATCGCAACTCCCTATTCTCCATGAATAGTCTGCGTCGATACATACATCTACAATGATACTAATCTCTATGTCAATACTAAAGATATCGCACGAAGAAAAAATATAAGGCTTGTTCTTGTAATCAAGAAAATACCATATACAAAATAAATATTATAATAATATATACCTAATACACAAAACTGCTCTTAATTCTTCTACACTTACTGGCAATATTTCACCTCCATTTTTTTTCTTATTCCGTTTTTATGAACTCCTCTCACGAATGAGCGGAGACGTGGATTTTATAGGGATTTTCCTTAATACTGATAAAAGCGTCTTCGAATATTATAGAGCATTGTTTTTGTGGAAATTCAAGATTATAATCGTGAAATTTTGTGTAACATTAGCTGTTGCCCGCGGCTTCGCCCGCGTGGGCTATATTACAGGTAGATACGATAATAGAATTTGGCCTAAAACCATATCGTGGCTTTACGTTTATTTGGAAGCCTAAAGTTTATTTATATCAAGTTTTGAGTGAATCGAACTGGAATAATAACTTTAGAACTCCTTTGTCTCATTGGGTTAGATTTGGAAAAATATAAAATACGTGTTTCATTGTTTATTCTAAAGTTTATTTCTGTCGATTTTTGAGTAAATCAAGCCAAGGAGTACAAATCATCCATAGAAACTTTACCACCCTGTTTTACCCCCTTAGGGATTCATTTTTGTTGACTATCCACATTTAAAAATGCATTACAATCGGCTAAGTAGTTACGGAGGTACGTGGTAACAAACATTCACACACACAAACTTTCGCATTTATGTAGACGTAATATCTTAAGTTATGTTATGTTATGTTTATTTTGGAAGTTTTTTGTGTACATTAGATATGTAGATAACAAATTACGTATAAAATTTGGGTTTACGAAGTAGCCCTATCCTGATTATGTTGTTATGTATTACACATGCAGCTACTTTTAATTAACAATTCAAATCTATTCATATTATAAATATGTCCTTAAATGATATTACAGAGTCAAAATAGAAATAAAGCTGAACTCCGCAGAGTTCATTGTCAATAATTATAAAATAGAATGAAGCTACTTGTAATTTAATTGTTTTAATGACTGTACCATGTGTGCCAACGAAGATAGTTTGACCACAACGTTTTTTCCTGTTGGACAAATCAGTTAGACTATCCAGTTCGACCACGAGGAGGTACCCCGAATGATCTGATCAGATATTTGGATTCTGAGGTGGGTAGCGGACTTTTAGTCTTATAGGAACCCCTCGTGCTTGGGCTCGTTTGATTCATTTCGAGTCCCTTACAGTATACTAATTTAATAAAAATTGTTTTAGTTACTAAACTTAGAGCTTTTTATATAAATTAAGAGTCCTACTTTGAGTAGAATTAAGTATTATTATTCTCTCGACGAATACATCAAAAAAAGCTATTAGACCATAATTATTTTTCTTTAACTCTCCTGCATGGCTTACTTTGAACCGTTGCATTCTTAGAAATAAAATGCCCACCGTAAACTAAACTAAGTAACGCCACTCTGATTAAATATTTATCAGAAACAAACAAAAGTACAATACCACTACAAACACAGAACCCTAAAATCCCAAATTGGCTTCTCTCATCCGACAAACAACCGGAGACGCAGACAAAATGTTATTGTTATAGTTATTGGCTCTTGTCTTATAGTTGGCAACACTTTACTTAGTCGGTTACGAGGGTACTCTAGCAACTAGCGGTGCACTGCGGTTTTGCCGAAATGTTTTTGTTTTGTTTTTTATTTTTGTTGCAAATAAGAGATAAATGAATATGTCCGTCTTTTTATCAATTAATTGGCTAGAAAAGGCTAGAATAATATAATTATATGTCGGATCTGGTAAGGTACAAACCGCATCAGATAATATTACTTTGGTGGCGTGAGTTTGGCGGGCGAGGAGAGTAACATTATCACACGTACTCTTTTAATGATTATCGACATTAAGACACACTTCACATCTATTATATATAACTATAAAAGGCTTTGTCCTGACTGACTGACTGACTGACTGACTGACTGACATATAGACAACGTACAGCCCAAACCGCTAAACGTAGAGACTTGAAATTTGGAGGGTATGTTTTTGGAGAGGTGTAAACGCCCACTAAGAAAGGATTTTTCGAAAATCAACCCCGAAGGGGGTTAAATGGGGTGTTAAAGTTTGTATGAAACTTTTTATTCTCTGGTTCGATTGATACAAAACTTGGTATACATATTATACTATAAAAATAAGAAGATACGGGTGTCACAGTTTTTTCAAAATCAGCTCCCGTTAGTATAAAAAAAAAACTAAGTTTTAGTGATAGTACGTTTGTTTCTCCTTAACTTTGTAACGGCTGTACATATTAAAATGAAATTTGGTATAGGGATGGGGATAGATAAGAGGATGGGGGTGGGGGTGGGGGTGGCGATGATACTGGGAACGGAGACGGGACTGAGATAGGCATGTTCATATTAAGATTACAATTGGTATCGGGATGGGGATGGGGATGGGGTGGGGATGGGGATGGGTGGGGATGGGGTGGGGACAGGTAGGGATGGGATGTGGATGTGGATGAGGCTGGGAACGGGGAAAGGCGTGTCCATATTAAGATGAAAGTTGAAATCGGGATGGGGGTGGGGATGGGATGGGGTGGGGATGGGATGGGGTGAGTATGGGGTTCGGGATGGGGATGAGGGAGGGAACGGGGATGGGGAAGGGGCCGCTTATAGGGATGAGGCTGGGAATGGGGACGGGGATGGGCGTATTTATTGGTCGGCTGAACAGATGGAGCTGCATTTTTTGATAGGTAGTTATAGCATAAGGTTCGGAAACGGACATAGGCTATTTTTTTGTAGGTCCACGCAGACGACTGTTTGACGGACATAATTATTATAGATACTGTACAGCCTAAGCTGCTAAATTAATTTTTAATATTTAATTTGGTCATCCTCAAGCAAACTTAAAGACTTGCAATCGGCTTGGAAAAAATTCAATAATATACGTATTTTAGTGATTCAATTGAGTTGGGCCCCGATTTAACCGAATTCCAGTATTCAACATTACTACGCGGGCAAAGCCGCGGGCAAAAGCTAGTAATTTTCTAAATGTCTCGATTGCCAAACTAAAAATATAAAAAAGAGTTAAAAAAAGGAGCAAAAATTTGTCAGAATATTTATATGTGATAGTTTTGACTACGACAATTAGATTCAATTTTTTTTGATATATCTATCGTCATTGAGCTAATATCTAAAGAGTCACAATCACTAAGCGAAAACAGTCCAAAAAAACCGAGTGCCGCTGTACATACCTAATCGTGCATTATATAGTTTACAATTGTTCGAATTTAGACGATATGTCGCTTGTATAGTGTTCAATATATGCTTAGGCGCTTGTGTGTTATCCTAGTTGAAGTGGTACGAAAAGTCGGCGTTTGTGACTCTATAGATATTACCTCAATGATAGTCGTCAAATAAAGGCATGTGAAATTTTTGCCTAGTTCATACGAGAAGGTATGGGAAATTTGTACCAGTAGGCCACCTGCATACAGGAAATGTCCTAAGTCTTTTATATCTGGGCAAGTATGACAACTGATTAGAGCGAAAATAAAAAGGAAGTTTCGCTCCTCTTACAGAGTGTATTAAACAAACACACAAACTTTATCATATATAATATTTTTATTAGTGTAATCGTAGCGTGAAAATATTTTTATGGAGGAAATACATTGTGTTTTTGTAAGGATTATATAAGGAGAGAGTAAATACAAGTCAAGGTTATCGGTACGAGTAATAAGCAAACAAAGCTTTGGCAAGGATTTTGTTGAATGCTTTGTACTAAGTTTTATGTTTCTTTCTGTCAATAAAGACTAGCATAATCGCGAATATCTGCAGCGCGAGTACCGTTCTATTATGTTAAATTTGACGTGTCGGTATAGCTTACTTCTTTGAAGAATTTTTGGGAAAAATACCGATTGTTATCGTATTTTACCGATTTAAATTTCAAAATAAATGTGTATATTTGACATTCAAATTCGATAAAAACAAACGTAATTTTTTTTTATAAAAAACGTTAAATTCTCAAATTCGTCTTATTAAATCTGCTATACCGTCACATTTTGCGACATAAAACGGTACTTGAGCTGCTGATTTGTTATGTGTTGGTACTTTTATCTACCTACTGAAAACGTGTGCTTTAGAATCTATAGATGGTTTATAAATACACATACGATTACATTTATTCGTAGGTACTTGTATTTTATACATTTATCTTCCCTTGGATACTGCACACCTAAGACTTTGTTTGAGCAAATTGAAAGTAAAATAATAAACGGAGAAATGATGACGTTGAACCATTGTTTTATAACGTCATAATTTGGCGCCCAACGTGTGTCTCGAACCTACGACCCGCGGTTACAACCATACTTCTTGTTGTCCTGTTATTTGTTTTGTGTTTATACTATAACAAAAAAATATTCATTATTTGCCTTTCACCATTTGTCTAATAATAGGAATCCACTAACTTCATGTGTCGGCTACAATACTGCCATTTGATACCAAACGGACTCCTGTAATACCAGCTGTCGTGCACTATCGCATCTCTCACTCGAGAGCCCATCTCATGTTTTAGTAAGAACTACTCGAGAACTACACAAATATTAGGCTTCTTCGTGCTTTAGTTAATATACTGTTGTTTTTGCTTGATTGTGCAACAATTGGGCATCCAAATATTCACATTTATAATATTAGTAGGACGTAGAATAGAATAGAACGAAGAAAACTACTTCTAGATACTAATCTAGATCAAATACTTCCATTACTTTACATAAATTTGGCGAAAATTAACACTGTATCCCGCGAACATTAAAACGTTAAAACCCCCTGCTATGTTTCATATCTCATCTGCAATCTGCAGTCGTTTGCAGCATTTTTGGCGCAGTTTGATGGCACCATTAGGCGGGCAAACGGTCCGATCGGTGTCCATCTGAACCGTCGTTCGATTTAATTTAGCGCAGCCGGCGGCACCCTAGGCGGTTAATTCGGAAATAATTATTGCCTACTACCCTCCCCTATCGGCAAAAAGATAATGAACGCTTACTTTTCGCTAATGTTTATGTGAGACACGATAAAAACAACAGGCTGAATAGAGGAAAACAAAATTATGGTACATGAAAGTTTAGTGTAGTAGTTCCGGGTGAATGGATAGATGGCGTGAAACCGTAGCAGTTTTAGTTTTTTGAGGTATAAAAATCAAAAACAGATTTACTGACTGTTCTCACCTCCCTGTGAGTGTGTTGATTCTTTGGTTCTCACTTATGGAACCGCGTGCTGATGTTTGCCTCTTGTGACTGGCATAAGACATGTTGGCCTAGTTGGTTTAATATTAATGTTAATATAGGTGAACATTTCACGCAGCGCCATCTAGCCCCAAACTAAACAACAAAACTTACATTACTTATAAATGGATAAAAAATATCTCTACTTTAATGGTAGGTATTGGTTAATTACCCAATGTGTACCTATAGTTTATTGTTAAAAATCTGTGTAGTTTCAGTGTATAAACATAATTTATTAAAATCTGTTGCTATTGATTCACTGCGGGGCACACCGTTTAAACAATGATGACACTGTATTGTACTACAGTAAATAACAGCATCGAAAATTGCAGAACTGAGTCACCTACTCATATTTTTACACCTACGACATGAAACGAGTCGTACAAGTATGTAGCACAAGTGATATAGTTACATGCATTCTGGCTGTTGTCAAAAATAAGTCCAGTACCTCGATACCTATATAGCAGTAAAGTACGTAATATCACAAAATGTTTGTACCCGCTGATATCTCATAAGATAGATCATTTCATTCGTCAGCCTGATAGCTCAGTTGGTAGCATGTCTGCCTTCAGAGCTGTAGGGCGTGGGTTCGATCCCCACCCAGGACAAAAATGTTTGTGACGTACATCGATGGTTGTTCTGTGTGTATTATAAGTATGTATTTACGAAAAAAATATGTATATAAGTATTCTATCAGCTGGTTCTGGTTTCCATAATACAAGCTTTGCTTAGCGTGGGGCTAGATGGCGCTGTGTGTAATAAATGTCCCCCCAATATTTATTTATTTATTTTAAAAAACTAAGTTATAAGTAATTTAAGTTTAGTCAAAGTTTAGTTCATAAAGTAATTGAATTATGACGCTATATTTTTAGGTTACAAGGATTCATTCATTATTTTATAGGTTTTTCCTTTCGGGAAGAACAAAGTTTGAATTCAGTTGCTAAATAAAGTCGAACAAAATCTGCAATCTGTTTCTGGTACTTACATACAAGTCTATTGTTATTTATTCTCCTAGAATAACATGTTTCACAAAATATCTTGTACCTACTGTGATAAATATCTTTAGGTGACGCACTACAGTTGTATTGTATTGTATTGTACAGGTATTAAAGAAAATTTTACACAGTCAAAGCTTTTCTAAGATTATAAGACCCAAAATGTTAAGCGACATTGTTATACAGCGCCTTAGTCTAAGTACGTTCCTAAAGTATTTATATTTACAGCAGTCATATTTTATAGGCAAGTCGATATGACTGCTAGTCAGCTTGCTATACCTATGTTTACGATGCAGGTACTGATACAGCGAGATTGACTCGACGAGCATTGTTTGTGAAGTTTGCTTGCAATCACTCAAAGTACCGCAATTTTACTAGTGATGTGGCCTACAACGATATCAATAAAATATACCAACATCGAAAAAAATATGTGTTAAAATTTAAAACGAGTTATGTAGGTATATCTTTAACAATAATTTACTTATGCTATAACAAAGTAATCTCTTTCCATCAGATACTAATTAGTGTAAATACTTAATTTTATGAAAGAATTCAGTCGGTCTGTTTAAAAGAAAAACAGACCCATATAAAATTACCTACGTATATACGACCTCTATTAAAAACTATAACATAAAACAAAAACTGTGTCCCGTTCTTATTTCCTGAGAATATGAAAGGAATAGGCCGAGAGCGAGGGTGGTTTTCCGAACTAAAAGCACAGCGTATAGTTCTGCAGGCAACCTCTAGCCACAAAAGGCCTGCAACAATGTCTACAAACACAAAGGAAAATATGACTATTGTACGTCTGTTTATTAATCATTGAGAAATGAGAATTTTCCGTCGTATCGCGGGTTTTTACGTTAGTCGTACCAGAAGTCGTACTAAAAGTCACGAGTGAAACGATTCTAGACAAGCATGTTCCATAGTAGACTTAATTTTCACTTGAAATCACGCGAGATAAAGGTCAAACGTAAGCCTATTTCTCAATCCAAAATCCTTGCAGGGTTTATCTTCATATTTTTTACAACATCTTCATCTTTTTGGTCGATAACAATATCGGAATATCGATCGATAACAAGTTCGGTAATTACTAATTATTATTTCAATATATAATTATTATTATTTTTAATTTTCTTTGGGCATATTAAGCCTTTATTAACTACAACAATAAACTGCATAGACTTAGCCTACTACATAAAACAAAAGGATTGTATCCAGACCGATGAAATTCAAGAGACAATCCAAATGCTCAAACCCACTACCAGTCGGCAGCGTAAATTATTTTGTGATTCAGAGTATAATTGCATAGGCTACAATATTATTGCTTGATTTTAGTTTTATTTTAGTACATTATGATACAAGTGTGTTATGTTGGTCACACTAGAGGCGGTATTATGCGCGCGAGCCGCAGGCGAGCGCACTAGTGCCGTAATGTAAACTAAAAAGCACGGGTGCGTAATAGCTCGGATTAAAACTGATGTAATAAGATCCACTTTACGAGCAAGTGTGATGAAAATCACGTTATTATCGATTAATTCGTTTTTTTCAATTTATTTAGATCTATACGTTTGGCCATACTCGCTTGGTGGTAATGGACAGTGTTGCAAGTCAATCTAGAAGAAATTTATTCACTTTAGCATTGAAGAGGCTTAGATTGTTTAATAACATAATGATATCAATAATTACGGATTTTAAATAACTGTACCGTAATGATAACTAACTCTACCGTGATGATACGCTTGTACATACTTACGTATTCTATTTTCCAATAAATAATTTACATTACTTTTTTAACAAAACGAAAGTTCTCCAGTCATGATAAGGTAAGGAGCTAGCTAGACACTAAATAAAAATAAAAACATTTTAAGAGCATCCTTCGTATCGAATCCACTATATCTCCCCTTGCAGAGCTGCCTTAAATCATGACGAAGCCTGAAAGCGAGCCGAAAAGGGGAGGCTGTGCCGTGACCTATGTATAATAGTGTGAAATGACTTCTGCTTACGTAGATACTGATTTAGACTGCTATCTTTTTTTAGGCTTGCATTTAACCGCTTCCCAATGAGCTTGAGCGAAGACGTGGTCGACGGGGGAGCACGTCTGCCTAGAATATGTTATTGGCTAATATTCATCTGTTGTAGGCCCGAATGTCTTATAATGTAAGCTACCATTTTAAGGTCTAACTTATAACAAACTTTCAAACTGTATTAACTTATAATGTCACTTAATTATAAGTAACTATTGTTAGAGAACGGCACTGTACTCGTATTGTAATGACAGTATTCCAAGTACGAAAACATTCAACTCAAAAAAAAAACTTTATTGGCGCATCGACCAAAGGCTTTATTTTTGAATCGTACGCAAAGTTGCGCATACGAGCGGAGCCGACTTTGATACTGAGACAACGATATTGAAGCTTATTTCCAAACAATATCAGCTCCGCTCGCATGCGCAACTTTGCGTAAGATTAAAAAAAAAGGCTCCTGAAGGTTTGGGTTTAGTTTACAAAGGGAGTCTTGGCACCAAATATTATCCTTCTGTATCTTGCATCAGTTCAACCCAAGTATCGATTCCATGTTCATGGAGCTCTTTTACCACTTCATCTTTTCATATATATTAATGAACCCATTAAATAAAAAAAAAAAAAAAAAAAAAAAAATATATAAATATTAAATAAAATAAATTTGAAATGTAATTCTATAACATTCAGAATATTTTTCCTATCTTGCACTGCAGTTCACATGAGTCAAAGTAATACATTTAAATAATAACCATTTCTGGAGCAACTGTAATTATGAAAAAAATATACTATGTATTATCAAAACTAAGTATATTGCACTTAACAAAAGGTTGAAGCCTGTTTCTAATAGCCTTTTTCGACGCTAGACTACGCCAATTAGATTTCATTGTTCTACACAGCATTTAGTACGAGCTAGTATAGTATTATATTATCTTTACCCAAACTAAGCAAAACTTGTACAATGGAAACCAGATAGCTGATAGAATACTTATGTAATTTTTTTAATAAATACATACGCACTATACATACTACACCCAGACACAGAACAAACATCGTCACATAAAGTTTTGTCCTGGGTGGAGATCGAATCCACACCCTACACCTCTGAAGGCAGACATGCTACCAACTAAGCTACAAGGCACAGGTCTACAGGGGAGTGTCGTTAATTACAACAAAAAAACACAAAATAAATTAAAAAAACTCATTTCTGTTTTAGGTGTACGAGATCATACACTTTTAAGTAAGTCGGACTCCGCCTACAGTTTCGATCGCATCGGGTGACCTTTTTCAAGGAATAAAAACAGAGTCCGACACGCGTGCGGCCAAGATGCAAGGAAATAGGCACCCACCCGCACGCGCTCTGTTTCCACTCTGTTTTGATTTAATAAAACGACTTAATTAAAGTATACGTAAAAAAAGTGTCAATACCACGTCAGATTTCATAATTATAGAAAAAAGTAAAATAACACGACGTGTAGACGTCGGTCATCCACCTCATTTAATTTATCATTCCCACACCCAGCCCTTATACACCACCAGGGACTTCTTTCGATGTCTTCAGGGAAATTTTCAGTAAACTTGCGCTTTAAATATTTTAATAAACTCGTATTAAAGCCGTAAAAAACACTTTTCTCTCCCGTTTTTTACGCGACACCCCAGAACTTCAGTTTTGTGGTTACTGCGTGGGGACGAGCCTTGTACAGGATGTTTCATTATTCATAATGCTTTGTTGGAAAGTTGAGGCTTCTGTTTGAAGCGTGTTTTGTTGTTTTTGACGGCTCAATTTTCATACAAGTAGGTATGGAAGCGGCCAGGTTCATTTCGTAAATTAAACTCATTTGTTAATTCTGTTTGGGGCGAATGCTTGACTTTAAGAAGTTACACCTCTGTCCTAAATAAACAGCGTCTTGGCCTAAATAAACTAAAATGTTAACTAACTCATTTCACTCTGGAGTGTTAACTTTGCTCGGTTTTAAAATTTAATCAAGCTTTCCGTTTTGCAAACAATTAAAATCTGCCTTCTGATGCTCCTAATTCATTCGTTCCTACCCAAACTAACTTAACTCTTTTTGTTGTCATTTTTATCATATTTTTTTCTAATAATGGAACTGAATTTTCTAGCGAATGGAGCTAAGCCGATCCTGATGACATTTTATATAAAGTAGAGATCATGAGAACAGAAACTGCGTTTACAAACGATTTAACTCAACCGCAATCATTGTCAATGCGTATTTTTTATTACTTCTATTTTTTTATTTTTTTTCATAACTGACATCTAAGACTTGTTGACTGTTTTTTTTAAGTTTTCGATGGTAACTGGTCAAATAAGTCATATCTATGACAAAATCTGTCATAGTCAAGTTAATAAAACTGTGGCGCCTTTACTAGAAAATTTTATGGAGTTTCGAAAACAACAGGAAAACACAAAGTTTAAAATACGGACCAAACCGTTTCACCACAACATATCACTTGCCCATACCCATGCACGTGATTTGGCACAACAATATTAAAAAAATTACAACAAAAAACACTTAAAAATAATAATGCAAAGCGACATGGTTTTTCCGCGTTCGTGTCAAAACTTTGTGCTGTGTGTTGAGCTTAGTACAGCACACCATTGAACATTTGCACACGGTTTCAACAAGTATCAAAGCAGGTAGCTACCTATAGGTTTCACATATCGGTAAGGTACATTCTATACAATGCTGCGTATGACACGTTTATGATAATCAAACACTGGTTGCATAATGTAATGGCGCCAGGGAAGGCTGAGAGAGATTTCGTATGGTAAGCTGTACGTACGTAACCGCATTTTACGAGAGGCGCGAATGCAAAACTACGCAATTGTGATATATACGGTTTTGGGGGAAAACTTATTTCCATATCGAAGAAAAAATAACTTGCTGGAAATATCACTGACTGACTATGTGTTTTCAAATGATTTTGGTCATTTTACTTTTCAGAAACCTGACCTGGGTATGTCCAAAAACTGCATCCAGAACCACCGGAGGACGGGCAGTAGGAGCCACCTGCCAAGCCTGAGGATTATGGCAACCCTCCCTATTCAGGAGGAGGCCTTCGTCCAGTAATGGACGTCTTATGGCTGGCGATGATGACTTTTCAGAAAGGGCTTATAGTGACCTGATTTCGTTTACTGTCCTAACTCCGTATGATTGGCTCGGGTAAACTTGTTTTTTTTTTTAAATTTAAGTACAATAATAATTAATATTTTATAAATTACAATAATAGTACCCTATGCTTATTTTTACATAATGTACCAACTTTTCAATAAGGTAGGGCTGCCATATAATGCCCGTTTTGAACCAGTTTTAATATAAATAATCGAAAATCCCCGTATCTATACGTGATGTATATCTACTATTTCCGTTGTCTAAGTTTTACATTTACTTGTATATCTTTTTATTATTAGTTTTTGTTTACTTTTTACGTAACTTTCGATACGTTAAAGCCACGGAATAAATGATAATTTAATTTTATTTTATTTTATTTATTGATACACAAAACAGAACATAGTCAAAACATATACATTATTAGCTAGGTATAATTTCGAGCCAGACTATGTAATAGAGCCACTGATTACTGTTTGTTGCCTAGGGATTGTGGATATCAGTTTCAAAGTCAATAAAGCACTGTCGGTGTAAATCACTCGGCAAAAGATGAGTCTGCTATCGAACTTCACAAATCATCGGCCCGGTACTTCCTGAGTATGACGGGGACAATGGTCGGACATGAGCGAAATTTATTCGTCATTTATTTTGTAACTTGTATTTAAATCCGTAGGTACTAGCACAGAATAAATAATAGTACTATACGTAGTAGTAGGCAAGTTGTTTTTTGAATTCATTTTTACCATCCCTATTTTTGAGTGGAGAAATGTATTATTATGAAAGTTCATGTAACTACAATTTTTATATAGATAAAACTTTTTTATAGTAACTATATAGTTTGTTTAATAATAATTATAATGGAGTCAAGTTGTAATAATCTTGTATTTGTACAGGGCTTTAGCGTAGAAACACTTCATATGAAATATTCAAACATTAAGTACCTATAAGTTGTTTATTTTAAAATTAAAATAAGTACTTGCGTAATTTCATTTTAAAAGTCAGGTTGGTTTTATTTCTTCAATTATTTCGTGACTGCCGTTTCACTTTACGACTCACTAAAGAACTCCCTAACCGACCCCCGAAAAATACTTTATTAGCCCGGAAAATTAAAACTTCCTTAATACCTCACTTGGAAGGAAAGCTTCTTAACAGCTCCATTCATAATATCACAAAGGGGTCTCATGTCAAAGGAGCTTTCGAGTCGAGACCCAGAGCTTTTGCAAGAGACGAACTGACTACGGGTGATTCGATTTACCGCCGACCGCTACGCCAGTAATGCAATTTTGTATCGCTTACTTGCAATCCCCACAACTAAAGTTCACAACACGTTATTTTAACCTTAATTGCGCTGGTTTAAGGTTTATTTTGAAGAAGTAAAAACTGATCTCAGAACATAAAAGCTCCGATCGTAACTAATTTTAGTTGCTCAGAAAACTATCCACTTTCTTAAATGGCAGACAGTTCCTGATAAAGTGTTTATCAGTTTTAAGTGTCTGAGTAGTCTTTAACTACCTGTTTTACAACATTTTCTGTAACACACCAATAGGTACATGGGTAGGCAGATTTGTGTGATTTTTCAGCCCAATTACACATTATGAAAACTTATAATTCTGTAATACGAGATCAGGCTCCTTAATGGAATTTTAAATCTTATGGAATTATATTAAAAGAATATAAATCTATTACTATAAAAGGCTCTCTCCTGACTGATTCGCTGACAGACAACGCTCACAGCCTAAGCCGCTGGTGGTACAGACTTGGAGGTTATATTCGTCTTGACGCGTAGGAATGTACTAAGAAAGGATTTATCGAAATTCGACCCCTAAGGAACTTTTGAACTTTTGTATAAAAGTCCTTTGTTTTTGGACTTTTAGTCATGAAAATATGGATTTGGATAGTTTATTCAATACTAAATAAAAAAGCTGTTTTCAAGAGTTTTTTGATTGTTATGATTTAAGGGGGATAAAAGGGGGTGGAATATTGTATAGAAAGTTCTTTGTTTTTGAAGTTATAGTGATGAAAATTGATATTTGGGTAGTTCATTTCAAGGGGGGGTAAAAAGTAAGTAAGTAAAAATTGCTTGGAATGATTTAAAGTGGTGAATATGTGGAGGAAAATAATAAGTAATTAACCCAGCGATGCGCAGGCCGATTTTTTTCCGTACGCGGACGAAGTCGCGGGGGACCTCTAGTCTGTAATATTTTTTTTCTGGTGTACTAAGACATTTTTAGCTATCTTATACCTGCCAGTACTTAAGACATGGTATACAATTGTTGTACCAAAATTCTTTTTTTCAAAAAAAAACCTACTAACCTTGTGATTCCGCTTTCTTCATATAACTCGGTGAGCATGTCCTCCAAATCGATGGACAATGTGTTCAGCAACTAAAAGAAAAAGAAAATAAATTGTAGATTTTCTACCGACTTAAAGAAAGTTCTCAATTCGACTGTATGTTTTTTTTGTATGTATGTTACGCGGTTACTCCGTCAATTATGAACTGATTTTGATGTTTTTTTTTTGTTTGATATGTAATACTCTAGTGGTGGTCGCATATACATTTTATCGAAATCGGTTAAGTAGTATGCTTTTTAAATCAAAATTACTAGAAAATATGAAGATGTCATCCAGATATTCGAAATTGAAGTCGGTTGTACTTTTTTTTAAAAGTATTTTATTACTAACCAGTTTAAAAACGGAGTATATCAGATAACAGACATGTTAAAAAGACGTACTAGTTTATTTTCTCACAAAACACGCATGAAGTTTATTGCAATTCTTTTTCATATACGAAATAGGCCATAAATAAGTACTTATCGGTAATTTTCTAAAAACGTACCGCTTTATTTTCTCGCAAAATACAAGATGTCTTTTGCAACTCACATATGAGGAGTTCCTTATTTATACGAAGTGCCTTGGATATCGGACATTGCAAAAAACGTACCAATTTATTTTCTCGCAAAATCCAGAAGTCTATCGTAACTAATGCTTGCGTGAACGAATAGCGATACTTACTTAGACTGTGGATATCACAAAATCCTTTTGTATTATGTTTTTTGCCATGCAAAATACTTATTTAGTATCTATGTAGGTATAGTCAGCCCGGAGAGGTCCACTGCTGAACGAAGGCCTCCCCGTTAGGCCGCCACAGTACGACAATCTGCCATTTGCATCCACTTGCCCGCGATTTTCACACTGTCATCAGTCCACCTAGTGGGAGGCCTGCCTGACGCTTCCGGTCCGTCTTCCGGTTCGTGGTCGCCACTCAAGAACCTTTCTTCCCCATCGGTACTTATAGTCAAATTAAATACCTGCTTATAACCACTTGTGCTTGTGTTATTATTACTCAATAAGTAAACCAGACATCTTAACAATTTTCTTGTAACAAAAATGTCTTCCTCTTATTTCATGTCCAATCAATGTGAAAATTCCGGTATAATTCAAGATAATCCCCCGTACAGAGACATCGGCTTGGTCGATTTCCCATCACCCCACAGCACATATTGGAAACCTTGTTCGGGAAATGAGTTAAACCTCGTTCACCACAGCCTCTAGGTTTAGGTATTTGCTTTATTACGTGACACACTGGTCTTTAGAATGTTAAACAAAGACACTAGTACAAGCATCGATATATATGTACTACGTACTACATATATATCAATGAGTACAAGCATTATAATAAAGCGAAATGATAAAAACCAAGAGAAACCAAATTATTTTGTAGTAAACATTTTAAAATACAGATACCAATTAATGAAAAGTTTATTATTCACATGTCTGATACGACATTCCAGAATTTGCTATGATATTAATATGACATTTCCAGACTTTGTTATAATTTTAATATGACATTTCCAGATTTTGTTATGATAAAAAACTATCGTTGAGCAAATTTTTTTTGACACAATTTGTCTACACCCAAGTTTTTCTTTAAAAAACGGCAGGTTTCTTATCTACATCATCAGCCCGGAGACGTCCACTGCTAAACGAAGGCCTCCCCCTTAGACCGCCACACTGTACGACAACCTGCCATTTGCATCCACCGGTTGCCCGCAACTTTTACAATGTCGTCGGTCCACCTACTGGGAGGCCTTCCTACGCTGCGTCTTCTGGTTCCCGGTCGCAACTCAAGAACCTTTCTAATCTAAATAGTGAATAACTAAAATAATCTGAACCCATAAACAAACAAATAAAATAATTCAAACTTGCTCGCGATTCTTCTTTACTGTAGATCCCAACTACGTACCTATTTGCTTAGTTCGCAGACGGGGTGGCGATGAAAAAAAGTTTCTCAAATAGAAATCTCTTCGGCACGCTGCGCCCAACCGCGCGTAACACCCCACGTGTTTCGCTGACTGCGCGTTTGTTGAGAACGGTTTTTTGAAACACCCTGTTTATGTGTAAAGGTCGATTGGTGGCAAGATAGCATGTAATTTTAGGGTGAAATATTTTATTTTTATACTAGTTGAAAGAATAATTTCCATGTTATAGGAAGCTTACACTACTTTTTTCCAAACAGTACAAATCGGTATATATAACTATACTATAACGGTATATATAAAAATATTGAAGTCCGATGAGATAAGCATACAAAAAGGATGAGTTAAAAAGTAATAAAAGATAAAAATAACTGTCGGTTGAGTTGAGAGTAGAAGTTTGAGTTAAGAAAAGTACTACGAAGGATGAGACGTCATAGGAACAACCCACAAATATGGAAGGAAGGAAGAGAGGTATTTGCCTAGCAATGGAACTAGATAGGCTAGAATAATAGGAATAATAACTATTTCAGTGGGTATATGGTTTACTGTACCTACTCACCTCATATCAATCATAGTGGTGGACGAGACAAGCAAAATATCGGAAAAGAAGAGAATGCGGACCGGCGCGGGCGCGCTGAAAAGGAGACCAATTATGTGCAACTTTGGATAAAAAGGGTCGAAGCTGGTATAATGGGTGATATTTATGCTACAAACATTTACTACTCTGCCTGACGAAGTATGATATACTCTATATCTAAGGGTTGCAATTTGTTGACATCAACGACTCTATATTTTTACATCCATGTATATTATTCAAAGTTAGTTTGTGATTTTGGATCTCTGGAACTACTGATCCGATTCTAAAAAATATTTCCTTAATAGTAGTAGGTATTAGTTTTGTAACATTTTAGTTATGTATACTATGTTCCAAATCCTATCCCATTTAATATAACCTTAAATTCATCATACTTCTCTGCAAATTTTAATTTAAACCCAATATCCATACTGTGTCTATACTTTTAAATACTTTGCCTATAAGCTTCAGTTGTATGTGCACCTCACACGTTTATAGTTTAACTTTCAAATGAATAGCTTACAGTTACATAAAGATGTTTGAGCGGTTCTATGAATGCATTTGCGTACTCTAAACACTGAGGATGAAGACCAAAGACTTCAAAAGCTATGAAAAGAAGTATGACTGCGATTGATGTTCAAAGAGCTTTTAGAACTGCCCCTCCATAGAGGTATTAAGAAAACATACGTCTCTGACAATATGTGAAATTGAATTGGATCGCAATTTACGCTAAATCAAAAATCTATCTGGAACAACTATCGGGATAAAAAATATTTTGGACAATTTCATACAGCGACATCAAGCAAGCCCCAAACAAAGTAAAGCTTATAAGCTTGGTTTCTTTCTTTACCTTCGTTTTTTCTTTAGAATAAATAGCATAATATAGTGTACAATAGTCCAATGCTGGATATATACCTATCCTCAAAGGGCCATTAGGCCATTTCCACCATGCTGCTGCTCAAGTTGCGAGTTGGTGAATTCCCATACGCCATGAATGTCTTCTTCGAAAGTATGCTAATTTCCTCGCGATGTTTTCGCTCACCGAAAAGGCCAGTTGTATGAAAATCCGTACATAAACTCCAAAGATCTCATTCGGACGGGCCCGGGATTTGAACCCGCAACCTCACGATTTCAAGTCGAGCGGTCTTCCAATTGAGCGACCCACGGCTTCTTTTGTTTATTTTTATATTACAATAATTTTAGCGGTGTGTGTGGAGTAGATACTAAACTTTGTGCTACATCTGCACTATTGGCATTTAGTTTATTTAAGTCCTATATTTGGGAGAGGCCATTGGTTTCCGAAACACAGTATTTGTACTAGTTCGGAGCCAATGGATTCAGTATTACACTTTGTCAAAATTTATGTCCAATAAATGTATTTGTATTTGTATAAGGTAGAATGTATGTGCTAAGACTGGCAATCGTTCAGAAAAAACTTACCCACAGTAACTTGTAAGATGTATAGTACTTACCCCTGACATGCACTGTAGAGCAAAGCAGTAGGTTACAATTCAAAGTTGTAGCTTATACGTTTTACGCAGGACTGAAGTTGATAATTGGGCAATTAGTCCCTTCACGATTTACATAATACGCTTCACTGGCATTAATATGTATTTGCGGTTCGTTAATATCCTCATTTTCATAATAATATGAATGCCACATCAACTTTGATAGAAGTCAAGAGAATTGTCAAAATATGGAATAGTAAATTTTGGCATTGAGTATCCAATATTTATATATATATATATATATTAATGATATATTATCCTATATATTTAATAATATAATAATGAAGTTATAAACATTTACATGTCAAGTAATTAATAGTAAACTCCTTATAAAATACTAGATATTTAAAATTAAATCTCAATGCGAAAACATTATTCGTTGAAAATTCCCCCCGTCATATATATATATATATATTTATATTTAACTATCATAAATGATCGTAGAACTTATAATTACGTTTATCACCGGGACAAGCTGTTGTTATAATTACCTCGAAGTTTAGAGTAGAATTCTTATCAGGAAACTTGAACATGTATTCCTCGGATAACCATAGCCAAAAAAATCATTGACGCCACAAAACAGACTTGAAACTGAATTTATTTTTATCATCGAAGTCATTATAAACACAAAGGCATTTTTCCTGCAATTTTCCAATAACTAACTGCTAGCTTGAATAGCCGGAAGTTCGAAGACCTTTCGTTGTACACAAACCGTCGCCTAGCGACTCGAAACAATAACAAGCTAAGCTAAAGTTCTTTTGAGTTTTATTTCAACCACGTGGGGCTTAATTTTGAGGGTAGGCATTATTAACTTTTTAGGGCGCTTTTCAATGAAATAGGTCAAGAGTCAAAAAGCAAATCATTAGGGTGATAAGAGCTATTGATTTCAGATTTTACCGTTTGCGATGTTCTTTCCCAGTCATCTATGTATAGTAGGTATTATGTAATCTTTGGTGTAGGTATTTTTTATAAACTGGCTTTTAACCTTTAGGTACCTCAGTCTTAGAGCCTTAATACAATTAAGATTAAGAGCCTTAATATAATGTAGGTTAATAATACATAACTACTACGCTAAAATATTATAAACGTATTTTTTATTTCGTTTCAGTTTTTGAAGAAAAGGGGCACTTAGCTTAGTGTATCAAAATAAAATTATTTTTAAATATAGTAGTCGTGGTTTCACCCACGTTTTCTGGGATAAAAAGTAGGCTCTGTTTTATTCCAAGGTTTTATTCGTACGAAAAAAAATCTAAACATCCCAACGCACATTTATACTTTGACATTTATAATATTAGTAGGAAGTAGTGTTTTCTACATGACCTGAAACATGTATCCGTAAAACAGCAACCGTTAAAAACACTTAAACGTATTTAAAACCAATTGTAGTTTAAAAGTGTATTTGTGTTCTCTTTTCAAACTCAATTCGTAACTCGAAAGAAATTTAAAAATCCCTTTTATTTAGTAAAATAGGTTTTAAATACGTTTTAGTGTTATATGCATATGACGGTAAGTATTTATATATATATTCTCTAGTGACGTCTCTTCTAGTGATGAGACGAGCAAGACGCTTGCCTGGTAGTAAGCGTCACGCCTGCCACTAACAGTAGCAGTGCCAGAATTGTGAACTTGCGAACACAAACCTGCGCCGCACTGCACTGCGCTCGTCACCCTGAGATATTAGATGTTAAATCTCTTCATACCCAGTAATTTCACTGGTAACATTGCCCTTCAACGCGGAACACAGTAATACTTGCACACTACTGCTTGGCAGTTGAATAACTGGCAAAGGTGTGGTACTTCCCCAGGCGGACTCTGCAGTAAAGTCCTACCACTACAAAATCACATTATCTGTCACACGCTGATCTTGTACGATACAAGTAGGTATATTATAGTATCTATGGTTACACACCTCTTACAAAATATATATCTCAACCCTCACAAAATGAAAATTTAAAACTTAACAAGAGCTATAAAACTTTTCTAGGCTCCTATAAAATCTCTAAACTTTAACCAAGTGCAATATCAATAAAGCAAACTCTATTATAAAAGTAAAGTAGGATATTTTTTTAATGTACGCTAGCGGCGCCCTGCGGTTTCACCGACTAACATACAGAAATCGTATTTTTTTGTTGTACAGGGTGACGCGTATTGGTATTACTAAGCCGAAAGGGATCAATTGTACTCATAACGTACGTCATTGGGATTGACGATTGACCTTGCATTATTCTATATATATATACGGCTGAGCGCTCCGCATTCTTCGCGCTGTATCTCAAAAACTACTGATCCTATAAAAAAAAGTTATCCACCAAATTTGTATAACACAAGTTTCAGACACGAGATAATAAGAGACTTGAGCCAACTTTCAATACTTTAAAACAAAAGTATATATAATATTTTGGCTTCTTGTCTTAACTATCCTACATGAATTCCGAATATGAATGGCTCATCGCGTTAAATATTTGGTCCCGGTTGTTTGTTCTAGTTTCTATAACAACAACCGTCAGCCATGTCAGAGGCCTCGGGGCGGCACATTAACTCTGACACTAGGGCTGGCCACTCAGCCAAAACGAACTTACTTACTTTATCGCGTGAATCTGTTGCTCAGCTATATAGGTGAAATTTGAACAAATATAACTATATTTTTTGTGAGTAGAACAGCTAGAACGGTATTTAGTTTATAGTTCTCTAGTAAAACTAACAAACACTTTCGCATTTATTATATTGGTAGGGATTCGCATAATAAAGTCTGGTATCAACAAAACCGTCTCTGTTTATAATATCTCTTTTTATACACTACTAAAACGCACTGGAGCCGGGAGTTGTTAAATCGTAGGGCTAACGAGCTGCCTCTAATTGTTTGGAAGTACCCCCGTTCGGGGACGTTACAGTTATTTCTTTTTCTTTTTGCGAGTTTAATGGTATGAGATGATATTTCATACGACAAACAGTATATGGAAAATGTTCAGATAAATCAATTGTGATTGCTGGACACAAACAGATGTCGTTAGCTTAGGTATTTACGATATTAATTGTCATAAACAGGTCATATAACATGTTAAGTGGCCAATTTTGAAGACTCTAGCTGTGTTTTTAGTAAGTTAATTCTGTTAAATTAAGGGCCCTGTTTTAAAAATCACGTGCATTCATAGCAGTTTTTTGACGGTTTTTATGAGTTAGTGTTTTCCCATTAAAAAAATGTATGTATAAGATGTGAGAAGTGAACTAACGCTTTTGTAATCTTTCTAAAAATTTTAGATAAGAAGAAAAAAATAACAGAACACCTCTATTTTTACACATTACAACAGTTTAACCATTCCATTTTTACAAATTTAGCACGAAAATTTACTCACTTGTAAATAATATAGTTTGTCACGAACTAACGCTCTTAGTTTTGAAAAAATATTTATATTGTGCTTGTAATAAATTAAAAATGGGCTGAAACCTCAAAAATTGAATCTTGACACGCACGAATCTGCGTAACTGCCATATTTTTGCTCTGCTAAATGTGGCCCTATCTCATTCAGCTTTAGAATAATGATTGATCGCAGTAAAAAATGTGCTTGTAACATGGATGTGCGCGGCCGTTTCTATGGTGAATAAATGCAATCTCCCTACTGGTGAAAAGACCAGCAAAATATCGTTTCTGTAAGGTGAGCATCATTTATATGGCGCGAAGTAGTTGGCCAGAATACTAAAGTCACCAGCATAGCTCAGGCAGGGTCAACGACGAACGAGCGTACGAGTTCTAGATTGCAGACCATGAATCGGTAAACATAGCGTAGGACGCCCTAAGACTCTATGGAATGACGATATACGTAAGACCAATGACAGTTCGTGGTGGAGTGGCGTATCCTGGGAGAGGCCATGTCGATTAGTAATGTATGATAAGCTGATTATGATGAAAACCGTGAACTTAAGTAAAGTCAAAGTCCAAAAAACGGTTTAGTTTATCTCTAAAACTTCTCAATTACCAAAAAAAGGTTAAAGATTTTATCTCTAATTTGGGGATATTCTGCAAAATGCAAATTTTAACATTAAAACTGTCCCAGGAGAGCTGGTTCAACACCCCGCTTAGAATTTATGAATAATGATTTTCCTTACAGCGATGATAATGTCACACTTTTCCCTATAACTTTACACATTTTCAAATAATTTTCCGGAAAAAATATAACTAAAGCTAGCCAATAGTACGAGCAAAAATAAGCATTACTGGTTATTTTACGATTCATTTTAAAGTGTGTATGTTATGCCAGGGATTAGTTACTCTTGGGCCAGAGACGATTCAATGAGTAAACTAGTATTTACATTTACTTACCTGTTTAAATAATACAATATTTACATACCAATTTATCGGATTGTTTACTGAAAAACTTACAAGATATTTCGGGTCTATCCCACGTCCCGTCGTGTTGTCCCGTGATGGGACACCTGCCACTATTTTGACCCAGTAGTCCAATAGGACAATTGACGTCAATATATTGGACCCACTAGCCCCAACTTGTTCTCCCATTACACTATTTTGACCCAGTAGTCCCATGGGAAAAGTGACACCGATTTTATTTTTTGGGTCTAGGATTCCCATTACCGTCATGCAGTGGGACACTTTTTAGAAAAAAAAATAAGTTCCGTTAATTTTTCAAGGTTGGGTTGGCTATGAGCAAAAGACATCGACATCCCTATTAATCTATTTTCAAAGCTCTTTGTTTCTCGTTTTTGATCGTACCTATCTCATTCCACATCACATCACTCTACATCGCAAACTCATAATAATGCATGAATTTCCAACTATGCTCCCCGTACACAACTTTTGTATTGTCAGGTTTCGTATCGCGCAAATGAAGAAAGTTGTACGTCGATGGCCGTCGGGGAATTTTCAGTCCGGAAAAAATAACAATCCCCTGTTGTTATTTTTTCTTGCTTTTATTAAGCAAGGTAGAGTCACGGCTGATTTGCGACGGTATTTTGTTATTTCCCCTAAAGCGTCGATTGTTCTTGAGGGTCTTTGTTTACTTTGCTTTGTAAGCGGAGACAGTCAAGAGAAGTTTCCAATTAGTTTCCAGAGGTATTTTAATCATTGATTTGATGAAATTATTTTCAGGTAGGTATTATTTATGGACCTGGGTATGTCCTAAAGCTGCGCCCAGAACCACGGAAGACGGGCAGCAGCGTCCTCTCGGTTAACGGTGTTGAGCATTATGCGATCCCCAAGCCGCCTACCAAGCGTGGTGATTATGGCAACAAGGAGGCGTTCGTCCAGTAGTGGAAGCCTTCTGGCTGATGATGTGACATTTTGTGGATTGAAAGTTCTGTCTGTAGCTTCTCTTGTATAAAATAATAATATCTACTATAATAAGCTAAAATAGTCTATGAACGCGTTGTGAGCAAGCCTACCTCATTGATTATTAAGAAATAGTGAAAATGAAAATGAAAATGAAACTAATTTATTAACGACTTAGTTCAAAAAACTACATTATTTGTTGCTTGCCCTACTTGGCAAAACAACCCGTAGTAGTGATTACAATAAACATCGCAGGATAAATAAATATCGCAGGAAATTTTTTCACACAGCGCCATCTAGCCCCAAACTAAGCAAAGCTTGTAATATGGAAACCAGATAGCTGATAGAATACTTATATACATTTTTTTTGTAAATACATACTTATAATACATACTACACCCAGACACAGAACAAACATTTATGTTCGTCACATAAATGTTTGCCCTTGGTGGGGATCGAACCCACGCCCTACAGCTCTGAAGGCAGACACGCTACCGCTGAGCTATATGGCAGTCAATGTAATAATAGTGCTATTACTACATTCCATACATATTTAGTTACTGAATGAGTACTATTGGTGGGTACTTGACGAAATAAAACTTGCAGGTATAAAAATTACCACTTTTCGCTTCTTACACAAGATGCTCCAGGTTACGCACTGTCAACCCTGGTTTTGTTTTGTAAGTATAACTTTTAGTAACAACAAATATAAATCATAGTAAACGTAATAGTAGGTACGCACTACGCCTAAATCAGTCTCTACTTGGTACTCGAGGTAGAGTTGCCGACATCGCGCTTATAGACAATAAGCTAGGTAAGGCGAGAGCTATTTAGCTGTCGATCTATACGTCGATTTCTATACGTTGAATAGAGATTGCGGCTCGTACCAGCGGAAATACCGGGACGAGCGACGCCGTTTGTGGTGTGCTCGGAAATTGAACACCACCACAGGGATGGGTTAGCTACTGATTTCAATGGTAAAAGGGTAAATACTGTGCTATTTTCAGCCAAAGAATTTACACGGAAATTGGGCTGCCGGAAACCAACAATCTTTGTATGTTACAAATAACCTCTTTTGAAAAAATTGTTGATACAATTCAGTAAGCGTCCGGCATAGCCCCCATGCATAATTACAATACTACTTAATGTTTGATTTACTTATACTGCTTCTACGAGTATATTGTTTTTGTTGTGTACACATTTATTAATGAATACAATCTAGAACAAATTAATAATTATAACCTATACAATGCAAATTTAAAGAGTGAATTCTGTTTTGTGTATCAAATAAATAAAAAATAAACTATTACCTTAGATAAATCGACATAAAATTTATCAAAGACTATTTATTACCTATATAACAATATAACATACGTACACACTTACAGTCTTATAATAGCATTATTACTGTAGCCGGGTAATAATAAATAAACTAAACTTATTGAAAGTTCTCGAAAGCTTTCTTCAATAGTAGCCATAATAACGTAAATTGGTTTACAAATGTCGGAGTAATCAACGTTAATTTATAAAAACACTTAAAAACATATAGAGAGATACAATTTAGAACTCTCCTCCATTATAACATAGGTTTGAAAGCTACTCCACGTTTGGTGTAAACATAACGCATCCTAGTACACATAATTTATATTGTATGAAATAATAATCAGTTTAGCCAACCATCCAAATTGAAAATTTCAGCCCCTTTCATGCTACCATGCGGTCATCGTACTGCCCAAAGCAGGAAATTGAAAACGTCAAATGCACCTCTTTGAGTTTAACTACAGTACAGTAGATTAACAATGAAATACAACAAGTAAGGACATATTTGCGCTTAAAATAATAATTTATCTGAGACTTACATAATTTTCTCTACATCTCCTGGATGTGATGATAATTTTGCCAATGTTCCTTCGGCTTCTTGGCAGGCTCTATCTTAAGACGCACCATTGCTAGAGTGTGATGAAACTCAAGCCTGTTTAAAAAAAACACCATAAAGCAGCATTTTTTCTTTGCCTTGCAAATCCTCTTGCAGATGACCACAACTTCATCAAAACCACTTATTGCTTAGTAGATAAATAATCTTTTGATAATTTTAAGTCGCTCACTTTCCAAAAGACGATTACGATAATTTACAAACTAACATTTTTTTATGCTTGAAAATCTTAAATCTACATAACCTTTATTCTAATCTTAGGTCTAATTCATCATTCATCATTAAAATTGAGGTTGCACACTAGACTGGGTTGGCTTATTGCTGGATAGAACTTTGCATTTTTCATAATAACATCTTAGAGCAAATTTTTTTAAACAGGTATACTGGGTTATGTCCATACTGTTCTTAATTTATATGACAGTTAGCAAAGAATGTGCTATCCGGCTGGACATTTAACTTTGTGCGGCTACCACAGAACGTATATTGAACCTATTTTGAATCAAACATGCGGTTTATTAGTTCCTTTGCACATGTTTTGTAGCTTCTCGGTTATTCGGCAGCAAATAGTGTGACTGTCTAGAAACGGTTCCGTTTGATCTCTTTTGGTGTCTATCTTCGATTAACCGAATATTCGATTTTCTATAATCACTTTAACTTTTTTCGTCATTTCTATAAATATACTTCCAGGATTCTATAGAGAGAAACTCACCTGAAATGGCACACTTAGAGGACATGTTAATTTTTGATTTATATTCAGTAGGTATATAAACGTTCAGTTCTGTACATAGGTACGTAAACACTGATCTGATTTACCCCCGACCACACGTGACATGTATATGTCTGTAGCCTCGTAGTTCCCAAGCGGCTGAACCGACTTTGATTATTCATTTTGAATTTTATAAGCGTCATGATCGAAAATGTCCTTCTTAGCTAAAGGGCTGAACCGCTTATGATGTACGTTTTTTGATTTTGCTGTTTTAAGGAAATTTGTCGGGCGTTGTACAAAGTTTTAAAATTTTATATTAATTTAGGAACTGTGTTATTATCAACCATCAGCCGACACGAGAATGCAAAGTTTTAAAGGTGTCGATTACCATAAGTACCTCTGGCTAGATAACGCTGTGTGAAAAATGTGCACCAATATTTATTTATTTATAAAGATACGTACTTACTTACTAGTTACTACGTATTTGATAGAAAATGTATGGTAGGACATTTACGGCTGTTATTGAAAGTATAGGCCCACTGTACTGTTTCACATTCATCATCTGTCAAATAAGTAATATCGAATGAGATACAGAGAGCTAGATCCTCCAAGGATACATGTGCCCAAAAGTATTCGATGCTAATGAGATAATCAAGTTTCACTAAAAGAACAACAGGGTTAGTTCTAATCAGTTGGGCATACAATGCCTATAATGGCAAGTTCTATCAGTAAGAGCTCCTTGTACCAACCTACCAACTTGTAAACCTAGTACTTATGAATGAATGAATAAATAAATAAATAAATACTCTGTACATCAAAACAAACAACTTTTACAATGGGACCAACACTGAAGTCGCGAAAAAATTATCAGCTTGGGCAAAATGTATGGAACAGCTGATATTTTTTCGCGATTTCAGTGTTGGCCCCATAGTAAAAGTTATTTGTTTTGATGTACAAAATAAATGCTCTTTTAAGGATGCTAAATGATTAGAACTAACCCTGTATACAGCGAAATGGCATCATACCTAATTCGTGAGCCTGAGATGAAAAGTTGTTATAAAACTTTGATAGAAAACAATAATTACTCCTAACACGCATTCTCTTAGCTTGTTTATCTGTTTCGGACGATAAAAAAGATTGTTTCTAACTAACTGCGTACTTAATCACCTGAAACTTGAGTGGACTGAGCTTATGGGTCCAAAGCACGCAACTGCCTTAGTCCGTATGTTGTTTTTAATAATAAAAGTTTTGCTCGTAAAGGAGAGAGATAGGCTATTCTAAGTTATTACGTCTTGAAGCTTTCGTACATTAAAGTTTTCCTCTTCAGCTTTGCTTGAACTGAATACTTACCTGATTTAACTTAACATTTAAAATTCATCAAATACACAACATTAGCAGTTACTCGCGGTAAGCTTTGATTTAGTACGAGAGCTTGATGCTCCAAGGCGGTAAGTGTTAGCTATTCAACGGGAACGGGATTTTTACGGGATAAAAAGAGGAGCCTATCTAAAGCCATGACTAACTTTACTCAAGACTCTTGAGCTATCGCTTTTATAGTACTAGTGTGATAAATAGAATACTTAAGGCCGCCCTCATCCATGTTTCAAGCACGTATTTTACTGCGATCAATAATTATTCTAAAGCTGAATGAGATAGGGCCACATTTAGCGGAGTAAAAATATGGCAGTTACGCAGATTCGTTCGTGTCAAGATTCGTTTTTTTTACCCATTTTTAATTTATTACAAGCATAATATATATATTTTTTTTAAACTAAGAGCTACAAATCATGACAAACTATATTATTTACAAGTAAGTAAATTTTCGTGCACAATTTGTAAAAACTAAATGAATGATTAAAACTGTTATAATGTGTAATAATAGACGTGATTGATCATTTTTTTTCTTCTTATCTAATTTTTTTTGAAAGATTACAAAAGCGCTACATCACTTCTCACATCTTATAGATACACAAATATATTTTTTGGGAAATCACAAACTCATAAAAACCGTCAAAAAACTGCTATGAATGCCCGCAATTTTCACAATATCGTCGGTCCACCTAGTGGGAAGCCTATCGGTTATCAGTTCTGAAACATCAACTTGCAAACTCTGAAAGCCATGACGGTGACTTTGGTACTTCGGCGAATATCTTCTTAACTTGCTCGTCTTGTCACTTGATTGAATAAAAAAAATGATTTCCTTATCTTTTGCTCTGCTTATTCTGTAGTGACGGGTGACACCGCATATTAGTCCAAAGGATAAAGTTAATTGGGTAGATGACTGATGTTTAAATCGTTGAAACCAATAGCTTCGATGAAGAATTTAAGTAAATATAGTATGTTTATGGAAAACATAATTTAAATCAGTTATTTATGTTCTGATATATAAGCGTTTAAAGTTTTTGGTAGAGACAACTCTGTCCCTTTCCCACAAAACAAAAAATGACGTCACGCCTTACTTGTCAGAATATAATTTATATGGCGTACAGAGAAGTGACGTCACGATTTGCTGTTTCGCCTCTCTGTCTAGCATGATATTAAAATGCTTATAAGTTGCTTATTTTTGATCAGATTTTCATTTTCTTTTCATTAATCGGCTGTATTATGAGCCACATTTTAATACGACAATAAAAAAAAACAGTCATCTAGCCTATTATAATAGGTATTTACCTTAATGTATGAGCCTCCATTTTTCTCCCCGTAATGCCGCCTGATGTACCGTTGGCATATATTCGACATTTTCCACTCTGAAAAACAAAAGTACAGTTATTGCCACCATCCAACACAATAGCCTTGTTATTTTCTCTCGGATCTCCTTCAATGTATCTTCTGTCTAGTTATCTACGAAGTTTGACGTAATCAATGCAAGCTAGTTTCTTGTTATTTGCGATTTGTCTTTGCTTTGTTCGCTATTGCTTTGCCTCGTCTTTACCATGACCTGATAAGCCCGAGGGTGAAATAATGTGACGATTAACTGTATTTCTTTCTTTACAAAGATTTGATTTTATTATTTTATTTCTCAACGAAATACCCAGAATGTGAATTTTTTTGTGACAAGTGGCATGCCATTCTGATATTTATTTTATGTTATTGCGAACAACACACAATTTGATTATTATTATTTTTGACTTATATAAACTTATTAATTAACTAATAATATTTTAAATTAATTGTAATTGACGTATTACTATTGACGTTTATATAATTTAATTTATTCTTTATAATTTGACTAACATGTATTTTATAATTAATTTGTATTTATGTATTTTTGTCGAGGTGTCAGGTGACCCGAATGCTGGCGTATATTTTGGTCAAAAACTTAGCATTGCCATACAACGTGGCAATGCCGCCAGCATTCTGGCCACCTTTCCATCATCTACGGGGCTTTAAGTTTAAATTTTAAGTTTTGTATATTGTATTCTTTTTATTATGTAGGGTTTGTTTTTACTAGGTAGGGTTTATTTAGTTTTTAGTTAGTTATAATTTAATTTTAGTGTATAATTGTATTTTATTTTCAAAGAAATATATATTGTATAGATAAAAAAAAATTACATGATTGTATGTTTTTGTTTTTTATCATGTAACAATAAGTGCAACTGGCGCTAGCCGTTCTTGTTGCTCAATAAATAAAAATTGATAGTAAATAAATACGAGACATAACTTCAGCATTAAATTAAAATTTAGGTGTAAAGTTTATGTGTCTATTGGAATTGCATATCGGCATGCAAAAACATAATTAGTTTTTTTTAAACATAATTATTTTACCTTACGCTGCGACACAACAAAGCGTTGTATTATTAACATTTTATCATACAAAATTATTTAAATTTACCCTTTAGCTTTTCAAAATTCTAAGTTGGGAGTTGTAAGCAATTTCCTGGCTGGCAAAAATGAGTGTCATTTTGTGAAAAGGGTATTAAGCAACGTGCAGACGTGACTAAAATATTATACACTGTTTTAATACAATGAACTGACTGCATTATAGCACAGTTGGTAGCATGTCTATCTTCAGAGCTGTAGGGCGTGGGTTCAATTCCCACCTACGGCAAAACTTTATGTGACGAACATAGATGTTTGTTCTGTGCCTGGGTGTAGAACGTATGTATTATAAGTATGTATTTACAAAAAAAAATGTATATAAGTATTCTTTCAGCTATCTGGTTTCCATATTACAAGCTTTGCTTAGTTTGGGGCTAGATGGCGCTGTGTGAAAAATTACCACCGATATTTATTTATTGAATATTAAATGAACAGAGAAGGTATTGAATTAGAATTTTGAGCGAGTTTTACAAAGTAAGTTGATATAACTTAGTAGCAAACACGAACGATGTTCTACTAACGTTTTTAAAAGTCTTTTTACGGTCATAATATTGCGTCCGCCAAATGACAACAACGTTATTGGAGGAACCTGAGCTTTAGCAAAATAAAGAGCTCATTTTATTATCTTTGTTATTCGGAATAAAAAAACTGCTATCCTCTACCCGCCGATATAGGCTGGTCGTGCGTACACTTTGTGCCGATCACAATAACAGGCAATTTGCATGTGGGGACGGAAGCTTTCACGGGATGAGTGTTTATGATAGCTGGGCGTGTATGCGGTCCCCTAAAATATTTATTGCAACTTAGATATTGGATTCTAGAGCTGGATACGTTTATGTTTTTACCCTAGCTTTGCTTTGTGCTGTACCCCGCGGTATAACCGCGTGGCAACGAAAAATTAAGAATATGTTTAATTGTAGCATTTGTGTTCTTTCCCAGAGTTTTCGTTTTGTCTAAAATAGATCATCAGAGCCGTTTATTAGGTATCAAACAGTGTTTCTTTTGAATTTGTTATGTTAGTTAGGAAGTAAGGATAGGATGGTATTCAGTTTTTTTTTAAATCTCTAAATATGCATAGTGTATGTGTACCTAAACTTTTTTGAAAACGGTGGCCATGACTTGGTATTACACAAGTGCCTACTTTAAAAAAAACAACCGACTTAATTTTCGATTACTCGAATGATATCTTTTTCCCAGATATTTTGATTTAAAAACCAAACTACGGAATCGATTTTGATGAAACTTCTATGGAACCAATCCGAAAGTACTTATATCTTTTTAATAAAGAATATTACAAATCAGTTTATAAATAACAGAGTTCTGAGGTAAGAAACATAAAAAATAAAAGAAAACAATTTTAACATTCAAGTAACTAAGTGAGAACCTCCTCTTTTTTTTGTCGGTTAATATAGAGAAGAATGTCAAGCCGAAAAGCAGACCCTGACAAAATCCATACATATGTGGCAATCAATACAATCAACACTCTCTATGGAATTATTCCAAAGCTATGAGTATTTCACAACACAGATAGTAGTATTTTTACTGTATTAGTATACTTACTACGTTGTCTACTTGTAATAATAATAATGTAGCGCTCGTGGCGTAGCTTGTCTAGGTGATTCTAAACGATCACCGAAGTTAAGCAACGGACGGTCCGGTCAGTCTTCGGATGGGTGACGTGAGTGGCATTTATTTCTGAGCGCTACCGCGGGTCGAATGACACGTTAAATTGTTGGTCCCGGTTGTTTGTTCTAGTTTCTATAACAACAACCGCCAGCCATGTCAGGGCCTCCGGGGGGCACATTAACTCTGACACTAGGGCTGGCCACTCAGCCTATACGAACTTACTTACTTAATAATAATAATTATAATCAACACCTCAATAGAATCGACAATGTGCCTATTTGGTCGAGCCTAATAAAATATGCAATAACTTGCCACAATTTGAAATCCGCGTCGGTCTGAGGGAGGGGATTAAGTAGGGGATTGCACGCCCGATATTTTGTGTCCGATTTATTTTGCCTGCTGTTTGTTGTGTCTGTCTATGAAAGTCTATATTTGTTTGAGAGCTACATAGCCAAAAAATATTAAAGCAATTAACTAAAGTAACCGAAAATTCTAAATATTGAAGGCTTTAACAAGTACGAGTAACACCAACCTTTACGCCATGTCAGATCCCTTCGAGGGAATTCATCATTATCAGCCAGAAAACGTCCACTACTAGACGAAAGCCTCTCCCTTAATAGGAAGGGGTTGCCATAATCCCCACGCTTGGCAGGCGGCTTGGGATCGAGGAAATTACTAAATACTAATTACTACTAATACTTAAATACTAATTACTACGAATACTTAAATACTAATTACTACTAATACTTAAATAATAATTACTACTAATACTTAAATACTAATGACTACTAATACTTAAATACTAATTACTACTAATACTTACTTACCAATAAATAAATTACTAATTAGATAATAAATATTTTCAAACTCGGAACACTACCAGTCACCGTTTTGTGCTTGTGCTCTACTCTCAACTAAGATACTAATATATTTATACATAAAAATTTATAATTTTAGTGCCACGCTTACATTGTGTTAGATGTGAGTACTTAGTATGTATAACCATACTTTTGAACTTAATTAGATCTTAATGCTTTTTAGGTACACGTCGTCAGCCATAAAACGTCCACTGCTGGACGAAGACCTCCCCCTTAATAGAGGGCATTGCCATAATCCCCACGCTTGGCAGGCGGCTTGGGGATCGCAGAATGCTCACCACCGTTAACCAAAAGAACGCTGCTGCCCGTCCTCCGATGGGTCTGGTTGCAGTTTAAGGACATATCACAGGTCCAGGCTTTTTAGGTACAAGTGCTTTGAATAAAATAAATAAGTAAATGAATAAAAAATAATACATTCGCGAAAAAAACAGCTGTTCAATACAAAAAGTTCATCGACCTTAGGCAAAATGTATGGACCAGCTGTTTTTTTGCGATTTCAATGTTGGCCTCATGGTAAAAGTTGTTAGTTTTGATGTACAGAATATGCCCTTAAAAGGATGCTAACTGATTGGAATTAACCCTGTATAATTATGCGACGTGAAGCTACGACTAGTCAGTTAGCCTAGATGATACAGTTGATTTTGCCGTTCCTGCGTTAAAATATATTTTATGTTTATGGTAAATACATTTTCAACCGACTTCAAAAAAGGAGGTTGTCAATTCGACTGTATGTTTTTTTTGTGTATGCATGGTACTCGGTTTCTCCGCCACTGAACTGATTTTGATGATTCTTTTTTTGTTTGGTAGGCAATACTTCAGAGGTACCATATACATTTTATCGAAATCGGTTCAGTAGTTTGGTTTTTAAATCAAAAGTACTAGAAACATATGAAGATAACATCCAGGTATTCGAAGTTGAAGTAGGTTGTATTTTTTTTAAAAGCGTATTATTATTGTCAGTGAAACCCGCCACCTCTCGGACTGTCAGTAGCAAACCCAGATTGCAAATTCACCATTTTCCACGTATTTGCAGGATTATCGCCGTGCGTGCCGAATAGTTCATTAAGGCGATGGTGACAGGTGTTACACAAACTTACTCTATCTATTACGTGAATAATTACGTTTATTTATGTAATACGCGTAACTTGTTGGGATGGAGTAGACGCAATTTCCTGTTTAGTACTTCCTACACCAGAAATAAAGTAATTATTTAAAACAAATATCTATATAAAACATCTCTTAAACTTAATATAGTATTTCAATAATTAAACACACCTTTTTTAACGGTTATCTATAACTATAAAAGGCTTTGTCCTGACTGACTGACTGACACATAGACAACGTACAGCCCAACCGGCTAAACGTAGAGACTTGAAATTTGGAGGGTATGTTTTTGGAGAGGTGTAAACGCCCACTAAGAAAGGATTTTTCGAAAATCAACCCCGAAGGGGGTTAAATGGGGTGTTAAAGTTTGTATGAAACTTTTTATTCTCTGGTTCGATTGATACAAAACTTGGTATACATATTCTACTATAAAAATAAGAAGATACGGGTGTCACAGGTTTTTCAAAATCAGCTCCCGTTAGTATAAAAAAAAAACAACGAAGTTTTAGTGATAGTACGTTTGTTTCTCCTTAACTTTGTAACGGCTGTACATATTAAAATGAAATTTGGTATAGGGATGGGGATAGATGTGGGGATGGGGGTGGGGGTGGGGGTGGCGATGATACTGGGAACGGAGACGGGACGGAGATAGGCATGTTAATATTAAGATTACAATTGGTATCGGGATGGGGATGGGGTGTGGATGGGGATGGGGTGGGGATGGGTGAGGATGGGGTGGGGATGGGTGAGGATGGGGTGGGGATTTGGTGGGGACAGGTGGGGATGGGATGTGGATGAGGCTGGGAACGGGGATGGGCGTGTCCATATTAAGATGAACGTTGAAATCGGGATGGGGGTGGGGATGGGATGGGGTGAGGATGGGGTTCGGGATGGGGATGAGGGAGGGAACGGGGATGGGGACGGGGATGGGCGTGTTCATATTAAAATTACATTTGGTATCGGGATGGGGATGGGGAAGGGGCCGCTTATAGGGATGAGGCTGGGAATGGGGACGGGGATGGGCGTATTTATTGGTCGGCTGAACAGATAGAGCTGCATTTTTGGATAGGTAGTTAGTTATAGCATACGGTTCGGAAGCGGTCATAGGCTATTTTTTTGTAGGTCCACGCAGACGACTGTTTGACGGACATAATTATTATAGATACTGTACAGCCTAAGCTGCTAAATAAATTTTTCATATTAAATTTGGTCATCCTCAAGCAAACTTAAAGACTTGCAAGCGGCTTGGAAAAAATGCAATAATATACGTATTTTAGTGATTCAATTGAGTTGGGCCCCGATTTAACCGAATTCCAGTATTCAACATTACTACGCGGGCAAAGCCGCGGGCAAAAGCTAGTAAGTTAATACCTAGACAGTTTTTCAATAGCTGTCAATATAATCATCACGCTTATTAGCCGTCGCGCACGACGAAGATGCTATAATATTTGATGATTAAACGAACTATTACTTACCAGTAAGTGAAGTTCTATCATAATTATGTGAAGTGTTGAGTTTGAAGAGATAGTTATATACACTAGTAGTAGCACCTACAATGTCGCCTTGTCTATGCACTCAGTTTAGAGACTAAAAAAAATAATAATCAAAAAATCATGTACTTAGGTAGACCTATATTCCTTCGACATTTCGTGCGGTAGACTGGTTCGTCATTTAGTTCAGAGCCAACTCAAATCGGTATTTCACAATTCGAGGGCGCTAAGAAATAATGTTTAGGGAGGGCGGGATGCTATCTCTTCAAACTCAACACTTCACATAATTATGATAGAACTTCACTTACTGGTAAGTAATAGTTCGTTTAATCATCAATTATGTTTCAGTATTGAGTTTGAAGAGATAGTTATATACACTAGTAGATGTTGAGAGAAGGTTGTGAAATATCCGACTTAGTGTGATAACATACGTAATTACGTAGGTACAGAGCATAATGAAATCAACGTCGTTAAGTTTAGACTATAATACTATAATATTTAGTCCAAAAACCTGCGTTATTGATAAAACTGAGCTACTAAGAGCTCTTTCTTTATACAGGAAAATACTATTCAGTGTACTAACTGTAACACCGATACAAAATTGATTATAAACTCTAATTTGTTCAAATTATACTTCTAGCGAAGCCGTGGTTATGAAAATCATTTGATTATAATATAGGCCTATTGTAAAACCTGGCAAATGTTGTTGAATTTCGCGGATCAACCGGCAGTCTTTCGAATTAAATCTATATAGATCGATGCCAAGCTTATGAGCTTTTGATGTACTTGCATAATTATCTGGTACTATGCACTGAGTATTGACTGATACCTATACCAAACCCCAAAGGTACACTATCCATCTGCTAAGTGTTTGAGCAGAAACACTAATATGTGGCTTTTTATAGAAATAAAAAGATAGTTATCATTATTACCAAATTGGTAATTTCTAAATAATCTTACAATAATTTTGCCGGACATATTTCAGGTCGGTCTCGGAAAAATGAAAGCACCAGCACTAGCTGATTCGAATTAACCCGTAGGTTTTAATCATGACCGATATCATAATAGAAATTTCATTCAGGGAAATACTAATATTTTCAAAGTTACTCAAAGAAAGTGTTTGCGCTCAGTGTGCCGTAACAAGTGCAGGTAGGGTACCTCACTAACTTTATCGTGATTTTTCCCATAGAGAGATTCATTAGAAATCCAAGGGGCTAGAGTTTCAATTACTGCTGAGGTATCCCGAGTGATATCATACTTAGGCAAGGGTGGACGAAGCCTAAACAATCCCTTAAAAAAGCTCTTCTTACAGTCATCCTCCTAATATCAATGAAAGTGCAGACATATTTAGCTGTAACTGCTTAGCGTGCCGTATTGAGCACCGGATTCAAACAAATCAGTTAAAAATTAAATAATAACTGGAAAGGAAGCCAGATACAAATCAAATATAATTGTGTAAACAATGTAGGTATCATATTTTCAAGCGTCGTATTATTTTATAGAGTTGTCTGATAGCGACGCTATCATTCTATTTATGTATAGATGCGGGAGGGACTTTTCTTCTCAGTAACGACTACTACACAAGCGTGAGGATTATGGCAACCCCTTCCTACAAGGCCCTCGTCCAGCAGTGGACGTCTTCTGGCTGATGATGATGATGATGAACGACTCCGCATAATATTCCTGTAAATTGGGTAATACGGCGCTGAATTCGGCGGGGGCTGGAATGAGAGATAATCAAGTTCCCAGAAGCGTGAATATAAAGGCCTTACAGTTTAAGGCTTAGACTTTAACAGCTGTATGAACAGGAGATACCGCGGTTGTACTATAGATACGCTGGAACCATCAGTATCTATTTAACTCTATCACTAATAATCTTCCTTAATATCTTTAAAATAATTGAGAAGGGGGGATATCCATAAAAACTGTTATCTGTTGAAATGCAAAATTAGATGTTTTTCATTCAATATCAGGGTGAACACGCCTTGATGTGGTATCTGCAATAGTGTTCTCGATTGACATATTGTATAGTGCCGAAATAAACAGCTTTCGGACTTCATACCACTGCCATTATGGCTTTAGTCAGTGTCGTGAAATGAGGAAGGAAATTGTGTTCCTCCCATACGGTTTATTTATGAAATAGCAGTAGTATTCTCTATTCGTAAAATTATTTGAAAATCGGTTAAATCTTTAGCAAAAATCTTTAACCTGATGAAATTCGCCAGTATAGTTCATAATAGTTTATGTGTAGATTTATCTCCTCTTGACTTCAAATACCGCTCGCTGTCCTTCCTGCACAGGCTTCTCCCCATCCCTCATAGTAGAAGCATAAAATATATCTAAACTATATTGATTAAATTATATTTTATTTACTAATATCTGTATTTCACCAATCAAAATCTGATCGTTATGTCGAAGATAATTCTATCATCTTATCATAATATTCATCTCCATTTAATTTCAAATATTTTTATCTTTTAAATTCTTTTATATAATCCCAACTTCCCTCAAAAGCCGAACAAACAGAAGTTAAAAGACCTACCAATCGCGTAAGTTGTCTGATTGTACATATTGTATAATTATATACATATTTTCATTTTTTTATTATTTCATTCTGTTTTAACACTTCGGCGCTTTTCTATAGGTGTAAGCTATTTTCATTGTTTCTAAATTTACAAATCCCAAAAAATTGCATGAAGTGCTCGGTACCACGCAACTTTTTGATTCATTTATAATGAAACCTCACGAGCAAAGAACTTTCTTAGTTATCAACACAATCGCTATAAATATATGATATTTCATCTGAATAAATTGTTAATATTTATCAACTATTTAGCACAACGTAACATCTTAACAACTGGTTTCATTATTTTAATAAACACATAAGGTGCAGTATTGAGGCCAAATTACCTCAAAGTTTTCTAGTTTAAAATGTTTTTAAACTTGTAAAAAAAAATTCATATTTAGAATGAAGCGTGTTTTGCTGTTTGGTTTTGAGATCAAGAATATATCGGATAGGATATAAGTTGGTCATTATTGGTCATTGCGAAATAGTGCCTATGGATACTAGGTTATTTATGTTTAGGTTAAATTGACTTCTTTCTGAGTAAGAGTACCTTCGGGGTTGCGCTCTAATATATTGATAAGGAGTTTTCCTAGACGGAATTTCATAGCCACGTATCCATGACAAATTAACTTTATCATTGGTTATTTGTGATAGAAAAAAATACATATAATATAATAATAATATATTATTATATAATATAATAATTATTATTTTACTAACAATAATATATTCATTATTAGTAATATTCAGATAGTCTGCCGGCGTAACTAACCGCATTGTTTAGCAGCGGCCGCGACTGAAGCTCTGTTGCGATGTTTTCGATAATGGCGCGAGCTGCTGCCTCGGAGGTGCAGACTCCTTCATCTTCGAGGGCCCCGGGGGCGGCTGACTGCAGTCCTGAGCCGGAGCTTTCTAATTTAAATTCTTGTTAGCGGACGGGGGCGGGCGGGCGTTTAGTTTTGGCGCAGAGTTCTTGTTGGGTATGGCGGCCTTGAGATCGGCGCCTGACTTGATCCGAAAAGAAGACCATGGATCTTCGTGAGTAGCCTCTGCTGACCTTTTAGATCTTTCTGTAGTACAGCCAGTATACAATTTCGCCTGGTAATTTATTCAGTGTGCTGAGAATCGCAAATGATGCGGCCAGTGTCGACAACCACAATCTTAAATTGTTGGATTTTTTATATTCTTATCTAAAAAGATAAATTAATGGCTTCGCTGAGACAGGCATATTTGTTTGTTTTATTTGTTTTTGTTTAACTTATATTGCTTTATCACATTTGAACACTTGTTCGGTGACGGCCGCTTTTGTCTCGGGGTTTAGAGCTGGAGCAGCTATCATTCTGCAGTTGTCTGGTGTCAGATGAGCATCTAGAAGTTATTTACAGAGCTCCTTAGTCAAGCCGGTAGTAGCAATGAAGCTAAAGCGAATGGATAAATCTTTTTGGATCTGTCTTCCGAAGGTAGCCTATAGCAGAAATATCCTTTCCTAATAACTCCAACATGAAGTCATCCAGATCTGGCTGTGGAACTTCATTGTTACCAGAAACCACTTCAGTCATCGGTGCTGGAGGCGGTACCTCCGGCGCTGTCACGTCGGCGTTGGTTACCTCTGGTAAATGGTCGGAAATCGCACGCGAACCGCTAGCCGACGGCCTGGTTGATCTTCGGTTTAATTTTTGAACGTTCACAGGTTCAATATTGTCAGAATTAAGATCAGTACTACACTGATGTACTAGATCCAAATATATATTTAAAAGTATGCATTAGTAACTAAATAGTTACCAACAAAACTTATTGGTAACGTATTACCTAATTAGTTATTACGTGCGGTTGTATACTTTATCAAAATCCTACGTAGGTATGTATGTATGTGGGCCAGAATAAATCACACATACTGTAGCTATACGTAGGTATGACTGACTGCGGATACTGCGAGTAAGATGAACTCATGGCGTTGCATCGTGAACTCGAGTGATAGTAAGGATAAGTAACAACTCGAGCGTTGGAACGTTAATCCTCGTAAGTAGATAGTTGTCGGTAAGTAGCAACTCAAATCGTTGAAACGTGAACCGAACACAATACTTACATATCAGTAAAGTAGTAAATTTATTACCTTTCGGGTCATTTGACAATTGCACGGAATCTCTGGATGAAGAAAATTTCTTGCTTCGCTTGAACAGCATGCGCTCCAGTTTTTTTTTTTTCCTCTTCTTAATGTGAATAAGGTACTCCCAATCGTCGTCCTGTTTCCTTTTCAGCATAATTAGTTATGCTATGTTATGTTATTAGTTATGTGTTGCTTGACACAAAAAAATAAAATAAAAATATCGAACCGATTTTTGAGTGCGACGCGGCGGAGCACTGCAGCGTGAATGACGAACCAGTCTACCGCACGAAATGTCGAAGGAATATAGGTCTACCTAAGTACATGATTTTTTGATTATTATTTTTTTTAGTCTCTAAACTGAGTGCATAGACAAGGCGACATTGTAGGTGCTACTACTAGTGTATATAACTATCTCTTCAAACTCAATACTGAAACATAATTCATGTTAAGATAACATATTATAGTTCACCATACAATTTTAAAATATAAATATTCATTATCTTTGTCATTGTTTGTTTTGTCAGTCGCGGGCAACCGGTGGATGCAAATGGCAGGTTGTCGTACAGTGTGGCGTCTAAGTCAGCTACTACTGCGAAACGACCATACTTACTTTCTTTCTGTCTACGACCCTGTAGATTTTGTTTGTAACTTTAATTTGGTTCCTAATAAATTTTGTTATTGAGGAACTAATTATTTTATTTTATGCCACGCCACCTGCTTCTACCACAGGCAGGTTACAGGTTGTGTCATTACAACCGAAATAGACTATTTGCCGTAGATGCAAGTGAAAAAGAAACAGAGAATTATAAAGACTAAGAAAGACACTTACTTATACTTAGAAAGAGGGTAGTTCGTTATGAATGCCCTTAATGTTTTTTTGGAACAACCACCCGCATTTTTCAGTCTACTCGTGAACATGGTGCATGCAACTGCGCCGAAATATCGGGAGCTCATTTCACAACATAATTACGGTAAATATCCCGTTAATAATAATAGAACTTTAGATAATTATATTGCTCAAAAGCCAAACCACACGAACAAACAATACGTTCCGTAAGTGGGACGTGTCCTCGTCGTGATGCTTAAGAGCCATGCCAACACAAAAATGTCCTGTCTTCATTCCTCTGATAAATCATCAGCTTTGCGAAATTACCATTCAAATTCCCTAAAGAAAAAACAAACAAATCGTCCCGCATACGTCCCCAGGATAGGCATTTTATTCGCCAGGTGATGCGAGATTCGGCTCATTAGTCGGCTCTAGTCGCCATTTGTCAACGCCCTCACTTCCGAATTACACCGTTTTTATTAACGCCAATTCCTCCACAGTAACGAGAGTAATTTTTTCTGGGGCTTTCTCGAATTTTCTGGAAGTATTTTTTTGGGTAAAGTGTTTTTTTTACGAGTCGCTACGGTTGGACAGGTGAAGCGGGCGTTGATCTTTGTGTATCTGTATTCTGTAGACACAAGGCGATCGGTTCTTCGAAACTTCTTTCTCACTCACTCACCGCAACACAAGCATTTATCCAATTGACTCATTTGCTGACCATTTTGATTTGGTTTTTATCGGTTTCTTGAAACTGTTAACTTTTTTTTTCTCAGAGAAAGAAAGTTGTAGAAAATAAACAAAACTTGGTTGAGATTCGTATTTTTTTTTAAATTAATGGGTTCGCGTTTGTCCTTGCCCCACCGAGACGTAGACAAGGTCTAAGTTGGAGCACGCTTGTCCAGAAGATACCTATTCACTCTTCGTTTGAAGATCTCCAGATTATATGAGCTTGGAAATATTGTTATTAGATTAAGAGTAGTGGAGCTAATATTTGAGAACTTAATAGTTGTAATAGTAACATGACAAAAACAACCTGGAGAAGCATATTCGCTATAGTTTTTCATAGAGATAAAGTATGTAAAGATTATCTCTGAAACTATCAGTATGAAACTACACTAAACAGATTAGAAAAATATTTTCACTTAAAACAATTAAGACAAACAATAAAGTTTTAAGGTTTAACAGGTGGGAATCAGTTTTATTGCCTTCATTTTCAAGATGCCAAAAGCAAAATGGTTTGTTCTTGTTAGTTGTAAGATAATACTATAATATAAAAAAATAATTGTAGTACGATTATGAAAACTATACATTTAGCATATGCATAGTGAAATTGTCACTGTTTAGTGTCAATTTTGTTATTTGATAAGCATACCAGGTGTAAGGATTTAATTTCTAGAGTTTGCGGTGTATTTAACACACTTTACAAAAATCATCAGCTGATGCCAAAAGTTATCGAACGACCTGTCCATCAATTGACCTATATTGTCAACTTCTTTTGTTACTTCGTATTGGTTATCACTAGCATTACCTATTTACCTGTCTTCATTTTCGAAAACAGTTCCCGTACACCCCGTATAAAATATGCAACAAAAAGGTTCAACAATACTGAAGAGTATGTATGTACTCATCATTATGAACAACTCTTACAATGAGGCCAAACCTGAAATCGCGAAAAAACAATTAGAATTTCCATACAAAAAATAATTGATCTTGGACAAAATGTATAGAACAGCAGGTTTTTTTTCGCGATTTCAGGTTCGGCCCCATAGTAAAAGTTGTTTATAATGACGAGTACATACATACATACCCTTCAGTATTGTTAAACCTTTTTGTTACACATTTTATACGGGGTGTACGGGAACTGTTTTCGAAAATGAAGACAGGTAAATAGGTAGTGCTAGTGATAACCAATACGAAGTAACAAAAAAAGAAACACACACATTAATAATTATGGAATTCGTCAAAACTATATTCTTCATCTTAGCTACAAACTACTCTCACACCAATAACCGTTCACCGCAAATATTCCACAACTCTCCCAAGTCACCCTTCTTTATATTTTCAGAGAACGCAGAGGTTTCCACCCTCGCATATTCAGATGGCTTAATGTTCGGGGCTCAAGCAGTATTACCACATTTTTCATAAGATGTCACTCTCATACGACGAGATGGGCCGTTCTCATTTCGAGATGCATCCAAAGTGCGAGTGTAGGACTGACTCGTAAAATCTCGCAGAAATATGGAGCAATATTCTTGAACGGTGGAAGGTAATGCTCAAAAAGTCGTGTATTCGTACCTATACATACACAATGGTAATATGCATACTTTCTTAAAAAATCGTCTTGCTTGCCCCGTCACTTGGCAGATGGACATTTCCACTTGCAAAGTTTGAAAATCGTAAGTAATTTATACAATTATTAGACATTTTAACAACTCATATTAAACTCGTATAAATTTTGAAATACCTAATCTCAATTAAAATCATACCTAGTAAGTATGATACTATAACGATGATTGGTCAAAATATTGGAAGTTATTTAAAGATATTTTATCAGACTATAAATTCACATTCTCATTATCAATTAAAAAAGAAAGGCCTAAAATTGTATTAAATATCCCTACGCCAATGAGCATTAATTCGGGACATAATATTAAAAATCATGGAATATAATTTTTTTGAAAATGCCCCCTTACCGAACCTATAATGGTTTCTGTTTATCCGTTAGACCTTTTAATTATGACATATAATATAATTATCCAAGCTATCAATAGCCAGTCAGTCAATGTTTTACAGAAATTATAATATATTATTATGACTCATGGAAATAATTATTCTAAAATACTATTACTAGAGTTTGACTAAACATGGTAGATCTAGCTCATACCTACCTATATACAAAGCGAGACATAAACCAACTTAAATTCTCAACAATCGATCAAACTAGTCAATCGATTCAAATCACAATCGAGTAATCTAAGCATCAACATTCGATTAGGGCGATCTATCCGTGACACCTCTGCCTTAATCCGCATGCTCTTTGAAAGCACAGACGTTGATCGATGAACGAACCAAACGAGAATCTGAACACGACATCTAATTGAGAAATCTGATTTTGTCAACGGCTGCTCAAACTGTTTTTCATTATATGGATAACCTTACTAGTTTTATTATGAAAACTGACGTGGTTTTGACACATTTTGTTTTATTTAAACGGGAACATTCACGTTTAATTAAATCGGATACTCTGACTATAGTTTCGATCACATACAGTGATCTTTTTCAGAGTAAAAGTAAAAGAAAAAAAAGTAAAAGTCTTTTTCGCTGCGTCCACGGACGAAGCGATAGATGTGATCGAAACAATAGTCGGAGTATCCGATTTAATTAAACATGAGTCATTATCATCATCAGTCCGGAGACGTCCACTGCTGAACGAAGGCCTCCCCCTTACACCACTACACTGTACGACAACCTGCCATTTGCATCCACCGGTTGCCTGCGACTTTTACAATGTCGTCGGTCCACTTAGTGGGAGGCCTTCCTATTCGCTGCGTCTTCCGGTTCGCGGTCGCCACTCAAGAACCTTTCTTCCTATGTGGCCTGCCCATTGCCACTTCAACTTGCAAACCTTGCGAGCTATGTCGGTAACTTTGTTCTTTGGCGAATATCCTCGTTCCGGATTCTTTCGCGCAAAGTAACTCCGAGCATAGCTCACTCCATTGCCCGTTGCGTATTCGTAAACATGAGTATTCCCGTATAAATAAAACAAAATTAACCCTACTAGTTATTAGTCCCAATCCGTGACTTTTTGACCTCTATATCTTCACAACTCCTTGAGCGTTTTGACGCGATTTCAATGTTGGCTCGATAGTAAACGTTTTGACGTACAGAATATTCCCTTAAAAGGATGCTAACTGATTACCACTAACCCTGTATAAAAATGCAAATTCTTTCAAGCAGACTCGGAGAAATTTGCTAAAAATAAAGTAATCCTTAAATAGATAACTATATACTAGCATTGTCCCGCTGTTATATCTCCTACTTCCATGTTCTTATATTTCCGGAGTGAGAATATTTCATATTCGTCAAGTTCAGGTTTATCCGTAGGTTGTAAAATTAATTGCAAATAGAAAGACAAAGCAACTTTCGCATCATCATAATATTATGTGATGTGACGTCACGCTTGTGGGATAAATGTTGTTTGTATTAATTTTCAATAGAAGAGAACGATAGATAATATTTTAACAATGTGTGTGATCAATGCGTAGGTACATTATTTAACTTACTCGTAATACGATGATTATACTATTACGATTTCACTATAGCTTGATCGCTTTTTCTACAGTGGTGGCAATTGTCTTTGTGCCTGTTAAGTATGAAAAACTAAAGTTCGTATATGTTCCCAAGAAATAAATCAGCTATTTCATACATTTCGCTGAAAGAAAATGATAATATTCTATGGAACAGCAGATTTGTTTCTAGTGAGTACCTAAAAGTTATGGGTAGAATAAAAGTGTATTTCTTAACTAACATAACAGCGGCCAGTTTAAAAAAAACATTTTTATGAATAACTAGCGACCGCACCGGTTTCGCACGAGTGCGATTTACTAATGAAGAAAATGTTGCAAAATACCATCCGGATTTCCAACTTTTCATTTAATTTCATACAAAATTTGTTCTAACAATTACACAACAATAACAGCCAAATCGGTCGAGACGCTCTCAAGTGATGATTTTTCGTACATAATAGTAAGTAATTTATTAATTTCAATCACAAGACTCAATAAAAAGTAGAAAAATAAACCTAAGAAATTAACCTAAACTAAGATATAAGACAAAAAATTAAATATTTAAAATGAGGCAAAAAATATTTATTAAAATTAATACAAATACAAAATTTGGCGTTAAATTGTTAAATTGATTCGCTCCGGGCCCCAAACTAGACAATAAAGCAATTACATGCAGCAATTGTTTTTTGTATATAAATATGTACTATGTGTAATATGTACTTATTTAAATAAATAAATTGCCTTCATAATAAGTAGAGACTGTTAATAAGGACAACTGTCTTGGGCTGACGCTGCTGGCTTCAATTACGTTTTTGTTCAGATTGCAATCCCTCACCAAAGCAATATTACAACAAAATAGCTGATGTTTGCCAGAAAGAAGGTCTAAGTTGCATTTAAAAACTTTAACTTTAGTTCACTTTTTGGCCACGACTGATTATGGTGTTTTGGTTCTCTTTCCAAACTTGTGACTATGAAATCAATATATATATTAATATAATATGTATTTACAACAAATATAAAAGGAAAATAAGTATTTCTGTGACATCAAAACAAATCGACAGAACCATTCACATTAGAAACCCATTGCAAAATTGCACAAGCCATTAATCCTGCGCAAGCTATTCACCCCTAACCTCCTACTGTGGAAAACCGCTGAAAAAGCATCCTACACTTTTCCTAGAGCTTTTTCACCTGCGAGTATAGATCTCGTGAAGAATTTAAGATCGTAAAATAAAGGGGGCTGGCGCTACCTGCCTGTGATGGGCAAACGCGTGGATGAACTTAGATGTGATGGTAGCTGGAAGTAACATTGGCTTTTTTGTGTTGGACAATGTCGATAACAACATCTTGAAAGTATTTATATTTCTAATGATTCATAAGTTTTATGAAGGACTAGAAGTCGCCCGCAGCTTCGTCCATGTACGGAAGAAATTAGGCCCGCTCCCAAAATTCACCACTTTTTTTACTCCCTCCTTCCTTTACAATTGGGGGGCCCTTTTCCCCACGTGGCAATATATTTCTTTTAAGACATACCTAGGTTAAGTACCTTAGCTTCGCCTTAATTTTTGACGTTCACTTTACAAAAGCCGCGATATAAAATGTAGAATTCCGCCTCATCCAGTCTCTATATAGACAAACCGAGTGAATTTTATTGGCGGGCGCCTGATATATCGCAGTGCCAATCGTAAATCTGTTGCGGCGAAATAAATAATTTAAAACTAATAAAACGGCGCACACTCGTAATGCAAGACGTGCTGAAGCAAGCAGAAATAACACCTACGGACATGACGAGAATGTTTGATATGCTTAGTTGCTTCCACGATAAAGCTCAAAAAATATTCAGCAGGCTTTGAAGTACGTAAAGGGAAAACAGTATTCTACCATGAGTATGTTAGCTTATGTTCCTACTTAGCTTATAGTTTTTTTCCAATGGTATTAAACAGTGTTTTGGACCTGGGTAAGTCCAAAAACTGCATCCAGAACCACCAGAGGACAGGCAGCAGCGTCCTCTTGATTAACGGTGGTGATTCTACGGTCCCTAAGCTGCCTTACAAGCGTGAGGATTATGGCAACCCCTCCCTATTAAGGGGGAGGCTTTCATCCAGCAGTGGACGTCTTCTAGCTGATGATGAAACAGTGTTTTTTGCATAGTAGCATCTTTGTGAATAATAATAATGATTATCACTTCCAAGGTCTTGCTTAGAAAATACTGGGATGGGGAAATTGTGCGTTTGTAGAGTTTATCTAATTAAAAACAAGTATTACATTACTTCATTATTAACGACAAATATAATGAAGTTCTTTTTTGATTAGGATTAAACTTTTATTAGTTATTTTTAATCACAACTTACAACTTACATTTTATTAGATAAATATAATAAATAATATTTAATAATAAATTAAACTAAATACCTATCCTGAACTATCCAAAACTATAAACTACAGGTAAAAAAACTGCATTAAAGTCACTGTCTTCGGTTAGGGTACCTAAAAAGCTAGCGACATTACCACGCTGAATGGCCAAACTTATTCTTTGGCCAAGGTAAGCGCCAGCTCTCTGATCACCCGTTACATCTGCGAGGCGTCTGGACAGCTCTTTAATGAAGTTCTATTATTATCAACAGGATATTTACCGTGATTATGTTGTGAAATGAGCTCCCGATATATCGTAACTTTAGTAAACAACCGTGATAGTTTAAAACAGTGAAATATAATGAATATCTATTATAAAAGTAATTATTATTAATCGTAAGTAGAAAGAACTGAAGCTGTGTATACTGTACCTCAGTAGGAAACTACAGGAAATGTTTTGAAGACAACGTATTCAACTTGTTTGTGGAGATATTTACTAAACTTTAAATTAATCAAGAAGAAATAAAACCTGAATATTAGGTAAAGTTATCATTAATATCATTAATATTATATCATAGCGAAATATTCAGCATTTGATAAAAACTCAAATTCTGAGAAGCTACCTATGTTACGAATAATCAGCTTGCAAATAAATCCGGTCTTCCACCAAAATGAGCTCGAAATTAATTAAACTCAAGAATTTAATTAATTAGCAGAACCAAATTAGGAATAAAAGTGCCGACTGGAGTTGAAACATTGAATTTAAAATGTAAGGTCGAAGAGGTCACTCAAAGGTCAAGAAGTTCACAAATATCAGGCAGACGGTTCAAAGGAACATGCCAAGATGATGGGTAAAATCAAAATCGGAACCTACTCAGTACTCATATGCAGGGTTAATACTAATCAGTTAGCATCCTTTTAAGGGCATATTCTGTACATTAAAAAATTAACTTTTACTATGGAGCAAACATTGAAATCTAGAAAAAAATATCAGCTGTTCCATATAAAAAGTTCATAGACCCTGGAGAAAATGTATGGAACAGCGGTTTATTTTTTGTAATGTTGTTTGTTTTGATGTACAGAATTTGCCCTTAAAATGATGCTAACTGATTAAAACTAACCCTGTATATCTGTCTGGCTATTATAATTATGTGTTATTGTTTCAATCCCCGCCGCTCGTATGACAATTTAAATGAAAATGACAGCTAAAAGACAAAACCCAAAGGCAGGACCCATCAGCCAGAAAACGTCCACTGCTAGACGAAGGCTTCCCACTTAATAGTGAGCTGTTGAAATAATCCCCTCGCTTGGCAGGCGGTTTGGGGATCGCAGAATGTTCACCACCGTTAACGGAGGGGACGCTGCTGCCTATCCTCCGGTGGTTCTGGTTGCAGTTTTAAGACATACCCAGGTCCCAGGTAAAAGGTTTATAATATCACAAAAGCTTTGCTGTTAACGTATAGCTTGTAGTGATAAAACTTTAATACAGACACCGTGGTATTTCCAAAACTAAAGTTAGACAAAACTTGGGACTTAAAACTATAGTCGCTAGCAAACGGTATGTTGACATCATCAATGGCAAAAGATATAAAATAATTAAAAAAGGACTTGAGTCTATGTTAGCCTAGTTATCGTACATAATCTTTCTTACCTACGTTAATATTTCCCAGCTATTCTTGCATCACCAATGCATTACCATTGTCTCAAAGAAAGAAAATGACTGGGTATGAAGTGATTTAACATCTTATATCTCAGGATGACGAGCGCAGTGCAGCGCAGCGCAGAATTGTATTCACAAATCTGGCACTGCTACTGTTAGTGGCAGGCGTGATGCTTACCACCGAAAAAGTCTTGCTCGTCTCGTCACTTGATTGTATAAAAAAAGAAGAAAAAAAGAAAACAAAATGCAAGCAACTGTAGAATTATCTCCACTACAACTCTAATAAGCTTTAAACACCCACAACCAATAGCCACTATGGTTCGAATTCGTAATTACTTGCAATTATACTTATTATTTATGATAACGTGTAAAAAAATGCAGTATGCATCACGGAAGCGATTTGCTTTCTATGCGTTCGTGCTATCGGACATGTTTTTGTTATAGTTGCTTTCGAGCAAAACATTCTTGGCGAATGATGAGTGACAGGAAACATTAGCTATAAGTTAGTCTCAATAGCAGGTAATTTTTTACCATTAAAAAACCCCTTCGGCTGCGTACGAAACCAGAGGCTCGTAACCAGTTACGGTTATAAAACATTTGAGTCCTATGTCGACAGAATAATTGAAATCATATATTGTGGTCGATTCTGACGGTTTAAGTTGACAGTTCTAAACTAACTAAAGTATTGCTGTCCTTAGCTAACATGCCTAGAAAAAAAGTGACAGCAATATTTTAATTAGTTTAGAACTGTCAACTAAAACCGTCAGAATAGACCACAATGTCATCCTGGCTGGCAGCGCTTAATTTAGTATACAACAAGTTTATTTTGCATTTACAAATCACTTCATACTCGTAGCTACTAGGTACGGTTATTCTTTCATAGGTTTTAATTTTAGAACGCTGGCTATTATATCAATTACGACAATGGACAAATAATAGCCTAATCGGAGACCGCTTGACTTGAAATCGTAAAGTCAAACCCAGGTCCGTACCAATAAGGTTTTTTTGACTTTATGTCTTTATGTACGGATTTTCATATCAGAGGGATTTCGGTGAAGGAAATCGTCGCATAGGAAACCTGCATACGTCCGAAGAAGAAATTCAATGGCGTAAGTGAATCTACCAACGCGCTACTGGGTCAGCCTGGTGGATATTGCCCAATCGCTCTTTGAGGGTAGGCTATCCAGCTGTGGACTATTAAATAGTCTGATTATGTTTTATACTTACGTTACGTCAATTTATATTTTTAAACATAAATTCGTCTACTCGTTGGTAAAAATCAGCTTATCACAATAGCACAAAAAAATCTTCATAAAACTTACTTACTTCGACGAAAATGATTCCACGTTTATCTATTTCATACTTGAACTATTCGTAAATGTTATGTGCAGTATTATACTTATTGTATGTATGTAGTTGGGGGTGTATGTGCTTAAATTCAAACAGTGTTTTACTTCAGAGAAAAAGCTCATATTTTAGAGGGGTGCATACCTCTTCATTTTATGATGGAAATAAAACTACGTTACGATCTTCTATGGTAGAGAGAAATTTCGTAGGTTATTTGAGTTTTTCGAGTTCTACCTACCACAGGTATTCTTACGATTCTTACCTTGTTTGTTTTGTGTGTCATCATCGTTCAGAGTCTTCCTTATGTCATTGCTGGGTATAGGCATAAGCATCACTCGCTATGTATTTACCTCGCTCCTGTGCTGATCTGCTCTAAGTTCGACCCACGATGGAGACTCTCGGTTATGAAGTGTATTTTCTATGAAGGTAAGCGGCGCGTTGTTGGTCGTCTAGCTGCAAGATAGCCCATCTTCAACAACGCTACGTTTACCTTTGCATAACATATTATTTTATTTCTCAATGTACCTATACATTTCGTAATTACTTATGATTTTATAAATTTTACTAGGTGCTGCTAGTATAATGATATACAATTCCTCTCTGTGTAATATCTACATAAAACTCTTAAATATTAGTTCAATTTCACTAGTTTGTTGGTATTGCACCGAAAGGGAATTCTAAAAGCATCCGTAGCAATGTTCATCCACCATGTAACAATCTCAGCAAACATGGTCATCATTATATTATGAACAAAGCCAGTGAAACACTACGCAACGGAGTCAACAAGCTGTAACGTATCTTGGACTGCACCATTGTTTCACCTTCTATCAAATTGTCATCCAAACCTCCCCTCTATGTGACCCTCGGTTTTTTATAAAGTATACTGTTTCAAGCCATACAGTTTCAATGTAAGTTGTGCCTCCATCCGATTACATCCCTTTAAGTGATTAGTGATTGTGAAGCCTTTGTTTAGCGAGGATGTGGTTCAAGGGATACGAGACGAAGTACCTAAAGTTGATCGTGCTCTTTGCTTTGAATGTTTTCAAAGGATGTGAAGCCATTACCAATGCTGATTTCAATTCACAAATCAGAGATTATTCTGTAGTTGAAAGTAATCTTGTAAGTACGGTCTGATTTTTATAATATTGACAATGACAATGATTTTATTGTTTCTGCTGGTTCAGCTTGATCTGGATTATTTGACTAAGTATGTTATATTATAGTTCTATTATTATTGACGGGATATTTACCGTGATTATGATGTGTAACAAAACAACCTAGTAAACAACCGTGATAGTTTAAAACAGTGTTTTATGTAATATTAATTAATGACTTCAAATATTTTTTGGAAATAAGATTGCCTGATGGAAATAAATAAATAAAGATATTCTTAGATATATTATATATTATTAGATTATTACGTGATTTAGCTCTCTCTACTTAATCACTGGTTATACATCAAGTTTATTAAATAAATTATAAGGAAATCATTATGTGACATTCCTTTCAGAATCTGTCTGACGTAAAGACTTTACAAAGACAAGGTGTGGGCTTGGGCCGATATGCAAGTTTTGCACCTGTACAGAACCCTGTAAAATTTAAGGTATGTGGATCACCTGGGATAATTTAGTTCTTATTGCGGCATAAAACTACAACAAAGTAGCATCATCACAGCATCTAAGATATTGTTATCTATCTATATTTCGTTTATATTTAGACCTTTATAGTTTAAAAATAGTTCTATCAAATTTACCGTAATTTAATCTCAAAGCCAGCTTAGACCCTAAATACTTAGAATTATTCTTCTAGTCACAATTACTTGAAGATTGTTGACAACGTTTTCTATGTAGTACAGTTTAACTGGGCTTCTATTCTATCTACGTTACAGGTATTTATCATCGGTCTATATTTTCACTTATAAGTATCATCATTTTTGCGACCAAATTCAATTTGAAATTTCAGTAGATGCGTGTTTTTGTATTTATGTAAGCCTGTCTTGAAACAAATAGTCAATAGACAAGCAAGTAGTACAACTTATCGATTTTGAATAGGTTCATATGACTAATAGCGGAGAGAGTTTGTGGTTTCTTTCGTCCTAGTAGGTAATTACAAAACACTACTGTGGAATCATTGGTCAACAAAATACTTAATATGAGTGTAATGTGGCAGTAGTATACAAATTTCTGATATAGAAAGTAGAGTTCAGGAATATGTCTCCAGTTTTTTAACAGAAGCAACTGTGTAACCCTGAGCTGTTGTCGACACGGATGGTAGGAATATCTCCGCAATGGCTCACATTCCTGATATCTTGCTATGCCGGATATGTGACTCAACCGCCACTCGATAGTGTTAAAACATTGATGCTCTTTTAATTTTGTAATAATTCAGTAGTCAATATTAAACTTTATTACTTAATTGCTACTATTTTCCTTATATTGACTTTTTTCACTCGTAAACTCCTGGATTCTGTTCGAATGGACCACTACTTTGATTAAATATATGGCTTAATAGGACAAATGAAAAGAAACCTATAACTAAAAAATTCAACAGAAAAAAGATATCTCGTTCAAACTATGTTGCTAGAGTGCAAAATAGTTTATTAAAAGAATTAAAATTGCTTGATTCTTTATTTTATACCTATTTTAAAATTGATTATTCAAATAAAATAAAACATATATCCGGAGCTCATTTCGCAAAATAATCTAGGTATATCATAGATGATTACCCACCAGGCTGGCACAGTTGGGGGTTAGTGGATTCACTTACCTACCTTTTTTCCGGACGTATGCAATATTCCTCGCGATGTTTTCCTTCACCGAATAGTCTATGGCATAGACCAACCAACACTGCAATGAAGCATAACTATACAATGCTGTTTCTTGTTTACAAATTGGTGGTTCTCATACATAAATTAAGTCGCATGTGAAAATGAAGAAGAAATGTATTCAAAATGTTGTTAATTCAACAATCACGGTTCGTTGAGTTCTTGGAGTACCCAAGTAACAACATAATAGCTTAAAGAAGAGCAACGCGCCATACAATCTAAGGTCACATCAGGCATACCACGAGTATTTTCCCGTGACGGCCTCGACCTCTATACAGTTAGATTAGACCGAGTACGATGGATTATAAAGAAATCCCCTTATTATCTACACTAAGCCGGAGAAAATAAAGTCCAAAAACCTGTGCATTTTCATCGAAGATCGATGCCTGATGCAAATGAATAATGCTTGACAGTAAAAATAAACATGTGTGACTCACGCATTTCCTATTCATGGTGTATTCGTAATTTCGATTGTGCGCAGTGGAATTTATAATACCAATGTGAGATATAAAGATTCATCAACATTCTATTTTCTATTGTGCGAGTTGACACATTCCAAATATGCAAACCTTTATTATTCCATCATTTTATTCAAATGCAAGTATGGCAGCTAGGTATTTCAGCTGGAACGTAGGCTGAGTTTTTATATTACACGTCAAGCAAGACCTAAAATATTAGATGCGTTCTATACTTTACCTCTAGTTAAGTTTCCTCAGTAAACATACAGGGTATTACTTAAGTGCTAAGGAAGTGATGCCCTGACTTTGTTTTGTTAGATAGGTACTCAAAGTTCTGAAAATCGCTGCAATGATCATAGACAGCCGTTATCTCTCTTTATGGCAAGAGCGTCTTACTCTGTATACTTGTCACCATATGTAAAGATGCCCACCAAAGCATAACTAATATCATGGTAATTCTAAGTAAGAGCAAAGTAAATGGAATCATCATCATCATTAGCCCGGAGACGTCCACTGCTGAACGAAGGCCTCCCCCTTAGACCGCCACACTGTACGACAACCTATCGTATTTGCATCCACCGGTTGCCCGCGACTTTTACAATATCGTCTGTCCACCTAGAGGGAGATCTTCCTACGCTGCGTCTTCCGGTGTACGGTCGCCACTCAAGAACCTTTCTTCTCCAGCGGTTATCAGTTCGTCGAGCGATGTAGCCTGCCTATTGCCACTTCAACTTGCAAACCCTGCGAGCTAGGTCGGTGACTTTGGTTCTTTGGCGAACATCCACGTTCCGGATTTTATCGCGCAAAGTAACTTCGAGCATAGATAGCTCTCTCCGTTGCCCGTTGTGTGACTCTGAGTAAATGGAATATTGAATTTCAATCCAATCAGCGGTTTTAGATCTGAGTAGAAAGTGTAGAAACTAGACACACGCGTATAATGTTTACTATTGGATATATTATTCAGAGCATATTACTCGAGGTCTTCGCAAGACCGTTTAACATTTTCTATTTTATCTAAATACAAGTATAATTTAAGAAGAATGTCACCAATTAGAAAGGTGGAGCGATCGGAAGCACCGCATTAGAGGCCGTGTGAACAAGGGGAGTGCAAGACGGAGGAAAGCAAGCGTGTCGCGGAGGACAATGCTCTAATTATCATAATTTGAAAAGCTATGCAAATTGATCCTCATAGTTATTTAGTATTCCACAGAAGGTTGTGAGGCAATTTGCTGAATGGTTGGAGCATTTCACTTCATATTTACTTCAACTGGATAAGAACCAATCTAAGTTATTTTGTCTTGGCTTCCATCTGAACTTTCCGAAGCAGTTGCTTTAAATACTTAATGCAAACACATTTTTTTATCAAATACTATATTTTTATTAATCTCAAAGTTTGTGCTTGATTGATTGTGAGTTATGAGGTGCGCGGGATAAGAATACCGCAAGTAATATATAAGAAAGGTATATGGGGAGGTGGGGAGTTAATTGTAGTAAGTATATCATTATGTCAGTGAGGATAAACTCCTCACTGACATAGAGAAAATAGTTAATAATGTTTATTTTTTATTCCTTCGTATATAATAATTATTGGACTTCGACTATATATATCGACTTGATGAAGAGGAAGTGAAGAGTTACAGATGTAAAATGTTAATGACGATCATTATCATCATCATTCAGTATTTATTTCAGTCGACCGTCAACCGTCAAGCCATGTCAGATAAGAGGCCTTCGGGCCTTGGAGGATTCAGCTCTGCTTCGGTCGGCACATTAACTCTGGCACTAGGACTGGACACTCAGCTTATACAAAATTACATTTTCTTAGTATTTATTTAAAACAAGAACTTTTCTGTTTTTCCCTCATCTCTAAATTATCTTTATTTTGTGTTTTTCTAATACTAAGGAATAATTATTGTCATCCGAGCAAACTTTCCTTTATTTTATCACATCAAACAAAAATAAATGTTCTCATTCTCTTTCAGTCGTGGATCGTAACATATGAAGGTTTTATATAAGTACTTACGTATTTTTATATAATTTTGTTGCAGGATAATTTTGACTCGGTAATTTCGGGATCAAGTCACGCTCGAGGGCTACTACATCATGACCATGCTGGTAAATTTATTATTATCATACAACTTACTAATATTCATGTCCACAGCTAAATACATTACATTTTCTACTTATTTACTTTTCACTTTTCTACAGTAATCGCCACGCAAGTTGACAAAAAGTGGGGATGCGCAGAAATAAAAAAGAATAATTTGTTATTAAACTTGCCAAATATACCGCACGGAAGTGTACACCAAAGAAAAGCGAAGGCCTTACCTCTTCTCTGTTCAGTGGTGTACACGACGTACCTGCGTAGGCTCACCTTTTCCATGCCGACAATTTGACAACTTGTTTGGTGTCTACTGTACTTGTGATTTTACATCATTATGCATTTGTTGTAGGCTATGGTTTTGACTACGAAGATCCTAACTACGGCCACGGCTACGATTATTCATTACATGGCAATCCTCACGACCCACATGATTATCACCATTATGATTTTCATGATTCGGGTCATCATCATTCTCCCGGTCATCATCACGGCTATGGACATCATAAGTATTATGATCATGTGAGTACCTCCTACGTTTTATGATTTGACAGTAATAACAATGTCTCTTGACTTTTCTGTTATTTTTTAGAGTCACCTGATCGAGAGATTGGTCCATCTAATCACCCAAATCAATCTACTAGGTACCCAAAACCATGAATTTGTCATAATTGTGATTTTCCTAGAATTTTACAGTGAAGGTTAGATGCATTTGTCACCTTGAAAAACAATGTAAGATTAACTTCTTGGAAAAGTAGTTAAATCGCGCACGCAACTACTTAGCCTGTATGTGTCTACTTTTGGATTCATCTCTCCTAATTTAGGCCACTTATCTAGTTAATCAACTCTCTTTGCATCCAAATTCCGCCCGTTACCTCTTCTCGCAGTATGTCACGTTGACTAACCAGAGTAAAATATTTATACTATTGGCTACCGAATTGAAATGATCTCATTGTTTTGTTTAGACTTAGTGCCTATGATAAATGAATCGAAGTTCTCATAATGATTTTTATTGAAACTGACTATTATTATGTTCTAATTTATCAGTATTCCACAGGATATAGGCAATTATGATTCAGTGTCTGTTCTCCGCCCGCGTTTCATTCAAGGTCCTACGCAAAATACTAAGTTAGGCGTTGCTTGTTTCTAAATAATACCACAGCAGAAACATTATATATGGTAATACCTACACTGAATTTATATTAAGCTTGTAATAAATTGCTTGGTATAAATCAAGTACATTATATTTGATACTATTTAATACTATTTAAAGAAAATGTTTTGTGGTCGATTTATAACATCTATCTATTTACAGAAAAGTAGAATAATCATCATGTCATGTAAAATTGTTCAACTGCTTTGACTTTTGAGCAGTGTAATGTTACACGTATTTGTGTTCCCTCTTATTGATATATTTTCTCTTCTTTTCACACATATTGAAAAGAAAAGAGGTAAAGATAATTTTAGTTCGGTCAATTTAGTAAATGGTATAAAAGAATCAACATCTGGGGATAAATAGGTACCTGAAATGGGAAGGCAAGGGACAGTTAGAACGTAGAGAGACCCTATAATATTTTAAATTTGATAATTTTTATGTTTTAGGGTCTTGGTCACAAAGCTCTATTATGGCCCATAGCAGGAATAGCACTGCTAGGTGCTGCAGCAGCTTTGGTCAGCAATCCAGTACTTCTTCAACTTGGAGTTGTATCCGGCAAAAGAAGAAGACGTCACATTGAAGATATAGAAAACATTGCCAAAAATTCTATACAAAAATGGTCTCAGATTACTACCGACTCTGAGGAAGACAATAATAATGGCATCTATAATAAAATTATTAAGAAAAAGATGTTAAGTGAAAATGATTTAAAAGTTGATAGACGACTTCTTCAATCAGGCCACGGACATAAAGCTCAATTTGAAACAGTGAATGATGATCCTAAACGATACAGTGAAGAAGATCGAAGATTTGTTCCAATACTACTTAAAATTAGGAAACCATAAAATAAACAGCTAAACTTCCAAATTGATAGAAACTCCCATACGTATCTCCTTATATATCTATGTACAAATATTACCTAATATACTCGTAAGTGAAAGAATAAATTATACAACAGAGATAAATGTAAGAACTTATCCACTGAATACGAAAACTGATCGAGCCACAAAGAAATTATCAAAAAGACAGCTGTTAAGTTATCGATTACATAGGATAATTAACTTACCAATAATTTACATCCAAAAGGTTTCAACAAACACGGTATCACTGAAACAACACACACAGTATGCTTTCTCACTACACAAATCACCAGCACAGAATTACAGATTGACTGAAGATACACAAACAATGCACTGATATTGACAAAACATCGATTGTTTAGCTGAACGTCATCAAAGAACCGATGATACGGTGCTTACTAAACGAGTGAAGTTGGGCCACGTTTGACTGCGCTCTCTACAAAGATTTGAATGAAGTTGCTGCCGGTTGACCTTTGTCTGTGTGCGTGCTGCAACGTGCTCAGGCGCAAGGGGTGTAGAAAAACTCGCTCCTTGACTCACGTGTGTGCGTGCTCCATAGAACCACACGATGACATGAAGCGTGTGCGCAATGCGCATACGACACGTTAGCGCAGCCAGTTTGATAATTTTGGCAATTTTTATCGATAACCTTCTACAAATGCTTACTTAAAATAAGTAATATAAGTTTAGTTAGTATAGTATTAAATTATCTTTGGTTTAGTTAAGTTGATTAAGTATTTAGATTTTGCTTAATAGTTTCTATAGTACCTACCTATGCATATTCTAAGCATATTATTACCTATTATCCAACGCAATATTTTATTTTATTTTACTCGTACCCATCTACTTAGGTTATTGGTACTTGGTTAGTAAGTTTACCTACGTTTGTACATACACTATAGATAATAATAATAAGTGTACTTAACTGTGAACTTAAAATTAAGTCAATATTACTTAACTATAGTATTAAATTAGTTAATTAGGTAATCTTATTTTGATCCTTGAAGTTGCCTTAAATATAAAAACTGCCATCTGACGGCTATACATAAAACTAAGCACGTACAATGATTTCCTGCATCATACTTTGTTATTTCTATGTTCACATTGCAGTGTGGATATAGTAGGAGTACTAGAACTGCGGGATAATTTTAATAGATGTCGCTGAGATAAATAAAACAAAACGAATGTTACCATGGACATGGACAACACAACCATGGTATCATGTTACGTTCTTCTAATATTGTACCAAAAGTTTTAATTAAAAACACAAAATGAATGTACCAAAAGTTTTATTAATAAAGGTCAGCAGCAATGTGGAGCATTATGCTTTAGTTTAATGATAAGATATCTACTTTAAATCTTGAATCCAAACTGAAAAGAAACATATAAAAAGATGAGACATATCTAGACACAAAAGATTACTTCACAAATCTAGGTTTATAATAAATAACCATCAAACGAAGGGAAAGGAAAAGTTCTACTAGTAAAAATGAGCGTTTGTATATATATGTGGGTTTCGACGATAACTTGACTACTTTATTCGTAGTATTGGTCCATTTTTTTAGACATAAGTTACTACTAGGTAAAATTACAATTTTGAGAGCAAAAGCACTTGAGAAAAGGGTAAATATTAATAGGGGGACCATCGCAAATCGTTCTAAATACTAGCAACCATAAAGAATTCGACGTAAGGCTGGCATTTCACTATGAGATTTAATATAAGCTCAAGATATCGCTCACGTAACTACTTTTAAATGAGACTGTTCACACTGAGATGTAATATATAATATTGCCTCTCTGAAGGCCAATCGCAGGATATTATTTATGTATTTTATCCTATAGGGAAAAGCCAGCTTTATTATATAGAACCCGACGTATGCCAGAAGAGAAAACAGATTTTTTTTTCAGTTTCTTTACGTGCCTAACTTTTAATTACCTTAGGAGCATTTTCCAAAGTACATTTAAAAATAAGACCAGCTCTTTCACAGCCTTGTTCGCCATCGCTAACTTCGACGTCATTTACTGAAAATTAAAGATTTTTTTTATTTTAAGTATTCTATAAATTATTCTTATCACCTTATTACTCTATTGTTGGCTAGCAGTATACCACGGTTTCATCCACTATTCTACGGGAACAGTATGTTTTTCAGGATAAAAAGAAGCCGGGTGTTAATCCAGGATACAAGTTATCTCCATTTCGAATTTCATAAAAAGGCGTTGTAACTATAAGAACTTCTTCTTCTTAGAAACTTACTTCGAGAAGAATTAAAAAACAAACATACATATTCACTCATACTTTCCTATGTATATTATTACTAGAAGTCCCCCGCGACTTTGTCCGCGTAATTATATACGGAAGAAATTCGGCCCGCTCACCGCTGGGTTAATTACTTATTATTTTCCTCCCGATATTCACCACTTTAAATCATCCCGAGCAATTTTTTTACCCCCCCCTTGAATTAACTTCCCAAATATCAATTTTCATCACTATAACTTCAAAAACAACGAACTTTCCATACAATGTGATTAATGTTCGGAACTATTGATATTGAATGACTAAATATAAAACCATGTATGAAATATGTAATGGGAACGATTTTTTACTATAAAATATTTAACTAACCTTTAACACAAATGTCGGACATTTTTTTCCCATTTACCAATCGTTTTTCATCCCCGTTTTTTGTTAGTTCAGCTATTTTGTACGCATGTTCGATATCATACAACCCTTTTGCTGTCATCTGTGAAAACATAAAATAACGGTTAAACAAGTAATTAATAATAACAAAAAAAAATGGAGTTATTGACTGATAATTAATGCAACGAAAGTAACAAGAACTTATAACACCTCAACTACTTATTACAAGTAGCTAAATAAGAGATTATTTAAAGTATCTATAGGCAACAAACCTATAGGCAGTTCAAACGGTCTCTTATTTCGGGCAATGTGCCCAAAATGCTAGCCACGTTGTCCCGCTGGATTGGGAGGCTAATTTTATGCCTCAAATAAAGGCCAGCATTTTGACCGACAAATCCTTAAAGAAAATAAATATAGGTTATTAGACCATCGCAAAAATGGACCTTAAATTAAAATTGTGACTTAAATTGACGCCATTGATACAATTTTTTTGGGTTTTATAACTAACTTGCGTCCATACAATACGACCAGATTTGCCAGTGATTTTCCAGTTTTTCCGTATTTCAAAGAGGAAAATTTATCTCGGTTTAGGCTGTTCGTTGTCTGTCTGTCAGTCAGTCAGTCAGTTGTTAAGTCAGGGCAGTGATTCTTATATAGTATTCGATTTTAATGTAACATACGAGTGTCCTATTTCTATATCGACGATCTATGATTTTGACCCTACTGTATGTAGGGTATTCGATCAATATCAATCTTCTAATGTATGACTTAACTTATCTACCAATACTAACCAATTACCAATTATCCTTGGACTGGACTGCGATCATCATCAGACTGAAAACCAACGAAGACCTCCCCCTTGGGGGGCTGAGTTGCCATAATCCCCACGCTTGGCAGTCTGCTTGGGGATTGCAGGATACTTACCACCTTTAAGGACATATGGTCATCGGGTTGGACTGCTATGCGAGTGACATATTGAGCCATCACCACTTGAAGTTAAATGACGTATATGGCGCACTACATGTTTAAAAACATTTTCTAATGACGTCTATAAATTTGATCATTGTACAGATATGATATCCTATCAGTAAGACCAATTTTACAACTGGTTTAGCTGGTTGTTTGTTACACATAACAGAATTAGTAATAGCAAAAAGCTAATAAGCAATTGCAGAAACAGAAATTACTGTGCATAAAGAGATTTCACATGTAATATCTCAGACACTGAACTGTCACGAGCGCAGTGCAGTGCGACCCACGATGTCGTTCGCAAGTTAACAATTCTGGCACTGCTACTGTTATGGGCAGGTGTTATGCTACCAACCAAGCTAATGTCTCACTCGCCTTGTCATGCATTGCATAAAAAAGTAAGTTTTAGGCAGCGGCCGCGGAAGTGGGGGCAGAGGTGGTCAAATGCCCCCCTAAAATCAAATGGGGTGCTCCGATTTTAATACCTGGCAAAGAAGGTTTTTCTGTTTGCCCCTGTTTATCTAGGTCAAGAATAAGATCTTGTCGACAGAGTATCGACACAGTCATCCTTCATACAATTATTAATACAGCAGTGCGAGTACAGTTCCATGTCGCTAAATTTGACGTGTCGGTATAACAGATTTATTTAGACAAATTTGAGAATATACCGATTATTATCGAATTTTACCGATTTAAATGTCAAATATACGATTTAAATGTCAAATATAACGCTCGTCAAGAACGATACTCGCACTGCAGCTTCGACAAAGTTTAATAACTAGTAACTGCGGTATTAGGTAGGTACTCACAATACCCTCAGTTTTATAGGCACATGCCAAGAGACATTTGGTCTCCTTCTTCTTGGGTACCACCAACTGTTGCAGCTGCACCAGCTCTGTCATCTCCACGGGATGATCCTTCGTACACTTCATTACGATCTTCATGAACTCTACCTTTACTTCTTCCTCTGTCATTGCCTAGATTAAGGCAAATAATAAATAAAAAAAACAGTACAAATTAGTATAGAGCGACCTTAACTTTGAGCCTTTAAAGCCAGCTTCAGAGCTAGCTCATTCGAAATGTAAGGTGACATCGCACCAAGTACCTATATTTTATAGGTTTTTTTCTGGAATTTCCCTACTAACGAAAGTTTCTTTCCCGGAGTTCTAAGGAGCTTGGAATAGGTAGCTTTTTTTAGTAAATCCGTATCTACGAAATTGCATTTTTAGCCGGTTTTTATTATTTGCTGTTTTATTAGGGAGGGAATAATGTACGACACAGATAATGTACATACCACACACATACAATACAATAATAAATACATAATATACAATATCATGCCTTACATTATCGGCTCGGCTTAATAATGCACACCCCGATTTTGTAGAGACTGATATTTGATGTATAGCAGTTAGGTTCAGCGGGCCTAGACAAAGTAACATTCGATTAGCGATGACGCTAATAGAAAAGTCCCAAATGTATGGGATTGGCATAAGCTATCGCAATGTCACGTGGTCTTACGTTAACGAATAGAAACTTGCTAGACAATGTCAACATCTTTCGATTCCATGAAACGAATCGACATCGTCGAATAACAACTTCCATAGAAATGCGTAGACAAGTGGCACTTTTATTTTTTTAAATGTCAATTTGAGAAATGTACTCGGATTATTGGCTGTACAAGTAATATAGAGAATTAAAAAAAAACAGGTTTTAATAGTTATAATTATGTAGATCTTTGTACGATCCAATATTTTTTTATAATTGTTATGCCGACAGTACATTCTCGCCGAGACAGCCCAAGACCTTATGACCCGGCCAATTTACGAAGACGCGGGGTGACGCGGGCTCTTAGATGATTTTTGTATAGGTGTGCCTCCGGAAAGTGGAATCCTAATAGGGACTCGATCGTTCTAGAGGAGAATGTAGAACCGGCAATAGGCTATCAACCATGTATTATTATAGAAAAAAAAAAGTTTATGAGACTGCTCATAATACGTAATAACGGAAAGATAAAACCGATAAATAGACTGTGTAGTCTTTAGGTACGTACCTACATCTATAACAGGAAATAAACCAGATTTGTTTTCTTTTTTAAAACTAAACTCACTCATTAGCCAGAAGACGTCTACTACCTACGAAGGTCTCTCCTTTAATAGGGTAAATAAAATAGGATTGAGTTTATTCCTTGTATGTAGGCTATAGAACCTAAGAACATACTGTATTACAAATAAGCTAAACACTGATTTAATTAATTAAATAAATCAATAAATATTGGGGGACATTTTACACACAGCGCCACCTAGCCCCATACTAAGCAAAGCTTGTATTATGGAAACCAGATAGCTGATAGAATACTGATAATATACTTTTTTTCGTAAATACATACTTATAATACATACTACACCCAGAAACAGAACAAACATCTATGTTCGTCACATAAATGTTTGCCCTGGGTGGGGATCGAACCCACGCCCTACAGCTCTGACTTGCTACCAGCTGAGCTATCAGGCTGTCATATGAAATGGTACTTACGTAACTGTTGGCACACAGTAAGACCACGTAAAATATATATAATGGCCACATTTCTACCAGTCACTAGTCACTGTTGGCTTCCAAATAGCCCAAAATATTAGATTTTTCATTTTTAATATAGGGACGATTCAATGCATTACTAAAACACTTGTTTGATTGATAAAATCACTTCATTTTCCTTTATTGATAATTCATCTATTTATTTTAATAACAATAATTTATATCACACAAAACATTATCTAGGATAAATCACAATTACAATTATAGGTAAAAACTTCCTGTCTGAAAACATTGTATTGATAGTATTAATAAATTATAATGAAACCTCGAATTTCATGAAATTATTTGTTATTTGTAGCTAGGCAGCTTCTATAGCCATTCAGAACTTTAACATCCAAAGATGTAGTCGACTAGGAGATCCGATAGAACAATCAGCAGGTCTCAGATTAGTTTAAACTGAAAAATAAAAACGATAAAAAAGTCAAATTTGGAGCCAATACTATTATTTTTAATTGGTCTCGTAAATTAATTACAAGTAAGTTAATTAAACTACTTCATCAGTCATTTACGTCCCATTACTGGAAATGCATTTACTCTCACTGGAAAATAGAATAATTTCTACTACACCGGAATACTCACATTTTATATCGAAACTATAGTCGGAGTATCCTATTTAATTAAACGTGATATTGTGATATTTCCGTATAAATAAAACAAAAATTAACTCACAATGTTTTCCTTAAAAATAACTAGGGTTGGTGTGGGCCGAATGGGACCGCAAAGAACCCATACCTACTAATTCAAAGTTGTAAAGCGCGTCGTCTCAAATCTATGGGCTACCTTAGTCATAAAATAACCACTCCAGATCAGTCAGTTCCTACTTATATATTACCTATCTATATATATAAAACGTGGACGTCTCCGGGCTGATGATGATGATGATGATATATATAAAATGTCTATTCGTTTGTCTCGTTAAAACTCGAGCACGGTTGGGCCGATTAAGCTGATTTTGGTTTTGAAATGTTTGTCGTAGTCCAGGGAAAGTTTAAACGGTGAGTAAACGGCTGGACCGATTCGGATGTTTTTTTTTGTTCCTGGAGCGGGTCATAGTAGCGAGGCCGAAGGCCAAGCTCTACGCGTACGAAGTAGCGATATCAGCTATGTATACAAATATAATTACACTCACCGTTGGTGCTTTTTCGATACTACATTGGAAGATTAAAGATGCTCTTTCACAGCCTTTCTTGCCATCGGTCACTGGAACATCGTTAACTGAAATCATAAAAAATATCATGCAGTTACTGTACATCACCAGCCTTTCACATCCCACTGCTAAGCAGAGCCTAAAAATATCATGCAGTTACTGTACATCACCAGCCTTTCACATCCCACTGCTAAGCAGAGCCTTACCCTCGGGGTACAGCCATAATTCCTTCACACTGGCCTGGAGAGGGACGGTGGAATCACTTTCGCCATTGAAATTCTTCTCCAGACATTTATGCAGGTAACCCAGATAATAAAATTATGTTCATATTTTTACAATGAAAAAGTTTTGCAATAAGATAAACATTACGCGTTATGGTAAGGGCTAACGCATACCCATGACAACGATGTAAGTAGGTATTAACTCACATTCGATATTAAGTCTCGTAAGTTCTATATTAGAATTTATAAAGATTGCTAAAATTATCTTTCTCACCGCCTTTACAAGCATCCGTAAACATTCCACTATTCTTCAACATTTCTGGGTCGTCTGACAAATATTTTTCAGCAGATTTGCGTACCCCTTCCACTGATAAGTTGCCATCATCATCCATCTGAAAAAATATAATTCATTTCAATAACATACTATCTAAATAGTCTAGTAATTCTACTGTAGAGTCCGCCTGGGGAAATACCACACCTTTGCCAGTTATTCAATCTCCAAGCAGTAGTGTGCAAGCATTACTGTGATCCGGTATGAAGGGCAGTGTTACCGGATAAATGACTGGGCATGAAGATATCTAATATCTCAGGGTGACGAGTGCAGTGCAGTGTGGCGCATTGTGTTCACAATTCTGGCACTGCTACTGTTAGTGCTTGGAGGATCTAGCTCTCTCTCTCTCTCTCTATAATCAAAGTGTTAGTGGCAGGCGTGACGCTTACCAAACGTCTTGCTCGTCATGACACTTGATAGTATAAAAAATAAAATTAAAAAATACAACTACCGCTATTAAAATTGTAGCAACATAGGTACTCGTATCTATACATAATTATTAATAGCTTATTTTGACGCACATAGTTGCGAATTTGATTAGTTTTTGTGATGTTAATTAATTGCTAGTAGGTATTTATCATTCATAGATCATAAGGAAAACAGGAAAACCGATGTTCATGGCCAGTCTCCGAGTTGCCCAATCATAAAAAGCGTTTCCGGTAAATAAAGAGCATTAGCCATAATAACTATGCATTGTCAATTGGTGTGGACCGTGTAATTGCCCACACATCATCTTTGACCTTGGAATTTCAACATTATATTGACTGTGTGCATTAAGGGATATAAAATAAACCTTCGTATACATGGACCTGGGTATGTCCTTAAACTGCAACCAGACCCACTGGAGGACAGGCAGCAGCGTCGTCTTGGTTAACGGTGGTGACCATTCTGCGATTCCCAAGCCGCCTGCCAAGCGTGCGCGTGGGGATTACGGCAACCGGCCAATGAATGAGGCTTTCGTCCAGCTGTGGACGTCTTCTGGCTGTTGATGTGATACATGGATAGTCCTGAGACTTGATAGAGTAACGATATACGAAGGACATCTGGCAGTGATTGGAAGCGGAAAACCGAAGATCGGGCTGAATGGGCGTTCCTTGGAAAGAGGCCTATGTCCAGCAGTTGATAGGCTGATTACGATGATGATGACTTAGTAGTGGTAGGACTATTGCAGAGTCCACCTGGGGAAGTACCACAACTTTGCCAGTTATTCAATCGCCAAGCAGTAGTATGAAAGCATTACTGTGTTTCGGTTTGTTGTTTTTAATAGTTCCTGGCCATGGATACTAGTCCTTCAGCCGAATACATATTTCTTCATCGATCCTTCTTTCTGCAGTTAAATGAGTCGTAGTCACAGTCCAAGTCACACACAGTAAGTCACAGTCAAGTCAAATCATGCCCTAGTAAAGTCGTGGCAACTTTACTACAAGCTTCTTCGGAGTTTTGGAAACAACACGAAAAGACACGTTTCACTACATTATATCACTTGCCCACACTCTTGCTCGTAAATCAGCACTTAATGAATAAAACACCATCATTTTTATGCATTAACACAAGTTTTAGAAAATAATACAATGCAGCGACATGATTTTCTCGCGTTCCCGCCAAAACTCTCTGTGTTTCGGTTTGAAGGGCAATGGTTACCAGATAAATTACTGGGCATGAAGATATTTGTCATCCAATATCTCAGGGTGACGAGCGCACTGAAGTGCGACGCAGGATTTTGTTCTCAAAGGCAAAGCTAGTCTCAGATGGCGCCACCGTCGCTGGTGCTTGTAAGAAGTAGTGCTTCCTCTTTTCTGTGATGCTTGTCATTGATGTTTATGATGAGCTTATAAACTTTGATCGTGAATGAAACACAGCGCTATCTGGTCTCCTGATTTTCCAGGAGATTTCCCGATTTTTCGTTTTCTGATATTCAGATCATCAGATCTAATTGAAAAAATATACAAATACAATATATTATTCGGCAGCACCTAAAATTATTTGACCAGTCGTAACTTTAAAAATTATTATAATTTATTACAAAAGACGAGTTATTGTTTATTTTCTATTTAATGATAATTATGTGGTTTGACAGCAAAACAACACCAGCGATAATGCGCCACCTAGTGGGATAAATAAGCGGTGTCTCTCCCCATTCTGGCACTGCCACACTGCTATGGGCACTGTTCTAGCTTCTAACTGAATAAAGGTTGAAAGTCTTACCATTCCAGATTTTTTAAGAGCACAGGCAAATATACAGTTTATATTATCAGTTCTCTTCTTGTTCGCCAATGATTCCATATCGGCTGACGTTAAGGGATACTCTCCCACACATTCATTTATAAGGTCACCGTATTCTTGCTTCAAATCGTCTAACTTTTCTGCCTAGAAATAGTCATGTATTAAAAAAGTTTAGTACTCACGTCAGACGTATAGGTATGGTATATATACATAGCGTTTCGAGGGAGTGTAACAATACTTAACGACGTTGGACCACCCATCAAAGTAAGCGTTTCAGAGAACACAGGTTGGCTAAAATAGTATTTTATTCTCATACAAAATTGATCGCTTGATTTCTTGGACTTGGGACAATTTTTTTTTATCAATTGAATTTCTTCTTCGGAAGTGTGCTGGTTTCTTCGCAATTTTTTCCTTATCCGAAAAGCCAGTAATATGAAATCCTCAAAAACTCCCAAGAGCTTTTTGTTACAGGCCGGGATTTGAACCCGCGACCTGACGATTTCAAATCGAGCACGTACTACCATTACCATGGCTTATATACTAAAAAGTAACTTTTTTCGGTAATTACTTAATTTTTTATTCAATTGCTGCTGAGTTGAGCGCCCAAATGCTGTGAATTAGGAACCGAACTTAAAAACATACCCTGGTGTAACCCATCACAAAGCCGCAAATAATACAACTAATTCCCAAAAAACTCAACATTTTTTACACAACTCTGCCAGATTTACACTCGAAATGTGTGAATTAGAGCAAATTATTCATTTTATAGTGAAAATCGAGGCTAGCTTGCATCCGGCGATGAACAAGTTAAATAGTTGTTGACAAAAGCCGAAGCCTTATTTAACACGCGTTTAACAGCAATCATAATATTATTATTCTTGTTTGCTTCATCATAACATAACATACATTTGAATAATCAAACGATCTTTCTCATTGGGGCCGACCCCAAAGACTCCTGTCATTTTTTACTACTAAATTGTTCGCTACATATTCATCTAATACACATCTTTCTCTTCTTCTAAGTACTTTCTTTAGAGTTTTCGTAGATATGCTCCAATTGATCATGTTCACCCTGGATCCCCAAGCCGCCTGCCAAGCGTGGGGATTATGGCAACCCCTCCCTATTAAGGGAGAGGTTTTCGTCCAGTAGTGGACGTTTTCTGGCTGATAATGACCCTGGATCAGTCAGAAGAAGTCCACTGTTGAACAAAGGACTCTCCCTTAGACCGTTTTACACTGTACGACCTGCCATTTGCATCCACCGGTTGCCCAATATCGTCGGTCCACCTAGTGGGAACCCTTCTCCATAGGTTATCAGATCTGAAACATGAAAATGCAAACTCTGAAAGCCATGCCGGTGACTTTGGTTCTTCGGCGAATATCTTTGTTCCGAATTTACAGCGAGTTTTAACAGGGACTGAACAAAAATGTCTTCCTTGATACTATTAAATATTCCTGGCTACATTAACTATATTCTTACCTAGTTACTTACCTATTTATTAACTGTGTCCTGGAAAGGAGCTAAATGCTCCAAGGCTTTGAATGAATCAAGATATGCTTTCCCACGAATTGCATCTTGTTACTAACGAATGACATTGTGGCTAACGAAGTTAACAACATGACAATTTCATACCTACTCATTATCAACCATGAGATTTGTAAAATTTTTGTACTTCAGTTAGGAACTAATAATAGGTTGTTAGCAATTCACAAGGATGTTTTCACTATATAAACCTCAAATTTTTTGACAATTCTGCTATAAATTTCATAACTCTGTTAGCGCAACTACAGAATTACCTAGTAATAGTTTGTTACACTGACCTAGTGCATAAAAATGTGTCGCTCAGTGATTTTGTTATGTGTTTGTGCGGCTTTAATGCCTTATTTAGTTAGTGTGAGTACATCAATCATCTTTTACTGTATATATTTGTTAACTAAACTGCTAAAGAAAAGAAAGCTTTCCATTTTATAGAACAGCCTTTTACCAGACTGCCAAAAAGGAAAGTTTGTTTTATGGTAATTTTTACATCCCTATACGCAAACACACAAACATACACGCTGAATGTTTGTAAGTGTGTTTCAATTAGGTATATTTTGTAGCCTACACGGCTGATTTTACACTGCTTTTTAGATTGGCTGGATTGTAATTTTTTATTTACTACGAGTAATACGAGTACTACTTATTACAGTTATAAGTCACAATTTAGCTTCCTTTGTTCAGCGACAATGATAATGTAATGGACGGGCCCAGCGCTTGCAAATCGATCAAAATTAACAAGTCAACACAATCAAGCATTCCTAGCTAAAAGTATGCATATTAAATTTGCGAGAAAATAGAGATAGCGAATCTAATTACTGCATGACAAAAAGAAAACACAGGTACATATTTTAGAAGTTTGTATTGTCGTATCGTACGGCTCGCATGTCGCAAAGGCAGAGTATGACTGACGCGAGAGGAGAGCCGGCGCTCAACATATAGTCTTCAAAATCCGTGCGCTTATTTCCCATACATTCATTTTATCATTGTCGCTGGCTTTGTTATCGTGTTTTGTTTCAGTCATTTATAAATCTTTTTTGTCAATCTACTAGAATTAGAAAGTACAGTAGTTAGTCAAATTTCAGGAGCACTACTAAAATAAAAATAATGTGTAGCCGATTTGGAGGCTTTATTACTACTGACATTATTTAGAATTACATCTTAAAGCTAGCTAGGTGGCGCAACCACCGAAGATGCTTATTCAGTAGTCTACACTTGTGGTTCCAAAGAATTGCATTTGATGCTGAATAAGCAAGCTCTAAGGCATAACTAGCTTTGCTGGACTTATAAATAAATATCGGTAGAAATTTTTCACACAGCCCCAAACTAAGAAAAGCTTTTAATATGGAAACTAGATAACTGATAGAATACTCAAATACTATATGTTTTTTGTAAATACATACTTACTCGTATAATATTTACATATTACACCCAGAACAAACATCTATGTTCGTCACATAAATGTTTGCCTTGGGTGGGATCGAACCCACGCCCTACAGCTCTGAAGGCAGACATGCTACCAACTGAGCTGTAAGGCAGTCCATAGTCTTATAGTCCCCTCTGGCACTCCGCTCGGTGGAATTTTCGCTTTTTTTAATATCAATTGTCTTGGTAATGAACACTCAATTTTATAACGTAACTTTTTTTCTTCTATTTTAGGCAATGACTGCAGAGCAGAAGGCTAAAATCCACGAGCACTTCGAAACCATTGGAATGAAGTGTATGAAAGATCACCATATCACCGAAAATGACATTAATGATTTGAGGGCGAAGAAGGTGCCTACTGGACCTGAGGCTCCTTGCTTTCTGGCTTGCATTATGAAGGATATCGGTGTAGTAAGTACCTACTATATGTACATTATTCTGTGGCATCATCACAAACTCTTTAATTTCTGTTCATTTGTTTTTTTGCGCGTCCGTATTCTTAACGGTTTAAGTGTCTAATATGAATTCACGTGATCCAACTTCGAATATTTGTTATTGTAACAAACCAAATTTCGTTACCGATTTCTAAAAATGAAGACTTTGTTTATACATATTTGCAGACTGTCCAGAACGCAACTATCTGAAATTGCTGAATTATTTCATCGATATTATTGTTACTATAATATTATACAAACCGGTCGGTATCTGTGCATCTGGGATCTAATTAAAACATTTCAATCATCATCATCAACAGCTAGAAAACGTCCACTGTTGGACGAAGGCCTCCCCTTTAATAGGGAGGAGTTGCCATAAGTTGTCCTCACGCTTGGCAGGTGGCTTGGGGATCGCAGAATGCTCACCACCGTTAACCGAGAGGACGCTGCTGCCCATTCTCCGGTGGTTCTGGATGCAGTTTTAGGACATACCTACTCAGGTGTTTTTTTGTATTATAATTGAATTATGTATAAATGTGTTTTATGTGTATATAAATATGTGTGCAAATATGTGTTTTGTTGGCAACATAATTATCAAATAAAAGGGCGTCACAGACGCAAGGGCGGATCCAGGGGGGGGAGGTCATGGGGGTAATATTTCATGTTAAGGTAAAATATCGCTCGCCGTACTATTTTGAAATATTATTTAATAGCTAACCTATGCAATTCCTATTGTTTCAGTTCTAACCATGCCTTTCTAGGATGATCTTTGATATCATCTTTTACTTACTTTAATTGTTTTACAGATGGACAAAGATGGGTTGATACAAAAAGAAACTGCTCTCGAGCTGGCAAAAAAAATCTTCGATGATGCAGAAGAACTCAAAATGATTGCAGACTATCTCCATTCTTGTGGCCATGGTATGACTTTTACATCTTTTGTTACAGTATCCTCTCTTTATATTCTGTTTATTTTAAAAATACGCTTCTCATCAGTTAGAGGAATAAAATAAGCTCAGATTGAGTCTGTAACCTAAGATCTAACTACAAATGTGCGATGAAGAGTAGAAGATCAAGGCTTTGAAAAATACTCTGCGATTGCTTTTCATCGAAAATTTGTATTTCGATCATAGCTAAGGGATCATAGGACCCGCCTAAGCTCGATAATTTTACTAATAGCTTTCGAGGAGTTCTTTTCTCTCGGATCCATCATCAGATCCTCTCCACCAAGTGTTTTCTTTAGCCTTTATTTATATTTTTATAAAATTAGATACCTACTAATAGCCATTAGAGCATCCGCTACCCACCTTCTAGCTTCATTACCTGGGGGCTAGACAAGAGCCACTGTCTGTTAGCGTTAACGCCTGCGGAAAGATTAAATTGTATGAAAATGACATTAGCAGTCACGTGACATTTCTCAAGCTAATGCCATTTTCATACAATTCTATCTTTTAGTTAACGCTAACAGAAAGTGGTTCTTGTCTAGATCCCTCAGATCAGCTTCATGATATCAAAATATCATTATATTGCATTATATTGTTATCTGAATTACAAATATCTGTAATGTTTTTAATCGATACGACTATAATAGGTAGATTAAAATCTACTTTCATTGACTAAACTATAGTTGTGCCCGCGGTTTCACTCGCGATTCTTGGGATAACAAGAAGCCTATATATTATTCCAAGGTATAAGTTGCATACAAAATTTCATCTCAATTCGTTAAGCGGTTTTAGCTTGAAGAAGTAACAAACACACACACAAACACACACACACACACACACACACACACACACACACAACGACAAACTTTTACATCTATCTTTCTTCTAATACAATAAAAGGCTCTGTCCTGACTGACTGACAGACAACGCATAGCCCAAAGCGCTGGTCGCACAGACTTGATATTTGGAGGATGTATTTGTCTCAATGCAGAGGGGTGTACTAAGAAAGGATTTTTCGAAATTCGACCCCCAAGTTTGGGGGAAGGGGGGGGAAGTTTGTATGAAAGTCCTTTGTTTTTGGACTTTTAGACACGAAAATTTGGATTTGGATAGTTTATTTAAGATAAAAAATACTGTTTTCAATTATTTTTTGACAGGTACGATTTAGGGGGGGGGGGGGGGGTTGAATGTTGTATGGAAAGTTCTTTGTTTTTAAAGTTATAGTGATGAAAAATTGATATCTGGGTAGTTCATTCAAAGGGGGGAAGTTGGGAGGGGAGGGGGGGAGTTGGTAGAGTCGGAAGAGTCAGTAGAGTCGGTAGAGTCGATAGAGTTGGTAGAGTTGGTTGAGTCGGTAGAGTCGGTAGAGTTGGTAGAGTTAGTAGAGTTCGGGGTGGTGAATAAAAAAATTGCTCGGGATGATTTAAAGTGGTGAATTTTGGGAGCGGGCCGAATTTCTTCCGCACGCGGATGAAGTCGCCGGGGACCTCTAGTTTATAATATTAGTAGGATTAGTAGCGTAAGATAATATCATAATGCGTGTAAAATTACCCAAAAGATGGTATAGCTTGTATTGCCTTTGACGTATAGCTTGTAGCAATTTGAAAAATGACCTCTTGTTGGCGCAAGAGAGATGAGCTAAATCCTCCAAGGTTGGCGCATGTCAATAACAAGTAAAAGTGATGAAGTAATATTTTATTATTACTTTTTCAGTCAACAGTGAGGCTGTCAGCGACGGTGATAAAGGCTGCGATCGGGCGGTAATTGCAATGAAGTGTATGATTGAAAATGCTTCACAGGTACGTAACATATTTTTCATCACACTTGCTCGTAAAGTAGATCTTATTATATCGCTTTTAGGCTCATAATCCAAGCTATTACACACGCGTGCTTTTTACTTTACATTACGGCACTTGTACTATAATAGGTATAACCCGGTAAAGTCAAGTTTGTACGTGACTGCAATTAGACGTACGTATACGAAGCACTCTTAATATAGCCGGGTAATACTTACAGTTTTTTTGTAATACCAACAAAGAGTTCTTATGCCGCTGAAGTAAATGTCAACCTGCGCGCGCATTACTGATTTGGGCGCCATTTTCCGCAAATGTTTGTTGACGTGTGTCTCACTGTGTGGTTGATTATTACCAAAAAAAAATGTTTTTTCCTCGCAAGTGTGACGAAAACAGTCGTATGGAACTCTTATGCTATTAGTCATTACGCTCTCGGCTTCCTTATCGCGCTCGCCTGCGGCTCGCGCGCATAATACTGCCTCTAGTGTAATGACCAACATAGCACACTCGTATCATAATGTACTATTATTGAAGGTATACACTTTGTTTTGAAACCAATTTTGACCATAACGATACTTAATATCAGTGATGACCTCTGATGTAATTGTAATCAAATGTTTGGCCTGTCAGCTAACACCCTCTCAGCTTCTGTACAACAAACAAGTAACAAATAACTTTTGTTATTATTATTCCATTATACTTTGCGAGATAAAAATCAGATGTTACAAACATTTTGCCGCAAGTAGCATGACAGCCTTTTAATAGTCCACTTCTGGACTTAGACCTACTCTCGAAGTGCGATAGGTTTGTCACAAAAAAAAACTGGAACAGGTGATATTATCTGTCGCAATTGTAAAAATTCATGGAATAAAAGTTGTTTGTTAGCTGTACAGAAGCTGATTCTGAGCAGGTGTTGGCTAGATACCAATAACACATTATAGGTTTAAAAAAAATATATAAATATTTACGCTTCTGCTTTTCAACCGACTTCAAAAAAGGAGATTCTCAATTCGAGTATAGTTTTTTTTGTATTTGTGTTTGGCGAGTATACCTACTACGCCAATTATGGATTAATTTCGATGATTCTATTTTTATTTGGTAGGTCATACTTGAGGGTGGTCCCATATACATTTTATCGAAATCAGCTCAGTAGCTTGGTTTATAAATCATAACAACTGGAAAAAAGATGTCATCCATGTAATCGAAATTGAAGTCGGTTATTTTAACTTTTTATAATCAACAGTCTGTTTGTTTTAATTGACCTTCGATCAAAGTAATATAAACCAGATTTTGCATACACCTCCCACGTCTTACCTCAAACTCTGATTAAGCGTGCCGGTGCAGAAGTTGACATGCAATTCGGATGTCTTTCGGATTTGGCAAAAATCACTTACCCACATCGCATTTTAAGCTGTTGTTCGTCGTTCGTCCTTTTTATTATCCTCTTAGTTTAGTGTTAAATATTTGTTTGAATAGTTAAATTATTCCATTATTTTTGGATTGCGTCTATGGCAAGCGATACTATGTTTATTTAATCGACGTTAAATATGCAATCTGAAATTTCTTGACGAACATTACAGTCGTGGATGAAAGTCTCTGCATATTTTCTCGTTATTATTCGTATCTCTGTAAGTGCTCTTATTATAATTACTATATTAAAACTTTTTCCATTTCAGTTCGGCTTTGATATCTAAAGAAGTACCTACGCGGCTACGACCACCGGCATCGTGATTCTAGATAATTGTAATAATCATTATCTCCTACGATAACTATGGCTACTCATTGTGATTACTTAGGTATCTAATTTAGCTTTACATGTAAGTAATAAGTAAGTATAATGTTCTGGTATTACGTATGTAATTATAGTATTGTAAAAAATGAAAAAATAAAATATGATTTGTATATTAATTAAAAAAAGTTAGTTATAGTTTTTTGTTATTTGAGTTTTTGGCATAATGTTCTATGTCATATTCACATTTTTGTAAATTTGACTTGCCCAGTGTAACCAAAATGTTATAAGGCTAATAAATTATTCTATTCTGTTCTAATTACAAGCTGAACTTAAATCAGTAACCTTCTATTTTCAATATTCACCATCATTATAATCAGCCTATCCTAGTCCACTGGCGGACACGGGCCTAAGACACGCCACTCACCCCGACCTTTGGATTTCTACCCGATCGTTCAATATTTTTTCGTCAGTTTTTTATAAAGGCTTAGGACATTTCCCATAGGCAGGTGGCCTAGTGATACAAACTTCCCATACTTCCTTATAGGAACTAGGCCAAAATGTCACATGCATTTACTCTAAGATTGATGCCTATGTCAAACCGAGAAACACAAACCTCAGCAGGGAAACCAATGTATTTATTTACAAAACAGATCAGCTATAATTTAAGGCTATAAGGTAGTACTATTAATTATTCTGTGCTATAAGGTCATAGTTAGTTATAAGTTACATTTCATAGATCTGTAGCACTTTATGACTCATTTCTAATTTTAAAGAAAACTAATACATTGCAAAGTAACGAGAACAGAACGTAAAAATAATCTAGAATTGAAACTATCTTTAAACCGTTCCCCCTCTATAAAGCTTATTTTATTCACTGAAACCAATAATTAAATAGCACTTTTAACACTTTTTTGGTGTTTGAGTTTAGGCCGCCTTCCTACGTTGCGTCTTCCAGTTCGCGGTCGCCACTCAAGAACCTTTCTTCCCAATCAGTTGTCAGTTCTTCGAGCGATGTGGCCTGCCCTGCGCCACTTCAACTTGCAAACCTTGCGAGCTATGTCGGTAACTTTGGTTCTTTGGCCTTTATTCACTAATTGCATAATATACTATTTTTCACGTTTTTCCTGCTTGTGCACCCAGGAGTTTGGCTAAGTCATTCAGGGAGTTTGTCAGTATTTTCTTTGATCTGACTCCTGCTACGCATAATAAAAAGTCAAAGTGTGAGATGATAACATTTCTTTATTACTTGGATAATTTTTATGAAATTCTTATCGCAAAATAAAATTGCAGCTTGCACAAAGTCATGATACTTTTTTACATACACAAGTTATACTATTTATATGATATATATACAAATTATATTTGTTTTATGTATATGTAGGTAGAACCTACTGGGGAAAACTCCTCACGCAAATGGTGTAAGCTGAAAAAAGATAAATAACACATAAATAAATAAGTATAATATATTACAATACTATTATCTAAGAAATCTAGTTAGTGCCACGACTATTTTTATAAGAAATAATGTAATTAGTTGTTCATAATCAGTATCAAGCTCTTTCGCTATAGGTGCATTATATATTATGTATTAGACGGGACAACTACAAAAAATTGGCTAAGGCAGCTAATTATATAATTTAACCCGGCGTCATTGTTGCCGGGTATATAATACCCGACGCATTTTAAAACTGTCATAATTTTAAAACAAAATGCGCGCGTCTTTTGTCCGTTACAGTAGCTGCGGTCGTTGACCTCTATTTGCGTATTCTCTTCTCTATTTAGTGTTGCTGCGGCTACCTCGTAGTGTAAACGTGTGTAAAGAGCGCGCGGGTAAGTTATACCCGGCCACAATGGCCACGTAACATTTATAAAGACAGCGTGATTGTTGTTTTTTATATATTATTAGTAAATAAGCTTTGTTTTATATAGTTCATAATTTCATGTTTATGTTCTAAAGAAAATTTTATGTTTTGTCTCTAAATGTCTATTATGTTATGTTTTCGAATAAACGTTTTAAGTTATGTTCTAAAAAAAATATCCCAGAATAAAAAGATTTAATTTGATGAGTAATATGCTCATTTTATGATAAATAAATGTTTGATTTTTATTAATAATGTATTTAACTACCTATTTCCCTATTATAGAAGACTAATATTGACATATGCTTGATTCAGTGTACAATAATGTACATGGGTAAAATTTACCCGGCCACAACGGCCAAGTTCTGTTTATTAGCCACAATGACGCCGGGTTAACGCAGGTTGAGTGATTGTTAGAACGGGGTTATTTCTCTATACCTCACATTTTAGCCCCATGGGAAACAACTACAAAAAAATAAACTAAATAATGCATCAACCACACACTACACAGCTACACTTTTAGACGTTACGCTCATATATTTTGGCGTGTTATGTTGTGAACAATAAAGAATTTATTTATCTATCTATATTACAGTGAAATGCTCTACTGTTAATTTATACGTGAAATTAAAATTGGGAAAATTATACCCCTACAGAAATAAAATAAGCTATTTTAGAAAAATACCTACTTCCAATATCTCCTCTCGTATTAAACTATACGCAAAGAAGGAAAAATTTAAATAAGACACTATATACATAGTATGTATATAGTACTACTTAAAAAAATCGGTGCACTTTTAGAAACTTCATTGCATTTCCACGGTGATGAAGAATTCCCAATTCTACAAATTAAATGCTAAAGATACATAAACACGTAAACTTACCGTAGACTTATGTTCCAACAAACAATGTACAAGTAGCTTGGCCCTTTCACACCCTTTGGTACCATCTCCTACTTCTTTTTCATTAACTGCAATAATTTTATTAATTTAATGTACAACTAAAACTAAAATCTGTCTGACAAAGGCATCCAGACAGTTCTCTTACTGTCTGCAACTCCTAAAATTGTGATGCGGTTCTTGTGAAATTAGGCGCAATTATTGTCACAATATTTTGTATGGTTTGCTCGAATCTATTATCGCGGGTATTTATTTTAAGCATAACAACGGAACGAACCGAAACCTTACTTTGAGCCTTTACGCCGACCTCTTGAGTTCTGATTACGTTGTGATTAAGTATTGGGTTTCCAATTTCCCATTCAACTTCTGATGGTTGATAATTTAAGATTATATCTGAGTTGCATGGATTTATTGTTACCTGATGTGCAAATATTTGCTATATCAGCAATTTTTTTCAAATCATCTTCGCCATTGATATATTTCTTGTGTTTTTCCAGGATTGCGTCAGAGTCATAAACCCCTTTTTCGTTTATCTATAAAAATTAAAAAAAAAAAAAAAATTTAAACCATTTTGGCATACGGTATCCATAACGAGACTGCATTCGTTATATAAGTATTTTTTATTCATTTAGATTTAGTCCTAGTATAGATTAACCATCTTATGCACAAAACACTAAAAAGTATTTCAAACCTATTTAGTTCAAAAGTGTTTTGTCTTCTTTTTTCAAGAAAAAAAAACATAATTGGAAAGAAATTTGACAAAACACTTTTTAACTGAAAAATTTTTGAAATATGTTTTAACGTTTTATGCATATTATGACGGTAAGCCTATTAAATCATTAAATTAAACCAAAGTATTAAAGTTAAAGACTGCGAGAACTTTAAGAAACGTATTTTTCCGTTTCAAAAACGAGAGATGAATGAAATTGATAGCTTTAGTAAAACACATTTTGACAAACTTTCGCATGCAGATATATTTTGTAAAAGTCTAGTATTGCTAAATACGTATTAATAATAAATACGTACTACGTAATACTGATGAATATTTTATTACAAAATTCTTTGAAGCTGAGTTTTTGTGAAGGGCCTGGCAGATTTTGGTAATTAAATTCAAATTAAAACAAGACGTTAGCGTGGTACTGTTGAACTTATATCACCCCCATATTGACTCTGATTTTGATCAATTATAAAAATACAACTACAAATACGTACAATTCCTGACTTCTTGAAGAAGCATGCGTAGAAACAAGGATCCAGACTATCAGAATTCTTCGTATCCTTAGCTTTGAGCACCTGTTCCTTGGTGATTCCGACTTCTTTGCCGCATTCAATAAGCACGGGCAATGCCGCAGCACGGATAGCTACGCGTTCTAACTCCGTTATGGCCTTCAAAGTACAGATAAGAACCTTATAATTGATTGAAATCGACATTCATCTAAATACGAGTAACAGTAGATTTTTTTAAGCGGTAGCATAACGCTTTTAACGCTTGCCCAATATTTAATGCTAAATGCGGTGGAGTATTTTATTTCTACACAATGAGTGAGTGAAATAATGTTATTAAGTCGCTACGTCTAAATAAACTCGATGAAGTAAAAGGTTCTGAAACTTGAAGCAAAATGCTGCAAGCTCGGCAACCCTGGTTTGTCTGCATAACTTACATTCTCAGCTGCAAGGTCTCAAATGGATAAGGTAGGGTTTCGACCACTCAACACGAGATCGCTATAATGTGAGCTGTGTAGTTTTTGTTTATTAACTTGCAACTACATATTTTCATCTGTCTATCTCTTATATGGCAGGTTGTCGTACAGTGTGGCAGTCTAAAGGGGAGGCCTTCGTTCAGCAGTGGATGCCTCCGGGCTGATGATGATGATATTTTTCGTCTGCCCCATAGATTTTGCTACGAGCTGACAATTCTTTGTTTTTTTTTAATTCGGCGTCTTTTTTGTCAGTTTTACTTCACCACTTTTTAGTAACATAAACAAAATGATAAAATACAGAAAATTAAACATAATTATACCAAATATGTATACCTATCTTTTAAATTTTAAATTACAAAACGGCTAATTTAACATATATAAACTATAAGATAACTTACTGAAACAGTGCCTAGAGCAATGGTAGCAACACCAAATAAAACAATGTAGTTGGAAGCCATATTTTCGGAAACCCGCAATCTTTCTATTTCAACAACAGTTTGGCTAAAATCAGTCATAGCTCCAATTTATATACAAAACATTATGTACAGTAATTTTCTTTGAATTCAGATATTGGCAAGGATAAATTCATCATGATGACTATCGATGTACCTACGCAGATAATTAGGCGACCTTTGAATAAATACACCTAAATAATGATGTTATAATGTACGTAGGATACAGTTCAGTCACTATAATAAGGTCCAAAAGTACCGTTCCGGATTTTATACAAAAAATATGCCCAGTCATAGTAATTTGCAAAATAGATTTAGACGCTGATCTGTATGGTTTCTAAAAAAACAAATTAAATTGCATTTAAATTCTGGAATCTTATATGTCCGGAATTTAAATGTAATTTTACTTGTTTATTTTTTAGTTTTCCAATCCTTTAGGAAATACTTACCTACCACCTCACCTTACCTACCTGCTATTCTATAGAAAAATTTCATACACTCTCTACGAAATGTATGAAACAGCAGACTATTGTTTTGCGATATCAGAGGCGGTTCCATGGTAAAAGTTGTTCATAATGATGAGTATACTATTATAATTATCCTAGAATATATCCGTCTTCAAATAAATCCATGTATTCTGCCAAGTTGGCTCATCTGTCAATGATTTCTACGTTATTATTATGGAACTTGATCACCATTTTATCAATACAATTTCTGTGTGACTTACTTTCATTTCTGAAATTATCTATTCAAGTAACAATACAAATAAAATAATAATATATTTATTTAGTGAACATACAAAACAGAATGTAATAACACAACATTAGACTAAAATACCTACTATACTAAAATAATGAAACTAAAACTAAAAACCTGAAAAAATATAATATAATAACTAAAATATATAATATATTTATTTTATTTAGTATTGATACATTTATGTAAATATAGTATGTTTATAAAAAAAACAATATTTATTCTTATTACTATTATTCAGAATACAGGAATATTTAGTCATTAATCATACACAATATATAGTTCATTTAAAACATAGTCAAAAATATATAATTAAAAAAAAAAAAAAAAACAGTCAGTCAGAAAATAACCCGCCCCTCACAGTACCTGGTGCAAATGTGCCCATTATGCTGTCTGCATTACCACGCTGGATGGCAATGGCATTGATACTAAATAAAATAAATATGAATTTAAGAACTCTACGTGCTTAAACTAATAATTTATTTTTAGTCATTGATGTATTTATACACCTTAAGCCTTTATTATACAAATATGGGACGTTAGAGACCATAAAGCCTTTTCGTGATGAGGAAATAAAATAGCAAAAGTAATTGAATGTCATATAAATGTTTTTATTATATTTGCAACAAGTAACAGGTTATCACGTTCTATAAAATTATACCCATTAATAATGCTGTATGTGTAAAGGGTTTGATTTTTCACGTAGCCGATGCTTCACGTCGAAATTTATTCCTTGAAAATTAAAGTGAACTGCAACAAAATAAAATGAGTGTTGTGTGTGAGTGATGTTTGTAAATTAACCAAATAATAAAGTGTTAGACCAAATAGCCCTCTACCACTACCACTATTAATCATCTTAATAATTGTAATACATAATTTAAAATAAGCCAATAAATTGTCGAAGCGCTCGCTGGCGGGATCGTCACCTTTGCTTCGCATAATATTTTAGTTTCTAAATGACTTTGGCATAATGAGTGCATGGATAAAAATTACTGGTAAAACCGCGACATGTATTTTACTTAGCTACATAAAATATAATTAATTATAATTTACCAAAGTAAAACTAAACTGTTAATTATGTTTAATTATTTGACTTGAAATTTACAGACGGTAAAACCATGTATTATATATAAGGTTCCCTGAGTTTGCTCCAGGACCCTAAAAAGATAAAACAATAGACGAAAAACTTACAATATCCTTGTTTTTTATGAAGCAATTGACGAGTTGTTTTGCCTTTTCGCAGCCTTTAGCACCGTCGGAAGTGGCTTCGTCGTTTACTAAAATTAGATACACAATTACAATGACATTTAAAACTCGGAGGAACTAGCTCTCATATAATCAAAGATTTAAAATGACAAATCGATTACGTTCGTTTTCGAAGAAATTACTGACAAGCATTTCTTATATATAACAAGAGCCGAATACAGAACCATTTTATTAAGTTATGTACGTAGTGGTAGGATTCCACTGCAGAGTCCGACTGGGGAAGCACCACACCTTTGTCAGTTATTCAACCGCCAAGCAGTAGCGTGCAAGCATTACTGTGTTCCGGTTTGAAGGGCAATGTTACCAGAGAAATTACTGGGTATGATGAGATTTAACATCTAATATCTCAGGGTGACGAACGCAGTGCAGTGCGGCGCAGGATTGTGTTCGCAAGTTCATAATTCTAGCACTGCTACTGTTAGTGGCAGGCGTGACGCTTACCACCAGGCGAACGTCTTGTTCGTCTCGTCAATTAAATGTATAAAAAAAGGTAATACGAGTATTTGGAAAATCAGCAAATAAATGTAGAATACAGAAAGACTGAAAATAGGGGAATAGTGTACAAAAAAAAGTAGCATTTGAATTTTGAATGCTTTCAAAACTTCTTGGATAAAAGTTTAATATTCACCATTTACGGATAGCATTTTGATTGTGTGTAGCTGTCTGGAATCAAGTCGTACAATTTCAGAGCATTCCGGGTCAACAAAATGACGAATTTTGTGACGTAATGAGATGTTTTTACGCTTAATAAACGTGATGCATATTTTGCATATGCATGAAATTCACACAACAAGCATAATCATGTTTTGCACTAACCTGAAGCGCAATCATCCGAGATCGCGTCAAGTTTTCCAACAATTTCTTCATCATGGACGAACTTTGCATGCTCTGCTTTAGCTACATCAGGAGAATAGTTTCCCTCGTCGTTGATCTAAAAAATATAAAACAAAGGCCGATCAAATACCTACCTAAATATGTACACTTTAACCACCAATCGCATCACATCACCTGATACATCGCTTGAAGAACTGATAATCGATGGGGAAGAAAAGTTCTTGAGTGGTGACCACGTACCGGAAGACGCAGAGTAGGCCTCCCACTAGGTGGACCGACGACATTGTGTAAGTCACGGGCAATTGATGGATGCAAATGGCAGGTTTTCGTACAGTGTGACGGTCTAGGGGAATGCCTTCGTTCAGCAGTGGACGTCTCCGGGCTGATTATGATATGATCCACCAATCCGCTACTAATGCAGCGTGGTGGATATGGCCGAAATGGCCTTGGAAGGAAAACCTATGTCAAGCAGTGGACTATGAAAAGGGCTGATTCTATGATATTGAAGAAGCAAAAGATGTGTATCAGGATTGTAGATACTGAAAAGATGCAGTCTCTACCCACTCCGACGAAAAAGACGTATTTGTATTTTTATTTAAATTCAATTTTAAGTCCGCATGGTCAATGTATTAACTATTAACGCTATGAAATTTAAATTAACAACTGGCTTGCGACCACACCCGAATTTATCAACCACGAGCATTGTTATGACAAAGATCGAACTTATACTTGAACAATAATTAAGTTGAATATTCTTAAGAAGCGTACTAAAAGAAAAACCTTTCCCTGCTCTCAACTCGTACTAATTCACTTTAATTGAGTAGCATCCTAATAAACGCAAAAAAATCGACTTCAGAATACAACTTCAACTTTTGTGTGTTTTTTTTTCCCTATGGAATATCGTAATGTCATCACACATTTATTGACAAGGCTGACACTGAAGAGGAAGGGCTAGGGAAAGAATGAGGAGGCTTTTGCCACGCTATGGGTTGAATGGAAGTCCTAATAGCTGGCAACGATTATGATGACGTTGAAGAATTGTTTACTTACGATTCCCCTTTTCTTTAAGATGCAAGCGTAAAAACAAGGGCTGAGTGCATCGACATCCGCTGCTTCTTTTGCGGCTTTTACGTCGTCTTTACTGATTTCTAGCTCTTTGCCGCATTCTGCTATTAAAGGAATCAGTTCCGCTTTGATAGCGGTCTTGTCTTCATCGGATATAGCCTGGAATAATATGACAAATTAAATGCTAGTCTTGAAGTACGCTGTAATATTACTAAAGACTTGTAGCTGTTTGTCGTAATGTTCAGCCCCTTGTGTCGAGTTGGAACCCAAATATATAATATCATCATCTTATTAAAAATCCTGTCAGTGCGGTTTAAGGTGTCACAACAATATCGAAAACGGTATTCAATAGGGCGCCAAAAATATTTTGTTTGGTATTGTATATAGAATTATGAGGAGCATTATGTATTATTTATAGTTTGCCCATCATTTCTAGTTAGTCCTGGAAACTTTTAAAAAATACTATCAACTAGAAGTCCCCCGTGACTGCGTTCGCGTACGGAAGAAATTCGGCCCACTCCCAAAATTAACAACTTTAAATCATCCCGAGCAAATTTTTTAACCCCCCTCAGTCAGACAAAGAATTCTTATAGCATTAGATATAATAATATGATTACAATTTTTTCTTCGATAAAAACATTGGCAGATATTATATAAAATATAAATTAATATTATATTCATGATTAAAAAACCCAATGCAATGGTCGTCTTGAAGGGTGGTCTTTTTGTGATAGTTACGACTGTTATTTGGGACCTGGGGTTGTCCTAAAACTGCATCCAGAACCACCTGAGGATGGGCAGCAGCGTTCTCTCAGTTAACGGTGGTAAGCATTTTGCGATGCCCAAGCTGCCTGCCAAACGTGGGGATTACGGTCTTCGTCCAGCAGTGGACTTCTCCCGGCTGATGATGCACGGCTGTTATTTGTAGCACTGCGTCAAAAGCTTTTAATTTCTTCTTTACACGCTAAACATTTAAGAATTACGCATCATAAATACTTAGTGCGATACAGATAGATAACAGTATCTATAAAAGTATCAATGTATCTGATGGTCCATGTATGACAAATATTATTGAATTGGTTATGTTATGGTTATTATTGGTTATTTTTAAAATATGTTGTTTTTTTTTTATAAAAAACATTTATAACACTCACTGAAGCCGTACTGATAGCAGCAGCAACAACGCTCAGGATAACGACACATTGCAATTTAGCCATTTTCCAAAACTTTTCCTTCACTGAGGTCCTGATTCTTCCTAGAACAAACTAACTCTGAATCTTCTCGGTTTCGCTTACATCTTATATACTTACGGAATTAATTGAACAATAGGTTTATTCACTTGATGAGATAATTAACTTACCTACAGACTTCACGCTACAAGGTTCAAGAGGTGTCGACAAAAACTAAACAATTTTAGTAAGCAAAGATCTATCTGAAACTAATTGAGCAATGCTTAGTCATGTTTCCTGCAGTTTGCACTAAGTACAATAAATGTTTACGTACGTAGTTTTTTGGCAATCAACAGAACTGTAAAATGAGAAGTGGTTGTGTCAAAATTTAATAATTTCAAATTTAAATTTAAATTGTCAGGAACAAATAAGCGTTAAGTACATGTTTAGGGACCAATACATGACAGCTAAATAAGATATGGTAATATTTCAAATAAAATATGACATAAGTTTTTAAAAGTTTATTGAAAGGTTTATACTCGTAAGGTAGAATATACAAACATATTATAAAAACTAGTACAAATACAAATCGTAGCTATAACGTTTACAAGGAAGTACATGGGTATTGCTTTATTATATTAGTTAAAAACGGCATTATTTTTACTTTCCCTCCTTTTTTCCGTTCGTCCAGCTGTGGACGTCTCCTGGCTGATAATTAGATATTTTTAAGCAGAGAACGGGGTGATCTGTAAATAAAATAAAGAAAGCACATTACTATAGGAATATAACATAGGCAATCTTACTAGAGATATTACTGGGCATGAAGAGATTTGATATCTAGATATCTCATTTTGATGCTTAACGGCATTACAGATATTGGACGACAGTAGTATATTGTCATCGGGAAATTTTATACATACTTACTTACAAGAACCTGCAAAATCGATACGTCAATCAGTTGTAAGTATAGATAGAAAAAGCTCATGATATTATTGTAGTGGTTTTTCTACCAGTTTTTTTTAGTATTATATACATTTGGGAACTAGGCGAGCTGTTTTGAGTATCATATTAATTATTATTCGGTTATGATGAATGGTCATGAAGTAACTTAGACCCCTACGTAGGTATATATAGTATCGTGCGTGTGGTTCATTATTGCGCTGGGTCGTTCATCTTTTTCTAAGTGCTTTAGAAACGAAGGCTGCAGAGTGATTTTGGTAAACTTGGAATTAAGGTCCCAGAACCATGTCCTATAGTATCCGTTCTAGAATATATGCTAGATTAGTTAGAAAAAACGGTTTTCGAGCATGTCACAAAAACCAAATTACATAGAGCTCTCCTCTAGTGTAAAGAGTATATAGTGCGTAGGTCTCTTAAAAAGGGTTAGCTTCGTTAAAGGGTTTCTTCTAATCGCTCGAGAAATGAAAGCTCAAGGGTCACATGGGAGAAAACAAGGAGAGTTAATAGGTCCCATAATCATGCCTAAAATACAAAAAAACAGTGTTGTAGGTTTTTTTCTGGAATTCCCATAATAACGAAACTTCCTTTCCTACACTTCCTATAAGACTAGTGCAGTGCAGTGCGATGCAGGATTTTGTTCGAAAATTTTAAAATTCTGCCACTGACTGTTATGGGCAGGCGTGACGTTTATCACCAGGCGAACATAGCTAGACTCGCGATAGACTCGTCACTCCATTGCATATGAAAAAATATGATCACGAGTCTATTTTAGTTCGTTCAGGAATATAGTAAGATGTACTTATTGGGCATTGAATTCAAATGTTCTTAGCAATTATTAAAATAACTTTGTCATCTAGGTATAGCATGAAGATACTAAAAGCACACCGTGTAAAAAAATCTAATGGATTTATTGAAGTATAGTTTTTATGGATTTATTATGAATTAATAGACTGAGTTCGTACCAGATAAATAGCCAACCTAGAGTCCGTGATCAGACTCCTGAGTACACATCTGCAGGCTTTTGACTGCCAAGCGGGGGAATAATGGCAACCCCTCCCTATTTAGGGGGAGGCCTTCGTCCAGCAGTGGAAGTCTTCGGCTGATGATGTGATGTGATGCTTAGCTTATAGATACAATGAAAACAAGATTTTGCACATATTTTCACGAGCATTTTTCATATTATTCACGTGCTCAGTCATAAAATACTATTTTTCCACACCGGATGGCCCATTATTTATTAACATTGAGCAATAAAGATTGGCTAGATTAGCTACGACATTAATCGCTACGTATCGCTCAATTATCCTGTTAGATTACTCGTGATGTTTTTGAGGAAACTTAAGTACCTATGCAATATTATACAGCACGCTAATATTATTCTGTCATTCTGTATGTTTGCTACCTTTGAACCCATTTAACTGGAACTGGAAAATCGCTGGAAAATCCCCGTCACGCAGCTAGATTCAAGAGATAAAATCCGTATTAATACCATGACATGATTGGATGTGATACTTAGGACAAAAAGCATTGGTAATTCGGTATAATAATTACTACTCTCTACTCGACTCTTTTGTAGAACTTGTCTGGGATAAACACCTTTGTTAGACGTTCAGCGAGAAACGAAGCAAAGAAATATGTGTGACATATGTGCCAGGAGCTAGCGCGGCTTTTTAATCTCTGTGTGAGACACGCCTACCTACTGCACGAACTCATACGCACGTTGGTAGTACCGATACCAAATAATCAAATTATATCTCGAGTGCGGCAAACTACAAGCCTATTTCGTTGGCTACTATTGTGGCCAAGGTACTTGACAGAGTTATCCATACGCATGTTATTACAATAGATGTAGATGACGGGCAGTTTGGCTTTCACCCCCATGTTTCTACTGACATGTCTATTTTTTCGCTGAAAGAAGTTGTCAAATTCTACACTGAACAAGACACCACAGTACGCATGTTTTATTGCCCCCAGCCGCGCATTCGATACAAATCACGACCTGCTGTGGCATAAAATGCGCTACGCCGAGGTAGCGCCTGGGGTTGTTGATCTAATGGCGTACTGGTATGGCCATCAGGTCAACAACGTCAGGTGGGACTCTGAGCTATCGGTTATCGGTTCAACCTCTATGTAAACCACTTAATCGTGGAGCTGAGCGGCACTCCCCCCGGACTCAGGCTGGATGGCAGATATGTCAACAACCTGAATTATGCTGACGATATGGTGCTGCTCAGCCCCTCGGTTAAGGGATTGCGTAAGCTGAACGATATTATGCGCAAAGACATGGTTTAGTTTACAACACCGAAAAAAACAGAGATGATGGTCTTCAGGCCGTCAAAGGGACCCCAAAATGTACTGGGAGTCCGATTTAATGGGCAGCCGGTAACCATAGTAAGCAGTTTCAAGTACCTTGGCCACATTGTGATGTCTAGCCTTTCAGACAACGAAGACATAGAAAAACAGAGAAGGTCTCTGCGTAGTTGGCAACATGGTTGCAAAAAAGTTCTTTAAGGCGGCGCCTGACGTGAAGCTTACTCTGTTTCGACTTGTGTTTGTGGATGGATCATGTGTCCGAAATAAAGAATTATGATTATTATATTATTATACACCTACAGAGTTACGTGTATCGGTATTACTAAGCCGAAAGGGGTTCATTATACTAACTATGGTCCACCTGAACACGCGAAAAAAAGCTGTTAAGTACATTTCGTCTAAGGTGAAAGGCATTTAACGATTGGTCAGCAGTTTTTTTTTCGCGAATTCGTGGTCCCATAAGTATTCTACCAGCTATCTGGTTGCCATAGTACAAGCTTTGCTTAGATTGGAGCTAGATGGTGCTGTGTAAAATGTCCACCCAATATTAATTTGTAATAAAAGTTGTTTACAAAGATGAGTACAATCAATTCCTTTCGACATATACGCGTAAACCTGTATACGTATGTATAGGCTAGCTAGGTTCCAAGATCTTTATTTAAATATCACAAGAATCATTACGTCTCACTTAGGCGATATCTTAAAATTATACATTATCAGTAGAATTTTGTGGCCAGTGGGCACTAAATACAAATGGAAATATTTGCATGACTGTAAATAAATGTATAATTATGCTTTAGTAGGCAAGTAAACTTCTTATTTGAGAAATTATTGTACATGTAGGTGGTATGTCGTATTCAAACAAAATATCAAGTAAAACAAGAATAACCTAGGATAGTTTCTAGTATAAAATATTACACGCATCATATCATAACTACATAAAGTGGTCGATTCTGACGGTCTTAGTTGACAGTACAAAACTAGCTATAAGCTCAGGGCGAAGAGTCGGAGAGGAGGTAACGCGCAAAGTTTAAATATTTGCAAGCCTGGGTCGTTAAGCAAATTGCGTATTGGTTTTATCAGATTTGTCCCGTCACTTGTTTGTATTTTTAAATGTAACTTACAGAGGCTTTGTTGTCGATGAAGCAACGGGCAAGGAGCTTGGCCCTCTCACAGCCTTGGACTCCATCGGACACGGCTTGGTTGTTCACTGGAAATAATAAAAATCTTTGTTACATTGTACAAGGTTATTGATTCCTAACGACTTTTCCTACATGACATTTGTCAACTTTTGTTCTAAGCCTTTTAAAGAAACACCATGGACACGATAATAACCGTTGTTTTTTTATATTTTAAAGGTACAAAAGACAATCAAGCTCGGACCTTTGAGTTTTTTTTTTCATTTGAGATTAAATAGAATTATTGCAAATAAAAACGATTCCACGACCAAATCACAAATCCGAAAGTAGAGTTGTTCTATTGTATAGAAGTAACCCTTGATTATAAAACTCTTATGAGGTACAAAATAAAAAAATAAGCTCAAGGAAATCAATTTCAAACTCAGAGCTTTTAGCATTATATACCTTACTGTAGAATATTATAATATTTTTACCATAGACTTGTATTGAAGTAGACTTAAAATTATTCCAAAATGTATAGAAACCAAGCGTTTCAAAAATTTATTCACTACTGTTGTATCACTCCTGCAATTTAGTGCTCGATACCTGACAAAATCCTGGGACCTGGGTATGTCTTTAAACTGCAACCAGACCCACAAAAGGACGGGCAGCAGTGACCTCTTGGTTAACGGTGGTGAGCATTCTGCGATCCCCAAGCCGCCTGCCAAGCGTGGGGATTATGGCGACACCCCTCTATTGGGAGGCCTTCGTCCAGCAGTGGACGTCTTATGGCTGACGACGACCTGACAAAATATGGGGTAAAAACACGAAAGGTGACACGGAAGATAGACTGCATTTTTACCAACCTGAAGAGCAAGTATTGACGATGTTGTCTAATGTGACCAGATCATCATGTCCGTGCACGTATTTCTGATGTTTTTCTTTAGCAGCAACAGAATCAAAAAGCCCCTCTCCGTTGATCTAAAAATAATAATATTGTAGTGACGTAATGGTGAGCTGGAGCTATTTGTGAGGGAAAACTCTGTGAGAAAATCATAGCATGAACGTAGGGTCCTTTAAATTCTCTGCACCAGCTGAGAATTCTATCTAAAAATCTGTTCCCACGCTCCTAGCGGTGTGTTTCGCCCGCCTCATTTGATAGCAGTCTGGAATATGAATTTCAGACTAGAAGTATTTGCTACCCTCAAACGCACCGTCATTGAATATCAGGCGAACTGAGAAGGAATACGTATCCTGTAAGCCATTAAATAAAAACATAACAAAGCATCTACTGTTAGCTTCTGGGCATGAAAACAAAGGCATAGTTTTTTTGAAGAACACGATATATTATGGTAGGAACAATGATATTATATATATATATATAAGGAGGGGGAGATGTCATATCGCGGCTTCAAATGGCCCCGTGAAAACGGCCCTAGGGACTGTCTCGCCTGTCTGCACTCACTAAGCGTGACGCGCGCTATCCCTTTTGCTCTCATAAAAGTGCTCTTCTTTCGCACTCCGGCGCAACTCGTAAACATGACGGCACGGGAGTCATTTTCAAACGTTGTTTTATTACGCGATGGCGCATCTTTCGTAATATTTGGGCAGGAATAATTGAATATGATGTTTCGACGATCTCAAATGACATCATCATCATCCACGGCCTTTCTTATCCCACTACTGTGAATAGATCTCTCATGCTATGCCATCTACCTCCGTCATGTCCAAGTTCGACGTGAAATTATAACAATATCGTCTACCCATTTCGCTTATGCTCAGCCAATGCTCCGTTTACCTCGCCTCAACCCCTGTTTTGTCACCGCCTTAAAGCCGTCACACACGATGAAGATGCTATAATATTTCCTTCTTTCCTCGTCCTTTACTCCATTTGTCATCACTTTGCATAGGCCACCCAGCTCCACCTTAAACTCTTTACCGCTGTTTCGACGTCCCGAACTTTTTCCTTAGCTGGATTTCAGATTTGACTTGTCAGGATGCCGTCAAAATGATAATGAAAAACATAATTTTACTTACAATGCCGATTTTTTTTAAGAAGCAGGAGTAATAGCAAGGGTTGAGTGCGTCGAGGTTCTTCGTCTGCTTCGCTGCTAGCACTTCTTCTTTGCTGATGCCGAGCTCTTTGCCGCAAGAGGCCAGGATAGGAAGCACTGCCATACGAATGTTGCTCCTCTCATCTTCGGTTACGGCCTGGAAAACATTACTTACGATAAATAATTATAATAATATTATATTTTAATGTTTGACTATTTAAACTCACGACGCTCTCGCTGTTGGAGACGCAACGCTTTTTTTGCCTTTCTCTACCTTGCCTTCAAAGTCCATATAGCTCTTACAGTTCTACAGTTCAATTACAAAGTTCTTATGTCCTAAAACTGCAGAAACACCGGAGGACAGGCAGCAGCGTTCTCTCAGTTAACGGTGGTAATCATCCTGCATTCCCCAATCCGCCTACCAAGCGTGGGGATTGTGGCATCCACTCCCTATTATGGGGGAGTCCTTAGTCCTTAGTCCAGCAGTGGACGTCTTCTGGCTGTTGTGTGTAACAAAATTTAAGTATTCAAAAAAAATTAAACAATATGTATCACCGGAGAAAGCGCAGCAGTTTCCTCACAGTTAAGAGAAAATCTGGTGAGCGATTCTCCATACAAACTTAGTTCCTTATTTTTTTTTTAATGTGTTTTCATGGTAATATTTGAAGGGTTATATTTTCTTTAGCAATTAGTAGCTAAAAAAAGAAAATGACAGAGACAGGAGTAGACCTAGACTTTATAAAAATAAATGATTGCTCTAGAGTCATTATCCAGGAAGAAAATAGGGGAATACGTTAGTATGGCAAATCTCTCACTGCATGGATTCCATAGAGCAGAGTAATATACTTGATTCCCTCTTAATGGTGGTCAAGCATCCTACAATCCCCAAGCCGCCTATACCAAGCGTGGGGATTGTGGCATCCGCTCCCTATTATGGGCGAGGCCTTAGTCCAGCAGTGAACGTCTTCTGGTTGTTGATCAAACTAACGAAAATTTAAGTATATAGAAAAAATGCAAATAATATGTAATTAAATTCTTACCGAAACCATGCCGATGGCGGCAACCACACCCAAAACAAAAACATACTGCAATTTGGCCATATTTCGCAAAAATATTTTGCTTCTCAGTGGTCCTGATTTACGTTAGAGCAAACTGGATTTGATTACGATTGGTCCTCTTTGGTGCTTATATACCAAATATTGCTTTGGTTTAATAAATTTTTCCAGTTAATAGACCAGGTGCAAAGTCTGAGGTTAAGCGTTCAAGTTCGGTTTCGCAAAAAAGTGACCAAAGTACAAATAGATACGAATTATGTGTGCAAAGGTTAACTAAAACTTGAATTAGATAGGTATCTACTTACATATCAGGGCTGTTAGTTTTTGGATGATCAATACTCATTATAAAGATGTGCACTTAGATTAAATTCTTAAATTCCAAGTAACAAATTTGTTTTACAGGTAAGAACACTAAAGCTAGATTATCAGCTTAGCTTTGTTGGTGTTCAACAATTTTATCTGTAATAATAATATTTTATGGTAAAGTTAATAATTTTCTACTTAATCTGAGCTTTCATTATTTTTGTAGAAAAGAATAGAATAGAATAGAGTACATTTTATTGTAAAACTGTGTACAAAGATGGTATAACATTAGAGTAAGTATCAACAGTTTTGTTCTTATCGAACATAAATCTTATTATTATTGCAGATTAAGTTTAAGTAACATTAAAACAAATTAAGTAAACCAAGAAACTTGGCAATATGGCAATCGGTCTATAGTTTCCCATTTCCGATTTTGATCCCTTTTTATGGAGAGGCTTAATTTGTGTTTTTTTTTAAACCATCTGGAAACTGACCAGTCAATTCAGATTTCTGCGGCTTCGCTCGCGTGGACCAAATAGTTTTATGCGCATGACCTTATAACAAAGTAACGTTTAAGAGGGTTTAAATTCAGCTGATCATTTTGTAACGATATCTTCGTGCATAAACCAAAAACCAAAAACATAAACATAGACCGCCACCCTGTACGACACCCTGCCACTTACATCCATCGGTTGCCCGCAACTACCACCATCATCATCATCAGCTCGTAGATGTCCACTGGTGAACGAAGGCCTCCCCGTTAGACCGCCACTCTGTACGACAACCTGCCATTTGCATCCACCGGTGGTCCACGACTTTTACAATGTCGTCGGTCCACCTAGGAGGAGGCCTACCTACTGTGCTGTGCGGTGTTAAGTAGCTCATGACAACACAGAACATTTTTAGATAATAGCATGTCTATCCATTCATCTTCCATACTCGCAAACTCTCAAGATAAACATTAACCAGTATAAGCTGATCCTCGGACCTTAGGGGCTCGGTATGTTCGGGGGTTCAAGTTATAGTAGACCCTTATATTTTTTCATAAATTGCGTCATAACTTCTATATTCCTGGGCCGATTTTGATAAAACATAGCCTATGTGAAGCGCCGAACTTTACAGATCATATTTCAAGAAATGGCATTCAAATTCTTGCCGTAGTTTCTGAGTTTATCCCGGACATACAGACAGCCAAAATTTTAAAAACTGTATTTTTGGGTTCTGTTGCTCTCATAGACTCCTAAAAAAATTGATTTTTAAATATATCTTCAATGTACAGTAATTGCCTCGTTACAGTTTTATTATATGTATAGATGATTTTACAATATTTCGTACTTCATCGCGGGTTTACAGGATTAATAAATATACTTTTAGGATTCATATTACTAGATGTATGCTGAGCAGTATTATGTACTTTGCTCGTTTCGTTGCGATCAACAAAGTAGTTGTTGATGGAAGATGCTATTTCATAGGGATGAATTATATCTTTGTTGCCTAATTTAAGACTTTCTATAGAGGCTTAGGATATTGGGACGGCTTCTGTTTCCGAATGAAAATAATAAATTCAATGTGTAAATAATAATAAATTAAACTAGTCACATAAAATGAAAAGGAAAAATTTTATCGGAAAAAGAAATAAAAATCACAAACTTTTTATTTAGTCAGCCCTATCTGTCCTATAACTTAATACAAGACGTTTTTTATATCACACAAAAACTTGTTGGTGATTTTAACCGACTTAATTCTATATCGATCAAAGTCCAAGGTTCATATATTATCAAGAGAACTTTGGACCCGAAACGTTAGATACCTCATAACCTTGATCTTTGGAACACGCAAAAGTAACAGGTACAATTAACTAAATAATAATAATTAATATTATTTATGTTAATTCAATTGCCTTGACAGCAGCGTTCCCATTAATTTTCCTTGTTTTTTTTATAATATAACTTTGACAACATCGTCAACTATGGTCAAGCGCCAGTTTAAAAAAAACCCCATGATCATGACAAATTTACATTATGTGATAGAAAAATGTATTTTACCTAGCAAAAATTAAAGTAGGTAGGTAAGTCTTATTGTGACTCAAGTAACCAGCTTAGAGACACTATTGTTTTAAGCATACTATGTTATAGTCTCTCCATAAATAGTCTTTATCACTAAAAGTCTAAAAAGATTGAAATAAATAGTGCGTAAATGTGATGACATCAATGAGCAAAGTGTTAATTTTAATTCAGGTGAGCTCTGGCTCTAGCCTGGTTCTTTCTGGAACTCATTTAGTTTCCAAAACTTTTTCCACCCTGAATTTGCCCCATGCTTTCCTTAAGATTTATTCCAAATATACAGCCCAAATATGCACAAAGTCTATTTGTTAGAGCTGGAGTTCACCTGAATTAAAACTAAGTAGGAGTATACAATTTTATTAGGACATGGGTATATCCTAAAACTGCACCCAGAACCACCGGAGGACAGGCGGTAGCGTCCTCTCCATTAAATGTGGCAGTACCACATCTTTGCACAAAGCAAACAGCATCAGTATCTTTGCTTTGCTTTTTTTCTTTTCTTTGCTTTTTTTTTTTTTTTTCTTTCATTCAAACGCCAAGCATTATTGTGTAAGCATTACTGTGTTTCGGTGTGAAGGGCAATGTTACCAGAGAAATTACTGGGCAAGAAGAGAATTGACATCTTATATCACAGGGCGACGAGCGCAGTGCAGTGCGGCGCAGGATTTCATTCGCAAGTTCACAATTCTAGCACTGCTATTGTTATGGGCAAATGCATGGGAGATAAATACCACAAGGCCCTGGGTCGGCAACTTAATGAGGCGGAAGAGCCAAAACAATTTACAAAACTTTTCAATTTTTCAAGAGTTACTACAAATGTTCGTACGTATAGCATTTGTTTTTTTTAATATAATTGACTAGTAAAAGTAATGTGGTACTTCCTGGCAGGGCCACTTTCTTTTTACTAGGTAATAAATACATAAGTAACCTATGTCACAATCCAGTGTATCTACACACCAAATTTCATCTAAATCCGTCCAGCCGTTTGAACTTGAGGAGGTAACAAACATTCACACTCATACACACACACTTACAATTTTTCGCGTTTATAATCTTAGAAGAGTGGTGTTTATTTTAAAAAAAACTACTTTAAATACGACATTATATTTTCATAAAAATTATAGTTTTACACAAAACGTTTTAATTTTTAAATCCATAGTTATGGAATTAATAGACCAATTAATAATGGGAGCATTGGCTTTGCATGGCTTTTGAAAGTTTGGTTAAAACTGGTTGTTTTAAGTTTCAAGCACGTCTCAAAATATGTATTTGGTATTTCAATTTATTTATCAACAACTGAACTTAATTTGCATTATTTTTCCCTAACGCAAGTTATCCTAAATAACGTAGTCATCATCAGCCCGGAGACGTCCACTGCTGAACGAAGGCCTCCCCCTTAGACCGCCACACTGTACGACAACCTGCCATTTGAATCCACCGGTTGCCCGCGACTTTTACAATGTCATCGGTCCACCTAGTGGGAGGCATTCCTACGCTGCGTCTTCCGGTTCGCGGTCGCCACTCAAGAACCTTTCTTCCACAACCGTAATCAGTTCTTCGAGCGATGTGGCCTGCCCATTGCCACTTCAACTTGCAAACCCTGCGAGCTATTAAATAACGTAGTAAAAACGAAGTAATTATTTGAACATGTTAGGAATTTCGTTGGCAGCTGTACTAAGCAACTAACTCTGTTACAGCTGCCTGCAGTTGGCTTCTTACTTTACTTGTAACTATATTCATGCAAGTGGAAGTGACAGAGAGATAGAGATAGACAGACTCAAAGTCGCGCAATTGATCCATAAGCGAGTAACATACTCACTCATGGACTAATCGTACGATTTTTAAGGTTTGATGATAAAATTATTATTTTTCCGTAGGAAACTGGAGAGCCGCAACTTTACATCCAAAGAGCCGCATGTTGCCGAACCCTGCACTAGCCAAATGTCTCGCTTGATTCGTAATCCATTGCATTAAAAAAAAAGTATTATTATCATAGTCTAATAAAGTAAAATTTGATGTTTCCCTTTTTCATCGCTCAATACGGAATGGTGATTGATTTCATTGTTTAGTTACAATCAGCATTTATGGGCATTTATGCCTCGAGTACAGGCGCTGTCAAAACAGTATACTCTAAGCTTCGAAATAAAAAACACGCAAAAAAAGTTTCAATATAAATCTGCTTAGGTGAAACATCCATAAAAAAGAAAAAAAACAACTCTACAAAAAATCGTAGGAGTAGTCGTTGGTCACTTCTCCATAGAAACGCGGTAGTATTACTACTCCACTATGTAATTTTGTAGGTCCAAGACTAAGTATTATATCGATTAATCTCTTCATTATCTAGGATTGTAATTATTACGAAAGTAAAAATTTAATAAACATGAAAGTTATGAGCCAGGAAACATCTCGTATTTTAGCTCAATTTTAACGCCACATTGGACGTAAATAAATAACATATGGAATACGAAAACTCTAAAATAATTTAATAAGCGGCATAGTTTAGTCCATAAACATTTCAAATAACTTAAGTTGGAATAAATTAACTCAGAGTTTATTCAACCACATTACTGCAGCCAAAGGCCGACAAAAAAAATATTGCGCGCTCATTTCTTCTTTCTTTCTCCCTTTCCCACAGTTTGTTAGATGAAGAGAGCATGCTTTTTAGCCGCGCCCACCGATGAGTTCGAGCCGTCAACTTGTCGATCCTTAAGTGAATTTAGACTTTTCAGTTTGACGCCACGGTTTGGACCACCCTTAAAGCTATCTGGTTCCCTTAGTACAAAGCTTTGTTTATTTTGGGACTCGAATGCGCTGTGTGAAATATCCACCAGAATTAATAAAAATAAAAAAACTTTTCTCGACTTCATATTTATTATGTTATTAACAAATATAAAATTCACGATTACGTACTTATAATTGAAATTGATCTTTATTAGGAACATAAAACAAATGTAAATTTATAAACACTGATAGAACGATGTTACCCGCAAAAGTTAAAAACAGCTGTTCCATACATTTTGTCCAAGATCGATGAACCTTTTTGTAAGGTACAGCTGTTTTTTTTTTCGTGATTTCAGGGTTGGCTTCATAGTATAAGTTGTTCATAATGATGAGTACAATGATATCCTAGAATGATAACGGTGTTCAAGCTACCGTATTGTGCCTTATTTGTTCAATAAATGCTATCTTGGTTGGGAAATATTTAAACCAGACAGATTTAAAACAAAACATTTACTATAGACGTTTTATTGTCAAGAAATTATAAATGTCATCAGGTAATACTTATTGGTAATTTCTTATAATATAAGCAGCTTCTTCTCATAGGATGCATTCAGGACGACTCGAATGGCGTGAACTGCAAATAAAAGAAAAAATTATTATTTCTCACAATGCACTAGTAAACATATATTGCTTACTCTTTCTTATAATCTTTAGAAGTCTTCCACTTATATGATTAGCCAGGCATGGACCTGGGCTTGTCCTAACACTGCATCCAGAACCACCGGCGGACGGACAGCAGCGTCGTCTCGGTTAACGGTGGTGAACACTCTGCGATCCCCAAGTCGCCTGCCAAGCGTGGGGAATAATGGCAACCCCTCCCAATTAAGGGAAAGCCTTCATCCAGCAGTGAACGTCTTTTTTTTATTTTTTTTTTATTTATTTATTTATTTATTCATAAGTACTAGGTTTACAAGTTGGTAGGTTGGTACAAGGAGCTCTTACTGCTAGAACTTGCCATTATAGGCGTATGAATATTAAAAAAGTTAGTAAGTATACAATGCAAACTAACCATACATTAATAATTAAACATTTTTTGTTTGTGCATCTACAGCTGTCAAATGTAAATTATAGGTGTCAATTTCAAAGGCAGTGTCAAATATTTCCTAGAGCATTATAAGGTTTTCGGTAATTGAGATATTCCGAGACTTTGTAAAAACAGTGATCCAATAGATATTCAGACAACTTACGTTTGAGTTTGTAATAGGGCAGTGTTTTAATGTCTTCAGGTAATTTGTTAAAGATTTTAACTGCCATGCAATGAGCGTTACGTTGACAAAGCTCTAACCTAACCTTCTTTGGCATTGCTAATCTGTCATGTCGGTTTGATGCCGTGCTCTCGAAATAATTCCTATGCTTAACAACAAATAAACACATTTCTTTAATGTACATGCAAGCCAGCGGTAGGACTTTAAGTCTTTTAAACAGTGGTTTACAACGGGCTCGTGGACGAGCTCCGCATATAGCTCGTATGCACTTTTTCTGGACCTTAAAGACCCCCTCAATGTTCACAGAGTTACCATAAATTATAATTCCATAGCTTAGTACAGATGACACGTAACCGTAGTAAGCGCATAGTGATGTCTTTTCAGATGCAACCTGCCTTAATCTCCTGAGGGCAAACACAAATCTATTTAGTTTATCACAGAGTGTAGCACAGTGAGCCTTCCAATTAAGGTGTTTGTCAATGTGAATGCCTAAAAACTTTGTACTGTTAACTTCGTTGACCTGACTATTATTATTGTGTATATTTAATTTAATATTATTTGATTTATGTGTTTTGAATTGTATTAGATTTGTTTTATTAATATTGATATTGAGTCCATTATTGTTTAGCCAATTAATTATATCATTCATTGTGTTATTTATATCACTCTCAAAGTTTTCTTTATTTTGACATTTTATTAAGACTGTTGTATCATCAGCGAATAATATGCATTTGTTAGCGGTGACGTCAGGTAGATCGTTGATGTACGACGTAAAGAGAATAGGTCCCACTATGCTACCTTGGGGTACCCCATCAGTGTTAGCTGTGTACTCCGATCTATAAATGCGTCTCATTTTTTTTTCAATTCGGACTATTTCAGTACATTGCTTCCTACCTTCCAAGTAGCTTGCGAACCAATCCAGGGCGTTTCCACGAATACCGTTCCTTTCCAATTTATGCAAAAGATTAGTATGGTTCACAAAGTCAAATGCCTTGCTCATGTCGAGAAAAACACATACTATGGGCGTTTTAGCATTGAGACTCTCTGTGACAGAATTAACCAGATCAAAACAGGCCAAAGTCGTTGAACTACCTTTTCGGAAACCGAACTGTTCTGATTTCAGAATGTGTTTTTTTTCTAGGAAGCTATAGAGTCGGCTATACATAGCTTTTTCCAATATCTTTGATATTACCGGTATTAGTGTTATAGGTCTATAGTTGTTCATGTCATGGGCTTCACCTTTCTTAAGTATTGGTTTAACTATTGATAGCTTTAATCTAGTCGGAAATTTACCTTGTTCAAATGTTAGGTTTATAATGTAGCTAAGGACAGCACAGATATATGGCGCTGCAGTTTTTATCATCTTTGTATTGATGCCGTCATAGCCTACTGCCTCACTGTTCTTCAGAGACATTATAATTTTGTAAACTTCCTTTGGATCAGTCGGTGACAAAAAAATTGAATTTTGTGTATTCTGTATATTTGAGTTATATCGTATATTACGTGGTTGATTTGAAGTTAAATTAATAAAAAAATTATTAAATTCTGTACTGATGGTTTTAGCGTCAGTTACAGTAACATTATTTACTATAATCTTGTCAATATCGTTTTTTGGCATTACGTTTTTAGTATGATTATTAATTATTTGCCAGCTGGCTTTGCATTTATTTTTGTTACTCGCAATGTATTTATTATTGTGTAGCAGTTGTGATTTTTGCAAGCATTTCCTTAGAATTTTGTTATATTTAGTGTATGTTATTTTGTTTTGCATCTTGTTTGAATTTGATTTTAGGTAGTGTAAATAGAGTCGTCTTTTTGTACAGCACGATCGTTTTAGTCCTTTAGTTAACCATTGCAGTTTATTTATGTAATTACGTTTTTTTATTTTTATTATTGGGAAGCAAAGATTGTAGAAGAGGGTTAGCAGTGAGTGAAATTCGTTAAATGCTTCTTCAGAGTCTGTTTGTTCAAAGATATCTGAGAAAGACAGGGACGAAATAGACTGCTTGAATTTCCTTATGTTTTCCTCATTATAATCACGTCTCTCTACAAACCAATAAGGTATAGTTTGTTGCTTACTCACTTTTAATGTCAACATTTGCCCTGTTTCATGGTCAGAAAGAGCTAGGTGGTGGACACTTGATTCCGCGTTATGAATATTACTTACTATTAAATCTATGCAGGTTTTATTTTGTCTCGTGGGGCTATTAATATGTATCTTAAAGTTATAATTTTTCATTATACTATATAATTCTTTACTGTGTTTTTCGTCTGTTTTTATTAGGTTTATATTCCAGTCACCGCAAATAACAATCTTCTTCTTTTGATAGTTTTTACTGGTGAGACTGTGAAGTAAAGCATTTAACTTTTCGAAAAATTCGTCAATGTTATGCCTGTAAGGGACTCTATAAATACAAATAACTATTAAGTTATGTTTAGGTATCTCTATTCCGCATGATTCAAAAACCCCCGTCGCACTCAGTGCCCTAGTAATATTTATACGTCTTATTTCTGTGGTATTTTTAACTAAAATACATGAACCCCCCCTACATTGGTTCTTCCTGCAATACGAATCTCCTAATTTATAATTTGGTACTTGGATATTGTTTTCTTCTGGCTGATGATATGTGTGTGTAGCATAAACAGCCTGTCCACTGCTGGACTTAGACTTATTATCGATGGGCGATTTGGCCATATCAACCATGCTGGCCCAGTTAGGCCTGCATGTTGGTCACACGCCATTGAATTTTTTTGCTAATGTATACAGCTTTCCTCATAATGTTTTCCATCACTATACAGGGTAGCATTCTTTTAAGGGCATATTCTGTACATCAAAAGAAACAACTTTTACTATGGGACCAACATTAAAATCGCGAAAAAAACAGCTTGAGCAGTATGAAACAGATGATATTTCGAATTCAATGTTGGCCTCATTGTAAAAGCTGTTTATTTTGTTGTACATAATGTGGCCGTTAAAAGGATGCTTACTGATTAGTATTAACCCTGTATATGAGTACTGAGTAGGTTCCGATTTTGATTTTACCCATCATCTTGGCATGTTCCTTTGAACCGTCTGCCTGATATTTTTGGACTTCTTCAGCTTTGAATGACCTCTTGGACCTTACATTTTAAATTCAATGTTTCAACTCCAGTCTCACTCGCGAATTCAATGTTGGCCCCATAGTAAAAGCTGTTTATTTTGGTGTCCATAATATGCCCCTTAAAAGGATGCTAACTAATTAGAACTAACCCTGTATATACAGTACAGAGTATTATATCACCAGTGATATAAAACTCTGTACATAAGCTCCTTAGAGCTCACTTTTACGGACCCGGGATTTGAATCCGCGACCTCACGATTTCAAGTCAAGTGGTCTCTGTTAGGCTGCCACGGCAGGCTCCCAGATAATTAACATGCATAAAAATTACTACTTTTTTTAAATATAATATTATAATTATGCTAGTGAACTTACGTTAGCCTTTTCCTTGAGGAAGCAAGTGAGTAACAGCTTAGACCTTTCGCAGCCCTTGTCGCCATCACTGACCGTCTGCTCGTTCACTGCAAAATTAAACAACGATTCCGTTTTACTATACACAAAAACATATGCTATTGTCATTCATTTTCCAAAATACATCTTGGCAACAAGGGGTACAAATTAATAGGGACGCTACTATCGCTATTACTTATAATTACTAGCAACTCTGTAATAAGTAGGAGTTTCTGTTTCAAGACTTTTTTGCCAAGCTGTAACAGCCTTACCTAAAATAATCTCGATTCTCTTAGTCACTGCTTAAGCTTCTCTGTCTTGTTCTTGCATGTTACACTTCACGTCAGAGAGAAGATGGCAGAGCATCTTAAGCAGTGACTAACGGTTGAAAAGTTTTTTTAAGTAAGACTGTAAATCTATGGATAATTAGTCAGTCATGTCGGTTCGCTATTGGATTATCAGTAACAGCTAAGTACAGTAAATAATTAAAAAGTTAAAGTAGTTGCCACGATATGATAGGCGTACCCCAAATATCCATTTCAACGTAATTGGCGGGGAGACATCGTAAACTTGTTTTGGAAGTTCCTGGCCAATCTTCGAACATGGCGTAAGAGGAAAGCGATTTATGCTCTGGAGCGGGCTGAATATAAGATGCAAATATTTGTTTATGATAAATATAAGCATTTTCCCTCTCCACCGTGTGCGAGCGCAGCGGCCCGCAGTGTGAAGCAGGACGCGGTCACACACGCGTCGGGCTCTGTTTTCACTCCTTGTAAAAGTTCATCGGAGTACCCGACTTAATTAAACATAAGTAGTTCGTATAAAGGGGAGGCCTTCGTTCAGCAGTGGACGTCTCCAGGCTGATGATGATGTTTCAGGTGACATTCAGGTTTTTGCTATCTATTGCAGTTTACGAGCTTTTAAATATTAGGTATACTTACCTATTCACGCTTTTCCAATGCACAAGGTAATTTATTGTACTCTATGTACCACTTATTCGTGAAACTTCATCAAGGTCGGTTCAGCTGTTTAGGCGTGAGAAGAAAACAAGTCAGATTTTAGTGTTTTAGGCATACCTGATGTGCAAGTTTTTCCTATTTGTTCAATCTTCGTTATATCTTCCGCGCCCTTAAAATACTTCTTGTTCTTTTCCACCGCAACATTAGCGTCGAAAAGACCATTGGCATCAATCTGAAATTAAACGTAGGTATAGCGTATACCTACTTATATTGCACATGGTCTTGAAACGGGTTAACGATAATGATGAAAAAAAAGTTTCTTCAAAATCAATTCATAATTGGAGGAGTAATTGCGTAACAAACAAACGAATACCTACGTATGCAGCCGAACTGAGAACCTCCTTTTTTTGAAGTCGGTTGAAAATAGTTATATTTGAAATATTTTAAAAACTATCAGCTTTCGGCCATACACTTGGGGGCTTACATTTGATGCATGTTATGCCGGCCCCCAGCCGGGAATAAATTGAGTTACAGTAGCCCTGTATACAATAAGAAAATCCATTGACTTTGCCTACGTGGCATGAGTAAAAACAGATCAACCTATATATATTACTTACTGAATTTTATATACTTAAGGCTACTCACAAATCCGACTTTTTTAAAGAAACATGCGAAGAAACAGGGGTCGAAGCCGTTAATGTTCCCAGCCGCCTTTGCAGCTAGATACTTTTCTCTCGTGACTCCGAACTCCTCGCCGCAAGCATCTATGAGAGGTCGCACAGCCGCGCGAACTGCTTCTATATCATCCTGAGTTGTCGCCTGTACAAAAACAATAATTTAAATTGGTAATACATAGTACTATACACGGTTATCTCTAAAACACTGAAGTGTTTTTACAGGCAGCTTCCCTATATTCCGTCTTCCAAACTTCCAACAACTTTAGATCAACGACTTTCGAAAATTTACAAAAAAATAACAGCTTTTCCATACGTTTTGTCCAAGGTCAATTAATTTTTTTGTATGGAACAGGTGTACTTTTTTTTTGGAATTTTTGAATTTCCTGGTACAGAAGTTGTTTGGTTCAATGCATAGAAGCCACCTGCAAAAGGTCTTCACTATTTTAGAGTTGACTCTGTATACGTAAATACGAACAGAAGTTCGGCTTCAACCATGGATAGAGGGATATATAATATTATAGATATATTCACATTATTTTTTCACGTTCATCAAATTTTAGTTCAATTCTTCTAGAGCATTTCTTTTTTTTTTAAGTCGTGGTTTACTGTTGACACGTCTCTGTAATTTTCTTTTTTTAGCAACTAAAAAATTAGTACGTTTCAAAAATCTTTTATGGGGGTTTATAGTTTTTTAGCAATCGCAGACAGGATTCCCCCTTAATTTACATATTAATTTAACGGCTTACTTACTTACTTACTTTTTATTTAACGCCAAGGAAAAAAACACATTTATTGTAAGTATATCTATTTTAGAGCATAAATCTTTGAATGAATTAGAAAAATAAATGCTTATTATTTAAGTACTTACAACAGTTACTGATAAAGCTACAGCAAACACTCCCAAAACATATAAAAATGTCTTTGCCATTTTCTAAATGTTATTTCTTCTACTGTCTATCTTAGTTGTAATCCCATGTGGTTCTGTAACATTGAGATCCTGTAAGCTATTTATATACCAAAAGTCATGTACCTATGAACCACATTATTTTGACACGTCGCTGTTCAATGTGTAACCAACAAAAAAGCGAATAGGTAAGTAGAGGTGCCTACGTCATGACTGATCGTTTAAGCTGGTGACTTCTATTTATTAGTTTTGGAGATCCTTGGAAAATAAGATTAATTTAAATAGTTTGTAGAATTCTAGAGTTGCGTAAAATACAACTAAAATTATTTTTCGGCTATTTTCACGTAACTTTCCTTCACCAGTTTTTTTTTCAAGCTCAAAGTAATTTCCAAAGTGGAACATGCCTCAATCGCCCTTCAATGGTAGACCAATTTTCAACAGTGGAATGTTAAAGGCTAATGTAGTATGTTAGATTTGTTGGAACTTTTGTGGAAGGTCAAATCAGAGATGGTCAACTGCTGACCATCAGCAACCTCATCTCATCATCAGCTCAGAGACGTCCACTGCTGAACGAAGGCCTCCCCCTTAGACCGCCACGCTGTACGACAACCTGCCATTGCCTGATAAAATAGACGCAGCGTAGAAAGGCCTCCCACTAGGTGGACCAACGACATTGTAAAAGTCGCGGGCAACCGGTGGATGCAACCTCATCTGATTCACCTAAATCACAGAATGTGTACAAATAACACCAACAGACACAGACAAACAGATGCAGACAACGCAACGCTTAGTAAATTAGTCACCAAAAACTCTGGGCCTATGCAGCACTCTATAAAGAAGTGTGACCTAAGAAGTACCATTTCCCTCAGACATTTTTACAAAAAAATGTTCTATACATGGAGCACTGTTTGGTTGCTGATATGTTAGAAAATACAATTCTTTCTTTCTATCAAAACCGTCAAACAAATATTCCATATTCATCATCCACTGCTTTCCATATCTTACTGCTGGATAAAGGCCTCTACCTTAATATGCTACCTGCCTCGGTCCTGTGCTAGTCTGCGCCAGGTTACACCGCGGTGGTGATGATATCGTCGAACCGTCTTGTTCGAAACAATAATTCACTGGCCAGCAGGGCAGGGCAGCAGGGCAAGCACATCGCGAGAAATTTTTCTCGGTTTTAAAAACAGGACGAGGCCTCGAGTCTCCTCGTTTCGGTCTCGTTTTCGCACGACATAAAGACACGAAAATATTTTCTCGCATCCTAGTCCTGGTGGTCTCCCCCTAGATAGACCGACAACCTTGTGAAAGTTGCGCGCAACCGATGGTTGGTGCGATGTAAATGGCAGGTTGTCGGTCTATGGAGCCTTCGTTCAGTAGTGGACATCTCCGGACAGATGATGTTGCTGATGATGATATATTTAGATAAATGCTTGTTTAATGCTTTATTATTATTATTTCCCACAAGGCCCACATAAAAGTAGAAAGCAGATATTTATACTGAACCCTTACTAATTATTATACTTCGTACTAAATAGGTATATACGTACATTGCTATATGTAAACAACATACTGATAGATTTATTATCAATGAAGAGAGAAGTGAATAGAACGGAAATGTGACGGGTCGCGCATTAAGTATTCTTCCAATATACATGTTTTTAAACTGAGAATACTCAAAAAAGACAATTTAAATAGACGCGTAGGAAACCAAACCACACTGCATCGTAATTAGATTAATTTTAATCTGTTGCAAAATGGCATTTCCAGCGTTTTACTTCAAATGCGCGACCAATTTTTCGTCGTAGTTTCTATACAATTTTGTGTGAAACTGGCGACAGCGGTTTTCCATACAATTGCTTTACAACATTGTTTTGACAGCCGTTCTACAAGAAGTAGGGCTTTCGCTGTGTTTGTTATATTATTTTTTGCGCAAAACTAACCCAGTAGGTAGGTATTTTTTGGGTAAGTATAAGTATATTTTTCATGTAATTCTACTCAGTTTCCAAATAACTTCCAGCACCCTTGACATCCTTCTGTTTTGGAGTATTGTTATGTCATTAAGTGATTATGTATTTATCTCCGGAGTTTAGGCTACATTATGCAGATGGGTGGTAGTTTGTTTATATTTTATTATACCCATAGATGGCTATTAACTTCATCCTCATCATAATGAACCTATCATAGAAAAATATTATTATTGTTTTTTTTATTTGGTTCTGAATTAAACAATCCTCTGCTGGATATAGGCAACTCCAAAAAAGGCCATTTCGCTCAATTTTCAACTTTTTGCTGTCTTGCATATATAATTATATACACCACTAAATCGCTTTTTGTACACCATTACATCGCTTCTTAGGGCGTACTACAATATATTTACCGTTTCGGGACTCCAGCCAGGCTAGAACACGTCTATACGCCGCTGGTTATCAGTTTTGTTCACATCAACAGCCAGAAGAAACCCACGGCTAGACAAAGGCCTCCCCCTTAATAGGGAGGAGCTTCCTTAAGCAACAGCAAACTTTTTGGTATTTTGTATTGCAAACAAATAGAGTTTTTGATTACGTATATATACCCATCCGAGAGCTAGATCCTCCAAGAATAGAGTTCAATATCGCGATTAGTTTGATGTTAGTTGATGTCTATGAGCGCGATAATTTTTTCGAAGTATTAATTTTGTTGTAAAAGAAGCCAGATTAGAGAAAAAGTTATAGATACTTCCTTAGTTTAGTAAATTTCCTTTATATTAATTACGAAAAGCAAAATATTGAGAATTCTTGAGAAATGAGACACGGAAAATATTAAGAAATGCGTTATGGAAGTTATTTTTCTAATGTTTTATTTGCGATTTTTTTCTTCAAGATGCCGGTTTTTTTTAAATATTATTAAATAAGTCTTTTTTGTAAACTCTTTACTATGCACTGTATTATTTTCAAGTTTGTATCAGTAATGGATATTGCCTAACTGTACGACGAAAAACAGGACGTTTTACGGATTTAGTCTTTGGGCAGAGTCTTAATCCCCACGATTGGCGCATGGCGGCTTGGGGACCGCAGAATACTTACACAGTTTTACTCTTAGCTTACTGATTTCGTACGTTTCTTTGGCATTGTATGGAAAAGTAATATCATCAAACATACATATTTCAACTCGACATTCGCTAAACATCAGCACAGAATAAATAATAGTACCTGTACTCCTAGTACACATCAGGCGAGTTAGAGCCCAAAAGCAACCCTCTAATAAAATATTAAAATATCTTTATCTTCACAAGTACCTACAAACAAGTTATTTTACAGCAACGAAACCACAGTTAGATAATTATATAACTAGAAGTGCCACGACAATAATACGCGGAAAACTAAGAGTACATAGGTAAATTAAGGCAAGACGACGATGTTATTTTTTCCGTTTTCCTGTTCGAAATATTGCACGTCTCTACAGATTCAGATTCAGATATTTATTGCCATTCCGTTCAGTACATGGTGTTTATAAAAGTATATAGGTGCATAAGTTCAACGGACCCCGTCGGGCACAGCAAATTAGAAGAGAGGAGAATATTCATTGATTGATTTGAGAAATCAAAACAAAAAAAAACAAAATCATAAATCAATCAATCAATCAATTTTGATTTTTATCATATTATTGGTATGAATGATTATGATGATTTGCATGATTTGTTAGTTCGAAACTGGTTCTTGCTTGTAATTTCTTTATTCTCAATTTAATGCAGAGACAGAGTTTTTATTGAACTTTTTTCTACAAGTTCACGAATAATTAAATGCATGGTTCCTCTGAACGTCAGTGAAAAAAAAGTAAGCATACGATGCGACTTTTTCAGTTAATCATTATTCCTTTGCGATACGAGAACGAGCAAACCTATCTATAATCTATAACCGGTTCAATTTAAGTCCTTCCTGTTTTTTTTTTTTTTGTGCATATTCAAGAAAATCTCTATCTCTACATATAATAAAAGTGGAGATCGAGGACTGTAGTGTAAGATTCCTATCTAACGTGGAAGTAAAATCTGGTATTGGTGAATCAAGAATTAAAAATGTTGCTTGCGCGATTTAGGTAAACTGTCTTATAAACCTTTAACAACAACAACTTTTTTTTATTTTTGTACAATTTTTTTTCAACTCTATCATTATTGTAGTAATCATGAAATATTTCTGACGTTTTCAGCCGTACATTTAGTAAAGTTTTAGCAATTTTACTATTTTCTACATGCCTTGCATTTTTTATGCGCCATCTGGTGAAACAGTCGTTTTGGCCCGTTTATTCATTTGTTTTCTGTCTGTCTGTCTGTGCGGGATAAACTAGAAAACTACTGCACAGATCTTTACGCGGTTTCTATAAATATGTGTAGAAAAGGTCTGGTCAACACATAGGGTAAAGCAATTGCTGAAAATATAGATCTCAAAATCAAAAGGTCAAATCAGGGTCACACAAGATGGCATCTGGTTGTCAGACCAAATGCGTCTTTTCACACGTTTGTGAGCTAACCCGTAAATCTAGGCTTTGCCTTGAACAGAATATAACCTTCAGCAGTAACTTTTCTTCATCGATTATTATAATCCTTTGCAACTGGCTCCCAGCTTCCTAATTCTATGTGGTACTTCATTAATTATTATCGCAAAAATAAATTATGATGAAAATTATGATAATATTATTATATATTACTAACATAGTTACGGAACCCTCCAAAGTGTATCATAACGTGCTTGAAGCGCATTTGACATTTTTCATTTTGCTTTTTAATTGTGTCCTGTCTTGACCAGTGTCAAATGATTATATATGACAGCAAGGAAGTGGTAACCTACCAGTATAAAACTTCCTTGCATAGCACGATGGCAGTCAGAATCCCGCTTTTTTATCGTATCCGTGAAATTTATTTAAAACACCAAATAAAGTTTAAACTTCGAAATAACACACAAACACACAGCTTACTGAAGTTACGCTTAAAAGTTTGACATTACCACGACCTAACCAAATCAGATAGTTTTTGAGGTATTCACACATAATCATCACACATCGTCTCTTACCATCAGGTGAGCTGTGGAGAAACACCCATTCTTTAATTGAAAATAACCCGTATTATATTACTCTGCTCTATGCCGTATTTCTTTATTTTTGTGGTACCCGAATATCTGTTTTCTTTAGGTACATTTCATATGATATATATGAGTTGTTAGTTCCTATAGGATAATGTCGTAGCCGTAGGGTAGTAAGAAATGGCATAAATCGGTGTTCCACTCGCAAGCATTTTTCGGTAGTAGGTTTGCACACGAAGTCGCGGGTAACATTGATAACCTCCCTTTTTTGAAGTCGGTTTAAAATGGTTTTATGTCCCCGTGCGAAGCCGGGACGGGTCAGCTAGTAATTAATAAAATGCTTAAATTATTTTATTACATTCTTCGGTAAGTGTATAAATAGCACCAAATCAAAATATTGATTGGTGCTATTTTGGGAATATGCTAGGTGCTCATTTCATGGGTGCTCAAGAAATTGGTGCTCAATCGGGAATACCCCTAAATATTTAGCTAGATTAGTTTAGTAGTATATTTATGCTTATAGTTATATTTATAATGTTACTTATTACTAGATAGCTCCAGTGCCATAAGCTATATCCTTTTTTTTGCCTCAGATGGCCTCTACAACGTCACATTGGGCAAGCGCAAACGGCGCTAGGCCTAGTTTAGGTTAAAGGCGACTATCTCAAGGGCACCTCAGATGGTTCGAACCTCGGCTTGGCCGTCGCCAGAAGTGGGGTCAGACTTGCCCTGGCACCCCAGAAGGGGTGTGCCCTGGGGCCCCAGTAGGTTGATCGGGTTGACTATTTGGAGAGAATCTAACCGATCTTCTGAGAGATCTGGAGAGTCCTCCACCTCGCTGGCGAGGTTGGTGCGTGTTTGTGTGCCTCTGTAACCGGCGCCTATACCAAAAACGGAATACTTCCTGTTGCTAGGAGTGGTCGGATCGGAGTAAGCTATATCCCTCCCTAGTAAGATATTAGTAATAATAATAGTACTATATAGTAATTGTAAATCACGGCTATAACTATCTTACTGCGACAAATACGAAGCATTTTTAAACCTAGTGTGTTAGTATAAAATATAATCTATTGAATTTCAATGCCATACCCCTATCGAACTGCTCAAACAATGTTATTACGACAAATGCCTACCTATGCGTCATAGATTACGCGTTTTATGTGCACTTTAAAATACCGTTTCAAATACCGATGTTACATGGTGCCTCTATTGTATGATAATCTACATACAATAGGTAAATAATTCTATAACATATATATATACAAGAGGTCCTTCATCCGCGTACGGATAAAATTCGCCTGCTCCCAAAATTCACCACTTTAAATCATCCCGAGCATTTTTTTTTACCACTTACGTCTTTTGGAATATGATCACAATTAAAGTAAACAGGTATAGGATAATGTAAGTAACTTCTTCCACATAACAGAACTTAAAGTGGACCTACCAAGCAAATCCAGCTGCTAAACATATACACGAAACAATCACCTTTACCCACATACCTACTTCAATGGTAAAATAGCTGAAATTACGCGCTATGTGTAACAGTATTAATTATCTCCACTTGCATAAAAACGTGTGTAGCAGATTAATTTATCAGGCTTATTCAATAGTATCAATATGTTTGAAAGGGTCATTTGTTTTGTGTTTATATCTGTAATCACTGCCAACGTAAGTGCATATAATTATACCAAATTCAAGACCGTACTGAAATAATTTTATTATGTTTAGCAGAAGTTTTTTTGTGTAATTGGCCTCCTTTGTAGAAGATAATTCTTACAGTGTTCCGACTTGATGATTGATACTTACGATTCATATTTTCAGGCGCATTTAGAACTAGAAAAAAATACAATTCAGGTGTCTACAAGAGTAAACGCAATTTCCAGTAAATGTGCTAATGCATCCAGAATGAATGATGAACAATTAGAAGCGGCAATACAAAACAAAGATATCAACAAAATTACTGCCTGTTTCTTCAAATGCTATCTGAGCCATTATGGACTGGTAAGTCATGTTATTTGGCTTTTTAGTAAATAATTATCTTAGCGCGTTCTTTTTGTTTATGCAATCAAGTGACAAGACTAGCAAGACGTTCGCCTGGTGGTAAACGTCACTCCTGCCACTAACAGTAGTAGAGCCAGAATTGTGAACTTGCGAACACAATCTTGCGCCGCACTGCACTGCGCTCATCACTCTGAGATATTAGATGTTAAGTGCAATGTTTGCACACTACTGCTTGGCGATTGAACAACTGGTGACAAAGGTGTGGTGTTCTTAATAAAATATCAAAATGACGTCCGAAACACGACGCTGTGCTCTAAACTGAAAACGCTGATATTGGCATCAGAGCTGCAAAACCTCACTTTAGGTTGAGCGGGGCACGTAACTAAAAGGAACTCTGATAGATGGTCGAAGTGTATCACTCAGTGGATGCTTGAAAATGGACGGAAGAGCCAAGGCAGGCCAAAGAAGTGTCAGCAAGATGATCTCATTCCAAGCAGAATTATCTTATCTGGTGTTGGTCGCGAGGTTTGGAAGGAAATGAATGGCAATGAAATGGAGCAGAATTTTCAGCAGTAGGACAGTGTTTAGTCTAGCAAAAATATATCTGCATTTTTTTTTATTTTACCTTGTCTCTAGCAAGATAAGCTTGATGGTAATGATATATATATAGATAGATTTTCTAGTTTTAGTTATCAAACAATGAATAAACAAATTGTAATATATGTTTCCGTAATATTATAATTCTGTTCTTAGCCCTTAGATCCAGGGGGCAACGAGACAATGGCCATGATTTAGTTTGTATTTTCAGATAAGGCGAGAATCCGGTAGAGACATTGTAAACGTCCCTATGACATTGGTTTTCGTGAAGATATACATTCCTGAGATCACTTTAATTGATTTACTTTCCGTTGGCGCAGAAGCGATGATCTGTGGTAATGGTCAGTTCACAGTTTATTCTTACTTTGCTTTCTTAGTCAAAAATATCGCAGGTGAACTATATAGCTTTCGGGTGTAGAGTCTATATTGTGGAATAGCCACTCCAGCTGGCTATTAGCCCCAACATGAAAATCTGTCTCAATGAACTTGATGGAGTCTGATCTCTCATTGGAAGCCAGTCCCCAAATCATGCTGGAGTTTACATTCTTTAACCACAGAAAGACCTGGTGTTTCGATAGTTTTATTTGAGTGCCATCTCCCAAACTAATTCCGTTCAGCACCTTTGCTTTGACCACAGCGTCGCTTACCATCAGGCGAGCGGTATTCAGTCATTAAGCATGTCAACCTAAAAGTACCTAAATAAATTTATATAACTTTACCTCAGTAAATCCTCAACTGAAGTTGTTAAATTTACTAAATTATTTTATATACTTTTGTTTCAGCATATTATGTGTGTTTTTTTTAAATTATTATATGTTTGTTTTCAGACTTCGAAAAGAATACATTATCAGATGAACAACCTGACTGTTTAAAAACTAAAATGCTGGTTAAATGTCTTGCGAAAAGGAAAATGCTGGTTAGTATTTGGATCTCTAAGTGTTGTGAATATAAACAGCCTAACAGACTACAATAACAGGCTTTGGTATTATAAATTCTTAAATATTTCTTAGTTATATTATTAAAAAAGTAGTTGTTTTTTTTTTCAGGTAAACGCTTTATGGCTCGCTATTCAAAGCTGGACCTAATTTAAATGCTTCCGGTTGGAAGAACGGAAAAATGGTGTGTTTTGTCTGTCAAGCAAAAAAACACATTTCGCGAACAAAGAAATATTTATTTCACAACTAATAAATTAACATACCACAATTACCTTATCTAAATACCCCTAGCTTTTTTTCTGTATCACTTGCCGCTATTGTATTGAAGTCATTTTGAATTCAGTTGTATCTGTTTTAGAAATCCACATCCAAACCGAGCTGAAAATAAAATGAGATATAGTTATTACAGCCATAGATTTGAAAACTAGTCCAAAACATCTGCTATGTGATATTTCATCCTCGAACCAAACTAATACCTAAGTAACCAAGAATAGCTTGGGGATTATGGCAGCCCCTCCCTATTGAGTGTGATGCCTTCGTCCAGCAGTGGACGTCTTCTGGCTGATAACGTAACCAAGAATTGTAACAGCTATCTACAATCTGTTAGCAACACACACATCAAAACATGCTGAACAAAGTGTTCTGCGTGGGTGTCTCTACTTATTTTGTCTCACAGTCACAGTCGTTGTACACAGTCTCTTGTCTTACCTCTGTAGCGTGCTCAATAAAGCATTCGAAAGCAAGTTTTGCTCGGTCACATCCCTTGTCACCATCACTAGTCTCAGCATCATTCACTGCAATAGAAAATATTATCCAATAAGTATTTTATGCAATGGGGTGATGAGAGGTGGGAGACGTTCACCTAGGGCCGCAGCCAGGGGGGCATTAACGGGCCTTACCTTACTTGTACCTTAAAATACCAATGCCCGACCTTAAAATAAGCAAAGTACTGTGAAGCACCCTACCTGTAACAATAGCTGCCTACTTTAAATTCAGGTCTAGCTACGGCACTGTTCACCTGATGGTAAGCATCACGCTTGCATAAAGCAGTAGCAGTGCCAGAATAATTGTAAACTAGCCAACAAAATCCAGTGCCGCACTACACTGCACACGTCACCCTTAGATATATATTAGATGTCAAATCTCTTCATTCCCAGTAATTTCTCTCTTGTGACATTGCACTTTGAACTGAAACTCACAGTTGAGCAATTACCAGTTGAGCCGTTGGCGTTACCCGCACTGCTCAACTTTATGCAGTTGAGCAGTTTAGTTAAGCAGCGGCTCAACACGCGCGGCTTGCACACTTCTGCTTGACTGTTGAATTACTGGCAAAGGTGTGGTACTTCCCCAGGCGCAATATAGTACTATACCCACCAAATATTTATTTTTCTTGTGATCCTATAAAAAACATACCATTATCAATGAGCAGGAGACCCACTTAGTTATGATAAGCCTACGTGAACTCCAAGGCCTCAGCTGTTCTAGATGAGAGCAGTGGACTTTTTTTTGTAGTTGTCAGGAAGTCGTTACGCCAAGTAAGTAGGTCGGAAGATCTAACTCTCTTTCTATAATATTCGTAAATCCGTGAAGTAGGTACTTGACTGGGGACGTCACCACCATTCCTTAGAAACTGCGATTCTGTCCACGCATTTACTCACCAGCCAGAGAGCTAACTCTTCCAAGTTTCTGTCGCCTGTAATTCCACGAAGGAAGTCTACTATGTGTATACTCTGTAAGTCCTATTTAGATTGGAATGAGAGCGACTAAGACAGAAATAATATCGTATGCTCTAAATACAGGGCCTGATAAAAAAAATAGCCATACCGTGGATACATCTGCCGATGAGATCTTCGACTTTGGTCAGGATCTCGTCACCTTCTTTGAAGTATTTCTTTGCTGCTGCTTTGGCTGTCTTTTCCGATAACTTGCCAGAATCGTCCATCTGAAAATGTAATGGTACTTAATCACAGAAATCATAATAGTATTAAAAGTTCAAAAACAAAGGAGTTTAATACAAAAGTTTTCACCTATTGTTACCCTCTTAGGAGTTGAATTTCGACTTTCGAATTTCCTTTCTTACTACACCCTAACGCATCAATACAAATACACCCTCCAAATTTTAAGTTTGTACGACAAGCGGTTTAGGCTGTGCGTTGTCTGTCAGTCAGAACAGAGATTCTTATAGTATTAGACTAGAGGTCCCCCGCGACTTCGTCCGCGTACGAAATAAATTTGGCCCGCTCCCAAATACTTGTATCTTCCCCCCCCCCCCCTTGAATGAACTACCCAAATATCCATTTTTAATTTTCAATTTTCATCACTATAGCTTCAAAGACAAAGAGCTTTCCATACAACATACCCCCCCGCTTTCCCCCTCCTTAAATCATCCCTGTCTAAAAAACATTTAAAAAAGCATTTTTTTTTTTTTTTTTTCAAATCCAAATTTTCATTACTAAAAGTCCAAAACCAAAGAACATTTTTTTTAATACAAAAGTTTCCACCCTTTCTCTCCCCAATTAGGGGCCGAAATTTGAAAAATCCTTTCTTAGTACACCCCTACGCGTGGAGACGAATACACCCTCCAAATTTCAAGTATGTACGGCCAGCTGTTTGGGCTGTGCGTTGTCTGTCAGTCAGGACAGAGCCTTTTATAGTAATAGATTTGTCTTAAAATTTATGTTGCGGGGCTATACGCAGAACTGTATTAAGCCGAAATGACAACATTGGGTCGCTAAGCTCGAGAAAAGCCATACACCTCAGCAACCTGAGATAGCATCATGTAGGTAGGTAGTTTGTGTGCCATCTACAATGTTTCACGTTTTTCTTTTACGTGATACTGCTATAAATAGCAATGAAAGCACCTACCTGGATAATGGAAAGGTTTAAAGATTAATTCTTACCAATCCAAGCTTTTTATACAAGCAGTGGGTGAAACACTTGGCTACTTCGTCGTTAGGAGCTTTCTTTTTTCTAAAAGATTGGATGTGGTCTAAGCTTAAGGGAAATTCTCTCATACACTCCATGCCACCCGCTAGCACACTGCCGTAGATCTTCGACTTTTGAGCGTCTGTTAACTGCGCCTATGTAACATATAAATTTTACAGTATGGGGTATAAATTAAACATATAGGTGGATAATAAAATTAACATGTGTAATGTAATGTAATGTAAATGTAACATGACTGTGTAATCTTGACTGTGTATCTTGGAGGAGTTAGCTACTGGTTAGATAACCAAATTGTAATTTTCTCTAGTGACTATTTAATTCCGATATTTTAATGCACCTAGACATACATAGTTTTGGAATGTGATACAGATCTGCAATATGTATAAACAATTTTAATCTAATGTTATTACATTCTGTTTTGTATATTTACTAAATAAATAAATAAAAGTTGATAATAATCAAATCTAAAATGACACATTTACGTAAAACTATAATTCTTGGCATAATCACTTGAAGGAGTTAACTCTCTTTCATAGGGTTAGAACCTAGCCTAGCCGACCGCATTCAGTCGCGTGCTCGGTGCACTCCCTCTGTAGTTCCTACCTCTATGCTCTCTTTCTTATTCATTGCACATTGTAAGTTCGGGTCGGATAATAGGTCCGCCTGTAGGTACGTTGCCAAACAAGGCTTCGTCCAAACGTTGCATGGTAAACTGGAACATCTTTAATTAATAAACGTGTAATAGCTTCAGAACAGTTAATCCGTTTTTGTCTTTTCCTTTCTTTCATAGTTATTTTTAACTCGATGGATAAAGGCAAAAGACGACTATTCCAAAGCTACTCCTCGTTTATAAGACACAAGATGCATTTCATAGGGTGAGTTTATCTACTATATAAAACAAACTGTAATTAAGTACATTATAATTGATTAGTTCCTTTGATTACCTATCCATGACTCAATTGGTTAAATGATACTGATTGGTTGCTGCGTCACCTCCTAATGTCATCATTTTGTAGCCTCTATGGCATCGGGCGCGGACATAGCACGGGTTCCATTCAGATTTCATACTACATACATTAAAATAAGGCACAATTTAGGACACACCGAACGACGTTCATCGGGCTTGAATCAGGCGCGAACGCGCCCGATGGACGTCATTCGGTGTGTGCCTTATTTCAATGAGCTTAGTATGAATTTTGAATGTATTGGCAGGCTGCCTGTGCCATGTGCGCCCCCGACGCCATTTCTGTGTGGCCTACGCCTAATAAACCGGCCACAAAATCCAGGATCCGATAATACAATTAACGCTTATTCGTGAATCCGTCTTTTGTCTCTTCCTTTCATTGAATTTTGTAACTGGAGGCAGAAAGACAAAAGACAGATTAAACATTCCGAAGCTGCACCACATCTTTTATAACGGGGAGTACACCTTCAATCTCCTTCAAACTTAAGCTTAGAGGAGTCAACTCCTTATCTCAAAAAACTTAAGATAATAGTAGATAAACATACATTTAAAATAAATACTTACAGCATCATTTTTCACCACAACATTCGCAGCCAAGATAAAACAAACTAATCCAAACTTCCACATGACTACTAATAACCAGATTCTCTAATTTGTAGTAAACCACTGATCTTACCAAAGCAGCAATATCGTATAACTATATATGACAATTCTAGTTGTTTTTATAGTAAACGCAAACAGGAGTATAATGGTAGTTTTTTCATGTAATGCATTAACGACGGTGTGATTTTGGTGGTCACGGCCTTCGTTACCTTCGTTACCGGAGGTGCGCTTTAACCCGTGCAGATTGTTTCCTGAAATATGGTTAGTTTTGCCATTATCAGCTGTTGACATGACATTTTAACTAATCGTGCATGATCATTTTTTTCTTTCCTCCTAAGATTTCCTGTCCTTTTTCAAATAGATGTTCATCTGTCTGGATACGATCCTTTTGGTTTTGTTTCAAAAATTAGTTCGAGTACTAGTATAATATTATATTATCTGTGGTCAGACCTAATCTACTTAGATTGTATTTTGTTATAGTTAATAAAAGCATTTGCCAAAAACAATCAAAATTATAGCCTTTGTAGCGACAAAGGCTTGAATGATGTAAGGATTCTAAAAATCCCCATACATCCAAATCTGTTCGGGCTTTTAGATGTTATGATGGAATAAATAAACTCACACATTACACTCCTTTTTTGGACAGTCGTGTAATAAAATATGTATGTTCCATCATAATTACAATCAGCTCTTATAGCGGCACCGCCGAGGATTCGGCGGAAATACAAGTCGGATTTCAATTTTTTTATTTTAAGTGATCTGTATAGCTTTGTAGGTAGAGTTGCTACTTGTTTTCTAAGCTTATTCTAAGTTTCATTATTTATAAGATACAAATATTCCGGATTACATTTTTAATAATATTATATTTCTGAATAAACTATGGTTTATAATTCCCACAAAATAGTTAATAATCATTTTCCAAAAAATCTTGCCGTTTTTAGACGTCTTATAATTTTTCTTCGCTGCTGTCGCTTCTTTGTAAGTGTCACATCATCTGAAATAATTTGTGCTTTATTATAAATAGGTACAATTTGTTTATTCACGATTCTCAGTAAAATCACAATCGTGCTTAAACCACATTTTTGTGTCTATCCAAGTATCAGCTTGAGACCTTGGACTCCACAGAAAGGCGCGCTAAGAGATTCTTTGATGTAGTCAAAACTTCAGAGTCTGGCACATTGGCGTGAAGTGGCTAATCGTAATTTCACAGAATACACTATGGCGAGTGTTCATAAGACCTGCATGATTTAATCTTGCCATCACCGTTCTTCTACTACATAACCAGACGCTCGAAGAAGAATTAAACCGGATTTAACGTTTTCAAACCACCTTTCAAGCAAGAACAACAGCGGTGCTACCAGTTCCAATTCCTTACCAACGTCTTTCTTCCTGACCAATTACAACCTAAGTTTTCTAAAGAAAAACTTGAATAGGTACTTTCTAGGTAAGCGTAGGTACTTTATCTTCGATCACATAATCACTTTCCATCAGGTGAGATAGTGGTGTACCGCTTGCCTAGTCTGCTGTAAAACAAACATCTTCATAGTCAGCCTATCATAGTTCACTGCTGGACATGACTCTTCCAAGACACGCCACTCAGCCTGATCTTCCAGTTTCCAACCACTGCAAGCTGCTGTACATTGTGATATCATACTCTGTTGAAGCTGAGCATATGCCAATCGACACAAGCTCTAACGGCTTGACAGTCAAACTGATATGAACAGACGTAAGGCATCGTGGCAACACCGCTCCGCAGCCATTACAAAACGTCACTCATTACTATCATCTTTCTCTTGGAGGATCTACCTCTTTAACATTTCGCTCATCTTCCTCGTTCAAAAAACTACGATGAAGCGTGTGGTCTTTTCTGCTATGTACGTAACATATTGTCAAAAACCGCATTAAATGGTTAATGCGCATATCAAAAACATCGTCGTATCATTTGACTCCGCCGTACGTGCTCCGTATGTTCATACTCTATCCAGACTCAGGGCGTCCTGTGCTACGTTTGCTGATTCGTGGTCTCTTCCAAGAACACGTCTTACTCAAAGGTTATCGGTTCAGCGACAGGTATCGTTGGCCCAATGCCACTTCTACTGCACTAAGGGCCGGTTTTTTGAGCCAACTAATAGTTAAAAACGGTAACAAATTGTTAAAATCCCAATAATTCTTTTTTTTGATTCATAGTTAGCATGACCAGTTGTCAAAAACGTAACTAATGGTTAGCTAGTTAACTATAGTCAGTTAACAGAAATGGTTATGTCGATTTTGACCACGGATCAAAAACCGGCCCTTAGGTATGTAAGCTATTCTGGATACGATCTCTTAGAAAAACTCTGATTGATTTTGAACTTGTAGACCGATACAACTTAGCGTGGTGTTTACCATCAGGTAAATTGTAACTCAATTTCATTAACACAATAGTATAATGTTTTTTTTAGTGTCTCTACTCCTGATATGTTTAATATGTTTAACTTACATGGCTTTTATTGTCAAATAAACATTGTAGCAACAACACTGCCCTCTCACAGCCTTTGTTTCCGTCACTGACCGCTTGTTCATTCACTAAAACAAAGAGTTAACTAAATGAAAGCTGTTACTTTTAAACATTACTACTATTTGAACGCATGAAATGAAATACTTTATACATAAATAAAATAACGGTACAACCCTAAATTGCCAGCTCTAGAATCTTGTAGAATAGAATGTAATAACCAATATGGATGGTGTGTGTATGTGTGTGTTTTTATAATATAAAATATTATCTGAATAAACAGTTAAGTAGTTATGTTTTTTTAAATCAATAATCATTTTTTTTATCAATGTTCTAAAATAAAAACAAAGGAATTTGATTTTGCAGTAAAAAAATTTGGGTGAAGTTTGTCACAAAAAATTGTATCCCAAGATATTTCAATTACGAGTTAGCATGACGTCATATTTATTTTTTGTCTGTTCGATAAAGCGAGATTGGTTCGACGGCTATGGAGGAATTGGATCTATGCAATTTTCAAACAATGCACCTATATCTACAATACACCTATATGGGGAAGAAAGGTTCTTAAGTGGCTACCGCGAACCGGAAGACGCAGCGTAGGCGCGGTCTCCCACTAGGTGGACCAACGACATTGTAAAAGTCGCGGGCAACCGGTGGATGCAACTGGCAGGTTGTCGTACAGTGTGGCGGTCTAAGACGGAGGATTTCGATCAGCAGTGGACGTCTCCGGGCTGATAATGATTGACATGCATATCTAGAGGATCTCATCCCGTCACCTTTAGTTGCCCCACCGGAAAGTTTTATTTTTTAATCTTTATCTTTATTTTCACCACCGGAAAGTTTCAAAACTTTTTATTCACACACACACATCACATCATCAGCCAGTGACGTCCACTGCTGGACAAAGGCCCCCCAGGGTCCTGGGCTGGAACTAGTTGTTCGAATAAACTAAAAAAACTTATAAATGTGTGAGTACTGAGTAGGTACCTGATACACAAATCTCCGTAGTTTTTTTAGCTCTTGCGATGTCATCAGCATTTTTAAAGATTTTCTCTGAAATTTCATCGGCTTTTTTTGGATCGAACATCCCTTTGTCATCAATCTGCAAATATTAATTAAAGCAAATAAAAACTTTTTGTTTTATTTACATACTCCCAGACTATGAAGATTACTAGTGGCTATTTTCGTAGTTGTAGGACTCTACTGCAGAGTCTACCTAGGGGAAGTATATACCTTTAATCTTAACCTTTGCCAGTAATTCAACCGAGGAGTAGTGTGCAAGCATTACTGTGTTCGGTTTGAAGGGCAAGGTTACCAGAATAATTACTGGGCATGAATAGATTTGACGACTAATATCTCAGGGTGACGAGCGCAGTTCAGTGCGGTGCAGGATTTTGTTCGCAAGTTCATAATTCTGGCACTGCTACTGTTACGGGCAGGCGTGATGCTTACCATTACTACCAGATGAACATCACACACGTCTCGTCACTCCGTTATAAAAAAGTTTGAGCCGAAATCTGAGAACTAATTGTCTATCATCAGAAATTCTCGGTTTTTTGGCGGGAACACGGAAAAATCATATAGCTCTTAATCTAAAATCTTAGGATTTTTTGCGAATTAATGTTTTAAAATGGTGCTGTTTTATTCATTGACTGTTGAATTGCATACACGAGTGTGGGCAAGTGATATTTATAATGTGGTGAAACATGTCTTTTCGTGTTTTCAAAACTTCGTAAAAGCTTATAGTGAAATCTCCGCAACTTTACTAGGGCATGACTTGGACTCGACGACGACTTATTTCGTGTGACTAACTGATTTCATGACATATATACATGTGATACTTTTTATTAATAGATTATAATACTTTATTATATTCATAATACTTCACACTGGCAGAATGCACAAAGTGCGATGTCAATAATTAAGGGGGGGGGGGGGGGGAAAAGGTAAAGGCCTATGACATTTCCTACTATACCTATCTATCTATCTTTGGTTATGGCCTCTGCAGTATGGCCGCACAAGACATTTCCTACGGCATGTGGCCCAGTGGTACAAAATTCTCATACATCCTTGTACCAACTACGACAAAATGTCTTTAGTAAAGCAGCGTCCTCAAATTCCACGGAAGTACTGTACTGCCGTACTTTTTGCATAATGTTGAAATCGATTCACCTAGATTATAACCTTTTCTATTTCATTCATTTTAAGCATTTTTAGCTTATTGCTAGGTATCAATAAGTTTTGACGGCTAGAAAAAATATTACCTACCAATTCTTTTCCTTTTATCATGCAACCAATAAAGCATGGGTCTACTCTGGACAAGTCTTTGTCAATTTTTGCTTTATTAAAATCATCCATTGAAACACCAAACTTTTTTATACATGCTTTAGCTGTGGCAGCCATGAATTCGTGTATTTCTTCTTCTCCAGACGAGCCAGCAACCTGAAAAGAATACAAAGATACGTGTTTCGCTGGTTTTAGAAATATAAGAGCGTAATGTAGTAGTGTTTGGTATGTACCTATTTTGAACGGGGAGTTCTACGTGAGTGCGAAGAAAGGTGAAAAAATGGGAGATTTTATGACAGGCAATAAAAAATTAAGCTATTTTTTTTTCTTTTTTTTTCTTTGTTCTCCTACTGTGGATTTTGGCTCCGCGAAGAAGCTCATTGTAGATGGCTTTGACTTTGCGCAGACCAGACGTGCCAGTCATTGTCAAGTTTTTATTTTACAACACATTTGCTCAAAAAGTGCATTTACGAAGCCTGTATACATCGTTCGAAAGTTAAACATTACGCACCATACAACGGAGCGTGCGGAAAAGTCTTTACCGCACACTCCCTTGTATAGCGCCGTGCGTAAACTTTACGGTATTTTTTTAATTTCCATAATAATAATTTAAGAACTCCACCAAAGAGTTTCACATTACGAGAATAAATAAGCTGAATGATCGAACATCCTTGGAAGCGCTTTTGCTCAATACGTTTGTCTTACTTTAATATTAAACAGAAAATGTAACGAATTAAATTCTCACCACTACTTTATTTTTTTTTTGTAATTTTCACCACGCGCACTTAGCGCCATTTGTTAATTCGCGCCATTTCATTTTACCTCCTAGGAGGATTATGGCGTCGCACTTTGTGCATTTGCCAGTATCAAGTATTTATTTGTATCAAGTTTTTGATAATTTTCATGTCGAATGAGTCTAAGTCACAGTCAAAGTGATGTCACACTTAGTAAGTCCTGCCCTAGTAAAGTTGTGGCTTGTTTACTATAAGCTTCTTTGGAGTTTTGGAAACAACACGAAAAGACACTCATATTAGAAACGTTTTAACGAAAACGAACTTTAGAACAAAGTCTTTTTTCTTATTTCCTTCTAGGAGGATTATGGCATCGCACTTTGAGCATTTGCCAGTGTCAAGTAGGTATTTGGTTGCGACTTTCCGTCCGATATAATAAAAACAAAATAATAAAGTTTGGCTCATTATCTGTTGTTCTTCTGTTATCTGTTTTCTCGCAAATGTGTTGTAAAACGTTGTATGGCACTCGTGCGGTATTGGTTTTTACAAACTCGTGACTATGGTAAGCCCTCGACTTCGTCTACTCGTTTGTAAAAACCAACTTACCGCACTAGTATCATAAATAACTATTATCCCATATGCCACCTATCAAAAATAGTATGCTGTTTTTGACAGGCACGTTTAGTCTGCGCTATCAATCGAGTTGAAGGAAACTACTTTTCATGAAAGAACACTTTATACATGAATTTAAAAAATCGCTCATTGACTGACTTGTTAGTGCAAATACTCATCGTAGCGAATAACGTATCGAAATATTCTAAGTTCAAGCATAGTTCGAACCACAAAGTTGAAACTTTTCCTATTTTCATGGTATCTGTAGGCACAGAAAAGCGAAGAACCTACTTTTACTTCTCTCTTCAGTGTCTGTAGGTATTTCATTGGAGCTTATTTATAGGCTTCAACATAAAGTTATTGTGTGATTTTGTGCGTTGACTAACGAGCCCGAAACATCAAAGCAAATTCATCAAGGGGTAAAAAAACGATATCAATAAATATCATGAAAATGGGACAAGTTTCAATTTTGTGCTTCGAACTAGAATATTTCGATACGTTTGTTTTTGCTACGTTGAGTTTTCCCACTAACGAGTCAGTCAAAAAAAATCTACCTACAAAAAAGTAAGCTACCTACGTATTTCGATCCATTGGTTTTCGCTACATTGTGTACTGTAGTGTTAGGACTCCGCTGTAGAGTCCGACTGGGGAAGTACCACACCTTTGTCAGTTATTCAACCGGCAAGCAGTAGTGTGCAAGCAAGAAGGGCAATGTTACCAGAGAAATTACTGGGTATGGGAGATTTAACATCTAATATCTCAGGGTGACGAGCTCAGTGCAGTGGGGTGCAGTATTGTGTTCGCGCACTGCTACTGTTAGTGGCAGCCGTGACGCTTACCACCAGGCAAACGTCTTGTTCGCCTCGTCACTTGAACATATTAAAAAAAATAAAAAAACTTTTGAGTTGTCTAGTGCGTACAATTCAGTATTTTTTTTTTTGCAAAAGCATTTTTCGTACTAACGTTATTTGTAGTCAGGTGGGACTCCCCTTTGACCGTTCCCATACCCGCTAACAGCGGCCGCGGAAGTGGGGGGCAGAGGGGGCCAAATGCCCCCCCCAAAATAAATCGGGGGGGGCCGCGCCCCCCCCGATTTTACTACCGGGTAAAAAGGTTTCTCTGTGCTATCCTTCACAGAGCTTTGTTTTTTCTTAAATGAAAAAGCGCTTGTACGTAAGAAAATTGTCGGAGAGAGCAGAGCATAATGCCTAAAATGTTTTATAAGGCATAGGAGCTGAGGCAATCAAGACAGTGGCGGCGCCAATAACTTATATTATACTACGTACCAGGAAAGTTGTCTCGAAGTTTAATGAAAAAAATTTGAACCTTATCCAAACAGAGTAACTTTCTTTTTTAATTCAATTTAGGTTTATGGTGAAACGGTCGCGAGAGACTGTCTTTTCAGCCGCCTTGTCCCTTTCACACAGTTACTAACATATAATTAAAGTTAGAAACAAAATGATCATTGCGAATTACGTAATTTTACTAAAAAGCCACTAGGATCGTTTATCTAAACCAACTAAATGAATTAGCTTTAATTTCTCACTAAATTACTAATCATTGCTAAATTATACAAAAATGTGTCTCCTACATTCTGATAAAAAAAATTGAAAGATAGAAGTGCACATCATGGCAATTTATACTGGTAACTCATTTCATCCAAATGAAATGAAAAAAAATTAGTTCCTTGGCCGGCGCGCATAATGGAGAGAGGAGAGTGAGATATAACATAACCGTGTGCGGCGGCGGCGGCGCGGTGGTGGCGCCGGACAACAGGTGAATGCAAATGGCAGGTTGTCGTACAGTGTGGCTGTCTAAGGGGGAGGCCTTCATTCAGCAGTGGAAGTCTCCGGGCTGATAATGTGGATAGGATATGGATAAAATATAGGAAATGGTATATTCTTTTATTTTACCACATGATTGATATGGTAGTTATCAAACTCCTGGTAAAAAAACAAATATCCAATGAGGGAACAACAAAGTCCTCACTTTGGATGACTATAGGTCAGAGCTGATAGAGGTGCTAAATCCTCCAAGGAGCTGGCTGAAACATTATGTGATTATAAAAAAACTACAGAAAACAAAAGAGGTTGACCCTCCAACAATAACATCGACAAAGAACAAGCAAAAAAAAGTCGCGGTCCGATGAAGGCTGTTCTGCCTACAAATGTTAGACGAGATGGAGTGGATCACCACGTAATAACGTGTGTGGCGAAAACAGGTGTAAGATGCCAGGCTGCAAAGGCTACTCACGTACGGAATGTTCAAAATGTAATGTAGCCCTAGGCCATACATACCTACAACAGAAACTGCTTTGTAGATTTTCACAATATTTTTAGAACGTTTACTGCATATTGTTGCCAAATGGCAACATACTTTTTTTTTAAATAAATGTACCGAAAACCATGATTACGTTTTTTTTAAATTATTTTTCCCATTTTCCTTACGAAATAATACAACTAATAGCATTTTTTCAAAAAATATATGATAAATCATGCATGTAAGGGTTAGAGTACTGCTAGACGATGACAAGTCTTCTAATATTACTGATGAACGCAGAGCAACACTTCGCGGTTATCACGGAAAAATGGGTCAATTTTCCACCCTGCTTGCACTAAATATTTCCCTTGCCATTTGTGAGCCAGCGGAGCATCTAGCTAAGGCCCTGCAGAGTGTTGATTATACTGCTACTGGGGCGCAACAATCGGCGCGGTCATTGTGGAGTGTGTACAACTCGATGGGTGAACAAGATTTCGATCGTATATGGGTAGCTACGGAAAAGACAACTACAGATCAGAATATGAAACTCACTATGCCTGCTATGCCCCGTGCCCGAGCCCCTCGAAAACGCCTCAGTGACAGAGCTCCAGTAGTGCAGTTGTCGCCTAGGGACAGTCTTCGGCAGAAATATGTTTCAGTTTTAGATTGGTGCAAAAACGACTTAGGAAGGAGGTTTGAGCAGCCTGGGATGATTCGCCTCGCCCAGCTCGAATCTCTTCTCCTCAACAGTTCATAAGAATTATTAGCAGGCGATATCCAGGCCGAATTAGGGGTTCATGCAACCGATTTTGATATTGATTAAACTGCAGTAAATTGAGCGGAGGAAGCCGGAACCAGTGAAAGGAAAGGGGTGAACGAAGAAGTTTGCCCCCCCCGTCATGGAGTACTTCCGCGGTCCCTGCCCGCTAACTCGTGCCGACGCCGACTGTTTATATACATTTCGTTACTCAAAAACTAACTAACGTCTAGTGCCCTGGAATCTTGGTCTATAATCTTGCAAAGATACCAGGAAAAGTTTTTACTATGTACGAGTATTGCATTGTTACTCACCAAAAAGCCGAACAAAATCGCAAAAGTCACACAAGCGTACCGAAGCATCACTACGTTTTCCTGAATATTTTATATTTTCGGTGAAGTGTTCCTTCCAAGCAGCTGGTATTGATTAGCTTCCACAGAAATGCACTGACATTTTTATAGGTACACATGCCCAATTTAACATGAATTTAAAGTAATCGCTGTGTGATGTGAAAATTGTCCTCATACATCAAATACGTGAATATGTGTATTTAAAACAACTACTTATGGTACCTACTTAGGACATTGTTATAGTATTTGAATCACAATTTGGAGTTGTACAGTCGACAACACATTCATGTGTAATAACGGTACCTATGTGAAATATACCTGAAGGTTCTTAACACTTTAAGAAAAATAAAGACCATTGCTTTAGGTGACTCAAATATCCATGAGTAAATTAAAACAAAACAGGGCTTAAAAGTTATCATTAAAATAATTTTGGAGGCTTTCCATATTAAAAATTTGGCCAGTTACAGGGATAGCGATATCTTTCAGTTACACTTCATGGACAACTTGTGTATAGCGCTATTACTGAGGTTCATAACGTAATAAGTGATAGGTATATTTTTAATAAGGTGATACAATAAGTGCCCTACAAAATTAGTCATAAGCCGAAATTATATATACTAAATCTTTGATAGATACTAAATCTGTGCTTAAGTAGGTAATCAAACGTCATTTAGCTTCTACGCCATACAATAATGAAGTGCGCAGTACTAAGCAACGTTATTTAACTTCAAACGGCGTGTTTAAGTAGTTAAGTATGCTAATTTTTATTTTTAAAATAAGGTATAGAGCCAGTTAAATGCATTTAATAATACTACTAAGCCTAAAATAATAGGGAATATGCATGTGTTTCAATTATTAAAAATAATAGAATACGTGAAGAGTTCAACTAAATCTGATATTTATCTACATTGAAAAATAATTGAAATAGGCTGGTAAAGTTCTGAAATATAATCGTTCAAAATATTTAGGAGGGAGTCATCAGTCCCTTTCTAGTAAAACACGTGCTAGTATAGGAATTTGTTTGTAATCGTGTACTTTGACTTGATTAGCTACCATATTGCCCTCCCTGTCTAACATGTAACTAATATGTTCGTTCATTGTGCACATACTTATTAAAATTATATACCGAACTGTATTAAAAATTGTAATACGTACACTACGTTTTGTTCTAATGTCCGAAATATTTTGCTGTCCAAAACTCTATATCAAGTAAATGAATATATAAAGCATGATTATCGGGACTATAAATTATTAAAATCTACTAACTAGACTAATTCGATATTTACAATTGTATACTTAAAATTTATTTAATTTTTTAAACAGTTAATGACGAAACCCATTTACAGCTTGAATTTATTCTGCTTCTATACAGCGTTTAGAGCTATAGGTATTTATTGTTTAATTGTCTACTATCTATCTATATTCGGTAATTTGTTTTGTTCCGAGTTAGCATTTTTGTGAGTCAATAAAAAAGCATATTTTCATTAAAACACTGTTATAAACTATAACGGTTGTTCATTACATTTCTATTATTATTAACTGGATTATTATTATTAACAGGATATTATTTTAATATTATTCTTATTCTTCTTATTCTTATTTCTGTCTGCCCATGAACATGGTGCATGTAACTGCGACAAATATCGGGAGTGCGTTTCACAACATAATCATGGTAAATATTCCATGAATAATAATAGAAATCTAAAATAATTATAGTATATAATATATTTTTTTGTATACGACAGAGCTAACTAATTTCCAAAGTACTCTAAGCCTGCCTTGATGACATAGATTGATATATTTTAGAAGACGATCTTTTAGTTGTGTCGCAAACTGTACCAACTATTATAGCGATTACTTATCTCAAGTTCATCAAAATAATGTTCATTGTGCATGGTAAGGTAATTCTGTGTTATTTTAAATGTTTGGTTAACAATTTTAGTCCTAGTTATAAAGCTTGAGTCAATATAATTAACGTCAAATTTCAACAATGACTTCATTCCCGGTTCAGAAAAAAAGGCTTTTTTTTGTCTGACTATATTTGGCCTTAAGTTATGGTTAGTTCTTTCCTGTTTTTTGGGCTTTCGCATATACGAGATATATTCAACGAATTCATCCAATCATTGTCTTTAGAAGTAGGTACAAGAAGGTTGCTAGCACCTGCTCACTATTTCAGTACTGGCGTCGTCCGTATTAATGTCTACTCTTATTGCCAAGCTATCCTTGTCTAGGTATATAAAAAAGCGAAAGTCAGTCACTCACTCACTCACTCACTCACTCACTAGCTCACTAACTAAATACCTAGTATATTTTACTTAGGAAAACTGACGTGGTTTTGACACATTTTTGTATTATTTATACGGGAATACTCACTTTTAATTAAATCGGATACTCCGCATAGTACGCTCCGGATACTACGCGCAGCGGCCCGCAGTGCTAAGCAGGACGCAGCTGCACGCGCGTCGGGCTCTGTTTTCACTCTTTGAAAAAGGTCACCGGATGTGATCGAAATTATAGTCGGAGTATCCAATTTAATTAAACGTGAGTATTCCCGTATAAATAATACCAAAACCTAGTATATTTCTCTGCTAAACACGAAATCTTGAATACTAATTGATCTCTTAAGCTGAAATTTGGCAGGTAGTAAGTAGTTTATATACAAATAGTTTATTGATAACACCAAAGTTACACGTCAAAACGTATTAAAATTAGATCACCGAGCGACCCCGAATGGTGCATGCGGCCGCAGTGCCTAGGTCAAATGTCACAGGACCGTTACGAAAAAAAAAATAGGAGACGTTAGCTAAGAACGGATTTTGTGGTGAAATCGGGGATGAAACTTTGTATGCAAGTTTTTTGGTTTGATGTTATAGTGTTGAAAATTGGTAGTTGGATAATTCATTCAAAATCAAATATGATGTTTTCAATATTTTTTCACAGGGATGCCTTAAGAGTGAAACGGGGGATGAAATATATAGGCCTATAACACTTTCTATCATCATCATCATTATGACCGTTTGTCATCATCACGCGGGTGAAACCGCAGGGCGCAGCTAGTAATATTATAAATGCGAAAGTTTGTCAGTGTTTGTATGATTGTTACTCCTTCATGCTCAAATGATTTGGATGAAATTCGGTGTAGAGGTAGCTTATATACCTTGAAATAAAACATTGGTTACTATTCTACCGACTTCAAAAAAAGAGGTTCTCAATTCGACTGTATGTTTTTTTTTGTATGTATGTTACGCGATTACACCGCCAATTAAGAACTGATTTTGATGATTCTTTTTTTGTTTGGTAAGTAGGTCATACTTCAGAGGTGGTCCCATAGTCCCGACTTCAACTTAGAAAACCGGATGACATCTTCATATCTTCTAGTAATTTTGTTTTATAAACCAAATTACTGTACCGATTTTGATAAAATTTATATGGGACTTCTATAGTCATCATCATCATTATCAGCTAGGAAAAGTCCACTACTGGACGAAAGCCTCTCCCTTAATAGGGAGGGGTTGCCATAATCCCCACGCTTGGTAGGCGGCTTGGGGATCGCAGAGTGTTACCACCGTTAACTAAGAGGACGCTGCTGCCCGTCCTCCGGTGGTGCTGGATGCAGTTTAACGACATACCCAGGTCAACTTCTAAAGTATTACCTCCCAAACAAAAATAATCATCAAAATCAGTTCATAATTGTCGGAGTAATCGCGTAACATACTTACATACAAAAAATATATATACAGTCGAATTGAGAACCTCCTTTTTTGAAGTCGATTGAAAACAATGAAATTCTTACATCTCTAGAACGCAATACGGAACAATCCAAAGAATCTCCAATCTCGCCCATAGATCTCACTGTGATACGATCTGATAGTGAGTAATGAGCACTTCTGGCCACGATGCATGTATGGTAAGGTGTATGTACTATGTAGGCTGATGCCCGGATGTAAATAAATAAAATCCACTCACAGTTCAAGCAGGGTATATTGTCCAAGCAGATACAGTACACACCTTACACACGTAAAAAGTCAGAAGGCACAATAGGGAAAGCACAAGCACAGGCACAGATGTGATAGAACAGTAGATAGCAGAGAAGAGACACGTAGTAAATAAGAAATATCGAAGTATATAAGCGAAGTTGTTTACACCAAGAAATTATAGTAAGGAGCGTGCGCTCTGCGTCGCATGGGTATGACGACTGGTTTGACATTCAATTCACCGCTGCGCAGGCGACGAAGTACATAGCGGAGGCTTTTGTCTAGCGCGCGGAATAGGGATGGAGTAAAGTCGATGAGTGTCCACGTAACCGACATCGACAAACTGGTAGGCTTTTAAATAGATAATTTATATATTTATAATATTATATTGTTATGTCATAGATAGATAAATGTGTAGATAGTATTTATATGTGTATAATGTAAATTATTGTGTTTATTTATATGAAATGTAATTTATTGTATATAATTAATATGTTTAGTATATTTGTATAATATCAATACTAAATTGTGTATTGTGTAGGATAGTAGCCTACACCACCCCCTTCCAGAGACCGTCAAGGTCGATAAAAATCAGGAAACCTAACATGCCGACCAGAACGCGTCACATAATTTTGTAGCAGTCCTGACGACGGTTCTTCATTTTGAACTGACAGTATGAAAGCCGGTTTTAGTCGGTCAATCGAAACTGTCATTTCTTTATTTTTAAAAATAATTTTGAAAACTTTGTCCCCTCTGCTAAGAACTTTATGTGGCCCAGAATATGCCGGTTGGAGAGAACCTCGCGTTGCACCTTCACGAAGAAACACGTGATCGCAGGTTTCGAGCTCCTTATAAACAAATATTCTGGGTTTACAGTGACGGGAAGTTGGTACGGGGCGTAACTTCTCGGCGAAGCTTCTGAGCCTAGCGGAAAATTCAGAAATGTCTGTGGTACCACTAATGGTGGGCTCCAAGAATTCACCGGGGAGTCTTAACGACTCGCCATAAACTAATTCGGCAGAGGAGGCTTGCAAGTCTTCCTTAACAGAAGATCTTATGCCCAACAACACCCATGGCAACGACTCTGTCCACCTATCATTGGCGTGGCAAACTATTGCGGCTTTGAGTTGACGGTGAAATCTTTCAACTAGCCCGTTGCAAGCTGGATGATACGCTGTCGTCCGTTTGTGTTCAAAACCGGCCAGTTCCGATAGACACTGGAACAAAGCCGATTCGAACTGACGGCCGCGGTCAGTTGTGATGACCGTCGGGCAGCCAAACCGAGCTATCCATGTTGACAACAGGGTTTTAGCAACGGTTTCCGCTGTCATGTTTTCGATGGGTGTTGCTTCTGGCCATCGAGTGTAGCGGTCTACAGCCGTTAAACAATAGCGGTAACCTTCAGATAGTGGAAGTGGACCGACGAGGTCAATATGAATTTGTTGAAAGCGGGCACGTGGTAAGTTGTAGGTGCCGAGCGGCGCAGTCACGTGACGATTGACTTTCACCCGCTGGCACGAAATACAAGAACGTGACCAATCCCTACAGTCCTTTCTCACGCCTGGCCAGACGAATCGCTCTGCTACTAACTTGGCGGAAGCATTAGCGCCAGGGTGACTAAGGGAATGTAGGCTTTCGAAGATCTGCTTGCGAAAGTATTTTGGGACAAAGGGCCTGGAAACTGAGGTACTGGTGTCACAGTACAAAGGGACTCGACTTCCAGGGACATGTAACTTCTGGAGCTGCAATGAGGAACCATCACTTAGCAGCTTTTCGAGCTCAGAGTCAGAAGTTTGACCTTGGGCTAATGTCTCGAGGCTTACTGGTGCTGCCAGTTCTTCAATTCGCGACAAGGTATCCGCCACAACGTTATCCTTACCCGATATGTGTCGGATATCTGTGGTGAACTGGGCAATGAAGTCAAGATGCCTATACTGCCTAGGCGAACAGTTGTTCTTCCTTTCGTGGAATGCAAAACTGATCGGCTTATGGTCAGTATAAATAATAAAATGTCTTGCCTCGACCATATGCCGGAAGTACTTAATAGCCTCGTACACAGCTAATAACTCCCTATCATATGGCGAATACTTGGTCTGCGCCGGGCTTAGTTTACGGGAGAAGAAGGCTAATGGTTCCCAAGCTTCGTCTTTATACTGCTGCAAAACCGCACCAATAGCTTTATCCGACGCATCACTTACAACAGCAAGTTTGGCTGTACACTCGGGATGGGCTAGCAAAGCTGCGTTAGATAAGCTCTCCTTACATGCCTGGAACGCTGCTAAAGCTTCTCCGGTGAGTTGAACTGGCTGTAACTTTTTAACTGACCCTGTCAACAACGCATGGAGAGGAGCCTGGATCTGAGCAGCTTGTGGAAGAAATCTCCTATAAAAGTTCAGCATGCCTAGGAAGCCTCTGAGTTGACGCACGTTGGTGGGTACCGGAAAGTCTTGTACCGCCTGCACTTTCGCGTCTAAAGGTTTCGTACCGCTCTCAGAAATCGAGTAACCTAAGAAGGTTACCTCACTGGCACCAAGGACGCATTTAGAAGTGTTCAGCAACATACCGTACTGCTTCAGCCGACTGAAAACTTCACGGAGGTGTACGCGATGTTCTGATTCGCTTTTTGAATAAATACAAAAATCGTCCAAATAGGTATAGACGAAATCCAGTCCTCTGGTCATTTCATCCACAAACCGTTGGAATGTTTGACCTGCGTTCCGAAGACCAAAAGTCATGTACGGAAATTCAAACATTCCAAACGGTGTGGTGATACTGGTTTTAGGAATGTCTGCGGGGTTGATAGGTATCTGATTATAGGCCTTTTCAAGATCTAGAGTACTGAAAATTTTACAGCCTGAAATGCTATGTGCAAAATCTTGAATATGTTTGATCGGGTACCTATCTGGGATTGTGCGAGCGTTTAATTTGCGATAATCGCCGCATGGACGCCAGCCGTTGTTTTTCTTCGGCGCTAAATGCAAAGGCGCCGACCATGGGCTTTCTGAAGGTCTAGCTGTACCACTGGCCAGCATAGACTGAAACTCTTTTTGGGCGATTTTTAGTTTATCTGGGGCCAAACGACGTGGAGGTGATGATACTGGCGGGCCAGGTGTGGTGCGTATGTGGTGGACAGTGTTGTGTGGTGCAGTGTGATTCCTACCAGCTGGTCGTGTAATCTCCGGGAACTCGTCAAGTATCTTGTGATACTGCGTCTCCCCAGTCACGACCTTTACAGACGATACATTTTTACAATTGGCCAATGTTGCCGTTGCTGTAACAGAAGTAAGATTATCAATTAAGCGCTTATTGCGACAATCTACTACTAGGCTATAATAATTTAGGAAATCTACGCCTATTATTGGCTTTGTAACATCGGCAACAACAAACCGCCATACAAAAGTTCTACGTAGGCCAAAATCTAATTCTAAATTTACATAACCGTAAGTTGCTATATTAGAACCATTTGCTGCACACAAGTTATATTCAGTCCGAGAACGACGATCACGTAACGCCGACCGCGGAAAGACACAAAGGTCGCTGCCTGTGTCGACCAGGAATTGTGTCTTTGACGACCGGTCGGTGACGAATAGGCGACCAGTAGTTGTTGAGGGGCAATCGTTTGTCGCCATTATCGACCGCCCATTGAGTTTTCCGACTTGAAGTCACAGGGCCGAACACATGTGTTAGCTTTCTCTCCAAATTTGCCGTGATACCAACACACAGGGAATTTCCGGTAGTTGGATTGGGATCGCTGCCTCGGAGAATTCCGATTGCCTTGAGGTGTGCGGGAGCGTGGTCTGCTGTTCCTCCCGGTTGCCAGCTGCTGAACTTGCCTTCGGAGCTCTGCTACTTCCTTAGTGAGGTCGCTGAGCAGAGAGCTAGGTACTTCAGCCACGGAAGCTACTTTAGGCGTTGATGAAGCGAGATCATTCACTCTATCTGCCAGGTCAGCCAAGTCATCAAGTGTAGCTACCGCTGGTTGACCTGCGAGCACCGTCTGGATACCATGTGGGAGGCGGCTAATCCAAATAGTTTTCAGGAAGTCATCTGGAACGCTGGCGCCTGCTAAACCCTTGAGGTGACGAAAAAATTGCGAAGGTTTGCGGTCGCCAAGTTCTTCGTGCATCAACAATTGCTTGATCTTCTTCTCATTGGAAGCACTCAGTCTCCTTATAAGCTCACTCTTGAGTTTTTCGTACTTGTTGGTGGCGGGCGGCGAAACTATTATGTCTTTAATTTCCTTAGAATGCTGATTGTCGAGATGGCCAATCACATAGTTGAATTTTGTGGCATCGTTAGTGATTCCAGAAATGGCGAATTGACCTTCTACTTGAGCAAACCAGATATCTGGCTCTTCAGGCCAGAATGGTGGCACTCGTACTCCGACTTTGAAAACATCGCTACGAGATATCGACATGTTCCCATCACTAGTGCCGGTCAACGCAGATGACGTCGACGTGCCGTGTGCATCTTTAGGTACTCCCTTTTCCATGCTCAATTAGGAGTCACCAGTATGGTAAGGTGTATGTACTATGTAGGCTGATGCCCGGATGTAAATAAATAAAATCCACTCACAGTTCAAGCAGGGTATATTGTCCAAGCAGATACAGTACACACCTTACACACGTAAAAAGTCAGAAGGCACAATAGGGAAAGCACAAGCACAGGCACAGATGTGATAGAACAGTAGATAGCAGAGAAGAGACACGTAGTAAATAAGAAATATCGAAGTATATAAGCGAAGTTGTTTACACCAAGAAATTATAGTAAGGAGCGTGCGCTCTGCGTCGCATGGGTATGACGACTGGTTTGACATTCAATTCACCGCTGCGCAGGCGACGAAGTACATAGCGGAGGCTTTTGTCTAGCGCGCGGAATAGGGATGGAGTAAAGTCGATGAGTGTCCACGTAACCGACATCGACAAACTGGTAGGCTTTTAAATAGATAATTTATATATTTATAATATTATATTGTTATGTCATAGATAGATAAATGTGTAGATAGTATTTATATGTGTATAATGTAAATTATTGTGTTTATTTATATGAAATGTAATTTATTGTATATAATTAATATGTTTAGTATATTTGTATAATATCAATACTAAATTGTGTATTGTGTAGGATAGTAGCCTACACATGTAATTACCTACCGTAATTACATACGGATAAGGTAGATTCATCTTGATTGGCTGGGCGGATCTAGGAGGCAGAGCGTGAAGAAGCAAAAGCTGTCAAATCGAGAATAGAATAGAAAAGAGGAGACGATTTTAATATCCTGACAGCTATAGTAGTATAGTCGGTTGAGAGAGACAGTTCCTATTTTTATTTTTTTGTACGTTCGAGTGACGAGGCGAGTAAAACGTTCGCCTGGTGGTAAGCGTCACACCTGCCACCTAGGTAGGATAGGAGACTTAATTTAAATTATTATTTCGGCATCTTTTATTGAATCACCTGTCTGTCGGTGTTCGTGTACGTGCTCAAAGAAGAACAGAAAACAAGGCCTGTCAACCATTAAAAAAGATATTTCGCCCTCAATTCAACTCTGTTGTCTATAACAAGACTACTATGACGTGTACCTACATACTATGTCTATGTACCTACTTGGTTTTTACTCTTACTATGCAAGGATGCGAAGATGATGTAAGAATAATATTATATGTGGATGTTAGGTAAACCTTATTGTAAATCTTTTTAATTTCCTATGTAAAAGTACTAGTAAGTATAGTATTCTTGGTTACATATCATAAGAACTAAGTTTATTTGGTATATTTCACTAGATCTAAGGACGAAACACCTATAATTTCAAAATCTCTAATGGTTGTTTGTTCTAACGGTTATAATACATAAGTTCGATTGGTCTTAACTTAAAAAGTGAAAAGAACTAATAACCTAATGGTTTATCGGATAAATTGGTCTAAAGTTTAAAATATCTAAATTTAGTACATCTACTGCACAATCGATCATAAGGTTGAAATATCTAAAGTTTCTTAAGGCAACCAATCTTTAATAATTATGTTCTTATCTATTAATTTATTTACAACAAGCTGGAAACTCTTACTGTGACAAACGGAGTCGTATGATTGTAACACAGCAAGTTCACAAGTTCACGACTACTAATAGGTACAGATTTATAAGCTCTAATAAGATAGGTGATTAGGTACTACGTGATCAATGATAATAATAGTCCAAGCCTAAGATGTTTTTTACCCGTAGATGAGTTGTACCCCCCGCCATATTTACTAGACGCAATCAAGGCAATTGTCGTGATCGCTACCAGTCTTTCACTTCCGAATGTCCGTGTCGCTAATCGTATGTTTTCTAGCAAAAAGATGGTGATATAACGCCTTTCAGTGTATTTAGACACTGCACAATCTACACAGGCACTGTGAGAGACAAAAAAAAATCATTTCACGCGTAAGTACTGTATTTTTATTGCAATGGGAAAAAATGAAATTTACTTTATTTTAGGCGACTGTTTCTCACTTTGAAATGAATGACCGAGATAGATAGATCGTCTTGTGTGAGAGAGTGAAAGAGAGTCACACCGGCGCGGCGAGTGCGCTCGCTCTGGCCAATCAACTTGTGTAGCTAATTACGCCGTAAGAGAAATTAGATATTTGTCTCTTTCTAACAACAGGTGTGGCGTATAAAGTCGGTTTGTTATTTTCTTTTCTTCACAAACTGCATAGAAACATGCGTAAGTATATTTAATATAGGCAACTTCTAGTCAGTTTTTAAAGCAGTTTTGTTCGACTATAACTACTCTATTTATTTCAAGTCACTGGTCCAAGCTGATTAGTTTTTATCGGTACATGTGAGGTTACCAACAACCACCAACAACGTTTTACTTCATACATTAGCTGAGACTATGATATACAGGTTGTCCAAATGAAGGATATCCCTGAACTTGGGGATAGGTCACATCATGTCAGAATTTATATTTTAGTAAAAGTCCCACCATTTCGAGATATTTAAGTCAGATATTAAATTATTGCATAACATTTTTATGAGGATTACGTAACATTTTAAGATAAAAAAACATTGCAATAAATTTCTTAAATATCTGAGTAATAAAAAATATAAATTCATAACTGGCTCACTGGCTGGCTGGCTGGCTGGCACTGGCTTAGGGGGACGTTTACTGATATAAATTTTGCCATAATATACTCGTATGTACATGTATGAACATGATGTGACTTATCGGCAATTACAGGGATATTATGATATCATTTTCTTATATGTATATACTTGCCTTACGAAATTTAAATTAACCATAGTGTTAGTGCCTTCTTAATTTTCATTGAGCAATATTTCTAAGGTTTTCATGATAACAAGTATAATAACTTTAAAATCTGTTTTACCGTCAAGAAGATTCAAACAAAGATCGGTACTTACCACAGGTACTTACCCCCAGAAACATTACTCTTTCGTGGGTAGTTGATAAAAATACTGATTACTTGCTGTCCTCCTAAAGATTAGGCGTGAGATTTAAGAGATTCTTAAATAAAATACATTATCATTTCAAGGACTAACTCTACAGGGCAGACTATGTGCTCTATCCTGGAGTTTTCTTGGAATATAATAGAGTATTCTTTTATCGTTTTGTCTGTTTCTGTTTTCAAATTTGACAGTCAGTAAATAAAGTCAAAAGGCGAATTAACTATTCCGAGGCTATTACGCGTTTACTACTAGAACCACTAGATTATTTCTCTAAGACTGTAAGTAACTTAGGGTGAAGAGCGTAGAGCAGTGCGGCGCAGGTTTTTTTTCGCAATTTCACAATTCTGGCACCGCTACTGTTATAGGCGCCTGCCTAACAGGGGAACGTCTTGCTTATCTCATCACTCCATTCCATAAAAAAAACTCTATCGATGATATAAAAAATCTCTATCGAAGGTGAGTTCGATGATATCAAAAACTTTAATCATCGGACACAAAATTTACAGAACCTCGATACAGTTTTTTTTTTTGATAAATCATTCGTCATAACAAAAAACTCCAAAGTTTCAGGTTCATAGTGGTACAAATGTATTTTTTATTCACTTGTTAGGCAAAAATGAAGTCTTTAGGGTTGTCTTCATACAAGCACTTGGCGGTCCAATATGAAGCTTCGCACACATCCTTGTACTTCTTTGCTGAAATTAAATATTATATTTATTAATAAACAGTTACAAGGAAGACCAAATTTTTTGGGTTTAATTTTTTACAAAAGATACAAAGTTAAGTATCAAAAGATGGCAGACTTCCCAATCAACCAAGCCACCAAGTGTATATTTTCTAGACATATTTTTGTTCATTCCGTTTGATTCCTTAATAATAAAGATTATGATTACATTGAATCATCATTATGATTTTATTTAGTAGTTATTTTTCACAGATAAAACTGTAGAATAGTGCTATAGCGTAAAATACTTACATACGTCTTTACAATGATCTATGCTAGCCTTCACCGAAACCTTCATATCTGGCGGGTACATCAGATCAACCTGTTTTATCGCTGACTCGTAGTTGAGCTTATTATTTTTTACCTGTCAAATAGATCGGGTATTAGCAAAAGGTTATTGACTTCATATTCTTGTCGCCGTTGTGTGTGTGTCCTGGGGCCTTATTTTTGAATCGTGCGCAAGAGTTGCACATGCGAGCGGAGCCGACCTTGAAACGATATTGTTTGAAATAAGGTTCAATATCGTTCGAAATTCGGTACTGCTCGCATGCGCAACACTTGCGTAGGATTCAAAAATAAGGCCCCTGCACTGATGTTCCGCTTGAAGTGTATAGTCAAAGATTACGAAGGATGCGCCATCGCGTAATAAAACAACGTTTGAAAATGACCCCCGCGCCGTCATGTTTACAACTTGCACTGGAGTGTGAAAGATGATATACACTTTTATGAAAGCAAAAGGGATAGCGCGCGTCTCGCTTAGTGAGCGCAGACAGGCGAGACAGTCCTTAGGGCCGTCTTCACGGGGCCATTTTAGGGCGCGATATGACATATCTCCCTCCTTATATATATATATAATATCATTGTGTATAATGCATTTTCCCGCCAGCAACGAGCCAACGCGGCTCGTACGGGTAAGTGAGTAACTGAGTGGCCAACCCTAGTGTCAGAGTGTCCCCCAATATATATAATGTGCCGCCCGAAGGCCTCTGACATGGCTGACGGTTGTGGTTTTAGAAACTAGAACAAAGAACCGGGACCAACAATTTAACGTGTCATCCGACCCACGGTAGCGCTCAGAAATAAATGCCACTCACGGTCACCCATCCGAAGACTGACCGGACCGTCCGATGCTTAACATCGGTGATCGTTTAGAATCACCTAGACAAGCTACGCCACGAGCGCTACGTAAGTCAGTAAGTAGTTTGATTCTTTTAAAATCCGTTTGCATTGGTACGGCTCCCGTATCCAACCCACAAAGTCACGATTCTGAATCTTGATGTTTTCCTCGTCCACAACAATAAGGTTCATAGTCTTACGCTTTTTGTATTCATATATTGTATCAATTTTTTTACCTGCGACGTCACTATCGGCCAAATTGTTTGATGATCTTTTGCGTCAATGCCTTACGTACCGTGTATAGTTTTCTAGATTTTCCTGTTTACTTTACACAGAGTTACGCGGAAAAAATATACTAAGCCGAAAGAGCTCTTCGTTGCGTTTTCCATCTTCGACCACTTAGCATCAGGTAAGTAGGTGATTGTCAAACACTCAACCGATACAACTCAAATTTAAAAAGTACCTACAAAGTATCTAACTTTATAATTTGTAATTAAAGTCGTTCTGAATGCGAAAAGCTCTTCTTGGCCACCTTTCTGTTACGTCTTGTTATGTCTTTCTGTTACACGTACGTTTATTGCTTATGGTATAGCTACGCTTCATGAGAAGCGTGTAGGATAATTAAAACAAGGAAAATATTGTCTGAGGCGTCGTAAAAATAGATACGTAAGTGCGTACGTATACGTAACTAAAGTATACGGCTATTAATAGAATTGCTTTATGTAATTAACTTCTATAAAAATATACTGGAGAGAGAGAGCTAAGTAGATCCTCCAAGTATACATGTTTAGTTTATTTAATGCACGTGTTCATTTATTTCTTTGGTTCTTAAAAAAACATGTTAATATAGTAAAAAGTTGTTAGTGGACTTACGTAAAAGCTAAAGTTCTACATCTAATGTATCACGGATATCGGCGATATTTTTTACCATCAGGCCACACGTATCCAAGAGAGCCTTATAGCCAATTACCACAAATTAGTTTTAAAAACCTGTTTTTTTAACTTAAATTACAAAACCAAAGCAAAAATAATAATAATAACAATATCGGTGTTTTTTTTCACACAGCGCCATCTAGCCGCAATCTAAGCAATACTTGTACAATGGAAACTAGATATGTAGCTAATAGAAAACTTACTTATAATACATACTACACTAAAACACTATAAAGGGGAGGTTGCCATAATTCTCACGCTTGGCAGGCGACTTGGGGATCGCAGAATGCTCATAAACCGAGAGGACGTTGTCAGTCATCCGGTAGTTCCGGGTGCAGTTTAAGGGTGCAGGCAAAGACAATAAATCCTGTTGACTGCTCGACCGACTCCTCCAACGAAAATTAGTAGTTTAAAAACCACTGCTAGCCACTGCGAGTACGTCAGAATCTCATTGTATATCATATTGCGTCATCCCAGTGATGGGCCAATCGAAGCACCGCAACGGTGAGTCGTGTTTGTAGGAAACATTATGCTCACGAGCCATCAACAGGTTATATGGATTTGTGTGTGCAGGTATTCGGATAAATAAATAAAACTTACAATCTGAGTCATTTGATAAACGCAAGCGATGTAACACATCACGTCCATGTCTTCAACGAATTTTCCTTTTTCTATATGTGCAATTTTATCTGTAAGCAAGTTTTTGATAGAACTTATTAATTAAAAACATATTTTTTGTAGATATTCGGTCTTACTTAAAAACACCGCAAATCAAATAACGAACGAAATACGAATTTTGTGCCGTTTCTTTTTTTTGCGCAGAAGTTACAACTTGAGTCACCGGGCCATATCTACCACGCTCACCCTGCTGCCGGTTGGTGGATTCACATACGCCATTAAATTTCTTCTCGGGACGTATCCTGGTTTCTTCACGCTGGAGGGTCTCCAGATTGGGGGTTTTTTTCCCTATTTTGGGGATAAATAAAATGATTGGGGACGTAATGGGGAAATTAAAATTGCGGGGAAAGTCTTGGGCAACAGATTTTTTTTTGGGGAAAGTTTGGGAAAACAAATAAATCAGCTGTTCGATACATTTTGTCAAATTTTTCCAAGGTCAATGAACTTTTTACAAGGAACAGCAGAAATTTTTTCGCGATAACAAGGTTGGCCCCATATTAAAAGTTATTCATAATGATGAGTACATTAATACCATTCAGTATTAATTACTTTTTTTGTTACACATTGTATATTATGTTATTCCGAGATATAAAGAAAAAACTATTACTACATAAAGTAAGGTAAATACGAACCAAAAATATTTGGGGTTTTTTTTTTGGAAATAGTATCTTTTTGGGGAATTTTTTTATGTGATCTAGGGAAATTTCACGCTGTTACGCTGTTTCCTTCATTGAAAAGACAGTGATATAGACTCCAAAGAGGTCATTGGTACGGGCCTGGGCTTGAATACGCTACCTCACGTTTTCAAGTCGAGCAGCCTCCTGCTTTTTTCCTGCATTCTACAGTTACAATGAATCGATTTAAGCAGCGTTCTAAAGATAAACCCAGTATCACAGAAGAAATAATAGTAACAACCTAGTATAGGAGTTATAATTCAGCTTACCTTCTTCGACGCCCGTTTTCCCTAAGCATTGTTTTCTCACCATCTTCCCCGTTTTCTTCAATTGTTCTCTCGTCATCTAATAAGGTTATAAAAGACAAACACATTATATTTTTTGTGGGGAGAGGACCCGATAGAATTAGATTTTGAGGTGAACGGGCGATTTTCTAGCACGCAATTTAAAAAAAAGTCTCCCTGCTTTCGTCCAACAGTGGACGTATTCCGGCTGTTGATGATGATGATAAAGAATTTTAAAAAAGTAGTTCTCTTCAACTCGATAGACGGCGCTGACTATACGTGCCAGTAAGTAAGTAAGTAAGTAAGTAAGTTCGTATAGGCTGAGTGGCCAGCCCTAGTGTCAGAGTTAATGTGCCGCCCGAAGGCCTCTGACATGGCTGACGGTTGTTGTTATAGTAACTAGAACAACAAAAAAATTACGTGCCAGTCAAAAACAGCGTCATATTTTTGATCTGTGGCACTAAAATAAAATAAAAAAGTTGGCAATGACAGACACGTCTGGTCAGCCCCATCTACAATGAGTTTCTTTTTTTTAATTTCCTTTCAGTAAAACACCCATTCCTTCGAGTATGTAGCCATGGGCTATTCACACTTCTAAGAAAGTGATACTAAAGTTGACCGCACACCGGATATGCAATGACAACATTTATATTTTACAAGTACTTATACAACTGGTTCCGCTTATACATCTGTCCCTGGAGTTACGATAAGTGCTTTCAATGAAGCGAAATAGATAAAATACTGCTTCGATGAAATGCGTTTTGTAGTATGTATAGGTGTTTAGGTAAAATTTAGCACTTAGCAAATTGCGGTAGCCTTATTAAAACATTGTATACATTATAGTTTACTTTATATCTACTAAATAATCAATGTAACAAGTTACAAGTTAGTTAAAAGTTTAAATGTATTTGGTAATGGCATAATGGCATAAACAACCTTAGACAAGACAAACCTAACCTAAGGTTTCCTAAGACAAACCTCTGCGAGGTTCAGTAGGTGCTGGTTACCGAAACCTTTATTGTATTAAATGTAACTAAGAATAAACTTTTTTAAAAAAACCTGGTTTTGTACGTCACGATTTCAAGTAGAGTGGTCCCGCGAATAGGCTACCACAGATTGTAGAAAAGATCTAGATTACCTATATCTCTCAGGAAACAAGGAAGCCGGCAGTTTGTTCCGTTCCTTGGCAGTGTGGATTAGAAAGGTAGAGTCAATATTGTACATGTGACGCGTTTCAAATGTAGAGCCACTCTTTACAGCACGTCCAATTAGATTTATTATACAGGTTTAGTCCTAATCAGTTAGCATCCTTTTAAGGGCATATTCTGTACAACAAAACAAACAACTTTTACTATCGGGCCAACACTGAAATCGCGAAAAATATATCAGCTGTTCCATACAAAAAGATCATCGAATTTGGACAAAATGTCTTTTTTGCGCGATTTCAGTGTTGGCCCGATAGTAAAGGTTGTTTGTTTTGATGTACAGAATATGCCCTTAGAAGGATGCTATCTGATTAGGGCTAACCCTGTATAATATAGAGTTAATCTATTTAAAATTAAACAGGTATCTGATATCGTACATTTTGTTTATATATTTTTATTCTTGACAGGACAGGGTTTTGACCAAAACTCACCTCATGTTAAGTGGCGGTGTGAAACACACTGACTGGTACCTACTTAGGCTGCTATCACACTAGCGGTATGCGAGCGTTTTTAAAGCGGAGCGGGCGCGCAACGAATACGTCGCGGCCGTGCAACGAGCTCGCCGCGAACGGCATTTTGTACATTCCCGTACAGAACCCTTTTGTGCTTAAATGCTTTCATTTTCTGTGTCTTCGAAGTAACAAAGCTAACAGAAGTGTTTCCTCGTCGGAATCAATTCTGTTACTGAGTGTATTGTACGTCGTGAACTCGCCGCGAACAGGCGACGAAAACGTTGCGTAATCGCCATGTCTCCGCGACGTGTTCGCTGTGCAGCCGCCGCGTGTTCGCGACGTATTCGCTGCATGCCCGCTCCGGTTTGAAGACGCTCGCAAACCGCTATCGCTAGTGTGATAAGGCCCTTAGCAGCAGAAACCTCTCTTAACTCATTGCGTTATAAAGGAATCAAAACAAATCACACTTACCGCATCGCAATCCCCAGCTATCACAAGAACTGTAACTAAGATAGCCCAACATTTTTTCTCCATCGATGAAACAGAAAACACACTTCGTCCATACGTCTTTAAAAACAAATATCAACTGGGAGTGGTTATTTCATCGCCACACTATATAAACTCGGAATAGATTATAGGAAAGGGATTCTCAGAGCTTATTACTTAAACACATAGATCTTAGTAAGTGTCCAGTAATTAAATCTAATTTAACTACGTATCATTATGGAACTACAGTCGCATCTACATGTACCTAAGCATTGTAAAAAACAGAGTAATCTGACCGATTGACACAGAACCACGACGAGGGCGTGGTTTCAAATCCCGGAGCCGTACCAATGAGCTCTTTGTAGTTTTTGCACGGAACTTAATAGAAACAGGCTCTTCGCTGAAGGTTAATATTGTTAGGAAAACTGCGCATGTCCGAAGAAGAAATTCAACGGTTGTGGATGTGGAACCCACAACACACAACGGGGCCAGGGATATGGCACAATCGCCCTTCAAGGGTAGACCCATGACTCGTTTGCTGGGCGAACCAGCAGGCATAGCCAGCAGGCTAATCATGTAACTGTTCGGTATTGCGATTCGGATCGCGATTTGTCATAAATGTCACTTGTCACTGTCACAGCTTCACAGTATCACGGAGGGATTTCTCTCGTTATCGTTATCGAACGAATGCATTGATTTCCTTAATTAAGTGAAGCAAATCCGTCGATCTTTTGGCGTTTCATCCTGCCCTGCAGGGTCAAATGAGCTTCGGCAGTGACAATGACAATTTTTGACAACTCGTATCCAAATCGCGATCCCGAAAAGTTACATGATTATCCTACAGCAAGCGAGCCGTGACAAAAGTCTATCCACTCTTTTTCCCCGCGAAAACAAGGCAGACGTATCCACATTGTAACTTTATCAAGTACCCGCGAGGGAAAGACGAATTACCCAGTCCTATGCGCGTGCTAGTGCAGGGGGCAGGCGAAGGGGCAGCAGTGGATTATTACATTCGCTTAAGGCCCGGTTGTGTGTACGTCCAGGCGAGAAAACGATAGGCACTAAACGGTAGGCGCGAGCAAGAAAGAGGAGAAGGTGCGAGCGCTTGAATTACTAAATTTGGTAGGTTTTTCTTCGTTTTTTAAAATATACTCGTAACAAAGAAATACTGTAATCTTAAAAATCAAAAAACTAAATAATACTATATTCTATCATTATTATAAAGTTTACGTGGATTCATATTGTATTTTCTTCGTTCTAGCTTATCGCAATGCCGATTTAGTGTCTAGTTTGAATGTTTTTTCAATCTAGCCAAACATTCAAAATCGCGTTTTTTACACATTCAAAATCATAAAGCTAAAATATATGATCAATATTAATAAAATATATTGTTTGGTTCAATATCGAGCATATTGGGTTTGTCCTGAATTTTAAAAAAGTTCAATATTAATACAAGCCCGCCTTAAGTGACCCTCTTTCGGCTAAGTATACCACAGCTTATAATAACCAGCTGTATACCTAAGCATGAATGATGAAAAAGTATGATGATTGGATATGATCTGCAGTCAAAAACTGCAACTGCGAACTTTGGAGCTGGGTCTAAACCTAATCTGTGATGGATTGACTCGATGGCCTTCTCTATTTTTCCGGAGTTTTTATAGGCGGTGAGTCGATCTATGAAAAACCTTAATTTATTTGATATTTTGGAATCTTTCGATGATGATGAGTCCCGATGTATGTCTGGTCTGGAAGACTGGAGAATAATGGAAACATTTTCAGTTTCTCTTCCAGAAGCAGCACGTGTTCTAGGTAATCTCATACTTTGTTTTTTTTTGAATGTTTTGTAAAGGCTTAAGATATTTCCCATACGCAGGTAAGATAGTAGTACAGGATTCTCGTTGTTTTATCTATCTGCTCTTGATGAGGGTGTTGTCGGTAATCTAAAGCAAGGAAAAATACTGGGTACAGTGCCTTGTTTTAAGAATCTATGCAGCTGTTGACGGCCTGAAAATAGATTTGTACCTAGGTTAGATATCAGTTTACATTGTATGTTGGCCAGAGCTTTAATTAGTAAGGCAAAGGATTGCTGTACAAACCTGTATATGCAGAATCTTCTCGGTAATTCGAGTCTAATAACATATATATATTTTTAACATTTTAGAGAAAAAACTACAAAATGTATGAAATTGACAGTTAACTATGGCCGCATCGACGATGCGCCAGCTAGCGGACAAAATCGGAATGTGGATCCCCATTAGAGGGCTGTAGTAAGATAATCGTAGAAGGGCAAACTGTTTAGCGATCTCTTAATGATATAGAAAACACCGCCACCTTTGGAGATTTGTAATACCAGCAGAAGGTATTCCCACTGTGTTGCCATATTTCCAAGGAAAGGATTCTGTAAAACAATTTCTTGAAACAAGGTAGGCGAAACAAAGGCAAAGCAATAAGTAACGATTTATTATAATTTTGAAATACATACAAAAGTTGTTAAGAACGTCAGTAAAATTTTTAATTAATATGATTCTACATTCGTTTATATTGTAATATACAAAAGAGATTTTTTATTTCCTAACATAAAATATCAAATATATAATATATCGTAAGAGGCTGTTACTAAAACCAATAAGTTTAAATAATCAAGCGAAAATGAAATTTTTGGGATCCGCTTCATACAAGCATTTTGTCGCGTAGAATATTCCTTCACACATGTCTTTGTAGTTATTCTCTGAAAGAACACAGATTAATTTCAGAAAAATGTTTTCATAATAAATTGTCAAAAAGGTTTTACTGATCAAACTTGTGAAGATTAGAACATAGTAAACAAGTAACGAAGCAAAGTAATGAAGTTCCTACTTTGCCTTATCCTTAGTCATCCTAATCGTAACTTCTATAATAGCGAAAAAGTACCTATAGCTTATATTGACCTAATATCTAAAGAGTCACAATCTCTAAGTGAAAACAGTAAAAAACCTCCGACTGCCGTTGTACATACCTATACGTGCATTATACCGGGTATTAGTTTGAACACCGTTATACTTTTAGGATATCATTGTACCTACTCATCATTATGAACAACTTTTACAATGGGGCCAACCCTGAAATCAAGAAAAAAAAACAGTTGTTCCATACATTTTGTCCAAGATCGATGAAACTTTTTGTATGGAACAACTGGTTTTTTTCGTGATTTCATGGTTGGCTCCATAGTAAAAGTTGTTCATAATGATGAGTACAATGATATCCTATAAGGATAACGGTGTTCAAACTAACACCCTGTATAGTGCACAATAGGCTAGATGACTGATGTTTAAATCGTTGAAACCAATAGCTTTGATGAAGAATTTAAGTAAATATAGTATGGCAATTGAAAACATTATTTAAATCGGTTAAATAATGTTCTGATATATGAGCGTTTAAAGTTTTTGTTAGAGACAACTCTGTCCCTTTCCCACAAAACAAAAAATGACGTCACGCCTTACTTGTCAGAATAAAATTTATATGGCGTCCTGACAAGTGACGTCACGATTTGCTGTTTCGCCTCTCTGTCTAGCATGATATTAAAATGCTTATAAGTTGCTTATTTTTGATCACATTTTAATTTTCTTTTCATTAATCAGCTATATTTGTGGGCCACATTTGAATAGGACAATTAAAAAAAACCAGTCTCTAGCCTATTGTTTGAATTTAGACGTTATGTCGCTTGTATAGTGGTCAATGTATGCTTGGGCGCTTGTGTCTTATCGTAGTTCAAGTCGGTCAAAAAGTCGGCGCACTCCATGGCGTGTGCCGAGTTTTGGCTCGGACATTTTTGTTTGCACGATTGTGACTCTATAGATATTAGCTCAATGATAGCTTAGCAATAAACTCTTAAAACGGATACTTTTTCTCTCCTGGCAAAACTGTGGCAAATCCAACCAATCATCTTCCTCTGTCATACTACCGGTTTGTTTTACTAGAACTATTTGTGATAGTAGCACCCCTAAATACTTTTTTTTTTTAACAAAGCTATAATTCTTGTGTGCGTTCCTCTGGACGAAAAAAGTAAAATTTCTGATTTTGGCTTTGGCCAATTTTTAGGCGTCGTCGTTTCTGCATCTAGCTATGTCAATCAGTTAATAAAAATTTCATGACTAATCGGCTGAAAATGTTATGGAAATTTGGCATGGTATTAGATGATAGACATCCCTGGAAAAAGAAGAAAACTGTAAAAACGCATATAAACCACTAAACGGAAAAAAATAAAACATACCACCAAAAGAACTCGAAAAAAAACAAAACTCGAAATAAAGGTTTTTTGGGTACTTACGAACTGGCATGCATTTTGTGACTGCGTTTTTGACGGATTCTCTCATGTCCTGAGGATATAGCATGTCAATTTGTTTTGATATTAAGTCGCCATCTAGTTTATCTTTCTTTACCTGTACACAAACAAAAAAAAAATTTGTTTTTGCCCTAGATACAGAAATAAAGGCAAGACTACACACACAGCCACAGGCAACAGGCCATAGGCCACAGACTTGGGAGTTACAGGCTACTTTTTATATTTAAAACAAATCGTTCCTTTGGATTATCGCTGCGGGTAAAACCGCTTGGCGTAGGTATAAGAAAATGAAATACTCAATACCTATTACTCAGGATAGGATACATAATCACTGCAATTAAAATACACACATACAGAATATATATCTATAGATCTCTAGATTAGATCTATTTATTTTTCTGGTCTGAAAAATAATAGATATAGTAGTTCTGTTAAGTACTAACATTACTCTGATCGAAAGTTGAACACTTTTGAACAAAACTTTAACGTAAGTACCTACTTCTTACATGTAGGCTGTAGGTAATATGCTTTACTCACCACCTGAATACTTTTGTATATGCAAGCGACGTAACACATAACGTCTTTCTCCTCTATGAATACACCTTGATCGATGTTTGTAACTTTATCTGTAACATAAGCTTACAGTAAATAATCACCCCATTGTTTCTAACCTATTACAGAGCTTCCATTAATTTATGAAAAAAGGTATACAACTGTACCTTCAGCAACACCAGTTTTGCTCAGACACTGGTTTTTCATGATTCCTAAGGTTTTCTTTAATTGCTGACGTGACATCTGAAAATTTTTCGAGTAGGTAAATAATTCGTGTTTTTTTACATTGAGAAGCAATGCAAAGTTCGATAAATAACTTTTTATGTGAGTATGTCTATCTCATTATTTTAGAAATGTAACTCGATTATAATACAAAATCTTTACGAGAGACAATTATACCTACTTGTAAGTTTCTAAAGGAAATTGTTGATCTATTCCTTTCTAATACCAAAAACTGATACCAGTGGTATTCGTTTATTATCGTAATTAATTTTCTATTCCCATCGAATACCAAAACTTAAGTTTTGGTACAGTCACAGAAACAAGTTTTTACTTCATATTTTGTTCTTAATTTAAATATTTAAAATGTGTTATTCGTTGGGAATAGAAAATTAATTACTATAATAAAGTAATACCGCTGGTATTCGTTGGGAATAGAAATTTCATTACTATAATAAAATAATACCACTGGTATTTGTTTTTGGTATTACAAAGGAATAGATCAAATAATTCTAAGGAATTATTACTAAGGAATTATTTGATACGTAGAAAGTTATAAAAGTAGCATATAATTTTTATAATAACGTACAAGATACAACTTACCGCCGCTGCATATCCGAAAATCACAACAAAAATAACTGTAAACCTAAAGAAATGCATCGCAAAAATCATTTAGTCCACAATGCTTTTGGTTCTCGGATAAACCGGCAAAAACTAACATTATTCCTTCACACTCATAAATATAAACCTTTGGACCTTGTGTATTTGGTTGAAAATTACTGGGAAGTTTGCGTAGGTAACAATTTGGCCAAAATAGATATCTATTAACTAAACGTTTAGCAATGATTAATGACTTGAAATCTGTGGTTTTCATACCTGTTTACATTTTGGATATAATTTGTTTACTACCATTTTACTTTATAGTGATGAGGACAAAGTAACAGACGATCTGGTCAGTCTTCGAAATCTTTCGAATGGGTAACCGTGCGTGGTATTTTCAACTAGGTTCTACGGCGGGTGAAATCTCAATTGTTTGTCTGGGTATGTCCTAAAACTGCATTCAGAACCACCAGAGAACGGGCAGCAGCGTCCTCTCGGTTAAAGGTGATGAGCATTCTATGCGATCCCCAAGCCGCCAGCCAAGCGTGGGGATTATGGCAATCCCACCCAATTAAGGGGGAGGCCTTCGTCCAGCAGTGGACGTCTCCTGGCTGATGATGAATTGTTTGTTCGTACGTCAAATTTACTCTGACACTAGGGCTGGTCACTGTTTATACGAGTGTTTATATCTCGTGTCTCGAAAACTTCTAGGAGTAATTTATGCAATATTGTTTAATTGTATGTTTTAAAGCTTAAACAGGAAGAACAATTATGACCTCCGGCAGGACTCGAATAGAGACTGATAGACTCATAGAGACTGCTCGTATGCAGGTTCAAGTCTTGCCGGAGATCATAATTTTTCTTTTCCTGTTTAATCTTTAAAACATAGAAATACCATAAGTGTGGAATCACTTCATACAAAAATATTCAAAAAAAATGTTTATTTGTATTCAAAAAAAACTTTAAGGAAACACAAAGTTGGCCGGGTCAAAATCATACATACACTTCGCCGTCCTGAAGGAAGCTTCACAAATATCTTCTTTATACTTCTTCGCTGAAAATAAAGAGCACGAAAATCTAGACATATAACAATTATTTTACTTAAAGTACAAACTCAAAGCTTATTTACTATAATAACATTTTAATAGTACATTATGATACGAGTGTGCTATGTTGGTCATTACACTAGAGGCGGTATTATGCGCGCGAGCCACAGGCGAGCGCGATAAGAAAGCCGAGAGCGTAATGACTAATAGCACAAGAGTTCCATACGTTTTCGTCACACTTGCGAGGAAAAAACCATTTTTTTTGATAATAATCCACCACACAGCGAAAACGTCAACAAACATTTGCGGAAAATGGCGCCCAAATCAGTAATGCGCGCGCAGGTTGACATTTACTTCAGCGGCATAAGAACTCTTTGTTGGTATTACAAAAAAACTGTAAGTATTACCCGGCTATATTAAGAGTGCTTCGTACACGTACGTCTAATTGCAGTCACGTACAAACTTGACTTTACCGGGTTATACCTATTATAGTACAAGTGCCGTAATGTAAAGTAAAAAGCACGCGTGTATAATAGCTTGGATTATGAGCCTAAAAGCGATGTAATAAGATCTACTTTACGAGCAAGTGTGATGAAAAGTATTTTGTTCTACTTCTCGTTGTAGGTTTACAAAAATCGTCTTCTAATATTGTAGTGATGTTTAAAGAATTAGGTCATTCTCACACATTCTTGTGTCGAATACCAACTAATCCATAATGTCCTGTAATATGTACCTTCAGCATCGTTCAGCTTCGTTTCTAAATAATACGTGAAACGATAAAAAAACATAAAAATACCGTTAAAAATACTGTTACCGTTGGCTCCTTACCAATATCTTTGCAGTGTTCAGCGGAAGCTTTTACCGCAGTTCTCATTTCAGGAGGGAACATTAAATCAACCTGTTTGACGACTGCCTCGTAACTCAGTTTGTTATTTTTTACCTGAAAATCATTCAAACAAAAAGATTATAAAATATCATAAAATAATATCATTTTACCAACTATTTAAAAATGATAGCAATGGGCAATAGGCATTACTTTTACAATATTTTTAATTTCTCATACTCAGAAAGTAGGTCTGAAGTTGCCTGAGGAGCGGGTTGAAAGTAATACATTTCAGCCCTAGAGAGAATCGCTTTCAACTGACAGTGACAGTTGACAAATGACAGACACTCAAATTATTTAAAAAAAAACTAGTTCTTTTTTCATATAAATTTGTATTGAACCATGTTCCAATATATTTTTTCTCCTCAGAGGATTATGGTCCCGCATTTCTCGTGCATTTCCCAGTGTCAGTTCATGTTTTTATTTTTAGATTCCTTGTATTCGTAATGAAAAGCACAGTGTTTACCTCGGGGTTAAAGACTTATTTAGTCCCTCGAACTATTAGCCAAGCCCCGTCTCGGGCCTAAGCCTAAGTAAGTTACTTTCACCTCTAGGATAACAATATACTATTACGTGCCTGCGGGGCTAAAGTTAAAGGAACCACTACCTCCCCGCAGCGGCACGTAAAAGTAAAATCGTACTTATATGAGCAAAAGTAAAGAAGCGTCAGATCTCATGTTTGTCACCCTCAGCTTCGCTTCGGGAGCCAATATACCTACATGAGATCTGAGACATTCTTTACTTTTGCTCCCTAGATGTGTATATAATCTACTATTTTAAGTAATTAATATTAATCTTACCAAACGAACTGCAGCGTGAGAGCAACTTAACATTAAGTAGAAATAAGTAGAACAAACGCAAACTTATAAGCGTAAAAGAATAAAAAGAACTGAACTAAGATGTTTTTAGCCTATATAATTATAGCTACATTATGGTAGGGATACTGACTGATATATTTTCTAAAGGTACTCACTACTTGTGTTATAGAGTAAACGCATGCCACGTAGCACATGACTCTGCGATCTTCTATGAACTTCCCTTGCTCTATTTCACCAACTTCTTCTGTGGATACAAATAAAGGGTTACGTTTATTCCAAAAAGAAGGTTTTTTCTAAGCAAAGAGTTTTATTCAGTGACCTGTGTGTTTTTTTTTCTTATGTTTTGGCATCGCACGTTGTGACTTCTGCCAGTGTCATGTCTATGCATTTTCAAGTTTATAAATAATCATCAAGTCATAAAATCACAGTTAGTCACACGAAATTAGTCATAGTCGAGTCCAACTCATGCTCTAGTAAAGTTGTGGCGATTTTACTTTGAAAATAACACAGAAAACTTTTCATCACATTACATCACTTGCCCGCACTCGTGCATGTAATTCAATACTCAATTAATAAAACACTGCCATTTTTTTTAACATTAATTCGCGAAATACATAAGTTCAAGAAAATTATAGAATGCAGTTACATGGCGTATTCCCGCCAAACTCCTGATGAAGGTCTGACCATTGGTACATAATAAATCTATGGGCCTGACGGACAACCGTCAGACGTCCACAATGGGCGAACTCATCTGCAACAAACTTATCTGCTGACTTTAGATAACAATATTAGTATCTAAGTACGTTTTATTTTATTACCATGTGCCTGGGTGCTGACTATAATAAAATTATTATCACTGTATATTTGTTTTACCTTCTGTGACATTGTTTTTCGGCATGCAACTCTTTTTCATCAACTTCCCAGAGTTCTTCAACTGCTGCCGAGTCATCTAAAACAAATTATTTGCTTTCAAATAAAATACCTCACATAATCAGCCAGAAGACGTCCACTTCTAGGCGAAGGCCTTCCCCTTAATAGGGGGGTTACCATAATCCCCACGCTTGGAAGGCAGCTTGGGGATCGCAGAAGGCTCAACACCTTTACCAAAAAGACGCTGCTGCACTTTCTATGGTACACACACGTATACAACGTATTTAAGATCCACGACCAAAAGTCTTGTAGTGTAAGCTATACCTAATAACTTTTTAATTCATTTAAATGATGAGAGTAAGCGTAGGGTTACCATCTGACAGGCATTTGCCGCATTTGACATTTGACAGGCATTTTACGGTTTAGACAGGCGTGCGGCAAGCGCTAGCAGAGACAGGCATTTTTGATTTCCGCGGTGTCACGCAAAAACAGTTACAATACACTTATATACTTACAGTTTTTTTTACAACAGACAGGCAATTTTCTGAAATATCAGTCTTTTTGTACTTCCTGGACAGGCATCCTCTCATAAACAGATGGTAACCCTAAGTAAGCGTGATCTTTTTCCTACCTATAACAGTAGGCTGAAACATCTTATTATGTAAAATTTTGTAATTTCACTGCTTGTGCCTGGGTGTAGTATGTATTATAAGTATGTATTTACGAAAAAATATGTATATAAGTATTCTATCAGCTATCTGGTTTCCATAATACAAGCTTTGCTTAGTATGGGGCTAGATGGCGATGTGTAATAAATGTCCCCCCAATATTTATTTATTTATTTAAATGTTTTCCTTCAACACATAGTGCAACCGATTACTTTATTAATACACTTTTCATCACACTTGCTCGTAAAGTGGATCTTATTGCATCGGTTTTAGGCTCATAATCCAAGCTATTACGCACGCGGGCTTTTTACTTTACATTACGGCACTTGTGCTATAATAGGTATAACCCGGTAAAGTCAAGTTTGTACGTGACTGCAATTAGACGTATGTATACGAAGGACTCTTAATATAGCCGGGTAATACTTACAGTTTTTTTGTAATACCAACAAAGAGTTCTTATGCCGCTGAAGTAAATGTCAACCTGCGCGCGCATTGCTGGTTTGGGCGCCATTTTCCGCAAATGTTTGTTAATGTTTTCGCTGTGTGGTTGATTATTATCAAAAAAAAATGTTTTTTCCTCGCAAGTGTGACGAAAACAGTCGTATGGAACTCTTGGTATTAGTCATTACGCTCTCGGCTTCCTTATCGCGCTCGCCTGCGGCTCGCGCGCATAATACCGCCTCTAGTGTAATGACCAACATAGCACACTCGTATCATAATGTACTATTTTCGACTACCTGGATGAGGTCTACATACTTTCCAGTAATTTTGATTTATAAACCTAACTACTGAACCAATTTCGATAAAATTCATATGGGACCACTTCTGAAGTATTACCTACCAAACAAAAAAGAATCATCAAAATCAGTTGTTAATTGGCAGAGTAATCGCGTAACAAACATACAAAAAAAAACACAGTTGAATTGAGAACCTCCTTTTTTGAAGTCGGTTAAAAAGTAGATACTTACGGCTTCCGTTTCAACAAAAAGTAACAACACTAAACAAAATGTAAAAGAACAAAGAAGCTCGAGTTTTGGAGACCACATCCTCAACAATAATGTAAGAAAAATCAGCTTCAAGTATATAAAGCAAGGCATCAACTTACTTAACAGCATTCTGAAGTACTAATAGTAGGTATTGATATACAAAAGATGCAATTGAACTGTCAAACACATCTTATTTTTTTTAATGAGAAATAAATTGCAGTACATTTAACTTATTGCTACTTTAGTATAATAAGATACATATCAAAATACCTACAAGTTAACAACATTAGCATGCGCCTGAAGTTTTATAACAAAATACCACATCACTTCGTTTACAGCAGGACGTAGGCCTCTCCTTGATAGGGCGGATTGCTATAATCCCCACGCAGGCCGCTTGGGGGACGCAGAATGCTCATGCACCACCGTTAACCGAGAGGACGCTGATGCTCGTCCTGTGGTGGTTCTTGTAGAGAAATAAAATGTATTATGTTCTTATGGCTAAATGATAGATGTGTTAAGCCAAAGTATTGATTAGTCTATGATTAATCAATACTTGTTTATTGTCACTTCCTGGGGCCCTACCATAGCCGTTACACAAAACAATATTGCTGCGTGAACATCGCAATCCGAGCGCAAAACATTCTTACTTTGGACCGTACCATAGCCGTAAAAACATTGCCGCCTTGTTAGGAAAGCACGAGACAATGCTATACGGTAATATAGAGTTCTCACTCGCACACTCGGTTTTAGTTCGTTAGACTTCGTTCCGTTTTTCCGTAATATAAAAGTTTTGAATTTAAACCGTACCATAGCCGATTTTAACAACGTAAACAATATTATTATTGCTCCAATTGGGCTCCATTCTAGCGATAATGAAAAAGTTAGTCAAGACCAACTTTTTTACTATTGCATTGAAATTAAAATAGCTTTATGCCTCCCAAAGGCCTCTTACATTATTTAAATCAGAAGCTAAGTTCATAAAGACTAAGCGGTCGATCCAACTGCAGTTTTTAGGCCGCCGGGAGGCCTCCGACAAGTATGTGTTTTGCGAATTGCCAAGCCTAGAGTCAGAGCTATAAGGCCTCCTGAAGGCCTCCGATAAATACGTATGTCTAGTTTTCTCTCATAAGATCTAAGAGAATACAGGCTGAATTGGCAACCCTTATGTCAGTATCATTAGGCCTCCTAAAGACCTCCAACAAAACTGTGTATTTATCATCAAAATATGTAGGAGGCATGAAAATATTGGCTGTATAAGTAACCTTAGTATTAAAACTTTAGGCCACTCGAAGGCCTCCGACGAATATATAGTTATATCACTTGAATATGTAGTATACAAGATAGTAAAGGTTGAATGATCAACCCTAGTGTCAGAACTATTAGGCCTCCTGAAAGCCTCCGAAAAATACGTATGTCATTCTCTAGAATATATAATAAGCAAGATAATACAGGCTGAATTGGCCATCCTAGTGTCAGAATCATTAAGCCTCCTGAAGGCCTCCTACAAAAATGTGTTTTAATCACCAAAATATGTAGGTGGCATGAAAATATTGGCTGTATTTGTAACCTTAGTGTTAGAACTTAAGGCCACTCGAAGGCCTCCGACGAATATATAGTTATATCGCTAGAATATCTAGTAATCTAGAATAACTAGATCGTGAGATAGTGTAGGCTGAGTTGCCAACCCTAGTATCAGAACTTCTAGGCCTCCGACAATCAAACGCCACTACTGCGCATGAGCATTATCTTTACATATTGCGAAAGTGGCGCCCGATGCCTAGCGAAGAGGCACTGGTTTTTTCTATATAATTTCAATAGAATGAGAAAACGCATATCCGCTGTACCTATTGTATTTTCTTAAATTTGTGTATTTGCGGCTCTCATTTTGTAATAAAGGTAACGTAGACGACGTTGATGATGAACGTGCTAGAGAGTGCTGTATCGAGGTGAAAAATTAAGTTTCATTTTGTTACCAAAACTCCGTAGAAGCTTCTACGCTTCTTCTACGTCTAGCTAACTATGATTATTTGACGATATTGAATAAAACTTGACATTATTTCACTGGGAAATGCACAAGTAGTGCGACGCAAAAAAAATATCGCCATAATCTCTCTCGAGCCGACAGAAAAGAAAAATACTCATTAAAATACAGTGCGACAAAATAAGTACGTATAAGTACTACGGGTTCAGACAAGTCCAAGATAGAGCACCACACTGTTTGTAGTGCTTTATAATAAGCTTTACAAATTTCTATGCATTCAGTTTGCCTTAAAACAATCTTAAAGCGTCGTCCGTTTTGTTTTAACTTGCGTACCATAGCCAAAAAAAACATGATGATTATATTATGGTGAATGAAAAGAATGGTTATAAGGTGTCGAATCGCGATCCGATACACGCAGTCATTATGAAAATTCAAATAAATTAAAACGTCTAGGCGTTCCGATACTAGGCCTTCACCCGAATAAATATTTCTTCATCGATCCTTCTTATTCCGACTAAATGAGTTTTAGCCTCAGTCCAAGTCACACACAGTAAGTCACGGTCAAGTCCAATCATGTCCTAATAATGTCGTGGCAAGTTTACTACAAGCTTCTTCGGAGTTATGGAAACAACACGAAAGACATATTACAGCATATTATACTAATTTCCCATACTCATGCACGTCAACTGGCACTTAATTAATAAAACGCCACTAATTTAATGCACAAGTTTTGGAAAATAATAGGTACAATGCGGCGACATAATTTTTTGCGTTCCCGCCAAAAACTCCCGGAATAAAAGTGCTTAGGTTAGTTATCTATTTACGCAGTCGCCAACCAAAGAGTTTTAAGCACGTTTTACTGTCAATATTTAATTTAGTTGTCAAAATTTTGTTGTTATTGTTAAGCATAATTTTCCTGTTTTAACCAAAATTCCTAAATTTATCACGTAAAAACATGGTATTTTATGTGAATGAGTTCAATGAGTGTAACCTAATAATAATGAAAAATAATGAAAACGTGTCAAATATGTGGTATTAAATCCGGCCAGTCAAATGACCAAAAGCGAATCTTCCTGGCAAAATTTCCTTTGGATGAAGATAGGTAAGCATCAAAAACTAATTTTGTAAGGCTGTTATAGAATAAGAATTACTTGATTTACAGTTTTAGCTTAAAGAATAAGGAATATTAAGAAAATAAGCCATAAATAGTCTAACAATAGTGTTTGTCCATTTTTTTATCGACTGTCGATGTTTATTATTTACGTTAAAAAAAATACAAAATAGCGCCAGTACGCGCTTGGTGTTCGCGCTCATAGCGCAATAATAATAAAATTAAAAAACAGGCTAGGAAGCAATAATCTAATTTAAGAGGGACTAGAGGAGGCGGAAGCAGCCATATAATATAATAATAACGTCACTTTCCAGGTTATCCGGGGAGCCATGAAAAGACAATACTTATGGCAGCTTGCAGTGCAGAAAGTGGTATTGCGACTCTGCATGAGACTGAGATGGAGCGAACAGCAAGATCGAAACACATGATACCCTCGAATGACTCAATTTTAATCACCGCCAAGAGCGCGAAGATAATGCTTGACCACAAGATCCTTGAGATACAACGTCATCGAAGATGTCACCATCAGTGGATTCTTTCAGCAAATCGAAGACAATCAAAAAAAAACGGCCATCTACACTACTTACTTACTAATATTATAAAGAGAGAAGTGAAAAAGATTAGATATTTTTGTAAGATTAGATTTATGTTTGTATGTAATGGATAAACTCACTAAATAAAAATAAAACAAAACTGCCAAAAATGAAATAAAATACATTCATATTTATTTATTTGCAACTAAGTGTACAGAGATCTTAAATTAATATACCCTACATTATCCTACGCCCATACATTTTTGTAGTAAATTTATCGATAAAAAAATATGTACATCCCTATTTGAGGTGATTATATTGTCAGGCTGACAATGTCAGCTCTGCCATTACGTCAAAAGTTATTTTTTCAATATCCTTTTATATTTTTTTCATACTTTTAATTGTTTTTTTATTGGTATTTAAGAAAAAACATTTTGAGTGACTGTTTTTTTCGTTTAACTCTATGGAACACCCGTCTCTTATTACGTTACTTACTCTATGTATTTGACTTAATGCTGTAAAAAAAATAAAAATGCATAAAACTTGACACTGGCTGAATGCACAAAGTGCGAAGCCAAAAACTAAGGAAAAAAAAGACTATGACATAACTTGTCACTCTTAGCCACAGATCATATAATTCATCTAATTTGAATGAACGAAATTGTCTGACGTCATCAAAACTTCCAGGCGATATCAATGTTAAAGTAATAATATATTTTAGAGTCTATGGTACGAAATCGGCAAGTAAGCTGAAAATAACATTACTTGTACACCATATGGTAGGCCCCCTGATCCTTTTTACTTTACGGATTTATCAATGGCTGTGCCTGTGTGTTTTTTCCCGTACATCGTAATACGATAGTGAGTCATTGTTGTTATTGGCCTATCCATAAGCATCTCCAATTTAATTAAATAATATCGCACTGAGGAATAGTGAATATTACACAGGCGATTGCTCTGATCACAAGAATAGTTTTATTTATACGACGATCCCTGCCTGACACGTCCTCCTATAGAATAGAATACTCAACAGTTCTGAATGCAGTTTTAGGACATACCCAGATCCATAGGTTGGAACACAGAGTAATAGAAGCAGAGATGTGATCAAAGGATGTTTCCTTAGAAAGACGCGTGACTATGCGGGAGGTGTAGGTTCGCGCGAGGAGTGGCTAATTGTACTGCCATCTAGCGGTTTTCAGGAAAAGCTTAAGAAAAGAAGAACTAGTGAACTAGCTGAATTAACACTTAATTTCTTAATATCACGCTAGATGTCACGTTTTTAAATTTTATAGATCGGATCACTAAATATAGAAATAAAATTACTTACGAATTAAATTAGATGCCAATCATGTCATCTGATTTTTTCCCTCGGTAATTTTTACGTAAAGAAACAAAGCAACTTATTTAATTTTTACTGTTACTGAGTAAAATCATTAAAAATCGTACGTCTAATATGTAAGTTTGAATGACCGTTACGCGTGGCGGACGTTAGCAGACTGAGCAAATAAGTATGACGTCACACACTCCGTCCGCAAAATAGGATCTGCGGCTGCAAGTCGCTCATCGCAACTTCTTATCCTCCATGGGTTGCAACTATATGTGTAGCAGAAATTATACCGTTGGCTAATCTATAAAAGCCGCCTGTTATTCTTTTTTTCTAATTTCCGCTCCTATCGAAGGTTAGACAGTTTAAGGGCATCTGCTTCTTAAGCTCTACTCTAAAAATCGAGGTAGAGTCGCAGGTAAACCACTCCTAATAACTACAAACACTCCAATCTAGTGGAGTCTTTAGTAGTGGTAGGTAGTGTCCGAGTGCAGAGCCCGCCTAGGGAAGTACCACACCTTTGCCAGTTATTCAATCGCCAAGCAGTAGTGTGATAACTTTACTGTGTTTTGGTTAGAAGGGCAATGTTACTAGAGAAATTACAGGGCATGAAGAGATTTCAGATCTAATATCTCAGGGTAACGACCACAATGGAGTGTGGCGCAGGATTTTCTTCGCAAGTTCACAATTCTGGCAATGCTACTGTTATGGGCAGTCGATATTTTTGCCACCAGGGGAACGTCTCGCTCGTCTCGTCACTCAACTATATTTTTAGGTAAACTTCTTTTTTTCTGCTATTTATGTCTAAATGATAAGCTGGAGAGGTGTAATTACTTAATAATACTAATTATTAATTACTAATAATAATTTGCACTTGACATTTTAATAACGTGACGTGACCAATCGTTAGAATTCTTATCTACTTGTCTAAAGATAGATGTACCTATTTAGGCTGTTAGTTTGGTAAAATAAATAAATAGGCGCAACCTCCTACAAATTTGGATAATTTATATAATCACTACTCTAAACAAAAAATTTCCTCTTAAGTATCTACTGAAAATCAGAAGTAGAACAGCTTTTTAATCTGGTTATGAGATATTTTTCCTCATAAATCCTTATCAAAGAATTGCTCCTTATTTTTTTCCACCTTTGAGCTCTAGGTCTTCTGTTGCTTTACTTGGTGTTTTTTTTCTTCTGTAATAACCTTTAACCATCTGTTATGTTATACCCATGATCGATTCAAACTTAAACTAGTTTAAGTAGAGCACAATTAAAAACAATGTGAAATAATATACTATTAATATAATAATATACAAGACATGCTCTTAAATGTTACTTCCTCGAACATGAAACACATTCGAAGTACAAGGTATGATCATTTTAAACGTGTGAAAACAGAGGATGACCATAAAGTCGTCTATATCTGGATTTCCATTTTCTATGAAGTTGATCTTTTTGCAGCGTTCGCCTAGCAACGTAACATACACTGTTCTTATTCTGTCTAGCGATTATCCTCACAGAAAAGCGAAGGCCCTACTTTACTTCTCTCTTCAGTGATTATCCCGGATCGAATGCGGGGTACGCTTGGCTGCTGTTTTCTCCACTTTAAGATTGTTATTGTCCTGCATGGTGAGTTGGTTGGCACTTTTTTATTGAGCAACGAGTTTTCATTAGACTGCCATCACGCTTGATATAAATTGTTGATTCACTGAAGACTTCGAGACTCGAGCCCGCCACAAGATCTTTTCATAGTTTGTGTTATCAGCCACTCTTGGCAGTACATCTTGACTATGTATAATGTATATAATATATAATGCATGTAACAGTGCGCATATACATTCACGCGATGGGTTAGCTATAGGTAGGTACTTAGCTATAGCTACAACGCTCTAGCGAGCATCGCCGCCCGCGCCCCGCGTCCTCCCCGCGCACTTCATCCCGCCTGGTTGTTACTGCGCGTCACCTCCCTCCGCGCACCTCGCCCCGTGCCGGCCCGCGAGCAAAGACTCTCTCCTGCGACACCGGCGCGCGCGCTTCTATTTTTATTGATTACCGTCCGATGTGCTTTATTATTGTTACCTCGTGATTATACTTTATACCAACGTTAGCTACGAGTGTCTCATTTATATCCCGGACAGGATACACCGCCGCCAAGCAGCCACACGATCCTCCTTTTTACATTGCGCCCAACTAGTGGCCAGATTTGGACTCGCCCAATTCTGTTAAATACCTCAGATCATGTTGAAGCTAGGACCTCCTAAAGGTGTCGATCAACGCCGCATTGTTGACTTCTTTGCAAGCATCAAATACGACTCGCACTTTAGTTGTAAGCTTGTCACCTCGAATTACCACGTGATGAGGATGTAAACTGCTTTCGGGTTGTCCCGATGTCTTCCTTATCTACCGGTGTCATATGGCCTAATTCTATGTATTCATCTATTACTTTTAAATACTCTTCATACAATTTGGGTTTCTTTTCGAGCTTTCTTCCTAGATAATTGAGTCTTTTCTCTGCTATTCTATTTCTGCTATCTTCTATTTTTCCAGATTGTATGTATGGGGAAACACCCACCCAGGAAACAAAAAAAGAAGAAGAAAAATAAAGATAATCTACTCATCACATCGCTAAGACGAAATTTATTGTCACCCTAATGCCACCTGCTATAAGGTGTGAACGCAATTACATTGTCATTGATCAATTAGCTCGAAGGGGAAGAAAGGTTCTTGAGTGGCGACCGCGAACCGGTAGACGCAGCGTAGGAAGACCTCCCACTAGGTGGACCGACGACATTGTAAAAGTCGCGGGCAACCAGTGGATGCAAATGGCAGGTTGTCGTACAGTGTGGCGGTCTAAGGGGGAGGCCTTCGTTCAGCAGTGGACGTCTCCGGGCTGATGACGATGATGATGATCAATTAACGGGCAGCTTTAGGGAGTAGATTATAAAACTACTGCACAATATCAAGGTTGGTTGACGCAAAGAAGGCCCTGACAGGGTCGAAAAGACCTTAACATAAGTAACCAGTAACCATGATTTTAATTAAGACTTATACTTTTTGTTATACTGGGATTTAGTGACAAAGTAGTTAGTAAGTCAAACATAATATTCTGGCCATGTTTCCTTACTTGTGGCAGGGGGGTGTCACTCCGCAGTTTAGGTATGTTCGGCCGGCGCTCCGTCCGGGAGGACAATGCAAGGCAGAATTCAGTAGCCGCCCGCACGCTATCCTCGTCGCACGTAACTAAGCATACGTGATAGAAAGAGAGCGGTATAACTAGGTGAATATAGCGAGCGGTATCCAGCGCTGTGCGAGTTGAATTGCTACTTTATTGCCTAGTAGATAGAATCCTTATTTATTTCAATTCTTTTGCGGAGAGAACTTTCTGTACGTAGTACTATTATTTATTCTGTGCTTGTGGATAATATATTATTGTGAGGTGAATGTTACCTGCGTATGAAGCCGTGGTAGCCTAATGGGAAGACCGATAGACACGGAATCGGGTCGTGGATTCAAATCCCGAGCTATGTGGAGTTAATGTACGGATTTTCATACCACTGTGAAGTTCGTTTTCTACCTCCACGTCTGGAGAAGAAATTCCAAGGCATATGTGAAACCACCAACCCGCAACTGGGCTAGCGTAGTGGATATGGCCCAATCGCCCTTCAAGGGTAGGCCTAAGGTTCAGCAGTGGATTATTAACAGGCTATATTATACTATATTGCTTGCAAAATTGTGTCCTGAGAAGAAAGTCAATAGCGTAAGTAAATCTGACAACATGCACTAAAAGTTTTCATGATGGAATATGGCTCAAACGCTCTACGAGATGTCTGCGTATACTTAGTCTGTTAGAAGCAGAATATACGGATTATCAAATGCTATTAGAAAAATATACCTATACTAGAGGTGCCCCGCGACGTCGTCCGCGTGCGGAAGAAATTCGGACCGCTCCCAAAATTCTCCACTTTAAATCATTCCGAGCAAACTCTCTCTTCCAACTCTACCGACTCTACCACCGACTCTACCACTGACTCTACCGACTCTATCGACTCTACCGACTCGAACGACGCTATTTCTATTTCAAGTCTGTACGACCAGCGGTTTGGGCTGTGCGTTGTCTGTCAGTCAGTCAGGACAGAGCCTTTTATATGTTTAGATTTTTCACCTTTTTACAATCAAGGTGACCCTGTCAAGGGGAGGTCTTCATCCAACAGTGGATGTCTTAGAGCTGATGATGAAGATGATAACCAAGGTGCCTTTTTTAAAGTAAGCGATGTGACGTTCATGAAGGTAGCCTGAAAGTATGCATGCATCACGCCAGCTCAACTCATTAAGCTTTTATCAGTTTCTAGAGTGTTGCTTCAGTGTTCTGAGTTTAATAGTTCAATAGGTAAGTACTATGCGCGGATATGCATTCCGATCATCCCTGATATATAAAATGTACCTAAAACCTCTCTGTGAAGCTACAGACTTTGTGCCAAAGAGTTAATTTGCAAAAGAGCTAGAAAACAAAAACATAACGATGGCGAAGTTTTGTAAAAGACCGTAGGATTAGGATTTTTCCGACAAAGATTTTCGAGTCCATTTTAATTTTCGCCTAAAATCGTGAATATCAGAAGAGGTATTACATTGAAGAACCATTTACTGCCTGAAACACTGACTTATCATTCGCAAACATCGCAAACGCACATGTATCTACGATTTTTTATATGTTGCTATGTATATAGGGGGGGCCGAGTGTGCCGTGCCCACCCCCGAATGGTCTTGTTCCCCCCTGTGTGAGTGTGTCTGCACAGAATGTTTCGATGAACGACGCACATGTTCTAGGATATCATAGTACTCATCATTATGAACAACTTTTAGTATAAGACCAACTCTGAAATCACGTAAAAAAACAACTGTTCCATAGATAGAAATACATCATTCACCCTCGACGAAATTTATGGAACATCTGATTAATTTTTCGCGATTTCAGTGTTTGTGCGATAGTAAAAGTTGTTCATATTGATTAGTACTATGATATCCTTGATTAGTACTATGATATCCTAGAATATATGTCTGTCGTTCAACGAAACATCCATCCGGTATAAACGCAACCAAATAAGTGACAAAAGTAATATCAGCATTTCCCAGTATCCCAATACACTGGCTCGCCTATATAAACGCATCCAAATAAGTACCTACAGTTCTTGGAGCAGAAAATGATACAGTTCCGTCGTGTTGGCAGTACCAGAAAATAATCACCGATTTCCGTCCTCCGCAGTAATGACGGACAATTTTTTCTTAATAATCCATTAACTTGCAATTTTTGCAGAACGGTGTGACACGTGTTCTTTTTTATCTGATAAGTGGCATCTTCGCTTATTCACGGAATGTAATCATGGAAGGAAAAGGAGATGATGAGTTTTATAGCACAGACTTAAAAGGTAGCCGGTTTTGCTTTTCACGACTCCAAAACCTCGTTTTAGGCGCCCAAAACAGCGTTGCAAAATACTTCAGTGCCAACTAGAATTTAAAGTATTCTATTATCTATTATCTGGTTATGTAGTACGAGCTTTGCTTAGTTTGGGGCTAGGTGGCGCTGTGTCAAATGTCCACCAATATTTATTTGTTTTTGGTAATAGTTCAAATCCTGAGAAATAACCGAAGAGCAGTATGAATAATATTACCTATGCTATTCCATACGGTCGCAGCTATAGCTTTCATATAGGGGGGTCTGAGGGACCAAAAATGTACAAGAACAATTCGTTTTTGCCGGGGGCTTCCCCCGCCCTCCCTAACACGAACACGAATGCAGAAAGGTAGCACAAAGACGATTATACCTAATTGATAACCGTATTATTTGTCGATTAGCGTAACCGGGTGCCCAGTGAGCCCCTTTTTTATTTTCGTCATATGCTAAGGGGGGTCTGGACCCCCTAACCTCCCCCTCTTATATACGCCCATGAATATGTCTCAACATAGTCTACTTGAAAAATTAATGCCGTCTCTTCCAAGTCGCATCTTTCTCAAACACAAACCGCTCGCCAACGAAGTCAGTGTGCGACTGAACTGAACACTGAACAATGAATGACAGTAAATTATAGTACACGTGCAGATTATTTAACTGCCATTCATTGTTCAGTGTGCACAACATTGACCCTAATTTGAAAAATATGTAGAACTATTTGCAATATACTTGTATCCTTACAAAATAATACACAGGGTAAATTAAAAGTAAATTATAATTAAGCAAGCTTTAAAATAGTCTTAGTCTCATCAACATCATCAGCCCGGAGACGTCCACTGCTGAACGAAGGCCTGCCCCTTAATAAGCCGCCACACTGTACGACAGCCTGTCATTTGCATCCACCGGTTGCCCGCGACTTTCACAATGTCGTCGGTCCACCTAGTGGGAGGCTACCTATACGCTGCGTCTTCTGGTTCGCGGTCGCCACTCAAGAACCTTTCTTCCCCATCGGTTATCGGTTCTTCGAACGATGTGTCCTGCCCATTTGCCCATTGCCACTTCAAGTTGCAAACCCTGAGAGCTATGTGAGACTTTGGTAAGCAGAGCCTACTTAGAGTTATATTTATTTAGTTCAGTCACTGTGACTGAATGCAGCATGAGATAAGTACTGGCATTAGTTTATCTCTATCGTTGATCAAGCCTAGGCTTCAGATATTGTTATAATATGCCGGAAAACTAAACAATTTATGCTCATTATACTTTAGCAAAAACTAAATACTTCTATGGAAATTGATATAAAACTATGTTGTTTTGTTAGAACTTCTTTAGTAATCATGTTTAGTCAACTGGCTGTGGGTTTGGTTTTAGTCAGCGCTTGTTATGTAAGTTCATCTTTACATATTGAAACATTTTTGTAAACTATATCTACTTCTCACCCATGATAATTTCCACTCGAACCCTTTAGGAATAAGGTAGCATCGCGAGACGGTATACGCCTTATCCAGATTGGTACCATAAAACCAAGAGGTTTGGATTGTTATTTACGAGCCAATGCAACGGTCACCATTTCTGAATTTTCTGATGGTTGATTTTTCAGGGACGTAGCGACTTGGAAGTTAAAGGCTGGTTTTTCAGTCTCGCCGTGATATGCAATAAGGACTATTCAATAGAAGCCGAAGAATTGGCCATGATGCAAGATCACAAAATACCGGACAGTCCGAATGCGAAGTGTCTGATGGCCTGCATTTACAAGAAAGCTGACATGGTGAGTTTTTATGAGAACATATTTTTCTGAACAGTAAGTAGGTACCTATACGACTATTTGACATCTAGGTATAACAGAAGATCAGATGACAATGTCCTAGACAATGTCCAATAATAAGCTATTAAAAAAAATACTACCGACTTCAACTTCGAATACCTAGATGACAGCAAACTTCTGAACCGATTTCGATAAAACCACCACCCATCCACATGGGACCACCTGTGAAGTATTACCTACCTAATAAAAAAATAATTTTCAAAATCAGTTCAAAATTGGCGGAGAAATCGCGTAAAATAAGCATAAAATAAGTACAAAAAAAACATTCTGTCGAATTGACAACATCCTTTTTGAAGACGGTTGAAAATAAACCTTTGCCGCTGCATTTAAAAGTAGATGAGTAATGATATGAAGGAAAAGTAAAAAATGCTGAACGTTATTGTTCAGCATTTTTTTGTATGAATGAGTTTGTATGGTGGTAGAAGAAAGAGCTGTTATCCTGAAATTTTTTGGGCAGACAAAAAAAAGCTTCCGCTCAGTATCGATGGTTGGATGAATGATGGATACTTATTAGGTATGGCTCTGCCTTGTGAACTGTAGAGTGTGGGTCCGATTCCCACCCAAGGGCGGATCCAGCTTTTAAGTCAGGTCATATAGTCGAGTCGAGGTCTAGTTAGCAGTCAGGGTCTAATTCCATTACAACTACAAAAGCTATCAGTAGCCCCGACCTACACCCCCCCCCCCCCCCCTGGATCCGCCCTTGTTCCCACCCAGCACAATATAATATGACGAACGTAGAAGTTTTGTTCTGTCTGGGTGTTGTACTCAGGTACCTACTTAGGTACATATCTCAACAAAAGGTATCTAAACTTTCTATCAGTTATCTGGTTTCCAGATTTCTGGCACTGGCTCTGGTTGTTCAGTTTGGGCCTAGATGGCGCTGTCGGAAACGTTCAGCAGTATTTATTTTTCTTACTAGCCACCTATACCTATCAGCCAGAAAACGTTCACTGCTTGACGAGGGCCTCCCCTTTAATAGTTTATATATGTTATTTATGTTCTATATACTTTAATAATGACAATAAAATAATTGGTGCCGACATGGAATTGGGTCAGATAAAATCTGTATCATTATTCAATAGATGGACGATAAAGGCAACTACGATTTGGAGAAGACTAACAAATGGGTGGACACGGAGTTCGGTGAAGACGCAACTAGATTAGAAACTGCCAGAAACGTTTTCAACATGTGCAAGAAAGGTGAGACCATTGTCCAACATTGGCAATATAATTGAGAGTGAAACATATAATATCATTGGGGAATATAGTTACTCTACTGAAACGACAGAGGAAACCAAGTAGTTACTTACTCTATGGAGGAAACAACGTAGAAAACATATATTCGTCTTTTTTTACGCCATGTAGTGACGAGACGAGCGAGACGTTCGCCTGATGGTAGGGTAAGTATCACGGTTGCTTATAACTGTAGAATGCCAGAATTGTGAATTTGCGAACAAAATCCTGCGCCGCACTGCAATGCGCTCGTCAGCCTGAGATATTATAGATGCCAAATATCTTCATTCTTCATGTATGGTCAGGTTTTCGCTGTAGGTCAAACTTATATCGTAGGTAATATTTTCTATCTTCTAATATAATAAAAGGCTCTGTCCTGACTGACTGACTGACTGACAGACAACGCACAGCCCAAACCGCTGGTCGTACAGAATCGAAATTTGGAGGGTGTATCTGTCTCGATGCGGAGGGGTGTACTAAGAAAGGATTTTTCGCATTCGACCCCCAAGGGGGGAAAAAAGGGGGGGGGGAAGTTTGTATGAAAGTCCTTTGTTTTTGGACTTTTAGTCACGAAAATTTGGATTTGGATAGTTCATTTATAATAAAAAATACTGTTTTCGTTTTTTTTTTTTTGACAGTGACGATTTAAGGGGGGGGGGATGTTATATGGAAAGTTCTTTGTTTTTAAAGTTATAGTGATGAAAAATTGATATCTAGGTATTCATCAAAGGGGGAAGTTGGGGGGGGGGGGGTTGGTAGAGTCGGTAGAGTTCGGGGACATGTCGGGGGCAGGCTAAAAAATTGCTCGGGATGATTTAAAGTGGTGAATTTAAGTGGTGAGCGGGCCGAATTTCTTCCGCACGCGGACGAAGTCGCGGGGGACCTCCAGTATTCTATATTTTCGTCATTGCCATGTCAATCCGCTGCCTTTAAAAGCCATGGCGCTCGATATTTAATTATTCGTACTCTTTTGGAATACGAACAAATCTAACCGATGCTATCAAAAACGAATCATTGGCAACGACTCCCTGGATCGGACCAAGCTGCAGTCTTGGTCATAGTAGAAAACTAGCTACCCTATCCTATCGGTATTTTATCGGATACATTTCGGAGTGTGCTTCGGATTAGCATGAGCTTATTCCCCCTTGCCGATTCTTCAATCGGACGGCCAGGACCTTGAAAAAGTGACACCGTTACATTTCATGGTTGATTTACCAAGAACTCGTACGAAACGGTTTGATTCGACTTTCTTTATTCGAAATTCTGAACAGTGGAATGCGCTGCCCGAGTGGCTTTTTCCCGATAATTATAATCTGGGTGTCTTCAAGTCACGAGTGAATCGGTTTCTTCTAGGCAAGCGTGCTCCATCGTAGGCTACATCTTTGTTTAACATCAGACGAGATGGCAGAAAAACGCAAGACTATTAAATAAAAAAATAAAAAACTAACAGCCATATTTGTGTGCGAAAACCATACCTACCTACTAATGATGACCGTATAGGGGGAATAAAATAAACCCAACTTTGATGACGCGCTCGAACATTGTAGGTATTGTATATTAACGTGGCCAACTCGAGACGACACATAGGAGACGACAACTAATCTCCACATCACACTCGCAATCCCAACTCGCATCAAATATGAAGAGCATCAGGTACAGAGACCTGCAATGGTTACCTGCTATCAGCAAATATTCTATCAGCTATCTGGTTTCCATATTACAAGCTTTGCTTAGTTTGGGGCTAGATGGCGCTGTGTGAAAAAATGTCCTGCGATATTTATTTATTTTATTTATTTATTTATGTAACTGCAGTGCTGAGTGCTGCTGCATAGTTAAGACTTCTGTGTTTATTTACAGTGAACGATGAAACGGTGAGCGACGGCGAAAAAGGCTGCGAACGAGCGTACCTTTTGAGCAAATGTCTGACCGAAAACTCTCCAAAGGTAATTTTAGTCAATAAACAGGTGTCAGTGCCATTGATTGCCCGTGGTCCTACTGCCTTACTCTTACTGATAAGATAAGACCAAGGAAATTTATTTTTTATTTTCCCCTTGTTTCTACCAGCTATTTTACGGCTAATTTATTTTTTCCATGGTCCTACTAAAAGTCCTACAATGGCACGTTTCAAAACAAAAATCTGCCATAATAAATTTTGCCAATAAATGTCTCTGTGCTACTCACTGTAGAGAGAAGTAAAAAGTAGGGCTTTCGCTTTTCTGTGGTGCTACTTGCGTAACACATCGTTTTCGATCTTAGCGTCCATCGAAGTGACAATGGTAGCGAAGCGAAAGCAGTGGTGTCTTCATTTGTAGAGATATACTATCATCGTCGGGAATCGAGATTCCATACAAACGTATAGATACGAAGCTCGCTTTTGTCCTCTAAGGTAGAAAACGCGCCCCAACGACAAGATGATAGATTTAAACTGATAAGTGATAAGTAACTAATTTAAAAATTTAATATATTTTTTTATTACAGATTGGCTTTGCAATCCAGTAACTTCAATAGAAGACTTAAAACAGTTTTAATGATCCACAAAGCTATGTTATTAATAAATAATTATGTTACTGAAGGTTTTATTATACAAAAGAACAACACGCGATTATGAGCAATATTTCGTTTAATTTACAAACAACACTACTAATAAATGTTGAATACAAAATACATATATTATGTCGATATAGTACAATAATATGTGTTAAAAACTGTGTGCGAGTTGAAAAAACATTTTACAAAGACCTAGTTAGGTACCTACCCCTTTGTGTAAGAACGTTCGATAACTAATTAAATAAAGACTCTAGCCTTTAGGACCTTAGTGTCTAGGTTTCGGTCTTTAGGTCTTATGATATAAAGTTCCCCAATTCCTGTTCCATGTTAGGATATTTCATCGCATTCATGTCAGGTTTGTGTTACCATCTTCGACCACATCGTCATTTAATATCAGTGAGCAATAGTAATCGCCACGCAAGTTGTCAAAAAGTGGCATGCGCATGCGCAGGAAAAAAAATACTTGTCATTAAACTTGCCAAATATACTGCCCCGAAGTGTACACCACAGAAAAGCGAAGGCCCTACCTCTTCTCTCTTCAGTGGTGTACACGACGTACCTGCGCAGGCTCACCCCTTCCGACAATTTGACAACTTTGGCGGCTACTGTATAATACTTTCCGTTGCCGTCAGCGAGAATTTCAAATTATATTATAGCATAGTTTTCATAGCTTATAATTATAGTATTCGGTATATTATGTTTTATAGCACAGTTGTCATATACCTCTCATGACTCAAATGTCGATTAATATTTATGACATGGAAATAATTAATTATTTTCATACACTTTTCAATATATCCATAGATTATTTTTAGTAATAAATTGAAAACCACTACATATTCTGAAATGGTTACTAATTATCCCCGCGGGCAACAAGATAATATCTTTGAGAATTGTCTTTTGATCTATGCAATAAAGAATATTGACATAAATATCATGACTCAAATGTCGATTAATATTTATGACATGGAAATAATTAATTATTTTCATACACTTTAATATTGACATAAATATCATGACTCAAATGTCGATTAATATTTATGACATGGAAATAATTAATTATTTTCATACACTTTTCAATATATCCATAGATTATTTTTAGTAATAATATCTTTGAGAATTGTCTTTTGATCTATGCAATAAAGAATATTCAAGTTTTTTTTTTTTTATAAACTCACAAAAGAGCTGACTCGCAACAAAACAACACATCGAAAATAAAATGTACTTATGTGCACGAATAACAAACTTATAAACATTTTAGTTTAATATTAGACAGAGAGGGCACTATACTAGCAAATGACAAAGGACAGATGACCCCCTCCCAAATACTTTGAACGCTTATATTTCAGGACTTTACCAGCCGATTTCAATTATTTTTTCGATGTAAGCATCAGATTAAGTTAAACTCTCCATTTATCCTATTATTTTTAATAATCAAAACACATGCATATTGTAACTCAAAATCTTTGATCAAAGAAAACTAGGATGTCGCCCAATCCGCCGGGTCGCGTCCCACCTAGAACTCTACCAAAACACCGATGCATTAGTTGTACAATGTGCCATTTTCGGCTGTCATTCGGGTCGTGACTCGTGACAAACAGTACCTTACTTTACATTTTTAGTCTTATCCTCTTATCTTGAGTTGCTACTTGTTTGATTAACTTAACAAGACATCTATAAATAAAAAAACAAAAAACACGACTGCCATAAACGAACTAAAAAGTAATATAAGTAAGCCGTCAAGCGTACGAGTACTTACGACTCGGATAACGAAGGTTCCGTACCACCACACCCTTTGGGTAAGGAACCCTAAAAATCTTCCTTTTATACATTTTTCTATCGTTTACATTCTCCGTCTTTTTCTGTAGTAACTATGAATGTGCTAGGGTTACTTAATGATGCCAGTCTCAGATAAGAAACCACGTTTCATCCACCACACAACCGAATGAAACAGTTGCGATAAAAGAGTGGCGTGGGCTAATTTTCTCTGTGAATCCATCTAGTTCAGTTTTTGGGAACTAAAGAACGGAAGCCAACCGAACGGAATAATCATTCAAGTTATAGCTTGAGAAATGACGATATATCTACAAATAATCAAGTTTCAGATTTTTTGTGTTATATGACTTGCTTCTTGCCATATTTCGTGATTCTGCGTCAACGGGAAGGACCCTATGAATTTAGATTTAGTTGAGAGTAAAAAACACGAAAAACACTAGAAAAATGGCTGTATTTTTTTATAGCGTTGACTTAGAACCTTGATTTTTTTACAGCTCTAAGGGACCGTGGACTTGCGCATTCGATATTAATTTCAACTTGCAAGTTTGAAATTAATATCGAATGTGGATATCGAAATATCGGAAACGGGTATCATGATACCTACACTCGTTTCCGAGAAAAAGGGCCTTGACAGACAGACAGACAGACAGACAGACAGACAGACAGACAACGGAGTGATCCTAATAGGGTTCCGTTTTTCGTTTTGAGGTACGGAACCCTAAAAACAATTTTCACTACTGAAAATGGCGCCATATATATTTTTTTTATATAGGCAGTGATACATACATGAACCCTGAACGCATTACCTACACTCCTTTTCTGGGCAGTCGTGTAAATAATAAACATGCTACTATTAGCATTGCAAGTCCAGCGTGGGATATCTTTTGTTTCGTACATCGATGTTCAAAATGAACAATTCTTGTGACTAGTGAACTATACGTATTAAAAAAAACGAGTACACTTTAATTTTATAGCAGAGATTCTAATCAAACAGTCATACATTCATTGGCATATTTTTTGTGCTTTTAAAAAATAATTATGCAAATATATTTTTATGCACAGATCATACCTACAATTTATTACATGTTTTTAAATATTTAAATACAAAGGTTTTAAATAGGATCTCTTTTTAGTACAAACAGTAAAAATACATCGATTATATAGTAACATTGTTAGAAGTAGTATATAGTTCAACATACACTAGCATAGAGAGTATACAAAATCGTTTCTTCCCCATGGTCCACCTACGTGGTTCACCTAGATGTTCCACGGATACCTTTTTATACCCGTGGTCCACCAGGTGTACTATGGGTCATTAAATCTACCCATGGAACGCCCAGGTGTACTATAGCTAATTCAATGTACCCTTGGATCACCCAGGTATATATACTATGCATAATTCAACGTACCCGAATAACATCCATTGTTCACCCCAAGTCCCAAGTCCTTCCTTTTTAACCGAGTTCAAAAAAGAAGGTTTTTAATTCAATTTGATTTTAGGGGAAGAAACGAATAATATATTTTATTAATGCTGACAGTATGTAAATTAAGGCGTCTAGCAGGACTTGAACCTGCATACAAGCAATCTATCGGAGAAAGAAAATACCCAAGTGTGAAAACACTTCTTAAAATATATAGTCTAGTATACAAAATATATTTATTAGTATATATTATATAATATTAAATATATTTACTGTTTTAATAGTTTCATATAAAATTGGCACTAAAAGTCTACAACTGCTACAAATAAGATATGCTGTAAGTAGGTTCCATGTAAAAATAAATCTACGGTATCTATTTGGTATCAAAATGCGCTAAGTATCAAACGTTTCCGTTCAGGAAATCTATTAAGAGGGCATCTGGGGCTCTACCGTGAACCTCTTATAGCGGGACCGAATAGGTTCAGCTGCCGAAACTGCGCGACCGCGAACCTTATTGCGAGGCGATAAAATTCACAGTTGCGCGGCGTATTCGGTCCCGCTATCAGCGGTTCACGGTATGGCCCCTGGTCAGCGATTCAATTCGATTTAAAAATCTTCATAGTGATGTTTGGAGGGTTTATATTTTCTTTAGCAATTAGTTGCTAAAAAAAAGGAAATGACAGAGAAATGTCAACAGTCCTAGAATTTATAGAGAAAAAATATTGCTCTATTACCCAGGAAGAAAATAGAGGAGATACATTTGTATGGAGATTCGCAAACTGGATTCCCTCTTAATGGAAGATATAACACAACTAGGCAAAATATATGACACAGCTATTACTAATTGCAGAGTATTATTATTGCATATTATGCTAATTGAAATTTATTTATTCAATAACCCATATAATAGTAATATGCAACTCAATAATAATGTACTTAGCGTGCAATATAAGTGAAATATGTTATTAGCAAAGCTAAAATAACAACTAGTATAAGTTAAACTCTAATAAAAGAGTTGTTAAGATAACAATGTTCGTTTCGTACAATTATAGCTCGTATTGTTATTAAAACTAGCGCTATTCACAGCAATCTTAATAATTAGTACTCTTTAAGTTTAGAAAATGAATAGACATATACGGCCTTACCTAAAAAAACTTTTCAACCGTTAGTCACTGCTTAAGATGCTCTGCCATCTTCTCTCTGACGTGAAGTTGCACGTGCTAGAAAAGGACAGAGAAGTTTAAACAGTGACTAAGAGAATCGAGATTATTTTAGGTAAGGCCGATAATTATGATATATACCCATTGAGCTAATATCTAAAGTCACAATCTCTAAGTGAAAACAGTCAAAAAACGTCCGAGTGTCGTTGTACATACCTATACGTGCATTATATAGTTCACAATTGTTCGAATTTAGACGTTATGTCGCTTGTATTGTGTTCAATGTATGCTTGAGCGCTTGCCTTATCGTAGTTCAAGTCGTTCAAAAAGTCGGCGCATTGCATAGCATGCGCTGAGTTTTGGCGCGGTTTTTCTTTTGCACGTTTGTGACTATAGATATTAGCTCATTGCATATACCATTTAAAAGACAAGGCAAATGTTTCGGCGCATAAAGAAACTCCAAATTATTTTTTGGATTCTTAATATAGCCTGTCGACAATACTCTCTTAATAATAAAATTAAAAAGACTTAATAATTATGATATAATTTTTATTATGACATGACTCATTTATATACAAATATAGATTCCGTTTATTGATCGATGAGCAATATTATTTAATTTTTTTATATTATGTTTCCCAACAGTTAAAGTTATATGAGTCTTAATTATATCGTATTAAATTTTGAAAAAGTTACATTTTATAAAATGATTCCGAATGAAATAGTCTAGCTAATTTAATAATAGGCCAACGATTTATTATACAATATTATGGCATTATGCTTAAAAATCCTCTCGATCTTAGTAATAATATGTAGATCTTTGAAGTAAGAAATTTAAGAGAGAGGTTTAATTTATTTTAAAAAAGTTCACGAACACACTTAATGCGGACCTAATTTTGTATTGCACAGAACTTTGATGTTATTCAATGTTTTACGTAACATAGATGGTATCTCAGTCAGATGATGGCTACTAACAGAATCTTATAAACCAAGATGAATCATCATGGAACCCTGCATTACCTTCTCGCTGTTAATAATGACATGTATTAAAACGAGACAGAAAAGTATGTAACTATACTCGTATTAATAATCATACGGAATCAACTGACATATTGAAATGTCACTTTTCAAAATAATGCTGCCTGCTAAAAAACCGTAGTGATGGATATTGTTAAGTTCATATCGTTCAAAAGAATAATTCAATAATTATTAAGTGCCGGCAAACATTTAAAATGCTGCCAGCGGAAGTGCAGGTAGAAAAGGAAAAACATATTGTGTTAAAAAGTTGTTCTGTAAATTGCTACAGGGAATGTAACATTATTTTGATGATTGATAACCTTGGAAAGATTGAAATCGTACATAAGTAAGGAACTACACCTTCTACAAAGATTAATGTAAATATATCGAAGTAGATCATTGGTGTGAAATTATTGGTTGGTGTGTAAGTTTGTTAACATAACTTCATAAGTGTATAAAAAGATTAAGTTTCTTAACATATGTTAATAAACTTGATATTTTTATCCCAACACTATTTAAATTTTGCCAAAAAGTTGCAACACTCGAAATGACAGTTTATTCCGTTTAATTAAGAATCCGAGTATAGGCTTTCACTTGATTCCCATCTCGCCGCGTGTCAAGCGAAGATACCACAAATTAAAATCACCCAGATACATAGTACTATTCTTTTTTCTTTGACCCAGGTAGCATATACTAAAGGCCAATTGGACGATACACGTAAACACCGTTAGTTACAGTATCTATAATACTGCATTATTATTTGTTATTATAATATTATGCGACTCTTAAGTTGAGGTAAACAAAAATAGTGACATTCTTTTGATAAAAGATGGCGCTAGCAGACTTTAAAATGTGTATAAAGCCTATAGCCGCTACGATGTAAAAGAGAGTTGTATCTATCGCTAGTAAAATTGTCACTTGACGCTTTCATATTTTATGCTGTTACTGTATAATACATAGTTAAATATTCTAGAATTTTATGTTATACAGGGTTAGTTCTAATAAGTTAGCATCCTTTTAAAGGCATATTCTGTACATCAAAACAACCAACTTTTACTATGGGCCCAGCATTGAAATCGCGAAAAAATTATCAGCTGTTCCATACAAAAAGTTCATCGACCTTGGGCAAAATGTATGGAACAGCAGATATATTTTTTACAGAATATTGCTAACAGATTAGAGATTAACTGTTCCTATGTCGTAGTTATGATGGATATCGTAAGTATACACCAAAAGTAAAGCCGGGACTTGTGTACCGTGTAATGTATTTGCCACACTGTTTGAGTTACATTTTCACGACATTACAATTCGTGCTGCACATCTGGTCTCGGCATAGAAGACATATTGATGAATAAAAATTGTTGTACAAAATGTATATAACTTCGGTGTTATCAATAAACTATTGTATTGAATATCAAAATCAATTTTGTGCTAATCTGTACATAGATGTTTTACCTGTCTTCTCCGCAATCCTTATGAGGATATCTGAATTTAAAGTAAGATCTATGAAGCTATGAGGTATGAAATTTAAATCTAAGAGGCTAAGCGTATCGATAGCACTAATCCGGAAAGAGCTCAATATATCTATCATTGTTAACAACTCTTACAAAGGGACCAGCTCTGAAATCTAGCTGTTCCAAACAAAATGTATTTTACATTCAACGATTCAACAAAGTGAAAGCTGATATTTTTATCGGGATTTATGTGTTCGTCCCATATTAAAAGTTGCTCGCAGATGTGAAAATGGGCACGTCCTTTCGGTTTATTACTACAATATTCTATAGTTTATTCAGAAATAACAACAGCTTACCTTTTAAGCAGAGTTGGATTTCGTAGTATAATATTTGTACCATAACTTCGCGATGTGTATTATGTAGTATCGTGATGACGGTATACTACGCTAAAGTAGTATAAATTTAAAATAGGTCAATGCCATAGTATAATCGAATGACAAATAGGCGGCGTTTTCATAGGAATTCCGACTGTGGACATGTATTTATTATGTAGAGCCTATAGAGAAATATTTCAGTACAAACTTCAGATTTTTTAATAAGCTAGCTAACTCCATGGGGCAGTGTGTACTTTAGTGAAAAAACGGTGCTGTAGTATACCTATTATTGATCCAAATAATATAACAGTATTGTTATAATATGTACTTTAGGGCAAAAACGATGTTGTAGTATATTATTGACCCAAGTAGCGTAACTTACTATAATATATCAACATAACTAAAAAAAAGCAAAACAATGCAAAAAAAACAGTAGGGCAAAAAAGTATTGTCCCAAAGAGTATAAATTGTTGTGACGCGTAATATGATACATTTAATAACGCCCGAATCCAACCCTGCTGGCAAGTCATGACAATGTGGTAAATTTTGAAGGCTTTATTTAAGTTGACAGTTCTAAACGAATTAAAATGTCGAGACGTCTTGTTCAGTCCCTCACATCACTAGTGTCCAGAGTTTCGTTACTCAATAAGCACGAGTTGGCCCTCCAGGGCGGCGGGTTCCGTATGTTATATGCTGTCGTAGCTGTTAGGGTCCGGTGACATGGCGGGGCCGCTGCCTCGGGCCGGCAGTTTGAACCCGGCGATGGCAAACGCCCACCCATCCTGGAATCGGAGTTGTGGTTTAGTACAAAACAAAACCGCTCTATAGATAATTATGCCCTAACGCTCTGGACGACTCCGTATCAAATATAGAAAAATTATTTATATAGAATAAATTATTTATATAGAATAAATTATTTATGTAGAATAAATTATTTATATAGAATAAATTATTTATATAGAATAAATTATTTTCTTTCTTTCTTTATCAGAAGGACAATCAGGGTAAATTACGATGTTTGCAGAACGTCGGCATGTTAAAGCGTCTATATGGTGACAACGTCTTGAGTGGAAAACGACTTACTATAGTAAAACGTCCAATATGTGAAAACGTTCATTATACGAAAGGTCAGGGACAGTCAGTAACTAAACAAAATAGTAAACATATCTTTACTAACTAAAATAAGAAACAAAAAAACGCTTCTTCCAATGACTTATAAGCAAACAAAAAGCACTTTTTTCATTTTCATCTATTGTTATGCATAAGCGTGCCTAATATCAAAATTTGGCTCATAGACTTAGTGGAGGCAGCACATGTAAAACTAAGTTTAGCTTTAGGTCTGTTTTTCTTTGTGTCATCATCCAGAAGACGTCCACTACTGGATTAAAGCTTCCCCCTTAATAGAGGGGTTGCCATAATCCCCACGCTTGGCAGGCGGCTTGGGGACCGAATGCTCGCCACCGTTACCCAAGAGGATGCTGCTGCCCGTACTCTAGTGGTTCTGGGTGCAGTTTTAGGACATACCCAGGTCCCAGGTTTAGGTATGTGTTAACCAAACTTTAATATACTGGGTCATAAGCTTGGAGTGTACTAAGCTGAAATAGGGTCATTGTACTCATTATTGTGAAAAATCTAAGGGAAAGGGACCACCCCCGAATTTGCGAAAAATAAATCTGCTGTTCCGCACATTTTGTCAGAATCAATATTTTTCTATGAAACTGCATGTTTTTTTGTTGCGATCTTAGATTTGGGTCTACTAAAAGTTGTTCACAATGATGAGTTCAATGACCCCCATTGATCTTAGTACACAGTACATAGTATATATTATACTGTATGTAGTATAATTGTAATATGTGTTATATTTTATTAGAGCAATTTGAGTTTACCGACCCCAAATCTAAGTGCTGCAAATGATATCATCATGATTGGCCCTCTTCACAGCTCACTTTTTTAACTAGGTTTTTATGTAAAAAAAAGACTGAGGACCTACATGATGTTAGGTCTCCTTTGTATGATTTTGCTTAAAATCTGCCCATTAAGGTGCTACAATGGTCATAGACAGGTATTATCTTACCATCTCGTCTCAACGGCTAGTTCTCTTTCATCATCGGCCCGGAGACGTCCACTGCTGAATTAAGGCCTCCCCCTTGGACCGCCACACTGTACAACCTGCCAATTGCATCCACCGGTTGCCCGCGACTTTTACAATGTCGTAGGTCCACCTAGTGGGAGGCCGCGCCGACGCCGCGTAGGACGGTTCGCGGTCGCCACTCAAGAACCATTCTTCCCCATCGGTTATCAGTTCGTCGAGCGATGTGGCCTGCCCTGCGCCACTTCAACTTGCAAACCCTGCGAGCTATGTCGGTTACCTTGGTTCTTTGGCGAATATCCTCGTTCCGGATTTTAACGCGCAAAACTCCGAGCATAGCTCTCTCCACTGCCCGTTGCGTGACTCTGAGTTTCTCCAATAGGCCAGCAGTTAAAGACCATGTTTCAGTTCCATATGTCATCACTGGCAACACACACTGGTTATCTTTACTAACTATAAAACGGTACTAAATTATACCAAGATCATACCTTGACAAGGTTCGGCAAATCACTCCAGAATGCTAAATTCGGTACGACCTCAAGGCCTGTCGCTCCCATCAAGAACTTCTTGGTGCCAACACCAAGCACCAGGTAGAATATGACGAATGAGAAGAATATTATGAGAAGCGTGGATCCAAGAGACCTTCCATTCTCGACGGGTAAGTTCAGTGTCTTCAGGCAAGCTGATCTTGAATAAAGCGTTAGCGCCTGTAATTTAATGTTTAAGATTATTTAAAGTGTATTTTTGTGTGTGTGAGGATGTCAGAGAGTGTGGAGGGTTGTTTCCAATTTGGAATAGAAGTAATATTATAATATTTTTTGTAGTGGTAGGACTCTACTGCAGAGTCCGTCTGGGGAAGTACCAAACCTTTGCCAGTTATTCAACCGCCAAACAGTAGTGTGCAAGCATTACCGTGTTCCGGTTTGAAAGGCAATGTTACCAGAGAAATTACTGGGTATGAAGAGATTTAACATCTAATATCTTAGGGGGACGAGCGCAGTGCAGTGCAGCGCAGGATTGTGTTTGCAAGCTCACAATTGTGGCACTGCTGCTGTTAGTGGTAGGTGTGACGCTTACCACCAGGCGAACGCCTTGCTCGTCTGGTCACTAGACTGTATAAAAAAAAAAACAATCCTTGTGTCTACAGGACCAGCAGTTTAAGATGGTTGACGTATGTATTGTGATTAATCAGGACTTCGACTTCGGAGAATTTATAGATGTGTATTATAATAATATTAGGGTACATTTCACACAGCGCTATGTAGCGCCATCTAGCCCCAAGCTAAGCAAACCTTACTGTGGGTACCAGGTAACTGATACAATAATTTGTAGTTTTGTTAAGTAATTACTTAGTTACAATACTTACAACACCCAGACACAGAACTAACATCTATGTTCATCACATGTTTGTGGAGTTTGTGTGTTGTGTGGTGGAAATCGAACCCACGCCCTACAGCCAAAGAATACTTTTACTGGCCTACAGCTCTCAAGGCAGAGATACTACCAACTGAGCTATAAGGCAGTTGTATAAAAACACACAGAGATACTATAGTAACTATACTAATGTAGCTGTCAAATGGATTTTAATGAAATTTGATGTAAAGAATAGCTCATTTTCTTGGATTCAAATTTCGTAAAAAGGTATTGGTTGAGTTTTGGCGGGAACGCGAAAAAATCATGTCGCTGCATTGTATTATTTTCAAAAACTTGTGTTTTTTCGAGTGTAAATACATAAAAATGGTGGCGTTTTATTAAATAAGTGCTGATTTACACGCAAGAGTGTGGGCAAGTGATATAATGTAGTAAAACGTGTATTTTCGTGTTGTTTCCAAAACTTTGAAAAAGTTCGTAGTAAAGTTGCCACAACTTTACCAGGACATGACTGGACTTGACTGACTTATTAAGTTTGACTAACTTGACTTGAAATTCATCAAAAATGTGTTCTATTAAAATACTTGACACTGGCAAATGCACAAAGTGCAACGCCATAATCCTCCTAGGAGGAAAGAAAAAATAAAAAGATGTTAGTTGTCATAATGGCAGCTAAGTCTAAGGCTATTCTGAGAGTTTTGGCGGGAAATCGGAAAAATCATGTTGTTGCATTCTATTATTTTCTTAAACTTGTGTTTTTTTCGCAAATTAATGATTAAAAATGGTGGTGTTTTATTCATTGAGTGTTGAATTACATGCACGAGTGTGGGCAAGTGATATAATATGGTGAAACATGTCTTTTCGTGTTGTTTTCAAAACTCCGTAGAAGCTCATAGTAAAGGCGCCACAACTTTACTAGGGCATGACTTGGACTCGACTATGACTAACTGCGATCTCAAGACATATTTGACTCGATTTTAATATAAAAACTTGCAAATTCATAAACTTGACACTGGCAGAATGCACAACGTGCGATGCCAATAACTAAGAAAAAAAAAATAGGCTATTCTGTAATAAAAATCATAACAAATTTTAACAACAAATCACAATTTCCTTAGACAGCAAGTGATTTATATTTTAAAAATTATCACTTAGGTTTATATTTAAATTTTATCTAAAACACAACACAACTCCTCCTCAATCCATGCAAGTTATCATGTTTAGAAAAAAAACTATTTTGAATAAAATAAAAATTAAAACAATATATTACTTACAAGTTCATTCGGTTCTACTAATGAATTTATATGAAGTTTGTCATCAGTTTCAGCACATACTAAAAGTACTACAGTTTTCCTGTAAATAAACAAAACACGAGTTTTAGTCACACTTGGTGTTAAAATGGCATAAATTGTTTGGTGTGGTCTCTTTTCACATTTTTAATAATTTATTTTTACAGCATAGTAATTACAGCAGGACCTCTTTAATCCGAACTCCAAAAATTTACTCCTCGTTCGGATTCGTGGAGCAGTCGGATTACATTACAGAGGATTTATAAGGTATTTTTTATGAAATAAAACTAATAAATACTATTATGAAATTTCAAATGTATATTCATCTATAAACATTACACGGGAACGCTGCCAGCCTGATGGGTACTTTTGGGCGAGTGGTAACGGATAGGTAGTATAGGTGTAGACATGTAATAATCATTATTATTATGTAATTGTTAATATAATTTAATTCATAAGACGTGAGACATATTTGTAATAATACAATAAATGAGATACTTTAGACTTAATGCACTAGTAACATAATAGTTATTTATGATACACATATGCGAGAAAACAGTAATAATTATAATACTAATAATATTATGAGCTAAACATTACATTTATTAAACTTAAAGACGGCGAATATAAAGTAGAGTATATAAAGGAGTGGGACGTTCGGATTACAGAGGTGTTCGGATTAGAAGGAGTTTAGATTATAGAGGTCCTGCTGTACAATGTTTTTATTTCAACTGATGACATCAGCTCAGCTGTTTTCTTCACAGCTTGCCCTCCAATATAGGCCTCTTCCTGGGACATCCATTCTTTAACATTTTTGTGACTTCAAAAAAATTTAGTAGCCTTAAGATTTCATACCGGGCACATTCCAAATAATAAATTTTTCCTATTCAATGGGAAAACCTATTACACCAGTCTGTCCTGTCTATAATACATTAGAGGACATATACCACATTACAATTGAGTGTGCTCAGAACGAATCCTTAAGAAGTATAGTTCTGAACCAACAAAAGACAACATTAAGTGGGCTAAACAGTGTTCTGGCCAAGCCTTTTGGTCAGAATGCTTATAGGCTAGCATATAGAAATTAAGTTCAAAATGCTTAGGACATTTCCCATATGCAGGTGGCCTAGTGGTACAAATGTTCCATACCTCCTCACCACCACCTCATTTATTATATGGTTGACTGTAGTGATTCATTACTTAGATGTACAAGTATTTTGCAAATGCTTTATCAGTGATATGTTACTCAGGGATAATGTAGCATTGTAATGGTGAAAGAATTTTTGAAATCGGTGCAGTAGTTTTTGAGTTTATTCGTTACAAACATACAAAAATACAAATCTTTCCTCTTTATAATATTGGTGTAGAAAAAATATTTTTTTTGGTTTATTTCGTCAGCCTATAACATCCTGCTGTTGGACATAGGATGAGTGTGCGACACTCTGTGACACCGGCCGGTGCATGTTGGGGCATTCACATGTACCATTGAATTTCTTCTCCAGATATATGCCGTTTTCTTGCAATGTTTTCCTTCACTGTAAAGCCTGTCTTATGTTATTTTTATAAGCTGCATGAAAATTCCACTTGTTATGGTCTTGAAATCAATCCCAAGACCTCAGTACTCAATGCATGTCTTCTTTTAATGGGCTTGTTCTGTTTTTGGTTTATCAATGTTTAATATAGATTAAACCAGGAAAACCTATCATTCCAAGATTTTAGGTTGGTCAGAATAGCAATGAGGCAAGCGATACTTACGAAGGTTCATTTCCATATATAATTGACTCCCCATTTGAACTGAATGTAGAAATGTTTGCATTACCTAAGTAGCTGTAAATACCAACATCCTTTGTGTATGTATTTGAAGTACTATTGAGTTTCAATGTATAAACATGACGACAAATCTGCAGACAAAAAAGATATTTTAGAGGTATCTCTTAGATCTTTGATGTTTTATATCTTATGTCGTATATTCATTCAATAGGATTCAATGCTCTCTATCGAATTTGCCGAAAAGGCGACCATTGAGAAGGAAACAACCTGCAATTAGCCCATTGACCTGATACCCATACAGGGACCGAGGAAGTACTCCATGACTGGGGGGGCAAACAGAGAAACCTTCTTTGCCAGGTATTACAATTGGGAGTGGAGCCATTGAGCGCCCCCATTTGATTTTAGGGTGGGCATTTGGACCCCTCTGCCCCCACTTCCACGGTCGCTGTACCCATACAGAGATAGCAATAATATGATGACTTATGGTACTTGATTCCATCAACCCCTTTTTAATTCATGTACCCACACAGATGGAACAATTGTGCCACCAAATATTTTTTACATCCCACACAAATCATATTTTAGTCCATCCAACAGATTGTAAATTTATAAACATGTATAGTGTTATATAGTTAAGTAGGTACTTATTTAAATTATGGTTTACATGAGTCTATCTTTCGGTTTTAAGGTATCTGACAAATATAACTAACAAGTTATTCTGATATGAGTAAAAACAAGTCAAACAGGTTTTTTTACTGGAGAATTATCACATTCTTCATAGCATGTGGATTTTTGTACCTAATTAGTAAACGTACACATAAATTAATTCGATTTTGGCTATGTAAATAGCTATTAAGTTGCTATATAAGTGAGATGCGTAAAAAAAACAAAATGCATTGCGAAGTAGCATACGTACCGCTAAGCTCTTGTCACAAGTGTTGTTATTGCCTGATACGTTCATTGGAGGTGGAGGCATCACATCAAAGCAAGGATGGTAGTAATAAGTCGAAAGTTCTATCCCTTCTTTCTTCTCCGAATATATTTGAGCAGAGAAAAAATCACTTTTAGCGATAGGCGTTAGGTCGATTCCGGTACCATTAGAAAAAGCGCACGTGCAAGGTCCACTTTTGACGCAAAGGTCTTGGCCATCAATCGCTGATAGAGAACACATAAATATGTAAAATATAAGACCTAACTTAGTGTAATTTTCCATTTTTATTGTTAAAATAAAACTTTATTTTCCCTGTGGTAAAATCTGCCAATCTGCGTAAATAATAACGCTCAGTCAGCAGTCATCAGTCAGTCATTATTTGTCATGTCCATGTCCATGTCATAGCACTAGCTGTCTAGTGTTTTTTTTCCCATTGGGCAGATGGACTAAAGCTTAACGGCCTTACCTAAAATAATCTCGATTCTCTTAGTCACTGCTTAAACTTCTCTGTCCTTTTCTAGCACGTGCAACTTCACTTCAAACACTTCAAAAGTTTTTTTAGGTAAGGCCGTTAAAACCTTACGGCCTTACTTAAAAAAACTTTTCAACCGTTAGTCACTGCTTAAGATGCTCTGCCATCTTCTTTCTGACGTGAAGTTGCACGTGCTAGAAAAGGACAGAGAAGTTTAAGCAGTGACTAAGAGAATCGAGATTATTTTAGGTAAGGCCGTTAGTACCATAAACAAACAAAATAAACTAAAGACTGCTGGATGGTAATAATATTAGGTCTTTACCTATGAAATTGCCGTTTTGTATGGAATAAGTGAAAGTACTTATTTTTTTAAACTTTTTTATTTCTGTTATTCAAAGTAATCACCCATGCAATCGACGCATCTTTGCCAACGAATTGGCAGTTTATTGATGCCCTTCTTGTAAAAATCAGCTGCACGGGAGGCAACAAACTCTTCAAAGGCATTTTGTACTGCCTCTCGGGAATTGAATTTTGATTGATTAAAAAGTTATAGTCGGTAGATGCAAGGTCTGGTGAGTATGGCGGATGAGGGAAAGCTTCCAACCCCAGATCTTGCAGCTTGGAGACTGTCTGTAGCAGCAGCGCGAGGCAGGTCTCGACGCGTACTCAGCGCGTTGCGCTGGCGATCGTTAAGTTCGTGGGGCACCCATCTATCAAGTTTTTTTACCTTACCTATTTGTCGCAAATGGATCAAAATTGTTTTGATGCTAACATCAAAAGCTGCTGCTAGCTCAGCTGCAGATTGAGTTTCGTCAGCTTCCACAATCGCCTTTAATTCATCATTGTTGACCAAAGTCTCCGGATGACCACGAGCTTCATTTTTCAAGTCAAAATTTCCAGAACGGAACCGGGAAAACCAATAACAGGTTGTGCGTTCGTTTGTACAGTTCTCTCCGTAAACGTTTTTGATGTTACGTGCCGTTTGTGTCGCGTTGGTGCCACGGCAGCACTCATATTCCATAATTACACGAATTTTTAAAGTATCCATTATGACAGAAAATTTTAAAATGTAATGAAAATACAACGCTAATCAATAAACAAAAGACTGAGTTTGTAAAAAGAATGTCATGTTTTTAATACAAAATTAATTTGAATTCAGAATACAAAGCCATTCCAAACTTTTTTTCTATTTGAAATGACCGGTACTGAAGAACGGCAATTTCATAGGTAAAGACCTATTATTTATTGAGCAAGCGAGATAAAGGAGATAGCATCATTTTACAGTGTAGGTGGGATAGGGAAAATTACAGTAACATGGCTTGTATTATTGTACAGTGCTATATTTGCAGATAATATTAAGCACATAGAATATTTTTTTCTTATAGCCATTTTTTAATAATATATATTTTTGTAAGCCTTAGTAGAGGATAGTCAAAATAATACTGTTTACACTAAGTGATGCTTGGCAGCCCCGGGTGTCTATAATGTACAACATGGCATTTGCCGACACGATAATGTACGGCATAATAATGCACAGCATGATAATTGGTGTACATGTACATCGAATATCTTGCTGTACAATCCATGTCGTACAATACTGGCCGTCCATTATCGGCTCGTGTCTATAAAGTACGGTCCTATATTGTACAGCCAATAATCCGAGTACATTTATCAAATTGACATTTTAAAAAAATAACCTGTACCTAACTGCTATACAAATAAGGAATTCGTGTACTTATACATCAAATATCAGTCTGTACAAAATCGGGATGTGCATTATTGAACCGAGCCGATAATGTACGGCATGATATTGCACGGCACGATATTGCACAGCACGATATTCGATGTACATGTACACCAATTATCATGATGTGCATTATTATGCCGTACAGTATCATGCCGCTATGCCGTACATTATCTGTGTCGTACATTATTGCCTCCCGTTAAATGCTCAATGTTATGTTTTTGTAAATTTCTATTTTCAATTTCTTTGCTAATTTCTATTCTAATCTGATAGTGTTTACAATAAAATTTACTTACATCATTGAAGAGGAAACTTTGTAAAGAAAGATAAAAAACATTTATTTTTATAGGTATTCTATCTCTAAACAGATAACAGAAAGTTACAGCTCGATCGATGATTTACATTTACATTTTACAATCTCTTTGGTAATCTCAATTTGTAAAATAAATAATTACTTATTGAAAGTATACAAAGTAATTCGATAGTGTAATTTTATCTCTATCAGAAGCCTATGGCTGATAAGAAAAAGAAAATATTCCCACCAAGCAAGGTAAGTAAATGCCTTAAAATAATATAAAAATCATGGTTAGAGGTATGAAATAAATTCCTCTACAAATTAATATCCCCGTTTCAGGATGCTTCTACTCTAAGAAGACCAGTTATTCTCAAATCAGACCGAGATACTGCGAAAGATGCTTCCAAAGAAAAGCAAGAGAAAGAAAAACAACCAACTATAATACTGAAAACTCGGGAACAGAGCACCCCTAAAGAAGAACGTTCAACGAGCCCTAAATCTGTAAAAAACAATGAAGATGGCCCTGTTCCCAACAAAATAGCTCAAAATGAGTATAAAGAGAAGATAAAAATAGAGAAACCCGCACCTCCCCTGAAATATATGTCAGAGCCAGTTAATCTGTTAGATGAGAACTTAGAATTCAACAATGCTGCTCTAGAATTCTTGCATGATGCAAGCTTGAATTATCTTGTTGTAGGAATTATAGGTAAGTTGGCAAATATTTTATAAGTACTTTTATGAGATGGACCTACCCCCTAAAACTGCATGCAGCACGACCGGAGGATGGGCAGCAGCATCCTCTCAATTAAAGGTAGGGAGCATTCTGTGATCCCCAACCTGCCTGCCAAGAGTGGGGATTATGGCAGCCCCTCCCTATTAAGGGACGCCTTCATCCAGCAGTGGTTCATCCAGCAGTGGTTGTCTTCCGGCTGATGATGATGATGTGTTTATGAGATGCCACATGTGTAACCACATTTGTATCTTGCCACCTCCCCACTTTCCAGTCATCTCGTATTGGTGCAGAGGTAGCCATAAGAAAACTAGGCTCCTAAGACTATGTAAATTGGCAAAACTTTAGTCTGGTTGGTAACATGCCAATTGAGAAAGAAAAAAATAGAGAGAGTTTTTGTTTCTAACGTAAATAAAATAAAACGCTTATTAAATTTACATATTAAGTTTAATACCATTTGATGAATTTTTGACTAACATTGCTACATCCAGATTATAAACAGTTTTCTAGTCATGCTCTATGATAATAAAATGTTCATTACCTACATAACAGAAGAAAAGACTGATCCTCGGCGAATAGTGAATAAATTAACATTTGTGTCATTGAAATTTCAGGTATGCAAGGCGTTGGTAAATCCATGATTATGAACTTAATTGCAAACAATGTGCATGACCAGAACCTCTGCAGGGAGATATTGAGTTCACATGAAATACCAAATGGTGGTGCATTCCAAGTTAGTGATGTTGGTGAGAACCAAGGTCTAGACTTTGTGGAGGTACCTGAGGTTGAAAGTGAGAGAAATGACAATTTCAAGTTCAAGATGCAAGATATTGAGCAGATTGAGAGAGGTGTCAATTGTACAAAAGGTACAGTATCACACTAATATTATAAATGTTAATTTTTGTTAATCCAATACTAGCAAAGAAGTAGATTAAAATTGTCTTCCAGGTTTTTAATAAATATTGGTGGACCAGCGCCATCTAGCGCCAAACTATGCAAAGTTTGTATTATGGGAACCAGCAGGCTAATCATGTAACTGTTCGGGATCGCTATTTGTCATAAATGTCACTTGTCACTGTCACAGCTTCACAGTATCACGGCGGGATTTCTCTCGCTATCGTTATCGAACGAATGCATTGATTTCCTTAATTAAGAAGCAAATCTTTAAATCTTCTTTTTTTAAGCAGGTCTTTTGGCGTTTCATTCTGCCCTGCAGGGTCAAATGAGTTTTGGCAGTGACAGTGACAAGTGTATATTTTTGACAACTCGTATCAGATTAACGATCCCGAAAAGTTACATGATAGCCCCGCTGATAGAATACTTTTTTGTAAATACCTAGACAGAACAAAAATATAGATATAAGCAGATTTTTTTTATTGATTTGATGAGCATAGGCTCATCAAATGTTTGTCCTGGGTGGGAATCGAACCCACAGCCTACAACTCTCAAGGCAGATTTACTACCAACTGAGCTTTATAGAGCCTTATATATAGGCAGGCAAATGATTTGTTAGTTACAAGTGAAGCTTTTTAATACATTTTTATTTAAATAATATATAAATCAACTGCCATGTGTTAGTCTTGCAAAAACTCGAAAATGGCTTGATTTAATGTATATATTTTTTATTCAGCTCGGTACTGGAGAGGTGGATAAGGTAAAAAAAAATGTTGATACGAAGTTCACAGGCTCATCTAATAAGCAAATAAAAGCGTATTAAAAACCTTTACCAGCAAGCGATTATTCATTTCTAGGAATAGATATGTACATCACCAACGACCGAGTGATACTGCTAGACTGCCAAGCCCTGTGGTCCCCTTCGCTGATAGAAGAGACAAGTACGAACCCTATAACAGCAAGGAGCGCCAATATACTGACTGTAGACTGCCTCCAGATTGCTTCTTACATGATGGCCATCTCGCATGTTCTTATAGCAATACAGGACTGGTTTATGGACTATAACTTTGTAAGGTAAATTAATCTGGCAATTGAAACAACTTTTTTATTATACGTTTAAGTGACGAGACGAACAAGACGTTGGCCTGGTAGTAAGCGTCACGCCTGCCATTAACAGTAGTAGCAGTGCCAGAATTGTGAACTTGCGATCACAATCCTGCACCGCACTGCACTGCGCTCGTCACCCTGAGATATTAGATGTTAAATTTCTTCATACCCAGTAATTCCTCTGGTAACATTGCCCTTCAAACCGGAACACAATAATGCTTGCACACTACTGCTTGGCCGTTGAATAACTGGCAAAGGTGTGGTACTTCCCCAGGCGGACTCTGTAGTAGAGTCCTACCACTACAAAACTTGTGACTTGGCATGCATGGTGGAATATAGCCATTGATAGTTGGCCAATGCTCGGCTGTGGCATATGAAGCAGTCAGTACAAGGTTACAGACAGGCTACTTTTTACAAGATTGACGAAGCTTAACAGGTTTACATCTAACACACCTAAGACATTTTAAATGCAGCTCCTTACATTAAAGATTTTAAAAAGATTTTATCGCGCAAAGTAACAGCATAGCTCTCTCCAATGCCCGTTGCGTGACTCTGAGTTTCTCCAAAAGGCCAGCAGTTAAAGACCACGTTTCAGTTCCATATGTCATCACTGGCAACACACACTGGTTAAAGACCCTTGTCTTCAGACACTGCGGGATTTTGGACGAGAAGATTATTACGATTGGTATTATGCAAGGCTCCAAAGGCTTCAAGCGCTCCTAGGGCTTAAAAATAAATAAACATTACTTTATTTATTTACAGATACATCCAATCAGCGGAAATGCTGAAGCCTTCCCTGTCGGCTTCCAACTCTGCCTCCAACCAAGACAGTTCAGAGTCGACGAGTGGAGGGGAGAGCCAGCCACATTTGCTGTTGCTGCATAACAGGTGTCAGCTAGAGGATTTCACATCTGACGGTGTTAGGACCATGCAGGATTTGTACAGGTGTGTTTTGTTACTTATGCAGGGTTAAATTATGCCTAAAGGTATTAAAAAAAATGTGTATAAGTATTCCATCAGCTATCTAATTTCCATATAACAAACATTGCTTAGTTTGGGGCTAGATGGCGCTGTGTGAAAAATGTCCACCGTTATTAATTTTTTATTTATTACTACGCCGACAGGAGGTCGTTGTACTCACAGAAAAGCGAAAGCCCTACTTTTTAGGTAGAACGGCTGTCAAAACAATGTTGTAAAGCAATTGTATGGGAAACCGCTGTCGCCAGTTTCACACAAAATTGTATAGCCACTACCACGAAAAAATGCCAATCATTGGTCGCGCATTTGAAGTAAAACGCTCGAAATGCCATTTTGCAACAGATTAAAATTGATCTAATTATGATGCAAAGTGGTTTGGTTTCCTACGCGTCTATTTAAATTATCTTTTTGAGTATTCCCAGTTTGTAGAATTGTCATTAAGCGCATTTACACTTAATGCCGGCTAGTGCGGCCCGTCACATTTCCGTTCTATTCACGTCTCTCTTCAGTGCGGTTGTACTCATCATTATGAACAACTTTTACTATGGGGCCAACCCTAAAATCGCCAAAATAATTAAACTGTTCCATATATTTCCTAGAGTAACTTTTTTCTGATCCATAGAAAAAAGTTACTCTAGGAAATATATGGAATAGTTTCCTTTTTCGCGATTGCAGGGTTGCTCCCGTAGGAAAAGTTGTTCAGAATTAATGGTGTTCGTGAATCCACTATCCGCAACTAGGCCTACGTGATGGCCCAATCGCTCTTGAAGGGTAGGTCCAAGTCCAGCAGTGGATTATTAAATAGGCCGATTATGTTTTTTCATCTCACTTGCTCGTAAAGTGGATCTTATTACATCGGTTTTAGGCTCATAATCCAAGATATTACACATGCGCGCTTTTTACTTTACATTACAGCCCTAATGCTATAATAGGTATAACCCGGTTAAGTTAAGTTTGTGCCTCACTGCAAATTATAATGTATGTTTAAGAAGCATGCTTAATATAGCCGGATAATACAGTTTTTTTTATAATACCAAGAGAGAGTTTAGGCGGCTAAAGAAAATGTCACCAGCGCGCGCATAGCTGGCTTGAGCGCCATTTTCCGCAAATATTAGTTGACGTTTTCGCTGTGTGGTTGATTATTATCAAAAATGTTTTTATTATAATTTTTTCGCTTTATTGCAGGAAAGCATTTCAGAAGTCTGAACTGCAGCTGAACTCTGGCATGTACATGTACAGCGACTCGAATAAGAACGGTCTGCACGTCGACAACGTGAGGAAAGGATACAGCTTGGAGACTTGCGGGCCGCCCATCAACCTGTTCCTTCTGCCAGAAATTTATAGCGATTTCGGTGAGTTTGATACCTACCTTTTTGTTTTGTTTTGTGCCTAGGACCTGGGTGTGTCCCTTAACTGCATCCAGAACCGCCGGAGCACGGGCAGCAGGGTCCTCTCGCTTAACAGTGGTGATAATTCTGCGTTCCCCAAGCCGGCTGCCTAGCGTGGGGATTATGGGACCTTTAGTTCACTGGTCCACTGACGCCGTCACCAAGACTTCAACGAGATTTAGATGACGTCGCCGAAACAGCGATACATAGATTACTATAGCCGCGTGTCCACCGCACGTCCGTTATACGAGCCCGAGCGCCCAGCCACCGAACTTTCGGGTAGCTCGGCGTGACCTCTAGAACTCGGCACGGTTTTATGACGGGCCAATGTGCCGGGAATACAAAACATGTTTGTTCGTGTCTACACACTACCGTCGCACCGCGCCGTTCGCCCGGTTTTATGTGAACCACCGATATCGGCGCGGTGGACACACGATCGCCGTCACATCATCTTAAACTCGGCCCAAAAATTTCGTTCTCGGTGATGGTCCGTTGACGGCGTCGGTAGACAAACGGCCTTATGCGTAACCCTGTATAGATAAATACTGGAGGACATTTCATACAGCGCCCTCTAGCCTTATTAAAGCAAAGCTTGTACTATGGGATCCAGAAAAGATGACTGATATAGCACAAACATACTTTTTTATACATACGTATGTATAAAAAAGTTCTACTTCTCCATCTACTTATAATACATACACTTTAAACACCCAGACACAGACTTAAAATATATGTTCGACACATAAATGTTTGTCCTGTGTGGGAATCGAACCCTCACCTTCAACTCACAAAGCAGAGCCACAACCAACTCAACTAAGACAGAAGGAAGAAGGCCATATGCACACTGCACAAACGCTGTTTTAAACATTCAAGGTTGTTTATTACATTTCTAATATGGTTCATTCTCATTAGTACCGCCGCATTAAACGTACCGTGATTATGTCGCAAACAGAGCTCCCGATATTTCGGCGTAGTTGCATGCACGATGTTCACAGACAGACTGCGCCGAATTATAAGGTGCTCGGTTCAGAATAGGAGCACGGTAAATATCCCGTAAGAAGACTGCCTTATAACTCAGTTGGTAGCGTGTCTGCCTTCAGAGCTGTAGGGCGTGGGTTCGATCCCCACCCAGGGCAAACATTTATGTGGCGAACATAGATGTTTGTTCTGTCTGGGTGTAGTCTGAATTATAAGTACCATACCCAAGTATTTACAAAAAAATATATTTATATAAGTATTCTATCAGTTATCTAGATTCCATATTACACGCTTTGCTTAATTTGGGGCTAGACGGCGCTGTGAGAAAAATGTCAACCAAAAAAACCCGTAAATAATCATTGAACTGTAATTTTGTTAAAGACTTTATTTTTTATATTATATTTTTATTTTTTATTTATTTTTAAGTACCAAAAAGTGCTTCCATGCTAGAGAGGTGTCTTATGATGTTTTGCTACTATGATAGTATTAGAATTTGAACCCACGCCCTGCGGCGTGCCAATGCGCACATAACGCCTTTTTTCCAGTACCTGGATCTAAAACTAGTAAGTAAAAATATTTATTTTATTTTTAGATAACCGGGAAATATACCGCGGCCACCCACCATTCGAGCAACTCGCGAAGCGGCTTCGTTGGATGATCTTAGGCGTGAACCGACATCAGATCACAAACGTTCCCAACCTCTCTGAGAAAGGCTGGTTCCATTTCTGCAATAAGACCTGGGAGACCATCAGAAAATCAACTTTTTTCATGGAATACGAAAGATTCTTACCATAATTAGTAGAACGCTTAACCGTCGAGAAATATCCTACGCTATCATAAAGCGATAAGATCGCAGGTGTCAGGTGACAAATGAGTAATCACGTTACTAATCGTGAAATAATTTATTCGAGATTATTGTACATGTACATTTGCCGGATGGACCCAATAAACGTTATGATATGAAAAAGCAGTTTTACTGATATACGCTCTCTATTAAAGGACGACGTCTTTGTTCCGGTGGCTTGTAAGCGTGTTGATAAACACTCGCCAGTCGCCAGTGTTCCGGATATCCAGTAGCGTTTGCGTCACGCCAGATAGTGAATGGTGGAGCCAGCGTGGGAATAGTATAGGATTTCTTCGTGTAGGGATGACGCATCTTCGGCATTTTGACACCTTTTGAGTCGGTTGAGCTCACGCTTTGAACAGAATTAGGGTTTCCCGCTTTGAACGCGAATTTGTAATCTTCCTTCTGCTTCGCTTCTTGGGGACATTTCGGAACGTTGCACGGCAGGCAGTTCTTGTGTTTTACGTGACTGTTAGACGAGTCGGTGTCTTTGGAGTGACGCGAAAATGACTCGTTTGGTGAACTGTGGTGCACTTTTCCTTGAGCCAATGGGGTTTTCTCGTAGGACTCTAAACTGTGTCGGTTTCGGTTAATGTCGTAACCGGCGTTATTTTTGGATTTAGGTACGTTCCAAGCGTCTTTTACAGGATGCAACTTATCAGGTCTAGCATCCCTACTTGACTTACGGCTGGTATCGCTTGGCGTTCCGCATCCGTGAATTCCGTCGCATGGAGGCTTCTTAGCCGACTGTGTAGAACTTCTGCGGCTCGACGATCCAGACCTCATATTCTTCTCGTTAGCACTGGCATGTTGTGGGCAATACTGAACTTCGCATGAATCTTTACGCTTCTCCTTCGTCATATCTTTCTCGAAGTACGGCACGGGATGATGCCCCACATCCACTCGATCCGAGACTACACGGTTCTGATTAAATATTGGATTAGTGTGGGCAATAGGCATATCCTCAGGTTCTTCCTTCGGCGTGTGTACCATCGTAAACATGGCCGGTGCCTTTGATCCGTTCGAACCGTCTATGTGCTTCGGCGGTCTCGGCTCTCGCTTCGGATCGTCTGGTCTGAAATCCCAGCATATAGCCAAATCCATTAGCGACATGGGCTTTTTATACTGACCTCCTAAATCGGGCGCTGACGTAGATGGTCTTTGCGTGTCATCTTTGCCACCCTCGGCCTTCTTCGGGTCGCATGTTTTCGGTCTGTGAACACGCATTTTGGTACAACAAGTTGGCCCCGACGCACCATAGCCTTTCCACCCTATCGCGTAGGGCTTGACAATGATGTCAGAGTCCCTATGTTCTGCTATTTTAGTCAAATTACGGTATCCTAAAGTATCAGGCAAAGGCTGATGCTCCAGATTTCCGACGTGCATTTTCTTTGCAAACTGGTAGTTTTGAGATACGTTTACGTATGGCAACTTCGGTGTTGAGCTCTTTTTATCGTATTTCATATCTTCTCGCGATTGTTCATCTTTCTGGGCGTTTTCAGCGACTTTTCTCCAGAACTTTTCGGCGTCGTCTTCTTGTGGACCGTGGATTTGTTCGACTGCCTCTTTTACTAGTTCGTCGTGTGTTTCGTGTCTCTTATCGGGGTCGGTGAGTGAGCCCGGGACATAAGGGCCGTGACCGTCTTGGTCTATAGGCTCTTTCTTTACATAAATTTCCAACGGATCTGAACTTTCTCCATTTTCACCATTGTCTGCCTCATCGGCAGTCACTTTTGTTCCTCTTACACTGATTTCCTGATTCTTATCCGATTCCTTTTTGTACAGACATGTAATTTTCATAAAGACTTATTGAATATCAATGGTTTCATTAGTTATTTTGTGTGAAAAATAATGTGCAAAGTAATAATTTAAAGTGAGCATACGTTTTATTTTATACTTCTACATTTTGTGTTTGTGCTTGTGGAACGGGCATTCGTGAGGCTGAAAGAAAGGAAATGAACCAATATTAACTTTGCAAAAATTATAGATCTAAGTAGACGGCATGCGGAAAAAATAATAGGCACAAGTATAGATAATATCTAGGTAATACTGAAACTGCACGTGATCTTGTGCCCAAATTACTCGCCCATGTGCGAAATAAAATAGGTACGAGTATACGACGAAAGCACGAGAAAATTGCATATGTCAGTTTAGCATTTATAAGTGATGATGTGCGAGTGCAATTTTACCATGAAGCATTTTACTCTCACAGAAGTTTGTTTTCTTTACACAAAAGTTAAATAATAAAGGTGCAAACATTCACAAATGTTGTCATCAATAAGTCACAAAGTAAGTATAAGTACTATGCTATCACACAAATCAAACAAGATAATATAAAAGTTAGATTATCAACAGTTTAAACTAATCTAGTTCACACTAATGTCACCATACCGTGCAAACTGAAAAGTTTAAACGCGATGCCTTGGAAAACTTTCACATGCACAGTCTAACCGTCATATGCATAAAACGCTAAAACGTATTACAAACCTATTTTAGTTAAAAAGTGTTTTGTCTTCTTTTTTCAAACTCAAATCGTAATACGAAAGAAATTTGACAAAACACTTTTTAACTAAAATAGGTTTGTAATACGTTTTAGCGTTTTATGCATATGACGGTAAATATAGAACGGTGTTATAAACAAACGGCCGTCGTTTCGCGCGCAAATATCTTTCAAGATGGCGGTCGCGTGCAGCCCCATTCACTCACATGGAACGTCTGCTCGTCCTTCGGCTTTGGCTTGGCCTCCTTCTTTTCCTTGGTGCGTTTGCCGCGCATGCGTAGCCCTGGTGCAGCAGCCTTAGGTCTCTGAACGCGCAGATTCAACCAATCTGGAAACCGTCCATCTGGAGGCTCCTTTGCTAACTCAGCAGCTGAAATATAGCACCCATTGAAGCTAAAACACACACGGAAAATCCCATATGAGGTCGCGTGCGTATGCATTAATAGGTCATCGATTTCAAGCCCCAAATCTTTATTCACAAATCCAGTCACTGCGAAAACGAGTCGAACTACTCCGTAACACGATATTGTGTTTAGCAGGAAGTGTTTCGCGTGTATGTTGACAAATAAAGAAATGGGTTTATATGGTTATATATTCAAGGACGAACGGTAATGTACCAATTTGGTGCGGGGTGGCAATTTCCAGCTACGCTTATGAGTAGTAAATACTATCTGCCATAGAGCTTATTGTCCATGACTTAGGAATATTGTAGGAAACCTACGTTTATCCTCACCCTGGCTTCTAAACAAGTCAATCCAGCTTCAGGATTTCAGTTCTCGAACATCGGTGAAAAAGACAGTATACCTAGGCATTATCTACCCTTTTTTTATGATGATTGCGAAGTGAAATTTCTGTACTCTGACTAATAATCTTAGGATTTTTCTGTCGGAATTATTTATTATCATGTAATGTTAGTATCAGTAATACGATATTAATGCTGTGCTGTTTATATTTACTGTACCTAAGCAGCGACAATGATAAAATGAATGGACGTGAAATAAGCGCACGGTTTATGAAGACTATATATTGAGCGCCAGCTCTCCACTCGCGTCAGTCATACTCCGTCTTTCCGAGATGCGAGCCGTACGATACATCAATACAAATAAATCTAAATTATGCCTTCATGTGCATTCCCCAAGTGTAAGAACACAACAAATATTCGCAATAAAAATTTGGGTATCACATTCCATAAGTAAATATTCATTAATCACTGTATTTTGTGACAACTGCAATTATTTTAATGCTCGTGAATGTTCGTGATTCGAGAGCAATAGACATATACTTGTGTTCTCTTTTTGTCATGCCCTAATTAGATGCGCTATCTCTATTTTCCGGCAAATGTAATGAGCATACTTTTAGCTAGGTATACTTGATTGTGTTGACTTATTTATTTTGTACGATTTGCAAGCGCTGGGCCCGTCCATTCCTATATCACCGTCGCTGTACCTATGTAAATAATTCTGAGTGAAGTATGTCAAGGAAGCATGTTTAAGGAGTTTTTTTTTGTGAGCTACTAATAAATGAATACACCTGAATAATATAACTTGTTACTTAATAGGATACTTTTTATTCTAGAAAAATCCAAAAATCGAGAGCAAAACTGCAGTTTGCATTATATATTTAGTTTAGTTTTGTTACTTACTATAGTTTGCAACGTACCAACTTTCCTAGTGATCTTCCTAGGCAGCTCCCAAGTCCCAGTGTAGTGGCCGAAGCATCTAGAGCTGCCACGTGGTGCGCCCGGCAGGAAGTGTCCGTTGATGTCACAGATCGGCTTTGGATTTGGTCGCATCTCCAAAGGGCGCGCTCGCGTTGGCGCCCAACGTGGGACCTGCCAGTTGCCCAGCCGCTTGGGTGTTGACTCCCGGTTGAACTGCAGAGAGGATCTGGTTTTAACACTTCAATAGCAATTTGCAGCATAAGGGTCAACCACACCACAACCACAACCACACCACAACCACAACCACACCACAACCACAACCACACCCACACCACAACCACAACACGTGGTCGGGCGCATATTTTGTATTGAAAATGAATAGTAAAAATTACACGTACCACATTTTGCCGTCGTTATCGACCGCATGGTTGATACCGACCACATCGCAACCACAACGCAACCACCAGCTACACAGTGAAATAGCCGCCGGCCACATCGCAGATACAACGTTGCGTCGACGCGACAGTGCGCGCTCAGAGAGTCGAAGCTGCTCAAGCCAGCGTCGAACTGTGTCTGCACAAGACGCATCCACATCGCAACTACTAGCGACAACGCAACCACATCGACATTATGTCGGTACCACAACGCAACTGCAAATAACTGCAGCGACACTATTCACACGTAGCCACAGCGTCACCACATTTTGCCGCTGCGATGTGGTGTGGGTCGACCTTAAGTGCACGCCGACTACAAAATTGCGGTCTTATTCTTTTTAAACCGGTTCAAAAAAGGAAAACGTGGTATTTTTACGTCAGAACTCGGTTTATAACCGTTTTTTTTATTTGATTGGATATACGTTCAGATTGGCCCCATAGAAATTCCATCAAAATCGGTTCAATAGTTTGCTTTTAAATCAAAATAACTGGAAAAAATAGGTCATCCGACTAAACGAAAAAGCGTATTTTGCCTTGCTTATCCTCTGAGAGTAGATAACAATTTCATAGAATTGTTAAATCTATATTAACTGACATTAGGCCCGGCCGCTCAGCCTACACGAACTTAGAGACTATAATAATAGTTTTTGTTTACCGTAAGTACCTAAAGGCTTCGATAGATAACAAGATTTATAAATTATTGGGTATGTAGAGATTTGACATCTAATATCTCAGGGTGACGAGCGCAGTGCAGTGCGGCGCAGGATTGTGTTCGCAAGTTCACAATTCTTGCGCTGCTACTATTAGTGGCAGGTGTGACGCTTACCACCAGGCGAACGCCTTGCTCGCCCTTCACTTGGATGTATAAAAAAGAGGATAAAGATAAAAATAACTTTATTGCCAAAAAATATATATACATAAAATATATAAATTTTGACATCTGCGACACAGTTGTATACTTCTGCAGGTGTCATCCATCAATCTTCATTGTTTGTGATTATTTATGTTATTGTTCCAAATAAACAGATTATTATTATTATTATATTATATACCTACGTAAATGCTCTCTTCTTAGTCGCTACGCTCTTGGCAGAGCGGTCGTGGTCGTCATGAAGTATTATTGGCAGGGGCAGATGTGATGCGCCTCACGATGTTTCGCCATTTCTCCCTGTTAGAGCTCAATCGAGTACACTCATGCACGGGACCGCCCACAGCCGATTTTATCTGGTCAGTCCATCGCATGGGTGACCTTCCACGTGGTCTTGTCCCTTCCACTTTACCCTGGACGACAAGACGCTCTATAGAATGGCTGTCTCGCCTAGAAACGTGTCCGAAGAAGGCGAGTATGCGGGACTGTACAATAGCAGATAGACGCTGCTTGATACCGAGTTCTTGAAGTATCGAGACGTTTGTGCGAAAATCGTAAATGCTAGATATACTTAATAAAGAACAATAATTAAACACAAGCTGATCAGTACAAACAAACTTTAAATTTTTTAGTACTCTTTTGTACCTTTATCATACGAGAAAGTATATTCATCATTCACATCATTCTTACTGGGTCCATCAAGTCGTATGTGATCAAGGATTGTGCTCTATATAAAAACGATTCCTAATCTAAACTCAGCAAATTGTTCATACGAGACCAACTCTGTATAATGTCTTGCTTGATCACGTGGTGAAACATGACACGTGACTGCGATAGTGACACGCGACCGAAACATTTTAAATTAAATAAAACATTGTATCTCATACAGAAACAAAAATTTCAACCCACTCGTTCCATTACTTAATATTAAAGCATACATAAAAAACTATTCAACAAAATTGAAGCACGCTTCATCCATTGATCAGGTGTCGCCCCACCCCCTGTTGAGATGGCATTTATTCATCCCCCTTAACAACAAAGGGTTGCAAATTATTATTTACCCCATAAATCAGTCGCCCATTTGCCTAAATTATAAATGCCCGCAATAATTTAGAATTATCTTGTCAAACAGTTACTGTCAAAAGTATAAAAGTAGGCATTATTTAGGAATCAACAGTGTGAATAAAAGTTTTAACACTACGCTCGTTTCTAGCTTTCTAACTGCCTTGTTCGTCTATTTATAACAAAACAGGCTCAACTTTGAAATAGCTTCCTTTTTACACTACCCTAAATAGTTCACAAAATCTACGATAACTCTACTTTTGTTACCATTTTAGCGTCGCAAATATATATTTTTTTGTACTATTTATAAGCTTGCGTTTGACTGCCATCTCGTCTGATGTTAAACGAAGATGCAGCCTACGATGGAGCATGCTTGCCTAGAAGAAAACGATTCACTCGCGACTTGAAGGCACCCAGATTGTAATTATCGGGGAAATCCCACTCGGGCAGCGCATTCCACTGTTCAGCAGTACACATTTACATGTTCAGCAGTATACATTTAGTAACATTTTCAGTCTTTATAATACCTTGGTAACCGGCCAAATCTTTTATTAGCTTAATTAAACCGAATTTGGGTAGGCTCCCCATAACGACGACAGGCAAAAATATTCGGTCTCTATACAGAAACGGGTACAATAAGTTTCTATTTCCCCAGTCCCTGAACTTGATAATTTGTTAAACCTCGAGTCATCTCTGCTTGTATGAAACTATTGTCCCCATTTACGTCAGAACGTAGCATTTTGTCAATGCCATCTAAATTTAGAAAATAACAACTCTAAATTCAAGACTACATTGTATATCTTCAATGTTATAATTTTGAGGTGTACTTCCTCTTAGTCCAACTATTTAGTCCAACTGGTTTGACCACGAGGAATAGCCTTTCCTTGTGGTCAAACTATTAAAATTATCCTCCTGTATCATTGTCAAGTAAAAAAATGTAAACTGTCATTTTGAAAAATAATAATCCCGATTAGGCTGATTAAATAATATTATTGCATTATAAACATAAAAATTATTACGGAACACGGACGAGAAAGTGGCTGGTGCCTAGGTATTGCAATGATTTGCCAGATAATTTTGAAAATCAATTTATAAACAAATCTACATTTAAATTAGCCTTGAAAAAACTACTGTTAAATAGAATATCTATGTAAATAACCCGTGTATCTATAAGTTAACATATATTGAGTTATAAGTTTACTTATCTTTAAAATGTCAATTCTTACTCCTACATACTCGTAGTAAATAGTAATGAATATGAGAGTCGATGTCTGCCTACAAACTGCTATGCAGTTTGGCAGAGTTATAAATTGAGCTATGTAATTAATTCTATAAGACAAGATAATAATAAAAAAGGCCAATTTTTTTTTTGGTTATTTGCCCTTTTTTATTATTGATCATATGTATGACTATTGACTGTACATACATAAACTGCATGCATACAGCATGCTGAAAAGGTGCAATATCAATAAAGTTTGACTACTAGGAAGCACAGTAATTTTCCGTAACGCGACATTCCAATGCCAAGTTTTAGTAAATGTATACAGAGTTACGCAGACCGGTATTACTAAACCGAATGGAGGTAATTGTACTTATAATAGTGAACAACTTTTACTATGGGCCAACTCTGATTTCGCGCGCTGGAATATCTGCTGTTCCATATGTATTGTGGCGGGTGAATGTAATTTCTCAATGGAACAGTATGAACAGTACAGTGTTTTCTATTTTCAAACGTTTTCAAAAAAGGACGTTCTTTATTCGATTGTATGTTATTTTGTTTTATTCTATGTATTTTTAAATTTTTCTATGTTTGTCGCGATTTCAGGGTTGGCCCCATATTAAAAGTTTTTCATATTGGTGAATATAATGACCACCTTTCAGATGAGTAATACCGTTACGCGTAACTCCGTATACAACATTCACTCACTCTGAATATAAATATTAGCTAATATTCTCTGATAGAGTTTGAGTAAAAACGTCGGTAAATCGTCCAAGGACTTCCGAGCGATTTAATTTTTGCGATTCAGCCTTCGATCGTAATTCGATTCACGTTTAATTTAGTGCCTTAAGTTTATGCTTCATAAAAGAGCTTGTTATTTAAAGTTGTAAAATGTAAGGTCGATTATTAAAGAGACGTCGGTAGTTCGGTGGGTCTGAACCTTGCAGCACTGTCACGGCATGCGATGCGGCATGCCTTCCCACTTCCGTCGCGCAGCACGCACTTGCTAAATAATGACTGGCTCAGTAACTAGTCTTGCCTTCACAGAACAACGGCGATAAACAAAACGAAGACACAGCTGTATTACTGTTTAGTCTCGTGAGAAGTTCGCATTAACCGCTCTAGGTAGATCAAAAATATCCGGAAAAGTCACGAATTTTCAGGAGTAATATTTATCCTGCCATCCTAATAATGAAGTACTTAGATAAAACAAGCAGGATTATTTTATACTTATAATAATGCGTTTGTTAATTTTAACGTACCGACCTTCTAAATACCTGGGACCTGGGTATGGCCTAAAACTGCATCCAGAACCACCGGAGGACGGGCAGCAGCGTCCTCTCAGTTAACGGTGGTAACCATTCTGCGATCCCCAAGCCGCCTGCCAAGCGTGGGGATTATGGCAACACTTCCTTTTAAGGGAGAGGCCTTCCTCCAGCAGTGGACGTCTTCCGGCTGTTGATGTGACCTTCTAAAAGCCTGGGGCTTGGGACCTGGATATGTCCTTAAACTGCAACCAGACCCACCGGAGGACGGGCAGCAGCGTCCTCTTGGTTAACGGTGGTGAGTTATATTAGTTAGATATTATCTAACTCTGACTCTTGAAAACTTCCTCCAAATAAAGAAAAACCGGCCAAGTGCGGATTGGAATGGAATATTAGTAAATACTATTGTATACTTTTGACTACCAAATTTGACGCTTATTTGTATTACTGTTTTTTACGAGAGAGCTAAACAGACTACAGCTACAAAATGTTATAAAAAATCCTACATCATCACGACTAAAAAAAAATCTTTTGCCAACATTTTTCATCTATCAATATCTAATCCTGCACGTCCATATTTTCTATCAAACAACAATAGGAGAAACAATTTAACAGATACACAAGAGCTATTAACTAAAGACCACCAGCTAGATGTGTCAAACAAGGATTAACAATGCACACAATGCCCTAAAAATTGACAATCGCGAACAAATAAAAAACCACCCCTCTTCACACTTACCCACTCTTATACTTCTCGGAACTATCAAACTATATTTAATCTTATCCCTACTCAATAAAGTCTAAAATCAGTTGAAATGTACGGCAGTTAAGATATTTAGGACGTAATTGGATGTATCTAAGTTGGATTAAAGGAATTACAATTTGTAAACGAGTAAAAAACTGTCCGGATCCCAAATACAAGCCGTCGCGTCGTGGTGCCGTAGGGGATTGTAATGGGATCTGCAGGTGCAGTGCTAAAATATATGGGATTAGGTATGTTGGACCAACTGGACGGACGAGGGATAGGTAATTGGCGAAATATCTGCTGTTCCATACATTTTGTCCAAGATCGATGAACCTTTTTGTATGGAACAGCTGTTTTTTTTTCATGATTTCAGGGTTGTCCCCATAGTAAAAGTTGTTCATAATGATGAGTACAATAATATCCTAGAAGGATAACGATGTTCAAACTAACACCCCGTATTGTAAGATTCAGATTCAGAATTATTTATTGAATAACTGATACAAAAAAGTGTTTTGCTAGGTCTACATGTAAATTTGTCGTACGGAATCCTTGGAGCGCGAGGATCGGACTTGACCGGTTTTTTTTTATTTGCACACTACTGTTTTCCAGTTTTAATGCATTCGGCACCAAAGTGTGTAACAATTATGTAGTTCTTCCCCAGGGATATTCAATAAAGTCGTAGGTACCACTATCATATTAAGATGTTATTGTTAGTTCAAACACAAAATTAACTACTCCAATACTAACCTGACCACTATCAAAGTTGAAAGCCATTTTTCCAACCGCCGCACCAAAAACACCGACAAATTACACTGATTTTACTGTAAACCAAATCGAAAATATCACAGGTTTGTTGAGCACTGCCAGAAACAACGAAAACATGCCAAAAGCTCGTCAAAAAGTTACATTTTGTCAAAATTTTGTATCAAAAAGGTTCCGCGGCGAGGTAGCACTCGTGTAAAACGGGAAAGGCTGTAGGAAGTGGGCTATTGGCACAACTTCGTGGTAACCGAGGCAACCGCTTCACGTCCTGAAGGAAAACGCTTCCAAAGCGCAGGAACATGTACTCTATTCCTTGATTTCCCGTCTCCTTCCTGTGAAAGTTCAACGCCTTGCTTGTAATAAAGTTAAAGACCGCTTCATTTTGCGTGTTCTCTGATTATCAATTATTCCAGTATATGCTAATGAAGTGGATTTGGATCTTATATATTCTCCCATTGCTGCATAATATGGGGGGAATGAGGTTTACAAACGGCTTGCAACCATTAGGAAGTTCGTAGCCTTTCCGTATCGCGTAGCGCTGCTACGAACTAGCTAACATTCTCGTATAGAAAAAAATACTTGGTTTTTTAATCAAGTAAGTAATGAAATTCCAATACCGTGCGCAGATATGTGTCTCAGTCAGTGACTCATGATTAAGAAAAGGTATATTACCTCTAGATTGCAGATTGCAGATTGTACCATCGAACTCATATGTTTAATTTGCGATTCAGACTCATTGTTTCCTCGTAAACAGATGAATTCATGCCAACGGGTTATGCTTTTAGACTATGGGTTACGCTTTACATTTTGAGTAAAAACAATACTGCTGTACAGGGTTACGTGTATCGGTTTAACGAAGCCGAAGTGGACATTATTTAATATGAGGAAGATCACGAATTCATGAAAAAAAACACCCGTTTTCTAGAAATATCCCATTCGCCCTCGACAAAATGAATGGCCCAGCAGTTTTTTTTTTACGATTACAATGTCGGTCTAATATTAAAAGCTGTTCACAATATTAAGAGTCAATGATCTTTTTAAACGACTGCCCAAAATAAGATTATTTAGATTTTTTGAATAAGGAGTGTCGTGTTTTCGGGGTCCATGTATGTTTCTATGTGAATGTGAGTTTCTTTGTTCCACCGTAACTTCTAAATCTCTGGACAGATTTGGTACATCCAAATCTGCTATCGGTAGAATCCTTAAAAAAATAAGGTTTTTTTTTTCAGTGTAATGTTTTCGGGGTTCATATATGTTTGTATGTGAGTACCTTTGATCCAACATATGTCCCAAATACCTGGACCATCGAGCTTTACAGTTTCCTTCTTCATAGGCCTGGACAGATGGGGTATCGGTAGAATCCTTTCATCATCCCGAGTGACAGAGGCTATAACTTTTTTAGGGAAAAAAAAATTTTTTGGCATGGCAGGCGTGTGTTTTTAAATTATGACTTGTTCGAGCTGCTCTATCGCTTCGCGTAGTTGTATACTTCAATAGGTACAGGTTATCTATGAAAATACACCCACATATAGGTGCCTCCATCATAACGACAGAACAATAAAAGACAAGAATCACCATATTATCATGTCCCAAATCCCCTGATTGATGTTCACGAGTAAAACACAGATTACTAGTTAATAATCATGAAAAAATATAGCTTCATTTGCATCGCGTGATCCGTTACGACGTCGCATAAAGAAGATTAAGGTTTGCCCTGACCTTCGGAACTGCTGTCCTGTAATGTACCAACGTACAACTGTTCATTATTATGCTATTATTAGTGGCTTATGCCGCTGGTTTTACTTCCTGAAAGTCGGTTTCATATTGGTAGGTGAATTGATAAATCGCGGTAATGAAACTGAAGTAGAGCCGGGCAGGACATATTTGTTTTTTCAGCGGTGTGATGTTAGGCGCAGTTACATAGCTCCGATACATTTTACGAGTATACGAGAGTGAAATAATGTCAAATGAATTAAAAGGGAATCCGGTCTGCGATTCTCCATACAAACATATTCCCCTATTTTCTTCCTGTTTATTTTTTAATTATTATTATAATTAAGTAACGAGACGAGCAAGACGTTCGCCTGGTGGTAAGCGTCACGTCTGCCACTAACAGTAGCAGTGGCAGAATTGTGAACTTGCGAACACAATCCTGCGCGGCACTGCACTGCGCTCGTCACCCTGAGATATTAGATGTTAAATCTCTTCATACCCAGTAATTTCTCTGGTAACATTGCCCTTCAAACCGGAACACAGTAATGCTTGCACACTACTGCTTGGCGGTTGAATAACTGGCAAAGGTGTGGTACTTCCCCAGGCGGAGTCTGCAGCAGAGTCCTACCACTACAAAAATATAAAGCCTCAAGAGCAATAATTTATTTTTAATAAAGTCTAGGTCTACTGTAGACATATCTCTGTAATCTCCTATTTTCAGCAACTAACTGCTAAAAAATGTAACCCTTCAAATATCTTCATAGTAATTTTTGGAGGGTTATATTTTCTCGTAGGGGAATACGGTTGTATGGAGAATCGTTAGACTATGGTTATGACTATGCTGCGACGTCGTTTCTCACATCTCTCCGTCACAACCAAGTGGCGGAGAGATCTATGAAAATACGCAGATATTAGCGCAATGAAGGTAAGATATGCTTCGCTTAGTTAGCAATGTGGTGTACGCTAGATGTTCGGCCGTGATGTGAGATGGGTCGACGATATAGTCACTAACACGATAACACGAACAACATAACAGTAGTAGCCTATACTAGATTTGCACAGGACTGAGGCAAATAGCATAAGTAAAGAGATTCCTGGACCCAGCACTCTTATAAGAAAGGCATAGGCTTGAAGTGGACGACAAGGCTGAAGTAATGGACTTTCAATGTTGAATGATGATACGTTATTTTGGCTTCGTCAGGTAAAAACATGACTCTACCAAGCCGAGCCAATATTGAACAGAATCCAAAAAAATTATCGTTATATACAGTGACATTCTTCAGGACAAACGCACACCCTATTGTTAATGTCTACCTTGAAGCCATCACAACCATTATGTACTGCACGCAATAAAACATTAGTGCTATACATTAATACAGAGCTTACATTAAACGAAGACGTCTCCAAGCGGTACACATTTCTTTGCATAAATTATCTTACTTGGTCCCAAAGTAAATCAATTCTCGGAGTGCAGGCTTAGACTGTTACATGGCAATGGATGAAACTGAACAATAAATCGTTAATCTACTAACTGCTTAGGAAGTAAATACAAATTGAAGCGCATTATGACACAGCTATTCCAATTTAGCTATCCTAGTACCCTTGTTTCATTACTAAAATATAACTATTGAATAAAAAATACCCTTTATTGAAATCGAACGTAATATTCAAGGGCATCGATCTACTCGATAGATTTTTTTAAACAGAAATGACACTGCTTTCTAAGATATTCTAAGTACATTTAATCTAACCTAAAACCCGAAACGAGAAATTATAATTTAATCTAAATAAACTTTTATGATTGCCTGGGCGTACTGTGATATCTAAAAACCATTCCACCTTTGGTTCGGCCGCCGACGCGTCGCATAAATACATCTTTTTAAATTAGAATTTAAAGATGTATTTAAGCGTATTCATGATCTGCTAGTGCAGATGTACTTTTTAAGATTTTATCACGATATTTTATAATTTTTTTTATTGCCTTATAATCATCATTAAAGCAGATAAGTGTATGCAATAAATTTCTTTTCAAATTTCAACTTCGTAAACAAAACCAATGACAAAACTCAAAATTAACATTTAGTTTGTGCAGTTACGGTTCTCTAAAAACAATCGGTCTGTAATACTACTAGTATTATATTATCTTTGGTAATACGTACAGTCTACGGTACTGTATAATTATGAGAAACCATTTATAAAATAAAGGTTGCGACAAAATTGCAGATATTTTAGTGTGCTGCAAACTTTTTGTAAATAGCTTCATATGTTAAGTCGACTTGAAAATAAAACGACCGTATGGTCGAAAATGAATCATATGCTTCTAGAATTAAAAAAAAACTCTTTGTCTTGAAGACCAGGGTTTGGTCCCAAGAGCCCAAGGCCCAGTCAGCCGCTCTCTACCATTATAAGAGTTGATGGAAAGATAAAATATCGAGAACTTGGAATGAACTGGCGCAAGATAGAGAATGATCCGGACTCCAAGAGAATAAGTCCACTGGTTACCCGCGACTTTTACAATGTCGTCGGTCCTAGTGGGAGCCCTTCCTACGCTGCGTCTTCCGGTTCGTGGTCGCCACTCAAGAACCTTTCTATCCCATCGGTTATCAGTTATTCGAGCGATGTGGCCTGCCCACTAGAACTGCTGCTGGTCTCGAAACTACGGCCCGCGGGCCAAGACCGGCCCGCGAGCACCACCAATGCGGCCCGCTGATCTGAAAAGAGTGGAGACCCCTGCACTCTAGTGGGGTAACAGCTATGTCTCTAATAGCTGTGTCTTAACAGCGGTACTCACGAAGTTGCGAAAGACATTTCCAAGTAACTCTCGGATTTACTTTTTTGATTAGTTTGCACGTGCATTCACCTTTGATAAGATTACGTAAATCGTTAATATTTGATAAAACTAGATAAGTACCTATTTAAATTGATAGATATTACAAAAAATATGATTTCTTAATCCGTGAAATCTACTAAGAAAGATAAGAATTGGATGGCCACCTGGGTGATACAACAGTGCAGCTGAAAAATAAACTGTTACTAATACTTTTCCGTGCACTTATCGGTCATTGTGTTTCAGACAAGACAGGAGGACGGGGTTTGTTTTAGTCTGCGTTCACACGAACAGGAGTTTGTTTTATTAGTGTGAAAATTTGCTTGAAAGTAAATGTGCCATGCGTGTTAACCTCGCCACCGAAAAAACTTGCAGAAAATGACGTAGGCAGATTATCGCCATTGTCTTCTCCATTGATATACGCTCTAAGAGTGGAAGACTTGCTTCATTGCTTTATTTCATTAGTAACACCCCGTATATCAATATCAAGTACTAGCTGCTGCCACGCGCTGCTGCAGCTAACACTCTTCAACACAAGCACGATAGGAGAAATATAACTATTGTTAGTTGACATTGAAGCGAGAGCGTATTTACTTATTTTCCAAACAAAAAGTTCCTATACCATTGTTAGGTGAAGCTCATGCTATAGGAAGCAACCAGAGAAATTTGTAGCAACATTTCACGACTATAGAGTATAGACTCTCCATCAAATGTCACAGTGTAATGAGCCAATCCAGTAATGTCTTGAATCTCAGACTAATTAATCAATCTTAACCCTGAACTTTGTTTTATTACTCTTTTCTCAGTACCGCTGCGTTGGTCATGGGCATTGGGTAGGTGTAGTATCTTACCTTAACAAAAGGGTCTTGTTCGTCTCATTCCTTGATCTCTATATTTCTATCTGTTTCCTTGATCGAAGGTCTTATTACATAAAGAAAAACATAACGAGAGTTAAGGCTCGTGAAGCTACAAGAAGATTTTGTTTCTAACTAACGAACGCTGTAATTATTATCTTAAGATATAACTAAGTTGAAATCATCTCAACATATTCAACTGAAAGGTAACACCAGTTATATTGGCAGAACCCAGATGTTTGTATCTGTAAAGCCATCCCGTAGCTCCGTTATTGCCTGGGAGCACCTGCGTCCCGAACCCCGGTCGGTCCCGGGTCGATAGGCGGGGTCAGTCCGGATTGGCGCTGGTGCTGTGGGCGGGACGGGATGCTGCGATCTTATTCTGGAAACTGAAATAAATTGAAGCCGCAACCTCTGTATAAATATTTGAAAAACTGCCTCCGTACACATTGTCTACACCAATATCCTACCTAGACCTATGTCAAGTTTACAAACTTCTTTAATACCTTGCCTATGAGATTGCTAAAAGTTATCGCCAGTGTAGATGTAGGTCTACAAGTAGTAGGTAGGTAAGTTCTGTTGAACTGGATAATCCGACTATAGTTTCAGCACGTTTCAGTCACGTCTGACCTTTTATCAAGGAGTGGAAATAGATCGATGCGCGCGCGCACAATTTTTGTAGGTTTCAGTAAACATAATTATTTGAATAAGGAGTAATTATTAGCAGTCAACCGTTTCACTTTTATAATAAATCGGACGAAACGAAAAGGAACAAATGAAATCTAATTTAATTCATTTATTTTAATTAAGTACCTACATATGCCTACCAAATCAATTCGACACTTAAATGTAAATTAAAATCGACTTTTAATCATTAGTTAGTTACACAAAATCATAGATAATTTTATTATAAGGGTGTTACAAAAAATTGTATGCAAACAAAAAGAGTGAGTTCAAATATGTATCCATTAGGCACCGCCTCTCGCGAGAGGGATGGTCCATCCCCTTTCAGAGTCGATATAAAGAGAGGGATGCTGGTCCTCTGAACCAGTTTGATTTTATTCCTGTTTCGGGTATGAAGTGATATTGTAGAAAGAGGTGTGAAGTTAACATTAAGTGAAATATTGTTATGATATAGAGGACATTGGATTTTCAGAGGAAAGCAAGGTAAGCTGTGCTTTTGTTTACGCCTTGCCATAATATTTGGATCCATTTTTCTCTACGATTTTAATACTTGACAATTCGGGATCTAATTTATACGTTTTCAATGTTATTCAAGCTTTTCTTGAACGTTGTTGCATGATCTAGCAAAGAAGACTATTTTTTACTGTATACAATTCCAATGCAAATTCTTTTTTGTCTGCCTCTACGAATTTCGTAGCTGATGCTACGAAATTGTAGAAACACTCGTAAACCCGTGCCTGTTCTTTTATTTTCGTGTTTGTATTCATTATCTAATGAGTACTAATTTAAGTAGCTATTTAAAAGTTTTTTTACTAGAGTACCTTCTTAGTAAAGGCCGCCACTCACAACGAAGATGCTATAATATTTCATGATAAAATATCGCTCGCAATATAATTTTCAAATATACATATATCATTTTCGTAGGAGCTTTATTTATTATTTTCAACGTCATGAAATTAATTAAGGATTATTTACAATTACATTATAGGTACATAAGTAAAAAACTTAAAATAAATATTTAAACTATCTATAAACTACTTACAATAAAAAATATAATATATATATATATACATAAACATATTAAAAAAAACCTTGTACCTATAAAACAAAAACGCCGTCTAGATCGCCACCATGCGGTAGGGTTCCCAGGATGCTGGCTGCATTTCCCCGTTGAATGGCAATACTTAGCCACTGGACAAAGTAGTCTGAGGTCCCTCGCGCCGAGGACCAATCTCTTGGCCAAATCTTTACAAAATTGTTTAGTGTCGGACGACCACAGGCCCAAAGTTTCCACAGCCAGCGCCACAAAGTCATAATGTGCGCTTAGCTGTGAATAACTGTGATGTGAATTGAGTAGTTAGGCCTGTTCGGCCGCGGCCCCGACACTGCGAGCGGAGCTGCCAACATGGAACGGTGCCAGGGTATCTACGCAAGTGGTGTCCCAAACCAAAGCTTAGCCGAGACACCACGGTACCAGCGTAGCACCGTCCGGTCGCTTATCTTCGTAGGTAATTAGTTCTTCTTCAATTATGTATGAGTAGCGATATTGAAATATGTTGTAAGATAACATTATATATTAGCATCTTCATCGTGTGTGACGGCTTTTATGATTCATAAAATAATATCGAGTATTTTGTATTGCGTTAGAAAAAAATACGCTTTTCGAAGTTCAGATGACATATTTAGATGATTGGTTATAGAAAGGGCCAGACGACAATTCTCGATGCATGGAAACTCAACATCTCCGATTACCATACCAAACCACCTCATCCTGGCGATGAGAACTCACTGAGCTGATCAATCATTGCTCCTCTCCAAAATGAATGATTTAAGCACAGATGACAGCAACCCTGTGGAAGAAGGATCTGTATTTGGGTATTTATGATGTTTTTTCCTTTTACTTGCATTAGGAGAGACCCATTCCCAACAGTGGACTAAGATGAGCAGATGATGATTAGGATGTCACTGGCTTTTCAATGAAGGAAAACATCATGTGGAAACCTGACGAAACGGAAGGGACGATCGGAACTTCCGGAGAAGAAATTCACTGGCCCAGTTGCGGGGTGGTTTCAGCAACCCGCAACTGGGCCAGTGTGGTGGGTTTTGCTCAACCGCCTTTTTGAGTGTAGGCGTAAGTCCAGCATTGGACTATTAAAAAGGATGTTTATGTTTAGCTTATATGCGCTATTTTATATATCACTCCCTACATCATGCCGTCTTTAACTCCCTACCCTCCCACTTTCTCTATCTCTCTTGGTATTATGAGCAATAATTTCTATGTCAAGATACGACGAGTTAAGAAATCGTAAGACTAAATTCTCTTTTTCAACGCCATCTCTCGGATTTCGCGGTCACTACGTGCAGCGCCAGTAAGCCGTAGTAGAAGAAGCGCAAACTGGACGAAACTAGAAACGACATACTTATTACAAAAAAAATAAGTTTTTGTGTAAAAGCAAGTTCAGTTTAACTTTAAATGTTGAGTTACCGGTCATAAGAAACGCCACCTTTTCTTTACTGCACTTTGAAGTGTGATTTGTACAACCCTTCACCACACTGTTTGGCATTTTGCACTCAAGTAATTACGTCGGACGTGCGTCGCAGACTGTGCTAGCATCGGTGTCAATGCGTTTCTTTGACTCCGACGAATGGGCGACATTTCAAAATGGCGTCCAACCCGTCCCTACTATGTATGTCTATGATTATGAGCCTACCCTCGACGGGTGATTGTGGGTGTTGGTGGATCCACAACTGCCGTTGATTTTTTCCTCCGGGCATATGCTAGTTTCCCCACGCATCTTCCTTTAACGTTAGTTCCTAGTTAAAATTTTGTTGCTCTAGCTTCAACTTATAGAGTTGTAGTAAAAACTTCTTATAAAATTCGACAGCCATCATCAAACAATGCAAGGCACAATTAACAAATAAGTAGTAAGGGCAGAGCATCGAATCGATTCGATACGCTAACCGAATACAATTCGATTACAGAAGGGTTGGAAAGTGCGATATAAAAAAAATACGGATTTATTATCCCCTAAAGAGCCAGCTTAGTGCAAGGTGTGAACGGGAGCTGTATTATTTATCAAGAGCTCACCCTTGTGGCTAGTAAATTTGATTTCATCGGGAATCAAAACAAACGTGCTCTAGGCTAAAGATAGGGTTGTTCGCTGCGGATACATCGTCTTATACAGGACTAAAACCGAAAAAATGCTGTACTAGTAAATTTTAAAACAACTAGGTGAAAATATTTACTCACTTGAAAAAACAACAATGATTATAAATGGTACATCACGATCATCCTATAAACATTACTTAACAATGAAGACTACTGACTGACTGACTTTTTTCACTGAAACGGAAACATTTAAGTACCACACCTTTGCCAGTTATTCAACCGCCAAGCAGTCGTGTGCATTACTGTGTTCCGGTTTGAAGGGCAATATTACCAGATAAATTACTGGATCTGAAGAGATTTAACATCTAATATCTCAGGGTGACGAGCGCAGGGCAGTGCGGCGCAGGATTGTGTTCGCAAGTTCACAATACTGGCACTGCTACTGTTAGTGGCAGGCGTGACGCTTACCACCAGGCGAACGCCTTACTCGTCTCGTCACTTGAACGTATAAAAAAAATACAATCGCGACTTTTTTTTTTTTTAATCTAAATACGTTTATCGATGATGTGGTCTATGTTGGAGCACGTTCACCTAGAAGGAAACTATTCGCTCTAGATCTGTGAGTTAAACACACCCATATTGTGCTTTGCAGGGAACAGCCTCCGGCAGAGACCTCTGTAACGTTGTTGTGCGAATAAAATATGTGAAATCAAAGCGCTTTTTGGTACGTGGGCAGCATCCACTATGAGAAGAGAACACACATGAGAAGTTTTGGTCGGTTTTTTTTTTGTGAACTGAAAAAAGAAACTAACTAGATCTTGTTGTGCAAAGTAAACAAAAATTTGTCTATCCGTCTTACCTACATTTTGAATTGGTGCACTTTAAAAACGAACACGCATTTTATAAACTTACGAATGGATATTTAAATATAGATTTTAAAAAAAATAAAAAAAAAATAAATAAACGCACAGCGTGGATTTGGGACTCTTAGCTAGAATCTCTGTCTTTTCTGAGTTGTTTGAAGTACAGTATGAAAACCAGAGTAAACAGGTTTCTTCTAAGTAAGCGTGCATTTTCCAAATCTATCTAGAGGTATACTCGAATATAAAAATAACGCATTACTAGAGGACGGCTGGACCAAATTGACTATTTTTCGTTTAATTTTGTTAATTTAAATGTTTGTTCTTATAACGGTGGTAACCATTCTGCGATCCCCAAGCCGCCTGCCAAGCGTGGGGATTATGGCAACACCTCCCTTTAAGGGAGAGGCCTTCGTCCAGCAGTGGACGTCTTCCGGCTGTTGATGTGAAATGTTTGAATTAGTGTGAATTGGGGTTTTACGGAAAAACAAATTGGAAAGATTTCCCAGAAAAAAATATTGACATTTGGGCAGGACAATGTCTGCCGCGTCAGGTAGTTGAGGATAAAAAATTATCTGTATGGTTTTAGGGCCATGAAGAGCTGGCTGGAGTCGACAGCGGGCATGGACGACAGCGCCTTGCCCTGCATGCTGGCCGAGCACAGGGAGGCACTGCTACCCATCACCGGCCGCGAGAATCTGGCTCCTAGGAAGAGGTAAGAATTATGCTGAGCCGGAGATCTAACTTTTCGTTTTCCCTTTTCTTTAATGATGGAATAAAAACCCTAGGCATGAAGGTATTTACCATTTAATATCTCAAGGTAACGAGCGCAGTGCAGTGCGGCGCAGGATTTTGTTCGCACTTCGCATGTTCACGATTCTAGCACTGCTACTGTTATGGGCAGGTGTAATCGCGCGCACGCACACCGCGGCCTACGCACCGACACATCACGCACTCACTACTCAACGAACTGGCTACTCATCATCCAGATATGGATGTATTCTGCTCTAATATTAGGAAATTCATGCTAAATTGTATTCAATATCTTCCAAATATGTGTCGTAAGAAGTGTTTTTATAGCTCAGGAGCGTTTTGGTAAATAACTGTAAGTTCTTGAGTGTTTATAGAAAATAAATAAATGCGTTACTTACCAAGCGATCGTCTGTCTCGTTTCGTCACTCGATAAAAAAGCTTCTCAAATAATTGTGACTGTAAATTGGAGCCATTGAATCGTATGTATATGTAATATAGCAGATAAGCATACTTATATTATTGTATTTTTTATTTAGTTAATTTTTACATAAAATTTACGTTGATACTTTCTCAGAAACACTTAAATAGTTAAGCCGGAAGTGTGTTATTAAGATATGTGTGACAGTTGGTATTTGCTAGAAAGCGAGATCTTATTTGTTTATAGATAACTGAAAGTTGATATTGAAATTAATATAAATTTGCATTGTCATTGATATTGCTACTTACATATATGTAGATTACTACTCGGACTTAGTTGTTGCAAGTATTGCGGGCATATTGCGGGTATATATAATACAGCAACCACGCTCATTAATAAAACGCTTTTTTTTAAACGACTTTAATTTCGACTACCTGGATGACATCTTCATATTTCCAGTAATTTTGTTTTAAAAACCAAACTACTAAAGCGATTTTGATAAAATGTATACGGGGCCACCTCTGAAGTATCACTACTAAACAAAAAAAGAATCATCAAAATCAATTCATAATTGACGACAGAGTCGCGTAACATACATACAAAAAAACATACAGTCGAATTGAGAACCTACTTTTGAAGTCGGTTGAACAGCTTCTTCTTATAGCGGCGTCGTGTGTGTTGGGTCGCCCTCTTTCCTAGATAGAAAGTCTTTAATGTGCACAAAGGAAATAAAAAAAAAAACAATTAAATCTTAAACTAAGGTAATAGTAGTACATATTATATTACATGTTGTCCCCTTATATCTTTGATTATAATAACTTACCAATAGAACTTAATACCTATAAACATACACACGTATAACAAACATAGGCATATTGCAAATTACAGCCCCTAATGTCTATAATTAAATACCTAACTCAACTTAAAACAAAAAACCTATATAGATATAAAAATATATAAATTAAATGTAACATATTATGTATATAGTATAAATACAAATAATCGCTTTTTATTGTAAGTAGTCTAAAGTTAGTCTTTTAATATTTAAAGCAAATTTAACAAATACACATAGATGTAGACTATATATCTATACCTACCACCCCTAAACACTATCTTACACATTCACACAATAATATTTATACCAAGAAATCTTCGCGAACATAAATCGCTCGAAGTTTATGCCTCAGGGCGATACCTCATGCTCGCACTCACACACAAGCGCTCCTACTCGAGATGCCCGTACCTTTAGGATTATTTTTATTACGCCAGTGGACTACCCACTTTATTTTTACTCTATAATTAAGTCATCTGACGAGAAACATCTAAATACGCTAAAATAACTATGTTCTGTATGTAGTCAAATTTATATTTTTATATGTGTCTGATACTCACTTTTTTCTCTGTAAATACGGACATAGTTATAATATAACTGCATAGTAGTTAACAAGGAAAGCACTGAAGCTCACGACACAGGACTCCCCTAGTGTGAGATTCAGGGCTCCCCCACGGAGTGTGTACCTACTATCTTCAAATTATTTAAAAATAAGTTAAGTATATTTTTAGAACTGTTAGTACTTACATACTTCATAAGCCTTGTAATAGTCTCAAATAAACATTATTATTATTTTAGTAGTAATAGTGCCACAAGTGGCGTACTCATCGCTTAAAGCGATCTATTCCAGACAACCAAATGGTTATGAAGAGAGCATGCGTAAACTCGTGAACAGGTGCTGTTTGCGAAAGCTAGACTACTCGGAGTATATACGCAGTTCTAGCAATAAGTAATACTTAGCTGTGTTATAAAATAAGTTGTTTACCATAAGTCTGTAGCTTTTAAGTTGCCTTTAAGTTATTAAGGCTTAAATAGTTGTCAAAAAAACTAAAGTTTTGACAAAAAAATTCGGACTGCAGTCCATAGAGCTGAGCAGCCAATAAAAAAAATATAAAATAATAATATGATTTTATGATTACAAAAAACGTTTTATACGTATTTCATTATTGTTAGTTTTCTGCATACTTTCCTCGAAATAATCAACACGCACACGCATTAATTTGTGACTCATTGATCGGTTTGTCAGCATGACTAGTAAAGTTATCTACGTAATAAATATTTAGTCTGATACAATCGGTTATCTACAAATTTTACGCGATACTAGCTAGGCATAGAGTTATAAAGTTATGATTACCGTTTTTCTTTTAGTTTATTAATAAGCGAGGTACTTGCATGTGACTCACTAAGATAAAATAAGTAAAACCCTAAGGTATTTTATTTATATTAAAACCTAAAGGACCTTTTAATCGTTTTTATTTTTATTTATTAAGAAATGTAAGAATGTATAACAGCATAAAGATACCTACTTTAGATATTAAATGTAATATAATAATGTTCAAGTATATTATATAAGTACACATAGTTATATATATTACTTAAAAACGTTAAAGATGAATGACGTTATTTTAGTATTGCGCAAAAGTTAAATGACTTTAGTTAAGGCCCGGCTGGTTCACATATTTCATTAATGACGTTATTACAAAGCTATGGCGTGAAATTCCGTGAGCTGTCATTTCAATCAAGCTACATTTAATAGACTATAAGTTTTATTATATTTACTGACAGTACCTATAATTGAAATTATTTTGTGACCACAACCGCGATTTCAACGTGAACAAGGCCTAAATCCCATTGACATAACTAAACGATCCCAGGATCTAAAGAAATGTATATTTCGCTACAGAAATGCATGTCTCACGCAATAGGACTATACCAGTACGTTAGTTTCAAGAACTGTTTGCTCAACTGGAGTTTGCAAGCTACATTTTAAAAGACTATAGTTGGAATTTTGCCGTTGTTTACTTCAATACAATTTATCAGTAACTTATTTGAGCGCATTTTTTAATATATGGTTAAGATGTATAATCAAGCCCCAGTGAATCGTCAGTAGAGCAACTCGTGAAGAGCTTGCATTCACTATTCTTTCTCATATTATCATCTACTTCAGCCTTTTATTGTCCACTGCTGGACATAGGCCTCTACTAATATACGCCACAGAGCTCCTCCTAATATGGTAGTGCCCAATACCCAATTTATTTTCAGACCCACATACTATAAATATTAATATTGTAATGTATAATAATGTAATAATATTAAGGTCACCCCTTAATATTATTTCGTAATACGAAATCCACCCACCCAGAATATTGTAGATTATGATAAAACTAACTAGCACTAGCATTTGCCCTAAAATATAAAGGATTTTTTATAATTACCTACCAACCTCTCGGGGGTAGCATTCCTACTTATATTAATATATCTACATAAGTAAATATTATAAAAACTGTCGTTCTAGAGGCCAATCGAGTGTAGTTTTGGGAGGTGCGTTATTTACGTCGCTTAATTTACGCTGCGTTCGGTTTCATAAAAAAGTCTGGTTGGCACCACACGACGATGTAATGAGGTTCCACAGGCAAAACTTTTCGCAGGTGGCGCCAGCGGCGGTCCGGATGTAGCAAAATCAAGTTTTCTTGTTAATCGTTGCATATAAATATCTATCTGCTCTTGAGGCTTCTTGCTTGCTCTTCTTATGAGGGTGATGTGGATAATCTAGACCAAGGAAAAATACTGGGTACTGTGCCTTGTTTTAAGAATATATGCAGCAGTTGAAGGCCTGAAATTACATTTGTAGGTTATATAGTTTTTTGTTTTATACGGGAATACGGGAATATTCTCGTATACTTAAATAAATACAAAATGTGTCAAAACTACGTCAGTTTTCATAATAAAATGGTTAGATAATTGTTTACATTATAATCTATATAATGCAAATGTAAAGAGTGTATTCTGTTTTGTGTATCAAATAAATAAATAAATTGTAAAATAAGATACGAATTATTATGTCACGGGTCTATAACGTAGTTGTTTGTTATTATATGGCGTAGCGTAGAGAACTAGTTCTGAAAAGGTTATTAAGCTGCACTCTCTACTTTACACTTCACTTTTGTTACAGAGACAGAAACTTAGAACCCTGTGCGCTCTCAGAAGAAGCATACCTCTCAAGCGGAGCTGGCTCCCCGTGCGCCGGCCTCTCCAGAGAAGAGCGCAGGCGCCGACGGAGAGCTACCTTGAAGTACAGAACAGCTCATGCAACCAGGGAACGAATACGAGTGGAAGCTTTCAACGCAGCCTTCGCCGCTCTAAGGAGGCTTTTACCTACCCTCCCTCCAGACAAAAAACTATCCAAAATCGAAATCCTGCGCCTAGCTATCTGCTACATCGCTTATCTAAACCATGTTTTAGACGCGTGAGTATTTACCTAATTGTATTCTATCGGAATCGATACTAATGAAGGCAATGATTCAGAATAGCTCTTATAGTTACGAAACGTAGCTTATCGTTTACCTTTTAATATCTGTGGACTAGAAGTGATAACAGTGGTATTAAGTAAGTTTGTCGCTATCCAGTAAAGACTTGTATATAAAGTAGGATATACTCTATACGCATATCCCATTAAGCATGTGGCCTACTACTATTACAAACTTCCCATAACTCCTTGTACCAACTAGACTAAAGTGTCCAACACCATTATAGACCAGAATAAATTAATCATTTGCGTTAACAAAAAAACAAGCCTAAAGCTCTCAAAAATACAAGCGCCCTCTGTTTCATAGCAAATGTTATAATTGATAAGACGCATTCTGAGGTTGCATTACATCAACCCGTTTCTTCCCCGTGGTCCACCTACGTGGTTCACTTAGGTGTTCCACGGGTACCTTTTTGTACCAGTAGAACACCAGGTACACCTGGTGTTCTACGGGTCAATCAACAGAATTGAAAACCTCCTCCTTTTTAGAACTCGGTTAAAAAGGAAGGACTTGGGACTTGGGGTGAACAATGGGTGTTATTCGGGTACATTGAATTATGCATAGTACACCTGGTTGATCCAAAGGTACATAGAATTACCTATAGTACACCTGGGTATTCCATGGGGATATTTAATGAGGGTACAATAAGGTATCCGTAGAACACCTAAGTGAACTACGTAGGTGGACCACGGGAAAGAAACGCATCGACCCACTAGCTAGGTGGACTGACGACATTTTGAAAGTCACGGGCAACCGTTGGATGCAAATGGCAGGTTGTCATACAGTGTTGCGGTCTAAGTGAAGAGGCCTTCGTTCAGCAGTGGACTCTTCTGGCTGATGATGATTACATTGGCAACATATAAAGTACTAGGCAATTTATTCAAAACAATGCTGTCTACTGATCATTCAATGTAACCGTTATCATTAATTATGGGCAGATATGTTATCATGTAAATAATGCTGACTGACCTCCACTTAATACTTGTCAACTTTCTAAGTCTTCCTTTAAGTTGAACATTATTTTAACAAAATAAAACGTTATATAGTCATTTAGATCTCTTATATTTAAGTATTTACAACTTAATTCTAGTCTTAAAAATAAGGTACATATTGTAAGCATTATCACATAAAAAATCAAAATTCACAAGCAATAAATAATTTATTATCTATCTACATGAGTGATTTTTTTGTTGTTAATTATCGGCGTAGTTGCTACAACTTTATTGGGTTGGGTTTACCTACACAAAACAACTTCACATTATCAAATTAATCGCATTGCAAAAAGGTCATTAAGATCTAATATTGCTTGCGTAACTCAGGAGCACTGGAAAGAATATCATTCCATGCAAGAATCCTAAAATCACAATGCTGAGGAACATTCTAAAGAAGAATACTTCAATAATTTCAGTGTACGAGAAAGCCAATACAATGACGGGAATATTAGTAAACGTGATTCCGGTTATAATTGTTGCCCCTACGGTCTGAATCGCATCTTCAACTCGTTCTCTAGCTGGACGCTTGCTGACATTAAAAGCATAAGCGATATGACTGCAGAACTCTACAGCTATACCAATGGAAACTATCAAATTGATGTTTGAGACAGCGTTTAGAGGAATGCTCCAAATGTACATGACACCCATCATGTTAACAACAACCAAGACAGTTGTGAACATAACAGTGAGCGTTGTCGTCATAGTGAAGCCAGAAGCTAGGAGATTTAAAACAAGTGCACCCAGTAAACAATAACTGAGGGAGGCAAACGTATCTCCCCACATAGTAAGATACTGCTCGAAGAATACATAAAAAACGGAATATGGGAAAACCTCTACATCAGTACCGGTATGCCTTTGGAGAGCCGTTGTTATATTTTCGCTGATTTCGTACGCGTATTTGACAGCAGTTATATAGTCTTTTGAAGTCACTAAAGATGTGTGGTAAGCCATGAAGTTAGTGTCGTGAACTGTAGCGCGACCTTCAGAGTCCAAGACGTAGTTAACTGCTGCTGAATAGCTAGCTAAACCACCTTTATTGCAAATCTCTGTAGGTTCGTCTTGCAGGAAAAACGGTATGTATCCTTCGAAGGCCGAAGCACTCGGTCGAAGACCATTGTACCAATCGTCGTACCTTTCTATAGAGCAATAACTACACTCAGGCGAAACGTCGACACTTTGACAAAACCCACCATCGGTCGTGTTGTATTTGCAACAGGAACCAAACAAACCACTCCATTCGAAAAAATCATCTAGCCAGGAGTTAGAACTTCTAGCTATGTATGTGATTTCGCTATGCCTAGATGCCAAAAATATTTGCGTCGCAACAGAGTCTACATTGCAAAGTTGACTTCCACAAACAGCATTTTGATGATCGATATCAGTAAAATTCAAACCACTTTTAAGGATGAAGTATACGGGTGGACCTAAGTGCATCAGTTCATTAACGGCTTGAAGATATTTATAAACATATGAGTCTGGGGGCACTGCCATTTCTTGATCTAACCCTATTTCGATCTGCGGAATCATAATTACACTAGCAGACGCCATTCCCATAAATATAATTGCAACGACAATTTTAACTCTCCAGTCCAGGATAAACTTTGAATACGGTTCCATCAATCTTTGAGTGACACTTCTGTAGGGAGTATCGGAATTCAGGGGATCTTCGTCGTTCAGTACCTTTTTACGAATGCAGCAAAGTACATCGAAACGATTTTGAAACGCGCGCTTGTAATCAATAGAAAGCAAAGAAACAATCGTCGTAACTTGGAATACAAAGAGAAACCCTAGAGATATACTAGCGAACACAGCAAAAGTTACAACAGCGGGGAAATTTGCTAAGCTTCCAATGGCAAAACAAGTGATTTGTGTAACCGATGAAACAAACATCGAGGGGCCAATCCTTCCTAACATTTTTTCAAATATAAAATTCCGCTTTTTGGTGTAACTGAAGTTTTCATTGTAGTCTTCGAATTGCTTCAAGTTACCTTGAATATCTTGTAAAGTATTCACCATCAAGAAAACGTTGTCAATTCCTACAGAGAGAATGAAAAACGGTATAACGTTAATAGCTAACAATGTGATAGTCATTCCCAAATAACCCAAAACTCCTATGGCGCAAAAAATTGCTACTATAACGATAAGGAAACTGCCTACTGCGATCATAATTTTGCTGTCAACAAACCATGTTTTGCAACTTCTGATATTTCCTAGGGCTATCACAACGTAAACGAACATAATCGCGTAGCTTATAGCAATAGGAACCGCTTCTGCCAGCGCAATACGGTCTATCTCATCTTCGATCGATCTTTCTGCCCCAAAAGCAACAGTTACAAAATCTTCCTTCCAATTCTCTTCATAATCATGCATTAATTCAATAAATTTTAACTCCCATTCTAATACTGGTCGCAGATCTTCTTCCAAGAGATGGTTTGAAATAGGAAAATTAATTAGCAGAGTATTCGCAGTAATAATATCATCTTCATATCCACCAAATGTTATTTCAGGTTCGGAGCCGCCGCCCCAGGAAGCTAAACAAGCAAAATCGTAATGATTATTCAAACAATTTTGAATGTTATTAATATACGTCTCATTGTTTATATCATCTCTCTGGTTACCAAGGTAAACTGATGCAGACATTTTTACGCACAGTTCTATGTCTGGCGGATCGTTGACGGGCTTATTAGGAGCATAACATACTTGTTCTAAAGTAACACCACCATCGGCTCCAATTTTCATTATGGCGTCTTCAAGCTTAACAAGTTCTTGTAAGGCTTCGATTCTAAATGCTGGACCGTAAGTAACATTATTAAATACAACTGGTTCTAAGTCTATAGTCAGAAAAACTTGTGCAGCGCGATAAAACGGCCCAAATCGCGAATTAAAGTAATTTAGCTCCGCACGACTCCGAGAATCAGGTGCCGACCACAATTCAAGCGGATCCGATGTAATATTTATATTGATGACACCGAAAAACATAGCGAATACCAACCAAGATGTTAACATAATTATAACAGCAGGGTGAGCCGCGGAAAACACTCCTAATTTGGCAAAGGAATATTGGAAAAATCTCGTAAAGAAGTTAATATTTTGAGGAGTTGATTGTGGAGGTTTAGATTCCATATTTCTCATCTTTTTATAATCAATTAGAGTCAATATTATGAAAACTGTAACGGTAACGACAAAGAAAAGTATAGCTACAGAAAAACCAGCACAGTGGACTCCTAACACGGTGCAAATATCTGGAAGGACGGGCTCGTTGCCGATGGGGCAGGTTGCGATGCAATCCACGCAGCTGCAGGGTACGTCGCCTTCCAAGGTCTCGTTGCAATGCGGTGCGCGAACACTCATTGAATCTTCCGTAGTATTCCATCTCAAGAAGTTCACTTGTACCGGAGCTAAAGGATTCTGCGAAGTGTCGCCAGTGTATCCGAACCACGCATCTGCGTCGCACACAGGAGCATTTCCGCACATCATGTTTATAGCGGGCAGGCCGGTCTGAGACACGATCACACCAGCGCAAGAAGCATGGGCGTCGTCCATAAAATCCGTATACATTCTGTAGTTTATCTCGTTGACATAAAGTTCGCCATCTGCCTCGCCTACTTCCACTATTTCAACAAACCGTGACTGATCAGGGGAACAGTTCATTTCACAGATCTGTCTTGCGAAGTTTCTGAAGCATACTGGACATCTGCCGAGCACTCCTTCGGCCATCGCTAAGTTTTCAGACATATCTCGAATTTGATCAGCCGTGCAACACGTGAGCGTTTCGTTGTGAGGTTTCAAGTTTCCATCGTCGTCGAATGCTAACGAAGGACATCTATTCGCGAAGATGTCTCGGACCTTGTCGGCTTCTTCCTCTAACAAGTCTTCGGTTAGTGGTATGGCTTCGTGACCTACGGGGCAGGGTTTCTCGAAACCTCCGACCACCGCGCAGGTGCCACGCATGACACATCTTGCCTGTGCACTGCACCACAAGCATAAGAAAAGGAACGCTACAGCAGCCCTCATTTTGATCGATGCACTGTTTATTTCATTATACAATTTTTGGACACAAATGATCCCACCAACCTATGGGACGTAAATGGACAGGTATTAGACGAGCGACCAAATTAATCTACATAGTCAATTCGATAAGCTATCAGAAATTAACGCAGGTGTCTAGATAATGCCACAATTTCGATAACGGTAGGTACATACTTTTACAAAGTTTATTCGGTAAATTCTTCTGGAGTTTTTTTTTCATAATAATTAAGGCTACTAAGTATTACAAATATCAACTAAGACGGAAGGACCTATTTTAATCAGAAGGTGTCATAAAAATCTCAAATCACATTATCAGATGTCTGATGTTGAGTTGCTGCTTATGTTTTTATATTTAGTATTGCGTGAAAGTTATAAATGAGATAGATGAGAAACTACGAGATATTTGCTACGAAGATATCATCACTGCTGCCTTTTTCTTGTTTGTGCTCTATTCAATTCTCATCTGAATGGTGGGCTGGAATGGACATTTGGTAGGACGTTGTATGGTGGTGTTTAGGGCTTGCTGAAATCTCAGAGTTGACTGATCTGGACTCACCCTAAACTGCTTATATACAAATAGCACGAGTTTTGTCCCTTCACGCTATGATCTTTTCTTGGCACGTATCAAACTGAAATTTATCAAGATGTATCGAACCGCAGGTGCGAGGCATTCCCTTGAGGACGTTCGAACTACCCTCTAGAAGCAACTGTTATTTATTCCACACCGGGCCTCCCCCGACCACATCTGGTGACCCTTTGGTGCATCGAGTCATCATGCATTTAATATGAACCAATAAAGTTAAGGCGTAAATGTAGAAACTGTTAGAACATCTCTGGACTCTTGCAATGATTTCCATTTGCTCTTTTCAGGTGCCACTGTATACGTCTCATGAACAAAAAAATACCCTATATCATAATTTTTTTACTTTATTCGCGGCACCTTTTGCACCTATGTATAGTTACTAAAGTATTATACAAAGTGTTACGGGTTCGTTTTGTTGTGAAAGTATAAATAAAGGTTTTTTGTATTGATCGTGAAATCTAAAACAAATATACTTACCTCTCATTGAAAATAGATCTCCGGTGAGCTTTAAACTTTTAGGTTCATATTCTCAAGTTATGAAAATATATTTATATGCAATATTAAACGAAGTCATATATTTCATTCAGTCAAAAATACATTTTTAGTACAAAATAATAACAATAATAATCTAAAAATATCGTCACATTTAATCTAATAACCCGCCCCTCACCGTTTCTGGCGCAAAGGTGCCCACAATACTGGAGCATTACTACGCTGAATAGCAATATGGCTATCCTTTGCACCAGAAACGAGGTGGAGCGGGAGTCACCACCTCTATCCCGAATTCGGCGCCCGATTTCTGTGACCAAACTCTTGACTTGAAAAATATAAGGGTAACGTAGATGTTTTTAGAGCTAAACAGGTAGGGTTTTTTTTGCGGAATCACGTAGGGAATATTGGCGATAAACGGAAAAGAATAGCGTAAGAAGGAGGAGGCTGGTATCCTGTAATGGAGTTAAGCTGACAATGATGATGACAATGAGGGAAGAAGGAATTCCTGCTAACCCAAAGCTAACGACATCGCACTGTTACTCAGGGGTGTAATAGCATTGTAATTGAATTTTCCGCCTGCGTAACGAGGTGGTAACTCTCTGCACGTGCTGAATTGAAGCCCGATCGTTTTATTGATAAATAAGTAGTGTAGTGTAGGCTGGTAGGTACGTACCTAACAAACGTCCCATATTATTTCCATTAGTTGGCGATATAGGTACGTAAGACAGCAGTTAGCTGAAAGCACATAGCCGATTCAGTTGATCAGGTTGAGGATCAGGATGAAGTGTCTTGGGAGGATCCCGAGAGGCTTATGTACCTACGTTACTATTACAGCAGGGGATAAAAAAGAGTTTTTATAAAATAAACTTTGGTGGACATGGAAATTTCATACAGCGCTATCTAGCCCCAAACTAAGCTGATAGAATACCTATATACTTTTTTTTTAAATAGATACTAATAATTTATGTAATACATACTTATTACTGTAATACATTTCATAGTTATTATATATTACAAGAGTAATTTATTTTTTTACAATCAGGTGACAAGACGAGCAAGACGTTTGCCTGGTGCGACAAGCCTGCCACTAACAGTGTGAACTTGCGAACACAATCCTGCGCCGCACTGCACTGCGCTCATCACCCTGAGATATTAGAATTTAAATCTCTTCATACCCAGTAATTTATCTGGTATAAGACTATTCTGGTAATAGACTAGATAAGAGTTGAATAAAATAATGATGACCCAGTTTTCCCACAAGGTCTTTATTATTTATTCATAAAACAATAGTCTAGTTTGACACGTCAACAATTTAAGCAAACAGCTATACACCGCACTTTCTATATTCCGTGTAAAGTAGAGTTTATTTACCTACCCTCTTTTTGATTCAGTGTAAGGCTTCTTAAGCCTGATTTTTTTATTGCGGTTAGAGTATGTTCTTCGTATACGAGTAATATCGCAACACTGTGCGATTCACGCGATTCTTTTTTTTTATACAATCAAGTGACGAGACAAACAAGACGTTCGCCTGGTGGTAGGCGTCATGCCTGCTACTAACAGTAGCAGTGCCAGACTTGTGAACTTACGAACACAATCCTGCGCCGCACTGCACTGCGCTCGACACACTGAGATAAAAAAAAAAAAAAACTCGATCTCCCTGATGTTAAATCTCGTAATTCCTCTGGTAACATCACATCAACAGCCGGAAGACGTCCACAGCTGGACGAAGGCCTCTCCCTTAAAGGGAGGTGTTGCCATAATCCCCACGCTTGGCAGGCGGCTTGGGGATCGCAGAATGGTTACCACCGTTAACTGAGAGGTCGCTGCTGCCCGTCCTCCGGTGGTTCTGGATGCAGTTTTAGGACATACCCAGGTCCAGGGACATTCTCTGGTAACATTGCCTTGAAACTGGAACACAGTAATCCTTGCACACTACTGCTTGGCGGTTGAATAACTGGCAAAGGTGTGGTACTTCCCCAGGCGGACTCTGCAGTAGAGTCCTACCACTACAGACTACATAAATCCTCCGCCTTGCTTGATCTTTTTTGCTTACATCTGCAATGTTGGGTGACATTCTATTCTCGGTCTTCCCGTTGACCTGTAACATTGGGCTCTTTAATAGGCTTGTCTACAGTCTTAAAAGGTCGGCAACGTATTTGTGGCGTACCTGGTATAGGATATATTATCCATAGGGGACGCTGATTGCTTGCCATAAGGCAACCATCCTGCAGGGGAGCATCCTGTATTGAGAACGAATCGTGCGCTCAGTGCAATGATAGGCTGTCATAGTTGGATTAGATAGAACCTGTTATAGTGTACCCTGTCTACTGTAGCTGTTTTGTGTGCTCGCGCGCATTCGTAGGTAGGTATCATGACTGATTGATTTTATTATTTCGTAAGTTGTTTCCATGTTAAATACCTTTTATACGATTGTCGAGAACTTATTGTCTAGACAAACCTAAGGTAGGTTTTTAGACAATATATAAAATATTGTTTAATAGATTTTTAAGATTTGATAATTAAAAAATATAAACCCATCTGCTTGTTTGCAACCAATGATTTTAATTACCTGGATGACATCTTTTTTCCATTGATTTCGTTTTAAAAATCAAACTACTGAACCGATTTCGATACAGTTTATAAGGGACCACAAGTATGGCCTACCGAACAAAGATTACGAAAGATGCGCCATCGCGTAATAAAACAACGTTTGAAAATGACTCCCGTGTAGTCATGTTTACGAGTGCGAAAGAAGATAGCACTTTTATGAGAGCAAAAGGGATAGCGCGAGTCTCGCTTAGTGAGCGCAGACAGGCGAGACAGTCCCTAGGGCGTTTTTACGGGGCCATTTGAGGGCGCGATATGACATATCTCCCTATTTATATATATATAATATCATTGCCTACCAACAAAAAATAATCATCAAAATCAATTTATAATTGGCGGAGTAATCCCGAAACAAACATAACTAAAAAAAAACAAAGTCGAATAGAGAACCTCTTTTTTTGAAGTCGGTTGAAAAGGAAAGGTACCTCTAGAGCCCAAGATCACTAAAAGGATATTCCTTGAAAAACCTAAGAAAAACTTTTAAGGCCTTAATAATAAACGTCTCGGAATCTAGTAAATTTCTCAGCTCGGAATATATATATATATTTTTATACAATCAACATTTTTATTATGAAAACTGACGTGGTTTTAACACATTTTTGTTTTATTTATACGGGAATACTCACGTTTAATTAAATCGGATACTCCGACTATAGTTTCGATCACATCCAGTGACCTTTTTTTGGTTCAGTGCTAAGCAGAACGCAGCTGCACGCGCGTCGGGCTCTGTGTTCACTCTTTCAAATAGGTCACCGGATGCAAGGCCGTAACCAGGAATTCATTTCGGGTGGGGTCGAGCTCTTGGACCAGAGACAATAAGTAACAACTTTAAAACGACGACGATCTATACGTAAGTAGGTATGTATGAAACGGTGGGTTGGCGAAGGCATTTCGAGGGGGTTTGGACCCCCCCCCCCCTGCCTACGGCCTTGACCGGAAGTGGTCGAAACTATAGTCGGAGTATCCGATTTAATTAAACGTGAGTATTCCCGTATAAATAAAACAAAAAAAGAATCAACATTAATCAAATTTCAACATTGTGTTCATAAACTCGTCATCAGATCATTAGACATTAGCTGTGGTGAGGAAGGGGCGCGGCGCGTGCTAACGCTGATGACGGATCACCATCCAGGGAAATCAGAGACCATGACAGAATGTAATTGATACTCAATGAGTAGAGGGGACGATGCGATGTTTCCCACGGATTCCGAATCGCTAATGCGACAATAATGTTTATTGAATGAACATGACAATAATTTGAATATTTTTGTATGAAGTGATTCCACACTTATGGTATTTCTATGTTTTTAAAGCTTAAACAGGAAGAAAAATTATGACCTCCGGCAGGACTCGAACCTGCATACGAGCAGTCGCTATGGGTTTCCGTCCCAACTGCTTTGCCAAATAAGCTACAGAAGTCTCTGCCTTAGACGCCAAATTTCCGAACCTGTTATAAGCTACCAACTAAAGCGTTGGTGGTGGTTGGTGGTCTGTATTTACAGATGGCGGATGGATGTTATACAGTTATAACAGGTTCGGAAATTTGGCGTCTAAGGCAGAGACTTCTGTAGCTTAATTGGCAAAGCAGTTGGGACGGAAACCCATAGCGACTGCTCGTATGCAGGTTCGAGTCCTGCCGGAGGTCATAATTTTTCTTCCTGTTTAAGCTTTAAAAACATGACAATAATTATGTAGACATCACAAAACTAACACAAAGTATAAAAGTACAAGAAAGCGAATCAAAGAAAAGATTTGAATAGATATTAGGTTTCACTGTAGCTATTCTGTAGTGGTAGGACTCTACTGCAGAGTCCGCCTGGGGATGTACCACACCATTGCCAAGTTATTCAACCGCCAAGCAGTAGTGTGCAAGCATTACTGTGTTCCGGTTTGAAGGGAAACGTTACCGATAAATTACTGGGTATGAAGAGATTTAACATCATCTCAGGGTGACGAGAGCAGTGCAGTGCGGCGCAGGATTGTGTTCGCAAGTTCACCATTCTGACACCGCTACTGTTAGTGGCAGGCGTGACGCATACCACCAGGCGAATGTCTTGCTCGTCTCGTCACTTACCTGTATTTAAAAAAAGATAACTATGTATTCCTAAGTAGCTATTTAATTAGGAATGCGGAAACTACACATATCGGTACAATGTAGTGGATGGAAAATCGGTAGGACTCAATAAAAAGAAGGAATTATAAATCAGAGAAAGGAAGTGAGAGATAGAGTTTTGCTCTACCTCTCACTTCCTAATATTCCTACCTCAACTAGCAGGATGATACCCAGGAATCAGATGAAGAGAAATTGGTAAACAGATTTGTAGGTACCAAGGAAAGACTATTAACCCTACCTGGCTATATACTTAATAACTGATAATTGATTGTCCCGTTGCAAATTCTCGTATAAAAACTTACTCTTCTTTGCTCTAAATGGTAGCGAAGTCTGCTATCTATTGGCTGTTTTGGCAACCACATACAGTCTTATTTTACTGAGGTCAACGCAAATAAACATAGATGGCAATGCTGTCGTCATTCTTACTGCCATCTATTGTTGAGTAGAAGAACTACACACCACACGCACATACCGCATCACTCTAAATAATGAATAAGCTATTCGACAAGAGAGGGCAGTAACACAAATTTAAAGTGTAATATAATAAACTGAAAGCTATTTTCAATAAGCAAACAAAGTACAAACGTCTTAGCTGTTATTGCATATTTTTACGATGCAGCAGTAAAAAAATATGCGTACCTACGTCGCGACGTGATTTAATAAGTCGGTCCTACTCTACATAGGTAGAGCAATTTAGAATTTCATGCATGGCCAACTCTACTTCAGCCGCAAGTAAATTTTTATAAACTTGGTTTGTTATTGTTACTACCATCTACGCAAACATACCTATATACTTATAGAATTATTTTGAAATATTTATCATAGCTTATAAAATAAAAAAAACCTACCTACTATATATTTTTAGATTTTTCTTGTTTTTTAGAAAATGTGATTTTGAATGTTTGATGATAAATGTCTATAGAAAACTTACTAACTACTTATTTAAGCCAAGAAATTAAGCTTACTATAAAAACCTACCTACATACACACTGGTCGTAAGCCAACTGCTATTTTTAAATATAAAACAATAAAATTTAATAGAAATCACCTCGATGAGCAATAAAAATCTAGAGCACGCTGGTCCAAAACATACGGAAACGGAAAACTCCTTTGCAAACCTCTACTTGCACAATATGCAATGTGTCCAGTTGTTTATCATCAACTATATACGTAGGTATATAGTTGGTGATTGTTACATAGGAATAGTCATCTGTTTGAATAAATACTCCTATTTGATTAAATTATTTTATCATTTGCATGATTTGCATAGGCTTCTTGATTAACACAGTGCTTAGTCAATGATAAAATTAGGTAGTATAAATCATATTAAACATAAAAATATTCATAAATTATAAGTAAATAAATGCTTATTTAAGGAATAACTATTTATATTTCTATTTGTTATTATTATTATTAATTATATTATTTTTAGTTTATTAAATTAATAGAATTATGTATTACAATTATAATGAATTATGTATTATGATAAGACTTTTATAACATCACCTAGACCAGAAAATAAGTTTTACCGCGCTTAAATTCTCTGACCATTGAAACTGCAAGATCGTATCAATTAGGTACATAAATTATAGAACCTAGTCTGTTATCATTTAAAAAGTTTAGACTATTCTAGCTCAATCTGGATTAAATATGTACGTTCATATCGAAAACACCAACAACTTCCCGATGATCTACAATCTATTCTATCTTATTTTTGTGTTTTATTTCACTATAATCGTCAGTCCACGCCGGCACAAGCCGTGGTAGTATAGTTGGGGGACCGCTCTACTTGAAAGAATGAGGTCGCGGGGTCCGTATCAAATAAATAAGTCCGTACTAATGAACTCTTTGGAGTTTAGGTACGGGTTTTAATACCACTGGCTTGTCGTGAAGCAAAACATCGTGAGAAAACCTGTATACATCCGGCGAAGAAATTCAAAGGCGTATGTGAATCTACCAACCCGCTACTGGGCCAGCGTGGTCGATATAACCCAATCGCCTTCGAGGGCAGGCAGTGGCGAATTTACCAGCAGGCTGAGTAGGCTGGAGCCTAGGGCGGCAGATTATAGGGGCGACAAATTTGGGTCCAAATTATTTTTGCGGTTAGCAGAATTTAATATTAGATACGTAAGTGTCGGTCCGAGTTTAAGTGATACTTTCAGGGTTAACACATTTTTCGTCCCCATTGATAGACTCGTATCCGTATTAGGAAAACGGCAGGAGGTCTGCAAACAGGTTCAATGAAAAGTATTCATTTCTGAACGAAATGAAAGAACTGTCATCATCAACCACTATGACGTGATTGTGAACTAGTCATATTAAGTTTTCTATTCTAGGGTATCGAATTGTAGAGATCGGTAGGGGCGGCAAAATTTGAATAGCCTACTGGCGACAAATGTGTAAATCCGCCGCTGAGGGTAGGCCTTATTTCAGAAATGGACTACTAAAAGACTGGTTTTTCTTATGCATCAGTCCACAAGAAGTCCTAGATGTTTAGCATTGCCCTCAGAAGCCTAATAGTGGTCTTCCATATCACTTAGTCCGATCCTGGGCCTACCTTGGCTTTTCTTCTCACTCATCAACCAAAAGACGTCCACAGCTGGACGAAGGCCTCCGCCTTAATAGGGAGGGATCGCCATAATCCCCACGCTTAGCAGGCGGCTTGGGGATCGCAGAATACTCACCACCGTTAACCAAGAAGACGCTGCTGTCCGTCCTTCGGTGGTTCTGGATGCAGTTTTAGGAAGTGCCCAGGTCCTAGACTTTTCTTCTACACCATATTAATGTAATTCTGACATAGATTACGATCCTCCTTATTATATAATATCATCGCCTTCTGACAATTGTCTTCCTCCCTTCGACACTATCTGTCACTCATCACATCAGCCAAAAAACGTCCACTGCTGGACGAAGGCCTCTCCCTTAATAGGGAGGGGTTGCCATAAGCCTTATATGATTGCTCGCAATAAAATTCCAAAGGTGACCTTTACCCCGCAGTGAGTTTATTAGACTATATATACTTTGCCTATTTGAGAAGTAAGGCGGATATCTAGCATTGAACTCTGAAGATTCAGGGGCGCCGCGGCGCAGATAGGTAAACAGAACTCGTGCCAAGCGCCGTCACAACATCACTTCAGCAGAAGGTAACCGTTCTAAGAGACGAGACGACATTTTGTTTTAGATCGACGGTATCCGTTCTAAGAGACGAGACGACATTTTGTTTTAGATCGACGGTACCCGTTCTAAGAGACGATACGACATTTTGTTTTAGATCGACGGTATCCGTTCTAAGAGACGAGACGACATTTTGTTATACATCGACGGTATCCGTTCTAAGAGACGAGACGACATTTTGTTTTAGATCGACGGTACCCGTTATAAGAGACGATACGATATTTTGTTTAAGATCGACGGTATCCGTTCTAAGAGACGATACGACATTTTGTTTTAGATCAACAAACGCCACAAACTATATTTAGCAGATAAAAATATATAAACTGTTTATGTACGCCAATATAGATATGGGTCAGTTCTTTTAGGCTTGCATTTGACCGTCATCACGCGAATATACGGTCTACGATGAGCTCGCTTGCCTAAAGAAACTGATTGACCTGAGACTTAATGACATGTACTAATATTGGTATCTATCGGGAAACATCACATAAAAGCGAGAGGTCTAACTCTTTTCTAAACTGTTTTATTTAGCTTGTCCTATTTGATGTTGTTTGCTTCTATTTTTTGGGTCCAATTTAGTAATTGAAATTTAATCCCTTTCCTTTTGACAGATTGATTTGAATTTGGTACACACCTTTACAATGATGATGATGTCACTTTCTGATGACAAAACTGTTTAACTTAAAAAAAAGGTGTTACGTTTTTTTTTCTCTTTAGTGGGAACCATTCATGCAGCCGGTTGACGATGCATACAGGTCTTTGCCCAATCTACGCGGCCAAAAGACTGCTATCACACTAGCGAACACACACTGGCGGTTTGCGAGCGTTTTCAAACTGGAGCGGGCACGCCGCGATTATTTAAAAAGACGTGATAAGGCCCTAAATCAATTTAACAAAGCGCAAAGAGGGTTAAAATAAAAACAATGACTACCTGCCTAGGTGACTAATCTGAGAACAATACCCACCCCACCCTACCTTACCCTCGCGAACGCCGCGTCTTTATTTTTAGTTGGGGTTCAATCGTTCAAGTTGGTCGGTTTCGTTGGTTTCGTGTAAAAACATAAACTTCACAGTTAGATATAATATTATTCTACGTTCATCTCAGACATAATAATGATGGATCCTGATACATCAGTGAACAATGCAGTAATTTATTATTTTTCTTATTATGTTTTATTATTATTAAGAACAGATATGTTTTTTTTAAGTAGGAGATTTTTTCTGCTGTTATTTATGTTTAATCGAGTATTTGTTATACTATCAAGTTAGATAATGCTATAATTTCTTACACCGCCAATAGTTTGGAGCTAAGCGGAGTAGTAATCAAAAAATAAGAGAGTAAATAATCAAAGAACCAGCCGCGGAAAACCGCGGATAGGCTTAATTTTGGATCTTTTCGCGTGCTAGCACTTTCGCCTTGTCAACCGAAAACCAGAGTTTTATGTGCCTCGGAAAGTTAGGCCATAGAGATTAGCAAGCGTCCAAACTTCAATAGAGACAGGGGATGGAATCTGCCACCGACTTGGAGACCCAGTCTTCATGGGGCCCGCGAGAGTGGAAGCGTATCTGAAGGTGACGTGGTGAGCTCCGCGTACTGGAATATTCCCGACACCGCACGGGACGATTCCAGTGATGAAGAGTTCCAGAGAACGCCGGCGCAGCACTACACTCTACCCACCCCTACCCCCGCGCCCGCAGAGCAACCGCTGTCATCACGTACGCGACGCGCAGCGGCCCGCAGTGCTAAGCAGGACGCAACTCTGTTTTCACTCATTGAAAAAGGTCACCGGATGTGATCGAAACTAGGTTACACTGAAGACCAAACTGAGTGCCTGAAATGCAACTTTGCACATTTTAAATCGCAAATTAAGCAAAGGCGGTTAAAAGCTCATAAGAAGGAAAACGTAATTTTGAAAAACAATCATTCATGGCCAGAAGGAACTTTTGAAAGTCCTTTAATTCCACACTCAGACCAAGGTCAACCATCTAAGATATATATATTACAAAAGTCGAGTGAAAGAACTAAGAAGAGAAAAACTGGAGAGATACGGTATACTGCTGAAAAAGACGTCATCATTCATGCTTCTCAGGTTAAGTTGCGGAAAGCTGGAAAACGAGATGCTACCGATATACCGAAAGACATCAAGAGTACTCCAACACGCGATGGAAAATATAAAAAGGCCTTTTTAGATCAGAAGGCGAAAAAGCAATCTCACTTACACCAACACAAGCACTGTCTATGTTCGTGGAAGCCGATTTAGCTCGTCGACAATAAGATGTAGTAAGAAATACTAACAAGAAGTTTTTCCTTCTCTGTTACAAAAAGCAAACAAGAGTGTTTCCACCCCAATAAACCTGCAAAGAAACCAGTAGGTACTACCGAAACCGATTTACAACCTTTGAATTTTTGAAGGTTGATCATACAGTTAGGCTTTTGTCTGACTTTCCTAGAAGATGTGCTAATAACCATTGTAAGAGCATGAAATAGATAGCCTAAAGATAATATTGTAAATGGGGTTGGGATGGCTCGGAGCAACATTAGTTACTTAATACAAAAATTTGTAAATAATGCAGACTCAGATCCAAACATATTTCAAAGATAATTAACGAATGTAAATAGAATTTTAAAAAATATATAAATTATGTTTATAAAGTTTATTATGCAAAGTTTTTTTTATTAAGTCATATCCCTTAGAATCGTTATAGAACATAAAATAATTTAGGCCGCGTAGTAATAGTTTAACTTAATGTTAATAGTTAGTAGTTTATAGTAGGTAGTTAATAGTTTAATTTGAAGTTAAACTATTACTAATTATTATCAGTAAACGTAGATAGGTGCTTACCTAAGCACAGATTATTTTTATCTCGTACCTATTATTTTAACGTTTATCGATGACGCAGATAACTAGGAAGATTTTTGTAAACCAATCTATATGTGTAGTAACTTATTTCACAACTTTTAACTTACAAGTGTAGAAAGTTGCGTTTCTTACCCGTGGTTCACCTTGCTAGATAGTAGGCACCTACCCTATCTTACAATCTACATAAAATTTATTGTATACCTATACCTAACTCATTGACGTATGACCTAACTCTTATTTCGAAAAAGAAACGGTCGGGTTTAGGTTTTTTTTTAAACTTACGTACCGTTAGTGATTTCATGATGGGACACTACATTGTCGATAAATAGTTTTATTTGGGAAATTCCCTAAAATGTTTAACTTTTACGTAAAATGTTATTAGACTTGATGTTAATAATAGTTACATAGGTACGTATGTTTATTTTTTATATTTTTATTCAATAAAAAATTACATACAATGAAAAAAACACAGACAATGGAAACAGCTGTTCCTGTGTCAAATTCCGGGGCAAATAATTTTAAAACAGCTCGTCTGAGCGACGCCTGTGGCGTCACCAATGTCGCGAGGATTTAGCCAATATTCGCGACGTAAAATAAAGTAGGTACCCGGGTCGAAACAACTTTTCAGTAAAAACAAAGCACCTAACCTCAAAATAATAGTGATTGATAGCGTTAAAAAAATAACGTAACATTTTTATAGTAGTTTGTAGATTTCGGCAAAAAAACTTTTTGTTGCTACTTTTTAGAGTTCCGTACCTCAATAAGAAAAAAAGGAACCCTTACAGGATCACTTCGTTGTCCTTCTGTCTGTCTGTCTATCAAGACCCTTTTTCTCTGGTACGCGTGGAGGTATCAAGTTGAAATTAATATCAAATATGAAGAAGCCACGGTCAATTAGAGCTGTAAAAAATCAAGCTTCTAAATCGTCGCAATTATTAATTACGGCCATTTTTGCAGGTATTTTTAGATATTCTTGATCCGCAACTAAATAAAAATTCATAAGGTTAATTCTTAATAGGTAACCTAGACTCAGAAAATTAGGCGAGAAGCAATTTCTCATAACGCTAATCATAGAAATATCCAAAAATTGATAATTTGTAGATATATCGCCATTTCTGAAGCCCAAACTTGAATGGTAAAATTTTTGTTTCTTTAGTTCCCAAAAACTTAACTAGCTGACGTTGCCAGGTCTTACAACTCGCAAGCTCATTCGTCGTGCTAGCTAGGCCAATTTGATCAATTCGATGGCAGCAGGCTGCTGCCTATTGTCCGGCTAACTTATCTTAAGAGATGAGTGAGAGAGCCACCATCGTAATTTTTTAACAAAACTGGCCGCTACCTGTAGAATTTTTTTTAGGTCTTCCATTTGTACAATACAAATTTTACTAGTTTTAATCTTTTTATAAGCCATCGTTACTCTTCAATATAAAGAAAAAAGTTTTACATTGTTTAACCATTTTCATATAATTCTCAATTCTCTCATTTCTTTTCTTCTTCAGTTTTAGCATCGCACTTTGTGCATTCTGCCAGTGTCAAGCATTATGCATTTTCATGTTTTATGTTTAGGGTTCCGTACCCAGAAAAATCCTACTGTACCCTATTATTATGCCGCATACCGTGTTTGTCTGTCTCTCCACCCGTCTATCCGATCTTTACTGGCCACATCTTGTGAATCATAATAGGTAACCGATTGAAATTTTCACAGCATATTCGTTACTGTCGCGGATTACCTAGTATACCGTGCCTGGTAGTACGGAATCCTCGTTGTCCGAGTCGCAAGATAAATCTGACTCGTACTTGACAGTTTTATTTTGTACATGTTTGCTTTACGTAAGAAATGCCAGACTGCTAATTCTGTGGAATTCCAATTCGTTTAGTATTATACGCCAGTTACGATTTTAAAATGTAGAGCTACAGAAATAGAAAAGCTATAGCCATCTGTTATAAGGAGTAATGTATTTTCATTTAAGAGAGCGCGTTCGAGGCCAACGGAGTGGTTCATTAAGGCCAAGTTTATAAACATTGCTGAAAATGAAAATATTTTAATACAAAAAAAATTAAGAATGCGAGAGCGTTAGGTACATTATTTATGTATCATCTTGGCCAACGTATATTTGGATGTTTTTTTAGTTTGTACTTATTCATCTAATGTTGGAAGCTCACGAAATTCTGGCTTTTCTAAGAAAATGTAAGTAGGTATTTTTTTATTCAAATAAGTACCTTGACAAGTACTTACTTATAAATTTTTCTCTAAAACGACTTTTACATTCCAATCTTGCGACTTTTCTTACACGCTGTTCCACAAAGTGAAGCTTAGCCTAAGTATGTTATTGCTCCTTACTAAAGAACTAGAAAAATAAATTTCGTCTTCCACCCATCACCAATTAAAAATCAAAAATTATTTCCAATAACATGCCAGTTCTATGGATTCCAAAGCTCGCGCATGACATAATTATTGTTTATTTATTTTCAATGTTATCTGCAGTATCAGTCGTTAACCTCCCCAGCACGTGGTCATAGTAGAGTATTTTGTTGGATTTGAAGCTGTAGCTCTGCACCAAGAAAACAAAATTTACTTCATTCAAGCTCTAGAGAAAGACAGGTAACAAAATCGTTTGGCCGACGACGGAGAAGTATACATAGCACAAAGCTATTCGTAAAATAGAACGTTAACTGGTTGGAAGTGAAAGAGACGGATTTATTGGCCAGCGCGTTGGTTAGAGCGGCCCGAACCGGTTAGGTCAGAGCGCTTGCGTCGACTGCGCGCGAGCGAGAAGGCATTACGCTTAGTGACCTGTGTTAGAGCAGTACTTCCGAAGGTTCATGTTTTATCGTGGAAATTTCCACTGTAGACAATTGAAACTTGAACGTATGAGTTTGAGTGATGTCATTATTTATGCTTACATATCGATGACTAAGTATTTTTAGCAATGGCAGGGTTTTAATTGAACATTAAAATGTATCCCTGTGAGTATCTAGATATTTTAAACTAAATTAGAAAATAACGTCATCTTTTGCTCAATATTTCTAATGTTTCCTATTCCTACTTCCTGATCACAAAGAGTTCCGTAAACATCTAAATTGCATTTTAAGAGTTCTTTGTCAGAAACTAACGCTAAGTAGTTCAAATCGATCAACTGTCCTTGTAGTGGTTCAGTTGAAATAATGGAAAATATAGAAGAAATAATAAACTTAAATAAATAATTTGAGTTTTTCGCCGTAGTTGTACTTGGATTGGACACAACAAAATGTTTCGATGTGGGCCTAAGAATTGACATACTGATTTTGGTCCTGTTGTCATTTTAGTCATACACATCTAGTCATAAGCTAAATTTTACTCATATAGATAAACTAGATGTCCCCCGCGACTTCGTCCACGTACGGAAGAAATTCGGCCCGCTCCCAAATTTAGAATTTAAATAAATACGTGAATAATAATAATAATATGGCCTGCGGGGCAACCTGCCTCGCGTCCGGCTCTCGCTGCCGGTGGCGTAGTGCGTCGCATGCGATGGTCGCAGATAAATAACGAGAATTGCATGCGCGCCTACTATGGGGCTACAGAGGGGGGAATTAACCTGTCAGCGTATCGTGTCAGGATGCTGCCTTTGTTCCAGGCCACGTCACCGTGTCCGCCCAGCGACTGTCGGATCAAGTATCTTTGTCCCGATAGTCGTTTCGGCAAACGGTCTCATAGCGAAGAGCCTCGACCAATGCCTCAAGAGGCTCTCGCTAGACGGTTGGGTCAAGGGTCAGATACCGCGCAGTGGTACTTGACACGGCACGCATTGTCAGGAGGTTCCTCAATCTGCAGCCCTAACCACCGGCAGCTTGAGCCCTGCCCCGCTGTCGGCGGCACTCTAGGTTTAGGTTTTTAATAATATTTATGTTTTTAACTTTACATTGTAAAAAACTTATATTATTTTATTTTTTTATATTACTTATATTAGAAAATAAATATGTGAATAATAATAATATCTCAAAAATAAAGTTATCGAAATCGATAGCCCGTGACCTCGAAATGCCCCATCACTAGCGGTGGAGCGCTCGACCGTCGCGGTCGGTCGTCTATCGCCTGCCTTGCAGCCAAGCTTGCATAATTACACCTCGCGCATGCCGCTGGCTGTCTCGAGCACATGCTTGCGGGAACGATGTCAATATTATAGCTACGAAATCTAGAAAAGACACGTCTCGCATTGATAATAGATATAGAAGGATCTAGAACGTGGAGATGTTAGTAAATTAGAAATTAAATTATGCGTAAAATTTATATACTTAGACATAAACAAGACAGAAGTTTAGTGCTTTCGATCTTTTGATTTACTATTGAATAAATAAATATACTCTAGAAATATTAAAGAACCTTCATAACTAGTTCTTAGAAATCGTATGAAGTGAGTAAGTCATAGAGGTGTTCCTACCTCTATGGAGTAAGTATAGTTTAGTCCTTTGATAAAATATAATAACACGTACTTACCTTACTAATTATTCTAAGTTGGTACTTTCTTACTTAGTAGGTAGGTATTTGTTTTAGTAATGTGTAGCTTGTTTTGGCTACATAGGTAAGTACCTATGTAGATACCTAAACAAACATCTCCATCAAAAATTACTTATACCAGCTTAGATTGTTACCTGTATAAGTATTTTTATTACGGGCCAATTCAGGCTGAAAATAATATAACTTATACCACCTATTTATTAAACTACCTACCTACCTACTTACCAATTTTTATTACCTTTACCTATTGAGGTGGAACTGAGGACATAGGATTTAGGTTTAGGCATATTTCAAATACTTTAGTAAAGTGGGACAGGGGATCTGCAATACTTAATAACTTATTCCTCCTTCTACTATTTATACTATTTTTCCGCTGGGTAAGGTATCATGCGGAATAAAAAGGAAGGACTTTTTTTAAGCAATCGAGTGACGAGTCGAGCGGGACGATCGCCTGGTGGTAAGCATCACACCTGCCCATAACACTTGAAATGCCAGAATAGGGTAGATGACTGATGTTTATATCGTTGAAACCAACAGCTTTAATGAAAAATTTTAGTAAATATAGTATCTTTATTGAAAAAATAATTTAAATCGGTTAATTATGTTCTGATATATGAGCGTTTAAAGTTTTTGTTAGAGACAACTCTGTCCCTTTCCCATAAAACAAAAAATGACGTCACGCCTTACTTGTCAGAATATAATTTATATAGCGTACAGAGAAGTGACGTCACGATTTGCTGTTTCGGCTCTCTGTCTAGCGTGATTTTAAAATGCTTATAAGTTGCTTATTATTGATCAGATTTTCATTTTCTTTTCATTAATCAGCTATATTTATGCACCACATTTTAATCGGACAATAAAAAAAACATCATCTAGCCTATTGTGAACCTGCGAACAAAATCCTGCGCCGCACCATTACACTGCGCTCTTTAACCCTGAGATAAATAGATGTCAAATCTCTTCATGCCCTGTAAGTTATCTGGTAACATTGCTCTTCAAACCGAAAAACAGTAACGCTTGCACATTACTGCTTGGCGGCTGTATAACTGGCAAAGGAGTCAGTTTCTGAACTGAAAAGAGTGTTACTTCTCCAGGCGGACTCTACAATAGAGTCCTACTACTACAAAAACCTACCTACGGGACGAAAGGTATAACCAGAACCAACCAACTTTACTGATGATTAATAAATAAATAGATAACGATTAATAATTGAAGGTCATGTAACTTAACTTGCACTAGGATAATAAAGTTAAAAGAATTTAGCCTTCTCACCTACGTTTCTATTATTTTACTATCAATAATTATATCTAGCCACCTACAATCTATACGTAGGCAATACAGGCCTGTTTCACCTATGTCTAATCACCACGTGGATTATGTTTGGCTGATGTAACTACGTTATTTATTTCAGTAGGTACTTGCTAAGAGCTAAGAAACGCCAAAACCTTACTATATAGGGATATTCGTAACTTGCGCATAACCTCTTATAGACGTTTGGTACCTACATCAAGACAAACAACTTTTGTTCTACGACTGCTGCTAATTCAATGATATTTTATTACATACAAAATTTAAAAAAAAAACTAGAGTCTAAATGATTTTAGTTCTACGCAAACTATAAATTATGCAGTCAAGCACTAAATACTAGTACATAACGTAACAGTTATAGTAAACTCAATAGTAAAACAAACAAAAATAATTATTTTCGTGAAATGCACGAACGACGTGATGTGTTACTGTCAACCTTTGTTTGTCTTGATGTACTAAAGTCATCCTGTGCGTGTGCGCAAGCTACCAATATACCTGTATACTTTTCTATCTTCAGTGCAAGGAGTAACAGAATATCGAGTTTGACTCCTTTTTATAACTTACACGGGAATACTGACGTCTAATAAGCTGAATAGATTCTATGTTAGGTCTAGTCTACTCTAGAGTCGGACTATTCAACTCCATGTTATGTATGGACCTGGGTCATGTCCTAAAACTACACGGGCAGCAGCACGGTGATGAGTATTTGCGATCTCCAAGCATCGTGCCAAGCGTGGGGATTATGGCAACTTATCCCTATTATGGTCCTTCATAATACTACGTCACTTTCGTCCAGCAGTGGAACTCTTCTAGCTGTTTATGATGCTAGGTGTAGGTGCCGCGCGTGCTATGCTGTTTTCATTCTATGAAAAAGATCATCTTATGTAAACGAAATCCAAGTTGGCGTATAAACGTGAATAATCCTGTATAAATAAAACAAAAAAATGTCACTTCCCATACCTAGACCTTGTCTCTATTTTTCTAGAGTTCTGTAACAACTTCTTGTACTTCTTGTAGCTACGAATATTTTCCGCCACTGATTAAGGAATTAGGATTTATATTCCATGTCCTGTCCACCGATATTTATTTATTTTATATAAATAATTCAAGTTTTCCGCATATTAGAGAATCAGTTTAAAATGACTTATTTTATAGAACACATAAAGATAAACAAGACAAACACTATATTTATACTTAACTGCGTTACTCATAATTATTAATCTCGGCTGTGCAGGTGTTTAGCATGAAGTGTTATGAAAATAAGTAATACTACTCGCTATTTATAGGAATATATAAGTACTCTTATCAGCACAAGGAAACATGTTGCGACTACATAACTAAGCGTACTTAGGTAGGTCAGGTTCTTCCGTCATCCTATAGTATAATAAGAATAATAATCATTTGATAATGGGAAGTTTTCTGACAGCTGTCAAAACGTAGTTCTACAGCCAAAGGATAGACGGCGCTGGCGAGACATGGCCCACTTTTTTCTCATATTTGTAGTGAAAAAACATTTCACGCACCTTCACTGCTTCATTTCACAGTTCACGTTCGTTGGTGAAGTGCTTGTCCAAGTTTTCTTGTATCATTTTGTTGAAATTTTGATTAAATGCTATTGTTACGTTCCGTTATTGTTATTATTTTTGTTCATAGCTATTGTTATTTTTATTGATAGTTATTAATTAATTAATTGGCAAGGCGCATTTACTTATTTGCGAGAAATAACGAAAGCTTAAGAAATACTATGGGCAAAAACTTTGTTAGACAAACAATAACCACAAAAAACGCATAACAGATCTGATTTATATGAAATAAGGTTACTTTTTATTTTTTTACGTTGCTTTATTCGTTCAAAATTTTTAGGACCACAGACAAGATAGTGAAACTGTTCACGGCCATGATGGGGCCATGTCTCTTCATTGCCATCGAACGGATTTATAAGATCTATTTTTTTATTTTATTGGCGGTCAGAAAATCGCCCACTGTATATATCGTCGTTGGTATTAGTCAAACAAAGCATTTATGTACTTACCTATTCAGATTAACTTTGTATAGTTAGTACCTTTTAGTAATCATACTTGAAAGCTTTTTATATTTCAACTCCCCCGTAAGTATTTCAACTGCAGTATGAGTAGAGTTCGTTAACATAAAAAGGATTTTTCTAGAACGGTTTTTTTAAATAACTTCTAGTTTACCTGACTACGCAAAAAGAAGGTTTATGATTTCCTTCTTCAAGAAGGGTATGTTTGTCAATCTTTCTTCAACTGCTTTTTGTATTTTGCCACTGACTTATCTTAATATTCTGCGTGTCTAGGATATAATTATAACGTCACACAATATAGATAATGGCGACTTTCAAAACCTGAATTAGCGTAAGTATTCGTACTGTTTTTGAGCATCTTATTTGGTGTCAAAAGAACGGGTCTAATGCCTACATGCGAGCAATCTACCAGGTTTCAAGGTTTCCTTCCCGACTGCTTCATATATTATACATGATTTGATTTTCATTTTTTTCATACTTGCTATGCATTAATAACATAGACGTATTTTAATTCTTAATCCAGCCCAATAAAGACAATTTATATATTTTTTACTATTTTTTTACTATATTCTATTGGAATGTAAATACAACCCGTATTATGTTCGTCACAAACTATAAATAGCTTTCTACGATTACAAAACCGCTCGCAAATATTTCAGTCTCAAAACAAAGTCGTTAACGGACCGAGTAGCGATTCTTTCACTTGCGTTCAACGCCTTAAAGGAAGTAGGTCTATTTATCCATCGTCTAACTAAATAGTTACGTTATTTGCGAATCACAACTGTTTTAACTAAGTAGGCTTGGTAGAATCAAAGTCAAACTTAAGCGAGCCCGTGCCAAAGGAGTTCTTTGGAGTCTAGGTGCGGGTTTTTATACAATTGTTACTGGCATTTCGGTAAAGGAAAACATTGTGAGAAAACCTACATACCTACCTACGTCCGAAGAAGAATTTCAATGGCGGACGTGTAAATCCACCAACCCTGCAACTGCCAGCAGTGCACGTCCCCTGGCCGATGATGATATCTAGTTTGTCAATCATCTATCATCATTACTTACTATCCAGTGGCGGATTATCCATAAGGGAAACTAGGCACGTGCCTATATGGGCGCAAGGATACACGTGCTTCGCGCCAGAATCCTCACCACTGAAAACTTCATGAAAATTGGTTTTGAGAATGCAAATATTTAGTCATTAATTAGTCATCATTAGTCACCAATGTGAGATAATTAGTCGCATCGTAATTCCGAAGTTATAGGTAGGGTTTGATGAGGATTCTGGTTGAAGCTCACGCCAGAATCCTCACCTCTCATATGAGCGAACGGTGAGGGCTAGAGACGTGGTTTTGATTCCAAAATTTAGTCGTCAATTAGTCGTTACGATATGCCAAATCTCAAAACCAGTTCTACAGGGGTTCCACAGGGGCGCGCGCGGAAGATTTTAAACGAAAATCAATCATCTGCATCAATTTTTTTGATATTACCAATTACTATCTACACATATACATACGTTTGTTTTACTTGTAACAATATGCAAGAAAAATGATGCCATTGCTGTTGATGTTGATGTTAGTGGTATGGTGTGTGATGTTGATTAGGGCGCCAGGTTCCAGAGGGGCGCCAATGAGGTACTAGCCTAGAGCGCTGTCGACATTTAATCCGCCTCTGTTCCTATCGATTACATTACTCAAATCTACACTTAGATTCTATCAATAATCTAGATCTAGATTACTTTCAACAATTAGACAATAGACAAATTGATACTGGCATCACCATGGAAAACGTATCCGATCGCCTTAGTAAAGCTTTTTGTAATCAGATTGCTAACTCTGTAAAGTTAAGAGTAACTCTTATTCAATCTGTGTTACTTTACAAGTAATAGCAACATTTTCGCAGAAGACGCCTAACCATCAGCAGTACGGTCAGGTCGTCGACCTCGATAGCGTTGCTGCCATACTAACTGTTACTCTATCTGTAGAGTTACTTCCATATTAACTGTTATGCGATCTATGATGTTGCTTTCTATTTCGTGTTCATACAGCCCGTTATACCTATAAGTACGAAATTCTGAAAGCTTCAGCATGAAATGAGGCAACCTTATTTTTTTTTACTATGCGAGTGCTATCAGATGCCCTATTCTGTTGCAACTTGGTAGTCCGTGAGCAGAAAAACTCCAAAAAAATTACCTCCTTTTTACTGTACCTACAAATTTCCCGTAAAGTATATTATTTTTATTTATTTATTTATAACGAAATACAAATTAAAAACAGTTAAACTACCTAATTAAAACTAAACTAATATTTAAAAAAATATTAATCGATATAAGAGACCGTTTAAAGTATCTATAGGTAGCAAACCTATAGATAGTTTAAACGGTCTCTAATTTCGGGTAATGTGCCCAAAATGCTGGCCACCTTGCCCCGCTGGATTGCGAGGCAAATTTTCTGGCCCAAATAAAAGCCAGAAAATTATTACTTTATTTATTTATTAGAAAACCAACAGCTATTGTAACTTATAAATAGACTAATTAAAAACAGAAAGCTAATTATAGGTGTTCACGTACGTCACGTAGTGACCTCAGATGAACATAAAGACGTGCTCGACTAACACAGTGTAGAAGAGAAAAAATATATGTTTATATATAAATATATATATTATAACATATATATATATTATAACAACGCGCTGGGTGGTTTTTGACGCAGCAGATTTCTCTGTCCATCCAGCGCGGTAACGCCGCCGCTATAATGGGCACGTTTGGGCAGGGTGCATTACGGGGGGGAATTTTTGACGAATAATGTTTTCGCATTGAGATTTAATTTTAAATATCTAGTATTTTATAAGGAGTTTAATAATGTAAATGATATGTTGTAATAAATAAATAAATATTTCTATTATAACATATATATATATTATTGATAGGCTTGCCTTTGACTGCCACGTCTGATGTCAAATGAAGACGCAGCCTACGATGTAAATCCATACATAAACTCCAAAAAACTGATTTAAACGACACACGAATTTGAACCCACTCACTATATAACTCACGACATAGAATAATTATAGTTAGTCAATGTCTCATGATTGCAAACCAGTAGTTAGTCAAGTCAAATGCCTCATGATTCCAAACCTAGCGATGGCAGTAGCGGTCTCCCATTAGGCTACTCCGCCCTTTTTCTGACGTGAAACAGAACTCCGTCATACCCACCCTGTCACCTTACATAATGACTAATGACTCTTCACAAAGTAGAGAATAGACAAAGCGATTATCTTGAAAGCGTCGAAAGGAAATATCCATTAGAAAGTAGATATTGTGATGGAACATGTTGCCGCTCACCATATTGAAGAACTCTTGCTCCGTCTTTGTCCTCATCACATTAATATCATGAATGCAAAAGCGACTCTCTCTTACCGAATCACGAATATAAAGGGGATACACCGATTTCAATGTTTGGCAAGGTTATATGTATTTTATATGCGTACAAAGAGGGACGAACAGAGTACTTTATGGTACTTTTTATTGTGAACGTAACGTATTGGGAACGTAAGTCCGCAGTGCAAGAAGTCGAAAATGTCGGAGAATAAAGCCTGTGCTACACGGTGAAATGATCAGCTTCTTTCCTAAGGTGACCTTGGTTAAGTATCGTATCGTATAACAAACCGAAAAATTGTTAGCAAACGATTAAACATCAACCCAAAAAGGTCACCTTGATTTGAATGCTGGTAAATGTACATTCTAGCGCAGGCTTAACAACTAAGCAGCTAAAAAACCTAACTTTAACAAGTCTCTGGTCGCTGACACGACCTAAGCACGTGCTAGCAAGGTCGTTTCCACCGCATGCTTCGCCCCACTTACCGTACTAACTGATATTTAACCTGTAACTGATCGCTTACCTGAATGTTTATCGCTTGAAAATCAATCTTGAAACCATAGTACAAGGTTGATAACGCGTTGTCTGTTTTTAATTGCTTATACCGTTTCAAGTACGTGAAAAAATAAAGTTGTGTTGGTTATGTAAATTGTCTGTATTCCGTCTGAGTGGAGGCTTTTCTGATCGCGTTAACTAGTTTCTTTCAGTTTTGTTGATAAAAAGACTACTTTGTTGGTTCTTGTTAAGGCAGGCTTTGTATAGTGATCAATAATAATACCTACTGACTACACTAAAACTGGTGTCTACGCTAAAATGGGTGTTACCTATGGGGGTTACTGATTCATTATCTGGGATTATTGATTACACAACTTCTTTTTTTTTATACCATCTAGTGACGAGACGAGCAAGACGTTCGCCAAGCGTCACGCCTGCCACTAATAGTAGCAGTGCCAGAATTGCGAACTTGCGAACACAATCCTGCACCGCACTGCACTGCGCTCGTCACCCTGAGATATTAGATGTTAAATCTCTTCATACGCAGTAAGTTCTCTGGTAACATTACCCTTCAAACCGGAACACAGTAATGCTTGCGCACTACTTCTTGGCGGTTGAATAACTGGCAAAGGTGTGGTACTTCCCCAGGCGGACTCTGCAGTAGAGTCCTACCACTACAAAAAATTTGTAACTTTAAGATCAGTAAACATATAGGAGTAACATTGGTCATCTGTTCCAAAAAGTTGCTTTGGCTTCTTTGTCTTAATTTCTATTCTTACCTCTCGTAATTTTTTTACGACTAAATGACTGAACTGCTCGTGATGAAACTTGGGAACAAAAAATAGTAATAAAAAGTAAGTAATTTTGTATAGGCTGAGTGGCTAGTACTGCCCAAGATTTCAACACTGTATACATATTGTATCGCCCGAAAAACTCTGACATGGCATGACCGTTCTTTTCAGAAAAATAATTCGACCCATGCACTAATGCTCATTTTCAAATGGCACCACGGATACCCATCTGAGGACTGAATCGGTAGTATGAGTCACTGCGTAAAAAACCTATCGAATCTAGTCTCGCTAGCGTCTAACGTTTTGTATCCGTTGCTTTAATTCGGTACCATGAGTCACAAGTTTGACAGATGCCATCGATAAATACCGTTTCGATAATAGTTAAGTCATTCACTAGCAAAATAAACCGTGAAAGCATTTCGATAGCTTATTTTATTGTGAAAGTTTGTTTAATTTTGAGTGTTATTTTGGCGAAAGATGAAATTTAGCACGGAATATTTTAGAGGCGGCTGTGTATGAAGTCGAACGACGCGAACAAGGGAATTTTCAAGCTGGCATGAGAATGATTTTTGGAAATCCACTTCAACACTTATGCACTTGAAACAAAGTATTTCTATAAAACACTGGCTTACAATCGTTCGAAGTTATAGCACTTTATTTAAAATTATAATTATAATAATTATTTTATTATTTTTCATAATTTTTATAAAGTAAAAACAAAACTTTCCATATACTCCACCATTAACTGAAATTGTAAAGAACTGGTTCGCATTTTAGGTACTTAGCTAAAATAAGTTCGTTTGCAGAAATAAAATAAACTTGAAGCCAATTAAACAACCAAAGTAAACAACGAACGTGTTGACCCTGACAGTTTGACTGAATATAACCAATACAAATTAAAAAATCACTAACAATAACATACTCACGCACTCCTCTAGACGCTTTCGATTGGCAGGATTATTTCAATATACATCTTACTCTGTCTTTGGAGCATAGTTAGAAAGAGGCAGCTACATTCAGTGTGAAGTTAGAAACGTACTACGAGTGTACTAAAATGCCGACGTGATAACTACTCGAAGCAGCGAGCTAACGCTAGCGAGTAAGTAAACGCTCACGTAACTCATGGTACGAGTTTAACCGAATACTATTCGATGCGCGTTTATTCGCTATCGACTGAAGTAAGTTTTCGACAGCAAGTCATGGTAGAGGTACTGAAAGGATCTTCTTCGACTATGTTTTAGGAACAAGGCAAAGCTACGTACGCTGCTATATGCGATAGTAGCATACTACAAGACTACAACGTAATATCAAGAGGACAGACGCAAATAAAAACTGGAGGGTGTAAAATGGTAGTAAATATGTACTTTCTTCATCATCATCATCAGCCAGAAGGTGTCCATTGGTAGATGAAGACCTAATAAGGGGGGAGAGGGGTTGCCATAATCCCCAAGCTGGGAAGGCGGCTTTGGAATCGCATAATGGTTCACCACCGTTAACCGAGAGGAGGCTGCTGCCTTCTTGTATTATGGAAGCTGATATAGAATACTTATATACTTTTTTTTTAAATATAAATACTTTAGTGACGCACTGAGTGAGTGGCATCCTAACATCTATAGTCTATAGGTACTACATTGATTGGAAGTTGAAACATTGCCAAATTGTGCATCGCATGCACTATAATGTGCCTTGGTATTATTTAAAGTATATTTTAGTCCTCATGATATAAATCGTAAGTATTAGCGATTTATCTGTATTCTCTATCCTTGAGCGTATAATTGATTCCTTATTCCTTTTCTTGTATTTGACCATAGAGTAAAATCATATAACATCATTGTATTTGACACGATCTATCAGCTGACATATAAGAAAGATTCAGATGGAACAAAAATGCTGCCCGAGCCAAAACCTAACCGTCTTATGCATAAAACACTAAAAAGTATTACAAACCTATTTTTGTTATAAAGTGTTTTGTCTTTTTTTTCAAACTCAAATCGTAATTCGAAAGAAAGACAAAACACTTTTTAACTAAAATAGGTTTCAAATACGTTTTAGCGTTTTATGCAAATGACGGTTAGTCTCTAGATTACAATATCAATATCACAATAAATTACAATATCATGATTAGGAAATTTGCCTGTTTTTGCGTAAAATGTTGTTTATGTTAATTATATAATTGTGATTACAATATCATTATTTATACCATGGATATCATATTGAGTTGAAAAGTCAATTGTAAAAGTTAGAAACATAAACACACACCACATATATAAACATAAACCAATATGAAACGAGTGGGATCTGAAACGCGTGTTGCCAAAGTATGTTATCAAACACTAGCATAGATTTTTTTAACCGCATAATAGTACATTATAATATATTATTATAATTTAAGTTCTTACACAACAAAAAACTATACTTACCTTTATATTTTTTGAATTGATATTGGGTATCCTTGGTGGTAAGTAATTTTTATTTTAAGGTATAATGCATACCACAGGCTGTGAATTTGTATCCACTTACACGTGAAAAATTAACAAACAGCCTTACAAAATTGACACTGAGCCTAATAGCGTGATCTAAAGATATCACTCTCTTGAAAATGTCTTGGAGAGTTCCCAAAAAGGAGCGGAATGATCGAATTCAATTACCCAACAGGCTGAAGTCTCTTAACCCAAAAAGTCAATTTCGCACGAGTTACGCCGCTGTAAAAATAACTTCCAGAATTAATTATACCTAACATAACATAAATACTCACACACCTACGTAAACACGTGAAACTTTTATTCACACTACCACGATCGGATATAAATATCAATACTATAGGTATTAAACTTATTTTTAAACGTAAATGTGATATTTTTGAAATACCGTCTAAAAATATGTGATGTTTAAAAATATGTTTGTAAGTCGGGCTCACGCATAAGTTCCTTCCGTCAACACTATGGGATGTAGTATTTTCACCAAAAAAACCCTTTATGAGCCTTAGATACGTATATTTCACTACACAGGCCTGGTGTTAGCATCACATACGCCTCTGAATGTCTCCAGTCATTATGCAGGATGCATGTTACCTCTCGACGATTTCCTTCACCATGTAAAACTAAGAGATTTTGGAATAAACTTCAAAGAATTCTTACATGAATAAGTTAAGACTATTAGGTATTTATTATTAAATATTATTTATATTTTAAAAAGTAAAATAGTTAAGACTTTTTTTCTTATTTAAAAAATAACTATAGTCTTGGTTTAAAAAGTATCCTCATTCTTAAGTTGAGAAAATGATTAAACTCGAATCAAGAGTGCCGTGTTTTGTTTTAAAGCAAACGTTTTTTCAGGTAATATTTTTTATCTAGTAAAAATAAGTATTTCAGCCCCAAACAATGTGGTTCTGCCAGAGAGCATGCTCTCCAGCAGGACCATTTTGAATTGATGTTTTCTAGGAAACTCTCGATATAATTTTTTTTTAAATAAGACTACAAAAATATACATTTTTTATACATTTTTATTATGTAATTATTACCTAGTAAAATTAAAGTGGTCCTGCCAGGGAGTATCACATAATAAATTGCAGTCTGTTGACTCAAAAATAATGAAACTGTATTAAGCCGAGAACAAAAAAAAACTTTTAGGAAGACAAAACTATCTTGAAAAAGTCAAAGTTTTCAGTCATAATTACAAAACTTTATCAATCTAGAATAAAAATGTCTCAACTCTAGATTTTTTTCTTTAGCCAAGGATCCAAAGGAAGAATATATTATTGTTCATTAGAGTAAACAAGGTTTCTTGGATCTAGTTAATTTACTAGTACTTATTGAGAAAATATACACTTGTTTCAAAACAATTTTTCTGAGAGAATTGATATTCTTAGCGTAAAATATGCTTTTTTTTCGTGTAGGTTCTTTACAATCTTACAATTTTGTAGCGCATGTTCTGAAACGGCTGCCACACCCACCTGGCTCGGCGAAATCTAGCGCCCTAAACATAAATGGTTTATGATGATGATGACACCAACTCAGTGACTGAATCGATTAAAAGTTGCTTGTTGAGCCTGTAGACGGTTTTGTTTTTAACAGATGTATATTCACATTTTGTATATTGGTTTCACTAGCGATAAAATAGTGATGAAAATGGCGATGATGATGAGAACGATATGTAGCATAAGCTCTTTTCTAAAGTTTCGGCTATCTTTATGCCAAATTTCATCAAGGTTTCATCAAGGTCGGCCAAGCCGTAGATCGTAAATAGTAAGTAACACACAGACAGAGAGTTATTTTTGAATTCATAAATTGTGTCAGAAAGATTCGTACCATGCTAACTCGGAATGAATCGGATACGTTTCCAAGAGTATGCTTCAGATCTGCATCACTTAGTCCTCCCCTGCCTATTCTAGGTACTATCGGAAAGCCAGAAGCTCAAATAATTATGTATTTCTAGAAACTCGAACGGTTTACTAAACAGTCGGGAATCGGGAATAATCGGGAAACACCCACTCATGTAGGGTTAGTTCTAATCAGTTAGCATCCTTTATTCTGTACATCAAAACAAAAAACTTTTACTATGGGGCCAACATTGAAATCGCGAAAACAAATTCAGCTGTTCCATACAAACATTTCATCGACCTTGGGCAAAATGTATGGAACAGCTGATATTTTTTTCGCGATTTCAATGTTGGCCCCATAGTAAAAGTTGTTTGTTTTGATGTACAGAATATAATATAGATAGATATGAGTGGACGCCGTGAGGAAACGACTATCAGCACCCCGAACATAAGCCTCGCGATTGATGCAGTTGCTGCGCCGCTCCCAGGTACGCAAGCTACTAGTGACATCTCAACCACCGTTGTCAATGACACCGATAAGGCCTAGTGAAGTTGAGGAAATCGTGAGGCGAGCGTGCAGTCATATAAGCACGGATTACGCGAATGCGTGACGGGATTACGGGAATCGGGTTTTCACCTGGGTGTGTTCAAAGTCACAAGAGAATCGGTAAGCGTTACTTTATCGTTGACCGCATCTGCGTGATGGCGGTCAAACCCTAATGAAGAATAATGATATAAACGACAAATCGCTATTTTTGGCTTCACTGTTGACCTTGCGTTTTCCAGCACCTATCTAATTCGAAATAAATTTAAATTGATTAAAAATAGCAGCAAATGTTTGACGGTTGAACTACAACACATTAAAGACATGACCAGATTGATAGATCTGCCAACGTCATCACTTCGTTAATTTTTTTCTCAATCTGTGCGAAACCGGGGGATCTCTACAAACTGGTCGGTGAGACTATGAGATGTTATGACGTGGGGTGTTGTTCAATAAAATAAATTGCTTATTTCAGGAGCAAGTCAGTTTCAGCAGGTCTGTCCTCAAGATAATTGTATTGTTTGCTTCTAAAAGTGACTTTAAGACGAGGAAATAAAATACTATGAATATTTATGAGGACGTTTTATAATGGCTTGTTAAATGCCGTGTGAAAAAGATAGGTTGGTAAGTGCATAATATATCATACATATTATCAGATTTGTTTCAGCGTAATTTAATTTTTTTGATTTTTACTTATCTTTTTTCTTTTATTTTAAGTGCTTTCGGTTTGTTGGCTTTGTTATCGTGTAGGAAGGAGCTAATATGAACTGTTCCTGAGTATTCCCACAAGAATTTTACATGACGCAGACTTTCTGTTATTGTGACGTAACGTAACACGTGATCGCAAGAGCGTAGGTGGGCGTTTTTCAAAAAAGTTGTTCAGGTGACGAACCGGAGTTGATTTTTGTGTTATAGAGATTTTGCTGTATTTTCTTTTCTAATTCGATAAAATATACTATTAATTAAATAAAAATCATGAATAAACAACAGTATTATGTAAAACATCGTGATAATCTTAATTTATAAGCAGGAGTTCGCAGGAACACGATCCGGTTAGTCACAAAATAAATAAATAATTAAACTAAAAATATGAGTAATTTTGTTAATTAGTTATGATTATTCGGTAATTTACCTTGAAATGTTTGAAATACAATGTCGAAACATAAAAAAAAACACTTTCATTATTGAGTTACAATCATTTTTCTTTCGAGATCGTCTCAGTTAGTCTCAGTCTCTCAGACCTTACAAAGATGATTTTGATTATGATTTGTACTGACATTTACTATTTAATAAATATAATATGTTCGCGTAAATATACATAAACTTACTACTTTTTACTTACTATTTATACTACTTACAACTCATCAGCCAGAAGACGTCCACTGCTGGAAGAAGGCCTCTCCCTTAAGGGGTTAGCATAATCCCCACGCTTGGCAGGCGGCTTGAGGATCGCAGAATACTCACCACCGTTAACCAAGAGGACGCTGCTGCCCGACCTCCGGTGGTTCTGGATGCAGTTTTAGGACATACCCAGGTATAGTTTTAATCTCTTAGAAGGATCTTTCGAAAAATAGGGTTTAACAGTAGATACCTAAAGCAAATTTAAAGTACACAGTAAATTTGGTACTTAGGCTAGATTGTATTGTAGGTACATTATGTACTTATTTGTTGCAGATAATAAAGGAACATGCCAAAAAATAATTAATCTTATATTACGTGACACTTTTTAGTCTATGTTTTTTCAGCTACAGCTTAATCAATACAAAGCCATTTTCAGCGTTACTAGCATTAATGTTTCACGGATCGCATGTAGGGAAATAGGACAAGGATTTCGATGCATATCGTCCGATGTCGTTCAATTATTCATGAAAAGGCCGCGCTGAAGGATTCAGTGGATGTTATGATGAAATGTGGAGTTAAAAATAAAGCTTACACTGTAATTTAATTTAATTTCACGATAATCCAAACGGAAATTGGAAGGACATGCGTTTAAGGATGGGAGGAAAAACTTTCTCAACATTTTACAAAATTGAGTTAGACTTGTCCTTTATTATACTAGCAGTGACCAACGGGTTTGGCCGCGAATCCTGGTAGAAAAGGAGCCTCTGAGTTATCCAAAGGTATATGCTACCTCGATACAAAATTTCATCCAAACTCGTACAGACGTTTTTTCGTTAACAAACAACTAAACATACAAACTTTGAAATAATAATTATAATAACTTCTAGAATGTACAATACAATGTATTATTTTACGAGAAGCAAAGGGAAAAGCCGTTAGGACAAACATAATAGGTTAAATAAAATTAAACTCATCTTTACAATACATAAAGGTAAGCTATGTAGGTACTCTGTTTCTTCGATTGAAGAAACAAACTGTTAATACTAATATAAGTTAAATAATAAACAGTACCAAAATAAGTCAGAAGGATGTTTATTTTCCAACCTTTTCGTCCCACACGTGCCCATGATAATAACAGTTTCAAAACAGAAGCAAAATTACCCACGCCTATCTTTTATTAGAAATTAAATTGGTAAGTCGTCGTCAGGCATAAAACGTCCAATGCTGGACGAAGGCCTCCCCCTTAATAGAGGGGTGTTGCCATAATCCCCACTGTTGGCAGGCGGCTTGGGGATCGCAGAATGGTCACCACCGTTAACCAAGAGGACGGCTGCTGCCCGTCCTCCGGTGGGTCTGGTTGCAGTTTAAGACTAACCAGGTAAGTATATAGATAAAATTACAGGATTCCTGCTTACGGAGGTTGTTACTCAACCAATTAGTAAATTATTACATAAAGAGGCGTAATAAATAAAGGCATCTGATTTATGTAAGAATACAAATCACTCAATATACAGCTTCACATATGTGTATGTGTGTATAAAAAAAAAAAAAAAAAAAAAATTATACAATCAAGTGACGAGACGAGAATGACGTTCGCCTGGTGGTTAGCGTCACGCCTGCCACTAACAGTAGCAGTGCCAGAATTGTAAACTTGCGAACACAATACTGCGTTGCACTGCACTGCGTTCGTCACTGAGATATTAGATGTTAAATCTCTTCATACCCAGTAATTTCTCTGGTAACATTGCCCTTCAAAGCGGAACACAGTAATGCTTGCACACTACTGCTTGGCGATTGAATAACTGGCAAAGGTGTGGTACTTCCCCAAGCGGACTTTGCAGTAGAATCCTACCATTAGAAACCATATATAACTAGACTAGCTTTTGCCCGCGGCTTTGCCCGCATAGTAATGTTGAATACTGGAATTCGGTTAAATCGGGGCCCAACTCAATTGAATCACTAAAATACGTATATTATTGCATTTTTTCCAAGCCGCTTGGAAGTCTTTAAGTTTGCTTGAGGATGACCAAATTTAGCATGTCGCGTTTGCAATACTTACTTCAAAACAAAGCCGTCTTGTTGAATTTTAAACAGACAGACAGATGGACATGACATACTTATAAGAATTCCTCGTAGTACTACGGAACCCTAAAAATGACGCTATAGTTGCCGGGGCCTGTGACCCGAAAGATTACAATATTTCTTTGTAGACAACGTTTTTGACTTTTTTGTTGGAAGGTGCTAAAATAGCCAGGCTTTTAGGGGAGCTAGCTCGCGAGCAAGCCACATAGAACTGACCATGCGAAAAACAGTCCTGCCTTAAATCAATACCAGCGTATTTTAAAGTTTGACCCTGAGCCTTATTGATGGTCATGGCAAAACAAACTTTTAGGGGAAATTGAAGCCAGGCACTGGGAATCATGGGAATACGCGGCACAAACACTGTTTCGCCATGGGCACACTCAGTCAAAATGATGGCCTCAACCAGATTACGATGCAGCATTTTTACTTGTAACCTGGTTCCATTACACAATTTGGGTGGTCTTAAATTCCGAAGGAGCATGACGGGTGTACCTTTCTTCAGGATAAGCCTATGATATGGTAGCCCCGCTGGTCTTAATGAGTTTAAAAACTCAACTGGATAGTTTACAGCATCATCATTATTGCATACCGTATCAACAGAGTCGTAAACCATTTCTTCCCCGTCGATTGATTTCAGCAACATGTCATTTATGTAAGCCGCTTGGTCATTTTTTGGAGTAAAAATTTCTCGCTGACAAAACCAATCCGTAGACTTATTCTGTAAATGCATTATGTCTGGATAAATTTGATCTATCAGCTCCTCAACGGAAAACACTACTCTACCTAACTCATCTGGTAATGTAAACTAAAATTTAAAAAAAATACGAATAACAAACTAAATAGCAATCTAAACAATTAAAGGAACAAATAACGATAATTATACGAAATCTAAATAACAAATGAAATGAAATAAGCTTAAGCAGAAAAAGTATGATAACAAAGAACACAAAAAGATCACCAAAATATCGCAAGAATTACGAAACTTCGATAAAATACAGTGCTGCACTGATCGCTTAGGTAGACTCGGTGTGGGTTGGAGTGGGGCGCGCTCGAGGTCCCCCCCGTGGGTACCCGCCTTGTCGGGGCGGGGGGGCTTAGTAGCCGTGGGTTGGTCGCCATGGTGAAGCTAAGAGGTACCCGAGGTGGGGCCGCTTCTCCGGGCCATCCGGGGGGATTGTACCCGGGGAAGTCTGGTTGAAGCGGCCAAAGTAGGTTGCGGTACTGTATGGGCGGTACCGCAACTGAGGCGGGCTGCGGTGTCGTATGGGTGATACCGCAGCTGAAGGCTGGAGGCCGCGGCGGGAGAGGACTGTCGGTGGTGAGGTTCGCCGCTTTCCCTGCCTTCCGCGGCCTCGACGGGGCTGCCACCGTGAGATGGTGGACGCGGTGGGGTCGCAGGGGAAGAGAAGTGCCGGTATCACGGTGCGCCGCTCTTCCTGTCCTCTGCGACCGAAATGGCGGGCGACGGGGCCACTTGCCTGACCCGTCGCATGGGGACTTCTGGCGTCAGATATAGGGTCGTCTGACGCCAATACTGGTTTTGTTCTCGAGGTGGGTCGCGACATGTCATTTATGGCGTGTCGTGACGGAAGGAGGCAGGTACCTTGCTGAGTGTGCGTTTCTCTGCATCAGCCCTTAACACTAATGGTATATCGGCCTACCCTGATTGGGCCATATTCACTACGCTGGCCCAGTGCAGGTTGGCAGATTCACATACACTATCGTATATCTTCTCCGGAAAAATGTAGGTTTCCTCATGATGTTTTCCTTCACCGAAAAGCCAGTGGTATTATCCATGCGTAAGTTTCAAAGAACTAATTGGAACGGGCTCGCCCGGGTTCGAACCCGCGACCCCAAGAATGTGAGTCGAGCTTGATCTCACTGAAGCTACCACAGCTTGAGCTGAGTGTAAGTTTACACCACTCAAAATTTAGTTTAGGCATTTAAAAGTAAGTTAATTTAACATTAAAAATTAATTTAGCAGCTTAGGCTGTACAGTATCTATAATAATTATGTCCGTCAAACAGTCGTCTGCGTGGACCTACAAAAAATAGCCTATGTCCGTTTCCGAACTTTATGCTATAACTACCTATCCAAAAATGCAGCTCCATCTGTTCAGCCGACCAATAAATAAGCCCATCCCCGTCCCCATTCCCAGCCTCATCTCTATAAGCGCCCCCTTCCCCATCCCCATCCCGATACCAAATGTCATTTTAATATGAACACGCCCATCTCCGTCCCCATCCCCGTTCCCTCCCTCATCCCCATCCCGAACTTCATCCTCACCCCATCCCATCCCCACCCCCATCCCGATTTCAACTTTCATCTTAATATGGACACGCCCATCCCCGTTCCCAGCCTCATCCACATCCACATCCCATCCCCACCTGTCCCCAACAAATCCCCACCCCATCCCACCCATCCCCACCCCATCCCCATCCCCACCCCATCCCCATCCCCATCCCGATACCAATTGTAATCTTAATATTAACATGCCTATCTCCGTCCCGTCTCCGTTCCCAGTATCATCGCCACTCCCACCCCCATCCCCATCCCCACATCTATCCCCATCCCTATACCAAATTTCATTTTAATATGTAGAGCCGTTACAAAGTTAAGGAGAAACAAACGTATTATCACTAAAACTTAGTTTTTTTTTTATATACTAACGGGAGCTGATTTTTAAAAAGCTGTGACACGCGTATTTTCTTATTTTTATAGTAGAATATGTATACCAAGTTTTGTATCAATCGAACCAGAGAATAAAAAGTTTCATACAAACTTCAACACCCCATTTAACCCCCTTCGGACTTGATTTTCGAAAAATCCTTTCTTAGTGGGCGTTTACACCTCTCCAAAAACATACCCTCCAAATTTCAAGTCTCTACGTTTAGCGGTTTGGGCTGTACGTTGTCTATATGTCAGTCAGTCAGTCAGTCAGTCAGGACAAAGCCTTTTATAGTTATAGATAAGTAAGTAAGTAAGTATCCTGGGAACCTTACCGCATGGTGGCGATCTAGACGGCGTTTTTGTTTTATAGGAACTAGGGTTTTTATTTTTTTATTTATATATTTTATTGTAAATAAGTAGTTTTTAGTATATAGTTTAAATATTTATTTTAAGTTTTGTACATATGTAAATATTATAGATGTTTGTTATTTTATTCACTTTTAAAAAATCTTGTGTGAAATCTTGATAAAATTTTTTAGACAGAGAATACTCTAAAAGACAATTTAAATAGACGCGTAGTAAGTAAGTATGTAATAAATCTAATAAGACTTTACTGAAGAGAGAAGTGTCGCGAATTAGCTAGTTATATTTTTGGAGAATGATTTCATTCGACAAAATAATGTAACTCAATTAACAAACATTTCATCCTGTTTTAACGCTATAGGTATTCTATTGTTTTATTTATATCAGGAAGTACGAGTATCAAACGACAAGTAACACAGAAGCTTGTGCCAGTGCCAAAGAACAGCTTGTTTATTTTTAAACATTTGTAAATAGAATACAAAACAACTGAAGCCGTTTATATATTTCAGACAACCGGAAATGAAAGCTCAATTTAAAAGTGAATCAAGCGAAATGGAACGCAATTCGCAATTTGATTTGTGAAATGATGGTCACATCACATTACATCAACAGCCGGAAGTCGTCCACTGTTGGACCAAGGCATCTTAATACGGAGGGGTTGTCGTGAAGTGATTGTTTGTTAAACAAAATATTTGAGGGAAAAAGATGTTTGTTGAATGATATGTTGATACGAACCGTTGGTTGACAAGTAATATTTTGTCAAAAAGTTTTCGGTAAAACATTAGTGAACCACGCTACGTACCTAATAATATCACCTTTTGATTATATGCTTTCGCAGAAAACATTGCATCTATGTTTTTCGTATACGTTATATTTTTGTACCTCCAGTACACGATTATTAGGTACTGGAGAAGTATTTACGGCGCGTTTACCCAAACAAACGGTCTAGCTAGAGTCTAGACTGATCCCACCCCTAAATATTATCAAACCTCGATGTTTTGCTTTATATGTGCTCGATATTTTTGTGATAAATAATTAGGTAGGTTCTTCCGCATGTTAGCCCTGTTATTATAAGAACACCTTGCCCTATTGTAATTTGTCTTTGTAGCATTATAGTCATGGTCGTGGTGATAGATCTATATCAGTTGTAGGAGAAAATTTCCTTGAAAATTTCCGTCGTCATATCGCCATGAAGTAAGTGTTACTTATTCTGTGGTATTGCCTACGTGCTTCCCCTGGGGTATGCCACGCGGTCCTTGACCTTCTGACCTACATCCAACTCCAGCGACCTCCCTCTTGTAAACAATACAATGGGATAAATCAAACTGAGCTACAAAGATAATTTGGAGAAGGCTATCGTTTTAGTTTTCAGTTAGTCTCAGCATTTATTTATTTACTGACGCCGCAATAGAGTCTTTTTCATATCTAATATTTACATATAAACTACAGAAATAACTTGCTAGAATACTGCATTTAAAATTAGATATTTTGATTTGTAAAAAATCACTTCGTGTTGTCAGTCTTCCCATCCAACCACAGATAACTAACTTTATGGTCTCCCCTCCGGTGAAAATAAAGTTAGTCTGGTAAAAGGTATATAATTGAAATTGAAATTGAAATTGAAATTGATCTTTATTAGGAACATAAAAAGTACATTTAAAAACACTGGTAGAACGTAGAATATAGGCAGTAAATGACGTAGACAAAGCCTTTAACAGGTTTTTATATATACCAATGATCAGAATACCATATACAAACAAATTTCAAATAAGGTTTTTTATAGAAAAAAATTGAAAATGCGACCACAGTAACTTGAAAATAACTTGTAAGTAACAAATAACTATTAAAGACAAGTAACAACTACAATTTATTTATTCTTTGATGCGACTTCAATTCAAACCTACCAACTATTTTTCTCTTAAAGTAAGTACACCCTTCTGACCTACATTTGACATATCTTTGACTGACCTAGGTGAACTGCGTATAACATTTGAGAGATCAGTGTCTGGAGTCGCTGGAGTGAGATATTTATATATGTAGCTTCGTTGACGATCGATGAATCTGGTACCATTAAGATGATCTATGATGTATCGGAAAGGGGATGCTGAAATACCTAAGGGCAAACAGTATACATTATTGGTAGATCCGTAGCGTTTACGGTAGGTAATTAGTTTGAATAATGAAAGACAGTTATTAAAAACTTTTTTTTATTAAGTAGTGTCCATAAGCTTAAAAAAAAGAAATGATCCAGTGAATGAAGGATATCCATGTAAATGGGGACTGGTAACTGTCACATCATGTCCTACCATATAGCAAAATAATATTACTATAGTAAGAAGTCCCCCACAATGTATATAAATGATGGCTACTGAACTCTGTTTTCTTTAAAATAGACTCGTGGATATTTGAGTCATCATAAGCAATGTTCTTTTTTTTAATGGTCAGAAATATCTTCAAAAATTCTTAATCTATAACTATAAAAGGCTTTGTCCTGACTGACTGACTGACTGACTGACTGACTGACATATAGACAACGTACAGCCCAAACCGCTAAACGTAGAGACTTGAAATTTGGAGGGTATGTTTTTGGAGAGGTGTAAACGCCCACTAAGAAAGGATTTTTCGAAAATCAACCCCGAAGGGGGTTAAATGGGGTGTTAAAGTTTGTATGAAACTTTTTATTCTCTGGTTCGATTGATACAAAACTTGGTATACATATTCTACTATAAAAATAAGAAGATACGGGTGTCACTGTTTTTTCAAAATCAGCTCCCGTTAGTATAAAAAAAATAAACTAAGTTTTAGTGATAGTACGTTTGTTTCTCCTTAACTTTGTAACGGCTGTACATATTAAAATGAAATTTGGTATAGGGATGGGGATAGATGTGGGGATGGGCGTGGGGGTGGGGGTGGCGATGATACTGGGAACGGAGACGGGACGGAGATAGGCATGTTAATATTAAGATTACAATTGGTATCGGGATGGGGATGGGGTGGGGATGGGGATGGGGCGGGATGGGGATGGGGTGGGGATGGGGTGGGTGGGTGTTGGGGATGGGGTGGGGATTTGATGGGACAGGTGGGGATGGGATGTGGATGTGGATGAGGCTGGGAACGGGGATGGGCGTGTCCATATTAAGATAAAAGTTGAAATCGGGATGGGGGTGGGGATGGGATGGGGTTCGGGATGGGGATGAGGGAGGGAACGGGGATGTGGACGGGGATGGGCGTGTTCATATTAAAATGACATTTGGTATCGGGATGGGGATGGGGAAGGGGGCGCTTATAGGGATGAGGCTGGGAATGGGGACGGGGATGGGCGTATTTATTGGTCGGCTGAACAGATGGAGCTGCATTTTTGGATAGGTAGTTATAGCATAAGGTTCGGAAACGGACATAGGCTATTTATTTTGTAGGTCCACGCAGACGACTGTTTGACGGACATAATTATTATAGATACTGTACAGCCTAAGCTGCTAAATTAATTTTTAATATTAAATTAACTTACTTTTAAATGCCTAAAGTAAATTTTGAGTGGTGTAAACTTACACTCAGCTCAAGCTGTGGTAGCTTCAGTGAGATCAAGCTCGACTCACATTCTTGGGGTTGCGGGTTCGAACATGGGCGAGCCCGTTCCAATTAGTTCTTTGAAACTTACGCATGGATAATACCACTGGCTTTTCGGTGAAGGAAAACATCATGAGGAAACCTACATATTTCCGGAGAAGAAATACGATAGTGTATGTGAATCCGCCAACCTGCACTGGGCCAGCGTAGTGAATATGGCCCAATCAGGGTAGGCCAATATACCATTAGTGTTAAGGGCTGATGCAGAGAAACGCACACTCAGCAACGATTTTGAAAAATTCGCAAGGGGTTCAATGTATCATTAAAATACCATTTTGCCGAAACCATTCACTTAAGGCTGTTAAGTTTTTTGACTTAAGAGATAAGATAAAATAAACATAAACATATTTCAGAATTTTCAAACAATTTCAAAACTGGAAGGCCACGGGTCAGTTTTTCATTTGAAAAAAAATGATATTTTTATAGATTAGCTAATCGAGTGTTTATGCGTAAGAAGATAAATGTTTTAAACACATGTACTTGATCCGGTGCACGCACCAAGCACAGCGCTTTCGAAACGTCCATCCCGCGTCGGCTCATATACGTTAAAACCCGAGTATAATGACGCGCTGTACGTCGAGCGCGCCTCACTCCAACCCACACCGAGTCTACCTAAGCGATCAGTGCAGCACTGTATTTTATCGAAGTTTCGTAATTCTTGCGATATTTTGGTAATCTTTTTGCGTTCTTTGTTATTATACTTTTTCTGCTTAAGCTTATTTCATTTCATTGACTCTGTTCATACGGTATGCAATAATGATGATGCTGTAAACTATCCAGTTGAGTTTTTAAATTCATTAAGACCAGCGGGGCTACCATATCATAGGCTTATCTTGAAGAAAGGTACACCCGTCATGCTCCTTCGGAATTTAAGACCACCCAAATTGTGTAATGGAACCAGGTTACAAGTAAGAATGCTGCATCGTAATCTGGTTGAGGCCATCATTTTGACTGGGTGTGCCCATGGCGAAACAGTGTTTGTGCCGCGTATTCCCATGATTCCCAGTGACTTACCTTATGGATTCAAAAGGCTTCAATTTCCCCTAAAAGTTTGTTTTGCCATGACCATCAATAAGGCTCAGGGTCAAACTTTAAAATACGCTGGTATTGATTTAAGGCAGGACTGTTTTTCGCATGGTCAGTTCTATGTGGCTTGCTCGCGAGTTAGCTCCCCTAAAAGCCTGGCTATTTTAGCACCTTCCAACAAGAAAGTCAATAACGTTGTCTACAAAGAAATATTGTGATCTTTCGGGTCAAAGGCCCCGGCAACTATAGCGTCATTAGCAGACATTTTTAGGGTTCCGTAGTACTACGAGGAATTCTTATAAGTTTGTCATGTCCATCTGTCTGTCTGTTTAAAATTCAACAAGACGGCTTTGTTTTGAAGTAAGTATTGCAAACGCGACATGCCAAATTTGGTCATCCTCAAGCAAACTTAAAGACTTGCAAGCGGCTTGGAAAAAATGCAATAATATACGTATTTTAGTGATTCAATTGAGTTGGGCCCCGATTTAACCGAATTCCAGTATTCAACATTACTACGCGGGCAAAGCCGCGGGCAAAAGCTAGTATGTAACATATAATACGTTTGATTCAAACGGCGACTTTAAAATCTCGAAAATGGTAAGATATTATATTTACTAAAATAATATTTTGGCATATAATAGGACACGATGGGACCTACGATGATACCCTTCAATTACAATTACTGGACACCAGCAACTGTAAAGGACAATTATTTAGCAACAAAATACTATTACTCGAGGAAATATGCAAGGTTACATAGAAAGACGTAAACAGGAAATTTAAGTCCTCAGCATGTCCCTGACCCAAATTTGACCCGTCCTTGCAACCGACCTACAGTGTTCCAAACCGCGTTGTAACATAAACCATTATCTATGTAAAATTATCAATTATAATTAGTGGATAAGATAATGTTTTCAAAGGTAATAGGTAATATTACCCTTGGAACAAGGGATCTATCCGTTTGTCATGCTTTTGGTAACGTTATAAAAGAGATTTTTGTTTTATTTATACGGGAATACTCACGTATAATAACGCAGCAGCGCTAAGCAGGACGCAGTTGCACGCGCGTCGGGCTCTGTATTCACTCTTTGAAAAAGGTCACCGGATGTGATCGAAACTATAGTCGGAGTATCCGATTTAATTAAACGTGAGTATTCCCGTATAAATAAAACAAAAATGTGTCAAAACCACGTCAGTTTTCATTATAAAAGTTATAAGAGAGCATAGCAAGTTTAGTGTGCAAGCATTAATGTTTCGGTTTGAAAGGCAATGATACTAGGAATACCAGGGAAATTACTGGGTATGAAAAGATTTGACATCTAATACGTCAGAGTGACAAGCGCAGTGCAGTGCGCCGCAGGATTTTGTTATTCTTGTTCGCAAGTACCTACACAATTCTGTACAGCAGACAAATCATGTAACTGTTCGGGATCGCGATTTGTCATAATTGTCACTTGTCACTGTCACAGCTTCACGGTATCACGGAGGGATTTCTCTCGCTATCGTTAACGAACGAATGCATTGATTTCCTAATTAAGTTAAGCAAATCAGACGGTCTTTTGGCGTTTCGTCCTGCCCTGTAGGGTCAAATGAGTTTTGGCGGGACAGTGACAAGTGACATTTATGACGAATCGCGATCCCGAACAGTTACATGATTAGTTACTGCTGGTTCTGTTATCGGCCGGCGAGATGCATAAGCAAGCGATGCACCACGACACCAGAGAAATATGGAAAGCTTAGCTATTATCGGTTTCTTCTACAAGCGTGCTCCATCGTAGACAGCATCTTCGTTTAACATCAGACGAGTTGGCAGTCGAACTGAAGCCTATTCCTATTAATAATTTAAAAAAATAATGATGGGTAAGTTAAAATTTCCTGATACAAGGAAAGAAATACAAATTTTTAACCGACTTCAAAAAAGGAGGTTCTCAATTCGACATATTTTTTTTATATGTATGTTACGCGATTACTCCCCAATTATGAATTTTATGTTACACGATTTCTCCGCCAATTATGAATTGATTTTCATGATTATTTTTTGTAGGTAATAAGAGAAAACAGAAGAGAAGAGAAGAAGAGGTCCCATATATATTTTATCGAAATCGGTTCAGTAATTTGGTTTTTAAATCAAAATTACTGGAATAAATTAAAATATCTGGAATATATGAACACGTCATCCAGGTAGTCGAAATTGAAGTAGTTTTTTTTTTAAAGCGTAAAAGCGTAAGTAAGTGTAAAGCGTATATTATCTTATATAGAAAGGTTTCGACCAAATGTGAAGTCTGTCATAACCAAAAAGTGACGAATTTTTTGCTTAATACCTTTATCCCACAGGTCCTAGAGTACTTGGCTATACATAGGTATAGAAGGATAGACGGACAGACATACAGACACCGAAGTCTAACAACCAGGGTTCCTTATAAAAAGTCGGAATTTAAGGCTTTTTATCTATTCCTGTTTGTTTGTTATAAATGTATTTGATATCCACTTGATTTACTTGATCACATAAATTTATTTAATTCTAAAAATAAATTTGGTACCTACAATTACACAAGTAACTTTTTTTTTTTTAATTCAACCAAATTCAAATTGATATGGTACCACCTCGGGAGTATCCCCTTTCAAATAAAAAATGAATTTTCAAAATTGGTCCATAATTGACGGAAAAATCGGTGAACATACATAAAAAATAAAAACACCGGTTAACAAAATAATATCGTATATCGGATCTGCGTTTTGCATCAGGTGTGGCTGGCCGGTAAAATGAAAGGCCGATAAATAAATAAAACACATAGTCGAATTGAAAACCTTTTTTGAAGTCGGTTGAAAATATCTTGAAATCCTGTTAAGTACATGTACTTACAAAACATTGGATTAACTTCCTATCCATGTCTCATCACGTACCTCGACAATAAAAAGCGTCAGTGACGAATGAGTTTGCAAATCTCAGCGTTCTCCGGTAGTTTTCCGCTAGGAAAATGCTATTGCGCAAGTCTGTACGGGTTGACGACCTGGAACTGGGTTAAGTCGTTGTTGTTGTCCTAGGCTAGGACCTGATAGAAAACCTCGATGCCTTCACCATCGATCGCTAATAGATAATAGTTGGTATTACCTACTTAGCTAGTTGCAGTGTTATAGCTATGCAGACTATGCTTATTTCGTTTATAATAATCAGTAGTTAGTTTCGTTGGTAGGTATAATGTCATCAACCTTCTTCCTTTACTTTCTTTCAGCGTGGCAGCCAGCAAGCTGGGTACGCTGCCGACTGGTTAGAGCATTTGGATTATCTCTAGACTTTCATCGTTCTGGATACAATCCTGTTGTTTTTTTTGCGTAGTAGGCTAAGTAGTCTTTGTAGTTTGTTATAGTTAATAAAGGGTTATAAAAAAATACTTTTGTTGGAATATACAGTCATGGGTCTTAAGGTTTTTTTTAAATATAAGTTTTACAATTATTCAAGTAAAAGTGTCTTGTATTATAATAGTAAAAATTTTCGCGAATTTAGGGTTGACCCCATAGCATAGTAAAAATTGTTCACAGTCTTCTTTCAACTTAGTAGGCAATACCTTTACACGTAGCCCTGTTTATAAACCTTTCGGAAAAAAAAATGATAAGTAGAGCCTAAAATAGTGAAAACCGCATCATAGTTTCTACGTAGTTTAGTAACAGTATTATTGTATAACCTGTGGAAAAACTAAGCACACAAATAAACTCACACAAAATGCGCCTTCATTGTATTTACCAATACATTAGGTAGTGTGAAAGAAAGTCGCCCTCCACGTCTGTCTGTTTATCCGCCTAAACCACTCCTAAATCATGTAGTTTTTTTCAGGAAGGTTTATATGTACTACATCCTAATTAAAAACTAGATTGCACCCGTGTGAAACCGGGGTGGGTCGCAGTATTATTTATATTAGTTATTGATAGTGAAGTGCAACAATGTATGTGCGAATAATTTCAATCAACATGTTTATTTGGGTCAACAAGCTGGAAAAATTTGATATTACATAGCGTGTCATAGCGGAGTTTGTGTTTCCGAGATAAACGCGGTGATCAATGATACAAGTACAAGACCTGGACTGGAGTTCACATCGTCCCTGGTGACACAAAGTATAAATTATTCGAAAAATACCACGTTGAGGCTGTATACGCCAGTTTATAATGTGAAAATTGCTTTGACTTATAATTTTTTTAAGTTCTTTTTTTGGTATAACAAGCGTGTTTTTAAATTTTCTTGGTTTTAGATTTTCGTCGTTGCCATATTTCATCATTACGTGGGTAAAACAACTAGTCCATATCTATCTAATATAATAAAAGGCTCTGTCCTGAGTGACTGACTGACTGACTGACTGACAGACAACGCACAGCCCAAACCGCTGGTCGTATAGACTTGAAATTAGGAGGGTGTATTCGTCTCGATGCGGAGGGGTGTACTAAGAAAGTATTTTTCGAAATTCGACCCCCAAGGGGGGGAAGTTTGTATGAAAGTCCTTTGTTTACTTGGACTTTTAGTCACGAAAATTTGGATTTGGATAGTTCATTTAAATTAAAAAATACTGTTTTGGAGCAGTCTCCCAATCAGGCGACCATGACTAACCTAACCTGAAACCATTGCAATAGAGGATTTCATTATACATAATAATAATATGCTAAATACATAGCGACCACAATTTAGTACACTCATGACTTTGTCATTACTTACGTCAATGATAGGAAACGTAATAAAACCCTTATTGGAAAACGTCATAAAAACGTTATATGACCAGATTAAATTCCTCTTGAATAAAGGGTATTGTCACTTTGTTATGTAAAGGTAAATAATGATTACAGACGTGTTGATTGCTCCAGAAGCTATGATAAGTATTACATTACGTAATTAACATAAGACGATTCAGGTGATCGTTCTCATTTATTGTGACGTTGTGCATTGATGGAAATCATTTAGACGTCAAAGACTGGGTTTTTCAATGACTAAGCCAAAGCTACACAATGACAGCCATTCAGCTTATGAAAATAATAATGTTCATGATTATTCACAGTGATTATTCATTTAACCGTTGTTAAGCCTAAATACGTGGCAAATGGTGGCACCTGTTGAGCCTAAATACGTGCAAATGGCTCCCCCGCCTTATCTAGTATGCCAATATCTTAGACGAATGAACGTTCATTCGTCTAAGATACTATTAGACCAATACTAGAAAAGGTTTTGATATGAAGTGTGTCAGTTTTTATCGGTGGCTTTTTATCAAAGGTACATTTTTTGGTTACCATCTTTTGTGATTAACTTGTTTGAACATTAAAAAAGAATTTGCGATGATCAACTTTTAAGGCAAGGTATGCAATACCAAAGATTTCACCGGTGCGATGGTTGTATTTTAAACGCAGACCCTCTGTAGGAATGTAGAGAACCCTCGTTGAAATTCCTCGATGCCGTTTTAAAATCATCCTGGTTGAAACTATGATGCCGAACCCGAACAAGAGTTTATTATTCTTCATCCGTCTATTGGTAAAATGAGTGTCGCATAATATGTAGGTACCTATGTTTAGGCATTTTTTGTGGGATAAAATGAAATCTATTTTGGGTAGATAAATATGCCAAAATGTACTCTGTACAGGTTGTTTATCCCCTTTGATCGATCTATCCAAGTTTTCCATTACGAAAGGATCGTTGAACTCTGGCATCTAAATTCCACACTTCGGAATTTATTCCAAGTTATTCCAAGCCACGCCGCGCTATGGAAACTTTACGCGCGCCAAAATAAGTAGGTAGTGAAACTGAAACATTTATGTGGAAAATACAGCTGCTTCTTATAGAAAATTTTAAAGATGGTTAGGTGCGCATATAATTACGTTTACGTATAATTTGGTGGAGTAGAACCACATGTGATGTTAAAGTTTACTTACAGCAGTAAGATTTGTAAGGATGAAATAAAGAAATAACAGGTAGGTTAACTACAACTATGGACCATTTTCTTCTAGAAAATGTACGCTTTTTTTACATTTGTACTTACGCTTTTATTTTAAATATTTTATTTTATTTTATTTATTGATACACAAAACAGAACATAGTCAAAACATATACATATTATATTTGTTTGTGTTTGTTTAGCCCTGACGAAATTTTATTAAATATTCAATCATGTTAATCGTAACCTACTTAACTGTAGGAAAAGTATACAGGTACTGTTTGAAACATAAATAATCTAATACTTACTATTATGTATATTGTTTTAAAAAAAACAGTATTCTAGATTGATACAAATGATATGTAGTCCTATGATTGTTCATTCTCTAGACCTTGATGTTGTGTGTATCAATGTTATAGCTGTATAACGTTAGTAATCTGTTTCTGGAATTGATAAGATAGCCAATCAAAATCAGGTCGTCGCGTCTGCTGTAAATAAATAAACACGTAAAGTACCATAAGTATATGTTAGTGGAGCTGTGTCTGGCATTTTATTCCTTTTACGAATTTTCAGGTTAAAAAGTTTGTAGGGTGCGTGTACCCCAAACACATATTTTAAATTATGCGTCCATATTATGCAAATTCATTTTATTACATTGTTTTAGCAGGATTGTTTCGATTCGGTTATTTTGGTAGGTACGCGTTTGACCACGAGCTCACCTCATGGAAAGTGATGATATGATCGAAGGTGAAGATGAATTATCTTCACCTTCGATCATACCTATTCACACTTCCCGAATTAGTACTTGATCGGAAAGACAGCCACAAGTAAGTAATTTCCACGTACCTAAGAATATGCTGTTCTTGATAGAAAACTGGTTTGGTAAATTTCCACCGAGCGTATCAAAATGTAGATAAACAGACTGCCTCAGTCTCCGACTCACTCCGTCTCGGTGTGATTGGTACATTGTTATCTACAATTACCAGTTACCTACTAATAATAGGTATTATTAGTAGTACATGTAAGAAACTTTACCAGACGAGTACAATGGATTCTTATAAGTAAAGTATTTCGAAATAACCTCCAGGTTTTCGATTTCTTACAAAAGAAAAGAAAAGCAATATTTTAACCAACTTCAAAAAAGGAGGTTCTCAATTCGAATTCAATACCTATGTATTATGCTGACCTGCCCCAGCTTTGCACGCGGGGGTATTTTTAACCGACATTTTTCCGGTAATTTTTTCTCTATCGCACCTTTATAATTCGGTCCTATTTGACATCATTTGGGTATAGGTATTTAATACTATAAACCTCTTTAAACGCACTTCGATTTTAAAAAAAACATTAAGGGACAGTGGCGTTATAAAAATCGGAGTTTCTTTGCACGTTAAAATCCGGAACGAGGATATTCGCCAAAGAACCAAAGTCACCAACAGCTCTCAGGGTTTGCAAGTTGTATATTAGCAATGGGCAGGCCACATAGCTCGAAGAACTGTGAAACGATCGGGAAGAAAAGTTATTTGAGTGGCGACCACAAGCCGGAAGGCGCAGCTGAGGTAGGTCTGTGGACTGGTGACATTGTGAAATCGCGGGCAATCGCTGATTGCAAATGACAGGTTTTCGTACACTGTGGTGGTCTAAGGGGGAGGCTTTTGTTCAGCAATGGACGTCTCCGGGCTGAAGATGATGACATTAAAAAAGCTGATGATGATTTTAGGGGTTTACCAATATTTCTGTTTCTTTTGTGTCTGACTGTACCTTTTACAATCACTTTACACATTCTCTTACATCCAATTTAGTGACAATTCAAATATCATTACGAAATTACGAATCATAAGAGCAAAATTTTCCTTTACTCACGTCTGTTTGGTCAATAAAAATAATTAGCATATGTCTCTTTTGGAACACGTCTCAGGCACTAATTACAAAATATACCAACAGGAAGTAAAAAACAGAGATAGGTAGGTACTTCAGATTTTGTTAGTAGGTTTGGAAAGGAATAAGTCAAAATTTCACAAAAAAACTACTAATGCTAGTTATGGGGTCATTAGTAGTACCTAGATAATAAGTAACTACATGATATGATTATAGTTATTTCATTTTTGTTTTTTTAATGTCTAATCAAATCAGCTTGTTAATAGTCTAATGTTGGTCATAAAAGGCCTACCCTCAAAGGGCAATTGGGCCATATACAAGCTGTTGTTTTGCATTCCCGCCAAATTTACAGAGGTAGATGTACTCATCGTTATGAACAACTTTTACTCCATAGTAAAGTAGTAGTAGTAGTTTTTCTTACGTAAAGTAGTAAGAAAAAATAAAACAGTTGTTCCATACAAAAAGTTCATTAACCTTGGGCAAAATGTATGGAAAAGCCGATATTTTTCGTGATTTCAGGATTGGCCCGTAGTAACGGGTGTTCATAACGATGAGTATATCTACCTCTGTAAATTTGGTGGGAATGCAAAACAACAGGTTGTACAAATGCGAGTTGGTGGATTCACATACGCCATTCAATTTATTTTTCAGATGTATGCAGGTTTTCCTCACGATATTTTCCTTCATCGAAACCCCACTGGTATGAAACTCCGTCATAAACTCCAAATACTTTATTGATACGGGCCCAGGTTTGAACCCACGACCTCATATTTTCAAGTGAAGCAGTCTTGCAATTAGGCTATCACGAAATAAAAAAAAGGTGGAAATAATCGATCAGAGGTACCTAATGAGTAGAAAAAAAATAAAGGTAGGTACATAGGAAATATCAACGTTTGAGTGTTTAATCATATTAAGGTGTTTGCGTCTGTTAGCTGCTCGGGAGCTCAGTATTTCAATACCTAAACAATGAGCCACATCACATGCTCGATTGGCTGTACATTTGGCGTGGAAATTTCCTGTGCGGTAAAAATTACGAATAAGTGACGCTACGTAACTGAAGTCTGAAGACAATGCAGCCGAGTGTTCTTTGTAAGACAAATAGTGGTGTTTTATGCAACATGTTTAACCTTACAATTACAAAAGATATGCAATACGATTTGCTGGAAAGGTGTCAATCGATACTCTACTGGCCGTCTGTCCGTTCGTTCTACCCTAAATTGCATCTATCTTTTGAACAGTAGTTATTTATCTGTTGACGGTCGCGAAATTATCACAGAATTGTATATGGACCTGGGTATGTCCTAAAACTACATCCAGAACCACCGGAGGACGGCCAGCAGCGCCCTCTCGTGATGGTGAACATTATGCGATCCCCAAGCCAACCCTCCATTAAGGGTTTATGTCAAACCCCTTAAGGGTATTCGTCCAGCAGTGGACGTTTTATGGCTGTTGATGATGATGACTTAGGTACATAATTGTCACATCAACTGAATTGATAATTAAATACATCGTCATTCATTCATTACCTAAGAAATAACCTAAAATGCTCGATATCACAATTCACAAGTAATGCCTCATGTTTACAGGTCGATAATGCTTGTACCACAAAGCGCCGCAGCACATAATCGTAAGATAACTGACTACCTACTGATCCCTATCATAATATATCACCCGTCTGATAAAGCCTCTTGCACATACGTTAATGCCTCAGTACATAATATACTTAGTTATACAGCTGGGATAGGGATTCCGTGAGCAATAAACTGTGGCAGCTGTGTTATCTTTAGCAAAATATGAGGTTGACTCATCTGTTATGAAAATTACCATGCCCCTTTTCATATGGATAGTTTGAAATTTTCCAGTCTCACATATAAATCTAATTGCTTTATGTTTTAAGTTATAGTATTGATAATAAAGAAAAATAATATAATGAAAAAATCTTATTAAGAATTACATTATTGCTTGTATTAAAAATACACAGTACGAGTAAAACCCATTTTTTTAAATCCAGAATAGTGAAGAAGCGTTTGTAACTTTGTTTGAAACACTGATTCTAAACAAACCTGTTTTCGAATAAATAAAACAATATAGAAAAGTTTTCCTCAATCCCAATGAGAAATACAAATCTGAAAATGCCTCACCGGTAATGCCTCAGTCATGAAATTTTTCCTGCTACGTCTTGCATGTATCATCAAGATATACCGATACGGTCAAGGTAACCCATTCTGCCGAAAGTAGGAAATGACAGCACAATGGCAGTTGCCAAAAGGAATGCCCTAAAGTTTACGGAGCGAGATTGGCAAAATTGAGACTTGTCACGTAGACCTTTTGAAGCTAAGTATATGGTTTATTCCACTTTGTTCACACTGTAAAAGTCGCATAAGTCAGCATGACGAAAGCGGGTTTAAAAAACAATACTTGGAGAATTCGGCACGTTTTAGCTAAGCAAGCAAATAACTACACTCAATTAAGTAGGAAATTGGTAGAGTCCAGAAGTAGGTATATTGTTTTCACCTGTATCTGGATTTATTGTTTGTTTGCATTATAAAGTAGTGTTATATAAAGTAGTAGTATTCACCTACTTTAGCAATCAAGTATAAAAACATCTGTTTATTCAAAATTCTCAATAACACGAGTGAAATGTTTATGAAAGAGCTTTTAAATTCATGACTTATTTTGTCCTTTGACTAATACAATTTATGTCAGTTATATGAGGGAATTCTGTGATAAAAAAAGATAAGCGATAACGATATCAAAGGGTTAGTTAAACTAGTCAAGGTTGCGCTCATGGCTTATTTTTGGATATGATTTCTTACCAACACATTATAAATATAAGCGACTACGACTATAACCAGGTAGCCTACTTAAGTAGACTATCTTAGGCACTTTAATTATTATTTAACAGAGGATTTAATTTTGCTATCTACCGTCGATTTATCGAGATAAATTCAATATAACATTCGCTTTATTAGAATCATTCATTCATCATTATTGTCTCATAGGTCTTCCTCTATTTCTTTCGTCATTGGTATTTTCAATCTCTTTACTTCCCGTTAAAAAATTCAGATTACGTAGGTAACATAAACTAAGTAGAGATTAATTAAAAAGGTATAAAAAGGTATACATTGAAAAGCAAACAACAAATAGCACATCGCGACAACCTATTCACTTAGATATGAATAGGTAGAAGCATTCAGTAAGCGTATCCGGCGTATCATGTTTACAATCAGAAGGCTATAAATAGGCCAGGGTATGAATGGAGCATCCGAGCCATGCGTCCTTCAAGGATCATTGCGGTTAGTAAAGGACACGTGGACGAAGTCACCTGACGCTGAGAAGAATGAACCAGAAGTAATTGAATAAGTGACGGTTTACGGAGTCGATATAGTGACCAAGAAATGACCAAGTTTTAGGATCAAAGCTGATGACGGTATTTTTATGAATAGTGTGAAAGTAACAGAAAAAAAAACTAAGAAGTAATCGAATTAAGTCATTCTCTTGGTTTTTTGCCACGGTAAGATTTGCATCCTTGCCAAGGTGTCCATAGAAAGAACTAATAATCTCATCATGGTAAGAAACCATAAGCGTCCTAACGTAACCAAAAGTAAACTTGGCAAATTAGCGCTAGAAACACTTGTTCACTAGCTTTGCCTAATTAAGCTTGGCTTTTTGATAAGGAAGCTGGTAGTTCCTTGGTAAGGACGCTAACAAAAGATAAAAAACCAAAAAACTGTCACCTAAAGATATGAACATAAATTTTACATTTTTAAATGTTTATAAATGTACGTCAAGAATATCTCAGAAAAAATGTATAGACATGAATGCGAACGTACCTAAATAGAGTGTATAGTTAAATTAGAAGTTAGTAGTTACTCTAAAGGTCTTAACTTAGAAAAAAGTTTACAAAGAAAATGTAATGTTCATAGACGATCGTTAAATATTTCATAAACTATTTACCAACTAACACAGCTCAACTCTAAAGACCAACACAATTTTGACAGAACAAAACGATAATTTAAGTATTTATTTTCGTTTAATAGAAAAGGAATAAGGCTGGATAAGCACAGACCATATACCTAATGCATTTAATGCACGTCCAGATTTTGCGGTCGCAACAATCGCGGTTTGTTACGCACGAAGTACTCGTATCACCTGATTGACAACATTATGAGTAATTAAGCATATTGCTACGTAAACAAACACACACATAATCACACAGTCACGAGTTGGACGAGGCAACTTCACTTTTTGCTTTGAGCCTTTTCATAAAACCGTATGCTAGTGTATAAGCTTAGATCCTACTGTTTGAAAACAGATAGATAAGCATTAAAATGTATAGCAGCTACTGAAATTTCATAAGTTTAAGATTCTTCTTGGACATCAGTTAAGTTCATCGTGCGTCACAGATTTTACATGATAGATATCTTAAATCAACCAATAATATATTAATTATTACAATGGCTATCAATTACCTCCTACCACTCGCGTCCAGTACAAACGGCTGTCGTAACAAAACATAGAACGTGGTACGACAGCGAAACCGATTGTCTGTGGCATCCTGAAAACTGGTTATATCTGGTTAATTGTTATCGAAATGAATCTATCAGTTTGCTTGGACGCTTCCGAACGCGCCATGTATGAAGTACTCGTAACTATATAATAGTGCGTGAGCAGTGGTGCGCTCTTTGTGTTTCATGATTCACACGAATCAAGACGTAATAATACTTTTTAAGGTAGAAAAGTATTACAAGTAACACTACTAAAAGAAAAACCAAAATCTAACTGCAGTATGCTTGATACTCCGGAGATGAAAGAGAATCTAACGAAACCTCAAACGTTAAAATCGTAAAAGCCAAAAATCAGCGAAAATAGGAGGTTGCACAAATTTTGCTTGTATCTATCTAAAAGGTATAAAGACTTTAGAAAAACGACTTAGGTTATTTTTTACTCTTACTCTATAGATTTCTGATAAAATTGTTTAAAAAAGAACGCTGTAAGTAACTACTAAAATAAGTATATATTCTTAGATGTAGGATTCTGTACGCTACTTTTTTTTGTAATTACAAATTTCCATATATTCATAGCATCCATCCTATCTTACCTCCTTACAACTACATGCCTTCTACCTTCTAACAGTTCTGCATCCTTACGCTCTACATCTTACTATAGCTACATGGTATCAGCATCAAACGTCTTGCAAATGAATTGTTTACTGGCCCGTGACGTCCCATTCCGCTAATGATAGAAGACCACGCTGGATCGTGACAATAACAAATAAATTAAGACGAGTTTTCACGTCACAGCCACGCCTGAACTCAATTATAGAGTCGACAATGTATATGCATTAAATGAAATCAGCTGATTTGCACTGATACAGAGCAATAATACATTACATATATTCGTAAAACTTATACGTATATTGGATCTGAAATAGAGCCAGATCAGTTATCATCAGCCAGAAAAAGTCCACTGCTGATAAAAGACCTCCCCCTTAGACCGCAACACTGAACTACAACAAATAGGTACTGTCCGTAACGCCATAACCCCAAACTTGGCAGATGGCTTGGGGATCGCAGAATGCTCACCGCCGTTGACAAAAAGGAAGCTGCTGCCTGTCCAACGTTGGTTCAGGATGCAGTTTTAGGACATAACCAGATCCAGATGGTATCTGGTTTCCATAATACAAGCTTTGCTTATTATGGGGCTAGATGGTGCTGTGTGTAATAAATGTCCCCCAATATTTATTTATTTTTATTTTTTATTTTATCCAGCTAGATGGGCCGACTATATTCGAACCTGAAAGTGTTAAACCAGGACACGATAGGCGTGAGACTGAGGCAGATGACATAACAAGAGGGATGTATACAGCATATACCCAGCACTCGAATAAAGAATGCTGCGAAGGGTTATTATGATGATTATGAAAAATGTAAGCGTAACTCAAGAGTTACACGTAAATTCTCTTGAGACTATAATCTCTAGTGAGATTAAGCGAATATGATGGAAAACGTAAGTCCAGCAAAAACTTAGGCGGTGTCTGTGGCAGCGCCTTATTGAGTTAACGATCGTTCGAGTAAACGATGTCACTTCGTCACACAATGCACGAAATAAGTATACAAATTATACAAGACAAAATAAGTGTAAATTATATTAGCATGTCTTTATTTAAAACTCGCACCTCACCTCATCAGCACTAAGAGCATTTCTATTGTGCGACCAAATCATTATCATCATAAAATTTTATATGCAACCGCTGGACATAGGCCTTGACGTGGACGTTCGACGTGGACGTGGACGATCGAAGGGTGATTGGGCCATATCCACCACACTGGCCCAGTTGCGGGTTCACATCATCAGCTGGAAGACGTCCACTGATGGACGAAGGCCTCCCCCTTATTAGGGACGGGCTGGTAGGTTCAAATACGTCATTGAATTTTTTCTCCGAACTTGTGCAATGTGCAGGTTTCCTCACAATATTTACCTTCACCGAAAAGCCAGTTGTAGGAAAGTCCGTATACATAGACTCCAATGAGCTTTGGTACCGGCCCGGGATTTGATCGTGCAACTGCAATCTCAAGCTTTCAATTCGAGCGGTCTAACAGCTTGCTCGTAAAGTCGTCACGTCAACCTACTAAGAATATTAGGATGCTTGCTGCATACTATTTGTTATATGGATTTGTTGTAAAATTTAATATAAGGAAAAGCTAACAACGGAAGAAAATTCCTTTCTTTTGCCTTTCTTGCACCTGAAGAGGTAGAGACCTTATACCTATACACTACTCTGCTACTGGTCTCCGCAATACAGGGAATCCTAGTGTGGAGACCAATTTCTGATAATAACAACAATTTAAATAAGCCTTAACTATGTACACATTAGTTATCTGAAAAATGTATAGATGATGATTCAATATTTTTTTTATTATTACTCTGTGTACCTAATCGTACAAAGCATAGCTATGCTAATTTGGTATTAATCAACAAAAAGGATGCAAGTATTTTCCCAAATCTACTCATCCACATTACATATAGGCCGTGTCAAGTAAAAAGAACGCTGGCGGTTAAGCTGCGCAGTAGGCGATTTAGGCGATATCTAATATATTTTGCCATGTACCTAGCAATAACCAATATACGAAACTGCTAGCAAAAGGCTAATTAATAATCATTTAAAACAATAGGCCTAGTACTTTTGTGCGCAAGTGTACACATGCGCAAACACACCCCCTCTACTATCTTCCAGCGTTCTTTTTACATGACGTGACCTATACCTATACCTATTTATTTATCTAAATCGCTTAAGTTTGATCCATGTTTTATTTCATTGAAAGACGTGTTCGACTAAACAAATATGCCAATTTTAGTTAGGTGATAATTAAGCGGTATAAAACAGTAGACTGTTCCGGGAACAACTTACAATGTAGCAATCTCTAATCAGTCACACACATCACACGTCGTTCGTGCTAAATATCTTCGAGCCAAAAATAAATAGTGCCACGTTTCTTTAATATGACAGTAGCAACAACGTAACCATAACGTTACTGTGTCCAAATGGTAACAGAATTACTGATTTTGCCTTGATTTTGAGGATAAATCTCTCCCAATATAAGTATTTTTTTATATTCAGAACGTATGTTGCGTACGCTAAACTTTTTCAGAATCTATAATAATTATGGTGGGTGCGTAGCCAATTGTTTGCGTTAAGTCTGTTTGTTTTATTAGATACCTCCCTGATTATTTTGATTCTCAATAGACAAATAGATATAGAACGAACGTCTAGCTCATCTCGTCACTTGAAAGTATTAAAAAAAAAGAAAGAAAGATAGATGAACTCTACGCACACCAATAAAAATACACACAATATTAAATAGCTTAAAACATAGTGTATCAAATGGCGGCCATATCGCTAAAAGCGATCACTTTCAGGCAGCCTTATGATGGAGAAAAATTACGAACATGATAAGACGGGGTGTGATCTAAAGAAAAAAATAGCAATCATAAACATACAAAACAAACCAACCAAAAATAATTCTAATACTAATCCTAATTAAAAACTCAAGTAAAGAGGCTGCAATACAATGTCCATACTGGACCAAGCTCACTTGACCTTAGCTATCTAAACGGTCGGCGACATAACAACGCAGACCAAGTTCACTTGGTCTGGTAAAGACGCTAACTGGATCGTCAAGTAGGGCCACAGGCACTAATACCGCGTGATGTGAAAATTAAATGAGTGTGAGTGTGTGTCCGGAGGACGAGCAGCGGTGTCCTCTCGGCTAATGGGGTGAGCATTCTGCGACACCCAAGCCGCCTGCCAAGCGTTTATGGCAACCCCTCCCTATTAAGGGGGCGGCCTTCGTCCAGCAGTGGACGTCTTCTGGCTGATATGTGTGCGAAGGTGTGGTGGAGTGGTTTGGTTTTACTACTAAGTAAGCGTCGACAAGAGAGGGGACGGACGGGTTTGCTCTGCTGTTGTCTGTCCAGTGCTCCCCCCCCCCCCCCCCCCAGTCATCCTAACGACATTTATCTATAATATTAATTAGAAAAATACTTTATGTAATACCAATACCACATGCTCGTCACAATGCACATTACTGCCTTATCATTAAGCCCGAGTGGTTATGCCATTTAGCCAAGCAATAAAACAAGAGACAAGAAGAACAAAGTTTATTTCACATTTATCTTATTTCTGGGACGTGTGGTCAATATTTTACGACTGAAGAGAAATGTGCAAAAACAAACTGACTGTATGACGTTGACGAGCTATATTAAACTCCGATGCTGTAAATTATGGTCAATAAAACGATGAGTTAGAAATAAACTAAGGCACGTGTTAAGTAAACAAATGCATGGAGTCTTGTCTTGGCCTCTTGGAAACTGTCACTGTTCTAACGGTAAGAAAACAAATAAAAGTTCTTCTAGCACTAATAAAACTGCAGGAGAGCAGGTAGCATTCGTACAGCGAGAGCATTCGTACAGTAGTAATATCTACGAGTACAATACTAAACAATCCGAAGGGTTCGTATTTGTGTCCGTCGAGTCCTACCCATACCCATATGTTGCTTTGTATTAACCCAGTACTATACTAGATGTATAGATATTATAGTAGAATTATTACTAATTTGAAATAGCTATTAGTTTTAATTTTATGTGACTTGAAGTAAAAACTGTACGAATCCTACCTGCTTGCCCTACTAAGCTATAAATTTTAATAACTCCATGTTATTAAACGACTGCCCAAAAAAGGGGTGTAATGTTTTCAGTGTCATGAATGTATTTATGTAAGCTTCTTTATTCAACCATAACTTCTAAATGCCTGGACAGTTTTCTATGTAAGTATAGAGTTTCGTTAGAATCCTTACAGCATCCCGAGCGTAGACGGAGTAACTAAGAGTTGGTTTCTCTCTCTACGATCCCGAGTGACACTGGCCATTTTTTTTTTAAAGAAAGATTTTTTGTTTTTTATTTTTTGTGATGCCTTGTTTGTGTCATGGTTCACGATATTTATGTACAGATCAAATACATAAAACGTTAAGGGTGCAGAATCTTGGATGCAATTATATTACTTGAATATTCATAAGTGGGTAACAAAGGATAGAGAAGCCTTAAACTTATAAGTAATAAAATGGCGAGGTATTCCCGTGTAAACAAATAACATAGATTTAAAAAACCTGAAATACCGTATCACTCTTCTTTCTTCATCATTCATCGACGAAAATGACCACTCTGACATTATTTATTCTGTCGTATGAGAAGCTTAATAAAACAAACGACTTTTTGATTAGGCATAATATTCTAGCTGGGAAAATGATAAAAAGAATCTAGGCAAATCTAGTTCTGGCTTGGTAAGTCGAACGAATACAACATTTAGCAGAAAATTATCCAGTGATAACTTGTTTAGCCACACGGTGAATAAATAAGCCTTAGCCTTTTTAAAATATGTCCATTAGAAAAAAACATGACTTCGAATTATGTTACTCAACATAATGTCAAAAGTTTGAGCGAATAGCTTGGAGCGAAATAGCGATAAAACGATTTATTACTACAGTACTACTTAGGTCTCAGCTGTGAGTATTAAATCAAGAATCGCAAGGATATTACAGACCTTTGTACGGCAAATTTGTGGCAGTTGGATTGTAATTCAGACTATACACTAGGCTTACTTTCACTTTGCCACAATTCAAGCTACAGACGATGAGTGACGACAATAACATATCCATACCTCTATATATACCTCTAGGTAAAAGCAAAATGACCTTTCCAAAGGATATCACTTTAATAAAGCCATTAGTTTCTTTTCTATTTCCATCCATCTAGACTTCCGATATTGGATTTCAATGGAAAAAATGCGCGCTTCCATTGAGGGCAAGAATTTTATTGAAAGGAACCTTTATTGAACCTTGAAAGGGTAGGTACACCCACAGAATTATTTTTCACCGGATGGAACTCGAGATTCTACGGTTTATTAGATTTTTTACATCTAGGCTTGCTATAACGATCGCGATACCCGATAACCCTTAGCTACTCTATACCTACTGTTCAACAGCTTTTAGCCACATCAACAACGGACATTACATTTTAAACAAAGTTTAATAATATTAAAGGAAATAAGTATCACATCTATAATAGACTCTGTTGGCTGAGAATGTCTAATAGGGAAATCAAGGAATTGAACGTCATTGGTCGTAGTTATCGGACATAGTTAGTACCGTCATAGCTAGTACCGTCCTTTTCACTTACATACAATTGTGCAAGAGAGAGCGCCCTATATTAGACATTCTCAGCGAACAGAGTATAGAATACCACATCACATCAACAGCCAGAAGACGTCCACTGCTGGACGAAGGGCTCCCCCTTTATAGGGAGGAGTTGCCATAATCCACACGCTTGGCAGACGGCTTGGGGATCGCAGAATGCTCACCACAGTTTACCGAGAAGACGCTGTTGCCCGTCCTCCGGTGTTTCTGGATGCAGTGACTACTAGACTACTCTTAGATCTAAATCAATTTTGAAAGCCCATGGAAGCTAAAATGTATGGTATCATTGATCCATTAACATAATACATGGCATGCATGATCTAACTAATAGGTAAGTTCTTCGTAAAAATTATAGTGGCGTAAAAAATGCACCGCTTACAACTTCGCAGGAGCAGTATTTTCCGGTATCTTCATATAATACATACAGTTATTATAATCTAATTACGAAGATAGTACCGCTTGTAGTCATAAGGCTTCCATGTGTTTTTGCTGACTCTATCACTATCAATAGGTATTAAATACAGGGTTAGATGTGCGTAAAGGTATACTGGTACAAAACAGCATACAGGGTTAAAATCTTGGGGTGTACAAAACGGAAAGGAGGTCGTTGTATTTATCATTGTGAACAATTTTTGGTATGGGGCAAACCTCAATTCGCGAAAAAATTCAGCTGTTCCAAAGAAAAATGACATTCACCCTCGACAAAATTTATGGAACAGCTGTTTTTTTCGCTAATTCATTGTTGGCCTTTTCTAAAAGTTGTTTGCAATGCTGAGTACAATGACCTTCTTTCCGCTTAGTAATACCGATACGCGTAGTCCTGTATATTGACCATTCCAAATTAGTTCCGTTACCTACTTTCATACAATCAAAAATCAGAGAAGGTTTAACAATACTGAAGGGAATGTATGTACTCATCATTATGAACAACTTTTACTATGGTGCCAACCCTGAAATCGCGAAAAATAATCAGCTGTCCCATACATTCTGTCCAAGGTCAATTAACTTTTTGTATGGAACAACAGTTTTTTTTTTGCTATTTTAAGGTTGGCTCCATAGTAAAAGTTGTTCATAATGATGAGTACATACATAACCTTCAGTATTGTTGAACCTTATTATTACACGTTGTATACCACACTCATGTAATGTATGTGAAATACTCTTGGAGGATCTAACTCTATAATCAAAGGATATACTCTATAATTATGCCACCAACGCTTTAGTTGGTAGCTTATAACAGGTTCGGAAATTTGGCATCTAAGGCAGAGACTTCTGTAGCCTAATTGGCAAAGCAGTTGGGACGGAAACCCATAGAGACTGCTCGTATGCAGGTTCGAGTCCTGCCGGAGGTCATAATTTTTCTTCCTATTTGAGCTTTAAAAACATAATTATGTATATTATTGAGATATTAGCAAGAAGCTACAAAAGCGGCATGTCATTCTGATTTGTGATAATCTGTCGGTTTTAAATTCGTCATACGATATTGCTTACTACGAAACGCTTACAATACACGTACAATTTTATCGAAAGGTTTGTGAAGGAAAATTCCATTAAATAGAATTTTCATTATCAATGCATTGTAGCGCTACGTCTCTCGGAAGAGATTGATTAGCATAACTGATAACCGATAAGCTGGTTTGTTATGACTTGAACAGTTTTAGTTAATTAAATTGAACTACCTACATAACGGTGGGTAATGGTGGTTGGTTAACGGTGGTGACCATTCTGCGATCCCCAACCCGCCTACCAAGCTTGGGGATTATGGCAACACCCCTCTATTAAGGGAGCAGTGGATGTTTTATGGCTGACGATGACCTACATAAGGTACCTATTTACAACATTACAATAATTAAGTAAGTACATTCAGTTTTTTTAATAATCCACTCTGGACTTAGGCCTACTTTTTAAAGACAATTGAGCGATATATCCACCAACCAACACAATTTTTGTAGTGGTAGAACTCTACTGCAGAGTCCGCCTGGGGAAGTATACCACACCTTTGCCAGTTATTCAACCGCCAAGCAGTAGTGTGCAAGCATTACTGTGTTCCGGTTTGAAGGGCAATGTCACCAGAGAAATTACTGGGTATGGAGAGATTTAACATCTAATATCTCAGAGCACAGTGCAGTGTGGCGCAGGATAGTGTTCGCATTTTCACAATTCTACACAGTTCACAGTTCGATGCTCTTATGGGCAGGCGTGACGCTTACCACCAGGCGAACGTCCCGCTAGGCAAGTCACTTGAATATATAAAAAAAACTAATTTAAAACTAGGAAATTTCCTAGTAATACCCGACAGGGATATCCGGCCCATAGCAGATAAAATGGGGTAGGTATCAAAGCAAGGAAAAAAAAATTTTTTTGGATACCGTTTTATTTTTTACATAACAAGTACTCATCACTCTATGTGTGTGATGTGTGTCTCTACTCTATGTGTTTTCTCTATTTTCATCACACTTGCTCGTAAAGTGGATCTTATTACATCGGTTTTAGGCTCATAATCCAAGCTATTACGCACGCGTGCTATAATAGGTATAACCCGGTAAAGTCAAGTTTGTACGTGACTGCAATTAGACGTATATACGAAGCACTCTTAATATAGCCGGGTAATTCTTACAGTTTTTTTGTAATACCAACAAAGAGTTCTTATGCCGCTGAAGAAAATGTCAACCTGCGCGCGCATTGCTGGTTTGGGCGCCATTTTCCGCAAATGTTTGTTGACGTTTTCTCTGTGTGGTTGATTATTATCAATAAAAGTTTGTTTTTTCCTCGCAAGTGTGATGAAAACAGTCGTATGAAACTCTTGTGCTATGTTTCAATACACTCTCGGCATCCTTATCGCGCTCGCCTATGGCTCGCGCGCATAATACGGCCTCTAGTGTAATGACCAACATAGCACACTTGTATCATAATGTACTATTTTATAACTCAATAAAAGAAGTATAAAACATGAGAATTAATACCCTACATTCAAGGAGCTCTCAGAATCCTCTAATCTCCCTAATATAATCCGATGCTTTGTAAAAAAATAATAGGCATTACAGGGATAAAATAGCCATAAAATGCATTTATTTGCACCTTCGAGGTATAAAATATGATCTGGGTAAACATTTACAATAGGCATGGTGACTACAATTTTTTTATTATCTTATTAAAAAGCTGATCATCAATGGAGCCTATCAACGAAAACAAAATTTAAAAGAACTCAAAAATATATAAGTTCTAAGTATTTTAATTTCAAGCTAGACAAAGAGCGCGCTATACTGACCTATGACGTCAAGCCTCAGGCGCGGCATACAAACGCTATACTAACACGTGCTTTGCGAGAAAGGGATAGAGCATCCCCTCTCTATCCCCACCTAAAACTTTAAACGCTCATATCTCAGAGATTTATCAGACAATACAATTTATTTTTTCAGTTTTTGTAATGTATTTGTTTATATTCATCACTAAGCTTGTTATTTGTCATAAATTAAACATTAGGCCACATGCCTATTATTGCTACCATTTAATCGAGCAGTAAAATTACAACCTAGAGGTATCAGTAAGTAGGTAATTCAATAATAATGGGCTGTAAATTTATAGAATACACATAGATATAATCCTTGAGTTTAATATTCAGTGTTATCATAGCACCATGATAACGTCTCTATAGTTTTGATACGTGGGTCAAAGAATTTTTATTGGCTTTTCGGTTACAACTTTTTATATTTCTATAGCAAGAAGTCTTTGATGGTGGTAGAACCAGCGATGGATGTCCTAGAATCTCCTCCTAAAGCCTGCTCTCTCTCTATACTTTATGCTCTATAGAGTAGTTCGTTACTCTAAGCTCTATACTGTAGTCTCTATCTAACCACCTTAGAGGCAGATTGAACAAAATCGCTCTCAGAGTGCTTACTAGTATTAGGAGATAACATATTTATAATGACCACCAGAATTAATGTGGTATGTAAGTACTTTAAATTGATTTAGTAGATCAGATAAGTGACCACTGAAATTAATAATCATATATATGTTACACTCAGAAATCCTTCTGCTGACAGAAAAACGTCAGACAACAGCAGGTTCAAGTATTTATCAACTTGGAAATCCTTCTGCTAACAGAGACAAAAGTAGGTTCACGATATTTTAACAACATTGAAAACATTGTGATTATTTATTTGGAAATAGGTGGGTATTTTTGCTTTATGGCAATACTTTTTTGGTGTTCATATAACGTAAGCCGGTACTTAAAAGATAGAGAGCAAGATAATTATTATTTAAAATATAAATGTTGTTCAGAGCTTCCTATAGAAATGCATAAATCGGTTGCATAAAATGGGAAAGAGTTAACAGCACAATGCCTAATTAGACGCAATTTTTTAGCAAGACGCTTACTTTTCCACTTAGTAAGTAAGCTTTTTCACAACTTAATTTTAGCAGGTAGTATCATCGATGTAAAAACCAGCAAGTAAGTAGTACCATAAGTTCTACACGTCTTCAAGGCTTCAAGTCGCTTAAATTGTCGTTCATTCGCACCCTTCTGTAGTAATTTTCTTTCCCATACCCTTTTAGAACATTCTAGATGACAGATAACAAAGCGGCGGCAATATTCACCTTGCTAGACGAATCGATCGAAGGGCGCTCCTGTGACGCATGCTGGCATGAATTCCAAGTCAAAAGGGGATGCAGTTCTCAATCTATTATCCCCTTTTACAATGCAATAAGGTTGAAAATTGGAGAAATGCGTCGTTTTGGCTATTTTTAAATTTGTGACGCCTGTATGATATAATTTTGTATGTTGTTTACTACCAACATGTGGTCGTTCTTATATGCATTTTGGCTGCATTGATAGGAATTTCGCGCTAGTGCCAAGATCTCTGAATCACGATGATTAAGCGTAGATTATATCGTGTCTTAGTTTTGTGATACAACCTATATTTTAATAGTATAATATAATGCAGGTACAAATGAAGGAGCCAAAATACCCTTCACCGATGTGATGCTTCATCGAATGCACTCCTTATCGAAGGTTGCTTTTAGGCGGTGCTTCCTCGTAGTCAAACTATGGTTTGACCACGAAGAATTTGTCTTACCTCGTGGTCAAAAATAATGACTTATGTATCATTTTCAAGTAAAAAATGTGTACAGTCGTTATGAATAAAATAATAATCCCAATAAGGTTCATAATAAGTATGGATTAAAGGCAAAATAATACAGTATAATGTTTTTTTTAATTTAAATTAAAATATTTATATAGTAATTAAATTTTTGTCCTTTTTTATTATTGTTTACATCTATGACTGTACTGTTTAGTCAGTCATACACTGGATGCATACAGCGCGCTGTATGCAACTTCGCCCCATTGTTATTGACGGGACCGGGGCGCAAAAACTGGTTATAAATCCATTATCAGAAAAAGGGTTTGTCCAAGTTTGTAATTATACTAAGAAAACTCTAGTTTTAACATCATGATTTGGGGACTTTTGTCTATCTAGTTTGGGAAAATCGTATACTGTGCAGCGTGCCGAAAAGGTGCAATATCAATAAAGTTTGACCACAAGGAAAGTCCATTCCTCGTGGTCAAACCAGTTGGACTAAATAGTTTGACTACGAGGAAACCGCTTTTACGAGTATGTACCCCGGCTACCTTATTTGATAAATTTTGCGATACGTGTGTTTTTAATATGTAAGCTAATGCTTTGGCACACTCGTTTGTTGAGGTGTGAATTTCTTTGTTTCTCTTCCAGGGTTACGCGTAACGGTATAACTAAGTTGAAAGGCGGTCATTGTACTCATTATTGTGAACTTTACTATGAGGAACTGAAAATGCGAGAAAAAATTTGCTGTTCCATATATTTTGCCGAAGATGAATTATATTTTTATGGAACAGCTAATTATTTTCCGCTAATTCCATAGTATACATTGTAAAAGATGATATAAAGGCGCAATTACCTCTTTTTACTAATACCGTTGCGAGTACAATAATTATGTTAAAGCTGTTTATTATACAGCCATATCGATGATTATCGTTTTAAAAAATTTGACAGAAACACAAATGTTTATGTTCCGATAATTTGTTTATCTGTAACGAAGACGTCAGTGATGAAGCAGGCCATCGTAAATTATCGCGATAAATCTTACCAAGTATTTATCGAAAACATTAATGTAATGAACTTCTACTATTAAACTCAGCCCTATATTCTAAACTTGATAGAAAAGACTTCGATTCAAAAACGACACCTATCATCTCTCGTCTTCTACTTTCAGGATGATAGAGAAAGAGAGCTGTATTATTTTTACTATTATATTTTCGAATTGAAACTTTTCCGATTCTGTTTATTGTTAAGAGTTTCTTGTCTTTAGTAAGTTTTTTTTAAATTTAAATTAGGGTTGCGTCTCTGCACATCCTGCCTAATGTTAAGCAACGATGCGATCTAGGATGGAGCACGCTTATGTCGCACCTGTATGTCGTATAGGTACCGATTCTTTTAACTTTTCTAAACTTTGCTAAGTATCATCGAATTAGTCTAGAGCATTTTGTTTTCTCTTAGGTACTATCATTGTAAGAGTTACTATGTACCTCTTCGATTAATATCTATTACCTAGTTAAATTATAAAAGCCGCGGGCCGGTGGATGCAAATGGCAGGTTGTCGTACAGTGTGGCGGTCTAAGGGGGAGGCCTTCGTTCAACAGTGGACGTCTCCGGGCTGATGATGTCCTAGTTAAAGTCCGGCCACTGAGAGAATGCGTTTGACAGCAACAATAAATCGCAAACTAGTAACGAGCAAAAGTGTTTTCATTCAGCTTTAGACAATGTTATTGTAACCTGTCAAACGCATTCTCTCAGTGGCCGGACTATAGATATAGGTACCTATTACAAATGAAAGGCGTCTTATGAAATTAGAGCTACTATTTAGTGAACTGGGTTAAATGATATGAAATAAAAGATGTCATTCAATGAAGCTTTCGTATATTATGTGAAATACTACATCAGATCGGCATTGATTTACATGCATGCATAAAAAACTGAATCACATTGCATTTTAAATACTATCGAATTTTATATAAAAATCTGATAATTGGTACAAATACAAAACTACACATAATTACTATATTAAATCTAGTTATGTAATAACTACCTAGGATGGCAGTCAGACAGGAATAAAGGAACTAAGTATCAGGCAAATTAAAATAATTATTGTTAACAGCATCCATTCCTAATTTGCCTTTACCAAATCTTCTAAACGCCTAATTTAGAATTTGTATTCACTTTTACATCAATTATAACTAGTTATTAATATTATTCAGTTATACTGATATATTAAATACTGTTCTCATAGCTGGTCCGATCGCACAGTCCTTCATATTTATTTAACATTACATAAAATCAAGCAAATTCCGAAACTTTTTTTTTGTATATTTTTCGGGGCTACACCACCAAAGTTATGTATAATACTGACTATTATAACGACTACGTTTTTCTACTACCTTTTAAACCAATGTCGGCAGTACTCACTTACAATGTAATTTTTTTCACTAATATAAATAAGGTACGTTTTTCATTATGTCTAATAGTACGATACTATAGCGTTGTTTTCGCCCTCCACGTGTTTACATTCGTCAATCTTTCAGTAATGTTCGCACAGGACTTCCACAAACAAACCAACAACTTCTCCGCTAAAATAATAAATTACAGCACATCTTACAAATAACGAATCACAGATACCCTTCCCGAACTGCCGTGAACTAATCTCTATGGTGGCGGGGACCACCCCAAGTCGGCTTAAACTAAACGCAGTCTTGAAATCCATACAACATAATAGTCCCATTTACAACCAGAGTACACAACAATACTGGCAGAGACATTCTCAAACTGTAACGATAATGACATGCAATTGTTACGCGAAGCGATCTAGCGTCGCACTATTGCATTCACATAGATTCGGAGGCGGTTAGTCAGCACATTCACGTCACCTACTCGTCTGTAGAGTTCACTATCGGAAACATATCACAGATAGTGTGTCTGCGGCTTGGGTGCGTGCCGCTGCGGCGCGATGCAGCACGCGCGTCACAGGTAGGGCACGCAGGCGGCGCAACGCGAGCGGCGCTCGGGGGAGGCCGCGCGCGCCCTGCACAGAGGCACGGGTTAGCTCACGAGGTGCGCTCCTCGGTCCGCGAGTCGGACCGGCCGAGCGCCCGCTTCAACTTCTCCACCAACCTGCTGTGGAACTTGTCCTGGCGCGGGGCGGGCGCGGTGGAGCCGGGGCTAGCCGAGCCCGCGGGGCCGGCGGGCCGCAGCGAGGCGCGCGACGGCGGCGCTCGCACGTATGACAGCGATCGCATCGCCGGCGCTGACCGGTGCGGGCTCAGCGGCGCCGACCGCGCGCAGAACGAGGGCCCCTCGGACCGCGACTCGGACACCTTGCGCACGCGGCCGCCGGGGCCTGCCTTCTCCGCCGACTCGGAGGTCCGTCGCGACCGCGCCGAGTTGTAGATGTCCCAGTCGTTCTTCACCACAGGCATCATGAACGCCATCTCGCCGGCGTCGCAGGTCTCTCCTTGCTGCTAACGTTTTCGGTCGATGCCGTCGGCTCGCTGACCTGAAGCGCGCTCCGCGGGAAGTCGCTTCGATCGATGCTAAACGGCCGGATCTCGCAGAACTGAATTTCACGTAATTTTGTGTCTTTTGTTGACGTTGTAAGGTCAATATTGACTTTTCCGGGTGTAAACGGACAGTGCGATGGGAAATTGTCGGCTTTCACTTTAATGTCGCGACCGCTGAACAGATTAGGATAGGATGTTCACCCTAGGACGAATTGCAGTAGAATGAAGTTATCGTGAAAACACACCCTGATTATAAGGAAAATAGTGGCGCCACTGGCGGCACGGCTGAAAAGTGTAACTTGAATGTCCACTGTATGGCTAATAAGGGCAAAATGCGTCGTTTCAGGAGACGTCACGGTTTTTATCTCGATGTATCACGCATTTCTGATGACTAAAAGATAACATTATGATTAGCAATGATATAAATTAGTCATTTGATACAAAGTTGATTCTATTTGCATTTCGATAGCCCGACGTTTTTGTAGTTGTAGTACTTGATATCGTAGTTCTGCTACTCGACGACAGATGGCCCTAAAAATATTTTTGATATAAGCGACATCTACTATGAATTATTAACACTATTAAGAACATTAGACCACTTTGTCTTTTAAGTTAAAAATATATCCGAGCGTAAATTATTACCTATGGTATTTGGAGTATGTACCTTATTACGGTACTTTTGATAGATAGTTCTATAAAAACTAAAGAACGAAATAAAAACCAATAAACAGATTTTAGCATTTTATTAATCAAACTTATTTTAACGTTAGCAGATCAAAATATTTATAACCTTTCAGATCCAACCGAAACTTCCACCCAATGTCCCTATTGCTAAAAATAAATAATCGCAATAACTAGTCTAAAGAAGCTAATGAATTAGATAACTAGTCTAAGTTAGCTAAAATACTACAGAATTAACAGTTAACATTAAAATATCACATGATCGCAGGTGGGAAAATAACATTTCATAATCATAACAGCAGGCTAATGGAAGCGTAATTGACATACCTACTTTATCACTAAATTTAACACTTATTTACTCACTAATTGCGTTTTATAGTACATCATTACATTTATATAATTGTTTGGTGTTTTCGAGTATTATTTTTGTACTTGTTACATTAAAATTGTACCTACCATCAAATCAATTTGAATTATAACTAAACGTAATAACATAAATACACTGTGTTGTTAAATGCATTAACGATTTATATGAACAATGATGGCTGCGCGTTCTTTTTACTAAGGTAATTACTTCGACTTAATTTTTAGGATTCCGTACCCAAAAACTTTCCAACTGGATCTACTAATTGATTGAATGATTGATCACAACAGGCACAATTTTTATTTTTATTTTTTTTGTAGCTTGGTGCCTGTTCAACTATTACGTTGTACGAATAAACAGAAAGTACTATACCAAAACCAAACTCATCCGTCCTATTATAATTCGATTCGTCAAAGAATTTATGGATATTACCCAAGAGGTTGAAAAAGTAAAAAATGCCATAACCTCCTTGCAAAACGACATTTTCGTTGGAGGAACAGTCGTATTCTGTTCAACATATCATGGCACTCCCAATGGTAGATGGAAAAGTGTGCAATGCCATCTCACAAACCACGTCAACTGTTATTTTATTTTATTTTATTTTTATTTTGTTTAACTTTGGTACAACAATAATTAGCAAACCAAAATCTTATAAAACTTAAACATACTAATACAGAATACGTTATAAATTTGCTAACCCAAACATTGTACACAGCATTACTAAATTACTAAAAATAAAACTTTGACAATATTATAACGTCAAACCAGTAGCACAAACTGTGATAACTTACTTAACCGCTGCCTAAAAATATTAAAAAGATTCATCGATGTTGAAAAAAAAATTTTTAATGTTAAATAAATTAAGATGAAAAATATCGAGTTCATCACAAACATCCAAAATATCATTATAAGATTCACACATACGATAAAGGGATTGTTACGCCCTATGTTGTTTTTTGTATGTGGAATACTAAAGATCGCACGTGTAGGTCTACGAGCAGAAACTTTGCGAACAGTAAAATTAACATTCAAAAGCAATTCCTCGCCCAGTAAACGATTCGCGATTTTGTGGAGTAAACCCATATCAGTGATTTTACGTCTATGAATGAGACTATGAAAATTGAAATGTAAAAGACGGTCTAAGTATTCTGGAAGAGTTCTTCTCAATCCTTGTTTAATACATAATTGCCTTAAAAATCGCTTTTGTATAGAGTCAATACTATCTTTATCCACTTTGTAAATAGTATAGTAATATTCTAAATGGGATCTGACTAATGATGTATAGAGAATTTTAAGTGAGTCACATTGTCTAAAAGGTTTTGCTGTGCGCATTATAAAGCCTAACATTCTACTTGATTTAGCTATTATAGTTTTATAATGAAATTTGAAGCTAAGCGAAGAATCAAACCATACACCTAAGTCTCTTACAACACTGACTCTAGTAGTAGACGTCTAGTTTGATACTTTCAATAGAATAATCGTATTGAATTGTGTTCTTTTTCTTCGTGAAAGTGATAAAAAGTTTTGGTCCTAATGACCTAAAAAAACGTCTGGAGCAAAGACAATCAAACATCACAACCTTTCAGAATTCTCGATATGACAAGTGACTGTTTTTTCAACATTCAAGCTCCAGCACACGACATAATTGTGCCAAAGCTCAATATTTCAACCGCATCAAGGTTGTTAGTGCAAAATGATAAGCCAGGCCTAGTGCTAATCAAAGAAAATTTTACAGAAATAGAATCCTGGAAAGAAGTTGACGTTTTGAAAAGAGGGAAAACTATTTCTGACCTCAATAACGTAGAGTTGCATAGACTTGTGGCTCAGAACAGAACAGAATAAGCAGAGAAAAGAAGAAAGATCTAGTATCTACACTGACTTCTATAGCGTACTTGTATAATAGAGGTCAGCGAGTATCTATGATTGAATACTTGCCAGAGAACTGCCAAGAATTTTACAGGTATTTGTTAATAAAATTATTTTAAAAATACTGGCACTTAGCTTATATGTCGCGGAATTTAGCCTTTATGAATTGCAAAACTATTGTACTTCGGCCCATATATATATATATATATATATATAATATATATTACCTTACCTTATATATATATAAGTAAGGAAGGTAAATATGACAGAACTTTAAGAAGTATCTTTTTTTGTGGTGAAAGTAGAGATCGTACATAGTATGTGCATATGTATATTTCTTGTAATGGAGGGTTGCAGTCGCTTACTCCCGCGGTGACCGGCCGTATTGGGAGAGAGGCAAACGAAGGCAAGGAATACCGCAAGAAAGATGGGCTGACGAGATTGCGAAAGTTGCCGGTCATAGGTGACTTTCGCTTGCAAAGGATAGAGAAAAGTGGATGAAAATGGAGGAGGCCTTTACCCAAAGAGGGGTCCTTAATTAAACACATCAACTTTCATTAAGCATAATTTTGTAACAAGTCTTGTGTAATAAGGAATAAAAAGGCTTTATTATTATTTTAATTTTATTCACGGGTCTAGCCCGGACCTTTGAGAGGCATTGGTGGGGCCGAAACCAACACCAAGAGGCCCTGTTGAGTACAAAATACAATTACTATAGAATGTGTATAAAATGGAGTGTATATTCTTAGCTCTTGCGGTTTCCACCCCCAGACGGCCGGTTAAGGCAAGCCAGGGGTCAGGGTCTCTGGGGTTTTAGACCCATGGAATCGGGGTACGCGGTGTCGCCACTCACCGACGGCTCGCCATAAAGCCGCCCCTGCAATATTATTATATATATTATTATTATATTATTATTATTGCACCCCCTTATTATTATTATTATTATGACAGAACTTCGCGAGTACATTTTCCAGGGTGAAGTGTAACCTTGATATTACCAATTGATTGTTACTCGGTTCGGACCCTCTAATAACGAGCATGAGGCAAACTAAAAAAAAACTATGCCATTTAAAAAAGGAAGCAATTACAATGTTGATTCCCGCTTTACCTGTCTCGGAAAATGATTCAGAATCGGAGGCGGAGTACGCTGAAGACTCAGAGTGTGAGCAGGACGATGAACAGCTATGGCATTCGTCATCATCTTACGTATAATAATTAGGTAATGCTTAGTTTTAGAGAAAAATATAACATTAAGAGATCTGGTGAACGCTTCTCCACACAAACGTATGCCCCTATTATCTTCCTGGATAATGCCTCTAGCAATCTTTTTTTTTTATAAATTTTAGTTCTACTATTGACATTTCTGTCATTTTCTTTTTTTCACCAATTAATTGCTAAAGAAAATATAACCCTCCAAAGATTACTATGAAAATATTTAAAAGGTTATATTTCTTTTAGCAATTAGTTGCTGAAAAAAGGAAATGACAGACATGCCAACAGTAGACCTAGACTTTATAAAAAACAATGATCTCTCTATGTAGAGGCATTATCCAGGAAGAAATTAAGGGTTTCAGTTTGTGTGGAAAATCGCTCACCAGATTCCCCTTTAAGGTGTACATTTTTTTTTCTACTGAATCCACTGTAAAACGCAATTTCCATAGCATAACACTTCATAAAGGTCAAAGTCAATTAGGAAAAGAAATCGAAAAAGAATGAGAAATAAAGCGTATTTGGTCCCGGAATAGGCGTTCATGGTACGGCCCCAGATCGTCGAAATCCCCGAACTATTAAGACCCGCATCATTCGTACTGTTATAGGTAAATATAAAACCAATTGGGAAACTATTTTACGATAAACGCAATATATCGTGTAGTGGTAAGGAGCCCTCGATGCGCGAGTCCAACTCGCACCAGCAGGCCTAAAATGCGCACCGCGAGAAAATGTTCTCGATTCTACAAAACAGGACAAGGCTACGAATCTGTATAAGTTTGTCTCGTTTTCGCACGACATAAAGACACGACAAAATTTTCTCGCGGTGCGTATGTTAGCCCTGCTGGTCGGTTTTTTTTTTGATATGCGTATTAATATGTGTTGCATTATTTTTAATTACAATAAATAATACAATTCCACAGCGCGTCATTTTGCTCTGGGCTAATGTTCTATAATTCTGAACTACACTCCTCTTTCTGCCGGCCACAAATTCCGGGTTGTTTTATATACACCAGTCTAAGCAAATTCAATTGAATCTAAGGTATAAACCCTAAGTGCGTAGTTACATTTCAATGAAAAATGCTGTAACATTGGCATTTTAGTTTACTCTTCTTTAGTCAGATTGCTAAGATCGTCTTGTCAAATAGTTTCAAGACTTATTTGGTAGCCATACTTTGCATTGTTAAAGCAAACATTTGACCAAACATCAAACTTACGGATGAGCGCTGAGATTTTGATCTTCTTTAGACTTGTCAGGATCATAGTAACCATTCAGGTTGATCATGGTCAACAACTCCACGAGATGCCTCTGGTAGCCACACTCCATGAGCTTGGTGATCACTTTGTGCAGGTATTTGGCCAATTTCTCGAACACGTGGAAGAGTTCTTCGAGTTGGTGATAGCTGGTATGTGTGAACACACCGCCCGGTTCTTTTTGTTGCCATTCACTGCAACAAGAAAATTGACACAAATTAATTTATTACCAATATTTTTTATCTAATGATTTTGTCCCTTTTACTCTTAGGCAATTCGTGTCTAGCTATCTTTGTCGCATTTATCAGATCTTCTATAGAGCCTTTTAAACTTACCCTGCTTTCAAAACACGACTGAACTTCAATATCACAGTAAACATATCATTCAATAGCTTCATCACGGGCGTGGATCTGTTGTTCAACAGACATCTGAACAGCACTTTCTTTATATAAACCACGTGGCATTCGTACAAGTCATCTAATGTTCTGGCCTTCTTCAGGTCGTTTTCAAACTCTTTCCAAGAGACTAGTATGCATGTGGTGACTATGTAGTTGTCTAGGGCTCTGATCATGGAAGCCATGATATGTCTGTGGATTTGAACGCTGGTGTATTGCGGCGATCGCGCCAGTTTGTTTGAGTGCTGCTTGGATAGCTTTGCTGATAGTTTTAGGTTCTGAAATATTAAAGAACATGCCATTTTAGACAACGGTATTATTACCAAACAAAACGGCCATGTCATCATCAGCCCGGAGACGTCCACTGCTGAACGAAGGCTTCCCCCTTAGACCGCCACACTGTACGACAACCTGCCATTTGCATCCACCGGTTGCCCGCGACTTTTACAATGAAGTGGCAATGTCAGTGGTGAAGTGGTAGTTAAAGTGGCAATGGGCAGGCCGCATCGCTCGAAGAACTGATAACCTATGGGGGAGAAAGGTTCTAGAGTGGCGACCGCGAACCGAGAGACGCAGCATTGGAAGGCCTCCCACTAGGTGGACCGACGACATTGTATCGGCCATGTAAATGTACGAAAATATAATTTTCGATCCCCAAGCCGCCTGCCAAGCGTTGGGATTATGGCAACCTCTCCTTAATAAGGGGGAGGCCTTCGTCCAGAAGTGGAAGTCTAAAAAAAAAAATTATTAGTGCGCGATTAAGTCCCGGTGATAAACATAATTAAACATAATTATGTCTTCCGGTTGATGAGTATTTTTGAAATATATATTTTCGCTAATGATCAATTTCAACAAAAACTGCTTCTGTTTAGCCGGAACGAAATACCAAGTTTCACGGAGAGTGTCCACTAAGCCAAAAGAAGCTCATTAGAATCAACCATATCGCTTAAAACACAGCTGTTCCGTAGAATATCGTTTTTTTATAAAACCGACTTCTATTTCAACTACCTTGATGACACCATTTTTTCCAGTTATTTTGATATTGAACCAATTTCGATAAAATTTATATGGGACCACCTCTGAAGTGACCTACCAAACAAAAAAAAACATCAAAATCAATTCATAATTGGCGAAGAAATCGCGAAAGAAAATAATGCGTCAGATCAATTGTATATAGTCTCCCGAGGCGAAGCGAAGCCGTGACAAACATGAGATCCGAGGATTCCGAGGCTTCTTTACTTGCTCCCGCGGTGTGCAGCGACGGTGATAATGGAATGGACGGGCCCAGCGCTTGCAAATCGTTCAAAATTAACAAGTCAACACAATCAAGCATGCCTAGCTAAAAGTATGCATATTACATTTGCCAGAAAATAGAGATAGCTAATCTAATTACTGCATGACAAAAAGAGAACACATGTACATGTATTAGAAGTTTGTATTGTCGTATCGTACGGCTCGCATGTCGCAAAGACAGAGTATGACTGACGCGACAGGAGAGCTGGCGCTCAACATATAGTCTTCAAATTCCGTGCGCTTATTTCCCGTCCATTCATTTTATCATTGTCGCTGGTGGTTTGTATACGATTTTATGTGCCGCTGCGGGGAGGAAGTGGTACCTTCGCTCCGCGTAGCAGGGCGAAAGTAACCACTTTCGTCCCGCAGGCATGTAAAAAACATAGAGGCGAATTGAGAACCTTTATTTTGAAGTCAGTTGAATGTCATGAATAATCACTGTACTTGGAGGATCGAGCTCTGGCTGGGTATATAATCAAAGTCACTGTATGAAGTGTATAGAACAGCAGAATTATTATAGATTTTTTTTTCCCGCAGTAAAAGTTCATCATAACGATGAGTAATTACGTTTCTTTTCAGTTTTCATATTAATACTACATAAATTTACTAGAGTTCATTCCAATATGGGTTTCGGAACTCATGAAAATTTCAAAACCACTCTTGCAATGCAGGCACAAAGATTCAATAGTATTAAAAATCAAACCAATTTAATCTTACCTCGAAATCCTCCGCCAGTACCCAAAAGATCCTCCTCATCTTGATGAGGAACTGGAAGACCTTAGCGTACCGGAGCAACGCTTCCTGCGACAGTATGATGTTGAGCGGCCAACTGACGGAGTACGTCAGGGAGAGGCACTGCAGCACGTCGGGGGAACTGTGCTGGAAGCTCAGGGGAGACTCCGAGATCGTAAACGAAAGGTTCTCCGAGAATTTGTGAACGTCTGGAAATAAGATGAAAATGAAAAAAAAAAATTGGCGCTCCGGCTCTCCGCGTGACTTCAACGAGCCGACCGGTACGGTGGAATATGAATTCATTGTTATACAAATAGAGTACAACGTAGTTCTGTATGTAATAGCCTCAATATAATGTTAGAGACTCGGAATACTTACGCGATATTGAGGATCCAAGCGCCTTATCGAGTATATTATGCAAAGTTGCAAAATTTAACAATTCCTGAGGATTAAGCGTCTTCGTCAACTTCGCAAACAAATTTTGACAAATACTCCTCGAAAACTCCCCATCCATGAGAAAAAAATAATCTTTTAAACTCCTCAAATGCTCATACATGTCCAGATCTCCCAGAAAATATGTCAGTATAGAGTTATTGACCACTTCTAGTTGGTAAGTCAGGGGTAGCATCACAGATCTTTGTAAACAGGCCGTCAATGTAGCAATATTATCACTAGTTACGTTCTGTTTCTTGTCCTTCGAGCCAAAATGAGCCGCATATATATCAGAATACGGTTGCTTTTTCACTTCTTCCATTATGATAGCTGGATGGGTGTAACACGAACTAGTCATTTCCAATTCAAGCTTATCGGTTAAATATTCTTTAGAATAATTTTTGAGATCCTTTATTCCGAATGGATCGAACTCTTCTAAATTATAAGAACCATCTAGAATGTTGAAGAGTGATCGTTTTTGCGAGGTTTTGACTTCGATTGAGTCGAGAGTTTTTGATGGGGAGTTCTGTGGACTCATTTCGGTTTGCGATTCGCTTATAGTTTCGTTTTCGGTGTCGTCCAGCATCGGGAAGTTAAAGCCGTCTGATGATAGATATTCCTTTTTAGTTTTCTCAGACTCAAAGTCCTTGCCGATTTCGCTGTGCGGTGTGAAAATGTCACTCGTTAACGCACCTTCGAGCGGAACGTCCGCTGTAGTCGGTGTTTCTAAATCCAACTAGAACAAAAACAAGGATAAGTAGTGATAAAAATACTAATAATTAAAAGAGAGTATCTGAGAAAAGTTAAATTGCTGTGAGCATGTTGTTGCTAAATGTTTTAATACAGCTTTTTTTAAACGGTATTGCAGGTATCTTTGGTATTCTTAATTTAGTTAGAGTGTAATTAAAAGTTGAATTAAATGATTACCCTTGGAAATAGTTCTCCTGGCGTAATAGTCGCATTTGGTGTGAGGTTATCGCTGGAAGCTCCATAAGGCTTCAAATTCAATGTCAACCCAGACCTTTCGCGTCTAGAGCTACTAGGTCTACTCTCTAACTCCGACGTAAGAACCTTTTTTTTATTTCTGATCGCTTCTTCTTGAGCCACATTAGCGGGGTCTTTTGTATGTAATGCTTTGGCAGGGAGATTGTATTCCACACCTAGAACTTTTTGTTTATTAATTATAGCTTCTTTTTGTGCGTCCGTTTTAGGTTCCACCACAGTCATCGCTTTAGGGATAATTTTGTATTCTTCACCTAGAACTTTTAGTTTATTGCGTCTCGCTTCAACAAATGGTGACCATTCTTCGTTTAAATTTTCGTCTAAAGGGTCTATAGTTATAGTTGGGCGTAAATTGTTTTCTTTGTCTGTATGTCCGAATTCGTGTGTCATAACCTTTAGTTTGTTTTTCAAGGCCTCATTTCTCGCTATAAGATACTGTTCGTTATCTACTGATTGTTCTATATTCGCGCCTATGACGTTACTCGAAGTAGTGTGCTCTGTGTTGGTAGTATATTCATTAACAATGTTGCCTTGAGAGTCTAAGTTTCTTTTATTGTCACAGCTTTTGTCGTCAGTTTTTGAAACGCCAAAGAAGCTTTTGGCGACGCTGCAAATAGCGCTCAAGACATCAGTGGAAGACTGTGATTCCTTTTGGATAACTTCAATTTCTGTATGTTTTTGTTGTTCGACATCTTCCATTATAACTGAATTGATTGATTCTGTCATAGTATTAGCATCTTCAGTAATTGTTGATTCTTCATTTAATTGTATTACATCGGTTTGTGGGTTTTTTTCTTTAGCATCTAATACATCTTCGCGTTTATCTTCACTGCTCTGTATAGATTTTGCCATTTCTTCGCTTTTTTGGTGTTCTAACTCTAGTTTTTCTCGCTTCAAGTTGCGTTCCTCGGTCGACAGTAGTTGCATTCGACTTTGGTCCAGTTGCAATCGTTTCAATTTCCATTCTGTGTGCATTTGTTTCTTCTCCACTTCCATGTTTAGTTTTGAGTAGTATTCCATTATTTTGTTCCTAAAATTTGAATGTTGTGGTTAGAAGCTAGTTAGAAATAATTTGGTTGATAATGAAACAAAACCATATGTAAACATTTATTTTTTTATGTTTGCCGTTAGTATCCGCAAATCCAGAGTTAAGAGGTAGGCTCGTTCCATCCTAGACCATATCATAGCTCGTATATGGCAGAGTACAGGGTTTGAGTACACACCACTCAGTTTATGTATAGCCATAAACCATTTTTGTATGAAAAAACTTTACAAAATGGCGCTTACTTTTCGTCATCCCTAATCCTAGAGTCTACTTCCTCTGTAGCCTTATCGCCGGCCGCTTCAAGTTCGTATCGCTTCCGTTCTCTAAGTTTCGATTTCTGCTTCGCGGCCTTTGCTTCAGCCATCGCTGCTTCGAGGACGCGAAGGGAATGTTGCTTCTCCGCTATTATAAGCTGGGCTAGGCGTTTGCGTTCCGCTGAAATATAATCAAGAAATTACATCTTATGAAAAGTAATCTAATTTGAGAAATAAACGAATACTTTCGAGTAATCAAACAATGGGTACAGACTGATTGAAATTTAATGGCGGCTGTGAAGTGAGCTGCAAGCGAAACTTTGCGAGGCTTTTCGATGGTACGCACACCGCACTCCTAATTTTTGCTACTGCACAGCGTTTCGTGCCTAAGTTCACAGCCGCCATTAAGTTTGAATCAGCCTATAGTTTTTTAAGCTTCAGTGAAGTTACTAACTGATATAAACTTAATGGCGGCAGTGCAATTAAGCGCAAAACGCTGCGCAGTGGCAAAAATGAGGTGCGCGGTGCGCGTACAATCGCAAGGACTCTGCAACTGAAACAAACCAACCAAGACTTCCCACCAAGCAAAACCCTGCACCTGATCTAATAAGCAGCGTATAGAGAGATATTAAAATTGCTATAACCGTTTATTTCTAGTGTATTTCCGCTCCAAGATCGTTTCAAGTATAATAGTCAAAATGGACTTACGCAAAGTAACGTCCTGTAACAAGTCATTTACAATTAACATGACACATACCGACAATTTTCTCTAAGGTGTCAGCCTGTTTCAACGTCGCCATTTCGGCAAACGCCTTCCGTTCCGCCTCTCGCTTCAGCAGTATCTGATCGAACGTCACCAACTCTCCCGTTACGAACAAACAACGCGTTCTGTAGACGTCTAACAACTGTTGCTGCTTTTCTAGTTCCTCGAAACTGGCGCAGCATTTCACGGAGGGATGATCCGATGATATCAGTAAGACTAGAGGGTTCTGAAACGTGTGAGACTTCTCTAAATATGGAACGTTAAAACTATTGAATAGGAGGAAAACTACTTTTATAACTTATGCAAGTGGAAATATTTTTTTTATCCGAAATTCGTATCTTGCCTGAAGTATATCAAAGGTGCAGTGGAACGGTGCAGATGGATCGCGCTTGGAAGAAACTTTTTTATTCTGGATTTTAAGACACTCTTACAAGAACAGTTTTTTTTTACATCTAATATTTCAGGGACGAGCGCAGTGCAGTGCGGCGCAGGATTGTGTTCGCAAGTGCACAATTTTAGCACTGCTACACTATTGCAACCAGGCTAACGTCTTGCTCATCTAATCACTTGTATGAATAAAAAAAAATATATATAGGCTTTCGTTCGACCGCCAACTCGCCTGATGTTAAGCGAAGGTGCAGTCTACGATGAAGCACGACTGCCTAGAACAAAACCGATACACTCGCGACTTGACGAAAACCAAATTATATCTCTCGAGAAACACCCACTCGGGAAGCGCATTCCACTGTTTAGCAATTTGCACAATAAATTGGAACTGTGGAACAAATCGTTAGATCTAAAATTTCGATTCGTTAGATTCTGCTCGAGATCAATAGATAGATAGATCCCTTGGAATAAAATGTTCGAATCGAAACACTAAGTGAGTTCGTATAGACTGAGAAACCAGCTCTAATATCGGGATACGACATACTATGTCACCCGAAGGCCTCTGACATCGAAACGCTTTGAATGTACATGAGGAATATCTCTGTATGGATATGGATGGCTCTTAATTTGATTGAGTTGTTATATTATTTTTTTCATTGAATTTGGTTGGTAACAATTTGAGTTAAGTACCTACCCTAGATGTCGCATTATAGGTAGACATGTGTCGCGAAATCTAGTGTCTTTCGTTCCTATACAGGTGTTCACAAAAACTTCTATTAGTAAACTAGTATGTTCTACAATATAAATACACATTTAAGGTCACGAGTAACATTTACTAATTTACTAACGTTCCTAAGGTCAAAAGATAAAGTAAAAAGGCAATATTACAAAGTTATCATGGAAAGTAACTGAAATATAAACTATGCTATAATTAACAAAAAGGTTTTATGCGCGTTTATAAATAGCGTGACAACTCTGACGTGGCAACGCGTGACAATGCATGTGTATATATGTGTGGATGTGGGGTTGTTTGTGTTTACGTTCTGAGACTTACGCTTGGATTACACAACTTCAAAAGCCTCAGTGACTTTCCACAGAGCAATATAAATTTGGCCAGTGTTCTCAGGAAGTCTGGCACTGCCATGCTCTGAGTTATGTGGAACCCTTTGTCCCAGTATCGTTTCGAGCGACAGTTAACGTACTGCATGTCTTTGCGGATGAAGAATTCGTTGTATCTGTCGTCTAGCTCGCCCTCGAATATAAATCGTTCAATGAATCTGCAAATTGGTAAAATAAGAGCTGAGAAACTACGCTTTCGTTTTATGTGTATAATCAATTTTGCTAAAGGATTATAACAGATTAAAGTAAAAGTTATTTATGATACTAGTGCGGTAAGTTGGTTTTTACAAACGACATAGTCTCAAGTTTGTAAAAACCAATACCGCACGAGTTCCATACAACGTTTTACTACACATTTGCGAGAAAACAGATAACAGAAGTACTTACAACAGAGTCAACAGATAATGAGCCAAACTTTATTATTTTGTTTTTATTACATCGGACGGAAAGTCGCAACTAAATTCCTACTTGACTTTGGCAAATGCTCAAAGTGCGATGCCATAACCTTCCTAGGGGGAAAGAAGAAAAAAATACTTCGTTCTAAAGTTCGTCTTCGTTAAAACGTTTCTAATATGAGTGTCTTTTCGTGTTGTTTCCAAAACTCCAAAGAAGCTTATAGTAAAGTTGCCACGACTTTACTAGGGCATGACTTACTAAGTGTGACATCACTTTGACTGTGACTTAGACTCATTCGACGTGAAAATTATCAAAAATTTGATACAAATAAATACTTGACACTGGCAAATGCACAAAGTGCGACGCCATAATCCTCCTAGGAGGTAAGATGAAATGGCGCGAATTAACAAATGGCGCTAAGTGCGCGTGGTGAAAATTAGAAAATAAATAAAAAGTAGTGGTGAGAATTTATTTCGTTACATTTTCTGTTTAATATTAAAGTAAGACAAACCTATTGAGCATAAGCGCTTCCAAGGAGGTTCGACCATTCAGCTTATTTATTCTGGTAATGTGAAACTCTTTGGTGGAGTTCTTAAATTATTATGATGGAAATTTAAAAAATACCGTAAAATTTACGCAAAGCGCTATACAAGGTAGTGTGCGGTAAAGGCTTTTCCGCACGCTCCGTTGTATGGTGCGTAATGTTTAACTTTCGAACGATATATACAGGCTTCGTAAATGCACTTTTTGCGCAAATGTGTTGTAAAAATAATTTTGCCACACCGGGACCGCCGCTGGCCTCATCTGCGATAAGTTTTGCCTCATTGTTTCGCATTTTTCGAATAGATGGAATAAATACTTACTTGAAGTAAACCGTGCAAACGGATAAGAGTGAGTTGAACATCGCGCACGCGGTCGCCTGATGCGTCACCAGGGATATTTCGTTGAAGAGATACGACATCAGTTCAGCTCCGTGCGGTAAGGTCGTTCGGTAATCTGAAACGTCCAAAAAGTTTAAGCAACTCTAACCTAATCTAAACTTAATTACATGTCAAAAACAGCTGTTTCCAAAATCCCATTTTAAAAAATCAGAGTGTTCAGAAATTGGTGCCGTGACCAGGATACTAGGGTCTCACAGCAGAGTGTAACAGCTGTTTTTGTCAGTTTATTTAAGCACTTATTTAAGCTTATAAGCCAGTGCTACAGTACAGTCTATTAGTCTGGCTGTCTGCATAGCAACCAAGGGCATCTGATTGAAGGTCACTAGTTTGGACAGTGTGAACAGTGCGCAATGGTCGGATACGTTCATCCGCCGACCAAAAGCACATGCATACCGTCAAACGGTTAGAGTGACATTGATTGTTAGGCCCACGAATCTGACTATCTGGAACAGGCTTTAATACCCCACTGTTGGGCATAGACCCCATAGTTCTACCATCAACAGGTGATTGAGCGATATTCCGACAAACATCAAGCCTGGCGAGACGGATTCACATACATTAAAAAAATTAAAAGATTACGTATATTAAAAATCGCGGGGCAAAGCTACTGTATAATACAATATGATGATTGATGATCTTCAATAATCTGAAAATGTGCGAGCAAGATAGCTGCGTGGGCGCCACAAGGACTAACATTTTTGTTACGGTCTAGTTGTAAGTTTTTGTTGTCGCCAGACATGATGACGAAACCTCCATACTTATATCTGGAGAATAAATTCATTGGCATATTTTAAACCGTCTAACTGAAAGGGCCCGTTTCGTGGAAAAGCTATTAAACTTACCAGTGTCAATCATTTTGTAAATAGAAGCGACGGTCTCAATTTCATATTTAAGTGGTTCCATGTGGAACAGAATCTCCAATAAGGTGGGCATGCAGTTGATATCTTCAACGCTGTTCTTACAGAACTCCTCATATATGGAGGTAGCTTTCAGACGGAACTCCAGCAGATACCGCCGCACCACTTCGCGGGCTGCCTGTAAACAAACTTAACTATATTTAATTTACGAAAAAGGTAAAAATTGTGAATTGCGATATATCATGCTTACATAACGGCATCACCCTTTAACATCCCACTGCCAAGCATAAGCCCTCGAAGGGCGAATGGGCGGTAGCCGACCACGTTACCTCGTCAGGGTAATCAGATTTATACTCGTCATAGAATTTCTTATCGACGGAAAGGTTGTGGCGTAATGAGTGGATAACCTTATACCTACAGATACGTGACATCGAGATAGTTCAGAAAAGAACGAAATTAGTTCTATAAAAATCACATAATTTTGAGTTGAAATAAGTTAATATATTTACGTAGACTGAAATTATACTCGCGACACAAAAATAGCAGTGTTAATTCGATAGCACATCTGATCAAGACTACAAACCAGAAAACAGATCAAGAAACTACCTCTAAATGCGGCTATGCTACTTTTGCGGAACACATTATTTTTTTCTTAATCACCATGATGTCTCCCATCTGTTGGTATAAGGTTATCCATTAATTACGCCACATTAAGCAGGTTTCGTCATTATGTTTTCCTTTCCCGAAAAGCCAGAGGTCTTGGACAGGCGTTATCTGTTACCATCACAAGAGAGTGTTGTCGTCTTGTTGCTATAAAAACCTACCTCATAGACTAAACCGTTGCTGTAAAAATGGTCATCCAAGGACTGGTTGAAGGCAAAATTCTGCAGTCTCCTATAAAAGGTCCCGATCAGCAACAGATTTGATATATATCCCGCGATGCAATCCTTGGATATGCCTTCCAGAGCTAGATCATCTCTCATGTAGAAACAGTCGGATTCCTCACTGTAAGGAAATGAAGTTGTCTCTACACCAACTGAAAACATTAGAATTTTGCTGTTAGTAAAATATAAGTAATGTTTAAACTAACCTGAAATTTTAGAGTCTTTTAAAAACTTGATATATGTGGCATAGCAAGCTTTGCGTTTGACTTCTGGCATCTCTCAAGATTATAACCGTGACAACTGACACACTCATTAAGATGTGTAATCAGAAACTTCAGCCACAAAACGTCCACTGCTGGACGAAGGCCTCCCTCTTAAAAGAGGGGTGTTGCCATAATCCCCACGCTTGGCAGGCGGCTTGGGGATCGCAGAATGCTCACCACCGTTAACCAAAAGGACGCTGCTGTCCGTCCTCCGGTGGGTCTGGTTGCAGTTTAAGGACATAACCAGGTCCTAAAAAAAACGTAGCAAATATCATGCAGTTTTCCATTGCGCGATCAGGGAAATGTGTCATCATTTTAATGCCATTTTAAGAATAATCGTATATTTTCAAGGCCATTTTAAACAATATCTTAATTTTCAACGCTGATTTAGAAAAAGGCTTTAGACAAATATTGTTATTAAAAGACAGAGTCCCCATTTGTTATCATTTACCTATGTCATATGTCATACCTATGTATATACCATATGTCATTTTCATTTTCAATCATTTTCATTTACAATGAAACTTTGCAATAAAGCATTCTGAAAAATGAATATGCATTTATGTGAACAAAAATATGCCTATTTTTGCCTATGTTCTAAAATTCAAAAGAGAAGCGGAAAACGTATCAAAAATAAACAAAAGTGTCATTTTTATACCCAAACACGGATTTCCGTAATCTTAAAAGCAAATTTTAAGAATAAATCATAGTTCTCAATGTATGATTTATTCTTAAAATTACTTCTTCTTACTATTCCACTTACTGATTAAATACATAGTATGACGTATAAACTGTTTCTCCGATACTATATTCAGATCTGAGAGGGCATCTTCGTGCATTCGCCGCCACAAGGTCATCTCTCTCGGTGATGTGGCTATCAACTGTCTTTCGTTAATAACTGGCAGTTTGGCTGTAAAATAAAACATTAATTAAATGATTTGACAATTTACCTATGTAATGCTTTCATTTCATTATATAAATAAATCGGAGGACATTTTTCACACAGTGCTATCTAGCCCCAAACTAAGCAAAGCTTGTAATAGGGAAACTAGATAGTTGATAAAATACTTTTTTGTTTTGTAAATACATACTCATAATAAAAACTGACGTGGTTATGACACATTTTTATTTTTTTTGGTCTTTATCTTCACTCTTTGAAAAAGGTCACCGGATGTGATCGAAACTATAGTCGGAGTATCCGATTTAATTAAACGTTAGTATTCCCGCATAAATAAAACAAAATACTCATAATACATACTACACCCAGACACAGAAGAAACATTTATGTTCGTCACATAAATGTTCGCCCTTGGTGGGGATCGAACCCACGCCGTACAGCTCTGAAAGCAGACACACTACCAACTGAGCTATGTGGCAGTCAACTCATATAAATAACCAATTCATTCGATACTAGACTAGATAAAAAGATCGATCTAATTCTAATCACATCGTCATCTACAGCCTTATTCCATAGCTGGGTACAGACATTGTTTGTTAGCTTTTTATAATAAAATGGATTAGGGGATCTAGATAAAATTTGCCATAGGGATAGCTGTTTCTGGAAAAGGATATAGGCTACATTTAATAGTCCTCATCATCTCCAGCATTTATCATCACAATTTTTCTTCAGAGCACACATAGTAGAAAATAAACTTACAAACAACCTCCCATATATCATCAGGTATATCTTTGTCTACATGCATGGCTAGTTCCCAGATGTCTACAGAATCCTCGCCAGGTTCTGCTCGGTACATTTCCTGAATGTCTTTCAGTTTGCCGCTAGTACTTGCTAGTGATATCTGTAACCATAGATAAAAATAGCCTATTAAAAAAACCAGCTAAATTCACAAACAATCTCAACTCGATGGTCTGGCCTCAGGGTGAGGTAAGTACTTTAAACATTGGCCAAACTATATTCAATCAAGCTCACCCACAAGGTAAGCTAGCTGTGTTCAAGCTGTCTGTATGTGTGCTATAAATCACCTCTGTGTCTGTGATTGAAGCTGAAGATTTCACTACTGACATAGGTGAGCGCATGGACTATACCAAGCTTATTTTCGAAGTGAGGGTGGTATACGGCACCAGTCAATACAATTTATTATCATTGTATGTGACACTTCATGTTTCCATACCAACCAGAATTGAAAACAGAAAAGGGCTATGTTTTCACTCCTTGGGAAAGGTCACCAGATGTGATTGAACATTAGTTCGGAGTATATGGGATCGTTTAATAATCCATTAAAATAAGACTATCAAAATCACATCAGTGTGCATCAGTGTTCATGCAGTTACATTCAGTGTCAGGAACAAACACCAACCGCACTTGGAGTTATCTCTTTTGAAAAACGATTCTTTTTTTTTATACATTCAAGTGATGAGACGAACAAGACGTTCGCCTGGTGGTAAGCGTCACGCCTGCCACTAACAGTAGCAGTGCCAGAATTATGAACTTGCGAACACAATCCTGCGCCGCACTGCACTGCGCTCTTCACCCTGATATATTAAATGTTAAATCTCATCATACCCAGTAATTTCTCTGGTAACATTGCCCTTCAAACCAGAACACAGTAATGCTTGCACACTACTGCTTGGCGGTTGAATAAGTGACAAAGGCGTGGTACTTCTCCAGTCGGACTCTGCAGTGGAGTCCTACCATTACAAAATCTCTTCATTAGATCCTATAAAAGTAAATATGAGTGACACCAATGACTTTACCTTAACATTAGGTGCCTGCAGTGTAGGTATCTGCAAGTCTCTAGGCACTGTCAGCCGTGGATAGTTAAACATGGCCGTCTCAGAGTATGGAGATGCATGCGTTGACGTCATTGATGCAAATGACATTGGACTCAGGAATGTTCTGAGCTCCATGTGTTTTGGTATTTGGGATACAGATAGTTCAGGCAAATCTGGAAATTTTAATTTGATATGCATTATAACAAAATCTATTGCAAAGTTTTAAAATTATTATGCTTTGTTTTGTATTAAATTAACTAAATCAATTTTAAAAAGATGAACGCTATTGTTAACTCACTAACTTTCATCAAAATTGGTTTGTGATAATTTACTACCTAGTAGCTACTAAATATAGATGAAATGAAAATAACTAATCCAGGGCACTATTACATTACTTACATGGTTTAGACTCAAAGGACTCAATAGTGTACTCTGTGTATGTCTGAGACTTATTAGGATCGACTGGAACATTCTGCTTCAATGAGAATGGTAACTCAAACACATGTGACGGGTAATATGAGTATGGTTGAGGCGATCCAAACACTTCTCGAGGAGGTTTGGGGAGCATTTCATCAAAGAGGCCAAAGCTAAATGGTTTCTGTAAACACAATACTGTCAAAAAGTACAGAATGTATGGAACCAAAAAGTAAGGAACAAGCTTTCACTCAAGAATAGATCAACCAAAAAGTAAGGAACGGATTTGATGAGATGGTTTCATGAGCACCTTGCTGCCTTAGTTCCAATGTATCCCGAGATGTAGGCAGTACCTTATTGCTCCTAGATGCAGTGTCTTTTCATATAAAAATTATCCAGGAAAACTTTGAGATTGCATGGTTTGCATGATATTCCATTCATCATTATTTTAAGAATGATATCTTGTATGTAACTATGGAATTTGGTTTCACGTTGTCAAGTATTTGTGAAATTGGCGCTCATAAGCTTAAAAATATTGACATAGTGGTTATGGTAACATTATGTAGACAAGGGGTCATTTTGAATATTTTTGACATATTCCAAACAATATAGTTCGAAGGTCAGCTCCGCTCGCATGCGCAACTCTTGCGTATGATTCAAAAATAAGGTCCGAGAATTTACCTTAACGAATTTCCAACCTAAACTTGTTTTGGTAACATACCTGATACATTTCTGATGATAGATCTGGCTTCACGCTATCTCTCAGACCAATTAGAAGTCTTAGGATATTGTACATATTATCCTTGCTAACACCGAAATCAGTCTGACGTATCATACTTATGAATTTCTTCAGTTCTGTAGCTCTCCTATATTCAGCTGTATTTTTTACTCTTTGTTGCATCACGTAATAATACGAGAGCAAATCGGCAATGGGCTCGTTGGAGCTTGGAGGGAAATCCTTGGAAGTCTTTCGTAGAATGATTTCATATGAATGAGACCTCATTTTATTTGATAGTCGTTTCTGAGACAATCTGTTGTGGGTACAATGTTGGGAAGCTGTTTTTGTGCATAGCTCCGACAGCAGCTGAAAAACCCCTGCATCATCAAAGTTATCCTTTGAAGCCATTGTTATGTTTTCGTATATCTTTGTAAATCACTTTACAGCAACAATCACAAATGCCGCTTGTATTTAAGCGTTTTTGTAAGAAACGAATTTAATAATTTGTAAGTACTGGATAAATTGAGAAACAACAACATTCATCATTATGGATAAGAATTCAATTCAATTAATTTCAATTCAAATCAGTGGGAGGCAATAATGTAGTTACGACACAGATAATGTACAGCATGATATTGTACGGCATAATAATGCGCAGTATGATAATTGGTGTACATGTACATTGAATATCATGCTGTGCGATATCGTGCCCTGCAATATCATGCTATACATTATCGGCTCGGCTCAATAATGCACACCCCGATTTTGTACAGACTGATATTTGATGTACAAGTACACGAAATCCTTATTTGTATAGCAGTTTAGCAGTTAGGTTTAGGTTTTTTTTTTAATTGTCATTTTGAGAAACGTACTGGATTATTGGCTGTACAATATAGGGCCGTACAGCTGTGACAGTGACAAATAAAAAATTTCGATAACTCGTATCGTGATCCCGAAGTTACTTTTTTTTCTTAGTTATTGGCATCACACGTTGTGCATTCTGCCAGTGTCAAGTTTATGAATTTTCAAGATTCTTTTAATAAAATAAAGTCAAATATGTCATTAAAACACAGTCAGTCACACGAAACCAGTCATAGTCGAGTCCAAGTAATGCCCTAGTAAAGTTGTGTAACTATGAGCTTCTACGGAGTTTTTAGAACAACACGAAAAGAGATATTTCACCACATTATATGACTGGTAGGTAATACAATATTATATCGAAAGGGTCAATCTTCTGATACTATTATATTAAATTATCCAATAAATCAAATAAGTATATTAAAATGTTATTTCTTTTCTTATTTTACATACCAAATTAATATCATTAATATTATTTTAAGTTTTAGTTTTTAGTTAGTATTTTAAATTTTCGTTAATTTTCTGTTTTTTTAAGTTGTTATGTGAAAATAAATAGTCAACGTTCGAAACTTTTTACCAATGTTAATTTTTTTTTTCAAAAATGTATCAGGCATTCAGTCGAATCTGGATAGTAGCTTTCTTTTGATAGTAGCTTTCTCGTAATACAATAATGAATGAAGGCATGATAGGTTGTGTCAGATGTATGAATATTAAACTATCATCATCATCAATCTAATAGTTATGCCAGACATGCGGCTTCAAGCGGCCTTCTAAAAGTCTCAAACTATACAACACGTACCTAAATAACCTAAATGTAATGTTAAAATCAACATAGTCAAAAAATCAGTGTACTATTAGTACTAATAGATTTACTAAACTGTACTAGTATACTTCATGATTTGAACTAGTACGGAGCGCTCCGGACAGTGAAAGATTAAGCACAAGCCTAGAGTTAGTGTTAGCATATAATTTGTTATTTGCTAAGTTTTGTAAGGCGCTCATACTATCACTTACCAAAGAGAATTTAACACTACGTTATATCACTTACCACTAACCATTTGTTACATCCCATATTACGATTTTTAATATACTTCATTGCCTTGGAGGATCTAGCTCTCTATATAATCATAGTTCATTGCACTCAATATGGCTATAGCTTCTGCAGTAAAGATACTAGCATGTTTGTCAACTTTGTAACCCACGCATATATTAGAGGATGGTTCAAAAATGGCATATGAAACAGCACTATCATTTTTAGAGCCATCTGTGTTGATCTTCGTATAGCATCCGTCCGTTTGATGGCAATGAAGATTGAAGAGACATGTGGAACCTTATTTTTGAATCGTGCGCAACGTTGCGCATGCGAAAGAAGCCGACTTTCAAACGATATTGAAAAATAACAATTACTATCAATAAAAGATAATTACAATAACAATTAATGTAACAATAATAATTTATCAGAATTTCAACAAAATGATACAAGAAAACTTGGAAAAGCACTTCACCAACGAACGCGAACTGTAAAGTGAAGCAGTGAAGGTGAGTGAACTGCGTTTTCACAAGAAAAATGCGAAAAAAAAGTGGGCCATATTTCGCCAGCGCCGTCTATCCTTTGGCTGTAGAACTATGTTTTGACAGCTGACAGAAAACTTTCCATTATGTCATGAAAATGCCCACTGAAGAGATTAATGTGGCAAATGCGTAATGTGCTAAGCTTCTTTTTCAGGAGAAAGAAAAGAAAAAACACATCATAACATAACCTCTCTGATCTAAACCTCTTTTACGGAAAAGAGGTTTTCGAGTCTTCCTTTCTGTTTTGCTTACTGTACTCATTTGGATTCCTATGAATAGAGGGAACTTATTTTAAATATTTCACTTTACTATTATTCATAAATAGGAAATCGAAATGAACCAAGCCGAAGTTTCCAAGCTAGTGTCCAAGCTTCGTATAAACGTAAAACCGCTACCTCGAAGATTGAGGAGCCCAAAAGGTGACGAAGGAAGGCTAGACAAATTGCGTAAAACTGTAACAGGACTTATAAAATTTGAGAGGATTGAACTTAATTACCACAGAGCTGATGAAGCTCGACAATATACTGAAAGGGTAAGTTTCAGACTGACCACTGCTTACTTCTCTAATCAACCAAGTCAAAATATTATAAATGTTTATTCCTTTTCCTTTTGTTTTAGCTGATTTCTGAAGCCTTACGTCATGGAGACTGCCACAAGCCAACAATGGATATAGCAGACTACTGGTTACTTGAAAAAGATCTTGTTCACAAGTTGTTCAAAGTACTTGTGCCAAGATATGAAAACTCTAATACAGCGTTCACAAAAATGCATTATGCTCCAAAACCACAATATGCTCGCGTACTTGACAAAGTAGTGTTGGAACTAAAACAAAACCCTTACCCCGATCTTTATCAAAAACAGTCTAACAATAAGTACTCCATTCAAAATGTTTTATTGGAAGCAGCTAAACACGACTACAAACAGTCCAAAGTTAAAGAAATGGGCAAATTTTTTAAAACTGAGAAGCGGCCTGTTATACCGAGTGATCAAAATAATCATCAAAAGTTAACATCTGAAACCGAGAATAATAGCCAAAAAAAGAGTGATGAAGAGATTAAACGTGAGAAGTAAAAGTGTTGGAAATGTACCCCACATTTCCTAAAATCTTGATTTAAAAAAAACTGTCTGTAAAACTTTTATGCCACAGTTTCAATCAGTGTTGCCATGTGCACCATAATTACGGTAAATGCACCTTAATCAGCACAAATTTACCAACTACTGTTGAAGCATAACAACGGTGACGAAATCTACAGTAATTTGCAGAGGATATTATTTTGTAAAAAAAAATACTTAAAGAGTCACCGCCTGAATAATTTTTTTACTTACAGATCGTTTTTTTTTATTGAAAAAGTAAATTCCAATGCTCTAAAACCATAATCCGTTAAATTAACAATGACATCTTGGCAACATCGTGTCATTTATTCCTTTATTTATTTTTCTAAATACTGAATACGAGCTTAGATTTCAAGATCAACGAAATTAGCGGAGTAATCGCGTAACAAACACACAAAAAAACTACAATTTAATAGAGAACCTCTTTTTTTTGAAGTAGGTTAATTAAATCAGAACATTTTCTAAAATAAGCAGATGTTCATATCAGATTCAGACATAATTTTTTTGTGTAGTTTTTTTAAATCAGAATCCATGTAAATATTCTGAATTACAATAATATTCTTTTAGTAACATTATATATTGTTTTTCCAATAAAATTTGTGCGATAAAATTGCTGTTTTATAAAACAATATTGCACCATATTTTTCACCGTATTTTCCCTAGCGCAGTTACCGTAATTTCTTAGAATCTATCTATATAAATTCTGACATGGCAACACTGGTTTCAACCCTCAATAGTGAGAAGTTGATAGAATTTAACATGGATTAATTAGTATTTTTTAAATAAGGGGATAGTGTACAATAAGTGTAATAATTATGATGTAAAGAATATGATAAATTAGATGCTATGAACTAGAAATTCTTTGTTTATTTCAATTATTATTTTTATCATTGAAATAATATGTTTTAAAAGTGCTTTATAAAATAACCATTGCTGAAACCTGATTTAAAAGAGATTAATCTTCTAGAACCTATTGAAAGTGTGAAAACAAGAGTGGCTACATGCAGGGCCGTGGCCAGGAATTCACTTCGGGGGGGGTCGAGCTCTGGACCAGCGACAACCGCGACTCAGTATATATATACCTATCCTATATTTTCCTCCCCATTTTCACGCCTCTAGATAAACCTTGGCAAAAAAAAAAAATTTTTTTTTTGATTTAAAAGTCTATTCAAATACCAAATTTAATCACTATAACCTCAAATACAAATAACTTTTCATACAACATTTTATTCTTCATTTCAATCTCTTAAGTCAGCCCCATAGAGTAAGTAAATACTACGTAATAGTCAGCCCAGTCAAAAAATATTGAAAACATCATATATTTTTATTGAAATATCATAAAACTAATTTTCATTACTATAACTTCAACAACAAAGAACTTCCATACAAAAATTAATTTTATTAATCAATTAATAAAAATGTATTTTAAACTTTGAAAAGGTGGTCAATGTTGATTTTTAAACAGATAGAAGATAGACAGATAGGATAAGGATTTGTGATTGTGGTTTAAGAAATATGTATACTAGACTCATACAGACAGATTTTTAATTTAAATTTTTAACTTATTTGTGTATATTGCCATATACAATAATTTAAGTATTGTGTTTTTTACTTTGGCAACTCTCAACTCTGTCCTGACTGACAGACAACGCACAGCCCAAACTACTGGTCGTACAGACTTGAAATTTGGAGGGTGTATTCGTCTCGATGCGTAGGGATGTACTAAGAGATTTTTCGAAATTCGACCCCTAAGGGGGGGGAAACGTTTGTATGAAAGTCCTTTGTTTTTGTACTTTTAGTCACGAAAATTTGGATTTGGATAGTTCATTTAAAATAAAAAATGGTGTTTTCAATATTTTTATGACATGGTACGATTTCAGGGGGGGAAAGGGGGGGGTGGAATGTTGTATGCAAAGTTCTTTGTTTTTGAAGTTAGTATAGCGTTGAAAATTTATATTCGGGTAGTTCATTCAAGTGTGGGGAGGTGGGGGGAGGGGCGAAAAGGGGGATTGGGGGGGGGGGGGTATACATTGTTCAGGATTATTTAAAGTGGTGAATTTTGGGAGCGGGCAGAATTTCATCCGTACGCGGACGAAGTCGCGGGCGACCTCTAGTCCCTAATAGGTATGTCGCCAAGCGATATCAGCCTCAAGGCTTTTGACTGAATATCGTCCATCCTTCCCAGACCCGCCAAACTACAAGGCTCTAACAGAAACGACCCGTAATCAAGGACACTTCTTATCAGAGCATTATAGATCGGCACCCCAGATGGATGTGCACCCCACCAAACGCCCGACAAACATTTTAGCATATTGTAGACTCGTTCGCATTTAGATTCTTTTAGTTCGCAATATAATCACAGTGAGGAAGTCCTGTGAGGTTACTGTCCAATATAACACCCAGAAACTTTTTTTTTCTTTCTGGTATAACCTAAAGGTTAAACGTTATATTTAATGGCTCATGAGAACGCTTTCTAGTGAACAAGATAACGTTACTTTTTTGTGTCGACAGATCTAGGCCATTGTTGTCTAGCCATCCTCCTAAATTATTAAATTCTTGAGTAACACATGTCGACGCTGTGCTAGATTAATTGGACGCGTAAATCAGCAAATCATCAGCATATTGCAGTACATTAGCAGCACCTTGAAGTGACGTTTCGAGATCGTATGTATAAATTCTGTAACAAATAGGACTTACTACAGAACCTTGAGGGAGGCCTTTCCAGAGAAGTTTATAGTCAGCATTATTATTTAATTTTATTAATCTGCCAGACAGTAGATTAATTATGAAATTAGACAACATATGAGGAACATTTAACTGGTCGAACTTATTTTGAAGAATTGGTAAAAGGACATTTTCATAAGCCGATTTGATATCCAGACATGCAGCAACTACTGATTCTTCTTGAGACAAATAAATACGGATATCGGTGGTTAAAATACTAACACTATCTACTGTGCTCTTGCCTATACGAAAGCCAAATTGTGAGGAGGATAAAGCAGCCTTATTTCAAGGAACCACTCTAATATATTTTTAACCAAATTTTCAGCTATTTTAGCAAATACTGGAGATAAAGCAATGGGTCGATAAGATGAAGCTTCAGAAAGGACCTTTAAAGGTTTTAAAATTGGATGTATAATTTGAGTATTCCAAGTAGATGGAACAGTGCCCGATATCATAACACACGGATATTGATAAGACTTAAAAGATATCTCATAGACTCTTCTGAAAGATTGGAGAAAAATGAATAAGAGCCCATCTTCACCAGGAGATGAATCGGATACATAGGAAAGTACTCCTTTTAGTTCCTCCTGAGAAAATGGGGAATCAAGGCCAACCGGATTTTGAGAGAAAGATAGGTAAGACAGTGGTCTTTCAACCAACGGAGGAGCTAAATTATTCAAATAATCTTGAGACATAGATTGAGGGAGTAAAGAAATGTTGGAGTCAGACATAGCATTTTTAGATCTACGGATATTTTGCCACACGGTCGAAAGACGAGTTTGTGGAGAAATAGAGGAACAATATCCTCTCCAACTATTAAATTTATTTTCTTTTAAAAGTTTTCGAGTATTCTCCATTATATCAAGCAGAATCTGGATATTTTCGTTACTCATATTACTATTATAAACTTTTTCAGCTTCTTTTCTTTTCTTAACAGCTAATGAGCATTCGTTATCCCACCAATGAGGGGACGGAATCTTATGAGAGGCACCATTTTTTAAAGGAAAATTTTCTTTAGCTGCTTCTGAGAGGGCGAAACTATAAAGCTCAATTACTCCAAGGGAAGAAATAGGAGGTAGGGCTTGAATTTTAGTTTCAGCTCTTGAACGATAATTATCCCATTCACTGTCAATAATTCTGAATTTTAAACGAGGCTCTCTAGGTAGGGGGTATTTTGTATCATTATTTAAAAAAGTTAACAAAATTGGAAAGTGATCACTGTCGAACGACGATGAAAGAATTAGCCATTTTATTTTAGTAGCAAAATTCAATGTGCAAACAGAAAGATCGACTGCACTTTTGCCTTCATTTGGTGTAGACCTACAAGTTGGAATGCCAACATTTAGTACAAAGAGATTGTGGTCATTAAACATATCGAGAAGGTTTTTTTTCCATAACAGTCAGTCGAAGAACTACCCTACTATTGTTGGTGGGAGTTAGAATCGCCTAGCAGTAAAAATGGCCTGGGACGATTACGAATAATATTATGTAATTCATGGAACACATGTAAAGAAGGCCGAGGAATATAAATAGAAACAAAGCAAATAGAATTAATAATAGCTGCCACCACGGATATATTATCACCGTGAGGGGGAATATTGATAGGAGTATGAGAGACAGATTTTTTGATAAGCATGGCAGTACCACCACTCCCATCATTTCTGTCATCGCGAAGACAAGAGTAATGACTAAATTTAAAAACAGAGCTAAGCTTTAGCCATGACTCTGCCAGTGCAACTACAAATGGATTGTATTTATTAACTAAATAAATAATACCGTGTTTTTTACTACGCTCACTGCGGCAGTTCCACTGTATTACTGTTTTTGTTTGTAGATCCATAATTTATCAGAGTTTGTAGTAGTGATTGAATGACTGGAGCAGCGTTGGGCGGTATCAGATTACATTGTGAAAGAATATTTATAAGGACTATGATCAGTTCTTTCAAAGAGTCTTCACGAGTATTTGAATTATGTGTGAGAGCGCATCCATTTGCTGGGGTAGGCATATTAAAGTCTTTTATGAGCTCTCTGTGAGTTACCCTACCTATGACTTGGAACTTGGGAGGGGTTGAAGGACGTGAAAATACTGTATTCCTGTAAGATATGCCAGAAGAAGAAGTATCATTAGTCAATGGATTAATTTTCTCATGGAGTATTTGGTTGGGAGCTGGTACTTACTGCATTGGCATAAGATTTTGAGATCGGGGAGTGTAGTTTAGAAGCTTCTGCATAAGAGATGCAGTTCTCCGACATTGACTGTTTGATATTTTTCTGTCTAACGAATTCAGGACATGACTTTCGAGTGGAAAAGTGGTTACCTGAACATAAGCAGCATACAGCACTTCCTTCATTAATAGAGCAAGACTCACCAGTGTGTCCTTCACCACACTTGCAGCAGCGTGATTTGGATCTGCATTGCACTTTAGTATGGCCAAATAAACAACAAGAATAACACTTAATTGTCGGATATGTGTACAACTCCACAGGTAAAGCGTTGAAACACATAAAAATTCGTTTAGTTAAAACCTCTCCGTCAAATGTTACTGTATCGGACGGATTCCATACTGGAGACTGGAGACCCATCAACCATGGATTTGTAGTTCAAACGTCTATTTTTTAATAATTTTTCCACATCCTCCAGGTACATTAATATTTTCAATCACTTCTTCAGGCGACCACTCGGAGGGTACTCCGCGTACTAGACCCAAGTGCGTAATGTGATAAGTGGGAATTAACGCTTTTAAGCTTACAAGCAGAAAGATTATTATTTTGGATGAAAGAGTTAGTTAGAGTTAGTAGTGAGTGAGAGTCTAAGGAAATTCATATTACGGATATTGTTCTTCATCAGAAATTTACCGAAAGCAACCGGGTGGAACGTGGTACCGTCGGCGTCGTTACTTGATGATACTTCTTTCTGTACGTGAACTATGTAGCCCTGTCAGATGCTTCGTATTGCGCTCTCGCGACTGGGGAAGGACGTAGCGGTGATAAATTTTCAACAAGTGGAGTAGAAGCACTCGCTGAATTTAGGGATGTATTTTCCAAAATTATATTAGACCGCTTACGTTTTGAAAGGATGCTAGATTTCCCAATTATAACTGGTACGAGGTCTACATCTGAGTCGCACGAAGACACAGTAACATTTAAACCAACCGGAGGCACCATTGTGCCCCGGGGTCAATCGGAGGATCCATGAAGAAAATAATTAAATTTAAGACTTACCTATATAATAGAACTTCTATATATACTAAACTAAATATAAATCACTAAGTACTTATCTGATCACAAAAACTATGAAATTACAAAATTTAGTAATTAAACCAAAAAATGTACGCCCTAACAGTTCGAAGGTTTCCCGCACTTTCTTTCACAGGGTTTTGGGGTAGTGGGAGTACTACATAATAATGGTACTTAAAAAATAACGGAAATTTTATAATTTTATTTGTAGTTTAAAAGCTTGGAATAATTTTGTATTTTTGCACATTATCCATGAATATGGGCTTATCTGCGTATTTGGTGAAATGCGTGTTCACCAACTGCGAGTTGGACGTAATGCGTTTTGGACTAAGTCTAACTATTAGATCAATTTCCGTCAAGGTACTTACTTTCATACTCTGTGATCAGTTTTTCTAATGCTTGTGTGCGTGTGATAGAAAGAAATTAAACACATGTTGATAGTTTTCAGGCACACATTGATTGTTTTTCGGCTTCACCAGTGAACGGAATTTTGATTGAAACTGCCAATGAGCTCTTTGGATGTCACTACCGGATATTCATTCATACCACTGGCTTTTTGCTATAGGAAAACATCGTGAGAGACACCAGCATAGATAAATTAATACTAGAGACACCAGTTAATTCACCAGCCGCCAACTGGGCCAGTGGCCAGTGTTGCCAACAACGTAGGGCCTGAAGTGTGAAGTCGCAATTTTTCACAGGATAAGTAGCATAAAGTAGCCGACTTTCAACATGTACCAAAAGTTGCTTAAAGTAGCCTGCCTAAATGCCAAATCATCGCTAATAATAAAATAAAACTTATCTGCTTGTTTATTTGTAATCTTACATAAAAATACGAATAAATGGCTTGTCCCTAAAGTACCATACAAGGCGACCAGGCGCTTTTAAGTTTTTTTTTTCGCCGATTGTCGTCCTGAGTAGCCTAAATGGCGATAAATCACCTACGTTGACCATACTGGCAGTGGCCCGTTCGATAAGGCTGACATGCTGCGTTCCGTAATGCGCTAAAAGTGATAATATCGCGAATCCGACCAAATTAAATAGACACAAAATCAAATCAAAGCCCATATATTTTGTGACTATTCAATTTGGTCGGATTCGCGATATTATCACTTTTAGCGCATTACGGAACGCAGCAATAATGTACACATGGAAGACCGAATAAAAAGAACGAAAAAGACCGAAAATTTAAATTGCGTTTCAAAAATTTGAAGTTACCTTGCAGCTAAAACTTTGAATATATTGCCATAATAAGTAATTTTTCTGAGGATCATTGTCAATCTACATTAACTAGGTAATTATTAATTTTACGAACGCTTTTAATTTTTTTGAAGGTTGTGACAACTCCGGTGTCACAACCTTGTTAGTGAACTGACTGGAGACACAATGTTATCGGTTTTAATTTATCTGAAAAGATAACACACTATATAGTAACTAGAGTACATAGAGAGATCTCAGAAACCATTCAGTGGCTGATAGGTACTCTGTCTGTATTTGTTTTGTTTTATCTACCTATTTTGTTTTAGTATAATTGTTGACATCATTGAATATGCAGCCTAACTTGAAAAATTCACCCAAGATTGTTGTTATTGGATCTTGCAGTGTTGACTTTACAACGTATGTACTTACCTATTGTTTTTCTTATCTATGTAACTTGTATGTAGCTAACAGGATTTAACTAGAGCTAACCAGTTGTTACCTACATAATCAATAATAATAATACTTGCATTTTGTTTTCTTACACGAAGCATGCCATAGACATAGATAGGAACTCTTTATTGTGCACAGTTATAGCCACAGAGTAATAGAAATAAAATCCTCCATGGTTATAGCAAATATTGTATCAGAAACTGGCACTTACAAACAATTATGAAATTTAATAGATGTCATGAGTGGTAGCCAGTGCCATAAATAAGGCGGTGACCAGGCACCGGGCGCTGGTCCTGGAGGGGCGCAAAAATTACCATTACCAGAACCAAGTTATGAATATTTTTCTTATCAAGAGCGCAATTATAGAAGCTCGCATAGGGAGCATAAAGGCTATTTACGGCACTGGTGGTAGCCAATAGCCACACTAGGTAGGTATTGTTTTATTGACAAAAAGAGAATAGAAATTGACTATAATTTTGTTTGTTATAATAATATTGTAAACATTACAATTCCTTAAATAAATTAGAGTTCATTATTATTAATTAGAGCTGTAGTGCGATTTATGGGCTTTACTTATAAACAAATTTGAAAATAGTGTTTAGTCAAATTGCCTAAACTTTATTTAAGTATAATACTAGCTGTCTCATCGATTTAAAACTTTTCATGGATGTTAGGTTACGCGGAACGATGGTACTAAGCCTAAAGGTGGTCATTGTACCCGTCATTCATTGTGAATAACGTTTACTAACTTCACACACATCATCAAGAATGGGACAGACCCAATTATAGAAGCTCGCATAGGGAGCATAAAGGCTATTTACGGCACTGGTGGTAGCCAATAGCCACACTAGGTATTGTTTTATTGACAAAAAGAGAATAGAAATTGACTATAATTTTGTTTGTTATAATAATATTGTAAACATTACAATTCCTTAAATAAATTAGAGTTCATTATTATTAATTAGAGCTGTAGTGCGATTTATGGGCTTTACTTATAAACAAATTTGAAAATAGTGTTTAGACAAATTGCCTAAACTTTATTTAAGTATAATACTAGCTGTCTCATCGATTTAAAACTTTTCATGGATGTTAGGTTACGCGGAACGATGGTACTAAGCCTAAAGGTGGTCATTGTACCCGTCATTCATTGTGAATAACGTTTACTAACTTCACACACATCATCAAGAATGGGACAGACCCTGAAACCGCGAAAAAATTGTCTGTTCCGTACATTTCATCAAAGATGAATTACATTTTTCTAAATAACAGTTAAAGATCTATTATTATTTACGGGTTATTTATAATAGAAGTTTAGTAAGCTACCGTAGATAATTTAAAACAGTGTTTTAACAGGTAAAGATTTTTGCAATTTTTGAGTCGGTCCCATAGTAAATTGTAAAATTAATAGTAGTGTAAATTATTCACTATGATTAGGCCTCGTTCGCACGGGCGCTTTTTCAACGTCGTGTTAAAACCTTAAAATCACTCTTGTCTTGGATCTCGATGCAGCACGATCTATGTAGGATTCAAAATGAATTTATTTTTTATTACAAAAAGGCGGAAAAGGAACCAAAAAGCATTCTGGGTGCATCCCCTGAGCGTCAAGAGATACATTTTATTAGTGGTCAATTCATAACTCTTTTTGAAGATTGAAGGCAAAAAACCAACATTTTTTTATTTTTTTTATTGAATGTTTTGAACATTCGTCGATTCGTTACAAATAGTGGGACCTCGAATCAATAATCCAGGATCTACAACCCACAATCACTATGGCAATGGTGATAACGATTGAAACGACTGTCCGCTACGCGAGCGTGCGGGATCGGGATACTGAATACTGACCGAAAAATGAGCGCTTTTTAGCGCTCGTGGGAACAGAAGTATGGTGTGCCGCACGTCTCATTCAACATAACGCTCAACGCCCAACGCTCGAAATAGGACACTGCGCGATAAAATAATGTCGTGGTAAAAAAGCACTGCCGTGTGAACAAATACCCGGGTATCCGTTTGTTCCATTTCGACGTTTTTTTAACGCGCGTTGATAAAGCGCCCGTGCGAACAAGGCCTTAGTTCCTTCTGTTTAATATTACTGTTTCGCGTAGGTAACCGTGTCTACAAATAATAGGCGTACACTCTTAGATCACATAGGTACCTACTTACATATTTATTTAACTATTAAACAGAATGCAATAATGTAAGGCTATCTTATATGTTACATTGTATCATATTATTTAAATAATATTATGATATATTTAACACAAAAATTAAATTGTTTATGATATTTAAACAAATTCTAGACAGTTACCTACCTACTTATTTTTAATATAATTAAGTATTATAAATGAAGTGCTTCCACACTTTGGGTAATTACCTATTTTTAGGGTTTTTTTTTAAATAATTCATACACAGTATGAAAAATTACTATTTACAATAAAAGTCCTGTCAGAGGTATTTATTATGTTTGGTAAGCAACGTAAAGCCTGCTGCCATACTACTACTACATTCCATTATCACCGTCGCTGCTACTACATACTTGTTTGTTCTTAGTTATGCATCAAGATTACCAAAGCCCGGAGAGACCCTTATTGGAACGAAATTTATGACTAGTTTTGGAGGAAAAGGAGCTAACCAATGCATTGCTGTTGCAAAACTTGGATTAAACCCTTACATGATATGTAGAGTAAGCAAATTTTGATGGAATTCAATGAAATTTTACTACATATAATTTATATTTAAATTATGTAGGTACCTTACTATAGGTGCCATTCTTACAGATCTCTCATTATTTTTAGCTGGGAAATGATCAATGGGGAGAAAAATATAAAGAAAACTTTAAGCAGTTTGGTGTAAACACTGACCATGTTTATTGCACACCAAATGTCTCAACTGGGATAGCTCAAATATCAGTGGCGGATAATGGAGAAAATCAAATCGTAATTGTTCCTGGTGCAAACGGGCAATTGAGTGTACATGATGTGAAACAATCAGCAGAATTAATTAAATCGGCCGAGGTTCTCATTGGACAACTAGAAACTCCATTTGAGACAACATTGGAAGCATTTAAATTAAGTAAAGCTGTAAGTGGCTATTAACGCAAAAGATAAAAAGTTACCTACTACGAGTATAACTCGTGTTATTAATTGAAGCGTATGTAATTATATAAACCATAACATAATAATTGCAGGTAAAGGTATTGAATGCTGCTCCTGCCAAAAAAGACATTGATGAAATACTACCATATTGTACAATACTCTGTGTAAATGAATCGGAAGCGTCTATTCTTATCGATGATGACGTCACCCTTGCGTAAGTTGCCAGATATGCAGAGGAGCCAAATCTGAGAAATAAGAATAATCTGACTGTAACATAACCGCTAAACAGCGGAAAAATTTTCTTCTGCAAATAAGAACCAGCAGGACTATCATGTAACTGTTCGGGATCGTGATTTGTCATAAATGTCACTTGTGACTGTCACAGCTTCACAGTATCACGGAGGGATTTCTCTCGCTATCGTTATCGAACGAATGCTTGATTTCCTTAATTAAGTTAAGCAAATCCGTCGGTCTTTTCGCGTTTCATCCTGCCCTGCAGGGTCAAATGAGTTTTGGCAGAGACAGTGACAAGAGTCTATTTTTGACAACTCGTATCCGAATCGCGATCCCGAAAAGTTACATGATAGCCCGCTGCTTACTACAGGGTAACGCGAAATTGTAGCAAAACTTTTTTATGTATGCCAAAAGTAGGCTACTGTTATTATCATTTTTAATAACTTTAACTGTAGATGAGTCAGTGCACTCTCTTTCTCAGATAGAATCTGAAGGCGCGATTTTTATTATATTTTATATATTTCAGATTCGGTCCCATGGTAAAAATTGGTCACAATAAGCTATTTCAGCTTAGATATAGATGGTATTACCGTTCCACCTAACCCCATATAAGTAGGTATAAATAAATCTTTAAGCAAAATGCATTGTTACAGGAACGTTTCTAGTGCCTTAAAAAAACTTATAGATACTGGATGTGAAACAGTGATTATAACACTAGGATGCGATGGAGCTGTTTATTTATCTAAAAAAGATGATGAACCTATTCATGTGTTATGTGACTCGGTAACTGCTGTTGATACCACTGTAAGTACCTACATGCGGACTAAGGTATACACATGTATACTCATTACAATATAATTTATTAATAATCAAGTAAAATATTTGCTAGGTATAATAAATCATGTTATCTACTTGGTATAAGTACAACTACTTTAAATAATAGACTTCATTAATGCTTATACCGCGCTAACTAGTACATTGTATTGTAATGTACCTACCTAGGTACCTACTCAAAAGTTTTACTTCATTCGGGGATGATTTAGGGGGGGGGGGAGTCAATAAGACTTAGTCCAAACAAGTCCTATTTTTTCTTACATTACACCCTACCCGGGTGGCCTAGATTGTTCTTATGGAAGATCACAAAAGTAAGCAAAAATCTTTTTTTTTAAATAACTTAATGGCATTACTTCGAAAATTGGAAAAGAGCATGCTGTTGCCGCATATTTATGAAGGGATAACGAAGCGAAAAACTTTTTTCATTGCTATTTTGATATATGGTGATCTTACATAAGATTGCAAGGCTGCAAAGAAGGGGTTTATCCAAGTCCCTTCTTTTTCTTATGTAGGAGTGAGGGGGCCTGAAAGTGGTTACAATTATCTTACGTAATACCTATATGAACACCCCTTTCCGTGCCGATGCATGTGCTTAATGAAACATATAATTATATACCTACGTTGCCGAAAAATAACTAAAGCAATCTTGATTATTGGGGTCAGCGCGGCTGGAAATGGCATCCACAGAAAAGCGAAATCCCTACTTAGGTATGGCATCACCGGAATAATTATGGAGGAATCGTCATAAAAATAAATAAGCCAGAGACCACACCGAAATCAGTAGAGTGAATGAATGAATGAATGAACAAAGCTTACATGACTTGTGTAGTCTTCGAGCTATGTATTTTTAAATATTTATTTGTACCTTTGTACCTAATTTGTGTCGGCTCTCCAGAAATAAGACCATTGATTTGAAATCTATGTTTGCAGGGAGCTGGTGATGCATTTGTCGGCGCTTTAGCAACATTTTTGGTATCTCATAAAGATTTTCCATTGCATCAAATAATTGGCGCCGCTTGTCATGTAGCAACTATATCGGTAACCAAAGAAGGAACACAAACTAGTTATCCTACAAATTGTTGTGTGTTTGATAAGGTATACAAATACACAAATCTGAAATAAATAATCTTTTATAAAATATGTCCCGACGTACTGTATGCACCATCAATGGTGCAGATTCAACGAATTAGTTTGTATTGTATTAAATAAAACAACTTTAAATAATTTAGATTCAACATTTATTTTTATCCATTTTATTATCTACACAAGCAAATAATAAAGATATAATATAATGTACTACATTACTACGTAAAACTAAAGCTAAGCTATAAAAATATCCTTTAAACTATAGATTCAACAACAACGTGCCTAAGAAACTAACGTTAGATTTCGCGCAGTCAAAAAAGTATGGTTAACGGTTGTCATTAATTTATATGGCTATTGTGAATGTCGATTGTTTTAAACTACGTCCACGATTTAAGAAGGTTGTTGTTGGCGTTTTTATTGGTTAATTGGTATCTATAGTTTGAAAGAAAAGTTTTGCTAGAAACTAAATACCCGATGTGGGCACATTACGTAAGCAAATTTATTAAGAAATTATGATTATTATAGTCTTACTAGTTAAGAAACTGTCTTAAAAAATTAAAACCTAAAGTACATTTAATGAAGAACATGATTAATTAAATGAAATTAATTTTGACATACAATATTATATATCTATTTATCATTTGCGAATATTAGAACTTGGGAAACAGAGCTATACGAATAAAATACCTAAGTACATAAGCATAATAGTAGATTATGCACTAAGGATATAAAGCAGTGTCTTACTTCGCGGGCGGCATATTGAATCCTGAGCATAACGAGGGACTTAGAGTTAACTCCCGGGCGTAGCGAAGGAGTTATATAGAGTTCTGAGTGTCAGAGGCCTTCGGGCGGCACATTAACTCTGACACTAGGGCTGGCCACTCAGCATATACGAACTTACATAGTGAAGCGAGGGGTTCAAGCTGCCCAAGACGAAGACAGGCTTTATTCCAGAGGAGCATACTCTATTTTTCACACCTTCTGCGAGACAATAAAAAGCCAGTACTACATAAATTAAAATTCACTGACAATCCCAGGACCAAACACAGTCTTTATAAATGCTCCTTTTTTTGTTCTGCTTATGGTGGCAAGTTCAAACAAACCTCTTTAAAACGCCATATGGGCATTTTTTACTAAGAGTTTTCTACGAGTTTCCACACGAATGTAACGTTCCAAATTCAAATCACTTTATTCCTTAAGGAGTTTCATATAAGTTTATATACCTTAAGAGATAATGCTCTTTACGTTGGGGTTGCATGATATGTAATTGGACATTGTCGAGCAGGTGGTGTGAAAAAAAATATTCTATCAATATTCCACAATCCGTATAAATGGTAATGATAAGAAAAATAATTGTTCGCTTACTAAAATAAACAGATGAATACACCCACTCAATAGAAAAAGAACGAATCCATCGGTCGTTGTAGTTCATTTCGTTCGGTCATACAATCTGTACACGGCTTTATACATCTAAAATAAAATTAATTGTATCCTTGGTACCTACCTGAGGGCTGGCACGGGAATAAGTACCTACAATAATTTTAATATTCGGTTAGCTAAATCATCCCTCGTCAAATTAAATGTAGGTACTTACGTAAAACTAATTTGCGTTAGTTAATTGCAATGTTCTATTTAATCCAACGTGACGTCTGTAATTTTTTGCCGTTTAAGTTCTTTCAGATGTAGACAGTTTAGCCAAGCTAATAAATTCGGATTAATTTTTCCAATTACCACTGTCTCAACTCGGTAAGATAACAAAGGTCACTTCGTTAAGGTGGATTGGAATGGAACATTAGCCCGTGCCACGCAATAAGGTGACCAACCAAGATCACTTGATTGGGCAGTGGTGAAGCTGGGAAATCTGACATGACCTTGGTAGGCGGATGTCCGCACGGTCCAAAATTGGCTTGACTGTCTAGCAAACGCTAAGAGCTGTGAATGTAGGTGCCGCCTACAATTATTATTCTTACTAGTGGAATCGTCGATAGACCAAAGATCCATACCTACAGATAATGAAATCTCGACCTACATCAGTTTTTAATCTGTAGACATAATATACTTATCATATAATGTACTTGTTTGCCTTAGAAGGGCCGGCCTTTCCCAGCATCGGAGTCATCTCTTGACAATTAAAAGGAAGTTCTTTATATATATTTTTATACGTTAAATATTCCTGTAATCTGCTGGGCTGGTATCGGTTACGCAGGTTATGGCAACATTAAAATGTCATTGTCATGTCAAGTGCCGGAAGGCCCGCCCAAGAACTGTACAAATCCACAGATAATACAGAAAAAATTGTATGACTAAGAAAAAAATATTTGTACACATATGTTACTTGTAATAAAATGTTAATTATTTATAACTTTAAATTTTTAGCTTTGTAGGCCCTAAATGAAATTAGATTTTTAATGTTCTGAGGGAAAATCATCATTATCGTGAGTGTACCAGTCTTTGGTCCAGAGGGGGAAAAATCCTTTACACGTCAGTCAGCCATGCAACCCAGGAACATTGCGCGAGCGTAGCGAGCGCGAGAATCCTGAGCTTGTTTTGGTCAACGAATCTACATAATTTTGTACTCGACGGAAATAAAACATACATACATACTTAGGCGAGAATGAAGATACATTTTCGTTAACATTCTTCTGTGTAATTAGCGAACTTTTTCGAGTATGTTTTGCACACGCACAAACTGTAGCAGCTTTTTGAAAATCTTGATAATAAAAAGTTAATTTATTTATGAGGCGAAAAAAATCTGTGTTTAGCCACGCAACAAATTAAATTCTTTCGAAAACAAGCTTTGATGAGATGAAAATGAATGAAGAAAAATAAAATGTTCAAATATGTCAGGATCATCTGAAACAATTTTGTCTTCTCCCTTCAAGCTATGAATTATAGAAATTTATATTCGGAGCTTCAAGGGAAGAGTTAGCTATTTGACTAATGGGAATATACAAGCTCCCGCTGCCTCTGCACCCTCCCCCTGGAATATGACATGTTGTTTATTTAATGTTACATTGAACTTTTTCTCCCTCTTATAAAGTCTGAAGAGCAAGACAAAGAACAACATAAGATTAGTGTTGTAGATATATCAGTTATGCAGTTATGCTGCATCCCCAGGCATGCCTAGTGCCAGACATCACTAATGGAGATTATAATAGGTAATTATATATTTTACAAATAAGTGCAAGATTAGAAAAGTAAATTAAATGTGTTTCTCATTAATTGGGGTTGAAAATTGAATAATGTGGTTCCAATAGGAAATACCTAAGTACATAGGTACAACACAAATATATTATAGTGCCATAACAAGTTAATTCCATTATCACATAATAAATCATTGTAACAGATACAAACTAGTCAGTTCACTTTCCTCGACAATCTGCAAAAGAACCTTCAAATCCTCTAAACTAGTAATAACTTTAGGTGCTCCTAGCAGTTCTATTGACTTTCCTTGAATTGAGATACTGTATTTTAAATTCTTTGGGCATATGACTGTTTTAGAACTTGTGCCATTTATGGTCTTCTTGAATATAACTTGTGTTACCCCTGATTTGGGACTGTTTTTGTTTTTGGCATTGGTGTTGTCATTTTCATCACTCGAGATTTGTGATGGATTCGGCATGGATTCTTTTTTTGGTGAAACATTCAATGGTTTTTCAGCCACTGATAGGACTGGAACATCTGCTTCCTGGGATTCTTCAAGGATTGATGGACTGTTAGGATTATCATCCAAGGTACCAGCTGTCTTATCATTGCCATCAGAATTACTTGTAACTTCACCTGATGGAACTGGTTTATCAACATCCATGGGCGTAGACTCGGAAGGGCCCGACTTTCCAAGGAGCATCGCTTCAACATCACTTGACTCTAAGTTTACAGAAATTTGGGTATTTGATTTATCAGCACCACTTTTGGATGTTTCGTTTAGGATGTCCAATATAGAAGGGAACTCATCATTTTTGCCTTCTTTGTTGTCACCACTGCTTTTCGTTTTCTCATTGTACATAAGGTCTTCAAGCTCTGCAGCAATACGATCATAAATTTTGTCATCCTTTGGTTCTCCCTTCTTTGGGAAATAATCAATACACCACTCTTCAGATGGCAAAATATCTTTATCAATGCTAGGCAATAAGTTGCTTAAATTGATTTTACTTTTTACTTCCAGTTTCTTATTTGTGGGATTCACAAACACAATTTTATAATGTTTCACATATTGAGCATTAGTGCCTTTGTTAACATGTTCCATGTCTTTTGTCACAGTTTTCTTTATCCTATTGTTTTCTTTTAATATATTAGGTGATTGACGAGGTGTCTCATTATTTTTTATTTTCTTTCCCACCCCAAGCAATTTTCTAGCTGGGTGAAGGTTGTAGGCACTCCGATGTATTTGCACTGTACCATTTTCATTGGATTTTAATCTTGAACCTGGTGATGAATCTGTAGTTCGTCTTGGTTTCGGTGTATTGTTAGTTTCGAATTGTATTTTAACTTTGGTAAACTTTCCCAATATTTTGGCAAAGTCCATAGGAGTCACCGCAACTGTGCAATCTCGACATTTTGATTGTTTATACTGGCGCTCTAAACTCTTTGAAAGCTTAAGAGTTTTAATTCTTCGAGGTTTTGTGGGAATCATGTTGTTATGTTCAATTCTTTTCACTGTAATACAAAATTGTTGCAAGTGGTGATAGACGTGGTCACATTTCCCGCGCAGACGATATAACCATGGCATTCATGGGTAATTTTCTCACAATCACATATAACATAAAGTATTAATATTGCAGATGTGTAATTTTTGTTTGATAACTTTAGGAGCGGCATGAATTGTTTAAAATTACGAAATCTTTTCAAGCATTTCCAAAAACGAAGCGAATTTCGTGAAAATGGCGTTCTTACTAGTGTTGTGCGGGTTTCAGAGAGTGACAACTTCCATCGATACGAGAAAAACTATATATGTCACTGTCAATGTCAAGAAGTGTACATCACATCAATACATACTTAAACAATGCATATACTTATTTTGATACAATTAATAACATTCGGCCTTACTTAAAAACGCCGCTTAAACTTAGTCACTGCTTAAACTTCTCTATCTTGTTCTTGCACGTGACACTTCACGTCAGAGAGAAGTTGACAGAGCATCTTAAGCAGTGATTAACGGTTTAGAAGTTTTTTAAAGTAAGACTGTTTATTATTACAACAAGGCTTAGCATTTTGATTTGATAGACGCTTATGACAGTGTATTATTATTGTTATTAAAGATGTACAATTATTTTGTTAAAGTTAACTGTAACAAAATAAATTTATTCCAGGCATTATGATCGCTCATTGTATTTGAACCAGTTCAACTATACAAGTTTATCAATACAAATTAGTTCTAATTAGATTTTCATATTATTCATTATTATTTTGTAACTGTGACGCTAAGATGTAGTAGTGGTAAGAACAAGCAATATTGAGAGCCCTTATCATGCTTAATTTATCACTATATAAGGTGTTTATCACTATATATTTTTATAAACTCAGACTGATATCGACGAGACTGTTCGTGGAGCATGACGTTGCCATACCCTTACAGGGTAGTTATAAAATGTCTACTATAAATAATATGTGTTATCAAAGACCTGCATATAACCTTTATAACAGCAATAAACAAATTGAGTATTGAGTATTGAGCCAACTTGGAACCAAGACCATTTTTATGCAAAAAAAAAAACAATGGTAAAGTATCTACTTGCGCGATAAGTCTTTCAGCCACATACGTATAAAAATTACGTAAGATATTGGAATATAATAGTAATTAAAAAAATACTTTCTTCGTACTTTTTTAAGAACAGAAATCCGACAGAGAAACGTAACCTGCTGCGTCAGGCGGCGGCGTGCGGCGCAGCGGCGCCTGCGCCGGCGCAATGATTTAGGTATTATATATTATTTTGTGCAGTTGTGCACTCTCGGCCTTACCTAAAATAATCTCGTTTCTCTTAGTCACTGCTTAAACTTCTCTGTCCTTTTCTAGCACGTGCAACTTCACGTCAGAGAGAAGATGGCAGAGAATCTTAAGCAGTGACTAACGGTTGATAAGTTTTTTTAAGTAAGGCCGTCTGTGCACTGTATCTCGATGCCGTAGCCGGCAATTTCTATAACATAAGTGAAAAGTTGTTGAAGGTACCAAAACCTTAAATTATGTCGTCACAATCAATTTTATTTCATTGAAAACAGTATGTTTAGAATTATTAAAAAAGTAAGTAAAGGATTGTAAGATTCCGAAGCACATCAGGAATGGCTATGAATTTGACGGTCAGCTAATTCATGAGGTTTTTGTTATCTTAAAAATGTATTTGGTCAGTAAACAAAGTGAATTTATTATGAAAACTGACGTGGTTTTGACACATTTAAACGTGAGTAACGTGTTTACGTGAGTATTTCCGTATAAATAAAACAAAAAGTGAATTTAATTGCTTGTAGGAAAACATACTTAGCTAAATTGATCAGCAAGTAATGTGATATTAGGCAGCCTTAAAATGTATACCATGTCCTATAATATTAAGTATTTCTCCAGCAATTACTAGTAACAGAACAGTAAATCGTGATTCGGATTTCATAAAATGTAGGCAAGCTGTAAAACTAATTTTGATTTCTTATTAAAATTTGGTTCTGGCGCTTTGACGGCCGCTGCCGTGGCACGCTCGCTTCGCTCGATTTAGTTGCAGTTCCAACATAACAAAAAAAAAGTTTAGTTTAACTTTAAATGTTGAGTTGCCGGTCATAACAAACGCCACCTTTTTTTTTACTGCACTTTGAAATTTAATTCGTACGATCCTTCACAGTTACAGTTTTCAGTTTGGCATTTTGCACTCTAGGAATCACGTTGGACGTGCGTCGCAGACTGTGCCGGCATCGGTGTCGGTGTGTTCTTTGACACCAACGAATGAGCGACATTTCAAAATGGCGTCCAACCCGTCCCTACTAGTATAGTATGTATTATTAATAAAGAAATAAAAATATATGTGTGTTCCACGATAACTTGCGAACTGTTGATCCGCACAAGTTTGAATATGAGCCAAATGATCAAAGGCCTTGTAACGAGAACTAATAATGTGTACCTACAGTTTGTCATTTTTCATTTTTCATCTAGTTGGATAATGAATTCACAATTGCTCCACACATTGGATTCAACTTTGCATCCAAGCATGGCTTTAATGTGAAATGGTCAATATTGAACCCAACTACTTGCTCACATATTGGCTTCAACACCAACAGCCTTACCTAAAATAATCTCGATTCTCTTAATCACTGCTTAAACTTCTCTGTCTTGTTCTTGCATGTTATACTTCACGTCAGAGAGAAGATGGCAGATTATCTTAAGCAGTGATTAACGGTTGAAAAGTTTTTTTTAAGTAAGGCTCCAAATTTGTAGCTATCCACTTGAAATACAAGCGCGTTAGAACGGTCCCATTTGCGGTCACAGAGCAAAAGACTATGGCCGACTTATTTGCACTAGCGGATAATAAATGGTTTAGGTTCATATGCTTCTTATTTCCATTATACAAGAAAACAACGAGAGAAAAGGCAGTTAAAATGCCCGAGAATGATAGTGATAGATCAATGCGTGGCTCGCGCACATTTTTTTCTAAGATGCCCGCGCGCACTCTCCTGTTATTTCCCTCACCTTTGAGCATGTTTAAAATATCAACTCGGTGCTCATCGATAGTGGACATTTGATGATGATTGGTCGTAATTTGCACATATCATTTCCAAAGACTGATCCACATATTGGTGTACTGGTCCCAATACGTTTGATTGGCACAAATAATATGACCAATGTGTGGCCGCGGCTTAAGAAATAGTAAAAGTTTTTTTAATTTTATCGATAACTTTACATGAGTTTAGAATCAATACAACACTATTGTCATGATGCGCTAGTTTTTGTCAAACATGACGTCATTTCTCAGTGCTGCCAGTGGTAAGCTTTGAGCTAATTTGGCTACAAATTTGTATCTGGCCCTTGAGCCTTCAACAGGCTCTTGCTAAGCGAGTAGTATTGGTCAAGGTTCTAAAAATGTAGAGTAATTAATTATTACAGTTTATTATATATTTTTGTTTGCAGTCCAGGGATAACATACTGATGATGCCATCTAACTCTCGGCTAGCAGCTATCCGGACACCGAAGCAACTACTTCACGACAAAATAAACACAAATATTGTTTCTTAAGTATTTAGGTTGATATACTAAGCTTAACTATAATAGCGATATCATGCAATTTTTGATGACTTGTTCGAATTAAACACTTCAAAGTGATACACTGGCTCCGTCGCTGTATATGATATTTTCAAAACATCATAATAGCAAGACATTATATTCTCATAATTGCACACTCGCGGCGTAAGATATTCGCAAAAAATATTTTTTTATTTTTTATTATTATTATTTTTATTCCCAAAACAGCAAGACACCATATTCCAAGTGCAGTCAGGCAAAAAATATGTATAATGAATGACTACCATTCCTACCACAATTTTATTCTATAATTTTTGAGAAATAAAACTACACAGTTTCTGCACTGATTTTACAAATATTGATTCTTTAATTTGTATCGGTTAGAAAAATAAAGGCATGTGACATTTTGGCCTAGTTCATACAAAGAGGTATGGGAAATTTGTATCATGGGAAATGTCAAAACCTTTTAATTAGGTATTTAACCTTTAATTATTATTTACGTTTACGTTCCAAATAGGTAATCGTCAAACAAACTTTGAGATATTTCGTCTTTGTCGATATCTGGCAATTTTAGCGTTTTCGTTCGTCGTGAAACGTGAAATGAAATGAAATGAAAAGAAAACATAACAAAATGGCCGTCGTTCGTGTTTGCTTCAAATGCTCCAGTCTGATTCATATAATATAACCACAAAATATTTTTGCGCTCTTGGCTTGGCCTCCTAGGAAGGAAAGAAATCAATAATTAGATATATGGAAGCTATGAATTTGCGTTACGTTAGTATCAATTAACACTGGAATATGGCGTGGCAAATGCCCGGTGCTGCAGGACAATGGACCCCTGCTATGGGAATGCCTCAAGAAATGAACATGGGCAGTTATACTCCTGAACAATGGGCTGTTTTACAGCAACAGAACTGGCAGCAGTGGACTCAGTGGCAACAATACTCGCAGTGGCACTCTCAATATGGTGAAAAAGTAAGTTACCTATCAAGATTTTAAACACCTTCTAAACCTCCGAATAATAATATAAAGTATTTTGTAACCGAACCTTCTCTTCACCGATCTTATTCATATTTTTGCTTAGCTTCATCTTTTCTTCTGTGTGACTTTCTTTCAGTGAAATTAACAATCTAGATGCAACTAAATTGTTAGACACGTATCCAAACACTTTTATGTATTGGTTAGCTAAGAGGCTTAAAGATCTTGAGATGAATTGCCAGATAGAGAACCTCGTGTGTACTGTGTATCCTTTAGATTTCATCATGAAGTTGACAGCTCGTCTAGCCGCTTCGAGAGCGCGGCGCTGACTGCCGGTTTTGGCACGCAGTGTGCGAGCTGTCCTTCCCTGCTAACATCTAGACTACCTCGTCCTTGCCAGCGTCTGTCATACCACAGGATGTCACGCACTAGTTTGCCATGCTATAGGCGTAGGCCTACCCTCAAAGGGCCATTGGTCTAGTGCAGGTTGGGCAAGTTGGTGGATTCACATACACCATTACATATTTTTACTGGGCATCATACAGGTTCCGTTTTATAACTAGACGATGATAATGGAATGGACGGGCCTAGCGCTCAAATCATTCAAAATTAACAAGTCAACACAATGAAGCATACCTAGCTAAAACTATGCTTATTAAATTTGTCGGAAAATAGAGATAGCGAATCTAATCACTGCGTGACAAAAAGAGAACACATGTATTTGTCTATTGCTCTCAAATCTCGAACAATCACGGGCATTTACGAAGGGTTTCCAAAGTCTCTCTGGCTCGTAACATTATGATCGCCTCAAAATGGCGATTAACTTTAAACGTTTGTTGAAATTAATTGCAGTTGTGCCAAAATACAGTGATTAATGTGTATTTACTTATGGAATGTGATCCCCAAATTTTAATTGCGATTATTAGTAGTGTTTTTACACTTGGAGAATGCACACGAAGGCATAATTTTGATTTATTTGTATTGTTGTATAGTTTGGCTCGCATGTCCCAAACACAGTGTATGACTGACGTGAGTGGAGAGCTGGCGCTCAACATATAGTCTTCAAAATACGTGCCGTATTTCCCGTCCATTCATTTTATCATTGTCGCTGGTTTCATAGATATTGTGATCCTCACATCGCCAACGATGAAGATTTCTAGTGGGTATGTAGTGTAAGTATTTTGATTCGCACATCACACATCATCGGCCAGATGACGTTTATTGCTGGACGAAGGCTTGGGCTCCCTAGGCTCCCTTGATAGGGAGGGGTTGATTCCTGTTGATTCACAATACTAGAAATTTAATTTATTTATTTATTTCTTCACAAACACCCCCACTAGGTTCATCAGTTGTCTGGGAATGTCAGCGTGTATGTTGGGAATATATCTTTTGTTTGTATAAAACTGAGAACATGAATATTGTGTAACTGTGACAAATTCTGTAACTGTGAACAAAATATTAAACTGTGAACACGAAGGAGATTTTGATCACCTGTGATGATTTTGTTTAGGGATTCTCACAAAAACTTAAACATTTGTAAAAATTAAGTGGCATTTGTTACAGTATGCACAACAAATACAAGCTGGACAGCCAGTACCTAGCATGCCGCCGCTGCCGGTGGGCGTTGCAGCAGCGCCACCCGCCCCACCGCCGCCGGATAAGCCACCCCCACCACCTCCGCCTCACGAGAACAACCAGCCTCTCTACGGAAACATTAGCCAATCATCCGCCCCTGCACCCAGGAACATACCCAATCATTCTAATAAAGAATCTGAAACAGGTAACAATCAATGGTTTTATGGTACAGATGCTCCGAAGCAAGCTCCATCTACCGTCAACAAGGATGCGCTGAACAAACTTGCTGAGGAGGAGAAGAATTTTGATATACAGTTTCAGAAATGGGAGGAAGAAATTGAAAGGTGGCGACAGGAGAACGTGAATCATCCAGATAGGCAGGCCTATCAAGAGTATGAGGAGAGGTTTGAATTGTGTCGAGCGCAGCTCCTTGAACGTCGTAAGCAGATGCAACTGAAAAGAACTCGTCTACTCAACCCTGTACAGCCGGCCACTAATACTCCTACAGGTAATGCACCAACACAAGCACCGAAGCCATCTTCTCACACTACCCAAACTAATTACAGCCAAAGTGTTCAGCCTCAAAACTATCAAAAGAATACTTATCAACAAGATTATAACACACAATCTTATAATCAAACAAGCGGCAGTAAGAATATTGATCCCCAAGATAGATACGAGTCTTATGATAATATGGATAATATGGATAGTACTAATCTCCCTCCCCAAAAAGACATTCATCCCAGTGCAAAATCTGATCCAGCAACTTTCCTACCAACTAGCTCATCTGGTAAAAGTATACCAGGCTTAGATTTAGTGCCTGATCCAATTTTAAGCCATAAAAATCAAGATGTTATAGACATCACTGATGAGCGCAATGACATGCAACAAGCTCCAGACTACTCAAAGATATCAAAGGGCATCAATAATATATTAGGTGATGCAAAAATTATGAACATCCTCTCCATGGTTACAACACAAAATATTCCGCCGCCTAACACAGGTCAAAATATCCCTCCAAATACACCTCAGTCTGCTACCAACCAAAATTACCCACCAAGTCACGGAAATAGAAATCAAATAAATTTTGACCAAAACCAACAATACGGGAATAGACAGAACATGCCCTATAACAGGGTAGGGTCTAATTTTCCAATGCAACAAAATCAAGGAATGAATTCACAACAGCAGGGCACCTATGACAATTCGGGGCAAGACACACAACAAGATCAATATGGTGACAGAAATACAGCATATCATGGCCTTAATAATAGGGCAGGGCCAGACATGAGACAAGGTGGTCCAGAAATGAGACAAGGTGGTCCTGACATGAGACAAAGTGGTCCAGACATGAGACAAGGTGGTCTAGACATGAGACCAGGTGGTCCAGACATGAGGCAAGGTGGTCCAGACATGAGGCAAGGTGGTCCAGATAAGAGACAAGGTGGTCCAGACATGAGACAAGGTGGTCCAGACATGAGGCAAGGTGGTCCAGATATGAGACAAGGTGGCCCAGACATGAGACAAGGTGGTCCAGACATGAGACAAGGTGGTCCAGACATGCGACAACGTGGACTTATGTGGGATGGTGATAAAATGAGATCAGGAGGGCCTGATATGAGACCTGGTGGTTTAGGCATGCAACAAAGTGGGCCATACATGAGACAAGGTGGCCCAGACAAGAGGCAAGGTGGTCCAGACATGAGACAAGGTGGTCCAGACATGAGACAAGGTGATCCAGATATCAGGCAAAGTGGTCCGGATATGAGACAAGGTGGTACTGATATGAGACAAGGGAGGCCTGATATGAGGCAAGGTGGGCCTGATATGAGGCAAGGTGGGCCTGATATGAGGCAAGGTGGGCCTGATATGAGACAAGGTGGGCCTGATATGAGACAAGGTGGGCCTGATATGAGACAAGGTGGGCCTGATATGAGACAAGGTGGTCCTGATATGAGACAAGGTGGACCCAACATGAGACAGGGCGGCCCAGATATGAGGCAAGGTGGCCTGAATATGCAGCAGGGAAGGCCTGATATGAATGCAAGTGGCCCCAATATGCCATCTAGTTTTCTTCAGGATATGAGGCGCCCTGGACCAAATAACCAATCAGGCAACAATAATGGATCAATACCACCTTTGCTAGATTTCAGTAGCAGACCACCACCACAAGACATGAACTCCCAGCAGAAGGTTGATTATTATGGTTCAGAACAACCAATGGGTATCAATAATCAAGCTGTTGCCCAGCCAACTCGGCCTAAATGGGTGGAGGAGCCACTTTTCAATCCATCTCTTGTTGTGGATTATGAACACAAGCCACTTAGGTTAAAAGGTAAATGAATTGTATGCTGATATGACTCCATATTCTGGAGCCACACCTTACCAATTTATCTCTATTTCAACAGTAATTCACTGGGACGGGTATTTTTAATGAGTTCTACTGACAAAATGTTAGTAATTAATTTAAGTCAATGTAATATTTATTTATATACATATACTTAAAACATGTGAATGAAGATAAAGTTTGACTCGAGAATGTGGAGCCCTATTTTTATTATAGGCGTAATTAAAGTAGAGAACATTTCATAATAATAGATTGTTATACAATGTGTAAAAAAAGGTTTAACAATACTGAAGGGTATGTATGTACTTATCATTATGAACAACTTTTACTATGGGTCCAACCCAGACAGCGCGAAAAAAACATCAGCTGTTCCATACAAAAAGTTCATTGACCTTGAACAAAATGTATGAATTATCCGATATTTCATTCGCGATATCTGGGTTGGCCCCATAGTAAAAGTTGTTCATAATGATGAGTACATACATACTCTTCAGTATTGTTGAGCCTTTTTGTTACACGTTGTATAATGTAGCCCTACATTTTGTAGCTTGTCTCCCCAATTCTGTTTACTTATTATAAACATTTATTTATTTGTCTTTCAGCGCGAGATTTCATCGAACCAGTGCACACTTTTGACTATAACCACATATCGAAGGATGAGGATTTGAATAAAAAGAAAGATTTCGAAAAAGAAGTTGATGAGCTGTTCACCAGAGGACATAGAAGAGATAATACTGAAGATTTTAGAGTGAAGGACTTGTATTATAGAGATTACGAAAGGAGAGGACCTAGGGAAGATATAAGAGATGTGAGAGATGATTTTAGAGGAATGAGAGGGCCGAGAGATTTTCCAAGGGATCCCCCTAGAGAAGATTTTGAGCGTCGAAGAGTCGAAGATAGGTTCGATGATAGGAGACGTGACGATATCCGTGACTTCAGGCGTGAAGACACCCGTGACTTAAGACGAGACGATATCCGTGACTTAAGGCGTGACGATATACGCGATTTGAGACGTGATGACAGCCGTGACTTGAGGCGTGATGACAGCCGTGACTTGAGGCGTGACGAGAGCCGTGACTTGAGGCGTGACGACAGCCGTGACTTGAGGCGTGACGATAGACGCGATGACAGAAGGGACGATAGACGTGACGACCGTGACAAGTTCCACAGACGTGACGATATAAGGGAGCGAGAGCGGGATAGAGACTCGCATAGACGAGATGATAGACCGAGAGATTTTAGAAGAGATGACCACAAGCTTCGTAGTAAAAGCAGAGAAGCGGAGACGCGTAAACGGGGTTTAAGTAAAGAAAGCGAAAGTAGTACTGGGTCTAAAAAAGTAAAAGATAACAAGGGGAATGATAAAAAAGAAAATAAGCATATTGTAATGATTGATGACATATTGGAACCTCCAGGAAGGGATATGAGACCAGAGAAATTAGTTATTATTCTCAGAGGTAAGATTTTTTGGATATTGTACGATAGTTAAACCACTTTATCAATAAAAATCAATTGCTGTTAGTCTCGCAATTACTCTAAAATGGCTCGACCGATTTGAACTTTATTTATTTTTATTTTGTTCGCCTCCAATCTGGCTGGTTTAGGTGTTTTATAGGTGGTACGAAATTCACCGGGTCTTTCTAGTTATAAAATAAACTGATTGACGAATGAACCCGCATTCACATCTTATAGACATAGTTGCCATCGTATAGTAATAGCGTGGTATCTATATAATTTAATTTATAATTTTTCAGGGTTGCCAGGTAGCGGTAAATCGTATTTAGCTAAACTGATCAGAGACAGGGAGGCAGAACACGGCGGCACTGCTAGGATAATGTCCATCGACGACTATTTTATGCAGGAAGGTGAAACTCAAGAAAAAGATCCGCAAACAGGCAAAATGGTAACTACTTCTCAATATCACTAAATATTCTCTTATCTACTAAAACCACCACGTATTTCTCAGCACCACCGGAGGTCGGGCTTCAGCGTCTTCTCGGTTAACGGAGACAACTTACTTAAAAATGACCCTTATGTTAACAAATGTTATTTAACTTCTGCGCAATACAAAAATGAAGTGCGCAGTACTAGCTAACGTCATTTGACTTTAACTGCGTGTTTATGTAAGGCCGTTATTCTCCAAATATCGTCTTAATCTAAGAATAATAATATTCTCTTATCCTCCTTAATATTTAAGTAATCCACATTTAGAGCTGGGTAATACCTACTCACTATAGAACAATAAGTGCTATTGTGGTTAGCCACCAAATTGACGCGATGCGGGCCAGAAGCCGCGGGCTTTTGATTTACTAAGTCGCAAATTAGCTTTGAACGCTAAAGTAACCTAAACAGTCTTAATTTTTTTTATCTAACTAGAGGTCCCCCGCGACTATGTCCTCGTACGGAAGAAATTCGCCCCGCCGCCATATACTCGTATCTTCCATACCGCTGGGTTAATTACTACGGGCCTTACTTAAAAACGCCACACAAACTGAGTCGCTGCTTAATATGCTTTGTCAACTTCTCACTGACGTGAAGTTACGTGTTACGTTACGAAGCACGTGCTAGAAAAGGAAAAGTTTAAGCAGTGACTAAGGTTGAAAAGTTTTTTAAGTAAGACTAATTATTTTTCTCCCCATCTTCACCAAGTTGCCTTCCATGCGTGGGGATTATGGCAACCCCTCTCTAGTAAGGGGGAGGCCTTCGTCCAGTAGTGGACGTCTTAGCTTATCTTATCTTTTAAATGTTGATACTGTCTATGCATTGATAATATTAACGCATCTTACTTTACGGGTCTATATTTATTTTGTTTTAGGTCAAAAAACCATTCATGAAATACGAGTACGACGAAGCGGCAGAAGAGTCATACCTGACTTCGCTTAAGAGAGCGTTCAAAAGGAGTCTGACGGATGGATACTTTAACTTCCTTATTTACGATGCGGTGAATGATCAGCTGAAACACTACGCCGATATCTGGAACTACGCGCGACAGTGTGGCTTCCAGGTACGTGCCTAAGTTATAAGTCGTTTTAGTTATTCACTAGCTGTTCCCTTCGGTTTCAACTGCGATTGGATTGCTTTGTGATGATGATGGTGACCATAAAATGTAGCCTGTGGCCTTTTTTTTACTTTGAAAAATGCATTTACGCATACGCTCCCGTCGGGGCGACAGGAGGGTTATGTCGGACTCGGTGCCAGAGTACTACACTACACCCGTACCGACTACAAAACCAACGGTGTTCAACCACTGCGCTTTGCGTCGAGGCCACAGGTACGCTCTCGCATTCATCCGCGGCCTCGAGGGCGCTGCAACCTCGGGCCCACCACGGGCAGCCCTAGCTCCCCCGCACCGATGACGATGTGTCGGAACACCGGACACATTGTGCATCCTTCCACCTCGGAGGCCAAGCCAGAGACATGGGCGCCGGATGGCCCCACGTCCAACGCCCTGGCCTCCCTGCGACGGGTCAGATGAGTGGCCCCGTCGCCTGCCACCGGCCGCTGGGAATAGAGAGCTCTGGCCTGTCTGGCCTGTCCCCATCCCGCAGCCCCACCACGACGCGCATGGTGGCAGCCCATCAAGGAAAGCCCTCGATCAGGCAACCACCAGGCCCGTCCCGGCCTCCTCACTCTCCGCTGTGCCCTCTGCTGATCAGAGGGACACGCGGAGGGAGAGCCCAAGGTCAGACCCGCTCAGTAACGGCCCAGCCCCCACCCTGGCCTCTCTGGCCTGTCTCCATCGCTCAGGCCCGTGCAGTGGCCTAGCACCTATTGTGGCCGCTTCCGCGGCCCCACCTCCATCATGTCATTGTATGTGTGCCATGGCCTCTCCTACAAAAGGATTCCTAGTGGGGTTATTAGTAGAAAGCGTTTTCTATAAACTAGTTGTACTCTGAGATTACACTTGCGATGAAATATTAGGATGATGTTGATAAAAGTGACGTATTCTACGTCCCTTTCCAGAGTTTCAGCTATCTCTACTCCAAATTTCGTCTAGCTCGGGCAAGCCGTTTGATTTTGAAACTGTAACAAACAGACAGACAGAAAGACAAGGTTACTTTCGCTTATACAAATTGAAATGAAATTAAATGAAAGTATAAAGATTTTTTTAAAACTATTTATAGGCTTGCGTTTGACTGCCATTACGTCTGATGTTAAACGAAAATGCAGCCTACGATGGACCATTACACAGTAGTGGGCTCTCAGGGGTTACAAAATAAATTTAATGAGTAACTACAAATAAACACATTACAACACCAAAGCTCGGTAAACAACTGACCATTTCATTCTCGTTAAAGGTGTACATATGCACGATGGAGCTAGATGTACAGACATGCTTCAAAAGGAACATCCACAATCGAAAGCTGGAAGACTTAGAGGTGGTGAGAACTCGCTTCTTCGAGACCCCACCGCACCACATACTGCTGGACCCCACAACTCTACTGCAGAGCGCATCCATACAGGACGTACAAATGGAAGACGTAGAAGATGACGTCATTATGGAGGATGTACAGGAAGCAGAGGTGAGGGGAACGTCGAGACATGGGGTTAAAGCCTCTTGTAGCTATCAATGTCGTCTGAAACAATTACTCCTAAGTGTTAGCTATAAATGTTAGACTTTGCACTGAGATATTAATTCACATTACAGTATTACTTTGAATATTCACAAATGAGTTGGCCTAATTATTCGGCTTGATATAGATTTACATACGAGTCATTGGAAGTCAAGTTATCTTATAGGTCTAATGGTTGTCAGTCTTACATTGAGTTTAGCCTGGTTTCACGGCTGTGCCGATTTATCTACGAACCGTCCGCCCTCCGCATAGAGACGATAGATGTGGGTTCCCAACTAGTCACACTTGGTATAACAGTGAGGCTCGCCGGGAAAAACTTCCCAAAGAATTCGGTGTGACGCGTTGGGAACTCGGCCATATCGTCCACTGGAGGTATACGTGTAGGGTTACCAACCGTTTCGATTCATCCGGATATGCCCAGATTTTGAAATGGCTTGATTGAACAATACACGATAAATGTAAAATCCCATTTAAATTAAGTTTATTAATGTAAGCCTCAGATTGATTATTTTACTTTGTAAAGTAAACGGTTCTGTTCATTTGAATGTCTAAATTATTGTTAGGACTTTTCAAGTTTTGAGCTGGTAACCCTACACACTTGCGAATTTTAGAACCTCGTTTGACAGTGACGCGGATTCCTTCGTAAGAAGGATCTTCAGTACGAGCCTACGAGCTATCCGCGCCCATGTCGATTCGCTGGACGGGCCATGCGCATAACTAACTAACTGAGCCACACGATTTCTCTGGCCACAACCTGAAGTACCCACTGCAGAAACGTGAAATAATTCCGGAAATAGTTGTAGTAACAATTCTAAACTAAGTACAGGATGTAACATTATTGTTTTACTTATATATCTATATCTTTGTTTTTGCTATTATTTATGTATATGTATTGTCATATCTAATCCCGAATGTTTAGCCAGGTTAGGTTAGGGCTAATAAGATTCCTTCCAGCATTGTAACTAAATTTATAAGGTGCTGCTCCAAACACAGGTCGAAAGCGTTTTTACCTCGAAGTGGGAGAAAATGGACGACGCTATTCAACTAGGTAGGTTTATTGGTTGTAAACTTTATTGTTGTCTAGATATAAGATCTGATATTTAGTGCTAGTGTGTTTTGTATACGGTTTTATTGAGTACTTTTTCTTGAGAACGAGAACGAAAGAGTCCTTTATGTTATCCAGTTTTTTATTTCAGACAAATATTTAAGTTAGCGACGCTAATTAAAAATGTATTACCAATGTATCGATCCTAATGCAGGACGCTGTTCAATATATGTATTTTCATCATTTATCATCGATTTATAAACCCATTGATAATGTGAAATTTCACCAACGATATTATATATACAGAGAGAGATGTGTCATATCGCGCCCTCAAAAGGTCCCGTGTAAACGGCCCCAGGGACTGTCTCGCCTGTCTGCGCTCACTAAGCGAGACGCGCGCTATCCCTTTTGCTCTCATAAAAGTGCTATCTTCTTTCGCACTCTGGCGCAACTCGTAAACATGACGGCACGGGGGTCATTTTCAAACGTTGTTTTATTACGCGATAGCGCATCTATCGTAATCTTTGCATTACACTATCATAAATGCGGCTTTTAATACCCGTTGAGGTGTGCACGGAATGTGTCACGTCACGATATTGCGATCTCCCAAATTTTGTGGTACGGTTTTGATGTTAGTGGGCTACAACTGAGGTCGTCTACTGTTCCTGTTCTACCGTTTTTTTAATGCATGTGGCGCTTTGTTACAGCCCGCCTCGATGGAACAAGCAAGCCTCTTCGGCCGTCGCAGCCGTCCATGGCAGACTACCTACAACTAGACGAGTGGAAACCTAACGTGGCTAAGCCGGGGAAGAAAACTGTGAGTATTCTTATCTTTTATATTCTTAGTCTTATTACATGTGGTAGTATTACACGATAAGTCCTGCAACATCGTCCCGCTTGGGGTGTATTGAGCAATGCTACCAGCATTTACCCGAGCGAAACCGGGCAAAAAAAAACTCTGAAGGAGGTGCGAGACTGGGCCGCTGGCATAGTAACCCAGGTGTTAATGATGGCGAGAAGCCTTTTCCATGACCCTGCTTGTTTTTACGGTATCCTGATCTTTTTTTAATGCGGTCCAAGCGCCATTTCGCTAGGCCTTGGTTAATTAATTTACAGTTTATTTTTTATGTAAGTGTCGTCGTCACAAAAGCATTTGAAGCTACTTTTTTTACCCGCCATAAGCTTGGAATCCAAATGAAAAATTAACTTACTTAGCTATAAGAAAAACATCATGTGATTTGGATTTAAGCAAGCAATTATTTGGACAAGATATATTTATTTTCACGCCACTGAACATTTCTGGCGAAAATCTATTGGACGCTCGATACCGCTCAACGATTACGTTAAGATATCGCTAAATAAAATTGTTTACCGATATCTGTCCCTAAAACTAGGGAGGGCGGGCTGAAAACATTATGTATACAAATAACCTATTGGTCTACAATAACAGAGTACCTACTTATATTTTTCTTCAATAGACCAATCTCCTTATTTATTGGAAAACGACATTACCTATCACGATTATTATATATTTCCTTTTAAACATTTTAAAATTATGTTTTTTTGATGATTCTCTCGTGCTTATTGCCGGGAAAAGTTTGACGCCACACTTAAAATGACCTTGATTTTCATTTAAATATCGATAAGGAACTTTTATGTCCAAACTACGATAGAACTCCAATAGACGGAAGAATATATGCTATTCGCGGCAAACAAAATCGTTTGGCATGCTTATTCTCGTAGTTCTATGTAAAGGTGAGTCTGAGTTTGTTTAGAAGATATCGTCCTGTACCGGATTTTATCATGTAATCATTAAAACAGGTACGCTGGGCGGACATTGAAGAAGCAAGAGAACAAGAGAAGATGCGTGCTATCGGGTTCGTCGTCGGCCAGACAGATTGGAATCGAATGAACGATCCTACAATGGGATCGAGTGCCCTCACAAAGACTAAATATATCGAGCGTGTTACTCGCAAGGATTCGAAATGGTAGTGTGTGAAACAAAGTCACGTGATGTGCGTCATTTGAAATGCCCTATTTGGTGTCAACTTTTCTTTTGACACCTAACGTACTCTTTTCTAAGACATAGAAATATGGTCGACGTTCCGCAAGACGATCACGTTGCGTGATTTTGGGGGCGCATCCTCTACCATAGAAAATCCTTGGTTAGACACCAATAGCTTGATATGTTTTTTCCACCGCAACTAGGAAATGCAGTTAGATCTGTAATTCAACATAAACATGTAACTGTAATCACAAAGATAGCAGATACTACTGTTTTAAATCTCAAACGAACTTTAGAGATATCACCTCTATCAATGAACATTACATTTGATGATTTAAAGGCAAATGTACATTTTTTTTATTGAATTTTTCTGTCTATGAACAGCCTCCATATATACCGATTAAATTATTTTAAGACAATTTTAAAGATACGACCTAGTATTTGTGTCCTCGTAAAATATATTTGTGATTTTGATTCTCTATACATAATAGGCTGACAATAGGATAGTGTGGTCGATTTTGAAGGTTTTAGTTGACATTACTAAAATAAAGTATTGCTGTCCTTAGCTAACATGTCTGATAAAAAAGGGACAGCGATATTTTAATTAGTTTAGATCTGTCAACTAAAGCCTTCAAAATTTACCACAGTAATGGGATAATTTTGTTCGTTTTTATAATTGTGTGTAATCGAGAGTACAAAATGTTATATACTCGATTTGCTGCTATTTCGCGTGTATCTGTTTGCTGTAATATGTTCGGAGTATCGACTGCGGTTTTACTTTTTTCCATTTGCGGTTGTTATCGTTCACTCGTTTTTAAATAGCTGTATAAGTGTAAATAAAAGATAAAATTGGTGTTACATGTGAAAGGTATAATTTTTCTTCTCGATGATTTTTCTCACTTTATTAGCATCTCGATTCATTTATCATAAGGACTTAGTATTAATTAGGTATATACTAGGTAAATTATTATTAAGCATCGCAAACGACCGAACCGTACCATTTATTTATATTGTTTTTTCGGGACCTTCCTTCTACGTTACAAGATATAGGATAAAAAACTCAAACCGACTAAGTACTTGCTTACGTCACGTTACTCTTATGATTGCAAATTATACATATTTCAAATGTGGCCATTGTTCCTTTTATTTTGATACAACATTTAAATGACGACACGTGTGGCTCAATTTCTTTTTGAGATTGGAATTTTGATTATTTATTCTCCGCCAATCGTTGATCAAATAACAAATAAATTTACATAGACTGCTAAAATCGTAACCCTTTTTGTGTAGTTGGGTAAAAAGCAATCTTATCCCTTTAGCCGATTTGGCGATTTTGCGATTTTGCTTCAATAATAGTCGTCGTCGTCAGCCATAAGACGTCCACTGCTGGACGAAGGCCTCCCAATAGAGGGGGGTTGCCATAATCCCCACGCTTGGCAGGCGGCTTGGGGATCACAGAGTGTTACCACCGTTAACTAAGAGGACGCTGCTGCCCGTCCTCCGGTAGTACTGGTTGCAGTTTTAGGTCATACCCAGGTCCAATAATCAATAATAGTAGAAGGCATTAAAGTGCTTATGAATCGTGGAGGGACTTCGGAATAGTTAGTCTGTCTTTTGTCTTTATCCACCTAGTTACTTAACAGAAAGGATAATTTTAAAAAACGGATTAACTATTCCGAGTCTGTTCCTCGTTCAATGTGTTAATAAGGACATAATAATTTTGCGATGAGATAAGTCTAAAGGTGTATGTATACCTTATTACCTAAATTATATTCGGAGATAATTGGTTAATAAAACTATTAAACAAACGATCTAAATTTTATTTTTTTCCTTTTATACTATACAAACGTCAAAGTTAATCATATTTTTTTTCTTAATTTCTGGCTTTGCACCTTGTGCGTTCAGCCAGTGTCAAGTGGTTCAATCATTGTTCATCGCGCTTACAAATTACGCTTACGAATCACTTGCGTCTTTTTTGTACATATCATAAATATTGCCGGTTCTTTTTGGTTTGTGTTCAGCCGCATTGATCCTCATCATTTTGTCATCCGACTGTGCATTACGTTTGTAAGGATTCGCCGCGTTTTCTTTTTTAGCGTCTTGGAATTCCGTAACGCCGCTTTTGTCGATTTTCGATGCGGTTTTTGAGAGGTCGTCATCGCCTTCTCTGCTAGCGCTCATGACTACGACTGGGGCTGCGCTCATTTCTGTCATGTGCTCTTTGATGCACTGCTGCAAAATGTGCAAGAAGAACAAAAACGCCAGCAACGTGAGAGCTGACATCGACGCGTTGGATTTTAAACCGCCGCCTCCGCTGTAATGGCTGTAATGTTAACATCGTCTTAAAACAAACTTATGTAATAATACACTACCAAAGCGGCAGAAAAAACCCTTGAGGACATGTCGAGGCGCACATCAATCACGTCTGTGACAGGAAAGCCTTATTGTCGACAAGGCTTTTACCGACTTTCGTCGAGTTTTACGGGAACACCAATACGGCAATGAACCAGCAGAAAGAATTAAGCCCTGTACAGGAAGGATTTAGTCCACTTTATTGGACGTTCGGTAAAAGTATGAGCTTCAGATATTTTACCATAAGCACGTTGTCTAGTGGTAAAATTTTAATTTATCTACTTGCACCTATTATGCCACAATATAATGATGTTTTTATTTCATAACTTACTGCTTGGATGATGCTGAATGTCCGTGAGAAGGTTGCGAAGGTTCATACGCGTAATATATGTGTTGATCTTGAACTGGTGCTCCGTATTCTCCCGAATATCTACCGGAATTATTTTTACGTTTATTTATTTATCTACGATCTTTTTTCTTTTAGCATAAAACATTCGTCTTAATATTTAAGTTCAAAGGCACACATTAGCAAAAATCGGCAAACATAGTCAATCAAAGGCAACAAAGTCATTGAAGGTGTGTAAATTCCAATATCACTCTGTCTCTATCCGCATTATTCTACTTATTGTACAGGGCTACGTGTAACGTTATTACTAAGCTGAAAGGAGGTAATTGTACTCATCATTGTGAACAACTTTACTATGGGGCCAACCCTGAATTGGCGAAAAAGGTGTTCCATAATTTTGTCAAGGGCGACTGTTCTTTTTTGTTGTGATTTCCGAATTTGCTCCCATATTAAAGTTATTCACAATGATGAATACAATAACCGCCTTTTAGCTTAGTAATACAGTTCATGCGCTACCATGTTTACCTACAGAAAACAAGAAGCTAGGCTGCAAGCTTCTTGTCTAATTAGAATGATGAACGTTTGCCTGAATCCAATCTTGGAAGAACTGTATAAACTCTTCCATGATCCAATGAAAAGCGGTCTCTAGTCCTAACTGACGAAGAAAAAACATTGGCAAATCCTGAATTAAAAAGTATAGCAAAAAAAGTTGAATTACAAAGTATACTAACCTGTCTGTGAGTTGCTTTGTTCCTATTCCCACTTGGGACAGCAGGCTTTCCAACGTCATTGTATGGGATCGTCACACGCGAATCGTGCGAATGTCAAGGTTTAACTGACAAGCCGCGCGGGATGCGCGGGCGCACATGGCTGCGTTGTTACCACGCTCTAGTTGCCTGCACCCTTGTTTCGAGCTTGACAATGCAATAACGGCATTTTCACTTAGCAATTTCATACATGCAGGTACTTGGCTTGTGAAAACAAGCAATCATGATGTTTTATAGTAAATTTATCTCATCTACCGACTTTACCCAGCATGGGCTAACAACAACAATAAAAAATCTCATCATTATCTTCATCAGTCCGGAGACCACTGCTGAACAAAAGCCCTTAGACCGCCACACTGTACGACAACCTGCCATTTGCATCTACCAGTCCTCCACCGATTGCTCGCCACTTTCACAATGTCATTGGTCCACCTAGTGGGAGGCCTACATAACATATGCTGCGCCTTCCGTTTCATGTAATATATCTTCGGATCGTATCTACAATAATTATACAGGGCTATATCTAACCGGTTAGCATACTTATACAACATACCCTTAAAGGGCATGTTATGTACATCAAAACAAACAACTTTTACTATTTGGCCAACAACATATAAATCGCAAAAAAATAACAGCTGTTCCATACATTTTGCCCAAACTGCGGCAAACTGCTGGTCGATGAAGTTTTTGTATGGAACAGCAGTATTTTTTTCGCGGTTTCGATGTTTGCTTCATAGTAAAAGTTGTTTGTGTTGATGTACAGAATATTCCCTTAAAGGGATGCCAACTGATTAAAACTAACCCTGTATATACAGCTGCTTATTGAATGGCCTTATGGAAGCCTCACTTCTTGGGGAGACTGTTGCCGACTACTGTTCAAAACGCAATTTAATTAAAAGAAAGAAAGAAAAATGATGAAACCAAAAATGAAAAAATGAATGATGAATGATGATGTTGATGTGAATTAGACCTCGCCACGCCACAAAGAAGAAGTAGAAGGACTACAACAGGGCCATTAACACGAAGAAGACTACACTCCGCGAACACCGAGGTCCGAGCGTTTTTTTTTAGTTATACGTTTTTATTTAGCTTGCCTATTTGTTGTTGTTTTTTTAGTAATTTAAATTTTACCTGCCTCTTAACAGATTGATCTGGTAATTGGTACACACCTTGAGTTATGATGACAAAACCGTTTAACTTAAAAAAAAAAGTGTTACCATTTTTTAACCTTCGCTTGATTTTTATTTATCTTATTTAATTATGAGGAAGATCTTAGTTACTTTTAATAAACACTTATTAATATTTGCTTATTTATACATTACGTTTATCATTACCTACTGTAGAGCGAGTCCAGCACTCGCATGCAGCACTGTCAACGAGTCAATCGGAGAATTAAAACCACAACATTTTATATTGTTTTTTTTAATTATTTTACAATCACAAACACACAAGGACGTCCTCAATCACACACTTCACACATTTACATACTAACTATAAGGTGATATAAATAATACATTCATATCACACAGAATTATCTTTTTACATCAGTCGTTAATTAATTATCGAGAAACTGGCGGAACTTTTAATTATTTATAGTTGTAATCAACAATATGCCAATTATTAAACTTTGATAAGGATTTTTTCACTGGATGGTTTATCTTTTTTTATTTTATTTAATAAGTTACTTCGGTTTTAACTGAATTTTTAACTCCTACTTATTAACTTAAAAATAAGTCAATAAATTAAATAAATAAATAATTTAAATAAATTATTACGAGTCTACATTTGATGCTGTTTAAAAACGCTACATCGAATTTGAGCTTGATATGCCAATCAAATATAAGGCACAAGTTTGGAAGCCTTTGAACTCTCAATACAGAACATGCATTACTTTTTGACTAATGCAGCGCTTGTCTCAATTTTCAATATCATTTTTCAAATTGATCAAGTTTTTGATTGATTGAGTTAGAATTTTCCCTCGAGATTACAGGGATATTATTTGGCGAATTATTCCATGATTTCGGTTTAAACTTCATTGCACTCAAGGTAGAGCTCGCGGCAGTCCACGTTGGAGCGTCCTCGGCGGCCGGCTTCGAAGAACTCCTCGAACGTGCCTCCAGATTGCCTCTCCAGGACGAAACTCGCGGCGTAACTATTGGAACGAGAAATTGGAAATAGAAAAATATACATCACAGATATGGCCGAGCAATAACTTTTACTTAGCATAACTAAAGAAGTGGGGTAAAATGCGTGTCAGGGCAAATGAGACTACCATTACCATTAAAAGTTACAGAGTAATGAAATCTCAGACGCAGCGAAGTCCTGATTTTTGTTTTGTTACTAAAAGTTCTGATTACCGCCGCCATGGTCCTGAGCAGGCGTTACCTTTTAACAGCACGAGAGCTTCTTGTTTGTGTAATACCTTTTTATTGTAAAAAATCGGAGACATTTATGGCGTTGGACAAAAGGATTCGGGCGTTGGACAAAGGATTCGCCGCATGAGTCGGAGACATTCATGACATTGGACAATCGACTTTAGAACGTAGGATAAAAGAATGTAACTTACGTTCCGAGTTGGCAGAAGATGCTCTTGGGTCCGATGTCGGTGGCACATTCCCTGTTAGCTTCGCACATGTACTTCTGTAAACATTTATCGTTGCTGGTGCCGAAAGACCTCGGGTAGACCTTGAGCATAGAGATGCCGGCGAGAGCGGCATCGCTCACGGAGTCTTTTCGGCCCATGGACCGCGCGGCCAGCGATCTATGAGAGAACGATGTCTTCAGGGCGTCCAGGAGATTCACTACGATGTTGATGAACTGCGGGCAGAACACGTTTGACGTTACCAACACAACAACAACAAAACACATTCAAAACTACCCATGCTATAATTTACGAATAGTAGATGCAGTGTGCATAATATATATTCAATGATGGTATAAATATATAAATAAATATTAAGGGAAAGGAAGGACGGGCAGCATACCTCTCCAGCCTGCTTTGCCATGGAGGCGACTTGGTCGGGGTCTTTTGCACCGAGCACCGTCGACAGTACCGCAGCCAATATACCCTGAAGCAAGCGAGAAGCAATACCGTCTCCGTAACCAACACTTTACTATTTACAATCCTAGCTCGGAAAAACCTCAAGGAAACTGAAAATATTTGTACAGAAAAAAGCCGTTTCTCTGAGGTGATCCTCGAATGTAAAGGTTCTAGTTATTTGTTGTGAATGAAGGACTACTGATGGATGAATTCCGCAAAAGGTGAGGGTCAGAATAGCACGGTGCTTTTTACACTTTCATAGTGAATGTAAACTTTCTAAATACTTTATGCTTATCTACAGTAACTATGTTAGTGGATCAGTATGGAAATAAAACATAATGAGCTTTGCTATAAATGTTGCGTTTGTACACAATGTTTTAGATTACGACGTAATAGCAGTAATGCATCCAGTGGTCGAGTGTTCGCTCGCCATTTACAATGAAAACTTTATAATTTAGTACCTGCATGGGAGAAGATCCGTTGTCTACTTTGTCAATGCCATCGTTAGAAGCTCCTCCTCCGAGGATGGCTGTGAGGATCTTGAGTCCCATGGAGATGAGGTTGGCCCAGGGGGAGGGTGCAACTGAGTCGGTGTCGAAGTTGTCACTTTTGTTGGGCCCAACAGCGTTGGCGCCGGTGTTGAAGATCATTTGCATAATCATGCCTGAAATGTCATTGGCATTTATTCCTTAAAAGTAAAAAAGAAGAAGTTGAACAACAGATTAGACAAAGAAAGGTGTGAAAGCATGAAGCATCGGAAACCTGAGTTAACTAATAATGGCCAAGCACTGCTGCAATTGATCGCTCGTGAATGCGGCATTAACGGTCACTCGTCATATTTTAAATTCGAAGTAAGCTTACCCAGCATGTTAGACCACGAAAATCCACCGTCAGAAATGGAGTTAGTTTGTATATCATCGATGTCGTCTAATGCCACCTTTTTCAGTGCATTTGGTTTTTCAGCGAATTTGCGTTCTTCAGCTATCTGTCCTTGCTGTGGCAGAGAGTTACTGTAGTACTGGGGATGGTGTGTTCTAACATTGCTAGTTACCTGGAAAAGGGAGCATCGATCATGTGTTTTGTTAGAATTCCAAGATATTTTCGGTCATGACAGCAAGTTGAAGTTATCAACGCAAGCAAATTGAGCCAGAAGCCAGCTTACCACTTCACACAGACTAGGTGCATTAACCTGTGAGATGTGGTCAAACCTATTATAGCCTGGGAACCGTGCAAAAAATCTACTTAAAGTAAAATCACTTTAATATTATTTTAAATAGTAGGCTTTTTATCATTTTAATTACCTATTTATTTTATTTAATGATTTATTTATCTTGCAAAGTAAGATTTTCAAAAACTACCTACTGAATACAGATTCTTGCAACAGTGTGGTTCGAGTAAGTATAAAATATATTCTTAGTGAAATTACCTGTGATACTAAAGGAAGCTGTTGAGGGTAAGCGAGGGTGTGGAGTATCGCCGAGGAGCTGATGAGGGCTAGGAGAGCCCAACCGGTTACCGTCTGATGCATTCTGTGGACAACGAGGAACCTTCGTAAGTTACACTAATAAGGTAAAATGACAGAAAAAACTACGATTCGTGTGATAAACTTGCAATAATAAATTATAAAATTCCGATGTCTCACACATTAAAACCGAAATTTTATTAAAGCATAATTTTGTAATTATCGAGAAAACAACGCGTTATTTTAAGCATGGTAATAACAAAAATAAACTTTCTTTGATTTAATTGTGGTACCGCGCAATGGACGTGTCGTCGATTAGAAAGTGCTCAGATGAGTGATTCGCGCGGATTGATTGCCCACCGCGGAGTCGCTTAGAAAGTGGCCCCTTGCATCAGCTTGCCTTTATTTTTGCGGGGATGCTGAGGTAATTGTAGGATGTGCATACTGAGATACTGGATGTAGCTTTCAAAATAAATCAACTTACGTAGGTACCTACTTACCACATCAGATCATATCACTTAAGTAATACGTCAGGTTTTTTTCTTATGTACCTCTTTATCTAATTTACTTGGAAAATTTTGATAAATACTCGTAATTATGCTGAGACTGCTTTTTGCATTACCTACCTAGTAGGCATTTGCTTTTTTGCCAGCTTCCTTAGCAATCGAGATTTACCTATATTTATTTATAGACAATGATATATTTGCGTCAAAAAAAAAAACTGCGCATTTATGCCATCAGCAGCGCGGGTACCGTTCTTGACAATCGTTATATTTGACATTCGATAAAATTCGGTATATTTGCAAATTCGTCTAAGTAAATCTGCCATACCGACACGTCAAATTTAGCGACGGTACTCGCGCTGCAGCTTCGTAATAACTCTTTTTATACACGTATTGTTGAAATTTTAAGGCAAAGGGGATACAACGGAACGTAAGTTGTGTACTTCGGAGTGACCCGGAATTTTAATTGAGTTATATCAATAATTACTTTAGCTACGACGGCTTCGTAGTTTCGCCGAGAAACTGTCCCATAAACACGATTTATGTTCGGCATACCATGGAAGTGTTCTATTTTGCCAGTTACCGTATGCAGGTGACCTGGTCTTTTCACTAACTGTAGTTCAGATGTCACCTCAAGTTTTTAATAAGGTGCTAGTTATATAAATTGACGTAAATTTTAAACGGCGTTTAGACAGCAGTCGGTCCGCTTTCTTTGACCGATATCTAGCCACTTGCTAGCTATTTTACACCTGTTTGAGACGCTTCCGGCCGCGACAAATTGTTACGTCACGTTTTTGTCACGTCCGACCCTTTACCTATTATGATTAGGTAGGAATAATATAAACAGAAACGGTATGTATTGTGTATTCCTGCTTGAGCCTGGTTTGCCCTTTGTAGTGTAAAGAGAAAGGGAAACGCGTGAATTCGAAATATTTGGTATGAACGAGTCATTCGATGTTTCTACGCCTTTCGAGAAGAAAGTTGCCTTTGAAATACACTGCTCAGTTAAATATCATCATGTATGTGCAAAGTCCATTCTGTGCAGTCGGACTAGGCGGTGACTGCGGTGCCATTGAGATTCTTAGCGGAGAAATTGCTTGGTTACTCGCTTCGTCATCGTGTATGTTTTATGTATGTTTTGTTGCCGACATTACTGGCAAACCGCTACATGCACATTGCTATTTTATGTAATGCCTTTCCGAAATCTCTTAACACCAGGTATTTGTATGCCGTACCGTCGCGACGCGTGGTTGTCGTGCTATTTGTGAAGATGCTCGCGAATTGTTGTAGAGAAAGTGGGAAGTTTGAGCCTACTTATGCGCTATAGCTGAAGTAAGTTCGTTTACATTTTCTAATTATACGAGTTTTTTTGCCAGAAAAAGAACAGCAGAGCTTTTGCTTATGCCACAACGTGAATATTATGAAGGAAATTCGTTTAAGTAGGTACCTACATTTTCTAATGAAATGGTCAGAATGTCGGAAAGTGACGGAAAAAGAAACAACAGCCTTTTCTTAATGCTGGTTTCAAGTTTTTGGTTGAAGTTTAAAATTAACGGATTTTATAACGGCTGCAGTCATTACTGAAGTAATTCATAGTCTACTATCTTTTGTACCTACGTTTAAAAATATTACGCGATGTTTATATTGTGTTGTTTCATATAGGTACCTAGCGCTAAATTGAAGCATTTTTTATTAAACGATTCAACTTCAACTCTAGATTAAAAGCAATTTTTATGTTATGGAGTGACGATACTAGCGAGACGTGCGCCGGGTGGCATCACGTTTGCCTATAACAGTAGCAGTGCTAGAATCTAAGCCTCACTGCACTGCGGTCGTCACCCTGAGATATTAGCGAAGGTACCTAGTTAAGAATATCAAACAATTATTACTGACAACATCCATCCAGCAGGTGCGACTTTCTTGTATCGGAAAGCTGGTTATCAATGAGGAGCGGGTAATGATTGTGCGAGTCGGTGCGTCGACCCCTTGACATAGTAACCCTGCGGCGCTCGGCTTGGCTGAACTTGCATCGCGGGAACCTCACTTTCGATCGTGTCGCGTCGCGGATCTACACGCTCTGACCCAGTATTTCTATGAATAACCTGTCTCATTATTTTATGATTGATTGATTCATTCGTTATTTGTTTACCTTTATTTTTATAACGCAAAATGCCGATAGTTATTTTGCGGGCTAACTTCGAGGAAGGCGAATTTTGATTAAACTTACCGTAGACAGTCACATTGCATCATATTTTTTGGGAATAACGGCTTGCATCTATAGCCTGATTCAAACTTAATGGCGGCTGTGAACTTAGGCGCGAGACGCTGCGCAGTATCAAAAATTAGGCGTACGGTGTGCGTACAATCGCAAAGTCTCGCTTGCAGCTCACTTCACAGCCGCCACAGTCTGTACCTGCATAATGTGTAGATCGCGAGAAGGCTACAAATGCATCATCAACGTCTTTCTACTTTCGCATTTTTAAAGTTAATTACATAGTTATCTATCAACCGAAATTTGACTTTAGCACAAAAATAATTACAACTAAGAACTATAACATATCTCATAAGGTACGAAGACATGACGTTATTCTTCTAGCAAAACGGTGAGATTATGTATTTTTATTGGAACCAAGCAAAGTATAATTATATTGTCTAGTAACGCATAACGTCGCGAGGCACGGCAAACATGGCGATGGTGAAAGCCGCTGGGGCGGTGGCGTGTGAGCCATTGCCGTGCAAGGTTAACATCGTGCTAGGTTTTTCTAATTTCGGAGCGAGGAGTCAACCTGCTATTACTATGTGACCAGCTCGCCACTTTCATCGGAAATTCACCGTGGAAAAATGAGAGAATTTCACTTGATGGTTTTCCACTAGCGAGCACGCGATCGTATGCTTTAAAACCAAGACTACATACTGCTCTACTGCTATAAGTAGTTTCTTTTTGATAACGTATTCAATAGGGAATATGCATGTGTTTCAATTTTTTAAAACAATAGGATAAATGGAGAGTTTAATTTAATCTGATACATACACCGAAAAAAATATTTAAATCGGCTGGTAAAGTTCTGAAATATAAGTGTTCAAAGTATTTGGGAGGGAGTCATCTGTCCCTTTCTAGCAAAACACGGGCTAGTATAGAATTTGTTTGGTATCGTGTTCTTTGACGTCATAAACCTGCAGGGCTAGCATGCGCACCGCGAGAAAATTTTCTCGCTTCTTAAAAACAGGACAAGGCTACGACTCTGTATAAGTCTGTCTTGTTTTCTCACGACAAATTTTCCTCGCGGTGCGCATGTTAGCCCTGCAGGTATACTGCCCTATGTCTAACATGACACTAAAATGTTTATAACTAACTTCGATATTTGTGCACATATTAAAATATTGCTTTTGATGATTTGTTTTAATGCCAGTCAGCTTTTTTGGGAGGCAATTAAAAAAACACTTGCATATTCTCTATTACCTGCTAATGCCAGTTAAAGTTAATGAAAGTTATACCCGTACAACAAAATAAATTTGAAAACGAATTTCGGCTGCATAGAGGTCTCTACTTACTGCATAATGTCGGGCACACCAATCAGCAATGCAGTCTCGCGACATTTTTACCATATCCTTTGTTGTGTTCCTATGTTTGTATCTCAATATTTAAGCTGATTAGCAGAATATCTTGTTTATTTATTTCCTACTAGATGACCCGGTGAATTTCTTACCTTTTATTTTTTCCCCTAAAAAAACCCCTCCTCCTCCTTTTTTCTTTTTTTTTTTTTTTTGATCCGTACTATGTAATAAAAACGTTGGAGGCTTTTTCGAGTATTTGCGAGACTACCGCACGACAATTAATTTGTATTCGATGCCTAGGTATTGAAGATTGAAAGCGTCCTTATTACCTAATGAACTTAATCCAAATATTATGTTTATGCTATTATTATATTATATTAATTGCAGCTATAATTTTATGTTTATCTTAATTCAGTTTAAAATCCCAGTCAGTTTTCTCAAGTTGTTCGCTGTTTTTTTGGCTGTTTTTCACTCGGTGACCGGTCCAGCGTGCAATCCGCTTTCTAAACCCGCCAAGACGGCCGTGCGTGTTTCGAATACGGATGTGAATGCTGATCGCAACTATTTATTCAATCGTATAATACATGTGCTCAAATTCAACATTTGAAGCATTAAGATATAATTGAAAACAATATATAAATAATAAAATCTCTTGAATAAGATTCTCCACAGCAAATGGCGGTTTGTGGCCAATTTAGTATACAATACGTAACAAAAGAGTTGAACAATATTAAAGGGTATGTATGTCATCTTATCATTACGAACAACTTTTACTATGGGGCCAACATTTTATTTACATAAACCCATATAACAATAAAAATACATATAAAAATACCAGCTGTTCCATACATTATGTCCAAGATCAATAAACTTTTTGTATGGAACAGCAACTTTTTTCGCGTTTTCGAGGTTGGTCCAGTATTGTTTAACCCTTTTGTTACACATTGTATAGGTACTATAATAAATTAACAAGACCTAAAATGATTGATTGAATCACAACTTAGATATTTACGTTTTGCGGGATTGATTAATTAATGCATCTTACATAGCTCTATGAAAAAGGACTACGAAATTCGTAGTCATTCGTAGTAAATGCATTTTATATAGATCTATGAAAAAGGACTACGAATTTTTAGTATTTTTCGAATTTTTCGTAGTTCTTTTTCATAGAGCTATATAAAATGCATTAATTGATCAATCCCGCAAAACGTAAATATCTAAGTTGTGAATCAGTCAATCATTTTAGAACTTGTTACGAATGCTTGTTTGCCTAAACGCAGATAAGACGAAACCAAAAAATATTTGACATTTATGCTCGTTGTTATGGATCCCCTACGTAAACAGAAAGATTTTATTAGTTTCACCGTGTAATCTGTGAAATGTATCTGTACTCCCAAACAGATGATTTAGGTTTTCCGTTTGTTAGGTGAGATCGAGAGTAATCTTAGCTTAGTTAAAAAGTCCGAGGTAATATTATTTTATTTATACTGTTGCACATCGGCATTGTTTCATAAATTGTTAATTGTTTCATTAATCCAACTAAGCTATAAGAGTGGGAATCAGCCCAAATCAATCAACATGCGCAAATGAGCAGTAGCCACATGCGATGGTCCATAAACGCATGCCTACCGTTACGGTTCTCGATGCGGATCAATCGAACGGTACACTTGCTCATGATGCACTTGTCCAATATTCAAGCCGACGCCTGCGCCTACTTAGTTAGCCTACTACGCGGTTGTAGGAAACAACATACGCTAACCTAAAACATGAAGGCCTTATTGGCTCTCCTTGGAATACCTATAAAGTATAACCAGAGCAAGTCAGATAAGCTATGGTGGTTATAATACGAGATGTAGACAACTTGACTAAGTACAAAGGCGAAAGAGTAATTTTTAAAGAAATATCTTGGGCATTTACCGATAGATTACGTTTCACAGGAATAATCGAAATATAGTTCATAGATAATAGGGAATATGCATGTGTTTTAATTATTAAAAATAATAGAGTAAGTGGAGAGTTTAACTTAATCTGATGTTTACATCGAAAAAAACAATTGAAATCGGCTGGTAAATTCCTAAAATATAAGCGTTCAAAGTATTTGGGAGGGAGTCATCTGTCCTTTTCTAGCAAAACACGTGCTAATAGTATAGAATTTGTTTGGAATCGTGGACTTTGACGTCATTTGCTAGTATAATGCCGTCCCTGTCTAACATGAAACTAAAATGTTTATATCTTCGTTATTTGTGCACATAATTAAATTTTATTTGCGATGTGTTGTTGCGAGCCAGCTCTTTTATGAGTCATAAAAAAACATGCATATTTCCTATTTTACATTAATCAAGCAATTCATAAAAATGTATTGTTTTAAAAAATAAATAGTGAAAACTTCTTACTTTTAAAAGATTGTTTTTAAATGAGCAGGTTAATAAGCTTGTCCTTCAACGCCATGCCATTTCGCTTGAATTATGTTAGTACGTACGAATGATGTTGGGCCTTCGTAATATTTCAGCAAGTTTACTTCTGATGCGTTATCTATTTCCTAAGTATTTTGACTGGCTTATAACTCTGTTGACTATGTCTGCTGTGAGAGCAGTAAGGCGTGGGTTCAATTCCTACCCAGAATCTAATATATGTGAAAAACGCAGACGTTTGTTCTGTCTGGGTGATGTATGTACTATTCGTACGTATTTACAATCTGGTTTCTTAGTACAAGTTTTGCTTAGTTTGGGGCTGATGGCGCTGCGTGAAATGTCCACCAATATTATTTATTTATTTATTTTGGTGTCTAGGCGTACATTATAATGTAAAGTCGAGTACATAACCAAGAATAGCACGCAGTCGCAGTCGTCTACTTCGGCCTAAGCATTCGACACCGAAGGTGAACTTCCGGAAAAATGTGTGCCAAGCATATGCAAAATCGCGTGTATCTACACGAATGAGAAGTTTGCAGCGATACGTGTTAAACCCATTTGGGCAACTTGCTATCTGCACCGTCTAAATTTGATTCTTCTTTTGTTTTTTTTTGTTAATAGCTTAACTTGCCACTCTGAACCGCTTTGCACTCTGAATTCAGATGCCAAAACTTAATTGATAGATCGTAGTAGGTATAGCTACTTAATTACTCTTTTCCTCCCTATCTTGAAATACACGTAATAGATAAAGCCTCGATTAAGTATTACTTTAAGCTTATTTCATGATTTTATATGGCCAAAACGTTAGGCTGGCCGAAGTTAAATTTGTGTGTGTAACTTAGTACGAAGCTAGACCACGCCGCGCGCGCAAACGCTGATCCTTCCTTGACAAAGGTCACCAGATGCGACTGAAACAGTGAGTATCTGACTTAGTGCAGTATAAATAATAACATAAAAATAAAGACCTACTTAGTAACTTTTTCTCGAACAGTTACGAAACTATTATGTACCTACGCCTGCCCTCACGTGTCTAATATAAAAAATACCAACAATAAGTTTAATTTCGTTTCAAACGACCAACTGACTCGTTATCAAAGCTGAGGAAGCGGTCAGACACCGGCCGTCGCGTCGTAAGTAGGCACCGATTCGTTAAACAATTTCGGTTACCCAATGCCGCAGGTGAATGACGAGATTTCCTCTCGACGACTTTCACTTTAACATTTTTTGGTCATGAGTGGATGGGACACGAAGTATTACGGCGACGCGCGATGACATCGATAGCAGTTTGAAGGCATGTTTGTGCGTTCGGTTTCGTTTTTCTTTATTATTTTTATATTTAGGTATATTGAGTATTGTATTGTACTTCTTAGCCTGTTGGATCCCACTGCTGGGCAAAGGCCTCCCCCCGACTTTTCCAGTTTTGGCGATTTTGTGCTTTATTATCCCAATTTTTTTCAAAGATGTCCAATAAATTAAATTAAGTCATCACGCCATCTCTTATGGAGTATAGGTAGGCTAAATGAAAGAAAGAATGTCGTAGAAAACTTAAAAAAAGTTATTAGGTATTATCGAAAAAATACGTCGGATTGCCATGTACCTATACTATAAGGTACATAATATGATATGTTGGCGCCTACAGGCTTGTTATATGTATATGTAGATATAAATATCTATGTTTTTTTTATAAATGATGATGATATTTATTGTATCAATGACGTAAACATCTAATTCAAACAACCCTTTCTATTAATTTATTACATGCCCTGTTCGTAACTATTTGTAGGAATTTTAATCATTAATGTAAATGTCCAGTTTTGTGGACATCCCAACATAAAAATAATCACTAAACTCTGAGCTCACTCACTAGAACATGCGTAATATCCGGCACAACCGAGAACACTAGTGCGTGCGAGAAAACGAGAGATAGGTCCAGGCAGCTTTCCTTGCCACTTTCGAAGGCGTACGTACGACGACTCTTAATTACTTTTGCACCTATAACGTCGCGTGTAATGGAGGAAAAATACGATAATGACATTTATGTAAGTAACTCATTACCGGAAAGGTTATTATATTGTGTTTCTATATTTGTGTAGAAATAAATTGTGCCGACCTAGGTACAAAAAAAGTTCGCACATGATTTGTAGCCTGATCTTAATTATTTTATGTTAACAACTTTACAAAATATTAAGAAGCCCAGATTGCCATTTCCAGGACTAAACAAAAAACTTTCATTATGGAATTCAGTTAACCAAATCAACATTGAACTTGAATATTAAACCTACAAATTGTTTCGCTCCAATTCCAATTCGTTACCATTAAGAAAGATAACCGTTAAGAATTCTTAATTGATTCTATTAATGCGGCCCGAAGATGTTCTTGAAACAATGTCAATAGAAAAACGTGAAGTGAAAAATGAGTTCTCTTCGTCTTTGTAATAGAAATATCTCAATGTGAGATTACTATTGTTACGTCAAAAGCATAACTCAATGTTTTGTATATTTAACGAGGCTCTTCTAATCCAGGGTTAGCCGTTGTAATTTTACATTTTAGAAAGCGAAGGTTCTTATTTACATCTGTAAAGAGCTATAGTTAAAGAATGTTGTTGGTTGAAGGTTTGTAATGTGTGTGAAATCTACGTGACCAGTTCTTCCTATTGTTTTAGTACATGTGCTGTTTGGCGTATCTCAGCGCTACAAGCTTTTATCTCTAGCATCAATAGGCATACGTAACGTAATGCTTTTGTAACATACACTTTTGTTGCTCTTCGAAATGGTCGCATGCGCGTCCGTTGTTGATGGTAGGGAAAGTTTAACAAGCTAAGCGCTATATTTTGATGATCCACTTTCTAATGCTAAGCGTCATATTCTTCAAATCCATATTAATAAGTGTTTATTTATACGTACGTATGTTTATTAAAACTTTCACCTTCCAATGGTTGTCTGGACGACATAATGTACCTATACTTATTTATATAAAAAATATTTTTACCTTTTTTATTAGCGTTAGTTTACGAGCTTTCTTTTATATCTTTGGTAAATCACTAGCAAGTTTACGTTTCTTAAATTACGTAGCTAAGAATTTATCACCTGAGTTGGTGGCACCAACTCAGGTGATAAATTGCTACGTTACCAGATATTTTCACAAATTGTAGGTGTGCCTGTAATTTTTGATACTGTTTTGGGTATAACTCCTAGAATACAATCTTCAAATACAAAAGATTTTAACAAATATCGTATTTCAATCACTCATTCTTAACAAAAATTCACCCACAAAACTTAGTATCACAAATCACTGGAATCACCTTCGTATCACGTGGTCAATGTCCATCCGGCGTCCCGCGACTTTCTCCGGAAGCGAGCTCACTCCACATCCCGAAACCTTTGGGCTCTGCGTCTTACCTTTATCTTGTGCCGGAACTAATATCACTAAATCACTGAACACCTTATCTTCCACAAGGTAGGTAACTTCACCGGTGAAAGTGCGTGTTACTTGTGCGAGAGTTTGACTTGCAATGAGCGTCGCGCCTTGAACTTCACTATATATATATGATGACCCAGATATAGTGGCTATGGCTAACTGTGCTAGTCGGTCCGTCTGTCCGTGTGCCCAACCTGTTCCCTATCCCGTTGGTCTGAGTCCCGATGCATGGCCTTGTCAAGGACATGAGATTATCGAGAGCATGTTTTGGTTCAACAGAAGCTAGTAGCTTAAACATATTTAGATACTAATTATATATTTTTTAAAGACTAATAACTTGTTAACAGATCTTGGCATGATTCCTGACTGCTTTGGGTTATCATACGCTAAATCAGCCTTTTGAATACCCTCGAAGGGCGATTGGGTAATATCCTGGCGCTATTGAATTTCTTTTCCGGTATTTTTTTTTTTTTTTTCTTTCACGATGTTTTTTTTCACCGAAAAGCCAGTGGTACGAAAATCCGTACATAAACAACAAAGACCGCATTGGTACAGGCCTGGGTTTTAACCAGTGACCTCACGATTTCAAGACGAGCGGTCTACCGATTAGGCTACACTTTCGCTTTGGGTTGCACCCGGATAATGTAGAGTTGCACCCAATAGTTGCAGCCCCCAGGCTTGTTTTCGTTCCTGACAGAAGGCCCTTAGGAATATACTGGCATTGCAGTTTGCCCCCTCCGTTCCCTATTACGTTAAATGATACACCGACCGGATGTTTTCCACGGCAACGTGGGCCACACGACTTTGACATCTTTTCCCCGGACTCGTTTTGGTGGATTTTCAAAGTCCCGTCTTCAAACATACTATACCTAAGATTTCCTATTACAAGAAATAACAGCAAACAAGCAGTCGTTACAGGTAAATTGTTAATGGTCTTGATGCATTGCCAACCTGGAGAGATGTTTGTTTTTCTTCAATAATACTGTTTAAACTGTATTGGTATGATGCCCCCTTTTAGTATTTCTCAAGCTATACACCCCTTTACATCTCCAACTAAAAACCTAAGGAAAATATGTAAAAGTTATAAATAAACTGTTTTATTGTTGCAGGTACCTATACATAGATGCAGACTAGCAGGTTGACAGTGTTCAGGCTGGTAATGGTAAGGTACATCGCGTTTATTGCCCGTGGTATTACCAGTAGGTACCACGGGTAAAAAAATACCCAGTAGTACTACCAAACGATCCAGTAGCACCACGGGAAGTTTTTTTACCCGTGTTACACTCTTTGTCGACATTTCATAGTTTGACACCTGTCACTTTGACACCTGCCCCTTTGACCCTTGCCACTTTTACATTTACTATTTAGAATTTTTCCTACCTTTATTATTAAAAATGTTAGCGGTTGACACTCCTTCACACTGACCCTTCACACCAGTGTTAAGGTAGGGAAATTTCTATAAAGCAAAAGTCGAAAGCGACAAGTATCAAAGGGACAGGTGTCAAATTATCAGTAGTAACGGGTAAAAAAAACGTCCCATTGATCGCTTGGAAGTACTACGGGGTTTTGGTTGTACCACGGGCAATAAACGGTACATCGTGATGGTAAGTGATTGTCGTAAGATCGCAATCGTGCTCCATAGTAGAATGCATGTTCACTTAGCCTCAGTCAAACGCATATAAATTCTTGAAAAAAAAAGATCAACGGACACTTCCAATGGAAGTAAGTTACGGGTTGATTTTCCTATCTGTCTAAATCCTATGTTCCTTGTATGGTAAAATATGTAAAGTGTGTCTTGAAATAAAGAGTAACATGTTCCTTTCCTTCTAGGTTAAGCAGGCTCTATCTTGATTCGTATAATTAATTACACCATAGACCAGGCAGTGGTTAAACGCAATCCCAATTAGATTAAAACAAATCTGTCTGTGGCTGTATTACAAATAAATAAGTAATTTATCATTATAGCCTATAAAAAATAAATAAATTAAATAAATAAATTTGGGGGACATTTTACACACAGCGCCATCTAACCCCATACTAAGCAAAGCTTGTATTATGGGAACCAGATAGCTGATAGAACACTTATATATATATATATATTTTTCTTAAATACATACAAAAAAATTATCATCAAAATCAGTTCATGATTGGCGGAGAAATCGCATTGCATTGCAAAACATACAAACAAACAAAAAAACATTCAGTTGAATTGTCATGTGTACACTTGCGCACAAAAGTACTAGGCCTATTGTTTTAAATAATTATTAATTAGCCTTTTGCTCGCAGCTTCGTATATTGGTTATTGCTAGGTACATGGCAAAATATATAAGATATCGCCTAAATCGCCTACTGCGCAGCTTAACCGCCAGCGTTCTTTTTACATGACGCGACCTATACTAATTTTTAAAATCTCTGTTTTACAGGTACTTCAACACTATCCCGTATAATATAATCCGTACAATATCCCGTGTGTTCGTGGTTAAGTCAGTGGTTATATTGTTTGAGTGAGTGTCTCTCAATACCTATTGTTTCCGACCAGTGTTTAAGTTAAAAACAACATTGAAATCTAGCATGTAAGTATAAAAAACGACTCGCCCGGAAAATGTAAGTAGTATACTAGTTTGATATGAAACCTGAAACGGACATATTATTTTGCTAGACTTTCGTGCTCTCTATCTGTGGACCAATTAACCTCTGCTTATGTAATTTGAATGGGTTGAAATTTTTGATTCTTATGTATCTATGTATGAGTCACTTTTTAGTTCTATGAGTTAAGTTCTATGAATCATGCTTTGTCTGCATCAAAATATACCTACGCACGAAATACCTTAATAATAAAATCTATAGTCTCGTGTCCTTATTCGAAATTATATTATTTATAAAATATATGCTTTTTTGAATACTTTTTTTAATACTTAGTTTCTTGAAAATTACCTATACATTTTTTTTTTTTTATCAATAAATGATGTTAGATCAATAACTGTTTTTCAATTTATTACTCTGTCAGAAAAGCGAAAGACCTACTTCCTAGGTATTGCCATGTGTTTCACTCTACTTCAAATGTAATATAGGAGAACTATCTTTAGTGAGCTGTATGATTTAGAAGAGTCGTTTTCAAGGCCGATGGCAGTGGCGAGTAGTTTCCGAGACTTGCAAAGGAAACTCATCGCCTGTGACCTGTGGATATCATAATGTGCGACCTATGGGAAGAAAGGTAACATAGTCCGATAGATCTAAATCCGCGGTCGAAACACGTAGCACCAGCAGAAGGGCCAAGCAAAACTCGTACTCACGCAAGTAACTTTTTCAAAAAAAAAACAACCGTCTTCAAATTAATACGGGTCCACGTCGGGAGTATAACCTTTCAAATAAAAAATAAAAATTCAAAATCGGTCCACAATTGACGGAGAAATCGATGAACGTACGTACCATCGAACATAGAACATCCTTTTTTGAAGTCGCTTAAAAACAAATGAAAATTTTAAGTTAGGTTACTCGCAGAGCCTCACGATTTTACCCGCTATCCTACAGGAAAACCATGATATCTTTTGTTGATATGAAAAATAAAGGTTTTAGTTAGCCCAATATGAAATCCGTTAAACCGGGAAATAGTTAAGTAAAACGTAGCTACACACAAAACTTTCGGAAAAAGAGATAAAATTAAGTTACCTCGTCATTCATTTAGGCATTACGTTAAATTCTCAATGAAAGTATAAGGAAACCGCGATCACTTTCGCTAGGTTCCTTGAAGTCGGTCAGCGCAGGGGCTGAGAGGACCTGCGGATCACTGACCCCACATCTCTGACTCACATTCGGCATTTCACTTTCGCATGGGATTTCCGTCTGTTTCCTTTTTTACTTTTGTTGAGCTCTGATAACATAATAGCTTAATTATTGACTTTACAGAATCATTTCCAATATCGTGATTTCGAAAGTAAGCATATTTTTGTTCTCTGTCTTCTGTCTCTCCTTCATGTAGCATGTAAGTAACAAGAATTAATGGAAAGATTTAATTGTTTTGCATAGGTAAATGTAGTCGTTATTTTTTTGGGTAATGTAGCGACTCTTCTATACTCTATACGACTCTATACTATCAGTTACATTACAGTGACCTACACGCGTTGCTAACTCTTGAGCGCTAGATCCTCCAAGATTTAACTTCATTATCCTCTAGTACAAAAAAAAAGTGGGACGTATTTATAACATTGATCGAGAGAGAGAGAGAGCTAGATCCTCCAAGCATTTGATGTGAATATAAAGAACGTAACGATACGTATGTAAACAAATGCATTTTGTTTTATCTATAGACAAAACGGGCCACTATAAGACGCGCAAAACCCATTGTTTCCTTGATCGAAGATTTCTAAGGAAAACAAACTTCGCAAGCTTAGATCTATTGGTTTCTGCAACAGCTTTCAACAGTCATACTTACTAATCATAACTATAACGATATAAGCTCTTCTGCCGCTGCTCTTATCAAAATTGAATTCATATAACTCGATGCTTTTTCAGTACTTATTATCAGTAAGCCAATCTAACCGCAGAGCCATCAAAGCAGTACTTACCAGCGAACATTTGAGCATGTCCGGTAATATTTGTCAATTTGCATCTCGCCGCTTGAGGGTAACTGTAAGACTGGTATGCGACTTACATACCTACTTTACTTCTCTTTTCTACTGATCTAAATATACAAGTTTTGTTAGACTGCGCCATTGGATGCCCGGTACTGGTTGTATTATTAACATGCAAAACATGCAAGTAAGTATTTCCGAGTGATTTTAATCATACAGATTAAACTCGGGAAAGTCGCTCTGTAACAGATTCACCTTGCTAAGTATCTAAATATGTAGGTATAGAGTAAAAACATTTACAAAACTAGATAGGAAATAGTAGGTCGGGTTCTCTTCGGTGTATAATCCAAACATTGTATACGAGATATTTATAATACGCTTTGAAAAAAAATACAGCCGACTTCAACTTCGAATACCTGGATGACATTTCATATTTTCTAGTAATTTTGTTTTAAAAACCAAACTAGGTACTGAACCGATTTCGATAAAATTTATATGGGACCACCTCTGAAGTATTACCTACCAAACAAAAAAAGACTCATCAAAAGCAGTTCATAATTGGCGGAGTAATCGCGTAACATACATACAAAAAAAAAGTCGAATTGAGAACCTCCTTTTTTGAAGTCGGTTGAAAATAGATAATATCAATACATTTTACAGGAAAACATAATTACCTATGTTGCTTAGCAAGAGTGGAATAATGTTACGCATAAAATTTTATATACATAAAATTTTGCCTATAAAGAAGTTTTTAAATTTTTTGGTGGGGATGAGAAGAAAATAAGACTTTGACCCTTTCCCACAGACCTATATTTAAACGTAACGTCGTCGTATTTTGGTGAAACGTCACACGTCGGTCTACTTCGTAAAATGCTTATTTATCTACTTTCATCTTTTGTATTTTCTGTTAACAGATTTTAGCTGATGGATTTTAAGTATTTAGGGCCTTGCCTTTTAGTTACCTTGCTTAAAGCGTATAAGAAATTTTATCTATGATCATCAGCTCATATGTGGACATAAGCCGGGCCCAAGACAGGCCCAGACCGACCAATCCTCTGTAAACATTTGATTTGCACATTTTTAAGGTGCACATTTTTTATTAATCATCATGTCCTTTAAAGATAACATCTGTTTCCAACTTTGAAGTAAGACACTTGGCACTGACCGGTACCCATTGACCCAGATTATGCTAAACACGCTTTAAGTTATTCTAGAACAGCTAATTATCATATCTATCATCATTAATGTTAATAACTCCGGAATAGGTTCACGAGATTGTAACCTTATGCGGAACTAGTTGGAATCGGGACAAGTGACAATTTGACCCCGTAGCGGTTTCTGTGGACCGCAAAAGGGCGTCAACGCTTGATTCTACTCATTATCGTTGTATGGGTCTGGCAACTAGAAAAGTAAATACGTAGATTCTGTCCGTGAATAGAAAAATTTACTTTATAATGTCGCAATCTTTAAAACCATGGAATTCTATTTACATAAATTCACTGGTAAAAATAAAACAGAGAAGGTAGGTTATTTCGAAGAGAAGAAACGCAGTTTCAGAGTTAAAATAAATTAAATAAAATAAATATCGGTGGACATTAATTTCACACAGCGCCATCTAGCCCCAAACAAAGCAAAGCTTGTAATATGGAAACTAGATAGCTGATATAATACTTATATACTTTTTATTTTGTAAATACATACTTATAATACATACTACATCCATACACAGAACAAAGATCTATGTTCGCCACATAAATGTTTGCCCTTGGTGGGGATCGAACCCACGCCCTACATACCCCTTATACTTTGTAGATGTTATACTTTTTAACATCTCTCTGTTTTGAGTTTCGTTTAAATAACTGAAATGTTTGAAGCTATCGATGTTTATTCTGTAAACTATCATGTGAAGCTATTTGCCTACCCGGCACACATACAAAGACAAAAAGGCTTAACTAAAATAAAAACTTTTTGAAATGTGAGATTCCCGCCATGAGCGGAACGATGAATCTTAACCAGTGATTAAGTATTCATATATTCATATTTGTTTATTTGCAACCAAGTGTATACATTAGGTCTTAAACTACATATACATGCTGTACTTTAGAACTTAGTTGCCCTTTTCGGGCATTGCAAATAGATCCGAGAGCGCTAAATTTAAAAATTAACTTATGAACGAAAACATTAAAATAATTAAAATTACGTAGAGAGGAGCTTAATCCTCCAAGACCTTCATCGTATTAATGCAAGAAACACTAAAACGTATTTAAAACCTTATTTTAGTAAAAAGTTTTAGTTTGTGTTTTGTCTTATTTTTTAAACTCAATTCGTAATTCGTTTTTTTTTTACTAAAAATAGGTTTAAGTGTTTTTTTGCCTATGTAAGAGTTTATCTTTGAAAAACAAACAAAACAATTTCAAAGATGAGCCACGAGCGTTATGAGGACATCTAGAAATTATATTGGAATCGTTCAAAAAGCTAAGGTGAAACTCTACCAAAAGAAGTAAACAAATAGAACTATACATATAATATGGTGCGTAAACAGCAGTTCTGTGCCAGTGGGTCGTCCGCGAATTGACTTTCGTTGTGCGGATGACAGAGTGTTATCAAGGCGTGTGACGATGACCTACTAGTAGAAGGACACTGGACACGCATTCCACCGCCTTATATGTAGGTAGGACTTTAGATTATCTAAGAATTATCTACCATCTGCGCCTCGCGGTTTCAACGGTGTTTTTTTAAGTTTTCGAGCGTTTTGGGATAAACAAATAGTTTAAAAAAACAACCGACTTAAATTTCGATTACCTGGATGACATTTTTTTTTCCAGTTACTTATTTTGATTTAAAAACCAAACTACTGAATCGATTTAGATTTAATTTATATGGGACCACCTCCGAAGTATGACCTCCCAAAACAAAAAATAATCATCAAAATCTATTAATTATTGGCGGAGTAATCGTGTAACAAACACACAAGATGAAACATACAGTCGTATTGAGAACCTCTCTATTGAAGTCGGTTGAAAAGGTTCCCTACGTCCGTCCTTGTAGCAGTACTAGCGGCCTATAAGGTAGTACTTATTATTTATTCTGTGTTGTATGTTGGACTCACTCGCTATCTAACTCGTTGTATGTATTTTTACAATATTATTTGTGTATGGAACAGGTATTTGTATTATGTATGTATGTGTAAAGAACATTTTATCTATAGTTTATTAAATTGATTACCTATATAATATATGTACACCACCGACTAAATTCTAAATTATTCAGTCCTGTCCATTCATAAAGGTTGCCAGGAAGAAATCGCTAAAGGTGATAAGGCCGCCCTTGTATTGTCGAATATTATGTAACCTGATTTGTTCGTAAGCGGCTATGTTTCTGGTGTGCTATAAAGATGTATTGTATAGTTTTGTAAGTATGTATCTCATATAACAATTTCCGGAATAAAAAGACGATGAATGTTAAGTAATCATGATTAAAGGTCTCTTCTTTCCAAATTTCCCTTAAATCAGATGAGCGTGAAGAAGTAACTAATATCATAGATTAAGTATATTATTCTAAGTTAATTATTCTTAATCTATGCTAATATACACTCACACACACACACAAACTTAGTCACTCACAAAACTGTCGCATTTAATAATAAGTGTGATATCAATCGATTAATGGCGATCGGAAGAAAGGAGAGACCTACTTTTGTTTCATGATAATTGGTTTAAAGTGCGATTATAATCTATTTCCGTTGGTAAGAAATAAGTAAGCAGTGGGCTTTTACAAATTAGCAAGAGGTAAGTTATGAGGTTGTTCTAAGAATAAAAAGGATTTTTTAAAGATTATTATTATCGATACTTTTGTAGCTGTATACATCAACCAAGGCAAAATGTTGATTAAAATAAGTTCTTTATCTGATTCCAAATAGAGTCGCATATATAGTAATTTCTTGACATATTTTCTCCACTCGGAATATAACAATAGGTAGTATAAGTTAGCTGCAATGTCACAGTCATAGAAAGTGAAGACCATACTCCCGATGTGAAGCAGAACGGATCATTCCACAATAGCCTAGCATTACCGTCCCTAATCACCACGTGGCCATAGGACAAACACTGGCCACTAGCGGACAGTTTTATAAGAAAAAAATGAAATTTACCATCGCGTCGTATAATAGCTCCTTTCATTTGCAATTACCGTTTTCACTTTCGTTTGCCGAAAAAACGTCGGCGCCGTTTTTGAATAAAAAGAAAGGTTGTATAGAACCTTTCTTTCCTTATAAGTATCCACATTTGCTAAATATATACATTTTTATGGCACGTTTTAAGTACCTATTCGTTCACATTTTTGTGAACTGTAGTAATATACTGATACCGCCTACATTGTATACTGAGTTGATCTTTTGCACGTTAATTGGAAGTAGGATAGCGCCACTGAATTATGACTTCGGACAACGTTGATAATGATCTGTGTTTGATATAAAAGGTGTCAATTTTATTCGCGCTTTTGGAAAGAAAGTTTGAGGAAACAAAACCATTTAGATAAAGGAGGACGACGTCCGCTCCGATTTCGAATTCTGTATAATTGAAGAATTTCCATAATGAATGGTGATATCATGATTCAAATAAGTAAGTCTAATAAATCGTTTCTAATCGAAATCAATGTAAACTAAATTATCGATATAGGACAAGCGACGCAGATATGTACTTATAGATAGGTAGGTACACGTATCTACATTTCGATCGATGTCTATAATAATATAATAATGATATTTATTTGACTAAGCTTAGCCTATTACATGTTATTAGTAACTTATTAATATTATATAATGTACAAGTACTCATTTATATATTTTAGTTTAGTTGCTTATTGTTGCTTCAAACGAACGAAAGTTTTATTAAAGTACCTACGTAATGTAGGTATGTAGTAGGTACGCAGTACTATTATTTATTCTGTGATACCAGGGGGGGTGTCACTCCGCAGTTTAGGTATGTTCGGCCGGCGCTCCGTCCCGGGTGGACAATGCAAGGCAGAAGTCAGTTGCCGCCCGCACACTAGCCTCGTCGCACGTAACTAAGCATACGTGATAGAAAGAGAGCGGTATATCTAGGTGAATATAGCGAGCGGTATCCAGCGCTGTGCGAATTGAATTGCTACTTTATTGCCTAGTAGATAGAGTCCTTATTTATTTCAATTCCTATGCGGAGTTAACTTTCTGTACGTAGTACTAGTACATATGTACTCATTATTATGAACAGCTTCTACTATGGGGCCAACCCAGAAATCGCGAATAAAATATCAGCTGTTCCATACAAAAAGTTAATTGGCCTTGAACAAAATGTATGGAACAGCTGATATTTTTCTCGCGATTTCAGGGTTGGCCCCATAGTAAAAGTTGTTCATAATGATAAGTACATACATACTCTTCAGTATTGTTGAACCTTTTTGTTACACATTGTATATCTGTAGTTCTTCTATGTACGTAGATACCTGTATTTATACAATGTGTAACAAAAAGGTTCAAATACTGAAGGGTATGTATGTACTCATCGTCTACAGAAAGACCTGTTTAAATGTAACTAGTTACATACAGAACTTGTGGGCAAATGGCCAGACCTTCGAACGATATTTTTTGAAATAAGAACCAATATCGTTAGAAAGTCGGATCCGCTCGCATGCGCAACTTTGCGTACGATTCAAAAATAAGGCTCCAGCGTCTTAAACACAACCTCCAATGCATCCGCGAATAATTTCGGGTAGATTACGTCCCCTTGTCTCACGCCTGGACGCAGTATACACTAATAATCTATTTTAGCTTATAATTTATTTTTAATATTGGATTTAAACGCCAAGCCAATCAGCCAATGTAAGCACCAAAATAATATTAAATCGTTCCAGAGAGAAAGGCCTCAAATAATCAAAATCAGAAGGTAAAAGTGTAACATATCACTTACCATTTGTGTTATGAGTTTCACGACCATCAACCAGAGTTGGATGAATGCATAGCGTGTCATGTCCCATGGCAGATGATTCCACTTGATAGATACGAAATTGTTTAGTCATTTAGATAATGTAGTATTAGAGCGAGGACACACGAGCGTTGTCGGTGCGTTACGTCGTCGCATCTCAGTCGTTTTGACGCACGGAGTGCCACACGACTATTGCGGCGTCGTCGTTGCAACACAACGCCCCCGGCCGGCACTACGGCGTCACGTCGCAGCGTTCCGTCCATGTCAGTCTTTGAACGCTTCTATACATTGAGCTAATATCTAAAGAGTCACAAACGTGCAAAAAAAGTCTGCGCTATAACTCGGCGCACGCTATGCAGTGCGCCGACTTTGTAACGACTTGAACTACGATAAGACACAAGCGCTCAACCATACATTGATCACTATACAAGCGACATAACGTCTAAATTCGAACAATTGTGAACTATATAATGCACGTATAGGTATGCACAACGACACTCGGACGTTTTTTTACTGTTTAGAGATTGTGACTCTTTAGATATTAGCTCAATGCTTCTATAGCATTAACAGAATACTGCGATGCGCTACTGCACTACTCGTTACCGCTCCGACGACGTTCCGACGCTTCCATACTCCTCGCTTCCCCTTCATCCACATTCGTAACTAAAAGTTCATAACTAGCTACGAAAACAGAAATTTTCTTCGCTGTTTCATAACCTAGTTATAAAAGAAGGCTCTTTTTTTCCGTTTCCATAATTACGAATCATTCCATTTTCGTAACTCTGACCGGGTACGAACAAAGACTTTTATTTACTGTCCCATAACCAGTAATTAATACATTTTGTTTCTAAATGTTGTTATGTAATCCGAATAAAAAATTACTTGTCTACATCGACATTCATAACTAGAAATTTTCTTCTCCCTGCTTGCCTTGTCCGATATACCGGGTTACAGGTTAAGTCGACCTAGATCCTTTAGGGGGTTATAGTATACATCATTACTGACGACAAAAAAAACCAACATAAAAAACAAAAAAAAACATTTAAAATCCGTAGTAATTAATTAGTAGTAATGTATTCCTTGGTCTAGAATGCAAAATAAAACGACATGGTTTGGATAGGGGGTCCCATAGTCAAATCAGTCAATAATGAGGTATACTAAAACCCCCTAAAGGATCTAGGTCGACTTACGTAACCCTGTATACGCGTGCGGTGAATCGTCGTACGGCGTCGCAGCGCACCGTGTGGCATTCCGTGGATCATCATCATCATCATCAGCCCGGTGTCGTCCACTGCTAAACAATCCATGCATTCCTTGGATATTTGTATTGCATGAAATACGACGGAGCGTCACGCTGTCGTTGCAACGCAGCGAAAACTCTCCGTTGCAGCAGTGTGGCTCCGCTCTTAGGCTGTGAGAAAGCTGGACTGGCACCGTAACCTAATAAGCAAAATTTGCTTTTGCATTAAATGTAAAAATGATCAAATACATTATCGTTTGTAACGTCCGTTTGTTAATATAAATTTGATTTTTAATCGAGAACTTTTCAATAGGTTTAGGGATCTTATAAAGAAGTCGTTATAAACTGTAAATTTTGAACTATTCAAATACAAATTTTCATCGTTCTTACAATGACTGTCTCAAGCTGGTACTCGATAAGTTAGGTTTTTTTTTTGTTAGTTATTGGCATCGCACGTTGTGCATTCTGCCAGTGTCAAGTTTAAGAATTTTCACATTTATTTGTTATAATCAAGTCAAATAAGTTTCATGACTTATTTGACTCACAGTAAGTCACACGAAATTAGTCATAGTCGAGTCCAAGTCATACCCTAGTAAAGTTGTGGCGACTTTACTATGAGCTTCTATGAAGTTTTGAAAACAACACAAAAAGACATGTTTCACCACATTATATCACGTGCCCACACTCGTGCATGTAATTCAACACTCAATGAATAAAACACCACCATTTTTAATCATTAATTCGCGAAAAAACACAAGTTTAAGAAAATAATAGAATGCAACGACATAATTTTTCAGTGTTCCCGCCAAAACCCCTAAGTTAGGTTTACCGACAGGGCCTTCCCGGTCTGTGTTTTAGGAAAGTTATATCTGTTAAGTGTCAACTAAAGCCTCGAGAATGGGCGATTTTATGACAGGCAATTAAAAAAAAGTAGTTCTCTTTAACTCGATAGACGGCGCTGACTATCTTTCTTTCTTAGTTTTTGGCTGCACGTTTTGTGCATTCAGCCAGTGTCAAGTTTTATAAATTTTTTTAGTTTTTGATAGTATCAAGTCAAATATATATGTCATAAAATCACATTTAGTCACAGTCAAGTCACAGTCATGCCCTAGTTAAGTTATGGCCACTTTACTATGGGCTTTTACGGAATTTTGAAAACAATACGAAAATACATGTTTCTCCACATTTATAACTTGCCCACACACGTGCATGTAATTCAACACTCCATTAATAAAACACCATCATTTTTAATAATTAATTCGCGAAAAAACACATGCTTGAGAAAATAATAGAATGCAGCGACATGATTTTTCCGTGTTCCCGCTAAAACTCGGCGCTGAAAATAAATTAAAAAACTTGACAATGACAGCCACGTCTGGTCAGCCCCATCTACAAGAGTTTTTTTTTTTAATAAGGAATATGCATGTGATGCATTTATTGACCCACAAAAAAGCTGACTGGCAACAAAACAAATCATCGAAAGTAAAATTATAATATGTGCACAAATAACGAAGTTATAAACATTTTAGTTTCATGTTAGACAGGGAGGGCACTATAGTAGGTTTATGACGTCAAAGTTCACGGTTCCAAACAAATTCTATACTATGCGCGTGTTTTGCTAGAAAGGGACAGACGACTCCCTCCCAAATACTTTGAACGTCTATATTTCAGAAATTTACTAGCCGATTTTAATTATTTTTTCTACGTAGGTAAGCGTCAGAATCAGTTAAACTCTTCATTATCCTAATATTTTTAATAATTGAAACACATGCATTCCCTATTGCCTGTCAGAAAATCCCCCATTGGCTGTAATGCCGTATCAGTAGGTTAGGAGTCGTATTTAGCTCCTGTTAGTTGATTTCAAAATAAACCGCAATCACTTATCAACCAGTATGTATTGTTTATTTTTCTCATTATACTTCTCTCCATTTGTCAGAGTCAACAATTGGGGTTATAAACAGTCGACAACGCTTCCGTTCTACCACCGACTTTCACTGAACTTGGACGACGATTCTAAATACCGATTCAACACAAGTTATGACACACACAAATGTAAAAAAGTAAATAATAATATCAAACAATTCTTATTGTTAGATAAACCCTTTATTTCTGACGCCAAATATGTCACAAAAAATAAAATGGCTTAACAGCTAGAGTAACAAGTGGCGGCTCTTTTACTAAAAGCTATATCTTCCAGGCACCTCACATATTACGTAATAAGGACAAAAAACGTTGTAGTATTTCAAATAAGCAAAAAAAAAAGCAATAAGCTATCGACTATGTACCTACTAGATTTGTTTTATATCGTTACTTTCAACTGGATTGTATGTAATCTGCTATTTGTGAAAACTTTTTTGGCTTGTTTATGTTTTTCTGTGTCCTATTTTTTTTTTGTAATAGCTGTTTGTTTTCCAAATAATAAATAAGTAGTTTTTTTTTTATATTGGACAGGCTAGATGCTTGATCATAGCTCACCGGGACAAAAAAAAGAAAAGAAAAAAACACATATCTAGCCTAAAATGAGATCCTGTAACTGTAAGCCGCAGGACACTAATCTGGCGTCGGGCGAGGACATGGCACGGGCGGCTTGCCGCCCCATCCTAATAAAGGGCGCGACCGGCGCCCGTGCCCGATCGCCGCCCGATCGCCGCCAGTTCGCCGGCCGACGGACGTCCGATAGTGATGTGAAAATGCGTGATGACATTGAATTTAATATTGCATTTTGTGCCACTTGATGATGACTATAAATCATTAATGTGAAGTTGATCAGCCATTTGCTATAACTTACATATTACTGATGGTTTAAACGCCTTCATTTTAAATTAGGCATTTTCGGGGGCATTTTAATGATCAGTTGTCTCAGTATTTGTTACTAGAAGTCACCCCGCGACGAAAGAAATTCTTCCCGCTCCCAAATATCATCGCCATATCCATATCAAAGATGTTTGTTCTGTCTGGATTTATGTAAAATAAAAAAGAACTTACAAAAAAAAAACACACATATAGGCACACAATAAATAATAGTAGGTACTGCACCGTACTGCGGAATATGAAAAAGAAGTCTGAGACTACCGAAAAGTCGGGACTCAAACCTTCTTGCACTTATTTAGCGACGAATATTGTGACGAAAAGGCATCGGAATAATTTTCTTGCTGTCATCTTATTTGTTAATGTTATCACATAAAGCTGCACTCCAAGGGATACAAACTACAGTATCAAGGTATTTGTATTTTTACTGCTTAGGGATCTACTTTGTCCACGTCTAAGTCTCTACTGTCGTTATGCAGCTGGGTAAGTGTAGGGTAAGTGCCTAACCAAAATAAATCTACGCACAAAGTATCGCAACTCACGAGTGAGATTTACCTAATTTAAAATAGCAGGCTTCATGTTGGATACGGGTTACGCTAATAAGGCGAAAGGATCTATAATCATAAATAATAATCAATAAAATAATAATAATATCTATAATTTATAATCTGGGTGTCTTGAAGTCGCGAGTGAATCTGTTTCTTTTAGACAAGCGTGCTCCATTGTAGACTGCATCTTCATTTAATATCAGATGAGATGGCAGTCAAACCTTAAATAATAATAATAAAAAAAGGAACAGTGAACGACGTTTACTATGGGAAAAACCGGAAATCGCGAAAAAAAATCGGCATACATCGACGTTGACTATGCTTAAATAAGTAAGTATAATGTAACTTATCTAGTTTAAGTTAGCGCACCTCATAATATTTTGTGTGTTAATTGCAAACCGTGAAGAAAATAAAGATTTCTAATTACGAACAGAAGCCGTACTTTGAACACTTATTGCGGGACCGAATAGGCTCAGCTGCCGACGCTGCGCGACTTTGAATTTTATCGCCCAGCAATACAATTCGCTGTTCATGGTACCGCCACTGGTAGTTATTACTTCAAGTTGGATGATTTTCAACCGACTTCAAAAGAGGAGGTTCACAATTCGACTGTTTTTTTTGTATGTATGTTACTAATTATGAACTGATTTTGATGATTCTTTTTTTGTTTGGTAGGTAATACTTCAGAGGTGGTCCCATATAAACTTTATCGAAATCCGTTTAGTAGTTTTGTTTTATCAAAATTACTAGGAAATATGAAGATGTCATCCAGGTATTCGAATTTGAAGTCGGTTGTTATTTTTTTTTAAAGCGTTTTATTCTCTAACAGTAATAGATGAAAGTTATGTAAGTTGCTCACACACTCGTACCTTAATTATTTTCCTGAACTAATTATTTTTCTAGGAGCATTTTCCATTCAAAATATCCATCACGTAAGCAAGTAAGTATGCAGTTCCAAATAAAGTGAAGTTTTTTTCTGTGTAAGCCGTTGTGTTGTGTAAGTGTTGTGTACCGTATAAATTACGGGCAGTTTACAGTTTTCCTTGTTGGCTTTCTCTCTTCTCAAGAAAATGTACTCAGATGGTCATCCGTTTTATACTTTCTACGCATTTTCACAATGATATGAGACTCACGTTTTAAATTGACATGGGATACAGATCTCCTACGTAAGTCACCAATATTTCTAATTAACTATAAAAATTTAATTAAAATCATCAATGTTCTAATTAATTTTCTGTTGACGCGATTACTGTTTTTTTTATCAGACTTTGATTGGCTGACCTAGAAATGTAAACAAGTTTCAAATAATTTATAAGATTGAGGCTAGATTGTAATTTTTTTAAGAATATTTTGCATATAAAACTTTAATTGGCCTTTTTACTACAGTGACTCTTTATAATGATATCTCTAAATGTATGATTGATGCTTTGATAAAGCAGAGAGATAGAGAGAGCTAGATCCTCCAAGGATTGCTGTTTAGTTTATATTTATGACTGTGTGATCTGCCTTAGAGCCTGAGAGTACTGACACTTCTGACTGCAACGTAGTATTATAATATCTATGGTACTAAGTTTATTTGCAGCACAGAGTTGAGTTGTTGTGTTGCATTTGTCGTAGCCAGTTAGTTGTACGGTCGCAGATTCAAATCCTAAAACCGCAACAATGAGCTCTTTGGAGTTTATGCACAGATTTTTATACACTGGTTTTTATAATAAACCAACCCGCAATTGGGCCAGGGTGGTGGATATGGCCCATTCGCCCTTCGAGACCTTCAAAGCAATCCTAATCTAAGTAGGTATTAGAAATTATGCTTTGCTAACGGGTTTCAAGGATAAAACTAGCACAAGTTTAACCGTTAGTGTAAATGACGCTATAAGTGGGATTTATGATCGAAAATGATCTAAAGCCCAGATCAAGAATTAACGCTACATGCAGAACGGGAATTTTGCCGCGATTTTGTATGTAATCTTGCAATATTTCAATCCCGTTGCAAGTACGTGATCGCGCGAAATTGTAGTAAAATCAATGATTTCTATGAGTAAAATACATTATAATATTATGTACATACTGACCTACTTCTATTAGAACAGAGGGCTCATTAGTGCCTACTTATGAAAAACTGGGTAAACCTGTGAAGTGTAAGGTAATTTTTAATATGAAAACTGACGTGGTTTTGACACATTTTTGTTTTATTACGGGAATACTCACGTTAGTGAGTGCAAAGCAGGACGCAGCCACACGCGCGTCGGGCTCTGTTTTCACTCTTTGAAAAAGGTCACCGAATGTGATCGAAACTATAGTCGAAGTATCTTATTTAATTAAACGTGAGTATTCCCGTATAAATAAAACAAAATGTAAGGTCATTCATATAATTATTATAATAATATTATATGTATTTTACCTAGGTAATCGTCGATCTTTACTGAGATTATAACTAGATATTGTAAGCAATGTGCGTACAGCTAGTTTTCAGATGGGTAACCACGAGTGGCATTTACAACGAGAGCTAACATATTTCGGATAACATAGAACTCAGCTGGCTAGATACCACCCTAATTTACAAATAGGTCGCCAAGCACGTAACGCTGTGTTTCGGTAGACTTACTTGCAAGGCAGTCTTATAGAGTCTATATAATTTTAAGCTAGATAATTATGTGCTTACTTTTTTTTAATAGAGAGGGGTTGCCATAATCTCCACGCTTGGCAGGCGGCTTGGCGATCGCAGAATGCTCACCACCTTTAACCGAGAGGACGCTGCTGCCCGTCCTCCGGTGTTTCTAGATGCAGTTTTAGGACATGCCGCGGTCACTTTTGTGTTCATCAAAGTAAAATTATAAAATGAGCAGGGAATTAAAATAAGGACACCAAAGCTGCTCCCTGGTCAGTGTCCAACATGAATTCAACAGTGTCCGTTCGACTTTCTTCATGTAAGTAGATACCTACCAAAATACCTATTACGTAAAGCCATTCACTGCGCCCGCGCCGGTCATCGATCTCATAGATATTATCTAATTGTTACGCAATAAGTATTATGAAATGGATTTAAATATTGACATTCGTGAATTTGGTGATTATACGGTGTTAAGAGGCCTAGCATGATCGTATAGTGTTTTGAAAATTGCGTGCAAATTTTATTAATCGAGCGTTTAAAATCTTCATTGACTGGAAAGTTACCTAGTTGGATATTGCAGTTTTGATACTTGCAAATATATTAATTACCTAGGTGGTTAAAAGTAATAACTGAAAATCGCCAATTAAATGTTTGGCTTACGACTTAAAAACATAAAACTGCCTGGTAAAAGGCCTGGTACACCTATCCCTACCAAGGTATTCCTACTGGTGGGGGTAAGGGGAAAAGAAATCCACTTAGATCTACCGGTAGAGATAAGTCGAAAAATCTGAGTCTACTAAATAAAAATTAATTAAATAGATCAAAGCTGTAAATTACTCGTTATGAAAAGATCAGGCTACCCGTTTATGTTTTTTGACCGCCACGCTACGACATAAATGCATCGCCGTGCCCAGCAGGGCTAACATGCGCACCGCGACAAAATTTTGTAGTGTCTTTATGTCGTGCGAAAACGAGACAAACTTATACAGATTCGTAGCCCTGTCCTGTTTTGTAGAATCGAGAAAATTTTCTCGCGGTGCGCATGTTAGGCCTGCTGGTGTCACGCCAATACACCAACAAATGTCCTATTATAAAAATAGGTTTCAGAATCAGATATCAATAACTAAGCATGTTTTATTATGATGGTTTTGATGGTTTTTACATGGTTTTGACACATTTTGTTTTATGTATACGGGCATACTCACGTTTAATTAAATCAGATACTCCGACTATAGTTTCGATCACACGGCTGCGTCCGCACGCGCGTCGGGCGTTTCTGTATTCATTCTTTGAAAAAGATCACTGGATGTGATCGAAACTATAGTCGGAGTATCCGATTTAATTAAACGTGAATATTCCCGTACAAATAAAACAAAATAACAATGTTTTTATAAAATAAAAATAAAACTTGCAAATCTTGCAATAGTTATTCAAAAGAATTCACCCCGTTTCCCGTATGTTTGGCCCCCATGATCAAAATTGTTTTAAAGAATGTCCAACTCATTTATTGACGTTGATATCAATATAAATGATTTATCGATATACCTAATTAGCTGCAAATAAAGACAAGCTTTGGAATAAAATGTTATTTGATTCTTTACAACAGTTTTCACTCAACCCGTTGAAATCTTTTGCACTAGGCAACCAAAAGACATCAACGCGCTCGCATGCATCCCTTACATATAATCAAGATGGTTTTTTTTAAACATTTTACGAGATTATTCTTATTACTGGTTGGGCATATAAGTAGACTTTCTATTTGATAAAGCTGTAAGCAAACGCCGCTTATTGATATCTGCAACATTAGTCGTATTGTCGATGGGAGGCCATACTTTATTTTCATTTCATATTTTCGAGTGCCTTTGAGACATCCAAGGTCTTCTATGTTTTATTTTTTATTTTTTATACAATCAAGTGACGAGACAAGCAAGGCGTTTGCCGGGTGGTAAGCGTTACACCTGCCACTAACAGTAGCAGTGCCAGAAAAATGTAAAGAAAGAAGGATTGGTCAAGTAGCTGCAGTAGGCAGAGGCGTAGGGCATGGGCACCTAGGGGGCATGAGGGGGTCCGAGAGTCTAAAAATTTACAAAAACATACTAGTTTTGCGCGTGGGGGGGGGGGGGGGGTTGGGGTGAACTATTTAAGATAGTAGCACGAAGACGAAATATATAATATGTTTGTCGAATAGCAAACTTCGCACCCACCGTGTGTCATAGAATGGGGGGAAGGGGGGGGGGGGGAGGGGAGGGTCAGGACTGCCTAACCCCCCCCCCTTATATACGCCCATGGGCTTAGGTAACGCTTTCGATAGATAAATAAGAGTAGCAGTATAGCTTAGATACATTACATGTTTATGAATGAAACCTGTAATTATCGATTTACTGCAATTTATCTTCTTGCATCTTGGATGATTTAGAGGTTGAGGGTCGACGCCTTATGACTTTCTCTTGACCAGTCTTACATAGATATATGTATTAGTAAGATAGGTACACTATTACTAAGCTTTAAGATTGAATCTCAAGTTTATACTAAGTGACAAGTTAAGAACATTGTAATTAGTTGAACCGTCAAAAATATAGTTAGCTTCTTATCTTTATTATTTGAAATTGGCTTATTGTCGCTGAAATAGTTTTCAACTTTCACGGTCTATTGTTAGGCAGCTTTGTCATCAGCTATTCAAAACCCTGCGTGGTAGTGTGGTAGGTAATTCACTGAGTTCAACCTGAGATAATTGATTTCTATATAATTTACTAATTTCAATGGTCGATCCCAGTTGCTTGATCACCAATAGAAACCGTCAAGCTGTGTCAGAGGCCTTCATACGAAATATTCACTCCGATATTTTGGTCATTTATTTATTTTATTTTATTTGGGAAACATACAGTGATAATAACTTAAGTAAACTTATACAAATTTGGATAACTATACACCATTTACACGTTTCCGCATATAAAAGCCTATATCACTTGTTAACATGGTTAGCTAAGGATTTTGATTAACATTGAAAAACATTACTAAAATATTACACAATTTAAAGAGAGAAAAACAGGCTCTATATACCTAGGCTCTAGAGTTCTAGACTCCACTCACTTTGGAAACATCAACGTCCTGTAATATTTTTTATGCATTAAAGTAACGAGACAAGCAAGACGTTCGCCTGGTGGTAAGCGTCACGCCTGCCCATAACAGTAGCAGTGCCAGAATTGTGAACTTGAGAATAAAATCCTGCGCCGCACTGCACTGCGCTCGTCAACCTGAGATATTAGATGTTAAATCTCTTCATACACAGTAATTTAACTGGTAACATTGCCCTTCAAACCGAAACACAGGTAATGCTTGCATACTATCGCTTGGAGGTTGAATAACTGGCAAAGGTGTGGTACTTCTGCTGGCTCTCTAGTAGAGTCCTACCACTACAAAATTTAGAAAATAATTATAAAATAAAATTTAAATTTAAAAAATTTGGTGGTAAGCGCCACGGAGTCCGGGATCCGTACCTTTAGTCAAAACTTAACTATTGTTGACAACTAGGTATACTACCTAACATATTAAACAAACGCCTATTACAAACTGTTAAGTATTGAATGTAGACTACGCAGCGCTGGGACACGTCAATCAAAACAACAGGCTAGTTGCGCACTGGTTTAATATATCGACAAAGGACCGGCGCGGTCGCAGCCGCGCCACAGGTAGCTTACATATTTATATACCTAACAATCCTCCCCGCAATAATAAATCAGAATATTGTACATGCATCAACAGAGTTTTCTATAGTCGACCTTTGGTCGATTACGTTTCGTATTAACCCTGTCTGAAGGTTCCTGAGTTGGTGTTAAGCCAGCGGTTGGAGTTTGAAACAGCGGAGACGTATCAGCAGCGAGTATTTCTGGGGGTCGTAGCGATACAGGTGTGCAGGGAGGGAGTGTATCCGCCTGCCGCTCGCTCTCGTCCGCCTCGCCCTCCTCTTGCAGCTGGCCGGCGGCGGCGGCGCTGACGTCACGCGGGGACACGCCCGCAGAGTGAGCACCCTCGCCCGCCGATCTCGTTGAGCCCGTGGAACTGCAGCAGGCGGATACACTCCCTCCCTGCACACCTGTATCGCTACGACCCCCAGAAATACTCGCTGCTGATACGTCTCCGCTGTTTCAAACTCCAACCGCTGGCTTAACACCAACTCAGGAACCTTCAGACAGGGTTAATACGAAACGTAATCGACCAAAGGTCGACTATAGAAAACTCTGTTGATGCATGTACAATATTCTTGAAATTCTTTAGAGGAGAAGGACGTCCCATTGTCACTTACGATTATGTTTGGAATGCCTACCCGTGACATAAAATCATTTAATTTCTCAATAACCGCCTTAGATCCAAAGTTCATATTCATGCAATAACATTCCACCCACTTGGAGTAAGCGTCCACGACAATCAAATACATTTTATTATTGAGCGGTCCTAAAAAATCGATATGAATCCTATGGAAGGGGTGGGGAGGGAAGGGCCAGGGCGCGAGAGGCGCGCGCGGCGGCGCGGGCCGGAGCTGTGCGCAGACGGCGCACGTGCTCACCAGCTGCTGTAGGTACGCGTCTATGCCGGGGAACCAAAACCTACCCCGGGCCGCAGCTTTCATTTTCACTATGCCGAAGTGAGAGCTGTGCAACTCGTTGCATACCCTTGGGCGTAGTTGGCTTGGGATTACCACTTTATGACCGCGCATTAAACAGCCGTTCTCATAGGACAATTGGAAACGACAATCAAAAAATGGCTTTAAGAGTAAATCGGTCATTTTCCTCGGCCAACCGTTTTGGACGTAAAAGATTACCTTTTTGAAAAGCTCATCACGCTCAGTTTCGTCCTGCAGTTGTGTAAGAGTAACAGGTAATGTTCCGTCTACAACAAAATTTACATAAGCGGCGCGCTCGGGTGCGGCCGGCGCCTCGTCACAGGATGGCAACGCCGCACGGGAAAAGTAATCAGCGCTGTTATCAGCACTCTTAATGTATTCTATCGTATAGTTATACGCTCCTAAGAATATAGCATACCTTTGTAGGCGATTGGCTGACACTTCCGGTATACCTTTGTGCGGACCGAAAATTGTGATAAGCGGTTTGTGATCTGTACGTAGGACGAATGGGTCGGAGCGCCCATACAGATACTGATGGAAGCGTCGAACTCCAAAAATAATAGCGGTAGCTTCCTTTTGGATCTGCGAATATCTTTTCTCTGCGGGTGTTAATGTCCGCGAGGCGAAAGCGATCGGTCTTTCTAAGCCATCTGAACATATCTGGGATAAAACACTACCGAGCGCAAAGGCCGAAGCATCATTAGTCAAAATAAGCTTAGCGTTCGGATCAAAATGTGTCAAAACTTGATCGGAAGCGAGAATATTCTTAACCTGGGTAAATGCGTCGGTATGGGCAGATGACCACGCCCACTTTGCATTTTTATGTAATAGATCATACAAAGGGCTTAATATTGTGGATGCGTTCGGAATAAAATTGCGATAGTAATTAATGAGCCCTAAAAAGGATTGCAATTGCGATACATTAGTAGGTAATGGAGCGTCAATAATTGCAACAACCTTATCTTTAGACTTACGGATGCCCCGTGCGTCGATAACGTGCCCTAGGTAACGGACTTCTTTTTTAAAAAATTCGCATTTACTTTTTTGCAAAGTTAAACCGGCATCCTGCAAACGCTGTAACACTGCCCTTAGTCGTTCTAAATTTTCGGCTTTGGTCTTCCCACTGCATAAGACATCGTCTTGGAAGACCCATACGCCTTCCATGCCGGCTAGGATAGATTCCATCGCCCTCTGGAATATTGCTGCCGCGCTTGATAGCCCGAACACTAATCTGGTAAAATTAAGTGGTAAATTAAGCAAGTTAAATCCTGCGATTCTTCTGAAAGACAAAGTTGATTATAGGCCATAGAAAGGTCAACTTTGGAGTAGTACCTACCTCCATGCAGCTTTGAAAATATTTCGTCAATAGTTGGTAGGGGATATTTTTCTACTACTAATTGTTTGTTAATAGTTACAGAGTAATCCGCGCACAGCCTTACATTACCATCATTTTTGAGTACCGGAACTATGGGCGAGGCATATTCTGAATGCTCAACTGGTTTGATATATCGACAAAGGACCGGCGCGGTCGCAGCCGCGCCACAGGTAGCTTACATATTTATATACCTAACACAAACATATTCATATTCATTTATTGCATAAGTGTGATTTACATGTCAAATTAAAGTATGCACTTATATAAAATAATCATGTTATGTGCGTATTATGTCCAGTAGGAGGCTGATTATGCTATATTTTGTATGCTATGCTAATGATGTCACAGTCAAATACATAATAAATTAATTAATAAAAATTATCATATTAAATACAATTATCAAAAATAATGTCAATGTACAATAATTGTACGAATACATTCCCTTTTACAGTCCAGGAATTCCTTAAAACTATAGAACGCGTGGTCGACAAGCCAGCGTTTTAGGCGATACTTGAAAACACAGTTTGCACACTACGGTTGAATAATACTATCTTACACCAGCGAACCTACAATAAATAAGAAAAGAAAAAATCATCTCTTTATCCCTCATACGTCGGACGATGACGATAAAAACTGACGGACAGTTTTTATTTCAAATTAGTTTTTCTGACCTGGGGGCCTACCGTGAACCGCTTATAATGGGACCGAATAGGTTCAGCTGCCGACACTGCGCGACCGCGAACCTTATTGCGAGGCGATAAAATTCACAGTCGCGCAGCGTCGACCGCTGAGCGTATTCGGTCCCGGAATAGGCGTTCATGGTACGGCCCCTGTTCTTAGCTTGGTACGTATACGTATGCAAGTGTATTCATAAAAAAATGATTAGTTATTATCTTCTAAAAACTTTAATACAAGAAGTTTCCTAAGCGACAAGCAGTCTGCTAATGCAGACAGTATTGTATAACACGCACATACGTCATAATTAGCTTATTAAAAAAATAGAATAATTTGATACGAGTTGCGAACAGCGATGTTGGTAAAATTATATAAGAGATTGCTTTTTATCATTTTTAATTTCCTTTGTTTCATATTTTACTTCCTATTCAGTGATATGTTAGAACGGAAATGAGTGGGTTGAAGTACTGTAAAAAGCCTATACCCAGATACATGTGATAAAATTAAAAAGAGTACTTTTCAATACTTAAGTAAGCTACAATAAATTGGTGTAGTGCGTAATATATTTAAAAAAAACCCATTTAAAACAAAAAAAAACGGGGTCAAAAATAAAAAATTAATAAGAAAGAAAGTTCTCATTAGATCCACAGATTTCAAAACTTATGGGAAAAACATATTTCACTAGATCCATCATAATTTAAAATAATATAAAAATGGATCTATCGGGAATAAAAAATCTTATCAGATACATTTTGTATCACATCTTTGAAGATAGATCAAATGAGAAAATATAATCTCACTAGATCCATCGTCGATCCTGTATCTACTGAGATTGATCCAATCAATTCGGGGTTTTACTTATTTTCACAATAAACAGCAAGTTTTTTGATAGATCAACCGATGATCTATCAAAACCATCGAAGAGACAATAAATTGGAGTAGTGCGTAATTTACAAAAAATATATATTTTATTATAAATTCGGCGTTTTACTAATTTTCACAATAAATAGCAAGTGTTTTGTGTTTTGAAGTGGTTTGGAAGTGTTTGGGTTGACCTATCAAAACCACTGAAGAGGAAACAATTAGGGCTTTCGCTTTTCTATGAACAAAACACGTGCTATTGACTGTGAAGTCAATATAAAGTGTCAAATGCGTGTTATTAAAAGCTCATGTTTCTTAACTGTGTTAGAAATAGGCAAACATCATCGTAAACCGAATTTATTGCTCGCAAAGTGGTTTTTGCACGGTTTATACGAGACCTTTTGTGTGACTCCGCGTAAGCATTGACTTGGTCGACTAAATTTAGTAAACTCAATGATTTAATATAATATGTTGATGAGTAAACTATCAAATCCGACTATATTTTTAAGTACTTTTAATATTACATAAACTACAATAGGTAATGTATATTATTACCTACATGCAGTTTAGTTCCTAATAGATTTTAGCTTTGAGACTTTAATGCTATGCTTTAATGTTGCTAATGTGTCTGTCAACTTCGCTTTATAAATAATTATATAGAAAAAAAAACCAAAGAAACATACACCCAGCTGAAAACGTTATATCCTCCGGGCCTTATTGGGTAGTCGGAAAAATCTTAATAGGTACATTGCTTAGCTTATTCATTCAAATCACAGTCTCTATGCCGCCGCTCACAGATGTCGCTTCTTTCTCTAATTTCACCCTCGGAAGGTAGATGGCGGTACATTATTGCAGCGCCTCGAATTCTTTCATCTTTATCAACACTATCGTTCCCAAATACAGCTTTCTGCATTTTAATCACAAATGGAGTAACCTTACAAAATAAAAGGCGGATGCAACTTGTCTCCTCTTCGGAACCTTGTTCTTTGATCAACTCTTGAATTGTACCGGGCAGAGTTTCGTTCTTTGCAGCAGTAATAAGGTCTTGTAAACTTTGAGATTTTTTGTTTAAGATCCAACTCGTGGGGTCTTCAGAGCGAAAGGGGCGAGTTGGGCGTTGGGGTCCGGCTAAGAATGTAGATATCTGAAAATAAAACATGGCTACAGTACACAAAGATTCTTATCCATCTAGGAAACTTGGTGGAAAAACGTAAAGCTAAATAAATATCGGTAATAAATATCGGTGGAAATTTTTCACACAGCGCTATCTAGCTCCAAACTAAGCAAAGCTTGTAATATGGAAACCAGATAGCTAATAGAATAATTATACCTATACTTTTTTTTTAAAATACATACTTATAATTCATGCTACACCCAGACAGAAATGTTCGTCACATAAATGTTTGCCCTGGGGGTCGAACCCACACCCTACAGCTCTGAAGGCAGACATGCTACCAACTGAGCTATAAGGCAGTCAATATTTATAAATCTCTATCAATATTTGGCTATTTCCAATAAACAAGATAGATGGACATGAACATATTTGCGTTCACTGCATTTAAGGTAAGAATTGTATACACGGAATTCCTAGACATTTTGACCTAATTAGATATAAGGCTAAAACTAACTGATTTAACGACATTAAACCATTTTAAACTACATGGTTTATAGTATTATATCACACAGTCATCCTACAGTTAATATCTTGTTTAGCGTAAAAGCTTAGAATGTTAACATTTATCATATGCACTGGCCAAATGGTGAAAGTTTTTATGCTTACTTGTAAATAAGCACTAGATCAATATAAATAATTTTATCTTCATCAAGGCTTTTATACCGAGCTGCTCCATCGAGTTACTACGAGGTACTCTATAAGTAAAGTACCTACTTTAGTTACTCTAGAGTAGTATACAAATATGGTATTGACTGTAATATTGGCCCTAAAACATATTTTCACCTTGCAGTTCTTACACGTTTTAAACTAAATGATTGACTAAAAATACGTTTCGTCGTCAGCCATAAAACGTCCACTGCTGGACGAAGGGGGAGGCCCTTAATAGAGGGGTGTTGCCATAATCCCCACGCTTGGCAGGCGGCTTGGGGATCGCAGAATGCGCACCACCGTTAACCAAGAGGACGCTGCTGCCCGTCCTCCGGCGGGTCTTGTTGCAGTTTAAGGACATACCTAGGATCAAAAACACGTTTATGATATTAAAAATAACTTTAAAAACAAAACTTACCATCTGCGCAACAAAAACTAAAGCGTTGATAGCTACCGCGCTTATCTGGTTCGGTTGCAACCCAAAAAGACGCACCAAATGCTTCAACGGCGTCATGGGACTCGGGACTTCATGGACATCGGAATTGGGGTTATTTTCGTGGAACTCTTCGCTCTGTGAGTTTTGTGATGACTCGTCAACGTAGGCATCATTGGGTGATAGTGGATGTCGTCTAGTGGCCGTCGGGCGAGGATTGTTGGCTGTTTGGAACGCTCTTACTACAAATTCGGCTACTTTTAGTGCCACTGACTCGGATCCTGGAAAATTATGGTATTTTACACAATCAATACACAATATAAACCAGCGTCAACAAATATGTTGTGTAGTCGTAGTCTACGTATCTACATAATAGGGTAGATGACTGATGTTTATATCGTTGAAACCAATAGCTTTGATGAAGAATTTAAGTAAATATAGTATGTTTACTGAAAAAATAATTTAAATCGGTTAATAATGTTCTGATATATGAGCGTTTAAAGTTTTTGTTAGAGACAACTCTGTCCCTTTCCCACAAAACAAAAAATGACGTCACGCCTTACTGTCAGAATATAATTTATATGGCGTACAGAGAAGTGACGTCACGATTTGCTGTTTCGCCTCTCTGTCTAGCATGATATTAAAATGCTTATAAGTTGCTTATTTTTGATCAGATTTTCATTTTCTTTTCATTAATCAGCTATATTTATGGTCCACATTTTGATAGGACAATAAAAAAAACCAGTCATCTAGCCTATTATGGTCAAGGTAAAATATTGTATTACTTGGTGCTGCAGATAAGACGTATCTTTGTCATGTGTTGTTGTTATCAGTTTTATAGGAATATCCATATATGAGACCAGAACAATTTTGAACGATAAAAAACCGTTCAAAAGATGACGATGAGGATGATCAGCAAAAAAAAACTGACTACTGCATGAGCATTGTGATGCGAAGATTTGCCTCAGAAATTCATTATAAAGCAGTATAGATATCTAAGCAGCAAACACAAACTCTTTAAAAAAATCTAGGACAACGGCGACTCAGATGGAGTCAATACACTATGCGCCAAAAAAAACCATCCGTCGGAGTAAAAATTATTTGTCTCGTCACTAAAAGTGAAAACCTTGCAAAAGCTTACCGAGAAAATCTTGTGCAAACTTCATCCCAGTACTCAATTTGTCCATTAATCCCTTTTCTTTATATTGTTCACCAGAAGCCATTTGAAATATCAAGAACACGCAGAATATAAAGACAGGTGTCGCCATCTTGAGAATTGAGCGCTGACTACTTGGAAATGTGAGGCGCGACATGGTTCGTTTCTTGCAGTAACCAGCGCAAGCGCAATCGCGGCATCAGAGCAAGAAATCTCAAACTAATTGCGCTTTTGAAAAGATACAGTATGTTTAATATATTTTTCAGTAGTTAGTTGACAGCTTTTTTTTGTATTAAATAGGTGTTCTATTTGTTATAGATATAGTAAAAGAATCGTGATGTAAATTCGTTAGTTAGCAAAGCTATGCTAGATGTCGCTACTTGTTATAAACAGGTAGGTAAATAGCGAGTTATTAGACCCAAGCTTTATTTTCACAGAAATGCGAAAAGCTTACATTGTTTTCTCTCTTCAGTTGTGCTTCAGTGTAGAATTTAACTTAAAAATATTGATACTAGTAAAATAAACACGCTGTATTGTGTGTTGGTTAAAGAAATGACAACGGTATAAACAATAGACGCGGAAAACAATTGGTTTAGGCTACTTGTACTTACTTACTTACCTAGGCTATCTATATCATATGGTGCATGTGAGTTGGTATTACTCTTTCGTCTACCGTTTTTAGGAATCATATCTGTTGATTGATATAGGTAGTAGGTATAGTGAAGAAACCTCCGAGAAGAAGATAAAAGGAGAGGCTTAGGTATGTCCTTCAGTGGGTTTATAATAAGTTGCTAATGATGATCATGATGATGATGATATTAAAGATGATAGAGTGACTCTCGCTTCGGCGATACCTAATCTCACAGAACTTGTTTCTTTTCCGGTATAAAAAAGTAGCATACTTCACTCTCCGACTCTACATCCATGCCAAGAATTACTTTGATCCGGTGCTCCGTTGCCGCATTAAGGAGGAACAAACAAACAAACCAAAAAACACACTTTTACATTTGTAATATGGCAAGATTTTTTATAGATTTATTATTGAGGTTAAGGATTTTTGGGCCAGTCAGCTTGGTGGATGTAGCCCTATCGCCCTTCGAAAGCGGGCTTAAGTTTAGCAGTGGACTATAAAATAGGCTTACCTATGTTTTGAGGATAAGGATACTAAAGATTTAGGCCGCCACCAGGTTGGTTTACTCAAAGATAAAAAACATCTCCGCACTGTTTATCGTGACCGTTAGACTATTGTCGCGCTTAACAGACCAAAATAATCGCATCCAGACGTCTCATGCACATTTCTTTTTCACACATGTCACAAAGCGACAGTCTTCCATCATGTTCGTGTATTTTATAATCTCTCTATTTTGTAAAGTGTCATCGGGTCAGGTTGATACCGAAGATGTACAGTTTCTCAATGAGCTACCGTTGGACAAGCTTCTCAGGCTGAAGACGTCATTGCAAGATTTGACAATGCCTTACGAAAATATTACGTCGACAACGCCGACCTACTTGCAAAGCTTCGGTGCCGAAGCCATGGCCATCCAAGGACTCCCCATCAAGAGAGGTGATTACGAAGAAGGCATACACAAGAAGGAAGGTCACAGCAAGATTAGCAACATCTTCTCAATTTCCGTGACTACATTGGCATTTTTAGCGTTCGGCGGGTACTTGCTGTGCCTTATTGTGCAAGCAGTGAAGCAGAAACAAAATTATAATATGAATTTTCAGCCGCAGCAGCCGGCGACGTTCTTCGTTAGTGCGGGGATCAAGAAGAAGCCACAGCCCCAGTTCTCCTCGTCGTACGGGAGGAGAAGAAGAGATAACAGAGTGATGAGAAATTTAAGCCAAATTGATTTGCCGCCAGAGCAATTGTTTGAGGTGCTGTTGCAATTATGCGAAGGCTTTGCTAAGTGGAGTGAGAAAAATAGTGATAAATAAGGTTTGTTTCCTGTAAACCCTGCTCTTTTAAAGAAAGAATATGAACTGTTATATACTTATATAAATACTTAAGTATATATATACTTATTATAAAATAGATTATGTTACCACTGACCAGCTCCCCTCAGTAAAAAGTAACATAAAAATTTGTATTAAGTAATCCAAGGTATAAGCTAGTCTGTTACAAAACTTCTTATAAATCTATTTGTCCGTTACTTTACCAAGTTGAGGTACACATAAGACACGTGTTTTTTTGCATTTGTTAATTAGCAAGGTAATTAATTACCTATATAGTGAACCTAATTCCATAATACGCTTTTTTTTTAAACAACCGACTTCAATTTCTACTACCTGGATGACTTGTTCATACTTTCCAGTTGTCCAGTAATTTTGATTTAAAAACCAAACTACTGAACCGATTTCGATTAAAAAAATATGGGACCGCCTCTGAAGCATCACCGCGTAACATACATATAAAAAAAACATACAGTCGAACCTCCTTTGAGATTGAGAACCTCCTTTTTTGAATTCGGTTGAAAATAATCTTGAACACACGAATACAGATACCGCTGTATCCGCTTCATCCTAATTTCTAATAGTCATGTGTAGTCGTGTTATTTTGAACTTTGTTTAATCATTCTTTGCGTTGAAATTTCTTGTAAATTCTATGACTCAATAGAACAAATGAGAATAACCAACCAATCTCAATAAGAACAGCGTATATGTAGATATTAATATTTTTCAAAAGCCCGACTTTACAAAACACTGTTTACATTAAAAGCAGGAAGCCAGATTGCCGGCCAATATCTGTAAACGTTTTCAAACTGTCAAATAATCTTGGTAACACCTAATAATAGCTACATCTTCGCTTTAAAGATTCTATTGTACATTACAGTAACTGAAGATGTGGTTTGCATAAGCATATAACAGACTGTTCTTTTTGTAGAAGCCGTAAGGTCTATATTTGTGTGTTTGGATATATTTTTATGGTTTTCTGGAGAGTGGTAGAGTGATTTGAAAGGCGGGTAATGAGGATGCTGTGTTGTATCTGTCATCGCGCCTGTTCTACTGTTTACAGGCCGGTGCCTACAGAATTAGCGTAATGCGAAAAGCTGGCCAACGTTTATTATAAAAATAAATTATAAATGTATTTATGGACTATTAAACGGTAGGTAATTTTCCTAAATATGTAAACGATGCGTTATCAGTGGGAAGTTAAATGGAAATATTTTTGTTAGGTATATAGAAAGTGTTCAACCTGTCTAAAAAGAGATTGATTTCGGTATTTAATAAAGTGAGCAATAAATAAGTATGTATATTATACTGGGTTATAAGCTTGGGATGTATATACTTACTAATCCAAAAGGGGGTTATTGCGTACTCATCAACCTTTACTTTGGAACAAATCTGCTGTTCCATACATTTTGTCAATAGCCTATAAACATTTTCTATAAAACACTTTCTAAAAGCCTTATAAAACGTTTTCTACAAAACAGCTGACTTATTTTCGTGACTTTAGTATAGTAAACATTTAGTAAACGTTTATTAAACGTTAAACAATGTTCACAAAGATAAGTACAATGACCCCCACTTGGCTTAGTAGTATAGCCCAAGCTTATATAACCTTGTATTACTTCGTGGTGAATAAATTAAAATTACTGTTTTATATTAGACCTTTATTTAGACTTTATAGGGGTTGATTGACAAGCTTGACTATCACATAATATAAAAAAGCATCATAAATAACACCATCACACAAAGATTACTAATGCGAAAGTTTGTCGGTGTGTGTGTGAGTGTTTGTTGCTTCTTCACGCCAAAATGAACGAACGTATTTAGATGAAATTTGGAATGGACATAGCTTACTTGAATAACTTATACTTTAGGTTATTTTTCATCATCACGCGGATGAAAAAAAAAGATAATTATGATTATGAAACCGCGGCGCTTTGCTTGTATTTTTTATATAATTTCTAGTTAACTTTCATCGCTGATTTTTAGAGGCTATAAAATTATATATATAACGCTATACATGCTTTGATAAAATTTGAAAATGTAATATATTTAAAAGTTTAAGACTAAAACTAAACATAGGCGTAATTTTATCGACTAATCATCAGCTGAAAGAGTTGTGTAAGCGGCCCTTCACTGGGGGTAAAGATAAGGGCTAGTACACACCACATGTCCTCGAGATGACGTGTTTCGTGTAAACACAGACTTCTGCACATCATCTGTAAACGATCGCTTAAAACAATTTATATACAGAACTTAAAAACGCTGCGTGTAGTCCCTACTACACTATATGACGTGTAAGACTCGTGTTAGAGTAGTACTCTATTGAAGAGTCTGCCTAGAGAAGTACGTTAAGTACGTAAGTTGATATCTAATATCTCAGGGTGACGAGTGCAGTGTAGTGCGGCGCAGGATTTTGTCGCAGGTTCATAATATATTTAAGAAGCCTGTATTTTAAATACAAATTTGTTTGAATAAGAGTAGTACACACTACACAGTCAACATTTATCTCATCATACGAGCAATATACCTTAAGCTCCTTACTTGATCGAGTCGCAGAAGAAAGTAAGTCGCCGTAGCCGAAACCGGCATGCATGATATTATTATTATTATAATATACCTTTGGAGGTGGCAAGGCAGGGCGTACCCCTTTATGGTCGCTGGCCATAGCCTTTTGGCAGAGGGGTATACTACGTTTAGTGAATTGCCTTAATTTTTTTAGGTCCGCTTTGTGGCAGAATTTGGAGAGAAAGAGAGAGATGTACCCTGTGTGTGAGTAGTAAATTTGTTTTATAGTGTATGTTCATACGAAAAGGAACTTGTTATAATAGTGTGAAACCTTGCGTGTTTATGTTTACCTCGCCCCCGTACAAGGTGGCAGCGCCATTAGCATCTCCATGGTATATATGATCGATGAAAAAATATTATTGATATTAAAAGATTGACAACGTAAATAACATAAACGGGATTAACTAAAGACATAGTCCATTTTTGAAGAGACAATTAAAACGCTTATCCTTTATAAGAAAAGGTTTATCACGTCGATATACTCTAAAACTTGTTGTAGAAGAATAATAAGGCGTGTTTAGGTCAAAGGTTTACGATTAAAGACCCTCTTAACTAAATTGAATTCGACTCGGAATCGAATCGTAAAAGAACTCGTCAATCGATTTTACAATCGAGCCATTCGATGTTATGGGGTACACTTGACTTGAAGAGATGTTAAACGAAATACCATTTAAATAGTTGGGTGAGTAGATGTCTCTAGGGTACAAAATTTGAAAGCATTATGTTAACTCGTTTGATTTATGACCTGTCTACCCGCTAGAGGGTCCGCGCAACCGTGGTTGCACATTCCCCTAAGCAATTATGCCTCATGCAACTAGAGGGAGGATTCCTGTACAGGATGTAATTACATAATGCCAAATCTAAGATATTAGATGTCAAATCTTTTCATGCCCAGTAATTACGTGTAAATATAGATTCTGGCCTAAGATTTGAATTTCCATCACGAGTTCTACTTGCCGACTGCATTTTCTTTCCTTCACTTAGCGCGCTCGATGTTTCGCGGAAATAGCTTGTTTTAGTGTGTGTGTTCATCGAACACGAATTAGTTTTATTAGTGGGAAAGTAATTAAAAATGTATGCGATGCATGTCTACCCCGTCCCCCGCAAAAAGTGTCAGAAAATAACGCAGGGAGGTCGCTACTGGCATCTCTAATCGTACTTATATGCTCGAATCTTACGGTGACTTAGGATTCCGTAGGTACCTGAATATATAGTAGATATAGTAGTGGTAGAAGTTTAATTCAGAGTCCGCCTGGGGAAACCTTTGCCATTTATTAAATCGCCGAGCAGTAGTGTGCAATTGTGTAGAGTGCATTACTGTGTTCCGGTTTGAAGGGCAATGTTACCAGAGAAATTACTAGGCATGAAGAGATTTGACATCTATAATATCTCAGGGTGACGAGCGCAGTGCAGTGCGGCGCAGGATTTTATTCTCAAGTTCACAATTCTGGCACTGCTACTGTTATGGGCAGGCGTTAAGCTTGCCATCAGGCGTACGTATCGCACGTCACGTCAATACAAAAAATATATATGACCAACGGTACCCTATTTCTGAGTCTGCAACGTCTATCCGTCTGTCTGTAGTAGGAACACAGAATAAATAATAGTACTACGTAGGAGGTACAAACCATAGTTCGGGAAAGGGACTTGCGCTGGTTTGGGATAGTTACAAATAATTCTGCAGTCCTGACTTTTCGAACTGTTATTAGGCATGATTAGGGTCAACCCACACGTACCACAACCACACTACATCGCAGCGGCAAAATGTGGTGACGCTGTAGCTATACGCTGTAGAGTCGCTGCAGCTTTTTGCTTGCGTTGTGGTACCGACAAAATGTCGATGCTGCGTTGTCGTTAGCATTTGCGATGTGGATGCGTCGTGTGCAGGCGACAGTTCGACTCTGGGTTTCATAGAGCGCGCACTGTCTTTGAACTGAACTTTGTATCTGCGATGTGGCCGGTGGCTATTTTACTGTGTAGCTGGTGATTGCGTTGTGGTTGCGATGTGGTTGCGATGTGGTCGGTATCAACCACGCGGTCGATAACGACGGCAAAATGTGGTACGTGTAAATTCTACTATTCATTTTCAATACAAAATATGCGCCGACCACGTGTTGCGGTTGTGGTGTGGGTTGACCCTTAAGGGATCTTAATTCCTAGTTTTTACCCATGTAGTCTTGGATAAGGCCGGATTTAGAGGTGTTTGCCCCGGTTGCCCTCCTTTAAATCCGGCGATGGTCTTGGAGCTTATGTTACCAGGATTTTTTGTAAAAACTAAACATCGCGAGGTAAACTTAATTCGAGGGGAACCACTAGACAATAAGGCCCTAGGTGCATAAATCAAAAACACTGTCATAGCGCTTGTTAGACAGCATTACTTAGTAGTTATGACGGTTTATCTGTACAGCTGGTTAGCAAGACTTATGGCCGTTGGACAAAAGGCACGACGACCTGTGCCCTACTGTCGATGCTCAATAATTATTTATTGCCTTGAACATTAGTTATATTGTAAGCAGGGCCGGATTTACAGGTATGGAGGGCCTGGGGCAAAAAAGGAGCCATCATCATCATCATCATAAGCCAGGAGATGTCCACTACTGAACTAAGGTGTGGCACACAGTACAGCGGCCGCTGCTCCTTTATAGGAAGGGGCGGTCAAAATCTCCACGATATTTTTCAATATTTTAATGCGAGACAAATCATCTCAGGTTACCTATTTTTCGTTTTTTACAATTTATGCGGGGGCCCCTCTCTTGTGGAGGCCCCGGGCCCCGTTGCTCCGGTTGCCCTCCCCTATATCCGGCAATGATTGTAAGTAATAGTTATTTATTTAGATATTTTTTATACTTTTTAAGTAAGGCCGTAAATATGAATGAAGCAGAAGGTAAACACACCAAGCCTTTAGGTAAAAACACTGTAATTAACAAACGTCATTTATATAGACAATAGACAATATTTTATTTGTAGAAAAAACACATTTTGTACACAAGACAAGACAATATAAACTCATAACAAATTTAAACAGTACAAAATAGTTTTTCGCCACTAACCGGTTCCAACTCAGCATAATGCTGCTATCTATATATATAAAAGGCTCTGTCCTGACTGATTGACTGACTGACTGACTGACTGACAGACAACGCACAGCCCAAACCACTGGTCGTACAGACTTGAAATTTGGAGGGTATATTTGTTTCGATGCGTAGGAGTGTACTAAGAAAGGATTTTACGAAATTCGAGCCCTAAAGGGGGAAAGGGGAGGAAACATTTGTATGAAAGTCCTTTGTTTTTGTACTTTTAGTCACGAAAATTTGGATTTGAGTTCATTTAGAATAAAAAATGCAGTTTTCAATATTTTTAGAGCGGGCCGATTTTCTTCCGTACGCGGAGGAAGTCGCGGGCCACCTCTAGTCTTCTATAAAAAACAAAAGATAAATGTGCTAAGTATGTAAGTATCTATGCACAATAACTTTTGCGGCCTTTAGAAATAAATAGGTAAGACCCTTAAATAGACAGTAGGTATTCTTACTAAATTGTGTAAATATTTCAATATGAAAAATAGGCAATGCCAACTCAATTGCAAAATGTACAGTAACAGGGACCAATATGCCAAATAAATATAAAATTATATTGATACTTAGAGTTAATCGCTTCTCCTATCTCAAGTTGGACCATAAAGTACTGCCAACCAGTCGGTACTGGCGTGCCGTCATAACTACGTACTTACTGACTTATGTCTATCTGGAGTTATGCTAAATAGTACAAGAAGCACACCTCCAGTCGCTTAGTATCTTATCTTATAAGGAAGTAAAATTAAACTTACTCTATCCGTTTGGGCAAACCTGAAAAATGTTTTTTTTTATTTGACACGCTTGCTTTGGTTTACCACAACTCATCTGATGTGTGATAATGATAAGTGACGGTAAGGTTGACTAAGTAAACGGATAATAAGCTTTTTAAAAAAAATACATCAGACTTCAACATCGAACACCTGGATGACATCTTCATATTTTCTAGTAATTTTGATTTAAAACCCAAAGTACTGGACCGATTTCGATAAAATTTATATGGGACCTCCTCTGAAGTATTACCTACCAAAAAAAAAACATTAAAATTAGTTCATAATTGGCGGAGTAATTGCGTAACAATCACACAAAAAAATACAGTCGAATTGAGAACCTCCTTTTTTGAAATCGGTTGAAAATAGATTATAAGGTACCAACCACATTTAACCAATCTCTAAGCACGTGGTGCAATTTGCATCTCGATTGGACCCGGTATGTGGTTGTAGATCGCGGGCCTGAAAATATCTATAATACGGACTAACCCAAAGTATATATTCTAAGTATATATTCTCTTACTCACCTTCTGCGATAGACTTAATTACTTACATTAAAGCCCGCTGTTTGGTGCGTTTACCCCATTACAATACACTTACCGTCTTACCACAAAAGATTTAGGCAAGCCTTAGACACGTGTTGAACAGATGTTTCACAAATTTCGTACCACAAATAACTTACTTAGCCACACGTTTTAATTTAAACAGTGCCAAACCTTGGTTTAAGACGTGTCTAACTCAGTTTTTACATTTTACGTCAATCAGTTTTGCTTGTGAAATTGATTTAACAACATAATTATGCTTAACATGGTTTTGTGGTAAGAGAATTAAAACATCCGTTTAAACGGTATCTAGCTTTTAGACACTGTCTAGCTAAACAGGCGTCTAAGCGTTGCTTTAAAAGGTTTTTGTGGTATGATGGTTAGTAGTCTGTCTGGCAAATTTACTATCTAATGATAGTTCATATGGTATAGTAGGTACTCTGTAGAGTCAGGCGTGTGAGTGACAGCATACAAATCCCAAAGTACTTTTTATAGGTCCACCGGAGCTAAACAAAACTACATTGTGATTTTTTTACCTCCTTTTTTACAAGGACAAGTAGAAATACGGCTCATCACTTTTTACATTTTGTCGAATTTCCTTCAATAAGTACTTAGGTGGTAAAGGTTTTGAATAGCTAAGAAAGCTGTACGGATTAGAAACAGAATAAGAAACCAGCCATCTTTTTTCCTGAAAGATATGACAACCAAATGTTTCAAGGTCAGACATCATAATAATGAATCTGATGGGCACAGATAGAATGAGACAATTTTTTTTTATTTGATACACAAAACAGAATACGCTCTTTAAATATTGTAAGGCAGCTTGTTTTATTGTAATTTGATTTGATTTTTTAATAAATACTTATATTTATTCTAGCACTAGGCGTAATAAAGTATAGGCGTAATAAGTATACAGGGTTAGTTTTAATCAGTTAGCATCCTTTTAAGCGCATATTCTGTACATCAAAACAAACAAATTTTACTATGGGGCCAACACTGAAATAGCAAAAAGTATTTGTTCCATACATTTTGCCCAAGGTCGATGAACTTTTTATATGGAACATCTGATATTTTTTTCGCAATTTCAATATTGATATAAGGATGCTAACTGATTAGAACTATATAACTAACCCTGTATAGAATATTTAACTTAAGACTTTAGCGAGTAAAGATGTATTGCATTGTATAGGTATCACGTTCAACAAGCACCAGAATAGTTTTTTTTCCGACAACGGCAAGTTGTATTAAGAAACTTATACAAATATTATATTGAGCAGCATTCAAATAAAATTCAAAAGCAATACGACACACTTTTCCCATATTAAGTATAATTATTATTAGCAAAAACATTACTAAACTTAAATACTATTAGGAGCTCTAGGCATACTCACTAACTCCCAATAAATATTTCAGGCAACAGAATACATCTCGGACTCTGTTGACAAATCCCGTAATAAAATATAAGCATTTACAATAAAATTAATTATTATTTACACGGTGCGGTGGGCGCGAGAACACACGACTGATTTGTGAGGATAAGACTGATGGCTGTAGGTGTGGCTGATGGTGATGGTGTGGTGGTGTGTGTGGTGGTGTATATTGTCACACTAATATATGCCAAAGTTTTTGTTATATAATTATTTAAGTTTGTTACAATTATTACCTCTTCACGCCGAAACGGCTGAACGGTTATAGATGAAAATCGGAATGGAGATAACTTATAGGCTACTTTTTAACTTGGTACCTGGGTATGTCCTAAAACTGCATCCAGAACCGCTGGAAGAAGGACAGCGTAGTGCTCTCGGTTAACGGTGGTGAGGTTTCAGCGATTAGCGGCAACCCTTATATGGCGCTAATGGCAGCTCTAGCAGCGGACGTCTTCTGGTTGATGATGTGACTGCACTGCGCTCGTCACCCTGAGATATTAGATGTCATATTTCTTTGTGCCTAGTGATTTATCTGGTCATCTGGCCGATGTAATGTCCCGCAGTGGCGCTGGCGGCGGCGTCATTAATATCGACGGCGGCGTGCGCCACGAGACGGTCGGCGCACACCTCTATAACATACCTACTTACTACCAAGGGTTTTAAGGCGCGCTTGTAGCGAGGTACGCCCCCAGGCGGGTAAACGGTACGCGCACTAAACGGTAGGCGCGATCGCTTGAAACGCAAAATTTAGTAGGTTTTTCTTTGGTTTGAAAAATATAACAAAGAAATTCTGAAAATAAAAAAAACTAAATAATACTATATTCTATCTATTAGTATAAATTTCACGTGGTTTCATAATGTATTTTCTTTTTTCTAGCTAATCGAAATACCGATTTAGTGTCTAGTTGTTCATTCAAACATGTTTTATTCAAAATCACGTTTTCTAAAAATCAAAAAGCTAAAAAATATTTTATGATGAATTTTAATAAAATATAAACTTTTCAATATCGGGCATTATGGATTTTCCCCACATTTTAAAAAAAACTTCAAAATTGTTACTCACAAGCCCGCCTTATGGTGTGTCCACACTAGTTTGACGTTCAGTTCCGCCATGCTGGAGGTCCGGAGGCCCCGCGGCGCCTGCTTTATCGCACGCTGCGCGCGCCGGACACCTCACGTCCAATACGTAGGTTCTCCACGAGCCATTCTCATGTAGGACATAGTTAACGCGGATAACAAGCATCAAGCGGTAATTTGAAGGTATTAGAGATCTATTAGAGATATTGTTAGATGGGACCTCGGTTGTGACTGTGAGTTGCTTTGTATGATTTTGACTTTATAGTGTTATAGTCTCAGTTATCTGAAACTTATTTAATACTAGCTGCGCCTCGTTGTTTCACCCGCATGATGGTGAATAACAATGATGATGATGAGGATTAGAGAGTAGCCTATATGTTATTCCGGGGCATAAGCTATCTCCATTCCGAATTCCATCCGAATCCGTTTAGCCGTTTTGGCATGAAGAGGTAACAAACATACACACACATGGTCACATTCGCACATACCGCAAACTTTCGCATTTATAATATTAGTGTGATTCAAATACGAATGCCAATAAAATTTTGAAATTTTAATTGTGATTGATAATAACATTTAGACTATTTTTAGGTTTTTTTCTAACATACAGGGTGTAAGGGAAGGTATATCGAAAGTGAAGATGTGAACGTGCCAGTTAAATAAAAATCACTAAACTTGTGATTTTTATTTATTTATGTATAATCGATATAATTAAAAAAGTGCGATGTTTTTTCATCTTTTTATAAATTTTACATGTTTATTACAAACACTACAAAAAGCAGGTTTGCATGAGAACTTATCTTCAATTGTTATAGCGATAAAAGCTTTTTAAGTACCTACGCGATGTAACACTACACACTCATAAACACTAAGCACTAACACTAATCATAATCAGGTGGTGTAATGTAATACAAAATATAGAAAAAATCAGCTGAAGCTTGATGAACGAACGTCCTCCGTTTATAGATCTCTAGCATAAACAAAATTTATTGCAATGCGTCGTATCAGTAATCACGTTTCATTTTAGGGAGAGTTGCTCAAGCTCACACCCGGTATAATTATCTTATCTGGTATGATAAGGGGCTACAGTGATTATTTATTGAAATATAAAATACCTTAACTTATTTATCGCTTAGCCATCCTACTTAGAATTAGTGTTTCCGGTGTTAGTCGATTTGTACAATATAAATATTTTACAATGGTCATTAAATTTAATTGCTCCGGTATCTATACTTAATTGATAATCAGTCAAGTTAATTAATCTTCAGAAAGACAAGAAAGTGTTTGTACCACTTGTACCTACCTATTTAGGTAAGGACTATCGACATAATTATCATCCAAATCTTATTTTGTACTCATATCTTGTAGTGTTCTTTCTTTTCATCATCATTATCATTCATATCCATATTTTGTAAAAAAATATGTAACATTTTTTTACTTTTTCAAAACCTTATAAAATTTCTTTCTTTTCCATGGAGGCTGCCGAACGCGAAGTCCAAAAAGATTTGATAAAGTAAAAAAAATGTTGCATATTTTTTTTACAAAAGTTGTATATGAATGGTAATGATGATGAAAAGAAAGAAGACCTTAATTTCTCAAATCACTTGATAATTGTGACGGGACGTTTATTTTATATAACGAAACGTTACAATCTTTTAATTTATAAGGCTTTCTCTGCAGATCATAAAAAATATTATGTCACATTCATCCCATTTGCAAAATGTCTCCGAAGTGGTTATCCACAGTATTGACAGAAAACACACACACACACACACACAGACACGCGCGCGCGCGCACGCACACACACATACACACACACACACAATTTATAATATTAGTATGAATTGTGATAGTCTGATGAATAAGTCATGTTGGGCATTTCACACAGAGCCATCTACTTAGTCCCAAACGTACTATGGGAACTAGATAGCTGATAGAATACTTATACACTGTTTTCTTAAATACATACTTACATATAATCCCCCTCCCAACCTCCCAACTCCCAGCCACAGAACAAACATCTATGATTTTGTGAACTCCTGTGCCAATCTCATTCATATCTGACGGGTATATCTTTATCGTCATCTATAAATTAATTCAAAGCTAATTAACAGTCATCAAGAAGTCAAGATAAGAATTTATTTGTCAAAATCAGAGCCTATATCCCAAAAAAACAAATTAAATTCACAGGCCTAGCTGGGGTGACCACACTCCACCATTATTTACCTCTCGCCCGTGGCAATCATAATTCGTCTCGCAGCCGCTGTTCGAGACTTTTATTGTGATTTACTCGGACATAACCTTTGTTGTACATCATTCCTTTTTGAGGCACGAAGTGCGATTTACACCAGGATTGGATTATGATCTTTAATTGACGGCTTATTGGCTAAGAGATTTATAACAATACCTAGGTAATAATAAACGTTTCATGCTCAGCTAGCCGTGGTAGCCTAATCGGGGGACCGCTAGACTTGTAATCGTGAGGTCGCGAGTTCAAACTCAGGCCCTTACGAACGAACTCTTTGGAGTTTATGTATGGATACTCATATCACTGGCTTATCGGTGAAGGAAAACATCGCGAGGAAACCTGCATACGTCTGTAGAAGAAACCAACCCGCAACTGGGCCAGCGTGGTGGACGTGGATATGGCCCATTCGCTTTCGAGGGTAGGCAGTGGACAATTAAAAAGGCTGTTTATGCTTATGCTTGCTTAGCTATCCGCTAGGATTCCTTACATTGGAGATGTCCTGGAACACACTCAGAGACACTCACAACTACAATTAACTCGCAGATGTCAAACAGATATTCAATAAGCATTACTCAAATAAGTATCTGGTTTGTCGAGGATTGGACTCGGGTCCCTGGCTCAATAAACATATCTATGGGCGCTACCAGCACCACTGACTCACACAGGTTGTCTTGTAGAACGGAATAACTTTTTTATAGCATACAACTATTATATGTACAGGAAATAATTATATAAGATGTCAGAAATCACGAAAAAATCAAACGTTTCAAAACAAAAATATCCGTTGCATTCGGAACACCTAATTGGATACCAGTTATTTCTTGTTAAATTTAAGGAACTTAAAGTTCCCGCGGTTTCACCCGCGATACCTGGGATAAAAAGTAGCCTAAGTGTTTTATGATAATAAGCTCCTACACGAAATTTCATCCAAATCCGTCCAACCGGGGTTTTTGCGTGATTGAGTACTTATTTAAAGAAAGAAAGAAAGAAAAATTATTTATTTTGTAACATCATTAACGTAGGTACTTAATATAACTAAGTAAAGTTAATTACAAATAAACAAAAATTAAAAGTGATGTCACAAAAATGGCTTCAACTCAGCGTAATGCTGTTTATCAAACAGCGCTGATCTTCCGTTGAGGCCGATTGAAATGAGGCCACGAAAGGCTTAAAACAGCGAAACGTTTTAAAATTAAAACTATGTAAAATAATATCTGTACAACATTACGAAAAAAATATAAAGGAATGAGATTTACAAAAAACATTAAAAATAAAAATATCGAAACATGCACTGAACTGAAAGAACAGCTACCACATTTCAGACCCCATCGGAAAGGACGGCGCACGGAACTCACACTATCCGTCTCCGTCATCCTTAACGATATCAAACATTTAAACATTTCAAACCTGTGTTTCAAACATACATATTTTGACATTTATTATATTAGAGGGAAGTTGGATTTATGCTACTATGTATTAAGTAAGTTACGTGTTAGTGGCAATAAATGATTTTGATTCAAATGTATTTTTTTGCGATTTCAAGGTCGCTGCTATTGTATAAGTTGTATTGAATACGTCAGTACGATAAGTAACTGAGTACGGTACGGTCCGTCTGTACTTAAAATCTTGCACTTCGTAGTACACCTTAAGTCTAAGATAAAAAAACCTTCTAAATCCGGAGCGATAAGTAGGTAGGTAGGCTTTTCTCAAAATGTTCTCAAGTCACCAACTTTGTTACTGTCGGCTAATAAATCCAAATTAAGATTGAGTAAACATGCCACAATCGTCGCTGACAGCAATAAAATGACGAATTTACAAACCTATAAAACATCTTTCATAATCAAATCTTGAGCTGATTCCAAAAAAATGAAATCTTTATTCTTCGACCCACCCAGTAATAAAAAAACTATTTCCTTTTCTACTTTAGTTAATTCGATATCCATTTCAAACGTCTATTAATATTTTATTGATTAGAGTTAATGATTTCGTGCATTTATTAGAATAAAAATCATGTATATCGAGCTAATTCTCATTATTAACGACCGATTAATATTGAGTTTCATATTGGATAATATTTTTCGAATACGATTATGCAAATATGATTAGTTCTTAATAAACAGTTTATACATTGATTAGATGGTCGCGCCACACGCTAGCGTGACCGGCCCTCTCAGCCTACTTACAATAAATACAACAACACATTAGAATCGATCACATCGGAAAGTTATTTGTGTTATTTATCGAAACTAATAAAAGTGATGTACGGTTATTGACAAGAATTCCTTTTTTAGGGATACGTATCGTATTGAAATTTTATGGGATATCGAGAGCTTATCTAGCGCTCGACTCTACAAAACACTTTATCCGTACAAAATATCGTCGGATATATCGGAAAAATAATGTCGCTGCATTCTATTATTTTTTTTAAACCAGTGTTTTTCGCGAATTAATGATTAAAAATGGTGGTGTTTTATTCATTGAGTGTTGAATTACATGCACGAGTGTGGGCAAGTGATATAATGTGGTGTGGTGTGGTGTAAGTGATATATGTCTTTTTGTGTTGTTTTCAAAACTCCGTAAAAGCTCTTAGTAAAGTCGCCACAACTTTACTAGGGCATGACTTGGACTCGACTATGACAAGTTCGTGTGACTAACTGTGACTTACATGACATATTTGACTTGATTTTAATATAAAAAAACTTGAAAATTCATAAACTTGACGCTGGCAGAACAGAATGCACAACGTGCGATGCCAGAAAAAGAAAAAGAAACTAAGAAAAAAAAGAAGTTGATCAGATTCCGGTTGTCACTTCTATTCAGAAAAAGACAAGTTCATAGACAAAACGATGTGGTTTGATAACCGAACACTGTCTCTACTGGACCCATAGTCTTACCTTTTGAGCCCTGCGTACGTACCTCCTTATTTATTATCCAAGGAACTGATAATATAGGCGGGCGGCACGGTGTCCGTGGCGGGTCTCACACGGGATATTATTTACTGCTCGTATTGGGCGCGCTTGCGTCTGCGCAGTGCGCACTGCCGATATAAACCATTTCCTGAGGCGACATACGCGCGACCGCGGGAGAGTATTCTTGAAGTAGCGCATATAAAATGTGCAGTAATTAAAACTCAAACTCTACTCGGACAAAACAGTATATCTTTTCTTTTGATTTGTTGGGTTTTCCAACTCTATGGCCGTACTGTGATATCTTAAAAGTATTAACTTTAGGTTCAGGCTCCGAAGCTACCCGATGGCGAACCGTATTTAGGCGCGAAAAAATTCACGGTTGCGCAGTTTTGGCGGCTCAACCTAACAATAATGTTAGGTTGAGCCGCCATACAATACAAATTTTCTTCGCTATAACTTAAAAAACAAGACAAAAAGCTCAAAATTAAAGGAGTTTCATACAATAGTGTTTACCCAATTTACCCCCCTAGGGGTTGAATTTCGAAAGATCCTTTCTTAGTACCCCTAGGCATCAAGACAAATACACCCTCCAAATTTCAAGTCTGTACATGGTCTGTATGTCCAGCGGTTTAGGCTGTGCGTTGTCTGTCAATACGTTAATCAATCAGCCAGTCAGTCATTCAGTCAGTTCAGTGATTCATAAAGTATTAAATTAAGTGTTTCCACGCATTGGGTATTTCTATGTGTTTAAAGCTTAAACAGTAAGAAAACACCCTGTCAATATGCTGTATAATTTTAATAATTTAATAAGCTAATAAGCTACAATAAAAATTGTCGATGCTCCAGAATACGACCCCTGATGCAAACCTTATTGAACGGCTCTCGGGAATAATTCACGTCAACAATACATTTTATTAACAGTTACTCACGATGATATCGAGTCTACAATTAAATATTAATACTCGTTTAAGAGTTAAGGAGCGAGGTTTTAAATGGTCTTGATTTATCACCTGTTTCTGGAACCTTTATGAAGCTTAAACTGTGATACAAATATAATTATGATTGCATTAAATATTTACTGTAAATAGGTATTGTTTATGGTTATTTATTATTATTTATTTATTCACATTTGACTTCTAGCTTAATTATTAGTATTCATACTTAACAACATTTTATAATAAATAATACTATAGCTAACAAAAGCTACTAATTTAGAAATCGTACAATAGGCAAGATGACTACATTTTTTTTATTACCTCATAAAAAAGCTGATCATCAATAGAGCTTATCAACGAAAACAAAATTTAAAATAATTCAAAAATAAATAAGTTCTAAGTATTTTAATTTCAAGCTAGACAGAGAGCGCGCTATACTGAGCTATGACGTCAAGCCTCAGGCGCGGCATACGAATGCTATACTAACACGTGCTTTGCGAGAAAGGGATAGAGCATCCCCTCTCTATCCCCACCTAAAACTTTAAACGCTCATATCTCAGAGATTTATCAGCCAATACAATTAATTTTTTCAGTAACGGTAATATTTTAGTTATCACTAAGCCTGTTATTTGTCATAAATTAAGCAGTAGGCCACATGCCTATTAAGGCTGTTTAGGGCTCTATACATGGTGCGACATTTTTTTTTGTAGCCTAGATTTCGCACTAGGACAACCTGTGTCGCGAGATCTAGTGTCTTTCGTTCAAGAATTATACATTAAAATAGTAAGTTAGGAAATCAACTAACGTAGAAAAAATACTTACAAAATTATATACGACTAATAATTATTATCTCCGATAACTTTACATAATAGTATAGATATTTAATAAGAATCTAGTAAAAAAAAACATATTAAGACGGTAATACATATTAAATTTTAGATATATATGGTGGTGTGTGTGAGTGTGTGGGGGTGAGTATATGACTACTCTCATGAAAAATGAAAATGAAAATGAAAAATGAAAATGTTTTTATTTCTGTAACCAAGATTACGCTTCAAAAAGTAGGTTGGGATCTTCTAGTAAGTATAAAATACTTACTAGAATTCATGTGTTGTAGTTTTTAATAGGATTTTGTTTTTTTCTAGGACAGAAGATAGGAAGTATCTTTAAGATTCTATCCTATATACATGCACATATAAAAAAATACTTTCGTTTTATCAGCATTAAGCGTATGTGCGAGAAAAAGGTGGAAAACTTTTAATTCATATGCATAAAAATTGGAAATTAGACTTGAATGTGCCGAAAACTTTAACGTTATAATAATTTTAATAATAATAAAGCTTCAAAATATGAAGAGTTAAACATAAAAGGGGTATCTATTTTCTATTATTTCATAAGTATAATTAATATAATTAGTTAATCATTTTCTGTTTTCAAATCTATTGCATTTAATTTTGTCTTGGAGAATTTAGCTCTCTCTCCGTTTTTTCGATTATCACTGGTACGGAACAATCTACAAAATTATCAACGTCACAAATCCATAGGTAAATAAAAAAAAGTGAAATCGCGACATTGCAATTTCATTATTTTGTTGATATACCTACTTTTTTTAAATATATAATCACGTGACGAGACGAGCAAGACGTTTGCCTGGGGGCAAGCGCCACGCCTGCCGCCAACAGTAGCAGTGCCAGAATTGTGAACTTGCGAACACAATCCTGCGCTGCACTGCGCTTGTCACCCTGAGATTAGATGTTAAATCTCTCCATACCCAGTTATTTCTCTGGTCATTGCCCTTCAAACCGGAACACAGTAATACTTGCACACTACTGCTTGGCGGTTAAATAACTGGTAATGGTGTAGTACTTCCCCAGGCGGACTCTGCGGTAGTGTCCTACCACTACAAAAACACCTCGGTAGCCCCAGGCTAATTACGACTACCACCCAATTAGTAAACATGAATGGATGGAAGTCGATACGGTACTGAAGGCAGTAAGAGAAAGCTTGCGTGTCAAGCATATTCTATCCACAGAGGCTTCCACGTCCAAGAAAAGGTTCAAGAAAAAACTGAATTGATTACCTTCTCCAAGCGTAAACATGTCCGCGACCGCTCTCGTAAACTGTAAGAGGATATTTTTAATGGCGTCGATATTTAATATTTATTGCGACACAGACACCCAATATGAACGGCGATTTGTATAAATAATCGTGTTGGATCGATTGCTTTGCTTCGGTCGATATGCCTTCAAGATTCTACCGTCTCTACCTTTACCCCATTCATTTTAAGGTTCAAATTACCGAAGTAAATAGGAGTTTCTGAGTACTATCTAAATCACGATATAGAGTGCCTTCTAAGGGAAGGTTCTCAAATAGGAACTTCAGGAATTTAGTACTTCAGCTATACAAACTCTACGAGACAGGGTTTATTGATTTATTGAAATTTTTGGTAGGTCACTAAAAGTTTAATTTAGGTTACACGGTAGATTATGTACCTATAGGTACAGTGGAATAGACTTCGCTGCTTCTATGGTTTTTAATGAATAGAAATGAATAGATAGTAATAAAAAAATATCACCTCTGGCAGGACTTGAACCTGCATATAATAATTATTTTTGTTACAATAATTTACAGGTGGCGCCATCAACGGTTTAGTTGATTAGCATAAAACAGTTTGAGAATTACGACAGGTAAGGCAGAGACTTCTGTGGCTTAATTGGTCATATGTTTTCTTACTGTCTATCTATGCATTAAAAACATAAAACTACTTTTATGTTTAGTGTGGAAACAGTTCATAAAAAAATTTCAAGACAAAAGTTAGTTTTCAAAAATACATGAACCATTTTTTGGGAATACTTTCCTTTTATATCTAAAAGCTACGCATAGATAGACGCACATACGTACTCTGCCCAATGCCCACTGGTGGAGTTATGATCACGTTACAGAACAATGAAAAAAAAAACACATAATGTACAGATAATACTATACAGGGTTAGTTCTCATCAGTTAGCATCCTTTTAAAGGCATATTCCGTACATCAAAACAAAAAACTTTTACTATGGGGCTAATATAGAAATCGCGAAAAAATTATCAACTGTTCCATACAAAATATTCATCGATTTTGGGCAAAATGTAAGGAACAGTTAGCTGATATTTTTTTCGCGATTTCAATGTTGGCCCCATATATAGTAAAAGTCGTTTGTTTTGATGTACCGAATATGCCCATATAAGGATGCTAACTGATTAGAACTAACCCTGTATAGTCTATGTATTATGTATACTATTATTTATTCTGTGGTATTAATATGTGGTAATATGTGGGATTTAGCATTTTGCCTCACTACCGTGGGGTAGCATAGTGGTATAATTATTTTATCCGAAAAAAATCTGAGACAAAAAGTAGTGGGTCAGGTGTTACATCTGAAATACGACTAATCCAAAGAGATTGATGATTGTAATGCAAACATAATACAGATATACGATAGTTAATTCGATATGCATCAAAACAATAATTTAGGTTAGGTACTATGTTCCACTGTGTAGGTACTTATAACTGCATTGCAAGCAATGTCAATAGATTTTTGTTTTATTTGTACGGGAATACTCACGTTTAATTAAATCGGATACTCCGACTATAGTTTCGATCACATCCGGTGACCTTTTTCAAAGAGTGAAAATAGAGCCCGACGCGCGTGCAGCTGCGTCCTGCTTAGCACTGCGGGCCGCTGCGCGTCGCGCGCGTGATGACAGCGGTTGCGTACGTCAGTTTTCATAATAAAAATGTCAATAGATGTTTGATTCTTCTCAGTGCTCTTTTGATGTATTGTGTTTTTACCCATGACGACACGCTGAAGGTGTGCATTTAGTTATATAGGGTGAGAGGTTGTTTGTGTAAAAAACTTATCTCATTTTTGTTTTTTTTACCCCTGTTACTACGAACAGGGGTAAAAAAAAAACTTCCCGTGGATTACTTGGTAGTACTACGGGGTATTTTTTTACTCGTGGTACTACTGGTAGTAAAACTGGTAGTACCACGGGCAATAAACGGGGAATACTCACGTTTAATTAAACTTGATACTCCGACTATAGTTTCGATAACATCCGGTGCCTTTTTATTTTTATTTATTTACCTATTAAGTTTATTTTTACCAAATATCTTTGTCTAATAAAGCATTAATGCTTAGAACGAATGATACATGTAAGGGTGTTGGCAAGATAAATCTTAACTAAGTATATTAATAGTTATGGTGTTAACTTAGCACCTCTATTGTTCAGTCGTGGTATTTTTAGTGTATTTTTGTCTTGTATCTTAAAGAAGACATTGAGTCGAAAAAAGACCTTGAAAATTATGCAAGCGAAACCACAGAATAAATAATTGTACTACGTAGCGAGACCTACATACATACTTACATTCACAAATAGAGATATCATATTACAGAAAGATATAATCGTAAAAATAATTTGAATCGTATTAATGCCATACGCTTTTGTCATTAAAAATAAGAAGAGTTTTATTGTAAAACATTAAAATTAATGATTATTGGAAGAATGTGGATGAAATACGTGGACAAGTGACTTGAAAACTACTGGTTGATTAGGTGAGGTATTTTTAAAAGATTATCGCTGATGGAACAACGGCATTTATAACACTACCTTTTTTATTTTAAATTCGGATATACATTAGAGAGCAGTGAGCAGTAAACGACTTAGTAGTCTAGTTGTAATTGTGAGGGCACGCAATTTAATATGCGGATTATTAATTGATAGGCCATTCTTTTATGGGAAGGCCAGGACCTCGAGAAAGCGACGCCGTTTCATGGTTGATATACGAGTACCTACCAAAAACTCGTAAGAAACGGTTTGATACCACTTTTATTATTCGAACTGCAAAACAGTGGAATGCGCCGACTGAGTGGGTGTTTCCCGATAACTAATAATTTGGGTGTCTTCAAGTCGCGAGTGTATCGGTTTCTTCTAGGCAAGCGTGCCCCACCGTAGACTGCGTCTTCGTTTAACATCAGACGAGTTGGCAGTCAAACGCAAGAATACAAATCATAATAAAAATACTTATAAATATTCTCAGCGACAATGATAAAATGAATAGACAGGAAATAAGCGCACGGATTTTGAAGAGTATACAATATGTTGAGCGCCGGCTCTCTACTCGCGTCAGTCATACTCTGTCTTTGCGACACGCGAGCCGTACGATACGACAATACAAACTTCTAAAACATGTGCATGTGTTCTCTTTTTGTCATGTAGTAATTAGATTCGCTATAATCTATTTTCTGGCAAATGTAATATGCATAATTTTAGCTAGGTATATGCTTGATTGTTGATTTTGAACGATTTGCAAGCGCTGGGCCCGTCCATTCCATTATCACCGTCGCTGAATATTCTTAACTCATAACAACCTTCTTTTTGCAACACGGGTTAAAAATTGTCCAATTAACACACAGGCAAACAACACTTTTAGATATACCTACAAAGTACAAATAATCAACAAATAAAAGTAATAAAACAATTACCTATGTGATACGTAGATAAATCTTCTTTTATTTTCAAAGGTTATAAGAACGTGTGAACAAAATTGTATATTATAAAGTAAAGTTATGCAGGAGCGCATTTGGTATATCCAGAGAGCATCGCACTCCGATCCAAAGGATGCTGTGTTTGTTTACTCACTTATTTCGATACGAGCGGCCTAATTGTACCGCGCCCAGGGATGGAACAAGGCAAGGCAAGGGCAAAAGCAGTGTTTTTTTAAATGATACTAAGTACAATATAATACATGGAGGAGGATACTTCTATTACTCTGTGATATAATACGATAACTACGGGGACGAGTCTAAGGGGACAAGACGGCGTGTGTATGTAAGTATATTAGTTCAACGATAACTTGCGAATCGTTGATCTAACTTTTGTAAACAATAGTTCGTGCAAATACCATTATCATGTCCGAGTATGAGCCAAATTGGTGAAGGAGCTTGGTATCAGGTCTTTGCGAACTAATAGATTATATAGTAGGTACAAAACTGAACAAAGAAAATTTTTACGTTCAACGGCTATATCTATATACTTACTTTTATTTATTCTGTGCTTATAGTAACGTTTTTCAAACAGTCCTTAGTCCGGCTCATTCAGCGTAAGTCGGTAGATGCCCGTAGACATTAACAGAGGTTTTACTATCAAGCAAACAAAAGCAGACTTAATAAATCTCGCTGCGATTTCCGGAAGGCGATTTAATGCAATCAAATAAGGAAGTCATTCGGGACACCCGCTTTTGTTAGGACAATCGCCATAAATTCGCCTTGCACCTTTTCGAGGTTTAATTTAGTTTTAATTTGGACTTTTTAATGGCGTAAAAGTGGTAGTAAAAGGGTTTATATGTGTTGTTTAACTTATAGTTATATATAGGTCTACACCACATTATAATAAACGTGGAGGAACTTCGGAATATCTAGTCCCGTTTTTTTGGCTTTATAAGCGCTTTTAAGCGCGTCGCCTGTCCAATCCGCTTCGCGATAGTCTAGGTATATTTTCCTGAAACCATAATAATCTCATTATTCAAAGCAGATTGTTACATAGTGTAAACAAATCTCTTCCCGGCGGTAATGATCAGATCTATATCTGGCGCGCGAGAAGCGGCCCAGGTGCTCCTGACAAGCAAAATAAACCTGCCCGTAATCGATTTAGACCTAACAGTTGTTCGATCGATTCGATTATGTTTGTTTAAGTGGGTATAATCGAATGTGGTCGAAAGATTCACTGTTATTCCGGCGTTCTGGTTAGTAGCAACCTCAATGGAGGATGGGTGCTGGCTTGTAATGGTGGCTGGAAATAGTAACCCTATTTCACAGGAGATGATTTTTAATGAACGGTGGTGTATAAGTAGCTAGCTGAGTTTTGCGGGAACACGGAAAAAAACATGTTCGCGAATTAATGATTAAAAATGGTGGTGTTTTATTCATTGAGTGTTGAATTACATGCACGAGTGATATAATGTGGTGAAACATGTCTTTTCGTGTTGTTTTCAAAACTCCGTAGAAGCTCATAGTAAAGACGCCCCAACTTTACTAGGGCATGACTTGGACTCGACTATAACTAATTTCGTGTGACTAACTGTGATTTCATGACATATTTGATTTGATTATGCTATTAAAACTTGAAAATTCATAAACCTGACACTGGCAAAATGCAGAATGTGCGATGCCAATAACTAAGAAAAAAAAAGAAAATAGTAGCTAGCTAGTAGTGTGAAATGTAATTTTTTTTATGCTTGACGAGCGAAACGTTCGCCTGGTGGTGAGCAGCACGCCGTAACAGTAGCAATAGGTTTCCAGAATGCTCTTTTTTTTAATTCTAAATATTTTTGCGTTTGATCACACCCTGCTTGATGGTAAACAACGATGCGTCCTGGGTGGAGCATGCTTACCTAGACGAAACTACTTGCTCTAGATTTGAAGACACCACCATATTATAAGGAGCTTTTTTTTTTTTTGTTTTTTTTTATAGGTTTGGGCACAGAATAAATAATAGTATGTTTGGGTTCGAACCTCGGGTATACGCACCCCAATATGCTTTTTTTTTTATAAATTCTAGTGACGAGACGAGCAAGTCGTTCACCTGCGGTCGCCACGCCTGCCACTAACAGTAGCAGTGCAAGAATTGTGAACTTTCTAACACAATCCTGCGCCGCACTGCACTGCGCTCATCACCCTGAGATATTAGATGTTAAATCTTTTCATACCCAGTAATGTCTCTGTTAACATTGCCCTTCAAACCGGAACAAAGTAATGCTTGCACACTACTGGTTGGCGGTAGAATATCTGGCAAAGGTGTGGTACTTCCCCAGGCGGACTCTGCAGTAGAGTCCTACCACAACATAACCTACATTGATACACCTATATAACACATTGTACGCCTCCCTTAATAGAGAGGGGTTGCCATAATCCCCACGCATGGCAGGCGGATTGGGGATCGCAGAATTGCTCTTCACCGTTAGCCGAGAGGACTCTGCTGCCCGTCCTCCGGTGGTTCCGGACGCAGTTTTAGGACATGCCCAAGGTCTGTCTCTATAAATAATGTATCTACTCTTGTCTACGTTCCTTATTTACTTTTCATAACTAAACGACTCTACATATTATCTTTATGAGATTTAACTTGACGATATACTTAGTGTGCATCGCGAAGACGATACATTTTCCATGTATGCTATACATTTTCCATTCATATGTATGCAGATGGTTATTTATAAAAAAAAGTCTCATATAGTCTACACCCCGGATTTCCAGTACATATACCTTAGGTAAAGATTATTAGGTATATGTAGGTTTTTTATAGGTGGACAGACTGATTTTCTTTCAGTTTTTCAGTATCTACGAAAGCACGTAAACATCTGTCAAATAATTATGTAGGCATGCTTCGAGCTCTCCCATAAAGCGGACGAATGACGTAAGCTGCTCTGCAATAAACCCAAACCCCAGCAAACTCATATAAAACACATTAAACAGTTTATTGTAAACAAGTGCACTTGTTCGTAACTTCGAGATCAGTCAATACTCCATAACGCTAAGCCGCTAAGCGACGCCCAGTAGATGACTGACCAATCAGAACGCTCGATCGCACAAGGCACGCCTACGGGTTGCGCGGGCGCCGATAAGCGTGCGCTGCTGTCAGTTTTTCAGATACTTTCATGACGGAAGGTTGTGTGATGACGTCTTTAAGTGGTGAAGTGAACGCGAGTAAACTGAAGTTCAGTGTGGATAGTATACTGGGGAATAATGAATCGAGTGGTAAACCGGAGCCGCGAGCGCAGGAGCCGCCGTGTGCAGGGTGTGTGGCGGCGCTGTACCGATGCTGTCGCGATGAGCCACCACTGCTACAGATGCCACTGCCGATGCCTTACACGCATCTGCACCCTGCTCTGAGACCCACTACTGGTATAGCTCACTTTATAATTAAGGGCTGCTTTCGCACTCTATGAACCGCGTTTTTTAGAGATGAGGCGCGGAAACTTAGAAAAATGCTTTATTTTTTATGCAATGGAGTGATGAGACGAGCCAAAACATTCGCCTAGTGCGGTTCAGTGTCACGCTTGCCCATAACATAACAGTACCTAGCAGTGACAGAATTTAGAGCAGGCGATTAAAATCAAGCGCCGCACTGCACTGCGCTCGTCACCCTTAGATATTAGCAGCCTTACCTAAAATAATCTTGATTCTCTTAGTCACTGCTTAAACTTCTCTGTCCTTTTCTAGCACTTGCAACTTCACATCAGAGAGAAGATGGCAGAGCATCTTAAGCAGTGACTAACGGTTGAAAAGTTTTTTTTAAGTAAGGCCGTAAGTGTCAAAATCTTTTCGTGCCCAGTAATTTATCTATTAGTAACATTGCCCTTCAAACCGAAACACAGCAATGCTAAACTATTGCTTGGCGATTGAATTATATACTGGCAACGTTGTGGTATTTCCCCATGCGGACTACAATATAGAGTCCACCTCTAGAAAAACTACCTAAATAGGCACCTGACTTCCCGCAGGCAGTTTTCCAACTAAGTACCTACTTACTTATGTTTTTTAAAGTTATGTATTTATTTATATAAGGCATATTTTGCCGTAACTACAGGGAAATGATAACTTGACGTATTCCCGGCGGGATTAGATAGCTAACAAAAAAAAAAAGTATAACAAAATATAAAAATGGGTAAATAGCTTAAAACATTATAAAATATTAAGATATTAATACTTACAATGATTACACATGGCAAATAACTTATTTAATTTTTTTTGTACATTTTTACGATGAAACAAACACCTAAAACAAAGATAGATACATTTTAAATATCTTGAAAACTATTAACTTTCGGCCATACATTAGGGGGCTTAAATTTGATGCATGTTATCTGGTCCCGCCGCCCCGCGTTGTCGGGAATATACGTCGAGTTCAGTAACCCTGTATAATGCATGCAACTGCGCCAAAATATGAGGAGCTCGTTTTACAACATAATCAAGGTAGGTAGGTACCTACTATTTCAAATCAAATCAATCAATTCGTATTTTTTTAAACAAAAGAGAAAATGTTTTAAGAAGTTAGGTCTCATGGCTACAGGGTCCGGGCCCCGGGCAAGTGATATAATGTAGTGAAACATGTTTTTTAGTGTTGTTTTCAAAAGTTCGAAGAAGATTGTAAAAAGTCGCCACGGCTTTACTAGGCATGCCCTAGTAAAGTTGGACATGACTTGAGTTGGAATTGGACTTGACCATGACATCGACTAATATTCATTTGACCGGAATTCTTGAGCAAAAACTTGAGATACTTATAGGTATAATAGTTATGATACCTACTAGTGCGGTAAGTTGGTTTTTACAAACGAGTGGACGACATAGTCACGATTTTGTAAAAACCAATTCCGCACGAGTGCCATACAACGTTTTACAACACATTTGCGAGAAAACAGATAACAAAAGCACCTACCTACAACAGATAATGAAACAAACTTTGTTATTTTGTTTATAAATATCGGTCGGAAACTCGCAACTAAATACTTGACACAGGCAAATGCACAAAGTGCAGTGCATAATCATCCTAGGAGGAAAGAAGAATAAAATACTTCGTTCTAAAGTTCATCTGCGTTAAAACGTTTCTAATATACCTAAGTGTCTTGACGTGTTGTTTCCAAAACTCTAAAGAAGCTTGTAGTAACGTTGCCACGACATTACAAGAGCATGACTGCACTTGACTGTGACTTACTAAGTGTGACTTTGACTGTGACTTAGACTCATTCGACTTGAAATATATCAAAAACTTGATACAAAAAATACTTGACACTGGCAAATGCACTAAGTGCGACGCCATAATCCTCCTTGGAGGAAAGATGAAATGGCGCGAATCAACAAATGGCGCTACGTGCGCGTGGTGATAATTAGAACTACATATTTCATCTCATTTTCTATTTAGTATTAAAGTGAGACAAACGTATTGAGCAAAAACGCTTCAAAGGATGTTCGATCATTCAGCTTATATAATCTCGTAATGTGAAACTTCTTGGTGGAATTCTTATATATTTATATATATATTACAAAAATTGCGTAAAGGATATGCACGGCGCTATACAAATAGACGTGTGGTAGAATTGGTTTACCGCACGCCTAGCTAAGAGTAACAATTTTACCGCACGCCTAGTTGTATGGTGCGTAGGTAATGTTCAACTTTCGAACTATGTATACAGGCTTCGTAAATGCATTTTTCGAGCAAATGTGTTGTAAAATACTTGACACTGACAAATGGACAAAGTGCGTCGCCATAAACCTCTTAAGTGGGATGAAAAATAATAATAGTGTCGGGCTCAAGCACTGTGGGTTCCACACTCTTATCATAGATTAAGAATACTAATAATTCTTAATCTATGCTCTTCTAGATGAATATATACAATTAATAAAATTAAATGTATAAGTTAATGTCATACTTAGACCTAATGATGAATTAAAAAAACTTATGTATCATCATCACGAACACTTTTACGCTTCTACGTATTGCCGTTTTTACAATAGAGCAAAGATAAGACAACTTTAAAAATAAGTCTATGCTTTTCACAAACACCCTATGTTAGCGCCGATTGAGATATCGAGATAACTCTATTTCGGACAAGAAAAAACATCGTCAACATTTTCTCACGGACCTAGTTTTGGAGGGTAGACGGTAGGGGAGGGGAGGGAGGGTAGGGGAGGAGAACTGTCTCTATCTAACATGAAAAAGTGTCCGTCGAAATTAGTTAAATTAGGGTGGCGCTAATCAGCATCTGTGGAAACAACTGGCTACTTAACGCGGTTCGAAAGAGACACATAGGCATAGTTCCCATAATTGGTTACGACGGATGGATAAATATAGGAAGCTGATATAGTCATAATACAGGCGGTAGGTTAGGTACCTAGGTAATAGGTTCCCGTTGGCCACCCTTTTCGTACTGAACCCTAAAAATCTTCAAATTTCCAGTGTATCGCCTCCCGATCCCGTCTTCATCCCCCCCGCAACAGTCCGCACCCCGATGTGACGTCACATCCAGCGGGAAACGGAAGCGCTCGTGGTCGCGCGCGGTCTTCAGCAACCTCCAGAGGAAGGGTCTCGAGAGACGGTTCCAGATACAGAAGTACATCACGAAACCGGACAGAAGACAACTGGCCGCGACACTCGGACTTACTGATGCACAGGTACCTGTAGCTACTACCATATACTATACCTACCTAGTCCGCGCACCTTGCATTTGCTGATGAGTATCGCAGATACCCAGCAGGTGTAGATCGGCTGTTTGAATGGGTGTCTATAATGTACAACATGATATTTGCCGACACGATAATGTACGTCATAATAATTAGTGTACATCGATAATATCATGCTGTACAATCCATGTCGTACAATACGGGCCGTCCATTATCGGCTTGTGTCTATAAAGTACGGCCCTATATTGTACAGCCAATAATCCGAGTACATTTCTCAAATTGACATTAAAATAAATAACCTGAACCTAACTGCTATACAAATAAGGAATTCGTGTACTTGTACAGCAAATATCAGTCTGTACAAAATCAGGGTGTGCATTATTGAGCCGGGCCGATAATGTACGGTATGATATTGCACGGCACGATATTGCACAGCATGATATTTGATGTACATGTACACCAATTATAATGCTGTGCATTATTATGCCGTACAATAATTATCATGCCGTACATTATCTGTGTCGTACATTATTGCCTCCAGTTTGAGTGACTTTTCACGACCCTTGCGGATTCACACAAACTATTCAAGGTGTCTTCCAGATATAGACAATTACGCAGATTTCTTTACAATGTTTTCATGCACTGAAATGTCATAGCTAGTTGTGGGTTTAAGAAGTTCTTATGTAGTAGTAAGAGCATATATTGGGGTGCGTATACCCGAGGTTCGAACCTAAGCCTCCCAGTTAATTAGGTGAGGACTCTCCCTGCTCTCCCAACTAGACTATGCACCACGGCTTACATGGGGGCTGTAATTTTCATTCCTAAAGTTTAGAGCGGCTGTGAAGTTACGAGTAGGTATACGTGTACAAGTTTGACGTAAGCGCCTATCTAAAAACGTTCATGAAAAAAATCTTGTAAAGAATATAATTATCACTTGGAATTGGACGGATTGAAAAATTGACACTATATATGGGCTTTTTGGTTCAACCTGCAAATGTCCGAAGCAAAAATTCAATGGTGTATATGTGTTTATTTTTATACTATCAGGTGACGAGACGAGCAAGACGTTCACCTGGTGGTAAGCGTCACGCTTGCCACTAACAGTAGCAGTGCTAGAATTGTGAACTTGCGAACACAATCCTGCACTCGTCTCTCTGAGATATTAGATGTTAAATCTCTTCGTACCCAATAATTTTTCTGGTAACATTGCCCTTCAAACCGGAACATAGCAGTTGCTTGCTCACTAGTGCTTGGCGGTTGAATAACTGGCAAAGGTATGCTACATATACTTCCCCAGGCAGACTGCAGTAGTCCTACCAGTACAAGTAGAGTCCTACCACTACAGAAAGTTAGTAAACACCTCATTATTCACATCTAAGATTGCAACCTATATACTTAGTGAAATGTTGGTAAATGTAATAATATAGGTATCAGCATTCTTTTGCTATCATAATCTTGCAGCCCAGTCAAGATTTAAAGCCGCCAGACACGGCGAAGATGCTATAATATTTCATGTTATCTTAGAACATCTTTCAATATCACTTTTCACTCATACAAAATAAATGACGAACAAGTGACGAAGATAATATATATCAAAATTGTATGGCGAGCGATATTTTATCGTAACATGAAATATTATAGCATCTTCGTCGTCTATGACGCCCTTTAGAATATAGAAAATCGTTTTCCTTTATCAAATACTATCTACCTTACCTAGTACGAAGTAGTTACGGCAATATTTCAACAACTCTTTTAGTAGCGAGGTCTCCTTTGCAGGCTGCCTAGGATCCTACATAGGTACCTACTGTATTAGATATTCTGCTGTATTTTAAATTGGTATCATAAAGTCATACTGTATAGATCACATGTTCAATGTTTCAACAGGTGAAGGTGTGGTTCCAGAATAGACGCATGAAGTGGCGACACACGAAGGAGGGTCGCGGCGGACTCGCCCCCGCCGGCCTGCTGTCGGGCCGCGACCCCGACTCTCCCACCGAGGACAACGAGGACGTTGACGTGGACACACTTAGCGATTAGACCGAGGATATACAGGTTGTTAGTTTGAACACCGTTATCCTTCTAGGATATCATTGTACTCATCATTATGAAAAACTTTTACTATGAGGCCAACCCTGAAATCACGAAAAAAAAAGCAGCTGTTCCATACAAAAAGGTTCATCGATATTGGACAAAATGTAAGGAACAGCTGTTTTTTTTAGTGATTTCAGGGTTGGCCCCATAATAAAAGTTGTTCATAATGATGAGTACAATTATATCCTAGAAGGATAACGGTGTTCTAACACCCGGTATTACAATGGAATGGACTCGCTCATCAACTAGGCTGATGATAGATACCTTGTCTACAACCAACAGTGCCGGGGAAAGTAGACACAGTTAACGATAAGTCCGAGGAAAAATTGCCTGAGAAAAATGTACCTTACAGGGAATAGGAATCCTTAGTCTGTGCTAAAATTCTACCAATTTCATGGAAGAAATCTTGCTGTTTGAGTAATGCTAGGGCTTCACCTGCGTGACGCTTTACGTCAAGTTATCGGAATAATTAACATGCAATAAATGATGCATAAACAATGCGCTACATGGGCGGCCACACTATCATTTGACTTTGAATATCGCCTAACGTCTAACGACGTTAATAATGCCACTAGCATATTAGCCTGCTAACACTCGGCCATATCTGCGTACTGTATCAAATAGCGCGCTAAATAATGGCATTACACGCAGGTGAAGCCCTAGCCATGATATATTATATTGCGAGCGCAAGGATATGAATGACGGTTATTCTGCCGGTACCTTTACAGAGTTAGTTCTAATCAGTTAGCATCCTATTAAAGGCATATTCTGTACATCTGAACATTGAAATCATAAAAAAAACAGCAGTTCCATACATTTTGACCAAGGCCGATGAACTTTTTGTATGGAAAAGCTGATAATTTTTTCGCGTTTTCACTGTTTGCCCCATAGTAAAGGTTGTTTCTTTTGATGTACAGAATATGGCCTAAAAGTATGCTAACTGATTAGAACTAACCCTGTATAGGTAGGCTTGGTTGCATACCAGGATTATATTATACGCCCAACGGGACATTTAGTTAGGTCAGCTTATAGAAAGTATAGGTAGTGCCTACAGACTGCTAGTGCCTCACGAAAAGGGTAGAGACGGCGCTAGCCTGTCGGGCTACTACCCCTAGAATAATAAGGATAGAACTTCGAGATGCCAACAAGATGTTTACATCTTTTTCGCGAATGTACTTACAGTTGCGAAAACATTGTGAATGATTAAAAAATCAAGATGAAATCTCGAATATTAGGCGACGAATTGAGCGCTTGGACGTTGTTACTGTGAAGTGACTGACGGTTATATTATAACCGTCTTAATATGTGAAAACACGAAAAAAGTGAAATACAAAAGCTATTAAATTGTGCTGTGGACGAGACTGATAATGCGGTAATAGTATATAACACATAATAAAGAAACTATTTATAGTGTATAAAGTAAAACTACAAAATGTATTATAATAATGTTTTATATACATATATTTATCTACATAAGAATCTCATTAAATCTAACAAAGTGAGCTGCTTTTAACTACATATCCTTTAGGTAAATTAAATAATAGTGCAAATATTATAGGAAGTTCATAGTAGAGTGCATAACTTGATAACAAATACCACAATTTTAGATGTAAAAATTGTGTAAATCAAAAAGAAAGGACATACATCTTTATTTACAACAACAATAGCTAAAGTAAACTGTAAAAAACACATGAATTTTTATAGAACAAAAATCGATCGTTATTGTATCGCAATTCGTCTAAACGGCATTTCTTGATACAGAACATCTAAATCATTGATTACATAAAAAAAATATTTAAGACATAAATAAACCTGAACAACTGTATAATAATTGAACTAAGCCGATATTTTTTGAGACTTATTACACACTACACTGTATTAGGGCCTAAGGGGCTAAACATACGAGTTTACAGAAAACCATACGCGTCCAGTTATAGCAACAGCGGCTCGCTGACGGCCGCGCGACTGCAAGGGACGCAGCCGCGCGAGCGAACGTGTTTGTATGTGTTCAGTACGGGTCCCCGATATATTTCATTTATATTCATATAATTTCACTCCATCGAACGAGCAATCGAGCCCACCCGGAGTCTCCTCCACTGACAGAACCGAGTCAGGCGACATGCGTCACTTAAATAAATATTAGGTCAAGTATAATTTATCGAAATTAATATTCGGTCAAACAATATTATACAGAGTGAACAATTATGTGAAATTAATTTATATAAAATGAATGATTATGCAAAATAAAATTATAGTAAATAAATATTAGATGAAATGAATAATTATGCGAACTGATTTTATATGAACTGAAATTATACCAAGTGAAATTATAGGAAACGTTGATACACGAAACAAGGGAGAACCGATCAGTACTATCCCTGCATTTGACATTTGAAGCGGCCGGTCGCGGTCGGTTTGATATATTGCGCAAAGCGACGGCGCCACAATTGAACCAATAGCTAGCTGGTAATCTCATCAAACATGTTTAAATGCGCGAGCGAGATAGCAGCGCGCGGTTATTTGGACCTTAAGAACGACCATGAATTAGCATGTTATGGTAACAGAAAGAGACCGCAAGAGAGACCGGAAGAGGGTCGCTATATGCGATCAAGTGGCCAATCCCACCCTAATAGGCTAGATGACTGGTTTTTTTTATTGTCCTATTAAAATGTGGCCCATAAATATAGCTGATTAATGAAAAGAAAATGTCAATCTGATCAAAAATAAGCTACTTATAAGCATTTTAATATCATGCCAGACAGAGAAGAAACAGCAAATCGTGACGTCACTTCTAAGTACGCCATATAAATTATATTCTGACAAGTAAGGCGTGACGTCATTTTTTGTTTTGTGGGAAAGGGACAGAGTCGTCTCTAACAAAAACTTTAAACGCTCATATATCAGAACATTATTAACCAATTTAAATTATTTTTTCAATAAACATACTATATTTACTTAAATTCTTAATCAAAGCTATTGATTTCAACGATATGAACATCAGTCATCTACCCTATTGGGTCCTAAATAAGTGTAGTGCAATAATAAAAGCTCAATAATCGACTAGTTTAAATTTGTTCCTATCGTTTTTATAATCCTGCGATTCTTTCGTCCAAGAGTAGCTACTGCTCGACCCTGGCCGGTTGTACCCCCTATATCCCCCTCTATGGCCATAAGGCCGCCTTCCGGACTCCCACCTGTGATCACCTTGATCGTATCGATTATCATAACGTTGGTAGCCCCTCGGGTTCTCGTATTTCGGGTATTCTTGCCTTTCACCGTCGTTGTATCTGTTTCTTCTCGCGTCAGGGTAAGGGTATTGATTTTGCCTTGGATTTTCCCAAACTGGTATCTTTTCGGGCGATGGACTCCTAGAACGTAGATTGTCTTCCGAGTAGTCCCTCTGATTGTATTCTGGGTCCTGGAGCCGGCGCCTGTCGTGCGGCGGTTGGTCGCCGGGTCTTGGTCTCGCTCTGCTCTCTGTCTCCGCCTCCCAGACGGGTGGCTTTTCTGAGGAGTTGCTCCGCGACCGACTGAGCTTGTCAGACGTACCGGGCGGGCCAGAATCCCTGTAATACAAAAAGGTTTATTCAACGAAAAGTTCACAAAGAAAAAAGGCATCCGACATGGACCATAGAGGATAGATAAATAAATAAATATTGATACTTTATATGGCTAAATTCACAAGCAATCTCATTCCATACCACTGAGGTATGTATGTTTATTACTAGCCGGGAAAATGTTAATAGGGTATATGACTGATGTTTATATCGTTGAAACCAATAGCTTTGATGGAGAATTTAAGTAAATATAATGTTTACTGAAAAAATAATTTAAATCGGTTAGTAATGTTCTGATATATGAGCGTTTAAAGTTTTTGTTAGAGACTACTCTGTCCCTTTCCCACAAAACAAAATATGATGTCAGGCCTTACTTGTCAGAATAGAATTTATATGGCGTCCTGACAAGTGACGTCAGGATTTGCTGTTTCGCCTCTCTGTCTAGCATGATATTAAAATGCTTATAAGTTGCTTATTTTTGATCAGATTTTCATTTTCTTTTCATTTATCAGCTATGTTTATGGGCCACATTTTAATAGGACAATAAAAAAAACCAGTCATCTAGCCTATTGAAGCTATGGAAGTCCTTGATAGGCGCGCAAGTTTCCATAATATTTTATTGGTCCTAATTGCAAAGAACTGACAGTTCTTGAACAAGCATGCGCTATACCGAGTGTATATTTGGCGTGAAGGGGTATGCACTATTTGTCGAGTGGTTTCGTTGTCATTGACAAACAATATGATTTTGCAGTAAAATGTACCTTGAAGAAGATCTACTACGACTCCTGTCCGATTCTTCGCTCGACGGTCTGTACTTGTGCCTCTTCTCACGTTGCCTAAAACAAAGCAAACCAGTCAAGAGCGAGTTGGACACCAGCACCGAGAGTTCAACGGAACCATACAAAACCCTTGGTTAAACGGAAAGGTAGTATTCTGAAAACTCATTAGGGGACAACTTTTTAATAGAAACAAACTGTTGACAAAACTGACTATTTTTTTTAATAATTGGGATTGCCGTTTGGCCTTGCCCCACCGAAGCGTAGACAAGGTCAAAGGTGGAGCACGCTTGCCCAAAAGATACCTATCACTCTTCGTTTAAAAAACCCCAGATTATAATGAGCTTGGAAATAATATTGCTGGTAGAAAATTCCAAACCTTTGCTTTGCTTTTCACATTCAACAGTTTTTTACAGATTGTGGTAAGTTACTTTATGTCTAAGTGTAAAAGGTCTTGAGTAAGTTGTATCAGCAGTTACTGCATCAGCCTTTAACATCTCACTGCCAGGCACAGGCCTAGTCTAGTAACAGTGTTACTCGATGGTAAGAAAAATCCCAACGAGTCACAGTGTAACTCGTTTTGGTGTAGGGCCTTATCACACTAGCGGTTTGTGAGCATCTTCAAACCGGAGCGGGCGCGCAGCGAATACGTCGCGAACACGCCGCGGCTGCACAGCGGAGACGTGGAGATTACGCAATGTTTTCATCGCCTGTTCGCGGCGAGTTCACGACGTACAATACACTCAGTAACAGAATGGATTCCGACGAGGAAACACTTCTGCTAGCTTTGTTACTCCGACGACGCAGAAAACGAAAGCATTCAAGCACGAAAGGGTTCTGTATGAGAATGTACAAAATGCCGTTCGCGGCGAGCTCGTTGCGCGACCGCGACGTATTCGTTGCGCATGCGCGGCGTGTTCGTTGCGCGACCGCGACGTATTCGTTGCGCATGCGCGGCGTGTTCTTTGCGCGACCGCGATGTATTCGTTGCGCATGCGCGGCGTGTTCGTTGCGCGACCGCGACGTATTCGTTGCGCGACCGCAACGTGTTCGTTGCGCATGCGCGGCGTGTTCATTGCGCGGCCGCCACGTATTCGCGGCGCGCCCGCTAGGGTTTGAAAACGCTCGCAAAACGAGTCAGGCTGCTATGACACTAGGTGATAGCAGCCCGACTCGTTGTGAACCCACCGACTAAACGACCGCCGTCGTCGGTCGCCGACGATTTGGCTATACTTCAATACGCGCGGTGGATTCACTCACATACGCCATTGAATTTCTACTCGTATATGTAGGGTTTCCTTACGATGTTTTCCTTCACTGAAAAGTGTTTTTTTTTAAATCGCTACGTTAATTCCTATAGAAATTAATCAGCCAGGTCGGGTTGTCGAAAAAAAGTATCTAACCCCGAAAAAACTAGACCAAAATGTCATTTCCCCAGCCTTGAATCATTGGGAGTGTAAATTCAAAATCGTGACCAAATTCGAGCGCTGCTTTAGCCGCTATTATGATTTGAAAGGGGACTGCAATATCTCGGCCTTTAACTCTCTCCCATCTCTCGGGCTACCAGGCTATCACGGCTTATAAGAAACTAGCGGCCTGCCCCTACGGCACACGGATCGAATTTCGATACTACAGTCAATAGCCCTAAGTCGATTTACCTTCTATATTAGAATACTAGCTGCGCCCCGCGGTTTCACCTGCGTGATGTCGTTAAACGGTGATAATGATGATGATGATAAACAGTAGCCTGTGTTATTTCAAGGTTGGGATAACATCTGTACAAAATTTCATCCAAATCCAGATATAGAGGTATAATGGCAAAGACTATAAATCCTGTTGACTGCTCGTTCGACTTCACACACGAAAATTAGTCGTTTAAAAACCACGGCTAGCCACTGCGAGTCCTTCAGAATCTCATTGTATTTCACATCTCAGATTGCGTCATCCCAGTGATTGGCCAATCGCAAGCGTAGAACGTTACCTCGCCCCCTGCCCGCAGCGGTGAGTCGAGTTTGTAGGAGAAATTAAGTTCACGAGCCATCAACAGGCTATATGATCTGTGTATAAAGGTAATATAGACGAAGGTAGCTTATCTTACCTTGGAATAAGACATAGGCTACTATTTATTCCAGGAATCGCGGGTTGAAACAGCGGGGCGCGGCTAGTACATTATATAGATTAGTGATAAGTGATATAGGCAATAAGTATTGTATACTTGAGTGTGTTAGTGCCTTGGGACACTCGAGAAGTGTATACAGACTTGCGGCGCAGTTTGAGAGCCAACTCCCGCATCTCCTCGTCGCGGCGCGCCTGCCGCCGGCTCTCGCGTTCGAGGCGCTCCTGTTCCAAGCGTTTGTCTGCACGCACTGAAAACAATAAGTATCCTCAATGGGCGGTTTTCTGACAGCCAAATAACAAACAAATATAGTTCATAAAAATCCGTTCGATGGCAATGAAGAGACATGGCCCTAAACAGTTTTACTATCTTGTCTGTGGTTCTGAAGATTTTGAACGAATGAAGCAAAGTAAAAAGGGCAAAAAATAAAAAGTAATATTATTTTTTTTATATCAGATCTGTCATGCTTTTTTTGTGGTTATTGTTTGTATAACAAAGTACTTGCCGGCGAAGTCAAAGAACGAAGTCTGAACTTGCAGCGTTAACTAATCAACTATCAAAACTCATTCGAAAGGTACGTACTGTTGTGGGATTTATGGGCGCTGCTGTGCTGAATTACCTTTTCTGTTTAGGTAGCACACTATAGCTAGCATTGTAGATATAACGGGTTTGTCTCCACGGATCCCGTGATCCGACTGAATAACAGTTGAGTTTCACTTACATTTGCTAGGACGGATAAAATAAGCCAAAACCGTTAAATAATTATGTTAACAATATATTATTTTTTTACAAAACAAACATAACCAGCGTCACAAAGAATGTAACTACACTATTTGAATAATCATTGTTGGACAAAATCTGACAAAATAGTGAGCTGGTGTGGATAAAGGATAACACGCTTGAAAATATTTAGCACATCGGGAAAAGGCGCGCCTCGCAATCTTGATCTCACAAACCGATGAGTTTTCTCAATAGTAGATTACTCACCTAGGGAGCAAAAGTAAAGAATGTCTCAAATCTCATGTATATTGCTGTATAAACATGACCCGCAGGCACGTAAAATATATTTACGGATTTTAAAAACTCATTAAACTCAGACTTCCGGCGAAGGAAAACATCATGAGGAAACCTGCATAATAATATCGAGAGAAGATTCAATGGTGTATGTGTATACGTAACGATTTATAGATATTATCAGCGACGGTGATAAAGGAATGGACGGGCCCAGCGCTTGCAAATCTATCAAAATTAACAAGACAACACAATCAAGGATACCTAGCTAAAAGTATGCATAATACATTTGCCGGAAAATAGAGATAGCGAATCTAATTACTGCATGACAAAAAGAGAACACATGTACATGTATTAGAAATTTGTATTGTCATATCGTACGGCTCGCATGTCTTAAAGGCAGAGTATGACTGAAGCGAGTGGAGAGCCGGCCCTCAACATAATAATCTTCAAAATCCGTGCGCTTATTTCCCGTCCATTCATCTTATCATTGTCGCTGGATATTATCATATTATGGTGTTAAATAGTCGTAGTTGACAGCCTTATAGCTCAGTTGGTAGCATGTCTGCCTTCAGAGCTGTAGGGCGTGGGTTCGATCCCCACCCATGGCAAATCTATTATCAGCTATCTGGTTTCCATAATACAAGCTTTGCTTATTATGGGGCTAGATGGCGCTGTGTGTAAAATGTCCCCCAATATTTATATTTAATTTTTATTTAATACTAAAATGATCATGGATTTTTACTGTATAAAACTCACGTTGCCTAGCCAGCTGTGCTTGCATTTTCTTCTTGAGTTTCTCCTTTAGCGACATACCTTGACGCGAGGATCCCTGCAAACAGTTTCGACATTACTATGTTATAGTTCTTGCTGAGTCTCCTCTTCGCTGAGAGGACTCGATTGTGTTTAGCGTATATCAATAAATAGGTAACTGATAATATTGCTCTATCGAACATAAAGAAATGTTATAACAGATATAGCTTTATAGCCCAGTTCATAGGGTGTGGGTTCGATTCCCACCCAGGACGAACTTTTATGTGATGAACATAGACTTTTGTTCTGTGCCTGGGTGTTGTATGTATTAAACTTTACAACAAATTAACAGCCTTACCTAAAATAATCTCGATTCTCTTAGTCACTGCTTAAACTTCTCTGTCCTTTTCTAGCACGTGCAACTTCACGTCAGGGAGAAGATGGCAGAGCATCTTAAGCAGTGACCAACGGTTGAAAAGTTTTTTTAACTAAGGCCGTAAGTATACGACGTGTAACAAAAAGGTTCAACAATACTGCAGGGTATGTATGTACTCATCATTATGAACAAATTTTACTACGGGGCTAACATTGAAATCGCGATAAAAAAAAACAGCTGTTCCATACAAAAAGTTCATTGACCTTGGACAAAATGTATGGAACAGCTGATATTTTTTTCGTGATTTCAGGGTTGGCCCCATAGTAAAAGTTGTTCACAATGATGAGTACATATATACCCTTCAGTATTTTTGAACCTTTTTGTTACACATTGTATAAGTATTTTATCAGCTATGTGGTTCTCATAGTACAAGCTTTGCTTAGTTTGGGGCTAGATGTCGCTGTGTGAAATGTCCACCAACTTTTTACTTTAAGATATACTATTTATTCTCAATCCGTTAAATAGCTAAAAAATAAACACATAAATATAATAAATTATTTATGATAAAAAGTGGGTAAGTTAGTACCTATGTAAAGGCCGCCATGGTCATCACCATCTTTATTATACAGCTCGTAATCTCCCAATGCTGAGCATAGGCCCCTCTTGTACCACTCACTCACTCACTCACTCTTGTGCTACTCATAGCGGTCCCATTTTGCCAAATTAGGTCGAGCGATTTCACTTTATCGTCGACCCAAGGAGTTGGTGGACGCCCTACGCTTCGTTTACCGGTAAGCGACCATCATTCCTGGTAACGTCTTGCTTGCACAACATGTATAAATGTACTAATCTCCAATTCAATTGTTACAGTATTTCATAATGGCTTGGCCTGTCTTACCATTGAATAGAGATATCGCGTTATAGTTTAAAGAGTTGGTAGTAATAGAGTTCTTTACAATCCTTAATTTATAAGAGTAACATGCTGACATTTTACATGTATTTTTTGCAGAAACGTGTTAATTTATATGTTGCCGAAAACATAACATTACAAAAACTATTGAATTCAGACATTTACGAGTACATCGCGGATGAATATAAAGGTTTTACCCTTTATTATCCTTTGGAAGAGTGTTGTTTGAAATCTAGCTTCTTCAAACAATGTACTGTCTACCGACTGGAATGGAATTGCACATCCCAGAGAAGTAGATGGCTCAACATTTCTAGCACTAGTACTTTGTTTAAACTGCTCTCAGAGAACAGAGAGGTAGGTACTTAAAAATCAGTCTCGTCACCGCTCCGTTGCGTGCAGATATCAAAAACGCGGCCTAATGTTTTCAAAAGAGGCTGTGTTGAGGCCTTGCATCTTTAGTACACTTCCAAATCCAGTCTTGTACCACGCCACGTAATTATTACACCAATAAGAGAAAACACCAAAACAAATAACATCTTTTTGTTTTATTTATACGGGAATTCTCACGTTTAATTAAATCGGACTATAGTGCTAAGCAGGACGCAGCCGCACACGCGTCGGGCTCTGTTTTCACTCTTTGAAAAAGGTCACCGGATGTGATCGAAAGTCGGAGTATCCGATTTAATTAAACGTGAGTATTCCCGTATAAATAAAACAAAGATGTGTCAAAACCACGTCATTTTTCATAATAAAATAACATCTTCAAGCATTACAATATTAAAACTGTTCTATACTAATGAGAGACTATAAAACTATGAACATTAGCAGAAAATTTGTTATGAATGGGACAATAGCGAAAAAGATATGTCATTCAAAGCTACTGATCCGGGTCGCAATTCTGGCGCATTCGACATTGTTTCTGTCTCTGTCACTCCCATGTCCATACGAGTGGTGACAGTTGACAGAAATAATATCTGCAGGCGGAGAATTGCCTCCCTGCCGCGAGTCGTGCTAAAGGAAAGCGTACGAGTATAAAACAAACTGATTCTTACTGACTTTGGAGCCGGATCCAGAGGATCGTAAGTGATTCTGGTTTGATCTATTGCCAACCGATGAGCTGGAAAGGGAAAAAAGACGCCTTACAATGTGCACAGGTAATATTTTTTATGGTTGTTTTATAGCGTTACGTGGAAACCACATTTAAAGTAAGTAAGATAGCCATTGAGGTAATATCTAAAGCGTCACAATCTCTAAGTGAAAACAGTCAAAAAACGTCAGAGTGCCGAATTTAGATTTTATGTCGCTTGTATAGTGTTCAATGTACGCTTTTGAGCGCTTATGTCTTATCGTAGTTCAAGTTGTTCAAAAACTCGGCACTCTTTTTTTGCCTGTTTGTGACTCTATAGATATTAGCTCAATGATGATAGCTCAGGAACTACCATATCTGCTTTTGTTGTTAAAATGGTAACAAAAGTATAAGGTAGATTTTAAGTTTTTAATTTATTTTAAGTTCTTTTTCGTACCACATCACAGCTTTTGTCGATAATTACAAGTTACGTGGTGCAATGTGGGCATCTAATATAATGAAGTGTATTTTTATGTTGTCTCCCAAACTTCTTAGAATCATTTAAATGATCCAACCAAATGATAATTTCCCAAAAAGACAAATCTGCAACCGGCCGGATTCGAACCTGCGATCTACTGATTACGGAAGCCTCTACTACTTGTTTACTTCGACTTGACCCACACGAAAACCTAAAGTAAGCTTTTATTTAGCACTGCAACATGCTATTTTCTGCCTGTGTCTGCATTTCCCGTAAATTAAATATGGGTGTTTTCAAATCTATAGTAATTAGGTTTCTTCTAGGTAAGCGTACTTAATATTCTTGCTTAACAACAGGCAAGAGTGGTCAAATGCGATCCTACAAACCAAACCTTTAGAATTAAAAAAGTAATAACTATAACCAAACCTTAATGGAAAGATTGTAACGCAAAAGTTTAACCGTCTTATGCATAATACACTAAAAAGTATTTCGAAAACTATTTTAGTTAAAAAGTGTTTTGTCTTCTTTTATCAAACTGAAATCGTAATTCGTAAGAAATTTTACAATACCCTTTTTAACTAAGAATACGCTTTTAAAAAAAAAGTACAACCGACTTCAACTTCGTACCTGCATGATATTTTCATATTTTCTAGGAATTTTGATTTAAAAACCAAACTACTGAACCGATTTTGATTAAAAAAATATCCACCTTATATTTATGTATTAATTATATTAGGGACCACCTCTGAAGTATTGCCTACCAAACAAAAAAAGAATCATCATAATCAGTTCATAATTGGCGGAATAATCGCGTAACAAACATACAAAAAAAAGTCTAACTTTTTTGAAGTCTGTTGAAAATAGGTTTGAAATACGTTTTATGCATATGACGGTAAGTATTTACAGCATAAATAGAAAGTTCGCATATTTGGGCCCACTATTTCACCTGTTTTCCCGCATTTTACCACGCACCATCAATTCAACAACCCGCAATGTGCCAGCGTGGTTGTTATGGCCCAAACGCCCTTCGAAGTTAGGCCAAAATCCAGCAGTGGACTCTTTCTGCGTATTTTGGGTGACATTTTTTTTTATACGTTGTAGTGATGAGATGAGCATTACGTTTGCCTGGTGGTAAGCGTCACGCCTGCCACTAACAGTAGCAGTGCCAGAATTGTGAACTTGCGACCACAATCCTGCGCCGCCCTGCGCTGCGCTCGTCACCCTGAGATATTAGATGTTAAATCTCTTCATACCCAGTAATTTCTCTGGTAACATTGCCCTTCAAACCGGAACACAGTAATGCTTGCACACTACTGCTTGGCGGTTGAATAACTGGCAAAGGTGTGGTACTTCCCCAGGCGGCCTCTGCAGTAGAGTCCTACCACTACAAAAAGAGTAATCACGCAGAGGACGCTACTTAAATAAAGAGTTAATCAATCAATCCAAGCCCATACAAATTACATCCAAATTAAATCATCCATTTACTAGTAATACTCACTTTTTGAGAGCTTCAGAGTCGCTAGAGCCGGACTCGAAGGAGAGTTCGCTGGAGGACTTATCTTCTTTGCGCCGGCCGTAGTACCGGGGGACCGCCTTTACTGCGTCGCTCCTGTCGTTACTAACAACATACAAACAACATGGAACTACTTTACAAGTAATAACATAATGGGGCCTTGGAAGGAAGCGATTTGGGGTCTAGGAAGGAAGCGATTTGGGGCCTAGGAAGGAAGCTATTTGGGGCCTAGGAAGGAAGCTATTTGGGGCCTAGAAAGGAAGCGATTTGGGGTCTAGGAAGGAAGCGATTTGGGCCTAGGAAGGAAGCGATTTGGGGTCTAGGAAGGAAGAGATTTGGGGTCTAGGAAGGAATCGATTTGGGGTATAGGAAGAAAGCGATTTGGGGCCTAGGAAGGAAGCGATTTGGGGTCTAGGAAGGAAGCGATTTGGGGTCTAGGAAGGAAGCGATTTGGGGTATAGGATTGCGCACCATGGCAATTCTCGCGTGTTCGACATTGCTTCTGTCCTTGTCACTCTTATCGTTAACTTAATGAATATACAATGTGTCCCATATACTATATCTATCACTTCATAATAGTCCCAAACAGCCGAATAAGTAAGTTGTAAAAATATAATTTAGTATAACAGAGGATATTAACATTTTGATTCTGATACTTACCTTTTCGAGAGCTATGGATTTTTACACAAAAATACTGTAAATAGTAAAAATATCTAGCTTACCTTTCATCATAAGAGTTCGACCTGGACCTATTACGCATTGCACTAGTACTGTGAAAAATGAAAAATTAATTAATCTTCAATTCAATTATGCATTAGAAGAATATTACTAAAGGCTCGTTTATAAAATAATGTACAAACTTTGTAGGACTTCTAGAGCGTTTACTCCTGTTGTTACGTGATCTTGACCTTGACCTTGACCGTGACCTCGACCTCGAGTATGACCTCGAAAGTGATCGTGATCGTTTGTACGCAGGGGATCTTGATCTTGAGCGGGAATTGGACCTCGAACGAGATTTTGTTCTAGGAGACTCGGAGGATATAGTGGTCGGTGAAACGGATCGAGAATTCGGTCCGCGAGGGCCGATCGGTCGACGGTAGCACTCTTCCGATATCTCATATCTGATAACAAAGCAAATACTGTTTCAAAGTATCAGTTATTCATAACATTTCTATGATTATTTATGGGATATTTATCTTGATTATTTTGTGAAACGAGCTTCCGAAATAAATAACTACCCATTATATAAATTAAAAAAAACACTCAGCGCCATCTAGCCCCAAACTAAGCTTGTGTTATGGGAACCAGATAGCTGATAAAATCCTTTTTTTTTTAAATACATATTTATAATACATACAAACTCTCAGACTACAAAAATCTATGTTTGTCTTATATATATATGTTTGTCCCGGGTCGGATCAAACCCACGCTCTACGGCTCTCAAGGTAGTCAGTCATACTAACCAATGAGCTATAAGGCAGTCAAAAATAAATAATCATAGAACTGTATTGCAAATAATACACGTCATGGAGATTATACAAAACGAGTGGTAGCTGTTCAAGATCAAGTTATTATCATAATTATATCAGTCATTTTGTACTTTAAAAACATACTTTTATTAGCTAGTACAATAGGCATGATGACTACAATTTTATTATTACCTCATAAAAAAGCTGATCATCAATATTAGAGCCTATCAACGAAAACAAAATTTAAAATAATTCAAAAATAAATAAGTTCTAAGTATTTTAATTTCAAGCTAGACAGAAAGCGCGCTATACTGAGCTATGACGTCAAGCCTCAGGCGTGGCATACAAATGCTATACTAACACGTGCTTTGCGAGAAAGGGATAGAGCATCCCCTCTCTATCCCCACCTAAAACTTTAAACGCTCATATGTCAGAGATTTATCAGCCAATACAATTTATGTTTTCAGTATGTGTAATGTATTTAGTTATATTCATCACTAAGACTGTTATTTGTCATAAATTAAACATTAGGCCACACGCCTATTGTACGGGATTCGTCTGACTCAGGTTTCATAGCAATAGAGTAGCGCTCGTGGCGTAGCTTGTCTAGGTGATTCTAAACGATCGCCGATGTTAAGCAACGGACGGTCCGGTCAGTCTTCGGATGGGTGACCGTGAGTGGCATTTATTTCTGAGCGCTACCGTGGATCGGATGACACGTTAAATTGTTGGTCCCGGTTGATTGTTACTAGTTTCTATAACAACAACCGTCAGCCATGTCAGAGGCATTCGGGCGGCACATTAACTCTCGACACTAGGGCTGGCCACTCAGCCTACACGAACTTACTTACTTATAGCAATAGTTTCAATACAGTTTCAAATCGATACGTTAATAGTTAGAAACAGGGTAGAATCGATTTTAGAGTTTTTTTATAATACATTATAATTACTAATTAATATAAGGCGAATAACTGCAATTTGAAAGTTAAAATTAACATATTGATGTTTTTTTTACCTGGTTTTATTTCTTCGAGCAACTTCCGAATAAAGTTCTAATTTCTTCAGATTTTGTTTTACTTTTTCCGAGTAAGAAGGTTTTTTTGGTGGGGCTGCTGTGAACAAAAATAAATTCTTTATGGACATACTCAAGCACAACCACAACAACAGCCAGAAGACGTCCACTTCTGGAAGGAAGCCAGCCTTAACAGGGGGGGGGTTTGCCATAATCCCCACGCTTGGCAGGCGGCTTGGGGATCCCATATTTTTCACCACCGTTAATAGAGAGGACGCTGCTGCCCGACCTCCGGTGGTTTTCTGGCTGCAGTTTTAGGACATACCCAGGTCAGGATACATACTCAAGCATATAAAAAAATTAAAAAAAAAAATGTATCTTTCGTATCCACTCGCTGATCACAATAAGGCGATTTACACACTGCACCGCGCCACAGGGCGGTGCGCGGAAAAACAGAACAACACCGACGCGCGGAAGTGTGTTGTCAGTGTGTACTGCGCGTGTTTTCCAGCGACAATGATAAGATGAATGGACGGGAAATAAGCGCACGGATATTGAAGACTATATGTTGAGCGCCGGCTCTCCACTCGCTTCAGTCATACTCTGCCTTTGCGACATGCGAGCCGTACGATACGATAATACAAACTTCTAATACATGTACATGTGTTCTCTTTTTGTCATGCAGAAATTAGATTAACTATCTCTATTTTCCGGCAAATGTAATATGCATATTTTTAGGTAGGTATGCTTGATTGTGTTGTCTTGTTAATTTTGATCGATTTGCAAGCGCTGGGCCCGTCCATTCCATTATCACCGTTGCTGGTGTTTTCTATACAAACTCAGGTAATACGGTACAGCGTTTAAAAACACAGCTCCGCGCACTGCTGCGTTGAGCGGTGCGGTGTGTGATACTCCTAATATCATAAATACAATTTGTCGATATGTGTGTGTGGTATGTTTGTTACCTCTTCACGGCTGAGCGGCTTTGGATGAAACTCGGAATGGAGATAGCTTACTTCCCGGATTTAATTAGGCTTCTTTTTATCGTCATTATCATCGTTGTTTATAAAGCGTGTGAAACCGCAGTGCGCAGTTATATGTCTATATTTACATATTTTATGTGACGTTTTTAGATATAATTATTTCAAAGTGGCGACAAAGTGGAGACAAATGGCGTCCACTGGCGCAGAATTTATAGTTGGCGTGCAACTGATGCCAGAGAGAGAGAGAAATTACAGATTTTTTAAAATGGTGTGCATCTCACACTAGTCTTAATTAAGAGTAGACAAGTTGGTCACTTCTCCATAGAAACGCAGTAGTATTACTACTCCACTATGTAATTTTGTAGGTCCAAGACTAAGTATTATATCGATTAATCTCTTCATTATCTAGGATTGTAAATTATTACGAAAGTAAAAAGTTAATAAACATGAAAGTTATGAGCCAGGAAACATCTTGTATTTTAGCTCAAATTTAACGCCACATTGGGCGTAAATAAATATCATAAGGAATACGAAAACTCTAAAATAATTTATCAAGCGGCATAGTTTAGTCCATAAACATTTCAAATAACTTAAGTTGGAATAAATTAACTCAGAGTTTATTCAACCACATTACTGCAGCCAAAGGTCGACAAAAAAATACTTGCGCGCTCATTTATCTTTCTTTCTTCCTTTCCCACAGTTTGTTTGATGAAGAGAGCATGCTTTTTAGCCGCGCCCACCGATGAGTTCGAGCCGTTAACTAGTCGATCCTTAAGCGGATAAACCTTGAAATAACAATAAGCTACTTTTTATCTTCATCATCAACACCGTTTTCCATCATAACGCGAGCGAAAGCGCGTGGCGCAGCTAGTGTTGCATAAAGACAAACTCACGTGGGTTCTCGTCTTCTCCGCCGAACTCGGTGATGAACTCGATGTGGTCGTTCGCGTCCGGCGAGAGGCTGCGAGAGGCGGAGCGCGAGCGTGCGGACGAGGGCGGGCGCTCCGAGGGCCCGGCCGGCGCCGCGTACGACGGCGGACTCATGACGCGGGACGCGAGCTTCTTGTCTCTGGAATAACATCGCTTGATTGATGTCATGGTATTCACGGCAAGGTTGCGTTTGGGACTTATGGCGAGAAGGGCAAGTTTAAAGCTTAAACAGTAAGAAAAATTATGACCTCTGGCAAGACTCGAACCTACATATGGGTCTCTGGGTTTCCGTCCCAACTTCTTTGCCAAACAGAAAAAAACACTTCATATATAATAGGCTAGATGACTGTTTTATTTTATTGCCCTATTAAAATGTAGCCCATAAATATAGCTGATTAATGAAAAGAAAATAAATCTGATCAAAAATAAGCAACTTATGCATTTTAATATCATGCTAGACAAAGAGAAGAAACAGCAAATCATGACGTTACTTTTCTGTACGCCATATAAATTCTATTCTGACAAGTAAGGCGTGACGTAATTTTTTGTTTTGTGGGAAAGGGACAGAGTCGTCTCTAACAAAAACTTTAAACACTCATATATCAAAACATTATTAACCGATTAAAATTATTTTTTCAGTAAACATTATATTTACTTAAATTCTTCATCAAAGCTATTGGTTTCAACGATATAAACATCAGTCATCTAGCCTATTATTATATTCAAGGGTAGGTAAGTTTAGAGGTTCATGGCGTTTCTGTCTTTTTACACGACTGCCTAAAAACGGAGTGTACGTAACGTTTTAGGGTTTATGTATGTCTTGTATGTATGTGAGTTTCTTTATTCCACCATAACTTCTAAATGACAGATTTGACTTGATTTGACACCAACCCGAGTGAAACAAACTATACATTTTTTTTAGGCAGTCATGTTTTTAATAAGATGTCTTGTTCGAGTGTATGAACAAACAGCTTTAGGTAAGTTTACGTTTAGAAGGAATCAATCAATTAACTCTACTCTTAAAAATGCCCAGATGGCAGTTCTCAGTAAACAAGGAAGGCGGCAGTGACGACTTCGATGTTCATGATGAAAAGGCTTCGTTTCGGGGACCATGGCGAAGGTGTGTTTCCGGGTTCGAGGGAGAAGAAGGGTATGCACCGTTCTTGCCATGGACCCGAATGCATCGAGTCCATCGCGAGAATGGTATGTTTTGAGGTTCATGACATTTCATGGTTAATGGCCAGAAGGATACGTTTTGGTATTCACGTTTGTAAGTTGAGGTGCAAATAAAATTTAAAATAAAATTATGTTTCTCTAAACATTATCAGCGAGTCAAATAATTATGGTGGCTGATGTCTGATTAGTTATGCCCCGTTATGAAATTCTTGTGCATAAATCCTCCAACCTACATAGTGAAATATGCCTTCAAGGTTGGCCTAAGGTTAGAAGTGGGAAATTAAAAGCTGAACAGTAATGCATTTAATTAGAAATACTACTACCAACTAATAAATTCTCACCTATGTGCTCGCCTCTCCCTCCTGCTCTTTCTCCCAGAGTACATAGCCTTCTCTTTCTCCTCTCTCAAGATTTGTTTCTGATGCTCAGCATCATCCGCGTCTCCAGTTAAAAATGAGAACAGATCACAGCCAGCCATTCCAAAGTGCGGTCCGACTGCATTCAGATCATGAGCCTGCGCTCAGAGAGTTAGGTTAGAAAAGTATGACAAGATGACTGATAGGTCTAAGATGCAGAAATAATAGTGCCAGTTTTACACACCTCAAAATTTATGAAGATTTAAAATTCACTTTAACTTTTTATGATTGTTATTTTCAAGGGTTTAATTAAATTTTGTTAAGTATTTTGTCCTAAATCTTGCCTTCTAGAGCTATGACCTGCCTTCAAGGTGATATGATTGACAGATATAGAGATTATTAGATCAGCAATTATGAGGAATAATTTGAGGAAAACGAGGAAAGGTGATATTACTGATTTGTATGTATTATGAAGAGCTTACTACAAAAAGCCACCCTCCTTGTGAAACCACCACTGTTTCTATGAGTGAGACATATTCGTATAAATAAGTACCGAAACCCAGTTTTGACGGTCGTTCACTCATTGTCATAATTATGAATCCAAATTTCTGCTTCTAATTCTGAATAAGAATAATAAGTCTTGAGCAGATATCCTGCTTGGGGTGGATCATGGATGATTACACCTTACTAAAAATCTAAGCCGAAGAACAAAAAAAAGTGTTTTTTTTAGCATTTAGGGTATGCGGGGGAAGGTTGTTCAATAACATTCTGAAAAAAAAAAAAAAAAATGGTTCCTGTCTGCATGATTCCACGAGGGTAAAACAACTGGGTGCATCTACTACTATTTGTTTGTTTTTAGACTACATATTAAAAAAATAATCACCTGTGTCGGCTCCATTTTGTTGACATCAATACTCAAGTCCACATCAAGGATATCCAAGTCGGAATCATCATCTGAATCCTTTTCAATTTTCTCTACCTTTTCAACTTTTTTAGTCTCCATGCCTGTAATTAACACTGAATGCCATAAGAACGTTCCAGAACACATATAGCATTATACTACCCAAGACCAGGTTTAAATGTTTCTGCAAGCGTCACAGCGTTTGAATAGGTAAAGCTGAATCTACCGTTTGATGAGGAGGGCTGTGATCCCGGATCGTTATAATTGTAGCCTATAGCAGCACCCATGCCTTTCCTTTCGTGAAGTTTCTCTTTCTGCATCTCTTTCTCTTCTAAGGTGACGCCAAATTGCTCTTCAATGGCCAACTGCTGTAGGAACTTATCTTCATCTGCAAGTAGGAATTTTGTTTACAATTTCAGTTGATGTCACTATTATTATAGTAATCTTACTTTGTATTGTCAATATCGTTTTTATTTTAAATTTTTAGGTAAACAACAGCCTAATTATTAGTACATAAATTTATAAACACTTAGTTCTATGACGGGGTTTCCGCTAATAGTAACTTCTATATACTTCTATCTAGTCCTGTGTCGATCGTGATTGAACGAATCAAAACGATCGAATCGCGCTTTCTGCGTGACCAACCCGGTCGTCAATCGTTAAAGACCCGGGTCGTGATTGATCGACGCGCGGCCCAAGATCTGCGGCACTTGCCATTCATAACAATCTTCCGATCTGCGACCGACCGAGAGATCGAGACCGAATGAATGACCAGCGATTGATATAACACCAACCGGTATCGTCTCGGTTTCTCGGTGAAATTGCGAACCTAGCTAAATTCAACTCTATATTAATAGACTTAAGCCTTCTTTTTATTTGTAGGTTCTCGAGACCGATGAACGACGTTTTAATCGAATGTTTTTGCTCGGTCACTTGGCTCGTCGGTTACGAAAGATCGAGATCTCCGAAAATGACCGACCAACACCGGACTACTTCTGTCACATACTTCATAGAATGATGTATTACACACACATCATCAGCTGAATACGTCCACTGCTGGACGAGGCCTCCCCTTAATAAGGACGGTTTTGCCATAGTCCCCACACTTGGCAGGTGGCTTGGGGCAAGCAGAATGCATGTTACATTTTAATTATTAAGTAACTAGCTGCCTCTGTGGCTTAAAAAAGATTTTTCTCTAATTCATTCCATGACTGTCCCTTTGATAGTCACAATTTCAAAGAAAAATTTCACTTATCTATTCAATAGGAATAAGACAACAAACATACTTTGAGCTACTTTAACATGTATGTTAGCGTAAAATAACTAAAGTTACAAAGGCACACAGGTACAGCCAAGACTTAGTTTGATGTGAATAAAGCTTATAGTGAATGGGAAACTGACTTATTCCAAGAAAAGCATTTTGTGCTAGGATCCTGTATCTCTCATAATTACACTGCCTCTCTTCTTGACTGAGCTCTTCTACTGGTACGTCAGGAAACTTTAATTCGGGTATGAAGTCTAGATGAGCTCTCACATCAAATCGATCTATCATATTGTCAGGGTCCCCTTGCCACTGCATCCTAAAATAAATAGAAAATATGAGTAAAAATATTTATTCAGATGTCTCGTCACAGCAGTTATCTAAACCCAGTCTGAAACAGTTTCCGCTCGGAAATTGCACTATCTGTCTCCCGTCATTCTTGATGTAAAATACGGAGATGGTGAGAGTGGTTTTTAAATAGAATCTGATTCCGTTGTGTTTAGAATTTGGGGGTAGCTACTAGGTAGCATGTTAACTCTGTCATTTACACTGGTGACAACAATATTATTTAAAAAAGATTTTTTTTTTATAACTGGCACTATTTACAATTATTCACTTATAAAAGTCAATTTTACTTGTTTACCAACACTATTACTGATATGTAATGGTTTTGTTTGATTGATATTGAAAGCTTGAATAGATAAGACACAATTTTAAGATCAGTTCAATTCTCACCATACCCTTGGAAACTAAGCTTTATATACAAATCAAATTAGGGAAAATCATTTAGATTAAGGATACAATAAAAAAAATAAAAAAATAGTAAAAATTTGTCTGTAATTTTTAGAACTATGGAGATATAGAGACTAACAGGATGTCTCATGGGCTTTGTAAGGCTTAAACAAACTTAATGCACAAAGTAGTAAGTAATAACAACTTTGTGGTGTACAAAACTTATTACACCTACTGATAAAGTAATATGTACCTCTCTACGTCAAGCTAAGTTAAATTATGTGGTCAAGTCATAAATGTACATAACAAGATCAGTTCAGTCAGATAGCGCGCCCAAGGGTTTATCAGAAGGTCAGTTTGTAGAAATTAAATGCACATTGCACACTAACATGATAGCTGGTCCTTCCCCTGCCATTGCGACTGCTGGATCCAGGTGAATCTTGCATGGTCTACCGTGGAGTTGTAGAAATTGTGTAGGTTCAGCTTTCTACAATCAAAAAATGTAACAGATTCGAGTTTATTTTTATGTCGTGCGTTTTTTTTAGCTATAATAATGAATTTAAGACATCTTTAGATCCATAAATAATTGAAGAAACTAAGTATTACAATTTTTTCGTAAAAGTCCTTGCGGCGTTCCGCCCTTCGTCGGTAGTCGACAATCATTCCCCGAATTAACTTCTCCTGCTTCCTTGCTTCGTGCCACATCTTGAATAGAGTTTTTAAAAAACATCAACAATCTTACTAAATAAAATCGGTATAAAACTACAAACGATGTTTAGAGCATAGCAAAATTCAATTTATCACAAGTGCAGTTATATTCACAATTTCTTTTCAACGACGCCATTTTTTTTATTTTTTTGTAAAAGAGCTTTGGATTCGTTAGAGATAAGAAACAAGTAATCGACTTTAATAATGATCGAATATGCTTTTCATTCGGTAAACTACGAGAAATTTCTAGCATAATTTTTATCAAAGATTTATCATATGAGTATGACTAACTGTCATTTCATGACATATTTGACTTGGTTTTAATATAAAAACATGAAAATTCATATATTTATATTAAATATAAACTTGACACTGGCAGAATGCACCACGTGCGATGACTTTAACTAAAAAAAAAAGAATAGACCTCGCTGGCGAGATAGTCCACTTTTTTTCGCATTTTCTTTTGAAAAAGCACGATATTGGCATTGGCAGCTCTAATGGTATATGCTTGAAGCTGAGAAACGATTTAGCGCTATCTGGTGTTAAGAACATAGTCAAACTAGTTTATTTAATAATATGTTCACCATTCTTTTCAGCGAAATGTGGAAATCCTTCCTCTGAGATTCTTTTTAACAGACTTCAAAAAAGGAGGTTTGTTTGGTAGGTGATACGTCATAGGTCCCATATACATTTTATCGATATGGGTCCAGTAGATTGGTTTTTAAAACAAAATTACTGGAATGATAACTGATAAATATGAAGATGTCGAAATTGAAGTCGTTTTTTTTTATGGGAATTATTTAAGCTATTTGGCTGTACTTACTTAATTTTTTCACAAAACATTTTTTTTATTTCGCCATGCAATGGAGCGAATGGAATGTAGACTTCTATAGAAGTAGAAGTCTACGTTCCATTCGCTCGTGGGCTCGTAGTGATCAAAAATCCGTTAAGGTGAGCATTACCATGGGTCGGATGACACATGAAATTGTCGGCCCCGGTTGCTTGGTCTGGATTTGCCAGAACCAGAACCACCAAGAACGGGGACAGTGATCTGATGATCTCTTCACGCCAAGCGTGAGGAATATAGCATCCCCCACTATTAAGGAGGCAGTGAAGTACGAGAGGTGTTAAATACGTCAAGGGGGGGGGGGGGGGGGAGCTTCGTCGCAGTGGACGTCTTCTGGCTCATCATGTAGGTAGGGTAATGGACTTGTGAGATAATAAGTACAACATTATTAAAGGCAAAGTACCTAGGTCAATTTATTGCATACAAAAATATTTCACTGTAATCTTCCATATTAAAAAATATTTCATTATCCATTTGATGCGGCTTACAAATGCTTAGCCAATTCATAAAATCTTCTGATAGATCCAGCATATTTAAAGTATCATCCATGCTTCTATTGCATATAATATAGCTTCCTTTCTTTATGTATTTTCTGAAAAAATACCACATCTGTTTCTGTTTGTCAGTATCAATAAAGAAATCTAGAATATTGATGATAATAATATCAGAACTGGCTACAATATCACTTCTCTCCATGATATCTGAATGAACAACTTTCACTCTATTGTTGTCTATAGAATATTGCCCGATGATTCTTTCTTGGAGATCACAGCATTCTTTGTTCATTTCTACTCCAATGATGGTTGAAGCATTTGAATAATAGTAAGCCTGTAAAAAAAGGTTTTCATTTAGAAAAGATTGACTTAGAAATTCAATATGGTGTGCCATGCCCACTAAATAAGAGCAGCAAGGCGATTATGGAAGATTTTATTGGAAATTCGTTAATCGCAAATAATGCTTCAAGTAAGTGCTTCCCGAATCGATAGATTTAGTCAGTGCCCTTATCATGGACGTTCGTGATTCTGATTGCGAGCGTGCGCGAGCAGGAGGGTGCATGGCGCGAGTGGTTTGGTACGAGCAGGATGGCATGCTATCGCAATCGGAATCGCGAACGTCCATGATAAGGGTGCAGGTCTCTTCAAGTCGCGAGTGAATATGAATTGCTTCTGGGCAAGCATGCTCCATCGTAAACCGCTTCTATACTTAACATCAGGCATGATGCCACGATTCGGTTTGTCATTAAGCCAACCTAATTTTTAAGCCGGCTGCAAATTATGAGACACGTCTTTCTCGCGCGCGCCGCCCCGCCGGGCCGACCATAACATCATCATCAACATCATCAGCCCGGCGATGTCCACTACTGAACGAAGGCCTCACCACCACACTGTACGACAACCTGCCATTTGCATCCACCGATTGCCCGCGACTTTTACAATGTCGTCGGTCCACCTAGTGGGAGGCCGTCCTACGCTGCGTCTTCCGGTTCGCGGTCGCCACTCAAGAACCTTTCTTCCCCATCGGTTGTCAGTTCTTCGAGCGATGTGGCCTGCCCATTGCCACTTCAACCTTCAACTTCTTCTTTTGACCATAACATACTGCGCACAATTAACAGGTGCGAGCGAGACGGCCGTCACGAGAAATTTCTTACGGAGTGCTAGGATTTTGTACTAGGCCCCCTAGTACATAATGTATGCACGGAGCGCCTTCGGGCGTGACCGTCCGATTTTTCTATCGGGTTTTTCTTATAGTGTGCGGCCGCTCTTAGAATAATCGCATCGAACGACAACTGCATGAAAAAAAAACTTCCCTTTGATTCAATTCAATTCGCTTTCCAGTTTCCCTAATTTTGCATTTTGCAATTTTTGAAGAAATCTTAAATTAAAATCTTTGATAAAATTTAAATATGAGCGAGTCCAGCTCCGACGAAAATATAAATTTAACACCTGCCGAGTTAGTGCAAGCGGTACAGAATGCCGAATTGAGTTTTCTTCCGGAAAAATCTCGCGAAAAGTACATAAAAGCGTACAATTTGTTTAATGCATGGAGACATTCTAAAGGCGCGAAAACGTTTTCGGAGTCTATGATGCTATCATACTTTATTGAACTATCTAAAACAAGAATATCAAGCACACTTTGGAGCATTTACTCGATGCTAAAAGCCACGATCAAAACAAAAAATGATATACACATAGAAAAATATTCCAAACTATTGGCGTTTTTAAAGAAAAAGTCAAGTGGCCACAAACCGAAAAAATCTAAGATTTTCACCGCTGCTAACATTGAGCAGTATCTCAACGAAGCACCTGACTCCAAATTTCTTGCTACAAAAGTAAGTAAGTACCTGTAGTATGGTACCTACCTGTTTCGCTTTTCTATTACAATCTTTGTTCAAAGGAGGTACTTTTATGTGAAAGTATGTACCTACTTACTGTACTTGTACTTAGTAACTGCTGTAAAGCTAATTTCCTTCCTTTGCGTTACAGGTCGTCCTCATTATTGGCATTAGTGGGGCATGCCGGACTAATGAACTCACGTATCTTACAATGAAAAATATTGAGAAGCATTCAGAAAAGTTGCTGTTAGTTAACTTATCAAACACGAAGACCAATATTGACAGAAACTTTGTGATTCGTGACGAATATGTCAAAATTATAAATAAATATCTAGCCTTGCGTCCTGCTAATACACCAATCGATCGTTTTTTTTTGCAATATCGCAAAGGAAAATGTGTTAAACAGCCCATGGGGAGTACTAAAATTGGTGGTCTGCCACGAGAAATAGCCACTTTCCTTGGACTACAGGAACCAGAGCAATACACCGGGCATTGTTTTAGGAGGACATCGGCCACACTTTTGGCCAACTCGGGCGTTGATCTGACCAAGCTTAAGCATCGCGGCGGCTGCAAGTAAAAAATATGCAGGTGCATTGTTGGAGGTATAACTTTAAAACAGTCTTGCTCAGACCCTTGGACTCGTCCTTCAGATTCCAAATGAAGACAGCATGATAGAAAATCGTTATGAATCGCCTGCTAATCCATCTGTCTTCAACGTTCACAATAGAATCCAAAGAAAATAAGCAATGTTCTGCAAAACCTAGTACACAAGTGATAAACATAACAGTTCCCAAAATCAATTTAACTTTCAATATAACAAATTGTAGTAACTCTTTTAAATATTTAAAATAAATAAACACTAATTTAATTAATTAATTAAGCTGTTTTTCTTGCATCTAACATTTCCCTCACTGTAGTGAGGTGAAAAGTTGTGTGTTGTGCTCGGCAGCAAAGTTATATTCAGGCCAAAAATTAAAGTTTGCTGCTTGCATAACAAAACTATTACTTGGACGACACGTTACTTTGATTTATAAACCAAATTACTGAACTGATTTTAATGAAATTTCTATGGGACCAATTTGATAGTAAATCCTTTCAACCGAAATGGAGAACCGCCTCCTTTTTTAAAGTCTGTTAAAAATCAAGAATTGTGTTCAGTAAACCTAACAGGTTATTCTTTTCAATTATGCTGCTGTATTATTACCGTAGTGCCATAAATTATATTATTATAAAAATTCTCAGAAAGGAAAGTTTAATTACTCCATATAGTACTGCTCCTATCCTTGATCCAACGTCAAGTATCTGTTTATCTTCTAAGTCATCAGGAAGTAGAACCTTGAAGATATACTGAAGGGCTGGTCTCGACATTGAGTGGGAGGTGTAGATCAACGGCTGAAATTCAGAAGAAAACCCAAGAATATACTCACACTTGCTTTATCAACATGTTCATTATTTTTGAACATTTAGAGAAATAATTTAACAATGGACTTAAGGCATATGATATTTTGGCCTAGTTCATACAAGGAAGTATGGAAAAATTATACCACTAGGCCGCCTGTTGTATGCCTTGTGTATTATGTGTTAGAGTGAGGAATCATAAAAAATCTGAAAACAGGGCAAATAGCCCAATCTATAAAAGACTGAAATCTTGTTTATTGAAATCAGGAGACAAAAAAAAGACATATATTATGCTAGGCATAAAAAGGGTTTTTTTTTTGACTTGACTTTGTAATTATTTAGTTTTTTTTGTGCTAAATTTACTTATCAATTAAGTGATATAAAAAAAAACAATCAATCCAAAACCATATTTAAAAAATGCGGTATATGCGCCTTGTCAAGTTTTATCTAATTCGATCCAGCCATTGGCCACGATTGAAGGACTATGATTTTTATCATAAAATTAAAAAACATCAGAAAAAAAGTCTTTAGGCTGTTGCTTAAAAAACTGGATTCTTCTGTAACTATCAAGATATCAAGTAACTAAATTCAGCAAACAGTAACATTGTTTGCCATTATTTATGTTTTTCATATTATTTAATTAAATGTTTTTACCACAACATTCCGAGAATTGCAATCTAAACAGTAATGCCTCCGAAATTTTCCCGTTTCTACTAGTTTTTCAACTTCACCCTCATCATACAGGAACTCGTCGATATGACATGTGTTCACTTCAGTGCAATCCGCTGCACTGCCGATCTTAGGTGGAACAATATTCTCTGATGGCATCTCTGCTTCTAGGGGTATCAGTGCCTTAATGGTATTCCCTATTTTGATCAACTCCTTTTCTGTCTTTTGAAGAGCTTTCATTTGTGCTAAATCTGTAAAGTAGATCAGGGGGTCTAAAAAGGCCGCATTAAGCAATTTCCCTAAAAGCAGTTCATCTGAATGAATTGTAAAAAGTTGCTCTTGAGTAACTTGTAACGAATCTGCTAGTTGACTTTATGCAATTCATCTTTCATCAACCATTTTAAGACTTTCTATAGAAACACTGTGAAACGAATGAATTCCATAATATAATCATTTGCAAAATCATAGCATGAATGACAATTTCATGTGACTGTTTTACGATTTGCGATATGAATTGGCTCTCAAGTGACTGTTTTATGATTTGTGAAATAAATCATCATAGGATCATATGTAGAATTTCTAAACGCGACCATTTTAGCCCCCCAGTATGTATATTCTTGTTGTTATAAGTTGTTCTTTTGTCATACGGTCATTGAGACGATTCATACTGAAAATTGGTTCGTTTAGTTTGATCTGATGATTTCACACAGACCATACCAGTACCATTTTCAAACAATCTGTCAAACAAATATTGACAACATGAAAATGTTAATTCTTGATTTTTTTTAATCATTAGTTGCGCTCTTCTTTCACGACTTCTCAGCAACATACACTATAGACTAACATCAAAGATTACAAAATAAAACAACGTTTGAAAATGACCTCCGTGCCGTCATGTTTACGATTTGCGTCGAAGTGCGAAAGAAGATAGCACTTTTATGAGAGCAAAAGGGATAGCGCGCGTCTCGCTTAGTGAGCGCAGACAGGCGAGACAGTCCTTAGGGCCGTCTTCACGGGGCCATTTTAGGGCGCGATATGACATATCTCCCTCCTTATATATATAATATCATTGACTAACATAATCAAAGATCGGGCAAGAAAACTTGACGACGGTTTACTCTTTAAAAGGATACCTACTTCGTATAATTATTTATAAAAATCAAGGTAACCAATGTGATCCGTTAAATCAAATAAATAAAGAAATTTTGGAGGACATTAATTTCAAACTGCCATCTAGCCTAAAAGTATCATTGTAGTTGTGGGTAGGACCACGTGCTCGCTTATCGGAATCCGTCCGAGCGTTGGCTGGACCTGCTTAACAGAGCATACGCCCCTAAAGTCTTACAACCTGCCCGCTTAGCACGCGAGCCGTGATAAACGTCTATCCACTCTTTTTTCCCCGCGAAAACGAGACAGACGTATGGATCCATATTCTTGCTTTATCACTTTCCTGCGCGGGGAAAGACCAATTAGTCCTCGACGCATGCTAGGGGGCCTGTAGACTTATTCTACAGGCCCCCTAGCACGCGCCGGATGAGATATTATTTTGGCACAAAAATTATAGTTATGGTAAGCGACTTACCATAACTTACCTTTCTTATAAGCTTGGCTACAAATCCAGCGCTCAATTGAATCTAAATCAGCGTCGTCCAATCCAGAAAACAATTGTAGAATCTCATTTTTTGCGGTAACAAAATCATCGTCGGATTCAGACATCTTAAGAGGAAATTTGATTTAGAGGTGTGTTTACGATACGTTAAGTAATAAAATTAATACACCAGTTCTAATAACCGACACATTCGCAACTATCTAATAATAAGAACAAATAGAATAAATAAAATTACAAAACAATCAATTTGTAGACAAGTGTACAAAATACTAAATAGAAACATAACCTCAAAAAAAAAACTGTTGTTGTTTTATGTTTTTAATAGTTCCTGGCCATGGATACTAGTCCTTCAGTCGAATACATATTTCTTCATCGATCCTTCTTTCTCCAGTTAAATGAGTTGTAGTCACAGTCCAAGTCACACACAGTAAGTCAAGTCCAATCATGCCTTAGGAAAGTCGTGGCAACTTTACTACGAGCTTCTTCAGAGTTTTGGAAACAACACGAAAGGACACGTTTCACCACATTATATCACTTGCCCACACTCCTGCTCGTAAATCAGCACATAATGAATAAAACGCCACCATTTTTATGCATTATCACTCCTAAAAACACAAGTTTTGGAAAATAATACAATGCAGTGACATGATTTTCTCGCTTTCCCGCCAAAACTCGTAAATGAAAATCTGACGGAACTGACGGATTTCATTTACGAACTTTCGTTTGTTTAAACATACTCAATGAACTTGCAATGAACCATCTGATGACATTCCATGCCAAAAATCTTGAATGCCATTTCTAAACGTGTTATGATAACACGTTTAGAAATGGCATTCTGTTATCGGAGTTTTGGCAGGAACACAGAAAAATCACTTCGTTGAATTATTATTTTTAAACTTTTTTCGCGAATTAATGATTAAAAATTGTGGTATTTTATTCATTGAGTGTTGAATTACATGCAATGCATTACGTGTGGGCAAGTGATATAATGTGGTGAAATGAAACATGTCTTTTCGTGTTGTTCTCAAAGCTCCGTAGAAGCTCATAGTAAAGTCACCACCACTTTACTAGGGCGTGACTTGGACTCGACTATGACTAATTTTAATTTTATTTATTTATTTTAAATTTCGTGTGACCGTCTGTTTTTCATGACATATTTGACTTGTTTTAATAAAATAAACTTGCAAATTCATAAACTTGACACTGGCACCTGGCAGAATGAACAACGTGCGATGTCAAGAACTAAAAGTAAATAAAAAAAACGTGTTATCAGTGTCAAATGTCAATGTTAGTTCTATTATCAAACGGGCTTTGCCAACCAAAGAGAAAGTAAACAAACTGGATTTGCATTTTGCATTCGGATTCCTATTCCGATGAGCGATGAAAACTAAAATAAAATAATGAAATTAATGATTAAATGAACAAAATAAAGGTAGTTTCATTCAAGATTGTATTTTTAAAGTTTTGTTGGTTGAAGCGAGAACAAGAAAACGACGACAAGTGTTTTTGTTTATGTTGTTTTTTGTAACGTGCTTATTTTTGCTTAAGGACAAGATAAATTAAATTCTACATCAAATTATTAAGCTAGTTACAAGGCACAAGCTGAGTGGCGCGGTAGTACGAAAAAGTTTAGCTAACATTATTTCTTTTTATGGTCGAAGTTACCATTTGTACCAAACGTACCAAAGTATCAAACACTTAAAGCCTTGATAAACTACCTGTAAGATGGACCGCAATAATACAGATAATATAAACAACAAAACCATTGGGATCTGGATGTCAGAGAAAAAGAGCCTAAAGCTCAACTGGAAGGAGTTGATAAATACTTGCAGTGCTCATGGATATAGTTTACTACAGGTACCTACATAAACTTCTATTTCCTATTATAGAAACACCTTGTTAGCACTTTCGAATATCGTAAGGTGTGTATATTTAGTAAAGAAATCATACCGACACCAAAATAATGTAGGTAAGTCACTCATATACCTATATATTTTTAAACCCAAATTTCTTGCGTTCTTACATTTTCCAGGTTTTAACCTGAAGTATCATGCAAACGAAAGGACGTAGCTAGATATCTAGGAGTCAGTTTGGTTCGAGTCTAAATTATCTTTTCATAATCATTACGACTATATTGCTAAAAAAGGCTATCAACTACTGGGATTCATATTAAGGATCACTAAATCTTTTAACAAACCAACCAGCTTACTAAGTCTATTCCAGAGTATTATACAACCCATTGCTGAACACGGTGCTATTGTTTGGTAACCTTTCTACAAAACTCACACAGAAAATGACGAAAGAATTCAAACACGGTGTTTGTCCGCTGCCTGTTGGCGATTTGGTCTGTCACACAAATTCCCCACTTACAAAGAACAGGTCAATCATTTTAAGTTAACTTCTCTTGTCAAAAGGCGTCAAGCTGGTGAGTTGTTTTCCTTACATAAGATCGTCAACTCGATAGTGGACAGCCCGTTCCTGTTAGGCTTGATACATTTTTAAAACAAAACACTTTTTTAACAAATAAAGGATTTGAAATGCTTTTTAGTTTTTAGTGTTTTATACATAAGATGGTAAGAGTATTTTAATATGCTCAAGTATTTTTCTTTGTTTCAGCTGAATTTAGAGTATCCACTGGAAGAGCAAGGCCATATAGATGTGTTTCTTCACAAGTTGACTGATATTATTGCAGCAGCAGACCAAGGTGATCCTAAAGTAAGTGGTATGCATTATCCATGATAATAAGTATTTTAATATTATGTGTGAGAGCGATTAGAATTGGTTACTGTTGTTTATTTCTAAAAACATAATAGGGTAGATGATATATCGTTGAAACCAATAGCTTTGATGAATAATTTAAGTAAATACATATAGTATGATTAGAAAATAAAATAAAAAATGGTTATTATGTTCTGATATATGAGCTTGTAAAGTTTTTGTTTAGAGACAACTCTGTCCTTAACCACAAAACAAAAAATTACATCACGCCTTACTTGTCAGAATAGAATTTATATGGCGTACAGAGAAGTGACGTCACGATTTGCTGTTTCATCTCTCAGTCTAGCATGATATTAAAATGCTTATAAGTTGCTTATTTTTGATCAGATTTTCATTTTGATTTCATTAATCATCTATATTTATGGGCCACATTTTAATAGGACAATGAAAAAACCCAGTCTAGATGACTATTATAGCACCATCGTGTGGTTTCACCCGTTTCTCTACAGGAGCAATTAATTATTCCAAGATTAAAATTAGCCTCTGTCACTCCCACACCCTTAATCTATGTAGGTACATCTATGCCAAAAATCATGTTAAGTCATTGCTCCAACCTACTAATAAAAATTATAAACCTATATAAACACACTTTCGCAAATTAACAGTAAGAATAATATTAGTGTTCTACCAATATTATTCATGAGTTATGCTATAATTGGTGATTATGTATTATTTGCAGGCATCAAATATTATAAGCCGTGTGGAACAGTATCTATCAAATCACCCCAACGTAACAGTGATTGATCCATTAGATAATGTCCGGATACTATTAAACAGGTATGTACGAATCTACAATACTTATTTATGCATTGACAACTAAAAAAATATCATTGACATATAAATGGTAACAATAGCTGAATGCTAACTGGTTTTTATATCTTGACCTTAAGTAAGGACATATTTTCTGTGAGAGGACAAATTTAATAACATTGTTGTAAAAAGACAACAAAGTTCAGATCAATTCAACTTGACCAAATTAAATAGTAGTAAATCAGATTATCATCTAGAATATACTGTTGTGTTTTGATTGAATTTTGCATTTTAAACAATTAAGCAATAGTAGCTACAAGTACATCTCAATTCAATTCAATTCTTGATGTATGGCTTTTGTGAAGATGTTTCACAACTCCGCCACTGTCACGTAGAAAGATAGGCCATCAAACGCAGAGAGTTTGTTCGGTTATTAATACTGCAATATTCTTTGAAGTGTAGTGCAGAGTTTTATTTTTAATAAAGTCTTAAAATTATCATTTGATGGCTTTCATCACCGAAGAGAGAAGTAAAAGTAGTTTCTTTCGCTCATCTGTGGTTTTCAAGTAATAAAGTAAGGTTTTTACTCGGAAACCCGTCCTGCCCGTTCCCGTTCTGCATTCTTAATGCAGAAGACTGTCTTCTGTCTTCTGCATTAAGAATGACGGGATGGAGAGAGTAATTTCGAATCGAATCCAATTCGATTGGGGATAGACTACGGTGGCAGGTTTTACCTACATTTATGATGTTCTCAAGCATGTAGCAAACTTTTAGGAAGCACATTCCGTAATTTTATAGATACCTTCAATTTTTTTTAATGCCCTCTCTATTAGGGTGTCCCTTATATGGGCGAAAAATTTTTTTTTCAAGTTATTGAAACGCATACCCCGGTGTTGTGTTTATTAGCCTACTAGTTACCCAAATACAGAATTTCAACTTCCTACGTTAATTTTAACCCGTGCCGACGAGGTCTTAAAGTTTAAGAAAATTGCTGCTTAAAGTGTCTTTTATATGTAGTTGTAGATGATCACTTAAAATCATTTTGTTAGATCAATATTTGTGAAAACATAGATGCATATAATGCTTTTTTTGTAATTCAAAAAATATATAATTTGTACATATATTTATTTGGATATTTCCTCTTCAATGTCTCTTTTTTACAGACTGGGTAAAATTTTATATGTTTTTATAAAATTTGCACACAACGTAATAAGAACTGCTTCTGTTCTTTATCTGCGGTAACCAAGCCATGAAAATCTGTCATAAGCTTAACAGCTCTTTCATCTGTTTCATTAACCGCTTTTAACCTTTGTTTTAGCTTCCAAACGCCGCGTTGTCTTTCCATGAAGATACGATTTCTTGAAGGAAACTACTATCAAGTTTCAATGAGTAACAACTCTCTTTCTAGTTTTTGCACTAAAAGCACACAAGCTCCGTTCAAGCGTCGTATCACATACAACCTATATTAAATGCTGTCATATCACAGCACATCATTATTTTGTACCAATATCATTCAGGTTCCAATCATGAAGCGCATTTGATACTGATTTCGCTTGATCTTTGCCGGAAGAGCTGTCTAACTTCAGCACAGCAAGAAATTAGTTGTTCTTTCACATCATATGATTGGCAGGCGTTCTTTTTTAAAACTTCTTACGTCCTGACCACGAAAAAAATTCCATCCCAATGAACATTAACTACTTCGTACGTGATTCTGAAAATTTGATATAAAGGATTCGCTCTATCTTTTCTCATTTGTGTTCGAAAACGTTGAATAGAAGATTTGTTGGTCGGGTAATCGTTAGAACTAAGACCAAACTCTTCTACTATAGACTATTCTATCTCCAATGCTTAGTTGACATCTGACTACAGTTGCAACTAATTTAGATAAGTATGATAAAATATTTTCTTCCTCTTCTTGTTGACGTAGCTAAAAAACTTACAGATTGAGATTTGGATAGCAGAGGTTCTTCCAGGTTTTTTTAGAGCTTGTAGATTGTTCTTCTATGCCTTCATCATCATCAGCCCGGAGACGTCCACTGCTGAACGAAGGCCTCCCCCTTAGACCGCCACACTGTACGACAACCTGCCATTTGCATCCACCGGTTGCCCGCGACTTTTACAATGTCGTCGGTTTACCTAGTGGGACCTATGCCTTCATGTGTATCAAAACTCTGTAAAGTAGCAGATTCCAATGAGGTCTCGATGGCATTTGCTTTAGTCACTTTTTATTTTTTGCATGTTTTCTCAGCCTGGCCCTTTGTTCAAATTTACCAAAATTTTTGTCAATGTCCGTTAAGCATCCCGGACGCCCAGGCTCTCTTTGATTTTGCAAGAACATTTTATCTTCTTCGACTTCTTCTTTGTTCAAGAGTGTCAGAGTGTGCGATTTCGAATAAATTATCTAATTTAAGTTCTCCTCGCGGCGCCTATGAAAATACCGAATCTTCTTGCTATTATTTTGCAGTTCTCGCCAGACCTGCTAAATATCCACTAACTTCTTAACACAATTAGGAACAGCTCTGGAAGGTACCTATTTTAGCCTTCCCAGAATATATTGCAGTCCCGAATGACAAGATTTGCGCTTTCAGTAACAGTCAACTTAACTTCACGTAAGTTGAAAAATATAACTGCGAGAACTTGGCGATTAGACGGGAATTTTGCACTTATTATTAGGTGATTTATTTCACCAACTAAGAATATACAATTTATTTTGCTTCTTACTTCCACTGGCATCTTCGAAATGTAAAACAATCTGTGCTAACTACCAGAAAACCCGAGACTAAGTGACAATAACAACAAGAACGCGCCTCTCCTGTGCCGCAACTTGTATGGAGATGTTTGAGCGCAAGTCGGCACGGGTTGCACTGTTCCGAATAAGTAAAAAAAGCGTTTACGGGTGTTTTAGGTCCAAATGAATAAAACAATAGCCTATGCATTGAAAAATTAAAACTTTGAAAAATAAGGGACACCCTACTCTCTATTCTGCGATACTACTATAGACTCCTACGTACGAAATGCGTGGATTAAAAAGCAGTAGCTTAAGACACCTACAGACGAAGATTGGCTCAAAAATTCAAATCTAATTTTCTAAATGCAGGAAAACCTCCAGAATAAAAACAGCAAACTGCAACTTTATATGGCAAAAACGCACAGAAAAAGACAGACCTGAAATGAAAGCTACGCTCTTGTTGATATCAAAAATGTTAGCTTAGGGTTCTAAATAAAACTTCATTGATGTGTATAATATATAATATGATTATAGTACCTACCTGTAACAATAGCTGAGAACATTTCAACATAGCATTTTATTTGTAAAGACATTTTGGCTTTAATTTTCCTTGTGAATCAGCCCTAATTTCCTTCCTCTAATTTACATTCACAGATACCAATACTACTCAATTCTCAAAGACGAGCCATCATTCAAAAACCACGGAATATTTACACCAACGTTCGCCGAATTTACTACTAACAACATTGAGAAGAACATCGAGATATTGCGGCAGAGGGGAGTCACCTTCCCTGTGATATGCAAGCCCACCATCGCCCATGGCTCTAAGTCTGCGCATGAAATGATCGTGATCTTCAATGAGAAGGGATTGAATATTTGTAAACCCCCTTGTGTTGTACAGAGCTTCGTCAACCACAATGCAGTATTACATAAAGTATTCCTTATAGGTGACCGGTAAGTGCACTTTCCATATTAGCGAGTATGCATGGTTTTTTTATTGACTCACAAAAGAGCTGACTCGCAAAAAAAACAATTCATCGAAAATAAAATTGAAACATGTGCACAAATAAGGAAGTTATAAACATTTTAGTTTCATGTTAGACAGGGAGGGCATTATACTAGCTAATGACGTCAAAGTCCACGATTCCAAACAAATTCTATACTAGCACGTGTTTTGCTAGAAAGGGACAGATGGCTCCCTCCCGCTTGCTATGAACGCTTATATTTCAGGACTTTACCAGCCGATTTCAATATTTTTTTCGATGTAACCATCAGATTCAGTTAAAGTCTCAATTTATCCTATTATTTTCAATAATCAAAACACTATTGTGCTTTTTATTATTATTTTATTTGAATACTAGCTGCGCCCCGCGGTTTCACCCGCCTGATGATGAAAAACGGCTAGGTGATGATGACGATGATAAAAAGTAGCCTTATGTTATTCCGGGAAATAAGCTTCATTCCGACTTTCATTCCAATCCGCTCAGCCATTTTGGTGTGAAAAGGTAACAAACATACACAAGCTTTCCAATTTATTTATTTATTTTTCTTAGGAAAACTTATAGCTAGGTACATAATTAGTGATATACGTACGTATATTATCATATTAATGTGATTTAGGATTGGGTTTGACCGCTGCGCTGTTAAAGCGAAAATGCGATCTAAGATAATGCATGCTTGCTTAAAAGAAACCGATTCACTCGACACTAAGATTGTATCTATATCTATCGGAAATACCCACTCGGGAAGCGCATACCACTGTTTAGCAGTTCGCACAATAAAAGTGGAATCAAACCGTTTGTATGTCTTATTGGAATATCAACCAAGAAACGATGTCGCTTTTTCGAGCTCCTGGTCGTCCGCTAGTAGATTGGACAAGGATCATGATGATCCCCGCCATGATAAAGGCCTGAAAGGTAGAATTCAACTTTTTAGCTTGCTTTAGTCTAGTTCATAGTAAATGTATATTTAATTTGCTAAACATGCCCATATTTAATACTAACGTATTATAATTATGACAGAATATTATATGAACAAATATAACTGTACTAGAACAATGAAGCTAAAACTAAAAACCTTAAAAAATCAATAAATATAATAACTAAAATATATTATTAAAAGGGGTCCCTTTAGGCAATGTTCCGAAGATACTGGCAGCGTTCCCCCTTTGAATAGCTAGACTAATTATTTGTTCTTATTCTGTCTATATTTAATTGTAAAAGTGAAAAAGTAGTCATTTATTGATAGAAAACTCGGATCACAATACTCGAAAAATGTACACAAATGTGAAACTAAAATTTCCTTTTTATGAATTTCAGATACCACATCTGCAAAAGACCAAGTCTTAAAAACTTCTCAGCGTCAGAGGATTCTGAACCAATATTCTACAGTACAGCGGAGGTATGCAAAGCTAACAGCCAGTCTACTCTCTCTATACTGGACCCGCACGACCAGCCAGACATTACCATGACGGTAAACGAAGACAAAATGAAGCATGTCATAAGAGTTCTGCGGCAAAAAATCAGTTTGCTCCTAGCGGGGTTTGATGTGGTCATAGACAATGTGACAGGGAATCACGCGGTCATAGACATTAACGTTTTCCCGAGTTACGATAACTTTCCGAACTTCTTCGACCATCTCTTAGACAGCATAGATGAAGCAGTTTGCAAGAAATTGAATGGTTTTCATAGTAAAAGATGTAATGATTATTATGAGGGTTTTATGGAATGCCATAAAAATGGTTTGTTAAACGTTGGCATGGACACTGGTCGGTACGGTGTGACTGGTATGAATATCAATTAATATGTGTACTTATTGGTTTTTGTTAATGCGAAGACATATTGTACAAAAATATATAGTTATAAAGTTTTTTTTTCTTAGTTATTGGCATCGCACGTTGTGCATTCTGCCAGTGTCAAGTTTATGAATTTTCAAGATACTTTTATTAAAATCAAGTCAAATATGTCATGAAATCACAGTCGGTCACACGAAACCAGTCATAGTCGAGTCCAAGCCATGCCCTAGTAAAGTTGTGGTGACTTTACTATGAGCTTCTACGGAGTTTTGAAAACAACACGAAAATATATGTTTCACCACATTATATCACTTGCCCACACTGCATGTAATTTAACACTCAATTAATAAAACACCACCATTTTTAATCATTAATTTGCGAAAAAACACAAGGTTAAGAAAATAATAGAATGCAATAAAATTCTAATTCAAAATTTATTTATTTCAGGTTAAGGTACCCATAATTATGCACATAATTAAAAAGTTAAAATACTCATTATTATAAAAATACAAGAAATTGGCCAAATAAAATCATCAAATCAATGTTTTTATACAAGTCATTAGTCACATCCATAAAAATTCAATAATGTCAAAATTTAAAAGATAAAATTGATCAAAATTAATATAAGTAATTTAAATTTAAGTAAATGTCACAGTAAGTTGAAATTTAAAATGAAATGTCAAGTACAATCTAGTATTTTCTGTTTATCTGTTAGCATTGTGATAAGTCGGTCGTGATTCATCAGTAATATTATTCATGCACCACAATGAAAATAGCATTGTGATAAGTCGGTCGTGATTCATCAGTAATATTATTCATGCACCACAATGAAAATAGCATTGTGATAAGTCGGTCGTGATTCATCAGTAATATTATTCATGCACCACAATGAAAATAGCATTGTGATAAGTCGGTCGTGATTCATCAGTAATATTATTCATGCACCACAATGAAAATAGCATTGTGATAAGTCGGTCGTGATTCATCAGTAATATTATTCATGCACCACAATGAAAATAGCATTGTGATAAGTCGGTCGTGATTCATCAGTAATATTATTCATGCACCACAATGAAAATAGCATTGTGATAAGTCGGTCGTGATTCACTACTGACTATACATTCATCACTTTTTCATTTTTATTTATTACTTTTATTATGATGGTCTTGATTTTTATTTATTACTTGAATTTACAGAACTGGTATTCATTTGTGCTTTTAGAATATGTGTATTATTTTTAAAGATTCCTTGGCCTAATTCGCATACAAATTTAGTCTTTATGTACTTGGGATAGTATTTTTGATTGAATTTATAATACAAAGTATTTTCATATATTTCATAATCCTTCTTTCATAATGATAGTTGTTTGGGCCCGGCTTACCGGTAGGGATAGCTTGGTAGGAATAGGTGTACCGGGCCGTTCTTTGTACTGCATGGACTTTGTTCAATAAAGTAGTGGGTTTACCCTTCGAACCAGGGCCGGATTGCCGGGTGGAGGCCCTGGGGCAACAAAAGAGTCATCATTATCATCAGCCAGAAGATGTCCCTTGCTGGACGATGACCTGCCCCTTAATATGGAGAGTTGCCATATTCTCCACGCTTGGCTTTGGCAGTTAATAATAGAGGCCCGGGCAGTTGCCCCGGTTATCCTCCCTTAAATCCGGCGATGCATCGAGCATATAAGTACCATTGGAGATGCCAATGGCGATATTCTGTAAGTACCAAGTACACAAAGGATATGAGTGTGGTCAATGACTTACCTTTACCTTTTAGTAGTGGGGCACGCCATGGTTTGGCACTTCCAATGTTATATGCTTAAAGGGCTTACCTTATACATCATATTGTTTGAATAATTTGTTAGGGCAGATGACTGATAGATTTATTAATAAAATATCAGTCAATATAATGAATTATAGTATTATACGTATTACATCCTAAATAAATAATTCAAATCACCTACAAGGCATTTCTATTATTATTTACGGTATATTTACCGTAATTATGTTGTAATTAACAACCGTGATAAATAAAAACAGTGTTTCACGTACAAAAGTTCTGAGATATATTTCACATTATTGGTGAGGATTGAGATGGGATGCTCTTTCCCTTTATGCCAAAGCAAGTGTTAGTATGAATTTTATAGGGTTATGCGTAACTATATTACTAAGCCAAAAGGAGACCATCCTATTGACGGCATCATTGATATCTAAATTTTTTAAGGGATTAATAATTCATTTTACATAAAAAAACAGCTGAAGAGAAATGTCATTCATCCAAAGCAGTTTTTTTTAATGAAACAGACGATGTTTTATACCGTTATGCTTCCGCGGAACCCGCTATATTATACACTGGGCATGCGTAAAACTGACGTTTTTCTACTTGTAGTGCGAAAGTCCGGTGGCGCTGTAGAGGCCATCTGAGGCCAACAGCAGAAGTCATTTAAAAAAAAAAAAACTTGTAGTGCACTCTCGGTCTAGCATGATATTAAAATACTTATAACTCCCTTATTTTTAACTGGTTTTCATTTTATTTTCATTGGCCGACGATTTAAGGTTAGTTTCTTTATGAAGCAATGTAAAATAGTCCGTCATCTTGCTTAACTTTTGAAAATATGTTGATATTATATTAATATGAGTTAGTATTGTTATTAAATTTTATGTGAAAATATGTTGTGGTATTTTTATGGTTTTGCATCAAGCAAAATTTTAATGCATTTATGGATATCTTTATGAATAATTATTATTATTACATATATTATTTATTTTGCAATGTATTAATGGCAAAATTTTGAATCAATATATAATACAATTTTTGGTATAGTCATGCATCAATGTAAATATGTTTTAGGTACTTGAGTTATTTTATAACTAACGCTTTGTATTTTGCGTGTACAATGTATTTATTTATAATTTTTTACCTATATTTGTATTATCACTCATTCCACTAAGCTACATTAATTCAATTTAATTGAAATATACACCTTTTTATAATAATGTTATCGATAGACTGATGTACAAAAAATGTTTCATAATTATATGTAATCATTGTAATTTACGTATATTTACTCGCGTACCTATTATTAAAGACGAACAATTCTAAGAGAGAATTTAGTACTGTAGTTGTGAAATAATTACTTTTAACAGAATCTCATTAATTTGGCACTTCAATAGACCGATACGTCCAATAATCCGACACCTCATTATTACTCCGAGTCCGGCACCCTCTGCCCGCGCGTCCCTCGTCCTTTCCTACGCCACGCACCGCGTATGCGCTCCGTCGTCGTCACTCAAAACTTATCACGTGCACGTGCGTAGGTACATATTTACCTGCTGTTTTCAAGTGAGAATAGTGTAGTTAAAAATGACAAGTAGACGGAAACACAAGCAGCTTGAATTGATGTTTTTAGGGTTCCGTACCTCCAAAGGAAAAAAGGAACCCTTATAGGATCACTTTGTTGTCCGTCTGTCTGTCTGTCTGTCTGTCAAGACCCTTTTTCGTTGGAGATATTAAGTTGAAATTAATATCAAATACGTAAGTCCACGGTCCCTTGGTGCTGTAAAAAAATCAAGCTTCTAAGCCAATGCAATAAAAAATTGAGGCCATATTTGTGAGTTTTTTAGAGTGAACTAAATCAAAATTCATAGGGTACTTCCCGTTGACCCAGACTCAAGAAATTTGGCAAGAAGCAAGGTCACATAACAGTAATTACGGAAAAAACTGAAAATGTATATTTTCATGATCTCAAGCCTAAACTGAAATGGTTATGTTTTTTGAAAACCTTTTATTATCCCATATTCTTTGCACCTTAAAACCTACGGAGAAAAGTAATCAAATAAAAGTTTAAACCTTTTCTTAGGTAAGTAAGTAAATCGGTGTCTGTCTTTTTTTCTTTCTTATTTTTTGGCTTAGCACCATATTATGTATTCTGCCAGTGTCAAGTATATGCATATTACAAGTTTTTGATAGTATCAGGTCATTAAGTCATAAAATAAAATCATGGTCAAGTCCAAGCGCTGGGTGCTAAAACTCGCAAACGTTTCGTAACAAGTTTTCACCACACTTTTTTTTGATATTTCGCAGTTAGTGTATTGAACGAAATTAGAAATTCTTTTAGGGTTCCGTACCCAAAGAGAATTCAATTTTACCCTATTATTAAGACGCCTACCGTGTCTGTCTGTCTGTCTGTCCATCTGTCTTTCCGGTCTTTACTGACCTATAATCTCGTGAATCGTAATATATAGCCGGTTGAAATGATCACTGAACATTCGTTACTATCGCGGATTACCCAGTACTTGTGGTGATACGGGACCCTCGTAGTCAGAGTCGTAAGAACGAGGCAGACTTGACGGCTTTATTTTCTATACAATACAGTAATCCGAACATTCCAATAATACGACACCTTCTGGTTTTTAATAGTGTTGGATTAGTGAGATTCTTATGTATTTTACAATATTTTCAAAAATGTGTGTTGCTTAAGCAAAGGAGTTACGAGACGAGCGAGACTTTCGCCTGGTGGTAAGCATCACGCCTGTCCATGACAGTAGCAGTGCCAGAATTGTAGAATTGCGAACAAAATCCGGCACCGCACTGCACTGCGCTCGTCACCCTGAGATAGTATATGTCAATTCTCTTTGTGCCCATTACGTTCGTATAAGGCTGGCTGAGTGGCTAGCCCTAACTTACTTACGCCCAGTAATTTTCTGGTTACATTGACCTTCAAACCGAAACACTGTGATGCTTGCACACTACTACTTGACGGTAGAATAACTGGCAAAGGTGAGATACTTCCCCAGGCGAAATCTGAAATAGAGTCCTACCATTACAAGAGTAAGTAACTATATCATATTGGCTATCATCTGTAAATTTATGTCAGAAACATCTATTTATTTATTTGTTTATTTATTATTTAACACAAAATGCAGGCGCTACATTTTTATATTATATCACATCACATCATCAGCCGGAAGACGTCCACTGCTGGACGAAGGCCTCCCCCTTATTGGGGAGGGGTTGCCATAATCCCCACGCTTGGCAGGCGGCTTGGGATCGCAGAATGCTTAAGGACGCTGCTGCCCGTCCTCTGGTGGTTCTGGATGCAGTTTTAGGACATACTTAGGTCCATATTATAAATAACAATATAATTACTTATAATAAACACAGATATAACAGCTTATAATACAATTTACAAACATGAACATTAAGGAATGTAGAGAGAACACCTACAGCTACAGCAGAACATTCAGCTACAGAATTACACGTCTATTACATAACTACCTATTTGGTAGTCACAGTTTACTGCGCTTTAATGATTTACATTTGCATTTACGGGTTTCATTTCATTTAGATTATTACAAATTAACAGCGCCTTTTGTCTCTCCTAGATTTGTTCGGCTATAGTAGGCAATAATACTTAGAACATAATTATGCTCGTACTATAAAACAATGGTTATTTAATTTTTAAGTTGAAGTTTGCGTTAAACTCTGGCTAGCTACTGAGGTATTGTGAAACATACCTTTTGTATTCATAAGTAGTATTTTTAACAAAAACAATATATACCGACTTCAAATCAGTAAGAGTGAATATCATTTTTCATATTTTTTTAAGTGATTAAAATTCTACTGATCCGAAGTTAACGGATATTTGGAAGTACATAATAAATAAATAATAATGTGTCATAGTTAAAAAATATTATTACTAATATTAAGTTTAAAAAAAACCATCTACATAAAACAAATTATGGGACCACCTCCATTCCAAACAAAAAAAAAGAATTGACGGTGAAATGTGTAAAAAAACATTTTAATAAAAAAAATACAGTCGAATATAGAACCTCCTCCTTTTTGAAGTCGCTTATAAACAATTTCTTATGTAACCAGGAATTGCAGACTTTGTAACAAAAAATATACTGTAATTGTAAAAATATTAAATATAAATCGCTTAATTTATAATAATAATTAATATAAGTAGCTTTATTTGAATCATACACAATGCTTAGAAAAATACACAAGAACCTTGTACTGTGTTATCTGATGCAGGAATCTAATTTGGTTAGTTGTATTAACGAATATAATATTTCTTTATGTCAGGGTTAATTTGTTTTTTGTGTGTATATTATGTATTTAAAAAAAAGTTCTTTTTCTAATCCTTAGTTGTTTTAGTTTAAAATAACACTAAATACATTTTTTAAAGTTTTCCTTAGATTTTTTTTTATTACACAAGATATTAAAAATCTCGTTATTTTGTATGCAACGTAAGTATCTGTAATTTCAGCAAAGAATACTATTTAGCAAAAATTAATATCTTAAAGAGATCGATTGGTATATCGCTAGATAAGGCTGCTAGGCACTACTTTTTAATTAAAGCAGTTCTCTTATGCGTTATGTGAACAATGAGTTAAATAATTAATTAATAGAAAGTGAAAATTCGTTTATAACATTTGTAATAAAAATATTATATTGGGGGGGGACATTTATTACACACAGCGCCATCTAGCCCCATACTAAGCAAAGCTTGTATTATGGAAACCAGATAAGCTGATAGAATACTTATATACGTTTTTTTTTTTTCGTAAATACATACTTATAATAGATACTACACCCAGACACAGAACAAACATCGATGTACGTCACAAACATTTTTGTCCTGGGTGGGGATCGAACCCACGCCCTACAGCTCTGAAGGCAGACATGCTACCAACTGAGCTAGAAATACAACAACATGTTTTATTTAAAATAAAACATATCAAAAATTAAAAAAAGCTTTGAGAAACTGAACTGGTTATAAAACAGCCAATATCCAGACTGCTTCCAATCATTGTTCTTTGAAAACAGCACAATTATGACATAATGGTCTAATCTCTAATCTAATAGGTAGATAAAGATGAAGTCACTAATCACTATATAATGTAAAGCCAATAATCCGTGAACATTTCTCAATTTTTTTTAATTTGTTGAGTTATTGGCTCCACATTGTTAGCCTCCCGGTATAGTCCAATGCTAAAGTTTTACCTCAAGGCCACATGCCTACACATGCATGCATACATGCACCACCATTCACGCATGTAATGCGGTATGGGAAATCCCTAAACAACACTAGCAGCACAACTCGAGAATTAAGAATTTGCCATTGAGTAGTTGTACTTAGTGTCCATCTTCCCGGATCGACGGCAGATCATTCTAACTCAATCGGAGAAGATTAGTTTTTTTTATATACTCTGTCTTATTTCAATATTTGTTTATTTCGTATATGGGTACACATACACAGTCCACAGCACTAATAAAATACAGTAAAAAAAAAACACTTTGTGTATTTCTTGTAAGCCCACGGAAAGTATAAAACAGATGTGTATACCGTTGGTGGTTTGGCCGGAAATATTGGCCGATAAAATCTTAGTAATTTTCATTATACACTTTTCATTATACACATGATTTGTAGATACCATCAAAAGTTTGATAAACACAAGTAGGTAGGTAAGGAGGAAACCTTATATAACTCAGTAAACTTAAATAACTGAGTTTTATTATAATTCCACTAACGGCAAAATGTATTTACTTAGATCTCCGCCTATCGCCGCAATTTTATTTGTTTATTTATGATAAGTATACAAAACAGATAACAATCGATTTCTTATTATATAAATGGAAACAAAAATCTGAACTGGATTTAAACATAAAGTGTGTGAACACATTAAAATAAAATAACGAGACGTATCTACGCCATGCTCATCCGCATATTCGCTTTTATCAAGTAGAATACATTTTGCCATGCAGTCGTAGAATAAATGAAGAATGGTGGCTACAAAACCCATTGATTACAATTTATAACGGTATAAGTTACTACAAAACGGGACGCTATTTCTCACTGTCCTTTGAAATGCTATTTTAATTTTTCATTCTCGATTCAAAAGGTCAATGTATAAGTTTTAGCGCTCGTGGCGTAGCTTGCCTACCTAGGTGATTCTAAACGATCACCGATGTTTAAGCAACGGACGGTCCGGTCAGTCTTCGGATGAGTGACCGTGAGTGGCATTTATTTGTGAGCGCTACCGTGGGTCGGATGACAGGTTAAATTGTTGGTTCCGGTTGTTTGTTCTATTTTCTATAACAACAACCGTTAGCCATGTCAGAGGCCTTCGGGCGGCACATTAACTCTGACACTAGGGCTGGCCACTCTGCCTATACGAACTTACTTAGGAGTGAATTGCGCAAAAGTTATACATAAGTATAATATAATAGGTATAATTATATTAGGTAGGTAGGTATGTATTATTTTAATTTCAACTATACTGTAAACATGATCGCAAAAAATTAAAAAATGTAAGTAATTGATTAAGACGTTACTTTGGAGAAGTTCGTTTTCACTTAAATCTTATAAATAATAATAATAAAATAAAACATTTTTTTATCTATCAATATCAGCATTAAGTATATTTTTAAGGTAAGAATATGGATTAAGTGTATTTCCGCTTTAAATAAGAATAAAACTAATTTACAAGATTTAAGTTGAAATAAAAAAATCCTTTCATTAACTCTTTGTATGATGTCATGCCGTCTTTTTGCTGGAAAGTGACCGAATGTATACTTACTTAGCACATTTCTAAAATAGTCGTATCTCCACAATGTCGGAGAGGTAAATCTATACGATTTATGGCTAACTAGTACGCGCCCGCGGCTTGCCACGCGCCGTCTGCTCTCGGGATGGATGAAGCTGTAGATTTGAATTGTGAAAACGCAAAGTTTATATTGTCTTAAGGTCCGCTTGTAGCAAGGTACGTCCAGGCGGGTAAACGATAGGCATTAAACGGTAGGCGCGAGCGAGAGAAAGAAGGCGCGAGCGCTTGAATTACTAAATTTAGTAGCTTTTTGTTTGTTTTGAAAAATATAACAAAGAAATACTGTAATCTTTAAAATCTAAAACTATCTTGTGAGTTTTTTTAGTTCTAATATTTTGACCAATAGTACAAATTTGTAGGGCTATACAATTAAAAAACTCATAAGGAGAAAGGAGTTTTGTACGATACTTAACCTCATTATACCTTTTGTAGGCCAGTTTGGTAGCTTTTTCTGCGTACAACTCAGTTTATACTCGTTAATTATGGAGAAATGACTTTCCACTGGCATCACATTTTGTACATTCAGCCATTGGCATTTTAAAAGTTTTTGATTGTATCAGTAACCAAGATAAGTCCAAAAATCAAAGCCATTCGCAACAAAAACAGTCACGGTCAAGTCCAAGTTACGCTTTAGTGAAGTTGTGGCGGCTTTGTTAAGAGCTTTTACGGACTTTTGAAAACAATATGAAAAGATATGTCTGAGTTATCACCACACATATTTTATTATATTTCGCATTTGGCATATTGAATGAAAGTGGAAATTATTTTAGGGTTTCGTACCCAAAGAGAATACAACTGTACCGTATTATTAAGCCACCTACCGTGTCGGTTTGTCTGTGTCCATCTGTCTTTCCGATCTTTACTGACCTATAATCTCGTGAATCGTAATATACAGGGTGTCCAGTAATGGAACGATATCCCTGTAATGGCAGATAGCTCACATCGTGTCTAACTATTTGCCAAAATTTCGATTCTGTAAAAGTCCCTCCATTTTTGAGATATCGATATTTTTATTTATTTTTTCGAAAAATTCGATTTTGACCAATGATTTTTATGCCATTTCTACAAATGACGACTTTTTTTAACTCTGTTTTTTTTTATTTGTCAATGAATACTGTATTCATCTAATGCATTGTACTTTTCTGTTTTAAGATGTTAAGAAAATTAAAAGAAACACATTTTTGCAAAAAACATAACGCACATTTATTTAAATGACTGACTTTGATAGCCTGTGGTATAAAAAAAATGTACTGAGTAGATCGTGCCATTTGTTTTAAAAAGTTGCGTAGTTACTGCCGATTTCAAAATGGTACAATTGTTTAGCATTCCTTCAAAACTTTTTTTTTTATGGCACATAACGCAAGTTCACACCTGACATATTAGGGAAATTTCGTCTACGGGTTAGGTAGAGCATCCAACCATTAATGCAATTTGACGCTACTTTTGATAGTCGGAAGGTTGCACAATAAATAACTAATTTGAATGGGGTATCTATTGCAGAATAGTCGTTACTTTGAATTCCAATAACATAAGTACAATATTGAAGTAAAGTTACTATGCAAAATGTTGTCATTGTTTCAACAATGAATTTCTAGAAATCTGCCTGTCGCTGTTAAAGTGGCTACCTGAGTGCCAGCGCGTTATCCTAAAAAGAGATAGATTTTAAACATGTAGTACAAAAAATGATAATAATGATTTTAAAATGGCCTGGAGCTGGAGCACTCAGGACCTGGCCTGGAGCACTCAGGTAGCCACTTTAACAGCGACAGGCAGATTTCTAGAAATTCATTGTTGAAACAATGACAACATTTTGCATAGTAACTTCACTTCAATATTGTACTTATGTTATTGGAATTCAAAGTAACGACTATTCTGCAATAGATACCCCATTCAAATTAGTTATTTATTGTGCAACCTTCCGACTATCAAAAGTAGCGTCAAATTGCATTAATGGTTGGATGCTCTACCTAACCCGTAGACGAAATTTCCCTAATATGTCAGGTGTGAACTTGCGTTATGTGCCATAAAAAAAAAAGTTTTGAAGGAATGCTAAACAATTGTACCATTTTGAAATCGGCAGTAACTACGCAACTTTTTAAAACAAATGGCACGATCTACTCAGTACATTTTTTTTATACCACAGGCTATCAAAGTCAGTCATTTAAATAAATGTGCGTTATGTTTTTTGCAAAAATGTGTTTCTTTTAATTTTCTTAACATCTTAAAACAGAAAAGTACAATGCATTAGATGAATACAGTATTCATTGACAAATAAAAAAAAACAGAGTTAAAAAAAGTCGTCATTTGTAGAAATGGCATAAAAATCATTGGTCCAAATCGAATTTTTCGAAAAAAAATATAAAAATATCGATATCTCAAAAATGGAGGGACTTTTACAGAATCGAAATTTTGGCAAATAGTTAGACACGATGTGAGCTATCTGCCATTACAGGGATATCGTTCCATTACTGGACACCCTGTATAACCGGTTGAGATGTTCACAGAATATTCGATACTATCGCGGATTACCTAGTACATGTGGTGGTACGGAACCCTCGTTGTCCAAGTCGCAAGAAGACTCGTACCTTGACGGCTATATTTTCTTTCGAATCAAACATTCAAAGTCACGTTTAAAAAAATACAATAAGCTAAAATATATGATCAATTTTACTTAAAAATTTGTTCACTATCGGGGATTTTGGAAATATCCAACCAATTAATATATTATTATCCAATTTGGATTGTGGGTAATAACCCACATTTAAAAAAAGGTTAAATTTGCTACAAACCCGCCTTAGTTTTAGTATTTTATTAATTAATTTAGTATTAATGTCATAGGTACGCAGTTGTAGTGTAGCAATACTTTCACAGACTTTCGGAATTCCGTTTTTTTGTACTGATATCGCGTCGGGCTCTGTTTGCACTCTGAAAAAGATCACCGGATGTGAACATAACCTTCATAACTCGGAGTATCCGATTTTTATTAATTATACCAGTATAAATAAAAAAAAAATGTGCCAAATCCACGTCAGTTTTCATAATGAAGATGTTCATAATGTTGGGCGCGATGTTAATATCAATATTTATTAATGATATTACATAAAGTGTTTCCACACTTTGGGTTTTTCTATATATGTTTTTAAAGCAATGACCTCTGGCAGGACTCGAACCTGCATACGAGCAATCTCTGGGTTTCCGTCCTAACTGCTTTGCCAATCAAGCTACAGAAGTCTCCGCCCGAGGTTCATAATTCTGAAACTGTTTCAAGCTAAGAACTAAAGCGTTAGTGGTCCGTCTGTAAATTTTTGTAACACAAATATTTACCCAAACCTTGAATAAAATAATATAAATTAATAAATAACTAATATCATTAATATATTATTATGCGCAGGACGCTCCGAGGCTTGATGCAGTGACGATATAACTAGGGCAGCGGGCATTGGTTGGAAGCGGATAGTCGAAGATCGCCCTAAGTGCCTTGTGAGACTTTGTCTAGCAGTGGATTATGATAATGATGTACAAATATTAAATTTACATTCATAATTTAGAAGAAAATGTATGTACCTTACCTACTTACTTACTTCTTATAAAAAATATAATAAGGTAGGTACGGGTCTAATTGAAAACATTATCTATTTTGATATTGTTGTCAGTATGCAATTCAAAGTTTTAAAATAAAAACAATTATAAAGCTATAACTCAAACAGTCTGAATAGATTGCGTTTAACCTAACCTGAACCCTCACGCAATGGTCTAGGATGAAGAATAGGAGCACATTTACCTAACAGAAAACTATATTGAAGACACCTAGATTGCAATACTCTCGGGGAACACAGACGAAAAAGTTCTAAACGGAAATGTTGTTTTTTTCAGCCTTCGTGCTCTGTTATAGACTGCATCTTCGGTTATCAAGCGAGACGTCAAACACAAGTCCATTATCAAATGTTATAGTAAAAATACCAAGGTTAGAAGCTGCGCTTGTATACTGTTACGGAATGAATAATAGTACTACGTAATACTGTTTCCTTTTTCGTTGAAAAATACAGAAAGAAAATAAGAGGGGGCCGACCACCTGTCTCTTATCTGGCCTAGCTGTCGCATTACAAAAAAACTAGCTTTGTGTTGCGCTTATATCCAATAAAACGTCCACAATGTAGTGTGCATCCGCCGCCGTCATTGAAAATACAGGAAGTAATTCCACACCGTGCATACAATTTTATTGCAGGGCTGCCGCTGACATGCGTTTGAACTTTACGTACCTAACGTGCGTAGGTATTTGTGTGTAAGTAGGCACTAAAAGACTGATTGAATGCGTGAATTGTGAATTGCTGAAGCTTGGGAATTCAAACTAAGGGTAAGTCAGTGAGGAATGGGCAGGATTTTGTTGGTTGGCGAGCGCGATTGTAGCGCTGAGCGTATATACCTGTTTGCCAAACATAACGAATGCAATTGTAACCCTTATTTTCCAAAGTATTTGTCAATAAATATAATTAGGTAGGTATTCTTAAAACTGACTAGCAACTCTGTGGTAGGTATAGGTACGTCTGACGAAGATGATGGGAGTTCACTCACTAACGTAACTAATCTACGCGCTGAGATAAACGACTTCTTTTTGATATCCTATTTTATATTAAAAAAGAAACTGTCTCACTTTCATTGACGTAGGTACCTATTCTAGGGCTATCTTCCAGGGAGGCCTGGCCCCTGCGCTGCGATGGGCGATAAAGCCGAGTCAACGCCCAATTTAGAGCTTAGAATTTCGAATCTGAAACCCAAAATCCTGGGGTGGGCACGGCCCACCAGGCCCCCCATGCTCACTTTTTATTTAACCAATGGCTTAGAGTTTATTATACCAACGGAGAAGCCAATGGCGATAATCTGCTCACATAATTTTCTGCCACTTTTTGCGTCAGACGAAGTAAACACGCATGGCACACTTTCAAGTAAACTTTTACACTAATGAAACAAATTCCTGTTCATATGCACGCACACTAAAACAAGCTCACGACACAAACAAAAGGTAAATGGTCACTGACCACGTACGAAGATTGTACGTCTTGGCTTGTCACCTTCAATAGTACATTATGCTTGAAGTTTTACAGACGCTCCTTTAGTTGTAGTTACAAACCTCCGGAACATACTACCTACCTAATCCTTTCACGGATTCACGGCTTATGGAAGCTTAGGTGGGCACGTGCTGAGGACCGTTGCACCACAAGGGGTGTTCCGTACCCAGGTGTTAAAACAATGAGGGAATTTGTTAGAGTAGGTACTAGGCAATTTATAAGGTAGGTATGTAGGTAATTAATCACCTACGCGACTTGAAACTCCTAAGCTCTATGCTCGTAAGTGTCTTTCTGTTTTGTTTTTTGACTCAAAAGTTTACGCACAGCCAATTTTTCTTAATATCTCAGAATTCCCAGAAATTTTGTATGTAAGTAGGATAATATACCTACTTACTTATTTATGTTTATTCATGATAATAATATATAATAGAAAAACAGGAACTACGTGTACCTACCTGGCAAAAATCACCTGACATCTATGATTGCATTTAGAACTTAGTTTTAAAATTTGTATATTGATAAAGATATTTTTCTAATCTATACCTATGTTATCTTATAATTTTGATGGCATCGACACACTTATTTCAAAACTTAGGTACTTACCTACTTATTTAGCTAACCTGTTTTCCAGTACCATATACCTACTTTCTATTGATTTTTCACGGTATCAGTTTTTTAGTTACTTTTACAGATAACGTTGCGCAATTTTTTTCGATTTGCCATTGCTCTACTTAGGAGAGCTGCCATTTTTCATTTAAAAAAGTGTCGAGAACGACAGCCCTAACCCAGATTTTAGTGGTGATACGTGGTGTGGTGATGCAGCAGTTTATGAGCCGGCTAACAGATGCTCTGTTAGGTGGTAACATAAAAGTTAAGTAGCGAAAAATTCAAGCCAGTAATTGCAGAGTTGTTTTGAATTGCGATTCAGTCAGCTGTCGGCACATGCGAGAAAAGCACGCGCGTCGCGGTCGCCCGCGCAACCGCCTCGCGATCGTTTTCGCGCGCACTAGAATTCGTAAATTTTAAAAACTGTTTGTATTTTTTTTTCAACCAGTGTGTCTTCGTTTTAATTATTTTTAACACAATGGCCAGTGTTGTGAATTTTTGCCAGTGATTATAATCTGATTAATAAAATTCATTGTAGACTGCTACATGCATTGTTTTGTTAACGTCAATCAGTGGCTCTGAGATGTGGTTGAAGTACTAATTAACAAATCTGTGCCAGCGTGTATTGTGCTGTAACGGAAGTGCTTGATCGTTACGCAGGAAGGTAAGGTTGTTTAGATTATTATCTGCGTTTAATATTTTAAAGATTATTTAGGCGTAGTTTATTATTCCACCTATTAATTTCATAAATAGTAGCATAAAGTTATTAATCGGTAGTAACTTAGCGTTTAGACTCTTATTTTTTTAAGATGTATGTGTTTGGATTGAAGATTGTTGATAAGCACCATAATAAGGTTTTGATGAAAGTTTTGGTTCCCAATTATGTCTAAGAAGTAAGTAGGTAGGTACTTAAGTACCTACATACTCGTAATTACAGGTACAATACTGGTAGTGCGTGAGTTGAAGACATAACCAACAGTGTTAACTTATAATTAATGTCATTTGTAAGTAGGTACCTAGGTACACAATGTCGAAAAACTGTCAAGTTTCCATATTAAACACAAGCACCGAAAGTAATAGCAAGTCGGAATAATCAAACTTGGTAAATTGTAAATTGAAATGTGTAACTTGAAACATAAAACGAAGCCTAAAGCGTCTAGATCAAACGAAGCGCGCGTGTGGGAGAGCCCCATTATCAACAGAATACAATTTTACGATAGATACTGTTCAATACGTTGTAGATATTAGGTATTCATACGGAACTTCCAACATTCGTACGTGATTTCATCAAAACAAACTTTGGTAATAGAATGAAATAAACATTATAGAACAATAAAAACGTGAGAACTGAAATAACGGACGAAAGTTATGCAAATTGGATCGTTAAAGAACACTTTACTAGTTTACTTTATGGTGCATCAAGTTGTATTTTATATCATTTTTAGTGTGTAAGACACTAAGCCTTAATTTATGTGATTAAGCAGTTGCCCAGGGGAAATTGGCTCTGCTTGTTCTAACTTTAATGGCGTACAAGGCTTGAGATGATAATGAAACTGCGATCTTGACTAATGAAATGTTAACGACAAAAATTGTAAATTAATCTTTCCTGCAGAATGTTACGCGACTTCATTCTTAAAATGATACAATTCTAGTTAATTTCTCTATAATCTCTGAGAAAAAGAAAAAAGTCAAAAGTCATCTTCGGTAGAGGAATTAGAAGGAGACCCGTGTCACTATTAGTTCTCACGGCTCTGCGAGATTTTCCCTAATTATAGTCTGAAAGCCCAGAAGAGTCTAATTTCATTCATTGCATCTTCATAATTCTGAGCGATTTGCTCACCGAATCGCTGATTTGTAAGACTTGACCGATAGCCTTGACTCTACAATCAAAGAATCTCGCATCTTCCGGCTGATAATCGCGATTTAGCGCTTGGGCGAATTACCACCGATCTGCAGAACAAATTCCGAATCAGTCCCGGCCGAGTTCCTGCGACCTTCGCCTACGTAGGTACTCGCATCGTGTCGTTGCAGAATCGAATCGTCTCGTAACTGTAAAACTAGTTTGGTTGTCGGCCTCGTCTCTAATAGGATCGGACGCGTTCCGCACAGTGGGAACTTTTTCTCTGACTGCGTAGACGGATGGTGCCTCGTGCCTGATCCAATCTCGCATCCGTCTCCGTTCGTTTCACCTCTGTTTGTTTTGTTTAACGTCTAGCTGACTGTCAGCTCTGTAGGCCCGCATCCTTCGCTATCCAGTGTGACATGCCTCAGTTTTTGTGTTGCTTTATGTATCTTTCTTCACGATTTGCATTCGTTTGCTCTTCATAAATCTGTCGTCTTCTTTCTATAAATCCACAGCCACGGTCTATCTTGTATCGAACTGTAGCGCACGTACCTATATCTGTAGTTTGTTTTAGATTGATCTGTCCGTCGCCAACGTCCCACATCTCATTCGGTGTGTTATTTACTGTTTTTCTCCTCGCTCCAAGTTTTATGATCCCTCTACATAGATGTGTCCCGAATCAATTTAGTTGCGGGATCGCGGAGATGAGATAACGCTGACGTAATCGGGCTTAGATAGACAACGAAATAAGTTGGCACAAAAACTTGATGCTCAGTGTAATGGTGTGTTTATTCACAAAACAAAGATCAATATACTGTGTAGTAACAAAATGTGGCGTGGTACCTACTGTAGACATTGTTCCATTGCTCTAGCTCTGCGGAGTGCATTGAACTTAGATCATTTGGCGTTAATACCTTCAGGCAATAAGATCTGTCTCTCTTTGCATACATACGAGCTGACATGTCTTTCTTTGTTACATGTCTATAGGCCTACATCCTATATTGCGATGTTTGCGTAACGAGTGTGTGTGTGTGTGTTTTCTACAAATATGGTCAGTTGATTCTATTTATTCCTAACAATGAAATTGATAAGTTTTAGGCTTAAGCCCTGGTGCCGGGGCGTTTAGAATACGGCACTGGTATCCCCTGCCTGTAGTAGAAGCCTACTGAAAGGGGACCGACTGATGGCGGTATAACCATCACTATTAATGGCGTAGCTAAATTCCAGACTAGTGACGGGCAGCAGCGTCACCAGTGCAAGAAGCTACGCCCCCTGCGGTCGCCAACCCGCATGTCCAGCGTGGCGACTATGGGCAAACCCTCCCATGACAGGTCCTATAAATAAACGGCCCCGAGTTCCCGGCCGCCTTGCTATTCCTGGCCAAGGCGGCGGCCATGGTAACGGCAAGGCGAGGGGTGCGAAGAATCACCGGGCTACCGCATCCGGCCGCCAACCCCCACTGACTCTGGCTACGTATAACGGACGAACGATTCGGCACGACGACAGGCTCGCGCAGCTCGAAGAGGAGCTGGGGCACATAAGATGGCACATTCTCGGGTTATGTGAAGTCCGAAGACAGGGAGAGGACACCATAACCTTGGAATCGGGCCATCTTATGTACTACAGAGAGGGTGATCAGCTGTCCCAGGGCGGTGTCGGGTTTCTGGTTCATAAAACCCTCTGTAACAACGTTTTAGAAATCGCAAGTGTGTCTCCGAGGGTTGCGTACCTAGTTGTAAAGCTAACCGAGAGGTACAGCCTCAAGGTAGTGATGGTTTACGCACCCACGGATTCATACCCAGATTCGGAGGTGGAAACTCTGTATGAGGATATATCTAAGGCCTTACACAGGACCTCCAGAGCCCATTTCAACGTTGTTATGGGGGATTTTAACGCTAAAGTGGGAGTACAGACTAGCGGCGAATCGGTAGTAGGACCACACGGTTTTGGCAGGAGGAACGACAGGGGGCAAATGCTCGTCGACTTTCTCGAGAAAGAGGGGCTTTTCATGATGAACTCGTTTTTCAAAAAGCAGCCCCAAAGAAAGTGGACGTGGCAAAGCCCCGGCGGACGAACAAAAAATGAGATAGACTTCATTATTACGGACAAAAAGCGCATATTCAGAGATGTCTCGGTGATCACTAGGTTCCAAACCGGAAGTGACCATAGACTGGTACGAGGCTCTCTGAATATCGACATCAAGCTTGAGCGGGTCCGATTGATGAAGTCAACGCTCCGTCCGAACCTTCTCCAAACCGTAGTTGGATCTGAAACGTTCCAGTTAAAGCTGGAAAACCGATTCGCTGCCTTGGAAACAACAGATGATGTGAACCAGAAACTCAACACAGTAGTGGACGTCCTCCGAGATGAGGGCACAAAATTCTGCGAACTGCGACGCAAAGGCAGAAAGTCAAAACTTTCGAGAGGAACTCTGCGATTAATGGAAGAACGACGAGATAGCCCCTCGTTAACTTCGTCAGAACAAGTGGCACTTAACAAGAAAATCACCAAGCTGGTACGGCGTGACCTCCGATCATTAAACACGCTCTTGATTGAAAAATCAATTGAGCAAAATCGGGGGTCGAAAGTGTTCGTCCAGGCCCTTGGTCGAAGCCACCTGACGAAGTTAACCACCGCGACTGGGGAAGTCGTCGCTTCCAGACCAGAGATCCTCTCGGAAGTGGAAGACTTTTACGGCCGGTTGTACGCATCGCATGCTCCTCATCTCCAACCTGGCACCGAGGACGGCAGAGCTGCATTGACGCGCCACTTCACAGAAGATCTGCCTGACATCAGCCCGGAAGAGATCGTGCTAGCCCTGAGGCAGCTTAAAAATGGAAAAGCCTCGGGTGAGGACGGGATTACGACAGAGCTCTTAAAGGCCGGTGGAGCGCCGATAATTAAAGAGCTCCAAGAATTATTTAATACCGTCCTCTTTACCGGGAGAACTCCACAGGCATGGCACAGAAGCGTGGTCATATTGTTTTTCAAGAAGGGTGATAAGACCCTGCTGAAAAACTATCGACCGATTTCGCTTCTGAGTCATGTTTATAAGCTGTTCTCTAGGGTTATCACGAATCGTCTTGCGCGAAGACTCGACGAGTTTCAGCCCCCGGAGCAGGCCGGGTTTCGAAGTGGGTACAGCACCATGGACCACATTCACACAGTACGGCAGATTGTACAGAAGACCAAAGAGTACAATCAGCCTCTTTGCCTGGCGTTTGTGGACTATGAGAAGGCTTTTGACTCGGTCGAAATCTGGGCTGTTCTGGAGTCCTTGCAGCGATGCCAAGTCGATTGGCGATATATCGAGGTGTTGAGATGTCTGTATGACGCCGCAACAATGGCCGTCCAAGTTCAGAACCAGCAGACGAAACATATCCACCTGCGTCGAGGCGTGAGGCAAGGGGACGTTATTTCCCCGAAATTGTTCACGAACGCATTGGAGGATATTTTCAAGATGCTGGACTGGACAAGACGTGGCATTAATATTAATGGCGAGCACATATCACACCTACGGTTTGCAGATGACATCGTCATAATGGCTGAATCGCTGGAGGACCTTCAATGGATGCTGGACGGTCTAGCTAGTTCTTCTCAACGCATCGGTCTCCGGATGAACTTGGATAAAACCAAGGTCATGTTCAACGAGTACGTTGTTCCGGGACCGGTTGCCGTAAATGGCTTCACTCTAGAGATAGTTGGAAAATATATTTACCTAGGGCAGACGCTCGAACTAGGTAAAAACAATTTTGAGAGTGAAGCCAAAAGAAGAATTCAGCTGGGCTGGGCAGCATTCGGGAAACTACGTCAAGTCTTCTCGTCACCCATCCCACAAAGTCTCAAGACGAAAGTTTTCAATCAGTGCGTCCTACCCGTTATGACCTACGGCGCTGAAACATGGACACTCACAGTTGGATCGGTCCACAAGTTTAAAGTCGCTCAGCGAGCTATGGAAAGAGCTATGCTCGGTGTTTCTCTGAGGGATCGTATCCGGAACGAAGTAATTCGCCAGAGAACTAAGGTTACCGACATAGCTCAGCGTATTAGTAAACTGAAATGGCAGTGGGCTGGTCATATCTGTCGCAGAACCGATAACCGCTGGGGTAGACGTGTTCTAGAGTGGAGGCCACGTATCGGCAAACGTAGGGTAGGACGTCCTGAGACTCGATGGAGTGACGATATACGTAGGACAGCTGGCAGTGGTTGGAAGCGGATAGCTGAAGATCGGGCTGAGTGGCGTGCCTTGGGAGAGGCCTATGTCCAGCAGTGGACTATGACAGGCTGATTATGATGATGATGATGATGAGGCTTAAGCTCGCTTCAAATGACGAAGCATACACAAAATTCTACACGATCGTAAAATCACGACGAGTTTTTATATTGTTACCTATTAAGACTGATGGTAAACAAACATGGGGGCGTAAAAAATGGTGCATAATTGAAGTTGTTTTCTTATTGATGTATCGCAGGAATCGTGACTTTTGATGAGATGGCAAATATTTATTCTGCTTCAACAGGTTGAGATGACGAATCGTTCGGCAAAAATAATTCAAAAACCAGTAGGTACCTACTTATTCAGTGTTCATTGCCCGAGCGGAATGTGGTAGTGGGTGTCACTCACTCATTTTGGCCATTGATTCCATTACATGTACTCGAAGCGTTTTCAACGTATTTCATGCATAACTTTATTGAAATTAATAAAATCTGATCTGAATAAATAATTTAATTCCAAGACAATTTGTAATTTTGCGAGTAGGTTGGTAATTTTCCGTGGAATGCGTGACTCTCATTGCCATGCAGGGCATACATGATGCATTTTGCAATTCAGCTCAATGGTTTTGTAGTGTAGCATGCATATATAGTCAACTGAAAGGTCTCGATTTTATCGTGGAACCGGGATCGACCTACACTGCAATAAAACTCATAACTCGGAAACAAAGTGGTGTACCTCCACGTGAAGTGATAAAATTAATATTAAAAATGATATGGAGCGGAATCCGGCATAAAATGTGGGCCGAAAGGATATTTTTTGATGTGGGCCGAAACTCACTAAGTCCGAACCAAGCATGAATCGATAAAGGTAGATTCTGCACGCTTTCAGTGATTCCCGCAACGGAATATAGTGCAACTATTTTATAGCTATTAAAATGGATATGTCCGAAACAATGTGTGCGTACTCCGAGCGGAAAAGTATCGAAAATCTAATTTTGGTTATGGCAAATAATTAGTTCATGACGTCGTGTAAATGTTTTTGTTAATTTGAAATTTGTTCATCCAGCCATTTTTGAGATATTTGAAAAATAGAGATTCCGCCAAGGGTACGTTGCCCCAGCGGCACTTTTTCCTAAAGAAAGGACTTTCGAGAAAAAAAAGTATGCCACGAATTAGATCAAATTTGTTCGTAAATGTTTGTGCTAGAATGGAATTCGTTTGTCATAAGACCTCCGAGATATTAAAGTTTTTGCTGGGGGAACGTTTGCGCATTTGCTGGATTTCGTAAACGGTTAGGCGCACAGTTATGATTTTATTTGCACATATTGCTATGATTTCGTTTATAATGTTTGCGCAAACAGAATCCGAAAAAACAACACCGTTTGGAATAATAGACATCCAAGGCGAGTCAAATTTGGGTAATCGATCTTATTTCATGCGGGGTAAATAATAGTCCGGGCGAATAAAATACATCCAAGACGAGTCTAATTTGGATACCTAAGCGTCCTAACTTCATAATTAATAATAACGAATAAAATATGCCAACAAAGAACATCCAAGACCAGTCAAATTTGGGTAAACAAGTGATCTTATTTCATACGGGATAACGAGTAATCTGTGCGAATAAAAGACATCCAAGACCAGTCAAATTTGGGTAAGCGATCTAATTTCATACCGTTGAATAAAATAAATGCATGGAGGCGAATCTAATTCCCTCAAGAAGTAAAAAGTGTCAAAATAGCATCGCACTCGCGAATCGTCTTGAGACCAGCAAAGTTCCGCTAGAGCTATTTGGAAACAAGATATTAGGTACTCTTGTAGAGCAAGACCTAATCCTCCGCTCACGAGCCCCATATCTGGCGTGTTTGCAAACCTCGGGGAGTTAGGAAGTGTTTGAACAATATGTTGGTTTACGTCTTTAATGGTCTGATGTGTATGCTTGGACTCGGGCTGTGTGGAAATATTAGATATCACGGCATAAGATGAATCAGAGTGTGTTCAAACGCAAACTTATGATAAAAAATAGTCCCCGATTTATCTACTGCTTGTTCATCTTTCTACCAGCTTCTTCCAACATTTTTTATCTGCAAATGATTGTTAATTTAAGCCTAGGTTAGTAGAGAAGTATATTTTCATAACATTTTCTCAGAAACTCCTTCATATAAAATGGGATTCATTTTATCACTAGCTTGCGAAATAACCGTACGTACATCGAGAGATAAAAATATCATCTTGGTCGTTAGGTAAATGCCACGAACGCGAATGTTTGTAATGAGCTCGGTCTAAGCGCATTATGTCTGTGATGTTGCAAATTTGTCATAATCTGATGCAGAAAGGAAATGCTCACGTAGAAACATTCAAGTTATATCGCCATCGTTAAATAAAAAGTACCTACCTAACCTATACAGACCAATGTCAATTATTATAAATGTTGGCCACGACGGTACCATCAACAACATGATCCAAACCGGCAAACCCGACCTTAGAAAAGAGGTGTGATACCTATTATCGCATGTTTTCAAGATTTATTCACTTTTCAATAGGTATCTTTTAACAATTTTCTACACACTAACGATTTTACTGAAACTTTTTTGATAAGCCTAACAAACGCGATGAAAATTCGTATCCGACCATGCTCATGCTGACTGTACCAGCAAGGTGCTGGCGGCGGTGAGGAGGTTAGCGGGCGGATGATGAACAACCCGCGGGGCTATCATGTAACTTTTCGGGATCGCGATTCGGATACGAGTTGTCAAAAATAGACACTTGTCACTGTCACTGCCAAAACTCATTTGACCCTGCAGGGCAGGATGAAACGCCAAAAGACCGACGGATTTGCTTAACTTAATTAAGGAAATCAATGCATTCGTTTGATAACGATAGCGAGAGAAATCCCTCCGTGATACTGTGAAGCTGTGACAGTCACAAATGACATTTATGACAAATCGCGATCCGAATCGCGATCCCGAACAGTTACATGATTAACCTGCTGATTCGGATTGTAATGTTGGCAGCGTTTTGACAGTTTAGTTGGCCTCATTAAAAATCGGGTTAAAAGTAGATACCTACTTAAAAATTAATAAGTCTGTTTATATCCAACGTCGGTTTTCCAACAAGATTCCGAGTTAGTAATCCTTCGTAATTTATTCGAAACATCTTACAATTATGCTGTAATATTTAGGTATTATTAAGGTCTTGTGGTTCAAAGGAAAACTTGGTTCTTGGTTAATTTCTTGTCCTTTTTGACGTCATTTCGTCTGATTACGTAGTAAAATTAATTAGATTATATTCAACCTAAGTACTTGAATATTTCTGGACCAAAATAGATATACTTACTTAACTACTTCTCAACAAATTTATAACTACAGTACTGTACTGTAGTTAAGTTTTTGGAGGAATAGCCGTCCAACTAAAAATCATAGCCGTCAAAAAAATGTATTATGGAATTGAAACGCAAGTTTCGTCAAGATTAGTTGAAAAATATGGCCTGTACCGTACAGGCTGCACGGGAACGCGAGTACCAATATCCAAACATGCGGACATACCTATTATGAAAGTAATGCCAATTGTACCAAAGGCTTCGTTCGCTTCGCTCACTCGGTTAATAAAAATAGCGACTCCAAACAATTTCCTAGTTCTAGCAATTACGTATTCTGTGGTTCCAGTTCATTTACAATAAATATTAGGTACCTACCTACAACACATAAAAACTATTGACTAAGTACATCTCCATGTCATCGTTTCTCCTACAAAAACAATAATATCTTTTAAGGACTTCACTTATCCTCGATAATTTCCACTCGGCCATTTTTTGTGCTCGCACTGGACGCGCGGTTGACCGCCAATTGTTTTTTCTTCATTTACCATCAGCAAACAGGACTTGCACCTGCCTGGGGAATAATTTTACTTCTAATGAGTTGATACACGCCCTATTATAAATATGCCATTGCTCTGGACTAACTTATCCGAACAGTTGATCAAATACGGTAACTAAAAGCTTCCAAGAGAGCCTTATTTAGCTTATACAAGAAAATACGACGGTGGCTCCATCATTCAACTTTACAAACAAATTGGCAATGTACGGATGGTTATGCAATCATCAGCTGGATACGTTGCCTGGAAACGTGGAAATTTATTCGAAAAACGAACCAGGTACCTATCAACAAACCAGAGTCCTCAAAGGTTATTAAACGAGCAAACGAGATTTCAAACGATTGGCTATCTACCTATAGGACGGGATGCTGCTTTAAGCTATTTTAGACAATACCAAACACAGTCTTTGGTTAAATAAGAAACGTTGATGGTAAGTAAATTACCTAATTTATGTAGATTATATTTTAAATAAGTGCAAACAACATGCTTAGATACTAGGTACCGTAGTATCACTGTTTCTGAAAAAGAAAAAGATTTTTTTATTGAAACGCTTAAAATTTTACGTGTGATTTTATATGTGCCTAGCGTTTAATGCGGCCTAGGTAGCACGGGTTGCACCCGATGGATGATTTGCACCGCGGTCCTAAATAGCACTTTTCATGAAAATCACTTGGGCGATTCATACCTTGGGGCCAAACCACTTATAGTGTGAAACCTAACATTTTCGTCCATCCTTCAAAATGTATACATCATACATCATCAACAGCCGGAAGACGTCCACTGCTGGACGAAGGCCTCTCCTTTAATAGGGAGGGGTTGCCATAATCCCCAAGCTTGCCAGGCGGCTTGGGGATCGCAGAGTGCTCACCACAGTTAACCGAGAGGACGCTGCTGCCGGACCTCCGGTGGTTCTGGTTGCAGTTTTAGGACATGGACCCAGGTCAAAATGTATAATAGGCATGATGATTATTTTTTAATACCTCATAAAAAAGCTGATCATCAATAGAGCCTAACAACGAAAACAAAATTTAAAATAATTCAAAAATAAATAAGTTCTGAGTATTTTAATTTCAAGCTAGACAGAGAGTGCGCTATACTGAACTACTCGTATGATGGCAAGCCTCAGGCGCGGCATACAAATACTCGGCCTTACCTAAAATAATCTCGATTCTCTTAGTCACTGCTTAAACTTCTCTGTCCTTTTCTAGCACGTGCAACTTCACGTCAGAGAGAAGATGGCAGAGCATCTTAAGCAGTGACTAACGGTTGAAAAGTTTTTTTAAGTAAGGCCGACTATACTAACACGTGCTTTGCGAGAAAGGGATAGAGCATCCCCTCTCTGTCCCCACCTAAAACTTTAAACGCTCATATCTCAGAGATTTATCAGCCAATACAATTTCTTTTTTCAGTATGTGTAATGTATTTAGTTATATTCATCACTAAGCCTGTTATTTGTCATAAATTAAACATTAGGCCACACGCCTATTATTATAAATAATTAGATTACCTATAAATGTTCTCAACCAAATTAAACCTTTCATTTAAAGCTCAACTTTTCCTTGTAGAGGTATAGTTACGCCAATTCCCAACTAAAAGTAACTAGATAAAAAGAATACTATAGAAGGTAGGTAGGTACATAACATTGGTTTTTATGCGATACAGATCATTGGGTCGGTATTGGCTCTATAAATAGTTTTAAGTGGGTTTTGCGATTCCCCTAAATGAAAGGGGTTCTCTGCTTCACTGACTGCTGGATTTACTCACTCGTGTCGTTGTATGGTTTCTTTGTTCTAGGTTTAATAGGTAAGGTAATCTTATGTATTTGTAGAGGCATGATTTTCAGATTTTCACCTACCTGTGAACACGAACCTACACTACAATTATATAATGCAATAGGTACAATACAATTGTTTATTGATAACACTAAAGTTACACGTCAAATTTCATTAAGTATGTCACAATAAAGAATCCCTTAATACATGAAATACTTATAAAAATACCTTAATAATCTCTTCGTCGTCAGCTATAAGACGTCCACTGCTGAACGAAGGCCTCCCAATTTGGGAGGCCTTCGTTCAGCAGTGGACAACCCTCAACACCCAGCAACAACCCTCTATTGGGAGTCCCAATAGAGGGTGGTTGCTATAATCCACAGCTTGGCAGGCGGCTTGGGGATCGCAGAATGCTCGTCACCTTTAACCGAGAGGATGCTGCTGCCCGTCCTTCGGTGGGTCTGGTTGCAGTTTAAGGACATACCCAGGTCCAAATAAATAATAATCCTCCGACCTCTAAGATATATATAATATATATAATATAAGCTATATAAATAAGCATGACACGGACTGTGGTAGGTAGTTAATTGCGAGAAGACATCTTTCGTACGCGAGGTCGTGGGTTCGATCTCGCGCTTATATCAATGAGTTCTTGGGAATTTGTAAAGAATGGTCTCATACCTACGTGAATATATTAAAAACAAGTGAATACTTTGATGTTTGTTCTATGTCAGGTCAGGCATGTGCATCAGTATGTATTTTTATGGAAAAATTGCCTTTCTGGGTAAGCCTAAGGCCAGCAGTGGACTATTTAAAGGATTATGATAATTACGAAGAAAATTATATCAGTATTCTATCAGATATATCTGGTTTCCATACAGAACAGATTGTACATCTGTTCTTAGTTTGGATCTAGAACTAGACTAGGCGCTCTAGGCTATGGCGCTCTGAGAAATATTTCCATAATGTCCACCAATATTTATATTTCTGTCATTTAATAATTCGAATCCTATTTAGAATTAAAAGTATTTTATAACGTTTGTTTAATCTTGCTAAACGGTTCATCATAATCATCATCATTAGCCCGGAAACGTCCACTGTTGAACGAAGGCCTCCCTCTTAGACCGCCACACTGTACGACAACCTGCCATTTGCATCCACCGGTTGCCCGCGACTTTTACAATGTCGTCGGTCCACCTAGTGGGAGGCCTTCCTACGCTGCGTCTTCCGGTTCGCGGTCGCCACTCAAGAACCTTTCTTCCCTATCGGTTGTCAGTTCTTCGAGCGATGCTAAACGGTTAATTGTAATTAATTACTCTAGGGTTACTTTAGTTCACATTGAAATAAATATATACGGCCACTCAGTGTGTCAAATGGTTCGTAATTTATGTAAAGGTAACATTTCAACTGTCGTCAGGAAGCTGGTAAAATATTTGATTTCGTATTAAATTACACTAGAATTCTATTTGTTGGATAACATAACTGGTTGCTTAATATTACTTAATTTACATACGAACACTGCGAATTTTGACATAGCGTCAAAGGCTATCGACATAGCGTAATATGTAGTTTAAGTTTACACTTTACCAACGTTGCACAAATAGGTAAGCTAGTAGGCAAAATGCTAAGTTAGTATTTATTCATCCTCACCATCATCAGTTAAAAAACGTCCACTAATGGACGAAGGCCTCCCCTTTATAGGGAGGGATTGCCATTATAATCTCCACGCTTGGCAGGCGGGTTGGGGATCCCGGAATACATACCACCGTTAACCAAGAGGACGCTGCTGCCCGTCCTCCGGTGGTCCTGGATAAACATACCCAGGTCACAAGAAATTATTCACACTGTACTTATTTGTTAAAACGAGGCGGTATTGAATAAACTTTAGAGCTATCTACATAAAGTTGATGGAATCAGAGATAAATAATTTTTCATTCTTACTTGTGAACATAGATCCTTTTGGAAAAAGCTAAAGATTTTCAATTTTCTGTCCTATTTTTGTAAAATATAGAGCATAGGTAATAGAGCTAACACGTTTAGAAAGCCCTGAGAGCTAACTATTTAATCTGTGGCTATAATTGTATTGACTTTGGCATTATCTTAGTAAAATCTCCTATATGTAAACATATAATAAGTAAGACATACTAACTTTTACGTATTCTTAACCAGGCACATAATGACTATCAAGGGTTCTATGCTAGGTTAATAGTAACTGCTGTGTTGCCTGTGGCCACGGTCTTGTGAACGAGAGAGCACTCACCTTTTACCTAGTTACCCTACCTCGTCGTATTCACGCAATGGTTCGGAGTCTAGAACGGAACTACCGATCTTTAACGCAAACTTTATGCTAAAACTCGGTATAATAATTAGTTAAATAGACAATATGTAGAGGTTCTTACCAAGAGGTTCAGAAAAGGATCACAAAAATAGAGCAAGCTAAAAATATATATATATATATATATATTTGTTTAACCTGTATTGTCCCACTGCTGAGCAAAATATTAGATTATATATTATTAAAATCATTTTATTTTATTTTATTAAAAATACCAAAAAAAAAATTTACAAACCGACTTCAATTTCGATTACTATTCTACTACTATACTATTTTTTTCAGTTATATTATAATTTCCAGTTTTTTGATTTAAAAACTAAACTACTGAACAGATTTCGATAAAATTTAAATGGTATGATAGTATTTAAAACCTCTGAAGTATGACCTACCAAACAAAAATTATCATCACCCATCACCTCCTTTTTTGAAGTCGGTTGAATAGCGCCATCCTTTTCAGTCTTGGGCCAGTTCATGCCAAGTATCATTACAAGTTCCCGGTGGTCTTTTGCCACACCTCATCCTTCCATCTACAGGGTGATAGTTTTCTCGAAAAGGGCATTTCAGGGCATGCTTAAGCAGGTCTTGGACTATCTTTTGAGGTTTCGAGTTGGAAATTGAAAATAGTATTTAAAAAAAAACTGTTTTGTTTTGAAAGCCATAAACACCTGAGTTCTGACAATACAACTATCTCTGAACCTATTTTTGATTCTTATTACATAACAGGGACCTTATTGCATTAATTAACACGTACATTTAATCATAACTAACGATAGTTTTTAAACACCACCTAAAAGTATTTTTTTTCAAATAATAATTTGTAGATCCCGAATGAAAACCGCATGAATCTCCTTTTAGTCTTTATGCAACCGTTAGCCCATTTAAGTATACTAACATTACACTGAATATACTTCCTTACCATCGCCTGACTCTGTGATCAAGATCCACAGACTTCCTGTCACGAATTTACAAGAAAACAAATAGAAAAACGTATTAGTAGGTAGAGAGAAGCACGTATCGTGTTAGCAGTAACTAATTAGGTAGATTAGTACACAGCACACGCAACCTTCGGGAGTCAATATTGCCGACCGTGAAATTACTATTATCACACCTTTATTAGCATTTATAAAATAACAGTTCTATGATAATTTACGGGATAATAGGTATATGAACAACTGCCAAATAGTATCCTTGACTGTAGACAGTAGGTATATTACTGCGCAGAAAATTTGGAGAAATTGTAAGTGTTAAGTATAGTGTAAGTGTAAGTGTTGTGTTTTGAGAGCATGTGTGTAGGGCATGGGTTCGATTCCCACCCAGGACAAACATTCATGTGACGAACATATAGGTTTGTTCTTTGTTTTATATTTGTTATTATGTAGGTAATTGCTATGGACGGGCAGCAGCGTCCTCTCAGTTAACGGTGGTAACCATTCTGCGATCCCCAAGCCGCCTGCCAAGCGTGGGTATTATGGCAACACCTCCCTTTAAGGGAGAGGCCTTCGTCCACCAGTGGACGTCTTCCGGCTGTTGATGTGAAGTGCTATGTATTAACAAAAAAAGTATATAAGTATTCATAGTCCGATTGATCGAACTTCGCGGTCGAACCACGTGGCCACAGCCGTTCTATCTGTTTCCATATTACAAGCTTTGAGTTTGGGGCTAGATGGCGCTATGTGAAAACTCCAACAATATTTATTTAATATTTTGCTTAAACACAGGAATATTTATTAATTTAAGTATTACTGGTATAGTTTTATTCATAATCTGTGTTACAAAAAAAATGGTAGAGTTTTTTTTTAGATAAGTCAGTAAAAGGTATAATAACATAATGTACAAAATGTATCATAACTAACAAGTACCTAATTTGAAACACACATAGGCTCAAAGTCCAAAATTATGTAGTTGTCTATTTCACCTAACATATAGCTACGAGCAGAATTTATAGCATCACAGGAAATGTCCGGCTAACCACCTCCGCCTATCCATAATTTAGTATATCATAGTGCCATTTAATAGCTAATAAATAACTTACAAATCCAAATCAATAATGCTTTCCTGTCAATTTAATTATATGCGAACACAGTTCACGAATAGTCGAATACCATTTTCGGAAATTCCAATTATAATGCGAAGGTTCGAAAGTCGATTTCCCCAGCGCTTTGTTTACGATTACGACCCGCTGATGTATGGGTCCCAGATGCTTTACGGCGTTTTCTAAGCTAAAAGGCTCTTGGTGTAAGTTTCATTATTAAGTCAAATATTTATTGTAATTTATGCTGACACACAACGAAGTTTGAGTTAGCTTTCTGCGCTCACAACTCACAATAAGTTTGTTAGGAGATGAATACCACACTCTTGTTTTCCATTTAACAATTTGCATCTCAACATAAGGAACTTGAATATCGCATAAGGCTACGCTTAAACACTTCACATAACTTAAATAGCCTGCTTATATATCTGTACGAGACTACTTTACATGGACTGCGCCCACACATGCTCTTATGACGTTTTTTTCACGAACCACGTAGCGTAATGTTGAGGTAGGTTGAATTCAGCGTCGTTGAATTCTATAGCCTGACTGGTTTTCTGGTGATCACCTTACACACAGAAAAGCGAAAGCTCTATTTCATAGGTGCTTAAAATGTCTACTTCGTAATTAGCTCCTATGTAATAGCCAAGTGGTGCATAGGCTATTTTGAATTAATTTACAATTCAACACGTAATATTTTCTTTGCTTAGATGACAAACGGTCCTTACAGATGCATCAAGCGTACCTACTCAACGCAGACATTTGAGAAATGCCAGCAATTCCTTAACAAGAAAAGAGCTAATGCGTTTCTCAACCCGCATTGTTTTCCTTGACAACACCGCATAGTTATCCTAAGACAACTTTGCCCCAATTTAATTATTCCAAAATCGGGCATACGGATAACGTGTAGCCATAACCGTCTCACTTCCTTACAAACATAATTTACGAGGCCATGTGCTGGTGTTAACTTAGTACGTACTGGAAAGTGCTTTATAGAACTGAATAATTATGTGATAATGTACCACACAGTACCTAAAGAGTTAGCAAAGCCTTAGATGTCCGCTGTGAAAATAATTGAGGTGCTTAGATTGATCAACCGGAAAAACCCAAAATTGATTGATTGTACGTTTGTTTGGTCTTGTTGAGCAGTCTAGTGTCGCGGGACAGCTTTCATTTGTCTGTAAGGTTGTGTCGAAGGAAAATATCTAAAATTCTTAAGCTTCTTCTGGTGTATCGTTTAGGCTCTCAGTGGTTCTACAAATACACGAAACAGAACAAGAACAGCTGTCTAAATTTTTTTGCAATGTTTTCCGCTTTATTGTGTTGTTGAGTCAGATCAGGCAGATTAGCCAGGTTCTATAAGAAAGCACATTCAAAATGCGCCCTCGAGGGCCTGCCTCTAACAACCTCTGTGGTTGACATCACCACCAGGATCTTCGTGGGAACGCACCGGTACTCCTCTCATACTGCCTTTTAGAACGAAAAGACCAACAACACTTTTTCTCCGGGGCTTACTCGAATGGAAGTTCAGATCTCTAAACCTCCAGACCATGATAGCCTAGAGATGCCTTTGTAATATATAGTACACCAACCTCAGCTACTCGTAGCAATCTTCAGCCGTGAATCATCAGTCGATCCTACGCGGAAACGGGCTTAAGCTGTTGTTTACAATGTTGCACTACTGTTTGTAATTTTTTTGGTTACAAAACAATGTAATTTTAATCGCGGGCTTGCTTTGCTACAAAATTGGTAAAGTCCACAAACACGCGGCTTCGCCACAGAATGTTCCTTTCCTCAAAAGTCTCCTTCTTGACCCACCCTTGGCCATAGTACGACAGAGAGTATTTTCTCTGATAGGACCATTACATATAATAAACAAGAAATGCCTCGGAATAGTTACGTCTTTAGAAATTCCATCCTTTTAAAATATGCTCGAGAACTTTTTCACCAATATGCAAAAAAAAACCCAAAAATTAAGGAGTAATTGCAATGATGTTATATGATCTCTATGAGTAATTGACGAACATACAAAAAATACTCGAATCGAGAATCCTTTATTGAGGTCATTTATAAATACTTAAAACACCAACAAAAATTGCAAACCGCAATGTAAGTAAGTGAAAATTCGAAAGGGTCAGGCACTTATCTGGTGATAACAGTTTTACTGTTTATACTTCTTCTATAATGGCGCCTAGCGTCAGCAAAATACTTGTTATGGCTGAGTAAGAATTGAAACAGTTATAATAAGTCACTTCCGAAGCAAATAAAAGACAATTTACACCTACACTTACACCTTCCTACGCAAGAAACGCGGAAGCTAAGTGAAAGTTATGTTTAGAAAACACATCAAGGTGTAGGGACGACCGACTAACTACTACTATACTGGGTAATTGAAATAATATCCGATCGATCCGTCTCGATCGTGATATACGAGTAAAACAATATTTAAACAGTTCTGTAAATAGCTTACCGAAACTGCATAGAACAATCAATGAGTTGGCAACTTAGGCGAATACAGTTTTCAGATAAGACTACATGTGTTTACATGGGAACTCAACATTATTAAGTCTTTCATGGTAAATATTACCCACATACGCATTTAGCGTTTCGATTCCACTCTTTTATAAGCACAGTGCGGATCATAATATGAAACTGTTGGTGGCCGGAGTATGTGTTTTGTAACAGGTCGAAATTTGGGTGTCAGTACAGAGTAAACAAAGTCCTTCTAGTCCAGCTAGTGCTCCATTATAGTCTACATCATTGCTCATTATCAGGCTGGGTGTATCATCAGCCAAAAGATGTCCACTCCTGAATGAAGGCCTTCCCTTTAAAATGGGGGGTGGGGGTTGGGGGTTGCCTTAATCCCCAAGCTTGGCAGGCGGTTTGGGGATCGCAATGCTTACCACCGTTGTTAACGGAGAGGACACTTTTGCCCTTCCTGCGGTGGTTCTGGATGTTTTAGGACTTACCCAGGTCCCAGGCTGGCTGGCAAGCAGGCTGGGTGTGATCAAACGCAAACTAACTAACTTCTAACTCAAACCATAATAAAACGCAAATACTATTCAGAATAAAAACATTACTGGTATCTGAAAAAGAGAATGCCCTCGATTTGCAACGTCGTACGCATTATGTAAATCGGCTTCATAAAGAGCCCTTTATACGCGCTACTACACTATAATCGTATAACGACTTAACTGCTTTAACTTGTCCACTTTCGACATAATCAATGGAAATTAGGTGTGACTTATCAATAGAAGCAGTGTGCTGTTGTATTTATTGGTTACATAAATTTGTAAATTAGAGCGGTACTTTAACTGCAAGATGGGTGTTTGATTTTGAACTATTCTTGCACAGCACCCTTGCAGATTCAGGCATAATCATCATCCAGAAAACGTCCAGAAGAACACGGGGGGGTCATAATCCCCACGCTGGTAGGCAGCTTGGAAATCCGAGAATGCTCACCACCGTTATCTGAGAGAACATTGCTGCCCGTCCTCCGGTGGTTCTGGATGCAGTTTAGTTAAATATAGTTTTCTCTCTTCCTGTGCCACCTGTATCAGCCTGGGTAAATTTGTCCTAAAACATGACTAAACGACTTCAACAAGAGGCACCAGCTACCAGCCAGACTTATCATCGCAAGAAGTTTTGCCTAACTGACCTCCAAACTTCATTATACCTAATAATAAAGTAGGTACTAATGAAGTAATAAAGTAGCTTAAGGATCGACAAGTTGACGGCTCGAACTCATCGGTGGGCGCGGCTAAAAAGGAAGCTCTCTTCATCAAACAAACTGTGGGAAAGGGAGAAAGAAAGATAAATGAGCGCGCAAATTATTTTTTGTCGACCTTTGGCTGCAGTAATGTGGTTGAATAAACTCTGAGTAAATTTATTCCAACTTAAGTTATTTGAAATGTTTATGGACTAAACTATGCCGCTTGTAAATTATTTTAGTGTTTTTGTATTCCTTATGTTATTTATTTTCGTCCAATGTGGCGTAAAAATTGAGCTAAAATACAAGATGTTTCCTGGCTCATAACTTTCATGTTTATTAACTTTTTACTTTCGTAATAATGTACAATCCTAGATTATGAAGAGATTAATCGATATAATACTTAGTCTTGGACTTACAAAATTACATAGTGGAGTAGTAATACTAACGCGTTTCTATGGAGAAGTGACCAACTTGTCTACTCTTAATGATGAAGTTTGGAGTATCTTGCAATCCCATGATACGCCTTTTAGTTTCTGATATCTCAGCCCAGTCCACTTCTTGAAGCCATCTAGTCATTTCCGTCTGGTTTTGCCCTTTGTTCCTCTTATCTGGATTCCTGCCTTTGAGTATTAACCTTGGGAAGTCATATAGGAATCCCCTATATCAGCAAGATATGATGATGGTAACTCCAAATGACCCAAAATATATCTGGTACGCAAATTGTATTCTAAACTAGAGGTCGCCTGCGACTTCGTCCGCGTACGGAAGAAATTCGGTCCGCTCCCAATATTCTCCACGTTTTTTACCCCCCCAACGATATACATATAGATTGTATTCTATATAAAATTTACATTTTAATAAGAAAATAATATTCATTTATTGATACCGAAGTATACAATTTGTGGTCGTTAACCTTCGTTTCTATAAACTTAACCTTTGTTTTAACTCGTATACCAAACAAATTAAGAAGATTCAGAATAAGATAACAAAAGAACAGTTTTTATCCCAACAAGTTTTTTCTTCCATGCGACCATTATAACATTACTTAAACATTTTAGGTAGCTACATAACAATTAAGCTTTTTTATTGAATACCTAAAATGATTACCGGCGTTTTGATTATTAAGTTCCGTATTTATTATTATATTAGAGTCATAACGACGGAATAATAAGCGAATAAACTGATAATCACAAGTAGTAAAACGGTAAACACGAGATCTTAGATCTAGCCCTGATACAAATCTTCCATTAACAATGCCGAGTAACTCAATAAAAGCGATTGGTTGCACACAACAATTAAACGAGTAGTTATATTAGTTAGGTACACATCAGGTGAACAACCTGTAAACTACACCAGTTACTGTTAAAAATTAATAAAAACAACGGTATTTATTATCGAATACGGGACACGCGATGTTAGAAAAACTATGGTGAATCTTTCTTTGCAGATTTTTGTTGAAAACTTAGAATTTTTTGCACGATAACGTACAAGAAGAATCAATTGTAAATACGTTACGTTTTGGGCTTTTGCAATATCTGTGGGTATTTAAAGTTAGTTATTAAGTAGCTTTTTTCCCTTGCACTGTTAGAAACTAGGAATATAAACAGGGTTACGTACGCGTGTGTAAGCGAAACATCATCATCATCATTCATCATGTGGGGTCATTGTACTCATTATTGTTTATTTATTTATTTAGTTTATAAATAAACAATGATGACAAAAAACAGAATACAGTCAATAATTTAGTTTAGAAATTGTACACATTATACAATTTCGATCAAACTATATTCCTAAAAATGTATACACAGCTTATTACTTGACAACATGCAGTAGGCAGTCGGTTTCAAGTAGAAAAAAAGGAAGGAACACTTACATTAGGTTATTAAATTAAATTTTATCTCTCTTCTTATCTTGATACAGTTACAGATTTCTTACTATAGAGCCAAACCTGAATTCGCAAAAGAAAATCCGCTTTTCCATTTAAAATGCCATTTTCAAAATTATGAGTACAATGATCATGATGATGATGATGATGGCTTAGTAAAACGACATCCCGTAATCCAGTAGAATGTGCTGCAGGAAGGTAAATGATAAAATTGATACTCTATCTTTTGTATCGTACTACGTACGCATTTTGTGAGTTATGAAATTCTTTTCGGTCGATCGTCTTTTGTTTTTCTGCCTTTTGGCAGTGGGATACGTCTTGACTTGCTATCTGCAATGGTACATGGTCGAAACACGTAGATGTCGGTCGGAGGTCGTACATGGTAGATGGTAGATTTTTAGTTTCCCTTTCCCTAAAGAACAGGCTGGATGACTGGTCTTTTTTTATTGTCCTATTAAAATGTGGCCCATAAATATAGCTGATAAATGAAAAAAAAAAATATCTGATCCAAAATTAGCAACTTATAAGCATTTTAATATCATGCTAGACAGAGAGAAGAAACAGCAAATCGTGACGTCACTTCTCTGTACGCCATATAAATCCTGTTCTGACAAGTAAGGCGTGACGTCATTTTTTGTTTTGTGCGGAAAAGGGGCAGAGTTGTCTCTAACAAAAACTTTAAACGCTCATATATCAGAACATTATTAACCGATTTAAATATTTTTTTCATTAAACATACTATATTTACTTAAGTTCTTCATCAAAGCTATTGGTTTCAACGATATAAACATCAGTCATCTACCCTATTGAGTAGAAGTATTAAGTAGGACTATACTAGACACTTGGTTGATTACTTATGCATCTAGATGTCCTTGGCAGTCAACTCTACCGATCGTAGTAAAACACAAGCTAACCGCGTGTGAGGTCTATTCAAATAGTATTTTAACGAGCGCCAAACTTGTTCCTCCTACGCTGAAACCGAAGCAAATTCTTCGTTTATTTATTTTGTATATTTTCTTTTACTACGGTTCTTGTATGTCTACGAAATTGTTTATAGGAGATGTTATTATATCATTAGAGCATACCTACGTAGATTGTTCTATAACTAGAGCCTACTAGTCATTATGTACGTATCTAAGGCTAAGAGTGCTCGATTATTTACCTACTAATCTATATTATGTAGATAAGCTTGAAACAAAGTTGCTAGTGCATACCTAACTCTGTATTACTCTTGCATGTGATAAATTTGGCCTAGGAAGATGTACTGTGTGTCAGTAAGCTGTTTATTTCTTATACAGGGTCATTTGTAGCTAACTCACTGAATAAACCACAACGATACTCTATAGTTGTAGACATAAGTTGTACCACCTAAGGCAGCGACAATGATAAGATGAATGGACAGGAAATCAGCGCACGGATTTTGAAGAATATATGTTGAGCGCCGGCTCTCCTCTCGCTTCAGTCATACTCTGCCTTTGCGACATGCGAGCCGTATGATACGACAATCCAAACTTCTAATACGTGTTCATGTGTTCTCTTTTTAACATGCGGTAATTAGATTCGCTATCTCTATTTTCCGGCAAATGTAATATGCATACTTTTAGCTAGATATCCTTGATTGTGTTGTCTTGTTAATTTTGATCGATTTGCAAGCGCTGGGCCCTTCCATTCCATTATCACTGTCGCTGTCGTATGGTAGACTATAGAAAAGTTCTGAAAGTTCGAACCTCTCGAATGGTATCAATAGTACATCAGCGACCCGAATTAATATTAAGATTAAAGGATAGATGAACCTGCACAAGTATAAACTCTTAGTAGGTACTTCATGAATTAAAACCAAATCCTAGCTCGAATACATAGACAGAAGTCGTGCAACCCACACTAGATACGTTCTAATAGATCGAATCACTCGAATGCCTCGAATGGTGTCGATACGGGTCATCAGCGCTCAATTAAACAAATCGAGTCAAAGAGCAGACAATAGCAGAGGTGTCGCGGAGCTCATTAGATCGTGAGCGCGCTAATGAGGCTCGATCGTATCGTACCGACGTACGACCACTTTCACTTCCTAAGGGCAACAGAATGTGGATCGTAGACGCGAACTCGGTTTTCTATTTGTAGAGATGGGCTGTTGGCGGCGTTGCATGTAGAAATAAAGCTGTATCGATAGTTGTTATCTGATTAGCATGCATCGTTGGCTGGTTTGAAGTTTTTTTTTGTAGTTTGTTGAATATTTTATATAGTTTGTAGGCATAAGTAATAGGGTAGATGACTGATGTTTATATCGTTGAAAGTTGATGTTTGTATCGCTTTGATGAAGAGTTTAAGTAAATACAGTAAGTTTATTGAAAAAATAATTTAAATCGGTTAATAATGTTCTAATATATGAGCGTTTAAAGTTTTTGTCAGAGACAACTCTGTCCCTTTCCCACAAAACAAAAAAAAAACGTCACGCCTTACTTGTCAGAATAGAATTTATATGGCGTACAGAGAAGTGACGTCACGATTTGCTGTTTCTCTCTGCCTAGCATGATATTAAAATGCTTATAAGTCGCTTATTGTTGACCAGATTTTCATTTTGTTTTCATTAATCAGCTATATTTATGGGCCACGTTTTAATAGGACAATAAAAAAACCAGTCATCTAGCCTATTATAGTTCTATTATTATTTACGGGATATTTACCGTGATTTTTATTGTGAAGTGAGCTCCTGATATTTCGGCGCAGTTGCATGCACCATGTTCACGGGCAGACTGCAGATTGCGGGTGGTTGTTAAACAGTTCAAAATAATGCAACTGCGCTGAAATATCGGGAGCTCATTTCACAATATAATCTCGGTAAATATCCCGTAAATAATAATAGAACTATAGTGAACAACCGTGATAGTTTAAAACAGGGTTTTATAAGTAATTATATTTTGTAATAGCAACGCTCCGCGGTTTTACCCACTATCTTACTGCATATTTTTCCAATATGAAAAGTGACATTATGTGTTGATATACCTACGCACCTCCGTTTCGTTCCGAGGCGCTATGTATTTTCTGTGGTTTATTCGATATATACACATACCGCCAGCATGCTAGGTTAGGTACGCTGCTGACTGGTAGTAGGTTTGAGCATTTGGGTTGTCTCTAGAGATTCATCGGTCTGGATGGATACAATCCTTTTGTTTTCAACCGACTTCAAAAAAGGAGATTCTCAATTCAACTGTATGTTGTTTTTTTTAATTTTATTTTTATGGTACTCGATTACTCCGCCAATTATGAACTGATTTTGATGATTCTTTTTTGGTTCGGTAGGTAATAGAGGTAGTCCCATATACATTTTATCGAAATCCGTTCAGTAGTTTGGTTTTTAAATCAAAATTACTAGAAAATATGACGATGTCATCCAGGTATTCGAAGTTGAAGTCGCTTTTTTTAAAGCTTATTATATACAATGTGTAACAAAAACGTTCAACAATACTGGTATATTGTGTACTCATCATTATGAACAACTTTTACTATGGGGCCAAACTTGAAATCGCGAGATAAATAACAGCTGTTCCATACATTTTGTACAAGGCAAATGATCCTTTTTGTATGGAACAGCTGTTTTTTTTTCGCGATGTCAAGGTTGGCCCCATAGTAAAACCTTTTTCCCTTTCCCTTCAGTATTGTTGAACCTTTTTGTTACACATTATATATAACATACAGACGAATTGAGAACCTCCTTTTTTGAAGTCGGTTGAAAATGAGAGCATCGCAGCTCGCATTTTTTATTGCCTATTTAAATTCTTTACTAACCGCATTTTTATAGTTCTTTAGACGTTGCATTTGTAAAGAACGGAGTCTTTCACAACGTTAGCAAACTTCGGGGCGACATCATCCAACATGCAGGTTATTTATACACGATAAGAGCCATCTGATGATAAAAGTTGCCCTACAACTTGACGCAATTACGTTGTTGTTGACGCAATTATGTTTCGAAAAACTCGATTCGCGATTGCATAGCCGCGAGCGTGAAGCTATATTTATGAGACAACTACTTAATATCATACTGATCTAGAATATTATTACGAGAATTATAGAAGATCTTGTAACAAAATTGAAGACGCCGGGCTGTTACACGCAGTCCTCAATTTTGTCTCTAGGAGAGAAAAATCTTATAAAAATTGACTATGCTTAACAGACTAACAAAAAAGTATTTTTAACATTTTTCACACATGACAATGTCCAATTACATTACATATCATGCAACCTCAACGTAAAGTAAAGCATTAACTCATAATAAGGGATATAAAGTTGTATGAAACTACCTAAGGAATAAAGTGATTTGAATTTGGAACGTCAAATTTGTGTGGTAGCTCGTGGAAAACTCTATGTAAAAAAATGCCCATTGTAATTACATTGGCATGGCATTGTAAAGAGGTTTGTTCGAAAAACGAAACGGGCCACCATAGGCAAAACAAAAAAAAGGTGCGTTTACAAAGAATGTGAAACAAAAGACGGTTGTTGGTCCTGTGATTGTCAGTGAATTTGGAGCTCTGGCTTTTTATTGTCTCGCAGAAGGTGAGAAAAGTAGAGTATGCTCCTCTGGAATAAAACCTGTCTTCGTCATGGGCAGCTTGAACTCGCTTCACTCAGGGCTCTATATAACTCAAGATTCCCCTCGTTACGCTCAGGGCCCAATATGCCGCCCGCGACGTAAGACACTGCTTTATTCCCTTAGTGCATAATCTACTATTTTGTCAGGGATGACCTGGGATGAAAATGGGGAAAAAATTGAATGGATGATACTTATTTGGGAGCGAGACGATTTTCTTCCGTACGCGGACGTGTAAAGCGCGGCGAATATTTTTTTGCCCAGAGCGGCTAAATTGCTAGATCGGACCCTGAGCGTATGTAAATATGCCAACTTATTAAAGACAATAACTTGGTAGTACCGACACTGCGCGTGATCTTGTGCACAAAACACCCGCCCTTACACGAAATGAAATAAACGAACAGGAAATCCGGCGCGTCCACTTCCCATATACCTACAGCGCGGCCATCTGCCGTTTGTAGTTCTTAGCGTAAGAGCGAGTGATTTGTGCACAAGGTCAGGCACAGTTTCGATACTACCTAGTGGAATAAATATTAAATAAATAACTCTAGATATAGGTGGACATTTCAAACAATACTGTCATTACTTATGGCCTATGCCTGATTATGTTTGTTCCTTACTACCTGTGCCCGTTTCATTACATTTGTATTCATTTGTTTTTCTGGGATATAAATGGTCCCTCTATCTCTTTATCCGACCCTCAAAATATGCCAAAAAAATTATATATTTATATCCTTTGACAGACGTCAGAGCTCCCACACGAATGAATTAACACCTAAGAGGTAGGGCCTTCGCTTTTCTGTGGAATGAACCGATTTAGTTTTTGTTTGAAAGGTGATTTGATCTAGAATGGTCTTGGGTTGGTCTTAGAATGGGTTTGGCAGGACGCAGCTGCACGCGCGTCGAGCTCTGTTTTCACTCTTTGAAAAAGGTCACCGGATGTGATCGAAACTATAGTCGGAGTATCCGATTTAATTAAACGTTAGTATTCCCGTATAAATAAAACAAAAATGTGTCAAAACCACGTCAGTTTTCATAATAGAATGGTCTTAGTTAATAATATTAAAGTAAAGTACGTATAAATAAATCCTCGTAGCTAGGTATGTATAAATGCAATACTTATAAGCGTTGTTCACCAATAACGTACCATGTTTTGTTCACGCTGTTGGCTCGGATTCGTATCCGATATGGTAATTAATCCTATGATCAACCATCAGTGACAGATGTTGATTTGAGTCCGTTTGAATGATCGCTTAATTGTCATGTAGCTGGTGTAGCCAAGTTGTTTGCTCACGCGGTTCTATTCTAAACAGCTGTTGCATGATTGAGGATTAGGAGAATACACGCTATAATACAGGTTTAGTTCTAATCAGTTAGCATCCTTTTAACGGCATATTCTGTACATCAAAACAAACAACTTTTACTTTTACCAACATTAAAATGGCTGTTCCATACATTTTGCCCAAGTTCGATGAACTTTTTGTATGGAATAGCTGATAATTTATTTGCAATTTCAATGTTGGCTCTGTAGTAAAAGTTGTTTGTATTGATGTAGGTACAGAATATACCCTTGAAAGGATGCTAATGAACTGATTAGAACTAACCCTGTATAATGTCTAGAAAGGGCGCAACGAATAATAACTTCCTTGACTTTTTCTTGGAGTTTCTTAGAGTAGCAACTCGAGGCATTGGAGTCGATCGAGAGAAGAGCTATGAGCTGATAGGCAACGACACTGTGGTCAAGTCTCAGCTGCAAAGCTTGGAGCATCGACGTAAGGTTGTTTGCTTGTCAGTTTTCTATCGGACGGTTTTCGACATTTCGGAGAATGCGCTCTTGAATTTTCCACCTGCCCCTTTTTATTACAGGACAGCCAGACACACGCGGCCAAAGCGCCACCCGTACATGGTGGATATTCCTCACGTACGCACAAAGTGCTTTGATTCCACGTTTTTTATTCGCACAACGAGGTTGTCTCAGGATGGCTCTTTGCCAAAGTCTGTGCTTTCCAAAAATTACAATTTGGGTGTCTTCAAATCCAGAGTGAATAGGTTCCTTTTAGGTATGCGTGCTCCATACTAGACCCCAAACTACGTAGTATTACAATTTATTCTGCGCCCAAACTAAAAAAAAAAAAAAAAAAGTTTGTAGGTATGCACCGATTTTGCTCTTTTTTTAATGAGCAAGAATAAATGGCACTCTCTTGTTTGAGCACTATTCTTTGCGTAACATCAGGCGAGATGGCAGTAACGCAAAAGTGTATACTTACACATAAAAAATACAGTCTGCATCAGAATAAGAACTATACGATCAAGACATTTTAAGAAGGAATTGATTCTAGGTCGATGAATAATTTATTAAAAAAGTATATACGAGTCCCGGGTGTACGAATGCATGGGTCTTATATTTTGTTATTTTACTGACTTACTATGCATTTCGTTAGAGGTAAAGAAAATTTAGACAACTGCGCAACGGCTTTCAGATTACTAGCAATAGATATACCTACTAATTAGTATTGCTGGCACAAAAAATACGAAACAGAAAAAAAAACCGACAAAATACCTAGGTAAGAATACTCAAATAAGTAAATAATATAATACGATATAGTACGATTGAAAGACTGCATACATTTATCTTAATTATATTAGCTTTTGATGTAGCTTATTCTGATTATATGCTAAGAATAAAATCAAATTACTGTAATACTCACCTATCTCTACATTGGCGCAGCGTAAGAGAAACCCTATACAAATTTATGACGCCCAGACAAATAGAAGGTAGTTTACCCAACTTCAGGGACATTCGCATGTCAATGACCCTCGGGAAACAAAGACATATTCATAGGTAGGTACAACACGATTACCTACGAGTAACAAAGCGCGAAACTATGAATGATGTATTCAATTACAAGGGACCGGCATGCGGCAGTCGGACAGATTATACGAACGTAGGGCGAAGCGGGGCTTCCTTGGCTTCTAATGACAGTATGCTTATGAGGGGTGTTGTAAATGTTGCCCTTACTGTGTGTTATTGTATTTGTTAGATTACATCATCGCTCTAGCGTATACTTTGGTTGAAAGCTGCATGAAAGAGGGTCGCAGGTTCAAGCAGCTATTTTGTAAGCATAGGTATGATAATTATCGAGACCATAATAGTCCTCTAGAATTATCTATGCAATGACTAAAATGGATTCATGCCATTTTAGTCCCGAGAAAGTGCGTCCCACATTTAAAAATCTTCTTTCGCCCCACTTTTTATGCCGTGTTCGGCCCAACATATATCTAAAATGATATAATTATGTACATTGGCAAGAATGAATATGGTATCCCAATAATACCTGTTAAAAAAATAACAACTAACTTCAATTTCTTAAATTTCTGGTACCTGGATGACATATTTTTTCCAGTTGTTTCTTTGATTAAGTACGAGAAAGAGAGAGCTAGATCGTCCAAGAGCTATTTTGATTTAAAAACCAAACTACTCAAACGATTTTGATAAAATTTATATGGGACCACGTCTAAAGTATGACCTACCAAACAAAAAAAAATATATCATCAAAATCAATTCATAATTGGGGGAGAAATCGCGTAATATACATATAAAAAAACATGTAGTCGAATCTGAACCTTCTTTTATGAAGTCGGTCAAAAAGAAGGTTCGACTTCCCTGTCTGGATTTTCTATCAACATTTCAATGAGGACATAACATACTTGGATTTCATTGAAATTATGACAGATAATTCGAAAACTCATTAATCGACAGGATTCGATTCTGAGCAGCGACACAGGTACGCCGCTATTGATCTAATAAAATGTTGTCTAATAGACACTGAGTTTCTTATCAAAAATATGAATACTTCTTTAACATAAGTGGAACTTGTTTGTTACAAGCCTTTGCATCAATTAATAATGAAATGTAAAACACGCTTCACGCTAAAAGGTTTTGCTGAAAGTAATTTATTCAATTTCCCTGTTTACATTTGCATTGTGCATACAAATTCTTTGAGAATTTACCAATGTTGTGTCGCAAAATATCGCGTTCGTAAAGTGCTCTGTAACTTGTAAAGTGGCGATTGACTTGTAGCATTTGCTTGTAATGTATCATCTGAGGCGACCTTGTTACAGGTTACAGTACAGTTGCAGTGCTTACGAGGTGAATGTTCGCTTTAAGTTACGCTCTAATCAAGCATGCTCATTCGTGTCCCGCGACAAACCACGATTACATCTCCAATTTACACTGGGGATGTAATCGTGGCATCCAATGAAAAAAAACAAATCGTGTCATCATCAACCCGGAGACGTCCACTACTGAACGAAGGCCTACCCCTTAGACAGAAACACTGTACGTCAACCTGATATTTGCATTCCAGCATGCAGTTAAAAACCACGTTTCAGTTCCTTATGGCATTACTGGCAACATACTCATCGGTGACACCAAATGATCTATCCCACGACAAAATTTACTTTAATCTGTCGAAATGTCTGTATGATTTATAGTGTAGTCTGATGTGTGTTGGTGCTCGCATTCGTATTTTTCAACGAATCTTGGTATACAGGTTCTACAATTTCATAGACATTTTTGTCGTTACCGATTTTTGTTTGGAAGGTATTTCCCTCAATAAGGCATCTTATCTTTATCGCTTTCTTCTAGGCAAGCGTGCTCAGTCGTAGACTACATCTTCGTTTAACATAAGACGAGATGGCAATCAAACGCAAACCAATAATTATTAAAAAAGAAGAGCCAATTTTGATAATATTCTGCAGAAACATTCTGCACTAAAATTTCGAAAATGAGCAAATACGGTCAATATTTTCTCAAGATATAAGTTAAATTTAAAGGGATTCGAGAACAACGACGTAACGAGGCCGCTCTGCTCGCTTGCTGACTGACTTGCTTAGTAATGCTCGGGTTGTAACGTGATACATTACACTGAAATGTTACAATAGTCCCCTCACCACCTTAACATAAACATGTATGTAAATTAGTGAATAACCAATAATGTATTACGTTTAAAATGATAGCCACACAGCAAATGCCAATAAACTTACATTTATATTAGCTTAGAACATATTGTAAAATCGTAAAACACAGATTCACTTTTCTGAATTCGTTGTGGTCAATAATTTCGGTTAACATTATACACATTATAACGTTTTGATAATAGCAATAACGTTTTATAGATTGAGCACGTTCCCGCTTTATGGAAATTGTAGTAGTTTTACCGTAGGGTTACGTTTTATTAATATATTTTAATCGCAGGTTATGGCTTTTCCACGGAGTTTCTACTGAGATGAACCATTTTCATTGCGATAATCCGAATTCGTTATGGGTAATAATGTTACGTAGTTCTGTTTTATGTTTCCGGATTCGTTTACCGACTCTTAATACATAATAATAATTATTAAAGTATCATTTTTATGTCACAGATATGAAAAAGACAGTCAACTAAGGATATAGTGGATAACTTATAATAGTAGAGCTACAGACGCGTTCATGTCTTTTAAGTAAAGAATAATAGGTATAAACCAATTTAATTACCATCTTCCTTCGATGTACCTATTTCCTACTACTGCTACAGTTTTTAATGCAATAGATTAAAAAGATGTACGAGACGATCGCCTGGTGGTATCACGCCTACCCATAATAGTAGCAGTGCTAGAATTGTGAACTTGCGAACAAAATCCTGTGCCGCACTGCACTGCGCTCTAGTTATTCTATCATGTATTTGGGGCTTAAAGTAAAACTTCAGGGCTAATGGTATATTGTAGGTACATTGAAGCCAATTGTAATGAGAGTCACCATCAAATCTCTCAAAGTAAACACTTTCGAGACCCCATTAGGCCAACATTACTTTTATTTGTACGGGATAAAATTGCATTATTTTGTTAAAGTTGCAGGTCTGTACCGCTACAATGGTCATAGACAGGCGTTATCTCACGACAGCTTTTATTTTGTTCGTATTATTTGTTAATTTCATCAAAAAAAACTGTGTCACTACTCGTTTTGTTACGTTGAATAAAATCAATCAATACTTCCGTAGCCTATAAATTATTGAAACTGAATAACTAAGCCCCTGAACGTCGCGGCCGATGCAATAGCAATTTGTCATCGCTTACTAAAGCCCTCAGAATCGTGTTTTAATTTAGACTCTATTTCTTTGTGATAAGTTTGAAATATGAGTATTGAAGGTAGGTAAGGTAGAAGGTACGTGAGGACACGCACAATCAATTTCGCGGCACGCGCCTATGAAGCTCGAAGTTCGTGTTGTGAACGGGAACACCGCGCAAAGCCCCGTAAGGTCAGAATTGGGAACGCACCTAACGTCATAGTACCCTCATAAGATAGATAGATAGAAACACTTTATTGTGCAAACCAAAAATAAAACTACAATAGGAACAAGCAGAGAAATTGTATCGTTACAGAGTCAAGATGGAAAAGCTGAAAAAAATATCAAGACAATAGGCATGATGACTACTAATTTTTTATTACCTCATAAAAAAGCTGATCATCAATAGAGCCTATCAACGAAAACAAAATTTAAAATAATTCTAAAATAAATAAGTTCTAACTATTTTAATTTCTAGCTAGACAAAGAGCGCGCTATACTGAGCTATGACGTCAATCCACAGCCGCGGCATACAAATGCTATACTAACACGCGCTTTGCGAGAAAGGGATAGAGCATCCCCTCTCTACCCCACCTTAAACTTTAAACGCTCATATCTCAGAGATTTATCAGCCAAAACAATTTATCTTTTCAGTATGTGTAAAGTATTTAGTAGTTAGGTGCTTAGTGATGAATATATCATCACTAAGCCTATTATTTGTCATAAATTAAACATTAGGTCACACGCTTATTGAAAATTGTTCAGTAGTTGTATACGTTCGGCCTTTACTACTTTTTTGTCTTAGTATCGCGTAATATAAATATTTTCATCACTCTTTATCGTCTTTAAGTGGAGTACAATTTTTTGTACCTGATTCTTATGTTAACTCTCGCAGTTTCACTTACCTACCTAGTCTTTGTTTAAGTTAAGTTAATTAACAATTTAACACTTGGAAATTAAAAATAAGAATTAAGATAATTTAAATAATTAATAATAATTGATAATTAATTGAATTGATATTTAATTGATAATTTTGAATAAAATAACCTATTAACAGATTAAGTACCTAGAATATACATAATGTTTACCTGATATATTATATGTAACCTAGAAAGTACATATAGTAGGTAAGCACTTACTTAAATAAAATACTTAAAAAAAAAAAATACAACCGACTTCAATTTCGAATACCTTGATGACATCTTCATATTTTCTAGTAATTTTGATTTAAATCCAAACAACTGAACCGATTTCGATAAAATGTACATGGGACCACTTCTGAAGTATACCTACCAAACAAAAAATAACCATCAAAATCAGTTCATAATTGGCGGATTAATCACGTAACATACATTAAAAAAACGGCTTCTACTCCATACCTACCTATCTCATCCTAATTTTGTCAATTCGATAAAAAAGTCCACACAGTATAAAGAATACAACGTAAATAACCTTTTCACTATCCTCCGTCCCAACATAAAGCTACGACATCGTGAGAATGATCTATTCAAGAGAAATTGAGGTCTCGCGGAGGCGTTTCCTCTCAGCTCACATTTCCTGTGAAGATATAAATTTCCATTGAGAAAATATCAGCCACCGGCAAATGCATTACATGCGCTATATAAGGTTAATGGTTTACTAACTACAAAGTTGCATAGAGGTACTTATAAAGACCAAAGACAGATGAACTAATGAGGTTCCACAGGCAAAACTTTCCGCAGATGACGCCAGCGGCGGTCCGGATGTGGCAAAATCAAGTTTTCTTGATATATATTTTTTTTCTTAGTTTTTGGCATCGTACGTTGTGCATTCTGCCAGTGTCAAGTTTATGAATTTTAACATTTATTTGTTATCATCAAGTCATATAAGTCATGAAATCACAGTAAGTCACATGAAATTAGTCATAGTCGACTCCAAGTCATACCCCAGTAAAGTTGTGGTGACTTTACTATGAGCTTCTACGGAGTTTTGAAAACAACACGAAAATACATGTTTCACCACATTATATCACTTGCCCACACTCGTGCATGTAATTCAACACTCAATGAATAAAACACCACCATTTTTAATCATTAATTCGCGAAAAAACACAAGTTTAAGAAAAGAATAGAATGCAACGACATGATTTTTCCGTGTTCCCGCCAAAACCCTTCTTGATATTAATCGTTGCTTACCTCTATCTGCTCTTGATAAGGGTGTTGTCGAAAATCTAGTCCACGGAAAAATACTGGGTACTGTTACTTGTTTTAAGAATCTATGCAGCTGTTGACGGCCTGTAACCTACATTTTATGTTGGACAGAGCTTTAATTAGCAAGGCAAAGGATTGCCGTACAAATCTGTATATGCAGATTCTCCCTGGTAATACGAGTCTAATAAGATTAAAAACATTAAATTGGAAAAAAAAAACTGTATGCGATTGACTGTTGACTATGGGCGTACTTATCGACAATGCGCTACCTAGCGGAAAAAAAACGCAGTGTGGATCCCCATTCGAGGATAGGTACTCTAGATTTATTACTATACTACTCTATATCAATGAGGGGGTGTCGGAATAAACTCTATATCGGAAGATGCGTGTTTGATATATATTTTTTTATACAATCAAGTGACGAGACGAGCAAGACGTCTGGTGGTTAGCTTCACGCCTACTACTAACAGTAGCAGTGCGAGAATTGTAAACTTGCGAACACAATTCTGCGCCGCACTGCAATGCGCTCGTCACCTTGAGATCATCATCATCATCAGCCCGGAGACGTCCACTGCTGAACGAAGGCCTCCCCCTTAGACCGCCACACTGTACGATAACCTGCCACTTGCATCCACCAGTTGCCCGTGACCTTTACAACACCCTGAGATATCGAATGTTAAATCTCTTCATACCCAGTAATTTCACTGGTAACATTGCCCTTCAAACCGGATCACAGTAATGCTTGCACACTACTGCTTGGCGGTTGAATAACTGGCAAAGGTGTGGTACTTCCCCAGGCGGACTCTGGAGTAGAGTCCTACCACTACAACTACTACTTTGATATTCGATCTAAACCAGAAATGTGTTTTAGATTATAAAACAGCAACCGACGGTTCGCCCTAGAGGGACCGATCCTTTTCAATGAGTACAGTTAGCTGCTTTGTACGATGAAGAGTGCAAATAAGTCATCCGTTTACTCATTTTAGAAATTATTCACCGTTCACTCGTGTTTGGACCTGTGTTGATAATTCAATTTATCACTTAGATACTTATCTATGATGATTTCGGCATTGCTTTAGAATAGAAAATATAGTAGCTAATCATGAAAACGATAAAAGTAAACATATAGACAATAGGGTAGATGACTGATGTTTATATCGTTGAAACCAATAGCTTTGATGAAAAATTTAAGTAAATATAATATGTTCATTGAAAAAATAATTTAAATCGGTTAATAATGTTCTGATATATGAGCGTTTAAAGTTTTTGTTAGAGACAACTCTGTCCCTTTCCCACAAAACAAAAAATGACGTCACGCGTTACTTGTCAGAATATAATTTATATGGCGTACAGAGAAGTGACGTCACGATTTGCTGTTTCTTCTCTCTGTCTAGCATGATATAAAATATAACAGTCATCTAGCCTATTGATATCGGCATAACATAAACAAGCACTGAAAAAACAATCAACTTCAATTTTGTTTTCTTGGATAACATATTTTTTCCTGAGTTATTTTGATTGATAAACTAAACTACTGAACAGATAATTTGAAAATAAAAAAGCAAATCGGTTTATAAATAAAAAAAAGAAAGAAAATATGTTGAGCATCTTCTCCTTTTTGAGGTCGGTGAAAAAGTCTCAGTAATTTAAAGACTACGATGTTTGTATGAAAAGCTGGTCTTTCGTCAAAGAACACTTATAAATACATACTCAACAGTAAATTTACTGGTGATGATGAGGCAAAATCTTAAAGATTAAAAGGTCTTGGTTAGCATCCGAGTATATGCGGTATTCGTAGAAAAAATACATTGGTGATCAGCGACGGTGATAATGGAATGGACGAGCCCAGCGCTTGCAAATCGATCAAAATTAACAAGACAACACAATCAAGCATATACCTGACTAAAATTATGCACATTACATTTGCCGGAAAATAGAGATAGCGAATCTAATTACTGCATGACAAAAAGAGAACACATGTGCATGTATTAGAAGTTTGTATTGCCGTATCGTACGGCTCGCATGTCGCCAAGGCAGAGTATGACTGAAGCGAGTGGAGAGCCGGCGCTCAACATATAGTCTTCAAAATCCGTGCGCTTATTTCCCGTCCATTCATGTTATCATTGTCGCTGTTGGTGATCGTAAACTGCAATGTTTCAATTTCAGAAGGCTGGTTAGATACTTATTTAAAAACTTTATCCCTGTTCAACTCTCTCTACTTTCAAAACCGTTGCTGTTAACGAAAATTAAAATAGAGCAAAAACTTTCATGCAAATAACTTTTACAAAATTTATTAAATACTTGACACTGATACTACAAAAGTTAGTTCACAAAATTTAGAACATCCCTTCCGAAAATTTATAATGTAGGTAACCTCTTAACGGCATACGTTCTTTAATTAAATTTACGGTAGACAAATTACTTCTCGCACATATCATAAATTTCAATTTCAAACGCAATTTAATATCAATTAGGTTAGAGCACGCTTTTCGTTACCACATCAAGAACGTAATATCACTTCTCAATATGAATCAACCGACGAGTCCATTAAACTAAGTAAGTTCACTAAAATAAGTGGCACTACACCGTATCTCACCGTTCCATAATGCGCTTAACTTTATCATAAACCAGTAAAAAATAAATTTGATGCTTGCTATGATCACTCGCCGATAGCCGATGTCGGTTTTACTTACTGGATATCAGGGTTCTCAGTTCGATACCACGGAATGGTGCTACATAGATTGTAAAAAGTGCTAGATTACTAAGATTTGAAAAAAAATACTAAATTCAGTAATTTGAATTACGAAGAAGTATTTTGTTGTGGTAGGACTCTACTATCTACTCCGCCTAGGGGAAGTGTCAGTTGTTAAACCGTCAAGCAGTAGTGTGCAAGCATTACTGTGTTCGGTTTATTTAATTACTTGGCATGGCATCTAATATCTTAGGGTGACGAGCGCAATGCAGTGCAGGATTTTGTTCGCAAGTTCACAATTCTGGCACTGCTTCTGTTATGAACAAGCGTGATGCTTACCACCAAGCAAACGTAACTCTTTCATCGACATTCTGTTGCATAAAAAAAAAATTACAATCTGTTACTGCCAATTCCGATGTGTTTTGTAAAGAAATCTATAAATGTACGGTAATTGTTGTTAATGCTATTTAGTCCTAGATTCACTAGGCACTGTATATTAGAATCAGTGCTCTACATATTAAAATAGTGCTAAGTCTAGCATCGAAAGTGCTATGTTTGCAACACTGACTGGATTAAAGTAATGGGTACGCCGTTTTGTTGTTTTTATGAGAGTGCGTATTAAGTGTGGCCAGTTAAAATGCTTGAGTGCTATCAAATGTAATTAACAGCTTGGTTGTGGAGCTTTGGTTCATAACAAGTCGCTGGATGTTTAATGTTGTTTTTGTACAATGAACTCGACCTTTAAACTCTTTTCGCTGATTCTTGAGAACATTTTTGTTTCTTTGACCACATCGTCACTTATCTAGCATAAAATGAGCTGTGGTTAAATACCTAGTCTGACAAACATAAAAAAATATGCTTATGTTGCGTTGACAAGCCTAATTTGGCTTGCTACTGATTTCCCGGGGTCTAAAGTTTGTGCTAAAGGTGGCTACGGTGAAAGGTAAGTGCAAAAAAAAGCTAAAGTGACGGAATGGAATCAAAATTAATAGCTATTCTAGTGAAATGGGATCCAATAGGATTAAATACCACGCAAATGTATACTATAACTTTAATGAAAAACGAACTGGGGACAATAGGACAAACATAAGAATGTTCTACGTCAAACTGAAAACTGATTGTTTCACACCAAACAAGGATTTACTACTAGTTTAAGTGTGCGCCTAATGCCAGAAAAATATCAGATTTCACCCGCGCGTCTTGCATTAGCTTAGAGTCGAAAATCGCATGATATAATTGATGATGATAGTGACTTTGAGCAATTTAGGTGAGATTTTATTTAATTATTCAAAATATAGGCATGAAATAACAAAAATAAACGGTTACTCTGCTAAAACATGTCTGGCTGTGTAATTCGTAAAAAATTATGTGGTGTTGTCGCTGATAATTTAGAGCATTTGAATTAAAACAGTTTTTTTTGTTAATAATTTTTAATTTTCTTTTAAATAAGGAAAGATTATTTTCCAAAATTCAATTCGGTTACTCGGCTTCTATAAACTTTCCCCTACCTGTAGTATTTTTTTAATCTGAATATTTACGTTCTTAATCATTAAACGATGTGTTTAAAAATACACCTTTTACTTAATTTTGGCATTGGTCGCCCCCTTAAATTAACTGCTAGTTTAACTAGTTTTAACGAGTGACAGCCTATTTTAATGCTTCACTGGCTCAGTTGTGAGTGGAGGATTTACAAACGCCATTAGAATTCTTCTCGGATGTATCCAGGTCTCCTCGCACGATATTTTCCTTCAACGAAAAGCAGGTGGTATAAAATCCGTAAATAAGCTCCAAAGAGCTCATTGGTACGGGCTTCAGTTCGAGCTCATGACCTCACGAACTCAAGTCAAGCTGTCTCCCGGTTAGACTAGCATATAAAAATAAGGCAATAAAGGTAATAAAGCGCTAGACTGCGACAAACTGAAAACTGTGAGGTTCACGCCGAACAAAGGTTTACTCACGAGTTGTTTAATACTTCGAAATGGGTTCCAAAGTGTGCACACGCTGACCAACGCTTGGCACTCGTTAAGCTTAGTACGAGTTTACATTCACATCATTCACAAAAGAGCTGTTAGAAATCGGCTTTTCATCACAGGTCGGTGACTCGCTCCGTTCAGGATGTGCGCAGAGACAAAACGTTTGCTTTGACAAAGCCTGGCTTATATGCGTGTCGCTACGTTAGCTGATAGGCGGCATCTCCACAAACGAGATAATCATGGAGATGGGGAGACCTTGGTAGAGTCGGATCACTGGGGGAGACTATTCATTAGAAGCATTAAGGCGCTCCTGGCCAGAAAACGCCCCAAAAGAATCAACTTTTCTCTAAGATAAACTACAGTCTTTAATGTGAAAAAAATATATGTTATTATTGAGCATGTCTTTAAGTGGCAATATTAATCTGATACACATAATAAATGGAGTTTTGGCGGGAACGCTAGAAAATCATGTCGCTGCATTGTATTATTTTCCAAAACTTGTGTTTTTTCGAGTGTTAATGCATAAAAATGGTGGCGTTTTATTCATTAAGTGTTGATTTACGAGCAAGAGTGTGGGCAAGTGATATAATGTAGTGAAACGTGTTTTTTCGTGTTGTTTCCTAAACTCCGAAGGAGCTTGTATTAAAGTTGCCACGACTTTACTAGGGCATGATTGGACTTGACTGTGACTTACTGTGTGTGACTTGGACTGTGATTACGACTCATTTAACTGCAGAAAGAAGGATCGATGAAGAAATATGTATTCGGCTGAAGGACTAGTATCCATGGCCAGGAACTTTTAAAAACAAACAACAAAAAACACATAATAAATAACTTCGCTCGAGAGTTTTGGCGGGAACACTGAAAAATCATGTCGTTGCATTCTATTATTTTCTTAAACTTGTGTTTTTTCGCGAATTAATGATTAAAAATGGTGGTGTTTTATTCATTGAGTGTTGAATTACATGCACGAGTGTGGGCAAGTGATATAATGTGGTGAAACATGTCTTTTTGTGTTGTTTTCAAAACTCCATAGAAGCTCATAGTAAAGTCGCCACAACTTTACTAGGGTATGACTCGGACTCGACTATGACTAATGTCGTGTGACTTACTGTGATTTCATGACTTATTTGACTTGATTATAACAAATAAATGTGAAAATTCTTAAACTTGACACTGGCAGAATGCACAACGTGCGATGCCAATAACTAAGAAAAAAAAAAAAAAAAAAACTTCGCTCGATCGAAAAAGAATCCAAAGTCACCTCTATTTCGGATTTTGAATACGTTTATCGACCTAATTTTTCCAAATTATATTTTTCTATTAATTTTTAAGGCGTTATCGACGCGACCGAAATCCGAATCGGAAAAATGCGACGCGCTCTCGCTCGCTCTATAACTACAACTGAGAGGAGCAAGGATATGTAAGCTAGCAGGACTATCGTTATCCGGGGAAATTGTCAAACAACTTATTGTTAGATGATTTCCATAGTATCACTGTTCTGCTGGTCCTTTCTCTAATAAGCGAACTCGTTGCGATACATTCGTCCGTAGAAATGGCGCCGTACAGTAACCAGACAAACAAACGGATACCTACGAGTATCTACAGTTTTTTGTTTTATGAGATAATAGCACATTATTAAATTGGTAGTTAGGGTATATTATCTAAGTAACATCAGATTACAAAGTGATACAAAATATACCAAAGTGTAAGAAAAACCATAAAATAAAAAATAATTTATAGTCTGATACTCAAACAAAATCATGCTTTTTTTTGAGTACTTACTTCATAATAAAACATGTACAAATACGAGATGGATAGCCTTTTAAATTTTTACACAGAAAAAATCTAGTGAAACTTGAATCATTTCAATTGACAATTCAGCCAAACTGTTAAGCAGCTTGTAGGCAGACGCCGTAAGTACCTTTTTTTCCTACGTAGGTACCCTTTCAATACGTATGAATGATAAGTAAAGATTCTGCAAATTAAAACTGTTACAAAAAGTTACAGACAGAGAAATGCAGTTTCCCCGTGAAAAGAGAAAACATACAAAGAAGTTAGATTCTGAAGCTTCGAAAACCACAATACGAAGTAAACTTGCTACTAACAAGTTCCTAAACAACTTGTTGTTCTCTTCATCGAGTTTAGCAACATATTCGGTTTTCCTAACCAAATAATACCTCAATCTTGAGATTCCTCTGTTATTAGATATCAAACTTTATATGTCAAGACATAAAGTTTTAAATCAATTTCATTTCATAGATTGTGGTGGTTGCATAAGTCGACGATGTCACATACAAGACACTCAAAGTTTCGATGTTCTGTCGAATCTCATAATAGAGTCGAACGCATGCGATTGGTTAGTTCTACATTTAGTTTAAGCTTCACTAAGTTATGAATTAGAAATTACTTTATATTATACCTACTGTAGCTTATTCCAAGAAAGTTTCTCCTATATTCCTAATAGATTGCGAGCAGCGGTTATGGTACATAATTCAGAACATATGAAATGAAAACATTGCAATTTTGTCTAATTTTAAATAACTGCGATCCTAGCAGTTATTATTATAAGAAAATGACGCTAACTTGCAATATCAAATTGATTATCGAAAATTAATTTGCAATTATTAAGATGAATAGATAGAATCTCATTTCTTCAATTGTGAACCAGCTTAAAGAGCACAAATATCTCAAATGACAAACCAGGACAATAAAATTGATTGTATCATTAGAAACACGGTAACACTCTTTTGCATAAAGACTAAGTGAAGTATGTCGATAGCTATAAGTGGCGATTCGATCTACACACACCACTGCACACTGTTTTATTCGGTTAGTGTTGTAAGCTATTCGAATCGATGTTTTTGTGTTTAAATGAATCATTGAAGAATATGCCTCAAGTTAACCCTTAGCGGAGCGTTGTGTTGGTGGCGACCGCGAACCTGAAGACGCAGCGTAGTAAGGCCTAGGTGGACCGACGACATTGTAAAAGTCGCGGGCAGCCGGTGGATGCATATGGCAGGTTGTGGTACAGTGTGGTGGTCTAAGGCCTTTGTTCAGCAGTGGACGTCTCCGGACTGATGATGATGGAGCGTTGGTCGTTTAGCTGCAAGATATGGCGACATTATTACAGGACCGAGGCACATGGCATAGTAAGAGAGATGCCTATACTCGCAAGTAAGATAAAGAAGGCTGTGGATGAATGTTGATGAAAAATAACCTAACAATAATCTTTCGTAATAAACAATCGCAAGACATCACTATTCTGCTGAGGCTCCGGTTAGATGAGCGGCGCCAGAAACGATACCTACCACATCTCTTTATTCTGTTTAAAAACTTACTAAAAATAAAATTTAAGCACATACTCGTTGAATGTCCATCCATCACGACATTCACGACACACGATTTACTCGCGTATTCCATTCTGCTCCAAACCGCAACTGCGGTAATCCGATAGCCGGTGGGTTTGTAAACGATACCGAATCCAATCCGAAGGCCTCACCTGCAGTTATTACAACTTTTTGCTCGGGTTGACAAGTCACGTTTAAGTGGATAAAAAATTCAAGCAAGTACCTACGTGAGTATGCACTGGGATTGACTGTTGGATATTGATTTCAAGGCTGCTGTTTTTAAATTAAATATTGAATGGGCTAACAATGTTTTTGGGATTTCTCCTACCGATTTCACAGCAAACTGCTACTTACGCGATTAAATACGAACATTGTAAAAAATGTTAGGGATGGAAAAAATTACGAACGAGCCCATCGAACGTAGCATCATTGAAAAAGAGAGAAAGAGCCAACTCCTCCAAGTCAAAAACAGAATATTCAAATAAATGTACTCATAATAATTTATGATGTTCCATAAACTATTCTATTAAAATCACTTATCGTTTAATAGTAATTACATTAGAGTCCAACGTAGCCGTTTTCTATTTAACCTTTTAAGTAACCATAGAATACTTTACCGCGAAAATGTATTTAGTAGTAATTCTTTTCAAATAAGTTAATTTAATTGTAAATATCAAAGAAAATAATGTTCAAATTTACACATAAACCACCATTAATACTAGCTTGGCAGTTGACTAATTGAAATACTGGAGACCATGACATCTGAAACGAAGAGAGATCAGTGGCTATTGTTCTTTGAATGACCACGACGTAAAACCTTCTATGACACCTGCCTTCCACACTGGTGTAAGGAATAATGGCTCATGTTAGGCTGGCGGTGCTCTAAGTGAGATGTGGAGATGAATAATAGACGTCACGGAGCAGTCACACATTAACAAACTCTGGTCAGCTACTGAACGAGATTAATAAGTTTAAAAAAGATTATAGAGCGTATTATATGTCTAATCAGACTGTTGATAGCAGAAAAATCTAGATACAAAGTCCGTAAAAGCTAAATAAAATGGGGATGCGTTCCTATACATAGTTTGACTGGAGGCATCTATAAAGAACCTATATAAAGTTGTAATGGTAGGACTCTACTGCAGAGTCCGCCTGGGGAAGTACCACGCCTTTGCCAGTTATTCAACCGTTAAGCAGTAGTGTGCAAGCATTACTGTGTTCCGGCTTGAAGGGCAATATTAGCAGTGAAATTACTGGGTATGAAGAGATTTAACGTCTAATATCTCAGGGTGATGAGCGCAGTGCGGCGCAGGATTGTGTTCGCAAGTTCATAATTCGGGCACTGCTACTGTTAGTGGCAGGCGTGACGCTTACCACCAGGCGAACGTCTTGCTCGTTTCGTCACTTGATAGTATAAAAAAAATACCAAAAAAAAATGTCCAAAGCACAGATATCAGAAACTAGGTCCTAGGTCCTAGATCTCTATGGTCCAAAGTAACGAGAAGGTAACCGAAGAAATCAGGCAATTTGTTTTCAAGTAGGTATAATTAAAAAAATCTTACGGTAGGAAGATATCGCGAAGAGATATACGCAAATATTCGGAGAAGAAATTCAACAGAGTAGGGAATTCGCTAATCCACCTCGAGCCAGCTTGTTGGAATATAGCCTAATTTCTCATCGAGGGTAAGCCTACTAACATAACTAAAGTCGTCATGATCGATCTAACCAGTCTCAGTCAGTATCTAAAATTTGAAATTATCACTCCATTGAAGAGTCCGGTCTGGGGAAGTACCACACCTTTGTCAGTTATTCAATCGCCAAGCAGTAGTGTGTAAGCATTACTGTGTTTCGGTTTGAAGGGCAATGTTACCAGAGAATTATTGGGCATGAAGAGATTTCACTATGAAAACTGACGTGGTTTGGACACATTTTTGTTTTATTTATACGGGAATACTCACGTTTAATTAAATCGGATACTCCGACTATAGTTTTGATCACATCCGGTGACCTTTTTCAAAGAGTGAAAACAGAGCCCGACGCGCGTGCATCTGCGTCCTGCTTAGCAGTGAGCACTGCTAAAACAAAAAACAAAAGAGAACAAAAAAGAGATTTCACATCTAATATGTGTCATATAATCTTTAAATTATATTATTACTTTATTTTATTAGCTCCCATTTTGCAAATTGGCGCACAGGATGGCTTGTGCTTTGCTCCATAAAATATATCAGAAACCAACATAAAATGTTGGTGTGAAATTAATTATCAAAATTGTATTTAAATAACAAATTAGGATTTTTTAAGCATTTATTTTGGAATTGTAAACTAGTAATAAAATTAGTTTCAAATTTAGAATCTATCGGATAGCTTTATACAAAATATTTGGTTATCTGTTGGAAGCCGTATTACGACATGACGTCATATACGCTGACTCGCTCGCACTCGAAGAATTCTTCCATAAGCGAGAAAGAGAAGCTAGATCGAGGAGACCATTTTGAAAAATAGACATTCACGTCGGAGCCGCCGTTGCGCGTGTTACGGGGTGAATCACCTTTTGGATTTTTTTACATCTTTTTGAGAAGAGAATGACCTGAGGGAGCCAACGCCGATCCCGCAGGGGACACCAGGTCCATATTTCCGTCTGAGATGACGTAAAACTCCAACTTTCAAGAATTATTTTGTGACGCGCCATGCGGTCACCAAACTAAGGAACTCGAGCGAAATTCTCATTTGAAGCTTTGAAGACAAGGCAATGTCATTTCACTGGAGGAGCTCCATGAAGCGTTCGAGAATCGGATGATCCTGCAGAAGACACCATCAGCAAAGGATCCATCAGATAACCTCCTTTCATTTATTTTATTTTACCAAGTTTTCTCGTCATTATCTTCCATCGAAACAATAGCAATCAGCTTATTTAACTATTATTCCAACATATTGTAACTTTGCAAAAATTTTATTTCTCTTCTCCAAAAAAATCATTTTCTTATGACAAATGGCGCCCGAACAATTATTTACTTAGAATTTAACTTAAAAACAAACCAATTTTATCTTGTGCAAAGGTGTATGTTGGAATTTATAAACAAAAGATTACAATTTAATCTACTGTAGAAGTAGGTATTTTCACAATTGTGTTATTGAATTTGTGTAACAATTTTTCTTGTAAAGATGTATAGTACACCGTCTGTTGACCGTAAGTTAACAGCGGAGCAAACGTCAGATTCACCTCAACCAGAACTCCAAAATTCACAGAGCTTAATAGATATACCTGTTTCAGATTCAGAAGAAATGAATTATGTCAATACCGATGTGAGGATGGCTCAAGGAACAATCCAGTCGCCATTATGCAAAAATATCCACACAAATCCTAGCACTAGTGTTATAGATCCAGCCACAGACGGTGACAAGTATATTCCATTTATGAAACAAAGGCACTCGACACAAAACAGTCATGTACCAGTCACCCAGGTAACATATGCAATTAATAACAGTTACAACTCCAATTTGAAGTCCTGGGGACTGAAGTATAGTGGTGATACGTGTGTTGTTGAATTTTTGAATCGAGTGAACGAAATTAAGTTAGCAAGAGATGTGTGTGAAAGTGTACTGTTGAGAGGTTTTTCAGAGTTGTTAGAAGGCACTGCTCTGAAATTTTACAGATCAGTTCGCCATTCGTTACCCACTCTCTTCTCAAAATTTTTAATAAAATATTTTGTTTACTACCCATAGTAGACGCTAACAGAAGTCAATGTATACTTTTATTGCAAAATTCAGATCAATAGTTTTTGAAATATAAACAAAAACAATATTTATTTATTCAAAGCAATGCAGTATGTAAACACACATATGGCGGCGCTTATAACTTTTTCAAAATTGTAGTTACAGACAATTATTTTTGATTTATCGTACCTACGCATATCTAGCTACCTATAGATACACAATTTTGGCTATCGGTTCAGTATTATTCAAATTAAAATGAAAACCGTATGTTCACAACCAAAATTCTCAAAAGTAAAAAAGAAACACATAAGTTTTAAGTTTGCGTTTTTACCCACATTATTATTTCTACGGATACTTTAGGATACTGTAAATCCATAACAAATACTGATAAAATCATAAAATCAATAATTATTTCTTTACAAACAAGTTTAGAATTTAAACATTGCAATTTTCCTTGTAAACCAACAAGTTCATGTAGGTAAAATGACATACTATATGGTCTATACTCAGACTAAGTATGACTTCTATTCAGACATTGAACTACTTAAGCGTTATTTATACAAGAATTTACTTATTTTGATTTCCAATTTGTATAGAAAAGACGATTCTTTTTCTGTCTCAAAGACAAGTTTCAAGTATTAACAAAGTGTTGACCTACATTCAGGGAAAGACTTAAATACTTACTTTGAATTAACTTAATAACAGTATTCAAAGCTATTGTTTTGTTTTGGACAAGTATCCATTGCTATATAAAGCAAAAGCAGTATATTTAATACCATTTTTTTTGTGTTTTGAGACTTGGTAATTTTTGTTAAAACCAAGTCTGTGAAGCAATTTTTTAAGGTTAATACCATTTTTTTGTGTTTTGAGACTTGGTAATTTTTGTTAAAACCAAGTCTGTGATGCAATATTTTTAAGGTTAAGTATGAGTAATTATTTTTACATAACCAACAATAAACCAAACGTTCAATAATGCATATTTTCGTGTGCTTATTAGTTCTTAGCCTACATATTGGGCAATTTTCTGGAGGATCCTATTTAAAGGCAACCTACCATTAACTATAGCTTATTAGCTAATTATTTGGGAACGATTTAGTTCTAGTCTTTTTGTTACATGCTAACATACATACCGGATTTGACTAACGACAAGTTTATACCTAGTATGACTTAAAATGTTTTCTTATGGCTGAGTTAAAACACTCGGACATGCTAGCAATATTTAGTAGATCTACATACATACATACATACCAAACTTACCTTTTTGTCTTGTAGATACCAAAGGTTGTCTGTGAACCTTCTAAGATTAACAATTAGTCTTTAATTATAGTTAGCAGCATCTAGTGCACGGATTCACTGCGTAGATTTAATTTAGGTTTAAATAATTAAGATTTACCTGTACTTAATTAAAGCTTATACTTAGTTTATCTAATGTTTACAACGATAGATATTTACTTTAAACATTAGAAGTTTTCACTTCATACTATTAGACAATAGTGAGACTTTATTCTCATAGAATTAGGTCATTACTAGAAAACCCAAACTGTAGGGTATAGATTATTATAAGAATTACAAACATACTAACACATATTTACTTACCGTTTAAAACCATTTAGATATCATTGTTTTTCAGATAAGTTTTGTCCGCACCTACATAAGAGTGAATGGATATTTATATTAACAGTTACCTTTTAAGCTACTTGCTATATACTACTTTTGTTTTATTACACAATGTGTTATTTCTATAGGTATATCCTATACCATCATGTTATGTATGGAGTCATGAGGATTATGAAAAGTGAAGCAAGTATGTCAGAATAGCTCAATTTAACTATGAGATGCAAGGAGATTTATGAAGTTCGATGTAAGTTTAAAGGTGTGAGTGGTGATTTTGTAAGAACTAGGCAGTGTGAATATTATTTGAATTCCTTATAGGTACCTATGTATGAAAGAATGTGAGTGATTTATTTTATGAAAGTGGAATAACAGTTTATTTTGCTAGATGGAATGTAAGAAGCTTGCTGAAGTATCAACCTCACTATATTTCAGGATTCCAACCTATAACAAAAAGTTTCTTTTCATGCCTACCCCGTCTGTTCAGACAGTAAACTGTCTTTTGTTTCAAAAGGGGGATATTGTCATATAATCTTTAAATTATATTATTACTTTATTTTATTAGCTCCCATTTTGCAAATTGGCGCACAGGATGGCTTGTGCTTTGCTCCATAAAATATATCAGAAACCAACATAAAATGTTGGTGTGAAATTAATTATCAAAATTGTATTTAAATAACAAATTAGGATTTTTTAAGCATTTATTTTGGAATTGTAAACTAGTAATAAAATTAGTTTCAAATTTAGAATCTATCGGATAGCTTTATACAAAATATTTGGTTATCTGTTGGAAGCCGTATTACGACATGACGTCATATACGCTGACTCGCTCGCACTCGAAGAATTCTTCCATAAGCGAGAAAGAGAAGCTAGATCGAGGAGACCATTTTGAAAAATAGACATTCACGTCGGAGCCGCCGTTGCGCGTGTTACGGGGTGAATCACCTTTTGGATTTTTTTACATCTTTTTGAGAAGAGAATGACCTGAGGGAGCCAACGCCGATCCCGCAGGGGACACCAGGTCCATATTTCCGTCTGAGATGACGTAAAACTCCAACTTTCAAGAATTATTTTGTGACGCGCCATGCGGTCACCAAACTAAGGAACTCGAGCGAAATTCTCATTTGAAGCTTTGAAGACAAGGCAATGTCATTTCACTGGAGGAGCTCCATGAAGCGTTCGAGAATCGGATGATCCTGCAGAAGACACCATCAGCAAAGGATCCATCAGATAACCTCCTTTCATTTATTTTATTTTCCCAATTTTTCTCGTTGCCGTCATCCATTGGACTATCGCCATCAGCGTTTTAATATTAATATTGTATTAGGACTTATCAAAATAGTAAACGCATTGTAACCTCAAATAATCTTTTGTTCTTTTTTCTCCCATATATCTTTAGCACAAGATAGATAGGTAAATTATAAATCATCAATTTCATTTTCAACAAGAGGCCCCCTGTACTCCAGAGGTCTGATGTTTCGTGACTGATACGTATCCAGGAACCCTAACTTTTTGTTTTATTTTTTTGTTATTTGTTTTGTCTTTCTTTGTCAAATCACAAATTTCTTATGACATATGTCAGGATGATGAGCGCAATACAGTGCGGCGCAGAATTGTACCCGCAAGTTTACAATTCTGGCACTGGTTCTGTAATAGGCAGACGTGACGCTTACCACCAGGCGACCGTCTCTCTCGTCCCGTCCTCAATTACTTAAAAAAAATGCAGTTCTCATGATTTCACAATGTCAGAAATATCAACCTCCCAGTGGATTGTGTTACATTTCATCACGATCTACACTCAATACGAAGTCGATAGCCGCTGCGGGACACCGGAATTACTACTGTACTGGTATCTACACAACAGATACAGATGGAAGTATGTACACACAATACACAAGAATCTTGCCCAGACCAGGATCATTTTCATTTCTCCAAGAGAAAGTGCTTCATAATAAGATAGCCCAGCATGCCTCCGCTAATAGAATCGCTTGTCAGTTGTTTGTAAGATACCGTACACGCATTTTCTATTGAGAATTTATTACCTATTCGCTCAGTTCTGAGAATTGACCGTTAACTTAAACGCATTAATTAAAGAAAACGTGTGAACTGTGAATCTATTGTTAGAATTTCTTAATTATTTTTAATACTGTTGCAAGAGTTATATAATTGTAGCTCTCCCTTAGTTTTTATTGAAATTGTGTGAAGTATTAAGCCTATTGTTGCGTAAAAATATTTCGTTAGTAAATTTAGCAGGTATTATAGCCACCATAGTCAGCCCATCGTAGTCTACAGATTGTCAATTTTTCAAGGCCTTATAGTTGAAAGATCTAGACTAACTAAAAACATAGCCATCTCTTTCATAGCAATCCTTTAAATAAGGACTTTAAGGCCCGTTTATAGCGAGGTAAACCAGGCGAGTAAACAGTAGGCGCGAGCGAGAGAGAGGAGAATGCGCTTGAATTGCTAGATTTAGTAGGTTTTTCTTTGTTAAGAAAAATATAACAAAGAAATACTGTAATCTTGATCAAAAAACGAAATAATACTATATTCAATCTATTAGTATAAATTTTACATGGTTTTATAATGTATTTTCTTACTTCTAGCTGATCAAAATACCGTTTTAGTGTCTACTTTGAGTTTTTTTTTCTATCGAGCCAAACATTTAAAATCTCGTTTTATAAAAGACAAAAAGCTATAATATATGATCTATAATAATTTTAAAAAAAAATTTTGTTCAATATCAGCCATTTTGGACTTTTCCCACATTTAAAAAAAGTTCAAAATTGCTACAAGCCCGCTTAACATTTTAGTAAGTTTAGATCTATCAACCAGTGAAGCTGGATCCTCCAAGCTATCAAATAGTGTCTTAACAATGAACGTGGATTTAGCTTCAAAATATTTTATCCGTCTTTTGTTTTTCTTTTCATTCAAAGTTGTAACTAGCGAGTTATATAGACAAAAAACTAAATATTCAAACTAAACGTACTAATAACTTTTCTGAAGTTAATCGTCGTTTACCCTGATAGTCTTTCTATCAGAAAGACTATCAGGGTAGCCAGTTATTCCGTAATTATTGATAAGGCCTATAAGAGGAATAGGTACATAGATAGCTAAAATTGCCTAGGATTATATCCCTACAATATACTAAAGTTTAGATGTTAATTTAAGCAAGGCACACCTTATAATATAAATTCGTGGTTCAGAGGATACTAATTTCCCTTGAGAACGTTTTAACTCACTTACACGGTGGGGAGCGAGATAAATCAAACTGGTCATTCATACTTTGCAGTGATCGACCGAGGCTCGATGTCGGCCAGTTTCGGCCAAGAAATCTAGTTTGAGCCACAGTTTTGGGTTCAGCCAATTATAGGCTGAAACCAAGTTGTCGCACGTATTCGGCTAACTTCAGATTAGTTTTTTGCTCGTGATTGCCAGCTGAGTTCACCGGCCGGTTTTAATATGTTTCGGTTTCGGTCGAAACTATGATCAGAGTTGAAGGTTCGGTTTCGGTTTCGGCCGAAACTAAGATCAGAGCAGAGTTGAAGGTTCGGTTTCGGCTGAAAATCCTGTTTCGATCGGATACTAGTACTTTGCTTATGACTCGTCCAACTTATCGAACCACTAGGCAAGTACTAAGTTTTGCATAAGAGACGTTCTAACTATACTAACTCACGGGAGTATATTATTAATAAAGTTGTTCGCCTTCGACTGTGCTGTGCATGTGAGTAGCTTGCCTTCTGACCGTAAGCACTTAAAGCAACCGTGTAGTCCGCGTAGCTGTCAATATTGATTTATGAAGATTCAAATTTTAGCATTATGTAAGGCATTTTAATATTTTATAGAGTATGCAGTCTTCGGTAACTCGCGGGCAGGCGGTGGATGCAAATGGCAGGCAGTCGTACAGTGTTGTGGTGTAAGGATGAGGCCTTTGTTCAGTAGTGGACGTGGACGAGCTGATAATATCGATGAAAGTACAGACTTTGACCAATCTATACAAAGTAGACGTGCCTACGTTAAGTACTATTATTTATTCTGTGCCTACGTCTAGGTTTCTACTACGCACGAAGTATTGTTGTGTTGAATTTCGATCGTACAGTTATCAGCATAGCTCACGTAAGGCTTATACACTCACGACTATCGCTTTATGCACCTCAACTCTCAGTAATTTGGTTGTCGACAGATTTACAATTGCTTCAGAATGCATCTGTGGCCGTCACGCGAATTTAAATACATACTAGATGGGGCACTATACAGATAGCTTACCACATGCGAAAGTTGTCTGTTTATAAGCTGTTTCCCCACCTGGTCGCAGGTTCCCCTACGCTCCGTTTGTTGATACGCACAAGTTAATGATAAATATATTGAAGTATTTAAAGTTTCTGTAGCTTAATTGGCAAAGCAGTCGGTACGGATGTCCGGAGATTGCTCGTATGTAGGTTCAAGTCCTGCCAGAGGTCCTAATTTTTCATACTGTGTAGGCATTAAAACATATTATAAACATATACAAACGATGGTTTTATAACGATTATAGCTGGATTTAGCGCACACGGTTTGCTCAGGGCCTTTGCACATAGAGTGGGTTCAAATTTCATGATGCTCTTGAGTTGCCCATGAAAACATAAAGAGAAAACCATGCCAAGGTGGTAATTTACTTTCTAGTACTCAGCTAGATATATCACAGTTCTATCACCAAGCAACTAATCACTTATCCAAAGCCAAGTGTTGTAGGTACGCTAGGGTGTGATTATATCTTCGTCTACTTTGTATTACAATAGATGAGCTGTGGCCAAACACCTAGCCTGATATAAACTGCGGAAAAGGTACGTGATTATGGGATCGTGTATTGAATTACTTACTGTACTGTTGGTAGCGGTGGGTCGGTATGGTATATTGCAGTACCGAAACGGGTATTGGTATTGAATGGCAATACCGTGTTCTGAAACTGTTTATTTTAATAACTAGGTATTGGCCGTTTCTTTAATAACGTAGTTTTTGAGTTTCTGCAGAGGTATTTGGTTTCAGTTGTTATTAAAAAACGCTTTACAAAAATAACTGTGTTGCACAAGAAGGTACAAATACGGATTGGTTTTGGTAAATTTTTTGTTGATGTTTGGTAGATGATTCCGTTTAAACTTTTTATGATAATAATTTATTTGCTCTAAATAATCTTTGCTTACTACCTACTAGTTAGTGGTTGGAGTCGCCTTTTTTTAAGTATAAAAATGCTTATGAATTAAAAAGATTACTGATTAAATTTGTTGGAAAGTGCACTGATTCAGTGAATAAAATGTGATATAATCTTGTACTATTGTATGATATTCAAATTTAAACCCTTGACTTTTTTCAAAAAACGCATTTAATGTTTCAGTAATAAGTGTTATAATAATTGTCATTTTTAGTTTTACTTTTGGTGCTCTAGTCGCCTCTCGGCCTTGGAGAGTACGATTACGTTCGGAATATTACGGATAAACTCGGGCGCATCACGTCGGCTGCGAAGCGACGATCGGTATTGTCCGTCACCCGTCGGTACTCGGCACGCGCAGGTATTGGTTCCCGCTCGTTACGATGACGTTGAGACGGTTCGCGTTTTCGCCAATACCTAGTTTCTCACAATACCCAGTTATTGAAACTCCGAGTACCCGGTATTGGGTATTGCATTGATAACTGGGTATTGAAACTGTTTACGGTTTGCACCGACCACCTCTAACTGTTGGGGTATATCTCAGTAGACGTAAACCATTAAATATTGCGAGACGCGTGATCGTTACCACAGTTCCATAATGAGTTAGTACAGACAATCATCGGTGCTTTATGGTGCAATCAAAATGTAATCAAGGATGTTGACAGTGCGAATATTTCGCGGGGTGTTCGTGTTCGCTATGATTAGATCCGGTGGTGATTTTACTGTTATTACCATTTCCATCGTAAAGTCTGCATTCATGTCAATGATGGCAGGTTTTAGATCACAGACGCGCTTTGCATATGGTGCGCCACGGAATGCAATAAACTCAGCTAAGAGTAGAACTTGTCGTCATATTTTCTCCACAGTTAAGGCAAACTAAGACTTGATTTGAAAAAATACATAAAACATGTTTTGTAGTTTTCAGCAATTTTAGTGATTACAATTTTACATACTTTTTTAAATATACAATCAAGTGACGAGACGAGCAAGACGTTCGCCTGGTGGTAAGCGTCATGCCTGCCACTACCAGTAGCAGTGCCAGCATTGTGAAACTGCGAACACAATCCTTCGCCGCACTGCACTGCGCTCGTCACCCTGAGATATTAGATGTAAAATTTCTTCATACCCAGTAATTTATCTGGTATCATTGCCCTTCAAGCCGGAACACAGTAATGCTTGCACACTACTGCTTAGCGGTTGAATAACTGGCAAACTGATACTTAACTAAATTGAGTTATTTTGGGTGTAAAAGCAGCACCACTGTATTTTTTCATTTTTGGTTTCATTATCAGCCAGTTGACGTCCACTGCAGGACGTAGCGGGAGAAGGGGAGAGCGCATTATCCCCACGCTCAGCAGGCGGCTTGGGGATCGCAATAAGTACACCAACGTTAACCGAGAGGACGCTGCTGCTCGTCCTCCGGTGGTGCTCGATGCAGTTTTAGGATATACCCAGGTCCAGGTCATGTTTGGATTGCGCAGTAGTTAAAATACGTTTCTTAATATAAGAGACCCAAATTAAAAGATAGAAAAGATGATTATATCGAATAACAATACCCTATGTCAGTTTCCACCTACGGCGCTTATCAAATGACATCAAACTTTCTGATCGGTAGGCGTGAATCGAAACACACATCGAGTCGTTATCATGATCGATAGTTTGTCAGTCGACATGAAGGAAGGCGGTACAATCGATTAGTGCAACATAATCAAACGATCAATACTGTCCCTGCTAATGGACGGGGTATGACATAAGATGGTAGACAGTGGGAACTTTCCGGTGCGACATTAGTATCAACGGTCTTCTGGTAGCTACTGTAGAAGTGTAACACAGGTAAAAAAAAACTTCCCGTGGTACTACTAGTTAGTAGTACTGGTACCACGGGCAACAAATGGAATTTACTTAGGATCTGCAAGGGATCTGCTTTTTAATCGTGTTTCACTAGCTCATTATTTAACTTTCTTCTAACCTCGTTTGGACCTAAAGTATACAGAGTGTTTCATAGTATAGCAATAGTAGAATTTAGCATAATTATTAGTGTTCTAAAAGTTGTTAACGTTTTTGAGTAGTTCGGCACCCCTAAGTACCACTATACCTGCCCGAAACATCTTGAAATTATTGAAGTTTTTGGTAGAGACATAACGACAAATCTAGAAACATTTTAACTCTACGAGGATCTTTGTTGCAACAATCTGTTCAAATGAAGATCTCTAGAATCGATAGACGGTACATTACCACTATGTCAAAATATGGCGATAAATTACGATAAACATCTTTTACTATACTGAAGTTTATAGCTTAAAATGTTGTGCCTATATTATCAAACGAAAGGACAGGATACCAGTATATACTCGTGTTCTGCGGATCCACTCGTTTAACTTAAACGAATTCCGTAAAATTTTCCTAATGGTTAGAACATTTTGATTGTCTCAGACTTTCATCTGGATACAATCCTTTTGTTTTTATGTAGTAGATTAATAATTTTATAAAGTAGTTAGAGTTTGTTGTAGTTAATAATTCCAGAAAAAGCGTCCATATAGTGAAAGTTGGTTAGAATGATGAGTACCGCGAAACCCCGTGAGGGATGAGGCCTCCCTTGTACTGCCAAAGGTGCACCCTTATTAGTTTCAAGATTAATTTTACTTCTTTTTTTGTATGTTTGTTACGCGATTACTTCACCAATTATGAAAAAGATTTTGATGTTTTTTTTTGTTTGGTAGGTATATACATTTTATCGAAATCGGTTTAGTAGTTATACTGGAAAAAGATGTCATCCAGGTGATCGAAATTCAAATCGGTTGCATTTTTTAAATAATTGTTCAGACTACATTTATAACCAAATAAAAATAAATTATAAATATATAATTATTATTATTTATTTAAATATTTAATAATAGTTTGATGCAAACTCAATTATATGTTCAAGTAGTTACTGAGTAAATATCCTTCCAGTGCTGTACCTAAGAGTCAGCTGTCCAAGTTTGCAATGGTGGCTGAGCCTAATAGCCAGTGCATGTTACGAATAAACTAACAAGCATTAAAATTAAAACAGGTAAGCATAGGTCATGTGATCGTAGGAGGATTTTTATTGCCTGTCCTGAACGCAGTTAATGGCTTGTCAAAAGTAAATTAATGGCTAAATTATGGTAAATCTCTGCAAAAGTATTTTTATTAATAGTAACTTTCCAACATTTTTTGTATACTACGCTATTATTACGGGTATATTATGTTAAACAGTCTAAATAATAAATATATGAAATCTGTAAAGACTGTTTTTTTACATTTTTCAACACACCCAGCTTAATGGTATGTAATGATGCCATTTATGATGGAACAAGCTAACCTATACCTGGACCTGGGTATATCCTAAAACTGCATCTAGAACCACCGGAGGACGGGCAGCAGCGTCGTCTCGGTTAACGGTGGTAAGTATTCAGCGATCCCCAAATCGCCTACCATCCGTGGGGCAGCGGACGTCTTAAAGCTGTTGATGTGAAGCAAACCTAAAGAAACAATATTTTTACTCTAGATTTGAAAACACTTGTATTGCACTTAAACACAGACTCCTGTATAGAGTTCTACAACTTTAGTTGACTTCTCCAAGACCTAATGTCTAATGTTATGGTAAAGTAATAGTTCACGTAGATCGGAACTGCAGTTCGAAGCTGACGCTCCTAGAGTTCAAAGCACATTTTGTGAAGCGCTTGTAAAAAAAACATAAAAATGTATGTATAACATATAAAATTAATAAAAAAGAGGGAAACAACATTGCATTTGATAGGTAATAATACCATTTTCTGCACTAAATAACCTTTACCCGTTACTTAAGCCCAGATTATTTATAGCACAGAAAAGCGAATGCCCTACTTCTCTCTTCAGTGATTTATAGTACCAAAGATTATACAACACTATACTAGTGTCTTTACAAATTTGATTTACTAGTTTGAATAATTAGTTGAAACGTAATAATTAAATAAATATCAGAGGGACAGTTAATATTCCCGGCAGCTGAACTTATGTTAGTGCCACAAATGCTGCAGAGTCAGAACTGGTTAGCGGAATCTATACGTCATGTTCTGGCACGATTATAATTTGTAACAAAACGGCTGTGATAGCTACCTACTGGGCATTTTACGGCAATTTCGCTAGCAATTTATTGTTTTTCCGCCGAGTAAGCGGAACGCATTATATCAACCGCAGTTAATTTTAAACGCTGACTGTATCATTATTATAAATTTAACGTAATACGAGGCTAGATAAACAAAAATTCTTTAATTATGCGAGCATTTTCTTCTATGTAATTCTATATGCCAGTCTTGCAAATAAGTATCGTGGTCTACAGAAATAGCGCTGGAAATGCTTCCCTATATGTTTTATGCTCGGAAATAATAATTATGTTGTGCGTGACGTGACTAGGAGAATTTCTATCCTCGAAGGCTCTCGCGGCCATTTTTCCCAATTTCTTTGATGTTCCTATAATTGTGGACAAATTGCTTTTGCATTTGGTTTTCGATTTTTCATAAAAGCTGTCCATTTTTTCCGTTCACTTCTCTACTACGCACGGTTGGAGTCGTTTTTACGCTTCGACTAGAGCCTTTCGGTCTATGAATAGATATAAAACCAGTATCAAAATGCCGATTGCTATCATGGTAGTTTTTTGTCTTCCGCATATCATCAATTAAAATGTTTACACGTGGCTAAATGACGCAAGGCGGATTCTTTGTAACCGGTTTTCACAATAGGTTTGTGGGAGAGTGAAGTTCGGGTAGCGCCACCAATTTAGCTTGACCTTTCTCGGCTTCTTCGATATTGAACGTTTAGTGCACGCAACGCGTCCTTAGGCTCCATGGGAGGCCTTTTTTAAGTGGTCATGGTGTTTGTAATGATCTTGTTTTCAAGGCGACATCTCGTTTCGAATACAATAAAATTAATAATGTGAGTTTTTGTGTTCCATTCAAGGATTCCGAACAATCGTGAAGTTGAGGCCTCGGGAGTGATCGATAGGTACCAAGAAGCGGTCGACACCGCTAAGGAGTTCATAATGTGTTTTTGTAAGGAAATGAAGCTCGTGGAAAATTGCAAATAATGGCCGCTGACACGGAGGGGGTATTATTTCGGTTCAGCGTATCAGATAACTGATCATTTTTGAAACATCTTTGTTCTAAATTTTCTCACAATGTTAGTCATACGGAGTGCCTTGAACTCCTAGTTTTTGCCTTCATTTGTCGATATAATGGCCTTGGGCGAGGCTTTGGTTATTTCCTCAATTAGCGATAGGTAACATGCCCTGTTCGTTCATGTGCTTCTATGGAAACGTTTTGCGCATTCAAAATTACTATATAAATACGTCCCGGAAATAATATTTCTACACAATGTATATCCGTAAAATATAATAAACATGTAGAAAAGTCATATAATAATTATAGTTCTTTCTATATGCCAACTGAAATTGAATATCATTATGAAAATTACAAAGATAAACACAATTATACCATGTACATCTTGCAATTTCATATCATTAAGTTATTATAAGCATTATGGACTTAAAATTACTATGATTACGCCCAACTTAATATTTTCTCTACATTGTGTTACCTATATGAACATAAAGCTATTTTAATAAACAATTTTAACTCAACGCGTAAGCATTGATTGCTTTACAACTTTCAGCGGTTTATATCTAGTAGGTATAATATTATATTCTCTTTGTTTTTTATACAATGTTTTTGTGTTGGGGTAGTTAGTTAGATTGTGTGTATCCTATCTTTTGGAGATACACCAAAAGATAGATTACCTGTTCACTATTCATTGTTGACGTCGGTACCAATAGGTTGGCAAAAAGGTACAGTACAACAGTAACTTTTCTTTATCTCCTGGTAATACTTACTGTGGAAAATCATGATTTCAAACAACCGTTTTCTTCAGCGCTACTATTTGCGCCAAGCTACTGTAATAGCCACTGAAGGAGAACCTAAGAGTAGGGCCTTCGCTTTTCTGTGGTAATAGCAGCACTAACATCTTTTTGTTGCTGCTTAATATCTATATAGCAGCTTAAAGATGTTAGTTTTGAGCATTTGGATTGTCTCTAGACTTTCATCGGTCTGGATACAATCCTTTTGTTTTTTTTTGTGTTGTAGGCTAGGTAGTCTTTGTAGTTTGCTGTAGTTGATAAAATATGTTAGTAAGAAATCTTTCTTAAACTTGGGTAATAGTGTGTTATGGAAAATCTGAAAAAAGCAGATGTCTGCCACGATTTTAACTTGTTTTATTTTGATAATAAATATTTCTTAAAAATTAATAGACATTTTAATTTGAAATGAACGCTATTCAGTTACGCTTAAATGTCGATCCTGAACCAGATTATCTGCTAATGAAGCGTTGAAATAGACTTGATTCTGGCCTTGATTTTAATACCGTAAAATTTGGCATTGAAAACATAAATGAATCTTTGTGTCGTAAGAATTAGGCTCGTATCAGTATAATCCCTAAGTTTTCGATCATTTGGATCGTGAGATACTCAAAGTGTGAATGAAGTTTTCTTTATTTTCAACCGACTTCAATACAGGAGGTTCTCAATTCGACTGCGCTCGTCACCTTGAGATATTAGATGTTATTTTTATATATATACTAGAGGTCCCCCGCGACTTCGTCCGCGTGCGGAAGAAATACGGAACGCTTACAAAATTCTTCACTTTAAATCATTCCGAGCAAACTCTACCGAATCTACCGACTCTACCGACTCTCCCCCCCCAACTTCCCTTTGAATGAACTACCATAATATCAATTTTCATCACTATAACTTCAAAAACAAAGAACTTTCCATACAAAATTCCACCCCCCCTTTCCCCTCCTTAAATCGACCCTGTCGAAAAAAAATTGAAAACAGCATTTTTTATTTTGAATGAACTATCCAAATCCAAATTTTCGTGACTAAAAGTCCAAAAACAAAGGACTTTCTTACAAACTTCAACCCCCCCCCCCGGCCCCCTTGGGGGTCGAACTTCGAAAAATCCTTTCTTAGTACACCCCTCCGCGTCGAGACGAATACACCCTCCAAATTTTAAGTCTGTACGACCAGCGGTTTGGGCTGTGCGTTGTCTGCCAGTCAGTCAGTCAGTCAGTCAGTCAGTGAGGACAGAGCCTTTTATTATATTAGATGATAGATGATAGATTATGCCCAGTAATTTCTCTGGTAACATTGTCTTTCAAACCGAAACACAGCAATGCTTATTACTTGTAACACTACTGCTTGTTTAAATAACTGACAAAGGTGGGGTACTTTCCGTGATTATCTTCGGAAATAGTAAGCGGCACCAAGCTTATAACAGAAATATAAGGCTTCCGGTACTCATCTTTAGGTGATTGGTGACAAATTATCAACTTGAGGTTAGGAGCTAGCCAGACGAGCACTAGAAAGTATCCTAATACCATCACGCTATGGGTTCCTCTCGATGCGACGTTTTCTTTTATAGACGTAGAACTTACTAGACAATGAGCTATCATCGTTTTCATTATAGTTTCTTCATTTGAACAACTGAAGAGTAAATCGCAGAAACACAATGAAGAGTGGTATTTTACTCTCACAATGGTGAATATAGCAGACATAATTGTAGTTTAAATGTCGCTAATACTAATAGATGATATTGAAATACGCTCTGGAACCTAACTTTAAGCCATATAAAAAATATCTTCTGGAAATGTCTAGCCAAGGCATAGCAAAAAAATAGTTTTAAACCCCGGGTAAGTGCGAGTCGGACTCTTGCAGGGTTCCGTACCACCCCACAAAAAACATTTAGTTTGAAAAACAATCTTTGTAAGAATGTTACGCACATTATATTGATAAAATTTCACAAGTTGGTTTAATATGAGAATTGTTCTGATAGCTGTGGTCTAATCACTTACTTTTTTTGGTTCTGTGCGGAATTCGAACTCATCTTTGACCGTGATTTTATTATTATTACTTTGGAGATTGCTCTATAATCACACCAAGCTTGACGCTACAAACACTTCTGCTCCTCATTTTTTTTTCAATAATGTGATTAGAACCTGAGAACTAACGCATATTCTCTAAATAACAACCGGTAATCTATGTTTAGGTTCAAAAGGCACTACCATTAAAAGTCGAAAAAAATAATGGAAAAAACTACAAACACAGAGAAATACAGACAGAAGCCACAAGCTTAATATTATGGCCCCGTTACATGCCGTCCAGGTAAGGAACCCAAAAAACAGATACGATTACCGCTTTCGGTGGACTTCCCACGGGCAGGCGTCAGATCCATAGACGGATTGACAGAATGATTGCGTGTAAGTACTCCACCCTGGCCATACGGAGTGATGCTTCACCAATTACCCCTGCCATCCGGGCACGAAGTAACACCACACTGCAGTGCCAATTGGGGGTTAAGGTTGCGATCGTGAGCTGGAAAAATATTTTATTCGTGTTTTAGTACCATCCTTAATCGTAATTGGAGCTTACTAAGGACTTGCTCTCTACTCTGTTTTGAATTCGCGTTTCGTGCAGCTGGCGTGTGTTTCACGTGACTGCACAAAAACTGAACGTTGCTTTTCAGAATTTCTGTTTTACTCGCACTGTGAATGCAGAAGGATTTTAAAATGTATATAATTGGTAATTTGAGTAAGTATCTTTATGGACATTTTGATTGCTCTTAGTATTAAAGCTGTCACAGACTACGAAGACTGCTATAATATCGGTCCCAATACAATTTTGAAATATATAGTGCATAACAACACTGAAGGGTTTGTATGTACTCATCATTATGAACAAGTTTTACTATAAGGGCCAACCACGATATCGCAAAAAAAACGGCTGTTCCATACAAAAAGTTCTTTGACCTTGGATAAAATGTATGGATCTCCAGATTTATTTTTTCGATTTCAGGGTTGGCCCCATAGTAAAAGTTGTTCATAATGATGAGTACATACATACTCTTCAGTATTGTTGAATCTTTTTGTTTCACGTTGTGTATTATCTTCGTCACTCGTTCGTCATTTGTTTTGTATGAGTAGCGATATTGAAATATGTTCTAAGATAACATGAAATATTATAGCATCTTCATCGTGTGTGACGGCTTGTATCATCATGTTTAGCTGGTCTTCAACTGCAGGCACTGCAGGGCAGGCTCAGCTTATTTCTAAGTAAGTTAAGTAGTGTCTTGAAGGGTGAACAGAGTTTTTAAATATTTTTGATGAAATCTTGATCATGACGATAATAAAACCTATTATTATGATTGTTTTCACAGGTAAGGTGAGTTAGTTTGTAATGACTTAGATGTGCTGCCACAAAACATGTGCAATAAATGGTACGATGATAATACCTGCTACAGATATCTTTGAAAAGACGATCTAACAACTTTTTCTTGTTAATTAAAGCTAATTTACTTACCGACACAGCTTAGTAGGATTTTTTAAATCAAGGTTATGCTATAGAGTTCAAAATGATTGGAAATTAAAAATCTTAAAATATTATGACGGTTTCTTCAAAATTTTAAGTAGCTGAACTATGACAGTAATCCTTATCCTATGACACAAGAATACATCAGGGTGGTCTGTTCGGCTTTACCTACTATAGGGATCTCGACCACAAGACTCTTTGTATCTATACGCATGGGCGTACATAAGGGTGGGGGGTGAGCAGTGCATGCCCTCCCCAGAATGATCTAGTGCCCACCCTAGTGATAGTGACCCTAGTGATAGTGACCCTAGTGATAGTGACCCTAGTGATAGTGACCCTAGCGATAGTGACCCTAGCGATAGTGACCCTAGCGATAGTAACCCTAGTGATAGTGACCCTAGCGATAGTGACCCTAGCGATAGTGACCCTAGTGATAGTGACCCTAGTGATAGTGGCCCTAGTGATAGTGACCCTAGTGATCGTGACCCTAGTGATAGTGACCCTAGTGATAGTGACCCTAGTGATAGTGACCCTAGTGGTAGTGATAGAATGATCTAGTGATCTATATATGTTGCGTTACCGCATCGAAATTCTAGGCTGGTCATATTAACTAAATTGGGCTAAAATTAACTCGGCTTCGTCGGCCTTCGCAGCCCGGGGGCCAAGCCCCCTCGAAGATCGCCCTAGATAGGCCAATGTCTATATAATAATAAACAAAAAGAAGATTGCCTCTTTAAAGACGCGTGTAACTTTATCGCCTAGCATAGATTTTAATGAAACGCTGGAGTTTTCGCCTAACTTATTATCACGGAACAATGGAGACGAATTCCAGCTCACCTCTAATTTTAGTGCCCCAAATATCGGCAATAGGTGCGCAAGAACGGTACATCGGAAATGTTAGTAAGGCGACCGCGACCCACCCCAGCGCACCAGTTTATTTCATTGTATGTAAATTGTCGCCCAGCTACCTTCTGCCTCGTTCGGATCAGGACAGTCGTTTATTGGCTAGAATTTCGTGTCGATACAGTTATGTGTGGTGATCTATTGAAGACCGCGTGCAGGTAGGAAAAAAAAGGAAAATAAAAAGGAAGTGGTAAAGGAACTTAGGAAAGATAATACGCTTTTAAAATAAATATACAACCGACTTCAACTTCGAATACCTGGATGACATCTTCATATATTCTAGTAATTGTGATTTAAAAACCAAACTGCATAACCGATTTCGATAAAATTTATATGGGACCACCTCTGAAGTTACCTACCAAACAAAAAAAGAATCATCTAATTCCATTCATAATTGGCGTAGTAATCGCGTAACATACATACAAAAAAAAACAGTCGAATTGAGAACCTCCTTTCTTGAAGTCGGTTGAAAATAGGAAAACAGTGATAAATTAATTAAACTTTAAAAGAAAATGTGGTAAATTCTATTATGAAAACTGACGTGGTTTTGGACACATTTTGATATATAGGTACGGGAATACTCACGCTTAATTAAATCGGACACTCTGACTATAGTTTCGATCACATCCGGTGACCTTTTTCGAAGAGTGTAAACAGAGCCAGACGCGCGTGCGGCCGCGTCCTGCTGCGTATTGCTGTGTGCTGTATTCCCGTATTGTATAAAACAAAAAGGTAGTAAATAACTTAAACTTAAAAGGAAAGGTGGTAAATTACTAAGGAAGTAGTAAATTACTTATAATGCTGACTATTATGTATCTACTCTACCTTGCCTTCTTATCGTTCTATAACACTTCTAGGAGTTAAATAAAACGTATGAATATGAAGATCTGTTACGTTGTTCATATTAAAAAATATATCGAAAGTATGTTGACATATTGACACAGGATTTCAATCTTTTGTATTGCTCTCAATGTAGGATAACTGCTTTCAATATTATTTCCATGATTGAATCATAAGTGTTAAGCTATACTGACCGCAATTATGAATCTATGATGCGTATTGAACGATTGAATGTGTCGAGCGCAATAGCCAATTTCATAAATTTATTTATGGTATGGTTTAGGTGGCTATAAAGCCGAGGCGAGGGTGTCACAGATTAAGGCTCTGTTGTTTAGTTTTTTTATTGAAGGGATTTTAAAAGTCCTCTCAAATGTTACATCGATAAAAAATGGATGTTTAGAAAACTAGACTAGATAATACAGAGATGATAAAACTTTAAAAAAATATTCAAACAAAAAATAATCTTCAAAGTGAAATTGAAAACCTCCTTTTTCGAAGACGGCTGAAAAGGGCTTTTTAATAATTATGTGAGTGTTCGTGGCGTAATACAGGACCTATAAAGATATTTTATTTCAGTTTCATCTTCTTCAAATACTCATGTATGCATAGCGTACATTCACGAATACGATAAACATCTATATTGAGTATAATACAACCTACTAGCCGTGCGCTCGGTTTCACCCGGGATTCCTGCAATATAAATTAGCCTATGTATTATTCCGAGGTGCTACCTCTATACCAAATTTCATCCAAATTCGTTCAGTCGTTTTTCCGTGATTGAGTAAGTAACATCCAAATATCTGAACATACAAATAATACAATATTCCACATTTATAATATTTGATTGAGTTTTTTTTTTTTTTTTTTAATATTGTGATATAAGTGTGATATTATTGTAAATTCATCCACTAAACGTATGCAAACGCCCGTTCGTATTTCACACGCGGTCCGCTCGGCCGCGTGGGCCGTCCAAATTACGCATCCCAACTATCGAGCCTCCCATAAGCATTCGAGAAACCACCGACCACCAATTTGTCCCTTCCGTGTCAGTGATTTTGTCATTCCCGTGGGCATCTCGCTAATAAAGAGCCGTCGGCAACAGCGCGCTTCCTCGAAATAGATTTACAGAGCTTTGCTGGGAATTCTGACTCGGTATTCGGACGATGCCTTTACTGGTATTGATTTATCGTGGGATAAAACTACCTTCATACATAAGTTATTCAACTATATATTTCATATGGCTGGTAAAATACATATATCTTTGATCAGAGTTGACCTACTATGTTTAAAGTTCAAAGGCTTGACGGTAGCCCATACATAATGATCGTGTAACTTCATCGAGTAAACATTGCTGTAAAGTTTTGGTACGACACAAATTAACAATGACCAAATAGTCGACCTTAACCTATAACTAATAACGAAAGATGTAACAGGTCAAAATTTCTAAACGTACTAAGCGTTTCCAGATAAAACATTTTAGCAGGAAAATCAGAGTTGTGAAACTCTTTACCACGCTTTCCCAATTAAGTACATTCCGGGGATGTTGAAGAAAAACGCTAATAAGCACTTCCTAGGCAAGCGTGTTTCATCTTCGATCACATCATCGCTTTCCATCAACACTCAAACAGGTTTTTCTCGGAGTTTTCCTTTATTGGAGGCTAAATATTATGATCTTTTCAATAGTTCCAAAGATTACCTGGTGAAGGACTGGACAGTGCACACGTATTAAAATATTTTTATAAACCAATGGCAAGCGCTGAAAGCCTGCTTTCAATTCTGATCGGTAAAGAAACATTTTCAATGTTGAGAGTAGACTTCCTCCAACATAGTTTGTAAATAAAACATGTGAGTCATGGTGACGTGCGCTTACATTCAGTACCGAGGCTTGCTCGCCCTTTCATAGGTTGTTTATTCAAGTTATTGTGCTCAGTTCGCGCCGCGTCACAGCCGTGGCGAAAGACAAATTGGCCGTCAGAAATTCCAAACGTCTTTGCCATTCAGATGCTGAACGGATTAGGATGGGAGATACTGACATGTGTGATTACTAGTGGCCAAGCGGTTTCGCAATCCTCAAGTGGCTTGCCAAGTGGGATTATGGCATCCCCCCCATTAGGGAGATCTTCATGTGGATGTCTTCTGGCAGATAATAACTCCGCCTCTCTGCCGGGTCCGGGATAATAACCGCTTGTTATTACTACATAGTGTGATGCAACACCAAAGAAGCATTGACTTTGCGTTACTTACTTTTATGGATAAGGATAGAAGTAATTGAGTTTGAATATTTGATGTGGAGATAGGCTAAACAGATTCGTAGCGACCTATGGGAAGAGAGGGCCCCTAGATGGCTCCCCTAGAAGGGTGTTCACATCAAATAGACTTTCAAATATTTTTAAGATAAGAATGCTGCATCAAGAAGAGTTATACTTATCAGTTAAATAACTGGAGACTACTGTTTTTCTTATACAATAAAGGTGGTTCCTGGTTTATATTTTTGTTTTCCATATTTTGCGTACCTAGAGTAGGTACGCAAAATATGGAAAACCCTAATGGGAACCTAACCCCTACTGAGAGACAAAGAGAGCTTGTGCAGTATGTAGGCACCTATATATTCTTGGTTTTGCTACGGTTTTGTTTGGCTACCCCCTTGGCTGTACCCAAAACTATTTAACGATTCATCTTTATCATTCACTGCCTTTCTTATCCTTTTTCTGGGTCACGTACATATATCTTTATAAATTCCTTGCTTTTGGTAGGAACCTATCAAAAGAAGGCAATTAATGTTTTAAAAACCTCAAAGAGACACAGGTAAACATCAAGGCCGTAGCCAGGAATTCATTTCGGGGGAGGGGTTGGGGGGAGGTCGAGGTCTGGACCAGAGACAATAAGTAACAACTTTAAGACGACGACGATCTATACATAAGTAGGTATGTATAAAATGGTGGGTTGGCGAATGCATTTCGGGGGGGGTTGTACCCCCAAAACCCCCCCTGCCTACGGCCTGGTAAACATTTCCAAACACGTAATGAAGCATCACCTAGCAAATGTTTTGACGGCATTTTAGCAAATGTAAAACGGAATCATTCACACATTTTCTAAGCCTTAGTGTCCTCGAAAGTTTTTGAAATGACTTCTTTCTTTTACATCTGACGTAATGTAATTACCAGTACCTCTTGAACTACACGTGAACGCAATTTGTATCGTCACCGTCACGTCTGTTAGCCGCCGGTTGGCGCGTCATTTCTCACTTTGCCGCGTTTTCTAAATGTTATTTACGTGAATACTCCCTTTGACTGCAAATAGTGCGTAGCAGTTACCCATTCTTACTCTGTGTTCAGAATTTCTCTAAAAAGTTTACGGAAGACGGTGATCTGAACAAAAACTGAAGATGCGTGCCTGCCATGGGCTTATATAAGAGGGGTATATTGGGCCCGGACCCCCCCCCCCCCCCCTGTAGCACCCGACGAAAATATACAAATTGGAGTTATTGTATGACACACGGTAAGAAAGAACGAAGTGCCATTAGCTATTCGACAGAATATATATATCGGTACGAAACCGAAGCTTATTATGTTATTCTGAGAAATAAGCTCTCCATTCAGATTTTTATTCATATCTGTTCAGCCGCTTTGGCGTAAACGAACAGGTGTAACAAACATACATACACAACAAACATACATACACATATACATAACGACTAGCTTTCGCATTTAAATAAATAAATAAATAAATATTGTGGGACATTTTACACACAGCGCCATCTAGCCCCATACTAAGCAAAGCTTGTATTATGGAAACCAGATAGCTGATAGAATACTTATATACAATTATTTTTTTCTTAAATATATACTTATAATACATACTACACCCAGACACAGAATAAACATCGATGTACGTCACATAAATTTTTGTCCTGGGTGGGGATCGAACCCACGCCCTACAGCTCTGAAAGCAGACATGCTACCAACTGAGCTAGAAGGCTGTCAATTTTGTGATTTGTGTGATTTATCCTCTTTTATAGGCTTTTCGCGCTCTACATAATCCCAAGCCACATTTTGTTTACATCGTAGGTACTCATAGCTAATTATTAACTACGCCTACATTACGATTGTGAATTCTCCTTACACAGTACTCTGTGCCCCTACTCTCCAAGTCACAATGCTGTCAGCCGACTGTCTTCCTGTTGAAATCTTAATAACTTGTTGTTCGTGTCGCTCCCACACGCGTGCAGCGCTTGTAGCATACCTATCTATAATGTGAAATTGTTTGATATGACACCAGTGCTTTAAAGGATTTTGGATGTAATGACACAGAATAAACAATAGTACTTTCATAGTAATGAGACGTTTGCAGGTTTGATATTTGGCCATTGTAATCGGAATAATCATAATTGCTAATTGCAGGTTGACTGTACTGTCTTTGCTTGTGTATTGCAATTTTAAGTTTAGAAGTGTAAGTATAATACGCTTTTAAAATCAAAAACAACCGATTTCGATTTCGACTAACTGGATGACATCTTCATATTATCCAGTTATTTTTATTTATGCCAGTAATTTTGATTTAAAAACCAAACTGCTGAACCGATATCGTCAAAATTTATCTGAGACCACCTTCTCCACCTATCAAACAAAAAAAAATACATTAATATCAGTTCATAATTGGCGGAGTACCTAATCGCGTAACATAAATACAAAAAATAAAATAAAATAAAAAACATACAGTCGAATTGAGAGCCTCCTTTTTTGAAGTCGGTTGAAAATAAGTTGACGTGACGACATTACAAAACAAGTTGTTGGTAAACAAACTGTTAATTTATCATAATTATTTCACGCTGTCATAGTCCACTGCTACACATAACCCGACACAGCCTCTCCTATAGAGCTTGATTCTCAGGTTTTCCCTTCCAGCCAGTGCTATCTTAACTTTTATCGTCACTCCATTGAGTCTCATGGCGCTACACGCTATTTGATCAGATTCGTAATCTTACTCTAGAAAACGTCTACCCGTACTGTTAAAATAGCCATTGTTGAAGCTTTTCATGCAGTTGATAGAGCTTTGATACATAGCTCACCTGAGACGTCAAGTGAAATTTCGTTGAAGACGGTAAGCATCGCACTTTGTCTGGATTAGAAACTGCCCCACTTTTATGCATTACTAGAGGTCCCCCGTGACTTTGTCTGCGTATGGAAGACATTCGGGCCGCTCCCAAATACTGGTATCTTCCGCACCGCTGTTATTTTCCATCTCATATTCACCATTTTAAATCGTCCTAATAATGAAAACAGCATCCAAATACAAATTTTCATGACAAGTTCAAAACAAAGGAGTTTCATACAAATTTCCTTTTCCCCCCCTTTTTTACCCCCTTAGGGGTTAAATTTCAAAAAATCTTTCGTAGTACTAGGTGGTGGTGGGTTGGTCATATGCTAAGGGATACGCAAGGAAAATGGAATAGGGACATATTAGAATGGTACCCAAGAGAGGGAAAAAGAAGCAAAGGAAGACAGCAAGCAGGATGGGAGGATGACATTAAAAAAGAAGCTGGAACAAATTGGAAACAAATGACACAAAAAAGGAAGGAATGGAAGTCCCAGGAAGAGGCCTATGCCGGAAGACAAGCTGTGGAAAAACATAAACCAGAGAAAGCTGAATAGCTGATGTCAAAACTAAAAATATATTGGACATTTAAATAATCAAATAGGAAATATCGGACATTCAACACTTTCAATGCCACAGCAAAAAGGGCTATAATAATAGTACGAGGTGGATGCATCAAATACACCTGCCCAAATTTCAAGTCTGTACGACCAGCGGTTTAGGTTGTGCGTTGTCTGTCAATCATTAAGTCAGAACAGAGATTCATGCAGTACCTATTAGATGAATATTAATTTTAAGAATAAATAACCCTAATAAGGTCTTTAAGTAGGTAAATAGACAAGACCTTGATATTGAAAAAACATTCAATACCTAGAAATGCTAAACTCAGAAACTACTTTCAAATCCACAGATAAGAGTCTTAAAGTAAGTTTTTTTTTTGCATTTGCATTGACATTGAAGTGAAGATAATGATACCAGAACCAACGTTTGCATTAACATCGCATAGTTTTACCTCTAGAAGAAGCGTTTTACAAGCCGTAGTGTTTGTGGTTGTTGTATGAATATTTAGCTGCGCTGCGAGAGTATTCCTTGGATTTCTTGTGATAAGACATCTTACTTGTGAATGAGACTATTATAACACGTTTCAATATCATTTGCAGACACACTGACTGTAAATAGCTTTATTTAAAGAAGATAGTATTCACATTCTTAGATAACTATTTTATAAACCAGGAAGACACTAAAATGTCTACAAGAACAGCGTTATTGTTGCTAATTAGTCTTTATATAAAGGTTTAAGATGATTGCTAAGAATTTTATGGGAAAAGTTTTAGCAAAAGTTATTTTAATAGTATCTGTGGTATTTTATCAGAAAAATACGATTCTGGAGATGTTGTAGAGACATTTATAAACATAAACATAACCCAAAAACCGACGTCATTACATCGATCAAGGTTCCTGTTTTTTCCGGATTTCAGGGTTGGCCCCATAGTAAAAGTTGTTTATAATGATAAGTACATACATGCCCTTTCGTATTGTTGAACCTTTTTGTTACACATTGTATATATATAAAATTAACATTTATTCCAAATAATAATAATAATCCCTACATTACTAGATATTTAAAATTAAACCTTAAGGTGATACGTTTCACATATGGCGGGAAATTCAAATTTCAACCAGTTTTTTTGTTCTTGTAGCAATGCCGGATAATTATTGTAAACGATCATGATGTTTGCGCCAATTGATTATTATTCTTTACAAACTCACGTAAAGCTGTTTATCTGTAATGCACATTATTACATACATTTGTCAATAAACAAATGTTTGCTGTTTCAAACGGTTTATGGACAAATGTAAGTAATATGGCGAGTTACTGATTAATAGTTGTACGTGATAATCTAAAGAACAACCAACAATTTTCGCAAACACTATGTAATTTCACATGAACTACCCGGCCTAGCTACAAAGACCAAAAAACTGTTTGATTTTTGAATTTCCCGCCAAACGGGAAACGTATCACCTTAATGCGAAAATATTATTCGTCGAAAATTCCCCCCCCGTAATGCACCCTGCCCAAGTGTGCCCATTATAGCGGCCGCGTTACCGCGCTGGATGGACAGCAATCTGCTGCGTCAAAAACCACCCACACATATATATATATATATGTTTTAATACAATAGTATAAAACCATCGACACGACGAAGAAGAAGAATGCAATAGACAGTAAGTAAATTATGACTTCTGCCAGGACTTGAACCTGCATACGAGCAACATCTGGGTTTCCGTCACAACTGCTTTATGCGAAGCCTTACCTTTTTTTTATAGTGGTAGGACTCTACTGCAGAGTCCGCCTGGGGAAGTATCACACCTTTGCCAATTATTCAACCGCCAAGCAGTAGAGTGCAAGCATTACCGTGTTCCGGTTTGAAGGGCAATGTTACCAGGGAAATTACTGGGTATGACGAGATTTAACATCTAATATCTCAGGGTGACGAGCGCAGTGCAGTGCGGCGCAGGATTGTGTTCGCAAGTTCACAATTCTGGCACTGCTACTGTTAGTGGCAGGCGTGACTTTTACCACCAGGCGAACGTCTTGCTCGTCTCATCACTCCAATGTAAAAAAAAACCTGTCATAATTCTCAAATTGTTTTATGCCAATCAAGCCCTGCCAGGGTCATAATTTTTTCTTACTGTCTATGCATTAAAAAACAAATTTTAAAACTATATTTGCCATCTTTCATGGCTAGCCGACATGCACGCTTCCTTGACAGGGTGTGGTGAATGGGCTGATCCATTGTTCATTATCCGGTTTTCATAATATATATGAATAGGTAGATAAAATTGTTGCTCCCTGAATTTCGATTGGGAGTAAGTTTTGTCGATAGTCGTCTTTATTTTTAAAAGATTGTCAGAAAGAAAACTTGTAGGAACGCAGACTAGCCCAGTCGCAGTCTTAGGATTACTGCATAATAAACTAGTTAAACTGTATCTGTAGAGTATAGAGGCTAAGGTCTGGGACACAATTGCCTACGACCCACGCCACCTTTGTCTACAATTCGACCAACTTATCTATCTATCGCATTTAGTAAAGGAGCCACTATCCCATTTACAAATCAAAAATTATTGTTTCTTATGTGACATTGTAGTTCCATTATTATTTCCGTATCTACACAAACGTAAATAGGCACAAGTAAGTTGGTTTGCAAATTGATACAAAGAGTAACGCACTCACTAACGGTACGTAATTATTTTAAGTGGCTATCTAACCAGCTTTTCGTGTAAGTACAATATTTGCGAAATTTTGCTTGCGTGACTCGTCGAATTCTGCAATATGCTTGCGTTTGACTGCCGATCTCAGTGCTATGGATTTGAGGAGGTTTCAGTATTAAGAGGGAATCCGCTCTGCGATTCCCCAAAGGAATTCCCCTAATTTCTTCCTGAGGCATTATCCAGGAAGAAAGTAGGGGAATACGTTTGTATGGAGAATCGGAGACTGGATTCCTCCAAAATAATATCTTTTTAGGGTTCCGTACCTTAAAAGGAAAAAAGGAAACCCTTATGCAGCTTCTTCTGCGTACAACTCAATTTTTACTATTTAATATGAAGAAACGAGTTTCCACTGGCATCGCACTTTGTGCATTCTACCATTGTCAAGAATATACATTTTTCTTTGATTAAGTACCTAGCCAGAGAGCTACATCCACCAAGGCATTTTTTAAGTTTTTGATTGTATCAGTAACCAAGATAAGTCAAAAAATCTAAGCCGTTTGCACAAAAACAGTCACGATCAAGTCCAAGTCATGCCTTAGTAAAGTTATGGCAGCTTTTACGGAGTTTTGAAAACAACAAGAAAAAATATATGTATACATTTTCACCACATTTTTTTTTTGAAATTTCGCAGTAAGCGTATTTAACGAAAGTAGAAATTATTTTAGGGTTCCGTACCCAAAGAGAATCCCACTGTACCCTATTATTAAGCCTCCTACCGTGTTTGTCTGTCTGTCCATCTGTCTTTCCGGTCTTTACTGACCTATAATCTCGTAATAGATAGCCGGTTGAAATGTTCACTGAACATTTGTTACTACCGCGGATTACCCAGTACATGTGGTGGTAAGGGACCCCTTGTTGTCCGAGTCGCAAGAACGAGTCAGACATGACGGCTTTATTTTCTATGGAAACTAACGTGGTTTTGTGACATACTTTTTTCTGTCATGATTCGTGAATGCTGTATAAATAAAACACAGCTTTTTAGTTTACGTCAGTTTTGGTAGTTTTCATAATATTTGAGGGTTTTAGCATTATGCGATCTGTGGTTTTGATTGATTGTAAGAGTTGATTTTCATGGGTGCTCAAAAAATTCGTGCTCAATCGGGAATACCCCGATTAAACAAATTATTTTAAAAAGAATAAATTTCATCATTGACAGCCATCAGACGTCAACTACTGGACGAAGGCCCCTTAATAGGGAGGGGTTGCCATCATCCCCACGCTTGGCAGGCGGCTTGGAGATCGCATAGTTTTACCACCGTTAACCAAAAGGACGCTGCTGCCCGTCCTCCAGTGGTTCTGGATGCAGTTTTAGGGCATACCCAGATCAAATTTAAGAATAAATTTAAAGAGAAAGAATTATTTAGAGCAAATTGTTAGGAAGATAATAAGATTCTGGTTTGTTGATATGTAAAAAACTAAGCTCCTATGGATATTACTTAAAAACGTTGCTGTAGTTAACAAACGTTGTTTAACTTAATATAAAGCAAAACAAAAAACGTAACTTAAAAATTTACTGTAAACGGTGTTCTTAAGTAATAAATCCGTATAATACTTATAAGGAAAACATGATACATTTTTCTAATTTCTGTTTTTATTGTTCCAGATAAGAATAAGAATAAAAGGATAACCACACATGTCCACCAAAAATGATACCGGTAAGGTTTGTTCATACGAGCACAATTATTAATAGTACATACATTGTTATCCCCTAGGATACCTCTAGGGGATAACAATGTACTCACCCCTAGGTGAAAGTAACTTATTTAGTTCCGAGACGGGGTTTGGCGCCCGACCGTAGCGAGGGCGTTAATAGTTCGAGGGACTAAATAAGTCTTTAACCCCGAGGTAAACACTGTGCTTTTCATTACGAATACAAAGAAACTAAAAATAAAAACATGAACTGACACTGGGAAATGCACGAGAAGTGCGGGACCATAATCCTCTGAGGAGAAAAAAAATGTTGGAAAATGGTTCAATACAAATTTGTATTGTAATCACAGACAAGATAGTGAAAATGTTCTGGGCCATGACGGGGCCATGTCTCTTCATTGCCATCGAACGGATTTTTAATAACTATAATTTTTTTTTATTGGCTGTCAGAAAATCGCCCATTGACGGAGAAATCGGTGACCATACATTAAAAAAAAACATATACACCGTCGAACATAGAACCTCCTCCTTTTTTGAAGTCGGTTATAAAGCTTATTGGTACGAGCTCGAGATTCAAATCCTCGATCTCCCGATTCCGAATCGTGCCGTCTAACACTGGACTACCACGGCAAAATCAATATCAAAGTAGTTGTTTAATTCGGTTTCACAATTCAACAGATTTTTACTTCCATGGTTTTTGAAACAAAGCTTCATTATAATGCAAATTGCGAAAACATCTGCTAAGTGCAGCTGGCAGACTTATGGCTAACGTAATAAAGGAAGCGAAGCGAGGCATTAAAACCAGTACCTACCAACAATTTTTTTAGGGTCTTGCAAGGCCGAATTACATTCTTGTGCTCTGATGATATACGATTGGTACCTACTTACTCATACTTATATACAAGCTGTTGTTTTGCATTCACGCCAAATTTACTGACATGTACACTAACGGCCTTACCTAAAATAATCTCGATTCTCTTAGTCACTGCTTAAACTTATCTGTCCTTTTCTAGCACGTGCAACTTCACGTCAGAGAGAAGATGGCAGAGCATCTTAGGCAGTGACTAACGGTTGAAAAGTTTTTTTAAGTAAGGCCGTGTATGTGTTATGGTCAGATTTTACTATAGGGCCAACACTGAAATAGCGGAAAAAAACACTTTTCCATACATTTGTCCAAGGTCAATGAACTTTTTATAAGGAACAGCTTTTTTTCGTGATTTCAGGGTTGTCCCCATAGTAACTTCTCTGTCTGATTATTGTGACCTTTTCACACTTTTTTATAGAACAACAGATTTAGTTTCTCACGTTTTTTAAAGTCATACTTAGCCGTTTGTTATGCTGTACCAAAATCGATAAATTTGTGATAGTTATAGACTAATGACTTGCATCTGTATTCATTTTGTTCCTGCGAGTCTAAGATGTTTTTACCTTTTTTTATTTCAACTCACTGCTGCTAGTACAAACACTCTTTTTTTATTTTGAATTCGCTGTTATGGGGTAAAAAAAAAGCTCAATAGGTACCACCACGCACAAAGCCTAGTAAAATTAGTATAATGAGCATATAAATGTATAATTGCGCAGAAAATTATAAATTCATTTTTATTAGGCATCGTATAATTATAATATAAACAACGCAATTAAAATAAGGATCTTCATTAAACAGGCCAGTAAAAACCTTATGTACTCAGTATTGCCATAAAAAAATACAACGCTAATTATGACCTACAAGCCCCTTGTAATCTCCCCTTCACTGCAGTTCTCATGGGTCCGCCTTTCGCAAAATTTAGCGTAAAAAATATACCTATAGACTGCATGTAGGGTTACCATATCGAAATTTGAAAGTCCCAAGAATATTTTTATTACCTTTAATTTATTATATTTAAAGAAATAAAATCCAAGAATATTCTAATTAGTCTGAATATTTTAATTTCACTATGAAATAATAGATACAATACAATGCAATAGTTTATGTATAACACCAAAGTTACACGTCAAATTTCATTAAGTATGTCACAAAAAATAATCACTAGGTACATTTTACGTTACTAGATAACGAAACCGTTATCTAGTTAATCGGTTAATACGCAGTTTATGCTTGGTATTATTAGAAAACCAACTTAAATTATGTCATTATGTGCTTTCTTTTTTCATTGAAACTGGTGTATTGTAAAGACCTCAGGTGTTTTTGTTTGTTTTTTTTGTATAATATTATTATACAAAAATATAATACATAAATGCACAACACACCACAAGCGGGACGTCAGTGCAGTACTTATCGCTTCCACATTGAATAAGAATAAGAATAATACATTATAGTATATTCGAGTTCTATTGTTTATCCATATTTTGCAACTACTTAAGAGCATTTCAATAACCTACTATATAGATATGTATACTTAGTTACGTACCTATGGGAAATGTGTTAAGCTTTTTACGTAAATAAATCTATGAATCTAATTGGAAGTGTCGCTGAGTTAGGTACAATAGCACCAGCAGTGCATTGTTTTATAGGGATAGTAAACAAAGACAGGAGAATATCGGGATATCCCCGCATTCCCCTTTCCCCAGTAAAGTATCGTGTTTTTTATGCAGGTTTTAGTGTTTTCGTCGGTTTTTTTTTGTTTCTGTTGTGTTGTAGCAAAAATTCTGGCTACTGTTCATTCTGGACTACGACCGCATAGGTCTAAACAAGGTCTAAAATTCAGCACAATCCTAACGTATGGTAACCCTAATGGTATGGTCTTATCTACTGGGTACGGGAAAGGAAGGGTCACCCTTTATGATGAATGTAATTTTTTGTTCATTTCATTTACCCGCACCTTTGATTGTGTTACAATTTTCATAATGCCTTTTGCCTTTTTCATGAATGGGTAGAGAGCGATGTAATGGAAAACTGTGAACAATGCTAAAGGTACATTTTATTATGCTTTTTGTTTATTTTATGCATACTAATTCATACAGATAGCCTGTTTTGTTCCAACATTTCGGGCATTTTGCGTTCACAAAGGGTTACGATTCCTCAACGTACCTACGTATGTTTTTGTACGTATATTAATTTGAGCAATTTGCACTAGAGTTTTATTTGATGGTAGGTACATAAAATGCAACTAAATTAATCTAGAATTTTTGGTCTGACAATTCTAGTAGAGGAAAGACCATTCCTCGTGGTCAAACCAGTTGGACTAAAAAGTGTGAAGTGTGAATCTTATTAAAAAAAAATGTCAAGGAAATATCTGTTGAAATAAATAGTCAACAACCTATGTACAACATCCTAAGTTGAAAATTGGTCATTAAAGTAGCCTGTATACCCTTACAAAGAATTACTTAGAAAGAAAAAGATACCCTTGGAGGATCCAACTCTCTCTCTCTCTCTCCTGGGTATACGGGGTGTTAGTTTGAACACCGTTATCCTTCTAGGATATCATTGTACTCATCATTATGAACAACTTTTACGATGGGGCCAACCATGAAATCACGAAAAAAAACCAGCTGTTCTATACAAAAAGGTTCATCGATCTTGGACAAAATGTATGGAACAGCAGATATTTTTTTCGCGATTTCAAGGTTGGCCCCATAGTAAAAGTTGTTCATAATGATGAGTACAATGAAATCCTAGAAGGATAACGGTGTTCAAACTAACAGCCTGTATAATCAAAGCTGTATACCTAATTTATACACGGCAGCCTTGCTAGAAAATCAGTTCCCGTTCTAGGGTAGGTGTGTAACATAATAATTGACAACACCATAGCTTAACATCAAGTGTGCGGAGGCCTGTCAACTATTAGAAAAGTTATGAGTGGAGTTGAGAGACAAATAATATTATAGTAGCAATTACGCAGTAGACAATGGAATAATTTGAATATGATCCACGCATGAATAGTGACGATATAACTCTAGTGTAAGTGTACAATTAGAGAAGTAATGGCGCTCTTATTATTCATAGGGAGAGCTTTTGAAAGGCGAACCTTCATACATATTTCAAGCCTAACGTACAGCATGGTTCCATGAGAGAATAATTTAGATTTTCGTCATTATCTCGGTAGGTACCTAACTATATAATATACTGTTCAGCTCAAACTAAACAATTTGCCTTTATATGCTAACATCTCACTTCAACCTTATTCAAATTGTATACCCGTATACACGTTGACTGTAATGTGTATGCGGAATAGGTGCCCCAAAAAATAATAATTGTAAAGTACAAAAAAACGGTAAAATACGAATAACAGAGGGGGAGGCCTTCGTTCAGCAGTGGACGTGTCCAGGCTGATGATGATGTAGAAAGCACGTGAATCAACGTATATTAGCGGTGGGTCGGTATGGTATATTGCAGTACCGAAACGGGTATTGGTATTGAATGGCAATACCGTGTTCTGAAACTGTTTATTTTAATAACTAGGTATTGGCCGTTTCATTAATAACGTAGTTTTTGAGTTTCTGCAGAGGTATTTGGTTTCAGTTTTATTTAATAAACGCTTTACAAAAATAACTGTGTTGCACAAGAAGGAACAAATACCGATTGGTTTTGGTAAATTTTTTGTTGATGTCTGTTAGATGATTCCGTTTAAACTTTTTATAATAATAATGTATTTGCTCTAAATAGTCTTTACTTACTACCTACTAGTTAGTGGTTGGAGTCGCCTTTTATTTAAATATAAAAATGCTTATGAATTAAAAAGATTACTGATTAAATTTGTTGGAAAGTGCACTGATTCAGTGAATAAACTGTGATATAATCTTGTACTTTTGTATGATATTCAAATTCAATCCCTTGACTTTTTCAAAAAACGCATTTAATGTTTCAGTAATAAGTGTTATAATAATTGTCATTTTTAGTTTTACTTTTGGCGCTTTAGTCGCCTCTCGGCCTTGGAGAGTACGATTACGTTCGGAATATTACGGATAAACTCGGGCGCATCACGTCTGCTGCGAAGCGACGATAGGTATTGTTCGTCACCCGTCGGTACTCGGCACGCGCCGGTATTGGTTCCCACTTGTTACGATGACGTTGAGACGGTTCGCGTTTTCGCCAATACCTAGTTTCTCACAATACCCAGTTATCGAAACTCCGAGTACCCGGTATTGGGTATTGCATTGATAACTGGGTATTGAAACTGTTTACGGTTTGCACCGACCACCTCTAACGTATATTATAATGCGGCTTGTTACTTACTCGTCCTTTGTCAAATCATGTTGTTTTTAAATGTATATAATGCAAAATGTCAGCCACGACCAGAAAAACGATTATTAATAATGATTAGATCAAGAACAAAGTTATTATGTTGTTAGATCTAATTCTTGGGTTGCGCGACATCTACCCTCAAAATTAAAATAAATTAAAACGTACACAAAAAAATATTGTCTGAGAAACATCAACTTATAATGGTTTTTATGAGCAAAGAGGCCAATCGCTGAACCAGATAGCATAAGCTAAGCAATATTTGTAAACATTTTCAGATGATAGTGCGGGTATGGTGCGAGAGCGGCGCCGGGTGGGCCGCGAGCCACGTGCCCGTGACGCCGGACACCACATGCCGCGACGTGCTGGAGTGCTGCCGCGAGCCGGGCGACGAGCCCTGCTTGCTGCTGAGTGTGCATCCGCTCCATGGAGGTATTACTTTCAGATGATAGTGTGGGGTGTAGTGCGAAAGCGATAGGAAGTCGGCGAGCCACGTGCCCGTGACGCCGGACACCACGTGCCGCGACGTGTTGGTTTGCTGCCGCGAGCCGGGCGACGAGCCCTGCTTGCTGCTGAGTGTGCATCCGCTCCATGGAGGTATTACTTTCAGATGATAGTGTGGGGTGTAGTGCGAAGGCGATAGGAAGTCGGCGAGCCACGTGCCCGTGACGCCGGACACCACGTGCCGCGACGTGTTGGTTTGCTGCCGCGAGCCGGGCGACGAGCCCTGCTTGCTGTTGTGTGTGCATCTGCTCCATGGTGGTATTACTTTCAGATGATAGTGCGGGGTGTAGTGCTAAAGCGATAGGAAGTCGGCGAGCCACGTGCCCATGATGCCGGACACCCGTGCCGCGACGTGTTGGTTTGCTGCCGCGAGCCGGGCGACGAGCCCTGCTTGCTGCTGAGTGTGACCTTTGACCGCCACTCTGTACGATCACCTGCCATTGACCAGTGTTGACCCTTAGACCGCCACTCTGTACGACAACCTGCCATTTGCAACCACCGGTTGCCCGCGACTGCCATGATCATCATCATCGACCCGGAGACGTCCACTGCTGAACGAAGGCTTCCCCTTAGACCGCCGCTCTGTACGACAACCTGCCATTTGCATCCACCGATTGTCTGCGACTACCATCATGATCATCAGCCCGAAGACGCCTACTGCTGAACGAAGGCCTCCCCCTTAGAACGCCAAACTGTTCGACACCCTGCCATTTGCATCCACCGGTTGTCCACGACTTTACAATGTCGTTGGTCTACCTGGGAGGAGACCTACCTACTGTGCTGTGTGGTGTTTAGTAGCTTAGGACACCACAGTTTTTTTTAGAAAATCACATATCAATCCATTCATCTTCCTTACTCGCAAGCTCTCAAGATAAACAATAACCTGTATAAGCTGATCCTCAGACCTTAGGGGCTCGGTATGTTCGGGGGTTCAAATTATAGTGGACTTCTATATTTTTTCATAAATTGCGTCATAACTTCTATATTCCTGGGCCGATTTTGATAAAACATAGCCTATGTGAAGCGCCGGACTTCATAGATCATATTTCAATAAACTGAATTTAAATTCGTGCCGTAGTGTCCTAGTTTATCCCGGACATACAGACCGACAAAAAATTTAAAAACTGTATTTTTGGGTTCTCTTGCTCTCGTACACGTTTAAAACATTTTTTTTTTTAATATTTCTTCAATATACAAGTAATCGCCTCGTTACTGTTTTATTATATGTATATAGATAATATCCAGCAACAAACAATTAAAGGCTAACAAAAAAAAACTATAAACCGATTTTTCAAAGTACAAAGTTTTTATTAAAATAATAATGGGTCATGCAAGATTGACAATAGTACCGAGTATTAGATCCTTATAGTAAGTTTATCTTATTCTAACAACACATCTTAGTAATAACTTTACTATCTTATTAAAAGGAATCGCTTCACTCTTGAATTAAAAAAATATCAAATCAATTAACACTTTATCTACCGACATTCAAATCTAAAAGATACTAACAAAATAAAGACATAATCCATCATTAAAATTAATTGATGCTAGTCTAAGTTTCTTAGTTTACATAATACATAAAATGGAAACAAATTAACAAGTTTTGATAAAGACACAACGGTTCTTTAAAAACTACAAACTAAATTATTACGTCGAACCAAAGATTACGATATCATTGCGTCGAACGAATTTAAACAAAACGAAGAGAGCCCGCTTCTGTTTCATATCCAGAAGGCGAAAGTACTTCACCATGCTGTTGACTTCTTATTCTGGATGTCAAGAGTTGGATGACTATGAAGGAAATACGTAAATTTAGCTTCAAACTGTTATTGTTATAAGAGAGACCCCATATCTTCATCATATTCAATAAGATCATATTTAGTGACAGTGTTATCTAACTCATATAATACGCAGTCATATATTACAATGTTGTCTTATTTTCAACGTTTTTATGAATTTAGCAGGAAGCGATAAAACCGAGTAAGAATTCATTAAGAGTGCGCCTAATGCCAGAAAAATATCAGAATTCACCCGCGCGTTAGTTTAGAGTCGAAAATCGCATGATATAATTGATGATGATAGTGACTTTGAGCAATTTAGGTGGGTTTTTATTTAATTATTCAAAATATAGGCATGTAATAACAAAAATAAACGGTTACTCTGCTAAAACATGTCTGGATGTGTAATTCGTAAAAAATAATGTGGTGTTTTCGCTGATAATTTAGAGCATTTGAATTAAAATTAAGAATTAAGTATTTTTTTGTTAGAAATTTGTAATTTTCTTTTAAATAATCCAGATTATTTTCCAAAATTCTATTCGGTTACTCGGCTTCTATAAAGTTTCCCCTACCTGTAGTATTTTTTAATCTGAATATTTACGTTCTTAATCATTAAACGATGTGTTTAAAAATACACTTTTTACTTTTTTTTGGCATTGGTCGCCCCCTTAAACTTCTAAGTCGGGGATTAAGGCCCATGAGTTCTTGGATAATAAAGTAAAAAGGCAAGGCAAGAGACATTTAGAGAGATTAATTGAGTAGACCTGAGATCCCTTGCGGATTGACGAAGACTTGTCCTTCATTCATGAGCTGATACGCCTTAAACACCATGTAGAGACACATCCCGTAGACACCTGAAACACGTATTTTGTTATGGCTACAAGATAGTATGACAAACTAGACGCTCTAACTGTTGGTAAGAGAAAACTCCTCCCTATAAACCATTGCAGCGATAAGTACACAGAACTTTGAGCAACCTATGCCGGTTTCATCACGATGGTTTCCTTCACTGAAAAGCCCGTGGTATGGAAATCCGTACATTACAATAAAGAACCTATTAGCATGGGCCTGGGATTCGAACCTGCAACCTCACAATTTCAAGTCGAGCTGTCTCCCAATTAGGATATTGGGAGACTGCTCACTGCTTATTCATATGCTATATTATTACCTATATAAAATAAACAAAATCAAAAACATTTGAATTGAATATCTCTACATATGATTACAATATACACATGTTCGGGCTTAGTGGCCTATGATAGGCTGATAATGATGATGATACATAATACAATATACATACATACCTGTTTATATTTAATAATTACAATGATTGTAGGTACCTACAGCTACACGTAATCATGTCAAGTCCCATCAGCAAGAAAAACGTCCACGTCCACACGCTCGGCAGGCGGCTTGGGGATCGTAGAATGTTTACCACCGTTAATAGAGCGGACGCTGCTGCCCGTCCTCCAGTGGTTCTGGGTGCAGTTTTAGGACATGGTCCAGGATCATGTCAAGTAGTTCTAACTATTAGATACATACCCACAAATGCGAAAGCCAAGAAAAGAAAGCCAGCGTAGAAGAACGAGGTAGCACAATGCACCATAATGAAGAACACGGCAAGTAGCACAACTTGCACCATTCCATAAATTAGGAAGGTCTTTACTAGCACCGGCTTGTTCTGAAAAATGATAAGAAACGAATATGTAGGTAGAGAAGATTGTTTAGTCCCGGACGCGTGTGGCTGCAGTAGACATCGCAGAAACTTTCGTGCGGCCGCCGCGACGTAGCCGTCCGTACCGCTCTTTCACGTGCTTTTTAATGTTCATTCTATTTCCTATGCAACAATGTTTATATTCATCGGAATCATATCAATGCGCGGTGACCATGGGCGATAGACGCGCAGCGACATTTGCTATTACCGGGCTATCTCAAGATAAGTAATTAGAAAAGAAAAACCGACTTTGGATGACATATTTTTTCCAATTATTATGATTTAAAAACCCAAATTACTGAACCGATTATGATACAATTTCTATGGGATTCATTTGAGAGTATACCGTTTCAAATATAAAATTGAATTTTCCAAATCGGTTTATAAATGAATGAGTTATGAGATAAGTATTAAACATAAAAAAAACTGATCTCTTATAATGTAGTTTATTATAATTATGCCACTTCACTTGTATCGTTATCATCAAGTGTTGGTAAAAAAAAATTTTTTTCATTTTTCATTATTTTTTTCATATTTAAATATTGAAACTCTTGCGTATATGTTAGGCATCTACATGCAAAAAAATCATTTTTTTAATGTAGGCCCCATTTAGGCAATTCTAGCACCGCTACTTTTACAGGCGTAGTGCTTTTACCACCAGGCGAACGTATGGCGCGGCTCGTCACACCATTACCTACATTTAAAAATAACTCATAAGCAAAAGACAGGTATCTGAACGGCTACCAAGCCTACAAAACTACTATTATATTTACCTGGGTGATTCCTACGAGCAGAAGTACTGTACATATGAAGCTTGATAAGAACTCGGTCAAGTAACCTGTTGTTATGACTATCGTAACTGCATCCATCGTCATTGATTTATACCTGCTGTCATAATCATAATTGTATGGAAACATCAAACGAATCATAAAAAACATATCAACGCCACTGCAAGCTATGGTGCCCGCTGCTGATATCACCTGTAACAGCAAATACCGCAAATCAATATTTATACAGTATTATAGTGCCCGGCAAACATCTTGAGCCAAAAGCGACGTAGTGGGGGTTTGCGCATGTACACTTCTGGACATATTAATGGTCAATGTGGACGTCGAAATTTTTAAATACTTGCCGTCTTATGCATAGAGTCCTAAAAAGTATTCACTAGCACTAATAATTATATATCAAACCTATTTTAGTCATAAACGGCCTTACTATAAAACGCCGCTCAAACCTTAGTCACTGTTTAAGATGCTCTGACAACTGCTCGCTGACGTGAAATGTCACGTGCGAGAACAAGACGAAGAAGTTTAAGCAATGGCTAAGTTTGAACGGCGTTTTATAGTAAGGCCGAAAGTGTTTTGTCTTCCTTCTTTAAACGCAATTCGTAACTCTTTTTAACTAAAATAGGTTTGAAATACGTTTTAGTGTTTTATGCTTAAGACGGTTAGTTTATTAAAGTAAAAAACAAAAAAAACAAAAAAACAACTTAGAACCATCGAGTTAAATAGCCGTGCGTTTATGTTTTGTTTTATGACTGACGACGTTTTTGTTTGCATCTGCGGTCTTTTTTATAAGTTCCGTATCCTTTGTAGATTCTTGCTTCATATAACAGTACACATCATACACCAATTTTCTCGCTTGTCTCTTTAGAACTACGTTACTTTTGCGCGGCATTGTCCAAAAAGTGTTTAGTAATATAACACAAATTAGTAATAACAAAAAAACAGAAATACAACAAAACAATAATAACATGTGAACTAATAACTAGTAGAATGAGCTATTTTACAAATAATTTAACGACGAATAATTAATTTTGAATAGCTTTAACGTCCATCACTAGTGTGGAGTGTTTCCTGACAGTTACAATCATTTCAAGTCACAAATGAATTGGTTTCTTCTAGGTTATCGCAAGGCCGGGCCAGGGCTCTGGCGCACACAAGAATTTGTGGGTCCCAAATTCTTTTGTTTTTTTGGAAATCTTTGGAAATAAAAATAAGTTAATGACAAAAAAAACTGTTCTTTGTGTCTACCTAAAACTAGATAAATAAAAATATATCGCGCGATAAAAATGCGCTATTGAGAGCATGTGTTGTATTCTCCATGGTTGTATCGGCCTTCCGGGACCCCCGTGACGATCAGGCCCTGGGCACGGACCCCTTGTGCCCTTATGGTAAAGGCGGTACTTCATAAGCGTGCTCCATCGTAGACTGCATCTTCATTTAGCATCAGGCAAGATGGCATTCGAAAGTATTCCTATCCATAAAAAAATACCCATGAAGCGGTCTAAGAAGGAGCAAGCTCATCTAGAAGAAACTAATCATCTCTGTCATCTGTAGGTGACACAACGAATTACCTAAGTATAGGTGTTGATTGAAATTCGTACTAGATCTAGTTCACATACATGCATTCACACATCTCTCATCACCCCGAAGATGTCCACTATTGGACTAAGGCCTCTCCCTTAATAGGGAGGGGTTGCCATAATCCCCACGCTTGGCAGGCGGCTTGGGGATCGCAGAGTGCTACCACCGTTAACAAAGAGGACGCTGCTGCCCGTCCTCCGGTGGTTCTGGATGCAGTTTTAGGACATACCCAGGTCCCTACACATGCATACACACATAGATCTAGTTAATACTATATAGGTAGTTTGATTTTACTTACAGCAATAATATACCCAAAAATAAGGGTTCCCGTTCGGACTGGGATGAAAAACAGGCACTTGCCTCCACAGCACATCGTAGGTAGGATCGTATTGCCCTGTAATTGTAAAACGACTGTTTGGGGCAGCGCTTACATGGTGAAGCGTGTGTAGTGATGGACATAGATCAGTTTTTATCGCTTAAAAGAAATTAACTGAACTTAAATGATTATGAGTCAAAAGAACAAAATTTTGCATAACAATGTCTGAAAATGTATTATCGATAATGATTAACTGCCTTGAATATTTAAAGTACTACCAGTGGAAGTACAAGTAGAAAAGGAAAAACATGTTGAGTTAAAAAAAGTTATTCTGTACAATGTAACAATATAAAAATTATTGTCATGATTTTTATCCTTATGCTAGGGCTTCACCTGCGTGACGCTTTACGTCCAGTTATCGGAATAATTAACATGCAATAAACGATGCATTAAACAATGCGCTACATGAGCGGCCACACTATCATTTGACTTTGAATATTGCCTAACGTCTAACGACATTAATAATTCCACTAGCCCATTAGCGTGCTAACACCCGGCCATATCTGCGTACTGTATCAAATACCGCGCTAAAGAATGGCATTACACGCAGGTGAAGCCCTAGCATTAGAGGATTGAAATCGCACATTAGTTAAAAACTACTTACACCTTTTACAAAGACATAACGAAGTAATGGGCGATTTTGTGACAGGCAATGAAAAAAAAAAATACCATTGTTAAAAAGACCATGGCTCTGATTTTGCGCAGACCAGATGTGGCTGTCATTGTCAAGTTTTTATTTTATTTCATGCGCCACATTTCAAAAATAGTACCTAAGGTATTTAAGATAGGTATCATATTGAATTACTAAGCTACAAAATATTACATATCAGTAATTTTGCAGATAAGTTAACTTAGTAAAATAAATTATAACACAGCACGTCTATATAATTAAGCAGAAGCTATATTATTATAGCAATCTAAAAAAAAAGTTATTATTAAAAAAAAATTTTTTTTTGGAATATTTGTAAGTTTGGCAGTTATCTACAACCTACAACGACAAACGCGAACGGACGGAAATAGAATAGAGATACATAGTACTATTATTACTTCTGTGATAGAGATATCAAATTTAGACGATTATTTTATCATCATCATCAGCCAGGAGACGTCCATTGCTGAACAAAGGACTTAGAACTCTTAGACCGCCACACTGTACGACAACCTGCCATTATAGACGAATATTTAATTTAAAAAATTACTAAACTACTTTAAACCTAAAGGTTGCCTGGAAGAGATTGCTTTTAGCAATAAGGCCGCCACTTGTTCCAATATTTAAGTTTATTAAATTATTTCTTTGTAATTCTTGGTGTGAACAATAAAGAGTTAATCAATCAATCAATCAATCAATCAACCTATCGTTTGTACGTGTAATTAATAATATAGAAAATCTTAGATAGCCACAGTAAAAAAATTGAAATCGTTAAATCTATGTACTGTACCTTTAGACAACAAACGCCCATAAAAAGTTGAAATAATCTCTAATCTTAGGCAGTGTGCATAAAATGTTGGCCCCACTGTATGAACAAAAAAAAACATAGTCGAATTGAGAACCTCCTTTTTTGAAGTCGGTTGAAAACGAACTAAAAAGTAAAAAAAAAAAAACATCATCATCAGCCCGGAGACGTCCACTGCTGAACGAAGGCCTCCCCCTTAGACCGCCACACTGTACGACAACCTGCCATTTGCATCCACCCGCCCGCGACTTTTACAATGATTTTACTTTAAAAAAAATATATAACCGCCATATTCAGTTTTTTAAAGAAACTCACATAAGTACATGTACATAAAAACATATCACACATACAAAGACTATAAACCAGGCTATATGATCTATGCACACACATACATGAACCCTAAAAATAAATCGCTCCTTTTTTGGGTAGTCGTATAAAAAGTAAAGAGGTACTTACCTAGGTATTTATGTGGACAACTGATATCGTCTATGAATTTGTGATCCAATATATTTTGAATGGTATTGGGCTTATGTATTTATATTGTTTTACACTAAGGATTTAAAATGTCACAGTATTCTCAATTCACTACTGCATAGAAGGTACTAAAAAAATAAAGAGTAACAAATTACTTCACGTCTGTGGATGGTAACTAATAACCACTGAGTGCTGGGCAGTGTTGCCAACTGGTTATCAGGAATTAGGGCTAGATCAAATTCAAAAAAGGGCTAGATTTGCCCAGAAAAAATTAAAATGGGCTAAATAGCTAATTCATTACGAAAAGAACTTGATTCTTTAAAATAATTTATGATTTTTATGTGTAGTTTAAAAATAAATACAAAATTTCGGATATGTTATTGTTTATTGACATTTCAAAAATTAACAACCAGCTTGAAGAGTTAATCAACCAATCAATCAATCAATAAAGAGTTAATCTATCTATCTTGTTTTTTAAAAACCTGGAAAAACATGTTTATTTTAAGCAGTTTATATGTTGACGTCTTCGTCAGATGAGTCTTCGTTGAATTCGTTGCGTCCCTCATAAGGCTTTTTCAAAATAAATGTATATATTTTTTTTAGGTCAAATGAGGGCTACATTTGGGTCTAGGGGCTAAATCATTATTTTTGGAGCTGAACAAGTCGAAATAGGGCTAGATCTGGCACCGAAGGGGCTGAGTTGGCAACACTGGTGCTGGGTCTGCTGAAAAATCCTGCTAGCAAAGTTTTAAGGGTGCGTCTACACGCGCAATTTATATTATGTAATTTTTTTTAAATCTGTTTTAGAGTTCACTATTATCGAAAGCCTTAATGAATAATTATTGATAATTATAATATTTTATGGAGTTGGGAATAATATATTATTATAACGTAGTATTTGTCACCGTCAAAACCCGCAAATTATACTCGATGTGAGTAGGCGCAGAAATCTATCGAAAAATACGTATCTATAGTAGGTGTGCGTTAACAAACAATAATAATATGATTTAAAACAGAGACAGCGGGCATAAACAGAAACTATTTTTATATTGTAAACAATTATTTATCTATCGTATACACATAACGTATTTTTCTATAGTTTTTGTCCGGGAGTTCCGACCGCTTGTTGGCTGTATCAAAAATCTCAGAGTTTAAGAGAACGTAATATATTATTGGAAATTGTACGTATTCTATGTACATTATTTTGTGTTTTAAGTATTTGTTCTAGTATAACGAGAGTGTGGCTCTACGGTATTTTTTTATACTTTCAAGTGACGAGACGAGCAAAACGTTCGCCTGCAGGGCTAACATGCGCACCGCGAGAAATTTTTGTCGTGTCTTTATGTCGTGCGAAAACGAGACAAACTTATACAGATTCGTAGCCTTGTCCTGTTTTTAAGAATCGAGAAAATTTTCTCGCGGTGCGCATGCTAGCCCTGCTGGTGGTGGTTTAAAACATATATAAGAACAAGCTTTTAAGAACTTGGTGGACAACTAGTTTTAATTTGGATTAAGAGTCACTGCGATCTGTCCAACGTCCGTCTTCTTTTCTTTCTTGTTTTGTGGAAGCCTTCTTTATAAATAAGTGTATACGCGCCATAGTTTAGGAACAAGGGTCGGGTGTCAATCGGCAAAACACTTGGCTAATCGTAGTCGTATTTCTAAGAAAGCGTTTTTGTTTATTGCTTACTCACAAAAAGGCAACCATTGAAATATTTCACTGAGACCCTTTAAAGTATCATGACAGCAATGTGGTCCTTATGGTAGTAGCTTTAACTACTAAATTAGACTATATTAATTATAGCACTTCTAATTTTTATTATTGTTCTTTACAAACTTCCTTATTGATTTCATGTGACCCAAAAGCTTAAGAGTGCGACTAATGCCAGAAAAATATCAGATTTCACCCGCGCGTCTTGCATTAGCTTAGAGTCGAAAATCGCAAGATACAATTGATGATGATGATGGCTTTGAGCAATTTAGGTGGAATTTTATTAATTATTCAAAATGTAGGCATGAAATAAAAAAATAAACGGCTACTGTGCTAAAACATTAGTTTGGTTATGTAATTCGTAAAAAATAATGTGGTGCTGTCGCTGATAATTTAGAGCATTTGAATTAAAACAGTTTTTTTTTGTCGGTAATTTGTATTTTTTTATTAAAATAAACCAGATTATTTTCCAAAATTCTATTCGGTTACTCGGCTTCTTTAGGTTTTTCCCCTACATGTAGTATTTTTTTAAATCTGAATATTTACATTATTTATCATCAAACTATGTGTTTAAAAATACACCTATTACTTAATTTTGGCATTAGTCGCCCCCTTAAGCATGGCTTGGGTCGAAAATAAAGTCCGGGGAATCCCAAGTTATAGGTACGAGCTTGCTTGCTTACAGAGCAAGTAGGATTGACATAGGACATTATCAGTCAGTTGCAGATTATTAATTATTACTACTATAATATCATTGGTCAGTTGTCTAAAACCGTAATCTACAAGTTACTTACAAAAAAAAACCGCCTTCAAACTAATATGGGACCACCTCGAGAGTGTCAAACAAAAAAAAATACGAAATCGGTCCATACAATTGACAGAAAAATTGGTGGACATCAGTGAACGAAAAAACAATTTAAAAAAAACATACATAAATAGTCGAAAATAACTTATTTTCATAAGTAGTGTAGTGTATGCATAATGTGGGTAATTATAAAACTTATTATTTACGATCACCGTCACTATAAATAAACCAATCAGTCTTGAATAAGCCGCCTTTCATTCTGCATCCCGTACTTACATTGGCAATTACTTACAAGCAAGTACCTAGGTTTGGTTAAAAACGATTCTAACTAAGTATGATTTAGTAGTATTCCGGCCCGGCCTTCTTAAAATCAATGAGACGGGTGTTTGCAATGCTAGTAGCATTGCAACTGAGCACTAAGCAGGCTGACCACTAAATAGTGAAGTAAGCAGTACTAACTCTATTCAGATCAATTGTTAGATAATTCTGGCCACAGTCCAGTCAGATGCCAGGTTATTATGATCGCACACATGCACCCAAGTTTTTGTAGATAGCTTGAATCTATCTATACATATAATAAAAGTGGAGAGCGAGGACTGTAGTGTAAGATTCCTACCTAACGTGGAAGTCAAATCTGGTATTGGTGAATCAAGAATTAAAATTGTTGCTTGCGCGATTTAGGTAAACTGTCTTATAAACCTTTAATAGAACAACTATTTTTATTTTTGCACAAATTTTTTTCATCAATATCATTATTGTAGTAACCATGAAATATTTCTGACGTTTTCAGCTGTACATTTAGTAAAGTTTTAGCACTTTTACTATTTCCTACATAATACGCATTTTTTATGCGCCATCTTGTGAAACAGTCGCTTTGTCCCGTTTATTCATTTGTTTTCTGTCTGTCTGTCTGTCCGGGATAAACTAGAAAACTACTGAAGAGATCTTTACGCGGTTTCTTTAAATATGTGTAGAAAAGGTCTGGTCAACACATAGGGTATACTTAGCAATTGCTGAAAATATAGATCTCATATTGGAAAAAAAAAATCATTTAATAAACGCCATCTAGGCTCTTTTCAGGAACATAGTTGTCGATGATACAAACAACGTGGCCTGTTGATGGAACTAAACATTTTCAACAAATAGCTGACATTTGTGCACAAAAAATACGATGGGAGGGATGGATCATGAGGGATCATTCAATTCTGCAAATGATTTGGTCGTACTTTCTACCATTTTAGGATACCGGGACAGAATAAAAAATCCCTGTATCCTGTTGTACTGATCGTCAGTAAGTCACAGTAGTCAATAGTTTATTATTATATATTGATTGATGATTTTATTTGGCCAATTTCTTGTATTTTTATAATAATGTGTATTTTAACTTTTTAATTAAGTGCATAATTATGGGTACCTTAACCTAAAATAAATAAATTTTGAATTTGAATTTGAATATAATTTGTAACAAAAAAGTTCAACAATTCTGAAGGGTATCCTAATCATTATGAATAAATTTTACTATGGGGCCAAACCTGAAATCGCGTAAAAAAATCTGCTGTGAAATAGATTTAAAACACCAAATAAAGTTTAAGCTTTGAAATAACACAAACACACAGCTTACTGAAGTTACGCTTAAAGGTTTGACGTTACCACGACCTAACCAAATCAGAGTTTTTGAGGTATTCACATATCATCATCACCTTACCATCAGGTGAGCTGTGGAGAAACACCCATTCTTTAATTGATTTTCTTTAATTTCTTTAATTTTGTGATAACCGAATATCTGTTTTCTTTAGGTACATTTCATATGGTCTATTTGAGTTGTTTGTTCCTATGGGTTAATGTTGTAGCCGTAGGGTAGTAAGAAATAGCATAAATCGGTGTTCCACTCGCAAGCATTTTTCAGTAGTAGGTATGCGCACGAAGTCGCGGGTAACATAGATAACCTCCCTTTTTTGGAAGTCGGTTTGAAATGGTTTTTTGTCTCCGTGCGAAGCCGGGACGGGTCAGCTAGTTTATGATAATAGTACTTATCTTTTATCTATAATTTTTCTAGTTATAAAATACCTACCTACCGCTCTGAAGGCAAACATCCTACTAACTGAGCTATAAGGCAGTCTACTCAGTGAGTTGAAATAAAACATCGTAGAGTCTACTAAGATCTCTACTCAATTAAGATCTACTTTGTTATAAGTATTTTAAGGTCTAACATTGAATTGATTAAGTATATGTTTGTAGCACTACTAAGGCTGTACATGTTTCTATATAGGTACTTATGTAAAAAAAAGTTTCTAATAAGATCTTGAACTCGTGTTTGCCCTTGACTAGTTGCGCCGGCTTATTCTGTTAGGTATCAAAGGTTTAGGTATCATAGGTATCATAGATTTAGGTATCAAATAAACACTGTGCAACATAGTCTCCAAAATAAACTGGAAAGTAAACTTAGTTACCTACATTACAATATAATACCATACAATTAATAGGAAAGATAACGAAACAAGGGTCTGTGGACTGGTAAATAGCATCCGCTAGTCGTACGAGGTGTTCACTGGAATATTCCTCGAGGTTTACAAATTGCCACATAGGTACAAACTATAATTTGGCGTAATGAGTGCACATTCGAAGAATGTCAGGTCAGATAACGATAGCACGCGATCTTGACGCTCCGGAAGGTCTAACAATGTTTGTGTGAGAATATTTTTCACCCTCTCCTGACGGTATACACGATGCAGGGCTACTTGGAACAGTATTACTTAACCCAAAGTGGTACTCATCATTGTGATATTTTTTCTATGGGAAAACCCTGAATTCGGTAAAAAGATATTAGAATATTTTATACATTTTGTCGAGGGTGAACAGGACGTATGATACATTTATAAGGAATAGCTGAATGTTTATCGCGAATCAACGCCTCATTATTAGCCTGTCCGCACCGCACACGCATTCCGCACGGCTTCCGTCAGGCACCGGTCCGGCGGCGCCGTACGACCGTAACACACTTCGCACAATTAACTGGTGCGAGCGAGACGGGCGTCTCGACCTCGACTCTACGGTGTGCGGGACCTAGTACAAAATGTATGCACGGAGCGCCTTCGGGCGAAACCGGACGGTTTTTTACGGTTTTTCTCGTCGTATGCGCCCGGCTTTAATAAAGCCGTCAAGTCTGACTCGTTTTTGTGACTCGGACAACGAGGGTCCCGTACCACCACAAGTACTGGGTAATCCGCGGTAGTAACGAATGTTCAGTGAACATTTCAACCGGCTATCTATTACGATTCACGAGATTATAGGTCAGTAAAGACCGGAAAGACAGATGGACAGACAGACAGCTTAATAATAGGGTACAGTTCGATTCTCTTTGGGTACGGTACCCTAAAATAATTTCTACTTTCGTTCAGTACGCTAACTATGAAATTTTAAAAAAATATGTGGTGAAAACTTAATATTTTTTTTGTTGATTTGTAAAACTCTGTAAAAGCTCTTAACAAAGCCGCCACAACTTTACTAAGACTTGGACTTGGACTTGATCGTGACTGTTTTTGTGCGAACGGCTTTAATTTTTGGACTTATCTTGGTTACTGATACCTACTATCAAAAACTGTGGATCTAGCTCTCTGGCTGGGTACTTAATCAAAGAAGCACAAAGTGCGATGCCAGTGGAAACTCATTTCTTCATATTAAAGAGAAAAATTGAGTTGTAGGCAGAAGAAGCCACCAAATTGACCTTAAAATGGGTATAATTCAGTTAATTAAGTATCGTATTAATTTCCTTTCTCCATAAGAGTGAAAGAATTGTACCAGCCCTACACACACATATAATATTTTGTACTATTAGTCAAAATGGTAGTACTAAAAAACTCCACAGGACCTATCAAAACTCCGTAAAATCTTATAGTACAGTCGCCACAAACGAACACTAGGGGATGTGACTATGCATTAGGGCATGATTTGCACTTGACTGTGACTGTTTTTAATGATTTATTTTTGATATGCTATCAATAACTCAATAACTTGAAAATATATAATGTTTGTTACACTGGCAGAATGCACAAAATGCGATGCCAAAAATGAAGAAAGAAAAAGAAGGACACCTTTAACAGCTTGGGAAAAGGTTTAAACAATGCGAAACTCTTTTCTCTATAAGAGTAACAGTGGGCAGGGAAAGGCTAAGGAAAGCGTGATAGCTTAAGTGATCTCTTCTAATGCAGAAAAAGGGTCTTGACAGGCAGACAGACAGACAGACGGACAACGGAGCCCTATAAGGGTTCCTTTTTTCCTTTTAAGGTACGGAACCCTAAAAATGGTTCACAATAGAGTACAATGACCTTCTAACTTCCAGCCCGCTTTCCGTGTTTATGAGATAACTAACTGTGTTTTTTTTACGTTTTTCTTGGTCATATTTATGATGAGTCTACGGTTTAAGTAACTTAGTTTATGTACTTATTACTACATTAGATTTTAATCTTTTAAATCTTGAGCTCCTTTTTACTTTTGTTCTATACTCGTATTCATAATCAAACGGACTAAACTGACAGATTGAAATGTCACTATTCAAAATAATGCTGCCTGCTAAAAAACCGTAGTGATGGATATTGTTAAGTTCATATCGTTTAAAAGAATTATTGAATAATTATTAAGAGCCTTTGAACATTTCAAGTGCTGTCAGTGTAAGTGCAGGTAGAAAAACGAAAACATATTGCGTTAAAAAGTTGTTCTGTAAATTGCGACATGGAAATGTAACATTATTTTCATGATTTATACCCTTGGAAAGATTGAAATCGTGCATTATCAGGAACTACATATTTTACAATGACTAATATAAATATACCTAAGTAGTTCATTGGTGTGAAACCTTAACATTACATTTGTTTACATTTTACACATTGTCGGCCTTACCTAAAATAATCTCGATTCTCTTAGTCACTGCTTAAACTTCTCTGTCGTTTTCTAGCACGTGCAACTTCACGTCAGAGAGAAGATGGCAGAGCATCTTAAGCAGTGACTAACGGTTGAAAAGTTTTTTTAAGTAAGGCCGTAAGTTTGTTAACATAACTTCATAAGTTAATAAAAAGATTTAGGTTTCTTAACATATGTTAATAAACTTAATATTTTTATCCCAGCACTATTTAAATTATGCCAAAAAGTAGCAAAACTCGAAATGTCAGTTTAGTCCGTTTAATTAAGAATCCGAGTATAGTGTGTGTCTGTGCGCAGTTATGTTATTTGCGTATTTTGTTTTAGTAGGCGCTTGAAAGCGAAAATTTATATCCAGAGCTCTGGAATCGTTGTTATTCACTATTTTCATTTTGATTAAAATACTTCAGCCTTTGAAACTATCTGTTGCGTATTATTTATTTTAAGACTTATAGTTTTTGTACAATAGACAGGCATTTTTCTGAAAAGTCGGACATTTTGTTTGTCCTGGAGAGGCATCCACCCTTGTCAAGATGGTAACCCTAGCCGCAGTTTTCCTATTCGAAGGATAACGTGGACTCTAACCTTTTCCTAACCTCTGTTGTTTTACGGGTACTCACCTAATGAATATTCTACATTTCAAAATTATTCAGGTGTCTGTTTTGTTAGGACCATTATGTTGCACCAATCTATGTTACATAGATACATAACTGGGTGGCGTCACGAAGTAGTGGCTTGTTTTAGTAGTGTTTTGTTCTGATTTCAGTATTTTTATAGGACTACAGTCTTGAGTACCTAGGTACGATAAGTTAAGCTAGATGTTACGTATTATTCTTATATAATCTAGATTTAGTTACATAGAATATGTTGTGAGTTTTATCTTCGAAATTGTATCTATACCTAATATATTTTAAAGTAGTACTCCGGGAAATAAACTTTCGTTAGTATGGGATTTTCATACAAGTAGGTTTTTTAATGAAAATCCCATACTAACGAAAGATTATTTGTTTTTGTTTTCGAGTTTTTCCTGTAGGTAAGGTCTGATTTTTTGACGTGTTATTAGGTATGGTTATATAGGACCTTAAATCCTGGTTTTCACCACTGTAGCTCTGAAGCTTTCGTTTCTTAGGCGGATTAAAAGAAAGAAAATTAAGAAAATTAATAATTCAAATTAATTAAATTAAGAGAAAAAGATTCGGATTAAAAGAAACCCTATGGAAAATATGACGACGTTTGCTCGAAAATAGATTTTCCTATCTAATCTAGCTTATATTATAGAGCGGTAAATTTTTGAGATAATATAGGAAATGGTACTGGGACCTTTATTCCAAGTTTTCACCAAAATCGCTCTGCAACCTTAGTTTCTAAAGCGCTTAGAAAAAGCTGAACAAATCCAGCGTAACACGAACCACGCGCACGATATTATACTTACCAACGTGGGGGTCCTTAAGTTACTTCAATCGTGTATAATGATACACGATTTTTTTACAGATATTCTCAGTAACTTTTGTAGTTTAGTACGTTAATCAAAGGATCTCGCGTAGTTCCAAAATGTATGCAAAAAATGAAGTGGTTGATAAACCTTTAGCAAGATCTACTAACTCGTATTGATTTGAAATTTTGATGATAATGATTATATTGCCACGTTTATATTTCTTTTTTAACCAACTTCAAAAAAGAGGTTTTCAATTTGACAGTATGTTTTTTTTGTATGTTGTTACGCGATTGCTCCGCCGATTATGAATTGATTTTAATGATTATTATTTTGTTTGGTAGGTTATACTTAGAGGTGGTTCCATAATTTATTTATCGAAATCAGTTCAGTAGTTTGGATTTTAAATCAAAAGAACTAGAAATCGTGCATTTCCCCATATATTAAAGATACCTCTAGTTAGAGGTATATAAATAGCTACATGGGGTCTTGTAAGCATTAAACATATTGTATAAAATGAAAACAAGACTGTAAGAATTAATGTGAAATTTAAAGTTTGTTCATTACACTATAGGTGTTTAATATGATACAATGACTTTATTGGTCTGTGAAACTAGATAAACATGCTAGAGTACATAGCTGGTGTCCAACAGACATAATAAGAGCTCTAGCGTCTACCTGGCTAAGGTACTATACAAATATCTGTATAAAAATAATAAATTTACATACTAAAAGAGAGAAGCAACAAAAATTCGGCAAGACTTTGAAGAAAATAAATTATTAGACAAATAGCTTACCGGATAACACGTATTTACATGTAGCTTTGGAAGATTTCCCCCCGACTCTCAAAAATGGTTAGGGTCTAGGTTAGGATTAAAGGCTTAGGACATTTCCCATAGACAGGTGGGCAAGTGGTACAAACTTTCCATACTTCCTTGTATAAACTAGGCCAAAATGTCACATGCATAAAAAAAATTGCGACATGAAAAAAAAAAATACAAAAAGAATGAGTAAAAATAATGCTTTACCACATTTAAAGATATTGAAACACACCTTGATAGGCATTGAGATAAATACATCATTGTTGATAGGGTCAATTGTACAAAAAAGTAGGCCCATTAAATTTTTTTACTAACATATAATACTTGTTTAATTATCCAGCTCAAATAGTCCCACTAATAATACGAGTATTATAGATGCGAAAGTTTGTCTGTGTGTGTGTTTGTTACCCCTTGCTGGAATAAAACATAGGTTACTTTTTATTCCAGAAATCGAGGGTTAAACAGATAAGACATTAAAATAAGTAGTTTATTTGAATGCGTGATTAAAATTCAGCACAGATAAATAGTGGATTGTTTACCAAGGGAGCAAACTACTATTTTTAAGGCAAGAGTGTTTCATTTTTGAATCCAGAGCGAAGCGAAGTATTCTAGAGTAGAATCCTGAGCGCAGCGAGGGATTTAAAGTACTTGAGCTTAAATACTGTTGATCCCGAGGTGGACACTCTACTTTTTATTCTCCTCTATGAGAAAATAGGTAAGTGTAACTTATGAATAATATTATATAGGTACGTACGTTTTAATCATTCTCACTACTAACACTCACTACTCACTTTTTATGAAGATAACGATAAAGATAACTCAGTTAAAATAAAACTAAGTAAATCTTTCGCACGTATTTGTTTTTTTAATTTTTCTTTTTCCTGCGCCTTCTTTTATTTATTATACAGCCTGTTACTTGTTCAAACAATTTTCGTGGTTGATCTCTTTGGTGATTGGAACTTTTACCAACAATATCCACATTGCAAATTCAAATCACTTTACGTCGCTAGGGCAAAAAAGAGCTCTTTTTTGCCCTGTTTGCAAGGAACGAAATAGTTCTTTTTGAATAGATATGATAACATAATAATAGATAGAAGTACCTAAGTAAACATAAACATGGATTTAAAAAGTCAGTCCAGAAAGAATGCTCCTGTTTTTTGTTTGTGCACCTATTTATTTTCCCCAAACAATGATTGTGAACTGTCAAGGAATCACAAAGTGAATCTCCAGTGATAATGAGTTCAATTATTATTCTGACGTGAATAGACGGCATTTTTCCAAGACAATCTCGCTAAGAATAGATAGGAAAGTACTATAGGTCTGGTCTGTTTTGACTTGAAAGCTTGATGCGATAATATTGTTCTGTTCTTTTAAAAGATAAAAGGTGATTATAGAACTCGAAGGATTTTGAAGTTCCTTTATTTTGTTTTAGCCTTGGAGGATTTAGCTCACTGGTTTTAGAATATAAAATATTTGTTATGACATCACGTTTTAGGGTTCCGTTGCAAAATGTAATTACTATAAAACCTACTTATTAAAAATGTACTACAGTGATGACTAGTGATTTTGAAACTGTGACAAAATGTTAGGTTTGCATGTTTGTTACTCCTTCACGCAAATGAAAGTTGCTACAGTACAGAGGTAGCTTATACCTTGGAGTAAAACATAGGCTACCTTTTATTCCAAGAATCGTGGGTGAAACAGCGGGCGCGGCTATAGATTACTAATGAAACGAATAGAACCTATTGATATTATTTTTTTCGTGATTCCATACTTACTTGGTATCATGACTATGACTATGACTATGATATAGAATGATCAGAATTAGGGTTTCCGAAACCGGCACTGATTTTGAGAACCGGGATTTCCGGTATTTTCCTTTATCGGAACCGGGAATTCCCGGTTTTTCGGTATTTCCGGTACTGGCCGTATTTTTTTTTCAAAATGGTGCAAAACTTAAAGTTTAGGAGTAATGGTTACTTTTGAACAATCTAAACGAGTTAAGAACCAAACGTAAAAAAAGAACAGATTTTTATACTATATTTTAATTTAAAAAATGTGATTACTTAGTTTTTAATCAGTCGACTGTAATATGAAAGAATAGAACCATCTTAAACTTAACTAAAACACACAACAGATATAAAATATGATTTAATGAATAACAAATTATATCGCATGCAAAATCACAAATTTAAACCTACAACAACATAATATATTTTCGTCATAACTAAGCTTTTAAAACAAAACAGTCTAATTTGTACTTTCCTGATAAATCAGCCTTTTGGTTTGAGGTTACGTAACAAATAAGTTCGTCTTAAACCTAACTACCTGACCTGGACCTGGATATGTCCTAAAACTGCATCCAGCACCACCGGAGGACGGGCAGCAGCGTCCTCTTAGTTAACGGTAACACTCTGCGATCCCCAAGCCGCTTGCCAAGCGTGGGGATTATGGCAACCCCTCCCTATTATGGGAGAGGCTTTTGTCCAGTAGTGGACGTCTAACAGACTGATGAAGAAACCTAACTACAACGTACAATAACGTAAAATATTACAAAAGATACTTACAAATAAATCATTTTCAATCACGAAACGTCTTTGAATTCACTTATTTTTTAGATCTCTGTAAAAAGATCTCAAAAATAAAAGAGCGTCTAGACTATAATCGCTCAAACGTGACCTAATTTTGTTGCACAGAAAACCAGCTGACGAGAAAACCCTTTCTGGTTCGACACTAGTCGGTGGAATTGTGAGAAGATGGTCATACGCCTGAGATAGATAACGCCCTCGATCTCCTCCATTTTCAAAGAGGGCCATTTCTATCCTTACAATTGTATCGAGATCGTTATCGATTTGTGTTATTGCCGTGCGTTTGCAACTGACTGCTTTTGTAAGTTTAGAATTTAGCTCTTCTGCATCCGTGAGCCCACTTTTTTGGGCTTCATAATCTTCCTCTTCTTGCATTTGGAGTTGTAAACTTTGGGATTGGAACGGTGGTGGTGACCACGCTTGGGTGCGTGTTAGTAGTGTCACTATTTCGCGACGCATCTCGTCGCTATCGGGACGGTAAAATACTGTTAATTCGTCTTCAGTCGCTTGAAGAAAGTATGTTTCAGGATTCTGCAAGACAGATAACGTTGCTGCTGCTACCTTCAAACGTCGATCTGTGTATCGTTTTTTTAAAACGTTCAACATTTTTTTGAACGAATGCATTGCCTTAATATGAATTATTTATAACAATTTACAACTGATAAAAAAAACTTTGTCTTTTTCCTGTATCTATAGGGCTCTTGGTCATATAAGAGGTAACAATTTACGTATACCTATACGAATAAAGTAAATTAATTGCCCGGAAGGTTCTAATTTACTTCGTAAGTATGTCCAAGAGAAATAGAACAACACAAGATGACCGTTCGTTAAAAAAATTATAATAGTTAGGCAAAAATAACAGCGTGGCGTTTTTGTACATAATATGTTATAAATGTTTGTGGAAGTATAACGCCATTTTAAAAATAAAAAATTTACTTATAATCAAAACACCATTTAGAAGTCAACTCAATACGACACCGAGCGACACTGACACACAGAAAAAAATTAAATACACCTTACACTGCAGTCCGACCAACCGAAGACTGGCTGAAAGGTACCGCCCCAGACCATACCCGAGAGTCGCACGCGCCAAAGGTAGCAACAACGTTTCGGTGCGGCAGTTGTGCGGTTATTCCCCTGCCCCACTTGCTTCTATCGATCACTGTAAAGTATCAAAGTAACCAAATCGTGTGTTAGAAACGAAATGTCGTACTAACGACATCGATTCCCGAAAGTCCCGAAAGAACCGGGAATCGATTTTGAATTCCCGGTTATTTTATGATGTCAAAAGAACCGGGAATTCCCGGTATTTTTGGTACCTGTATTTCCCGGTTCTGAACCCTAATCAGAATTATAATGCAAACAATGATTATTGACGAAATTGACCTAAAATCATTGACCAACTATACTAGCTGCGCCCCGCAGTTTCACCCGAGGTTCCTTATATTCCAAGGCATAAGCTACCTCTATACCTAATTTCATCCAAATCCGTTCATCCGTTTCAGCGTGGAGGAGTTACAAACGTACACACTGACAAACGCTCGCATTTATAATATAAGTGGGATTTCTTCCATTCTACAATCTCATAATTATACCTACCTATAAGTACAGACAGAGCAAGCGAGAATTTGCGATTGCTTTACGCACTTCGCACGCACCTAATTTTTGCTATTGCGCAGCGTCTCTCCTAAGTTCACAGCCACCATTAAGTTTGAATCTGACTATACGTAACTTTAGGTCCATGACAAAACCTGAATGCTAGTTGTAATGACTAGTTTCCAGTTGTAACTAGTTATGAATTAGGAATGTTTTTCCTGCTCTGTAACTAAATTTGTAATTTCGAAACGGGAAACATAAAATAATGCGGTGACTGGTCATCAAAGACTTACTCCGTAGAAATAAAATATTACACTTACCGTACTTCGAAGTAGATTGTTATCTTACCTTTGACAATAATTTTCTTAATAGATCTATTTTCTGATTACAGTGCACGTGCTTCAAGATGCAGAACTGCCGCTGGAAGTAGCGTCGGCCCTCGGTCCAGACGTCCAGTTTGTCCTCAAATACATCGATAGTGGTGAGTGCATTACTTACTTGTAGATACTCAAAATAATACTAGTCAAGACATAGAGATATTTACTTAACATACCTACTCTGTGTAGTGCGATAGTCTCCTTTAGTACTTAGTTTGGCTTACCGACCCATTCTAATTTCATACTAAGTAAACACATTGAAATAAGGCGCAATTTAGGACTCACCGAGTTATTTTGATCGGGCGAGCATCGGGCGCACCCGATCGGACTCGGCGTGTCATAAGTTGCGCCTTATTTCAATGTGTATGTGCAAGCCACCCGTGCCATGCCCTCGCCCGACGCTACATCAGTGTGTCCTGCATCTTTTATAGCGGGAAGCGTACACAATCTCCCACCATCACATTAGCATTTCGTTAGTACTTGGTATCCTTGTCATCAGCCATAAAACGTCCACTGCTGGACGAATGCGTCCCCCTTAATAGAGGGGTGTTGCCATAATCCCCACGCTTGGCAGGCGGCTTGGGGATCGCAGAATGCTCGTCCAAGAGGACGCTGCTGCCCGTCCTCCGGTGGTTCTGGTTTAAGGACATACCCAGGTCCCAGGTACTTGGTATCATACAAAACTAATTATTGAAATTGTATCCTAAAAAATGTTCTTCATCAAAAACTAAAATTCATCGAGCTTGGGCAAATGTATGGAACAGCTGGTTTTTTTTTCGCGTTTTCAATGTTGGCCCCATAGTAGAAGTTGTTTGTTTTGATGTACAGACTATGCCCTTGCTAAAAGAATGCTAACTGACTAGAACTAACCCTGTATATTTTTTCATTATCTCATAGACACAGTTCACCTAAATACTACGATGCGAAACAGAAGCCGTAATTGCTGACGACTCTCGTAAAACTGTCAATAGGGAGTGCCGACGACGACGTCAGAATTATTACGGGCTCGGGAGACGCCCTTCAATTACGAAATATAAGCATAGTTTACATGCATTTAAAGTATGGAGTTAGTGATTACACAAACTATAGTAATTATACTAAATAATGAATTCCGTCCGAATAGATTTTTATTTTCTCTAAAGTTCAGGGCGTTTTCTTCAGTCGGTCTTTTACAAGGCTCGATGAGCTAGACTTATGTCAAATTACTTCAAAGTTTCCAGTTTTGCCGCTTTTCAAGTTCGTGATCATATTCATCTGTTTTTTTAACATTTACCAAAATCAGTTCAACTTGAGTGAGTAGCGGCTTAGATAAACTGAACATGGGCGTCGAAATTTGCTTTGCAAGGTCCTTTTCTTGTCTAGGAAAAGTGCTAACATCTAAGTACGTGATGTTTCAGAAAATGCGTAGGTATAAAACATTGTTTCTTAATGAATACTATGTAAGATATTATAGTCGTATAGATCCACTCCAGACATTTAAGTTTAAGCTAATAAAAGTCTTTTGAATACACATCAAGTAACGATTAAGAAAACGCTTGGAAATTAATCTATAAGATCAATGGGTGCTCGTTTTATTTTCTGTCGAATGGTTGCTGATTGACGAGCGGATGGAGATTAATGGCCACCAGCACTCTTGCCAAATTGGATGCTCCTCTAACGGATTATTAGTTTTCTTTGGACGCTCTCGAATTACGTAGTCTGCGGGGTCTATTCAGGACCTGCGATACTATTCCTGTCACCTCATTTAGAATGACGGTTAGAGAGACGTGGCGGAGAAACGACTATATAAATAAATAAATAAAAATAAAATGTCTTTAGTTACCCATAAAACCTTAAAAATAAATGAAAATTAATAATTTAATTAAAATTAATGTAAAATTAACCTAAGTTGGTAAGGTAGGTCCTCATACTATAATAGTACATTATGATACAAGTGTGCTATGTTGGTCATTACACTAGAGGCGGTATATGATAAGGCAGCCGAGAGTGTATTGAAACATAGCACAAGAGTTTCATACGACTGTTTTCGTCACACTTGCGAGGAAAAAACATTTTTTTTTGATAATAATCAACCACACAGCGAAAACGTCAACAAACATTTGCGGAAAATGGCGCCCAAATCAGTAATGCGCGCGCAGGTTGACATTTACTTCAGCGGCATAAGAACTTTTTGTTGGTATTACAAAAAAAACTGTAAGTATTACCCGGCTATATTAAGAGTGCTTCGTATACGTACGTCTAATTGCAGTCACGTACAAACTTGACTTTACCGGGTTATACCTATTATAGCACCATGTGCCGTAATGTAAAGTAAAAAGCACGCGTGCGTAATAGCTTGGATTATGAGCCTTAATCCGATGCAATAAGATCCACTTTACGAGCAAGTGTGATGAAAAATAAAATAAAATACAATTTGAGAAGTTTACGCCACACGCTATTTGCGATTTCTGTTCTGGTGGGCAGATATCCAGAATCTGTATATAGGGTTACTATATAGATCATCGGACAGGGACTGCAGTATGCTATTATTCGATCTTCGTATCCTGTCCCAAAAGGACGCAATACGAGATCGAATAACTGCAAAGAAATCGGGAACCCGCGCATCAGAGAACATGCTTGACGCGCTGCAGAATCTGGGCTTCTTCATAAGGATGCGAAGTGCGTCATTATATTGCACCCTTATGCTGCTGAAGGCTGCTCGAGTGTACCTTGTCCAAAGCTGGCATGTATATAAACACATAAAAATACGGGTTGAACAAGGTCACTGTTACATCCTCATTACATTTAGCAAACCTGCGAGCGAGCATGTTGCATCTGATGGACAGGTTCCTTCTCTATATCAGATATATAGCATGCTTTACAATACAAGACCAAGGTCTGAAGATGTTTATCATATGTATGAGTTTTCGCATGAGGACACTTGGTATGTAAGTAGCTGGCTAACAATTGTTTTAACCAAATGAAAAAATCACATTTAAGTTATCGGAGCGCCAAATCGCCGCGAGTGTCCAAAATTTGAACTAAAGATTGCCAAAGCGGCGGACCATGACCCGCTTAATTACATTATGGCTAGCCGTGTTGTAGAACGTGAAGCACGCATACAATGCGGCGGCCTTACTTTCAGCCGTAATACAATTTGACTAAACGTTAATACGCCGCTTTATAAAACGGCGCTGTTTTTTAAAATGGCTAGCCGTTATGTAATACGGCGTATTCTACAATTTGGCTGCGACATATAGATCAATCGCTTTGTTTCGCTTGCTTAAGGAGTTTCGCCTTTTTCCGTAGTGGTGGCTTGCGTCCTAATGACAATATTTATTCATGAGGCAACGGCGTCTTATTAGAAAATAATGAATCCTAAGCCAATTTTATGTTTGGAAGTGGAAGAATGAATTTAAACCGGAGACGGACGCTCCGCGGCGCTTTCGCTGAATGTTAATAAAGCGCTTAGAAATACTTTTTATTTGAATTTGTGTAAGTTAAAAATATCTTAAAAATTCAATACTATACCAGTAGTAAAACTAATGTTTTTGTTTAGATAACAGGCCTCTTTAATGTTATTGATTGTTGATCAATATAATAGCTTTACTTACTGTAGTTATTTACTTATTAGGTAATAGTATAATTTGCAAGTTACCTTCATGTTAGTCATGCCTCAAAGTGCGTGCTATTGAATGACAATAAAAAGCGACATTGTAGCAGTTTACGTTTTGATTAGAATCACGAAAAAGATCGATTTACATGTTTATTCGAAGAACTGATAAAGTGAACCAAAATACTACTACGTTTACGTTATCATAAACTCCTAATCAATTGCACACATCCGAAAAACGGACACACACAACGTTAAGATTCACCTGTTGTCGCTATCGTTGTATTGGGAGGCTTTGCGCGGACGCAGGTTGTATGTTCTCCCACTATACAGCCACCTTTCTATCGCTGTCCCTGTTATTCACACGCAGTGAGAATGAGGCAGGTGAGTGAAGCGTCGGTAAAGCAGAGTTGTTGACTGTTGCGCCAACCGGACTGGATCAACGGTCTTTCTAGCATGTAGCGGACCTAACTTAGTTTTAACTTAACTTCGCGCCGCGACGATTGTTTTATTCGATTTAACCGCCGGTTTTCAGCAATGTTGTGTTTAACACGTCACTATATCGATTAGAGAAACGTTCTTGCGAGTTTTTTGTCATAAAGTGTAAGTTCGATGTGTCACTTAAAGAAAATATGGTTGTAATACAGCCTTCGTGAGAGTGAAGGCCTAAATCACGCTGTACCGCGGTGCTATGTGGGTTCGTTAAAAGTGCCAGTGCAAAGTTTGAATTTATAGTGAATTTATAAGGTTTTATACCTTATTTAATAGTGTTATAGTGGTGTTTGTGTGTGTACCAAACAAAAAGGATTGGCTGATATAGCGTTCAAAGTAAAACAGGGTACGTAACTAAATCGATATAACTTTCTACGATATATTTTAATAACGGTACCTACTGGTATGGAAGAATCGAAAACTTGAATCGTTTTTTGTATGGCTTTTGCTTTGGCTACGTAAGCTTCTATCAACTATGGCACGCCCCACTTTGCCTTTTGTAATAATTCTTCTTCTTTCATAACTCGGCTTTGTAGTTTCTGCTGATTGATTTTTGTAGCTTTGTAGTTTTTCCTGAAATTATATAAACGTACGCTAGATATGACTACAACAAAATACATGCTAACTACCCAACTTAACAAAAACATAAGGACCGGTCCGATCGAGACAGATGAAAATCTTAAGACAGGCCCATTGCCTAGAGACGAGTAAAGAAAAATATCTTTGCTTAAATATTATCTCTGACCTAAGTAAAGAACGAAACATATTTTAATATTTTTCCATAGCAGTATATCGCTAAACAAGAAAAATAAACACCCGAATTTACGGTTTTCATTAGCTTGCAACTTTAGTCACAATTTTCTTACAAATAACTATAAAGTGAGCTACACACTACACGGTGAGCTTTAATAGTAGTTAATACATTTCAAAGTGATCTTGGCAGTTTCTTACCATGGCGTTACTTTTAGGAGTTTGACCATTTTGTCTATTCGGTCCAAGATCATATTGTCAGGAATGCTGACAATCTCACGTGTAGAATATGTCTTAACACATCAATTACACAGTCCTTAAATGTCTATAACTTTATTAACCCGATTCCTGCACCCGACAGCACCAACTACACAAAACGAAACTATTAGTTAGCAAAACTGCGTGAAACAGGTTCGGTAATTAATGTTATGACTGAATTAACAACGTCAACTGTCACTACGGTCGAGCCTCAAAGCCCGTGTTCAGGCAATTTAGGGTTTTTGCTTCTAATTTGAATTAACATTAGCAATTAACTAGCTAAAAGCCATGTAGTTAGAATAGAGAGTTTAATTTTGTAAATTTATGAATTGCTCCTAAACTTTTTTCAGTGGAAAGAAATTATGGTACATGGTTATGTTAGTCTGTTATCAAATGCGAATACCTACTTTAGTAATCACTTTTAGTTTAGAGCCAAAAACCCGGACCCGGATTTTGCCGATCACTAAAATCGGCATCAGACAAGTTCTGATAAAACGCAAACCTATTTAGAATAAAAATCCCATTCCAATAAAAAAATATTTTAGATAATACCTACGTTCAATTATATTCATCACCGGGACGCTATAAGTACTTATGCCTATGCAGTAACATAAATTACATAAATTATGATGACTGCGTTCGAATGTACAAAAGTTTAGTAAAAGCTTACATACATGTTTTAAACTACCACAGTACGTATTTTTCATAACATTTCTAAGATTACGTCGTGAATCGAGCTCCCGATATTTCGGAAAACGGTGAACACGGTAAATATCCTGTAAATAATCGTTGAATTGTAAACTGTGTAGCTCTTATAGTCATCCTTAATTAAAATTACAGATCTCTGAACAAAACGCTCTTATAAAGAACATCAACGCGTTGCATACAAAATACCCCGTGCTTACGCCCGGGAATGCTCGCACTTCAACATTCATTGTTAATGGATGTAATGCGTGTACTACTTATGAAGAAATGATGAAACATTTAGTGGACAACCTTAAATATAGAGTAAATAGGTCTATTCTAGCAAAGTGTGATTAAGGTCTGCAATATGGAGATTTTTTAAATTACAGTTCTACCTATATTTATGGGAACTAGTTCCACCCTGCGAATGATCTCGCTATTCTACGTATTATAACCAGGTTCGAGTCCTGCCAGAGGTTATAATTTTTCTTACTGTTTAGCTCTAAAAACATATTTTGCGTATATTTCAAAGAGTTAAGACAATACTGTGTTTTACTTGGCCATACGGCCATAACGTCGTATCTATCTGCATTTTATCGATATTCATACTACTTTATAACTACTGACTGACCTACAGCCAGATGAAGTCCACTGCTGGACGAAAGCCTCCTTCTTAAGGGGGCGACTAATGCCAAAAGTAAGTAAAAGGTGTATTTTTAAACACATAGTTTAATGATAAAGAACGTAAATATTCAGATTAAAAAAATACTATATAGGTAGGTAGGGGAAAAACCAAAAGAAGCCGAGTAACCGAATAGAATTTTGGAAAATAATCTGGTTCAATTTAATAAAAAAATACCAACAAATAAAAACTGTTTTAATTCAAATGCTCTAAACTAAATTATCAGCGACAGCACCACATTATTTATTACGAATTACATAGCCAAACTAATGTTTTTAGCACAGTAGCCGTTAATTTTTTTTATTTCATGCCTACATTTTGAATAATTAAATAAAATCCCACCTAAATTGGTCAAAGCCATCATCATCATCAATTGTATCATGCGATTTTCGACTCTAAACTAATGCAAGACGCGCGGGTGAAATCTGATATTTTTCTGGCATTAGTCGCACTCTTAACAGGGCGGGTTGCTATAATCCCCACGCTTGGCAGACGGCTTGGGGATCGCAGGACGCTGCTGCCCGTCCTCCAGTGGTTCAGGGTGCAGTTTTAGGTTCATAACTTCCATAGTACCATAACTACTAACTACTACTACATAAATAGGTACTCTACTTATTATTGTTTCCCTATAAAGTATCTGTTTTACCTTCACCCACGCCTGATACTACTAATTATCAAAATACATAAATTTGGGATCAGAATTTTATTATTTGTACATCTAAAATAAGTATATTCATATTTCATAAGGAACCCTCCAGATAAAAGAAATAGCAACTCACAAAAGGATTGTAAAACTTCAATTTCAAACAAAAGCTTTTAAGATCCTCTTCAATACAGTCGAAAACCATAGATCAAGAGGCTTTTCGGTAAAAAAAAACTAAAATTCTTTACAACGCAGCACATTCCAAAGTTTCATTTAATTATAGCAGGTAGGCTGGGCGACGCCGTTACTCCGGCCCTGACATTAATGTCTTCACTACTAGGGTTTGTTGCTTTAAGGTTTAGGTCACTGGAAAGGTGTGTGCATATTTTAAAGACTTGAAAACGTAATAACTAAACACAGCTTAGACACTGGGCTAGGCTGGTCTTACTTCAAACTGAGAACTTTATTAAAAAAAACCTTTTTTATTTGACATAAAATTAATTAATTACATAATGCAATTGGAAATCAGTGGGTCGAACTAGTGTACACTGTATTTTAGAAATATTTTTTACACAATTTCCTCATGCGAAAGTAGATACCGTTGCAGAAAAACGAATATACTCGTACAAACAGTTCAACCATTTCCATCAAATAACATCCACTTCAAAAAACTACAATTCGCCCCACGTGACAAATAATTCCAAAACCGGCAATGTTTGTGCTTTAGGTATTACGATTAGCATCTTCCATTGAGTAATGTGAGAGTTTGTACCGAACAGCCGGTGAGTGCGTTCGCCGTAACATTTGCCGATTCACAAAACCAGTTCCGGCGTCCACTTGATCTCTGACTGGCCGGCTTTCTCGAGATTCCACGCCCGCGCGGCCGCGTGTGAACCTATGACGTAGCCAGGGGCCACAACCGAGAACCGACCAGTACTCACCAGTGTTGCCAACAGCATAGGGCCTGAAATCGCCATTTTTCACTATAATTAGCCAAAAGTAGCCTGCCTAAATATCAAAACATCGCTACAAATAAATTAATAAATCTTTATATCGGCTTATTTATTTGTAACCTTACATAAAAATACGAATAAATGGCTTGTCCCTAAAGTAGCCTCAAAGATTTCATCGCCGATTCTCGTCCTGAGTAGCCTAAATGGCGATCAATCTCCTACATAGGGGAAACCGGTACTCACTTCGTACTATAATATGGTAGAGTTACAAACTCGTAAGTCGACGGTAGTAGAGCCACGGGTTAGTTAATTGCACAGTAGATGAGTTACGACTATTTTTAATTTGTTGCCAAGCACCACAGACTCCGGGGTCCGTGCATTTTGACAAATCTTTTTTTTTTTAACTAAATTATATTTAACATAAACTAGCGACTTAACAAAAGGAATATACTAAAGGAAACTTACTCTACTTATAACTATTTCTGCAGTAGTCTGAGCAGTCCAACTTAAGAAGCACCTAATCACGAGTTATACGAGTAAATTTTAGTTTCAACAAAGTGTCAACAGTGTGTACCTACTGTGGATATTTCCCACTTACCCTCTAAATGCGTCGTTTTTATTTTTTTTGTAACATAACATAGTCACAGATAGATACGGAATGCAGCCCGGTGACGTCCACTGCTGAACGAAGGCCTCCTCCTTAGACCGACACACTGTACGACAACCTGCCATTTGCATCCACCGTTTGCCCGCGATTTTTACAATGTCGCCGGTCCACCTAGTGGGAGGCCTTCCTACGCTGCGTTTAACCTAACTAGAGTAAAAAAGTTTTTTCACATGAAGATTAATTTATTTTTAAATCCCTTTCAAAAAGTACGATTTCATCTTTTCATACCAATGAGTTAATTTGCTCTCTCTTATAAAATTCTCGTCGCATTGTTATGAAAATTCAAAATTCATAGTATCAACATAATTAAACATGTTTTCAAGTTGATCCTTGGAATTGAATTTTGTAGAAATTTTACGCTCATATCGTTCATTTTGTCTGGTTTCGAACTATATTTTTGCTCTTAACTGTAAACAAAATCTAAACTTTTATTCGATTGACGATTATTCCCAATCGAGCATTTAGCTTGGGGCAAATACGGTAAAATCTGCGAATATTTAAATTTAAAACTGTTTTGTATTCCGCAAATAGGAACCGGTTTAGATTTAAGGCGCGCCCAAAACACGCGTGGCAAGTGCTTTCACGCTCCATACATACATACGTACTACTCTTACAGCTTCACAATCGTTTATTGTAAACGATCAGGAAGAAATCAGTTCCTTTACGGTCAATGTACGCCGTTTAATTTCCGTAACAATACGCTTTATAATTATATCTAGCAACGCACTTACGTAGATCTTTGTTAAAAAATCTCCCATACGATTCCTCTCACGTGCCATTGTGAATTGTTTTAGTAACCAACGCCGAGATATAATAATTGCTGTGGCCTCATTGTCACAGCTATCTGAGATCTTATGACAATGGGTTCACGGTATGCATACTGGGTTGATAGGCGTAGGACAACCTTAGGATTAGTTCACATTCTTGACGGAAACAGGTTTTGCTCACAAACGTTTTTTTGGTTCTGTATTTACCAAAATTACAAATATATTTTTTATTGCAATCAAGTGACGTGCAAGACGTTCGCCTGATGGTAAGCATCACGCCTGCCACTAACAGTAGCATTGCCAGAATTGTGAACTTGCGAACACAAACCTGCGCCCCACTGCTCTGTGCTCGTCACCCTGAGATATTTGATGTAAAATCTCTTCATACCCAGTAATTTCTCTGGTAACATTGCTCTCCAAACCAGAATACAGTAATGCTTGCACACTACTGCTTCGCGCACCACTAAACTTTTTTTTACAATAATCTTCCGTCGTCGTCAATCGCCCGCTGCTAAGCATAGGTATTTCTAATTGTATTTCATAATCCAGTCGACTGTCCCAATCTTATCCAGGTTCAATCAAAAAGTACAAAGTAGTAGTAGGAGCGATAGTGAGTAAACAGCAGTAGTGCAGTAGTAGTAGTAGTGTAGTAGTAGTGTAGTAGTGTAGTAGTAGTAGTGCTTTGTGGCAATCCTTCAGTGAGTGACGTCACCGCTTTTCCTGATCCCAGAAGGCTATATGAGATCCCTGACCCCTGTTGCCTCAACCCGTCACCTGGGTATGAAAATCACAAGAGCTAAGAACCTAACCTCTAACACCTCCGGGGAGTAACGTCATCACTTGCCTCAATTATATTTTGGAGTAATGAGACAAAATTGGTAGGTGGCGTTTCTCATTCCATAGAGCAGTCCATGAATCCATAAATAGTTCACCACTGTTTTGTATCCATCAGTACTTCTCTGTGTTGGCTTCGGCTCCACCAGTGTTTCCTAAATGCCCAGGCGTAGACTCGAGAATCAAAATAATCTTACATTGGCCGAAAAATTAAGTTTTTGAGTCGTTAGTAGGCAAATAGAACATAAAAGGTAGATATCGCATTGTATTATAAAACATTGCACAATATCGAGTTCATCAGAAAAGTAAAAAAAAAAAATTTTTACGCCCCATATTGTTTTTTGTAGGTCGAATAGTAAAAACAGCACGTGACAAATCAGAAGACATTATTAAATACACTATCTTTAATTTGAAAATAGCACTAAGTATCGAAAACTCTACCTGAGTTAGCCATTGATACACTGTTTTTACATAGAAAATACTCGTAGCACTAGTTCATCATCAGCCCGGAGACGTCCACTGCTGAACGAAGGCCTCCCCCTTAGACCGCCACACTGTACGACAACCTGCCACGCTCGGCCTGCTGCAATTTGTAAAAAGCACTTAAAGAAATACTAGTCAAGAAATGTTACTATACATTAGACGAATTCTTTACAGATAAATGTATTAACAACGGAATAGAATGAGCCGCTCCGCACAATATTGCTATACCCCAATGGGGTCATTATGTCGTTACGTTCATAAATTGTGCTAAATAAGATCTGCATGTATTATATAAGTTACATAATGTTTGCAATAAAATATTGAGTATTGAGTATTAGCACTAGTTATGTATTGCAAACTCTACCTGAGTTAGCCAAAATGATACATACTATTGCATGCTTACAACAAACAACATTGCCCGCGCAATGCGTATTTGCCTAACAACGGGTCAGCTAACAATAAACGTTCCCTAGTTAGCCCCTGGACTAGAATTACAATTGAGTAAACAAAGGTGCAAATGGGTTAACTCCATGTCAAACTAAATTACTTCCATTGCTATTATCTCAAAGCCAACTCTAGCAAACAAAGTAGAAATCAAAGGAAGAGAAAATTATATTAAACTGGAGTTTCACGATGGCTACGAAAGTAAAAGGTTGTCGGAATTATTACGATCTATTCCTTTCTAATACCAATAACGAATACCAATGGTATTAGTTTATTATGGTATCAAATAAATATTAAAACATGATGATTATTATAACTATGAAGTTAATTTTTATTTTAACATAATATTATGTATATTACTATATATTTACTTATTTTACTTATAAAATACTAGATATTTAAAATTAAATCTAAATGCGAAAACATTATTCGTCGAAAATTCCCCCCCGTAATGCACCCTGCCCAAACGTGCCCATTACAGCGGCGGCGTTACCGCGCTGGATGGACAGAGAAATCTGCTGCGTCAAAAACCTTGGCACAATTAAAACATTGGCATTGTATTTCTTCAATGGGTAATTTGATTTTGCAGATTTTATTTTTTAGGGATGTCAATCCATATTTTATTAATGAAAGGTCTTAAGATAATTAGGTACGATTCTACAGTTTAATGATTTATGGGTAAAGCTTGATTTTGAAATTTCAGGCTGGGAATCTAGCGATCGAAAGCAGTTCATTCTGTACTTATAGCTATAGAAAACCCTAAATTCTCCAAGCTCGTGTCATAAAATGACATCCATACGAGTTTTTTAAAAGTTATTCAATGATTCGCTGACCGGCAGGATTTGAACCTGCGCAACGGTAAATTTGCAATGCATTAGAATCACTAAGCCACGGTCGTCTCGTCGCTTGTCTCATCATCAGCCCGGAGACGTCCACTGCTGAACGAAGGCCTTCCCCTTAGACCGCCACACTGTACGACAACCTGCCTTTTGCATCCACCGGTTGCCCGCGACAACAATGTCGTCGGTCCACCTAGTGAGAGGCCTTCCTACGCTGCGTCTTCCGGTTCGCGATCGCTATTCAAGAACCTTTCTTCCCCATCGGTTATCAGTTCTTCGAGCGATTTGGCCTGCCAACCACATCCAACAGATAATCTAAGCTTTAGTCACAGATTAAATAATATTCATTAGTGGCATTAATTTGTAATATTTGGTATAGCTCTACTCTATCCTGAAATATTGCGGCTTTACTTAAAAACGTTGCTTAAAGTTAAATGACGTTAGTTATTAGAAAAATACTGAATTTTTTGTAGTTAAAATACTTTTGTTTACCTATGCGACGCTTTTTAAGTATACGGCCTTTGAAGTTCCATGATCCTAAACACAAGTACAACTGTCCTGGTCGACCGTTTGTCCGATCCACTTCGAGCCGTGAATATCTCCAAACTCATAAAAGCGATACCTTTAGCCTCACTGACCCCACGTCTCGGCTAATACACAGTCCACAAACCAGTTCTTAAGTAGACCAAGTGGTCCCATAAAATTAATAAGGTCATACAGGCTACACCATAAATTTATACAACACAGCATTACACGTTGTCGAGGGATTATCATGGAATTCCGAGTTCAAGTCTGCCATATACGCTGCATCAGAGTTTCTCAACCTATTTTGTTTAAGTGTACTAGCATTCGGGATGCGCGCCACAGCCATATAACGCCGCCACCGAGCTTCGGATTCCAGTTTCATACTTTTTGTAGCTCAGGTAGCGGCGTTTTGTTGCTATGGCGCGCGTCCCCGGCACTAGTAGTCTAAGACCTTTTTGGAGAACACCCCAAAACAAAATATAGTTATATTTAGAAGGAATATTTTTTTTGTGCAATCAAGTGACGAGGCGAGCAAGACGTATGCCTGGTGGTAAGCGTCACGCCTGCCACTAACAGTAGTAGTGCCAGAATTGTGAAGTTGCGAACACAATCCTGCGCCGCACTGCACTGCGCTCGTCACCCTGAGATATTAGATGTTATATCTCTTCAAACCCATAGTAATTTCTCTGGAAACATTGCCCTTCAAACCGGAACACAGTAATGCTTGCACACTACTGCTTGGCGATTGCATAACTGGCAAAGGTGTGGTACTTCCCCAGGCGGACTCTGCAGTTAAGTTCTAGTAAGCCAGTCGCTTCTTTTTTGTAAATTACTCTTTACACTTCTATCTCCTCACGTATAAGGGATTAACCGTGTGGGGTCTTACCAAATTAACCAACTTTACCACAGTCGGATGGACAGCGTTCGGGAAATTGCGTAATATCTTCTCGTCCAAAATCCCTCAGTGTCTGAAGACAAGGGTTTACGACCAGTGTGTGTTGCCAGTGATGACATATGGAACTGAAACGTGGTCTTTAACTGCTGGTCTTTTGGAGAAACTCAGAGTCACGCAACGGGCAATGGAGAGAGCTATGCTCGGAGTTACTTTGCGCGATAGAATCCGGAACGAGGATATTCGCCAAAGAACCAAAGTTACCGACATAGCTCGCAAGGTTTGGGGGATGGGGAAGAAAGGTTCTTGAGTGGCGACCGCGAACCGGAAGACGCAGCGTAGGAAGGCCTCCCACTAGGTGGACCGACGACATTGTAAAAGTCGCGGGCAACCGGTGGATGCAAATGGCAGGTTGTCGTACAGTGTGGCGGTCTAAGGGGGAGGCCTTCGTTCAGCAGTGGACGTATCCGGGCTGATGAGGACCACAGTCTACGACACGACGTAGTAACAAAATACAAATGTCGCCTTGGCCATTTTAAAATCATATTTTTTTTAAATTTCTGTTACTTATAAAATTTCTGTTACATCTAAAATAATAATATATTTTTTTAAACAACCGTCTTCAATTTCTTTTACCTGGATAAGATATATTTTCCAGCTATTTTGATTACAACTACTAAACTGATTTCGATAAAATGTATATGGGACTAAGCATTAACCTGTCAAGCAAAAAAATAATTATAAAAATCAATTCAGCGGAGTAATCGCTCAACAAATAAACGATAAAAAATATATAATCGAATTGAGAACCTCCCTTTATGAAGTCGGTTGAAAATCAAGTGTGATATTATCAAAAAAACGTCATCCTCGTTTGTGAAACCAATAATGGACGTTCTCGTACTTGGAGGATTTAGTTCCACTCTCTCTCTTCTCGTAACTAAGATTGAGAATCGCTTAAAACCCTGTTTAAGTGGTCTATTTTAACTTAAGGCTTGTTGCGGTATTGGTTTTGTTACTTGCAAGTGAAATTTAAAGGCAAGTCAGTGTAGAGTCCAAGCCGTGCCTCAGTAAAGTGGTGGACTTTACAAAGGCTTTTATGAAGTTTTGGTACCTAACAATAAAATACAAGTTTCGTCGTACCACGCGGGTGAAACCGCGGGCATTGAAACTGCAATAAGTTTTGTTTCTAAAATAACTTCTTTGAATTTGTTTCTTTCTAGTAGGGAATCGTTATGATGATTACCTCTTTACATGTTGATTTTTCAATAATATTTTACCATCTATGAGCCAAGACCTCCTTTGCTCATTTATTTTTCGTTTTAATCATTCATATTGCTTTGTGTTTTGGAGTTTATTTATTAAGAACACCAACATGATGTACGTCATTTCACACATCTGATACATGGTATGGTAGTTACTAGCTAAACGTCACCACAATTAGTATTATAGTTTTATACTCTTGAGTCATGAACGATCGAACCGCATCTTTTTTGGGCCCTTTTTGTCATCGGTGTCCATATAGTTGACGGTCAAGATTATATAAGTAGTATTTACCTACTTTCTCTATGATCAAGAAAATAAAATAAAAAAATAACATACCTTACACAAAATTGGTAATTTAAACCTGAGAAAGTTCTTCAAATAAAACATTACATACACGTAAAGGTAGTGAAAATGCATACGACATGCTTATAATTAACTCATAATTACATCGATCGAATCTTCTGTCGCACATTTCACTATAAATTAGTACTGTATGTACCCTATGCTCTAATAAGTAAGTACCTACATAAAATCCACTTAGTCTGACATGCAACCTTTATAACCTAACCGTTCATTGACCATCATGAAACGCGAGCCAAGTTAAACACCTGCATTTTTTTATCAGCAGCTGATGTCTAATTACAGTTTGCTAACTTATCTGTAGAGCTTAGTTATGGAGCCACCATCGTATTGTCTATAACAATACTGATAGCTTCTAGTCGAAAATTCTAGTTTAACTATTTGGTAAACTTTACTAGTTTGTTGCTCTGAACTAAGCTGTAGACTGATACTTGTTACAAATGGTTATACTTCTTTTTCAGGGTTCCGTAACAAAAAATAATTCTTACCGATTCGCATTGCTGAACTTTAGTAAACTATTAGAATTTTGTTGCGGGGGAAAATACTTGCCGGTAAATATTTACTTTTAGGGTGGCTTTCGTCGCATTGAAAGGAGAAATGAGGATGTTGGAAATGATGGACCTTCTAACCGTTCTTTATTGTTTTGGTTAAAATTTCGGCTAGTTTTAATAACCTCAAAATGTTTAGTAGTCCATATGTTTATTATTTGTACATTACATTATATCTTTAATAGGCTAATGATTATTTAAAGGAAACTATTCAATGATTAATTTAAAGCATTGTGTAGAGTTAAAAACTAACTGTTCCGGAGAAACAGCAACAATGAATTATTCGGTCTAGAAAGGATTCGGTTCTTTCGGTCGGTCATTGCTAACATTATTATAGCTACGGAATCCTACCATGAAGTTTTTTTTTGTTTGGACGGGAATGATGGATTGTACAATTGTGAAGTCGTGAAGTGTTTTCGCATTTTTAAAACGTTTGTAAAACAAAAGGTTGTTGAAAATTATACCCTTGACGGCTTTAATGGATTTATATTTAGTTAAATTTAGCTTACAATGATAAAAATGTATAGTAAAAAATACACAACTGAGGAACAAGACAGTAACTTGCATGCTGATCCTTAGATACAGAAAAAATAATACTCGTATAGCAAGTTCCGTGGGTTAACTAAAATTTTACAAGCCATAAATTTTCTCTGTAGTAGGACATATTATTTCTATCCTCAAAGGTCAATTTGACCATAATGGACGTAAGGGGGGTTTAGGGGGTCCGGACCCCCTCTTAGCCGATGTAAACATAAAAATGGGTGTTATTCTATGACACACGGTGGGAACGAAGTGCCATTAGGTATTCCACAAATATAATTATATACCTACCGTCTTCATGCTACCACCACCAGTAGTGGGTTATTAAAAAGGCTGATTATGCCTTAGCATGCATTATATGATGCATGATTATGCATTAGTCCAAGCGCTGCGCTTTATCAAGCGAGAGATTTGCAGGTAGTCTATTCCAGAACGAGCCGTGGTAGCTTGACCTCGACCGCTAGACTTGCAAACGGGAGGTTGCGGGTTCAAACCCAGGCCCGTACCAACGAGCTCTTTGCGTTACACAGTTGCATAACGAAAACACCCGCAGTCCCACAACATGAGTTTACCAGAAATTAACCCATCCGGTATCATATTGCACGTAAAACCAGCAAGGACAATAAGGTGGAACTTTATGCACCAGCGCTTGATAATCATCGGGCATTTTGGTCGCGTGTCTGTTCATACGTGACTCATGAGGGGTTGACCCTCCGTATCAAATATTATTGTTACACTGTAGGTCATTTTATAGAATAGTAGTCGAAGCCATTACTTAAGAAATCATATACCTGCTAGAGGTCGCCCGCAACTTCATCCACGTACGGAAGAAATTCAGCGCGCTCCCAAATATCTTCCATACCGTTGGGTTATTCATTTAATTTTTCCTCTCCATTTTCACCCTTAGATATCAATCATAGCAAAAAATATTATTGTTTTGTTTTTATACAAATACCAATGTTTTCATCACTATAAGTTCATAAACAATGAACTTGCCATACAAAATTTCATCACCCATTTTTACCCCCTTAAGAAATCCCTGTCAAAAAATATTGAACACTACCTATATATTTTATTTAAAATGAACTATCCGAATAGCAATCTTTATAATGAAGAACTTACCTGAAATAGAGTACATAACGTAAAAAAACAGTGGTGTGTTTTTTCTTGACAAGTACAATTAATTTTAAATTTATGGTTATGTTCTCAAACGCAGTGTCATGAAAAATGATCTGAATTTCGATGCAACTGGAACAACAAATCGGCGTTTATGTATGTATATTTCTTCAATAATAACTCCAGAATAATGTTATTAAAAAAAAAAAACTAAAAGGCCAATTCGGGACAAGAGTCGCGAAAATATTGAAGTCGCGTGGTCATAGTACAGACTGAATAACTATTACATTTTACCGCGCAGTTCTTACTTCTCGACATCTAGTACTAAGGCATCTAACATTTAATATTAATGAAATTTTATCCAAGTTGAAGCGTATGTTGAATGTTTGCGTCTCTGCATATCGTATTGTAAGACGTCCTACAAGTAACACTTTACTTATTCGTAATCGTATGCTTGCAGAATGTTAAATGAAACCTATCTTTGATAAGGATTTATTGCGTAGTTACAGCTCTCTATCCTAGTATTGATAAAGCAGGTATAGAAGTACGTGTTGAACTAACTTTTCTAACAACAGTCTAGCTGTGTTTTTGATAATAGGTAATGAACTAGATTTGAATGATGTTGATCCGTTTAAACTCACTGATTAACTATAAAAAACTGAATCCTTCAAAATTGTTGAGCACATTTCTTGACATTATATATGCCGAATTACCTGACCTGGGTATGTCCTAAAACTGCATCCAGAACCACCGGAGGACGGGCAGCAGCGTCCTCTCAGTTAACGGTGGTAACCATTCTGCGATCCCTAAGCCGCCTGCCAAGCGTGGGAATTATGGCAACACCTCCCATAATTAAGGCCTTCGTCCAGCAGTGGACGTCTTCCGGCTATTGATGTGATATGCCGAATAAATATAACAATTTTGGCCTAGGATTAAGTCAATATATATGGCACATTATTTTAACAGAAGCCACAGTATTTTTATGGAATAATAATATTAGCAATGCCAAATGTATAATTTTGGTAAATAAAAATACCATAATCCATAGCACATAAGTGCTACTTATAATATTTTTCTAAATTGTAGACGAGTATCATAAAATGGCGACTATACATATAGCCTATATAGGCAGCAGGTAAAGGGCACGTGTCTTAACTCCATTATTCTACCAAAGAAATTGCAAAATTTTCGAGGAAACCAATGCGGCCCTCCTCGACTTGAGCAAGCGAAATTCCAACAAAAACGATTTTATGCAATTACGCTTAACTTGTCTGGAGAGTTATTACTAAACCGAGATCGCGGTCACGCTGCCAGTTAAAGCGCCTTGCAGACGATCCGATACGTCCTGTAAATGTCTTTTTCATGCCCTTTTATGTGAGTCAAGCCGCGGGAATTCCATTCGGGTGGCCGATTCCCGGTCAAAACATTTTATAGAAAGACATAAACACGAAGCATCGACTCGACAAGACGTTGATGTTCTATCAGCTAAATAAACCGGCTAGTTAATTAGTATACTGCCTTATGTACCCGATGCTTGCTAAGTGACTTTTCAATGCTTTGTGTTTTATGCCCTTTTGTGTGCTTTTCAAGTAGTTGTAGGACTCTTTTGCAGAGTCCGCCTGGGGAAGTACCACACCTTTGCTAGTTATTCAACCGCCAAGCTGTAGTATGTAAGCATTACTGTGTTTCAGTTTGAAGGGCAATGTTACCAGCGAAATTTCTGGGCATAAGAAGATTTCACATCTTACATCTCAGGGTGACGAGCGCAGTGCAGTGCCGCGCAGGATTTTGTTTGCAAGTTCACAATTCTAGCACAGCTACTGTTATGAGCAGGCGTGACGCTTACCACCAGGCAAACGTCTCTCTCGTCTAGCCATTCAAATCCATATTAAAAAAACACATTATCTACCTAGCCATGGACCTACTCGGTCAAAATAGTGGCAGTTGTCCCATCACGGGACAACTCAATGGGACTAGTGGGATAGACCCGATTTTCTCTATTGACCTGATAGGTAGGGTAGTAGTAGTACTACTATTATCCGGCTTACTATTAGCGACCCGATTTTCCACAGATGTATATTGAATATAACCTTTGAAATGAAACTTCTTAGTATAGGTTACAGCGTCAAGGAATTCCTTGCATACGAGTGAACGTACGATTGTACTGTTGTATTTTAAGTAAATTAATTGACATTAAATGTATAATTTTTTAATAATTATAATTATTTTAATTTAATTTGACATGTAAATATTATTTACGCAATATATGAATATGAATAGGTCTTCCATACTAACTAACATAAATGACTTCGTTTTACCAATTACTTGGTACCTACTACTTGGTTTTGCGTTTATGACTTGGTTTGGTTGGAGTTGGAAAGATTGCGTTGCGAGACTTGCAATTTTTTACATTTTATGTTTTTGATGGCATTAAAAGTTATTCTGAGGGTAATTCACTTTTGTTAATAAGATCCTCACAGTTTATATTGAGTGTAATAATTTATCTTATCTACAACTTACTTCAGACAATCGCCACATCGGGATCAAAAATCTGATGGTCAGGTCTGCATGGAACTTAACATTCTCATGTATTTCTTTAGTCACGAGGCTCGGGAGTTTTAATTTTACCTTTTTGCCATTTCTTGAAGGGCTATTTTTACGATAAAGATGCTGACTCTTCCAAGTTTTAACCCACGTTCCTAACATGAGATATGGGACACCATTCATAGACTCTAAGATCACAGACGAAATATTTTTTTGCAAGTGCAAATTGATCACTAGCAAGTCGCCCCGGCTTCGTACATATTATGTATTTAGGTATACATTTAAATAAACCTTATTATTATTAAATTTTAACCGTATAAAAATTCTTTACACATTTAGAAGAACTAAATTGACAAACGGATACACAAATAATGCGACTTCATTTCATAATGTTTAGTAATTAAATTACCATGTTGTTAATTAATAATTCTGGATTTTTTGATAATTATGAAAAAAGGTGCATAACTTGTTACGGTGTGAATTGCGTAACTCTGAATAAAATTACCGCACTTGTGTGGTTTATATTGCAATAAAACCACTTCATAATAACAAAAAAACCTTTATTCTAACCAGTCAGGTTCAACTCTCTCTGTGAATATATCTCTCCATCTCTTTCTAGGCTTTCCCTGTTTTCTTTCCATCACTTGGGATCCATTCCGTGACTTTCTTGGTCCATCTACTTTTCCAGTCTACAGATACTGTCCTGGCGAGATCCATTTTAGTCTCCTTTTCTTTCTTTTGCATCCGGTACCTTAGAATCCGGTACTTTTTATCATATACCATTAGCGACTATATAAACTTCAGGTATAAAAAAGTCTGCAAGTTCAATATTTTTCTCATGCCTTGTCCCAGACATTCTATAAGCCACACATGCCTTCACGAGTATTATACTTTTATAATAGGCAACCACACCCGCTATGCTACATTTAGTCGTTACTTGTTCTAATAGGAAGGTAGTAGTGTGGAAATCGCTTAGACCTAAGCTGCTGCTTTTATGTGCTTGTTTGTAGCTTTTATACATTTAAAGAGGTCGGGAAGTCAAAATAACTACGTGTATTTCCTATAACACGTGATTGGTGAGATTTAGTGCGGGATAGATTAACCTTAAGAGGGTTACTTAGGATCTAAGGATGCTTAACTTACATTGCGAGGCTAATTTTCTGACTCGAACAAAGGCCAGCATTTTGGTCACGTGTAGATTTTTTAAGTGTCCCCGAGAAATCCTTAAAAACGCTCAAAGCACAAAAAATAACGGTAATAAAAAACGGTTTTAAACGGTTTCTTATATCGATTATTTTATTTTAGTAGTTTAGTTTGTAATGTTTTCGTTTGTTTTATTTTAAATAAATATAAAAATTACGATACTTATAATAATTACTAGCTTTTGCCCGCGGCTTTGCCCGCGTAGTAATGTTGAATACTGGAATTCGGTTAAATCGGGGCCCAACTCAATTGAATCACTAAAATACGTATATTATTGCATTTTTTCCAAGCCGCTTGCAAGTCTTTAAGTTTTCTTGAGGATGACCAAATTTGGCATGTCGCGTTTGCAATACTTACTTCAAAACAAAGCCGTCTTGTTGAATTTTAAACAGACAGACAGATGGACATGACAAACTTATAAGAATTCCTCGTAGTACTACGGAACCCTAAAAATGTCTGCTAATGACGCTATAGTTGCCGGGGCCTTTGACCCGAAAGATTACAATATTTCTTTGTAGACAACGTTTTTGATTTTTTTGTTGGAAGGTGCTAAAATAGCCAGGCTTTCAGGGGAGCTAACTCGCGAGCAGGCCACATAGAACTGACCATGCGAAAAACAGTCCTGCCTTAAATCAATACCAGCGTATTTTAAAGTTTGACCCTGAGCCTTATTGATGGCCATGGCAAAACAAACTTTTAGAGAAAATTGAAGCCTTTTGGAGTCATAAGGTAAGTCACTGGGAATCATGGGAATACGCGGCACAAACACTGTTTCGCCATGGGCACACCTAGTCAAAATGATGGCCTCAACCAGATTACGATGCAGCATTTTTACTTGTAACCTGGTTCCATTACACAATTTGGGTGGTCTTAAATTCCGAAGGAGCATGACGGGTGTACCTTTCTTCAGGATAAGCCTCTGATATGGTAGCCCCGCTGGTCTTAATGAATTTAAAAACTCAACTGGATAGTTTACAGCATCATCATTATTGCATACCGTATCAACAGAGTCAATGAAATGAAATAAGCTTAAGCAGAAAAAGTATGATAACAAAGAACGTAAAAAGATTACCAAAATATCGCAAGAATTACGAAACTTCGATAAAATACAGTGCTGCACTGATCGCTTAGGTAGACTCGGTGTGGGTTGGAGTGGGGCGCGCTCGAGGTACAGCGCGTCATACTCGGGTTTTAACGTATCTGAGCCGACGCGGGATGGACGTTTCGAAAGCGCTGTGCTTGGTGCGTGCACCGGATCAAGTACATGTGTTTAAAATATTTATCTTCTTACGCATAAACACTCGATTAGCTAATCTATAAATATAACTTTTTTTTTCAAATGAAAAACTGACCCGTGGCCTTCCAGTTTTGAAATTGTTTGAAAATTCTGAAACATGCTTATGTTTATTTTATCTTATCTCTTAAGTCAAAAAACTTAACAGCCTTAAATGAATGGTTTCGGCAAAATGGTATTTTAATGATACATTGAACCCCTTGCGAATTTTTCAAAATCGTTGCTGAGTGTGCGTTTCTCTGCATCAGCCCTTAACACTAATGGTATATCGGCCTACCCTGATTGGGCCATATTCACTACGCTGGCCCAGTGCAGGTTGGCGGATTCACATACACTATCGTATTTCTTCTCCGGAAATATGTAGGTTTCCTCATGATGTTTTCCTTCACCGAAAAGCCAGTGGTATTATCCATGCGTAAGTTTCAAAGAACTAATTGGAACGGGCTCGCCCGGGTTCGAACCCGCGACCCCAAGAATGTGAGTCGAGCTTGATCTCACTGAAGCTACCACAGCTTGAGCTGAGTGTAAGTTTACACCACTCAAAATTTAGTTTAGGCATTTAAAAGTAAGTTAATTTAATATTAAAAATTAATTTAGCAGCTTAGGCTGTACAGTATCTATAATAATTATGTCCGTCAAACAGTCGTCTGCGTGGACCTACAAAAAAATAGCCTATGTCCGTTTCCGAACCTTATGCTATAACTACCTATCCAAAAATGCAGCTCCATCTGTTCAGCCGACCAATAAATACGCCCATCCCCGTCCCCATTCCCAGCCTCATCCCTATAAGCGCCCCCTTCCCCATCCCTATCCCGATACCAAATGTCATTTTAATATGAACACGCCCATCCCCGTCCACATCCCCGTTCCCTCTCTCATCCCCATCCCGAACCCCATCCCATCCCCACCCCCATCCCGATTTCAACTTTCATCTTAATATGGACACGGCCATCCCCGTTCCCAGCCTCATCCACATCCGCATCCCATCCCCACCTGTCCCCACCAAATCCCCACCCATCCCCACCCATCCCCACCCCATCCCCACCCCATCCCCACCCCATCCCCATCCCCATCCCGATACCAATTGTAATCTTAATATTAACATGCCTATCTCCGTTCCGTCTCCGTTCCCAGTATCATCGCCACCCCCACCCCCACCCCCATCCCCACATCTATCCCCATCCCTATACCAAATTTCATTTTAATATGTACAGCCGTTACAAAGTTAAGGAGAAACAAACGTACTATCACTAAAACTTCGTTTTTTTTTTATACTAACGGGAGCTGATTTTGAAAAAACTGTCACACCCGTATCTTCTTATTTTTATAGTAGAATATGTATACCAAGTTTTGTATCAATCGAACCAGAGAATAAAAAGTTTCATACAAACTTTAACACCCCATTTAACCCCCTTCGGGGTTGATTTTCGAAAAATCCTTTCTTAGTGGGCGTTTACACCTCTCCAAAAACATACCCTCCAAATTTCAAGTCTCTACGTTTAGCGGTTTGGGCTGTACGTTGTCTATATGTCAGTCAGTCAGTCAGTCAGTCAGTCAGTCAGGACAAAGCCTTTTATAGTTATAGATTTATCAATACTTTGCTCGTTTCGTCCTTCTTCGTTATGTTCGTTTCCGAATAAGATAATTTCTATTCAAAATTAAGATAAGATAAGATAAGATAATATTTATTTCCAAAAGAAAAATTTTCAAATACACTAAAATGCATTAGCAAACACTGGTAATAATATAAAACTTAATTAAAGAAACAGGATTACATTTTGTAGGTACTAGCAGGTCCCAAACTAGGCAGAGCCTGTATCTTGGTGACCTGGTTCCATCGGGTTACAGGTTCCGATTTCGCGCTCTTACGAGAATAGCATATAAGCTTAAGAATTGATTTTGACAAACAAAAAAATAATAAAAATAATAATAAAAATAAAAAAAAATAAAAATTAAAAAAGTGGTATGGCTCGAAACAGAAAGGAAGTAAAATTATTGATAAATTAATGTAATATGATGAGGCAAAATGCTATATGATAGGTTATACATCGTTGTATGAATCTGAAATTGGGTAGCTTGTACGAGTTCTGATGAAGATGTGAATGATATTATTTAGGTATTATGTAGAGTGTGGATGGTATGTTGTGCGTGATGGATCATGACATGTGATGTAGGGTTGTGGCTAAGGTAAACCTGTGCTTAAGGTAAATTACTGCCTTAGTATAGATAACTACATAATTGGCACACATCGCACACTTCATTTTAATTAAAAAAGACTGTAATAAAATTACGTAAACTTAGATCTATTCAAGATAGAAGAATCATTGTCTGTTACATCGCTAAGATAAGTGCGTTTTAAAACATTGTAACTTAAATAAGGCTTTCACTTTGCAGACGTTAAGAGAAAGTTTTACTAACTTTAAATCTTACGGTTTAACTCTTCGCTGCTAACTTATACTAAATACATTATAGAAATATCTAAAACCTAATTGTGTCTTTCTCGCAGAAGAAATAGGAGATAATTCTGAGTCATTCAAAGACGCTAAAAGTAGAGAAGACATTTTACAAAAACAAACAATGACAAAAAAATAATCTATTGGTTTCTACGAATTATCAATACTTAGGAGTGGTAACTCAATATAATGATTTAAACTCTCCGAAGAGTATTGTTTTTATAATAGGAGGAGGTTCTCAATTCGGTTGTATGTTCTTTTTTTTGTATATTAGCTCAGAACTCCGTTATAAATATAAATTTGGTAAAATCTTTTTATATTAGAAATTATATACCCATAGATTGGTCCCATAGAAATTTTATCAACTTTGGTTCAGTAGTTTGGTTTTTAAATCAACATAACTCTAAAATTGAGGTTGTTTTTTTTAAGTACGTATACTTGTCTTATAAGTATTTTACGCATAATATGAAATTGTAAGTTCGTATTAAAGCACATCGAGAATGTTAGGAACGTAATATCAACAAACATTTGTTAAAGCTTAGGGTTCTATGTTTGAAAATCATTTAAACTGATTTTATTGGCATACTAAATGGAGCCATATTTTCTTTTCATTAGGCATAATAAGTATAGATCCGCGGGCCGCCGCCGCTGTTCGACGAGATAAGCAACAAAAGTGATGATATCATAATATTAGCGATTTATTGGATTTGCTGAGAAGTGTAAAAGTTGAATGTTAGCATTTTTATGCGAAAATATTGCGTTCACTCACCTGTGAAATCTATATAAGTTTTATCAGCTATGTCACAGTTGTAAATTAGATTTAGAAAATAAATTATCTATTTTATACTTCTGAAGATATGCTTAGATTTTCGTTAAGGTTTGCTAAATTAAAGTTGAACAGACTTACAAAACAATAGCTATAATGTGAAATGAAATTAAAATAATTTTATTGACAAGTTACTTATCTAACAAACAACAATATATCTGATGGTTGCCTTACTAGGCAAAGCCTGTATCAAGGCAACCTGTTTTCCTGATTACAGTAAACACATTAAACCTTAGTAGCAAGACAGTATACTTATTTGATTTAAAACAATAAATTATTTATCTATAAATTCTAGACTGTTATGTATACATGTACTATTGTTTACTTTGTAATTGTATATATGGTTATAAAACTTTTTCAGCTTATATTTTAAAATCTATTATAAGTAAACCAATTAATCTAGATTAGCGTTATATTTAAATCTATTATATCTTTCTCAAAATATCTTCAGTTTCGTCATATGATAGCGATTTTAGCCATTTAACTATAAACTTATTAACTTACTATTTAACTTTTTTAGCCTCATTTCAAGTAGTTATAAACAAAGCAAAAGTGACGTTTGATTACATCGGATACTTTCGATCACCGGATGTGATCGAAACTATACTAACTTACTACTACCCGCCCCCACCCCCGCACCCGCAGAGCAACCGCTGTCATCATGTCATGTCATATACTCATGTTAGTGAGTGCTAAGCAGGACGCAGCTGCACGCGCGTCGGGCTCTGTTTTCACTCTTTGAAAAAGGTCACCGGATGTGATCGAAACTATAGTCGGAGTATCCGATTTAATCAAACGTGAGTATTCCCGTATAAATAAAACAAAAATGTGTCAAAACCACGTCAAAGCAAAACTGTCGAAGTATTTGAAATCGTGAGGTTGTGGGTTCAGTCCCCGGGTCAGTACCGATGAGCTCTCCGCAGTGTATGTATCTATGGATACTCTTACCACTGGCTTTTCGATTAAGGAAAACATCGCGAGGAAACCTGCATAAGTCCGGAAGAAGAAAGAAGAAGAAGAAGAAATCCAATGGCGCATGTGAATATACTAATGGGTCACCATGGTGGATGGCATAAATGATAATGATTCGTCATCAGCCATAAAGCACCCACTGCTGGACGAAGGCCTCCCCCTTAATAGAGGGGTGTTGCCATAATCCCCACGCTTGGCAGGCGGCTTGGGGATCGCAGAATGCTCACCACCATTAACCAAGAAGACGCTGCTGCCCGTCCTCCGGTGGATCTGGTTGCAGTTTAAGGACATACCCAGGTAATATGTAATGTATGTGGGGATATGTAATGTGTATTTATGAATGTGAGTTTCTTTATTCCACCCACCATGACTTCTTAATAAGTACCTGAAAGCAGCGAGAATGATAAGATGAATGGACGGGAAATAAGCGCACGGATTTTGAAGACTATATGTTGCGCGCTGGCTCTCCACTCGCTTCAGTCATACTCTGCCTTTGACGACATGCGAGCCGTACGATACGACAATACAAACTTCCAATACATGTGCATGTGTTATCTTTTTGTCATGCAGTAATTAGATTCGCTATCTCTATTTTCCGGCAAATGTAATACGCATACTTTTAGCTAGGTATGCTTGATTGTGTTGTCTTGTTAATTTTGATCGATTAGCAAGCACTGGGCCCGTCCATTCCATTATCACCGTCGCTGCCTGAAAGCACAGAAAAACGAAGACCCTAACTTCTCTCTTCAGTGCCTGAAAGAGACACAAGCTATAAATTATAAGGAAAAAAAAACTTTTTTTAGTTCGGTTTTTGGTATTACTATCGTGTTATTTTATTTTTTATTAGTATTCGTGCTAGAATATTGAGTAGAACATTTAATATGGAACAATAAAATACGTTGAGGTCTTCTGAGTTCTAGTTTACACGCAAAGTGAGTGCAATATGCAAATGGGCCCTTTGTCCCGTAGAGCGTGACACTTCCGGGCCGGGCCTTCTGTCTTCAATACCGTTAATAGGTGTGCCCCATACACTCACTAGTGCTGTATAGGAAAAGTCCTAATACGATCTTTTAATATGTTACTACGAGTAGAAGCAACCTAGTAAGTATTTTACCCGCTAACTTACATGCACCAGTAATTAATGTTTCCGGGATGAAAAGTTGCTTCATATAATTCTCCAACCCTTAATCTATGCCAATTTCGTGACAAACCCAATAAAAAAAAACAACATAATTATAACCTGTCGCATTTATTTGATACTAGAGGTCCTCCGCGACTTCCGCGTGCGGAAGAAATTCGGCCCGCTCCCTAAATTCACCACTTTAAATCATACCGAGCAATTTTTTTAGCTCAAATCCACTACCAGTCGGCAGCGGAGCATAACTACCCAACATGCTGGCGGCATTGCCGCGTATATATTCAAGTTAGATATGAATTAGTTTGGGGAATACTTATACTGTCAGAGTTGCAAAAAATGGACGCGTAAACAAATGGAATTAATCGATCAACTACTACTTCGTTATTTGCATATTGTAGTCCACCGATGAAATTATAAAGAGACAGAGAGCAACTTGTATACAAAAGTTGAAAATAAATATTGGAAAAAGTTGCAAAGAAAAACTCAGTACAGTGTGAATGAATTTATCAACTAGTGTTTCAACTTGAAATTCATAAATTATTTGTATTTTTTTGACCATACGAAAATTGTGCAATACGAATACGACTAGCATGGTAGTTTTGATTTAACCAGGTGTGAACTGGCAATTTTAACATTGGCGATCGTTTTTTTTTTTTAAATATTTTTAAATAGTTTTTTTTATGAAAGTAAACATACAATACAGTTGATTGGTTCGCATAAATATTAACAGAACAGAGCTGAATTCCATTTTTCTTCTACAAGCGAATGTGTTACTGCAATTTTTAAATCTCCTAAGAACTTGACAGATCCAGATCATTCTAAAGACCAGGATAGAAACTATTATACTTATAAATACATATTACTCATAAATACATAATACATATTATACTCATAGAAACTATTATACTCATTCTAATTTCACTCTCATGCACATGAGAGTGAAATTAGAATGAGTTTTACAAGCGGGTTTGGTAGAAAAATATAATATGCCAACCAATGCTATATATGCAAAGCTTTTTAATTGTTTATTTAAAGTTGTCTAATTTTTAGATTAGTATACAGGTTTTGTCTTGTAAGGCAAGCAGCAGGTACTTTTGTATTAATTTCTAACTGTATCTGCGGCTTCGCTCGCGTGGACCAAATAGTTTTATTCGCGTGACCTTATTTTACTTAAATAACAAAGTAACATTTAAGAGGGTTTAAATTCGGCTGATCATTTGTAACGATATCTTCGTGAATAATAATAATGTTGTATCTCGCACCATCTTACACTAGGACCTCTCGAAAGATAGATACTTTCATTATGAGGGAATGCAGTCTTATGTTGTATTTTCTAGATAATCAGTATTCTAGGTCGTGTAGATGGGGTATTCGTGTTGGTTCAGTGACGACAAATGGCCCGCGCACGCAACCAAGAGGTATCACGATTTGCAATTCATCAATGTGATCGCAGAGCCTAATAAATTAAGTAGCCTAATTCGGGAACGCTGGACTTCAAATCGTGAGGTCGCGAGTTCAAATCACAGGCCCGTACTAAATTATCTCTTTGGCGTTAATGTTAATGTACTTATATTGTGTGAATCCACTAACCCGCAACTGGGCCAGCGTAGTGGCTGTTTCTCCTTTCAAGTATAGACTTATTTCATTTCTGGGCATTACTGGACATGAAGAAATTTGACATCTACTTAATATCTCAGGGTGACCTATGAGGGTGACGAGCGCAGTGCAGTGAGGCGGAGGGCTACTGTTATGGGCAGGCGTGATGCTTACTAACAAGCGAACATCACGCTATTCTCGCCACCCCATTGCATAAAAAATAATATAAATTCAATAGTTTTTGTCTGCCCTGTCTGGTTGATAGTTGAGAATAGAAAGCATGCTATACGTACGTACGTGTTGTGTCGTTAACTCATTACGATAGCTATTTGCGTAACTGGTTACTGAGGTGGCTCGCTGATAAGGACTGCCGTGTGGCGTGTCATATGGAGTGAAATTCTACACCTACTATTTTTTTTTTATTATTCGGAGATTACTCATGATTAATTTAGTCTTCGATGACATACCGTGATCTTTTTAAGGAGTGAAAACAGCACGTCGCGCGTGAGGTATATCTTCATAACTCATTTAGCTTTGAATTTAGTTTATATTCCTAAAACTTGAAATGTACTATTTCCTCGACCTCATTTATAAAATTTCATAAAGATTGAATCTACTGCTAGTTAATGTTATCGTAAACATCACTTACAACGTTACAGGAAAAATTACTTCCAAGGGACTCCGATACCTACCGTAGTTTTGCCTGCGTTTAGATAGATACAGTTTATTTTCCGGGATTAAATATGTCAACAGAATTCTTCTTGCAAAACCTATAATCGATCTGTTGCTTTTTCATGCAGCAATCGGGAAAAACATGAAGGCCAAAATAACTAATACATCATCCAACTATTGCGTTTGAAATAATTATGAGTTAGAAAGTAGATAAAATATGCTTGATATGAATTACGAACCAGACGAACGTCTTGCTCGTCTCGTCACTTGAGAAAAATTTATATTGCTGTAATGCTGACTACATTCTCGCGTTGAATTGCCAACTAAAAAGTTTTTTTCGGTAGCTTTTAAATTTTAGTTTAAATGTTTGATACTATTGTACAGAATGAGACATAGGTAGGTTACCCAATAATTTAGATTTTCGAGTTTTTTTTTACAATACTGTAACGAGACGAGCAAGACGTTTGCCTGGTGGTAAGCGACACGCCTGCCACTAACAGTAGCAGTGCTACAATTGTGAACTTACGAACACAATCCTGCGCCGCTCTGCACAGCGCTCGTCACCCTGATTTATTAGATGTTAAGTCTCTTCATACCCAGTAATTTTTCTGGTAACATTGCCCTTCAAACCGCAATACAGTAATGCTTGCACACTACTGCTTGGCGTTTGAATAACTGGTAAAGGTGTGGTAGTTCCCCAGGCGGACTCTGCAGTAGAGTCCACCAGTCCAAAAATAGACTGATAATATAATCCTCTATTATTATTAGTATATAGGAGTAAACTTGAGAGTTAAAGTATAGCGGTTGAATAACTGGTAAAGGTGTGGGTAGTTCCCCAGGCGAACTCTGCAGTAGAGTCCACCAGTCCAAAAATAGACTGACAATATAATCCTCTATTATTATTAGTGTATAGGAGTCAACTTGAGAGTTAAAGTATAGCGGTTGAATAACTGGTAAAGGTGTGGTATTTCCCCAGGCGGACTCTGCAGTAGAGTCCACCAGTCCAAAAATAGACTGACAATATAATCCTCTATTATTATTAGTATATAGGAGTAAACATGAGAGTTAAAGTATAAAATACTTGTTAAAGTAGGTATAATGCAGTGGCTAGTGGCACATAATAATCACAGTTCTCTTCAGGCGATAAATTAAAGTCTGTGGTTTGTAGCTCCCGGGCTTCTTATTCTAGTTACTGACTAAAGTGGCCTTAACATTGCATTGTTCAGAACCAGAAGTTCTGGCGCAGAGACCAGGATAACATATCAGATTGCAGGCTTTGTTCCGAGGACTGGTTGCGCGCTTCAACCAGATTGCTTCTTGTTGTTTACTGCGTTTCAGTTTACTAGTAAATACAAGAGTTATTGTCTGGAAAGGTCGGAGCATGTTTTGTTTTCAGCACTTGTAGAAATAACCTGCTTCTTTGTGACTGACGCGAAGGTCTTAAGAGTGCAACTAATGCCAGAAAAATATCAGATTTCACCCGCGCGTCTTGCATTAGTTTAGAGTCGAAAATCGCATGATACAGTTGATGATGATGATGGCTTTGAGCAATTTAGGTGGGATTTTATTTAATTATTCAAACTGTAGGCATTAAATAAATAAAATAAACGGCTACTGTGCTAGAACATTAGTATGGCTATGTAATTCGTAAAAAATCATGTGGTGCTGTCGCTGATAATTTAGAGCATTTGAATTAAAACAGTTTCTTTTTTGTTGGATATTACCAATTACCAAGTATATATTTTTTTAATAAACCAGATTATTTTCCAAAATTCTATTCGGTTACTCGGCTTTTTTAGGTTTTTCCCATACCTGTACTATTTTTATTATTTGAATATTTACGTTCTATATCATTAAACTATGTGTTTAAAAATACACCTTTTTCTTACTTTTGGCATTAGTCGCCCCCTTAATGTACAAGAACAAATTGGCGTATGAATGTTTTTGTGATTGTTCACACTTAGTTGATAATAATGTATAGAGAAGATCCGCGTTTGGTATCGAAAAAATTGGCCTAGGGGTTATGAAGACATTGCGATTTCGTGATCATCATTCGCGATTTATACTTTTTGGTAGGAACCAGCGACAATGATAAAATGAATGGACGGGAAATAAGCGCACGGATTTTGAAGACTATATGTTGAGCGCCGGCTCTCCAGTCACTTCAGTCATACTCTGCCTTTGCGACATGCGAGCCGTACGATACGACAATACAAACTTCTAATACATGTACATGTGTTCTCTTTTTGTCATGCAGTAATTAGATTGGCTATCTCTATTTTCTGGCAAATGTAATATGCATACTTTTAGCTAGGTATCTTGATTGTATTGAGTTGTTATTGTTGGTGTTGTAATTTTAACCAATTTGCAAGCGTCCATTCCATTATCACCGACGCTGGTAGGAACTAATATAAATCTAGCTGGAATGTTTTTTTTTTAAATCTGTCATGTAACTTTTCCAACATAGTAGTGGTAGGACGCTATTGCAAAGTTCGCCTGGAAAAGTACCACACCTTTGCCAGTAGTCCATCCGCCAAGCAGTAGTGTGCAAGCATTACTGTGTTTTGATTTGAAAGGCGATGTTACCAGGGAAATTACTGGGCATGAAGAAATTTTACATCTAATATCTCAGGGTGATCAGCACAGTGCAGTGCGGTGTAGGATTGTATTCGCAAGTTCACAATTCTGGCACTATAAAGCCCGTTTGCACATTGATTAGTGCGAGTGTGAGTGTTGAGTGATTGGTTTGAAACATTCACACTCGCACTAATCAGTTATTGTCCAAACATGTTTCATACTAATCATTCAACACTAGCACTCGCAGTAAGTTATATAACAATTAAGGGCAGACGTGACAAAAAAAAAAAACATTTCTTACCAAAAGCTATCCAAGCTAAAATGTTGTCCGATACAAGTCTATACAAACACAAAGATCAAGACTGTTACGTCTTGTATTTACCTTTAGTTTTTCCCTTTAGCAAAGTTGTTTGTTTTCCTGCTCTCTATAGATATTTGTACCTATAAATATAACTAGGTAATTATAAGAAGATACTCCAGGCATCAGAAGCATGCGAGGCTTATGCAATAAGGTAACAAGGTGAAGAGTCTTGTCTTGGGTCGCCTGGAGTGCCGCTTCACTCGCACGCGACTTGAGTAGCACACCATTGTTCTGTCTCACATAGTTAGGTAAATATCAATGCTAGAATTAGTGTATGTAATTTCTCATTTTATATCTTTCTTCTCTACTAAAGAGTGAGGATTATTATCTTTTTGCAGCGATAAATCAACGGACTTTACTTGATTTTTAACCCCTGACGCAAACAGAGGAGTGTCAAAAGGTTATCGTGTATAATACACCTATAGGTTTTTGGCGGGAAAATCATGTCGTTGCATTCTATTATTTTCTGAAACTTGTGTTTTATCGCGATTTAATGATTAAAAATGGTGGTGTTTTATTCATTGAGTGTTGAATTACATGCACGAGTGTGGGCAAGTGATATAATGTGGTGAAACATATCTTTTCGTGTTGTTTTCAAAACTCCGTAGAAGCTCATAGTAAAGTCGCCACAACTTTACTAGGGCAAGACTTGGACTCGACTATGACTAATTTCTTGTGACTAACTGTGATTCGTGACATATTTGACTTGATTTTAATGTAAAAACTTGTAAATTCATAAACTTGACACTGGCAGAATGCACAACGTGCGATGCCAATAACTAAGAAAAAAAAACACCTATACTGGTGTATCTTTCTCTGTGGTACCGTAGCTTCTAAACGGATGAACTGATTTTGATTTAGTTTTTATTCTGGTTTATAACTGAGTCGATTGAACTTAAGCGATTCGGAGGTTTTTAATCGGTTTTATTTAGCTTGTCCTGTTTGTTGCTTTTGGGTCAAATTTAGTAAAGGCATGTAACATTTTGGCCTATTTCATACGAGGAAGTATGGGAAATTTGTATCACTAGGCCACCTGCCTAAGGGAAATATCCTAAGCCTTCAATTTCAATGATATTTGGTACACACCTTTAGTTCTGATGACAAAGCCGTTTTTTTTTTTTTAAGTGTTACCATATTTTTTTTTGCGCAGAAAGTTTATGTTATGTTAGTACATACGATACAATGATATTTGTTCCCGTGTTCGGGTATCAGCAGGGCTAGGATGCGCACCGCGAGATAATTTTGTCATGTCTTTATGTTGTGCGTAAACGAGACAGACTTATACAGATCCGTAGTCTTGTCCTGTTTTTAAGAATCGAGAAAAAAATCTCGCGGTGCGCATCCTAGCCCTGCAGGTTGTTAATGCGCAACGAACACTAACGCCAATCATAACGTTTCAAACTTTTTATAATTATGCGAATTCTAATAATGTATATACTAGGTATAAAAGTCCTATTCATAGAATTTATTTTAACTGTACTTACGCTTATTAATTATACGCGCAGCAAAAATAGATGAAGATGATGCCAATTAACTTTGTAACCATATCAATAAAAATACCGCTGCTCTCATTTTTTTAAATCAGGTAAGAACCAACACAATACAATTACTAAACAAGCATTAAAGTTAACAAATATTGAATGGTAATTTATTCTATTCAAAATCAGTCAAATAATGGTTCAAATGTGAAATGGCATGAACGAAAATGTTACTCGCTAAAATTGATATTGTCTACTTTGAATACGAATACATATTGGTTCTGTTTCCTGAATATTTGTTTAAAATATTTCTGGTATTTGCTAAAGACAAGCGGTGGACACTGAAATAACATTGAGTAATAATACATCAACCTCGAGTGTTTTTGTAAGTTCTTATAAAATAATATACTCCCTTATTTACTTTTCCGGCTTTCTCTCCCTTTTTTTTGGTGTATGTGAATACGGGCATGATGGAGTATCGTCCAATCACCTTCTAATGATTATATTATAATAAATATAGACCATTGCCCAGCATTGAACTGGTAAAAGCTTTGCACGCATCACTTACTGATTCAAACTCTTCCGTAGTAGTAGGAAATATTATTTTCCGTAGTCCGGTTGATCGGACTATTAAACCGGACCACGGGCAAAGAGCGAAAAAACACAACTGCCCTGCCAACATAAAATTAATATCGCCAGTGTTACATAGGTACATACATGTACACATACATGAAGCCTGAAAACAGTGTAATGTTTTGTTTGTATTTTATGGACAATCGTGTAATTGTGCCTCATTTTTTTCTTTCTGTTTTTTCGAAAGAACAAGACAAAGTTTGATCATAAATGTTTTTGAGATTGTGAGAGGTGTAAGGGTCAACCCACACGTACTACAACCACACCACAACCACACCACAACCACAACCACAACACGTGATTGGGCGCATATTTTGTATTGAAAATGAATAGTAGAATTTACACGTATCACATTTAGCCATCGTTATCGACCGCGTGGTTGATACCGACCACATCGCAACCACATCGCAACCACATCGCAACCACATCGCAACCACAACGCAACCACATCACGACCACAACGCAATCACCAGCTACACAGTGAAATAGCCGCTGGCCACATCGCAAATACAACGTTGCCTCGACGTAACGACAGTGCACGCTCTATGAAAGACAGAGTTAAACTGTGTCTGCACACGACGCAACCACATCGCAACTGCTAGCAACAACGCAACCACATCGACATTATGTCGGTACCACAACGCAACTGCAAATAGCTGCAGCGACACTATTCACACGTAGCCACAGCGTCACCACATTTTGCCGCTGCGATGTGGTGTGGTTGTGGTACGTGTGGGTTGACCCTAAGAGGATTGAGAGACCCCCAAGAGGGGTTGAAGGATTATTTTTCATTAGGAAGTTCCAGAGAAGACCTACTCTATCGATTATTTTTGCATCAGTAAGTACGCCTAGAATATAGGTGCTTTATTGGAAATTCGGAAGTGGTCAAAAAATCGATTAGGTACCAATTTGGGCGCCATTACATAGATTCAACATTATTATAAAACCATACAAAATGAGTATCAACCGCAATTGCTCATTTCAACTTGATACAAAAGTTTACCCGTTTTATAAGAAACTGAAGCACAGCACATCTTAAAAGTTTTAGTGTCACATATCGAGTTTGAAACTGGGATATTCTCGAAACGCCTAATTAAGAACGGCTCCAACTCCCATAAGCGAGAACTTGCTTATTCAATAACGTAGAAACTTGGCTTATCGGATCTGTCTAGGAGTTGCGGCGACTTAAACTAGCATAATATGGTGCAAGTTAGTCAAGACAACATGGGATGTGACTGTATTCATAGGATTATTGAAACCAACAGAACCAGCCTTAAACCTTATGATTATGTAAGATATTAAGACGAACATACTGTTAAACACTGTCTTAAACCTGTCACGGTTGTTTATTAAAGTTCTATAATTATTTACGGGATATTTACCTTGATTATGTTGTGAAACGAGCTCCCGATATTACGGCGCAGTTGCATGCACCATGTTCACGGGCCGACGCGACGGGGTGGGATAATCACGGTACCTAAGTATCCCGTAAAATAAACATCACATCAACAGCCGGAAGACGTCCACTGCTAGACGAAGGCCTCCCCCTTAATAGGGAGGGGTTACCATAATCCCCACGCTTGGCAGGTGGCTTAGGGATCGCAGAATGCTCACCACCATTAACTAAGAGGACGCTACTGCCCGTCCTCCAGCGGTTCTGGATGCAGTTTTCGGACATCATCATTCACCTACAGCCGAAAGACGTCCACTGCTGGACGAAAGCCTCCCCCTTAATAGGGAGGGGTTGCCATAATCTCCACGCTTGGCAGGCGGCTTGGGGATCGCAGAATGCTTACCTCCTTAACTAAGAGGACGCTGCTGCTCGTCCTCCGGCGGTTCTGGATGCAGTTTTGGGACATACCCATACATTACCCGATCAACGTTATACGTTATATATATTTTTTTGTTGATAATGTTGTCTGTTATGCAGTCGAGGATATGGAGCACGTTCTACATAAAATTTATTCACTTTTAGGAATAAAATAGTTATTAGTTCAAGTAGTTACTGAAGGCGCCACGTAATTTTATCACTAGTACTGTAATGAATGGGTCTGACTGTTATAATTCCAGTTATGTCGATACAAAGACTGACATGCTTTGATCAATCCCATCAGATACGATGTTATTAACATACATAACGTTTTGACTATTGTACGCTTTGACAATTGATATATACATAGCTAGACAGTCTATATTGACTATATCTATGTAACTGTACAGTTAGTAGCAATCATTAAAACTCGCACCCTTAAACCTGTGGATTAAAGTTCTGAATACGTTCAACTTGCGCTGTTAGTTGTACGAACTACTTTGGTCGTGACTGGACGATTTAGTTTCTATAGGAAAGTTATTACCGACATATTTATTTGAATACGTGGGTGCTTGCATAACTCAGTTGCCATTACTAAAGCTATACGTACAATGCTGAGTTTGCATATGTAGTTTTATGATTCAGAGAGCAATAAACTTGGATTGTGAGTCATCTAGGTATTAGGTATAATGGGTTTGTTGATAAATGGATTGTGAATAGTGATCGAATTCTCTAACGAGCATTGATCTATTGCTGGCTGTCGTTTACGACAAATCTGTATAGATCAGGGTTGCTTTACTTTTTCGTAGCTTACATATTGGTGACTCCTGTTTTAATGTTGCTGCAACGTTTTTATGCCGCGGTCAATCTTTTATTATGTCTGATTGAGACGGAATATTCAATTCTACATGTTCATTCATGCTTCTATACTAATAGAGACAAACGGGTTTTTAGGGTATGTACTTATAATGTTATTATTATGGTTACAATTTCATATTGATTACGAAAAAGAATATTTTCAAGAGAATATAAACTTTTTCAAGCCAAATTAAACAACTTTCCTTTTGTAAAGACGTTGTTTCTTTTTATGTTAAGTTTAAGTTGACAAGAATTGTTAAGTCTTGGCAAAAGACACGGACCGGGGTACGTGGTGTTAAGCAACAATTTTGAAATACTAAACAACTTGATAAAGAAATGTGAAAACACGCTGAATTTGTAGATGATGGGAATATTTCTCTTTAGGTAGAGTCACAACATTAGACAACTTCCTTTTTATACAATCAAGTGACGAGACGAGCAAGACGTTCGCCTGGTGGTAAGCGTCACGCCTGCCCATAACAGTAGCAGTGCCGGAATTGTGAACTTGCGAACACAATCCTGTGCCGCACCGCACTGCGCTCGTCACCCTGAGATATTAGATATTAAGTCTCTTCATATCCAGTTATTCCTCTGGTAAAATTGCCCTTCAAACCGGAACACAGTCATGCTTGCACACTACTGCTTGGCGGTTGAATAACTGGCAAAGGTGTGGTACTTCCCCAGGCGGACTCTGCAGTAGAGTCTTCCCACTACAATTATTTAATTTTATAACTGAATCAATCAAGTATACTTATTGTATTTGATCTCATAATTATTGTTTTATTTCTACCTCATCCACGTTAACGTACACACACGTAATGATACACATTGTTATCTCTATTGTAGGCAAGTTTCCTTTCTTAATAACTACAACAAAATATCTACATAAATAATTTAACTACCTTAACTACACCTACACAAAAACCAAAGGATTATATTCAGACCTATAAAAGTCTTTCAATATTATTTTTCTTTACATATTACACAGGAATGATGTCTGCATTATGCGGAAAAAAAAAGTTATGCACCGACGACGTGATGATGTACGAGAACGAGTTGATTATGCACTCATATCTTGAAGGCAAGGCCACCAACCGAATGGCATTCAGTCTGCAGCCAAGGCCAGATCGAGAGATTGAATCGTGAAAGAATTATTGGTCGGATTTGCCTCTCCAGGCGGATGCCTCGCGATAACGTGCGCAACCCGCAGCTAGGATCTTAGAGTATAATAACACTAGGTATTTTAAGTAGGTATTATAATCTAAGGCTAGAATATAATATTTATTTAGTAGCGCTCAGTGGTTTTACCTGCTATCCCTCATGAGTTAGAAAAAAGTTTTTTTGTCTGTCTATACGGTACCTACAAACTCTGTACATACTTGGATAGACATTTTCTTCAAAAATTAATCAAACATAGAGGAGTGGAAATTAACTACATTTTTGCATTTATTTTATAGTTTGCTGTATTGTATTCGCTTAAGTAATTTTGATATTAATGAAAATCCATCATGACATTATAGTTTGCTGTATTGTATTCGCTTAAGTAATTTTGATATTAATGAAAATCCATCATGACATTGCAAGCACCATGATTATTTATACGTAAGTACATGTATAAATTTAAATACGAAACATTAGTAGTTATTTCACGTCTTTCAATTTAAATTTACTAACTCCTGTATAAATAAATAAAAAACCAGGGCCACAAAGAGACATAACTTGTATTTATTGTTTTCAAAATTAAATACAGAAATGTAGTAAATTCAAAGATGTCTCCAATAGCCATTCTCGCAAATAACATTATAGAGGTCTTATTAAGGTAATAAATTCAAGATGCACGTGACAGATGCAGATAGCTACGCAGAAATTGTTTAACCATTCTAGTTGGCTTTTGTTGTAAGAAAAACCGATTACAAAATGTGGCTTAAAAATGCTTAAAAAGCGTTTTACTTCCGCTAATAACGACGAATCTAACAAAAAAACCATCGCCACACCGAAGATGAAGCATCTGACATACATTAAATTCGTGCAGGTGTTAATTAAGGATCAGTCGCACATATTTCCCTAAAACTCATCTTCCCACCATAAACACTAATAACTTCTTGATGGGACATCGTGTTTTACCTACTGGGCGTAGTCTGTATTCTGACTATATAGATTTGTAACAATTTGATGCCCCATAACATTTATGTTAATGTTGTTGTTACAAATTTGCAAACATCATTTATAAATTCGTAGCATAGACGACCATAGCGCCAACTATGTAACTGCTCAGCCTTAAGTCTTCAGAATTTTGCCGCCATATCAAATTGCTACCCGGAATACTAATTTAAGTTCTACGAACGTTGAATTTGTGAGTTATTTGCCTAAATAGTTGCAATCAAGAAGGCTTCAACTCACTTCAACTTAAATAGGTCACCTAAATATGCATAGAAAGGATACTGTGGCAAAGTATTTGCATTAGTGAAATTCAAGACAAAGCGCCATTTGCAAGTTGCATTTGCATTAACTTGCAATCTATTTTCGTTGTTTGCTACTAAGTAACTGCTTGTCACTTTGTTTACTGTAGGTACGTGTTTAGAACTTGCTAAAGATGAATTATTAATAACGTTTAACTGATGCTATTGGTAACTTTTATTACTTGCGCTCGAGATAAAGATAGTTTGAAAAGTCTCTTATTCAAAAACTTACTTAGAACCTAGAATATCGCCGCCACAGGCGAACTTTTTAACTACTTTTCTTTAAGTTGGTGGTACGGATAAGATGATTTTAGGTATAGATAGTCCTTTTGATTTATAACATGCTTCAGTATCAGTGCGATCTATTTTTAGTCGATTCTATAGAAAACGATTTGGACTAAGTTAAATATTTTGTAGAATTAGTGCAAGTGTTAACTTTAGTGGCTAAGTGAAAATTATACCGATATTGGACATAACATTTTCGACATGAATCAATAAATATCGCGAGTATTTTCTTATTTTGTACATTCTAATTAATGAAAGAATAATAAAAAAAATAATAATAGGGTAGATGACTGATGTTTATATCGTTGAAACCAATAGCTTTGATGAAGAGTTTAAGTTAATGTTGTATGTTTATTGAAAAAATAATTTAAATCGGTTTATAATGTGCTGATATATGACCGTTTAAAGTTTTTGCTAGAGACAACTCTGTACCTTACCCACGAAAAAAAATGACGTCACGCCTTACTTGTCAGAATAGAATTTATATGGCGTACAGAGAAGTGACGTCACGATTTGCTGTTTCGCCTCTCTGTCTAGCATGATATTAAAATGCTTGTAAGTTGCTTATTTAAGATCAGATTTTCATTTTCTTTTCATTAATCAGCTATATTTATGGGCCACATTTTAATAGGACAATAAAAAAATACCAGTAATCTAGCCTATTAATACGCTTGATCAAAATCATACTAAATTAAACATGTTTTGATTTATTGCATAATCTTTGTAAAATGGTTTAGGTTAATAGATTTATTACTACGAGTCGGTGTCTGTGCGATGAAACCAAGGTCACACCATAAGGAAGCGTACGTTTTCCCACATACTTGTGCACTTTAAAATTCCACAATCGCAGGGAAACAGTAGGGGGTAGATCAGATCGTGTGAAGAAAAGTATCGACCATTCTATGCAATCAGCGTGCGAGCTAGACTAGACCGGTCCTTAAAAGGAAACCTACCAGCGCAGCGTCAGTCAATAGGTTGTGAAGGTTTTTACCTTCGAATGCTTATTTCTTTTGCTTTTGTTTTGTAAACTTCCATGTGAATTTATGAAAGCAGAGGATTGTCTTGTGGAGGCGATGGACGCAGAGCGTATTGGATATTTCTTCCTAAGATATGTGATTGAACCAGGCGTTACTTTGTATAAGTCAGGTATTTCTTTTAAACGTATAAACTCTGGGTCTTGCGACTCCCATTGTTTGTCGCGTAAGTTAGCCATTTTAAGATAAAATAAAATAATATAATACCATACTAGGCCATGATGAAGATGAATAAAGATAAATTACCATAAGCTGAACTCAAAAAAAAAAGATGCGTTTACAAAGAATGTGAAACAAAAGACGGTGTTTGGTCCTGTGATTGTCAGTGTATTTGGGGCCCTGGCTTTTTATTGTTTCGGTGGTGTAAAAAGTAGAGTATGCTCCTCTGGAATCAAGCCTGTCTTCGTCTTGGGCAGCTTGAACCCCTTGCTTCACTCAGGGCTCTATATAACACCCTCGCTTCACTCAGGACTCTATATAACACCCTCGCTACGCTCGGGAGTTAACTCTAGACGGGCGAGGGATCTTTACGCTCTGTGTTAAAAGTGCCGCCCGCGACGTAAGACACTGTTATTCCCTTAGTTCATAATCTACGATTCTTCTTATGAAAGGTTTATGTCATGTGCATTCACTTCCCTAAGATTATTTTGCTTGATTACATGTTTAATCCTATATTGCACTCTAGTATGTTTAAGTCCTAAGTATATTACAACAATAAAAAAAAATGTTTTATTTATACGGGAATAATCACGTTTAATTAAATCGGATACTCCGACTATAGTTTCGATAACATCCGGTGACCTTTTTCAAAGAGTGAAAACAGAGCCCGACGCGCGAGTGGCTGCGTTCTGCTATGCACTCACTAACATGAGTATTCCCGTAATAAAACAAAAATGTGTCAAAAACCACGTCAGTTTTCATAATTATAAAACACTTTGAACTTTTTGACTAAATATAGAAAGTGTATTTACTTTTATAAGTTCCATGCTGGTCGACCTAGTTTAACATCATTTCAATAATGTGAAACGAAAGTAGAAACTACGACACACCACAGAAAAATTCAAGCATCCGCTGAAATTTGCGGGCATTCAGCATTTTGTTTTTCATAATATGCTAATATAATAACCGTCAAAAGAATGAACACGCGGGACATATTCTCGGACTTTTTGCGAATTTCTCTTGGCATGTTGCATAGGTACTTTATTATTATTAACGTACTTATTGTCTTAGGCGTCATTAAAATTACAAAAGAAAGTAGGAATGTGACTCCTTTTTAGATAAAAAAAGGTGGGTTACGTTAGCGAATGCGTTTGCAGTTAGAGCCGTAGACCTATATTGAAATAGTTTATTTTTCAAGTTAAACTTAGTTATTCTTTACGCTACTTTATTTAATTGTGTAAGGACGAAAACGTTAAAAGCAGAGGTTAACAACTCGTTCTATTTGGCATCAGTTCAGTCTACGGTAGTTTTGTCATTCTATTGAAATTCTCGGTATTGATAAATGATTTTAAAATCAGTTATTGTACAATAATTGATAGTACCTATCAGTAGGTATTTACTTCGATCGATGTTAGTGTAAGTAATTAATTAGTATTACCACATTTAGTAGTACCAATACGACATATGACGACCGAATGATAAGATGGGAAGAAAGGTTATTGAGTGGCGACCGCGAACCGGAAGACGCAGCGTAGGCGCGGCCTAGTGGGAACTAGGTGGACCGACGTTGTGAAAGTCGCGGGCAACCGGTGGATGCAAATGGCAGGTTGTCGTACAGTGTGGCGGTCTAAGGGGGAGGCCTTCGTTCAGCAGTGGACGTCTCCGGGCTAATGATGATGATGATGATGATGAATACGACATAGTCGATTCTATTGATAGCCGTACATAAAACTATTGGGGCGCTACCGATAGACTATCGATAGTGGTCGATTAATCGGCAACACTATATTACGATTGTGGTTACATGGTTAGGATGACGAGTGATCAATCGTTATATCACGTACAAAATTTGGTTAACTGCGTTTTGTAGTTACCTATCTATTTAGTTTAATATGTAGGTATATTGATACTGTATAGTATATATTATTATAGTATTATTTATACGGGGAAATGCAGCCAGCATCCTGGGTACCCTACCGCATGGTGGCGATCTAGACGGCGTTTTTGTTTTTTAGGTACAAGTTTTTTAAAATAGTGTTTATGTAATTAGTTTTAATATCCATTATGATCTAAGAGATACCAAACTACTTTTCTAAAACTAGTGTATTTTTCCCCTTCATTTTAATGTATTCGGTCCTCACCAAAATTGTATCAAATTAATTATCTTATAATGCTGATTTCTTTTTCTTTTATTCCTGTTAGATTTTGTATTACTTAACTTTTTAAATTAATTACAATAAGCAAAAGAAAGGCACTGAATTTCACAGCACAGGACTCACCTAGTGTGAGATTCAGGGTTCACTACCGCGTAGTATGTACAAGTACCTACCCTCTAAAAAATTTAATGTATACTTGTTAGTTTCATATGATTCACTTATACTTACTCTATCCTTGTAAACTGTTCAAATAAACGTTATTATTATCATATTAATATTAAGTTTTGTACATACCTTTGTATAATGTAAATGATCTCTAATCGCAAATAATACTAGGTATATTTAATAATTATTCTTGATTGAGACAGTGTAACTAAGTTCAGAAGTTTGAATTGAATGTCTTAATCAAAACCTGTTTTCAAGAAAGAAAACATTAAACTAAAGCGCTTTGTCTATAAACAAATTTAATTTTCCAACTTTAACCCCGCAATTAAAGCCGAGCAATAATTTGCAAAGCCATTAAACTTATTTACTTCGCGACTCTTGGAAGCGAGTAGCGAGTATATTTAATTTTCCGCCATTAATGACAAAAATTAGGATTTTTCTCTGGAACATTCATCGACTTAAGGCCCGGTTGTAGCGAGGTACGTCCAGGCGAGTAAACGATAGGCACTAAACGGTAGGCGCGAGCGAGAGAGAGGAGAAGGCGTGAGCGCTTGAATTGCTAAATGTAGTAGGTTTTTCTTTGTTTTGAAAAATATAACAAAGAAATACATACTGTAATATTAAAAATCAAAAAACTAAATCATACTAAATTCTATCTATTACTATACATTTTACGTGGGTTCTTAATGTATTTTTGTTCTAGCTAATCGAAATGCCGATTTAATGTCTGCTTTGTAATTTTTTTCTATCAAGCTAAACATTCAAAATCCCGTTTTCTAAAAGACAAATAGCTAAAATATATATGATCAATTTTAATAAAAAAAGTTTTTTGGTTCATTATCGGAAATTTTGTATTTTTTCCACATTAAAAAATAGTTCAAAATTGCTACAAGCTCGCCTTAAGTAGTAGCCACAAATTTCCTCGACAAATAAAATAAAAATAAAAATTCTAACATAATTAGAATATACAAATAAGCTGTTAATAAAAAGACTCGCTGAAGCCATTTTATTTCACGTAAAAGCGTGATGTTCAGTCTAAAAGCTTGCAAATTAATGAGGATTTGCACTGAATCAACGTCCTAAGTACTAATATGTCAGCACATGCACACAAATATAATTTATTGAATAGTGAACAAAAGTTGCATTTATAGGTAGGTATATCGTATCCATCAGGGGTCGTAGCTATGGGCTTTTTGAAGGAGCTCTTTGAAAGCGTCACTTGTGAGTAGGTACTAAAGAGTCTTTCAAATAGAGCGGGTATATTATCTGTGCTTGTGAGACAAGTGCTGGCTCAATATGTATTCTTTAATTAAAAACCTTGCCGATATGCATCAAACAGTCCCGTTTTTCATGAGGATTACGTAAAACAATATAGCTAGAATATTTACTATTGAATTTTGATTCGGTACAAAATTCCTTTAGTCTGTTATTTTCTTCCTCTCTAGTACTGGAAATGGCCAAACTTTTCCCAGTCTGTAAATTATCCCAAACAAAAGATTCAGATATAAATAGTATCTAAAGAAACAACAGTATATTCCATCGAAGTTTACCAATCAGCGAGATAACAAGGGATCTTTAATCGAGCCTCGTTCACTTTGATAAACTACTTGTTCTTATCCCGTAAATTTAGGAGTTGATTCATAATTATTGCGACTACTCTGGTATTATCTTTGGATACGTTTTTACTTAGCGAAGTTTTTAGTATTTAAGTCCTAAAACAGCATCCAGACCCACCGGAGGACGGGCAGCAGCGTCCTCTCAGTTAACGGTGGTAACCATTCTGCGATCCCCAAGCCGCCTGCCAAGCGTGCGGATTATGGCAACACCCTTTAAGGGAGAGGCCTTCGTCCAGCAGTGGACGTCTTCCGGCTGTTGATGAACTATGTGATACAAAAATTACCTCAAAACAAATTAAAAGATAACGTGTAAATTCAAAGAAAATAAATATAAGAAAATATGCAAAAAATTGGGGGTATTCCAATAATTGTACCAAATTAATAAGTACCTACTTATATAGTCTAACACATTTACTTGTTGGATATAGCAAAAATCAATCTGTCTCACTTTGACATGTATGATGTAATGCTCTCTCTTTCATATGTTTTATTTACAATTATTAACAAGAGACCTTTGTTCTTAAGGCCTTGGTTTCGTGAGCTTATAAAGCTAGTAGTTGCCCTATGGTGTCCCTGCGACCCGGTACAGTAGAGAGCACTCACACCTCTCCTGCTATTAATTCGAGTTAATAAACGAGTATGTTATGAAATCGTTAATGCGTCTTTCATTGGCTTCCATACATAACTCTAATAGGTTATGGGCCCAGTGAAATGAAATATAAAAAACACTTTAAGTGAAATAAAAACTTTGTGAACTCTGTCAGTGACAAGTGTTTGTAGTATTCCAAGCATTATTTACTAAAACCAAAATAATGGAGAGCCAAAGGTTAAAGCGTAATATTAAACGTTTTGATGTGGACAAATATAGTGTCTGGAAACTTAGAATACGAAATTTACTAAGTGAACTTGGTGTTTTAAAAATAATAGACAGTGATACTACTGTGGAACTAGAAAGTGATAGTGACTATTACAAAGAACTATGTGTGGCTAAAAACACTATAATTGAGTATTTGTCCGATTCGTTGCTCGGACTGACAAGTGATGAAAATATCACAGCGAAGCTAATTTTCTTGAAGTTGAACTCTATTTACGAAAGAAAAAGCATCGCCACTCAACTTGCTTTACGAAAGCGCTTACTGAACTTAAAGCTGGCAAGTGATAAGCCACTGATGAAACACTTTCAAGAATTCGATGACTTGATCATGGAGTTGGCTGGCTGCAGGTGCAAAATTAGAAGAGGTGGATAAAGTCACACACCTGTTTATGACTTTACCGAGCAGTTACAATGGAGTAATTACTATTTAAATACTGACGGATGATAACATCACACTGACATTTGTCAAGACAAGATTGCTTGACCAGGACATTAAAATAATGAATGAAAGACGTGAAACAAAATCTAAAGTGCTCCAGGCACAAATGTTGACGAAAGAGGTACAGAAACCAATTGACAATCACAATAAATATAACAATAATCAGCTAAGGAAACAGCAGTTTAAGAGAAAATGTAATAAAAACAAAAATGTTACCTGCCACCACTGTGGAAGAAAAAAGGACATTATAAAAGAGATTGTTATTATAATAAAAGAGGTCAACAAGCTCAACAGCTTACCGAGAATAATAGAACTGTGTAGGCCATCAATACATCTGGTCCTAATTCGTCGGATATCTCCGGGTTCGCTTTTATGGTTGGAGGCGAACAGAATGAAAGTCAAAAAGATGCAACAAGCTGGTACGAGTATGACTATCGTTTTTGGTAATAACGGTGGTGTGGAGATATATTTACGGCAAGGAGGGTAAGACAGCAAATAATGGTGAGTCTTTGAACTATTTAACTGGCATCAACTTTATGTTTGATAGGCATGTTTTAAATGCTGGAAGCTCAGTAACAATTAAAAATCGTTCTTAATAATAATGAATTGTGGCATCAAAGACTATTTTTGAGAAGACGCATTTCCTACAAATAAAAAGCAAGTATATGTTTTCTAATTTAGAATGAATTGAAAACATTAAATTAACTGATAAACTTTGTGAAGCTTGCATGGATGAAGGGCGGACATGTTTGACATTTGGTAGGTCGTAATCTTTAAAGTTATAAAAACGACAATTGTTTAAATGTGCACAGCTCAAGTGCCTGTGCGGTCCCATCACTCTTTCAACACTTGACGGCAAAAACTATTTTGTGATTTTTGTGGATGAACATACTTAATAGCCCTGTAAAGATGTTTTGTTTTTGCTGCGTTTCGATAAGTGTGAAGCTTATTTCGGTTTGAAAATTGTCAACCTCTATAGCAATAAAACGGTGGCGAGTTTTATCAAATAAAATTAAAGATTTATTTTTTTGTATGTAAGAAGGTATTAGCTACCACTTAACAGTGTCATTTACTCCGTTTCTGACGGATTTGCCGAATGTATGATACGAACAGAACAGAACGATTTAGTGCCATGGTACCTGGTGAAACGTTCTGGGGTGAGGCTGTGTTGAGTCCCACTAAAGCACTGAATGCGCGATGTGCTAACACACCATTTGATTGTGGCATAGTAGAAAGCCGCAACTATTTAAATATTTTCGGTTCAACTGTCAATTTTCATAGAAATACTAGAAAGACCAAGTTTGATGACAAATTATTAAAAGCTATTTTGGTCGTGTATGAACCGAATGGTTAAGGTGTGAGATATGGTAAGAGAAAGGTTTGTGAGAGTCAGAGATATGATATATTTTCTAAAGTCTATGGGAATTTCAATTGGAAATTCTAGTCACTCTGATAGGAAAACGGACGCTTAAAGTTCGTGCAAATCTGATATATTGAAATCAGATCACTGCATGTCTGATTGGTAAAATCAGATGGTTCACAAACATGCGTAATACCTGCACAATTAGGTCCACCGCCTAATAAATCTGTAGTTGAAACAGATATGTGCACAGAAATTTCAAATAAGTAGACTCTACCTAAAAATGAGCAACCTTCTTGTGAAAAACAGGTTAGAAGGAGTGAGAGGAATAAAAACTATTTGCCCTCTGAATCTGAATCTGTATCTGTATTCCTTGTATTTAGGTATACTTCCTGTGTATGTTATAATTAACATGATGATATTTACTCTTTGTTGTGTGCCACTAGCTTACTTTGTACAACACCTGTCTTTTGATGAAATTAAATCCAGGGATGATGAGCTTTTATGAACTGGATACCTATTTGATTTATACAAAAACTTGTTGATAAAAATATTGTTGTCTATAAAGAACCTAACCATTTACAGTCTGTGTATGTCTGTATTCACTGTGAAAAATGATGAGTTTGGAAAACCTGTAAAATATAAAGCGCATAATATAGTTGCTCGCGATTTCAGTCAGGAATATAATTTAACTGACAAATAATGAAACTTTTGCCTCAGTAGCTAGAATATCAAGTTCAGATGTATATTAGACTTTTGCAAATCAGTTCAATTTGCTTGTCCATTATATCGCCTTTAATACGACGTTTTTGAATGGCAAACTATAGGAAGAATTACATGATACATGAACATTTCTGAAGAAATCTCCTATGAAGGCAATTTAGTTTGCAAATTAAACAAAGCTAAGAATGTATTGATTAAAACATTTCGCGCGCTGTTGGTTTCAAATGTTTGAACAAACTTTGATGGAAAAGGGTTTTCGATACTCATCAGCTGATCGCTGCATTTATACTCTAGATGCAGGAAACATTTGTAAATTGTAAAAACATTTTTATGTTGTGCTGTGTGTCAATGATGTCATTATTGTAATTGCAGATAATTATTATACCTTGAGTAGTTTCAAAAACTACTTGATGACCAATATATAATGGTAGATTTAAGAGACATACGATGTTTCGTCGGTATATGAGCTGTACATATAGTCAGTATTAGAAAAGTTCAACCTGAGTGAGTCTGAGTAATAATTATGTCAGTCCTATAGCAAATAAAATTTATGAACTTTAAACTCAGATGAAACTACAAAGGCCCCTTGTATGAATCTGTTGGGATGCTTAGTATATATAATACGTACTCTGTTCTCGTGGAGACCTGAGCTTTTCTATAAACATCCTTAGTCGGTTTGCTAACAAAAGCGACCAAACATTGTGGTCATGTTTAAAAAGGGTGTTACGTTACCTGAAAGGGACGATAGAATTACAGCTGACCTATACCCGGGTTGAGTCGATTGATTGTAACGCAAATGATATGAGCGGGTACGTGGACTCATATTGGGGTAGTGATGACTACAACGAAAAATTACCACGGGTTATTTGTTTCAACTGTTTGAACAATGCACAATATGCTGGCAAACAAAGCGATAAACAACGGCGGCTTCGTCTTGAGAAGCTGATTACATGATTTTGTTTGAGTCTGTGAAAGAAGCTTTGTGGTTAAATTCCCGAGTGACCAGTATTAAAGTTGAGTTATTAAATTTATCAGGATAATTTGGGATGTATAAGCATTGGTAATAATTCGACAAATCACAAAGGATTGAATTATAAAATATATTTTTCAAGGGAACAGTTGAAAAATAATTCGATTAAAACATTTATACTACCTACTGGCCCTACTGGTGATCAGTTGGCTGATATAATTAATCCTAACGAAGTAGTTACCGACTGTGTGTTTTTCGACATTGAAAGAAAAACTTGCGCAAATTAAGTAAATGTTGTTAATTGTAATGAAGTAAATGATGTCTTGTAACATGTGTAAAATTGTAAATACGATCTGTTTGATTGATGTTTAAGAAATTAAATTAAGTAGATTAAAATGAAATGCTACTAAATTGGATTGGTCTGATTAGGTTTTTCTGGGTTTTCCCTAATCCTGTGCAACGAATGTTGGACCATGATGAATGTCACTCCCAGACAGAGCGGGAAGGTGTGAAGTGTCATTTTAATTGTAAATAGTTTTTCGAAAATGGTTTTTAAGGAAAGAGATTAATTTTTGAAGGGGCGTGTTGGATATAGCAAAAATCAATCTGTCTCACTTTGACATGTATGATGTAATGCTCTCTCTTTCATATGTTTTATTTACAATTATTAACAAGAGACCTTTGTTCTTAAGGCCTTGGTTTCGTGAGCTTATAAAGCTAGTAGTTGCCCTATGGTGTCCCTGCGACCCGGTACAGTAGAGAGCACTCACACCTCTCCTGCTATTAATTCGAGTTAATAAACGAGTATGTTATGAAATCGTTAATGCGTCTTTCATTGGCTTCCATACATAACTCTAATATTACTAACACGCTTTTATGTTACCTACTTGCGGAATTCGCCAAAACAAGTCCATTTGACACAAGTGTTTTCGTAGTAGGCATTGAAGAGTTCCACTATCTTCGGCTCCATCATAAGATTAGCTTGGCGGTGCCAATCTGTTAGTTTCTCACTATTGCTACATTATACTCAAGGTAATACTTCTAAAGTTTTAAATAAAATCATATTAGTAAATTAGTAGTAGGCTGCTAGACGTAGGTTAAATAGACTTCCGTCATTTGTTTTTATTGTTCTTTTTACGAATTTAAAATTACAAGTGATTTTAATATTATTTATTATTGACACTATTTCATATATAACTTATTAAACCCTCTAAAAGATATGCAGTGCTCTGTGTGCAAATTCTTTCCTCTCTTTGATACACACCACTCACTGATACCTAAAGCGTGGAAATATCGGTAAATGTTTCAAATATTTATGAGCTGCCAAGTTTTCGTCACAAGCAAACGAGGCATCTCACTAGATCGCTTCAGGCCTGCTGAGTCGTGGTTTCCTTTCCCTGGGGGACTTACACTGAGGCGAGAACGCGAATGGTTCTTTTGATTCTTGACAAACAGATCGTTAATATTGTAACAGTTTGGATGGAACACTTTTGATTTGCAAAAGTAACGATAAACAAACTATGCTAGAGCAGCAAGCCTCCTTTTTAGTTTGAAGATTATTCGGATACATTTGAATAAACATTATTATTTTTTATACAGTGTGGGAATCATGGCAACCCCTCCCCATTAGAGTGGAGGCCTTCGTCCAGCAGTAGACGACTTCTGGATGATAATAATAATAAGACTAGACGGTTGGGTCAAGGGTCAGATACAAAAGGCAGTGGTACTTGACACGGCACGCATTGTCAGGAGGTTCCTCACTCTGCAGCCCTAACCACCGGCAGCTTGAACCCTGCCTCGCTGCCGGCGGCACTCTAGGTTTAGGTTTTTTATAAAATTTATATTGTAAAAAACTTAGATTTAAGAAAGAAAACAAATATGTGAATAATAATAATAATTTATTCCATGAAAAAGTCACGAAGAGAACATAATTGGTAGCATATGACACAAAAAATACAAACGCATGATACATTTTTGGTTACTTCTGCTGAACTAGACTTAAAGCCTGTGTTTCAGCGTCAGCGCCCTCCCCATATAGTTGCACATTATGTTATTACAAGTTAAATTATGATTATGATGATCTATGTAGTGACGAGACGAGCAAGGCGTTCGCAGGGTGGTAAGCATCATGCCTGCCCATAACAGTAGCAGTGCCAACTGTGAACTTCCGAACAAAATCTTGTGCCACACTGCACTACGCTCGTCACCCTGAGATATTACATGTAAAATCTCTTGCCTGCCCTGTAATTTCTCTGGAAGCACTGCCCTTCAAACTGAAACACAGTAATGCTTGCACACTACTGTTTGGCAGTTGAAAAACTGGCAAAGGTGGTACTTCCCCAGGCGGACTCTGCAATAGAGTCCTAACCATAGACATACATAGTAGGGACGGGTTGGACGCCATTTTGAAATGTCGTTCTTTCGTCGGTGTCAAAGAAACGTTTTGACACCGATGCCGCCACAGTCTGCGGCACGTCTGACGTGATTACTTGAGAGCAAGATGCCAAAATGTGTAGTATAGGGCTGTACGAATTACATTTCAAAGTGCAGTAAACAAAAGGTGGCGTTTCTTATGACCAGTAAGTCAACATTTAAAGTTAAACTAAACTTGCTTTTACACAAAAACTTTTATTTTTTAGGTAATAGGTAAGTCGTTACTAGTTTCATACATTTTGAGCTTCTTCTACCGCGCCTTACTGGCGCTGCACGTAGTGACCGTGAAATCTGAGAGATGGCGTTGTCCTTTTGTCAAAGAGAAATTAGAGTTTAGATTTCTCAACTCAGGCGTATCTAGACATAGAAATCATTGGTCCTACCACTACAAAAATAATATAATTTATCATGGCCTATTTATCACGTTACAGACATTTCATATGAGGATCGAAAAACAGGAACCAGTTTCATCACGCCAATTAGGGAAAGATCCCTGATTTGTGGTTGTTAGTGCAGAGAGTGCTTTTAGCCACTTAAACCACTTAAGTCCCTTATTGCAAGCTTAGTGGTGATTGAAGACAAGTGAATGCAATCCCGTATTTAGAAGCGCAACTAATTGCACCTACAACTTGTTACTTGCCACCGTATACAATGTCGTCGGTATATAATTACGCCAGCGATCCCGCTAATCTGAATCTGAGTTATCTTTCCCAAGCAGCGTATAATCTAGAATTAAAGACCGCAGCTCTGAACATGGTTTTCATTACTAGCGATTAAGGTAACCACTAATGCTTGGACAAATGGTTGCGCCAGTAATTCCGGAGAAATGCTCGATCGTTGCTTCAGCCATCAGTGGGTACAACGCTCGAGGGACCCATGATTCAGTGTTAAAGCGTGCTATTAGATGTTCGGCGTAAGGCAGGAGCTAAAAATATACCCATCTAGCAGTCTCTACTTCTACAAAATACTTGATTCTCTCCATCCGAAGGTTGCCTGAAAGAGGTTGCTTTTTGCAATAAAGCCGCTACTTGTAACACTAGTTGTTACGCTATTTTTACACGACTGCCCAAAAAATATAGCTACTTTAGCCCCGCTACGCGGAGCGAAAGGAACCACTTCTTCCCCGCAGCGGTACGTAAAATCGTATACACACCACGGAAGCAAGTAAAGGCGCCTGAGATCTAATATATGTCTGTCTCATGGCTTCGCCTCGGGAGACAATACACATGAGATCTGACACACTATATATATTGTTGTGTGATATTTTTAAGTAGGGTTTCAAGTGAATGGATACAATGGAGCTGACATAGTCGCTGAGCGACTCAAGCTCCAAATAAAATAAAGATTTTAAAAATAAAAAAAAGAGATCTGACACATTCTTTACTTTTGCTCCCTAGGTGAGTAATATACTATTTTGTTATGTTTTCAGGCTTCAGGTATATATCTATGCATATCTATCTATATATCTATCTGTGTTTATATGTGAGTTTCTTTATTCCACCATAACTTCTAAATGCCACTGAAGAGATCAGGCAGGATGTATCTGTATCGTGTGTACCTTTACATTATCCCGAGATTGGCTATAATTTTTTGTAAGAATATATTTTTTGCAGCGCAGCTTACTTTCTATTTTTATTATGGCATGTTATTTTTTAGTGATTTCAACAAAAAGAGTTAATCTATTGTAAATGAGTTAGACAATCTCAAATCAATGTCTCAAAGTAATAAGGACCGATATAAACGTTATATTATATCTTAACCTCTAATTGCGACTCGTCAAGTTACTTGCCACCCCAAAAAAATATCTCATTTCTAATGTATAAGATATCACGTAGTTTCTTCGATACAATAAATAAAACATTTAACGACAAAATAGATAAATATTGTCCATTTACACACAATTAGCTTTACAAGTCGTAATAAAGTTGCATCGCAGCTGCCGGTAGTACATTTTCATCTTTTTGCTTTCTTAGTTAATGAAAGTCGACGAAACCTTATGATTTAAGCCAACGTTTTATAAAGGGTAGCGGCAAAAACCGTAGAGAGAAGGTACCACCCGGTTAAATCACCAACTCCATATTTATGAAGAGGCCGAGCAAGCCTGGCGACATTCTTAGACTCGGCCAAGGGCCAAGAGACCTCGACTATGGGACGGTAGAGATTGCTAATTACTTTTTATGATCCCACCTTCTTTTAAGGTAACAAGTAACTTTTCTAGACATTACGTACGTAAAATACCAATTATGAGTACCTAAATGTGTTTAGCTTTTACTAGCTTTTAAATTATACGTAATTAATTTTGTCTGCCTTTATTAATGATAATACGCTTTTTAAAAAAATACAACCGCCTTCAACATCGAATACCTGGATGATATCATCATATTTTCTAGTTATTTTGATTTAAAAACCAAACTACTGAACCGACTTCGATAAAATTTATATGGGACTACCTCTAAAGTATTGCCTACCAAACAAAAAAAGAATTATCAAAATCAATTCATAATTGGCGGAGTAATCACGTAACATAAATACAAACAAAAAAAAACACAGTCGAATTGAGAACCTCCTTTTATGAAGTCGGTTGAAAATAAAATAAATTCAATTTAACGACTTAATAGAGTATTATACCAATAACCGTTGGATGACCTGCTGTCTGGAGAGTCCAGAGATAATCTTCTACTTTTTCCATCTCTCGCTCCTGTGCTTTTATTTTCCTATCCATCTCTTCGCTTCATACCAACTCTTTATTTTTCATTTTTAGGGTTCCGTAACTTAAAAGGAAAAAACTAACCCTTATAGGATCACTCCGTTGTCCGTATGTCTGTCTGTCTGTCTGTCTGTTAATACCCTTTTTCTCTGGAACGCGTGGAGATATCAAGTTGAAATTAATATCAATTATGCGAAGAATGAGTGAGGAACAATCCGCCCTAAAACTGCGTCCAGAACCACCGGAGGTCGAGCAGCAGCGTCCTCTCGGTTCACGGTGGTGAACACTCTGCGATCCCCAAGCTGCCTGCCAAGCGTGGGGATTTAGGGCAGGGGGAGGTAAACCTTCGTTAAGCGGGAAAGCGGGCTTTCGTCCCCCGTCTTTTGTCTAATGATGTGAAATAATTAATGATATCATTATTTTCTCTACTGGTTGAGACTACCAAACGCAAAATCATTCAAAACTAAAAAAACTGTAGAATCTCTAATCGCCTCTGATGCTAGTTTAACAAAATGTAGTCTAAACCAGTCGCCATAATTATTATAAAAAATCCAGTCCAACTGGTGATCACGCAAAAAAATATGGGAACGGTTTATCTCTTGATGTGAACAAGTTAGTTAAATGGATGATAAATAAGTCGAAGTTAATTGCCGAGTAAGATAATCGGTTAGCTTTCAACATTAAGCAATTTAGAAATGCTTAGTATTATAAACAAGACCTATCTACATATCTGAGTTATATTACATATAGCATAACTTATTACGGCTTGAAAACACAAGTACCTACAGTATAATTGAGAACTTCACCTTTCAGTCATAAATCAGTATTAGAATATAGCGGCTCTAAATAACTTTAAATGTTACAAGTAAATCAAATTTAACAATGATACAATAAAACTTTGTTATAGCATACGAGAGCAAACAATAGTAAATTGTTTGCCAAGGGAGGAAACAACTATTTTTAAGGCGAGAGTGATTGTTAGAATCCAGAGCGTAGCGAAATTAAAAGTACTCGAGCTTAAAAATAGTGTTGATCCTGAGGTGGAAACTCTACTTTTTATCTCCCTCAATGAGAAAATAAGTAAGTGCAGCTTATGAATAAGAATAGTACAGTAGCCGGCAAACAAGTTGTCAAATTGCCGGCATGGAAAAGGTGAGCCTACGCAGGTATACGTCGTGTACACCACTAAAGAGAGAAGAGTTAGGGCCTTCGCTAGTCTCTGGTGTACTCTTCCGTGCAGTATATTTGGCAAGTTTAATGACAATTATTCTTTATTTATTTTAGCGCATCACCACTTTTTGACAACTTGCGTGGCGATTACTATACCTACGTTTATTTCATTCTCGCTACTTACACTCACTTCTCACTTATTATTAAGGAAGATACACTTAGCTAAAATAAAACAAAGTAAAATCCGGATTTAAGTAAACAATTATTATCAACGAAGGCGGAATGCATTTCGCACGTTTTTTTTTTTTCGCGCGCTTTCCTTTTTCAAATAGCCTGTTATGTACATACAATGTCCGTGCTTGATCTCTTTGGTGATTGGAACTTTTACTAACAATATCCACATTTCTAATTCAAATCACCGCCCGGAGGGAGGAAGTAGTAGATTGTATCATAAGGGAGCAAAATAATATTTTTAAGGCGACGGCGCTTTTTTGAATCCAGAGCGAAGTGATGGATTCTTTAGTAGAATCCTCAACGTAGCGAGGGATTCAAAGTACGTCGCCCGAGCCAAAAATATATTTTGCGCCCGAGTTTGAGCCACTCTACTTTTCATCACCCACTAAAAAGGCAAAAACAAAAGGCACCTCATATTTTATTGTAATATTATTATTTAATAAAACATAGAGTAACAACAAAATTTAAATTAAATAGTATCTAATAATAAAACAAAAACTTATATTTCTCCCAGGATTTTGCTAATTGATTATAAATCACATTTTTTTGCGTCAGTTCTAATACTTTCAGGAGTTAATTCTATACTTTCACTGTCACTCGAAGAACTCATTTTTCAAAACAAAACCATGAATTTCTAACAATCCGTGAAAATTGACGAAAACGCGGGCTGTAGTTAGCGCGTTTTTAATTAGATTTCTTTTTTTTTATTCAGCTGGCGGCGCGACTATAGGCCGTCGTACCAGCCGGTCTTTATTCAAACAATATTTGCGTTTGCGTTCGATTTCTTTGGCGCTGAACACTTTTTGCGCGCACTTTTTGAATTTGGAACATCTATCCAAATTCAAAAAGTGCGCGGCAAAGATAATTGCGGCGCACTTATAAAGAGGATTAAAAACTCAATACCTACTGCCCGCCAAAACTTTCTTATAGAAACACACCACCTTTGGGTGCACTTAAAGGTGAACCAAGTCGTCCTTTTCGAATAGATGGGATGAAAAGTTATTTTCCTCCCTCTGCGCAGAAAAGAGCTCATTTCTGACTTGTTTGCGAGGAACAAAGTAAGTAGGTCTTATTGCATAGATATGATATAAAAGGAATTAAATGAATCAAAAAATAATAAAAAATAAAAATATATATTTATAATTATTATTATTAATTATTAATTTTTTATAATAATTTTTAAAATTAATTTAAAAAAAAAAATATTTTTAAATATTATTAATCTATCTATCTAAATTAGGTATTCAGATTGTCTACTTTATTTGTTCCTTGCACATAAAAGAGAATGTTTAGAAAAGTTTATTGACTAATATATACCTTTTACCTACTTCACCATCAACCTATCATTGTCAACTGCTAGATATAGGCCTCTCCCTAGGCATCACGTAGCCTGATGATCGACAAACGCAACATAGGACGCCCCAAGACTCCAATAGAGTGACGATACATGTAAGACAGCTGGCAATGGTTAGAAGCGGAATAGACAATAATACGCTTTTTAAAATACAACCAACTTCTAATACCTGGATGACACCTTCATATTTTCTAATAATTTTGATTTAAAAACCAAACGACTGAACCACCTCTATAGGACCACATCTGAAGTAATACCTATCAAACTAAAAAATAATCATTAAAATCAGTTCATAATTGGCGGAGCAATCGCGTAACATAAAAACAAAAAAAAACATACATTCGAATTGAGAACCTCCTTTTTTGAAGTCGTTTGAAAAATAGAATACATTGCTGTTTTCGAGTTGTTTGCAAAATGCTCCATAGTCCATAGACAACCAGAAGTTTTGCGCTATATCTAACCAAAGTTCCTGACTTGCCGCAGAACCTTCACCCCTGTCATCGCCAAACCATATATCTCGTTTTAATATGCCTTACTGCTACGAGCAAACTAACCAAGCTATTTTAATTAAAACTTGAGTCACTTGTTTCGAAATTAGCGCGAAAAGCCCTCATACGTAGTAACTATTACACAAAGTGGTCTAAGAAAGTTGAGAACTTAATTTAAACCCTTTAGAGGTTTACTTACTATCCCTCGTCCTTTACGACTATAACACTAAAGGGTTGGCATATTCTAGGTCTTAATTTGAGTTATTCCGTACTCACCCTGTAAGATCTCATCTTATGACATCATTTTCTGGTTATTCTGCGATCTCAGGCCAATTTTTGTTTTACCTACCTACTATTTCTTACTCATCTTGTAAAAAAAAAACTACATTTTACTAATTAATAAACATGAGGTTTTTTAACATGTGTTAAGTCCACGATTCAGACCATAAGCTCAATTATTCAAAGCGTTGATTTAAACGACAAGTAACTTTAAATATAAAAATACAACCGACTTCAAATTAATATGGGACTGCCTCGAGAGTATACCCTTTCAAATAAAAAAAGAATTTTCAAAATCGGTCCACAATTGACGGAGAAATCGGTTTTACATAAACAAAAAAAAAGAACATACATACCGTCGAACGTAGAACCTCCTCCTTTTTTGAAGTCGGTTAAACATGAAGGAAACATACTTCTTCGACCCGACTTCTTGATCTTGATGATAAATTACTCAGGGAACAATGAAAGGTAGGCTGTTCCATTATTTAGCTGTTTGATTCAATAGTGAATATGCATGAGTTTTAATTATATAAAAATAATAGGATAAATGGAGAGTTTAACTGAATCTGATACTTAAGTCGAAAAAAAATTTGAATTCGGCTGGTAAAGTTCTGAAATATAAGTGTTCAAAGTTTCTGGGAGGGAGTCATCTGTCCCTTTCTAGCAAAACGTGCTTTTAAAGAATTTGTTTGTAATTGTGGACTTTGACGGTTTGACGTCATAAACCTAGTATAGTGCCTGCAGAAAAGCGAAATCCCTACTTCTAAGTAGAAAGGCTGTCAAAACAATGTTCTAAAGCAATTGTATAGAAAACGGCTGTCGCCAGTTTCACACTTATTTGAATAGAAACTACAACGAAAAAACGCCAATAATTGGTCGCGCATTTGTAGTAAAACGCTCGAAATGCCAATTTGCACCAGATTAAATAGGTTGATCTAATTACGAACCAATGTGGTTTGGTTTCCTACACGTCTATTTCAATTGTCTTTTTGAGTATTCTCAGTTTAAAAACATGTGTATTGGTAGAATTGTCATCAAGCGCATTTGCACCTGATGCCGGCTAGCGCGGCCCGTCACATTTCCGTTCTATTTACTTCTCTCTTCAGTGACAGTGCCCATATAAAAACTTTACTTTCGATTATTTATTTTGATGCGATTCAGCTTTTTTGTGAGTCAATATAAAAAACATGCATATTCCTAGAATAGCACAATTATAGTACTTACTGTCTCAGGTAAATAACCTTTTTTCATAATTCCAGATATTTTTTCACTGCCTGTGCTCGTTCCCAAGTTGTCACTGTTTTTGGCAACCCTACTCACAAACAATGTTAAACATGGTCCGAGTTGTTTCAGCGTAAAAAACGTAATAGTATCCCTGTTAAACACGACGCTTATTGCATTCTCCTTGTAAGGGTTCGCTCGCTTTGATACTGTACTTCCTTTAGAGGTACTTAAGCAATTACGGTGTAAGGGTTGCAAGCACGTGCAGTTAAATTTACATAAACTGGCAGTACAAGTCTTTTAAGGGCATAATAGTAGGTAATGCTTAACCTGTTGCGTTGGCACATTTGCCAATTTTTGTAGAAAGAGTACTATGTACTTATTTCCAAAAAGTATAATAAGACATTACGTACAGTTAATGCGTTCAAAGTTGCGTTGAGATTTATACTCAGATTCTTAATTAAACGGACTTAACTGACATTTCGAGTATTGCAACTTTATGGCAAAATTTTAATAGTGCTGGGATAAAAAGATTAAGTTTCTTAACACATGTTAAGACACTTAATCTTTTTATTAACATATGAAGTGATTATGTTAATAAACTTGATAATTTCACACCAGTGAACTAGGTACTTCGATATTTTCATATTAGTATTTCTACCTAAATGGTGTTGTTCCTTAATTATGTACGATTGTAATCTTTTCGAGGTTATAAATAATGAAAATTAAGTTACTTTTCCCAGTAGCATTTTACAGCACAAGTTTTTAACGCAATATGTTTTCCCTTTTCTACCTGCACTTATACTGGATACACTTTTATGTAACTTTTTAAATGTTTAACGGCACTTAATAATTATTAGACAATTCTTTTGAATGATAAAAACTGAACTTATCCATCAGAAACGGTTCTTTAGGTGGCATAATTATTTTGAAAATTGACATTTCAATCTGTCAGGTTAGTCCGTTTATTTATGAATATAGTATTTGCATAATCTTAATCAATAATCGTCTCTTAATAAAAATAGGTAGATATTTATAGGTATTTTGGTATTTCAAATGAGCCCAAAATCGAGGATGTTATTTGTAGCTGTCGAGGAGTTCCACCATCTGCCTCTAGGTATACCAGCATGATATTCTCCTCACTGAGTGTAATAACGAGAAACAAACCAATATGAGCCAAAACTCGAGGCGTTGAGCGTAGACAATATTCAAAGACAAAAAGTCCTAAGAAAAATCAAACATTGCTTATGATATGAATAGGTCCATCGTAAAACAAAAACTTGTTTCGAAAATAGTTCTTATTTGTATGTTTTCAGGGATTTAAATTTGGTGGTGACCAATAAAGTTTTTATTTGTCTTTTTACCTAATATGGATTGATCCTCACTACACGTTAGCCTGAAGACGTACACTGCTAGACGAAGGCCTCCCCTTAATAGGGAGGGGATACCATAATTCCCACGCTTGGCAAGTGGCTCGGGGATCTGTTCCTCACTAGCCTAGTGCAAATCAAACCTTGTAATGAGTTCCAACAAGCAAGGGCTACATAACTCCTTGCCAGGCGCGTGAGTACCGGTGTTGGGTACCGCAAGAAGCGTACTCGTTGCCTACCCTACCGTTTAACTGTGGGACTGGAATGGCATTTGAGGTGTTATTTAGAAATCAAGTGTACAAGTGCTATTAGATTTCGATTATTACGGTCTTAGATGCGTATGGTAGTGTTTATTTTCTAAGTACCGCTTCTAATTGATGTGAAAGAAGTAACGATTCTTTAGAAGTGTCCTAAAACGTATTGTATTTTCATATTTTTTAAAATATAAAAAAAATAAATTTAATCATTAATTACATTTAATTTATTTTCCTCGGAACAAATTACTTATATACCGGGTGTTAGTTTGAACACCGTTATCCTTCCGTTAGGATATAATTGTACTCATCATTATGAACAACTTTTACTATGGGGCCAACCCTGAAATCACGAAAAAAAAAACAGCTGTTCCATACATTTTGTCCAAGATCGATGAACCTTTTTGTATGGAACAGCTGTTATTTTTTTGTGATTTCAGGGTTAGCCCCATATAGATAGATATCCTAGAAGGATAACGGTGTTCAAACTAATACCCTGTATTATGGTAGAAGATACTTACAGAAATCTATAATAATCTAATCTACTAGACTACATTAGGATGAAACCCCGTAGATTGACCTCATTGCCACGTTCCGTTGTTGCCCAAGTCGCGAAAGTTAAAAAGTCAATGTTTGATGTTGATTCTTTATCTTACTTAGTTTTACTTCAACACAACTCTATCGGCCACCCATCTACAAAATACACTCTGACTGAATGTGTCGTTGACCCTCCCTATTAAGGTGGAGGGTTTCGTCCAGCAGTTGACGTCTTCTATAGCTGATGAGTGAGTGAGTGAATGTGTCGTTGAAGTTTCCAATCCAAGAGCATATACTTAGGTACATTTCCAGTATCATAACATGAAAACTAGGTATACCTACTAGTACACAGTTTCAGTTAAGTATTCTATATTAGCATTCAAACACTGTCCACAAACAAGACGAGTTTAAAAGAAAACATCCAACAGAAGAGTACAGAATGATAGGCAGGAAGAGCGAACCAGGTCGTGAGCTGAGATGACCTTTTTCGCATCGTGACACACGAGATTTGCCAAGACTCGAGGCTCTCTGTTTTATTGCGAGCGAAGGACCATCGAGATTTTTTCATTTCAAATACTTGGATTTTTCCTACAATATTTGTTCGAAAAAACTCCAATGGAGACTAAGTCCTGTAAAAAAAACGATTGTTTGAGAATATTATCAATATAACTTGAAATCATTTTAGGGTGACGGGCGCAGTGCAGTGCGATGCAGGATTATGTTCGCAAGTTCACAATTCTGACTCTGCTACTGTTATAGGTAGGTGTGACGCCAGGCAAACGTAAGGCACGTCTCGTAAAATGAAAAAAAAAAGCCATAAAATTAAAGCAATCTCCCGTTGAATAAAAAAATTACCTACTTCCTTAATTGCTCGTTTTGCAAAGAGATCAGGATTTTGGTTAATGCTTTGATTAAGTGCCGAGCTGAGAACTAAATCCTCCAAGAGTGAGGATATATCAATTTCTGTTGTTTTACCAAAAATAGTGAACTAGAAATCGCTGATGGCTTACTTTATCTGCCTTGAGCCAACCTACATCGTGGTATCGTCTGATTGCTGAAGTCGATAAAACAAAAAAATCTTGTCTATGTCTATTAAAAAAATATATATATCAAGCGTATAAGTCTAAATCTCTCTTTGTATCAAGCTATTTTCGAATAATTCGGTTACAAAATTATGCTATTGTGGTTCACATTTATTTCAACGATATTCCGTCCATCGCCGATATATTTACGCAGGCAATAAACTGGCCGACGAGGTTCGCGCGGTAAATGGCTGTAAATCGCCAATCAAGCTCATTATTGTCACGAGGGATATTTGGATATTTCACGTGAGGAGAGAAATGACACATTGAGTTTAATAAGGAATAGCGAAAATGATTGTTATCTAAGCATTTGAAGAATGACACGCGGTGTTCATTTCAGATATTTATCACATTTACGAGATTCACCACAGCTCAATAAATTAAACAGTAATTATTTTATTAAACCTTGTATATACAGTGCTCTAATAGGACCAATAGGAAAACAAAATCACGTTGTACTATCGACCGGAATTAGCTGTGGGCAATGTGTTTACAAAGGAAAAATTACTTCGTTAGCGTACATTGCTAGTAATTTCTGACTGTATTTGTCTGCTTCAAATTTAAACACCATGATAGTAGGCGTCATTACAATGGTGTCTCTCAAACTTGAAACAATAGGCCCTATTACGCAAGATATCGTCCGCCGGTCTCAGAGGAACGCAGGTAGAGTACTCCTCTTAATTGGCGGCGAAAGTTCGAAAGCGGCCCGTTGCATAAACTAACGTAGTAACCAGACGACTTTAATGACTGCGCTGAAAGGTGACGTAAGTTTGAATAGTGGTTAATTTTAAAAGTTTGGGAATCGCTGATTGATGCGTTTATAAGTACAGCTGACGCGTAAATAAAGAATGAGGAAGAAAAAAAAAAGAGACTCCTACCTATTCAATGAGTGAATATGAGTGAATAATGAGAGATTCATGATGATGATGATTTTTTTGATGATGTCATTTCCTATCAACCCTTAGTTATGAATAATTGCTATGATTATAATGTTGTTATTTTATGTTGACGGTAATAAACGATGTTTATTTTGTCCAACGTATAAGGCCCTTCTCCCACGGGTACGCGACTAGATGCGAACCATTGGTCACCTACTGGAATGCTACTCTATCGATGTGGTTTCCGCACACGACAATATCTTAGTTCGACTATATTCGTTTATTATTTCTTGAAACGTCGAGTACGACAACAGAATGAATTATAGTACAGTACTATATTAATAAATACTACGACATTTTGACAGGAAGCGTACTCGCCTTGCGTAGCGTGCGTCTAGCACTGCCGGTAGCGCGACTGAAGGGCTTATTTTTGACTCGTACGTAAGAGTTACGCATGCGAGCGGAGCCGACCTTCGGACGGCATTGTTTGGAATAAGGTTCAATATCGTTTAAAAGTCGGGTCCTCTCGCATGCGCAACTTTGCGCACGATTCAAAAATAAGGCCCCTGATGTGTTGTCGTATCGCGTCGTGTGCGGAAATTGGTGAATTTGTAAAGACGGCTACTGACGTGCAACTAGTAGGACACGAGTACAATACTCGAGTTACTTGTCGATAGCACCGTGGGAGGTAGGCTTAGGCCTTCAATGTACCTTTTTATCACATCTATTCAAAAATACCTTCTTTGTTCCTTGCAAACAGGGCAAAAATGAGCTGTTTTCCGCGCAGAGGGCGGGAAAGAACATTCCCGCCGCGTAGGAACATTCCCGCGTGCGGCCGGCAACTGAAGTAGCTCCATGCCGGTGCACGAAGCACGACAGTATACCTAAGCATGCACCGCAATAATGCCACCAGCATGCGTCCGCTTCCAAATGATAGTGGACTTTAGAATGGGTAAAGGGTATAAGTACTATACGTTTTTTTTTAATTTTTTTTTGTGTTTATTTTGTCTTAGGGAATTAATTACATAGCTCAATTTATAACTCTGCCAAACTGCATAGCAGTTTGTAGGCAGACATCGACTCTCATATTCATTACTATTTACTACGAGTATGAAAGGAGTAGGTATTGACATTTTAGCGATAAATAAACTTATAACTCAATATATGTTAACTTATAGGTACACGGGTTATTTACATAGATATTCTATTTAACAGTAGTTTTTTCAAGGCTAATTTAAATGTAGATTTGTTTATAAATTGTTTCTCAAAATTATCTGGCAAATCATTGCATATCCTAGGCACCAGCCACTTTCTCGTCCGTGTTCCGTAATAATTTTTATGTTTATAATGCACTTGTAGCCGAGGCTCAGTTGCTTGACGGGTTCGACTATGAAATATTCTAATGGGTTTAAACGTATCATTTTGAAATTGTTGTACTAATAATAAATAATTAACTTTACTTTTGACTGGCAAGATTTTACATATTTTGAACAGTTTATTATATTCTTTGTTTAAAGAATGTTTTGTTTGTTTGTTTACTAATCTCTTTAATATCCTAAGTTGTTGATTTTCAACTAGTTGTAGGTATGTAGGGAACGTGAGCCCATAGCTAATAACTGCATCTACTAGCGCGTGATAAACATTATACAGGGTGCCACGGCTTACAATGTTAGCGAGTTGATAAAATTTACCTAATACAATTCTAAGCTTGGTGCATATATTATTTATATGAACTTTCCATGAAAAGTTATTATCAATTGTAAGGCCTAAATATTTGATTTGTTTTGTTTCTTCTAAATAGTTACAGTCACATTGCACATTATTGCTATGAAAACATTCATAAGAATGACCAATAATACGTACTGAAGCATTTCTGTTTTTATTATACGGTGAATATATACGAATAACCTTTGTTTTATTAATATTTATTATAATTCCGTTATCATGTGCCCATTTTACTATATTATCAAAATCCTCCTGTATTTTTATTTCTATTTCTTTTGTATTTCTATCACCATATAATAAACACATATCATCAGCATACATATAGCTTTTACAGTGAGTGATAACATTCGTTATGCTATTTACATGCATTATATACCCTATTGGGCCATACACAGATCCAGTTGGCACACCATATTTAATATGGCCTCTTACACTTTGCTTCTTATCTATGACTACTTTCATATGTCTGCCATTGAGATATTCACTAAACCAGTTATTTACATAGCCTCTTATGCCACATTCATGCATTGCTCGCAACAAGCCGCCGTGGTCCAAAGTATCAAAAGCCTTTTTGAAATCAATAAATACTGCAGTTACTTGTTTTCGTTCATCTAAATAGCTATTTACGTCATCAGTGAATTGCTGTAACGCTGTAACGGTATTTCTATTTCTTCTAAATCCGTGCTGTTTTTCTGATAATATATTATGTTTTTCTAAAAAATTTGTAACTTGACCTACAATTACCTTTTCCGTTATTTTATTTATACTATTTAAAATTGCTATTGGCCTATAATTTGTATATTCTGTATGATTTCCCTGTTAGTACACCCTTTCTACTAAGAGGAGTCGGTTCTTATCTTCAACTTCAATAAATTACATGTACTTTTTTATAATTATGTTTATCTCCGGGACTTAATCGCGTACACAACAATTACACATATACTTACTCACAGTTTACTATGAAATTATTTTATAACTAACTTGTTGAGGAAAATCATAACCTTCAACTCATTTGTTGGTCGTTTAAGGGTAAGTGCCATTATTAACTAAAATTAAACACATAAGCTCTAACCACGTTTCTTCTACATAAAATCATCTATAGACCCATGAAGGTCTAGAGTCAGTAGCTCAAGTAACTTCAATGTCACTTGTCTTTTCGATTCATGTATGAAAAACGTATACTATTCGTCTCATAATAATGAATATCGAAAAAACTTGGGATTGATATCTAAAAGTGTGGCCCATTAGAAACCGTTCAAATAAGCATACTAAATAAAACAAAATTAAAATTTCATAAAACAGGGTATTCTAATTAGATCAAAATAATGGGAAACTGTTTCCGCTCAGTGACATAACGTCCTCAGTTCGTCGACAGATTTACGATTTACTTTCTGCGGTTAACTGTTACAAAACTACATCAGCTGTATCGACTTGTAACACACCAATGTAACCTCTATCGCATCGATATAAACGTTAGTTTTGTTTGGTGAGTTTATAGTGACCGTTAAAATGATATAATTTGTGTGGTCGCATGAAGTCTGGGGCCTTTGCGGTGGGACAGCCGTGAAGCGCAAAATTTCCTTCTAGTCCCACGTACGCTTGTTTACGGTCCATAACCATGAGCTTGTAATGCGTTGTAATTAAGTTAGTTTTCGCTTTCTACGATAATGTTATGGGAACATTTGTGGAAAAAATCTTAGATATACTCGTACTAATTGTACTACGAACATATTATTATATACTGGTAGTAAAATTTGTTTTATATCAGTTGAGAAAATAAATGATGAGAGGAAAGGGAGGATGAGAGAATTTACCCTCGAGTAGATAGAACGGTACCTAATATAATAAAGTAAACATTTATGGGTTAGAGGGATTCTGATGGAGTTAGAGTTGGTCCGCAACTGTTTATATGTAACTATTACCTACTGCTTATCCCTATTACAAAATGCTTTATCTGAGTACCATTATAATTATACTGTGGTCGATTCTGACGGTTTTAGTAGACAGTTCTAAACTAATTAAAATATTGCTGTCACTGTTTTACTAGGCATGTTAGCTAAGGACAGCAATACTTTAGTTAGTTTAGTTCTGTCAACTTAAACCTTCAGAATTGACCACAATATGTATAGTATAAGCAAATACCCAAATAGAGAATCTCTTTTTAACTTTTACATAAGTACTTCAATAATAAAACGCTTCACAATAAAATCACGGTAAAGATTTCGATTTATAACGCGTAAAATAACTATTAGTATAAAAGTTGAGGGTCTTGGGGGCCAAAACATAGACTCTTTGTTAAGTTACTTTCTTACCTACTTCTTAAGTCAACTAGTTTGATTTTTGTCATTTCCTTCAAATTTTTCTTACATTATTCATCAACTAATAAAAAAAACGATATGAAAATAATGTTGCGTAGGCTTTCACAATGAGTACATAATGCGTGTGTCACCGTTCACCGTCCGTGAACTAGTCCCCCTACGCGCTGTCATAAATCTATTGTGTTCGCATAATTTACTGTAAGAAGGAATTATACATAACACATTGTGGCATGATTATAGTCAATATGTCAAGAATTTAGATTCCCCTTATTTGATTTCGTTTATCACTCGACTTCAAAAAAGGAGGTTCTCAATTCGACTGTAAGTATGTTTTTTGTTTGTTTGTATGTTACGTGATTATTTCGGCAATTATGAACTGATTTTGATGATTCTTTTTTTGTTGAGTAGGTAATACTTCAGAGGTGGTCCCATATACATTTTATCAAAATCGGTTTAGTAGTTTAGTTTTTATATCAAAATTACTAGAAAATATAAACATGCCATCCAGGTATTCGAAGTTGAAGTCGGTTGTATTTTTTTTTTAAACCTTATTATATTTTATTTATTTGATAGATGTTTGCCAACCTCTTCTGCTGAATGAAGAGTAGGTTCTCACTCTGTAGTACTTTGAATGAACTGCATATGATAATGATGATATCGAATGTAGATATAAATCCCACTTTTTACTCTGTACAATTTCACAATTTCTAAAATATTCTGTAACGACCGACGGCAGCAGCGACAAAATATCGCTCACATAAGAGTTGATTGAAGTACACGAGGCAATCACCGCCTCTCTACAGGTTAGAAATATCCAGATAAACAACTCTAAAGATCACAGCTGCGTGCGTTTTAATAGTGCTAGTATTGACGCCATGGTCAGCCGCAATGCACGGCAGTGTATAAGCATAATCAGTTTTTTTTTTGTGTAGGAGTTGGTTGCCTACGTTGACTCTCCTTTGTCTTATATTTAATATATACCATAGGAGATTGTAATGGCGATAATCTGCCTGCGAAGGACGAGATAAAGAACATTTCAAAACTCATTATCATATAATAGACTAACACACTAATAAAACAAATCCCTGTTCGTATGAACGCAAAAACAACGCAACAAATTCACAATACTGCCAAAAGTCGATGATCACATACCTTTTGGCAGATTGGTAAGTCTTGCTTTGCCACCTCCAATGGTGGAATTATGCTCGAAGTTTTTCGTCAATTATGAATCTACTAAAAGGGAGAGAAAAAAACCCACACGAGAAAGCAGGTGTTTGTGCTTCTTTAACTGCTGAGTATGGGCTTACCCTAGTAGGGTGAATAATTTTTATTCCAAAGTTACTATTGTTGCGGACCTGGTATCGAACCCGCAATTTCAAGAATATGGAGCTCGTTTACTATTATTTTATTGTACCTTAATCAATGTAACTCACATTGCAAAAAATGTTTCTAACTTACGACATTCTTACGAAAAATTTTCAGTTGCAAATTCCTCTTTTCTTTTTAAAATCTTTGTAAAAATAAATTTAGTACCTAGCGCGAATCAAAACGTTACTTGTCGGCGACATTAATGCCACTTGTCGGCTACATTAACTTTAATTTCCCTCACTAAACTAATTTTCACTTATGAATGGGTACACGGATTGCAAATTGAAGTTCGCTTACAGACCCTTTCAGGCTTCAGGCGGAAGTAATTTAGTTTGTTGTTAATGAGTTCGCAGCGACTGAAGTTTATTATTCAATACTCCTTTATTGTAAAAGTCTGTATACTAATTGTTACAAATACTTGAAAAATGGTGCGGAAAGATCGCTGTTTTTATCTGTAGAGTTAGGTATTTAAAACACACCTTATTTATAAGAATGTGTACTTTTTTCGAATACTTTGTTTACAACCGACTTCAAAAAAAGAGGTTCTCTATTTGACGGTGTTTTTTTTGTACGTATGTTACACGATTACTCCGCCAATTATGACTTGATTTTGATGTTTTTTTTGTTGAGTAGGTAATACGTCAGAGGCGGTCCCATATAAATTTTATCAATATGGGTTCAGTAGTTTGGTTTTTATATCAAAATTACTAGAAAATATGAAGATATCATCCAGGTATTCGAAGTTGAAGTCGGTTGTATTTTTTTTAAAAGCGTGTTATTGATGTAGAAAACTTGTTAATTTTACGAACCGTAACCGACGTAAAATTATTTTATAATTACATGTTTTGTATGTTTGAAATTCTATTCAGCATTGCGGATAGGAAAAAGTCTATAAAAGCAATTACGTGTGCCCAAACTTATTTATTCGCTACGTATAACTTTTAAGCAACTGATTAGCAAAATTTTCACTCTATTTCTTTAATTTCTGAAATAAGCGCAGCTTAATTAACGACCTATGTCAGATTATGCAATTTTACAACTAATAAATATAATCATGAAACTTACGACATTTTAATTAGTGACCGATGTACCGTTCAATATTCGAGTAATAAATTAAGTTTCGGTAATAATAGTTGTCAATTTATTGGTTACCAAACTTATACATTAAATACTTGTTGACCTGATTTTATAGGACTGTGCTCAGCGTGTTCATTAATTATAAAGTTAATTATGACGTACTAATTACATTGATTTGGATCGAAATGAATATGAAGTCTTTAATTTTATTGGAAGTAAGTACGGCTAGTTTATCGCAGTAGCACACTATTATTATTTTTTTTATAAATAAATCTTTATCCATATTAAGTAAATTAAACTTATACTAAGTAAATTAAACAAAAAAAGCAAAGCAGTTGGGGCGGAAACCCATAAAGACTGCTCGTATGCAGGTTCGAGTCCTGCCGGAGGTCATAATTTTTCTTCCTGTTTAAGCTTTAGAAACATAAAAATACCATAAGTGTGGAAACACTTCATACAAGCATATTCTAAATGAGTACCTGTTTCAAGAAAATCCTTGATAATTGTTCGTCAACGTCATGTATCAACAACAACTGCTGTGTCTCAATTGCTGTAGTTTAGAAGCAGTTTATGCAGACTTCGGCATTTGCATCAGATACGTTGATACAATAGTCAAACGCTTCGTATTTACTATTTATTGCAACACGAAATTAAATGAATAATAGTTATTTCAGAATTAACCAAAATCCCGCCTGAAATACCAATAATGATTTAAATATTGAATTTAAACCCATTACACAGTGCTCAACATCGAATGTGGTAGCGGTTTTAACAGTTGATCGGTTAAAGTTGAACCTTTATTGAATGAGTTTCAGCACTTGTGCGCGAAACCGTTGTATTTGACTGAACTTTATGTCTTCAATTCCGAATAGGGTAGATGACTGATGTATAAATCGTTTAAACCAATAGCTTTGATGAAGAATTTAAGTAAATATAATATGTTTATTGAAAACTAATTTAATTTAGTTATTAATGTTCTGATATATAAGCGTTTAAAGTTTTTGGTAGAGAAAACTCTGTCTCTTTTCCACAAAATAAAAAATGACGTTAGGCCTCTGTGCGCTATACTTGTCAGAATAGAATTTATATGGCGTACAGAGAAGTGTCGTCATAGTCTCCTCTCTGTCTAGCATGATATTAAAATGCTTATAAGTTGCTTATTTTTGATCAAATTTTCATTTTGTTTTCATTAATCAGCTATATTTATGGGCCACATTTTAATAGCCCAAAAAAATAATATCAAAACCCACTAAACCGCAACAGGGCCAGCGCAGCGTGATGGATATGACCCAATCGCCCTTCGAGCTTAGAGCCTTCGATAGGAAGGCTAATTATGCATTTTTATGTCAAAACCTCTTCACATAAAATAGTAAGAATAGACAAATAGGCGACATTCTAACAATAGCTGTCTTTGTTTCAGAGACGGGGAGCACGGATAAGAGCAATGGTATGAAGGAACCGGGATCACCTGAGGAATTGGTATGTAATTGTTTTCAAATGTTTTAAAGTGATATTATGTGAGATCTTATGTCAGGGTTCGGTGCTCAGATACTTAAAAATCTTAAAAATCTTCGACTCATATTGCGGTTATGATGGTAGCTCGTTAGGAGAAGACGTGCTTCGATCTGGACGTCGTGGTCCCGGGCCTGTTATAATGAGTTCTTTGAATTTTCCTTACGAATTATATAAATTCACCCCTACCACTGGCTTTTCGGTGACGGAAAATATCGTGAGGAAACCTGTACATTTCCAAAGAATCGATACAATAACGTGAATACACCAACCCGCACGGAACTAGCGTGCTGTATCACATAGTCGGCCTTCAAGGTTAGGCTGCTCAGTGGGTTGTTAAAGGTTGATGTAGAGAAGAGAGTGAAAAAATCTAGAGAAGATAAAAACTAACTTATAGATGGTTTGTTCGTTTTAAAATATTTTGTATTTATAAAACTATCTGATCAATTAAACAGACACAAATTAATCATGTTTAACACTAGCATTAATCGCGCATATATTTTTTTAGGTTTTGTCCCGGTATTAAACATAATTATGTGTTGTGGAACTGGGTATGTCTTAAAACTACATCCAGAACCACCGGAACACGGCCAGCAGCGTCCTCTCGGTTAACGGTGGTGAGCTCTGCAATCCCCAAGCCGCGAAGCGTGGGGCCCTCCCTATTTAGGGGAAGGCTTTCGTCCAGCAGTGGATGTCTTCGGCTGATGATGTGATGTGATGATGTATTCAAATCGCGAAAGTTTGAAAGTTTTACAAATCAAATTCCATTCAAAGACAAAATATAAAGCCTTGGCCATGTTTAGAATCTGATTATGAGATCTTAATCCTTAACGATGTTAAAATTTGATCTCGCACAAAGAGAACAGTGCAATAGACTTATATATATATAATAATAGTAGCCACATAATGCTGTAGGTAGCAGGACTGCCCACAAAACGAGACAAAGAATCCACGCATGAGATGCCCAAATCGAATTGATGTTTCCCAAAGAGATCCCTTAAGGTATCCCGAATCAGTTGTTAGGGAATCAAAGTGGACGCTTTAAGGACGCAAATTGGCTTGGACTTTTGTTCCTTTATACCGGGAAAAGGTGTAAAGGATCGGGGTAAAATGTTTGTATTTGATATTATGCTGAGGCTAGATTTGACGTTATGTTGTAGCAAGTCTAAGTAGCATAGTTCTAGTTGTGTTTTTTTTCAGACCTCAAATACAAAATGTTTTATGAATGTAACAAGTAACTTAAAAAAAAAACAACAGATTTCAAATTAATATGGGGCCACCTCCCGAGGTGGCCCGTGGTATATTATTAATATTATTAATGTACTAGAGGTTGCCCGCGTCTTCGTTCGCGTACGAAAGAAATTCGGCCCGGTCCCAAAATTCACCACTTTAAATCAAACCATTTTCATCACTATAACTTCAAAAACAAATAACTTTCCATACAACATTCCACCGATTCTCCGATTTCCGGTTTGATTTCATAGTAAAAATTATTCATTATGATGAGTTCAATAACCCTAAGAAATGAATTCAATAATACCCTGTATAGTATAGGTTGTTTCATAGAAAGTTAATCGATTCTGATATAGTGTATGGAACCTAGGTAATGGAACAGCAGATATTTGTCAGTGTTGGCCTCATAGTAAAAAGTATTTGTGATGATGGGTACGATGAACACCTTTCGTCTTAGTACACCCCAAGCCTAAAAGTTAAAACTCAGCATTACAGATAGGCTGGCATTTGGCCTTTGCCTGTTGTAGAGACATGCTGGTTGTTGTGATGTAGATGCGATATTTAGGTTTAATAGAAACTTACTAACATATAAACTAACTTTAATTGGTATAAGTACCAAGACGTATATCAGTACTTACGTACGATCTGTGGTCGTTTTTGGTATTGTGAAAGACTAATGTAAAATGATAGACGAAAAATTTATTAACACCATTAAATTATTAAAAAAAACAATGTAAAAATAATGATTTCTAAAATATTTAATACATTATAATTAGCTTATTGTAGATATATAGGTACCTAAATTATGAAATTAACGGACTGTAATAAGTCATTTACAGTGGGCCCGAAACTATGCCTGGGGGATGTATCTTGAGCACCCAAAGATTAATTTAGCGTGTACAAGCTGTAAAGTTCCAGCGCTGAGTGCAGATCACGTTTACGTACCTAAATAAAAGACCTATATATCCACTTAAGTGAGTACAATTTAATTATAACATTAATACAAAATATAAAGATGAAAAATACACCACAAAGAGTAAAGACAAGCATTGACGAGGGAATATTAATAGTAGCATAGTAGCAGTTCAAAATTATTCAGATTATCGTGTGGCCGCGTCGTCGTCAGCCATAAGACGTCCACTGCTCGACGAAGGCCTCCCCTTAATAGAGGGGTGTTGCTATAATCCCCACGCTTGGCAGGGGCTTGTGGCCGCGTACGTCCGTGAAAATGTAATATTTAAACTGGTATTTTTTGGCATAATGCAACATAAATAGACTTGATAATAAATTATAAGTTATAGGTACTATTTCCGTGGTGCATTGAAAATTCGTAAGATATTTTACGTAATGGCTGGATGTTATGAAAAATATTAAGACTAATGACTTTAGCTGTAAAAATATAATGTTTTATATCTGGTTTAACTATATTTCAATCTTTGTCAAAAGTAATAAAGTTAATTATGTGACTTTCTCAAAGAATGAACATAACAAAATTAGAACAGAAACGTCGCTACAAATATATTCCCGAAACAATTTCCATTTAAAAAATCCCTCAATCCAAAGCGCCAAACGTTTTATTTTAGAGCTTGTAACGCATGTCAAGCTATATTTTAAAAACGGTGTTCAATTTTGTCCGGATTTTTTGGGCAACTATGCATTAAAACTGGAGAGTTTACCTCTGTTTTGTATGTGGAACAAAAACTGCAATATGGTAGCATATTTGTATTTTATATGCGTATCGTGCAGTTTTTAAATTCCTCAATGATTAAAGATTACTTTAAAAATTCAAACCAATCGTTTATTACCAACAGTGCAGAGTTATGAATTGTAGATAGGTACTAGGTACTCCGTTTTTTTTCGAAATTTTACCTTAAATTTTTGTAAATAAGTTAGTTTGTTTAAAATATTATGTGTGTGAGAGAAAGAGTGAGAGAGAGAGAGACGGAAAGATTATGTTTGTGTGAAGATGTATAAGGAATGGAATGTCACCGTGTAAGAGAGTGTCCCTTTATCTGTGTGTAAAAGAGAGTCAGGGAGGATAGGTGTGTGAGAAGGTGTGTTTACATATAAATACACTTAGTGTGTGTGTGGGTCTAAAATATATACTTTTTGCACATTTATTTATTTGCACAGTCGCTGCAAAATGAGCATTTTTCCACAAGTACACCTTCCAAAGTGTGCATTTCACATTTATAGGGCAATTCGACGAGCATTATTAAAAGTGAGCCCTTCGTTCCCACTTATTTCAGTAACGATTCCTGTACAATAGGAAATATGCATGTGTTTCAATTATTAAAAATAATAGGATAAATGGAGACTTTAACTTAATCTAATGCTTACGTCGAAAAATAATTGAAATCGGCTGGTAAAGTTCTGAAATATAAGCGTTCAAAGTATTTAGGAGAGAGTCATCTGTCTCTTTCTAGCAAAACACGTGCATAGTATAGTATTTGTTTGGAAACGTGAACTTTGACGTCATAAACCTAGTATAGTGCCCTATGTGTAACATGAAACTAAAATGTTTATAACATCGTTATTTGTGCACATATAAAATTATTCTTTCGATGATTTATTTGTTTTGTTGCCAGACAGTTTTTTTGTGAGTCAATAAAAAAACACATCATACATGCCTATTGCGGATAAAACTGCAGGGCACTGTTAGGATCTGTTATAATAATCCTAGAGTCGGGTCAGATAAGCGTTGTCTGCACCTCCGCGTGTTGACAGCCCAGTATGATAATTTTAGGGTTATCACTGGTTTATTTATCTACAACGAGGTTACGCTCTTCGCGGCCTGATCTCGAACAACACACCCACAAATTTGCGACTATAATTACTTTTATGCCAAGCTAGGCAAAAAAGAGTAGAAATTAAATACGAACTTATATACTTACTTTTAATAGGGGTGCCAGCCACTATCACAAATAGTTTTATATACTATCAACACTGTAGTAAGTTTGAGGAAGAAGTTTGGTTGAAATTCTCATGATGACGACAGTTTTGCCAGGAGAGAAAAAACGTTTCAAGACTTTTTTGTCAAGCTGTAGCGATAGTGATGCGACAACGTTGCGTGAATTAAGCTATCTTAATCAAAAAAAAACTATATATATTATTAAAGACTAGCGAATAAGGTATTTAATAAGGCATAACGTCTAAAATATCATGTTACGGTGTATAATTACCTGGATCAGATAATCGATCGGCTACTAAAATTATAATCTCAATTGTCAGCACTTTTACTTTCTTACGGAATGTTTAACACATACAGCATTTTTCTTACTTTGCTTAACCCACAAGCTAGCGCTGTCTACATACTCAAACATAACAGTCTCAGTGACCCCGATCTTATGTCACACGATGCGTTACGCAGCAGGCTATTACTGGGACAAACCTATTTGGGACGCAAGTCCCCAAAATAGTGTTACTTGCGCAATATTTGTCTTTTTAAATATCATATTTTTCCAGGAATAAATTACGAAAGGTTAGAGGTATGTATTTCAAGTACATAGTTATACTTTATTTGTTTAGACAAATCTGTTATTATTCTAATAAAGCCCACAGCATTATTTTGAGATCATTATCGCATCCAAAGTTGCCTCGCTCGTGCATTGTCTCGTTATTGAAAATCTCTGCAAAAAACCCTCAGTCATTAAAACTGTTACTTAAATAAAATAATATGTAAATGTTTTTAGTTTTAGGCAGTTAAGTTGGTAAGTAAATAATTGTAATTTTATAATTTTGTACTGGATTTTGTAGCTCGAAATAAAAACATTTTGTATTTGATTTCATATATAATAATGTTATAATCTTGTTTGTAAATTGACACCAATGCGTGCAAATTTGCACTAATAGGTTAAAGTTAGGATAAATCAATATTATGTTTAAAAAAGATCTAGTATGTAGTATAAACGACAGAACTATTCTAACTTTTGCAAACCCTGCGAGGTCGTCAACAATATGATCGCATCAACATCATAACGGTCTGCACGACCCCAATCTCATGTGACACGAGTCTCAGAGACATGTCGACGTGGATTGGTACCCAGTATCACGATGGACGGTATTGAAGGGTCATGTGTGATAGTGGCTTTTACAAGTTAGGTCTGGAGTTACTTCCTTGAATTTGTTTCTAAGAATGTTAAAATACCTATTATACAAAAGTTTAAATAATTTAGAAGGTTTGCAGAAGACCCGAATAAGAAGTGTAAAAAAGATTTTGGAAGGCTTCTATTCTCGGCTGTGGGCGGTTACGAGCTGAACACGATTATGACAATGTAGGCATACATAAGACTACCCTCCTAGAGTGATTGGGCCATATTCCACCTTGCTGGCTAGGTGCGGGTTTGCGGATTGTCAGTCATTGAATTAATTTTTCGGACGTAATTACGCAGGTTTTCTTTCAATATTTTTCATCACGAAAAAGCCACTGGCATGATTTTAAAGATCCTTATGTAAATACTGTAAAACCCGTTAGCATGGATCCAGGATTGTAACCACAACCTTACGAGTATTTGGCGCGTGTTATGCTATCTGAACTCCTCCATATTTTTTCTTCCTGTTCGTCGTCGTCAGCCATAAGACGTCCACTGCTGGACGAAGGTCTCCCAATAGAGGGGTGTTGCCATAATCCCCACGCTTGGCAGGCGGCTTGGGGATCGCAGAATGCTCACCACCGTTAACCAAAAGGACGCTGTTGCCCGTCCTCCGGTGGGTCTGGTTGCAATTTAAGGACATACCCAGGCCCAGGTTTTTCCTGTTACTTAATAATTATTATCTTCAATAGATTACGCATTCAGCTCCGTTAATATACAGCATATGGATGAATGGCACCCTGATTATGCAATCAACGATCACTCCCACTCGCCGGAAACGCGCGACAGTAGATTTAAATACTAATAAAATGCACCCGTTGATTGGAAAGCAAATGTACACAGGATTGCTTTTACGTAAATGTAGGGAAGCCTGTTTTACCGGTGATAATTATAATAAAAATCTAAGATGTACGCTTTTCTTGAAACTTTAGTGTTATAAACACGTCGTACCTACGAGTATATATACTGCATTTTGTACTTGGTCGTATTAAAATACATTATCAATGTTTATCTTCATCCTATATTTACATCATCGGCTTTTATTTATCCGATGCCTTTACATAAAATAAAATATTACATATGAGAGTTCAAACATATTTATAGGTGAACACCTTTTTATCTATCTCCTAAGGTTCAACAATTCATTAGAATGGAAGACTTGAAATATAATGTACTTAATTTTCTGAATTCTCCAAACCTGACAAATTTACTACTGTTTTTATTACGAGTAATATTAACAACATTAACAAAGCTAGTCGGTGGTATTATGCGCCGAAATATCGGGAGCTCATTTCACAACATAATCAAGGTAAATATCCCGTTAATAATAATAGATTTTATATTGTAGTCGAAAGCAAAACCGCCCAATGTTTTAAACTAGTTAGCAGCTGCAGAAAAATAACGAGCAAATATTAAAAAACAAAATGGACCAGCGAGTATTAAAAGCCGTGTGTATTTTTTAGGTATGACCAGCTTAAACATTTTTAGAATCCGACTGATTGGCACGTGTCTGGTGCATCACCCAGTTATATATATAATCGGGATTGTTCCGATCCCAAACGAATGTCTATCCGATCGGAACGCAATCAAGCTCCAACATGCATGGTCTACTTGAATAATTTTATACCAACTACTGATACTGACAAGTTAAAATATGAAATGTTAGGGTTGAATATGAAGGTTTGAAACAAGGTGATGTACTCGTAGCTTTGGCAATTAAGGCATAAAATTCATCATCATCATCATCATCAGCCCGGAGACGTCCACTGCTGAACGAAGGCCTCCCTCTTAGACCGACACTGTACGACAACCTGCCATTTGCATCCACCGGCTGCCCGCGACTTTTACAATGGCGTCAGTCCACCTAGTGGGAGGCCTTCCTACGCTGCGTCCTCCGGTTTCCTAACCACTCAAGAACCTTTCTTCCCCATTGGTTATCAGTTCACTTACTGCAGGCATTACTTCATCGTCATGGTGTCTGTATGGTCTTTAGCGAATACCGGTCGGTAATTCTGAGTACAAGGTACGCTACCCTGCACGACAACTATCGACTTTAACTACGTTGTTGATGAGGGACTTACGGACGAGAAACCCGACACCACACTGGGATTTACAATCTCCTTCCCGGAAGAAGAGCATGTTGCCCGGACTCCAGGATTATCGTATCCTGTCCCTCTCTTCGGAATTCAGATAATCCCATGATGTCCCATCGCATCTTGCTCAATTCTTCCTCCAGCTCGACAATCTTCTCGTCGGTCCACAGTGTGCGAATGTTGTGTGTTACCAGGGCCAAAGTCTTATGTTGGGGGTGGTAGCGGGGCGTCATTCATCATTGGGTGCATCATTCTGAGTGACACTGGCTATATTAAAAAAAAACGTTTTTTGCCTGGCAGTCGAGTTTTGGGCCTGGGTATGTACTAAAACTGCATTCAGAAGCACAGGAGGACGGGCAGCAGCGTCTTTTCTGTTAACGGTGGCTAGCACTCTGCGATCCCCAAGCCGCCTGCTAAGCGTGGGGACTATGGCAACCCCTCCCTATTAAGGGGGAGGCCTTCGTCCACCAGTGAACATCTTCTGGCGGATGAGTGAGTGTGAGCGAGTCGAGTTTTTTATTATTTTGTAATTTTGACTTGTTTTACATATACCATACTAGACACATCTCATACTAGAGCTCCCCGCTACTTCGTCCGCGTACGGTAAAATTTCTCCCCACTCGCAAATACTCGTATCTTCCATACCGCTGGGTTAATTACTAATTATTTTCCTCCCCATATTCACTACTTTAAATCATCCCGTGGACAAAAAAAACAAAGATCACATTTTCACGAGTAAAAGTTCAAAAACAAAGGACTTTCATACAAAAGTTTCGCCCCTTTTTACCCCCTTAGAGGTAGAATTTCGAAAAATCTTTTCTTAGTACGCATCAAGACAACACCCTCCAAATTTCAAGACATGTACGACCAGCGGTTTAGGCTGTGCGTTGTCTGTCAGTCAGTCAATGAGTCGTTAAGTCACAGCACAAAGGTTCTTATAGTATTAGATAGAGTAAATTATACGATTCTCGTAAATAAAGAGCAGCTATAAAAAATTGCAAAATAGTACAAACAAAAACGATTCGTCATACAGCTTCGCTGCGTTCAAATTGCAGCGTTTACAAAGACCGACGCGAATGGACTGCACTTCCAATGCATGTTATGCATATGCAAGAGACGATATACTAGCCGTGTATTCAGTGCATCAAAGGCTCTGGTATCGTTTGACAGCCAGTAAAAATCAAGAAAACCTGAAATATAAAGCTTTGTTACTTGCATTCTTTGTTCTTCAACTATAAAGATGCTTTTACCTAAACTCGAGTAGAGAGAGAGAGAGAAGAGGAGAGTTGAATTTATTAAAAAAAAACAACAGTTGGCATGAATAGTCCGCCTTTCTTTAAAACTTGTAATTCATCATCCACTCTCTGTTCATTTTCTGTTATGATACATGACTGTAAACTTTTTTTTTTGTGTGTACAATAAAGAGTTTATCTATCTAACTAGATGGATAAAGACAAAAGACAGATTAAATATTTCGAGGCTACTACCACGTTTATTATAAGGGGGTTCGAGAGTTACCATTAAATGCCACCCGGTATATCTAGTAACGATCTTCCAAGTTCATTTACGCATCATTTCAATGGTATCATGGTTTATGATTGTCATCAGAACAACACCGTACCTTACCGTATAAATGCCAGTTCAATGGAGTTAGTGAAAATTTCTCGAAAACGTTTATAAAAAAATTAGAAATAAAAAATAAAATAAAAAAATTGTTTAACGTCAAATAGAATGAAAGTCAGTAGAAATATTTACTATTAGTATACCCTGTGCTGTGCTTTTCCGTTTCATCTGAAATCTGTGATAACCTTTAATCTATTTAAATAAAATAAAGTCGTCATAGTTACTATTTATAAGTGATTAACGGCTGAACCGATTTGGCTGAAAATTGATGGAGAGGCAGCTGAGACCCAGGAGACGAACATATGATACTTTCTATTAGTTTTTTTGTTTTATATATATTTATTTTTACGTTTTGTACGTTTTATCAGCATTAAAAATCATCATCTGGGACGAATGCACAATGTCGTATATACGTGAATTGGAAGCACTTAACCGAACTTTGTAAGATCTACGCAATGACTCGAGATGTTTTGGAGGCGCAATGATTTTACTGTCTGGCAATTTTCGTCAAAAAGTTGACTGCCAGTAATTCCAAGATCAACTGCTGCCGACGAAATAAACGCTCGCCTCAAATCATCGCATCTATGGCGCTATGTGAAGAAATTTCAGCTGACAACAAATATGAAAGTTGCATTGCTGAACGATACATCTGCTGAAGATTTCTCGGAGCAATTGCTGACTATCGGTAATGGTCGAGTACCTGTCGACGAATCGAGCGGATTGATTTCATTTCCTCCGAATTTCTGTAACTTTGTCTCACCGAAAGACGCACTCATCAACAAAGTATTCCCAAACATCATTACTGACCACAAAAATAATGAATGGTTGAGTGAGCGAGCAATTTCGGTGGCTCAGAATAAAGATGTAGAATCTATTGACTGTGTAACAAATGAAGATGAAGCCACAATTTTTAAACTTGTTTACCACCGCACAATTTACGACTAAAGGTTGGCTCCGTAGTAATCATGCTTCGATACATAAACCAAACAAAACTGTGCAACGGAACGCATTAGGTGGTAAGTAAATGGATGTACAATGTGATTTACGCCACGATACTCAAAGAAAAATTCGAAGGTGAGGAAGTTCTCATTTCGAGGATCCCGATGATCCGAACAATATGCCGTTTGAGTTTAAGCGACTTCAATTTCCGATCCGTCTTGCATTCGCCATGACCATTAACAAATCACAAGGCCAATCCTTGAAAATTTGTTGTCTGAATCTAGAAAATCCATGTTTTTCCCATGTTCAATTATATGTGGCAAGTTCACGGGTCGGAAGACCATCTGCGTTATTTGTTCTTACGCCTGATAATAAAACGAAAAATGTCGTCTATCACAACTTGTGATTCACAAGGTGCTTCACTGAAGAGTGCAAAATACATGGCCAATAAAGAATCATTAAAATACTTGTTTTATTTATTTATATTTATAATCCTAATAAAAATTAAATCCAATATCTGCTCATTTATTGCCTCTAAGGCGGAACAAAGTTCGCCGGGTCAGCTAGTAAGCTAATAAAAGTATCTCGAAATCTAAAAAGAATTGTTCCTAAAGATGTTTGAAATGACTAACAGAGATTTGGCAAACATCCCAAGCACCACTCATAAAATAAATTAACTAGAGACAGTGAGAGACCTGTAGAGGTCATGGATCGGCACTGATAAAATTGTACTAAATATACTTCGACGTAGTCTGTCTGAATGACCAGTTTTCGAAGAAATTAGATGGATATTCCTCGACAAGGTTGAATTAACTCATATCTATTTTTCGGAGAAAATTACCGAATACTCGTACATCACTCGTGATAACTGACACATTTTCCCTAACGCCCTCTTCGTTCACAAAAATCTTGTTATGGACAAGTTTTTATATGTTCCTAGAGCCGACGGCCCTGACTGATGAATGGGAGGCCATCGATACCAGATCACTTGGACGCTTCATAAATATGTACACGACGATGTGACGTCAGTTTTTATGAGCTTGAAAGGACCCTGCTCCGTCATGATTGATGATCGAAGCCTCTAGTGGAAAGGTTTATTGATTCACTTTATTCAAGTGTAATGTTTGTTAACAACCATTAAGGTAGCTCCGTGTTCTTATTTTGGTGTTATTGAGGCGAGTACGTCGAGAATCAGACACGAAGGCCGAACAAATTGGGATGCAAAATAAAGAAGGAAAAATATCGTGTGAAAGCGGAGAAGAGCGTGCAGTTTCGAGTTGCGTGCCCAGACGGGATATTTAAAAGTATTTGGCGAGCCGTCGTAACTAACAGCTACTGTCTGGAAGCTGGCGACCTGCCCCAATTTCGAGCTTTATTAAAATTCGCACGCAATCTGAGCGATTTCCAATTTAATCCTACTTTGTTCGACTATAAATCAAGTGGAATTAGTATAATTTGTCGAATGACTTTGACTATTTAAGTAACTAATCTGTGTGCTTTTTCTTGAGTTTGGCGTTGCCATAGCGGTTTATAATTGCCACTTACACGTATAGTAAGTAAAAAATAAACGGACAATCTAACTGAGCCAGCTTTTAATCTGAGTAAAGAAAGCCGAGCCAATCAATAAGGAAGTGCCTCGAGTGTTACTTCGGCAATTCTGTTGGAGTGTTGCTAATCGAAATCATTGCTGCCAGCTTGTTAAGTAATGGAGATCATATAAATGAATTGTGTTTAGGTCAATCTTACGGTCAATTTGGCCTTTGTTCGAGGTCATTCAATTTAAATACACAATTTTTTAAATATGAAATGTAAATGAAAAAACGTTTAATATGGGGCCAACCTTGAAATCGCGAAAAAAAAACTGCTGTTCCATACATTTTGTCCAAAATCAATGAATTTTATATATGGAACAGCTGTTTTTTTTTTTTGCGAATTCAATGTGGGTCCCATAGTAAAAGTTGTTCATAATGATGAGTACATACATACCCTTCAGTATTGTTGAACCTTTTTGGTACATGGTGTATAAAGGCCTTTAGGCATTCTTTCAGCTGTGAACGTCTCCGGGCTCTTGATGAATACCATTACATGTTTTTTTTTTGTACTTGAAAAGAATTTAAGATTTTATTTAAGAACATTATTATTTAGGGGATATCTACAGTAATTGTGTTGGAGCAATACGTGGTCGTTACACGGGCAACCGTGACAGTTTAAAATAGTATTTTGTAAAACATTCAATTTTATTTCATAATATGCATCATTCGTTTTAAATGGTTGAAATGATTGCACGTTTTACAAGATTAAGTATTAGGTTACCTACTTTGGATTTTCATATCCTACAAAAATACCCTTACAGAATATTTATAACTTTTCAGTTTTATTGTTTTTTATATTTTTTCTTAATAAAATCCTAAAGTTCCAACAAATGCAGTTTTTCCCACAAACAATTCTGGTTTAATGGCGCCGCATGTAATAACATTGCGGTGCAGATGGACGTCTGGCAAAGTATCAAGACTGCCTGAAGGTCGCGGTTACTAGCATAATATAATGTTTACTTTGTACAGTAAAGTTCGGTAGTTTACTTCGGTCGGACTTCCTCTTTGGTTGGTAAACAATAATTCAACCGTAAAGATTGAAGCAAGAACACTGTCGTTAGAGCATTGGCAATGGTAGGAATTATACAAAAGGTAATGGGACCAATTTACGAGCTGATAAAAATAAGTTATGAAGGAATCCGGTGAGCGATTCTCTATACAAACGTATTCTCCTATTTTCTTGCTTTTGTCCTCTAGTTTTTTTTTTGATAAAGTCTGGGTCTTCTGTAGACACGTCTCTGTCTATTCCTTTTTTTCAGCAACTATTTGCTAAAGAAAATATAAACCTCCAAAATTTACTATGAATATATTAAAAGGATTCCATTTTTAATTTAGCAATTAATTGCTGTAAACATGATAATGACTGATGGAAAAAAAAGATTGTTCTAGAGACATTTTCCAGGAAGTAAATAGAGGAGTACGTTTGTATGGAGAATAGCTCACTTGATTCCCTCTTAATAGGCTAGATGACTGGTTTTTTTTTATTGTCCTATTAAAATGTGGCCCATAAATATAGATGATTAATGAAAAGAAAATGAAACTCTCATTAAAAATAAGAAACTTACAAGCATTTTAATATCATGCTAGACAGAGAGGCGAAACAGCAAATCGTGACGTCACTTCTCAGTATGCCATATAAATTCTATTCTGTCAAGTAAGGCGTGACGTAATTTTTTGTTTTGTGGGAAAGGGACAGAGTAGGCTCTACCAAAAACTTTAAACGCTTATATATCAGAACATTAATAACCGATTTAAATTATTTTTTCAATAAACATACTATATTTACTTAAATTCTTCATCAAAGCTATTGGTTTCAACGATTTAAACATCAGTCATCTACCCTATTGTGGTTAATTGTGGTGTCATTTATGTTGATTATCGTCAATTCGTGCGAGAAAACGATTCTAGAGCATAAAGTAAACCTAATAAAATAAACAACTAAACATTTTTCCATAAAACAATTTAATAAAGAGGTATCGATCGTCAAAATGTTTGAGCTACAATGACCCGGTTAAATACTTCCTTTACTGTAACGACTAAACAACGGTTGTTTTACTGCTTGTGTCTAATAAAATCCCAATTTAAAAAATACACAAATTTTCTAATTTATAAACACACGTGTCTTGCTACAGAAGCGTTCCAAGATAAAATGATATAGTTATAAAGTGTCCTATATTATTTTCGAATGTTAGTAGGCAACTACCTAATATAATAACGTGAATAAAAGACAGCTCTGGCAACAGATGACAGCATCTACTGACAGTACATCAATAAGCGCCGAAGGGAAATCATTTGTGACGGAAAATACGCGAGTAAATAATACGCTGAGTTAGTGCGGATGTCACAGATCAGAGAAAAAGGGGAAAATATACGCAATGTTATTAAACCCACTTCATTTCAAATTTAGAACGGTCCAGTCTCGATTCGTACGCGATGCGCGCGCGCCGCGACAACGCAATTACCGCTAATGTTTTGATATGAAAACTCTTTTTTGGCGGGCTTATTTGTGACGTACTAAAACTTAATCATTCAAGGACTGTGTTCAGTGTTATGTATTAAAAATAAATGTGCGAGTGAAATTTTGCGGTTTTGTTTAACCAAGAGGTCGTCTTATTGAAGTGCGTCTCTTATAATATTAAGTATGTTTTTTGTAATTAAGAAAATAGTTTTGATGTTTTTATATCTACCACCATCATCACAATTATCACACGCAGTATTACATATTAGTATTAATACTCTGAGTATTAGTCTCTGCTTTGCTTTTAGCATGATATGTTTTGCATGGTTGTTTTGTTTAGGCACTGTTTGGTTTTAGTGATATTGTTTTTATACAAATACAAATACAATAATCTAATATAATTATAACTATTTGTATTTGTATTTGTATACGAAACCTATATGCGTTTCCGCACACCCTTTTTGGTGTTAAACAAAGTTGCATTCAAAGATAGACTGTACCTACTTACATAGAAGGAACCTTTTTACCGTCGATTCTGTGACATCTGTAATTGTACATTTCGGGAAACATCCATAAAATTATTTTAAAAAGGTCTCTGATTCTATTGGGCGAATCTGTGTCATTCGTGTATATTTGTACGACGCGCTACGATAACTTGCAAACCATTGATTGGTAATGACTGTATGAAATTTGTAAGCAAGCAAAAGCATTTTACGTGCCTGCGGGGCTAAAGTGGCTAATTTAGCCCCGCTACGCGGAGCTAAAGGAACCACTTCCTCCCCGCAACGGCACGTAAATCGTATGCACACCACGGGAGCAAGTAAAGAAGCCTTAGATCTCATGTTTGTCACCCTCGGCTTCGCCTCGGTAGACTATATACATGAGTTATGAAACATTCTTTACTTTTGCTCCCTAGGTGAGTAATTTACTATATCATTTTCAAAAAATATGAACCAAATCAGTTCAGTGTGTTGTGAATATTTAGAGGTTGCGAGGTCAAAATACTCATTAATTTAATTTAGCTTTGAATGTATTATTGCTATTTCAAAGAAAATGGAAACAAAATATTTTGTTCACACGTATCATTCTGGCGCCAGTGGTTTACAGTGACCGTTGGGACGTTTTCAAATACCTATTTTTCGCTGTTTCGTTTTATTTTCCGGTCTGGCTGTGTTGTGATTGAATCTCGGATATGGAATACAGTTTGGGGAATAACTGCATCGAACTTTATTTCAGCTTTGTTTTTGAAGCTCTTTGTACAAAAGCTCCAGGTTTGTTTTTTACACAAACAACCAGTGATGTCAACTACACGTTGCTACGGTTTCACACGATTGACCATCGATGGATCATCATGGTGATTCTCCTGTACAGAGCATTTTTATTTTTTGGAAAGAAAGTACGCTGTCTTTTATTATAATTGTTTCAATTGATGTAGGTACACTAAACTTCTTTTTTTGGGGGAAGTAGTCGCTCAGATATAGTGCATAGCACATGGAAAACGTGCCATAGCTACACAAAGCCGCCACCTGAAGCTAGAATCGGCTTCAGCATGAGAAGCAAAAGCGCGCGGCAGCCATTTTTACCGTGTGCGCCAAGTTCATATAACTTGGTGGCGGCGTTTTGTGGCTATGGCGCGTGTCATGTGAGCCTAGGCTTAGTGGTAAAAGGTAACAAATTTCCAGGCATTCCACAAAAGTTGAAAGAATAATGTTAGCTATAGGTACTACCATTGCTTTGGTTAATTGTTATATCTAGTGATGGTCCAAAGAGAAGGAGAGAGGATAGCTATATACCTACCTATAGGTATAGATTCTAATCTAAATTGGTACTGTGAAGTGTAAAGTGCATTGACTCCACACCACTTTAGGTTTTGTTGCATGACATTTACTATTTAGGTTCGTCTGGTCGCCCGTCTGATTTATTTCAGACATCGTTCTGAATGTAATTCTAGCAACTCATCTCGTCTCAAGCCTAGTTCACTTGGGCGAGTACTCTACGAGAGTCTACTCGGCCAAAATTGTACATGTTCTTGCAAAAATCATCCTTTGCATGGTTGCTCAAAAATCTCAGATCAAATATATGACTCGTGTATACATAGCCGATCAATATTTAAAACTAGTAGTTCTGCGAACAGTTACCTTGCGAACTGAAACCTCACGACTTTATTTATATGTTTACAACTAATAAGTTGACAAGCTCTTAACCGATTTTGCTTGTTTTATTCAGCAGTGGACGTCTTTTGGCTGACGAGTGAGTGATTTAAATCGGCCGGTAAAGCGCGGCAGCAAACTTAGCCCCTTTTTGGGGGAAATACCCCTCCAATCAAAAATCACCATCGAACAAATCTATGAAACTGTGGAACGTTTATACCGTCGAGTCATATCTTAACATCCGGACAGATAAAAGCCAAATTTTGCCAGTTGCAAAGACTTCGCTTCGCTTGGTCAACTAAATTTCTACGGAATATATATCACCCAAACCACTGCAGCAATAGTAGAGAACAAAGATTGTTAGGGCATGTATTTACGGCAAACCAATTAAAACTCTTATCAACTACGATATACTGTATGCTCCCCCGAGAATACCGGTATGTATCTAACGTCATTAGAATTTCTGGTTAATTAAATAATGTAATCAATTGATTATGTATGAGTTCATTTTGCATGTAATGAAGACGACTGTATGGGGCTACGCGGAACTGTGGTAATAAGACGAAAGAAGTTCATTACTCTCATCATTACAAATAACTTTTATTATAGGACTGACTCTGAAAAATAAATACTGTTTAGTAAAATAAGAAAACCTTGAATATTGACGAAATAGCTGATCTTTATGATTTCAGGATTGGCCCCATAGTAAAAGTTGATCACAATTAACAGTAAAATTACCCCTTTCCGTGCAAATCTTTAAACAGTATAAATACTCGTAACTACCTAACGATTTAATGTTTTCATTTGTTTATATAAACCACAGAATATAAAAATACTATACTAGCTTCATTTGTAAACACTGCTTCTATCTTGCCATATTTACTTGACCTTTGTAAACAGTGCTCCAGTAACTATTCTCTAAGGTCTTGAGATATTGCTGCCGTCACAGCTTCCGCATTTGTAAGGCGAAAGAGATTGGTATTCCTGCGAGTTATTTGACAGATATTTATCTTTGACTCGTACACGATAGTTAAAAATTGCTTCTCAACGTTTACCCGTTGCTTTAATTTGTTGCTCTTTAACAAATGAGAAATTATTTCCTATCTCGATAAAATCTTATAGTGCTGCTGATAACAGTCGACAGTTATTACTAAAATAACAATCAAAATTCCAAACTGATTATCTCTTGAACTTTCCCCGCCAGAATTTCGTGCCAGATTGTTTTTGATAATAAATATTCTTAGAGATAAAATATGAGTTTGACGTCGGGTAAATTCGGCTAATTGAAGGTAAGAGGCTACCATCCGACCCTCGTCACCCAGTCAGCACCTGTCCCACCGCCACAGGGTTATGGAAATTCGATATTTGCTTTTTAAAACACGTCAAAACAATTCCATGTCTGGGCCATCTACGAGTATGATGCATTGAAACCAAATACTATGAACGTAGTATCATGTATTTCCATATTTGCAGAGCTGAACATACGTTTATTTGACCTAAATTTTTGAACAAATTATCGTAATTAAAATCTCTGACATACCACTTCATCGACGAAAAATATCTGCATACAATCCTACATCAATATTTTATACCGTATTTTATTACGATAAACACCAAACATAATCGCTTGTCCCGCGTCATAAAATATATCCATTTATTTGCTTTGCTCATGCATCGACTAACAGATTGCTGATTGAAATCTGATACCCAATACACCCACCATCTGACGCATTTCATCAATCCACTTTTACTGTCGCTCCAGAACCATGCCACATAATTGAAATACACATAACAGAGTCATTGAAGTAACGCAAACACAGCTCCAAGAAACAATGGAGTACGGAAGTCTTACAAGCGGTCTCAGGTGGACGGCTGTCACAAATATAAACACGCTTGTAGTCATCCAAAACTCTAATGAAGATAAAGTGAAAGACGACTACATAGTAACCTACCCGGACAGTGAGAACGAAACCGATGACTACATTAAAAACCTAAATCTCGAGGTAAACGAGAACTCTGAACTTCTTAAACGGTTTTACGAAAACCCTCTTTTCATTCCGGCCAGCGAAGTTTTAAAAGACGAGATAAGTAACGACGACGTCAGTGAGGAACTAATGAAAAGTGAGGCAAAAAAGTTTGTGGATTATAAGTTTTGTGAGGCAGTTAACGACTTCGATATCGAGCTGGAGACGGAAGAGGCGGTGCCTATAGTGTACCTGTCAACGAGCAGGGCCGCGCGACTGCAGAGGGCGCTGCGTCTCGGCGGATACAAAAAGGTTCGCTCCTTATTAATATCTCTCTACTTTGTCTCTACTGCTCCTTTATAAAGACGCTTTTGATTTTCCCTTATTGTGCTGTTTTTATCCGAGTCAAAGTTCGTGACAGCTAATTAACATTTCTTCCTTGACAATGCGTTTTCTTTCTCGAATCATTTTGTCTGTTTCGACAAAATGAAACTGAAATGTCACAGGAATTATTATCAGGAATGGAACTACTGTTGCGAAAAACCTTTTTAATTAGTGGAACCGCGTCGTTCACGTCTAGTTTGTTAATTGGGCTCTTTATTCATGTTACCATTGCAAAACTAAATATGAAACAACATTTTCCAATACCACTATTTTAAAGTAAACTTGATAATAAATATAACAAACGAACTTTAGTGACTACATGAGTAGTCATTGTAAAAATGAGAATATGTTATCAATTTAATGGTAAGCTCTATATCAATATTGGCAAATGGGAATTTCTTAGCATTATTAATGCATAATGCCTTCCGCACTAGGTCTGTGTGAAGTTGGAATGATCCCCGTATTACGTACTTGAACTTCCGCAAGAACTTTACAAGAACTTTAATAGCTTCCAGAGGGACTTGCAACCTACAATCGTATCAAAATTATGCAGTAAAATTGGGACATTGGTTTTCTTTGAACACTTCGTCCACTTTATCGACTTATGAAAATAAGTCGATAAAGTAGACCATAAAGTTGGATTTATATGGAAATTATAATAATGATGAACAATTCTTGTCAGAAAAAACTAAAGAATCAGTTTGTCTAACAAAATCGTTTGGCAAGCAAAACTTATTAGAAAAACGTTTCCTCGCTTTCAAATAAACCCACAAATAGGCCAACGACCTCTTACAAAAGCTCTTCCAAGAAAGAAGTGTCCACTCTATAAATGTACTGTCTACATCAATGACCCGTCGCTGTTAGGGGTAATTGGTTAAGACACTTGGCACGGATACATCTAGGAAATATGAGTCTGGGGCTGACATTCCGGCAAGCGTTTCTTCGTCAAAGCCGGGACATCTGCCGTTTCCGACGTACTTGTGATGGCAGCGATAGAATTGAAGGTACGAGTACTAACTCAATCGTTTTGTACATGCAAAGAAATCTATTCACGCATACAGCATACATAATATTCATAATTGTGATTCAGGTTATGATTCTGATAGTTTTTATCTGAGTATCTTTATGTCTGTCTGTAGCATCGTAGCTCCCAAACGACTAAACCGATTTGGATTTTTATTAGTACGTGACTTGATCGAGAAGGTTCTTATTTAATGGCTGAATCAATTTTTATGTTGTTTTTTTTTTTCTATTTTGCTGTTTCAAGAAAATCTGTCGGGGGCTTAACACAATTTTAATTTACATATCTTAAGTAAAATTTAATGATAAACTAATTGAATCTGTCTGATAACAAGATGCAGTTCAATGAATGAATGAATCAATAGTTCATAAGTTTCTAATAGGCTTGTCTCATTATTATACGCCGTTATTGAGCATGTCTCTTGGAACAGTTACCACAGGAAGTGTGTGACAGTAGAGACATTCTATCAGACACCTACATCACACATCACAAATGACTGACAACATACCGCATCTCCGGTGCTCTATTTGAACATGCAAGCTTTGTTTATTGAAGATTCGTTTTAATTGTGAGATGTAAGAAAACACTTGGTTATTTGCATTTACAGCCAAAAGTTAGGGGGGAAATAGAGCAAGCCCCGTAATGAATTCGCCTTTCTTTACTGAACAACAATAATATAATTTATATATTTACTTGAACATTTGTAGCAATCACAAAAATGCTTGTTATTTTCTCTACAGTTTAAAATACAGTCCTCAAAGAACTCCAGTAGGTACGTCTGTGTTATCTAGTCTTCCAATTAGGGGCCAGGCCCACGTGGCCTTTGCCTTTGTTCGAGTGCAAGCAGAGTTGTTATGACAAAAATGCACCATTGTGCTCGTCAACAGCATTGTGTGACTAGACAGCTTGAAATTGAAAATAAAACGCTTGTCTCAGTTGACGCTTTGTGCTTTAATTTAGGAGTAATTTGTATGGAATCATTTTTAAGGAAACGTGGTAGAACTATACTGCTTCTTTATTATTATTTTTTGAACAGTTTGTAGTAATTTTTCGTTATTATCATCTTTATAATTATCATATCATATCATAGGCGACTAACTGGACAAAGGCTTTTTCACTCACGCCTCAGACCGATCTTCGTCTTTTCACTTCTAACCGACCGTGACTCACTTCTTTCACTTCTTTTCACTTCTCCGTCTATATCCGACATATCATTCCGTCGAGTCTCAGGGCGTCCTACGTTTTTCCGATTTGATTGATTTCATTTGGCGTCTACTCTTTACTAGAAATATCTTTTTTATTTTGTTCTTTGACTTGACTTTTTTATTTGAACATTAATATGACAAATATTGACAAAACGGCCTCAGGGAGATTTTTATAATAGGGGTTTATAGATGAAAATAACACGGCGAATATGTGTAAAAAAAATACAGAATTTGCGGCAAGCTGGTAGAAGTTGACTAGAGCTCAAGCAATAGGTTTGAAACGTACGTGCCAGTCGATATTTTTTATCGATAAAATTAACAAACATAACAATTAATAAATGTTGCTTTTCAGCTGGCCCTTTTTTCAGTATTTGCTACATTTTAGTAATACTTGATAATACCAATGATTATTTATTTAGGGTTGAAGTTAACTACAGGGAACATTAAAATATTGTAAAATACCTTACTGAATTTCACTCGGTCATCGGACACTCATAATTTAAATGTATTCTTCCTGTTTCATCATAACTTTTTATTTGCCATAAAACTCATAAAATATGAATAAAAGGCGTCCTAGTATTCGCTAAAAGAGGTTTCCGCCTTTCTTCTCTCTAAATTAAAACGCAAGGAAATTCTAACCGAATTTGATTTTCCGAGAGCAAAGCAAGATTACCTGAGTAATATAATATGTTAGTACCGGATAATCCAGGTGGTTATAAAAATAGCTACGAAACCACGTAAACGTAACTAACTACATAACTACGTATAAAATGACTACGTTTATTTCTCCCTCGAATTTTACGCTCTGTTTTAGGTACGTGCGATTATCGGTCTGTAAAACGAATGTTTGTCTAAGCTTATGATTTCATACACTCCAAGTAATCCAGTCATTTTGTATATTTACGTAGATTGCTGTTATAGTTAGCTAGAGTCGTAATATCTTCAACCGCAGTCCTCGATTGCACGGAAATTGGCTGGGACGGGTAAGAATTCGATATCTGTATGCAGCAATGTTATGTTGCAATGAAATATAGTTAAAATGTAAAAGTTTCTCGTAAATTCTCCTATAATATTTTTATTTGTCATTTAAAAAACATAAGCGCATTAATTTTATTTTGATTATTATATATAATTGTTCATTGGAGATATGAGTTCGTACAAGATATGGCAAACGTTGTCAATGTCAGAGCTTATTTGTCATCCTTGGCCTCTGGCATGGCTTGAACTGGACACACATGTAAATAAATTCTATCGTGTCCAGATGGCGAAATTACAACTGAACCATTTTTTAGTTTCACCAACTGGACACACGCGTGTCCAGCCCCTCGAGTCCACTTGGTGAATAACCCGAAATTTAATAGTATAGGACAATCAACGAAACTAACATTGACCCACGGTAGCGATCAGCTGTTATGCCACTCACGATCGCCCATTCAAAAAACTTATCAGATCGTCTATTGCGTAGCTTTAGTGATCTTTTGGGAATATTTTATTAGATTTAGCTCCTCCTCTTCTTTCTCTCGTACGCTACAAGCGCTACGTTTTGTTTAAATGTTTATAGGGTCGATTTTGACTGTAATGGAGAACGCTTGCCGCAAACCCATTCACTTGTGACTTGAACACCCTGAATGTATCTATCTACACTACACCAATTAAACCAGAATAATATTTTTAATTTGCTTCGTAAAATTCCTATTTAAAACCAACAATCTCCTATTTTTATGTCACAAACAACCATGCTGTTTTTATGACAGCAGGGGAAAATGTGCAAGAAAATGTCACCCATTTACAGGCATATCATGCTTATAGCAGGAAAATTAATACAAACATCCCGTCTCCCAGACTGCGGTAGATTTACAGATTTTACCTGCGTTCAATATCAACTCTATTTTGAGTTATATAGAGATGATTTTCTTAAGAACTACTAAGTGAATATTTTTGCATGTTTCAACATAGTTCTTGGCATCGATGTCACTGTGACGGCAACCGTTCTGCGGAGAGTTACTCTGTCCTATTTCATTTAAATGGTCCGCATCTACACAGGGAATAGAATTCCTTTAGAATGCCAATGATTCCATGCAGCGCAGACTTCTATCATGCTTCATAGGAGAATAACATACTGTTTGATTTTAAATTCATCATATTAGCTTTAGGTACTTGTAACCGTGCGAGCAAACTTACATGGCAAAACCTAAACATAAGTGTCGTATATAGAATTAAACATAATCCGGATCACGATATAATTATTTGGTGCCATGCAGCTGATAGATCTGATGATGAATTTTACTATCGACCTACTGAAGGGAGATACGAACGTATCTCGTCAATGACTACTAGTGTTTTCCCCCGTGCTAGTGCTTTATTTTACAAGCTTTTATTTAGTGTCACCTGTCCCGGCGACTACTGTCTGTAATCAAATCTTGTAAGTTAAATTTGTTGCAGTCTCCGGTTTCCGATTGAGCTGAAATTTTGCATGCATACATGTAAATCGGGTGACAATGCAATGTTATTATGACATGGATATGATTATGGATCTGATCTGATTATATGGAGCCAGAAATGTGGCCATGGGAACTCTGTAACCCGATACAGCCTACAGACCCCGATGCAACTCACAGAAAAGCGAAAGTCCTACTTAATGAGCTTCAGTGAAGCCAAACTCAACGATTTTGAGCTCGTTTGTTTCGTCTCGTTTTAGTTATTATTAAATAACGACCAATAAAAGCTTGTTTGAAAAATATACTTTTTTAAATTTTCACTTTGATCTTTGATTTGTTTTGATGTGTCCCGTACATTTATTTATTTATTTACTAATCAATTGCTTGGCACACTTATAGCTACGCCAAGGCGTGTGACAGGCCAGTGCAAAGTAAGTAAGTACTAAGTAAGGACATTTCCCAAACGAAGCAGCCTGGTGGTGAAAATTTTCATAGACAAAATTGCATGTACAGAGTACAAGGTCAAAGTATTCAATTGCAAAAAATCTAACATAATAACAATGCTACGTTAACAATTTAAATTAATTATAATTTATGACAAAATAAATCTGTTGCCTAATAAAAATTCACCGCCGCGCCGGTTTACCAAATCCCGAAAACAAAATTAGAAAATAAAGCCCGCTTACGAATACATTTTAATGATAAAACAACATGCCAAGATTTATCCATTTCTTAGATAATTCAAATTTTTGGACTACGTAGCAAAAATACCAAGTTTTCTCAGATAAAGACTGTTTGATGGAGCACGTTCCACTATTTTATTACGAATTATCTAAAATTTCAAGGCGTTTGCGATCTTATTTCTTTAATGAAATAGTTTAGTGTTTCTTTTGTAAGACTATAGCTATTAACTACTACTTGGACAACGCAATTTACAGTAGAAACATAATTAATTTCGCGTACCTACTTATTGGGTAGGTACTTGTAAGTCAAATTTATTTTACACCAATATTTTCACTAGATTACCACCGAAAACTTTCTTTTGATAATTACGAGTATTGTATTGGTAACTGATACATTTGCATAACGTCTTTCGTTTTTGATTATAATAATAGAACGCCTGTTTCCACGAGTTATCTATCTTTAATTAATTTTTGTTCAACTATCGAAAAAAAATAAAAATTGCTTGAAGTCAAAATACGAGTAATTGTCCAACACCAACTTTGTAGAGAAACATTATAAATTAATAATAGTAATTATAAATTTAATGTTATGTAGAGTGCTAGAGACAGTATTCATATTTCTCTAGTTTAGCGTCAAATGTAGTTTTACCGTCAACCGGTAAAACTCGCTTCCAGAAACTAATTTGACTACCTAGACAACAACATGTTATTTGAATATAACGTCTCTTTTTGCCCATACCACACAATGTAAATGGAGCTGTGAGGTTACCTAGTCCTTTGTGGATGTACTTTAGTAACCTCAATTGCTTCACATAGTGTTGGGACAACACTTTCTGTCTCCACCAACGATCTTAAAATTTTATTTTATTTTATTTATTTTTGCTTTGTTGAAGTAGTAAGCGCCTGTAGGTTATTTCTTTAACACTATCATCATGCCCCATGGTGCCCCAGCGACGGAAATCCCATAAGAATTAGATAGTGCGAGATAGTAAAAAGCCATGTCATTAAAGCAATAGATCCATTATTCCGTGGCAGCATTAAAGAACAAAAAACAAACAAACACGAGCAAGAGTGTGGGCAAGTGATATAATGTAGTGAAACGTGTCTTTTCGTGTTGTTACCAGAACTCCGAAGAAGGTTGTAGTAAAGTTGCCACGACTTTACTAGAGCATGACTGGACTCGACTGTGACTTACTGTGTGTGACTTGGACTGTGACTACGACTCATTTTAACTGCAGAAAGAAGGATCGATGAAGAAAAATGATCGATGAAGAAACATGTATTCGGCTAAAGGACTAGTATCCATGGCCAGGAACTATTAAAAACAACACAGCTCGTATACAGAGTTAGTTGTAATCAGTTAGCATCCTTTTAAGGGCATATTCTGTAAAACAAAACATATAGGTACTTATATTTTTAGTCACTGAAATATTTGTTTGTGTTGTGATTTTGTTTAAATGTACTTTCATACGAACAGGTATTTGTTTTATTAGTGTGAAAGTTTACTTCTAGTGAAAGTGTGCCATAAGTAACGTATACATGTATCTCTTTCCCAGATAAGTGGCAGAAAATTTAGGAAGATTATCGCCATATCTCCAATCGAGGGACCAAACATAGACTTACTATAATAAAAATATTCGGATAGTTTTGGCGGGAACACGGAAAAATCATGTCGTTGCATTCTATTATTTTCTTAAACTTGTGTTTTTTCGCGAATTAATGATAAAAATGTTGGTGTTTTATTCATTGAGTGTTGAATTACATGCACGAGTGTGGGCAAGTGATATAATGCGGTAAAACATGTCTTTTCGTGTTGTTTTCAAAACTCCGTAAAAGCTCATAGTAAAGTCGCCACAACTTTACTAGGGCATGACTTGGCTTGACTTTGACTAATTTCGTATAACTAGCTGTGATTTCGTGACATATTTGACTTGATAATACTACTTAAACTTGAACATTCTGTACACATGTACTGGCAGAATGCACAACGTGCGATGCCAATAACAAAGAAAAAAAATAACAAAACGGTTTCATTCGGATTTTCTTGTACCCTAACAAGCTCTTATCAACTTCCAGATATCTAGCTTTCAATAGTATTTCAAATCTTCTTGTGATAAAAAAAGTGCTCTCTTCGTTGAGCTTACGACATTGCAGCTAATTAAGAAAGTCTTCCACAAAATCAATTAGACTTGCATTTTGCAATCATTTCTTTCTGCATCGTCAGTTAACAGACTTCTGAGAGCTCTCTAATTTGAATCAAGTGTCTCAAGTGAACAGACAATATAATATCGCTGGACACAGCGATATTATTTTACACACAGCGCCATCTAGCCCCAAACAAAGAAAAGCTTGTAATATGGAAACCAGATAGCTGATAGAATACTTATACTACACCCAAACAAACATCTTTGTTCGTCACATAAATGTTTGCCCTGGGTGGGGATCAAACCCAAGCCCTGCAGCTCTGAAGGCAGACATGCTACTAACTGAGCTGTAAGACAACGTATTGTTAATTTCACTAACATTTTTTCAATTGTCGACAAAATTGCACATAGCAACGGTAGATTTATCTATATGCCTATACAACGCTATTCGTAACGGTATTACCTACTAAGCCAAAAAGTGATCATTGTACTTACTGTGAACAATTTTTACTAAGAGCTAACCCTGAAATCGAAAAAAAACCGACTGTGTCACACATTTCATTACGGTAGACTTTCATTTTTCCTTGGTACATTTTCCGATTCCTTTTCTCTTTTTTTTTAGGCATAAGCCTTTATTAACTGCAACAAACTACAAAGACTACTTAGTCTACTACAAAAAAAATAATCTTTTTCAACTTTTCGCTTGATTTCAGGTTTAGTCCCCATATTAAAAAGATGTTCACAATGACCTCCTTTCGGCCTAGCAATACCTTTCTGCGTGATATAATCCTGAAAATTCTAAATTCAGTACAAATAAAGCAGGCAGGGTGACATGAACAATATTAGAAACTTATTTTTGTAGATTTTAACAAAATGTTAATTGAATTTCGCAAAGTCATTGTTCGGTGTTTAGTTTGAAACCAGTTAAATTAATCGTCAATAGAAACGTGGGTTACGAAGTTAGAAACTTTATTCAAAAGTAATTGTTATTAGAAACATAATGGATCTTACGAAAACGATTGAACTGTAAAATAATCATTTTGGTGTTTATCGTTTTCCTCTTATAAACTCATAAATTAAATTTAAACAGAACGCAAATACAATACATACTAACACTTAGAAAACAGATAACCAAGATTTTCAAGACAAATACGTAGTTTAGTTAGTGGGTTTTTTTTTTTTTTTTTTATATAATAGAGAGGCAAATAAGCATGCGGCTTGTAAGCTCACCGCCGCCTATGGACACCTGCAACATTAGAAATTTTGTCGATGCGTTGCCAACCCAGAGAGATATGAGTAGATGCCTTTTTTAAAACGCTCCATATTGTAATTCCTCGGAATGACCTTCGCGGGGAGGACATTCCACATTTTGCAAGTGCGCGGAAGAAATGAGCGCCAGAAACGAACGGTGTGGGATTTCCAGATTTGCAAAATTTGGCTTTGGTTTGAGCATTTGGATTGTCTCTAGACTTTCATCGGTCTGGATACAATCCTTGTTTTTTGTTGTGTAGTAGGCTAAGTAGTCTTTGTAGTTTGTTGTATAAAAAAAAAATACGTAGTCTAGATACTCAAGAAAGTATTAGCAAAGTATTGGCGAAGTTGGACATGTTTTTGTTTTAAGTCTTGATGCTATAAATCTCTAAGGGTTATTTAGGTATGTATGTGTACCCAAGTCATTGATTGCCATTTTCTGCGACGCTGCGTCAGATTGAGTTTCAAAATAGCTCTGCCTTATGCAGTCAGGGCTTGCGCAACGCTTTTCTCAAGTTCAATTCCATTTTCCGCTCTTTAAACTACGCTCTATTGGCAAATACGTGATTTCATCAAAATGACAGATACATTGTTTCATCAAACATTGAGCGAAACCAATGTAGGTTTTTTCGTTTCGTTTAGTTTTTTTGCCTGCTGAGTTTCGAGAGAAGTGTAATTAAATGACAATTGTTTAAATGTGTTTTACTATGATAATAGTAAAAATGCAATAAGTTTTGTGTATAGAATCAGCTCAAGATCATGTAATTTGCTTATTTGTAATGTAAGTTGAGGTACAGGAAACTTGTAGTAGTAGAATAGGGTAGATGACTGATGTTTATATCGTTGAAACCAATAGCTTTGATGAAGAATTAAGTAAATATAGTATGTTTATTGAAACAATAATTTAAATCGGTTAATAATGTTCTGATATATGAGCGTTTAAAGTTTTTGTTAGAGACAACTCTGTCCCTTTCCCACAAAACAAAAAATTACGTGACGCTTTACTTGTTAGAATAGAATTTATATGGCGTACTGAGAAGTGACGTCACGATTTGCTGTTTCGCCACTCTGTCTAGCATGATATTAAAATGCTTATAAGTTGCTTATTTTTGATCAGATTTTCATTTTCTTTTCATTAATCAGCTATATTTATGGACCACATTTATTAGGACAATAAAAAAAACCAGTCATCTAGCCTATTAGTATGCCCTTATAAATTAAAAAGATCAAACCAAGTGAAAATGTTGACACGAGATTCTTATATCAATTCGCCAAAAGTCCGAGATCTAAGGTACCTTCTTGCGGCAAGAATCTTGCCTATTCTTGGCGTTTTCATTAGTAAGTTCAAAATGACGACAGTGTCTTTAAAGTTCAGCGCAGTTTAGATTTTACTTCATTAATTGTTTGAGCTTCATGAATTGTTTGTAGCGCTCGTGGCGTAGCTTGTCTAGGTGATTCTAAACGATCACCGATGTTAAGCAACGAACGGTCCGGTCAGTCTTCGGATGGGTGACCGTGAGTGGCATTTATTTCTGAGCGCTACCGTGGGTCGGATGACACGTTAAATTGTTGGTCCCGGTTGTTTGTTCTACTTTCTATAACAACAACCGTCAGCCATGTCAGAGGCCTTCGGGCGGCACATTAACTCTGAGACTAGGGCTGGCCACTCAGCCTATACGAACTTACTTACTTACTTTTGTTTGAGCTTGTCACGACGTACTAGTTTTGAATGCATGGAACGTCTACATTTCTTGTAAAATATGATTTAAGGCCAGGATATTCCACATTTTAAGCACATTTTTTTATGAAATCAATTATTAGTCTAAAGCTGTATCATGTAGGGTCACATTTAGCGTAGCAAAAATATAGCGGTTAGGCGGTTCGTGCGTGTCAACTTCGATTTTTGCAGGTTTTCTCAGATTACTCGAAAAAGTATCAAAATTAATAACTTTTCAACCATAAAATACTCTCCAAAATACTATTATCTTTCTTTTTTTTTTTTTTTAAATGTGACCATGTGCTTAGGACATAGCTATAACAAAAAAAGTTTAAAAATAGGCACTGTTTTGGTATTTTTTTCTATCGAGGAATGTATAATTAATCGTGTTTTCAACCTAAAAGTTACTAAGACGGATGTTTGACTATAACATATATTTTTTGGCTGTAAATATTTTAACTTGACTAAATAACATTTGGCAACTTTTGAATATAGAGCCCTTAAGGATGCGCTGTTGTTGCAATTATTACTATAAAAGTATGGTCATTAAGTACTTAATACATTGGCGCAGGGACCGCAAGGGTCCCCGCCGTGTATATTCTATCCTAACAATCACTTGTTATACGGGAAAAGGATAGAGTATCTAAGCAGTGTGCTAAGCATGACGCAGCTGCACGCGCGTCGGGCTATGTTTTCACTCTTTGAAAAAGGTCACTGGATGTGATCGAAACTATAGTCGGAGTATCCGATTTAATTAAACGTGAGTATTCCCGTATAAATAAAACAAAAATGGATAGAGTATCTCCTAGCAAATACACACCAAAACCCAAAACGCTTACCATTGATCTGAAAATACATCTTAAAACGTTAGTCATCATCAACATTTCGTGCCATTTTCATAATCAAGTTTGGATTTTAAAAGGCAAAACTTCTTGCGATCGCATGCTGTTTTTACTAGTACAACACTAAAGGTAGTGTTTTTTTTAAAATAATCTTATTATCAAAAGCAAACACTTGGAAACATAATTTAAATATTTAAAAAAGGGTTATTGCTCACTCGTCCTATGACGTCTTCATAAATTGCGAATATGATTTCTTGAGAATATAATGTTTTGCAAATATGATGTTTTGCAAATATGATGTTTTGAGAATATGATGATTTGCGAATATAATGTTACGGCGACGGAGCGGTCTCATCCTTCGTATTTTTTTTTTATGTGTTTAGTTTTGTTTGCGTTAACTTTGACCTTAATTAAAAACATTTGAAGTTTATTCTAAATGTTACATAATATTAGTTTTTCCTTTCTCAAAATCACGGTTTTTGCTCATTATCTTCGATAAAAGTATTTTTCATCGTAAAATACTGTTCTTAAACTTATTTCTGAGAACAGGAATATTTAACTTTCATAAAATTTTCATAAACGCCACTTTAGGCATAATCAAGTTTATTTTTAATTTGACCGGATATAGAAGAGCTTTCTTAGAATTTCATTTTAATTTCATGACAGTTTAATGTGCTTTTTTGGTATAAGGCTTTTCAAGTTTTTATAATTACTCGGATATTTTATGTTTTTCTTTACAAATTGCTTTCCGAATGAGGAACTCATGCAAAAAGAGCCTATATAAACATAATTATTATATTAATGACGTATACTTGATACGGGTATATATTATGCTACTTATGCTCAATGAATTTGCTTTTTGGTGAACCACATCATCATCACCATCAGCCCGGAGACGTCCACTGCTTAACAAAGTCCTCCCCCATAGACGCCACACTGTATGACAACTTGGCATTTGTATCCACCGGTTGCCCGCGACTTTCACAATATCGTCGGTCCACCTAGTGGGACGCAGAGTAGGTGGGCGCTACGCTGCGTCTTTCAAAGTCAAAGTCAAAGTCAAAATTGTTTATAGCACATTTTGCTGATTATGTAACTAACATTACTACCATAATGACCCAAATGCCAGGCCACATCGCTCGAAGAACTAACAACCGATGGGGAAGAAAGGTTCTTGAGTGGCGACCGCGAACCGGAAGACGCAGCGTAGGAAGGCCTACACTAGGTGGACCGACAACATTGTAAAAGTCGCGGGCAACAGGTGGATGCAAATGGCAGGTAGTCGTACAGTCTGGCGGTCTAAGGGAGGCCTTCGTTCAGCAGTGGACGTCTCCGGGCTGTTGATGATGATGACCCAAATGAGGTAGTGTCTTATCCACACATTACCGTTGTCCCTACAATTATATGCGTGAACCACATAAATGTACGGAATAAAACTCAAATTAAATATGCTATCCACTAAAACAAACAAAAAACCATCAAAATTATAAAAAGATTTTGCCCAGTGATAAAAAGAAAAAATAAGGCAATAAAAAAAACATTGCTGAAAAAATTTAAACCGCGGTTATGACTTTCTGAAATTCTTTCATAAGAACGCATATTATAACAGCAATATTAAACTAGTTAACGATACACCTAAAAGGAGAAACCGTTTAAACTTCCCTCCTGATAAGGCTCTATTGATAAATGTTACCAACTATCTTACAAAACCGTACTCTGGGGCCTACAGTACCCCTATAGCCTCTATTACTAGTTATCAATGACTGTCAGAAATGGCCAGTGATAACGATAAGGGTACGATTATCGGAACTATAAGCGGACAATAACTTTGGGTTACTTTGTCTTACTGCCGATTGCTATCTCTACTTCGCTTTATGTTAAGTCTTTGGAATTTAGTCTGAAAGGAGTTATTGTTAATTACTTAAGTCGGTACTTTTGTCGGCTAATTAATAATCATCAAATTCTTGTGTTTCCGATTATATATCTGAAAATAACTTTTCGTGGAATCACTACCAAAATACCGAGAAATAGAGAATCTTCATCTTTTTTTTTTTTTGTGCAATCAACTGACGAGACGAGCAAGACTTTCGCGTGGTGGTAAGCGTCACGCCTGCTACTAACAGCAGCAGTGCCAGAATTGTGAACTTGCGAACACAATCCTGCGCCGCACTGCACTGCGTTCGTCGCCCTGAGATATTAGAAGTTAAATCTCTTCATGCCCAGTGATTTCACTGGTAACATTGCCCTTCAAACCGGAACACAGTAATGCTTGCACACTACTGAAGAATCACTCACTCAAGAATCTGTTAATTACTCAGCGCTGTATTATTATTTTGTACTGATGTTACAGATTACATTATTTTATTTATTTCTTTCTTACTGCGGTTGAATAACTGGCAAAGGTGTGGTACTTGCCCAGGCGGACTCTGGGACCGCCTCTGAAGTATTACCTACCAAGCAAAAAAAAAACCATCAAAATCAGTTCATAATTGGTGAAAACAAAAAAAACATACAGTCGAATTGAGTACCTCTTTTTTTGAAGTCGGTTGAAAAGTGAATAAAATAATCATTACGAATACTCATTTGTTTTTCATCCTTAAGCATTAAATCCTCAAAAACGCTTTCAAGTCGTCATAAAGAAGCCAACACTCTTATTGATATGCATTGAAAAGATCTAATAAAGCGAGATTTTGAGCAGATATATCGCCTCCGATCCCCCGGGCTAAGTGTTAAGTGCTTTGAAGCATGAAATAAGATACAAAACGTTTTTCACACCCTCCTAAGCATTTTCCTTGTTTCTATTTTAAAACAACGTTAGATTAGATATTACCGGCTTAAAGGTTGTTTCGAAAGAGATTTTCCTATAAGTAAGTCAAGAAAACGATAATATTATAACTCTTCAACGCTTAAAGCTATTTTTTTTATAAGTGTTTCTGTATATTGAATTATAAACTTCATAAAAAAAATATTCAAAAGATTATTTCATGTAGTTTAATAAACCCAAACCTTAAGTTCATAAAAGTTAGTAAATAAGTTTCATAAGAGCAGTCACTCTTACACCTAGTGTAAAAAAAAGTATTTACTAGACTAGAAAATCTTTGAACATGCTTTAATTTGTTCGTTTTTGAGAATATTACTATTGTAAGGCATGAACAACATTTATATAAGCTGTAAAGAGCTCATTGATATGGGCCTGGGATTTGAACCCGCGACCCTACGCTTTTAAGTCGAGCGGTATCCCAACTAGGCAATAATTGGTTAACCAGGTATTATTTTAGTAAAATTCGTTAAAAAATTACCATTAGTCCACGTCTCTACACAAGGATAAAAAAATAATGTCCATACACAAGAACAGAGACACACGTATACATATCCCCAATAGCGCCTAAATGATTAGGGCGCTAATGGTGGACTACATCAATCTAATGTGCTTACCTACTTTCTTTCTTGCCCAATTATCTTTTCTTTTCGTAGGGCTGTTAATTATGATTGTGCTTTTTGGCTTGGAGTGAATTGTAGGGGAAACTTATTATATAACTTAGCAACAACCCGCGGTTTCTGCTATCACATTTGGATGGTTATTTTTCCTGTACAAAAAGTTGCTTATATTATCCAGGGAAAATCTATTTTATCTATTTCCGTTACAATCTGGTTGGCTATTGCAAGCGAGAAAAAAAATACGGGTAAACCGAGAAATACAGCTAGTTTTTTTAATAATGTAAAAGTGGTGTTATAATACCACTATACCGATTTAAGGTATAATACCGATAATACCGATTAAACAATACCGATTTAAGGTATAATAGAGGTAGGAACTAGTTCCTACCCCTGTGCCTTAAATATACAATGTGCATAATATACAGGGCTACGTCAAACGGTACTAAGCCGAAAGAAATTCATATATATGGTCGAGGGTAAATAGTATTTTTCTAAGATACAGCCGATTTTTTTCGCGAATTCGGGTTAGCCCTGTAGAAAAAGTTGTCACCATAATGTACAATGACCTGCTTTCAAATGAGTACTACCGATACCAGGCCTAGCGCACTCCGCACTTTAGGTATGAAGCTACAAGAGTACTATTATTTATTCTGTGCTACAAGTACGTGGCGGGGCCGTCTAGACGGGCAAATTCAGTAGGAAGACTTCAGTCAGAAGAGATAAGAGTTACGCGCTAGACAGAGAGGCAACTTCTAGGTTGATATAAATGTAGGTAGTTAGCGCTCGCACGTCCTGAATTGCACTTTATTGTGTCGTAGCAAGAGTCGCTATTTATTTAAACGATTTTGCAGAGTGAATCTTCTGTACGTATTCTGTGCCGACATGTAATATCTAAGTAAAGATTTCGAATTAAGTGTATCATTTATTTATTATTAAGATGATCTGATTAGAGGCTACTCAATATTGCAATCAGTAAACTCGTTGAGTTTTGCTTCATTAGATAAGTTACCAATAGTATTAAAAAAAATACAATGAGACAATTGAGCTTGCTTTACACTATGATATTAGCGTCCTTTCCTTTTATTTTTCTTGTTAACTAGAAATTCTCGTACAGCTTAAACGACTCGTACAGTACTGTCAAATACTGGCTTAAATTTATTTCAATACCTACACAAATATTTTAAATACCATGGCCGTTATTAATATACTGGCTTTGACGTTAACACCGAAAGGGTTTCCGCCATAATTCATCACGCAGGCTACCGAAGACATGTACAAAGATGAATTCTGTACCTTCTGCTTTCTGATAACAATATGAACGTAATAAATTTTCTGTAACGTCGTCGTTTGAAAAATCATTTCTGGAATACAATGTTACTGAGTTTCCTAACGGATTTTGTTTTGTTTCAGGTATGTAGCAGCATCAAAAAATATTATTCGACTGAATTCACTAAATAGTAAGTATAAATATAGGGTTCCTAAGAATTGACATACTGATTTTTGTCCTATTGTCATTAGTCATACGCATCTAGTCATAAACTACATAATGATACATGCACATAATTATTTACCGGCATACTTATTTTTTGTCCTTGTGTTAGTCGATCTTAATAGTAGTGGGACATAATGATTATACATCCTAAGATTAGTTGTCATAAATAGTAATGTTACCACTTTCTTTGTTCATAGAGTTATTGGTCCTAAGAATGATTAGTGCTATTAGCTTTTTTTTGTTAATGAGCTCAGTTAGTGGTGTAATGGAAAATAGAACATACAAAATACAATACATCTGTACACCATCAGTAAAAGTTCTTAAAAACTAATAATGGTGCGTACATCGGCAGTACAAGGGCCTTATCACCTTAAGCGATTTCTTCCAGGCATTCTTTGGATAGGCAGAACAACTTAGTATTAGTATTACAATTTAGTATTATAAATTATTATTATTAAATAGTATAACAATTTAGTAATTAGGTCGGCGGCGCACATATAAATAAATAAAAAATACATATCATAATTTATATATACCTATTATAAATATATATACATAATATAATATATAGGCTAAGGCCTATAGGTCTTAGCCTAACCTATCCGAGCGAAGCGAAGGTTTTTTTTATTTCAATCCAAAAATCCTCATAACTCGTGCAACACTTTAAGTATATTAAATCTAAGTGTAATATACCTCCATGGTGCACCCCAACTCGAATTGGTTAGGTTCGAAATGGGTGACAGATCCGAATCAGAGCAACCCGACTCCACCTAGTCTTGTGGTCCCTACCCCTAGAGTGTATATAAAAAGCGCGGGAGCCAGAAGTTCAAGGGAGGACCTGAAGGGACACTCAGGAGCGACCGCAAGAGCTTCTGGCGGGAGCTCACCTGGAGTTGGTTAGGTTCTAAATGAGTGACAGATCCGACTCGGAGCATCCCTATTCGAATTATATGAAAGTTAGGTGCGAAGTAGAAATAATGCCTCTTAATTTTTTTGGATGATTTTATATAAGGATGAGTAGCTGTTATGTTTATTTACTGTAGGATTTAAATTTTTATGGATTTTAAATATTATATCGAATGAATATTAGTAGCAGTGATGGTATGTGTAGTAATGTTATGTAGATTTACCATTAGGATGAGTGATTATTAGGACTTAAAACGGTATGGAATACATAATTAGGATAAAAATTTGTATGGGAATTATTAGGGATCCAGAAATATAACCACACATGCGAACATAAAAAACCACATTACTGGTTTTTCTGTGAAGGAATCATTGTGAGGAAATCTGCATGCCTGAAAAAAAACAATGAGATTTTAATGTGAATCCACCGACACCACACGCTGTCGCTCCGGTTAAAACATGGCTATCGAAATCTTATTCTTAGCATACTGTAACATTCCGTGTTTAGTGAAATAAAATATTTGAATTCGAACCCAACATTTTAAGCGGAGGAATTCTTCGAGCGTAGATTTGTACCATGCAGTGCATGTTAAATGTTGTAACAGAGCGTCCATAGTCGTGTGAAAATGTAAAAATTACAGTAAATTCAGAAGTTTTTTTTGCCATCTAACACGCAAACGGGTTGCCTGATGATACTATATCACCGTCGCCTATGAATATCTGCATTACTAAAAACTAAACCACAACCAGTCTGTTAACTTTTCAAAACTTTGTGCAAGAACTTTTGTAATTTTTTATCGCAAGTTATTGGATCTCTCAATAATCAAATATTTTACCAAGAACCTCATTAAGTTTTGTGGGTAATGTAGTCAGCTTGGAACTTCGCTAGGTTGACTCGCAATGACTTAGACCGGCATTTAATCTTTGACTTATTATTGTACTTATAATAGGTACTTTTAACAGCGGGGTCGTTCCTTGTTTAATTTTAAGTATTTGACGTGCGATTCTGTACTATTATTAATTTATTATCCAATACTGCAACGACAATTATAATTATTCAGATCACTTATGCTAAGTAACACTGAGTTGTACAAATATTTACTTTAGTTAAGACAATAAAGAATTTTAAATGTCAAAATCAAATCAAAATCAGTCTGTAAAGTATCTATTATAAGGGCCCGTGTTTTTTACATAAAGAAATAAAAAGTTAATATGTGAAAATTTCACAACTATGCCACGTAGGTATAGAAAAAAATGCTAGGAGTTTTGTGTTATAATAATAAATTTGTAGTAAAGTTTTATTTTCTGAGCAAACATACGTATCAATGTAAACGTAACATAGTAACGTTGTTCAAGCATCGTTACGTAACAACTTCTCTTAGGATTAGTGAGGATTTCGCAAATTTCGTCGTTCATTACGGCATTAAGGCACTGCGCGCGACCTAATTGGCAAATTGATGCGACAATGTTCAACGGGTGATTTCACAGAAACAAATTCCGCTTGGTTATTTGCAGAATTAAACGAAGCGTATTCGGAAAAGTGTTGCTGAATTTACCCTGTTTGTGCTGAATTTGTATTGCGTTTCTCCATTGATGTCATTGTGAAGCAAATAAATATTTAAAACCTGTAGATTCAACTTCAGTGCTCGAAAATGGCAAATTGCTATGTTTGTTTAAGCAGAAGGAATACTTTGACTAAAAATGGAGTTGTTGTTGTATATCAATATTCTGATAATTGTGAAAGGTCCTATATTTCAAGTCACTCCTCAATTTTAGTTTTTTTTTTTTGTAATGCAGTATTTCTTTTCATGAAGGTGATCAGATTTAGTGGTGTTCCTTGATATTCTGTGGAGTCGTGTGCTATGTTGAGTACACCCCAATTTGCTTCATTCGGATTATTATATTAAATGTGGTATTAGACAGAGACCACAGACGCCCGGAGGATCAGTTATTGTCAGCTTTTTTTTTTACCAAAGATCTATTTACTTTTGTCATTATTCACGCCTACCATACAAATTTTGACACTTTTGTCTATTACCAGTCAAAGTGGCTATAGTATGATATCGAACCAAGTTTTTTATATTTTTTTTTTTGTTATTTTATTTGATAATGGGTTGCGTTTGACCATATCCTGCCTGATGTTAAGCAACGATCTGGTAAATGTAAATGTACCCATTTCAGCGCTGTAGAAATTATTATGTTGATTTGCAATAAAAAATACCGTGGAAAGGACGCTCAAACTGGCACGGAAATTAGAAAGTACTTAGTTCCTTACATTGCTACATAATCCAAAAAAGGATAAAAATCTAGCATACATTTACCAGCATTAGCAAAAAAAATTGCATTAAAAGCTCATCGTACAAATGTCAGCACCGGTTCTCAGAAATATTTTAAAAACGTACTGCATCTGTTATGACTCGAAACAGCCTCTCTTGTGGAGAGCTTATTGCTAATGCTTCCACGATTTCTGCACTTACGTTATTTCCACTGGGAAAATGATACAGAGCCTCAAATTAGTGAGAAGCCCTTCTCATTTTTGCAGACAAATGTCTTAGGTGTAATAGAGGAATCAGGGGAATCACAAGCATATTTCGTAAGGTCATAATAATGGATAATGTAAATGATTTAACGAGGTACCCGAAGACTAGGAACTAATGCAGCAACTACATGGACGAACATGGTTTACATGTACCTGCAAAAAAAATATTAAACTACCTAACTAAACCAAACCTGTAACTTTAAATATTAACAGTATTTTATAAGAATTTACTGGAATAGACAAGATGACTCGTTATATTTGATTGCCTACAAAAATAAATTTGTTTTTGTTAAAGTTTTTTTTTAATAAGTATTTAAATTACATTTTATGCTTCACGAAGAGTGCACTACAACATTATAATAGTTTGATGTTAGTTTGTCGCGCATACTCTAAAATTATATTCTTACTTAACAGCTTAACACTCACTTCGCAGAAAAAGGACAAAGCATCGTCTTAATCATCACCAAGATCTTTAAACGCCTTTAGCCCCAGACCTTTATCAGCCGTTTTTTTAGTGTGAGTGCATCATATTTAATGATTACACCAATATTATTCTCTAGCTCATTCCTTGCCCAGAGATTTTCTATAGCCAGCGTACTTGGTATTGGGACCTACCACATGTACACTAATTTTTTTTTGATTAATTGTTTTTAAGTTTGTTTTAGGATATTTTAAATTTTAGTTTTTATTTTAATAACTAATTTTAGTTTTTATTTTAACTACTAATTTTAGTTTTTATTTTAATTACTAATTTTAGCTTTTATTTTAATTAAATTATTTTAGCTTTTATTTTAATTTTGGTTAAAGAGCTGTCCAGACGCCTCGCAGATGTAACGGGTGGTCAGAGAGCTGGCGCTTACCTTGGCCAAAGAATAAGTTTGGCCATTCAGCGTGGTAATGTCGCTAGCTTTTTAGGTACCCTACCCGAAGACAGTGACCTTAATGTAGTTTGTTACCTATAATTTATAGTTTTGGTTAGTTCAGGATAGGTATTTAATTTTATTATTTTGTTTTGTATATAGTTCTTAATTTTCTGCGTAATTTTATTGTTGGAATATTATTAGTAAAATCTACATTGTATACATATTAACATGTAAAATTTGTTAAATAAATAATAATATGAAAAAAAAAAAAAAAAAAAATATTACTAATTTTAGTTTTTATTTTAACATTTAATTTTAAATACTTACGCTATTTTAGTTACCTATAGGACCTAGTTACCTACAGATATATGTTTATACACCTACGCTATGTCATTAGTGTGCGACTATTAGTAACGCGATCTCGTTTAACCGACTTTGTTGTTTATGAGTACATTTTGCCGTACATCGCCAAAATCACAGAGCTGTTCTGACACATCGCATCCCCGCTACGCTACCACCTCATACATATTCTTCATTCTAATCATAGTCATGTTTATGCAAATATATTTTGTTCGTTCCCTTCCCATAACTCCATAACTCTTGTATTACACAGAGCTTCGCGGCAACAGTCAGCAACTTTTCAAATCCCGTCGTCCAAAGTAAGCTGGTTATATTAAAATGTATGTATGAAAATCCACTCTAACTTGACCTCATTTAAAAGGCCGTTTTCAGCAGTTATTAATTTGCAAACAATATTGTGTACCCAAAGTAAACATCTTAAACAAATTGCTGTTTGGTTTTGAATGGCATCAATTAATTTACAATAAGTTATTGAGTACGTATTCTGTAAATACATAAATATAGATGTGGTCGTAACTCAGCACCATTATGAATTCGGCCTTTATTATCGCTTATTATCATGGCTAATAATAATCAGTGGATAATAATCCACTATTTGAACGGTTTTGTTGTATTTTGTAAAGTAAAAAAAAAAACACAATATGAAAACGAATTGGGGGTATCTCTCTCTCTCTTACTCTCTCTCTCTGTCCCTATTTGTGCGATGTGTATAATTATGTGTGAGATGAAGAGTTAAGGAGAGTGTATGTATTATGAGAGAGGATTGTGTGTGTGCGTGTGTTTGTTTGTTACTAATCAATTTCATACTTACCTACCAACAGACCTGATTTGTATGTTGGCATGATGTTAGCTTGTTATGTGGATCCAGTTTTTTTTTACCGACGTCAAAAAAGGTTATCAATGCGTCACGTATGTTTGTAATATTATTGGAACTGTAATATATTCACATACTGTAATATTTAACATAAGATAATCTATTAGGGCTTCCAAACTAATATGCAAAATTTTATAGGTGTTTATAGGTCCTATGTATGTTTGTCCACGCGTATCTTCGAAACTATCAATCGGTTTGATACCATTTATTTTTTATTGGTTTACGTCTACTTCAACTTAGGAAACGGTGCCAGTTGCATCAAACTCTGTTCAAAAGTTTAAATGATATGAACTAATTAATACCTGTAAGTGTGGCGGCCTGGCTTATGAAAATTCTTATATTCTTTCAAAGGGTATATACTTTCGAGGTGGTCCGATAATGTCCCATGTTTTAAGTCGGTTGTTTTTTTAACCGACTTCAATAAAGGAGGTTCTATGTTCGACGGTATGTATTTTATTTTTTAATGTTCACCGATTTCTCCGTCAATTGTGCACCTATTTTGATAATTCTTTTTTTATTTCAAAGGGTATTTTCCCGAGGTGGTCCCATATTTATTTGAAGTCGGTTGTTTTTTTATTTTTTGAAAAAGTTACTTGTAAAGTTTTTACTCGTTTATGCACTGGAGTGACGAGACGAGCGAGATGTTCGCCAAGTGGTAAGCATCACACACACACTTGCTCATAAAATTAGCAGTGCGAATATCTTGTACAAAATCCTGCCGCTCTGCACTGCACTCGTCGCCCTGAGTTATTATTAGATATCAAATCTCTTCATGCCCAGTAATTTCTTGGTATTATTCCTCTTCAAATCGAAACACAGTTATGCTTGCACACTACTGCTTGGCGATTGAATAACTGGAAAAGGTGTGTTTAACACATACTTTCCCAGGCGGACTCTGCTAGTATTACCAGCACATAATTGACAAGCCTTCCGGTATAATTGTCATCCGGAGTCCTAAGAATTGACATACTGGTTTAGGACAAAATTTTATGACTTTTGAATATTATACCGAATGAACATGAGGAGCAGTGATGGTATGTGTAGTAATGTTATGTAGATTTATTATGTATTAGGATAACTGATTATTAGGACTTAGAACGGTATGGAATACATAATTAGGACGAAAATTTGTATAGAAATTATTAGGGACCCCTGCCATCCACACCAAGAACACAATAAAATTAATTACTCAACGTGGTATTAGTCATTTTAATTTGTTTAATATTTGATAAAACGATATACACACAATAAAGAAGGTTATAAATATGGCAGAAAGGCATGAAATATATTTGGACGCAAAATTCACATTTTGTAGATTCTCCCTCGTGAAGTTAGCTTATTTAATGCGCAAATTCTGTGTAGTTTGTGTTCTAATGTCGTTCTTTGAAGCTAAGCTTATTAATATTTTTTATTTTAAATGAACATTTTACTAATCTTTGCTTCCGAAACATTATGGTTAATTAAACATCTTTACTGTTAAGATTAGTCTTAGGATGTAGACTTAATGGCTTTTGGATTTATCATAGGTAACTAAACAGGATTATGTAGAACAGTAGTATTAAACTGAAACAAGATCGTTGTACTCACTATTATGAACTTTTTCTATGAAACCGATACTAAAATCACGTATAAATCAGCTGGTCCAAATATGTACTTTGTCTTAGGTGAATTAGGTACATGTTTCTATGGAACACCTGATTTTTATTTTTATTCCATCCCACTGTAAAAGTTGTTACAATCACAATTAACAGTAGGTGCCTATTTTAAAATGTACTGCAATATATGTGTCGCAACCAAATTAAAGAATACGCCTTATTAACGGCTAGCCATTACAAAAATCGGAGCTGTTTTATAAATCGGCGTATAAACGCTTAGCCGATTTGTATTACCGTTAAAGATAGTCCGCCGCATTGTATGAGTGCTTCGCGGCACGGCACGGTCGATCTTATCCTATCGACGAACAAAAATCAATGTCCATTCCGATTACTCCTTTAAATTGACATGTTTTTCGAAGGAATAAGTAGTTGAATAAGGTATGCTGATCACAGCAGATCACATCAACAGCCAGAAGACGTCCACTGCTGGACGAAGGCCTTCCCATTCATAGGGAGGGGTCGCCATAATCCCCACGCTTGGAAGGCGGAAGGTAGGCTGAAAATTATGAGTAATTTTGTACGGATTTCTGTGAATGCTGCAAGTAAGGCGCGGGTAGTGCATATAGCATACCCTTTTTGGAAAGTGTTCCTAAGCGCATAGTGACTCATGTTCAGTAGGTAGATATACAGCGATTCATTGTACACAGTAATACAAATACCAAGTAAAGGGTGCTTGGAAAACTCGTTAGTGTGGCCATAAAACGTTTTATTGCAGGTAGAATGCTAGACCAGATACGTTTGTTTCTAACTGTTGGCGGATTAATTAATTTTCGTTACCTATCTTTTGTGCTTTCTAATTTGTACTAAGCCAGTTACTTTAATATCGTACAAGGACGCTGTTTTAATCTTCTGTGGGTTCTTTGCGAGTTTATTTTGTATTTAGGTTACTATTTCTGTGACATTTATTTTTATTACTAGTACTAGAGGTCACCCGCGACTTCGTCCGCATACGGAAGAAATTCGGCCCGCTCCGAAAATTCACCACTTTAGATCATCCCGAGCAATTGAGTTGGGGGAGTTGGGGCAACTCGCCCAACTCTCCCAACACTACCGACTCTACCGATGCGACCAACTCTACCAAACCCCCCAACTTCCCCCCTTTGAATGAACTACCCAAATATCAATTTTCATCACTACTTTGCGAGTTTATTTTGTATTTAGGTTACTATTTCTGAGACATTTATTTTTATTACTAGTACTAGAGGTCACCCGCGACTTCGTCCGCATACGGAAGAAATTCGGCCCGCTCCGAAAATTCACCACTTTAGATCATCCCGAGCAATTGAGTTGGGGGAGTTGGGGCAACTCGCCCAACTCTCCCAACACTACCGACTCTACCGATGCGACCAACTCTACCAAACCCCCCAACTTCCCCCCTTTGAATGAACTACCCAAATATCAATTTTCATCACTATAACTTCAAAAACAAAGAACTTTCCATACAACATTCCACCGCGCTTAAATCGTCGCTGCTTTTTTTTTCAAATAGCATTTTTTTTTAATGAACTATCCTAATCCAAATTTTCGTGACTACCAACTCTACCAACCCCCCCCCCCCGCCCCTCCCAACGTCCCCCCTTTGAATAACTACCCAAATATACATTTTCATACAACATTCCACCCCCCTTAAATCGTCCCTGTATTTTTTTTTTAAATTTGCATGAACGAACTGTCCAAATCCTAATTTTCGTGACTAAAAGTACAAAAACATAGGACTTTCATACAAACTACCCCCCCCCCCTTTACCCCCCTTGGGGGTCGAATTTCGAAAAATCCTTTCTTATTACATCCCTCCGCATCGAGACGAATACACCCTCCAAATATCAAGTCTGTACGACCAGCGGTTTGGGCTGTGCGTTTTCTGTCAGTCAGTCAGTCCGTCAGTCGGGCAGGACAGAGCTTTTTATTATATTAGATTTTCTTTATTACAATATATCAACAGCAATTATGAATACCTACTATGAGTTACTAATTAATCTTTAAATGAATAGTTTAGCTAGTTCTACTAATAAAGTAGTGTTTTAAAAATAACTTATAAGAAAAAAAAATAAGATAGTAAGTAAATGTACTTGACAAGCGGAAACTGTTGCTACCACAAGAATTTTATTGGCTGAGTTTTGTAAGCGAATGAAGTTTTGTTCGTATGCATAATTATAATCATTTAATTCCTCTGAATCAGGAAGCGTAAGCGTATCTTCAAACCTGCTTGTTTCATTCATTTAAAAGTAACGTAACATCATCTATATATAAAATTCAAAGTCCTGACTGACTCACTGACTGATATATCAACGCACAGCCTAAACCGCTGGTCTTAGAGACATGAAATCTGTGTTCTTTGAAAAGTGTAGGTATCCACTAAGAAATATTTTTTGGAAATACTACCCCTAAGGGGGTAAAATAGGGGATCAAAGTTAGTATGAAAGTACTTTGTTTTTGTACTTTAAGGGCCGCTTGCGTAACAGTCCTTAAATGCGTTTAGCCGACCACTTAAATGCATTTAGGTGACTAATCACGTTTAGCATCTTGCACAACAAAAAATAAACCCTTATACATGTTTAGCGAACTGTCAAAATTAAACACTCCGGAATGACCGTTTAGCGAAATTTAAATGTTTTTAGCGCCATATTGAATGGTCAGCTGTTCTTGGTTATTTTGTATTTTCGTGTAAATAATAAAGAAACATCATTTGTGATGTGCTGTATCGGTGCAGTTGCAATGTTTTGTTTAAAAAATATTACCTATAGGTATAAACCATCTACAAATTCTACAATGGATATGTGGGATTTCTCAGATGATGAAGAGATGTGAGAGATGTTTTTAGCCAGACCATTGCACCAAGGCAACTATTTCCGAGGTCAAGATTATTTGACGATTTTTTTGAAGATAAATTTCATATTTCATACCACAGGTGATTTTGCTACTAAAAATAGACGTCATGTATTTAGGTAGGTACTATATAATTATATTATATACCTACTCATATTTAAATAAAATACCATGCACTTTTTATTCAATATTCCTATAATAATTTACTACTATACCAGTGAACAAAGCATTGAGTTCCTGGAACAAAGGCTTCACGGTAAATTAACGAAAACAAAAAAACAACAAAGCAGTCAACACGTGGCATTATTTGAAGTTTACAATTGAAATGTATTCTGTTCTACGTAAACAAATCAAAAATGTGAGTGCTTGACTGTGCTTGACGATGGTTTGACGGAAAAAAACATTAAATGCGTCAAACGGACCGCATGTGGACATTTTATGGGACGCGCTAAAAACGATTAGTTAAATAGCATCGGAAAGCGTCTTACGCAAGGCATCGCTAAATGCATTTAGGCAAAATGTGTTTAGGCAGCTAAACGTGTTTAGTTAAATAAAATTAAAGACCATACGTTATGCAAGCGGCCCTAAGTCACGAAAATTTGGATTTGGATAGTTAATTTAAAATAAAGTTTTCAATATTTTTTGACAGGGAAGATTTAAGGGTGGGAAAGGGGAGATGGAATGTTGTATGGAAAGTTCTTTGGTTTTTGAAATTATAGTGATAAAAATTGATATTTGGTTAGTTCATTCAATTGGGGTGGGGGGAGGGGGAATTGCTCGGTATGATTCAAAGTGGTGAATCTTGGGAGCGGGCCGAATTTCTTTCCTACGCGTACAAAGTCGCGGGCGACCTCTAGTTGAATATAATATTAAAAAAACAACTGACGTTAAGCTATTGTGGGACCACCTTACTGACCAGTGACCTACTGACCAGTGGACCACCTCTAACTTTCAAACAAAGTCAGAATTTTCAGAATCGATCCACAATTGATGGAAAAATCGGAGGACACACATAAAAATACATACAGAACATAGATACTTCTCTTTTTTTAAAGTGGGCTAAAAATGTTAAGATTTTTTGAATTTGCTACGAAACCCAAAAATACTACTATTTAAGCTTCAGTCTTATACATTGTTTCCGAAGAAGCTTTTTTTACTATAAACACTTCTTATAAAAATGGTAATGTTATATCCTGCTTCTGGCGTACGAAAAAAGAATGTGACTAAAAATATAGACCCTAAAGAACGTTCCTTATCGCGGCAATGGTAAAGTCTTGTCTTTTCTTTATGGGGATTTACGTGAAATCCCTACTCACTGGATGCGTAAGAGTTTGTTTTCGAAATAATATATCACACTTAACTTAAGATTACTTTAAGCTCCGAATAAGAAGATATATTGAAGGCTTAATTCAAGAATTCGCTGATATTTATTTCTTAGTGGAGTCGCGAAAAGATTAGATTTACTGCTGTCGATATATTTTAGAACAGTTCTCAAGAGATTCTTGATTTAAATAGAGTAAAACTAATGAAAATGGACGTCTAGTGAGTAATTATTAAGACAATTTATTTAATGAGTGAATAATAACAAAGATAAATCTAAAGACACTGTTTTAAATTATCACGGCTGTTCTTTACAATTCAATGATTTGTTGTGGGATATTAAATAAATAAATATTGTGGGGACTTTTATTACACACAGTGCCATCTAGCCCCATACTAAGCAAAGCTTGTATGATGGAAACCAGATAGCTGATAGAATACTTATATATTTTTTTTTTCGTAAATACATACTTATAATACATACTACACCCAGACACGGAACAAAAATCGATGTACGTCACAAAAATTTTTGTCCTGGGTGGGGATCGAACCCACGCCCTACAGCTCTGAAGGCAGACATGCTACCAACTGAGCTATCAGGCTATCTATATTTACCTGCCCGTGAACATGGTGCATGTAACTGCGATGAAATATGAATCGCTTCTCCAAGGGCGATTGAGTCTAAGGCATATTAGTCTATAGGCCACTGGATGCTCTAGTTTTACTTAGAATCAATTTACGATTTACTAGTCGTGACCTGCTATTTCACCTTCGATTTTGTTCATCATGCTGGCCCGGTACAAGGACGGATTCGCATACTTTATACATTGAAGTCTTTTACCAAAAGTCAGTGGTATGACTTGAAAATGTGTTACATTACAAAAACCCATTAGTACAAGTTCGCGATCGAACTCGAAATTTCACGAATATGAAACGCGAAAATGCGTTCTCACAAAAATGTATCCAAAGCTAAGCTGTTTGTTTAGCAGTGAGTTGAAATAAATAGAGTAGTTATTGTCGAACAAAACTGCTATAAAAACTGACTAGAAGTTGCCTATATAAATATACTTACGCATGTTTCTATGCAGTTTGTTAGGAAGGAAAAAAAATTACCGACTTTATACGCCACACCTGTTGTTAGAAAGAGACAAATATCAAATTTTTCTTACGGCGTAATTAGCTACACAAGTTGATTGGCCAGAGCGAGCGCCCTCGCCACGCCGCTGTGACTCTCTTTCACTCTCTCACACAAGACGATCTATCTATCTCGGTCATCCATTTTAAAGTGACAACAGTCGCCTAAGAATAAATAAATTTCATTTTTTCCCATTGCAATAAAAATACAGTGTTTACTCGTGAAATTATATTTTTTTTTGTCTCTCACAGTGCCTGTGTAGATTGTGCAGTGTCTAAATACACATAAAGTCATTATAATCACCATCTTTTTGCTAAAAAACATACGATTAGCGGCAGCGTATTACCGGACATTCGGAAGTGAACGACTGGTAGCGATCACAGCAATTACCTTGATTGCGTCTAGTAAATATGGCGGGGGGACAACTCATCTACAGGTAAAAACATCTTAGCTGTTTAGTATTATAATCATAATCAGTGCCTAAAATAATTCTTGATCACACTACGGCGCCATCACGCCATAGAAGCTGTTGTTTTGCATTCCCACCAAATTTACAGAGAGATATGCTCATCGTAATGAACAACTTTTAGTATGAGGCCAACCTGGAAATCACGAAAAAAAATCTGTTTTTCCATATATTTTGTCCAAGGTCAATGAACCTTTTGTGTGGAACAGCTGTTTTTTTTCGCGATTTCAGTGTTGATCTCACAGTAAAAGCTGTTCATAACGATGACTATATTTATGTCTGTAAATTTGGCGGGAATTCAAAACAACAGCTCGTAATACCGGCTGTTAGTTTGAACACCGTTATCCTTCTAGGATATCATTGTACTCATCATTATGAACAACTTTTACTATAGGGCCAACCGTGAAATAGCGAAAAGAAATCAGTTGTTCCATACAATTTTTTTATTGATCTTGAACAAAATGTATGGAGTAGCAGTTTTTGTTGCTATTTCAGGGTTGGCCCCGTAGTAATAGTTTTTCATAATAATGAGTACAATGAAGAAGGATAACGGTGTTCAAACTAACAGCCGGTATACCTAAACTAATTTATTGTGTACTATTTCGGCACATGAATCCGATTTGCAAACACCTGACACTAACTTAATCACGTACAAATGCTCATTTAACGCTCACTAATTACTGCTAGCTAAGCATGTAGTTGACTTAGACAGGACGGTTTCTGATTAAATTCAATTGCATCTAATCAGTTTCAGTATTGAACATTTATAACTGAATCTTAAATTGAGACTTATTATAGAATGAACTTGATTAAATTTAATTACGTTCTGACAATTAACAATGAAAAACACAGACAAGTAAGTAAAGAACACATCAACAAACAAAAATATATTCCAAAACTAAAAGAGAGGAGTACAATCGTATGCCCTCATATGTCCAAATCCAAAACTATAATGTTTCTGACTCTTTAAAACAAACTCAAAACTAGAGAGGTTTACTATCAATTAAAGGGTTCCACAATCCAGATCTGGATTCTATTATCAGATCAGTTCATTTGGTTTATTGGATTGTCATCCAAATTACATACGTAAATACTTGCCAAGTTTCAATACAGGTCACCCAAGCCCATAACCAATGAGCTCATTGGAGTTTATGTAGGGATTTTCATACCACGGGCCTTTCGGTGAAGGAAAACAACGTGAGGAAACCTACAAACGTCTGGAGAAGAAATAATGTACGTGAAACCTCGAACTCGCAACTGAGCCAGCTTAGCAGATATAGCCCAATCTCCCTTCGAGCGTTGACCCCAAGTCCAGCAGTGGGCTATTCAATAGGCTGATTATTCTTACGGTTCATTTTCAAATCGATACGACAGTAAGATGTATGAAAAATGTACTTCCAAGATTTGCTTACATAGTAAAGTTAATAATGTTGAGAGTGTATTAAATAAATAAAAATGTCCTGTTAGAAACCATAAGTAGAAGTATAAAAACAACATCACCATGTAAAGGAAATAATGTCACAAAAACATCATAATCAATAACCGCAGTGGCGCGTAATTATTTTTTTCTTTTTTTTTTCTTAGTTATTGGCATCGCACGTTGTGCATTCTGCCAGTGTCAAGTTTATGAATTTTCAAGTTTTTATATTAAAATTAAGTCAAATATGTCGTGAAAATAAGACACGCCCTAGTAAAGTTGTGGCAATTTTACTATGAGCTTCTACAGAGTTTTGAAAACAAGACGAAAATACATGTTTCACCACATTATATAACTTGCCCACACTCGTGCATGTAAAATAAAACACCACCATTTTTAAAGCGAAATTATATAATTGTTTATCATTAAATCGCGAAAAAACACAAGTTTCAGAAAATAATAGAATGCAACGACATGATTTTCCCGTGTTCCCGCCAAAAACCGTGGCGCGTTTTAGTGCTTCTTGTTTGGAGTAACATTAAAACATGGCGATACCGTCCGAAACGAGGTTCTAATGGCATTTTAATATTGTCCCAAGAAACACTAATACAGGCATAAATACAGGTTCAATATTTTAAATGTGACAATCCTTGATGCCACACGATGTCTTAAAATCCTAATTGATAAGAGAAAAAAAATGCTGATGTGTCCAGTTTGGCTACACATAATATGAAAATCTCATTTCCTGGTTTTAAAAAAAAACTGCTTTTTCAGTGAATTGATTGTGACCAGAAAAAAATTAAAAAGTTGAATTAAAGAGATTTGTCAGCTATAATATTTCTGGGTAACAGGCGCAGTGCAGTGCGGCGCAGGATTTTATCCGCAAATAATTACACAATTCTGGCTTCGTTACTGTTGTTGGCTTACCACCAGGCGAACTTACCACTCGTCTTTTCATTGCAAAAAAAACAACAAGTAACTGTATAAAGCTTTACAAAAATGCGGGCTGTCGTTAACATTAGGGTGTTACTCTTTTCGCCCAAAATGTTATTAAAGCATTTGAAGGGCGATAATGATTTTTTGATTGTAAAAAATATTAACCCTCCGGTAGATAATTGGGCTATTTGAATAACTTTTTGAATTCCTTACAGTATTTATCGTCAATGTTTTTGTAAATCGTTTCCGCTGAAACAAAATTCCGATTTGGATAATTAATGTTCTCTCTTCACGTACTCTTGTGTTCTCTTTCCTGGTTATTCGATCGCGTTCTTAGTGAATAGATTTAGTGAGCGCTCTCCTCCCAAATATTTTAATCTCAGTCAAAAATTACGAGCCATATTTGACGTAAAGTCTAAATCAAATGACAATAGCAACAGATTAAAACGCGGAGGCATAAAAGACGGTATTTTAATAACATCCGAAACGTCCGTCGCGTCGGCTTCCTTCTTTAGAGGTTTCTTTATTATGTTCAACTTTTTGCCCATAAACCATCGTAAAGCTCATACTCTCCTAATGTAGAGTTGGACGGTTGTTCATGACTTTTATTTTTTGCAATGAGTTGAATGCTAAGAGACCTCAATTGTCCATTGCAATTATTCTAGTAAGTCATACGTAGGACGTAGGTACTGGGTAGTGGGTACCATTACTTGTAATGGAATGAGTACTCGTAACAAAACAGAAGTCTAGGGCAGTTTTATTATTCCTATGTCTTGAATGCATAGACAGTAAGAAAAATTATGACCTCTGGCAGGACTTGAACCTGCATATGATAATCTCTGAGTTTCCGTCCCAACTGCTTTGACAGGTAAGCTACAGAAGTATCTGCTTTACCCGTCATAATTCTCAAACTGAATAATCACACAACATTATAAAAAAAATATAATCAATAGTTCTATGATTATTTAACATATATTTACCATGATTATATTTACAAACCAGCTCCACATTTCGGCGCATCATAGAAATAATAATAGAACTGTAATGGACAACCGTGATAGTTTCAAAACAGTGTTTTACAAAGTCTGTGGCATTTTTGGAGGATTTACCTCTGTGGCATTACTGCCTTGGCCTTAATTTCTTTTAGACGTAGAAGCCGTGGTAGCTTAATCGTGAGACCGCTTCACTTGTAATCGTGAGGTAGCGGGTTCAAACCCAGGCCCGTACCAATGAGCTCTTTGGAGTTTATGTACGACTCATACCACTGATGTTTTGGTAAAGGGTAACATCGAGAAGAAACTTGCGTACGTCCGGAGACGAGATTCAATGGCGTATGTGCATTCACCAACCCACAACTGGGCCAGCGAGGTGAATATGGCCCATTCTCCCTTCGCAGGTCGGCCTATGTCCAGCAGTGGACAACTAAAAAGGGTGATTATGTTGTTAAATTGTTATGTTTTTTTTCTTAGTTATTAGCATCGCACGTTGTGCATTCTGCCAGTGTCAAGTTTATGAATGTTCACATTTATTTGTTATCATCAAGTCATATAAGTCATGAAATCACAGTAAGTCACACGAAATTAGTCATAGTCGAGTCCAAGTCATACCCTAGTAAAGTTGTGGCGACTTTACTATGAGCTTCTATGGAGCTTTGAAAACAACACAAAAAGACATGTTTCACCACATTATATCACTTGCCCACACTCGTGCATATAATTCAACAATCAATGAATAAAACACCACAATTTTTAATCATTAATTCGCGAAAAAACAAGTTTAAGAAAATAATAGAATGCAACGACATGACTTTTCCGTGTTCCCGCTAAAATTAAAAGTTGTGTAGTATGATGTTAGAATTTAGTGTTGGCAAAACACTTTGAATTTGTTATGTGATCGTTGACTGAAGGGGTTAAAAAAGGATTTCCTCTGTGAAACAAGGGATAATTTGTCTGAGTGCTCTAAAAATAAGAAACTACTACTATCCCTTAGCCTGCGATGCTATTCCGGTCTTCTGTCATTCTCATCTAAGTATTGATTTACATAAGAGCGACCGGGACAAAAACAATAATTATTGTTAACACATGCACGGTCTAGAATAAAAAAACAGACGTCTTAATTTTTCATACTGTGTATGCATTAGTAATACGGATTATATAATACGCTTTTTTTTAAATACAACCGACTTCAACTGAACACCTGAGCGCCTAACATGCGCACCGCGAGAAAATTTTCTCGATTCTACAAAACAGGACAAGGCTACTAATCTGTATAAGTTTGTCTCGTTTTCGCACGACATAAAGACACGACAAAATTTTCTCGCGGTGCGCATGTTAGCCCTGCTGGATGATATCTTCATGTTTTCTAGTAATATTGATTTAAAACCCAAAATACTGAACCGATTTCGATAAAATGTATATACCACCTCTGAAATTTAACCTACCAAACAAAAAAAGAATCATAAAAATCAGTTCATAATTGGCGGAGTAATTGCGTAACATAAAAAAAAAAACACACAGTCGAACATAGAACCTCTTTTTTTGAATTCGGTTGGAAACGACCTCACCTCCTTCACCTCGAGATTTTATGTGAATATCTTACACCGGGATTACCCAGCGTATTATTTGATAATAAATAAATAATAATTTGATAATAATCACACTACTGCTTCGTCTTCATCCATAAAATGCCCACTGCTGGACGAAAGCCTCCCCCTTAATAGAGGGGTGTTGCCATAATCCCCACGCTTGGCAGGCGGCTTGAGAATCGCGTAATGCTCACCACCGTTAACCAAGAGGACGCTGCTCCTCCGGTGATTCAGGATGCAGTTTAAGGACATACCCAGGTCCCAAACTACTGCTTGGCGGTTGAATAACTGGCAAAGGTGACGTACTTCCCCAGGCGGACTCTGCAATAGAGTCCTACCACTACTTTGTCCGATTCTTGCCATATTTTACCTCTTTTTATTACCAATGAAAATTTGTTCCTTTTTGGAAGTTGTATCATCTCCAGCTAGCCGCAGGGCGTAACACGTAAGCACTACGTTTACATACCTATATCATACCTATCCAGAATTGTATTTATTTTCCCAATGGTTGCCCTTTTCGCAGATACAGCAAATTTTCTGCCCTTACATGTGATATTATTCTATTCCGTGAGAGCTGTATTTGTACTTTCAGAATTCCTTTTAACTCTCCTCGTTTGTCTTGTATCTTCAATCAAGACTAACGTCTAGACAGTCTAAAAAAATGTTCAGCTAATCTTTTTCAAGTGTACTTATGTTCAAACAATGATGTTGAACAATGACTCAGATGGAATGTTGATTCTAAGCATGTTACCAAAATTGTTTTTTCTGTTAATTACTAGTGTTTTTCCGCTGTAATATCGTTTCGAGTACTTATAGGATGAAGGGACAAACTAAAATTTACTGTAATTATCAACTTAAATTGAAATTGAACCTAACCTGAATCAATCACATATCTAAACATGTTAAAATATCTAGTATAAAAAGTGTATGAATCATAAAAACAAATTTCAACTGTATTTCTTTTTTAATTTTTATATCTGTGTAGAAAAAATAAGTTAACGTAATTAAATCGGATCCTTCGACTATAGTTTCGATCATATCCGGTGACCTTTTTCAAAGAGTGATAACAGAGCCCGACGCGCGTGCGGCTGCGTTATTTGCATTGTTATTTGCATTTTGAAAAAGGTCACCGGATATGATCGATACTATAGTCGGAGTATCCGATTTAATTAAACGTGAGTATTCCCGTATAAATAAAACAAAACGTGTCAAAACCACGTCAGTTTTCATAATTAAAAAGTTAATATAAGTTGTTGAGGAAACACAGCCAAAAATTATGTTAATTATAATTTATAAGTCCATTTACAAAAAAACATAGGCGTCATACTTATACGCAGGCAACGAGGCAACACTCCACAAACAATATTCTTTCTTTATTCCCTTTCTTTTTTTCCCAAAAACAAATGTTGCAAAAACTAGGTGTAAAAAAATATGTTTTTATTTAACCTGTGTTGTGTTGTCCCACTGCTGGGCAAAGGTCTAATGGTGTTGTTTTTTTCACTTAATTTTTATTTAGTAGGGATAAGTGGAGTGGAGAGAGGAAAGAGTTCAAGTTTTCTTCTTATTCCTAACGGTAGGGATAAGTGGATTTTTTACCACCTATCCTTACCGGTAGGGATAGCTTTAGATGTACCAGGCTCAACAAACAACAAACTAATCAATTTCGTTTTTTCCTGCTGCATTTGGAAATAATTGCTACTTTAGTAAAAATTGCTTCAAAAATTTCAATTTTAAATTCCGTTACGATTCATTTCACTTTTACCGATTTCTATAAAATATTAATGCTCATTTTAACATTACAATGAGTTGTAAAATACAGAGAGAAGTATCAACGGATATTAATAAACGCAATTGTGTTTAATAAATGGCCCTAGGGTATTGTTTTGTTTGTTTGTATCAGTACTACTTACGTTTTATATTCTCTAGGAATTAAATCCTATACAGTGGCAGGTTTTCATGAAATAACTACTTTATATAATAATAATAATAATCTGTTTATTTGGAACAATAACATAAATAATCACAAACTTTTTTTTTTATATCACAATCAATGAAGATTGACGACACCTGCAGAAGTATAAAACTGTGTCGCAGATGATATTAATAAAACAGGTACAGATTTCTTCTACTAGAATATACTTATGAAAACTGTCTTAACAAAAATATAATAAACGTGTAAGTAAGTAGGTACTAGTTTTTCACCGCAAATATCCCTATTTTAACTCGCAAACTGTACATTGGGTTGTTCTCAAAGATTACGAAGGATGCGCCATCGCGTAATAAAATAACGTTTGAAAATGACCCTTGCGCCGTCATGTTTACGAATTGCGCTGGAGTGCGAAAGAAGATAGCACTTTTATGAGAGCAAAAGGGATAGCGTGCGTCTTGCTTACTGAGCGCAGACAGGCGAGACAGTCCTTAGGGCCGTCTTCACGGGGCCATTTTAGTGCGCGATATGACATATCTCCCTCCTTATATATATAATATCATTGGTTGTTCTTTACTGATCCTTGGTCAACTCATCCTTATTAGATTTTTTTCTCAACTCGTCCTAAATCAGTTTACTTGCACATTTCTTTTATTTAGTTTATTCTCGTGTTACTAAAATTTATTATTATTCTTGTTTGAACTACTTAGTTCTGATTTTCATAAAGATTGGATCAACGGATGAAAAGATGTAAGCAGCACTTCGTTATTTCATGTAGTATTTGAGTTATAAAATACGTACTATCTTTGTTTCAAACTGGGTCCTGTTTATTTAATTTTGCCCTAAAACAACAGTCGCTATACCATGTAGTTTCAGAGCTATACCACGCTATACCATCTATACAGGGTTAGTTCTTATCGGTTAGTTTCCTTTTAAGGGCATATTCTGTACATCAAAACAAACAACTTTTACTGTGGGGCCAACAATGAAATCGTAAAAAAAACTGCTGTGAGTCGGAACTTTTTGTATGGAACAGCTGATATATTTTTCGCGTTTTTTCGCGATTTCAATGTTGGCCCCATAGTAAAAATTGGCAAGCACGGTCGTCTAATATAGAGTCTTAAGGGGGCGACTAATACCAAAAGTAAGTAAAAGATGTATTTTTAAACACATAGTTTAATGATAAAGAACGTAAATATTCAGATTCAAAAAATACTACAGGTAGAGGACAAACCTAAAGAAGCCGAGTAACCGAATAGAATTTTGGAAAATAATCTGGTTTATTTTAAAAAAAATATACAAATTACCAACAAAAAAACACTGTTTTAATTCAAATGCTCTAAATTATCAGCGACAGCACCACATTATTTTTTACGAATTACATAGCCAAACTAATGTTTTAGCACAGTAGCCGTAATTTTTTTTTATTTAATGCCTACATTTTAAATAATTAAATAAAATCCCACCTAAATTGCTCAAAGCCATCATCATCATCAATTGTATCATGCGATTTTCGACTCTAAACTAATGCAAGACGCGCGGGTGAAATCTGTTATTTTTCTGGCTTTAGTCGCACTCTTAAGAGCTTCTTCAAAGTAATTAGTTGATTGTTTGCTTAAAGGACATCCGTCACGCTCCATAACCCAGAAATGAAAGTGCTGGCTAAGAAAAAACATATGTTCTGTATTTGTATGTTTATCGTTGTAATGAGATATGTAATGGTGTAAGATAAAATATAACTTTTTTTTTCCAAGCTCATGATGGCCACTTTGTGGTTTCTACAACTTACACGGCAACGTTCTTTGTTTTCAGAGTGTTTTATGCATGAACAATAATATAAAGAATGTAATACCAACCAATTAGAATAAATAACACATACAAAATAATGTAAATATAATATTCCAATCTCTTTTTTTTCTTTCATATAAGAACTTAACAATAAGACTAAAAACAACAAAAAACTAAAAACATGAACAACATACATTATGTAGTGGTAGGACTCTACTGCAGAGTCCGCCTGGGGAAGTACCACACCTTTGCCAGTTATTCAATCGCCAAGCAGTAGTGTGCAAGCATTACTGTGTTCCGGTTTCAAGGGCAATGTTACCAGAGAAATTACTGGATGAAGAGATTTAACATCTGATATCTCAGGTGACGAGCGCAGTGCATTGCGGTGCAGGATTGTATTCGCAAGTTCACAATTCTGGCACTGCTACTGTTAGTGGCAGGCGTGACGCTTACCACCAGGTGAAAGTCTTGCTCGTCTCGTCACTAGATCGTATAAAAAAAATACCGGCTGAGCTCAGGTTATAAAATAGGCATGTCAATTTTATAGCTTACATGGACGATCTATTCGTGGATTCAGAGGACATACTTATATTTTTTTATCAAAAATAATTACTTCAGGTTAGTCCTAAAACTTTGCTTTAATATTGGTATTACCAAATAACAGGTGTGACATTTCCTATCAGAAAATAACATTTTCGTTTCTCACATTTTCATTATTGGGTTCGCAAGATCGCTTCCAATGGATTATTACATCGGTAAACAGTATCGCAGTCAAAGGAACAGGAAGAATGAATTAAAGGGCGTCAAATTCCTGAGTTCGACTATCCATACAATGCCTTGCGTGACTGCATTATGTGATTCCTTCTAAAGGTTGACGCATTGGCGCATTGCAAAGGTTAACATTAGTTGTGTAGATGTATAGGTTTTTAGTTGCTTTAATTACTAAAAGCTTCTTACAGGGCGGTGTCATATACAACGTAGCATTTTACAATATAACGAGATAATTTGAATTGTTGAACTTTAAATCAATCAATAACTTTTAAAACCCTGATCATGTGCGACTCGCGAATTGACGTTTCCGTACACAAAATATAACACGTTTTCGAATAATATTCGCACGAAGCTTGCTCATAATATTGATGGAACTTCAAATAACGTTACTTCGTCCAGAGTCGCGACAATGATGAATGGACGGGAAATAAACGCACGGATTTTGAAGACTATTATGTTAAGCGCCGGCTCTCCACTCGCTTCAGTCATTCTCTGCCTTTGCGACATTTGAGCCGTACGATACGACAATCATCATCATCATCATCAGCCCGAAGACGTCCACTGCTGAATGAAGGCCTCCCCCTTAGACCGCCACACTGTACGACAACCTGCCATTTGCATCCACCGGTTGCCCGCGCCTTTTACAATGTCGTCGGTCCACCTTGTGGGAGGCCTTCCTACGCTGCGTGTTCCGGTTCGCTGTCGCCACTCAAGAACTTTTCTTCCCCATCTGTTATCAGTTCTTCGGGCGATGTGGCCTGCCCATTGCCACTTCAACTTGCAAACCCTGCGAGCTATGTCGGTGACTTTGGTTCTTTGGCGAATATCCTCGTTCCGGATTTTATCGCACAAAGTAACTCCGAGCATAGCTCTCCATTGCCCGTTGTGCGACTCTGAGCCTCCGATACGACAATACAAACTTCTAATCCATGTACATGTATTCTCATTTTGTCATGCAGTAATTAGATTACTTATCTCTATTTTCCAGCAAATGTAATATGCATACTTTTAGCTAGGTATGCTTGATTGTGTTGTCTTGTTAATTTTGATCGATTTGGAAGCGCTGGGCCCGTCCATTCCATTATCACTGTCACTGACGTCGTCACACTAATTTTCACTATTTTTTTAATCACTAAATTCCACTAATTTTCAATAATTATCACAATGTTTCTTTATTTCCTTTGTGTGAGCGCAACTTGGTATTGGAAGGTAAAAAAACACATGTCAAAGAATCTGCCGTAGTAACCTACTAATAATACTTCGGAAATGTTAACGGTATTACGTTCAAAGGTTGTCTTACGTTCAAAGGTTACGTCCATTAAACGTCACGTCTCGGTCAGATAGTCAGACATACAAACAACGTAGACTTACGAATAGACCTCGTTGGACAGGGGACACCGTTCAATAGTATTATCATATATTTTATTTATTATTTATTTTTGTTGTGGTAGGACTCAGCTGCAGAGTCCGCCTGGGGAAATACCACACCTTTGCCAGTTATTCCACCGCCAAGCAGTAGTGTGCAAGTATTACTGTGTTTCGGTTTGAAAGGCAATGTTACCAGAGAAATTACTGGGTATGAAGAGATTTCATCTAATATCTCAAGGTGATGAGCGCAGTGCAGTGCGGCGCAGGATTGTGTTCGCAAGTTCACAATTCTGGCGCTGCTACTGTTAGTGCCAGGCGTGACGCATACCACCAGGCGAACGTCTTGCTCGTATCGTCACTTGATTGTAAAAAAAACTGTGGTTCAGGTACAAAATTCAGAACTCTTTTTTTATTATTTGGCTATGTCTGTGTGTCGATCTCAAATGGTCATGCATGGTTGAGACTGTGAATTCATTCTTCTTTGTGTTGACTATCTTTCGTTTTATCTAATGGTGTAGAATTTCGAAACTCATCGTCAATTTTGTAAGTCCATTATGCAAGCTTTAAAGTTTTGTTGTTTTATGGCTACCGTAAAAATTTCGTCAACCGTTTTTTATCAAATTATGTTTATAACTTTGCGAAGTGTTCCGAATATGGAACACTAAAGATTGGTGGAAAACATTATGTTAAAAAATTTAATTACTTTTTCCAGTTATTTACGAACACTTACCGTGATTATTTCGTGAATATTTTTTGAACTATGAGATGTTTTTAGAAACAGAAAAGCAAAATTACTCCGTACTGTTACCCCAAAAAATAAAAACATCATTTGGTGGATGTATCTGTGGTTAATTTAGAGAAGTATTAAATTAATTAATTAATTAATCATTCGGCCGTACTCGAGTTTTATCAAGTTTTAGTTGCATCGACTAAAAGTTTAATATACTTACATCAAACATGTCACAAAAGTGTCAGTTTTGCCCCATCCCTATATGCCATGGCGATTGCCAGTTGTTGTTGTTATGCACTTACAATTTATACAAATATGTATCTTACTAGGACCCCAGGGCACACCCCTTCTGGGGTGCCAGGGCAAGTCTGACCCCACTCCCGGCGACGGCCAAGCCGAGGTTCGTACCGTCTGAGGTGCCCTTGAGCTAGTCGCCTATAACCTAAAGTAGGCCGAGCGCCGTTTGCGCTTGCCTAAAGTCCGGTGACGCTGTAGAGGCCATCTGAGGCTAACAGCATCAGTCATACGGCGACGATATTTTTTTGACGTTCCTGTCGAAACTCCTAAGGCCTTATATTAAGTAGCTTCGCAGAAAAGCGAATTATACTTTAATAATATGACCTCTTTATAAAGCATTACTAGCTTCTTATTACTTCTTAGTTACGTATGGTTAGGTCGACAGCTAAAATAAATGTTAATACGTATCCAACGACGGCTCGGCCAACTTCCGCACTCGAATATCTATGAAAACACTCCGGACCGAATGTTTGTGGTGAGGGTGCCGCGATTACTACATTTGAATCCTTTTAAACCTTAGTGATGGGGTAAACTAATATTATAGAATTGTTTTTTTGGTGTCAATTGGAATTTCTATTAAATCTGATTTATGACGGTTAAATCTGATTTATGACGGTTTTGTGAAATATTTATTTTATTATTAAGCTTCTGTTATACCAAATGCTTGAAAAGTGCAGTCAACGTCATTATAATGTAGTAAACATAAAATACTTCCATAGTTAACACTTGAAAAGTAAAAATTTACAAACTTCTGTCAGGCAATCGATTATGTAAGAGTTTTGTATTGTTGTACCTATCAAGTCATATAAAGTTTAGAAATGCCTATAAAATAGTTACACACCATGAGGCGAGTCAGCGGTAAAATACAAATAAAATAATAATAAGATAGTCGAATAACAAAACATCTTTAGAAAAGTTAATCCGTTCATCTTGATTATTTAACTCTTATCCTTTTAATATGAAATATAAAATAAAACACGCTTATATGCAATTAATCGATTCCAAAATATCGATTGCCATGCACCCAACACTAGTCACCATGGAGTGAGCTTTAACCGAAAATCCTTTTTAAGTGGTCGAACGACGTCTGCTTTCCATAAATTCCCATGATAAGGGATATATGTCAAGGATCTGTCGCGACGAGTCTACACATTCCACAAATTCCTTGAAGAATTTACATTTTAATTGACTTGAAAAACATTAGGACGTGTTTACATACTCGTACATTACGAGATATTATATTATATGTATCAATAGGTTGTTTTTTTATTCTTTTACACTTAAAGGTTCTGCTACACAGTCATATTATAAATGAATTTAGTATGGTAACCACGGTTACGGTAAGAAAACACTACATTTCTTACTGTGACCGTAGAAAAGGCCCTCTTCAATACGAAGCAGATGACCGCGTAGGTGACTAAAGCGTACGTCCGCAACAGACGATAAAAAAACGAATGCAAACCTAGCGCGTTCACAGCGTTAAAAAAAGCCTTAATAAAAGAATGTAATATTATTTATTTCGTGAAACAATAGTACATTATGATACAAGTGTGCTATATTGGTCATTAAACTAGAGGCGGTATTATGCGCGCGAGCCACAGGCGAGCGCGATAAGGAAGCCGAGAGTGTATTGAAACATAGCACAAGAGTTTCATACGACTGTTTTCGTCACACTTGCGAGGAAAAAACAATTTTTTTATGATAATAATCAACCACACAGCGAAAACGCCAACAAACATTTGCGGAAAATGGCGCCCAAATCAGTAATGCGCACGCAGGTTGACATTTACTTCACCGGCATAAGAACTCTTTGTTGGTATTACAAAAAAACTGTAAGTATTATCCGGCTATATTAAGAGTGCTTCGTATACGTACGTCTAATTGCAGTCACGTACAAACTTGACTTTACCGGGTTATACCTATTATAGCACCATGTGCCGTAATGTAAAGTAAAAAGCACGTGTGCGTAATAGCTTGGATTATGAGCCTAAAACCGATGCAATAAGATCCACTTTACGAGCAAGTGTGATGAAAATTAATTTAATTTCATCCTTAAATTATACCACAAAAGTGTTCATGCGACAGTAACAGATTATGTAGGAGTAAAATAAGCAGAGCGATCTCTCAAAGAGTAAACATTGAAGTGCCAGAGTTTGATAATATAATATTAGCTCCTGTATGTTTGTCATCAATTACGTGCGCGTTCGAGCCCCGTTTCGCAAATCGTGTGCGATATCCCGATGTTTGCAGGTCATTAGAACGCGGGCCAATCTTTGCGCTCACACGACGTCGACGTTGCTTTCCAAGAGAACTATGTTTCAGTGACTGAGTTTTAAACCTATTTCAAATGTTCGGGGGTTAAAAACATCTTTCCGCAAAGTTCTATATTACCGACTAAAAATATAACGATAGATAATAAACTTTGCTAAATAATTTCTTTCCCAAAGAAAAAAAATCTTTACCCAAAGATTACGAAGGATGCGCCATCGCGTAATAAAACAACGTTAGAAAATGACCCCCGCGCCGTCATGTTTACGAGTGCGAAAGAAGATAGCACTTTTATGAGAGCAAAAGGGATAGCGCGCGTCTTGCGCAGACAGGCGAGACAGTCCTTAGGGCCGTCTTTACGAGGCCATATTAGGGCGCGATATGAAATATCTCCCTCCTTATATATATAATATCATTGGCTTTACCTGATTAATAAAACTAAATAAATGCGAGCCAAATTTGCGCACCGAGGGCAAGGGTTCCGTACCCTCAAACAAAATAATTATTTTATGCCAAAAATAAAGTAAATTATTTGGGTTAGTACTTCAGTAGGTACGACCTCGGTTTCTTGATGTTTTATTTATTTATTTGCACTACGATTATTTATTTCACCTAGTCCGAATCGTCTATATTTTATTGTTTTTATGATAGAATGTTGGAGCAGAAACGTTTCATATAGGTAAGTCTTTTCCCATAAATAATGTTTAGGTATACAATGAATCATCTTCTGTCGGAAGACGTCCACTGCTGGATGAAGGCCTCCCCCTTATTAGGGAGGGTAAAGTATAACAATTAATATTCTGTGAAAATTTCAACTTTCCTACGTACTACTGTTTCAACAACAGAGCCATAATAAATGTATCTTACTGCATGAGCTTTTAATATCCCACTGCTGGGTTAATCCTACTTTCAAAGGGCGGTTGGGCGATACTCTACCAGGCTAGCTTGGTGCGAGTTGAAAGATGAATACACGCCACTGAATGATACCTGACGAAACGTAGAGTATTGGACGACAGAAATGACAGGCCAAAAAGGATTTTCAACCGACTTCTAAAAAGGAGGTTCTCAATTCGACTGATGTTTTTTTATTCGCGATTACTCCGCCAATTATGAACTGATTTTAATGATTCAGTTCAGTAGTTTGGTTTTTAAATTATAATTACTAGAAAATATGAAGACGTCATCCAGGTATTCGAAGTTGTACTTGGTTGTATAAAAAAAAAACGTTTTATTATAATTATCCTTAAAAACAATGTTCAAAAGGATAAGTTTGGCTACTGAGTAAAAAAAATGTGACATCGGTTCCCTTCGCCCTTTTGACGCCTACGAATTATCCCTTGAGCGTGTAAACACCCTCCCGTAGACGTCAAGCTTTTTGCTGAAACTTCAGCTGAGCTCACTTAATGAGTGTCGTTTTTAAATGTTACCATGTAACTTCATAGCACCTTTTATATTGTCTTTCATGTAGTAGCTGACCTTGCAAGACCTTTTTTGATAATATTTGGCGGTAACATTCGGTACTCAATCCTAATCAAGGATTACGATATACAGGGTGTTAGTTTGAACACCGTTATCCTTCTAGGATATAATTGTACTCATCATTATGAACAACTTTTACTATGGGGTCAACCCTGAAATAACGAAAAAAATACAGCTGTTCCATACAAAAATGTTCATCGATCTTAGACAAAATGTATGGAACAGCTGTTTTTTTTCGTGATTTAAGGGTTGGCCCCATAGTAAAAGTTGTTCATAATGATGAGTACAATGATATCCTAGAAGGATAACGGTGTTCAAACTAACACCCGGTATAGGCAAAATAAGTCCTCTGTGGTAAAATAATTGGACCTGGGTATGTACTAAAACTGCATCCAGAACCACCGGAGGATGAGCAGCAGCGTCCTCTTTGTTACCGGTGGTAACACCCCAAGACGCCTGCCAAGCTTGGGGATTATGGCAACCCCTCCCTATTAAGGGAGAGGCCTTTGTCCAGTAGTGGACTTCTTCTGGCTGATAATGATAATTTAATGAGGCAAAATAAGTCAAGAGGTTGTCAAGAAATGAGGTCGTGAGGTCTCAGTTTGCGAGGTCTACTATTCGCAGTACCACTAGTTGCATGTTAAACTTTCCAAACCACATCAAAAGTAGCTAACTTTGCATAATGTATTTGAGAGTTGTGAGGGATTTTATATAATAAACTGAGGCTAGAGCTTATAAACATTCATCGAGTGCTGGAGTTTACGCCGAGTTTTTTTGTTAAAAAAGCTCGTTTCGATAAACTTTCGAAGAAGTAACTCTGTTGCATTATGAAGTGGCATTCTCGGACACTGGGTCGAATCGAGTCGGTTCCCGTTTAACTTGACCACATATTTTTTACTGTGTAGCTGAGATCTATTTTTCCTCTCTTATACTTTGGCATCGCTTTTTGAGCGTTCTACCAGTGTCAAGTTGCAATAATTTTTAAGGTTTAGGCATAATGTGAAAGTTCGTTAATAAAACTAGTCATGATCATAGACAAGGTGAAACAAAACTAGTCACAGTCAACTCCAAGCCATGCCTCAGTAAAGCCTGAAAAAATACTTTTCATCACACTTGCTCGTAAAGTGGATCTTATTGCATCGGTTTTAGGCTCATAATCCAAGCTATTACGCACCCGTGCTTTTTACTTTACATTACGGCACTTGTACTATAATAGGTATAACCCGGTAAAGTCAAGTTTGTACGTGACTGCAATTAGACGTATGTATAAGAAGCACTCTTAATATGGCCGGGTAATATTTACAGTTTTTTTGTAATACTAACAAAGAGTTCTTATGCCGCTGAAGTAAATGTCAACCTGCGCGCGCATTGCTGGTTTGGGCGCCATTTACCGCAAATATTTGTTGACGTTTTCGCTGTGTGGTTACTTATTATAAAAACAAGTTTTTTTTTTTTCGCAAGTGTTATAAAAACCGTCGTATGAAACTCTTGTGCTATGTTAGTCATTACACTCTCAGCTTCCTTATCGCGCTCGCCTACGGCTCGCGCGCATAATACCGTCTCTAGTGTAATGACCAACATTGCACACTTGTATCATAATGTACTATTATTGTACTCACACCGAAAAACAATCAACCTTTAAAACTAAACAGAATTTGTTTGTTTGTTGATGACGATGATGGCAATGTTGATGTTTTTTTTAACAAAATTACAGGTGGTTTTATCGCCTAAATAGACATTTTCTGTATTATTTCAGGCAATTGCTAAACGGCAGGCAACATTCCAGCTTCAATAAAGACCTACGATAGAGGTACACGTATAGCATATCGCACGTACTCTCAGTAGTCTGTACCATACCGACGAAGTTTGGCCAAATTCCATGTCATAGTTCAGGGTCCATCCTTTGGGTGAAATTCTAGGTATTCGTTATTGAGAAACTTTTGATGTATACACTATGATTTTATGATGCTTCAGGAAAGTCATGTTAAATTAAAATTAAACCTCTTGTGGGCCTTTTGGTTTCGGGCAAGGGAAAACCACATCGCAGTACAATCATAATTGATTCTTGAAATGCTAAAGTTGGCGTTTAAACGTTATTTATAAGAGTACGTTACCCACTAAAGAGAGAAGTGAATATAGAACGGACAAATGTGGGGTCGCGCTAGCCGGGCATACGTGTAGATGCACGTATGTGATATCAGTATATTTTTAGGCTGGGCGCGTAGAACACGTACGCGTAGGAAACCAAACCTCACTGCATCGTAATAATATCAATTTTAAACTGTTACAAAATGGCATTTCGAGCGTTTTAATCTTCAAATACGCTACCAATGACTGCTTTACGTCTTATGTAGTGACAACACGATTGTGCGTTTGGATTATGTGATACTGGCGACAGCGGTTTTCCTTTACAACATTGTTTTGACAGCCGTTCTAAACCTAAGAAGTGAGGCTTTCGCGTTTCTATGGTTATACCGGGTTATGGAACGGTATTATTAGTAATACCGATACTCTGTTTATTTGAGGAACTGAGATTGGCACTTAGTATTTATAAACTTAAAGTTAAACTTTTTTAACTTAGGTCAAGCAAAAAAGCTCGACGTAACTAGATTGCATTAAGTCTTTGGATAATGGACTGTAAACCGTTAATAGTTTAATTGTCGGTCCTATTCATCCCAATCCCAACAATGAACTTAAGCTGCCTATTAAATAAAAAATATCGTGAATCATAGTTTAATACTCTATACGAATTACTAGTCTAGCTAACTACCACTATTAAGTTGTAAATCGGCCGCCAAGCATCTAAAATTGTGTTCCGGCATTCTCACTCGAGAGTCTTTTCCCAATTCAAACTTGGTGTGTCTACCACTTTCATAGGTAGGCTGTGGTCGAACACATTGCTTGTCCACCATGGCCTGCGTGGGGAAGCACTACACCTTTACCAGTTATTCAATCACCAAGCAGTAGCGTGAAAGCATCACTGTGATTTGACATCTAATATCGCAGTGCGGTGCGGGCAGGATTTTGGTCGCAAGTTCACAATTCTGACACTGCTACAGTTCTGGATAGGCGTGACGTTTACCTGGTGGTAAACGCTACCCTCGCCTATGACTCTATTCCATAAAAAAAAAGCTTTTTTATTTCAAGTAAAAATGTTTTACAGGGAGTTCATTAGGATCGAGAAAGGTTTATAAAAGCGAGGGCATCCTTCGCCGTCCTCTCATCCAGACGTAATGTGAGACAATGTGCTTTAACGAGGACCCTGCACCGAGTACCCAGCCACTGTGCTCTCTCCTTAATCTCATAACCTTAAACAGCCGTTCCCGTCTGTGCCCGGATCGAATGGACCAATTAAACTACACCAATTTTCGTCAGGTCAAGGCCTCATCGCTCCATTATTTTTTATTCAACAAAATTAAATTAACACTGAACTCGCCCCCAAAAACACACCTGAACTGTTCGTTTGAAAATAAAAAATACCGCTCAGCTTTTAATTTTCCATTCTCTGAAGCAATTTAATATTCATACTAAATACCTTTTTGTTTTTTGTTCCAGGTAATGCCCTGTTCTGAGTGGATCAGTATTTATGATACTCAGTAAGCCATAAAATAAAAATCGTAAGTCAGTACTCGGTCTTATGTAATCGAGTCACGCGACAAGTCGCATAAACAAGTCGATCCCTCACGAAGGTCGCAAATTTACGACAGGTGTTAATAAAGAGATGCCATGGATGAAGAACCGCTCTTCTTTTTGCTTGCCTCTCTTTGGAGGCCGACCAACTTCATAATAACATACTTTATGCATCGATAAAGCCTTATCTGTGAGCCTCCTTTCAATAGCATTCTTTTACATGGCTACAGAACTGATTGTATAAATTAGACCTTTTCGTGTGAAGGTTACGGTTGTTATTTGAGTCGATCATCGTTGTTGGCTCTGCAGTGTCTGATTTATGAGCAGGTGCGGCTCTTGTCTACTTGTTTCATTCAAAGCTTGCACAAAGTCTCTGGAATGGTGGTCTCTAGGGAATTCTGATCCGTTTTAACATCGTCTGATCGACTTACAATATTAGGTAAGAAACTAAGAAATAAGTAAGTTGCATACTTTTCAAGTTTTTGTCGTTAAAAACGTAATATATGCCGTTTTACGCGTGGCTTTATTGACATAACAGTGGTCAACTGACAAATCTTTACTTACTCGATAATTACAAACAAATTCCAACTTTCAACGTTCGGTATTATTCAAACAAAATTCAAAACTTCCTTTCGTGCTCGAGTGCGATTTCAGTATTCAGTAAGAAATTGAGCTATTCACATACCTCAGTGTTAATCGTAACTAGAAAATGTTTTTTATTGGAAATTGACACTATGAAATTTCGCTGCGAATAATGTTTCAAGGTAAGCAATTAAGTTCTTGTTCATAGTATCTAATAAAATGGTTGAAAACAGAAGATTAACGGAATTAAAACGATAGGTGTTTAAGTGCTCCCCTCCTGTTAAGTGACAGTGCGTTCAAAGGTAGTAAACACACTAGCCTAGGTAAACACACACTATACAGGGTTAGTTCTAATCAGTTAGCATCCTTTTAAGGGCATATTATGTACATCAAAACAAACAACTGTTACTATGGGGCCAACATTGAAAACGCGAAAAAGAAACAGCTGTTTCATACATTTTTCCCAAGGTCGATGAACTTTGTGTATGGAACAGATATATTTTTTCGCGATTTCAATGTTGACCCCTTAGTATAAAGGATGCTAATAGATTGGAACTAACCCTGTATATAGTGCCTCTCTTGGACACTCCGAAAACACACTCCGAAAGGTGTTTGACCGACAGATTTTCAATCTTAACGTCCCCTGACCTTGACTCCAGTTGTTCAAATTACCTGCAGCGGATATCATAAGCTTTATTCAATTCGAGCTTCCGAACAACTGAGTGTAGGTGCAGTGAATACCGAAGTTAACCCTGCTCCGTAAATATTTGATTCACGAAATATTCGACTGAAGCGTCTCGAGTTCCGACCCGCATTCTGTCAGCCGCAAACGCTACTAAGATTCCTTTTATATTACTTTCTTTTTCTTGTGTTAAAAGGAATAGAACGTATCCTTCTGGTACTTGTTATATACTCGTTATTAGATCAAAAGACGTTGTAAGTCTTTGGTAATTAAGTGGAAATGTAAACTGTCTCAACTTTCAAAGAACAGGGACAGGTAAATTAACTAAGCCAAATTATCCTTATTAATCTTGTAATCTGGGTCCACTGACAGGTAGCACATTCCGAAAGCTGGTTATGAATCGTAAACAAAACCTAAAAACTAATGCGCAAGGCAAGTAATTACTGGGCAACACTTCTCACAATCTTTCTCCGGGGGCATTTTTTGTTCGCTTTTAATATGTGCATTTTTTGGAATGAGGTGTTGGCGAGGGTTGGGGGGTGTAAGTACGGTAGCTTTCATTCTGTCGTCTGCCGGCGAGTCCGTCTGCGGCAGTTCAATCAGTAGCTCACAGCCCTCAGTGAGGGGTGGTCGTGCGCCCCCGCGATGTCTTAGTACGGCCGTTCCGATATTTCCGTGATCACAAGTGAAGTTTTACTTTCCTAGGACATAATTTACTGGAGAATGCGTGAGTCACGTACTGGCTGGAATCTTTACTCTTCAGACTTTACTTAATTTTGCTAACGTTCCCTATTTCGCTCAATGTAGAGGAAGTTTTCACTTCGACAAGAATAACCTTTTAAGCCCTTAAAATTTTTGAGATTCTTCCGAAACTTATTAGAAGCGACAAACATTTCGGTATCTTGGAGGGTGATGTAAAGATGGAATTTTATGAGCACGTAGTTTTAATTAAAATATCTTGAGATTGTGAAGTTCTTGAGTTGGGATACTTTATCGAGGGTCTGTTAAAGTGAGAGTTAAAATACTTTTTGAGTATGGTTTAGGGTTTGGCCATCATCTTGAGACCACATGTTGCCACTTGAAAATGTGTAGACGGTCAGGCTCATGAATGCCGGTTATAGTTTGTAATGTGGGGTCTGTTTTTTTAATTTATATCTTTGTACCGATATGCAAAAACTTATTATTTCACAAATTTAGTAGGCAGGTTTATCCTAAAATGTTCGCGAGTATATAAACCAATTGTTCTATTAACATTGTTCTAGTACAGAAATGTATAGCCCGATCTAATTGGGATGTTCCTTGCCTATTATAATAGGAAATACCTAATTATTATCCTTTTAGGTCTTAGACTTTCACCTTGAAGTTTCAGTCATTATATTACAATTATATATTTTTAACCAATCATGACATTATTTTATAAATGAATTATTTTATTATCTCAACCGAAATGTAACCTGACTGTTCAAATAATGGTTAAGTACTTACTTAATATTTATAAAATGGTCTACTAATACAACACATTTTAATCTCTATCTATGTTGCAAGAAATTGCAAAGCTTTTATGTCTATTTCAATTGATTCATAATATGATTTTCGCGCGACCTTTTTTTAAATGAGCAAGCAACACAATTTTTTATTTATTTAAAACTACAAGTGAGAATATTGGGATTGTGGTGAACGAAGTATAAAGTAATAATGTTGACCGCAACCAATTTCAACATGTTGCGGTCTCTCGAGTCCCGAGGGCTTCCCACTTTTCTTCGCATAATTTATTAGGTTCCAATCTCTTTATTGGTTGGAGCGTTTATGCTTCACTATTTTAGTGTTCTAAGGATTTATTTGCTATGAATTAGTATCTGATTAAGTACTTAAACGTGGCAATTAAAATTTAATAAATTGGATAAATTCAATTGAATAATAGAACAACCGTGATAGTTTAAAACAGTGTCAATTGAATAAATTTGAATACATATTGGATTGATGAATACGAACAAAATAAACTACAAAATATTAAATTAATTAAATTGAATAAGGTACTTCTAATTATATTTCGCGTAATGTTAAAAAAATAGGGATAATAAAAATAATAGTAATAGGTATGACATACTAATGTATTTTATTAATTTATTATTTAATATGACTTGAAATAATTATCGAAATAAAAGGATTTGAATTTTAATAAACAGACACCTACAAAAAAAAAACTACATATGTGAATTGTGTCTTCTTAGATCTTATTCTAGATCATTATAGTCTCTAGCGTGGTATTTGTACTGAACCACGGTACTCTAATGGATATAGAACCATAAAAAATATATTTAAAAAAACGGAAATGTGACGGGCCGCGCTAGCCGGTATTAAGTGCAAATGCGCTTGATGACAATTCAAATAATATACATGTTTTTAAACTGAGTATCACCAAAAAGACAATTTAAATAGATGCGTAGGAAACCAAACCACATCGTAATTAGATCAATTAAAATCTGTTGCAAAATGGCATTTCTAGTGTTTTACTTCAAATGTGCGACCAATGCATGTAATTTTTTCGTCGTAGATTCTATATAAATAAATGTGAAACTGGCGACAGCGGTTTTCCATACAATTGCTTTACAAAATCCGTCACATTTTTTGACAGCCGTTCTACCTAAGAAGTAGGGATTTCGCTTTTCTGTGATTTCTACCATGAATATTATTCACAAATTCAAAATGTGCTACAAATATCTGTCATATCTGACATAATCTTCCAGGATTCAGCTCTCTCTCATGATCCACGGAAATAAACAATGTACCTTCAATCGAATATAATGGTGACGACAAGCTTAGCGAGAAAGCTACTCCAAGCAGTAGAATAAGAAAGGCTTTGAATGATGACAGTCGTTATCATTTAGCCCACTACAGGGGGCATAAACATACTCTGTGGACAAAAACCCCCTATTTTGCCGACCCTGCTAAGCGCCAAAATTATACCAGGTGCTTCCGCAGACCTTTAAGATGTCATCCTGCCATCATTGGTTGTTGGCGCCATTGCTTATGGCCAAATTATGACGGTAGCAGAAAGCGTGTTATACTTGTAATTAGATAAATATGTAAATTACTTTACAAAGACTAAGACTTAAATCAGCTATCATAACAATGACGTAAATTGGATCCAAAGCTTGTTGAGTGGAACCGCAGAACTCTACACCTGAGACCGCCGCGCCGCTGTCGCGTCGGGTCAAGGCATCGGTTACTGGCACATTCTTGTGGCTTTCGGGAAACTGCTTGTCAATATAAGCTTTAACACTTTACTATAACGCATATTTTGTTATTTATAACGCATTTACTAATTCTGAGACAAGAATAGGGTAGGTATGCTATTTCTAAGCTTATTGTAATAAACTACACTTCGGTGCTATTTTAACAAGTATAATATTGACCGAGTGACCGAAACGAACGAAGTCTTTACAAATGGCAAAATTTTCTTTCATCTGTCCAGATGTTGTAATGTTTCTTTTCTTTTAATCATCATTATCAATCATATCCATCTTTTTTATAAAAATATGTAAACTTTATTTATCTCAATACAAAACTTTTTGTCCTTCGCGTTCAGAAGTCCTCTAGTCATATTTTTTTTTTTAATTGAATAAATAGAACTGTCAGTCGAGCGAGAAGACACAACGGGCAATGGAGAGAGCTATGCTCGGAGTTACTTTGCGCGATAAAATCCGGAACGAGGATATTTGCCAAAGAACCAAAGTCACCGACACAGCTCGCAGGGCATGCAAGTTGAAGTGGCAATGGGCAGGCTACGTTGCTCGAAGAACTGATAACTGATGGGGAAGAAAGGTTCTTGAGTGGCGACCACCTAACGGAAGAAGTAGCGTAGGAAGGCCTCCTACTAAGTGGACCGACGACATTGTGAAAGTCGCGGGCACCCGGTGGATGCATATGCATATGGCAGGTTGTCTTTCAGCAGTGGACGTCTGCGGGCTGATGATGATGGCTTAGTAAAGTAAAAGAACTACGATGAACACCTTCAAGTGTAGAACCCTAACTCACACAACCTAATTATCAGCACATCAGCTACGCTGTTGTTCATCAACTATTCCCTCTATAATATACTTGGACCGATGCTCTTTGTTAGCTCTAACTGATAACCGATGGGGAAGAAAGGTTCTTGAGTGGCGACCGCGAACCGGAAGACGGAGCGTAGGAAGGTCTCACTAGGTGGACCGTTGACATTGTAAAAGTCGCGGGCATCCGGTGGATGCAAATGGTAGGTTGTCGTACAGTGTGACGGTCTAAGGGGGAGGCCTTCATTCAGCAGTGGACGTCTCCGGGCTGATGATGATGATGATGCTCTTTGTGCACGTCCGAGCTTAGTGGTGACATTGGTGACGGCCCAGGCAGGATTATCTGCAAGTTTGGCACTCAACTAGAGTAATTTATTTATAAGATCATTGATCATGTTACCTTGATCGAAGTATTAGATGCATTATTAAAGGCAAAGTATACCCTGCGAGGTAAAGTTAGTTCCGAGCTGAGAATATTTACATTTTATATCAAAAATTGCTATAACTATTTAATTTTAGTGTAATTCCACTCTAATAGGTATGGTTTCGAGTACTAATAATATAAAGGGACCAACGTAAAATTAATTTCAACCAAAACTGTAACAAAAAAATAATTATATATAAAACAAAAACTCAATAAAAACTGAAACTAAATAATGTATTTTATCTGAAACGAATAATTATAATTATTTAAGGTATTATAGTATTAATCTAAAACTGTAAATTGACAATGTAATAAAAATAAATCTAATCTAATTTTTCACGCGGGACCATTGATTTATCACGCACAGCACACAATATTACGCGGATTGTATATTTTTTGAGATGGAACACACAAATTGCGACTCACATATTAGATTGGAGAAAACGGAAGGAAGAGGCAGTGTTGCCCGGTGCCAGAGGATAGAAAACTACCCATCCGGCGGCGGTGCTGCCAGCGCCTAGCGCTAGCACTGCGACCTTACACTAATAATAATAATTTACGTTCCTTTACGTCTTTATAATTTATAGTAATGTTGTAGATTGGAAAAAGTTATGTAAAGTTATATATAAATAATGCGTAAAAAACGCATTATTATTAACTTAGTCATATTATTTTAGGGTTCCTTATCAGGATAGGGTCCAAAACGGGACCCGATTACTAAGCCTTCATCGTTATGTCTGTCCGTTCTCTCTATTATTAAACTATCTTACCTTTTTCTTCATAACTCTCCGACACTTGTTTGTTTTCAATTTGGCGCGCAAAGTGAGTGCGGTCCATTCTGGATTGTGTGAAATAACCATTTGCTCTAGGCAGTCATGCCGTTGGTTCGAATGCAATCCGCTCTTTTATGATATCGTTCGAAAGGAACTATGAAATTCAAACATAAGAGCGCGTAAATACGAACGACTACCTTTATGAAAAGAACTTAAACATAAATTCACAAACCGTATGATGCCGGTGTGTTGGAAATTTTAATTGTAATGGACAATCCTAATGCTCTTTTCAGATTCAGATTATAGAAATAACTAGGTAGCTGCTTCCCGTGGTTTTATCCGTGATTTTCGGCGCCGAATATCCTACGTCCGTTTTCATGATATATATATATAACTTTTTCAGCCTAAAGACTGAAAATTTTACAATGATTGATTGATTGCTCGATTAACTCTTTATTGTTCACACCAAGAATTACACAGAAATAATTTAATAACAGCAGCGTAGGAAGGCACTAGGTGGACCGACGACATTGTAAAAGTCGCGGGCAACCGGTGGATGCAAATGGCAGGTTGTCGTATAGTGTGGCGGTTTAAGGGGAGGCCTTCGTTCAGCAGTGGACGTCTCCGGGCTGATGATCAATATCCATTATCCCCAGCCAGACAGGCAGCATTAGAATTTAGTACACTTAAATATTGGAAAATATTTATTCTTATTGCTAAAAGCTATCTCTTCCAGGCAACCTTTACAATCAGACAGACATACGGAGTTGTCTTTGCATTTACGCTCATTATGTAAGTACGAAGTTTGATTACAAATTTTGTCACGACATTACAAATTTCAATTGTCGATATATCCACTGTTGAAAAGTAGCACAATTTATAAAATCAAAACTGAAAACGGTGGCTGTATCTAGTGGTTCTAGTAACATTTTCCATTGCCTCGAGAGTAAAACACTTGCGTAGTTTCACCCCCTCTCATCTCGGATATGTCTCCCTTTTACGTCATCCTCTTCGACGTGTTTTACTTATATTATGGCAAGAAATTGACATATTCTATTCCAGAGGGGCTGAAACTGAGGCTCAGACATTCTTTGTATCCATAGGTAGATGAACTAGCCTCGTGCCTACTTTCTTAGACCACACCGTCACTTAACATCGAATGAGTTCAAACACCTAGCCTTTTAAACTTTTTTTAAATATATTTTTTTATATACTCAAGGTGTTTCATATAGTAGCTATCAACATCATTACTAGTCAAGTCACTATTGACTATTCTTAGTTATATTAGTACCTACGTTAATGATGTTACAAAATAAATATATTTTTTTTCTTTCTTTTCTTTCCAGGCTGTTTTTTTTATTCTGGTTGTATATAATTTTAAAATGATTTTAGACCAAAATCTGGCCACCTCAACCGCATTCAGGCACGCCAGATACAGGTATTTTAGTGTAAGTAGTTTTTTGCACACGAGGGACAAGCCTAGAGATGTGCCATTGTCTGGAAGGTAGCACTCCAGTCACACTCCTCCTGATTTGAGAACCCCTATCTAACTGGGTCCTCTCTATTATATTAATAGATATTAGTAGCTAGATGTTCTGTTTGTTTAGATAGCACTAGCATCAAACTTGGAAATAAAATCCAAGTGTCAAAAGAACCTTACACGGAAAATACAACAAAATCTACCTTTGAGAATCCTCATACGAGAAATAAAACAGCGCGCAAAAACTTTTAGCATTCTATTCAGAACGTTAACGGAAAAGCAGTTGTATTTACGTCGCTGTGTGTCAAAGAACGAAAATTCGGGAACGTAGTTGGGCTTCGAGTTCCGCGAACACGAATTGACACTCTCGCGTAGAATCCAATTTGACGGTATTTATAAAACTACTCGTACTAACAGACTTTACATATAGTATTGGAATCAGATAATGTTACTCTTATATTGTATCATTAAGTAAGTAAGTAAGTTCGTATAGGCTGAGTGGCCAGCCCTAGTGTCAGAGTTAATGTGCCGCCCGAAGGCCTCTGACATGGCTGACGGTTGTTGTTATAGAAACTAGAACAAACAACCGGGACCAACAATTTAACGTGTCAACCGATCCACGGTAGCGCTCAGAAATAAATGCCACTCACGGTCACCCATCCGAAGACTGACCGGACCGTCCGTTGCTTAACATCGGTGATCGTTTAGAATCACCTAGACAAGCTACGCCACGAGCGCCACATTGTATCATTTGATAATATATACTGAGAAGAAGAAATTTCTTATTAAATACAATAAAATAACAAATGAATACAAGAACAAAACAAAAATTATATCGTAACTGAATCAGTTAAAACCAAATTAAATTAAATTATCGATATAAGCCACCGGTTAAAAGCAAAAAACAAAACAAACCTATAGATAGTTCAAATGGCATGTCCAATGGCAATAATTACGGGCAATTTGCCCAAAATGCTAATCCGCAATGCCCCGCTAGATTGCGAGGCAAACTTTCTGCCCCAAATATTTATATAAGCAATAAGCCTAGGGCCCCAAATAAAGGCCAGCAATTACATGTATTTCATTTTATATAGTTACTGACTGAAGTGTATAACTTAAACTACCTATACTAAAACATTCAAAGTTAATTTTGTCTGAAATATAATACTGTATAATCATAGTAACACATTACACAAATAGTATATATCTAAAAATATATCCAAAATCATAACTAAAATAACCTACACTGAATTTAGTAGAGTGGTACCAGTGGATAGAATTCCCAAAATGCTGACCGTTACGGCAAAGTTATATGATTGGAGGATCTAACTCTCTCTATGTTCTATGGCAATAATATCCTTTGTGTCGAAAATGTTGGTCAAGTGTATAAAGTCAACCAAGCATTTTTGTTTTCAGTCCTCACATTAACAAGATTCATGTCCAGTAATCCACAACTTTTCAACCAACACTTACCTAGAAATTAAAAACAAGTCTATAGAGAAATATATTCGCTTTTACCGTGAGTTCGTTTAAACTACGATGCCTTTTTTTGATTATACTGTTAATTATGGGATAACGCTTAAAGTTCTTAAAAGATATCAGCTGTTTCATACCATAATGTCATTCTTCCTCGATAAAATGCACAATACGATAGATTTTTCCATAGTTTCAGGATTGGCAACATAATAATGATAGTACATGATAGGTATACCTACAATATATCCTAGAATAATGATTTATCTAACACCCAATATAATTGCAATCAAGCCAAACTTTTCAAAACAAATCTATAAACTAGCCGACAAAAAAGAACACAATAGTTAACACGGTCGGGGTTGCCGGTAACCGTCAGGGGCGTTAAGTTAACGATTCCCCAACAGGTAGGTATCCTTTGTATTCCCGAAGCACGTTCACGTCAGTTTTATTGATATGTGGGTCAGGATCATGAGGTTGAGGTTCTATTATGGAAAGAAGTTAAACGTTGTTAGAAGTTTCGATAAAGTTCAAGTAAGAAGCTATAGAAACAATATGTTAGTCAACAGTGAAGGTATATAAATATCACGCTGGCTAGTCGTGCCAGCGTAACTAGAACCTACGTAATTTTTCTTTAACTTTTGAAGTTATGCGTCGTTACGTTATGGTATCACCATACCTAGCTTGAAATCTTTTTAAATTTAATATATAAACGGGGTAAATTAATTAGATGGCAAGACATATTTTAACTTTTTAAATATCGCTTTTGGCAAATTAACTACACATCTATTATTCCTGTGTTATCATTATTATCGTAATTTTTAAATAACTTCAAAATGAATGAATAGAAAAATTTGATATTTTTTATTTAAGATCGACGTAATCTCCAAATGGTTTTCGAATTTTGGTACCTTTCCAAAAATGAAATGTTGTCAATTGGACAATGCTCAAATGAGTTACAATAAAAGTGGCCCGGTGCGGGTTGGCGAATTCAGATAAGCCATAAAAAAAAACTCCCAACATATGCCAGATTTCCGTACGATGTAATAATTCAGTCGGACGAGTTAAGAATACTGATTAAAGACGAGATGACATAATAATAAAAAAAAGGATCAATTGACGAAGAATTAATATAGAACAACTTGATGTTTTGCCTTCGGGGAAAAACTAGTGGTATGAATTTTACAATCCGTGCGTAAACTCCAAAGAACTCATTCGTACGGACTTTAAAGGAATCAAACCCATGACATCACGATTCCCAGGCGTGTTTTTCTCCTAAAAAAAACTGCTAAAGCTTTGCAATAGTCACTTAAGTTTTTTTACACGCTTAGTTAGTCAGATACTCCGACTAATGCGATGACTGAGTGCGAAGCAGGGTCTTATTTTTGAATCGTGCGCAAAGTTGCGCATACGAAATGAGCCGGCTTTTAAACGATATTGAACCTTATTCCAAACAATATCGTTCAAAGGTCAGCTCTTTTCGCATGAGCAACTCTTGCGTACGATTCAAAAATAAGGCCCCAGGACGCGGCCGCATGCGCGTTCGGTCCTATTTTCACTCCTTGAATAAGATCACCATATTTCATCGAAACTATAGTCAAAGCACAGAATAAATAATAGTACTGCGTAGTCAAAGTATCCGCCTTATGAAACGTGAGTAATCCAGTTTAGATAAAACAAAAGTATGTTGAAAACACGCCAGTATTAATAGTAAAGTTACTTACACCAGTAGACGCGTTTTGTGCACAGCTGTGCAAAAAGGTTATCTAGTCTATTATAATATTTTAGCGGACATTGTTTACTGGCAAAATATCCATTACGTGGGATGACCCAGCATCCATATTTTAAAAGCAAAGTTATTACATTACCACGGTGACTGAACTTGCACGGAGTAAATTTCGATTTTCCGAAAATTATCGAATATCTTCCGTCTCAATTGTTCTAGCAACTCGATTAGAGGTTTAAGGTTGCCGAAATTGATTTACGGCAGTTTAAAACTAAGCCCGTTTTCCATTAAATTGTTACGGATTAATAGAGCTGCGATTAAACGTGTTTAGTGTGGATTAAGCATGTTACTCGGCTCAACAGAAAATGCTTGGAAGCAGAAATATGATTTAACATAAGTACCTACAGCCCTAATTTCAGAACTTTTGAATATATCTGGCCTATTTGAACAATGTAGAATAATAATAAATTTAAATCATTATACTCAACTTAGACATGCGTTGCCAAAAAACTGGTTAAGAGTTAGAAGAAAGTTTTTTGCAAAATTTCTTCGAATCTCTTCGAATATACAATTTGATTCTGGTATATTTTTGTTAGTGCTTAATTAATTTGAGCTTGTAGTACATTTATAAATTTAATTTTTACTATAAATTGAATATAAAAAATATGTTATCAAATAAATGAATAAATTTATTTAATATATTAAATGTATATATGTGATACTTTATTTAGATCCTAATACATTTTTAGATAAGTACTCTTTGATACATTTTACAGCTAGATTACAAAGCAGCGTTCGTAACATTCTCGTAAATATTTCACAACCCATTAACAGCTTTGTTTGTGCGAATTAAGCAATTAACGAGATGAATAACGACTTGATTTATATCATTACAGTGACGATGTTTGCTAATAAATTGAATTAAATTTCATTAATTAGCTTTAATTGACTGGAGTTTGGAGTTTCGAAGTGCTGATTATTGTTGATAGCGATCGGCCTTTAGTTCTTCGCAAAATTGTTAGAAAACTTGAATTTTGACAATAGATAATAGACAATAATTTATTTGTGGCAAAGAATAAATAAACACTGATAACAATAAAACAACGGTTATAAACATATAAAAATATGTATATGTTAGTAGTTTTGGAAACAAGTTAATTTTCTAATACTAATTTATAGGTAATCAGGCAGTTAGTAAATTATAATGCTCAGTACCTAGAGATTCAAGCAAATTTACAAGGACGTATGGTGATAACAAAACTCTCAAATTTCCGAGTTTTACAGCCTCGTCTCATAGTAAAGTCTGTTTTCCTTAACAAAGGCTTTGCTCCATTGCTTAATTATTAGACGTGGTCTACACAAACTCTCCCGGAATCTTATTTAACTGGCTACATCAATAAGAAGTTGTATCTTGAAGGGGATGTGCCAGTCCAAAGTTGCCAAGCGCTAGATTTTTTATTTAAAATATATTTTTTGACATAGGTGAAAATTTGTCAATTTGATGTCAATTTGAAAAAAAAAGATCGCCATCATAGTATTAAATTTATTACTGTACTGATTACCACCATAACTAAATATATTGGTACAGTGATTGTAAATGGCCCATATTTTTCATTGAATAACGAACATGCTAGCTGTATTCGTTCCTTTATCAATGGGATGAAGATGATGATGTTACTGAACGTAATGCTGCAGAAAAGGAACGATATGACTACTACAACAAAAAACGGGCTAAATATTTACAGTAAAAATGGTTCTGGCCATCTCTTGGCAACTTTGGCCTGGCGCGGGGGAATCCAGTGAGCGATTTTCCATACAAACGTATTCCTCTATTTTGTTCTTGGATAATGCTTCTAGAGCAATGATTGTTTTTTTATTATAAAATCTATATACTGACACAAACCTGGCTTGCAAATAGATGTACTGTACTGTGTAATACGAGTCTAGATGTATATGTCTCTGTCATCTCCTTTTTGTCAGCAACTAATTACTAAAATAAATAATAACCCTTTAAATATTTTCATAGTAATCTTTGGATGGTTATATTTTCTTTAGCAATAGGCTAGATGACTGGTTTTTATATTGTCCTATTAAAATGTGGCCCATAAATATAGCTGATGATATGACTTATAAGCATTATAATATCATGCTAGACAGAGAGGCGAAACAGCAAATCGTGACGTCATTTCTCTGTACGCCATATAAATTGTATTCTGACAAGTAAGGCGTGACGTCATTTGTTGTTTTGTGGGAAAGGGACAGAGTTGTCTCTACCAAAAACTTGAAGCGCTCATATATCGGAATATTATTAACCGATTTAAATTATTTTTTCAATAAACATACTATATTTACTTCAATTCTTCATCAAAGCTATTGGTTTTAACAGTATAAACATCAGTCATCTACCCTATTAGTTGCTAAAAAAATAACATTACAGAGATCTCTACAGTAGACCCAGACTTTACAAAAAACCAATGATTGCTCTAGAGGCATTATTCAGGAAGAAAATAGGGTAATACGTTTGTATGGAGAATCGCTAACCAGGCCTCTTAAAAGGGCTTATTCCTCTGAATTAAATATTTTGAAATGTAAATGCGTTATATTTGTTGCGCAAATGTTTTCATCAGAATACTCGAGTAATTAATTTGATTACTAAAGTAATCATTAAAGGATGGCAGCGACCTCTCGCATTAATTCTGCCGACGAAACTCGTGTCTCCAAGTCGACGGAAATTCAAATTACTTCAGTACCAAACTTCACGATTTCGTCACTAAAATTTATAAGCCAGGCAACTTTTTTAATATGCTTTATTGAAGGACTAAAGAAACATTGGCATTGTTTTAGAAATTGTTTTAGCGACCGTGAAGCTAAATTATCTTTGAAATAAACTTGTACATACCTTATTATATCGCCCTCACTGGCTGGCGCTTATTCTTTCCGCGCAAGCGAGGTGTAGAACCTCCTTCCTAGCTTCTAGCTGCCTAGAGTATTTTAAATAGGGTGTCTTTATAGTAGATTGGTGGCGACCGCGAACCGGAAGACGCAGCGTAAGAAGGCCTCCCACTAGGTGTACCGACGACATTGTAAAAGTCGCGGGCAACCGGTGGATGCAAATGGCAGGTTGTCGTACAGTGTGGCGGTCTAAGGGGGAGGCCTTCGTTTAGCAGTGGACGTCTCCGGGCTGAAGATGATGATAGATGATGGCGCATAGTTTCTAAATGTTTAGTAATTATGTTTTTTTGTCGCTGTTAGTTTCCCGAATAAAATAAAATAAAATAGTAGATTCAGCGCGTCTGTATACATTTCTCCGGCATGGCAACGCATTGACATCGGCGACGGTTTATTTAACACGGCCACTTATTCTACTCTGCTAAAATACTATCCCAAATTTTACTTCCCCATTAGGCAAGATATGTCGTTATTTAGATTACCTCTTAAAAAAGAAGGGAGTAATAAGATTTTTGATAATATCCTAGACAGAGAGCGCACTATACACTATATAGATATGACGACAGTTCTACGCGCGCCTTATAAAATTGTGTACTATTTAACACTCGCATTGTGCGAAAGAAGCATAGGGTCCACTCTAAATCTCCACCAAATAATTCAAACGTTGAATCTCACTCACACTAATATTACAAATGCGAGTTTGTCGCTGTGTGTGTTTGTTTTTTACTCTTTCACACTGAAACGGCTAAACGGAATTGGATGTCAGGTATAGGCACAGAATAAATAATAGTACTGCGGTATAGGTGGTAACTTATACCTAGAAATAAAAAATAGGCTACTTTTTATCCCAAGAATCGCGGGTGAAACCGCGGGGTGGAGCTAGTATTCATATACCATTCGCGTTAGAGTAAGCTAGTCATAATTTTTTGCTTGCTTTGCTTGTTGCACGGGGGTGCGCTGCCGTGTGTACACATTTTCGGATCGCTCATATAAAAAAAATCAAAACAAGAGTTTAAAGTGCAAACACTGAAGATAAAGTTACACCAGTAGAAGGAACACGCCGAATCGCACAAGGTATGCAAACAACTATACGCTAAACTACAAGGTTTGAATAAATAAAAGCAATTTCATTATTATGATTTTTGAATGAACTCAGCTGATTCAACACCTGTTCGCCCGTTTGACATTTCAACTTGTGATTCGACGCGCGCGCATGTCTTTCTCGCTCACACCACCTAACAAAGCGATACCTGCACTGCTCGCGCAAGTACAATAATATAACTGTGGTCGATAACAGTGCTTACCAACTGAATCAAGCGCGCGGCACAAATCATGGATAAATACTTGCGTCCAAGCAACTCAACTAAAATGGAAACAATTTGTGCGGCTTGTCAACAATCTATCACCTCGGCAAACGTAACCAAATGCAGTGCCTGCAAAGCTTGTTACCATCCTATATGTGTTAACGCTTCATCCTCGGACACAAGTAAAATTAAAGATTGGAAGTGTCCGACTTGCCGAGCCGTCGAGCCTCGAAACTGTAATCAGAGTACGCCAGTGCATGCACGCGACCGCCTTGAGAGCCCGAGCGACAGTACTGCGGTAGCGAGAGCATCTAAGAGGCCGGCACTTGGTTCACCTGACTTGCCCAAGGAGGGGGAAGATGATTGTCAACCTGATATCGCCACAGAGTTGCGTCTTTTGCGACTTGATATGTCCGAAATAAAAACATGTTTTCAATTACTAACTGCCGGTATAGAAAAATGTAACGCTAGACTTGACAGCTTCGAGACCAAAATTCAATCACTGGAAGAGAGAGACACAGTTATTTCTTCGCTACTGGAGGAAGTAAATCAGTTGAAAGTCCAGCTAAACTATCAGTCGCAAACGTCTTTGAACAAAGAACTGGAAATATTGGGCATTGCTGAGACCTCTAATGAGAATCTTGAACATATCGCCATGCTTGTTGCAACCAAAGTAGGAGTGAACCTATCAGAGAGTGAGATTGACTGGGTGATACGTGCTGGGCCAAAAAACCCAAGAAACACCAGTGGCAGACTTCCGCACTCTCCTAGACCAATTATAATCAAGCTAACCAGAAAAGCTAAGAGAGACGAATTTCTAAAAGCGGCCAAAGTTCGTCGCCACGCACTCTCATCAGCTGACATGAGCCTTCCAGACCCGGCCCGCAAGATTTATATTAACGAGCATCTCTCAAAATCAAACAGGCTGTTATTTCGCGAGGCTGGGTCGCGGGCGAAGGAGGCCGGTTTTCGCTTCTGCTGGGTCAACAATGGAAGAATACATCTGCGTAGAGAAGAAGGAAACTCGGCTATCCCAATTATCACCCAAGCGGACCTCGACCGCGTCCTACCTGCAGCTAACGACGGAAATCTCAGACAGTCTCCAATCAACACTGGGAGGTCCAGTTAAAGGCATTACACTAACTCTTACTAAACTCATTGTTATACTAACATTATTACTAACCAGAAAATTCACAACAGATATGTTCAAAAGCGTTTTAACTGTAATTTTAGGATATTTAACAGCCAATCAAATCACGACTACTTTTATCATAATGGAATATTTTGTTGTTTTTATTTTATATCAAAAAGGTACCACTTTAGTAGTAGAAATAAACTTTATTGTAATTAATAGAAGAATACCTCGGATTCTTATTTTTATAGGAGCTAGACTACTACAGAGTTCTAAGACTACTTATTCAATAATAACCATGCAAAAGTCTGTCTATCTCACACATCAATTCCTACACTACACATCAATTAAAAACAGGGCATGTCTTAATTTTGTTTACAACCGGGACTTAACCGCGTGCAAAACCAGTTATCATTTATTTATCTCGGGATCAGGCCTTTTATTTTTCAACACATACACATCGCAACTCACACAAAATATTAAACTATATAATTTACAAAAAGTACAAACCAACAAAGGCTGCAAACCTATGGTTTTTCTTGCTACAATCATAACAAATTATTTATATTTATGTATCAATCGTGCGGTAATAATGAGTAAATACCACATTCATTTTAAAGGCTATCACCCCCCATTGACTTACATTGGTGCGACACAATATATAATTATTAGAAACACACAACGTAATTGCCAAAACATGGATAATGGGTAACTTAGATATTTATGATGAATTAGAAGAAACTCTCAAGATAGAATGTCGCACCATTGACAGATCTGAATTATGTGAAGACCTCATTGGACCATATAATTTTAAGGTACTTTCACTGAACATTAGAAGCTTAAATCGAAATTTTAATAAGCTATTACCGACTCTAAGTCGACTTCGAAGTGAGTTTGACGTTTTAGTTCTGTCTGAATGTTGGCTTCAGGAGCACTCTAATATACCTCAATTACCGGGATATGAAGTACACTACACGAAAAAAATTATCAACAAGTGCGGGGGTGTCACAATATATGTTAAGGACTGTTGGTCCACGACTGTTCAGGAGCCTATTTTCCAGGATGCTAACTGTCTCGTGATAAGTGTGGCAAACAGCCTAAAAATTGTTGGAATGTACAGATCGCCTGCTGTTAGAAATCTTGAGAAGTTCAATGACTCACTTGGAAGCCTTTTAGACAGTATACACGATCAAAGCTCTGTAGTTGTCACTGGTGATATGAATATAGACTTGTTACAAGAACCCCCCTGTAAAGACAATCAGGACTACCAATGCATTATGGCAGAGCACGGATTTCTTCCGGCTATAACTGAAGCTACACGAAATAACTCATGTCTAGATCATGCATTTGTAAAAACTAAAGACAAAGGGATAGGAATAGTCTGCAAGAGTTCAATGACAGATCATGATCTACTTATTGTGGGATTGGTCACCCAGGTGGAAAATAAGAGGAAAAAGAACAGAGTCACTACCAATGTTAACTTGCACGATGTCGCAAATGACCTGGATAATATAAACTGGCAGCGTGTTTTAAACAAGGACAACGTCGATGATGCGGTTTCTGAACTCCACAATATAATGTCTACTTGTATAAGTAAGCACACGCACACACGGAAAATCAGCCGTTCCAAGTTAAATATCAAACCCTGGATCACGCCAGGGCTAATAAAGTGTATGCGACATAGGGATAATCTGCACCTGAAATTAAGACAAGATCCACAAAATGAGGTTCTTAAAATTACTTACAACCGCTACAGAAATTTTTGTAACAAGTTGTTGCATAACCTCAAAGCTGACCATGATAATACCCTGCTGGCTCACAACCATGGCGATCCCAAAAAACTGTGGAAAGCCATAAAAAACGTTTGTGACATACCGAGCACGAAAAAAGATTCTCAAGAACTTCTGAGTGGTACCACTAATCCTCAAGAAGCAATAAACACTTGCAATAGACATTTCGCCGCTGCTGGAGATGTCCTTGCTTCCAAAATTTTACATAAACTGGAAACGACGCAGGAAGCTCTGAGCGAGCATGTCTCTTTTGGAAGTCGCAGCCAAAACTCCCTATTTCTTGCTCCCACTGATTTTTGCGAAGTAATTGGGATCATACAGGGTCTTAAGGCAGACGGGGCTCCAGGTAGTGACGCCATAACACCTCTCCTATTAAAGTACGCTAAAGCAGCGCTCCTCAAGCCATTAACACACATCTGTAACCTCAGCATGGCTACATGTAGTTTTCCGGATTACTGGAAGCGTGGAGTCATCACACCAGTACACAAAAGTGGAGACAAAGCTAGTCCAGAAAATTATAGGCCCATTTCGTTGCTCAGCGTACTATCCAAAGTTTTAGAAAAACTAGTCAATAAGAGACTAGTGGACTTTCTAGAAAAATATAAATTGCTGCAAGACTGTCAATTTGGTTTTAGGCGTAGGAAATCTACAGAAGATGCCGTCCAACTCCTAACAGAGAAAGTGTCGTCTTATTTAGATAGTGGGCAAAGATGCGTCGGGGTCTTCCTCGACCTTGCTAAGGCGTTCGACACCGTCTCCATTTCAATACTCCTGAAAAAACTCGAACGCTTTGGTATCAGGGGAAACACCCTCAGCTGGTTTGCTAGCTATCTCTCAAATAGACGCCAATGTGTTAAGATAGGAGGGTTGAAAAGCTGTGAGATGTACACTGCATTCGGTGTTCCGCAGGGAAGCGTCCTAGGTCCCACCCTGTTCACTGTCTACATGGATGATATCTTTAGATTAAGCTCACAAAGTTTGGAAATTATTTGCTACGCTGATGACACTGTGGCCATCTTTCATGGTAATGACTGGAAGTCTGCCTTTAATCAAGCTGAAATCGGAATGGCGGCTGTGTCGCGGTGGCTTGATACTAATCTGCTAACCCTAAACATCAAGAAAACAAATTTTATTGCGTTTCACATAACGGAAGCCACCAGCCCAGATCAGACGCAATTACTGATTCACAACAAAAGCTGTGAAGCTCTCGGAATCGACGGGACGCAACTCAGTTGCTCGTGCGACTTAATCGCAAGAGTAAGGCATACAAGATACCTGGGTGTAATGATCGACCAACATTTATCTTTTAAAACGCATATAAGCTTCATATCAAAAAAGGCTCGCAAGTTGATATACGTCATGAAAATTTTAAGACCGGCTGCCAAGGCCGAAGTAAAGATGCTTGTATACAAATCTTTGTGTCAATCTCTATTACAATACTGTGTGGGAGTCTGGGGAGGAGCGGCTGTTACACACATGAGTGAAGTGGAGCGGGCTCAGAGAGCTGTACTTAAAGTTATGTTGGGGAAGCCACGACGGTATCCTACAGAAAAGCTGTTTGAAGAAGCCGCAGTATTAACAGTCCGTCAGCTTTTTGTTATGCGAGCTATTGCCAAATGTCACCACCTCTCAGCTAGCCAGGACCCTACCAAAAGGAAACGCCCTCGTGATCAGCTTCTCCCGAGGGTCAACACTGTCCCAGGTAGCAAATCGACGTCACAATGACGTCTAAATTTAGTCATTTCGCGACGTGTTGACGTCATATTACGACGTCTTTTAATACCGGAAAAAGACGTACATTTGTCACAGCCTCAAGACGTCATCTCTGATCGTCAACAGGACGTCTTCAGATGACTGACTGACAACGTCTTTAGAAGACGGACTGACGACGTCTGTTTGCTTAGTCTTTAAGACGTTTCTAAAATACGTTCTATGTACGTCATACCTGATCGTCTTAAGGACGTCTTTAGAAGACGGACTGACGACGTCAGCCTGCATAGTCTTTAAGACGTTTCCAAAATACGTTCTATATACGCCATCCCTGATCGTCAACAGGACGTCTATACATGACGTGTTGACGACGTCTTTAGAAGACGGATTGATGACGTCTGCTTTCATCGTCTTTAAGACGTTTTATATACGTCATCCCTAATCGTCAATAGGACGTCGTTGTATGTCGTCTCTATGACGTTCCTAAAAGTGGTTCCATAGACGTAGTCGTCTTGGTATCTAACAATACAGGGTATTCGGATGGACATACTTACTTTGAGCGGTCATAGTCTACTCATCATTATGAATGTACAATGTAAACAGCTGTTTTTTTTCGTAAATTCATAGTTGGTCCATAATTAAAGTTATTCATAATGATGAGTACAATGACCCTCTAAAGAGGTCCGTCGCTTATCCGAACACTCTGTAAAGGTAGGCTTGCTATTATGGAATAAAAAAAACCATTTATATACAATTAGATAATGTCCATTTATTTTAGAGTACTTAATCAAGTTGCAATAAATTTCAATTATCATTTACAAAATTTGTTAGATTCCAATACTTAAAAATTAATTTAAAAAAATATGTGTTTTTTAAAGTTTTATAATATATCATTATAACTTTTTTTACTGCAAACTAAATTAACCGATAAAAATAACATTGCAAAATGATCACATAAAACATAGTTCAGATATAGTAAAATATCATTTATACATACAATAGACAAACGTGCTTTTATTTTAGGCTGCATCATTGCTTATCCTCATACAAGTTGCGGTCAAAAGGCAGGAAACCGTTTGTTTTAAATGTTTTTGAATGTCGTTTCAAGTTAACGTTTCAATCCGATAGTATTTTTATCTACTTAGTCAATTTCGGTTATTCATAAGCCGGTAACTAAACAAAGATCATTATAGACTATTCAGAAAATATTATCCTACCTATATCAGTCTTTACAAACATTTGTACGATTTTATGTGTTACAAACTCAAATTTTTTTTTTATTATTTGCCACTTTTTCACGATTTTAACATACAAAGGACATGACCCAAATCCCGTAGAAAAAAACCCAGGAACGGCGCAAAATGTCATACAGATGAAGGCAGTCAAGTTTATAAAAAAAAAAAATAAGTAGATCGAGTATACCTCTATGTTCTTTAGCACGCATAATAAAAACCATGAAATCACATTGTGAGTGTAGAAAATGTTCATAAACCTAGAACATGTGTACGTTCGCGTCGTCGAAGCGAACGTTCACTTACAGTACAAACTGTGAACATGCACTTACCATACAACAAAGCACAGCAAAAGTACTACCATACTAAACTAAACTAAAACCTGCATTAAAATCTTTTGCGCCGGACGCTGGGTACGATTTGGGCCTTGACCTTTTTTGGATTTAATAACAATCATAGGCACGAACCAGAAGAATACTTTACATATGTATTGAATTTTTTTGACATTGTGAATCGTGCCGAAAAACTCAAAAGAAAAAGGATGTACTTATCTATGCTTTTCTTTACTTTATAAGTATTTCTGATGCATGTTTAAACCAATTTTTTATGCTGTCTTCAGTTTCCTTGTCGGTTGCTCCTACGACTGACCTCTTCACAGACTCTAAAATTAGACAAAATATTTTTTAATAGGTTAGGAGGTATAATAAGCATGAGGGGTCAAGCCGGTTTGCGGAGCGGCGAGGTAGCAGAGCGTAGGTTTTGTAAACAAAACACTGCATGTTGTTCTAACCGGACAAATGATCAAAAATAGGTCACTATAAGCAGTTGGTCGCTCAAACCGGAGTCATACTAAATGGATATGCTTCCCTAGTAAACTCACTATGAAACCAAACAAGAGTCTACATTGTGATTGCTAAAAGTGGTTAAAAAACGTTATCCGACGAAGGCTTTAATTCCGAATTGTACTGTTGTGTTGTTTATTACACATTGTTAGCATAGCATAGTTCAAATTGTAAGACCCTTATTACATAGGTATCAAAAATGTAAACACAATACATAACACCATTCGCTTCAACCACACTCGCATATCCCATTGCTGGGCATTGGTATGGATCCTCAGGCCTAGGCCACAATCCTCCAAGCTGGCATAGTCAGGGACTTTAAATGTCTTTGAAGGACTCCAACATGCACATTTCCTTTACAATGGTTTCCTTCACCGTTAAAGCATAAGTTCATTCAACAGTCTATAATACCTATTGCAATTGAAGTGAAATATTGGATGACCAACAACGCAATGTTAGACATGTACCTATGATAAAATAGAAATTTTAATATGGATTACAGATACTGCAGATTAATAATTTGACCGTCTTGGCCAAGTAGTTATTGCCTCCGTTTACACTACGGTTCGTATAATTATCTAGGCAATCGTGAAGTTTGTGGCTATGTTGTGATTGTTCCACAGCATGCCCAACGCAGGAAAAATCCTAGTGGGACAAAGTTACTTATCGGTTCTTAGCAGTCTCGATATAGTGGGTGTCAAAATCGCAAGCCCAATCGTATTGGGCTCATAAACAAATATGAAAGAAATACTAACCAGTTTCACACAAAATTATTTCGTTCCCATAAAGTATCCATCATGTTGCTTTCCATTTGTAGTCAGGTGACGCTTCCTTGTCGGTTCACCTCACATTTTCTCGGCATTAGCCAATTTAGCGGCTCAACTTCGATTCACCGCCAATCGAGTTGGTGGTTCATATTTTTTTACAGAAAGGTCTTATTATATGAATATGAAGGCCTTTTGCAAAGTTTCAAGTTGCGCAAACAAATACTTATTGTAAAATAATTATTTCAATTTGAAAATTGGGAAAATCACCATAGGTTTTGACAGTTTTGTACCACTATAACGTTTCGTTTTACTCTCTACCAAACTGAGCAAATGTCGTAAATCGTAAAAAGTTAAAATAAGCTACTGTTTTGGTAAATGTTTGTTGTTTATACACTAAAACTCCATTATTTGCATAAAAAAAGATATTTTTTAAGTTTATTTTATTTATACAGATACAATTTACAATCTTAAGCGGACAAAGTATTTCTGATATGTGTAAACTTGTGATATGAAACGTAATTGACGCCATTTTGGGATCACGTCAGCTGTCGTCTTTTTTTTTGTTCTTGGGCACAAAACACACCCTTCGGCCACTGCAGCTTTCTGCAATAAATTCTCAAGTTTTGTGAAACTATTATTGATTACTTTTTTTAAATTGTTTGTTTGTTGTTTGATTTGTAGAAATGGGTGACAAATCCGAATCAGGGCGCCCCGACATGAGTTGGTTAGGGTCGAAATGGGTGACAGATCCAAATCAGAGCAGCCCAACTTCAGTTGGTTAGGTTCATAATGAGTGACAGATCCGAATTAGAGCACCCCGAATCCACCTAGGCTTGTGGTCCCTTCCCTCTTAGAGTGTATATAAAAAGTGCGGGAGCCAGAAGCTCAGGGGCGACCGCAAGAGCTTCTGGCGGGAGCCCACCCGTAGTCAAATTTGAGTTGGTTAGATTCAAAATGATCAGACAGATCCGACTCAGAGCATCCTGACTTGAGTTAAATCAAATATAGTGTTAAGTTTCTACCCTTCCCCCCTCCAATTTGTATGACGATCAAATTTAAGCTTCTGGGAAAGTTAGGTTACATATCCCAGAGAGGGGGGGCTTCCGCAAGTTCCCCTTCAAGGTCTACCCCTCCCCACACTGCCTCCCAACCCCCAAAATCCATTGGTGGTAAGTCGTACCTAAAGTACCTACATAACACGACGAATGTAAGACTATGATATGATGTCATTATAACGTACATCCTAGGACGAGTATAAGACGTCATAAAAATGAATTTATAATGACGTCATAATAACGTACATCGTATGACGAGTGTAATACGTCCTAAAAATTACTAAATATGACGTCATAATAACGTAGATCACACGACGAGTTTAGGACGTCTTAAAAATTATTTAATTATGACGTCATAATGACGGACGTCCTAGGACGAGTATAAGACGTCGTAAAAATGAATGAATTATGACGTCATAATAACGTACATTGTATGACGAGTCTAAGACGTACTAAAAATTACTAAATATGACGTCACAATAACGTAGATCACACAACGAGTAAAAAACATAATTTTTAATGATTTAATTATGACGTCATAATAACATACATCCTAGGACGACTATATGACGTCCTAAAAATGACTAAATATGACGTCATAATGACGTACACCATACGACGAGTAAGGACGTCCTAAAAATGACTTAATTATGACGACATAATGACGTACATTATACGACGAGTTTAAGACGTCCTAAAAATGACTAAATATGACGTCATAATAACGTACATCATACGACGAGTATGGACGTCGTAAAAATGACTTAATTATGACGTCATAATGACGTACATTATACGACGAGTTTGAGACGTCCTAAAAATGATTTAATTATGACGTCATAATGACGTACATTATATGACGAGTTTTAGACGTCGTAAAAATGACTAGATATGACGTCATAATAACGAACTTCATACGACGAGTAAGGACGTCCTAAAAATTACTTAATTATGACGACATAACGACGTACATCATACGACGAGTTTGAGACGTCCTAAAAATGATATAATTATGACGTCATAATGACGTACATTATATGACGAGTTTTAGACGTCCTAAAAATGACTAAATATGACGTCATAATAACGTACTTCATACGACGAGTAAGGACGTCATAAAAATGACTTAATTATGACGTCATAATGACGTACATTATACGACGAGTTTTAGACGTCCTAAAAATGATTTAATTATGACGTCATAATGACGTACGTAACGACGAAAATCGTACCGACCTTAAAATGACCTTAAAAAGACGTCATATATCCGTCATAGTCATCAGTTTGCTACCTGGGGTGTTTGCTGGTCGGCTACCAAAATACGCCCAAATATTTACATATAATTCAGTTTGTCGAATAATAGATATACAGGAGGAAACATTCGCACATTCCAAGAACGACATTCAAAAATGGCTTCAGTCCCTCTCTTTCAAGCAAACGGAAAACCTTGTAAAATTTAGTGAAATAAAATACAAGGACATCTTTCTCTAGTCAAGCCAGGTAGGAGCCTACATATTTCGCTCTATAACACAAAATTACACGCACTCTGTCACTCAATCACACCCAAGATCAGCAACGCTTCCATTCACTCACACCTATGCAGCATTCCATGCACTGCATCATGCATGGCATTCACGCAGTCTTTTAATGGACACGCATCCGCCCAGCATCATACTCCTAACATGTATTAATAATTGCTCTCAAAAAACACTCTCACTAACACTCGCTCAAATCTTCAGCCTTCATATTCAGCACACTACCTTGCAAGGGCATACCTCTGTTTACGCAATCACACCTAAGGAGCAGGTCACAGACAATACGCTCCCATTAATTTATTATTTAATTATTATTTATTAGTTCACCAACAAAGTGACATTTCGTGTTGCCATTTACACTCACACGTCCACACATTCAAATTCACACCTAACGTGGCCATTCATTCATATTCACACCTAATTAGTCTTCACAACATTAATACCTACAGCCACTCAAGGTTATGCTTCTGTTCACTTGCATTTAAGTAGCTTATAACAATTCACAAAGTTCCCGCTCCCAGTCACACTCCAACACGTGTCCACTCACTCACAACTTACACGATTTATATTGAACCGGGATCATAATGGGTCAGCAGCGCGAGTACCGTCCTTACAGATCGTTATATTTGTCAATTAAATCGTATATTTGTCATTTAAATAACTAAATTCTATAAAACGGTAAATTCTCAAATTCGTCTAAACAAATCTGCTATATCGACACGTCAAATTTAGCGACATAGAACGGTACTCGCGCTGCAGGTCAGGATGAGATGATAAATTGTTCTGAATGAATATGCACAGAACACTGAAACAGTCAGTTTTATTTAGTCTTAAGTACCTATCCATCTTCAAACAAATAACTTAACTTCTTATTAATTAACTAATACCTACTAACTTTCAAGTATATTTAAATTTGCATGCAACAAGTACATTCAGGATTGAGAATGATTTGATCAATGTTTTGCTTACTATATACCCGAGAGAACTATCAATGTGTACAAAACTCGGCGCACAAAGAACTGTCAACTTGGCCACAGGGTGCCCAAGATACAGGCGCTGCCTAGTTTGGGGCCCGCTATATTATCTCTAAAAGTTTGAATGACCTTAATTAGTTATCTGTATGTACTTAGGCAATAGTCTTATTCTTTTTCTGGCAAATAAATTATATTATTATTATTATTATTATTATTAAATAAACTTGTACATACCTTATTATATCGCCCTCACTGGCTGGCGCTTATTCTTTCCGCGCAAGCGAGGTGTAGAACCTCCTTCCTAGCTTCTAGCTGCCTAGAGTATTTTAAATAGGGTGTCTTTATAGTAGATTGGTGGCGACCGCGAACCGGAAGACGCAGCGTAAGAAGGCCTCCCACTAGGTGTACCGACGACATTGTAAAAGTCGCGGGCAACCGGTGGATGCAAATGGCAGGTTGTCGTACAGTGTGGCGGTCTAAGGGGGAGGCCTTCGTTTAGCAGTGGACGTCTCCGGGCTGAAGATGATGATAGATGATGGCGCATAGTTTCTAAATGTTTAGTAATTATGTTTTTTTGTCGCTGTTAGTTTCCCGAATAAAATAAAATAAAATAGTAGATTCAGCGCGTCTGTATACATTTCTCCGGCATGGCAACGCATTGACATCGGCGACGGTTTATTTAACACGGCCACTTATTCTACTCTGCTAAAATACTATCCCAAATTTTACTTCCCCATTAGGCAAGATATGTCGTTATTTAGATTACCTCTTAAAAAAGAAGGGAGTAATAAGATTTTTGATAATATCCTAGACAGAGAGCGCACTATACACTATATAGATTTGTCGTCAGTTCTACGCGCGCCTTATAAAATTGTGTACTATTTAACACTCGCATTGTGCGATAGAAGCATATCCCACTCTCAATCTCCACCAAATAATTCAAACGTTGAATCTCACTCACACTAATATTACAAATGCGAGTTTGTCGCTGTGTGTGTTTGTTTTTTACTCTTTCACACTGAAACGGCTAAACGGAATTGGATGTCAGGTATAGGCACAGAATAAATAATAGTACTGCGGTATAGGTGGTAACTTATACCTAGAAATAAAAAATTGGCTACTTTTTATCCCAAGAATCGCGGGTGAAACCGCGGGGTGGAGCTAGTATTCATATACCATTCGCGTTAGAGTAAGCTAGTCATAATTTTTTAAATCTAAGTAAATCGGTTATATTTAATAATCACATCTCTTAATTATAAATATATTACATTATAATTTAGAGATGTGATTATTATAAATAAATATAATTATAAATATTTTTTATAAAATGACATCTCTAAATTATAACTTTTTACGGAACAAAGATCCCATATCCTTCACAATCCATGGGTTACGTAATCACCAGATCGTATCATGCCTATTATTGGATGTAATAATATACTCGTACCTATAGATAGGTACGTATTACGTATTTCACTCGTCACTCGAGAGCGTGTCGAAAATTAATAAATTACGCATCCCTTGTAAAGGTGGATCCACACTCAATGCGACCCGATAATTAAATCTCTCCCTAATTGGAATGGATCGATGTACTCCCGACTGTTTTATACAGTGACAAGCTTGCCTAGTTGCTCGATTAGGAATTTATGCAGAATTAATTTTATCAGTGCAAGTGATTTAATTAACTAAAAAATAAAGTATATACGAAATACCTAATCTACTTAGCCTCAAATTGATAAACTCAAAACTTAATCTTCTTATTTTGAGGTATACCTAGCGGGACATTTTGGTAAATGGTTAAAGTCACGTGTCATAACCGAACTGGTGCATATTGGATTGCCTAGACTTGCACTAGAACAAAAGTCTAAAGAGAATACAAATAATCGAAGCCATTAAGTATTTTGCATTTTTTGATACGTTACTCTACCTATTTTTTTAATTCATTGAATTAAGTTTAGTATTTTACAACACTTGCTCAAAAACTGTTAAACATTACGCACCATACAACGGAGCGTGCGGTAAAGTAGGTACTCTCAGCTAAGTACTTATTTTACCGCACGCTCAGTTGTATATGCATAGCGCCGTGCGGAAACTTCACGGATTTTTTTTTTTTTTCTATAAAAATATATAATAGAATTGCACTAAGGAGTTTCACATTACGAGAATAAATAAGCTAAATGATCGAACCTCCTTCGAAGCGCTTTTGCTCAATACGTTTGTCTCAGTTTAATACTAAATAGAAAATTAATCGAAAGATGTAGTTCTAATTTTCACCACGCGCACGTGGCGCCATTCGCAAATTCGCGCCATTTTCATATTAGAAATATCAAAGATTTTTTTCTTCTTTCCTCCTTATGGCATTGCACTTTGTGCATTTGCTAATGTCAAGTATTTCGTTGCGACTTTCTGACTGATATTTATAAACAAAATAATAAAGTTTCTTTAATTATTACTGTTTTCTCGCAAATGTTGTATGACACTCGTGCGGAATTGCTTTTTACAAACTCGTGACTATGGTAAGCCCTAGAAAACTTACCGCACTAGTATCATAAATAACTATTCCGAACTTCTTTGATCTGTCTAAACACCGTCTTACGCCAAAGCCGACCAATCTTTGCTACATTAGTTCCGTTTATCATTTCGTTGTCTTCTTTGGTGTGGTGTATTTCGCTAACAGACCACTCTCGCAAGTATACTTCAACAGTACTTGTACGCACATATTGTCTCTCTATTACGGAATAATGCCAGTAATGATTCTGATACCGGCACTTTATTTTATAGACGACTAGAGGACGCCCGCGTTTTCGTCCGCGTATACGGTAGAAATTTGAACCGCTCTAAATATCTTACATAACTCAGCGGGAGTTATGCATTAATTTTGGTCATCGATTTCATTCGTTTAGTAGATCAACCCTGACAAAAAATATTATTGTTTTGTTTTAAAAAGTCTATCGTAATTCCAAATTTCATTACTTCAAAATCAAAGCACTTTCCATACAAAGTTTGATCTGCCCTTTTACCTCCTTAAGTCATCCCTGACATGAAATATTGAAAATTACATAATAATTTTATTTTAAATTGACTATTCAAATACCAATTTTCATCACTACAATTGAAAATACAAAGAACTCCCCATACAAAGATCCAAAGGGGTGATTTAAGGGAGCGAAATGGAGGAATTTAACCCCCTGAAGTCATCCATGTCAAAAAAATATTTACACAGCACTTTTTTTAATGCATTATTCAAATACTAATTTTCACTAATAAAAGTTCAAAAGTTGTAAAAATATCGCCCATTTTTGCATCCTCAGGGGTTGAATTTCGAAATATCCTTTCTTAGCTAGGTACTTAGGTACACTTCTACTCATCAAGACTCATCATGAGTTTGTCTTGATGACAGTACCCTACGTGGCTGGCTATAATAGCCGCGTAGGTGGGTACTAGAAAGTGCCGTGCCAACATGTTATTATAGTGTTATTTCTCTGTCTGAGATTTGAGCCACCGCACTGCGCTGTGCGAAACGAATGCGCTATACACTAAGCTAATTATATGTAGATACAATAACGAATTAATATAATTTTTCATGGACACCGCATCATGCATCTATAGCAAGCTCTTTTTATCATTAAAAGGTTTCTTGGATAAGAATAAAATGTATATAAATTATACATATTCAGGAAAATGTTGCCTGCATTAGCTAAGTAGGTGAGAAAACAGCAAGTTAAAACACCATTCAAGTTAAGTCAAGTTAAGAGTTCTCGGTACCTCGAGATTTTAACACGAGTAAACTCGACGGTTTTTATGATCACAAAGTACTGCAGAGCAATAAGGATTAACAGTACAACAGTGTGGGCAAAATTTAGAACGAAACATTTTCATTTCTTACGTACAAGTATGCATGCAAAAGTTTCGCCACTGAGCCGCGAGTATAAATATGGGAAATGCTTAAGTTTTTATTGTGATAACGGACATAATTTTATCACGTTATTGTCTCATTTATACAGAATGACTCAAATGTTATTGGCAGCTCTGACTGGTAGTGCTAGATCCAGAAAAGGTCAAAGTAGGTACTTTGACCTTTTCGTAATGTAACTAGATTTTAAACAACATGAACGGTACATAGTGCAAAATCCCATAAAGTTCCCCCCTCTGTGTGTACTCGTATGTGTGAGTGTATGATCAGTCCCCTGTATGTAAAAATAAATAAAATACTTTTTTTCGAAAGTCATTACTCCACATGGCTGCTAAATATTTCTTACACTTGTTTGCCTATACGAAGTCTCGTCTCTAGAACTCGTTACTAACTAGAACTAGTCAAAGTGTTGTCATATTGTCCAAATTGTTTGCAAATATAAAAAAATGTATTTTTGGGCAGCCCTATGGTATCGAGATCAATCTCTGTTTTACATTACATGGAGTGCGAAGGCAGGATTAAACTTTGTACCGCTTCGTCGCCGCCTCTCCACGTTATGAAATGCGTTGCCGGCTCTGATTATTTCGCCTAGGAAATAAGAAACCAGCTCGCTTAAAGCTTTACTAGTTTCGCTTATTTTCTCCCTTTTTCATTCATGCTTTTTATATGTTTGACATGCCGTGTGTTTAATCAGAACTCATCTGATAGTTAGTGATAATGTGCTCGACGTAAGAAAAATATCCAATACTCGCTTTCAAGGTCGGACCTGATACGAGTACTGTTTCATATTCTTAGTTTTGAGTTGATGCTGTTTTTTTTTCTTATGTTGCTCTCCTTGTGGTGACGTTATCTATCAGCACTTGCACTGTATAATACACTAACACATATTATAATTTATTTCACTGCACTTACTCGAGTTTGTTCTTTTAAGTCATCTTAACTTTATTGGTGTTCAAAATGTGAGATTCAATAACAACGGTCAAGTCTATATTTAAAGCAATGGCAATTTTCCCGATTTAATATAATGCTATAACGCTCATGTTATAATGAAAAACGGTTTTGATATTCACAAAGAGAGTTCTCTCTATAAACTGGGAATAAATTTAAAACTTCGGTGCGGAAAAGCTGCTATTTTTCCGCAATAACTTTCAATTAAGCACCGTCGCGGACCTAACTTTTTCGTGATTGATGTCACAAAAAAAACCAGTCTGCTGAGCTACAAGCAATTTCACTAACCATTGTGTGCTGAATTCTTCTTAATTTTCCGCTAGAGCGTTGGCTTGAATAATAACGCCGTTTTAATGGGCTTTTCCTGGTCTTTTATTTTGAATGTGAAGAGTTTCAACAATCAAGATCTCTGGGAATGAAATGATTTGTGAAACGGTTTATAAGTTCTGATAAATTTTTCATACATATTTTTTTTATTTTTCATACGATGGAAAACCGGTCTGAAATAAGGAGCTTATCCTAAAGGATTACTAAGATTTCTCTGATGTATAAATTTACCTTTCAATAACATGGTATCTACGATGGCTATTATAATAATCTCTATTTGTAGATTAACTCTAGATTACGGAATTACCCTAAAGCAGATTTCGTGGAAAGTAATTCACTAGGCACTCATAATAGAATTGAAACAATCTGGAAACGTAGGTACATCCTTTCATTGCAAATAATTGCAAACTTGCAAACAAAGTAGATTTAAACAAAATGAAGCAGAAATTGAAAGAAAAAAAAATTACGACGTTAAAATATTTAACGTTTCCATCAGCGAAACATGAAAAGCAAAAAGTTACTTCCAAAACAAACCTTTCTTTACCAAATGCCAACAAAAAATAATAAAAATATTTGTCTCCAAAAATAGCTGCGATTCATAACATCAGAAACAAATCTCTGAACGTTAGATTGGAGAGGTAAAGAGAGAGAAAGGGACGGGGGGTCTACCACAATCTCTTCGAGGCCTTCTTATAAATAATCGCACGTTGTCAATCTGTCGAAATATTGATGTATATATCGCTATATATCGCAGTTATAGAAATGGTGTTATTATGATTGATATCCAACAGATAATAAAAATAAATAGTCTCCATACAATAAACGAAGTCGAAACGGAATCTTATTGCGTGCAAACTCAAACTCGGTCTGATTATACTGCAAACCTTAAAATAAAACTGGATAAGTGCTAATAGGGCGCGTCCTGAGGATTCTTTATCGCAATGAAAGTGAACACATTATTTGGTACCACATTATTATAATTGTGTTGGTACGAAACCCTCGGTTGGTCGATTCGCACTCATTTTAGTCTTCATATCATTCATCAGATTCCAAATCGTGAGGTTGTGGGTTCAAATCCCAAGATTGATATGGCCCAATCACCCTACAAGGGTAGGTATTCGCCCTTAGCTTAACTGTGTTTTATATTAGTCTTGCTTAGTTTTTCCGCCTTCTATTTCTACAAGTATAGAAAAAGTGAGAGATAGTGCAAATTATATCAAAATAATGGTTATTGGCTTATGTATGGTATACCCCCAGGTAGGGATGGCACGTGCAGGTTTCACGTCATTACATCCGCTGATACTTCCGATGGTGAAGACTCTCTGTGAAAGCCCTGATGTGTATCGCGTCAATGTGTCGCATGTACTCTGTAAAGCGTTACGTGAGGTTGATAAAGACTGTTCGTAGATACTTCCTTTTTATGCTGGAGTGTAGATAAGGTTTTAACCTTCGTTTATTCTCTTGAAAGCGTGATTAGATAATAATTTCCGATTTCGTAATTATTAGGAAGTTGGAGAGGACTCTGTCGAGGTAAAAAAAAAACTTGACCAACTCCAAAAAATAGGGGTTACCTTATTTTGGAGTTGGTCAAGAATTTTTCCTCAAGAATTCTTCCTCTCCAATTTCCTTTCTCAACTCAGTTCGATTTCTTTGCTAATTACTCCGACATTTATAAGCCAACCAAAAGGTACCTTTCTATTCCATTACGCGCTTCGGCTTATCAGTTTTCATACAGACAGAGGATGTGAATTTCTTTATGTTTGATCTGTTAAGTTTGTTTTCTCTATCATCAAGAAATAATAGGGACAAAACTCTCTCGTGATGATAAGAGGTAACACCTGCCCATTACCATTGTAGCGGTACCTAGAACTAGTCTAGGGAATCACTGCGTCATCATAATTTAAGAGCACGGCTCTTGTTTTTGCAGTAACTTCCATCTTTCTTTGTCTTCTGCGAGTTCCTTGACCTCCTTGTACGACATGACTTTGGCCCTCTCCTTTACTTGATCCACAAAACTTCTTCTCCGTCTCCTCGCTTTGCCAACTAACAGGTACCTACTCTAAAAACCGAGATGCAGTAATGTTAACACACTAATGATTGGCGGCAGAATATCTATTATGTTCTGCGATGGTACCAAGCTACGTACCTAGGCAACCTCTTGCAATAAACCTACTACCAAATAAATAAATACTTTTTATTATATTTGCATAATGGTAGAATAAGAAAAATTATACGACTATTTTTTCGACGGAAGAAAATTCAATTCATTCAATATTGAATTCCTAGGAATTTGGTATTGATCACGTATTGAAATTAAACGAAATTTGAGTAACATCTGTCGCCGTGACGAGGAATATATGAATAGAAAATTAGAGAACCTACGTAAGGCGCGAAGAAATTCCACGCAGCAATGTATGTTAACATACATAAATGTATCCACTTTATCCAGCGTACTACTGAGTCTTCAATTAAAGTATTAGATCAAATTTTGGAATAAACTCTATCGTCATTAAGAAGAATGCTTAGAATGGAAATTAGAAAGCATTCACTGATGTTACTGGAACTCATAAATATAGGGCATAAATGTAAACATAACGACTCATTGTCATTTCAATTAGGCGTGTTACTTAGTTTTGGATTTTAATCAAACTTATAGTACCTTTTCTAGGTGCATCACCTTAGATTTAAAGATCAAAAGATGCTTCCATACTACTTAAGTACGTATTTTTATTCTTTTTTGTGCCACAAAAGAACTATTTCCTCGTCGTTTCGGGATATTCTCTTATTTTTCTTCAGAATCGGCAGTAAATACCTAACTGTGAAGTTAGTTATAAATATTATTATGAAAACTGACGTGGTTTTGACACATTTTGTTTCATTTAAATGTGAGTATTCCCGTATAAATAAAACAGAATGTAGTTAAAAATATGTTCAAATATTTTAATACCTAAACCATCGTTGCGACCAACTTTGTCTAGATCACAGTAATTACAGTAAATTGCCATTACCTTTAACTTAATTTATAGACTCTATCACGAGTCACAAGCAATTTATTGAATACATACCCTCGATGTTGTAATATTGCGTATAATGTTCTTAAACATAAACATTAATCCTAAATTCCACGCAACAATAAATCTCTGGAGGACCACGAAAATTGCGAAACGCTTATTATAAAGGGAAATAAATCCTCATGTCACTGCTTAGAAGCTGACTCAAGCCTACAAATGACTGAATAATAATTATGAAATGTCAACTGGGATGATTACTGTTCCAAAATGCTTAGCTCTTCCCTTGTTATTTGTCTCTGGCCTTCTTATTGCCCAATATCAAGATACGGGGGAAATGACGAATCTTCTTTATTATTTTGTCTAATTACGGGAAGCTTAATTTCAATTAGGATTTCATTATAAATAAATTTGAATTGCTAACCGGGAACCGGTTTTAATGACAATGTTGTCTTTGTTGTTTCAACGGTGGTTTCGTAAGGTGTGTTTTGAACGCTTGTTCAAAAAGGTGGTTTATATCGATTTGAGGATATTTTTGTTGACCTTTTCAATTATTTGTTATTATGCTGAAGATTGAAATGTGATTAATGAATTTACATACCTAACTAGATTGGACATAAACAGCCTTACCAAAAATAATCTCGATTCTCTTAGTAACTGCTTAAACTTCTCTGTCTTGTTCTTGCATGTTACACTTCACGTCAGAGAGAAGATGGCAGAGCAGTGATTAACGGTTGAGAAGTTTTTTTTAAGTAAGACTGATAGTGTTATATTCAGCAATATTACTAAAAGGTGACTTCTTAAAAGTGGTCTAGATGCCGTTTGCTGAAAAAATAGTTACTTGCACGCCTTAAATAGAACAATGTGCTTAGTTTTCCATATTGTAATTTTACTACGCTCTCTACTTAAGCTAGTGAGTATTGTAGAAACAGTACGGACCGTTAGGAAAAACGTTATGACCATGAAAGATCTTTATGTGGAAAATTTCATTTAAATAATGTACCGAATGTAATAACGGACATCATAGATATTTGTCAAACAAAGGCAATGTACGGTTAGGATAATATTATAATTATGTTTAATGTAACTATATTCCGCATATATATATATGTATTTCTTACTATTCCTTACTGCTTGATTCTTTGGAAACTTTTCCACATTTTCTTCGTGGGAAAAGGATTCTGGAACAAATGTTTGCGGGTAGCTTTCGGCTAACGCTATTTCGCGAACTTTACATTCACTATACAAAGTTGTTTATTCTTTTTGTATTGTTCTTGACATCTTAGAAAATGGTAGTAGGTATGAAGTCCGACGATATGATTGTTATGCAAACACAAAGTTTTATTCTACTGTTAAGTCTAGGTAAATAACCCGTGTACCTATAAGTTAACATATATTGAGTTATAAAGTTTACTTATCGCTAAAATGCCAATACCTACTCCTACATACTCGTAGTAAATAGTAATGAATATGCGAGTCGATGTCTGCCTACAAACTGCATAGCAGTTTGGCAGAGTTATAAATTGAGCTATGTAATTAATTCTCTAAGACAAAATAAACCAAAAAAATAAACTGGAAAAATTGTATTGATTTAGGAACTTAGTTCCCGTTCTGTTTATTCCTTTGTTTTGTTTGTCTACAATTAATAATACACCAATTAACACAGTTAATAATACCATTAAGCGTAATATTGAATTTACCCTCGATTATAGTAGAGTAATAATACAATTTGAGCTACTTACTTGCTCTATTTCTGTTACTCTAGGTTCATAATATGAAATATTCGTTCCATATAAGTCTCATGATGTCAACCTAGTTTACGTAAATACGAGTCACTATTGCTAGCTGAAATTATTATTATAACTTATAACAGTTATTATTATCTAATATAATAAAAGGCTCTGGCCTGACTGACTGACTGACAGACAACGCACAGCCCAAACCGCTGGTCGTACAGACTTGAAATTTGGAGGGTGTATTCGTCTCGATGCGGAGGGATGTACTAAGAAAGAATTTTCGAATTTCGACCCCCCAAGAGGGGGGGGGGGGGTAAGTTTGTATGAAAGTCCTTTTGTTTTTGGACTAATAGTCACGAAAATTTGGATTTGGATAATTCATTTAAAATATAAAATGCAGCTTTCAAATTTTTTTTGACACGGACGATTTAAGTTATAGTGATGAAAATTGATATTTGGGTAGTTCATTCAAAGGGGGGAAGTTGGTAGAGTCGGTAGAGTTAGTAGAGTTTGCTCGGAATGATTTAAAGTTGAGAATTTTGAGAGCGGTCCGAATTTCTTCCGCACGCGGACGAAGTCGCGGGGGACCCCTAGTATGTCCTATAAATTATAAGTCTCGACTTAGACGTAGCTTAGTATATATTTAGCTTTCAACGTGGAGCAGTATTATTGCTTCGTTTAACTACACTATAGGGCTTTCTGAAAGCAACACCACGTTTATTAGCCGAACAATACTATGCTTGTTCATTGACTCTACCAGACAATATGCCATAATTCTCAGTTACAAAGGTGATATAGAATACAACATATGGAGCTATACTTTAGAGCGTCTGTACGATAGTAACGTTTACAACGTTTAAAAAGTCAGTAGCTATTGTTTTTTAGGACATTAAAATCAAGTAGGCACAAATGTGTGAAAGTTTCACTACTATCATCACTACCACCACCACAGAAAAGCGAAGGCCCTACTCCACCACTATTATCTATCTGGTCATATTCTTGTCGGATCAGCTCTAAGTTTTTATGTAAGTCAAATCAGAATAGTGTATCGTACCAGCCAGTACGTTTCCTTAGTCTTATATATTTTCATTCCAGATTTAAAATAACGATACACCAAAAATGACAGTGATAAATTAGTGATAGCACCTATATAATAAATGACCCATTAAAATGTTAGCTTGTGTGTGTCAACCTACGGAGACCGCATTACTATTTAAAGGAGGACCGCCCGTTGCCATGGGACCACTTGGCGCAAACAGAATACGTCACAATCCAACCGATAATATGAAGGCCGTCAAGCTAATACAAAAACCCGTTCGGCGGCTCAGCGATGAAGGAAAAGATAGTTCCACCTCGCTCACATCCTCACCCTCAGTGATAGAATGCTCAGGTAGTCTATTGAACTTGAGAAAAATCGAAAGAAAAGCAAAGTCAACAAAAATACTAGTCAACCCAGTTTGTACCGACGTCTGCAGCGATGATAGCAATCGACCCAACACGACCAACTCTAAATGGAACGGCAAGAAAAAACGCCTCAAGACGGAAAATGGCAAGAGCCACAAAAAAGACGATAGAATTGATAAAAATGATCCAATTAGTAGAAACGAGGCTAAGGAAGATAAGAAGTCGATTTCTTGTTTTAAAATGAAAAGTTCAGAAGATAAATCACGTTCAGTCGAGGATCGTAAGTCAGGCAAAGAAAACTGTACGAACGAGAATGCAAGTAACTTGCGTAGTGGAGAAAAACCGGACGTAATTAATCATTCCAGAAAGAATAGCAGGGATATATTAGTTGATGAGGGTACTATGACAGATGAGACATCTTTTAACACTGACCAATTGGATAAGGGAAAGACTGATAGTGCTATAGCAAATAAGGATTGTGAGGTAAGTGACATTTTAATTATTTAATTATGATGTTTATAATTTTTTTATTCCGCGCAAGGTACAGCGTAAATTTTTCAATTAATTTGACCCACATAATTATGTTTAGTTAATAGACATACCCCTCCACCCTCCTCCTCTATATAGGGGGAGGCCTTCGTCCAGCAGTGGACGTTTTATGGCTGACGACGAATAGACATACAAAATTCAACAGTAAAATACAATACAATACAATAGTTTATTGATAACACGAAAATTACACGTCAAATTTCATTAAGTATGTCACAATAAATAATCACTTAATAAAATTATATAATCATAAAAAAAGTTAATAATCTCTTATAAAAAAAAATAAGAGAAAAATATCAGTCATAACATACACTTGAAAAAAATACAAATTTATGTAATTTATTTGTGTTTTTTTAATCTTTTGAAGTGAATTTTTAAGTGTCAGTTTCATATTTTTCCTATCGAGAATAGTATTATTGAAAACATGTTTTATTTAAATAAATCATGAAAAATGTTACTGTTCATATTATTTATTGCACATAGATATAAAATAATTTAAACAAAGGGGGGACTTAACGCTACGGAGCTTAACGGACTTAGTCTAGTCATCCCTGCGTAGTTAATATTGGCAAATTTAAGTTCTCCTTTTAGTAAGATGTCTAAAAATACGTTTTTCAAGTGACGCCTATTTGTTTCTGTTCGGCGACTTAAAGAAAGTGGGCGGATAGCCCTCGACGGATAAAAGGACAACAACCGAAACACAATCACCGCGGAACTGGATTCATTACTACGATCCAATCGTCACGGAGTGTTCAATCTGTATGCTAATGAGACACTCGTCCTAGCCTCTCGTTACAGAATCAATGGGCTGCTGGCATAAACAAGCCAAGTTTACGATAATGCAAAAGCATTTTTACTATGTTATTATGTAAAAAAACGATTGGATTAGAGGGCTGGTTAGTGTACTAGACACAAAAAGCCGCCACCTAAAGCTAGAAGCGGCTTCTGAGTAGCGGAGGCACACGACAGTCACTTCTACAGTGTGCGGCGAGTTCTTTTAAATTGTATGGAAACTGGAGTCCGCAGCTCGGTGGCGGCGTTTTGTGGTTGTCATCATCAGCCTGGAGAACGAAGTCTGCTGTCGAAGTCCACTGCTGAACGAAGGCCTCCCCCTTAGACCGCCACACAGTACTACAAAATGCCATTTGCATCCACCGGTTGCCCGCGACTTTTAAGATGTCGTCCGTGCACCTTGTGGGAGGCCTTCCTACGCTGCGTCTTCCGATTCGCGGTCGCCACTCGAGAACCTTTCTTCCCATGAAATAAAAGTAGATCTTCGTAGATGTCAAGATTCGGAACTACACTTATTTCATTCAAATCTGAATTAACGTCTAGTGCCGAGTGTGAGTTTTATATATGCGATCAAATTAAAAAACTCACACTCGGCGCTCACAGGCAAAAGATCACCACATTCTCGTATGCTCTCTGTTATTACTAATAAGTAAACTAATAAGTAATCCTTTGAAACAGTCTAAACGTGATTTTGTTTTTCTACTCCCCTTCTTTATCAAGTTTCTAGTCTATCCCAAAGCTTTTTACAAGTTTAGTGACTGGTACAGTTACCCAAATCCTGTAGAGTTATAAAGGTTTTACTACTGAAATATTTATAAAACTGCCTAGGTCTCATACCTTTTTTAGATCAAAGTGTGCCTGATTAAGTCTCACATCAAACACCGAGTGTCCTGCACAAACAGAACTCAAACTTGACCAGCTCAAGTTTACGTTCGAATCTGGCTTAGGGCCAATCATTAGAAACTTAGCAACTTTGTGTAAGTTAGCATTTGGTCGCCAGTCACGGAAATACACCCACATTGTGGAGAACTTCAGTCTGAGACTACTATTGTTGAAGTGACACTTGGGACTTGACGGCTTCAAACTGGGATTCGGAATTTCTTGAGTATTTGGTGTCTGTAGTTATTTTTAAACAATAAGGGCATTGGAGAAGCTTTGGAATAGTTTACTTGGTAAACTTGTTTACTACCGTGCCCCCGGATCCGCCTTTCGTCTTAATCCTAAGATTTACGAAAGAAAGTAGAATACAATTTCGAGTCTTATCCACGTTTGTTTAAATAAAGTGGTAAGAATTGAGAATAACAGCCGTCAAGTTATGTGCACTAGTCTTGACTAGCTTTGAAATAATAATAACAACTACAACCACTACTATTATAGTTTATTTACTTTAAACAAGTTGTTTTTTTATTTAAACAAAAAAAAATTAAACATAATGGAAATGGAATATGTGAAATATCGGGAGCTCATTTCACAATATAATCATGGTAAATATCCCGTAAATAATAATAGAATTATAGTGAACAACCGGTGATAGTTTAAAACAGTGTTTTATGTTTAATTATGTCAAAAACAAAGTATGCAAAAAGTGCGAAGCAGGATTCGGCCGCACGCACGTCGAGCTGTTTTCTCTCCTTAAAAAGGATTATAGTTTCGGTCACCGGATGTGACCGACAACTAGCGTTTAATAAAGTAGCAGTATCCGACGTAATTAAACGCTAGCAATCCCGTATAACAACAACCCAACACCCCTCTATAAAGGGGGAGGCTTTCGTCCAGCAGTGGACGTTTTATGGCTGACGACGAATCCCGTATAAATAAAACAAAACTGAGTTTAAAACAGTCAGTTTTCATAGTAACATTAATATGAAATCATATAATGCTATCTTATATTATTCAGAAAGTAAAAGTAAATTGTAACAAAGTATGGGTTGATTTTTGTTGAACCTGGGTATGTCCTAAAACTGCATCCAGAACCGCCGGAGGGCGGGCAGCAGCGTCCTCTTAATTAATGGTGGTGAGCATTCTGCAATCCCCAACCCGCCTGCCAAGCGTGGGGATTATGGCATCCCCTCCGTGTTAAGGGGGAGGCCTTTGTCCAGCAGTGGACGTCTTCCGGCTATTGATGTGATGTGATGGGTTGATTTTGTTATTTTCTCAGTTAGAAGACACACTAGTTAGTTCTGTTGTGATTTTTTGATTATTCCATAACGATATTTAAAAAAACTCTTTTTTTTTATACTGTCAAGTGACGAGACGAGCAAGACTTCCACCTGATGGTAAGCGTCACGCCTGCCACTAACAGTAGCAGTGCTAGAATTGTGAACTTGCGAACACAATCCTGCGCCACACTGCATTGCGCTCGTCACCCTGAGATATTAGATGTTAAATCTCTTCATACCCAGTAATTTCTCTGGTAATATTGCCCTTCAAACCGGAACACAGTAATGCTTGCACACTACAACTTGGCGGTTGAATAACTAGCAACGGTGTGGTACTTCCCCAGGCGGACTCTGCAGTAGAGTCCTACCACTACAAAAAAAAACTATTTTAAATTCAAAGTAAGTCCAATGAATACGTCAATGTCCGGTCTCATAGAGTTCAGTCTTATCATCATAAGAACCTGACATTACTTTCGCATTTGACACATTAGTTAGAAATATCTGCTTATGTTTCTCTTTAGGTAAAAGTTTTTCGTCAATATTTTGTTGCTTGAATGAAATTTCCCGTATACAATACTTGTCTTACCGTACCCTAACTACATTATTTCGTGATTAACACCTAAATAAGTTCCTGCTATTACTATGACACGACAAATAACCGGCATAGTTATTAAGTGGCATGTTATCGAGGTATTTGCGTTGTCATCTCTCATTCTGCTTCTAATATCCGGCTTTTCGGAACCGGATAGGGCATGAACTCACTAGAATATTACAAACGAATAACTACATATGTATATTTTTTATACAAAGTCAAATTTTTGTACAAAATACCCCATGAGGTTCCTGCCTAATGCACAGCTGACGCCCATAACGCTGGCAGCACTTCCATGCTGGAAATGATGCTGGATGCTAAATGGCCTTTGGACCAAGGGCCTTATTTTTGAATCGTACGCAAGCGTAGCGCATGCGAAAAGAGCTGACCTTCGAACGATACTGTTTCGAATAAGGTTCAATATCGTTTGAAAGTCGGCTCCTTTCACTTGTGCAACTTTGCGCTTGATTCAAAAATGAGGCCCCAGGAACGAGACGGAGCGGGAGAAACTATTCGGCGCCACATATCTCGCGTACATAATTATTTATACTTATAGTATTCATAATTTTTTCTTGCAAATCCCTAGGAAATAATAGTACATTATGATACAAGTGTGCTATGTTGGTCATTACACTAGAGGGGGTATTATGCGCGCGAGCCACAGGCGAGCGTGATAAAGAAGCCGAGAGTGTATTGAAACATAGCACAAGATTTTCATACGACTGTTTTCATCACACTTGCGAGGAAAAAACAAACTTTTTTGATAATAATCAACCACACAGCGAAAACGTCAATAAACATTTGCAGAAAATGGCGCCCAAACCAGCAATGCGCGGGCAGGTTGACATTTACTTCAGCGGCATACGAACTCTTTGTTGGTATTACAAAAAAAACTGTAAGTATTACCCGGCTATATTAAGAGTGCTTCGTATACATACGTCTAATTGCAGTCACGTACAAACTTGACTTTACCGGGTTATACCTATTATAGTACAAGCGCCGTAATGTAAAGTAAAAAGCACGCGTGCGTAATAGCTTGGATTATGAGCCTAAAACCGATGCAATAAGATTCACTTTACGAGCAAGTGTGATGAAAAAGGAATTATAACATAAATATATCAAATGGGTAAAGCATACGCCGCAGAAGCAAGGAGAAAATAGTGTATTATGCGTGGAATGTTGAGTTAGTGAGCGTAGTATGAAAATAATTTGAGGTTAGATTGCATTCTCGGCAGGTTTCAGGCCTAATAAATTGGGCTCCTCGAACCAGTGTAATTTTATTGTGGCTTTCCGAAATCCCCATGTGAACCGGCGTATCGAAATTCGAATGCTCGAAAGACCTCTCTTAGCGGTTCATTGGTATTCTATTCCGTTCGTTATGAGGATTAGGTGTATATTGCAGGCTTTGAAATTATATCGTTTTCATTTAAAGACTTCATAAATGTACCTTTACGTGTAAAACGTTTTTGATAATATGTTAACTCAGAAGAAGGCAGTTTTCCAATATTATACTTCACAACTGCTGTTTTAATGGCCATAGCAAATGCGCTTTTCGAGAACATACTGTTGTTGAACTGTGGTATACAAATATCGTACGTCTACACCTCGATTTGACTTTATTTCACTATAATAAGTAATACGCTTTTCAGACGACTTCAAAAAAGGAGGTTCTCAATTCGCCTGTTTTTTTTGTTTTTATGTTACGCGATTGCTCCACTACATTTAAAAAGCACATTATTATCTTTATTTAAGAATAATACAACCGACTTCAACTTCGAATAGCTGGATGTCATCTTCATATTTTCTAATAATTTTGATTTAAAAACCAAACTATTCTATCTATCGAACTATCTGAACCGATTTCGATAAAATGTATATATACATTTTTAATTTTAATTAAAATTAGAAACCAACTTACCGCACTAGTATCATAAATAATTATAAATAATTAGTTTAGTGATAATATTGTCTATAACTAAGTAATTTTATTTTGTTTCAGGTAAGCGTCAACGTATTTTTTGTACATGCTGACTTTGATAGAAGTAAGTATTATTTTTCATAAATTAAAGAACAAATATGAACATTGCAAGTAGCAAAAATATATAATTTAATTATCAAATTATGACACAAATATAATATCATACTATTATTACAAAAAAGAGAGTATAGATATGTCTCTTATCACTCTCTAACAGCTCAACTTATATGAATCGAATTCAAAATGGAATAGCTACAACCCTGATGGAATACATATAGGCTATATATAACCGAAAACAAAAAATACGATAGGCTAGTACTTTGATAGACATATTGAATTTAATGTAACATGTATAATGAGACAAACTCTGCAAATATAACCATTCCCTCGAGATATCAAGGTCTTGAGTTAAGAATCCCTGTCTTTCCCATTTCATCCCCGAGACAAAGTTAAATAACTAACTTCGTAATAAAATCAAGATGTACTGTCGGGGAATAAGTGATTCGGCCTCTCAGCCTTAAACCTTTTTAACTTTACTACATCGACATAAAGTTTGAGAGGTTACTTTGTCTTGAAAATACGGTTCCTGGTCCCTAATGTCTGATTGAACGGCTTTGAAGCCTCTTTCATCTATATTTGTGGTTTACTTGATTTTCATCCGGAGGGTTAGGCAGACTAATATATCATACAAGTTGACAAAAACAAAGAATAAAATATTATACTTTACTATATGTAATAATAATAAAATAAATATAGCAGGACATTTTTTCACACAGCGCCATCTAGCCCCAAACTAAGCAAAGCTTGTAATATGGAAACCAGATAGCTGATAGAATACTTATATACTTACTTTTTTTTTGTAAATACATACTTATAATACATACTACACCCAGACACAGAACAAACATTTATGTTCGTCACATAATTGTTTGCCCTTGGTGGGGATCGAACCCACGCCCTACAGCTCTGAAGGCAGACACGCTACCGCTGAGCTATATGGCTGTATGGCAGTGTGTATTATAAGTTTTATGATGACGATAATAACATGTTATTTTCCGAAGATAATGAAATCATATCAATCCCTTCGTCCACAATCGTAACTAAAAACTCATAACTAACTACGAAAAAGTTTTTAATTCGCTATTACAGTTATAAAACAACTCTTTTTTCCGTTTTCATAATTATGAACATGGGTTCATAACCCTGACCGGCTACGAACAAAGAGTTTTATTTGCTGTCCTATAACCAGTTATTTTTTCAAAATGGTATTGGTATATAATCCAAATGAAGAATAATTTGCCTTCATGCATTCATAACTAGAAATTGATAACCAGCTAGCTTCAGTCAGTTTAGTACACGATTCAAATCGCAATTAAAAAGTTTCATGGCGACTTTATTCTTTAAAGAAAAATAAATTGAATTTCTCAAGCACGACGTGAACACAACCATTTTAGTGGTTCGCTGCCTCTCTTGTGTGACAATTGCATACTTTTTCCTAGTAGTAGGTATAATACGGGGACCATGACCTCTTAAGATCAACTTTCGTACAACATAGCAATATTTATCTATGACTTATAAGTAATTTGTGACTAGAAAATAATCTGTTCCATATATTTTGCTGAAAATAAATTAAATAAATATTTACTATGGAAAAGCGGTTTTTGTGTGGATAAAATTTATAAGTCAAAGCAAAAGTTTTTGTTATGCCGTACAGAAAGGTTTTAGTTGTCCAATCAATGAGTGTATAACTTTTTTTTTGTATAAAGCAAATTGAGCTATCAGTGTTTGGTTTTCCTTGTGCTCATTTTTATGCAATGTTTTGTGAAAAATGCAAACACAATATAAACATATAATAATAAGCAACGTTTATACAACTTTTCCTTGACGTACATTATTTATAATTAGGTATACCTACATAAAAAGCTTTTGAATAATTATCTTTGCTTTAATAATTATATGTGCAATAGAGTTTCGTCACTATTTAATTTTACATTTATGGCCTTTGAAAATACGATCCATGCCATTTTCATCCCGAAAAAGTTCGTCCCACATTAAAAAATCTGCTTTCGTCCCACCTTGTACGCTGTGTTCGGCCCAACGTATATTTTAATTAAAGAAATCTTATTTCGTCCCACTTTTCAGCTCCACATTTGGCCCAAGTATTTTTTCTACAGGTAAATTATGATTATTTCAGTACAGTTGGGCCGACAAATTTCTTCACTTGTCTTGCTTCACATGTTTTTAATAATTACCTATCATCTCTGGATATAAAACAGGCTATCGAAACAAACGGGACTCGGAAACGCAAATAGAGTTGCTAAAGCCAAAGAAATGTCAGTGAATGTTTATTTTTATAACGCCTCTGCCCATTTGAGCTTCTTTGCGAGTGAAACGCATAGTCACCGCTTTGGAGAGTTTTGAAAAGAAAGCTCTTACAGCGGGAAATGTTGTGTTTGTAGGTCGCGGCCTTGCCAGTCGGTCAAAGGTTTCGACTTTTCAAATTATACTTTCCTTACTGTTTGGTTTCAACAAACGGGGTCCAAAGTGCACGTAGGATGAATGCGAATGAGAAAAGTCTAAGTGTATAAGCTTCGCTGTATCTCTATATTACGAGTGAAAATACGTAACTCGTGATATTTTTTCTTGGCATAAGTTTAAAGTTCTTATTGCCTTACAACAAAGCCAACAGGAACGAAATTGTGCATTATATTATTGGGTAATTCACCAACTGGACTCGAGGGACTGGACGCGCGTGTGTTCAGTTGGTGTAACTCAAAATTGGTATCACTTGTTATATCATCATCTGGACACACTAGAATTATCACGCATGTCCAGATAGTGAATCTTAAAATAAATTACTTACATGTCTTCGCCAACTGGACTCGAGTTGGGATTTTAGTTGAATTATTTAGAATATACAGTTACGCAGGCCAAAGTTTTGGATCATTCGCGGTAGTTCCATTAAAAGCCATGATGCTATTTCCATAGTCTTTATTGTGTAGGTACTTAACAATAGGGCTAACGCTGAGGTCGCAAAATAATAATCAGATGTTTCATAAAAAAAAGTTTAATGACACATGACAAAATGTATAGACCTTTTTCGGAAAAGTTATTCTATATTTAGTCTCTTCCTTTCTTTCAAATTTGTAACTCTATAGATAAACACAATAAACGGATAAACTATTCATAAGATACTCTACATTCAATATTGTTCTTACTGTTTATTTTGAATAAATTAATCTCTAACTAATCCCGTATTATCTTGCACTGTTGCAATAGTCTAATTTAATCGCTTTTGACAGTTTTCTCTACAGAGTGCAGTGCTGCAGTTAGTTTGTAAATTCATTGCAATTTGCCAACATTTTCAGGAGATTAACGCCTTGATGGAATTAATAGAACAACGGAGCTACGAGCGAATTAACTCTATGTAAGCTTAACACTAAGCCTCGTTGTGATGGGTTTTAAGTAAATTTATTCAGTTTGTTTTGTTTGCAGTATTTATAAAATACGTTTTTAGAAAGAAAAAGAAAACCGACTTCTAGACTATACCTATATTATGTACAAACTTAAACTAAATAGTAGAAAATATTATTTTAATGACTTCAAAGCAATCGACGAAATTATTGATACATATACCTATTTACGATTTATATTCAGGTATTTTTGGAGTCGGTGTCAGCCAAACCGCTGCGCGCCGTCGCGCCGCCTCGTGCCGTTCGAAAGTTTATTGCAAAGGCAGGATTAAACTGTCCTTCTTGACTGATTCTTCCTGATTCTAAATTTTTAATAGGTATATAAGTATCAATAATTTCGTTGATTGTTCTATCGATCTATACATAATTATGTATCAGTGTAATCATTAGCTTACTCAAACGTTAGGCCCCTATCCGAATCTGCAGCTAATCATTTGACCACGTGCATTCATAGGGAATATGGATACTATCAAGATCTATTCTTGATAACTGTCTCACTGCCTTGTTACCGTGGTTATAGTTTAGCTTTATTAATTTAAAACCTGAACCTCGATAAACATATTAAAAATATACCTATTCCTAAGGCTCATAACAGAACTGACTTGCGACTCGGAGGCTTTGATCTCGTTAAACATATATAAATCGGCGTAAACAAAGCATAATTTGGTTTTAAATATTACCAAAATGAGGCAAAAGAGTTACGAAATTATTTCACGGAGTGGTTAGGAAACTTTTCGAAATCCCTTAAAATAAACTTCATTCTAAAGGCAAAATTAGACGTAAATGAAAACTTAAAACGAAGACCCTAAAACATCGGAAGTCCGTGGTAACTGGTACAAAATTTGTTTTCACAAAGAATTGGAAGAAAGGTTCTTCATGCAAAACAAACATAAACTTTTAATTGAAATTTGTAAAGGCTTGAATTCGTGTGTTCCATTTCATTAAGTAATAAAGTGTATTGGATTCCGTGGCACGGTCGATTTTGTTCGAAAGTTTATGGAGTAAAAACAATATTCGCTGAATCAAATTAAAATGGAATTTATTACTTACTTTTATTCTATTTTTATAATAAAGTATCTTATTTATAGTCCTGTAAAACATTATTACTTATCTCTACTATAACTAACCTAAACTATGTCTTACTCGTATAACTAAGGCGTATCTCAAATTCTTTGTTAAAGCAATGCGCAACACTATCGCGTTACGTTTTCTTATGTTTACGAATATTGTAGATAACAAATGAACTTATTGGCTTTAACCTGTATATCTTGTCATCTACAGAATAAAATAAATCGCCGTAGTCTCCAAAGGTTAAACTATTGGGGAAAAAGTCTAAATTAGCCATTCTTTTAGCCGTACCATTGCCACAGTCTATTTCATAAATGCCGCCATCTGAAAGACCGTAAGTTTTCAATCCGTCTACCAAAAAAGAGTACACAACACTTAGATCCTTGTTCTTGATAACTTCATAGCCATGGTAAGCACAATAAACTCCACACAAAGTTACTACATGAACATTCTTGTTGTTGTCAACTTCAAATTGCATAACAGTTTTCAAATTCCCAGCTTTGACTGCAGTTTTCCCTTGATCAAATACTTTGTATATCATATGAATATTACCATCTAGAAGATACATTTCGTTGTTCCTTACAATCAGTTTCATTATATTCATGTTGTATAATCCAATGTTATGTGCTTCGTTGGTAATCGGATCAAACTTATACAGTCCATCTTCCGATCCAAAATACACATCTCCGGTATCTGCGTCCACAGCTACGGCTTTGTTCTTCTTTATCCCTTTCACCTTCTTAACTTCTTTTGTTACTATGTTAACGTATGCTCGTCCAGAGTTCTGCAACTCATCATCCATATACATGAAAAAGAGATTTCTGCTCGATGATTCGTACGTCAGTTCCTTTGGCCCGTGAAATTGATCTGTGAGAAGCAGTTTCTTATACATTCTTCCCCCTATTCTTTCTATAGGCGCGTCCGTAATGAAAACTTTTACCTTTGCATTTACACATATTATTACTAAGATAGCAAAAGTTATCAAATTTATAACAGACATTATTAGCGCGTGCGGTTCAGTTGATATCACATTTTACACTAACCATCTTTTAAGTTCCAACATTTAAACTGGTGATGATAAACGATTTTCGTCTTTACTGCGTTGGATTTAGAGATAATAATATTGCGAGAATAATTGTGACTTGTTGTGGTCAATTAGATGAGTAAATTAGTGTGAATTGTTATTGCGTGCAAGGTCGCTCTTTGTACTTCATACATAAAAAGTCGAAAAGTTTTCTTCAAAGTGATTCACAAAATGTGACCTATATGCGTCAATGGCGCGAGTTTTAAATACATTCTTAACTAAGAAAATACTTATTTTACATAATTCGGCTTAGGCCTTAGTCAGATTCAAACATGCTTTTAAACAGCTCTTACTTAAAATGGGCAGACTATATCCATTAAAACTTGTGTTCTACATATTAAGCGACCGATAAAATTGTAATGTTAGTTTAATATTCATCGACGTTCGCCATCCAACTCATTACAGTATCTGCTTACCTGTTTGAGCCGATCTGTAAAACCCCGGACACACATAAACGCCTACTAAGTCTGCGAGAATTCCACTCCTGATAAAGCCTACGCCTATATTTTTGTTTAATCATTCCAAACCAATATTGACTGAACGTTGATTTTATTCGAGTAAGTAGCAATTTTGTTTCTCATTTATTTTTATATAAATTTTAAATTAAATAGTTATTCTATGAAATCAGTCAGTCTATACTACGAGTTGTAAATAACTTAATGTTACACTGTTTTAAACTATCACGGTTGTTTACTAAAGTTATATTATTATTAATCTTATCTATCTAAACTTCTATTTTAATCATTTATATTTTTTGTCTCGCGAAATTGCCATGTGAAAAGAATTTATTATACTTTTCTAATAAACACCATATGGAATGCCAATGGCTATAATATACACAGGTACACAATTTTTGCCAGTATTTGCGGGGGACGAGGTAAACATGTTTGACACACTTTCAAGTAAACGTTCGCACTTATGAAATAAATTCTTGTTCGTATGAACGAATACTAAAAAAAACAGACAAAATATATACCTATTCCTAGTTTCCTCTAAATCTGTTCAGCCATTTTGAAGTGAAGAGTTGACAAAAATTTCGCATACATAATTATTAGTGTGACTATTTCGTAGTCGCGCTCGTCGTGTAGATGTGCTTAGGCCGTGATAGTGAACCACGGATCCATTAAAATTTTAATTAAAGCTTGTTTTATGCCCGTTTGCATAACACCCACTGTTATCACGTTCACCGTATCCATTTTTTTATGAACTCATCTGATGACACTTTTAAATTGGAAATGTGGCAAAAAAATAATTAACAGACGAACCTATGTAACGAGAGAGAGGCGCTAAATCCTCCAAGGGAAAATATGAACATGTCATCCATGTAGTCAAACTTGAAGTCGGTTGTTTAAAAAAAAGCGTATACAATGTGTAGCAAAAAGGTTCAACAATATGAAGGGTGTAGGTACTCATTATTATGAACAACTTTAATATGGGGCCAACCCTGAAATCGCGAAAAACGTACTGCTGTTCCGGATACATTTCGACCAAAGTCAATGAACTTTTTGTATAGAACAGCTGTTTTTTTTTCTCGATTTCAGGGTTGGCCCATAGTAAAAGTTGTTCTTAATGATGAGTACATACATACCCTTCAGTATTGTTGAACCTTTTTGTTACACGTTGTATATTATCGTTTGACAATGTCTCGGAGACGACGGAGCGGAGCTTGAATTCTTATGTTCCCGAAAATAACAAACACGAGATTATTAATCTACTGTATCCTTCAGGGACGTACTCTGGACAGAGAAATTAATTTCAATACGATCCCCGTCATCAACGTTTTTTACTTATTTTAATATTTAGGGAAAGACCCTGATTACTACCTCCTATGGCTTCGTTTAGGCAAAATTATTTTATACGCGTAAAGAAATATCGTATAGATTAAACTTATAGTATACTTTATTAAGAATACAATATAGGGACATATGTACAAAACTTAAAATAAATATTTAAACTATATATATAAATAAATATATTAATAAAACATAAAATAAATAATATGACAAAATTAACTTATACGCTCGTCAATCAAATAGCCCGCCCCTAACGGCACCTGGCGCAAAGGTGCCCATCACACTAGCCGCATTGCCACGCTGAATGGCTATGGCCAATCTTTGCACCAGGTACGAGCTGGAGCAGGCGTCGCCAGACTTTTACTTCAACCTACGCCCAATTTCCCCCACTATATTTTTAGCATTATTAAGTACACTATAGTAACTGCCACTAAACAGTACGTATCCGAAGTTAAAACTGCGGATTCAGTTAAGTACAGATAAATAGACATTGTAAAAATAAAACTGCTAAAAACACTAAAGTCATACTACGCAAACTTTCAGGCTGACCTAATACGCAAAGTCCAGGTATGATCTATTTTTTGCTGACGTGATAGGGCCGAAGAGCTCTCTTACAATGTTCTGATTACGCCCATCGTACCCGCCGTTTATTAATCTCCCTTTTAATTAATTGCTACTGTAAATATAAATTCAGTGGATGTCACGTAACCCGAAGCGGATGGATGATACGAAAGATTACCGTAGACATTAAATCGAAAACGTGTTATCATTTTACATAATGGATTGTGTTCATCTTTATTGGAAATAATTTGAGCAGAATTTTCTATGACTGTTAATTTTGTTACAACGGCTGTGTGTCCAAATAAATGATTCGACGGATCCACATTACACTGAGTTTTGAACGAGTTTTTATTAGTCAGTGAATCCACTAAAACTTCCTAATTCGTCTTTGATTATATACCCAGGAGAGCTGGATCCTCCAAGTAATTCGTACATAAATGTACCAAAACTAAAATTTCGTAGAGTATAAGTAGAGTTTAACAGGAGCAATAGTATCATGTTATTGCTAAAGCTATACGTTTTAAAAAATATTGCATACCACTGTAAACGATTTCAACCAGAATATTATATTGCATTTTTTAATGCTATTTAGTGACTAGATAAGCGAGGCGTTCGCCTGCCACGCCTGACCGTAACAGTAGTATTGCGAGAATTGTGAACTTGTCACCTGCACTGTGCTCATCACCCTGAGATATTAGAAGTCAGTTAATCACTTCATGCCCAGTATTTTTTCTGGTTACATTGGTATAAACATACCAATACCAGTACCATACCAAAATAAGATAAGATAATGGTCATTTTGTGTTTGTAATTTGTATTCCGCAATTTAAACTAAAAACATTTTACTGCCCAAAATTCATATTAAAGTCCACAACTTTAACCAGTTTCCACGTAGCATCATTGAGCTAATATCTAAAGAGTCACAATATCTAAGTGAAACCAGTCAAAAAACGTCCGAGTGCCATTGTCCATACCTATACGTGCATTATATAGTTCACAATTGTTCTAATTTAATAATAATAATATTTATTTACTATAATGAACATGTACAGCGTTTAGGACATTAGAATTATAATGTAATGAAGAGTCTAGGTACAATTCAAAGTAGCAGCAAAGTAGTATTTAGACGTTATGTCGCTTGTATAGTGTTCAATGTATGCTTGAGCGCTTGTGTCTTACCGTAGTTCAAGTCGTTCAAAAAGTCGGCGCACTGTAAGGCCGAGTTTTGGCGCGGACATTTTTTTGCACGTTTGTGATTCTATTGTTATTTAGCTCAATGCTTAGCATACATGAAAGGCCAATGCCTCTTTGTAAACATCACTGTGACTGCAAGAATCCTCAATTTGCTCTAAGTTGTTCCACTTTGTTGTTGTTACTTCCTAACTTACTGTTATACATCTCGAAATTCGCTACTCGAATAAGCGAAGTTGTACTTAGTTCTATCTCTAAGGATTAACTACGTGAGTGTCCACGTTGCTACTAAATCTTCATTATGGTTTTCTGTGTTTGAAGTCTTAAAGCCAGTAAAATTAAAATATTATTTTATTATCGATAATATCCAGTCAGTACTTTCTTTTTTATTAAATCGTAAATTTCAACAATGTAAAAGCTCAACTCTGCTTAAATTATCAAACGGTCATAACATTATGCTACTGTTAGTCCTCGATTTTTTTAAAGCTTACCTTCCAATCAACCAATGTTTACATTTAATCGATAAAACCGTTCATTAAGCTCGCCGTACCACTTATCATACAGTTTCTAAACAGGCTTGTTTGCCGGAGAGGGGCTTGTCTATATTAGCTATTTGCCGGTAAACAAAGCTGGGAGACTTGGTCAATAAATTCGCCCCACCTGTACGTTTCCTGCCCAGAGTTCTCTTATGATTTACAGACGTGAATTACTGCGGGTAAGCAGTGCTGTGAGAATTGGTAACCCCGATGCCCACCTGAATAACGTAAAAGGATCTTAGCGCGTGACAAGTGATGTTACAGCACATCACATCAGATAAAATAAAATAGGCTTTTAAAAAAAATACTTCTTAAAAAAACAAAATGCTTCCGGAGCCGCTGAGACTTCTGATCAACGATGAAGAATACATGAGATGAAATACTTTTCCTCTATTTTGCACTCGTTTAAGTATTAGTCGTTGTTAGTGGGTCAGCAAAGCACATAAAGTTCGTTATCCTATGCAGCGCCACCTATCGGGTCCAATAGGGTATATGACTGATGTTTATATCGTTGAAACCAATAGATTTGATGAAGAATTTAAGTAAATATAGTATGTTTATTGAAAAAATAACTTAAATTGGTTAATAATGTTCTGATATATGAGCGTTTAAAGTTTTTGTTAGAGACAACTCTGCCCCTTTCCCACAAAACAAAAAATGACGTCACGCCTTACTTGTCAGAATAGAATTTATATGGCGTACAGAGAAGTGACGTCACGATTTGCTGTTTCTCCTCTCTGTCTAGCATGATATTAAAATGCTTATAAGTTGCTTATTTTTGATCAGATTTTTATTTTCTTTTCATTAATCAGCATATTTATTGGCCACATTTTAATAAGACAATAAAAAAACCATCTAGCTAATTGATATTTGTACTATTTGTGATGTTGATTAGCAGCGATGTGATCATTTTACGAATTGGATATTTTGAGATATGGCCTAAGTGAGATGAAGTCATTTTGCGATCTAGCCATTCTAATACTAAACCAAAATGTATATAATAAATCGATTCAATCTATGACTGAAACAGGACATGGCGAAATTAGCTAGAATACCTACATATCATTAAAAATGGTTTAAAAACGCTCCGTATACCTATAAAAAACTTTTTAGTCTCCGATATTTTTTTCCGTTTTTTTTTCTATGGTTCGCACGTCATTCCATTTAGATGGGCATCGAGCTTTTTAGTATAGCTAGCCTGATACATTGACGTCATAATGCCAGAAAATGAAAATGAATAGGCTCACTAACCGAAACGGATCAATATGGGATAAGTGTAGCAGACACTGAAATCGGCCTGTAACACGACCCGCGTTAGATAAAGGGTGATATTTTATTAAGTTTGATAGTAGTTTATTTATACGGTTACGGGCATTGTGAAGTAGCGTATTATGTAAGTATGTGTTATTCCTAATGTCAGAGTCAATATGCCACTGGAATACCTCTGAGATGGCTCATTATTGCTGTAAGAGGCACAGAATATTATATACTAAACTACTGGTGATGAGACCAGCAGGCTAATCATGTAACTGTTCGGGATCGTAAATGTCACTTGTCACTGTCACAGCTTCACGGTATCACGGAGGGATTTCTCTCGCTATCGTTATCGAAAGAATGCATTGATTTCCTTAATTAAGTTAAGCAAATCCGTCGGTCTTTTGGCGTTTCATCCTGCCCTGCAGGGTCAAATGAGTTTTGGCAGTGACAGTGACAAATGTCAATTTTCGACAACTCGTATCCGAATCGCGATCCCGAAAAGTTACATGATAGCCCCGCTGTTTGGCGTAAAACTTTTAAATATGTCTGTCTATAGTATAAAATACCTAAAAAAATGTTCTGAATAGATATCCTAGTGCAGCAATACATTATCTTGGCAATAAAAGCGCTTGCGGCTATGCATTGTGGTCACAGAATGGTCTGACTTTCTAAGAAGCGTAGACTACTAAGTGCATAAAAGTGTCGGGATGCTCCCATCGCACTCATGTTATAAGAATTCTTGCAATAGAGCTTTTATATATGTCGCTTTTTATTAAACATCACTTGCCTTTTGTGATAACTGAAATGTTTTAAGGCGAGATTTTCCCACATATCAAGCATGTTTGTTACTGTAGACAATCAACGCTTTATGTTGTAGCAGATAGGGTCAAATTTTGCGGAGAAAAAATTTGGCGGATACGCAACTTCGTGTACATCAAACTTTGATTTTTGAGTTTTTTCTCGAATTACTCGTAAAGTTACAAAATAAATCAAATTTTGTCTCTGCGATTTCTTAAAAAATATTTACCTATTGTCATAATGTTTGCTGCTTTTTACTACAGCATCTCTTAGTAGGACACGAAAAAGTTAATTTGGAGGCCTTGATCCAACAGTGGACGTCTTATTTGGATGATAATATGATGATGATGACAAATCTACCCGCTATATTATAATTATGATAATAGATTTTTAATACTTAACCCTTACACTGCAGACCATGTTGCAAAAGAAAAAAGCTTTAGCATTTTATTTTATAAAACCTTTTTATTTTTATCTCGGCCACAGCTCCGCGATTCTTTTCACGGCACTTGACGTATTTTTCACATGTAACCAAAGGCGCGCAAGACAAAAGGGCCAGTAATAACGTGAGCCAGAAGAATAGGGAGCCAGAACAAAACCGAGTGAAGTGGCAACCCTGGCTCGTGCCATTGTTGAGGTATTGCCACACACGGGCTTGAACTGAATGCTTGTAATTATTTTACGGAAAGAGTTAAGTTTGCGTTTTGTTTGCGATGTTGCTTCTTGATAAACTAGTTTTGCGCCTGTTTAATAAGAAGTGAACACTTTGAAATCATCTGAAGTAATTACGTCAGGGAAACCAGGCACTATCTGTTGCTGACTATCTCTACTATTATGAAATACTGCAACTAAAATACACAATTGATAGCAAAAATGAAGGGCTAAAGGCCGGCATGGTGAACATGGTATCGTAGCTATACATACAGTTATACAATATATATTAACTTCGTCATTTGTTTTTTGACGGCTTGTATGAGTAGCGACATTAAAATAAGTTCTAAGATAACATTATATGTTAAATCATCTTCATCGTGCTTTAATGAGACTCGCCTCAAAGTAAACGCCAATTTTATTTAAATTCACAGTTATGGGTAATGTTTGGAATTATTGTGCAAGCGAGCATTATGATCAGGCTCTCCTGATCATAATGCTCGCTTGCAACTCATTTGTATCAACAAGATCTGTCAAAAAAGCTTTAAAATAATTATTTTTTTGTAATTCTTTGGAGTTACGAGGCGAGCTAAACAGTCACCTGGTAGTAAGCATCACGCCTGTTCATAACAGTAGCAGTGCCAGAATTGTAAACATGCAAACAAAATCCAGTGCCGCACTGCGCTGCGCTCGTCAACCTGGAAATAATGATAATGACAGTCAAATCCTTTCAGACCTCTAATTTCTCTGGTAACATTGCCCTTCAAAACAAATCACAGCAATGATTGCATACTATTGCTTGGTGGTTGAATAACTTACAACGATGTGGTATTTCCCCAGGCGGACTCTACAATGATAGAGTCTTACAACAATATGTTTTAATCAAAATTAACAGAAAATATAGACAAAGCAACTTCAACATAAAGCACATCGACATAATCTCTCTTAATTTTATTTGCCTTAGGAGCTTGCTTCAAAGACATATTCATTTTGTCCCAAGTAAAGTTAGTGTAGTTACTCCTCAGATTCAAGCCATACATCTAACTTAGGACGGTACATTAGTTTATTCATCTTTGTGAAGGCAACAGTGCGGGGAGAGTTTATTACCGGAGCAAATGGACTGTGGTTTGCACGATGGCACTGTAGATTTATAAAATCAGAATATGTTTATTTTGAAATTGGACTGGATTTATCAACTGATATTAATCCTTTCAAAGTAGGTACATGGGATTCTTCAACAATGTCAAGACGAAAATTTTATGATGATATTTATATTTAAGCGAATTATTATTAAGGCTGTGATAGATAGATTTCAGACCCTAACCCTCAAAGAAACGTGACGCGTGATCTGGAAAATCAACATCATTATAAACAGAGTTAGTATTAAATAAATTTAAATTCTTATGCTTTGGATTTTTAAATTTGAGAATATCTTTAATTTCATTGATTTTAATATCTTTATTTTTTTATTTCAATATGACATCACAAGTAGACTAGCCGAGAAAAAAGACACGTTACTTTTCATCATCATAGTCGCCATACTGCCCATAAACCTAATAAAACACGTTACTTTTCATCATCATAGTCACCATACTGCCAATAAACCTAAAAAAACACGTTACTTTTCATCATCATAGTCGCCATACTGCCAATAAACCTAAAAAAAACACGTTACTTTTCATCATCATAGTCGCCATACTGCCAATAAACCTAAAAAACACGTTACTTTTCATCATCATAGTCGCCATACTGCCAATAAACCTAAAAAAACACGTTACTTTTCATCATCATAGTCGCCATACTGCCAATAAACCTATGCACACTTGTGAAGTATAATGTCTTGTTACGTCTATGTGTGTTCTGGGAATAGAGACAGTAGAGCGCTCCAAGTTATGACCGGTAGAAATGGACCGTAACACGGAGTCCAGACGGTGCTTTGATGGCGCGTAACGGTATAGCACCATTATTTGTCGATTTACTTTGTCAATTCATCCGGGCTAACTTTAACAGTGTAAACATGATCTTATGGCTGCTCGTTGTTTGGTAAATTTGGTAATAGACAATTAATTATGTCCATTATGACTGCCTTACTTATTATTGAGGTCTAGAGCGTGGGTTCGATTCCCACCCGGAACAAAAAATATATGACGAACATAGATGTTTGTTCTGTGTCTGGTGTCGTTTGTAAGTATTATAAGTAGATATGTATTTACAAAAAAAGTATAATGCTAGCTATACCACTCGACTTAGGATAGAAGGTGGAAGGGTGGTTATACCATAAAAAAAAATTCATCATCATCATCAGCCCGGAGACGTCCACTGCTGAACTAAGGCCTCCCCCTTAGACCGCCACACTGTACGACAACCTGCCATTTGCATCCACCGGTTGCCCGCGACTTTTACAATATCGTCGGTCCACCTAGTGGGAGGCCTTCCTACGCTGCATCTTCCGGTTCGCGGTCGCCACTCAAGAACCTTTCTTCCCCATCGGTTGTCAGTTCTTCGAGCAATGTGGCCTGCCCATTGCCACTTCAACTTACAAACCTTGCGAGCTATTTCGGTAAAAAATATTCACTCCGAAAAAAAAAACAAGAAAAAAGGATTACCACATTAAGTTCTATTTTCCCCAAAACTCCTAAATCCATGTCGAAATGAAATGTCCCATAACCTAACGTAATATTATGATATCTTAGATTATGCCTGTCATCTAACCGAATAATTAACTAAATAAATCATTTAGTTTATCATTCGCGTATTTGACCTTGGTTTAGATTGCATTAATTAGATTTAAAAAAATACCCTCTACTCTACTACCCTCCGATGTTTATATTATAGGAGTAAGGTTAAATGATTGGATATTCTTGACCAAATACCTACTGTTTATCTACAAAACAAAAGGTACAAAACTTAAAATACCAGTGATTATAACCTCATGGTGTGAAAATACTTTATAGTGTGAGTGTTTCTAGGAGAGAAAGAGGATCTAAATCCTCCAAGGTTTCTAAGTTTCGTTAAATAAATTTTCGTTAAAATCGTCTATTGTTACAAAACACAATTCTATCGTCTGAAAGCCAGGCACCAGCCGTCTTGCGGCTTAGCATAGCCACTTCGAGGGATAAGGGTCACCCGTCTGTTTATCATGGCCTTATTCCTTTTGATCATTCAATTTCCTCTGCTTATATACGATGTAATACTATTTTTGTCTCCGCCGCTAAGGAACCTTTCATGTTATTTTTATTGCGTCATATCAAAGATCATAAATCTTGATTTGAAGGTGGATTTTTATGTGTATTGGTTTTGGAATGGTGTTCAAATTGATATCGCTCTTCAATGCAGGTTTTATGTACAATGGAATAATTTTTGTTATGGTACATCAATTGTTTTTTTTTGAATTCTAACAATTATCATCATGCCTATATATGCCTTCTTTGTATCACTGTTAGGATACAGGCATCTAATCATCATCAATCAATAAATCATCAATATATATATAAAAAGCTCTGTCCTGACTGACTGACTAACAGACAACGCACAGCCCAAACCGCTGGTCGTACAGACTTGAAATTTGGAGGGTGTATTCCTCGATGCGTAGGGGTGTACTAAGAAAGGATTTTTCGAAATTCGACTCCTAAGGGGGGAAATGGGGGGGTTATAGCGATGAACATTTATATTTGGGTAGTTCATTCAAGGGAGATTGAGGGGGGGGTGAGGGGGTTTGGGGGGTGGGGGAATTGGTAGAGTTATGGGGTGCTAAAAAAATTGCTCGGGATGATTTTAAGTGGTGAATTTTGGAAGCAGGCCGAATTTCTTCTGTACGCGGACGAAGTCGCCGGCGACCTCTAGTTATATTTTTCTAGTTAGTTATATGTAATCTGCCTCAGATTTTAGTCATGTTGAAATAACCAATGATTTATAAAATGTGCATACAACTAAAACTGCACTAGAGCGCCCTATTTCAAAGATTTCAACCCCTTTCAGTGGTAAAAATCCTATCCTGTCGATATGTAAGCTGTTCTCGTTCCGAATTTCACATAAATCTGCTTACAACGTGAAGAAACAAATATACTCACAAACTTTCACATTTATAACATTAGAGTGATAATTTACGTAATTTTACTATTGAAATAGGATAAGAACACCTTATATTACCCAAAAATATTGCTAGATTGTTTGATAGCTCATGGCTTTCTATATGCAAACACAAATCATTGTTGATCTTCAAAAACGCAATCGTAACACCATCAATCAAATTTTGAAAATGTTTACGCAGCCCTATAAATGGATATTGGTTAAACAGTACAAAAATAAAGTATCATAAGGGGTAGACGGCACACAGGTGCGGTGAGAACGGTAAATCAACGTCAGCCCTATTTGCAGGGCCAAAACAACACATTTAATTTCGATTCACATGGGTGACCGGAAACGACATTAAGAGGGAATCTGGTGAGCGATTCTCCATATAAACGTATTTACCTATTTTCTTCCTGGAAATGTCTTTAGAGCACGCATGTCTCTATCAGTTACTTTTTTCAGCAACGAATAGGGTAGATGACTGATGTTTTTATCGTTGAAACCAATAGCTTTGATGAAGAATTTAAGTAAATATAGTATGTTTAAAAAATAATTTGGATCGGTTAATAACGTTCTGATATATGAGCGATTAACGTTTTTGTTAGAGACAACTCTGTCCCTTTCCCACAAAACAAAAAATGACGTCACGCCTTACTTGTCAGAATATAATTTATATGGCGTACTGAGATGTGACGTCAGGATTTGCTGTTTCGCCTCTCTGTCTAGCATGATATTAAAATGCTTATAAGTTGCTTATTTTTGATTAGATTTTCATTTTGTTTTCATTAATCAGCTATATTTATGGGCCACATTTTAATAGGACAATAAAAAAACAGTCATCTAGTCTATTACCTACCAAACAAAAAAAGAATCAAGAATATCAATCAATACAGTCGGTTGATAATAGGGGAATACGTTTGCACCGTGACAGGTTAATCTGAAGGTACTATCACGTTATTGAAGATAACTATAAAATCACACTTTATCATGTAAGTATTGTCATATAATCTTTAAATTATATTATTACTTTATTTTATTAGCTCCCATTTTGCAAATTGGCGCACAGGATGGCTTGTGCTTTGCTCCATAAAATATATCAGGAACCAACATAAAATGTTGGTGTGAAATTAATTATCAAAATTGTATTTAAATAACAAATTAGGATTTTTTAAGCATTTATTTTGGAATTGTAAACTAGTAATAAAATTAGTTTCAAATTTAGAATCTATCGGATAGCTTTATACAAAATATTTGGTTATCTGTTGGAAGCCGTATTACGACATGACGTCATATACGCTGACTCGCTCGCACTCGAAGAATTCTTCCATAAGCGAGAAAGAGAAGCTAGATCGAGGAGACCATTTTGAATAATAGACATTCACGTCGGAGCCGCCGTTGCGCGTGTTACGGGGTGAATCACCTTTTGGATTTTTTTACATCTTTTTGAGAAGAGAATGACCTGAGGGAGCCAACGCCGATCCCGCAGGGGACACCAGGTCCATATTTCCGTCTGAGATGACGTAAAACTCCAACTTTCAAGAATTATTTTGTGACGCGCCATGCGGTCACCAAACTAAGGAACTCGAGCGAAATTCTCATTTGAAGCTTTGAAGACAAGGCAATGTCATTTCACTGGAGGAGCTCCATGAAGCGTTCGAGAATCGGATGATCCTGCAGAAGACACCATCAGCAAAGGATCCATCAGATAACCTCCTTTCATTTATTTTATTTTACCAAGTTTTCTCGTCATTATCTTCCATCGAAACAATAGCAATCAGCTTATTTAAATATTATTCCAACATATTGTAACTTTGCAAAAAATTTATTTCTCTTCTCCAAAAATTTAATTTTCTTATGACAAATGGCGCCCGAACAATTATTTACTTAGAATTTAACTTAAAAACAAACCAATTTTATCTTGTGCAAAGGTGTATGTTGGAATTTATAAACAAAAGATTACAATTTAATCTACTGTAGAAGTAGGTATTTTCACAATTGTGTTATTGCATTTGTATAACAATTTTTCTTGTAAAGATGTATAGTACACCGTCTGTTGACCGTAAGTTAACAGCGGAGCAAACGTCAGATTCACCTCAACCAGAACTCCAAAATTCACAGAGCTTAATAGATATACCTGTTTCAGATTCAGAAGAAATGAATTATGTCAATACCGATGTGAGGAAGGCTCAAGGAACAATCCAGTCGCCATTATGCAAAAATATCCACACAAATCCTAGCACTAGTGTTATAGATCCAGCCACAGACGGTGACAAGTATATTCCATTTATGAAACAAAGGCACTCGACACAAAACAGTCATGTACCAGTCACCCAGGTAACATATGCAATTAATAACAGTTACAACTCCAATTTGAAGTCCTGGGGACTGAAGTATAGTGGTGATACGTGTGTTGTTGAATTTTTGAATCGAGTGAACGAAATTAAGTTAGCAAGAGATGTGTGTGAAAGTGTACTGTTGAGAGGTTTTTCAGAGTTGTTAGAAGGCACTGCTCTGAAATTTTACAGATCAGTTCGCCATTCGTTACCCACTCTCTTCTCAAACTTTTTATTAAAGTATTTTGTTTACTACCCATAGTAGACGCTAACAGAAGTCAATGTATACTTTTATTGCAAAATTCAGATCAATAGTTTTTGAAATATAAACAAAAACAATATTTATTTATTCAAAGCAATGCAGTATGTAAACACACATATGGCGGCGCTTATAACTTTTTCAAAATTGTAGTTACAGACAATTATTTTTGATTTATCGTACCTACGCATATCTAGCTACCTATAGATACACAATTTTGGCTATCGGTTCAGTATTATTCAAATTAAAATGAAAACCGTATGTTCACAACCAAAATTCTCAAAAGTAAAAAAGAAACACATAAGTTTTAAGTTTGCGTTTTTACCCACATTATTATTTCTACGGATACTTTAGGATACTGTAAATCCATAACAAATACTGATAAAATCATAAAATCAATAATTATTTCTTTACAAACAAGTTTAGAATTTAAACATTGCAATTTTCCTTGTAAACCAACAAGTTCATGTAGGTAAAATGACATACTATATGGTCTATACTCAGACTAAGTATGACTTCTATTCAGACATTGAACTACTTAAGCGTTATTTATACAAGAATTTACTTATTTTGATTTCCAATTTGTATAGAAAAGACGATTCTTTTTCTGTCTCAAAGACAAGTTTCAAGTATTAACAAAGTGTTGACCTACATTCAGGGAAAGACTTAAATACTTACTTTGAATTAACTTAATAACAGTATTCAAAGCTATTGTTTTGTTTTGGACAAGTATCCATTGCTATATAAAGCAAAAGCAGTATATTTAATACCATTTTTTTGTGTTTTGAGACTTGGTAATTTTTGTTAAAACCAAGTCTGTGAAGCAATTTTTTAAGGTTAATACCATATTTTCGTGTTTTGAGACTTGGTAATTTTTGTTAAAACCAAGTCTGTGATGCAATATTTTTAAGGTTAAGTATGAGTAATTATTTTTACATTACCAACTATAAACCAAACGTTCAATAATGCATATTTTCGTGTGCTTATTAGTTCTTAGCCTACATATTGGGCAATTTTCTGGAGGATCCTATTTAAAGGCAACCTACCATTAACTATAGCTTATTAGCTAATTATTTGGGAACGATTTAGTTCTAGTCTTTTTGTTACATGCTAACATACATACCGGATTTGACTAACGACAAGTTTATACCTAGTATGACTTAAAATGTTTTCTTATGGCTGAGTTAAAACACTCGGACATGCTAGCAATATTTAGTAGATCTACATACATACATACATACCAAACTTACCTTTTTGTCTTGTAGATACCAAAGGTTGTCTGTGAACCTTCTAAGATTAACAATTAATCTTTAATTATAGTTAGCAGCATCTAGTGCACGGATTCACTGCGTAGATTTAATTTAGGTTTAAATAATTAAGATTTACCTGTACTTAATTAAAGCTTATACTTAGTTTATCTAATGTTTACAACGATAGATATTTACTTTAAACATTAGAAGTTTTCACTTCATACTATTAGACAATAGTGAGACTTTATTCTCATAGAATTAGGTCATTACTAGAAAACCCAAACTGTAGGGTATAGATTATTATAAGAATTACAAACATACTAACACATATTTACTTACCGTTTAAAACCATTTAGATATCATTGTTTTTCAGATAAGTTTTGTCCGCACCTACATAAGAGTGAATGGATATTTATATTAACAGTTACCTTTTAAGCTACTTGCTATATACTACTTTTGTTTTATTACACAATGTGTTATTTCTATAGGTATATCCTATACCATCATGTTATGTATGGAGTCATGAGGATTATGAAAAGTGAAGCAAGTATGTCAGAATAGCTCAATTTAACTATGAGATGCAAGGAGATTTATGAAGTTCGATGTAAGTTTAAAGGTGTGAGTGGTGATTTTGTAAGAACTAGGCAGTGTGAATATTATTTGAATTCCTTATAGGTACCTATGTATGAAAGAATGTGAGTGATTTATTTTATGAAAGTGGAATAACAGTTTATTTTGCTAGATGGAATGTAAGAAGCTTGCTGAAGTATCAACCTCACTATATTTCAGGATTCCAACCTATAACAAAAAGTTTCTTTTCATGCCTACCCCGTCTGTTCAGACAGTAAACTGTCTTTTGTTTCAAAAGGGGGATATTGTCATATAATCTTTAAATTATATTATTACTTTATTTTATTAGCTCCCATTTTGCAAATTGGCGCACAGGATGGCTTGTGCTTTGCTCCATAAAATATATCAGGAACCAACATAAAATGTTGGTGTGAAATTAATTATCAAAATTGTATTTAAATAACAAATTAGGATTTTTTAAGCATTTATTTTGGAATTGTAAACTAGTAATAAAATTAGTTTCAAATTTAGAATCTATCGGATAGCTTTATACAAAATATTTGGTTATCTGTTGGAAGCCGTATTACGACATGACGTCATATACGCTGACTCGCTCGCACTCGAAGAATTCTTCCATAAGCGAGAAAGAGAAGCTAGATCGAGGAGACCATTTTGAATAATAGACATTCACGTCGGAGCCGCCGTTGCGCGTGTTACGGGGTGAATCACCTTTTGGATTTTTTTACATCTTTTTGAGAAGAGAATGACCTGAGGGAGCCAACGCCGATCCCGCAGGGGACACCAGGTCCATATTTCCGTCTGAGATGACGTAAAACTCCAACTTTCAAGAATTATTTTGTGACGCGCCATGCGGTCACCAAACTAAGGAACTCGAGCGAAATTCTCATTTGAAGCTTTGAAGACAAGGCAATGTCATTTCACTGGAGGAGCTCCATGAAGCGTTCGAGAATCGGATGATCCTGCAGAAGACACCATCAGCAAAGGATCCATCAGATAACCTCCTTTCATTTATTTTATTTTCCCAATTTTTCTCGTTGCCGTCATCCATTGGACTATCGCCATCAGCGTTTTAATATTAATATTGTATTAGGACTTATCAAAATAGTAAACGCATTGTAACCTCAAATAATCTTTTGTTCTTTTTTCTCCCATATATCTTTAGCACAAGATAGATAGGTAAATTATAAATCATCAATTTCATTTTCAACAAGAGGCCCCCTGTACTCCAGAGGTCTGATGTTTCGTGACTGATACGTATCCAGGAACCCTAACTTTTTTGTTTTATTTTTTTTGTTATTTGTTTTGTCTTTCTTTGTCAAATCACAATTTTCTTATGACAGTATTGAAGACACCAACAAAATCACCGAACGGTAGTTTCTGTAGTGTAGTAGGTACTGTATAATATGTGATACATTGTATCATAACATCTAGTTATCCATAAAATTATCAAATGTTTCAAAGTCATTTTCATTAAGATTACTTTTACTTTGACTGAGGAGATTAATAGTAGATTGTTTACCAAGGGAGGAAACAACTATTTTTAAGGCGAGAGTGTTTTTTTCAATCCAGAGCATAGCGAAGGATTCAAAGTACTCGAGCTTAAAAATAGTGTTGATCCCGAGGCTTGCCGAGGTGGACACTGCTTTTTATCACCCTCTATGAGAACATAAGTAAGTGCAGCTTATGAATAAGAATAGTAGAATGAAGGCGAAGTCCGAAGGCGGAATGCATTTCGCGTGCCTTCCTTTTTCAAACAGCCTGTTACTTGAAATGAAGATAAATAGAATAAATGAAATAATAGAAATAAATGAAGAAATGTTATACAATGTCCGTGTTTGATCTCTTTGGTGATTTGAACTTTTACTAACAATATCCACATTCCAATTTCAAAACGGGAAAGAACATTCCCGCCCTCTGCATGTAAAACAGCTCATTTTTGTCCTGTTTGCAAGGAATAATAGTAGATTGTTAACCAAGGGAGGAAACAACTATTTTTAAGGCGAGTGTGTTTCTTTAAATCCAGAGAGTAGCGAGGGATTCAAAGTACTCGAGCTTAAAAATAGTGTTGATCCCGAGGTGGACACACTACTTTTTATCAGTACTTTTTATCTATGAGTAAAGAAGTAAGTGCAAGTAATGAATAAGAATAGTACCTACGTTTATTTCATTCTCACTACTCACTCTCACTTCTCACTTTTTATTGAGGAAGATATACTGAGTTAAAATAAAACAAAGCAAAATCCGAATTTGAGTAAACAATTTCGAACGAAGACGGAATGCATTTCGCGCGTTTTGGGTTTTTTCACAAACTTTTATTTTTTATTTTTTCGCGCGCCTTCCTTTTTCAAACAGCCTGTTACTTGTTCATACATGTGGTTGATCTCTTACTATTTTTACATCTCCGCCAGAAAATAATAAATCAAAACGGTTTTTACAGTTTTAATGATATAACAGACATATTTATTACATAACATAGTTTTTTGAAAGCATTTTTTTAAAATTAAGTTTATAAAAAAAAAATACATGGTGGTGGTGGTTGAAGTAGAGTGGTTAAGTGGAAGTTTTTTTTTAAAATCTTGTTATTTTGTTGTTTTCTTGTATTATTGTTCGTCGTGATTTTGGCAATAAATATATTCTTATTATTATTCTTAGAAATCATCATTTCAACGCTATAAACGGGAAAGTTTGTATTTATCACTCTTACTACTCTCACTCACTCACTCATCAGCCAGAAGACGTCCACTGCTGGACGAAGGCCTCCCCCTTAATAGGGAGGGGTTACCATAATCCCCACGCTTGGCAGGCGGCTTGGGGATCGCAGAGTGCGTGAGTCTCACTACTCTATATTATATTAAAACGTTCTAATGTGGGAGTGAGACAGCGAATGCCACAGAAAACGAAGGCCCTTTTACTTCTCTCTTCAGTGCTTAATACTGTCCTTTCCGTCCTTATGTTGACGTTTAAAGCATCAAACCACTCGTGTGCGAAAATTTAATATTGCATCATCCATCAGTAAGAAGCTGAAACATGATTAGAGAGAAAACTGCCATCATGTACCTAATATTTTCACTGCATGCTTGCGATAGATTTTCTTAACTGAACAGCACTTGCTTCAAAGGAGCTCTTTTCAAATTAATTACGGAGCTAAACGGCTGCTGTACAGTCTGATTCAGTTGGGACTTACCCTTCCGGTGGCTTTGATATATAGCTTTGATAGAGCGGACTGCATGCTCTTAATTTTCACTTACGTTTTAATAAATATTTTAATCAATTTTTGAATAACTAGTTGGGTCTGACAGTCACATTAACATATTTTTAAATATTTATAGAAATAAATTTAAGTTGTTAATTACGGCGATGTATTATTTATTTGGCATACATAGTATTTTTATTTATTAATAAAAACATTTACGCATTATACCGGGTGTTAGTTTGAACACCGTTATCCTTCTAGGATATCATTGTACTCATCATTATGAACAACTTTTACTATAGGGCCAACCATGAAATCACGAAAAAAACCAGCTGTTCCATACATTTTGTCTGAGATCGATGGACCTTTTTGTATGGAACAGCTGTTAACAATGAGATACGAGTAGATAATTTGAATGTGCCATTGCCAAAATTCCCTGAAGAGTTTTTTCCAACGTAATCCTTATTTTTATTTTTTTTAACACTTATGAGTGTGCGTTTGACCACCAACTCGCCTGTTGGTAAGCGACGATGTGGTCGAGAATGAAGCACGCAGACTTAGAAGAAGCAGTACCTATTCACTCTGACCTTGATGAGACAAAAAAATTTCGGCATATTATTTAAAAAGTATTTCGTATATCTCGTCATCGTCAAAAGGCACAAAAAGCCCTAAATCTTACAAGTAATCACACACCGTACGTATAATAAGGTATTGGCACTCATTCTTTCTGCGCATTTGCATGTTTGCAACATGTAAAAAGTCCTTTACAACAAACATTTCTCTTGGCAAAGCATTGAAACCTAGACTTTGGACCTGGGTATGTCCTAAAACTGCATCCAGAACCACCGGAGGACGGGCAGCAGCGGTGGTAATCTGCGATCCCCAAGCCGCCTACCAAGCGTAGCGTATTATGTGAACCCCTCTTTTAAATGGCTTCGTCCAGCGATGGAATTCTTCTGGCTGATATAATTGTAAACACTCCTAACCTGGCGTCATTGACTAGGTATCCATGTAGCTTGCACTTTACTTTCGTTCCGTGGACATTTTACGTCCAAGATCCATTGAGTTAATATCTATAGAGTCACAAACGTGCAAAAAATGTATGCGCCGAAACTCGGCGCACGCTATGTAGTGCGCCGACTTTTTGAACGACTTGAACTACAATAAGACACAAGCAAATACAAATACAAATACAAATACAAATAATTTATTGATAACACCAAAGTTACACGTCAAATTTCATTAAGTAAGTCAAAAATAATAATTACTTAGGTAATAAAATGAAATAATAATTATAAAAATACGTCAATAATCTCTTATTTTAAAATAAGCTTCAATGTCATAAAACAAATTCTCTTGTAACCACGCTCTGAGCTTAGATTTGAAGCACCCGGTGGAAGGAGCATCCCGAATGGAAGCTGGTATACGGTTGTAGATCGCGGGCCCCAGAATATACACTGACCTCTCCGACTTGACAAGACGGTGCGACGGGGTGATCAGTTGGTCTTTCTTTTTATTACTTCGTAAATCTAAAGTGCTGTGAACGCCCCTGCGTTGAACGTTTCTAGGTTTACATGGGTGAATAGGGCTATCTGATAAATAAACTCACACGGCAAGGGCAGTATCTGAAGTTCCCTAAATAGCTCTACGCATGGCATGATAAGCGCTCAAGCATACATTGAACACTTTATACAAGCGACATAACGTCTAAATTTGAACAATTGTGAACCATATAATGCACGTATAGGTATGTATAACGGCACTCGGACGTTTTCACTTAGAGATTGTATTAGGTCAATGCCAATAACCTATAATTTATGTTTGCAGCTACAAATTCCTATATCAGAATTTATTCATTATGCAGATAGATCTAGTAACTTTGGAGGCAGCTAAATCGAACACAAGTGTTAACAAAAAGCTTGTTTCAAGAGTAATTAAACCTATTCAGTGAACGAGGGTAAGGAGTTAAGGCGGCGTCTATTGGGCCATGAATAAAACATGCGGATTGCGGACGTGTGTGCGCGCCTTTACTAACTGGAAAAAGTTTGACGTAAAACAGAAACGAAAGCGAATAGTTGCTTGAAAGCTTAAAAGTGTTGAAAGGGACAATTCAATTCTTTAAAAACGGTCTTACGTCGTTTTTTCTCCGTCATGATAAAATTATAGAGTCAGCAGCATCATCATAATAGCGAATATACATGTCTTTCTTTATTGACTCACAAAAAAGCTGACTGGCAACAAAACAAATCATCGAAAGTAAAATTTAATATGTGCACATATAACGAAGTTATAAACATTTTAGTTTTATGTTAGACAGGGAGGCCACTATAATAGGTTAATGACGTCAAAGTTGACGATTCCAAACAAATTCTATACTATGCACGTGTTTTGCTAGAAAGGGACAGATGACACCCTCCCAAATACTTTGAACGCTTATATTTCAGAACTTTACCAGCTGATTTCAATAATTTTTTCGACGTAAGTATCAGATTCAGTTAAACTCTCCATTTATCCTATTATTTTTAATAATTGAAACACATGCATATTCCCTATTAGCCTATCTTTCCACTCAACTGCTAGACAGAGGCCTCTCCCAGGGCACGTTACTTAGCCCGACCTTCAGCTACAAATTATTATAGAGTCGCATGTGTTTTGAGTGTCAACGGTCTTACTTAAAAGTACTTTGACTTACAGTTTTGGCATAATTAAGAATGTTTTGTCATAAATGATTGACCTGGGCATGTCGTAAAACTGCAATCCAGCCTCCCGAACAAGCCGGTTTCCGGAAAGGCTTTGGAACCATAGACCACATCCACACGCTCCGCCAGATTATACAGAAGACTGAGGAGTATAATCGGCCGTATGTCTAGCGTTTGTGGACTATGAAAAAGCCTTCGATTCAATCGAGACCTGGGCGGTATTGTAGTCCCTCCAGCGATGTCATATCGACTATAGAAGCGCTGAAGTGTTTGTATAGAAATACCACCATGTCAATCCGTTTGCAGGACGAGAGCACGAAACCAATCCATTGCAGAAAGGCGTGAGACAGGGAGACGTTATTTTTCCGAAATTGTTCACGAACGCATTGGAGGACGTGTCCAAGCTCTTGGACTGGAACAGATTCGGCATCAACATTAATGGCGAATACATCATCACCTTCGCTTTGCCGATGATATAGTCATAATGGCAGAGTCGCTGAAAGACCTCAATACTATGCTCAGCGACCTCAGTAACGTTACTCAACAGGTGGGTCTTAAAATGACCATGGACAAGACAAAGATCATGTCCAATGTCCATGTTGTACCCGTACCGGTTGTTGTTGGGAATGATACTCGCGAATTTGTTGACCACTACAACTACCTTGGACAGATTGTTCAGTTAGGTAGGTCCAACTTCGATTAAGAGGTCGCCCGAAGAATCCAACTCGGGTGGGCAGCGTTCGGAAAATTGCGTAATATCTTCTCGTCCAAAATCCCGCTGTGTCTAAAGACAAGGGTCTACGACTAGTGCGTGTTGCCAGTGATGACATATGGAACTGAAACGTGGTATTTAACTGCTGGCCTTTTGGAGAGACTCAGAGTCACACAACGGGCAATGGAGAGACCTAAGCTCGGAGTTACTTTGCGCGATAAAATCCGGAACGAGGATATTCGCCAAAAGCCAAACTCACCGTCATAGCTCGCAGGGTTTGCAAGTTGAAGTGGCAATGGGCAGGCCACATCGCTCGAAGAACTGATAACCGATGGGGATGAAAGGTTCTTGAGTAGCGACCGCGAACCGGAAGACGCAGCGTGGGAAGGGCTCCCACTAGGTGTACCGACGACATTGTAAAAGTCGCAGGCAACCGGTGGATGAAAATGGCAGGTTGTCGTACAGTGTGGCGGTCTAAGGGGGAGGGGGAGCTAAGGGGGGCTTCGTTCAGCAGTGGACGTCACCATGTCCGGACTGATGATGAAAATCTAAACTACCTAATGGACATACGATACAAATCAAAATAATGTTATTTAGAACAATGGAATTCTAAATCTAGTCTAGCACATTGCACTGGCAAATAAACTGTTCTTAATCCACCAGAAAAACAAAGCTATAAATTAATGTTGCCAAAAAAAACAACACAAAAACATTGCAAAAGTGTACAATACAATTCGGAAATCAAACCCTGCGACTTACAGCGAATAAATAATTGATCAGAAACATCCCTGGATCCGTCACTTCCGTCCCCTTCTATCGCCTGATCCCGTGTCTCGAACGAATCGCACTGTAGGCGCGGCAAAGCTCATTCGACTCATGAATTTATTCGCAAGTCGCAACCTCGTTGCGGTAAAACTATAAATCTGACTGAACTAGTGTAACAATGGGTGTTATGTTACAAAGACGTCCTAGTTTTAGGTTAAAATTTCGCTGGAGTGAATCAATGGAGTGACGCGAATCTTACTAAAGTTTTAACTCGTTCTAAGGCGACGTGTCCAGGAACATTTGGTACAAGAAAATTTAACTATTTAAGTATATTTTCCCCGCAAATTGATTGTTAGTGTGTACAACATTTGTGTGACTAATGCAAAACATGACGTCAAAACTTGTTATACTGCGGTTTGTCTAGCATGAAATTAAAATACTAAAAAAAAACATAAATTATAATATTTTTTTGCTTGACAATCGACTCTATAATGATCTTATTTTGTATGATGTAAAATATGTAAATAATAAAAAAAAGACCTTCATATTTAAGTCAGAATGCATATAACGTTAAGAAAATTACGAAGTCATCAGCAAGCACAGAATATTCCAGAAAGATATTATGCTATGATAACATTTGGTGACCTTAATTATAAGTGTCAGGTGTGACGTCTCGTTAAATCACATATCATCAATCATAGCGTGACACGCGGCCAACTTGATTCACATGGCCTGAGATTAGCCTGGGTACGTTTTAGCAAAATAAATCCCGGTCATAGGCGATGACTACGATAAAACCACACTATAATACTATAAAGTAAACTGCCTCTATATCTCTGTTACTAAAAAAACCTACGCTTTTCTCCCAGAGAAAACAACTAAATCGAGTTCTTTAGATTATTTATGGGATATTCACCATGAATATGTTGTGAATCGGGGAATTCTTCAGTCTGCCCGTGAATATGGTGCATGCAACTGCACCGAAATATCTGGAGCTCGTCCTGCCAGACGGCCAGAACCGCCAAACAGCCAGAAGGCGTCCACTACTGGGGCCTCTGCCTTAATAAGGAGGGGTTGCCATAATCCCCACACTTGGCAGGCGGCTTGGGGATCGCAGAGTGTTACCACCGTTAACTGAGAGGACGCTGCTGCCCGTCCTCCGGTGGTTCTGGATGCAGTTTTAGGACATACCCAGGTCCACGGTAAATATATCGTAAATAATAATAGAACTGTAATGAACAACCGTGACAGTTTAAAACAGTGTTTAAGTAAATCGATGCTGAAATAGCAGGATGCGACTAAACTGTAAATTGATTATAAGTGAAGCTAGAGCCTCCAGTGACCTTAATTATGACGATATCTGATGTGTTGTCACGCTAAATCAGCATTACTTACATCAATCTTCGCGTGACACAAATATGATTTATTACGTGGCCAAGGGATAAGGTGGGTCACATTGTTATTCCTTCACATATTAATATACTAACATGATGTTTTTTAGGGTTTCTTACTTAATATATTACTATTTTGTATAAAATATTATAGACAAGTAACTTTAAAAAAAACAACGGACTTCAAATTATTATGGGACCACTTATATCATTTAAAAAAAAGATTTTTTTTAAATCGGAGAAGCCGTTGAACAAAAAAAATACAGTCGAACCATAGAACCTCCTCCTTTTTTGAACTTGAAAAACTCTCAAAACTCAAAATTTATAACTTTATATATTTTTTTTGGTTATTGACTATACATTTTGATATCAAGGGGCAAATATCACACTAATATTTTAAAAGCGAAAGTTTGTCGGTATGGTGTGTGTGTGTTTGTTACCTCTTTACGCCAAAACGGCTGAGCTGTGAAATCTCTTTATGCCCAGTGATATCTCTGGTAACAATGCCCTTCAAACCGAAACACGTAATGCTTGCACACTACTGCTTGGCGATTGAATAACTGGCAAAAGTGTGGTACTTCCCCAGTGGAACTACTTCAAAAAAAATAGATGATGAATAATATATTAAGCATTATTATGTACTCAATAAGAATATTTCATTGTTTTACCAAATTCTCAAATTAACTAAATCAGTTACGTATTAAGAATAGAATAAAAACAAAACGTACTACACAACGAGTAACAACGCCGATAAAAGTCGGTCAAGGCAACAGTTATGGAAGTTGTAACATGGAGGCCAAGTTATAGCTCACAATAGACTAGCTTTCATTATAATTTTCCCCTTAACGGAACCACTGTGGTTTTTTATTATATAGAGGCGTGGTACCTTTGAATATTTAAACTGATTCGCTGATATAACCTACTACTTTAAATAGGAGAAAGGTTCTCAAGTCAACCCATATTTTATTATAATTATGTATTAGACACAGATTACTCAGACATGTTTACATAACATCATTTATAATTACATTATATTATGTACAAAAATTAAAATAAATACATAATAACTGATTATAATCTCCAACATTCGTAAACCGATTTGTTTATTTATTTATTATGCAGATAAATCTTTTGATATACGTGGATAAATAAATCCATAAAAGTCGTAACACAAATGTTTATTCAGTATTTTATTTAACTACTTACCTCCAATAATATGACTAATTTTATTCGAGAGCTTACTAATTTAAGTCTATTAACAGAAAATATGTTGAGAGGGAATAAATATTAATACTTAACGTGGTAAATGGCTAAGCAAAAAATTATTCGCGAACTGCGTTTTAGGTATAGCATGACATGTGAAAAGGGGAATTGGATAGGATTTAAATAATAACCGCCTTATGCATAACACACTAAACCTATTACACTTAAAAAGTGTTTTGTCTATTTCTTTAGAATTATGAATTATGAAAGTATTACGAAAAAAGAAGACGTAAAGGTTTATAGAGCATAATCAGCCGTTTTTATTTTATTTCTACTGATGGATTTTGGCCTACGCTCGAAGGAGAATGGGCCATATTCACCTCGCTGGCCCAGTTGCGTGTTTGTTAATTCACATACCATTGAATTTCTTCGCCGGATGCAGGTTTCTCACGATATTTTCCTTCGCCGAAAAGCGAGTGGTTATAAAGGTTTGACAAAAACTATTTCTAAATTCAAGTCTACAAACACTCCAGCTTTGATTTTACGATTCAGTAAAGCCAAACAACCGGCAAACGCGGCACGATGCCTAGTTTCGTTAACCCTCAAAAGGTAGTATATTCCACTATTCTGGCAGCTTGCCAGTGACTACTAAACTGAATATTGACCGCGACTTCAAAGAAGCCCACGCAAAACCAAATTGAAATATCACCACCAATTTTTTACTCTTCGTGTTGAGTGAAAAATCTTATGAACACGCTGAGTTCAAAAGATTTATTTCCACCTCAATCCTTGTCAAAGATTATTCTGTTAGGAGGAAAAATAGCAGGAATTCTCGAAGCTTTAGAGCGTTGCGAAGCGCTTATGAACTATGATATATGGTTGAAGGGTTACAGTCAATAGCTGTTTTCGATCAGATATGTACCTTCATAAAAGTAATGAAATACTGTGCGGTATTCCAAGGTACAGGTACTACGTATATTTTTAGATAGAACCCCTCACACGTCATTCCGGGATGAAAAAGGATAATACGTATCGCGAAAAAAATATCTGTCTTATCAATATCTTTGAATGACACGTTCACTTCATAAGAGTGTGTTTGTGTGGGAAAGATACAGAGGAAATGTCGGGTACATTTTCCGCATTCACTTTCGTTGAAGACTAGTCGTTGAAAATAAGTGTTAGCTTTAAATTTAATATATATTTTAAAAAAAAGGTATTTAAGTATTCTATCAGCTATCGTTTTCATAATACAAGCTTTGCTTAGTATGGGGCTAGATGGCGCTGTGTGTAAATGTCTCCCAATATTTATTTTATTTTTAATTATTATTTCGTACTCACAGTCGTACGTCATCCTCATTTTTATAGAAATACTCGATAAGTGGTTACGAATTTCTACGAATCTTTATACCTTAGCCGAACTAAGGAATACTAAAGGAATATAAAAAGAGAAACTTAGTAGAGACAGATAAAATAATACTTTAGTCAATAGAGGGAAGTATGTTTGGTAGTCTATACAAAAATGTACTACGAGTATATTACCTACTCGTAAAAAATCTTAGGTAAAGAAAGACCCTTCTGTTCTCTGAGTGATAATAAAAACAAAACCATAAGCTCCATTAGTGAAGTTGAACTGATATGAATTATTCATGATGTATGGAAAAACGTATCTACTTTGTAGGTTTATTCATATTTTCTACAATTGGGTTGGTGCGACACAGAAATTCACTTACTTTTATGTGTATATCGCTTTAACTGTTTGGATTGGGTAAGCCAGCAGTTACTGCAAGCTTTGGAATTTCGATTGTTATTGACCTATAATCAATAGTTTCTTATTTGGGTAAGAAGTAATATAACCAGATGTGACAATAAAAAAAGTTTACTGAATTCGGAAATCAGTAAGAAACTAAATTAATAATGTCTGTTTGCGTTTCTAATTCGTACGACCAAAGATGGTACAACTTTGTATCTCCCTTGTTTCTAGATTTTTTAGATCATAGTGATTACCTAGGTATTCTTTAATTCTCCGAGCTTTTTTTACGCTCACACCATTGCGTCGTTGTGGTTTACTTAGAGGAGAGTCAATGGTAATACGCGGTTAAAAGCATTTCCAAAACAATAAGACGCCTGATTAATGATACAGGCTTAAATGTTTACCACACAGAACCCTTCATCTATTTACAATTTCAATAAGAGAGGTCAGGGTCATTACGTTCTTTCACTGTCAGACGTTGAGGCGATTTATCTTCGGCCCAATACATCAGAGGGCTATCAACAAGTGTCGGGATTCGTGATACATATTCTCACGGAGCGACCTTAATTCTTGCGTTACGTGAACACGAATACTAAGAATTCTATTTGGGAATGATGGAGATAAAGTTAACTTGACATGTTCGGAGTTGCTTTGGCTATAGAAAAGAATATGGAATGATAAGGAATTTTACTCCTTTTTTTTTATTTTGCTTGTACTTCGGTTTCATATTTGCATTGGCTATTTCGCTACAGCCAAAAAACTATAAAAACATAAAAACAAATGTTTTTTTTTCTTTTTAGTGGTCTATTATGTTCTAGACCCCAATAACTGGCAGTGCCGTAAATAGGGCGGTGCCAGCGGTGCCCAGGGACTGGGTGCTGGTCCTGGAGTGGCAAAAAAATGACCAGACCAGGGCCAAGTGTTGAATGAAAAAAAAATCTAGGGCGCTATCATAGAAGCTCGCACCGGGCGTATAAAAAGCTATTTACGGCTCTGGTAACGGAGTCCGTTTAATAGCGTTTTTTCGGTTGTCGGTGGTGACAGCCGCCTGCCAAGCGTGGTGATTATGGCGAACCTCCTATTAAGGAGGAGGCAGTGAAGCTATTTATCCAGCAGTGAAGCATAAAAGATTCGGTCAATAAACATAATATGGAGCACATTCAAGAAGTTACCAAGAAATATATGCTTTGGGAACTGTTTTCTACTATTTCAATATTTTACAACAAACCTACATTTTATAAATATTTTGGCAGTACTTAGTGTATTCGTTTTTGCTATTTTAAAGTATTTTAGTTGATGATCCAAGCTGCGATAGAGTGCGCTTGTCTAGAAAAAACGGATACACTCGCGTTTTAGATATTCAGATTGAATCTATCGGAAAACACCCACTCAGACAACGTATTCCATTTTTCCATTAAAAATATTTCCATCTTCTTTTTAATTACTAATATCTCCAAGTTTGTATTTACTGTAAAAAGTGTTCTTACAAGGAAAGATTAATGATTTACCGTGAGCTTTGGCATAAAGTAAAGCGAAGCGAAATTGATACCGAGCCCTTATGTTTCGGTTTCCCAGAATTAAAGCTTAACGATAATACTCCAAGACAATTCGAGCGAAAAAAGCGATCTTGGTCCTCGGAATTTTTCGAGCGCTATTATTGCACAATAAAAAATAAAAATCAATAAAAGAAATGTCACGCAAAAAAGTGATCTCGCACATTATTAACCATAAGTTACACACAGCTAGCACAGCCCAGCTACATGAAAAAATAAAATAGCCAGTGTCACTCGAGATGACGTAAGGATTTTTATTTTATTTAAGGATTCTAACGATACCCAATACATCCAAGTTTGTTTAGGCATTTAGAAGTTACAGTGGAATAAAGAAATTCGCATACATACATGAATCCTGAAAACATTGCACTCCTTTTTTCACAGTCGTGTAAAATAAAGTACCTACGTATTGCATCAGGTGTGGTTATAGCTTTGTAAGACATTGATGATACTCACTTTTTGTATTATTTTCGCCACTTTATCACTTAACAACACAGACCTAGAAACTAACATAAATAGCATAACCCAACTCCCCGTAAATATAATAAATACCAGATTTGCGGACGAAAAAATACAATTCGGCTGAGTTATGTGAGCTTTGTAACCCGTGATATATGAAGACAATTTCACAGAAGCCAGCTCGGTAATGCTACGTTAAAGGCCATGGTCGGTGGATAAGCTTTCAGGCTGCCTCTGACCTACCGCTATCACGTAAAGACACTCATATTTTCGCTCGTGTTCGCTAATTCACTCCGAGTGGCAAATTTTAGCATCGAAATAAAGCTACTGGAATTGTCGGGGCATTTGACTTTGAACCCTATGAAGGCTTATCGTTGACGTCAGAAGGCACGCCTGGGTTCTGTATTTGTTGGATAGTCTATACAAACAGAGTTCATGTCAATGCCCGAGTGGGGTGGTGGGCTTAGCATCACAAATCCATGAGTACACCTACTTATCAAAAGATGATGTTTTACAATTTTATTTGATGAAGTATAGGTAATATGAATTGTATCCTTAGGGTTCGTTACCAACTGGACGCGAGAATTTTGATCATGACGAAACAAAATAAGTTTATAAACATTTTCATTTAAACCAACTTTTTGCGCGTGTCCAGAAGTAAGTAGGTATACAATACTAAATACTAAATACAATACTAAATAAATACAATACTAAATGTATACTATACTAAATATAAAGCTAGTTCAAGCAATTAAAGATTTATATTTTGTGGGTAACTGGGTGGGTATGTACTAAAACTGCATCCAGGACCACCGGAGGATGGACAGCAGTGCCTTCTCGGTTAACGGTGGAGAGCATTCTGCGATCCCCAAGCCGCCAAGCGTGAGGATTATAATTTAATAACAATAATTTGTTAAATTATGGCAACTATTAAGGGGAGGCCTTCGCCCAGCAGCTTCTGGCTGATGATAATGCAAATTACATTAATATACCGACATTTTCAATTTATATTTCATAACGATTCGCAGAAATAACATCAGCTTTTAGTCTTTTTTGCGGTAAACAACATTCAGAAGTAGGTACCTAATTTAATAAACCTCTCAAGTTAATTTTCCGTTCATAATTTTCATCACGTAGGCGCTTGACTTGCTGAGTCCTTCGGCTTTCGGCTAGTCAGGCCGACTTAGTCGACTTAGTACTTTGCAACCAAATACCCGGTACTGCAGGAGGGTGTTTTTTGAAAATCACTTCTCAGTGCTGGTATTTATATAAAAAACCTTACTACTCGACCTACTCGTATTACTTAATACTTCTAGACCTACCGGTAAAACTTCCTATAGAAAATGTTTCTAGACTGGCCTAGGCTACGGTTTTAAGAAAAATACTAAATGTGCTGCTGGTAGAAATAGTTTTCTCGATAAACGATCCAATAACAAAGTGCAGTCTTAAACAAACGCGGCGAGAACAAAGCTTTAGACGTCGTGAATCACGTCAGGCCATGACAATTCCAGTAACAAATATATCCCGGGCTATGTATTTCAACTTATACGAGCTTCGGAAAAGTTTCAATTGAGCATACAGCAAAAGAAAAGTTGTTAAACTTCGTAAAGATATTGGAACAACGTACAATATCTTTATGATAATATAATAAAGCTTTCAGGGAAAAGATTTCGTATCATTAAGCTGGTATTATGGAGATTAGCTCCAGTTACTTTTATTAGATTTACGATCGTGATTTTAGAAGGTTAATTATGTAAAAGGCCAATAAATAAATCTAAAATGTAGACTAGGCTTGTTCCGAGCTATGAATAACTTGGTTTATTTTGTTAGGCGCAAACCCACGCAATGCGAAAATGTAATTAATAATGTGAGCTCTAGAAAATTTAACTTTTCTAAAATAAGCAAATGTAGTTTAAGGTAACAAAAAACAAACTCATCAATATGTAATAGGTCTGCCTAGTTGCCTAGTTAGGCTTAAGTAATTGTTCACCATAATTTTGATTTGAATATTAGCGGCCTTACTTAAAAAAACTTTTCAACCGTTAGTCACTGCTTAAGATGCTCTGCCATCTTCTCTCTGACGTGAAGTTGCACGTGCTAGAAAAGAACAGAGAAGTTTAAGCAGTGACTAAGAGAATCGAGATTATTTTAGGTAAGGCCGTAGATGTCAAATTTCTTGATGCCTAGTATTTTTTCTGGTAACCAAACTGGTTTCTGGTTTCTGGTTGCCCTTCAAAGTATATTTAAAAATACTAAAAAATAACTGGTAAGAGTGTCGTACTGCCATGCGGACTTTGCAATAGAGTCTTACCACAAAACTACACTGTTGTTGATGGATTCTAACGTTGTGTTTTGTTCTTCACAGTTGGGGGAAGGCGTGGAGCTCACTTTGGGTGAGCTTCGTGCAATGGCGCTGCGGCAGCAGCAGCAAATAGACAACCAGCACCAGCTGCTCTGTGCCAAGGAGCAGCGGCTTAGGTACCTCAAGCAGCAGGAAGCCAGGCAGCACCAGGTACACTTATTCACCTCTATCACTCTCCACAGCCTGTTTTATCCCACCGCCTCTCATTTATAGACAATAGACAATATTTAGAAGAAAAAAAAAATTTTGAATAGATTAGATTAGATTATTATTATTGTTTTGATTTATTATTTGATTATTATTGTTTATTAGAATTAGATTATTATTATATTTTTTTTATTTTTTATTTATAGGGTCGACAGGCTAGGTTTGATTCAACATCATCAGCCTGAAGACGTCTACGACAGAATGGTTGCTACGAGTATAATCCCCATTCTTAGCTAGCGGCTTGGGATAATTAAAGAAAATTTTTGTACATAAATTGCATCAATCTTACTTAATGAAAAGGTGCGCGTAACTTGAGGCTTTCGGTTGCAATTATAGCCTCTTACAAAACCGCATTTCAAACCCAATGGGCAATTTTCTGACAGCGAATTAAAAAAAAATATAGATCCTAACTGGTTCCTAAAAATCCGATAGACAGCGTCGAAGTGACATGGCCCTGAACAGTTTCACTAGATCATTTACTTACTCTAGTCCATAGAGTAAGTAAATGATCTAGTCTGTGGTTCTGAAGATTTTGTACGAATGAAGAAAAGTAAAAAGGTCAATAAATATAAAGTAACCTTATTTCATTTATATCAGATCTGTCATGCGTTGTTTGTAGTTATTATTTGTCTAACAAAGTATTTGCCCATAGTATTTCTTAAGCTTTCGTTATTCCACGCAAATTAGTAAGTGCGCCTTGCCAAATAATTTGTTAATTACTATCAATAAAAATAACAATAACTATCAACAAAAAATAATAACAATAACAATTTATCAGAATTTCAACAAAATCGATACTGGTCTACAACCAGTGTGTGTTGCCAGGTATGACATATGGAACTGAAACGTGGTCTTTAACTGCTGGCCTTTTGGAGAAACTCAGAGTCACACAACGGTCAATGGAGAGAGTTATGCTCAGAGTCACTTTGCGCGATAGAATCCGGAACGAGGATATTCGCCAAAGAACCAAAGTTACCGACATAGCTCGCAAGGTTTTTAGTTGAAGTGGCAATGGGCAGGCCACATCGCTCGAAGAACTGACAACCGATGGGGAAGAAAGGTTCTTGAGTGGCGACCGCGAACTGGAAGACGCTAGATGGATCGACGACATTGTAAAAGTCGCGGGCAACCGGTGGATTCAAATGGCAGGTTGTCGTACAGTGTGGCGGTCTAAAAGGGAGACCTTCGTTCAGCAGTGGACGTCTCTGGGCTGATGATGATGATGATTGAAATAAAGTATAAGTATCAATACCGATAAACAGATACCCAATTATCAGTATTTATATCGATATTGCAATATCGATACCATAGAAATATCGATATTACAGTCCCTGCTTTCTGGCTGATGATCTGATGTGAAACGACAGTGCGGTCGAAGATCGTTACATCTAATATGGTATGAGAACTTGCTCTCTAGTGGGGCCGAAATACAAGCTAGGTGCTAACTACGCTGGTGGTAACTATTTATAGCCAGCTGATTATTAGAAAGTACCTTAAATTATCACATGCTAAGGTTTTCTAGCAATTTGTTGACCGGCAGCGTTTGCTCCGCCATCTGCCTCGAATGCTAATAATACTGAAATAATTAATGGTCTAAGCAATATAGTAAACTAACAGTGCGCCGCGGAACCACCAACTATGCAACGGGGACCGTATTTATATAGGGTAAAAACTGTCGCCGTTATGAATTTCACTAAAATTCGTCAGGCCAGAAGGTAAGATACTAAGATACTCACTAACTCGCTTGCGAACTTTTGCGTTTGTAATAATTTTGCTGTGATCAAATAGAATTTTATAATTTTGCATAAAATATTATTTCAATAAGTGTTTAAGAATAACTGAAGAACCAGCCAAATAAATGCCACCTGATGATCTTTTTTTTTTTTTTTTTTCTTTGTTCTGTGGCCACTGCACGTTTGTGCATTGTGCCAATTCTCAAGTTATCATTTTACATTTTTTTAAACGGGGAAACGGAATTTTATCAAAAACCCCCAAATCGATACGATACCTATGAAAATACAAATTGATCAGACAAGTTTACAATTATCTAACTTAAGTTACAATAATTTACATAATGTTTACAAATTGCTTAGAAAATACAATGATATTTTCTAATTACTTATCTTAAACACTGATTAGTACAAATTAGTATTTTATAATTTTATACCATTTAAAATTAACAAATCACATATAGCTTTGTATATTAACTGCTTCTCAGAGGCAAGCAGGAATGAAATGTTTACAGGGAAAGGAATATCAAGTGACAGGAGCGTTTCATAAAAAGAGGAATAATCATGTAGTGGACAAGATAGCAAAATATGATTGACGTCGGCAACAGCATAACCAACCTGATGATCTGTCATGACGGTTGTTATGACACATTTATAAATGTCATCCAAACCAAGGTAGCGCTTGTAAACGCTCACCCATCCAAAAATTGGCTGGACCGTCCATTGGTTAACTTTATTGACCTATGTATTATAATTATGAGCGTACATTAGGCAAATTAGTTTTGTGACATACGAACATAAAATAATATGTTAATAACTATGAGTAATAAGTGAAAACCACTCGTGAACCCCAAGGTCGGCGTGCACTAAACCTAATAACTCACTCTCTCGGGGTATGATGCTAAGAAGTTACTAATAAAGCTTTTACGATGTAACTCCCTGAGGTAACGTATACTTTAGTACGTCGTTCCCGCGTTCACGTACTGTTTACGAAAGGAACTGATACATTTCACTTACGCAGCAGATTGTTTTAGATTAAGTATGTCGCGCCTTGATTGTAATACATGTATGTGCTTGAAGGAAAAACACTGAAAAATATCCTTAGAGATTTACAGAAGGGACAACCAAACTAGAATAAGTGATGTAAAAAAGAGGTTCGTCATTCATGGTGGTTGGTGGTGGTTCATTTATACGGAACCTCATTTTTATTTGTGTATACTCTGACTATATTTATGAACACGCCTTTATCAAGAAGTAGTATCTATAGGTGTTTGTTGCGTGTAGGGATGCTCGAAAGGGGGGAAGAGAGAAAAAATATATAACACAAGGGCCTCTCCTCCCCGGTGTAGTGAGAGTTAGTTAGTCTAAATCTAAAACCTCACCGCGTATCACCAGGGTTACTAAAAGGTTGTAAAAAAATATTTTTTTGTTTAATATCTCGAAAGTAGTGGGAACACACCATTGTCATTTTACTGGGAAAAAAAATTGCCATATATTTAGTACTCAAAGTTTTGAAATGATAAAATAAAAAAAAGAATCAGATTCAGAATCACACAGCGTGATTGGCATTTTAAATGAAGTTTTACTTCCTTCATGAATTCAAAAATTACTTTAAATGAACTCGGAAGCTCAGCTTACTATGTACATTAAATAGCTTGCTTAACTTTGTTCTATGCAAAACGTAGCGTCGTTGCAAAGCGTACTCGGCATTTTGAAGAGCTTAGTCTGTGGCCAGCGTACCGACTAGACGTTAATGAAAGCTACCTACAACATGGTTTTAATTTATTTAGCTGGCGTGTACTTTAGTGTTTCCGAATTATTGCTAGACTCGCTATATCGATAGTTGATATTTTGAATCAGTTAGAACATCGATGCTGATATCTATAATATCGAGAGTCGATACCTCGATAGTTGATATACTGTTGGTAATATCGATAATATATTTGCCCCTGAAGAGTTGATACTTTTTTTTTATATATATATGATACGTTTTTGAGTCTATTGGACTCTCGACAAAAACAAAAAACGAAAGAACCCCACCATTCTCTTCCTTCCTTTCCTATTTTGTCCCTTAGGGACAGAAATAGTTATTGTCGATAGTATGACTACTAGCGACTGACAAGGCTCTATAATATTGATATTATTATTAATACTTTTGTAGGTACTATCGATATTCATACTATTTCAACCTATATCGACATACAATCGATAGTCGCACGATAGTGACATAGGTATCGATCAACAACTCTAGTACTCATAAACACACAGCAACGCGAGCTCATAGCGTATTACTGAAATTGTTAGTTACTTCGAAGAGATGGTAATGTCGGTATTTATTTTAATGAGCTTTAGGTAGTAAATAAATAGCCATAAAGATAATGAGGTGGACCATGGGAAGAAATAAAAACATAAAAAATAAATAAATTAACATTGTATCATAAAGCGAAAGTAAGCTTGAAAATAGTCAAAAAACAAAACCAAAAGAATAATTCTGAAATTTAAAAACTGTCAAGTGTGTGTCGTAATAAAATCATGAAAGAGTTCTGTAGTAATAATAATTCCCATACAATTTTGTATCCTAATTATGTCTTCCATACCGTTATAAGTCCTAATAATCAGTCATCCTAATGGTAAAACTACATAACATTACTACACATACCATCACTGCTCCTAATATTCATTAGATAGAATATTTACCAGACATAAAATTTAAAATCTTAACAATATCTAATCCTACGAATATTTTTCTAAGACTTATTTTTGAAAAATGTTTTTAGATATCCTTCACTTATAATCTTAGCAAAAAACTTTATGGTTTGGTAATCATTAATATTTCTTCCTACTTTTAACATCATTCGACCCCATTTTCAACATTATTTCTCTAAAAATACACAATATTTAAAATTGCCTCTGGCAGCAGTTAATTATAAGATCTTAAGTTTTAACGCGTTATGTTCTTAATTCTTATAATGTCTATGTGAATAAAAAGACGGTGACATATACATATTAATGAACATTGTAGGGCTTTAAGTGAAACTCATTTTTAGGATACGTTTTTTCTTAGTTTACTACGGAACTCTAATAAAAAAGGTATCCCGGTTAAATGTTGGAGTATTTTCGTGGATCAAAGGATATTTTTAATTCCTTTAAAACCATTGTTATGATTCTATTTCATTATATTTAAGGACTTTGTGACCTTTCCAAGAATTATTTTTAAATGTTCGTTGCTGTTCAATTCCAGATTCTATGCTTTTAATGAATAGGGCCAAAATGAATGATACTTAAATCTTGCAGTTTCAAATTCAAGATGTTTTTAAAACGTTATCATTCCGTAGTCTATCTCGTTTCTTCCCCATGGTCCACCTACGTGGTTCACCTAGGTGTTCCACGGATACCTTTTCGTACCCGTGAAACACCAGGTGTACTACGGGTCATTAAATATACCCATGGAATACCCAGGTGTACTATAGGTAATTCAATGTACCCTTGGATCACCCAGGTGCACTATGCATAATTCAACGTACCGTATGTAGACGTCATATAACGTCATATTTAGCGTCAATCATCATCATAATCAGCCTTTTATAGTGCAATGCTGGACATAGCTCTCTGGTCAGTATCAGAATCAGCTCATAGGTTTTCAGTGGTATTTTTAAATCACGGAACAGATCATCATCATCTAATCATCATTGGCCCGTTTCTATCTACAAGATAAGATTTATGTAGCGTCCAAAATATATACGCGCTCGGGCTAAATAAGCCTATTCTGGAGCGACAGAAGTGGTCACCTTTTTTTGCAGATGTATTGAATGATATTATTTTTTTGCGAGAAGGGTGACAGTTGGAAGTCCTCACATAAGCGTCACATGCTAACACTTTATTGTGCGAAACGGACATATTGCGAAAGGGATATTGTGCGAAAGGGATATTGTGCGATACGGACATTTTGCGAAAGAGACATTGTGCGAAAGGGACGTTTTACGTGCAGTAGACATTTTAGGAAAGGAACATTCAGTGACGGAGCCTTTCAAACAAGGCAGCTTCGTGAACAGACAGAACTACTTGATATCTGTTTCGTGATTTAAATATAATTATTATAAGTACACTAACGGACAGAGACGTAACATTTGTGACTTTGTATGTTTGTTTGCTTCGGAACATAATATGCCCTGATTGATGTACAGAATATGCCCTTAAGAGGACGCTAACTGATTAGAACTAACCCTGTACACCTCGATGTTACGTTCAAAATGTAGCGAGATTATCCATTGTAAATTATAACTTGTTTAATTGTGAATATGCCCTTAAAAGGTTATTTTTTTTAAACATTATAGTGACGAGACGAGGAAGACGTTCGCTTGGTGGTAAGCGTCACGCCTGCCACTAACAATAGCAGTGCCAGAATTGTGAACTTGCGAACACAATCCTGTGCCGCACTGCACTGCGCTCGTCATCCTGAGATACGTCCCCAGGCGGACTCTGCAGTAGAATCCTACCACTACAAGGATGCTAACTGACTAGAACTAACCCTGTATAATAACAAGTTACTTTAAAAAAACCTTCAAACTATTGTAGGACCACCTCGAGCGAGAGTATGACAAACAAAATCTCAAACAAAAAAAAATTTTTGAATATCTTTTATACTAAATTCATATATACTTGGTTTGGTATAGCTGTATGTGAAACACGATAGCTATACCACATATACTAAGCTCTGTAAGCTGTATAAACAAGCGCAGGTGGCTATCGATAGGTTCGCAAATAATGTCTGTGTGAATACTGGCGGAAATCGAGTTACCTGCTTGATGTCTTTTATCAAATTATACTCGATACCGTCTTGTAACATAGTGATTGACGTCTTGTAACATAGTGATTGACGTCTTGTAACATAGTGATTGACGTCTTGTAACATAGTGACTGACATTTTTGTGACATCACCCCAGGATTGTTATTTAATTATAATTATATTACCTTGGACCTGGGTATGTCCTTAAACTGCAACCAGACCCACCGGAGTACGGGCAGCAGCGTCCTCTTGGTTAACGGTGGTGATCATTCTGCGATCCCCAAGTCGCCTGCTAAGCGTGGGGATTATGGAACACCCCTCTATAAAGGGGGAGGCGTTCGTCCAGCAGTGGATGTTTTATGGCTGACGACGAGGTAAAAATATACAGTATTTTGATTTTGACAAGCTAGGCATTTAAGCATCGGATAAAGAACTAAGATGATCTTCAATTTCCTTCACAAGTCCCAACACTGCCTGCTATGTCCTTTACCCGATACACGACACGAACCAGGTGAGTCATGTCTTCCAATCGCGCACAATAGGAGGCCTTCGTCCAGCAGTGGACGTTTTTATGGCTGACGACGATATTACCTTGCTGAAGTTACAAAATAAATTATATGTGTATCTTTCTTTCTTTCTTTTGATTGTTTATTAGTTAATCATGAACATGTTTGTTTGTCTTCTCGTATAGAAAATTAGTCTATTTTAAATTATGTTGAAGCTTAGAACTAAAAAAGTAATTTTTTACTAAATAAAGTTATCAAACACTTCATACAAAAAGATGCAAATAAGAAGCTTTTTCGTCGCAGAAAACTATCTAACAAATAAGGGTTCGAATTTTTGTTAGCTGTTGTGTTCTTTATTTTTGTTGATACTTAGTCTTTTTCCGTATTTGCAATAAATTGTGGCTTATTTGGAGTGCCCCGAGGTTTTGCCCGTGATTCCTGTGATAATGATAAAATATGTTGGAAGAGCTTGAAAAAATATAAATACTTGATAATGGCAGAATGCGCAAAGGCTGATGCCAAAAATCAAGATTAAAAAAAAACTAACAAACCCAATTCACTCCAAAAAACATTAAGTCACTTTTACTTTTAATCTTTAAAAATATCTCCAGTTTTCTGCCCAATTTAACTTATGCTTTTATTTTAACTTGTTGGATACTCGGGTCTATCCAGTTCCGCCGTTTTATTCAGTAAATTAAATCAGAATATTTTTTATTTACAGAACGCTCCAAAACGCGACATATAAAAGGGAGAGGTACCTAAATAAAGGGTGTCGGAATTACCTTAATGAAACGACAAAGGCGCCAGGCCCAAAAAAATTAAAGGAATTAAATTAAAGAGCACTTTGGAGAACTTGTCACCCGTTTTGTTTCACTTAACAAATGGCTTTCGTGTCATAGAAAATTGTCTATTTGCCCACTCTTTATTGTAGAGGCGGCCATAAACCGTGTAATCGAAATTGTAACAAATATAAGAAAAGAAATGGAATAAAGTTTCAGTAAAAGCGGATTTATTTAATACTAAACTTATTGCTATCTTATGTGTAACAAAAAGGTTCAACAATACTCAAGAGTATGTATGTACTCATCATTATGAACAACTATTATTATGGGGACAAACCTGAAATCACGAAAAAATATATCAGCTGCTCCATACATTTTGTCTGAGGTCAATTAACTTTTTGAATGGAACACATTGATTAATATTTAAAGAGTCACAAACGTGAAATAAAAATATCCGCGCCAAAACTCTTTTAACGACTTGAACTACGATAAGACACAAGCGCCCAAGTATACATTGAACAATATGCAAGCGACATAACGTCTAAATTCGAACAATTGTGAACTATATAATGCACGTATAGGTATGTACAACGGCACTCGGACGTTTTTTGAATGTTTTCACTTAGAGATTGTGACTCTTTAGACATTACCTCAATGATGGAACAGCTGTTTTTTTTTCGCGAATTCAAGGTTGGCCCTATAGTAAAACTTGTTCATAATAATGAGTACATACATACCCTTCAGTGTTGTTGAACCTTTTTGTTACAGATTGTATAAACAATTCTGTTGATACTGTTACGTATATTTACCTGTGTTGTACTTGTTTGTTTATGCGTGGGTACTATATACTGCATCAGCTGTATTTGTGTACCCTCAAAGCTGTGAAGCATAACTTAGTACATGGACTTTCATCGGTCTGAATACAACCCCTTTGTTTCTGAGCAGTAAATTAAGTAGTTTAGGTAGTGACTGAACATATTTGTTAGCATTCGCCCAGATATAAAAAAAAATGTCATGCCACGTGTTTCTAAATAAAACAAAAGAAGAAAGAAGTTTAATAATAATGGAAGATATAAGTATAAGTAAGAATTTCCTTACTACGAACAACTTCATCACAACTTCATCAGCCTATCGTACCGGAAGATGCAGCGTAGGTACGCGTGCCACTAGGTGGACCGACGTTGTGAAAGTCGCGGGCAACCGTTGGATGCAAATGGCAGGCTGTCGTACAGTGTGGCGTCTAAGGGGAGGCCTTCGATCAGCAGTGGAAGTCTCCTGGCTGATGATGAACAATCAGCCTGTCATAATTGTTTGACAAATTAATTGCTTGCTCTATTCATAAGATAAGTCTTTCGGCAGGACCCTTTTAAATGTAGTGTATAACCACGTATACACTCGTATGTATAAATGTAGACGCTGTGTATCAGCTAGCGCCTATTTCGTAATTCAATTTACGGGATTGTTTTCACTTAGTAATTGACTTTCAAGTTGAGGTAGCATGAATAATCGCTTTACTTGAGGTTTGCGTTTCTTGGTTGATTACCGGATCTCTGAATATATTTTCTATATTCTATTTTCTTTACCTTTATAATGCTGTTCTTTAAATAGCTAAGTTTCAGAGGCCCAGCATTTTCAAAGGAATGTGTAGAAACTTCCTTTAGCAATTATCAAAGGTTAAAATTTGGCATTGCCATAATATTATATTTAAAATTCTTAAAATAAATGCTTTGCAGTTATGGGCACTTGTTGGGATGAATCTACTGAGTCCAGATTCTATACTACTTAGTACTAGTAGTTTTATATGTAAAAGTATTTAAGTGTTTTAAATACTATTCTGTTTTCAGTACCATCATCAGGCTAGAAAATTTTGGGCCCATTTTGCCCACCATTAGAAACAGATAACAATGTGTATTTGCAAATTTTCAAAAGGATAAGACTAAGAAGTGGATGAAATATGACTCCTTACACTTTTTACATACAAACATTTTAATGAGTTTAATATGAAGAACAAATGTACGTTTACCGGGGAAGTCCGACATTTGCTATCATGTTTCATGTGTGGGTTTTTTGTTATTTGTTCCGAAAGCCGTAATTGTTACCACATAAAAGAGAAAGCCCTACTTTTCTTTAGTGATTGTTACTGACTACCAAGAAGTCTAAGAAGTGACAGTCATTCGCATAAGTGTCAGCCACTGCGTGGGGATTTCATACGATAAAGCATCAGTTCCTAAGCACTTCTAATATCGGAACTTTATTTCAATGTCCACCAATCGGGAAATATCTCTATACAACCAGTGACAATGATAAAATGAATGGACGGGAAATAAGCGCACGGATTTTGAAGACTATATGTTGAGCGCCAGCTCTCCACTCGTGTCAGTCATACACTGTCTTTGCGACATGTGAGCCGTACGATACGACAATACAAACTTCTAATACATGTACATGTGTTCTCTTTTTGCCATGCAGTAGTTAGATTTGCTATCTCTATTTTCTGGCAAATCTAATTGCATACTTTTAGCTAGGTATGCTTGATTGTGTTGACTTGTTAATTTTGAACGATTTGCAAGCGCTGGGCCCGTCAATTCCAATAACAACGTCGCTGTATACAACTAGTTACTACAAGTGCAGAAAAGAGATCATCAAGTTGTTGCAACAATGTTATTAGTTCTAATCAAGTCCGAAATGTAAAAGCGAAAAATGTTACGGCAAACGGCAGTTCTCAGTTACTGGAACACCAAACGTTTCCAAACCAACCAGCAATAGCAAAACTTGGAATAGCAATATAAGATTCGATTATCTCCCGCGATCTTATCAAACAATTTTGCATTTTGCCGTATTTATTGTTATTAAAAAAGTTACTAACGAGATTGCGTCCTAATACAAAAAAAATGTCTCGGAATCCTTCGGGAAAATTGTGAAGCAGATAAGGGAGAAAAATTAAATTTTTGCCGGTCTTAATAAATCTCGGGGGTTGGCCGGGACGAGACTTGCTCTAATGCGATATTTATCGCCCGGGTAAAAGGAATAAACTCTTTTCACACAATAAATACGCGTATAAAATAAAAAGAGCCTAAGCTGTTGCCGAGATTTAATTTTGAAGTATATTTTTTGTGTGACGGATTTTAGGGTTGAATTAACTCTTTTTTTTATGGTCTACGAAGATTACAAATTCCTTTAGCGCTAATACCAAACAATATATCGTAAATAGTTCATTTTGTAGAATTTTCTAAATAAAAGTGTATTTTTGTTAACAGGTGGCCGTAGAAGGCGAGCGGCTACGAAGGCTACGAGAACGCGTAGAGGCGCAGGAGTTGAAGCTACGGCGATTAAAAGCGCTACGCGGGCAACTTGATCGCAACAAACAAGCAAACATCGCACTTAGTAAGTACACTGTAATGTTTTACTATTAAAAGATATGACAGGTCATTAACTACATAGTCAATGAAACGTTTTTTTTTTTTAAATACATTATCATAGTTAAACTCACAAGTCACAGACACGCATAATTACATTCAACATTCAAGCTTAGATTCAAGTTGTATGCCAATGAAGTGGTAAGTAAGCTATAAATGCGGTTCCTGTGGAGTTTCGTAAATAATATGAAAACTCGTATCACTTGCCCTCAGTTGTATCTACACAAGTAACCAGATACTTAATAAGGAATGTTTCACATTAATTCCATAATAATCAACGAATAATAATCATAATCAAAAAATTCGTTGAAAAATAAAACGACGACGTAAACTACAATATTCAATCTCCAATGCCCAAATTCATCTCATTGTAAATGACAACAACGCAATTTTACACGACACTTACAAGTAAATCCGATAGTCAGTGTTAACCCGGATTACCTTGTTCCCGCCAATCGGGGTCCGTGGGATCCGGGATTATCAGGGTAAGACAGTAATTAGGTAATAAAGTATTAATTACCGAAGCAATGCGGTCTGATGCGGCGTTTAAATAATTATTTATTTAAGTATAATTGGATTTCTCACATTGTGTGTATTCAGGTGGTAAATAAAATAGGATATTTAAAACATGTTCGTAGTTTTTCCTGTACGTTTGGAAACCCAACGCACAGGTTTCATTGTCTAGACTGGGACCCGGAGCCAAACTACTCGAAAAATTTAAAGCATAAATGTCAAACTTAAATTTTACCTTTAGTTTAAGTTACATTTCCAATATTCATTTACCATTGAGTTTAATTTCCTACTTTTATTATGGGTTGTGATTTGGAAATTAATTACTTTACTTTTATTTAACTATACAGGGGCATCAGTAACTATACTCTGTCCATTATATTCATTGCATTTTGACAGCTCAAAGTTTACGACATAACATTGTAAAGCGTCTAGAAAATTATATCGCATACAGATAAATTCGTTTGATCTAGCACTTAGCAACTCTTTACAAGGTTACGTCGACAGTTGACATAACCTTCTAAAGAGGTAATGCTAGATCAAACGAATTTATTTGTATTTGTATGGGATATGATTTGGTAGACACTTTACAAAGCTACGTCGTCAATATTGCATGAGCTGAAAAAAAGCGATTAATATATTGAACTGAGTTCTATAGTTAACAACCTACAAAATAACTTTCATTCAACGATACAAACCACTTTTCAACCGACTTCAAAGAAGGTGGACGACTGTATGTTTTTTTTGTATTAGTTACGCGATTACTCCGCCAATTATGAACTGTATTTGATGATAATTTTTTGTTTGGTGGGTTTAGGTTTTTTATTTATTTATTTATATAAGTTCACCAACACTGTGTACATCAATACATTTTTAAAACGGTTTAAAACGGTTTTTTTGTTTTTGCTTCAGAGGTGGTCCCATATACATTTTATCGAAATCGGTTCAGAGTTTGGTTTTTAAATCAAAAGTACTAGAACATATGAAGATGTCATCCAGGTATTCGAAGTTGAAGTCGGTTGTATTTTTTTTTTAAAAGCTTACTATTTTCTGTCATTTTGAATTTACGAGAAAAATAATCGGTTGTTCTGTGATATTTTGTCGAGGCCTATTGAACATTTTCAATGAAACAGCAGATTCTAGTTTTTTTTTTAAAGTTATAGTAGAATAAAAGTGTTTTATTATATATGCTTTAAGAACGTTGTAATTAAATCGTTGTTAGCTAACAAGATTGTGTGATTATCTAATCCAATCCGGTCTAAACCCATATAGTCAACAACTCAAACTTTTCAAGCTTTACTTATTACACAACAAAAACTTCCCCGCAACTCTGTTATCTGCACTGAAAGGAAACACGAAAAAATGGCTTTCCCTAACAAAGGTCAAGGGGTGTAAAAAATTACCTTCATAAGCTCATATGTACGCGCGCGGAGAGTAATCAATGAGGACAGTACAGATCGATGGTGTAACCTTTGCTCTGCGTTTATTTTTATTAATATTAAAAATAAACAAGATCTCTATTGTTGGCTGCCAGCTCCACGTTTTCTTCTAGTTTTGGTCATTATAATTTTATTTTAAAGTTTTATATATACATAAATAATAAAAGATTTTGACTTTTCTAGTCATAATAATTTAATAACGAATGGACTTCAAATACTTAGTCAAGAGATTTTAACACAGTATTTGAGAGATAGCTAACGCTTAGAGCTGACTCCACTAAGTGCATAAAGATAAAAACTACGGTAGTAAAGTGAATAAAAAAGTATTTTTACATAAATATATTAGATACTAAACTTACATCTAACAGAGGCTATAACAATAAGGGTGTTTAGGCAAAACGTTGCACAAGTTCAAATCGTGTGGGTCACTAAGTTTTCGAATTATCTGTGACAAATTAAATAATCATTTAGACCATTCTCTGATTTCTCATCATTTAGATCTCTGTTACATTATTTTTTGTTAATTCTTTTATTGTATCGATACGAGAGATTAGCTCTCTAGTCAATGAGAGACCTGTTGAGAACTGTTAAGTTGCTCATACTATAACACCCTACTAATAGACGAACGATTAGACTGATTGTTTTTGTATTTCACTACAAACAGCCTTTAATCCGAAACATTTAGTGAAATACATCGATCTGAGCACAGTTTGACTAACCAATTGAACATCAAAGTCATATATAGGTACAAAATCGTAATCTTATGGAGAAAGAATTATCTCACAACTCACAATAGACATAATCAGTATAGAATAGAGTATAATTATGAAGACAATTTGAAAAACACTTGAGATTGTTATTTTCCACAAGGAAGGTTTACTAGTTCCTTTTAGTTAGTTTTACTATATTATCTTACGGCCTTACTTATAAACGCTGCTCAAACTTAGTCACTGCTTAAACTTCTCTGTCTTGTTCTTGCACGTGACACCTCACGTCAGAGAGAAGGTGACAGAGCATCTTAAGTAGTGATTAACGGTTGAGAAGTTTTTTAAGGAAGACTGATAGTTTATAACAATGTTTATTCCCTTTCTGCACAAACTATAAGTTTATAAAACGGCCTTAGCAAACTACTCATTCCAAGATAAATACCAGAATAATTTTAGATATCTTCGTTCTGAAACTAGTCCTTGCGTGGTCATTTGCCGGTATCAGTTTTGGCAACAGATCAAAGACATATGTAACATTGCATAACCCCTGTTTTGGCATCGTAGAGTAGGTATAATGTGTTCATTTCTGATTACCCGAGTTAGGCTTACAGTGGATTATTTTAAAAGGTTTCCGGTTTATGTTTCCAGCTCTGTTAAATTAATTGAAATGGTCGAGTCGTATTACACGTTACTCTCGCAGTTCCGCGAATCAAATGTTGTTGAAAAAATAAATGCAAATTTTCGTCAAAATACAAGATGTACTCAAAAGCAATTACGAGGACCTGTAGAATAATTAAAATAAAGTGTTATTTTATTTCGCTTTAAATGAGGAAACGATTGTCTGTTAGGTACGGAAACGTTTGTGTACTTGCTTCAATTTTATGGTATTAGTCGTCTTTCTTAAAAAAAACCGTTGCCGGGATTTGATTAAATAGGTACCCCGGGTATTCAATTAGTCAGACATAACTTTCTAGGATATCATTGTTTTCGTCAATATCAACAAATTTAACTACATTTTCAAACGCTAATAAATGCATATTCACGATTCATATTTCATACATATTTACGATATCTCAAAGATATAGGTCAGTGCTGTAAAGTGACCGAATCAAAAATAGTTTAATAATAATTGTAACCAATTTAGTATTTCACATCACATACTTACATCACATAATCAGCCGAAGACGTCTAATGGTGGACATAGGCCTCCCCCTTAATAGGCAGGGATTTCATAATCCCCACGCTTGGCAGGCGGGTTGGGGATCGCAGAATCCTGAGGATTCTGCTGCCCGTCCGCGGTGGTTCTGGATGCAGCTTTAAGACATACCCAGGTCGGTTTTAGTATTTACAATGAAATTATTATACGGGGTATTTCGGTGAACGACAAACATATTCTAGGATATAATAGTACTCATTATGAATAACTTTTACTGTGGGAACAATTCTGAAATCGCGATAAAAATCAGCTGATCCATAAATTTCGTCGAGAGTGAATGTAATTTTTAAACAATTGTTTTTTCGCGATTTTCAATTAGCCCCTTATTAAAACTAGAAAACTAGAGGTCGCCCGCGACTTCGTCCGCGTACGGAAGACCCGCGGCCCGCTCCCACCAAAATTCACCACTTTAATTCATCCCGAGCAATTTTTTTAGCCCTCCCAACTCCCCAAACTCTACCGACTCGACCGACTCGACCGACTCGACCGACTCTACCAACTCGGGGGAGTTGGTTGGTTGGTTGCCCCCCCCTTTGAATGAACTACCCAAATATCCATTTTCATCACTATAACTTCAAAAACAAAGAACTTTCCATACAACATTCCACCCCCCTCCCCCCTCTTAAATCATTCCTGTTTTTTTTTTTTGAAAATAGCATTTTTTATTTTAATAGAACTATCCAAATCCAAATGTTTGTGACTAAAAGTATAAAAACAAAGGACTTTCATACAAACTTCACTCGGTCAGGACAAAGGCTTTTATATGTATAGAAGATGTTGACAATGATTGGTATCTACTATGATGTCCTAGAATATCTCCGTCGTTCACTAAAACAGTATACGGCCGAAACAAGTAATAAATAATAGTAGATTCTATTAGTTTTTTTTCTGTATTTCTACAATATACAAGTTCTCTTGGATCTGCATTTGTCTTATAATTCAAAACATAAAAGACTTTAAATCACAAATTACTTTGTTGATATTTATTATCTTTGGTCAAAATGTATGGTGTAAAACTAGAGAAGAGAGCTCTAATTACCGTTGTAGTTATTTAGTCCACTAAATAGGTCGCTTTACCGGTTCAAGACCGTTAGCGAACTATTATCGTCTCAGCCCGTCTGACATTGGACTTGCGAACGGATGAATGGTTTATTAAACGAATCATTGCTATATTTTAATTGGCGATTTCTGGCCAAATTGCATAATTAAACTTTAAGTGACCTTTCTTTATTAAATATTAGTTATAATACTATACTTTTCGTTTTTTTATCATTTCTAAATATGTTGCAGAATTAATTACCAGATTGAGGAGATCAAAAATCGGCAAATGTGTTTTAGGAAGCTCTAATATTTCTTGGAATGGCTATTTCTGTAAGTAGATACTGGATGTGAAAGCTACTAATCTGTTTCGCAAAATTTATTGGTCGCGCAATAAGCCTCAGGACTAATTTCAGCCAGAAAACGTCTACTGCTGGACGAAGGCCACCCCTTAATAGGGAGGTGTTACCATAATCCCCACGCTTGGCAGGCGGCTTGGGGATCGCAGAATGCTCATCACGGTTAACTGAGAGGACGCTGATGCCCGTCCTCCGGTGGTTCTGGTTGCAGTTTTAGGACATACTCAGGTCCAGGGATATGGATAATGACAATTATGTATACACTTACCTATTCATGATTATCTGTGACTGTTATTATGAGAATAAACCTTGAAGGAGTCTTCCTTTATCGAATAAACCGAAACTCAAAACAATCTCAACTTGATGTTTCATTGTAAAACTTTTTGAATAAACTTGATCATTATCAGACAAATCACAATATCGACTCGTATGTGTCATTATACTGGGCACGCCTAATGGAACCTTTGGCATTTTCCCCGTAATGGATATGTCGATTCCCGTATCCCGATACACCGAACGAACAGATGAAATGACATCCGGGTGCTTGGAGTAGTCAGGAATATTGGATTAGTTTACGACCTGATGGACGAAATAATTACAAGCTGTTTTACTAACTTTGGCTAATAGTTTTAATTTTACTTATAACTACGAAATTTTTAATTATATTCCAAAATTGAAAATGGATACATTTTGAACGAAAAAAAGTCGTTAAATATTTTAAACTTTGGTGTAATTGTGGGGTTTTGGCCCTCTGACCCAGAAATTATTTATGAACCGTGAGTATCAAAGTTAAGGGTGTCCTTTTTGTTTACTCCATAAATACCATTTTTGTTTACTGACAATATACACATACCTACACGTTGGTATGATATCCCATAGACTATTTATATCACTGTTTACCACTATTTTTAGAGTTATCACAAAAATTTGATAGTACTCGTAATAAAAGTAACTCGACTCGTCTCTTCAAAAAATTTTGCTCAAACAAACTCTATGTTACAGTTTATTGGTCTTTTGATGGATTAGGATAGATAACTGTGAAAATAACTAATTGCTAGCATGGTTCGGATGACACATCGATTGCAAGGTTGTTTGTTCTATACAAAAAAATATGTTTATACAATTTATATAATGCGTACCATATTATTTTTTGCAACTAAAATCTCATGTTGTTATTAAAAGATAAGACGAAACTAATAAATAATCATTCAAGAAATAAGCATATTCGATAATTTTTCTCGTTAATCATGAAACCGTTTTCGTTATTATGTTAGTAGTAAAACTAGTTCAGTATCCCAAACTAAACCGAGCTTATCGAGGGCTGGCCGTCCGATCGCCTGAATCAACAGGCGCTTCCATAATCCCTGTTACTCAGCAAAACCCTTTTTATTGTGATATACTTTTGATGAATCAGCAATTTCGAAATTAAAGACTTTATCATAGTTTGTTATGAAATGAATCGAATGATATTTGGCATTTGGTTTATGTTTGTTAAAGCTTTAGGTAGTTCAATGCAGAAACAGTAACTGTGGCATATTTTCTATTGCAATGCGTCTAATGCTTTTTATGACTTGTAATCAAAATTTTACTGTTTTGTCGGCAGAATCGGAATACGTTTAGGTAACATTATACAGTAATTATGTGTAGGTATGAATTAGGACGTTATTTAGGAAGTTTTACTAGCGACTTCCTATTTGAATAAATAATGAGTTAATTGATTTCTAGCAATAGCTCCCTATTAAGGGGAAGGCCTTCGTCCAGCAGTGGACGTCTTCTGGCTGATGAGTGAGTGATTTCTAGCAACGCCCCGACCCGTGGTTGTATCCGCTACCTTTCAGGGAGACTATACAGGATGTTAGTTTGAACACCGTTATCTTTCTAGGATATCATTGTACTCATCATTATTAACAACTTTTACTATGGTCAACCCTGAAATCACGAAAAAAAAAGCAGCAGTTCCATACAAAAAGGTGCATCGATCTTGGACAAAATGTATGGAACAGCTGTTTTTTTTTTCGTGATTACAGGGTTGGCCCCATAGTAAAAGTTGTTCATAATGATGAGTACAATGATATCCTAGAAGGATAACGGTGTTCAAACTAAAACCCGGTATATTTTGGAAAAAAATATTGCCTCGATAACCTTGGAAACTTCTTACCATGTAGAAAATGGCTAAAAACTATAAAAGGTGATCGTATCAGATCTTTGTGTTATGAACCTACAAATTTAAGAATGTGTAATATGTTCACTGTTGGCGTGTCTCAATAAATAAATAAACTAGCAAACGTAACGCCACTTCAAACAACATACCAAGATCATTTTAGTAAGAAAACTTGTGTTGACTGTGTAGTGTGTAGAGTATGCGTTATAGGAACAGATTCATCTAACAATATCAGTAGGCACTTACCGCACTGCAGGCCGCAATATGATTACCTACCGCCAAATGGATCCGGACAGAGTGTACTCAATTATACCACGATCAGATTCCAGACAGATCTAGAACATTCGACAGTTTGAAGACGTCTAAGCCCGTTCTCATATTGATGGGTACGGATCAACCGATGATGCCAATTAACGTTCCAATACCACCCGCACTGCATTGAGGTGGCATGATCACTCACTGTCCTCAGAGCTCTGCATTGGTTACAATTACCATGAAACTCAAGAACTTATTCTTTGAACGTAGTTTTTAGTAGTGGTAGGACTCTACTGGGAAGTACCACACCTTTGCCAGTTATTCAAACGCCAAGCAGTAGTGTGCAAGCATTACTGTGTTCCGGTTTGAAGGGCAATTTTACCAGAGAAATTACTGGGTATGAAGAGATTTAATATCTAATATCTCAGGGTGACGAGCGCAGTACAGTGCGGCGCAGGGTTGTGTTCGCAAGTTCACAATTCTGGAACTGCTACTGTTAGTGGCAGGCGTGACGCTTACCACCAAGCAAACGTCTTCCTCGTCTCGACATTTGATAGAATAAAAAAAAGTTCTCAATGATAAAATAAAAAACATTAGTAACCGCAGCGACGGTGATAATGAATGGACGGGCCCAGCGCTTGCAAATCGATCAAAATTAACAAGACAACCAAGCATACCTAGCTAAACGTATGCATATTACATTTTCCGAAAAATATAGATAGCGAATCTAATTACTGCATGACAAAAAGAGAACACATGTACATGTATTAGAAGTTTGTATTGTCGTATCGTACGGCTCGCATGTCGCAAAGGCTTCAAAATCTGTGCGCTTATTTCTCGTCCATTTATTTTATCATTGTCGCTAAGTAACCGTACGACAACTATTATTGTAGGTAAAAATACATTTGAATTAATTCTTATTCATAATTATTCGAGTATCGATTGAGTCGTTAGAGAAACTTTTGAAAGGACTGCCTTCAAAAAATTCTTCATCTAATAATGATAAGAAACACATAAATCTATTTACAGTACGCGGACCTGCTTACACGTACAATGTCTTTATACTTGTATGTATAAAAATACAGACCGAATCAAACCTTCCTCCTATTCGAAGTCAGTGAAAAAGACATCATAATAATCCAGATATTTAATTTCCGCAGTCCCGAATTCTTAAGTCTCGTCCACACGAATTTAATTAGAACGTGTTTGGAATCAAATAAGAATTCACGGGTGAGGCCCGTGTGTGAACCTTTCTTTACGTTTGCGGTGAAAATACTTGAGTCGAATTTAAACAAGTCTCGGTTACGGATAAACATTTTATTTATATTTATGGAATACACCATAATTAAGAAACGCGAAAACTGACGCAATTTACTCATAAACAATGCTAGTAATAATAATAAAATCATAAGCAAGAGGTCAATATATATATATATATAATATAATATAGTATTATGCTTTTGTGATAATTGGCGATAAAAAAAATCACCAACTGACAGTATTCCAACGTGCGCAACGATCCGGGTAAACACTCTTAAAACAAATAAATAGGGTAGATGACTTATGTTTATAACGTTGAAACTAATAGCTTTGATGAAGAATTTAAGTAAATATAATATGTTTAATGAAAAAAATATTTTAATCGGTTATTAATGTTCTAATATATAAGCGTTTAAAGTTTTTGGTAGAGAAAACTCTGTCCTTTTCCCACAATACAAGAAATGACGTAACGCCTCTGTGCTTGTCAGAATATAATTGATATGGCATACAGAGAAGTGACGTCATAATCTCCTCTCTGTCTAGCATGATATTAAAATGCTTAAGTTTATTTTTGATCAGATTTTCATTTTGTTTTCATTAATCAGCTATATTTATGGGCCACATTTTTAATAGGACATTAAAAAATACCAATCATCTAGCCTATTGTTATAGTTATTTTATCGTGCGCTCCTTTATCAACTGAGCTACAGTCGTCTTCCTGTCTGCTGCTAATTCTGAATTGTTCTAAGAAATCAAAATCTGGAACGAAACAAAAAGTGTCATAATATGAACTAATGGAACACTGAAGAATGCATTTATAACTGTTATGTCAGAAAACGGAAAATAGGACTTCAGTTGGTAACTCGGTGGTAAAAAAAATCTATGGTTGGTAGTAAAAGTAAAGATATTATAATTATAATTTTATTACGATAGTGAAAATGTGTGCTTAAAATATTTTATCTTCTCTTTGGTAATCTCACCTACAAACAGTTGTAGAGTAAAGTTATAAAAACCTGCTACACCTGTCACATTCGGTTCATATAACCGAATTTAAGCATAATAAAAGATTTATGGTCAGTAAAAAAAAGTAAATGAACTTTTTATGATTACATCTGACCATTTGTTGGTCTTTTTGGGGACGTTAAACGGCGCGTTCGGAAATTGAAACGGTGAGCAGAATTTTTAAATATTCTGGGTTACGCAGTAACAAGTTTGAAAAATTCAAAGGGTAATTTGGGCTCATAGCGATAAAGCACACCTGGGAACAGTAGACCTTGTGACGAAATCCTGATTAACAATACGCCGTCTTATTTATGTGTCGGGACCGAGGAAACCTTAATTAAAAGTTGTGCTTGATGACGTTTCCAATAAAGGCTCTCATGAGTTATGCAGGTGTCAATTATGACGCGTGAATTTGTAAATCGAGTTTTTAAATTATTTGGTTCTTAATATAATACTGGCACACTACGTTCAGCTTGGCTACATTTCAACGGAACGGAAATTTCAAATTTCGAATTTCTGTGATCAGAGATCATAAATTTAGCGATGTTAAGTAGGTCTGGCACATAAGTAGTCACGATTGATACTACGTAGCGGTAACTACCATCAAGCAGTAGTGTGAAAACATTAAGGTGTGAAGGTTACTAATAGCTAGCGAAATTACAGTGCTAATAAATGACATAATAAGTACTACAATTTAAAATGGCTGTCGGTGATTTCTCGTTTTACATAATAATATATAATTATGATAAGTTTTTTTAAAATAATATTTAAGTCTATTTAATGTATTACCTACGTCTCATGGTGAAATTGTTCAAGATTAATTTTAGTATTGGAGTACTCTTATAAACAGATGAGAATACCTACCATATTCTGTACTTAACTTTGCCATAAAAAAATATCACTTGAATAAAATAAATAAATATCGCAGGATATCGCATATCGGATATCGCATTTTTTCACACAGCGCCATCTAGCCCCAAACTAAGCAAAGCTTGTAAGATGGAAACTAGATAGCTGATAAAATACTTATATACATATTTTTTTTGTAAATACATACTTATAATACATACTACACCCAGACACAGAACAAACATTTATGTTCGTCACATAAATGTTTGCCCTTGGTGGGGATCGAACCCACGCCCTACAGCTCTGAAGGCAGACACGCTACCGCTGAGCTATACTTGAAACTTGGTTGGCCACTCCTAACTGATTTGTTGCTTATAAAATGTAAGAGAGACCAAGACAGACGAAATATGTTTTGTCCCCTTGAGATTTTCTCATGTCTCTCAAAGAATCAACCGTTAAATAAATATTGGCTATATTTTATGGAACATTTCCTGGTTCAGTGAGTCGTGAAATCCGTGTTGCGTTCACAGTTCCCTTGTCCTTTCACGGAGTCATATTAAGATTTTTGCCCGAGATAAGTAGAGATGAAGCGCGAATTTCGTTAGGCATTGTCTGGACAATTTCTCTTGCCACCTACGCTTTGACGTGATAGAGATATATGAGATTTTTGCGTAAATCGTGTGATAAGAATTTGTAAGTCACGGCAGTCTGGAATTTTGCTCAAATTGACAGCATTAAATCTTATAAGGCTACTGCAGGCTCTGAGTGGATTTATAAGATCCTTGCAAACTCTGTAACGATACAAAATTGTCCTCGTGAATATATAACTGAGTAGATTTTAGGACTTATGACTACTACATAAAAGGTTATATAGGTATAAGTCAGTAATTTGTAACTTTTGAATTATTATAGATATATGTATAACCCAGGTAATTGCACCAGTCGAGGTCGCCTACATAAAATAATGTTATTTCCGTAAGTGGTTATAATTCTTATACTTGTAAAACATTAGGTATGCGACTACTTGCTTGTAATTAAGCCCTAAATTATTCTTACGGTCCCAAAATGACATAATTACGCAAAAGCTTTTAAAGAAAATTAGATTCATTAACAACGTCACGAAAGAAAAACGTAATGGCCACGACATGCAGACCACAATCAAATAACTTTCGGAAGATACTTTTTTAAGGGGCACGGTAAACGCTAAATTCAGCGTTAGAGTGGTGATTGATTTGTGATTTGTTTGCAATGTATACTTGAGGCAATCTTGTTACATTACAGTAACAATGCAGTTACGCAGCAAACGCTTGCTTTAAACGCTCTGCTCAAGCGTACTCTATCTATTCGACGGACGACACATTCACCTCTACTGCCTTGTAATGCATCATTCAAAGGAATTCGTGAAAAACCGATAGTCGAGTGTAATACGCGGCGGCACGTTTATTCCAACGGGTTCGACGCAAAGTACCAAAAACGAAACCGGCCAAAGCACAAATTTTTGATCATTCGCGAATGAATGAATGAATGATCAAATCAGTAAAGTTCGCGCAAGACCTAACCTCACATTTTTGGTCAGATGCATATTTTAATGATCCATAGGCGAATGATCAAACTATAACCCAATTTATTTATCTTATAAAACATATTTTTTTTATTGTTGTAATGATAATTTAGTGCTTATTGAAATAATAAAAACGTCGTTTTTTTTGTTTAATTTAAATAAGAGAGTAAGTATAATAATTAGAATAGAAAGAAATAAGAAATAAGTCGGTCGTTACCTTGGCATGTGTTTATAGATTTTCATTTTTACCCCAATTACCGTAAAAATAAAGAAAGAGTCTCGCTGTTTTCAAACGACCGTTTTGCTCGAAAGCCTATATCGGTTCAGATTGTTTCGATTCAGGAGGTTTATTCCGATTTCGAGTGGGAATCCGATTTTATCTCACATTCAAACAAATATCCAATTACTTAGGAGAGCTTCAGTGCTCAAGAGAATACTTCGAGTGTATGAGGGTCGTTATGGTGATGACACAAATGAATTACACCAAGCTGATTGACGATGATCAGTTTGATGCATTTTTATTTTTATTAAAAATTGGTTTATGTTTGGCCATATTCTGCCCATTAGGCCACGATGCGGTCAATGGTAAAGTTCACTTATTAACTTACGCGCACTCATTTTCATATTTCGGGAAACACAGACGTCAGCAAAGACTTTCACATCATGGCTGTGAACATGAACCTAGAAAAAAAGTCGGACAGATTCTCACTAACAACATACTGTGGTACTCAGAGTCGGCCAGCTTTACTGTACGTACAGGCCGGCATGCACACATTCACACATGAGTCAGCCATTACGCGGGCAAACGCAACACAGTCGGCACGGCTACGCTACAAAAAAAATAGAATGTCTTGTGTGGTAAAGTGGTGTAAAAACCGTAGTGGTCAAAAAAAAAAATCCAGGAATCACGTTTCATAGGTAAATGAATAATTCAATCACTTAGTTCCCGATTGTATACATTATAACCAATATTCATGCGACAGAACAAAATAATTCGTCAGAATACCAGTGTTGCCAATATTCATTTGTGCAAATTACCCGAAATATATGGGTGTTCCGACACTTCTGCCTACCCCTTCGGGGATACACAGACATGATGATATGACCTGAAATAATGCGACTTTTTTTTATTAATTCTATAGTTATAATTAAAAAACCGGCCAAGTGTAAGTCAGACTCGGGCACCAAGCGTTCCGTAACAAAAAATGATCGGGTTTCAGTTCGAGATTAGAAATTCACTGCTAAAAAGACAACATTACGCGATATTCACAGGCGGTCACCCGTTCAAGTACTGACCGCGCCCGGTGATGCTTAATTTCGGTGACCATGCGAGGCTTTTAATCCAGCCCACCGACTCGCACATGGCTGGTTTTCAGTTGTTATAGCGGCAACAGAAATACATCATCTGTGAAAATTTCAACTTTCTAACTATCACGCGGGTTGGTGGATTCACATACGCCATTGAATTTCTTCTCTGAACATATGCCGGTTTTCTCACGATGTTTTCCTTCACCGAAAAGCCCAGTGGTGTTAAATACGTACATAAATTCCAAAGACCAATTGGTACGAGCCGACGGAATTCGACCACCCTGCATGAGCATCTATTGGTCTCCCAAATAGGCCAACACGGCCTTGATCAGGACTTATTCGCGTAAAATTTAAATTTTATTTCATGTACTTTGTATTAGATTTCCTAAAGAAAACGAAGCATGGAGAAATGATTGGATCCAAATAATTAGAAATTGTAACAGTGAAAACAATTGGAATCCAAACAAATACAGCGTGATTTGCAGTTTGCATTTTGACGCTAATGACTTATACATACTAAAGGAGGCCTCAGGCGTGTTGTTGCAGTACCTCATAAGGTAAATTAAATATTTAAGCTTACATGGCATTTATTTTGAACTACTTACCTACTATTCAAACTTTTCCTCGTACTTTTTTTACCAAATCTACCTATTTTTTTACCTATTAGTGTTGATACATTCAAAAATTTTGTTCCAAAATGACATTCAATCTCCAGTACGCTATTTGTTTATAGGTTTTATTTGAGCTAACACAAATGGCAGAGGAACAATCTGTTGCTGTGCCCCATATTTCCGTTGCTTCACATGAGGTGTGTAATATTAGAAAATTATTGTCAATGAAATTATTATTATTATTATACTAGCCTGTTTTGTCCCATTGCTGGGCAAAGGCCTCTCTTCCCTCTTTCCATTTTTGTCTATTTAGTGCTATGGTAGGCCACTCCTTTTTATGGGCAACACACATTCGCCGGAACTGAACATAAAATAAGTTTAATTAAATATATAGCAGAAAAATACTTAACGATTCGGTTTCACCACATTTCAAAATTAGAGGGAATTTCAAGAACCTCACAAAGTAAAAGACACCATTTTAAAAAAGTCACTCAACATTTGGGATGTTAAACAGTAGGTACAGTACAAAGTAAACAATAGTCTTCTTCTATTTGTGCAGGAAGTTTTAAATAAATAAATATTATTTCAGTAAAATTGTGTTTTTATGTCATATATTTTCGGGACATTTTGGCACCATTAACCATTTAAAATAGTACGGTAATTAACTGCCTACATGACGCAAAAACCGCTGAACGGATTTTGATGGGATTTTTACAGTTTGATACTTACGGCCTTACTTAAAAATCTTTTTTACCGTTAGTCACTGCTTAAGATGCTCTGCCATCTTCTTTCTGACGTGAAGTTGCGCGTGCTAGAAAAGGACAGAGAAGTATAAGAGAATCGAGATTATTTTAGGTAAGGCTGTTAGGGTCCAACTTAAAATGCCATGTTTCATCTAATTCCCATGGGTAGAACCGGAGATACAGCTTGACCTCTTGATACTTTTTTTATTTAGAGCTTCCACACTTTAGGGAGGTAATTTAAAATGGTTGCCTTATATCAAGCCTTAGTTCAAGTGGACGAAATTGCGGCCAAAATCTAGTTTCAATAAACTTGTCTGCCGACCTGTATTTGTCTGGATAATACAAGGTATTTTTTTTGGGAATTATGGCAACCCTAAATTCATTCGCACATAGATAGCCGCCGCCATTACGGTGACACAGTGTTGTCTTTGCGGGAGTTCCGTCCGACGTTTTTTCTAGGTTCATGGCTGTGAAACAAACAAAAATGTAGAATCTTCGATTTCACAGCTTTGTAACATTTTTATGTAAGTAGGTAGTAATATCAAAAGTAATTCGAACCAGGAACACTTATGTACCTACTTTTCTTTAGTAAATACATACCTTAAATTGTAATACATACAACAACCAGACACAGGACAAAGATTTACGTTCGTCACATACATTTTTGTACACGTTAGTCACATCAGGGGTTGTCACTCCGCAGTTTAGATACCTAAACTATCGGTCGGCGCGGGCGCTCCGTCCGGGAGGACAATGCAAGGCAGAAGTCAGTGGCCACCCGCACGCTAGCCTCGTCGCACGTAACTAAGCATACGTGATAGAAAGAGAGCGGTATATCTAGGTGAATATAGCGAGCGGTATCCAGCGCTGTCCGAGTTGAATTGCTACTTTATTGCCTAGTAGATAGAGTCCTTATTTATTCCAATTCCTTTGCAGAGTTAACTTTCTGTTATAAGTACTATTATTTATTCTGTGGTCACATTTTTGTCTTGGGTGGAATCGTATCCGTGACCTACAGTTCTCAAAGCAGACATACTACCGATTGAGCTATAAGGCAGTCAAATCTAATACTTAAGTAGAAGTTAAAACGAAAAACCATAAAAGCTATATTTTCAAAGCTTATTTTGCTCGTAAACCCACAAAATAGGCTAGGCTAGGCTGGAACGCCTCTATTTACTACTTACACGACCTCGGCCCAATTTCTTGTATCACATTACAAACTACATTAGCCTAACAAATAGGCATAATAAAGGTATATTTGTGTTTAAGTTTGCCAATGCTAATGTGCGTTATGGACTTTTTGTTATTTTGCATTGGAAACTTATTGTAGACATTATCTTTTAGGTATCTTAGTTATGATAACCGTAACGTAATTGTCATTTTAAGCTTTCATGCTCAAGCAATCAGATTTCTCCATACAAATGTATTCCCCTATTTTCTTCCTGGATAATGACTCTAGTTTTTTTTTATATATACAATGTGTAACAAAAAGGTTCAACAATACTGAAGGGCATGTATGTACTCATCATTATAAACAATTTTTACTATGAAGCCAACCCTAAAATCGCAGAAAAAAAAACAGCTGTTCCATACATTTTGTCCAAGGTCAATTAACTTTTAGTATGAAACAGCTGATTTAATTTTCGGGATTACAATGTTGGCCCCATAGTAAAAGTTGTTCATAATGATGAGTACATACACACCCTTCAGTATCGTTGAACCGTTCGGTTACACGTTGTATATAAAATCTAGGTCTACTGTAGACATGTCTGTGTCATTTCCTTTTTTTTAGTAACTAATTGTAAAAAATATATATAAAGGCAAATATTATCATGCGAGACGACTAAAATACTTTTTAATGTCGTGGGCCGAAGACTCGGGACGAATATGGCATGAATCAACCCTTTAAAAATCTTTATATTGATTTTTGGACGGTTATATTTTCTCCGTAAGATTAGCTCCTCAAACTCACCACTCAGTTTCATGTTGGCTGTAAAGATTTGGATCAGTATGGAGATACGTTCACCTACTTCACAACAAAGTATATAATCTTTACTACAAAGTCTTTCTAGAAAAATTCTGCATCACATAACAATCTCCGTACGATGGAACTGCAGTAGGTAAAACTCAATCCACAATATGTCTCGTACTTCCTGGCTTTCATGTCTTGTCATAAAGATGTTATGGCCCGTAGTTGGCGGCTTACAAAACCTTCGACCGAACTCACCTATGCTTTGCTCTCAAACAGGGTAGCAATGCTGGCGCTGTCGATATTTTCCATGTCCCCGTTGGTTTTATGTCGGTTTCAGTGGGAGAGAATGGAGGCTAAAATAATATTTGTTGTATTTATTTATATCTCCAAGGGCGTAATATTTATACTCATTCATTTAGTATAAATGTAATACCGTATATCCTACATAACATTAAGTTGAATGAATTATGGATTTCTGTGAAGGAAACATCAAGGAAGAAAATGTTTTCATTTTGTACTTACTTTAAAGAAAGGTAGAATTATTATGAATGATTATTCTAATGAAGTCAAAGAGTTGTATCATTAATGATCATATTATAAACAACTTGTCTCTTAAGCCCCCATTAAAAAAATATTGCAAAAGGCAAAAGGAAAGACGAACAATACCTAACCGGAAACAAGTTTCATTTGTACTTTATTTCGGAATAGCGCAACCCCATAGCCCAAACAAAACATCATGTAATGTTATCTCGTTGTATGTATTCTAGTCCAAAATCCCGCAGTGTCTGAAGACAAGGGTATACGACCAGTGTGTGTTACCAGTGATGACATATGGAATTAAAACATGGTCTTTAACTGCTGGCCTTTTGGAGAAACTTAGAGTCACGCACGGGCAATGGAGAGAGCTATGCTCGGAGTAACTTTGCGCGATAGAATCCGGAACGAGGACATTCGTCAAAGAACCAAAGTAACTGACATAGCTCGCAAGGTTTGCAAGTTGAAGTGGCAATGGGCAGGCCACATCGCTCGAAGAACTGACAACCGATGGGGAAGAAACGTTCTTGAGTGGCGACCGCGAACCGGAAGACGCAGCGTAGGAAGGCCTCCCACTAGGTGGACCGACGACATTGTAAAAGTCGAGGGCAACCGGTGGATGCAAATGGCAGGTTGTCGTACAGTGTGGTGGTCTAAGGGGGAGGCCTTCGTTCAGCAGTGGACGTCTCCGGGCTGATGATGATGATGTATATCATTAACATAATTTGTATTACCATCCCTATAACTATTTGCTATTACATTTTAGGTTAACAATAAAGTAATTTAGTATGTTGGTATCTACTTAATAAGTTGTTGTAGTAAATCATCGTACAAGTAGGATAGGCCAACCACATCGAAGAAACGATCATTTCCTGTACCTGTCTCCATAAAAATGAATTATTATTTCTTGCATAGCATAAGTTTTTCCAATAAAGCCGCAGTTTTCCGTGCCAGTCTACCAATGGCACGGAGGGTGACGCATCAGCTAAACTTGGCCGATCGATACCAGTTCCCAGGCTAAGTAACCTACCTATGTAAATTATGTTTAGTTTCGAGGCTAAACGAAGGCTAAACGTATATATGACTACAAACGTGGGAAAGTCTAAATAAAAATGAGCACAAGTTTTAGACACGAAGTGTTTTACATAATACGAGGAAATTTTGAACTATTAACGTACACATTTTACTCGCTACACCAAATGCTAGTATCCAGTGAAAATATATCCAGAGTGATTCGTTAAACGACGAGCATATTCTAGAATATCATTGTGCTCATCATTATAAATAACTTTTACTGTGGGATCAACCTTGAAATCGCACTATAAAATCAGTTATTTCATACATCTCGTCGAAGATAAAGATATTGTTCTATTAAACTGCAGCACCTAGCAACAGCTAGGAACACTCCATTAACAAAAAAAACGCCTTTCCGGGGTTAAATCCTTATTAAATATTGTATAGACAACATGAAGAAGAGGACTGGGCTAAGCTACCAGCATCTAAAAGACAGCATGAGATCGCAAGAAATTTTGCCTACTGACCTCTATGATAATAATTTTCAAATTTCTAATTTTATTTATTAAGATAACTGGGATCCATCTCAGGGGTTAGTAACAAAGGCTTAAAAAAACCTTACAAAACTATTTTGTTAGTATACAAAATAATGAGTACAAATTACTATTTCGGTTTATTACACCCCAAGCAGATAATAAACCTGTATATAGCTATACTATCAGTTGTAGGAGAATTATCAAGATGAGAGCAATAGCTGTGCTACTCGTATGCCTCGTAGTGGCCTCTCGGCAATCTTATCAACGTTTCAAGCCGCACGTTGCAATGGAAAGAGACCATGTAATCTTGCAACGCGGCGCGTGACAGAGCTTTATCGGATACGTCGCCAGCTGGTGAGACGCTCGGGAAAATCTTAGTTCAGAATATGGGACATTATATTTTTCTTTGACAGTCTGCCAGGTTCGTCATCGTTGTTATTGGCTAACGGTAGTATGAGTAAACGATGCGATTTCGTCACACGACGAGATTAAAGATACACAATTGTCTTCAGTGTCCTAATTGTAGATATCATCGCTATCAAGTCATCCGAAATCCTTAGGTAGTTAGGATAGTTAGGTTAGCCAATAAATAAATAAATATTTGGGGGGGGACATTTATTACACACAGCGCCATCTAGCCTCATACTAAGCAAAGCTTGTATTATGGAAATCAGACAGCTGATAGAATACTTATAGGACGACGACGCCTAACTCGTGACTCTAAATCTGTTTAATATTGTGTATTATAAATTCTTATCATATTCATTATTACTTACACTAATATTATAGGTAACTCTTTCTCTCTGTCTGTTTGATAACCTTTTTGCGATCAAAGGATGATATTTGGCATAGTGATAACTAAAACTCTGGAAAATAACAATTAAGCTGCATTTTTTCTTTTTACTTTCATTGTCATTACCATTTTTATCCGACTTCAAAAAAGGATGAGGTTTCATGTTCGACGGTATGGTTTTTTTTTAATTGAAGTTCACCGATTTCTCGGTCAATTGTGGACCGATATTTTTTTATTTGAAAGGGTATACTTCCGAGGTGGTCCCATATTAATTTGAAATCGGTTGTTTTTTTTTTAATTTACTTATTAGTTACAATTTTTCATCGTGGATGATACTGCTGCTACTGGTTAATAATTGCGTGTTTTTACGCTGGAAAAAACTAAAATCTAAAAATAGCTTACAATTCCAATGTCTCTAAGCTTGATTTTTGTTCTTCCAATACTATGTCCAGCGACACTTCGTAGAATGACTTACTAAATCCAACTTTGTAGCAGTTCTACGGCGTAGCGTCATGATGATAAGGCAAATAAGTAACTCTAAAGCAAAACCGAACTTTAATTTCTTCTCTAAAGTCTTAATGGTAATATTATATACCTACTTTGGCTTATTATTTGCGTTAAGCCAAGGTACTGTTAACATAGTGTAACAAAAATGCATTTTCCTAAATAGCATTATTGAGGCTACGTGGTTGAGAAAATGGTAGCTTCGTGCTACGTCGGCGTCGTAGAGCTGCTACGAAGTAACATACAATATCAAACTATTTGTATAAAGTAAGTATAACATAATGTATACTGTGTTTTTTTAATTTCTTCAAGAAATAAATCTTCACCATTTTCAGCCCATCAGTGCTTATCGTGACTTTCATTTCATGTGCACTAAAATGAGAACATTTTAGTTCCGTGCCATTCGATAGTCGGTTGTGTTTTTTTTAATTTGTGCTTTAATGTCATTCTCTTCGAATTATCTTGTAACCGCGCTCTAAACTTGATTGATGAGATGCCTATCGCAGAAAGAAAAATAAATTCTGATTCGGCTGATTCAAACTTAATGGCCGCTGTGAACTTAGTCGCGAGACGCTGCGCAGTAGCAATAATTAGGCGTGCGGTGTACGTACAATCGCAAAGTCTAGCTTGCAGCGCACTTCACAGTCGCCATTAAGTTTGAATCAATCTATAAAACCATAATCAATTAAATTTTGTGGGACAATTTCGAAGATCCTTCGAAACAAAAGACGAGCGTAAATCGGTTCATAGTTCACTCATGTTCAACTGTTGAAGTTACCGGCGTACCTATATTGTATAAAATATGAATGTAATTGAGAAACTGCATCTTTTTTAGCCTTTAAAAAATGAAAAAAGGGTTGATCTTACGTTAAATCGAGTATCGAGAGTTTCCTCCATCCGAAATGCAAACACAAGTCGTATGTTACAATAGTTTCTGTCCGTTTTCCGTCCGCGTCATGTTTTTGTGGTGGCACTACATTAGGCCAGGGTAGCGTTAGATTGAGTGGCTAATTGCTTTACAAGTTTACAAAATTTTGCCTCATTAGGCTTATTTAAACCCTTTTGCTATGCCGAGTTGTAAATTGTTTTATTTATTTTGGTAATCGTGAAGTTTTTGTATATGAACTCGTACCTCATTGTACAGATCATAATTATCAACATTTATTTTTGAGCTTCTTCTGGTTTGTATCTGTGGCAGTTTAGCTCCCAAATAAACGAACTGTTTTTTTTTATTGTGGCTTAATTGCGATTGTTTTTAGCTGTGTAGAGTAGAGGTTTTTTTTTATTAGGTATCCCTCGTATTCAAAGATATTTAAATTAAATAATAAATTAACTACATTATTTTTATGGATAGTTATTTAACTTTAACAATCAACTCGCCTGTTACACGACTTACAGAGTTTTTTTTTTTTTTTAATCACGCATTTTTAGTACGTGCGTAAGAAGAAATTACTGAAGTATAGAAAATAATTCGCGGATAAGATATGATCTTCATATAGAAAGCAAATAATGTTCTGCAACAACTACTACCATACTACTACATGCATACCTTCACATTTTTATGCGCTGAATTCCTCACAATATATTCGCTAAATTTCACAAAATTACTGGTAGATACGTTTTCTTTGCATGTGGTCGCCTAATTAAGTATCATTGCAGTATCAGATATTAGGGCTAATGTGACTCAACATCGAATATCAAAAGTACTGCAAGCACAGCACCAGTGTTATGTCCTGAACTTTATTGTTTACCAGCTGCGCCCAGCGCGGTTCCTCACATCATGATGAAAAACGGTGACAATAAAAAGTTGCCTATATGTTATTCCTGGAAATAAACTATCTCAATTCCGAGTTTCATCTAAATCTGTTCAGTCGTTTTGGAGTGAGAGGTACACAAACACACACACATACTTACCGACAAACTTTCGCATTTATAATATGAGCGTGATCAACGTACTACTAGTTATGGACAAGCATTATATCAGGCGAGCATCTTGCTTGCCCTATCACTAGTTATAAAAAAACAATAATCATTACCAAACATTCTATTTCATTTGTGAAAAAATATAAGTTAGACGCCATCTGTCCACTCTCCGCTAACAGCACCTACTTGCATATTTATTCGCAGGGAGACAACGACCCGACCTTCAAACAAATTGAATCCAACAAGGAAAAGAATACTCGATTTATAAGTAACTGCTGATAGATAAATCGTAACATATAAAGTCTGTCCTGTATTTGAACTTTATTGGTTCATCTATTGTACCCTTTTTTATTGAGTGACATCCAACAAAGAAAAAAATAGAGTGTATTTTAAACCGACTTCAAAAAAGAATGGTCTCAATGCGACTGTACGTTTTTTTTGTATGTATTTTAAGCGATTACTCCGCCAATTATGAACTGATTTTGATGATTATTTTTTTGTTTGGTAGGTAATACATCAGAGGTGGTCCCATATACATTTTATCGAAATCGGTTCAGGAGTTTGTTTTTTAAATCAAAATTACTAGAAAATATGAAGATGTCATCCAGGTATTCGAAGTTGAAGTCGGTTGTATTTTTTTAAAGAGTTTTATCTAGTATACCTTAGTAAGAAAGACAAAAAGTAGAAAAATTATTTAAAAAATTAATTATCACACAAACATCTATAACAAATGTTCTAACTTCTAACCGACCGACGACGGAACGAAAAGACGATGGCCATAATCTAGGATGTATATATTGTACATTGTACTCAAAACTCTGAATAGCTTTAACATGGAACTAATCCTGAAATCGTGTATATTATTAGTTACAAGTATAATATTATCGGTTGTTTTGTAGAAAAAAATCATTGCACCCCCGTACATTTTCTTTCCATTTCACGTAAAATCCTTCTCCGAAATCAAACCAAGTACGAGAGCTAGAAACTCGCAGTTAATTCAATACGATAGGGTCAGAGTGCGATACATCTAACCAACCATCTTATCTTAAGACTTGGCCAAATGTTAGACCTAAAAAAATACTACGAATGACTGTCAGTCCTGTTCAGAGAATAGGACAGTGGCTCCACACTTAACTCTATACATAAGTTGGTCTTATTGTACAGAGGTATTCTATTATTCCGCCTCGGGAGTCGTCCTCTTTTGTTTTCGATCGGCCCAGAGCCTCCTGAATTTAGCTTTGAGAGTCTATTACGTGACTAGAAGGTTAATAAAATATAATCTTTAGGTATGAGCCCCCAGTGGACCAAAATAATACGTCGAGACTTACAAATTACATATTACATTACATTAAATTACACTACAACATACATTACATTAAAACATACATTATATTACATGGCCATAGACAAGAATATTTCGTTGACTTTTTTAATAATCACAAACGTCATATTTGTCAAACACTGTTTGTGTTGTTTTTCACTGTTTTTGTTTTTTCTGTTCTTTCACTGTTCTTTTGTGTCATATTTGTAGCTTATATTGCACCCTTTTTTTTATACGTTCAAGTGACGAGACGGGCAACACTTACACCTGGTGGTAAGCGTCCGCCTGCCACTAACAGTAGCAGTGCCAGAACACATTCATTCTGGCACAATACTACTACACTGTACTGACTGTACTACTACTACACTACTATACTATACTGTGGTCGATTTTGATGGTTTTAGTTGACATTGCTAAATTAAGTAACTAAAGTATTGCTATCCTTAGCTAGCATGTCTGATAAATAAGGGACAACGATATTTTAATTAGTTTAGATTTGTCAACTAAAGCCTTCAAAATTGACCACATTCTATCACTTAATTTTAGTTTAGTTTGTATTCGTTTATACTTGATTTTTAATTTTGAAGTAAATTCAAATGTTACTTACTTACCTTACTTTATAATATGTGTAATGTTTAAATAGTTTAATGATTTTATAATGTCATGCGATTTCTTATCAAAATAACTTTATGTACCTATTCAACTTCAAGAGCAATAAAACCCTTATGTTTAAGAATATCTGGCTAATTTCAAAAAGGTCTTAGTTTATTTTTTCTTGTTCAGGCTAGATCAGCTCTTCCCAAACAAAGTTATCAAAAATATATACACGGATAGCGGATAGCTATAGACTGAAGAGAGTCAAATTATCCACCATCAACACATATATATTATTCTATATTTCTGAACAAAAATAAGTATGCTAGACAGTATGCTAGACATGTGTCGCCAATTATCAAATAACAGTAATGTTGGCAGTGGGCCCCAAACTCTACTAGGCCGGTCTCTTGGTGGCCCTAAAAAATACAATAAGTTTCATATTAGGTTTTTTTTTTTACCGAGAACTATTTCTTATAATATATCTATTACACTTTGTGTGCCTACCTAAACATTTTACTGTTGTACGTTGCACAACCAAACACGTCACGTGTAAACAAGAACCTATATATAAGTGTATGTGCGAGTGTGTATGTTTGCTTACGTTGTGTAGCAAAATGATGTGTCTAATAAAAATATTTTCTCATTGTACGGACTTGATGAAAAAGAAACTATGTTTTATAGCAATGATAGGCCAGGTATTAGTAGCAGTTGTAGAGTAATCAGGAGACCGCTCGACTCGTAATCGTGAGGTCGCGGGTTCAAATCAAACCCAGGTCCAGGCACTTAATAGGCTAGATGACAGGTTTTTTTTTATTGTCCTATTAAAATGTGGCCCATAAATATAGCTAATTAATGAAAAGAAACTTAAAATCTGGTCAAAAATAAGCAACTTATAAGCATTTTAATATCATGCTAGACAGAGAGACGAAACAGCAAATCAGACGTGACGTCACTTCTCTGTACGCCATATAAATTCTATTCTGACTAGTAAGGCGTGACGTCATTTTTTTGTTTTGTGGGAAAGGGACAGAGTTGTCTCTACTAAAATCTTTAAACGCTCATATATCAGAACACTATTAACCGATTTAAATTATTTTTTCAATAAACATACTATATTTACTTAAATTCTTCATCAAAGCTATTGGTTTCAACGATATAAACATCAGTCATCTAGCCTATTCCACCTGCCCCTTTTTATTACCGGACGGCCAGACACAAAGCGTCACCCTAACATGGTGGATATACGTACTCGTACGCACAAATCGCTTTGAATCCACATATTTTGTTCGCACAGCGTCGTTGTGGAACTCGTCCGTTTTTCCCGAAAAGTTCAACTTGGGCGTCTTCAAATCAAGAGTGAACAGGTTCCTTCTAGGTAAGCGTGCTCCATCCTAGACCACATTGTTGCTTAGCATCAGGCACGATGTGGTCATACGCAAACTTATTTCAAATAAAAATTTAAAATAATAAAGAAAGGGCTGTACCAATGAGTTCGTTGGAGTTTATGCACGGCCACTCATCATCATCAGCCCGGAGACGTCCACTGCTGAACGAAGGCCTCCCCCTTAGACCTCCACACTGTACGACAACCTGCCACTTGCATCCACCGGTTGCCCGCGACCTTTACAATGTCGTCGGTCCACCTAGTGGGAGGCCTTCCTACGCTGCGTCTTCCGGTTCGCGGTCGCCACTCAAGAACCTTTCTTCCCCATCGGTTGTCAGTTCTTCGAGCGATGTGGCCTGCCCGCACCATGGCCGGCCACTCATACCACCGGCTTTTTGTAGAAGGAAAACATATTGAAGAAACCTGCTTACATTTGGAGAAGAAAATCAAGGGCGTATGTGAATCCTTCGAGGGTAGGCCTAAGTTCAGAAGTGGACACCTATAAAGCCTGATTATAGGCCAGTGGCAAGCATGATTGGGTCGCATGCCGAAGAGCGTGGGTTCAAACCACAACAATGAGTTCTAAAGGATAGGGTCTAGTTACTCAGCTGGCTACGCTACCACCATCAATTTGAAAACCTGCCACCAAGCACCTAACGATGTGTTCCGGCAGCATCAGTTGAGCCAGTTTCCATTCTAGGTGTGTAAATCGTCTTTGACCACATTGTCGTTTAACATCAGGTGAGACGTGGTCAAAAATCTAGCCTGTCACAGCTTCCAAGCACAAAAAAAAGTCGTGTACAAGTTTCAAAGGTTTATCCAAAAGGTACAATAGGACAGTTGTGTAGATAGATTGTGTAGACGATTTTTTGCATTAAAATTAAAATCAATTTACAAACGATAATTAATAAATAAATAAATAAATATCGGTTGAAATTTTTCACACAGCGCCATCTAGCCCCAAACTAAGCAAAGCTTGTAATATGGAATCCAGTTAGCTGATAGAATACTTATATACTTTTTTGTTGTTGTAATTGCATACTTATAATACATACTATAAGTACATCCAGACACATAACACATCTATGTTCGTCACACAAATGTTTGCCGTGAGTGGGGATCGAACCCACTCTATAGCTCTGATGGCAGATATGCTATAACTTAGCTATAAGGCAGTGAAGCGAAAATGCGTTCGAAAGATTCAAAAATTCAACCATTTTTAAAAAATATGTCGGGGCTGATAAAGAAGTTTTTCTTTCCATTTCCTCTCATAACCACATCTCCTCATCAAGTATCACTTTGCAACCTTTTACAATTTTATAACGATAATGACGTCATCCCATAGAGACTCGAAATACCTACTGAAGGCCCTCGCTCAGATAAAGCCGACTTTATTGTCTTCTGTAATTGAAAGGTCGGAGGTATTTCCCTCTTGGAGCCTTCAAATGGTCCCCATCTGTGTCTCGCTGAGGAAATGGCATTTTTGCTAGTTAATGCGTCACAATTTCCTAGCTGTTAACTTTGCTTCGTTTAACTTTAAATCATTTGATTTGGAAAATAGTGCGTGAGCTTTTCTTAGGTAAAAGAATAACATAATTACATTATTAGCCTCTTAAATAAAAATAATCTTATAGATATCATAAATTATAAGATCAATAACTAATGTTCTATGCGCTTCTATCTCGTTCGCGTCAACATTTAAAAAAAAACACTGAAAATACTTAAAAATATTTGCAATTGCAACCGATGAATTTACTGAGAATCTACTATTTAAAACATTATAAATGTCAAAGCTTTTATGTTTAAAAATGTTGAGTTTAGAGGCTATTTATTATTATTAGATATTTTTACTCAATTAAAAAACGTCTGAACGTATTTAGATGAAATTTTGTACACATCAACAGCCGGAATAGGGAGGGGTTGCCATAAACCCCACGCTAGGCAGGTGGCTTGGGGATCGCAGAATGCTCACCACCGTTAACTAAGAGGACGCTGCTGCCCGTCCTCCGGCGGTTCTAGATGCAATTTTAAGACATACCCTGGTCCTTAGTACGGAAATGAAAAGAAATTTATTACGGAGGTAGCTTATTACTTGGAATAACATAGGCTACTTTTTATTCCTGGAATACCGGGTGAAATAACGGAGCACTTACTGCTTTATAGTAACAAATAATTATTACAACTGTTTCTATTACAGTCTGCTGTCAGGCTTTGGTATAAGACAGACTGACTGAAATACGTAGAATAGGAGCAATGAAGACGTCAAAACTTAAAAATAAAACAAACAGCTATTGCTGCCTTTTTCTTTAAAGCATTTCCCTTACATGCGATAGTAGTACATTATGATACAAGTGTGCTATGTTGGTCATCACACTAGAGGCGGTATTATGCGCGCGAGCCGCAGGCGAGCGCGATAAGGAAGCCGAGAGTGTAATGACTAACGTAGGACAAGAGTTTCATACGACTGTTTTCATCACACTTGCGAGGAAAAAACAAACTTTTTTTGATAATAATCAACCACACATCGAAAACGTCAACAAACATTTGCGAAAAATGGCGCCCAAACCAGCAATGCGCGCGCAGGTTGACATTTACTTCAGCGGCATAAGAACTCTTTGTTGGTATTACAAAAAAACTGTAAGTATTACCCGGCTATATTAAGAGTGCTTCGTATACATACGTCTAATTGCAGTCACGTACAAACTTGACTTTACCGGGTTATACCTATTATAGCACAAGTGCCGTAATGTAAAGTAAAAAGCACGCGTGCGTAATAGCTTGGATTATGAGCTTAAAACCGATGTAATAAGATCCACTTTACGAGCAAGTGTGATGAAAAATGAGATAAGCGGTGATTTCAAAAGGGAGACTATACTATGCTAGCTCTATACTCTATCTCTGCTTAAAATAATAAAAGTAAAATTAAAACTGTAATAAACAAAAAACATTTGCTACAGCCGCATAATTTCACGTTAATCTCGTAAAGAGTGCTCTTGAAAAGTAAATAATTATTATGAGAGGGAAAGAATGTAATTCGCGAAACATTTCGTCACGTGGAATGGAATGAAATGTATCTAAATTGCTACATTTCTACGTTATGAGTGTTCTTGCAAACATTTTTCTTCGCAAGCAAGCATGTGTTAAATAAATCAAGCAAGATGTCTCAACTGAATTTATGTTACTTTTTGTTACAGAAAACGGAATTAACAAATATGCAAAGTCATGTTTCCTAAGATTGTTAAAATTTCTTTTTAAATAAAGTTTTCTTCCTCTCTCTCTCTCTCTCTCTCTCTCTCTCTCTCTCTGTTCTCTTAAATATGCCAAAGTAAAACTATCCTGTCAACCAAAAAAAGTAGATAGTACCTACGTTTCTACCAGCATGTTTTGGCATAGTTTTTTTTTATACAATCAAGTGACGAGTAGAGCAAGACGGTCGCCTGGTGGTAAGCGTCACGCCTGCCACTAACAGTAGCAGTGCCAGAATTGTGAACTTGCGAATACAATCCTGCGCCGCACTGCACTGCACTCGTCACCCTGAGATATCAGATGTTAAATCTCTTCATACCCAGTAATTTCTCTGGCAAAATATATATAGTTGAACCAAACAAGGTGCCTATATCATTTTACGGTGGACGTGGACAGCTAAGGTCAGGGGGTCTAAAATGCCCGCATTAAGCAATTCCCCTAAAAGCAGTTCATCTTATGAATTCTTAGCAGAATGAATTGTAAAAAGTTGCTCTCGAGTGACTTTTTTGACGTGAAGTGACCGTTTTACGATTTGCGAAATGAATCATCATAGGATTATATGCAGAAATGCTAAACGCGATCATTTTAGCCCCCCTGATCACAACTTGAGAACCAGTTGCGATGCGATTCACACAACCTGGCTCGTACCTTATTAAATCGATGTTGATAGAATGGTTCTTTTTCATGTTTTTCAGAACTTTTTAAAAGTAGACGCCACGCTGCAGCGAAACTTTTGATATTTAAACTTATGCCAAATGACTTCTCAGAGTTTGGTGAAGATCTTCCTCTAATGCAACTTGCAAAGTTATTCACTTAGAACTTGGGCTTGCAAATGCTACTAAAGGCCGTTAGTCAAAATGATGGTGTTTAGCGAAAATATGTGTATTTCAGCATACATATGTAGATGTAATTATGTGACTGGCTGAACTTTGAAAACTTAAGAGACGTGCTATGTACGGGAAGACTCCGGTTTAAAATTTGCATGCTGAAGAAGTTTAATAGAATCCTCTCTTATCTCCTTCGGTGCCCTTATCGCACCAATCGATTGATCGTTGATCGATACCATTGAATGAAATCGACTGTACTGCATTCCAGCGAATGTGACAATGGAATGGACAGGCCAGGCGCTTGCAAATCGATCAAAATTAACAAGACAACACAATCAAGCATACCTAGCTAAAAGTATGCATATTAAATTTGCCGTAAAATAGAGATAGCGAATCTAATTACTGCATGACAAAAAGAGAACACATGTACATGTATTAGAAGTTTGTTTTGTCATATCGTACAGCTCGCAAAGGCAGAGTATGACTAAACGAGTGGAGAGCCGGCGCTCAATATGTATTCTTCAAAATAAGTGCGCTTATTTCTCGTCCATTCATCTATTTCATATCATTGTCGCTAAGTAACCGTACGACATTATAATATTATCGTTGGTAAAAATGTATTTGAATTAATTCGTTTTCATAATTATTGGAGTATCGATTGAGTGGTTAGAGAAACTTTTTAAAGGACTTCCTTGAAAAAAATTCTTCATCTAATAATGATAAGAAACACATAAATCTATTCACAGTACGCGGACCTGCTTACACGTATAATGTCTTTATACTTGTACGTATAAAAATACAGACCGAATCAAACCTTCCTCCTATTTGAAGTCAGTGAAAAAGACATCATAATAATCCAGATATTTCGCAAAGGCAGATTATGATTGAAACGAGTGGAGAGCCGGCGCTCAACATATAGTCTTCAAAATCCGCGCGCTTATTTCCCGTCCATTCATTTTATCATTGTCGCTGCCGCAGTCTACCATCGATCGGTTTAATGGTGCAGAAGCATCTGCCTATCGACGTCGACTGTTCTACTCTACCATCTATAGGTGTGGTAACACCCCTAAACTGATGAGTAGGCAACGCATCGGCAATGCTTCTGGCCCAATTAAAAAAGGATTTTACCTCAGAATTTAAGATAATAAGTTAACTAGTCCAAGTTTATTGCATCGCCATATTGTATGATGGCTTAAGTCTCGTAAAATCTAGCATAATAGGCATCTCCTAATAACCGCTTTTATTTTCCGCTTTCAACCATAGCCAACTGTCCTACCTATATCGTCACACCATAGTCTCAGAGTTTCCTTTGCTACGTTGACTGAACTTAAATAGGTTCCTACATAAGTAGGTACTAATGGATTATACAATTAATTAAACACTGTTTGAACACAGCTTTTCATATTGCTAATTATAATTAATAGCACCAAATAGTCATTTAAATAAAGCAATTCATTAAATCAAAGCGTAAATAGAAATGAGAAATAGGGTACGGTAACGGGAATTCCTTCATTACAACAAATGGGTAGGCATTAATGGCTACGAGTTTTGATTTACTTTTACTTACTGCCCTTACTAAACTTCAATTAAAAAGATTACATTTTAGTTTAGATAGTGATTAATTTATAAATAGTCTTTAATTAATGTGCCCGACAGAGTACCTACATACATTAAAATTACGGGAACAAATAATTTTGAAATTTTCAAAAAGGTATAGGTGCGTAAGTCTTTATTTGACTAAATAGACGTACGGACTTGTTAAAATTTAAGGCAAATGAGATTATGGCAACACCCCTCTATTGGGAGGCCTTCGTCCAGCAGTGGACGTCTTATGGCTGACGACGAGATTATTCTACCTATATTACTTGTGATGGTCATCCTGTACAATTGCTGGGCAAATGTATATCTTCTTTCCTTATGAATGGAAGTACATAATATAAGTATTGAAATATTTAGAAAATCTTTACATTTATCAAATTTTAATTAACAAGAAAAGACCATAAAACCTTGAACGATTCAGCTCCTGGGTATTTAATCTTGCGTTAAAAAATGATAGAGTTGCAGCCTCATTTTGTTTTTCTGTTCTTTTCAGCCAGCGACCTAGAGTCGATAAGAGCGCTCTTCAATGAAAAAGAGAAGGAGCTGTCCGTGGCGGTGGCCAAGGTGGAAGAGCTGACGAGGCAGCTAGAGGAGCTGCGGCGGGGAAGAGTCCAGCCCGCGCCACCCTCGGCGCACGAGCTGGACAAGCTTAGAAGAGAATTAATGGTAAGTCAAATTTTAAACTCTGACAAATGCACAACGTATGACGCCATAATCCCCTTAATAACTCTGACACTATGGCACATTAACTCTGACACTAGGGCTGGCCACTCAGCCTATACTAACTTACTTACTTTTTATCCCCTTAATAGAAAAACAACTCTCGTTTTTTACCCCAATATAAATTAATTATGAAATGGATAAATAAATTTTATGAATGATAACTGACGACGCACACTAAACCTATTTATTATTTTGGAAGTAACTTCAGACGGGTTATCAAATTGAAGTGGCAATGGGCAGTTTGGACAAGCCACATCGCTCAAAGAACTGATAACCGATGGGGGGAAAAGGCGGACCCTGCCCGTGGTCCACCTACATATAAAAGGTTCTGGTGTGACGACGTTTTTGTAGTTGTGGTAGAACTCTACTGCAGAGTCTGCATTGGGAAGTACCACACCTTTGCTAGTGTTCAAGCCGCATGCAAGATTGATTGTGTTTCGCTTTGAAGAAACATTTATTTTAAAAAAAGTAGATTAACTATGCGCCTTCTATCTACGATAAATAATTCAGCCCTTCTCTAACCAAGAACAATGAGAAGCTCTCATGATATCAAGCGAGTAAACTGTAATTTAAAGTTTCCAACTCCCAAGTGTCTCTCGGATAGCTGCACGTGGGTTCAACTCGTAATCAAGAAAATTGTACTTTCCCTGCAGACGTAGCGAGGACCTACTTGAATAGTTAGATACTTTGCTTTACTCTACGCTGTCTAAATGCTCGGTAACGAACTCGGTAATAAAATATAAACTCGGGAACTGCTTGCATTTGAAAACCAATTAAATATGTGGGTCGTACTTGGTTGGGTTTGGTTTTGCTTCAAGCATCTTCTAAGGTTCACGTGGCTTAATATATAAAAGCTCTGGTTTTCAGTACAAACGACTTATCAATCAGCATTATGCGAACATACTTATATACAGTGGCGCATTTACCAGCAGGCTGAGTAGTCTGGAGCCTAGAGCGGCAGATTTTAGGGGCGGCAAATTTGGAGCAAAAATATTTATTAAAATAGAATAGTAACTAACACGCCAAAAACGGCTGAACGGATTTGGGATATCTTATTATGAAAACTGACGTGGTTTTGTCATATTTTTGTTTTATTTATACGGGAATACTCACGTTTAATTAAATCGGATACTCCGACTATAGTTTCGATCACATCCGGTGACCTTTTTCAAAAAGGATGACTCCCGCCAATTTTGTCCCTCTGGACTCATTGGATGACGTAGCGTAGTGGTAGGACTCTACTGCAGAGTCCGCCTGAGAAAGTACCACAACTTTGCCAGTTATTCAACCGCCAAGCAGTAGAGTGCAGTAGTAGTAGTAGTTAGTGGCAGGCGTGACGCTTACCACCAGGCGAACGTCTTACTCGTATCGTCACTAGATAGTATATATAAAAAAAAGCTAATTTATCATCATCATCATCACGAACCTAAGAAAATTTCCTCACTACGGCTGACAAACGGAGGGTATGGAGAATTCTATAGAAATACAACGACACCTCCCTTACTAAATCTTTGACTACATTCCCGACGTTCCCGACGTATGCTGGGAGCATGTACCGTTTTTCCTTCTGTAATAGCGTGGGCTGCGTCGTTGCCTTCCTTGGGCTCACTTGAATGGGAAGTCAGGTCCCCAAATCTGACCACACGAGATTCCGTGAATCCATATTGAATCTTACGACAGACAGGTAATATCAAAGTCATAATTTTAAGCTCTGGGGTTAAGGTATACCTACAAAAAGTCACGGTGTACATTAATAATAATGTGTAATAAATAACCTATTTAATCGATTTTAAACATATTTATTTTTGGACCTGGGTATGTCCTAAAACTGCATCCAGAACTACCGGAGGACGGGCAGCAGCGTCCTCTCGGTTAACAGTGGTAAGCATTCTGCGATTCCCAAGCCGCCTGCCAAGCGTGGGGATTATGGCAACACCTCCCTTTAAGGGAGAGGCCTTCGTCCAGCAGTAGACGTATTCCAGCTGGTGATGAAACATTTTTTAACATTTTTGTATAGTGTTTGTAAATACAAAAAAAAACAAGTTGGTACGTAACTGATTATCATCACGATGATACGAACGAATACATCAGTTATAATCCATCGGCAATCCTAGTCTCTACTAGGGTTGCCACCCGTACTTTATAATAAAGTATTGTACTCTATTTTGGCCTAACGTACTTTATACTTTATGAGGGCAGTAAAGTACGTGAAAATACTTTTTTTTACCTGTGATGTTTTTTTTAAATGAACTATATTTTTTACGTGTAACGGAACGAACCGGACTGCTTTTTAAATTTAGGGATTGATTGTAAAGATGCCGTTAATATATTTAAGAGTAACAAATATTTGTTGGATGTTGCTAGAAGCAACAAAAAATATGTATGGAAGAGAAATAGTCTGGTAAATATTTAGTACTTTATTTTCGGATGTTGAACTTTTTTTAGCCTAGAAAATTAGATATATGCTATTTGCTTAAAAAAAAGGTAGCCACCCTACTAGAGACCGCCCGTAAACGTACTATACTAGGTTGGTACGACCAATAAATGGCTTTTAAACGCAAAGTAAATTGCTTCAATCTCAACCGAGGGAGGAAAGCTTCAAGTGGTTTTATTTTATCTTAATTAAGTTGGTATCCCGATCAGTGCTTGTTGAGCACCTCATCTTGTAAACTCAACAGTTTGGAAGAGGATTACTCATTTTGTTAGTATTTTGATTACTTACTTTGGAAGTTTGATTTTCCATTATTATACCTGTAGGAACAGCCGGATACTTCAATCTAAAAGGCGCGTCTCACTTTTGGACCGACTTTAAAAAAGGAGGTTCTCAATTTTACTGTATGTTTTTTTTGTATATATGTATAGGCTTTTTAAAAAACAATACAAACGACTTCAACTTCGAATACCTGGATGACATCTTCTGGATGACATACACAGGTTCAATTTAAAATGACAAAAACGAATGACGATTTCTCGTAAGTTTCTATTGTCTCTACCAATTTTAACGGATAAACTGCAGTAGGGGTAAACTTTGGAACCACGTGGCGTCAGTAATTGGGTTTCGTCAGTACTCGAGAAGTAGGTTACGTTGCGGACAATCGGTACAGCGTCTTGGACTTGATCGTGTGTGACTCACACCTTTTATTTGGGTACAGAACAGACGTAATAATGTATTATTGTGTTTACATCTCTAATTGTGCAGAATTATTGGTAACTAGCCAACAAGCACTTAGGGTCTGATTCTGTAGAGCTAACTAAAAACTTTTAATCAGATCTGTGACTAAAATAGGCGACAAAAAATGTTCCATAGAAAATGTATGATAGCGGCAAAATAGATTTGCGGCTGCGAAACGTGTTTTGGAAGTTGATACGTAAACGTAACGTATCGGGAGCTCGTTTCGCAGTATAATCATGGTAAATATCCCGTAAATAATCATATAAATGTAACGAACAACCGTGACAGCTTAAAACAGTGTTTTAGATACGTAAAGTTAGAAGATTGTGTCATGTCTCGTTCTTTAGGGAGGTCTCCAATCAACATCCAGCAGTGTCGATGTCAATGAATTTCCTCGCGTACAGGATGTTCTGAACTCAACTTCAAGCCGGCAATATTCGGTCATATTGTATGAGGTGAACCTAAATCCGGTGGTAAAAAATTGAAGTACCTACTGTTTATTATGTCAGTTTCTTAATTTGAAGTCCTCGGAGGAACTAGCTCTATAATCAAAGTTGAAGTCACAACGTTAAATAGATCGATAGAATAGATAGACATGAGACATTTTGGCCTAGTGATTTTTTGTATGTATTTGTTTTTAATAGCGGCGGAAGATGTGACCTTTGAAAATCGATAGAGCACAAAAATGCAATTCCTAAATGTTCTAGCACTAACCCAGTAACCGTTTCCGGTACACAATCAAGTTGAAGTCATGCCATAGTAAAATTGAAGCGACGAGTTTCGGAACACCTAGGTGTATTAGGTTTTATTCCTGTTGGTTTTTGTATTACTTAACTTTTTAGATAAAATTTAATTACAATAAGCACAAGGAAGGCACTGAATCTCACAGCACAGGACTCACCTAGTGTGAGTTTCAGGGTTCACCACCGCGTAGTATGTACAAGTACCTACCCTCTAAGAATTAAAATATATACTTGTTAGTTTCATAAGATTCACTTGTACTTACTCCATCCATGTAAACTGTTCAAATAAACGTTATTATTATTATTATTATATTATTAGTAGATGGACCTGGGTATGTCCTAAAACTGCATCCAGAACCACCAGAGGACGGGCAGCAGCGTCCTCTCAGTTAACGGTGGTAACCATTCTGCGATCCCCAAGCCGCCTGCCAAGCGTGAGGATTATGGCAACACCTCCCTTTAAGGGAGAGGCCTGCGAACTCATTACAGAGTTTTGGCGGGAACGCGAGAAAATCATGTCGCTGCATTGTATTATTTTCTAAAACTTGTGATTTTTCGAGTGTTAATGCATAAAAATGGTGGCGTTTTATTAATTAAGTGCTGATTTACGAGCAAGAGTGTGGGCAAGTGATATAATGTAGTGAAACGTGTCTTTTCGTGTTGTTTCCAAAACTCCGAAGAAGCTTGTAGTAAAGTTGCCACGTGACTAAACACTGTGACTTACTGTGAGTGACTTGGACTGTGACTACGACTCATTTAACTGCAGAAAGAAGGATCGATGAAGAAAAATTTATTCGGCTGAAGGACTAGTATCCATGGCCAGGAACTATTAAAAAAAACAACAAAACAGGGAGAGGCCTTCGTCCAGCAGTGGACATCTTCCGGCTGTTGATGTGATGTGATTAGTAAATGCTGTCATTATAATTACGGGTGACGTGTCACGATCACGCTTCTGATATATTCTGCACTACCCTCCCGTTTATATCCAGACAGATGAACATTAAATAAAGATGTCAAATCACCATTAGTACGTTAGTTACGGCCCTGGCGAGAGCTAATCCGACTAAATAGTGGACTAGGCGATAAACGTTAGGTAATTAGGTGACCAATGTCTGTGTCTCTACCATGACTTGCTGTCGAAAACTTACTTCAGTCGATAGCGTATAAACGCGCATCGAATAGTTTTCGATTAAACTCGTACCATGAGTTACGTGAGCGTTTACTTACTCGCTAGCGTTAGCTCGCTGCTTCGAGTAGTTATCACGTCGGCATGTTGGTACTCTCGTAGTACGTTTCTAACTTCACACTGAATGTAGCTGCCTCTTTTTATCTATGCTCCATAGACAGAGTAAGATGTATATTGAAATAACCCTGCTAATCGAAAGCGCCTAGAGGAGTGCGTGAGTATGTTATTGTTAGTGATTTTTTAATTTGTATTGGTTATATTCAGTCAAACTGTCAGGGTCAACACGTTCGTTGTTTACTTTGGTTGTTTAATTGGCTTCAAGTTTATTTTATTTCTGCAAACTAACTTATTTTAGCTATTTACCTAAAATGCGAACCAGTTCTTTACAATTTCAGTTAATGGTGGAATATATGGAATGTTTTGTTTTTACTTTATAAAAATTATAAAAAATAACAAAAAAAAAAAAGAAAAAAAAGTGATATAACTTCGAACGATTGTAAGCCAGTGTTTTATAGAAATATTTCGTTTCAAGTGCATAAGTGTTGAAGTGGATTTCCAAAAATCATTCTCATGCCAGCTTGAAAATTCCCTTGTTCGCGTCGTTCGACTTCATACACAGCCGCCTCTAACGTATTCCGTGGTAAATTACTTCTTTCGCAAAAATAACACTCAAAATTAAATAAACTTTCACAATAAAATAAGCTATCGAAATGCTTTCACGGTTTATTTTGCTAGTGAATGACTTAACTATTATCGAAACGGTATTTATCGATAGCATCTGTCAAATTTGTGACTCATGGTACCGAATTAAAGCAACGGATACAAAACGTTAGACGCTAGCGAGACTAGATTCGATAGGTTTTTTACGTAGTGACTCATACTACCGATTTTTAGTTCTTAAGGTGACCGCTAGTGGCGCTGTACAATTTGCCATAGAAATATTTTACGCCTTCGCTAGCGAGTAAATTGTTAAAAACTCATGGTAGAGACACTGTCGTAGGGTTGCCTCGGGCGCGTTACGATCGTAAAGGTCGTCTAGTGTCTCTTACTATAAGTAATGGTAGTAGTCTTTATTGTTAGTATGTTAGGGGGCGTAGTGGGTGGCGAGTGCTAAGGCATTTTATGATAGGTTTTAAAAGATAGGTATGTTTAGTTCACAGCTTAGTAAGTATAGCAGTACCGACGCGTATAGCGCTGGGGATACATGGTCAAATAGTGATGGATGTAAACAGTGATCAACATTTTTACATAGCTTAGAGACATTTTTGATGTGGTTATTTAATCATAATAAGTTAAATAATTAATGTTATACGTACCTATTAATATTACAATTTAAGTAGGAAGTGGGGTCAGGGGGGGGGGGGGGAAATGCCCCCCCCCCCCTAAAATGAAACAGGGGGGATGCTCCCCCTCCAATTTTAATACCTGGTAAAGAAGGTAGGTAGGTTTCTCTATTTGACCCCAATCCCCCCCCCCCCCGTCCTGGAGTAGTTCCGCGGTCCCTGTATTCTATTATGTCATATAATTTCTATTGACTAGGTAATTAAGTGAATTTACTTACATTGGTTGTGCTTTTAGTTCCTTTTTTCTATACAAAAGCCTCAATTTATTTAATCCCTGTTTTATAGTATGATTCTATGGTATTTATTTACTATTTCACACAGTAGTAAACTGGTACATATGCGTTAAAATTAAACTCAAACCTCACTGTAGTAATGTAGTCCGCATCTTGCTGGTAAGTACCAACGATAACTAATATTTTATCCTTACATCATAAGAAATACAAGACACATTCATAGTCTAGACTTAACTCATCGTAGTACAGACAATGTTGATTAGAATGAGATTTATGTAATTGTTTCTACAATACAAACTAACAAATAAACAGCTATTTATCGAACAGTGACGAACGCTCAACAACCCTGCAGGTAACAGTCGAATCGCGTCATGGTACTAATTCGCAAGCGCGCTCCGATGCCAACATTTGATTCAGATTGCAACCTGACAATTTAGTTACAGTCGCGACATTAACTGGCATATCCGTCCCTTCACAAACAAAACAAAATACACAAACAAATACAGTGAAAACATCTCCTCTCCTAAACAAAAAGCGCGCGAAACTCCGTTGTTTTTAAATTCTATATTCAAACAATTTTGGGCGTGTGTAGTTCGGTCGTGAATGAGTACGTGATTTTGTTCTTTGGTTCCGTGAATTATTTATGTCAAGGTTTGCTTGCAAATCTAAATTTAATCTGTGTTGTCGCACTAATAGTGGTTATATACTTACTCGAAACCTACCTTCTTTGGAGAGCGTCTTCGGGCCTTGCATGGAGGTAAAAATACAAGTTTATTGGTGATTTCAAATTGTCTTATTTCAATAGTGATTTCAGCCATTTTGCAGTGATTTCTTTGTAGAAGTAAAACGCGAGTGGATTGCAGAGTATTGATACCTATCTATTTAGGACGAGGGTAAAAGGTCGGTATGAGACGGTAGCGCTAAATCGTATTATACTATTTACCTTGAATGTTGTGCCGAAGTACATATCCCATTTTCAAGGATCTCTATGTACATGTATACATACATAAGTACCAAAGTAAAATGTTTGGTAAACTGGCCCCTTTCTAACCTTTTTGCCGACTTGGAAACTTGCAGAAACTGTTTGGTGTTTGAGCAACTCGGTTACCTTTTTATGTAAGTGGTAAAACGTCAGGCTGCGGATTTTTGTTAGAGACGGGTTTGATATTTTTTTTTTAACTTTCTGTAACGGTGTTCGGTCTTTTCTTTAGTTGAACTTTTGCAGAAGCCTTCTACAGTGGATACTTAATTAGTACCTAACCTATTACCGTAAACGTGTTGCATTTGCGTACCCATTTTAAAATTTGATGTTGTTTGAGTAATTAGGTAGATACCGACTAGAGACTACTCGGATTCATAATTAAACGGACTAAACAGACAGATTGAAATGTCACGTTTCAAAATAATGCTGCCACCTAAAGAACCGTAGTGATGGATAAGTTCAGTTTTTATCATTCAAAAGAATTGTCTAATAATTATTAAGTGCCGTTAAACATTAAACAAGTTACATAAAAGTGTATCTAGTATAAGTGCAGGTAGAAAATGGAAAACATATTGCGTTAAAAAGCGTTGCGTTGTTTTGTAAAATGCTACTGGGAAAAGTAACTTAATTTTCATTATTTATAACCTCGAAAAGATTACAATCGTACATAACTAAGGAACAACACCATTGAGGTAGAAATACTAATATGAAAATATCGAAGTACCTAGTTCACTGGTGTGAAATTATTAAGTTTATTAACATAATCACTTCATATGTTAATAAAAAGATTAAGTTTCTTAGAAACTTAATCTTTTTATCCCAGCACTATTAATATTTTGCCATAAAGTAGCAATACTCGAAATGTCAGTTAAGTCCGTTTAATTAAGAATCTGAGTATAGACTATACTTGATGCGACCCATAGTGGATCCCTGGCCTTTGATGGGATGTCACTTTCCTGCCTTCTCTTGATTTGAGGTGGCCTAGATTTTGCAGGTTTTTCTTCTCCACTAAACCCCTCCACTCCAGTAGTACCTGGGATAACTTTAGTATATGTAGGTATATATCTGTATAGTTATTCTGCTAGGAAGCAGAGAAAATATAAAAATACGAAAGTTATTGAACAATCTAGGTACAAAGGTCGTTTTGTTACGTCTGCTGTCAAAACATAGCATGTGGCTTATAATTATAAATATAAACCTACCTACAAGTTATGTTAAATACTTCTGTGTTCTGTACTTATTTTCAACCGACTTCAAAAAAAGAGGTTCTCAATCCTGTAGAAAATGATCGACTGTAGTTTTTTTTTTTAAATTTTTTTTTTTTGTATTTTATAATTACTTCTTATCTAAACATTACGATAGATCTAACAACTATTTTACGGATTCAAATTTCTTTTAACTGCCTAAAATTTCCCTTTATTTATGGTGCTTTATATTCGTATTTTGGTAGAGCGCGTAGAGGAGTATTTGGTCAACTGGACCCGCTCGCCAGTGGACCTGCGGGTCTACATGACCACATCATTTTTTCCCTGTATTTTTATGGTTAACTGGACCCACAATCAAACTGTTAATAAAACTATTGTTTAAAGCTACCAGTATGTACAGTCGAGCGCAAAATTGGTTAGTCATCATATAATAAAACGCAATTCAATTAAGTTTAAACGTTTATTCTCAATCAAAATCTACATTTTTTTTTAAATATATGTTTATGTGAGTAAAATCGAAAAGATACGGCTTTTCTCTCTGACTGTACTAATAATAAAATTGGATAGTGGGTCCAGTCGAACTATTCAAAATGTGACTAAGTTGAGTGGACTTGCGGGCGCGGTCCACTGGTGAGCGGGTCCAGTAGACCAAATACTCGCGTAGAGCATCTGAGAGAGAGGTGCTAAATCCTCCAAGGCCAGAACGACAACAATACCTATTTACATTATAAATACTTATTATTATTTTTACACATGAGCATAGAGCAGGAGAACACATATCTAACCTTGTTTTGATTTAAAAGCAAATATAAATAACCCAGACAAACAAATGTAAAGCGATACAAAATTATAAATTAAAGGTCATTACGTTGGCTCATGAGAGCAGACATTGTTTTGAAGCGTTCCAGCATTAATAATTTTATGCGTATCCCGAAAAGTTAAGCACATAAACTTGTTACAGTGGAGATATGTACAAACCGAGTTGTTTTTAGAATTGGCCAAATTATGATACAAACATTTTTGGCTCGTAACTGTTCACTTTTGCTTTGAAAATACGACGGTGCCGCCTCCATTTAACTCTTCTAATAAGTTAGTCGTAGGTATATAGCAAGGGTTACCATGCGATAGGTAAATGCTGCAATAAATTTCCAGAGGCAAGACTTTTCGCCGATGGCGCCAGCGGCGGTTCGGATGTGGCAAAAGCAATTTTTATTGTTAATCGTTGCTTAGGTATATCTATCTGGTCTTGATGAGGGCGTTGACGATAATCTAGTCCATGGAAAAATACTGGGTTTTGTGCCTAGATTTAAGAATCTATGCAGCTGTTGACGTCCTGAAAATAGATTTTAATGATAGATAGTTGCTTACATTTTAAGTTGCATAGAGTTTTAATTAGCAAGGCAAAGTATTGCTGTACAAACCAGGATATGCAGATAATCCCTGGTAATCCGAGCTTTTAAAATGTTAACTGCAAATACAAAACATAAAACAACAAAATGTATGAGATAGACAGTTGACAATGGCCTCATCGACGATGCGCCACCTAGCGGACTAAAAATTGCAGTCTGTATTGCCCCAGGGCCGGCAGTAATTTGTTTCGAATTTTACAACCTATCTAAGTAAAAACATTGTCCTAAGAAACTACAATACCATTTCTTGTGAAGACGAATTTTAACTTAGAATACGTAGGTAGGTACGTACAGCTTGGCCTAAAACAAGGTAAGCACAAGTTAATAGGGGTGCCACTATTGCAAATGGTTATAACTGGTCTAAATCATATCAACTCCACAGAAAAGCGAAAGCCCTACTGTCATCAACCCTGTAGTACTGAGGAACCTGTTGATTATCAACCGTAATGTCAGGAGAGAGAAACCTTAAAGTTTCAGTTGCATACGTTCGGAGAAGTAATTCAGAGTTCCCGCAACTGGGCCTGCGTGCTGGAAATGGCTCAATCACTCTTCGAGGGTATGCCAAGTCCAGCGTGGACTACTAAAAATGCTGGCTGACTATGATGAGGGTTTTATCAGATTTTACATAACACAGACTTTTTTTTAAACAGGGAATTATGTCTCATCACCGCAGACTACGGCAGGAATCTATCTTAATGAAATGGTTACCCTAAAACACTGTTTTAAACTGTCACGGTTGTTTGCTAAAGTTCTATTATTATTAACGGGATATTTACCGTGATTATGTTGTGAAATGAGCTCCCGATATTTCGGCGCAGTTGCATGCATCATGTTCACGAGTAGACTGAAGAATGCGGGTGGTTGTCAAAAGAGTTCGAAAAAACATTAAGGGCATTCATAACGAACTACCCTCTTTCTAAGTCTTACTACGATTATACTAGTATTATAGTACTAGTTTTACTACGATTACTGGAACTCGAACTCGAACCCAAGTCTCGACAAAACACACGCACAATATCACTGCATATGTTGTTTTGAACACATTTAGGACGTGACTTAGTATTTTTAAGGCAACCTAACACTGGATTCCACGAACTGGATCCACAACATAATCACGGTAAATATCCCGTTTATAATAATAGAACTTTATGGTTACCCTAGTCATACAACACAACAAAACGGTCCCAATACTGACTGTAGTTGCCTGTCATTATCCCAATGTCGGGACGGCATATCTCGTGGAGATTAATAACTTCGCTTTGGATTTTAGCTGCTTAATTCCCTCGTTCTCCTAATATACGGTGCCGATCTAGGGAATTGCCTTGGAGATTGGGAAAGTACCTAGCGTTGCGAGTTTTCTGCGTATTACTAACTTTACTTGATGAAGTTGGAAGGTGCTTACGTTGTGTTCTCAACTGGCAGCTAGCTATCAAGGTAACTAACGTACCTACAGGCAGCGACGGTGATATGGAATGGACGGGCCCAGAGCTTGCAACTCGATCAAAATTAACAAGACAACACAATCAAGCATCATCATCATCATCATCATCATCAGCCCGGAGACGTCCACTGCTGAACGAAGGCCTCTCCCTTAGACCGCCAAACTGTACGACAACCTGCCATTTGCATCCACCGGTTGCCTGCGACTTTTACAATGTCGTCGGTCCGCCTAGGAGGCATATTACCAATAACGACATAATATAATAATACACAAAATCACGTCTGTTTCCTTGTAACAATTTGCAAGACAATGTATAGGCGCCAGATACCATAGGGGCTGGTTTTAGACCCCTCTAAAACCATCCATCCATCCATCCAACCACTAGGCTAGTACCTCATCGGTGCCCCCACCGAAGAGGTACTAGCCTAGAGCGCTGTCGCTCTAGGCTAAGTAATGTCGAAATACGTAGGTACCTATGTTACGAATACAGATAGGTACGGTTACGTCGTTGTTTAAAAAACAGTACCTAACGTAATGTAACGTAACGTAATGTATTGTAATTGTTTTACATAGGTCATTATTTTTTATCCTCAAACAAAACCACACATGAAACGGGAAAAAAGAAAACAAATCATTCTTAATGCTGGTGCTGGCCAGATTCGCTGACATGGAAAAAGTCATTGGAATGGAATCGGCTCAAGAGTGTTAGTGGTCAGATAAATCGGGGATATAATGACCGGGTAGGGCTAGCAACCTACGTACAAAGAGAATATATAAACACTACTCTAAATCTACTGTTTACAGTGTAGCTAAATGTAGCAGGATTATCCCGTCACATTTTCATTTAAAATCAGTTCCATTGTTTGTTTTGGACAAAAGACAATAGTTTATTTTTGGCAAAAAAAAACTAAATATAACAGCGAAATGGTCCAAGAGGGAAATCCATCCCCCGAGGCAGCGAAATGTTAGAGGGAAATCCTTCCTCCGAGAAATATATGGTAAAAATAAAAACAAAAAAAAAGGGTGTTGTATAAAAAAGGTGGGTTATGGACCACCCACCTTTTTTATACAACACCCTTATATCCAAAAAAGTTATCAGTATTCATTAAGTAATTAATACCTACCAACTTCTAACCAACCTTATTTGAAGGTCTTAGCCTACCTACTTTTATTTATTATCTTTAATGTGTAACGTTTTTCCATTTGTTTTACAGTACCGCAACAAACTGAATGAGCAACAAAACGGGCGGCTGTCTGCCCAAAGAGCGGCACTGGGTGCGAGGCAGGAGGAGATGAGGAGCATCGACCGACGAGTCTCTGAGCTGCAAGCGCGGCTGCTTAGGAAACGGGCCCTGAACCGGCAACTCGCGGTTGCACATAGGCAACCTCAGCAACAGAGGTGAGCGTGAGCAATAAAACGGATTTCAATATACTCAAAGAGTGGCACCTGTCGCGAGGCATCAACAGCTGATGGGTCGCCAGATCTACAAGCGAGGATAGGTAGTCTGAAAATAACCCTAAATGAGCAACTAGCGGCATCACTTTAAGTTTAATAGGCAATCGCAGTAACAGAGGCAATAAACTGAACAACCAACAGAAAAAGACGTGGCGAGATGCGGAGCTTCGACCACAGGTCTAGCGAGTACGGTTATAATAAAAAATAAATCTAATTATATTTTTCAGAACGAGCAACTCCACGCCTATGCAGCAGTTGCCGAACTACCCAGCTGGCGCCGGCGGAAACCAACCAAAGAACCAGCAATCTAGAGGAAATGTCGTCGCTGTAGAGCCTTACAACCACGTCCCACATGCTCAAAGCGTCAACCACAACACTAACTTTCAGGTACAGTTTTGTTTAAAAATAGAGGATAGACATTCATTACCATTTACCACTGCCCAAATCCGATTAGCCTGTATCTATCTCCTTTGTTTAAGTTAAAAATAATGAAGATGACTTCCGGTCTTGTCTACCGCCGCCAGCCGCCTTCATCGCTGTCAATGTCAAAATTTAAAATTATTTAGCGGAACGAATTATTGTGTTTGTTTACAAAATTTAAATTAATATTAATAATTAAATTATCAAAAAACCAGTACAACCCTAACGAACTGTGCAATTATCAAACGTAATTTTTCTAATTTTCAGGCCACTAAGCAGAACGTGATACAAAACAACGTGCCATTAAAACAGTTCACACAGAGTGACAACATACAAACACACTTAACCCAGCAAGAAGCTCATTACTTGCAGCAAAAACCTATGATAAATCCACTTTACAACGGGTATCCTCACTCACAAGGCTTACAAGAAAATCAGTTCCAGCAATATCAAAATAAACACGACGGCTTTAGTCACGTACAACAGGGAATTAGCAATGCGTACGACCAAAAAATGCTGGACCAAAAGTACCAGGATTACTTGAAACAGCCTCAATACAGCCCTAACAGCACTAGCAGTTCTAACAGTAACCAAACTGGCAAAGAATTGAAGATAAACGAGCAAGAGTTCTTGCCTGAATTTGCGGCCAGCAAATCAGATCCTAAGTACCAAACATTGCCATATAATACAAAGTTTCCTCAAAGTACAAATGGTAAAAATAAGCCTGAACTAAACGGTAAGAACAACGATGAGAAGAACGCTATCAATGTGAATCATATGACAGTGCATTCTACGCCACTATCGGTTGTGAATAAAAGTCTAGCGACTCCACTAAGTCAAACGGAAGCAACATATCAACAAGACGCATATCAGTTGCAGAAGTCAGATTCTTCCAGTCGGTGTAATCAGGAAGGAAAAGAAAACCATGCATATCAGCAGAATTCTAGGATAAGTACTAATAGTCAGACTAATGAAGCCTCCAAAGGAAGTGGCCTGTCTCAGCAAACAGTCAAAACAAGTTCTAACACTACAAGCGGTACTTCTATGGGATTTGGGGTAAGTTAGTTTAAACTTTTATTCTTCTCTTCTTCTTACTCTTACTCTTTTGTTATTCTACTAACATTTCATTCATATTTTCACTAAAACCTCATCTAATCAAAAATTTATTACAAACAGAAATTTTATAGAATCATAATAGAGTGACTACTTTTTTCTTTTTTATAATAGGGTAGATGATTGATGTTTTTATCGTTGAAACCAATAGCTTTGATGAAGAATTTAAGTATAATATGTTTAATGAAATATAATTTTAATCGATTATTAATGTTTTGATATATAAGCGTTTCAAGTTGTTGATAGAGAAAACTCTGTCCCTTTCCCACAAAACAAAAAATTACGTCACGCCTCTTTGAGCCATACTTGTCAGAATATAATTTATATGGCATACAGAGAAGTGACATCATAATCTCCTCTTAAATGATATTAAAATGCATATAAATTGCTTATTGTTGATCAGATTTTCATTTTGTTTTCATTAATCAGCTATATTTATGGGCCACATTTTAATAGCACAATAAAAAAAACCAGTCATCTAACCTCCATGCTGTACTGTGATCTAATTATAAGCCTAGGGACAGCTATAAACCATAACTTAATTGCATGTAAGTGGGTCATAACTTGGACCTTCAGAGAAATTTCATACACATTTAGCCTATGATGAAACTTTTACAGGCACCTACTTTATTTTATTCTACACAAATGCTCTACGCTTGTACATAGATTTTTAACTCACATCTTTCAGCTTTTTAATATTTTTATCCATCCCATCACAGCACACCTGTAAATATCATCATCATTCATTCCAGAAGCCCGTGTCGAGTGTAGCACCCACATCGGTTCAGGTATCAAGCGGGAAACCATCACCCATTTACCAGACATCATCCACAAAGATTCAACCTGTACAACCTCAGACCGTTCAGACACAAACCATAAATCATGTAGCTAGTAATACAAATACTCAACAGCAGATTAGAAACACTGCATCCGGGCTCTCATCCAGCGGAAGCACATTCAATGGACAGAATGCATCATCACAGAGCATTTTGTTGTCACCACCTCAGAGCGCTAGCACTCCTCTGTCGACGCCAGATGTCAGTACGGACAAGTCACCAAAGCCAGCGTTACCACCGAAACCTACGATCAAGGTTTGTATTAATATAAGTAGCTATGCATTCTAACTAACCACTATATTTGGTTTAAAAATTTTCACTTCAGTGGTTATAGAAACTAGTTTTACCAAAGTTGGTTTTGTAACTGTGCTAAATTTACTTCCTAGAATTCTTAATACTGGCTGTCAGGTGAGACTCAGGTTAAGCCTAAGTAAGTTTCTAATCCTAGGAACCAAAACTCTAGAAGCAAATAATGCATTGGAGTGCTATGTGAGTGGCTTAGAAGGAATTTTTGAACAGTCTTCATTGTATATGGCGTAGAGATAAACGCTTATTTTTTGGATATCGGCTAAAATAAAAAAGACTAGCAAAAAGCTCACGGCGCAAGCTAACAGCATCAGTCAGCGGCGAACAAGCATTTTATTAGATACCTACACTACATACCTCACTAGCTCATGAAATAACTGAAACCTAACCTTTTGTGCTAAAATGTTTCAGACGCCACCCCGACAATCTGCCAACAACGATGCAGGGTTCAACCAATCGACTGAAAACCTTCCCGCCATACCCATACCCGACAGTGATGAATCTCAACCCCAACAAAAAGAAAACGACATGATCATCAAAGCTCGCCCTCTCACTATAAGAAAACCTCCGATGAGCGAACAACAACCTAAGCTAAGAAACCTAAACTCTAAAAACGGTGTCAGTGTCAGCATTAACCGAAGAATCGAAATGCCACCCGCTTTCCTGTTCCCCGAAATGGATTTAAACAACGAAACGCCTAATGAGAATGGCCTAAAGAGGAAAGACGAAGTGGATAGAGCTCAAAGCGTTTCGAGCGAGGAGAGTCGAGATAATGTAGTGTCGGATATAACGGAGCAGATAAGTTCTGTGGCGTTGAGTCCGGATGCTCAGGAAGATCCTCCGGAGAGGCGGAGGAAGGGTAACCTGAAGCAGGGGCGAAAGGCGCCGCTGGCGAGGCGCGTCAGCTTTGATCCCCTCGCGCTACTGTTGGATGCCAGCCTAGAAGGAGAGTTGGAGCTTGTTAAGAAAACGGCAACACAGGTAAACCAAAACTACACAATCTACATATTTAAATAAAGTTTTTTTTTGTAATGCCAAATACATTTTGTTTGTCACCTTTTCACATCATTAAACTAGACTTCCGAAATCCAAAAATATGAAAGGCAGTCTAGAAATTGCTGTAAGCAATCCCCTGCCAAGGGGAATTTGAGATTGATGGTCCAAAAATCCCTTTATCATTTGAGAGGCAGAAGGTCCTCCTGTGGATCATTTGCTTTAAAAACCCGACATCTAGTTTGATGCACTTCACTTATAGTGGTGTGGGTGTTACAGACACATTCAAACGTAATGTCGAGTGTGAAGTGCGCTGCATGTGAGACTTTGTGATTGTACACACACCGCACGCCAAATTTTTGCTATTGCGCAGCAATTGTAAGTTCACAGCCGCCATTAAGTTTGAATCAGCCTATAGCTGCATTTATGTTTGTGTGTGTTCCATAACATTTACAATACAAATGAGAGAGTTTCACAGGTAATTCATGAAGCATAATGGTGTTGAATGTTAGTGGTGTCTGAAAAATGAAGAAAGTCTCGGAAATTTTTGTAATGCAGATTTAAATATTCTTTCATAACAATTCAGGTGCAGAATGCAAGCGCTGCAAATGACGAGGGGATCACAGCTTTACACAATGCCATCTGTGCGGGCCATTTCGAAATCGTCAAGTAAGTAAATAAATATATTAATGAAAAAATAAACCAATTTATATAAAATATTCATACAACGTGTAACACAAAGGTTCAACAATACGGAAGGGCATGTTTGTACTCATCGTTATGAGCAACTTTTACTATGGGGCCAACACTGAAATTGCAGAAAAAATATCAGCTGTTCCATACATTTTGTCCAAGGTCAATGAACTTTTTGTATGGAACAGCTAATTTTATTTTCGCGATTTCAGGGTTGGCCCCTTAGTAAAAGTTGTTTATAATGATAAGTACATACATGCCTTTTCGTATTGTTGAACCTTTTTGTTACACATTGTATATCAATTCATAAAGAAATAAACATTTTTTTTAAATTGTGAATTCATATAATTATTATGCTACTAATAAACGGTACGGTCAAGTCGCTCAATAAAATCATTCAAATAAAATTAATCAAAGATAAATGCCACATTTCGCTTATCGGCGTGATTTTGCGTTAGTTTGAAACCATAAATTGTCATACCATTGTAACATACGGCTCTCGTAGACGTTAGCATAAACTCGAGGAGCCTTCAGAGCCATTTTGGAGTATCCTTATCGACCTGCCGGTTCCATCATGAAACCATTGACACCAATTATAAAGTACTCTGTATGGGATCTGGTTACAAATCAATTGAGCCTTAACTCAAGGAGTTTACGATTAAAATCAACTACCAAGATTTTCTGTCGTCATTTGTTAGTTACACAAGTGAAACTAATAAAAGCTACTCAGTTAACGGTGGTGAGCATTCTGCGATCCCCAAGCCGCCTGCCAAGCGTGGGGATTGTGGTAACCCCTCCCTATTAAGGGAGAGGCCTTCGTCCAGCAGTGGACGTCTTCCGGCTGTTGATGTGAAGCTAATAAAATCGTGTTAAAATGCTCATAATATAGTTAGTACAGGAAACAGGTTTCTCAAGACGAAAGTTTTAAATCAGTGCGTTCTACCCGTGACCTACGGCGCTGAAACATGGACACTCACAGTTGGATCGCTCCACAAGTTTAAAGTCGCTCAGCGAGCTAAGGAAAGAGCTATGCTCGGTGTTTCTCTGAGGGATCGTATCCGGAACGAAGTAATTCGCCAGAGAACTAAGGTTACCGACATAGCTCAGCGTATTAGTAAACTGAAATGGCAGTGGGCTGGTCATATCTGTCGCAGAACCGATAACCGCTGGGGTAGACGTGTTCTAGAGTGGAGGCCACGTATCGGCAAACGTAGGGTAGGACGTCCTGAGACTCGATGGAGTGACGATATACGTAGGGCAGCTGGCAGTGGTTGGAAGCGGATAGCTGAAGATCGGGCTGAGTGGCGTGCCTTGGGAGAGGCCTATGTCCAGCAGTGGACTATGACAGGCTGATTATGATGATGATGATGAGGAAACAGGAAGCACAGCAGATAAATTCAGAGAAAGGTTTGTTCCCAATAAGTAACACCCTCAACTGTCACACGGTTATTTGGTGGGACAACTTGTTACTATTAAAAAACTGAAGAGAGATGTGAATAGACCGGAAATGTGACGGGCCGCGCTAGCCGGCATTAAGTGTAAATGCACTTAATGACAATTCTACTAATATACATGTTAATCATTGGCAAAATGGCATTTCGAGCGTTTCACTTCAAATGCGCGGCCAATGATTGGCATTTTTTCGGCATATTTTCTTTATTAATAAGTGTGAAACTGGCGATATCGGTTTTCCATACAAGAAGGTAGATGACTGATGTTTATATCGTTGAAACCAATAGCTTTGATGAAGAATTTAAGTAAATACAGTATGTTTATTGAAAAAATCATTTAAATCTGTTAATAATGTTCTGATATATGAGCGTTTAAAGTTTTTGTTAGAGTCAACTCTGTCCCTTTTCCACAAAACAAAAAATGACGTCACGCCTTACTTGTCAGAATAGAATTTATATGGCATACAGAGAAGTGACGTCACGATTTGCTGTTTCGCCTCTCTGTCTAGCATGATATTAAAATGCTGAAAGTTGCTTATTTTTGATCAGATTTTAATTTTCTTTTAATTAAGAGACACATTTATCACAATAAAAAAAACCCAGTCATCTAGCCTATTGCTCTACAACCTTGTTTTGACAGGTGTTCTACCTAGTAAGAAATAGGGCTTTCGCTTTTCTGTGAAAAAAACCCAACAGACACACTGTTACTCGGTGGGATAACTTTTTACTAAACCCCTGTAGTGGTAGGACTCTACTGCAGAATCCGCCTGGGGAAGTACCACAGCTTTGCCAGTTATTCAACCGCCAAGTAGTAGTGTGCAAGCATTACTGTGTTCCGGGTTGAAGGGCAATGTTACCAGAGAAATTACTGGGTATGAAGAGATTTAACATCTAATACCTCAGGGTGACGAGCGCAGTCCTGTGCGGCGCAGGATTTTGTTCGCAAGTTCACAATTCTGGCACTGCTACTGTTAGTGGCAAGCGTGACGCTTACCACCAGGCAAAATACTTAATTATTTCGTTTACCACCACAGAAAGTCTTGTTCGACTCGTTACTTGACAATATAAAATAAAACCCTTTTACCTGACTGTTACTCAGAAGTGTACACTACTGCTTGTGTGTAAATATTATGAATACTTTATAATATCAGGATCTGTTATAATTTAATTTTAATTATACATTTTGTGTTAAATTTGACATATGTTTTTATTTGATAATTGATTATAATATTATAAAGTATTCATAATATTTAATCAATTCATTTCAAAAAAAATATTATTATATTTTATATTAATATTTCATTATTAATTCATTTATTTAATAATATTGTAAAGTGTTCATAATATTTATATAAAGTGTTTATTATGTTCCAGGTTCCTCGTGGAGATCGGCTGCGATGTGAACGCGCAGGACTCGGACGGCTGGACGCCGCTGCACTGCGCCGCCTCTTGCAACAACCTCGCTATGGTCAAATTCCTCGTCGACAACGGTAAAACCATATTTATCAAACACCCTTTCGTACGGAGCTTGGCAATAAAAGTGTTAAAATGGAAGCGTTTTCTCCTGGCAATATTGTATTGGATGCAAATGGCAAGTTAATGGCCACAGCCAACACCTAATAATGAGGGGTAGGCTTTTGTTGAGCAGTGTGTGTTGCGGGCTGATGGAGATGATGATCAGCGGCCTCAGAAGTGGGGGGCAGAGGGGCCGAATATAATCATCTCAATCCCTATAATCAAACGGTAAATTTTAATACCTGGTAAAGGTTTCCCTGTTTGGCCCCCCGCCATGGAATACTTCCACGGTCCCTGATGACGATGATGATGATGATGATAACTATGATCACATCAGTGAGTAAGTTCTTCCATGGAAATGTTACTATCTGTCTCCATCATTCTTATTGGAGAAGACGGAGATGGTGAGAGTAGTTTTCGAATCGAATCCGATTTGATCGGAAAATTTATCTTCCACTGACTTTCTATGCTATGGGCACAGAATAAATAATAGTGCTATGGGGTTGTTAGCATTTAGAACTATTTGTGATAGTGGCGCCAATTCCTCGGGATGTCAAATACAATGCAAAAAGATTCTCTCCGGCGGGGAATCGAACCCCGGTCTCCCGCGTGACAGGCGGGGATACTTACCACTATACTACCGAAGATATGGAACTGAGTCTCGAAAATAGTAAATTTAGCATTTGTACCGAGCGGCCTGCTATAAGGCATAGACGCACAGTTCTTTTGTATAGATAAATATTATTTATGATACACAAAACAGATAACAATAGATTTCTGATTATAAAGGTTTTTATTTACATTAAATAAAATTCAGTAAAAAAAAATTAAGTACTTAAAATATCTTTAAATTGGGTTTGTTTTAACTAGTTATACTTCGTTTTATTCTTATTATTTATCTACAATGTTATAGTTTCTATTGCAACATGACAATGGACGGATATTATTATTTTTAACACCATGTATTATACTATTTATTTTTATTTTTAATAATAATTGATTTATTACAAATTACAAAGTAGGTTGGTACAAAGAAAACAATATAGAAATGTTCTTATCTTATACCCATCCCAGGGCCCCCATGACCCCCTGGATCCGCTCTTGTATAGCAGACAGAGTACAGTCATTCATCAAGGATGGCCCTTTGGCCATAATTATACTTTACCATAATAAGAGTACCCGCGGTCTATTCTTTTGTCCACATTCCAAGTTTAGAATGTCTATTCTTACTTTCCTAACATATCTTAATATCTTAAAATGATAGCATTTAAAAAAAACATGCAAATAAAGATTTTGACTTTGAACGTGCGCTCGCGCCGCCGCGCATGTCAAGCGGGTGATCACCTCGATGGCTACGTCAGATTGTGTTTGAGTCCAGCTGTAACAGCAGTCTGTGTTACATTCCAGGCGCCTGTATATTCGCTACGACGCTGTCCGACCACGAGACAGCGGCCGAGAAGTGCGAAGAGGACGAGGAAGGGTTCGACGGCTGCTCCGAGTATCTTTACAGTGAGTATTATATACTATACTATTTTTTCATTCGCAAATTTTAATTATTTTTTGACATGTAATATTGTACTCTCCCAGTTCCGTTGTTTATGTATACTTACAGCATACTGTTGCTACGCATTTTATGATGTATTTAATCTTTAATTTACTATTCTTTTGGCGTAAACTTATAATTAGCCCAGTCATAGAACCAAGTGTTAATTCAATTATTTAGGCTGTTAGTTTCCCTAAAAATGTAAAATAAAAATAAATTAATTACTATCTACAAGTACATTATACAATATGTAACAAAAAGGTTCAACAATACTGTAGGATATGTAATTATATATCTACTAATGGATCAGCTGTTTTTTTCCCGCGATTTTTATGTTTGCTACATTGTAAAAAGTTGTTCATAATGATGTGTAACTCATCAGCAGTTTTCAATACAAAAAGTTAATTGTCTTTGGACAAAATGTATGGAACAGCAAATTTGTTTTACGCGATTTCAATGTTGGCCCCATAGTAGAATTTGTTCATAACGATGAGTACATACATACTCTTCAGTATTGTTGAACCTTTTGTTACACGTTGTATACAGGCACAGAACTTATATTAAACTAGTAGCGCCAGAAAAAAAAACTTAAACCCGGAATTTTAACCAGAAGTTTTATTTTCTGTCTACGTAATAATTAGCAGATTCCAAATAATTATGTACAAAATGTTGTTAGGTAAAGGAGGTTTTTTTATTGTTCTGTTGATTATTATCAATAACACTCTCAGCATCATTATAATAGCGTATTACCAGGTATTTGGCGCCAATGTAAGATTGATTGATTGATTAACTCTTTATTGTTCACACCAAGAATTACACAGAAATAATTTAATAAACTTAAATATTGGAACAAGTGATTGGGGGTTGACGAGCTTATTAATGTTGTAGGTCGCGATTTATCGCAATCTAGGAGTCTCTACAATATAGCGGAGAGCGAGTGCCGGTGGTGCTTCTTGTACTGATGTCGCGCCAGTGCGGCATGAGCTACTAATCAATAAAGCAAATCGTGTAACAATATCAATGTGTACTTTCCAGGCGTCCAAGAGAAGCTGGGTATAATGAACAACGGAATGGTGTACGCGGTGTTCGCGTACACGGGCGCGCGCAGCGACGAGCTCTCGTTCACCACTGGAGACCGACTGCAGGTCGCGCGCAAGGGAGACGACCACGAGCGCGAGTGGTGGTGGTGCCGCGACTCGCACCAGCGCGAGGGGTACGTGCCGCGCAACCTGCTCGGGGTGAGTCTCTACAATATAGCGTATAGCGGAGCGCGAGTGGTGGTGGTGCCGCGACTCGCACCAGCGCGAGGGGTACGTGCCGCGCAACCTGCTCGGGGTGAGTCTCTACAGTATAGCGGATAGCGGAGCGCGAGTGGTGGTGGTGCCGCGACTCGCACCAGCGCGAGGGGTACGTGCCGCGCAACCTGCTCGGGGTGAGTCTCTACAATATAGCGTATAGCGGAGCGCGAGTGGTGGTGGTGCCGCGACTTGCACCAGCGCGAGGGGTACGTGCCGCGCAACCTGCTCGGGGTGAGGTCTCTACAATATAGCATATAGCGGAGCGCGAGTGGTGGTGGTGCCGCGACTCGCACCAGCGCGAGGGGTACGTGCCGCGCAACCTGCTCGGGGTGAGTCTCTACATTATAGCGTATAGCGGAGCGCGAGTGGTGGTGGTGCCGCGACTCGCACCAGCGCGGAGTTGGTCTTAGGTTGAACTTATATCACGGTTGGCAAGCGATCATTCTCCTAACTAGGCATTCACGGCTTCATCAAACAGACCAAACTTGAAAATGCAAAAAAAACTTTACTTCCCGTGTAAGACTTTGTTTTATTGTTTCAGTTATACCCGCGAGTGACTCCGCAGACAGATTGAGAAGAAGCTTATTGTGTGGCCTCAGCAATGATCTGAATCTTGTAAATACGATTAGTTCTCCTTATTTTTTATGTATTTATATCACTGTAATCTAAAATATCCATATTGTATACAATTTTAACAGATCTAAGTAATATTTTGTAAATATTTAAATGTATAAGTTCAAAACGAATGAGATTATATTGAATTATTGTACATTTTATAAATATTTTGAGTCATAATTGGTTATAAAATTTGTATAATTGTACTTAGGATGTCTGCAAAAATTGTGAGATATAAACACATAAACTGACAATACAAAATAATGATGAATCCACGTAACTTATTTTATTTTTAACCCTTTACTTATAAGAAATTAAATGGACCTCGGTATATCCTTAAACTGTAACCAGAACCATCGGAGGACGGCCAGCATCGTCCTCTCGGTTAACGGTGGTGACCTTTCTGCGATCCCCAAGCCGCCTGCCAAGCGTGGGGATTATGGCAACCCCTCTATTAAGAGTGCGACTAATGCCAGAAAAATAACGTTTCACCCGCGCGTCTTGCATTAGTTTAGAGTCAAAAATCGCATGATACAATTGATGATGATGATGGCTTTGAGCTATTTAGGTGGGGTTTTATTTAATTATTCAAAATGTATGCATGAAATAAATAAAAATTACGGCTACTGTGCTAAAACATTAGTTTTGCTATGTAATTCGTAAAAAATATTGTGGTGCTGTCGCTGATAATTTGGAGCATTTGAGCAGTTTTTTTTTGTCGGTAACTTGTATTTTATTTTTTAAATAAACCAGATTATTTTCCAAAGTTCTATTCGGGTACTCGGCTTCTTTAGGTTTTTCCCCTACCTGTAGTATTTTTTTTATCTGAATATTTACGTTCTTTATCATTAAACTATGTGTTTAAAAATACACCTTTTACTTACTTTTGGCATTAGTCGCCCCCTTAAGGGGGAGGCCTTCGTCCAGCGGACGTCTTATGGCTGACGACAACTTATAAGAAATTCGACAGAACACAACATAAATAGCTAAATTATTATAAATGCAAGTTTATTGCCTCTTCACGCCAAAACGGCTGAACGGAGTTGGATGAAACTCTGAATGGAGATTTTTCGGAATAACAAAATGGATAATGGTACTTTATATCATATCATCGCCGTTTTTCAACATCTCGCAGGTGAAACCGTTTACAGAAACCGCGGGCCCAGCTAGTGAGTATCTATTAATATAATAAAAATAAATCGGCAGTAACACAACAGATCAAGAAAGATTAATTTATGTAGAGTTCGTGCAGAAGCACTCTTGGCGTGGGGTTTGGGGCGCTGTTGTTGTAAAGGCATGTGACATTTAGGCCTATACTCGTATTCATATGCTGCGTTCCGTAATGCGCTAAAAGTGATAATATCGCGAATCCGACCAAATGTAATAGTCACAAAATATAAGGGCTTTGATGTGATTTTTATTTTTTTCTTTGTTATTGGCATCGCACTTTGTGCATTCTGCCAGTGTCAAGTTTATTAATTCTCACATTTATTTGTTATCATCAAGTCAAATAAGTCATGAAATCACAGTAAGTCACACGAAATTAGTCATAGTCGAGTCCAAGTCATACCCTAGTAAAGTTGTGGCGACTTTACTATGAGCTTCTATGGAGTTTTGAAAACAACACGAAAAGACATGTTTCACCACATTATATCACTTGCCCACACTCGTGCATGTAATTCAACACTCAATGAATAAAACACCACCATTTTTAATCATTAATTCGCGAAAAAACACAAGTTTAAGAAAATAATAGAATGCAACGACATGATTTTTCCGTGTTCCCGCCAAAACTCTTGATGTGATTGAGTATAATCAAACGGACTATACTGATAGATTGAAATGTCACTTTTCAAAATAATGCTGCCAGCTAAAAAACCGTAGTGATGGATATTGTTAAGTTCATATCGTTCAAAAGAATGAGGCGTTTGTTTTAAAAAAATGAATAGTTCGTGGTGTTTTACTAGATGGCGTAAGAAGCAAAAAACTGTTCTGCCCCGTTTTATCTTTGTTATTCCTGGCCATGGATGGTTCATCGGCCGAAAACACGGTTAAACCGATTACGTATGGTGGTGGGTTCGTAACGAGTCACACCAAAACCAGTCACAGTTTGACTCGTTGGGATTTTTCTTCCCATCGAGACTTGTTGGGAAAACCTTTTGGAAAAAAAAGTATTATATTTTCATCAGTAACAGGGACTCGATGGGAAGAATGAAATCCCATCAGATCTCTAAACTCCGAAAAAGCTTCTAGTAAAGTTGCCATGGCTTTACTAGGGTATGATTAGACTTGACCGTGACTTACTGTGTGTGACTTGGACTGTGACTAAGACTCATTTAACTTGAGTAAGCAGGATTGATAAAGAAATATGTTTTTGCCTCAAGGATTAGTCCACAATCCAATCAAACCATTCATGAACATGAACAATGATGATTCATCCTTGATCCATCGATCCATAATGGATTGTTAATAGATCCATGGCCAATATGACCAAGAACAATTTTATAACAACAAACAATCAGGAAATCAAATCAACATAATGTTTTGTTTGTTGTTTTAAATTTTTCGGTTTGGAATACACTTTGTAGGTTCTGATCATTTCAGCCAAAGCAGTTTTGAGATGTGTTAGTAAACAGTATTGCGTCCAATGTAAAGAAAACATCTAATAAATGTTGTCTTTATCTTGGACGAAATTAACAATATCGGTTAAGTGGTAGCTCAGTAGGAGACGGGCCGCTTCGCATTCGTGAGTGGCCGGTTCACATTCCGACGACTCGTACCAATGGGTTCTTTGGAATTTATGTACGAATTCAAATACCACTGGATGACCACTGGCTTTTCAGTGAAGGGAAACATAGTGAGGAAACCGGCCTTATGTCGGGAGAAGAAACTCAGTGGCGTTTTTAATCTACATATTGGCACTTAGCCTTATCCAGTTTGCTGGACTACGGCCTTATCACCCTGAGGTATGATATTGGGTAAAGCTCCTAAAACGTAAGCAAATCGAAGGTAGAAATGCAGGGGTCACGTTCGATGGTTCCAGAAAACAAAGCTGAGGCGTTGGAAAGCGCAAAAAACAATAACAATAATATTCCACGCTCGTGAGCAAAAACAAACAAACGTAGTGTTTAATTTCCCTATGAAACAAACTGCAATGACTAAAGAGTATTTTGTTTTTAAACGAAATGAACTGTTTTACAATTAATGTCACATTGACAAGTTTGACATAAACAATTTCAAACGACTTCATGCCATCTATTATAATTTTTGGAACTAACACTTTTTTTAAAATAGAAATGCCTCATTATTGAATAATTATTAAGTGCCGTAAACATTTAAAGTGCTGCCAGCGGAAGTGCAGGTAGAAAAGGGAAGGCATATTGTGTTAAAAAGTTGTTCTGTAAATATAATTGCTACACGGAAATGTAACATTATTTTCAAGATTTATAACTTTAGAAAGATAGAAATCGTACATAAGTAAGGAACTTCACCTTTAACAATTAATAAAAGTATTAAATTTCTTAACATTATGTTAAAAAACCTAATATCCCAGCACTATTAAAATTTTGCCAAAAAGTAGCAACACTCGAAATGTCAGTTTAGTCCGTTTGATTAAGAATACGAGTATAGTTCACACGAGGTATGGAAGTAGGCCACCTGCGTATGGGAAATATAAGCCTTTACCTTTTTGTCTTGGTATAGCAACACTAGCTAATAGGCTTTGGCGGGAACGCGGAAAAATCATGTCACCGCAATGTATTATTTTGCAAAACTTGTGTTTTTTTGAGTGTGGGCAAGTGATATAATGTGATTAAACGTGACTTTTCGTGTTGTTCTCAATACTCCATCAAAGCCTATAGTAAAGTAACCGCAACTTTACTAGGGCATGACTTAGACTCGCCTGCGACTAATTTCGTGTGACTTGAGTAACTGTGATTGTATGATATTTGTATTATTTTTTTAGGCTTAAGTCTTTATTAACTACAAATACTACTTAGCCTACTACACAAAAAAAACCAAAAGGATTGTATCCAGACCGATGAAAGTCTATAGACAATCCAAATGCTCAAACCCACTATCAGCCGGCAGCGTACCCAGCATGCTAGGGGCATTGCCACGCTGAATGGCAATGCTTATGCTTTTATATAATCGACTTGATACTTAAAAATGCATAATACTTGACACTCGCAGAATGCACAAATTGCGATGCCAAAAACTAAGAAAAAAAACCTAGTATAATATTAACCCGTGTGATTGGAGTTTTGGCGGGAACACGGAAAAATCATGTCGCTGCATTCTATTATTTTCTTAAACTTGTTTTTTCGCGAATTAATGATTAAAAATAGTGGTGTTTTATTTATTGAGTGTTGAATTACATGCACGAGTGTGGGCAAGTGGTATAATGTGGCGAAACATGTCTTTTCGTGTTGTTTTCAAAACTCCGTAAACGCCCATAGTAAAGTCACCACAACTTTACTAGGGCATGACTTAGAGACTCGACTGTGAATATAACTTGATGTATATACTTGAAAATGCATAATAGGTAATTGACACTGGCTGAATACACAACGTGCGAAGCCAAAAACTAAGCAAGAAAAACAGGGATTTCTTTCTACATTAATGGCAGTTGGGGCGGAAACCCAGAGATTGCTTGCATGCAGGTTCGAGTCCCGCCAGAGGTCATAATTTTTCTTACTGTGTATGCTTTAAAATAATAGGAACAAAAAATAAAACCCAAATTAATACAAATTAAACTTTATTGTAAACGGGCCTAACCTACATATCTCCTTCATCGCTGTCTTCAATATCAGCGAGTGCTTGCTTCGCTTGCGTCTCAGCTTCCGTGGCGATTTCTCGAGGAACCATCTGGTGCTTCCCGCCGGTGCCCTTCGACACCCAGGACAGTTCCAACTCGAACTGCTTGTCTTTCAGCTCATCATGAACCAGATACACGCTGGAAGGAATTACATAAAGATTTATATTTTTATTTGCATTCATCATTTTCATCAGCCAGAAGACGTCCACTGCTGGACGAAAGCCCTTAAAAGGAATAGAATAGAATAATATTTATTATCATAAAGTTACATTCATAAATATTTTACTAATAATAAAATATCATGAATGTTTCTATAATGGACTCGTCACCAAAACATAAAAAGGAATAACAATTTATTAACAAGCTATTTTGTGGGTATTAAAACATTTTATCTCCTTCAGAATATTACAACAGTATGAATTTAGTTAAATCTAGTACATAGTCTTATAGTGCGTCAGCTGTATAGAAGCTTCGTCTAAACACAATTGCTGTAATAACGGAGGGAGGGGTTGCCATAATCTCCACTCTTGGCAGGCGGCTTGGGATCGCAGATTGCTCTCCACCGTTAACCAAGAGGTTGCTGCTGCCCGTCCTCCGGCAACCAGTGCAGGTCGTCCGGCATTTATTTGCATTAAATAATTGGAATCATGCGTTTGTTGATATAGGATTAGCATCTTGGAATACCTATAATACGCTTTTATTTTTAAATACAACTGACTTCAACTTCGAATACCTGGATGACATCTCCATATTTTCTAGTAATTTTGATTTTAAAACCAAACTACTGAAGTAACACGTACCTCTGAAGTATCACGTACCAAACAAAAAATAATCAACAAAATCATTTCATAATTGTCAAAAGTAATTAGGTAAAATACATTTTTTTTAAACATACAGCCGAATTAATAACCTCGTTTTTTAAGAGTAGACAAGTTGGTCACTTCTCCATAGAAACGCGGTAGTATTACTACTCCACTATGTAATTTTGTAGGTCCAAGACTAAGTATTATATCGATTAATCTCTTCATTATCTAGGATTGTAAATTATTACGAAAGTAAAAAGTTAATAAACATGAAAGTTATGAGCCAGCAAACATCTTGTATTTTAGCTCAATTTTAACGCCACATTGGACGTAAATAAATAACATAAGGAATACGAAAACTCTAAAATAATTTATCAAGCGGCATAGTTTAGTCCATAAACATTTCAAATAACTTAAGTTGGAATAAATTAACTCAGAGTTTATTCAACCACATTACTGCAGCCAAAGGTCGACAAAAAAAAAATTGCGCGCTCATTTATCTTTCTTTCTCCCTTTCCCACAGTTTGTTTGATGAAGAGAGCATGCTTTTTAGCGGCGCCCACCGATGAGTTCGAGCCGTCAACTTGTCGATCCTTAAGTCGGTTGAAAAGGGTGATTATGCTATTTTTCGAATTGCATAAATTTATACATAGGAGCTCCATAATCCATCAGTAAATACCTATGTACCCCTAGCACAAGTAGTAACGAAAAAAAAAGAAGAGGTGTTCAACAGAAAATGTGTGAAACTGGCGACAGCGGTTTTCTATACAATTGTTTTGACAGCCGTTCTACTAAGAAGTAGGGCTTTCGCTTGTCTGTGATGTTAACCCACTAACGTGAAGAATTTAAAATTAAGTAAGTACCAAGCGTTGAAGAAATTGTATTTTTTTTAATGAATCTTGTGAATGACATTCTACTGACCTTTGAACCGTACTGGACAAGATTGGAGGAAGCCTATGCCAAAAGGCACAAAAAAAAGGTACATTGACATGTGAAATGTGCTCTAATGAAATCATCTTTGTGTAGATACAAAAAAAGGCTATAATCATAGATCTAGTAAAAATGGATGAGATGAGGTACACCCTAATGAAAAGCAAACATAATTGGACTAAAAGACCTACATGAATTACACAGAAGAATTTTAAAGAAAAAATTCGTTTTAATGTATTACTGAGTGAGAAATAATTCCATGGACCTTGTTTTTGGTTTTTGGACTATTTGTGCCTCTTTTTAAAACACAGGAAGGTATTGTTTCTGCTTATATAGATAGACCTACAATAATTGAGCCTGTTATACACAAGAGCCTGGATAGTGACTAAGGTCAAATAGGTCCGTGAACCTAATTTGTGCGGTCAGAGTCAAAGCACTTGTCTCTCATCATCGTCATCTCCCCTTTTTCAACCAACTTCAAATAAGGAGGAAATATCGAAATCGGTTCAATAGTTTGGTTTTTAAATCAAAATTAATAGAAAATATGAAGATGTCATCCAGGTATTCGAAGTTGACGTCGGTTGAATTTTTTTTAAAAGCATTTTATATTATTGACTAGATCTATGGCTATAATAAAGTTTTTGTTAAGTCAGGCAGGATACTAAAATATATTCAACAGAGCCAAATCAACAGTCTGAATCATACATTTCTAGATAGCATATTGGTGCCCAGCCACACTTACCACTACGCCACTCTTACTAGATTTTAATATAGTTGTAAAAAACATGTGCTTTAAAGAAAAGGTCTTACATTCTCGCAGCTTCCGTAACAAGCTCTCTGACAGTCATATCGGCTAGTTTGAGTTTTTCTATTTCAGTCTTGGCAGCCTGCTTTGCCTTGCCAACAGCACACCCGAAGTATGACTGAAAAATTGATAAATAAAATAGTCAATTAAGAGTAACGCAACATACCAATCAATCAATTCTTGATGTATGGCTTTTGTGAAGATGTTTCACAACTCCGCCACTGTCACGTAGAAAGATAGGCCATCAAACGCAGAGAGTTTGTTCGGTTATTAATACTGCAATATTCTTTGAAGTGTAGTGCAGAGTTTTATATTTTTATATTCAAATTCAAATTCGTTTAATTTTGACATAAGTCATATCACATAGTCACACACAATAATAATAAAAAATAAAACAATTTATAATACAATACACATACATATTATTACTAGCGTGATGATGATTATTATAAAAAGTAGACTATATGTTACTCCGGGAAATAAGCAAAAAAAATTTACTATTTGCTTATTTATATTTTATTAGATATTTATCACAAGACACATATGTAGATTTTACTAATAATATTCCAACAGTAAAATTAAGAACTATATACAAAACAAAATAATAAAATTAAATACCTATCCTGAACTAACCAAAACTATAAACTACAGGTAAAAAACTGCATTGGTCACTAAATAAATAAATAAATATCGCAGGACATTTTTCCACACAGCGCCATCTAGCCCCAAACTAAGCAAAGCTTGTAATATGGTAACTAGATAGCTGATAGAATACTTATATACTTTTTTTTTTGTAAATACATACCTTATAATAGATACTACACCCAGACACAGAACAAACATTTATGTTCGTCACATAAATGTTTGCCCTTGGTGGGGATCGAACCCACGCCCTACAGCTCTAAAGGCAGACACGCTACCGCTGAGCTATATGGCAGTCAAACAACACTGTCTTCGGGTAGGGTACCTAAAAAGCTAGCGACATTACCACGCTGAATGGCCAAACTTATTCTTTGGCCAAGGTAAGCGCCAGCTCTCTGATCACCCGTCACATCTGCGAGGCGTCTTATTTAAATAAACCAAACAACATAATAAGACAAAGCCAGAAAAAAAAGTATTCATATTTTTTACTCAACGATTTCTATTGACTTGGACTGGTCGATTTCTTTTCGTGGATATATAAAAAATTAATTAAAAAACCTATATAAGGAGGGACTTTCTACACATGAAAACCTAACAAATAAATCATATCTATTAACTATACCTACATCTTTATCATAGTCAGATCCACGACCCTATGAAATCTGGCCATCATTCTTTAAAAATGGAAAGAAAAAGGACAAGTTTAGAATCCTAATAACCATACTTACAAAGGAAACTCCACTGGGATCGAGCATATACATCTGAGGACCTTCATAATCGGTCCATGTTCCAATCACCACGGAGCAGCCATACGGACGGACAGCACTGTACAGTGTGTACGCATGCATGTACATAGACACTCGCTCGTTTAAGTATTTCAGGGGGACCGGAGTTCCATACTGGGATCTGTAGTTGGATGCTTCAGAACGGGCTGTCTCCACTATCTGTCTGGCATCCGAGATGAGTCCAGCTACTGCCTGGAAATTTTTGATTACATTGATTAGTTTTGTAAACAGAATATAATACAGGATTTACAGGAGAATACAGGAATTAGTTACTTTTGCGTGATAGAATCCGGAACGAGGATATTCACCAAAGAACCGAAGTTACCGACATAGCTCACAAGGTTTGCAAGTTGAAGTGGCAGTGGGCAGGCCACATTGCTCAAAAAACTGAGAACCGATGGGGAAGAAAGGTTCTTGAGTGGCTACTGCGAACCGGAAGACGCAGCGTAGGAAGGCTCCCACTAGTGGACCGACGACATTGTAAAGGTCGCAGGCAACCGGTGGATGCAAATGGCAGGTTGTCGTACAGTGTGGCGGTCTAAGGGGGAGGCCTTCGTTCAGCAGTGGACGTCTCCGGGCTGATGATGAAGATGAAATATTTTATTGGCAGAGTAATTTTGCCGATAGAACAGAAACCAAACTTGAGAAATTGTAACCAATTTTTTTTTTGTTGTTATTGTTTATAGGCTTGCGTTTGACTGCCCTTTCTTCTGATGTTAAATGAAGATGCAGTCAATGATGGAGCAAACTTGCCTAAAAGAAATCGATTAACTCGCGACTTGAAGACACCATGTTTATAATTCTTGGGAAACACCCACCCTGGCAGCGTATTCCACTGTTTAGCAGTTCGATTTAAGAAAGTAGAATCAAACCGTATTGTACGAGTTTTTAGTATATCAACCATGAAACCATACTAAAAACACACACACAACAACATTAACTGAATAAATGTATGGTACTTGATTTTAAGTTTTTTATTTTTGGATATCTTAATTAGATAAAGAAGATTGGCTACTGCTATTATAGTAGTGTTTGCTTCCTTGGTAAGATTTGGTAACAGAAAGAATTTTGAACAAATATCGCACACTATTTATCTCTGTAGCTCGGGCACAAATATAAATATTGCAATCACACTCACACAGCAGCAGGACCATAGCAAAATGGCAATATATTTGAGTGAGCGACTAAGTTGTCAAGAGGAAACCAGGAAACACTGTGACGCCTGGTAGCTCCACATTACTAAGCTGCCAGGTTCGGTAGTCGTTCAGCTGGTGTAAGCACCAACGCCATGACATTGTTTGAATTTGGGCTCTTGCACAGCAGACACCTGGACCTGGGTATATCCTTAAACTGCAACCAGAACCACCTGGAGGACAGGCAGCAGCATCCTCTTAGTTAAGGGTGGTGAGCATTTTGTAATCCCCAAGCCGCCTGCCAAGCGTGGGGATTATGGCAACACCCCTCTATTAAGGAGGAGGCCTTCGTCCAGCAGTGAGCGTTTTATGGCTGATGACAGCAAACAAAAATTGATCTGGAGTTCTATTTCATTCATAAATAAATCCACTTACCATGCCAACATGTTCATCAACATGGAATATCCTCTTGTTAGCGCCAGGTTCGTATAGTTTTGATGTAATAAGCTTTTCTACCGCAAACACGACTCCATCCTTTCCTCTGAGGGCGATGACTGTTCCAGAGTTTTCTACTGCCTTCGCTGCATATTCTACTTGAAAAACCCGACCGTCAGGGGAGAATTGTGAAGCCGAAAGATCGTACTGTGAATTGTAAAATATGCCAGCATAAACATCCATGAGTAGGCAGTTTAGCAACTTAGCGGTTTAAAGTATTTTTTAATAGGTCTTGTCAGCAAGTGGTTTTTAGAACAAGGCTAAATCTGGAATACAATACGCCGCGGTATACTAATTAATAAGCCTAAAAAGCCTTACGAAGCAGATGCATGGTTATGTTTAAAAAAATTGAAATTACTTACACCTGTTCCGATAGAACTCATGTTTTACAAATGCTATTAATATTTTTGTCGAATGGAAGTAGGTAAATACTATAGTTTCACATAAAAATATCACTAAAATGAACAATTTTTATTTTAATTTTCGGCAATGATGACAAGCAACTCGGTAATTGGTTGGTTTGTTCTCTTTGTTCACTGTTCGTTTTTTTTTTCTTAGTTGACATCGCACGTTGTGCATTCTGCCAGTGTCAAATTTATGAATTTACAAGTTTTTTACTAAATTCAAGTCAAATATGTCATGATATCACAGTCAGTTACACGAAATTAGTCATAGTCGAGTCCAAGTCATGCCCTAGTAAAGTTGTGGCGACTTTACTATGAGCTTCTACGGAGTTTTGAAAACAACACGAAAATACATGTTTCACCACATTATATCACTTGCCCACACTCGTGCATGTAATTCAACACTCCATTACAACACTACCATTTTTAATCATTAATACCCGAAAAAACACTAGTTTTAGAAAATAATAGAATGCAGCGACATGATTTTTCCGTGTTCCCGCCAAAACTCACAGGCTGTTCTCTTTGTTCATAAAAATAGCTGTTCTAAAGACAAAACACATTGAGATAATTGTGTATCGGTAAATAATACAAAATAACAAACTTTTATTATATTTATTGATCCCTTGTGGTTGGATCTTTTTCATGTCATCTGCAAGAGATTGTTATTGTTTTCATAATTTATTATTTTTTGATTATAAATTTTCTTGCACGTGTTTCTAAAGAGAAATGAAATGGAAGATTTATTTATCGATGCCGATGAATTTTCTTCTTTTTTGTTGTACTAGGAAAGATATTTTGCGCCTCATGATATTTTGCCATTGGGCGAGTTACTGAAACGTTAATAATATTATGACTAGGTACTAAGATTGTCAACAATGTGTAAAAAGAAGATCCATCCATCAGCCAGAAAATATCCACTGCTGGACGAAGGCCTCCCCCTTAATAGGGTGTGAAGTAAAGCTAAAACTACATAAAAGTAGAATTACATGTAAAGCTCTACACGATAAATACTAATCACTTTCAAATATTTGTCTCAGGTGTTATATTTCTATTAGTACGTAAGCCAAATTTTTATCTCGGGGGCTTAAGGCACAGTGCCGAAAAGTTTTTTTTATCGATTTCGATAAATGATTTTTTAAATGAACTTCGACACTATCGGCCTTACCTAAAATAATCTCGATTCTCTTAGTCACTGCCTTAAATTCTCTGTCCTTTTCTAGCACGTGAAACTTCACGTCAGAGAGAAGATGGCAGAGCATCTTAAGCAGTGACTAACGGTTGAAAAGTTTTTTAATTAAGGCCGTATCTTTCCAACAAATTCTTAAAATCATAATAAGCAATTTAAATGTTTCCCACGCCATAAAGTAATGAAACAATGAATATTTCACACATCGTACTTACCGAGCTTCATCTCAGGAAATCTAGCAATAAAAACCCATTTTTACTTTGTCTTTTCTTCCCGTCTTCAGCCCACGCGAGCTCGAGAGGTTTTATGGACAGTCGTACATGAGGTGTACGACTGTACATAAACACACAGCAACCTATTGTCAGTAATGCTCGGGACACAAGAGCTAAACTGACCCGACACTACACAGAGGATATCCCAGACGTCAGCCTGTACGAGATTAGAATGGCTCTCAGACAGCATAAGAACAACAAGGCGCCAGGTGAGGACGGAATAACGACAGAACTTCTGAGAGCGGGTGGAAAACCGGTGCTTTTAGTCATACAAAAAATATTTAATTCCGTCATTCATGAAGGTACTACGCCTGAAGCATGACACAGGATTGTGGTGGACTTTTCTTCAAAAAAGGTGATAACACTTTATTGAAGAATTATAGACCCATCTCACTCCTGACCTGAGCCATGTGTACAAGCTGTTCTCGAGAGTCGTTACGAACCGTCTCGAACGCAGGTTCGATGATAATGATGATGAAAGAAATCTCGGTTTCAAATAAATTTTAAAGTTGTTAGTAAGTTACTAGGTTTAGTTTAATTTAAGTACCTATATAGGTACCGAAAACATAATCTGCACAGTTTTCAAAATGCGCCTTTTGCTGAAACAAGTTTAGCAAGACACAGGAAATTCTCGCGTTAGCCAGACATGGCAAGTTTCAAGCGCCCATCTCCAATAAAATTCATACCAGTATGACAACAAGCTTGTCTTCACAGTTGCCTGGAGACGCTACTATCGTGTTTCTTAAACAAGGATGTCAAGTTTGTCAATATTTAGTTTCCCTATTTGGCCACATCGACAGATAAAGTTGTCCTAGCTATGGAATCTGTACCTATGAATTTCGTAATATACGTACTTCTAAGCTCTCGTCAGGTTTTTCGGCGGTATAAAGCGCGGGTGGAAATGTGTAAACAGGGGTAAAGGTCGTAAATTCTTTTGACATGGTAATCTGCTACTTGCGAGCGTTGTCGATTCTTTCGCGAGTAGGTCTATAGGTATATAGGTAGGTAGGTATAGATCTTACATGCGAGTCTTTGTGAATTATTAGTTAGCTTAGTTACGTAAGTAAACACGATGTGCACCATATTCGTTATGTTTCATTACCTACTAAAATGGTGTTCGATTTGAAGCATTTTATATAAAATAGCATAATATCGATGCCCAACGGGCAAAATGGGATAACCGCCACTTTGCAAATTTTACAGGAGAGAGGTTTATAGTTCAAAATGCACGAAAAAACATCATTATAAATACTGCGTGGCTTCAGAAAGGTTGAAACCATATTTTACCTTTACTTATTTCTCCATTTAATAGCATCATTATTTTAATAGAAATCAACCTGCAAGTACCATTTACTAAAATGATACAGAACTCGGATACTTGATTTTGCGTTTTAATTAAATGGAAGAAAAACAGCACTAGTTTAAAAAGCTGTAAATGTGAAAGGTCTTGAGAACGCTACTAATGAAAAGGACAACAGCGGAGCTATTTCTATGATGTCTTCTTGGATTGTCCGTCTCGGTAAGCTGGACTGTTTGAAATCTTTTAACAACGGTGTTAGCAGCATTCTTTCTATTCATAGGTTGCAATTTTTAGGATGCTTGGGAGCTTCTTATGACACTTGTCCCTGAACCGGCTCTATTAGTCATAGGTAATGCTTTAGCAAATCTGGACCTGGGGACCTGCGTATGTCCTTAAACTGCAACCAGACCCACCGGAGGACGGGCAGCAGCGTCCTCTTGGTTAACGGTGGTGAGTATTCTCCCCAAGTCGCCTGCTAAGCGTGGGGATTATGGCAACACCCCTCTATTGGGAAGCCTTCGCCCAGCAGCGACAGTGATTATGGCTGACGACGAATGCTTTAGCAAAAGTCAATTAAAAATAATGTACAGCCCGCAGAAAATGCAGTTGCAGTTTTTAATCAGGGAGCCTTTACATTGCCATAGCTACAGTTGGGCCCGTACAAGAAGACAACAAGCGACAAGCGTCTATAACTACCAACTGTGCGCTCGTGCCTTCTCTTCAACCGTTCTTATCACAGTCTTTGAACACACGTTGAGATTCTATATCTATAAATCCATCGGTCCCAGACAGGCAAACCACACACTCATCAGAAATAGATTTCATATAATATAGTACCTACTTATGTAAGTTCGCATCAGATGAGTGGCCAGCCCTAGTTTCAGAGTTGGCGAATCACTCGGATGCTGCTGAAATTGTTTGATGGCTATTGTTATTAACATAGAAAAACCAACTTGAACTGGCAATATCACGTATCATTCAACCTATAGATTAAAAAATATATAGTACTAAGAAAAGCAATAGACTATAATATTTCGCATACACATATGACCTGGTGTTACAAATCCCTATACTTCCTTGAACCAACTAAGCCAATATATCCTATACCTTTATGCATAATGTTCCTTAATAATTTTGCACTTTTTTCAATATAATGGAATTGCACCAAAAAACCGCTTTGCAACTTGAAATTTTGAACGCCCAAAATCACTCGCGCGCGTGTTGGCACTTACGCTGCGGTCGCTAAAGCATTCATGGTTTGTTTTTTGTGCTTTGATTATATACCCAGCCAGAGAGCTAGTTCCTCCGAGGTTTTGTGACATAGTTCTGATATTGGTTCTGATCGTTTGTTTTATAACGTAACCGACAAATTACCTAGATTTTTAGTTTACATTTTGTAACTAACCGCCAGATTTGTTCATAAATCGAAATAGGATAAGCGCCAAATATTGATTTAGATTTATTAGGGCAATTTGTATTAAGTTCGTTAAACAATGAGGCAATACCTTTAATAATTAAAGGGTTAGTTCCAAAAATTATAATAAATGGCGTGAAGTCGTTTGAAATTTGTTCTGTCAAACTTGTCAATTTGACATTGATTGTAAAACAGTTAATTGGAGTTTTGGCGGGAACACGGCAAAATCATGTCGGTGCATTCTATTATTTTCTTAAACTTGCGTATTTTCGCGAATTAATGATTAAAAATGGTGGTGTTTTATTCATTGAGTGTTGAATTACATGCACGAGTGTGGGCAAGTGATATAATGTGGTGAAACATGTCTTTTTGTGTTGTTTTCAAAACTCCGTAGAACATCATAGTAAAGTCGCCACAACTTTACTAGGGCATGACTTGGACTCGACTATGACTAATTTCGTGTGACTGACTGTGATATCATTACATATTTGACTTGATTTTCATATAAATACTGGAAAAAATCATAAACTTGACACTGGCAGAATGCACAACGTGCGATGCCAAGAACTAAGAAAAAAAAAAGCAGTTAATTTCGTTTAAAATCAAAAAACTCTTTACTCATTGCAGTTTGCAGTTTGTTTCATAGAGAAATTAAACACTACGTTTTAGTTTGTTTTCGCTCAGGAGCGTGGAATATTATTGTTATTGTTTTTTCGAACCGAATCGCGATCACAAAAATTAACATGATAGCCCCGCAGATTCTGTGCTTCTTACGCCATCTAGAAAAACATCACGAACTATTCTTTTTTTGAAACTAACGCCTCATTGGGCAGTCATAGGCAAATTAGCACTAACGGCCTTACCTAAAATAATCTCGTTAGTCAATGCTTGCAGCTCTCAGGTAAGAGGTTCATAAATCGTTTGTCTATGGTTAACTTTTCTGTTTAATGTGGTGAAACATGTCTTTTTGTGTTGTTTCCAAAACTCCGAAGAAGCTTGTACTAACGGCCTTACTTAAAAAAACTTTTCAACCGTTAGTCACTGCTTAAGATGCTCTGCCATCTTCTCTCTGACGTGAAGTTGGACGTGCTAGAAAAGGACAGAGAAGTTTAAGCACTGACTAAGAGAATCGAGATTATTTTAGGTAAGGCCGTAAGTTGCCACGACTTAACTAGGGCATGACTGGATTGACTGGACATGTCTGTGGCTACTAAGACCACTACTAAGATAGTAAGATAGACTTAGATAACTACTAAGTTTGTCTTTGCCTGTGAAGTGTGAGTTTGACTGTGACTAAGACTCATTCTTGACTTGAAATTCATCAAAAATATGATATATTATAGATACTTGACACTGGCAAATGCACAGAGTGCGTCGCCATAATCCTCGTAGGAGGAAAGAAGAAAAAAACTTAGGATAACCCGTAGACGGAGAAACTAATAGACGAAAAACTCTTTTTTTTTGAAGTCAGTTTAAATAAATCAGAACATTTTCAAAAATTAAGAAATGCTCGTATCAGATTCAGACTATTTTTAGTAATTTTTTTAATCAGTATCAATGTAAATATTCTGAATAACAATAATATTCTTATAGTAACATAGAATATGTTGTTTTTCCAATAAATAGTGATTTGTGCGATAAAATTGTTGTTTTATAAAAAAACTATTACACGGTAGTTTTCATCGTATTTTCCCTAGCGCAGTTACTGTAATTTCTTAGAATCTATCGTTTTTTTTACGCGGAATTACCGTAAACTTAAATTCAGACATGGTAGCACTGACTGTGACTGACAACGGCAAGGAGTTTTGGCGGGAACGCGAGAAAACCATGTCACTGCATTGTATTATTTTCCAAAACTTGTGTTTTTTCGAGTGTTAATGCATAAAAATAGTGGCGTTTTATTCATTAAGTGCTGATTTACGAGCAAGAGTGTGGGCAAGTGTTATAATGTAGTGATACGTGTCTTTTCGTGTTGTTTCCAAAACTCGGAAGAAGCTTACAGTAAAGTTGTCACGACTTTACTAGGGCATGATTGGACTTGAATGTGACTTACTGTGTGTGACTTGCACGGTGACTACGACTCATTTTACTGCAGAAAGAAGGATCGATGAAGAAATATGTATTCGGCTGAAGGACTAGTTTCCGTGGCCAGGAACTATTAAAAAACTGACAACGGCAAGAGTTTTGGCGGGAACGCGAAAAAATCATGTCGCCGCATTGTGTTAGTTTTAAAAAAATGAGTTTTTTTGGGTGTTAATGCATAAAAATAGTGGCGTGCACGACTGACGTGCATGAGTGTGGGCAAGTGATATAATGCGGTGAAACGTGTATTTTTGTGTTGTTTTCAAAACTCCGAGGAAGCTTGTAGTAAAGTTGCCATGACTTTACTAGGGCATGATTGGACTTGACCGTGACTTACTGTGTGTGACTAGGACTGTGACTACAACTTATTTAACTGGAGAAAGAAGGATCGATGAAGAAATATGTATTCGGCTGAAGAACTAGTATCCATGGCCAGGAAATTATAAAGACAACAAAAACTGACAAGACAACGGCAAGTTGAGTTGAGCCCAGGGGCCTTATTTTTGAATCGTATGCAAGCGTAGCGTATGCGAAAGGAGCTGACCTTCGAACGATACTGTTTGGAATAAGGTTCAATATCGTTTGAAAGGACAGCCTGATAGCTCAGTTGGTAGCATGTCTGCCTTCAGAGCTGTAGGGCGTGGGTTCGATCCCCACCCAGGACAAAAATGTTTGTGACGTACATCGATGTTTGTTCTGTGTCTGGGTGTATTATGTATTATAAGTATGTATTTACGAAAAAAAATGTATATAAGTATTCTATCAGCTATCTGGTTTCCATAATACAAGCTTTGCTTAGTATGGGGCTAGATGGCGCTGTGTGTAATAAATGTCCCCCCAATATTATTATTAAAGTCGGCTTCTTTCGCATGCGCAACTTTGCGCACGATTCAAAAATAAGGCCCCAGGTGGAGCCACAGAAAAGCGAAAGGTTTTGATTTGTTAGATTAGAACCATAGAGTAATGTTATATACGGGGATTAGAACTATTAATTCATAGAGCAGAGTTATTAATTTCTTTGGATTAGAAGAAACTGTCATTGTTTGTTTTGTTTATAATTTGTAGATGGAAGAAGGTGACGTCAATGTTTATAGGCTAGTGTGTTTACAAGCGAACGAAATCCGAAAAAAACGCAAAATTATGGCGCCGGGAAGGTGGGCTTCCGAAACTACTATAAAATTCATCCAGGAATTCAAATTTCACGAATGTTTGTGGAACCCCAAATCGATTAGATATAAAAATAAATCCGCAAGATACGCTGCATACCAAAAACTCGTCGAAGAGATGGATATTCCTGGATTTGGGGTTCCTGAGGCGATAAAGAAAATGAGAGTACTTAGATCAACTTATTACCAGGAAAAGAAAAAGATGCAAAATTCAATACATTCAGGATGTGGCACTCATGATGTATACGTGACAAACATCCCATGGTACACGGAAATGGATCAATTGTTAAAAGATGTTGATGATAGGCGTACAGGTATAGAAAACGTAAGTAGATACTAATAACAATTTTACTATGTAAACTGATGTGGTTTTGACACATTTTAATTTATTTATACGGGATCCAGAAGACGTCCTGACTCCCTTACTAGGGAGAGGGTTTCCTATTGCCATAATCCCCACGCTTGGCAGATGGCTTGGGGATAGCAGAATGCTCATTGTTTACCACCTTTAACCGAGAAGATACTGTTGCCCATCCTCTTGTAATTTTATTATGGATTGGTTTTACGACTTACCCAGGTATATGGGATTACTCAAGTTTAATTAAGTTGCACAGGTACTCTAAAAGGTCACCGAATGTGATTGAAACTAGTCAAGAGTATCTGACCTAATTGAATGTGAGAAATCCCATATCCCATAAATGTATAATCAATAACAATAACAATGTTTATGTACAGTAATTCTTTTATTTTGAAATAAGTACTTTGAAGCGATTCATTTTCCCCGTCACTTCCACGAGTATCTTAAATGAATATCATTCTAGATTGACACGAACATGACACCTGTACCCAATGATATTATATAGATAGAGGAGATATGTCATATCGCGCCCTAAAATGGCCCCGTGGAGACGGCCCTAAGGACTGTCTCGCCTGTCTGCGCTCACTAAGTGAGACGCGTGCTAGCCCTTTTGCTCTCATAAAAGTGCTATCCTCTTTCGCACTCAAGCGCAACTCGTAAAAATTACGGGGCGAGGGTCATTTTCAAACATTGTTTTATTACGCGATGGCGCATCCTTCGTAATCTTTGCCTGTACCACAACACCTGGCTAAATATTATTATTATAGCCCTTTCTGCTGTGGCTTGTCAAATTATTGCTATTGAAATTGTTGAATGTCCGATATTTCCTATTTGATTATTTAAATGTCCAATATATTTATATTTTTGACATCGGCTATTCAGCTTTCTCTGGTTTATGTTTTTCCCCAGCTTGCCTTCCGGCATAGGCCTCTTCCTGAGTGACACCTGGCTAAATAAGGGTGGAACAAATATGCCAGCCACTCAAGGCTGTACTCTGTTATTTTAAGGTGCTTGGGTGGTTGGGTAGGCTGGTAGGGGGGAATGCACAATACACTCCAAGTGGGACATCATTACAGGACCTACCACTTTAAATTAGAATTAGATTGCCTAGAAACTGCACCTTCATTTACAAAGTACAATGTATATCTTTCTCTATCCTCTCGGTCCATTCTTGATGAGTGATTACTACCCATTTGGTCAATACTTTGCAATAAATCTAAATCCTCTTGCCTTCATGATCCTCCTACAATTTGTCCAGTTTCCAGAGCTTCACAGTCAACACGCCTCCTAGTCAAGTATGCAGTTGGAAGTTTTTGTAAGCCAGTTGTGTAAAGTACATGATGTACAATACAATTTTATCAGTAACATTAACGTCTGTAGACACCTATAGATTTTTCTAATATACTAAAGCAACTAATTAGGATACCAAATGCATTCTCGATGATTCTTCAAGCTGTTGACTATCGCATATTGAAAATTTTCTGTGGGTACGCCAATGGGCTATGCCTGTAAGGTTTAACAAATGCGTTTCTAGCGGAAATGCATCATCTCCAACAAAAAATCTACTGTTTGGCAGCAGATTACGTTTCGAGGTTGTGAAATATTGAACAGTTTAAAAAAGGGCCCCAATCTGAGCTTCAGCCATTCGCTCCAATACTAACGTGTGAAAAACAGTAATCATCATCATCAACAACAACCATTAATATGATGCTGTTGCTTCCTTTATAATTATAGTATATTATATATTATTATAGTGAAAAACAGTAATCATCATCAACAACAACCATTAATATGATGCTGTTGCTTCCTTTATAATTATAGTATATTATATATTATTATAGTGAAAAACAGTAATCATCATCAACAACAACCATTAATATGATGCTGTTGCTTCCTTTATAATTATAGTATATTATATATTATTATAGTGAAAAACAGTAATCATCATCAACAACAACCATTAATATGATGCTGTTGCTTCCTTTATAATTATAGTATATTATATATTATTATAGTGAAAAACAGTAATCATCATCATCAACAACAACCATTAATATGATGCTGTTGCTTCCTTTATAATTATAGTATATTATATATTATTATAGTGAAAAACAGTAATCATCATCAACAACAACCATTAATATGATGCTGTTGCTTCCTTTATAATTATAGTATATTATATATTATTATAGTGAAAAACAGTAATCATCATCAACAACAACCATTAATATGATGCTGTTGCTTCCTTTATAATTATAGTATATTATATATTATTATAGTGAAAAACAGTAATCATCATCAACAACAACCATTAATATGATGCTGTTGCTTCCTTAATAATTATAGTGAAAAACAGTAATCATCATCAACAACAACCATTAATATGATGCTGTTGCTTCCTTTATAATTATAGTATATTATATATTATTATAGTGAAAAACAGTAATCATCATCAACAACAACCATTAATATGATGCTGTTGCTTCCTTTATAATTATAGTATATTATATATTATTATAGTGAAAAACAGTAATCATCATCAACAACAACCATTAATATGATGCTGTTGCTTCCTTTATAATTATAGTATATTATATATTATTATAGTGAAAAACAGTAATCATCATCAACAAAAACCATTAATATGATGCTGTTGCTTCCTTTATAATTATAATATATTATTATAGTGAAAAACAGTAATCATCATCAACAACAACCATTAATATGATGATTGCTTCATCACTGTAATCAGTAATCACTGCCACAGTTTGCTGGTGCTTCTATAATAACTTGCTCATACTTATTCTTATTCTTATTCAACGTGGGGGCGATAAGTCCTGCACTGACGTCCCGCTAGGGGTGTATTGTGCATTTCCCCCGCCAGCGTCTACCCGAACCAACTCAGCTCCTTGAAATAATGGAGCGAGGCTCTGGGCCACTGGCATAGTAACTCCAGTGGGTTAGATGGAAGTGTACATGTTAATGATGATGATAATGAGAAGCGTACAAGCTGTTGGGGAGATAAAGCTGCCTCATGCAATCCGGTAGCAATTCTTGTTAGTTCTGTGACTTTGCACTGCCACAGCACATGCTCTACGGTTTCATTGTCCTGCATGCAGCCCCGGCATAACGGACTATCCGTGGCTCCCAGTTTGTATAAGTGGCTGTTCAAGTTGCAATGACCAGTTATAAGGCCTACTAAAAGACGAAGGTCCTGTCGTTGCAAATTCAACAGATTGTTAGTGATCTTTCTGTCCAGGATTGGGAAAGCGGTCTTGGCATGCTTGCAGTCGCCTTTCTTGTCCCACAGATTTTGTTGCTCTTTTTCGCTGTGGCGGCGCAGTAGCTCGCGCACTTCCATCGCTGATGGTCTACAGAGAGCTACCACGTCGTCGCTTACCTGTTTTTTTACACCCTCTTTAGCGAGCGTATCGGCCACGTTGTTACCTGTATATGTTCCGTGGCTCTTTGTCCATTTTACTATAGTTCTATACCTATTCGAGAGTGTTTATAGTATAGTGTGGCACTCGGCAATGACTAGACCTTGTTACAGGTCTTCTTAGTGCATAAATGGTTGCAGCACTATCGGTGGTAAACATGAGGATATCTTTATCACCCCTATCGTTGGGAACAACGATAAACTCACTGAATGGCACGACTGCCTTTGCAGCCAGCAAGAGGCCCATGGCCTCCGCTTGCAGTGCTGTCGTGGTTTTGTTTAGAGCCATGGCCTCCTTGAGTCCAAGCTCCGGCGAGTAGTAGCCGCACGCCGCACCCAGCCCCCGCCTTGTTCTTGGCACCGTCAGTGTAAATGTTCCACGCGGGTTTAATGCCTTCTAAGACGTTGTCCTCAGTGATCAGCTCATACCTTTTGCTGTCTAGATGTGTACTAGCTGTTTTATCAGTACCTTGACTTGCTTCGGGGATTATTCTCATCGCCCGGTCGGAACTTGCTCATAATTTATAGCTCCACAAACTCTTGGAAAATTCCAACGTGAATAGAATCCTCCTTCTATTACATTCCAATCTTCATGTGATGCAGGAACCTGAAACTATTTTATTTTTGTTTTAGCCTAACAATTCTACAATCAAACAAGAAGACTACATTGTGCCTTCTAATACACTAGAAACTGAGAATGAAGATTTGAATCAAACTCATGAAGATGTAAATACTTATAGTGTACGAAAACAAATTCATGATGAAAGTCCCCAGCCTGCAGTTAAAAACATATCAAAGCGGAAAGGAATATTCCAAGCTATTGGAGAGTCAAAAAAATTACAAGAAGCTATCAATAGCGAAGTACCAGTAACTACTGATTATGTAGACCGATTCGATGTATTTGGAAAAAGCGTGGCAATACAGTTAAGATCTATATCATTCGAAAAAAGTATGATTGCACAATCTCAAATACAGAATATTTTGACAGAATTTTCTATCGAAGACTACAGAAATATGTCCACGAAAAATAATAATGACGTATGACTAGACATGGCCTTATGGCTTTAGCCTGCTCTAAGGACAAAAGAACAAAAAAAACATGTGTATGTGAAAATATGTGTAATGTATATGGAGTAACTAATAGGCGAAGGTACTGTGTAACCTCGACTGAGACAAAATACTATGTCAATGTGTGCGTAATGCAAGCTGGCAAGCCAATGGCAAGCTGACAACATACATACGAATTGTATCGATACATGTCAAACTGTCAAAGTTTGTTTTGCAACTTTTTTTTTTTTTTTTCTTATTTGTTGGCATCGCACGTTGTGCATTCTGCCAGTGTCAAGTTTATGAAATTTTCAATTTTTTATTAAAATCAAGTCAAGTATTTCATGAAATCACAGTCAGTCACACGAATTTAGTCATAGTCGAGTCCAAGTCATACCCTAGTAAAGTTGTGGCGACTTTACTATGAGTTTCTACGGAGTTTTGAAAACAACATGAAAATACATGTTTCACCACATTATATCACTTGCCCACACTCATGCATGTAATTCAACACTCAATGAATAAAACACCACTATTTTTAATCATTAATTCGCGATAAAACACAAGTTTAAGAAAATAATAGAATGCAACGACATGATTTTTCCGTGTTCCCGCCAAAACTCCGTTTTGCAACTTGAGTGGCCGACCTTGAAAAAACCGGCACGCTGTGAGGGACAAAAAATGGTGTTGCTGTTTCTCTCTCTGATGTATTTGTTCCGTGTATAGGTGTCTCTTTATTGTGCGAGTGAGGCAGAAATATCTCACATCCTCTATTGGTTTCTCTCTCTACAATGTGGAATCGATTATGGTAATGCTAGGGCTTCGCCAGCATGTAATGCCAGTATTTAGCGCGGTATTTGATACAATACGCAGATATGGCCGGGTGCTAGCGCGCTAATGGGGTAGTGGCATTATTAATGTCGTTAGACGTTAGGCGATATTCAAAGTCAAAATGATAGTGTGGCTACCCATGTAGCGCATTGTTTAATGCATCATTTATTGCATGTTAATTATTCTGATAACTGGACGTAAAGCGTCACGCAGGTGAAGCCCTAGCATTAGAATGAACCAAGTAGTACTAAATAGAAGCACGAAGCCCGCGTAATCTAGCCTTAATAAGTAAGTTTGGAGAATCGAGAAAAGGTGGGCACATATTGGTATAGCAACTAATTACTAAATCTTTTCTTTCCTCTCATTCTGTTTGCTCCGAACATAGGAGTACTTAATTGGCCTCCCACGATATATATATATGTAAAGAAGTGTATAAGTAAATGCCATTGAAAGGGTTTGAGAGCCTTCAAGTAGATAAATAAAACAAAATGAGCTCTCGTATTGATCCACTATGATCTTGCATTTTATACTTAAGCCACACAAGGTAGAGAACTGTATTCTTGGGTATTAATTATGTGACTGCCTTATAGCTCACCTTATACCGCCACGGCTTAATTGCATCGCCGTGCCATGTACGCCAAGGTAGTACCAAAAATTACCTATTAAAAATGTTTTTTTTTTCATTATTACTTATCCATAATTAAACATTTACAGGCCATATTTTTGTCATCGGTAGATGCAAGGCTGTCTTAAACTATGCTTGGGCCCAAGGGCAAACAAGAATTTGGGGCCCTTTAGGAAAGTAAAGAAAGCGAATTATATTATCATTTTTCTCCTGCCTTTTTTGTCTTAAATCGATCCTAACTAAGACTAAGCCAAAATCACGTCAAATGTTATGGAAATGTAATACTTCTAAAAAAAAGGAAAAGTTAAGACTTGATTTTGTATTAATTTGGTTAAATAAAATCAACAAAATGTTGACTTCTATTTTAAGACAAAAGTAAGTTCTATTTTCGACCCGAGTACTCACTGTTACAGTGCCCGACCAAAATGTTTTGAAAAAATGTAAGAGAAATTGTCGGTCCTTCGGGTTCCTTCGGGGGGGTCCTGAGGATGGGCGCCCTGGGCACGAGCCCCGTGTGCCCTTATGGTAAAGACGGTACTGTGTAGACGTCATTGGCGCTCAGGGCCCGCTAGCGCTTGTCACATAATTATAGACTGGCGGTCACTGGTAGTGGAGCGGTGCGGGAGGGGCGTTTTATGTAGAGATTTAACATCAACAGTCTTACTTAAAAAAAACTACTCAACTGTTAATCACTGCTTAAGATGCTAGAAGATGCTCTGCCATCTTCTCTCTGACGTGAAGTGTAACATGCAAGAACAAGACAGAGAAGTTTAAGCAATGACTAAGAGAATCGAGATTATTTTAGGTAAGGCTGGTAATATCTCAGGGTGACGAGCGCAGTGCAGTGCGGCGCAGGATTGTGTTCGCAAGTTCACAATTCTCGCACTGCTACTGTTAGTGGCAGGCGTGACGCTAAACACCAGGCGAACGTCTTGCTCGTCTTGTCACTTAAATGTATTTAAAAAAAAGTTACGTCAAAATATGACGAGAGACTTCAGTCGGGCGCCACGTCTGTACCACTGTTAATTATTAGGTATAGTTAAGTAGGTTAAATACCATGCAGCATGCAAATTATTATCCGTACCTATCTTTAAGCCTAGTTCGGTGTATGTTAGTCATTTAGTTGAGTGATGCACTCGTCACTAGTAGACACAGTACTAAAATACTTGATACTGTTCCCACTCGTTCGCACTACGGTCGAGTACCGTCCCTATTTTACATTTTAAGTTTTCCTATTCATCCGAGGGTTGTCTGGAAGAGATCGCTTTTATCTATAAGACGAACTTTTGTACCTATCTGTAGTGTATTATGTTTGTAATGTCCTTCTAAAATACTTGATAGTGTCCCCACTCGTTCGCACTACGGTAGAGTACCGTCCCTATTTCATATTTTAAGTTTTCCTATTCATCCGAGGGTTGTCTGGAAGAGATCGCTTTTAGCGAGAAGACCGCCTTTTGTACCTATCTGTGGTGTATTATGTTTGTAATGTCCTTTCTATGGTGTCAATAAAGTGTTATTGTATTGTATTGTCCGAGACACGAGTGAGCCGCGCCAGCGAGCAGCGGCGCGAGGAGGGAGGCGCTAGGAACTCGCCCGAAAATATTGAGTATGATGAACTGACTCGACTATCGTCGTCAGCCATAAAACGTCCACTGCTGCACGAAGGCCTCCCCCTTTTTAGAGGGGTGTTGCCATAATCCCCACGCTTGGCAGGCGGCTTGGGGATCGCAGAATGCTCCAAGAGGACGCTGCTGCCCGTCCTCCGGTGGGTCTGGTTGCAGTTTAAGGACATACCCAGGTCCATACTCGACTCGACTCTACTATATCGTGTACTTAATTACTAACGCAGTGCGAACTAGGCTTTATGCGGAAACCATCGAAAATACGTAGATACGAGCGTATTTGATAGGAAAATGTACAAAAAAGGAAGTTTTTTTGAAACTAAGCCCGTTGTTTCCATAAGTATTAGATTAAAATACCACTAAGATACAGTGATAATACTTATTAGATATTAATATTTAATATAGATTTTTAACTTATATTAAGTAGATTAATACTTGTGAGATGTCTAAACCTAGTCTAATAGCTAATTTAGTTATAGTTTATCCAGTGTTTACATACTGCAGCGCCCTAACAAGAGGGCCTTTGTACCGGCATCTAGTTATTAAACAAATAACGTTAAGTACGTTAACGTTAACGTTAGCATTGGCAATAAATGAATATATGACCAATATTTTTTTATGAACCTTATTTTTAATTTTTTTTTATACTCTCAATTGACGAGACTAACAAGACTTTCGCCTGGTGTTAAGCGTCACGCCTGCCACTAACAGTAGCAGTGCCAGAATTGTGAACTTGCGAACACAATCCTGCGCCGCACTGCACTGCTAGGGTTGCCACCATTTTTTTAAACAAATAGAGTATATTAATTTTCAAGGCTAAAAAAAAAGTACAACATCTGAAAATAAAGTACTATTTATTTACCAGACTATTTCTCTTCCATACATATTTTTTGTTACTTCTAGCAACATCCAAGAAATATTTGTTGCTCTTAAATATATTAACAGTATCTTTACAATCAATCACTAAATTTAAAAAGCAGTCCGGTCCGTTCCGTTACACGTAAAAAAGAAAAGTTAATACAAAAAATTTTCACAGGTAAAATTAAAGTATTTTCACGTACTTTACTGCCCTCATAAAGTGTAAAGTACGTTTGGCCAAAATAGAGTACAATACTTTATTATAAAGTAAAGTACGTGAGGCAACCCTATGCACTGCGCTCGTCACCCTGAGATATTAGATGTTAAATCTCTTCATACCCAGTAATTTCCTTGGTAACATTGCCCTTCAAACCGGAACATAGTAATGCTTGCACACTACTGCTTGGCGGTTGAATAACTGGCAAAGGTGTGGTACTTCCCCAGGCGGACTCCGCAGTAGAGTCCTACCACTACATACAAAAATAAGTTTTTAACATTTCCCATGCTTCCTTGTATGAACTAGGCCAAAATATCACATGCCTTTACTTAAAGAAGTATGTTTGTATGTATACTTATTTTTGTATAAGTACTCGAAACGATATTACAGCGGAAAAACACTAGAAATTTACAGAAAAAACAATTTTGATAACAATGGACTTCCGCAATGTAACGCCTGAATCAATCACATCTATTAAGGATAAGGATATGTCAGTTATTAGTTCAACCTGTGAGGGGAGGGCGATATATACCGAAACACAGGTCTTGAGCCTAGGTCGGCAGCTCAGTCTACCTGATTATTTATAGAAGGTTAGACTAGCCAAATAGGTAGGTAGGTACTTTTAATATTTAATTGTGAAACTTTAAGTAATAAAGATATATAAATAATAATTATTATATATTATTAGAATTTTGGAAAATAATGATTTATTTATAGAAATAAAAATTTCGATCAAAAAAAATGGTTTTTATTCAAATGCTCTAAATTTTATCAGCGACAACACCACATTATTTTTTACAAATTACAATGCCGGACTAATGTTTTACGTGAGTAACCGTTTATTTTTTTATTTCGTCGTCGTCAGCCATAAAACGTCCACTGCTGGACGAAGGCCTCCCCCTTTATAGAGCGGTGTTGCCATAATCCCCACGCTTGGCAGGCGGCTTGGGGATCGCAGAATGCTCACCACCGTTAGGCAAGAGGACGCTGCTGCCCGTCCTACGGTGGGTCTGGTTGCAGTTTAAGGACATACCCAGGTCCCATTTTTTTTATTTAATGCGTACCTATACTTGAATAATTCAGTTAAATCTCACCTAAATTGCTCAAAGCCATTATCATCATCAATTGTATTATGTGATTTTCAACTCTAAACAAATGCAAGACGCGCGGGTGAAATCTGATATTTTTCTGATGAAAAGTATGGCTAAGTACCTACTTATATGATTATCTTATTACACTCTTGGTCATGCAACGGCCAATGGAGAGAGCTATGCTCGGAGTTACTTTGCGCGATAAAATCCGGAACGAGGATATACGCCACAGAACCAAAGTCACCGACATAGCTCGCAGGTTTTGCAAGTTGAAGTGGCAATGGACAGGCCAAATCGCTCGACGAACTGATAACCGATGGGGGAACAAAGGTTCTTGAGTGGCGACCGCGAACCGGAAGACGCAGCGTAGGAAGGCCTCCCACTAGGTGGAACGACGACATTGTAAAATTCGCGGGCAACCGGTGGATCCAAATGGCAGGTTGTCGTACAGTGTGGCGGTCTAAGGGGGAGGCCTTCGTTCAGCAGTGGACGTCTCCGGGCTGATGATAAACACTCTTGGATTTCGTATGCATTGCATCACAATTGCCTCCAGGAGTTTAACTCTGCCACCATACTTAGTAACTCCGCCAAAACGAAACGGATGTTACAAATTAAAATGAATGATTCTACGACACTACACAACTGAGATTTCTACATGAAATACACAAATACCTAATCATCTACACTGTACTAAGATCACATTGTGTGTTACATAATTCAGACTTCTAAGTAAGTACATTAAAATAATTATCAGCCAAGGCCTAAACGAATGAACTTGGAACTATAAGCTAAGTTATTGGAGGTGGTGTAGGGACACCATAAAAATGTTTTTTGTATGCGTGAACGCTTCAAGTGGATGCAGATTGGATGCGAGACCGATGTATTGTAGAAAGCTTAGTTTTGGGATTAGTAAGTAATATTGCGTCTTCCGAACCATTCACATGTGTTGTGCTAGAGATCAGAGTTATAATTTTAATAAATAGTTATTGTGTTCATTTTGATTGTACATGTAGAAATAGAGTCGCCAAAACTTAGCCTTTTGTATGTGTTCTAAGGTAGTCAAAACTTAGCCTTTTGTGTGTGCTGTTAGTTTGTTTTAGTGTGATAGTGTGAAAGTTTACTTGAAAGTGTGCGATGCATGTTTACCTTGTCCCCTGCAAAAAATGGCAGTAAACATAATTATGTAAGCAGAGTATCGCCGATGGAATCTCCATCTGCAATGCATCGTGTATGTGTGCACACATACACTCACAACTCGCAGATTTTAACAACACAATCATCATCTACATCCACACTACAGATTTCTTAAAGAGAGGTTTTTGAGAGCTTTTAAACTGTTGTACTTATTTTTTTATTTGTAGTGCTGTTTGAATTGATAAGTATTGGAAAGATTCAGTTCCGAAAAGCTATTGTTATCAATCTGTTACGAACCTTGACCTAAAGGCAGGTGCGTACCCAGGTATACTGGGGCTGTACCATGAACGCTTATTCCGGGACCGAATCCGCTCAGCTGCCGACTGCGCTACTGTGAATTTTGTCGCCTCGCAATAAGGTTCGCGGTCGCGCAGTGTCGGCAGCTGAACGTATTCGGTCACGCTATAAGCGGTTCACGGTACAGCCCCAGGGGTCTTAATTTTAGAATCGTGCGCAAAGTTGCGCATGCGAGCGGAGCGGACTTTTAAACGATATTGAACCTTATTCCAAACAATATCGTTCGAAGGTATCTCCTTTCGCATGCGCAACTCTTGCGTATGATTCGAAAATAAGGCCCCAGGTCTATTATATTGTAATCGCCTTCCAAAGGCCACGTCACGAGAGAGACCGACACTTCGTCACCGTAAATGGCAACTCGCCCGTCACATTACAGTACCGTATGTTTATTGCTTTAATAACGTTGACCCGACCTGAACGCGGCCCAAGCTACCCGTTACGAAATTAAAAACGCTGTCGTATATATGTTTTCCCTGAACTCTACCCAGCATTAAGTAAACATTCCTGTAATTGCGTTGTCTAAAAAATGCGAAGATATTTTTTCGGCTGCGAAAACGGACCGCATACGAAATGAGCTCGGGATTATTATTTGCAGAGTTGACATCCTAATTAGCGTGACTTTATTTTCCTGCTCTAGTCTAATCTATCTATATTTTTTATGTAGAGACACCACCGACTGCTACATTCTTAATAGATGATGGGTTGCCCAAAATACGTGAAATTTTACTGAGATTTCATCATCATCATTCTTCATAATTAAATTTGGAGGGCAGTAGGCAAAACTTCTTGCGATCCCTGCGTCTTTTAGATGCTGGTACGTAGCTCAAAGTTGCTGGTATATAGTCCAGTACACTCCTTGAAGTCGTCTAGCCGTTTCCTGCTGGGACATCCTAAAGTTCTTCGAGGCCCAACCTTGGAAATTAAACAATTTATTGATTACACCAAAGTTGCACATCAAATTTCATTAAGTACCTATGTCTCAAAAAATATTCACTTAATAAAATGAAATAATCATTATAAAAATACTTACATTAATTATCTTATTTATTACCTTATTTTAAAATAAGGTTCAATGTCATAAAACAGATTATCTTGTAACCACGCTCGATCTTGCTTTTGAAGCACCCGGTTGAAGGAGCATGCCTAATGGAAGCTGGCCTATGCCTGGCTGGCTGGCTGGAAGATTATAATGACTCAATGAAACCACTGCACCCAATGAAAGATTACTACATTATGGATGCACAATTCCCTCAGTAACTCGCAAGGTAAAGTAAAACTTACTATGCATAAACACATCAAAGTGCGACGTAGTTATAAACCGAATGAACAAATACTAGACAAATATGTCTCATACAATAGTGAGTTACGGACCTGGGTATGTCCTAAAACTGCATCCAGAACCACCGGAGGACGGGCAGCAGCGTCCTCTTAGTTAACGGTGGTAACACTGCGATTCCCAAGCCGCCTGCCAAGCGTGGGGATTATGGCAACACCTCCCTATTATGGGAGAGGCTTTCGTCCAGTAGTGGACGTCTAACAGGCTGATGAAGAATAGTGAGTTACGGAGATCAGTGTGGAGACATGCGGCCTTACTTAAAAAAACTTTTCAACCGTTAGCCACTGCTTAAGATGCTCTGCCATCTTCTCTCTGACGTGAAGTTGCACGTGCTAGAAAAGGACAGAGAAGTTAAGCAGTGACTAAGAGAATCGAGATTATTTTAGGTAAGGCCGATGGTTTTAGGGTGCGATGTCCTCTTTGATTACCTAGTCATGTGTCATCTCTATAACTACGTAGCATACTATTTCAAAGGTTCCAACCATTATTAATTGCAGAATTACCTATTAATTATTTAAAGGTGTTATGATTCATCGTAGGATCATACATAAGTAATCATACATAGAGAAAGGTTTTTTTTTTATTCATTTTTTTTTTGGGACTTTTGTACATGTACATGTCAGTCCCATCGTATCTTCTTAACCTAGTGCTAAAAACTAATACAAACACATCTACTGGAAAAATTGGCGGTGCGGGTCACTTAAGGCGACTCACACAACTGAACAACTCACGAGCTGCGTATAGAGAAAGGTGTCACATTGAGATTAATTTCACCAATTAAAGTAGGTAAGCACCTAAGTATTTACTTCACTTGATGGGTCCTTTTCTCTAGAATGAAAATTAAATAAAAGAGTACCTACCTACCTATCTACCTTCCTCCCTAAGATCAGGTAAAACTTTCTACCTACTAAAAATTTAACATCGCACTTGCATGTAATAAGCGAAGGTACCGCGCCTTCGCTTCATATTTCAAGTAAATTCCCATACCTTGGAGTTGGAAAGTCTCGGACAAAGAAGTGGAATAATTTTGAAACAAATTCAAAGCTCGAGGAACAATTAAACCGCTTGAATGTCAAATGGGAAAGCTGGACGAAGTTTGAGAGCAAAAGTCTTAATTTAAAGACAGACATTTTCTTACTCAGTTCAGTTTTAAGTAAGATTGTTTTGTATAGATGTAAAGGAAAATGGAGTTACAGTTCATGCAGTGGAAAAACATGGAAAAAATGGTTTTTACAACTTGGCAGTATGTTCGAAGTATGATGCCAATAACAAATAAAAAAACCTACATACGAAGATGTATCAACTTTTAACAAAGTACTACCTAAGTAGATATAGTAACTACGTAACGATATGTAGGTAGTTGAGAAGTACAATAAAAGCCTTCGGATGCCAGCTTGCCAGCACCTATAAAGGCCCATCTTATACGTATCTCTGTTATTAGATGGGAGAACCACGTAACAAATAAAAAGCCACTGCGGGAACGGGAAGTAAGTTGGAAACTATGTTTCTTCCGGTCGGATTCGTAGGCTCCGAAACAATTTAGCTCTCCCCTGGGACGCCAGGGTTACATGACATCAGTAACGTCGTTCGCTGATCTGGGATACTATTTGTGAATGTTACAATATCCAGTTGATGAAATAGAGCATGTGAGAGTTTTCGATTTGTGATGACCGTAGATATTAGAGACAAGCAGACCCATTAATCTTTCGGGATACTTTTCGAGTACTTTAGCCACAGATACTTTTCGAGTACAGAAGTACTCAAAAAGTATCTGTGGGACATAATTACTATATTCCCCACCTGTCGGTCTTTTACATCTCACGATCATATTATGACTAAAAACCGTAACACTAAGTAATTTTAAAATTTCATATTAAGTAATAAAAAAGTAATAAAGTAAGTAATATTTTGGCATACAAGCAGCTGTGGGAAACGTAGGTAACGTAACCTATATAATAAATAAAATATTCCATGTGTTAATCCAGATAAGGTAAACCTTATCTTCATTCAGCCTTTTTTTTTTTTTTTTTTTTTTTTTTTTTAACGTTGGGAAATGCATTTACGCATACCCTCCCGCCGGGGCGGCAGGAGGGTTATGTCGGGCTCGGCACCAGAGTGGCACCACTACCGACTAAAAACCCAACGGTGTTCCATCACTGCGCCTTGTGCCGAGGCCACGGGTACGCTCTCGCATTCGTCCGCGACCTCGACAGCGCTGCCCTTTCGAGCCCACCACGGGGAGCCAAAGCTCCTCCCGCACCGATGACGATGTGTCGGAACACCCAGACACATCGTGCATCCACCTCGGAGACCATGCCAGCGAGATGGGCGCCGGACGGCCCCACGTCCAACGCCCTGGCCTCCATGCGGCGGGTCAGGTGAGTGGTCCCGCCGCCTGCCACTTCGGCCGTTGAGGATGGGGAGCTCTGGCCCCTCTGGCCTGTCCCCATCCCGCAGCCCCACCACAACACACCCGGTGGGTGCCCCCTCAAGGCAAGCCCTTGATGAGGCCACCACCCGGTTGTCCCTCCTCACTCTCCACTGTGCCCTCTGCTAATCAGAGGGACACGTGGAGAGCCCTCATGTCCGGACCAAGTCCGGACCCTCAGTAAGGGCCCAGCCACCACCGTGGCCCTTGGGAATGGAGAGCTCTGGCCCCTCTGGCCTGTCTCCATCCCTCAGGCTCGTGCAGTGGCCTAGCCCCCACCACGGTGGCCGCTTTCGCGGCCCCACCTCGGGTACCTCTTAGCTTCACCGTGGGGACACTTCCCACGGCTACTAAGCCCCGACAAGGCGGGTACCCACGGGGGGGATCTTCATTCAGCCTCAGCTATCTGGTTTCTATGATACAAGCTTTGCTTAGTATGGGGCTAGATGGCGCTGTGTGTAATAAATGGCCCCCCAATATTTTTTATTTTATTTATTCCAAATTTCACTTAAATAGTAAAGCCGTTACAGCGTGAATACCTAATTAAGTAACAAACAAACGCATCGCATTGTATTGTATCGCAGCTATAATAATAATAAATTTTTATTTCAGACCAATTACATCCATATACACAAATTACACATAAAACAAAAAATACAAATTGGAAAAGATTTAAAATTCGGTGGTGTCAATGTCAATCAATAAATAATCAATAGTCGAAAAAATTTAATTATAATTAAAACTATTATAAATCAAATAATTAAATGTCAAAATAAAAATAAAAATGTCAAATAATAATTGCATGTCAAATTAAAAATCAAATAAGCATAGCATTAGCATAGCATAAGTATAGCATCGACGTGTTGGCTGAGAACTGAGACCTCGCAAATAATCTTTACAACTTTTTTACGGATTCAGCTCGTATTTGAATGAACGGCGTACTTGTTTCTTGATGTTTGGATCAGCGGTTCTCAAGTAATTTTTGAAATATAATATTCACAGTGCAACTGCTGCCATCACACGTGCGACGCGCAGCAGCCCTAAACCCACAATGTAATGCACGCGGTCGCGCACGCGTCGTTCTTGGTTTTCATTTTCATCATTGAAAAAGTCATCAGATGGGAGCAAAACTATAGTCGGTGCATACGACCTAATAAAACACGCAAGTATAGCAAATAATACAAGTACTGTACCTACCTACTTAAAAAAAAAACAACTGGACAACCTGGATGGCATTTTTCCCCCAGTTAATTTGATTTAATAACCGAACTACGGAACCGATTTCGATAAAATGTATATGGGATAACCTCTAAGTATCTATGACCTACCAAAAAAAAACCCAATTCATAATTGGCGGAGTAGGTTTAAGTATAATCGCGTAACAGACATACAGTCGAATTGAGAACCCTTTTTTGAAGTCGGTCGAAAAGATACCTAACAAAACATGTACAAAACACGTATTCTCGCAGTAGACAGAGATCATCATGTTTCGTCGTAGTTTTCATAAGGAACGTACCTACTTACCTAAGCAATAATTTCATGCAAGCAAAACTTTCAAGTGCGTCGATTCGCGACTGCATTGGAAGCGGCCCAATAAATTACCAATCAGGTGTAACCTCGCTATCCTGAATGCCCTCAGTTGAGAACGAGCCAAGTTCTCACCAACTATGAAATATTCTGTTCTATTCATCCGTCCTATGTAAAGTGCACTTACTTGCACAAATTTGAGGCAGAACCATTACCAGAGTCTCGCGGGCTATTTCGTCCCGTTCAGCCGGAAAAGTGCTATGAAATCGTAATGGTGTTGAGGGTAATGGAATTCGGGTATGCTTCAATAAACAGACTAAACAGAAAAGCGGAATCTTACCGTCATCGAGGTTTTTAGGTTCATTGGACTGAAGCTCTTTCGCTGGGTCCAGATTGAATCTAGTTTGGTTTTTGTGTTGAGTGACAAATTCGGATAAGTTGGGTTGACCTTTGTATCGTGTTGATACTGAAATTTGGAGTTTTTCCCCTAAAACTTTTATTTTGGTTCATAAAAATGTGAACATTCAAACGGACTCTACTTTAAATGGTGCCTCCATAACAATAACCTTTACGAAAACTTCATGTGATACTCCCTGGCAGGACCAGTTTCATTTTACTAGGTAATAATTCCCTCACAGTAGTTAGGTATGTATTGTATATTGGTAAACGATTACATTTTACGCTGTACTTGCCTGATCTTATAGTTATTTTGGTTGTGAGGTTTTTTTGTGAAGCGGACTACAATTTTTCCAGCTATTCAATCGCCAAGCAGTACAACAACTCTACACCAGTACAAACATTACTGTGTAATATTGCGTAGTATGCAACTATTCTAGTATATTCCGGAACGAAAGTTAATATTTTCAGGCGATTAAATGCAATAAGAGATTACCTAAGTACCTATGTCCTATTATGGCCGCATATAAATGCTAAATAGGTAGATAGGAGATACCTTGTCGAAAATGCCCAAAGTGCTAAGCCCGTGTTGCAAGAACTCCTATATAACCCGAAATACAGAACTCAATCAGGCTCATGACGGTATAAATGATTTACGTTATAGGCAAGCGTGACGCTTTCCAGCAGGCCAGCGAATTCGTCTTCTGCTGGTCTCGTAACTCAGTTCGATAAAAATGTTTAGCTTGTTTATTAATCTAATAACCTAGGTAAGTACCTAACTAGTGACATAATGCATATTTTTTGAAATATCGATAAAACGCAACTGAAAATATTCTTGAGTAAAGTGTGAACATCAAATTGAAATGAACTATTTGAAATGGTGCTCCCATAAATTTTTATATGAAAACTTCTCATACATTGTGGACTAAAGTGGACATTAAGGATAATCTATGTCATGAAATCCGAACTTTTCTTTTCTTTACCCTTCTTTGTAGTGCTGCACATACGTTTTAAACGATTTTAATTGCTATGTTAGGAACAAAATCACATCTCAGCAAAATAATAAAATTGATCCACTAATACTTACATAGATTAAATTCAAATTCAAAATTTAAATATTATTTATTAAGATAACTGGGATCCAGGGGTTAGTAACAAAAGGTTTACAAACTTACAAAACTATTTTGTTAGTATACATAATTAAATACAAAATAAAAAGAATAAGCTTTAATTCATTTTAATAAAGTTCAAATTAGATTAATAACATTCAGTATGTTTACTTTATGCAAACTTTATTGTTTTGTTTTTATTATATCGGACGGAAAGTCGCAACCAAATACCTACTTGACACTGGCAAATACTCAAAGTTCAATGCCATAATCCTCCTTGGAGGAAAGAAGAAAAAAAGACTTCGTTCTAAAGTTCGTCTTCGTTAAAACGTTTCTAATATGAGTGTCCTTTCGTGTTGTTTCCAAAACTCCAAAGAAGCTTATAGTAAAGTTGCCACGACTTTACTAGGGCATGACTTACTAAGTGTGACATCACTTTGACTGTGACAGACTCATTCGACATGAAAATTATCAAAAACTTGATACAAATAAATACTTGACACTGGCAAATACACAAAGTGCGACGCCATAATCCTCCTAGGAGGTAAGATGAAATGGCGCCAATTAACAAATGGCGCTAAGTGCGCGTGGTTAAAATTAGAAAAAAAAAGTAGTGATGAGAATTTATTTCCTTACATTTTCTGTTTAATATTAAAGTAAGACAAACGTATTGAGCAAAAGCGCTTCCAAGGAGGTTCGATCATTCAGCTTATTTATTATTTTATAATGTGAAACTCTTTGGTGGAGTTCTTAAATTATTATTATGGAAATAAAAAATAATACCGTAAAGTTTACGCAAGGCGCTATACAAGGGAGTGTGCGGTAAAATAGGTACTTAGCTGAGACTACCTATTTTACCGCACGTTCCGTTGTATGGTGCGTAATGTTCAACTTTCGAACCATGTATACAGGCTTCGTAAATGCATTTTTCGAGCAAATGTGTTGTAAAATACTATAATAGTCGGTGTCAGTTCTCGACTTCTCGTAGCATAGCGGATTCTGCGGAGTCCTGTTATAATAACAGAAAAAATATTTACCAGCAGCTTTGGCTTATCGAATCTATAAAATTTGTGACAGCTGAAATCTTTTCCCTTTATAATAAAATAGCCACGACAAAATAAGATTCTTCGACTACTTTGAGATTTTCGTATTCACGCGCTATTTACTTTGAGATGCAATAAAATACCCATTAATTCCACGGATGGCCATTTTCCGCCACTCTGAACATCAAGACGTTAGGTTTTCGAACGCAACTTTCTTTCACTTGGAAAGGTGATATTTTTACATCTTCACGATCCCACGTTTAGTCAGAGACTTCGGAGATCGTATAAATTATAAGAGTTTGTAACATTTTGCTGTTATATTAGGACCCGTTGGTTGCTGGGACGTATAATTTCGTAAGTTATTAATCAAAGGCGGTTTTATTATAAAATGTTTTGGAGATAATCGATATGACACACCGGTACGGACATGATGATTTAGAGGACGTGGTAGCCTAATGGCAGATCCAGCGACTGATCAAGAGTTCTGACCGCCCTAGGCTAATTATGAGGACGCGCCCCCGCCAGGTGTGTTACGGACGGCTTAAAAAGTAGTAAGTGAGTAGAGTAGTAGTGTGAAAGTTTTAACATGGTTCATACTACCTATAAAAGTTTTCAGATCGATCTGCAAGCGAAACTAACGTTGTCCTTTAATCTGAATGACATTCAACCTTAGGGTGCCAAACCATTTTTTAAGCTGACCGTACATAAAGGCAAAGTACCTCACGCATTATAAGACCAAAATCATGATAAGTGACTGCAGGCTACCAAGTAGAAAACCTGAAAGTGACTTGTATTGGCTTAGTTTCTATAGACAACTTAAGGCCTACGCAGACCGGGACGGCATGGCAAGGGATTTCAAGTTTTACTAATGGACATTCAAACGTATTGATATAGAAATACAACATAAATTGCTATGCTTTAAAATGATGCCGCGGGATAATAAAATCCCTATCGATGCCATCGGTCTGCGTAGACCATTAGTTGCCATTGCCATTGGCCATGAGCGTGGTCAGTGTGTGAAGTTGCTTCGACTTGAGTATTTTTAAATATTTACACTTTTGTAATTGTTAAAAAAAAGAGGAGAGGGATTATACAAGTGAAACATTTTTGCACGTGATTAATGATTTATTTGAAAATTATAGTAATTAAGTAATTATTTTTAGATTATACAAAAGCCCTTTTTCGTGCTTTAGCGTTTGCAAATCTTTCCACAATATTTTCAAATTTAATAGTTTGTAAAAAATCACTTTCTTTGTACATTAGCGAGAGCGCTGCAAGTTTTTGCTGGCGGAGTGTGGAGCGCAAGTAATTTTTTACTCTTTTAAGTGCTGAAAAAGACCTTTCGCCGCTGCAGTTGGTAACACTCATTGTCAAAAAAATTCTTAATATTATCTCCACATTCGGGAACATGCATGAAATATTAAAACTTTTTGTTAACTGCAACAAACCCTTTGGGGTTCTGGCAGAAATAGAGTGCTCGGCCTCGGTGTCAGATTTTAAAAACTGCGCCAAATGGTTAAAATCATAAAATTTATTGTTAAAATCAGGGACTCTCAAGCGCATTTAGTTTTAGTGTTTTGTCTCGGTCTAGTTGAAATATGTAGGGTAGATGCAATGATGCTAGATTAGTGCATTCGAAGACACGGTTTTAGCGCGCCCCCCCGATTCTCGCGCCCTAGGCTGCAGCCTAATTAGCCTAAGGGTTAATCAGGGCCTGGGCAGATCTCTTAACTTGGAATATCGTGAGATCGTGGGTTCGAATCCCGGGCCCGCCGCACCAACTTGAAGCTTTCATACCACTGTTTTGTTTATTTATTTCTCCAGCAGGAGTCTAATTTTTATTCATATTTATTATGTAAAATGAGCCCAATCCCTAGCATTCTTGTCCTTCTCAGCTTTATTACTAACATTTTTCTTTGTCTGTTCCCTATGTATCTACGTAAATGTTTAATTCTGTGCCTATTTTTTAACATAATTATTTTATAAATACTATAGGTACCTATGTTTTTTTTCATCATCATCATCATCAGCCCGGAGGCGTCCACTGCTGAACGAAGGCCTCCTGCTTAGACCGCCACACTGTACGACAACCTGCCATTTGCATCCACCGGTTGCCCGCGACTTTTACAATGTCGTCGGTCCACCTATGGGAGGCCTTCCTACGCTGCGTCTTCCGGTTCGCGGTCGCCATCTTCTTATCTTACACTCTCTGTTTTTTCTAGTAGTCCCGTGCGTCTTAAGAAGGTTAGTGCTGAAAACCAGCGCTGCTAAGAAATTAGCAGCATGATGCTGAGAACTAACCTTTTTTTGTCGCACGTGGCACTGCAGCGACATCTGTTACATATTAATATGTTTTACCTACTCATTTGTTATATTGTATTTTGTTGTTGTAGTGTCTTGTGTGATAAAAATAAATAATTTATTTCTTTCTTTCTTTCACTGCGGATTTTCGTTAGACGGAAACATCTTAAGGAAACTTCAATGGCGTACCTACCTATGTGAATCCACCAAACCGCAACTGGGCCAGCGTGGTGGATAAGGCTAAACCACCCTTCCATCAGGGTAGGCCTAGTCCAGCAGTGGGCTAGGTATTAAAATACTGATTATGCTTATACATGTATTATTTTAATCAATCAACAATCTCTGTTGCCTGTACTGAGCCAGCCAACAATCACTGTTGTCTGAGTTTTCTATATTTTTTTCTTAAGGCCGGGTTTTCCCATGTTTCCATATAGTACGTTTTTTACTGCGGTCGATCATTAGTCTAAAAATATATCAGATAGGGTTACAGTGTAGGTACCTTTTAGGTATTTAAAGCCTAAAAAATGTCTACTGCTTACTACTTACTTGACTACCTAAATAAATAAAAAATTGCAAGAGGAAACATTGGTACACCTGCCTTTAAAAAATAACGAAAAACTGTTTGTTTGTTTGAAAAAATAAAACAATTTTTCATAATATTTATGTATTTATTACCAAGCGCATGTTCAAATGTAATGTATCTTATCTTAATATTATAAATTATAAAGTTAAATTGGCCTTACCCCGTTTCTCTACACAAATACTTACGTCTTCCAGATTCGCACAATAGCCTCGCTTATCGGGGCGGCGCAACGTTATTAAATAAACAGCCAGCGTACACACCAAACCACAAGTTGTCTCTAAAACTATTTCAACCCCTATTCACTAAGCGATAGAGTAGACAATATTTTCAGTTTGTGTGGTTTTGTGTTGCTGAGTGTACGCACCCCTCTTGTGTTCCTATCGGTGTATGAGTGCAGACTACTCGGCTAAATTATTGAAATCCGTATTTGTCGATGGCGACTGCAGATGTTTCATTTCCAGTGTCTGGATTTTGTAGTGCCAGGATAGTGCCAATATGTTTGGTATTTTCGTAAAAGTCTGCAATGTAAGGAGAATTTATGGCAGAGTTTGTTAGACTAGCTCTGGCACAGAATAAATAATAGTACTCCGTACAGAAAGTCCACTCCGCAAAGGAATTGAAATAAATAAGGACTCTATCTACTAGGCAATAAAGTAGCAATTCAACTCGCACAGCGCTGGATACCGCTCGCTATATTCACCTAGATATACCGCTCTCTTTCTATCACGTATGCTTAGTTACGTGCAACGAGGCTAGCGTGCGGGCGGCCACTGACTACAGTCTTGCAATGTCCTCGCGGCGCGGAGCGCCGGCCGAACATACCTATACTGCGGAGTGACACCCCCCTGACTCTGGTTACATATTCCAAAATATACATATTTTTTTATTGGTTCTTTATCTTACTTGAATTTTGCCAAGCCGCCTGCCAAGCGTGGGGATTATGGCAACCCCTCCCTATTAAGGGGGAGGCCTTCGTCCAGCAGTGGACGTTTTCTGGCTGATGATGACTTGACTTTTTGCGCTAGAAGATGATAGAGAGAGGACGAAACAGAAGAAAAGACGAAAAGAAGACAAAAAAGGGAGGAGGCGTATGCTGTGCCTTGCAGTGGGCCGAACAAGCTACCAACTACGACATGATGATGACGTAATAACTATAGTTTTTGTATAGTTTAGGACGTCCTATATCTATTAACATATCTTTTTAAATTAAATTGTCTCAATACAAAACTATTAGAAATAAACTATCCAATCAATTTCCAACAAAACCTTAGTCCGCTTTGCTATTGCTGAAATGGGCAGCTTTTTCAAAGTGTAGTGATTAAATTAATAAATAAAGATTTCCGATGGAGCATCTCTATTCATTACAAAGTAAGCCCCAAGTTGCACTCGTGAACTCATTAAAAGTAAATCCGGTGCAAATTCTGAAGACGTTGAATTGAGGCTTCCTTAAAGAATTTTTTTAAGGAAGCTTAATTTCTTTAAAACTGGGTGTTCATTGAGCAGTGAGTAGATAACCTTACCTATACCCAGGGGCGTATATAATTATATCTTCTTTTTGGGGGGGACTAGACTAGTTCCAACAATGCAAGATGGTAGCCACTGGCACACTTCATTCCCACCATACTTCAATCCCACCGTGTGTCATAGTGTCGGGTGCTACTTTCCCCCCGTTATACAACATGTAACAAAAAGGTTCAACAATACTGAAGGGTGTATATGTATGTATTCATCATTATGAACAACTTTTACTATGGGGCCAACACAGAAATCGCGAAAAAACACAGCTGTTCCATAAATATATATTTTGCCCAAGTCAATGAATTTTTTGAATGGAACAGCAGTTTTGTTTTACATTGTCCCATAGTAAATAGTAAATTATTCATAATGATGAGTATATACCCTTCAGTATTGTTGAACCTTTTTGTTACATGTTGTTTATGCCCATGCCTAATACTTGCCTCATTTGGCAGTATTGAGTCGCGGCTGCTTCTCCGATCTAATTTTCTGTTTAAAAGAACCTAGATTCAAAAAGTGCCATAACTAAAGGTTTTTAACATGCTTTTATTAGCCTTATATACCTTTTGTGATTGGAAGTCGTATATTTTATGTATTATTATTACTTATATCGTATCGTAGTCGTATAATGTCGTGCCGTACCCAATGATGTTATATGTTTCACTAGATCTGAAGTTTCCGCTTCAAGGAAGCCTCGCCTGAAATAAGCTTGACAACTAATTCAAGCTTTGACGTCTATCATTCTCTATTGCCGATGAATTCGGTTCATATGTCTAACATAAAAAATTATAAAATATGAGTAAATGTGTCGTAAAAAGCTGTGACTCGTGCTCCCAACACACAACAGATGCCATGGAATTTCTTTCCACATGTTAGTTTCTATTAATATCCGTATTTTACTGCAACTTATTGCAAATATTCGTAAAAATATTTTCGTAATTATGTGTCATATCATTTTGCTTTCGGTGCTGCCAGGAAATCCTTTTTTGGTTTTCCCCATATATGTGAGAGTTTTTTTTTTTAATTTGCTTTAAATACCTTCTTAATTTGTTTACTTCTTAAATCAAAGTGATGTATAATAAGTGGTGTAGCCTTTCTTCGCAAGTATTTTAAAGTCAAAACCTATTGAATTCGAGTTCAATCCAGTAAAATCAATACATTTTGCGCTTATATTTCTGAAAAACCAGATGATTTCAATTATGGGTTAGTATTAGAATGGCTATATCGCAAAATGACTACATTTCATTTAGGCCACATCTCTAAATATCCGAGTCGCAATTTGACTAAATCACATCTATTCCACATCTTAAAATGGCCAATTTGCAAAATTACCACATCGCACATCGATTAAGTCAAATTGCTACTCGGATACTTTGAGATGTAGTCATTTTGCGATCTAGCCAATCTAATACTAACCCTCAGTTATTTTTTCGATGATCAGATTCAGCTTAACTCTCCACTTATGTTATTGTTTTTAATAATTGAAACACATGCATATTCCCTAATAAACAATAGGAAAGTCTCCGAACCTACTTGAACGATGAGGCATTTGTATGTATGTAAATTATGTTTGTTTGTATTAATTTGTTCGATGACATCATGATGATGGTGATCATAATAATGTTTAATTATTTGTTCGATGATAGCTTGCGAACCGTTGATATTCGACCTTAAGATTTTTTTTGGCTATAAATTTTGTTGAGGTACTAAAATGGTGATCGGTCACATTACATACATGCATTTTGACCTGGGTATGTCCTTAAACTGCAACCAGACCCACCGAAGGACGGGCAGCAGCGTCCACTTGGTTAACAGTAGTGACCATTCCGATCCCCAAGCCGCCTTCCAAGCGTGGGGATTATGGCAACACCCCTCTATTAAGGAGGCTTTCGTCCAGCAGTGGACAGTTTATGGCTGACGACGAATACATTTTGACTTCATGGTATGTACTGAAAATATTTTGTAAACTGAAAATGTGTTTTTGTTAGTTAATTTTTTTAACATTGATGATCCAAAAAAAATGTGAATCTGTTTATTGTACTAAACTTCAATATGTATTCGATATCATGTTATATCGTAGCAGAAGTTTTAGGGAACATTTTCATCAGGTAGGCAACATCGATTACGATATCAAGTTTGCGCTAAAACTGGCAAACAACAAAAGAAAATAAAAACTACTGAAAAAACGGCTCCATATTTTTTTGCGCGATCATATGACGTTTACCCCTCTATGTATTTTACTCTATGGCCGTACCTATAGCATAGATTAAGTATACTAGTATACTTAGTATACTTAATAGTATACTTAGTATACTTAATAGTATACTTAGTATACTTAATAGTATACTTAGTATACTTAATAGTATACTTAGTATATTATTATGAAAACTGACGTGGTTTTGACACATTTTTGTTTTATTCATACGGGAATACTCACGTTTAATTAAATCGGATACTCCGACTATAGTTTCGATCACATCCGGTGACCTTTTTCAAAGAGTGAAAACAGAGCCCGACGCGCGTGCAGCTGCGTTCTGCTTAGCACTGCGGGCCGCTGCGCGTCGCGCGCGCGATGACAGCGGTTGCTCTGCGGGTGAGGGGGTGGGGGCGGGTAGAGTGTCGTGCTGCGCCGGCGCTCTCTGGAGCTCTTCATCACCGGAATCTTCTCGTGCGGTGTCGGGAATATTCCAGCACGCGGAGCTCACCACGTCGCCTTCAGATACGCGTCCACCCTCGCGGGCCCCATGAAGACAGGGTCTCCAAGTCGGTGGCAGATTCCATCCCCCGTCTCTATTGAAGTTAGGGCGCTTGCTAATCTCTATGGCCTCCCTAACTTTACGAGGCACATAAAACTTTTCGCGTGCCAACACTTTTGCCTTGTCAAACCGGATATAGTGCTGCGCGTCTGACCCGAGAGAATGTTCCGCCACCGCGGACCCGTCGCTGTCCAGGTTCTTCATGGAGCGTATGTGTTCTGCGAGTCTAGTGGACACGTTCCTTCTTGTTTCGCCCACGTAACACTGGCCGCAATCGCATGGGATCATGTAGACACCGGGGACACCCAAAGGGTCTTTATCCTTGGGAGAGCGAAGCAGCTGTCGGAGTTTTTCGTAAGGACGGAAGATTGTCTTGATGCTGTACCTCCGGCGTAACAAGTTTCCAATGCTATCCGTCACTCCTTTGATATAAGGTAAATACGCCACGGCTCTCTCGACCGATGTTGGGCGTATACTGTACGTGTTTGCAGCTCGCCAGCTTTGTTTCCAGCTATACCCGTTGCTATTAAGCACACCTTTGATGTGATTTAGCTCCTTATCAAGGAATTCCTGATCGCATAATTTTAATGCTCTGTTGATAAGCGTCCGTGGAACTGAAGCTAAGTGTGCGGGGTGGTGATGCGAGTCGGCTCGGAGATACCTATCCGTATGCGTTGGCTTGCGGTATACCGTGTGCGATAGCCGGCCAAAAGAATCACGTTTCACCAACACATCAAGAAATGGTAGAGCTCCATCTCGTTCCCGCTCCACTGTCATAGCAATTTTCGGGTGAACATTGTTTAGGTGTACCAGCAGTGGATCCAGCTCATCTCTCCGCACGATAGCAAACACGTCGTCTACGTAGCGCCACCAGTGTCTCGGTTTGTAAGGACTGTTTACTAGCGCTAACTCCTCGAACCACTCCATAAATATATTTGCAGCCACTGGAGCAATAGGAGAGCCCATCGCCACGCCGTCAATCTGCAGGTAGAAATCCCCTTTCCATACGAAATACCCACTTGACAGTGTATATTGTATCAGCCTCATATACTCGATAGGTATGGGAATACATAGTAATAAATCAGATATTATGACTACAGTGTCCTCTATCGGTATATTTGTAAACAATGATACGACGTCGAAACTCACCATTTCCTCATCTTCCCTCAGGTTTACCTCCTCTAACAGCTGTATAAAATGTGCCGAGTCTTTCACATAACTTGCTGTTTTGCCCGTGAAAGGAAGCAACATGTCAGACAGAAAACGAGCAGTCTTGTATGTCGGTGAGTCAATTTGACTGACAATGGGACGAAGGGGCCATTCCGGCTTATGTATCTTCGGCAACCCGTAGATTTTTGGTGGTGTAGGGTTCAGTGGACGCAAACCCCCATACAAGTCATCCGGCAAAGTCCTTAAAATCTTATTCAGATTGTTAGTAACCCGGTTGGTGGGATTATATGCAACTTTCCGGTATGTGTTATTGTCACCTACTAGTGTGTTAATTTTATGTTCGTAGGCATCAGTGTCGACAATAACAGTGGCATTACCTTTGTCCGCCGGTAGGACGAGCAATGTAGGGTCATTTCGTAGAGATTCCAAGGCGCGCAACTCGGATTGTGATATGTTAGGTTTAGGTAGCCTGCTCTTTCTCAAGATTATCGAGACATCTTGTCTTAGACACTCAGCGTCGCGTCCATTTATCTTGTTTCGTACAATAATATCCTCAATGCCGGTTATGATGGTTTCCATGGGGATTTTTCTCGGTGTGGGTGCGAAATTAAGGCCTCTGGCCAGAGCCGTAGTCACCTCACCTGATACAATCTGCGAGGATAAATTTATGACCGCCTTATCCATCCGTTGCCCATTTTGTACCTCGACATTCTGCTGAGAGTATTTTGTCAGGCGTTTCAGTTTTGAATCATGTACTCTTTCCGATCTACATTTAACGATATCAGCCCTACTAAATGTCATCGAATCCAAGATTCCCCACAAATCCGAGTTTAAAACCTGAGACAGCTGTAGATGTAACTCATACAATTCTCCCGTTACGATTGTTATTTTCCGATGATAATCTCGGATTACCCTCATTATAAGCTTATTGTTTACCTTTTCAAAAAAAAACCTTTCGTAACCTTGAATACACTTTACTGGTTTAATTTTAATGAATTTCGGCACAACACCCGACAACCGACACTTTTGACACACACGACCGGATGTGATCGAAACTATAGTCGGAGTATCCGATTTAATTAAACGTGAGTATTCCCGTATGAATAAAACAAAAATGTGTCAAAACCACGTCAGTTTTCATAATAAAATTGTAGACCTTCACGGGGAGGTTCGACTTAACCAAGTGAAGCGGTTTGCAAAATTAAGAATCAAACGAAACAAACTTGAAAGTGGTTTAGTGTTTATGAAAAAGTGTCGGTTGTCGGGTGTTGTGCCGAAATTCATTAAAATTAAACCAGTAAAGTGTATTCAAGGTTACGAAAGGTTTTTTTTTGAAAAGGTAAACAATAAGCTTATAATGAGGGTAATCCGAGATTATCATCGGAAAATAACAATCGTAACGGGAGAATTGTATGAGTTACATCTACAGCTGTCTCAGGTTTTAAACTCGGATTTGTGGGGAATCTTGGATTCGATGACATTTAGTAGGGCTGATATCGTTAAATGTAGATCGGAAAGAGTACATGATTCAAAACTGAAACGCCTGACAAAATACTCTCAGCAGAATGTCGAGGTACAAAATGGGCAACGGATGGATAAGGCGGTCATAAATTTATCCTCGCAGATTGTATCAGGTGAGGTGACTACGGCTCTGGCCAGAGGCCTTAATTTCGCACCCACACCGAGAAAAATCCCCATGGAAACCATCATAACCGGCATTGAGGATATTATTGTACGAAACAAGATAAATGGACGCGACGCTGAGTGTCTAAGACAAGATGTCTCGATAATCTTGAGAAAGAGCAGGCTACCTAAACCTAACATATCACAATCCGAGTTGCGCGCCTTGGAATCTCTACGAAATGACCCTACATTGCTCGTCCTACCGGCGGACAAAGGTAATGCCACTGTTATTGTCGACACTGATGCCTACGAACATAAAATTAACACACTAGTAGGTGACAATAACACATACCGGAAAGTTGCATATAATCCCACCAACCGGGTTACTAACAATCTGAATAAGATTTTAAGGACTTTGCCGGATGACTTGTATGGGGGTTTGCGTCCACTGAACCCTACACCACCAAAAATCTACGGGTTGCCGAAGATACATAAGCCGGAATGGCCCCTTCGTCCCATTGTCAGTCAAATTGACTCACCGACATACAAGACTGCTCGTTTTCTGTCTGACATGTTGCTTCCTTTCACGGGCAAAACAGCAAGTTATGTGAAAGACTCGGCACATTTTATACAGCTGTTAGAGGAGGTAAACCTGAGGGAAGATGAGGAAATGGTGAGTTTCGACGTCGTATCATTGTTTACAAATATACCGATAGAGGACACTGTAGTCATAATATCTGATTTATTACTATGTATTCCCATACCTATCGAGTATATGAGGCTGATACAATATACACTGTCAAGTGGGTATTTCGTATGGAAAGGGGATTTCTACCTGCAGATTGACGGCGTGGCGATGGGCTCTCCTATTGCTCCAGTGGCTGCAAATATATTTATGGAGTGGTTCGAGGAGTTAGCGCTAGTAAACAGTCCTTACAAACCGAGACACTGGTGGCGCTACGTAGACGACGTGTTTGCTATCGTGCGGAGAGATGAGCTGGATCCACTGCTGGTACACCTAAACAATGTTCACCCGAAAATTGCTATGACAGTGGAGCGGGAACGAGATGGAGCTCTACCATTTCTTGATGTGTTGGTGAAACGTGATTCTTTTGGCCGGCTATCGCACACGGTATACCGCAAGCCAACGCATACGGATAGGTATCTCCGAGCCGACTCGCATCACCACCCCGCACACTTAGCTTCAGTTCCACGGACGCTTATCAACAGAGCATTAAAATTATGCGATCAGGAATTCCTTGATAAGGAGCTAAATCACATCAAAGGTGTGCTTAATAGCAACGGGTATAGCTGGAAACAAAGCTGGCGAGCTGCAAACACGTACAGTATACGCCCAACATCGGTCGAGAGAGCCGTGGCGTATTTACCTTATATCAAAGGAGTGACGGATAGCATTGGAAACTTGTTACGCCGGAGGTACAGCATCAAGACAATCTTCCGTCCTTACGAAAAACTCCGACAGCTGCTTCGCTCTCCCAAGGATAAAGACCCTTTGGGTGTCCCCGGTGTCTACATGATCCCATGCGATTGCGGCCAGTGTTACGTGGGCGAAACAAGAAGGAACGTGTCCACTAGACTCGCAGAACACATACGCTCCATGAAGAACCTGGACAGCGACGGGTCCGCGGTGGCGGAACATTCTCTCGGGTCAGACGCGCAGCACTATATCCGGTTTGACAAGGCAAAAGTGTTGGCACGCGAAAAGTTTTATGTGCCTCGTAAAGTTAGGGAGGCCATAGAGATTAGCAAGCGCCCTAACTTCAATAGAGACGGGGGATGGAATCTGCCACCGACTTGGAGACCCTGTCTTCATGGGGCCCGCGAGGGTGGACGCGTATCTGAAGGCGACGTGGTGAGCTCCGCGTGCTGGAATATTCCCGACACCGCACGAGAAGATTCCGGTGATGAAGAGCTCCAGAGAGCGCCGGCGCAGCACGACACTCTACCCGCCCCCACCCCCTCACCCGCAGAGCAACCGCTGTCATCGCGCGCGCGACGCGCAGCGGCCCGCAGTGCTAAGCAGAACGCAGCTGCACGCGCGTCGGGCTCTGTTTTCACTCTTTGAAAAAGGTCACCGGATGTGATCGAAACTATAGTCGGAGTATCCGATTTAATTAAACGTGAGTATTCCCGTATGAATAAAACAAAAATACTTAGTATACTTAATAGTATACTTAGTATACTTAATAGTATACTTAGTATACTTAATAGTATACTTAATAGTATACTTAGTATACTTAATAGTATACTTAGTATACTGAATAGTATACTTAGTATACTTAATAGTATACTTAGTATACTTAAAAGTATACTTAGTATACTTAATAGTATACTTAGTATACTTAATAGTATACTTAGTATACTTAATAGTATACTTAGTATACTTAATAGTATACTTAGTATACTTAATAGTATACTTAGTATACTTAATAGTATACTTAGTATACTTACGACTATAGGCATAGAGTAACTTAATATATTAACTTAATTTAATAGTATACTAGTATACTATTAAGTATAGTAGCTATTAAGTATACTAGTATACTAGTACACTATTAAGTATACTAGTATACTTAGTATACTAGTACACTATTAAGTATACTAGTATACTTAGTATACTAGTACACTATTAAGTATACTAGTATAATTAGTATACTAGTACACTATTAAGTACTAGTACACTATTAAGTATACTAGTATACTATTAAGTATACTAGTATACTTAGTATACTTACGAATATAGGCATAGATTAACTTAATATATTAACTTAATTTAATAGTATACTAGTATACTTAATCTATGCCTATAGTCGTAAGTATAGTCGTATTAGTAGACACGCCTCAGAATCATGAGGACGTGGGTTCGATCCCGGGCCCAACCCTATGCTGCTATGCTATGGGCTGGTAGTTTGTAGGAATTAAAAGAAAAAAAACATTTCATGAGTTTTTACGGAAAAGGAAAACATCGTGAGGAAATCTACTATCTAGAGAAGTAGATGACTGATGTTTATATCGTTGAAACAAATAGGTTTGATGAAGGATTTAAGTAAATATAGTATGTTTTTGAAAAAATAATTTAGATCGGTTAATAATGTTCTGATATATTATTATTATTATATTTATTATTGTATTATTGTCAGAACATAATTTATATGGCGTACAGAGAAGTGACGTCACGATTTGCTGTTTCGCCTCTCTGTCTAGCATGATATTATAATGCTTATAAGTTGCTTATTTTTGATCAGATTTTCATTTTCTTTTCATTAATCAGTTATATTTTTGGGCCACATTTTAATAGGATCATAAAAAAATACCAGTCATCTATTGCGTATGTGAAACCGCAATGCCGCACCGGGCCAGCTTTAGGTATGTATAGTTGCCCAATAGCGTAGCGTGGAGCTATGTCTGGGTCACCTAGGTGTGATAAGAAACTTTGAAACTTTCACAGATTGAACACATAATTTGTAGTGGTAGGACTCTATTGCAGAGTTCGCCTGGGGAAGTACCACTCCTTAGCTAGTTATTCAACCGCCAAGCAGTAGTGTGCAAGCATTACTGTGTTTCGGTTTGAAGGGCAATATTACCAGATAAATTACTGGGCATGAAAAGACCTCAGGCTGACGAACGCAGTGCAGTGCGGCACAGGATTTAGTTCGCAAAATCACAATTCTAGCACTGCTACTGTTATGGACAGGCGTGACGCTTACCACCATGCTATTGAACCCAGGGATGTCTCGCTCGTCTCGTCATCCGTCATCCATAACATAAAAAAAAACATCATTACGACTATAACCGAGAAATTGCGCACAAAACAGTATATTTTTATTTATCTCTATATCTGCCATTTTTTTTCGGCTATTGGTTTTTTTACATATTGTTTTAGAATATCGAAACTGTTACTCGGAACTGTCAAACAGTATAATGAATGTTCGCGAAATCGTTCTCTCTGTGTTCCCGTTCTCTGTTCTCGCGTAGCATTGAGGTAACCGCGAACGAGTAGGTAAGTAGGTATACCTAAGCTAATATTTTGACTTATACTAAGTAACATAATATGGTCGTTGTGAATAACAAGTCTGGTTATAAATTCTATGGCCTTAGATTATGTTACATGTAACTGTTACGGGTTTATTAGTTACTCCTCTATTTTAACAGCACTGTGTGGCAGCAGTTGGTAAGAACAGCAATTTCGACATTAATGGGCAGGAGACATCAAGGCTGACGTGACAGTGTGTCGAACCAAAATATGCTCGTAAATCTTCCAGGACGAGCGTTTACATGAAGATCATTTTGATATAAGGTAACTTTGTGAAAACTATCATAAAATTATGCTACGGTGTGCGAAGTAGGTACGGGTATGTAGGTAGTTTATTTCTTCCGTGGTACGGGGTCACCAGCGTCCTCTTGGTTAACGGTGGTGAGCATTCTGCGATACCCAAGCCGCCTGCCAAGCGTGGGGATTATGGCAACACCCCTCTATTAAAGGCCTTCGTCCCTTCGTCCAGCAGTGGACGTTTTATGGCTGACAACGACGACAACGGGGTAGGGACTTAATTGCTTGCACGTATACATTGAACAAAAACCAAATCCGCAATTAGTTTAAAAAAATTGGCTTTGCCTATATGTAGGTACATCAACATTTTTAGCTCTTATCTTGAATATCAAAAAGTAATTAAAATGTTATTGATTGGAACAAAGTTACAAAACTGTAAGCGTAACAATAGGTTACAAAGCTGTTATTTCTAAGACTCTTAAGACAACTATGTACACAAATACCTGCGACTAGAAAATTCGTTTTTTTTTTTTACATATACTTAAATAAACATTATTCATTTTTTTTCTTACAATAAGTATGTTTAACAACAATCATAAATAACTCAATATAAGTTTTTTATATCATCTTTCACCGAGCAACCACAAAAATAATAAAAAAAACAGTATAGTGTTATTATACCCTGATTATTTTTAAGTTGTTCTATATTTCTGGTGTGCAATAAAGTTATATTGTATTGTATTGTATTGTATAGATTATACTTGAAGATCTATATTAGCCTGATACCTAGTTGTTTTTTTTAGGAACCTAACTACATACTCAATAATGGTAATTAATATCGGTACCTAAATGAATTAATTAAACACAATCGTTAAAGTTCTTTAGTAACCAAATCATGTGAAAAACATAATATCTTGTCAAAAATCCACCATGTAAAACAAAGTTCAGTGTTAGGTTAAGCGTTGACTTCCGTGTCAATAGAGTCGTGCCATGATCGATGGAGCGATGAGTCTCGAGGTGAAGTTCAGCCCTCCAAATTAGGTACTTAATGCCCTTACGTTCCGGGTCATTTTTTAGGAAACGTGAACGGAAAATGTGAAAAGTATCTACTCTGAAGTTGGTGTCGTAAGTTTTATGTATACAAGCAGCTTTTACAGATTTTAATTGAGATTCCTGCGATAAATAGTGGCCTATGTGTTATTCCGAGATTATAAGCTACCAGTAATCAAATTTCATCCAAATCTATTAGCCGTTTTTGCGTGATCGAGTAACAAACATCCGAACACACGAACTTTCACGTTTTTATTATTAGTAAGACGTAGATAAGAATATATTTTATAATATATTTTATAATATATAGATAAGAATATATTTTTAAATATATTCTTATCTTATTCTGTCTAAATTAGGTTTTAGGGCAAAAACTAAAAAGGTTTTTTTTTTCATTTTGACAAGACTATGTTTGTCATGCCAAAAAAATGCGCCATCTCTTGCAAACGAGTAGTTGGACCTTGGAGTATTTAATTGGGCTTCATCATCATCATCATCAGCCCGGAGACGTCCACTGCTGAACGAAGGACTTACAAATTGAAATTCAAAATTCTTTATTTCAGACAACAAGGGTCCAAGTTGTTAGTAAAAATAAGCTTAGACTTGGACCTAGAACTAACTTTTTTCTTTTTTTTTGTTACTTACGTTTAATAATTTCACTGAAAACACAACTACTCTTTAGTCATTATTCGGAACACATTAATGTGTAAAAGATACGCTGCAGAAATGCAACCAACTCCCGATATTATATCAGAACACTGCGAAAATCCGAAGGCGTAGATGCATTAAGACAGGACCCCGGCTAATGGAAATGTTTAACTTGTTACAACACTAGACCGACGATAACACGCGTGGGCGATGCGACCAGAGGATAGACACAACGATGGATCAGACACCTGACGCCTTCCAGATAGCATAGGGTAGTAAATTAGCTAGGACTTCCTGCTTTCTATTGTTTTATTTGTATTCCTTTGCAGTATCTACTTAAGGTCCTGAATGCTGCGCAGCACTATCTCGCCGGCGCAAAGACTATAAACCCTGTTGACTGCTCGTCCGACTTCCCCTCATACGAAAATAAGTAGTTTAAAAACCACTGCTAGCCACTGCGAGGACGTCAGAATTTCATTGCATTTCATAATTCAGATTGCGTTATCCCAGTGACTGGCCAATCGCAAGCATAGAATGTTACCTCGCCCCCTGCCCGCAACGGTGAGTCGTGTTTGTTGGAAAGTTTTTGTTCACGAGCCATCAACAGGCTATATGACCTGTGCACCCGCGCATTTCGTCTTTTTTGAATGTCTAAAATCACTGATTATAGTTATAAAAAAACGTAGTCGGTGAAATTACTAAGAATAACATGTGAGGTTTAGAATTAATCAATGATTTTCTTGGTGAACCTTGGTAATCTTATTATCAGCAATTTCATTGATTATCTTTCTTCACTTAAATATTTTATAAGACTTCAATATTTTCAGTGATTTTATATCTTCAAAAATGGTGAAATGAGCGAGCGAGATGCGGCGCTAAGCATGGCGTTGAGTTCAGCCAAATTGGCTACATCTTCAACAAGGCGTTTTTCTTGCAAACGGAACACAGTCAAAAACACTGGAAAACAAAATGTTAATACCGATCTTATTTTTGGTCTTAATTTCAAATCACGTTTGCGAAAAAAAAACTAAATGTATTACTATCTAAGGCAAATTTCCTTTTTTTTTATATTAATTTATCTTCCGAAAATAATGAATTCGTTTTTTTTAACATTATACTTTTAATAATAAGTCAAATAAAAATATTTCAATAAATGGTGCGACACGCGACACGCAAGCGCGTCGACGACTTCTCGCTTCTTTTTTAAATCTAAGTATATATTTTTACCGTCTTATGCATGGGAGTGTGCGTTAAAATAAGTACTTAGCTGAGAGTACCTATTTTACCGCACGCTCCGTTGTATGGTGCGTAATGTTCAACTTTCGAACGATGTATTGGCTTCGTAAATGCATTTTTCGAGTAAATGTGTTGTAAACAGTATTTCAAACCTATTTTTGTTAAAAAGTGTTTTGTCTTCTTTTTTCAAACTCAACTTGTAATTCGAAAGAAACTTGACAAAACACTTTTTAACTAAAATAGGTTTGTAACAGTGACAATGATAAAATGAATGGACGGGAAATAAGCGCACGAATTTTGAAAACTATATGTCGAGCGCCAGCTCTCCTCTCGCGTCAGTCTTACTCTGTCTTTGCGACATGCGAGCCGTACGATACGACAATACAAACTTCTAATACATGTACATGTGTTCTCTTTTTGTCATGCAGTAATTAGATTCGCTATCTTTATTTTCTGGCACCTGTAATATGCATACTTTTAGCTAGGTTTGCTTGATTGTGTTGACGATTGGCAAGCGCTGGGCCCGTCCATTCCATTATCACTGTCGCTGGTTTGTAATACGTTTTAGCGTTATACGCATATGACGGTAGGTAGATTAGAGTCCGCTGAACGCGGAGAATAATATCAGCTAGGTATTTATTGTCAGCCTCTTAAATAGAGAACAGAGATCTGTGTATTCACGTTTTGATTCTTTATGTTTAAGACTTAATAACGTTTATTTTCTAATCCCTTTAAAGACATTACATTATCAAAGGCATAAATCATCTTGTTTTATTATCTAGAAATGTATCTATTTTGCATCTAGCTAGCATAAAATAAAAAGCAAAAAATCTTAAAGAATTATTCAACACAACGAAAAATAACGGAAAACGAAGATGACGAAGAAACGACAAGTAACTACCTAACAACGAAGAACTTAAGAAATACAAATATAGGTAGGTTACTATTTTTTCAGGCTAATTATAAGATCTGAAAATTAAGTCTTTTTCTGAACGTTTGTGATATTACTGTGTTAATCAGATACAAAATAAACTCTATGAATAATATTTACATTCCTAAAAATGCGTAAGTAAGTTACGACTTGGTGTTTGTTTGGTTAAGCTTTATTTAACCACTGCAAAGTTGTCCAAGACCAAGTTGTTTCAAGTTTATTAGACACAATTGCATTAGTGATGCCGCGACATTACCTACTTGTTTACCTCGTTACCAACTCGCTAAGTAAATCTTCAATGTACACAAAACAAGCCAATAATTGTGTTAACCTGACGTCTGATTAAGTAGCGTCAGACGATGTGGTAGTTCTATCTAACCAATGAAAATAAGATTAGAAAATCAGATGGAAAAATTGAGAAACCATCTTGTTTAAAGTTAACTCGGATAACCAGGTTTGTACAGAAATCCTTTGCCTTGCTAATGAAAGCTTTGTGTCCAACATAAAATGTATACAACTGCTTTCGGTAGGTATAGCTCAGTTGGTGGCATTGGCATGTCTGCCTTCAGAGCTGTAGGGTGTGGGTTCGATCCCATCCAGGGCAAATATTTATGTGACAAAGTCACAAGTTTATTCTGTGTCTGGGTGTAGTATATAATTATAAGTATGTAATTACAAACAAAAAATAGTTCTTATATAAGTATTCTAACAGCTATCTGGTTTCCATATTACAAGTTTTACTTAGGTTGGGGCTAGAGGCCAGAGTTTAAAAAAAACCACCAATATTATATGTATTTATTTATCTGACCTACAAATCTATTTCCAGGTCGTCAACAAGTGCTTATAAATTCTTTAAAAAAAGCACATTACCCAGTATTTTTCCGTGGACTAAATTTTCGACAACACCCTCATCAAGAGCAGATAGATATAAGCAACGATTAACAAGAAAACTTGATTTTGCAATATTCCGGATCCGGAAAAGTTTTGCCTGTGGAACATCATTGACGTATGCAATATTCATTTTTGGAAAATAAATCCATAAAATCTATCTAAATCTATAAAAAGTGGTAATTGTGCCCGAGTCAGAAAAGGAACGTTAATGCCTTAACAAATAGCATACTCATAATTTTAAAATTGCAATTTTACGACAATAGCACCCTGAGGTATTCTAGAGGCATTTCAACCTCCCCCTACGTGCTGTTTGATCCAAGGGTGGGTATTTACCCAGGAACATTCTTATTCCAACCTCGTGCTGAACTAGCAAGTTCATAAAGGTGAACCTTATGTAAACTGGGACTGGGACTTGTCATCTTAGGTGCCATGTGAAGATACAAACGCCTTTGTAAAATCATTTGTGTATACTTTATTTTCAGTAAATCATTAGTTTTCTCATCACAGTCATTTTGATTTGCGGAGTCATAAGTCGTTAAGTAGGGTTTTATAGTGATATTAATTAATAAATTATTAATTTAGTAGAAAAAAAAATGTTATCGAATATTCGAAATCGAATCCAAGTTTTACGAGAATAATAATCGAATAGGTTAATTACCGATTATACACTACCTCATCCGTACTGTGAGTTGACAAAATTATCAACCTAAGCAACGACAATATATATATTGTCGTTGACCTAAGGCATGTGACATTTTGGCCTAGCTCATAGGTACATTATGCTGAGTTGGAACCGGTTTGTGGCGAAAAACTATTTTGTACTGTTTAAATTTGTTATGAGTTTATATTGTCTTGTCTTGTGTACAAAATGTGTTTTTTCTACAAATAAAATATTGTCTATTGTCTATTTACAAGCAGCAACAATGATAAAATGAATAGACGGGTAATAAGCGCACGGATTTTGAAGACTATATGTTGAGCGCCAGCTCTCCTCTCGCGTCAGCCATACTCTGCCTTTGCGGCATGCGAGCCGTACGATACGACAATACAAACTTCTAATACATGTTTCATGTGTTCTCTTTTTGTCTTGCAGTAATTAGATTCGCTATCTCTATTTTCCGGCAAATATAATATGCATACTTTTAGCTAGGTATGCTTGATTGTGTTGTCTTGTTAATTTTGATCGATTTGCAAGCACTGGGCCCGTCCATTCCATTATCACCGTCGCTGGTTACAAGGAGCTATGGAAATATAGGCCACCTGCCACCTGCGTATGTGAAATGTCATAACACTTTAGACAAAGCATAATTTATTGTGGTATAAATGCTGTATTTTTATTGTTTTGAGGATAATTCGAAATTCGAACTGCGACTTAGGGCATTTTTTCTAAAACATTGATTATGGCGTGTCACATTGTGCACCTGCAATTTGTATGAAAAGCTTTTTAAAGATTTTCAAGTTATCAACTCTTCATATGAAATCATAGTCAAGTTCTAGTCATGTCAGTAAAGTAGGTAGTGGATAGGTACAAGGTACTTTACGTCCAGCCTAAGGATAAATCGGGCGGAAACACACCTACACCTACCTAAGTATGGAGTAGGTAAGGTAGGTATACAATTTTCCACATTAATTACTCGGGAAGAAAATTCTCTTTGGTTTAACCCCCTGCAGATCAAAGTAATACATTATCTAGCTACTGGTCAGCCATTTAGTTGCAATAGCAAACCATTGAGCTAATATCTACTCAATGTAGCAAACGGATTAATCTTTATTACAGCTTACAACCTAGATATTACTAGATATAGGTAGATATTAAATTACATATTACAATTATTACGGATTAGTATAATTACCGCATAAACTTTAGATTGTATTAGTAAAAGTAAAACTTAGAGAATAAAATCTTAAGAACAAAAAATAAACTTGGGACTTAGACCCTTAAAAGAACGAAAGGTTCACAAGAAAAACGACCAACTACCGCTGTTTCTCAGACTTGGCTTAGCTTTTCCACTCCTTTTAAGAAAAATACCTAAATGTACCACCCTCATAAGTTTAAGGATTATTTTGTTAGAAAACAAAAAGTAAGTTTTGAGCCGGGATAAAGGGGTCTTTAGCAATTTACAGAGGGGAAGTTATTCTAGGGTTCCGTATCTCAAATAGAAATACGAACGGTCAATTATGAACACGGTGTAAAGTCATAGGACATTTTCCATGCGCAGGCGGCCTAGTGATACAATTTTTCCATACTTCCTTGTAAGAGCTAGGCCAGAATGACAGATGATTTAATGTTATTCATCATCAGTTTGTGTGGTTTTGTGTTGCTGAGTGTACGCACCCCTCTTGTGTTCCTATCGGTGTATGAGTGCAGACTACTCGGCTAAATTATTGAAATCCGTATTTGTCGATAGCGATGGCAGATGTTTCATTTCCAGTGTCTGGATTTTGTAGTGCCAGGATAGTGCCAATATGTTTGGTATTTTCGTAAAAGTCTGCAATGTAAGGAGAATTTATGGCAGTTTCTTAGACTAGCTCTGGCACAGAATAAATAATAGTACTGCGTACAGAAAGTCCACTCCGCAAAGGAATTGAAATAAATAAGGACTCTATCTCATCATCAGCCCGGAGACGTCCACTGCTGAACGAAGGCCTCCCCCTTAGACCGCCACACTGTACGACAACCTGCCATTTGCATCCACCGGTTGCCCGCGACTTTGTCGTCGGTCCACCTTTATAGTGTGAAGTAACAAGAAGAAGGTTTATGTAAATCAGATTAAATAATAGTAATAAAATATATATTTTGTCAAATATCTTCATGCTCAGTAATTTATCTGGTAACATTGCCCTTTAAACCGAAACACAGTAAGTAATTCTTGCATAACTGCTTGGCGCGGTTGAATAACTGGCAAAGCTGTGGTACTTCCCCAGGCGGGCTCTAAAATAGAGTCCTATGTCTACAAAATATGATATACCTCTACCGTATTTACTATACGTAATTACATAGAATATGATAATATAGCAACATGTAACTAAATACCTTGGAAAAGAAAAAGGGTTTATACCATCGCGGCATTGCAAACATTTTCAACCGACTTCAAAAATATCGACATTCGACTGTGTTTTTTTTGGATTTATGTTACGCGATTACTCCGCCAATTATGAATTGATTTTGATGTTTATTTTTTTGTTTGGTAGGTAATACTTCAGAGGTGGTCCCATATAAATTCTATCGAAATCGGTTCAGTAGTTTGGTTTTTAAATCAAAATTACTAGAAAATATGAAGATGTCATCCAGGTATTCGAAGTTGAAGTGGGTTGTATTTTTTTTTATTGATGAACTTCTTTCTTAGTAGTGATTGCTGATAGGAATATCATATGCTAGGTGCTGTTTTCATGAGTGTTCGAGAAATTCGGGAATACCTCGAAAGGGGAACCCTAATTTTTGGGATAAAACTGGCTCTTTATTAGTTTTATTTCGTTTCGGAAAGTTGTAAGACTGTATTCCATTAGTGGCCACCCGAGCATGCGTTACGGAAACTTGTCGGCTGAAGCTATGGCTGAATGGGACCTTTAATAGGTACGATCCGCTTACGACACGATTTTACAAAATACTACTAAACAAAAAATAGGTACCTAAACATAGGTGCAGTAAAAATAATCGGATCGGGTGATCCGATTCTTTAATCGGATTATTGATCAAAGCTTATAAGAGAGTAGCTTTAAAAGTAAGTACTATAGCAGTAGGTATCTGAATCTAACAGCAGCGCGAGTACCGTTCTTAACGATCGTCATATTTGAAATTTAATTCGGTATAATAGGGTAGATGACTGTTTAAATAGTTGAAACCAATAGCTTTGATGAAGAATTTAAGTAAATATAGTATGTTTATTGAAAAAATAAGTTAAATCGGCTAATAATGTTCTCATATATAAGCGTTTAAAGTTTTTGTTAGAGTCAACTCTGTCCCTTTCCCACAAAACAAAAAATGACGTCACGCCTTACTTGTCTGAATATAATTTATATGGCGTACTGACAAGTGACGTCACGATTAGCTGTTTCCTCTCTCTGTCTAGCGTGATATTAAAATGCTTATAAGTTGCTTATTTTTGATTAGAATTTAATTTTTTTTTCATTAATTAGCTATATTTATGGGCCACATTTTAATAGGACAATAAAAAAAAAACCAGTCATCTAGCCTATTCGATAAAATTCGGTATATTCTCAAATTCGTCTAAGTGTCTGTTATACCGACACGTCAAATTTAGCGACATAGAACGGTACTCGCGCTGCTGTTTCGAGTAATTCTGATGGTTTTTAAAGAGTGCATGGTAACCATGAACCTATAAAAAAACTTTTTTTATAGGTTCATGATGGTAACTATATTTTTAATGCATTTGTAAATTTTTGCCATTAGAGTTAGTGTTGCTTCACAGCTCACCATGGGTGAATAAAAACTATTTCATAAATATCTTATTGTTATGTTGTGGTAATTATCTTAATAAAACTCTTTTTAAAACAACCCACTTCAATTTTGATTACCTGGATGACATCTTTTCTAGTAAAGCGCAAGCGTATCTTCAAACCTCAATTTTTTTTATACAATCTAGTGACGAGAAGAGCAAGACTTTCGCCTGGTAGTAAGCGTTACACCTGTCACTAACAGTAGCATTACCAGAATTGTGAACTTGCAAACACAATCCTGCGCCGCACTGCACTGCTCTCGTCACCCTTAGTTAATAGATGTTAAATCTCTTCATACCCATATTTCTCTAGTAACATTGCCCTTCAAACCGGAACACAGTAATGCTTGCACACTACTGCTTGGCGGTTGAATTACTGGAAAAGGTGTGGTACTTCCCCAGGAGGACTCTGCAGTAGAGAACTACCACTACAGAACTACCTCGTTGAATTATTTTGATTTAAAAAGCAAACAACTGAATCGAAAAAAAAAGGAAGCATCAAAGACAATTCATAATTGGTGGAGTAATCGCGTAACAAACAAACAAAATAAAAAAACAAAGGTACGGTCGAATGACAGCCTCCCTTTTTGTAGTCGGTTGAAAACTAAAATAAGTTTTTAATATTATCTGTCAAATAAATAAAAAATCGATCAAAAACGGTAGAATCGTGACGTGCGATTGTAAATGCCTAAGTTTCATGAAAGGCTTCCAATACAATTTTGAAAGCCGTACCTAATACGAGGTTGTGTCTTCGATACTTAGTCTGTAATGGGTAAGTCTGTAGGAATATTTTGTATGTCTTCCCCAGCGACGGTGATAATGGAATGGACGGGCCCAGCGCTTGCAAATCGATCAAAATTAACAAGTCAACACAATCAAGCATACCTAGCTAAAAGTATCCATATTATATATGCCGGAAAATAGAGATAGCGAATCTAATTTCTGCATGACAAAAAGAGAACACATGTACAATTGTACATGTATTAGAAGTTTGTAATGTCGTATCGTACGGCTCGCATGTCGCAAAGGCAGAGTATGACTGAAGCGAGTGGAGAGCCGGCGCTCCACAAATAGTCTTCAAAATCCGTGCGCTTATTTCCCGTCCATTCATCTTATCATTGTCGCTGGTCTTCCCAACCTTTAAGTACTTAATATCTATTGCAATATTAACTTGTTTTTGTTCAATGTCATCATCAGCATCAGCCGCAGACGTCCACTGCTGGACGAAGGCCTCCCCCTTAATAGGGAGCGGTTGCCATCCCACGCTTGGCAGGCGGCTTGGGGATCGCAGAATGCTTAATGTAAGTAGGTATTATTATGTCTGGTGTAAACAAAGTTATTCAACCGCACTGCAGTAGATATTTTATTCATTTATTACCGTTTCCTGGACTAAAGGACCACGGATTCGAAATGATAATGACCTATACTTACTTAGCACAACATTCTGAGAGGCATTGAACGATTTAGACATGAGTGACGCTTACCATCAGGGCCCTTTTTTATAAAGCCACGAGTCTTGTACTCGTAGGGAAAAACTGGTAACACCGCAAAAAAATATTAAGTACAGTGTTTTTTAAAGCTACAAGACAACTAGTGTACAAACTACAAGCACAAGCACTTGTATATAAGTTAATAAAGACAAGCCATCTACCTGTAACTGGTAACTTGTAGGTAGTTACTGGTACAAGAAGCTATAACAGGGGGCCAGGTCAGTATCTACCACTTTAGGGTTAGAGCATTGACTCCTCCAAGGGCTATATAACTATCTAATTTTAGGTTTTCAGTGTGGTCGATTCTGACGGTTTTAGTTGACAGTTCTAAACTAATTAAAATATTGCTGTTACTATTTTACTAGGCATGTTAGCTATGGACAGCTATACTTTAGTTAGTTTAGTTCTGTCAACTTAAACCTCCAGAATTGACCACATTGTCAAATAAAAAATAACCACTTGTAACGACTATTATCGTATCTCTGATGTACGTATTTACATGTACATTTTTGCTTGCACTGCGAACAAGTTTAAGGCAAAGATTACAAAGGATGCGCCATCGCGTAATAAAACAACGTTTGAAAATGACCCCCGCGCCGTCATGTTTACGAGTTGCGCTGGAGTGCGAAAGAAGATAGCACTTTTATGAGAGCAAAAGGGATAGCGCGCGTCTCGCTTCGTGAGCGCAGACAGGCGGGACAGTCCTTAGGGCCGTCTACACGGGGCCATTTTAGGGCGCGATATGACATATCTCCCTCCTTATATATATATATAATATTGGTTTAAAGCGGCAGTATGCCAGAAGCTCTGTTCTCACACGGATACTTGCTAATAACTAATCTATCGTCTACTATGTCAGTTACAATATATCGTATATTAATTAATTTTGTGTTGTACGAAATAGGCGAATGAACTATTTTATGAGTTTATTTCGATTTTATTTAATTTTTATTTTATTTTGTTATTCAGGTTGACATCTCCTAGCGTTACAATTATATAAGTCTTTTAGTAACCTGTAGATAGCGCTGTGGGTTGTATTATTATTAAGTTTTATTTTATAAGTATACCTTCATGTAAAATTTATAATACAACTGTTTGCTGTTCCTTAATAAATAAATAAATAAATAGTATACTCGCGCAGAAAACTGATATTAGTATAGCGCAGCTAGTAGGACTACGCGGACGGACAACAAAGGCAGCTAGAGCATTTCGCTATACTACAGCGCGAGTACCGTTATGTATGTCGTTAATTTGACGTGACGGTATATGTCGTCACAGACGACGAAGATGCTATAATATTTCATGCTAAGATAAAATATCGCTCGCCATACAATTTTGGAATATATATTATCTTCGTCACTTGTTGTCATTTGTCTTGTATGAGTAGCGATATTGAAATATGTTCTAAGATAACATGAATTATTATAGCATCTCCATCGTGTGTGACGGCTTTATAGCTGATTTCTTTCACGAATTTGGGACAATACCGATTATTATCGAATTTTACCGATTTAAATGTCAAATTTATCGATCGTTAGGAACGGTACTCGCGCTCCTAATCCCTTTGATCTTCATCATCATCAGCCAGAAGAACAAAAATCTCCTCCGAACGGGGACTTGCCATAATCCCCACGCTTGGCAGGCCCTTGGCTCTTGGCCCTTGACCTTATAACAATCTAAATTTCATTGGAGTTACAAGCGACAGAAATAATATCACAGGTTCTGGATTAGCTCCGCATTTCTGTGCAAATGAAAACTGTCAATGAGACTATACCTACCTGCCAAATTTCTATCTAATGTAATCAGGCGGTGGACCTGGGTATGTCCTAAAACTGCATCCAGTACCACTGGACGATGGGCAGCAGCGTCCTCTCGGTTTACGGTGGTAACCATTCTGCGATCCCCAAGCCGCCTGCCAAGCGTGGGGATTATGGCAACACCTCCCTTTAAGGGAGAGGCCTTCGTCCAGCAGTGGACGTGTTCCGGCTGTTGATGTGTAATCAGTCAAGGCTAAGGAATGTAGCTTAGCTGCGTAACGAACTGACTTCCATTTTGATTATCCTATCAAAGCCTCAAACAAAAAGAAAGTAAGTAGGTATACTAGGTAGGCTAAGATAATATTATTTAACCTTTTTTGTTTCCCAATAATACAAAAAACCCAGATAACTTTGTTTTTTGAATTAATTTGTTTTTATTACGAGCTCCTAGAAAATGTTGTCCTATAGTGATTTTGGATAGAAACGTAAGAGTAAAATGTTTGATAATCTAACTTATTTATCAAGTAGATACTAAAATTAAATAAAAACAACCGACTAGACTTTAGACTACCTGTCTGACATCTTTTTTCCAGTTGTTTTGATTTAAAACCCAAACAACTAAACCGATTTGGGTAAAATGTATATGGAATAATGGAAAAACTCCTGAAGTGACCTACCAAAAAAAAATGTTAATATTTATTGCACAATCCAGATTAATAATGCGCAGAAGCTAAATCAAGTGCAGCGTTTTAATTAAATACCATATTGCATAAAATACACTTTAGTGACTCTACTGACACCTAAGTTCAATAAGGCGTTAAATTTCTTACTTAAGTATTTTATTCCAGACGTTCAAAGAAACAATTTACTTATAGATTTTAGCTGAACTCCAAAAAAAAAAAAAAAAAACCACAGTAAGTAATATCAGACAGTTTAAGTAATAAATGGCAGTAGAGTGGATAAAATAGGTACCCATTACCTACCACATTTAAATAAGGATAAGAAGAAGCGTAATCGAACCCTTAACGGGATTTATGAAGCAAATTTAAAGGAGTAAAATAAAAAAATGGGATGAGAGGAGATACTCACCTCACAGCTTCCTTTAACCCTACCTCTATGAGTACACAGGCTTATGATATTATGGTGTAAAGAAGTACCTTATTTGTTCATTATAAGTACCTATACTTACATTACTTTTTCTTAGTCAAATTAAAAAAGGTAATTATACAAAGTTATATACGCGGAATGGTATTACCTACTAAGCCGAAAGTAATTTATTGTACTCAGTTGTGAATTACTATAGGACATACTCTGAAATCGCGAAAAAATGGCTGCTCAATACATTTTGTTGAAGGAAGATACCATATAGAATTGATAGGTAAAGGGTGTCTCAGTAAGAGCGCGCTTTTAAAATTTAGAATCTTTTTTTTTTCGTGCAGGTGGCAACTATGAAATTAGACAGCTGTCACCTATGTTTATTCCGATTATTAAAAATGGAGCACTTTTCGAAAGAACAACGCGTTATAATTGTGAAAACTCATTACAAAAATGGGGAACGTTACGCTGAAACCGCTCGCAAACTTCGCCAAATTTTCAGTCGAGAAAGTGCACCTAATGTGTCAACCATTCGAAGAGTGGTAAAAAAAAATGATAACGGAGTTATTGTGGCCTCAACTGGACGGCATGGATCCAGATCCAACCACCAACAACGTGTGTTGTGTTCATAAGACAACATGGTGGTTTCAGCAGGACGGCGCTACCTGCCATACCGCGCATGAAACAATCGACTTATTGCAGCAACGGTTTTCAGAACACATTCGGCCTTACCTAAAATAATCTCGATTCTCTTAGTCACTGATTAAATTTCTCTGTCTTGTTCTTGCATGTTACACTTCACGTCAGAGAGAAGATGGCAGAGCATGTTAAGCAGTGAATATCGGTTGAGAAGTTTTTTTAAGTAAGGCCGAATATCTCACGAAATTCTGATGTCAACTCTACTGGCCACCAAGATCGTGCGATTATTTTCTTTGGGGTTTTGTGAAATCTCGGGTTTATGCGAATAAGCTAAAAACAATTCCTGAGCTCAAATCAGAGATCCAACGCGTCATCGGTGAGATACAGCAACATCTCTGTGTAAAAGTCATGGAAAAGAGAAATCATGGAAATTTTCTGAGTAATTACTATGTTTTTAACAGCGACGGTGATAATGGAATGGACGGGCTCAGCGCTTGCAAATCGATCAAAATTAACAAGACAACACAATCAAGCATACCTAGCTAAAAGTATGCATATTACATTTGCCGGAAAATAGAGATAGCGAATCTAATTACTGCATGACAAAAATAGAACACATGTACATGTATTAGAAGTTTGTATTGTCGTATCGTACGGCTCGCATGTCGCAAAGGCAGGGTAAGACTGAAGCGAGTGGAGAGCCCGCGCTTAACTTCAAAATCCGTGCGCTTATTTCCCGTCCATTCATCTTATCATTGTCGCTGGTTTTTAATTGTTTTTAATAGTTTCTGGCCATGGATACTATGTCCTTCAGCCGAATACATATTTCTTCATAATCCTTCTTTCATCTTTCTCCAGTTAATGTAAGTAAATGAGTCGTATAGTCACAGTCCAAGTCACACACAGTAAGTCATGGTCAAGTCCAATCATGCCCTAGTAAAGTCGTGGCAACTTTACTACAAGCTTCTTCGGAGTTTTGGAAACAACACGAAAAGACACGTTTCACTACATTATATCACTTGGCCACACTCTTGCTCGTAAATCAGCACTTAATGAATAAAATTCCACCATTTTAATGTATTAATATTCGAAAAAACACAAGTTTTGGTAAATAACACAATGCAGCGATATGATTTTCTCGCGTTCCCGCCAAAAACTCCAGTAATTACCATGTCTGGGTTAATATGCTAGGAATAATAGCACTGGGAAACTAGTTTATTTAGTGCATCGCTAACCGTTTGTAATGGAGGTACCGATCATTTTATTTTTTTATTTCCCAAGCTAATATATACTTAGCTAAATTAGCTTTATGTGATTGATTCAGGCGTTACTTTGCGGAAGTCCATTGTTACCAAAATTGTTTTAGTTTCTAGTGTTTTTCCCAGCCAAGCGCGTGAGGAGCCAACACGTCCTGAGGATGCCTCGAGCAGAGGTGAAACACGTGTCGACAACCGAGTACTTCTAAAGGATTAAGGGTGATATAATTTATTTTTGTTTTATTACTTATTGGTCATATTATTTTTGTATGTTAATAATTATTATCAATTTACAGGTTGATCATCATTATTTTGTTTCAGGAAAATATTACATTGTAACAGCTTAAAATCATTATTTGTTTTCAGAATTTATTAATAAATTGCTTTCAGGTTTAATTGACATTTTGTTTCAGGTTTAATTAATTTTTTGTTTTAGGTTAGGTTCAATTTCAATTAAGGTTGATAATTACAGTAGATTTTAGTGTGTCCCTTCATCCTATAAGTACTCGAAACGATATTACAGCGGAAAAACACTAGAAATTAAAACAAATTTTGGAAATTAGCTTTCGTAAAAAAGCTGTGTTGTTCACTCAATGATTTGGTATTCATATACATATTAATCTTTTTTAACCGACTTCATAAAAAGAGGAGGTTTAACGTTCTTGGTTATGGTCCTTGGTTTTCCACTGTATGTGTTTTTTTTGTGTATGTTCACCGATTTATCTGTTAATTATAGACCGATTTTGAAAAATCTTTTCTTATTATTTCTTATCTTGTATGTATCGAAACTTGTGTTTGAGAACCTCTGTTGCAGCACAATGTAGATTACTTTGTTATGACGCAACGTTATCATACCAGCAGTGCATTTATTTTTAAAGCGCAATCTACTCCAGATTTTATGGTTCGGTACTTTGAGCTATTGTGGCACTAAACAATAACCGTATCTAGATAAAGTCTCAGTTCGAACCAAATATAATGAACCTCCCCAAGAAAGCAAATAAATAGTTGTGGTAGTCCAGTTTAGAGCAGACATGTCTTACATTCTTGATGTTGTGGGTTCGGTCCCGGGTCCAGTAGATTTATGGAATTTTAAAAATACCATGCTTTGCGGGAAAGAAAAACCAAGTCAGGAAGTATGCTAAAATGTCAGGGGAAAAATTCTATGGTTTGCATTCGCCAACGACACTGACATAGGGCCAACGTGGTGGAAAATCGCCCACTCACGCTTTGAGAGAATCTATACTAATATCTAGCAGTGGGATCAGTATAGAATAGAGATACCACCACAGATTATATAATAATACTCTATTGGTTATAAATACCTCACATCTTCTGGCTGATGATGATGATGGTTAAAATACACCAAAATAACAAAGAGACTTTTTGGTAGAAGATTTATTATTTTGAGCTTGTAGGTACGTTCAAATACTACACCGCACCAGTTCGATGCAGTAATGTTTCCTTTCACATTGGTAGTAAATGTGGGTTAGTATTAGAATGGCTAGATCGCAAAATGACTTCATGCCACTTAGGCCATATCTCAAAATATCCGGGTCGCAATTTGACTTAATCTCATCTATCCCACATCTTAAAATGTCAAATTCGCAAAATGACCACCTCGCTGCAAGTCCACATCACAAAAAGTACAAGTATCAGAATTGCTAAAATGTCTACGTCGTAAAAAGTCTGGACAGTTACAAACATTATTATTTAAATATATTTTATTTATTGCATGTACTATATTACTCTATTCATTTTGTCTATGCCCATCAACATCTTGTTTACGTAAAAAAGCTTTGAAACATAGATAAAAATAAAAATAAAGGTCATAAAATAAAACAAACCAAAAAATATGCTAAAAATCTAAAAAGAAAAAGAAATTTCGTCATAAAATTAATTAAAATAGTCCTAAAATTCGATCGCAGCGCCACCTACAAGGTCCAATTGATACTTGATAATTGGACATTTTGAAATGTGGAATAGATGATTAAGTCAAATTGCGACTCGGATATTTTGAGATGTGGTCTAAGTGAGATGAAGTCATTTTGCGATCTAGCCATTCTAATATTAACCCGTCAATGTTTCCTTTCTTCTAAATTTATTTGTCGTCTCTCGTGTGCCATTTCTTTTCTAGAACTGCGCTCTACTTATTTCTAGGTGAAAATAAACGTACGCGATTCTAGAAACTTCCCAATAAAGCCATCAGTATTCAAACTGACGACAAGAAACTAGAACTTTGACCGCAAATTCTGGATTGGGGTCTCCGGTAGGTACGTGGTACGTTTGTTTCCGAAATTCGGTAAACTTGCTATGGCTAATTTGAATAAGACTAAGACGCTAAAGTTTAATCTAAATTCCAATATTGATTTAGGAAGTTTTTACATTTGTAACGAACCGTGATGAGGGGGAGTAATGAACCCAAGCTTTGGTGTTGCAGTCGCCTGTAACGGAGTGAGGTAAGGGGCCCTTATACCCTCGCATGTCATAGAATGTTATAAAAAATTACTTACTTAACTTATTTCACTTCTAACGATCTGACTCATAAAATTCGTAGTTCGCAGTCTGGTACGTACTTCCCAAGAATGTAACACATTGTCGTATTCCATGTTTCATGATAATTACTATATACAGGGTTAGTTCTAATCAGTTAGCATCCTTTTAAGCGCATATTCTGTACATCAAAACAAACAACTTTTACTATGGGCCAACATTGAAATCGCGAAATGAGGACAAAAAAAGAATAATAAAAGCAGTAGGGCACAGAATAAAACAAGGGTCACAATTTAATGAGCGTTTTTCCAAACATGAATTAAAAAAAACGTTGTTTCCTTCAACTCGACAGATAGCGCAGACTAACATGATAGATGGTTTGCAAAAAAAAAAAAGTTTACATTGACTGGCACGTCTGATTTACGCAAAGTCAGAGCCATCTACAATGAGCTTATTTCTTTAATTTTTTTGTCATTCAGAAAGTCGCCCATTATACAGGGACCTCCGGAAGAGCACCAAACAGAGTACTTAATGAGGCCCCTTGAAAATAATTCCAGAATTGTAATGCAATTTGATCAACTAAGAAAGTAACGCAAAGACTTTTAATGAAAAAAGTTTTAAAGGAATGAGAATTGTTGAGTTGAAAATGGTGGAAAATATTTAGTTAGCTAAAAGCGTTGGCATCAAAAAGGTCAAGGTCTTTATTAATTATTATTAAATTCAAATCATTAATTTCCCCGAGTATGGGTAGGTATACAGTACAGAGTACAGGTAAAATCTAAGTATACTGTTTCACTATATTCAGCCTCTAATGGACGTGCAAAAAATATACAGAATGGCCTGCTTGACGTCATAATAGGCTAGATGACTGTTTTTTTTAATTGTCCTATTAAAATGTGGCCCATAAATAAAGCTGATTAATGAAAAGAAAATTAAAATCTGATCAAAAATAAGCATCTTATAAGCATTTTAATATAATTCTAGACAGAGAGGCGAAACAGCAAATCGTGACGTCACTTCTCTGTACGCCACATAAATTCTATTCTGACAAGTAAGGAGTGACGTCATTTTTTGTTTTGTGGGAAAGGGACAGAGTTGTCCCTAACAAAAACTTTAAACGCTCATATATCAGAACATTATTTACCATTTTAAATTATGTTTTCATTAAACATACTATATTTACTTAAATTCTTCATCGAAGCTATTGGTTTCAACGATTTAAACATCAGTCATCTACCCTATTGTAAGCTGATGATTGTCTAGGAGATTATTTTATAGGAAAAAATTGGTATAGGTTTCGTAAGTAAGTAAATATAATTTATCTAGGGACCGTAACAATATTATTCTTGGGCTTTGAAGCATAGGTACAGTATGTTACAATCAAAGTTCCTAACAAAGAATGGAGTCTTTAAGCACCAAAGTAGCATTTTGGTCACAAGACGACAGGACCTATAAACGTCGCAACTAAAAGACATATGTGTTTGAACAAGCATCTACTGTTGCTACTCTACTAACACAAAATTGTACACCAAGTACTTTGTCACAGCAAAAATCGTTAACTACTTTCTCTAAGTCAAAGGAAGTTTAAGAATGTTTATTACGATACAGTTCTATAATGATAACATCCTGCAACCAGTGCACAGGATGAAATTCAAGGAACTTGGGAAATAAGGGGATGCGAGACAAAGGTGGAGCTTATTGCAAATTCCAGCGCTCACCTTGCTTCGCTATTAAACCTTTGCGATACACGCTGTATAATGTTTGTAAGTCTCTTGTCATTTAGTAAAGAATGCAATCTTATTAAAGAAGTTCTTTATAATCATGTCCTGGACTTTTATTTTTATTTTTACGGGCCCGGGATTTGAACCGGCACATAACATCACGGTTTCAAGTCTTCGGCTACCACGGCTTCGTTAGGTAATGCATGAACACTGAAAACAAATTAACTTAGGGTAAATATTTGTGTTACAAAAATTTACAGATGGCGCCACCAACGCTTTAGTTCGTAGCTTGAAACAGTGTCAGAATTATGACAACTAAGGCAGATACTTCTGTAGCTTAATTGGCAAAGGAGTTGGGACGGAAACCCAGGTACACTTACACATTGGCCTAGTTCGTGTCAATTTAATATAAGGGTTCAAAATCGGTGAAAAGTCTATGAAGATATGAAATGGTGACGTCATAGTTCGGGAGCAACATTTTTAAACCGAGTATATAAGTACTGTAAAATATTCATATGAACAAAGTATGGAAAAAATCTACAATCAGTGAAAGCGGTCCCCTCAGGCATATTGCGGTACGGAGTTTTCATTAAACACAGGCTGGGGCTGGGCCAAATAATGGCGAAGCGTGGTCTGCTACCGAGTATGGAGGGTTCTACTAATATGAAAAGGTAGTTTGGTTTTCTAGGTTTTATTACAAAGGATCCATAATATCTACTCGTTTTAATTTTATACAAAAAATAAAAAATAAAAATAGCTCGTTGTTGTGATGATGATTTACACGCTGTTAGAGAAAGATTTAAGGCCTTACTATAAAACGCCGTTTAAACTTAGTCACTGCTTAAACTTCTCTGTCTTGTTCTCGCACGTGACATTTGACGTCAGCGAGAAGTTGTCAGAGCATCTTAAACATTGACTAAGATTTAAGCGGCGTTTTGTAGTAAGGCCGTTTATGTTTCGGTGTTGATTTTAGTCCATTTTTATTTTATAATGATTCGTAGCATATAATATTCTAAGATTAGATAGTTTTTAATTTGGATTAACAACAATATTTGCTTTTGTAGCCAAAAAATATACTGATTACGTTTGATAGTAGGTAAAATAGTAAGTGAAAAAATTAACAAAACAACTGAAAAGACTTCTTATTTGCATGTTAGGCCATGGAACCCTAAAAAATGGCTCCAGCGCCCGGAGCATCTCCTCACATAAGGAATGTTGTCGCAGGAAAATTAGTTCATAAAATTTCGGGAAAACTCATACAAGGTACAGTCAGCGGCAAATTTTACTAATAACAAGAGTTAATAATTTAGTAGGTGATTATATTTGATTATTAATAATAATAATTATTTGAGCCGTTCATAAAACAACGCATTTTTAACATATTAAGTACATAGTTTTTTGTACCTGGGTATGCCTGGAGGACGGGCAGCAGCATCATTATGGCAACACCCCTCTATTAAGGGTGTGGCAGTGGACGTCTTATGGCTGGTAACGATAGTTTTTTGTAGCTTAAAAATTGTTTTTTTTCCAAATTTAATGTGTAAGTACCTATACCTATTTATACATAAAATAAAAAACAAATATAACATCGTGCGTGACCATGCTCGAACCGGAAGACGGCCGGAAATAGGCCGGAAGATAGGCCTCCCCCTGTGTACCGACGATATTGTGAAAGTCGCGGGCAACCAGTGGATGCAAGTGGCACGTTGTGTGCAGTGTGGTGGTCTAAGGGGAGGCCTTTGTTCAGCAGTGAATGTCTTCTGGCTGATTATGTGGAAACATCATGAGCAAATCTGCAAACCTCTAGCGCATAAATTCGATGGCGAATGTGAATGTACCAGGCTACCAGGATAGCGAGGCGTAATTTGGCCCAACCATACTTCCATGGTATAATAATATACTCCGCCAGGTATGACACTCCCGTGTCCCGAGTGACTAAGGTCACGTAGGAATTTTGGCGGGAACACGGAAATATCATGTCGCTGCATTCTATAATTTTCTTAAACTAGTGTTTTTTCGCGAATTAAGGATTAAAAATGGTGGTGTTTTATTCATTGAGTGTTGAATTATATGCACGAGTGTGGGCAAGTTATATAAAGTGGTGGAACACGTATTTTCGTATTGTTTTCAAAACTCCGTAGAAGCTCATAGTAAAGTCGCCACAACTTTACTAGGGCATGACTTGGACTCGACTATGACTAATTTAGTGTTACTAACTGTGATTTCATGACATATTTGACTTGATTATAATAATAAAACTTGAAAATTCATAAACTTGACACTGGCAGAATGCATAATGTGCGATGACAATAACTAAGAAAAAAAAAAGGTCACGTCGATGACGTAGGCTGTGCGTCATCGACGTGAAATGACCAGTAGCGGGAAATCATAACCCGTTCTGCGTATATTACTTGTGGGAATCCCATAAAACTATCTGATTTTGGCTAAAACTATGTTAATTCGTGTTTAACTTGAATTTAGCTTGAGCGGACACGAAATGACTATTGAAATGATTTGTGTATTTTATAATTAATAAATTATTAACAGGTTCGATTCCCAATTATCCAATTTTGTTGCCATAAAGTGGCAACTGGAGTGACGTAAGCAAGTGTCACTCCCGGAGTAGCAGACCTTGTTTTCTTGGATCATGCATACTTCGAAGGTAGGCCTATGGCAAGTAGTGAGATATAGATTGATGTAGTACAAGAGTCATGTCTTTGTGTCGAGTTTGTACGTACGTGTTTTTATAGACGTGTTGTTGAAAAATTCAGTCGCTTACGCTAACTGTACGATATGGTTGAAGTACTTTATGATTATGTTCTTTGTTTTGTATTAAAATAATATTTCATCTTTAATACACCAGTCTGTGTGGTGTAGGAATATACTGAAAATATTGAATCGGTTATATCTTTATTAAATTATCTATAATGTAGTACTACGTTGTTACGGTGGTGGTTAAAGCTAACGCAACCTGCCGTAGTGGTTAGATTTGTAGCAACTAAAACCGAAATTAGGTTTGCATATACAGCTAGTGATGGTTGAAGTTGCACCTGCAGCCAACAGAGAAGTCACAGTGTTTGCCACTTCCGTTGCCGCAGGCCTCGTCGATCCAAGAACATAACTGACCCGCTAAACCCTCATAGGCATAGGCAGGTATAGGTTAAACCTCGATTAATTTTCGATAAAAAGTATTGTTACATAAATAATTATAGACTGTTATTATGCTTATCTTTATTTTGTAATACATTTGATACTGATAAATTGCTTGATTGCTCTACATAACTGACTAAAGCAATCAAGCAATTTATCGTTATAAATTGCATTACAAAATAAAGATAAACACAAACGACGTTTATAATTATGTATGTACCTATACTTTTTTTTATCGAAAATAAAACGAGGTTTAACCTCATACTCGCCTGATAGTAAGCGCGATGGTGTCGACATCTATTCACTCTATAGCCTTAAAAATGGCCGGTATTGAAAATGAACATTTGTACCTTGATACTGCTTCTCTCTATATTGAAAGTTCCAGCCGCCAATATAGACCTCTTGTACCTTCATAAAAGGACACCTACTAAAATTAATCCCCGATCGTTGTCATCGGTTTTCAATAAGCAAACGCTGGCACGCGGTGAGGGACGGGGTCAACGCGGCCCGTATTACGTACAATAGCTGGGACACTTACCGAAATTGCTTACACAGAAAACTAATATCAGTGTTTGCCAGACGTCCGCAATCGACGGTGGTGTAAGCTATGCGCGTTTTCCTGTAATAGGCTAGATGACTGGTTTTTTATTGTCCTATTAAAATGTGGCCCATAAATATAGCTGATTAATGAACACAAAATGAAAATCTGATCAAAAATAAGCAACTTATAAGAACTCAAAGAAGTTAGCACCTGAGATACAGAATTTTCTTGTTCGGGTGCTAACACTACCTTGATAATCATTTCGGCGTTACCTTCTAATTTTAATATATACGTGCTTATTATGTATCTCAATAAGTATCTACTTTTAATTAGGCAATATAACATGTATGCACTGTGTTCAATATTGTATGCCATTTTTGTGTGTCAATAAATGATTTATTATATTATTAAATATTATTATTTTAATATCATGCTAGACAGAGAGGCGAAACAGCAAATCGTGACGTCACTTCTCAGTACGCCATATACATTCTATTCTGTCAAGTAAGGCGTGACGTAGTTTTTTGTTTTGTGGGAAAGGGACAGAGTTGGCTTCACCAAAAACTTTAAACGCTCATATATCGGAACATTATTAACCGATTTCAATTATTTTTTCAATAAACATACTATATTTACTTAAATTCTTCATCAAAGCTATTAGTTTCAACGATATAAACATCAGTAATCTACCCTATTGTGTTGCTAACAGTCTGAAGTGGCTTTTTCTTTTGAGATGCCATTTTTTACCGTTACCTTGCTCCGATGTTGATTGATAATGCCGTGGTAGCATCTGTCGACGCGGGTGCAAACCCAGGCTACCAATGAGATCTTTGGAGTTTATATAGGGTTAGTTCTAATTAGTAAGCATCCTTTTAAGGGCATATTCTGTACATCAAAACAAATAACTTTTACTACGGGGCCAACATTGAAATCGCCAAAAAATTATCAGCTGTTCCATACATTTTGCCCAAGGTCGATGAACTTGTTGTATGGAACAGCTGTTATTTTTTTTGCGATTTCAGTGTTGGCCCCATAGTAAAAGTTGTTTGTTTTGATGTACAGAATATGCCCTTAAAAGGATGGTAACTGATTAGAACTAACCCTGTATATGCTTCTTCTACTTTGGAGTTTAGTTTGGTGAGGAAACCTGAAATACATTTCTTCCGGAAAAGAATTCCATGGCGTACGTAAATCCACTGCGCAACTGGGCCAGCGTGGTGGATATGGCCCAATCACACTTCAAGGGTAGGCCTATATAAGTCTAGCAGTGGTCTATTAAAATGGTTGATTATGATCTTGATTTATTAAGAGTGGATAGAAAAGTAACCTCTCGGAAAAAGTTACTTGGTATTAAGATTTTGATATCGCACCGCAATCAAAATAAGGAGTTCTAATTCTATGAACTTATTACCATCACCATCATCAGCCAGAAGACGTCTACTGCTGAACGAAGGCGGGCAACCTTGAAACGAATAAAACACGAACAATAAAAAGTATGAATTTGATTTGTGTAACGCCAAGAGCCATAAAACGTCCACTGCTGGACGAAGGCCTCCCCCTAAATAGAGGGGTATTGCCACAATCCCCACGCTTGGCAGGTGGCTTGCTCACAGAATGCTCACCACCGTTAACCGAGAGGACGCTGCTGTCCGTCCTCCGGTGGTTCTGGTTGCAGTTTAAGAGTTTAAGGACATACCCAGGTCCAGGTAATTTGTGTAAGTCACGACAAATCGTCACCTGACTAGTGCAAGAGAAAAATTCGCTTTCTTTTTCTCTCGTTAGTTCCCGTGGTCAGCCCGGGCTAAAACACCAGAGCAGTAGCTCTAATGTGAATATCGATGAGAATAGGAGATGACAGAAACAATATCATAAATTATATATAACGCATTTAAAAAAAAAATATAACCGACTTCAACTTCGAATACCTATGGATGACATATTCATACACAAATTGTATGGAACAGATGTTTTTTTTCGCGATTTCAGGCTTTATAAGTTGTTCATAATGATAGGTACACATACTCTTTAGTATTGTTGAACCTTTTTGTTACAAGTTGTATACACGTTCCTTATGCTTTGATAATACGCTTTAAAAAAAAACAACCTTCAACTTTGAATATCTGGATCATAGAGGTATTTTACTATTTAGGTTCCTACCTCTATGACCTGGATGACATTTTCATATTTCCTAGTAATTTTGATTTAAAAACCAAACTACTGAACCGATTTCGATAGAATCTATATGGGACCACTTCTTTCTTATTACCTAACAAACAAAAAAAAAGAATTATCAAAATCAGTTCATAATTGGCGGAGTAATCGCGTAACATACATACAAAAAAAAACCGTACAGTCGAATTGAGAACCTCCTTTTTTGAAGTCGGTAAAAAATTGCTCCGGATTGCCAGTTTCCTGTGACTTATAGCAACCGAAACTGGCAATGATACCAACCTTATTGTCCGCGACACTCCGATAGGCACGTCGGCTTTAACAGACCACTCGCGATTCCATTATTGGTTTTTTTTCTTCCAATCAATGAGGAAACTTTTTAGATCATCTATAATTATTATTAGCAACAATACTTTATTCTGCCTGCCTTCTGTCCTGTATCAAAGTTGTTTGTATTAGATTTTTGCCTCCAATATCAAACTACGATACGATATAATTTTTGTCCCTTGTATTCGTATACTTTGGGAAAAAAGCCTGCCTTTTTCAACCGACTTCAAAGGTTCAAAGGTTCTCAATTCGACTGAATGTTTTTTTTTGTATTTTACGCGATTACTCCGCCAATTAAGAACTGATTTTGATGATTCTTTTTTTGTTTGCTAGGTAATACTTCAGATCAGAGGTGGTCCCATATAAATTTTATCAAAATCGGTTCAGTAGTTTGGTTTTTAAATCAAAATTACTAGAAATATGAAGATGTCATCCAGGCCCCTAGCACGCGCCGAGGACTAATTGGTCTTCCCCGCGCGGGAAAGTGAGTGAGAGAAAAGTACTTATTATTATGAACAAATTTTAAAGCCTGATATTGCGAAAAAAAAACAGCTGTTCCATACAATTTGTCCAAAGTCAATGAGCTTTTTGTAAGGAACAGCTGTTTATTTTTTCCGGATTTCAGGGTTGGCACCACAGTAAAAGTTGTTCATTTGAACCTTTTTGCTACACGTCGTATAACAAAAATACAAAAAAGTGTACCAAAGTTATGTGTCTCTAAAATGAAACATGTGGCACTGTATGTGTTAAAAAGTTATTCCATATTGCTGATAATGATGATGGGATCTGAGTATCAACATATTTTCAAATCTGCACTCGAGCCGTTTGGTTTCGTAACTCCCAGACGAAGACCAAAGAGGACGCCACTTCAAAAGAAATTATGGTAAAAGTTGCGAACTTTAACTTCATCAGTTTGTTGTTAACTCGTTGGATACTTACGTCCGTTGTTCTCCAAACTTACTCGAACGTACAATTTAGGCGGATTTTAATTCACTTTTGTTTAATTACTTGAAAATACTCTGTCTATCTCAGTTTGAAAAGAGGAATTATTGCGAAAGCTTGTTTGAAATTTACTTAAGTGTTGATATTGTTATTCTGTAGTTTATTTAAACTTCGAGACGCAGGCACTAGAAAACGTAGGCACTGCTAGTATATTAAACACTAAGCTTTTCTCAAGCATTGTGCTTGAAAATCTTATCTTGATGAAATACTAGCTGCGCCCAGCGGTTTCACCCGCGTGATGATAGAAAACGCTTACGATAATGATAATAAAAAGTACTTTTTATATATATATAACCTATATATCATTCCGGGAAATTAACTATCTCCATTCCGAGTTTCATTCAAATCCGTTCAGCTGTTTAGCCGTGAACTGGTAACATATAAACACACACATACCGTCAAACTTGGTAATTTATGTTCCTACCTACTGCGCCAGTTACACCTTATCGATAGATAGATGTAGCGCTCGTGGCGTAGCTTGTCTACGTGATTTTAAACGATCTCAGTCTTCGGATGGGTGACCGTGAGTGGCATTTATTACTGAGCGCTGCCGTGGGTCGGATGACACGTTAAATTGTTGGTCCCGGTTGTTTGTTCTAGTTTCTATAACCATTACCGTCAACCATGTCAGAGGGTTTCGCACATTAACTCTGACACTAGGGCTGGCCACTTAGCCTATACGAACTTACTTACTTACTTATCGATATGGAATATTGGTACTCTGGTTGGTCTCTTACATAAAATATTGGTTTACAAACTCTTCCTTAAGCTATCGCAAGGCTATTGCTGTAGGTATATACTTTGTCTTGGATATCCAAGTTTTTATTGGGTAAGTAAAAGATATTATGTCCCGAGTCTCAGCGAGGTTCAGAGGTACTTATATTAAAAATGTATAAAAGAAATTGCTTTGACTCTCATCTTAGCTCTTGGAAATCTTCCAGCCAGTAGAAAAACCATTCACGCAAATCAGATCAAATATTAATTTTAAAAAAAATTACCTGCCTGCCTGGGGCCGCAAGAGCTAAGAACCTAAGCTTCAGGGTGGAAGTGTTAAAAGGCATAACGCCGCGAGTAGCGTTTAGTGAAAATGCAGCACACCTCTTGACACCCTAAGCCATCCACGCCAATGTTGCCCTTATGGGGGGGCCCATTTAGTGGATGGCGAGTCATCACATGCCTAAATATATTGATAATGAGACAAAATTTGGCAGGTGCCGTTTCTCATCCCATAGACCATTCCGCAATGTTCCATCAAAAGCTCACAAAAATAGTCCAAATTTCTTTCAATTTTATACCTACTGTTAAAATTGTATCATATTCCATTCATATCCATTATAATGTATTATAGTTTAATACTGGACCTGGGTATGTCCTTAAACTGCAACCATACCCACCGGAGGACGGGCAGCAGCGTCCTCTAGGTTAACGGTGGTGAGCATTCTGCGATCCCCAAGCCGCCTGCCAAGCGTGGAGATTATGGCAACACCCCTCTATAAAGGTTTGTTTGTCAGTTCGTCGAGCGATGTGGCCTGCCCATTGCCACTTCAACTTGCAAACCCTGCGAGGTGCGAGATTCTCTTCATTCGATCATTATTATCACTTCTCATCAGGTGAGATCCTGGTCAAACACAGGGTAACTACTAAAAAAATCTCAAGAGTTCTACGTTTTGTTTGCGTGTGTTTTTCCTACAAAAGATACCCTCACGTCAGTGTGGGCTAAGATTTAATTCTTTTTTGATTTCGAAACAAAATGGAACATGATAAACTTTGGCTAAACATACTTACTAGGCTATTATACAAAATATTATAGGCTATTATACAAAACTAAAAATGCTGCAATCAAGCTCTAAAAGTACGCAGGTCGTCGTCGTCAGCCATAAAACGTCCACTGCTGGACGAAGGCCTCTCCCTTAGACCACCACACTGTACGACAACCTGCCATTTGCATCCACCGGTTGCCCGTGACTTTTACAATGTCGTCGGTCCACCTAGTGGGAGGCCTTCCTACGCTGCGTCTTCCGGTTCGCGGTCGCCACTCAAGAACTTTTCTTCTCCATCGGTTGTCAGTTCTTCGAGCGATGTGGCCTGCCCATTGCCACTTCAACTTGCAAACCTTGCCTTGCTAGCCATATCATAGCTAGCTAGCTAGCTATATCATAAGCTTACCTAAAAAGATGACCACAATATTTTTACCATTTTACCTTAGATAAACGAAGACCTCGGTAGGTATGTCCTAAAACTGCGTCTAGAACCACCGGAGGATGGCCGGCAGCGTCCTCTAGGTTAACGGTGGTGAGCATTCTGCGATCTCTAAGCCGCCAGCTGAGCGTGGAGATTATGACATAATCCCTATTAAGGGGGAGACCTTCGTCCAGCAGTGGACTTCTTCTGGCTGATGATAATGACTACAGATAATCCAAATTTAATGTTAAAAAGTTTCAAGTTTAATGCGTCACCTTTTCAAAATAAATTACACACGTGACTTTCAACATAGACAAAGTAGCGAGCCATATTCTCTACGAGCGACCTATCTATGGACTTGAATGAGAGCGCCACCGACGCAATTTCTGAACAAAACCGAAACTTAACGTTGAAGATTTTAGTTCACTAATTTGACAAAGGCATCTTTAGAATGGTTGGTTTTTACATGCAACAATGTTTTTCCTACTTCAAGCCTCAGGGCAAGCTGTAATAGGGCACAACAAAAACGAAATTACAATATCATACATGACAAAGAATTCTGGGCATGTTTGTATTAGGTACCGTATTTCGTAATTCAGAGTGCCGTAGGGTTTTGGTTTTTATTGTTTCTGTTACAGGTTTGAGAGTATTTTTTGTTTAACTTTAATACATGGTTACGTAGCAAGGTACTGTTAAGCTGAAAAATCTTATTGTACACTGAAAACCACTTTTACTAAGATTACTTGATATGTACGGGACCGAAAACCCAGCTGTTTATTGCGTAGAAGGCGAATTACCTTTTTTTTCTCTTTTTTTATACTTTCAAGTGACGAGACGTGCAAGACGTTCGCCTGGTGGTAAGCGGCACGCTTGCCCATAACAGTAGCAGTGCCAGAATTGTGAACTTGCGAACACAACCCTGCGCCGCACCGCACTGCGCTCGGCGACCCTAAATCTCTTCGCCCTTCAAACTGGAACACAGTAATGCTAGCACACTACTGCTTGGCGGTTGAATAACTGGCAAAGGTGTGGTACTTACAGGCGGACTCTGCAGTAGAGTCCTACCACTACTAAACCTTGTTCTGTAGAACAGCTGTTTTTTTTACCAATTTAGGTTGTCCCATAATAAAAGTCAGTCGTTACGGTCAGTACCTTTCGGCTGCAATTGTCCCTTTGACTCAGTGGATTCGTTTAATATCAGGCAGGATGTGTCAAACTCAAAAGCCTATTCTAAAAAAAATATTTATGTATCAAAATTATATTATTGGTACATTGTATCCAATTTTTTGCCAGCCTCCAATCCAGACCGAAGAGATTCGAACAGATAGCGTCAAGATCATGTATTGGTGTGTAAAAAAGATACATTTTAAAAGTATGTTTAAAAATTGGATAGTGATGACGTAAAAAGAAGATAGACAATACTTTATTTGCGACAAAAAACATAGCACACAGAAAAGAAATCGAGATAAATAATTGTGATATTGGAAATGAGCAGGACAAAACGAATAAAGAAGCAAATAAAATTATTATATTATTAGTATCGAAACACTCGCAGAAATAATAGTAGATTATGCACTAAGAGAATAAAGCAGTGTCTTACGTCGCGGGCGGCATTTTGAACCCTGAGCATAAAGAGGGTAAAAATATAGAGTCATGAGTGAAGCGAGGGGTTTAAGCTGCCCAAGACGAAGACAGGCTTTATTCCAGAGGAGCATACTCTACTTTTCACACCTTCTGCGAGACAATAAAAAACCAGGGCTCCATAAATTAAAATTCACTGACAATCACAAGACCAAACACCGTCTTTTGTTTCACCTTTCTTTGTAAACGCACCTTTTTTTGAGTCCTGCTTATGGTGGCCAGTTCGATTTTCAAACAAACCTCTTTACAATGCCATATGGGCATTTTTTTACTTAGAGTTTTCCAAAAGATTCCACACGAATTTGACGTTCCAAATTCAAATAACTTTGTTCCTTAGGGAGTTTCATACCCCATATTATTAATTTATATCCCTTATTAAGTGACAATGCTTTACTTTACGTTGAGGTTGCATGATATGTAATTGGACATTGTCGAACAGGTGGTGAGAAAAGATACTTTTAATTATAGAAACCCCTTCAGCGTTGGCAAACAATGTACCTAATAAGTTCATAATTTCCAGCTCAATATTCGTAAAATCTCAGCTCACTTACTTTCTCACCTCCAATCACGGGCTCTGAGTGAAAGTGACAGAGCACAATCTTAAACTTGGGGTGACTTCAAGTAAAATATTCAGGCTGGTTCGCACCGAGTCCATTATTATCAAGCAGAGAGGTGCTTTAATCCAACAAAATGGAGACACAATGTACACGTAGGGTGCGGTGACTGATCCATGGTAACAGAAAAACAAGGAAAAAAAAGTTATCACGCGAAAATAAACCACTACTATCAGACATAGAGTTACTACTTACCAAAGGTAGAGTTACTACAAGAGGTAGAGTATGGCAGGAGTGTCAGGTTTAATTAATGAGTTATGTAATTGAATATTTTGTGTACTTATTTTTTTCTTTTAACTGATTATAATTACGGGAATACTCACGTTTAATTAAATCGGATACTCCGACTACATCCGGTGACCTTTTTCAAAGAGTGAAAACAGAGCCCGACGCGCGTGCAGCTGCGTCCTGCTTAGCACATAAATAAAACAAAAATGTGTCAAAACCACGTCAGTTTTCATAATAAAATAAAGATTATAATTATATTCACAATATCGTCGATCCGTCTAGTGGTAGTCCTAACTACGCTGCGCGTTCCGGTTCGTGGACGCCACTCAAGACCCTTTCTTCCCCATCGGTTATCAGTTCTTCGAGCGATGTAGCCTGCCCATTGCCACTTCATCTTGCAAACCCTGAGAGCTATGTCGGCTGTGAGCTAAGTCGCATCGCGGGTAATCTAGCATGCAAATGGCTGGTTGTCGTACAGTGTGGAAGTCCAAAGGCCCTTGTTCCAGTAGTGGACGTCTTTTGGCTGATGATGAAATAGTAGATTGTTTACCAAGGGAGGAAAGAACTATTTTTAAGGCGAGAGTGTTTCTTTGAATCCAGAGCGTAGTGATGGATTCTAGAGTAGAAACCCGAGCGCAGCGAGGGATTCAAAGTGCTCGAGCTTAAAAATAGTGTTGATCCCGAGGTGGACACTCTGCTTTTTATAACCCTCAAATAAGTAAGTGCAGCTTATGAATAAGAATAGTACCTACGTTTATTTCATTCTCACTACTCACACTTACTTCTCACATTTTATTGAGGAAGATACACTGAGTTGAAATAAAAAAAAGTAAAATCTGAATTTGAGTAAACAATTACGAACGAAGGCGGAATGCATTTCGTGCGTTTTTGTTTTTTCAGAAGTTTATTTATTTTTATGTTTTCGCGCGCCTTCCTTTTTCTAACAGCCTGTTACTTGTTCATACAATGTCTGTGGTTGATCTCTTTGGTGATTGGAACTTTTACTAACAATATCCACATTCCAAATTCAAATCACCGCCCGGAGGGAGGAAAAGTTATTTTCAAAGTTAGTCATTTAGTGTGAAAAGTTTTTTAAGTTAAAATGAGCTAGTAGAGGAAAAGTTATTTTCCTCCCTAGGGCGGAAAAGAGCTCATTTCTGACTTGTTTGCGAGGAACAAAGTAGGTCTTTTTGAATAGATGTGATAAAGTTATATTATTTTTAATCTGTCTTGAATCTGGCCGAATGTTTACATGTTAGTAAATTTATTTATTTACGTTACAATGCATTGTGCCATTTAAAAACATTTAATAAAAAGTAGAGGTTTAATCCAGTTCACGAAAAACCTAAGAGCTTTAATTAAATGTTTAATTTGGCTTGCACTTTTTTTTATATTAAATTTCTTTTATAGACAACTAGAGGTTCCCCGCGACTTCGTCCACGTACGAAAGAAATTCGGCCCGCTCCCAAAATCACCACTTTACATCATCCCGAGCAAATTTTTTTACAACACATTTACGAGAATACAGTACAATAGATACATAATGAAACAAACTTTATTATTTTGTTTATAATATAGACAGAAAGTCACAACTAAATACTTGACACTGGCAAATGCACAAAGTGCAATGCATAATGCTCCTAGGAGGAAAGAAGATAAAAAAATCTTTGATATTTCTAATCTGAAAATGGCGCTAATTTGTAAATGGCGCCACGTGCGCGTGGTGAAAATTAGAACTACTTCTTTCGTTTCTTTTTTTCTTTAGTATTAAAGTGAGACAAACAGCGCCTCCAAGAAGGTTAGATCATTCAGCTCATTTATTTTCGTAATGTGAAAGTTGGTGAAATTCTTATATTTTTTTTTATAGAAATTAAAAAAAATACGTCTTTACGGTATTTTTAAAGAATACGCACGGCGCTATACAACTAGGCGTGCGGTAAAATAGCTTTACCGTACGCTCAGTTGTATGGTGGGTAATGTTCAACTTTCGAACGATGATGTATACAGGCTTCGAAATGCATTTTTCGTGCAAATGTGTTATAAAATATATATTTAAAGAACAGTCTCTGTATTTTTCTCTACGAACGTGAAGATTTGTTGCCTGAGGCACTCGACGGTTACTACTTTCTTTATGTTAGTTACCTTTAGAAAATTTATTCAGTTCCCTTCATAATATTACCGTGGCTTTTCTTAGAAAAATGTGGCTGTAAGAAGCAGTCTTATTTATTCTCAAACTGTATAGACTTGGTATTATCACGCCAAGAGCTTTTACAGTAAGTGCAAAACTTAAAAAGTCAATAACCTTGAACCGTCTGGACTTTAGAAATCCAATGCAAAATATAAAAAAGTTAATTAAAAATACAATTTTAGAGACATGTACCTATTTATTACTATCTGTTTTAGCTAAGTCTGCTTTGTTTTTGGTTTTTTATTATACTAGATAGTTTTATTTAAATTTAATTTGTTATATTTTCAGAAAAAAAAATCTTTCACGTAATCGTCGTCAGCTATTAATCGTCCACTGCTGGACGAACCCCTCCCTTAATAGAGGGGTGTTGCCATAATCCCCACGCTTGGCAGGCGGCTTGGGGATCGCAGAATGCTTACCACCGTTAACCAAGAGGACGCTGCTGCCCGTCCTCCGTTGGGTCTGGTTGCAGTTTAAGGACATACCCAGGCCCACACGTAATAATTAGTAAGTATTCACAAAGTATTTTTTTTCAAATCAAAATATTCTCAGAATATTTCAGTCATCATAAAAAGGAACATTAATCTACGTTTGGTTAGCAATTTCATCAAAATTATTTTCTATCATCGAAGAAGGACTTTTGTTCCTTACACACATTCCTTAATATTTAATCTAAACTTATTTAAACAATTCTTTATACCTATAACCTACCAGGGGCCGTATTGTAGGGGCTTAATACTATTAAGTAATACCTTTACCTTTACTATTATTACCTTTGATGTAATAATATCTTTTGATTTCACATAATAATGTATGTAATGTGTATCTTGTTGACATTTAGCTATTTTTAATATTTGTAATTCTTTCAAAATAGTTTGACTAATTGAATAATTAATTGAAATGCAAATTTTTATGAGTGTAATTGACCTGTAACTAACTGTTACCAATAAAATGATTATGATTATGATTATTATGATTATTGTGAGCTGCTTATAGCGGGACCGAATAGGTTCAGCTGCCGACACTGCGCGATCGCGAACCTTATTGCGAAGCGATAAAATTCACAGTCGCACAGCGTCGGGAGCTGAGCGTATTCGGTCCCGCTATAAGCAGTTCACGGTACGGCCCCTGGGGCTGTACCATGAACTCTTTTTGCTGGACCGAATAGGTTCAGCTGCCTATGCTGCGCGACTGTGCACTTTATCGCCTCGTAATCGGTTCGCGGTCGCGCAGCGTCGGCAGCTGAACCTATTCGGTCCCGCAATAAAAGTTTAGGGTACGGCCCCTGGATACTCGCGACTCGCTAGTAAAAAACGTAGAAACCTTTTTTAATTAATTAATTAATAATTCATATTTTATGGCAGGTTGTCGTACAGTGTGGCGGTCTAAGGTGTGGTCTTCGTTCAGCAGTGGACGTCTCCGGGCTGATGATGATGGTGATGATGATTTTATGAGTTCCTTCCTTGTCTAGCATCGTAACAGTGGTGCATGCATCGTCCGCGTCGTGTCCACACTTTTCAAAATTAGTTTCACTTATTCTAAAGTTTACTTTGCAGCTTATTAGATTAATTTAAAAAAAAAAACTTACGATGGCGGTAATGAGTATATTTTTTAATTCCTAATGTATCGGTGAATCAAATATTCTTGAGTGTGTAACACATTTTACCAGTCAGGCTGTACACATAATTACACTAACCTACATTGTTTTCTAATTAATTACCGACTACCTGCTTGTTTTGACAATGTCTACACTAAATTACACATTATTATTACAACATTATTGCGTAGAGTAAAACGCTGTTAATGAACTGAAAACACCTCAATAATTAAAGCCCAGAATAATTTAGCTTCATTCTCCAACCGAACAGAATCCCTTGAGAGTACGTTTCATATATCAAACATTTACTTACTCATTCCTCAGAACGTTATTCAATATACGTGTAAAATATTTTATTACAGCGTGTATTTGAACGAATGGATTGTTAAAAAAGCTGAAGGAAAGTTTAATCTTAGCAGAAGGCAATAAAATAAGGGCGCGAATTTTGTGAGAAGGCGCCAACCTGCCAGTTGCAGACAGCTATTGATAGGGTTCTGGATGTTACGTCTCTTATCTAGAGCTGTTGAAACCGCTCCTAGCTTACTTTCGTAAAAAATAACTGTTCTAAATAACATTCGTTAATATTTTCCAACAACTTTTCTTTGTAATACTTTTTTTTTCAATGTTTATCATAACTAATATCAACAATTCAGACGTGTTTCACTTATGGCTTTGTGGTACACCAAAGATATGTTTTTCCTTCGATGTGTTTTTTTTTAGTAATTTTATGAAGTAGACTTTTCTATAAATTAAAATTCTAGACTTGTATACAGTTAGAAGGTTTACTAGACAGGAACGCTGAGTATTTGTTACGTTTTTATTAGCCTTGCATTTGACTGTCGCTATTACTAAACAACAATTCGGTCTAAGATGTAACACGCTCGTCAAGAAGAAACAGATTCACTATAACTTGAACTATCGGTACGGAGTACTATTATTTTTTCTTTGCTATCGGGAACCACTCTCAGAAAAACTCAAGCAGCCCTTCCCATGCAGTGTTCACTGGCTCGCACAGTAAAAGTGGTGTCAAATAGTTTCGTTAAACTTTTTGTATGTAACCACGATCCGTAGCACAGCCTGTGAGATGTTTCAGAAATTATAACGTATGTATATTATATAAGGCTCTTTAAATAGGTACCAAACTACCTATTAAAAGAGCCTTATACAGGATGTTATTGGATCCATGAGCAACATCTTAGGAAGTCATTAAACTCAACATAATGGACAACTTGTACCATCAAACCAACGCTGACAACACGTCATGTCGATCTGATAGATATCTAAATGTCACCCAGTAGAAAAAGCTTTCATCTTGGAATGATATATATCCCTACATTTTAACCCAAGTATCTATGACAAAAATGATTTTGCAAATGTAATTTTACCTCCTCTATAGACATTCCTCGCGAACCGTTTCTCTCCGTCATAAATTTGAATAGAATCGATTGGTGTCTGCGCCCGGGAAAGTTAGATTTCCCCCAGGGCTCCGCGACACCTGACCGGATGTAAAATATATTCCCACTTTTTTCTCCCATCGCCGAATATGATAACAATATCCGTGTGCTGTTTTCTATTGTTGTACTGGCGAGTTTGGAATTGTCATGTTGGTTCTGGTTGTAGGAACTGGAAAGAATGGCTTTTTTTATTGACCTATTAAAATGTGGCCCATAAATATAGCTGATTAATGAAAAGAAAATGAAAATTTGATCAAAAAAAGCAACTTATAAACATTTTTATATCATGCTAGACAGAGGCGAAACAGCAAATCGTGACGTCACTTCTCTGTACGCCATATAAATTATATTCTGACAAGTAAGGCGTGACGTCCTTTTTTGTTTTGTGGGAAAGGGACAGAGTTGTCTCTAAAAAAACTTTAAGCGCTCATATATCAGAACATTACTAACTGATTTAAATTATTTTTTCAATAAACATACTATATTTACTATTGGTTTCAACGATATAAACATCAGTCATCTACCCTATTGTCATGTTGGTTCAAGGGCGGATCCAGGGGGGGGGGGGGTCATGGGGGTCATGACCCCCCCCTGGGATGGGTGAAGGTCGACTACTGGAAGCTTTTCTAGTTGTAATGGGATTGGAGCCTGACTGCTAACTAGACCTCGACTCGACTCCCCCCCTGATTTAAAAGCTGGATCCGCCCTTGTATTGGTTCTGGTTGTAGGAACTAGAAAGAAAACTAAAGTTAAGATGACGAAGTCACTTACGTTGTTCCCCATTAGGATTCCTTGGAGTCGAGTAGGTATGCCATGACAAAGATTATCTATGTTAGTGCTACTTTATAGTTACCTTTTTTAAAGTGGCAAGTTCCATTAAAAAATACATAGCTATATTTAATCTAACTATTAAATATGGCCATAACACAATGAGAATTATTCCGGTGATTTTAAATGAAATATACTTAATTTATAAATTATATGTATAATATTTTTAAGATTAACATCAAATTCTTGGCCTCGTTACATGAAATAGACGGCTATTTGATATTATGATATAATTACTAATTTATTGGCTATTCTTTTATCTTCTAATTCAAAAAAGCTTTTTATACCTCAAATAGAAGGAAAGTATTTCTTTGAACCAACTTCTTAGACGTTTCCTAATTTATTTATGAAAACGATTTCAAAGATTTGTAAATAATTTGCTTCAAAAGTATTTGATGTTCTTTGTACAAATCCTGTCATGGAAAACGAAAGAATTTAATGAAGATTCTTTTGTGCAAACAAATTGTTTTCTTGGTGCTTTGTAGCACGTAGGTAGTTATTTATTTTTGTTTTAAAATTCAATTTAAAAATAAAATATGGTAAGTCGTTTTTTAGGTACCTTCTGGACATCAGTTATTTATCAGCTACTTGGAGGCTTAAGCTCCTCCTCTCTACATAAAATATCAAATTATAGGGTTGTACGCCAGACAGCTTTATTTACTAGACTAGAGGTGACACTTCAAATTCACACATTTACGATAATTTATTACTGCGACTGTGCCAAACGTCAGAAACACTGTCGTAACATTGAACAAAAAAAATATACCAGCAAAATAATTATAAATAATTAAGCTACTACGTTGTCCATCACCCGACTCATAAAAGTAGAAAAGTTCTCACTTTGGTGTGCTTTTCTTTAACGATAATTGTATATATTGCATAAACGATGACAACTCTGATATTTATAAACTGATTTACGCACCTACACATTTATTACTCGTATGTAAAGTAAACTCCCGAAATATCCTTTTTTTTATTAGTTTGGCTTTTTTGTAACTGGTTCCAATAGTATCAATATTGTACGAACGCCTACTGATTTTATAGCAATAGATTAACGACCTATGGAAGAGCTATTCTCGTCGTTTTTCGAAGGGGTCAGAGTAGGAAAGAAGTTTTTCAGCAGAGAACTAAAGTAGCATAATTTATTAGTAGACTGAAGTGGCGTAGAGTTTTCTAGGATGAAACTGGACGACGACAAACCGGTAAACGTAGTGTAGAACAACCCTAACCAAACCAAGTTCTATAGAACTTAATGAATTGGATATAAAGGTTAAGGTGGTTATAAAGTGTGTGTGTATATATTTTCAACTGTATTTATGTATTAATAATTTTTTGAACAACTGGTTTTAATTATCTGATATAAATGACTTATTATTATTATTCACGTGTTTATTTCCATTCATAGTTGTTATTATTATTATAATACTAGCTGACCCGCCCCGGCTTCACACGGGGATAAATACCAATTTTAAACTGACTTCAAAACAAGGAGGTTACCAAAACACATATGTTGTAATATTAACTGCCGCCCGCAGTGATCACCCACGTGATGATGAAAAACGACGAAGATGATAATAAAAAAATACTTATATCCTATTCCGCGATATAAGCTATCTCCATCCCGAATTTCATTAAAATCCGTTCAGCCATCTTGGCACGAAGAGGTAACAAACATACTCCGATAAATTTTCGCATTTATAAAATTTGTGTGATCGTCACTCCATCGAGTCTCAGGACACCTATACTAAGCTTTCGTATTTATAATATGTGGATATATCTTCATATACCAATTCTCATTACTATACCTTAAATAACAAATACCTTACCGTATAAAGTTTCATCCCCCGTTTCTCCCCTTTAAATCATCCCTGTAAAAATAATAATTAAAACCATATTTTATTTTGAATGGACTACCCAAATACAAAGAACTTCCATAGAATGTTTCATCCCCAATTTTACCCCTTAATTCAGCCCTGTCGCAAAACCCGTTCTTAGTTGACGTCTCCTACCTATAAACTACCTACCTGCCCAATTTCAGCTTCATAGGTCAAGCAGTTTTCGAGATTTCGTGTTTAGTCAGTGAGTGAATGATTTTCGCTTCTATAATAATTATATAAGTACAGCGAGGCGCTACGGTCGTCGTCAGCCATAAGACGTCCACTTCTGGAAGAAGGCCTCCCCTTAATAGGGGTTGCCGGCATTAAATTAACACACGTGTAGGGTTAATGATTAGTAACTACATATAAAAATTATGAAGAAAAAAAAACCCAAAAAAAAACAGATGTTCCATACAAAAAGTTCATCAACGCTGGACATAATGTATGAAACATCAGATTTTTTTATCGCGATTTTTTATGGTTACTGATCATTAACCCTACATGTGTATTAATTTCATAGACCCACGCTGTATAATGTAAGACAGCTGACAGTTGCTGGAAGCGAAAATTGAAAATCGGGTCAAGTGGCGTGCCTTTTGGGAGCTCTGTTCAGCAGTGGGCGTAGGTATATTATATGTACATCATAGGCAACATAGGCGTAGGTAGGTATATAGGCCGTTTAATGATGATGATGATGATGAACTGCTAGTTTTATTTCACAGCACTAAAATAACCAAACAAAACAGATGAAAGCACAAAGGATGGATGGATACTCACGGCGAAATATGCGGGTATCTTGGAAAACAAAAACATTTTTCTTACCAGCGACCTCGTGTTTACCGGGAAGTGTTTGCAGTCCGGGCCCAGATGTTATTCGGTATAAGCTTCCCTTATTAAGGATTCCGTATGTTTAGCCGCAGGAACAAGCTGAGTCTACCGTTTTTATTTTAGCGACATTATTAATATTTTCCCTGTATGTAAGGGTCCGGGTCGTGTAAGCGGCGAGGTCAGCATAAATATCGGTCTGATTTGCCCGATCTTGATTTGATTGAGGGTGTTTATAGAACCTCAATTCTGATTGCTTGTAAGAAAGGGCGGAGAGTTTTGGATGATTTGTGAGAGTTTTTGATGTTTGGATGTTTTGGATGAGTGTTTTTGTGTGAGATACACACAAAAAATACAGTTCAATTTGAGAAACCTGTACTTACTTATGTTGAAGTTGTGACGTGGTAAATGTCTTTAATTTTGTTTTTTTTCTATATTGGTAGGCCTCTAATGCAGATTCTGCCTGGAGAAGTACCACACCCTTGCCAGTTGGAGAAGTACCACACCCTTGCCAGTTATTATCCGCCAAGCAGTAGTGTGCAAGCATTACTGTGTTTTGGTTTGAAGGGCAATGTTGCCAGAGAAATTACTGGGTATGAGTGATTTAACATGTAACATCTATAAACAGCCATATGGCTCAGTTGGTAGTGTGCCTGCCTTCAGAGCTGTAGGGCGTGGGTTCGATCCCCACCAAGGGCAAACATTTATGAGGACGAACATAAATGTTTGTTCTGTGTCTGGGTGTAGTATGTATTATAAGTATGTATTTACAAAAAAAAATGTATATAAGTATTCTATCAGCTATCTAGTTTCCATATTACAAGCTTTGCTTAGTATGGGGCTAGATGGCGCTGTGTGAAAAAATGTCCTCCGATATTTCCTCCGATATCTCAGGGTGACGAGCGCAATACAGTGCGGCGCAGGATTCATTGTAAGTATTCGCAAGTTCACAATTCTGACACTGCTTTGTACTGCTACTGTCATGGGTAGGCGTGACTCTTACCACCAGGCGAACGTCTCACTAGCCTCGTCATTCAAAAGCATTAAATAAAGTACAAAGTTTTTTTTAAAATTTAGCAACAACAGATGCGAGCAGGCAGATGAGAACTGTCCCATTCCTATACTCTAGGCGCTTCTACGAGGTTGCAAGTATTTGTAACATATCGGTATAATGTATCACGTTACAGTCCGAGAATTAAAGCAGTCAGAGCAACGAGCTAGTGGTGCATGCAGTGTTTAATAGAATGCAAGTCAGTATTATATTATGAAAACTGACGTGGTTTTGACACATTTATGTTTTATTTATACGGGAAAACTCACGCAAAGCAAGACGCAGCAACACGCGCGTCGGGCTCTGTTTTCACTCTTTGAAAAAGGTCACCGGATGTGATCGAATCTATAGTCGGAGTATCCGATTTTATTAAACGTGAGTATTCCTGTATAAATAAAACAAAACAAGTCAGTATTGTAGTGAACGCGTCGTCGAATGGAAGGAGCAATTTGAGCGGAGCATTGAGACGTACATGCACTTCGTTTATAGTTATAGTAGATCATCTGATGAACAGTGTATTTTCTAACACACTTAATTTGATAACAAACAATTTTCATTGACTAAACAGATGGGTGAAGATCGTTGTTCATCGGATCTTAGACTATAAATTTTGAATTTGACTTTTTTGTAACTGGGCAAGCATGCTCCATCGTTGACCGCAACCGTATTAATGGCGGTCAAATGTAAACAAATCAGTAAAAAAACTACTAGTCATACAATACTCATTACTCCACTCTATGGATCAATCAAAAGGATGCTAGGTTTTAGGTTTTAGTCGATTGCTACGTAAATACTTTTTTTTAGTAGAATATAGTACCTAGTTAATCGAAACTCCTTGTATACTTACGAGTATGATCAAAGATGACATTTTTCAAAATGTATTTTAATGATCAACAATAATACTCGCAAGATGTTTTTGTAACATTGCGTTTTTATATATTTTACACAAAACAGTTCCACTTGAGGTTATAACCCGACCCAGTATTATGCCCAAAGGGCTCTTTTGTTTTGACGAACAGAAAATTGTTATGACAATGTTACTGCATGCTGTTTTTGTTTTCTTAGGATCGTGTAGAATCGAGAAGATACAACATTAATTTACGTAACTTACATGGGAATAATAATGCTTATAAAAATATAGGTTTGTGTATTTTATTTGCTACATAATGGGTCTAAGTTAGGTACTTAAACCCATTATGTATGAACACTGAAATAAAATACTTTTTAAAAAAAAGACAAAAAAAAAGTATGGAGAATATATTTTATTTACCTACTCACATAGCTCTAGTTAAAAATCTATGGACTATGCCTACCTCAAGTACCCCAATCAGAGTAAAAAAAATAAAAAATTATTGATAGATTTTTAATATTCGATAAATAAATTTAAAAAAAAGTGGCAAAAATGCTATGAAAATTGGTCGCAAAATTGGCATCAATCATCATGGTAATAAAAAAATGAAAAAATATAAGAAAATGTTTGTAAAAATATGAATTAGGTAAGTAAGTTTAATCTATTTAAAATGTAGACCTCCTCAAAACGTATACAATGATTTAAAAAAAATAGAAACGAAATTGACGGAATAATTTTTTTTGTAAATTTTAGACAAAAAAATACAAATACTGAAACAGAATAGCGACTTCATAATAATAAATAAAATATTAAACATCCATTTATGTAACATTTGCATTTTATTGTGTTACTTAACATCCCAAAGCACCTCTCTTCTTAATTTAAATCCACCCCAAAGGAAACTGAAAAATAATTACCAAAATATTTTTCCGCGGGGTAAAAGTCCATAAAACTCACAACCCTTACCCCCGTTGTAAGCGTTGTCTTGAATTTTATATCAAAAATATCCCATTTTCTTACACCCCCTTCAATAAGGTGCGAAATTAGGAGAAGAATTAGGCTCCCCCTAGCAGAGCGTGCTTGGAATTTTGGATGCAGCAGGGGTGCAGACATAAAACCACCCCTCCTTTGCAATATATCAGTATTGTATTGATTTATGAACAGCTAGCCAACTAGGTATTTCTTAATTTTGTCCCGAAAATGGGCCTTTAGCGACAATGTGTCTGTTTAACTCTATCAAGGTTTATTGGTAATACGTTTTGGGAATAATAGTGGGTGTATAAAACCCCTTTTTGTTGTCTATAGACAATAGACACTAGTTTATTATATGTAAAGGTTCAATAGTTTATTTTAGTCTCATCATCATCAGCCCGGAGACGTCCACTGCTGAACGAAGGCCTCCCCCTTAGATCGCCACACTGTACGACAACCTGCCATTTGCATCCACCGGTTGCCCGCGACTTTTACAATGTCGTTGGTCCACCTAGTGGGAGGCCTTCCTACGCTGCGTCTTCCGGTTCGCGGTCACCACTCAAGAACCTTTCTTCCCCATCGGTTGTCAGTTCTTCGAGCGATGTGGCCTGCCCATTGCCACTTCAACTTGCAAACCTTGCGGGCTATGTCGGTAACTTTGGTTCTTTGGCGAATAACCTCGTTCCGGATTCTATTCAAAGTAACTCCGAGCATAGCTCTCTCCATTGCCCGTTGCGTGACTCTGAGTTTCTCCAAAAGTCCAGCAGTTAAAGACCACGTTTCAGTTCCATATGTCATCACTGGCAACACACACAAAGATCATGAATTCATGTATTTTAGTCTACGTGAAGGTATTTTGTCTTGTGTGCTATGTTATGTATTTTGTTAACTAGTAATTTTGATTAAATACGCGGAATAACAAAATAAATAGGTAGACTAATTAAGTTAGGCTTTTTTTTTATTCGTCATCATTTTTCATTATCACGCTGAAACCGCTCATAGCATAATGATTAAATGAGTTTTCAATGTTCATGGTGATGATATAATAAAGGAAATAAATAGGATTTCATTTGATATAAAAGAACATCTCAACAAGAATATCTATAGAAAAACTTATCAAATACCTCAAAAATAGTGATTCAAGTATCTTCTCAAAAACACTCCTCGGTTAACGAAGAAGAAAATTCATCGATACCATAGGTGCAACATTACAAAAACTACCCGCAAAATGAACCTCGTGAAATATCTAAGACATTTGTCAGTCGATTACCTGAGGGGAACCACCCTATAATATTTCGAATTTCACCAACCCCGCAACGTCTTACTATACTTATGAATATAAATTTACTTACCTATCTCATCTTATTTACTGGGATGAAAATAGATAAATGCAAGCGAGGGGTTCAGAAAATGAAAATGTAAAAAAATGGGAAATGGTCTTATACCTGTACAGGAAGAGAACAGCGACAATGATAAGATAATAACGGACGGGAAATAAGCGCACGGATTTTGAAGCTCCAGCTCTCCACTCGCGTCAGTCATACTCTTTCTTTGCGACATGCGAGCCGTACGATACGACAATACAAACTTCTAATACATGTACATGTGTTAACTTTTTGTCATGCAGTAATTAGATTTGATATCTCTATTTCCCGGCAAATGCAATATGCATACTTTTAGCTAGGTATGCTTGCTTGTGTTGTCTTGTTAATTTTGATCGATTTCCAAGCGCTGGGCCCGTCCATTCCATTATCATCGTCGCTGGAAGAGAAAAAGAAAAATAACTTGTTTACTGTTACCTTATTCAACAATCAAGCAAGATGTAGGTGGATTGAGGTTAAGTTATTATTTATCCAGAACATGAAATGAAAGAGATACGTTACAGATACTTTATTCTGTATCTACAGTACTTCTGTATCTAGATCCATGTGAACTATCATTATAATAAATATATAGAGTAAATAAGTACTTCTACGTAAACGTGTTCCATCCGAACCGGTGCTTATTAGGCAGGGTGGGGTTAAACAAAAATCTATCCTATATTAAAAACACATTTGCTCGAGATAAGCCAGTCATATTATTCATTCAGCCCGATCTCTATATTTGGCTCTTACTTCCACTCTCTATCAACTTTAAATTGTAGTCTTGGTCACTTACTTCATCATCATCATCATCATCAACAACCGGAAGACGTCCCCTGCTGGACGAAAGCCTCCCCCTTAATAGGGAGAGGTTGCCATAATCCCCACGCTTGGCAGGCGCCTTGGTATTTAAAAAATGGTATATATTGGTATATGGTCACTGACTTGGTATATAAAAAATAACTAGTAGATAGCCCTGTGAATAGCAAAACAAACACAAGCACAAACAAAATGTCAGCAAACTTTCCCCATTTTTGAGGGGAAATACTAATAAAAATCGCCGACGACAAAAATCTATGAAATTGTAGAATCTGTAAAGGTACCAAGTTTTGACATGATTAGTTGAAAACTACGACTGTACGGGAGTATTGGCAAAATATTATGCTTGCATGGTCTAGATATTCAGATTCAGATTCAGATATTTATTGCTTCCATAGTGTACATAGATATTGTCAAAAAGAAGTTTCATATGGACCCTGTCGGGCGCAGCAATAGTAGAAGAGAGGAGGACGACTTCATTTAACAATATGATGCCTATTAAATAGAGGTATTTTAGGAGGTTCGTCATAAATTAATAATAAATTGTGTCAATAATACTAGTAATAATAAATTAAAAACGCTTCGTAAAAAACATAATCATTAGTTCGTATCTTTTAAAAATTCGTCAATTGAATAATAAGCCCTACTAGTGAGAAGTCGTTTTAAACCATTTACAAATTTTGTGTCGTTTATTTCACTTTTAATTTCATTTGGTAACTTATTAAATATATTTACCGACATAGATAACGTGCTAGCTGAGTGCATGTGCAGTCGCGACGTGGGTAGCAACAACCGGTTCCCGTGCCGCAGAGTACACTGTGTACCCACGTGCCGCCGCGTTTTATATAAATGCGAGTTATTCCGTACGAATTTACAAATCTCAAACAAGTATATGCATGGTAAGGTTAAAATGTTGTATTTAATAAAATAAGGTTTGCAACTGTCGGTCTGCTGTATGTTTGCCAGGATGCGGATGAGTTTTTTCTGGATAATGAACAGCTCACTAGCGGCGCTGCTGTTGCCCCATAGTATAATACCATAACTTAGCCTCGAATGAGCGTTTGCGTAGTATGTCGTGATTGCTGTTTTCAAATCAGTACTCTTTTTTATTTCGCGGAGTGCGTATGTGAGAGACGATAGCTTGGATTTAAGCTTTATTACGTGTGATTGCCAATTTAAATGAGTGTCAATCACTATACCCAACAGAGTAAACTCCTTTACTATATCTAGCTTTGTGCCGTTAAATGAATAATTTAATTGAAGCGGTTTTTTCTGATATGGGTGAAAGGTCATTAACTTAGTTTTTGACAAATTCAATTCCAGATTGTGTTTATTCATCCAGTCAGTTACCTGTTCGAGCATCGTGTTGAGTTTTGAATGTATGTTAATATTATTTTTTGTTGAAGTTAGTAAGGAAATATCGTCCGCAAAGCAAATGCAAGGTTCGTTTATAATTTTTGGAAGGTCATTTATGTAGATTAAAAAAAGTAAACACCCAAGGACGCTTCCCTGGGGAATGGAGGCGTTTATACTAGTTATATCGGAATGAATGTTATGAATTGTTTTGTTTTTATGGTCAAAATGAACAATTTCTACGAGCTGTTCTCGGTCTTTTAGGTAGGACTTGAACCAGTCATGCGCTATCCCGCGAATTCCTATACCGTATAGTTTATCTAACAGGATTTCGAACAAAACTTTGTCATATGCCTTTGTCATATCGAGTAAAATGCCTACCGCATATCCCTTATCCTCCAGTATATTGAACACTTCTTGGATATATTTGAAGACTGCCAGGGTTGTGGACCTTTTTTTCCGGAAACCGTTCTGGCAATCGTCAAAGACATTGTATTTTTCACAAAAAGCGTAGACACGATTACTCATTGCCTTTTCGAATATCTTAGACGCAGATGGCAAAAGGGCTATAGGTCGGTAGTTATTAGGGTCAGTCTTTAAGTTTTTTTTTGTGTATTGGTTTTATTACAGCCTTTTTAAGTTTGTCTGGGAAAATTCCTTGCTCAAAAGATTGATTTATTAGCAGATGAAAGGGCATGGTCAGTTCGCTTGCACATTGTATATGGATGGACACCATGGATGGACAGATGAAAGCAGAAAACTGTTGTGGATCCTTATGTAGTGGGCTGTATTAAGGTGCAACATGAAAGATCTCGTTCACGTTCACAGTTGTCAGTTGCCAGTTGTTCAAAGAATTCGCTCACTTGGATAATTATCTTAAATACCTTGAAATATTTTTGGTGGCAAAGGGAGATTTTCTGATGAATCAAAAATAGAAGCTCACTGTAGATGGCTCTGACTTTGCGCAGACCAGACGTGGCGTCAAGTTTTATATTTTATTTTATTTATATGCCATATAGCAAAAATACTCGTATTATGCTGTTTTTGACTGGCACGTATAGTTTGCGCTATATATCGAGTTGAAGAAAACTATTTTTTTTAAATTGTTTGGAAAATCGTTCATTAGTAGTAACATATGTTTATTAGTCAAAGTTATCAGCCTATTACTGGTAGGAAATAAGCACACGTTTAATTCAGCTTGATCTCCAAATTTTTCTACCAGCCATATTGCAAAAATAAACATGTCCGTGTCCGTACAGAATTGCGACCTTGACTACAAATAGCATAAGCTTCGCGAAACTATTGCCATTCAGATGGCATTTACTCTTAAAGAGAACTTTTAAAATGCTCAATGAAGTGTAAGAAAACTAACATTTTTAAGAAATTCCGGTGTACAAAGGCTTTCTATTCCAGTACAGGATCCCCGTTATATTTTGCGATAAAGTTTTTCCGAGTTGAGTAAAGAATTTTAATAGGAAAGGAATTGTTAAGGGGCGATGCCGGGTCAAAGCGTTCCGGACGCCGCCTTGCTAACAATACTCGTTATAGAATAAGCGCTTGTCTTTAACTTCCTCCATTGGGTACGCCCAGGATTTCATGTTCAGCCGGTTCCCTTTGCTATTTAAATAACGTAGATTATTTTCTTTATTTTTTTAGCAACCTCAATGCGAGTTAAATGCTTTTCTACCAGGGCTACCAGGGGTTCTTACTCTTACAGGGGAATGTTCTTACTACACAGGATCCTCTTCTTATAAACGAGGTCGCGGTACATTCCTTTGTTGTTGTTTTTTTGAACTTTCCAGCGTTGAACAAGTTTCTTTGTATTAGCGTTTTGAGATATAGTAAAAACAGTTTGCTTTTTTTACTGTAATGAAAATGAACCACAACACTTTTCGTAACCATTCCTATAGGTACTCACTGTAAATTATCCTCCGCCTAGAATCACTAATTAAAAATGGAAAAGATCGTGTGGAACCAGTTTGTGTGGTGCTTGTTACTCGTTCATGTTGTGGCAGCTCTACGGGATTAGAAGAAAAATTAATACAGCCACATATTATAAAATATAATACTACTCGTATTATGGAGGGTTAGTTCTAATCAGTTAGCATCCTTTTAAGATCATAATTATTCTGTACATCATAACAAAAGCCTTTGGAGCTAACATTGAAATTGTGAAAAATTATCAGCTGTTCCATATAAAAAGTTCATCGACCTTGGGCAAAATGTATGGAACAGCTGTTTTTTGCGATTTCAATGTTGGCCCCATAGTAAAAGTTTATTGTTTTGATGTACAGAATATGCCCTTAAAAGGATGCTATCTGATTAGAACTAACCCTGTCTCCTTTGCTTATTATTACTCCAAAGTATTTGAAACTATACGTACTAGAGTAAGCACCTACTTACATTAAACCACATTAAAAAAAACTTGGGCAAGCTATTATTAATTTCTTGCTAAAATCATCTAATTCTGCCAGTCAGTAAGACATCTTCATTTATAACGTAAGAGTAAGTAAGTTCTTAGGTTTGATTGATTTCAGCATGGTTTCGCGCCGCCACTACAAATTGCGAGCTCATGTATCAGTGATTCTCAAAGGCTTTAACTTGTCTAAAACTCCTTAACCCGTATGCTGCTAGTACATTATCTCCGAGGATTAGACGAAAGCACGTCGCCATAGTTCGCGGTTGACGCATCCGGCCACTAGCAGCCTCTTTGGGGGCTTTGGGGTCAGAGCACACTATGTTGAACCAGACCAAAATTCAAGTCGTGGTAGCCCAGTAGGAAGAACACGCACTTTTCCATTTGTGAAACGCATATTCTGACCCATACCAATATGTCCTTTAACATTTTCATGAAACTCTACCACTTTTTGGTAAAAGAAAACGTCGTAAAGAAAACTAAGTTTCCGTAGCCAACATGCAATGGCGTAAAAATTTAGATATACAAAATGAATCTTACAATACCTACAAAAGACGCGTGGTGGTTTATGGTTCAATACGTGCGTATTAAGTTAAGTTTTACTGAGATAAGATGAATAGAGTAACCTGTGACCATTCTCCCTCCGGTATTTAACTGGTTTTAACTGTGTTATTTTTTTTCGTATTTAACTGACATTGTCAACGGTTATCTGGTTGTAACGTGTCACAAAACACAGGCCATCCTAGTGCAGCGTTACCTTTAACCAAACTGTGTCTCACAAAGGATGTGGGATGTTGGGCAGAGCCGGAAGACATACCCGCACATTATGGTATTATTAAGCTCGCTTTTGTAAGTGCTTGATAAAATTTGGAAATGGATAGTGATAGTGATATGTACCTATAGTTTGTTTATCAGTAGAAATATTGTTCTAAAAATTATATTTAACGGCTACGCTTATGATTCATTTTTGTTGGTGATTTTTTTATGATCTGTATAACAAGGTGTCTCTGTTGTGGTAGGACTCTACCTTTGTCAGTAAGGTAATCAAACGCCAAGCAGTACTGTGCAAGCAAATGTGTTTCGGTATGGAGGGCAATGTTACCAGCAAAGATAATATAATACTATAGAATAACCACTGGACATAAAGAGATTTCACATAAATATCTCAGGGGAACGAGCACAATGAGGTGTAGGATTGTATTCGCAAGTTTACAATTCTAGCACTGCTACTGCTATGGGCAGGCGTGACGCTTAACATCAGGCGACCGTATCACTCGTATTAAACTATGCAAGTAATAGTTTTACAAGATAGGTACCCTTGTGATTATAAGAGATAACATCTATGTATTTTTAAACAACGTTCATAATTGAGGATACCATTTTACTTATAATTATGAGCAACTTTACAACAGGGCCAACACTGAAACCCAAAAAAATAGCTGAGTCCATAGAAAAAAAAAATTCACCGTATGTATGGAACAGCTGATTTATTTTCGCGATTTCAAGGTTGGCTCATTCGTTTTTTTTTAATGATGAGTAAAATGGTAAGTATTCTAGAATATGTCCGTCGTCTAAAAATAAGCCCTGTATAAATAAATCTCAGTAGCAAAAACAAGTCCGGGGCTTCCAGTTTTGGCGCTCATAACCTACTTTAATATTGAATCTCATTAGCTTTCTAAAGGCTTTCTAATTTTACTAATCGTTTTCAAAATGACAGTTTTTTTGATGATTTGCTGATGATTATAATCAGAGAATATTGTTTAGAAGTAGATAAGCGTCAACTTGAACCTTTTGCTCTAGCGATCTTACCAGAAATCGACCTTTTACAAAAACAGGCGGCCTAAAATAAAACAAAATGAACAAAGTGTGTTTACGATTGGTTATCTTTTCCTCATCCTTTATCCAATGTAAAGATCAAAAGGTAAGTAAGATAAATAATACGGAATCACAAAAAGAACCAATAAATAAATCAACGCATGCCCCATAACTTATCTTTGTCGCAGCGCATTATCAAAAGACAAAGGCGAAATATTTCTAGGAAATTCTTCACCTAATAAAAGTGCTCGCGCCTTCAGAAGGATGAATGTTTCACAAAATTGCCGACGACACGAGATCTCTCTTTTGATATGGTAATCCGTTCTTACCCTGGGCAATAATCGATTATTAAATGGACAAAATCGGCGGATCAGTGCGGCCGCCAAATATCGAGAGAATTCTTTTATGGCACAAAAGGTCGATTTCGCTTCTGATCCCGCCTTGTTGAACATCGAGTTTTTGATGGCTGCTGAGTGCTGACCTCAAGAAATATGCTAGGGATTACCTTTTCGTTTTGTCGATATTGACCTGAGGTTTTCTAGGCTCTTCTAGTTTCCTATCATATTCATATTTGATAGATGTTATGCTATTTTTATTTGAAAAGTGGGTATAAATGTTCTACCGTATTATTGAGAACGATTGTAATCATTATGAATAACGCTCCTGTTGGTCCTTTGGATCTGATCAATCGAGACTAGAAAAATATTGTATTCTCATCCGCACTAGGTCAATTATCCCTACTTCAATCAATAGAATTAGGGACAATGGGGATCCATACTGCGTTTTTTTCTGCTAGGTGGCGCATCGTCGATGCGGACATAGTCAATAGTCAATCTCGCACATTTTGTTGCTTTTTGATTTGTTTTTGCAGGGAGAATTTTAAAAATAAAAATAAACACCAGGGAGAATCTGCATGTACTGGTTTGTACAGCAACCCTTTGCCTTGCTAATTAAATATCTGTCCAACATAAAATGCAAACCAATATCTATAACCTACAAATCTATTTTCAAGCCGTCAACAGCTGCATAGATTATTAGAACAAAGCACAGTTCCCAGTATTTTTCCTTGGACTAGATTGTCGACAACGCCCTCATCAAGAGTAGATAGATATAAGCAACGATTAACAAGAAAACTAGCCACGATTTGATTTTGCCACGTCCGGACCGCCTCTGGTGCCATCTGCGAAAAGTTTTGCCTGTAGACAAAACATAGTACTATTATTTATTCTGTGACAAAAGTAAGTAAGTAGTAGGTAAATAATATAACTAGTTAAACTAATACTAAAGCAACTAAAGTGTGTTAAAAATAGTCGCAGAATTGATTAAACTTAAGTGACCTTTTAGAAAGAAAAACAGTATTTTCATTACGTCGTGAAAAAAACAAAGAATAATATAAACATCTTCAAAAGGAAAGTTGCTCATAAGCGTCCTCAGATAAGAGGAGCTCAATGAGGCTCAGAATAAAATACCTAAAGTGTCACGTTGAGAAACAAACAAAAACCTTTAATTTCCTTTACAAATTGTAACAAATAAGCGATGAAAAAAGAAATTTTGTAAGGCTTTTTTGCTAGTAAATAAACAGCAGAAATCTGTTCAAGAAACCACGTCGAGTCTATCGTTAGTTTAAAGTTTATCATCATTGCCATTTTATCACCAAATAATTTTCTTCGGCTTGGCATGGAATCCTGATATCCTTAGTGCGTGCCTGTCACATTTTTTGACCGGGATTATATCTATTAATATAGTTTTTGAACTATAATCATAATAAGTGCGTAACGTAGTGTAGTGTCTAATGCAGAGTCCGCCTGGGGAAGTATCATATCTTAGCCAGTTATTCAAACGCCGAGCGTGCTGTTTTTGGTTTGAAGGGCAGTGTTACCAGAGCAATGAGAGATTTTCCGGCACAATATAAAAAAAGAAGCTGATGTTGATGGCTCTGGCCTGACGTGTCTATCTTGGTCAAGATTTTTATTTTATTTCAGTGCCACAGATCAAAAATATTATGCTGTTATTGACTGTCACGTTTAATCAGCGTCATCTATCGAGTTGAAGAGAACTAGTTTTTTTAAATTAATTGTCAGAAAATCTCCCATTACCCATTACTGGGTATGATGAGATTTGACATCTAAAATCGCAGGGTGACGTATAGCGCCTATAGTCACTTCATTGTAAAAAACAGATGAGATCAAACCACACTTCTGATATAATAAATGCTAAAGTTTGTCGGTAATAAATGGCGGGGAACAAAACGACATAATTGGATGAAACTAGGAATGTATCATACGTCATTAAGACTACTTTTTGTCATCACCATCATCACCGTTTTTTTATAACCAAGCGGGTGAAACCGCGTTGCGCAGCTAATGAAAAATATTATTATAATTATTTAAAAATAAATATCTTACGCGGACTGTTTTTTTTTTGTTGAGATAGAAACACTGTCTATGTAGTTATGATGGCCGGGACTAGAGCATCCGAGGTCACTTATATGATTAATTAATTCAAAAAGTTTCAAGAAAGTCGGCAATATACGTTATCAATACTTATTTACTTATCCGCATCATTCAAATTAAGCCCTAGACTTCCCCAGGTTAACATCACTTCTTTTTAAATCAAAATCATGTCACAAAGAGATCGCATGCCAAATTATCGATACGCAAATTATTCTTTCTTCTTTTTATGAATCTGATACGTATGCCAGTCAGGCTACAGACACTCGAGACGGGCTCCAGATCGTATCAGAGAGCCCGCACCGACGATATGACGACTTATTTTTTGTTAAAAAGTCTCCAAAAGACGTCTGAAGTGCGGAGGCGAGGCAGCACAACAGCCAAAAAATGCATAAAACGACGGTTTAGCGCCATCATTTTAATGATGCCGGTGCTATGTAATAGACTGGCATTTTTATTTCTTGTTGGTTAACGTGAACACACTTTGAAAGATGTCATTGCCCGCTGCTGCGTTATTTTTTGGCGGATATGTTGACTTCTGTGAAGCATTTTTGGGTTTAATACCTTATAATGAGTAATAGGCGAATTATTGTTAAGCTTATAATATTCTAATTAAAGCTCAGCCGGAGTTTCAAGCCCGTTTTGATATCAAAAAACCCGATTTTATCTTAAAATGAAACGATGAGAGTTCTTAAAATGTTTTAATTTAATTAGATTACCTACCTATTCGGATCAAAGTCGTTAATTTCGTAATTACTTAAAAAGTTTGAAAACTTAAACAAGTAAACTATGGCCGCTTGAATTACAGAATCAGAAGGCGTGCAAAGTTGGCGAGCGTAATGAAATTTTCTTATCAAACCCTTAAATTTGAAAGTAGCTTCGTAATAAAATTAAGGGGATTGAATTTCTCAGCCAAACTTAAGTTTAATAACAGGGTAAGTAGGTAAGGTTTATACGTTTTATTGAAAGGAAGAGAGAAAGATGCCTTTAAAGTTTGAATCCACAAAATTATTTACCAAATCTCTTTTAATCCAACTGTTGTATACTCTATTTACTATCGTATCGAGTACTAATATATAGATGGGGCTAATAATCTATAGTTTCCTTAAAAAAATACGTGATAATCTAATCTGTAATAAAAAGTTGTTAAACCGGAAACAAATAATCAATTTAATCTGAAACTTTTTACAGTATACAACAGTTGGATTAAAATGAATTTCCGCAAACTAACGCCTGATTCAATCACTTATCAAATCTCTTTTAATAATTTTGGGAATCGAGGAGTCTCAACCAATATCCCAAAGAGAATCTCGCTAGACAGGTCAAATCCAAAAACGGTGATTCTAGACACTTTAAATGGTTTCTCATGCAGCAGCCCTTGAGCTCTATACCCTTGCTTGTAACTTTAATGTAGGTTTAGGCTTTTATACTATTTATATTTTTAATCTAAATTGTAATAAACATACCTATACTAAAAAAATAACATACATTTATGTATGTAAATACGCATTCACAGAATAAAGCGCGTTTAGGTTAAATCACATCCGACACCGGCAAAGGCGACAGGCTGTAGTCAAACACACGACCTTAAATTTGTTATAACGATATCAGTAGTCTATCTATTATTTATAATAAACTACTGAGGTCATTGAGGGAACCTGGGTATGTCCTTAAACTGCAACCAGACCCACTGGAGGACGGGCAGCAGCGTTCTTTTGGTTAACGGTGGTGAACATTCTGCGATCCCCAAGCCGCCTGCCAAGCGTGGGGATTATGGCAACACCCCTCTATTGGGAGGACTTCGTCCAGCAGTGGACGTCTTATGGCTGATGATGACTGAGGTCATTATAACAATAGTACTAATAACTAGTATTATGGGACTCCCTACGAAGTACCACACCCTTGCCAGTTATTATCCGTCAAGCAGTAGTATGCAAGCATTCTGTATTTCGGTTTGAAGGGCAATGTTACCAGAGAAATTACTGGGTATGAAGAGATTTAACATCTAATATCTCAGAGTGACGAGCGCAGTGCAGCGCGGCGGAGGATTGTGTTCGCAAATTCACAATTCTGGCTCTGCTACACTGTTAGTGGCAGGCGAACGTCTTGCTCGTCTCGTCACTTAAAAGTATTATAAAAAAAAACTTTTGAGAGTAGTTACCTTGATAATGTAGACGTTTAATACTAATAAACACTTTACATAAGTTTTTAGGTCTTCGAGCAATAGAAACTCAGTTTTTATGTCCAAACCAAGGTAAACATCCCCGTAGCTCCAAAATAGTTTAGCTAAACAAACACTGTCGAGAAGAAGCGTACAGTCTGATCGAGAATTCCGTTATCCGCACAGGGAATCACGTAGTGCCATCGAGTTCCTCGTTTCAGCTCCGCGAAGAGTTTGTAAATCCTAGGGCTGCTTGTGGAGTATGTAGAGTATCGACGCAAATATAAAAGCTACGAAAAAATGGGTTTCGGTGACATGATTGCTTTTGTATCAGAACTAAGTACTTTGGAAAACACTATTTTAAACAGTATGGTCTACGTAGGCGATTTATCGCCATTTAGGCTACTTAGGAAGAAGATCGGCCATGAAAAAACTGAAAGGCGACTGGTCGCCTTATAGGCTACTTGAGTGACAAGCCATTTATTCGTATTTTTATGTTAAGATTACCAATAAATACGCTGATTTGAACATTTTTTTTAAAATGTATAGCGATGTTTTGGCGTTTAGGCAAGCTACTCTATGTTAATTTTGGTAAATTCTGAATGTCGGCTACGTTAGGCTACCTTCTCCTGTGAAAAATGGCGACATCAGGCCCTACGCTGTTGGCAGCACTGATTTTAAAAACCAGTTTCCCTTTTTTTGAACCATACCTTAGCTCATTGTCGACAACGAGGCTTTCCAACTAGTATTTACATATATTTTTGATGGTGTCAACTAAGTATTGTGGACCGAATACATGCGTTGATCTTGCAATGGAAAGTTAAATATATAAACAACCTTTAGTGACAATTGAGACTTGGTAGAGTGACAATGCACGTAAGATAGCCAGAAGTGCCAGAGTTTTGTAGTGGTAGGACTCTTTTTTGTACTCCCGAGGGTTTGCCTGGGAAAGTACACACCTTTGCCAGTTATTCAACCGCCAAGCAGTAGTGTGCAGTAGCAGTGCAATTCTGGCACTGCTACTATTAGTGGCAAGCGTGACGCTTACCACCAGGCGAACGTCTTGCTCGTCTCGTCGCTTGACAGAATATTTAAAAAAGTGCCTGAAACCAAAAAGCCGTAGATCACTCTGTAATGGAAAGCCTTGGGATATATATATGTCCAACAGTGAACTGTGATAGGTTGATTATCATCGACGTCGCTGGTGACAAGGGACTGGGACTTGATATCTTCTTTGATAAGCTGGGCAGATTCAGTGCTATACTCCTTGCTCATCTTAGTTACAACATGTAATGATTTGGACCTGTCTGTAAATTACGTGTTTAAATTAAATAAAGAATTGAATTGAAAGGGAGCTGGCTCATTGTAACTATAATAGGCTACATGACTGGTTCTTTTTATTGTCCTATTAAAATGTGGCCCATAAATATAGCTGATTAATGAAAAGAAAACGAAAATCTGATTAAAAATAAGCAACTTATAAGCATTTTAATATCATGCTAGACAGAGAGGCGAAACAGCAAATCGTGACGTCACTTCTCTGTACGCCATATAAATTATATTCTGACAAGTAAGGCGTGACGTCATTTTTTGTTTTGTGGGAAAGGGACAGAGTTGTCTCTAAGAAAAACTTTAAACGCTCATATATCAGAACATTATAAACCGAATTAACATATTTTTTCAATAAACATACTATATTTACTTAAATTCTTCATCAAAGCTATTGGTTTCAACGATAAAAACATCAGTCATCTACCCTATTCACGGAACTCTACCACACACACGAACAAGACGTATTGAATGCAAGTGCAAGTAAGTACTTGTAGTATTCGCAGCTTTTCAGTAATCTGTAGCCAGAGTTTGTAGCCTTCAAAGACGTGTATAACGAGGTGTCTATACAAGCTTAGCCTGATCTGAGGACGCAAAGTAATATAGGCTTAGAACCCGAGTCTGCCCAAGCTAAGCTTGAAACAATTTTAAGTAAGCCTTAAAAGGCTCTGTACGGTACTTGACCTGTTTTTCTCACGGTGACAATGCTTCTACCCTTCTGTTTAATTTCCTAGCATGAGGTAAAACATATATTTATTTGCTACATGTGTCGAACGTTTGTGTGCGTGTCAAAGAAAGTATCACGCACACATTGATTGTTTTTCGGCTTCACCAGTGAACAGAATTGAATGAAACTATCACTCTAAGTATTATTACTCTAAGTGAGGGTATAAAATGATGCTTTTTTCAAAACATCAACCCTAGTTGCACCGAGACGCATCCAAACCCTGCATGTGATTGGGTTCGTAACGTATAAAACTTTATGTAGAGTGCATAGTTTACGTTCCTCCGCCGCTTGCCGCCGGACTTGCCAAAAGATTTTCATATGAGCCGAAATATTTGAAAGTCGAAGTTTGCGACCCTCCAACAGATTGGCCAAACTATCGCACGGTATGTGGGTAGATGGGAAACTCGGAAAATAATTATTTTCAAGTTTCCCTGGCATGTCGGGAAGAAATTCTTGACGGGTAAGGGTAACTTAAAGGTATAATAACCTAGGAGGGAAGCATCCTTGAGAGTTATAAAAAGTTATTAAGTATATGATGCTGGAGTTTTTCGTAACAAGTACCTAACTATTAGCACATTAATATTAGCAATAAGAAGGAACCTTTTGACTAGAGATGAGAAGAGAACGGCTTCATTTTCTTCTCCATGACTCCTGTTTTGGAACTTGAAACGCGAATTGTTACGTACTGTGTATGAGTACGATTAATGATTTGATGGGGAGTGGACTTCTTTAATTGGCCATAATCTTTACAACGCATTAATATTTCTCAAAAATAAATACTGCATTAGAAAGCCACCGAAACAGAGTGTTTTTCAGATAAAAAAAAAAACATTCAGGCGACTTTTTGGGAAAAAAGAATTGTACGGGAACCGAAAAACGTTTATGTTCCTGTTATGAAATATGAATCGAAAAACTGGTTCAGTTAACTGAATTTTCAGAAACCAGGTGATTATTATGGTCGAAATCCATAAAATTTACTGAACTAATATCTTTTAAAACTTTCAAGCATGCCCTGAAAGGATACGCTATTAGTAGAAAAAAATTATAATTTAAAGTAGTACATAATATGAGGGATGTTGTAATTGTTAAATGTATTGTATAATTCAAAACTCATACCTACTCTTAGAAATATAGTTATATAGGACGGTTTTTTTTCTTTAATTTGGCTTCTTCTAAAGTCTTGGAGGATTTAGCTCTCTGGGTATATAATCAAAGACGTAAATGGATCTGTAACTGTTGTTAGGGAGTTTTGGCGGGAACACGGAAAAATCATGTCGTTGCATTCTATTATTTTCTTAAACTTGTGCTTTTTCGCGAATTAATGATTAAAAATGGTGGTGTTTTATTCATTGAGTGTTGAATTACATGCACGAGTGTGGGAAAGTGATATAATGTGGTGAAACATGTGTTTTCGTGTTGTTTTCAAAACTCCATAGAAGCTCATAGTAAAGTCGCCACAACTTTACTAGGGTATGACTTGGACTCGACTATGACTAATTTCGTGTGACTTCATGACTTATTTGACTTGATGATAACAAATAAATGTGAAAATTCATAAACTTGACACTGGCAGAATGCACAACGTGCGATGCCAATAACTAAGAAAAAAAAAAAACTGTTGTTAGGACCTAAATAATATACTCGTTTACAAAAAGATTCTCTCCGGCGGGGAATCGAACCCCGGTCTCCCGCGTGACAGGCGGGGATACTTACCACTATACTACCGAAGATATGGATTTATGTCGCGAAAATAGCGATTTTAGCATTTGTACCGAGTGGCCTGTTTTATAAAATTTATTTATAGTCAGCCTGCTTTTTTAATCTAAATATAATGATGACATTCCTAAGACACAGCTAATACAACTACATTTTCTTCTTTTTAGTATGTCACCTATCCTAACCGTAATCCTTCAATGTTCATTTAATAAAAAAAAATGAGTTATTATAACTGCTTATGTTTAATAGTGTAATTACAATACTACATAATGTTTGATTGACTTATAGATGTAGGTAGCTACAGCTTCTATGTTGTTCATGCTGTGTACACTTTTATTAAGGAATGCAATCTAGAACAAATTATTTGTAACCTATACAATGCAAATGTTAAGACTGTATTCTGTTTTATGTGTCAAATAAATATATAATAGTAGATTACTCACGTAGGGAGCAAAAGTAAAGATTGTCTCAGATCTCATTTATATCTCTCCCGACTACTCCCGAGGCAAAGCCGAGGGCACAAACATGAGATTTTACGTGCCGCTGCGGCATCGGGGAGGAATTGGTTCTTTACGCTCCGCGTACCGAGGCTAAAGTAACCACTTTAGCCCCGTAGGCACGTAAAATTGTTATAGTAATGCTCAGTCATTATCCCATAGGACTATAACTACCTAATGTGACGTATGTACGTAACTATACTAAAGAATACCATGCTGAATGCTCTGAGTAATGGCATTGGACATTTTGGACTAGTTGGTACAAGGAGGTAAGGGAACTATACAGGGTTAGTTCTAATTAGTTAGCATCCTTTTAAGGGCATATTCTGTACATCAAAACAAACAACTTTTACTATGGGGCCAACATGAATATAGCAAAAACCTGTACCTGTACCATACATTTTGCCCAAGGTCGGTGTACTTTTTGTATGGAACAGCTGATAATTTTTTCGCGATGTCAATGTTAGCCCCATAGTAACAGTTGTTTGTTTTGATGTACAGAATTTGCTCTCAAAAGAAAGCTAGCTGATTAGAACTAACCCTGTATAGCCAGCCACATGCGTGTGAAATTTTTAGTATTTTGTTTATCAACATAAATGCCTAACCTTTATCACGGTTTTTGTTTAAAAGACTACACCGCCGCCGTGCAAAGTGATGCTTAACTTACCCAACCCTTCCCTCCAAGCTAAAATTACTCAACTAACGAAGTCTGATTACAATAGCGTGTTAGTTACTATAGACGAACGTGTTAATCAAACTAAGTTATCGTAAGGGGCTGTCGAAGAAAATTGCTCAATCAAACACTGTAGTGTAGAGGCTAGGTCAAGCGTGACTGGAGTCATAACTACGTAATAACTGGTCGCCTATATTGACCTATTAGCTTTTCACTACTTGAATATTTATAGCGTTGATAAGACTGGGTAATTGTTGGCCTGGAACCCGGTTAACTTTATTGGGGTTGCAAAAATGTTGGGTTATGTGCGGCGGATATGGTTGACCTACTTGTGATTTTTATTTTTGGATATATTGTAATTGGAAGGTAGGTAAGTAAAGAGAAGAAAGCTCTAGGAATCGTAACGAGTGATTGCTTTTAATGTTATAAATACGAAAAAACCAAAGCTGAGAGTCCGAAAACATTGGTCAAACTGTACTGTATCATAGGCTGGTTAAAGACCTACCCTCCAAGGGTGGTAGAGGTATAATTCTACCACGGTGCAAGTTAGCGGATTTCACAGACATTTTTAAATTCCTGCTCCGGACAAAATAGGCAAGTTGCATCACTGTATTTTTCTTCAGAAAAGTCAATGTTAGGTATGAGTTCTTAAAATCTGAACGTAAATTTTAAATATCGAACTCACAACCTCACGATTTCAAAGTGCTTCGCCTATCAATGGGCTACTACAGCTCTCAAACCGAGAGATCAATACCTAATAACCCATGGATATTTTCAATGGAACTACTCCGAGTGTACCGTGATATCATCTAGCTAGCTAGGTCAGATATCACGCCTATAGGCGATCAAAGTTGCAATAGATTCAAACTAAAGGGGAGATTCTAGAGTTATCATCATCATCAGCCTGGAGATGTCCACTGCTGAAACAAGGCCTCCCCCTTAGACCGACAACCCACTGACGACACACTGTACGACAACTTGCCATATGCATCCAGCGGTTGCCCGCGACTTTTATAGTGTCGTCGGTTCACCTAGTGGGAGGCCTACCTACGCTGTGCCTTCCGGTTCGCGGACGCTACTCAAGAACCTTTCTTCCCCATCGGATATCAGTTCCTCGAACGATGTGGCCTGCCCATTGCCACTTCAACTTGCAAACCCTGCGAACTATGTCGGTAAACTTTGGTTCTTTGGCGAATATCCTCGTTCCGGATTTTATCGCGCAACGTAACTCCGAGCATAGCTCTCTCCATTGCCCGTTGCGTGACTTTGAGTTTCTCCAAAAGGCCAGCAGTTAAAAACCAAGTTTCACACTGGTTCTATTCTAGGTGTAGTAGGTAAGTACCTAGTAAATTGTAAAAGACTAATGATAACGACCATACTCCAATTTTATTTAAGCCCTGTGGTTTTGCGCAGGTAGGTGTTCATCAAAGAGTGAGGGGTGTTTTGGGACAGCCGGTTGTTACAGCTGGGTTTCTTCAGACATATAATGAGATGCAAAGTTTATTTAATCTCATTTGCCCTGAAGCAACCAGCGCCGTTGCTCTTTCATTACTGTTCTATTATTTCTCGGTTATATTATGTTAGTTTAGTGACTTTGAAACAGTGCCAGTATTTTATATTTTTTGAGTTTTCTTAGTGCGATAATTGTTGTTTTTTGATATAGAACTGATATCGTACACGGACGAAAAAGTCTTCGGTCGAACCTAATATCGTACAAAGTCATTGATCGCAACTGGTTTTGTTCAAGGACGAAAAAGTCTTCGATCGTAACTGGTTATACTAAGCTCCGGTTTCGTACACAGCCGAAGGGGACACTACCAGTCTCCGGGTGTTAAAAATGTATGTAGTTAACTTAGATTAAGTTCCTTAGTCTGTACTTAGTAGTTATGTTAGTATTACAACGCCGCCATTATTCTGACCACTTTTTCCTCAACTGGCTTTTAGTGTATACAAGCTGTTGTTTTGCCCCGTCAAATTTACAGAGCAACCTCAACCATACTCGTACTCAACGTTATGAACAACTTTTACTATGTTACCTAAAACCGCGAAAAAAATCAGCTGCTCCATACATTTTGTCCAAGGTTAATGAACTTTTTTGAAACGTAAGTGATGTCGAAAATTACGATCGCCCGAAGGATATAAAGCCGTCAACTAGACGCAACAAATCTCGTTACAAGGGAGAAAGTTGAGTAATAAGGGATACCGTTTCTCCATAACAATTACGGTACTAGGAAGTAATAAAAGTTCCCGTTTCTCTGTACGTGACGCAAAAATCAGCCGACTCTTATGAACGTGTTCGGCATAGCTTTCTGGGTTTTCTTTCTTATTTTCTTCTGTTTTTTACGTAACTTGCCCTTCATTAAGGTGTGATCGGTCGGGAGTTTTGTTAGCTGGAGTTGATGACTTTCCGTTGCTTATTGGATAGTAATTTTTTTAGAAAAGTTTATTTGTTGAAATTGTAGACTGATAAATAATAACCTTTGGAGATAACGACAAAGTAGATATCTTGGCTAAACAAGCATGTGTTGAAGGCGTATTGTTCGATATCCCTCCATTCTATTTAGACTGTTTATATTTAGTTAAAGAGCGATGTTATGATGAGTGGAACGAGTATTTCGATCACCGATCCAAGATGAAGGGAATTTGGTATAAAACGATTGTTCCGCACCCTCCAAGGAAGCCCTGGATAGATAATGAAGAGTTGAGTAGATGCGAGATGGTTGCCGCTCTCAGGCTGCGCCCCGGGCACACCCCCTCAAGGAGGTTCGCGTTTTTGATGGGCAAGGCCCCATCGCCTAACTGTGAAGACTGTGGAGTCGTAGAGGATACTTACCACATCTTGATGGAGTGTGTACGGAATGAGCCCTGTCGCAGAGCTATACGGATTACTCCTTGGAGGGTGGGTGAATGCAACAGTATTCTGGCCTGTCCCCTATCGGACAAGGCAAGGCTACTTTATAAAATGTTATTAAAATAGATAATTATGTATTAGTGTAATGTAGATTAAACTTAGTTATAATGGGACTGACATGCTAGTGTTGGCCAAAGTCACAATAAATTAAAAAATAAAAAGATTTAAAAATAATAATAATAATAATAACCTATTATTATGCCTACAAAGAAAAGATCGACTATCTACTGCATAAGTATTTTCTTATGGTATTTTTCTTATAGTGTCTATGTTCATAATTGTCTGGCATAAAATACAAATGCTTGTACAGGGTCACGCGGAACGGTACTGCTAAGTCGAAAGAAGGTCATTGTACTCGTGATTGTGAACAACTTTTCTTTGTGGGCAACCCTGAATTCGTGAATATTCACAGGTTTAAGAAACCTGCCACGCCAGGACAGACTTTCGTAAACAAAAGATTTTTTTGAGTATTCCGTCTTGGCCTATACTTAGTTAAAATTGTTCACAATGAAAACTACAATGACCTCCTTTGGCATAATATTACCATTTTGCGTAACCCTGTTTGACTTACACGTATTGATACATCCTAATAATATTATAAACGCGAAAGTTTGTATGTTTTGTTATGTTTGTTTGTATGTTTTTTAAGTTTTTAATTTTATTTGTTTGTTTGTAAAGTTTGTCTTACTTATAGATGTTTGTTACTCTTTCACGCTGAAACGGCTGAACGGATTTAGATGAAATTTGGTATGTAGGAGTACAATTTTTTATTTTGTGATAGAGGTAGCTTATACCTTGGAAAAAATATAGGCTACTATTTATCCCAAGAATCGCGGGTGAAACCGCGGGGCGCAGCAGCTAGTATGTCATAATTTGGACCTACTTTGATAATTAAAATGCAGAAATGAAAATAATAATCAGTATTTTTGCATAAATAACTTAACCTGACATTGCTCTGCCGCATGTTTCAGAACGAAACGCGGGTGAAACCGCGGGGCGCAGCAGCTAGTATGTCATAATTTGGACCTACTTTGATAATTAAAATGCAGAAATGAAAATAATAATCAGTCTTTTTGCATAAATAACTTAACCTGACATTGCTCTGCCGCATGTTTCAGAACAACGAAATTGGAATAGAAATAGCTTCTATTTTTCCACTTATTGAGCTTTGAGGAAAATAGGTGACACAAATAAAACCAGCCACCAAAGCTACGTTGTCTTCCAACAAATTTGCATTTTTGTTCAAACAAATTCGTCTTCTCAAATATTTGTTCCGTAATTCCGTCAACTGTGAGTTGTGCTTACACAGTCGTTGTCATCAAATCTTTGATGATTCAAATTTGGAAGATACTGTAGTTAGCGAAATTTCAACAGATTTTAATAATATCAAGTGACTTTATGACACTGGCAGGAAGTAGTTAATTTGTTTTTTTCTCAGTTTAAGCTTATAAAAAACAAAATGTTTCGCGTTTCTTACTATACCCGCGATACTTGTCTTGGGATGATGTAGCCTGTATGGTCATCAACAGACATTATTCGTCCACTGTTGGACGAAGGCCTTCCTCTTAATAGGGAGGTTTGCCATAATTGTCGAAACGAGCGCACTTATTTGAAAACCCCATGAAGATAAGTGCGACAGCATGGTTGAAAAATTGCAAAATAAGTTCATGCGCATCCTGTACCTAAAGGAGTACGGCGTAGGTACCCCACCGCGTTGAACATTTTAATATTAATAATAAGTATCTATAGTTAAACTCACTGAAGAGAGAAGTAAAGAGTAGGGCCTTCGCTTTTTTGTGGTTAATCTACCTAATTAAAACGAAACTAAAATTAAAAATTAAATAATCGACATAAGAAGGCCTCCCTCTAGGTGGACCGACGGCATTGTAAAAGTCGCGGGCAACCGGTGGATGTAAATGGCAGGTTGACGCAGTGTCGCGATCTAAGGGGGGGGGGGGGGGGGCAGCAGCAGCAGCGGCAGCCTTCGTTCAGCAGTGGACGTCTCCGGGCCGATGATGATAATGATGAAGTTTGTCTGTCAGTCAGTCAGACAATGAGTCGTGAAGCCAGGACAGAGATACTTATAGTATTAGTTTTAGAAATCTAATCTATCTAATTTCGGGTAAAGTGCCCAAAATGCTGGCCACGTTGCCCCGCTGGATGACGAGGCTAATTTTCTGGGCCAAATAAAGGCCAGCATTTTGGTCACGTGTGGATTCTTTAAGTCTTCCGACAAATATATCTATCCAAATATATATATCTATAGTTAAGTATTATTATGTATTTTACTATAATATAACTTTAGTGTAGCATCGATGTGGATGAACTGATAAGGTGTTACAACTGTTTTTAGTAAATAAATAAATAATCCACACGCTTGGCAAGCGGGTCGGGGATCGCAGAATGCTCATACACCACCGTTAACCGACAACGAAAAATTCAACGATTGTTTCTTTCTCGCCGAAAGTTCTAGAGAGAGGACAGTCTATCCCTGATTCATCACAGCACCAAATAAACAATGTGATCACCAAACGGAGAGAACGAGTTCTCCCGTCGCACGTGGAAATCGGATTTGTTTAATTTATTGCTTTGCCTTGTTTTGGTGGAAGGAAACTGAAGTAGAACTTTGTAGAATGTACTTAACGTGTCAACATTGTAAAATTATGATAGTTATATCATAAACTTTGATAAATAATATGTCTAGATAGAGTCTCGTACTGTTGTTATGAACGAAAAATGGCCAACATTATTATACTAGTGTATACACTCTTACACATATCTTACACTCGCGTTGCACCCACAGAAAAGAGAAGGCCTTACTTTACTTCTCTCTTCAGTGGTTGCACCATTGTCGTTGTTATAGTGTGCGTGCATGAGAGGCTAACAGTTAACCGCAATTTTTTTAGACGCGTTTAGGATCCGTCAGTCTATCTAGACATATAATTTATCAAAGATCATAAATATGCAAGTGTCTAACCGTCTTATGCATTTATCACTATAACATATTTATTTCAAACCTGTTTTGCCAATTTATTGCGAATTACGAATTGAGTTTGAACGACAAAACACTTTTTAACTAAAATAGGTTTAAAATAAATTTTAGTGTTTTATGCTTAAGACGGTTAAAGTATACCTACTTAGTTTTAGTCGTTTGTATAAGTTGAGTGGCCAGCCGCAGTGTTAGGATTAATGTATCACCCAAAGGCTTCAAACATTGCTTGAATGTTGTTGTTAAATGCCGTGCGTATAATATGTATTTTTGTGATAACTATAAACATCACGAATAATAAAGATGACAAATATATTTATTTTGCTCTATCGGCGCGTAACAACAAACGGCCTTACTTAAAAAAACTTTTCAACCGTTAGTCACTGCTTAAGATGCTCTGCCATCTTCTCTCTGACGTGAAGTTGCACGTGCTAGAAAAGGACAGAGAAGTTTAAGCAGTGACTACGAGAATCGAGATTATTTTAGGTAAGGCCGAAAGTACTTAGTTTAATTTAGGTTCACGGCTTTGGTCTTTTAGGAGGCCTAGGCTGAAAATGTTAGAAATGTACTTATGCTTTAATAGGGAGGCCTTCGTCCAGCAGTGGACGTCTTCTGGCTGATGAGTGAGTGAGTGTGAGTGTACTTATGCCATCCTTTCTTTACCTCTTTGTAATATTAGCGTAGATGTAGACTACACCCGTAGGTACGTAGCTAGATCAGACATCATTTCATTTTGGATATTAAACAGACTAGACTGATAAAATGCTCATGGCAGATGGTTTTAACGTTGTCTGGTCTGTGACGAGAATCAACTCTTTTGATATTTTCTTCATTGTTTTATATTTTATTTTGTCAGTGACTAATATCTACATTGTAAGCCCACTAATATTATAAATGCGAAAGTTTGTATGTATGCGTGTATATGTTTATTACCCCTTCACGCCCAAACGGCTGTACGAATTTGGATAAGCTCGGAGGAAATAGCTTTTTTCCCGGAATAACATATAATCTACTTTTTGTCATCATTATCATCACCATTTTTCATCATCACGAGGTTGAAACCGCGGGGCAGAGCCGTCTTTCAATATATGGTAGAAATACATATATACATATTCAAGCCTATGCAACGTTGTAGGTCAAGTAAAAACTTGAGTTTTTATTTTGAGTAGGTATATTTTATCACGGTAGATTGGTAGTTGAAAGAATAGTAGATTACGCACCTTGCTAAAGTGAGTAACTAATGCACTCGTATTAATTAACGGCCTTACTTAAAAAAACTTTTCAACCGTTAGTCACTGCTTAAGATGCTCTGCCATCTTCTCTCTGACGTGAAGTTGCACGTGCTAGAAAAGGACAGAGAAGTTTAAGCAGAGACTAAGAGAATCGAGATTATTTTAGGTAAGGCCGTAAGTGTCCTCGCATACGCTCGGGCACCAACATAACACTCGTGCATTAATAACTCACTTTGCGCTCGGTGCAACAATCTACTATTAAATCTTGGTTTCAGAACGCAGAAAATAAACATAACAATAAAGCATTATTTTCCTACCTCTCTGTATTTCCACAGTAGCGGCAGTATCACGGTTACTTAACTCCCGACACCTTACCGTTATAATAGGATCTCTACGAGGATTCAAATTGAATCCCTGTTGCAGACTCAAATGTACTTAAGTCTGCGTTTCCCTAAAATTGTGTTGGAAAACGTTTTCTCTGCAATTCTGTTGTTGAGGTTGTCTTGTCAGCGTTTGTGGTCAGGATTATTTTGATTTCTCTTATTTCGTTACGAAAAAGTCGATATAGAAAAGTCCCTATTTTTGGTAATAAGTAAATAAATATTAGTCTACGTTTTAATTGATTTAAATCGCTGTCAAGGTTATTTGAAATACAAATCTTTTAAAATACACCACTGTTTTGTCCCAAAGCGTTTTGATAAAAAGGCATCGTACGCGTACCTTCTTGTTATCGTTAAACATTAGACAAGCAAATAATATTCAAGGGGCTATTTTCTATGAACCAGCGTAATTTTCAAAAGAGCGCCATATTCCACCCGAATGTGTTGCAGTTGCCGCGTTACGTAAATATATAACATATTTATAAATTATACAATGTATAACAAAAAGGTTCAACAATACTGAAGGGTATGTATGTACTCATTATTATGAACAACATTTATTATGGGGCCAACCCTGAAAACGTGGGGAAAAAACAGCTGTTCCATACATTTTGTCCAAGGTCACTGAATTTCTTGTGCAACGTATGGAACAGCTGTTTTTTCCGCGATTTCATGGTTGGTGGCCCCATAGTAAAAGTTGTTCATAATGATGAGTACGTACATACCTACATTTTAGTATTGAACCATTTTGTCATTAACAGCCAGAAAACGTCCACTGTTCGACGAAGGCCTCCCCATTAATAGGGAGAGGTTGCCATAATCCCCACGCTTGGCAGGCGTCTTGGAGATCGCATAATGCTTACCTACCTCCGTAAACCGACGCTGCTGCCCGTCCTCCGGTGATTCTGGATGCAGTTTTAGAACGTACGTACCCAGGATTTCAAACGTTTTTGTTCCACATTGTATATTTAAAGGGAATTACCCTCTAGTTAAATGTCAAAGATAAAACAAGCTCAATGATTTCTAGGAATAACCTTTACAATAGGGTAGATGACTCATGTTTATATCGTTGAAACCAATAGCTTTGATGAAGAATTTAAGTAAACATAATATGTTAATTGATAAAAATATTTAAATCGGGTACCAATGTTCTGATATATAAGCGTTTAAAGTTTTTGGTAGAGAAAACTCTGTCCCGTTCCCACAAAACAAAAAATGACGTCACGCCTCTGTGCGCCATACTTGTCAGAATATAATTTATATGGCATACAGAGAAATGACGTCATAATCTCCTCTCTGATTTTTGATCAGATTTTCATTTTGTTTTCATTAATCAGCTACATTAATGGGCCAAATTATAATAGGACAATTAAAAAAAAAACAGTCATCTAGCCTCCCAAGACTCCCAAATTTACAGAGACAACGACGTTTCAACTAATCACCAGCTTTTTCCTATTTACTTGTAAGTTACTTGTAAGGCTTTAGTTTTAATGAAAAGTAAATATGGAGTATATTTTATTTCTACTTCAGCCGCGTATCAAACAAGACAAGGGTGTAAAAGGAGTAAAGGACGGCGAACTGAAAATAAACGATTGTTTTGCTAACCATACATTTTGCATCATTGATTTTCACTGAAATGTGTAACATGTAAAAATATGTAGGTAAGTATATAATATGTTAGTAAGTAGAGTCAGTTCTTATAAATTAAATAATGAATTTCACATTACACACATTTGCTCAAAAAGTGCAATTACGAAGCCTGTATACATCGTTCGAAAGTTAAACATTACGCACCATATAACGGAGCGTGCGGAAAAGTCTTTACCGCACGCTCAGTTGTATAGCGCCGTGCGTAAACTTTACGGTATTTTTTTTATTTCTATTAAAATATAATATACAAATTCCACTAAGGAGTTTCACATTACGAGATAGTTATTTATGATACTAGTGCGGTAAGTTGGTTTTTACAAACGAGTAGACGAATGTAAGGCCGACACGAAGTCGAGGGCTTACCATAGTCACGAGTTTGTAAAAACCAATACCGCACGAGTGCCATACAACGTTTTACAACACATTTGCGAGAAAACAGATACTTCGTATACATACGTCTAATTGCAGTCACGTACAAACTTGACTTTACCGGGCTATACATATTATAGCACAAGTGCCATAATGTAAAGTAAAAAGCACGTGTGCGTAATAGCTTAAATTATGAGCCTAAACCCGATGTAATAAGATCCACTTTACGAGCAAGTGTGATTATTATTTGTTGTTCTTTAATTTATCTACGTTTGTTTTCATTACTAAACTTAATATTTTACTGTTTATTTTTGGATTTTATTATTTATTTCAAGGAGAGAGTCTCGTTACGGTTGCAGTTCTTTGCGTATTAAATTTCTGCTTTGATATCATGTAACAAGGTGATAAATCGGTTATTTTAATTGCCCGTCCCACTTCAGGGCAAACGCCTACTTTCCCTTGACATCATATCCATAATGTTTTCCCTTTTTTAGAAATAGATTATGATATACTTATTATGTTTTATTTAAATAATTACTAGCATGTGAGTACCTTAGGTTTATATGGTAATTGAAATAATTGAAGTAAAACATCTTTAATTACCCGTATGTGGTCGCGAAATATAATCCACTATAATATAATATTGTTGCCTTTTTTAAATAAACCTTGTTTTAAGGCTTATCACGCTAATAAGTAATTAGTTTACAAACTTTTCACTCACCAAGTTTGCCAACTAAAGCGTCTATGGTGTGAAGTCTATGGCGTAACGAGCGGGAAAAGCTAACAGTAACTTCTGTGCAAATGTCTCAATTAACAGAGAAAATCGTAATAAAGGCGACAGGGAATAAATTGCCACCAATTTTGTACGTAACGATAATTCAGTAGCCGGGCTTAAATTACCCTAGTCCATTATTAAAGTCTATTAGCAGAATAATCGGTGTCCAATCATTACCTGTATTTAGCGTTCATCGACGAATAGACGAGAGAAAGAATAGAAAATTAAAATGAAGTTGGTGTTCAATATAGCTCTTCTGTTTTTAATAAAACATCATATTAGCCTTGTGACGAATCTATTTTCGTGAATACATGTTATTACAAAAATCTGACAAAAATAGCCGGCAAAAACAAGACATTAAAAAGTAAGGTTATGAAAAAAAAAAACATATTATCTCACTGTCAATATGTGACATCTTTTTTAACAGTTTGGCTTATGTTTACAAAATAGGAACACGCCCAAACAGCTGGAATGAAGCTGGTATGACGGGGTTCCGGTTAAGCACCAACTTTTTGAGCACCCATGAAATATTCCCAAAATAGCACCAATCCTTTGGACCTGGGTAGGTATGTCCTAAAACTGCTTCCAGAACCACCGGAGGACGGGCAGCAGCGTCCTCTTAGTTGACGGTGGTGAGCATTCTGCGATCCCCAAGCCGCCTGCCAAGCGTGGGGATTATGGCAACCCTTCCCTAATTTAGGGGGAGGCCTTCGTCCAGCAGTGGACGTCTGCGGCTGGTGATGATGATGAGCACCAATCCCAATTTTGGCTTGGTGCTATTATGGGAACAAAAAAAACTGATTTTATTCCCCTTTGACCACCTACGTCAGCTTCTAGTGATGGGATGGGACCTTAGATAGATTTTATTTAACACTATTACTAATTATTTTAACAGTATTTGCCTAGTCACATAGGCGACTCAGATTAAGCGCTATCTCCTATTCTAAGCCCTAAGAATCGTTGCTGTTTTGACTCTATAATACAACTACCAGACTCAAGACTCTATAATACTCTACAAGACTTACTACTCTATAATAAAAATAAAAAACTTATTTGGGTAAAAGCTATCTCCAGTCAGAGTTTTGTCTAAAACCGTTCAGCCGTTTGACTCTATTGCAGATTCCGCTTGGGAAGTACCATACCTTTGCCAGTTATTCAAGCGCCAAGCAGTAGTGTGCAAGTGCAAAAATTACTGCGCATGAAGAGATTTGACATCTTATACGAGTATCTCAGGGTGACGAGCGCAGCGCAGTGCAGCGCAGAATTTTGTTCGCAAGTTCACAGTTCTCGCACTGATACTGTGTTATTGACCCCAACTATACAAAAAAGCCAAGCGTGGGGATTATAGCAAACCCTCCCTAATAAGGGGGAGGCCTTCGTCCAACAATGGACGTCTTCCGGCTGATGATGACACAAAAAAGTCCGATTTTCAGCTACGCCGCTCAAAAAAATGGTGCTTAGGAAAATCACTCCTGTCAACCATAAAATCCTTTGTTTTGTTTTGCGTACTTGTAACTAAAAAGGGAAATTTGTATTTTCCTCCGTCAAAAAAACAAGCTGAGGCTTTCGTTCCTCTCTTTATCTTTCATGTCTAGTAATCCCTTTCTTGGACGAAGGGATCCTGTTGAAGGGACATTCTCAAAACATGGATAAAACTTTAAGCACGTGGTAACTGAACTAAAGAAGGGCTGTAAGTGCCTTCCAAACATGGCATGTCTAAAGATTTGCAAATTGATGACTGTGAAAAAACCACATACTAGGTATAGATAGATAGAAGCTTTTTATTGTGCACGCCTGAAATAAAAAAAAATAACAATAGAAACAGAATCTTAATAATTAGTGCTACAAGTCACACTATCATAATAATATAATAAACGCAAAAGATTGTGAGTGTGTGAATGTTTGTTACTTTTTGAAATTGTTTAAGGATTAATAAGTACTAACTTTTTTATTCTTTTTTTTTAATACATATTGGAGGACATTTTACACACAGCGCCATCTAGCCCCATACTAAGCATAGCTTGTATTATGGAAACCAGATAGCTGATAGAATACTTATAGAGCCGCCTGCCAAGCGTGGGGATTTTGGCAACACCTTCCTTTAAGGGAGAGGCCTTCGTCCAGCAGTGGACGTCTTCCGGCTGTTGATGTGATGTGATACGAAGCACTCTAAATATAGCCGGGTAATACTTACAGTTTTTTTGTAATACCACCAAAGAGTTCTTATGCCGCTGAAGTAAATGTGAACCTGCGCGCGCATTGCTGGTTTGGGCGCCATTTTCCGCAAATGTTTGTTGACGTTTTCGCTATGTGGTTGATTATTAACAAAAAAAGTTTGTTTTTTCCTCGCAAGTGTGATGAAAACAGTCGTATGAAACTCTTGTGCTATGTTAGTCATTACACTCTTAGTCATTACTCGGCTTCCTTATCGCGCTCAGCACACTTGTATCATAATGTACTATTAAAACATTGTAAAAGCAATGCAATGAAACAAGCAAGCACAAGCAAGGCCACGGTAAGCATTGTACACGTTATATCGAATGAATTGTCAAATATTTTCCTATATGCAATGGTACGTTGCGAGACGAGTGAAACATTCGCTTGGTGGTAAGCATCACGCCTGACCATAACAGTTTGCCTTGCCATAATTAATATGAATAAAATCCTGCGCAGCACCAGGTGTCACTCCGTTAGGTAAGTTCGGCCGGCGCTCCGTCCGGGTGGACAATGCAAGGCAGAACGCACGCTAGCCTCGTCGCACGTAACTAAGCATACGTGATAGAAAGAGAGCGGTATATCTAGCTTAATATAGCGAGCGGTATCCAGCGCTGTGCGAGTTGAATTGCTACTTTATTGCCTAGTAGAGAGAGTCCTTATTTATTTCAATTCCTTTGCGGAGTTAACTTTCTGTATGTAGTACTATTATTTATTCTGTGGCCGCACTGCACTGCGCTAGTCACCTTGAGATATTAGATATCAAATCTTGCCCAGTAATTTATCTGGTAACATAAATATTTGTTTGATATAAATATGGGTAGAAAATAAATAATTCACATACAAAAACAAAGCGTAATTAAGCTCTCCGTAAAAGACGGAATGCTATGCGCCACTTAAATTGCCGACTTACGGTACCGTGTGTTCGACCGGCCTTAACTTAGCCATACATTGACCCCAAACAGCGTAGTCGCTTGCACAAACTCAATGTATCACTGTAACAACAATCGAGAACGGCTAGAAACTGCAGTTTATTCGCCTTATCCATTGAGCTAATATCTGTAGAGTCACAAACGTCCGCGCCAAAACTCGGCGCACTGCATAGCGTAGCACTTTTTGAACGACTTGAACTACGATAAAACACAAGCGCTCAAGCATACATTGAACACTATACAAGTGATATAACGTCTAATTTCGAACAATTGTGAACAATATAATGCACGTATAGGTATGTCCAACGGCACTCGGACGTTTTCTGACTGTGTTCACTTAGAAGTTGTGACTCTTTATATAGATACTAGCTCAATGGCCTTATCCTATAGCCAGGCGTAGCGCACAATCTCAAGTGGCCATTCCATGTGTCGTCAAGCCTTAATGGGTGCGGACAAACGGTGCTATTTATCGTAAAATCGACACTAAAAACAGAGTAACACATCGTTTCGGGAAAACATGCAGTAAATTTTACGTTGTATCGAGCTTAGGGCGCGCATAAGTAGGGCGTGCTTGACAGAACTTGGCAGTGTGCGGTGTTATAGTCAACTTTCAGCAGGTGAAATAGGTCAAGAGTTTTGAGCTTATGTAGATTATTTGTTTGTTTTAATGCTTGAAGTAAATATTATGTAATATTTATATAGAATAAGATGTCTTAAAATTTATACTTTCGGGATGGCGATAGCGATGGCGAGACAACCCAAACGTGTTTCGTCAGTCCTAAAGGTCGCAACAGTCGTATTGGTCCCAACTGGCAATGGAAGAAAAAGGAGAGACATCTACCCACCAGTGGGATCTTGTTTAATAATAATAAAAAAGTTAGTTTTCTGATACTGGAAGATAATGCTTTAAAAACTCCATTACCGTCTCTTTATGTTTTTTTTTTAATAATTATGTCTTTACAATACGCATTAGGGACATGTACTCGTAATAGAATCACTTCCAAAATTACCTGTTAATAGTTCGTGTTAAGACTGGCTGAAAGCAAAATGCCAAAGACCGGACTGAATGTGTGTGTGATTTTAATAATAAGGTACTTATCAAAGAAAATTTACCTTGGAATTTATACAGGGTTACGCGAATTGGTATTACAAAAGTCAATAAATAAAAATAACAAAAACTTCATATTTATATGGGACCACCTCAAGAGTATGTATATAAGCATACATACAGTCGAACATAGAACCTCCTTCTTTTTTAAAGTCGGTTAAAAACAGGTCTTTGTACTCATCATTTTAGATAATGTCAAACCTGAATATTAATATTAACCTGATAAAGAAAAGCGAAAGCCCTAATTCTTAGGTAGAACGGCTGTCAAAACAATGTTCTAAAGCAATTGTATAGAAAACCGCTGTCGCCTTTTTCACACTTATTTGTATAGAAACTACGACGAAAAAATGCCAATAATTGGCCAGTAAATGGTAAAAAAAAAACCATTTTGCAACAAATTAAGAAACAAATTTTCCTACGCGTCTGTTTAAATTGTCTTTTTGAGTATTCTCAGTTTAAAAACATGTATATTGGTAGAATTGACATTAAGCGCATTTGCACTTAATGCCGGCTGGCGCGGCTCGTCACATTTCCGTTCTATTCACTTCTCTCTTCAGTGGTCAAACTTGATATCACGATAAAATAAGCTGATTTTCTTTCGGAGTAGTAATATCGATATGCGAAACCCTATAAAACACTGCAAAGAAGATAGAATAGATAAAACATATTGAATGTACTACCTATTAGAGCTCATCATTTCAAAATCAGGCAAGCATGAACATGCCAATCACACACAAGCCTGTCACACTTCACCCTAATATTATAAATGCGAAAGTTTGTCGGTGTGTTTGTGTGTATGTTTGTGCGTATGTTTGTTACTTCTTCACGCTGAACCGGTTGAACTGATTTGGATGAAATTTGATTTAAAGGTAGCTTATAATAAAATATAGGACATAAAACTTAGGCTATACTTTTTTCCCAACAACCGCGGGTAAAACCGCGGGACGCAGCTAAAAATGTTTTTTATGATAACATAAAAATTATGATGCACGGTAAGTAAAATTTTTGGGTAACTACATACCCACTGTTTCCTGTTTTGGGTCGAGATCGTGGAAAGTAGGGCGTGTTTATGTTGTAGCAACAAAACTTGACAAGGGGGGATAAATAGGTAACTTAGAGGTAAATAGGTCGAGTTGTTGAGCGAACTTTGTGCAGGTTAAACTGGTTGTAAAATATAACACGATAGGTATTATGAATGTTCTTGCGAGACTCCACAACGTAGGTCGGTGGTGGATTCACATGATTATGCAATTTTCCTCGCGATATTTCCCTTGTTTTAAAAGCCAGATAAAATGAATCTATTTATCACCACATTTAGTATCATAAACTAAAGGAACGCTTCGCATAGATTTTTGACATCAAGTTTTACGTGATGTACGTATTTAAAAAAATTATGAGTCTCTTTGGAAGTCCGATTATCTCCATAACGTGACACTTTAGGACATTATGTAGTCTGTTTTTTTTGTTAGTGGCTTCACCCCAAATAATGCAAGCTTCACAGTGCACGCAATTTAAAAATAAATAAGCTCAAAATGTATTTATGCCATATTCGTCCCCGAGTCTTCGGCCCACAACATTAAAAAGTATTTTAATCGAAATGTTGTATCGAGAAATGCCTGTGACAGTTGTCGTAAAGACTTAGTTTTCTCGGTCTTTAATACTATACAAATACTTATATTATAGACCCCTTAATACGACACGCAGTGGATTAATACATTACTTTTAAATACTAAGTATTATATATACGTATCAATATAACATATGAATTCCCAGCTATAATTGAAGGCGATAATCCTGGGTTTTAGCACCAACACTTGGTTTGATTGGTAATAAAATACGTGCATCAGAAAGGAAATCACTTTCGTCTTTATTTACTTTGTGATTCTGTAGGTCGTAAAAAGGGAGTTTCTTGTGAGATCAGGAGATTTGCGGGAAATTGCACACCTTAAGTACAGGCAAAAGGTGGGTTTTAAGATTGTTTTTTTAACGCTATTACGTATACCGGGTTATATGCTTGTACTAAGCAGGAAGGGAGCAATAGTTTTTTTTTTAATAAATAAGTTTAAGTCTTGCGTCTGACTTCTAACTCGGCTGATGTTAAGCGGAGATGCGATCTACGATGGAACCCTTTTAGCTGGTTTATTCTGCTATGTGCAACAAATCACCCAGGTGATATCACCTAGGTGCAATGATTCCGAGGTGAAATGGAGAAACTATAATTTCCTCTTTGTTCACCTGGGTGAAATCACAAGAAACTATAATTTCCTCTTTGTTGACCTAGGTGATATCGCCTGGGTGATTTGTTTCGACATACTAGAAGAAACAATTGTGTACTATAATCATCATTCATCAGCCAGAAGACGTCCACTGTGGGTCTCCCCCTTAAGACGCTGACAATAGCTGATCCTCCGCGCGTCTGTGGTCTCTGTCTAATCACATAGGTAAAAAACAGACGCCGGCGCGCTTTCGCCACGTTTCGTACAGTAATTTTGTTGGAAAATAATTAATTGCAATAAAGTTATTGCGTAACAAATAAAACTAGTTCAATAGTAAGATAGAGTAAAGAATTACTTACACAAATATGCAAAAACAAATCAGCCGTTTCACAGAAAAAAACATTGGCTCTTGATTTGCTTTTTTGCAATTTCTGGTATTTCTCAAAACTAAACGTGGTTCCCAATGATTTCTCTTCGTTTTAGCACACCCCAAGCTTATTGTCCTGTGTATTATGCGATAAATAATTATTTTTAACACAAACAATAAACAGTTTGTGTGTATTCGTAATGTACCTATGTACTTATTTTGATACTTCCACAGGAATGTACAAACGACGATTTACTTGTATAAATCGTACTTAACTTAAATTATATTGATAAATAAAAAAACACCTACACGAAAGTTAACATTTCGTAGCAACCGCCACACGTAGCCGTAGAGTGTCGTAACTCGTAGAATGAACTACGAAAAAAAGTATAATTTTATTTGGGTTCCGTACCTAATGGTACAGTAGTATAATTTATGTGTGAATTATATGTGAATCAGGCGTTAGATTGCGGAAGTTCCTTAATCCAACTGTTGAATACTGTATCTCTAGTGTATTGCCCCTGCACTATCGTATCGAGCACTATTCTATAAGTTCCCATTAACGTAATAATCTAAACTGTAATAAAAAGCTATTTAGCCTGAAACAAATAATCAACTTAATCAAAAAAAAAACATTTTATTAATTACTGGTATATATAGTAATTGCTAACCAGTAATTTTTTTTATTTGGATTATTTGAAGATTTTTACTATGATAGATTTCTTAACGATTAATAAACTAGTACAGTTGTCTCACTTCGCTCGCTCTTTTAATTATATGTGTGTTTTTTTTATATTGTTTAAATTAAACACCTAAAACGTGTTTATGTTTTTTTTTACTAATTACATTTATAATAATACACAGAGATAATAAACGTAATATTCATTTTAATTTTTTTATTTTTCATTTCCCGTTATTCATTTTTAGATACGGAATCCCAAAACCAAATAATCCAACCAACAGAATAATGTTCCTCGCATAAAATCTAAATACTCATACAGAAAGTCGTTAAACGAAAGCGTACGGGGAAATTGCTGAACGCAACAAAATGGGATAAAACTCCCGAAATTTATGTCGGGGATTCAGCGACCATTAACACGTAGTAGGGTTCTGCATAATACATTAAAACGTCGTGACACTGCCTGCAGTGGTAATTTAAACCTTTAGTCATCATCATCATCAACCATTTTCCACATACTGCTGAGTATAGTCTTGCCTTCAGCGCGCCGACTTTTCACGTCCACTGGAAAACAGCGTAGCCTTAACAATAACATATATCCAATCAGCGACAGTGATAATGGAATGGACGGGCCCAGCGCTTGCAAATCGTTCAAAATTAACAAGTCAAGCATACCTAGCTAAAAGTATGCATATTACATTTGCCAAAAAATAGTGATAGCGAATCTAATTACTGCATGACAAAAAGCGAACACATGTACATGTATTAGAAGTTTGTATTGTCGTATCGTACGGCTCGCATGTCGCATGTTATGACTGACGCGAGAGGAGAGCTGGCGCTCAACATATATTAGTCTTCAAAATCCGTGCGCTTATTTCCCGTCCATTCATTTTATCATTTTCGCTGTATCCAATGATATCCAATCAGCGAGATGCTGCTCTATCCGGTAGTCTCTTTCCTATCCGCCACTGTACTGACTGCTTTGGTTACTAAAAGCCTTAAACAGCTACGGCCCGATATTTAGAGTGAATGTGGCTAATTGCTTTCGTATCGGTTCTCTCCCTTGAGTCACTTTTTCTTGATTCATGGTACATCCGTACGTACCAGAACGTACTGCTTTAAAATTTGTTCGCCTATTTTGGTGCTAATTCAAATACGATCGGATAAGAGTATTGATAAAAAAAAAGTTTAATGTTTTGGTTTATGAACACATTTTTGTGAAGATCTTTAAGCATCGTGTAAACTAAAGGACCGTGTACACTACAGATTCTTCCATTGCCTTGATAAAAGACTTAGACGCGGTGCGGTGCGAGTGAGGTCGCGGTGTGTGGACCTGGGTAGGTCCTAAAAATGCATCCACAACCACCGGAGGACGGACAACAGCTTCCTCTCGGTTAACGGTGGTGAGCATTCTGCGATCCCCGAGCCGCCTGCCAAGCGTGGGTATTATGACAAACCTCCCCTATTAAGTGGAAGGCCTTCGTCCAACACAGGACTTTTTCTGGCTGTTGATGAGGAAGTCTGCGTTTGACAACCAACACGCACGTTTTTAATCGACGATGTGGTCGAAAATTAAGCACGTATACTTATTCACTCTGGCTTTGACCGAGAGTGTTCTTCAAGAAAGTCGTGGGTCTAAATTTAAATTTCACATTGTATTCCATTCTATTATTCGGTAACGGCACGACGCACTGCCCACGACCATTGTAATAATACCTAGAACTTTAAGTAACAAAGCAAAGTCCAGAACACTGCATTGGCGTTTGCTACTTTAAGACATTTGATGCTTAGTTTCCTTAGCCCTGTAATTTCGCTAGCTACAGTACCCTTCTAACTGGAAGTGGTTTCAAATGGGTTGCTCAGCATCCGGTACCTGTACGATTTTTTCCTGTAAGATAGCAAAATACCTGCAGAGCGAATCCCGATATCCGGGATCGAAATCCGAGCCTCAGATCCATTGATATCGGAGCGTCGGTCGTTACCCTGGATTTAGTTTAAATTGACTGCCATGTAGCTATAGCGGAGCCTACGAGTAAGTGCGCGTGAAGGAATGATCCTGGTTTGAGGGTGATGGCCTGGAAATGCTGGAATAGAAGCGAATGCTAAATAGAAAGATTATATTCTACAGTCAAATATTGATTTAATTTGAGAAACCGATACTTTTATAGTCAGTAGCAGTACTTCGGTTGCGTGTGTAGAATCTTTAGTAGATTTATTTAGGCACTTGGTGTATCATAATCTAAGTCCTTTGTCCCGTTCAATATTTCTTGTTAATTTTTATGTATAATCATCGTCATAATCAGCCTTTCAGAGACTTTTATTAGACATGCTGGCCTTTTCACAAGACTGTCAGCAATTTCCTTCTTCTAGCTTTCAATCACTGCTAGCAATTCTTTTGTATATCATCACTCCATCTAGCCTCAGGGTGTCCCTACGTTTGCCAATTACTGGTCTCGACTCTATAACACGCCTTCGCCATCGGTTATTGGTTCTGCGGGTATAGACAAGGCCAGCCCACTGCAACTTTAGCTTGCTAATATATACACTGTTATAATTTTTCTGTGTAGTACACTAAGCTATATCGGTGACTTTATATAAATTACTGCCTTATAGCTCGGTTGGTAGCTTGTCTGCCTTCAGAGCCGTAGAGCATGGGTTCGATCCCCACCCAGGGCAAACATTTATGTAACGAACATAGATGTTTGTTCTGTGTCTGGGTGTAGTTTGTATTATAAGTATGTATTTACAAAAAAAAAAGTATTTATTCTATCAGCTATCTATTTTCCATATTACAAACTTTGATTAGTTTGGGGCTAGATGGCGCAGTGTGAAAAACGTCCACCGATATTAAATGAAATAAAACTCATTATCAAAATTCCACTTAGCAATCGAATACAAATTACATAAATTTCATCTACATTACAAGCAAAGAGATAAGAGAACCCCACTAATTAATTACGAACTTCTCTCCTTTACAATTAGTATTGGAAATACAGGGACAATTAGAACGAAGCGACAGAGACAATTCTATTAAAATGACCCCAAGATAGTCGAAGTTTTGCCAATCCAGTCACGCCCCATCGTAATGAAGTGAGGAGTTGTCACGTAAATACTCCACGGATAGCATTTGAAATCGCGATAAAAGAGAAATTTACTGCCGCTCTAAATATCCCTAAGTAGGAATATAAAGGCTCTTAAGAAAGGCGTTTTTCGTGGTGTTCGAAATTAGGATAGGAAATTACAGTCGGCTTGATTAATGTATTGTTGGTAGAGGAACGAGGGGAGGCTACTTTACGTATTAGATGCTACAATTGCGGGGAGTTGATTTATTATGTGAAAAAGTCAGCTTTGTTGGTTGTATTCCTGTTTTTGTTTGTTCTGGACTGTGTTAGGGAAATTACAGCTGGAAATGTGTTGTGGTGCGATTTACTTACTTAATGCTAATTAGGTTAAGTAATGTATGTAAATTTATTACTGTATACTGTACTAGGCTTGCTGCGCTTTCATGGGGTTGCAGGGATCATCAAATTGTATCATATTACACTAATATTATGAATTCTATTAACATGTTCAGTCATAAATAGAGCTTATCAAACATCGCATAACACTAGTATTTCTGTGTCACACTATTATTAAAAGGTCATACTTTGACAAGGAAGTAGTACGTAATACAAAAATACATAGGTTTAATATATTTTTTACTTTGAAAAAAAAACAGAAAATCTGAAAAACTACAGTTTTCCTCCACTACCTACATAACCGTAATCCTAGTTATACTCATTTAAAAATGCTGCTTAAGACAGAATCCTTTCTGCTATTCTCCATACAAACATGTTACCATTTATCAAAGGTATTAATTACCCTATTTTCTTTCTGGATAATGCCTAGAGCAATAATTTTTGTTATAGAAATGTCCACTGTAGACCTCTATTATCTCTTTTTTTCTGCAACTAATCGCTAAAAAAGATATAGCCCTTCAAATCTCATAGTAGTTTTTGGAGGGTTATATTTTATACCCAGGTCCATTATTATAATTTAGTATTTTTTTTGTCTATCTGCTGTAATTAAGAATATTATATAAACGAACGAAGAAAGTTTAATTACAGGCATTGTTTCAGTTTCTTTTTGCGATCGAGAGAAATATATAAATTAATATAAAAATGGACCTATCGGGAACAAAAAAAACTCATCAGATACATTTTGAATCACATATTTGAAAATAGATCAAATGAGAAAATAAAATTTCACTAGATCCATCGTGGATCTGGCTCTTGTATCTACTGAGATTGATCCAATTTATCGTGTCTTAAGCCATAGAAGCTTCTTAGACGGAGTTCGTCTGTAACATATTATTTTTATGGCTTTAAATATAGTTCTGCCTAAATTCTTTGGAATATAATGGCCTTAATTTTTATTATAAAAACGTAATTTATTTTAAATTTGCGCTATAGAAAACCGAAGGCGTGCGCTATTCCAACCACACTTAATGTTAATATAGAAGGCTTTTTTATACGTAAATCTATCATAAATCATAAAACTATTCGCTGAAATTCCATTTGCTTTCAGCATACAAACCATGTTACCACTCCGGAAAAATCCCACAAAATTTCCGTATTGCAAATTGTATTTGATGCATCCGACCGGTGAGATGTAAGCGAGCTGGACGAATCTAGATAATGCAAATATAGGGCTGGGCCAGGGCCGTGATGTTCCGAATCGCAGTGATGTTCCGAATCACATTAATACGAATTGCGAAAGTTTGTTACATCTTCACGTCAAAACGGCTTAACGGATTTGCATGAAACTCAGAATGGAGATACCTTATTTTCCGCAATAACTTAAAGACTACTTTTTATATCCTCGTAAGCCATAAGATATCCACTGCCTGTCGAAGGCCTCCCAATATGGGGGTGTTGCCATAATCCCCACGCTTGGCAGGCGGCTTGGGCATCGCAGAATGCTCACCACAATTAACTAAGAGGACGCTGCTGCCCGTCCTCCAGTGGGTATGGTTGCAGTTTAAGGATTTGTCCTGGTCCATTTTTTATATATGCGGGTTTAAATCGCGAAACGCAACTAATGAAAACGTCCATTCAGGTGGCTAAAACTCGATGTAACCTTATTGAATGGTATGTAAGAAAATTATTATTATATTGAGCGACTAACTTTAATTTGTAGTACTGTATTCTACTGTGTCTACTTCAGAGTCCGCCTGGGGAAGTACCACACCTTTGCCAGTTATTCAATCACCAAGCAGTAGTGTGCAAGAATTACTGTGTTCCAGTTTGTAGGGGAATGTTACCAGAGAAATTACTGGGTATGAAGAGATTTAACATCTAATATTTCAGGATGACGAGCGCAGTGCAGTACGGCGCAGGATTGTGTTTGCAAGTTCACAATTCTGACACTGGTACTGTTATGGGCAGACGTGACGCTTACCGTCTTCTGTAATTTTAATTTACATTACGGAAAAGTGGCAAAGAGAAGACATCTGATAGTCAGTGGTACTTGTAGTTGCCGCCTGTATAATTATGGACCCAGAAATACTAGATTATGCCACAGAATGAATAATAGTACAATCCCACCAAAATCATTTTGTAAAAAACTAGCCAAGTGTCGATGGAGCTGCTTGTTTATCTCAAAAAAGTAATGAAATCTAGACAAAGTCGTGCCAAGTCTAAGGTTCCTTACTGTGATTTCTTTATTATTATAGTTAATATTGTGCACGTAGCGTGCGCGTAGTGAAAATTAGAACTACATATTTCGTCTCATTTTCTTTTATAATATTTATTTTGTATTTAGTATTACAGTGAGACAAACGTGATGAGCAAAAGCGCTTCTAAGGAGGTTTGATAATTTTGCTTATTTATTCTCGTAATGTGAAAATCCTTAGTGGAAATCTTATATATTTTTATGGAAATAAAAAAAATACCGAAAGTATAATATAATCGCACGGGGCTATACAACTGAGCGTGCGTCCAACTCCAACTCCGTTGTATGGTGCGTAATGTTTAACTTTCGAACGATGTATACAGGCTTCGTAAATGCACTTTTTGAGAAAATGTGTTGTAAAAATATTTTAAGCTAAAAAAATTAAAAGAAAACGGAATCGAATAGCTGCACATCACTAAACTCAACTCTTTTGACGGGCCCCGTACCTCGACCGACCCGAATAACATTTTCGTTATACCAAATACCGGGGATGCACCGCCACATCTAGAAAATAAAAAATCTCTTCTATACACTTATAGTAAAGCTGCAGATGGCACCTACTCTTTGAATAAGTGATAGAGAGCTCTGATTCTTCCAAGAAACTACATTTACGTCTAGAAGTGAATTCCTAACTGAACTGAATTGATTTTGTGAACTGAAATGATTTTAAAAGGTTTACTTGCCTAGACTAGAAAATGTTTTTTATAAATATAATAGGCATGCAGTACAACCTACAATATAATTAAATGGTGTAGAAATACTTAAAGATGGATAAAAGTCAGTCACTTTTAACCGACTTCACAAAGGAGGAGGTTCTATGTTAGATTGTATGTATATTTTTTTTAACCGACTTCAAAAAGGAGGAGGTTCAATGTTCGACTGTATGCATGTTTTTTTAACCGACTTCAAAAAGGAGGAGGTTCTATTTTCGTCTGTATACGTATTTTCGTATGTCGAGTACTGCATTTTAAATAGCACTTAACAACATTAGCAGAATACCTGTCTTATAGCTCTGTTGGTAGCATGTCTGCCTTCAGAGGTGTAGAGCGTGGGTTCAATCCCCACCCAGGGCAAACGTTTATGGGACGAACAAGATGTTTGGTGTCTGGGTGTAGTATAAGTATGTATTTACAAAAAAAATTATATAAGTATTCTATCATGCAACTATCTGGTTTCCATATTACAAGCTTTGCTTAGTTTGGGGCTAGATAGCGACGTGTGAAAAATATCCACCGATATATATTTATGTTGACGTTAATTTATTAATTAATTTAATATTATGATAAGATCATTAATACTATTATACAATTTTTACACACATTGTAAGCAAATTAATACAAACAATATTATTTTACTTATAAAATTATACTTTACCAATAAATATGAATATGAATATGTGTTATTTTTATTTATACTGTACATTTTCTAGATATGTTAACAAGAAGTTACGGAAATGGCAGTAGCAAAATGGTTTTTTGTTATTTTCAACTAGTGAATACAGTTTTTTAAATCTGTTACTGTTTTATAAAAATCAACAAAGTCCTTGTTGATTTGTCAGAAACAATTTCTGCTATCCTTTGCCAACGGCACAGGTTACGTCATGCCGTTGTCTTCCTTGGACTCACTTGAAGCTGGGTCATTCATCATCATCATCACCAGCTATAATACGCCCACTGCTGGACGAAGGCCTCCCCCTTAATAGAGGGTCAGTGTTGCCATAATCCCCATGCTTGGCAGGCGGCTTGGGGATCGCAGAATGTTCACCACCGTTAACCAAGAGGACGCTGCTGCCCGTTCTCCGGTGGTTCTGGTTGCAGTTTAAGGACATACCCATGTCCATTCGCTGGGTCATGCACTGGGGCCAAAATCACAAAAATGACCTTCTGCTAGTGTTATGATCTACTGCATAGTTTCTGTAACAAAAAGCCGACGCGAGCCCGCGGTCTCAACGCGTTTCACAATTTCAATAAAAATTGCATCAGTTTAATCCAAGAATTTGACCGAAATTAGCTTTCTAGGCGAAAATGGAATTTGTATTTTCAGTGACCATTTTGCTAGAATGTTCACTGTTTTTCTTGTAACGTTTGTGATTGTTTTGGAGAAGATATAATTTTGTGGAATTGGCTGAATATGAATTAGAGAGAGGAAACGTCTATGCATTTTAATTTTGAACAGAATTATTATTTCTTATTAACTTAGGCCTAATTGTGAGACCGGTCTGCTTAAAATTTTGAGGTCGCGAGATCAAATCGCACGCCCGTATCAATGAGGTCTTTAGAGTTTACGTACAGACATAAATCACTGGCTTTTCGGTAAAAGAAAACATCGTAAGTAAACCTGCATACGCTCACAGAGAAGAAATACATAATGTCGTATGTGAATCCACCAACCCTCAACTGAGCCAGTGAGGTAGATATGGCCCAATTGCCCTTCAAAGGCTACTATTAAAAATCCTGAATCATATTTTTATTCTCGAACATGTAAGCCCAACACAACCATAAATTACTTATAAAAATAAAAACATTATTAAAAAAATAAAACTCATCATAAGTAAATTCCGTTTCTCCTTACATTATAATATTGTTTAATATCAGTTTATTTTGGTTATAGGTTTTATTTTACTTTACCTTTATCTAAATTTTGAGTAGGTATTTTTTTTGTGTACCTAATTTATAATTATTAGTTCATTTTTTTTATAGTAACTAATGTAACTTCAGTTTCCCAGAACCATACGAAAATCCTCACGTGTCAGTGCACAAACGCAATAACTCCAATGAAAACTAGTATTCGTTAAGCATCCTTTGTAGAGGAGTATCGAGAATATTCGACAATATTTCACAAGCTTTTGTACGTGGCGGCTATAAAACATTTTAAGCCATTCCGTGGTTGGTTCATGAATTACATTGACGTTATTGTTCTAGATAAAAAAGTTAATTTCCAGTTCCAGGGTTTCGAGCACAATGCTTGGGAAAACAATGCCGGGCAATATTTTTGATACTTACGTGAAAATATTATATATTTGGTATAAACATTCATGAGTTTTTAGCAAAAAAATATTTGTGGTAGTCTTATGGAAGTGGTTTGATTATCCAACAGAGTTTTTTTATAATGAATGTTTTTTTTTTAGCCAAAGATTACGAAGGATGCGCCATTGCGTAATAAAACAACATTTGAAAATGACCCCTGCGCCGTCATGCTTACGAGTTGCGCTGGAGTGCGAAAGAAGATAACACTTTTATGAGAGCAAAAGGGATAGCGCGCGTCTCGCTTAGTGAGCGCAGACAGGCGAGACAGTCCTAAGGGCCGTCTTCACGGGGCCATTTTAGGGCGCGATATGACATATCTCCCTCCTTATATAATATCATTGTTTTTAGCTAACTATTATAGCCAATGAAACAAAAAAAAAATACAAAAAAAAATTAAACAGTATTTTTTTTAAACTTGTTTTAGATCTCCTGTATAAAGTAGTGATTTTCGACTTATATCATTTTGCACAGGAGGCACAGAGCTGATAACGACTAGAGGTGTTTTAGTTTTAAAACAAGTGGGGTTAATTGGAACATTGGGAGCGCTTCCATAGTACGACCTTTTAAAATTAATAAAAGCTTCATACAAAATTACAAACGTTCCTTTTTCAAAATTACATGAATAGGAGCCATAGGGCCTGTGTGACTTATCACAGAATATCTACACTATTATCGAGTTAGCGTCTCGTTTCTATAATTACAAGTAACTACGAAAAAAAAAACAAATAGAAAGATAAGTCTGCTAATATAATTATTTTTTCAACCCTTGTTATCCTCTTTATATAACAAAAAGATATCGTTAGAACAGTTTTAAAAGAATTAACCCTATACGTGGTATTGCCTTGCGCAGACAGCTATTCTCCTTGATCCGCTGAAATTGAAATTTAAGGCTTTATATGAAAGCCTGAAAAGTCTTACCTCGATTCTGCTTCAACGCAAGTATAGGTACTTATCTAACCAAAGTGTAAAATAAGATTTTGTGCTGTTCCGTTTACAGGGTTACGCGTAAAGGTACTCATCATAGTGAACAACTTTTACAACGGGTCCTCCCCAAAACGCGAAAAAAAATAGCTGTTACACACATACATAGACGGCGAATGTCATAAATTATAATATACTATCATCATAATCATCATCATCATCATCAGCCCGGAGACGTCCACTGCTGAACGATGGCCTCCCCCTTAGACCGCCACACTGTACGACAACCTGCCATTTGCATCCACCGGTTGCCCGCGACTTTTACAATGTTTTCGGTCCGCCTAGTGGGAGGCCTTCCTACGCTGCGTCTTCCGGTTCGCGGTCGCCACTCAAGAACCTTTTTTCCCGATCGGAAAACTATACTATAGGATATAATATATAATGTAATATATTATACAATAGGACATAATTATATACACATATTATGGACAACTTGTACTATGAAACTAACGCTGAAAACGAGAAAATAATCGGCTGTCCCTCACAAAAAAAACAATAACGCACGACTTAATGTATGGAGCAATCGTTTTTTTTCATGATTTCAACTTTGATTTCACAGTAAAAGTTATTCAATAAGATGAGTTTAATGTCCCCCTAAGACATAGCTCATAATTTCAATCCCTCACATTCTGTACATGTTACTAGCGGCGCCCAGCGGTTATACTCGCGTTTGCTGGGATAAAAAGTAGCCTATGTTTTCTCTATACCAAATTTCATCCAAATCCATTCAGCTGTTTCAGCGTGAAGTAACAACAATCATATACACACACACCCCGACAAACTTTCGCATTTATCATATTATACGAGTATATTGTAGGATGGTAGGATAGGATACCTAGTGGTTTAAATAAGAAAATTTAAAGCTTATCAATATATGCATAGAGTGCTTGCTAGAGCAGTACGTGACGTCAGTTCTACATGCGCCGTGTACAATATTATTAGTCTAAACTAGCTCTCGATCGAGATCGAGACAGCTGGAAGAAATTGGGAACAAAGAACCTTTGCCCAGCAGTGGGACAACACAGGTTAAACAAAAAAAAAAACAAAAAACTAGCTCTCATATGTGACGGCACATCATTATCATCATCACCCCGGAGACGTCCACTGCTGAACGAAGGCCTCCCCCTTAGACCGCCACACTGTACGACAACCTGCCATTTGCATCCACCGGTTGCCCGTGACTTTTACAATGTCGTCGGTCCACCTAGTGGGAGGCCTTCCTACCTACGATGATCTTACAATCAACGTTTTGCATGTCAAGATTTCCATGTTATACGTACTTACTACAAATATTAAAATTATTATCAATTACTTTAATAATTACGTTAATTAATCCAAACAAATTATATTTACTCAGATACACAGAGCTAATAAATTTCACAATACAAATACGAGACGAGACAAAAAGCTTTCATTTCTTAAGAGGAAGTAGCAATTTGCTTGTTATGTTAAAATAAATCAAATAAATTTAATTGAAGTTATTTTAATGTAGAAATGATACCCTTATAAAAATAAAAGCTTGATTTCATTGCTTACAATGCATATTTCTGTAGATGGTGAGACAGTTTGCTTATCACTAGGCAGAACGTCGATTTTTTCTTGCTCGCTTTGTAAATAAAAAACAGTTAACAGTTAACAATATTTATTTTTTGTTTTTTGTTCCCTGATTAGTTGTAGGTAAATTGTTCTTTATTTCTGGTGTGCAATAAAGTTGTATTGTATTGTATTTCGAAAATACGTCGCCTTTTTTCCTGGTGTTTAACAAAGACAAAAATGAGAATCATTGTGGAATGCGCTGCCCCGAGTGGGTGTTTCCCAATAATTTCAATCTGGGTGTTTTCAAGTCACAAGTGAATCAGTTTCTCCTTGGTAAGCGTGCTGCATCGTAGACTCCATCTAGCAGCTAAAGGTAAACCATTAGAAAAATATTGTTTGAGGAAAATCTACTAAAGGTTTTCTACAAAAATATTATAAATCTAAAGTGACCGACTGTATAACCAGTGAATGTATAACCATCTTTATATAATACTAGAGATCGCTCGCCGCGACTTCGTCCGGGTACGGAAGAAATTTGGCCCGCTCCCAAAATTCATCACTTTAAATCATCCCGAGCATTTTTTTTAGCCCCCCCCACAACTCCCCGAACTCTACCAACTCTACCGACCATACCAACTCCCCCCAACCCCCCAAAGCCCCTCAACAACACTCCCTCCACCTCCCATCCAAATTGCAAGTCTGTACGTCCAGCGGTTTGGGTTGTCTGTCAGTCAGTCAGAACAGAGCCTTTTATATAACGGGTGTTAGTTTGAACACCGTTATCCTTCTAGGATATCATTGTACTCATCATTATGAAAAACTTTTACTATGGGGCCAACCCTGAAATCACGAAAAAAAAACAGATGTTCCATAAATTTTTCCAAGTAAGATGAACTTTTTTGTATGGAACAGTTGTTTTTTTTTGTGATTTTCAGGGTTGGCCCCATAGTAAAAGTTGTTCATAATGATGAGTACAATGATATCCTAGAAGGATAACGGTGTTCAAACGAACAACCTGTATATTGATTGATGGGTGTCTTCAAAATCCAATTCGTCATTCTACGAGTACGTAATCGTTTTTCATCTTAGAGCTCATCTACTTAACATTATAGACAGAGTATAGTCATGCGGGGAGCAAAAAACTATGATATATCTATTATTAAATCAGTATACAATTGCTTAAAATAAACGACATTAATTACTTTGCAGGCAAAACGATTCAGAGTAACCTTTCAGATGTGATTCGTATCATCGTACGAAAACCTTTCAGGTTGTTCCGAAAAACAGTGAAGTGTATTAGTACGACACGAGTATCTCAAAATAAGTAAAGTGTATAAGTTCGTAATAGGTACGAGTATTATTTCCCTGAAATAATTATTATTGTCGGGTGGCTTGCCCTTAACATGATTTGAGCTGACTGTGCGGCATTAGCAGCAATTCGCATTCAAGCCCACGCTCGCCATGTTTAAAAAGCTTACGTACTAAGCTTACATACGTAGGGGTGTGGAGTGACGTCATTGGTCCAACGCGCACCCCTCCGTGTGGAGTGGAGTTGAGTGTGTAAACTAGACGCTAGTCTGAAGGATCTTTCAGACTTTGTTATAATTATTGCTGGATAGTTTTTCTACCCATGCAAGATATTGATTTCAGATCGCACCACAGTTTTCTTTGCACTGTTTTCCACATAATCTAGTATGTACTAGTTAAACGTAATTAAGTAAAAAAAATAGTTTGTAGAGGCCGAGGCTGAACCGCAATATTCAACAAACATAACATTACAAAATTATAATATATTTTATACGAATAAGATACAAATCGTTTTTTTAATAAAAGTATATTCTACTATTCTTATGTAAGTATTTCTACTATTCTACTTTTTATAAGTATATTCTATATAAGTATATTTTGTAATGTTATTTGGATAAAACACATGTAAGAGTTAGAAACAATAAAACTATGGAATAAGGTAATAAAAAAGTGACAAAACAGAGACGCATGTCTTTGTATGGATCTAGCATAATAGGTATTATATTAAGTTAGTAACTTACTAACCAACTAGTTTATACAGTTGGCTTAACAATTTCAGCAGACTACACGTCTAAGCCGATGTAGATTTTCGTTAAGCACATAATATTATATATCGAATTCGACCTACAATAAGTTTCGGTCTTCACTAACACAATCCAACTGTACATAGCATTTTTTATGGGTATACACAGTATACAGGTACCTAGCGATATTCAGGTACTGACATTAATGTTAGCTGTTTATGTAACGAGCTTCACCATTTGTCTACATGTTTATTGCTAAGATTTGGTAAATATCTTTTTTGGTTCCTATTCTTTAAGCGAGTAAATGTTCGCCTAATTTTCTATAGTATTACTTAACAAGAATATGATTATGTTATGAAAGTAACATTTACGAAATTAGTTTTTTTTTCAACCAATGTCAAATAAAGAGTTTTCAATTCACCTGTTTTTTCTTCTTCTATGTTTGTTACGCGATTACTCCAAGTTTTATGGAAATAGTTAAGAAGTTTCGTATTTAAATCAAAATAACTGGAAAAAGATGTCATCCAGCCCCCCTAGCACACGCCGAGGACTAATTGGTCTTTCCCCGCGCGGGAACGTGATAAAGCTAGAATATGGATACGTCTATCACGTTTTTAAGGGGAAAAATGAGTGGATATACGTTTATCACGGCTCGCGTGCTAGGCGGACAGGTAACCGAAATGTAGTCGTTTGTTTATTTTCCAAAAAGTTTTTGTTATAAGTAGTGTAGCTAGACTAGCTATAGATCTACTGTATACCTACTGTAGAGTATACCGGCAACATCACTTGGATGCTTTATTTTTCCCATATTAGACAAGACGTTTTTATTTACAAACACACTTACAGCTAATTATTGAGGCTGTAGTTGCAAGATTTAACCTTACTAAAACATAGCTATTTGCAGTCCATTAGATAAGGGCATTTTTAGTAAGTTTAGGTCTATCAACAGCCTTCAAAAACGTTCTTAAAAAAAGTCAAAGTCTCAATGTATAACTACACCACATTATATGAGATGTGAAGGCACCTAGCCTAGAATAGAATCTAGCTTTACCAAGAAAACAGTAAATACTTTCAAAGACAAACTCGTGAACGAATATTAGACAAAACTTTCCAGACTTTATTTCTTCATTACCCAAGAAAACTTCTCCATAACAAGCAGGCAGATCCACTTTTAAACAGTACAGGTACTCAGCGTAGGAGTTTCAAAGAATAAGCGATAAAAAACACGACACTTGATGCACGAGACAGACGACCCTCCAGACAATAGCTGTACTTAATGCCCGTATCACGTACAGTACTCCATAATTCTACATGCAAAAGGTTGAAAATAGCACGTTCTCTACGTATGTAGTACAGATGTTCCTGTAATTAGCGAAGAGTTAATGAGTGGCGCTTTTGAACATTTTTAATGTTACTAAGTAAAATAGTGGAACTTGAGACGCAGTATTAAAATGTTTTTATGTCTGGAAAGTAAAGTAGCGAGACAATAGGTACATTTTAACAAATAAAAATAAATAATATTTTTATGTTATGCAATAATTTGTATTAGTTTTGTTTTAATATTAACGCTTGAGAGTCACTATTTGTATTCTTACATTTTATAGATGACAGACATTTATAGATTATCGATTCTCGGTGTTTGAACACAACTTACTTGACGTAAGTAAGTCTTCGTTTTTTTTCGCTAGTGCGTGCTACCAACATTCTTTGCACTCACGTAGGACTTCCAGATATCATATCAACCTGCAGACGTCCACTGCTGGACGAAAGCCCGCTTAATAGGGAGAGGTTGCCATAATCCCCACGCTTGGCAGACGGCTTGGGGATCGCAGAACTCACCACCGTTAACGGAGCTGCCCGTCCTCCGGTGGTTCTGGATGCAGTTTTAGGACATACCCAGGTCTCAGGTATAGGTATACACAATTATACATTATCAATATTATTACTAAGCACTTTATGGTATAGTTGTAGCTATATTACGTGAAGGCCGGCTTGCAAGCCGCAGTTCGTAATACAAACATAATTACCGAAAACTGTTATTGTTGTGATCCCGCCAGTAATTGAATTTGCTCTAAAGTTTATACAGACGAGGTTACTAAAGGCAATCGGGCTCTTGATTAAACTAAACATTGTTGTTCCCTTATTCATGATAGGGTCGCTGTTAAATTCGGTTCTCGGATACTTTTGGAATAACTAATAAGTGAGAACACTTCGTTAAAATTTCACATTACACTCTCGGGTCATTAATCTGTCCATTCCTCTATGATTCAAATAACACATAAACTTCCGGAAGACGTCCACTGCTGGACGAAGGCCTCTCCCTTAAAGGGAGGTGTTACCATAATCCCCACGCTTCGCAGGCGGCTTGGGGATTGCAGAGTGTTACCACCGTTAACTAAGAGGACGCTGCTGCCCGTCCTCCGGTGGTTCTGGATGCAGTTTTACATACCCAGGTCCGGTGGACCGGTGGTCAGGTGGACTATTAAAAAGACTTTTATGCATGAAGAAACCAGCTTAAGTAAGTAATTAGAAAACGGAAAACCCCTAGAAAGTGAATAGGAAAAAATTGTGGAAACCACTTACAACAAACAAAGACGAACTTCCACTTATTCTCTTTGAGCGTATAATGTCATTACATTTTCACATTTCTCCAGCGGCCTGTGCCGATCTCACCAAACATTTGACATTCTTGATGAACCATCCCGAGCCCTCAGAAGCATCTTGTTCATGAATTCGTTGAATAATTCCGTCCGAAATGAGAACCTTAAAATAGTAAGGATTCCCGGTATAAATATTGGATACAAATAGAGATATTTCCTCTGCGGATGATGGAAACGGAAATTTATGTAAATGTTTGAACTGAGTACGACGATTTCACAAGTTCATAATTATTTCGCAGATTGACTTTGAGATCGCGGCTGAAATTATCGGAATGTTTCCGATTTTCTACGGGTAGCAACAATTTATAACTATGTGGATGGTGTGTGTGATGTGCTCCTTCCTAGTTTATTGTTACTTCTTGGAAAGCGTGGATAAAATTCGTAGCGATTGCTTTTTATCGGCCTTAACGGAAACATTTTCTGAGATTGTTGACAGAGATGTTATTCTAAGGAGACTGTATGTAAAACACAGTACATTTCTGTCTATGCAGCAGTAAATTCACTACAATCGCAACTTAACTGGGTTAAGGGTCTAAACAGACGATTTTTACTAATATCCACCAAGAAGACTTCCACTACTGGACGAAGACCTCTTCTTAGTAGAGCGGGTTACACACTTGGCAGGTGACTTGGGGATCGCAGAATACTTATCACCGTTAACCGAGAGGATGCTGCTGCCCGTCGGTGGTTCTGCAGTGATGATGTGATGAGTGATGATGCAGTGTTAAGTCATACTCAGGTCCATATCCAGGTTCTTCTTTGGTATGTGCGTAAGAATAAGTGGTTCAAATAAATTACATAACATACTTAGGTACACATACGTTATCGTTGGGCTACTTATATAACGCAAAATTTAGTAAATACATAATATAGTGGTTTCACTGGATTAAATGAACTCCTTGTCTTAGGGCCTCTCTATCGAATATTATCCTTTTGGTGAGGACACACCGGGGATCTTCCACTAACCTCTCAAGGTAGCGGTTCAATTTTGCTAGAATTTTTGGGATTTGGGCCCATATATAGCTCAATGCCCATAGCCTAATATGTGCGGACCGAACATGCTTGCCACTTAGTTATTTTATGTACAAACTTGCCGCTATGCAGTAAACATTTGTCAACTACTTTCAGTCTTTCAGCTTTAATCAACCAATCTATGAGGAAAAAGAACATCAAAAAACATACCTTCCTAAGTAAGTTGGTAGGTACATATAACATCCCGTTTTCAATCTAGGAGCGTTATTAATTTGCGTAAAATAAGGTTAAACGTGTACTTCAACCCAAATATTTATACATAATGGAAAAGATGAAACGTGGCCTCATTGCCTTTGCTGAATAATTTATGTTTTATTTCTCGTACATTCGCTCCACGACCTACCTTTCGTATTAAGCAGTACCTGAAGTTAATCACAATTTTTACACGTTTCTTCAAAAAGGTCTAAAAGATTTTATCCGTGACCTACAAACCTGAGTGGTTTGTTGATTACCAGTGTGTGAGCTGGAAGCGAACGTTGTATTCAAGTGAGGTCATGTGAGGTTCAATAGGTCTCACTTCTGTTAGGGATAATCTCCGGTGACTTAACCTGTACTAGTTCTATGTACTTGTTGACTTTATTTTGTAGAGCCTAAATTTGAATATGTAAGTACTAGACGTCGCCCGAGACTTCGTCCGTGCACGGAAGAAATTCGGGCCGCTCCCAAAATTCACCACTTTATATCATCCCGAGCAATTTTTTTTGCCTACTCTACTCTACCGACTCTACCGACTCTAGCGACTCTAGCGACTCTAGCGACTCTACCGACTCTACCGACTCTACCGGCTACCAACTTCCCCCCTTTTAATGAACTACCCAAATATAAATTTTCATCACTATAACTTCAAAAACAAAGAACTTTTCATACAACATTCCACCCCCCTTTCCCCTTCCTTGTCGAATTTCGAATAATCCTTAGTATGCTCCTCTACCTCAGGAGACAAGTATGCAGGAGGAGGAGGCAGGTATTGTTTTTTTTTAAAGTTACCTGTTATCCTAAGAAGTGACGAGTCGAGAAAGAAATACGTCACGCCTGCCCATAACAATAGCAGTGCCAGAATTGTGAACTTGAGAATAAAATCCTGCGCCGCACAGCGCTGCCCTCTTCACTCGTCATCCTGAGATATTAGATATCAAATCTCTTCATCCCTGGTAATATCTCTGGTAACATTGACCTTCAAACCGAAGCGCAGTGGGTACTTAATGCGCGGACACTAATTCTTGTCGGTTGAATAACTGGCACAGGTGTGGTACTTCTGCAGGCGGACTATGCAATAGAAGAGTCACATAAGTCTGCTGTAATTAATTTGTAGTATTTTGAAAGATTAGCTACTGTTTTTTAGATCATTCTGTGAGCCTCGGGCAGTTTTCACTTTTTAAATACAATGATAGAAACTCAACTGGAATGTTTTTTTCTATTTAGGTACTTATAACATGTAAAATAATTAATTGGACTGATTATTTTGCGTGAAACATTATTTTACAAATATTTACCGAACAGATTTACAGTATTTACTTTTTTTTAACTCTAGAAGTACTTACCTATGTACAACTAATTATTTTGATTATATAACGAAAAAATAACGAAATTTTTTCATTAACATATTATTTCTACCTACCTATTTTGTTAAGGTATTTTATGTATTTGGTTTGTTTTATTTTTGGTCTTATCAAATTAAAATATCAATACGAAAATTATAAGATACTAGGTACTTACTAGAAGTACTTACGAAATCCACACTTTCATTGTCAACATACCAAATGTGCAAGCGAGATAGCAGAGTCTTGGCTATAATATAATACCCTTGAAGTGCAAAAGGCTGAAAAACTGCAACCGGCGTCACAATGAGTTCTTAAATTTTCAATTTGTAACGTGAACAAGGAACGAAACGGACCATAATGCCGCACTCGACGCGAGGGCCTGACCGCGGCTACTTCGGCAGCTTAGCATTTTAGCTTTGGTACAAGTCTAAGAAGATGCAGTATCAAAAGTGTTAAAACTAAAAAATAATACGCTTTTAAAAAAAAATACAAGCGACTTCAACTTCGAATACTTGGATGACATCTTCATATTTTCTAGTAATTTTGATTTAAAAACCAAACTACTGAACCGATTTCGATAAAATTTATATGGGACTACCTTTAAAGTATTAACTACCAAACAAAAAAAGAATCATCAGAATCAATTTATATTTGGCGGAGTAATCGTGTAACATACTTACAAAAAAAAGCATACAGTCGAATTGAGAACCTTCTTTTTTGTTGAGAATCCTCGTTGAGAATGGAAATGGGCTGGACATGTACAAAGAGCGGCTGATGAGATATGGTCCAAAAAAGCAACTAACTGGTATCTACTCGAAAAGAAACCTGGACGAGGCCGACCACACAAAGATGGAGTGACAACATCGCCAAACTATTATAGCAGGCAGGTTCGACATGGAGTAGAGCAGCTAGAGAAAGGGAGAAATGGATGCAATTGAGCAGATGGAGCAGATTGGGGATCGCAGAATGCTCACCACTAACCGAAAGGACGTTGCTGCCCGTTTTCCGGACCACCGGAGAACGGGCAAAAGCCCGCAATAAAAAGCCTAAAGCTGCATCAAGATGGTTCTTGATGCAGCTTTAGGACATGCCCAGGTAAATTAAGCAGCTAAGCAAGCCAAGCCAAGCAGTAGTGTGCACACATTACTGTGTTCCGGTTTGAAGGGCAATGTTACCAGAGAAATTACTGGGTATGAAGAGATTTAACATCTAATATGTCAAGGTGACGAGCGCAGTGCAGTGCGGCGCAGGATTGTGTTCGCAAGGTCACAATTCTGGTACTGCTACTGTTAGTGGCAGGCGTGATGCTTACCATCAGGGGAAACTCTTGCTCGTGTCGTCACTTGACAGTATAAAAAAAAACAACATTATTTATGGCTTAATGTAGGTGCAAATGCTGTGCTGTGCAAATGAGCGCTGATTAGATTGGCTAGATCGCAAATTGACTACATCTCATTTAGGCCACAATTCAAAATATCCGAGTTGCAATTTGACTTATAATCTCATCTATCCACATCTTCAAATGTCCTATTCGCAAAATGACCACATCGCTGCTAGTCGTCGTCAGCCATAAAACGTCCACTGCTGGACGAAGGCCTCCCCCTTTATAGAGGGATGTTGCCATAATCCCCACGCTTGGCAGGCGACTTGGGGATCGCAGAATGCTCACCACCGTTAACCAAAAGGACGCTGCTGCCCGTCCTCCGGTGGGTCTGGTTGCAGTTTAGGGACATACCCAGGTCAAACGCCGCAGGTCAAAGGCGGTCGCTGCTAGTCAACATTACAAAAAGGATAAGTATCAACTGGACCCGATAGGTGGCGTTGCGATCGAATTCTAGGATTATTTAATTTATTTTTATGACGAATTATTATTATTTTTAGATTTTTTCATTTATGGATTTTTATTTCCCTTTTTAATCTATTTTTCAAGGATTTTTTACGTAAACATGATGTTAATGGGCACTGACAAAATGAATAGAGTTATATAGTACATGCAATAAATAAAACATATTTAAATAATAATGTTTATAACTGTCCAGACTTTTTACGGCGTGGTCAGTTTATTTTAGTTTTATTTTTACCTTTGAGGAAGGCACATGCCACACAAAAATGGCGTCGGGCAAGGTCAAGGCAAGGGCGGCTTGCCATTACATTCACTTTCATACTTAATACACTGAAATAAGGCAGACACCGCTGCGACTAAAAAAACGAAGTCTAGAGCATTGGCGCTTATTACTTTTAAATATTCAGTTGTGACTTTCATTAGCCCTGTAATTTGTAAAGGAAAAAGCTGATAGTTATAAAGATTATGATATATGAGCTTTACTGTAAGCGAATAGCGCTAACGTCATTGACCACGTACCTCTTGATAATAACCTATTTGGGAGTATGGACTAGCTTAGTTACATGTTTTTCATTTCTTTCAATTTGTACCACACCACAGGTTTACTCATTCAACCTCTTACAACTGGCCACTGAATGAAATATCAACTTTAAGCCTCAAATAGCCTTTTAAAAAGCCTTCAAGTACGCACTCGACAACGTTCATTTGGTCTCCGGCTGAGTAGGACCCTACATTTCAAATAATTCAAACGTTTAAGTTCTAAAAGTTTTTGCCTTTGTTATATAAAGTTTTTGATTGTTCAGGCTAGAAAAACCTTTTGTTTTTTTTTAAACTATAGGCTTGCGCGTGACTGTCTTCTCGACAATATTGTTTATTTGACGGCATCTATACGGTACGGTGGACCTGGGTATGTCCTAAAACTGCAACCAGTACTAATAAATTACTTAAACTTAAATGCGAAAGTTTGTCGTGTAGGTTTGTTATGTTATGTAATTTAGATGAAATTCAGAATGGAGATAGCTTATTTCTTCATCTTTTGTACCATAATGCGGCTGAAACCGCGGGGCGCAGCCAATAATATAAAAACTTTAAACGAGAAATTATTGTAAGTTTATTATTAAGCATATTTTCATTATTATTATACCTATATAAAGACTTAGGCCACATCTCTCGAAGAACTGACAACCGATGGGGAAGAAAGGTTTTAGAGTGGCCACCGCGAACCAGAAGACGCAGCGTAGGACGGCCTCCCACTAGGTGGACCGACGACATTGTAAAAGTCGCGGGCAACCGGTGGATGCAAATGGCAGGTTGTCGTACAGTGTGGCGGTTTAAGGGGGAGGCCTTCGTACAGCAGTGGACGTCTCCGGGCTGATGATGATAAAGACTTAGGACATTTCCCATACGCAGGTGGCCTAGTGGCACAATATTCCCGTACCTCCGTGTACGAACAAGGCCAAAATGTCACATGCGTTTAAAACAGTTTTGCTTTTTAAGTTTCCCTATACAGGGTTAGTTCTAATCAGTTAGCATCCTTTTAATATATATATCCATATTTTGTACATCAAAACAAACAAATGTTTACTATGGGGCCAACATTGAAATGGCGAAAAAATTATCTGCTGCCTTTTCAGTATGGAATATCATTTTTCATCAATATGTTTTTAATATGTTTTGCATCAGCTGCTTTGCTTTATACAAAAAGTTCATAGACCTTGGGCAAAACGTATGGAACAGCAGTATTTTTTTTGCGATTTCAATGTTGACCCATAGTAAAAGTTGTTGTCAGTCGGAGGCCTTCCTACGCTGCCTCTTCCGGTTATCAGTTCTTCGAGCGATGTGGCCTGCCCATTGCCACTTAAACTTACCAACCCGGAGGGCTATGTCACAACGAGGAATGGAGAGAGCTACGCTCGGAGTTACTTTGCGCGATAAAATCCAGAACGACGATATTCGCCAAAAAGCCAAAGTCACCATGTTAAATACATATACATTTTTGACCCAGACTTTCAAGCCATCTGGTACGAGTAGGTACTTTACAGCTCAGAGAGTTCAATACTGGTTTTATATGAGAAAAGTTATGTTTTCATCTCGTGTAAACACATTGTCGATATCTATATTTTCGCGCCTTACCATCGTAAAAAGATACGATTTTGTTATAATGTAAACCGAATCGTAACTTTGTCTCTCGACACAACTGATTCAATATTGGAGAAATTGAGAATGAATCGAGTGAACCGTGTGGTATTAATATTATTTATATATATGTAGGTAGGTATATTGATCTATTTAATAATTAAGATAGAATAATGTAACTCGATTAACGATGGTGGAAATTCTGCGATCCCCCTTGCCAAGCGCGGAGATTATGGCAACCCCTCTCTATTAAGGGGGAGGGCTTTGTCCAGTAGTGGACGTCTTCTGAATGAATTCTGATAAATGTAACTCATAGATAGATAGAAAGTTAGTTTTTTTTTTTTTTTTTTTTTTTTTTTTTTTTTTTTAATAGGCATAAGCCTTTATTAACTACAACAAACTACAATGACTACTTAGCCTACTACACAACAAAAAACAAAAGGATTGTATCCAGACCGATGAAAGTCTAGAGACAATCCAAATGCTCAAACCCACTACCAGTCGGCAGCGTACCCAGCATGCTGGCGGCATTGCCACGCTGGATGGCAATGCTTATGCGTTGAGCCAAATAAACGCCAGCATTTTGATCACGCGTCGCGTCGACCAGGCGCTCGGATATGTTTTTGAAAAGATGATGAGCTCCCGGTCCCCACGGACCCAATGTCTCAACACCAAACGGCTCAAATATGTAACCTCTGCCGAGGTTAGCATATTTGCGCCGCTTGTGCCGCTCCGCCGAATTTGCCGCCGCACCAGCCCTACTCTGTGTCTCAGGAAGATGTGACGGTGCCAAAGTATCAACACAAGTTGCGTCCCATACAAGGGGCCGTCCCATCTTCCAAGGCACAAGTGTCATACCGTCAGGTCTTTTGCCATCGTCACGTGCAAGGCCGCTCGGTTCGAGCACAGCTGCAACATTGGCGGTGGATAAAGCCCGGCGTATGACATCATTCAGGCTAGCGTGGCGGCCGATCCGACCAGCGCTTCTTGAGCAAGAGAGACCATGGTGACCGAGCTGATCGACAGCAGTACCACACTGGCAGCGATGGGCCTCACAGCACCTTGCACCCAAGCGCAAGCTGACAGTGAAAGTTAGTGGTCTCGGATCTTCCCAACATCTTAGCAGATCCAGATAGCAGGCCACACTTCTTGTCTTTCGTAGAGAGGTCTTTCCGCATAGCGGCCAAGAGAAATTCCACCCTCCATGCACTACCCTCCCCTCTAGTAACACACACACAGTCCACTGAAGCCCCACAGAGAACGATCCCCAGCCGAGAAACTTCCTCAAAAAGCGTATCCATTAACCAGCTTTTGGAAACCGCAGAAAAAGGAGTGCCAGGAATTCGAATTCGCGGTGTGGCTCTCTTCATGGACAGCAACAGAGAAAGATTCGGAATAAGCTTTTGCCTTGCTCGGATCCAGAAACGCGTACGCTTGTCGCCGGGACTGGCATGTCTGCTTAACGGAAGCACCGCCAAAGTGACCATGAAGCGGAAATCGTACGACGCTATGCCAGTGTGTGAGGTAGACGGGCACCGATTCCGACTAGTGCGATCGAAAAACAAAACGATCGCACTATTTGAGTGGGATGCACAGACACCTTTTACGCAAGCTAGCTCGTTGCTCGAGTATCTGAGCAGGAAAGCAGACAGCACGCCCCGAGTGATAAGCGTGGATGCGATGATGGTTGAATACTCGAAAGCGGAAGTCGGAGACCGGCTGGGTTGCACCAATGCCTCTGAACACCATGAGGTTGTCGTGTATGAAGACAGAGGAGAAAATTTAAGTTTCCTAAAAGCTCCAACACACGACCCCACAAGTGCAACAGATAGCTGGGGACAACCCATTCCGAGTACAAACATTCAATCTGGTTCAGAAAGAGCACAACAAAAAGCAGCCGCCGAAAAAGCCGCAGCCCATCCAAGTGGCAGCCGGGAAGGGGCGGGCCACATAGCGGCTTTTGCAACGGCGTTTAGTGCTGCGGCGCAGAGCTTGTTCCGAATCACGCACAAGTCACCACCTCCTCCAACAGCAGTCTCCCCGAGAGCAGCTTCACAAGCTCAGGCAGTCCGGACGAGAGCCGACATGGGACAGATCGACCCGCCCCGCTACATCTCGGCCAAGGAGCCACAGGGCCACGCGAGAAACGCCTTTCTTGAATTTCTAGCCACATTGAGAGCGACAAGACAAGTCAATCTTAGGAACTGCCAAAACATCCTGCAGTCCTTCAGGCTAGGAAGCGAAAGTCTTCTAAAAGAGGGACTCGAGGAGGCCGAAGCAGCCCTATATAATAACGTCACTTCCCAGGTCATCAGAGGAACCATGAAAGGACAATATATGGCAGCTTACAGCGCAGAAAGTGGTTTTGTGGCTCTGAACGAGACTGAGACGGGGCGAACAGGCAGACCGAAATACGCGATATCATCGAATGACCCAATTGTAGTCACCGCCAAGTGCACCAAGATAATGCTGGACGACAAGATCCTCGAGATGGCTAAGCCTATCGAAGGGAACTCAGATGTCGAGGCAAAATGGGAGAACTGGGTGGTACCAAAGATACAATGGGTCAACGGAGTTCCAGGATGTGGCAAGACAACATGGGTGATCAGACACTTCGATGTGGACCGGGACGCTATTGTCACCACAACAACAGAGGCAGCAAAAGATCTGAGGGAAAAGCTATTGCACCGCATCGGAAACTTGGTGAAAACCAGGGTGCGGACCATGGTTTCTTCTCTTGTAAATGGTTTCGGAAGGGAGAGATTCAGTCGCCTTCTGGTAGACGAAGCTCTCATGAACCATTTTGGAGCCATAGTAATGGCCGTACGGTTGTCTGGTGCCAGCGAACTTGTCCTCATCGGAGACGTCAATCAGCTACCTTACATCGACAGAGAAAATCTCTTCGAAATGAGGTACCATCGCCCAAATTTGGTCACAAACATCAGCCAAGAGTTGCTTTGCACACATAGGAACCCAATGGACGTCGCGTATGCGCTGAGGGAAATATATTCCGGTATATATTCCTCGGCTACCCGTATTAGGTCTCTTGAGCAGAAACGGTACAACGGAGCGAAAATACCTAGCACCCTCCCCAACACCCTTTTTCTAGTGCACACGCAGGAAGAAAAGGAGACCCTCATAAGCCAGGGATATGGGACAGGCACTGGGTCGCGAACCCTTACCATTCATGAAGCTCAAGGACTAACGTACGAGTCGGTAATCGCCATCAAGACCAAGGCCAAAATGAAGCTGCACGAAAGCGTCCCGCACGCAGTCGTTGCGATATCACGGCACACCGGGACCTTCATTTATTACGCCGACGACATCGAAGACGATGCCATCAGTCGATTCGTGCGGCGAGCGTCGGCTACGTCACTGAAGACCATCAAGGAGTACAACCTCCAAATGGCCATAAAAGATCGGAACGTGGCGGTGATGGAGGCTCTGGGCCGGGAGGAGGCGACGAATCAGACGATATTAAAGTGACCACTGATAGAGTCAAGCAAAGACTGGATCTACTGGTGATTGATTTGACTTTGACTTTAATTGACAAGAGGAAAAAATATATACTAGAGTAAAACAGTATAGTATAATTAATAAAGTAAGTAATCGTACTGTTGTAGGCATTGCGTGTATACCCGGAGCACTCACGCTCACTAAAAAGCTTCTTCTTGCGGCGGCGTCGTGTGTCGGGTCGCCCTCTTCCCTCCGATATGGTTGAGGAGAGCGATGGCTGGCACATGCGTCAACTCGTGAACGGGTGCTGCTTGCGGGAGCTGGACTGCTCGGAGTATACACGCAATTCTAGCAATAATTAGTAATACTTAGTTAGGTTCCTTTGGTATATTCTTTTTGTAAAGCCTTCAGCTTTTAAGTTATTAAGTGTAAAATTTAGTTTATAAAAAAATGTTAAAGTTGACAAAAGGCACGGACCCACAGTCCGTGGAGCTAATAAATAATAAAAAAAATAAAAAAATAAAAATATAAGGAACAGTAAGGACTTGATATACAGGCTGTTAGTTTGAACACCGTTATCCTTCTAGGATATCATTGTACTCATCATTATGAACAACTTTTACTATGGGGCCAACCCTGAAATTATGAAAAAAACAGCTGTTCCATACATTTTGTCCAAGATCGACGAACCTTTTTGTATGGAACAGCTGTTTTTTTTTTTGTGATTTCAGGTTGGTTCCATAGTAAAAGTTGTTCATAATGATGAGTACAATAATAGATTCGATTCTAGAAGGATAACGGTGTTCAAACTAACACCCGGTATACGATCAAAAAAATATTAAATAATAATAATTATAATATCATTAATCTGCACTCAGCGAGAAGAAAAACAAAATAGTAAACAACTGAGGTTTTTTTAAAGTTAAGTTTAGCGTTATTGCTCAATAGATAGTTATGCCTGCCTTGAGAGAACATCGATGTTTTCTGTACCTGGATTTGCGCAAAACAGTTAATAAGTATTGTATAAGCTTTCTGGTTCTCATCAGCGAAAGAGATCCTTCCTCCGAGGGTTCTCATAGTACAAGATTTACTTAGTTTGGGGCTAGATGGCGCTGTCTGAAACAAACCAGTAAGTATTTATTATATATTTAGTTTTAAATCAAGCAAAGAATTTAAAAAAAACATAGTATATTTGTACGTCAGTGTACATAATTATTATTATCTACCTAGTACACTATCTAGGTTTTCTATTCCAAGATACAATCTGTCTTCAGATCCACTCAGCTAGCATAGAAAGTTCATTGCCATTCTCTGCGACGAGTAGAGAATTAGAATTCTTTTTTCGTCTCCTACGGTTAAATGAACGGAATATCTACAATATTCTACAGGGCAATGATCTAATTCATTCCATTATGAAGATACGTGGGCTTAATTTTCGTCTGAGGCAAGCTTTGTGAATTCATATCTCAATAATTGCAATCGTGTCATGTGTTTCGACGAAATAAGAATTCTGTTTTTTTCTCTTATCAGTGTAAATTCTATTAAACGATCTAAGCCCCGAGCTTAGTTTTTTCGGTATATGAGGACTCTATTGCAGAGTCCGCCTGGGGAAGTTTTGCTAGTTTGTAACCAACATTTTGCTAGTTATTCAATCTGCAACAGTAATGTGCCAGCGTTATTTATTGTATTTCAGTTTAAAGGGCAAAGCTAACAGAAAAACTACTAGACATGAGGAGATTTTACATTTATAATATTTCAGGATGACGAGCGCTGGGCATTGTGGGCGTGTGGTGTGGTTTTGTTCGCAAGTTCATAATTCTAGCATTGTTACTGTAATGGGCAAATATGCTTTCCACCAGGCAAACGTCTCTTCAGGCAGTTCAGTTATGAAATGCACTACCCGTGCCTATTAGACAAGCTCCTTCACTCGCCATTTTTAAGGAGCAAATTAAGCAATTATATTTATTGCAAGTGCCTCCTCGTTGATGCTAGAAATTTCTCATAATTATATCTCTAATGTGTTGTCATACATATACTTTGATTATATAGACAGGTATAATTATCATTGTACATATAAGTATTTATTTTATATATATTAGTTTATTATAAATATTGTAGGTATTTTAAGTATTAGTATGTATTTTTACTATTACATATATATATATAGAATAATATTATGGTACATGTTTATGATTTCACACACTTTTCTTTTCTTGCACACCCCGTCTTCTATGCATTCTATAAATCCTCTCCATGCAAAGGTTGCCTGAAAGAGATTGCTTTTAGCAATAAGTCCGCCACTTGTTCCAATATTTAAGTTTATTAAATTATTTCTGTGTAATTCTTGGTGTGAACAATAAAGAGTTAATCAATCAATCAATCAACTCTTCTCGTCTCGTCACACCATAGCATAAAATTAAAAAAAACATACTATTATAGTAGTAGTAAGTACCGTTTTTAACCGACTTCAAAAAAGGAGGAGGTTCTATGTTCGACGGTATGTATGTTCACCGATTTCTCCGTCAATTGTGGACCGATTTTGAATATTTGGAAGGGTATACTCCCGAGGTGGTCCCATATTAATTTGAAGTCGGTTCTTTTTTTTTTAAGTTATTTGCTAGTACATAATATTGTACCATAATATATTATAACTATTCTACTAAAAACCTTGTGATAGTGCCCTTTCATTTGCGAATAATTAAGTTTTTTATGTCTCTCGATTCTCTGTGGCTATCTGTCGAACAACATCTTGAGAACTCAAGCAACAAGTCGTAAGTTTAAATCTACCATCAAATTGCAATTAGAATGTGCTCGCCCAGGACCATTTTGTCTGGACCATGCCGCAGTTAAACGTAATGAGTAGAAGACTAACTTATAACATATTAAAATAGTTATAGTTATTAGACAACTTTTTATTCAAAATCGCAATGGGTAGCTAAACTTATAGCCTACTTAAACAGTTATAGTTAATATTAGACAATTTTTATTGGAGAAATCTACCCAAACGAAAGATTAAAAAGACTACCCTAAAGACCTAAAGACCAAGGAGATAAATCCAAAGACAGTTCGAGCCTTAATTTTTTTTTCCCTCTATTCATTATTATCATGCGGAAACCACTTGTGTTCTATCACTTTGGAAGTATCAAATCTATACGTTTTTAAATATAATCTAAGCTACTTCTAAACAGAAAGACACAGCACTCCTTTCACAACTTTTTTTGGTATATAGTTACGAACAAGTCCGCTTGGTGTATTTGGTCAATGATGAAGTACGCTAACTAGAAGACTATAATCTACTAAATTGCCCTTGTCATGACATAAATGATGTCTAAGGTAGGTTACTCTAGATTAAGCGGTTTACACCTATAAATTATAGTTTGTAAATGATTCGCCTGAAAGCCGCGGAGCCCCAAAAGAGCTCACCGATTTTAGCTTTTTCCTAATTATTTACTTTTATAATAATAACCTAGCGTATTTTTCGTGGGCGCTAGTAGTATCATCCAGAAATTACCTTCAACATTTTAATACATACTAGTTTTACTTTTATGAAAACTGACGGAATGCTGACAAATTTTCGTTCTATTAGAACTAGAGGTCGCCCGCGACTTCGTCCGCGTACGGAAGAAATTCGGCCCGCTCCCAAAATTCACCACTTTAAATCATCCCGAGCATTTTTTTTAGCCCCCTCAACTCCCCGATCTCTAGCAACTCTACCGACTCTACCAACTCGCCCCCCCCCCCCAATGTCCCTCCTTTTGAATGAACTACCTAAATATCAATTTTCATCACTATATCTTCAAAAACATAGAACTTTCCATACAACATTCCGCCCCCCTTAAATCGTACCTGTATATATATTTTTTGAAAATAGCATTTTTTTTAAAATGATCTATCCAATTCCTATTTTTCGTGACTAAAAACAAAGGATTTTCATACAAACTTCCCCCCCCCCCTTTTCCCCCATTGGGGGTCGAATTTCTTAAAATCTTTTCTTAGTACACCCCTACGTATCAAGACGAATAGACCCTCCAAATTTCAAGTCTGTACGACCAGCGGTTTGGGCTGTGCGTTGTCTGTCAATCAGTCAGTCAGTCAGTCAGTCACCAATCAAAAGGATGAAAATAAAAGGAGAGCCTTTTATATGTATAGATTACCCGGATACTCTGACTACCTGTATAATGTTTAATACATATAGTAGGACTCTTAATAGTTTTGGATCTTTCGGACAGCCGTGGTTTTTTCTCGTCATCTTAATTTTTGGCTTCGCACTTTGTACATTCAGCCAGTATCGTCAAGTAGGTACTTATTATAAATTTTCAAGTTTATAAAGTACCTATAAATTCACATATATATGTCATAAAATCATAGTTAGTCACACGAAATTAGTCAAAGTAAAGTCTAAGTCATGCCCTAGTAAAGTTTGTGTGGCGAGTTTAATAAAATAAATGCAAAAGATAAAAAAAAAAAAAACTTAATAAATAATTTTGAAGATTATTAGTTAAATTCAACTTAAAACCTTCTATTAAAAAAAAATAGGGCATTTACGGAGTTTTGGAAACAACAAGAAAATACATGTTTCACCACATTAAATATATCACTTGCCCGCACTCGTGCATGTAATTCAACACTCTTGTCCGTCTGTCTGTCTATCTGTCAAGACCCTTTTTCTCTAAAAAGCGTGGAGATATCAAGTTGAAATTAATATCAAACATGTAAATCCACAGTCCCTTAGAGCTGTAAAAAAATCAAGCTTGTAAGTCAACACAATAAAAAATTACATTTACGTACGTAATATTTTATTATCCAGCCATCACGTACCCAACTTCACACTTCTACAAAGATTGCTCACTGGTTCAACTAGACCCCAAGTCTTGAATAATATTCATCACGGACGTGTAAGCTAACCCTTCATAAGTTATTAACGTCTAAGCGCTATTATCAAGTAATCCCTCATGTGACCCGCGCTTTCATATGATAATTCTGACCTATTAAATACCACAGGATCTTTGAAGCTTCTCGGGAGAGAGATGAATGAGTTCGCTGGATATTTGATGCGCAGTAGAGGTGAGTTTACAGACTAGCGATATTGAGGAATGCAGTTTTAATAACTGGCTTGTATCTTTGTAATACTGTGTAAGTTTTCGAATGTAAACAAGTATGAAACTATGATGCGATATTTTAAGAATGTAATTTTAATAACAGAACAAGGATATTCGCCAAAAAACCAAGGTCACCGATATAGGGTATGCAAGTTGAAGTGGCAATGGGCAGGCCACATCGCTCGGCGAACTGATAACCGATGGGAAAAAAGGTTCTTGAGTGGCGACCGCGAACCGGAAGAAGCAGCGTAGGAAGGCCTCCCACTAGGTGGACCGACGACATTGTAAAAGTCGCGGGCACCCGGTGGATGGAAATGGCAGATTTTCGTACAATGTAGCGGTCTAAGGGGGAGGCCTTCGTTCAGCAGTGGACGTCTCCGGGCTGATGATGATGATGATGAATTTTAATATATCACGTCATAGCTTCGTAGTTTGTTTAGGTTTTGTACCCAAACATTGGGAAGGGAACAAGGGGAATCTCAGATTACTAGAATAGAATATACCAGGAACTGAGTACATATGAAAAACTGCATCTAGAACCAACGGAGGCCGGGAAGCAGCGTGGTAAACTTTCTGCGATCCCCAAGCGTCTGCCAAGCGTGGGGATTTAGGCAGAGGGAGGATTTAGGTCTTCGTCCAGCAGCCGACGTCATTTGACTGATAGCGTAAAGCAGATCCACAATATCAAGTATACTTAAGTATAATACTTTTCATCACACTTGCTCGTAAAGTGGATCTTATTACATCCGTTTTAGGCTCATAATCCAAGCTATTACGCACGCGTGCTTTTTACTTTACATTACGGCACTAGTGCTATAATAGGTATAACCTGGTAAAGTCAAGTTTGTACGTGACTGCAATTAGACGTATGTATACGAAGCACTCTTCATGTAGCCGGGTAATACTTACAGTTTTTTTGTAATACCAACAAAGAGTTCTTATGCCGCTGAAGTAAATGTCAATCTGCGCGCGCATTGCTGGTTTGGGCGCCATTTTCCGCAAATGTTTGGTGGCGTTTTCGCTGTGTGGTTGATTATTATCAAAAAAAATGTTTTTTCCTCGCAAGTGTGATGAAAACAGTCGTATGAAACTCTTGTGCTATGTTAGTCATTACACTCTCGGCTTCCTTATCACGCTCGCCTACGGCTCGCGCGCATAATACCGCCTCTAATGTATTGACCAATATAGCACACTTGTATCATAATGTACTATAATGCTACACCTAGGCACCTGTATAAATAAGTTGTATCTATAGATAATATACGCTTGCCCACTTTGGCCCAAACAGTTTCCTTCCACAAATAATTCTCCTAATACACCAAACAAAAGCTACAATGTTTTCAGCTACTTTCCATTATTACACCACATAATGGCTGTTTACATTTACACTGAATTTACGGTCGAGATGTTAAATAATGCATAATCAAGCTAAAAGCACCAGCTGCGGTGGCCAGCGCAGCTAAAGGCTAGCTTTAGCAATTTAGATGACACCGAATACTATACAGTGCATGGTGTTTAATTCAGTAGCAGAATAAGCAGCAGATGGGGCTAAAAGGTTAAGGGAGGTTGACCTTTTAGTAAAGTTAGTTTGTAAAGGAATGGCCAATAGTTTTTCAGCGATCAGTTTCAAACCAGCTAAAAGCTTCTAATATGAATTAATCGCTCTGGAAAAAATAGCCAGTATGGAATATTTTGAAAATGACATTTAAATGCAGCGCTCCGTAAACAGTGTCTAAGTTGGATGGATATTAGTAGCTTATCACTAATTTGCTGAATTTATTGAGGTAAATAAGCTAGCTGGAACTGAAAGCCACGACATAAGCGCGGGGTTACTAAATAATATCTACAACTGGCAAGACAAGCTATTTAAGCAAAAACAACCAACTTGTGGAATACTTTGCCTTAGTGAGTGTTTGTTTCACGAAAGGAACAATCTGGGGTCTTCAAGTCGCGATTGAGTCGGTTTCTTCTAGCTCGAGCTCCATCGTAGACTGCATCTCGCCTAACATTAGGCGAGATAGCATTCAAATGCAACAGGAAAAAAGCAGATTACGCAATTTCGTTTTACTTGGATGACATATTTTTTTCAGCTATTTTGATTTAAACACCAAACTATTGAAAACTACTTCGCGACTGAAAACACGCTATTCAGTTTAGAAAATGATCCAAGGCAAGTAACTTCGTGTAGGCTGAGTTGACAGCCTTAGTCTTATAAATTAGAAATAATGTGTTGCCTAAAGATTTCTGACAAGGTTTGGCAGCTTTTGTAGAAATATGGAATAAAACAAGCAAAATATAGATGATATCTGGAAATATACAGGACAACTAAATTTACAAGCAAAACCACTGTACAGCTAGGTAAGTAGGTAGTCATATGAGCAAAGCCAGTAAACTGTAAATAGCGAGAGGATAAACAGACGTAAATCATAATGGCACTTCCACTGTCCATAGTATAGGACCAATATTGGTAAAGCTCTCGCCTATGCGCTAACGAGATGGGAGCCTAATGAACTTGAAATCCAGTTCTCCCATTTTGTATAATGGACATGAACGTGGATGTTAGAAATAATAACTCATTATAAATGAACATAATGAAATATCAACATCATCATAAGTATTGCCATTCAACGGAGCATCCTGGGGACTTTACCGCATGGTGGCGATCTAGACGGCGTTTTTGTTTTATGGGTTTTTTATATATATATATATTTAAATAAATTTATATATATATTTTATTGTAAATAAGTAGTTTTTAGTATATAGTTTAAATATTTATTTTAAGTTTTGTAAATATGTAAAATAATTAGTTACATCATCATCATCATCAGCCCGGAGACGTCCACTGCTGAACGAAGGCCTCCCCCTTAGACCGCCACACTGTACGACAACCTGCCACTTGCCTTCGTTATATACATAATGAATATGTATCATATTAATCATATTTTGTGTTTTGGTGAGGTCAAATGAATGTAAATGACCTGTAACCAACTGTTACCAATATTATATAATATATATATATATATATAATGCTTATGATTATGATTATCAAAACATCCACGATTTTTTTTTCCAAAGCCTGATAGAACAGGAACCTGCGACAGTAAAAATATTGTCCCAAATTAATTTCCAAACATCCGAAACGAGGCATTGAGAATTCATTTTGGGTAAATGATAATAAACTTTAATAGTTTATAGTTTATACTTTTTTATTTGTACCAATAAATAGGTACATGTCATTGGTTTACACTTTACAGTAAGTATAAAAAACATTCATTAAAATTCTAACCAACTGTAATAGTGGTAGTTGGTGATAAGTACAAACAAAGTACATTACAAATAAAATAAAATTATAATGTCAAACAAAAATTGTATAAACTTAAAAAATATTTAGATATTCAATATTAATTACTTAAAAAAAATAAAAAATACGATGTTTTAGCTAGTAATAAAAAACCTAGTTTTAAGTATAGGTAAATTTTCTACTAGGCTTTTGAAATGTATCAATAATATTTTATTATACTGCGACGATATAGTTTGAAATATTTGCCACATCCAAGCTAAACGTTCCAGTATTGTTTCATCAATTGCGATGGCGCGTTCTGGATGCGCATTCTGTTCAATAGAAATCCTGAAACGCGCTTGTTGGCACCGAGTTTGTAAGCAGCAAAATGGCTGCGATTCTCACGTGTTTATGACTAAATAAATAATTTAATAAAAATACGAACAACATACTAATTATTATCAACGATATTGAGAGAAAAATATCTTTGAGTTATTGGTTATAGGAAATTACAAGAGTCCGTTCAGAATAGGGTAGATGACTGATGTTGATACTCGTATCGTTGAAACCTATAGCTTTGATGAAGAATTTAAGTAAATATAATATGTTTATAGAAATAATAATTTAAATCGATTAATAATGTTCTGATATATGAGCGTTTAAAGTTTTAGTTAGAGACAACTCTGTCCCTTTCGCACAAAACAAAAAATGACGTCACGCCTTACTTGTCAGAATAGAATTTATATGGCGTACTGAGAAGTGACGTCATGATTTGCTGTTTCGCCTCTCTGTCTAGCATGATATTATAATGCTTATAAGTTGCTTATTTTTGATCAGATTTTCATTTTCTTTTCATTAATCAGCTATATTTATGGGCCACATTTTAATAGGACAATAAAAAAAACCAGTCATCTAGCCTATTACAGGATGAGTTGAACCAGAAAAAGACGTACCTATATTTTATGATCAACTGTGAGTCTTTGCTGTTTTTTAACCGAGTTAAAAAAAGGTTCTATGTTCGACAGTATGTATGTTTTTTTAAAATGTATTTTCACCACTTTCTTTGTTAATTGTGAACAGATTTAAAAAAATATATATTTGAAATGGTATAATACTCTCGAGGTGGTCCCATATAAATTTGAAGTCGGTTGTTTTTATCTGAAATAGTTACTTGTTTTTTTTATATTTTTCACTCCAACTTAGTTTTAAACGTATTATTTTATCAAACTTAACTGAAACGGCGATACCAGTAATATTAAATAACAATTAGATCAAGTCAACTTGCATGTTTGTTAAGTTTTTTTACGAAGATGACTGTTAATCTATATTTGTTTCTAATTAACCACCACGTTTGTCTAATATTTATTACCAATATATTACTTAATGCGTAGCGTAAATCATATAAAAAGTAGTTTGAACCACATTTATTACTAAAACTGTTGTTTTTCCGTCCAACCTTGTCCTACAAAATCAATAAAATAAACACATCAGAACAAAGGAAAAACCAATTTCCTCTCCAACGCTAATGCAAAAATGCAACCGCTGATTTAACAGGAATTTCATTAAGATGACATAGCTGTGTTCAATTTTCTAGTTTCTTGGGACATAAAGGCCTTAGCAGACTAGCAATTCGCGAACGCATTCTGCGAAGCTATTTTGGCACATTTTTTAGCATGAGCTGAAGAGCGTAACGAACGAGTGATTTCCTTGAAAACTGAGCTAAGTTGCAGGATTGTTCAAAATATAATAGCGCAGTAAGAAGTGCAGATAATATAATATCTACCTTTTTAGTTTGATAAATATATTCTAACTACAACTTAAATAAAGACATGTGGTATTTTGGCCTAATTCATACGAGAAAGTATGGGAAATTTGTAACTCTAGGCCAGCTGCATATGGAAAATGTCCTAAGCCTTTATATAAAATTATTTATTACTCAAAACATCATTATGTTTGGCAAATTAATTTTATTAGCAAATGCATTTTTACCCGAATGGTGGACCTGGGTATGTCCTAAAACTGCATCCAGAACCCCCGGAGGATGGGCAGCAGCTTCCTCTTAGCTAACGGTGGTAACACTCTGCGATCTCCAAGCCGCCTGCCAAGCGTGGGGATTATGGAAACCCCTCCCTAGTAAGGGGAGGCCTACGTCCAGTAGTGGACGTCTTCTGGCTGTCGAGTGCATTCTTACCCTGCATAACAGTGGCGATCGCATAAACCAACCACATCGACGCGAAGACATTCGCAATGATATAGGATGCTTCGATAGTGTGCTTACGCTTTAACTGGCGTCAGAGTATTGCGGGGCACTTTGACCCGTGGCCCGTGAACATGCCCAGGATTCTCATTACTCGTCCACAAAAGAAAACTCGACATTGTTTTTAGCTAATTTCACTTCAATCTAAGAAGACACGGTTTTTATAATAAGGTATAAATTGTAAAAGTAATTCCAGGAAAGAAAACAAGTCAAGTAAAGTCCAATAGAAAACGTTGCTTACATAATTTTCTGTTGTTTCCTAGGTTCAAGGGCTTCGTTGTTCGTCGTTTATTTCACAATTATGTCATATAACCTACGTAAACAACCTTCTGACAGTAATAATTTTTGGCAATAACTGTTTTATGGTAGTGAAGTGTTTCACACCACAATTACATATGGTTAGAGATACGGTGAGAAAACTTCGATTGCTCTAGTTAAATTGGCCGCAGTCCTAATCACTTTCGTCAATGTTGTTTTATATAATATCATCCATTGATTAAACGTTTTTGGACACGTTATTAGGAAATAATTTAGGTACTTAAAACACCATGCATTTATGATTTATTTGCAAAGGACTCGATTACTTAATCGAATATGCTTAAATACTTGAACGATTCACAACGCAGTCTAACCAGGGCCGTAGTTAGACCTGAATTTAAGGTAGGGCAGCTGTTGTTACTTGCAGGTAGGGCGCTTCCAGGTAGGGCGCTTCACAGTACTTTGCTTATTATTAGCTGCTGGTATCTTTTAAGGTAGGGCATCGGTATTTTTAGGTAGGACATTGCCCCTCATTGCCCCCCCCCCTGGCTACGGCCCTGAGTCTAACACCTAATAAAATTAACAGTGACTTGGGGTGTTTAACCACGCAGTGATCTGAACCGCATGTAGTGCGCATTGCTTCAATAACCGCTGTTTTGTATGAAAGGAAGGTACTGATTCTTAATGACCGACTATTTCCGCTGTTTCAAGTAACATAAAGATAAAAAAAAATTTATTACGTTACATATATTAAAACAATATGTATACGAGCTACAATTATACTTTAATAAGCAGCTTTAACGCTCATAATAATAATGTATAAGCTCAAGTTATGAATATTAAGGCGGTTATTAGGGTGCGAGTCTCGAAGATACGGTGGTAGGATTAAAATTAAAATAAATTGCTCTACACTTTAATTGTATTTTGGAATAATTTTCCGTGCTCCTGAATTCTAGAGTTGCTAGCTGATGGTATGGAGATGCGATGGAGTTGCGTGGCGTGGAGAGGAATAAATAAATCAGGCAGTTGTTTAATTTGAGCTAAAACTTAGCGTGTATTTAAATGACTGGATGTGATCATAATGTGGTTGCTACAAAATAATATTTTTTTAAGGGTATGTGCAAAAAAAACGTATATGTATCGTCGCCGTCATTATCGTTAGCCATAGGACGTCCACTGCTGGACAAAGGCCAGCAGGGGTGATGTCATAATCCCCACGCTTGGCAGGCGGCTTGGTGATCGCAGAATGTTCAGCACCATTAACCAAGAGGACGTTGCTGCCCGTCCTCCGGTGGGTCTGGTTGCAGTTTAAGGACATACCTAGGTCAGGTATATGTATAGGTTCATTAATTTTCGGGTAGTAAATTTATATTTATTAATTAAAACTGCATCCAGAACCACCAGAGGACGGGCAGCAGCGTCCTCTCGGTTAACGGTGGTGAACATTCTGCGATCCCCAAGCCGCCTGCCAAGCGTGGGGATTATGGGGAGGCCTTCGTCCAGCAGTGGACATTTTCTTGCTGATGATGATGAGTAGTAAATATTATGTTCTAATCTTAGATCAATTAATGTAACTTTGTATTTCGTAATAAATTATCAGATCAGTCATATCTCATATATTAAAATGAAAAAACAACGATATATTTTTTAATTTAAATTAAAAATGTACTGAACCCTCATTTAGATATTATATTGTCGTTACCAATATCGTGATAATTTTTAGAAGCATTATCGTTAGCTGACAGAGTAACATCATTTCAATTACTTTGGTCGCTAACATTTTAGCGACCAATTTCTTTATTTGTTATATTGTTATCGATTCTAACGGTTTTAGTTGACAGTTCTAAGTATACTAATTAAAATATTGCTGTCACTTTTTTACTAGGCATGTTAGCTTAAGACAGCAATACTTTAGTTAGTTTAGAACTGTCAACTAAAACCGTCAGAATCGACCACATTATATTGTTAAAGATTTGAAATAAAAAGGTCGCTGTAAGTTTTTAGATGATCCATTTTTTATTACTTCGATAGCAAGACAGAGATAGAATGAACATTATTATACAGAGAGAATATAAAACAAAAAACGTCAAAGTAACAAACACAGATTGTAAATTAAATCTAATACAATCTTTTATACACGCCATCTCTTCCGATCCAGTCTCCTACACTGATTTTCTGCCGCATGAGCAATGTAGTCCACATTTCAGTCCAAGTCCAAATTAATGATTAGACTAAAGAAATTGCACATTCGTCTCCAAGGACGTCGGTTTCCATTCGGTAAACTCTAAATTTCATTAGGCGTTTAAGTCGAGCCACCGCCGCCGTCGCTTTAATTGCTCATTTTCTTCGCCACCTCTTGGAAAAAATACTTCGCCGACTAATCATATTCAGCGGGCTAACCGTACCACCCTTAGGTTAAGCTTATTTATGTATTTTATTTAAAGGCTAACTGGTTTATAAAACAATCGAAATGAAATATAAATAGTCACGTGATCTAAAAAAACGGGGCTATCCGGAATAGCAAACAGCCTATTTAAAAAAACTAAGTACTGCGCACCAAAAACAAAGTACTTAGACGACGTCGGCCAAAAGGCTGGAAGTCTAAAGTGGTCGCTGAAGCCAAAGTATCGTCGCTAAAGTGTCGCCGTCTAAAGTGGCTGGAAGTCTAAAAAGGCCGGACACATCTGCCGCATGTCTGAAGATCTGTGGACCAAAACCACCACAATGTGATACCAAAGGCCAAAAGGCCCCTCGGCAGGCCCAAAAAGAGACCGCTGGTCGAGCTCAATGCCCACTGCGACAGTTGGACCATTAGGCACTCAACCGCGAGAAATGGAAAGAAGGAAGGGAGGCATTTGCCCTGCAGTGGCAAAAAAATAGCTTATTTTCATATTTATATATCGTTTTATAAAATAAATAAAAATAAAATAATATTTCTTTTACATTTTTAACTCACCTATCAAAATAATTAACATTTATGGACTAGAAACACATTTACTAGACAATAAGCTATCCCGTTTTACATTATACACACTTTTCTTTAAACTACTTTTAATAGTTTAAATAAAGAAACAATAAAATGAAAATAAATTAAGGTTGAACGTAATTCCAATATTAAACTTATTTTAAACGGTATAAAATTTAAAAAAAAATCTCATTACATTAGGGCGATATCAATGAGTGCATTCCGGCTTTACCGGAGCCGACATTCAGGAATTGAATTAAAAAAAGCACTTGCAATTACGCCATTGAAAATGCCCCTCTCGCGTTTCAATCTTTTATGGCGGCCTCTATGAGTGCAATATGAGATGAGAGGGCCAATAATGAAATATAAAAACAGAAATAAGCTCTCCTTTCCCCGACTATGGGCCGCTAAGTATTCTCTATTATTCTCATTGAGCAGATTTGCTTTGACGAGTGTCCTTTACTTGGCGTTTAATTCAATATATTTGGTGAAAGAAATGCTTGACGCCACTAAAGAAATATCGTTGCAGAAGACGAGATCGTACACTTTTGAACCAGAACATCTACGAATACAAAATTATTTATCTTCTGTTTGCTTCATATCATCACATCATTAGCCAGAAGACGTCTACTGCTAAACGAAGGCCTCCCCTTTAATAGGGAGGAGTTGCCATAACCCCCACGCTTGGCAGGTGGCTTGGGAATCGCAGGACGCTCATCACCTTTAACCCTCTCGGTCGCTGCTGCCCGTCCTCCGGTGGTTCTGGGTGCAGTTTTAAGACATACCCAGGACCATACATACTCTGTTTTTTTTTCTTATACGCATCTAATTTAATATCTAAGTAGTCTAGTGATATCCAACATTTAATACTAAACAAATGAAACAGTTACCAACTGGCAAAATTCGAACTTGCGCAACAATCTAGGAAGACGCCTCTATTGAGCACTGCGCTACGGTCGTTGTTGACTGCGAAATTCTGAAATACCTATAATGCTGTAATAGTAATAATAGTTGGTTTGTTGTACATCAACCAAAGCATTTGCCAGCAAATACATATTGTAAACAAATGAATGAATCATAGTTTTTTTTTTTTTTTTTTTATATAATTGAAAACAATACTCTTCGAATGCAAATCTTCCGCTCTAAAGAAGTAAGCAAGCCCATTATTTTTATTTATATCACATCACATCATCAACAGCCGGAAGACGTCCACTGCTGGACTAAGGCCTCTCCCTTAAAGAGAGGTGTTGCCATAATCCCCACGCTTGGCAGGCGGCTTGGGGATCGCAGAATGGTTACCACTGTTAACTGAGAGGACGCTGCTGCCCGTCCTCTGGTGGTTCTGGGTGCAGTTTTAGGACATACCCAGGTCCAGGTCCTTATTTATATGTTGACACATAAATAAATATAAAACAAACAGAGAGTTAAATACTTTTTTGCATTCAGAATAGGCATGATGACTACTATTTTTTTATTACCTCATAAAAAAGCTGATCATCAATAGAGCCTATCAAGGAAAACAAAATTTAAAAAAATTCAAAAATAAATAAGTTCTAAGTATTTTAATTTCAAGCTAGACAGAGAGCGCGCTATACTGAGCTATGACGTCAAGGCTCAGGCGCGGCATACAAATGCTATACTAACACGTGCTTTGCGAGAAAGGGATAGAGCATTCCCTCTCCATCCCCACCTAAAACTTGGAACGCTCATATCTCAGAGATTTATCAGCCAATACAATATTTTTTTTCAGAATGTGTAATGTATTTAGTTATATTCATCACTAAGTCTGTTATTTGTTATAATATGTTATAAATTAAACATTAGGCCACACGCCTATTCAACGTAAATTTTAATAAACTTAACAGAATATATCCGATCGTTACAAAACGCCAATCATTCAAACCGTTCAAAAATGAAGCAAACAAATCGTCCATTCATTCTCGCTGCGAAGAACGCAACGAACGCACAAAAAGAAAGAAATGTCACGAGATTGCTAGCTGGAGCAAATAAAATTGTTTCCTGTCCATAGGAACAGCTACAGTGGTGGGAGAAACATTGGCTTTTAAGTGTATTTTAAATGAATGGTTTTAATTTTGACGCAATTTTAAGTCAGTACAGATGGTTAGTAATTTCTAAGAATAACACGAGTTATAGTGATTCTTATTCAATGATGAACAAAGTCCTAAAGAGAGGCTAATGACACCCGATAGCACTACCGGTATCTAAGTAGGTACTACGTATAATAAATACTGATGAGTTGTTGAAAGCTTGTCTATAATAATCATATTTTTAGAGAGAAATAGCTAAATTAGATATTTCTAAGGCATGTATTGTTATAATCTAAGGGATACCTATCTATTAAGAATCACTCTCCTAATATTGTAAAAATGTGAAGTCATTGAGTGAAGTTGTGTATAACATGTTTGAATAATCTTTATTTGTTACGTCTTTACACTGTAACAGATAGGGTTAGAGATAGCTTATCTTATACCCTGGATTAATGTTGCAGACAGTTTCTATAGAACATATAGAGTGTGAAATAGCGAGGTTTTATATTTCGCAACTAACTTAAAAATATCCACCATCACAATTTTTTATATGCCACAGGTCGCAAATAAGCGAATGGGTTGCCTGATGGTAAGCAATCACCGTCGCTCATGAATAACTCCACAATACCACGAACACCACAAATACGTTACCAAACATTTATAATTCTGTTAGCACGTCCTTTGAAGATCCCGATGTGAAAGTATGTGCAGTAATTGCGCCCACTGTAGAGCGAACAAATCACGGAGCGATCTAACTACAACTGATTGTTAGGCGCACATTAAACGTTGCTATTGCAATAAGGATAAAATAGGCGTTTGTAACCGTCACTGGCTTTATTGGGATTCCTTCCTTGATGATGGCAACGTATCTGGTTTAGACCGAAATTGAATAATGATTTGCTATTGATATTGTTTTACTATAAGTAAGTAGAATATTTAATTCTCGGGAAGTGAATAATGCTGCTTTTACTTATATTATTATGATACACAAGATAATTTTACCAAAAAAAAAAACCACCGACTTCAAATTAATATGGAAATACCTTAGGAAAACCCTTTCAAAAAAAAAGGATTATCAAAATCGGTCCACAATTGACGGAGAAATCGGTGAACATACTTTTAAAAAAAACATACATAAGTACCGTCAAACATAGAACCTCCTCCTTTTTTGAATTCGGTTAAAAATAAGTAAACTAACTGATCGTGATACTTTACGCATAGCACCTAGCTATACTAACTAGCTGAATTTACAATGAAATAAGAACTTAAATTCGTTTTATATAATATACAACAATTTGGCCGTTTGATTGGAACAAATACATTTACTTTACGCATATTATAAGAAATGCAACCGCATTAATAATGACATATAGCATAATATTATAAAATCTTAAATATTAAGTGTAAAATTAAGTTAATAAAATAATGTAAAACTTGTCAAAAGGCACGGACCCGCAGTCTGTGGAGTTAATAAACAATTATTAAAAATCTTAAATAAAAAATGAAATCAACTATAATTACGGAGTATAAATTAAACAAACTTATCTAAACATTATGTATACATGTGAAAGTTGAGAGTAAGTGTATGAGAATGCATGTTTTTTATTTCTTCACGGATCTAGCTCTCTCTCTCCTTCACGCTGCGCTGTAACGATTCAATGGATTTGATAAAAATTTGGAAAATAATATAATCATACCCTGAATTAGCACATAGGCACTTATTCCGGAGAAATGAACAGTTTTCGTGAAACCGCTGCACGCGTGCTGCTAGTAATACTTAATATAAAAATGTGTGTGTGAACATTTTATTCCATAAACATATTCATCCAACGTTTATAATGAACATTTAGGTTCTTGGAATATCATGAAATCTCTCATCAACTGGTAGGTAATATCAACTAGAACAGCTTTGTAATATTCAAACGGAATCAAGGCAGACGTCTTCAAATTAACACAGAAATTCATCTTGGTTACACAAACCGTCATAGTGGATTCCTTTATATTGGCTTTACTCACAAATTATGACAAGTTCAGAAAGATATATTCTATACCAATATTTACGATGGGTAAAAAGGTTCTTGAGTGGCGACCGCGAACCGGAAGAAGCAGCGTAGGAAGGCCTCCCACTAGGTGGACCGACGACATTGTAAAAGTCGCGGGCAACCGGTGGATGCAAATGGCAGGTTGTCGTACAGTGTGGCGGTCTAAGGGGGAGGACTTCGTTCAGCAGTGGACGTCTCCGGGCTGATCATGAATGGAAGTTTTGATGATAAATGTCTAGGTAACTAAAAAATCTAGTAACATATATTCAGCGACAATAAAGAGAGGTTTTTCTATAACAAAAAAGACATCAATGGGAATGTGGAATATGGGGTAATGTTTGCTAAAAGATAAAATAATACTGACATCATCACACAGCAAAACATCGTAGGTAGGTAGTTTCACTGCTGTACGAAGGCCTCCCCTTTAATTGGGAGCGGTTGCCATTGTCCCCGCGCTTGGCGAGCGGCTTGAGGATCACAAAATGCTCACCACCGTTAACTGAAAGGACGGCGCGCCCATCCTCCGGTGTTTCTGGATGTCAGTTTTAGGACCACCGGGTACAGCTCACATTAACAGTAAAACAACCACTCCAAATACCAATTATCATCACTCTCTATAACTTCAAAAACAAAGAACTTTCCAGCCAAAGTTTCATCCGCCCTTTCACTTCCTGTCAAAAATATTGAAAATACCATTTATTTTAAATGAACTTACTACCCAAATACTAAACTTCATCACCACAAAATTAAAAACGCTTCAATAACCAAATTTTATCCTCCAATAAAACCCTCTTAAGTCATCCCTATTGTCAATCAATATTGAAAACATTTTTTTTATCTTATGTAAACTATCCAAATACAATTTTTCATAAGTTTTCACCCAATTTACCCCCTTAGGGATGGATTTCGAAAAAAATACTTTATTAGTACCTACACCTCTACACAAACAAGCAAAATACACCCTACAAACTTCAAGTCTCTGCGACCGGTGGATTAGGCTGTGCGTTGTCTGTCAGTCAGTCAGGACTTTCAGTATTAGATTACTGAAAATACAGCAAGTATTATTCAAGTCTCTCTATTACTCTGTGGTTTAGTTTAGTGCCTCATAATTACAGCTCCAACTTTGGTGGGATCAAACATTTCTTGCTTAGAATGGTTAGTTGACAAAACATGATACCTTGTGGGTAGAGAAAGCACCAACTTGATTTTGTTGTGTGCTGATGTCTAACGCAAAATTGAATCTACGTAAAATGCCCACGCAGTTCATAATGCCTACTGTATATTGTATCTACTCTGTACGGTATTTTTTTTAATACTTTCAAGTGACGAGACAAGCTAGACGTTCGCCTGGTAGTAAGCGTCACGCCTGCCACTAACAGTAGCAGTGCCAGAATTGTGAACTTGCGAATTCAATCCTGCGTTGCACTGCACTGCGCTGTGCAGGGTGACGCCTGAGATATTAGATGTTAAATCTCTTCATATCCAGTAATTTCTCTGGTAACATTACCCTTCAAACCGGAACACAGTAATGCTTGCACAGTGCACACTACTGCTTGGCGCTTGAATAACTGGCAAAGGTGTGGTAATTCCCCAGGCGGACTCTGCAGTAGAGTCCTATCACTACGTTACGTTAGAGTCCTTCCACTACACCACGTTTTTTATAGAAGTCAAAATACTTATACACATAAATGTATACCGTGACGAACACCATAGTTTATTTTTGAATCGCGGTTTAACTACTAAATTCTGTTTTCAATGAATTGTATTCATTCCAATCATCACTAGCCAGGCGTGACTTATCCACATCCGATTTTTTTTCTGTAATACTATTATCTTATATTTAATTCAAAGCATTCCCAAAATATATTCTGCTTTATGCTTTCATTAAAATCTCGTTGAATCACTTTTTTCATAATGTTTGCTCTGTATATCTGTATCCCATCGATGGAACCCAAATTTGGCTGCGCTCGGTTTTTACTTTCACAATCTGAAAAGGTTACACTTGATGATGAAATTAAAATTTAACTATTCTTACGTGTACGTCGATTTGCCATACCTACTAAAAAATACTAATGTTTTTCTTTTCCAGGATCACATTTAGCTACAAAATGATATCGCAAAACGACCCTTATAACCACCAAAACATCCTCAAATCAGAGAATCAAGGAGAAAAATCAACTTGTTTCTCTGATCTGAGAAAGCATTGATAGTATCAGAATCTCCAAAATAAATGAAAAATAAAATCAAACTTGCTGAATTAATTTATTACAAAAATTATGCAATCCCAAATTCTCAAAACAGATGGCTATCCGAGAACGCTTCGGATGCCTACTCCTGGATAGATTTAATCTATCCTTTGTCCTCAACAGTCCTAACATACCAATCATTCATCGAGGATATAAATCTTCGAGAAGCCGACAAAAGGTCCGACTTCTGTTTTTGCCTCGGGGGTCAAGCGGCAAAAAAAGGATTAGGCCACTCTCATCAGGAACCAATCAATAATGGGCTAGACAATTTGATGTAACATGGATTTGCAATTTATCTTATAAAAAAAAATACTTTTTGCCCACCTACACACATCAACCTGTAAGTTTTTTATGGTAATATGGTAATTAACTAAATAAAACGTTCTCGTGACGGTAAAAGTTATACCTATCCAAGGCTATTACAGCGTTGCCCCGAACTTAAAGTAACAAAAACGAGTAGAACACTCTAGAATACTGCATCACCGCTCGTTACTTTAGGTTATTCAAAAAGTCGACACGAGGGGCTGGACACGCGTGTGTCGAGCTGGTGAAACTCAAAATAGGTATCACTTGTTATTTCATCAGCTGGACACGCTAAGATTTTGACGCGTGTCCAGATAGTGAAATTTGCAATAAATTACATGTTAGTTATCATCAACTGGACCTTTGACACAAATAAATAAAAATCTAATATAATAAAAGGCTCTGTCCTGACTGACTGACTGACTGACAGACAACGCACAGCCCAAACCGCTGGTCGTACAAACTTGAAATTTGGAGGGTGTATTCGTCTCGATGCGGAGGGGTGTACTAAGAAAGGATTTTCCGAAATTCGACCCCCAAGGGGGGATAAAAGGGGGGGAGGAGTTTGTATGAAAGTCCTTTGTTTTTGGACTTTTAGTCACGAAAATTTGGATTTGGATAGTTAAATTAAGATTAAAAAACTGTTTTAATTTTTTTTTTGACAGTGGCGATTTAAGGGGGGGGAAAGGGGGGTGGTAGAGTCGGTAGAGTCGGTAGAGTCGGTCGAGTCGATAGAGTCGGTAGAGTCGGTAGAGTCGGTAAAGTCGGTAGAGTTGGTAGAGTTCGGGGAGTTGTGGCGGGGGGTAAAAAAAAATCTCAGGATTATTTAAAGTGGTGAATTTTGGGATCGGGCCGAATTTCTTCCGCACGCGGACGAAGTCGCGGGGGACCTCTAGTAAATAAATATTGTACGTAAGTAAGTAAATTTGTACTATACAAACTAGATAGCTGATAGAATACACAATTTTTTGTTGTAATTACATACTTATAATACACACCGAGACACAGAACAAACATCTATGTTCGTCACATATTTTTTTGTCCTGGGCGGGGTCGAACCCACGCCCTACAGCTCTTAATAAATAAAAATCTCTTTAAATTGTTTCACAATACAAATTAACTATATTGTTTTTTTTTAAATATTACTTAAAAAAACAACATAACATTTTTATTATCAAAATATCAATTATAAATTAATTTATCTCAAAATTTACTTACCTATAGTGAAACTAATTAGCTCTGCAATTTCGCTCTTTTCTTTTAAACCATAACATAAAAATGATTACACACCACTGTTTGGTGGCAGAATATTTGATACTTCATCAATTGATATAATTCATCTATGTGACCTGCAGAAGTAATATTATTATTATCCAATTATTTGTAACCTATACAATGCATATGTAAAGACTGTATTCTGTTTTATATATCAAATAAATAAATAAGTGACTGACCAGCAAAATTCTTTCAAACATCCAAGTTATTCCAGTAGAATTTTGAACAAGACAGTGAATTTATTCAAAAAAAATGTCATGCAGGATGTTCAAACACAAACCCATTACACAATTAGACCTATGAAAACCAAATTAAACTTTAAGAATCAAATCCGTGACGCAACAATAGTTGTTATGTTAACATTATTATAACACTAATCTAAAAACCATCACCGTTGAATCATAAACGTTTTACAGAAATCCGGTCACCTCTCATTCTAAACGCTTTTTCTGGTTCCGTCATGGGTAAAAGTTAATGACCAGAACAAACCAAAGATAGTAAGACTTGGAGGATTTAGCTCCTCTCTCTAGTAAGAGAAAGTCAAGATACAAACCAAATAATCAAGCCTAGTGCCAATCGACAGCTTACCCATAAGCTGCTAGGCTAGGGCCAAATGAACATTTATTTCAAAAAGTCTGAATTGGTATTAAAAACTTCCAGAATATAAGCCAACTTGCTGCGAAAGAAACTCGTAACTCAATTGCCTAATTACAGTTTGTTTACAACAACTTGTGGAAACATGAAATTAGACTTGTTATTGGAATTAACAGCCCTATAAAATCATTGTACCAACCAGATACTATTAGGTTTAGAGAAGAGCTGCTGAAAATCTCTAAATAGAGGTGGCGCTCTCCGAATTGGTGTTTTCCAATATATATACATTCAGGTATCTTCAAGTCGCATGTGAATCAGTTTCTTAGCGTGCTCTATTGAAGACCACATTTTGAGAATTATACTAAAAAAACACAAATAATTGACCGACTAAAATTTGAGATTTATATTTGTTTAACAAATAATACGGTTTTTGGCGGATCCGGATTAAATGAAAGTAATCCTGTTGAAATAAAACACAATAGAAACCTGAACAGCTTAATTCAAATTTATTAAATAGCATTATTTTCAGCCAATCCAATTACAATTACCTAGGTGGCACCAGAAAACCATCCCATTTGGCATGCTTCCCTGACACAAGCCCTATATTTTGAGAGTTGATACAATTTGCCAGGGCTTGAAGAACAGGCGAGGAATGCGATAGAACTACAGAACACCACACACACACATTGGAAAATAGTATAACTTGGCTGTGCAAAAAAACAGTACCTATTGACTCTATTCAAGTTTTACTTTAATAAATGTTTAAGAAAATCGCCCGGTAGATTTATTATGTCACAAGATCATAGTGTAGCACTACTATAATCGTACATCAGACTTGAAACCATTTATGTAAGCGTTGAGGGGTTTTAGGGCCTTATTAATAAACTTGGAGTAGCTTCAGAATAGTCCTTCTTTTCTCTTCTTTTTAGTCTGTGGTTCTTCTTTTGTGTTTTCATTTATTTCCATATTTTTAATGTTTAAGTTGTATTATTTGTTTTTGTGCGTGTTGTATTTATTTTCTTCAGTTGTTGTTTTATGTGTTTGTTTGACGGATTAGCTTCAGAATAGCTAATCCATCTTTTGTTTTTATCCACCGAGTTACAATTAATAAAAAAAAAGAGGATAATTACTTGTCTCGGAATAGTTAATCTGTCTTTTATATTTCTCCTTTCTTTTAAATTTGTAGCTCAGCGGAAAAACAAAAGATAGATTGACAATTCCGAAGAAAATCCACGTTTAATAATAAGGCATTTATAGTAAATATTAGACAGTACAGTCTGGTCTAGAGTAAAATCTGTTCCGTTCCGTATTCTGTGGTGGAGCGTTCACTCAATTAACTAATTTCGTTAAATATCCTTGATTGAGCAGCGGCCGGCAATCAGCCATGCAAATTCCTGCCGTCATTTCCGGGACTCTACGAAATAGGATTTCGCTAAATGCTGCCTGTTTAGACGCTTTTGTTCGATAAAATTTTAGTTTACACTCGCTTTATTCTGCGACTTTGTCCTACTAGTCTACAGAAATTGTTAGCATAGTTGAATTGGTTTTAATAAAAATGTAATAATGTTGTATCCTCCATATCTTCACATTTGATTATAAAATATTTGCATTACGACTCAATAATTAACTTTTATGTTTCGAAGGTTTCTTTTAACTTTCTATCGTAATAATTGTAATATATAAAAGATAATTTATAGTTTTTATTATTACTCTCAGAATAAATAGGATTTATTGTAGTCTTTATTGCAGAGTCCACCTAGGGAAGTCCCACTAATTTGCCAGCTATTCAACCTTAATGTGCAAGCTTTGCTGTGTTTCGGTTTGAAGGGCAATATTACCAGATAAATTACTGGGCATTAAGAGATTTGATATCTAATATCTTAGGGTGACGAGCGCAGTGCAGTGCAAATAGTCCGATGCAGGAGTTTGTTCGTCATCACCCATAAAACGCCCACTGCTGGACGAAGGCTCTGCCATAATCCCCACGCTTGGCAGGCAGCTTGGGGATCGCAGAATGCTCACCACCGTTAACCATGAGGACGCTGCTGCCCGTCTTCCGGTGGTTCTGGTTGCAGTTTAAGGGCATGCCTGTTGACATTGTACGCAAGTTCACAATTCTTGTACTGCTACTATTATGGGCTGATGTGATACTACCCCCAGTAAATAATTCCAAAAAATATTTTATATTATTTTTTAATTAGAAAGGAAGATATGACGTCAGTTTTACGTCTCTACGTGTATCATGTATCACTTTATAAAAAAAATGGTTGTTTATAATGAGAGAGAGAGAGAGAGAGCTAGATAGATCCTCCAAGGTTATAATACATTAGCTCGACAGACATAATTAGAAAAGCAAGAATTCTCAATCGAAGTCTGTGTTTCCCGAAAATAACAATTAAATATGGGTGACTTCAAATCTAGAGTAAACAGGTTTCTTATAGGTAAGCGTGCTGCATCTTAGACCACGTTACTGCTTAATATCAGAAAGGATGTGGTCAAACGCAAAGCTATTTTTATTTTAAAAATGCGCAAAATAGTATTGATGAATTTCGTTTAAACTGATTTGATTCAACTTTTTATTGTGCGGACGCTAAACAGTGTACTTCGTGAGTGGGTCTTTCCCGATACAATCTGCGCGTGAATTCTTCTAGACAAGCGACATCGCAGACCGCATCTTCGTTTGTCATCAGGCGAGCTAGCGGTCAAACGCAAGCCTATATTCAACATTTTTTTTTAACTGAACTTGCTAAAATGATAAAACCTATTCCAATTTAAATGACCCGACTGCAGAGTAGGTAATCAACAGAGGTACAAGTGGCGCTGTTTCCAGTTCCTGGCATAAAACCTGAGTTGGTGTGTCATAATGGCCCCTGCGGCGCGTCGGGACGCTTATTTTACCGAGAATGTTCTGCATTTGCATAGGTACTGTAGTAATATACAGGGTGCGTTCGTTGTTATTATTATATAACATCAGTTATTATAAAAAATCATTCAAAAATGTTTTACTGACTTTTCGATGAAGAAAAACACGGTGAAAAAACTTGCATATCTATGTTCGGAGAAATCAACGGCGTATGTGAGCTTGCAGCAATCAACATTTACAAATAATGATAATTCAACCAACGTTATAATTTGTGGTCAATTACTGCAATATTCTAACTTCGCTCGACTCGTCTCTGCTTTGGTTACACCTTATTCTAAAGTTATAGAGCAAGAATTAAAAAAACAGAACTAAAATTGCAAAGACGATATTGGTATGGCATCGGGGTTAAGTCCACAACCTAATTGGGAATCGCACCTTGTCCAACTGAGCTACCATGCCAAAACAACATAATCAATATTTTTTAATTTTACTGTTCTTTTTTACAGTTCTATGACTATTTACTGCTATTTAACGTTATTATCTAATCACGGTAAATTTAAACAGATCTCAATCCACAAAATTGTGAATCAAGCTCCTGAGAAAAAAATAATTCATAGTTACACCATGTTTTACGTGTAGCTCATTTCCCAACATTATTACGGTAAAAATGTTTCAGTAATTAACAGTTATCTAGTTGCCATAGTCCAAGTTTTGCTTAGTTTGGGGCTAAACGGCGCTGCGTCATGTGCACCAATATTTATAAATATAGCACTAAAACTCCACAACTATACAGAATCAATTACTATGCCCGAATATTTTGTTACATCCTGTACGCGTAGGGGATGTTTACATGCGGTCGAGCACTGTATGAGAGAAAAGGTGGCAACATACACTAGCTATTTAATGAATCTGCTGACGTTTCATTTGCGGAATATTCTGCAGCGTTTGCCTTCTCTACACTATTTGAATAAACAACGTGCCATAATGCTATGCTAGTGTATGTTCATATGAAAACCGTGGTAGCCTAATCGGGAGACCGCTAGAATTTAGATCTTGAGCTCTATGGAAGTTTATGTACGGTATTTAAGTAATACCACAAAATGTATATATTTATATATATTTTCCAGTGAAGGTAATCATCGTGAGGAAACCTGAATACGTCCGGAGAAGAAATTCAATAGCGTATGTAAATCCACCAACCAGCAACGTGGTACGTAGCGTGGGGTCAGACTTGCCCTGGCACCCCAGTAGGGGTATGCCCTGGGCAACCTACTAATCAACCTACTAGGGCAGTAGGTTGATCTGGTTGACTATTTGGAGAGAATCTAACCGATCTTCTGACAGATCTGGGGAGTCCTCGACCTCGCCGGCGAGGTCAGTGCGTGTTTGTGTGCCTCTGGTAACCGGCGCCTATACCAAAAACGGAATACTTCCTGTTGCTAGGAGTGGTCGGATCGGGCGAGCCCAGCGCCGGTGAGGTGATGACGGCGATGGGGTCGTCCGGGTCGCCCAAGACGTGTCTGGGGCGTCTACGGAAGGGATGTGGTGCGTAGTGGATATGGCCCATAGAAATATGGCCTAATCGGGCATCGTGGTTAGGCCTGACTCTAGCAGCGGACTAATAGATAGGCTTACTTTGATTATATAGGCAGGTATAATTTTATCATTGTACATATACATATTTATGTTGTATATATTAGTTTATTATAAATATTGTAGGTTTTTTAAGTATTAGTATGTATTTTTACTATTACTTTTTTTATGTTAGAATAATATTATGGTACATGTTTATGATTTCACACACTTTTGTTTTATTGCACACCCCGTCTTCTATACATTCTATAAATCCTCTCCATACATAGGTTGCCTGGAAGAGATTGCATTTATCAATAAGGCCACTTGTTCCAATATTTAAGTTTATTACATTATTTCTGTGTAATTATTGGTGTGAACAATAAAGAGTTAATCAATCAATCAATCTTATGATGATGATGAGTGTATGTTTGACCGACTCCAAAAAGGAAAACTTTCTCTGGTAGGTATATGCGTATGTAGTCCTTGGACATTTTGTGAATTGACTTGAGTGATTATTTTGTTTTTGTGGTTTATTTGTTCTTTTGTTTATATTAAGAATAAAAAAATAAAAATAAAATATGGATTGTTGTTTAATTCGGTATATATTTTTTATGTAGGTATGTTACTTTGGAATAATAAAAAATATGAGAATTCACGTGGTTTTGACGCATGCTTGCTTAAAAACGTGGTCTTTTCGACAGACACAATCTGGGTGTCTTCAAGTCGCGTAAGCGTGCTCCACCGTTGATCGCATCTACGCTTAACATCAGGCAAGATAGTGGTCAAATGCAAGTCAAAACTGAGAAAATAAAACACCATCACTGTCAGCTCACCTTAGTCCACCGCTGGACATAGACCTATACCTACTCATACATACTCCTAATGTACGCCTTGTTGTACGCATCTTCTGGCTTTCGTTTCCATTCACACTACCTTACGCATGTCGTCACTCGATCGGCAACCGCCTTGAGACTCAAGGCAACCGCCTTGCCGCGCCTTGCCGCCGCGCAAACAAAAAAATAAAGAAATAATAGTAGGTATGTGAAATCCCGTAGAAACAAAAAAGTATAGAATTCTATTTATCATTAGTGCGAGCCCGTATTGACCAGACCTAATACTATAATATACTAGATATGTTATATTTAACAAAGAAATGTTTAAATTTTTTAAAGTTTTTATTTAGTTCTTGAGTGGCGACCGCGAACCGGAAGACGCAGCGTAGGAAGGACTCCCACTAGGTGTATCGACTACATTGTAAAAGTCGCGGGCAACCGGTGGATGCAAATGGCAGGTTGTTGTACAGTGTGGCGGTCTAAGGCGGAGGCCTTCGTTCAGCAGTGGACGTCTCCGGGCTGATGATGATGATGAAAATCACGCTAGAATCGGTTACAATAATTATTTTCTCGCAACCGTTGACATATTCTAAGAAAAGCGAAATAAGTAAGTAGTTCCTGCATAACCGAATACTCGAACAAAACCGGGTGGGTAATATCTCGCTCGTTATCGTCATGGTATTTCCGCAATTAATCCTATCTCCCAGATAAGGCAGTTTCAAGTTAAGGGCCAGTCACTTGGGATCTAAGCAATCTTCACGGGTGACTTGTCAAAGTGAGAAAAGGGTCGGCGCTCGAGATTTTCAACAATGCTTGTTATCTTAGAAGTAAGACGAGAACCTAATGATATCATTTTAAATAAATATACGGTTCGAGGACATTGATCTCTGGGGACGGACGTCGGTTGTTTCTGATGCATGATGTTTTCAACCGACTTCAAAAATGGAGGTTTTCAATTCGACTGTATGTTTTTTTTGTTTGTTTGTAATATGTTACGCAATTACTTCGCCAATTATGAATTGATGATGATTTTTTTTTTATTGGTAGGTGATACTTCAGAGGTGGTCCCATATAATTGTTATCGAAATCGGTACAGTAGTTTGGTTTTTAAATTAATATTAATTACTGGAATAATTCAAAATAAAATAACTGGAAACATGAAAATGTTCAGGTAGTCGAAATTAAAGTCGGTTGTTTTTTTTTTGAAAAGCATATTAAAGATTGACACTTATAGGTATTTCATTCACACACACATCATATAAATATTTCACCAAGTTTTCTTAAGATGATGAGAACACCTGAATAGTGTGAATATTTTAACGAATATACAAAGTCGATAGCACTGAAAAAAAACATGTTAATTTCGAGTTAATTTTATTTCTTTTCTTATACGAAGAGACATTAATTAAATTAATAAGAATTACGCATTGCATTTTATTATATCGTGTTATTGAATTTTTTAATGTATCGTTTTATTTAGTTTTCATTGGTTGTTATTTTAATGCAATGAGCGATTTCCCAAACATGTTTTTTTTTAAAGTAGTTTCCTTCAACTCGATAGATAGCGCAGACTATACGTGCCAGTCAAAAACAGTGATATGTGGCACATGAAATAAAATAAACTAGACTATGACAGCCACGTCTGGTCTGCGCGAAGTCAGAGCCATCTGCAATGAGGTTTTTTTTTTAGTTGCCTGTCAGAAACTCGCCCATTGACTGTAAAATCATACCAAGCATGGCGCAAGTGTGTCGACGACGAATCGCTTGTCTTTTTTTATCTATGTATTTCGACAGAAACCGCTGAGGCGCGGAGGATTACCTATTCAGCCTCGTAAGAGCTGGATTCGTCCTCATCCTTGCACTTTCAACATTTTTAAAGATAATTTACTATAATTCTGCGAACTAGTATCTCGTGATTTATAATCCGCGACTTTCTTGACAACCTATTCAGCGGTTACGTTTATATTCTAAATTATTGTACAGCAGTGCATGTACAGATCTTCTAAAATCGTTGTGGCTCGATATAATAACGATGACAGCTGTCATTTTGACATTAAATACGTTCAACTTCGGATTGAGTCGAGTCGTTACTAAGACGATATAATATCGACATGAACCGCTGCAGATTGCGTATCGAATGTTTCCCTTGGAGGATTTAGCTCCTCTCTCTCTCACTGATGTTTCCTAAGTAAACATAATTTTGATTGATTTCTAGATTGGAGCCAGTAATAGCAACCCTAATAGATCAGACGTTTGTTTTTATTTGATATGTAGTTCAAACGCCACGTTATATTTAACTAGCTGTGCCCGCGGTTAACCCGCGATTCTAGGTATAACAAGTAACTTTAAAAAAAAAAACGTCTTGAAATTAATATCGAACCACCTCGGATGTATATTGTATACTCTTTCAAATAAAAATAAAATTATCAAAATCGGTCCACAATTGACGGAGAAATCGGTGAACATACATAAAAATACTCCTTTTTTTAAGTCGGTTAATAAGTAGTCAATGTGATATTGCAAGGTACAAGTAAACTCTCCAAATCAAAATTTCCTCTAAATTCGTTCAGGCGTTTCAGCGTGAAGGAGTAACAAATTAACAAACATACACACACACCCACTAACTTTCGTATTTTTATTAATATTAGTGTGATTATTTTTAGACGGTTTCTGATATTTATTGCCCCAGGTATAATTATTTTATTCTAGTCATGACCACACCGTGCGCTAAAATTTTACATTATGACTAGTCATCACAAACCCCTTACTAAACTATACCTTATTATTTATACTCTATTACATTTACTCTTAAACGGGATAAGTTTATTTACAAATAAAATACAATTATACACTAATATTAAATTATAACTAACTAACAACTAAATAAAACCTACCTAGTAAAAACAAATCCTACATAATAAAAATACAAAACTTAAAATTTAAACTAAAAGCCCCGTAGATGATGGAAAAGTGGCCAGAATGCTGGCGGCATTGCCACGTTGGATGGCAATGCTAAGTTTTTGACCAAAATATACGCCAGCATTCCGGTCACCTGACACCTCGACTAAACGTTTCGCCAGGTCCCTATATAAAACATGTGCGGCCGGCCCCCAAGGTCCCAAAGTCTCTACCCCAAACTCTCTCTTAAACTGATCTATCTTTTAATTACCCAAAATATTTAAATGAAACTACCCCTATGTCATTTTCAAACCATATTAGAGTATCAACAAATTAGAAGACTCTTAAAAGATTTGTGTGTGGATAAAATGTTATACTTAGTTCAATAGTTAAATATTAACCAAAGTTCAAATATTGACACAGTAGCGGCTTTACAAACTCTACGCCTGGCAATAAACTCAGTGTCTTTGAAGAGTGTAAGACAGCTCTAAATTCTTAACAATATATCACAGTATTCAATCAAGAACCAAAATAGGATTGCAGTAATTGTTATAGCGACAAAAATGTGTAGAGATCTATAGTCGGATTCATAATTAGACGGACTAAAATGTCACTTTTGAAACACAAGCAAAACTTTTCGCAGATGGCGCCAGCGGCGGTCCGGATTTGGCAAAATCAAGTTTTCTTGTTAATCAAGTGCTCTTGACGATGGCGTTGTCGATAATCTAGTCCAAGGAAAAATACTGAGTAATATGCCTCATTTCAAGAATCTATGCTGCTGTTGATAGCATGAAAATAGATTTGTAGGTTAGATAATTGTTTATACTGTTGAATAGAGATTAGAAAGGCAAAATATTGCTGTACAAACCAGTATATGCAGATTCACCATGGTAATCCAAGTTTTTAAAATGTTGTCTACAAATAAAAAACTAAACAAAAAACAACAAAATATATGAGATTGCCAGTTGACTATATGGCCACATCGACGATGAGCCACCTAGCAGAAAAAACGCAGTGTGGATCGTGCACCCGATTAAAGTAAATAAATCAACTATAAGCTTCGATACTGATTGTCCAAATACTGTTCAGTGCCTAGAATTTTCTATCTACGAGAAACATGCGAGCAAAACAAACATCGACGTTTCACTGCGTCACCGAAAGTTAATATGGGCGCTGAGGCATTCAATAAAACGATAGACGCCTGTGACGGATGTCGACAGGGGTCACAAACATTTGCTTTTATTTCGTCGCAACTCGTTTAGCACATGCCGAGTGACAATCAATCTCAGTCAATATATGGGACAAAGGACGTCGTTTCTGTTTCGACGGTGACATCGGCTAATGAAAATTTTCTGTTTTAAAAAGGCAACTCTAAACCGAAGGTTGTGTACCCCCGAACGGGTAGATAGGTAGATGCTGTGACCTTTGTATCGCACGGATGAAAAAATTTCATTTTGATTTGTTGCCTTTGTTAGCTTGAGTACGATGTATAAAATTTGGTATTGCCCAAGAGAGAGGTTTTCATTGTATGGTTTGACTCTGTATAAAATTGACTATATTATACCTTGAAGACTTGTTTTTGATGCTATTTGTTGAGTACGTTATGATTTTACGTAGATGTACGTACATATAATATAAAAACAGTAACATCAAGTCATCAAGATGGTAATTAGCAGGAACATCCGATGTTTCGATGACGACACGGGCGGTGATTGGACGAACGGTGATCGCCACTGCATGACGTCACCTTGTTGTTTTGCTCAGATATAAAATAACTGCAAAACTGACCAAATGAAATGATTATTTTCAATAGTTACATTTATTCAAATTTGGAAATTGTTTATTCTTGTCATGTTTTTTTAACGTTTCTTCATGTTTATAGCATCTCCGCATAAACCTACTGGAACCATATTTTTTTACTTTACTTAAAATAAAAACCATAAAAGTGCATTAATCTTAAAACCTGAACAGGTCAAAAAACGTGCACTTTTTTCTACATCAAACGAAGCTGTTATTTCAATTTACGAACGACTCTCTAATCTGCAAATTTATATCCCAAGATTTCCCTCCGAACTTAAAGGTCGGTTATTAACGGCCCAGCCAATTTCAACTACAACTGACGTAAAACATCACCCCTGGTTCACTTCCACTCGCCTAATAAAGAAAAACGAGTGAACTTCAATGTAGGGAGTAACAGAGATAACAGAACAGACCAGATGTATAAGTCTGAGGATATAAACACTATTTTGACTTTGTTCCCGGGCTAATGATAGGATAGGGTATCAATACCATTGTCAGTAATAAGGGGGCGAGGGTATGTCATAAAACTGCATCCTGAACCACCGGAGGACGGGCAGCAGCGTCCTCTCAGATAACGGTGGTGAACATTGGGGATTATGGCAACCCATAATCATTGCCATAATCCCCAATGCTCACCACCGCCTTGACCCAGCACTGGACGCCTTCTGGCTGATAATGCTATGTATGTAATGTAATAAGGGTCGACTACAATGGGAATGCCGTATAAGTGGGTCCATGGAGCGTCAGATAAAGAAAATTGTTTATCGAACACCTAAACCTACCAATAAGGTATTGTATGAGTACCATTCTTGTAAACCTTCCCCAAAATGTTTTATTATATAGTAAGTCGTTTTCCACTCAAGACGTTGTCACCATGTAGACGTATTAACATGCTGACGTTAAGCAAAAATCGACACTGGTAGTTCTTCTGTTCAGAGACCACAATGAGAAAAAAAAAAAGGAAAAAGTTACCTAGGATATAGTATTGTTTTATAAATTCCATACATTAGACCAGGACTCTCGCCATGGAACAATAATTAATATCAAACCTATGAATATATCCCAAGATTATGTTGTGGTTATAATCTCAATGTGAACAAATGCATAGCACTTTTACTATCCATACAGAAGTACCTATAGCTTGGCAACAAAAGGGGTGCCACTATCGCAAATAGGTCTAAATACTAGCATCTCTGTAGTACGTCCGAGTACGATAATTAAATGAATTCACCAACTAACGTGATTTTAACGTGATCCACAGTTTTGGCAGGAGAAAACCAAAGTTTATTTTTTCCAAAGTTTTTACATCTGTATTATTATTATTCTGTGACCGTGCGCCCCAGAGAATTACAGTGAAAATCACCTCTGTCTAGCGTACAAATTAAATTTCCTACACATTGATTTTCACCGTGCCCAGTAATTAGTTAATTTGCCGATTAGTTTACGAAGCTCGAGCTCCGGGGGTGATTTATAGCCTTATTTAAGGGTACCATAGCGGGCTAATTGCAAATATTCTGAAGAAGGTGGAGTGGTTCCTCAGTCATTATTATAAAACTATCATACTGTTGTAAAACAGGTAGAGATAGCTTTTGGTATTTTTTATTTATGGAACTGTAGTGTGCGTAGGTTTCTAAATTACTTTATTTTAAAAATATTTTGTTTACTATTAGGTGTCTAAGATTTATATATTTTTGACTCTCTGATTTAGCTAGCACATTTTTGATATATTATTACATCGGTGTAGCTAAAGCCACTGAGGGGCCATAAATATAAAAATGGAAATGAAGTGTTTATGAATTTTTATTCTAAGGGCTGGAACAGTCCCTACATAATGTGTACAAGCTATTTTATAGTTCACACCGATTATATTTATTTATATGTACGATACAAAAGTTGAAAATAATTAGGACAAAAGACAACTTACATATTCAGGCAACTGGATTTGAAGACCCACAACAGAAAATCTGCCTGCTCCGCTAGCTATGTTCTGTGCTTGACATTTGCGTCAAAATCATTAACCGCTAATCTTGCCGCTATAATCCTTCTTGTCATTTTCATTGAATACGCCGACAAAATAATTATTTACTTATCTCGATACTCATACAACGACTGTCATCAGCTGTCTTTATGGAATGAATTATGATATTAAAATAATAATCTTTATTTATCGTATCAAAGCCGTGCCGATAAAATTAATAATTATAATACCCTTATCACAATAAACCAGTATTTGGCATGTGCTTTGGTCCCAAATTGTATAAACTGTAATGTTGTGTGCTTTCAGATGGTCAAACGGGTACGTTAGTTTTATGAATATTTTGCCATCATCATTTCAGCCTTTAGATCCACAGCAGGACATAGCCTCCCAAGAGCGGCATACTTAACCAACCGTCTTGTGCTGCCTCCAGCTACCGCCTTCCTGCGACGCCGCGTCATCGCGGTCGATCGTCAACATTTTTGTACTTCAAATAAATTCATTAAACAATCACCAAAGACAAAAACTAGTAATCACAAATATCTGCTAGTTTAGAAAACTAAATTTGTCGTTTTAATGATGTCAACAGTCCTTATAGAGCCTTTCCAGCAACGTTTATTTGAAACAAGTAGTCAAATTCAAGTAGCTTCTTACTTGCACGAGAGATAAAAGAAGCCCTTGAAACCACATACCTAAGGGTTCAACAGAAATATGTACAAAAGAACCACTCGTAGGCCAATGGTCATAACGATGGACATTGCTTTTGATTTGACGTTCAAAATGACCCTTGGCGTAGAGAGCACTCTGTCCGACCGGCGACCCCTGTGTTCATAACTTACTTAGGGTATGTGTAAAGTGCAGACTACCCACATAAAATAGTAGTATATAGTGCATCGTACTTACCTGTATTTTGTACTTGATGTTATGTTTTTGTGGTAGTTTTTACAGAGTAAATTACACGCCTATGTAACGTACTCCAAGGCGGAAAATATGCCAAATGAGTCCTGGAAACAAATATTTGGCTTCCTTAAACTAACTTACTAACTTCGTGAGTGATTTATACAAATACAAACCTACTGTTGTAAGTTAGTATTTTTTTTTCGGCATTATACAAAAGAAAATACTGGCTCCGATATGATAGGATTTATAATTTGATAGTTCAAGAATATGCTTACGGTGAATAAAGTGTGTAGATAAATAGTACAAGAATATGCTTACGGTGAAAAAAGTGAAACCTTATCTTCTCGACAGTCTATTCTTTCAAAATAACCCAAGTACACAAGGCTATATAAATTGTACGCAGCAACCAAGATTCTAGAGCAATCTAAGTTTTAAACATCTCAGTAAACAACTTACTATTCAAAATTCTGATCGAGAATTCAACAAGAACACTGCATCTTGTATTCGACCGATCTTAAGTGCAAACCGTCGTCGTGTTCTACATTTAGATGTCCTGAATTCAGTACAAGAGGAATCCTTTCTGTCTCCCGCTTGTTGTTCGTAACTATATCTTGGAAGGAATTTTAGATTTGTATGACTGTGTGAGACGTTGGATAGGCTTTTTTAGGCAAAAGAGTGAGAAGACGAGCTAAGTGTTTGCCTGGTGCCAAATATAAGCCTGCCAGAATAAAAACCTGCGCCGCACTGCACTGCCCTCGTCACCATTATAATCACAGAAAAGCGAAAGCCCTACTTCTTAGGTAGAACGGCTGTCAAAACAATGTTGTAAAGCAATTGTATGGAAAACCGCTGTTGCCAGATTCACACTTATTTGTATAGAAACTACAACGAAAAAATGCCAATCTTTCGTCGCGCATTTGAAGTAAAACGCTCGAAAACCCATTTCGCAACAGATTAAAATTGATCTAATTACGATACAATGTGGTTTGGTTTCCTACGCCTCTATTTAATTTGTCTTTTGAGTGTTCTCAGTTAAAAAAAACGCATTGCTAGAATTGTCATTAAGCGCATTTGCTGTAAATGCCGGCTAGCGCGGCCCGTCACGTTTCCCTTCTATTCACTTCTCTCTTCAGTGATTATAAGAAATGTCAAACCTCTTCACGTCCAGCCCTTCAAACCAAAACACAGTAATGCTTGCATACTACTGCTTGGTAGTGAGTAATGATAAACTTTGTTATACGTAGAATTTCTTTTTGATGTCATGTCTCGTTCAATCCATAGGCACGATAGTAACGTAATCCCGATATTAATAGAGTCACGTAGTAATTAACTAGGTAACGCAATTATCTGTCACTAAGCGTAAATTCCCTCGCGAATACTGCGTGATAATGAAGTTCCTGTAACAAGGCCTACACTCACTGCGAGCGACACGATCACGACAATTTTGATTAAATTGTACAAAAAAGCGTGGACTAAGGACTTTTTTGTTCGACAGTATGCCGTTTGAACTTGTAAAATTTGATTACGTGATGCAGGTTCTGTTAGCTCTGATTGGTTTTGGGGCTCGCGTTAATGGCGTTGTTCGATAGATGTCGCAACATGTAGCGTGGTCGCTACACACATGAAATATACACAGATACATTAAAGTAAGCAAGCATGTATTGGCTAGGTGCCAGTCCTGGTGTCAGCCTGAAGGTCTTCAACATAGTTTGACGGTTGCTGTTATAAAAACAACAAAATAACGACATTAAGCAAACTCTTCAAGAACACTAATTAGCTGCCCTACCGCTGGGAAATGTCTTTTTTAGGTAAGACTCAGGTAAGCCAAACCTTTCACCTTGTTACCTGTCGGACGTAGTACTATTATTTATTCTGTGCTTTCGGTAAAATTGTCACCATTTGGCACCTCACGTGGCGTATAAGAGTTGAATGAAGAACATTCTGAAATTATACTTTTAATACGCCGTTTTGGTGGTTAGATAGGTAATTTATGTTATTCAGAATCAAACAACCGATGTTACATTGTAAATATCTACTAATTTAAATATAAATTGAGTAAGTATACGGTTTTACCTCTTTATTTTTTTGTAAAGTTAAACCTATTGCAAATAGGACCATGACATTTTTATGTCGCCAAAGAAAGAAAGTAATAGAAATGTGTAGTTCTAAAATCGGATCGAACACTGTGAGTAAAAACAAAAGGTTCTACGTGCCCGATAAAGTTTCTATGAGACCAAGTTGAAATTGTTGTGTTATTGATAAACTATGGATGTCATTATGATAAAATTATTATACAATTTAGCTTTAGTCTACGCCACAGCTATTTTACACAATCATTAAAATGGTGACCTACTTTTGCTTTCCGTGAAATTTAAATTTTCTTTCTTTTATTTTTTTTATCTGGAGAGGAAAGTATCGTAAGTTCTTCTGTTATAACCCTACCAGTAGGTTTTTTTTTAAAGATTTCCTCAGTCCGATTAGTCGTGAAAAAGAAAACAAATTAACATACAGACAGATAAAGTCTCGCTTCTACAATTTTATTACCATTGTGTGATAAGTGTGATATCGACATATTTTCCGCTGAAAATAATGGCAGGAAATTCAAAACTACCACGAGTTGTATTTCAAATTTTCAACTTTAAAATATAGTTCAAAACTGCTGTAAATGCCCTGTACCTGAAGTGCAGGCGAAGTGAAGAATGGACCGGCATTGTGTTCCCGAAAGCTGCACCCATTGTGTCAAATATAGGGCAGCTTTACCTATAAAACTGCTCGGTTGTACTATTGTTGAAAATTGTAATACTGTAAATGGATTTTTGTTTTATTCATACGGGAATACTCACGTTTAATTAAATCGGATACTCCGACTATAGTTTCGATCACATCCGGTGACCTTTTTCAAAGAGTGAAAACAGAGCCCGACGCGCGTGCAGCTGCGTTCTGCTTAGCACAAGCTGAGCTGAATGTGCTAAGCAGAACGCAGCTGCACGCGCGTCGGGCACTGTTTTCACTCTTTGAAAAAGGTCACCGGATGTGATCGAAACTATAGTCGGAGTATCCGATTTAATTAAACGTGAGTATTCCCGTATGAATAAAACAAAAATGTGTCAAAACCACGTCAGTTTTCATAATAATACTGTAAATGGGTTCTGATATGACTTTTATACGTGGTTATAAACGAAAACTTGAATACCTAATTTTATTACGTATGTACTAGTTTTATTTTCGAACTCTGGGTATGTAGGCCGTCCTAAAACTATATACATTCAGAATCATCGGCGAACGGGCAGCAGCATCCTCGCGGTTAAACCGACTGCCAAGGGTGGGGACTATGGCAACATGAGGGATCTTTGTCCAGCAGTGGACGTTTTCTAGCTGTTGATGATTCTCGATTCGAATATTTTGAAAGATTATCGATTGTGCTGGTGTGTAGGCGAGTTATCTGAGATTCTGCTCAATTTAATTAGGCCCATCTTGTGGTTTCACAATCTCCAGACTCTCTACAGACTCAGGATGGCATTCAGCACTATGCTTCGTCTACTATCAAGACAGTTTACACGCAAAAAAAAAAGCCCCAAAACACCTCCGTCTGCAACAAAGTGTTTTAGCCGACATTGTTGTTCTCCCAAAGTCTTAGAATGGATAATTGGAGGCCCACACCTAACGAGTTCTTCTTTCAGAATACCCTTGTACCAAACATACAGCAATTATTGCTCTAGAACGGGTTTGACACCATCTAAAAATTACAACTTCGCTTTTTGCTACGTAAAAATATGTTCTGTATTAAAAAGAACAAACTTTGTTATCATAATCATCTACCGTAAAATTAAGAATTCAAACAACACAACGCCAGCACTAAGCTGAGCAAAAAGGCGAACTTAGTTCACTTCTACTTAGTATTTCAAAGCTAATCCCGTGGGAGGTCTCATCTATGTTTCTGATCTTGTAATTAGCTTGGATCCAGCGCTTTGTTTAGCAAAATTGTGTTGTTTGTGAGGTTTATATATAAATCTTTCCTCTGCATTTATATGAAATTAATTTGGCTAATTTTAAGTTAATTATATGAGTGGAGTAATTAAGTAAGCAAGTAAGTAAGCAAGTGTGATTCATTGTCTGGATAACTTGTAAGTAGGTTCTTTGTCATAATCATTATCATTAATAATCAGCATGTTAATAGTTCAGCATATACACCACACTGGCATAGTTGCGGGTTAGTGGATTTACATAATTATGCCAAAATGCCATTGAATTTCTTCTCCGCACATAACCGCTAGAGCGCCCGTGCAACCGTGGTTGCACGTGCCCCGAAGCAATTATATCCTGCGTCACTTAGAATACGCGGGAAATACCTGGCGCCGGCGGCGCGGGACGGGACACTTATTTGAAATTTTATACTGCGGGATGGCGATTGAGCGGTTAGTTCTATCACGATGTTTTTCCTTGAGCGAAGGGCACCCCTATACATATACTCCCAAGACCTCATTGGCACGGCCCCAGGATGAGACTCAAGACCCCACGATCACGAGTCTAGTAGTTGTCCCATAAGTACCAAGAGTACTCATAATCACTTGAAATTGCTAAAAAGATACAATTAAATAGGTACAATACACAGAGAGCAGAGACTTCTGTAGCTTAATTGGCAAAGCAGTTGGGACGGAAACCCATAGAGACTGCTCGTATGCAGGTTCGAGTCCTGCCGGAGGTCATAATTTTTCTTCCTGTTTAAGCTTTAAAAACATAGATACAATACAATTTAAAATAGATAATACAATTTTTTATTCAGAGCTTACACAACTTGCAAACAATTTCATATTTGATCCTATCTATTATCGGCTAATGACAGATGATCTGACTGATGTATCGAATTCTAATCTCATTCGATTTTTGTTATGAACATTTTTCTCCATTAATTAACCGAGTGACCGAACCGATCGCAGCCTTTGCAACCGGCGAACTACTTGACACTGCCAAATCCATAAAGTGCGACGCCATAATCGTCTTAGGAGGAAAGAAAAAAAAGATACCTATTCCTAATTCTGTTTTTTAAGTCATGGAGTTAAATGATAACCTTTATTGGCCTATATGTGCTCATTATAATGTTTTTTCTTTCCCCGTAAGAAGGCTGTTGGTTATCCAAATAAAATAAAATAAAATAAATAAATGAAACTTTATAAATTGGCCTAGCAATTAATCATTTGAAACTAGGGCTTTTACTTTGCTAGGTGGCTTGGTTAATAATGACTGGTCCAGTGCAATTCGTGTTAACAAAGAAAGTAAGGAGATAGATCCACTCTATCCTGGCTATCCTCTTACAACTGTACGTAACGGCTGAGCTCGGTGCCTAATTGGCGTACTGTACTGGTGCGCGATAATTGGATTATCTTGTCTAGGTTCAACGATTCTTTACGCTTTCTCTAGTTAGGTAACAGAGCAGCAGTAAAGCTTTTGCTAATTCTAAACTAATTATTAAAATAATATTACTATTTACGATCAAGGATAATGAGTGTAGTGGTATAGTAATTGCCACGCGAGTTGTCAAAAAGTGGGGATGCGCAGAAATTAAAACACAATTAAGTACTTTTAATTAAACTTGCCAAATATACTGCACGGAAGTGTAGACCACAGAAAAGCGAAGGCCCTACCACTTCTCTCTTCAGTGGTGTACACGACGTATACCTGCGCAGGCTCACCCTTTCCATGCCGACAATTTGACAACTTGCTTGGCGGCTACTGTAGGACTCTATTGCAGAGTCCGCCTGGAGAAGTACCATACCTTTGCCAATTATTCAACCGCCAATAGTGTGCAAGTATTGCAGTGTTTTGATTTGAATGAAAATGTTAACAGATAAATTACTAGGCATGAAGTGATTTGACATCTATATCAGGGTGACCAGGTCAGTGCAGTGCGATTTGGAATTCTGGAACTGACACTATTATTTTTAAGGGCAGGCGTGATGCTTACTACCAGAGGAACATCTTGCTCGTATTGCTCGTCGCCACGTAGTCTTTAGTATAAACAAAAAGTTTACTCTGCTAAACTATCACGAAGTTAAGTAGGCAAACATCACTCTATCTCACTAATATTATAAATGCGAGAGTTCTTTCGTATGTGTGTATGTTTGTTGCTGCTTCAAGTTCAACGGATTTGGATGTTATTTGTTGGTGTAGAGGTATAGCTTATACCTTGGATGAAAAGATAAGCTACTTTTATCCCAAGAATTACCTGTTAGCTGCGCCCCGTAGTTTCACCTATTACCACATACATTCCACCATACACATTACGTTCATACATTTTACAATAATAAGTATGATTACAATTTAACAAAACAAGATCAAGGCTGAGTGGCGTGTCCTGCCCGCCTAGCACGCGAGCCGTGATAATCATCTATCCACTCTTTTTTCCCCGCTAAAACGAGACAGACGTATCCATATTCTAGCTTTATCACTTTCCCGCGCGGGGAAAGACCAATTAGTCCTCGGCGCGTGCTAGGGGGTCTGGGAGATATCTACCCCAGCTTAAGCCATAGGCTTAAGCTGATTATGATGATGATAAAGCCAAAAAAATCGTAACGTTCTTATTAATCGCAAATTTTACGTTCGTTTTACAACTGTTTTTCTTATACCTCGAGCTATTATAAGAACTTCTTCATTTCAATAGCGGCATGATCTAAGTTCCCAATATTGTTCCAGGAACTTGTTAACTCAGTTTATAATTAAACTCGGGTCAAGTCCTCTGCGACTTGGTGTAGTTGCAAGGCTCTCCAACTTTCTTTGTTTGTACAAACTACAGCTTTAACTATGCTGGGGTGGTTGAATTGATAAATATTAAATTATTTTAACAAAAGATCTCGACGAGTTTATCTGAGGAAGCTTTGAAGGTAACCCCTAATTTGAGAGGATTCAATATTTAGGAAGATAGGATTTGACAGTGATAAAAACTTATAACGTACACAAGATTAAATAAAAACAATGCAAATTGAATAATGCGGCTATAAAGCAGGCCATGCTAGGCAACCACTTCGTATCCCAAACGTGAAAATTCGACGTCAAAATAAAGTCAAAGACGTTGATCGCCAGCGGAGATGGGCAGACCACTAGCCTAGCCAGGAGAGTTTTAATAGGTGGACCAAGGCAGTTGCCGATTACTGTCCGATAAACGGGCAAAAACGTAGAGAGACTTCACCAGTCTGTAGACAATAGTTTATATGTGGCAACAAAAATTTTTTTTACTTCGAACCCAAAACGAAAGTTAAAAAAACCATTTGCCACAAAATGGCCCCAACTCAGCATGATGCCGGTTGTGAAAAACCGAAACCAGTGGATAAGGTTCGCTTAGGCCGCTGAGAATGGCGTGAGCGAGAGGAGCTTATACCTAGCTATGGGTAAACACGGATTTGAAGACAAATAAATTGCCTGGGACCTGGGTATGTCCTAAAACTGCATCCATAACCACCGGAGGACGGGCAGGAGCGTCCTCTCAGTTAACGGTGGTAACCATTCTGCGATCCCCAAGCCGCCTGCCAAGCGTGGGGATTATGGCAACACCTCTCTTTAAGGGAGAGGCCTTCGTCCAGCAGTGGACGTCTTCCGGCTGTTAATGTGATGTGAAATTAATTAAATGGCCGTTAAGATTCTAGTTCCACTGCCGAACATAGATTGAACTTCGAAGGGCGATTAGACCAAATTACACTACGCTTTGACCCGGTGCATATTGGCGAAACGGAGAACTAATTAGTATTCCAATATGACTAAAACAAACGTATTTTGTAAAAATACTTCAATATTTTGGTGGAAATTTCAACATGTTCACATCTCGATGAGAATTCCCAATGAGTTCGGAAGGCGACTCCGAAACAAGGGTTACTAGGCCTAGCGCCATTTGCGCTTGCCTAAAGACTAGGCCTATAGTGCCATTTGCGCTTGTCTAAAGTCCGGTGATGCTGTAGAGGCCATCTGAAGCCAACAGCATCGGTCATTAATAATAATTAACAAAAAAAAAACAGGGGTAGTGAAATAGATTTCAATTTCAGATTTTGGTTTACGGGATAGTCGTCACCCACTACTGAGTAGTCACCCGGGGCAGAAAATCTTTTTATAAAACCCTTGAAATAAAAATAAAAAACAGTATTACTAATTTGAATAAAAAAAATATAAGATTTAAAACAAAAGTCTATTCTTGACTGGTCCTGAGCACCTGAGAGAAAGCAGAAGTCCTTTCACACAATTATCATAATCGTCATCAACCATAATAACCTATAGGTACCTACTAAACATCGATTTCTCGCAAAGCACTTACCAGTCCATAATCTAGATTTTCCTTTATTAATTATAATGTAAACGAAATTAAAATAATTTTGAAACACAAAATAACATTCTTAGCGGTAAATGAAAACTTACCTTTAGGATATCTAAGTTAACAGAGTATTCAATATTCATCCGAGAAGAGGTGGGTCTATCAAGAGCAACCAAAGTCGTTGAACTGTTCTAGAAGTTTCCCTAAGGGTCTAAAACATGGAACTCTAGCTAGTTCTCGATAAATATAAGACAGTGAAAACTTTAGAAAAGGTGGGTAGTTTGAATACTTTTTGAACGTGGCTTTAGTTTGGTAGTTACAATATTATTACTATAGTTATATAGTTACTGTGGATTGTTTCGCGTAGATAACTAACAATGAGTATTTAATTACAAAACTTACGAATAAAATATGTCAATTATTTTATTTGTTTCAAAAAATTATGTATACTGTCTTTGAATCTATAAATTTATTTTATAGTAACTGGTAACATACATAAATGCAGAATGTGTCAAGAACAATAACATAATTATAACGGACAGATATTGTAATACATTTACAAACGCTCCACTTGAAACACATATTTCGATATGCCGCCTTGTTTTGGATATAGTACATTTTATGTGAAATCGACTGTCAATTAGATTGGTGTCGGTCTCGTGTCTCCCCTGAAGTCTCCCCTTGGGGGAGACACCAGGACTGAAAAGCCCAGGCCGGGGAGATATAAGAACATACATTTAAAATAATATTTTGAGTACTCCAGGGGCCGTACCGTGAACCGCTTATAGCAAGACCGAATAGGTACAGCTGTCCGCACGCCCGCGAACCTTATTGCGAGGCAATAAAATTCACAGTCGCGCAGCGCCGGCAGCTGAGCGTATGAGCATTACTTGAATGAAACCATAAAAATAATTAAAATGTCAAGAAAAACGTACCTAGTTACTAGTCTCGTCATCATCAGCATTTCATTTAATTTTTTTGGCATTTTTATTTTATTTCGTCCATTGGTGGACTGCTTCCAACCGGTTCTTTCGGAGATTGATGGAGGAGGCCTATGTCCACCTGTGGAAATGCTGGAGATGACGCGACAAAAGTGAATATTATTAGGTAGTAAGTAGGTACCTACGTTTTTCTTGAATCTTGAATTATTTTTATGGTTTCATTCAATGTAATGCTAGTACAGGGGCCGTACCATGAACGCCTATTCCGGGATCGAATACGCTCAGCTGCCGACGCTGCGCGACTGTGAATTTTATCGCCTCGCAATAAGGTTCGCGGTCGTGCGGACAGTTGTACCTATTCGGTCTTGCTATAAGCGGTTCACGGTACGGCCCGTGGAGTACTCAAAACATTGTTTTAAATGTATGTTCTTATATCTCCCCGGCCTGGTTTGAAACTGGGCAGACAGTTTCACTAATAGTAGATTATGCACTAAGGGAATAAAGCAGTGTCGTACGTTGCGGGCGGCATATTAAACCCTAAGCGTAATGAGGGAGTCTAGAGTTATATAGAGTCCTGAGTGAAGCGAGGGGTTCAAGCTGCCCAAGACGAAGACAGGCTTTATTCAAGAGGAGCATACTGTACTTTTCACACCTGCGAGACAATAAAAAGCCATGGCTCCATAAATTAAAATTCACTGACAATCACAGGACCAAACACTTTCTTCAAACTTTGTTTTTTGTTTCACATTCTTTGTAAACGCATTGATATGTAATTGAACATTGTCGAGCAGGTGGTGTGAAAAATTCAAAAAAATAATAATAATATATTTTAAAAAAAAAAAAAACCTACCTCATTCAGCCTATATCTTCTTCCTATTATGTACAAATGTACAGCCACATGTAACCCAAGCTTATAAAGCACCCCAGACAGGAAGTATTAAAATTTCCAGAGTTTAACTTTGGGGTGCGCGATGCGTTGCTTTTCGGTATTTCCATACCCAAACATACCGATATTTTCTAGGCCTAATAATTTACAAAAGACCTTGTCCCACTAATAATAGAGGCTATTATCCACTGGTATACTACCCTTTGTTAATCGGTAGGAAGTTGTTGAAATATTAACGGGTACGTTATGCTCAATTTCCTGGCTTTCAGCGTATCGGTAACTTTGTCCTTTAAAATTTAAGGCGGATCCCGTTGAATTAGTTGTTAACAGAATGCGGTGTTTCAACATGACATCATTAGCTCTGAATTGTTGAACATCACATCGTTTAATATGTGGTGACTAGAAATAACAGGTACATAAAAAGGCTTTTTTTGTCCTCAAAGACTTTGTAACATTAATGTTATAGCTTGTAATTGTAATACCATTATAGACTTTTTCGGTTGTTTTCCCAATGGGGATTTTAAGGGGTATTTTTTTTCATTCAACGAAGTGACATGACGAGCAAGACGTTTACCTGGTGGTAAGCATTACGCCTGTCGATAACAGTAGCAGTGCAACAATTAAGAACTTGCGAAAAAAACCTGCGCCGCACTGTATTGCGGTCGTCACCCTGAGATATTAGATGTTAAATCTCTTTATGTACAGTATTTTCTCTTCAGACATTGACCTCTATACCACAACACAATAATACTTGCACACTACTGCTTGGCGGTAGAATAACTGGCAAAGGTGTGGTAATTCCCCAGGATTCAGGATTCTTTCCACTACAAATAAGCCGCTAATAAAAAGGTCGGAGAGTTTATGCACTCCGCTCGAATCATTTAAATAAATATAAATGAAAATTGGTAGATAAAATGTACGGAACAGCAGATTTTTTTTCGCTAATTTAGTGTTGGCTCACAATGATGAGTACATGACTTCCATTCGTTTTCGTAACACCGTTCCGCGCAACTCTGTACAGTTTTGACTACCTTATAGCTCAGTTGGTAGCATATCTGCCATCAAAACTGTAGGGCGTGGTTTCGATACCCATTACGATACGACAAAAAAATGGGTTCCCCTAATACAAGCTTTGTTTAGTTTGGGGTTAAATAGCACTGCGTGAAATGTCCACTAATATTTATTTCGTTTATTCATTTGTTACACAGGATGAAAGATATGTAATTATTTTACGAACGTTAACTCCACTTCTTGTCATCGTGTAAACACGCGTATATGCGCACCGAAGTGGCAACTCCTCATACAAAGGATGGTCCACTTTTGAAAAATTACATTTATTAATAATTTCGTAGTTCATTCAACAGGGTATCCTTTAATTATTCAAATTTTACGCTTCAGTCGATCCTGTTAATTGTTTCCCCAGTCAGTTCGATTCTCTCCAGTCCGGCTTTACATTTTCAAAGTGTCATTTGAATCGTGATGGATTTCGCAAGTTTTTTGTCAATTTCACGGTTCACGAGGCGACTCTCGGTGGATTTGTTTGTATCAACATACACCCGGGCAATGTTATTGTCATGGGGATTCTGAATTGGAAATAGCCTGGTAACTGGCTTGATGATTGTTATACACAACAGTTATCCGCGACTTCGTCCGCGTACGGAAGGAATTCGATTCCCGCTCCCAAATTACTTTCCATACCGCTGGAAGATCGGACCAGTAAAGTCTTTTCCTAGGCTAGGTTTGCAACCAAAATGATTTTGTCAGCGACTTACTTGAAAGAACGTAGATAAAAGTTCCTTATGTAAATTGTACGCTCAATAGAACTAATGTAACTAATGTGGAACTGATTGAGACAATAAGAATAGAAAACTACAATATTTTTAGATTTCATGGTAAACTAGTTCCTTGCAGGGAAGTGTCCTATCCTAGACGACATTGTTGCTTAATACCAGGCACGATGTGTGTAAAACCACAGAAAATAATAGTAATACCTAGGGTAATTAGAGTATAAATTCGTTTGCACTGAATATGGCATGATTGTAAAATAGATAATAGATGTTGTGAAGTACCTACTTATAGTGGGTTCAACAACGTTTAGACGAGGTTTATATGGGAGTAGATCTTCTGAACATTATTTTCTGTGGTTGAACGCGGAAAGAACACATTTTACAATACAACACAATACAACTTAATTGCACACCAGAAATATAGAACAACTTACAACTAATCAGGATACATTATAATTTTCAAAGCTTTTTAAATTGTAAAAGTTTAGTACACCCATTCATATATTTTTGCCTCGTACCTAATTAACTTGTTTTCCTTGGACTACAAAATGGCAAAACAACAGCTAACCATTACAGCAATTACGTAATAACTTAAACTTCAATTACGTGAAAAGGCTATAAAACCGTCCTTTAAACATGAAGTTAATTTAAAATACGGCACTACGTGGCGAAATGTCTCAATTTACGTAAGCCAAGCGTGACAAAAGCTATAAATGTGAAATGGTCAAGTAAATCACGGAATTGCCACGCCTCTGGTCACCGAAAATGTATTTTCATGTAAAATTGCGTTAACATTGTGTTATATTGTATAAATAAAATAAAAGTTGCTAATTAAGATAAGGATTTACTGTTGAAGGTCACTAAAATAAATTAGAGCAGCTTTAAGTTATGCTGGAATTTATTTTGGTCACGTTTTTGTCACGTAAATGCAAAATAGTGGAGAGTAAACGAAACACTGTAAGGGAAAAACTTATTTACTACGGCAGTCCAGCGACAAGGATAAGATGAATGGACGGGAAATAAGCACACGGATTTTAAAGACTGTATGTTGAGCGCCGGCTCTCCACTCGCTTCAGTCATGCTCTGCCTTTGCGACATGCGAGCCGTACGATACGACAATACAAACTTATAATACATGTACATGTGTTCTCTTTTTGTCATGCAGTAATTAGATTCGCTATCTCTATTCTCCGGCAAATGTAATATGCATACTTTTAGCGAGGTACGCTTGATTGTGTTGTCTTGTTAATTTTGATCGATTTGCAAGCGCTGGGCCCGTCCATTCCATTGTCACCGTCACTGCGGCAGTCAGTATTTTTTAGTTAGATTTTTAGCAGAATATTCATTGCTATTATAGATATTAATATAAAGACTAAAATAAAAATTGTTTTGTTAAGTACTAATTATAATGCCTTTGTTGCTTAGATAAGGGTAGATACAAGCATTACAAAAATGCGTCAATCACTTCCTAATACCTATGGGTAGGAGGGGTTGTTTCTCACTCGTACTATGATGTGTCATCCCCTTATATTATTAGTCCTTTTAAATGCATGTCTTTTCTCAGCAGTATAGCCTTATAAGTAGACGATTTTGACTAGAAATTCATTTATTTTCAAAGGAAGTTACGAAGTCTACTTCTTTAGACGTAATAAAAATAAACAATCAAAATTATCCCATTTTATTTTATTATTTGGGGTAGTCAAAAGTAGTATTTAGTTACTTGATTTTAAAATGTGAAAATTGGAGTCACTCTTAAGTGAATCTAATTTTCTCTCTCTATTATTTAAAATGTACTATAGATACACGGCAAGTGAATATTTAAGGACTTACGTACTAAGTACTGGGTATGCTGTTACGTACGGCACCTACAATTTCGTTCGAATATGCTTCTGTTCTTATCATTTTCTGCAGGACATAATATGTCTGACATCATCATCATAATTATCAAGATTATGATCGGCTAAGATGGTTGGCACTGTGTCGTTTCACACCACAACCACATTCTGGAACCATAAAAATGGTGTCGCTTGTCTCATTCGAATACCTGGATGACATCTTCATATTTTATAATAATTTTGATTTAAAAACGAATCGGTTCAGTAGAACCGATTTCGATAAAATTTATATGGTAGCGCTCGTGGCGTAGCTTGTCTAGGTGATTCTAAACGATCACCGATGTTAAGCAACGGACGGTCCGGTCAGTCTTCGGATGGGTGACCGTGAGTGGCAATTTATTTCTGAGCGCTACCGTGGGTCGGATGACACGTTAAATTGTTGGTCCTGGTTGTTTGTTCTAGTTTCTATGTCAACAACCGTCAGCCATGTCAGAGGTCTTCGGGCGGCACATGAACTCTGACACTAGGGCTGGCCACTCAGCCTATACGAACTTACTTTTAATATGGGACCACCTCTGAACTATTACCTACCAAACAAAATCAGTTCATAATTGGCGGAGTAATCGCGTAACACACATACAAAAAAAAACATACAGTCGAATTGAGAACCTCCTTTTTTGAAGTCGGTTGAAAAGCCTATATTCTCTATACATTTTTTACACAACCCAATCATAAAGATGTAAGCATTAATTTGCAGTTTCAAGTAAGTATTCTGACTTTATAACGAGTGATGATCCTTCCACAGCTAGTATAAACGAATTATTTGTCACCCTTTGTTACCCCCGAGGGCCACTTATTAACGAAATCTTAATCACCTAAACGGAGCATTCTCGTTGTTAATCTTCGTAAAAGGTATATTTAACGTTGAGCATAAATCTGTCTTTTGTTGTTTAGTAATCAGATTTTGGATTTAATTTAAGCGACTGATAAATTTCAATTAAATTCGTTTTCTTTTTTAGTGTCAATAGTATTTTTTATTTATTTTTAAGAAGGATTATTTTTATATAGAGTTTTTTTTAAATTTTTTATGTTTGTTTAGATAAGTAGGTACAGCAAATCTTTGGATTATCTTAAAATTCGAATGAATAATTATTATGACTTAATAATGTTTTTTAACAAGTCCAATAAAATAAAATAAAATTACTTGAGCGCTACTACCTAGAAATTTGTAGGTAGTTTTATGAAAATAAATTTATATATTGTAAGGGTACTTTTCTTTTTTTTTTTTTTTGTTTTTTAATTAGGGTACTCTATAATAGTATACCTTAATTTAATTACAATCTAGCTTATTCCGCTAATAAGTAATTTAGTTCTAACTTAATATATTAGGTAATTATAAGTATTTCTAAGAATGTGTCCAATAACACGTTTCTTATTGTCTCTATTAAGGCGAAGTCACTTTGGTCGCGTGTTCTTCAGGGTCAGCACTTGCACTGTTTACACTAATGCTTATTATTATAATTCATTTTATTAAACTAACTCGAACGGTTTTGTTCTTTTGAGTCGCCTTACTATATTGTAGTGGTCAAGGAGCTGGATGGCCTCGACATTCACATGATGATGAAGCCTGGTTTCGTGAGCTTCTGCGTACTTTTTTATTACTCTCTCGACGCTATCTACTTGAAGGTCCCGATGAAGATCGCTGTTTCTTATGTACCAAGGTGCATTGGTAATGTCCCTTAGTACTTTGTTCTGAAATCTTTGGATTATTAGCATATTACTCTGAGCGGTGCAGCCCCACAGCTGTATCCCATAAGTCCACACTGGCATCAGGACTTGCTTATAGAGTAACAGTTTATTCCGCATTGACAGCGAGGAATACCTTCCTAGTAGCCAATACATTTGTTTGTAACGTAAATTTAATTCTTCTTTCTTTTTCTTAACGTGTGCTTTCCAGCGTAGCTTGGCGTCAAGAGTCATCCCGAGATATTTGGCTTTATTTCCGTAGGGTACAACTTGGCCGTTAATATAAATTGGACAAACGCAATGTCTTTTATTGGTAAAGTCAATGTGAATTGACTTCGATTCATTTAACTTTATCCGCCATTTTTTTGTCCAATCAATCTACTTGTTTTACAGCAGTCTGAACCTTTGCTGCTGCTTCTTCATGGGTACTTCCTGTAGCCATAATAGCAGTGTCATCAGCAAAGGTTGCAATGGTATTATTATCTAACTTTGGCAAATCACAGGTGTATAATAGGTACAGGACCGGGCCTAGAACACTTCCTTGTGGTACTCCAGCTTTAATTTCTTTCAATTCTGAGTAGGCATCTTCTTGTCTAATTCTAAATAATCTATTTGTAATATATGATTCTAAAATATCTGTGAACTGTTTTGGTAACATATGTCGTAGTTTCTGTATCAAGCCTTCATGCCACACCTTGTCGAAAGCTTGCGCTACGTCTAAGAAAACAGTGGAGCACACTTTCTGTTCCTCGAGGCTTTTTTCGATTACGTTTGTAATTCTATGCACCTGATCGATGGTAGAGTGCTTTTCTCTAAAACCGAACTGGTGGTCAGGTATTAATTTTAAGCTTTCAATAACCGGCTTCATTCTTTTGAGCAATAGCTTTTCAAATAGCTTTGATATTATTGGTAGCAGAGATATTGGTCTGCAGAGATATTGGTACTTTTCTAACACATTTTTTGTAAATACTTGCAAAATATTATGTAGATCTTTCTAAAAATTACAAAATTATAGTGAAAGAGTTACTGGTTGTAAAAACAACATAGAATTATCCATAATGTGCCGAAGCGTCTAGAACGCCTTGCGCTAAGGGCTAAATTCATTTGCATATTGCGGTCCCTACCAGGCGTAACGCCAAGCTCATAACTATTACACGTCGAGCGAAATTAGCCCCTAAGGTGCTCTAGTCGAGAACTACATAGCTTTATTATCCCTCAAACGTGCTCAGTGATGCTAATTCTGGACCTTTGATGTGGTTTACAGTATCGACTGGTCATTATGTGTAATTAGAATAAATTAGAATAACATGGAGGCATTAATTTGTAATGAAAATTGTTTGTTTATTACTGTTGTTGCAACATTCGTTATTCATGGGTAGGTACATGTAGGTAGGTAAGTAGTTATCAATTATTTTTGTAGTTTAGTTTTGTACCCGATAAATTGAATCGGACTAAAACGTAAATTTATGACGTTAAATACGTCAAATAATTTATTATAAAAAATAAATGAAAAATATTATTAAACTTTCACACAGCATTTTCTAGCCACAAACTAAGCAAAACTTATACGATGTTTTTTTAAATAAATATCTACAATAAATGCGCTAAGTCCGTACTTATGAGCGGTTTACCAAGGCGATATAGATATATAGGTAAGAAAGCTAATCATCTCACAGTCTGCTAAAGTCGTCGTTTGTTAGTCTGCCCAATCTTTGAAGGGCTGTATCCATTGAAGAGGAAGTAGTACCTATCTTTTAAACCGTCATAGGTGCCTGGAGTTTTCACAGAAAATGCGTTCTAAGTATAACGTATTTCCAAAATAATAATAAGTAATAAAAAATGCATTTATTTTCAAGTCAGGTTGGTTTTTGTTTTTACTAACAAAAACTTTACTCTATTACAACTTGTTTGGGAGTTTGAAAGAAAATTAGTTATATTTTATAATCTTGGTAAACAAAACTGCAAATACCAAAGAAAATTGCTTCAAGAATTTTCATTATAAAAACAATAAATACTTACCAGCACGAGCGACGAGAACAAAGTTTATGAAACAAGTTATTGTAATTTCACTCACGTCAAATTTTTAAATAAATACACTAAAAAATATATAAATGTAAGCACAGGACGTCCAAGTGTACCTAGCTAAGTTATCACGCATCAAGGGTTCTGTATAGAAACTTCTCATAATATTTAGTAATAAATAATAATACTGTGATCACCAAATCAAAATGTGTTTACTTTGGTTCAGTTCAAAATCTCAGTAAAAACCCGAGCCGCACTTTATATATTTATTTATAGCAACACCAACAGTACATACACATGTTCAGTATATTCTATAATGGTAATTGACTGGTTTTTCTGGAATTTCTGGACTTTTTTGTAATCAATTAAAAAAAAAAAAAAAAAATTGGGGGACATTTATTACACACAGCGCCATCTAGCCCCATACTAAGCAAAGCTTGTATTATGGAAACCAGATAGCTGATAGAATACTTATATACATATATATATATATATATTCTTTACCTGAGACTATGTTACCCATAGACATCTTGACCTCGGAACATTTATGTCCCCCCGTACGTTTGACGCTTCTAACAATTACCTTCTATCGATACAGCAAGAACAACAAACGTGAAATAAATGCATTTCGTAGTTTTCACCCTCTAAATTTTTATTGTTTATTTAGAAATCTAACATGATAAATCATCATCATAATTTTCAGTCCGTAATTACGGTGAAAAAAAAGCCCTTTTTAAATGCTGCTCATCCCGGTCCTGTGCCCATTATTCAGGACATAAAAACTGTCATATTAAAAAAAAAAACTGGATACCTATACGGTTCAAAAGCTACAGGTCATTTTTTATTGGACACAGAGGTGAAGTAGGCTTAGTTAAATAGTCCCGTAAGACCCTCCTTGCGTACGGAACCCAAAAATGACACAAGAAACTATAAATATAAAAAGTTTTATATTTTAAAATGCACCATTTGCTCGCTTCTCTCGTCGGCTGGTAATCTGTTGATCAAACAGTCTCCGGCCGACGACAAATTTATTCTTGTACACAAAGATTTTAATCGCGATGGTGTGCCTTCGGGCTAGTTCTTTGCTGATTTCAAAATCTGGCTGCGTTAAAGAATGAAACCATTTTCAACTGCGCTGCGAAGCTTTCATTAAATGCAGACTGGGATATTTACAAGGGTTTTTCATATTCATAGAACAGAGTAATGGAAAACAGAATAGGTAACTTCACGTGATAAATGTTTTCATTTTAATTCCACAGGATTACCCATTCATTTAAATTGAGACGTATACTTTATACAAAGCAAGACAATATCACGCACCGTGTTTGTTTTCGCTCCTTAATAAAGGTCACCGGATTTTACCAAAACTCTTAATTGGAGTAGGTGCTCAACCAATTTTAAGTAATCTCATTATAAGTATAAATGTGAAAGTGTGTCAGTATGTGAGTGTGTATCAGTATGTGAGTGTGTACTATGTATGTTTTAAAATTAAATAGCTTTATTTATAATATCTGTTTAGTAGCTCAATATGTCAGGTGTGTTGCCACCTTTTTTTGGCATCCAGCCAAAATATTGTGAAAGAAACCGCAGCATACGTTTTAGGGGAAAACCGCATTCGAATTTAAATCACGTATGCAAAGTGCGTTTTGTAAAATGCCTTAAATATACTTTTTCTGCCTACATACATGCTACGTTAGAAGTTCGATTAAATGTAATATTTAGATTTGGACTGAATGTTTATAATAATATTGTCATAATACTTAATCAAAGATGGCTCAAATATATCAAAATTACTCATTTTTCATACACTATTGGCTACTCCCTAGGCAAGTTTGTGTTTTGCAAGATACCTGTTTAAGGATACTGGATTACTATGCACATTGACAAGACATCAAATAAATAATACGCTTTTATAAAAAAAAAACAACCAACATCGATTTCGAATACCTGGATGACATCTTCATATTTTCTAGTAATTTGATATAAAAACCAAATTAATGAACCGATTTCGATAAAATTTATATGGGACCACCTCTGAAGTATTACCTACCAAAAAAAAGAATCATCAGAATCAGTTCATAATTGGCGGAGCAACCGCGTAAAATACATTTAAAAAAAAATACGAATTCAGAACCGCCTTTTTTGAAGTCGGTTGAAAATAGAGTTACTTGTTATGAAAGTTAGAGAGAAAATAAACTCAATATTAATCTACATTTTACGTAAATACACACATACACTTAAATTTTATACTTTTGTTACACTAACAGATACATAGTATTTTAACTCCGCAAACTACATACTTACTGCAAGAGCACAATTTGGTTGCTCAAGTGCTATACCAACTGGTCCGACTAATGTTAAATTATGGTGCATTAAGCAAATTCGACCAAATTAGCATTGTTGGTCCAATAACGACTCCAGATCTCGCCCGAGGGTTCCTGTTTTGGCAACAGTTGCCTTTGCAAAAACAGTACCATTAGTGAAACTGATTTAAAATTGCTTCTTTGCATTATAATGTGATTTTAAGATGGCGGCAAACGTGAAGTATGGCGGTGTTAAGTTACTTTGTTGCAATGTGCACGCTTTGAGAAAATTATTGCAGGAGAATCCAGTTAATGGCTCATAAATCACACTAATTGATTGGGAAAAAAGGCAAACTTTTCTGTTTTGTCGCATAACCTAAAATTTTAAGTAAAAACCTTTACTGTTCGATGACATGCATACGTTTGACGTAATAAACTGTGGTTTATACTACTAATACTATAGAAGCTAGTAGGTGAATTCATATACAAGATTTAAAAAAAACTGACCTATATTTTGAATATTCCTACCTTAGTGTATTATTTTTATAGTCATATCCTCTGCTTTCCAACATGCTCGTCATGTCATCTGTCGGAGGGGCTGGTGGCTTCTCTACGTCTTTGCCTGTTTCGAGAATGCCACGAAAATTGATACATTTCGTTGTATTCTGCAACTTTTTTCAATCTCTACCGTGAATCTAAGCTTATGAATAAAATATCCCATGTCTAACACAAAATCTGTCTATTTAAAACTTTAACTACTTACCAAAGCAAAGTTGTCTCAAAAGGCTAGATAGCCTTTCATACTTACTTGATTCAAAAGATCCAGTAGTCACACTCGTTTTGAAACGTAAACTTTTCTAACAAAACTTTTAAACCGGCATTGTTGCTGCTGGGGCAGTTTCATGCCTACGTTTCTATATCTCTTTTTATAAAAAGCCTGGCAGTTTTTAAACTTCACGTTGGATAGCGGTACGCTCTCTATACCCCTTTTAATTTCAACCGAAACCGACAACGTTTTATAAAGGTCTAAATCCCTGAAAATCCTCATGCGGATCCGAGCATAGCCTTGTAGCTCGCCAGTTTTGCTCGAACATGTAGATTTAATCCCATGGATTACACAAAGTTACATAATATATGACAAAGAGGATATTTTAATCTTTCTGTATTTTTGAGGTTTGCTTCCAATGCGATTTAATGCTTTGCTAAGTGCTTTATTTTTTATGATTATTTTTGCTTTTATGATATCATTCGTCATTTGAACGGGCAGTAGCCTCTCGCATTTAAGAGTGGTGATCCTGTGATCTGCAAGCCGCGTGCCAAGCGTGGAGATAATGGCAACCCCTCCCTATTAATGGGGAGGCGTCAAATAGTGGACGATAGATCACGTTTTCTGGCTGATTCTGAAATATGGTTGGTTACCTACTCATACTCACAACCAGACCTATGTTCAACACATCATGACTATTAAAACAATGGCCTCTCTCCCTATGTAGATAAAAGTCATAGTTCCAACATGGCGTCCCCTAGGCTCTATTGTTTAGAGAGTACTCAAAACTAATCCAGACTAGTGCTGTTAAGACAAAGCATACTCAACAACGACAAAAATTTATACATGGCATACAACCTTGACACAATAAGTTTTATGATAGTTTTGCTTCATATTTCAAGTTTTGTACTTAGATAGGGTACAAAAAAGTTCAGTATTGTAGAATGAGTGATGGTGATTGGTCGTGGAGCGTCCTGTTTTAGATGCGTATTGTTTTACAAGTCTAAGTTATAGGTACGCTATCCCCCTTTACCAATTGTATTTTATAAAGTCGCTCGATACATTTTGCTGTTTTACCCATGGTTTTTTTAAAATATAGATTTTCCGGAAGGAAAAATATTTTCAGTCCGTCAACTGATGCGATAACAAATTTCGTTAGATAGGTGCAGTTGTTTCATTGTTAAAAGTTATCAAACACATACAGAAAAACAAAAAAAAATACTAGGTACCTAAATCTCTGTTGCAGTAGGTCATCTAAGTTTGTACCACAGTTAGTACGAGATATTCTGACGCCAAACAGTAGTGCAAATATTGCCTGTGTCCAGGTTTGAAATATACTGTAGCTTAGCTAGTGGAATTTACAAAGCTAATGACAAACTTACATTAAAATGTCTCAAAATAATAAGCGTAAATAAATGTCGTGATGCCATAGACTTTTTTTTTTCAAACTTGGACTTGCCCATTTACTTACTTTAACTTAACTTTTTTTTTCCTTTTAAAAGTTATCTGACCCTCAGCGTAATCAGAAAACTTACATACGCACTATTAAAGAGAAAGCAAGTACCATTTCATATACTTTCTTGTGAGTACAAAAGAGTAAAAAACAATTGCACGCACACTAACATCTGTGTTCTCTGATTGGCTGGTAACCCGAGAATAGCGCATTTCAACCCTCCAGCGGTGTCTTGTTACGGTCATGGAGACAGGGTATCGGTTAACAAAAATGGCCGACAGAAAATCATGTCATGGGTTGGTAAGGCTTCATCATGGGATGACCTTTCGTTTTGAAATTTTAGAAGGGGAATGAGTAAAATGGCGTCCATTCGCGTAACTGACGCATCGCAAGTTTTTAGAAGGAAAAGTATGCTCTAAGTTAGCTCGGAGTTTATCAAATTTTCTGTCAAAGAGAATTTTAGCAAATGTAGTGTGCCCACCTAAATTGTGTCGAACAAAACGAAACGTCAAACGACGAACGTTGTGTTGCAATTTTAATTTTAAAATCAATTTTAATTTCTAACTTAATTTTAATTTCAATTGTGTTTATGTAAGTTATTACTACTACTCAATCATCATCATCAGCCCGGAGACGTCCATTGTTGAACGAAGGCCTCCCCCTTAGACCGCCACATTGTACGACAAACTGCCATTCGCAACCACCCGTTGCCCGCGACTTTCAGATTGCCGTCGGTCCACCAAGCTAAAAATAAATACCTAGATATGAATACTATGTAATACCTATACTTAATAGCTAGTTATGATTCTTATTAACAATACAAATTCAGTGACTGGTTAAAAAATGTTTGAGCAAGACAACTGGTTGCGACATAGCAACGCAACGTCTTAATAAATTATTATCATTTTCTAGCACATCAATGCTAAGAACCAAAATAAACATCCAGACAACCCTATCCATATTATTATATTGATATACAGACACGTGCGAGTTAAATGATCCGAAACGGGAAGCAATATACCTATTGTTTACAGCATTTGGTTGTCGTTTATCAATATTTATAACATTCAATGAGATAACATCGTTTTTGTTATTTATTACGTGCACTTACAACGTTCCCGGTTAGGGTAAATATTTGAAATATGCGGTGTTTCAAATGTAAGTTTATTTGACCGCTTTTGAAGAATGTAAGTCTATTTTTTTGCCCTAGGTGGTAAAGAAGAGGATGGGTTGCCTGATGGTAAGCAATAGGCATGATGACTACAATTTTTTTATTACCTCATTAAATAGCTGATCATCAATAGAGCCTATCAACGAAAACAAAATTTAAAATAATTCAAAAATAAATAAGTTCTAAGTATTTTAATTTCAAGCTAGACAGAGAGCGCGCTATACTGAGCTATGACGTCAAGCCTCAGGCGCGGCATACAAATGCTATACTAACACGCGCTTTGCGAGAAAGGGATAGAGCATCCCCTCTCTATCCCCACCTAAAACTTTAAACGTTCATATCTCAGTGATTTATCAGCCAAAACAATTAATTTTTTCAGTATGTGTAATGTATTTAGTTATATTCATCACTAAACCTGTTATTTGTCATAAATGAAACATTAGGCCACACGCCTATTACCGTGGTTTATGTATTAAATCAGGGAAAATAGTAGATTGTATGATAAGGGAGCAAAATAATATTTTTACGGCGAGGGCGCTTTTTGGAATCAAGATCAATCAAGTGCGAGCGATTCTAGAGTAGAATACCGAACGTAGCGAGGGATTTTTTAGTGGAATCCTGAACGTAGCGAGGGATTTAAAGTACGTCGCCCGAGCCAAAAATATGATACACTCTACTTTTCATAGTTTATACTAGTGGGTGACTATAAGAAAATAAAAGGCGCCTCATATTTTATTCACTGTCACTTGAAGAACTCATTTTTCAAAACAACACCACGAATTTCTAACAATCCGTGAAAATTGACGAAAATGCGGACTGTAGTTAGCGCGTTTTTAATTAGATTTCTTTTTTATTTTATTCAGCTGGCGGCGCGAATATGGGCCGTCGTACCAGCCAGTCTTTATTCAAACAATATTTGCGTTCAATTTCTTTGGCGCTGAACACTAAGATGTTCCAAATTCAAAAAGTGCGCGGCAAAGATAAGTGCGGCGCACTTATAAAGAGGATTAAAAACTCTTTATGCCCCCTAAAAGTGTCTTACAGAAAACACCACCTTTGGGTGCACCTAAAGGCGACCCAAGTCGTCCTTTTCGAATAGATGGGATGAAAACATAGAAAAAATTAATAACAAAGCTTGGTTTAGATCCACAGACCTTCGGGTTATGGGCCCAGCACGGTCGACTGTTCACTACTTCTACGATACGAGTCTGCAAGTTGTAGATGGTATCAAATGAGGGCAGATTTATGAAAAACAGCTACCTAGCTGAGCACAAAATAAGTACCAAATAAAAGGTCTAGCAGAGCGTGGTTTCGATCCACGGACCTCTGGGTTATGGGCCCAGCACGCTTCCACTGCGCCACTCTGCTTTGATATTAAAAGCCGAAAATTAAGGATTTGTCATTATATTTGAGTGAGGGCTCGTTCTGCAATATAGTGATGAAATCGCTGTTTCAGGATGAAAATCCCGAGACTAGACCATTTAAAAACTGGACCAATTGGTACAGCAGACATTCCGCCACTTCAGTCAATGTGGTCGATTTAGAAGGTTTAAGTTGACAGAACTAAACTAACTAAATGTTATTTTTATTTTTTCTTAGTTAATGGCATCGCACTTTGTGCATTCTGCCAGTGTCAAGTTTATGAATATGGAGGTTTCTTTTATTAAAATAAAGTCAGTCAGGCACACGAAACCAGTAATAGTCGAGTCCAAGTCATGCCCTAGTAAAGTTGTGGCGACTTTACTATGAGCTTCTACGGAGTTTTGAATACAACACGAAAAGACATGTTTCACCACATTATATCACTTGCCCACACTTGTGCATGTAATTCAACACTCAATGAATAAAACACCACCATTTAAATCATTAATACGCGAAAAAACACCAGTTTAAGTAAATAATAGAATGCAACGAAATGACTTTTCCGTGTTCCCGCCAAAACTCCCAACTAAATGATTGGCTATCCTTAGCTAACATATCTGATGAAAAAGTGACAGCGATATTTTAATTAGTTTAGATCTGTCAACTAAAGTCAATTGACCACAATGTAGGCCTAAGCCAAATTATGAGACAGCTTGCAATGAAATAGGTAGATAGATAAAGAAGGTGATAGAAGTTTTGATGAGTTCAACACACTGTGGAGAACATGAAGCTTATTTTAGAATATAAATTATTAGCGTATTTTTATAATTATTATTTCATTTTAGAAAGTGTTTTTTTTTTGACATACCTACTTAATGAAATTTGACTTGTAACTTTGGTGTTATCAATAAACTTGCCACAATGTATTATTTTCCAAAACTGAAGAAAGTAATTTATAAAGATTTCAAATAAAATTATAGTAAATACAACTTACATGTCAAGTAAATAATGGTCAATTAAAATTAAAATCTAAAAAGATTATGTCAAAAGCCTTTCGTCCAAACGTGCAACTATTTGTATTTGTATTTGAAGTGTTCCCCACCTGCAGCGCTAACAGTAAATATAAGTGTATCGTTGTCTTTAGGAAGTACGAAAGCTAATAATTAAGTCAAACCGAAATTAGAATTTCTAAGCAGTCCAGATAACGCAATCCCACAATGACCGCGTATTGCCATAATATAGGTAGAATTATTGCAGGCCTATCGGTTATTTTGTTTATTTAACTCCCTCGCGGTTAGTTTACAACGCTAGCTTGTTTGCAGTGCCGCAGTGTGAATAAATAATTGTTGGTCCCTTGTTAAATATTAAACGGAGGGTTAGAAGGTACGCAGCCGATTTGATGCGAAACTGTTTGTGAATAGTAATAGATTCTTATTTGTTATTTTTGGGGCTATTTCATGTTTACGTTAAGCTATTTGATTTCCTTTCTTATCATTGTTTCAATATTGTTTCATTTTTTTTCGATTATTTTGATTCTAAATAATTTATGTGCAATATAATTTTGGCTTGTACCCAAAGTAAGTAATCACAGAAGTATAGAACGTCTCGATATCCTTATACTTACCTATTAAATATGAGTTTAGTTTCTCTTAGATACTTTTATGTGTATTTACCGCTATTTATGTAAGTATTTTACTAAGAAATTTATAGGTCTCATAGATATCAGTGTCCGCGGTGGTAGATTTGTTGCAGACTTAACGCCATACAGATAGATCGCCATGCAGGGGTTCGACGCAACGTATCAAAAAACGCAAACGGCCAAAGTACACATTTTTGGTCATACGCGTATTTCAATCTATTATATTATAATAGGCTCTGTCCTGACTGACTGACTGACAGACAACGCGCAGCCCAAACCGCTGGTCGTACATACTTGAAATTTGGAGGGTGCATTCGTCTCGATGCGTAGTGGTATACTAAGAAAGGATTTTTCGAAATTCGACCCCTAAAGGGGGGGAAAGGGGGGGGGGATGGAAACGTTTGTATGTTGTATGAAAGTCCTTTGTTTTTGTACTTATAGTCACGAAGATTTGGATTTGGATACTTAGTTAATTTAAAATGAAAAATGCTGTTTTCAATATTTTTTTGACAGGGACGTTTAGACAGGGGGAATGTTGTATCTTTCCATACAACATTCCCCCTGTCTAAACGTTCCATTTGGTTTTGGGTAAAAAACGTGGTGAATTTTGGGAGCGGGCTGATATTCTTCCGTACGCGGACGAAGTCGCGGGCGACCTCTAGTCACAAATAATTCCATCAAATTTTTTGCGCTAGATAGACGCTGCGCACAGGGTTCCACCAGAGACCAGAGATCCCCTATTTACATATGCGGGTGCGGTTTTGTTTCTATTTGCACTGGTGGGTGTGTAGGTACGCGTAATTACGGCATTGGGACATGTCCCGAGGCAGGGAGACCGCATACAAAGAGGTACATGCCCTAGATACTTCCATTGTCACGATACAGTTAATTCATTGTCCATGACATCTTTTTTCCAGTTATTTTGATTTAAAAGCGAAATTACTAAACCGATTTTGATTAAATTTCTATGGGAATAATCTGAAAGTATAATGCTACCATAAAAAATCTCTCAACCGAATTGAGAACGTACTTCTTTTTTGAAGTCGGTTATAAATCATTTATTAATACCTACCTACAATTATTAAGCGACGATAAAATTTCAATAAGACTAGGAAAGTTTTGAGTTATCCGCAGCTTTATTTATCCTATTTCTAGGTGTAGGCCTCTAAGCGGCTTTTAATTTATATTTTAAGCAGTACCAAGCCACTTCCAGAAGCTCGTTTCTGTGCTAACCGCCGTCTTACCCAAGTGAACTGTTCCCATGTCCATGGTAATTTTGAGCCCTACCTGAATGCCGATGTGGCACTACAGGGAGACCCGCTTATAAATATTATACGGGCTTTATTAAGATTCGTGGTAGCTTAGGAGCAAACCCACCTTCGGTTTGGAGGGATAGGGGACCATGCAACCCTCAAGCCACCAATGAGCTTAATGAATCCGTAGTATTATGAAAATATCATGCAAAACTTTTAAATTGTGATTAAGAGAGGTAGTCTCGTGGGTATTTCGATTCGATATTATAATTTATGTTTTGTTTAAGGACAGAAAACAGGACAGAATGGAGTGGCGTCTCTTAGTGTCGGAGGCCAAGACCTACTATGGATCACTGCGTAATTTTCTTTTTTCTTTTTTTTAATGATTGACTGGTGCTTTTGGGCTCAGATGGCCTCTACAGCGTCACCGGACTTTAGGCAAGCGCAAATGGCGTAAGGCCTTGTTTAGGCGACTAGCTCAAGGGCACCTCAAACGGTACGAAGCTTGGCTTGGCCGTCGCCGGGAGTGGGGTCAGACTTGCCCTGGCACCCCAGAAGGGGTGTGCCCTGGGGCCCTAGTAGGTTGATCTGGTTGACTATTTGTAGAGAATCTAACTTCTTCTCTTCTTCGGGAATTTTATATATTGCAAGATTTATTCCAATAGGCTAGATGACTGGTTTTTTTTATTGTCCTATTCAAATGTGGCCCATAAATATAGCTGATTAATGAAAAGAAAATTAAAATCTGATCAAAAATAAGCAACTTATAAGCATTTTAATATCATGCTAGACAGAAGGCGAAACAGCAAATCGTGACGTCACTTGTCAGGACGCTATATAAATTATATTCTGACAAGTAAGGCGTGACGTCATTTTTTGTTTTGTGGGAAAAGGAACAGAGTTGTCTCTAACAAAAACTTTAAACGGTCATATATTAGAACATTAATAACCGATTTAAATAATGTTTTCAATTACCAAATTATATTTACTCAAATTCTTCATCAAAGCTTTTGGTTTCAACGATTTATACATCAGTCATCTAGCCTATTCATTATACAACGTGTAACAAAAAGGTTCAACAATACTGACGAGTATGTATGTACTCATCATTATAAACAACTTTTACTATGGGCGCAACATTGAAACAGCGAAAAAAGAAACAGCTGTTCCATACAAAAAGTTAATTGACCTTGGACAAAATGTATGGAACAGCTGTTTATTTTTTTCGCTTTTTCAATGTTGGCCCCATCGTAAAAATTGTTCATAACGATGAGTACATACATACTCGTCAGTATTGTTGAAGCTTTATGTTACACGTAGTATAATTATTTGGAATAAATCTTACAATATACAAAATTCCCCAAAACGAAAATCGACGAGTCTTCCCAAAATTAAGTTCAGCACAAAGTGAACATTACCGCAAATCTAAATCCCTAAACGAATTTTCACTGAAATCCCCGTAGTAAATAGAATTTGATCCTCTTGTTTTGTAACGAGATTTATCCAGATTTTACCAGATTTATCAAACCTTTTTCTTGCCACTTAAGAACCAATCCCAGCTCTGAGCAGTCGTTTCAATCAATCAAAGTCCGATTGAAAATTCAATCTCAATAAAAGATGAGTGGTGGAAGGATTACGTGACTATATTACGAGATAACATTTGTAGCCTCTTTTTCGTGATATCAATCTCTAGATCTAACTCCACAAATTAGATTTAGTTTAGTTGCAAACTAAGTACAATCGTATTCTTGACTTAGATGAACTATTCATACGTTGGATACGTTGGGAGAAGGGCAAAAAAATTATAATCCATAAAAGGATACAAATTATTATTTTTCATCACACTTGCTCGTAAAGTGGATCTTATTACATCGGTTTTAGGCTCATAATCCAAGCTATGCTAATAATCATAATCATAATCATCACAATCACGTGCTTTTTCCTTTACATTACGGCACTAGTGCTATAATAGGTATAACCCGGTAAAGTCAAGTTTGTACGTGACTGCAATAGGCGTGTGGCCTAATGTTTAATTTATAACAAATAACAGGCTTAGTGATTAATATAACTAAATACATTACACATACTGAAAAAATTAATTGTATTGGCTGATAAATCTCTGAGATATGAGCGTTTAAATTTTTAGGTGGGGATAGAGAAGGAATGCTCTATCCCTTTCTCGCAAAGCACGTGTTAGTATAGCATTTGTATGCCGCGCCTGAGGCTTGACGTCATAGCTCAGTATAGCGCGCTCTCTGTCTAACTTGAAATTAAAATACTTAGAACTAATTTATTTATGAATGATTTTAAATTTTGTTTTCGTTGATAGGCTCTATTGATGATCCGCTTTTTTAATGAGATAATACCAAATTAGTAGTCATCATGCCTATTAGACGTATGTATACGAAGCACTCTTAATATAGCCGGGTAATACTTACAGTTTTTTTGTAATACCAACAAAAAGTTCTTATGCCGCTGAAGTAAATGTCAACCTGCGCGCGCATTGCTGGTTTGGGCGCCATTTTCCGCAAATGTTTGTTGACGTTTTCGCTGTGTGGTTGATTATTAAAAAAAAAAGTTTATTTTTTCCTCGCAAGTGTGATGAAAACACTAGTATGAAACTCTTGTGCTATGTTAGTCATTACACTATCGGCTTCCTTACCGCCTCTAGTGTAATGACCAACATAGCACACTAGTATCATAATGTACTATTATAAAAGTGTGTGTGATGACAACAACGTTTCGCGGGTTATCCCCTTTCCAGTTAAAAGAGCGTGTTAGTACTAGGAAGATGGATCATAAAGTATAATATACATCTTTTAGTAATTAGTACTAACTACTAAACGATTTTGTATACAACGTGTAACACAAAGGTTCAACAATACGGAAGCGCATGTTTGTACTCATCGTTATGAGCAACTTTTACGATGGGGCCAACACTGAAATCGCAGAAAAAATATCAGCTGTTCCATACATTTTGACCAAGGTCAATGAAGTTTTTGTATGGAACAGCTGATTTTATTTTCACGATTTCAGGGTTGGCCCCATAGTAAAAGTTGTTTATAATGATAAGTACATACATGCCCTTTCGTATTGTTGAACCTTTTTGTTATACATTGTAAATAAAATGTTTAGGTTGCGCAAAAAAGTCACGTCATGTCTATCAATAACGATTTTCCTCATTTTGACAAAGATTTTAAAGACGTGATATTTTGGCGTAGTTCATAAAAGGAGGCATGAGACATTTTGAGGCCACCTGCGTATGAGAAACGTACTAACCCTTTAGTAACGTACTAACTTATTGATCGATTAACTGAAATGTGGTCTTTAACTGCTGGCCTTTTGGAGAAACTCAGTCACGCAACGGGCAATGGAGAGAGCTATGCTCGGAGTTACTTTGCGCGATAGAATCCGGAACGAGGATATTCGCCAAAGAACCAAAGTTACCGACATAGCTCGCAAGGTTTGCAAGTTGAAGTGTCAATGGGCAGGCCACATCGCTCGAAGAACTAACAACCGATGGGGAAGAAAGGTTCTTGAGGGGCGACCGCGAACCGGAAGACGCAGCGTAGGAAGGCCTCCCACTAGGTGGACCGACGACATTGTAAAAGTCGCGGGCAACCGGTGGATGCAAATGGCAGGTTGTCGTAGTGTGGCGGTCTAAGGGGGAGGCCTTCGTTCAGCAGTGGACGTCTCCGGGCTGATCATGATGAAAAGAAAAAAAAAAAAAAAAAAAAAATAGAAATAAGAAAAGATAAAGAAGAAAGAAGAAAGAAGAAAGAAGAAAAGAATAAGAATAAGATAATTATGGATAGATTTTTTATGAATCAATCAAAATAATCAGTCGTCTGACATAATGACGTAATAAACAGTATACTCTATTCTACAGGTTTTACACATATCAAATCAACAGCCAGAAGACATCCACTGGCAGACGAAAGCCTACCCTTTAATAGGGAGGGGCTGCCATAATCCCCACGCTTGGCAGGCGGCTTGGGGATCGTTAGAAGTTTACGTTGACATAAATATATAGTTACTAAAAATATTGCTGTCTTTTTTACTGCAGAGCAATAACCAAGGGCTGCCACATTTTTACGAAGATTAGATCGGTCAACTAAAGCTTTCATAAACAAATAGTGATTTAAGATATAAAAATAATGGAAAGATGAAATCAATATTTTAAAAGTTTTATAATTGCTAGGATATAAGAATTATGTGCGCTCACTGTTCATACGAACGAGTGTCCATTATTGTATTGTTAACGATTTTAGTGTCATCAAAAATATTTATGCGATGAATGTTTATAGGTAGGGCTGCTCTACATATTTGTATTGAGATGAAAAAAATACTGCTAACAAATTTAAAAAAAAAATATGGATAGGTACGGATACCAACTCCTTATACAATTTTGAGACTGTACTACATTTGACTAACAATTTCAAAGGATTGCTACGACATTATTCACGGGTTTTTGTCAAAGCAGTCAGTGATAATATAGATAAGAATCTCTGAACAATAAACTAATTAGCTTGGTCCAAGTGTTTTTTATTGTGATTTTGTCAAAACAAATCAAATTTCTATATTATATAATTTTTTATAAATTAAAAAGTTTAGTAATTGTGTATCTGTTTAATTCTTGAAAAATCTTTAGATTTTAATTTAAAAAATCCGGTAAACCCACAGAAAAGCGAAGGCCCTACTTTACTTCTCTCTTCAGTGGGTAAACCTACTGAGAGCAAAAAGAGTTAGAGGCCGCCCGCCACTGATCTGGTGGTCCAACATTGAAAGTGACCTTATACAACTCGAAAACTCAAGATCGTATAGCGCAGAAAAGTAAGAAGATCTAAGCAAAATAACAAGGGAAGAACCTTTGAATTTGGAAAAACACAAGCGTGGCGTTTGTTTCAAAACCATTGGGAATGTTTCTAGACTCATTATTTCATAGTCGTACTTAGTCTCAGATTGGAAACGCTCATTATAAGATTAATATCTGTAGTCGAAAGCGCGTGCAACCCAAGTCAGGCACACTCCGGCATGTAGCGCCGATAGCCATCTTCCTCTGATACGCAGTTAATAATGTAACGCGATAAATAATACAGGTGAACCGTTCAGCGTTGTGTACTATTCTCTACTTCCGATGATCGCTGTGTTTTAAATTGATTTTAGATTATGGTGCGCCGAGAGTTATTTGCCATGGCTTTGTACTACGAGTAAATTGTGTCGGTAGTAAGTATAAGATCTTTTTAAACATTAGCTTTTCTTGTATTGTTTTTTGTTGTTTTTTATGGAATGGGCTACGTGACGATTGTTACGTTTGCATGGCCATAAGCGTCACACCTGACCATAATATTATAATTGTGAGAACAAAATCCTGCGCCGCACTGCACTGCGCTCGTACCCAGAGAAATTAGATGTCAAATCTCTTCATGCTTCCTTGCTTTTAGCAATAAGGCCGCCACTTGTTCCAATATTTAAGTTTATTAAATTATTCCTGTGTAATTCTTGGTGTGAACAATAAAGAGTTAATCAATCAATCAATCAATCATGCCCAGTAATTTCTCTGGTAACATTGCCCTTCAAACCGAAAAACAGTAACGCTTTGCTTGGCGTTTGAATAATGGCAAATGTTTGGTACTTCCCCAGGCACTCTGCAATAGAGTCCTAACACTACAAAACTAAAAACTAGGTAATAGAATCTTGGAAGTCTACCTGCAGATGGTAATAAAAGATTGCAAAGAAGCGATGACGAGTCCTCATTCCGGAAAAAAGGTATGTAAGTTTTGAAACTTGCCAGGTGCGGATGCGATTGTTGCCAAACAGAGATAGCGGCTTTTCTGGACCTTAATAAAATGATTAATAGTAAAGTAGATGGCTCGTTTGTTAAATGTTTTATGTAATTGTAGGTATATAATATTAAGTGTTGAAATGCGCTTGCAAGATAGCGGCGAGTCGTTTTCTGGTCCTTGGCAAAATCCTCGAAGACCCCTTATATTATATGTATAGAAGTTATAAGCATTTAATGAACAAATATAATATAATATAATATAACTATACTAGAACAATGAACCTAAAACTAAAAACCTTAAAAAAGTATAATATAATAACTAAAATATATTATACATATATTTAAAGACCTTATATCTATCTCGTTTTTGGCATATATGTAAAGTCAAAAAATGGTTAGTAAATATAGCATTTATTTATAAAATCTTTGTTTTAAAACTATGTATAAGTACAGCAAGCAATTTGGTAACTGTTTGTTCAGTGGCGTAGCTTTAGAGTTTTTATGCATATACAATTTTAATACGTTTGTTTTTTTGTTGTTGCCAATGATAAGAACAAGTAAATTGTTATATCTACCTATGCTTGCCTGTATTCAAAAGTAATATTTATTATATATTTGTCGAGTGCGAAACATAATTTTTCTCTCGTATGCCGCGAGACCATTATAGATGATTCACGATTATGCATCATAATAAAACACCCATAAAATTGCCTTTATTGGCCATCCTCCACACTGCATCGCTACCACTGAATTAAATTATTCTCTGTTTATTAAATTTAACTTGGCTCTTGAGTGCGTAATTTAAAACAGTTGCAATCAGAATTGAAATTCATCTGCGCCAAACGGCCTTGTTACGGTAGTTTCAATACTAGTATTTTTTATTTTTTTATTTGTGTTATTGCATAGTAATAGTAAAGCATAATGCTATCACATCTGCATGTTCTCAATGCATCGATAAATGAATATTAGGTTATTCACCAACTCGATAGTAGGGGCTGGTCACGCCCGTGTCCAGTTGGTGAAACACGAATATATCACTTTTTATTTCGTCATCTGGACACGCTAATTTTCTGTAATAATTAGTAATACCTATTTTAGATTTAAATGTCTATTTTTTAGTATGTCTTTTAGCTTTTTTTTATTACCCAGAGCGCTGATTCTGATTGTAACACTATTTTAACCCTTATACACTAATTTAACTTAGAAATAGTGTCAAGTAAAGTGTATTATTAGAAGGTCTGATTTTGTTGAGGTTACTTTTATGAAGACGTACAAGTGTCTTATAAATCGGATTAGTACGTTTGAGAAATCCAATTTTTACGAAGCCTGAGGAATTATTACCTACAAGTTTTATAGAACTTTTTTCATTGTCTGCATTGCTGGAGACCATAATTTATGTGTTGAATTTTTAAATACCAGTAAGCAGCGACAATGATATAAGATGAATGGACGGGAAATACGCGCACGGATTTTGAAGACTATATGTTGAGCGCCGACTCTCCACTAGCTTCAGTCATACTCTGTCTTTGCGACATGCAAGCCGTACAATACGACAATAAAAACTTCTAATACATGTACATGTACTTGTATTCTCTTTTTGTCATGCAAATGCAAATGTAATAATATACACACTTTTAGTTAGGTATGCTTGATTGTGTTGTCTTGTTAATTTTGATCGATTTGCAAGCGCTGGGCCCGTCCATTCCATTATCACCGTCGCTGCTAGTAAGCACAAACATAATTAAAAAACACATAAGTATAAGTGTCTGATTTTTTTAAATAATGTAATGTATTTAATTTGAAACAGAATGCAAACACACCTTACATTAAAAACACACACATTAGACTAAAAAACCTACTATACTAGAATAATGAAACTAAAACTAAAATCCTGAAAAAATATAAATATCTAAAAAATATCATTAAAACGAGTCCCTTTAGGCAAGGTTCCGAAGATACTGGCAGCGTTACCCCTTTGAATAGCTAGACTAATTCTTTGTCCGAGGTAGCTGCCAGCTCTTCGGTCTCCTGTGATGTCGACTAACCTTTTTGCTATTTCCTTAAAAAGCCTTAAAGCGCTAGGACCCCACGGACCAAGGGTCTCGACACCGAATGGGACAAAATCATATTCGGAGCCTAGACCCCTGTATTTGCATGCTTTAGCTTTTTCAGCCGCTTCACAAGCCGCACAAGCTCTGTTGTTGGTTCCATGTAGATGGGAAGGGGCCAGCGTGTATGAACAGATTGCATCCCATACCAGCACCCGGCCCATCTTCCATGGAATCAAACTCATACCGTCCGGTCTCTTGCCATCGTCTCTTGCAATACCAGTCGGCTCAAGTAGACTTGGCACGTTGACGGTGGCAAGGGACTGGCGTATAATAACGTTAAGTGCGGCATGTCTCCAGAAGCGGTCTGCACTTTTTTGGCATGACAGTCCGTGATGTCCTAACTTGTCGACATCACTGCCACAGGGACATTTATGAGGAGCGCAGACCGGAACCCCAAGCCATAGACAGGTTGCGATTCGGAGCGTGTCAGAATTTCTTTTGTATAAGCGTATGTTATGTTTTTTGTCACAAATAAAGTATATTTTTTTATATTTTAAATAGGTACAAAGTGGGTAGGCAAACTAATACCATTATATTCTAGTAATCATTTAAAGCTTTTAGAGTAAGTTGTAAGCTTTAAATGCTTCACTTAATTCTTATTGATTCTTGTGGTTCGTTAGGGATGCAAAAACTTCTATTAGATATTCCATGGCAGGCTTTGAAATGCAAATAAGTCTTAAGTAAAACAATGGATACACACCCCTGTATTTTCTAACTTAGTTAGATAGATCGCCGTAAATATGATTTTGTAGAAATGACATTTCTACAAAATCGCTCATATTTACGGCGATCCACCTGACTAAGTTAGAAAACAATGGAACACAATGAAAAAGTAAAGCAATGTATACACACCACTGTATTTTCTAACTTAGTCAGATGGATCGCCGTAAATATGAGCGATTTTGTAGAAATGTCATTATCATCAGCCTGGAGACGTCCACTGCTGAACGAAGACAAAAATGTAATTTCTACAAAATCGCTCATAAGTATTTACGGCGATAAACCTGATTAAACTAGAAAATACAGGGGTGTGTATCCGTTGTTTTACTTAAGACCTTTTTGCATTTCAAAGACATTGTCGTACGAGCTTTAATTTTTAAAGAATTATGTTAAAGATGCCGTAATAATTTATTGAATATACATAATACACGTTTCAAATTCACGTGGACTTTTAATCCGCATTATCTTTCTAAAAAAGCATGGGTGAACTGTCAGAAAGGAATCATGGAACATAAATGGAATGTAGTATTCTAGTGCGTTTCTATCTCTTACTTAGACTTGGACTCAGTTATTTTCTTGTATTTTTTCAAGAAAGGCTCCTAAAAAGTTATGAAAGAAAATATTTAATACGGTATGAACTAAAACAAACCTAATTGTGTGCAATCTTACGTATAGTTAGATGGTTAACCTAATTTACTTCCTCTACTACAAAAACTCAGAAAAAAATATATACAATTATATAGGCTGAGTGGCCAGCCCTAGTGTCAGATTACATGCACCGCCCAAAAGCCTCTGATATGGCTTGACGGTTGTTGTTATAGAATCATAGAACAAACAACCGGGACCAACAATTTAACTTGTCATCGGGCCCACGATAGCACTCAGAAATAAATGCCATTCACGGTCACCCATCCGAAGACAGAGTGCATTATTTGAAATATTTTTCACGCTGGGCAATTGAGATGTTTTTTAAATGAACGAGATTTTCGAGGGTCAAGAAACTAACATTCCACTTCATTTCTCGTCACTTAGCATTCAGTTTGAAAGTGTCAAGTTGTAAGTAGGTAGGTACTTAAAACTACGCCTAACTTTAAAAGCTATTCATTGTTAAACTTGGCGCCATACTCATTGTTTTAGGCGATAATATTTTTAACGCTAGCTACATCAACGGAATATTAAAAGAAGGAAAGGCCTTATTTTTTATAACTAACTGAATAAAAGTATTTTCGTAATGCGTTGCGTGTTGGCACGTATAGGCACTTTAATTGAAAATATGAGTGAAAATAATTCATTTGCGCACTACTGCTATATAATTGACAAATGGGTAATAGGTAGTTAGTTTTATTTATTTTTAGAAAACACCAACAGTACACATATTAAATAATCAGATCATATTCATGTTTTCCGACAGACTCTAAAATGCTACTAAGTACGAGATTTCTGAACATCCCTGTTTGCTAAATATTCTCTGTTAAAATTGGTAATGAGAATATTACAATTTTTGCCTAGAAGGTACAGCTTGGCGAAAAAAGAATTGAAATTAATAGAGGCGCCACAATCGCAAATAGATATAAAAACTAGCAATCCTTTAGTATGTCTGAGGAAGATGACTGGACGAAATTCTCGCACTGACTGTTTGCCCCAGTGTTACCAGAAGAGCAAAAAATTCGTTTCGAGACGTTTTTACTAATCTTAATAGTATAAGTTACTTACTGTAAGTTTTATGTTAAAATTTGACCCATAGGCGACGTGTGACGTATGTACGAAGTATAGGCATGGGAAAATGTTCTTAGCTTTTAGTCATAATTATAATAACATTTTGAGAACAAATTAAAACATATTTAACGATGATATAATTAATTAAACGTTATTGCTAATAGCTTTGTGAAAATTTATTTTATTTTAAAATTCTCATGACCATTCTATGTTTATGATTCCATGGTTTTAACATGTTGCGTAACAATAAAACAAAGGTAAACCACTTCCGGTGTTTCAGAATACAAACATTTCCACTTAACAGGAACATAACGCTTATAATAGCTATGTTGTAGGTAGCTAAAATATAGTAGCTTCGAATATATAACTAATACCTCATATAATGAAGTATTTTGTACCTGCCATACCCATAAGACCCTTAAGGTTTAATTAATTTCGTCGGGCTTTTTTTTGCTATGGTCTTTTTCCAATAAAATCATAAAAATGCTACTCGTCTATCAACCACAACCGAACGCGTCATCCGACCAACGGTAGCGCTCAGTTGTAAATGCGAACAGATTTTATCCCATTGAAAGACTGACCTAATCAAACATTGCTTAACTTTGGTGATGTTTTAAGATAATTTGCGATCCACAAGCTCTGTTATAAAAATGATATTATATGTATTTGCTTTTCATATTTATATCCGAATAGTAATAACCGTCGGAGGAAATAGCAAATAGTTTCCGATTAAATATCACCTTGTTAATATCAACCTGCTTTAGAAGACCACACACGATCAAAGGAGAGACCAGAATAAAAGCGGCAACTATAAAAGTCCCTTTTCAGAAATAGCGTTCGATAAACTCGTACACTGATTAGAAAGGTAGAGATTAGAAACTCCAGAACCTGATAAAATTTACTTGCGTGTACTACAAGAATAAAAGTAAGTATTCAGTAGTATAATAAAATCCATTATATTTCAGAAGCAGAACTCTTTATTTAACATTCACAATATATATATTTCGGTAGGTACTCACATTACAAACGCTGACTCTTCAGCTCCCAGTTACTCCACTCAAACGTTACCAATTTACCAAATGCCTCGATGCCAGCTTCCGGATTCAACCATTCGCTACCGCTCCCCCCAACCCAATCCCTTTTTCTTGTCATTCAAAAATGGCGGATGACGTTTTTAACAAACGCCAACCGTTGCAAAGACAATTTTTCGTTCGAAAACTCGATAAATCGATTCAAGTCGATTCGAAACCTAACAGTAGTATATTTTACAGATGTAGATCAATCTGATGCTGCTTTTGCTTCTGTTTATAATCTTGATCATAACTGACCTGAAATCAATACTGACCTGAGTCACTATAAATGGAAATAGCATTACGGAGCATAACATGATATAAGAATAAAATTAAGCTCTGTGATCACAGTGATTTTTCCGTTCAAAACAATACTATTTATTGATACCATCAAAGTTACACGTCGAACACATTTACGTAACTCAGAGAAATGTTATCATTAACAACTCTGTGATCCAGACAGGTCACTTTGACATAATTCTGTCAACAAAATTTCCTCCATAATTCCATTCCTTTTCAACCGACTTGAAACAAGGAGGTTCTTAATTCGAATGTTTTTTTAATACATTTTTTGTATGTTATGTTACGCGATTACTCCGTAAATTAAGAACTGATTTTGATGATTCTCGTTTGGTAGGTAATACTTCAGAGGTGGTCCCATATACATATTATCGAAATCGGTTCAGTAGTTTGGTTTTTAAATCAAAATTACTAGATAATTAGGAAGATGTCATCCAGGTATTCGAAGTTGAAGTCGGTTGTTTTTTTTAATAGCATTTTATTATGTGGGGGTATTAGGTGACGAGTCCATTATAGAAACGTTCATGATATTTTATTATTAGTAAAATTGTTGTGAATGTAACTTTATGATAATAAATATTATTATATTCATAATTAATGTATGATTAGCATGAGGTCATTTTGCTTTTAAAATAATATGTTAAGGAAGATTTTTTTTGTATTAAGTGCTGCTCTTTCCAGCTAGCTCCATAATGTGTGTAATTATTTTTCTACGTGAGACTACTTTCACAGTCAGAGTTGTCTGTCTGTGGTTCTTTAATCTGTGATGCTGTGTTTTCCACCGTTATAATAATAAACATATCAGCAGTCTACATTTTACTAGTATTAACGGTTTCACGGAAACTTTAAATTTTATTTCTTGTTCTGGCTAACCTCATTTTAATTTTGGGGATAATCGTGGCCATTTATCTGCTTCGCCGTGGGTATGACTTTCGTTTTTCTTTTTCAAACATATTATAGGACCTGACATAATTTTTTTTTAAATATATCAGATACCTTATAGGCTGGCGCAACAATGCACGCGCTTATTGCTTTAAATGATATCTTGCAGGAAAAATAATCAAATATATTAATAACTTTTGTCATAGTAATTATAAAAAATATAAAATCTTGTAAAACTCTATTTTTTGTCTATCTTGCTCTGCATCCATTTGTCGCCTTTTTCATTGATATTATTAGTTACGACAACATAACAAAACGCATTGATTTGATCTTTGATTCACTATCATCATCATTAGACTTTGCCAAGCAAATGATGTACGTGTTTTAAGGATGAAAACAGTAACAGAAACGTAATGCAAACCTTCTTAATCCAGTTAAAGTAAACGCAATCTGCGATAAAAACGAGCTTTTAATCGTAATAGTAAAAGTATGTTTCAATAAAACCTCGACCTACCGTCGTCGCTAGGTTACAACCGCGGTGCGAAAAGAATGGAATTCCAATCCGTTAAGCCCATGCGATCCTGCTCCTATTTTGCTTTTTTAACTCACTTTAGCTACAGTGTGAATAAACAGTAACCTTACAGTCCTAATGCAGTAGTATATTTTTATTGATACTATGATAAATCGCTAGATGTCGCTACATTAAAAGTAACTGAAAATTATTATTATTACTTGAAGAGAGTTCATTGTACTCTTCAATGTAATAAACTTATACTTCGGGACCAACTCTGAAATAGCGGATAAAATAAAATTATATACCTAGGCTGAGGTCCAACTTTTCGTAGAGGTAAATGAGTTTTTTTTACGGAACAGCTTTTTTTTGTGATTTTATTGTTCGTAGTTGAACGAGCGAACAAAGCAAGCGACACCTTTGCAACGACTGGCAAAATTTGCTTCCGGATGTATAATTATGTATGGATGCTGTTGTTATTCTCATATAGTTCATATTTTTCAACTAACCTTGACGTAACTCATACTATGTATATATAATATACTCTATACAATATACAGCCTAAAAGCCACATTTGACATTTGATTTTTACATTTGACAGCCTGTCGCAAGTTGGTAGCAAGTCTGCCTTCAGAGCTGTAGGGCGTGGGTTCGACACTGGGTGGGGGACACCCAGGGCAAACATTTATGTGACCAACATAGATGTTTGTTCTGTGTCTGGGTGTAGTATGTATTTACGAAAAAATATATATAAGTATTCTATCAGCTATCTGGTTTCCATAATACAAGCTTTGCTTAGTATGGGGTAAGATGGCGCTGTGTGTAAAATGTCCCCCAATATTTATTTATTTATACATATTAAAAAGTCATTGTACTTCATTATTTTTTTCGGCGAGTTTTGTTTCCGGGAAGGGGGTAATTTCTCCAAAATGGGGGTAAGTTTACCGCATTCATCAGCGCCATTTACCGACATATTTTGATAATATTTAGCATAAATATGTGGTATTCATAAATAAAGAAACAAGATTTTTGAAATATTATGTACAATAATATAATTATGTCTTTCAAGGTAGTATTACCGTGCCGTTTAATTAAAAACGTACTTACTGTTTTACTGTGGTTGCAGCTACATGCGATTGTTTCCGTCGAACAATGAAAGTATGGCTGCAATCTTAACTCTAGAAAATGGTTTGCAAGTTTCAATCCAGCGCGCAAAATGCATCTGTTTTGATTAGAAAGCTTTAAAGTCACTATTGATTAATACTAATGAAGCTTATTGGCAACCATCGTTATAAATGTACTACGTACGTAGTAGGTACATGATATCTCAATCTTGGCAACATATTATGCAAGTAGCAAGTTCAGCAAATTTTGATAAAAAAATGAATTAGTATATTTCAGTTACTCCTTAAGTCACTTATTTTCTTAATACGCAAATTTAATACAAATAAGTGACGTGACAAAGTGACGTGAGAATTGTGGACTTGCGAACACCAATCCTGCGCCGCACTGCACTGCGCTCGTCACCCTGAGACATTAGATGTTAAATCTTTTCATAGAGTCAGCACTCTCGCTCTAACCGAGACAGACGTGTGCGCCACTGTTATATTAATATTTATATTATGTCTCGTAAATACAACGCTAAATAAACTTTAACGCGCGCTATAATAATACTGTGAAACGAATAAGTGCCACGACAAGTATTTAGTTGTAGGTTGCAGCTGTTATCAGTGCGATTCACAGCGCGCGGTTTGTTTACCTGCGATTATTACCAGGCCCGCCGAAGGTGCGTAAGCGCTTAGCGAGTGCGGAACGCGGTAACCTACCCGAACTTTCTGCGAATTGATAGTTAAAATTGCGTTTTGCCGGCTGGGGTGTGAATACCATTTCACTTCCAGGATGACTATCTGTACCGCTTGCCAAACTTTGGTAAATAATGCACAATTGGTAAAATGCTCCACTGAAGGCTGCAACAACTCTTATCATTATGAATGCGTCGGAATGTCAAGATCTGCATATACTAAACTGATAAAATCTTCTTCAACATGGTCATGCCCAGATAAGTGTGCTAAAATGCAACTGGGGAAGAGGTCCGACAACACGGATACACCGGTCCGGAATACGGGCATCCTTACGACCCCTGCATCCTCGCCGATTAAAAGCACACCTAAAGATCGAAAAGACAGCGACTCAAGTCTCAAGTTTCAAGAAGAAAGCCTAAACGCTATCATAGAAGAAAAAAATAAACAACTTTTAGTGGAGATTAATAAAATCATGGATAGAAAACTCAGCCAGGGTTACCAGAATCTATTAGATAAACAAAACGAGCTACAGCAGCAGTACGATAAAATGTTAGAAGCGATAAATAAGTATAGCGATGCTTACGACGCCACAATGCTAGAAGTGCGAGAATTTAGAAATGTGTCTATAAAAATAAACGACCTTGAAAGCACTAACTCCAAGCTTGCCACGAAATGTGACCTACTCGAAGCGCGTATGGATGAGCTGCAAAACCAGACCTATTTATGTGATGCTGAAATTAGAGGTATACCAGACATGAGTGGCGAAAACTTGAAAAATATTGTTGAGCAGATACACAAAGTCATTGACCTACAACCACCAGGTAGCACCATCTTAAACGTTTTCCGCGGCAAAAAATCGACGAAAACTGGCGACCGTCCCATTATTGTGTCCATGTCATCCCACCAGCTTCGTAATGAATTTCTAACCAAAGTAAAGTGGTACAATAAGCAATGTAAAGGTAGTAAGCTTTGTGTAAGTGATGTAGGTATAGCGACTACTAAGCCTCAACTTGTTTACATATCCGAGCGAATCACTATGCGCACAAAATACCTACTCTCACTGACTAGAGAGAAAGCTAAATTCCTGGGATACAAGTATGTCTGGACACGTAACGGTAAAATATACATCCGTAAGGAAGAAGGGGTACCTGGTAAACAAATAACATACGAAGCGCAGCTTTTGTCATTGTGACTTAATTTGAGTATTACTTTACTTATTTATTTGGTTTTGATCACTTGTCCTTTATATTATAAATATAACATAAATTGCTTATCACAATATATTATATATTCCACTTATATTAATACTATAATAATTATTTATTTTACTGATATTAAACAAAACATATCAACTAATTTACAGTACTATACAATTTCATATATCCTTATTATTCTAGTATGCATATATCGATTAAATAATCTGTCAAGAGCAATACTGGTGCCATCTCTCTGTCTGATTTTAAAGCTTTCCAATGGGTAATTTTGATCCTTTAGACTTTATTGATAATTCATTAAATTTACCAAATTGCAGTTTTGTAGATAACGTAGATAAACTTCAGCAACACATCAATTCACCAAGTACGTATAAACTGTTTTGTATGAATATTCGCAGTATACGGTGTAATTATGACGATTTCTTAGTGCTGCAAAGCAGGATTAATATAAATTTTGAATTCTACTGTTTCACAGAATGTTGGTTAACGAAAGACCACAATTTGGTAAACATGCCAGGTTATAACTTTTATTGCTCTGCGAGAAATTACAATCAGAATGATGGGGTTGTCATATATTGTAAAGATAATATGTCAATAGACTGTTTAGAATGCTATGATATAGCTGATTGTACAAATTTAGTAGTGACAGACAAAGAACAAAATGTAGTGGTGATATTCATCTATCGATCTCCTTCGTATAAAGACCCGAGAAAATTTATATCTAGCCTTCTTGATCATTTAAAGACCACTAGTAAATACAAAACGACTATCATTACTGGGGATATTAATTTGGATATCTTAGATGATCAGGACACCATTTTGCAGACTTATATTGATGGATTGGCCGAGTTGGGATTTGTTTCAGCAATAGACATTCCTACTAGAAGTAAAGCATCCCTTGATCATTACTTTGTTAGAAGTGCCGCAACGTTCAATGCTTACGTCCTAAATAGCATAGTAACAGATCATTGGCCAATCGTATTAGATATACAGCTGAAACAACCTAAAACCTCTTGTCATTCAAATAACAAAGATGTCATCAAATGGAATGCTGTTATAAATGACATACAAAGTGTAGATTGGGATCCCATGTATAATCTGAATGATATAAATGTGGCAATGGAGATATTTTCATTCAAAATGGGGGACATTATAAAAAAACATACACAAAGGCGACAGAAAGCCAAGAATTTGTCATATAAACCATGGATAACTGAAAAATTACTAGCTAGCGCTCGAAAACGAGATTCCATGCATTTAGAAGTACGTAAAAATCCCAGTAATCTGACTCTTACAAAAATCTACATACGGTACCGAAATACATGTAAAGAAGCAACAAGAATTGCGAAAGCACTATATTATAAAGCTCGGATTAGCGAAAATCTAAATAATCCACGTACATGTTGGCAGCTCCTTAATGAATATACAGGAGGTCCTAGACCTACCGAAGATAAAAATATTATTAAACTTCTTTCTAAACTCAATAAATCAAGCTTCTCTGAGGGACTACAAAAAATTAATTTATATTTTCAAAATATAGGTAATGAGCTAGCAAAAAAATTACTAAAACGCACAAATAAAACTTTAGACGACCTCTCTCATACCATTAGAAGTGACTATAAAAATAATGAATACTGTGATTCTTTCTTTTTCTCCCCAACCGATCATACAGAGGTTGATAAAATTATATTGGGACTTAAATCTAACTGCTCTCCAGGTGAAGATCAGATAACTGGAAAGATCTTAAAGAACTGTAGAAATACTCTAGTTACACCCATTACTTTCCTTTGTAATTTGAGTATGTCTACTGGTGTGTTTCCAACCCTGCTGAAGCGAGCCATCATAGTACCAATATTTAAAGGAGGTGATGCCAATGAGCTTACTAACTTTAGACCCATATCACTGTTGAGTGTTGTTTCTAAAGTCCTAGAAAAAATTGTGAAGAAAAGGATTACGGCTTACTTAAATAAATTTGATATTCTTAGTAAATACCAATACGGTTTCAGGCAACACATGAATACGGAAGATGCTTTAGTCAAAGCTGTTAGTGTGATCAGCGAACAGCTAGATCATGCGCGCAAATGTATAGGGGTCTTTCTAGACTTGTCAAAAGCGTTCGACACCGTTTCATCAAATATCCTGCTGGCGGAATTAGAACTAATTGGAATAAGAGGATCTGCTTTGGATTGGTTTGGGAGTTATCTTTTAGGAAGAACACAAAAGGTTGTGCTTAGAAAATCAGAGCTCGAATCAAGCTCTGTATCAATGGAATGTGGTGTCCCCCAAGGCAGTGTCTTGGGCCCAATCCTGTTTCTTATCTACGTCAACAAACTGCTGCGTATGAAACTAAGAAACTGTACACCTGTAGCATTTGCTGATGACACTCTGTTGTTGTTTCATGGAGCAAACTGGGAGGAAGCCTTTAAGAATTGTCAAGTTGGCCTGGACAAAACTCTAAAATGGATGGATTCTCGTGTGCTGACTGTTAATAAAAGCAAGACGAAGTACATTACTTTCTCTATTAATGCAAGTGGACAGCCACCAGAAAAACTACAACTAATAGCACACCAGGACGGGACATGCAGATTGCCCTATTCTGGACCGTGTATCAAGCATAAAATATTTAGGAGTAATCGTCGACCAATATTTAAACTGGAAGGAACAAATAATAAAAATTCGTCAACGACTTAGAAGCCTTTCGCATTTCTTCTGGCAAGTGCGGAATGTTGTGGATGGTAAACTTTTATGGGGTGTTTATTTTGCAATGGCACATTCTGTTTTATCTTATGGTATATTAGCATGGGGAGGAGCTGCTAAATCTAATCTATTAATTGCACAACCGGCTCAAAACAATATACTTAAGATAATAATGAGAAAGCCCTCTACTTACGATACAGAAGCACTCTATTCGAAATCCGGAATATTAAATTTAAGACAGACGTATGCCTACAAAGTAGCTTTATATTACATAAAGAATGAGCATTTGCATGATAAACACAACACTAAGCACAGCGTTCGCCATAAAAATGTTGGCAAGATTAAATTGAAAAAAGCAACACGAACTGTTTTCGCTACACGCTTTATATCGTGGGTTGGACCCCGCGTTTATAACAATCTGCCTGTGAACGTTAGAGGATCACTACCCGATTACAAACGAAAAAAGTTAATCAAAGCATGGCTTGTAGAACTAGGTTTTATTAAACTAGAAGATAAAGTCTTTTCGTTATTGGGGTAAGATCAGAAAATAAGCCAATACAATAAATGGTTTGGTATTGGTTTACAGAGTATAATTTTATTAATTAATATTTAAAAAAGAAACCAATTAGAATATAGCATTTCGAAAAAGAAATTGTTAAAATCGATAGCATATTTATAAAATATTATTAATCACACACAACAATGCATTTTGTAAATATGTTAAGAGACAGTACATAAATTTATAAGATATTTAGATGACAATATATATATATATATATATATCATATATATATATTTATATATTATATAATATACACGACGATATAACGCGTAAATTTTAATCTTTGTATTGTTAATATATATAATCAAAGCCTCAAAGGAAATGTATAAGTATTATATATTTATTTATAATATATATTTATATATAGAAACATATATATCTACTTTTTTATTTTATTTTAGTTTATGTTTTTTATTATAATCTTAATTTTGGTGCGAGTGTTTGCTCGGCTATGGAGCGAGATAGCGGACTGCAGTAGTCCTCGACACGGGTGTTCCTAGTGAGGACTGCTACACAAAGTTTACTAATTGTCCCGTTTTAGTAGAGTGTATGATTATAGATTACCATGCTAGTAATAAGTGAAATATTTAAGACCTGTTTTTATTTTTTGTTAAGCGTGTGTAATAAATAAATATACCCAGTAATTTCTCTGGTATAATATAAATTAATATAATTAGGTACTAAAACTGGCCTAGCACACAAACCACTTGCTCTTACGCACTATAGCTGAGTAAGGACAGTTTTGCATAGGTACGAAGCAGTCGGAGCATCCCAAACACTTATATAAAATTAAAATATATCAGTGGTCAAAATTAGGTAAGCAAGTAGAAGTTATAACTTAACAGAGATCAAAAAGAAAAAACAAAATTTTCAAAAAAGCTCTGCTGTAACTGCCTTTAAATCAGTGGAATGCATTGCCTGAGTATGATCAGATCTTTTCCGATATCTTCCAAATAGATACAATTTAGATAAGTACTAATCTACAATCTGTCTTCAAGTTGCAAGTGAATCTGTTTCTTCCAAGCTGTTCCATCGTAGATAGACCACATCGTCATTTACTGTGGGGAAATACCTAAAAAGAAAATAATGAAAGTATGCATTCTAGCTTCCACCGACTTAAAAATGCAGCGAGGTTTAATACTGATTTATTAGAACAGACGCGGTATCACTACAGCCAGAGAATAAGGGCTATAGTGTGTCCCACCCCAAGGCACCCTGAGATTAATTCACTGAATAAATAAAAGTCAGCGGATTAGGCCAAAGTCGTTTCCTTTCCCTCTCGAGCTGACCTCGCGTGCTTTTGTGGAAAAATGCCCACGACATTAATAAAATCGCAGACGACGCCGACTGCGCGAATCAAAGTAAGGATGGCGTGGAGCGGTACGAACTTGGAAAGATTTTGAAAACCATAGATTCTATTCCAATTAAAAGTTTTCGTAGGTTTAGGACTCTACTGCAGAGTCCGCCTGGGGAAGTACCACACCTTTGTCAGTTATACAACCGCCAAACAGTAGTGTGCAAGCATTACTGTGTTCCGGTTTGAAGGGCAATGCTACCAATGCAATTACTGGGTATGAAGAGATTTAACATCTAATATCTCCAGGGGGACGAGCGCAGTACAGTGCGGCGCAGGGTTGTGTTCGCAAGTTCACAATTCTAGCACTGCTTCTGTTAGTGGCAAGCATGACGCTTACCACCAGGTGAACGTCTTGCACGTCTCGTCACTTGATTGTATGAAAAAAAATCTATCCTGAGTTTTGTATGTAAGTATAATAATCCCCGCTGCAACCCAAACAAATACACGTGCGCCATTAATTTATGAATAGCAATAAAAAATATGTCATTTTTTATTTTTATATTGAGACTTTGTCAGTTAAAAAAAAAAGGCAATTATTCAAGCGCCATCTCTTAGCATTATTTACAGCCTTTGATTATTACGCAACCTATTGAGATAGATTAGCTATGATTTGAGAGTTTTTTTGGATAAAAAATTCTAAAATATTGAACCATCTCGCTGATGGCAAAGTTTTGATCTGTGCACATTTTAGATTGAAATATGAAAGCTGACTAACCACCTCTGCAAAGGAACTTTCGCTTATGTGTTCTATTGCCGAGAATAATGAGTTCGATCACGAGCTACCAAATAAATGACAGTCTTAACCTTTTCACCGCCAAGAACACCAACTATAGAAGTTCGAGATTGTTGTGCCTTCAGTGCCACTAGGTACTTTATTGGAAGTTCATCATTACCTTAGTTTTTTGGAACCTTGGCGTGCAAAACATGGCAATGCAAATATGCCGTAATGGTCAAAAGGATAGTAAATAAAAAAAGTTATTCGCGTGAAAGATCATTTGAAAACTTTTTTTAAGTAGACTAATAAATAGCAAGATGACACAAAATCATATGTTGTAGCTAACTTTGAATTAAATTACCTTACTTAACCTTGATACCTCAAGAAGGTTACAATCATCTAAAGTGGTACGTCTTACACGTACGTAATGAATTAGTACCTAACTGCAAACAATATCCATAGAAAAACTACAAATGAAAGTACCCTGTGAAACCAAAGATTACGAAGGATGCGCCATCGCGTAATAAAATAACGTTTGAAAATGACCCCCGCGCCGTCATGTTAACGAGTTGCGCTGGAGTGCGAACAAAGATATGTAATTACTGTATTTGCTCTTAACAATAATTTATTTTGTGCGCCTACATCCCCATCTCTTTAACCGCGGGGATGACTGGTAGAAACTGCTTTAGCATGAAGTCCTCCTTTTGTACATCAATGTATTTATGTGTGTAATAAAGAATTATATAAATAAGATAGCACTTTCATGAGAGCAAAAGGGATAGCGCGCGTCTCGCTTAGTGAACGCAGACAGGCGAGACAGTCCTTAGGGCCGTCTTCACGGGGCCATTTTAGGGCGCGATATGACATATCTCCCTGCTTATATATATAATATCATTGTGTGAAACTAATACATTTTATTTGCTAAAAGCATTCTCCAGGCAAATTCAACTAGTCTAGAGTATTCCCTGCAGAAATATTCCATCTATGATAGATGATTGTAACTTCTATTACAGAACACGACTTTGAGATGAAAAACTGATATTTCCAACACAAAGGCAGAAAGGTAACTTCAAATTTTCCTCTCACGTTACGCAAATCCCGACCTGTTTGCTGTGAACAAATGTTTAATGTACCCAGGTTAAACAAAGATACGTAACTATAGTATATGTCTTTATTATGTAGCTTTGTATAGGTATGATAGCTTTAGTCTCCAGGGAACCGGAGATGAATCACGAAATTTGAAAAACCTTTTTAAAAATTTCCACGTTGCCAGACGCTTGGACTCATAAAAATTTCAGCTTACGGCTTTTATGCTTACAAAATGAAATAGTGGTTTGTTTTCGCCAAGCGATATTATTAACCATTCGCGGTTTAATTTCTTAAGTGCGGGTTTTATATTTGTTTTGTTTGATAAATGCTTGTAATTAAAAGTTAGCAAAATTGGAGTAGGTACTAACTGTAGGCTAATTTCATCTTCTTTGTTTTTAAATGCTAAGCTTTATTTTATTTTTCGCTGTGCTATATTACTATTAACTAAATAAGTGTCATGTAGGTATTATTAATTTTATATAAAGTGAATTTTGAAACCTTACTAATAGGTACTCGTAACATCAGTGTTCATCATTACCATTAACCATTTTCGAAAACGGGTAATAAAAAACGTTTAAACATCGGTATTATACGTAAGTAAATATTTAAATGTTGAAAAAGAAAACTCAATATATCTATCTATACTTACGTATTGAATACTTTGTTAGTACGAGTAGTTTCGAGTCAGAGTAAGTAGCAGCATTATCGCAAATTGCATTAAGGTTTGCTAAGAAAATTGTGTAGTATATGCAAATACTTGTTATGCACCTTATTTTATTCTCTGAATAGAATTTAATTTTGTATATACTTTCATTAATTATTACATTCATCAAGCTCATAGCATAGGTAATAAAAACATGGTGTTCACTTGAATGACGGACACTATAGGATCACTTCATAAATCGTGAAAAAAATATATCTGTTATTCAATAGAAAAATGTCATTCACTCTCAACGAAATGAATGAAACAGATAATATTTTTTCGCGAGTTCAGATGCGGTCTCATAGGAAAAGTTATTCATAATGATGAGTACCTTTATATCCTAGAATATGTCAGTCGTTCAAATTATTATAGTCAGTTGGGTTTACAGGCTAATTGGTTGAATTCTCGAGTTATAGATAGAGGTTACTCAATACCCGAAGTGACAAATAGGTACTTATTTTTTTTGATATATAAACAAATCAAATTAATTAGATTCAATAGTTATATCAAATTAAATTACCTAAATGCAATTAAGTTCAATGATATCAATTCACTCAATTGCATCAAATCAATTAAATTCAATAAAGTCAAATGGATTAAATTCAAATAAAAAAAATTAGATATATTTTTAATTACCTACTGAATCCAACTTTTTTCCCAACATGAAAAACTAATTATACTCGTACTCTTCTAGAAATACTACTACGTAGGTACTGTACATTATTTGCGTATACTATAAATCTGATCCAAGAAGTAGAACGGGTCATAAAATGCACGTCTCTCGGAGAAGTCTCTCCAATCAATCACAAACTAATCGAAAATTCCGAGTCAGTAAGCGGAGAGGCGACTGTGGACGGATTATGTTATCTTAGACATTACTTGGCTCTGCAACGATTCTGTTGAGTGATTTTGATTCGTATTTCTAAAACTAAATAGCTGAGGCTATTTAAGGGCCCTGTTAAAAAAAAACACGGGCAGTTATAGCAGATTTTTTACGGTTTTATGAGTTTGTGTTTTCCCAAAAAATATATTTGTATCTATAAGATGTGAGAAGTGAACTAAAGCTTTTGTAATCTTTCAAAAAAAAATTGATATTAAGAATTTTTTTTTACGAAACACCTCTATTTTTACACATTACAACAGTCTTAATCATAATAAAATTACAAGTTTTGCACGAAAATTCATTCACTTGTAAATAATATAGTTTGTCATGAACCGCTCTTAGTTTTCATATAGTTATTTATGATACTAGTGCGGTAAGTTGGTTCTTATAAACGAGTAGACGAATGTAACGAGTATTTACCATAGTCACGAGTTTTTAAAAACCAATTCCGCACGAGTGCCATACAACGTTTTACAACACAATTGAGAGAAAACAGATAGACAGAAGTACTTACAACAGATAATGAGACAAACTTTATTATTTTGTTTATAAATGTCGGTCAGAAAGTCGCAATTAAATATTTGACACTGGCAAATGCACAAAGTGCGATGCCATTATCTTCTTAGCAGGAAAGAAGAAAAAAAAATGGTTCCAAAGTTCGTCTTCGTTAAAACGTTCCTAATATGAGTGTCTTTTCGTGTTGTTTCCAAAACTCCGAAGAAGGTTGTAGTAAAGTTGCCACGACTTTGCTAGAGCGTGACTGGACTTGACTGTGACTTGAAAATTATCAAAAACGTGATACAAATAAATACTTGACACTGGCAAATGCACAAAGTGCGACGCCATAATCCTCCTAGGAGGAAAGATGAAATGGCGCGAATTAACAAATGGCGTTACGTGTGCGTGGTGAAAATTAGAACTACATCTTTCGTCTCATTTTCTGTTTAGTATTAAAGTGAGACAAACGTATGAGCAAAAGCGCTTTCAAGGAGGTTCGATCGTTCAGCTTATTTATTCTCGTAATGTGAAACTCTTTGGTGGAGTACTTATATTATTATTAAGGAAATTTAAAAAATACCGTAATGTTTACGCACGAGGCTATACAAGGGAGCGTGCGTAATGTTCAACTTTCGAACGATGTATATGCAATGCATTTTTCGAGCATATGTGTTGTAAAAATATTTAATTATGCTTGTAATAAATTAAAAATGGGTCTGAAACCTCAAAAATCGAATCTTGACACGCACGAATATGCGTAACTGTCATATTTTTGCTCCGCTAAATGTGGCCCTATCTCATTCAACTTTAGAATAATGATTGAACACAGTAAAAAATGTGCTTGCAACATGGATGTACACGGCCTTAAGTTTAAATTCGAACGAAAGCAATTGAAAGTATGAAGTTGAGTATAAATAAAAATCAATTGCCGTAATGTAAGTATGTAAAAGTAAGTGTAAGTGTGTAGGTAAGTCGCGGGCAACCGGTAGATGCAAATGGCAGGTTATCGTACAGTGTGGCTATCTAACAGGGAGGCCTCCGTTCAGCAGTGGACGTCTCCGGGCTGATAATGAAGTATGTAAAAGTTCATCACTTGACTATGGCTATACCGATTTGACAGTTATTTTTTGTTGTGTTCTTTTTTTTTTTTTTTTTTTTTTAGTTATTGGCATCGCACGTATTTTATTAAAACCAAGTTAAATATGTCATAATATCACAGTCAGTCACACGAAATTAGTCATAGTCGAGTCCAAGTCATACCCTAGTAAAGTTGTGGCGACTTTACTATGAGCTTCTATGGAGTTTTGAAAACAACACGAAAAGACATGTTTCACCACATTATATCACTTGCCCACACGCGTGCATGTAATTTAACACTCAATGAATAAAACACCACCATTTTTAACCATTAATTCGCGAAAAAGCACAAGTTTAAGAAAATAATAGAATGCAACGACATGATTTTTCCGTGTTCCCGCCAAAAAACCTGTTGTGTTCTTGAATGTAAGGATTGTAAGAAAAAAAACAATTGCACTCGCGCGAAGCCGGGACGGGCTGCTTAGTAAGGTGTTACACAGTGGCCGTGGTGAGATAAATCTAACAAACTGATCTGACAACGGACGCCTAACGATAAAATGAACGCAATATTATGCAACTGACGGGTGCTGATGGCGGTTAGTCTTCGAATGGGTGAACGTGAGTGCCATTTTTTTTTATATCTGAACGGTACCGTAGGCGGATGACAGATTAAACAGTCGGTCTCGAGCCTCTCGTGTCGAGTTGGTGAATAGCCCGATTGAACCTACTATCCTACTAATGTTATAAATGCCAAAGTTTGTATGTTTGGATGTTTAGATGTTTGGATGTTGTTACTCAATCACATAAAAACGTTTGAATGGATTTGGATACAATTTGGTATAGGGGTAGCTTATAACTTAGAATAACACAAAAGCTATTTTGTTATCCCAGAAATCGGGGGTGAAACCGCGTGGCGATGCTAGTTGATCCATATTGTTATAACAACCTTCATGCCATTATTACAGGCCTACAGGCTTGCCTACAGGCGACAAGTAAACTCTGACACGAGGGCTGGCAACTAAGTCTATCGGAATTTAATTTATTTTCATGGCAGGTAAATGTATTTTTGTAGTGGTAGGACTCCACTGCAGAGTCCGACTGGGGAAGTACCACACCTTTGTCAGTTATTCAACTGCCAAGCAGTAGTGTGCAAGCATTACTGTGTTCTGGTTTGAAGGGCAATGTTACCAGAGAAATTACTGGGTATGATGAGATTTAATATCTAATATCTCAGGGTGACGAGTGTAGTGCAGTTCTGGCACTGCTACTGTTAGTGGCAGGCGTGACGCTTACCACCAGGCGTACGTCTTGTTCGACTCGTTACTTGAATGTATAAAAAAAAAGAAAAAAAGTATTTTAGCGTAGCTTGAGTGTAAATATATATGTACAAATAGTGCAACATACATACAGTGTTCGAATATTCGAATGTAATAAAAATTTACCACAACATTTGCAAAACCTAGAAGAATCGTTATAAAATTGAATAAAAAATCATATTCTATGGCAAGTTTTCTTGATAAATATAATTATGACAGTGTAAAATTAATTGCAGAAAATTTTTAAAAAGCATTTTTAGAGAAAACTTTGTTATTTCAAAACTGAATAACGAGTAAACTTGCTAGTATGATAATACTATGAACTAATTTATAGCTGCTTTTATTGCTGTAAAGTTTATTTTAGTTTACAGTCAGTTATAGTTAAGACACCTATTATATTTACTATATTCGTCGTCAGCCATAAAAAGTCCACTGCTGGATGAAGGCCTCCCCTTAATAGAGGGGTGCTGCCATAATCCCCACGCTTGGCAGGCTTGGGGATCGCAGAATGCTCACCGCCATTAACCAAGAGGACGCTGCTGCCCGTCCTCCGGTGGGTCTGGTTGCAGTTTAAGGACATACCCAGGTCCAGGGCCCAGGTAATATTTACTATATTATTTCAGTTATATTTTTATATATATTATATTTTACTAGAGGTCGCCCGCGACTTCGTCCGCGTTCGGAAGAAATTCGCCCCCAAATACTCGTATCCTCTATACCGCTGGGTTACTGAAATAGGTACTAATTTTTTCCTCCCCAGAACCACTTCAGATGAACCCTAGTAAAAAAATTATTATTGTTTTTGTTTTTAAAAAGTTTATGCAATTGCCATTTTTATCACTATAACATCAAAAACAAATAATTTCCATTATATATATCTTCATCCCCCATTTCACCCCTCTTAAGACATTCCAGTCAAAAAATATTTAAAACAGCTTGTTTTGTATTTCAAATGAAAAAAAACAAATTTCCAGTCTGTACGACCAGTGGTTTATCGTAGGCTGTGCGTTGTGTATCAGTCATTGAGCCATGACAGAGATTCATAAAGTATTAGTTTTTTTTTGCCATTTTTATGTTGGTTAGGTGTAACGTAGTCTCACCATCTTCAACCACTATACAGTCGCATCATAACCCAGAAGACGTCCACTGCTGGATGAGGCCTCCCCCTACTTATAGGGAGGGGTTGCCATAATCCCCACGCACATAGTCACGAGTTTGTAAAAACCAATACCGCACGAGTGCCATACAACGTTTTACAACACATTTGCGAGAAAACAGATAACAGAAGAACCAGTCACTTCCTCATAATATTTTGTAGCCAACTACTTAACATAATTTAGACATAGTTATTAGGTCCGCAACATCTCCAACAACACCACCACCACCAACAACACCTCCCTTTAAGGGAGAGGCTTTCGTCCTGCAGTGGATGTCTTCCGGCTGTTGATGTGTGTGTGTATTAGGTCCGAAACAAGAAAAGAAAAAGAAAAAAGCATTTTTTGGGTTATGGGCCGCACTAAGCATGAATCTTATAATATGTATCTGCTAAATATTTGACAGTAAGTAGTAGTTGTAGTTTTGCAAACGTGTTCCATCGTAGGCTGCGTCTTCGTTTAACATCAGACGAGACGAAAATAAATATGTAAAAATGTTATTCACATTCATAGGAGTATGCTTATTAAAAAAATATATGACCAGTACTAAGCCGCACGTCATTAAGAGTTTCAATTTCTACATAATTTCTAGTACCACTGCGCACTTAGCAGTCGCAAGAAGCTTCCACTTTATAACTGCCTCTAAGTGGTGGCATTAATTTCATTTATCTCTTTGCCTGGAAAATGTTTCTTTAACAATGTCGAAGTTAGAAACGTTTTTTCGTAGATTTATAACTAGTTAGTACGTGAATTAGGCGTCCCTAAGCGTTTTTCTGAAATGGATCCTATGATTGCTTTACGATTTTTTATTGTGGCCTTTAGAACGTAATTCTGTTCACAAATATGGAAATAATCGGCGTACAGTATTCTATCCATACCACAGAAAAGCGAAGGCCCTTTTACTTCTCTCTTCAGTGATCTATACCTATATAAAAATACATGGGCAAGCGTGCTCCATCTACCTTATCTTCACTTACCGTCAGGTGAGATGTGGTCAAAGCTAGCCCATTCTAAAATCAAAATCAAATCAAATCAAATATCATTTATTTCAGATTACATAAATCAATATAGCACAAAAATAATTAATTGAAGAATGTCGTTATTAATTAAAATTAGATTAGAAATCACATTAAATTGAAATTAAACAGATTGAATCGACACGAGAAAACAAAAAAAAAAACAATAATAGTTAAATACAGACGAAATAGAATATCTTCCTCGTATTAGGAGTTAGGTTAACCTACACTAAATAACTTTCTTCAAACTTTATTCATCTCTCAAAAAAAACATAGGTACAGCAAATATAACCCTAGAAAGCGAAGGACAAAATAAACTTCCAACCCAAAGAAAATATTATATACTCTTCCAAAAATTACTATGAAGATATTCAAAGAGATATTTTTTGTTACAATTCGTTGCTGAATAAAACGATAAAAAAAAATACAACCTACTTCAACTTCGAATAGCTGGATGACATCTTCATACTTTCTAGAAATTTTGATTTAAAAACCAAACTACTGAACCTATTTCAATAAAATCTCGACCACCTCGAAACAAAAAGAATTACCTAACATACAAAAAAAAATACATTGTCGAATTGAGAACCTCCTTTTTTAAAGTCTGTTAAAAAATAAAATGACAGAGACATGTCTACAGTAGACCTAGACTTAATAAAGAAAATAAAAATAAAATAATAAAATTATGATGCTCAACAATTTTTGTTCACGTTGATGTAACAGCAGTGAAAGATATGGCGACTGGTTGAGTGGACAAGGGCCGAGCTCTACGACTTATTGAATGATGGGGTGACGCGAGGTGCCGAGGTGGATAAGGGATGCCCAGCGTAAGATGACCTCCGGCCTACTGTTTGAAGAAGTAGAAACCAGTCGGCTGTGAAATTACTATTGCTTGCTGTCACGACAGTGTCAAATTCTTCAGCCGCCAGAATGGGCACGTTTGGGCAGGGTGCATTACGGGGGGGAATTTTCGACGAATAATGTTTTCGCATTAAGATTTAATTTTAAATATTTTATGTAATCGTCAGCCATGTCAGAGGCCTCCGGGCGGCACATTAACTCTGACACTAGGGCTGGCCACTTTAGCCTATACGAACTTACTTACTTACTTTTTTATTATAAATATATTTAATATTTTGTTATCTAATTAGAATAATATTATTTGAATTCTTCAGTTTTTTTTTTAATGTAGACGTGAATGAGAATTTTCAAAGAATAAAACCGTTAAGACCATTGACAATACCCGAATCAGATTTATTATACAAATTTACATGTCAAGTTATTAATAGTATAAATAGTCAATATGAAAGTCAATTAATATTAAATCTAACAGAAAAATAAGATTGAATTTTACAAAATACTTTAAAGCCTTGCTTCAATATTTTTTTGAAGCAAAGGTTTTGATTGAAATTAAAATTGATTGATGAGATAATGTGTGAATTATGTCAATTGAACTTTACAAAAATGTTAAAACTACTTAATTTTTTTGAATACTGTGTAGTGACGAGACGAGCGAGACGTTCGCCTGGTGGTAAGTGTCACGCATGCCCATGTCAGTAGCAGTGCTAGAATTGTGAACTTGCGAACAAAATCCTGCACTGCACTGCGCTCGTCACCCTGACCTGAGATATTAGATGTCAAATCTCTTCATGCACAGTAATTGCTCTGGTGACATTGCCTTTCAAACAAAAACACAGTAATGCTTGCACACTATTGCTTGGCAATTGAATAACTGGTAAAGGTGTGGTACTTCCCCACGCGGACTCTGCAGTTGAGTTCTACCAGTACATTATGCTTACACCTTCTTGCTTTTGCCTTCTAATTAACTAATTAACCGACTTCATTTTATGATACGATTCAATAGTAAACAATAGTATTCAAGTTAGAGGTCAGATAACGCTGGTGATTGCTATTCCACACCTGACCCCCAAGTCAGGATCAACACGTGGATGTTCCTGTTACTTTGTCCGTAATTACGGGACCAGGGCCTTAACTATGTGACGGTAACAGTAATAAAACAGGGGAAGTTATAAAGATAAGACAGGGAAAGAAACTTTAGTTAATTGAAAATAACGTGGTCATACACGGGTGTCATGTCCATACATGTCCTTCAGTGTTCAAGCTTTCCTGCAGTGGAATGCACTCGCTTCTTCTGTCAGACACGCTAAATCTCTTCCTATTTTTAATAATCATGTATATAAACACTATCTTTCCATAAATTAATTGGTACGTTTGTATATATACATGTATATATTATATTGGTGCTTATATATGTTATGTATACTTAGTATTATTTATGTATCACTATTTTATTGTATTTTAACTTTTTTATATATTTGCAGTATTAATTTATTATATTTTATATATCATGTACACCACCGACCAAATTGCATTTGCCTCCGTTAGTACAGTCTATCCAAAGGTTGCCTGGAAGAACCGCTTAAGGTGATAAGGCCGCCCCTTGTACTGCCAAATAATGTACCCTGATTAGTTGTAAGTTGTTACATATAATGATAATAATACAGATAATATAATACTGTCTTATAATTGTGGCACCAAAAAGTACTCACTTACTTACTTACTTACTTTTTTTTATTGTGGCACCAGCGCCATTTATCACAGATCGTTACTTAAACTTATTAATGTTTTTACAGTACAAAGGTATACTGAGAATGGTTTAAGGAATATTGGCCCTAAATATATACCTACTAGAGGTCGCCCGCGACTTCGTCAGCATACTGAAGAAATTCGGCCCCCTCTCAAAATTCCCCACTTTAAATAATCCGGAGCAATTTTTTTACCCCCGCCCTGCCCCCAACACTTTAATGAACTACCCAAATATCAAGTTTCCATAACACATTCCACCCCCCCCCTTTTCCCCCTTAAAACGTCCGTGTCAAAAAAATATTGAAAACAGCATTTTTTATTTTAATTGAACTATCCAAATCCAAATTTTCGTGACAAAAAATCCAAAAACAAAGGACTTTCATACAAACGTTTCCCTCCTTTTCCTTTTATTTTTCTTTTTCCTTAGGGTCGAACTTCGAAAAATCCTTTCTCAGTACACCCGTACGCATCGAGACGAATACACCCTCCAAATTTCAAGTCTGAACGCCTAGCGGTTAGGGCTGTGCATTGTCTGTCAGTCAGTCAGTCAGGACAGAGCCTTTTATAGTAATAGATAGAGTTCCTGTTCAGACAATTTATTTTTATGCAACCAGTAAAAAACGAAACAAAGAAGATTTTCCAAAAATTGTCCCATTAGGTACCCACCCAAGTCGATGGATCTAATAACAAAGCAAGACGCTTTCGAACCATTTCCTAATAATTATAATCTTCCGCTCTGTCGGGTCGAGACAAAGATAAAAATTAACATATTTCTAATTCTAAACTTGACTATTGTCCCAGAGAATCGAGTGAATTTAATCGTTGGCCGACAATTTGCTGTAAAAATTAGGTGGCGTGGGAGCCAATTAGAAGAAATAGAGGTTAAAGTCAGGGCAACTGCCAGTCGGGCTTTGTGATCGTTAATTCATCTTAATTACCTTTTTGATGGACTTTCCGAAGGTTGAAAACCTCCGTCACGGATTCAAAGGGATGAAACCACTTTATATTCTGATGAATTTTAAAAACTTGCAAGGCTGAAGATACCACGAATTTGTTAAAAGACTTCTACGGTTTTAATAAGAAATTAAACGAAGAACAATTTACAGTTATATTATGAAACTGACGTGGTTTTGACACATTTTTGTTGCATTGCTAAGTAGGTCTTAGGTTTAGGTAGGCTAAACATAGTCGGAATATCCGATTTAATTAAACGTGAGTATTCCCGTATCAAATACACATCAACAGCCGGAAGTCGTCCACTGCTAGACGAAGGCCTGTCCCTTAAAGGGAGGTATAAATAATTTAAAAAAAAATTACAGTTGCTCCGGCCAAAATGTGATCCAGTTTTGTAGGATACTTACTGTAGGGATCTGCTGAAATAATTGTTATATTATCTTTGCTTCAGTTAAATATTCTAAGTGCGACTTAGAGTACTTGGCTAGTTTGTAAACTAGCGGTTTTACCTGCAATTTCTGGGATAAAAAAATATCCTAAAAAGATTTTACCAAGCTAAGTCCAAGGCTAAGTTAAGTTTTTGACTGGTGCTTCGGTAAGTACTTATTATTTATTTTAATTTTGACCTATGTAATGAATTGTGATGCAGGAATGTAATTTTTTATAGCTAAGTCTATACCAATTTTCATCCAAATCCGTTCATTAGTTTTTACGTGATTGTGTAATACACATCCGAACAAGCAAACTTTGTTTTTTTATTATATTAGTAGAATATAATTACAAGTTGGGACCTGGGTAATGGGTATGTCCTAAAACTGCACCCAGAACCACCGGAAAACTGAACCACTGCTGAGCATTCTGCTCTGATCCCCAAGCCTCCTACCGAGCGTGGGGATTATGGCAAACAATTATTAAGAGCGAGGCCTTCATCCAACAGTGGACGTTATCTGGCTGTTAAAGATGACGATAATTACAAGTACATTGTAGTTTACGGTTGATGCTTCTATATATTATCATTTTTGCCATTGGTTTTTATGAGAGTAGAAAAAAATATATTTCTTGTACATATACTCTCTTAATTTTTATACCGCCAGTCTCTTGTGAGTTCAGGACTACTACAGGTATGCTTGACATATGATACATTTATCAATGTTTGTACTAGATATATAATATTTTATATGAAGTGTTTCCACACTTGGGTATTTTGTTATTAATTCATAGTATGAAAAATTAAGATGTATGGCTGGGTTTGAACCTGCATACGGGTTTCTGACCCGACTGCTACTAAGTGATACTTATTTAGAGTTTCAAGAACTGGACGCGTGTTCAACATGTCGCTATTAAGGCTTGCCACCGACTGGCAAGCCCTCAAATAAACTGGTGCATTTCAGATCTTCGTAAACGATATGAGAATTTAACAGACCTCAACTTACGCCATTCAAATTAATGGTCGTGTACAACAGACGCGCAAACGAGAGTGTAAAGCTGGCTGCTGTTATAAAATCTGAATTTCATTAACCGTAAATAAGTGGAGCAATTTGTCGGTGTGCGGGTAATTGCGTCCGTGTCCTCGGAGACCGCAGCTATCGAAGTTTTATTTTCAGGGTTCTCAGCGTGAAAGGCAATGAAGAAGCCCTGATGGTTTAAGCATGACACGCGTCCTGTCCCTTTATTGGTTTTCGGGAAAGTTCAGAATTAGTTAACCCGTTTTTGTCTTTATCCATCGGATTACGAATTTGAAAGGAACGAAAAGACAAAGCAGGATTAACTATGTCGAGGCTAATCTTGCTTATTAAGAAGAGCATTAAACAAAAAAGGGCCACATTTAATAAACTTCGTGAGGCTTCGACATAGTTAAATAGTATTATGTCTTTATTGTCAGAGTTCAATTTTTGGTAAAGATTTATTCAGAAAGTTCTGGCCCTTTTTCGCAAAAGCGAAAGCTTGAGCGTATATTTACAACCAACTTTAAATAAGGAGGTTCTCAATTTGACTGAATGTTTTTTTTTTAAATATGTATGTTACACGATTACTCCGCCAATTATGACCCGTTTTTGATGACTCTTTTTTTGTTTAGTAGGTGATACTTTACAAAGTGGTCCCATATACATTTTATCGCAATCGGTTCAGAAGTTTGGTTAATAAATCAAAATAACTGGAAAATCATGATGTCATCCAGTTAGTCGAAACTGAAGTCGGCTGTTTTTTAAATCGTATTATGTATTATATGAATATATATATAATTGTAAGTACCACATAAAAGTGAAGCCAAATTAAAGCGCGTTCTGCTTAGAAATTCATTAAATTTTTTTTGCATGCTTGAGTGTTTATTCGGTTTGTTACAAAGCAATAAAAAGAACAGCAATGTTTCCCTTGGAGGGTCTTGATGACATACTATTTTGTGTGCATTTTCCTGCAGTTAAACCTACGGAACCCATAGTAACCAAGTCAAAATCACGCCTCTAAGGTTCCATTTCCTTTTTCTTGGTCACATCGACGTTGTATCGATATTCATCGAATTAGGTTAAATATCGTATCTCGGACGTGCTGTAATTTTGTTGTTGAGTAATGAGTTACAATTAAAATCGATTTCGATTTTTATGTGTTTGCAAGAGTCCAAATTTTAAGTGATCGTAAAACTCGGTTTTAAACACATGCGTTACCTGTATTACAATTTATTTTTTGGGACTGTTTCTTACTAAGTAAATAACTGTAAATTTACACTTACATTCTGTTATTTTAAACATAATACATTAAAAAAAAAGTTTATTGAGGTTAAAAACGAATCTAGTAAATAAAAAAAACTATAATCGCATTCTACTCAAAGTGTCTCTGTCGCGCCATTTAATGGCAGTATTAATATCAGGCTTCCAATTAGATTCAGATGCTACAAAAGACGTGGTTTCTATTAGACCGTGCGCGCACATGGTGGTCTGACATATTTTAAAACTGCACTTGATATTTTCCTTTTGGCTTTTGCTTTTTCGGTTTATGATATGGGTAGTACAATAAATTATGTCCTTGGTGGAGTTCGGCTGGTTAAATAGCGAAGAATATGTCTCATTATGGTTTCATAGACAACGATAAAACGATGATTTACCTCATTAGTTTTTCTTTCAGATGGCCCACCGCCTATTTGCACTTACACCGCGTTGACACGATCCGAGTCAGCTCGGTCCGATCGCACTCTGATGCCTACTCGGCAACCGAGAATCCAAGTGCACTCGGATGATATTGACCGATCTGAGTAGACTCGGACCGCGCTCTACTTTTTCGAGCTAGCTCGTATACGAGTAGTGAAATAAAATTTCGAATAATAGAAAACCAAAGTGGTTTGACAGTGACAATTATTACATTTGATTGTGAGCAATAACGGAAATAACGAAGAAAACGATCCGAGTGAACTATGTAATATCAACAGCAATCATAGTACACTCGTATGAAGCTTACTCGTACGAGTGCAATCGGACCGAGCTGACTCGGATCGTGTCAACGCGGTGTAAGTGCAAATAGGCGGTGGGCCATCTGTGCCACGATGGACATACCCGGAACATTGTGGTGTCGTACTTTGTGCATTATACCAGTGTCATATATTTGAATATAAAATATATGTAAGTAAATACAATATGTGCATAATTATGTAAAAAAAAAAACTTTTTTTTTATATTATCGGTACAGTGGGCAGGTGTTACATAATTATCTAGTAAAATAAGTCTTCGTAAAATCAAATAGGTAAGTACCTACTTTACTAATTGGAATCCATTTTATTTTGTTTAGTTCGTAAAGATACGCCATCAAAATATCACGGGGAAATAGGTAGTGTCAGCTAAGGTATAATAATCATGCGAAAATAATGTGGTCCGAATTACAGCAAGGTATAAAAAGAGCTAACTCCTACTTCAAGTATACTTAAATACGAATTATGGCAAGATGTAAAAAGAACTAACTTCTTTATATAGTAGACTGTCTAAAGAGAGCTTAATTACGAAGTACCGCAGTCATTGTAGATTAAAGGAAATGAAAATTTTGTTTTGCAAAATGTTAAACTGCAGTCGTAAACAATATTAATGCAAGGCAGTCTCGTCGAGTCAAATTTTATTTATCCCTGAGGACAATTTCCTCTTGTCAAGCGCTGGCCACCCGGGCATTCGCTATAATGAGAAAACAACCAAATCAACTTGGCCCAAATTAGACGGGAGGAGCTTGGCTTATATGGCACTGAATCGATGAACGTCAATGCAGTCTGTTAGAAATAACAAAATAACTAATCAACTAAATCCAGCATCGCCAGACAGAAATTAATTTTAGCTGAGTTAGACTTCAGCCGCAGTCTTACTTCCTACTAATATTATAAACATAAAAGTTTGCATGTTTGGATGTTTGTTACTTAGTCACAACTGAACACAACTGAACAACGGCTGAACGGATTTAGATGAAATTCGGTACTATATAGGATTTATTCCCTGGAATTGGGCGTGGATACGCAAGACAGTGTTGATCAAAATAATCAGCCGCCAAGAATGAGTGAACATTTTTGAGTTCTAGTTTGAAGGGCGAAGGAAGGTATGTAGCGAAGTTACAGAACGAATGATATTAATCGTCTAATATTTCAAAGTAATGAGGTTCAATGTGGCCTTAGACTCATTGAGCTAGAGTCTAGATCCTAGCTCAATGTTTGGACGTTTTTGATACCACTGCAATATCTATTAGCAGGCATTATTTCTTACCATCAGGGCCCAGTTTTATAAAGCTACGAGTCTTGTACTTGTAGTGAAAAACTGGCAATACCCTAAAAAAGTATTGAATACGGCGTTTTCTAAAGCTACAAGACAACCAGTGTACAAACTACAAGTACAAGACTTGTAATAAGTTATAGACAAACCATCTACCTGTAACTCGTAACTTGTAGTTACTAGTACAAGAAGCTAGTACAATAAAATTGTAAGGTTGTACTTGTAGCTATAAGAAACAGGGCCCAGGAGAGCGTCTCATTCGTTTTAAAGCTTCTTTTAAATATAATAATCGAACTAGGCAAAGATAAAATTATCTAATTCTGATTGCATAAATATGATTACATTTTTTTTTTCGATTTCAAATGTTTGTTTTTACTGTCTAAATAAACAAAGAAACGAAATAGTCGACAAAAACAAAGCTATAGATCATCCTGAGAACCAACAATGCGCACCCTTCAAATGTGTTAAATCAACCGTAACTTTAACATGTTAAACTGTTGTTGCTCACATTTTGTTCACATTTGGGGTTATTCGCTGTCAGTCGTAATGGTACACAATTACACCATGAGGGTTTATTGTCCACCAATATGGGTAGCCATTACGTCAGCATTAAGTCATAGTAAAAAGTTATAGTTTCAGATATTTTAAATAAAAGGCTAGTACTTAGAAATAAGGTAATAGTACATTATGATACAAGTGTGCTATGTTGGTCATTACACTAGAGGCGGTATTATGCGTGCGAGCCGCAGGCAAGCGCGATAAGGAAGCCGAGAGCGTAATGACTAATAGCCCAAGAGTTCCATACGACTGTTTTCATCACACTTGCGAGGAAAAAACAAACTTTTTTTGATAATAATCAACCACACAGCGAAAACGTCAACAAAAATTTGCGAAAAATGGCGCCCAAACCAGCAATGCGCGCGCAGGTTGACATTTACTTCAGCGGCATAAGAACTCTTTGTTGGTATTACAAAAAAACTGTAAGTATTACCCGGCTATATTAAGAGTGCTTCGTATACATACGTCTAATTGCAGTCACGTACAAACTTGACTTTACTGGGTTATACCTATTATAGCACAAGTGCTATAATGTAAAGTAAAAAGCACGCGTGCGTAATAGCTTGGATTATGAGCCTAAAACCGATGTAATAAGATCCACTTTACAAGCAAGTGTGATGAAAAATGAGGTTTTACAAGTCTCATAGGCATCGTTACGGATGTGCCAAAAATATTTACAAAACTTTTTTTTATGCTAGACCCACAGAGAAAAATAACACAGAAATTATAATTATGGGTACTTAGTGCAAGTTGGTAAGAAGGTAAAAAAAATATACTTAGATCTCTAAGGTTTAATATCCGATTCATAAAGTAGCAAGATTAAAAACAAAACTAATTTAATTTTAGTTTAGTTAGTTAGATTAATTTCTTACTTTCTATTGTTGTGTATTACATTATGTAAAAAAAAAACTCCACCAATTAATAATAAGTAGGTTTTTATTCTGGCGAAGCATATGAATATTATCTCTGTCCCGCTCGCTCTAGTGTTAATCATAATGATGGTACCCGATGACAGAAAATTCTATCACCAATTCTAAATTAGCCCTGAGGTCTATTAAGTTTAAGTCATAGCGTTTAAGAAGCAGCTTAGTTCTTAAACATTGCTCAATTTTTTTCAAAGTTTTAGTATGTAGTCTTTCCTGCCAATATCATTATTTTCATCGGTTTTTTCAGCACGTCTGAGCGCCATGTAAACGAAGCATGGCAGCACTTGTAGCTGAAACGTTACGTTAGCGCCACGTGCAATTAAAGTCATGATTAGTATCTGTTCAGAAGAAATGCTGGATATCACCCGACGAAAATATAATTGTCCACTTCAATTTGTGAGACGATCAAGGCGTGTGTAATGAGAAACTTGCTCTTTTGTATTTGTTGGTTTTCATAAGAATCTAAGCTAGAATTAGTTATAACTATATGTACAATATTTTTTTATCTTCAGGTCTGCTGATTGAGTTTGTGGGTGGGTTACATCATCATTCGCAGCCTTTCGTATCTGGGGTATAAGCTTCTCGGTATTTGCCTCGGCCACATGCCAATAGAACCACAGAATAAATAATAGTACTTAATACAGCAAGTTCACTCCGCAAAGGAATTTAAATAAATAAGAACTCTATCAACTAGGCAATAAAGTAGCAATTCCACTCGCACAGCGCTGAATACTGCTCGCTATAATAACCTAGATATACCGCTCTCTTTCTATCACGTATGCTTAGTTACGTGCGACGAAGCTAGCGTGCTTGCGGCCGCTGACTTCTGCCTTGCATTGTCCTCCCGGACGGAGCGCCGGCCGAATATACCTAAACTGCTGAGTGACACCCTCCTTTAGAACTGTTAACCGCTGGGGAATAAAGGTTCCTAACGGCCACGAACTGGAACACTCGGCGTAGGCAGGCCTCTCACTAGGTGGATCGACGGCATTGTGAACGTTGGGTAACATTGCCCTTCAAACCGGAACACAGTAATGCTTGCACACTACTGTTTGGCGGTTGAATAAGTTGCAAAGGTGTGGTACTTCCCCAGACGGACTCTGCAGTTAGTCCTACCACTACAAAAAGGTTGTCGTAAAATGTGGCGGTCTAAGGGGGCCTTCATTCAGCAGTGGACGTCTCCGGGTTCATGATGACATGCCAGTAGTGTCTTCGATTTCGGCTTCGGCTTATCGAATACTAGAGGGCGCCCGGGCATTTTGTCCGCGTACGGAAGGAATTCGCCTCGCTTCCAAGTACTCGTATCTTCCATACCACTGTGTTAATTATTAGTTTTTTCCTCTCCTGCTAGGGTTGATCTAAAGTGGTGCACCACTTTAGATCAACCCAAATAAATTATGTTTCTGTTTTAAAAAGTCTATGTAAATACCAATTTTCATCGTTATAACTTCAAAAACAAAAAAACTAGCCATAAAAAATTAATCCCCTCTTTCATCCCTAAAGTCAACACTGTCAAAAAAAAATTCAAGTGCCATATTTTAATTTAAATGGACTATCCAAATACAATCTGGATACATATGTCCTTAAATTGCAACCAGACCCACCGGAGGACGGGCAGCAGCGTCCTCTTGGTTAACGGTGGTGACCATTCTGCGATCTCCAAGCCGCCTGCCAAGCGTGGGGATTATGGCAACACCCTCTATTTAAGGGGGAGGCTTTCGTCCAGCAGTGGACGTTTTATGGCTGTTAATGATCCAAATACAAATTTCAAAGGAATTTCATACAAAAGTTTTTACCCACCTTTACCCCCTTAGGGGTAAACTCCTACGTATCAAGACAAATACAACATTCAAATTTCAAGTCTGTACGGTCAGCAGTTTAGGTTGTGCGTTGTCTGTCAGTCAGTCAGTGAGTCGTTAGGATAGTGATTCTTATAGTATTAGATTATCGTCGACCCATCTAGTAAAACAACATCCTAGGCTGATGACGATCAGCTGGCGTTTAACCCATAACGTGACTGCATCTAAATAAATGTAAGCATAAAACTGTAAAGTGTGCAAAAACTAGCACTTTTATCGGCTTTTAAAGGTCAAATGGGCAGTCGAGAGTTCAAGCTACAGGATATAGCCCCATAAGCCTTAAACGAGTGTGATATTCGACATAGCTTGCTCGATTTTGACGACACTTTCGAGACAACATTGAATTTTAGTCATAATCAAAGATTTTTAGCAACAATGGAGATCATAAAGATCTCATTCACCCTGAAGAATATTCAGGGCTGGCACCATAATGAGTGCATGTAATGGCTCCCTTTTTCAGCTTAGTCGTAATATTCCGTTTTTTTTAATACATTCAAGTGACAAGACGTACAAGACGTTCGCCGAGTGGTAAGCGTTACGCCTATCACTAACAGTAGCAGTGCCAGAATTGTGAACTTGCTAACTCAATCCTGCGCCACACTGCACTGCGCTCGTCACCCTGAGATATTATATGTTAAATCTCTTTATACCCAGTAATTTCTCTGGTAGCATTGCCCTGCAAACCGGCAAACACAGTAATGCTTGCACACTACTGCTTGGCGATTGAATAACTGGCATAGGCGTGGTACTTCCCCAGGCGGACTCTGCAGTAGAGAAACACAAAACCACCACAAAACTTAACCCTTAACCCTGTATAAACCGTACTGAGGATTTGTGGATTGTATGTTTCATCATCACCATAATCAGCCTGGCATAGTCAAATGCTCTATAACTAAACTAACAAAACTTAAAAAAAAAATACAACGGACTTCAACGTCGAAATACCTGGATGACATCTTCATATTTTCTAGTAATTTTGATTTAAAAACCGAACTACAAAACCGATTTCGATAAAATGTATATGGGACCACCTCGAAAGTACCTACCAAACAAAAAAAGAACCATGAAGATCAGTTCATAATTGGCGGAGTTATTGCGTAACATACATACAAAAAAAACATTCAGTCGAATTGCGAACCCCCCCAACTCCCCCAACTCTACAACTCTACCGACTCTACCAACTCCCCCCCCCCCCTAACTTCCCCCCTTTGAATGAACTACCCAAATATCAATTTTCATCACTATAACTTCAAAAACCCCATACAAGAACCCCCCTCCCCCTTATATCGTCACTGTATTTTTTTTTTAAATAACATTTTTTATTTTAAATGAACTATCCAAATCCAAATTTTCGTGACTAAAAGTACAAAAACAAAGGAGTTTCATACAAACTTCCCCCCTTAGGGGTCGAATTTCGAAAAATCCTTTCTTTGTACACGCATCGAGACGAATACACCCTCCAAATTTCAAGTCTGTACGACCAGTGGTTTAGGCTATGCGTTGTCTGTCAGTCAGTCAGTCAGTCACCAATCATTCAGTCAGTCAGGACAGAGCCTTTTATACATAGATAGATAGATAGATAGATTATTAAAAAAACAAAAAAAAAAATATAATAAAGAAATAAAAATAAAATTCATAGCAAAACTGTCATCCGTGCCAATTTCGGTTACGGCGACCACTTCTGAGACTTATACATTTATGGCTAATAACGTAGCCAGTTTTGGCAGTAAATGTGTGTGCACAGTGCATGCAAGCCAGAGTCTGACGGTTACTACCGTTCACATTTCCAGTACAAGTACTATAAAATTGAACGACGCACGCTAGTACTTTAAACGTAAGTTAGTTTTCAACCGACTTCAAAAAGGGAGGTTCTCAATTCGACTGTATGTTTTTTGTTGTTGTATATACGTTACACGATAACTCCACCAATTATGAACTGATTTTAATGATTATTTTTTTGTTTGGTAGGTAATACTTCAGAGGTGGTCCCATATACATTTTATCGAAAACAGTTCAGTAGTTTGGGTTTTAAATCAAAATTACGAGAAAATATAAAGATGTCATCCAGGCATTCGAAGTTGAAAACGGTTGTATTTTTTTTTAAAGCGGTATTATGGTGTTATAAAAACGAGATTCTATATTTAATGGATTAAAATAAGGACTTACCTGCAGATAAAGTTGTAACGGAAAAGTTAACACGTGCCAAACCCTTTTCCTTTAACAAAACAAAATTGAAGCAGATCGTTTGAGTAACACTTGGGCCGGATATTGTGTCTCATTTTGTTTGATCCCACGCAACGCATTTACTTTGTATACTTATTTTATACGACCCGCTTGTATGTATTCGCATATTTTATACGAATAAAAGGTAAATGTAAAGACGTTTATACAAGAACTTGTACTCGTATAATAAAATTTAATAAGTTTATAATTTAGGTAGTTTAAGCTTTTTGGCCTTATGTATCCGCTGGAGTTCTTCCACCGCACATCCTGTCGCCGTCTAAAAGCTCGCGCTCACATTTTGCAAATCTGGAAATTGAAAGCTTAGTATAGAAATTCACACACACAGAGACACATTTGACTTTATTTTCTGAATGAGTAATTTTAATATTGAATAATTTTTTGTATTTTGTTTGTTGAATTGAATTAGGTATAATTTTATTTAGCATAATATTTAAAAAGGAGTAGGTATAATAATAATAATAATAATCGTTTTGACATAATATTGTAATTTATATATGTTTTAATTGTAATATGAATTAAAAATTTAACATGACTTGAAAAATTACTCGAAATAAAAGGATTATATTTTTTTATGAATTTATTTTGAACCAGACATACACAGTTTTTTTGGACTTTCTATCCAAAAAATTCCTTAGCATTCTATTTGAGAGGCAGTGTGTGATTATTGGCCAAAGAACTAGAAATCCGCCACTTTACTGTTGTGGCGCTTTTTTCTTTCTCACACTTGGAAGATATAAAATGTTTATCCTTCTAAAAGACTTTGTGCAGAGTTACAAAACAGAGAGTTTAAAAAAAGACGTCAAGTATTATGTATTACACTAATATAAAGAAAAGAAAGAAAGAAAAGAAAGAAAGAAAAGAAAGAAAGAAAAGAAAGAAAGAAAGAAAGAAAGAAAAGAAAGAAAGAACACACTAATAACACTACTAATATACACAAACACCAACACACACACACACAACACACACATATACACTACGGGTTGACAACGCATCGACGACACCAATGTGATGCAGGTTTCCTTAGGAATCAATCAATCGTATCAATTCATGGTACTTTTGAAGAAGAAAAAACAAGCAAAGAGAAAGCCAAATACGATTAACATTACAAATAGTACAGAACTAAAAAAAACAATCCATTTCCCAATTAGTTGGTGAATTCCATTTTCTCGTCATTAAATTCTCTCACATAAACACCTCTCTTTACTTCGCGCTTTACCCGTGAAAAAAACATTCAAAACGATCGAATGCAAATCCATGACTAAACTTATTAATATGCATTTAATACCCTTCTGTGCCCCCCCAGAGTAATTACACTCGAATCACCAAAGCATTATTTATATGTAAATGAAAATATATAAATCCTCTTGAATAATTATGATTAAACCGGCAGGGTTTTGAGGTGGCAATTAGGTGGTTATAAGAATCCACTCTTGTCATTTTCGTTTTGTTTTACATATTTATGAAAAGTTATTGCAAATAATGCACATAAATTCACAAATAACCCACCACCGGTGACGTGAATTTGACTAACGGCTTTAGTGACCCCGGCCTCACGCACCGGGATTATAAAGCTAAGATTATTCACATTATTTTCAGGACAAGCTTAGTTTAATTAATTAGATTATTTTAAAATAACGAAACATATGTATTACGTAAGTCACAACATGCTTATTACATACTTCATAAACTAATAAACTTAGATCTCTAAAAACTGTGTGATTCACCTAAATTATCAAAACTTCACAATCTCCTAATAATCTTAATTTCTAAAACTAATTTAGCCTTAGTCAGTTTAATAGCAACAAAAAAAACTCTAACAAAAAAATACCATATAAATAATGGTATCACCACTTTACTAAGATGACCTCTGTCTCTCGCACCGGGTTGGCGCTAAAATTCCGAAAAGTGCGCCTGTGTCGCTGATGTAGAAGAGGCTAACGTTGGGGGGAGGAAAAAAGGCAGCTACCTATTCGAAATCACAACTTCATTCGATGGCGGACTGAAAAGTTATTCGATTTTCTCGAACCACCCAGTCTCTCAGACATGTACGTCACAAACCGCGGGTTAATTTAATGCACGCATTAGGTACTTTAAAAAGAAACAACCGCCTTCAATTTCAAATTTAAATTTGAAATCTTTATTTTCCAGTTATTTTAATTTAAAAAATAAGCTACTGATCCCATTTGGATGAAATTTATATGGGACCTCTGGAATATGAACTACCAAATAAAATAAGACAATCATCAAAATCAATTCATAACTGGGGGAGTAATAGAACATCCTTTTTTAAGTTGTTTGAAAAATATTTAAATAACTCGCGTCCCGCGAATTGATAAGCGTAGAGCATAGAACGCCCTGAGACTCGATGGAGAGACGATATGTGTAAGTCAGTGGGAAGTGATAAAAAATAGAAAAGCCGAATATCGGAGGTCTGTATCCAGCAATGGACTAAAGTGGGCTGATGATGGTAGACCCGAATAGTGGGACCTATAGAAAAAAACCAAAAACATTGGCTCAATTTCTACGTTGAACGATAACCAGTACTTTGGTCAACCGAAGCATTGACTAGGCATGAAGGAAAGTAATAATTATGGCCTTGTAATTTTCATTCTTATTAGCATCTAACCATTAGTCTAGGGCCCCCAGTCCCCGGCAGCTGTTCTACTCCTGGCTGATGTAGCAGATCAGGTAACGGAGGAGCAGGAAGTGCTAAGAATCCGGTAGACGCTCCGCTACCACCTCCAACATAAGAACCGATGGGAAGAAAGGTTCTTGAGTGGCGACTGCAAATCGGAAGATGCAGTGTAGGAAGGCCTCCCACTAGGTGAACCGACGACATTGTAAAAGTCGCGGGCAACCGGTGGATTAGCAGCTATTTCTAAATCTATTCTATTTTTAATCTATTTTTTGTTTTAACCTTGTCTGTGGTAAACCACAGCCAACGTCTTTTTTCGGAGCCACCGAAAATCAAGTTCCCAATCAAACTCACACCAAAGTGTGAGTTTGAAAAAACGTCGCTGAAACAAATCCGTATTTACCATGCACTCTACTTCTGAAAAGAAAATACTCCCACTATCAGATTCAGCGCAGATCCAACGGCAGGCTTGTACGCATTGTCAGCCTGAATACACTTCCAAATCGATTCCAACAGCTGAGAGTGACAGCGCCGATGTGCTGCCGAGTAGGACTTGGATTTGCATGCGGAATAGATATCGTTTGGTACAAAGAGGAAATTTGGAAATGTCAGGGTTCTGACTATTCTATTGTAAGTTTGTAAGTGACTGAGTCAGCGGATATTCTTAAGCATGCATAATATATTGTTTCTGTCCTTGTTGCTTTTATGTCAATCTTAATGAGAGTGACAATAAAAAAATATTATTGAAAAAAATATTTTTATGTCAACTGCTGGAAAACACAGTTACGTTTAGGCCAAGCTCTTTTTTCTAAGAAGTAGTACAAATGAATATTCGGAAACCGTTTTCCAATAACGTAATTATTTTAAATAGTCCAGTATAAATAAACCATTTCTTTACTTATTACACTTATTACTTATTATAAAACCTAGTATACCTAAAATTCTCAATTTTTTTTTAACAATTTCGATATTCCTCTGATTTGCTTTGCTCGTTGACGTCACGTGGTCCCAGCCAGCTGCACGCGCCTCAGAACTACAGGCCTAAACAAATAAATAACGAATTAGCTTGCACTGAATTGACATTGTAGTTATAAGGTAAAGTATAATCTACGTTTAGACCAGTTTCTATGGGGGCAAATCTGCCCCGGTACTAATTGTGTTCTTAATAATAGTTTAATTTACTGTCAGAGAATGTGTTATTGAAGATGTATAATTATAACAATAAAAAAGCAAACAAGCAGTTTTGTTTTGAAAATCCAATTTATTTTGTTATGGTTGGAATATATATTTTAACAACCAATGATACTTTGTCTGAGTATACTTTTCACCTTCAGTATAAACTAAAGCATAAAAAACCCAACGTTAGTGCTTATTCCACATTTTAACTGACTAATCAGTCAAAAAGTTAACTAACGTCTCAAACATTTCACTTTTATTTTGAGAGCGGTAACAAATTGTTTTTGGGTCGTCATAACTGGTATGAGTGAGAACTATATACCTGTGAAACAGTGATGGAACTTTAAATATAAATACAATATTTGGAAATGGAATTGAGGAGTTAGATACTCTCAGTCCTAAGCGTACGACTGTACGTATCTATATTTTTCGAGCTACACTGTTATCAACATAGTATTTCAAAATGCAGGAAATTAATACAACACAAATACAAAATAATAATAATACTTAATCATAGAATATCGTCAAATTTAATAGAATAACCCGCCCTGTTTCTGGCGCAAAGGTGCCCACAGTACTGGCAGCATTACCACGCTGAACGGCAATGGCTATCATTTGCACCAGAAACGCGATGGATCGGGAGTCACCTCTGTCCCGAATTCTGCGCCCAATTTCTTAGACCAAACCAATATTTCAAAATATTATATTTTATACATTGAAAAACTACTATACTATTATTATCTAGGTAGGTACTTTAAATGTAACACGTTTTCTTACATTTACTACGCAAAAATTAAATTTAAGGCTTGCAAGATTTTCGTAATAAAAATAATTTTGAGAATTGGTTGAATAGGCATTCACACTTCGCTCAGCATCGCCGCGCTGTACGGACGTTTCCGCCCGCTACTCGCTGCTCGCTGTCCGCTCCTGTCCGCCGGAGGCTCTGCCCCGCCGCCGGACTCACTCCGCTCGGCGCAACCGCGCCGCTCGGACGCCTCCGCCTCCGAAGCCGCCGCCGCGCAGCTTCGAGTCCTAGCACCCGTTACCTCGGCCACGTGGTGTTTGCGTTAATTTATTAGCGTAAACTCTAACGAGTCGAGTGTGATTGTGAGTGCAGGGCTCTCACCGCTTCGCAGCCGGGCTTCCGGGCCTGCTGCCTTCGTCCAAACCGCTCTTTTCAGAGCGAACCACTCTTAGTGTTTTCATAAAATCCACGTGGGTGGTCGATCGGCTGACACTTCTAACGGTGACAACGAAACCGATCGGGCGTTGCCCCGGAGCGCCTGTTTTTCCCCCATCTGGGGAACAACAGAATCCGGCTGGGTCTGGAACCACCGGCCTTGGGGTCACCCCTAGTCGACACCAGATATCGCAGGCACACAACCAGCTGCACAATAAAATAACACTGGCAGCTGGTACACCCTCTAGGTAATACACTAGGTACGCAGCCCCCTGTCTATCCCCGGCAGAGGGATCACACACTTTCTTCTCCTGTTGGGGACCTCCTCCCCCAACCCCCGCAACTCTCCCGCCTTAGGATGGTCTCCCAAAAGGATCTCGACGAAGCCATCAGCTTCGTCGCGAAAACTTTGTTGGACCACCTGAAGGCCAACCCCTCCGAAATGGAGGAATTCGTTCGCGCTCCCCAGACATACGCGCAAAAGTCTCTCGCCCGTCCTAAGACTCCACGAGGGCAGGCAGCTTCTGCCTGCAAACTGACGCCGAATTTTTCGGCGCCAGGCCCCTCAGTTCCCAAGCCTCCACCTCCTCCGAAACCCTCCGCCCGTGACGGGAGCCACTCTCGGCCTAGGGGTCGCGCTCCAGCAAGGAGCCGATCCCGGTCGCGAAGTCGCTCCCGCCACGGACGCCGCTCGTGCTCCCCTACCCCCCGTCCACTCCGTCCGTCCATTTCGGACAGCCCCGATTCTCCAGAAATGGACACTTGTACCCAGGACGACGGCTTCACAGTCGTCGCCTCCAAAAAGGGTAAAAAGCGTCCCGCTACCACTGCTTCCCTCCCTCCTCCCCCCAAGGCCCCTTGCCCCACTTCAGGGACTAAACCTGCCTCCGACTCCGCCCAATCGGACTCTCCGCTCCGTTCGGAATCGGACGCTCCGATTGTCGACCCTGCTCCCCATCCTAAGACCGGTACCATAGTTGTCCGCAACCGGGAACTATGGGAACTCGTCTCGCGTAACCTCTCGTATCTACAGATCCAGTTTTCCGCCAAACCAAACAAAGACGGCATTATGGTCCGTCTAGCCTCCCCCGACGACTACCGCAAAGCCACTACCTACCTCCGCGACGCGAATATTCACTTCCACAGATACGCTCTCGATGAGGAGAAAGACATCCGAGTTGTCGTAAAGGGCATCCCCAAGGAGATTCCCTTCCTGGCAATCCATAACGACCTCCTCACCCAAGACCTCCCTGTTCTTTCGGTCAGCCGGATGTACAACGGCAGGACCAAAGAACCCTATGACATGGTGCTGGTCACTCTTACGAATACCCAGGAAGGGAAGAAAATTTGGACTACCAAATCGATTCTCCATCTCTCCGGCCTCGACTTCCAAGTCCCTCACAAAAAGTCCATTCCAGGACAGTGTCATCGTTGCCAGCTATACGGACACTCTGCCCGCTACTGCTACGCACCCTTCAGGTGCGTGAAGTGCGCGGGCGATCATAGCACCGCGGAGTGCCTTCGTAAGAAGGACGACCCTACTCTCCCCAGTTGTGTCCTCTGTGGCACTCAGGGCCATACCGCGAATTATCGCGGCTGTCCCAAGGCCCCTAAGGCCAAGAAACCCTTACCGTCTCGCTCAAAAGCAGCTGGCCCTAAGCCAAAACCTGCCCAACCCCGCCAGGTGTCAAAATTCGTTGACGCCCCTGTCCCACTGACTAATGCATGGTCAAATCCGCCCAGCACTCCTCAGGCGACTCAACCGCTCCCACCCGCCCCTGCGCCATCTCCCGCTCATGCCAAGGCCCAGGCCCGCCCTGCCCTTCCGCCCAAGCCCTCCACCCCCAAACGATCCGCCCCTGGCTCCTCCAGCCCGAAAGCGGATCTACTCCTCCTCGCTGAAATTGCGATGTCGGTTAACCTCGACGAGGTTCGACATGTAGCCCAGAAGGTCCGGGAGAACCATAATCTCATCGACATCCTCGATGAGCATTATAGGCTCTTCGGTGCACTACAGCGCTTCGCCCCCAACGTCCTTAGGAACCAACATGTATAGTACACCCAAACGTGTTAGACCCCGCTCCCTTTCGTTGGCATGGTTTAATGCCAACGGCATCACCACCGAATCAAGGGACCAGCGTCCCTTGATTCGGCACTTCCTCTCAACCCACCAGGCCGATGTTATGCTAGTGAACGAGACCTTTCTAAAACCTAGCAAGAGGGATCCCAGGATCGCAAACTACTCGCTCGTTCGTAATGATAGGACTACCACCATAAAAGGTGGTACTCTCATCTATTACAAAAGGTCCCTTCACTGCATTCCCATCGACACCCCTTCTCTCTCAGCAATGGAAGCTTCCTGTTGCCGCCTTTCGATGACCGGTCATCAACCCATTACCCTAGTATCCTGCTATCTCTCCGGTAATAAGACTCTCCTCAGGAGTGACCTCGAGGCTCTTCTCTCTCTCGGAAGCGCAGTCATTCTGGCTGGCGACTTCAACAGCAAGCACATTTTATGGGGCTGCAACACGACCAATACGAAGGGAAACCTTCTGAACTCCCTCTCTGACGACCTCAACTTTGACATAGTTCCTCCCAGTACTCCGACCCACTTTCCCCTGAACTTGAACTACAGACCTGACGTACTCGACTTAGCGCTTCTAAAGGGCGTGACCCTCCAGTTACGCTCATTGGAAGTACTACACGAACTCGACTCTGACCACCGACCCGTCCTCATGCATTTAGGCCCCGATCCGACTGACAGACCTCCTCTGACTAAGACCGTGGTCAACTGGAAGCACTTAGGCGATGCCCTGAAAGCTTGTAGTTCCCCTGACTTGGACAGAATCCCTGACGACATTGTTACCCCTGACGACATCTCTACCTCCATTGACGCTCTCACTAGCCACCTCCGCACCACCGTTGGTGAGGCCTCAAAGCAGGTCCCAGCCGAGGGAGACCAACGCTGGGCCCTGCCTGAGGACGCGAGGGACCTACTGAGAGCGAAACACGCTGCCACTAGGGCATTCGATCGAGCTCGCACCGAGGATAACAGAGCCACTCTGCGGTATTACGAACGTGCCGTAAAAAACCGCATGAGTGAACTCCGTAATCAACGGTGGGATGACTTACTCTCGGGGATCGAGCCATCCCACCTGGCATTCTGGCGGCTGATCCTAGCTAGATCGGCTAGATCCCTGAAATCAGACTCTGTTACGACTATGCCCCCTCTCACCCGACCTGACCTCCCCCCCGCGTTTGACGACGAGGAAAAGGCCGAATGCCTGGCCGACAGCCTCGAAACGCAGTGCAGCCCCAGTTTAGAACATGTCGACCCTGCTCACCTCGATAAGGTGAACAGTGAAGTCGAATACAGATCCTCACTTCCCCCCTTTGATGAACTCGAGCCTGTCACAGCTTCCGAGGTTGAGTCGATTATTAAAGGCCTCCACACCAGGAAAGCTCCAGGTGCGGACGGCATCAGTAACAAAGTGCTCAAGCACTTCTCCATTACGCTAGTTCACCTTCTAGTTAGCATCTTCAATGCGGCCATCGCCAATTGCATTTTCCCCGACGCGTGGAAATCCGCCGACGTCATCGGCATCCACAAACCCGGCAAGAAGGCTTCCGAGCCCTCTAGCTACCGTCCCATTAGTCTCCTCAGTACCCTGGGCAAGGTCTACGAGCGCGTCCTTCTGAAGCGCATCTGGTCCTGTGTCAAAGACAACAACCTCCTCCCTGATGAACAGTTCGGCTTTAGAGCCAGACACTCTTGCGTCCAACAAGTACACCGCATCACGGAGTACGTCCTAGAAGGTTTCAACAAGAAACCCGGCCATGGTTACACCCACAAGCCGTTCCCCCAAGGGACTGTAGCGGTGTTCCTCGACGTCGCGAAAGCTTTCGATAAAGTCTGGCACAACGGGCTGATATACAAGCTGTATCAGCTCGGGCTGCCAGACCGTCTTGTACTCATAATACAAGACTTTCTCAGGGCTCGAAGCTTTCGATACCGCGTCGAGGGACAACGCTCCTCCCCCCACGACATCGGCTCCGGAGTCCCTCAGGGCTCCGCTGTGGCCCCGATTCTCTTCTCGCTTTTCACCTGTGACATCCCCCGCACCCCCAAAGTGGAGCTTGCTCTCTTTGCCGATGACACCGCCCTCTACACCAGAGAGTGGAACAAGGTCATTCAGCTAGCCCACCTTCAACGAGCCCTCAATCTCCTCGGAGACTGGTTCAAGAAGTGGGCTATCACCGTTAACCCCGATAAAAGTGCAGCCGTGTACTTTCATCCGTTCAAAAGACCTCCTTCTAAGCATATCACGCTCAACGGCCAGCCCATCCCATGGGCTACCGAGACCAAGTATCTCGGTGTGACCCTTGATCGTCGACTCACGTTCTCTAAGCATATCCAGATAGTTCGCAACCGAGCAGCCTTCTTCTTAGGCCGGCTCACTCCCCTTCTCAACGAGCGTAGTAAATTGTCCCTTAGAAATAAGGTTACAATTTACAAAACTTGTATTCGCCCCGTCATGACGTACGCCTCCGTGGCGTTCGCTCATGCCTCCAGCATAGATCTAGAGAAACTCCAAGTCATACAAAATAGATTCATCCGCAGAGCAGTCGGTGCTAGCTGGTTCATGCGAAACTCCGACCTGCACTGCGATCTCGAACTCCCCTCCATCCGTCAGTACATTAAGTACGCTTCGCGCCGCTATTTCGATGCGACCCCCCACCATCCCAATCCACTCATAGTCCAAGCCTCGAACTATACGACAGACCCATCCCCCTTCCGTAGACGCCCCAGACACGTCTTGGGCGACCCGGACGACCCCATAGCCGTCATCACCTCGGCGGCGCTGGGCTCGCCTGATCCGACCACTCCTAGCAATAAGAAGTATTCCGTCTTTGGTATAGGCGCCGGTTACCAAAGGCACACAAACACGCACCCACCTCGCCGGCGAGGTCGAGGACTCCCCAGATCTTTCAGAAGATCTGTTAGATTCTCTCCAAGTAGTCAACCAGATCAACCTACTAGGGCCCCAGGGCATACCCCTTCTGGGGTGCCAGGGCAAGTCTGACCCCACTCCCGGCGACGGCCAAGCCGAGGCTCGTACCGTCTGCGGTGCCCTTGAGCTAGTCGCCTTTAACCTAAACCTAGGCCGAGCGCCGTTTGCGCTTGCCTAAAGTCCGGTGACGCTGTAGAGGCCACCTGAGGCCAACAGCATAGTCATTCATAAAAAAAAAAAAAAAAAAAAAAAAAAAATTGTTGAATAGGAAAAAAAATGGATGCTAAAGAATGGCCTAAATTTAAATAGCAACCAGAAGTCCAATTTGGATCAAGACCTGAGTATGTTAGCTATGAACTTTAGAACAAAAACTACATTTTAGAAAGTCTGGAAATCTTCAATGTCTCAAACGAACAGAAATATAAACAAAATCATCACTCAGTCACTCAAACCTTTTTGAATAGAAGGAAATATTTTAACACAATCAGTTAAAACGAATGTTAGTCATAGTCAGATTCTAAGCCCAATATCCGCATAGTCAATCTATACATAGGTGATAGAAATATTATCGCTAATATTATCGATTCTGGGATAGTTCTGCAATACATTCTTCACTGCCGTTTCTTTCTATAGCGCCATTAGTGTGGCCATCATTTTGACGGGTGCGATTACGGGTGGTCCAGCTAATTGCTGTCTATCGTCCGAGGTTTTTGACAAAGCGTTGTCGCACGTTCACAGATAAAATTTGATCAATGAGCAAAGTTATCTATTGGAAAGGAGGATTAAGTTTATTTTCTGCTTTGTTATACAAGGATTACTTATAGTGCGTATGCCGTATCAAAACAACTTCCCATAAAACAACAGATTCCTTTTCTAACTAGAAGATAATTTTAGTGGACTAAAATAAATACATTAATAAATATGTATTATTAATTGTTATGATAATATTATTGTGAGCCAACTTTTTTCTACGTTGATGTTTACTATACACACATAACATATTTGAGATAGGTCTTTATAAAAATCTGACCATGTGTGGAAAATATAAATCTTGCCTTGGAGATACACTCGGATAAACAGAATGATAAATAAAATGGGCAGGTTGGTAGCGTAAAACAGTCAATAAAACAGGATCAGGATTTTTGTAATGCCTCATTTATAAAATACGTTTAGAGGTTACGTAAATAAATAAATAAAGAAACATAAAATCAAGAATACTACCTAAGCAATGGGCCAAATAATTTGAATATTAATCGGTTTCTACTTATTGCAATAAATAAATGTTTGGTAAACATAATTATGTTTCACGTTAAAAACATGTCTAGAGTTTTCCATTGTAAATGTTAATCCATTCCAATTTAATAAAATATCCATCGCAATACATTACCCGAATTGTTTTTAAACATCGCAGCCTCTGGACCTCCACGTATGAAAAAAAAACATCGATTGACAATACACAGAAATGCAGAAATCTTCACGTCTTCTTTGCATAGACCACATTGGTCGCTTTGTATCTTACGTGACACATTCAGTTCTGTTGCTTTGAAGATAACATCGAAATTTATGTGCGAGGGTTGTGAAATGGTGGACAATTGGATGTGACAGACTACGCTCTGCGTTTCCCAGAACAGTCGAGAATAAAGGAAATAAAGACAGGATGAAATGGGAACATTCCTAAAATAAAAGCGGTCATGCAAATCCTCTGTCCATATAGGTGACAAGTTTTAAACGATTTCCAATATAGCACGTAAAATCTCTTGGATCTGGGTATGTCTTAAACTGCATCCAGATCCACCGGAAGACGGGCAGCAGCGTCCTCTCGGATAACGGTGGTGAGCATTCTGCGATCTCCTAGCCACCTGCCAAGCGTGAGGATTATGGCAACCTCCTCTTAAGGGGAGGCCTTCATCTAGAAGTGGACTACTTCTGGCTGATGATGATTGCTTTGAAACTTTCGATGGTGAGTTTACTTATTCGTACCTCTGCAATTTGTCTCTAATTTAGTATAAACAAAATTCGAAAATATTAAACGATACATCCATTTCAAACGGATATTTGTTTGATTATAATAAATTCTCTTAATAATGCAATAAAATAAAAGCTCACGCTCTTCATTCGCGTTTTTACTCCCATTAATCATTTTAATTGCTCTCGATATGAACCGAGTCTCTTTTTAACATTGCTTATTACTAAAGTTAAAGTTTGCAAGTTTATAGCGGACTTTGCGGTTCGAAATTTATTGTTTCTTTAAGTGTTCTTATCAGGACGCTACCACAAGCCGTGTCCAAGTATAATATTTACAGCATGTCTGACACGAAATTGTTTTTTCACACATGCCAAGTTTTACGACGATGTTTTACAATGTTGGTGGTGGTGATAATGGCATCGTCTGCTTTGAGATGTTTTGCTTATGCAAGTAAACGTTTTATTTTTATTTTCAAGTACTAGAGGAACTCACCTCTAACTCGAACTCTCCTCTATTAATCTACGAAATCTGCCTGTTGAGTCTTATGAATTTGATGACCATCAGCCCGCTAAACAAAAACAGTAAAGCGTCTGTACTAGCAAAAAATAGTGAGGGCTGTAAACAAATTAGATTTTCATCAAGCATTTGATGTGTTGTAGGATTGTACATAACGTATTTATTTATTTATTAATATTACAATTATTTTATAGCTTACTAGCCTGCAATGAAAATAAAAAACCTGGAACCCGATTGCAGCGCCGCCTACCGGGTCCAAAAGTAAATCTAAACTTTCCAGGCGGTTTTTTTTTTTTTTTTTGAATGACGTCACCGGACTTTAGGCAAGCGCAAACGGCGCTCGGCCTAGGTTTAGGTTAAAGGCGACTAGCTCAAGGGCACCTCAGACGGTACGAACCTCGGCTTGGCCGTCGCCGGGAGTGGGGTCAGACTTGCCCTGGCACCCCAGAAGGGGTATGCCCTGGGGCCCTAGTAGATTGATCTGGTTGACTACTTGGAGAGAATCTAACAGATCTTCTGACAGATCTGGGGAGTCCTCGACCTCGCCGGCGAGGTCGGTGCGTGTTTGTGTGCCTTTGGTAACCGGCGCCTATACCAAAGACGGAATACTTCTTGTTGCTAGGAGTGGTCGGATCAGGCGAGCCCAGCGCCGCCGAGGTGATGACGGCTATGGGGTCGTCCGGGTCGCCCAAGACGTGTCTGGGGCGTCTACGGAAGGGGGGGTTTCCAGGCGGGGCGTGGAGGGGTCGAGTATACTCGAACGCAGACAAAAAATATCATAGAAATCGGCTGAGCCATTTAGGGTCACAAACACACATACCGAAGAATTATGTATTAGTACAAGTTAGACAGAAATACTTATTATGAAAAACTTGCCAAAGTTAAGTTATTTCCTGAAATCGGTGTTTTAATAAATTTATAATTTTATTACAAATAGTTATTTATAATGAAACATCGAAAAAAGAAACATTACAATTGACTAAATATCGTGAATGTAACAGATATTAAAGTAAGTACTATTTATGATACACATATTACATGATACATTTATTGTGCTGATTCTCATGTTCTCGTAACAAACATACCTATTTATCCTAATCATTTTACATAATGAAATGATAAGAGACGCAGATACTTATCTAGAGCTGTCTATAAGTTAACAAAATACATTCAAAGAGTAGACAGAATCAATAGGAATATCTACGATAATATTTCATTTCACAGCTATATAACCTTACTTTGTATTTTATCTGGAAGATCCCACGTGGTCTTTGGGTGGGCCGTATGCAGAATGTTGACAGAATTATCGTCAATTGCCTTCCATGGGGCAATGTCACTGTGTCATCTGTTCCTACTTGGCAACGACGTCTTTTTTCACAATTCCCACAGTGTCTTAGTAAGTCAAGTTCAAAGAATTCACCTGTAAACTTTTTTTTTGTAGTTGGAACTCTTTATGTGCTGTGAATATTAAATAGTGGAAACGTGTATTATAATAATTCGATATAGAATTATGTATCGGTATTAATAAGCCGAAATTAGGTGTTTGTACTCATTATTATAATGGAATCCTGATCTTCATTCAGATCTTTAATAAATTTTTAATTAGAGCGCGTTAACTGCATGCATATTTACTGCTTGAGGTCGTATATTAAAATAGCGTTATCTTTTTCTCGAGGTATCCCTTTAACTCTACTGCCGGAACTGCAGATATTCTACATTATGTCCAATTTGTACTCCTCTCTCCCACGTTTTCTACTAATGTAAAAAATCCTCCAGCATCAAAAAACCCGACGAGAGCGAAAATCTCATACATCCAGATGTTATCACAGAGAATAATATCCCCATGAGCGATTTCCTTAATTTCGTGAGTCAAATCAGGGATCGATCCGCCCCGATGCGATCGCTAGTTAGTGATAACGTTTATGGGCGGACGCCGCTCGCAAATAACGAGTATCTCTCTTTTAGGGATGAACAATGCAGAGTTGAAGGACGTATGTCTATGTCGGTCTTTAATCGAGAATAAATGATGTGTTGTGTGTTTTTATTTAATTTTTACATTAATGTAAGATGGGTTATTAGAATTAAAATGGCGTTTTGAATTTGACCCCCACGATAGCTGTTAATTTCATGTAGACTACAAAAGATTATTGTGGCACTTCACAACGTCTATGTGCGCAGAACAGTGTACTGGCCAAGTATATCATTGTTAACAAGTTTTACAATGGTAAACGTTTTTCAGAGTAGTAAGCATGTGCAATGAATTCCCTTTCGGCTTGGTACTTCCATTCTGCGTAACCCTTTATAACTAGATCTATATTAAATGCAATAAAAAACCATGTAGTTTACAAGTTATGTCAATGAGTGTGAAAGAAAATACAAAACGTATAAGAGCAAGAGATATAAACATAAGCAACCTTTCGTTATCTGAATACAAAGTTTAGAAAACTAGGTAGGTATACATGCAAACTAACTTGAGCAACAATTTGTATCGATGTCTCTCTCCAGCAACCATTTCACATCCCTGTTTTGTTTCTTTCGATCACGAGCGTGTTCGTGTCTGGATGTCAATTGGCAATAAGGTTGCGAACTTTGCACGAGATACGGCGAGGCCGCAGCTTATTGTGCTTGTTTTTGTTGGCTCGTTGCGAATGTGTTTCTGACGCGAGATAAACACGTGACCTGCGTGAAATGTTATTGATTGAGAAAACATAGATTTCTTAGGAAAAAATCGGCTTTAACAGAAGTAGCAACTCTGCAAACAGAACTTTCGAGCATACAGTGCGGTACAGGTCTACCTTCTACAGTATTTTATTTTTGTCGGTGATTTTTGGTTGGAGGGGTATTTCTCCAAAAAAGGGGGATGTTTTCTAGCTTACCGGCGAATTTTATTCATATACGTAATTATTTTAAAAAATAAAACATAAAAATATTATCAAATTCCGCCGGTAAAAGGCGTCGCACCAAACGTCCGCCCCTTTTTGGGGGAAATACCATTCCAATCAAAAATCGCCGACAACAAAGAAATCTATGAAATAGCAGAGCTTTTCAAGTTTCGTCACGATTAGATGAAAAAATACGATCTCTACACAATACGCAAGTGCCAAAAACCATACATATGTACATACATACGTACGCTCGGACTGACGAAACCAAATGTCACTTATCTTTGCTAGACCTGACACATTAACCGACGTCATTTCGACGGCAAGCAGAGAAACCTTCTTTACCAGGTATTGAAATTGGGGGGCCGTTTGATTTTAGTTGGGGTTTGGTCTTGGCTCTGTCCCCCACTTCCGCGGCCACTGAAAACAAAGACCTTGTTTGTATTAGTGTCGGCCATCGGTTAATAAAGGTTTAATGAGTGGCTGAGTGGCACTGAGTGACACACAATGAGTGGATTGGACCTGGGTATGTCCTAAAACTGCATCCAGCACCACTGGAGGATGGGCAGCAGCGTCTTCTTAGTTTACGGTGGTAACAAACTGCGATCCCCAAGCCGCCTCCCAAGCGTGGGGATTATGGCAACTCCTCCCTATTATGGGAGAGGCTTTCATCCAGTAGTGGACGTCTAATAGGCTGATGAAGAGTGGCCGCTATTTTGACAAAAAACAAAATGGCGGGTAGTCTAGGTGCTGAAGAGAGAAGTAAAAGTAGGGCCTTCACTTTCCGGTGAGTCTTCAAAACCCTTTACTTGTTTTTTTAACTACCAATAAACAGCATAATTTTATGCCATTTTACGTAAAAAAAAGTCCTTCATCTTAATAATACTCGATAAGCTTCCTCATTTTGCCGTAGCATTGTAACAATTTACCACACGATAATGCAAACTATTAACACACATAAAATTATACCCGCTAATATAAATTTAAACATTATAACAATCTAGCCACAACTGCATCAGTTATTACAGAATACATCATTACTTACGAGTATTATTACGGAGATACAGCAGAATTCGCGTAAAACGGGCATAAAAGTGTCGAAATGCCGACATTATGCGAGCTGCGAAAGCTTTATGACGCACCCGTGCGCGTCATTTAACGCATCAACTTGTTGTTTGGCTTCAACAACTTTAGCATTCATTTGTACGCCGCCTGAACATAAATTTAAGGGTTATCACTGGAAAGAAGGGCAAATTAGTTACACAAACACGAAAATTAAATTGATTCGTGCATCACACATCACATATTTTTTTTAAATATACTTCCTTTTAGTACTAAGTAACACGCAAAAAACACGGACATAAAAACAACGGTATTAATTTTTTTTCTGCCCAAGGTCAAAGATGTAAACGAACGATGAAAGTACACCCTTGAAAACCCGCCATCGCAGCGACTCGCCAAACAAAATTCATCATCCACGTAAAAGGCGCGACAACAAATCGCTACTCCTTTCTTCCTATTACACCATCAACAACCCACTGAGACAATTATTCTAGTCAATATTTAGCTTTTAGCGACACGACGGACAATCGATCAACCAGCTGGGACCGGCTCGAGTAATTTGATACACATCGGTGTGTACCACAAATAAAATCACTTAGCGGTCGAGTGGTATCCTGCTGGGAACATCTACCTCTCACTGGGAAACACTGACGCGAAATGAGGATAGAGCTATATTGCTCGTGGTTTTGCGGAGACAAAAAGAGGGCATGGGTTTATACATTTCAAGTCAATGATACTCACTTAAGGTTGGTGTTTGGAGTGGAGTGTAAGATAGCTGGTAGTGATTGGAAGCGGAAACTGAAGATTGGGCTGGGTGGCGGGCCATGGAAGTGGCATATATGTCCAGCAGTGGACTATGATAAGCTGATTATGATGATGATGATGAGGTGTTAGTAAATTGTATGTAGAAGACACAATATGCTGGCTTATTACTGTTATATGTATTTTGTTTTACAAGCTGAAAATATTTTCCCTGTCTAGTCTTGTACGTAACATAAAAACCAATTACGGTGTCTGTGTTGCCATAATAAATGGGACACACAAAACATTGTGAGCTTTTACCGTTTTCACATCTCTACGGCTTGATTATAATTATTTGTAGTCTAAAACAAAATAAATTTACGAAAAAAAAAACAAATGATCAGCAAAAAACCCTACTGGTCTATTAAAAATAGAACCACACTTTCGTACACGTTTTGCAAATTCACCTGTATTGTAAATTTTTGCATGTTTCAGCGCCAAAGGAAAATTAAACGTGGATGACGTCATTTTATCCGCATATGAACTAAAATAGCTAGCTATAAAAAAATCACAAACAAAAACCTGGTGCTTTTTACTCGGATTTTCAATTGGGGACTAGAAAATTCGTACGGAGTAAAATAGGGCGTGAAATTGCGCTGGGAATGGCAGTATTTGTTTACGTAAGCGCGATTTACGTACTGTAAAATTTAGGGGGAATTCTGCTCCTTTACCTGAATGCAGTGTGGTGGATATATATTTGTCATCGTAAACGGCACTGTTCAAGACGTGGGTTCAGAGAAATATAGTAAGTTTTAAAATCTGCGGGTCAGTTGCGTCACCTCATGCTGGGAAGAAAATATATAAATGTGCTTTCGTTCGTGGAGTTGGAAATTCTAGCTTGAGTGTGTAGTAACATTTCATTAATACTGTTTGTTTAATGTTAAGAGTGGAATCAGTTTTGATTACTGGGTAAATAGCTGAGTTTTTATTTGTTATCTTTTTAAACAAATCAGAGAGTTGCAAAATTGATCGCAAGCACTTTGTTCTACACGATAAATGATTAATAAAATACCCAAACTTGTACGGCCAAAAAAAAAAGATAGTCATTATTGTACTCGTAATTTTGCATTTTTTTTTACAATGGAGGCACACCCTGAGTTACGTTTTCCTATAAAACAACAATCAAAAAACAATTCAACGAATTCTCTTAGGACAAATTGTATGGAACAGTGTTTTTTTTTCGTGGTTTCAGGATTGGCTCTTTGCGGTTAAAGTTTTTCACAATGGCTTAGTACTATATTGTATCGCAGAAGCCTTTATAGATAACTTTACAAATATTTATGCAAAATTAAGTCACTATATTGGCCTTTGTGTTGGTATGGGTCTATACAAACAATATTTACCAGTACAAAGCATCATAGTTGGTTTTGAACATCTTTTATTTCAGAGTGATGTGCTATGCATGTGCATTACCGCTTAGGCACTTACAGTCCAGTGTAATAACAGTTTGTTCCCCTGGGCTGTAAGTGCCTAAAGCTCAAATTTCTAAATAGTGATTAACTAATATGAACAATGTTAGGGCGCTTATAATAATAATAAAATATAATAAAATATTTAATTTAAAAAAAAATGTAATTTTCTATTGAATTCCTTATTTGAACTATTTAGACATTATTTAAAATTATTTTTTCTCTCTATGTATGGACTTGTTCTGAAATAAATTGATTATGATTATTATCATTATAATCAGCAGAGTGATTAACTTGCTATATTTGAAGAAATATTTTCATAAAAACATGTGTAATTTTTCCAGCCATACTTACCAGTATGTCTAAAGGCACGGCCCCAGAACAAAGTCCCAGAATAAGTATGCACCTTGACAAATAGCCGTAGTTTCCTCGGAACAAAGTGGGTTATATTTCGTTCCCACACTGTAAACGTTTATTGAATAAGTAAGCAGAGGATTTTATAAAGCGTTGGTACTTCGCGATGCGGCATTCTTATACAAACCGCAATATATGTTTGTATACGACTATAATTTTACCTCGTACTCGTGAAGAGTTGTCAGAAATATTTTTTACCTGACTAAGTATTTTGTTTCAAATGAATTTAAACTTAAATAGATTTTAATTTAATAAATATGATTTGGTTTTTTGTGGAAGCCCGATTTGATTGTGGGCTAGTGTTTATTAATTATTGTTGATAAATAATAATATAGATGATTATGATATGAAGTTATGTTTAAGTTATATATGTTTACTAACTTTTATCGACTTTTCTAAATTACGTATTATAAAAAATAAAAGTTCCTGAATGACGATCTCACCAAAACCTCTTATATTTTTTGGGAATCCATCATACCCACGCGTACCAATTCTGTGATCAACGGTACGGTACTAACTGTTCAAAAGATAAAGCCAATTAAAGATCAAACGGATGGACGGGAAGACAGATAAACAGACTTAGTAAAAGGGTTCCGTTTGACACTTTTCGTTCACGAATTCTAAGTTTTACGAGTGTGTGCTGTGAGTATTCAGATGTATACCTACACACATACATATAATTTTATCCGCACATAGTACTAGTCCTAGGATTTGACGAGTGAATTACAGTTCTTTATAAATTAAACGGACTTTTACTCGAACGTGGGTTGATTGTTGTATATTATTATCAAGTAGTAGCGCTCGTGGCGTAGCTTGTCTAGGTGATTCTAACCGATCACCGATGTTAAGCAACGGACGGTCCGGTCAGTTTGGGATGGGTGACCGTGAGTGGCATTTATTTCTGAGGGCTACCGTGGGTCGAATGTCACGTTAATTTGTTGGTCCCGGTTGTTTATTCTAGTTTCTATAACAACAACCGTCAGCCATGTCAGAGGCCTTCGGGCGGCACATTAACTCTGACACTAACTCTGACTCTGACTAGGGCTGGCCACTCAGCCTATACGAACTTACTTACTTTTTTTTATAATATCAATCTTCGTACCATTAGGATAGGATTCATCCTATTATTTATTATATTCATCCTAAAGTAGCTATCGACACTAATTTACTATTCAAGTCGTGCACTGGCTTAGTTCTAACCACATCGCGACAATTTTTATCAACATAATACCCGAATATATATTCAAGTCGAGTAGTTGAACTAAACATTTATTATGCTAATTTAAAGCTAAGTCTCTTGAAATACGGTCTATGTCATATGCATGCTTGAATTTGCTAAGCAATGAAATTGTCTCACGGACTAGCGGCGCCACGCGGCGGCGTCCGCCCTGAAAGAGTTCCTTGCCCTTATTAGATACCACAACGTCTGTCCTCATAAATGATGCATGCCATGAAAGCATTATATATTTATGTCGTCATTAAAATATTTTCATAACCCTATAAAATGTAAAGTAGGCAAAATAACTTACTCGTGTCGGTAGTAGGTTACGCCATGCAAAGTATCGTAAAATTAATTTTAACTACCTTTATTACCTTGCCCATGTGTGCAGATTGCTATAAAATATTGAGGAGTAAAAATATATTTTTGAACTGCTGAAAAACATTGACCGTATGGCACGGTTTCAGGTGTGTTCCATTTCGTAAAACTCAGTCTATATTGAAATTATAAAACTGACTATTCGGTGAAGGTAAAAATCGTGATTAAATATGTCCATACAAGGATTATTATAATGTTCTCATCAAGATGAAACCTTCGTCAACATCACATCTTACATCAATCTATCAATATATCTTACATCAACATCACATCATCAGCCAGAAGAAGTCCATCATCGTCATTATACAGGGTTAGTTATCATCAGTTAGCATCTTTTTAAGAGCATATTATGTCACAGAATAAAGATTAGTACTACGTACAGAAAGTTAACTCCGCAAAGGAATTGAAATAAATAAGGTCTCTATCTACTAGGCAATAAAGTAGCAATTCAATTCGCGCAGCGCTTGATACCGCTCGCTTTATTCACCTAGATATACCGCTCTCTTTCTATCACGTATGCTTAGTTACGTGCGACGAGGCTAGCGTGCGGACGGCGACTGACTTTTGCCTTGCATTCTCCACCCGGGGCGGAGCGCCGGCCGAACATACCTAAACTGTGGAGTGACACCCCTCTGATTATGTACATAAAACAAACAACTTTTACTATAGGGCCAACATTGAAATCACGAAAATATCAGCTGTTCCCTACAAAAAGTTCATCGACCTTGGGCAAAATGTATGGAACAGCAGTTTTTTATTTGCGATTTCAATGTTGGCCCCATAGTAAAAGTTGTTTGTTTTGATGTACAAAATATGCCCTTAAAAGGATGCTAACTGATTAGAACCAACCCTGTATATAATCCCTGGAGGTAATCTTTGACATCACTGAAGAATCTGTTATTTATTCATATATTATTATTATTATTTTTTACGTTACAATTTTCGTTTTTTTGCTTTCTTATAGTCCAAAAACATGAGGCAGTACCATAGCTCAATGCAACATGCCCCAGACGAAATGTATGGAACAGCTTTTTTTTCGCGATTTCTGGGTTTGGGCCATTGTAAAAGCTGCTTAAAATTTGTAATTACAATGATTTTCTTTCAGTTTAGTAACACCGTTACGTTTAACCTTCTATAATTTAGTTTAAGCCTTTTTAATACGAAGTAATCAAAATTTATCTGTTTCTAAAAGGACGTGATTTATATCCTGGGTATCCAAATCGACAAGCATTAAATGAGTCGTCGCTTCGTCTTCGATCATTTTGCTTATCCGTGAGCAGATCTGCCTGCAAGCAACCGTGAATGACGGACTCTTGAATGCACAATTTGATGATATAACCCTCCCATCTACGGTAGAAAACAGTATTTCAGGTTTTAATATCCTATAATATATTTTTTATTTAAAAAATTAAATATAATTTTATATTTCATTTAGAAATGGTTAACCTATGGACATGCGTGGTGCAGTCTTGGGAGATCTTTCGACTTGGAATCGTAAGGTCATAGGTTCAAATTCCAGGTCATGTACGATTATGTTTCTTTAGCATTTCATAAATACGGATTTTATCATTGCTCCATTTTTGAAGTGGTTTATAAATAGGGCTGAAGTTGGGGCCACTCTACATTTTCTGATTAGGGGGACGCCCTTGGAGGTTCTAGCTCTCTCTCGGGTACGCCACAGATATGATTAGTCCTAGATACCTCATTTCATTTATCATCAACATCATCATCATCGCCAGCCATAAGACGTTTACTACTAGACAAAGGCCTCCCCCTTACTAGGGAGGGGTTACCATAATCCTCACGCAATACATTTATAATTCCTTTATAATAGGGAATATGCATGTTTTTTTTATTGACTCACAAAAAAGCTGATGATTCACAACAAAACAAATCATCGAAAATAAAATTTAAATATGTGCTCAAATATCGAAGTCATAAATAAAATTGTTTAATGTTAGACAAGAGAGGGTACTGACGTCAAAGTACACGATTCGTAACAAATTATTTTCTAGCACGTAGTTTGCTAGAAAGGCACAAAATACCAATATTGGCCTCCCCAATATTTTGAACGCCTATATTTCAGCCGATTGCAATTTTTTTTTATGTAATCATCAGATTCATTTAAACTCTCTACTATAACACTTTTTTTTAATTGAAACATATGCTTAGATACCCTATTATACAATCTGTAACAAAAAGTTTCAACAATACTGAACGGTATGTACCTACTCATAATTATGAACAACTTAATCGTGAAAAAAATCAGCTGTTCCATACAAAAAGTTCATTGAACTTGGACAAAATGAATGGAACAGCTGATATTTTTTTTCGATTTCGGGGTTGATCACATAGTAAAAGTTGTTCATAATGATGAGTACATACATACTCTTCAGTAATTTTTGAACCTTTTAGTTACAGATTGTATATTTTGTAAGTTTCACAAGCACCCAAGCCACGGTACTCAATCTCGAAATCCTTCGGTAACATCTTAATAACCCGCTGAAGGCGCATGTCTGCTCAGCAGGACGCGTACTCACCCAACACAAACTGTAATTATTTTTCCACCAACGACATCTTATACCCGACTACAAATATTGAATTACGACTACACCCATTTCCATGTGCGAATAAATTGAAACAAATTAATTTCACTCCAAATCGGACTGTTATTTAAAACATTTATTAAGGACCAAAATATTTACTTGCGTAGATGTAGTTAATTTTTTTTCTCAATACAATTTTTATTTGAAAAATACTTATAGTATGTAAAGCTTTCATCACTCTCAGTTTGTTCAGCATCCAAAAACCGTAAAAAGTACCTTTATTTGTATTAATCCGGGGTTATACTGACTCAAATTAGTCTCGAACACTATTTTAAACGATCACGGTTGTTCCCTACAGCTCTGTTATTGTTTACGGAATATTTACCGTGATTATGTTGCAAATGAGCTCCCAATATTTCGGAACGATTGTTGTTGTTTCGGGAGCTCATTTCACAACATAATCACGGTAAATATCCCGTAATAATAGAACTATTTCCCATTTATATTATTGTATCATTACAAAATACCGCCACATGTCTGGGATGAAACAGAAAATGTCTTAACTTTGAGAGATTTTTTTGCAGTTTCAATAGTGACTTGTTATTCATCTTTAAGTATCGTTCAAATAAATTTCTATACCATGATTGTAATGATATATTATACAGGGTTAGTTCTATAATCAGTTGGCATCCTTTTAAGGGCATATTCTGTACATCAATATAAATAAGTTTTACTATGGGGTCAAGATTGAAATCTCAAAAAAGAAACAGCTGTTCCATATATTTTGCCCAAGGTCGATGAACTTTTTGTATGAGACAGCTGGTTTTTTTTTCGCGATTTTTATGTTGGCCCTTTAGTAAAAGTTGTTTATTTTAATGTACAGAATATGCTCTTAAAAGGATGCTAGCTGATTAGAACTAGCCCTGTATACATAAATACAGGCTGTTAGTTTGAACACCGTTATCCTTCTAGGATTTCATTGTACTCATCATTATGAACAACTTTTACTATGGGGCCAACCTTGAAATCGTGAAAAAAATATGCTGTTCCATACATTTTGTCCAGGATCGATGAACCTCTTTGTATGGAACAACTTTTTTTTTTCGTTATTTCAGGGTTGGCCCCCTAGTAAAAGTTGTTCCTAATGATGAGTACAATGATATCCTAGGAGGATAACGGTGTTCGAACTAACACCCCGTAGTAGGATTGCATTAACAAAAATTTCTGGCCCTTAACATCGGGTCTGTCAATACAATTATACATTTTCAATAACTATTTATCCGATAAAACAAAAATAACGCTGTTCACAGCTTGTCGAGTCTATTTGACAAGTTCGGAGTAGCAAGTCAAGCGTGTCACGTCGATGCTCATAGAAAGTCAACCTTTTGGACGGTCGAGTGAACAAAACAAAACAAGTTGGACATGTCAATGCCCACGCCTTTACAGTAACCTGATACAAGCAGACGGATACATTTAACACCACGGAGAGGTTTGCAAGCGGTCGCATTGCGTGTGTGCAGAGCATTAGCGGAGCGATGAGCGATGCGACAAGCGGCGGAAGACGCCGATAGCTGCGCGACTAGGGTGACCATTTCGAAAGCAACGTCTAAGATTTTTAAAGAGATAAATGCTTGCCTACGACTGCCTTTTCGCTTGATGCGAAGTGAAGATACAATACGGTTGCTTAGAAGAATGCTAGAGGTAACTAAAAACTAGACATTATTTATAGTTTCAAATTAAATATTAATTATTATTTTATTTATTTGCAACTAGTCTGTATCACAGAATAAATAATAGTACTACGTACAGAAAGTTCACTCCGCAAAGGAATTGAAATAAATAAGGACTCTATCTACTAGGCAATAAAGTAGCAATTCAACTCGCATAGCGCTGGATACCGCTCGATATATTCACCTAGATATTATACTGCTCTCTTTCTATCACGTATGCTTAGTTACGTGTGACGAGGCTAGCGTGCGGGCGGCCATTAACTTCAGCCTTGCAATGTCCTCCCGGACGGAGCGCCGGCCGAACATACCTAAACTGCGGAGTGACACCCCCCTGTCTGTACACCTGTACTTCTGGACCTGGGTGTGTCCTTAAACTGCAACCAGAACTACTGGAGGACGGGCAGCAGCATATTATTGGTTATCGGTGGTGAGCATTGTGCGATCTCCATGTCGCCTCCCAAGCGTGGGGATTATGGCAACACCCCTCTATTAAGGGGGTGGCCTTCTTCCATCAGTGGGCGTTGTATGGCTAATGATGAAGTCTGTACACTTAGATTTTCACTAAAATATGTTTTAAATATTTGTTTAGGCACGTTGCGACTTAGTTGCCCTTCTGCGAGGGTGATAAATTTAGGAAATAGTTTTTTTAAAGTATAGAATGAGAAAATTAATCAAAAACGTGACGTTCATTCTATTTAATTTTTTAGATGCTTCAGAATATTAATACTGAATCTCAAGTACATTGCATGTTATTCCAGGACTAATTAAACTCACCATCGTATTACTCAAAGTAATTAGCGCTAATGAAGTGTCGGTATGGACTTTGATTCTTACTACTAAAACCTACTATTCTATAATAGTCCGGTTATCGCTGCCAATAATCATAATAATATACACCAAGCATTATCTTTGGACCTGGGTAAGTCCTAAAGCTGCATCCAGAACCACCGAAAGACGGGCAACAGCGCCCTCTTGTTTAATGGTGGTAACACTTTGCGATCCCCAAGCCGCCTGCCAAGCGTGGGGATTATGGTAACCCCTCTCTATTAAGGAGGACCCCTTCGTCCAGCAGTGGACGTCTTCGAGCTGATGAGTTAGCATTATCTTTACCATCAAAAGCATTTTTATTTCATTATATCTACTATACAATAAATTATACTAGAAATAACAAAAAAAAAAATACGGAACCTGATTAATCTCATTCGCAGCATATTATGTAATTATGTTTTGGGAAAGCTCTCCCGCTACCTTGTGCCTGTACATGAGTTGACATTAATTCATGATATTTTCAAATGCAACCATTGGACAAATTCGGACGAATGGTAATCTTAGTAGCCGACTGTAATCAACAATGCAACCAAGTTACCTGTATATGTGTTTAAATGAGTAAACTATTTTTTTCAAATTCATTTTATTCAGAATGTACAACTGCGCCTCCAGCACTCAAATGTACATAAAGTATGCCGCAATGTAGTCAGTGACTACTAGATGTCACGCACGCTCAATACATGGTATACACTCAATGATGCTATGTATGTCTGTGCATACGCTACTTTACAGGCTTAGCTGTTCTATTGTACCTTAGTTAAGTTTGTAGTTTGTTCTAGTATCGACGAACTACGAATATGCCAGTTTGGTTCTTCATGTACTCATGTATCAGTATTATTTCGCAGCGTTGTATTATAATCGTAGCTATATAAAGCAAAAGCACAATGACCGCAATCCTCGAACGTCAACTTAGAAATGATAAAGGAATGTTGCTACTAAAATGTATATAAAAATCATGTTTGCATACTATAAAAACTGACGTTGTTTTGAAAAAAATATTGTTTTATTAACGTCAGTAAATCCCGTAAATAGAATAAAATTTGTTTATTACGCTCATTTTATACTGTAGACTGTAGACAAAAAGTTGTAACTTTGTCAGTGATTACTTTAGAATACTACTGGTGACTACTTTATTTGTGAATGTTTTAGCATTAAGTCCTCCTTTTGTACATTAATGTATTTATGTGTACAATAAAGAATTAAATTAATTAATTAATCACTTTATCAAGTAACAAATAGCTAGTAAATAAGTTTATACAATACTAGAGGTCCCCCGCGACTTCGTCCGCGTGCGGAAGAAATTCGGCCCGCTCCCAAAATTCACCACTTTAAATCATTCCGAGCAATTTTTTTAGTTGTACGGGGAGTTGTGGGGTGCCCCCCCAACTCCCCGTACTCTACCGACTCTACCGACACGACCGACTCGACCGTCTCGACCAACTCTTCCGACTCTACCAACTCCCCCCCCCCCTCCCCAAATTTCCCCCTTTCAATAATTTCTCATCACTATAACTTTAAAAACAAAGAACTTTCCATACAACATTCCACCCCCCTTTCTCCCCCCTTAAAGCGTCCCTGTCAAAAAAAATTTGAAAACAGTATTTTTATTTTAAATGAACTATCCAAATCCAAATTTTAGTGACTAAAAGTCCAAAACCAAAGGACTTTCATACAAACTTCCCCCCCCTCTTTTTCCCCCCTTGGGGTCGAATTTCGAAAAATCCTTTCTTAGTACACCCCTCCGCGTCGAGGCGAATACACCCTCCAAATTTCAAGTCTGTACGACCAGCGGTTTGGGCTGTGCGTTGTCTGTCAGTCAGTCAGTCAGTCAGTCAGTCAGGACAGAGCCTTTTATTATATTAGATGTTTGGAATTGAATGTCGAAATACACAAAATTACATAGACAGCGGTTCTTCATTGAATTTAGCTGAGCAAATCAACTTTTATTCTACCTAATGAATAATACTACAAAGTTCTTTTTCCACAAAGCTCACGTCCTTACATGCTCATCCGCTCGCCCGTGTCATGAAAGTGGATACTTTAATATCCGATTCATTGTTCTGTTACAAATTTGTCAGTGATCTTTACATTAAACTTTTACTCTTATAAAAATTTGAGATGGGACCATAATCCCCGTGAGGCCGGCACTTGTGAGTAAATCTTCGTCACTTTATGACATGCGGACCACACAAATAAAACGTTTTTAGCTTGGTATCGGGTAAAATAGTTAAGCTTTATCGTTAACGTCAACCAAGCTGGAATCGACACGGTATCAAATAAGTAGGTACCATTTTCTTCATACTCTGTTTCTCCGATTTCATTCTCGATACGCATTATTTTTCTTTGTATTACGGATTGCAAACTCGCAAATTACTGTTCATGGAATACGATATAATGAAATTCTAGAATACTAAGCCAGCAGAAGTTCGCTACACCTCGCGTAGTTCCTACAGTTGCATAACTTAACATTATTGAATTTCGCAAAGTAAAACAAAGTTGAGAATTAATGTTACGAATATTTCACATCCGTTTCAGTGAGTTTTAAATTATTTAGTGCTTAAAGTTTTATGAATGACCTAGGATTACCAGAACCTAAGTTTTTAAGTTTTAGGTTGTGTTAAAAAAATGGGGTTTCGTACGCGAATACCTTTGGACACATAACACATCCAGGAGTAATTGCACTGGTATTTGTTTCATTTGAACCATAATAGGTATCATCATCATCAGCCCGGAGACGTCCACTACTGAACGAAGGCCTCCCCCTTAGACCGCCACACTGTACGACAACCTGCCATTTGCATCCACCGGTTGCCCGCGACTTTCACAATGTCGTCGGTCCACCTAGTGGGAGGCCTTCCTACGCTGCGTCTTCCGGTTCGCGGTCGCCACTCAAGAACCTTTCTTCTCCATAATCATAATAATAGGTATAGGCTGTTGTAATTTTCAAAGAATATGGATGACGGTTCAATATGGATCTTAATATCAAATAATAAAGATAACCGGATTGAATCAGGCGTTACTTTGCGGATGTTCATTTTAATCGGACTGTATTGTTACTGTATTTCCTTTGTAGTCGGAAATACACTACAGATAAAATACAATTCGATTAAATAATATTGATTAAAAATAAAAATTGTACCTAACATTACCAAAAAAAATGGTTTTAAATGCGTTTTTGTACGGTCTTTATACTAAAAACGTGTATCGTAAAACTGTACTCATTTTATTTAAGCTTTACTGTTCCGTATTACCCTATCTAAGAGGTTAAACGAGGTATGATTTAACTCAAGCTTTACAATTTTGTGGAACAGATTTTTTAAAAAGAACGGCCAAGAGAGAGTGGGACTCATACCGACGATTTCACACAGAACCAAAGAAAATTCACGCCTGAACGAACTTTCCTAATGCGAAGGCTTATGAGCAAGCGTTCTAAAGATATTTTTCATCACAATTGCTCGTAAAGTGGATCTTATTACATCGGTTTTAGGCTCATAATCCAAGCTGTTACGCACGCGTGCTTTTTACTTTACATTACGGCACTTGTGCTATAATAGGTATAACCCGGTAAAGTTAAGTTTGTACGTGACTGCAATTAGACGTATATATACGAAGCACTCTTGATATAGCCGGGTAATACATACAGTTTTTTTGTAATACCAACAAAGAGTTCTTATGCCGCTGATGTAAATGTCAACCTGCACGCTTTTTCGCTGTGTGGTTGATTATTATCAAAATAAGTTTGTTTTTTCCTCGCAAGTGTGATGAAAACAGTCGTATGGAACTCTTGTGCTATGTTAGTCATTACGCTCTCGGCTTCCTTATCGCACTCGCCTGCGGCTCGCACGCATAATACCGCCTCTAGTGTAATGACCAACATAGCACACTTGTATCATAATGTACTATTAGTAAACAGGATAAAATATATTTTGTTTGGTAGAACAAACCCTAGCTGTAAGTCAGACTCGCGTTTGGTTTTGATTGCAAATTGTAGCTTATTTACATAATACCATCTTTGCCTGTGGGTAAGGTTCTGATCGCGGGTAATGACGCACTAAAATTATTAATATTTCGTTTACTGTCACGCAAGGGTTACACCCAGCAGGCAAGTTTTGATGCCTTATTCGACGATGGGTAGCGTTCAGTAAGCAACTCGGACGATAATTTAGTATAATTTGCGCAATTCTGAATAATTTCCAAAAGATGTGCATGTTGTGCTCAACTTAAGATCATTACGAAGTTTCCAGAATAAGGGCTTCTCGTCTAATTCAGAAACGCCGCAAGGGGAAATTTGCATCTTTACTGCGTGTCAGCTTTTTTTTAAAGCGAACTCAAATTCCGAACCTATCCCACGGTTTAATGTGTTAACTGCAAAAGTCGTAGGAAAATTAACGTACGTAGGGTAATCGATTTGGGACATTTGCGCTAGTTCCTTTATTATAAAAATAAATGTCAAAAAGGTCGAAAATCGGGTAAACCAATTTTTTCGACTTGTAATCATTAAAGGTCTCTTTTTCGACTTTATTTTGTTTTTCTAACGTCAATTGCTTTTCTGTGGGTCTGCAAATAATCAGAATACCTTTTACACGCACATGTAACAGTACAGTGCAGTGTAGTCGTGGTGTCGCACGGTCTACAAATAATCAGAATACCTTTTACACGCACATGTACCAGTACAGTGCAGTGTAGTCGTGGTGTCGCGGTGTGTGAACGAGACGCGAATCAATGGTCAAAGGTACACTTCTGATATAAAGATATTATATGCCCTGTTTTTGAAAAATATTGTGATTAACTTTGCAATGGATTTTATGAATGAATCATATTATTTATTCGCGGTTGTCCCAAAGGTCTAGACGAAAGAACAAGCACGAAAAAAACGCACTAGTTCCATCATGGAACTTTTCAATGGCACTAGCGCGAATGACCCCACGATTTTATACTGCACATTGCTTACTGCCACCTGGGCCAGCGTGGTGGATATAGCCCAATCACCCTTCTATAGAAGGCCTATGTCTCCCATTAAACTATTTACAGGGTGATTATGCTTATGCATACTGCATACTGCTATTTAAAACTTTACTATGTTTTTATATGAGATTGCTGTAAAAGCATATTCCAGAGTAAATTTGCAGAAAGAGAGTAAGTTTCAGCAGTGTCGCCAGATGCTAGGTACGCCGCGCGCTGACTGGTAGTAGGCTAGAGTATTTGGATTGTCTCTAGACTTTCGTCAGTCTGGGTATAATAATTTGTTTTTGTTTATTAGGTTAATCGGTTTAGGTAGTTAGTTTATTTTTATTTTTATGCTATTTATTAGTATTATGTTGTATTTTTGTTTTCTCTATACGAATAAAAATTAATAATAATTACATTAAAATAGGGAAAACATAAATAGGGAAATAATAGAATAACATAGTATGGAAAATAGGGAATACTCACGTTTAATTAAATCGGATACTCCGACTATAGTTTCAATCACATCCAGTGACCAGCTGCGTCCTGCTTAGCACAAAAACAAAAATGTGTCAAAACCACGCCAGTTTTCATATTTTGTTGTAGTTAATAAAGACACTTGCCCCAAAATAAAGTAGCCAGATGATTAATCCGACGACCCGAACTTGATATCTTCTTCGATAAGCTGGGCAGATTCAGTGCTATACTCCTCGCTCATCTTAGTTACAACATGTAATGATTTGGACCTGTCTGTAAATTACGTGTTTAAATTAAATAAAGAATTGAATTGAATTGAATTGAATTGAATTAATAAAGTAAAATGTTAGAGTGGTAATGCAGTCCCAAGACATCTGATATGACTTAATGGTTACTGTTATAGGAAAAACTACCGGTATCTTAAATTTAGCATGTCGGCCGACCCACAGTATCATTTTGTTGAAAATACTGGGTATGAAGAGATTGAACATCTCATCTCATCTTCACATCTTCATCTTCAACTTCTTCTTTTTCTCATCTTTTTTTTATATCTCAGGGTCACGAGCGCAGTGCAGCGCAGTATTGTGTTTGCAAGTTCACAATTCTGGCACTGGTACTGTTAGTGGCAAGCGTGACGCTTGACGCTCGTCTCGTCTCTAGAAAGAATAAACAAAAAAAAACCTTCGTGTTCAGTTGCCCAAAGACTGGCCGGATAGTTCGTAGCTTAACTTCGACAACCTCTTAGGAATACCAAGTCGATCTTCACCACGAACTCTACTATCTTACACTACACGAGTCTCTTGAGGTTTGCTTCGATACAAGTAAGAATACTAGTAAATATCTCACGCTAGTTCAATTTACTACAGCTATAATGCAACTGCATTTAATCGTCGGAAGTAAAAACCCACCTTGTTAGTGCTGTAATTAACGATGATTGCACAACGCAATCTCCTGTTGTGCATTAATGATATCTGCGCGAGAGAAATTTAAGCGAGCATTGAGCTCCCATACATTTTGCGATGCCGATCGCTGACAACCGCTGTGTAACAGTACACAAGTTTTAAAAGCGCCTATATATAAAATAATGTTTAGGAAAAGTGGTTTTAGGATACAAATTAGGTAAAACGAACCGCGTCTCATAATATATAAATAATAAAAAAATACTTTAAAAAAAATAGTAATTTTTCACACAGCACCATTTATCGCTAAACTAAGCAAAGCTTGTTGTAATATGGAAACCAGATAGCTGACAGAATACTTTTTTTTTTTTTGTAAATACTTATTTAATATACAACCAGACTCAGAACAAACATCTATGTTCGTCACATAAATGTTTGCCCTGGGTGGGGATCGAACCCACGCCCGACAGCTCTGAAGGCAGACATGCTACCAACTGAAGCTCAGTTGGTGGTAGCTCACTATAAGGCAGTCGTCATAGTTTTACCTACGTGAATAATTCCATAAATATATATTTTTTTTTTTTTTCTTCATATTTTTCAAGAATAAAGTGCTTATTCTGTATCACGCTACAACGCTCCACTATCTCTAAACTATGAAATAATTATTGTTGTTGTAAAAACAAAACAACAATTCATCCTTTTGGCAACAGACTGTCATCACCAAGTGGGTCAATTTTTTTTCTCCACGCATTTGGGGTGTAGAACTGTGTTTCCCGAAAGTAGAAAATGAGTGTTTTCAATTCAAACACTTTATTTTTCCAATTTTTCCTTGTCCACTAATTGAAGCTGTAGTATCAGTAGCCTTTGAAGTGTTCCATTCCTGTTCCTATTCCTGGATTCACTGAATCTGATCCTGAGGTATCCACTTCCAGGTACTGTACTCAGATCAGCTCAACGGTACCAACATATTGTATTTATCGATCGGATTCATTTTGAAAATATCAAAACAAACAACTGTATTATTATATCTTATTCCTATTTCCACAGTTATGTTAGCCTCATCACTACCTTTGATCCTTCGAATAGCTATGTTTATGTTATGTTAATAAATCAAGTTAATAAGATCTACCGAATTGTAAATTTAAACCTGTACACTTGTAAAGCACTAGTTAGTGTTAGTTTATTTCATGTTATGTTCTAAAAAATAAAATGTTAATGTTAATCTGTGGTCAACGTTGCTGGTGCACCAGCTACCTAGCTTATTATTAATACTACTTTAACATTATATTTTGCTGTGTACTGTTTGTTCACTCTTAAATATATATTTTTTTAAGTGCCATGATGTGTAATTAAAACACAAACAATGTAATGATTCGGTTAAAACCGGCTTCTTTGATTATTTATATAAAATAAAAAACTACTAACAGCATCTGAAATAAGGCAAACTTAGTAACTGACAACAGTATACTGTGGTCAGATAGAACCGCGACGACACGCATGGGACACAGACTTGTTACCCCAGAGGTGAACAATTTATGGGAGCTGCGCCGCGAATTTTTGCAACGGTTTGGTGTTCGATTGGAAGTCGATTGACTATAGTATTTTATGGTAGAGAAATGTAACGATCCGATACTGCAGTGCAGGTATATTGTGTGTAGTACTATTATTTATTCTGTGATAGTGTGTGTTAATTTTATACAGACGGATAGGGTTGCCGTGTTTCTGTTGCGAAGACAGAAACTTAAATATAAAAGAAACGTAAATATGTTGACTACTTATACATTACAGGGGCCGTACCGTGAACTGCTTATAGCGGGACCGAATACGCTCAGCTGCTGACGCTGTGCGACTGTGAATTTTATCGCCTCGCATTAAGGTTCGCGGTCGCGCAGTGTCGGCAGCTGAACCTATTCGGTCCCGCTATAAGTAGTTCACTGTAGTGCTCTGCCATCTTCTCTCTGACGTGAAGTTGCACGTGCTAGAAAAGGACAGAGAAGTTTAAGCAGTGACTAAGAGAATAAAGATTATTTTAGGTAAGGCCGGTAGTACCTACGCGGGACTTATTCATCATACACTACACAGTTATGTATATCACAAATTGATAAATAGGCATTGTCATCATCATCATCATCAGCCCGTAGACGTCCACTGCTGAACGAAGGCCTCCCCCTTAGACCGCCACACTGTAGGACAACCTGCCATTTGCATCCACCGGTTGCCCGCGACTTTTACAATGTCGTCGGTCCACCTAGTGGGAGGTCTTCCTACGCTGCGCTAAATAATAGGCATTGTACATACGTTTAAAAACTAGCATATATTTCCAACTTAACTGCTAGTCTATGACTCCAGCTCGCTTTGCAAAGTTCATCAGATAATGAAAACATTTGTTGCGTGTGAAACTAGAATTCCTTTTTGCACGAAGCTACGTTTCGAGTAAGCATCAATACCGCGTGCCTCTTAAAGTTGGTTGCCGACAATATAAATCATAGTTTCGTTTAAACTTAAAAACACAATGTTGCAGTGCAAGGAATAATTTTTAAATCGTACTTGTGGTTAAAAAGACAAATTTTGTTTTGCCTAATAACCCAAGAATGTATAGAGTTTTTCGGGTATTTAATATGTCGATGAATGGCTATTTAACCTTTTATGTTTGTTTGTTATCGAAAATTATCTATAGGTACGCTTTTTTTATATACTTTTTTTTGCTACCTAGTGATGTAAATAAATAAACATCAGTGGAATTTTTTCACACAAAGTCTAATCTAGCCCCAAACTAAGCAAAGCTAGTAAGTAGTTGCTACGAGTATATAAGTAGTAAAGTAATATGGAAACTACATAGCTGATAGAATACTTAAGTATATACTTTTTTTTAAATACATACCTACTTATAATACATACTATAAAATTGTAATATCCTAAGGTTTTTGGTTTATGTTAATGTAATATTAGCTGTAGTTTCTTCATTTGGAAATAAAGAATTATTATTATTATAAAAAATAATTTTAAAAAAAAGAATTATTATACACGTATTTATTTCAATTCTTAGTTATTTAAGTTTTTTACAATAAATATAAGAATACAAAAATACAAATTATAAAAAACTTAAAAACTAGGGTGCCGCCAGCAGCGGGGCAGGGCTCAAGCTGCCGGTGGTTAGGGCTGCAGTGTTTGAAACCTCCTGAGCTTATTGCCAATCCTTCTACGGCGGCAGCTTGTGGACAGCATATACTATAAAATCCTTCGACGCTCTGCGTGTTCAGTATAACAACGCTTTCAGAGTGCTGATGCGGCTTCCGCGGTTTTGCAGCGCGTCTTCCATGTTTGCGGAAGCGCGCACTGATGGCTTCGCTGCTATCATGCGCAAGAAAGTTGCCTCCCCACTATGCAGAACGCGTGCGAGCGGCAACACTATTCTGAGAGCTATAACGGATAAGTTTGACTGCCCCATTCTGCTCCATCACATTAGGGTCTTAATAAAATAAAGCAGGTATTTGAAATTATAATTAGATCACAAAATATAATAATTGAATCTAATAATAGTAATAATTTGATTTAATTTTAAGAATATAATTAATTAATTTCTAATATAATAATAATTTGTAATTTGTACTAATATGGATCTCTGTGTCTGAAAATAAACGTGTTTTGATTTGATTTTGTTTTTTTTTTATTTGAATGCGTGCCGTGTCAAGTACCACTGCCTTTTGTATCTGACCCTTGACCCAACCGTCTAGCGAGAGACTCTTGAGGTATTGGTCGAGGCTCTTCGCTATGAGACCGTTTGCCGAAACGACTATCGGGACAATGATCGTCGAGTCAACATCCCACATGGCGGTTATCTCGAAGGCCAAGTCAAGGTACTTGCTAAGCTTCTCCTTCTCGGTGTAGTATAATAATAATAATAATTATTATTATACTACACCCAGACACAGAACAATATATGTTCGTCACATAAATGTTTGCCCTGGGTGGGGATCGAACCCACGCCCTACAGCTCTGAAGGCAGATACGCTACTAACTGAGCTATAAGGCAGTCAACTATATGTGTGTTTTACTGCTACTATAAAGTTTTCTGAGTATGTTTTGCTGCTGCAAACAAAAAGCCGCAGATTGGGCTGAACGGCGTGTATTAAAAGAGGCTTATGTCCAGCTGTTGATTATTGTTAGGCTGATGATTATAATGAAGCTTGATGTGGAATTACAAGTTTATACTTACGAACTAAGTACGGTGATCTTAGTAATTTCTTCCCATAAATGGGCATTGGTAAAGCTAATTAGTAAACGTGAGAAAGTTACCAAGATCGCTATGATAAGGAAAGGAATCTATGTAACAATCTCACAATGTGATTAATTTTTTAATAGATTGGTTACGATTAAAAATGTTGATGCATTTCTCTAGTATTTTTTATGCTAATAATGGCGAACGTCGACTGCATTGCGAGATACGAGTACAAGTCAAAGGCAAGCCCAGTATTTTTTACGTTACGTTATCAACTGAGAGTTGATACTGTTGAAGACTGTACTGATTTCTAGACATTTTATTGACACTCCTTGTTTCCATCGCTCACCTGCGACAATACTATGACTAGTTCGATTCTGACCGGTGATGCCTTATACACTATATAGTACTCTTAACAGCTCTTTTGTAATAAATCCAAAGGAATGCTGGGTTTCAAAGGCAATAATACGAATCAGATTCAACGTGAGGTGTGTTAATGTTCGATTCTATTGCGTTGGATTTAGCCTTTAATTAATGTCCGTTGTTAGAGTATTACGTTTTGGCGTTTACAGTAGATTTACAGTTTAGATGAATAAGGTAAAGCAAGAGTTAGTAAGGTAACACTTAGTTTATTTATAATCTTTTAAAAATGTCTACTGTTTATTTTTACATTATTATGTTTCCGCAACGTACTATCTGAAATTTAAAGGCGACCTTTTCTGATGTAGTTGGATTAAAACAGATTTGGTCCAACTATTATAACAGTGGGTATAGATAGATAGATAGATAGAAACTCTTTATTGTGCACACCAAAAAAATACAATAGAGAAAGATACACCTTATGAGCTAGTGCCACAATTGGCGGCCTTATCGCTAAAAGCGATCTCTTCCAGGCAACCATAATATAGGTGCTTATACCGGTTGTTAGTTTGAACACCGTTATCCTTCTAGGATATAATTGTACTCATCATTATTTACTCAACTTTTACTATGGGGCCTACCAAGAAATCGCGAAAAAAATATCTGCTGTTCCATACATTTGTCCAAGATCGATGAACCTTTTTGTATAGAACAGCTGTTTTTTTTTCGTGATTTCAGGGTTAGTCCCATAGTAAAAGTTGTTCATAATGATGAGTACAATGATATCCTAGAAGGATAACGGTATTCAAAATAACACCCCGTACACGGAAAGACGGCAAGCCAGCAAGGGGGCAAGATGGGATGAAGCTATTTAGTTTAGTAATTTTAGCTAATAGTAATTTAAAAGTGTCGCCTAAGTATATACATGTCATAATATAATTACTTCCTGCGCACTTATCCGATTTATACTTATGTTATTACTGGGTTTTCTCAAAATTACGTTAAAATTAATTTCAATGCTTTTCTTTAACTCTAATGTTAATAGAGTGCTATAAATTTGACGAGTGTGTCTGTGTATCCTTCTGTAAAAACGTAGCTCTCAAATGAATGAACCAATTTCCATTTAGTTATTCTTTGCTCGATAGAGAGTCGGTTGTTTTATAATTTTATTTTCACTTGATAATTATATTAAGTAAAATATTCAAAGTTTATTAAACACTTCATGTGCACATTTTCTTTTTGTAAGAAAGAGAAACACGTTTAAACTTATTTTCGAAATCGAAAATATTAACAAAATCTAGTAGACCCAGAAACTATATGATAAGTATTATTTCTGTGACGATTTTTTTTTCTGGATTGTTTTTAGCCTTATTTCTAAAAATAATAAATTCATGCATTGAGTTGTCGTCATCATGCATTGAGTTGTCGTCATCATGCATTGAGTTGTCGTCATCATGCATTGAGTTGTCGTCGCTGCGCGGGCAGGTTTTCGCGCCACCATGCCCTCAACGACATAGTTCGGAGGGCGTTTGTATCGGCCGGCGTCCCCTGCGTGCTCGAGCCGCCTGGTTTGTCTAGGACGGACGGCAAAAGACCGGACGGTTTGACCCTGGTGCCGTGGAAGAACGGCAGGTGCCTAGTGTGGGACGCCACTTGCGTCAGCACTGTAGCCGCCAGCCACCTAGGTCGCACCGTTTGCTCGCCGGCTGCTGCAGCGGAGGATGCTGCTAGCAAAAAGAGCCTGAAGTACGCGGCGTTGGAGTCAAAATACTTGGTTGTTCCGATCGCCGTTGAGACGATGGGCTGTTGGGGCTCTGCGGCCAAAAGTTTGGTTTCAGAAATAGGTCGTAGGTTAAGAGATAAGACTGGCGACTCCCGGTCCGGCTCGTACCTGGTGCAAAGGTTAGCCATTGCTATCCAACGCGGCAACGCGGCCAGCGTTATGGGCACCTTTGCACCTGGTACGATGACTGGTGGGTTATTTATTTAGTTTAAGGCTTTAATATGTGACATTGATATTTGACATTATTACTATTGTATTTTTTATTTTAAGTTAGATATTTCGTATTTTTTTATTAAGTTTTGACATTATATAGATATTTTATTGAATTAGCTAGTTATTATAAGTAAACATTTAAATTATAATTTTATTAAAAATAATAAATATTATAAGGTAGTAAGTAAAACTATTAATTTATAAATAAAAAGTATTCTATCATTTGTCTGGTTCCCATAGTACAAGCTTTGTTTAATTTGGGGCTATAGATGGCGATGTGTGAAAAGTCCACTAACATTAAATATTGGTGAACCCAAGCAATACATGAGAGAATACTTAATTTTTGTATTTACTTTTACTATATACTAATAATACATACACACACGTAGACACAGAACAACTTTCCACGCATCCATTTCTTATGAACCGTGTTAATAAAATCAAAACCACAGACATAATAAAATATCATGACACGACACGTAAACAAATTCACACCAGACCAAATATTCTCTAACGAGCCATATAAAAATATTCGCTGCGTTATTAATAACGTCATAAACATCCATACCCATTCGCGTTCCAAAGAATCCAACGTAAGCAGACACCTAGCCAGAGATAGACGTTAAAAATTTATATTTGTGTAATAACTGTCGAATTCCTGTAGTAACAAATTACAGAGAGGCGCTGAGTTACTGAATGGACGATGGCAACAAATAGTGTAGTAATTCCAAAGAGTTTTGAATAGAGTCCAATACTATTTCGGTCTTCGAATGGCTGATCTTTAAGCGTTTATTTCGTTTTGCCTTACATGAGTGGAAACGGCCGGCCTTTGTGATCACAGTAAAGATTTTAACGAGAAAAACAGTTCGTAAACAATTTGACATTTATCTACTTTAAAGCCAATTTGCGCTTATGACAAAATTACATATTTTGAACGTAAGTGAAATTGAATTTTTTGTAACGCGTAGAAATTGCTTTATAAGACGCTCGTGGGTAAAATAAAGATAACCTTAAATAAAATGCCGTAGAATTTATAGTAAAAATTATTGTGAATAGCTTGAAGTAATCAATTTAAACAACACCAATAGAGGCTATTTGGAAAAATCATGAGTTATAAAATTTAATAACAAACTGTGACCAATAACAATAATCTTGCAATATAATGTTCACGATTATTATTTCTATCAAGTTTCTAAGATTGTTTTCTTGTTCAATTATATTTTTATCGTGAATATAACGAAATCAATTTAGGATCTTGTTACATAGGTTCCTTTAGGTGATTTATCAGTATTTTTTGTAGAAAATGACTAAAACTAAAGACGAGCGAAAATCTAAAAATTGTTTATTGGCATTGAGAGAGGGTCCAGCAGTCTAATTTCATAGGTTGTTGATGATGAATTTAGTATAATGCCAATGACACAGCCTTTTCCCTGACTTTAGTTAAATTAGGTGGCGTGATAAAAGAAAAAGGCTAGTTCCTGAATATTAGTATGTATTGGGAACCAACAAATTTGAAATGATAAATCTACAGGGTCGCCGGTTCAGAAGGTAGTAAGTATTGTCGTTTCACAGTGGCCCTTGGTTTGGTACGTGCAATAAATTAAAGCAGTAATTATAAGAACACAGCCTCATTGAAAAAAAATATTACAAAAAATCCTATGTTCTATTTATCTTCAACCAAATTCTGCGAACGTCTTGTATCTTCTAAAGCTGGCTTCCGACGTTGCATAATACTGCGGACAGACGCGGACCAGCCCGCACCGACGCACCATGGGAAGAATATCGTCCGTGGTAGAGCAGACACGTCCGGTGCGGTGCGTCGGATCCGAGGCGAGTAGGTAATTTCAAAGGATTTTGAATTTTTCTGCATTTTGGAATAACAAAATGGCTTCGAATCTCAAGACACACAGACTGACACGCACCGTTGGAAGAGCCTTGTGTGCGGTGCGTGGCTGTCCGTGGTCGTCGGCCGTGCGTGATAATCCGCAGTATCACGCACCGTCGGAAGCCAGCTTTAGAATCAAAGCTTTGCAATCGTTTTTTTGGAAATTTATCCAATGCCCCAGCACTCCTACACGTAGTTAAAACTAAAGCTCCAGCTCTCAAACGCCGCCCAAATCCTCACAAAATCCAGCTCTCTACGCAACTCCACTGGGCGCTGCATCTCAATAATGAATGCATTGTCTGTCCGTACGTACCCGATCACAGTCCACACTATTTTTGCTCAAACCTGTCTGTGTCTGTCATGAGACAGAATGCTGTGGAGCAACTTCACTTATTAATGTTTAACGTAACAAAGTTAATGTTTAACAGATACTTGGTTACCAAAATTGTCGGTAAACTTTCTGTGCTGAGTTAAGCTTTAACTATACATTTAAAAGGGTAGATGTGTGTGTCAAATATAGCCTTCCTCGTATAGTTATTATGGACTATAAGTTTAGTGTTTTTGAACCGTTAAGTGGGAATCCGAGGTCTTCGATTCTTCATACGGATAATGCCTCTAGAGCAATCTTTTTTTGTATAAATTCTAGGTCTGCTGTAGAGAACGATGCGACATCGTCGCCTACAACAGACCTGTCATTTCCTCTTTCGCAGCAACTAATTGCTAATGAAAATATAACCATCTAAAAATAACCATATTTTTTTTAGAAACTTTTTAGTTAGCAAGGAAATGACAGATACATGTCTACAATAGACCTAAATTATATGTAAAAAATGTTGCTCTAGAGGCATTATGATATATTATGATAATTTGTACTACTGATATTAGTTTGCCTTTGCATCATTCGTTTTTCAACTTTTCGACTCGTCACAACTTTTTTTTTGTAGTGGTAGGACTTTACTGCAGAGTCCGCCTGGGGAAGTACCACACCTTTTCCAGTTATTCAACCGCCAAGCAGTAGTGTGCAAGCATTACTGTGTTCCGATTTGAAGGGCAATGTTACCAGATAAATTACTGGGTATGAAGAGATTTAACATCTAATATCTCAGGGTGACGAGCGCAGTGCAGTGCGGCGCAACATTGTGTTCGCAAGTTCACAATTCTAGCACTGCTACCACTGTTAGTGGCAGGCGTGACGCTTAACACCAGGCGAACGTCTTGCTCGTCTCGTCACTTGAACGAATAAAAAAAAGCAGGAATTTAATAGGGGAATACATTTGTATGGAGAATCCCAGACCGGATTCAGTCTGTATTTATTAGAAATCTTGCATTCACTATATTTAAGGTTTCTATATATAACTTAATATTTAAGGGAGAATCAGTCCCTTGACCATTTTAGTTTAGACAAAATAAGCGCGAGTGATAATAATCTTTCTGTAGTGACATTTATGACATTATAAGATCATCAACAACGATTCATTCAACAACAGAAACCTAGTTTGTGAAAAATAATATAGGTACGGTACTACAGGGGCCGTACCATGAGCGCTTATTCCGGGACCGAATACGCTCAGCTGCCGACGCTGCGCGACTGTGAATTTTAACGCCTCGCAATAAGGTTCGCGGTCGCGCAGAGTCGGCAGCTGAACCTATTCGGTCCCGCTATAAGCAGTTCACGGTACGGCCCCTGTACAGTGTATAAAAAAGTTTCAATGTAATGTACCAAAGCTGGCTCAAAAATAACAACAAATATTTAGTGAAACAAGTTCTGTAACTAGTTATATCATTAGCAAGCAGCTTGTTAATTGATGAGTATGCTGTTTCAATGCTCATAATCAATCATAAACTTTCCTTTTTACATTTTTGGAATTGTTTGTTTGGCACAATTTATTCTTACGGATTTCACTACTTTCAACTGCTTATATAGGTACTGCTAGAGTAATTATAGCTTCCCAGTCTTCCATTTGCGATTAGTCTGTTCTCATAGAATCTATGACAGAATCAATGCTAGGTATGATTGGCAAAGGTGTAATTTTTATTTTTATTTTATTTAACCTGTGTAATGTTGTCCCACTGCTGAGCAATGGTCTAATGGTGGAGTTTTATTCATTTAATTTATATTTATTTAGTAGGGATAAGTGGACTAATAAGCTTTCCACTTATCGCTACCGGTAGATCTAAGTGGATTTTTTTCATTGCGATCTTATTTTTTTAGTTTCCTCTAGGTATTTCATTGATACTCGATAATGTGATAACTTTTTTTAAGAAGCCCTTCAAACGCTACTAAATACATAGATTGTTTGTTGTAGAAGTATTAAATCTGCTACAAAATACAAATGTATTATACCTACGATTTAAAATCTAAAAACAGTAAGAGCCTTTTACCATGAAAAGTGTGGTTTAACATTCACAACAACGTATTATGACCATAATATTAAATTATTCGAAAGCAAAATAATTTGTGTCTGTGACTGTACCAAAAGTTACGTTTTGGTATTCGTTGGGAATATAAACTGATTACGCGTAACTAATACCACGTGATATTAGTTTTTGGTATTAGAAGGGAATAGATCCAACTTTTTTTTTTATTTTTTTTTTTGTTCCTAATTTGTTTTCGAATCAGGTCGCAGCCGCATTCGCGTCGAGCTTTGTTTTCACTCCTTGAATAAAGCCACCGGATGTGATCGAATCTATCTATAGTCGAAGTATACTTGATTCATCCTTGTATAAATAAATAAAAATTGCTAAATTATTATTATAGTAATCATTATAATCTGTGGTCATAAATTAAAACCCCGCTTGAGGTTAAATGACGTTGATATTTAATAATTCTGTCGTGGTAGGACTCTACCGCAGAGTCCGCCTGGGGAAGTACTTTTGACAGTTATTGAACCGCCAAGTAGTAGTGTGCAAGCATTACTGTGTTCCGGTTTGAAAGGCAATGTTACCAGATAAATTACTGGGTATGAGGAGATTTAACATCTAATATCTCAAAGTGACGAGCGTAGTGCAGTGCGGCGCAGGATTGTGTTCGCAAGTTCAAAATTCTTGCACTGCTACTGTTAGTGGCAAGCGTGACGCTTACCACCAGGTGAACGTTTTGCTCGTCTCGTCAATAGAATGTATTAAAAAAAAACTGTGTTCCGCAGAAGATAAGTGACTTTTGTTAATTTAAACAACTTCTGCTTGATGCTTCTTAACTCCATGCCCACCACGAGCCAGGACCTACTGAACTACCCAGTATGCTGACCAGTATTTTGATCATAAGATATTTCTTTGGTAACTTCAATATTAGATAAAGAGAACTCATAATATAAATTAGTTATGTTACAGTTTCGAAAAATTCAAACTATTATTCGATCAAATAATTTCAAACAGACTAATAGAATTATGGATCTTGACAGCAACATTTTCATGACTTCTACTCACAATATTCCAGACACATTGATAATATTATTTGTTTAGCTAAGGTCTGGCCAATTTATTCTAGAGAGATTTCACTGGAATACACAGCGTAATTTGTATTTAACGTCAACTCACCTATTAAGAAATAAAGTAATGGTTAAAATATTTATATTAAACCCATTTATTATTCAATTATCTTCTACGCACAAACATGTACCTACCTGAATAATATTGGTATATTTTAATTCATAATAATAAAACTAAAAGATTCGGCTTTACTCCGTGACTGTACTTATAATGAAATTAAGCAGTGGGTCCAGTCGAATTATTCATAATGTAAATGGGGTTGAGTCATCGCGCGGGTCCATTTCCAGTGGGTCCAGTTGATTGAAGACTCTTTACTGAATGTCAACATCATTGTTGTTTTTTCTGATAGAACAATAGTATTTGTGTTACGCAAGTCAACGTCAAGCAATTCAGAGGCCTTAGAGCGGCATATTCATTCTAACACTAGGGCTGACTACTCAACCTATACGAACTTGGTTACTTTTACGAAGTACAGAAATTAATCTTTAGAGGTCGTTAGTTCATTAACACAATGCTCTATAGGTTAATTATAAAAATAAATTATTCTTACCTGGATGACATCTTAATTTTTCCAGTAATTTTGATTTAAAAAGCAAACTACTGAATCGATTTTTATAAAATTTATATGGGATCACCTCTGAATTATCAAACAAATAAAACATCAACATCAATTCATAATTGGCGCAGTAATCGTGTAACATACATACAACAACAACAAAAACACATACAGTCGAATAATAATTAAGAAACTCCTTTTTTGAAGACGGTGGAAAAAAATGGTGTATGCAGAAATATAAAGGGGTTAGGGGGGTAGGGGTTGGGGTGAGGTTATATGGGGCAAAAATATTACTTGATTAGGATTTCAGTTAATAAGGAAAAAAAAAATGGTAAAGCCCCAAATTGTTCATTTCGGTGGCTGTCCGCACTATACTTTCCACTGTAATTTCTCTCGTACAACAAAATCTATTGGTTATTTAGGTGTATGGCTTCTTTTATTGAAATCCTGAATAATGGTATCATTACCACAGAGTAATTTTATAATAATATCTACCCAGTTTAAGATCTGGTAAGTGAAAATGTATGTGTCCCAGAAAGTTCTTTCATTTCGGTGACTAAAAGTTTATCAAGAATATTTTTGCACAGAACGACTCTAGCTGCTAGCTCATGCGCTTAGAACCTACGTACCAGTGCCGGCTAAATGGTTATCGTGGGAAAATGTGCGCTGCTTGCCTGCGTGTGCCCGAAAAAAACGCTAGTATTTCAAATCGCTGGAATGGGACAACAATCTTTTCATTTCCGTGAACAGGTATAGCTTGACTGCCAATGAGCTAATAATATATTTAATTTAACATTCGTGAATGCGCTATTTGTACTACGTTAATTTGTGTAGTATCTATTATGTTCTACAGTATATCGTTTTCATTTAATGCTAATTTTTATTCGGTTATTATTTCGGTTGATTCGGTTGCCTTAACTGTCAACTGAATTGATAAAAACCCCCACCAGAATGATAAAAATTCTCATTTCGGTGGGTGCTATGAAATTCGGTGAACTATTGTTTCATTTCAGTGGATTGATTTATCATTTCGGTTGTAAATTATGCCATTTCGGTGAAAATTCAGGACCTTCGGTCTTCGGCGGTTTAATTTCGGTGGATAGGTTATATATTTATATATATATTATACTCGTATATCTCAGAAGTTTATTAAGATATTTTGATAGCATTAACTATGAGCATGAACAATATTAAGAAATACAATAAACCACACTCTAAATTTGAAAAAACGCAATAGTAACAAAGTTCACGGAAATAAGAGCAAAAAACAGCTTTTTTGAAATTCACTCATGGGGAGTTTGTACCACTAGGCCATCTTGCGTATAGGAAACATCTTAAGCATTTAGTTATTTTGTAAGCCAAAGCTTTTTTTACATTTGAGCTGTTTTTGACATTTTCCAAAAACGGCAATTCATTTGTTTCTTAAATTATATTTGTGTAATATTAAGTCTCCACAGTTTTCCTGAGCAAGAGCGCGCTGCCATGAATGAAGACACATTTGCCAACGACAGCGAAGCCAGTGAAGTTATTTGATTTATTCCAAGCTGGGTCTATTGAAAACTTCCATCAAGACTCATTTATTTAGAAGCTCAGTAATGAAGCGGCTGATCTAAAGACAAGACGAAGAGTATCTCAGTATCTTGTTGCAATGTATAACTTTGTATTTATATTCCAAGTAGGTACGATCGTCTTACATGTTCTTTGTTATTGTTATGAAATGTAACTTAAGATGGTTTTGAATCTAAACATAGTAGGGTATACAGTAGGTGGGTAGGGTTGTAGTGGTAGGACTCTACTGCAGAGTCCGCCTGGGGAATTACCACACCTTTGCCAGTTATTCAACCGCCAAGCAATAGTGTGCAAGCACTTCTGCTTGGCGGTTACTGTGTTCCGGTTTGAAGGGCAATGTTACCAGAGAAATTAATGGGTATGAAGAGATTTAACATCTAATACCTCAGGGTGACGAGCGCAGTGCAGGGCGGCGCAGAATTGTGTTCGCAAGTTCACAATTCTAGCACTGCTATTGTTAGTGGCAGGCGTGACGCTTACTACCAGGCGAACGCCTTGCTCGTCTCGTCACATGATAGTATATAAAAAAAAAACATTCGCTACCCCTATATTTTCCACATGGTTCTATTTTTTTTTCAATAGTAGATAGATTAGATTGATATAATAGTAGTTACTATACAGTTGATAATATATATCTGAATAAATAAATAAATATCGGTAGACATTTTTCACACAGCACCATATAGCCCCAAACTAAGCAAAGTAAAGCAAAATAAAAATATAAATTCTCTTTTTATATAGATTCTCTGCCTGTCTGTGTTTCCCCAAAAGTACCTACAATATGGGTGACTCGAAATCCAGAGTAAACAAGTTTCTTCTAGGTAAGCGGGTAACCTTGGACCTCATCGTTGCTTAACAATAGGCGGAATGTGTGTGAATTCAAAAAAAAAATTATACAAAAACTATACTTAAACAAAGTTTGCACAATATACAGGCGAGAGATTCAAGATGAGTCTCATGTTCTGTTTTGGGCCCGTACTGATAGGTTCTGCGGAATACATGTTCTTATTTTAAAAACCATTATTGGCTCTTTAGTAAATGGAAATAATTATCGTCAGGAAAACTGCATATTACCCGAAGGAGACATTATACAACGCATCGAAATCCGCCAAAACGTATCAGGTCAGTGTGGTAATTACAGATCAAGTTTTAGAGCGAGTATGTCCTCCTGCAGTGGAATCAAGCTAAAACATTACAAGTTCCAACGCGATAGTCTTAGAATATCACTGTGGCACAGAGACTGGCACAAACCGATGGATATGAAGAAAATGACCCTACTTATTGTTAGTTCACTACAGATACAATTTTACTTCTAGTCATTATTAAGTTATTTTTATTAAAAAAACTCCGATGCAATAGTGACCTGATGATCAAATACCGCCTGATAAAATGAAGCGATCACAAAAAACACCCATCAGAAGTTGGACGAGTCAATCGACAATCGAACCTAATCGGGTAAATTAATCAACTGATTTTTAAGCACCGCGATTTCAATAATGGATCTTTGACATCGATGCAACAATGTCGTGATGTCGTGGACGATTTTGCAATTTGTAAAATATTTGGAATCGTCCCGTGGGCCACCAGCGAGTCTTCACAGGGGGGCACGGCCGCGGCGGTCCGCGAGCATAGAATACCTATCGTGGCTTTGACAATGATGAAGAGATACATTTTTTACATTGTTTGGGGGCTTGTGGGGGACGGTGATTGAAGTTGAGGTAAATTGGCTTTTATTTTTTTAGGACTTTTATACGGAAGCATTTGTAAATGTTTGCTTTGATGGTAAAATCAGAGAGAGTGAAAGTAGAGGTAGTAATGTGTCAGTACATGTATTATGTGCCTATGCTTGTAGAATTTAACTTGGGAAAAACGCTTTCAAACTACAATTTCATAAAAAGAGATTCCATCCTTTACATATTTCGTTCTTTAAATAATTATGGTAGATTTCCAACTTCTTCTGTCTTCCTACCGGCGATCACTGGTCTCGCAATACATTAATAAAACTTCTCAAAAAATTTTTGGTGTCTGGTCATCAAGTCCTAGCAGTTTTTTTTGTCTTGTTTGACTTATATTTGTGTATGATACTTTTTTCATTTGACTAACCAATGACCTTTAGGTTAAGGATCCCACTCATCATCATCATCATCAACAGCTGGAAGACGTCCACTGCTGGACGAAGGCCTCTCCCTTAAAGGGAGGTGTTGCCATAGTCTCCACGCTTGGCAGGCGGCTTGGGGATCGCAGAATGGTTACCACCGTTAACTGAGAGGACACTGCTGCCCGTCCTCCGGTGGTTCTTGATGCAGTTTTAGGACATACCCAGGTCCAGGATTCCACTCACATCAAATCAATGCGTTCAGAAGTTATAGCAGTATGAAGAAACCTACATACATACATTCAAATGAACTTGAAAAACATAACACTTCTTTATCTGGCGTGTTTTAGGTTCAGAATAATATACTTCTAGAATGCACTGCAGATCGGATTAATTTGATAGAACCAAGTTACTTATTTATTTATTTATTATTAAGTTACCTTATAAATATAAATAATAAATAAATAGTAAATATTAATAGTAAATACCTACTTAATATTAACTAATTTATGTATATATATATATAATAAACATAATATACAACAAAACCGAATTTCTCTAGTAGGCTTTGAGACTGCGGTCTTGGCTGATCTTTATAATATGACTCAAATGTTTTGTGACTCATCATCATCAGCCCGGAGACGTCCACTGCTGAGCGAAGACCTCTCCCTTAGAGCGTCACACATTACGACTACCTTGCATCCACCGTTGCCCGCGAATTTTACAATGTCGTCGATCCACCTAGTGGGAGGCCTAATTACTACGCTACGTCTTTCGGTTCGTAGTCGCCACTCAAGGACCTTTCTTCCCCATCGGTTATCAGTTCTTCGAGCGATGTGGCCTGCCCATTGCCACTTCAACTTGGAAACCCTGCGAGCTAGGACGGTGACTTTGGTTCTTTGGCGAATATCTTCGTTCTAGATGTTATCGCGCAAAGTAACTCCAACCATAGCTTTCTCCAGTGCTCGTTGCGCAACTCTAAGTTTCTCCAAAAGGCCAGCAGTTAAAGACCACGTTTTAGTTCCATACATCTGTCATAATATTATTGTTGTCATCACTGGCCAAACTCTGGAACTGTGGGATTTTGGACGAGAAGATATTATGCAATTTCCCGAACGCTGCCCATCCAAGTTAGATTCTTCGGGCGACTTCTTTGTGACTCATGTAGAGATACAATTCTACGTACCTATTAATCTAAGAAAAGAACACACAGATGTCGCACAATTCTCGAAAGCTATGCATTGCGGACGCATCGTTCCCCTAAACGCAGGCCAGTGTGTCCCACCCAGGGTGGTCGAGACGCAGACATTTCAATAATGACGGCATTCTTACGTAATATGCCGGCGGTTCACAGACAAAGCACGCAAAAACTGAATTGCGGGAATCGAGGGTAACACAATAAAAGGCAACTGCGATTCTCATACCGAAAGAGACACTACAGGGTTTGTCAGAAAAAGTATGCCAAGCCAAAACGGGGTCACTTATTTAACCTTATAAACAACTTTAATTAGGTACCTAGTACCAGAATTAGCAAGATTTAGTTTGAACAAAGCATTGTTATGTTTTGACCGGGCAAAACAAAGGTTCGATTCTACTGGAATAAAATTGCGTTTTTACTTTTTATGTACTTGTATTCATATTTTATTCGAAGATACAAACTTTTCATTCGTCTTTGTAAGCAAGTAGTTCTTGCAATACAGTTTTCGTTATATAAGAATGTATGCTTTATTGCATATAGAGACTGTATATGATATTGCGAAACATCGTATAGTTTGGGTTAAGTAGTAAGCCGAAGTAAAATGTAATAAATCAGCTAGAAAATTAAATTATATCTACGGTAAGTATTCCGTATTCCGGTTGCTAATTGCAGAGCAAACATTTTGTTTTCATATTCAAGACTGATTCCATACTACATTATGCAATGAAATTAAATTCTCGTAGTGCAAATGCTCCAGATGGTGACGATGATGAATAAAAAGTATAATCACTCCTTTCGGTTCAGCATACACTTTCTGACTAGCCTAGTAAATAGAACAAGCTATCAGTTCCTGTAATAGTTACGAAACAACGCAACCCAATTCATGAGGTTCAGACAACGAACATCGTAAAGCGTTATTGAGGTAGTGTCATAAAACAGCCGATATCATTGGTTGTCAGGTAGTCTGTCGGCAAGTGATAAAACGAAATCTGATAAGAGACAATAAGGGTTTGTAACGTATTGTTGTGTAGATTTAATTTTGCCATAACAAACAGCCAAGAGCGAATGGGACTCGCGTATAAAAATACCAAAGTTTCTGGTTTCAAACAACAAGTACCAGGGGCCTTATTTTTGAATCGTGCGCAAAGTTGCGCATGCGAAAGGACCCGACTTTCAAACGATATTGAACCTTATTCCAAACAGTATCGTTCGAAGGTCAGCTCCTTTCCCATGCGCTAAGCTTGCGTACGATTAAATAATAAGGACCCAGGACAAAACCACGCGGATGCTGTACTAGGTTTTCACTCCTAGACAATAGCCACAACGTGATCGGAACAAATAGACTATCTGGCTTAATTAAACGTTAGGTACTGATCTTGCCGCATAGGTGTATTCTGTGTTCATCGTCGAATTCTGTTTTCTTTGATTTAAATCCAATGATTATTATAAGTACCTCTACCACAGAATAAATAATAGTACTACGTACAGAAAGTTAACTCCGCAAAGGAATTGAAATAAATAAGGACTCTATCTACTAGGCAATAAAGTAGCAAGTCAACTCGCACAGCGCTGGATACCGCTCGCTATATTCACCTAGATGTACCGCTCTCTTTCTATCACGTATACTTAGTTACGTGCGACTAGCTAGGCTAGCGTGCGGGCGGCGTCTGACTTCTGCCTTGCATCGTCCACCCGGACGGAGCGCCGTCCGAACATACCTAACTGCGGAGTGATACCCCCCTGCCTCTACCTACCCAACCAGAGGAGCTAAACCCTCCAAGTTCAATTCGGAATTTAGATGTACATGTTAATTTGTATTACTGATATTAATTTACATCATCAGTTGTACTCAACTTTTCCCTACTATTTCTTTTTTTTCTCTCTGGCGTCTCTACTATTTATGTATTTCTTAATTAAATTGGAATTCCGAGTAATTTTAGCAAGGTTAGTATTGGAGTAGGAAGTAGGCATCAATGTCACATTATTATTATGCTTACGAGAAAGTAACTACCAGATTTCACTTAGAATGATGGTGTCTATTCTGTTGCACAGCTCACTAAACTAAACGAATGTGACAGGACTAAAACTATACGCGTCTCATTTCATTTCAATATGTTAGAAAAGGATGTCAATACGTTTCGTCCAGTCAAATTAAGTTTATTTTAGTGAGCGGTGTAACAGAATCGACACCAATGTTTACATAACTAAATAAATAACATCTAACAGAAAAATTGTTGTTAGAATGTACTACTGTGGAAATTATTTATTTATTATTAAGTAGTTTACTAGCAAATTAAGCTGGTTCCGAAAAAAAAATTGTAATTAAATAACAAAAAAAGTATAGCAGAGCGTGGTTTCGATCCACGGACCTCTGGGTTATGGGCCCAGCACGCTTCCACTGCGCCACTCTGCTTTATACACAGTGTAACAAAATTTGTGCATAGACGATAGAGTGATTATGTTGACATTATAATCTCGTTCCTTGAAATTGCTTGGCGGTTTGATCCGTTGTCTTGACCTTGAGAAAACGGGGGTTTCCCTGTGGACCTACTGCTAAAACGACCCGTAACAATAAATGGTCGCCGTCGTTGAAATTGGCATGGATCGCATCATCAATATCATAATAATTACCTATATACCCCTTATTTACATTGTTTCGGGCTAAATGTAACTCATTTGCTAATCCAAGGCATGAACTACTTTATTTTTAAATTTCATCTAAATCCGATCGGGTAGGTACTGACTGGGACGTTATACACCGCGGTGTGGAACGACCAAGTCAGCTCTTACAAAGTTGAGCGGGAGCAAACATCACTTACACACAAAGTTTGCTTATAACATCAGAGTGATTTGGGCGAGTATGATTGGAACCACAGAGATAATAAATTCGACAGAGATGCTCCAAGACCTAGAGCATGAGTCATCAGTATGTACATTACAGTACATATCGACCATTGAGCCAATATCTATAGTCACAATCGTGCAAAAAAAATGTCCGAGCCAAAACTCGGTGCATGCTATACAGTGCGCCGACTTTTTGACCGACTTGAACTACGATAAGACACAAGCGGTCAAGCATACATTGAACACTATACAAGCGACATAACGTCTAAATTGTACATGTACATTGTACAACGGCAATCGGACGTTTTTTGACTGTTTTCACTTATATAGATATTGTGACTCTTTAGATATTAGCTCAATAATTTCGACACATGAATATTGGTTAGAGTAAGCTTGCAAACCTTAATGAAATCAGGCGGTTATTAAATCCATAGTATAGATGGACTTTTATTCAAATACCGACTTTCATCAGTAGGTAGTTGTGCGTATAAATATGACTCGAAATAAATTACTTTACTTACTTTGTTATATTATAATACCAATTGGTTATGCCTTGGCCCCTGTGTACTTAAGCCTCCGGGTCTATGCAGGTCTGACGGTAAGAGGCCGGACGGGCTGACTTTGGTGCCATGGAAGAACGGCAATTGCCTAGTTTGGGATGCTACTTGCGTCTGCACTGTGGCCACCAGCCACTTAAGTCGCACCGACCACTCCCCGTCAGCCACCGCGGAAGACGCCAGTAGAAAAAAGAGGTTAAAACGCCGCCATGGAACCGCTTTACCACTTCGTGCCTATAGCTGTGGAGACCATGGGTTGTTGGGGCATGGAAGCTAAGTCGCTTATTAGAGAAATAGGGCAAAGGCTTATAGATAGGACAGGTGACTCTCGCTCCGGTTCGTTCTTGGTGCAGAGGATGGCCATTGCCATTCAACGTGGGAACGCGGCGAGTGTGATGGGCACTTTTGCACCGGGAACGGTCAGGGGCGGTTTATTTGATTAGTTATTTTACGGTTATTTTTTTGACTTTTATATTCATTCTTGTAATTATTTAGCTAAACTATTATTAAATAATATGTATATTAAATTGGTTACGAAAGCATTAATAATATATAGTATTTATACGTTTGAGCATTTCGTTTGGGTTGTTTCTCACTCGTACTATGACGTCTCATCCTTCGTATTATTTTTTCTTAGCTCAACCCTTTTCTACTCTCAACTGATACGACAGATATTTTATCATTATATTACTCTTAACTCATCCTTTTTTTATTCTTCGTGATTGCACTAGGACCTGAGTCTTATATAGGGCATCAGTCTGTGTGAAATATCACCTCTGTGATTGAAAAGAAACCAATATACTGCATCCCACAACACAGCCTCATGAGCAATGTTAACAAAAAGCTTGCAATTTATTCTTTAAAAACAGTCATGAATCCCGTGTGGTATATTTTGATGACTTAATAGGACCCAACGTTCAAGTTAACAAGAAAATTACACGTGTAAAACGTTCTTTCACGTCTTCGATGGTCGTACTTGAATAAACAAAATCTTGCAAGTAATTACGTATTTTATTTTATGTAAAACAATTTTATTAAAATGCACGTTTAAATATCCAGTGCCCTTGATTGAGTCTCAAATTATATCTGAAGTAGATTGTAAAAAAGTAAACATTGAATTTCTGGAGTTCCATTTTAATTTATGACTGATATACATTAAGCTAATTCTATAGAGTCACAAACGAGCAAACAAAAAGCCCACTCCAAAACTCGGCGCACGCTATGCAGTGCGATGACTTGAACTACGTTATGACAAGCGCTCAAGCCTGCATTGAACCCTCTACAAGCGACATAATGTCTAAATTCGAACAATTTTGAACTATATAATGCACGTAGGTATAGGTGCGTAGAACGGCACTCGGAAGTTTTTTGAATGTTTTCGCTTACAGAATGTGACTCTTTAGATATTAGCTCAATACTGATATACTAAAAATACGAACGAAACGGTTTAATTTCACTATACACACACTACAGTAAAATGCGCTTCCCGGCTGGGTCTTTCCCTATAGAAACATTCGGAGTGTCCAAGTTGCGAGTGAATCAGTTTCTTCTAAGCAAGCGTGCTCCATCGTGGACCGCATCGTCGCCTGACTTTAGGCGAGTTAGCGGTCAAACGCATACCTATAAACAAATATGAAGCTTGCCCATTAAACAAATAAATAATAAAATAAAATATTTTAAAAGAATAAGAAGCTTGCCCATTTTATGCCCGTTTAAAAAAAAACAAGATAATTATGTCAAGAGAATCTTAATATCAAAAGTTCAAAGACCAAAAAAAACTGACCAAGTTCAAGAAAGGAAGAATGAGCTAAACATGAAGAACTATTTAACTTACGTCATGTGTACCATAATTACTCACAAAATGTTGTGTCTCGCAGAACCTAATTAACGTTTGTCAATTTAAGTACCTACCTTAATTCAAATGGAATTTTTGGTACTTACGTATTTCATTAGGGATGGATATACTTGATTTCTCATTTATAATCGTTAAGTATACCTAATAAGCACATGTATTCCGAAGCTTAGTAAAATAGTAATAGGTAAAGTAAGTACCTACCTAATAAATGAAAAATGTATGAAAAATGTGTATTGCATAATTATACACGTTTTAAACAAAAATTGTGGAGGCTTCCTTTTGAGTATAGAAATATTTGTGACAGAAGATTTCACTCTTCCATAACTATTACAAATATAAGTGTATTTATCGTACATAATATGTAACTATATCAATAGGTAAAAATGTATATTATGTGAAATGCAAAACTTATGAAACAAAATAAAGTAAGTATGAAACTATGAAAGTAGATTACAATTAGCAGTTAAGCCTAATTGATTTCAATATTTCAATTGTCTGTGATTCATTGTAATAATTATTTTCTTCCGCTTAACTAGCGATGAACAAAGAGTTCCTTGAAGGTAGTCAGTGTTTCTTCATCAGACGCGTCGTCCCGTGAAATTGACAGATGTTCAAAATAATAACAGAAGGTTACAGCTGACTGGCTTTGAGACGGATCGTAATTGGGTTTGCTGATGGTCTTGAATCAATTTCAATTTGAAATTAGTTGCGACGCATCCTTTGTTTAGGCAATGTTTTTCGTTTTGGTCAGTGAATAGATAGGAAAAATTTCAAATGTATGGTAGGCAATCAATATATTATTATCAAACTTGCGTCATAAATGATGCCAAACAGTCTTATTCCCCATTATACCACTAAAGAAAAACAAAAACACATAAACATCGAACATCGTTGTTATTAAACATCGAATCGGAATGGTTAATCTGTGTATTGCTTTTTATTTGTCAAGATTTGAAAGAAAATAATAAACAAAAGACGGATTTGAAATTCTAAAGTTTATTCTCGCGTCACATGTTATTAATAATGGAGAGAGATGATATTAAAATATAAATAAGTTTTGGCGGGAACACGGAAAAATCATGTCGTTGCATTCTATTATTTTCTTAAACTTGTGTTTTTTCGCGAATTAATGATTAAAAATGGCGGTGTTTTATTCATTAAGTGTTGAATTACATGCACGAGTGTGGACAAGTGATATAATGTGGTGAATCATGTCTTTTCGTGTTGTTTTCAAAACTCCATAGAAGCTCATAGTAAAGTCGCCACAACTTTACTAGGGTATGACTTGGACTCGACTGTGACTAATTTCGTGTGAATTACTGTGATTTCATGAGTTATTTGACTTGATGATAACAAATAAATGTAAAAATTAATAAACTTGACACTGGCAGAATGCACAACGTGCGATGCCAAAAACTAAGAAAAAATTTATATAAATAACGTCATATCAGTTCCCAGTATGTACCTTAGTTACCAAATAGGGTCCTAATTATTTTTAAGTAGTTGAGCTATTATTATTAAGTAGGTAGTTGATTATTAAGTGTTGATAAGTCGTGTTTATGTACACGAACTTTACACGAATCGTACACAAAGTATCGTATTTACCCTGCATCCACATCGGTAACTAAACTATTTCAATTTATTGGTATTTCATAACTACTAAAAAATAAATTTTCTTCGCTGTTTCATAAGTAGTTATAAAACAAGACTCTTTTTTCCGTTTTCATAGTTACGAATCCTTTCATTTTCATAACCCTGACTTAGTACTACTTTGAATTTTTGCAATCCCTTTCATAAAAGCAGAGTGGCGCAGTGGAAGCGTGCTGGGCCCATAACCCAGAGGTCCGTGGATCGAAACCACGCTCTGCTAGATTTTTATTATTTTATGTTCTGTTTGTCTTATTTTCTTGAATGTGTGTTCATTTCATTCCATCTCAAACTTGGCCACTTCTATCATAGAAGCGGAGTGGCGCAGTAGTTTGGTTTTTATATCAAAATTACTAGAAAATATGAAGATGTCATTCAGGTATTCAAAGTTGAAGTCGGTTGTATTAAAAAAAAGCGTATAGTTTTAAGTTCCATAGATCGTCAACCTTTTCCAATATCCTACTCTACATGTTTTGTTGTTTTGCATCCTTATCAAATTCGTGAGTCAGCTATTTCTTCATAAAAGCCGCGTTGTTAATTAAAACGAATTTATCAACGTGGACCCGAACCAATCATACTGCTCTTTACTAAACTTGAGATACTTATATTATGCTGTATGTGCATAAATCTGTTAGACAAACGAAAGTATTGTAGCTTTCACTTGGAAGGAAGGGTTCAACACAGGTTAACATTACTAACTACAACTAGCTCGCAAGGTTTGCAAGTTGAAGTGGCAATGGGCAGGCCACATCGCTCGAAGAACTGACAACCGTTGGGGAAGAAAGATTGTTGAGTGGCGACCGCGAACCGGAAGACGCAGCGTAGGAAAGCCTCCCACTAGGTGGACCGAAGACATTGTAAAAGTCGCGGACAACCGGTGGATGCAAATGGCAGGTTGTCGTACAGTGTGGCGGTCTAAGGGGGAGGCCTTCGTTCAGCAATGGACGTTTCCGGGCTGATGATGACTGTTCTACTACTATTTTTAACGACAAAGGTGTACTTATTTTAATAATAATAAAACAAGGTGATTGTTTGCCGAAAATAAATTGTTAAATTATAGTAAACAGCGTAAGCTATGTTTTAGTCTAACAATGTCTCCGACTTGTGTCGGAGGAAGTATAGACGGCATAACAAAATAAAAAAGTTCTTCTGTATTGAAGAAACATAAAGCACTGTTGAAATAGCCTACTGAATCAAACATTTTTGTTCCAATTTCACTTTGTACGTGCTGACCTGTAATTTATAACTATTTTATACCAGGAACTCCGAAGGTGCGCCGCTGTATTTACAATCGGTACTCCAAACAGGATGGTCTAATAAGAATAAGCCTCTAAATCCATACAACCGGACAGGGCTAATGATACTAATCATAGTAACTATAAAAGTAAACATTTCCTTCTTATGTTTATTGTTCTCATTAGTGATGTCTTGGTGAGAAAAAACGTGTAACAGTTTCGGGATTAGTCGTTAAAGTAGGTAACATTTGTTAGGAAGATTTGTGTTTTCGAAAGCAATTAAACATTGGGGTCAAAACTCTAGTATGAAATTAAGCTTTTTTTTCTTTCTTTGTTATTGGCATCGCACTTTGTGCATTCTGCCAGTGTCAAGTTTATGAATTTTCAAGTTTTTATAGTAATCATCAAATCAAATATGTCATGCAATCAAAGTTAGTCACACGAAATTAGTAATAGTAGAGTCCAAGTCATGCCCTAGTAAAATTGTGGCAACTTTACTACAAGCTTTTTCGGAGTTTTGGAAACAACACGAAAAGACACGTTTCACTTCATTTTATCACTTGCCCACACTCTTGCTCGTAAATCAGCACTTAATGAATAAAACGCCACTATTTTTATGCATTAAAACTCGAAAAACACAAGTTTTGGAAATAATACAATGCAGCGACATGATTTTTTCGCGTTCTCGCCAAAACTCCAAAATTTAACTCACCTAAGAGTATTTATTACTGGCAGTGCCTTGCTATTATACAGGGTTAGTTTTAATCAGTCCGCATCCTTTTAAGGGAATATTCTGTAGATCAAAACAAACAACTTTTACTATGTGTTGGCCCCATAGTAAAAATTGTTTGTAATATGGTATAAATCGCAATAAGAAACAGCTGTTCCATACATTTTGCCCAAGGTCGATGAACGTTTTGAATGGAACAACTGATATTTTTTTCGCGTATTCAATGTTGGCCCCATAGTAAAAGTTGTTTGTTTTGTTGTACAGAATATGCCCCTAAAATTATGCTAACTGATTAGAACTAACCCGGTATATGCACGAAACAAAGTGTAAACGTCACGTTCTGATTCCTCAATATAAATTCACGCACAGTTAAGTAGATTGAAAGCTCTTGAGATAGCTCTATAGATTTCTTCCTAGTCGACGTGTTCCATTCCTTGATCACACCACTGCTTAGCATTACGGGAGATGGTAGCCATACGAGGAGGTTGGCATTTCCAATTAAAACACTCCGAAATCCGTTGCATGAATAGTAACGCACACACTTTCGCGTTTACAATATTAGAAGGAAAAGCGAAGTAGGGATTAATATAAGTATAAATAGTAGCGCAGAATATAGATTTCACAAATAATTCCTTTCCTAAATTACAAATGGCCACGTTTCAAAAGCTCATACATCCTAACTTTCCCGTTACCTTTACCTCATACTAAAGTAGGTACTTACTTTTTCACGACGATTAAAGTGGGACCATAAATTTGCGGATTAAGCGAACCTATCTGGAGATTGCGATCTAACCGTCTTCAAGTGGCCTGCGCCGATAATTGTGCCGATAACCGATATTGTCGAGTGTCCGCTGAAAAAGGTCTAGGAAAGTTTAGATAGACTATTGTTGGAGGCTTGGGGTTATTCGTTGGAAATAGGGCAACCTTTGTAGAGAAAATAGGTTTTGCTGATACAGGGTTGCAAAGAGTTTGACCGCTGGTTCTTCTAGTTTAACAGTTGTGTGGTAAAAGCATTGTACATTTCGGTCCAGTAGATACATATATATTATGTGAGTTTTACCTCTTTTGGACTCCTATGTATACGTATTAACAGCTACCTAGGTACGAAATTTTCCTAACAAATCAGAGTAAGTAAGTAAGTTCGGCTAAGTGGCCAGCCCAAGTGTCAGAGTTAATGTGCCGCCCGAAAGCCTCTGACATGGCTGACGGTTGTTGTTATAGAAACTAGAACAAACAACCGGGACCAACAATTTTTACGTGTCATCTGACCCACGATAGCGCTCTGAAATAAATGCCACTCACGGTCACCCATCCAAAGACTGACCGGACCGTCCGTTGCTTAACATCGGTGATCGTTTAGAATCACCTAGACAAGCTACACCACGAGCGCTACATATTGGACATAATTATAGTTAATCATTTTTTTTTCAATGATACTCAAGAGTATCTATTTGATAAATAACTTTAAATCAGATTAGGGCTATTAGAATATATTTATTATACCTGGATCCCGGATATATCAGATAGAACATGACACCTTATAATATCTAATTTATGACTAGAAATGTTACAAAAATATTATATTCTTCTTTGCTAAACCAAGTGTTGCAGATAATGTTAATTTTGATACTAAAATAAATTATTTATTTACCATTAGCTTAAACAGCCGACGTGGAAAAAAGGTTCTTGAGTGGCGACCGCGAACCGGAAGACGCAGCGTAGGAAGGCCTCCCACTAGGTGCGGACCGACGACATTGTAAAAGTCACGGGTAACAGGTGGATGCAAGTGGCAGGTTGTCGTACAGTGTGGCGGTCTAAGGGGGAGGCCTTCGTTCAGCAGTGGACGTCTCCGGGCTGATGATGATGATGATGATGAGATTAAACAATACTATCGACAATTTAAAAAAAAATGCGACGTGATTAAATTAAACTCCATTCAAATTGAACACGTTTTGTCTTACGTTTAGGGTATGTTGATTTAGGTAGAACTCGTAAATAAACCCAAATATTCCATAAAAATTTTGTCCACCAAATAAGTTCGTAAATTCGATTGCCATATTGAAATAAATTGCTTGTAATCTTATACCCAAACAGCCAGAAAACAACTGAATGAGCAATATCGGGTTACTCACAAAGGAAGAATGGCAAAGAGTTTGCTTCTTTTTTGTATTTGTTGTCATACGTCTTGCAGCAGGAAACGAAATACCCATATCATTAAAGCCTGCAAACAGATGTCTTTTATTAATATAAATAATAATGACACTGGTAGCTAGTTAAACCTTATAATTTAAATATAGATAGGAATCATAGACATTGAACGAAATTCTCGAACAATGTTGTAAAATTTTTACTCGTGTAAACTTGAAGTATAAGTTTAATTTGGAACGCTGCCTACATTAATAAATGAAGTGCACTGTGTCTACTATTTTATTGTTGTTGTTTTTCTTATACAGGGTTAGTCCTTATTAGTTAGTATCCTTTTAAGGGCATATTCTGTACATCTATACAAACAACTTTTACTACGGGGCCAACATTGACTTCGCAAAAAAAACAGCTGTTCCATACATTTTGCCCAAGGTCGAAGAACTTTTTGTATGGAACAGTTGATATTTTTTTCCCCTAATAAAAGTTGTTTGTTTTTATGTACAGAATATGCCCTTAAAAGGATGATATCTGATTAGAACTAACCCTGTATAGGCCCCGACACAATTCGCAGACATTGTTATAGGTAGGTACTAATCGCTATTTTTGTTTCAGTATGCTAAAAATAATGACTGATATTACACAAACAAGAAATGTGGAGTTGGGTTACGCGACATGGCATTACTAAGCCAAAAGACCCAAACCAGAATTTGTGAAAAAAAATTCTGTTATAATATTCAGTTTAATAAAAATGTTATTCACCCACGCCCAAATTTATGAGACTTATGACATTTTTGATGCTATAGCATCAATATTGAAATTCAGGAAACGTTCTAAATCGTATTTTTTATGAAAAATTGCAGTCTTGATCATTTATTTAAACAATTCTCATTGCTGTTACAATCTTCGATAGAAGTGTAATATAATTAGTGAACACATTTACGGTCTTACTTAAAAAAACTTCTCAACCGTTAGTCACTGCTTAAGATGCTCTGCCATCTTCTCTCTGACGTGAAGTTGCACGTGCTAGAAAAGGACAGAGAAGTTTAAGCAGTAACTAAGAGAATCGAAATTATTTTAGGTAAGGCTGTTAAGGCACAAATAGGATCTCACTTATCACTGTTTTTATTAAAATTTAGCAATTTAGTCTCCTTCAAATCAATATCCGGCTAATGTGTTTATTATTTCGTCTCATAAATCAAGTTTTTGTTCCATAAACAATTTAATTTTATAGTAGCAGTTAAAAACCCATTTGAAAAAATAATGTTTATGATTTTAATTTTTGTATGGAAGTCGATTACCACCATTAGTTTCACTAATTACAATATTTTATAACCACAATTTGGTTTTATGGGTATTGGAACATTTTCTATTGGCAGGCTGAAACTACAAGGCACCGACGGTCCATAAAGAAATTATTACCATCCCATAATTTTACGTAATAAACTTTTAGCAAAAGTTAGTCCTAATAACCTTCGCAATGCTTGGAAAACATCCTTATAACAGTCATTAAGGCAAACAGTAGATAGTTGCCTAATGGATTATTACGGTTTATTTTTATAAAAGATGGTAACTATAAAATTACCAATTATTATTACACTGCCCAAAAAAGTGTAACGTTTTCAGTGTTCATGTATGTGAGTATGTAGGTAAGTTTCTTTATTCCACCATAACTACTGAACGCCTGAACTAATTTGCATGTATGGAGTATCGTTAGAATTCTTACATCATCTTGAGCGACAATTACTTTTTTTTATGGCAGTCGTGTATTTAAATAGTACATTATAATACACGTGTGCTATGTTGGTCATTACACTAGAGGTGGTATTATGCCAGCGAGCCGCAGGCGAGCGCGATAAGGAAGCTGAGAGCGTAATGACTAACATAGCACAAGAGTTCTATACGACTGTTTTCATCACACTTGCTGCGAGGAGTAAACAAACTTTTTTTGATTATAATCAACCACACAGCGAAAACGTCAACAAACATTTGCGTAAAATGGCGCCCAAACCAGTAATGCGCGCGCAGGTTGACATTTACTTCAGCGGCATAAGAACTCTTTGTTGGTTTTACAAAAAAACTGTAAGTATTACCCGGCTATATTAAGAGTGCTTCGTATACATACGTCTAATTGCAGTCACGTACAAACTTGACTTTACCGGGTTATACCTATTATAGCACAAGTAAAAAGCACGCGTGCGTAATATATTGGATTATAATCCTAAAACCGATGTAATAAGATCCACTTTACGAGCAAGTGTGATGAAAAAAAAATTACGGCCTTACTACAAAACACCGTTTGAACTTAGTCTTTGCTTAAACTTCTCTGCTTGTTCTCGCACGTGACTTTTCATGTCAGCGAGAAGTTGTAAGAGCATTTTAAACAGTGACTAAGGTTTGAGCAGCGTTTTGTAGAACGGCCATAAATGTTTAATACCTAAGTCAGTAATTATTAGTGAAGTGTAGTAAGTACCAAAAAAGAAGATTAAGTACCTAAATTAATTCTGTCATAAGGAATATTGTATCTTTTGTACCTAAGGTAAAAAAAACAACTCTTTAAAAAAAAACAATTGACTTCAATTTCGACTACCTGGATGACATATTCATCATATTTTCCAGTTATTATTCTAGTAATTTTGATTTCAAAACCAAACTACTGAACCTAGGGTTAGTTCTAATCAGTTAGCATCCTTTTAAAGTCATATTCTGTACATCAAAACAAACAACTTTTACTATGGAGCCAACATTACAATCGCAAAAAAAAATCAGCTGTTCCATACAAAAAGTTCATCGACCTTGGGCAAAATGTATGGAACAGCTGTTTTTTTTTCGCTATTTCAATGTTGGCCCCATAGTAAAAGATGTTTGTTTTGATGTACAGAATATGCCCTTAAAAGGATGCTAACTGATTAGAACTAACCCTGTATAACAAGGGCACAACCTTGTGACCTTGGGCTCGAAACACTCGCCTTACTTGAAATAAAATAAATAAACAGGTAATCCGGCGCAACCGCTTCCCAACTAAAGCACGGCCATATAAGGTGGCCGTAATGTTTTTATTCAATAAGCGCCGTAAGAGCGAGAGATTTCTGTACAAAGTCACGCGTAATTTCGGTACTGCCTAGTAACTTGGGTAATGCTCATATTGTTTACTAATGTGAATTCTTTGACATGGCAACAGCCAGAATTCTAACCTAAAAAGGTACCTATCCTAATTTCAGACTTGACTCTGAGATATAGAACGATACAGAAAACATTTTGGTAAGACTTTTTAGTATACATTTCGATTCTTGGCTAAGATAAATCAACCATAATCACGAAAATTTTGTAATTAGATTTAAATGTACCTTTAAATCAAATAAACTTTGAATTTTGAATTTTACTTTTTTTTTTTTATTTCTGAGGGAAGGACGCAATCAGAACGACCCTATAAACTTGGTTTTCGATTTCCTTTGCAAAACGTAGTCTAAATCTCTGAAGTAGTAGTGTACATAACATAACTTTGTAACAATGTAAACGGTACTGTAACGAGCAAACTTTCAGGGCTAATGAGACTCACCGTGGAATGTATCAAAGTAATGAGCGCCTACTTGGACCTAGAAATGGAGCTGGATATGTCCTAAAACTGCACCCAGAATCATAGGAGGACGGGCAGCAACATCCTCGTGGTTTAAGGAGGTGAGCATATTGTGAACCCCAAGCCGCCTGCCAAGCGTGGGGATTGTGGCAAGTTGGCAACCCTATTTGTTTTTGTTTGATTGTCCCTAAGAGGGAACCGTGAACGTCTTCTGGCTAATCATGTGTTGTGAATGAGCGTCAATAACAGTGATGTCCTGTCCTATGTAACTCAAACTTCTAGGTAACGCTAGAATGATCATAGGGAGGCGTTAACATGTAGACTGCTTTATAGCTCAGTTGGCAGCATGTCTGCCTTCAGAGCTCGGGTGTGGGTTCGATCACCACCCAGGACAATAATTTATGTGACGAACATAGATGTTTGTTCTGTGTCTGGGTGTAGTATGTATTATAAGTACCTACTTATGTATTAAAAAAAGTGTATTTAAGTCTTTTATCAGCTATCTGGTTTCCATAATACAAGCTTTGCTTAGAATGGGGCTAGATGGCGCTGTGTGTAAAATTACTTTAAATTTTATTATTTAGCATCGTGTTAAAGTCTCGTGTATCTCATTACCTATTATATTGTTACCATGAAAAAAAATAGTTTAATCTCTTGACAAAAGGATTAAATGAAGTATAGTCTTTTGCTTTACAAACGGAGATTATACAGCTCCAACGCACTTGTAATAAAATACATTTTGTAAAAATGTACAGTTGACTTGCTGCTTTCAAAAAATACCGCTTATACTTATTACCTGCGAATATTCAAAAAGCCCACAAACTTTGAATAAGGTAAAACGTGGGTGTTCTGACAATGAGCACGTCACTGACCGGCCTTTGAGCTGTCAGACTCTTGAAGAAACGGGGGCAATTACATTGAAAACCCCCGCAATGCTATCTTTAAGAAAACATAATGCTAGCTTTGAGTCAACTGACACGAAGACCTTATTAACGCACCTTCATAAAGACCAGATCACTGAACACCGCTATCCCGCACTACATTTTAAATTAAAGTTAGGTATACATCTCTGTGTCTCTACCATGAGTATTTAACAATTTACTCGCTAGCGAAGGCGTAAAATATTTCTATGGCAAATTGTACAGCGCCACTAGCGGTCACCTTAAGAACTAAAAATCGGTAGTATGAGTCACTGCGTAAAAAACCTATCGAATCTAGTCTCGCTAGCGTCTAACGTTTTGTATCCGTTGCTTTAATTCGGTACCATGAGTCACAAGTTTGACAGATGCCATCGATAAATACCGTTTCGATAATAGTTAAGTCATTCACTAGCAAAATAAACCGTGAAAGCATTTCGATAGCTTATTTTATTGTGAAAGTTTGTTTAATTTTGAGTGTTATTTTGGCGAAAGATGTAATTTAGCACGGAATATTTTAGAGGCGGCTGTGTATGAAGTCGAACGACGCGAACAAGGGAATTTTCAAGCTGGCATGAGAATGATTTTTGGAAATCCACTTCAACACTTATGCACTTGAAACAAAGTATTTCTATAAAACACTGGCTTACAATCGTTCGAAGTTATAGCACTTTATTTAAAATTATAATTATAATAATTATTTTATTATTTTTCATAATTTTTATAAAGTAAAAACAAAACTTTCCATATACTCCACCATTAACTGAAATTGTAAAGAACTGGTTCGCATTTTAGGTACTTAGCTAAAATAAGTTAGTTTGCAGAAATAAAATAAACTTGAAGCCAATTAAACAACCAAAGTAAACAACGAACGTGTTGACCCTGACAGTTTGACTGAATATAACCAATACAAATTAAAAAATCACTAACAATAACATACTCACGCACTCCTCGAGACGCTTTCGATTGGCAGGATTATTTCAATATACATCTTACTCTGTCTTTGGAGCATAGTTAGAAAGAGGCAGCTACATTCAGTGTGAAGTTAGAAACGTACTACGAGTGTACTAAAATGCCGACGTGATAACTACTCGAAGCAGCGAGCTAACGCTAGCGAGTAAGTAAACGCTCACGTAACTCATGGTACGAGTTTAACCGAATACTATTCGATGCGCGTTTATTCGCTATCGACTGAAGTAAGTTTTCGACAGCAAGTCATGGTAGAGGTACTGAACATCGTTGTGTAAAATAAAAATAAACATTACAAAGGTTTAACAAAAATGTTACTTTGATCCAAAGTCACATCTTTGTCTTTTTATGCACCATACAGTAAAGATATTCATCATCATCATCATCAGCCCGGAGACTTCCACTGCTGAACGAAGGCCTCCCCCTTAGACCGCCACACTGTACGACAACCTGCCACTTGCATTCACCGGTTGCCCGCGACTTTTACAAAAAAATATTGAAAAGATATTACATAGATACTAATAATATATTCTGAGTTTTATCCACCATAATAGTCACAATAATCAATATTTTAGAAAGAAAAATCCTTCAGATACAAAAAATATAAATAGGTATCACAAAAAAAAACTTATATAATACCTACATGTATTTTTTTTAAAGCTTTTAAATTTTGTATGTGCAATGTTGTAGAGAATGTTCAAACAAATTAGCTCGTAGATCAACGTGAAGATGTATAATTGTTTGACACTATAGTATCTGACAACCAATTTTATGGACAAAACAAATTCGGTTCAATCAGCTCTCAGATCAAAAGAAGCAATGATTGCTCTGTTGCCTCAAATTACGTAGGCTTCTGTTTTATAGACGTTGATGAACACTTATTAGAATCCAATGATGAAACCTTAATTTGTACACAAATTGCATCGTCGATAGACGTAAGTAAATTATAAAAGAATCTCACCAAGTGTTAATCACAAAGCCATAGAAGCAACAAACGCTGACGACGCTGATTGGCTAGTTTCGAGTAGGAGGTATGACCAAAGCCGCAGTAAACCCATTAAGATCTCAAATTACCTAGTACGCCCAAACCTCAGATCGTGTGACTAATCGGCATTAAAGGTGCTGTTATGTCTTAATTAAATTATTCTCATAATTCCGTGGTAATTCTGTTGCGGTCGAAGAATTTTAGTACGTTACAAATTCTGTACAATGGAGCTATTTCTGAGGCGAATGGGAGATCGACGGCGTTAATTAAGGCAGTTACACATAGATACGTTTTAACAGCAGATTAGACTGTCGTAAAGAAAGAAAATTAAAATAATTGCCGGAGGTTAACCTTAAAATGCATTTAGTGGGAGACGCACGAAGAATACATATTTAAATACTTGACGAAAGTTCTGATTAATATTTAATTGGTAACAGGCTTTTTCTATTGCTTCTCAAGCGTATAGTTGGTGGTTCAACCACGTGAATAGTCTAGGGAAATAAGGGTTCTTTCGTCAGTTAAATTTACGACTTGTCCCAAGAAAAGCTTCTCTGCGAGATCTCTTTTTGTAATTTATTTGGTTTGTTACGACCTCACTTCTATTGTCCTCATGAAAATGTATGCGGTTGCACATTGAAAATGTACTTTATGTTTCTAAAATTTTAATGTTTCCGTGGCTTGTAGAAATGAAGTTACTGAAAATGCATTGCGTTTTTTCAAAATAAACTTCGAAATGTTCTGTATTAAATTCTAAACACAAGAAATTTTATAAAGGTGTGTTACCACCAGTATAGTATTATAATATTATCTTTGGTTATGTTAATGAGTTATTTTGTGAATCGTTTAGGTTTTTTATAGCTAAATTCTAGAGATGACAAATGTTAGATAAAATAAATATCAGCGGTTGTTGATTAAAATTTTAAAATCCCAAAAAAAAAAAAAAAAAAATAAATAAATATGAGAACAGAAATGTAACGGGGCGTGCTAGCCGGCATTAAGTGTATATAGACTTAATGACAATTCTTCCAATATACATGTTTTTAAACTGAGAATACTCAAAAAAGACAATTTAAATAGACGCGTAGGAAACCAAACCACATTGCATCGTAATTAGATTAATTTTAGTCTGTTGGAAAATGGCATTTCGAGCGTTTTACTTCAAATGCGCGACCAATGATTGGCATTTTTTCGTCGTAGTTTCTATGCAATTTTGTGTGATACTGGCGACAGCGGTTTTCCATACAATTGCTTTACAACATTGTTTTGACAGCCGTTCTACCTAAGAAGTAGGGCTTACGCTTTTCTGTGGTTGTTATCATACGACGCCCAACCAAATAACTACCAATTTAACGTCTTATTGACCCTGGGGAGCATGCATTTGTAAAATTTCTATTTACAAGAAGGTTTAAGGAAGAACACTATAATCAGAGGGTTAGAAATATTATATAAATATTTCTAACTTCGTCATTTCCATATTAACTCAATCAAAATGAATAAATCGATATTTTTATCTGTTACAGTCACCCTTCTAGAGACTGAACAAATCTTCCGCTATTAAGTTTTTTGGGGATTTTTAGGAACACGCAACGCAACGTTTTTTTTTGTTTTTTTTTTTGGATGGCTTTTGTTGTTGGCCTCAGACGGCCTCTACAGCGTCACCCACAGAAAAGCGAAGGCTCTACTTCTCTCTTCAGTGGCGTCACTGGACTTTAGGCAAGCGCAAATGGCGCTAGGCCTAGTCACAGAATAAATAATAGTACTACGTACAGAAAGTTAACTCCGCAAAGGAATTGAAATAAATAAGGACTCTATCTAATAGGCAATAAAGTAGCAATTCAACTCACACAGCGCTGGAAACCGCTCGCTATATTCACCTAGATATACCGTTCTCTTTTTATCACGTATGCTTAGTTACGTGCGACGAGGCTAGCGTGCGGGTGGCGACTGACTTCTGCCTTGCACTGTCCACCTGGACGGAGCGCCGGCTGAACATACCTAAAAGTGACACCCTTCTGGCCTAGTAACAACGAAATACAGACACATCAATAAAATAATTTTATACTCGTTCTACTTAGGTATCCCCAAATGGTAGGTATTAACTAAAAAGGTTTCATCATCACATTAATCATAACCCATAACTCATTCAGCATAATCTCGTTCTCCGCATAATTTCGTGCCTGATTTCATGAATTTTCCTCCATAAGTCCCATAAATCGACATAAATCTTAGTTTTTTCACGCTCTCAACCAAAATCGTCCGCAATAACATCCTCATAAACCATCCAATGAATGGGCAGCCACATCTCCATCCTGCCATGTGGTCATGTTCAATCTTTTCGGATGGGGTCTCTGCTCACAGTGTGTAAAATTTATGGAAATTGCATTTCCGCACCGCGGCTGATATGAGGGGGTCGATGCTGCTTAGTTTAGACAGAAAACGGAAAACTTTCTTAGAGTGAAGTGATGACGGCGTGTTTTATTAAAATATTTATGTATTGGAAGATGGTTAGGAACATTCCTATTACATAATACACTTTAAAAAAAAAAACAACAACCGACTTCAATTTCGACTACCTCAATAACATCTTCATATTTTCAGTTATTTTTATTTTAAAACCAAACTACTGAACCGATTTCGATAAAATTTATATGAGATTACCTCTGAAGTATTACCTACCAAACAAAAAAAGAACCATCAAAATAAATTCATGATTCGCGGAGTAAATGCGTAACATACATACAAAAAAACATTCAGTCGAATTAAAAACCTCTTTTTTTGAAGTCGGTTGAAAATAACAAAGTCGCGTCCAGCTAACAGTTAACTGCCAGGATGTTTAACGGTATTTTCATGTTGGAGGGTCTAGCTCTCTCTCTCTTTTCATTTAGTGTTAACACTGACTGACATTCTACTGACTGATGTTAAGATCTAAAACATAATTGAAATCGGCTGGTAAAGTTCGTTTGTTCCCCTCGAAAAAACGCTTTTGCTTTTTTGCGAGTCAATATTTACGTACGGATAAAAAAAAAACATTTGCCTATTAGTCTAGAAAAACAAAGAGAGAAAACCTACTTAATCTGCACCATGCTGAGTTATTTGCGTTTTCTACGATGTCAAGTTTTTCTACAGGATGTATCGAAGCTTTGAACTTTCCTGTTTATATTTCTCAGGTAAACCTTGGGAATTTATTACTGCAGGGTACTTTCTTCCTCCTACCATGATAAAAGCACTATAAGATTAATGATCCCAGGAACGGTGAGCTGAAATGTTAATTAAACCAGATTGCAAATAAAAAGCAAAAAGAAACGTTCTCATTAGCTCCATAAATAAAAAATTAACCCCAGTACACTGCAGCAATCTCTTTAAAGTTATACAGGATCATAAACACAAAGATCCTTGGGGTTAAGTCTGTGGTAGTAAAAGGGAAACTTCATTAAAGTTGGCCAAAGATACCGGCCAAGGAATTCGTTTCAAGATTCGGGAACGAAAATGACCAAGCTAACCAAGTATGACATTTTCGTTTGTGGAGCATAATTTTGCGTCTGTAATTATTTTTGCCTCTGGAGCCGTTTTGAAATAATAATGTATTTTGGGTAAATATTTATTTGTTTTAAATAAAAGAGCAACTCAAATCTTTAGTCGGGGTCGTTCATAAATATTGTCTATTATTATTGGAGCAAGTTTATTCTAACTGTACTTTAGAGACCGGACAAAAACGAAATAAAAATAAAAAAACTACATATTTCTCCACAGAGCTTTTTCTGCGACTAATGACTATTTATATTCAAATTAGTTTAAGTTCATGTACCTACATCAAATTATACTGTACTATCTTGCGACAGGCTACTGAGACACGAACTAATATAAAATTCTGAAGGACCAGTGTGGGACTGAGCATTTTGCTGATTATGTATGAAAATGGTCTTACGTTCGATGGACACCCCCATTTTATATAAGAGAGTAAGTACGTTAGGTAAACATTTTTATGACTTTCAAAATTTATTTGTGAACTATTGAAATTTAAAAAAAAATTGGAACTAAGTATAGGTAGCTGGAAGACGTCCGTCTTCCGGCTGATGATGAAGGAGACCGCTGGAATTGAAATCGTGAAACCGCGGGTTCAAACCCGAGCCCGTACCAATGAGCTCTTTCGAGTTTATATACAAATATTATAATTTTTTTTTTTAAATTTGAATGTGAAGGTTACTGGAACTACCTAAGGACATTTTATTTAATTTAAAGTGCGGTTGTAAAATGGAATAATAAAAAAAATAAGGTTGAAAAAATACAATTTTCACTAAATTGTGAATTGTGACCATCCTAAAATAAAATTCCTTTTTGGTGTAGGTTTTTTGTAATTTTATTAAAAAAACTTATGTAACAATGAAATGGTAGGTATGAATTCGAGTGACTAGACGAGCGAGTTATCCACTTGGTGGTAAGCGTCACACCAAGGCCCTGTTTTATAAAGCTACAAGTCTTGTACCTACTTGTAGTGAAAAACTGGCAAAACCGAAAAACCGAAAAAGTAGGTACGGCGTTTTCTAAAGCTACAAGACAACCAGTGTACAAACTATACTCAAGTACAAGCACTTGAAAAACAAACCATCTACTATAACTTTAACTGGTAACTTGTATTTACTGGTACAAGAAGCTAGTACAAATTGTAAGCTTGTACTAAACTTGTAGCTTTATAAAACAGAGCCCTGCTTATAACCCTAGCCAGTGTTTTCAGCCAATTTTGTTCTTGCGAACAAAATCCTGCGCTGCACTGCACAGCACTTGTCACCCTGAGATATTAGATGTGAAATCTATTCATACTCAGCCATGGAGGATTTACTTCTTTCTCTACTCAGTAATTTGGCATTTAAAGTAATTATAACGGCTGAGTTGACACGTTCTATGTAAAATGGAATAGACTAAATTATAGAAGACAAACTTTGCAACCTCTAACGTCTTCTCTCACATATGAGAAGTACATGTTAAAAGCAATACAATGCCGTCTTATCAACATCCCTGTTGAGCAAAGGCCACGTTAACCACAGCTTGGCAAACAGTTACTGTGAAACTACCGCCACAATAGACCACAAAGTTCTATTTGAAAAGCAGAGACGTGAGATCATCGGCTTGTGACCACAATGTTTCATAGGGTAAGCTAAGCCGGTAAAGTTATAAGATCACGCGAAGACTGGAAAATCTTGATTCCGATCATCTTTTCATAAAATTAGATTGTCTTTTTCAACCGACTTCAAAAAAGGAGGTTCTCAATTCCACTGTATGTTTTTTTTATGTATGTAACGCGATTACTCCGCCAATGGGAAGTTTTCTGACAGCTGTCAAAACGTAGCTCTACAGCCAAAGGATAGACGGCGCTGGCGAGATATGGCCACTTTATTTTTCTTGTGAATAAGCAGTTCACTCACCTTCATATTATTCTATTCTATTCTATTCTATTCTTCACTGCTTCACTTCACAGTTCGCGTTCATTGGTGCTTTTCCAAGTTAACTTGTATCATTTTGTTGAAATTCTGATATATTATTATTGTTACGTTACGTTATTGTTATGATTTTTTGTTGATAGTTATTGTTATTTTTATTTATAGTACCTAATTGATTATTTAGTTGGCAAGGTGCTAACTCATTTGCGTGGAATAACGAAAGCTTAAAAAAATACTATGATTTTAATGTTTATTTTTTTGTTTGGCAGGTGAGGTTATCAATGTTATCGAAATTGGTTAAGTACGAGTATATTAGTTATTAAATCAAAATTACTGGAATACATTAAAACAACTGGAAAATATGAAGATGTTTCATCCAGTAAGTCGAAATGGAAGTCGGTTGTTATTGTTTTTTAAGTGTATTATTGCATTATTGCGTTTATTTATGGTTCGGCAGATTTCAATAGATTTCGATGAAATTTAGTGTAGGTACATGCATTGAGCCTAAAATAGGTAGGTACCTACTTACTTTTGGGAACAAATTACTATTAAACCAATACCGATTAGTAAAAAAAAACTGCTGACCTAAATATTTTGTAGATGATGAATTACATTCAAGTACGTATGTATGTACTTACATTTAAGTATGTATGTAATTTAAGTACGCATTAACAAAAATATAGATAAATTTTACATCTGCTATCTGGGTCCCATAGTACCTTTGTACTTTGCTTAGTTTGGGGCTATATAGATGGGCGGAGTGAAAATGTCCACTACTCACACTCAACTACTCGTATTATAAATGCGAAGGTTATGTTTTGTGTTTTTGTTCGTTACACTTTCACGCCGAAACGGCTGAATGGATTTGGATAAAATTCGGTATCGAAGTAGCATATAACTTGGCATAAAACATAGGCGACTTTTTATTCCAGGAATCTTGGGTGGGACCGCGGGGCGCAACTAGTAATTTTTCTGTAGAACAACTGATTTGGAGGTCCTTGCAGCTTAGTACTTATCTAGTGTGAGTGTGCTTAGTTCTAGTGGGTGTGTGTGTTTAACGGTATTATAGATATCTGAAACTTCCTCAATACAAAATCTTTCTATGTGGACCTGGGTATGCCGCAAAACTGCATCCAGAACCACCGGAGGACGGGCAGCAGTTGCCTCTCGGTTAACAACGGCGGTGAGCATACTGTGATTCCCAAACCGCCTCCCATAAAGCGCGATTAGGGCAATTATTATTCTTTATTAAGGGAGAGGCCCTAACGTAGAAGTGGATGTCTATTCTGGCTGATGATGATGATGAAGTTTCTTTGTTTGTTACGAATATCATAATCAGTACCTGGGCGACCGAGCTTCCCTCGTGTGAAACCGGGGGTCGATACAACTATATGTATAGGTAAACTTTTTAAGCAAACACTTATCTAAATACAAAATTTCATACAAATCGTTAGACCCTGATTCGAGATACGCGAAATAAATGAACTATACATATTTTATAGTGCTGTAATTTTGTATTTGGATTGACTTTTTAAAACAAAAACAGTACTTACTATTTTCTGCTAGGGGTGAATTATGTGGAGGAGGAAAATGAGTAATTAGCCCAGCGGTAGGTCTTTGGGAGCGGAGCGGATTTATTCCGTATGCGGATGGAGTCGCGGGCGACCTTTATTACCTATCTATATACAACGTGTAACAAAAAGGTTCAACAATACTGAAGGGTATGTATGTACTTATCATTATAAACAACTTCTACTATGGGGCCAACCCTGAAATCGCGAAAATAAAATCAGCTGTTCCATACAAAAAGTTCATTGACCTTGGACAAATAGTATGGAACAGCTGATATTTTTTTCGCGATTTCAGTGTTGGCTCCATAGTAAAAGTTGTTCATAATGATGAGTACATACATACCCTTCAGTATTCTTGAACCTTTTTGTTACATATTGTATATATAAAAGAAATACATCTTAGTTAGACTATTTATAACTCGTTCTTGAGCTGAAAATTGGAGGTAGCTTAGAACCAGGAGACGGACATAGGATATTGTTCGTTTTCTTTAATTTATTTTTTCTTTTCATACGTTTTATCAGCATGGAAAATCATCATCTGGGACGAATGCACAATGGCACATAAACGTGCACTTAACCGTGCACTTGGAAGCATTTAACCGAACATTAAAAGATCTACGCAATGACTCGAGATGTTTTGGAGGCGCAATGATTTTACTGTCTGGCGATTTTCGTCAAACACTGCCAGTAATTCCAAGGTCAACTGCTGCCAACGAAATAAACACTTGCCTCAAATCATCGAATCTATGGCGCTATGTGAAGAAAATGAAACGGGGGATTAAATTTTACAAGGCTAAACATGAAATCTCGAAAACTACTTGATCTCTGAAGCTGAAATTTGGCAGGTAGGTAGTTTATAGGTAGGAGACGTCAGCTTAGAACAGATTTTACGACAGGGCTGTATTAAGGGGGGGAGGGGATGAAACTTTGTATGGAAGTTCTTTGTTTTTGAAGTTGTAGTGATAAAAATTGGTATTTGAGTATAGTTCAATCAAAATAAAAAACATGATGTTTTTAATATTTTTTGACAGGAATGATTTAAGGGGTTGAAACTTTCTATGGAAAAGTCTTTGTTTTTTAAGTTATACTTAGTGATGGAAATTGATAGTTTTTTGATAGTAATTTGTTGATAGTAGTTTATTCAAAATAAAATATATTTTTACAAGGATGATTAAACGGGGGGATAAAACTTTATAAAGTTCAAAACAAATGAAACTCGACATGGAGAGCTTATATCCCGGAATAACATAAAGGCAATTTTTTTTATCACCTACTCCGTTCTTCATCATCACGCGGGTAGAACCGCGTGGCACAGCTGATATTACAAACATATGAGTCGAGCTGATAACCTCCTTTTTTGAAATTGGTTATAAATGGTTATTTATTATTGCTCATTTAAAGTTATTGGATTCTTCATACATGAGTAAATCCACGAGGCCCTGATACTATTGTTAAAGAATGCCATTTTCGTAAAGCCTGGGATCTTTAAACAACGTATAGTTGCTCCTTCTTACTTCATTCCCCGTTGATTTGAGTTCGGTTAAACTCGACAATGGTCCAGAAAGTTCTAATCAAAGTAACGACGTGAGCTCATCGCCTCGAGACCGCAACTTTTATATCTTCCATTTGGAAAAGTAGTGGGAGGGTTTGTGGCAAAACTTTGCCGTGCAAAAATAAGCGTAGTAAAAATATATTTGTTCGTCAAAATACTGTGATGTGACAAACATGCCTAAATTGGAATCTAGTTCTTATTATCTTTCTAGTTTACGAGATGCCTATAGTTACGATTTTAGTATACGAGTACCTAGTTTTTATGTTTCGGAATAAGCTAAAGCTATTTAGTTTGGATAAGTTTGGTCATCATCAGCCCGGAGACGCCCACTGCTGAACGAAGGCCTCTTCCTTAGAACGCTACACTGTACGACAGCCTGCCATTTGGGGAGGCAATAAAGTACGACACAGATAATGTACGGCATAATAATGCACAGCATGATAATTGGTGTACATGTACCTCGAATATCATGCTGTGCAATATCATGCCGTATATTATCGGCTCAGCTCAATAATGCACACCTCGATTTTATACAGACTGATATTTGATGTACAAGTACACGAATTTCTTATTTGTATAGCAGTTAGGTTCATGCTATAATTTTTTGATGTCAATTTGAGTAATGTATAATAGCAAATAGACACGAGCCGATAATTGACGGCCAGTATTGTACGACATGGATTGTACAGCATGATATTCGATGTACATGTACACCAATTATCATGCTGTGCATTATTATGCCGTACATTATCGTGTCGGCAAATATCATGTTGTACATTATAGACACCCGCCATTTGCATCCACCGGTTGCCCGCGACTTTTACAATTTCGTCGGTCTACCTAGTGGGAGGCCTACCTACTACCTACGTTGCATCTACTACTATAAATTACGATAAGCTTAGTAAGAAATGAAAATCATTATCGGCAAGAGATTTTAAGGCTGCCCAAAAATTAAACATTGACTTTTTTTTAATGTAAAATAGGCTTTAGATTGACTATCTCGCATGGTGTTAAGCGAAGTTGTATTCAACAATGGAGCACGCTTGCCTAGAACAAACCAACTTTAAGAAACCCATATGGTACCATCAAAAAAAGGCTTAAATAGCGTATTATGCCTTGTTTTTCTCTCAGTCACGTGTGACAGTGCCAATCGTGTGACGTGCTACGATGTCGAATGTTTTACAACACTATTATAGGGTGTTAAGGTTTATTATTAAAATGAAATAATATTCGCTTGCGGACTTTTTTATATTCGCTGGAGAGGTATGATATCTGCGCGCGTTCCACTTTTGTATATGTAAGCATTGGCGCGGGCCACTTTTGAGGTTTGATTGTCATAGAGACTGTGTATCTATAGTATATTTGATCGAAGCCTATCATCATCATCATCTCATTTTATCCTCCGTCGGATTTCCTTACGACTAGACTCAATTAAATACCTTACTGTGATTAACTATAACCTTTGATTAGATACTTAGCCAGAATTTTTCTAAAGCTCTCATCAATTCTAAGGAGCGTAAGAAAAGTATTTAAACAAAACTTTTTTTTAACAAGGTGATTAAATATTTATATTTTTTTATAGGGGAATACTCACGTTTGATTTCGCTTTCGGTCACATCTGGTGACCTTTTTCAAGGAGTGAAAACAGCGTTTGACGTGCGTGCCACTTGACACGAACTATTATTATACACAGAGTATCCGACTTAGTTAAACATGAGTGAGTGATTCCGTATAAATTTAGAAAGATGTGTCTAAACCACGTCAGTTGTCTTAGTAAGGGTGACATAAACACGTAATAAACCAGACCAGAGAAATTACTGGGTATGAAGAGATTTAACATCTAATATCTCAGGGTGACGAGCGCAGTGCAGTGCGGCGCAGGACTGTGTTCGCAAGTTCACAATTCTGCACAACTACTGTTAGTGGCAGGCGTGACGCTTACCACCAGGTGAAAGTCTTGCTCGCCTCGTCACTTGAATGCATAAAAAAGAAAAATAACCAACAGATATACATGCAAAAAAATTAAAAGACTACAATCGAACACTTCAACATAAGCCGAAAACAAACCATATCCGCCTGTTACCTAGGCTGTGTTTAGACGACTCAGCTACCAGAGTTCAGCAACCGGAGGGGTTCCTGAAACTTTATTTTACTGGCAAATGTTAATTCTATTCCCTAAGCAACAACGTTTAAATTCCTAGGAATCAAGTAGCCGCGAGGCGACCGCGTGCTGAGCGCGCGGCGGCCCTTGAAAGCATACGTTAATTTTGTTTTATGTAGAGTTCAAAGTATTTTTTTAAACAGGTACTATTTACGTAACTAGCCATTTTTCGTCTTGGTTTGACCAATTTCATCCTACGTGAGACCACAATCTTGCTAGCTAACGTGGTTGCGCAAAAATAAACAACATTGCTTTTTCAAGACTAAGCGTTGCCAAGAATCTGATTTAAAAATGCAAAGACCTTATGCCTCTGCCATGAATATGAAAACTCGACAAAACTCATTTAAAATATGAGAAAAAAATAGTTAAATAACGAAAGATGTCTCTGTTCTTTCTTTGGTGTTACGGTTTCCATCTTTGCAACTGTACTTTTCTATACACAGAGTAGAGTGATGGTAGAGGTATTTTGTGACCAATTACTTTGAGAAACGCACTTTTTTTAGAAAAGCGTTTTTTTAATTGAACTGTATTTTTTTAATTTTTTTTGTATGTATGTTACCCGATTACTCTGCCAATTATGAATTGATTTTGATGTTTCTTTTTTTTGTTTAGTAGGTGGTCCCATATAAATTTTATCGAAATGGAAGCGTGCTGGGCCCATAACCCAGGGGTCCGTGGATCGAAACCACGCTCTGCTAGATTTTTTATCATTTTATGTTCTGTTTGTCTTATTTTCTTGAATGTGTGTTCATTTTATTCCATCTCATATTTGGTCACTTCTATCATAAAAGCGGGATGTCGCAGTAGATTAGTTTTTAAATCAAAATTACTAGAGAATTGAATTTTGGACTGAAAATTGGACTGGCTTTCATCCAGATATTTGAAGTTGAAGTCGTTTGTTTTTTTTTAGAGCGTATTATTATTAACTCAACCAAATACATAAAATCTAACTATCTAATTTACTTTAACATATCTACAAAATAACATTGCTTGGAATTGTCATTAAATATTTCCACGCTAAAATTAATAAGCATTACCTGGAAATCCCATTATCATTATCTTCATCAGCCCACGTAAGTCCACTGCCGGACACGTAGCTCTCATAATCTGTATTTTTGTAAATCAATACGAGTCATTCATCTATCTCTATAAAAGCATATTTAAATTTTGATTAAAATTAAATTTTATAAGTAAAGTTTCCTCTGAAGCTTCATTTCTCTACTGTCGCATAGTGGACGAGCGAGTGAAATAAAAGTGCCATCGCTAAGACTCAAGAAATAAACGAAAGTATGCATTATTACAATGACGATTCTTAAATTGAAACTGAGTATTCTTTCCATATCTAAACAACGAGGGATTCTGGGAAACTATTACATTATTAAAACGATTATGAATTTTACCTCACACCAAAAATCTTTAACGCAAATAAATAATTATCTAATACTATAAGAATCTCTGTGTGACTGACTGACTGATTTAATTACTGATAGATAACGCGTAGCCTAAACCGCTGTGTTTGGAGGGTGTATTCGCCTTGATGCGTAGGGGTGTACTAAGAAAGGGGTGGGGTTAAAAAAATTGCTCGGGATGATTTAAAGTGGTTAATTCGCGGACTAAGTCGCGGGGGACCTCTAGTATTGAATAAAACTTAGAGAATTAAATATATTTTATTGAATAACATGTTCTTGAGTTTCCTGTAAAATCTAACATCATCCTGTTGAGAAGAGACTTGGATTTGGATTTTGGATTTGATTTATTGTTTTGCTTAAAGGAGAGGCAGATCATTTTTGCTAAGATAACTTTCAAAAAATGTACAACGATAAAATAATGAGATTCTTCAGCTGGCGAATTCACAATGTGGTATGCCACAATCCTGTCATCTCATTAAAAAATATAAAAATAAACCCTGATTCGTAAGTAACAGTGTTTCTGATGGTGTTGCTTCGAGTTGAATACATAAGCACTTCCTTATATTCTTTCTTACTCTATCAGCACGAGCACAAGTATTCTATACATGCTCTAGATTGTTATGCATCGCTAAGGCATTTTACGAAACGTTCCACTTCCATTCCTTGCCGAATTGATAGTCGCTAGACATCAAATCAAACATCCCCAACAACCAATTTTATTACTTCACCAGCGCCTAGAGCCCACAATGGCATAAACTTTGACCTTCTAAAACTGAAGACTTGTTTTTATGATGGTTGTAAACCTTTCAGCAAATCCGACAATGGCCCCAAAGAATATAAACGAGTGTGGCTATAAAACGTCGACACTTGTCAACAGCATAAACTAGAATTGGTCAGGAAATAGTTGGGAATAGCTACCACAAAGGTTTTTGCATGTCTTTTGTTACCTAGGTAGGAATTTAATGACAAGGCGGGCGAGACGATCCCTTGATGGTAAGCGTCACGGCTGCCCATAACAGTAGCAGTGCCAGAATGGTGAACTTACGAACAAAATCCTGCGCCGCACTGCACTGCGCTCGTCACCTTGAGATATTAGACGTCAAATCTCTTGCCCAGTAACTTCTCTGGTTTTTATGTTAAGCAATGATGATCCAGAGCAGCGCTGGATCATAGTTTTCTTAATGTAATTATTGCAATGATGATCCAGGATTTACAATAGTAGATTTCCGAGCGGATATCCATTTTCTATACCTACGTTTAATGACACCTATATTATAATTGTTAGGGGCAGAGATTTGACTCTGTAAAGTTCCACTATGGTATAAGTCAAATATATTATATACCTATATAATGCGTATAAAAATGTGCATTCTAAGTTTTTGTAAGTGCTTATGTAATTACCTACCTATTAAATAGTAACAAAAAGACAACTGTACCAAAATTTTCTTTATCTTTAGAATGAAAAAAGGATCTACCGTACCTTGGAGGATCTAGCTCTCATAATCAAAGGTTCGTGGTACTGATGTTACCGGCAATGATTTTGGTGTTTCAGTTGTTGTAGGAATGACTACATGATGACTTATTACCTTCGAAGCTAAACAATCATCATGGTAGTCCTATTAATCCTGATATCTGAAAATTTTAGTAGATATATGCATATACCTGGACTGGCATATAGCTCAGCGGTAGTGTGACTGCCTTCAGAGCTGTAGGGCGTGGTGGATTCGATCTCCACCAAGATCAAACATTTATGTGACGAGCATAAATGTTTGTTCTGTGTCTGGGTGTAGTATGTATTATAAGTATGTATTTACAAAAAATAATGTACATAAGTATTCTATCAGCTATCTAGTTTCCATATTACAAGCTTTGCTTAGCTTGGGGCTAGATGGCGCTGTGTGAAAAAATGTCCTTCGATATTTATTTATTTATTAACCTGCTCTAAGTTTCAGATATCAGGACTATCAGGGCTATCCTACTGTCTATCTCATAAAAGGAAAAACTCGAGTCAACAAAATATACTTACTCGTACACCGCGTAGTAGATAATTTTTTCATGGGGTTTAATATGAGTGATATTTAGAAAAACATTCGCTGTGATTTACACAAAGCTTTAAAATTACTTCAAAAAAAGACAGATGGGCATTTTTTCAGCACATTGCTGACGTCAATTCCGCATCAAAAGCTTGACCTGATTTGGTTACCAATTGTGATTAAATAATGATTAGTTTCGCATTTTTTATTTCTGTTCAGATGTTGAACTCTATGACGTCCGCAACGCAAATTAATTTCACAGTAGTTTTTGTGCTGGACATGAAATTAATTTGGTTTGCGCAAAATTATTCGGTCAGCACCTTTCTGTACGTACCGTCTTTATACTTTTTTTTGTCCTTTGTTATTGGCATCGCACTTTGTGCATTCTGCCAGTAAGTTATATGAACGTTCAAGTTTATTTAATATTATCAAGTCAAATATGTCATGAAATCACAGTCCGTCACACGGAATTAGTCAAAGTCGAGTCCAAGTCATGCCCTAGTAAAGTGGTGGCGACTTTACTATGAACTTTTACGGAGTTTTGAAAACAACATTTCACCACATTATATCACTTGTCCACACTCATGCATGTAATTCAACACTCAATGAATAAAACACCTCCATTTTTAATCATTAATTCGCGAAAAAACACTAGTATAAGAAAATAATAGAATGCAGCGACATGATTTTTCCGAGTTCCCGCCAAAACTCGTCTTTATACTTACTGAAGACTGAAAGTTCTATTTTATATAGGGTTAGTCCTAATCAGTTAGCATCCTTTTAAGAGCATATTCTGTACATCAAATCAATCAACTTTTACTTTTTTTTTTAGGCATAAGCCTTTATTAACTACAGCAAACTACAAATACTACTTAGCCTACTACACAACAAAAAACAAAAGGATTGTATCCAGACCGATGAAAGTCTAGAGACAATCCAAATGTTCAAACCCACTACCAGTCGGCAGCGTACTTTTCCTATCGGGCCAACATTAAAATCGCAAAAAATAACAGGTGATCCATACATTTTGCCCAAGGTCAATGATCTTTTTGTATGCAACATCTGATATTTTTTTCGCGATTTCGTTGTTGGCCCCACAATAAAAGTAATTTGTTTTGATGTACAGAATATGCCCTTAAAAGGATGATAACTGATTAGGACTAAGCCTGTACAGTAACTCATATTGCAAAAAACAAAAACTCACCTATGCGAAGCTTAAATATACATTGTGGTCGATTGTATGAAATTTTGTTGTATGATGAAAATTGTATGATTGTGTGAAAGTATTGCTGTCCTTAGCTAACATGCTTAGTAAAAAAGAGACAGCAATACTTTAGTTAGTTTAGAACTGTCAACTAAAACCGCCAGAATCGACCACATTATACACCTATAAACTACAAAGCTTAAAATGAGTTTTGGCGGGAACACGGAAAAATTATGTCGCTGCATTCTATTATTTTCTTAAACTAGTGTTTTTTCGCGAATTAATTATTGAAAATGGTGGTGTTTTATTCATTGAGTGTTGAATTACATGCGCGGGTGTGGGCAAGTGATATAATGTGGTGAAATATTGTTTTCAAAACTCCGTAGAAGCTCATAGTAAAGTCTCCACAACTTTACTAGAGCATGACTTGGACTCGACTATGACTAATTTTGTGTGACTTACTGTGATTTCATGACATATTTAACTTGATGATAATAAATTAACTTGAAAATTCATAAACTCGACACTGGCAGAATGCACAACGTGCGACGCCAAAAACTAAAAAAATAAAAATAAAAAGCTTAAAATATTTTACTGAATAATGTTTAATGTGTTTTATTAACACTTACAATTTAGGATAAATTAGGTATAGTCATATTACCTTACTGATGTTACAAAATAAATTAGGTTTCTTTCTTTCTTCTTTATTTCTTTCTTTCTTATATAATTTTGTTCATGAATCGGAAAGAGAGTTGCTAGTGAGATATTTTGTATTCAAAATAAGCCTGTACGTTACTACTTTCCAAGTTCAATGAAATTCGTTTCAACGTAATAACTTATATATTATAGTTCACATATTTACAGAACATGCCAAGTTAGTTAAGTTTATACTTTAGCAACGAGATTAAGCTTTCTCGTTGCTTAAGTGCTAATAAAACACAATGCATTCTTTATACTTTTTACTCACTATAAGGCACAAATTGCTATATCACCGAGTCCCACACACCAAGACAGTTGTTGCAATGTATACTCGGTCGCAAATAGCCACAAACACTGTAACAGTTACTTCCACATCCCACAGATTAGCAATAGTCAGTATTACAATAGAATATGAAACAGTTAGTATCAGATTCCAACAGATTTCGCAGCAGTTAGTATGCAGACACCGCGGCAAGCTGTACATGTTAGTTACTTCGACCATCTCTTACAAGTTCTAATTAGCCCCCTTGTTTCTTGAAACGGATTTACCGAGTGTAGGTGTATATGGCTTTCTGTGTTTTGTAGTGGCTGGAGGTTAGTTAGTGCCTACTGTTTGTTTGTTATGTCGAGGTTCTAAAGCATGTGTTACACGATAAAAACGTCCTTACCAAGGTTACGTTTGTGACAAAGAAACGGGCCCTAAGAGTCTTGTAGTGGTAGGACTCTACTGCAGAGTCCGCCTGTGGAAGTATCACATCTTTGCCAGCTATTCAACCGCCAAGCAGTAGTGTGCAAGTATTACTATGTTTTGGTTTGAAAGGCAATGTTACCAGTGAAATTACTGGGTGAAATTACTGGGTATGAGGAGATTTAACACCTAATGTCTCAGGGTGACGAGCGCAGTGCAGTGCGGCGCAGGAGTGTATTCGCAGGTTCACAATTCTGGCACTGCTACTGTTAGTGGCAGGCGTGACGCTTACCTCCAGGCGAACGTCTAGATAGTCTCGTCACTCGATTCTATAAAAAAAACCATACTAAAACTATAAATGCAATAGTTTGTCGGTATGTTTGTATGTTTGTTTGTCCCTGCACGCTAAAACGGCTGAATGGATTTGGATGAAACTCTAAATGGAGATTATTTCGTATCTAATAATGTAAGAATCTGTGTTCTGAGTCAAAAACAGACTATCTGACTGACTGACACTGACAACGCACAGCCTAACCCGCTAGTCGTACAGACTTGAAATTTGGAAGGTGTATTTGTCTTCATGCGTAGAGGTGTACTAAGAAAGATTTTTTAAATTTTACCCCTAATGGGATAAAAATGGGTGAAAACTTTTGTATGAAACTCCTTTGTTTTTGAACTTTTAGTCGTGTAACTTTGTGTTTGGATAGTTCATTTAAATTTAAAAATGCTAATTAATATATTTTTTGACAGGGTTGACTTATGAGGGATAAACGGGGGATGATATTTTTATTCCAATTGCATCGTTTGCAACGTTGCTAACGTAAAAGTACCTGTGGTTTCTGTTTTCATCAAAAAATACTTACCCAAATAAAACAATATCAGTAATTGTGTATAAAAGAGTACCCACAAGTCCGCTGATAAACTGGTTGCAAAGTCTGGCAAGAGACTGGAAGATTAAAGACAGTGGTATGAATAGAACGGGCCTGGAGATTCTGGGCAAAGAAAACGAAAAAATGCCTTTACGAGGAAAGGCTCGTGTGCTGTCACGTACACGTATTCTTATTTAATCCTTTTGCAAAAAAATTGTGAACGAACTCAGCCTTGTTGCAAACATAATACTTCTTCACTGCTTTAATTATTTCCGTGTTCCTAAATATAACTTTATTCCACAATCCTTATGGAATAAAATTTAATGATCACTAAAGTTTTAGTACCTATTATTTTAAACACCCCTTACGTAACCGTAAAAGGACTGCTAATAAATAAAGATTTTCAAACATTGTATTCATAAAAAATGGATTATAATTGTTGATGCGGCAGCCATTAATACCATTAATATGGCTTCATGATGCAAGCACTATAAAGTTAAACAAACGAGAGAGGCGGGATACTTTTTACCGCTTGTGCTCCCATAAAAACGAAAGCCCTGAATTAGCTCGATTCTTTGTCACCCCTTTTGAACAACCCTAAAATTTTTACTACCACCATCTTTGTCTAACAATAACCACTACATTCCCATCCGTTAAACTGCATCAAGGAAAAACAACGTGAAACCGCCCGAGATGAAACGAGATAGAACAATGTATATGCAGTAGTAGAGAGGACAGAGAGAGGCACACGTAGTAGTACCCATGGATGCGTACTTTCTACTGTGCGGAAAAGAGAAGGCTAAAAGCTCTCGCGAGCAAGTGAGAGAGACACAAAAATTAACCAACAGAGGGGAGAGAAGTCGAGCTTGGAGCGGGGTGGTTAGTCTGCATTCGACCGCGCTGGCGGTAACGTCGGTGGCTCGAAGTGTCGCTCAGGATCATTCGAACTGTGAAACATATTTTTCAAGTGCGTTTTTACACGACTTACGTTTTGTGTTACATTTGAGTTTCGAATTAAGCTGTTACGCTTCTTGCACATTGGATTACGGATTTTACAAGCGTCACGAAAAACTTTTTTCCGTCGTTGACAAATGATGTCCTCGTGACGAAAACTTGTAAGCACGGATAAGAAAACCGAGGAAAATACAGAAGACGTTATGACTGATATCTGTTTGCTTACTTTGAGGTGCCGGTTATGATAATCTGGAGATTTGACAAGGACTCTGTAACGAGGAAACCAAAGAAAATGTGTGCCAAAATGTTATTGTATAAGTTCTCCTTATTATCTGTCATCGCCGTATGGATTGGAGTGTCGGCTGAAGAGGAAGTGTCATCTCCGTTGAGAGTGGCACAGTGTAGAGCTACATGTCTACAAAAGGTAAGATCATTAAGATTCTCATTTGGAATGCTTTGACAATCGATGCCTTCAGTGATTTTTCCCATAGCTTTGAATAAAGAAAAACAAAATAAGAATCCGACTGTGAATAAATCAGTAGCTTTTATATCAAAAGCAGTGCGTGCATGGTGCAGATTATTTTCATTCGCCTTCATAGGCATTTCTTATGTTTGATTTGCGACCTAGAATTTGACACCATTGAAATATAAAAAACTATAATTACTAAGAATTAGGGAATACATGTAGGTACCACAGAAGCTATAATTGGTGAATTAATAATCAAATATAAATAATTAATGGCTATGAAAATTAGATACCTTTAATATGATTAGTATCCCAATCAATCTCAATCATGCGAGTTAGTCGTTCTATTGGTCATGTTAGACCTACAAATCTAATGAATACAATAGGTTGATTGAAATCGGTATCAGTAATCATGTAATATTAGCTAGATAAGGCAATTCATATTGAGTAGGTGCTCTATAAATATAACCTACAGTTAAAGACGACCATGTTTATTCAGTAGTAGTTCAGAATAAAAATCAAATCAATATCAAAACGTATTATGAATTCGAAAAAATAGACCTTTTCTGTAGAAACTCGGAAAGCAATCAGGTCGCAAATATACTTTTCTTATATCCGCTAGAGCTTTCAATCGAGGCAAAAAAGCTGACGCTAGGCCTATTTCTTCTGCTCTACGGCATTTCTCGTTCCATTTTCTTCTGGTATGTTTTTTATTACCTGTGTTTCTACAGACAACAGATCTGGTTTGTGTAAATACAAAATCATATTATTATACTTATACTAAGTACGTTAAACAGCAGATTAGTAGAACCTATAGTAAGTAACCATTTGTTTTGGACGTACTAAAAACGAATATGACGAATGTATTGTCAGTAAAAATATATATTAAATTTAGGTACCTATCTGAATTTAACATTGAAGTCATCGAATATAGTGTCACAAATGTTGAGGATACCTACCCTCGAAGGGTGATTGAGCCGCATTTAATTACACAACCCGAATATGGAATAGCAGACTCACATACCTACGCCATCGAATATCGTCTGTTGACGAACAAATTAGGTATGTAGGTTTATTCTTGTTTTACTTCACGGAAAAGACAGTAAAACTATGAACTAAAAAATAACGGATTAGACCCAATGAAGCAGAATTTTGCTGAATACAATTCTAGACCATGAATTGCATGATATTACCGTTTTTATGTAGATATCACAGTAGTTTTGTAATTAAACGCACCTAGATAATGTTCAACGTTTCAAAGCTATGATCACAACTAATTGACACATAATTACACCAAGATCCACCTCTAATTGAACCTATCAATCAAACACAGAACGCAATTACTGTAACTTAGTAAACTTTATCTGAAGGGGAGATAGCGTCAATATCTCATCCAGTATTTACAGAAGATAGTGTTTTATCTAAACCAGTTTATGTTATTTATTCCCGTGCATCAGAAACAGGTTGCTTGCTATCGGGATGCGTCCATAAACGTAATTTGTATCTGCTATCCTCTCTAAATTGGAATAAACTTATTTGTTCCTATCCAGTAAGAGGTTGCATCATAAATTACTCTGTTGATCAAATTCTTGTTTTAATAAATTTCCGATCGTATGCTGTATTGGTTTGGTATTTTTAATTATCTTTACCGTTTGTAAAGATAAATCAGAATATCGGCTCTGAACTAACATCATTATTCTTTTTATATTAATGAACATTATCGGCTACTTGACTTCGATTTCAATGGAACTATAAATTAGTAATGTCAGATTTATTAACTAGCTTCAATGGAGTCAAATTGCTTCGAGCTAAATTCGACAATTGGTCGAGCTAACGTAAGCGTATTCTAGTTTTGCTATAGAATTGCATTATAGATAAAAAAAAATATGTAATTTCATGAACTTTACCTAATATTCACAACACAAACTGCGAATTTATTATATAACCCTACCCAGTAGTAAATCACGATATTTTAAAAGTTTCATTAAATAATGCTTTTCATTAAAGGTATGTAGTGTTTGTACAAACAAATTGGCGACAGAAATGTAAATATTATATGTTTTATATGTATATAGATAGAGAACTCTTTATTGTACACACCAAAAGAAATGATAACGGTCATGATTATCACAATGATAACGTTTAATGTGGTCTAAGTATTTAAAATGTTGTCAGTGTTTAGCATTTTGTGTCCCACACCCACGCAACGAACCTTTTGCCATGTTTTTTTTATGTATATAAGGAAGGCAGGTAAAAATCAAAATGGCAGAACCCGTATCATGCACGTCATCAACGTTTCAAAAATCGACATCTGCTGCTAATCCATCTGGTATTTACTATGATCACGCTTCCTATTTTTTGCGTTGACTCTAAACGCTTTTAGTGGGCTTTTTTAAGAAACTACCTGCACTCACAATAAGCTGCCCGGTATTTCTGTTTTTAGGGTTCCATGGCAAACTGAAGAATCATCAGTTTCCTCATGTCCGTTAAAGTGTCTCGGTTCTTTACTTCAAAGATAGGATAATAATTATTATCTGTGATTCAAAGACTGTAAATACTGCTAAAACGGAAATATTACAAAAAAAAAATTCACCGATTTGTCAAAAGGTGGGCTTTTTCCTTATTCTTTGACGAACAAAACATTTTAGGAAATCGTAAAAACAGCTAACTCAGTAAAATTAAGGCTATGTAATAATTTGCTTGCAATAAAACGACAGAACCCTACCAAGAGGAGGTCACGACACTAGTCAGACTTTTTTCTTTATTTGTCAACGAAAAGATGTGCGTGACGTTTTTAAGGGCGGAAGGATAGGTTGTTCTATTGTGCACAATTTTAGGGCATCACGAGGAAATGCGCAAATTACTATAAATGTGCCTCCTCATAATGGATGCGCACGGAATGGGGTAAGGTTTTTTGCTCCAAGAAAAAGGAAGGCGGTTTTAGAATACACGATTATGCTTTAATAATCACACATTTATGTTCTGATTTCTGTTACAGACATTTTTATGTTCTGTCACAGACCTATGTTTACATTTTATTAGACATATAGATAAAAAAAACTCTATAGTGTGCACACCAGAAATAAAAAAAAACAATAATAGAAACAAGAACCTTAGGGCCTATAGTGCCACAAGTGGCGGCCTTATCATTAACAGCGATCTCTCGATTAGATGGGTAACAAAGGTATAGCAGCATAGGTGTACCTATTTTTACTTATCGAAGATTTAAATTGATGTTTGTTACACGTTCTTGTAAGAATGGGTTCATAAAAAATCTCATTTGCGTAAACACTACGGCCGATACTAAATAGTTTCTAAAAACAAGGCTCACATTGGAAGTAACTGCCACATTGTCGCCAGAAACTATTTTCTTTCCATTGTATTCCCGTCATTGAAACATGGCCTGTTTAAATGCATTGCCTTGGATTTTTTGTTCTTTCCAACTTTTTAGTAGAACTTTTTGTTGGAAGCGCGCCTCCCTCGATGTCAACCCAAGACTAAGGAGAACACGTGATGAATTTTAAAAAGTACCTTATGTGCCAAGATATAGATATGGTTATGACTACATTAGGCTTGTAAGTTGACTTGTCATGTAAATTTTATGTGCCGAGCCTTTATACGAATTCGTTTGAACTCTCATGTTGGGAAAATTCTTACGAGATGTGTATGTATGTTCAGAATTAGAATGAGCATCATTATAATAATGTTTATTTTTACCGTAAACGCTTGTCTCCTTCTTTTGAATATTTCTTTCCTCGATTCTGTAATCATTATTCTAAAACCACGTTCCATAAGTAATGTGTTATTGCTACATAAAATAAATTAACAACGGTTATATAAAAATACTGAACTTATTCCTGGCACAAAAATCCAATATTAATATTTTTTTTTGCTGAAACCGTTACCTTATTGTTGGCATAGTTTCAACGAAATCGACTCAACTTTTATTACCCAGTTTGCAAAATTTTATTGCAAAAATTTAAAACTCTGCAAATGTTTTCCCCGAGTAACCGTTATTAAAAATGAATAATACCCGTTTCACCTTGAGACCTAAAACATTGCAAAAAGAACCCATAAAGAACAAGCCGGGTGATCTCGAAATAAAAATCACGATTAGAAATTTGGGATCGTTCCGCCTTCCCTTACGGTCCCTTTTTCAAGCGGCCACTTGCCTGGGCATTATTATTTTATCGTTGTTCAGCCATGCACGAGAGGTAGAATAAAATTTTAGTTCGAACGTAAATAAAAAAACGTCCCAAGGTTTCGGATGCACGTCCTCGAGCGCTTAGAAAAAATAAACGAGAAAGTCCACGCCGAAATGACCTGCGTTTTTGTCCACGATTTGTTTTCGTTTTTGTTACGTTTGAGTTCATTTGGAAGTAGCCACGTCGGTTGCTTACTGAATTAACTCAAATTGCTCTCGCTTTTTTGTGCTCAAGAAAATTGCTTTATGTTCGTTCTGTGGTTGTAATTACGAATGCATTTTGGATGTTTCGCAAGAACCAAACAGGAATGTGGCCTGTGAATGATTTCGATAAGTTTTTAATATAAATATTTTTTGAATGGTAAGTAAGTAAGTAAGTTCGTATAGGCTGAGTGGCCAGCCAGAGTTAATGTGCCGCCCGAAGGCCTCTGACATGGCTGACGGTTGTTGTTATAGAAACTAGAACAAACAACCGGGACCAAAAATTTAACGTGCCATTCGACCCACGGTAGCGCTCAGAAATAAATGCCCATCAGAAAAATCGTATCAGAAATAATCACCCTTCCGAAGACTGACCGTATATTTATATTATAAAGAAGAAGCAATATTGGTAGTCAATGACATCTAAAACAAATGTAAGCAAATGTAACACGCGTGGTCCTACATTTACTGTACATATTTATCCATATAAATATTTTTTTTTGTTATATTTACAGACTTGTGCGTAGAAGGTTTATCACAGACTTATTCGCTGACATATTTTACATCTGCAAAACATTTACATTCTTTTAGGCAGTGAGTAGAAACTTTAATAACTTATTGAATATTTTGTATGAATTGTGTCCACACTTTGGAATTTTTTCTATGTTTTTAAAGCTAATTTTTCTTACTGTTTAAGTAAGAAAAATTATGACTTCTGGCAGGACTCGAACCTGCATACGAGCAATATCTGGGTTTCCGTCCCAACTGCTTTGCCAATTAAGCTACAGAAGTATCTGCCTTACTCATCATAATTCCGATACTGTTTCAAGCTAACAACTAACCACTGCCAGAGGTCATAATTTTTCTTACTGTTTAAGCCTTAAAAACATTTAAAAACTTAGTTCGTTTCATAGTTCTTACAACAGGCGCAAGTAACTACTATCTGTTAATTTGCAGCATTCCTTAAGACATTGAAACAAATTCAATAGCAAACACTATATCTACTATCTTCACAGAAAGAGCAATCGTCACTAAGACGCTTTACCTCACGAAGGGTGGCTTATCCGGCAAGGCAGTCGTAATAGAGCCGTACACGAGAGAAGACGATTAATGATTCATGACCCCTCGTAGCGCAGTGTCATCAATATTATTCTGTTTGTATCCAACGCGTTTGGCCCACCCTCGTCCGCGCCCTGCTCATACATAAATAAGCACGACACGTCGTCTTCTCTGATTACATCGCCGATGTAGTGAGAAATAGTGAACTCGGATGCTGCGCTCTTTTGTTCAGTATAATCTGGACGGATAGCCCTTCCATCTTTTGTTATTATACACGCAATAATTTCAAAACTCTTTTCTAATTCCTAATCTTATGGTGGAACTTCAGATCATTTATGTTTACCTAATAAAAACACATCATGGATCATCCAGCTTGCGTAGGTTACTGCGTCTCTGTTACCTTGAAGGAGCGTTTTTTTATTCGTTAAGCGATGTGATGTGCCACCATTATGACCTATTATAATTTGGCGGTAGGTCTCCTAAACATATAAGATTCGCCCATTTAGGTATCATCGCAATATCAGACTTTCTGCCACTAAACTAGCGTATAAACATTACTGTTTTCCTGATTAAGATTCTAATATCTAGAAATTATAGGGATTGAGACTCATCATTGAATATCATGCCAATTTAGTGAGATTCTGGACTTTATTTCGTTACTCAACAATCTGGATACCACTGCAGCAGCATGACCGTCTTGTTTGTATCATACTGGTTCTCATTAAAATAAAGCCGTCAAGTCTGACTAGTTCTTGTGACTCGGACAACGAGGGTCCCGTACCACCTCAAGTACTAGGTAATCCGCGATAGTAACGAATGTTCAGTGAACATTTCAACCGGCTATATGTTGCGATTCACGAGATTATAGGTCAGTAAAGACCGGAAAGACGAACAGATAGACAGACACGGTAGGCGGCTTAGTAATAGGGTACAATTGGATTTTCTTTGGGTACGGAATCCTAAAAGAATTTCTATTTTCGTTCAATACGCTAACTGCGAAATTTCAAAATAATGTGTGGTGAAAACTTATTAAGAAACGTTTGCAAGAACTTTCCATTCAACATTCCACCCCCCTTTCCACCCCTTAAATCGTCCCTGTCAAAAAATATAGAAAACAGCATTTTTTATTTTAAATGAACTAAGTATCCAAATCCAAATTTTCGCGACTAAAAGTACAAAAACAAAGGACTTTCATACAAACGTTTCCTCCCCTTAGGGGTCGAATTTCGAAAAATCCTTTCTTAGTACACCCCTACGTATTGAGACGAATACACCCTCCAAATTTCAAGTCTGTACGACCAGCGGTTTGGGCTGTACGTTGTCTGTTAGTCAGCCAGTCAGTCAGTCAGTCAGGACAGAGCCTTTTATTATATTAGATGTTTGGAATTGAATGTCGAAATACACAAAATTACATAGACAGCGGTTCTTCATTGAATTTAGCTGAGCAAATCAACTTTTATTCTACCTAATGAATAATACTACAAAGTTCTTTTTCCACAAAGCTCACGTCAGGACGGAGCCTTTTATATACATAGATAGAAGATAGAAGATGACGGTGTTTCATCTTAGACCACAGTCCACATCGTAGGTAAGATGGGATCAAAAATCGTTAAAAAAAACCTCATAAATTCAATACCTAGTTAGCAGTGTGTTCATTGGTTTCAGATTTCTCAGAGATCGTAGATAAGGTCATGAATTTATTTGTTTGACGGCTATAAGCTGATCCTACAATTGGACCCGTAAAGTTTATTGGTGTCGAGTAACAAGCTGATCTGTATCGGCCATTCCAAATAAGGTTCTGCTGTAAACTACTTGCTGTTGAATTCAATTACTAAATGGCTTTAAGATAGGAGCTTGAATAAAGCAAAATAATAAGTTTAACATTAAAAAAATATATAAAATGGCTTGTGTTTAAATGGCCAGCAGATAAAACTGTAATTGCCAAAAATGTAGTGGCCAAAATGTACACTCACTTTTTTCGATTTGTTGAAAAAAAATAAGGGATCCTAGTATGTCCCTTTAAGCATGAACCTAAAGTCTTCAGTGGATAGATTACCCAATTGTTATTTAACAAAAATAAACCTACTCTCGCCAAAAAACCCCCCGTTAAAATTGTGTTATAAAATCACTGACTTTTATTATTAAATATTGTTTTTTTTAATCATAAAGCACTTCCTAATTGAAGATCAATAAAATTTATTCCTTTTTTTTCGCAAATTTTATTTCATTATAAGTCTGTATTAACACGAAAATAATTTATGTTGGACAGATGTAATATACGTTTTTAAAGCTTATAGAAACATTATGACCTCAGGCAGGACTCGAACCTGCAGCAGTTGGGTCGGAAACCCAGAGATTTCTCGTATGCAGGGCTTAAAACCATAAAAAAATCCAAAGCGTGGAAAGAAACACTACTTAAAAAATATTTAATAAGTATTTATATTTTTCGAAATTGATATTGTTTTACAAAAACTTGCAAACGTGCAAGAAAATCTATCCAACGTTTTAAGTGATGCCTGTGACTCTATGCTCATTACATGCTCTACGCTCAGTACACACAGGTAGCAATTATAACAGAATCTCTCGAGTGAAGTTATTCTAAACCCGAAACTAATTTGTTTCTATGATTATTGAACTTATAGGCCGAATGTAAAGTAATTATTAACATCCCAGTACCGTATGACAATAAAAGAAACACGTCGTTAGTAGAAATTACATGACGTTCCGTTATTCCTATGTTGATATAGGGCGTCTTGTCACGCAATCCAGCGATAAAGCACGCTTCGGGCAACCTAAGTAAAATTATCTAAAATATGGACTTGGACTGGAATCCGAGACAAACAGATTGATAACAATATTTGATAAGACGACTACAAACTTTCGAAAAGAATTGATCATCTTGTTTTGGAAAAAAGCACCAATGGCATGCAACAACGCGATTAATAAAATCATTCGTATGTTAATGTAGTAATTAATTTCTTTGAAAAGTTGTCATTTAAATTTACATTGTCAATTTTATGTTTCTAATATGTGTTTGAAATTTAAAAGTTTAAGATTTTGCTGAGATTATATATATTAGATAGAGAGCTGACTCTTCCGAGCAAAGATTGTTTCTTTGATGAACTGTTGAATCTACTGACCTTTATATTGGTTAGTTCGCTTCATTTGTCAGCTAAATGAATAGTGATAGATCTACATTTTTTTCTCCGCTCTCGAAATCTATTGGTGGCAAAGCGCACGGAAAAGCCGGGCTTGTACTATTCTGATAAATGATGTGTCCGCTACTGCTACACCGGTTCGCTTTTAATTCTCCAGCCACCATTGTGTTCCCATCCAACTTTTGACGTTAACCGTTTTCTTCGTCCAGAAACGACACCTACGTTGTTAGAGTTCCGGTAAATAAGAAATTAATGGGCCACTCCCCTTTATCTCTGCTTATAATCAATCAAACGTGCCCGCACGCAATCGAAAACTTTGTCGCATTCGCTTATCTTTAGTTACTTTTTGACTAAAGAGCCGTCAGTCGTTATTGTCTTGAGACGGAATACTATTAATGAGTAACCATAAAGAAAAATAAACAGCACAGCTGTAAAGATTGGAAATTATGAAACGATTTATCAGTTTGAATGGTGCTGTGAGTCCAAGCGGCAGTTTTGATTACACACTTTAATGTTACAGTAAACTGTTACGTCGTACCGAAGTTGATTGGGATTCGATTAAATGCAGCTGCCTTCACTAAAGGCGCGGAACCCTACAGGCCACGATGAAATGGAGATAGTTTTAATGCCCGTAAATTTCATTTCGAGACTTGGCCGTCCGATCGACTAATCACTTTCGTCGGGCTATTTGCTAAAGTTTCAAAACTAAAATAGGGGAAATATGGAGCTTTTAGCTGAAACGTATTTCATTTTCGCACGTTCGTGATAGGTTTACTTATACCGAACAAGATTAATTGTCTGTCAATGAAATTGTTATTATTAGTTTATTACTAGACGCATGTTTTATGCCTACTTATATTAATTGGTGCAATATTTTATCCTATTATTAAATAACAAGAAATGTACATAAATTACTGTGTCTCTTAGATAACTTCATATGGCTATTTGAACTTGTAGCCCGAACCAATCCCGGCTGAATTGATCTTAATGGAATTCAGCATAAAGGTATTATGTGATAGTGATTGACATAAGATACTGTAATTCGAAAAAAACGCAGGCAATTATAAAATATCTGGTAAAACAACGGGAAGTGGCTAGTAACTATCTGATTTCGTATTTTCTTTTCAGTTGAGTAAGTGAAATCCAAAAAAAGCCTTACACCATGATCTTGTGCTATTGATTTAAAAGCATAACAATTAATAAGTTCACAAAAAATGTGCATGCATCAAGTAAAATAAAGAAGTCATTAAAGTTGGCGGAGTATTATGTTGGTTCGTTTAGGTTAAAACGGGTTTTTTTTTTAAATAGCTTTTGGTCGTAGTTTTTTAAAATTATTTACTTACGTACCGAAAATGAAGGAGAATTATAATGAAATGAAATATTTATTGTTAAAACTGTGTACAACGAGATGATAATTATTTCATGGTATTAAGTACTTGAGAACAGTTTTGTCCTCGCGGACATACAATATTTAATATTATAACTAAATATTTATGTTTAAAAACATAAATGTTTCATATACAAAACAAAAAGAGAATGTTTAAGCATTTTTATTTTTATAGTAGCGGTTTTTTAGACTATCCGTCTATGTCAGCCCCATCGTATCCTAACATACAATAACTAATCACATAAATATTACAATATGTACATTACCATTTATATATTTTTGAATTATTATAGAATATCATGGAATAGGTAGCCGTGTGGAATTAGATTTACTTTACCTTTATGGGCCTTGTTAAGAAACTTTGAGAGGACTCTGAAAAGTTAATCTGTTTTTTTTGTCATTATCCACTGAGTTACAAAATGTGAATGAGAGGAAAAAAGCAAAATACGGATTTACTATTCCGTGGCTAATCCACGTTCATTAATCAGACCTTACGATTATTACTAGGCTTTAGTCTTTTTCATAAGATTTTTGTACCGTATGACTCACTGAGCAATACGTGCTTTTGTTAAAAATCGTATTGTCATTCTATAACAACCAAGGGATTGGAGATAAAGGTAAAAAAAAGATGAAAGCTAATAAAAGGTGTCATAGGTGATGTTATAGGTGTCTAGGATCGAAATTTCTAAAGATGGTCATAAAATATAATAAGTAAGTAAGTAAGTTCGTATAGGCTGAGTGGCCAGCCCTAGTGTCAGAGTTAATGTGCCGCCCGAAGGCCTCTGACATGGCTGACGGTTGTAGTTATAAAATATAATCAAGAGATAAAATAATAGTTAACAATAAAACAAAAACTTTCCTAAAATGTAACAAAGACAAAAACTCTTTTCGACATTTTGTTTTTATAAAAGGTGTTAAATTTATGGTGTCCCCAAAATCCCCAAAGTCCACCCTGGATAGTCCCAAATTTCTCTATCTTGAGGTTAATCTTTCAAAAGCCATAAAAACGAATCGTTGGATCTTAGAAATATTCCGTACGAAATTGATGGGGTACCTTTACTTATCACGCGTTCGAATCTATAATGCGACGATCAAAATTCCTAGAGGTGTCGATACAAAGTTTGAGTATGCCCTGATGTATGTATAGATTGGATGCTATTACTTTATCGTACATACTCAAGTAAGATTTGAAGATTGTTTAGAAAACGTTAAAAAAGAACCTACTGAATAAGCGATTGGCTAAAGAGAACTTTTTAAATCTTTCACCATGAGCAATAAACAAATCTGCCTAAAGCGTAGCTTAACGCGAAGTTATTTTTTGTATAGATTGAAACGTTGATTGAGACCATAACAAAATTAACGGAAAAAACCAATTTGTTAGTAAAAAAACTGCTTCCCTTTTAAATCCCCCAAAACTTTTTAAAATAGCATAAGCACGTAGATAAACATCACTACTGTACTGCCACTTAAAGTGTGAAACGATCATTGGGCGAGCGTAGGCGGAGATCTTGGTATTCCGTACAAAAAACTCAAGGCGCCCCGTTGTTTTAGAAATAATGAAATATGTCTTTTTATAGCTTTTCTTCTGTAAAATGTTGAGAGTTTTAAAACTTGTGTTTATAAAAATGAACGACCCGCAGAGATTAAAGCAGCTAAAGATTATTTTAAACTAAGCATTATTAGAATTGAGATTTCTTATTGAATATTTTCTCGGTATACGTATATGGTTATCTAATAACGCTAAATATTTATACAACTAATTTCAATAATCGTAATGGTCGTTAGCGTCAGATTAATGGTAAATAGAGTCGTGGATATTAATTTACCTATTCTGCGAAATGAAGATGGAATGGTATTTGAACTGTAGTTTGTAATTAAACATTAATATTGATCTCTTATACTCTCTGTTAATTTTAAAATCATCATTAGACCGTAACTAGCTTACAAAAACTATTAATTTTAAATAAGATTACCCAAAAAATATACCATATTTATCTAAGTCCGTGTAGTGCAAACCCATGTTAAATTGTAATCATAGAAGAAAGTGAAATATCATCAATAATGTTATTTAATACCTATATATTAGAATATAATATATAGGTATTATAGCGTAACGCGTAATATAGAGCGTAGCGCTCGTGGCGTAGCTTGTATAGGTGATTCTAAACGATCACCGTTGTTCAGCAACGGACGGTCTGGTCAGTCTTCGGATGGGTGACCGTGAGTGGCATTAATTTCTGAGCGCTACCGTGGGTCGGATGACACGTTAAATTGTTGGTCCCGGTTGTTTGTTCTAGTTTCTGTAACAACAACCGTCAGCCATGTCAGAGGCCTTCGGGCGGCACATTAACTCTGACACTAGGGCTGGCCACTCAGCCTATACGAACTTACTTACTATTAGAATATAGATATCTATGTGTATGTTTTCACAAATTATTTTGTTCCTGCACACTCGCCTTGTACCTCATTATATAAATCCTAAGGTAGAAGGAAGTTGTTGTTTGTTTAATTCTTTTGGTGTGAATAATAAATAGTTATTCAATTATTAAATCTATCAATTTTGTGAAAAATAACAAAATGTGTTTGCTCTCTTATCCTAGTAAGCATGCGGTGTAAGATGTGCCTTCATTTCTTTTTGGGTGGAGAAATAAATCACCACCTAATTTTAAAGTTTCGACTCATTGGAGTAAAAGTGACAGATGGGGATTAAACTACGAAGTAGATGTAAAAATAGCGATGGGACTGCAGAGTGTTCTGTTGAGAGCAGACGCTCGCCTGTCACGGCCAATAACAGACGTCAATGTTGCGTGCGTTTGGCCAAGACACATGGAACGCTAATCCTGGAATCTTAAAATAATATTGTCACATTTACACAGGAACGTCCTTACTCCAAAATAAAAACGAGTCAATCTATTTTGAACTTTATTTTCTCTTATTCAGCGCTATCTTGTTTGCGTAATGCGTATATATACGCCATAAAGTTCACAATAGAAATAATTTAGTGAAGTGTCAATTCTAGGCAGCCGTTACTGTAAACGCTAAATGTGTTTTATATCTACAAAATTATTTTCTCAACGATGGCATAAATACCCGCTAAAACTACACGCTCGATAAAAAAAGCAACTTAACGATTCAATAAAAATCTCGAATGTTTGTTTATAGACGTCGATTGAAAATCGAATTAGCTAGATATTTTATCGGCGTAATATCGATTTCATTGGTATATTTATTAGTGGCACAATGCACGGACAGTTTTATTATCACAGCCGAGATATTTTAACGAAGTGAACTTGCTTCTAAAATAAAAGGGGAACATGTCGGAGCATTTTTTGTTCATCGGACACGCCATTTAAGTCACAATCGTAAATTTTATTGAAATGTCGCAACAGCGATCGCCGCACGAGATGTCTTGTCTTCGGGGACGAATTTATGCGTAATTCGTAAACAAATTGACGTGTTCGGGACGTTCTTTGAAGGGAACTCCATCTTGACGGCCTGACGCGTCTTTTGAGTCTTTTTGAATGTTTATGAGATGACGATATTCTGTGAACTTTATTACTTCCATTTCTGGTTTTATTTTTAACTCGAGTACGGTAGAGTTTTATCGAGCATCAATCAGTTTACAAATTTCTTTATCTTCGGCTCGGAATATTTATCCCGGTGGCTTTAAGATATCGGATAGGCTTTAAGAATGACACCTCAATGCTGCTCCTGTCTGATTCGTACGGCTTCGTAACTCGTAAAACGGTATCACCTTACACAATAGCTGCTATTGTCTTTTAGGAATAACTGTCCCCTTTTATTTTTCCAGTGAATAGATCTTTGTTTACCTTGTGTTTCTTTTTCTTGTATTAATCTTTCTTCACAAATTCTATGACTGCGGTATTTCAGAACTAAGTACCTATGTACTTCCATATTCTTAGTATAATTTTTCTCAAAGCATTAAAAACACTATACATGTTTTTTCTCGTACGATCAAATATTTGTTTAAGTACTCTGAAATAGTCTTAGCATTCATCAACTCAGAGCTCCATACGTACTTGATACAATATTTGGAATCCGCAAAAAATTAGCTTAATCTTTTATTTATTTATTATATATAAGCCGACAAAGGTAATAAACTTTGTAAATTGTGACCAATTCAATCAATGAAAACAGGAGAGTGTCGTGAATATAATCTTGTCGTAGCGCCCGCAGCGCGAATGGCTCAGGTTTTCTCTACCTGGCTTCCTGCTGTTCTGTGTTACCATCTAAACGCCTATTAACCACGTTTTACGCGAGGCGCACCGGGCGTTCCAACATGTTTATTCTTAATTGACTCCTAAATATCGCTGTTTTTGGCCATGAATCGTCTTAATCGGACATTATTTATTTTAAAACGTAGAAGCGCAGCCTTAAGTGAGCCATTCGTACTCAGCTTTATTGCATCCAACTTGGAAACTTGTTGTGGCTGATACAGTTCCGCTTCTCGTTAATTAAGGATCGCTTCCAGCTTTATGGTTAGCAATAGTCACAACAATAATACAGTCATCTTGTCTGTTTCCTTTTTGAGTTGCTTGAGGTAGCTTTTGCGCCTTATCTGATCACACAAGAAGTTGTGGAGCTATCGAGCTGCGTTAGACATTTGCTGTTCCGTTTAAACTTTTCAACACACTAAAATAAAATACCATTTTTGTTCAAGTCCGGGTTGAGACCTGGCTCATTCTTGCCCTGGCTGGGAGCTCGTTTAACGCACGTGACGGGACAATTCTTTTATTTTTGACACTTTGTCTCCGCATAAATTACTTGAGCTTTCGGCTACCGAGGATTGCTTTGGCTGGCATTACCGGATTCGTGAATTTCTTTTTGCTCAGTTTCGTTTTGCATTCCACCATCTGTGTTTGCTCATTGTCTCATCGCTTTAAATTAAAAAACGACTTTGTTTTTATTCGCGCTGTCTTCCTCGCCCACAACTTTAATGTGACGTCAAGTTTGGAATAAAGTATTTTAGCGTGCATCGCCGTATACAAATTATATCTTTTTAATTATAATTATGCTTTACATATGTACAAAACTTAAAATAAATATTTAAACAATATACTAAAAACTACTTATTTACAATAAAATATATAAATAAAAATAAAATTTAAAAACCTTAGTTCCTATAAAACAAAAACGCCGTCTAGATCGCCACCATGCGATATATATGCTATTACCATATTATGCTTTCGGATATTTAAATGTCTGATTGTTTTACTAAGTGCATATTTTATCAGATGCTTGCATAATACATCCCATAAGTTGCAACTTTGTAATAAGTGTAATTGGATGTCATTGACTCGTCCTATAACCTGCATAGCGGTTTGTATGCGATACTCGATGCTAATATGCTATGCATAGTCACGTTTGAAACAGCACGTTTTCCACACGTGCTTTGTTATCTAATAGCTGTTTTCATTCACCTTTCTCTTTAGTATCCACTTTAAAATGTATAATAGTTTTGGCTCAGCAAGTTTCATGGAATCCCTTTAGTGAGTATCACTTTACATGCAAAGCTCCTTCCCCAATGACCACTAATGCTAAATTCAAAGTTCCCTTCCCCAACACATTATTAACAGAATCTACCCAACGTGACCGAAGTAACAAGTGCCTAATCTACTTAGCGGTCACATCAAGGTTCGATGTCTCATGAAAATTAGATCCTTTCTCAGTGGGAGTTTCTGTTTTGCCCTTAATATGCAAATAAGCAAGAAACCTTTCGTGAAAAAGGTTTTGTACGTGTTCCAAGTGACTGGGTTTTAGTAGCTATACCTAAATATAATGGCCTTCATTGGATTTGGGATACGTACTTTTTATGGTGCGTGCTCACCGCAGCCACAATGTCTAATAACATTGTGCTCAAGAAAAAAGTAACACTGTCATATCTTATTATTAAGTTTCAGTGTCAAAGATCTTAGATGTTATAAAATAAACAAAAGACAACATGCACATATACCCATACAAAGTTATAGGTACTATTACAATAATAAATTCAAAAAATCTGCCTTCGCTGAAACTGGACCCAGCAACTCTCAAAGCCATTACATTAGTTGTTATGTTTTTTTTTAAATTATAAATGTACACTTTATTTTATCATAGTTGCACAACATAATACGCTACAAGCATTATGTACTAAATAGGGTAGATGACTGATGTTTAAATCGTTGAATCCAATTGTTTTGATGAAGAATTTAAGTAAATATAGTATGTTTATTGAAAAAATAATTTATTTCGGTTATTAATGTTCTGATATATAAGCGTTTAAAGTTTTTGGTAGAGCAAACCCTGTCCCTTTCCCACAAAACAAAAAATGACGTCACGCCTTACTTGTCAGAATATAATTTATATGGCGTACAGAGAAGTGACGTCACGATTTGCTGTTTCGCCCCTCTGTCTAGCATGATATTAAAATGCTTATAAGTTGCTTATTGTTGATCAGATTTATTTTTCAGTAATCAGGTATATTTATGGGCCACATTTTAATAGGACAATGTATAAAAATCATCTAGCCTATTGCAGTATGAGTCCCAGTGCAGTACCTCGTTACATAATTTTTTACAATCATACGGCCTTACCTAAAATAATCTCGATTCTCTTAGTCACTGCTTAAACTTCTCTGTCCTTTTCTAGCACGTGCAATTTCACGTCAGAGAGAAGATGGTAGAACATCTTAAGCAGTGACTAACGGTTGAAAAGTTTTTTTAAGTAAGGCCGTGAATGTCTAGTTAGGTAAAAATGCTATGCAATACGACCTGACTAACTCCTAACTGATAAATCTATCTATAGATTTTATCGTCTTTTACTTACTTTTTTACCATGTAAAGTGTTGTGTATAATAAGTAATGGTGACTAAATAATTCAATATTTGAAAGCCAATATTTGATCTGTAAAGTAAGTAAGTCAATACTTGTGCCGATAAATAATACTGATCCTAAAAGCTCTTACTTGTTACTTGATAGCCTAAGTCAATATCTCAAACTATTTAAGTTTACCTCAACTCTTCATCATTATTAATTAACAAGAATAGTTATGTATCCCTAACCAATTTTATTATTCGCTATTATAAATTATTTATTATTAAATAAAAATAGTTATATTTGATGCCGACTTTATCCTCTGTTTCCTAAGTTATATTTTTAAAGATAATAATAATCATTAGTTTATTTCTCAAAAGAACATCATTGACAGCCATAAGACGTCCACTACTGGACGAAGGCCTCCCCCTTAATAGGGAGGGGCTGCCATAATCCCCACGCTTGGCAGGCGGCTTGGGGATCGCAGAGTGCTACCACCGTTAACCAAGAGGACGCTGCTGCCCGTCCTCCGGTGGTTCTGGATGCAGTTTTAGGACATACCCAGGTCAAAAGTTTCTTAAAAGAACAAAGACACTTAAATGCATTTTTATTACTGCTAAGTGAGTTATCTCAAAAAATAAATTTGCCTTCACATTGCCTAAATAAATTGGTCCGACAGCAAATTATCAACGCAAATCGCGTTCCACGCAAGACGCCACCCCAACTTCCATAGCACTAACGTCATGCCGTCAAATCTTAAGCCACGGTCACGTTAGATGTTCTATATTCCAAAGTCGTCCCTCGAAAAATCGATTTTATTTAGTCAAATTACTTATATTAAATGCCAAAAAATATATATGATGTTACAGACGAACATCCGTCTTAGTTACTTCTTTGGTTGAAAACACGTTTAATAATTCATTCTTCGATAGAAAAAAATACCGAAACAGTGTCTATTTTTAAACTTTTTTCAGTTATACGAGTATGTCCTAATTACAGCACATAGTCACATAAAAATATAATATATTTAAACATAATAGTGTTTTGGAGATCTTTCTTTGATTGAAAAATTAATAATTTTGATGAGAAAAAAAAACGAAAACTTTTAAAAATGAAGTTTAACTCGCACGAATCTGCGTAGCTGTCATAATTTTGCTGCGCTATATGTGACTCTACCTGATACAACGTTAGAGTAATGATCGATCGCATTAAAACATGTGCTTGTAACGTGGAATATCGTGACCTTAATGGTCAAGACGCACAGGCGCGGGACAGGACGGATGTTTTGTAATGTTAGAGTTCATAAATGTAACACGACACACAGAAAGCGGCTGGCGCCTCGCGGTCGTGGCGCAAAACGATCGTTATCACTTCAGGCGTTTTTTAATCAGTAATGCAAAGCTGCATAAACACACACACACAGACACAAACACACACACGCGCACACACACACACACACGCACACACACACATGCACACGCACATACACACCGCAGACTGCACATATCATTGAAATGTTTAAGGAATAACTTTCCAACAACCCAAAAAGTAACATAAAGTAAGTAATAAAATCTTTACGTTATTAGGCACGTTTTTATTGAAATACAAAAAAGGAACAAAAAACTATCTCAACTAATCCTGCCTCAATTGGTATACCCAATGAACGGGTTGACATTAACATACACGCATTATGAGAACACAAGTGATCGTTACAAAGAATTGATGGTTTAAACAAAGCCATAACTATTTAAGGGTAACCAGATCTAATTCCATATGTGGTTTCACTATAAACTGTCTCCTATACCAGATAACGGTTGCAGTTCATTGACCCAACCTCAATTCACGCTGTAAATGAGTCCTAATAGTTGTTCCATTATAATATGCTACTTCAAGTTATATAGCCTCTATCACATACACAGTGAATAGTCTAACGACTTCCTAAGTAGCGATATGGCGTACATACTGATTATGTGAGGCTAGATTGTAGAGTTATAATAACAGTTTGCGATTGATGGTCTGTATAATATCACAGTTTTGCTTGCAGTTGAATAGCAATTACGTTTTTCTACTTGTAAATTTCTAGACTAGGGTGCTAGCTTTGTAATATTTTATTAATGTTTGGGCTTTGCACAATGATGTTTATCTTTGTTTGTTTATAGGATTTATGTTTGTTCTGTGTCTGTTTGTTGTATTTATTATTACTATTTATTTACACCAAAGAACCAAAGTTACCGACATAGCTCGCAAGGTTTGCAAGTTGAAGTGGCAATGGGCAGGCCACATCGCTCGAAGAATTGACAACCGATATGGGAAGAAAGGTTCTTGAGTGGCGACCGCGATCCGGAAGACGCAGCGGCGCGGCCGACGCCATTGTAAAAGTCGCGGGCAACCGGTGGATGCAAATGGCAGTTTGTCGTACAGTGGGGCGGTCTAAGAAGGAGGCCTTCGTTCAGCAGTGGACGTCTCCGGGCTGATGATGATGATGATGATGTATTTACAAGAAAGAAAAGTATAATTGAGTATTATATCAGCTGTTTTGTTTCCAAAGCACAAGCTTTGCTTAGTTTGGGATAGATGGCGCTGTGTGAAAAGTCCACCAACATCTATAGGTTAGGTCATAGTTATAGTTATATTACGCTGCCGGCGGTTAAGCTGCGCAGTAGGCGATTTATCGGTCTATTTGGCTATTTTGTCATGTACCTAGCAATAACCAATATACGAAGCTGCGAGCAAAAGGCTAATTAATAATTATTTAAAGCAATAGGCCTAGTACTTTTGTGCGCAAGTGTACACATGCGCAAACACACCCTTTCTACTTTTTACGCAACCTATACTATCATTATTTCTTTTAACATGTAGTTTCTCTCCTGCGAGCGGTCAATCTGGCCGGGCCGGAGCCAAGTGCTTATTCTTAGGATAAAAATGTCTCACTTCTTCGTGTCCAGTATCGTCGCTTATCAATTGGCGTTTGAAATTTGATTCCGATGCAATCATTTGCTTTAGATTTCGTACACGTACTTATCAATCATGTTTGCAAGTTTCTGCAATGAATGTGAAAGAAAATACGAAACACTTAGGGGAGATAATTAATGTTACGTCCTGCACTTCAAATATACTAGAGAAAGCTGTCTGCGTGCAACTGCTTTCCGGTGTTAGTTTGAGCTTATGTCGTATCTATCTATTACATCATAATATAATATCACTGGCACTATATTTAAAATCTTGAATTTCACTTCATGGAATATTTCATTTTCTTTTAAAATATCTGGAATGTTTATTGTCATGTATGAATTCTATCTTATGATAAGCATCCTCTAGCGTGCCAAAGTACATCCATAGATTTGGCACTTCTTCAAAATGACTGACCCCATTCATTTGAACAATGTTGGGGACAGAGGAAATGAATACAGGAGATCGTAAATCAACTCTAGATCTAGAATTAGCATTTTTATTAAGTGTTTTAGAATAATGAACGGTATTTTCATTTCAATGGTACCTAGTTACCAGATGAAAAGTTATTGGAATTTGGCGGACACAATTAAGTAGGATTAGTTTCAATCAGAATAAGCTCTTTTTTCTACACCGTAGCCAATGAAATGATGATTTCTAGGATGGAACGTGCAAACCTAGAAATACTTATGTTTGTTTGTTTCCTGAGAGATATAATCTTTCCCTTCAAGGTAAATGTATCCTCTTCTAAGTCTGCATGCGTCGCGGCAATACTTGATAATCACACGTGAACAAATACAATATGTTGAAAATAAATTATACTTTTACAGAAAACACTAGATTTCGGCAGAGTTCCACATCTACGCAGAACTTGTACATTACGCAGTGTCGCAGTACAATAGGCATAATGATTACAATTTTTTTATTACCTCATAAAAAAAGCTGATCATCAATAGAGCCTATCAACGAAAACAAAAATTAAAATAATTTAATAATAAATAAGTTATAAGTATTTTAATTTCAAGCTAGACAGAGAGCGCGCTATACTGAGCTATGACGTCAAGCCTCAGGCGCGGCATACAAATGCTATACTAACACGTGCTTTGCGAGAAAGGGATAGAGCATCCCCTCTCTATCCCCACCTAAAACTTTAAACGCTCATATCTCAGAGATTTATCAGCCAATACAATTTATTTTTTCAGTATGTATTTAGTTATATTCATCACTAAGCCTGTTATTTGTCATACATTAAACATTAGGCCACACGCCTATTGAAATCGAAGTGTAAAACTGGTTCCCAACCTAGGAATAACGCATTATACAGATACAGTCTAAAATAGTACCTACATATTACACACTCGTTATTTATCTTTACTGCACCAACGTCTTTGCAAAATGCCGCCACCGTAGTGCAGTCTAAACCAGAAACATCTGTTTTAAATCCATTTGCTTGAGCTACTCTGTGTCTACCATTACAATTTGCCACACAATTTACAAATAACGCATTCTTTGTTGCAGGTAATTTCCTAACAGGATAGCTGACTTCCTTCAATTGTTACTTTTTGTAACCGCATCGTAAATGAATGGACGTGAGCCTCATTATTAAGGTGACATAAATTTGTCTCAATGTGTTACTATCAAACTCCCTTTATAATAAGCTCTTTATATCGGTAACTTGAAAGCATTTTGCAAACATTCAACGTACATCCGATCTTTTCTTTTGATGTAGAGCGGAAATCGATGGAATTGAAATTGGCTGCGCTCCGTGACAATATAACTCAGAGGCCACAAATAAATGTGCCTATTGAATGTTTGGCAAGCATTTTCTAGGATCGATTCAATAAAAGTTATTGTATTGAAGGCTGACAATGGATGGCACAGGAAGTGATGCGCGCTGGCTATTGGACCTGGTGGACTGTTTATAATTTGTTCATTGTGAACGTGTAATGGAACGCGTCCAACGCGATCGCTATTGTTGCGGGCGCACGTCCAATGTCCTATTTCATATCAACTTTTTGTAAGTCTTTTTATAACTTATTTTCTGAAGAGTTAAACTAGTATAGTACAGGTGTCAAACTACCAGTAATAACACGGGAAAAAAAAACTTCTCGTGGTATTACTGGATCGCTTGGTAGTACTACGGGGTATTTTTCTACTGGTAGTACCACGGGCAATAAACGTACGTACGTACGTAATAAACGACGACTTTAATAGTTTTAAACTAATCAAAATTAAATATTTAGTTTTTGAGGAAACATGCATACAACATTTTTGGTTTATTTATACGGGAATACTCACGTTTAATAAAAAAAAAAAAAAAAAAAAAAACAAATTGCATACAACATGTTAATCTAATCCTTAATGTATACTTATTTGACAATTACGTAACTTAAAGTTAGTAATTTCTACGAATCAGCTTTCTACATTCGATTGTTGGGCATAGGCCTATTCTCAAAAGTCGATTGGACGATATTCCACTACGATCAATCGATACAGATTGACGAATTCACACGCACCATTAAATTTCTTCTCCGAGCATTGCCGGATTAAAGGGCAAACGGGGCAACTGCCCGGGGCCTCCAGAAGACGGGGGCCTCTACATAAATAGTACTTATAAAAAAAAGTTGGAAAATCCTAATATGTTTGCTGAGAAGACTTGATTTATCTCGCAATAAATTTTAATACTTGCAAGAAAAATATGATTTAACTGTCAAAGACAAGGGTGAATAGGCACTATGGCAACCCCACCCTATTAAGGCGGAGACCTTCGTCCAGCAGTGGATATCTTCTGCCTGATGACGATGATGACTCCTTTGTTGCCCCAAGGCCGCCATACCTCTAAATCCGGCCCTGTCTACGGGCATAAATGTAAGTTTCATTGCGATGTAATAGGTCTTTACCTATGAAATTGTCGTCCTTCGGTACTGGTCATTTCAAATAGAAAAAAAAGTTTGGAATGGCTTTGTATTCTGAATTCAAATTATTTTTGTCTTAAAAACATGATATTCTTTTTTCAAACTCAGTCTTTTGTTTATTGGTTAGCGTTGTATTTTTATTACATTTGAACAATGCCCTAAACCAAAAATGACCGCAAAAAAAGTGATGGTCACTGTTTGGTGGACTAGTGCGGGTGTGATTCACCACAGCTTTTTACAAAACGGCATGAGCATTACTGCAGATGTGTACTGTGAAGAACTGGAGACAATGATGGAGAAGCTTGCACATCGGCAACCAGCTTTGGTCAATCGGTCGTCCCCACTGCACCTTCACGACAACGCGCGACCCCATACTGCACAACAGACAGTCTCCAAACTGCAAGAGCTGGGGTTGGAAGCTCTCCCTCATCCGACATACTCACCAGACCTTCCACTTACCGACTATTACTTTTTCCAAAATTTAGACATATTTTTAGTGGGTAAAAAATTCAATTCCCGAGAGGCAGTACAAAATGCCTTAGAAGAGTTTGTTGCCTCCCGTCCAGCTGATTTTTACAAGAAGTGCATCAATAAACTGCCAATTCGTTGGCAAAGATGCGTCGATTGCATGGGTGACTTTGAATAACAGAAATAAAAAAGTTAAAAAAAATAAGTACTTTCACTTATTCCATACTAAACGGCAATTCCATAGGTAAAGACCTAATATTTGCATAATTTTGTGTATAAGTACACAATTTTCAATAACAGACATTGTTTTTATAACTGTTGTTAGAAAAACATATTTAAGTCCGAATGTATAATTATGAACTTAACTAGTTAAGTTAAGAGTACACTAGGCATGAAAAATCAATAAATTATTTAGCAATACTTTATTATTGGCAAAATTATACCAAATTTGTACAATTGTTACGTAGGTATATAACTATTATTATGTATAAGTATAAAAAAGCAAAAATCCATTATCGTTATGTTGATCTTTTAAATACAAAATATTATCAGATCATCAGAATTGCTTTCTTTAATATTTGCACTACACAATAAATTATATTAAATATAATGGTTTAATAATGAAAATTCCAACCTGAGTCGTGCAAATAACTAGGCAAACAAAATGTAAAAAATAATAATAATAGTGTTAAATAATCTATCTAAAATCCCATCCCATCACTAAGCTGACGTAGGTGCTCAAAGGAGCATAAAATCAGTTATTTTTGTTCCCATAATATTCATAAAAATAATCATAATCATGTCCATAAACACTATCTTTCCATAAATTAATTAATACGTATTCATTGGTACGTTTATAACATGTATATACATGTATATACAGGGAATCCTAGTGCGGAGACCAGCGGACGACGAATCTTTGGGCATATTTTTTTTAATTTGTTTTTTATATATGTTGTGTGAGATCTTAAGTTTTTGGTCAATAAATAAAAATGTTTATTATTTATTATTATTATTCACGTATTTATTTAAATTCTTAATTTTTTAGTTTTTTACAATATAAATACAAAAATTATAAATAATATAAAAAACTTAAAAACTAGGGTGCCGCTAGCAGCGGGGCAGGGCTCAAGCTGCCGGTGGTTAGGGCTGCAGAGTGAGGAACCTCCTGATAATATATATACAACGTATGTTTAATGTTTCTTTATCTTTATCTTTGTCAAAACGTAATCTTTATCTTTATATTTGTTACTGTGTTACCCCAGCAAAGAAAAATTATCCTTTATTAGTATTTTGTGGATAATGCTGTGGGTGGCGTAGTAATCACATTTATTTATTTAAGTTATTGTGTAACTATTACTACGCCACTGTTAATTGTCCCAAATAAATAAATAAAATAAAATAAAACAATACGTGCCGTGTCAAGGACCACTGCCTTTTGTATCTGACCCTTGACCCAACCGCCCAGCGAGAGCCTCTTGAGGTATTGGTCGAGGCTCTTCGCTATAAGACCGTTTGCCGAAACGACTATCGGGACAATGATCGTCGAGTCAACATCCCACATGGCGGTTATCTCGAAGGCCAAGTCAAGGAACTTGCTAAGCTTGTCCTTCTCGGCCTTCACGAGATTCTCGTCGATTATTATTATTATATTATATTGGTACTTACATATGTTATGTATAGTATTATTTATGTATCACTATTTTATTGTATTTTAACTTTTTTTATATTTGCAATATTAATTTATTATATGTTATATATTATGTACACCACCGACCAAATTGCATTTGCCTCCGTTAGTCGGTCCATCCAAAGGTTGCCTGGAAGAAATCGCTTAAGGTGATAAGGCCGCCCCTTGTACTGCCAAATAATGTACACTGATTATTTGTTAGTTGTTCTATATTTCTGGTGTGCAATAAAGTTGTATTGTATTGTATTAATAGTACCAACCCAAATTTTGATTGGTGCTGTTTTGGGAATATGGTAGGGGGGCTCTCATTCATCGGTGCTTACAAAATTGGTGCTCTATCGGGAATACCCCTAATACGCACCCTTTCCCTTTTGACTTTGATATGGATAGAGTTAGACAAGCGAAAAATAAACGTTAAACAATTTCTTAGAACTTTCTCGTTATCTCTCCGGTCAGATTACAATAGCTACCGCCACAATGCGCGATAACTAATCGCATTACGTCTGTTAATAATTAATTCACCGATATTTCATACGATGTGATAGACTTTATCAGAATTTCCCATCTCAGTCTGATACAAATCCAAGTAGCGTACTACCACTTTATTCAGAACCCTTTACAGAAGGCAGTTTATTAGTATCGTGTAGACCTAAGAGATCACTGTAAAATGGTGATGTTTTATTATCGGCATGCGACTTTGGACCTCCTAGTGGGTCAATCGTTAACTGTTTATGTGATTTTTATTGCCTTTTGTGAACTATATCAAAATGTTCTATTAAAATTCAAAACATGTCTTAAGTTTACGATCTCCACGGACCGTTGCTAAATTGTAGCTGTTAATTTTATTGTTAACGTCTTAATGTTCGATATTATTATTTCATAGAGTAATAGCAATTGAATCATATTATTTTTTTGTAGTATCGTCAGTATTGTTATTTTTAAATTACTATGTGCATGAGATGCTTTTGAGAAACTATCGTTAAACAAGATAGGGAAAATTAATATATTTATGAATAGCTGCGCCCCGCGGTTTCACCCGCGATTCTTGGAATAAAAAGTAGTCTATGTTTTATTTCAAGGTATAAGCTGCGTCTATACCAAATTTCGTCTAAATCCGTTCCCCGTATCAGCGTGAAAGAGCGTGAAAGAGTAACAAACATACATACAAACTTTCGCGTTTATAATATTAGTTGGATGTTTTAAATGATAATAAATATTGAATACTGTTGTTCTATATTTTGTTATTTTATATTAAGGGAAACACTATAAGTACCTACACTTATACATTTTTAGGGTTCTGTACCTCAAATTGAAAATTACCTTTATAGGATCACTTCATAGTCCGCCTGTTCGTTCGTCCGTTTGACATTATTATAACCTTGTGAATCGTATAAAAAGGGTTTTGATAGAAATTTTAAGATAAATTTGGAACGTCTTGCACTGAGGTACCTATATGCCCCAGAAAACTCGCACTAACCTCTTACACGTATATCTACTTCAAATTCTTCTTCTTAAAAAGATTCTATTCATAAAAATATTAATTATTCAAAATAGCACTAAATTAGAAAGAATAAAGAACACCACTTCTTTCGATTATTTATTAGGCCCATTACGATTAAATTATTCTTAAATAATTTAAAAAATCTGGTTTTAAAGAAGATTCCCATTTCCATCGTCTTAAGGCCCGGTTGCAACGAGGTACGTCCAGGCGAGTAAACGGTAGGCACTAAACGGTAGCGCGAGCGAGAGAGAGGAGTAGGCGCGAGCGCTTGAATAGCTAATTTTAGTAGGTATTTCTTTGTTTAAAAAATATAACAAAGAAATACTGTAATCTTAAAAGACAAAAAAACTAAATAATACTATATTCTATCTATTAGTATAAATTTTACGTGGTTTTATAATGTATTTTCTTAGTTCTAGCTAATTGAATTGCCGATTTAATATCTATATTGATTTTTTTTCTATAGAGCCAAACATTCAAAATCGCGTTTTCTAAAAGACAAAAAATTAAAATATATGATAAATTTTAATAAAGTATTTTTTATTGGTTCAGTAACGAGCATTTTAGATTTTACCCACTTTAAAAAAAAACTTCAAAATTGCTACAAGCTCGCCTTAAGTGTACCAAGCTTCCCATTTTTGACGCAAGCTCATTCATTAGACGTATACTTACTTGATTTTCTTTTACCATAACCTGCAATGGCAACCGGTCCCATAACTCGTCCCAAATTCGGGTTTCAATTCTTTCGAAATTACCCACAAGTTTCAGATAATTGGGAAATGCAAGACAGCAGAATGTAACCATTAAAATGTCATTTACGAACTACTTATGATTCCCTGACTTAATTTGAAAGAGTTTACATACAACAGTCTATTTGACTCACTCGTGTAACAGATTTAATGATAGACGCATTGTTATATACCTAGTTTTGTTTGCTTTTGACTGTGAATGGGCAAACAAAATTATCTTATGACCTTTTATTATTTTTAGCTGCTACGAGTATGTGGTCGGTTTTGAATGTTTTAGTTGACAGAACTAAACTAACTAAAGTATTGCTGTTCTTAGCTAGCACGATCATCTTCCTGCCCTTATCCCACTAGGTGGGGTCGGCACAGCATGTTTCCTTTCTCCACTTTACTCTATCATTTGTCATCTTTGCGTTCACTCCCTTTCACGCATATCATCTTTTACACAGCTCATCCTTAGCTAACATGCCTAGTAAAAAAGTGTTAGTTTAGAACTGTCAACTAAAGCCTTTAAAATTGACCACATCATCATGTATTTTTTTTTTTCTCTACTTTTTAAGCGATACAATTTGGAAACAATAAAGGCTATCATTTTCTGAACGTACATTTTACAGGTATTTGTAGGTACCTACCACCGGTTATGTGTAATCTGTGAACGGTGTGCTTGTTCCCTTTGATAAAATTGTAGTTTATTTAATTAAAACCATATTAGTTTTTGTAGTGATATGACTCTATTGCAAATTCCGCCTGGGGAAGTAGGCACACCTTTACCAGTTATTCAACTGCCAAGCAGTAGTGTGCAAGCATTACTGTGTTCCTTAGGGAAATGTTACCAGTGAAATTACTGGGTATAATGAGATTTAACATCTAATAACTCAGGGTGACGAGCGCAGTAGGTACACAGTGCGGCGCAGGGTTGTATTCGCAAGTACACAATTCTAGCACTGCTACTGTTATGGGCAGGCGTGACGCTTACCACCAGGCGAACTTCTTGCTCATCTCGTCACTTGATTGTATAAAAAAAAAATGGCTTAGGCTAGAATTCACTTTTGCATAGGAATAAAATATAAAATTAATGTTAAAGTAAGTTTATATAGGCTGACTAGACAGCCTCAACCACAGTATTGATGTTCCACCCAAACCACAAAAGATTAATATATAAAATAATATATATCGTCGTCGTCAGCTATAAGACATCCACTGCTGGACGAAGGCCTCCCAATAGAGGGGTGTGGCCATAATCCCCACGCTTGGCAGGCGGCTTGGGGATCGCGGACGCTGCTGCCCGTCCTCTGGTGGGTCTGGGATAATAATGTATATAATATAATGATATATATATGATATTAATTATTAGTTAATTGTGAAAGTTATGATAAATAAATAAATAAAATATTATAATATAATCTAATTATAACTGCTAACTGCTTCTATTTATAGCTGTAAAGTTGTAAAAATATAGAAAAGCATGTTGGTTAGTTTAGATAATGTGCTACACTGTAAACTGCTAGTATTGCACCAACTTACACCTAACCTTTCCTAACAGAATATGTGTACAATGTCAGTAATATTTCGTTAAATCCCCAATACTGAGAGTGACGTCACGACCTACCATTTGTCAGGCTGAGCCGCGGCCGCATTGATATCGACTTATCGATATCTAGCTGCATTGAATCACTATCTCTATAAGATTTATGATTTTATTATTAAAAGATATAGGTATTCAAGAGAATTTTCGTAAATTAGATGCTCTTTTATTTAAGCTTTACCCTATTGTCCTTAAGAAGGCGTTTTAGTCACCAGAAAATAAATGTTCTAGAAAAAGTATGTATCTATCTATTGTGGTCGATAATGAAGGTTGCTATTTTATGGTTAGCCATTACCATTCAACGCGGCAATGCAGCCAGAGTTATGGGCACCTTTGCACCAGGTACAGTTAGGGGTGGGTTATTTTCTTAGTTTAAGTATGACTTGATTAATAATTATTAATAATATGTTTCAGATTCAATCAATATATTTGCTATGGAAACCCTAAATAAATCTAGATAATATATTTGTATTCTATTTTATGTAAGTACCCACTGAATTTCGATATCAATGATTTTAATCACAGAGAGCGCATAAAAACACATCCTCGTAGATTAGGTATTCACAGTGTAATGCCTCAGGCTAAATTCATTATTAACTAGATTACTCTGCCAGCTAACTGCAGTACATTAACTAAGCTCTGTTTAACAAGCCTTAATTGCTAGGTCAACGGATCAATTAGTAATGTTGTTTATTTCTTAATCCCTGGCATTTAATCTTAGCTTTGACCTTGATACTGCTAATTTAGGCGAATATAAAGAAACACTTTAATTTATCATAATGAAGAATGATGTGCCACTCGGTAAAATAACAGAGCTTTGTATTTTGTGTGTTTTTGCAATAGGTTATGTTAATTTTATATTGTGAGACAACGCGAATTCTAAATCCTATTCAGAAGCAAGCCTGTTTTTGTGGAGTGCACAAAGCTTTGCTAAGACTTCTCGTTAAATTCACCACAAGAATGGTTCTACCCTTTGTGATAATCTAGTTTCACAAGCCTTTGATGACATCGCTGTTGGGAACTACGAAATACAGCTTGTACGAAACAGCTAACTGTAACAAAATTTAAACTCAAAATGCGGATAATACAGAAACTTGGAGTCTGCTATCTGTGGTCTGCCGCAGACTTCGTGATCACGTAGTACCGTTGAAACTCTAGAAAGCTTATTTTATGTTATCTAGTCTTCAAGTCTACAATCTAGCTTCTTAGAATTAGGCAGATAACGTTCGCTTTGAAGATAAGCTAGTATTTATTCGCACAGAATGCTGGCAGCAAGGAGTTTACTTAGCCGCCTTTGTTTTTGCGGAATTAAGTAGCGTTTATGCTTTAAGTGGCTACTAGGTCTGACTCGGTAAGCAGATAAGTATTTTTTTCTTTTAGTAAGAGCATTTCCTCAAAAGTCTTTGTTCAAAGCTATTTGCGAAAAACCACTTTGAGATTTCAACTTTTTTGTACTTTATCTTTTTGCTGTTGGTTTATTTCAACTCTCAACTACATTTTTAATATTGAGACAAGATCTAATTTCTTGGATAAAGACATAGCAATTAGTTGGCTATGATTACTTTAAACATTAGTATAGTTTCCTAAAGGAAATTTCACGAAACAGTTATCTTGAGAAACATTTCGTTCAAGATAACACTGGGGTTGGAAGCTAGACAATCTATGATGTAACCTACTTGGCATTAAGCTTCGTGTATCGTACAACAGTTACTTGCATAAACTTATTCTATCCAATTTACTCTCATCAACCTTTGAATAGACTTTTTATCGAATACGATAACGTTGAATATTTTAATTACAGAGTATATAAATAAGAAGCTATTACCTTCACAAATGGTTCGAGAGACGTTGCCGTGACCATGCGACAAAGCGTCAGGTAGCTACATTGATGCCGCTTTACACTAAGTAAATTGGATACCAATCGAACCGTGACGACTTAACTCACAAAAAATGCTTTACCTTTTCTTCAGTATCTTTACGTAATACCAATCACACAATAGACAGGTTTCCAGCCTTTTTAATACGAAGAATCTTAAAATATCTTACGTAAACTTGTCCTAGAAAGTCATTGCATTGTTCATATTCGTGGTTATAAGATGAATAGGTTTCGAGATAAATTTGACTCCGTAGTTTAGTCTAAGCCAGTTCCACCTCTGGTGATTATAGCGCTTCCATAAAGCTACGCTACAAAGCGTGCTGATGAAATTTATCGCAGAGAGTATAGTGGCAACATCACCGTAAATATCCGCCTTACGCTTCCACTTCCTCTGAACTCCTATTGATTTACGGTCGAGGGTTTTAAAAGCTTACTTTTTACAAAGCAACTCCGGCCAGTTGTTTCCAACTGTCCGCAGCATCTGGCCTTCTTAACTTCGGTTTTTACTCGCCGTCTCGAACTTCGTCATTTTAAACTTTGCCTCTAAAATGATTTTAAGACTGCAGTCGATGTTACATTCCTTACGTCTTGACAATGCTGAAGCTTTAATAAATTAACCTTCCCGAGATTGAAGTACAAACGCAGACACGGACAGATGAATAGGAAACGTTCGGCGTACTTTATTTAATCAACCAAAGGAAAATACTCAGTCTGCCATCGCTAACATAAATCCTTATTAATCCTCATTTGGGACTCGATTCAATAATGAATAACAAGACCTCAAGCTATAAGTCTTAAAGGCGCTTTTATAGTAGTTAATATTATAAATCAAGAACTCGTGTACTTGTCATCATTTCAGCAATATCAAAGCTCATTGGAAGATAATCCGGCTAATTTAAGAGGTAGTGCCGTTGCCGGCGTCTTTTTAGGGGGCATGCGCCCACACGACGTCGTCGTCGTCGTTTGCGCTCAGTTATCGGAGGCGGATACTTTGTATTACGGTTACTTGTGCTATCTTCATGTCAGTTTATTTAGCCTAACACTAACTTAATTGGCTATAAATTAAACTGCTGGAAGTTAGCTAGTTACCGAGTCTGCCCCAGCTTTCTCGTCTTGTTAAATTTGCGTATCGTAACCAGGTAAACGGGCATAATTTATGTATGTATTGTAGGGTTGCGTACATAATAAATACGACGAACGGTTGTTTGCTCACTGGTTTTGATTGCGTTGAATTATGTATCCGTTTCAAATTCTAGTGGACCTAACTCATGAACTGACAGATTTACAACAACCCACAAATTTCCGAATCGTGAAGTGGCAATACCTATCAGAATAGTAATGAACAAAGATTTTCTGATGTTTCTTTACTATATTTTGGGTCAATTTTGTTCAATTTACTAAATCTAACTAAATTTAAAAACTTTACCATGGTCACAATCCTTTTCTTTCATAATACAACTAAAAATGACTTATAATTATGTTATCAGATTAGCTTAGAACGTGGTAAAACAGAGTAGACGCCATTATCAAAGTGTTTTATACTGCCTTAACACAAAGAGGGACACAGAAGTGTGCGTACATGGTACAACTTATCATGTCTAAGTACAAGCACTAAACATGCCAGTGTGGTGTTTCTAATAGGGCTTTTTTTGTAGTGTGCGTGTGTATACACATTACTCTCCCCTTGCGTTGCTTACCCACTCGTTTCTCACGCATTTGCCCCTACCCACTGATGTGCTAAAGCAGGTGGAGTCAGTTTTACTAGACTAGAGCACTAAGTTACTAAGTACCTACGCCCACTTTCATTCTTGCACTAAGTACTTGCAAGATTGCGTCATAAAACTTTGTTTTTTTTTACATTCTCGCTAATTTGTTTTATGATATCTAGGATATTTCAGTCCAGTATGTTCTACAAGAGTTTAAGTGAAATGTTCTAGAATCTATTTTGTTAGATTTACCGTCATATGCATAAACCGCTTAAACGCATTTCAAACCTATTTTAGTTAAAAAGTGTTTTGTCAAATTTCTTTTGAATTACGATTTGAGTTTGAAAAAAGAAGACAAAACACTTTTTAATTAAAATAGGTTTCAAATACTTTTTTATGTTTTATGCATAAGACGGTTAGTATTTACGGTGACGTACAGTGAATAGTGTCAGGTTCGAGTTATTGCTCAATGGGTTCAGTAAGATTTTTAAGTTCTCGTATCTTTACCGCTTATTAAAGTCTTGTTGAGCGAAGAACTATAACAATTTCTAAATATTTAAACAGTAAAAAACGGTGCAGAGTTTAAAATTGTGTTTTTGATTACTTTTTGTATCCTTTCCAGCTTATGAAAATAAAGTTAATGATGCTATCATTTCTACTACTCTACTGGAAGTGTTCAAAGCTATATTCCATTTATGTATTTATAAAGATTCTACTTACAGCGGACACTCAATAACAATTGGCTTATCACGTTTCGTCGTATACATATGCAAATTGTGTTTTAATCCACAGTAGAATTTCTAAGTAAGACATTTACATTTCCAGTAGCACTCCGCCTTAATAGGCCTAGTCCCTGCACCTACGAAGGATTAGTTGCCTCTTGTTTACCCTTAGGGAGAAAGAACTTTATGGTGTTTGTGTCCCTCTCTTGTAATTCTTTCAGCGTGTTTGTCTTGGATTAAACGCATGTCTTTGCTTTTAGCGCTACTGTTTACACGGTCGCCTACATAAATATTTGTAAGAGAATGCGGCCATTTACTTACCCAGTTACGAACCCTTTAATTGCTCTTCTTATTTTATACTTTTGAAATATGGCCTTTGATAAGTTTAAGCTTCGCCGCGCCGGTCGTAAACGCAATCGTAAAAAACTCGTGCGCTCCAGATTAGGTACAAAAATAAAAGCGTAGCGTTAATCTCATTAGATGATTATTACGTTTGATATGGGTCGGATTCCTGTTCTCATCAGCGATTTCGATCAATGGAGCCTCGGATTGTGAGATCTGAGTAAGTGTTTCATGCAACTGTACATTCGACCTAATGATATCTCCATTGTTCACGATTCTGATCGATAGGTACGCTCGTGAGCGAAATGCTCTCTGCATCTGATATCAATGTCTGATCGTGTTCACGTACTTACGTGACTTTGTTTTTATTTTCGAATAAATCGAGCACGCGCTTGTAAGTTTTGCGTTATTATTTATTCTGTGGTTTTGCTTCACAGGCCTCTTTTACAAATAGCCGCTGTAAAATAGCGAGGCGTACGAGAAAACTCAAGTAATACTAGACATCGAATAACCATAAACAGAAATAAACTGATCGCATCTTACCCACCGTAAGCTATATAAACGACGCGTCACAACTTAAATCAGATACATTGCGAGACATAACCATTTCTAAGACCCCTTTACGCCTCCGCTGTACCTTTGCCGGGTTGCCACGAGTACGGGGTACAGTCGGGCGCAGGAACAGTTGCGGATAATTTTCGCATTGTAGCAATCGGATTCGGTGTAGATATCGGTTCGTAACGGTTCTAGCATCGAGGTTGCATTCTGCGCGATTTCCGTTCGACTTGCATCTTGATTATGTTTGCTTTATCTCGGATAGGAGAACTTTGAATTCGTTGCGTTGTGTTCAGAGTTATTCCATTCCTATTTTAAAATATAAAACCTCAAAAAAGCATTTTCAAGTGTAAGATTATGTATGACCTGACACATTGCCTGACATTTCAAAATGATGTAGTGGATATAGATTACCTAGCAGCAGAGAAGATACCCAGATTGTACTTTCAGCCGAATATAGACTAGTAGAGAGTACTACCACCTCTCAAAAAATTGTAAATACGAAACGCTTACAGAAAAACACAGAAAACAGATTATACAGAAAATACATAGTAATGAGTAATTTATTGTTTAGTAGTTTGTTGTTGATGTGAGTAGTTTAAAAGCATACAAGATTCAATCCAACTTTTTGTGACGCCGGTTGAAGAAAGGCGAATGATTGCAGAGCCTTCATAAGTCTATGTACATCACATCAAACACTTTGATAAATCCAAACCAGTACAACGTAACGTAATAACTCCTCAAATTATTTTGAAACTCCGAGCAACTGGCGGTCAAACAATCAAAGATATGATTGATTATTCCAATCGAATCATGGTTCGTTAGCAACCTCAACCATGCGCACATCTGTCACATGGTCGAAGGAACTTGGGAGTCTCACAAAAACTGACAAGCTCGCGCAGAAAAGGACGATGATATACACAGCGCAATTTGTCAGAAGAGAACAGCAAGAAGTTTAAGATACTCCACATCGCATAAAAAATGTCTTTTGACTCGATTGGTTTCAGATTTCAAAGAATTAGTTAGCATCATTTTATTGTAATCATGGACGTGTATTCTAATTAAAGTTCACAAACTATAAATAATAAATGCTTAAATGAGGCACTCACTACGTTATTCTCTAGGATGTAATACGAAATTGATAGCTACTGTTAATTCCGTAAATTTACCTACGAGGCTTATGTCGCTAGATCTGAAGTAGCGTTTCCAAAATTAGTTTCAAATCCGGTATTAAACTTAGTCGGCGTTCCTCCGAAACTAAACAGAATATAATAGTTTCTGGTAATCCTTTACATGTCATGTCTGTATCGTAAAGGAGAATAGAATATTTGTGACGAAGGCTTGAGTATGTGGAGTAGACATGGCACGTGGCTGATACGTAAGAGATTAGAATCCAAAGCTTAGAATAAAATCTAAACGCACATTGTTATCTTTAATTTGTTACAAAGGTCTACCCTTGAGTTTTGTTTGCTTTAGCGTCTCGTTTCTAGTGGTTAACCAAATAAATCGAAATCTTACTAACGCAACGAAATATTGTTCTTGGACACCACTAATTCCAAAACGTTTTACTATGCTATAAAACTGGCTGTTTTATTTTACATAAAGAATTTGATTTTATTGTCGTTGTTTCATTTGTAACAGTGCACGACGTCGCCATAAAAATCAGTCTTCGATTTTATATTTGGTCTTCGAACAGGTAACAAATCTTAATGGAAATTATTTTCCCAGTTCATTACATTTACTTAAAGTATTCAACATAAATCAAATGTATCGTTGCGTAGTTGAGAATATTATAAATATTTAAGGAGGTAATCTGGCGGGAGCAATAACAGTAGATCGAGGAAACATTGAAATGCGGGCTCGCCGCCACTTAAAGTACGAAGCCCGTTTTGTAGCTGGAAACGTATGCTATTGTCTCCGGTGAGATATAAAATACCGATATGACCCTACGACGTCTTCGTCGCAAGAAATATTCAAGGGATACGGCCCACACTTTTAATAGCGGTTACATCATTTCCACACAATGAGAGCGCCGTCCACACCCATTCTCTGTCCGTATGATTTGAAATTATAGCACCGTTTTATTTGCTCTCAGCGCATTTATATGCGGTCTCGAAGCCGCACAATGTGCCACAATATTATATGTTAAGGCACCTACATACATAACGCGGGCGACAGCGGTTGCGAGCGATGTGTCGCACATGTGTCGCAACGCGTCGCGTCCGCGTGGGAGGCAGAATGAACGCGGTAATTTAACCCTTGATTGTGTTCCCATTTAATTTATTCGCCACATGATCAAATTTGGAACGTGTTTGGAACGTATTTGACCATTTATATCATTGTTGGGACCAAAGGCGTGGCATTAATTCAACTTTTTACATAAACTTACATAATGAAGCTCTGACAGTTGTTGCTGTGACTTACAATTGTCGCAATTTGAGTCTGCAGCTATTATATTTAAACACTACCTTGACGTTGTTTTCTGAGTTAATAATACGTGTTTCATAATGCAAACTGTCTTATTATCATCTGTAATAACCCAAGACAGGACGTGTCGTGTTCCTCGATTCCGCCAATTTTCATACATTAAGTAAACAAATTGTTTATTAAAACCCAGTCATTATTTATGACATCGTAGAGTACCAATCAAGCTATTTGATGCATACACATCATCATTCTCATGTTATTGGAGCAGATTTTATGCCGGTATAATTTTATAAATAGTTTAAGGACTACGGGGTATCATCATAATTATAGGCGGTCCGTCAAAAGGTAATGGAGATAAAAACTTAATGATGCTTAATATAACATCAATAAAGTAAATTGGCAGGATGCGTCTTTAATATATAAATGGGTCAACACAAATGGTCTAAGTATGTAAAATTTAATGTTAGTATCGATAATGCATCAGAAAGATCATATTTAAATTAATGTTATACGAATAAACATTGTTACAAAATGTTATACAATAGGTACTCTATTTCAAAGGTCAACAAAGCAATTTTTTCTTACGTTTCGCCGACTGACTTTCAAACTTTTATAGACTCGTTGTAAAGTCAAGATAAAATTGTTTTGGTCCGTTGAACGAGCGCAAAAAGTAAAACATGGAATGGAACTGATGAAAATAATAACATTTATAACCCTAGAGAGTCTACTCAGCAATATACGGGAGCTGTACGAGGGCATATTTCATGAAAAATTCATATCATGGTCGGGACCTAATGATGTTGATGCTATCTTTTATTGCCAACGGGGACATATTTTTCATTAACCGTTCATGATACAGCTCGATCATGATTCCAACCAAGCCTAAAATCAAAGCAAGTCCATAATTATATAGTTGCAACTATAGGTAAACAGTAATTCAATATACAAAAATATTTATAGTCTACGTAGAGTTTTATAAGTACAGTCTATAAAATAGCATGATTGTTTGTAAAAAATATAGTTTCTATTTTAATCATTAGGTAAAAACCTATATTGGAATGCCGCACCAAATTTCCCAGTTCATTTATGTGTCCCTCGATATTGAATAACCTAGTTTTCACTAAGATCCAAGAACGAAACTGAAATTGAATTCTCTACTAGTAAATACGGACCAATAATAGAGTTTACCTACTGTGGATCAAATAAAATAACTACTAGCGGACGGTAGAGACAGCGTACACATATACCAATTCCTACTTGAGCTTCGGGATTTTATATTGGGTCGGTTTTATTCTGTTAGAATACTTTGTGATTCAAGTACCATTTTTGTTGCCTTTGAGAACTTTTTCGGCTAACAGCTAAGGAAGTAAGAAATTACTACAAAAGACCGATCAATCTACGCGGCACATATATTTTATAGATACGAACTCTTTATCTCCGATTTATGGTTGTTCTTACCGAGATAAAACACACTATGTTTCCCTGTATTTCACGTTCCGCTACTCGACTCCCAGTATCTGTTCTGGCGAGAAAATTTCATTTTTTCTTCGCCATTTGGCGCGCTGACTTAGATTGTATTTTATCTTTATGCGAAATCATAATTCATTTTGTTTATGCTTCATTCCCTGGGAGGCTGCTAAGTGTTCAATGTTTTCCTTCTATCTGTGTTACATGCAAATGTCGCACTCGCCATTGTTTATTGTTGGCGATAAGATCGCAATTTGTGATAGACTTTAATTGATGCCACCTCGAAACTGGAAACGACATTTGAGTGGGAGAACTCGCGTAGTTGCTAATTTCAATTTCAAACTCGATTCCTTGTTAGCTTAGAATTACTTTACGTGTATTTATTGCATAAAGAACCAGTTGCTTAGGTATTTTGTGGAAGAGTCGAATTGCAATTGAAGAACTTCGTTGGACCCCATAATAGCGAGTTCTCATTACACTACGTTTCTTATTGATATAGCTAAGTAATACAACAAGCTGCTGGCTTTCCTGTTCACTGAGAGATATAATCTAAATCTTTTCAAGGTCAGAGTGAATAGGTATTTTCTAAGTCTGCAGGCTTCACCTTCGACTGCATTGTCGCTTACCAACAAGAAATTTGATGGTCAAAAGTAGGCTTTATCTACGTTAAAAAGGCGCTACTTACAAAACAAAATGATAAATTGAAGATCATCGGTAGTTATGCGGTTACATAAACGCTGATGGATTGATTGTAAATGCCCTCGTGTGTGTGCCTTCGATCGATTAGTTCCTGCCCAGGCGTAGCCCCGGGCTCAACTTATAAACGATTATCTGTAATGGATTTTTACTAAACTTCTAAGTGTCGGCAGGATCTTGGGTCGTTTTAAAAACGTAATCTATCTCAGAACCCTAATTTTCCATTTAGGTTAACGGTTGGTTTAAATAGCTATTAGAATGTATGGACACAGCGTTTGTTGAACGAATCGAACTTGTTCCGTTTTCGAGTTTTGAGTTTCCATTTTCCATTTCATCAATATGGAAGTCAAATACGAAAGATTAATTAAATATTCTTCAATAAACGGTGTTTGATTAACAAAGGGGTAATCTGCGGCGGCATCTAACATAAATACGAGGCCACTCGACAGAGCTGTTTTCAATCAGCGTCATTCATTATTCACTCACTCCCCTTTGCAGTTGCCGAAGTATATTCAGTTCTTTTCTTTTTGTTTTGTTTAACTTTCATATTTCAACCTCTTTGACTCAAGTTTGACGATACAATACTTCTAATAATTGAATTGGTTAGGAGTTCGTTGTTGACTCTATTTGGTAAAGTGAATGTTGAGGTAAAATATACTGCCAAATAAAAGCACCGATATATTAAACAAGATCAGCAGAAGCCGTGTGAATATAATATTTTTAATTCCGTCTGATTTATGAGGCCTATTTTTTAGATGTGCTCAAATGAGACTGTAGTAAAATGCGAGGTATTTTTAATGTGGCGTAGTGAGTAGCGTAAGCAATCTTGAATCTGTTTTTTGTTGTCATTATTTGACGTGAAATAACACTCATGAGTCGTAACGTGGGTCAAAAAAATAAATTGTGTGAAAAATTACGATGATTACGTGTAATAATGGCCTACGCACATAGACGTTTGATGGCCTTTGCCACAGATTGGCGTCATTAGCCGCAATGATAGTGAACTGTTAGAGTAGTTTTGTTTTCCTTTGCTACCTTGATTATGTTACCTGCTTTCTAAAATAAATGATAATGGCCATTGCTGTTTTATTACCAAAAAATGATTTTATTAAGCCTTTCTTATGCACATTTTAAGATTCTGTTTACCTCTTTTTGTTCTTTAAGTAAAGTGTAATAAAATTACTTTTCACGTGTTATATTCAGTTTTATAATTTTGAACATATAATAATAAATTAGAATTTTAATTATTGTAATGTTGAACTTTTGTTTGGGATACTAATCTGCTCTTATTATTGGTTTATCTGCATTGTCGCACCGCATAGAAAATGACCTCGTTCTTCCTTCTCTATTTTGTCCAACATCAAGCCTCTCATCAAGGTATGAGTCAAGTTCGTCTCTCCATAATTTATTACTTTAACAAGTCCATACTTTGCAATAATATACATTATACATCTCAAAATCATGTTCTTTTGGATTCGAATGCTGAGCCATTGGCCCAACATCACGACATTTTAAAGCATTTGACATTTGAGACGTCGTTTTCCAATCCTCATTCCCAATGGTATATCAGGCAATTAAAGGCAACCAGCGACCGACAGTAAGCAGATGGCTGTCACTTTTATCAAATACATTAAACTGGTCTGCTCGAATTGAACGTTTATTCTTTTTTCTTTTCCTGTATAAATCCCTCTCTCGCTGCAGATAACGAATAATGTATTGGTGTTCCGTCGAATAATTAAAAGTCCTTTATATATTTTACTTACTGGAATAAGAGTGCAGTGTTAATTAAGTCCGTCGAAGGATTTGATGACACGATTTAAACTATGGTAAATTTTTCGGAATTGTCTTCGGCTTATTATTACCTTGTCTTTGATTAGCATTTTAAAAAACAGTAATTAAAAATGACATGTGTCTTAATCAATTATTATTAACTACCTACTAGATGGTTATCATTATATTAACAAAGTACGCCGAATTTTTCCTGAAGATTACATCGTTATTGAATAACTAAGGGCCTTACTTAAAAACGCTGCATAATTACGCTTATAACTAAGCGCCGTTTTAATAAGGTTTTTTTATTATGAACGAAATGTTTATAGATTGTTTAAATAAAATATTTAGGTTAACCTAGTATTATAATTATTATCTTTGGTTTAACCTAGGACTTGTGTATATCGTCCTTGGTTTGACAATATGCTTGTATCTTCTTACGTGCCCAATGAATTAGCTACACATAAAGGTAGATTTTGGATGGACCTGCGTATGTCCTAAAGCTGCATCCAGAACCGCCGGTGGACGGGCAGCAGCGTCCTCCTAGTTAACGGTGGTAACACACTGCGATCCCCAAGCCGCCTGCTAAGCGTGGGGATTATGGCAACCCCTCCCTATTAGCGGGAGCCTTTAGTCCAGCAGTGGACGTCTTCCGGCTGTTGATGTGTGTGATGTGAAAGGTAGATTTTAAATAAGTTCTTACAGAAAGTTATAGGCAATTAGGTACTAAGCTAAAGTTGTTTATTATAGGTTTAGTTATTATGCAACTACACGTACTTTTAGAGCTTGGTGAACAAAAACAGCTTGTATGAGTTTCTATGTAGTAACGTATTGAGAATTTCTTGCCTTTTATAGATAGAACCCATCATAATGCATTCTAGGTGTGAACTTTAGAGTTTTCACAAGTTATCTTATTATTCATATTTCATGGCGAAACGTAAAGGTTTTGCTTTCAAACTAAGTTTTACTTTGTGGTAACTATAAGCTTTGTAAAACTTCTTAATCGTTGTCAATTATTATTATAAATTTAATGCTTTGAAGTTATGGATTTGTATTAGAGCCAATAGGCATTTATGATTTGTTTTGGCCAGGATTAGAAGTGAAAAACTGAAGACTGGTCTAAGAATTTTCCTTTAAGGGTCTACGGTCTCCCGATTAGGCTATATAGCTCCCAATAGAGGGGTGTTGCCATAATCCTCACGCTTGGCAGGCGGCTTGGGGATCGCAGAATGCTCACCACCGTTAACAAAGAGGACGCTGCTGCCTGTCAATAATTAAATAAATAAATATCGGTGGACATTTTTCACACAGCGCCATCTAGCCCCAAACTAAGCAAAGCATGTAATATGGAAACTAGATAGCTGCGGATATAATACTTATTAACTTCTTTTTTTTATAGGTTGCCTAAGCCTATCTATTCTGTAGATATTGATTATTCTTAAATAATGTATTGTTTAGCTTAACTTGCTATTTTAAATAACAATAAAGTATATTTGAGTGACGTTCTGTATGTTTGTTCGCAGTTCACGGCGCCTCGGCCCAGCGGGGAGTCATCGTGTTTGCAAGGCCCTGACTGTTTTATGGTAAGTGGTTATAAAATACTCAAGTAACTAAATCTAACTAAATGAAAGAATGTCTTAAATAGATACTCCTATATTTTTAGCAATAAGCTACTTTTTGGGCACTAGCCCAAAATTCGCTTAACATGCATAGGTATGTAGCAAAAAATAATATTAACTTAATAATATTATTTAGAAACGTGCACTTCTAATATAATTATTAATTCTTTCCTCCTAGGAGGATTATGGCGTCCCACTTTGTGCATTTGCTAGTGTCAAGTATTTAAATAAATCAAGGCGCAGAAATTAAATGAGATTTGTTAACTTAAACAACGTTTTTAAGTAAGACCCAATTTATAAGTGGAAACACTCAAAGAAACAAACATTACAAACATTGAAAATATTTATCCTTGTTGGGCAGTTATGTACAAACTGCAAAAATATGTTTAGGTTTCATAAATAAAATTGCTCTCACCTCATTTTTCTGAGTAGGTATAATTCTTAACACATTTGTTTAAGGACGTGTTGAGAATACCATATAAACGACTAAAAATAACTAGTCTAGCCTACACGACTACGGTTACTTCCTTACTAATCATAAAGATTAGTTTAACTCTTTAACCATTCCTTATTTTACGACTTAAAGGATTGAAAGCTGCGATCGTAAACTGTCTGCTAGAGCCATCATTCAAATAAACTTTAATTTTAGTCAGTCGAGCTTAGTTTTTAATAGCTGCACCAATCTTATCCTTAAAAAGTGCTAGTTAAGATTTTAACATCATAATAAAATATATCACATACTTTTATAGATGTGCCAGATCCTTAATCTTCTTAAGTTTAGGAAGTTTAATAAAATATGCACCATTATTCAGTAGGATAGAATTAGATTACAGACAGTTTTGAAGGCATTTTTTTGTATAGTTTTGTTCAATTGACGCACAAAATATGTTGTAGTTTCTATAATAATAGACTGCAATAAAAAAGACAGAATGTTTTTATTAGATCATTAGATCTGTCAACTAAAACCTCGAGAACTGGTTGCGAAACTAATCTAAAACCTCGAGAATTGGCTGCAAACTAAACTAAAACCTCGGAATTAGTTGCGTAACTAAACTAAAACCTCGGAATAGTTGCGAAACTAAACTAAAACCTCGGAATTAGTTGCGAAACTAAACCAAAACCTCGGAGAATTGGCTGCGAAACTAAACTAAAACCTCGGAATTCGTTGCGAAACTAAACTAAAACCTCGGGAATTGTGACGGTTATCAGTGCGATTTAAGGAATTTTCTGTACCTATTATATCTTAATACCACATTACACGTATGTTTTTATTTAGGCTTGCATGCTCATTCGAGACCCCGTCATCGTTTAACGTCAGGCGGGATGGAAATAAAACGCAAGCATATTATAACATAACCGAACATAATTCTGAATGGTAACATTGCACTTGAGCCCCAAGATACAGGCCTCGAGCCTAGTTTGGGGTTCACCGTTAATTACCTTGATAAAAAAATAACTGTATTTTTTACTATGTACCTAATTTAATTTAACATGACCTAATATGGGACCTGCGCAGCGTCCTTTTAGTTAAAACGGTGGGAAGCATTCTGCGTTCCCCCAGCCGCCTGCCAAGCGTAGGGATTAGGTATGGCAACCCCTCCCTATTAAGGGAGAGGCCTTTGTCCAGCAGCGGACGTCTTCCGGCTGTTGATGTTGATATTATAACATTGTTACTAATTCATACTAAGGATTCATAAATTTCGCTTAACTTTATACTGATCTAATTGAGAATTGAAGCATTAATTTAGCAAAGAAGAGCAGAAAAAACGCAAAGCAACAACATGGGCGCCACTTTCGCAAATGCTTCTAAATACTAGCAATTCTTTTGCTAAAGATGATTGCATGAATTCGCCAACAGACATAAAGTAATTATCGATAGCTTCAGGAGAGAAAAAATCCGTTTTCAGGCCTCTTATGTAAGCTGGTTTATGCCCTGCATTAATTTTAGGTAGGTACTATTAATACATATTAATATTTCAAACCAGGAAATCTACGGCATTTTATAGAATAACGTGTGAAACCGAGTAGGTACTGAGCTAATACTTCTTATAAATGTTAAATTAGAATGCCGCAGTTAAAACGACGGTGTCGATTGAAAAGCGAAACCTGAGAAGTATCAGCATTATAATAACAGTAAAATTAATCAATAAAATACCCGCTTCAAACGTAACTCGGAAATCTGAGTGAGCGTTTTGTCAATACCAGTAATTAATAACTTTGCTTCGTTCATCGTCATATTTATTAAAGCTTACCCACCCGAAAAGCGTCAAGTAAACGTCAACTCCAACTAATGAGTCCTCCTGAGTGACAAATACAGCATTTGGAACAGCTATAGGGAAAATTTTGCTAGATACAATCGTATTTCAGTTGACCTATTTCGTCTTTGATGATACGCCGGACAATGGTCTAATTAGGACATTGGCTCACAAGTATGTTAACACGACTGCCCAAAAAAAGAAGAACATTTTTTTCAGGGTTCATGTATATTTTGGTTTGCACCACTGTTTCTTAAGACTGTACTTACTTTGTATTTGTATGAGTGGTCGAGTTACCACTATAATAAAATAATTTAAAAATGAAAGGTGGCGACTCGACCACGTTGTCTAGTCTTTCGCGGTCGAGATGACTATCAACTGTATGAATGTATATATGTAAATATTTTATGTATGTATTTTATTCTTCTAAATGCCCGAACAGATTTGGATGTATGGAGTATCAATGGAATCTTTTTGTCATCCAAAATGATACGCGGCCATTTATTTTTTGACAGTCGTGTTTAACTATTTTTTATTTTTTTTATTAGATAGCTTGTTTTGTTATTATATAGTCAAAACTGTTAGAAATATAAATAATTTATTGGTCCAAAGCCGATGTCTTAGAAGAGCATACCAAAACTCGTACGAAACGGTTTGATTCCACTGAACAGTGCAATGCGCTGCCCGAGTGGGGTTTTCCCGATAAATTATAATCTGGGTGTCTTCAAGTCGCGAGTGAATCGGTTTCTTCTAGGCAAGCGTGCTCCATCGTAAGCTGCATCTTCGTTTAACATCAGACGAGATGGCAGTCAAATATATAGTCTATATAAATACCTAAACTAAACAGCAGTTTTTTTTCGATAAACTAATAACATCATTATCATAATCGGCGTTTGAATAGTCTAATTTCTGGATATAATGTATCTCGCAAAGCGTGCCACTTAGCCACATCTCCACAACTTTATGAATCTTAAATACGTTATATCGTCATATCGCGTCTCAATGCGTTCTACGCTAAGTTTGCTTATCTATCATAATAGGTAATAAAAGAAAAACTTGAGAGTAATTAGTGTATTAGTAATGGTTGCAATCACGCAAGCGAGCGGCCATGCTGTCACGTAGTTGCTTTAAAAATAAACTAAAAGTTTTTTGACTCTTTATTATTGTTTGTTTTTGCATGACTATTTGTCATACCTCTTCATTATCAGTTTTTCTCTCACCACGGTGTATTTATTAACGAGTTTGCCCTACTTCTCAAAGTAACAACTAACGATTGTATTCACACGCAATCTTCAGAACTTCAACGTCAACCAATAAAGTAGACTAATATGACAAAAAAAAATTGAATGCATAGCTTGAGCATTAAAGTTTTGTATTTGTTAGTGTCAGTTCCCGCTATCCATTTGTCGTAATGATCAGAATGATCTATGATAGTAAATTAAGAAAGTTCAAAGAGTTCATTTAATTGCGACGATTTTGTGATTTGATGTCTGTTTATTACACCTAGTTTTTTTTGTTACAGTGTTGGGAGAATTGTGAGCTTCTGCAGTCAAATTATCAAATTTGGGGAGCAGTGTGTGAAGAAAAAGATATTTGTGTAAGTTAATATTTTGAAAAACATCTAGCATATCAGTTTTTTTAACAGTCCGCTGCTGGACTTAAGCTTACCCTCGAATGGCAATTGGGGCATATCCATCATGGCTCAGTTGCAGGTCAGTGGACTCAAGTACGCCATATTTTTTTCTCCAGTCACTTATTGGTTTCCATATGATGTTTTCCTTCACCGACAAGCCAGTGGTATCAAAATCCGTACATAAACTCCAAACAGATCATTTTTTCACCTGCAACTTTAAGATTTCAAGTCGAGCATTCTCGCGATTAGGCTAACATGGCTTGTATTAGTCTACCGCTGCTTATAAAAAAGACAGTTTTTTTAATTGTTAATAAATAAGGCCTTGTTAAAAAGTCTATACTTAATTTACTAAAAATCTTTTGTCAACAGTTCCCTGGCTGTAAAATTGCATGCCAGTTCCATGCGGAAGCAGCAAGAGCAGGTCAAACTCAGCCGGTCATCCACACGAAGGGTGAAGGAGTGATGCGAGTCAGTGGGGCCTTAGCTCGCTGGCCACCTCCAGCTCCTCGCGCAGCCTCCCGTCCCGTACCTCTGGTGTACGTCGTCATGCGCCGGGCAGCAGAAGGACCTTGGCGGCAAATTATACAAACCCAAGCGCTTGCTACCAGAGTCCCATCCAATAACGAAGGCGCTCTACTTAGAGTGCTTGTCGTAGACCCCCAGGGTCTTGTCACAATTTACAGCCCTGATGAAACCTGGGTAGCTCATGACACCAACTCTTCCAATCACGACGAACATAAATGGACTCTAAAAGAAATATCACTGATTCACCAAAAAGTCTTAGTTATCGGAGAAATTGCATGGGAACCGAGAATAGCACGTGGTGTGTATTTGGTGACATGGGAAGTAGACGGCGGTGGTCTCAAGGGTAATCTGTTTACAGACTCAACTAGAGTGACTCTATCGCTGTGGCCTGATACGATTTACCACATACAAGTTGAGCTAGTTTCGCGGACTCCTGGAGTGGACAATGAGCGATCTGAAACGATGACAATTGATACGAGTCGTGCTCAACGAGTGTCTACAGAGAGCGTTCAAGATGTACAAGTGAGCGATGGCGACAGACTAATGTCAGTTCTAGTAAGCTCCATGAGAGGAGAACGCGTGTCGGAAAGGGCACCTGATTCCGAATTAGTATTAGGCTGCTTATCAGCTATGATTGCTTTTGCACTAGCAGTTCTGGCTGCTATTGTTTGGAGGCGGAGGCGGCGAGGCACCTTCCCTGGGACCAATGTATACGTAGGTTCTTCTTCAGTACTTAAAAGAAAACTTGTTGAAGATTTCACTCCAGCCGCGCATCGCTTTCAGCCTGTGATAGCTCCAGAACCGACCTCCAACGATCAGGCTTCACGAGACGTCGTCGTTTGACGACATAGCTTTGACATGCTATCGGTAGAAGACCGTGTCTTCAGTTCCTAAAGCTTTTAGACGTTTTCGTGAGAGACACTTCAATCAAGTGACGCCGAAAATAATGTGATACAAAATGAAAATAAAAAAGAACTCGCAGTAGTGAAAGTTAAATTGCGTTTTTTGTGAGATCTCGTGTACGTTGTGTAATGTTATAATGAACACTTTGAAACTCACCGTAATTGTACATAGGAAACAGCTGCTGTAATCAAATTACCCGAGTAATTTTCGTAGAGCTAGGCAATTGTACATTAAAAGAGAATAGTTTAATAAAATGTATTTATTATGACACACAGTAAGGTTAACACCAGAAAACATAGCATTGTAAATATGTTAAGAAAGTTATAAGTACCTAAATAGTAATTTTTCTATGTACGAAATCGATTACTATAGCTTGTAAATATTACTCAACTAAGCTCATAACTAAAGTGCGTGTAGCTTGTCTTCAGAATAAGTAATTCGATGTTTATCTTCCTTTTGACAACTCTACGGAGAATCTCAAATTGAATTATCCCTAGATTAACTGTGTAATGCTAGAACTATTTTTACAACTAGTCCTTATTGTTTAGTTACAACTAGTGATTAGATTATTTTACTACTCGAATACTTTTAACTGATGAGGTTCTAAATCTATAGTAAACTACGATGTCTTCTTCAGCAATAAAAATAATTGTATGATATGTATTTGTAAATATTCAGAACATTGTATAAAACTATGACAGAGTATATTTTTCTTGGCCTTCGACAGAAAATATTTGTAAATGTTACGGGTGGAATTATTCGTAATCTAGAAATTACGTTGCATTTGGCATTAGTTCTTTGTAAAAAAATACTCGTTTTTACTTAAATTATTGATGTATCAGAGACTAAAACCCATTTCTTGTGATTTATAATTTACAATTTATCATTAATCATGCAGTTTTTAATTGATGTTAGAGTCATATCAAAGTAAATAAGTTATATTTTAGTTCTTTACGTAGTGGAAAAAAAGACCAAAATTATATTTTTCATTAAACTATTTTGGTTTTCCAATAACCAAATTTGACATAGTGTGTAAGTTAGGAATTTGATGACTTAATTTATTTTTGTGATTAATTTAGTACCTTCCCTCGAATTTGTACATAAAAATATTACTTGCTATAAATGACGAAGCTGACTTTGACGAGTATAAATAAATATTTCTGCCAAATTAGATTGTGTTTTGATTCAACAAACTTTGTATCAGCTCTCCCAAAAAAGTAACCACTCAGCCATTGTTCTCTGTCTTTTGTTTTTTTAGAACCCCTCTGTCTGTCTTTAGGTAGGTAGGGAGGGTCGAAGATGGAATTGAATAAAAAACTAAATGCTTTCAGTAATTTATATCATTTAAAGTGGAGTAGAAGAATGACTCCTAACGAACGGTTTTGACACCTCGGGTGAGATTACTAAAGTTTTTTTGCCATTCTTCAAGTTTCGCGGCGGGCCTGCTATAAACGACTTCTTGGCAGTTTAGTTTTTTGTTGGGTACCAAATATTTCTGAAGAGATATTTATACCAAACAATATACTTGAACGGAATTTATCAGAAAAGTCAAAACTTATTAAATAAATTAATTATTATATTACTTCTGTTTTGTAATGTTCCTCTGTTCCAATTAAAAAATAAATTAAACTGGTTTTTTTTTGTATTTTTCTGCTTTTGTCGTATATTTAAATATGCCCAAAAGCTATAACTAGGAAAAAGAAATTTAACAAATATTGACTCGGAGATTACATTTTACAGAAAGGATACCGTTGGCTGTCATTAAGCCCTGTCCAGGATAAAACCAAGCTATTGTCTAGGGATTAACGTCAACGAATTTGTTGTCAACAAACGCCTGATCAAACATAAAGATTTGTGCGTTGGAAACCCGGAGAAACCAAGGAACCCTTCGTTTCGACCATTGTTGTCATCCCGACCGTGCAGGCTTAAATACTTAACCAATACGCTTTCAAATAACGGGACACAATAATGCACTCCTTTAAAAACATTAAAAATGTCGTCTGGGTGTCGGCATTAGGGTATTCGAGTATAGATTATTAAATTCTTATAGTTTTTACTACTTGAATTTGAGAGAGTTCTTTGAGCGTGTATTTTTACAACAACAGATCTAACAAAATCTAATAAAGCTCAAATTATACAAGACTAGGAAATCAACTACACCACCTACGTTGACATTTTTGAAATCTGCGCTGTCGCTTTGAGTCTACCCATCTTATCACAAAAGCTATAAAATATTGATCGACATTATTTCCAACAGCAGATAAGTAAGGGAAAGAAAACGAAGGTAATCGTAAATTCGGTCCTATCTTTTCAAAGCCAATTACAAAGTTTTTGAGTTTCATTAAATTGAGAAATCCATTAAGTTAATCGTCAAGTCGGGTGCCACCGTAGTGACGATTATGAAAAGGTTATTCGAACATGCAAATGTAGAGGCACCTTAATGTAAATTACGTGTAAATGGAAGACAGAGGTCCACATTCTTATTAATATGCCATATACCCACTACGATGAACGCGAGATCACATCAATGCTTTGCGATGGACCATTGAAAATTTCAAATTTTATAGTAGATTTTGACCTTAATAGACGACTGCATTCATTATTCCCCATAACTCACGTCCCAAGATTAGATACCGTCTGCTTTTTGTTTCTGCCGTCCTTAATGTGAATTTGAGATAATATTTTGTAAATAAACTACTGTGATAGTCTCTTTATCATCGGCTTCCAGTTTCCCCATTTGTTTTCATTAAGGAAGAACTTATTCAGTTCGCTTCGGAAATCTATGATTATGGTAACATACGGCCATTCATTTTAGTTACCCATTTTATTCTTGGCCCGTGGTTTTGGTATAAAGCATAGGCTCATAAATAACGGGGAAAATAGAAGGTGAACGCTTCCACGAGTATCCTTTTGGGAACGACCAAAGCATTCTTTTAAGATTTATTACTGAACTTGAGCGCATTACTTATTCCGTATGTGCCTTCGGTTCTGATAGTCCTACAAATGAAGACATTTTTTAGTATCCACGGTTTGTATAATTTGTTAAAATCTGGGAGTCTGTTAATTGTTATTGTATTCTTATTCTGTTGTTTGAGTTTCAAAACAATGAACGCGTGAGTTGAATTTTTACTTCAATATTATAACAACCCATAAAGATGTTGCTGCAAAGCAATGTAAAACCATTTTCGGACTTAAATACTTTTTACGAACTTCTGATTAATGTTTTAAGCTCAGTTTATTATTAAATTATGTTGATTTTATGGAAAATGTTTTAATAAACAATAATGTTGCAAATCTCCAGAAGTTTTGACCATAAGATGTCCTTCGCAATCCTATTAGGAAAGTAAAAAATAATTGTGTATTGCCAAGATGGTCTGACATCGCAATATATCGATCCTGATCCCCAATAATGCCTACAACGTTATTGGGTATGATCTGGATTATCTTGAGATTACAAATCCTTATACCACGCTCAAAGATAATACTTTATTTACGATACAAAGATATTGCAATCGGGATGTTTTAAGATCGTATCTAAACTGAAGACACAGTTGAATAAAATTAAATAACAGTACTTAATATCCAACTACGGAGTTTATTCAATGAAAAATGCACTAGTGCTTATTTATAATCATAGTCATCCAGAGTGCTGAGATAACAAGCATAAATTAGATCAATCGAATTGAAAACCTCCTCTTTTTTGAAGTCGGAAAAAAGGAAGGACTTGGGACTTGGGGTGAACAATGGATGTTTTACGGGTACGTTGAATTATGCATAGTACACCTGGGTGACCCAGGAGTACATAGAATTACCTATAGTACACCAGGGTGTTCCATGGGTATATTTAATGACCCATAGTACATCTGGTGTTCCACGGGAACAAAAAGGTATCCGTGGAACACCCAGGTGAACCATATAGGTGGACCACGGGGAAGAAAAGATTTCAACTAATATGAGCACAGGCGTTTCTCTAATTACTCTATCTCTCTACATTAAATTGGGGATAATCCATACTACATAAAATGATTTATTCCTCTAAAAAAGAAAGAAACACACACATTAAAAAGAAAAAATGACACTCACACATTTTTTTTTGTGATGAAATAAAATAGAAGAAGATGGATAAAAAAACTTATGGTCAGAGATAATATATATATACGATATCATAAAAATTACGCTCAGTCCATTTTAGAATTTGCAAGTTGAAAACGCTTTAAGATCCGCAGAGTCCAGCGCATGGAGTGTTTAAAAAAATACATCTGTACGCATTTTTCCGGATTGAAAATACCACTAATTTTGAAGGTACTCGTATCAATAACAATGCGAACCACAGTAGTTTTTTATAGAAATTGTTTGCTTTTGCCTCCTTTTGCTTACAAAATATTACTTAGAATATTACACATTATTGAATTCATGGGATAAATCTAATATTTTAGTATTTGTGTTAAAGTGCAAAACTTTTAGTACTTCATTCCACTGTCCTGTCGATGCAAAGCGAATGTGTGGGACAGTCTTTCTTGTTAACGACCACCAGTACAACTATCTTTATGTTTCTCCGAGTGTACTCAGATAATGTTTGTTTTAACGTTTTTTTTTGTATTAAATTTTATGATCGTTTTTATATCTTCCCTCTGGAATTAAGTTGTAGTCCTTGATAAAGCAACTATTTTAGTAGCCTTGCTTACTTGTGATGAATGCTTATTAATACCAACTTTATTATTAAAATTGTTTTATTCGAGACAAAAAAAAATGATACACACAACATTTAATACAAAAGAAGAAGTTCATTTGAAGTTTGTTCGTAGGTTTTGCAGCTTAAACTAATGTTAGTGGGTAGATAATATAACTTCGTTTATAGGAACCATGAGTCTCACACTAGGGGAGTCCTGTGTCGTGAGACTCGGTGCCTTCCATTTAGATTTAATGGAATGTTTGTTCATCACTTTTACGAACATGGTTTGTTTGGTTATATTTCTTCTGATACGAGTATTATAAACCTTTTTGGTTTTAGGTGTTTTCTTATCTACAAGGTCCTTTGGGAATGGAAGTGTTTAAACCAAATTCAGACAGTAACTTAGCTTCAGTTTTTATTCGTAACATTAACGAGCTGTGTGCCTGTTTCATTCACATACAGAATCCTCATCGTGGTATGCGTGAGCGCATTTAAGTCGGAAATCGACTTCAAGCAATTACCACTTGTCGCGGACCAATCCGATGGACATTACAAGGGCCTGAGAAGGATGTCTGCTTATCTGCTCTAGTGGTTATCCATTTATCTTTGCTGTCGTCAGTTTCATTGGGAGTTTTAGTAGAATGTGAGATTGCTCTTAACTGTTATAATTGAGTTCATTTAGCAGATGACGAAATTAATATAAAGCTTTAAAGCGCCTATCTATGGTCGCATTGCATAACCTAAACATAATATGTCAGATCGACAATACTACATTACTGCATTCATTTTCAAATGAAAACAAACTTATTCAATCTGAGGTAGGGGACTCTTAACTCAATTATTGTATATCCGTATGAAGGTACATAAACACCAAAGAGCTCATTCCTGCGGGTCTAGGATTTGAACCCACAACCTTACGATCCCTAGCGGCCTCCAATTAGGCTAACCAGCCTTTATAATATTAATTATAATCAAGTGTATTTCTAATTAAACTGTATTACCCTGTATTAATGTGTATTGTTAACTGCATTTAACCTTACATTTGGACCTGGGTATGTCTTTAAACTGCAACCAGACCTACCGGAGGACGGGCAGCAGCGTCCTCTTGGTTAACGGTGGTGAGCCTTCTGCGATCTTAAGCCGCCTGCCAAGCGTGGGGATTATGGCAACACCCCTCTATAAAGGGGGAGGCTTTCGTCCAGATGTGGACGTTTTATGGCTGACGACGATGCATTTAAAAATAATTGTAAAGGATATTTGGTCCGAAAAATATGTGAGGCCTACTATACTCGTAATGTAACAGCGACATACAATTTAGCTCATTAGCAGGCTCGGTAAGTATTTTAGTTGCTTGAGTTTGCCAGAACACAGAAACGTGTTGCTTGGCTACAGATTTTCAACTTGAAGGTTTGAGCCGGGATTTAAAAAGGCCACTTTATCTTCTCATTTTTTTTTCATAATATGTAAATTTTGTAGCAAGTAGCAAACATTTCCTACTAATATAGACCAGACCTTAAATTCACACTTGTTAGTAAAGGTAAAATTTATGTCTATTCTTTACGAACAAAACCATTCAACGTGAAACGTGCCCTAAGAGGCGTAAGCGCCTGTCATCGCGTGGGCGATCGGCTAACATCGGCATCGCTTGTAAACACATGGTAAATATTTGTCTTCGGTATAATTACTGTTATTGTTATAAGTACTCTGTTGTTATCTCAACTCGTGGCTAAGCGGTTTGATCCCATAAAGAGATGGCTAAGCGTATATAAAGTTCCTGATAATTTGTATGTAGTGTGCTCAGAAGGGTGTTCAGTATACTTACCTAACTTAGAATATTTGGATTATGATGATATAAATTTAATTACTAACCAGAACCACTGGAGGAAAGGCAGCAGCGTTGAGCATTCTGCGATCCCCACGGTGCCTGCCAAGCGTGGAGATTATGGCATCTAATGAGGTAAGGCCTTCGTTCAGCAATGAACGTGCCTACTCAAAAATACATGTAGGCGGTATTTTGAGAGTGCCTAGGCACTTTTATAATGTACTCTCATTATAAAAGTGGCTATGTAATGGGCAGAACAAATGGTATACTTAAATAGATTCTTTAGTCTGCTATATGATACAGAACAGTTAAAACACAAACAATGTAATACGGGGTGTTAGTTTGAACACCGTTATCCTTCTAGGATATCATTGTACTCATCATTATGAACAACTTTTACTGTGGGGCCCACCCTGAAATCACGGGAAAAAAAAGTTGTTCCATACAAAAAGGTTCATCGATCTTGGACAAAATGTATAGAACAGCAGATACTTTTTTCGCGATTTCAAGGTTGGCCCCATAGTAAATGTTGTTCATAATGATGAGTACAATGATATCCTAGAAGGATAATGGTGTTCAAACTAACAGCCGGTATTGTGAGTAAAACTTAGAATAAAATCAAACAATGTGGTATAATACGAATTTCGGTATAATACCTAATTGTTTTGATTTCAATGGCCTTATTGTTAGCGATGGTGAAGCCGAAGAATCTGAAAACAGGTTAAGGTTTAAGTATTTAAAAAGGAAACAGATTAAATAAATAAATATCGGAGGACATTTTTCACACAGCGCCATCTAGCCCCAAACTAAGCAAATCTTGTAATATGGAAACTAGATAGCTGATAGAATACTTATATACTATTTTTTTTGTAAATACATACTTATAATACATACTACACCCAGACACAGAACAAACATCTATGTTCGTCACATAAATGTTTGCCCTGGGTGGGGATCGAACCCACGCCCTACAGCTCTGAAGGCAGACACTCTACCAACTGAGCTATAAGGCAGATTGATTTTAGAAAATTTGTACTAGGATACTTCATCATCATCCACAGCCTTCCTTAACGCACTGCTACTCGTAATTTATAATATGTCTCTTATATGTCATTGGGCCCTTATTATTAATGTGCCAAGCTTAAACAGGTTCGACCCCAATAATAACGATACTGAAATTATGAGATTGATTCAGGCGTTACTTTGCGAAAGTTCATCATAACCAACCGTTGTATATTATAATATCTAATGTATAGCGGAAATACACTAGAAATCATAGTATATAATGGTTGGATACTGAAATAGATGAAAGTTGGTACTTATCCATTCAGGTACTTTTGTTAAAAGTATCCAAAATGGGGAAGAGAGGTTCTTGAGTGGCGACCGCGAACCGGAAGACGCAGCGTAGGAAGGCCTTCCACTAGGTGGACCGAAGACATTGTAAAAGTCGCGGACAACCGGTGGATGCAAATGGCAGGTTGTCGTACAGTGTGGCGGTCTAAGGGGAAGGCTTTCGTTCAGCAGTGGACGTCTCCGGGCTGATGATGATGATGATGATCCAAAATGGGTGCTTTTTTTAATTATAAAACAATTCACACACACTTTCATAATACTAACACAAATATTACATTCTTTTTAATCACCTAAGTACACTATACTACGTAATCTAAGTAATGCAAGATAGGTATGTAAATAAAAATAAAATGTTCCTTCGCTGTTAACAGAATGATTGCATCCAGGGAGAAGCTGTCTGCCAGATTGCGGTGCATTTGCATTAATTGCTGTAAGCCTGCTTATAGCGCATAAAGGTAAATGCACTTATAACTTATGAATAAACACTTAATCGTATTACCCGATAGATGCGTTCACCGTTTCTCGATAGCAATCAATCAATAATTCGCAAGCAACCTGAATGGTTACAGTATGGACTAATGGGTTAAAACTTACGTGAAGCGTATAATTATATACTATGTACGATTGCAAGTACGTACAAAGAAATTATATTAATAAAATTGAAATCTAAGCTTTCATCAGTCTGGATACAATCCTTTTCATTTTGTGTTGTGTGTTATGTACCTATACTCTGTTCGCTGAGAATGTCTAATATAGGGCGCTCTCTCTTGCACAATTGATAATATTTAATTTTATTAACCCTAAGTTTTTATTGATCCAATCGAAAATACATTATAAAGAGACACGTATTTTTTCCTTTTAATTAATATTAATATCTTATATTATAAATTTTTAAGAAGTTCACAGGATTAGTAGCTACATATGCATAGTTAATGCCAAATCGGTAATAATAAAAAAACACAATCTGACCAATCAAACAGGATCAAATATGTCAACTGGCCCATATGCCAGTGGACGGCCGCGCGCTCAGTTCATATTAATTAATATTAATTGTAATCATGCTTATAATTATAATTTTATTGTGTTTACTTATATTATATGCTTTTTGTTTACTAGCAGACGGCCTAGCCCTAAAACTCTGCGAGGTTTAGTAGGTGCTAGTTACCGAAACCTTTATTGTAATGTAACTGAGAATAAAAAAAAAAAAAAACTGTACTGTCGATTGTCGAGGATTTATTGCCTAGACAAACCTAAAGTAGGTTTTTAGACAATAGAAAAAATATTGTTTGATAGATTTTAAGATTCGATAAATAAATAAAAAAAAAAAACTGTCAATCAAATTTCATATGACATTAACATCCAGTTACAGCCAGCAAGCAACGAGGCGCATTTTTTTAAAATATTTTTTCATGGCCATGGATACTAGTCCTTCAGCCGAATACATTTATTTCTTCACCGATCCTTCTTTCTTCAGTCAAATGAGTCGTCGTCACAGTCAAGTCATGTTTATTACCTAAGTCACAGTCAAGTATAATCATGCCCTATTAAAGTCGTGGCAACTTAACTACAAGCTTCTTCGGAGTTTTGGAAATAAACCAAAAATACACTTTTCACTACATTATATCACTTGTACCACACCACACTCATGCACGTCAGTCGGCAATTAATCAATAAAACACTACAATTTTTATGCATTGCGAAATAACACAAGCTTTGGAAAATAATACAATGCGGTGGGCAACATGATCTTTTCGCGTTCCCGCCAAATCTCAACAAGGTGCATTCGCGCATTGGGCTGCCAGTCTTAAACTACATTTAGTATGATAGTTGGTAGGTAACTTCAAGAAAATATAAATATCACGCTGGCTAGTCGTGCCAGCGTAACTAGAACCTACGTAATTATCCTTTAATTTTTGAAGTTATGTATCGTTACGTTGTGGAATCACCATACCTTGCTTGAAATCTTTTTTAGTTTAATATATAAACGGGGTAAATTAATTAGATGGCAAGACATATTTGTACTTTTTAAATATCGCTTTTGCCAAAGTAACTACACATCTATTATTCCTGTGTTATCATTATTTTCGTAATTTTTATAAATAACTTCAAAATTAATGAATAGAAAAATTTTTAATTTTTTATTTTAGATTAAAAATAATAACAATAACGACGTAATAATCTCCAAATGGTTTTCGAATTTTGGTACCTTTCAAAAATTAAATGTTGTCAATTGTAAGTAAGTAAGTGAAAAGGACGGGACTAGCTGCTATGACGGTATAATAATGCTCGTTATCATTCTGCGACCAATGACTTGCATTTTGACGATTTCCTATTAGACATTCTCAGTGAACAGAGTATAGATTATGAAGTTAGTTAGACTGTATGTATTTTGTTACAGCAAACAAAAAAAATATGAGATAAGACTAATATATAAACCGCTTTAAAAAAAATACAACCGACTTCAACTTCGAATACCTGGATGACATCTTTATATTTTCTAGTAATTCTGCGGGGCTATCATGTAACTTTTCGGGATCGCGATTCGGATACGAGTTGTCAAAAATTGACACTTGACACTGTCACTGCCAAAACTCATTTGACCCTGCAGGGCAGGATGAAACGCCAAAAGATCGACGGATTTGCTTAACTTAATTAAGGAAATCAATGCATTCGTTCGATAACGATAGCGAGAGAAATCCCTCCGGGATACTGTGAAGCTGTGACAGTGACATTTATGACAAATCGTGATCCGACTCGCGATCCCGAACAGTTACATGATTAGCCTGCTGATTTAGAACCAAACTACTGAACCGATTTCGATAAAATGTATATGGGACCACCTCTGAAGTATTACCTACCAAATAAAAAAGAGTCATTAAAATCAGGTCATAATTGGCGGAGTAATCGCGTAACATACATATAGTCGAATTGAGAACCTCCTTTTTTGAAGTCGGTTGAAAAGTAACACACGTTACGTAACCTAATTTGAGGTGTCGTGTATCATCATATTAGGGTATTTAAATATGCGGTAGCAATGCCTGCATTAAATATACGGCTTGCAATATACCACGGCTCGCAATACAACATGATGGTTACAATAGAGTTAAAATACACCTTAATGTATTATTGTTCCAAATACAGTATCTATATAATAATATATATATATATATTTATCCATTAAGGGTTTGTTTTTATTAGCAGAAAGTTAATTTTTTAAGTGTATAATATCTTAATAAGGTATTGTCGGATAGATGATTTTGATAGACTACTAAGAAAGAAAATATTTTTTATATTCACAGACACGGCATATTGATAATGAACAAAAACCGTGGCAACATCCATACTCTCATTACATTGATATATAGTGACGGAAGCTCCGCAGTATCTCAGGAATAACAGTTTATAACCATTAAGAAATTATACACTTGGCTTTAAATACGTATCTACGCGTCGAGAAATTAATTACGGCGGAGTTCCTTAACCCGTAATTCGCTATTGTATCTACGAGTAAGTAGCTTCTTAACTACAATGAGCTATAAAAATAATGGCGTAAATTGGTTGTTATTTAAAGTTACCTTAAGAAACAACCTCAAAAAAGGATATTGCTATACATTCTACGACTTTTAAAAAAAAATACATTCTAGTGACGAGACGAGCAAGGCGTTCGCCTGGTGGTATGCATCACACCTGCCACTAACTAACAGTAGCAGTGTCAGAATTGTGAACTTGCGAACACAATTTTGCGCCGCACTGTACTGCGCTCGTCGCCCTGAGATATTAGATGTTAAATCTCTTCATACCCAGTAATTTCTCTGGTAACATTGCCCTTCAAACCGGAACACAGTAATGCTTGCACACTACTGCTTGGCGGTTGAATAACTGGCAAAGGTGTGGTACTTCCCCAGGCGGACTCTGCAGTAGAGTCCTACCACTACAAACAACGACGTGCAGTTAATAAGAGACGCTTCGGTAAGAGAAATAGTTGACGCTCTCTCGCCAACATTTTAATAATTTCTGATTGCAACCAAAGTCAAAGTTATTTATTGGTAAATATATACATTTACAATTCACATAATAAGATCGATAAATTATTCAATAAATTAAAAATAAAACAATAAATTATTACCAAATCGTAAAAAGCCATGGAAGCCTAAGCAGGAGACCGCTCGATTTCAAATTGTGAGGTCAGGGTCTTAAGCCTAGGCCCATACCAATGAGTTCTTTGAAGTATATGTATGGATTTCATGTCACATACTCCGATTAATCCGCAACTAGGCCAGCGTGGCGGATACGGACCAATCGCTAATCTCTTCGAGGGTAGGTTAGGTCCAGCGGTGGACTAAATTAACATGGCTGATCATAAAAAAATTACGATAAGAACTAGTTTCTAATAAAGTATAAGTCAAATATTGATCAACCAACGATATTTTTTGCGATTGAGGTGGAGAGATTGAAACTACGTCTATCTCTTTTTAATTCACTTTTTAATGTCTGTAATTATCTGGCTTATTAAATTTAAGTTTAATGGAAAAAAAATATTTTTTCGCATTTGGACAGTTGTAAATGTTCACCTACGCTACATTACAAATTAGGTCGACGGTTGGTCATAAGTCGAAGCAAAATCTTTAGAAACGCTATTTCATGCACTTGGTATTCTCAGGTTTCGCACAGTGCGATACAATCACAACAGTGCTTTCTAGAGCTTCGTGCGTTCAGAAAATTGCTTGATGAATGTTCAAAAGCAGATACCGACAGACCGCGAAGCCTAAAGCACTTGAATATCTAATTTTCGATCAACAATTTCAATTCCCGCCCATCTAAATGCCGATACCTCGATAATTAAACTTTTAAATGAATTCTAACTTCCCTATGCGACAAGTTAAATTTCAGTTTTGGAACTCGAATTGGTATCGAGAACTATTTCTATGTAATTAAGGGATAGTTGTAAAGTGGGGCCAACAGGTGGCGCCCGGTCAGTTTAACCGTTAATTAAGGCTGGTTACTAACAACCGGTTATAATAATTAGTGAGGGGCGTTATGGGCGGCGCCCGCGCTTCTCGCGTCGAGGCGTGGCCGCTTTTCGGCAACACGACTCATGTATAATTTAACATGCGACTATGAAATGTCGCGCCGTCTGTGGGAGGCCTTCGGTGTCAGTTACACGGATTTATTGTTAGCAAGTGGAGCATAATATTGACTTGAACATGGATGGCTGGATATCAAACAAAATACGTTTCTCGACACTTTTAGTCTAAAATATTTTTTGTTTTTTTTAGTCTGTAATTTTCTTGGTGCGCCATCTTCAATCACATCATCGATTGTCTGTCAATGCAATTGTGAACATACGATGGCCAATCAAAGACTCAGGCTAATGATCTGTGAATACAATGTACCAAATCTGAGGTCTGAGGAATGAAAATTATTCCGTCGGATTTCATACGGTCAGTCAGTTGTCGTGCAAGAGACATATCAGAAAAAAATGATGTTAATACTTCACTACTTACGTAAGAAACGTAATAATACGTTACTTTGCGCGATAAAATCCGGAACGAGGATATTCGCCAAAGAACCAAAGTCACCGACATAGCTCACAGGGTTTCCAAGTTGAAGTGGCAATGGGCAGGCCACATCGCTCGAAGAACTGACACCCAATGGGGAAGAAAGGTTCTTGAGTGGCGACCGCGAACCGGTAGACGCAGCGTAGGAAGGCCTCCCACTAGGTGGACCGACGACATTGTAAAAGTCGCGGGCAACCGCTGGATGCAAATGGCAGGTTGTCGTACAGTGTGGCGGTCTAAGGGGGAGGCCTTCGTTCAGCAGTGGACGTCTCCGGGCTGATGATGATGAAATAATACTTCAAACTAATGCCTTTTTACCTACTCAAATTATGTTGTAGCATAAAACATGGTACTGTAATAAATAACGGCCTGTTTTCAAATTCGATCTAAGTATTGTTACCCTGGAAAACTAAAGTTTATGGTATAAGAAGTTAGTTGAGTAGTAGTTAAAATGTGTAAAAAACATTAATGAAGGAAAAATATTATGCATTGTTTATTTCTGTTGGGCACAATGACAGATACAATAATCTTAAGTAGGTACCAACTAAGTATTTTTTTATGAAATAAGCTACATTTCCTTCAATGTCTTACTTTGAAATTGCAGTAATTTAAATGCAAAGAACCACAAGAGCAGTCCGTCACGTAACAATCTAGTTACAATTTACTAAACTCTACTTAGCTTGCGGAGCGCGTGCGCACTTCGTGTGTAGACGCAGACTTTATAACAGTATGCGCGTGACTGAAACAAGGGACTGTTGTTCCTAGACGTGTTTTAATACTTATTTTAGAGGTTATGTATTTGAATTATTTACCTTACTTAAACATTTTCATTAAGTTAAGGTGACTAATTGAACATAGTCATTTTGCCATTACCTAGTTCGTACTAAGCTTTTCATCACAGTTGCTCGTAAAGTGGATCTTATTGCATCGGATTTAGGCTCATAATCCAAGCTATTACGCACACGTGCTTTTTACTTTACATTACGGCACATAGTGCTATAATAGGTATAACCCGGTAAAGTCAAGTTTGTACGTGACTGCAATTAGACGTACGTATACGAAGCATTCGTAATATAGCCGGGTAATACTTACAGTTTTTTTGTAATACCAACAAAGAGTTCTTATGCCGCTGAATTAAATGTCAACCTGCGCGCGCATTGCTGATTTGGGCGCCATGTTCCGCAAATTTTTGTTGACGTTTTCGCTGTGTGGTTGATTATTATCAAAAAAAAAATGTTTTTTCCTCGCAAGTGTGTTGAAAACTGTCGTATGAATCTCTTGTGCTATGTTTCAATACACTCTCGGCTTCCTTATCGCATAATATAATACCGCCTCTAGTGTAATGACTAATGTGTACTATTATGCCTTCAATAGAAACTATTTTATACCTTACAATCCTCAAGTCTCGTAAGTCTGTTTGCTCCATGTTCGAACACATCATCTCTAGCTAACAGACAAATAAGTGATCAAACGCGGACTTAAAAAGTGTGTTTTAAGTTTCTTATAGCTAGTAAGTACATACTTAGACCCATAGGTCCATAGGTACATAGTAAGTACAATTATGACTTTATTCTGTCTACCTTCGAAAACATTGTACTACTTTAATGACTTAATTCACTTGCATGCCCCGTTTTTGTAGCAAACCGACATTCGTGAAGATGTCAGCTTTATTGCCTACGTGACGGTCTGACAAAGGCACACATGCAAGCTGCACCGCTTGTACTAAAACTTGAGGATTTTGTATTCTGAATGTTAAAAAGGTAAAAATAAAAGACAGGGCTTTTCTAGAATTTGTTCGCGTTCGACGCCTCACCGAAATTAAACAAGATCTAATGCACCTGCCCGATTGCCGGCGATTAGCGATAAAGTCTCATCAAGCTAGCTCTAGCTATCAACTGGAAACGAGGTGGCGAACAGCGATATGTTGCTAATAGATATGTTATATTATGGTAAATTTTCAATATTCCTGTTATCTATCGCTTTACGGGTAACATGATCTCTAAACTGTTACTCGAAACAGTCAAATAACAATGAAGCAACACTGTTCTCTCTCAGTATTCCTAGTCAATGATCTTGCGAAGCAGTGAGCGTAACCGCGAATGAGTTAGTAACGAATACTGAGTGACATAAATAAAATAAATAAATATCGGTGGACATTTCATACAGCGCCATCTAGTCTAAGCAAGCTTGTAAATATACAAACCAGAGAGATGAAAGAATAGGTATTTTTTTTGTAAATACATACTTAAAATACATACTATACACAGACACAGAACAAACATGTATGTTCCACATAATACTAAATGATGTGAATAACATGTTATAACATTTATGCCCTTAGGTTATGTGACGTGTAAACTATTTTGTATATAATATAGTCACTCCACTAGTTGCTAATAATTTTGTCGCCAGGCTCTGAGCGAGTGTGCGAGTACGACAAGTAAATACTAGCTCTACTGACTTGCTCAAGTGCGTATATTCTCATACTAGCGTAAGTCACTCAGACAGGGTTCTGCTTGCCAAGTGTCGCTGATTCGCTGATCACTGAGACAAACTAGTGAAGCGAGAGAGTTTTTCCCTATAGTGTGAACAGCCAGCGACCAATACCACTAAAATTATATCTCTTTTACTGACACGGGAGACCTACATCTATTGTGCGTTTCTTGAGCGAGAAAATTGTCGTTAGCTAATCGCTTCCTCGCTTGCAGTGGGACTGGTGTCCAAGACGGGCAGAGCGCTTGCCGGTTGCCCGCGCTAGCATGCGTGGGCATGCGTTGTTCTCGTTTGTTTTTGGTTTGTAGCCTTAAATGTCATCTAAATACGTAACTTACTAATTCGGTGTGAGCACTGAGTTCTACTGGGAAGAAACAGAAAATAGCATAGTATAAAAACAATACATTGTTGTCATTTCGTTTCCTTCTGAAGAACAATGTAAAGTATGTACTTTTTTATGATTGACAACGTAGGTATTTGACAACAACTCACCTAAATTGGTGCGAACATAATGGTAAACACACCTAACCTAACCTAGCCTGGGATAGGCACTAGCTCTTAAAGCGAAGCTGTCGGAACACACCGTCAGGTGCGTGATGACAAATCAACTTGAGAGTAGTATAGCTGGAAGTGGTGAAGTGGTAGAAGAGTAGCTTTTAATTAACCGTAGGTATACGTATTATAATATAAATCGCGCAAAAAGTAAACATTGCTGCATGGGTTCCGATAATGCCTGAGTGTAATAATTCACTCTGATATATTGCAATTGTATTGTTCAATGGCTGAGGTCTGACTTGCAGTAAAAGTTGACTTGGCATCGAATCATTCTCCTATTTGTTGCACTTTTAACACACTACAACACGTTTGAAATAATGGTATACCTACTAACGTATGTACTTTGATAACAATTTATTAATTGGTATAATTAGGTACTGTTGATTTATTTATTTATTTTATACACAAAACAGAACACAAAAATTGATTGACGAAATGCCTGGGGAGTGAATGTTTGGCGAAGGCATTCGTCCAGCAATGGACGTCTTATGGCTTTCGACGATTGAAGAAATACGGCATGATATAAGTACAGCTATTATTTATAACTTCAAAGCACCACTAAATCTTTGGTAGATAAGTACAAAATAAATAAAAACATTGATTATATATTTATTTTCTTTTTATTCATGTTGAATATAAAAAATAATAACTGGAAAACGTTATAAAAATCCTTATTGCTAATAATATTATTTTATTGTTTATGATACTAGTAAAATAAAACTTAAGTTTTTTTTTTTAAGTAAGTAAATTTAACTATAAAAATCTAATAATAATCTTATTCCTACTTTAGAAATTGCATAAGATTACGCCAGCTATTACGACTAAGTAGTAAAACTTTAAATATACAATAAGTTCTTCCAACAGGTTTCTATATTACCCTTAAGTTAAACTCAGCAAATGTTAAATCTATTTCCTCGGCAAACGAACTCATTTCTCGAGACATTATTTACAAATAAACTAAGGTAAAGTTTTCACAAGCGATCAAATCGTTTTCCAAATCGAATGTTTGTCTTGAAACTGATTGAAAAATCAATGCATGATGCAAATAGCAATAGAATCGCTCTATATGGAACAACAAGAAAGAGAACGAAATAGGTAGTAGAAGTTATGGCGGGAACGCGAAATACTACTACTTTGGCTATCGATGGCTTTAGACTACGATAAAAATATAATAAAAAAAAAGGACCTCTGGGTTAGCTGCACTCTTTATTATTTATATTTCCTTAGGATAGAGCTTAATTTATAATCATAAGGTACTTTAGGGTAATGGATCTGTAACTACACCCAGAACAACCGGAGGGCGGGCAGCAGCGTCCCCTCGGTTAACGGTAGTGGGCATTTTCTCCAAGCCGTCTGTTAAGTGTTGGGCTGGGGACTAACGTAATAAGGGGGAGTACCTTCGTCCAGCAGTGGATGTCTTTATCCTGGTGATGACTTTAGGCTCTAAAGACATACGACAAAAATATAGTCCTTACCATAAACTTTTAGGTAATGACGACAATTATTTGAGGGATACGACGTCAAAATTGCCACTGCAAAACGTTTGTAGAAAAGTTTATTTATTATTTAAATCAATTACCATTACTCTCAAAGCATAGGCGGAAGCAGATAAGACAAACTAAATCGCATGCAAGTAATTCTGCCTACACATTTTTCAGCCTCAGAGATGCTATCAATAATTGGCGTATCTGAGGACTGGCGTACGGTAGATCATTTAATTTTCTTAATAATTTTCTATCGCAGTGAGCCTCAGGCAAAGCAGGCCAGTCTATACCGCTTCTCGTTTTATACTATTTTGTAGAGGGCTATAATCAATCTAGCTGTTCGGTTGCTTTGGTCTGTGTTTTTAAACCGATGGCCATGTTTGTTTCTGTAGTTTTATAATTTTCGTTGAGTAATTGAAGCTTATCAATCATAACACTTTGTCCTTTAAATGTAGCACTCGTGGCGTAGTTTAACTAAAAGATCACCAAAGCAACGGATCCCGTCAGCCATCGGACGGGTTTCTATAAGTAGCAATAACAACTAGGTGCTACCTTATACGGATGACGCGTTTAATTGTCGGTCCCAGTTGCTTAACCTAACTGCCTTATTTTACTTTTTATCGTATGAAATAAATGACAAAATTATGATCCTTGACCAATATTATAATCGTAGTGTCTACTCTTTGTCGAAACAAGAAACTTGTTTGTCAATATAAATAAATAAGATTTTAAATGACTTAAATACTTATTCTGGTGAGGTTAAATCCAAAATACCACATCTGATATTTTGCTACCAAACAATCGATGTACGAGACTTACGAACGAACTGAGACTCGCCACATAATGTCACAAAATAATGATAGTGAACCTTGCTTTTTTTTCATTTCCACGAACTCCGGGGGACTTTACACTTATAAAAACACTAATAAAAGCTTTACACAATAATATAAAACAAATGTATTGCTTAGTACTACAGTTGCTTATATACTCCGAGCAGTCCAGCTCCCGCAAGCAGCACCCATTCACGAGTTGAGTAATCTTTATTCAGTTTCTCAAAGTTCTGGGTACTGCTCCGATGCTCATGCCTTGCAATCATGAGAGCGTCATGTTAATCTTATTACTGGCTATCTTAAAAAACCTATACAAACGAATAACGTAATTGTCTTCGTAAGAAGTAATGATACTTAGTTAGTTTTTTATGCAATAGCTAAGCGCATCCTCGAACGATTCTCACAGTAAAAATGCTAGACTTAATCACAGGCATAACGGCTGTTTACCACCGAGTGGCCATGGCTGCACGGTGAGCCAACATCCTGTAACCGTCCCGTGCCGGTAATCTGAATCGGTTGCAGGCAGTGATTTATACGACGTGCTCACGTCCCAGAAACTAATTCACAACTAAAGACACGACAAACGATACTTGCTTGGTTGACCCGATCTTAGTACATAATAATCTTGTGCTAATATCGTTTGGTATTTTATCAGTACGACAATTTTTAGTGCTTATAGTCATTTAGTTGGATAGTAAACGTTCCAACTGAACTTATATTAATTGTTAATGTATATACTATAGTGAACACTAGTGCTCCGGTGCTGATGGCAGCGGCGTACGGTCGATGGCAGCTCTGAACTCGAACAGAGAGGTTTTAAGATTACACCCTCCATTGTGGATCAGAACGTAGATGATGGTAACGGAGAGTGTAGATGTGGAATATAAAACTTCACAATTGAGTTAAAACAAGATACGGAGGGAAGGTACTATTCACTTGTCGATGAATTAACTGCATTACAGACAATAACAAATTAAGTTGAATACAACACTAAACACCACTTACTCTACTAAGATGTTTTATACCAAGCAATTGACGATACAACAAAAAAATAACCGACGTAAAATAAAAATTGAAAAAATAAACTGTTCGGCAATGACAAAATAAGACTGGTATAAATCAACCTATTCATAAACTCTCATTTCGCAGGATATTATGGGCAGAAAAATGTACAGACTAAACTAATGGCATGTCTCATTTAATTGTATTGCTCATTAATTTTATGGCTAATCGTATCGTCAATTATAAATGCGACATATCCCGGCATTCCAGCTTGCCTCCTCCCGCCGCAATGAAGGCAATTTCGTTACTATCTATGTGATGCAAAATCATTCGGTGAGTTATAAGATTGTGGGTAATCAGTAAATAGACTTTGAACTTATTTAATAAAAAGTGTAATTAGGTACACGACTGCCCATAAGAAGGAGTGTAATGTTTCCGGGTTCATGTATGTACGTAGGTATGTATCTACCTATGTATATGAGTTTATTTTTGAACAAAGCTTGTAAATGCCTGAACAGATTTGGATGGTGCATGTCGTATCGTTAAAATCCTTACATCACCCGAGTACCTTATTTTTTGGGTTATATATTTTTTAGTAGGGCAGTCGTGTTTTTAATTTTTTTATTAAAATTTACTTGTTTATTTAACTTTTGTTTACTTAGTAGATACTTGTAACGCTCGTGGCGAAGCTGGACTAGGTGGTCCAAAAAGATCCCCAAAGCTTTAAGCAACGAACCATCCAGTTCATTATTGGATGGATTACCACTAGCGGAATTTTACAACTGGATACTATGGGGTCTATGGATCGGATGATACGTCAAACTGTCGGTTCTAATTACTGTTTAGCCTAGGTATAAAGTAATTGGTAAGCCATGTATCATAACTAGTACAGTATTATGATATTCTGTCGTATAATCTACGGGCGATCTGGTATCGAACTGAACCTCAGAGTAGCTTTTAAGTTCGAAGGTAGGTTCTTTTAGGTACTTAGGGCTTTACTTAAAAACATTGCTTAAGATAACAAATATCATAACTCACTTATGCGCAATCCAAAAATTAATCCCCTTTGCTTGTTAGACCCTATTAATATACCAGCAGTGAACGTTTTCTGGATGACAATGCATATAAAAATTAAATGCGTGTACTAAATAACTACATTTATAAAGGCTGTTAACATAAACAAACTTAGTCAGTAGTTAGTGTAAAGTTTGTATTAATAATTTTAAAACAGTCAATCCTGTAACCCCGTGTCAATTTTTTTGTATCCACTTGTATAACCACTTGTTTATCCACATTGTGGCACTAAATTACCACCACAACACGATACTAGCACAAACTAAATTTTACGCAAAATTTTAACAATAGTTTACAGTTTTTGTTTTATTTATACGGGAATACTCACGTTTAATTAAATCGGATACTAATAATAATAATATATAATAGTTTACAGTATACATTTTATTCACACACCAAATTTTTTTCACGAATTTATCACCATAGTAGCATAAACTTAATGTTATGCTAAATTTTAACAATATTTTACAGTATACATTTAATTCACACACGAAAACCCGATCCAAATATTCAACACGTAAAATACTGCCTAAGCCGTCTGAACAACATGATCGCTTTGGCTCTATCGATCCTGTTTTAATTGTGATTGATGTCCCGGCTCAATGCAGGTACAATTCTTTTTTTCTATTGGAACTCAATTTAAAATTACGCCTGTTTTATTCGAGCCAATCTAGTTAATTGAACGGTGTAAAGTCCGTAGAAAATTGCATTGTATCAGTCATAATGACGCTAGTGCTAGCGTGTTGTTGAGTTAGAGATTAAAATAGGTGCTGTGATTTTATGTCTGAAATATTTCATGTGGAAATAATAAACAATAATATGAAAATGATTGTAATATAAGGTACTTACCCCAAATTAAGATAAAGGTTTTTGTTATAGAGAGCAGTGAAGACTCAAATCCAACAACTGTGATTCACGTGGGACTATTATACCTTCAATAGGGTAGATGACTGATGTTTAAATCGTTGAAACCAATAGCTTTGATGAAGAATTTAAGTAAATATAGTATATTTATTGAAAAAATAATTTAAATCGGCTATTAATGTTCTGATATATAAGCGTTTAAAGTTTTTGGTAGAGCCATATCTGTCCCTTTCCCATAAAACAAATAATGACGTCACGTCTTACTTGTCAGAATATAATTTATATGGCGTATAGAGAAATGACGTCACGATTTGCTGTTTCGCCTCTCTGTCTAGCATGATATTAAAATGCTTATAAGTTGCTTATTTTTGATCAGATTTTCATTTTCTTTTCATTAATCAGCTATATTTATGGGCCACATTTTAATAGGACAATTCAAAAAAACCAGTCATCTATCCTATTCAACTATGCGAGAATGTGTATGTTTTAGATTAAATTCCTATTGCACTAACTGAGAAATTTTGATACTTTCTACTGGTATCGTCTCAAATCAGTGTATGGTATGCATCATGCATGATGCGTTTTGTTTCTAAATGTCTGGCTCGGAATGAAAGCGAGTCTGTTAGCTTGTTACAGCCTTACAGCCGACTTGATACATTTTTAAAATATTTTTTTATAATGGATATTCGAAAACAAGTCTCAGGTATTTTATTATCGGTTAAACAATTATCTATCTCACAACAGACAAAATTTAGTGGGCAGAATTGGACATCAACATCATCAGCGGCCTTCTTTAACTCCCTGCTATGGGTATAGGTAGGCCTCTTTCTTGTTGTGCTATTCGCATTGGTCACAGGCCAAACGTGTCTAGGCTAGATCTGGAGACCAGAGAAATTACTGGGTATGAAGAGATTTAACATCTAATATCTCAGGGTGACGAGCGCAGTGCAGTGCGGCGCAGGATTGTGTTCGCAAGTTCACAATTCTAGCACTGCTACTGTTAGTGGAAGTCGTAACGCTTACCACCAGACGAACGTCTTGTTCGACTCGTCACTTGATAGTATTAAAAAAAAAAGCTGAAAACTGAATCTAGGAAAAGTAGATGGCAACCATTTTAATTTCCTTGTTTATCCACGAAAGTAAGATCAGCTCAGGTATTCGTAGAAGAAATCAATAAGAAAGTCTCTGTTATTCAACCTCTGCAGTCCACGTCATCTATTCAATTAGTGATTCGTAATTTCGTGAGTTGTATTTCACCGGCGTCATTAGCATTCATAAAATCGTAGTTTTTCGACTAATTTATACCATAATTACTCCATGCACCAATTTAAACGAATTAACAGAATTTGAATTGCTCATTAGTTTGATTGACATGTGCTTCTAATTCCTTTACAACCTAACCTGAAATTGCTAAAGGTGTCTAAATTTCAAACCTTAACTCTTCTGGAAACGGTTTAATATAGCACAGTCTGTATAGGCAACTTACCTGCCATATAACTCTAATCGAATTAAAGCGGAGCTTTGACTACGGATTCTGGTCTTAAATAAAGTTGTTAGGTAATTTCCTAAATATATTACAATGCATGTCATAAATACTTATGAAAAGTAACGTTAAGATAAACTTTGAAAATAACCCTTCTAAAACAAAGGAAAATACAAAGCGTTTGCATAATTATTTTGTATTTTTACACGACTGCCCAAAAAAAGAGAAATGTTTTCAAAGTTCATGCATGTGAGTTTCTTTGTTCCACTATAACTTCTAAATGCCTGAATAGATTTAGAGTATGGGGTATCGTAGCAATCCTTACATTATAGCATATGACACTGGTTTTCTTTTTTGGCTAGTAAGTCTTTTTTTTTAAATTAAATGTCTTGTGTAGCTATGTTGGCAGAAAATGGACTAAGCAAAATAATTTTTCATAACAGTTATCTTGAGAACACGATTTATGAATAATTACCAGCAAAAACAATATACACGATAACTATTTCAACGTAATTCTAAATAATTTAAAAAAAAAACAATTTTACGCAAATAATACAATGTAAGTGATGAGAAAAAGCTTTATAAGGCTCAGATTAAAACCAATTTTGCTTCTAAGTAGGTACCTTTGCATAGTTCGGATATGCAGCATCACTTCTGTATCTAATAGGTTATTTGGATATTGCTTCTGCTACACACACTCAAACGATATTTGAGAGATACGAGAGCAATCTATCCAATTCAATATATGTCTATGGATCAGCATCAGAAGTGTGCATTGAGGATGAAAAAAATACTTTTTTGAGTTGAACGATAAGTTCGTTCTGTTGGTAAGCATCATACCTGCCCATAGCAGTAGAACTTGCGAACAATATCCTGCTCTATTCTTCTTTAAAAACATTGCCGTTAAAGCCGAAACACGGTAATGCTTGCAAATTATTGCTTGGACGTTAAATACCTCACAAAGTTGTGGCACATCCCAAGGCAGTCTCTGCGCAATAGAGTCCTTACAATTACGAATGTCTGATTTATTCCTACGAGGAATCATCAATATTTTTACTACATATTTCTTCGTAATAAAATCCACTCAAAATGAGTGCTAAGCCTAAAGACTCAGCACTTATTTTTGATATCCTGGGCTCATAGTACCTATACAAAATAATATTGATTTGTCAAAATGTTTTATTTTATTGTATTTTTTGCTGGTAACGTTGAACAATCAATAAAACTGGTCTAGGATAGACAGTTTTTAGGTTTTAGCGATTTTATAAATATAATGATGTAGAAACCTGTCTATTTTACATTTAAGGAGGAGCCTCCGCCCACGCTATATTTGCCATTATTGGTACTGTGGCGATCTTGGCGTAGCTTGGCTAGGTAGTTCTGAAAGATCACCGATGATAAGCAACGGGCAATCCAGTTAGTCTTCGGATGGTGCAAAGGCCCATCCATCAAAGGGTAAATTTTGAGTCCGACCGTGAGACGGATGACATGATAAATTGTTTAAAAAAAATATATTTTACTTATTTTTCTGTAACTACAACTGAAGCTATGTCTGAGGTCCTCGTCAATAAAATATAAACTTACTGGTGCTATTTATTATATCTGAAACATTTTAATGCCGGTTTGTGGTGTATCTTGTACTATTTTCAGTCTTTTATTATCTTCACACCCTTATCAAACCCTGAAATAGAAACCAATCAATAAAATTTATACGAAAATACAAACAAGAATAGGTAGAGGTGGGTATCTAATAAATACCGATTAGTATGAATAAAAGAAACAACTTACTCACTCTCACTCATCAGCCTGAAAAAGTCGACTGCTGGACCCCGTAATAGAGAGGGGTTGCCATAATCCTCACGCTTGGCAGACGACTTAGGGATCGCAGAATGCTCACCACCGTTAACCGAGAGGACGATACTGACCGTCCTCCGGTGGTTCTGGTTGCAGTTTTAGGACATACCAGGTCCAACAAACAGGTCCAAAAAAAACCATCTAATCTCTCGTAACTGTAAGCCACTGTTACATTTAAGTGAAACAAGTAGAAAGTGCCCACGGTGACCTAGTCCCAATCTTTTAAAGCTAAAACAAAAACAAAATGAAAAATGTGTCCAAACAAACTAATAAAGTTGACCAAACAATACGATTTTGTTAACAGAAGACAGATCACGTTTTCCATCGGAGTTTTTTGGAAATAAAAAGTAGGAAGGTAAGCAAGGTTCTTGGCACGTGACGCGGTGACAATAAAGAACGGACAGGTTCTCTGAGCTCAAAATTGGATAGTAATCGATGCGTGAAACTTTCCTTATATCGTTGGACACAGGGACGGCACGGAAGGGAAGAAAATAATAATATTGAAAATATAAAGCGGTTAAGGATGAAACACTTTGGTAAGGATGGTAAATGGATGGTGTTTGGTAAAGGGTACGTAAAGCATGAAACTACGGCCTACAGAATTTAGAAAAAAAAATGATAAATTTATTTAAGCACTCTCAATGACAGATGTTTCAACTAACGTCGTTGTCGACAAAAAGTTTCAAAAAGTAGTTTTTGTTTTATTTTTAAGTAGCAGTGGCCTGCAGTTTTACCCTTAATTTCTGGGATAAAATAGTTAAGCTTATACTTTATAAGCTACCTCTATACTAAATTACATCCAAATCCATTGGGATGTTTTTATGTGAATAACAAACATCCAAACTTTTGCCTTTATTATACTAGCAGGACATCGCGGTTTCGGTCGCGATTCCTGTATTAAAAAGTAGCCCATTATTATAAATGACAATGTAATTCTAATTAAGGTAGAAGCGGTATAAGCTATGTATTTACAATTTCATTCAAATCCGTTCAGTCGAATTATTGAGTTATGTTTGGATGTTTGTTACTTGATTGCGTAATTGAGTAACAAACATCCACAACTACAAACATTGTCATTTATATTACTTGTGAGATAGGATAGAGGATAATTTCTGGCGTAAGACCCCCACAGTGGCGTGAGAGCAACAAAAATACAGCCCATAAATAATGAGACCTTTCCACGTTTTAATAGCCAAAGCTTTGTAAAACTTCAAAGGAGTGATACAAGGGCGGCAACTAACATATTGGTGCTGCCAACACACCCGCTGTTTTTGTTCCATCTGAATTGAATCAGTGTTTGCGAGTCGATTAGCCTCATCGGTTTTTATATCACCGGCCGAGATTTCGATTAATATGTAAATGTATTCGAAGTAATTAGGATTTTACAGTCGTCCGGTCGGTATGTCCCCTGCCTAGACGTTAAAGCAGTAGAACAAGTTTAAGCAGATCGGCTCACCGCTCAATTTTCACGAATAGAGTGGATTTATGATGGATTGTGGAACAATGATATACAAGCAAATAAAAAACAGTTAGGCAGTTGAACATTTTCACAGAATATGCGTTACGAGTACTATGGCGGACTACATAACAAATGTGGGTCCGTGCTGAACCAAAATAAATTGTATGGTAGAACAAAGTTATGCTAGTATTCATAAATAAGTCGTGAGTATTTTTTCATGCTAAGTATTAGCACGTATTATTACAATAATAAGAATAATACTATAATAACATAAAGAAGCAACGGTGGCAGAAAGTCGCGAGAAACAGGTGGATGCAAATGGCAGGCTGTCGTACAGTGTGGCGGTCTAACGGGGAGGTCTTCGTTCAACAGTGGACGTCTCCGGGCTGATGATGATGATAATAGAATTAGTGAACAAAACTTGTTAAGTTTGAACCTATGGCATGGACTCCGGAGTACGTGGTGCTCAGCAATAAAATATACATTTTTTTAAAAATTATGTATATAAGTAAATGAATAGCTTACATACACAATTTCTTCAAGTTTGATAAGCTGTTCGTCTAGCCACAGACCTGTTTTTACAAACAGGGTAGTTGAGTTACTGTTTCAATTACCCTGTAACCGGAGCGCGCGCATGTCCCTCTAGTAATAAGAAGTCGGGCCTGAGGTTCGCTGGCATTCGACTGCGAAGCCTTCCTGCACAAACGAAGGTCATTACTATCGGATATTCAATTTACCATTGCAATGACTCGGCAATAATTTACTTTTTAATCGTATTGTGGTGTTTGAATCGCATTTTATAGCTCAATCGCGACCTTGTTTTATGCGGCAGCTTATACATTACTTTTACTCGACGCATATATTTTTAGGGTTCCGTACATAAAAGATATTAAAGAAAAAGTACATGCTTAAGAGCAATTATTTAACGAGAAAAATAGAGAATTAGAATTAGATTTTAGAGTTGTTTTTACGTAATTTTGTTTTGTTTTCGGGCTAACGTAAACACAATAGAATAGATAGTAAAATGATAGGCATTGATAGTAGATATCTACTAGTAGTAGTAGCTATGTATAGTCCTTGTTAGTAAAAATCTACTATCAATGTCAGAAAGACAGAAGACACAATTTGATTCTGAGTATCTATTTATAGAAGCGTCTATCTTGGTGTGATAACAGAGCAAACTCTTAAGTAGGTATAACAACAAATAATAATAAAAATTTAAGTTATATTATCAGTTATGGCATGTTTACCGTGATTATATTATGAAAAACGAGCTCCTGATATGTAGGTAATGGAAAACCGAGATAGTTAAAACAGTGTTTAAAATGCTACGTTAAAGTTTGTGGTAGTATGGAACCCCCGATGTGCAAGGAACCGACGCGCTTTCGCCGGCTTATATAGCCCAATTCGTAAGTTGTTGTATGCAACACCTTATACATTATTTTCGCTTGCCGCACATGTTTTCCGATAATGGTATCTGCTTTTGTAAGTTCTAATGCAAATTAACTAAAACGTTTCACGTGTTGTAATAGGAACCAGCTCAATAAAGGCAATAAAACAAATATAAATGATTGCCTTAAATGATTATGTTAGATGTTTTGTTTTATTTATACGAAGATACTCGCGTATAATTAAATCGGATGTTCCGACTATAGTTTCGATCACGTCCAGGGACCTTTTTCAAAGAGTGAAAACAGAACCCGACGCGCGTGCAGGTGCGTCCTGCTTAGCACACCACAAGCAGGCACATAAGCATGCATAAGCAGGACGCAGCTGCACGCGCGTCGGGCTCTGTTTTCACTCTTTGAAAAAGGTCACCGGATGTGATCGAAACTATAGTCGGAGTATCCGAATTAAATAAACGTGAGTCCCGTATAAATAAAACAAAAATGTGTCAAAACCACGTCAGTTTTGATTATGTTAGGTTGCTAGGAAATAATAAATATAAAATCAATTGAATATTTTATCAAATGTAAATTTGAATGTACATTATTTAAAGGAATCAATGAATACGCGGTGAAAACAAATAAATAAAATTAAATAAAAAGGGTGCGTACAAAATCTTGCGCTTTTAGTCAAGTGATGACAAACAAGTTAGCGATAAAACATAGACTTAGGTACTTATACTAAAAATAACTGAGTTTTCAATTTGGATGATGACGATTGAACTATAAAATTTAAAACTATTCAAAGGTGTTTAAAATGAGTTTTCAAACTCTTGACATTCTTTTTATCGCATTTTTAGTATCTCACTTTGAGTTGCAAAATTGTTTTTTAATGCATAATGACGTCACAATGAAGTATAATGCCGTCAAAATGGTCCACCGTTAACATAAATCGGTTGAGTTTACGATGTCAGCAACCAATAAAGATCTCGGAGTTTTGCCATTTGACTAATTTTAATTGCTTTCCGTTTTTACACCCCACGCTTAATGAAGCTCTGTATTTTACGTACATTTTATCGTTTTAAAACTCTGCCCGTAATAATTTACAATACATCGAGGCTTCGACGTGGGCCGTAAATAAACAAAGATTTAATGCAAAAGCCACTTAAACTGTTTGATTTCGCTTTATTTGAACGCGCCGCTAAGCGTTTATTTGCAAAGGTACATACACCTTTAAGCGATAGATACCTACCCACTCCTAGGCTGTTTGTACACAAAGCTATACTTACTTTAAAGTTTAAGTAGCACTGCAACTATCGCCTCGATCTCTACAGGGTGACTGGTAGACCACTAGCAATACTAGGATATACTTGTACTCACCATTATGAACAACAATTTCTAGTAGACCAACTCTTAAACCTTGGGACCTGGGTATGTCCTAAAACTTCATCCAGAACCACCGGAGGGTGGGTATTAGCGTTCTCTTAGTTAACGGTGGTAACACTCTGCGATCCCCAAGCCGCCTGCCAAGCGTGGGGATTATAACAGCCCCTCCCTAATAAGGGAGAGGCCTTCGTCCAGTAGTGGACGTCTTCTGGCTGATGACTAACTACTCTTAAATCATGAAAAAAATATGTTGTTCCATGACCCCGACAATATGCAGACACAGAAACATCAACACCAACAATACACGACACGCACGACAGCTGTTTTATTTTGTGATTTTAGAGTTGGTCCCGGAGTTAAATTAGTTCGTAATGGTGACTACAATGATATTGCAAGTGGTCTACCAATCACTCTGTATACCTCACTTTTGTCGCAGAACATATTAAATTTGGGTTATGAGCTTTTTAAGTTTAGGTTCAGACATACTAAGATAGGGCTCTACCATGCTACTCAGCCCGATCTTCGGGCTGTGTGATCCCTTCCACCCACGCCTTTCATCCTTGTCATTAGCTGAAATGACAGTGGGATGATTGTGTTTATCGCAAAATTGATAACCGTGGCGGTGGCGGTATACGTGTTCTGGAGTAGAGGCTACGAATCACCTAACGTTTTATTATAAATATTAAAATAAATGTATATAAAGTTTTAGCTTTAGAACGCCTTCGTTTAGCAGTAGACGACTTTTGTCTGATAATGATGAATTTTACTCCTTAAAACTCTATTTTGGCTCGAGAAATCGGGTTATTCACCAACTGGACTCAAAGGGCTGGACACGCGTGTGTCCAGTTGGTGAAACTTAAAATATGTATCTCTTGTTATTTCGTCATCTGGACACGCTAGAATTTTCACGCGTATTCAGATAGTGAATCTTAAAATAAATAACTTTTATGGTTTCGCCAACTGGACACGAGTTGGGATTTGACCCGAATTCATATCAAAAGTGACAAAGCTATTTGAGTCCTTTAATTCGCTGAATATCTTATACATTTCTGATTGCCTTCGTGTACGAAAGGATTTAATGCAAGCATTTTAGCTCTGTGTTCATAGAATGAAAGTAAAGAGAGTAGACATAAATCTCATTGAATACAATTTGAATTCAAACGGTTAGATGCGTCGAAAATATCTAAAACGTAAGTATTATTGGTAACTTATTAAAATAAGATTACAGACTTGTTAAAGATAAGAGTATATAGGTAAGTATTCTGATCAATAAATGATACGTATTTTTTATAGTTATAATATCAACAAGCAACCAAAGCAAGTAGAGTGAAGCAAATGATTAGTACGACGATTAATATTATGGTTTAATACATTGTTTATGAATGTAAAAATTATAATAATATTTTCAGTACCATTTATTGTAATATTTTTTTATGTTTGATGGACTAGATGTTTGTCTACCACTCAACCAAATTTATGTGACGGGATTTGAACGCAACAAGCTTTGCAGGTGTTGCATGTCTCAGGCTGCTATCACCAAGCGGTTTGCGAGCGTTTTCAAAGCGGAGCGGGCGCCGCCGCGAATAAGTACGTGGCGGACGCGAGACGAATACGCCGCGCATGCGCAACGAATACGTCGCGGTCGCGCAACGAGCTCACCGCGAACGGCATTTTGTACATTCTCGTACAATACTCTTTCGTGCTTGAATGCTTTCGTTTCCTGCGTCTTCGAAGTAACAAAGCCAACAGAAGTGTTTCCTCGTAGGAATTCTGTTACTGAGTATATTGTACGTCATGAGCTCGCGAACAGGCGATATATATACGTTATTGCGTCCGCGACGTCTCCGCTGTGCAGCCGCGGCGTGTTCGCGACGTATTCGCTGCGTGCCCGCTCCGCTTTGAAGACGCTCGCAAACCGCTAGTGTGATAAGGCCCTTACAGTTACAAAAGCAACTTCAGTAGTAATAAGATCTGACACCGTCTACCGTCTCTGTCTGTCTATACCTTTTTACTTAACACTTGTAGGGATATAAAAAGAAAGAAATCACTCATGATGAATAAATAAAATTGGTATCTGGAAGTAATCTGAGAGTTCCCAAACCAGTCTACCTCCCGATGAAGAGTGCTGATTTTGTAATAAGCTTTTTAATACCTGATTATGATCACGTCCCGGCAATAAATATGCGTGTGCGCATAAATTATGTTCGCTTGTCGCGGCGAGTTAAGACTTTGCCACATTGTTAGTCAGTGCAGTGTGGCCATAGAATGGCAAGCAGCTAAAAGTACAGATATTTTTTTCCTCGAAAGTTATGTAGTTTATCCAACACAATTCATCGTAGTAGCTAGGTATCTATAATTTTTTTATTTTATACCGCTAAATATATATTTTTGTGACAGAATATTCAATGCAATATAGCAGAGAATAAAAAGCTGCTAAAAATTGCAGCTTTTTTGAATTCGCATTACGAGTTCGAGATACACAAATATTTATAGTTAAATATCGTCGTCGTTGTCATCGTCAGCCATAAAACGTCCACTGCTGGACGAAAGCCTCCCCCTTAATAAAGGGGTGTTGCCATAATCCCCAAGCCGCCTGCCAAGTTAGATATATTTGTGCTTATTATAAATGAAGATAGATATCATACCCAGCCTAATTTTAGCCAAAACAGATCATGGGGCGGGAAAATAGCGTTGATTTAGCAAAACTGAAACAAAATTGTACAATCACGAAATCATAAACTCACAAGTCAAAATTGTAATCTCAATATCCTCAAGTAATCGAAAAGTCCATTTTAGAGTCCTATATGACATGTTCTACATTACGACAGCCTTATTTTCTGAGACTTACACATAGAGCACCTTATCTAAATGAGTTCTTCGACCATTAACTTAAGTATCAAAAGCTCTTACTCGATCTTTATTGTGCAAAAGTTCTTCATTAATTTGATTACGTTTACAAAGTAACCTGCATTTGGTGTTTGGTCTACTTTGAACATAAAGGTGTTCGTAATAGAGTTTGGTACTCATCGGTTTTTGAGGCATGTGCTGGTAGGTGTGTCTTATCGTTAGCATCGAGTGCTATCGTTTTGATATGACAAATTCAAAGAGGCGATTCATATTTTATGCATTAGCTTGTAGCACAGACGCGTAGGTTTTATGTCGCCAGAGCTTCAACATAATCATGCTTTTATTTGAGAGTTCTTGTCTTTAGAATTTACATTTTCATGAAAGGAAATATAACATGCTTGTCATTAAATTATATTTCTGAGTCCTGCTTTAGTATATAATAGTTTTATAGTAATACATTTTTAAGCAACCGGACAAGTCAAGCAAGTCGCTTTCTTGATGAAAAGTGAGGCTGACAATAGCTGATCCTCCGCGCGTCTGTGGTCTCTGTCTAATTATATAGATAAAAAAGAGAAGCCGGCGCGCTTGCGCCACGTTTCATACAGTTTTTTTTGGAAAATAATTTTATCTCTCATTTTATTCATCTGTCTTCATGCGAAAATACAAAGATAAATTCACATAGAAATTAAGTTTAAGTGGTAATTTTACAATTTTTTTCTATAGAGAAAATTATTCGTAAACGTGTTTTCGAAACAATAGCCAAATAGGAAATATGATCTAGATAAACATAATTTTTTTCAGTGCCGTCAAATTTTTACATTTGGCCAGCGACGTTGATAATGGAATGGACGGGCCCAGCGCTTGCAAATCGTTCAAAATTAACAAGGCGACACAATTAAGCATACCTAGCTAAAAGTATGCATATTACATTTGCCAGAAAATAGAGACAGCAAATCTAATTGCTGCATAAGAAAAAGAGAACACATGCATGTTTTAGAAGTTTGTATTGTCGTATCGTACGGCTCGCATGTCGCAAAGGCAGAGTATGACTGACGCGAGAGGAGAGCTGGCGCTCAACATATAGTCTTCAAAATCCGTGCACTTATTTCCCGTCCATTCATTTTATCATTGTCGCTGCATTTGGCAAAACATTAACCCGAATGAAGCCATTTTGGGTGTACTCATCGTGTTAAGGATGCGTTTCTACCTGAGGTGTGTGTGGTAGATAAGTGGTGTGCAAGGAAACATCGACCAATAAGATCGCGAGGCTAGGAAAATTAAGTAACCCTATTGGTAGTTTTCCTCACGGATTTCATTGCTTCCTCACACATTTCTGGTAGAAACGCACCCTTATGCCTAGTTTACTAGCTACTAGAGTTGCATTAATATAACTTAACATTAATTAATTAAGTAAGCTGTAGTTAAACATCTAACCAATCATTAGCGAGGCCGTGGTATCCTAAATTAGGAGACCGGCTGACTTGAAATTGTGAGGTTGTGGGTCAAATCCCGGGCCCGTGTCAATGAGCTATTTGGACTTTGTGTACGAATTTTCATAAAACTAGCTTTTCGGTGATCAAAAACACCTGCATTCGCCCGTAGAAGAAATTTAATACCATATGCGAATCCAACAACCCGCAACTGGCCAGCGCGGTGGATGATATACCAATCGCCCTTCAAGGGCAGGCCTTTGTCCAGCAGTGACTATTAAAAAGGCTGATTAATTGATTAAGCTATACGCCTATCCGTTAAAGCGACACCATTAAATAACGTATGATTTTTTTTGTTTATACATTCAAGTGACGAGACGAGCAAGGCGTTCGCCTGGCGGTAAGCGTCACGCCTGCCACTAACAGTAGTAGTGCCAGTATTGTGAACTTGTGAACACAATCCTGCGCCGCACTGCACTGCGCTCGTCACCCTGAGATATTAGATCTAAAATCTCTTCATACCTAGTAATTTCTCTGGTAACATTGCCCTTCAAACCGGAACACAGTAATGCTTGCACACTACTGCTTGGCAGTTAAGTAACTGGCAAAGGTGTGGTACTCTGCAGTAGAGTCCTACCACTACAAAAAATGTAAGTAGTTTTTCGCTTATACCTACTTGTGTTAGGAATATTGTAAAGAAAATATATCATATCAAGTATATTTTGGTCTACAAAAACATCTCTACCCCAATAACATTGTTATTTCATTACAAAAATACCACCGAGACGACACAATACGGATGTACAAATACCCCAGGCTTAAGAAACGGCGACCCGATCCCTGTTTTGATTCGAGACTTTTATAAATCGTTGCTTTAACCGTGATATATTGTTTCGAAAGAGAAGACGTGAGCAAGGGATTTGTTTTCCACGTCATATTATTGTATTTTATAAGCAGATCGTTGGTCAGATAATGGTTAATGGAATTAGAGGTGGCGCTGTCAAATGCCAGCTTTATCCGACACCTATAAATGGTAGTCTTTTGTTTTGGGTGTGGTTTTGAGGCTGTTATAGTAAACGCGATACTATTTCTATTCTCTTTACTCTTATTTCAATTGACTTAAGATGAACGGAGATAAGAACAATATCGCATGATCTAGAATTATACCTAAGTTTATTTAGGTTAGCTTTTTTATTCTGCCCCCTTTGCACGCGCACGTATTTCCCCGGGCGGGAACGTGGTAAAGCTAGAATATGGATACGTCTGTCTCGTTTTCGCGGGGAAAAAAGAGTGGATATACTTTTATCACAGCTCGCGTGCCAGGCGGGCTGGAAGTGTTATCCCGAGTTGATCCTAACATCAGCTTTATTAGCCCACACGAACACCACACGAAGCCTCTGACATAGTTTTGCGGTTGTTGGGACCAACAATTTTACGTGTCCTTCTTTCTATCTACGGTAGCACTCAGTTGTAAATGTCATTCACAGTCACCCATACGAAGACTGACCAAATTTTTTAAATTTATTTGCGTTAGATATAAAGAAATAAAAATATAGCTGAAAGTAGCCGAAATGCATGAAAACTGTTGCATCGGAGCAATTTGGCGGAATTATAGATAGGTGATCCTTAGGTAGGAAATTATGTGGTGTGATTCTTTAATCGAAGACTTTCATATTTTACATCCTATACATTTTTGTATAAATTTATATCGTATACATTTAAAGATGTTTTAGACCTTTCAACCCTTTTCAACTTACATCTCCCTAATAAGTAGATCTCAACTATATTGAGGAACATAAATGAGATAATAAATATTATTTCCAGAATTGCGGATTTATTATTTTTACATAAAAAAATGTGTGAACTCAATAGTTCACGTCATCTATAAAAATAGCCTGTATTGGTACAACAATATTTCGAAATGTCGATTTAAAAACGGCACGAAAATAGACCTAAATCACACGAATATTTCAGCAGTTTCAACGCTCTTCAAGCTATTTTTCCACATCAAACTTTCTACTGACGTATGGGCAGTGGCACGACATCGATATTCGAAATAGAGGCGAGATTCGAAATATGATATTTTTGATACCGAAGCCTCCGCAAGCCTTTGTGAGGTTCATGACGGAGTCATCATTTATCATCAATTTATCTGATTGCTTCTGGCTGTCAGATAGAAAAATCATCTTACTTTTAGCACCGAAACATGATACCGCGTTTGATTACAATAAGAAAAGCAAGTTTTGAGTTTTATGACCATTTTGTAACTTTTATTGTGTGACAGAAACTGTTATAAAATTTGAAGAAAAGGCTGGCTAAAGAGACAACATAAATACACAGCCAGTTACGTATCAAAACTGAGTAAAATTTTATTATGAATTCAGTAGGTACTATGTAGAATAATACCTACTTCAATTGAATACCTACTTTCATAAAGTATCATTCTGCAATAAAATTTAATTTTGACGTATATTTAAAGTGTTTTATTTATTTAGTTACTTTTGAGAGAAAAAACACATTTTGACCCTGCCTAACAGCACAGAATGTTAATGAATACTTGGGTGGAGATATAAGTAACGGTTGTTGGATTATGTGTTAGGTACATGACAGACTATTTAAATGGAAAAATAATATTAATTAATGACTATAATAGGTATCTAACTTTTACGTAGCGCTCGTGACGTAGCTTGTCTAGGTGATTCTAAACGATCACCGATGTTAAGCAACGGACGGTCCGGTCAGTCTTCGGGTGACTGTGAGTGGCATTTATTTCTGAGCGCTACCGTGGATCGGATGACACGTTAAATTGTTGGTCCCGGTTGTTTGTTGTAGTTTCTATAACAACAACCGTCAGCCATGTCAGATGCCTTCGGGCGGCACATTAACTCTGACACTAGGGCTGGCCAATCAGCCTATACGAACTTACTTACTTTATCTAACTTTTGTATATTTAATTAAAAATAAATGTAAGATGAAATGTATTTAATTTTATTTGACGATTGTGTGTATTTTATTAATTTTGATGCTTATTAATTGTAATTGTAATAATAATTTTGAATGTGACTTTGTGATTTAATTGTTGTGTATTAATATGAGTCTTTGTTACTTGAATAAAATAAAATAATCTATTATTATTATTATACCTCTAATTATAATCATGTGACATTACCCGAACCAAAAAGAAAATATTTTATTAGGTAATAACTAGGCTAATTATGAGAGTTTAATTTGAATCAAAAACAAACTGCATTGTATATAAGAAATCAATAGCGAAATTATATCGGCTTACTTATTATGCAAGTTAGATGGGTCCTTGACTTGGTTTGGTTCCTATCTGGGTTTATTGCACTTAATTTTCATAAATTTGATATGAAACTGAAACATCATTCCTATTTTTGATGAAACCTATATTTTTCGTAAGCATTTACTTTAAAGAATATTGGTTTTTAATTAGTAATTATTTAATTAGATATCTGTAAAAGTTTGCATTCCTGTTTTCATCGTGTTTTCTGATACAGGTTATGATTCCGCTTCATTTGAAAGCAATAAGTGGCAATTCGGTCCCACTCACGTAGGGCGGGGACTGCGAGAAGCACGTATTTTTCGCATTATCGGCTAAATTATTATAAAAGGAACAGACGTGTGGCTGCCAGTAACTCTTAACAATTGCTAACACGATTCGACGCGACAACGCAGGTCCTTTTTTTAAAACACGATTCGATGTTAGAATGATGCTTTTTTGTTTTTATTTCTTGAATAAGTTGCCGACTGTTATATTGTCTGATAGCAAAGGAAGATTAGCAGATGTTGTAGTTTGAATCTTAAACAGAGTATTAGAAGGCGTAGAGTTGATCAGTATGAATATAAACATCAAGTCGAGCACACAATTAAATGAAGTTAAGTACTAACCTTGCACTCGTAAAAACTTTGTATAGATACTTATAAGGTCCTTAATAACATTTAAATCTGTGGTCAACGTTGCTGGTGCACCAGCTACCTAGCTTTATTATTAAGGCGCTGCAAAAGCAAACATTTTGGTATTTTTTAATGCAACAAAATAGAGTTAAATTTCGCGATTTGTTTGATGTTAGTTGAACTTACTACATTTTTCGCAGTATTATTTTGTTTAAAAATAAAGGAACCCATTAGAGAAAAAGTTATAGATATGTCTTTACTTTAGCAAATTTCCTTTTTTCTAAGTACAAAAAATATAGTAGTTCAAAATAAAATGCGACACGGAAGTTTTATTTGCGATTTTTTTATCAAGATGCCTGATAGATTTTGTACAGTATTATTCTATTAGTCTTTTTTGAAAACTCTTAACTATGCACTGTATTTTTTCCAAGTGTGTATCAGTAATAGATATTGCCTAACTGTGCTACGAAAAACAGGGCGTTTTACGGGTAATGTCTTTGGGCAGCGTCTACTACTTTAATATTATACTTTGCTGTGTACTGTTTGTTGCAGGGCTTGAAATACCGGTTAAAATGGTATAATTACCAGCGGCTTGATGCAGGTAACGTTATTAAAAATGTATCCTTATCAAACTTAACGTAATTTTTCGAACATTTTATCGTTAAATATACTGAACGTTAACATCGGTGCTACTGTGAATTGGTAACGTTAACAAGCCCTTAAATTAAATAATAATAAAAAACAGAAATTACGTATTTTACAGATACTTGTCATTTATGGTGCTTGTTTCTAGTACATATTATATATGTTTTAGTAACTTAAAGATTACGTAAACTTCTAACCAACGATTCATTAAAAAGATAATTTTATTTAATATTTATTTTTCTGTCGTGTCGTACATTTTAAAAGCGAAATCTTAGTGAAACTGTGTTGCGGCGCGAAACAATTGCGACGGAAATAGCGCGTTCGACATTTTGTATCGTAACGACTTTCAGAATAGTTCACTCCAGTTTTTAATGCTCGAAGTTAAACCATTGTGAGCTTAAATGGGCACATGAATCAGGGTGATACTGATTTTATGGTGGAGGTTAAAAAAGAGCCTTAGGTATGCACTTAAATTGAACCCTTAAAAAAGTATTTATACGTTTGTAATAAACGTAGGTTTTACTTCTTGGGAGGTTTATTACGTTTAACGCAATTGTTAATGCGAATTACTTTCTCACTGATAAATAGCTGACCGTTTTTTAATGAAGTTAAGGAAAGAAAATATTGTGTACATTAAAAAGCAGACTAGAAACTAAAAAAATATTGAAAAGAAACCTGCATAAGGAGAAGAAAACCAATGGCGTATGCTAATGCCAATTCGCACCGTACCAGCGCGAGCGCAGCATACTATAGTAGCGCAAACACCTTGCAAGGGTAGGCTTACGCCGAGCAGTGACTGGGATGTTAAAATACTAGTGCAGTATGTGGAAAACAAAAGATATAATATAAATTAATGACGAGAGAGTTTGTTTTTCCTGGTTAACACAACCCGCAACCCGCTACTGGGTCAGAATGGTGAATATGGCTCATTCACCCTTCAACGGTAGGCCTCAGTGCAGCAGTGGAAAATTAAAAAATTAAAGATTATGCTTTTAGGTAGGTAAAAACTCCATTTAATGTTAAATAATGTTATATACAGTGCTGCGCGCTTTACTTTTCGCGCAGAAGTTAAATAACGTAAGTACCTATTTTTAAGTCATCAACAGCCGGAAGACGTCCACTGCTGGACGAAGGCCTCTCCCTTAAAGGGAGGTGTTGCCATAATCCCCACCATCTAATCCAATCCAATCCAATCTATTTTTAAGTAAGATCTAATAATTTTAAGTCCCATTTAACAGAGAGATAAACAAGGATATCTTTAGTGAGTTGGTTCATTACATAGATAAACCATGCTTAAAGTCAGTGCATTTATTAAATAACCAGTCACCAGTCAGTTAGTACTCAGTACCAATTACACATTTCCAGATGTTTAGAAACAATTCTATACTTAGCGACACAAATCTTATTAACGCCACACTGTGGACTTTAAGCGACAGGTGACAGTCGTGCACTGTCCAACAAACAAAACAATGAAATCAAAGACATTAACAATGCGACAGAGGAATAACAACAGAGAAGTGTCAACAATGCGACAGAACTTTTTAACTATCGGTGACGTTCCTTAGAAAAATGGTAGGAAACAGAACTGCTTCGCGGTGCTTTATACCATAGCATTTTTATAATTAAAGTTCTATTATTATTAACGTGATATTAACCCTTATTATGTTGTGAAACGAGCTCATGCACAGGACAGCATTTTTATCAACAAGCTTTTCGAAATCAAACTCATTGTACCTAAATACAAATATTATCACCTAGATTCACATTTATAATAATAATATTGGAATAGCATAATTAATCAAATTTTGCTTGCTTAAGATCTGTGCGTGCTGCTATCTGCTTAAGTCCATACTTAAAACATTGCTTAAATTAACAAACGTCATTTAGGCCCCAGATCCCACGCGCCGCTATCTCGCTCGCGCATTTTAATATTTTGATGATATGAATCTAGCTTTGAAAAATCGCAGCTGGTGTAATTGCTGGGAATGGCATTATAAGGTTCAGCAAAAATATCATCAAGCAGTGGAAGAGAGACTCTTACACACACGCTTACACCACACGTACACATTTTTGTAACATTTTTCTAGTAGCCTTGAACTAATCTTCAACGGCTTTGCCAAGAAATCAATAGAATCGTTTGAAGAAAAAAACACAGTTCGTTGTCATTATAACAATGCTAAAGCTAAAACAGCTTGAATTAAATTCACACCGATTGCTTTGAAGTAAATGTTGATGTTTCGAAATGCCCAAGTAGGTATAAGAAAGATGAGTTCGCTACAAATTGATTTAAATTTTCAATTACTACTCATCTTCTTCTAGACTGACAAGGAACATTCCTCTCTGACCACAATAGATAGCATAATCTTCTGTATATATACAAAATTAAAAGCTTTGACTTACTAACTGACATAGTTTAAAACTAAGCAAGTCTGCGTAGTAATTTTACCGACTATATAGTAAAGCGTTCGATAAAATTTACCACGCTCAGCTCCTTTCTAAGCTTCAGTCAGCTATATATTATTGGGCTGGATATTAAATAGCATGTATTTATGCAAAATTAAAAGCTTTTATTGAATAACTGGCACAGCTTAAACAACTACGCTCAGAAAAGTAATTGAGTGACTCATCATCATCATCAGCTTGGAAAAGGCCACTGCTGAACGAAGGCCTCCCCCTTAGACCGCCACACTGTACGACAACCTGCCATTTGCATCCACCGGTTGCCCGCGACTTTTACAATGTCGTCGGTCCACCTCGTGGGAGGCCTTCTTACGCTGCGTCTTCCGGTTCGCGGTCGCCACTCAAGAACCTTTCTTCCCCATCGGTTATCAGTTCTTCGAGCGATGTGGCCTGCCCATTGCCACTTCAACTTGCAAACCCTGCGAGCTATGTCGATGACTTTAACAGGGACAGGGAGACGTAATTTCTCCGAAACTGTTCACGAACGCATTGGAGGAATGAGTGAGTATTCCTTGTAAAATTTTACCAAGCCTTAAGAAAGAATTTTTATATACTTTATAATCCGACTCCGAGTAAAAAGATTCACACCCATAGAAAACGCGTTAGAACCTACTAGAAACACAATATACTTATAAATACAATCATAAAACATATTCAGTGCAAGATATTTCTGTACTCTATTTGTATAATTAGTGCATCGATATTCCACTGTACCGCGTGGCTTGTTGACGTCACGACACCGGCTAAACGCAATATAGTAGTTATAACTGACATCCAAACTTCACAGTGCGTGAGGCCTGCCCTAAGGGGGTGACAAAGTTTTAGCAGGTTTGTTTTTTAAACCTTTGTATGAAGACTTTCGAGTTATTATGAAAAGATATCACAGCTTATAAATTGCAGTAGGCACGTATACTATATGCCACGAAGGCAAAGCCGCTGGTGACCGCTAGTTTCCATAATATAACATCGATGTGACAAGATCGAATTAACATTTCTTGTCCATCACCACGCGATGATGTAGGCACGTCAAAACTTGTAGGTCATTCGAGAACAATGAGTCTCGCCAGCAATAATTTGTTCCGATTCGAATATAATATTACCTCGAAACTTTTTGTTGAAGTTTCTCCTTTGCGGTAAAGGTCCGGTATAACCATGAGCTGGCAACATTGTTTTTTTTTAAATAATATTCAATATTGCCCACTGCCCAATTATTTCTGAAAGGGAACCACAGTAGTAGCAGCTGTGGCAGTGTTTTTGAGGTTTTAGGGTTCCCTACTCAAAAATTAAGTTTAACGGGACCCCATCATCAATATTATAAGCGTCGTCAGTTTTTGTTTCCTACCTTTGATCTTACATCTTAGGAATCGTAATAATTACTTCGTTGAAATCTTCTCAGAATAATATTATAATGTATCTTTTGGCGATTAATAAAAATGACAAAAGAAGAGAGTTTCTGTTACATATAACTAGCGGAGATAATAATAATGTTTATTCATTTATTTTTTATTGTACTATTACAGAAACGAGTTACATATCGAAGCGAACTATAGAGTCAACAATAAAAAGAGGCGAAGTTAAAATAGAGTTAGCACTAAAGGTTCCGAGGGTTCTAGACTAAGAATGAAAAAAAACAGATCTAATAAAATTATGAGTGGTGTTAAGGGACTCTCGGTTTGTAAGTACAACTCGCACTTAGCTTAGGTTTTATGCGAGTGTTAATGCTACCAAGAAAATTTGCAATCAAATCTCGGTCTTAGTAAGTAAATGCAATGGTAAAATTTAGTGTTAATTATTTTCTCTCTACCATTAAATTATTCAGATATGATGGTAAAATAAGAGTAAATATAAAATTCCAAAAACCCATGTATTTTTAAACAGAACACTTTAATATTTTCACATGTACGTGTTTCCCCTTTAATATTTATGACTTCGACACAAACAAAACATCGGTACATTAGTATTCGATCGTGCTTTAAATTTTAGATTCGTAAACCGCTTTATCAAAAGCAATATCGTCTATGTATTAAACATTAGGCACCTAAGTTTTAAATGCGGCCGAAGCTGCGACATTTTACTTCGGGAACTTTTGAAAGAGGGGAGATTCTCCGAATTTTTGAGACTAATAAGTGTCGTAGCAAGTCCTGCATACTAAGAAGTCTCTCGTACATGGTAATAAGAGGAACTCAGGGGGAATATAAAACGCAGAATATCCCGCTATCATCTGAGAGGGTGCCGCTGTCAGAGTGTTTAAGATAACCCAGCACGTGACGCCTATATCAAAGCACTCAAACATGACGTGTCAAAAATCTCAGAGCAAAGGCTTCGAACGAACCATTCTTTCTGTGTCACTGAGACCCGTGTCTCAAGATACTCTAGACATTTTATTTGAACTGCATAATATTCTTAAAATAAGTCAGTGTACGTTTATTACGATAAACAACAAATGATTGTTATTTCATGAATTGCTATTACGGTCTGAATTTGAAATAAACAATCCGAAGTCACTTCTACGAAACCTCAATTTGTCTGTTGACAAAAAAACTCATCATACCGTAATGGTGTCTTATCATTTGCGCTGATTACATGTTCCTTCCAGCAACAGGAGGCGATGCTATTAAAATGTCATTAAAGTCACCTTAGTGTCATCTGAGTTCTTCGTGGGACCACTTTTTCTTGCAGTTTTTAGTTTTACGCTCCCAAATTGCCTCGAGTTCCCGTCTTATAAATTTCATGCCATTTTGATCGTAATGATCGAGCGGAAAGGATTGATATTATATTTTTGAAGGCAAGTGAACCTTTGTTGGGAAGGTGGAAACCGTTAATGACATTCGGTGTAATTTGATGTAAATTGACCGCCTTGGCTGACGAACACGCAACATGTCAACTATGAAATTGTTACCCAACTATAGTTGATTGATGCTTGGGATGTTTGAAGAGCGTAGAAGCGAGTTTTATTGATATAAGTAAAGCATTTTTTTATAAATTGTGTACTCTATTCATAATATGATATTGATTTTGGACCAAAAAGAGGTAGAAAGGTGAACTATAAGCTAGTAAAAAAATTAATAACACAATAAGAAACATGCATGTGAGCATGCGCATTGCGCATCCTGCACTGAGACAAAATTAGAAATAAGCCCAACATTTTGTTTGTATTTCCAAATATATTTTCGTTATTTTACGATACTACGATTTCTATTATATACTCATCATCGTCATCATCATCCCGGAGACGTCCACTGTTGAACGAATGCCTCCCCCTTAAACCGCCACGCTGTACGACAACCTGCCATTTGCATTCACCGGTTGCCCGCGACTTTTACAATGTCGTCTAAGAGGCCCTCTCGTCCCTCTCGTCGGGAGGCCTTCCTACGCTGCGTCTTCCGGTTCGCAGTTGCCACTCAAGAACTTTTCTTCCCCATAGGTTATCGGTTATTAATAAATAACTATTATTATATTATACTAATAAATAAAAAATATAACCAAAGAAGAAAGCTGTTATGCATAGAAACATAACAGCAGCACCCACAGAAAAGCGAAAGCCCTACTTCTTACGTAGCAGCAGCTCCAGATTTATAAACTTGCGAAAAAAATCCTGCGCCGCACTGCACTGAACTCGTCACCTTGATATATTACATGTCAAATCTCTTCATGCCCAGTAATTTATCTGGTGACATTTCCGTTCTAACCGAAACACAGTAATGCTTTCACACCACTGTGCTTGGTGACTGAATAACTAGCAAAGGTGTGGTACTTCCCCTGGTGGAATTAGCAGTTAGAGTCTACTATGTGCGGCCAGCATGGTTACAAGAAATAAAAAGGGCTAGCTAGCTCCTAGATGTAAGATATTTTAAATTACAAATGACCCTAAAAAGAAAACAAAACATAAGTTTTATTTGAACATCATTACCAGCAAACTTCGCAAGTAGTGGTTTCCATAATAAACGTTTAAAAATTATAAATGGAAAAAGTACGAGTAATAAATTATCTTCACCCAATCTGATATTGAAAATCGATGATCTCGTTGTTTTGGAAAGTTGAGGAACGGTAAAAAATTATGGATGAGTGTCACGGTGATTCCAGGAATTACCGTATCTTGAATATTGTAGCAGGAGAACATTAGTCGTGGTTTTGAGATGTATAAACTTAAATTTACTGCGCAAAAATATTGTCAACAAGTGGACTATAGAATATGAGCAGGTGTTATTATCGATAATTGCAGTCCGGGTGTCTTCAAACCAGTTTTTTCTAGCTTCTGGAACAGCATCACGTGAGATAGCAATAAAAAACCTGCCTGTTATTATAAAAAAACAGTATGACTAAGAATCTTGTCTTTAGAGAAAAATAGTGAACTTATGATGAAATTCTGAAACTAGATTGAGCGACCTGTGAAATGAGAAAATGGGTGGAGCGACGAACGTAACCTCAAGAGAAAAAACCGGCATCTCCTGTACCAGGAATCGTCTCTTGGCCGGATAATTGTCGATGTGACCGCGATATCTTAATAAGTGGTTCCTGATCAGAGTTCCTTTGGATCGCTTTGCATAATTTTTATTCGTTTATTACCCACGAGTACCGAGCCGTGATTTAGCGTAAGCATAACACTTAGCTGTAACTTATTGATCTTTTACGTGATCATCGTGAACTAAGCAATTTTTTTTATTATAAAAAAATCCAAAAGAAAGAAGTCAAAATTGTCCTTATTGTAATACAATACAGTACAATACAATAACACTTTATTAACACCATAGAAAGGACATTACAAACATAACATTACACTATAGATAGGCACAAAAACCTCCATCCAAAAAAAACAAAATAAGGTCAAAAAAAGGCCTTCGTTCAGCAGTGAACGTCTCTGGGCTGATGATGAGGCACAAAAGGCAGTCTTATCGCTAAGAGTGATCTCTTCCAGACAACCTTCGTATGAATAGGACAAGTTAAAATGTGAAATAAGGACGGACGGTGGAAGTACTAAGGAAGAAAATGGGACGAATTAATCCTTAAAAAACAAGGTTATTAAATACACTAGGTACATACGAATAGTTTACACTAATAAATATTGATATAATAATATATTCAAGAGCTTATAGATCGTTTAGAGATATAGAGATAGAGAAAGATCGTTTAAAAAATATATAATATGAAACCAACATCACACTCAAATTTAATATGAATGGATTTAAAAAAGTTCACAATGAATATCTTTTACTCGTAACCTAGATTAAAGGAGCGACTAATGCCAAAAGTAAGTAAAAGGTGTAGTTTTAAACACATAGTTTAATGATAAATAACGTAAATACTCAGATTAAAAAAATACTACAGATATGGGAAAAACCTAAAGAAGCCGAGTAACCGAATAGAATTTTGGAAAATAATCTGGTTTATTAAAAAATATAAATACAAATTACCAACAAAAAAATACTGTTTTAATTCAAATGCTCTAAATTATCAGCGACAGCATCACATATTTTTTTATGAATTACATAGCCAAACTAATTTTTTTGCACAATAGCCATTTATTTTTATTATTTCATGCCTTCATTTTGAATTATTAAATAAAATCCCACCTAAATTGCTCAAAGCCATCATCATCATCAATTGTATCATGTGATTTTCGACTCTAAACTAATGCAAGACGCGCGGATGAAATCTGATATTTTTCTGGCATTAGTCGCACTCTTAACAAACATAATATAAAAATTTAATATGGCACGTTTAATGCATAGTATGGCTTTTTCTTATCTGACGGCATTTCATTATCATCAGCAATAATATATTATACTATATTAGATATATAATAAACCACCTAATTTAGAAGGTTGACAACAACATGTCGCAACAAAGTGCATATTCTACATAACAAGAGTCTGATCCATTTAAATAAACAACAGTATTAATTCCGCCATCTATAGCTTTACCTATTTAAGGCAGGAATAAATTAAAATACCTATTTTACATGTACAAAGTTTTGTTACCGATGTAACAAAGTTGGTCCCAAACCAATTTGAATATCGGAATACAGAGTAGACCACTCTGTTGAATTAAATAATTTAAAGAGAAACATTGAACTTCGATATCTGGTAACTGCGATGAAATTAAGATAATAATATTATCGTTTAAGATACAATAAAGATTTTCTCCTATAATGGAAGTATTATAATAGAGTAGAAAACGGGAAACACAAGTATAAGTAAATCGATTCTATTTATTTTACAACTGAGTATGCATTATTATTATTATTTAATTATGTATTTAAATAAACATGCGTTTGGCCACAATCTTACCCAATGGTAAGCGATGATTTAGTCGAAAATGGAGCACACATGCCAAGAAAGTATAAATAATTTCGACATAAATATTCGATGAAAATTACAGAATAGGTCATAGGGAGGGTCATAGGGTTATAGGGAGGTATAGGTAAGAATCTAGTGTCATCCATATTTTAAACTCGTATTTCGCATAAGTTTAGTAAGATATTTTGAAAGCATTAAATGTGAGTATGAACAAGGATCAAAAAGTACAATAAACGTTAAAAGTTATATTCATAAAATTGAAATCCGTTATTGGCTGTCAGTTTCACTATAAGTCTCATTGTATTATTTTCAACCGACTTCAAAAAAGGAGGTTCTCAATTCGACTGTATGAATTATATATATACTAGAGATCCCCCGCGACTTCGTCCGCGTGCGGAAGAAATTCGGACCGCTCCCGAAATTCTCCACGTTAAATCATTCCGAGCAAACTCTAGAAACTCTACCGACTCTACCGACTCTACCGACTCTATTGACTCTACCGACTCTATCGACTCTACCAACTCTACCGACTCGACCGACTCGACCGTCTCTACCGACTCTACCAACTCTTAACTTCAACTTCTTAGTGGGTACCTACACTTTACAAAGAACACAACCTCCAAATTTTAAAAAGCCGGTTTTAGCCGGTAAGTGGTCGTTTTAGTAAGTGTATAATAATAGAATACCATGCTAGTAATAAGTAAAATATTTAAGACCTGTTTTTTATTTTTTGTTGAGCGTATGTACATCAACAGCCGGAAGACGTCCACTGCTGGACGAGGGCCTCTCCCTTAATGGGAGGTGTTGCCATAATCCCCACGCTTGGCAAGCGGCTTGGGGATCGCAGAATGGTTACCACCGTTAACTGAGAGGACGCTGCTGCCCGTCCTCTGGTGGTTCTGGATGCAGTTTTAGGACATACCCAGGTCCAAGCGTGTGTAATTAAAAAAAAAAGAAAAAAAAAGGTGTAGTTCTTCCCCAAGTGGACTCCCTAGGAGTACCTAATTAATAAGAAAAAAACGTTTAATACCTTATTATTAAGTCAATACGTTCATTTTGTATTGGTATTCTCACAAGCTCACAACAAGCCAACCATTTATTAAACTTGAGTCAGAAAATAAATAAATGGGATTTTCATAAACATGCTGCAGTCTGCCATAACCGAGTTTTTGTTCATCACAAACTTAAGTAGCGGTCAGTAAATAGCATTCGACTCAAAAACTAAATATTAGATCTCATAAAGATAGCATGAAACACTTACATTATTATAGCTTATTTAGGTACTACAAAGGATGGGGCCGCTTCCGCCGCTGTAATCTAGGTAAAAAGCTTTGATTGAGACGGAGCGCAACTTTTGTGGTCATTACTTTTTGTTCCTTGGCAAAAAGTTAAACATGGCTTGCAGACGAGTAGTTTTGAAAACTGTAATCGTTATTTGGAACTTCTAGATGACTTGTAATTTTTATGATACAAGTAGCTAGTTTTGATACACATAATAATTATTATTAAACGTAATCGGGAACACGATTTGCGAAGAAACTAACCGTCATATGGATAAAACCCTAAAACGTATATCAACCCTATTTTTGTTAAAAATTGTTTTGTCAAATTTCTTTCGAATTACGATTTGAGTTTGAAAAAAAAACAAAATACTTTTTAACTAAAATAGGTTTGAAATACTTTTTAACGTTTTATGCACAAGACGGTAATAATTATTCAAAACAAAATTTTGCGAAGTAATTAAACACTTAAAACTTTTTTTTTTCATTTTACAGATAAATGACACAAGACAATCGAAGTGATTTCCATGCATGCCGTCAGCATGTTGGGTACGCTTCCATCAAGCTTCCGTTCATCTGCTGACTGGTGGGTAGAGGGTTTGAACAATTTGTTAAATTTATTAATTGTCTCTACACACTCTTAGGTCTATTAAGCAATCCGATCTTTTTCGTGTAGAAGGTTAAGGTTGGGTAGATATGTGAGAAGTGGTATAATAATATGCCTATTTTTAGTTAACAAATGCACGTTTGCACAGTAAAAAACGCAAGCGCGCTTTTATTGCGGCTCACCATTTTTAAAATCCTCGGCATAATTATTCGTATTATTTTAGGGTCATCATAATTATCACCACCAGTCAGAAGAGAAAGCATCCCCTTTAATAAGGAGGGGTAGCTATAATCCCCACGCTTGGCAGGTGGCTTGGGGATCGCGAAATGCTCACAATCGTTAACCAAGAGGATGCTGCTGCCCTTCCTGCGGTGGTTCTGGATGTAATTTTATGTAATTTTAGGACATATCTTAAAATGGACCTGCATTTTAGAGTCGCGTAATGCTAAATAACGTCATTTAACTTTGAAGCCAAATATATACGGTGAAATTGACACTTAAAAATTATCCATTAACTGCGCCTTCTTCGACTTGGCGCCGCGCTCTCCTTCGCTCCTGCGGAGGCCGTGCCGGACGCCTTGGCGGCGGGCTTCTTCGCCGAAGAAGACGAAACTCGAGCTTGAAACTTCCCGACGCGCCCTTCCCCTTGGTCTGGATGAGCGCGCCCGACTCGACGGCGCTCTTGAGATACTTCCTGATGAACGGCGCCAGTTTCTCCGCGTTCACCTTGTACTGGGCCGCGATATTTTGCACCCAATTCCATAAATACTAAGGCTACAGACTTTTAAAGAACGAGAACGATATTAGATAAAACCGTTTTATCGAAATGCCAGTAATCGGTTCATAAAACCTAGTATAGTAGGTATATTATCTTTGATAAACCAAACAAGCTTCCGTGGGTCAGTAATAACTGCAATCCACCGAGTTGCCTTAGGACGACGTTTGTTGTTACCTCGGCACTTGACTAACTGTTATTTATTTACTATCCTTACGAGATAGCCACCAATTTGCCGTAGTTTATAGATAATATAATAAGCGATTGAAATACAAATATTGTGGAAATATAGCAATAGTTAGCGAGAGTGGTAAATTTTTTTTTTGCTAAAAGTATCATTAATGCCAAATTCTAGAAACGTTTAGTTCTTAATTGGACCTTTATAGGTTACATACATTTAAGCATGTTAGTTAAATTATACTTTGTGCTTTATTATCTACTCCACGGTTATGTCATAATGTTAATTTTATCTCGATTTGTTACACAAATACATCAGAAGCAAAATCATCAGAGTACAATTTTTTTACTCATTATCTGTTATTATTTTCCGATGATCATTGATAATTTTAGTACCACCTGGAATTGCTCGTCATATCATTCACATTCATCAACATCATAATCAGCTAGACATAGGCATCTCTCAAGGCAGCCACCAGGCGAACGTCTTGTTCGTCTCGTCACTTGAATGTATATTCAAGCGACGCCTGGTGGTAAGCGTCACGCCTGCCACTAACAGTACCAGCAGGGCTAACATGCGCACCGCGAGAAAATTTTGTCGTGTCTTTATGTCGTGCGAAAACGAGACAAACTTATACAGATTCGTAGGCTTGTCCTGTTTTGTAGAATCGAGAAAAATTTCTCGCGGTGCGCATGTTAAGCCTGCAGGGCTAAAAATGTAATCTTGCGAACACAAACTGCGCCGCACTGCACTGCGCTTGTCACTATGAAATATTAGATGTTAAATCTATTCATACCCAATAATTTCTCTTGTAACATTGCCCTTCCAACCGAAACACAGTAATGCTTGCAAACTACTGCTTGGCGGTTGAATAACTGACAAAGATGTGGTACTTCCCCAGGCGGACTCTGCAGTAGAATCAAACCACTACAAAAAAGTTTCCGCTAAATCATATTATTTTATATTTACTCACGGACATTCATTTATACAAATATAACTATCCCATTTAAGAAACTGTGTTTCTAAGTGCCCGTTTCTAAATCTACAAAATAATCTCCCCAATAGATTTATCCCTACTAATATAAAGGGTGACACCGATACACCCTGCTGTTTCTTTATGTTTAACGTTATTAGCTAGAAATGGTTCTGAACCCGGGCACGCGTTATTGTCAAGCAAATGGTAATGGTAATGGCCAGACACCATGTTGCTTTGTAAAATGGAGCTAGCGTCAATGGATAGAGCATGAACGTAGTCAAATTTGGTTTAGATTAAATGATATTCACCCAGCCCAACGTCAGAGTAGGTGAGTCTTCGGTCAGCCGGACCCGCTCGCCAGTGGACCCGCGGGTCAATTCAACCTATTCACATTTTGTAAAGGTCAACTGGACCCACTGTCCAATTTTATTATTACTACAGTCAAAGCCGAAGTAAAGCCGAATCCATTAGTTTTATTTTTATGACTATATACTAAAATCTTGTTCTGTAGTTTTTTGTATATTACAAATAAATGTAAAGGCTCAATTGATATAACAAACATATTTGTCTCTTTACTTTCCATGTCTATATTATTGAAATGTGATTAACAATGTCGGATTAATTTTATTGCTTTCATTCGATCGGTAATTTTTGATCGAATTTTTCTACTGACGTTGAATGAAATAACATGATGTACTTATATACATTTTCTATAAAATATTTTTGGATAATATTATCCCAAAATATTATAATAATTTGTAGTTTTTAAGTTTGTTTTTTTTGGCTTGATTATTTTCGTTAGATATAAAATCAAACTATAATTTGACTACATCTATTGTATGTAATGTAATTGTTTATTACTTAATTAAGAATGACTGTATATTTTATTGTCATAATTGGTAAAGTGGCACTTCCAGTCTCTTTAAGTTTAGAAATTTGACACATGGGAGTTCATAATAATATAATAATAAGGAATTTGAGATAAAAGGTCGCTCATTGATGTGCACAAATATTTTAATGTGAAATTTTAAATAAATAGTAGGTAATGTATTACTAACCGTTATTATTGTGATATATGCTAATAAAACAGGTAAAATATGTGTAAAATATTATTTACATCAATGCACACACAGGAAAGCAGGTAAGAAATGGCTACACAACCACAATGGTAACTAGCTTTAAGGTTATACTTATTAATTAAAACTACGATTATAAGATTATCTTTATTACTTACGACAATTTTAATACTGCCTACTAATTGAAACTAACAAATCAAATATACATTATTCCAAATCTATATTAATAAAAGGCTCTGTCCTGACTGATTGACTGACAGACAACGCACAGCCCAAACCGCTAGTCGTACAGACTTGAAATTTGGAGAGTGTATTCGTCTCGATGCGTAGGAGTGTACTAAGAAATGTTTTTCGAAATTCGACCCCTAATTGGGAAACGTTTGTATGAAAGTCCTTTGTTTTTGGATTTTTAGTCACGAAAATTTGGATTTGGACAGTTCATTCAAATAAAAAAAGCTGTTTTCAATAAATTTTTTACAGGGACGATTTAAGGGGCGGAAAAGGGGTGGTGGAATGTTGTATGGAAAGTTCTTTGTTTTTGAACTTATAGTGATAAAAAAATTATATTTGGGTAGTTCATTCAAGGGGGGATTGGTGTGAATTTTGCGAGCGGGCCGAATTTCTTCCGTACGCGGACGAAGTCTCGGGCGACCTCTAGTATATAATATAGTAACAAAAGAATACAGAATACTTATTTATCTCTAAGCTATACTCTGTTCGATGAGAATGTCTATTATTGAGCACTCTCTCTTGCACAATTTGTATATAAGTAAGTAAGTAAGTTCGTATAGGCTGAGTGGCCAGCCCTAGTGTCAGAGTTAATGTGCCGCCCCAGGGCCTCTGACATGGCTAACGGTTGTTGTTATAGAAACTAGAACAAACAACCGGGACCGACAATTTAACTTGTCATCCTACCCACGATAGCGCTCAGAAATAAATGCCACTCACGGTCACCCATCCGAAGACTGACCGGACCGTCCGTTGCTTAACTTCGGTGATCGTTCAGAATCACCTAGACAAGCTACGCCACGAGCGCTACATATAGTATATAAGTGAAAAGGACGGTACTAGCTATGACGGTAATAACTATGTTCGTTATCGGCGACCAATGACGTGCATTTTGACGATTTATATTAGACATTCTCAGCGAACAGAGTATAGGTGGAGTAATCTGTGCTTCTTATGGCGTTCCGAGCTCGTTTAGAACCGAGTAAATGGTTGATAAACAAGTTCACAAAACTATATCACTGATACAATTAATACTAATAAAACTATATTAATCACGTTATTCCCCTCGCCTATAGTTACCGTAAATTGCATTTCAATTTAATTGTAATATGTTTTTAAAGCTTAAGCAGGAAGAAAAATTATGAACCTGCTACGAGCAGTCTCTATGGGTTTCCGTCCCAGCTGCTTTGCCAATTAAGCTACATATGTCTCTGCCTTAGGTGCCAAATTTCTCAAACTGTTTCAAGTTACCAACTAAAGCGTTGGTGGCGCCATCTGTAAATTTTTGTAACACAAAGGAAGTGTGAAAACACTTCATTCAAAAATATTTAATTATAATATTTTATAAATATAATTTTGAATAAAAAACAAAAGTTTTACAGTAACAGAAGACGAAATTAGCCATGTGGCATGCAAATACGTAAAATTGTTAGGAAATTTAGCTAACTAATTACAGAATTCAATATTCTCGTAAGGGAATATACAGTTCCAGCCACATTTACTTACAATAACAATGTTATTGGTCAAATTATGGAGCTGTGAGGCATGTCGCCCGCAGGTCAGATGTGGTTAACCGATGCGGGCAGACGGAATTCTCTATCCCGACATCTGACGGTTTGCAACTCACAAACAGACTATTTTATATTATGTAAGTTCTTACATTTTTGTTCCTAAAGGAACACATTAATACTCTTAAGGAAAACGTAGATAATCAAGTTTAAGTCCACATTTAAGGTAAGGAATATAATACGCTTTAAAAAAAACAACTGACTTCAACTTTGATAGTTCGAATACCTGGATGACATTTTCATATTATCTAGTAATTTTGATTTAAAAACCAAACTACAAATCCGATATCGATAAAATGTATATGGGACCTCTAAAGTATTACCTACCAAACAAAAAAAAACATTAAAATCAAATCATAATTGGCGGAGTAATCGAATCACGTACATTAAAAAAACATACAGTCAAATTGAGAAACTCCTTTTTTGAAGTCGGTTGATAAAAAGGGTAGAGCGATTGGTTCATACTCTCCGGGGTATTCAACAGCCTTTAATCCTACTGCTGGGCATATTCCTTCTATTGAGAAGCGTTTGGGTGATGCTCCATCACGATGGCTGGGAAAAATACGATCATAATGGGTTGGCAGATTCACAAAAGCCATTTTCTTCTCTGGGTGTAAGGAAGTTTTCTCATGATGTTTTCCTATAGATACAGAAAATAGAGTGGTAAGAATTTTTTAAACCCGATTGATCCGTAAAACCCATTATTCCTTATAAAATATGATCTAATTATATAACAAATCATTTGTCAAATTTAAAGGTTAATCAATTTAAGGTTAAGTCAAGGTAATTTTTCTGCATCCTAGACTATCTTTGCTTACTCCTAAGTTATGTTCTGTTCATTTCTTTTACATCTGTTTATTTTTCCATTGATGTCCTTTAGAACAATAATCTATCTCCATCACTAGAGTTTCAACCCTGTGAAAATACGTCTATTTATTGCAAAACATAAAATACTCCAATTAATTAAATAAAGTACTTAACAAACAGATCATAAACAAGAACGTTCATTGAATTTGTAACAAAACCTTTAAGTTGATTGCTAAAACCGATTACAGTTCCAGTTTTAGAGAATGTGACCAACATCGTTGACAGATCGCCTGCTCAGTGACAGTTGGCTATAATGAATTCCTCAATTACAAGAATTTTACAAATACCCTAACTTTAACTTTAACTTTATCTTGAAAGTTTTAGGATAGCATTTTGTCTGTAGTCAAAAGCTTGGTAAGCTGGCAATCCAATGATCTGATAAATCCCGGGATAAGAACTATTAGCTGAAGCAAGACATTCTTTGCAGCATTATGAAATCGCAAGGACGACAGCTTGGACTCGGACTTTTGTTGTTCTTTAGGCGATTGTTTACTTGATTTGTATTGAATGAGAAGAAAATCAATAAAAAAATATATTTTTTGGCTCAAAACTTCACTAAGGAAGCCTGTAAGCATGTTTCAATGTTTTCTGTATGCACAGTACGACGAACCCTCATTCGCATCGTAAACACTAATCTACAAACTATAAACTACTATTTTATAGTTAAACAGGCTAAGTCTTTGAGAACTCACTTGATGTCTTGGTGTATAGCGAAAATGTGTTTATTACACAGGTAATAAACACATTAAGCCTGGAAAGGATTCTAACTCTCAAGTTAGGCTACTAAGAACACATAACATTGTCAACGGTTTTTTGGAGTTGAGAGTATAGCACACTAGGCTAGGGCCGAGGCAAGTCAAGGCGCAGTCGAGATAACGGCATGGTGGAAGAGTAAAGGCGTAGGGACCAGCGTCGCGTCGCCGCCTCGACCCCGCCATTACTCCGCCTTGACTGCGCCGCGACTCTGGCAGAGAGCGCTGACCAATTCGATTGCTGCATAGAGAAAGTAGAAAAGGCGCGCCTCCTCCGCCTCGACGACGTCGCTTCGACTTTTATTAAATCCTACTTCTTTAATTCTGTGTGCGATGCGCTTAATCCGGCTGCTAGCAACCAAAATAATCAATGATAGTCTCAAAAAAATATTAACCACAAATACCGTACCTTTCTTCCATTTCCAAGACAGAACAAAAGACAGGCATATTCAATTAAGCGTTATTTTGCCATCTGCCAGCTACAGTCGCTGCCGATCCAGTGCGGACGTGCCGTCACGTCGAGGTACTACCACCGGCCGCAACCGACGTGCCAGCTTACCAATGTATTTTGATACAATTGATATCATTACAATTTTTATTACTTACCTATACTTTATTTACTGATTTTTCTTAATGAACTAATACAATTTTCCTTCTTAACATTTTTAGAACAGCTTCCGTTTGTTTAATTTGATTAAGCTGACAGTCTTGACCTGTCAAGACTGTCAGCTTGACAGGTACCTGTCAAGACTGTGTTTCATTGACAATCGATCATTATACTAAACGAGCAGTGCCCCACGGTTTCACCCGCTTTCCCTGGAATAAAAAGTAGTTCTATGTGTTATTCCAAGGTATAAGCTACCTACTATACCAAATTTCATCCAAATCCATTCAGTTAAGTATGCATGAATAAACAAACAAACAATAAAGAACACCAAAGAAACAAACATTTAAACACCCAAACATACAAACTTTGACAGTTATAATTTATTAGTATGATTATTTTATCTACTCTCTACATTTTATGGTAAAGCTGATTATATAAATTAATAGACACTGGAACTTCTCAATGGTATAGTATAGGCTAAAACACTTTTGGCTCCTTGGTATAGTTATCAAGAAAACTTTTAAATATGAATAATAAACCAGTTTTAAATAGTTATTTTATAAAGTCGTTAAAAACATTTCACTCTCTCAACTTTCCACTGTAGAGTTTCTTGTGTCAGGGGTTTCTGAACATACACCTAGATACAAACAGCTAACACCAAAACTAAGGATAAAATATGCAAATCAAATTCATCTTCAAACATCTTCCGGTTGTTAATCGAACCCGAAATCTCTAGCAGACGCGATACCACCATCATCATAATCAGCCTATCATAATTATAGTCCACTGCTAGACATGGGCCTCTCCCGAGACTTGTCATTCAGGCCGATCTTCAGTTTTCCACTTCCAACCACTGCCAGCGTCTCAGGGCGTCCTAAACGTTTGCTCAACGTCTACCACAGCGGTTATCGGTTCTGCAACAGATATGACCTGCCCATTGCCATTTCAGCTTAACGTATTAGTGTTGAGCTACGTCGGACACAATAGGTACTACTAAGCTGTTGACTTCTCCTCCGACTTCCCCCTTCATACGAAAATTAGTAGATTAAAAACCACTGCTAACCACTGCGAGTACGTCAGAATTTCATTGAATTTCATTGTATTTCATAACTCAGATTGCGTCATCCTAGTGATTGGCCAAACGCAAGCATAGAACGTTATCTCGCCCCCTGCCCGTAACGGTGAGTCGTGCTTGTAGTAGAAATTATGTTCATGAGCCATCAACAGGCTATATGATTAACATAGGTCATCGGGATTAAAAATTTCAGCTTAGTGATAATATGGGAACTACAACACAGTTCAAACTTCACTATGATGATGCCACAGTACAAAACGTCAATCTGGAAAAGTCAGGGAAGGCCTTTGGATGCTATGGGATACATTAGAAGAAAATACTACTACGTCGACTAGTACAAGACAAAATACTTTTATAATAATGCATGTGGTAAAAAATATACTCAGGCACTTGGTTTAACTAAGGAAACGACGCAATAATTGTAATAAAACCTTTTAACAGTGATCGTGTGCAGTGATATAAAAATGAATAATAATCTCGTACACCTAACTCAATACTATAAAAAAATAAGGAGTGAACACGAAAGTTTAATTTGAATTACAAAAATTGCGACGGAAGAGCTTGTTGTATTAAAAGCATATTCATTATGTATGTAAATAAGATAAGATTAATAGGGGCTTTAGAAGCGTTGGCTGTAACAGAAATTATTACTCAAAGAAGAGATGTGAAGGGTCCGGCAGAAATATGCAAGCCATTATCCGGCGCAAAAATGCAGTTCCTGGTATTTTACTTTGTTTATCCTCTCTTATCACCAAAAATACAGATATTAGAACAAGAGGTAACAAAACATACCTTTAGGATAGCTGGTGGCACGTAGCAGGCGCGGTGACTGATACTGTGAGTGTAGCTAGTTTTAAAAGCAAACTTAAGAGCTGGCTTATCAAGCAGACGTTTCATTCGTTTGATGAATTTCTGCAATGTATCTTATAATGGGACATGACGAGCTTGTGACGATGCCAGAATTGTGAACATGCGAACAAAGTAATACGCCGAGCTCTTCATACACAGTAATTTCTCTGGTAACATTTCCCAAACCAAAACACAGTAACGCTTACACACTACTACTTGGCAGTTGAATAACCGACTAATATTCCTCAGTTCTGTGCTAATCTGGTCCAGGTACTGACCGCGGTGGTGACGATATCACCGACCTATTTTCACAGCTGGACCACCAACGCTCCGCTTACTTTGCCTGGGCCACGACTCTGCTACAACCTTACTCGACCTGTCATCACAACGCCTGGCAACGTGTCCTGCCCGGCTCTACTACAGCACCCATAACCATGGTTTCGACGTCTTGAACCTTTGTACTTCGTCTGATTTCGGTGTTAAGAACTCGATCTTGGCGCTTGATGCCGAGCATGTATCTTTCCATAGCTCTCTGTGCTACCCTAATTTTGTAAACAGCCTCATGTACGAGCGTCAAGGTATCGGCACCATACGTCGTGGTGGGCAGAAGGCACTGATTCATCATAGAGCTCACTTATTTTCTTCAGTTTGCCTTGATGACCGAGGAAGAAGACAATTAATAGAATCGTAAGCCTCATAATGACTCATAATGGGTCATAAAATTTAAGAACGGGGTGAAAGAAAGGATACTCTTGAAATAACTATATACCTTACTGTGAATATAGCTTTAAGATGAGGTGAATGAAAAATATATTTATACTTTAACTACCAACAAAGATATATATACAAAAAGATAAGATAGCAATTATCAAATAAAATAAAAATTACTCTCTTTTACCAATTATGCCGGAATAAAAAAAACCCGACTTATAATATTTTATAATAATCCAATAAAAAACCAGACCAGTCTTCTTATTATTATAAGTTCACCCAACGCCCAAGAATACAATATGTAAATATTTATAAGAAGTCATAAGTTTTGGGTAGTTAGTAAATCCGGCCAAAACACAACACATTGCGTTAGTATCCTACCATAAGCCCCATCTCTAGTAGAACATAGAATGTTACTCTACTCCCAACCTTTGCATGTTTCTATGACGTTATTGGCTCCCGAATGATTACGTTAATGGACTTTACGTTTTAACGATCTTTTAGCTCTTGAAATTGACTATAAAAGAGATACGGTTTAATTTATGACCATTAGGAATTTTGCCTTTAGTAAAATGTAGTGAATCGCTCCCTTGCGAATTTATAGTTCTTTTGAAGATATTTTTTTCTCCATTAAAGATAGAAACACTTGGCTTTACTTGGCTACGAATTATTGCCTATTTGAAATCGAGCTCTTTGTTATAGCAAAATCACAATAGTTATTTATTATGCGAATTTAAAAAAGGGCTCAACTCAAACTTTCTTATGTATAAACGATCGGTGAACCATTTTGTTTTATTTTAACTGTTCACCACTAGACAGAATCTAATTTCATTTATTTTGTATAACGAAGAAAACATTTAAATCGCCTTATGAAATTCTGAAATACAAGCGTTCATAGTATTTTAGGGGACTTCTTTGCCTTTTTTCTCGCAGAGTGTTGGCATATATTTTCAAAGAATAAATTAAACGTGAACCCACATTTTGCTATAGAGCTCATTCTGTCTAGCATGAAATGATGAATATAAATCTAATGCTTCTAATTTTCTTGACGAAATAACAGATTTTAATATATTTTTGATTTAACAAGTATGTTAACAATTAGTTTTGTTATGAAACAATAAAATGCAGATCAAAAATTCAGTTCAATTAATCATTATGTCTTATGCCAGAGAGCCGTGGATATATTTAGAATGATCATCACCGATCATTGTCCGACCGCTGATAAGTTAGCCTTCGTTCAGCAGTGGACGTCTCCGGGCTGATGATGATAATAATCGTTGTTATTTTTTTTAGGAAGCATACGTCTGTTAGAACACCAATTTACCGTAAATTTACTATCGTCAACCCGAAGACCAACTTACCGATAAATTAGAGCAATTTCTGCGGATCTCACCTCTCCTCACCACCTCTCCTCACCACCTCTCCTCACCACCTCTGCCAGTCCTAGCCAGTCTTGTCTAATATTCTAGCTTAAAAAATTCAACAGAAGTTGTATTTTATGGCAAAAAGTAACAATGTAAGCTTTTACCATCAAACGTAAAATGTACGCACCTCACTAAGCTTCAGTTAAATAAATAACCACAAAATTCAATTCAACGGACCGTTATAAAATAAGCTCGAGGCTACAAAGTCGAATCGTTTTGCGCGGTTAACCGCACCATGTTCTGTCAGGTAAACCATGGATTTGAAAGTTTACATGGAATTTGAAATGGACTGACATTTTCAATGAAGAATACTGGGATACACAATGATGGTTGTTGACGCATTGGAAGAGAAAGACTTATCACCGAGAGACACCAAACTAGATTTTGAAAAATAATTATTGCATGCATGTTTAAATAACTAATAACACGAAGTAACAGTAGTACTTTTATTTAACCTGTGGTATTAATTACCTGCAAAACAGTATATTTTTTGAGATAAATAGTGTTCTATGGGTGAATCAAGTTCAATTCGGTTTCGTTCGTTCAATACATACTTATACTTACTTACTTATAATACATACTATACCCAGTCACAAAACAAACATTTACACTTATACATACATTTACATTTATAGTACTGCTGTTAAGTGAGAACCAAACTAAACATTTATACACACACTATCGTTAATCACACTCTTGTTTTAAGGAATAACGAATTATAAAATAACATCAGAAATCCCAGTGCCCCAGTGTTTTATATTCCCCTTTTTTTATATTTTTTTTCTTGCCAATTATCTTATTGTAATAATTTTTCGGGTAAAAAGTAAAAAAGTTAAAGTACAATTATCATCATCAGCCCGGAGACGTCCACTGCTGAACTAAAGCCTCCCCCTTAGACCGCCACACTGTACGACAACCTGACATTTGCATCCACCGGTTGCCCGCGACTTTAACAATGTCGTCGGTCCACCTAGTGAGAGGCCTTCCTACGTTGCGTCTTCCGGTTCGCGTACGCAACTACATATTTTTTTTATGATATAGTAAAATCACAGTCTCAAGCAGTTTTTTTCTTACTAAAACTAGGTACCTACTAGGTTACATTAATCCAATTTTTTACCGAAAGAGCTTATCTAGGTTCACATTATTATGCATATCGGTATCAAGAGTACGTACTGTGTATGTACAGGCAACAACAATAATTTATGCTATAGTAGTAATGAAACTTGGCCATCGAATTTCTCAAAACGGCTTTGCCAGTTATTCAAGCGCCAATCATTAGTGTGCAAGCATTAATAAGCATTATTATTTATATTTGTTGTATAATAAGTATGTATTTACAAAAAAAAAGTTTATAAGTATAGTCTACCAACTATCTGGTTTCCATATTACAAGCTTTGCTTAGTTTGGGGCTAGATGGCGCTGTGTGAAAAATGTCCATCGATATTTTTTTTTTTTTTTTTTTTTTATTACTGTGTTCCGGTTTGAAGGGCAATGTTACCAGAGAAATTACTGGGTATGAAGAGAGATTTAACATCTAATATCTCAGGGGACGAGCGCAGTGCAGTGCGGCGCAGGATTATTCGCAAGTTTACAATTCTGGCACTGCTACTGTTAGTGGCAGGCGTGACGCTTACCACCAGGCGAACGTCTTGCTCGTCTAGTTACTTGATTATATGATTATTGGGTTATTTAAAAAATGCAGCGATGTATTTTGTCACAGTTCTAGGTATCAGTGCAGTGGTCAAGAGTTATCTTCTACCTTCAAGAGAGTGTCTCATTCCTATCATTACTTAATTTATAAAAAATGCATTATAAGTTTGTATTTATTTTTGAATGGCAGCCACTCACATTAACACCAAACACATCAAACGCGCTTTCAACTTGTTATTTACAAACCTGTTGATCTTTGGCGGCTACTACCTCTCCACTCTCTTGCATGCAAATGCGAAAAACAATTTTATTCCACATTACACTTGCCGTATTTGAAATGTGCTGTCGATACGTCACTGGCGTATCGGATAAATGGTTGAATATTGGTTCGAAACAGTTCCACGGTGATTTCCTGGAATTTAGAGCGATACGCAAAGTGGAGAAATATTTTATTTAAGGTGTGATTTCACACTCGTCGTCAACCATAAGACGTCCACTGCTGGACGAAGGCATCCCAATAGAGGGATTTCTTCCCCATCGGTTGCCAGTTTTTTGAGCAATGTGGCCTGCCCATTGCTACTTCAACTTGCAAACCTTGCGAGCTATGTCGGTAACTTTGGTTCTTTGGCGAATATCCTCGTTCCGGATTCTATCGCGGAAAGTAGCTCCAAGCATAGCTCTCTCCATTGCCTGTTGCGTGACTCTGAGTTTCTCCAAAAGGCCAGCAGTCAAAGACCACGTTTCAGTTCCATATGTCATCACTGGCAACACACACTGGTCGTAGACCCTTGTATTCAGACACAGCGGGATTTTGGACGAGAAGATATTACACAAATTCCCGAACGTTGCCCATCCGAGTTGGATTCTTCGGGCGACCTCTTTGTCGAAGTTGGACCTACCTAACTGAACACTCTGTCCAAGTGAACCTACTGTTTAGCTACAGGCAACAACATAGTACACTTAAAAAATCTGATAAAATGATTGACCCTGGTTTTGTCTCATTGTTCATAAAAGCGTCGCTGCCGAATTGTATTTTTGTAGGGCGCTTGCGTATTGTGTTCTTTATTTTCATTCAATCACTCGGCAAGTTTATCTGGCTTTAGGCCTGTCGCCCTTTAACAAAAAGTTACTTTAAAATATTGCCTGCTATACGTCCTCGCGTCTTGAATCGTCCCCCGGCTATCCCTAATACCCGACGAAACCAATTTGAATTCAATTTAGCTTTTTTTCGAGCAAGCTTTTGTTGCCTCTCAGTTGTGTTTACCTTATTCGATTTCTGTAATTTCATTCATAACAAACTGGATTTGGGGTTCGAAAAGCCCATCGGGGTTGACAGGGGCGTTTGAAATAATATTCTCTTTGATAAGAACCGGTTTTGGTGTGTAAGTGTTGGGGTCCGTGCTATGGGCTCGTAGATTTCGGATGGGATTTGTCAAAGTGAAGTGACAAAAACTAATTATGGGCCACAATGAGGCGTGAGGGGAAAGGGATACGATGTAATCGATGTGATATCGATTTCACCATTCGTTAGAAGAGATGTGTGAAACTCGATTATTAATTGTGAGCACAAAGTTCACATTGAACGTATCGATAGCTGATATCGTAGAATCCGTCTGAAGTAATGTATTATGTTATTTTACTTCCAGTTTCATATAAAATATGCTTTTTGATGTATTTGTTAAAATCTTTCAGTGTATGTTCTTGAAAATCGTTTTAAATTTACTATATATTTTTTAATCAGTTATCGTGTAGTATAAGTATAGTTAATATAAAACTGCAAAGTTTTGTTAGTGTACCATCACTAGAAACTATGCTAGTAGGTGCTGAAAGGGGAATTACAAGAAAGTAGGTAATAACCTAAATAATAACATTACCTGCTGTAAAACCTTACAACGTCGTCGGTCCACCTAGTGGGAGGTAAGGTGGACCTACGGAAGAAATAAAATCCCCTGGTACACCCAGTTATCTTGAGGTGGACTACGGGAAGAAAAAAATGCCCCTGGTACAGCTAGGTGAACAGTATAGGTGGACCACGGGCAGGGACCGGAATAAAGTCAGAAATATTTTTTGTTCCCATAATACCACCAAGCCATGTTGATTGGTGCTGTTTTGGGAATATGCTAGGTGCTTATTTCATGGGTACTCTTAAAATTGGTGCTCAATCGGGAAAACCCCTGAATAACTTTGTGTGTCATCCGCATAATAAATTATTATTTCTGTTTAAAAAAGAATCCATCAACCAGTATTGATGGTACTTCTCTGACCATCAAATAATTAACGCAGAGTTCATGTGCGCTGACCTTTTATGTAGGTTAGAAATAACACAGAAAATATTGTAAAAACATTATATTGGAATTTTTCTACAAGCCTTGACAACCGCTTCGTTGTCAATACAATACTCTAAATTATATTAAATTCGAAAGCCAAAGTTGCCTTTTTAAATCTCTATCAAAAAACCAACCTGCCTTTCGCATTGACATTAAGGTTACACATTTCGTAGCAACACCTCTTTGCTCCAACACTCCTCCTTAACCTTATGTCCATTCTCGCACCTGTCATGCTTCTCAAACACACATACCCATACCTCTCACACACCACTCAAACTTCCCTCTTGGAAGTGGTTTTGTTAAACCATCTGCTATCATGCATGCTGTCTCTTTATATTTCAGTATGACATGATCATTCCCAATTGCTTCACGCACGAAGTGATATCTTACATCAACATGCTTGGTACGTTGGTGGTGCACTGGGTTCTTCGCCATAGCGATGGCAGACTGACTGTCAGAATAGATGGTCATGGCATCATCCGATTTATAGGCCTGTCCATCAGATATCTCTGCGATAAACCTCCGCAGAAATATTGCTTCCCTAACTGCTTCTGACAGGGATACATATTCAGCCTCTGCTGTGCTGAGAGCTACAGTTCGCTGTTTGGTGCTCTGCCAAGAAACAGCTCCACCTTGAATAAGGAATACTGATCCAGAATATGAGCGACGATCGCTGTCTCCAGCGTAATCGGCATCAGCGTATCCTTCAATCAATTCTTGCTGATTTCTTCTTGTGTATCTCAAACCCAAGTCTTTTGTCCGTTTGAGATACCGCAGCACTCGTTTAGCGGCAACCCAATGTTGTTCCTCAAAACATTCATTAAATTGGCTCAAATAGTTCACTACATGAGCTATATCCGGTCTTGTACACACTGCTAGGTACATGAGTGAACCTATTAATGCTCGATAAGGAATCTTATCGTCAGCTTTCTTGCCATGTACAGGCTTGTCTAGCTTTTGTCCTGGTACTGCAGGTGTGACCACTGGTTTGCACTCTTCCATATTGTATGTTTTCAAAATTTTATCTACATACTTCTCCTGATGTAGCTTAATCCCATTAGAATCTTGCACAATATGGATCCCCAACATCAACTCAGCCTTACCAAGGTCTTTCATGTCAAACCTGGACATCAATTCCTTCTTAACCTTAAGCATCTCTTCCTTATTATTCCAGAAAATTAAAATATCATCGACATACACAGCGATGATGATTATTTTGCCTTCCTGTGTCCGCATATAGACGCATGGCTCATTCTCTGATCTCTTAAATTTTAAGTTTATCAGCTCGGAATGAAACTTTGCGTTCCATGCTCGTGGAGACTGCTTCAAGCCGTACAATGACTTTTGTAAAAGACATACATATTCTTCTTTGCCTTTTGCCTCAAACCCCTCCGGTTGTTTCATGTACACGACTTCATTTAAATTTCCATTTAAAAATGCCGTCTTTACGTCCATTTGATCAATTTTCAATCCCATTTTAGCTGCTAAAGCTATCAGCACTCTCAAAGAACTGTGTCTGATAACGGGTGAAAAAGTATCAAAGTAATCAACGCCTCTACGTTGACTGAAGCCTCTCGCAACGAGTCGTGCTTTATAACGAATCTTTCCCCCCGCCTCTTCTTTGATTCGAAATAACCATTTCGAATCAACGATGTTGCTCGATCTCGGTGGCTTCACTAGTGTCCAAGTATTATTCTTCTTTAGAGCATCTATCTCCTCCTCAATTGCTTTTTTCCACTTCTCTTTATCACTGCTAGATAAAGCTTCACTAATCGTATGTGGAGAATCACTTTCGAGTGCTTGGTATGTTATATGATCTGGAAATTCCTTTTGTTTCCTCTCTCTTAACGGATATCTCCTCTCTATGGACGGTTCTGGTTCTGGTTGCAGTACCTCTTCGATCTCTTCATTGGGTTCTAACTGCAGATCCTCTGGTTCTTCGTCATCTCTCCCATCAAGAGATTCCCATTCATCACAACTTTCCGTTTCATTGTTGTGTGATGCTTCATTATGATAAGAATGTGTACTTGTTTCTCTTAAGGTCTCATTATGTTCTTGAGATTCATCTTCAGTTTCCATATGAAACTCATCTTGTTGATATTCAATTTCACTCCATGTATTTTCTCTTTCAGTGTTTGTTGATTCTACTGATAGATCTTCGTGTTCAAAAATCAAAGGAGTCTCATCCCTTTTCGAATCTGAAGTTCTCTCAATTGAGTGAAATTGGTTTTCAAAGAAAACAACATCTCTTGCTTTATGAACCAGCTTGGTTTCTGGATCAAACAAACGATAAGCTTTAGAATCTTCGCAGTATCCAACATGAAGCAACTCTTTGCTCTTCGGATCCCATTTAGTGCGTTTTTGATTGGGGATGTGCATAAACGCTCTGCATCCGAAAACTCTAATAAACTTCAGATTTTGTTTCTTTCCAGTCCAAGCTTCTTCAGGAGTTTTATTCCTAACTGCTATCGTCGGTGACTTATTTTTCAGATAGACAGCAGTCTTCACAGCTTCCGCCCAAAGCTTATTACTTAATCCAGCTTCTTGGATCATGCTCCTTGCTTTTTCAACGATTGTTCGGTTTGCTCGTTCTGCTACACCATTCTGCTCAGGTGTGTATTCGACGGTTAGCTGATGTTTCATTCCGTACTTCTTCATGAACTCCTTCATGCGAGTATTGACGTATTCTTTGCCATTATCGGACCGAATTGTGATCAATTTCTTCCCAGTCTGTAATTCCGCAAAGGTCTTAAACTCTTCAAGTTTATCAAATACTTCACTTTTACATTTTAGAAAATAAACGAAGGTTTTTCGCGTAAAGTCGTCAATAAACGTAACGAAGTATTTAAATCCGCTGAATGACTCGACATTCATTGGCCCACAGACATCTGTATGTACCAGCTCAAGTACATTGTCTGCTCTGTTAGCTTTACTGCTTTTATTAAATGGCTGTCTGGTTTGTTTTCCCTTCAGGCAAGCTACACACTCTAGTGTAATAGAACTGTTGGAAAAACTTACCCCTGTCGCCATACGATCACGTAATAGTTTTAGGTTACGTACGCCTAGGTGACCCATCCTTTTATGCCATAGCTCCATCTCACTGACAGCAGCAGTCGCCAACGCAGTGTGCTCCAAACTTTGCTTCAATTTGTACACACCATTCTCCTCTACACCTGTAAGTAAAGGTTCACCAAGTATACTGCAGTTACTACTTTTTACTATGTTAAAACCTCCTTTGAAAAACACAACTTTCAGATCTTTCTTAGTTACAGCACTCACACTGAGTAGGTTTGAGGCTAAACCTGGAACAAACATCGCATCAATCGTAACATTAGGTTTTTTACTCACCACTGTTCCACTTCCTACACCTTGCAGCCTTTCTCCATTCGCACAAGCCACAGTCACGCCCCTTTCATACTGCTTCAAATTGTGTAACCATTCGCGTCTTGAAGTCATATGGTTGGAAGCTCCAGAGTCTACAATCCAAGAATCTTCTGAAGTTGAAGTCGCCAACGCCAAAGCCACAGAAGCTGCATCGGTCTTCTTGCTTCGATTCTCTGGACAGTCTCTCGCTTTGTGCGGTCCGTTACAAATAAAACATTTCAACGTCTTCTTTTGTTTTTGTGCAGCGCTCGAATTCTTCTTCTTCGATAAAAGAGCTTGACTGTTTGTACTCGTAGCTGTATGTGTATCCTCCATTTGGTACAGTTTTGTTTTAACATAATCTGTAGTAATCTCAATATTTGAATTTTCAATTGCCAATCGCATAGCTTGAAAATTTTCCGTTACACCTTGAAGTATTAGGGCAGCCAATAATTCGTCGTCGATCTCCTTTCCGAGATCACTCAGTTTTTGTGCTGTTGTCATCAATGCTGTAATATATTCTCTTATAGTCGGGAACTGCTCCAGTTTCAGACTCACAAGCTTTGATAGCAATCTGCAACGACTATTCAGCCCTTTATCTTCATATGCTTTCTCTAAAACACACCAAGCCTCTTTGGCTGTTTTAGCTTGACGTACATGAATTAGGCACTCTGGTTTTACCATCAAACAAATCCTAGCTCTTGCTTTCTGGTCTCGTTTCTTGCCTATCTCATCTGCGGGCGTAGCCTGCGTGTACTCCCATAGATCATCATGTACTAAATATAATTCCATCATAAATTTCCATGAGTTGTAGTTATTGGCGCCATCAAGTTTTTCAAATGAGGCCAAACTCATACTATCGTTTTTACTTACGATTTCTCCTGAGTTATATTCTCTGCTGTTTATTTCTCGGTGCGGGTCCATGACCATTGATGGTACTTCTCTGACCATCAAATAATTAACGCAGAGTTCATGTGCGCTGACCTTTTATGTAGGTTAGAAATAACACAGAAAATATTGTAAAAACATTATATTGGAATTTTTCTACAAGCCTTGACAACCGCTTCGTTGTCAATACAATACTCTAAATTATATTAAATTCGAAAGCCAAAGTTGCCTTTTTAAATCTCTATCAAAAAAACCAACCTGCCTTTCGCATTGACATTAAGGTTACACATTTCGTAGCAACACCTCTTTGCTCCAACAACCAGAAAGTCGGTAAACGTAGCGTAAAACACCCCGGGAGAAGATGAAGTGACGCTATACATAGTATAGCTAGCAGTCGTTGTAAGCAGAAAGACGAATACCAGGCTGAGTGACGTGCCTTGAGAAAGGCACCAGCAGTGAATATTAATGACGATAAAAGAAATATTTTGATTTTGTGATTATCTGTTATAACGATAAAAAAAATCGCATTAACATTGTGCGAGTACTGTAGAGTATTTTTTCAGGCATAAGCCTTTTTTAAAACTACAACAAACTACATACAACGTAACTAACAACTTAAACTACCTACTAAGCCTACTATACAAATCCCAATGAAAGTCTAGAGACAATAAAAATTAGAGAAAATTTGTGGTATGCAATTGAAAAACTTTAAGATTTATTTATTATTTTAATAATTATAAAGATAATATGCCCTAGAAATTAGAACTAGCAGAATTTCTCCTTCAAACGATCCCAATTAAAGCTTCAGCCCACCGCAGCGATGTTTTCATCAATTTGCCTGTAGACGACCCGCTGGGCGAGTGGGACAAGACAAACAATAACACGGCACCCTGCGGTTTACTTATTGCATGAAATGTTAACTAAACAGTAGTGTAGATTGCACGAAATAGGCCAGTAGGCGTGTAATTTGCGTTGGATGGAATTGGTTATACAATTTGTAATGTAAAAGCAAGCCCAATGCACAATGGACCTTGCTTGAAACGATGTTATGTAAGTTAACAAACATCATTTATTTTTAAGCGGCGTTTTTAACTTACCCACATAATATATGTGATTGACTCAGGCGGTACTTTGCGGAAGTCCATTTATGACCAAAATTGCTGTCACTGATTATTTCTTGATTTCTTTCTTTTTTCTGTTTTCTTTTACACACATAAACTACGTAGATACTTTGGAATCAGGCGTGGCGTTGACACAGTTACGTACAATTTTTACAAAAAAAATATGTGTCATTTATTACACACAGCGCCATCTAGCCCCATACTAAGCAAAGCTTGTATTATGGAAACCAGATAGCTGATAGAATACGTATATACAATGTTTTTTTCGTAGACATATACTTATAAAACATACTACACCCAGACACAGAACAAACATCGATGTACGTCACAAACATTTTTGCCCTGGGTGGGGATCGAACCCACGCCCTACAGTTCTGATGGCAGACATGCTACCAACTGAGCTATCAGGCTGTCAAAATATTCAATAACAACTTTTATTTACTTGAATAGCGTATTTTGACTATAGTTTCAAGTTGTTCACAGTTGGTGTTTATTTTGTCAACGAGCTTAATAGCTGCATGCGTGGTCTGGATTCGTACATAATTAAAATTTAAGAGAACAGCACAAAGCAAGACGAACTTACATCTATACTACTATCTATTTAAAAAAAAAAGAAATTTAGTCCATTGAAAAGTAGAAGGTAAGTCAAAGTATAAAATAATGCACGTAAATTACGGGGACTGAAAATATTTGAGATTTTATAGCTCAGGATGACGACAGTCAGGATGATGCAGTGCATTGTAGCGTAGGCTTTTTTCGCAAGTTCTTAATTCTAGCACTGCTACTGTTAGAGGCAGGCAGGCGTGATGCTTACCACCAGGCGAAGGTCTCGCGCGTCTCATCACTTCATTTCATTAAAAAAACATTAGATAATTATGGAAAACTAGTCGGATGAGATGGCGGTCAAACGCAAGCCTAAATAATAATAAAAAATAAAATAGACCCTAAAGAATTTTCATTCGCTAAAAATATTATTGTTCCCATATTTCTTCAAGATTCACTCCAACATACAAACTTCCATATACAAAGATTTTATTCCTTTTACCATTTGTCTCTTAATTTATTTATTATTAAATATTCCTGCAGGTAATGCAGACGTGGTCATACGTCTGCATTACCTGTGTCATTACTCTATAACGTGGACAGAAATTAATTCACTGTATCAAACTTACATTGTAGAATCTACTGTCTCTGGCAATGATTATGCCTCATCTAGCTCCTAATAGAGCTTTGACAGGTCGCCAGCGCTAATTGGATAACAAAGTATTGTCTTCAGTTTGTTAAGTGTCTGTATTGTTTGCGCCTGTGTATACGTAGCCTGCCCTAGACGTTGACTTCAATCAGCGCAGGTATTTCTATATACCTATTGTGGTCGATTTTGAAGGTTTTAGTTGACAGTTCTAAACTAACTAAAGTATTGCTGTCACTTTATTACTAGGCATGTTAGCTAAGCACAGCAATACTTTAGTTAGTTTAGAACTGTCAACTAAAACCGCCAGAATCGACCACATTGTCTTTGTAAATGGTTTTCGTCTCAATAATCTAAAAATACATTACTGTAGTAAAATTATAACCTGTCGACATGTCTTGTCGTAAAGTAATTTGGGTAAGTTTCTTTAAAAAAATGTTCCTGATTTTGTTTAGAATAAATAAATATCTGTTTGCGTACATTATTATGAATTATCGCAAAATCCGTTCTTAGTGAGCATCTTCGTCCTAACATCAGACCACATGCAAAATTTCAGAGTCGTAGCTTTGGTAGTTTTTGAGATTTCTTGTCCGAAAAGTATGCGCTTCTTGTTTATAAATATAGATGTACGGATTTTCATACCACTGACTTTTCAGGGTAGGAAAACATGAATACATCCTGAAAAATGCATGGCATATGTGAATCCACCAACCCGTATGCTAGCTACCCTGGCAAGCCCTACGCCAGCGTGGGGGATATGGCCCAATCGCCTTTGAGTAAAGATCGGTCCAGCAATAGACTGTTAACAGACTTATACAACTAGTGACGCTTTATTGTGGTTCATAGTATTATTATTAGATTTGGTATTACAATAAAACAGCAACAGCAACAACACAACAGCAACAGCAACACAAAACACGCTGTTAGCATTCGCTAACAGCATTCGTGGAGTGTAGCTTTCTATTTGGGTAAAAGTTGCAGAGAGCCGGATATTACCTCGAACAAACATACAAACTCAATTCGACTTCAATTTAATCATGGTATAATAATATACTCCGCCAGGTATGACACTCCCGAGAGCCAAAGGTCACGTGGGTGACACAAGCCTACGTCATCGACGTGAAATGACCAGTAGTGTCAAATCATAACTCCCCGTTCTCCGTATATTACCTGTGGGAATCCCATAAAACTATGTGGTTTTGGTAGAAACTATGTTAATTCGTGTTTAACTTGCATCATCATCATTGCTTGAGTGGATATTCACTCATAAATTATTAACAGATTTGATTCCCAATTTTACAATTTTGTTGCCATAAAGTGACCAACTGGCAACGTAAGCAAGTGTCACTCCCGGAGTAGCAGACCTTGTTTTATTGGATCATACATTTAATCATGCAGTTTACAGATAGATCCAATTCATATATTAGTAGTTCAGATGTAGATAGGACAGCGTATGGCCACCATCGCACGCCAGAGGATTATGTCAAGATACGGATAAATGAGTGCTTATATTTTATGACGGAAGCAGTGTTTTAAGGCTATACTTACAACTTACCTGCTTAAATGCTTCAAAATGAGCCTCAATTTTCCCGTACCGTATATACTTATTATCCTCTGCAACTAATCTAAATAAACGATTACCCTTCGCAGCTATTAAAAGCAAACATTATAAATCACATGGAAATAATTGTGCTTTGTTTAGCCTCGGGTCAGAGTAATCAGAAGAGCCTTTTTGTAGCCGAAGCTAAAACTTATTAATTTATTCATTCACATACCATAAATAACTTTTTTGTAGACAAAATCATTCAAAAGCAAATTGATTTGTAAGCGAATGATTTAATTAAAAATATGAGTTACGAGTTATGTCGTATGGAAAATCTTTAAGAGGCTGTTAATTAAAAATGTCAAATTTTTATGGTTTATGGGTTTAATCTGACAGTTGAAATAAGTTTTATTTTAGTGGGGAGTTTAGTTTTGAGTCAATGCGTGTACCTACGCATTTAACAAACAGTAAATGGAACTCGTGAGATCACCGTAATATAGAAAAAAAAAACGCTGGTCGATACCTGGGTACGATTGGCTCGGAATCAGGATGAGTGGTGACTGTGAGTGGTAAGTCGTGGTAAGTAACACAACACATAATTATATATATATATATATATATATATTTAACTGTTTCGTCATCAGAACAAAAGGTGTGTACCAAATATCAGACCAACAATAATCTGTCAACAAGAAGGGGGTAAAATTTCAATTACCTCTCAGGGCGCAAGGCCGTAGGGGGGAGGGGACCCCACCCTTAGTGGCAGGCGTGACGCTTACCACCAGGCGAACGTCTTGCTCGACTCATCACGTTATTGAATTTTAAAAAAAGAGTTTAGAATCGCGATGATCACTCATCAGATATACCTAACACCCAAAAAAGCCTGTAAAAAAAAATCTTTTTACTAAACACCATCTCCAAACAAATCACAGACCACTCTTTCAATTTCAAGCCCAATACCCGTAGTCGACTTTCTAACACGGTCCGAAGTGTCACAGTTCCACATAGTTAATTAATTCAAGTAATCCCATGATGGACGTTATCCAACAGACTATCGGCTCCATCTAGATCCGATATAGAGATTGTTAATTCTGTGTAACAAGTATTACGGGCGTGTAAGTAAGGACGGTTATCTACCAGTATGGTTTAAGATCTTTCCACTGTACTAATAATATGCTGGGACATATTAGTCGCTCAATCTGTTCTTGTCTCACTTGACTATTTCAAAATAATTTCAAAATGAGAACAAGATTGTAAAGGCCTGCCTTCGATCAAATATACTATAGATACACAGTCACTATAAAAATCAAACCTCAAAAGTGTCCAGTGTGCTCTAGCTAATATAAAAATAGGCTACAAGCCAATGATTTCTATGTCTAGATACGCCTGAGCTAAGAAACCGTAAGACTAAATTGTCTTTGACAAAAGGTCTACGCCATCTCTCGGATTTTGCCGTCACTACGTGCAGCGCCAGTAAGCCGTGTTAGTAGAAGCGCAAACTGTACAAAACTAGAAACGACTTACCTATTATCATTATTTTTTTTAATGAAAAAGCAAGTTTAGTTTAATTTTAAATGTTGAGTTACCTGTCATAAGAAACGCCATCTTTTTTTACTGCACTTTGAAGTGTAATTCGTAATGACGTCGGACGTGCGTCACAGACTGTGCCGGCATCGGTGTCAATGCGTCTTTTTGACACCGACGAATGGGCGACAAGTCATAATGGTGTCATTGGTATTGTGTCATTTTAATAATGAGCCTTAACAGCCTGAAATAGAGTTTTAAAAAAATTTGTGAGCGTTTAAAATTCTCGGCATCGTAGAACGTCACACAATAGGCTAGATGACTGTTTTTTTTTTATTGTCCTATTAAAATATGGCCCACAAATATAGCTGATCAATGAAAAGAAAATGAAAATCTGATCAAAAATACTTAACTTATAAGCATTTTAAAATCATGCTAGACAGAGAGGCGAAGCAGCAAATCATGACGTCAGTTCTCTGTACGCCATATAAATTCTATTCTGACAAGTAAGGCGTGACGACATTTTTTGTTTTGTGGGAAAGGGACAGAGTTGTCTCTAACAAAAACTTTAAACACTCATATATCAGAATATTATTAACCGATTTAAATTATTTTTTCAATAAACATACTATATTTACTTAAATTCTTCATCAAAGCTATTGGCTTCAACTATATAAACATCAGTCATCTACCCTATTGGCGTGGCTACACGCGACAGAGAGCAAACAAGGCATATTACGCTGTTTACGCCTTGTTTTGACGGTGCCGTTTTCGAGTGGCAATCGGGATCTACTCTATATTAATTCATCGCAGGTTTCTGCAGCACGAGTACCGTTCTTGACGATCGTTATATTTGACATTATTTTGATTCGTATATTTGATATTAAAATCGGTAAAATTCGATTATTCGAAGTATTCTCGAAAACGTCCTAATAAATCTGCTATACCGACACGTCAATTTTAGCGACATAGAAACGTACTCGCGCTGCTGGTTTATTTTGTGTCTTGAGTATTATTAAAGCATAAAACTCATAATCATTTAAAAAAAAACTGATAGATAATTAAAGTTAAATACTTTCGCGATTTGGACAAAAAGTTATGTTTATTACGTCGAGGTATATGTACATAAATTTGTTTTGTACGCGGTTAAGTCCCGATGATAAACATAATTAAACTGATAACATTGTAAATTTCTTAACAACTATATTCTGTATTTTTTTTTTGGATGGACAACGTTGTCTTTTGTTGGTTTTTTTCGAGACATTCTTTTTCTATTCGTCAATGCTTTATTAAAAAACAAATAAATATTTTTTAACTTGGCATAGCGGTACGTATGGCTCTGTGCCCGGTTATCTTTACATTCAATTCTGTACGAGTATCATAAATCCTAACTAACGTTACAACATCGAAATTAACTCTATCTGTCTCTATGTAACCTGTTCACTATTAGTACAGCTGACTTTGTCGAAATTCCAAGGACAGTGGGAATTTTGGTACTAATGGTGTGCAAAATCTTTTCCATTGAATTATATAATCTAGATGGCACCGCATATTATATTTTAAGATTGTCCCATTGACCCAAGACGTCACATTTAGCATATTTAGCGTTTTAGTAGTCAACTGCTGGACATAGGCCTCAGGGTGACTAGACCATAATCCACAATGCTGGCCAGTTTTCGAGTTGGTGGATTTATACAGGGTTAGTTCTAATCAGTTAGCATCCTTTTAAGGGCATAGTCTGTTTTTACACACAACTTTTACTATGGTTACTTACATTGATTTCCCGACAAAAATATCAGTTGTTCCTTACAAAATGTTCATCGACCTTGGACAAAATGTATGGAACAGCTATTTTTTTTCGCGATTTCAATGTTGGTCCCATAGTAAAAATTGTTTGTTTTGATGTACAGAATATGTCTTTAAAATGATGCTAACTGATTAGAACTAACACTGTATATTCTGCCATTCAATTTATTCTCCGAACGTATGTGTGTTCCTTATGTTGTTTTCCTTCACCGATAAGCTAGGGGTGTGACAAATCCGTACATAAACTCCAAAGAGCTCATTGTTACGGGCTCGGGATTTTAATCCACGAACTCACCATTCCAAGCTTTGCGGTCTCCGATTAGGCTACGACGGCTTGATATCCCATTTTGCAGAGACCATAAAAGTGAATTTATAAAGAATAATAAATATAGAAAAAAAAGTTTAATTTGAAGTTATACAAATAAAATTAGCTTTCAGAAGAAAACCTAATCAATACAGCATTTATATACCACGAAATACGAGTATAGAGCAAGTTACTCGAACAAAACCCCATAATTTAAATTAAACACGTACTTACTATCAGTGCCTAAACGCAAGGGAAATGAACAAGGTGAGCTGGCGAGCCTTTAAGTCAGCACTTAATTTATGGTCAATTAACCTGGTGTTAAAGTAAAATAAGGTGACATTTAGATAGTCCGGCTTTACAGACTAGGGGTCTGCAGGACGATTTGTTAGAGTAAAACTAATGACAAAGACAATGACGAAAATGGTTTTGTTACTAAAAATTTAAACAAAAGAGTAGTTTCATAATTAGTATAACTACAGAAAAATAAATAAATTAAAACTAGTCTAAATAAAGCTGACCTACAATATATAAACAATTATACCACATTGAAGCATTGAGACTCAGTTCCAATGGGAATGGAAAAAAATACCTACAATATTTATAATATTATAGGCTGGTATGCTAGGCTAGATATTTTTTTTGCTTGACAGGCTAAGTTTAATCACACCACATTTTTGATGTTAAGTGACGTTGTGGCCGAAGAGTTTACCATCTTGAAGTGGGAACTGGCCTTCAAGGGAATGCTTGAGGGCCTTCATCATCTTCGACCGCACCATCATTTAACATCAGGTGAGAGGTTTTACCAAACATCAACATCAGATAGTCATAGGTAAATAAAAAGTAGGTCGGTATTAAAATTATAGTCGAGCAAACATACAAAAGCCAATTTTTATTTAAACGAAGACGTTCGCGTTACCCTATCAATAAAATGTATCGTTGTATCCGCGACATTATTTTAAGACATTAATCAAAGATTTATTACATACAAAGAAGATGACTAGTCAGTCTTATGCGTTGCGTATTTAAGGCATTTTAATTAATTGCAATAATTCAATAAAAAAATTATACTTAATTCATTATTAAGCCTTCAGTTTCAATAGCTCATAACATTTACATTTGGACGGATTAATGACCCTGATGGAATTTGAAGGTCTTTATAATTTTATAAGGGTAGATATTTGGTTAAAATCCTTGAAATATTCATTGATGCAAAAAAAACCTTAACAAGTAAAACCAGGTTATCACACAATTAACATTGCAGAAAAAACAACAAACTCAAACCCCATCGCAAATATTTCCAAAGTTCCAAAGTTTCCACCGACTTACAAATTTGAAAGAAAGGAAAAAAAACAAAAGATGGATTAACTACTCCCAAGCTAATTTACGTTTATTAATAACAATCAAATAGTCCATTTTACTTTATTTAACCATGAAATTGAGTCTAAAATAAATACTGAAACAATAAACGCTTAGTAGATACGTGTATGGCTTAGACAGTTGAAAATGAAAACTCGTTCGACAAAACATTCCTCTAAGCGCAACAGATTTAACTTTCCTAATAAAGCAAACTATTCTAACAGTATTAAGCTTTTGCCAGACATGGCTATGCGTCTTTTTTCTCGTTATCTCTACAAAATAAGACTATCCTAAGCAGTACCTTAACTTAAACCTCTTACAAGCTCCAGCCAGACGCCGTCAACTACAAGAAAGGGGAGCCTCCAAGGTTTTTTGTCAAAGACGAGTGAAGAAAAGTGTTTTTTGAAAAAAAAAAAGAGAAAAAAGAGGACTCACTGAAAAATAGTTTGAAATCACACTACTTACCTACTCTATTCAAAGATGAAAAACAAATTGTAATAGCGTAGGAGTGCATAAGTCTGTTGTATTAGTATTAATTTATTGGATAATACTGTGGGTGGCGTAGTTAAAACGCAATTATCTTGACTGCTATTTTGTAACTACAGAATACGCAACTGTTTATTGTCCCAAATAAAATAGATAAGTCTATGTTTTTGTGGGTTTGTTTGCTTACTTGAAGTTCCGTCACTGATCTAACACGGCTTTATCTCTGAGGTACACCTGTCTCGAATCCCGAGTCTGTTTGTCGACCCGCTCTCTCTAATTAGCCTTCATAATGACTGGCGACACTTCATTAATTATAACAAAACGCGTTTTGATGTGGACAAACAAAGCTGAAAAACAACTTTACCGACCTCAAACTCGAAGTAACTCTAAACATCTGTCGCCAAAGCTGAAATTTTTGTTCGCGTCCCGAACAGCTTTGGCCTTACCAACTTTTTAATGCGAAGCCCAGCTTCGGTCGCTTCTTGAATTTTGGTTTTGTTTTTCGTTTTTCGTATAACAGTGCTATAAGTCATACTTTCTCATGTCGTGCGTGATTCATGGTGAGTGGCTAATGGATTACTTACGCGGAGTTTGCTTAACACTGTCTTATTTTATACTTTATTATATTAATAAATTATAATGTATTATCATTATTTGAAGACTAACTATTTTCTTACCTCTAAGATAATTTGTATTGCGGACCTGAAACCTGTTTCTAAAGTGCTCTATTACTAAGCATTTGCTGCTCGTTTAACCATTCGTTGTCAGTTCTACCTTTAAAGAGCTGACTTAACTTTGGAGCATTTAGCACCTCTCTCAACTAGCAAATAAAATGTTTACTAAACTTTGTATGTCATTCTCAAATGTGATGACGTAGTTAAATTTAGATAATTATAAGCAAGAACTCATTTATAATTGCTAGACATTGGTTATCTACCCGGAGCATGCCAAACTTTAGAGACTAGCGTAATTTTATTTAAACTTCACAATGAAACAACAAATTACAAAATCAGTCAAGTTAGAGTTGTTGGCAAATATCTTCTGTTGGTTAGTGGGTTATCCTTTCAAGATTCAATTACGATGTCAAAGTGGTTAAAATCAGACAAAAAAAACCGTAACTTTGTAATCCGCTTTTAATTACAAACGCTTCTCATTAACGAAATAATCGTGTCATGCTTGTTACTACTGACATCAATACAGACCAGCAAGCGATACGCGATGATCCTTCAAATTTAATTCTCTTATCGTAATTAAATTTGACAAATGGATACAAAAATACTTCATCAACAGGCTTGGCTTCAAGCTTTACAAAATCACGGTGAGTCAGCGATAAAACTTGAGGCGCTTTTGAAACAGAGTGAAGTTCTCTCCAGAGTTATCTACTTAGTAGCCGAAATCATTTAGGCTATTAACTTTTTAAGTGAGTAGATGCTCTTTATCGCGTTCATTAGCTTTTTATTTTCTTTGACGCGTGTTGCCGTCTCATTTCGATTCATAAGTATCAATCTTAAAGGTAATTTTTAAACTACTGCTTTTACAAGTTTCTTGATACGTTCTATGGCTTTAAGCGCAATTTTCCATTCTGATTGCATTATCGTAGGATAAAGTAATTGTCGTACAGAACCCCCAAACTAACGCCAAATTTTATTAAAATTACCTAAACCCGCTTATTCATGAGAAGGTAAGAAGAGTTACATAGCAAATCAGCCTTTTAATAGTCCACTAGACATACGCCTACTATCGAAGGGCGATTGGGCTATATTGTTAACCACCATGCTGGCCCAGTCTATTAGCCTACCTGCACTTCTAGTAAAGATATTTTGTTTGAGTATAAATTTACTGTTTATCTGGAAATTCTTACCATAAAAAGACTGTAGAAATTCGTGCTTGGGTTACAAGTTTCCGTCTTGAAATTTGCGTAAGCTGTCGCCTATATTTTAAAAAGGATTAAGGAAAAACGTGGAAAATATTTATATAGGAGGTTGGTGACACGGAGAGATTTACGTCCCGAAACAAAATCTCCTATGAATTATGTTATTTTAAGCTGCGACAGCTGCTAACAATGCAGCTTTCTCTCTGTCCCGTTCGGTGTTGTTTGCTGAATATTTTATAAAATATAATGTTAATATTTTACTGGATTAATAATAATTCAAATCGAAATGCTCGGTCATTGTAAATTCAATTAAATACGACGGAGGCATTCAATTATAAATAATATTAATAGTCATCGATATGAGTTCCACATCCAATAGGCATCTCGATGAGACATTCGCGCTCATAAATAATTTTATTTCTGGATCGCAGACAGTATCGTGTCTACGATCAATGCGAATGACATATGACGTTTGACGTTTAAAATTCAAAACAATAACAAGCTTGCGTTCTTCATTTTTTTGTGATAAATAATTCATATCATAATCCGAGTGATGGGAGCGATTGCGGGCCACGTTCCGTCGACTCATCCGACAGGTCTAATTTAATGCGTGCATTTATTATTGGTAATGGAATTAACTGAGCCCGATTATCATACGATTTGATGGACGCACTATCTCCTGATCGCGGTTCCGTGCCGCCCACTGCACTCAAAAAGTAAAAAAAAAACAGTCAAGTGCGAGTCGAATTCGTGGCTAGAGAAATTTGGATTGCCATAGAAAACTTGATGCTTATTATTAATTCATAGAACGCTGATTTGATTCACAATATTGTTTTGTTGTTTGTATGTTTTTTTTATCTGGTGAACTACTTGTTTGACCGCAATTCTTGAGTTGACTTTGACGGCACGGTCGCAAAGGATAAACACACCGTCTAGAATGAGTACTGATTCACAAGTGAGGTTGCCGAAAAACATTATTATGGGCTTGGCGATATGAAGGTTGGTGTAAGACATTTTTAGAGAAGAAAAATAATAAAAATTAAAAAAACAAACTTTTTTTTTAATTCTGACTCGCAGGAGAGCTATTTTATCATAGTATATTAATGTAATTTAAAAATTGCATAGTAGTTTCTGTGTATTACCATTTTAACCTTGTTGGACGGAACCCTAAAAATACAGAGGCCACAACGATGTCGTCATTATGCTTAATTATTGTTATCTTATGGTAGCAATCGGTTAAATTCGTTTTGAGATAAAACGCTACTTAATGCGAAATTCTTTGTCATTTTTGTGTCCTCAGAGTCTTGAAAGGTTTTTACGTGTATAATTATTTAAGTTGCCTTTTTTTGTAATGACAGAGCGCATGACGATGCCCCGATTTCGTTGCCTTCATTATTTGCGGTGATACGGTTATTTCTACTTTTTACTTTATCTACGAGTGGTATCTTCTGTCCTGTAATTGAATTATGGAATTATCTTTTTGTTTTCCACCGGAAGTGGTGGAGTTATTCGTCCGTATGTAATTTGTTGGGTTTGGGTTCGGCAACAAAGTATTAGTAAAGCGTTTTCAATGAAAAGGCAGTGAGTGGAGCGTTCCTGAACATCCACTGTTCAGATTAGTGAAACGGGCGTGTTTAGTCACGTTCTGGTGTTTTGAAACGTTCGTTGTAATCGAACAACGGAAATCTAGCAATATTTGTAAATTTTTTGTGGTGCAATTATGTTTGTATAAAAAATCTGAAAATTTTTGGAGCAAATAGAAGACTACCAAAACACTTCTTCTAAATCCAGGGTAAGATAAACAAGGAAGGATTTTCTACACATAGGTTTTTATATATCCTTGCTAATTACATATTATAGCCGAAAGTACCAGGCAAGGTAAGCGGAGAGTTAGTCTTCCAGCTGCAAGATGTAAACAAATAAATATCGAATATTTTTTTTTTTTTTTTTTTTTTCCTCGCCGTTTCGACCACGTTCGTTTCGACGGCTCGTGACCACGGCCATTGGAAGATGGTCGAAACGTCGAGGTAAATAAAAAAAATAAAAAAATATTTGTGCGCGATTAAGTCCCGGCTATAAACATAATTATGTGTTCAAATCGCGAAAGTTTAAAAGTTTCAAATAAATATCGGTGGAAATATCACACAGCGCCATCTAGCCCTAAACCAAATAAAGCTTGTAATATGGAAACCAGATAGCTGATAGAATACATAAATAAGTTCCTACTCTTTTTTTGTAAATAAATATTGATATATTTTTGTTTTATTTATACGGGAATACTCATGTTTAATTAAATCGGATACTCCGACGAGTATTCTGAGTATTTCGAGTTGATGAGTATTCCCGTATAAATAAAACAAAAATGTGTCAAAACCACGTCAGTTTTCATAATAAAATATTGATATACTTACTACACCCAGACACAGAACAAACATCTAAGTTCGTCACATTAATGTTTGTGCTGGGTAGAGATCAAACCCACACCCTATAGCTCTGAAGGCAGACAGGCTACCAACTGAACTATAAGGCAGTCAATATACAGATGTGTCGACAATATCGTTAGCATTCCGAATCGGAACTAGACCAGATTATCAACAGAAAAGCGAAAGCCCTGCTTCGTAGGTAGAACGGTTGTCAAAACAATGTTATAAAGCAATTGTATGGAAAACCGCTGTTGCCAGTTTCACACATAATTGTATATAAACTACGACGAAAAAATGCCAATCATTGGTCGCGCATTTGAAGTAAAACGCTCGAAATGCTATTTTGCAACAGATTAAAATTGATCTAATTACGATGCAATGTAGTTTGGTTTCCTATTCGTCTATTTAAATTATCTTTTTGAGTATTCTCAGTCTAAAAACATGTATATTGGTAGAATTGTCATTAAGCGCACTTACACTTAATGCCGGCTAGCGCGGCCCGTCACATTTCCGTTCAATTCACATCCCTCTTCAGTGAGATTATCATAGGACTGAAGCAGATGGCATAGTAAAAGAGGGGTCCAGCAGAGGAAAAAAGATAATTGTGGAAGATGATCCTAAAAAAAGCTTATTGCGGTGGTACGTAGCTTTACCTAGACAGAAGGACGGGCAGCAGCGTCCTCTAGGTTAACAGTGGTAAGCATTTTGCTATCCCCAAGCTGCCTGCCAAGTGAGGTGATTATAGCAACTTAATTAAGAGACAGGCCTTCGTCCAATAGTAGACGTCTTCTGCCTGATGATGAGACGTAGTTTTAACTACCTACAATACCTTAGTTTAAATCAAAAATACATTAACAGTTGCATGACTTTTAAACTGCTTCGTTTGATACACGGATGTAGAAAGACTTTTGTAATTTATATTTAAAATTGCATCTATCTACCTTGGCGTTATCAAAATTAAAGCATTAAAAAGTTAATCATCGTCTCAAAACGTGAGCAAGTATCAGGCTAGCAGAAAGGTAGAGCAGACAAATAAATATTCAATTTGACCTCCACAATATTGCCCGTAGCTAAAACAAGCAGCTACGTTAGACGTGCCACTTCCTCACAGGTACCATGAAAACAGAAGAAAAAACATTTTGAATCCCCATTATCGTGGAACCGCTACTGAAGTCACGTCTACCAAATAAAGCTTCAACTTTAGGTACAATCTGTTCTCAACAGATGAGATTCTTACAGAAAACACATTTACCGTTTATGTCATGTACTCGTAATGTTATAAAGTTTCAGAAGGATGGAGCGATCGTGAAACGGTTATAACTTTCTTGAGTGGCTGATATTTCGTTTGCTGAATGATTACGCCATTTTGTAAGCTTTCTGATTTTAGTAACGGTGTTGTTGCAAAGATAAAGTATTTAAGCATTAGAAAAACACACAGATTGTAAAAAATTCTAAATATAATTCATAGATAGACGTCATTCTTTTAAAGAGAACTTGGCGAGAGCTTGTGAGGGCACTTTTTCTATGTTAGAGAAAACCCCAGGAAAATTACACTTTTCAGCAACGCGACATTCTATGTCGCTACGATTTAAATGTCATAACGATCGTCAAATGTCGCTAAATTTGGCGTGTCGGTATAGCAGATTTACTTAAACGAATTTGAGAATATACCGAATTTTATCAATTTATATCGATTTTTATGTCAAATATAGGATTTAAATGTAAAATAGAACGATCGTCAATAATGGTACTCGCGCTGCTGTTTCGATAAAACCTCTATCTCTAAAAAGGCTATATCGACCTATGTACGTACTTACCGATAGTTGAGACCTATAATAAGCAGTCATTTAAAACTTTGTTATTCTAAAAACGACCGTAGAGCGTTCAGAGCCAAGTGTGAAGTGATTAATCGACGCTAGAACATGCGACTGGGTGTTATTTCAGAAAGAATGCGCGGAACGTGCTTCCATGCTGACCCCCGCGGGGTAACAAATACTGGCTAGCATGAACGGATGCATGGCATTCGTTGTCTATGATTCCTTATTTAAATTTGGAATTATGATTAAATTTTCTGTTCGTATTTTTTCGCAATCAAACGGTTTGTTGATCTTGATGAATTTGTAAAAAGATCTTTGTTTTTTTTAGGATAATATGTGCTGAATTTTATTGTTACCTTATCTCCATTATTTTTATCTTCACGTTAGTGAAATCGTGTGGTAAGTCGAGCAACAAATCGAATATATAATATATTAAATTAAATATGTTTTATATATACATAATTAAGCGCATAATTAAACGATTTTATGTTTGTACGTTGAAATATAATCGTTCTACTTATACACTAGATCTGACTAGACACTAGACCAACTATCACTGTCGTTTAAACACGGTTTCACTCACTCACTCATCAGCTCGAAGACGTCCACTGATGAACGAAAGCCTCCCCCTTAATAGGGAGGGTTTGCCATAAATACACGGTTTAAACGAACATAATAATAAGTAGAGTAAATAAAAAATAAAAATACGTGATCTGAGCTCTGGAACTTAAATCTAATAATTCATTTTGATTATTGAAGATTAAAGTTTTAAATAATAATTTGAATTTCAGATACTCTACCACGCCACGGCTTAAGCAAACTTACAACAACTGCCACGTTAACAAAAATTTGATAGGTATTTTTACTGTCGTACCCAGACATTCCTCAAAAAGGATTTTCTCCGAGATATTATGATTTCGCCCACCATTGTGCCAGGGTGGAGGAAACAGGAAACCATTACGGCACCATATGCAGCCGGTGTCGGACGACTTTTGGATATCTACCCTTGGCATAACTTGAAACTCTTTTACGTGACGTCATATACACCGGTATAACGTTAGCGTCATATTGTTGAGTCGTGATTATTTATGCTATTATTTTGTCTTGGTTGTAAATGTTTGAAATAAGGTACTATTCCACGTTTTGTTTCTGTCCGTTTTATCATTAGTAAGCAATTATTTTTGTAGTTTTCAAATAGCTTATTATACATTTATTGTAAGCCAACAATGTTAAAATGTATATCACACAACATGAATTTTTCAAAACGTTTGTATAATATTGGTGGAACAAAGTAATATTAGAATAGTAGATTGTATACCAAGGGAGGAAACAACAATTTTTAAGGGCAGAGTGTTTCTTTTAGTCCAGAGCGTAGCGAAGGATTCTAGAGTAGAATCCTAAGCGCAGCGAGGGCTTCGAAGTACTCGAGCTTAAAAATAGTGTTGATCCCGAGGTGGACACTCTATTTTTTATCACCATCTATGAGAAAATAAGTAAGTACAACTTATGAATAAGAATAATACCTACGTTTATTTTATTATCACTACTCCCTCTCACTCACTCACTTTTTATCGAGAAAGATACACTGAGTTAAAATAAAACAATGTAAAATCCGAATTTGAGTAAACAATTACGAACAAAGGCGGAATGCATTTCGTGCGTTTTTGTTTTTTATCACAAACTTATATGTTTTATTTTTTCGCGCGCCTTCCTTTTTTAAACAACGTGTTACTTGTTCATACTATGTCCGTGGTTGATCTCCTTGGTGATTGGAACTTTTACTAAGAATATCCACAATCCAAATTGAAATCACCACACGGAGCGGAAACTTTCCCTAGGGCGCAAAAGAGCTCATTTCTGCCCTGTTTGCGAGAAACAAAGTAGGTCTGTTTGAATAGATGTGATAAAAAATAACTTTATTGGGATAACACCTACGGAGTCGGCTCGGATATTAAAGACAGCTTTCAGCTATCAGAGAGCTGTCTGAGTGCTTTGGGAGAGGCATTATGCTCAGCATATTTATATTTTATGTTTTGCATTAAGCATATTTATTTTTATTATAATGTACTAAAGTGGGCGATCACGAAAATTTATGTAAGTACCTGATAATTAAATACTGTGGTGAAAAAATTGCTTGCTCCTCCAAGAACGTGGTCAACGTTGCTGGTGTACCAGCTATACTTATAGCTATCTTGAGTCTACTCGTGAACATGGTGCATGCAACTGTGCCGAAATATCGAGAGCTCATTTCACAACATAATCACGGTAAATATCCCGTTAATAATAATAGAACTTTAGTAAACAACCGTGATAGTTTAAAACAGTGTTTTATACTTCTTAGTATACAACTTAAATTTTCATTTTGCTATGTTTTGTTTGAAGACTCTTAAAAAAAAAGACCAAAATACGTGTATTTTTGTGTTGCTATCAAAACTCCATAGCAACTTCATTAATAATCTAAAGTCTCCACTAGGCTCCAGTTTAGTATTTACAAAAAAAGTAGGTATGTAAGTATTCTATCAGCTATCTGGTCTCTCTATTACAAGCTTTGCTTAGTTTGGGGCTAGATGGCCTTGTGTGAAAAATGTCCACCAATATTTAGTTATTTTATTTAGTATGAGGCGCTTTTTTTCAATTTTGAGGCTTTTGGTACGTGACTTAGACTTAACCGTGACTCACTTTGGTTGAAAATGTTTATAAGATAAACTTAATAATACTTGAGAAAAAGCTCTGAAAACTCGTATTTATAGAGATTGGTGGCTTTAAAGTTTTCTAAAACGAATACATTAATGTGAATTGAAAACAGCTTTTAACTTCTTTATGGCTGAAACTTTTTTGTACTCTACTGCGAGATTGGTGTAAAAATAATTTGTTACAGAGACATTTTAAAATAAACGCTGTCATCCCATCACGCGCTTTATATAAATCGGTGTATTTAACGGCGTCGGCACTCAATAAAATTTATTTTTTAATAGCTTTACGAGCCTAGATTTGTAACGATTTTAACACTTATACGTATTTAGGACCAATTCCTATACAGATATTTTGTGATAATGACATAAACCGTTGTTTATGGCTTGTACGTATATTCGAATGATTACAATCTGGGTGATACCTATTAAAGAAATTATAATTTTTCTATCTCGTAGAATTCATGATGGAATTACCACTATCAATCATGGTTTAAATAACTTTATTGGGATAACAGCTACGGAGTCGGCTCGGATATTTTCCGGTTGGATGCTAGGAGATTGGATTTTATTTTTAGCTTGGTTGTTTACAAGCACAAGGAGAAAATATATTGCGAGTAAATTTTAATTGACTATTTACGTTTTACTGCTATCTATCGTTCATCGAAACCCGTGTAGGTTTCGATGAACGATAGATAGGATGTCATCTAGGATAAACATAGTCATTACGAATTTTTTTTACTGTGAGACCACCTCTGAAATCGCAGACAACAGCCGTTTCATACATTTGGCAGAGCACGAATGGCATTTTCAACCGACTTCAAAAAAGGAGGTTCTCAATTAGACTAGGTTTTTTTTATGTTTGCTACGTGATTACTCCGCAAATTATGAATTGATTTTGATCAATTTTTTTTGTTTCATAGGCCAGTGGTAGTCCCATATAAAAATTATCGAAAATAACTGGGAAAATTGGTCATCCAGGTAATCGAAATTAAAGGCAACTGTTATTTTATTTTTTTCAAAAAGAACTTGTTCTATTATAGAACAGCTGTTTTTAAGCGATTTAAGAGATGGTCCCATAATTAAAGTAGTTAAAGGAGTATTCTAGAGTGTGAACGTCGTTCATCAAAACACTCTGTATACTCCTTTATTATACTAGTAGTTCGCAGTGACCTCGCGAACGCCACAATATCTTCCAAGCCTCTTGACCAATTTGCTCATATTTGAACTTGATACATAAACTACCTGCTTACAAGATTTCATAAAGTTCGGATAAGCAGTTTGTAAATTATAGTCAAACAAAATATAATACATTCGCAATTATACGAACGCCGCTGACATTTTCCTTGGAATTAGAGATTTTCGCATCGGTTGGACAAATTATGATCTTTATTGTTACGTCGTTGGTGGATATGGCCCAATCACCCTTCATGCTTAGGCAGATTTCTCCACTATATTTTCCTTCGCCATAAAGCTATTGGTATGATTTTCAACTAGGTAACTAATATGAATATGGCTATGTAGAATAATAATTTAAAATTTATTTTTTATCATCCACTTCAAATTTATTTAATAATGTTTCTCCGAAACCACTGAAGAGAGAAGTGAATAGAACGGAAATGTGACGGGCCGCGTAGCCGGCATTAAGTGCAAATGCGCTTAATGACCATTCTACCAATATACATGTTTTTATACTGAGAATACTCAAAAATACTATTTAAATAGACGCGTAGGACACCAAACCACATTGCATCGTAATTAGATAAATTTTAATGGTAATTTTTTCTGTTGCAAAATGGCATTTCCAGCGTTATACTTCAAATGCGCGACCAACGAATGGCATTTTTTCGTCGTAAGTAGTTTCTATACAAATAAGTGTGAAACTGGCGATAACGGTTTTCCATACAATTGCTTTACAACATTGTTTTGACAGCCGTTCTACCAGAAGCAGGGCTTTCGCTTTTCTGTGGCGTCAACTAAAACAGAGAACCGTGTGAGTTAAAAACCTCAAAAATCAACACATTATTTTCGCTTCCCTAACTCACATTATTTCAAATAGAGGTATATCAGAGCGTACTTCCTCTAACACAATTGTGAAAATTATAATGAGTCATTAAGGTAACCCTTCATACAAAGTTTTTGTCACACCGTGTAAGAGAGCCTTTATACTTGGCAAATACACGTTAACACTCCCTTGATGGTATCAACACTTGATAATTATCGAGCTTGTGGGATCATGTTTCGTTGGCATGTTTAGATGATGGTGATAATTTGGTACTTTGGTTATGGGTCTTTATTTCTTTACATATTATTTTTCTTTTTTCTTTTTGTTGCATTAAATTATGGGTATGCTTAAAAGGAGTTAAAATGCTTATAAGGGCCTAAAAGGACGAGTGTTGCTGAGTTCTTATGAAAATGCGTGTAGAAAAGAATTTGAGTGTAATTATCTTGTTTATAGTACTTTTATGAAAGTCTTTTACCAATTAAAATGTGTATTTTAAGAATTAAAATGTGTTTATAAAAGTACAATTTTTTTGGAAATCTTAAAAAATCCTTGACAAATACAGATATCAAAGATACTGTCGTGTACCCAAATCAAATTAAAGGGTTTGTAATAATATACTTAGTTACTTATAAGCTACCTCTCAATTCCTGGATCTAGTGTTTATTATTACATTTATCACTGTTTATTACAACTCTTTGTTGTATCATTCATGCCTGCTCATACAAATTAGAATGTACTGTATACGTTTTCTGGACCTTTTTTATCACTTCGTACGTATCAAGCAACTTATCTTAGCACTTAACATTATTTACTCTCCTGTAATCAGCTTTTTAATAGTCTACTGCTGTACTCAGATGTACCCTTGTAGGGCGATTAGGCCATATCCACTACGCTGGCCTAGTTTGGCTGGTGATTCACATACTTAATTGATAGTCAATGCAAAGAGTTATCATCAGCCCAGAAACGTCCACTGCTGAACGAAGGCCTCCCCCTTAGACCGCCACACTGTACGACAACCTGCCATTTGCATCCACCGGTTGCCCGCGACTTTTACAATGTCGTCGGTCCACCTAGTGGGAGGCCTTCCTACGCTGCATCTTCCGGTTCGCGGTCGCCACTCAAGAACCTTTCTTCCCCATCGGTTGTCAGTTCTTCGAGCGGTGTGGCCTGCCCATTGCCACTTCAACTTGCAAACCTTGCGATGCAAAGAGTGTATTATGTCTAATGCATCTAATAAACCAGATAAATTACTGGGTATGAAGAGATTTAACATCATTCTGTTATCTTAGGGTGACGAGCGCAGTGCAGTGCGGCAAGATTGTATTCACAAGTTCACAATTCTGGCACAGCTACTGTTAGTGGCAGGCATGATGCTTATCACCAGACGAAAGTCTTGCTCGTCTCGTCACTTGAACGTATAAAAAAAATGTGTTCTCCGGATGTATGCAAGTTTCCTTACAATGTTTTCCTTCAACGAAAAAGTCAATGTTTATTTGGAGTAAATCCCAATAATTCGAAAAACAAGCCGCGTTTCCCCAACAAGTGTAAACTCCACCGGGCTAACAACCCGACTTCCGTGACCAATCGTGACGGATAGAGCTAATTTATCAAACCTTGCTTCAATTTTATAATAACTCAGGTTGCGTGTGTGACTGAATATTCTATTAGACGGTGAACGATTAATCTTCAGACGGTAGGTTATTAGTGTCTAAGCCGGATTAATGGCTGTTTGTTATGTGATCGAGTGCCGGTTTCGATCGACTTTTTAATGCTTGATGAGGCTAATTTTGTAGCGTACTAGGACGTTTAATTAAATAAAACAGTACATGCCACAATTGGAGATAATTTATTTCTCGCATAGTTTGTCCGATAGTAATTTTCCCCGACTGCCACAAATCGAAGGTATTTTTTTTTACGTAAGTATATGTCTGTATTTTTTAAGTCATCCTATATTATCAATGTATTTTGTTTGATGGTTGTGCATGACACTCGGCGAATAGTCTAGAGCAAAGGATAGTAATAAAATTGTCCTTTCCCAGATTCGTTAATTTGATTTATTTACTTGTTAGGGGTTCATACTATATAGGTAAGGTAGCTCGTTTCGTCTTGAAGTTGCCTCCGGCACAGTAGCTCTGAGCCACTACCCACTTGTCTATTTACCAGTTATTATGGCCATGTTGTACCAACGGATAATAATTCTAGCGATTATCTTTTTAGGATACTTATTGGGGCTACTACTTTTATATTATGTGGACCATTACTTTTTTGCTGTGTTATCCAATACTATTCTATTATAAAACCATTATAGAAATGATTTTATTGAAATAAGCAAAGTTTATGAAGTTTAAGAAGTAAGTTTAGTCCTTTATGAGGAACATAAAGCGAATTTGTTATTGCTAAAATTTATGTAAACTTATTTATTTGGTTAGCATTTAAAATAAGAGCTAGGTATTTATTAATAGACGGCAAGAACTTCTGGGTAGAAGTTCTTGCTATTATTACTAGTATAATATTATTTTATTTTAGGGGGATTGGGTGATTACTCTGACACTACAGCCCAGTGCGGGTTGGTGGATTCACATACACTAACCATAGAATGTTCACTCATAAAATGTTACTTCACAGAAAAGCCAGTATGTTTTTTTAAATCCCTACGATAATTACAAAAAACTCGTGATCTAACCTACCGATTCCCAGGCACGAGTTTTCTCAATAGCCTTTCACAAACTTTTATAAACTTTTGGCTATATATTTGTTAATATTTTAAGTTAGGTTTGAGCAATTTATTATACTCGTAATATAAAAATGTTTTAAGCCTTCTGGCTCGGGTATTTAATTGAACAGATGCACGCACTATATCTTGCCTTTTTTTTTGTCTAAGCTTATTCAAATAAATAAAAGCTTGGTAAAACACACACATTTTGAATAACAAGACGGTGTATTGAACACCGTAATATCTAAACGTCTTCCAGACCTACATAAAAACAAGTAGCGTCAGTGGCAAGAACTCAGATTGTATGTAATGGAATTAACCAGCACCGGTTATAACGTAATTTGACGTTCTATCTCCTGGAGGAGCAGTTAGGGTAAGGCTTTATTGGATGCCGTAGCGACGCTTCGGAATACTATCTCTGCACGTTTGATTGTATATCTAAAATTCAATAGCGCGTAACGTATTACAAAGTGGAATGAATGTTATTGTACTCATACTTTTACTACGGGACTGACACCGAAATCGCAAAAAAACTAGCTGTTCCAGAGAGAAATTTCATTCATGCCTCGACACAGCAGATTTTTATTTTTTGGGAATTCAGTGAGGCCTATTTTTCAAAAAAAAATACGCAATGGTGCCCTCTCAACGAAACTAACGAGGTCGCGCTTTTTTCTGCACCGGCTGTCATATAAGCTACTAGCTGCGCCCCGCGGTTTCACTCACGATTTTTGGAATAAAAAGTAGGTCTATGTTTTATTTTAAGTTTAAGCTTTTTGTAGTGGCAGGACTCTACTGCAGAGTCCGCCTGGGAAAGTAACACACCTTTGCCAGTTATTCAACCGCCAAGCATAAGTGTGCAAGCATTACTGTGTTCCGGTTTGAAGGGCAATGTTACCAGAGAAATTACTGGGTATGAAGAGATTTAACATCTAATATCTCAGGGTGACGAGCGCAGTGCAGTGCGGCGCAGGATTGTGTTCGCAAGTTCACAATTCTGGCACTGCTACTGTTAGTGGCAGGCGTGACGATTACCACCAGGCGAAAGTCTTGTTCGTCTCGTTACTTGAGAGTATAAAAAATATATATAAGTGCTACCTCTGTACCAAATTTCATCTAAATCTGTTGAGCCGTTTCAGTGTGAAAGAGTAACAATACCGTACATATACATACAAACTTTCTCGTTTATAGTATAACTCGGATAGTAGGAGTATATCGGGCTATAGTAAAATATAGAGGCATTATTAATTTTAAAATTTTGAAGTCGAAAAGGAAACGGCAGAAAAATTATGTATAAAAAGATGTACGAGAAGCAAAAATAAATAATATATATTTTTCAAATAAATACCTTTTTTGTGCCTCTCGCGGTGGAGACATTAAGCAGTTGGGGCGCTGATGCATTGACTGACGCTGATGTAGTGAGAGAAATTGGACGTAGGTTGGGGGAAAAGTCTGGCGCCCCCGCTCCAGCTCGTACCTGGTGCAGATTGGCTATAGCCATTCAGCGTGGCAATGCGGCTAGTGTGATGGGCACCTTTGCGCCAGGTGCCGTTAGAGGCGGGCTATTTGATTGACGAGCGTAGAAGTAACTTTGACATATTATTTATTTTATGCTTTGTAATGATACTAAATAATTAGTATTAAGTAGATATTTGTAAGATTTTTATTTAATAAATACCTAAGAATCAAACAGACCACTTCTAAGGCTACTTAAGTAACTAAATTCGTATAGGATGAGTAAACAGCCTTAATGTTAGAGTGCCGCCCGAAGACCCCTGATTACGATCACCTATCCAAATATTGACACTCATCATTTTCTTAGCATAGGTACTCAGACCATGAAAATTGGTGATCTTCCAAAAAGAACATCCTCTATACTCTGTTTGCTGAGAATGTCTAATAGTAAATCCTCAAAATGCACTACATTGGTCGCAGATACGATTATAGTTATTACTACCGTCATAGCTAGTACTGTTCTTTTTTTCACTTACATACTCTTGTGTGTTCTCTTGGTTAACTATGGTAAGCATTCTGCAATCCCCAAGCCGCCTGCCAAGCATGGGGATTATGGCAGCACCCGTCTGTTAAGGAGGATGCCTTCGTCCAGCAGTGGTAGTTTTATGGGTGATGACGACAATTGTGCAAGACAGAGCGCCCTATATTAGACATTCTCAACGTACAGAGTATAGTCAAGCTTCACTATGAGTGCAACGTATAGATACTATTATATATTATAGCTATACATAGCCATACTCGTCCATAGGAGTTTTTTCTTCAAGCCTGCCAGCACGCAGTGGTCGACTGGCACAAAGGGCCCGGGGCTACCGCTACATCGTACATTAGATCTAATTACTGTTATCTCCCCCGCTCCTCAGCTCTCGTTTATTTCCATTTTTATCCGAGATAGCTTCCTTTATGCAATGAAATGAATCGTGTTTGGAGCACGAGGCCTGTAGGTACTTATATAATTTATATTAGGTTGATGGCACGTAACGTAATTACTTAAATCGTTTTTTTTAACTTTCTTGTTCGATATAGGTTTGCATTTGAGCATACCTTGATGTTAATGAAGTGAGTACAGAATTGGATTAGAAATTGATATCGATATAATCATCATCATCATCATTCCGTAGACGTCCACTGCCAAACAAGAACAAAGGCCTCCGCCTTAGACTGCCACAGTATACGACAACCTACCGTTTGAATCCACCGGTTGCCCGCAATTTTCACAGCCTCACTGCACGTTTACTTTGGGACATAGGGAGTGAAAAAGGAGAGAAAATAATTAAAGTCCATATAAATATATTATTTTGATAGAAATCACGAGTAATCGTCAACAATACACTAAATACCTTATCTTTAAAACGGCGATAAAATTTAAATGACGTTAGTTAGTATTGTGCATTTCATTTAAGTATTGCGCCAAAATTAAATGAAATTTGTTAACTTAAGCATCGTTTTAAGAAAGGAATTCTCGAATTCCATGAATCAAGGACTAGGATACAGAATGATTTTTGTAGTGGTTGGACTTTATTGCAAAGTCCGCCTGAGGAAGTACCACGCTTTAGCCAGTTATTTATTCGCCAAGCAGTAGTGTGCAAGCATTACTTGTTACTCGACACTCTATTGTATAAAAAAAGACCAACGCAATTTTTGATACAAGTATGTTTATTTTCTGTAGTGGTACAGAACCCTCATTGCATGAGTTCGACTTGCCGGCATTTGTTTATTTTTGTTAATTAGTGCAAAACTTACACCTGATGATCTTTGAGGTACGAGTATATTTCAATAACCATTAGTATTTTCCTGTCACGAGAGATAGCGACAAAGAAGCCGCCTTTCGGCATATTATCTCTGATGCTACACAAAAACGTCCACCGTTATAGTTAGGGAGGCAATGAATCCGGCCATATTTGGATCCGGCTATATAATTATAGTTTTAGCCGGTAATGTACAAAAGTGTGCAGTCTGATGCTAGTATATTTTTTTTACTTAGGCTCAAGCAAGACACAAAGGACATAAGACACGGACATGGCACGGGCGTCTTTGCAATCCATTCAACTTTCGTATAAAATGGACGGAAATAAGGTCGCAATTTCAAAATGTTATAAAACGAACGCCCACCTGGCAGGCCTGATCGCTATTAAATTGCGACTTTATTTTAATGCGTTTTGTACGAAATAATGAAATGGAAACAGTGGTACCTTTGCCAGTTATTCAACCACCAAGCAGTAGTGTGCAAGTTTTACTGTGTTCCGGTTTGAAGGGCAATGTTACCAGAGAACTTACTGCGTATGAAGAGATTTAACATCTGATATCTCAGGGTGACGAGCGCAGTGCAGTGAAAAGCAGGATTGTATTCGTTAGTTCAAAATTCTGGCATTGCTACTGTTATTGGCAGGCGTGACGCTAACCACCAGGTGAAAGTCTTGCTCGTCTCACGTCGTGATAAGAAAAAATAAAAATTTGGTGATATTGAGACTGCGATTCCAAACCACTTGCCAAGTGTTTATGCCAAACGTGGGGATTATGAAAGAATGGAATGACAAATGAATGAAAAGACGAAACGAAAATGGAAAGAAGCCCTTGCCATATCCATGTCTTACGTCTGTTGTTAGCTTCGGCCTTTGATGTAAATTAAAAAAGGCTAATTTATATAATATAGCATAATAAGTAATTTACATTACGCCCTCACACACTTGTACATACACAAATAAACTGTAACGTTTTTAACGAGAACTTAACTTAACCTTGACTTCGCTCATTGGATAACCACCATATGGGATGTTGACTCGACGATTATTATCCAAATAGTCTTCACGGTGAACGGCCTCATAACTAAGAGTCTCGACCAACACCGCAAGAGGCTCTCGCTAGGCGGTTGGGTCAAGGGGCAGTAAAAGCAGTGATCTTAGACTCGGCACGCATTGTCAGGAGGTACCTCCTTCTGCTTTTCTTCTTCCTAGCCACCGGCACCGGCAACTCGGGCCCTGCCACCCTTGTTTTTAGTTTTTTTTATAATGTTTCAACTTTTTATTTATTGATATGGTAAAAAACAAAAAAAGGCATAAGGAATACCAAGATAGTTATAAACCATTATGTTATTTTTTTTATTTAAATTTTAGATGTACAAAGAAGCAAGATGGTTTGCTGATGGTTATGGTCACCGCCATCTATGAACATGAATCTTCTGCATCACGAGAAGCTTTATCAATGCGTTGCCTACTCTCCAGGGTAAGGATTCTACTCACATTTGGCTTAAACTTTTATACCTAGGTAGTCTAATAACATGCTGAGCTAAATGCTCAAGAACGAGTAATATTATAATAGTATGTATAAAACTACTAATACGTGTAGTTATCCGGCCATTTCATTTTTATTTCTCTTTTCTAATTTTGAGTGTTTGTTCGTTGGACCGTATCGTGGTAATTAAAAAGAACCGACGATATTTGCTCATGCATAAAAATAACATAAATACTGCTCATTATGTGCACTCTAAAACTAAGACCGCTCATTTGATGGCGTCGAGCGTAAAGCATGTGTCACAGCGGGTTTGTAAATAGATAATTATAATTATGCAAGCGCTTTTAGTTCACCATGATTGAAACAGAATTAACATTTCATGAATACCTTAGAACCTTCAGGACAAAATTCAGCACAAACATAATGTAATCATAATTGGGAATACTTAGCTGGATCAAACATTTCTTTATATTTACGAACCTCGTCTATTAAAATAGGAGTAATTTTCATTTATCTAGCAAAATTTCACTACAGAGGTTATCATGATTTTAACATTATTTAACTTTTAATATATCAAAAACAATCTCACCACAACTATTCAACCGGACCGTTCAATCATATTTTTACAAAAATAGTTAATAAAGGTAATTAGGTAGGTAGGTATATAACTCTCGATAACTTGACTACCTACGTGCAATTGCCGATATCGCAGTCCGGCCTATAATTGGAACAAATTCCAAAATGAATATTCCAGCAAAACACACTTTTCTCGTGGTTTCACATTCTGATTAAAGAAAACATTAAAATTGTACTTAAAAAAGAAAGCTCATTAAAACTTAAAACCAAACGTGCACCCTAACTAGTTAGGAGTCACATTTGTTGTTAAGAATCGTAAATTAGAAAGCTTGTACGGATCGCTTCGTTTTTATGACCACGTTTAGCTTTATACGAGTTTATGACAATGATTCCGTTGGTATCTCTGAATGGTCGCGTGATTTGTGTCTTCTGGGAAAGTGTGATTTCTGACCGTTATGGACGTGTTTTGTCAAGTGACGTCGTCATCTGAAATGAAAGCCAGCTTTTAATAGAATGCATGCATCCACACCACAGTCTTTAACCATAACGATATTTATTACTTGGTGGGTATTCTTTTGCAGAAAGTCGCTAATTAGGTAAGCACCACCTGTAAGCACCACCTCAGTATCAGACATTTTGCCACTCTTTATACCGTGTGATCATTATTCCAGGCTGAAGGAAGTAGCTAGGAAAATTCCAGAGGTAAAATGAGGTTGCATCATCTTTCTTTCTGCCTATAGCGATTATCCCGATTCGAGCCGGGGCGCGCAGAGGTTCATCATCGATTGTCTCAAAATAATGAGTAGCAATGAGGAAGAGTTTGTTTTGTTACTTATAGTTCTGGGTACAGCTTTAATGGTCTTTGGCAGTTGGGCATTGGGCAGGTCTAATTTCTTATCAATGACATATTCATCTCATTAATTGTTACCAAAATAATCTTCCGTTATTCAGAATTTGGCTGATGAATAGCACTAAATATTAGAAAGTGGAGTAAGTCTTTGATAAACTGCTGGCTCCGGGATGGTAAGCGCAGCCTCAGAAGTCCAGTCCAACAGTAGCGGGATGATATCCGGAAGTGCAATAGAAGTGCCTGGATGAATTGGCGCTAAATAGGGAAGGTACTTGGTACCTGGGATCTGGGTAAGTCCTAAAACTGCATCCACCGAAGGTCGCCCCTCCCTCATAAAAGAGAAGGCCTTCGTCCAACTGCGGACGTTTTCTGGTTGTTGATGACGCTGAACAGACCAAACTGTTTAAACAAGTAAATGGTACAATATAGTCACGTTATAATTACTTACTTCTGCCTTTAACTAGTAAATTTATAACGCTTTTAAATACCATGATTATCCTTATCTTGGGTGTAAAGTTCTTGACAATTCAAACAAAAAGACAGGGAATTATAAGCCGCTTTGAAGTTCAAAGATAAGAGCCAGATAAATGCATATTTTAGGGATTAAATCTATTAAAGCTACATGGCAATGTACATTATCTGTAGATTACTTTTGTAAGCACTAAAGCCGAGTATTTAATAAGACAAATCTTCTTTATTACCGCCTTATAAAGGTAGAATATAGAATATTGAGTATTGTGATGACGAGTAAATGTCGTTGATTGGAGGCTTATGCGTACATAAATAGATATAATGCTGTTGTTTTAATTCCAAGATATGAGGCGAATATAAGATTTCAATAATAATAATGTGGAAGTATGATTCATAATGATATTTCGGATAATAATTATATTGTTTATACACCAAAAATACTAAACTAAAAAAAACATACAGTCGAATTGAGATGATGCTCTTTTTTTAAGTCGTTTGAAAACTGCATAGTTTTGTTAGTATCCCATCACTAGAAGCTGCGCAGGTGCTCAAAAGGGAATAAACTTTGGTTTATTTTTTTGTTGCCGTAATAGCACCAAGCCCAAATTTTGTTTGGTGCTATTTTGGGAATATACCAGGTGTTATTTTTATTGATTGAGCACCAATTTCTTGAGCACCCAAGAATTTGGTGCTCAATCGGAAATACTCCAAAAATACAACAATAATACATTCCACTTGATTAATCAACATGTATATTATAAGTACAAATGATAGGTCTTATTCTTATTCTTATTCAACGTGGGGGCGATAAGTCCTGCACCGACGTCCCCCTAGGGGTGTATTGTGCATTTCTCCCGCCAGCGTCTACCCGAGCCAACCCAGCTGCTTGAAGTAACGAACCGAGGCTCTGGGCCGCTGGTATAGTAACTGCAGTGGGATTAGATGGAAGTGTACATGATAATGATGATGATAATGAGAAGCGTACAAGCCGTTGCGGAGATAAAGCTGCCTCATGCAATCCGGTAGCAATTATTGTTGGTTCTGTGACTTTGCACCGCCACAGCACATGCTCTACGGTTTTATTGTCCTGCATGCAGCCCCGGCATAATGGACTATCCGTGGCTCCCAGTTTCTATAAGTATATATACTTATGATAGGTACTTATTTATATGACCAATTTTTTAATACTATACTTACTACTAGTGTAGAATAAATAATACTACTAGTATAGTATTCTATGCCAAACTTTAATACACATAGAAAAGCTATAGCTAGCGAAACAGAATAAAATTTTAGGTATAATATACCTACCAGTAAACAAGCACAAACATACATACTTACACTTTGTGTTGTACACGTTGTTCTCAAGAGACCCTGAACTTCCTCCGCATTTTCAAGACGAGCCCAAGTCTCCCTCAAGACTTGAAATATGTAGTTTCATTCTAAACAATTGCTAATAAATCGTTTTGCTTCATAAACAATACTGCAAGGTAAAGTAGTGATAGTTTTTTTGTGAGTATGAACGCTAAAGCGGCGAAACTATTTCTAATTTTCTGATTAACTACTGCTGCAATAATCATGGCATGCTTCCGAGAGCTTCTTGTTCGTTTTTTTGTTTCTTATAGGTACTTATAATTATATTACTTTCTTGTTACATACCTTAGCTACAAAGACTACTTAGCCTACTATACAAAAAAAAAACTGTATCCATACTCTAGTCTAGACACAATCCAAATGCTCAAAACCACTACCAGTCCGCAGCGTAAATTATATTCTTTGTAGCTAATTCCTTACTCACACCAGTATTTAAGTAGCCACTTGATTATTTCACACAAGAGACATCGAGTAATCCAACTGCCTCACTTGAGACACTTGAGAGCCAGTTCGTATTCGTATAACATTCTTCATCGTCACTTAACATCAGATGAGATGAAATCAAACACGTTCCTAGCTTATAACTCATACAAATCCCCGTTCGGCATGTGCCCTTTTTCATAAGCAGGATTTTAAAGCAACTTTTATTGTACAAATGATAAATACATACTTTAACAAAACTAATATTGAATGTCATCGAAGTAAACAAAGTACAGAAAAGAAGTACCCACAGAAGTAAGAAGTTAAAATAACAGTAACATTCTATGTAGTTATAATAGGGTATAAATTATGCATGTTTTTTTTATTGACTCACAAAAAGCTGACTCGCAACAAAACAAATTATCAAAATGGTTATTTATGATACTAGGTAAGTTGGTTTTTACAAACGAGTAGACGAATGTAAGCCCGAGACGAAGTTGAGGGCTTTAGTCACGAGTTAGTAAAAACCAATACCGCACGAGTGCTATACAACGTTTTACAACACATTTGCGATAATACGGATAACAGAAGTACTTACAACAGATAATGAGGCAAACTTTATTGTTTTGTTTTATTATATCGGGCAGAAATTCGCAACTAAATACCTACTTGACACTGGTAAATGCTCAAAGTGCGATGCCATAATCCTCCTTGGAGGAAAAAAGAAAAAATACTTCGTTCTAAAGTTCGTATGAGTGTCTTTTCGTGTTGTTTCCAAAACTCCGAAGAAGCTTGTAGTAAAGTTGCCACTTTACTAGAGCATGATTGGACTTGACTGTGACTTACTAGTTGTGACATCACTTTGACTGTGACTTAGACTCATTCGACTTGAAAATTATCAAAAACTTGATACAAATAAATACTTGACACTGGCAAATAAACAAAGTGCGATGCCATAATCCTCCTAGGAGGAATGACGAAATGGCGCGAATAAACAAATGAAAATTAGAAAAAAAATGTGGCAAGAATTTCTTTCGCCACATTTTCTGTTCAGTATTAAAGTAAGACAAACGTATTGAGTAAAAGCGCTTTCAAGGAGGTTCGATCATTCAGCTTATTTATTTTCGTAATGTGAAACTCTTTGGTGGAGTTCTTAAACTAAGCATTAAATTCTCTTCTTAACCTATTATTTTTAATAATTGAAACACATAATCAGCCTATTTAATTAATAGCCCGCTGGACAATCCTAACTTCTATTCAAAGGGCGATTGGGCCATATCCACCACGCTGGTCAGTTTCGGATTGGTTGCGTGATGTATTCTCTCGATGTTTAAATAATAACGTTGTAATTTTATTAATGAAATTTTGACGCAATTTCAATGAAATTTCATTATAAAAATAAACAAAATAATTCACGTTTCCATAAAACACACGATGTTTTTACAGCTACAAGTATAAGCGAGAGCTCTTTGTCACTTCTGTCGACGACATTTATAAATTGGATTCAAATTTTGCGTGTCTGCATTGTATGGAGTGACACGGTTACATTGCCGTGACAACATATCACTGCTGAGGGGTTAAAACACTGGTAACGTGAAAAATAGGATTTTCATTACGGCATACAAAAAACATGTCAATATTTTGAGAGGAAAGAAGTGAAAAAATATCAAAACTCATGATCGTTTCATGTTAAAGCTTGTATTTTCCAAATTTGGCCCTCGTAAAATCAAACTTATTTAGTCAAATTACTATATTTAAAGCCCAAAAATAAAAAATGTTACAGAAGAACATCCGTCTTAGTAACTTTTGTGGATGAAAACACGATTGATTATACTTTCCTCGATAGAAATAAATACCAAAACAGTATCTATTTTTAAACCATTTTCAGTTTTATGTCCTAATTACAGCACATAGCCACATAAAATATATGTATTATAAGTTAATAGTATTTTGGAGAGCAGTCTGTGGTTCAAAAGTTATTAATTTCTAGACTTTTCAAGGAATCTGAGAATATCTTTAAAAATTGAAGTTTGACACGCACGAATCTGCGTAACCGCCATATTTTTGCTCCGCTAAATGTGACCCTACCTGATACAGCTTTAGACTAATGATTGATCTCATAAAAAAATGTGCTTGAAACGTGGAATACCCGGCCTTATTGCGTAATTGTTATAAATAGCATAATAATGTAGTAAAACGAACAAAGCGCTCTCGTGATGGTAAAAGACAACGCCTGCTCGTGAGCATTGCAGCGGCATAATAATATGTATATGTCGCAGCCAAATTGCAGAATACGCCGAATAACATAACGGCTAGCCATTTTAAAAAACAGCGCCGTATCATAAAGCAGCGTATTAAAGTTTAGCCAAATTGTATTACGGCTGAAAGTAAGGTCGCCGCATTGTATGCGTGCTTCGCGTTCTACAATACGACTAGCCATAATGTAATTGAGCGGGTCGTGATCCGCCGCTTTGGCAATCTTTAGTTCAAATGTTGGATACTCGCGGCGGTGACGGTTTGGGAGCTTTGATAACTTAAGTATGGCCTTTTCATTCGGTTAAAGCATTTTTTTGCATGCTACTTAAATACCAAGTGTTATTTTTTGTTATAATTTTTTTTAATTCCTAAAGGCGATTTCATTGTTGGCCCCATAGTAAAAGTTGTTTGTTTTGATGTACAGAATATGCTCTTAAAAGGATGCTAACTGATTAGAACTAACTTTGTGTAACCAATTGGATAATTTACCGGATCGTCCGTTGCTTAACATCATCGGTGATCTTTCAGAATCACCTACTCAAGCTACGAACGAGCTACGTGATGATATAAGTTTTGTGAAACACGAATTTCACATGAAAGTAGCCCTGCGAAAAACCAATAGGTCAACAATGTTAACATCGATCGAACTTTGGGTCAGTTACTCATTGTTGCCCCGTTTTGACGCGTGCAAACATACCTACCTGCCCCATTATTGAGTAAGGGCCCATAAAATCACACATTTGCCAACCGTGACTCACGGGGACCAGACCGTGACGGTATATGAAAATGAGCGAGCATTCGCGTGACAACGTCGCATGCTGATTGATTGACAATGCAACTTTTCTTACCATGGAAGTACCTATGACAGTTATTCTGATTTCCTTTTTTTTCTGTTCAGTTTTATTAGACACTTTTTATTAAATAATCGACGAGATCTTACCTGACATTAAGGTTAGTATGTTTTTTTTTTTTTTTTTTTTTTTTAAATTATTTATTAGCTCCACGGACTGTAGGTCCGTGCCTTTTGTCAACTTTAACATTTTTTTATAAACTAAATTTTACACTTAATAACTTAAAAGCTGAAGGCTTTACAAAAAGAATATACCAAAGGAACCTAACTAAGTATTACTAATTATTGCTAGAATTGCGTGTATACTCCGAGCAGTCCAGCTCCCGCAAGCAGCACCCGTTCACGAGTTGACGCATGTGCCAGCCATCGCTCTCCTCAACCATATTGGAGGGAAGAGGGCGACCCGACACACGACGCCGCCGCAAGAAGAAGCTTTTTAGTGAGCGTGAGTGCTCCGGGTATACACGCAATGCCTACAACAGTACGATTACTTACTTTATTAATTATACTATACTGTTTTACTCTAGTATTTTTTTTTTCCTCTTATCAATTAAAGCAATCACCAGTAGATCCAGTCTTTGCTTGACTCTATCAGTGGTCACTTTAATATCGTCTGATTCGTCGCCTCCTCCCGGCCCAGAGCCTCCATCACCGCCACGTTCCGATCTTTTATGGCCATTTGGAGGTTGTACTCCTTGATGGTCTTCGGTGACGTAGCCGACGCTCGCCGCACGAATCGACTGATGGCATCGTCTTCGATGTCGTCGGCGTAATAAATGAAGGTCCCGGTGTGCCGTGATATCGCAACGACTGCGTGCGGGACGCTTTCGTGCAGCTTCATTTTGGCCTTGGTCTTGATGGCGATTACCGACTCGTACGTTAGTCCTTGAGCTTCATGAATGGTAAGGGTTCGCGACCCAGTGCCTGTCCCATATCCCTGGCTTATGAGGGTCTCCTTTTCTTCCTGCGTGTGCACTAAAAAAAGGGTGTTGGGGAGGGTGCTAGGTATTTTCGCTCCTTTGTACCGTTTCTGCTCAAGAGACCTAATACGGGTAGCCGAGGAATATATACCGGAATATATTTCCCTCAGCGCATACGCGACGTCCATTGGGTTCCTATGTGTGCAAAGCAACTCTTGGCTGATGTTTGTGACCAAATTTGGGCGATGGTACCTCATTTCGAAAAAATTTTCTCTGTCGATGTAAGGTAGCTGATTGACGTCTCCGATGAGGACAAGTTCGCTGGCATCAGACAACCGTACGGCCATTACTATGGCTCCAAAATGGTTCATGAGAGCTTCGTCTACCAGAAGGCGACTGAATCTCTCCCTTCCGAAACCATTTACAAGAGAAGAAGCCATGGTCCGCACCCTGGTTTTCACCAAGTTTCCGATGCGATGCGATAGCTTTTCCCTCAGATCTTTTGCTGCCTCTGTTGTTGTGGTGATAATAGCGTCCCGGTCCACATCGAAGTGTCTGATCACCCATGTTGTCTTGCCACATCCTGGAACTCCGTTGACCCATTGTATCTTTGGTACCACCCAGTTCTCCCATTTTGCCTCGACATCTGAGTTCCCTTCGATAGGCTTAGCCATCTCGAGGATCTTGTCGTCCAGCATTATCTTGGTGCACTTGGCGGTGACTAAAATTGGGTCATTCGATGATATCGCGTATTTCGGTCTGCCTGTTCGCCCCGTCTCAGTCTCGTTCAGAGCCACAAAACCACTTTCTGCGCTGTAAGCTGCCATATATTGTCCTTTCATGGTTCCTCTGATGACCTGGGAAGTGACGTTATTATATATGGCTGCTTCGGCCTCCTCGAGTCCCTCTTTTAGAAGACTTTCGCTTCCTAGCCTGAAGGACTGCAGGATGTTTTGGCAGTTCCTAAGATTGACTTGTCTTGTCGCTCTCAATGTGGCTAGAAATTCAAGAAAGGCGTTTCGCGCGTGGCCCTGTGGCTCCTTGGCCGAGATGTAGCGGGGCGGGTCGACCTGTCCCATGTCGGCTCTCGTCCGGACTGCCTGAGCTTGTGAAGCTGCTCTCGGGGACACTGCTGTTGGAGGAGGTGGTGACTTGTGCGTGATTCGGAATAAGCTCTGCGCCGCAGCACTAAACGCCGTTGCAAAAGCCGCTATGTGGCCTGCCCCTTCCCGGCTGCCACTTGGATGGACTGCGGCTTTTTCGGCGGCTGCTTTTTGTTGTGCTCTTTCTGAACCAGATTGAATGTTTGTACTCGGAATGGGGTGTCCCCAGCTATCTGTTGCACTTGTGGGGTCGTGTGTTGGAGCTTTTAGGAAACTTAAATTTTCTCCTCTGTCTTCATACACGACAACCTCATGGTGTTCAGAGGCATTGGTGCAACCCAGCCGGTCTCCGACTTCCGCTTTCGAGTATTCAACCATCATCGCATCCACGCTTATCACTCGGGGCGTGCTGTCTGCTTTCCTGCTCAGATACTCGAGCAACGAGCTAGCTTGCGCAAAAGGTGTCTGTGCATCCCACTCAAATAGTGCGATCGTTTTGTTTTTCGATCGCACTAGTCGGAATCGGTGCCCGTCTACCTCACACACTGGCATAGCGTCGTACGATTTCCGCTTCATGGTCACTTTGGCGGTGCTTCCGTTAAGCAGACATGCCAGTCCCGGCGACAAGCGCACGCGTTTCTGGATGCGAGCAAGGCAAAAGCTTATTCCGAATCTTTCTCTGTTGCTGTCCATGAAGAGAGCCACACCGCGAATTCGAATTCCTGGCACTCCTTTTTCTGCGTTTTCCAAAAGCTGGTTAATGGATACGCTTTTTGAGGAAGTTTCTCGGCTGGGGATCGTTCTCTGTGGGGCTTCAGTTGACTGTGTGTGTGTTACTAGAGGGGAGGGTAGTGCATGGAGGGTGGAATTTCTCTTGGCCGCTATGCGGAAAGACCTCTCTACGAAAGACAAGAAGTGTGGCCTGCTATCTGGATCTGCTAAGATGTTGGGAAGATCCGAGACCACTAACTTTCTATCTATCTGTGTTTCGAGGTCCTGTCGTGCGGCCATGAATCTAGGGCAATCGATGAGCACGTGCCAGACCGTCTCGGGCACATCAGGGTCGCACCCGCAGCCAGGACTGCTCTTGAGCTTGAACCTGTACAGGTATTCTGCTATTCCTCCGTGTCCCGTCAAGGCTTGTACCTGGAAAGGAGTCAATTTCGTGGCTCGCGTCACCCGATATGCGATTGCGATATCAGGGAGGAACGTCTGTGTGACTCTTCCTTTATCCGATGTTTCATACCGGTCCTGCCACTTCCGGACTGATTCCTCGCGGATTTTCCTTTTGACGTAGGACAGGGGGATCCCTTCGTAGTCACTGGGGGAGCCGGTGAGTGCCGCCGATTTTGCGAGTTCATCAGCTCTCTCATTACCAGCGGTGCCCACATGCGCTCTCAACCAGAAAAGACGAAGAGATCTCCCTTCTGCGGTTATCGTTCCAATGTTTTCCTTAATACTTTTTACCAGGGGGTGGCTCGTTTTGGGATTTTTTAGCAGATCGAGTGAAGATCGTGAGTCACTTAGGACATTAACTTCTGGGTCCTGGCTCGTTTTCACCATTTGAGTCGCCCGGTAAATAGCATAAAGTTCCGATTGGAAGACCGTGCATTCGGAGTGTAGCTTGAAGGTCGAATACTTAACTTCTCTGCCATTCTCCCACCAGGTTAGAGCAGCACCTACTTGACCCTCTATCTTACTGCCGTCAGTGTAGATTTGGGGCCCTACTAGCTCTTTGGAAGCGTTCTCTAGGAACTCGAACTCCACAAATGTCTGGGTGGACGGATGTGGCTGGTCCAAGTAGCTGACATTTTGTTCGAGCTCCACTTCCGGTGGGAGGTATTCTTGGGATAAGTTTTTCTTCGCTCTGTACAGGCTGGCGGCTTCCTGTATTCTAATGTCCAGGGGGAGTAAACCTGATAGGGCGAGTGCTGACTTGAGGGAAACAGTACGGTACGACTTACAGATTTTCTGGGCAAAACCTCTTTGGAGTGCGTTCAAGTGTGACTTGTTTTCCTCGAGGTCTGCCGCTTGCGCCCATACGCTTGAAGCGTACATGATGATGGGTTCCACCACTGCGACGTAAATGGTTCTCGTAATCTCGCCGTTCAGTCCCCAGGTCACTTTCGCTGCACACGCAAGTTGTTTGTAAATATTGGCCACCTTTTTACACTGGGCGTTTACGTGTGCTTTGAAATTGAGCCTTCGGTCGATCAACAGACCAAGCAACTTGACTTCTTCTACGAAGCCGAGACGTACACCAGACATGACCAGGTTTGGGGGTTCGTACTTCAACTTTTTAGTGAAAAGCATCGCATTGGTCTTCTGCGCTGCAAAGTTGAGTTTATTACATTTTCCCCATTCCAATATCATTTCCAATGTGTTGTTGGCCTGCTGCTCGATGATGTTCGACTGGCCGGTGAACACGAGAACAACGTCATCCGCGAAGGCTTGACAGTATACTCCCTCTGTCTCTAGCAGTCGCAGCAACGAGTCTAGGATTAAGTTCCAGAAGGTAGGTCCACCGATAGATCCTTGGACACATCCTTTGGTGGTTTCCTTCTCGCATGCTGCTCTGGCGTAGTTGACCTTGATCTTCCGATCGTTGAGGTATGAGTTCACCATCTCATAGAGGTTTGTTGGACACCTCTTCTTCGCTAGCTGATATTTTAGGGCGGGCCACCATGCATTGTCGAAGGCGCCTTCTATGTCCAGGGAGACTAGGAGTACGATATTTTTACTGTTAACTCCTTTTTTAATGTGCTCTACCAGGTCATAGAGGGCGTCCTCGGTTCCTCGCTGGGGCATGAAACCGTACTGTTTCTGACTGATGGTTGGGAGGAGATACCATTGGAGTCGGGTTACCAAAAGCTTTTCGACGATTTTTCCGGGGACGGGCAGGAGACCTATCGGACGGTAAGATTTCGGATGGGTGTAATCCATTTTACCGGGTTTGCGTAGGATGACCACATGCGCCGCTTTCCACTGCTTGGGGAAGTATCTCAGCAACAAGCACTTGTTTGCTATCGCTAAGAATGTTTCCCGTTCGCATCGAATAGCTGCGGCACAGATGTCAGCGGTTAGCCCGTCGTTTCCTGGGGCTTTTTTTGGATTTAGTGTTCGCAACACTGACTCCAGTTCGGCTGACGTAAATAGTGGATCATCTTCAGGTAAGTCCGTCGGTGTTTCCCTTGTCCGTTCCCGCAGTTCTGTATGGCACGGCTGGTCTGTGCTTACAGAGTCGTCAGGATAGAAAGTTCTGGCTAGTAGTTCTGCAGAGAGCTGTGGGGACAGGGTGTTGCCGTCGGTATCACGCAGGAGCAAGTCTTCTTGCCGTACCGAAGATTTCCTGATCACCCTGTAGATCTTGTCCCACATGCTCTCTTTCTCCTGATTGGTACAAAACTCTTTCCAGCTTTCTGTCTTAGCTTTTTCGACTTTTTCCTTGTAGTCTTGCCTGGCAATTTGATATTGTTCGACTACAAACTGGACTCTGTGAGGGGCGGCATTCCTGATTCTTCTCTTCTAAGAACTTCCTTCTTCAGATCATCGAGCGTTTTCGTATACCACGGGGGAATAGGATCCCCTTTGCGCGGGCCTGCTAATGGAATAGTGTGTTCTCAGGCTTCGTGGATACACTCAGTGTAGCTCGTGATCATCGACTCCAGTTCTTCCGGGCTTTCGCATACCCTTATCGACTCCGGTGATATGTTTCTCTCCTCGAGAGAGGTTTTCAGGCATGGCATGAAGTCTGACCACTTTGCCTTCTTGGTGTTATACTTACGCGTAGTAATAGGCCTCAAATGTTCTAGGGCCTTTACTAGGCGCAGGGTGAAGGTTATTGCATTGTGGTCTGATGTTGTGAGACTTCTATCTACCTGCCAGCCCTCTATTTTCCCCAGAAGTGGCATGCTGCATGCAGTAACGTCTACTACGCTTGTGCAGAGTTTGCCTCTTCTAACGATTTCGAAGGTCGGTGTATCACCAGTGTTGAGAATGTGTAAGCCCGTCTCATTGAAGAAAGAGTGGACGGCTTCTCCTCTGCTATTTTCTGATGTACTTCCCCACCAGTGGGACCAAGCATTAACGTCACCGGCGACTATCAAGTCTCTGGTCGCTAGTTTTCCGCTAAATGTCTTGATCCTGTTGAGGTAAGGTTCGATGTGTTGGTCCCCTTCCAAATAGACGGAGATCACTCCCAGTTTCAAGCCCTCACTGGCCAGCAAGACAGCCGCTTCCGTCTCGGTGACCAGCTGGGGGTCGTGGATAACCTGCAACTTGTCGCCAAATACCATCACAGCTGCCTTAACTGGTTTTTGTCTGTTCAGGCTGCACTGAATGATGCGAGTTCCAGGGTACTCTTTCATTACGCCCTTGTTGCCAACGTAAGGCTCTTGTACTAAGGCGACCGAAATATTCCTTTCCTTCGCAACCTTCAGGAGTTCTACTGTCGCATTCTGGGAGCGATTTAGGTTTGCCTGGATGAAACGCAACCCTGTTTCTTCTACTCTTCGGGGAACTGAGCCTCGTACCTCTTGGGTGCCCTCAGCAATACGAGATCCGGGACCGCGCTATACCATCCCATTTCACCTTTTCAGGGCACTCGCTACTAAAAGCGTTGTGAGCGAGTTGCCTACTCGAGCTGTTGGGATGCGCGACTGCACAATTCCTGCACTTCGGCGGCAGGTCTTCTTTCCTTACCTTGCATTGAGCCCAGGAGTGGGGTTTTCCGCAGTGGCTGCAGAGTTCGTCTCTTTCCCGGCAGATCACTTTTGTGTGGCCGAAACCTAGGCACTTAGTGCACTGCACCAGGGGTGAATGGTCTAGCACTGGCCTCCTTTGGAGTCCAATGTAGACCTTGCCTGCGTCTATAAGGGATCTATGAATGCATGGTGAGACCTCCAGCACAGGATGACATTCGTGCGGATTGCGCGCCTTCTTCCTGTACCTCACCCTGATAGTACTTTCCTTCAAATCTACCTCCTGTAACAGGTGTTTATTCTGCGCTAGGATGTTTTCCACAATCTCCGAGTCCTTGAGATAAGACAGGACGTCTCTAATTATGATGAGCGGATTTCCCGCTTTCGCAGTTTCCACTTTTAGAGACTTGTCACGCTGAACACGAGTTCGCACGAGGCTCAGGTCTTCCTCCGAACCACAGCTCAGGATAACTTTTGTATTCCTGGCTTTACGTACTCGGTCGACCTTCGCCCCGGTCGTCTTCGTGTCCAGCGCCACTCTTATCCTCTCGATAAGGTTCTCGGAAGTAGCGGACATCTCTGGATTTGACGTAGATACTATCAGGGTATGGTTTGGCTTTAGCGCGGGTGGCTTGGCAGCAACTTTAGCGTATGAGGGTTTTAAAGTTTTACCCTCTTCGATTTTTGAAAGTTCTGCGCCGATGCTGAGGGCTGGCGGGGGCTGGGACAATCTTTCTTGTCGCATCGTTCGGAGCTCTGACGATACGGCTTCAAGACGCTCTGTGATAGGCAACACGTGCTCATCGATATTTATTTGAATTGGTGGGGTAGGGGGTAGTGCGGTTAGGTGGATTTTAGTGAAATGGCAATTTAGCATTTCTTCCATTTGTTTTAGGGTGTCCGGGTACTGTGGAGGGGGGGGAGGAGTTGCGAGGAGGTTCGCCAGGGCGTCGGTATTTTGCTGAAGGATCTCCGCGGTCTTTTCCTTTGCGGCGTGCGACTCTCTCCGAAGTTCGTCTATCTGCCTCTGAAGAGCCTCCACTCCGGTTTTTAGGCCTGAGTAGTCTCTCCTCAAAGGCTCCAAGTCGATAATAGGGGCCGCTAGATCTTCCTTTATTCGGCCGCTGAGAGCCGACACTGCGTCAGCCGTCGCTTTAATTTGTTGGTACGGCTCCCTCGTCTCATAGCTCTGCCAGTCTCTGATAGCCTCCGTCTCCTTCCTCATCACAGCTATCTCTTCTCTGGCTAGAGCTACCTCCTTTAGCAGACTTTGTTGTAGGGTTGTCATGGCTTTAATATTTGCCCTTTCCGCCGACAACAGTTCCGAGGCGTGTCTGGTCCGCTCGCGTTCGAGTGCTGCGATGTGACGGTGCCTTGAGTCGGCGAGGGAAAGGACGATCTCGTAGAGCGCCTGGAGACTCTCAATAGCGGTTAGCTTTATTTCCCGCTTGACATTCGCAGACGCCTCGAGCGCATCCTTTCCCCGCTGCAGCGCATCGTTCGCTACTTTCGTGGCCAAATCCATCTCTACCCCCGTCCGTCTCGGGCAGTGAGCGATTAGCATGCTCACTCTCTTGTTGCGGGCGGGTGGGGTCAGGTTAGATAGTTCCGACACGCTGTCTAACTCTTCTCCGTCGAGCCTTGGTTCTTTTGGCGGAGAGATCCCGCACTGCTCCCAGTTTTCGACTCTGTCCACCGCCGCCACATAAGCCGAGCCTGACTCCGGGACTGAAGTCGACGGAGCCGAGCTTTCGCTGGCTGTCTGTGGTGAAGGAATGTTGAGGGACTGGGAGAGGCGGGACTCTACCTCGGGCACTTGGGGCGGCGCGCTGGGACCTTCACTGCTGGGCTGCTTCGGCTGCATCACCTCCGACCTGCTGGTCTTTACATTTTTCTTTAAGATGCGCTTGTGAAGCGAGGACGCCACCGATCGTACTGTCATCTTCGTCGCCTTCGGGGCGGCGATAGAGACGGAGGTGGAGGGGGCGACTTTTTTGTTTTCCGACATTTTGATTTAAATCTGTCTAAATTAAATTAATACAAAGACGCACAAAAGAAAAATTTTTGTTTTAACAATAAAGAGATAATAAAAGTAAAATAAAACTTATCTAAGACTTAATATTAGAAACAATTTAAACTACCTTATACTATTTCGCTGATGGACTGCGATGTGGGTATATTCCTTTTGTACTACCCAAGCAAAACGCGCCAGAGACTCGATGGATGTCTCTGCGTGGCTTCTTCGCTCCCAAAGGTCACCAGTCAGCACTTCGGCAGGAACCAACTTGTAGCTATCGTCCTCCCGATTCTGAAGACTCCAAACACGATGGCTCTAACTCAACTGGATCTTGAGAAGACTTCGGAGGGGAGGGAAGGTAGCGATCTTGAGGGGGGAGGGCTGCTTTTTAAGTACCTGATGATGACGAGGTCCCTCGGACGGTATCTTATCAGCTCGCTCGTACGTGCCGGGCCAAGGTCTTCAGTCGTGAGCGGAGGCGGCGCCGTGCGGCCGCGTACGTGACAATATGATAAACACGAGAGTGCGCACGACGCGGTATCGTAGTTGACCAACCTTCCTTGATGGTGTGTGGTTCCAGGTTTTCCGACTTTCCTCCAAAACCCTTAGGTCCAGGCGGCTGCAAACACTTGTCCGGGGCCCTCGTTCTGACTGTTAAACACTGGTGCAAAGAGTTCGCGCGTGGCTCAGAAGATTCTATTTTTTAAGAATTTTCTTCGCGGAGCCGATGTTGTGTGTGCTAGGCGTACGTGATGAATCCTCACGAGGTTACGAGGTTAGTATGTTTATCTTGCCGCCCAGTAAGAGGCTGAATTTCCGAACTTAGAGTAACAATAACAAGATAGGCATATAATATAATATGCATGTGTTTTTTTTATTGACTGATAGAGGATTAGGAATAGATTATTTTCTCATAGAGGGTGATAAAAAGCAGTGTCGCCATTTCGGGATCAACACTATTTTCAAGCTAGTTTACTAGTTCACTATTTTACTTTGAATCTCTAGCTGGGCTAGAGTTTTTAGCTTTTTTGTTTTGAGTTATTTTAGTTTTTTTTTTAAAGGTAGTTTGCTACCTTTAAAATAGTTGCTTCTTCCCTTGGTAAGCACTGGCTGACTGACAGACAACGCACAGCCCTAACCGCTGGTCGTGCAGACTTGAAATTTGGAGGGTGTATTCGTCTCGACGCGTAGGGGTGTACTAAGAAAGGATTTTTCGAAATTCTACCCTTTTGGTGAAGGGAGAAACGTTTGTATGAAACCTTTGTTTTTGGATTTTTAGTCACGAAAATTTGGATTTGGATAGTACATTTAAAATAAAAAATGGAGTTTTCAATATTTTTTTGACAGGGTCATTTTAAGGGGGTGGAATGTTATATGGAAAGTTCTTTGTTTTTTAAGTTATAAGTTAAGGGGGTAAAAAAGTGGTGAATTTGGGGAGCAGGCTGTTTCAATTTCTCTAGTTTTTAATAATTTAAATACAACATGCATATTCCCTATTTAGCCATGGGCGTAGATAAATTTTGGATAAATCTTCGATATCTTGTAGAAGAAAACAGGCCAATGATGATTATGTTTATGTTTGACAGCGAAAGACATACCTACTTTTTTACACCAAATAAAACGAGGGTGTAAAACAAAAGTGTAAGAATGCATGTTCTCCATAACACTCATAATTTATGTTGGTTTTAAAATGCTTTAAAACGCATCTAACCATAAATGTAACTCCTAAAATTATTGCCGTAGATATGATCTCGAATATGTTGCCGCTCAAACAAAAATTAAAATACATAATCCGTACGATTCGTGTACAAAAATACAACAGCAAAAGCAGAGGTGAATAAATTATGTGGGCAGTGATAAATCACTACGAATAAAGTAGCTGCTAGAAAAGAACATTCTAATCTATGTAGTGTGGCTATAAAACGAATGTGGATAATATTACATTACTAAACAACTAACGTACCTATATAATTAATCAAATAAAATGTTAAGATTAGTGTAAATTTTTTTTTTTTTTTTTTTGTCGACGAGAGAGCGAGCTAGATCCTTCAAGAGTCCACGTGTTGTAAATATTTAGCACAAGTATCTTTATCAAAAAAAAAACAGCAGTCTTTAAATTAATATGAGACCATCTCGGGAGTATACTCTTTCAAATAAAAGATTTTTTTTCAAAATCGGTCCATAATTGACGGAGAAATCGATGAACATACATAAAAAATAAATTAAAAAAAGATACATACCGTCAAACATAGAACCTCCTCCTTTTTTGAAGTCGTTTAAAAAGGTACTAAAGTTTTTTTCACTGTTCATTGATTTTATCATCGATTACTTAAATAAATTATAGTTATATTTGTAAGTATATTTTTTAACTTGCGAACACAATCTGCGCCGCACTGCACTGCGCTCGTCACCCTGAGATATTAGATGTTAAATCTCTTCATACCCAGTAATTTCTCTGGTAACATTGCCCTTCAAACCGGAACACAGTAATGCTTGCACGCTTTTTGAATAACTGGCAAAGGTGTGATAAGTACTTCCCCAGGCGGACTGCAGCAGAGTCCTACCACTAAAAATGTGACTAAATATTATTCCCTCCCTTGCTCATGTAAAAGTATACCTAGTCTGTTGTTGATGTCTTAGTAGGTTGCTGCCTACAGATAATTTAATTCAACGCCAACGCGTTCCAAGTTCAACATAAGATTCAATACGTAGGTACCGTAAACAAGTACGTACCTACCTAAGTAGCGGAGTACAAAGAAAGTAACAGACTGGATAAAACACCCGGAGCTGGTAACGAGAACATGCGAATGTACTTGGCCGTTTGTTATTTTATTTGCCCTCTCAGTAAACTCTATTACCCAGTCGATGGTTTTGATTCCGAGAACTCAATGTTTACATTGAATTTTAAACTTATGTCACTGTTGTCACATTCATTCTCAAGCATTATGTCTACTGTGAGAAAGTTTATCCAAGACGAATATCAATATTTGTTCGCCTATTCAATCACACTTTTTTTTTCTTTCCTCCTAAGAGGATTATGGCGTCGTACTTTGTGCATTGCGAGTGTCAATTCAAGCATTTATCTCAATGATTTATATAGGTAAGTATTTCAAGTTTTTGATGTTTTTCAAGACGAATTAGATAGTCTTAGTTACAGTCAAAGTTCACGCTCTAGTAAAGTAGGTAAAGGCAACATTACTACAAGCTTCTTCGGAGTTTTGAAAACAACACGAAAATACGTTTCTAATAAGTTTCACCACATTATAATTATAACTTGTCCACACTCGTTCGCGTAAATCAGCAATAAAGCGCAAGCGCATAAGCGCATTATTATCCATTGACACTCGAAAAAAACAAGTTTTGCAAAATAATACAATGCAACGACATGTTTCTTCGCGTTCCCGCCAAAACTCTATTACTATTTTCAATCACACATTTTACAAAGCACAACATTTCATCAGCACGATTCAAATGTAGTCATCGACTGCTGAGACACGATTTAGTCAAACTAATGGTGGCATTAATTTTTAATTCGTGCTTTTCGAATTCAATTGCTGATACCTGAATTGCCAACACTAAAGCGACTCCTTGGGTCGAAACAACTAATGGAGTACGTTATTACTGGCTACCTCTACGAAAAAGTGCATTAGCGTGCCGTAAGTGGGATAAAAGTATTTGAATATAGAGCTTAAGTAAAGTGCGCTGTGAGTGCTTATGGCACTTAACATACAGCGATTTGCCTCATTTACTGTAATCGCTACAGTTTTATTTCACTTTGGTTTCGGTAGCTGAGCGCTCCGCGTAAAATAAACGACTCATGTTTACGGCATTCGATATTCAATTCGAACATCGAACGTAATGGTTTTTAATTTGGGTTTGTTGCAGTGCTATTTCGATTTTCGAATATGTTTAACCGATCGCACATAGCTATGAATAGTTTAGGTGTTTGCTTCTATACCGAGATAATTTTATGAGTCATAATAATATCTCCTTACCTCTTATGACGGTCACAGTAAAGGAAATATGATTTGCGCCTGAGGTCTACTCAAGTTGGTTACTGATTTAGTTTGTGAAGTTTTTGAATCCCTTCTCTGACTCTTATCACGGTTAGTTAGGTGCGCCTTGGGAGTAGCCATGGCGACATGAAAAGAGTTTCCTTCCCTTGAATATTGCATTTGACATCTAAGAGTTTGGCTTATCAGCTTTTCCACAAGAGACTAGGGAGGCGGTGGATCTTTTGTTTAATAAATTACTTTCCTCGGGTTATGTTTGGTCATCCTCGTTATCCTCGCAGATAAATAAACAAGTGTTTTTTTTATGAGACACTTAAAATTACAGAAAAGGTACAAATGCAGTTTAAAAACACGAAAATATATTGCTGAGTTTCACGTAATAGGTTGATACATTATCGCGTAAAATTATATTTGAGTGGCCTTAAAATATAGACTTTGAGTTTTTAGGTATAAGGTTTGATTTAAAGCTTTCTTCCAATTAGATCCTTCGCCAGGATCCACCGCTGGAGCAAAAGCAAATTTTATCTTCTCTTGAATCCATCTGCTGAGGTATCGAAGTAGGTATAAATCTAATATTGGTATGGCACTTCGATCCACCATCTAAAAGATCCAGATTTAACCATTTATAGAATGCCACTTTGATCCACCAAAGTGAACGGAGGCGGCCCTCCGGCCATTGGGATCCACCGCTATACAAAAAAAGTTGAAACATAAAAAAAGAGAAATATAAATAAAAAAAGATGTAATGCTAAATTAATTTAAATGTTACGATTGCATGTCCAGATTTACAATTTCTCTCTTAGTTTCTGTTATAAGTTTAAGTTGCCCGCTAAAGCAAAGCCGAGAAGAGAAAGAGACATAATGAATTTTCGTTTCTGAATCGGAAGATAAATAATTCATTGTGAACACGGCTCATTCCTAGCAATGTAAGAAACGATATTTTAGCTCATATCGTAAAATGCAACGAATGACAATAGCCGTTAAAGTTTATGTGTCGTACCGAGTCGTCTCGTCTCAATTAGAATTACAAATTATTACAAATTTTCAGCTCGGGCCAGTGTCGTATGCAATAATACGAAAGCTTACAATGTTTGACGTTAATTTTATGACCTTTATTCATGGAACCATGAGTAGGAAAGACGTGCTTTACGTGGCAGTTTCATTGAATATAGAATTTCATAGCAGAAAATTGTTACGGCTATCGATTTACATAAGGTTCTGTTGTATAGAATGCACGTGGAATTCAATTTTGCCTTTCAGAAATCCTATATTATTATATTTTTGAAGCTTAAACAGTATGAAAAAATATGACCTCTGGCAGGACTTGAACCTGCATACGAGCAATCTCTGGGTTTCCGTCCCAACTGCTTTCATCATCATCATTATCAGCTCGAAGACGTCCACTGCTGAACGAAGGCCTCCCCCTTAGACCACTACACTGTACGACCCTGCCATTTGCATACACCGGTTGCCCGCGACTTTCACAATGTCGTCGATCCACCTAGTGGAAGGCCTTCCTACGCTGCGTCTTCCGATTCGCGGTCGCCACTCACGAACCTTTCTTCCCCATCGGTTGTCAGTTCTTCGAGCGATGTGGCCTGCCCATTGCCACTTCAACTTGCAAACCTTGCGTGCTATGTCGGTAACTTTGGCTCTTTGGCGAATATCCTCGTTCCGGATTCTATCACGCAAAGTAACTCCGAGCATAGCTCTCTCCATCCATCCAACTGCTTTGCCAAGCAAGTCAACATTCTCAAACTGTTTTTAAGCTATCAACTAAAGTGTTGGTGGCCCCTTCTGTAAATTTCCTGTGTTTATTTTTCTATTTAGTAATTTGTGTTTTCCTATTTTATTGACTGTGTTAATTGGAGAAGTTATAGTGAAGCACATTTGACTATACTGCATTCCGCAAATTCCTTACAAACATGTAATATTTATAACAGATTTAGTAACAAAAGGGGTTCCGCGTTCCGGTTTTTTTTCCCGATTTTTGTCAAAACCGTAATTCTGCTCTCATTCATCATTACCAGCCAGAAGACGTCCACTACTGGACGAAGGCCTCTCCCTTAATAGGGAGGGATTGCCATAATCCCCACGCTTGGCAGGCGGCTTGGGGATCGCAGTGTTACCACCGTTAACTAAGAGGACGCTGCTGCCCATCCTCCGGTGGTTCTGTATGCAGTTTTAGGACATACCCAGGTCATATTCAATTCTACTCTAGCAGTAGAAAAACTTGTTAAATTATGGCACGCGAGTTCGTTCTCATAAGATGAAAATGGCAAAAATCTACCATCCTTCATTATTCCTTCTGAAAAAAGTCGATCGATCTCACTGATGTGTGAAGGAGGTATCTGTTATTCATACCGTTTGGTATATTGCTGTTTTCATCGAGATTTATAACTTCGAAGTATCAAATCTATATCCGTACTGCATGAAATTACTTAGAAGAAGTGATTCACCGCAACGCATTTGGATTTACTAACTTTCGTATATTTTTATTTTTATTTTCAATTCAATCAAGTCAATTTTCGACTGAATCTTGATGAAAGTTTACTAGATTATTAATAATTATTATTAATCATCAAGTTCATTATTATTAATGGTTATTTATTTATTTTACATTACCTTTTATTTACAGAAATTATTATCATTCAAAAGGCATTAATTAAAGCGTCTTTTGAAGGTGCTTCCCGAGAGCATAGATAAAATTATAGTTTTATTATTGTTTTTCCAATTTAATTTTTTGAAGCTTTTTGGGTTTTCAAGATCATCATCATCATCAGCCCGGAGACATCCACTGCTGAACGAAGGCCTCCCCCTTAGACCGCCACACTGTACGACATGTGTGTGCATCCACCGGTTGCCCGCGGATTTTACAATGTCGTCGGTCCACCAGTGGGAGGCCTCGAGGCGAGGGTGGGGTTTTCAAGAACTTGCGTCAAATAACTTCTTTCGATCTACTAAAACCCTCCTACACCTAGATATATGCCAATCAGTACTAGGGTACCTATTGTAAATCAATATGGAGTGGTGCCTGCAAAACCAAAATTATAAAATTGGAAAGAGCCCAACGCTTAGTTTTGAAGGTCATGACTTTCAGACCTTCTCTTTACCCAACTCACCTTCTCTACAAATTCTGCAATATCTTAACAGTGCGTCAACTTTTTCTATTACGCCTTGTCCTGGTACATCACAGAAACACAACATTCTTTGCACATAACTCTACACTCCCTGAACGTTCCACGTGTAGTAAGAACGTCTGTAAAGTCCAGCGTTGCTATACAACCTTCGTTCAAAGGCACCAGTATTGTTGGGTCATTTGTAATAAAATTAATAAAACTCTTAAAAGCATGGTATGAATCGACATGAATGTAAAAAAATACTCACAAACTGGCTGCTTAAGCTAGACTACGAATCCACCGAACAAATCTTAATTAATCTCACTAATTATCACCAAACATATAACAACCGCAAACACACACGCGCACACACACTCACACACACACTCACACACACACACATATCTTAGAAGTTGAATCGCACACCATAAAATAAAATCATACGACTTATTGCCAAGTGTGATGAAAAATATAAGGTTTTATACTTATTCGGACACAAGGGCTATCCACTCAGCCTATACTACAACCTGCTTACTTTATTACAGTCTTGTAAAAAAATCATGAAACAAAGTTTATAGGGCGTTGTGTACGAAAGCTATCAAATAGTTAACAGCTAGACATATCAGAAGTCTCTACATAGCAGTGGAATAACAAAGGCTGCGGACGATATTGATGATGATGACGGAAGCTAATACTTAGCAATACATATATATTTGAAGATTGACTCGGCATAATTATTACATTTATTATCTTGTACAAACTTAATGGCAGATGTGAGCTTAGGCGCGAGACGCTGCGCAGTAGCAAAAAATAGGCGTGCGGGTGCGTACAATCGCAGTCTCGCAGGCACCGCACTTCGCAGCCGCCATTAAGTTTGAATCAGTCTGTAAATGCAAACCATTTGTGGTAACCACAAATTAAACCTATGCATAATAGTTATATACTCGTACATACCTATTGCGTCACAGCAGTATCTACGTATATACGCAGTAATATATAAATGCTTTTAGGCACGTCTAAGGCGATCGAGAGCAATCTAGAGAGCCCACCGCAAGCCTCTGGCTAAATCTACGATGTCCTGACCTGACTATTAAATAGAGATGTGGTTTGTCCTGGTTTAGCCGGTGTTCCAGTATTTAAACGTTATCGTCTTTATGTAGTGGCAGAATCATGATTATGCTTCATGGGATCTAATGGAAAATTACTGGTTTTTTTCTTAGTTACTGGCATCACCACGTGATGCACATTGTGCATTCTGCCAGTGTCAAGTTTATGAATTTTCAAGTTTTTATATAATAATCAAGTCAAATATGTCATGAAACACAGCTAGTGACACGAAATTAGTCATAGTCGAGTCGAAGTCATGCCCTAGTAAAGTTGTGGCGACTTTACTATGACCTTTTACGGAGTTATGAAAACGACACAAAAAGACATGTTTCATCACATATCACTTGCCCACACTCGTGCATGTAATTCAATACTCAATGAATAAAACACCACCATTTTTAATCATTCATTCGCGAAAAAACACTAGTTTAAGAAAATAAATGCGACATGATTTTTCCGTGTTCCCGCCAATACTCCAATTACTAAGTATAATTAACCGGTATTGTAAATGTAGGCTTTTACTGGTTGACATACTAGGTGTTTTGACAGCTCACCTAAAATTAAGTGACATTCTATGATGTTCATAGAATGTCATTCTATACATTGTACGCATAGCTCTTGAATCAATATTTTTGTTTGGTCTTGGGAAGAGAGGTACTCGGCTGTATTGTGGTGTAACCATTTTAAGTGTAATTATTAGCGGGTTATGGAAAGAGCTATGCTGTGCGGGGAACGTTTTCGAACCGAAGTTATTCGTCAGTGAACTAAGGTCACTGACACAGAACAGTGCATTAATAAGCTGAAGTAGCAGTCCAACCACACAATTATGTCGCAGAACCTATAACCGACGTGTTCTACAGTGGAAACCACGAACCGAACAATACATAGCGTAGGACGCCCTGAGATCCGATGGAGTGTTGATATACGTAAGGCAGTGGGCAGTGATTGGAAGCGAAAAGTCAAAGATCGAGCTGATAGACGTGCGTCGGGCGAGGTCTATGTCCAGTGGTGAACTAAGACAGGCTGCTGCTGCTGCTGCCCATGATGATGATAAAGAGGACCCAGTAATCTCCTTGAAGGCTCGACGGACAGTCACAACTGTCATTTCCAGTGGAACGCATCTGACTCTCTGACAGTAGATTTAAGTTCTCAGCCGCCGTTTCCGCTTCTTGCATGCTCGTGTTCCAGTTCAGCCTGTAGTCCGGTCCACCGGACTATGGAAAAAAACTCCCAAAAAAGTTATTCAAATATAAATTTATTATCTGCCAACAAAAGAATACGATGAAGAAAAAGCCGGTTACTTACTCATTACGAGTAGGTAAATTTCTTGCTAATTAATTAGGTACTAAAATGTCATGAAAATTTTAAAACAATAAAGTAAGTAACTCAAAAAATCCCGATCGCTGAGATGGCAGTCAATCGCAAGAACACACATAAACACAAACACAAAAGAACAACACAAAAACACAAAACACATTACATATTACTTTTCTCTAGGACGAGGTATCCATTAAGGATATACTCTAGGAGAAAAAAAAAAGGACTGATAGATAATACGCTTTTAAAAAAAATACAACCGACTTCAACTTCGAACACCTGGATGACATTTCATATTTTCTAGTAATTTTGATTTAAAACCAAACTTCTGAATCGATTTCGATAAAATTTATATGGGACTACCTCTGAAGTATTACATACCAAACAAAAAAATAATCATTAAAATCAATTCATAATTGTCGGAGTAATCGCGTAACATACATACAAAAAAAAACATAGAGTCGAATTGAGAACCTTCTTTTTTTAAGTTGGTTTAAAAAAAAACACTACCGACTTCAACTTCGAATACCTGGATGACAACTTCATATTTTCTAGTAAATTTGATTTTAAAACCAAAATACTGAACCAATTCGATAAAAAATATATGGGACTAACTCTATTACCTATCAAACAAAAAAATTCTATTAAAAATCAGTTCAAAATTATGCGGAGTAATCGCGTAACATACATACAAAAACCAAAACAAAATTATAACAGTCGAATTGGAAACCTCCTTTTCTGAAGTCGGTTGAAAACAGAGCAAGCACGGCCTCATATTTCTTCGCATCTCTAGAGCTCCACTATTAAGGATTGTCTCTACCCTTTCTTCCATATTCACATCTTAGGCCTGTAATTTGTGACAGCGTGCATTACGGGCGGTTTGATTTATTTACATAAACAATAGTGTGCGGCTAGCAACGGGCTATTACAGATTCCACTCCGAATCAAAATGCAGGTTTGGCTAATTGCCCTCGAGTGAGTTATCGTTCTCCAAAGATCGGGAATATTAGAACCTTATCTCAATAAGTGAACGCGACAACTCTTTGAATAGCTATGATTTTTTTGTCAATGTTTTGTTTACACAAGGACCTTAGGAAGTTTGCTTATTTTGTGTAATTTACTGAACGTAATACATAGTAATTACAAAGTAGGATAATAATGACTTGTGAATGCGAAATTGGTCATAATATTGTTGCAAAAACAACACTTAGATTAGGGGTATTGTTCACGGTAGTAAATTATATATTTAAGTACTTTCTCATACTTACCACAGTACGGTCTTCAAATGTGTTTAATAATTGTGTACCTACCTGCAATAATTCAGGGTCAGTGCACCAAAAAAAATATATATTATATTACAAACTAGAAGCGAGACGCGGATTCATATGCTATCTTACAGTAACAGTAAATTTTTCCGGGATAAAAAGATCCAACTATCTATTCTTTCGTGTCCATGATAAAATCACACCGATCCATTGTTCCAGTGCTCTACGTAAGAGAAACAAACTAACTCACCTTTTTTCATCTATCTATACATATAAAAAAAGGCTCTGAGGACTGGGAGTTGGAGGTAGAAAACGTGGTCAATTTTGGGAGCGGGACGAATTTCTTCCGTACGCGGACCGCAGACGCGGTGTCGCGGGCGACCTCTACTGTATAATATTAATAATGGGAAGTAGGGTAGTAGGAAGTTAGAAAGTAGGATAGTAAGAAGTAGGATGGTAGATAGTAGGATAGCAGGAAGTAGGATGGTAGGAAATAGAAGAGATAGTAAGTAGTGGTGGTAGTAGTGGTGGTGGTAGTGGTGGTGGGGATAGTAAGAGTTAGGAAATATAGAAGGACAGTAGGATAATATTAATTCCAAAAAAGACAAATATCTAAATAAAATGCTCAATGCACATACACTACAGAATATGAGAACGAAGGTTCAACAATACTCTTGTTAACCAGAGGAATAAGTAACGAAAACAAAGGTTCGGTGCACACAAAACATAACATTTATTTATTATTGTGCAAGCGTACTGCACGCACGTCTATTTCGTTTGAATTTATTGTATGCCGATTCAGCATTATGCGATACGGTTCACGGACCGAGCTTTTGGGATAGGGTTACCAACAGTTTAAGGGAAATAATGATGAAATTTGGGAGGAGAAAAAAAAGCCGATGATCTTTCAGAAATATGTTTGGTTTGAAAGTAAAGAGATTATTCAATTATCAGGACTACTTTGTCTCGTCAATTCTCCAAGTTAATAAAGAATGATAATTATTCAATTATTTTTTACTGTACTTACATATAACATTTCAAAAATAAAATATATGACAAGTATAATTATTATATTAGTAACAAGAATTAATACAACCATAAATTAGTAAAAATGCTTGGGATAAAAAAAAACCTTTAGTCACTCAAACTCCTGAGTACCGCCGCAATGGTAATGGTCAGGGCCTTACCGTCACAAGAGCGTTTATTTGTCTCATTACTTATCTTATTTTTTTCTCTAAAATAAAGTGTTATAAAAAATTGTCGGAGAAAAAATTACTTACCTACATAGAAATATAATATATAGCTTCTTTATAGGCAACCGCCTGGTCGACGCAAAACGTGATCAAAATGCTGGCATTGCCATTCAAAGTGTCAATGCATTGTCTCTGGTCTTTCTTTGGTCTGGATTCCTTTTTATTTTATGTAGCTGGTTTAGTAATTATTTGTTTTTTGTAGTTTATAAAATAACTTGCCATAAAAAAAGAAGTAAGTACTTAGATGATAAAATCGATATAGTACCTACTTGTGTTTAGCGAAAGTGTTCGGCTTCACTTGAGAGCCGGTTTTCATTCCAGATTAAGTGTATTGATTCCAACCGCAGCGTCGTTGCCTAATATCAGGTAAGTTATAGTCAAAAACCTAGCTTGTTAACATTACAAATATTCCATCACAATAAACTTCATCTCCGGCCATTTTCATTTCATTTTCAGCCATGATCGTCCCAATGCAGGGCAAAGGCCTCCCTTCGCTCCTTCTTTCAGGCATATTATGCAGATATCCTCACGGTATCCGTCGCCGAAAATACCAGAGGTATACCTTTTTTAAACAAGTACCTACGAGAAGTTCAGTTTTATGGTCACCGTTGCTAGTTAGGGTTAATTCAGTTGGTGGCATTCAATGAACGCCTGACATTTGAGAGTTTTGTAATCACGTTATATTTTGTTATTACTATATACCTGTCTGCGTATGCATTTGACTTCTCAATGTATGCAGATTGACTAGATTACATTAAGAATTTTGCTTTGAATCTTATTTGAAATGTATTTGTCATCATGCCTCTCTGTTGGTATACTCTTTACATTTTTAGTATTAGATTTAAAAAAATGCATGAGTTAAAAATATTAAAACCTTTTCAGAGATGTAAAACAAGTATATATATATAAAGCCTATAGATGCTAACGTATACTCGTAAATGCAATATTGTGCGTGTGTTTTGAAGGGTATTTACTAACATGAAAGCCTCCTTGGTGCCTGTGAAGGCCCGTAGTCCAATTAGTTGGACAGAGTAGTTGGACCACGACCGCGTACCGGTATTTTGCTCGTTATTCGCGTCACACAAATAATCCATGGAATAATTTGTGTGCATGTAGTTCGCATTATGACAAGCGATAAAACTAATAGTAGAACAGATGGCTTCGCCTATTTACTACAAAATTAGCTGTACTAACTTTTCATATTCTGTGATTGGGTAGTTCTATTATCTATTTGTCCATATTGGGTTGTCTTTTTTTCTTTCTTCACGGTATCACACTTTAAAATTATTCTGCCGATGTTACTCTTTACAAAAACTGACGTGGTTTTGACACATTTTTGTTTTATTTATACGGGAATACTCACGTTTAAATCGGATCGGTTTTTACTCTTTGAAAAAGATCACCGGATGTGATCGAAACTATAGTCGGAGTATCCGATTTAATCAAACGTGAGTATTCCCGTATAAATAAAACAAAAATTACTCTTTACAGTATTGAAAAATAAAGTTACATTAAGTCTTAAAATCAGTAAGTTTTTTTAAATCTACAGTAAAAAGCGACCCATTGTGAATTTTTCATCAAGCCTGACTTTCAATACAAACAGCAAACCATAGACAATAAAGAGGGATCCCTGTCGTAAACTTCAATGATACACGGAGGCTTATGCCAATAAAATAAGCCCGTATATTGTAGGAAGTTTGAAAAGACCTCCTGTCTGATGCACACTCTATTATTTCTTTTCGCGATGTTTGCTTGCTTTGTTGTGTTAGGCTTAGTGGCTGACTTAACAGTAGAGTTAAAGTTTTTTTTTTAGGTTCGTATCTACACTTATATGCAAAATAGAAATAAAAATATATTTAAGTATCTACTTACCGAAATTGTCTAGTTATGAATTCTCTCAGAATTATTTTCTTTTCTAATTGCCTAAAAGGATCAAGGCTTGGGTCTCGTTGTTAGTTTTTTCTCTCGGACTTTTTTTTAAAGAATGTGACATTTTGGCTTAGTTCAAACAAGGAAGTATGGGAAAGTACCGCTACGCCACCGGCATATGGGAAATGTCCTAAGCTTTTATTAAAAATATTTTTTATTTATTTATTCAGTGCATCACGATATTGAGTTTAAGATTAGGAGTAAGATTTTATTTTGTTATTTTGTTTGGATTACAGCACATTTAGAAACTGTTCGTCCGGTCATATAGCCAGTCAAGTTAATACGTTTATTAAATTAAAACCTAAATATTATTTATGTTAATAATAATAATATATTAGTAAAGTAAGCTGAATAGTCTACACACATAGCTAAACACTTTATCAATAAAAATGAATAGGTATGAAAATGAACAGTCTACCATAATTTAAAAATACTTCTATAAATTTTAATAATTTATGTGCGAACAAGACAGTGTTAAGCGAGACATTATATTTTGTTACAAAAAAAAAAAAAAAATTTTTTTTTTGTTTTACTTCCATGACTAAATCCATCACTTATTGAAAGTAAGTATACTTAGGTGGATGTTGAGAAAATCAGTGAAATATTGAAGTGACTGTTTGTTTGCAGCGTGTACAGCAAACTTAAGAAAAACTAAATCGAATACTACGTAGCGCTCGTGGCGTTGAGCTTGACTAGTGGTTCTACACGATTATCGAAGACGATCAGGACATTCAGGGCAATCCCGTCAGCCTTCGGATGGGTGACCGTGAATTTAATTTACATCTGAGCGCTACCGTAAGTCGGATGACAAGTTAATTTGTTGGTCCCAGTTGTTTGCTCTATATTTCTATAACAACAACCGTCAAGCTATGTTAGAGGCTTTCGGCTGGCACATTAACTCTGACACTAGAGGGCTGGTGACTCAGCCTATACAGACTTACTTACTTAGGTACCTACTTAGTTCCTACTAGTACCTATATGAAAAAGTCGACGTCGGCGCCGTGCTATCGCGCCATCTAGTATTTTATTTATGCATTTTTATTATAATCGCGTGACTTCCTCCGGCTGCTTGATACAATCAATTCTATTAACTTCAATTCCTGTGCACATTGCAATAATTTACATTGATAACTTGGTAAAAACTTGACTGTATTGAGGTTATTCGTAACAACAAACTATAACTATAGGTAATTATAACTAGGATTCATATTTTGTAGTACCTACCTAAGTTTTATTTTTTTAACTTCTGTTTTTGACAATTTCCAAGCACTTGTTTCGCCCAAAGTATCTAAGTAATTATGGTATTAAATCACTACAACATCAATGTTTATCACCTTTTAATCATTTCAAACCTATGATAATTCAAACATCAGCATCACCAGCCTACCTTATTCCTTTCCTGGACATGGTCTCTTCCAATTCTCATCACTCTGCCCGATCTTCGGCTGTTCGCTTCCAGTTACTAAACAGGGTAACTCGACTTATTCCCGTCGGGACTAGATAGGGTCTAACATGTATCAAATTTAAGCCCCTCAATGTATAACTGACAGTGAAGAGTTTTCAAGATATTTGGAAATAATAAATTTTTGGAAAAATAATAAATTTTGGGAGTTTGTTTTAAAATAATAAAAATTGCCTAATGAAACGTTGCTTATTTATTATTTTATTTATTAGGAAGTTAGTGATAAAGATTAGGAAGTAATAAAGTACCTATTCCAAAATACAAAGTGATAGCTATGACAGATTTAACGATTAGTGCCAAAAAAAAAACGATTTTTATTCTGTAAAAACTAAAACAAATATGGTTAAATTTTAAATATCTTGATAACTATTGACTTTATATCTAGTCACGCTGGGCATACGTCGTGCTACCAATATCTCTGGATACATCACTCCATCGAGTTTCAGGGCGTCCTATATCATAAAAACATCGTAAAACTTAAAAGGATCAAAATACAACGTAAAATATATTTTACTGCTGTGTTTACCCTGCCCTTCATAACTTGAGTGAATTCAAAAGATTTAGCTAAGTGTTTGTTGAATCGATAGAAGAAATTTAATTCGTCAAGGAAGGAAACCATAATTAACTTCCGTGAAAAGATCGTAAACGACCTTCAGTGTAAATAATCTATTTGGCTTTATGGCCAGTAAAAATATCATCTCGATTTTTCCTTTTGCCAATAATCACTCTTATTCTCTAGGTGAAGTGTTTTCTTGATCAACTTGATTGAACGGGCGTATCTTTATGATTGTTAGGTCATTTCAAGCACATCTTTTATTTATTTTAATATTAATTAATCTTAAAGTATATCCAGCGGCGTGCAGTATTCTAGACCCTAAGAAAATAAACTAAAGAGCCGACTCCTTCAAGAAACAAACAGTCACGGGCAAAATCATAAAAAGAAAAATAGATAAATAAACGAAAGACAAAATATTAATTATAATTAATTAATTAATATTTATAATTATAATTTATTAATAATTATCAATTAAGTAGTATTTTATTTATTTATATAAATAAATGATGCATATAAATTAATTAATTAATTTAAAAAACTGTTGTAATTATAATATATTTATTTCACAGTAATTATTAAATTAAAGTTATAATTAAATAAGTGACACGTATATACAAAATAAAACTTTTCATACTTAAATTAATTTAAAAATTCTAGTGCGAGTTTGATTCGAGCGTTGAAAGTACTGTAGAGGCCATCACCTAACCTCTGAACTCAGCAAATGATAGATAGACATCTTTGCTTCAGCTTCCATGCTGATGTTTGACTATAAAAATACCTCTGTTGTCATCCGCGGGATGAATCAGTATCATCGGTCAGAAGACGTTCACTTCTGGACAAAAGCCTACCTAAGGGCAACCCCTCCTCATGGGGAGGGATTGCCATAATCCTCACGCTTGGCAAGCGGCTTGGGGATCGCAGAATGCTCACCACCGTTAACAAAGAGGACGTTGCTACCCGTCCTCCGGTGGTGGATGCAGTTTTAGGACATATACATGTACATGCGCTGGATAAATAAAAAAATACTTCAAAGTTATTAATAGTATATTAAGTTTATTTTTAACTCTTGTAAATACTGTAAGTGTCCTTAAGTGTGTGTTTATGGGAGGACCTTGCAGAATTTGTAGTTATAATAACTAAAACGGATAGTATAATAATTTTATGTATCGGGTTTCGCGGGAAGGCGCGTCAATTTATGTTTGACTCTCTCACCTATTCAAACGTCAAACCGTATTTTATTTGTTTACATGCACCGTTTACTGTATACGCAATAAAAACAAACCAGCTGACCTAACCGTGTCACCCAAATGCAACACCTGCGCTGTATAGCCTGCATTTCCAAATGAAACACTGCAGTTGCCGGCAACTTAACTACTATTTGCAATTCAATTCATGCAAAATCATCGTACTGCGAATCGTGGAGTACTCTACGTACCTAGCTTCACTAATGCTTCGAAAGACAAGCTTGGAAGTTCACTTAGACTGCATTTAGCGGCCTTAGGCCACCGGGGCTGAGGTTAGGTTCTTAATTAGCTATCGCTCGCAGCTGACCGCTTGGAAGTGAGATCTAGGTACCTTCCTAAAATGTTAGTCTAAGGAAATAGAACTCTATCACGTTTGTGTAAGGTGGTCTTGATAGCACATTACGATTGTATTACTCTTGTGGTTAGACGATGGGTGACATTTACGTAGTGCATGTAGCCCAAGGAGCTGCCGATTGGAATAGCTTCGGTCTTGTTGGTTATCCAGTTAAATCGATAGCTGTGTAAAATTATTCCACACTTATTGATCAGCAAGATAACCTTCATATTTATGTTATTCACGTCCATTGTCAGCTCGCAGATATTATTTATTGTCTGGTTGTTAATGCGTTTGTAGCGCATCAAACATTATTGCATTTTTTGCTTATTCTTAATGCGATACAAGCTCGATCATTGATTTTTTGTAACAGCCTGTTATTTTTAATGACTACAGAATAACATGTCGCAATTTTTGAGAAAAAATCTTACCCGCCACATCTTATACGGCATCAATCATGTTTTTAGATGAAAGGCAGAGGAAATGAATTAAGCTATAAGTGCACGCAGTCGTTCGTAAAAAATGTAAGAAATATTACATCGATTACCTCTAACGACGGAACGGTGTTACAAATTATTTTGGGAGGAAAAACAGAGACAAAACGCGTTCTATACGTAGTTATATAAGTATTTGTTTCATCTCCGCGAGCATTATCGCTTGACATTTACAAATAGATCGACGCATGATCGCACACCGAACGGATCCATTAAACTCGTGTACCGCTCTTAAACTTTAACATAACTCCCTATATTTTAGCTGTAATCACTGCACTCAAACGTAAAAGTTAAATGGAATATACCTAATTAGCATCGAACGGGATCGAAAACAGGGGCAATACAAATAAACTTGAAGATAAAAGGCGGGCTGTAAAGGCGCACGAATAAATATTGAACGTTACTAATTATTATAAAAGACTAAAAGTACATCCTTCGGTCGTGAGTCCATTACCGAATAGCTGTCATTAAGGCCTCGTGATATGCTGAGTGAACGAGTAGTAGCCACCCACAGAGCTTCAAACTGGAATTCTGTACCTAGAAGCTAGCTTCTAGGCCGGTCGGGTATCATGCGATCACCTATGAATACACATTAGCTTTTATGCGCTTATATCGTTAATATTTTTATACTATTAAAAGGCTTTATAAAGGCTATAGCGGTAAGTGTGGTGGCTTGTTTCTTAGTACGTTAATGGGAAGGACTAACTTTTAAATAATTGATATTGGTTGTAAAGTCCTTGTTTAGACTGTTGTAGGTTATTAAAAACGAATGAAGATTTCCATCTTTTTTTTTTTGTTTATTCGTGTTTATCCTTCAAGCATTCTTGCAACCAGTTTAAAAAACGAAAGTCTTCAATTTGATAAGTTATTTTATTTATATACTTACCCAGACATTCTGCCGTATTTTTAAACCAATTACTCTGTGAGTTGTTTCATTATACCTACAAAAAATTATCTCGTTGGTCCTTTCCCTTTCATCTCATCGAGTTTTAATCAAAATTGTTTCAGTTTATCTAACTCCATTTTTTTCACACACCTACGAGCATTTTTTTAAATATGTATTTATATTGTTTAAGTTACCGCCTGTGATTTTTCCAAAATCAATTTTAGTTGGTCATGATATTAGCGGATTTTATCTAAATAAACTTTCTAAATCGGTTCTGTATGAAAATATCCAAATTTCTATCATGAAACAAAGATAGCAAGTTGGGAAAGCTTGTCAAACTGCCGAACGAGGATAATCCGGAGTACCCGATCGAGACGTAACCAGACGCTTCACGTGAATTTATATCCAAACTTTACACATCAGTTTTTCTTATCTAAAACTACAACTCTGAAACTTTGTTATCTATACGCTCTTCAAGAAGCAAAGATTGTGTAGGTAAGTACCTACTTTTGAACACTATTATTAATTTGAAATTATATACTATATTTTTTACAAAACTATGATCTAAAAGCTGCGCTCCGTGGTTTCACCCGAGATTCTTGGGATAAAAGGTAACATACGTTTTTAGGTATAAGCCTATGACAAATTTCCGTTCAGCCGTTTCAGCGTGAAGGAGTAACAAACATACACAAACACACCCACCGACAAACTTTCGTATTTATAATATTAGTAGGAAGTAGGATAGGATAGGATAGAAATCTTAGCTGTAGTTTTCTATTTTCATTTTAAAAACATAGAAAGTCAAGTGCAGAAACTTGTCGCGTCAACTGTACTGAAATAATCATAATTTACCTATAGCAAAAACTTGGGCCGAATGTGAAGCTGAAAAGTGGCACCAACTGAGAATTTTAAAATTAAAATATATTTGGGCCAAACAACCTGGACCTGGACCTGGGTATGTCCTAAAACTGCATCCAGAACCACCGTAGGACGGGCAGCAGCGTGGTTCTGTTTTTCAGTTAACGGTGGTAAACATTCTGCGATCCCCAAGCCGCCTGCCAAGCTTGGGGATTATGGCAACACCTCCCTTTAAGGGAGAGGCTTTCGTCCAGCAGTGGACGTCTTCCGGCTGTTGATGTGAGCCAAACACACAGCGGGACTAAAGCAGATTTTTAAAAAAACGGGACGAACTTTCTAGGGACGAAAATGCCATAACTATATTTTTTATAAAGATTTGCGTATGTCCAGGCAGAAGTATTATTTATTCTGTGGTATGATTTCGTCATCCTATAGAAAAAGTATTTTGCCACAAAAAGTCTGTCGGAATCTTTTATTTTACCACCTTTAGACCACCTACGGTAAAACAAACATCTACCGCGGAACAAAACATCAAATCTAACTGTGACGAAACAATTATCCCGTAAATATTGGTTTTGTGCTCAGATAATAGATATTTTAGCTATAAATAAGAAAATAATTACATCTTACCAAATGAAACTTTTGACAGTATGACTGTCTGGATATAATACGATAGTATTATATTTCATAATTAATCGTGTTATTCTAGTCTTTTTATTTGTAGCTTTCTATTGCTTCGCAATGATGCAATAAAAGTATTTTCAGATTTTAAGACAATTGGCAAAAAACTAAGTAGGTACCATAATTACTATGAAAACTGACGTGGTTTTGACACATTTTTGTTTGGTAAAATGGTACACATTATGGTACATTTTTGTTTTATTTATACAGGAATACTCACGGTTAATTAAATCGGATACTCCGACTATAGTTTCGATCACATCCGGTGACCTTTTTCAAAGAGTGAAAACAGAGCCTGACGCGCGTGCAGCTGCGTCCTGCTTAGCACTGCGAGCCGCTGCGCGTTGCGCGCGCGATGACAGCGGTTGCTCTGCGGGCGAGGGGGTAGGGGCGGGTAGAGTGTCGTGCTGCGCCAAGGTCGAAAAGGTCACCGGATGTGATCGAAACTATAGTCGGAGTATCCGATTTAATTAAATGTGAGTATTCCCGTATAAATAAAACAAAAATGTACCATAATTACGTTGGGAACTCGTTAAGAGCTTTGGCCCCGTGATGAGTGGATATTTATGCATTACTTTATTTTTTAGGTCTTTTAAAATTGCATACAGTAGAAACTTGACCTATTTGATGTTTGTTGATGTGTGATATGATTTGATAAGCTTGTAGCATAAAAATAAATAAATAAAAATAAATATTGGGGGGACATTACACACAGCGCCATCTAGCCCCATACTAAGCAAAGCTTGTATTATGGAAACCAGATAGCTGATAGAATACTTATATACATTATTTTTTTCGTAAATACATACTTATAATACATACTACACCCAGACACAGAACAAACATCGATGTACGTCACAAACATTTTTGTCCTGGGTGGGGATCGAACCCACGCCCTACAGCTCTGAAGGCAGACATGCTACCAACTGAGCCATCAGGCTGTCATAAGACGGACTGTTACTTGGTGTAAGTAACTGTTTAACGCATAACGTAGGGAAACAACACTAACGGTAAGCATACCACCATACCAAACCAAATTTCATTCAAATCCATTCAGCCTTTTCAGCGTGAAGGTGTTGCAAACATACCCACACACCGAAAATTTTCTCATTTATAGTAGGATAGTGGCTGCCAAAAAGGCCGAATATCAGGCTTAGTGGTGTACCTTATTTCGTTTAGGTCCAGCAAGCAATGTAACATGTTAAGCTAATCACGATGACATTTATGATGATGATGATGACCTAACAATTTCATCCTGGTCAAGCTATAAATAATAATGTCGTCAAGATAAAATCAGTGGAAGAAGTGGAACGTCTCAGAAGCATGTAATAACAGTGAGCGGGCGCCTCCGGCACTTTACGAGATTCGGTTAGCTGGTTCACTTCTCAAACTGGAATGTCAATAAATTTTGATGAATTATTAATATTAAACTGTTTTGTCGTACACCACTGGGATGTGTTTAATAATTTTGGATCACGTGTATACATAATAATAATAAGTATAATGTACAAGGTTATAAGCTTGGGCTTACTAAGTCAAAAGGGGGTATACTGCACCTTTTCATGATTGTGAAATAATAAAAAATAAAAAAATGCTGTTCCATAGAAAGTTTAAGTTTCTTGACAAAATGTATCTAATAGCTGTTATTTGTGACTTTAGAGTTGAACCCGTAGTTCAATTATGAGTACATATATTTTTTTCGTCTTGATACACCCCAAGCTTAAAACCTAGTATAATCGAACAAAACAGCAAAAGATATTATTTTAATGACTAACTAATTAGGCCCTGGACATGATGGTAGCTCTTACTGATCACCTAATGCATCCAGTAAGCAGTGGACGCGAAAGAGGGGGCCAAATGCCGGGGCGCCCCCTCAAATTTTACTTCATAGTAAAGGTTTCTCTGTGCTATCCATCACATTGATATTTCTTAAACAAAAAGCTCTTGTACGTAAAACAAAATGCCAGAGAGATTTGAATGATATAATTTGATTGCCCTTGCCATCTCTGTTTCGTCTTACGTGGTAGAAGTGTCTGCAGTAAATTGACCGAAGGAAACCGGGGCCGAGGAAGAGGTGACCAAAGAAGTTTGTTCCCCCCGTCACGAAGTACTTCCGCGGTCTCTGCCAATAAGCAAGTATACGTTTTAAAGACCCCGCATAGTCCCGCATGCTTGCTTTGTTAAATAAATAAACACTTGCAACAACAGAAAAATACAGAAGTTGCAGTTGTTTTATTTTAGGCGTGTTAAATAGTATTCCCATTTAACAAAACTGGCATAAAAATGTTTCAAACTCACGAGAGCACAATAAGTTATCTCAAAGTGTGTCAATAAAATCATTTAAATATTAAATTTAAATTCTTGCTTTAAATAAATAAATACCTACTTTATTTATTTATGTATAAGATTCGTCCCGTGTTAAAACCCACTGTCGTTTTAGTTAGGTAAGCTTTAACATCTCTTATTTTCTTAACGCATTTATCAAGCAATTCAATAAAATAAAATAAATTAAACAGTTTTGTAACAGATGTAAAGGTATGTACCCTCGGAGGAAGAATTTCCCTCTTGGTGACATTTCGCTGGTGTGTACCAAATATCCAAAGATAATAATAATACTATACTAGTACAAAACAAATATCAGATCAATCTGTCTGTCTGTCAGTGGGAGATTATTTGACAGAAAAAAAAGCTCATTTTAGATAGCTCTGACTTTGCGCAGACCAGACGTGTCTGTCATTGTCAAGATGTTTATTTTAATTCATGGTCACATATCAAAAATACTGTGTTTTTGACTGGGCCTGTGCTATCTATTGAGTTGAAGAAAACTACTTTTTTAAAATCGTGTTTGGAAAATCGCTCATTACAAAATTTTTACCAACAAACACCAAAAACAAACAGGGCAAGCTAAATAAAACAGTTTAATAAAAAACTTACAGTCGAATTGAGAACCTCATCCTTTTTTGAAGTCGGTTAAAAACTGCTCAAATTGAATCTGAATTGAGACATTAGTGTGATACACTTCACTAAGGCATGGCACTAAGACATGATACTAAGTTATCAATTCTCAATTCAAGTTTACATTTTTAAAACAAGGAAACGGAATCTTATCAAAACCCCAAATGGATACGATACCAATGAATATACAAATTGATTTAGTTTATTGACACAATGCACAAACGTGCTGTGCCCAAAGAACATAGAGAAAAAAAGATACTAAGGTATGACAGTAAGGACTAAGGTAGACACTAAGGTATGAAACTAAGATAAGCCACCGGTTTTTAAACATCACATCACACATCACATCAACAGCCGGAAGACGTCTACTGCTGGACGAAGGCCTCTCCTTTAAAGGGAGGTGTTGCCATAATCCCCACGCGTGGCAGGCGGCTTGGGGATCGCAGAATGATTACCACCGTTAACTGAGAGGACGCTGCTGCCCGTCCTCCGGTGGTTCTGGATGCAGTTTTAGGACATACCCAGGTCCAACACATACACATCAATACCATAAACATCAATGTCATGAAATTATGTTGTCCAAAGGCTGCCCTTTACATTTTAATCTGTTTACGGAAGCAATATTAAATCGAAATTGTAGAATGGACCCTCCGATTCACACAAGATTCAATCTCCACGATTCAACCTTAAGAACCCATTGGACAACAATTACGATCGGTGTTGGTCGGAATTTCAGTCCTGATGGCTTTTTAAAATCCCATTTGAGTAGCCTTTGCGGTATTTTAATCGGTTCTGAGGCATCTTTATCTCAATAGAAGGAGTTTCGATGTACTCACGCGTTAATCTTTAAGTTTTCGTTGTTTGTTGTGGGCACAGTTTTGTTTCTAAGAAAATAGATAACTAAACGAAACGAAGGCCCCATCTTAGGACGGGGAACAAATTGACGTTAGAATCACAATATTTTGTGACATTCAAGTGACGATTCGAGCTAGACGTTCGCCTGGTGGTAAGCGTCACGCCTGCCACTAACAGTAGCAGTGCCAGAATTGTGAACTTGCGAACACAATCCTGCGCCGCACTGCACTGCGCTCGTCACCCTAAGATATTAGACGTTAAATCTCTTCATATCCAGTAATTTCTCTGGTAACATTGCCCTTCAAACCGGAACACAGAAATGCTTGCACAAGTAGTGTGCAAGCATTTCTGTGTTCAATAACTGGCAAAGGTGTGGTACTGTTGAACTTATTAGTTTGATTATGCAAAATTAAATCCTAAGTTTTTGAACGACTTAAAATGTCAACCGCCATCTTACTTTTTCGCTCCAACACTTCGTTCGCCTCTGTGAAAGGAACTAGACGCATCACTTCCAATTATAAAAATAATAAGGATAATATACTGAACGTTATCTATTTAAATCCTTAATTACGTGTTTTATTACGCCCAATACCTAAAATAACCTACAGGTACTTCCCCAGGCGGACTCTGCAGTAGAGTCCTACCACTACACTGCATTAATGTCTAATGGATGCAGTTGTAGGACATACCCTGGTCTGCCCAGGTCCATATAAGATTAATTATTTAAGTGGAAGCTTATTAGGTATTATGTAATATGACGCATTATACGTTTGTTTTTATAAGAAACATCTAGTCAGTTTGATTTAAAAACATTGAGGTGACTACTTCTGTTGTAATGTTTTTGGTAAGAAATCGAGTTAACCCATAAAACGCTTGCTACATATTCCTGTCACCACTCCCACACTTGACATCAAACATGTCAAAACCACGTGCCGTCACCGCGTATTGTCATCAACAACACCAATTTATCGAAATGTATAAGTAGAGAGGCGGGCTCGAGTGAGTAACTACGTAACCCGCGTCCTGTTTAGGGACGGGATGGTGTTTGTGATTTTCACGATAGTAGCACTGATATTATCGACAAACGAATACAGGCATACCACCAAATTAAATGAAGGTATGAACATCATTTAAGTTAAAAAGCTTTTGAATCGCGAAAGAGTTCTAAAAAAACTAAAAACTCTCTTAGAGATCTGAATTTAAAAGAAGTGTTTTTATAATTTTTTAGAAAAGAAACGTGAACTTTTTAAACGTGAATTTATAGTAAGTAACCCTTAGACCTAAGGCCTTACGCATTCTGAAACCTTAAAACATATTTCAATCTAGTCATGCATGAACATAATACAACCCTAAAATATATTTTCTGTCTTATTGTTATCTTTTCATTATTTAATTGACTTACCAGGTAAGCGATATTGTAAAATAAATACATATTATGTTTATTAGAATCTAGTGTGGATTCTAAATATAGAGAATATTATTTTCTTTTACGTTGCTCGTACGCTCGTATGAATATAAAATAATTAAAAGTCACAACAATACACAATAAATTTCATAAAGTATCGATAGATTAGACATCCCTAATCCAGCCTTATTACATGCTGACGTTGACTGATGATCAACGTTGGAAGAAAAATGCCATGTTTAACCCTGCAACGTTTATGATTTAATTCCTATTGGCAAAAAGCAAGACGGATAGAGTTGAATGAACTGAGCCGACTCACCGGCGGTTGACTCACTCACTCACAAATTTTAGGGTATTTCTCTTGGTGTTGTGTTTTAATTTAATGTTGTTTTATTAGAGGGAGTTCTACCTGTAATGAACGTTTATTTTTCATTAAAGCTACGTGTTTTGTAATTTTGAGTTATTCTTTCATTACCCATCTTTTGTGTGTTAAAAACACACCCGCTTAAAGGCATATACATGGTTGAACTTATTTTATTTTAAAATGTTTTCACATTTAGGGTTATACACTTGGAGGATCTAGCTCTCTGGCTGGATATATAATCAAAGGTTATACATAATTATTATATTGCTATAGACAATTCATAAATTCAACAATAGATGATTCAAACCTGCTTAACGATCTGAGTGTCCCTATTGCTCTATATCTTAACATCTATTGTATTTTTACTAGACACGGACTCTTTGGTTGCATCATTTGTTTTGTAGTGTTTACTGTGAATGTTGACTTTTTAAAAACGTAGTACAAAGCGATAGGAAAGGGTTAGTATATAATTATCCCGCACAGTGTTAATGGTGAAAACTTTTGATATAAGTATACTTCTACCTGCTCGGCCAAAATGTCCTAAAATGAAGGCTTACAGAGAAATAAATAAATAGAATCGTCACTAAATCGTTTAAAAAACACTGGAAATAATACAAATCACAGTCAATTTATATCCTAGCACGTTAGAGTCCTAGTTATTTTTCTTTCAGATAACATGAAAACAATAAAAGCGAACGGTTAGCAGTGCCAGCCATTTTCCGGAAGCGGATGTAAGTCGGCACTTCCGGTATCACCCGGCGGGGCACCGCGCCAACCGGTTTGTGAACGAATCATTGAAAGAAATTGCGTAATTAACTATTTTACTTGATTGAATTCGTTTTCTGTTAAGCGAATAGATTGGTGCTGGTTTTTTTAACGCAGATATAACTTGTTCCTTTCATTAGCTATAAAAAAATGTAGATTCCTACATTTTAAGAGTAACAATTATGTAGCTGTTTAAAAATTATGACGGTCTAGAAAAACCACAGAAATTCCGTAGCAAAACGGTCTGTGTGATGCAATTTTTTAAAAGCTTAATCATACACAAAATCCGCATAATAGAAGCACATTAATACCATTCAAGATATAAAACGTGCGATAGATAACTCCCCGTAACAACATCCATCGCGACACTCATATCTCTGGACATTTTTACAAAACAAGTCACGTATTAAATGAGAATATTCGGCCGAGCCTCTAACTTATTTATCATTCGCCTCAGAGGAAAACCACGGTAGAGTTGATAGCAGTTATTCAACTTTAGAGATGTGATGAACGGTCAGTGGCAGAATCAAGACAAAATGAGTACCTAGCAAGTTTTAAAGCCCTAACTTCGGGAGGAATTTTAAGAAATGTTCAAGTGGTGCAATCGTAAACTAAACTTAGAAAACTTACTTACTCTCTGTATAAGAGTTCGTCTGGGCAATTGCCACCGGAATACCAAATAATAATTTACTGCCAAGCAATAATTGCTGAACTTGACTGTACAATTGAAAAGACATAACAGAACAGTAAGTTTCAGAAGACATTAGATGGTGAATCTATTCATCATCATCAGCCCGGAGACGTCCACTGCTAAACGAAGGCCTCCCCCTTAGACCGCCACGCTGTACGACAACCTGCCATTTGCATCCACCGGTTGCCCGTGACTTTTACAATGTCGTTTGTCCACCTAGTGGGAGGCCTTCCTACGCTGCGTCTTCCGGTTCGCGGTCGCCACTCAAGAACCTTTCTTCCCCATCGGTTGTCAGTTCTTCGAGCGAAATAAAAATCTAACTAAGTATCTATGGTGAATCTATTACCTTTGTAATTTTGTAGCCAGTGAAATTTCAAAGCTTTTGGCTTCATCGTCGAGTGTCCCAAATTAATTTTTTTATTAACATGAGAGACAGATTTACTTTACAGATTTTCGCGTAAGGTTTTATATCTGTCAATTTTAAATAACATTAAAAGTAAGAACATAAATTGCATATTATACTTGTTTAAATAAATAATTGCATTTTTTTAAATTTAGTCTATCATATCTGTGGAATATAATAATACAATAAAAATCAATGTCGAAAATAAACTCCTAACTGTATTCCATAAATTCATAATACTTATTGTGGGAGTCATTCTTCTCCATTGGGAGACCTCTTCATAATTAAGTCTATCCGCGAAGACATCAACATAATAAGTCCCAATGCAATGATGTCCTAGACTTTATTTTACTACAATGGTCATGGCATACATAAGCTATGATTTTGCTTATGATTTTGTTTGGTGGTGTGTGCTAAACTGACAGCTTTAAATGTTCACTTCCTTATTTTTTTTTTCTTTTTAATTGGCATCGCACGTTGTGCATTCTTCCAGCGTTGTAAAGTTGTGGTGACTTTACTATGAGCTCTTACGGCATTTTGTAAAGAACACGAAAAGACATGTTTCACCACATTGATTCAACAATCAATTAATAAAACATCACCACTTTTAAGCATTAATTCGCGAAAAAACACAAGTTTAAGAAAATAATAGAATGCAACGGCATGATTTTCCGTGTTCCCGCCAAAACTCTATTCTTTGATTCGCTTTTTCAAAACGTGCTGCCAGTTAAAACTCGTTGTGATGGGTTTTTATCCTTTTATTTGTCAAATGTCGTCGGATCGGATAAAGATTTTTAAGTTTTTGTTGTAAGTATATTTTATATTAACTGTTTTGTGTCGTGTACCTGTTTGTGTGATGTGATATTAGTTTTGTGTATGTAATTAATCTTTCATTTGCCTTGTATGCGTATCATGTGATTTTCGCGTGCGTGACGTCACCTGCCGGGCCCAACGGAAGACCAGCGCCGATTGCTCACAACTGGCATCATGCTGAGTTGGGGTCGGTTTGTGGCAAAAGGTAAACAATTTTTTATTTATGTTTTACTTTTCCGTGTTCTGTGTAACTGCTTTTTTGTTTATACTTTTGCCACGAATAAACTATTGTCTATTGTCTAAGCGTTGCCTCTTACCACCAGATCATCTTGTTCATCTCATAATATTACTTATTACCAAAAAAAAAATACATTAGGAAGTTAACTAGCCTAGCTGATTTTCAAAAAACTACCCAAACAGTTTTTATTTAATCTCTAAGAGCTTGGAAGTGCCTCTGCGGATGAGAAACTGGCTTCACTTAAATTATGTCTCAAAGCTTACTCCCCATGAATTTTATACAAGATTGAACGATTTGCTGAACAAAATTGATGGAACATCTATTGCGTGTGTCAGCGGCTGATTGAACACTGCTATGGAATCTTCGAGAATGCTTACCTTTTGAGTATCGAGTGGATAATTGCTTCTAATTAAAACTTTGGAACCAATTACAAGAAGAACAAGATTACCGATAAGATCTTAAACGGTTGGACACCAGTTACTGTCATCGATTAAGTAATTCTTAAAGTAATATGTATTTTAAACTGAACAATTAACTGTCAACTGGTATTTATTTATTTAATTATTTGTTGCACACATAAATATATTAATGTACAAAAGGAGAACTTAATGCTAAAGCATTTTCTAGCAGTCATCCCCGCGGTATGCCTTTCATCATCATCATCAGCCCGGAGACGTCCACTGCTGAACGAAGTCCTCCCCCTTAGATCGCCAAACTGTACGACAACCTGCCATTTGCATCCACTGGTTACCCGCGACTTTTACAATGTCGTCGGTCCACCTAGTGGGAGGCCTTCCTACGCTATGCGTCTTCCGGTTCGCAGTCGCCACTCAAGAACCTTTCTTCCCCATCGGTTGTCAGTTCTTCGAGCGATATGGCCTGCCCATTGCCACTTCAACTTGCAAACCTTGCGAGCTACGTCGGTAACTTTGGTTCTTTGGCGAATATCCTCGTTCCGGATTCTATCGCGCAAAGTCATACTCAATATTTTATTGCAAACATTATGTAACATATATTATTATATAAGCACATCAGCAGATCATGCAGATCTTATTTAGCACAATTTAAGAACGTAACAACATAATGACCCCAATGATTGGGGTATAGCAATATTGTGCGGAGCGGCTCATTCTATTCCGTTGTTAATACATTTATCTGTAAAGAATTCGTCTAATGTATAGTAACATTTCTTGACTAGTATTTCTTTAAGCACTTTTACAAATTTAGCCTCATTTTCCATGTCTTTAATCTGAACAGGAATTATTAAATATTTTAATTGCCATAGTAAAACTGTAAGTAACTCCGAGCATAGCTCTCTCCATTGCCCGTTGCGTGACTCTGAGTTTCTCCAAAAGGCCAGCAGTTAAAGACCACGTTTCAGTTCCATATGTCATCACTGGCAACACACACTGGTCGTATACCCTTGTCTTCAGACACTGCGGGATTTTAGACGAGAAGATATTACGCAATTTTCCGAACGCTGCCCATCCGAGTTGGATTCTTCGGGCGACCTCTTTGTCGAAGTTGGACCTACCTAACTGAACAATCTGTCCAAGGTAGTTGTAGTGTGTAGTAGTGGTATGCCTTTAATATCCTAAAATTTATGGAAGATCCTGATGTAATCAACGAAGAGATTGCAGTAATTATTTTACCTTTTACTGGCTTTTTGTTAATGTTTCTTTTTGATGCATAATTATTACTTTTTACAAACCTTTTTTTTTGATAACAATTTATTTAGGGCTACTTTAAATATTGTAGAGAAAAAATAAACGTACTATTTTACTATCAAATGCTCCCAACCCAAAATTTAATATTGTTTCCGTTCGCATTTTTTTCTCCCAAACCTGATAACCTGGTCAAAAAGGTCGCACCTTTTCCTAAGTTGGCCGTTAATCCTCAGCCCAAGTTACACGTAGAATAGAAAAGGGCAGACAGGAATAGAATATACAACTGACATTTCTCAGAAAATCAGCGTAAAAGCTGTTATATATTTTTATATAATAATAATTATGTTGTTTGATAAAAAAAAACTGTCTACGAGAACAATTTCAATTAGAAAAGTGAATGTAAGTAAGTTCGTGTAGGCTGCGTGGCCAGCCCTAGTGTCAGAGCTAATGTGCCGCCCGAAGCTCTGTGACATGGCTTGGAAGTTGCTGAGAAATATAGAACAAACGACCGGAACCTATAATAATATCTAATAATTCTATGCAATAAAAAAAATTCAATTATAATTATGGCAAAATGTATTATTATTTCGTCACATTATGTGACGTGTTGAGTAACATATATAACAGTTTTTTTTTAATTACACTGTAATAAGACATAGACATGATGACCGACGACATTGTGAAAGTCGCGAGTAACCGGTGGATGCATGTGGCAGGTTGTCGTACAGCGTGGCAGGTTGTCGTACAGTGTGGCGGTCTAAGGTTATTCAGTGTGGCGCTCTAAGGTTGTTCAGTATGGCGGTCTAAGGTGGAGGCCTTTGTTCAGTAGTGGACGTCTCCGGGCTGATGATAGACTTATTTTATAGATTTATTTTATGGCGAAAAAAATATGTTTTTGTACATCATACAATCAACAGCGGATATGCTTTTCTAGTATTTCCCCTGTACTCAGAAACACTGAACTCGGATTACAGCGGAAATACACTAGAGATACAAGTTACTAGAGATACAGTTAGATTAAAATGAACTTCCGCCTAAAGTAACGCCTGATTCAGTGACATAGAATTTTGCTTTGTTTCAAACAATGATTATTATACCGAACCATCAGCAAAAAGCCCTAAGTAGAAATTAAATTGTAAACAAAATCATGAATAGACACTAACACGGATTTATTTACCAACAGAGCGGAATCATCCAAGGCCACTACATACTGGTAGCAGTAATCGTAAATACGATTATATAACTTTTTAACAGTGAGTATTGCTAACAAACTGTTCCTTAAAAGCGAAAGCCCTAAATTATAAGTCCTATAATGAAGTGGGATGCTTCCGTTAAGAAAATCTGTGTCTAACTTCATAAAAGTTTTCTTTCTGTTTTTTGATGTTTTCCCCAGGTTTTGCGTTAGGATGAGGGACACCTCTCGACCGGCCGTAGCCGATAAAATGCTCATCCGGGAACCGATCAATCCCAACCCATTGTAACGATACAGGCCTTTTCATCCACTCGTGTACTTATTTACTCTTTGTATGGCTTTATCGTTACCCGTATAGAAAGGATTCTGCGCTATAAGTGTATGGATCGATTTATAGATGTAAACCTATTTATTTTTGTGTACGAATATCACTACACTTTTTTCAAGCCACAGGAGAATTAGTTTTACTCTAGACACCTGCAATGAAATAGAGGGTAGATCCCCGATCGCCGCTCAAAATCGGCATTGACAAAACAAGGCATACATAGTGTAATATGCCTTGTTTTGCTCTCAGTCGCGTGCGACCGCGCCATCGTGTGACGTGCTACGATGCCGAATGTTTTACACGCTAATTAAAATATTGCTGTCACTTTTTTACTAGGCATGTTAGCTAAGGACAGCAATACTTCAGTTAGTTTAGTTCTGTCAACTTCAACCTTCAGAATTGACCACATTGTCTAAGTAAGCATTGGCGCGGGGTTGCTTTTGAGATTTGATTTTCATAAAGACTGTATATCTATAGTTTAATTGATCTAAGCTAGACATGGATGCTTTACTGTAGACCGTATGATTGTAACAACAAAACAAGACGGAGATCAAATGCTAGCCTATTCTCTTCTTAGGCGTATTCTCTAGGTTGGTCGTGGTTAGTATGACTGTTGTATACTTGTCATTTTCACCACTGATCTCACAATGGTTCTTCTTATTAGTCAGCTCATAGCATTACAAAACGTAATGAAGAGAGAAAAAATATTTATTGCTATACCTAAATTTCAGAGTAATAATTTCTACCAAACTGATTTTTGCCCATGTTATAACATTATTTAAGTTAGCTAAATTGCTTCCATAGGTAGGTACAAAGTACTTATAAACGTTTATCTCGTAAATGTCAAACGATGGTTTGCCAGATAATTAAAACTGCATACTTACATCTGCATTAAAATGCTAAAATAAACATTACTCACATAATAGTCTGTTGGAGGTACAACACAACTACTTTAGTATCATCGCTCTAGAACTTATATCTCAAATAAAACATGACGTTAAAGTGCAACACGAAATAATTAGTTTATTTTAATTTTTGTATGGAGTTATTTAATGTAGAATTGTGGCAAGATTTTGTCATTTACTATCTCAAAAACGACAAATTAATTATCTGGTTAGCGCTATCTTTGTCCATAAAAACATTTGCTGTTTGGAGTACAAGCTTGTTCAAGATATTACTATGTAGTACTTACCTACTTATATCTACAATCTTTAATTTAAGTATCAACTTATAAAACAAACTACTAACGCACATAATGGTAAAATACACATACAGAGTTACTTATCTTTGTGAATGTCTTATGTAAATATCAAAGACAAGTTTTGGCCAAACTTTGGTGCTAGTTCGATAACTTGTGGAGTTATCTCTATCGGTGAATAGCGTTAGGATTAACCAATAACTATTCAGACAGAAAGTCACGCTAAGTTTTCATATTATTATTCATGGCTTTTCACATTTGTGGGTAAATGCTCCGACTAGGTCAAAGAAAACTCTGGACACCATAGGGTAATTTTATCCTTCTGAGGGACTCCTTCAAAACTTGTGATTATTGTATAACACTAAGCGAGCGACGAGACAGAAACAATGCGTATAATATTTAACTAATAAGGAATACTCAGTAGGTATCATAATAATTTATTTTTCTAGTTCTAGAAAGGCCTGCTTTTTCACTTGTCACTGTAAAAAAAGTTTTACTGATAAAGTAAACTAATTCAACCTTTCGTGTCTTATTGATCGAAGTCTGTATCACACACCGTTACCGTTACGGTGTTAAGAGTACTACTACAAGGTACACATGCCGCAGCCACAAAACGCCGCCGCCTGAAGCTAGAAGCGACTACAAGAAGTGGAAGCGCGCGACAGCCACCTCGCCGTTCTATCGTAAGCAGCAAGTTTATATAAAATGTGTGTATGCATTAAAACTGGAGTCTGCAGCTCGACAGTTGCGTTTTGTGGCTAAAGGGCGTGACTCGTGTGCGGCTAGACTAATATACAATTTACTAACGTTACTTCTTCTCACTGTCAATTGTTATAACAGTCTGTTTTAACAGTAAAAAGTCGTGTGTAGTCGTGTGTAGTCGTGTGTGTTGGTAATTAAGAGTAGAAAGACCTAGGTTTGTTTACAGTTACAAACAAAAAAGTTTACAAAATACAGGTAGCATATTGCACAAGCGAAGGTAATACGCGGTCTAGCATCACAACAAGCAATCTTCTGACTAGGTGGCCCTGTAATGACTCCGAGCGATGATTACGAAGTAAACGTGTATCACGAAAAGATGCGCATCCTTCTTCACATGTCAAGAGGATTCGCATAAATATAAAAGTGAATAATGTTCGGAGTGGAGCTGTCAGTGTTGAGAACAGGGCAATTAATAATGTATTTAATTAAAGACGTCAAGTTACTTGGTTTTGCCAATTGATTATTAACGTTAAAGTTCGCTTTATTTTTTTGGAATAAAAGTAGAGGCTTCAGCCTATACAGGATCCTGACAGTAAGCTGTAAGTTGCCATTTATAACTTGGCAAAAAAGTATTATATTAATGAATAGGGACGCTTCTATCGCAAACTAATCTTCGCATCTACTCTATCGCATCTACGCATCTATGGGCCACATTTTAATAGGACAATAAAAAAACAGTCATCTAGCCTATTCTAAATACTAGCAACCCTGTAGTACATCTGTGAAAGACGATTGGATGAATGTGGTGGTTTTATAAGCGAAAAAAAAGATTTCGTGTCCAAAAATATTTGCCAAGTTATACTCGTACCTCGTACGGAACAGATGTCTATGATTTTAATTTGTAGTCGTGAGAAGGTCCGGATTTGATTACCATCTCAGGTGTTTGGTAAGCGATGATAAGTCAAAGTTTGGTGATGAGCACCCAGACTTGTAGCACTTACTAAGTATTTATTACCTAAAGTATTATCAAATCTGGGGCCTTAGGTGTTACATAATAATTATCAAGTCCATGGTGAAAAGATATTTACTTTGAAACGTCTGTATAACATGCAGGAATTTTAATTCGATTAGTATCCATCGCTCTTCAACAAAATCTATAGAACAAAACAACACGCTAAAACGTTGGTAAAGAATTACCAACAAACTATATACTTAAGCTAACCAGGTTGGACCTTCGCCTTATAATAGGTGCCATTACAGACCACTGCGATGTAAACTATCACCTACACAAAATCGGAGCACGGACAGTCCTTTGTGCCGGGGCTGCCTACAGGAAAATGAGACCGCGGAGCAAGTGCTTTTGCACTGGAAGGCCGCAGAAAGCATACGAATAAAATCGGGACTCAGCAAGGAAATTCAACAAGACTGTACCATAACACCTGGTGAAATAGGGGTGGAACAAATATGCCAGGGACCCAAGACTATGCTCTGTTATTTAAAAGAGCTTGGTTGGTTTGGGTAGCCTGTTAGGGGGGAATACACAATACTACCCAAGCATGACGTCAGTGCAGGACTTATCGCCCCCACATAGAATAAGAATAAGAATCCGACGCTTTTGTAGTCTGGCTAGAAAGTATAAATAAATAAATAAATATCGCAGGACATTTTTTCACACAGCGCCATCTAGCCCCAAACTAAGCAAAGCTTGTAATATGGAAACTAGATAGCTGATAGAATACTTATATACTTTTTTTTTTTGTAAATACATACTTATAATACATACTACACCCAGACACAGAACAAACATTTATGTTCGTCACATAAATGTTTGCCCTTGGTGGGGATCGAACTCACGCCCTACAGCTCTGAAGGCAGACACGCTACCGCTGAGCTATATGGCAGTAGTATACACCTTACCTTGGCCAGTTCTTACACCGCGAACCAGTATTGTACAAATATTACTGTAGATCAGGAGAATAAATAAAATCTATTTATATTTTGATACAGTACAGGTGTTTTTGTATATATACAGGGTTAGTCCGAATCAGTTAGCATCATTTTAAGGGCATATTCTGTACATCAAAACTAACAACTTTTACTATGGCTAACATTGAAATCGCGAAAAAATTATCAGCTGTTCCATACAAAAAGTTCATCGACCTTGGGCAAAATTTATGGAATAGCAGTTGTTTTTTTGCGACTTCAATGTTGGCCCCATAGTAAAAGTTGTTTGTTTTGATGGACAGAATATGCCCTTAAAAGGATGCTGATTAGAACTAACCCTGTATATTATAGTACAGGAAAATATATTATATACCTATCTCTTTCTCCTTCGTTAGTCAGCAGTCGCGACGCCTACGCGTATCAAATCTCTGTTTACAATATAAATTACTTAAAATATTGTTTCATTATATACCTAAAACAGTCAAAAATTTTAATGAATCGAATATTTAAATGAATCGCACCCAACCCTTACATTTTCCAGGAAGGTCCTTTATTTCAATCCTTTAACTAAATCCTTTACTTTAATTAGTTGAAAATATTCCGAATTTTCATTATGTCTTTATAAACGTAGGTGTAGCTCACCGTGAGTTTATTCTATTCAAAAACAATTTGGTCGCTTTGCTATAGAGGCTACTTACCACTTGAATTCGTTCGAAAAGACCAACCGCGTCAAAAAGCTCAGTGATTAAGTCATGCTCGAAGCTTTGAGCACAGGATTTATTTTTAGCTCTGTCACTTGTTCAAGTGTTATTCATTCGTAAAATGTTCTCCACAGATCATTATTCACTGCTTATCTTTATTATCCTCTTGGTAAAAGAACTTTAATTGGTGCCACATGTTGCGACTGAATGTTGGAACTGTTGACGGCCATGCACATTTGGGGAGGGTGTCGTTTTGTCAACTTTGTCTAACGGCTCATTTATAAGATTGGTGAGATGAAAACGTGATATTTTTGTGATGACATAAAAAATAGGACAGCACGTTTAATTAATCAGGTATTTGCAATAGTATTGAATAGAGAATAATTATTTGTTCAGTTTTTTTCAATAAAAATGCTAAGGAACCGTGGAAACCATGAAACCTAGCATATATCATCATCATCAGCCCTGAGACGTCCACTGCTGAACGAAGGCCTCCCCCTTAGACCACGGCACTGTACGACAACCTGCCATTTGCATCCATCGGTTGACCGCGTCTTTTATAATGTCGTAGGTCCAAGTAGTGCGAGGCCTTCCGACGCTGCGTCCTAGCATATAGTATTATATTATCTTTGACGAAACAGCAGCGCGAGTACCGTTCTTGAAGATCATTATATTTAACATTTAATTCGGTATAATTCGATAAAATTCGGTATATTCTCAAATTTGTCTAAGTAAATCTTCTATACCGACACGTCAAATTTAGCGACATAGAACGGTACTCGCGCTGCAGAGCTACTATTTTGTCGTTTGGCAGTTTATTCAACGAGGGTGATTTAAAGACAAGATTTTTTTCAAGGAAGTTCCCGAAAACTTCTGAATAATCAATCAATTGATGTGTTCATTATACTTTTGACTTGATACTTACTAAAATAATTTTGATTTTGTACGTGTAATAAAATTCTCGCAAAATTTGTGAAGTAGGTATCTAATTTTTGAATGAAAAATATGTTGAAAAACGATAAAACCCTTCCTACGCTACTCCACATATTATTAGACAAATCTTTAGATACCTTTATAATTCTTCTGTGCGTGTGTTTGTTACTGGACTCTTACTAAAAACGGCTGGTCTGATTAAATTGTTTTTTTTTTGCGTCTGAGTGTGTCCCTGGATGCTCTGCACCCTTATCATGGACGTTCGCGATTCCGATTGCGATAGCATGCCATCCTGCTCATACCAACCCACTCGCGCCATGCGCCCTCCTGCTCGCGCACGCTCGCAATCAGAATCAAGAACGTCCATGATAAGGGTGCTGGATGCCTTTATTTCTATTACTAACTAGGGTTTTTCTTTAACAATAAGGTTGAAACTCAGGGTACAAAATGCGCTACATCACATTTACTGTGACGTCATATGTATACCTTTTGTTATCCAGATCATAACAACATATTGACTGGCACCTCATTTACAGAAATTGGATGAGTAATTAAGGTGCTACGCAGAACACATAATCCGTAAACACGAATATAAAATATACAAAAAAATAGACTGCTAAAAACATAATATTTCCTGAATATTTTATATGAAGCTGTTTCCACACTTTGGGTTAATTGGCAAAGCAGTTGGGGCGGAAACCCAGAGATTGCTCGTATGCAGGTTCAAGTCTTGCCAGAGGTCATAATTTTCCTTCCTATTTTAGCTTTAAAAACATAGATAATCTTTCCTCTTGGCTTTGCCGTAGTTGGGTAAAAACTAAAGTAACTCTCTGTGTCTCTAACACAGAGTATATGTAAACAGAAACATTAGACTAGACTCATAGACTGCTAAAACATTACCCGTCCTTTTGGCTTTGCATTAGTTTTTTTAGTAACTCTCCGTTTTCTGTTTGTTAACTTTTAACGTAGGTAAAACCGCAGGACATACCTAGTGTCGAATAAACAACAAAACATGGTCCTTAATTTTACGAACATTCTTTCAGCATCCGGCGTGAGGCTTAGGTAATATTTTTATCACCAAGATTTACAGCCCAAGAGGCGGAAGTCAAAAGTGTAAAGGAAATTGTAATAAATCCGCCGCAGATGCTCAAGTCATTCTTCGGCCTATAAAAAGTGTGCGTGAAAGGGTTATAAAAATTCAATTGGATGTAAACAGAAATAGAATTCACGTGTGTGTTTTGTGTTACGGATTTTTATTTATTTTATGTTTAATCGATACGAAATATGTAATTTAAAAGATTTTTTACCATTTAGGTAAATAAAATTAGTGAAGTATGATTTACCGTCTTATGCGTAAAATACAATAAACGTACTATAACCAACTTTAATTAAAAAGTGTTTTGTCTTCGTTTTTCAAACTCAATTCTACAACAAAACACTTATTAACTAATCCAAGTATACTAAAGTATAGTATACTATAGTTTTTAGTGTGTTGTGTAAAATACCCATATACTCGTGCACTTTGGGTTCCGTACCACACGTTCCTACACTTACTACATTTTTTAATTGTTTTATTAATACAATTTATTGTAGACTTACATTTGACAATTTTGACAGCGAAATCGATCGATGCTAATGCAAAAAGTTGCTCCATGTAACGCCATGTCACATGACGTTACAAGACCTCAATATTTATTTTTACTTATTTTTAAGTCCAGAAAAACGCGTGGGTTTTTCAGTTCTCTGAATCCTCCAAAATTCGTATACTTAAAAAAAATACGATATTGTAAATAGACATATAGTAATATAAATATTCAATCGTTAAAATTGAGAAAATGTATTTACTACTGGAAAAAAATACGTGAAACCTTTTACATCGTAAATGCAAATTTTAAAATAAATTACCAAATAAAGCAACAATACTTTTCCTGTCTGCGATTGATACAAGATGCCTTACTTGGAAATTAATTGTGCTTGATTCTAAATCCGTTCGTGACTCCGAATAGAGTTTACGAGTTATTTGCATTATAAAACGGCTTGACATATCACTCTGTCTGAGTAGTAATTTTGCTGTGTAATGGCCCGTCCACTACATTAGTACGCGAGCTGTAAGTCAATTTGATTACAGTACTGGTACATTGTTTTACAAACAATAAGGTTGCTGTGATTGGTCGATTTTTCTTGTCCTAGACAAAATAGTTCAATTTCTTATGCTGAAAAATAACCTAAATGCCATAAACTATATCTTTAATGTAGTGTCTGTCAAGCGTATTCTATATTGTATAGTGTAAAGTCAAGTTTAAATGAACTACCGTAGAGTAAAACATGGATTAATCACATTGCGTTTTTTTTTTATAAAATAAATTAAACATTACACCATAATTTCGTTTTAAAATTAAGCTTTTAATTTAAGAAATGTATGACTGCAAGTTGTGTAAAAACAAAGTTTATGTACCACTCTGGACTAAATATAAATCTATTTCACTTTTAAATCCTAATTGCACGGCACGATTGCTGAATACTGAACGAAGTAGCATTATCAGCCTTTTTAATAGTCCAGTGCTGGATTTACGCGTAGCCCTAAGGTGATTTGGCCGCATCCACCACACTGGCCTAGTTGAAGGGTGGTGGATCTGAACGAAGTACTCTTAGATAAAAACATAAATACATCATCTATTTCACCAGTTTATAAAAAAAAACTTCATTAAAATTAATTCGAACTTGTATTGGAAATGATATAAATGATTTGTGTTTGTAGCACCTTAGTAAAAGTAGCAGATAGTTCCTAGACTATAGTATGAAGTGCGTGTATGAAATGGGATCATCCTCACGATTTGTTGGACGGGTTTATTAGTACGAAATTTTGTTACTCGCACTTCCTGCGAAGATTAATTTCATAAATTCAAGGGACCGTGACGAGTTATTGTTATTTCAGTCACGTTTATGACGTCTTCAAATAATTAGAAGCATGTTTTGTACCCACTAAAGAAGCTGACAATAGAAGTTTATTGTTAAAATGTATGATTGTAAACGTAATTGGTAGATACGTAGCAGAAATCGGACTGTGTTCATAACTGCTAAGTTGCTTAGCAGTTCTATGAGGCTTCGATAGTAATTTTCTCGAACATTACGAGAATATTAATGTAAAAGTAATATTTCTTGAACGAGTGTGTAAAAATTATTTCATAGTAATTATGACAGTGATTATTTCATAGTATTCTGTCTAAGGTAGTCGGTCGGAAGACGCAGCGTAGGAAGGCCTCCCACTAGGTGGATCGATGACATTGTAAAAGTCGCGGGCAACCGGTGCATGCAAATGGCAGGTTGTCGTACAGTGTGACGGTCTAAGGGGGAGGCCTTCGTTTAGCAGTGGACGTCTCCGGGCTGATGATGAGTTATGACATTTCTTAAATTAATACGCTTTATAAAAATATACAACCGAATTCAACTTCGAATACCTGGATGACGTCTTCATATTTTTTAGTAACATTGATTTAAAAACCAAACTGCTTACCCGATTTCGATAAAAATTATATGGGACCACCTCTGAAGTATAACCTACCAAACAAAAAAAAAACATCAAAACCAATTCACAATTGGTAGAGTAATCGTATAACATACATGCAAAAAAAAACTACATCGAATTGAGAAGGTCCTTTTTTGAAGTCGGTTGAAAAACGCTCGTTGACATCAACAAAACTTCGGAGCAAAAAGGATTTTATTTTTCAGGTTTTTTTTTTGTCAAAGATACAATTAAACTTAGGGTAACTAATATTTTTACCAGTATTCTTTCTTCAGGACTCAATAAAGTAAATTTTACCGAAAGCCCATCTCTAATCTCAGTGACCCTAAATTAAAACGCTACAATATTTTAAGCCGCAAAACCTATTACCCGCCTTCGTCCCATTCTTGTGTAATTTCCGGGCTATCCGTATTTGAATGACGTCACTGATTGCAATGACCAATAACCAAATAGTCTACTGAAATGTGCATTTACGGATGAACAATTACGGTTTAATTATAATAATACGTTTGCAAAAATTGGTTTTGTTACGGTAGTTTCGAATTTATCGGAAAACGTGCGCTGTTTTCCGCCTGCCATTTAATTAGTATTAAAACATTATCGCAGCTATTGCTTTTAATGGGTAATTTGTAGGTGCCGAAATTCGTTAACCTATTGATTGCCAGAATACTGCTAAATTAATTACTGAAACTTGGACACAGAATGTCCTAAAACTGCATCCAGAAACACCGGCGGACGGGCAGCAGCATACTGTCTATATGATAACAGTGTTGAGCATTTTGCGATCCCCGAGCCACATGCGAAGCGTCAAAATTATGGCAGCCCCCTATTAAGAGAGAGGCTTTCGTCCAGCAGTGGATGTCTTCTGGCTGGTGATCGTCGTCAGCCATAAAACGTCCACTGCTGGACGAAGGCCTCCCCCTTTATTTATAGAGGGGTGTTGCCGTAATCCCCACGCTTGGCAGGCGGCTTGGGGATCGCAGAATGCTCACCACCGTTAACCAAGAGGACGCTGCTGCCCGTCCTCCGGTGGTACTGGTTGCAGTTTCAGGACATACCCAGGTCCAGGTCTGGCTGGTGATAAATTACTAAAACTATATATTACCTACTTTGTTATAATTAAGTAATATAACTATAGGTTTAACGTATTTAGTAACATATTCTTATTTTATTCTTATTATGCACCATACTACCTTTAAGTTGTTCTCAACGACGAGAAAAATGTACTTCTTTCGGCTTAATAACACCATTTTCCGTAATCCAGTATTTAAGGGTGTTATACAATATGTAACAAAAAGGTTGACAATATTGAAGGGTCAACGGGGTATGGGACCAGACCATGAATTCGCGAAAAAAAAAAACTGTCCGTTACGTTTTATCCAAGCTTACTTTTTGTATGGAACAGCTGATATTTTTTTCGCGATTTCAAGGTTGGCCCTGTAATAAAAGTTGTTTGTGTGATGACCTAGGTATACCCTTCAGTATTGTTGAACTTATTTGTTAAACATTGTATTTATAAAGGGGTGTCCGTTCTGTTTTTTTTTTAATTTTAAATTTATAGTGGCATGGAATGTTTGATACTTAGAAAGCTGGTGAAGAATCGTGATTTTTATTGCTAAAATACTCAACAGTTATATTCCTAAGGTTTACAGTAATTTTATTATTTACGGGATATTTACCGTGATTATGTTGTGAAACAGCTTGATATATTTTGGCGCAGTTGCATACGGGCGGATTTCTAGAAAGTTGTCCGCTGAAAATTACCATGTCCTACGACTTCTGACTTGATTTATGACCAATGCATTGCTTCAAAGCACGTTTTTTTTAAATGGCGAAAGATTAACTATTAAACTTATCATAAGGTGATAATTATATTAAAAATAACTGTTATATCTAAATTGGAATAAAAAAGTAAGGAAAGAGAAATAATAACATAGCAAATTTCAAGTGTCCACCCCTAGGTGCAAGTCTTTGGTACTGATTCGATTGATTTTTGAAAAGATCGTATGTCACCGATGTTAGATTCACCCTAATCACAAGGCCGCTAGAGTTAAAAACATAAATAAATTATAAGATTTGCTGTCTTTAAAATTCCTTCATGCGGAAATTCTGCAATACGTCACGGCGTGTTTGATCTAGGTTGAATGAAAAAACTACCAATAAAAGATTTTATTTTGACAAATGATAACATTTTAATCCCATAGACAGCCGCCTTTTTTGTTTTGGCACAGCAGTCTAGCCAGAAAACTGTCAGAAGTAGTGGCACCGTCACGCGTCGTAAATTTTGGTTCCATTACGAACGGGCGTTTTTGAAGTTAATAATTACTGTTTGACCTAAAGTTTTTGTAATTATATATCTTAGATTATTTATATTTAGAATAAGTAGTAATAGTATTTCAAAATTTGCTTTGATAGTTTAATTATATATTATATTCCAGCACAGGCGAACTTTTTAATTACACGTGTAATTTTTATTTGTGTCCCGACCGGCTTACGTCACATCCATTACGTGTTGTGTATGGGATTGCAGAAAGTGTTGTAATGGAATTTATAAGCAGGGTGTACAATGCATATGGCTAAAAAGTTCGCCTGTGCTGGAATATAATATATAATTAAACTGTTTTCATGAATGAAAAGCCGGTTTTCGTCTGTTTGCCACGCTTTTATAATTTTAAATAAAATGTAGTATGTATGTCTCTAGTTTTACATCTTTCCTAAGGCCGTTTTGGCGTGACATCTCTTATTTTTGCGTTTTCCAGTATCAAGTAGGTATGTAAATATTTTCAGTTTTTGGTAAATATGATCAAACAACTCATAAGTAGTCACAGTCAAAGTCAAGCAAAGTAAGTCACGGTCAAATCCATGTTATACCCCAGATATGTGGTGAAAACTTTACTAGAGCCTCTACGAAGATTTAGAAAAAAATACATGAAAGTCACATTTCACAAGAATGATACTTAACTACTTAATCTAATACCTTAATTATTTCGAACCCGAACCCGATTGTTCGTACAAACAACCACAAAATCGATAAGTGGTTAATAGCGTTTTTGCTGCCATAATTTTGATGCAATGTAGATAATACTTAATAGTTCTTATACGTCACGGCTCTTTCCATTACTGTGATTTGTCCTACTTTGGCTGCGCTATTTAATGAGTAATTTCTAATTATTGTTATGTAAATATGCAGTGTTAAGATACTTAAAAGAAAGATAAGGGATCTTTTTTTCAAGTTTTAGTAGAAATGTATTATTAAGTATGTGTTGTATGAACCTTCAAAAACATATTGCTATGAAGTGATAAGTACAAAAACGTGACGTTATCTCATGTTTTTAACTGAATTACATTTATATGGGTAGATTAAGTGAATTTGATAGGTCTAAGTAAGACTAATTGTGATAAAGAATTAATGAATAAATGCTGTTATCAATATTACAGGATAGTTTATATTTTAAAACAAATTAGTTTCGTGACGAAATGGAACTCCCCATTGACTGAGTACAACTTTGTTTTCAATATACGGGAAAGCTAATGAATATTCAGGATTAAAATTATAATTTTCATGTAACCTAATTCGTAATATGTAAATTATATCAAACTTTGAGTAAACATTTATATTTTTGAAATCATGGAATTCCATTACTGACAACTTTCTAGAAATCCGCCCATACATCCTATTCCTATTATTATTTGCGGGTTATCTACAGTCTGCTCAATAATAATATATAAGCAAGTCCTTTTTTCTTAGCAATCATCGCCCAGGCTACACCGTTTATTGTAGAGATGTAAAATTCGGATACAATATTCCTCAAATGGTCTGGGTGTACAATAAAAACGGATTTTTCAAAATTCGACTTCTAAAGGGGTGAAATTTACCCCTAAACTTTGTATGGAAATATAAATAAAACTAGGAACGTTCGATTTTTTCCGTACGCGGACGAAGTCGCGGGCTTCCTCTAGTTACTTACAGTTTTACTTAAAAAAACTTCTCAACCGTTAGTCACTACGCCATCTTCTCTCTGACGTGAAGTACTAACATGCAAGAACCAGACAGAGAAGTTTAAGCAGTGACTAACGGTTGAGAAGTCTTTTTAAGTACTTAAGGCCGTTATAGTCTGCACTGTTTTAACCAATCATTTCAGTCCTATTATTATTTACAGTATATTTTCAGCTTTTACCTAAACTTTATTCAAATACAAATAGTTTATTGATAACACCAAAGTTACACGTCAAAATTTTATAGTTTACATCATTATATATAATTTTAAACAAAGACTTAAGCCATTTGCCACCTACAACAAATTGGGAGACCTGATATGAACAAGACGTGAGATACGTTATTTTTCTTCCCTTGTTTGTGCCAGAACCCGAAAGTAATCTACTAAGTGATTCATGATATTATTTATTTCTGCCTCTCATAAAAAAGAATAACTCGTACGCAGTTGCCAAGAGTTCTGATTTGCGTTGCCGCTGACAAGAACTCCAGTTTTATATTTATTTCTTTCATCTTAGTATCGTAAAAGCTTGCAGTGATGTATTATAATATGTATGTATTCCCAACTATTATATACTAGTGTATTTCCAACAAGTAACTTTAAAAAAAAACAACAGACTTCAAATTAATATGGGACCACCTCGGGACTATACCCTATCAAATAAAAAAAAACAACGTAGAAATCGGTGAAAAAAAATAATACATACATTCCTCCTTGTTCGAAGTCGGTTCAAAAGAAATATACAAGTATTGTATCAGCTATCTGGTTCCCATAGTACAAGCTTAGCTTAGTTTGGGGCTAGATGGCGCTGTGTGAGATATCCACCGAGCACCAGTTCTATTTTTTACAAACTGCGCCCCACGGTTCTCTTGCGTGACGATGAAAAATGATGATGATGATATAAAGTATTATCCATGGTATTCCGGGAAATAAGCAATATCCATTTTAAGATTCATCCCAATAATTATGAATAGTAATCAGTATCATTATGAAAGTTAATTCAGAGACAGTGGTGTCGATTCGGCGGCACACTGTCTTACCTATAATTTCTCTAATTTTAATTTAGACGTGTCAAACGCCACTTTTCATTTCAGACATGACACCTCTCACTAAAATTTTGAGATGATGCGTCTAAATTACTCAACCTAGCTTACAGCACGTTAAAACCATTATGACACATTTTAGAGATGTCTTAAATTGAAAACGTCTAAATTAAAACGTCTAAATAAACGGCACCTAAAACATGGCGAATAAAATTAGAGCTCTATTAGAGCAGCAGTGTATGTACCGAATAGTTTTTGTAACGCCTTGCGGCTAAACTACAATTTTAAAGTGTCCGAAACAGGGCTTCTCTAAAACCACTAGGTACCTACCTAAAAGCAACACTGAGTTTTTATTTTTCAATGCACTAAAAACAAACTTTTTTTTATGTATACTCATCATTATGAACAACTTTTATTAGTATTCCTACACCTTTTTATAACACGTTGTCTACCACATATACGCACACGTTAACAGACTATACATAATTCACGTCATGTCCCCACTTGCCGTTGTCGGATGATAAGCTACTGCATCACTCGTCACAAAAGATTAGTCACGGCACAAATTAATAATAACGTATTAACATTTATACTTTTCGCACCATCACCAGTAGGGCGCGAAACACGCTTTCATCACAACTCAACGTCAGCTTTCATCTATAAATCCTGTGCTGATTTATTGACAGGCCCGTCCTATTCTTAACAGATTCGATATAATTTGTTAGCCAAATAATCCGGGCTTTAGATGCGAACCCCATACCCCCGACGACATAAATAAAAGCGTTCGCAATAAAAGAACGGAGACAATTATGGAGCTGTACGAAACGAGCTAAATTTCACCCACATTATGGCAAATAATGGCAAACAGGAGGCCGTGAGCGTCACCCTCGTTCGCTTTGCATCGATATGTTACGCCCTAAACCCCTACGTCTAAATGCACAACGGGAGATCGGAGAAAAAACTCGTATAGAACGCCAACTAAGCAATAATGTGAATATTTATGTCGAAGGCACGTGCTGATCCTGTCGTAATGGTTACATGAAATCCACATACTGGTAATTACTCTCAAAGGGATACTCAACTCATATATGTTTATTTATTTTGCCGCTATAAAACACGTTTGAATGCAATCCGAACAGTTAACACGTTTCGTCGTAAAGCTGTATTCGGAAACTAGGAAAATTAAAGTTGAGCCGTAACATCCAGTTTGCTGCTGTTTATGGTTCGGTCTATCTCGTTACCATATACTTTATGAACTCTAAAATGTTAGACAAACCATCCTAGTTATTGCAACAATGTAGTTAGGTTACTATGTGATTTCAAATGTGAAACAAAGAATTAGATAAAAAGCATCGCACGTAAGGGTTTAACGAAATATCTCTACGTAATGGAGAATGGTAGTTCCACAAAGAAGCTAATCTCGTTTTTTTCGGATGGTGAAGCATAGGGAAGGAAAGGACGGGGACGATAGCCTTAGGGGATGCAGTCTACGTCTCTAAGTCTATTAAGACGACTTGCTGGGTCCTCGAGGGAGGCTCCTGCTCGCTCGAGGGAGACACGATATAAAAACATTTGCTTCGAGAAACATACACCTGCGCGCTTAAATAAAGAAAATCCTGGCCAATGTCAGAACCACCCAAGATTTGAATACAGATATCTCTGCAAGGAAACAATTACGTTCGATATTAAAACAGGAACCCTATTGAAATAAAGACAGATGAAACAATGGCTCCAAGAAAATGAGGCTGCAGTTTTTCAATTGCAATCGGCCAGATCCCTTAGCTCAACAACTGTAGTATAAAGAGACCGAATGAGTTTCGCTCATCCTGATTTATTGTGCAATATCTATAAAATGAAATTGCGGATTGTAAACTATGCCGCAGTTTTATAGTATAGTCTTTGGACAGATGTAGAGATAGCCGGAGCCTCGAGGGAAAGAGGGGACGCCGTAACATTGTTACCGAAGTTCGTGCAAGGCCCCATTGCCAGAGCAAAATTGTGACCGTAGGGTCACCGCCCGTGTATTTACTCGGCCAAATTACTTCGACCGAGGTAAATACAACCTACCTTATTTAATAAGCCTAACTGAATTTGTACCTTCGCAATTCGCCGAGCTTTATTTTTGATTAGGAATGTCTATGTCAGACTGGGCATGGGCCATTTGGAAGAGAAGTTATTGCGTCGCGTTGCACTGTGTAAGTTAATCTTTTTTATTACTGGAATGGACTATAAATTCAGTCGGGAGATGAGCTGAATTGATTTAGATCGGCCGCAACAATAATTAGTGTTTGTATGATTTACGATACGTGGATGCGGTGCGGGAATGTTAGCTCTTTGTTTTAGTAATGCACTTGTATAGAGTATGTTTATTTATTTTTGAATATTTTTGTATGAAGTGATTCCACACTTATGGTATTTCTATGTTTTCAAAGCTTACACAGGAAGAAATGTTTTTATGTATGTTAATGTATGTTTATTTATTCTACTGTAAGAGTATTAAGAGTATCATACAAATACAAATAAAGAGTAGTAACGTAGAAATAAGTACTATTTATAATTAATCCAGACTACTAAATTTTGTATATTATACGCGGGCTTATTAATATGTGCATAATTTGAAAACCCTTTGATTAATAACTACAATCTTTTTTTTAACTTCATTTTCAATTTCAATTCAAATGTCATTTTATTTAACAACAAAAAACTTAATTAATACATATTAAAATGATTAAATTATCATATTACAACCATTACAATTATTGCAACCAATTTTACAACCATATTTTAATATCTGGATTTATATAATATAACTAACATATACGTACAACAACTGTTAATAGGGTCTCTCTCTATTTTTGTCAGCTACCAAAGACTAGTTCTACACGAGTCTATGGTTCGACGCGCAATAGTAACGCTATCGTTTACCTATGTCGCTGCATAAACTCTACCTAAAAAGTTAGTTAGTATTATGCTGTCAGGATAGAGTTTATGATAAGATAATTCTTGATAAGTCAAACAATCAGGATCTCTAAGAAAATTGTCATTTGACATAAAAAGGTTTTCTCTGTTAGGGCTCAGTTGCAGTAGCTTATACTTAATGCCTCTTTCGACTAGCCATAATTTTATTCTAACTACTAGTTGCGCCCCGCGCTTTCATGATGAATGGGATAAAAAGTAGCCTATGTTTTATTCCAAGATACAAGCTACCCTTATACCAAATTTCATCCAAATTTTTTTAGCCGTTTTAGCGTGAAGGAATAATAAAGATACAAACACAAATTCACACACACGCACACACCGTCAATTTTTCGTATTTATAATTTAGTAGGATAGTAGGATCTCTTAGAGCTGTAGTATATGCTTACATATATATATATGTGTTTTTTTCTACAAATAAAATATTGTCTATTGTCTATTGTCTATATATCTATATGCCTTAGAGCTATGCGCTAAATAGAGCGCATCCACACTTTATTATCCCTATGTCGCTTTTAGTTTGTAGAAACTTTTCTGCATCAAAAATCTCAAAGGTTAGACTCATGTGTTCAATTATTCATGTACTTAAAGCAATAAACCTGAACATCGTTCACTGTAAACATTTTCGCAAAGTCATCGATCAGGTTCGACTTGTGTAAAAAACTCCAACGTCCATTAATCATTCCAGTTACCCTTGCTAATACGTAACTCTCAAATGAATTTAAACGAGTGAGGACTAGCTTAGAGAATAAAATATTAATGTTTTTAAAGCTTAAACAGGAAGAAAAATTATGACCTCCGGCAGGACTCGAACCTGCATACGAGCAGTCTCTATGGGTGCGACTTCTCTCGTCAGGCCTTGGAACCTGTAACGGTTTCGGCTTGGGTAAATATTTGTGTAACAAAAATTTACAGATGGCGACACCAACGCTTTAGTTGGTAGCTTATAACAGGTTGGGAAAATTTGGCATCTAAGGCAGAGACATCTGTAGCTTAATTGGCAAAGCAGTTGGGACGGAAACCCATAGAGAGCATATGCAGGTTCGAGTCCTGCCGGAGGTCTTAATTTTTCTACCTGTTTAAGCTTTAAAAACATAGAAATACCATAAGTGTGGAATCCCTTTATACAAAAATATTCATAAAATATTAATGTCGGAGACAAATCGTAAAATTCGTCATATTAAATAACGGCTAGCTAATTTAAAAAGCAGAGGTGGTTTGTATTACGGCGAGCTAAACTGGATTATGTGACGGCTGAATGAACGTCCGCCGCATTGTATTAGGATTGCCTATCTATGATTTGATGGGCTGATGTAATGATGATGATTTATTTTTCTATATAAATCATCACGGGGGGCACGGCAGTACCTCGAAGTCGAGTCAAAGCGCACGGATTTACCATCCCACACAGCATTGCGCTCCTACATTGTGGACCTGGGTATGTCCTTAAACTGCAACCAGACCCACCGGAAGACGGGCAGCAGCGTCCTCTTGGTTAACGGTGGTGAGCATTCTGCGATCTCCAACCCGCCTGCCAAACGTGGGGATTATGGCAACACCCCTCTATAAAGGGGGAGGTCTTCGTCCAGCAGTGGACGTTTTATGGCTGACGACGACTGCATTGCGCTCGTCACCCAGAGTGATGATGAGAGCAGTGCAGTGCGGCGCAAAATTTTGTTCGCAAGCTCAATGCTGGCATTGCTACTGTTATGGGCAGGCGTGGCCACCAGGCGAACGTCTCGCCTGGCTCGTCATTCCTTGGCTTTAAAAAAAAAAAAAACTTTCTGTATGCCGTTGTGGGTAAAGCTAGAAGTCTGTAATGTCGGTTACCAAGAGTACTCACTACACCTAAGTAGAGGTTAGAAGCTTAAATGAATTGTCTTTAGATTTAATCATGGAGTTGACAACTAACTCGTCTAGCTGCTTCGAGAGCGCACCGACTGGCCCACTGCCGGTTTTGGCACGCGGTCACAGAATAAATAATAGTACTCCGTACAGAAAGTTAACTCCGCAAAGGAATTGAAATAAATAAGTACTCTATCTACTAGGCAATAAAGTAGCAATTTAACTCGCACAGCGCTGGATACCGCTCGCTATATTCACCTAGATATACCGCTCTTTTTCTATCACGTATGCTTAGCTAAGTGCAACGAGGCTAGCGTGCGGGCGGCAACTGACTTCTGCCTTGCATTGTGCACCTGGACGGAGCGCCGCCCGAACATACTTAAACTGCGGAGGGACACCCCCCTGACGCGGTGCCCGAGCTGTCCTTCCCCGCGACACAACCCGTCCCCGCTAACATCTAGATCTAGACTATCTCGTCCCCGCCAGCGTCTGTCACCCCGCAGGAAGGTTACGCTCGAATTATAATCATAACTAAAAATTTCCTTTTTTTTCATTGACATCACCGGGAGTTCTCACAACTTTTTACGGTCGAGCGTGCTAAACTTGTTTTCTTTTTTACATTACATGTTTTTGATAAGATCAATTTTCCTTACTTCAGTGATATAGAGCTAATAAAGTTTCTATATTGGCGCTCCATCTGATACATTCGATATAGCAAGAACAATACATCTTTTGTGCTCTCGCGCCATTGTTACCCACTCTTTCAGCCTCCGATCATGTTCTATTTTCCATTTATGAAGCAAAAGCTCGCTTTATTTTTAGCTCGTTGTTTGTCATTTTGACTCTACAATACTGGTGGACGGATTGATGAGTCGACGGGTTTTTTTACTCTATACCTTGTTCATTTCGTTAACTTTGTTTTTAGTGCAATATATTATTTACTATTGTAACGTAGCAAGACGTTCGCGTAGTGGTAAGCATCACGACTGCCAATAACAGTAGTGCCGGAATTGTGAACTTGCGAACACAATCCTGCGCCGCACTGCACTGCGCTCGTAAGCATTGAAAATCTACACCACTGATGGTGGTATTATTATTTCTCCATTTTGACATTTAATGACTACAAGATTATTTAAATTTATTTATCTTGACGTAATTTGATATTGATGAAATTATTATACATGACATTGACATTGATGACATTATTATATTTACAAATGACATTAGATTTGTTGATTTATATAATTTAATTAACTAATGTTATTGGCTATAGCCGTTTTAGTTGATAAACAAATAAATAAAATAAAGTCAATGGTGCAAACGTCGGGAAATTTTCTAGTAATAGTAGTAACTTATAGTATTTTTTTCGAAGCGCGCGCAATTTTTTCTCGCTTAGTAGTGGAATAGCAGTGCTAATATATCACTGCTTAGCCACCTATCTAGACCAATAAAATATAGTAAAACATTTCAATTTTTTTTTAAATCTTGAGACATACAAATCTTATACAGGGCTATTGGTAGGCTCAACCTCTTATGGGACCTTAGTACATCAAGACAAACAACTTTTGATCTACGACTTTTGCCATTACTATTAAGTTTACTATTAACTATTAACGTAGTACTATTTATGTTAACTGTGCTACGGTGCGGCACGGTACTTGAACTGTGACTATTACCTGTAGATTATAATTATTATTCGTCGTCAGCCATAAAACTTCCACTGCTGGATGAAGGCCTCCCCTTTTATAGAAGGGTGTTGCCATAATCCCCACGCTTGGCAGGGGCCTTGGGGATCGCAGAATGGTCACCACCGTTATCCAAGAGGATGCTGCTGCCCGTCCTCCAAAGGGTCTGGTTGCAGTTTAAGGACACACCCAGGTCCATTATTATTATTATTTTGTATGAAATAAAAACATTGAACTAGCAAAAGTCATAGAACAAAACTTGTTTGTCTTGATGTACCAAAGCTCTAAGAGCTCGTCTCGTAAGACGTCTCTCCCGTACATATAAATGCTAGTTTACATTCATATAGTGCTGCAGTTTTTATCGCATTTCATTCGTTGGTATAAAGTCTAATTTAACCATTTTTCTATGATCTCACCCACACCGAATAAGTTTCCTAATTATTGTCAAACTGTAAAGTTTAGTCAAACTGAATACCGTCTTAATCGAACATCGAATAGCTCTAAACTTTAACCAATAACTTATATTAATGTTAATGCAGATATTTAACCTCAAAACATAATTAAGAGAAGAGCACTCCAAAACAGGTTTCTTGAAAGCTAATAAACAAAAGTAATCAAATTAATATCGACTCCAACTTCAAACTTAAGTACTCAGTACTCAAGTTTCAAAATAAATTTTAGCCAACTTGAAACTTCTTTCTTCAATTACGCGCTTAATTAGTTGAAAGCTAATTAATCTTGGATCTCGAGGAGCGTCCTTTAATACTGAATAGTATCTTTGCTATAGACCAGAGGTTCTCAAACATCGAACGCAACTCGAGCAACTCAACTAATTTTAAATGCAACTTAAATTGTGAAAGTACACGAACAGAGTTATTTTATTCCATAAACTAAATTAAATGCAATGAACTTATTTTACTGACTTATTTCCGATTTACCTCATTTATTTTTCACTAGCTTTTGCCCGCGGCTTTGCCCGCGTAGTAATGTTGAATACTGGAATTCGGTTAAATCGGGGTCCAACTCAATTGAATCACTAAAATACGTATATTATTGCATTTTTTCCAAGCCGCTTGCAAGTCTTTAAGTTTGCTTGAGGATGACCAAATTTAATATTAAAAATTAATTTAGCAGCTTAGGCTGTACAGTATCTATAATAATTATGTCCGTCAAACAGTCGTCTGCGTGGACCTACAAAAAATAGTCTATGTCCGTTTCCGAACCTTATGCTATAACTACCTATCCAAAAATGCAGCTCCATCTGTTCAGCCGACCAATAAATACGCCCATCCCCGTCCCCATTCCCAGCCTCATCCCTATAAGCGGCCCCTTCCCCATCCCCATCCCGATACCAAATGTCATTTTAATATGAACACGCCCATCCCCGTCCTCATCCCCGTTCCCTCCCTCATCCCCATCCCGAACCCCATCCTCACCCCATCCCATCCCCACCCCCATCCCGATTTCAACTTTCATCTTAATATGGACACGCCCATCCCCGTTCCCAGCCTCATCCACATCCACATCCCATCCCCACCTGTCCCCACCAAATCCCCACCCATCCCCACCCATCCCCACCCCATCCCCATCCCCATCCCGATACCAATTGTAATCTTAATATTAACATGCCTATCTCAGTCCCGTCTCCGTTCCCAGTATCATCGCCACCCCCACCCCCACCCCCATCCCCACATCTATCCCCATCCCTATACCAAATTTCATTTTAATATGTACAGCCGTTACAAAGTTAAGGAGAAACAAACGTACTATCACTAAAACTTAGTTTTTTTTTAATACTAACGGGAGCTGATTTTGAAAAAACTGTGACACCCGTATCTTCTTATTTTTATAGTAAAATATGTATACCAAGTTTTGTATCAATCGAACCAGAGAATAAAAGTTTCATACAAACTTTAACACCCCATTTAACCCCCTTCGGGGTTGATTTTCGAAAAATCCTTTCTTAGTGGGCGTTTACACCTCTCCAAAAACATACCCTCCAAATTTCAAGTCTCTACGTTTAGCGGTTTGGGCTGTACGTTGTCTATATGTCAGTCAGTCAGTCAGTCAGTCAGTCAGTCAGGACAAAGCCTTTTATAGTTATATAGATAGATAGATAACTCCCTGTTCCTGATAATGTGGTAAGTTTGACCACCAACTCGCTAGCAACCAACTGTTGGTAAGAAAAGATTAAAAATAAATATAAAATAACATTTATTTCAAGTTACGTGACCTATACAGCCACATACCATTTCAGTCAATAAAATAAAATTTAAATAAAATAAAAAATTGCCTGGAAAAGGACGCTGCGCGCTTGCGCATGGTTGAAATAATCAGTTCGCGCTTCCGCAAACATGCCCGAAGAGCACCAGGAGACCGGAGCAGCTCCGTTACTGCCCTGAAAGTGTTGTGTAAGTACTGGACGCGATAGGAACTGTAACGTTTTTCTGTAGCCCACAGCCAGCAGCAGCAATTTTAAGAAAGCAAACTTAATTAAGCATTTAACAAGGGCCAACAATTGCTATGTAGTACTTTTCGTTTTTTTGACCTAAGGTTATACAACAAGGTATTTGTGTGCGTATGGCAAATTGTAGCACCAAGTATGTTTCAATGTTTTTTTCGTCGCATCATTACATCTTTGCAAATATTTTCATATCTGAGTCTGCAGGTTGGCTTCTTTTGACAAATCTGTTCGCGAGGCCAAGCGAGTACCTCACATGCTAAGTCCATTTCCCTTAGCTAAGTACCCGATTAAATAGGTTGAGAGCCTCTGCCTTATAGTAAGGGATTAGCGACAGGCCTTTAATCCTGATAACAGCGCTGAATAAATCAGCTATGGCGCTACCGTCAGCGCTCGCGCCACCGCTCCGAAACACCCTAATTTACTATCGAGTTAGGCGACCAAAGCCCTATTATTTTACACAAAATTCCAATCTCAAAATTACGAAGCAGTCATTTTAATCTATACATGTTTTGAATTTGTTCGATTAATTTTGTCCGTATTTCAATTGGAAATTTAATTTAAATGCATGATTAGTTCAGTTATACTAAGGCATAAAATGTGTACCTACGTAAATGAAAATACTGACCGTGAATTAGTATGTTTGTTAGTAAGTGCTTTAACTAAAACAAAATGCACGAAGCCACGTCAGTTTTCGTAGTATTTACGCTGAATTGTATAGATTACTGAATGTAAACAATTTAGCGTAAACAATTTAACATAACCTACTGAGATTAGGAGTTTAACTTCTAGACAACAATAATTGAGTCACCTGTACAGACCGATGAAAGCCTAAAGACAAGACACCTGGGGCCGTACCATGAACTCTTACATAATTTACCTTACCTAAAATAATCTCGATTCTCTTAGTCTCTGCTTAAACTTCTCTATCTTGTTCTTGCATGTTACACTTCACGTCAGAGAGAAGATGGCAGAGCATAAGCAGTGACTAATGGTTGAGAAGTTTTTTTAAAGTAAGACTGTTATTGCGAGACCAAATAGGCTCAGCTGTCAATGCTACGAGACTGTGAATTAAGAATTATATTAATGAATTTATTTATTTATTTATTATTATTAATTAATTAAGGGTTCATGGCACGGCCCCTAGTCTGTTCGTATAAAGCTGCGATAAGCCTACGTCAATATATTTTATATCTATCTATATTTCATCAATGAGGTTCCACAGGCAAAGCTTTTCGCAGATGGCGCCAGCATCTATCCGGATGTGGCAAAAACAAGTTTTCTTGTTAATCGTTGCTTATATCTATAGTCCAAAAAAATACAGGGTACTGACCCTTGTTTTAAAAATCTTTGCAGCTAGTAACTGCCTGAAAATGCCTGAATTTGTAGGTTAGATAAAAAATAATAATAATAACAGCATATGTATTGATTGACAGTTGACTACGGCTACATCGACGATCAAAAAACGTTTCTGAATGAATAATTTTCTGCGTTATCCAAATCTACATAGACTTAAAGGACCTGGGTATGTCCAAAAACTACATTCAAACCACCGGAAGACGGGCAGCAGCGCCCTCTCTGTTAATTGGTGGTGAGCATTCTGCGATCCCTAAGCCACCTGCTAAGCGTGGCAAATTATGGCAACACTCCCCTATTAAGGGACAGGCCTTCGTAGTCTTAAAAATTAAAAAGAATAACTCAATATAAACACTGTTATTTAATCACTCATGCAATATTGTTTTTAATATGTTTAAATCAAAATATTGTATTTCCGTAAGAACAAAACTGTTTTTAAGTAAGCTGACTAGTGGCAAAATTTAACAGCAAATTGTACACAGTTTTAGACAATAAAATATATTCAATTTAATTTTTTAAAGGCAATTCCTTTTTCTATAAAACACTGTTTAGTCTATCACGGGATTTAATTACACACTGAACCACGGTTACTATTACAACATCACTATTCAAGAAATTAATTAAAAAAGAATACTGTAAGTAAAGAAACATTCCCATCGAAGATTCGCAGTACGGAATACTTGAGTAATCGCTGATTTCACTGAGCGAAGCTTATCGTGAACAAAGAGGTGTACATCGGATGGCAGGACGCGGGCAACAGGCCCACACAGTTAGGCTCAATTTTAAACAATTACTGTTGAGCGAAGGGTAAATGTTTGCATTCGACTTAGAGCGGGCCGGCGCATCGCCCACACACGCGCTTGGCAGGTAGTCATTACGTTCACGATGCACGATGGAGCATGCAGTGACGGCTGAGCGGTTTGAAAAAATGCGAAATTTCCAATTGCAATTGCACATTTTTTGTTCTATAAAACATTTTTTTTACTTTAAATGGATTTACTTCTCGACTGTACTGCCATGCGGTTTACTTTCTCGTGTTGGGCATGTGTTGGGCCAAGAGTAAAGTTACCAAACCAGTATGGTGAAAAATAACGAAATTTCTAATTGGAGTTGCACATTTTTTTTGTTCTTTAAAACTGAACTTGAACTTTATGTAGATTTACTTCTTGATGGTAGAACCGGTAGGACTATGTAGGTAGAGTTCCTTCCCCGTAGTGCAATCTGTTGAGCCATAAGCCGACTACGAGAGCTATCGGAGAGATGTTACGAGTCTGTGAGGCCTATGCCGCATCACATGGACTTCTCTACAATGTAAAAAATGCGAGTTGTAGGGCCATCGGTAAATGTCCAGATGTAATACCTTCAATTACCCTAAATGGCGTGAGCTTAAACCGCGAATTCCGGTTCAAATACCTCGGGCACATACTTACTGATGTCCTTAAAGACGATGCCGATGTTGAACGGGAGCGTAGGGCGTTGGCGGTTCGCGGGAATATGCTGGCCCGTAGATTCGCCCCATGTACGGATCAGGTGAAAATTACGTTGTTTAAAGCGTACTGCCAGGTTCTGTACACGGGTAGTTTTTGGTTCTGCTGTTCCCAAAAAAAGGATGGACGCTCTGCGCGTCCAATACAACAATGTCTTCAGGATGATGTTGAGTCTTCCTCGCTTTTGTAGTGCCTTCACAATGTTCGCGCAGTCGCATACCGATGGTTTTTATGCCATTGTCAGAAAAAAAGTGGCGTCATTGATGGCGAGAGTGCGAGGAAGTAACAACAGAATACTGAAAGCCATAGCTGAGGATTTTTATGCACCATTGCGTCGGCATTTCGTGCGGACAATGATCCCGCAAGGAATGCCTCGCAAGTATATGGTGTATTAGTATTAGTAGATTGTAAGAACAATAGATAACGCTGGTATACTAAAACTAAATTTTTACTAATATATTAAATACTAAGTTTCTTTTTTACTAACAACCTGGACCCTTGTTGTCTGAAATAAAGAATTTTGAATTGAATTTTAAAATAAGTAGACTTACTACCCCGTGATACAACTATACGCTAGTTGAACATAGCGGTTGTACCACGCACGTCGTGCAGACGATGAGTTGCGACTGGGGCAGTATAAATTGAATAAACGCGAAATAAATTTTGCAGTGTTTTAAAGCTATCGCTAATTATTGTTACATTTATGATGTGTTTGTTCATAGAGCCATTATGGTTCCTGTTATGCTAAAAATAAAACTGGTTCATAGATAGTTATATTTTTAGAAATCGTGTGTTTATGGAACAAACGTTTGTTTTTTTATTTATTAAAAATATCTCGGAAACCATGAAATTTCGCTGACTGATCCGAATCAGCTTTTTTGAGCATGCCCTGAAAGGATACGGTCTAAAACACTATCAACCTGTATAATTAAAAGAATAGAGACATTTTTTTACTAATTAAGCTCATTAAGTTTTTACGAAGTTTCTTAGGTCCATTTTGTAATAGATTTTAAAGAGTGTATTCTCTCGAATGGACTATCACAAAATAATAACGACACTTTCGATGAAAAATACCCTACTTCCATGTTTTCTTTAGGCGAAATGTTCTAACTTTTATAAAGATTAACGTTCAGTTGACAAGGCTATCTACATTTAGCCAAACTATACCTAAAAGCTGTGCTTAACCTAATCCGTGATAACAAATGGCATCAACGACGTCTACTCGGCGTTATCTCGGCATACAAATCACATCCTTGGTCTAACGCAAATCATATCTGTCAACAATGTAACACTGCGCTGAGATATACGATATCAGAATAATTTAGAAAATCACTACATTGTGAACATAATGAAAAGCATTATCCCAAACATGGTTAGATTATTTTTACCTATGTTCTAGATATCTTATATCATAATTTCATAGTAAAATTTGTTCATAATGATGATTACATAAATATTATCCTTCATTATTGTTGAACCTTTTTGTTACACATTGTATACGGGGTTACACACGTTTACTTAAGTACTTGATTACACGTAAGTATACTTGACTTAATTAAGACCAATACTTCGACTATAGTTTCGATCACTTTTGGTGACCCTTATCAAGTAGTGAAAACATAGCTCGACGTGTGCGTAGACGAGTCCTGCTTCGCTCTACGGGCCGTCTAATTGTCTGTGTATAGGTAGGTACTGTTAAAAATCAACAAGATTTTAAATAAAGAGAAGTATTCGTGATTACACTGTATAGCCTAGGAAAAAATTGTATGTTGTAAAATTGAACAAACGGTTGCAACTTCTACTCTGCAAATATTCTACAATTAGTATTTTACTGAATCCAAAATCTCAATTTCCGTCTAGTCCGTTCGTTTTAGTGATAGGTACATGGCTACTTTTGTCTTATTATACAATTTTCTTGTATTTCAACTTATAAGTAATTATAGCATTAGTGGTAGCTTCTAGGTATTTCTTTAACAATAGGTTCGAGAAACTAGAAACCATTATCATTAAAATAAAATATGAATAGCTGTAGCCACTAAGTTTGTTGCTAATTATTTAATAACAACCAAGTTCGTCCAGCTCGGCTTAAGAGCAGTTACAAAATTTTAAGATCCTTTCAATTTGATCCTCTACTAAAGAACCCAATTTTAGTACCTCAGGGGTGCTACAACGCGGCTTAACTCAAACTTATAACAAGATTATTTCATTACAAACCATTCGATACGCCCGAAACACGTGGCTCAAAATGCGTTCAAAAGATTAACATTCTTCCAACCCTAGCTATTACCACTTCCCGTCAAAGGTGCTACTGTAGGGGCGAATGTAATTCGACTCGCATTTTTGATTTATTGAAATAGCTCAAGCATCTTGAAGTTAAATAAATGTTTGACTAGGTGTGTGTAAAGCAGTTGCTTAGTAAAGCATTTTTCTGATTATTGGGCAATGTACGTTCCAAAACCAACCAGAAACTGTTTATTTTTTAAATTCCCATATTTTTCGAGTAAGTGCTTTTAATATCTACTTACGTTAAAGCATTTAAATATTTACTTAGCCTAGTACACAAAATAGGATTGTATCCAGACCGATGAAAATCTAAAGACAATCCAAATGCTTGAAGCCCACTATGACTTTATTACTTATAACCAGGCGTTCTGAATAAAGAATTGTATTGTATTGTATCTCTATTAAACAACTTCCCCAGTCCCAGACGGCAGCTTGGTTAGGCTAAGGTGGATATTACTAAGTTGAATGGTAATGCTTCAGAGTTGGCCTAAATAAACGCCAGAACATTGCGAATTATTAATTTGTAGTTACGGTGCTCATATCACATTGATTGAAAAATGCCTTTCATGAAGCCCAAAATATGGATTACAAAACACTTACCGTTATAGGCATAAAACGGTAAAACGCATTTCAAAACTATTTTAGTTATAAAGTGTTTTGTCAAATTTCTTTCGAATAATTACGATTTGAGTTTGAAAAAAGAAGACAAAACACTTTTTAACTAAAATAGGTTTGAAATGCGTTTTACCGTTTTATGCCTATGACGGCAAGTGTTTTTTAATCCAGATTTTAGGCTTTATGTAATGCTTTTTAGTGTTTTATGCATAAAGACGGTTAGTCGATGACTCAGTTATGTATCATAAGTGTGTATTTACGAAAAAAAATATTATATAAGTATTCTATCAGCTATCTGGTTTCCATAATACAAGCTTTGCTTAGTATGGGGCTAGATGGTGCTGTGTGTAATAAATGTCCGCCCAATATTTATTTATATTTATTTATTTAGTTATAGTTTTTATAAAGAAATCGGCCACTGCTTGTTTCTTACATTATGCTATAAGGGGAGATAAAACCTCCGTTTGTTACGTCTCTTCTTACAAACAATAAATCAAAGCGTCATCCGGTAGAAAAACGATACTTAGGTGTTAAGTTGTGAGCTTTGAGATAAGGGAGTCAAACTAATAGTGAGGGTGTGATATAAGAGATATCTCCATCAAGTCAAGCAAATGTTTCTAAGAAATGCAGCCGTATCTCCATTTTAAATAAACAAGCCGTTTGGACGAAAACCCAAAATTGGACGCAATGATTTTAGGTTTGATACGAGTTTTGTTTTTCTCTTCAATTCCTATCCGCCGCATCTAGAAAGCTTAGAGGTCTAGCAGCGCAGTGGCAATATTAAACATAATTATGCTCTAAGCACAGAATAAATAATAGTACTACGTACAGAAAGTTCACTCCGCAAAGGAATTTAAATAAATAAGGACTCTATCTACTAGGCAATAAAGTAGCAATTCAACTCGCACAGCGCTGGATACCGCTCGCTATATTCACCTAGATATACCGCTCTCTTTACTTGCTTGAGAATTCACACTGCAGAGTGTGAATTCTCAAGCAGAGCATATGAGTAGCAGCTCAGCAGTTGGAGAATTCAGCACTCTCTCTCTCTCTCTCTCCTCTCTCTTTTTTTTTTTTTTTTTTGTTATGTCTTCTGCGTCGGTCGCACTTCCATCGTGTCAAGGTTCGACCTGCATCGACCTACAAGTATCTAGCATTATGTACAAGTTAGAGTATACTTAGGAGTTTAAAGCTTATCAGAGACACAGTACCGACCTTAATTTCTTCAATGCCACTTTTACCAAACATAAACGGTTATCTGTACAATCTACAATCAAAATTTAAAACCCATGACCGCAATTTCCCGTCCTTAAAAAAACTCTCTGAATTTTAACCGTGTTACCGTGCAGCTAATTTTAATTGTTAATTCGCCACATTTTTTGCATTTTTATTAGCCATCCCGAATGTAGGACGATGGTTGGACACAGTACCGCGTGCTCTCACATAATTAGTGGGAGCTGGGATGCAGTGCAACACAGTGTAGAAACTGACGAACAGATCTACTCAAAGAAATACAAAGTACAGTCACAATTATGAAAAACTAGAGGTCACTCGTGACTTCGTCCGCGTACGGAAGAAATTCGGCCCGCTTCCAAAATTCACCAGTAATTAGTAATTAACAACTTAAGTTCAAAATTTCATCCCCCGTTTCACACTCTTAAGGCTTGACATTAAAAAAAAACGTTAAAAGTTGCGTTAGTTTCCAACCTTAAACCTAAATAATAAATATTGTGATTATTACTTTGAAAATGAAGAACCTTCCATAAATAACTGCAACCATTTTTTCACCCCTTCGGGAGTGGAAGTTACTTATAAACTAATTTTAAACCGTCATTCTAAACACAAAATTTGAAGATGCTTACTTCGAAATTGGCGGACTTTCATATAAACTATCATCCCCTATTTTACCCTCTTAGGAGTGAAATTTCCAAAAATCCTTTCTTAGGGGATACCTACACTTCACACAGAACACACCCTCCAAATTTCATGTCTCTAGGACCAGCGGCTTAGGCTGTGCTTGATAGCTCAGTCAGGACTTTGAATTTTATATATACAGAAGATATGGAAAGTGATGGCGAAGCCAGTCACAATAATAAAGATAGTCTTCAAACAATGCAGCACAAAGATGTTTATTGAAGACATTATTTGAAGACTATCATTATGTCTGTCATTTTGTTAATGGATATGCCATCATCATGCTTTGATATTTTTCATAATTGTGAGTTAGAATAGGGTAGATGACTGATGTTTATATCGTTGAAACCAATAGCTTTGATGAAGAATTTAAGTAAATATAGTATGTTTATTGAAAAAATAATTTAAATCGGTTAATAATGTTCTGATATATGAGCGTTTAAAGTTTTTAGTAGAGCCAACTCTGTCCCTTTCCAACAAAACAAAAAATGACGTCAGAACACTACTTGTCAGAATAGAATTTATATGGCGTACAGAGAAGTGACGTCACGATTTGCTGTTTCGCCTCTCTGTCTAGCTGTCTCTGTAAGTTGCTTATTTTTGATCAGATTTTCATTTTTTTTTCATTAATCAGCTATATTTATGGGCTACATTTTAAAAGGACAATTAAAAAAAACCATTCATCCTATTCAGACTGTCATTTTCTATCATGTAGATTTGGTCTGGAGGTTTTGTTTTCTCAATCGCTACCATATTTGTCAGTAGCTATGCACTGAGGATGCAACCGAGCCGACTCAAGAGTGTCGTCCTTACATCCTTGTATCCTTCGAACCAAATAATAATATTCTTTCTGTCACGTTAAAATGAGAATGAGTTAAGGACATTGTCGACCGATCATCTAACCTGCAGCTTCCTAGTAGCGCAACCTCTGTCACTGGCTTCGTTAATTATTCTAAAACCAAGGCCCGTATCGCTTCTACCCGCACCTACTTTGCATATTTTGTTAAAGCAAACACGGCCAGTGTTTGACTGTTAAAATCAAGGATCTCAAAGTTGGAAGGACAAACGAAGCCATAGGTCATCGCGCCAGAGTTGGGATATTTTTTGACGGGGATGGCTTAAGGGGTCATAGGGGGTGAAACTTTGTATGGAAAGTTATTTGTATTGAAGTTAAAGTGATAATATTTTACTGGTATTTGGATTGACTTTTTTGCTAGGGTTGATCTAGTAATAGTTGGTAGTGGTGAATATGGGGAGAAAAAAAAGGAAAAAAGAGCAATTAACCCATTGGTATGAAATATATTTGGGAGCTGGGCAAATTTCTTCAATACGCGGACGGCGCGCGGCGCCGCGGGCGACATCTAGTTATATAATATAGGTTCACATGCATACATAAATAATTATACCTTGGGGTATTCATATTGTAATATGCTAAAGATACATTGAACATAGACAAACTAAATCTTAATGTATAAAAATACTTTTATAGACAGAACGATGGGTAATACGCTTTTTTTTAATACAACCGACTTCAATTACGAATACCTAGATGACATTTTCATATTTTCTAGTAATTTAGATTTAAAAACCAAACTACTGAACTGATTTCGATAAAATGTACATGGGACCACCTCTGAAGTATTACTTACCAAACAAAAAAAAAACATCATAATTGGCGGAGTAATCGCGCGACATACATACAAAAAAAATAACATACAGACGAATTGAGAACCTTCTTTTTTGAAGTAGGTTGAAAATAGTTAATCATTTTGGAATGTAGCATGTGAGTCATAAAAAATTGCTGACGTTCATATATAAAACTAATAAGTTGGTACCTAGCGCTGACAAAAACCAAAACCACAGTTGCCTTTTTGAGTAAAATGTGATCTTAAACACGAATAATCCAGCCTTAGAAAATGTTAATCTCATTTATGAATTAAGCTAAATATTTTTGTGAAAATATAATCGCCGCCTACTTAAACCGTCCATTCAGTCTTACCGTCGTGTCAGAACGAAACGGTGGGAAATGGTATTAAAACGGCGAGAAAAAGCGTAATTTCTAGAAAGCGTCCGTAGAAAAGACGTAGTATTTTATTTTGTGCACAACAAAGAGACTCTTAGGAGGATTTTCATCCGTAAATAAAGAAATTGTAAGTGGATTAAGTTGATTCTCGTAGGTATTAGGAGGAGGTATTGGGCTATCTTGCCTTTTCATTGCTACACGTTAGATGACTTAAAAGGAGTAAGGGCGATTCAAATTTTCAAACGAAACAAATACTATAATTTCAAAATATAGCTACATTTACTTCAAAGGTTTTTACAAATTTACCTTTGAACTGCGCTACTGTGCAGGCCAATATTTTTTTTCTCTGTATACTTATTGCCAAGAATCAATTAAAACAGTGATACTTTTTTATCGATCGATCATTCCAGCTTAGATCATTTATTCAGATTATTTATTCTCGCAATGTAAATCATCTCAGTTTTATGTGTAATTTCACATGTTATAATTAATTTTAAAAAATACGCACGACATGTAAAATACAATTCATCAATAAATATTAATATGAATAATCCGTTTAAATAAAACAAAAATGAGATAAACGATGATTGAAAAAGGCGATTCTATCTGTCCTTGTTCTTTGTTCCATACTGGTCGCACGTCGTTCTGTGATCCTTTGATGGACACCGGGGATTGTGTCGGTGTTCTCCGTAAGGGATTTACGAGTGATTACACGACGCGCCTCAAATGCGCAAAGGCTTGGAAACTCGCTCGTGTTTCAGGAGGTTGCCATCAAAAGGCAAATCTACGAGCGATTGCGGTGAAATTGCCCACATACCTGGTTTCGAAATTTCATGTTACGGGCTGTTTTCACCTCTCTATTTACGGGGAGTCATTCGTCCAGCAGTGGACGTTTTCTGGCTGATAGGTGGGGGGGCTGTCTTTTCCCTTGTTTTATATATGTACTAGAGGTCCCCTGCTACTTCGTCCGCGTGCGGAAGAAATTCGGACCGCCCCCAAAATTCTCCACTTTTAATCATTCCGAGCAAACTCTACCGATTCTACCGACTTTACTGACTCGACCGACTCGACCGACTCGGCCGACTCTACCGCCTCTACCGACTCTGCCGACTCTACCGACTCTACCGACTCTACCGACTCTGCCGACTCTACCGACTCTACCGACTCGACCGACTCTACCCCCCCCAAAAACGCACAGCCCAAACTGCTGGTCGTACAGACTTGAAATTTGGAGGGTGTATTCGTCTCGATGCGGAGGGGTGTACTAAGAAAGGATTTTTCAAAATTCGACCCCCAAGGGGGGGAAAAAGGGAGGGAAGTCTGTATGAAAGTCCTTTGTTTTTGGTTTTTGAAGTTTATAGTGATGAAAATTTTTATATGGGTAGTTCATTCAAAGGAAGGGAAGTGGGGGGGAGTCGGTCGAGTCGGTAGAGTCGTCGGTAGAGTCGGTAGAGTCGGTAGAGTCGGTAGAGTCGGTAGAGTCGGTAGAGTCGGTAGAGTCGGTAGAGTAAGCAGAGTCGGTAGAGGCGGTAGAGTCGGTAGAGTCGGTAGAGTTCGGGGAGTTGGGGGGGGGGGGGTAAAAAAAATTGCTCGGGATGATTTAAAGTGGTGAATTTTGGAAGCGGGTCGAATTTCTTCCGTACGCGGACGAAGTCGCGGGCGACCTCTAGTTTTAAAATACAGAAATAGCATGTGTAACACCTTAAAAATCTTATATCAAATTTAAAACTAAAGTAAACCTTTCACATATTTTTTTCCAATTGTTCCTTGTTTTATTCCAATTGTTAAATAGTCAACAAACGTGGCATTATTTTTCAACCCCATTCCATTAGCGAAGTCCAAATGGCACTAGCTGAGGTACTACAGAAGTAAGCCCGCCCTTAACCCAGCGATATGTCGAATGCCCAGTGATTTATTGACTGCCTTACTTCTTTTAAGGGAGGGTAGATAAGGGCTGGTGTATGACTGGTAGAGATTAAGATACAGTTTCTACATACCTGAATTTTTAAAGATATTTAGAGTATCTCTGTCAGGATAGAGAGACAGCGGCCAGCATTGCTAATTTTTGCTTATTTGTTTAGATGTTTAAGCAAACTTTTTTGTATCAGCTGTGGGACGATAAGTTTATAACATAGCTTACTTGGTTTAAGGAAGTACGTATAAGCTGCACTCTGGTTATACCACCCCACTGCCACTGCCAGCCCTAATGTCAGAGTTAATGTGCCGCCCAAAGACCTCTGTTATGGCTTACTATAATTGGTAGGATAGGATTTTAGTGTGTGTGTATGTGTGTGTGTGCGCGCTTAGAGTATAAAACTGGTAAAACTGCAGGGCACTGCTAGCTCTGTCGTAGATGAGAAAGAAACCCGAGTTATCTTTTTACAGGACTGCCCCAAGAAACCCGAGTTGTCTTTTTACAGGACTGTCCCAAAAATGGAGTGTAATGTTTTCAGGGTTTATGTATGAATCTATGTATAATTATGTGAGTTTCTTTATTCCACCATAACTTCTATATTTTTTTGAATATTTTTGTATGAAGTGTTTCCACACTTAGGTATTTCTATGTTTTTAAAGCTTAAAAAAGGAAGAACATTTTTGAAAAAAATATAATTAATTAAATTATAAAAAAAAAATGCTTGGGTAAATATTTGTGTTACAAAAATTTACAGATGGTGCCACCAACGCTTTAGTTGGTAGCTTATAACAGGTTGGGAAATTTGGCATCTAAGGCAGAGACTTCTGTCCAGCTTAATTGGCAAAGCAGTTGGGACGTAAACCCATAGATACTGCTCGTATGCAGGTTCGAGTCCTGCCAGAGGTCATAATTTTTCTTCCTGTTTAAGCTTTAAAAACATAACTTCTATATGCCTGAACAGATTTGGATATTCTGGGGGTTATCGTTAGAATCATTCATCATCATCATCCCTTCCCTTAGAGGACAAGGGCTAAGTATAATTGTTTTGAAAAATAAAAAAGATTTGATAAAAGCTGTGCTTTTTTTTACCTACTTCAAAAAAAGAGGTTCTAAATTCGACTGTATTTTTATTTATTTATTTTACGCAATTACTCCGCCAACTATGAATTGATTTTGTTAATTCTTTTATCAACATAGGTTCAGTAGTTTGAGCGTGTCACTCCGCAGTTTAGGTATCTTCGGCAGGCGCTCCGTCCGGGTGGACGATGCAAGGTAGAAGTCAGTCGCCGCCCGCACGCTATCTTCGTCGCACGTAACTAAGCATACGTGATAGAAAGAAAGCGGTATATCTAGGTGAATATAGCGAGCGGTATCCAGCGCTGTGCGAGTTGAATTGCTACTTTATTGCCTAGTAGATAGAGTCCTTAGTTATTTCAATTCCTTTGCGGAGTTAACTTTCTGTACGTAGTACTATTATTTATTCTATGGTTTGGGTTTTAAATCAATATAACTGGAAAAATGAAGATGTCGTCCAGGTAGTCGAAATTGAAGTCGGTTTTTTATAGTACTTGTTGTTATTGTGCCTTGTATCTTTTCACGGCATGGTAAGGTATTTTCTAGTTCTCGACTATATAGATATAATTATATTATATACCACCCTAAATTCAAAAGTCTGTGCCATGCACCTAACGGTATAATTATATTCTGGCAGCTTCACTTGAGAGTCAGTTACCGTTCCAGGTTTCATGTTTTTATGATTTATTCCTTTCTAATACCAAAAACTAATACCAATGGTATTCGTTTATTACCGTAATTAATGTTATATTACCAACGAATACCAAAACAGTCAGATACAGTCAGTAATTATCGTCTTCCACTATTCCGTCACTTACCATCATTCAGGTGAAATGTGGTAAAAAAAAATTGACTACATTGAAAAAAACGCCGCACAGTTTACGAAGCACTTTGTAGATGGCATTGGCACATCAGATAAATAATTATACTTTTACCCGCCAAAGTTAGAAAATATTAGGTATTTTCAATTGTAGAAATATTCAGGTAGCTGTACAATACGGAAAAAAAATTAAAAGCAATACAATGAACCATTCCATTGAAGATTGTAAATCTGCTAAGCGGAAACTTGAAAGAAAATATTTATAGAACTCTGTAGCACTTGAGATAGGCAATAATGAGTGTACTTCTTCAAAGATAACTTCTGGGGTTGTTAAGAGGGGTATTATTAGTTTTAGATAAGTTTGGATTGGATTTCTGTTTGTGTCAGGATTTTTTATCAAGTCTGTTTTATGTTTCTTTCAGATAATTGAGATAATATTTTATGAATGAGGAAATAGAATTTAAAACGGAGATATAATAAAAAAATAACAGGTTGTTGGATGGGTTCAATCTCAGTAGATCCAGAGACCAGATGCACGATGGATCTAATGAGATTTAATTTTATCATTGGGTCTGTTTTCAAAAATGTGATACAAAATGTATCTGATGAGATTTTTTTGTTCCCAATAGATACATTTTTATATTATTATAAATTACGATGGATGTAGCGAAATACGTTTTCCCATAAGATACAGTTTTGAAAACGGTGGATCTAATGAGAAATTTATTTCTTATTAGATCCGTTGTACAGATCCACGATGAATCTAATATCGATACAAAATGAATGCTTGGAATAGATCACAACAAGCTATAAGGTCGTAAACCTATCAAGTCTAAAGTTTACCTGTCCTTTTACGAGCTGTTTCGAAAGTACTCCAACAAATGTTACCAAACTGATCCATAAAAATCAAAAAATAATTTAAAAATTAAGTTCGTTCTACTTCAGACAAAAAAAAGTATTCTCAAAGTACTAACGGTGTGATCTTTAATATAGTTATCCAAGATCTATCTTATTTAATAAATTTGTTATCATCACTAGCTTGTCTCTCAGCTGGGCCCCATTACTACTACTTGTACTGTACTATACAAGGTTACGCATAACGGCATAACTAAGCCGAAAAGAGGTCACCGTGCTCTTCATTGTAAATAACTTTTACTATGGCACCAAACCTGCAACCGCGAAAAAAAGCTGTTCTAAGCATTTCGTCGATGATAAATGAAATTTTCTATGGAATATTTTTTCACGTTTTCCTGGTTTGCAGTGAATAACTGGCAAAGGTGTGATATTTCCCCTGCCAAACTTTGTAATAGATTCCTACCACTACAGCAGTATTGAAGATTAAGTAGGTATTTATTAGTTTAGAACAAAACTAATAAATAGTATTCTCAGCTCATTCTCACATTTTACGAGCCTGTTTAGTATATTTGTGCAATAGATTGTACAACCCACAGTACAATAATCGTATAACAATTGTGTAATCAACATTTCCACAACAGTAAAATAGCAATCATATTACCAAAACAAACGATTCTATCTGACCATTTAAAACCCCATTATCTCGCTGATATATTCAAATTCAACGTTATCTGTAGCAATCAACTATTCCTATTGTTGCAACATAAAATTACTGTTCGCATTATCAAGAGCGCATTTCCCTGGGGGAAGGTCGGACATTAACGCCAACTGTTAACATTCTCCTTGTGTAGGGTTGGCAAGTCTTAAACGGTGGCATTATGCGAGTAAGTAGTTAGAATTTTAAAGGTTATGATGGAATGTTTTTGATAAATGGTAAGGAGATGGACGTTTTTTACGGTTACATATGTTTAAAGTGTACCTACGTTTACGTTTTAACTTAGACATTTGTGGTAAGCAGGCAGGTCAAGGCTCGCATGTTTTTAAGAATATCTGGCACTTTTTTGAATAGATATAATATAGGTGAATGGGGATCCATCTACACTACACTACTACACTATTTTTTTCCGCTATGTGCCGCATCGTAGATGCGGCCATGCCAGTCATAGTCATCTGTCAATCTCATACATTTTATTGTTTTTTAGGGTTCCGTACTCAAAAGGTAAAAAGGAACCCTTATAGGATTACTTCGTTGTCCGTCTGTCTGTCTAGACCATTTTGCTCTGGAATGCGTGGAGCAATCATGTTGAAATTTATATCAAATATGCCTGTGCCAAAAGTGCCTTGGAACTGTAAAAAAAACAAGCTTCTAAGTCAACGCAATAAAAAGTTATGGTCATTTCCGCGAGATTATTAGAGTGACCAAATAAAAATTTAAGTTATTGAGATAAAAACGATAGAATCAATTTAGTAAACACCAATTTTCTTAAGATGAACATATATTAAGAGCTACAGCCCTACCCACTATCGCCAGTAATATATCGCACATGTGCCTTGTGGATATGCTGTATGATTAATACGACTTGCGGCTTCAATGTGTTGAAATTGGTCGCAGATTCGGTCGCTGTGTATGTGTGAGTGATGAGGCGGTGATAACGCGTTTGTGGTTTCCTCGTAAACGGTATGGATAGGAACAAATGTTACAGGCAGGAAGTTTCTATTATCTAGGTACATTACATTATTTAGGTACTTGCCGCGTTTTAGCCTTTTGAAAGTGGCATTAACTGTGATCGATAAATTAATTTGATTCATGCCATTTTCGTCCCGAGAAAGTTCATCCCACACAAAAAAAATCTGCTTTCGTCCTGCTTTGTATGCCGTGTTCGGCCTAACATAAATATTTTAATATAAAAAATCTCATTTTGTCCCACTTTTCAACTCCACATTCGGACCCTAGTTTTTTTACTATAGGTAAATTGTGTAATTTGGTAATTATTTATTACAGTACAAATTTTCATAACCGAATTTTGGATCATAAAATCCTCAACGCTTTTCCAGAAACTGGTACCAAAAGTAATAATTTGTTTGATCGCTATAACATTTATTATTCTATGTTAATTATGCATGAAAATTTTAAAATTCCTTAAATTAATCTTCTTCAGTGTAATATTATAATGTGATTCGTCAAAACAAATATCAAATCATTCTAAGTTCAGAAAGTATAATATTATGACGACTAAAGAGTTCCACTATCCATCACCCGGCTTCATCATCAGACCTTCGTTGACAAACGTAACGTAGGGGGCTACAAACTATACGGGGTGTTAGTTTGAACACCGTTATCCTTCTAGGATATCATTATGAACAAATTTTACTAAGGGGCCAACCCTGAAATCACGAAAAAAAAACAGCTGTTCCATACAAAAAGGTTCATCGATCTTGGACAAAATGTATGGAAAAACAAATACTTTTTTCGCGATTTCAAGGTTGGCCCTATAATAAAAGTTGTTCATAATGATGAGTACAATGAAATCCTAGAAGGATAACGGTGTTCAAACTAACAGCCTGTATACTGTAGATTATTTAGGTATTTTATACCAATGTTCGATTTTATGATAAGATATGTTTGTAGATGCGAAATAAACATTATTATTATTACTAAACATTATTAAGTACCTACCTAATGAGCTCAGACTCGAGCAGTTTCTAGTAGCTACCAAAAATCCAATATATCCGCTTCTTCAATTCTGGCTTCATCCATCACCTGATCATCAAAGAATGTTTTTTTAAATAATGAATGGGTTCGCGTTTGATCGCCTCACCGAGAGCGTAGACAAGGTGGAGCACGCTTGCCTAGAAGATACTCATTCACATGAAGATCCCCAGATTATTATAATTGTATACATTTTAAACCTGGGACCTTGGAAATGGGATTTAAGACCTGGGTATGTGCTTAAACTGCAACCAGACCCACCGGAGGACGGGCAGCAGCGTCCTTTTGGTTAACGGTGGTGACCATTCTGCGATCCCTAAGCTGCCTGCCAAGCGTGGGGGTTATGGCAACACCCCTCTATAAAGGAAGGCCTTCGGCCAGCAGTGGACGTTTTATGGCTGACGACGACGACGACCATACATTTTAAAAGCATTAAATCAACACAACTACACACACACACACACACTATTAGAATACCTAAGTGTGTTATCTCAGGAACCATTGCACGACGCGATTTACGTTCACACCACACGACAGATTACACCCTAAAAACGTCGTGTCGTGGTACGTTTTCTCACAAGATGACACGACAGCAGTGCACGGCAGTCCCGCTTGCTAATCTTCTTTTAATCTAACAAAGGCGACTGAAAGAGACGAGTGCCGTATGAAGTGGCGTGTCGTGGTCGTACACGACATCGTGAGCAAGTTCATACTTGTTCGTCGTGTCGTTGTTTGAGAAAACGGTATATAGTTAAAGCGCTTGATATTGTCACCGTAATTTACGGTGTTGTGTGTCGTCTTGTGAGATAATGCACTAAGGTCTAAATCGACTTCTAATATTTATGTTCACACATTTACAAGTGAAGCCAATAAAAAATAGCTGAAAATATCGTGCTAAAAATAGCTGACTAGTGACTATAGTAAAGGAAAATTTATTAAACGCCAAAACAATCAAATTACCGTCCTCCATTCGCCTAATAAGCGAAAATTGATAATGAGAGTCTACATAATTGAAAAAGAATTTAATTCATCAAACGATTGCCCGTAAAATATTTTCTAATTAAAGCATGCCCCGAAGACAAAGTCAGTCCTTTTTATGGGTAATTCTTTGGAACTTGCCTCATTACGGACATGCAAATATTCACTTAGGAAATAATGAAAAGGAAATGACCCAGATACTTCGTTGATGCCTACGTGATTTTTCGTTCTTAATAACCTAGTTCTCGATTATTAATGAGATTCAGTAACCTAGGCATAGAGTTATTGATGAAAAATACCTACTAGGTTCTACTTTCAAAGAAACTTATGAGTAGGTATGCTAATGCGATAGTAATAATATTTCTCGTCATTACATTGTCAGACTCAGCGACAATGATGAGATGAATGAACAGGAAATAAGCGCACAGATTTTGAAGACTATATGTTGAGCGCAGGCTCTCCACTCGCTTCAGTCAAACTCTGCCTTTGCGACATGCGAGCCGTACGATACGACAATACAAACTTCTAATACATGTACATGTGTTCTCTTTTTGTCATGCAGTAATTAGATTTGCTATCTCTATTTTCCGGCATATGTAATATGCATACTTTTAGCTAGGTATGCTTGATTGTGTTGTCTTGTTAATTTTAATCGATTTGCAAGCGCTGGGCCCGTCCATTCAATTATCACCGTCGCTGGTCAGACTCAGTACTGGCTAATACTAGCTAATTTAAACTATGCTAGTTTAAGTGAAAGTAGTTTAAATTAGCTAGTATATTTACTGAGCAAAGCTTCATGAAAGTATGTTAATTTAAATACAGTTTTTAAGTATATTTATGCCATTCGTCATATTTATGAAAAGATATTCAAAAACGAATATCGAAACCCATAGAAGAACCATGTTGTACTCATTATTTAAATTAATATAATATAATCTAGATTCAGTTAGAACTAAATTACTTATAAGCGGAATTAAGCCAGATTGTAATTAAAAGGTACATTATAAACAAAAAAAAAGAATCATACCCATCGGGTTGACCTTTGACTCGTACAACAGATACTCTTCCACTGCCTTTCTGAAGCTGTGTACCACAAAGTTTTTTTGTTTTGAAATTGTGTGACAAGACAAGACAAGACAAGCTAGACATTCACCTGGTGGTAAGCGTCACGCCTGCCATTAACAGTGGCAGTACCAGAATTCTGTCAAATTACGAACAAAATCCTGCGCCGCACTGCACTGCGCTCGTCATCCTGAGATATTAGATGTCAAATCTCTTTATGCCCAGTAATTTATCTGGTAACATTGCCCTTCAAACCGAAACACTGTAATGCTTGCACACTACTGCTTGGCTGCTGAATAACTGGCAAAGGTGTGGTACTTCCCCAGGCGGACTCTGCAGTAGAGCCTACAAAAAAAAAGTCTGATGATAATATTATTACACTTCATTGGCAACGGTGGCTATACAGGGTTATTGGTCCACTTACGATCAGCTTATCTGTACAGGGTAAAAAACTACTTAAGGCATGAATTAAAATTAACTTCACAGAAAATCAGTTGTTTCACAAAAAAAAATACATTTTCTCACAGTGAATTATGGAAGTGTTGAATTTTTTTCCTGTCAGTTTAAAAGTCATGAATCAAAACTTGTTTGTTATACTAAGAGGGTAGGCTAATTACGAGTAACCCTGTATAATTTAGAAGCACAATTATAAAACTTTGTCAGAAACTAGGCCAGGTGAACCGTAAGTTTGGTTGCCAATCCTTCTAAAAAATATATCAGGCACTCAGGCAAGCCATACAGATTTACTTAAGTAGGTACCTGTTTTTATATATCTTTCACCTCTCTTTGAATCTAGGTAAAGTGGTTTTCAAAAGGGTTTAACACTTCAATGAGTACTTGAAAACCAAGTAACACGGTCTCTAAGTAACACAGGCTAAGTCTAGATTTAGGACGCGATACAGCCCTCATCATACTCGGGCGAATGTAGTCTATTTAACGCCATATCTTCACACCACCACCCTTTCAACCTAGTTGGAGTGCTGTTTTTCCACTTCTTATTTCTGGATTGGTCGACATATTCCATTTTATGGTTGACAAATAGGCAACCATGTTCTAAAAAGCTTCACCTGCTTGCATGTTTATTTATAGCTATAAATTACATTAGTTTACAATAGTTATTTATGATACTAGTGCGGTAAGTTGGTTTTTACAAACAAGTAGACGAATGTAAGCCCGAGACGAAGTTGAGGGCTTACCATAGTCACGAGTTTGTAAAAACCAATTCCGCACGAGTGTCATACAAAATTTAGAACACATTTGGGGGATAACAGTAATAATTAAACAAACTTTATTATTTTGTTTATAAATATCAGTCAGAAAGACACAAGCATGCACAAAGTGCAATGCCATAAGGATGTTTTAAACTTGTGTTTTTTCGCGAATTAATGATTAAAAATGGTGGTGTTTTATTCATTGAGTGTTGAATTACATGCACGAGTGTGGGCAAGTGATATAATGTGGTGAAACATATATTTTTGTGTTGTTTTCAAAACTCCACAGAAGCTCATAGTAAAGTCGCCACAACTTTACTAGGGTATGACTTGGACTCGACTATGACTAATTTCGTGTGACTTACTGTGATTACATGACTTATTTGACTTGATTATAACAAATAAATGTGAGAATTCTTAAACTTGACACTGGCAGAATGCACAACGTGCGATGCCAATAACTAAGAAAAAAAAATATATGCCATAAGGAGGAAAGAAGAAAACAAAACTTTGATGTTTCTAATAAAATTGCAAATGGCGCCACGTGCGCGTGGTGAAAATTAGAACTACATAATTCGTTTAATTTTCTCTTTAGTAAAAACGCTTCTAACAAGGTTCGATAATATAGATCATTCTCGTAATGTGAAACTCCTTAGTGGAATTCTATATATATTCATATAAGAATTTCACTACATCTATGTATCATAAATCATTATTTTTATGGAAATATAATAAATACCGTAAAACTGACGTGGTTTTGACACATTTTGTTTTATTTATACAGGAATACTCACGTTTAATTAAATTGGATACTCTGACTATAGTCGATCACATCCGGTAATATTTTCTTTTTTCTTTTGATCGAAACTATAATCCGAGTATCCGATTTAATTAAACGTGAGTATTCCCGTATAAATAAAACAAAAATACCGAAAAGTTTACGCACGGCGCTGTACAACTGAGCGTGCGGTACAATAGGTACTTAGCTGAGAGTACCTACATTACCGCACGCTCCGTTTATGGTGCGTAATGTTTAACTTTCGAACGATGTATACGTGCTTCGTAAATGCACATTTTGCGCAAATGCGTTGTAAAACCTATTAAACAGCTATGTATTTTATACGAAACATAAAAAGGCGTTTCTGTGAAATCGTAAGCTGAAAATCAGTAATTGAATTGTGTCACACATATACACTAATAAACATAAACAAGTTTAATAAGCAGTCTAGAGTACCTACGAAGTAAACGAAATAACCATGATCTTCACGTTTCCATTACCCAGTCTTCCTGGGGTTCTGAACCTAGGTATGTCCTAAAACTGCATTCAGATACACCTGAGGACGGGCAGCAGCGTCCTCCCAGGTTACGGTGGTGAGCATTCTGCTATCTCCAAGCTGGAGATGGTGGTGATGATGATGCTGTAGAACAGATGGTTTGTACATTTGTTGCCAAGACCTCCAAGGCTTGTCTCCATGTTGCCAAGCGTGCGGATCAGGGCAACAACAGTCTAACCTAAAATAATCTCGATTCTCTTAGTTACTGCTTAAACTTCTCTGTCCTTTTCTAGCACGTGCAACTTCACGTCAGAGAGAAGATGGCAGAGTATCTTAAGCAGTGACTAACGGTTGAAAAGTTTTTTTAAGTAAGGCCGCAAATGTACAAACCTCCTTTTTCTTTTAACATTGTTGCGAATGTTAATACTATGGATATAATATAGGCTATTAAAAACATATTATCTAGTATTCTTAGATAAATAAAACAACGCGTGAAAGACGCAAATGCCGCCAGCCACATTTAAAACCACAGTAGGTGAATACACAAGATATTTGGAATTCCAATCCAACAGCAAAAAGGAAAACCTCAAGCTTAAACGCCCCAAAAATTATTACGAGTGGATTCGCTCGATAAAATTGAGACTTATCCGTGGAACACAAGTTGATGCTTGCCCGGGGCAGTGTTAAAGACCTCTGTCAATCTCCCCCGATCCTTTAACCTCTACTCAATTTATTATGATTTGGCGTTGTGTAACACCCGGCCATTTCTTCGAGTTATTTGCTCTTAAACTTTTTTCTGTATGTTTTACAGGCATTTACGTCGTCGAGGACGCTCTGCCATAATGATTTGATGAAAGCATTATTATGTTTTACGATATTACCAAATTGGGTGCACTCATGTTCATTGGAGGCCGTTGGGAGCCATTGGAGCCTTTTTGGTCAGCTTACAGTGAAAATTATGCGTTTTTTTTTCGCAAATATACATATAAATGTGTACTGTACGTACGTATATGTAAGATAAATTGATATTTATTAAAAATAATAAAATGTTAAAAAAAATATTATTGATGGAAAAGCTTTTAAGTTTTGCGCAGTTTTTTTTATTTAGTTAGTTACGTTGCTGATATTTGTTTTTCGACGTTTTGACATCAGAAAGTGTCAGGAACATTGAGATGTGAAACATATAATCATTGGTCAGGAAGGTGAAATCTAAAATTGGCTTGAATTTGCATTGGAAATAGCTTACATAATTATGCAGACGTAGACTAAGTTGAGTTGCTGATTATGTTTGGAATATTGGTATGTAAGTATTTTGGAAGGTGAGGACGCTCGAAACGTGTAATTTGGTTTATGTGAAAGTCTCATGCATGCTGGTTTGACGTTATAATATTGTCAAGGTTTTTTTCTTTTAGCAATGCTGTGTACCTACAAAGTTTAGATTAGCAAATTTATAACGTTTCCTGTATTCGTATGTGTTATAAGATTGGTTTGCTAATTATTGTTGTACCAAAGTTAAATAAAATAAAATAAATTGCATAATCAGCCTTTTTATAGGCAGCTGCTAGACTTAAACCGGACCTGGGTATGTTCTTAAACTGCAAACAGACCCACCGGAGGACGGGCAGCAGCGTCCTTTTGGTTAACGGTGGTGAGCATTCTGCGATCCCCAAGCCACCTGCCACGCGTGGGGATAATGGCAACACCCCTGTATTAAAGGGGAGGCCTTCGTCCAGCAGTGGACGTTTTATGGCTGATGACGAAGACTTAAACCTACCCCCCAAAAGACGAATGGGCCATATTCATCACGCTGGCCTAGTTGAGGGTTGGTGAATTAACTCACATACGCTATTGAATTTCTTCGCGGTCGTAAGCAGGTTTCCTCACGATATTTTATCTTCACCGAAAAGCCAGTGGTATAACTATCCCTACATAAACTCCAAAGAGTTTATTGGTACGGGCCAGGGTTTGAACCCACGACCTTACGATGACAGGTCAAACGGCCTCCCGATTAGGCTACCACGGCTTCACTTCTCTCAAGTCTCATGAGTTCAGTACAATGCTAACAGATAGGTACAGGTTTTCATTTAATAGTTTCAACTGTAAATATGCCATTTTACAGCATAAAAGGACAAAGAACCTAGTAATAAATACTAGTTAGTAAAGAGACTGTCCATCATCAGCCCGGAGACGTCCTTTGCTAAACGAAGGCCTCCCCCTTAGACCGCCACACTGTACGACAACCTGCCATTTGCATCCACCGGTTGCCCGCGACTTTTACAATGTTGTCGGTCACCAAACAAAGAGAGTACCGTCAAAGAGACTGTAATACATTTAAAAACAAAGTTTACAATAAACGTATTGATCTGTTAAACCTAAATAGGTCAAGCAGTTGTCCTAAAAAAAACTTAAATTGATAAAACATGCAAATTTCTACTTGCTATAACCGCATTGCACATTATGCAAATCGCACCACCAGACCCGTAAAACAGTCAACTAAAAATGATAAAGTAGCAAATTCTATATTGTTGGCAAAAACATTGGCAAAAACAAGTGGGCTACGGCAACAGCTGGCCTTAACGACGTCACGCGAGGAAGCAATATATTGGCTCTGAAGACGCCATTTTCTAAGCTACCGTTCCTTTCTGCTTGGAAATGTTTATGCACTTTATAGTTTGAATGTGGAAGGTCTCAGATGTTTTTTCATTCCGAATAGAAAATGTTGAGGTCACCTCTGTACCGCTACAGTAAAGTTCAATGATATTATTTACGGGATAGTTAAAACTGTGATTAAATTGTGAACCCAGCTACAATATACAAGATCGACAACCCACACACGAGGCTAGATGACTGATGTTTAAATCCTTGAAACCAATGGCTTTGATGAATAATTTTAGTAAATATAGTATGGTAATTGAAAACATTATTTAAATCGGTTAATAATGTTCTGATATATAAGCGTTTAAAGTTTTTGTTAGAGACAACTCTGTCCCTTTCCCACAAAACAAAAAATTACGTCACTCCTTACTTGTCAGAATAGAATTTATATGGCGTCCTGACAAGTGACGTCACGATTTGCTGTTTCGCCTCTCTGTCTAGCATGATATTAAAATGCTTATAAGTTGCTTATTTTTGATCAGATTTTAATTTTCTTTTCCTTAATCAGCTATGTTTATGGGCCACATTTGAATAATACAATTTTAAAAAACCAGTCATCTAGCCTATTGTAATGTTGTTCTTTACCGTGATAGTTTAAAACAGTAGCCTGCGTACGTTACGTACCTACGGTTTACGCATTAATATTATGTATATTGGTGGGCAACGGAGAGAGCTATGCTCGGAGTTAATTTGCGCGATAAAATACGGAACGAGGATATTCGCCAAAGAACCAAAGTCACCGACATAGCTCTCAGGGTTTACAAGATGAAGTGGTAATAGGCAAGCCACATCGCTCGAAGAACTGATAACAGATGGGGAAGAAAGACTTTAGAGTGGCGACCGCAAACAGGAAGACGCAGCGTAGGAAGGCCTCGCACTAGGTGGACCGACGACATTATAAAAGCCGCGACAACCGGTGGATGCAATTGGCAGGTTTTCGTACAGTATGGTGGTCTAAAGGGGAGGCCTTCGTTCAGCAGTGGACGTCTCCGGGCAGATGATGATGAATTGTCTCTAAGCTGATGATGTAGTTTACACCCTTCACATACAATTTTCATCAAACATAAGTCCTCACCTGGTCTCCTATGCCAAGAACTTGAAATTGTTCTTATCTGTGCAATGTCCTGACACTAGACTGAGTCCATCTACAAACCCTTCTTCTACACTATAATTATCTTTTGAGCGGTATTGGAGGCTTCCAGCAGGGCGTTGGTTATTCGGTTGATTCCGGAAGGCCAATAAGGGTACTTTAATCTTCATTCATTTTTTTCCATTACATCGTTCAGTCATTCTTTTTTCTTTACATGGGTGAGACGAATTCTTAGAGGCGAAGCGCAACCACGTGGACAGCCAAATTGAACTACAAAGATTTTACTATATATACCTACTTACCTAAGTTAGTAAGTTTTAGTATAAAAGTAATATATAACTACTTATCTGTAAGTTTCAGTTATAAAAGTAATATTTATCTAGCTTTGGTTCGATAATTTTTGTAGTTGATCTGATTCATGCACCCTAATCAAGTAAATCTATTTACTAACAATAACCCCTCGTGAACAATTGTTCAAGATATTACAAGATGAAATTACGTAACGTATTTCACGTACAACAATTAAATGTACGTGTGTGCGTAACTGCAGACTTATCACCTAAACATTATCGTGTTCCTAACGATAATGGAACTTTCTAGTGACTGTAACCCAACATTAATTTAACTCGTACGCTGTAATGGTGTCGGTTTCGCTAATTGTGCCTTGGAATTATACTGTACGCGCCATGTCGGAGTAATGGGTAGAGCAAGGAGCGGTGACGTGACACTTGCACTGTCTTTAATTCAAAGATCAACGACGAACTTCGGTTTGTGAAAGCTTTTGATTGAAAACGATATGACTTAGCTATTGAAGTCAAAATAATTCTCTTTGACAGAGTGTTCGGTAAGACTTTTTAAATCAGTGGTCGCCGCGCCACTGGAAAGTCCATACATAATTCATCATTATCAGCCAGGAGACGTCCACTGCTGGACGAAGGCCTCCCCCTTTATAGGGAGGGATTCATACAATTACTAACTACGCCCGCGACTTCGTCCGCGTACGGAAGAAATTCGGCCCCCTCCCAATTTTTACCACTTTAAATCATCCCGAGTAATTTTTTTAGCCCAACTCTACCAACTGTACCGACTCTACCGACTCTACCAACTCTACCAACTCCCCCCCCCCCCCCTCCCCAAACCCCTTCATCCCTGCCCCCCCCCCTCGCTCGATCGTTAAGAATAGTAAACACGCTGCTGTTATGAGTAACCGTGATAGTTTAAAACAGCGTTTTAGTTAGCAGATTAGTTTATTTACATACCTAATTAACAAAAAAAAAAACAGAAATTAAGTCGAATGTTTTGCACAATACATTTTACAAAATCTATTGCAATTTACAAGCAGAGTTTTTAAAATAAAATCATATATGATTGTATAAAATTACGTAATACGAGTAAATACGAGTTCAACCGATTACCAAAATTGTTTGCACTATTGAAATTAAAGCTGATGGCTATTATTTCAGCAGGAATTCTGAATACATCAGAATTTTATTATTATTTGCAACCGTTCAAACATAACGTAAACGCAAGTATAGCTTTTACCGTCCACCACAAATAACCGTTGATAACGCGAATGCCACTGGACAATTATCGTTAATTGCAATCGTTTTCCACCGTAAACAATCTTATTCGATTATGTATTCAGTTTGTTTCAGACACAGATTTTCTAGATAAGCTAACAAGCGCTAAAGGTCCAGTCTTAGCATAACATTCCTCCAATATCACAACCACACACACACACACACAAAGTAAGTTTTTTTAATTATTGGATGTAATCCATATCTATCTCTCTATATCTATACATCTATACACAGAATAAAACTCTAACGAGGCGACTACTGTACATTGAAGATATATTAAAAAAAACATTTTTTTAGGAGTGTATGAGAGCAACAGTTACCTGTACCTGTACCTTAGTACCAACAGTTAACCCAAAAATACAGTTTTTTTTTGTCTGTCTGTGTTTGTCCGGGATAAACTCAGAAACTACGACACGAATAATCAATATGATCTATAAAGTCCGGAACTTCACATAGGCTATATTTTATCAAAATCGGATTCGGATCGTCTATATTTTATCAGGGCTAGCATGCGCACCGCGAGAAAATTTTGTCGTGTCTTTATGTCGTGCGAAAACGAGACAAACTTATACAGATTCGTAGCCTTGTCCTGTTTTTAAGAATCGTGAAAATTTTCTCGTGGTGCGCATGCTAGCCCTGTAGGAACATAGAACTTATGACGCAATTTATGAATGAAAAAATATAAAAGTCCACTATAACTTGAACCCCCGAACATACCAAGCCCTAAGGTCTAAGGATCAGCTTATACTTGACCATGTTTATCTTGACAGTTTGGAGTAAGGAAGATAAATGGATTGACATGCGATTTTCCAAAAATGTTATGTGGTGTCCTAAGCTACTTAACACCGCACAGCACAGTAGGCAGGCTTCCTCCTAGGTGGACCGACGACATTGTAAAAGTCGCGGGCAACCAGTGGATGCAAATGACAGGGTGTCGTACAGTTTTGCGGTCTAAGGGGGAGGCCTTTGTTTAGCAGTTCCGTAGACGTCTCCGGGCTGATGATGATGGTAGTCACGGGCAACCGATGGATGCGAATGGCAGGGTGTCGTACAGAGTGTCGGTCTAAGGGGGAGGTCTTCGTTCACAAGTGGATGTCTACGGGCTGATGATGATGATGGTAGTCGCGGGCAACTGTTGGATGCAAATGGCAGGTTGTCGTACAGAGTGGCGGTCTAAGGGGGAGGCCTTCGTTCACCAGTGGATGTCTACGGGCTATGATGATGATGATCTTATTACCTATTGCATCACAAGGCTGAAGAAGTGATGAAATAAATGCCTGCCTAAAAAGTCAAACACGTTGCCCGTTATTACCAAATTAGATATAATCTCACGGTTAATATGAGGAGCCACAGAAGGCAGAGTCTGATTGCGCAAGAGTTTTCCGAATTGCTGTTAAATATTTAATTGGAGAAAGTCATCGTTTTTTGGATGTCCCTGGGTGATGATGAAGTTTACATCCTCGACATAAACGTTTCATCAATATCATCATCAGCCAGATGACATCTACTGCTACACGAAGGCCTCGCCTTAAATGGAGGTTGCCGTAATTCCTACGCTTGGCAGGCGGCTGAGGACGATGCTGCCCGTCCTCAGATCCATGCATGTTTACCACAGACAAATAGCGACTTTAAATGTCACTCGAATGGGAAAATTGTTGAGGTTAAGTCTTTGGGCACATCTATACAATATCATCTCTATGGTTTCAGCATTTTTATTGGTATCGAAAACAATTAATATTCATTGATACGTCCTTCGGTTCAGGGCGCTGCTGCCGATATTTGAATAATTGGCTGATTTTTATGCAGTCAAATTAATGCAATTGGTACGATGAATTTTTATTTCATTTTTGCCAATCGTGATGAAGGAAAATTTTCTGTTGTAGCGATATTTTAAAATTCATTACTTTTAATCCGCTTGAAGATCTGGCCGAGTTTCAGCGGAGTGATAAATTGGAAAGCTTTCGTGTTCACGATTATTGTTTTAAAACAAATTTAACAAAATTGTATTAAATAGTATTTAGGTATTAGAATGCTTTTGTGCTGCTAGGCTATTTTTACGGTCAGATACCAAATTGACTAAATAAGAAATATATTTGAACCTTCATAGTTTTTATTCTTGTATGTCGTAACACAGGTCACACGGACGTCATGAGTCTTAATGATCATTAGAACTGCGGCTGAAAGCAAAAAATCGAGTGTATTGGGAGATATCTCATGTCAAGCAGCGGACCAAGCTGGTCTGATGATGATGGCGAACAGTGCGCTGGAAGAAGAAAATGTGATGGATGTTCACACGCTTGATTGTGGAACATCCAGGAATGTACCTATTGTACAAACGTTTCCAGAGTCAAATAGCGTTTTCGCTTGGCTCTAGATAAATGACCGATGGCTAACTCCTAGTGGCTTCGACCGTAATTAATACCACTGGGGTGGCAAGCCAAGGTAAACCCCTCTGTGAAAAGATATATTATGGTCAGCGACCATGAACATTTTGTAAGTGTTGTGAGTTTGACTTATAGTACGTTTATACGTTTTGGTTTTTAATAGCATGAAAGTTTACTTGAAAGTGTGCGACAATGTGTGTTTACGTCGCCCCTCAAAGAAGCATTAGAAAAATATAGGCAGATTATCACATCTGGCATCTCTATCGAAAAATTGTGGAAAGTGGAGGCAACAAACGACGATGATGAATAAATCCCTACAACAACCAATAGTAAGAAAACAATTTTGATTTGTGAATGTATTGAAAAACTTTTAAAGTATAACATTTTTTACCAGCGAAGTAGAAGTTTGTAGAAAACTTATTTTTTAGGACGAACAATGACGAATAATCTGCAGTAATTTTCATTTACAAACCAAATCCACTTGCAAAGCTTTAACATAATTTTACTAACTTTAAGTAAATATTCAAAGAAATTCCATCGCAGCAATTAGGTTTCGCTGCTCTAAAATAAGGAGTGGTTTAAGTAATTTTACGCTTGCAAAACAATACTACAGAGTTTCGACTCGGTGCATGCAAATGAATTCGGAAAGTTGATGCAGTGGAATGTACCTACGTGTAATAACCACGTACTTAGTATGTACTCTTTTCTTTGAGTTTTATTGTATTTAGCCTGTTGGATCCCACTGCTGGGCAAAGACCTCTCCCCGACTTTTCCAGTTTTGGCGATTTTGTGCGTTATTATACCAATTTTTGTCAAAGATGTGGACACCTATTCATCACGCCATTTCTTACGGGGCCTACGTAGCCGCGCCGCGCTGGGACTCCATTTAAGTAGTAGTTATTTTGACCCAGAGATTATCTGGCATGCGGCTAACAGAGCTCTCAAAGCCGCCAAGCTGAAGTAGAACTGGGCATGTTAGCCGCATACCAGAAAATCTTACCTATTTTTTTGAAAGTATAAGTTACAGGGATTTGTGACTCACTAACTTTCTGAAGCCGTAGTAGCTTAATGAAGTCGTGGTAGCCCAGCCCGATGAAGCCGTGGTAGCCTAATCGGGAGCCCTTTCGACTTGAAATCGTGAGGTCGCGGCTTCAAACTGAAGCCCGTACCAATGAGCTCTTTGGAGTTTATTAACGGATTTAAATAGCTTAATCAGCTTTTGTAATTGACCATTGCTGGACATAGGCCTACCCTCAAAGGGCAAATGGGGCATATTCGCCACGCTGGTCCAGATGCGGGTTGGTGGATTCACAAGCGCCAATGATTTTCTTCTCAAGACGAATGCAGGTTCACGGTGTTTTCCTTCACCAAAAAGCCAGTGGTAGTGGTGACCGTGTGGTCTCTACATCTGAGCGCTACCGTGATACGGATGACACTTTCAATAAAATTGTTAGTCTCGGCTGTTTGTTCCATGCGTTGTCTGTGTATTTTCGTAACAACAATCGTCTAGCGGGACATTAACTCTGACACTAGCCACTTAGCCTATAATAGCAACTTATTTTGCCAGTAGGTACGTGCAAAAATTACAATTCTTGATATGTTTTCCTGTAACTACTTAATTAATTAATTAACGCTGTCATAGTGATGCCCTATTAATACCGCACCTACGCAAGGGAATTTAATCATTACATGCAGTAGACGCCAAACAACTGTGAATTAATTTTGCATCTGCAATCTGGGGATGCGTCCGGCGGCATCTGGCCTGACACGACCGGCCCGCTGTCTCACTCACAGCTGACGATACGACAGACGACACGACAAACAGGGTACTTACCAATCGATTCTAGAAGACGATAATGTACAGCCGTGTACAATTAACTTGTTTCCTTGTTTGTATAGCAGTTAGGTTAAAGTTACTTTTAGAATGACAATTTGATAAATATACTTACTCTGATTATTGACTGTACATTATAGGAATCTCGATTCTGATTATCACACTCGTGTTAACACTATAGATTGACACTGACACTGACATACATTCTCACGGTAATATGATTATTTACGGGATATTTACCGTAATACCGGATATTATCTTGTGAAACAGTGTAAGTTTAAAACAGTTTTTTATATACTTACAGAGACAGACATACAGAGAGCACTTCCAACTCACCTTAGGCTAGGTAGGGATAGGCTTTGGGCTTTTGACCTATTCTCTGGATTTGGCTCACGAGGCGCCGACTCTGCGGTCGCAAGTATGCTTACCTATTAAATGCAATTACTTTCTTTTGTAGCGGTAAGCAGAGACCTGGAGTAATTTTTACTGTCTACGATGCGATCCTTACATTACAGTAGCTCTCATTATTATTTTTTTATGACGAACGACTCGTCATCAGTCGTAAGTTGTGAATTAACCGTTCGATTTGAAATGCACCCTTCCAGCCGACGTAGAACGTATGTACCATGTGTAGCTGTCACTCACACTCGCATCGCATCAACTTTATTTTCTGCCGATTTCGGGTATTTTCACCGTTCTAATGAAAGATTTTCAACCGACTTAAAAAAGGAGGTTCTCAATTCGAATGTATGTTTTTTTTTGTATGTATGTTTCGCGATTACTCCGCCAATTATGAATATTTTGATGTATTTTTTTGTTTGGTAGGTGATACTTTGGAGGTGGTCCCATATACATTTTATCGAAATCGGTCCGTAGTTTGGTTTTTAAATTAAAATTACTGGAATAAATCAAAATAACTGGAAAATATGAACATCAAAGTGGTCGAAATAGGAGCCGGTTGTTTTTTTTTTAAAAGCGTATTATTATAACTTTACTAGTCCGTTATTACATCATAAGTTATCTTCAAACAAATAGGTTTCAGAGTTATTTTAATAATACCAACGATTTTAACGTTAAGCGATATTAATGGTCGGTGCGGTTGAAAGTTTCCTCGTTACCGGCGCGTCGGATTCAAATTGTCGCTTCCGGTAACGCTATTGCCGTTAATCGTTATTTTAATTATTTATAGTTACATCCCTTTGAAAGTGATATTTGTTTTAATTTATATAAAAGTAGCAGACCTCTGCGATTTAAACCGCTATGGGAACTATAATGATATATTATCATCAATTATAGTATTTTATAGGTACCTGTGTCAAAGTTGTGTTGTGTGTGCATATTTATAAATGTTTGTTATCCAGTCACGAAAAAATGGCCCAACGAATTTGGATGAAATTTGATATAGAGGTAGACTTTGGAATAACACATATGCGAATTTTATCTCAGTCACCGACATAGCTCGCAGGGTTTGCAAGTTGAAGTGGCAATTGGCAGCCCACATCGCTCGAAGAACTGATAACCGATGGGGAAGAAAGGTTCTTGAGTGGCGACCGCGAACCGGAAGACGCAGCGTAGGTAGGCCTCCCACTAGGTGGACCGACGACATTGTAAAAGTCGAGGGCAACCGGTGGATGCAAATGGCAGGTTGTCGTACAGTGTGGCGATCTAAGGGGGAGGCCTTCGTTTAACAGTGGACGTCTCCGGGCTGATGATGATGAATTTTATCTCAGGAGTCCCGGATGAAAGCGCGGTGCGCTGCTGGTAATTAGTAATTTGCCGTGACGTGTCGTTTTAGTTTTCTTACTATTTCTTGTCTAGAAATAGCTTTTTGAACAATAGGGTAGATGACTGATGTTTATATCGTTAAAACCAATAGCTTTGATGAAGAATTTAATTAAATATAATATGTTTATTGAAAAAATAATTTAAATCGGTTAATAATGTTCTGATATATGACCGTTTAAAGTTTTTGTTAGAGACAACTCTGTCCCTTTCAAACAAAACAAAAAATGACGTCACGCCTTACTTGTCAGAATATAATTTATATGGCGTACTGAGAAGTGACGTCACGATTTGCTGTTTCTTGTCTCTGTCTAGCATGATATTAAAATGCTTATAAGTTGCTTATTTTTGATCAGATTTTCATTCTCTTTTCATTAATCAGCTATATTTATGGGCCACATTTTAATAGGCCAATAAAAAAAAACCAGTCATCTAGCCTATTCTATATGTAGTACTTACCTACTGTAATACATTCTGTACATCTAGTCGCACACGCTTTCCACAGTGAAAACGCTTCCTATACCTACGCTTCGTACTAGTAATTGATTGAATAGCATCCTGCGCCACTCTATAGCACGTGCGGTCCCGTGAGACCACCCCAGTAACATTTTGTTCAATGTATTTTTAATAACGCCTTCAGGGTTCATCATCGATGCAAATTTGAAAGATTGTAATGCACTTTTCCGTTTCAAATCGAACGATGCTTGATAAATAAATTGCAAATTTTCATAAATCCATAATCGTTATTTTTACCACTGGTACGAGAACGAAAGGCAACATGCCTTACTACTTACTGTTGTAAGTGGGTAGATATCTTCTATAATTTTCTGTGACTTAATGAACAATATTATTAATTATCATATAATTTTTTTAATAACTTTTGCAGTTAACGTTATAGTGATATATTATCATAAAAGTATATATATTTACATTTTGCTATTAGATTTTCATTCTACGTGTCATAATCTGAGTAAAGCATAATGTTCACATTATTTTTAAAGGCTAAGTATGTCAGTTATTACTTCAACCTCTGAGGGGAGTGAGGGCGATGTATGCCGAATCACAGGTCTTGAACCTAGTTCGGCAGCAGTCTACCTGATTATTATAAAACATTAGACTAGTTAATTACTTTTAATGTTTAATTTGTGAAACTTTAAGTATTATAGATATTACTATAAAACAAAAGACTTTCATCTACGCTACAGTTCAAATCAATCTAACCAAGCTTTACGAATACACATAGATGAACGTTCGATATTGTATATCAGGTACTTGATTAATTAAAGTTAAACTAATCAAAGTAAAGCAATAGTTCAATAGATTTCTTAGAGCTTCTGTGAATGGTCATAGTCGAGTAAAATAACAATAGGCTCACAATCTCATGATTGAAATGTTTGAAATAACAATGTGAATCTTTAAATCAGCAATAGTATGTATGTTCAAACCGCTATTCACGTAAGTAAGGTACTATAACTGTATTAAAGCAATTACTATCGTGCTCAAGGTACTAATCACTAAATTAAGTAAGTATACGAGCCATAAGATTTTAAGCATCGATCTTATTAATGGAACGCATACCTGCAGCCTAAACTGTCAGGTAATAAGCGTTAACTCCTTAGATTTTCTTCACACTACAAAATAGGGTAGATGACTGATGTTTAAATCGTTGAAACCAATAGCTTCGATGAAGAATTTAAGTAAATATAGTATGTTTATTGAAAACATTAATTAAATCGGTTATTTATGTTCTGATATATAAGCGTTTAAAGTTTTTGGTAGAGACAACTCTGTCCCTTTCCCACAAAACAAAAAATGACGTCACGCCTTACTTGTCAGAATAGAATTTATATGGCGTACAGAGAAGTGACGTAAAGATTTTCTGTTGCGCCTCTCTGTCTAGCATGATATTAAAATGCTAATAAGTTGCTTATTTTTGATCAGGTGTTCATTTTCTTTACATTAATCATCTATATTTATAGGCCACATTTTAATAGGACAATAAAAATAAACCAGTCATCTACCCTATAATGTACCTACGTACTTTGTATGAGTATAGGCGTAAAAGTACTTAGCCCACCCACTGTGCTATAATACCTATAAAAGCTACTTAAGTAGCAGCTTTCCAAGTACCTAGGTACGAGTATATACCATCTAACGTATTGCCGATACGCTATAAACCTGTAAATTATCTAAGTCTTGGTTTAGACCGTTTTGGTAATTTGTTTTTCGTAGTCAGCTACGAAAGATGAACAATTTTTCATTGTTTCGTAATCAATTATGAAACTAGAATTTTGTTGCCGTTTTGGTAGCTGCGTCTTCACTTTGTGAAAGTTTTTCTATTTTACCGTTGTACAGTATAGTACCTATTATATTATCTTTTGTAGTACGTAAAAGACTACTGCGTAGTAACTATCATAATATTCTATGTCAAAATGCACGACTACGATCGCGTTGCGCTGCGTTCAACTGATATTTTTGGCTACCTTAGAGCAAATGTGGGCAGTGCTAATACTAATTTGGACGTACTTACCCGTAATTTGGCTTTGTGCCTACTCAACACAAAGATTTCTTCTCGTGCCTAACAACACAATAAAAGTAGCTACATAATGGAAACTACAATACAATTGCAGCATAACCATTATTACAGGGTACTCTTAAAAGGGAAGCCTTTTTGGCTTTGGCATTTACCATTGGGCAACTACACTCCACACCCACCATTATCATTTACGGCCTACAATATATTTTGTAACAAAAAGAAGTATTAAACATACACACACATATTCTGACGAACTTTATTATTTATAATATCAGGGTGATAAATTTCCTGTTGCAAAGAAATACAGAGCTACAGTGGAAAACTCCCAGCAACTTCACTAGGAAGGCAGCCTGTCTGCACCAGAACTTTTCCTTCTATTGATAACGTTACAAATTCGATAAGCTCTGTCATTACCGACACAACTGGCGTCCTGCCAACGACAAGCCTCTATAATTTAGATTGTTTCGTGTATCATTTTAGCATCGAAAGCTGTAAAATTTTACGGTTATGGCGCACCATATGTGAGCATAGCGACAACACCTCCCGCTGCACAATATACGGCCGACGAATGTTTAGAACTAATATAATAACAGTGTTAACGTAAAAAATAACAGGCTATATCGTAAAGTCGAGATATTGATCTCGGCGTAAGCTTAGGTTGTAAATCGAATCGAGAATCGGGTTAAAGAAATGTATTAGGTGACAGTCATATTCGTGGCAGTATGCGTACAGTAGCCGCCAAACAAATTGTCGAATTGACGGAATGGAACAGGTGAGCCTAAGCAGGTACTACGTCGTGTATAACCACTGAAGAGAGAAGAGGTAGGGCTTTCGCTTTTCTGTGGTGTACACTTCCGTGCAGTATATTTGGCAAGTTTAATGACAAGTTATAATTTTTTTATTTCTGCGCATCTCCACTTTTTGACAAATTGCGTTTGCAACCTACTACTATTTTCAACAGACTTCAACAAAGGAGGTTCTCAATTCAATATTTTTTTTTGTATGTATGTTACGTGATTACTCCGCCAATTATGAACTGATTTTGATTATTGTTTTTTTGTTTGGTAGACAATACAAAGCGGCATTTATCATGTGAATTGTGTGCTTATCTAAATTGATGTATTTGTATTAGTGGTTGCTTTGTTGGTGTAACATTTAAATAAATAAATAAATACTTCAGAGGTAGTCCCATATAACTTTTATCGAAATCAGTTAAGTAGTTTGATTTCTAATATCAAAATGACTAGAAAATATGAAGATGTCATCCAGGTATTCGAAGTTGGAGTCGGTTGTATTTTTTTTTGTGTTTGTGTGTGTATTATATACCTAGGAGACGATCAAGTCCTTTGCCTGATGGTAAACTTCACGTTTGATCATAATAAAATTATCAGTTCAGTGAACCAAAAAGTTAATTTGTATAGGCTGAGTGCCAGGGGCCATACCATGAACTCTAAAAACCATGATTGTTAGGTTCGCTGCCGACTCTGCGCGACCTTGAATTGTATCGCCCCGCAATATGGTTCGTGGTCGCGCAGCATCGACGGCTGAACCTAAAGAGAATAAATTTAAATTATCATAGTACGGGCCCAGCTCTAATGGTCAAGAGTTAATGCTAGTACTTACCCCTCAAAATAGATTTTGAACTTCACGTTCCTACATAGCAATGCACTACTTTTTGAGATATTAGGTGTCTCTTTCGATTTCACGGTTAATCCGATAGTAAACATTTTTCTTAATGTTTAATTTATAATGCTCTCATTTCGGCTTAAATATAATAATAATAAATATACGTATAGATTTTGTATTACAAATTTTGTATAACATTTTCTACAGTAAATATCGCAATATAGCATCATCAGCCTACCTAAGTCCGCTGATGGACATTGCACGTCATTTCGCCCGATCTTTTGCGTTTCGACTCAGCATCCAGGTGATGGATATTATACGATCGCATGTTATTATTACCATAATATAATGTGCCTTTAGATAATTAACGACAACAAACTACAAAGACTAATTAGCCTACAACACAAAAAAAAATTGCCTAATTTGATAAAACTTGGCGGATAATAGGACCTAAATGCTTAGTTTTAGCCAGGCTCTATTTAGTTGTAATTATAATGCTGTAATTAGCTTGTTTCTCACACCCCCAGATAACAGATATGATATCAGTTCTTCCTGAAGTTTGGTTACCTTTTCATATCAGGGCATGTACAAGTTTGTCGTAGAAAACTAGTCTTATCGCCCTTTATGCTCCCATGGCTTGCCGCAAATATAGATACAAAATGCAATGAGATAAGAGATATACCTAAATACCAATATAACGTGGTTTAGGTTTTCCAAGTCCCCTGGCTTCCCACAACCGCAGATATACTTATATGAACGTTATGATAACATAGCATATAAATGAAACAACAAATGGTTCGAGTTACTAATATTTTTCGAATTCCACTACCGCGAACATACATTGAAGAAAGATGACGGAAATGGGACATGGGATGCAAGTGGTGACGGTGTTGGAAGACCACACGTATAAGTTAGACGAGAAGTTGCTGGAACAGGTTCTGATGGATGAAGAAGTAAGAAAGCTGCCGGTGGTGGTAGTGAGTGTGGCCGGTGCTTATCGTGGCGGAAAATCCTTCTTGCTCAACTTCTTCATTAGATACCTCACATCTCCGGTAAGTATTCGATTTGGATACATAGCAGTTTTAACCTTTTTTTTATGCACTGGAGTGACGGGACAAGTAAGACGTTTGCCTGGTAGTGAATATCACACCTGTCCTTATCAGTAACAGTGCCCGAATTGTGGAAAAAGCAAAAAAATACCTGCGCCGCACTGCACTGCGCAGAGTGCACTTGTCAAATTTCTTCATGCCCAGTAATTTATCTGGTAACATTGTTATTCATGCCCAGTTTGCCCAGTATTTTTTTTTGTAATATTTCTATTTAAACCGAAATACAGGCTTTCAATTTCCATCCCCAAACCGCCTGCCAAGCGTGGGGATTATGGCAACACCTCCCTTTAAGGGATAGGCCTTCGTCCAGCAGTGGACGTCTTCCGGCTGTTGATGTGACAGGCTTTCAAACTACAGCTTAGTGGTTAAACAACTGACAAAGTTGTGGTACTTCCACAGGTACACACCAAATGTAGCAATATGAGTCTTACCACTACACACCACTTCAAAGCTACCGTCGAGAAAACTTACTGCCTTCGATTGTTCAGATTACTCTCTGGTTCAAAAACTCAATTTATATATTTCAATATATATCTATCTATCTATATCTATATAAATAAATAAAAATGTATCACTAAATGTGTTGCTAAGCGCTAAACTCGAGAACGGCTGGACCAATTTAACAAATTTATTTTATAAGTATTCTTTGAAATTTGAGGAAGGTTTTTATGAAGAGAAAAAATCGGAAAAATTAACCGGAAAAAAGTCGGTACACCCGTGCAAAGCTGAGGCGAGTCAGCTAGTATGTAATATATATAATATCTTGACAGGAAGAAGCTCGCGAGGACGGCTCCTGGCTTGGTGAAGGCAGCGACCCTCTCGTCGGGTTCAGTTGGAGAGCGGGCGTCGTGAGGAACACTACGGGCATCCTTCTCTGGTCGAAACCTTTCATCAATACCCTACCTAGTGGAGAAAAGGTAAATAGGCACATTTTGATCCAAACAAATCTTCTTTGATATCTCAGTGTAACAAGCCAATTAGCCTACTACACAAAAAAAGGATTGTATCCAGACAAGCCAATTTATTTATAGACAGCTAATTTTATAATTTTGAAAAAGTAATTCTTCCTCTTAATCTATGATCACACGGTTTGTTCGATGTTAAAGAAATTTCCTATAGAGATAGCTGGGATATTGTGTTGTCACTATTGATTGATCTGAATATTATATTGGTCGAAGATAAGCTTATAAATTTAGCGTTTTTAAACAGCCAAACTTATAGCAGCTCCTTCCTTGGCTATAAATTCAGTTCAATTTTAGTCATTCAGTTACCATCTAAGTTGCAATTGCAACTAAGCGTTTGCTTTCTTCATCATCGTAATGATAACCGGCATAATTATCATATTCTCGCCAAGTTCGTCACTTAGCCAGATTTGTAAAACTAACTTTGTTTTTTCTGTTTTATCATTATAGGTGGCAGTTATTTTGATGGACACTCAAGGCACTTTCGATAGTAGCAGTACCATTCGCGACAATTCTACCATCTTTGCGCTCTCCACTCTGTTGTCTTCGGTCCAGATTTACAATCTTTTTATGAACATCAAGGAAGATGATTTGCAATATCTTCAAGTTAGTATTTTCTTATTCCAAGTTGTCGGTACTTTGTACCTGTTGTGTGTATGTATTGTACGAGGTTTGTTTAAAAATATGTTCAAAGTAGAATGATTTCTTGGGGCTTTTCAAAACCTCTGATGCTATTTCTGACACCCATAGCTCGCATTTAGATTGACATAAGATAGACGAGAATCAAAAAGATTTAGCATGTTTTAGAATACAGGATCTGTACCTATCAAAGTACCAATACCTGAGATACAAGACGCAGTAGATCGAAAAGTAGATACAACTGCTGATGCTTTGCACAGAAGTTCCTTAGCTACTTACCTACTACTTACAAAAGGGATAGGTTTCAAGCCCCGTATACTTGCGAGTCCAAGGACTGCAGACATATTTTATTACCAACATCATAATCAGCCAATCAAAGTGTACACTGGTAGAGATAGGCTTCTCCCAAGCTCGGGCTGAGTGCAGCCCGATCTTTGGCTTTCCGCTTCCGACCACTGTCAGTTGTCCTACGTATGGCATCATTCCATCTAGTTTCATTAGGGCATCCTTCGCTACATGTATTGATTAATGGTCTCCACTCGAGAAGACGTCTACCCCAGTTATTGTTATCGGTTCTGCAACACATATGACCAGGTCCCTGTCACTTCAGCTTACAACACCCTGAGCTGTTTGTGACTAGGCTGGAGGCATAGACTTGTATAAAATAAAATTGTTTCTCTTACTCGTATAATGTACTAACTGATATTTATGTCAATTAACAGCTTTTCACAATGTACGGCAAAATGGCTCAAGAACAAGATCACGAAGGAAAAGTTTTCCAAACTTTGCAATTTCTTGTAAGAGACTGGCCTTATCCTTACGATTACCCATATGGCGCAACAGGCGGGAACAAATTTCTGCAACAAAAGCTTGAGGTAAGTTTTTTACAGATTTAGCTATAGTTATTTGGCCTCGATTCCTTAAAAAATATAAGATTTAGGCTCTTATAAACTTGACACCAAGGCTGGTTACTGAGCCTATACTAACTTGCTTGCCCGTTTAGTAGTAAATATAAGAAAATGGGCAAGTAAGTGCAACTGCTGCACCAGTTTAAAACAGTTAAAAATAAATTGAAGAGGTAGAATTACACGATAGAGTTGATATAATGTAATACATTTGACTAAGTAGATTCATCTAAACGAGTAAAAAAAACTAAACGAGTACTATTTATTGTTTATTTTTAAGACCAAATGAAGGAGCCAGAAATTTATAATATATAACATATTATTTTTATTATTATTTTCAGCCTGTATTGTCCCACTGCTGGGCAAAGGCCTCCCTTCCCTCCTTCCAGACTGCTCGGTCTATATAACATATATAGTATACTATAAATTATTATATTATATAATATATATTATACACTTATATTATGATTAAATACTGGAATTTTTTTGATTTTAGGCTCCGTAAGTCTAGTTACTGCAGTGGCTGTTGAACTTGCCCCGCCAATTTTTTTTGTGCCTGTCTAGGTACTTTTTAGAAATTGTTGTCCACACTATCATAGTGCACACTAGGTAGAATTATTTTTCCTATTATAAAATTTTACTATAATTTTCAGATAAGCCCAGGTCAACCACAAGAATTAAGAGAATTAAGAGCCCATATACGTTCCTGTTTCGAAAAAGTCCGTTGTTTTCTGATGCCTCATCCAGGATTTAAGGTTTTAAATCCAGCCTTTAAAGGAAATATCAGTGGTAAGTTTAAGCGTAGGTACATTGATTTGTTTAAGCAAACCTATGCCTCTACCTCTCCAACCTCTGTATTTTTTAACAACGTATATGTATGGAACACTCAACGAAAAACATTTCGTTGTTGAAAACGTCAGTAACGTGTTGACTTGTTTTAACAAGTGATAATGTTTCAGATTTGGAGCCCGAATTCAGAGATAGATTAAAAGAGTTATTATCGTCGTTGCTTAGCACAGAGAACATGTCTCCGAAAACCATAAACGGCCAGAAAATAACAGCCGGAGAGTTATTCAACTACTTCAAGTCCTACATGAAAATATTTAACAGTGGCAAGATCCCTAACCCCAGAACCATTATGCAGGTGAAAAACTATATATACGATATATATATCTTCACAAATCTTTATTCAAACTTTAAGCGCAACCTTACCAAGACTTCTTTCATTTAATTTAGGCTACTGCTGAAGCAGGCCTTCTATCTTCTATGAACGAAGCTCGTGATGTATACGGAATAGGGATGGACGCTGAATGTGGAACAACAAAGCCTGCGGTTTCACCTGCTGACTTGCAGGACTTGCATAAGAAGTACTTGGCTGCATCCAAATCAGCTTTTACGAACAAGAGAACTATGGCCACACATAAAGAAGTTAACAAATTCTTGGAAAAGCTTATCTCGGTAATTTTCTTCTGACTAATTGTTTGCCTTTTTGTCATGTAAGTATAAAAACTTGGACCTGTGTCCTAAAACTACATCCAGACCCATCAAAAGACGGGCAGCAGAGTCCTCTCGATTATTGGTGGTGAGCAACTTGCAATCCCCAAGCTGCCTGCCAAGCGTGGGGATTATAGCAACCCCTCCTATTAAAGGGGAGGCCTTCGTTCAGCAGTGTACTTTTTTCTGGCTGACGATGAAGTATAAAAATCTTCAATTGGTTTGTACGTCATAACAAGACAAATAACAAGACAACCAAGATGCTCTATTAATGGTAAAAGGTAACCGATATTAACTGTCTCTAACTATAATTATTGCATCCGTGCCCAGAACTTATGAAGAAATCAGATAAACGTCCAGGCAATCACTGCATTTATTACTCACTACTTCGAGATATTCGCAGTGCCCGTATAAGGGAATAATAGATCTTACCAACTATTTAGTATTGTTTTTTTTTAATAGGCATAAGCCTTTATTAACTACAACAAGCTACAATGACTACTTAGCCTACTACACAACAAAAACAAAAGGATTGTATCCAGACCGATGAAAGTCTAGAGACAATCCAAATGCTCAAACCCACTACCAGTCGGCAGCGTACCCAGCATGCTGGCGGCATTGCCACGCTGGATGGCAATGCTTATGCGTTGAGCCAAATAAACGCCAGCATTTTGATCACGCGTCGCGTCGACTAGGCGCTCGGATATGTTTTTGAAAAGATGATGAGCTCCCGGTCCCCACGGACCCAATGTCTCAACACCAAACGGCTCAAATATGTAACCTCTGCCGAGGTTAGCATATTTGCGCCGCTTGTGCCGCTCCGCCGAATTTGCCGCCGCACCAGCCCTACTCTGTGTCTCAGGAAGATGTGACGGTGCCAAAGTATCAACGCAAGTTGCGTCCCATACAAGGGGCCGTCCCATCTTCCAAGGCACAAGTGTCATACCGTCAGGTCTTTTGCCATCGTCACGCGCAAGGCCGCTCGGTTCGAGCACAGCTGCAACATTGGCGGTGGATAAAGCCCGGCGTATGACATCATTCAGGCTAGCGTGGCGGCCGATCCGACCAGCGCTTCTTGAGCAAGAGAGACCATGGTGACCGAGCTGATCGACAGCAGTACCACACTGGCAGCGATGGACCTCACAGCACCTTGCACCCAAGCGCAAGCTGACAGCTAGACGAAATGCGGTTGGGTCCAAAAGGCTACCAGTGTTAAAGGAGGGAATAGCCTGCAACCAAAGACCTGATTCCCATACAGAGACAGCAAGGATATGAGCGCGATCTGCGACGCTAGTACACGTATCTAGAAGAGATTTCCGTGCTAGTTCACAGATCGGCCCATCTCATAGTCTCTGCGAAGACAAAGTCCTAGGAAAATCAGTATTTGGGCAACCCTCCAAACATTCTTGGCCTCATTCAAATGAGCTACTACTACACCGGAATGGCCTAAAGAGGGAAGAAGGATTTTTTCAATTAATTTATGTGTACTATGAACTGAGGACAAGAAAGCTGGTAGAGCTACACTTGAAATTTTGCGGATCCGTAAGCCTCCTAACCTTACTGGTAGTGAGGCTTGTGACCATGTCCTGTCATTCATGTCAACATTCAAAACCGATATTAGCGTTTCCTTTACGACATTTTCTAAGCTCGAAAGGAGCTCACCGTGTTTCCACAGTGGACTACATCGTAAAGTGTATATAAATTTTGGCACAAACAGACAATATTTGATAATGGTAAACGCCATGTGGGCGTTAATATTTGAATTTTTTCTTCTACGAAAGGTGAAAAAGACTCATCTAAAACTCATCTCATTCTGTTTACCAACAGAATATCGGTGTTTGGGGGAGTTGGTAAAGTCGGTAGAGTTGGTAGAGTTGGGGGGGGGGGATAAAAAAATTGCTCGGGATGATTTAAAGTGTTGAATTTTGGGAGCGAGCCGAATTTCTTCCGTACGTGGACAAAGTCGCGGGCTACCTCTAGTCTATATATATAAAAAGGCTCCGTCCTGACTGACTGATTGACTGACTGTCTGACAGTCAACGCACAGCCCAAACCGCTGGACGTACAGACTTGAAATTTGGAGGGTGTATTCGTCTCGATGCGTAGGAGTGTACTAAAAAAGGATTTTTTTTGGAATTCAACACCTAAGGGAAAAGGGGGGAAAGGGGGGTGGAATGTTGTATGGAAAATTCTTTGTTTTTGAAGTTGTAGTGATAAGAATTGATATTTGGGTAGTTAATTCAATGGGGGAAGTTGGGAGGGGGGAGTGGGGGGAGTTGGTAGAGTCAGTAGAGTCGGGAGAGTTGGGGGGGGGGGGGGGGGGGGGGTTGGAGGAATTGGGGGGGCGTAAAAAATTGCTCGGGATGATTTAAAGTGGTGAATTTTGGGAGCGCGCCGAATTTCTTCCGTACGCGGACGAAGTCGCGGGCGACCTCTAGTTTAATTACATATCTCCTAATATATTTTACAGGAGTTGGAAACTCGTCTGCCTCAGTTTGAGCAAAGCAACTTATCAAAGCTTCTAGCAGTGATCAAGCAAGCAACTGATGTTTATGAAGAGATTATGCGCAGTGTTGCCAAAAATGAGCCCCTTTGTCTTCACCCGCTGGATCTTGATGCGGTACATAGTGAAGCCGTCCAACAAGCTGAGAAGTTTTATGATGGTCATGTTAAGAAAATTTCTCAAAAACCGGATCAAAAAAGGACTGAATTTTTGCAAGTATGTATTTTTCATTATACCATTATTAACAGATTATACTACTTCCATCACGTTGCCTTTAAATCTATCTAGTGAAGGTTAGTAGCCTATAGGAAGAAGAAGTTTATTGGAGTTGTGAGGAGAGTTCAACCCGGCCGCGTACCATGCGTTCTTTGGAATTAACTTACGGATTCAAAGAAATTCAATACTAGCTTTCTGGTGAATGAAAAAATGGCGAGGAGATATAATGTGAGAAGAAGAAATTCAGTTTAAATAAATGAATCCGCTAACCTCAACCCGCACCGGCCTAGCAGCTTGGTAGAGTATCACTCTTTGAAGCTAGGCCTCTTAGCCTTGCAGTGAGATGTTAAAGGCAGCTTTATGATTTATTCATAAACAAAAGAGGCAAATAAGCGATGAGACACCCGATGGTAAGTCTCACCATCATCTACGAACATCTACAATACCCGGAGCATTGATAAGCACTTGTAACAGTCAATATAATCAGTGATCGGCCAAACAACCTGAATGTTAATTCAAATTGCGCAAAAAACTATTTTGAAATGTATTCGAATTTAACTTAAATCAAGCTCAATTATATTTAACACTTACTTGGTACATATATAGAGACGCGTTTTTATGTTGCAGAGTTTTTACGCACGTTTGGTTCAACTGAAGACAATGAATGACCAAAACAACAGGAATGCAGTAAAAGATGCACACGCAGATTACTCGAAATTCATGGAAGCCAAGTCGGAAGATCCTCCAATTTCTGATGCTGAATTCAAACTTGGTCACGACGAGGGTCTAAAAAAAGCATTAGCTGAGTTTCGAACTAGAAGGAATCGCCCCAATTCTTACCCTAATGATATCTACAAAGAAGACTTAACAAAGGTTTTTATACACATAACCCATTAATTAGTATACCTATGTATTACTCATACGTACTACTAAATTTATAACACTCATATATGGTGTAGGATGCCTTAAGCCCCAGATCACCACGCGCTGCTTCTCGCTCGCGCATTTCTCAATATTTGAAGATTTATAAAAGCCACTGAATATAGTTACAAAAATCGCAGCTAGTTGAATTGCTGAGAATAGCATACAAAGGTGCAGTAAATAGTAGATTGTTATACAAGGAGCTAAAATTGCCCATCATATAAGAGGTTCTTTTTCGACCGAGAGAATAAAAGAAACCGAGTTATAATGGGTTTTTAGCGCCGCCGTGTGTAACACTCTACTTTTCATTCCGATTTCCAGAAATTAAAATAATCAAAATACTAAAATACATGCTTTGTGACTTTGACGGCAACAGATTGAAATATATTTTTTCCTTTCTCTTCTCTAATTAACCCTAAATCCCTTAAATCCATTCTCACTAGACTGACATTTTCACTATTGTAAAATAAATTATGGTCATTCAATTCAATTATTAACTAGTGAAAAATTCTAAAGATTACGCGCCAATACCTACTTTTTTAATTTCTTCTGTAGCCGCAACGCAATGCACGCATTCTACTAATGAGATCGCCGCTTTTAGTTCCAATTAAAAAAAAGGTTCTTTAAAAAAATACTTTTTGTTAAACAAAATGAAGTCGAGTCTTTAATTATTATTATTCTACTTATGAATAAAAACATTTCCGTTTTTGTATTAAAAAAATACTTTAGGCCCTAGAGCAACATTTTACTTTAGCCCCTGAGCATGTACCTATGCAATTTTATCCCCGCTCTTGTACGCTATAATGACGGACTTTTTATAGCAAGAGGAATGAAAACTAATTTTATTTATTTGTTACTTATTTGTAAGGGGGAGGTCTTCGTTCAGCAGTGGACGTCTCCGGGCTAATGATGATGATGATTTGTAATAGGCAACAAAATATAGTTAGTTACTTTTTGGAAATCCTAAATCTGTGATTTTTATATCTTCAATTATAATTAATGTGCGAGTGAGAGAACTGCAGATGGGAGGTATATATTTAAACTTAATAATAACTAATTATTATTACACAGTAACAGGTGTAATAAGATTCTTGTCTTTTTTCTTACAGACTATCGAAGGCACTTTCTTTAGACTACAAGCGATTAATCTACGTAAAATTAATGAAGAAAATATGAAGGTAGAACAAGAAAAACGTAGAATCGAAGAAGAAAGGTTAAAAGATGAGCAACGAGAAATAATGGCAGCACAACAAAGACTCGCACATGAAAAAGAAATAATGGAAATCAATCAAGAAAAAGAAAGAGCGGAAATAGAAAGACTCAGGCTTGAGGCTGAAAACGACAGATTACGAAGAAGTAGGTCTAGAGATTCTGGAAATATCCTTACAAAATCTTTTAGAGCTATAGGCTCGTTAGCCAGAGGATTTTTCGGTTTTATGTAAAACAACGTATAATAAATCGAAATTATAATTAAGAGTTGTTTTTATTAGTCAATATTCCTTCGTCTAGCCTGCAGTGGACGTCTTCTGGCTGATGAACTGATGATATTCGCAAAATTCAGGGTTACGTGGAACTTAACACTGAACCAAAAGAACTTCATTGTACCATCGCCGTGAAATCTTTTTTTATGGGCGCAAACCTGCAATAGTGAAAAAAAACCCCAGCAATTCAAAATTTCCCCTTAAGTGAATGATATTTTTACTTATTTTCGGAATTTCTCAACTTGTCGTAGATAGGTACAGTAAAACTTGTTGGTAATTATAAATACAATGAAATCTACTCGGCTTAGTACTACCAATTCACGTAACCCTGTATAAAAAATATATTAGACTGGGTTCAACATAATTTTAATTTAAAAATTAATTAATTTGAATTTTTAAGGAATTACTGACGTTCAATTAAGACTATTAGTTTCGAACACATCCGGTGATCTTTTTCAAGGAGTGAAAACAGAGTACGACGCGCGTGCGTGCATGCGGCGTCCTGTTTTGCACTGAACCTATAGTCATAGAGGTAGGAACTAGTATCCGATTTGATTAAATGTGACTACCGCGTTTAAATGAAACAAAAATGTGTCAAAACCACGTCAGTTTTCATAATAAAACATTAAAAAATGCATAAATTCTGTTAAATTAGCTTATACTTGTATTCGCACCTTTAGTCTATTAACTAATAATAGACACAATAAAAGAATTTTAAAAAAATAAGAAAACTTTTTCACGCAGCGCCACCTCATCTAGTCCAAAACTAAGGAAACTAGTATTTTTTTGGTAAAATCATACAAATAACTATTTGCTATTGAATTAGGTGGGCGACGTTTCCTCTAGGACTTAATAACACACTACAACGAACACTCACTAGTTACACATATTATTTTCACATTCGAGAATGTCAAACATACTCCGTTTAAAAATATTTGTCGATTCTCGAACAATGGAAGAGCGAGTTGGGATAAGTTATGCTTTAATAGCGAAGCAACTTAAATCAACATTATTAGAACAAACAAAAGTTTCTTGGAATAAGTACGAATAGGGTAACAATAACGAATAGGTTGGCAATAAGTTAAAAAATATATTTGTATTCCAGTTTTAGTAACAGTTAAGGTTAGAGTTCACTCAAAAAGCAAATAACTAAGGCTTTTGATTCACTGTTAAGTATATTAAGTGTCGCTGAATAGTATCCAGAAACTTCTAAGGTTTACGAAGAGGTTAAAAATATTGCCAATAAGTTTAAATAATATTATGGCTCCAATTGTCTATAAAGTTTTTATAGTTAAAAGGCTTGCGTTTGACTGCCATGTCACCTGATGGTTAGCAAAGATGCAGTCTACGATGGAGCACGATCGCCTAGAAAAAACCTACTTATTAGCTGTGAGTGGATAAAGATAGATTAAATTATAACTAATTAATTTAAAAATTTGACACACAAGTATCAGTTCTTTGTTTCACTATTAAGTATTTTTAAAACGTACAAAAAGTTAATAGCGAATAATGAAATAAAACAATAAGAAAAGATCTTTAAAAAACTTAAAATTTCCGGGTAAAATACAATGAATAGTTCCTCTAAACAGGTAATAACTATTCGTGAACGTGTAACTTCAACACAGTAGGGCAAGACGAATATTGAGTCAAACTTAGTTCTAATTATAACACAATAATGCAGTATAAAAATATTAAATTTCGTCTACATGGTATACAAATCGAATAATCCTAAGGAGACATGGCAGGGATAAAAAACTGGTAAAACTCTCGGCCTGACCCGGATAAGGTTAGATTAATATATAACAAAGTATTTTAAAAATTTGCTGCTTATAAGCTCTTTTTTTCACTATTAAATATTTTTAAACGTCTCTCATCAGCCAGAAGACGTCCACTGCTGGACCCTTTTTTAAAACGTATATAGAGCCAATAGCGATGAATTAAAACCAAAACATAATATAAGATCTTAAAAAAACTCAAAGTTCCGGGTAAAATACAATGAATAGTCCCTCTAAACAGGTAATAACTATTCGTGAACGTGTAACTTCAACACAGTAGGGCAAGACAAATATTGAGTCAAACTTAGTTCTTAGTAGACGCCCGGGCGGTGGTTAATTATTAACTTGCCGTACAAATTGCGTTTACTTTTGGAATTTAATCGCAAATGCACTCGCCTTCGTTTTATTGCTTTTGCTGCAGCTGAGTATTTCTGCTTCTGCGTTTAATCGTAATCGTAATTTAATAAAGTTTTAACAATTTCACTTTATCTACATGTGTAAATATTTGCAGTGGTCATTTTTGTTACCTATTCATTTTGTTTAAAAATTGCTACTACAAGGAGATAAGAATGATATAGATATATAATAATGTCATTTTTATAATTTGCATTAATATTAATTCCTATTATTGTGATTCTGTTATCATTAAGTCGCTCTATACTAACGCTGATATATCTAATATCGACACTGGCAGCAGCTGCAAGCAAAATAAAACGCTTTTAAGAAATATACAATCAACTTCAACTTCAAATACCTGGATGACATCTTCTTATTTTTTAGTAATTTTGATTTAAAACCAAACTATTAAACCGATTTCGATAAAATTTATATGGGACCACCCCTATTACCTATCAAACAAAAAAATAAAAAAAAACATCAAAATCAGTTCATAATTGGGGGAGTAATCGCGTAACATACATACAACAAAAAACATACAGTCGAATTGAGAACCTCCTTTGTTGAAGTCGGTTGAAAATAGATTCTTGTTCGTATTTGCTACAAGGAGTTGTTACACTACCGTTGACCGTGAGGACGCTGCTGCCTGTCCTCTGGTGGTTGGATTCAGTTTTAGGACATACCCCACTTTTTTGAAGTCGGTTGAAAATACTGTAGATCACGCACGTGCCTTGAGAGAGGCATAATATGTCCAGCAGTAGACTATGATACGCTAAGTTTTTTTTTTAGTTAGTCCTAATCACTTAACATCCTTTTAAGGGCATATTCTGTACATCAAAACAAACAACTTTTACTAAAGGGCCAACATTGAAATTGCGAAAATATTATCAGCTGTTTCATACAAAAAGTTTATCGCCCTTGTGCAACATGTAAAAAGAACAGCTGGGTTTTTGTTGTGATTTCAATGTTGGCCCCTTAGTAAAAGTTGTTTGTTTTGAATTTTAGAATATGCCCTTAAAAGGATACTAACTGATTAGGATTAACCCTGTATATAAAAAAGTGTTTGATCCATTCCTAAACCTTATAGCCTCCTTGTAGCTAGTAGAATAAACAGGAAAATCACGTTCCGCCCTTGGTCCCTAAGTGGTTCAAGGACTCCTTTTTATTTATTTTTCTTATTTTATTCGAGCGTGGTATTTTACGATCCTGCTTTAGTTAGGTTTTATTATTCGCGGTCACATTCTATTTTGGTACAGGATAAGTTAAGTATGAAGTAATATTACTCTATGAAAGTGTTTTCTATTTGTTTCGTTTTACTTCTGGCTGTTATGGTACTAAATATTTTTCAAACTCAGTGTTTTTCTGGAAACTTCGTAACTACGATTGTGTACAGAGTACTAGCAGCACTTTACGATTCCACTTCCTCTTAGCTCTTCCTGGGCTTGAACTATTCTTGAGCTCTTAAGGTCAAACTAGTTAAAAAAAACATAAATATGAAATTCGTTGAAGGCTATTCTGTCAAAATAGATCCAAAAAAAAAACACAAAAAAAGTTACGTTAAATTGATCACGAAAATATATTTAAATGCTTCTACTGAAAAGTCGTGTTTTGTCAGTTACCCCAATTAAACCTCGCACTGACGATATCATAGTATACAATTGGCCATATCCACCACTGATTTCTCCTGCGGCGGTATGTTTCCTCACGAAGTTTTCCTTCACCGAAAAGCCAGTAATATTATGAAAACTCGTAAGTACCTACATATATAGGTAAGCACAAAGTTTATTGGCACGGGTAGGAGATTTGAGTCCATCATCATTTATCATCAGGAGACGTCCACTGCTGGACGAAGGCCTTAGCGGGGAGGGGATGCCATAATCCCCACGCTTGGCAGGCGGCTTGGGGATCGCAGAATATTCACCACAGTTAACCGAGAAGACGCTGCTGCCCATAGTCTTTGCTGCTGCCCATCCTCCGGTGGTACTGAATGCAGTTTTAGGACATACCCAGGTCCATATCATCAGGTCCAGGATTTGAGTCCATCGTCATCAGCCATAAAACGCCCATTGCCGGACGAAGGCCTCCACCTTAATAGAGGGGTATTGCCATAATTCCCACGCTTGGCAGGCGGCTTGGGGATCGCAGAATGCTCAACACCGTTACCCAAGAGGACGCTGCTGCCCGTCCTCCGGTGGTTCTGGTTGCAGTTTAAGGGCGTGCCCAGGTCCAGGTTTGAGTCCACAACATCAAGATATTCATTTAAACGGGCTCCCATTACACTACCAAGAATTTTAAAAAAAATATGCTTATTTTATGGATATGTGTTTGTAACTTTGTTATTTATACACCAAAGATTATTGGTAAATTCTGTATCTTTACACCAAAAAAAAACAAAACTTTTTGTATCACGTCTTCGATATTAATCACAAATGCAGTGTTGCGTCTTCCCTTTATATTATGAACTTTTAACAACTCGTGTAAATCATTCTTATACGTTTACAGCAGTAACAAAACTTCTTCCGGTCTCCGCGGAAGTTTTTTATTCAGCGAGCCAATAACTCAAGATACGTTGTCAAAGTTTTTATGGCTCAAATGTCTTCGTACGGAATATTAGTTTATTGACTATCTTGACATGTTTATGAATTATTGTTGTAATTTGGTCAGTTTTGTCAAGGAAAAAGAATAGTGACTGGATCCACTAGTGGATTGACTAGCACTCTGGAGTTCACTGTGATCCACCGTCCACTGGTCTGCGTGCATGGATCCTGTAGCACTACAATACAATACTACGGGGGGGAATTTTCGACGAATAATGTTTTCGCATTAAGATTTAATAATTTCCTATAACATACATTGTATTATAACTAAACTACATATAATAATAAAGTCCAAATTATCATGCAATAGTACCTACTTCATTGGGATTTAACGCTCGGCTCTAAATCGTGAGATAATGAAATAGAAATAGTTTTTATTACCAACCACATAGAGTAGTACATATTTGCTTAATAGTAGTACATATTTTTTTAATAAATGATAATGATATTCGAATCCGGGTCTTGTCTCCAAATTACTTGATATGTATTTGAGTTAATAATTCTAAATGAACGTAGTAACGGAATATAAAACTTATACCACCGATTTTATTTTTGTAAAGAAAAATATCAATAGTAAGGAATCCTACAAAACTTAATTTTAAACATTATACGAACATGACCAGGACATGTAGACTAAACCTGGATATATATGTCTTAAAACTGAATCCAACCACCAGAGGACAGTCAGCAGCGTCCTCACGGTCAACGGTAGTGTAACACCCCCTTGTAGCAAATACGAACAGGAATCTATTTTCAACCGACTTCAAAAAAGGAGGTTCTCAATTATTCGTTATATATTTTTTTGTTTTGAGTGTATGTTACGCGGTTACTCCGCCAAATAAGAATTTATTTTAATGATATTTTTTTTGTTTTGGTTATAATTCAGAGGTAAAAAAAAATATTACAAATTAAAATTATATTTATACATAATTATATTATATACATACATTTTATCGAAATCAGTTCAGTAGTTTGGTTTTTAAATCAAAATAACTGGAAAATTTGAATATGTTGTCCAGGTAGTCGAAATTGAAGTCGTTTTTTTAAAAGTTTACTCGAAAACTGTTTAGCACACGTTTACCTCGTCCCCTGCAAAAAGTGGCAGAAAACTATGTATATTATCAACAATTAATAATATACCGGGTGTTAGTTTGAACACCGTTATTTTTCTAGGATATCATTGTACTCATCATTATGAACAACTTTTACTATAGGGCCAACGGTGAAATAGCGAAAAGAAATCAGTCGTTCCATACAAACGTTTTATTGAAGTTGGAACAAAATGTATGGAGTAGCAGGTTTTTTTGTTGCTATTTCAGGGTTGGCCCCATAGTAATAGTTTTTCATAATAATGAGTACAATGAAATACTAGAAGGATAACGGTGTTCAAACTAACAGCCGGTATACAATAAATAAAACAAATAAATATTGGGGGGAACATTTATTACACACAGCGCCATAAAAAAGAAAAAAAAAAGACCCATACTAAGCAAAGCTTGTATTATATTAATCATTTTAAGTAATCGTTTTTTGTGTACCTACATCTTCAATGGTAATATGCTCGAAGTTCTAAGCCTATGCCTAGATGGCCTAGCAGTAAACTGAGGCTGAATTGATATTGTAAGTATTACCGTAGTTCTTTTATTTATTACCAAATATAATATTTTTAACATTAACAGGTTATTTTAGTCAATAGCGCGGTGAGCTGAGTTTTACAGCGCTGAGTAGTGAAATTTGAAAATTTATGTTCTTCATAAAACAGAAGGTTGGGTTTCAAGACTTTTAAGTCTGTATCCGCTTAAGTTGCTTTTATATGCGGGTTTTGGGGTTAATGAAAGCAACCTACCACGTTTTATTATTTATTTAATGGTGGATGAAGAGGTACAGACTAAAACATGGCGAGAGTAAAGCTATACAGCCTTTTAATAGATACTATTAGCAAATTATGTAGGTAAGTACATTGTACGAGTATAAGCCGCTGTGTTCCGGTAACCTTAAATCAGAGCCAGTTTCTATTTATAAACGGGTTACTTTAAAAGAAGAATAGTGTTAGTAGGTACATAGGTAATAATGTAATTTTAATTTAATGAAATCTTAATATTTTCAATTGTATTGTAGCTTTAATTAATTAATGTAAGTGGTGTATTTGCCGTCTTAATTAATAATAATAATAAATAAATAATAATAATAAATAGGAACGCATATAAGTTACACGCACAAGTACAAAATTGCTGACTGTAAACAACCAACCATTAAATTGTCATTAAATCAACCACAATATTGAATTGAATGATACTAGAAATTATGATTAAGTACCTACCTACCTAATTTTTAGCGTATTATTAATCACTTGAATTTTTATCATAGTCACAAAGAAAAAGTGACAAATGTGTATAAAATGAGGTGTTTAGGTGATTCAAAATATAGATTTATTTATTTATTCGTGTTTTCCTATCGAAGTAGATATATAATATTATACACTCGTAAACAATATATTTTATTATCTAAACGTTAAAAACCCTAATCATTATACAACCTACCCTAAAACCCTTAATCATTAGGTATGTAATGAGATAATTTTAATCTTAAAAAGCAATTATTTTTTACGTAGCCCCGTAAGCGTGTTTTTGGGACTCATCACTAACTCATCACTATTACGATTTATATAGCTTTATTTATTATGTGTATAATGTATATAGTAATATTTTCGTTCCTTTATCGATGGGATAAAGATGATGATGATACTAAACGCAGCGCTGCAGAAAAGGAACAAATATTGCTATAGTCACCGCGTTACCAACTGAGTCGTGCGGCCATAAATAATTTCACTATGTCTATCTCGCTCGCACTTGTGGGCACGCTCGCTCGCTCGCACTATGTCTACGCACTATATTGATGTTTATGGCCACACGACTCAGTTGGTAACGCGGTGACTATAATAAGCTCGTTTTACAATCAAAAATATGGGCGATTAAAAATCACTGCACCGATATAAATGATATCGATTTACGATAGGCACTTCAAATTGAATTGCAATATTATGTCGTATAAAATCTCTTGGCAATCTTGCATTGGACCATCCGCCTTAACAATGCGATGCGATGTCGCCCGCAGCTAATGTAGTATATTATGCACTTTGTAACAAGTAAGTTTACTAATTTAAAAAAATACAAATATTTTTGTCTCGTATAGTACTTTACTAAACTACACTTTTTATCATAGTAATTTTACTTTGTTATGTAGGGTTGTTTACCTGTTTAATTTATCGGATAAGTTATTGTTTCAATCAGTTTGCTCTACATTATTTGCGGTACTGTAACAATAGTCTTTCATAACGCGACACGCAGCGGCCCGCAGTGCTAAACTGGACGCAGCTGCACGCGCGTCGGGCTCTGTTTTCACTCTTTGAAAAAGGTCACCGGATGTGATCGAAACTATAGTCGGAGTATCCGATTTAATTAAACGTGAGTATTTCCGTATAAATAAAACAAAAATGAGTCTTTCATAAGTTTACTAATTACATTTTTGTACAAATATTTTTAGTAAGTAAGATAGTAGTTTTACTTTGTTATGTTACATTTTTTTTTTATGGACACCGTAATATTTTAGATTAATAGGTTTTTTAAGTTTGTTAAGGTAGTTTTTATTAATTAGTCATATTAATAGTAAACTTTGTCATACATTCTACTAACAAACAAAAAAATATATATTTGAGTAATTTATCTGATAAAATTAAATCATTGTTTCAATCAGGTTGTCTTACATCTTTTGTGGTTCTGTAACAATAGTCTTTCGTAAATACCCGAGGGATACGTCATCGTAACTAACTTACTACTTACGTTACGAAACCGTAAGATGAAGTTTTGACGTTTTATAGGCTTTAATTAAAGCCAACGTCGCGTTATACTGCGCTACAGTCTGTAGATATACATATTATATATGTAGAGCTAAGTTTATTTCAGCAAGCGCAGTTTATGTGCTTTGGAGTCAGGTGTTTATGAAATTGAAGAATGAGTGTGTTTGGTGAAACTACATTTTGGAATAGTCTTGAGTCGTAAGGATGAAGGATTGTGTTTATATTGTTCAAATTACAAGAAAACAGACTGCCTTTTTCTGACATGGTTAATCTAATCTAATTCTTAATGATATGGCAGGGATTCAAAAGAAACAGTGTACCTACTCACCTCAATTCTCACTCATTGTACCACCCATTTTGAACTAGTTTTTCTATGGGGCCAACTCTAATATCACTAAAATAAGTCTGTAAGTTTGTGTAGGGTATGAGCCCGACGGCCTCTGGCATGGCTTGACGGTTGTTGTTATACAGAATATTATATGTAACAAACGACCAGAACCCTAATAGATCTAGTATATTTTTTTTTAATTTAAATAGATCTATGGGAACCATAGATCTAGCATGTACTGTCATCATTTGAGGATCGACAAGTTGACGGCTCGAACTCATCGGTGGGCGCGGCTAAAAAGCATGCTCTCTTCATCAAACAAACTGTGGGAAAGGGAGAAAGAAAGATAAATGAGCGCGCAATTTTTTTTGTCGACCTTTGGCGGCAGTAATGTGGTTGAATAAACTCTCAGTTAATTTATTCCAACTTAAGTTATTTGAAATGTTTATGGACTAAACTATGCCGCTTGATAAATTATTTTAGAGTTTTCGTATTCCTTATGTTGTTTATTTACGTCCAATGTGGCGTTAAAATTTAGCTAAAATACAAGATGTTTCCAGGCTCATAACTTTCATGTTTATTAATTTTTTACTTTTGTAATAATTTACAATCCTAGATAATAAAGAGATTAATCGATATAATACTTAGTCTTGGACCTACAAAATTACATAGTGGAGTAGTAATACTACCGCGTTTCTATGGAGAAGTGACCAACTTGTCTACTCTTAAATCTAGTATGTAAGTACTAACACCATTCAAACTTGAAATGTGCAAGCCCCTGAAACCTTGAAGACTAACAGAACGCCAATCTGAAATTCAAATGGTCAACGTTTCGCATTTGCACAATGCTCATCAAGGTTTACAGCTTTAGCTGTAAACGTAAATTTTTAGGTATGATAGATTAATCCGCAGGCTGGGAAGGGTTAGCATGCTACATCAGCGTTGCGGTCAACCCGTTCAGGACGGACGACGCGCGCGATGCGTACCTACACAGGCGGAATTTAAAGCCATTTGCGGTTTAGTGACATATTTTAACTTTTTAGCAAAAATATGTCACTAAACCGTTTGTTGTTTTTTTTTAGGGCGCGCGCGCGTTCTCTTGTTTGTGTGTACATGTGTGTAGACAAAGATAATGATCATTCGTCTTCGATCCTGTAGTCCTGTAGCTTCTTAAATACATTTTATTGCTTACTAGACAAATGTTATAAATCACGAGTTACATTCTCGATTTGAATCAATTTAAAAAACAAAAATCTTATGTACTATGTGGCAAACAAGCGTACACGTTGCCGAATGATAAGCAATCTCCGTTGCCTATAGATATCTGCAATGCCAGGGGCACCATAAATATCGACCTTTTTACTATCACCTGATGATTCTGCTCAGATATGACTGCTGTACAAAGGCCTCCCCCTTGGACCACCCCACTGTACGACAACCGACCTTTTAAGAATTATTATATATAATATTATACTTATACTATTATCTATATAGATAATATTGGATTCTTCAAAAGGAGTGTTAACAACGGTGAACGGTGAACGAGGAACGGTGTTCCAACGGGAAGACCTAAGAAGGAAGTTAATTCCAAATGAACAACCCACAACACACACTTAATAACCACACACCATCACATGATTACAAGTAATGTGACAAGCAAGACGCTCAGAGATGTCACAGATAACTTGTGCCCTTGACTATTGCTCCGTTACCCACTACTTGAGTAACAAAACTATATTGGGTGCATTGTCCCCATTTTACGTTTATTCGTTACTACCAGTTACATTATTGCTGGCATTTAACTTAAAACCTATATCAGCAGTCCAAACTAACCGTATATTCTCAAAAAATAAATTTTAAGATTTTCATTTTACCTGTAAGTTTTCTCTAACACATCGCAGAAGTCAAGACTCGCTTAAGCCTGCAAATTAGACTAAGCGTTTATGGGGTGTACACATAGTACAATGTATCACTAGATTAATGTATACGTCAGTGATATACGCTTGCTGTGTACCACTACAATTGCTTGCGCCTAATCTGATGGTTTATGGAACATTTGAAGCCTAAGCTTTGAGCAAATTGAAAATGCAAACAAGCAAACTGAAAAAGACAAACCAAGAAAACTGAAAGCACTAAAATTGCGGTTGTTGAATACAGAATTGCATTGTGAAAACCCAATTCTCTTTCTTGCTGACTCGATAATTGCCTGTGATAATTGGTTTTCCGGTCATAAAAACCTTAAAATTGTTTGAGATTCAAATCCGCCCTCTCTCGGCGGCGTTTCAGAGGGGTGCTACTTATTTATATGCTAATGTGGTAGTGTAGAAATGCCACGCACGACTTAGGTTAGTACCTATCCAATTATAAGAATAACAATTTTCATGCATATTTTCTGCAAGAAATTTTACGTAATTTTTTCTACACCTGAGAACCGCAGGATACAAAGTAAATTTGCCACATAATAAAAGGAACCTCGTCACAGTCTTACTTTTAGGAATTTACGGCCTTACCTAAAATAATCTCGATTCTCTTAGTCACTGCTTAAACTTCTCTGTCCTTTTCTAGCACGTGCAACTTCACGTCAGAGAGAAGATGGCAGAGCATCTTAAGCAGTGACTAACGGTTGAAACGTTTTTTTAAGTAAGGCCGTTAATGTACTACAATTATTTTAAACTATTGTAAACTTGCCATATATATTTTTTCGTGCAGACCAGAAAAAAGAAACAATAGATAGAATAAATTAATCAGATATCTATTAATTCTTTTAAAAATTACAGCATGGTTACTCTTGAAATCATTTACCAATCAAAGCTCACAGTACTCAAAAATGTTTAATGATTCCGCACCTCTGATGAAAATTCTGATTTCTCAAGTAATCAAATAAATGGCTCAGTTTTCTACGACAATTTCAGATTGCATTAGGAGATAGTAAAATGGCGATATCAGTGTTAGAAATCTGAGGGTCACCGTGAAATGTATGCGCTTACTTATCACCTTCCTGCCTTTATCCTTACTGGAGTTTGTTGGTAATGTTTCTTCTTCCCCTCAGCATTAGTATTCATGGTAGTCAGCCGATCGGGAAAGGAATTTTTCGCATTCGGGTCCGATCCTGACGAGGGACGGACTGTGCTGAGTGGTTGCCATTTCCTCTTTCCCTTTATTTTTTCTCCAACAACTTAATGGAGTCGTAAAGAATGGGCTGGCATTTCATTATAATGTATTTACTTCGGGATGAGTGGAGTGATTACGTGACACCGGCCGCCTTTTGTAGGTCAATGCTGCCTTTTATGGATTTGGTATAATCAGATTGTTTTTGTTTTTGGCTAAGATTTCAGTGACGGTATGAAACGTGATAAGGAAAACTTGGATACGAGAACAGTTTTTTTTTGTAATTCGGTATGCAAGGTGGTAAGGAAAACTTGGTTACAAGATAAGTATTATTTTTTTGTATTGCGTTATGTAACGTGGTATAGAAAATATGGTTACAATATCAGATAACTTTTTTATTTCGGTATGCAACGTGGTAACGAATACTTTGTTACAAGATCAGATTACTATTTTGTTTCTACATAATATTAAGCTTATTCCCATTTCAAACGTGGCTATCCACATTTAAGGAAACGTAGTCAAGGACGCCCTGCGGCTGTGTGGAGTGTCAAACTATGTAAAGCGGCGTAAAAACGAAACGCAGAGAGATGCCGATCACGCTTAGTGGCGTAGGTTTTTAATTTTTATAAGAAGCCTACCTTCAACAGTGAACAATTTAAAGCTGATGATGATGATCAACTGCAGTATAAATTTGTTTATGATGAATATTTATTGATCGAACGTGGAAAAATTAGACAAATAATTAATTTTTGAATGACAGAGGGATAGCCCGCAGTATTATAAATATGTTATTGCTGTTGTTACTTTTAAATTTAAATATAAATAAAATAAAAAAAAATTAAATCAATTAATTTTTAAATTTAAAAGTAACAACAGCAATAACATATTTATAGCTGAACTAAAACGATGCTACACTAAAATTACAATAACGCAAAAAACCTATTAAGTATAAATATAAAAATATGTTAATTCTTATCAATTACGAGTACAAAGCCTAAGCTGGATTATGTTATGCCATATTTAATATTTAGTGGTAAACTTCTCAAGCTTAATCCACAAATTATAACTGGCTTTACCAATAAAATAACAAACAAAGCGGAATCCTGAACAGTTACTCAAAACGAATATCCCCACACAGTGGCATACAAAAGAGCATCAATTCCCAAGCGCTCCAACGCAGGAATTTATCTAAAGCAAATCTCATTGTTCAGTGGATCCACTGAGACGTGAGCGGAACTCGAAAGTAAGACAAATTTCCATCGACTTGATTAAAGTTGTCAGCTACGGCACGCGAGGTGCAATCTACGAGCACGTGTGTAAGAGACGCATGGCGGGTTTGAGTAAGGTGCTTCGGAGAATCTAATTTGTTCTTTTGTTAGTCGGATAAGTTAGAATTCATCACCTTGTACCACCGTCTTACAAACCATGGTTAATAAGACGGTGGTACATGGTAGAACTTTATAGGTCTCCTCTGAGATGAACGCGGATCTTACGTTGTTTCTTCATTTCAATGGCCTTGTCTCATTACTAGAGCGCTGTCGTGAAATACTAATTGCTGTTCTAACTATAACAGTGTTCGATCAATGTTTGCATAATATAGAAAATCTACCTTCATATTTCATATTAATAAACATTGGCCTCTTTTTCTGGATACATTCTTGTTTAATCTTGAATCTGACTTAGAAAGTTATCATCTTTAGCTATTTAACACGTAGAGCTAAATATTTAAATATTCTTATGCACCTAAAGATAATTTATTGTGACGGTCTTAGAAGTAAAATATTTTTGTCAAAAAAACAGAAAATTAAAATTAATGAATCTTAGTAAAGCCATGCATTCACCATACTAGATTTTAGAAAAACGATATTGTTTCCGGTAATTAAAGGTATAAATTCAATGTTCATTATAATCTCGAAGCTATTTTATATTGTACTAGCACTTCGTGTTATGCCTGAAGAGAAATGAAAATCAGAGATACGTTGCTATTGTTATTACTGAAAGAGTACATAGGTAATTAATAAAATAAATGCATTTCAAATGAAAGTCTTTAACCGAAAAAGGTTCCAATAAAACACCTTAGCTAAAACCACTACCTACTCTCCGCTCGCCCACTACAGTAAATATGACGGGTATACGTGGAGCGTATTAGCATCACGATATGATGCGTTACTGTAAATTGCCTGATGAATAAGGTCTGGCTTATAGAGCTGTAAAAGAAGGATAGAAGCAAAAACTTGATTAAACCTGAGATGGCAAAAATCTCATTGTCCCTAATGAGATAGCTGTAGTCTGCACGTGATGTACCAATATAAAGTTACCTCAAAAATATTTTAGTCTGGCGACTTTGTGGTTATGACTTATTTTTTTATTTTACTTATATAATTATAGTCACGCTTAATGCTCTGACTACAGTTTTGATCTCGTGTACTAAAATAAAGATTACCTCAATAAAATCTAAAATATTTATCATTATAATTATATATATATTTCTTTATTATTATTTTTAATTTTGAGCTCGTTTACAACATAATTACGGTAAATATCCCGTAAATAATCAGAGAACCGACATAGTTTTTTGTGATACTTATTCGGGATTACTCACGTTTAATTAGGTCGAATGTTTTGAATACAGTATCCTATCAGATGATCTTTTTCAAGGAGAATAAATAGTGCACGACGCACGCGCGTCCGTTCATAAAAAAGTCAAAACCACTTAAGTAAAATAGTTGTTTGTGACATAAACTTAACAATTAGCCAGATATGATTCTTTAGTTAAACTTTAGGACTTGGGTGTGTCCTAAAACTCCGTCCAAAGCCGCCGGAGGACGGTCGGCAGCGTCCTCTTAGCGGTGGTGAGCATTCTGAGATCTTCAAGCCGCCTGCCAAGCGCGTGGGATTATGACAATCCCACCCTATTCAGGGGGAGGCCTTCGTCCAGCAGTGGACATCTTCCGGCTGTTGATGATGATGATTTTTTAATTAACAAGTTTTTTGAGATCGATGAGTATTTAGTCAAAACAACTAGTCGTGATGGACACGACAATATAATTATAATAGATTGTATTTTTAAGTAACTTTAGATCTGTACTAATTATGCAAACCTACCTAGTGGTTCATTTAAGCCAAATAGAATACGAAGTTATTAGATATTGATTGTTGTTAATCTAAAATAGTATTTTATTTATACCTGACGAAGGATTTTTCATAGAAGAGTTGCACTGCATTGCAAGTGGGATTTCCACGTTAGAGAATCAGTTCTGAAACATTTCCTCAATAATTGCATGGTCTAGAATCACAAAGCAAAGAGTAGGAAATTACATTACACCACAGTAGAAAATAGAACAGTATCTAACTTAACTATTTTTAATCAAAGCTCCAACTACAACTTTATAACTAGCTTTTGCTATAACTAACTTTATGGAAACTGCACGGGATTACAAATTAACAGAGCGAGCGAAGCGAACGAAGTCTCTGCAACGAGAATTTACTTTCATATGTCTGGATGTAGGTACCTATAGGGAGTATTTATGTACCTATGTATGGAATGTTGATATTCGCGTACAGGTCTTTTTTATCAACAATACTTGATGAAACTTGGTATACAGGTTCTACAATTTCATAGATTTTTTGGCCTCGGTGATTTTTGATTGTGGGAGTTTTCCCACTAAAAAGGGGGAAGTTCGCTGTGGCACCATATACTAGACAGTAGCTAACTTTCAATATTATTATAAATTTTATCAACGTCTCAAGATCTATTCAAATCATTGCTTGGAGGATCTAGCTCTCTCTAATCATTGTAACATTGAATATAAGTAATATTTTAATTTACATAACTACGAAGTACAAACACGCAGATTGCAATTTTAATTATGTCATATTCTTCTCAAGTGGTGTGCTATACCAGAGATCTCCGGTGTAAACATTAAAGAACATAGGCTCATAAAAATACAAACAGAATAAAATATAAAAGATTTAAATACAAAAAAGCAACCTTGACTCGAAATTACAAACAAAAAATTTAAACAAATAAAAAAATAACAACCCTTAAAGGTGTAGTTCTTTTCTATGTACCTAAATTTCATTACTCACTGTGTTACTAAATAAGGTGTACGTAGGTAGGTACACGCGCGAAAGAGGTCTTAAGAGAGCTTATAACACTACTGAATACAAAGAACCCTTCACAGAGTTAAGCTTCTACAACAACCGGTAAGGAATACACCAAGCTCTCTGTTGTGTTGTGTGTGTTTAAAGACAAACTAGTCATTCGAAGCGAATTGTAATTTCACGATCCTTTTATTTTCGCGAACCATATTAAACTGATTTATGTAAAGTTTCATGACGATCATATGACTCAGTTACACGGCATAAGAAAGACAAGAATCAAAAGAGCAGCAAACTCTAGAATAGATCTGATGTACACTTATAGTTAGTAAACTCAATACAAAGTCGTAGTCAGTCTGTGTACGGTCTATAACATTACTAACAAAGCACATAATATCTAAGTTACATTTTTTTAAGTAATGATAACGGAACGGAATGTTTCGTAAAACAGGTACCTAATTCGTTAAATTACAACTAAACTCTAGGCAAACTGCGTGATAAATAGCTCTGTTAAGTTTCTTAACGTCACACTGAACAAGATTACTCGAGTAAAAAAGCACGTAAGTACACAATATTACGATTATATCGAATATTCCAGAATTATATTTCAAATCCACGAAATCCTTGGCACGCGCCACCACAAGGATTACACATTCAAATAACGCACGGAAGTTTTCCATTATTGGCACACTGAGTTTCACATCCCTAGATGTTTGCCAATGCAGATGCAAAAATATATCTTCACCACCATTATCTCGTTTAAATTTATTGTACTCGGTATTGTATCGATTTAATTCATTCACTCTTTACAATTCAATCGATTTATACAAATCATTCTCAATTTCTTCGATTTTTTGGAATGAATATATCAAGTCTGGCTAGAATTCCGCGTATTGTAGCAGAATACAGCGCCATAGTGTCTTGTGTGCGCAGACTTGGAATTGTTGCTAAGTAAACTGGAGCTTAGCCCAGTTTTGGAGCTTGCGATTCTAAAGGTTTACATGCAAGGCACTGCATTGTTATTCCCACACATGGTGCGGTTGGCATGCAAATAGGAGCAAGGTGAGAATCTAGTAACGAAGCTGGTACCTGTAGTTCTAAATGTACAATGGTAGCAATTACAAAAGGGAACAAGATTTTCTCGAACTATCTTAGTACTATCAAAGATAATATAATACTATATTGTACTGTAGAATTTTAATCAACTCAAAATATAAATTAAGCATTATACCGGCTGTTATTTAGCAACGTTATGTTTAAGTTTATTGTAATCATATCATTGTATACATCATTGTGAATAATTAAATAAGAGAGATGTTGATCTGCTATTATTTCAAAATTAATATTTAGCAGACAGCTAGAAAAAGTTTTTTTTTAAATATTAACTTCCATAGAACTGTGTCTGGGGGAGCAGTATGTCTTATAAGTATGTATTTACGGGAAAAAAAATTATATAAGTATTCTATCAGCTATTTGGTTTTCATAATACAAGCTTTGCTTATTATGGGGCTAGATGGCACTGTGTGTAAAATGTCCTCCAATATTAATTAATTTATTATTTGTACCATAAGGAGAAATTTTGACTAAAGACATTTTAGTCATCAAAAGCTTAGTTTCGAGAATATTTCTAAATAATCTAGGTAATAATATTAAACAAGAAGGAACCAAGAAATGAAATGGCGTCTGTCCTACAAACAAGCAAAAACGCCACACAATCGTTTCTCACGATCTATATTGCAGACTAGTAGAGTTGCAATTGGAAGCGGCATAGTTAAAGCAATATTTTATTTTATATCTTAGACAAAGTCTAGTTCCGAGCACAGGCCATGAAAAAGGTTAGAACTTAGTTATTGGTTGTTGTTCCGTGTTCTAGAATGCACGGGCTGGGAACTTTGGTATGATGTGTAGAATGGCAGATGCTTAGAATGCGAGCTTAATAGTAAATACGATGTAAAATTATAGTTCTATTATTATTTATACGTGGAACTCGGTGTAGCTTGACTAAGTGGTTCTAAACGATTACCGATTTTAAGGGGGTATCCGGTGAGCGCTTCTCCATACAAACATATTCCCTTTTTTTCTTCCTGGATAAAGCCTCTAGAGCAATTTCTTTTTTTTTCGTCTACTTAGACGTGTCTCTGTCATTTCCTTTTTTTTTTTCAGAAACTCTTAGCGAATAAGTATCTTCATAGTAATTTTTCGAAGGTTATATTTTCTTTAGCAATAAGTTTCTGAAAAAATCAAATGTGTCAGAGACCTTTGGGTTCGGGCGGCACATTTAATCTAAAAATGTGTATAATACTTTCCTGTTTTGCCTGTTACAATAAAATGTGCGTAGTGTCTCTCCAAATAAAATAAAAGTCAATATTCACCACGTACCAAGAGAGTTACATTATTAGCTCCAGCAGACTGCCGGTGGGGTGCGTCACTCAATCGTACCGTCATTGGGACGTGACTGCAATCGCAGAATGGGAAGTTTCGACACGACATCGAATTGCTCGTCAAAAATATTATGGTCTTTTGGTCTTATAAAATTATTGTAAAAGAATTTCTTTGCCTTTTCATAGAGCAGTTTTTGAAAACTTCCGAAAATATGTTAGCAAAACAAAAATAAAAATCATATATTTACACGAAAACTACTAATAAAACACGAAAAGTATTGAATAATACGAGAACAAATTAACATAAAAAAAGAAGAAATATAATTTATTTTGTAACGTTGGTAATAATATAAGTAAGTATAACTAACTAATCAACAATCCTAGAAATATGTCATAAAAAACTACTTTATAAAACTTTATAGGAAAGAACTACTACCATAAGATGCTAACATAAATTAAATTATTATTACTATGTGCTACAAATCTGCCGTAACGCATCGTGTGGGTTCCACTCCGGGTCCATACCAATAAGATCTCTCAGATTTAAATAATAACTCATACAGCTGGCTTTTTGAGAAGGGAAATTGTCTTAAACAAAACTAGATAACTTGAAGTAATAAACTTTAAAAATCGAAATCGAAATCGGCTATTGGAGTTGTGTTTCGGACATAACGCTGCTGGCGTTATGTCCGAAACACAACTCCAATAGCCTACAAGAATCCGTCAACCCGACCCGGGCCAGCGCCCCAGAATATCCAATCACCCTTCGAGTTGAAAATGCTGATATAACATCAACACAGCTGATACAGGTATGTTATCAAAGAAAATGTTCACTGTAAATGTTCAATATTCACAAAGGGGCGTCAGCTGCAAGTCCAAACATAAGTCACAACATGTTACACCCTTGTGGCAGCCATATTGCAATGGCGATCACGCAGCGCGCACGCTTGAGTGACAGTGTGACAAGCTCCCTCGAAATATTGCATTTCCACTACGGAATGTTTTATCTGCGTGGTTCATTGTTGATATGAATAAATGTTTAGTGCTTTACAGGATAATTATTTAATTTAATTTTATGTAACATGAGACCAAAAGTCGGGCGTTCGTTGGTAAACGTCATGTTTTCTCATAACCACAAAGATTCTGTGGTCGTAGCAGGTCAGGACCTGGATAAGTCCTAAAACTGTATCCAGAACCACCGTAGGACGGACATCAACGACGTCTTGGTTAACGGTGGTGAGCATTCTGCGATCCACAAGCCGCCTGCCAAGCTTTTGGATTATTACAACCTCGGGGAGGTCTTCATCCAGCAGTGGACTGGACGTCTTTTGGCTGATGGTGTATAACAGTTCAGTGCAACTCAGAATTTAAAAAACAGTTAAAATTGCCACAAACCCCGTCGAAATCTTTTCCTTGATCAAAATCAGATCAGACTGATGTCAGTGTATTTTTTTAAAGTAATATCTCTGAATATCATCTTTAGATACAAAGCACGAGTATCTATCTGTCCATCCACAATCTTAATCAATTTCTTAAAGAAGTTAAAAGTTAAATCAAATCAATTGATTATTTGAATTGAATGCGAACCAAAGAAATCCAAACCCGGTTACTTGTAAGCATAAACACCAAAAAGCGATTTAAAAAAAGATAAATTAATCACTCTCCCTGCCTTTTAAACCCAGGCAACCAAGCCCATAGCGTAACCCACAGAGACAAAGATAAGGATGACTTCTTCTTTTCATATAAGGGTGAGTGAAGAAAGACAGGCTGGTGAATTTGTGTCGGATTTTGTAAGAGAATAATTCCATGCCAATTATAATTTAGCAAGAATAAAAACCCTCACTTCTCCTCAATGCTGCAGCATTTGCTGATATGCTAAAAATATGCAGTATAGCAATAATTTGCATTCTAATTCAGAATCCATTCCACGCAATGCGAGTCCGTTAAATATCCCATTTGCTGAATAATAAAAGCGGATCACATTAATTAGCCGTGTATCTGCTCCCTGATTAAGAGTGCAGTAGCGGAACGGCACCGGGTCAACTTTAATTGGCTCGCCTGCTGTATTTGAAGGCAAGTAACACACTAGAGTTTGTATAAATGCAAAAATTTTGTACCTACACAACAGTGAACTAGGACAAAGCGATGTGCTTTTGTTAAAAAAATGCCAGAAGCAACAATTGAGAGAGAGCTTCGGGTATTGGTATTTCCTTGTAGAGAATGCGTTATTAAAACCACGTTAAGACCAGGCTGTTCCATGATTCAAACACATTTTTACTGCGATCAATCGTTAGTCTAAAGGAAAATTAGATAGGGCCACATTTAGCGGAGCAAAAATATGGCCGTTACGCCGATTCGTGCGTGTCAAGTTTAGATTTATGTGGTTTTTCTTAGATTACTCGAAGAGTATCTAACTTAATATTTTTTCAACTGTAGAAAGTTCTCCAAAATACTATTATCATTTTAGTAAGTACATCAATTTTTATGTGACCATGTGCTGTAATTAATACTTGCTTTAAATATAGTCATTTTACAAAATTACATTGATTTTGCGAGGGTCAACTTTGGAATATAAGTCGCCTTCCTTAAAGTTAGGCGATAGACGAGTTTTTAGTGGAACCACAGGGCTAAAATGTGTATAAGTGGAACAGCCAATGGTAAATCTAGAGCCTAGGAAATGTGATATTGTTTCTGTCCACTTCGCTCTTATTAAAATCTAAAACCGAGTCGACAACTAGATGACAGAAAAAATATCACTGATTCTGGAATAGTCCGTGTCTTCTTCGCTGTTTTTAATTTTCTGTTTATTTTTATGGGGGTTAAGTTTGATGCGTGTAAACCCTAGTGGGAGAGGACCTTTAGATGTGCGATATCCCGCTTCGGGTTAATGAATAGACTCCGACATGTGGACAGTTGTTGTTCTTGGCTGGGACAATGTTTTGTGCCGTAATTGCGTGATAGAGGTCGCACGGGATTAGATTTGCCGGCTCTGGGTGGTACGACATTTCATTTTATTTTAGTTTGCTTTAATTTTGTTGGCTGCGGAACGAATGAATTTTGTTCTAAGCCTAGTAGTCTAAAAATCCCAGTCATTCCTGAGGTTGTGCGGGCTTGATCCTGGGATCACTCCAATGCATTCAGCGGAATTAACGTACCTACCTAGTAATCTTTGGATTAAAACAAACTATCACGAGCTCGGGTGTTTTAAAAATTAAGGAAACTTTGTATGTCTGGAGAGAAAATCTAGTGGTAAAACATAAATTTATATGCTAATTCTCACTGGAGTAGAAAGGTGAGAAATATGATTATCGTCTTTTAGGGGTACAGATTTGTATTTTTTGCTTTAATAGGTTCAACAAAAAATCAAAGTTTTTTTTTAGGTTGTACTTTTGCTATTTGTGTTCTGGACAAGGTAAACTATTAATGAACAACTAAACTGGGTAAACTATTTCTTGTAATAATAAAAGATAATTTTAGAACACCAAAGAACCAAAGTCACCGACTTAAGTTTTAGGGTTTGCATGTTGAAGTGGCAATGGGCAGGCCACATAATCAATGGTTATCTGTTCTTCAAACGACGAAGAAGGGTTCTTGAGCGGTGACCAGGAACTGGAAGGCGCAGCGTAGGTAGGCCGACGAAATTGTGAAAGTTGCCGGTGGATGCAGATGGCAGATTATCGTACAGTGTGGCGATCAAAGAGTAAAGCCTTTGTGCAGCCCAGACGTATCCGGGCTGACAATGGTGATGAATATTAAATTATTCGTTGGTGAAAGTAAATTTCAATAATAAAAAATATGTCTCTTCCTGCAGTAGCCGTTATTTAACGATTTTTCCTGGGTGAACCCATGTTAGTAATCTGCGACCCAAATCACTGCAAAAACCCTGTCTCGCAGCATAGCTAATGTGTTTAATTTTACGCTTCCAATACACGGCAGCACGGCACCGAGCTCACTGAAACCACCCCATATTTCACTCGTTCGACGTGTGAGTAAGCATTCGTGACGCTGCGTGGCCATCCGCAGAATTAATGGCGCCTGTATTATATTCTGCTAACGTCAAAATGTTGCCCTTGTGACCTTTGTTGAGTTACAATATTTTCTCTCCTGTTTTAGAACAGTCCTTGGGCACATTAGAAAAGTAGAAGAGTACGTCATGTAGAAAAGCACATCGCTATTTTTACTGACTTCAAAACGAAGTAATCTTTTTTCGACTTTAAAACCAGACAGACACCTTACGTTCAGATGCTTACACAGTCACTATTTTGTAGCTAGTCGTAACATGGTTAAAAAATACTTAAATGACTTGCATATTAAACTTGGTATTCATGAATATGGAAAATAAGGCAAGTTAGGACTCCTTCATCTCTTCAACACAAAAGTGAAAATATGCCGAGTGTTAAATGGGCTAACGTATTCATCTTGAGGTCTTATTTTTAAATCGTACGCAAGAGCTGCCCATGCGAAAGGAGCCCAGCCGACCATCGAACGATATTGTTTGGAATAAGGTTCAATATCGTTTAAAAGCAGTGTGTGAAGACAAGGGTATACAACCAGTGTGTGTTGCCAGTGATGACATATGGAACTGAAACGTGATCTTTAACTGCTGGCCTTTTGGAGAAACTTAGAGTCACGCAACGGGCAATGGAGAGAGCGTAAACTCAGTTACTTGCGCGATAGAATCCGGAACGAGGATATCCGCCAAAGAACCAAAGCTACCGACATAGCTCGCAAGGTTTGCAAGTTGAAGTGGCAATGGGCAGGCCACATCGCTCGAATAACTGACAACCGATGGTGAAGAAAGGTACTTGAGTGGCGACCGCGAACCGGAAGACGCAGCGTAGGCGCGGCCTCCCACTTGGTGGACCGACGACATTGTAAAAGTCGCGGGCAACCGGTGGATGCAAATGGCAGGTTGTTGTACAGTGTGGCGGTCTAAGGGGGAGCCCTTCGTTCAGCAGTGGACGTCTCCGGGCTGATGATGATGATGATGATCGTTTAAAAGTCGGCTCCGCTCGCATGCGCAACAATACGCACGATTCAAAGGCCCTTGGACCAAATCGTAACTACCATCAGGTGAGTTTTATATAACCGCTGGCCCGTTCTATCATATAAAAATATCTTTAGTAAAATGTAAAGCTCAAATTTTCTGCTTTATGCATGACTTCCGCTAACCATCCTAAACGGTCAGCTTTTTTAATATTGCAACAAATCCTATTACAAACAGGTTGGTGTTAACAAATCACACCGAGGTAAGGGGACATAAAGCGGGCGCGAAATATTAATTTTAATTTATTCAGACTGTAAACCCGCTACGGCCGTAGCAGTAAATTAAGTAAGCGGAAGAAAGCTCATTTATTTTTGGGCGGATGCGGCGAATTTCACATCCGCGTTAAATACACAACCCGGCGAAACGCACACTTTCTCATTTCGAGTGTTTCGAGTGAAAATTTAATTTCGGCCGGCAAATTACTGTCTTTTTGTTATTCACTTTCTGAATTTCTGATGACGGAATTAGCTCGGCTTCTGATCATTAATTCACGCAAGGGATCATGTTTAATTGAGAATCGTTATTAAATATTAATCAAAAGAATCTTCCCCTTGGTGTAACGTAACATTTTGTGAAATTGACCTTTGTAGCCAATTTCGTAGCTGCCGAAAATATTAATACAGCTCAAATAACAAAAGCAAGAATAAGTACTTTTGAAATATTCCATATTTTCACTCATTTTAAGTTTTATTTGAGGTTCCATCAAGTTCCATTCTATTCATGTTACGAAGAAGGTTCAGTTTCCTGATTCCTCAGGAAACTTAGCTACCTATTTAGTTATTTAAGCCTAGTTGTCATCGCTAAGCTTGTCTGTTTCAAGAAGGTATAGGTATTATACACTCAAAGAGCTTTGTGTAAGTAATACCTAATACACAACACAATAGATCGGGACTTGATTATATATAACTAAGAACTGAAGAGTAACATTATCTAGGTAGGCATGATTATGTATTCTCTAAGATCGTTACGTAGAGCTTAACAGCCTTACCTAAAATAATCTCGATTCTCTTAGTCACTGCTTAAACTTCTCTGTCCTTTTCTAGCACGTGCAACTTCACGTCAGAGAGAAGATGGCAGAGCAACTTAAGCAGTGACTAACGGTAGAAAAGTTTTTTTAAGTAAAACCGTAAGTATATACAAGTAGTTACCCACTTGCTAACTGTACTGAATCTAATACTATAAGAATCTTTGTCTGACTGACTGACTGTTGGGGTACGGGGGGTAAACAAATTTGCTCGAGATGATTTATAGTAGTGAATTTTGGGAGCAGGCCGAATTTCTTCCGTACGCAGACGAAGTCGCGGAGGACCTCTAGTAATTTGAACATTCGAAAAGAGGTACTAATCTTTTTGCTAGGTCGTAACTCAGTTGTGAATTTGCCGGTGCAATCCTTGGCTCATACTCTATGAAAGGATATGATGTTTACGAACGTGTTTTAGAAATTTACCCACTTCGTTTCTATTGAAAAGCATTATGGGGACCTGTATATAACCTGTGTATTGCAGATAAATATCTGCCTAAAGCTGGCTTTTCACTAGGGGATATAATAATTTTATTATTATATCCTGAGATTGGCCTTCAGAGAGGTTATATAAATTAATATTATATCACATCTCAGTGTGAACGGTTTCATTTAAAAGTACGGTGAGCTATATTAATTTATATCTCGAGCTATTATGTATATTATAATATATCCCATAGTGAAGAGCCAGCTTAAAGAAAAAAACATTTCATTGATTTATCTCGATAAGAAAAACCTGTGAACAAAAACCAGAAAATGCTCGTTTACTTATATTGGAAATACATAAAAACTTATGCACACCGTACCTTCTACGTGCTAAAGCTACAAAAATATTGGTCGGACGGGAAAACCCATCGATTCGACCGAGCACCAACATTCGAGGTATTCCACTCTAAGCCGAGTGTTAAAAGTTTTTTCACGAATAATCCCTATGTCGACCCAGAGCAACGCGATTGACCAAATACCTAAATACAAATAAAAACGAGGGGAACTACGGAAAAATATATTCCAGTTAAAAAATCACCTTTAGTTTAGTTTTGGGTAGTCAAAACTGCATCGCGTATTAAGGCAAGTGTCCTATAGCCAGCGGGAAGCTTAACTATTTTTTGGAACAAGAAAAAACATTTTTACTATACATATCATTGTGAACAAAGTTTATTATGAGGCCAACCCTGTAATTGCAAAAAAACAGCTGTTCCTTAGAACAAATAACTTTAAATTAAACGACTTAATACTTTTATGGGACCATCTCCAGAGAACAACCTTAAAAAAATATTTTCGAAATAGATCCATTGTGTGATTGTTAGTAGATAGAGTGCTATTTTTTATAGGTACCTATATATACATACATACAGTGAAATTATAATAACTTAAAAATGTGGAAATGTGCGAGCGAGATAGGGGCGCGCAGCATTCTGAGCCTTAAAACTAACTGTTAACTCTATCATGTACCTACTTTATAATAATTATGTACAACCTTCTATAGCTATCAAACATAGACCATGTTTAACAGATATAGGAAGGTATACCTAATACGCTTGTACACACAATATTATTTGTGCTCTAAAAGTCGGTCACAAATTGTAGCTTGTTTTGTGTAGGTGAGATACCAGCCTAAGTTTCAACGAGTATCGTGTACCATTCTACATGCATTTATTTCCTTTAATTTATTTGGAGTCGATTCACGCACACGAGAAAAATCTATAAAGTCGCTATTATATATTATTTTTTTATCATTCATAAGTCATTCCATTTTATTAATTACCTACTAGTTGTGTAGGATGTGCATAAGTTTTGGCAAGTAGCAAGTGTTATGTATTCGCCAAAGAACCAAAGTTACCGACATAGCTTATACCGCAAGGTTTGCAAGTTGAAGTGGCAATGGGCAGGCCACATCGCTCGAAGAACTGACAACCGATGGGGAAGAAAGGTTCTTGAGTGGCGACCGCGAACCGGAAGACGGAGCGTAGGAAGGCCTCCCACTAGGTGGACCGACGACATTGTAAAAGTCGCGGGCAACCGGTGGATGCAAATGGCAGGTTGTCGTACAGTGTGGCGGTCTAAGGGGGAGGCCTTCGTTCAGCAGTGGACGTCTCCGGGCTGATGATGAAGTGTTACGTGCCCCAAAACTCAATAGCAGCTTCTAGTAATGCCACTACTTTATTTTTGGTACCAAAAACTGTACACAAAAATAACCGAATCTGGCCATCAAGGATGCGCTGAAGGTACCTATCCAGATTCTGTTAAAAAATAAAATAAAAAACACAAACAGAATAAAATACATTAAAAATATCTACTAAAAAATAAAAGATAAAAAAACTTAAACAGCCTTGACTTGCAATGGTAAATGATGATTGGTTTACTACCTGAACTTGACTACCAATTTTGATTGACTTTGACTGCTACTGTGACTAGTTTAAAAGTTAAGAAATAAGTACTTAAAAGTTAAAAATCTTGACTCCTGCAGAATGCTCAAGAGCGGTGACAAAACGTAAGAAAACAACCAATTATAAAATGAGATATCCAGGAAAATCTAAGTATTTTTTTTTCTGTAAAGTGACGAGACGAGCAAGATGTTCGCCTGGTGGTAAGCGTCACGCCTGCCACTAACAGTAACAGTGCCAAAATTGTGACTTTGCGAACACAATCCTGCGCCGCACTGCACTACACTCGTCAGCCTGAGATATTAGATGTTAAATCTCTTCATCCAGTAATTTCTCTGGTGGCATTGCCCTTCAAACCGAAACACAGTAATGCTTGCACACTACAGCTTGGCTGTGAATAACTGGCAAAGGTGTGGTACTTCCCCAGGCGGACTCTGCAGTAGAGCCCTACCACTACAAAAGTGATAGTAACATGAGTGTTGTTGGTTATATAACAGCCCTACAGTCCTAAAATGTACTCCGCTACGAGTAATAGCGTTCTGTAAATGTAACTATTAGCTTGTTACGTCTAACGCATGCACGGTCTTGCACGCAATAAATCATTGCTTTCATTACGGCTACAACAGGTACGAAACTAGAAAATTGCCGTGTCGCTGGAACAACGAGGGAAAGTAATTTATTATTCGTTGGCCGCAATATTACGAGACAGTGAGAATCGAAATAACTATTCGCAGGCTGTAGATAAAATGTAACAACAGTAGATCAAAGTCAGGTTATACAGCACAAATTATGGTAGGTTTGATTGTACATTGTACAATCACTAGTGGATCGTAGCATTAGTTATGTTTATCATTAGCCAGAAGACGTCCACTAAGTAAGTAAGTTCGTATAAGCTGAGTGGCCAGCCCTAGTGTCAGAGTTAATTCAAATTCAAAATTCAAATTCATTTATTTCAGGTACGAGACCCATATTGTGTAGCAAATACAAAAATACAAATATTTTACAAAAACTGTGCTAAAATGTCACAAAATTTAAAATGCATTATTATTATAAAAATTTATACACTAAAATTAAATTATAACTAACTAACAACTAAATAAAACCTACCTAGTAAAAACAAACCCTACATAATAAAAATACAAAACTTAAAATTTAAACTAAAAGCCCCGTAGATCATGGAAAGGTGGCCAGAATGCTGGCGGCATTGCCACGTTGGATGGCAATGCTAAGTTTTTGACCAAAATATACGCCAGCATTCCGGTCACCTGAAATTAATAATAATTAAGTATTATATAAATTTAATGTGCCGCCCGAAGGCCTCTGACATGGCTGACGTCCGCTGCAGGGCGAAGGCCTCCCCTTTAGTAGGGAGATGTTGCCATAATCCCCATGCTTTGCACGCGGCTTACGGATCGCAGAATGCTCACCATCATTGAAACAGTTTTACGATAATATTTAGTTTTGGCGGGAACACGGAAAAATCATGTGTTTGCATTCTATTATTTTGATAAACATGTGTTTTTTCGCGAATTAATGATTAAAATGGTGGTGTTTTATTCATTGAGTGTTGAATTACATGCACGAGTGTGGGCAAGTGATATAATGTGGCGAAACATGTCTTTTCGTGTTGTTTTCAAAACTCCGTAGAAGCTCATAGTAAAGTCACCACAACTTTACTAAGGCATGACTGGCATGGACTCGACTATGACAAATTTCTTGTAACCAACACTGTCATTTCATGACATATTTGACATGATTTTAATTCAAAGCTTTAAAAATCATAAACTTGACACTGGCAGAATGCACAACGTGCGATGCCAATAAATAAGAAAAAAAAAGAAGATAATATTTCTAAAGTGTAAATCATACATTTTTCGTTGTTCAAAAAAGTAACGGTTAAAAAAAAGCAATACTACTAGTACTAGTAGTACTATGCACTTAGCTATTTAAAAAAGTATTTAGTATGATAAGCATTTTCACCTCGTCAGTCACTAGTTCAGTTCATCCTTATATTTTTATGTAGGCTAATTTCTGTAAATGCAATTTCTAAAGTCTCAAACCCGTGCAGTGGTTGCAAAAATATTATGTAATGAATATATTTCATTAAAATCAATACAAACTCAATATCGATGTAAAACAACTTGTAGAAAACCCATATTATCCAGCGCCAAAAGCATTGAATGCGTGTTATTCTTTGAAATAATTCTTACCAGTTAATATAGTTAACAGCAAATATGTAAAAAAAACATTAATATGCGTGTTCAGCATGTGTGGTGGCTTCGTGAATCCACACGTCAGAAGACGTCCACAGGCACAGGTCCACGCTTGGCAGGCGGCTTCGGGTTCGAAGAATCCTCACCACTTGAGGAAGGGAGGAGAAACACTTGAGAGAACGCTGCTGCTAGTCCTCCGGTGGTTCTTGATGCTGTTATAAGACTTACCCAGGTCCATCCTACCCGGGCCATGAATCCTACGTTAACCTTTATGTTGAGCTTCCAAAGAAAAATCCATCAGATAAAATAATGCTCGGAATAAAATTCTTTTGGGAGAAACGGCTGACGCGAAAATCGTACTGTTCTCTTACTGCCTATATTATTTCCGACGATGAGAGAAAAAAGAAACATTTTTCTCTCACCGGAAAACGCATGTCATTCCGACTTTCCGGGACGGGCCGACGTCGTTCCGACATCGCCATTTTATCGCGCACCGGTCCGGTAGTGTGAGACAAATGTGTTTTATTAGGTTGAGTAAAGAACTAGGCGGCTATTTGTTATTTGTATTTAATATTATTTTGTCGACATATTTTACTGTATCTTTTTACAAGCTTTCCGATATTTAATTCAAAACTTTTGGCTATATGTTGAGCGTGTGGATTATGGCAACCCCCTATAAAAGGGGCGGCCTTTTTACAGCAGTGGACGTCTATCGGCTGATGATGTGACGTGTGTGTGTGTTTGATAAATGCTATAAGGTACATTAGAAGCACTCGGGTATTAATTAAATCAATTTATTGCGGTACAACCCACATAAAAATCCCTACCTACAATAAGTTTAACAGATTTATTTCTTTAATTAAAAATTAAACTAAGTTTAATGCGAAATTGTGGTAAGGTTTAACGCAAAGTCTGGTAAAAACTTCGTAAAAAATGGACCACTTCATTCGCGAGTGAATAGGTTTTATCTGGGCTCCATCGTCATATATTTGCTCAAAACCAAACACAATAATTATGGATGTGTTCTGAGAAGTACTTCAACTATTAACTATATTAAAGGTAGTAAAACACTATTTTGAGATACTTTTACAATTCAAACCGCATACAATACAGTGGTTACATAGTCAACATTGCACCAATTAACGAAGCCTAGGCAGGCACGGATTCGATATTGCTCTTAAGTACTACTCGTAACTCCGTAACTTAATGAGAGCCGATGTAAGACAAACTGCTAGCTACTGGCTTGCATGCTGGATTACTAGATAAGGCGCAACAATCTTATTCTTATTCTATGTGGGGGCGATAAGCCCTGCACTGACGTCCCGCTCGGGGTGTATTGTAGGCGCAATGTTTTAGGAACAAAAGCATCATAGATGAATTTTAATTTTCATTAAGTACCTAATTGTAGGTTCTGTTTTAAGTTATCGAAGCTATTTGCTGAATAGACTAAAAAAAAAATTTTTTTTTTTATATTTAAATATTTAATTAATATCAGTTCATCGTTCTGCCAATGAATAGGGCGCAAAAATGTACCAAACTTACACATGGTTCAGGTTTTCGATTATTGGTTCTCCACGTACACGTAATACCTGCATCCTTTTTTTAAATTAGAACACGGACAAAAATCATGTCGCTGTATTCAATTTTTTTCAAACTTTTTTTGTTTTTTCGCGAATTAATGATTAATAAAGCCGTCAAGTCTGACTCGTTCTTGCGACTCGGACAACGAGGGTCCCGTACCACCACAAGTACTAGGTAATCTGCGATAGTAACGAATGTTCAGTGAACATTTCAACCGGCTATCTATTACGATTCACGAGATTATAGGTCAGTAAAGACCGGAAAGACAGATGGACAGACAGACACGGTAGGTGGCTTAATAATAGGGTACAATTGGATTCTCTTTGGGTACGGAACTCTAAAAGAATTTATACTTTCGTTTAATACACTAACTGCAAAGTTTCAAAAAAATTTGTGGTGAAAACTTATTACGAAACGTTTGCGAGTTTTAACACCCAGCGCTGCTGGGTATTTCAGGCAATCTTAGGGCATGACTTGGACTTGATAATGATTATAGTTTACGACTTAAGATCTGATACTATCAAAAACTTGTAATATGCATATACTTGAATCCTGATTCCTGTCTGGACGTATGGTATACAGCTGTGGGGCTCCACTGCTCAGAGTAACATATTGATAATTCAAAGATTCCAGAACAAAGTACTGAGGGGCATTAGTAACGCACCCTGGTACATAAGAAATAGCGATCTCCATCGGGACCTTCAATTAGAGAACGTCGAGCGAGTAATACAAAAGTACGCTGAAGCTCACGAAAGCAGGCTTCATCATCACGTGACCGTCGAGACCATCCAGCTCCTTGATCACACGAATATAGTTAGACGACTGAAAAGAACAAAGCCGTTCGAGTTAGTGTAGTAGTGTAATTAATTACAATAATAAGTGTTAGTGTAATACAGTGCAAGTGCTGACCTTGAAGAACACGCGATCAAAGTGACTTACCCTTAATAGAGACAATAAGAAACGTGTTATTGGACACATTATTAGTAATATGAATACCTAGAAGCTTAAGTTAGAACCAAATTACTTATTAGCTTAAGCTAATAAGCTAGATTGTAATAAAATTAGGGTGACCATATAAAAAGGGCACCATAATAAAAAATTAAAAACAAAATAAAAAAAATTACTTGCAGACTACATATGGTGACTAACTGGCAGAATACATATGGTGAAAAGCCAAGAAATAAGCAAGAAAAAAAACGCGTTTATTTAGCGATAATTTCTCATTTTAACTAGACTTTTTATAAAACGTGAAGTTTTAAACGATGGCGATGGAAATTTTTCACTCCTATTTTAATAAGCGCTTGACGTAGCTGGGACAAGTTTTAATTAAAGTAGATGTCCCGAACAGAGAAGTGGCCTGTGGATATTTCTACCCGTACCCTCTTGCTACCTACTGTTTAATAGCAGATACCAGTAATTACTGGAAGTCCTAAACATTTGACTGCCTAACGATTTTTAAGTTTTTCCATGGCATTGACATAACTTGAGCAAAAGACAACTACTTTTAAACTTTCGCGATTTAACCACATAATTATGTTTATCACCGGGATCACGGGTTCATCGCGCACAATTTTTTATTTTTTTTTGTGCTCTATTTCTTAGTCGCTTTATCACCGGGACATAGTAACATAATTATCAAATACTACAATCGTTTTTTTTTGTACACAGGTATAGGTCACGTCATGCAAAAAGAACGCTGGCGGTTAAGCTGCGCAGTAGGCGATTTAGGCGATATCTAATATATTTTGCCATGTACCTAGCAATAACCAATATACGAAGCTGCGAATAATTATTTAAAACAATAGGCTTAGTACTTTTGTGCACAAGTGTACACATGCGCAAAACACACCCCCTCTACTTTCTTCCAAAGTTCTTTTTACATGACGCGACCTGTACACGTACAGGGCTACCCGGAACGGTAACACTAAGTCGAAAGAAGCTTATTGTATACTTATCAAACTTTTACTGAGACTGACCAAGATACAGGTTGACCTAGAACGAACGATTTAGTACTACCGCTTCGCATTATACTATTAATATACTCGAAACACACAAGCTTATGTAAATAATACAGTGCGACGATATGATTTTTCGCGTTCCCTCCAAAAACCTAAGCCTGATTCACTTATCATGAATCAGGCTTATCACTTATCTTATATACACGTGTCATGACTTCAATTTTAAAAATGTTTGTTAAGTTCCGATGGTTTTTATCATTTATAAATTACGCATAGACCGAATTGAGACCCTCCTCCTTTTTTGAAGTCGGATAAAAAGGAAGGACATGTGAACGAGTAAACAAATGGGTATTCTACGGGTACATTGAATTCCGCATTGTACACCTGGGTGTTCCACGAGTACACTTTTAATTCAGTGTACTCGTGGAACACGGATACAAAAAGGTATCCGTGGAATACGTACGTGAACCTTTTATTTGGACCACGGGTAAGAAACCCTATGTAATAGCAAGACCTGAACGCGCGGTCAAACAAAGAATATTTTGACTTTTTTCATAGCACATTTTTTGTTCCAGATAAAAAGTCCTTTTCAGACTACTTATAAATTATTTTACTAAACTTTTACGGCCTGACTTAAAAAAACTTCTCAACCGTTAGTCACTGCTTAAGATGCTCTGCCATCTTCTCTCTGACGTGAAGTTGCACGTATTAGAAAAGGACAGAGAAGTTTAAGCAGTGACAGCACGTGCTACGTGCAACTTCACGTCAGAGAGAAGATGGCAGAGCATCTTAAGCAGTGACTAATGGTTGAGATTTTTTTAAAGTGTGGCCGTTAATGTTTAAAAAATAATAGTCCACCCGTGCAAAGCCGGAACGGGCCGCTAGTCATTTATATATGTCCCGATGATAAGCACTTAAAACAAATAGCACAAGCTCTGTTTTATTCAGATAAACGAAATGTAAATTCGACAAAAATTAATAATTTTCACCGAATCGAAAACGGAAACTGAATATTGCCAGTTCGAAGCTCCCTTCTCCCTTCTCTATAGGGTGACTATGTTTGATATATTTTTCGGATAACATTTATTTATTTATTTGATACACAAAACAGAATACAGCCTTAACATTAATACCAACCCGTATTCTTGTACTAAAGGATTGTATGCAAAGACTGTCGAGTGGTCATATTCACATACATATATTGGTCTACTAATCCAACGTTCTGCAAACTTAGGGCTATCAAAATAAGGACTATCAAGGTCTCATATACCCTAATAGTTCTTCTGATACGGAGCCATGAAAGGTACTGTAATACCTCAAAATCATTATTCTTTACTTTTTAATTGTTATAATGACTGATATGTCGTTTGGTATATTCTGGTATAAAAAAATGCAACGCTTTGCAATCAAAAACGTACAAGCAATAGCACCAGCTATTTTACAGTAGGGCGGTCTAAGCTGGAGGCCTTTGTTCAGCAGTGGAATTCTCCGGGTTGATGATAAAAAATATGAAAAATCTTTAAAACAAATTTTTCTTATTGATATTTTTTTTCCTTATATAGCTGAATGCTAAGATTTTAACCTCAGACCTCTATAATTTCACAAATCAAAGGACTCTTCATAAAAATCCTTAAAAAATATTAAATATAAAATTATACCAAAATCAATTTTTAATGGAATAGACTTGATACATAGTGGCAAAATATAATATTTTTTATAGCACTGTGAGACCTTAAGCGCACGTCACGCTTTTCCGTGACAAAAGTAATGTATTACACAGAGAAGCGTGGTTTATGTACTATAAAGTAGTATACGAAACTCGTGACATGAGTAAGTCTATTAATGCACGGCGTTTAGTATCCTCGCTAATCTCGGGCGGTAACTTCACGCCGTGCAATGATGGACTACTTAAGTCACACGTATGGTAAGATACTATTACTAAATCGTATGTCCCAGTGACTGTACTAAACGATGGTCGCTAGAAAAGCGGCTTGTAAGTCCCACCCTCCCGTGCAGGCCTCGTCATTAGGAGTGGGCACGCAAAGGGAAATTATCCTCACTTAACCCTCCTGGAGGCGTTAACTGGCACCTCAGAGGAGAGCACTCGCGACGATTACTTTATTATACCAATTGGTACAATTTTTCTTGGGAAGGTTTTGGGAAGAGATATTGCGTACTGAGTATTTTTCTAGGGATTTTGAAGGTAGATAGTGTTTTGTTATTAGGCTCCCGTTTGACCGCCGCCGTCCTACCCAGAAGGTCTTACCTAATGGCCACCGAAGACGCGGTCTGATACTCTTGCTTATAAGGAACCAAGAACCAATTTTACTCGGGCCTTGAAGATAGTCTGATTGTTCAATTATTGTACATAGTCATAATTATGCTAGATGTGTCCTTATAACACTTTATCACACTGATATGTTTAATACTTTTCTTTCTTAGGATCTTGTAAGTTTGTTGGTAAGTATGCCCTTTTTTTATCTTATGAATTGCAGAGACGACCAAAACGTTCGCCTGGTGGTAAGTGTCACGCTTGCCACTAATAGTAGCAGAATTGTGAACCTGTGAACACAATCCTGCGCTGCACTGCACTGTGCTCGTCAGCCTGAGATATTAGATGTTAAATATCTTCATATCCAGTAATTTCTCTGGTAACATTGCCCTTCAAACCGCAACACAGTAATGCTTGGACACTACTGCTTGGCGGTTGAATAACTGGCAAAGGTGTGGTACTTCCCCAGGTGGATTCTGCAGTAAAGTCCTACCACTACAAGATAGACTATGTGTGTGTCTGCATATTTGTTAACACCAAAACGGCTGATCGGATTTGGATGAAACTCAGAAAAAAAACAGCTTATTTCCCGGAATAACATTATAGGCAACTTTTTATCATCATCATCATGATCATCATAACGCGTAAGTAACCGCGGGCGCAGTTAGTTGACACCATAAAAATGCCAATTAATTAAAAACACATTAAATAAAAGCGTAAAAGGTGGTCTTAACGCGTTTCCAAAGGAAATGTTTTCAGGGGATCTGACTTGAAAACCGAATTCCTTGTGAAAACTCGTTTTGTGCAAACGCCATAAAAAAATGGATTCGTAAAACTAGACATTCCTGTTGCTTTTTTGCAATTACTGTTATTTATTTCTGCTCCACCCTCATCAAAAAGCAAAGTTAACGCATTTCACTCTAACTAGAATCCAAATCGGCGTGAAACTCAGCAAATCTTTAATCTTGTCCCTTCAATTCACGAGGCCCGATTGTTTTTCCAAGTGAGTGCATCAAAATAACAATTCGTTAAGGCTATGGTGGGCACCCTCGCCGCCCTTATAACAGGAAGGTAACTGAATGGCAGCCATGGACCATCGAAATTACCAGCCGGAACAATTCGACAAATGGTAACTTTTAAGTGTTCTTTAGGGGATTTTTTTAGACATTAGATAAAAATTAAATATGTAAATAAATATTTGTGGACTTTTTACATAGCGCCATCTAGCTCAAACTAAGCAAAGCTTATATTATGGGCACCAGATAGCTGATAAAATACTTAGTAAGTATACTTTTACCAGAGAAATTACTGGGTATGATGAGGTTTAATATCTAATATCTCAGGATGAAGAGCGCAGTACAGTGCGGCGCAGGATTGTATTCGAAAGTTCACACTTTTGGCACTGCTAATGTTAGAGGCAGGCGTGACGCTTACCACTAGGCGAACGTTTCAGTAGTACATAGTCATAATACATAACTACACCTATATAGACATAAAACAAACATCTATGTTCGTCTCATAAATATTTGTTCTGTGTGGAAATTAAACCTACGACCAACAGCTTTCAAAGCACAGCTACTACCAACTAAGCTATAAGTCAGATACCAACTGAGTTATAACACATTATGGTGACGGTTGAGTAGCTGACAAAGGTGTGTTACTTCCCCAGGCGGACTCTACAATAGAGCCCACTACAATAAATGATTAAAATAAACGTTATTTCTATGTTTTCTATGTTTAAACAGGAAGAAAAATTATGACCTCCGGCAGGACTCGAACCTGCATACGAGCAGTCTCTATGGGTATTTACAGATGGAGCCACCAACGCTTTAGTTAGTAGCCTGAAACAGTTTGAGAAATTTGGCATCTAAGGCAGAGACTTCTGTAGCTTAATTGGCAAAGCAGTTGGGACGGAAACCCATAGAGACTACTCGTATGCAGGTTCGAGCCCTGCCGAAAGGTCATATTTTAGACATTATTATATAAGCAAACAGACATACTGCTTAGGTTTAGTTATACTCTGTCTTGTTGGCCACCTCTTTCGGGTATGAAACAATAACCATTTCTCTTCTTGTTTATGTCAGCAAACGCTTATCATTCTCTTAACCAAGCCTCAAGCCTCAAAAAGCTCTAAAGTATCAACCGTTGATTCCGTGTCGAGTACAAAGCAGTACGTCGCGTGTGTAGACAACAATTTGGTAACAATCGATTGGCGTGCCTCAACGACCAAATATTAGCATTGACATAATGACAAAGCCGCAGAGTCAATGAGATTGTCGGCTTTGCGGTCTCACAATCTATGTCGCGTGAAGCGGCCATACGGTAATGTTTTGTCAATACTTTACTATCATGCGCATACATGTTCACGGATGGTATTTATAGGGGCCTACCACGAGTACTTTTTATGTCACTTTTCTCTCAGATTCTTTGATTCTGTTCAGTAGACAAAGAGAAAGAAATGTTCAATATATGCTTTTTTAAACGTTTAATTTCGCATTTTACCACTAACCAGCTTGATGGTAAGAGATGATGTGGTCCAAATGGAGGCTTAGACTTAGAAGATACATATTCACTCTGACCACTGATAAAAAATAATACTATACGTACATACCTGCTCTGATATTGAAAAAATCTAGATTGAAAGTAGCATGTATTGACACAGCAGCATAATAGGCTAGATGACTGGTTTTTGTTTATTGTCATATTAAAATGTGGCCCATAAATATAGCTGATTAATGAAAAGAAAACGAAAATCTGATAAAAAAAATAAGCATTTTAATATCATGCTAGATAGAGAGACGAAACAGCAAATCGTGACGTCACTTAACTGTACGCCATATAAATTCTATTCTGACAAGTAAGGCGTGACGTAATTTTTTGTTTTGTGGGAAAGGGACAGAGTTATCTCTTTAAACGCTCATATATCAAATATAAATAAATAAATATCGGAGGACATTTTTTCACACACCGCCATCTAGCCCCAAACTAAGCAAAGCTTGTAATATGGAAACTAGATAGCTGAACATTATAAACCGATTTTTTCAATAAACATACTATATTTACTTAAATGCTTTATCAAAGCTATTGGTTTCAACGATATAACATCAGTCACATCAGTCATCTACCCTATTCTTATGTTATGATAGGCTACTATACATTAACGGAGACTGTTGCCAATAGGCAGTATAAATATTATCTAGATAATATTAATAAAAAAGCCTAGCCTACTTATTTAACAATACGCTCATCTTAAACCGTGAGGTCGCAGGTTCAAATCTCAGGCCCGTACTAATGAACAGGGCTTCATTTACAGATTTTTATACCACTGATTTTTTGGTGCAGGAAAACACCGTGAAAAACCATTCACCTGAAGAAAAAATTCAGTTGCACATGGCGTATGTAGTTTGCAACCGTAAAACGTTAGTCTAATTCCAGTACTGGACTCCAAAAAAGGCTGATTAATCTTTATTTTGCTATACTTAATAATATTATTAAAAAGCTATGATTAGAAGTGACAACTCAAACAAACATATAATAGAACGGCTGGAAATGCCGCGCTGCTGGTTGGAAAACTCAGTGAGCCATGCCCTTGCAGTAGAAATGGAGTAGAAATGGTGTGTTCAAAATGCATTAAAATGTATGAAACGACTGTCGCATCGTCGTATACCGCTTGCTTTTGTTATATAGTAGTGCTTTATGATTGTTGCAAGTTGTTTGTGTTTCTATTTTTTTAAGTTTATTTAGTAATTTAGTAACTTAAATATCAATCTTGAATTTAGAAACAATTTTAAGTATTTAACTTTCATGGCAATAATAAAACTAAACAAAATTATACTAATAAAACTAAATTAGTTTAGAATATTTTTAGATTAGTTTGTAGAAAAAGATAAGTTTCTTTCTAATAATAATAACTTTTGCTAAATCCAATCTTGAAATTGACGAAAGTCAAAAGTTATCCAATCATTTCAGACTAGATACTTGTTAAATTTTATTAGCTACTAGTTCAAAAGGTGACCATAAACCTAAAACATAAAAAGAAACTCAAATTACTGCCGAGCTTCCATTACAGAAATCGTTCCTTTTATGCCTACTCTAAATAAACACAAAAACTTTGCATACAAGCCTGAGCAGTTTCATATCACGTCCCATCGAGCATTGGAGACGTATCAAAGTATAAACGACAATAGATGCTCAAGTGGCTTCATTTCCCAAAGTGATACAACATTTTCTATTCCCAATCCACTTTCATCTGACGCTGTACAATAATTTAAACAGTGCTTTGGCTTGCCTGAAATCAATCATCATTGTTAACATTGAAACACAGTGCTTTCTAGTTCTACTAGTCTAAGTGCCGTGTTATCTGCATGGAGACGTATCAAAGTATAAACGACAATAGATGCTCAAGTGGCTTCATTTCCCAAAGTGATACAACATTTTCTATTCCCAATCCACTTTCATCTGACGCTGTACAATAATTTAAACAGTGCTTTGGCTTGCCTGAAATCAATCATCTTTGTTAACATTGAAACACAGTGCTTTCTAGTTCTACTAGTCTAAGTGCCGTGTTATCTGCATGTTGTCAATGTTAAATTTCAGAAAGTAATTTAAAACTATTTTTCTAAATACCCTGCTTTTGTATCACTGTAGATACCTACCACTTATTTATTGTATACATAATATATATAACGCTAAGATAACATGCCTAAAATGTTTACTAATAACATTTTACATGTTTTTAAAGCTTAAACAGGAAGAAAAATTATGACCTCCGGCAGGACTTGAACCTGCATACGAGCAGTCGCTATGGGTTTCCGTCCCAACTGCTTTGCCAATTAAGCTACAGAAGTCTCTGCCTGAGATGCCAAATTTTCCGAACCTGTTATAGAAATACCATAAGTGTGGAATCACTTCATACAAAAAATATTCAAAACATTTTACATGTTATGAATAAATGTCATATTTAAATAAATAACTTAAAGTATAAAACAAATTATACGCACTACCTGCTAAAACAAATAGCCAAAACCCAAAACCAAAACAAAAATTGTAGTTGTAGTTGTTGTTGTTTTGTAGTCAAATAACCCACCTCTGACAGTATTATGCAAAGGTACCAATGTCACTGGCAGTATTTCCACGATGGATGGCAATGGCCAGCAATGGACTGGTTGACGATATGTGGCTCAGATGACGCCAAGTGGCTCAGAAAGAGACAGGCAACGTACAAAAAAAAGGAATAGATATTAATTATAAGAGAGCGATTGGGATATTAAGAGAGAGAGATAGAGAGAAAGAAGCTAAAGTAATGTAGAGTAAGTCATAATAAATTTAATTGTGATAATATCTTTCAACAGTATACGATATAAAGCTTTGTAACTGTTAAAACAGATATAGTGTACACTGTACAAGTCTGAAACGTACCTTTACAGCTAGAGTTTGTATTTTTGTCCATTCGTCACACGTAACGTCTCAGTATCGCCGTCACGTACAGTCCGTAGAAAAGTTTTGTTACTCCTTCGTAATTGTAACATAGAAATACAAACTACTCTGAGAAAATATCTGCTGAAGGCCCCATACACATCAATACGTAACAATATTTTTTGAGTCTTTTGGACTCTTGTGACTCTATTGCAGAGTCCGCCTGGGGAGAAACACACTTTGTCAGTTATCAAACCGTCAAGCAGTAGTGTGCAAGCATAAGTGTGTTTTGGTTTGAAGGGCTTTGCGTATGAAAAGAATTCATGTTGTATATCTCAGAGTGACAAGCGCAGTGCCGTCCGGCGCAAGTTTTTTTTCACAAGTTCACAATTCTGGCACTGCTACTTTATGGACAGAAGACAGGAGTTATGCTTACCCCAGGCGAAAGCCGCGCTCATATCGTCACTCCATTATATTAAAAAATTGGTGGGCCAAGAGGCGGTGGTTGTTTAAAAATGGACAAGCTAGTTGGCCGAAGAAACCCTAGCGCGATGATCTCGACGTATTTCAATCTAATACAAACTTGAAAACTTTAAATTAAATGGTTTTAGTTTGTACTGCGCATTTCAGTTTGTATTGCGTAGAATTAAATGACGTTTATTAACATGGGCATCGTTTTTAAGTAAGTAAGTAAGTCCTTTAAATATCAAAAAAAAACTCGATTCTAAAAAGATTTGGGGATTTTAATTAAGATTGCCAACACTAATAATTAAGCTCAGAATAATTAAGCTCAGAGGCGAAGTTTGTGAGTTTGTACTTTTGTTCGATGTAATCTTCGGAAACACTGATCCCATTTACATTGTCCTTACACTAATAGAAAGCTACACTACTCCTGATCACTATACCTAAGGTATATAGTATTATTTAAGCCTTTGGCCCAACAGTAAAGGCCGTCACACACGACGAAGATGCCATAATATTAATTTCATAATATTAATTAGGCAAAATATCGCTCGTTTTAATGTTTTAAATAATTATATAAATTATCTTCGTCATTTGTGCTGTCAATTACATGTATGACTAGCGATATCGAAGTGATATTCTAAGATAACATTAAATATTATAGAATCTTCATCGTATATAATGTTCCTCGACGCGTGGCCAGGTTTAGCTAGTCATGTATAAATATTTACAGCCAATAGGATAAAATCCTCGTATTACTGACTACTGACGGCATATTTAGCAGAATTTTATCGGTAAAACCCTGCATTCATCTGGAAAAGTAATTTTCTATTTAAAATTATCTGCTCAGTCCGGTGGTTTTGAGCCTCAGGTTTTCGAGCTTTGCAATTTCCAAGAAATTCTCAAATTGATGAAAAATTGTTTCAATTACTCTCTCAATGTTTCAGAAGCGTTTTCGCGAGGAATTCATTTGAGCTGTCATTTTAGGATTTCGACAATATTGAAGCTTCGTTTTCGTTTAAATTAAAGATGACGAATGAGAACTGCCAATCACGGATTTTGGCATCTCTCTGTTTTTAATGAATCTGTATTAAACAAGCTATGGATTTGAATTTAATCCTAGTTTTGGGAAAGGAAAGAAATAAATGTTTTAGAAATAATCGAATCTGGCTTTGATTGTCTTGCCTAATACGTTTCTTATTTGGAACTCATAAAAAATAAAACTATAATATTAATTTTAAAATAAAAACTTAGCATTGCCATCCAACGTGGCAATGCCGCCAGCATTCTGGCCACCTTTCCATCATCTACGGGGCTTTTAGTTTAGATTTTAAGTTTTGTACTTTTATTATGTAGGGTTTGTTTTTACTAGGTAGGTTTTATTTAGTTGTTAGTTAGTTATAATTTAATTTTAGTGTATAATTGTATTTTATTTGTAAATAAACTTTTATTTTTAATTTAAAATACAGTAAAAAAAATACAAAATAAAGATAAATAAAAAATACCAAGAAAGAAAACCAGAGCGAATTCAAGCTGGAATATATGTTTTATTTTATACATTCTTTGCTTCTTTACCTTAATTAATGTTTTTTTTAAATATTTACAACCTAATAATAATAATGTATATTATAAATACATAAAAATCTATAATGAAATTTAAATTTATTTAAATATAGTTTATTTTAATATATTTTTATGTATTTATAATATAGTTATATATTTATAATAATATTAGTAATTTATTTGTTTATTTCTAACTGCATCATTATCATCATCATGATTACTATAAAGCTCAGTTGCTAGTATGTCTGCCTTGAGAGCTGCAGGGTGTGGGTAAAATGACCACCCAGCCCGCCTAAATAAAAAATTATGACCTCTGGCAGGACTTGAACCTGCGTACGAGCAATTTCTGGATTTCCGTCCCAACTGCTTTGCCAATTATTTAAACTACAGCAGTAACCTTAACACCAACCAACATAAGCAACCTTTTTTTTGTGAAGTAGCCTTATCTGTCTTATTTCTCAAACTGTAACATGCACACACAAAACGCGATGTGTTGCATTTGTTTGTAACGTTGTTCTTGCTAATTAAAATCCTAAGGTTTTAATTAATTTAATTTTGATTGTATCCTCCAATATTACAATTTTAAAGTTAATATCAAACCAGCTGTCCTTGTTTGTGTTCAACACTGGGAGTAGTAATGAAAGTTAAAATAGGTATTACCGAAATTATATCATACTGTCTCATCAAATATCGACGCACTCTTTCAGATGAGACGATGAGTAATTTTACGAAAACTCAATTCTAAAATAAATTATTCATTGGCGACGAAACGCCTCAAGCCCCCGTATTCATTTCATTTCTAAATCTGAATTTTTACTTCTCTTTCGCCTTTTTTCTTTGCCAAATCTTACTTTTAATAAATTTTAAATAAGCTTTCAGATTAAACAAAGTACTTACGGGAAGTTCTTGGTCTCTGCTAAAATGAATTTTATCTAATTGTACTGAAAGCTTAACTTTACTAAATTTCCGCCTCAAAACTGTATTAAGTTTTGTGTTTATGTCTGTGGTAGAGTCATGTCTGTGATACATTTGGTTCTCGTTTCTACTATATTTATACGAGTAAAAAAAAAATGTAATTATTATAATTTATATTTATTATTATAATTTATGCCATCTCAGGTGCTTTCGAGTGCATCGCATTGGAGTGGATCCATCTTTACGCGAGGTAGTACTCGGATACATTTTGGAGAGTGTCCTTCGGATTTGCATTATCTTATTCTCCCCAGCCCATTCTTCTATCGGGCGGCCAGGACCTCGAAAATGCGACACCGTATTATGGTTGATATACCAAAAACTCGTACGAAACGGTTTGATTCCACTTTCTTTATTCGAACAGCTAAACAGTGGAATGCGCTGCCCGTGTGGGTGTTTCCCGATAATTATAATCTGGGTGTCTTCAAGTCGCGAGTGAATAATTTTCTTCTAGGCAAGCGTGCTCCATCGTAGACTACATCTTCGTTTATCATCAGACGAGATGGCAGTCAAACGCAAGCCTATACGACATAAAAAAAAAGCGCACCGAAAATGCCAAATTGTAGTGAAATTATTGATTAGGTGGAAGGTTCATTGCAACGCTGGCAAAAACCATGAATGGCGCCAAAACCATTATTATTAAAAACATATATTTTTTGCAATTAAATTTGATCGATGGACGATGATGATTATACTGAATGTAGCGCAGCAGATAAAGAACGAATGTGGCCAATATGTTCCTTTTCCAATCAAAAATATGGAGAGTTTACAATCACTGTACCGTACATTGGTACTGGACCTGGGTAATACTGGGTATGTCCTAAAACTGCAGAACCACCGGAGGACGGGCAGCAGAGTCCTCCGGTTAACGGTGGTAAGCATTCTGCGATCTCCAAGATGACAGCCAAGCGTGGGGTTATGGCAAACCCTCCCTGTTAAGGGGCATGTTCAAAAAAATCACGTGCAGTCATAGCAGTTTTTTGACGGTTTTTATGAGTTTGTGTTTTCCCAAAAAATACATTTGTATCTATAAGAAGTGAGAAGTGATGTAGCGTTTTTGTAATCTTTCTACAAAGTTTAGATAAGACGTAAAAATATATTACAAAACACCTCTATACACATTAAAACAGTTTTAATCATTAAATTTTTACAAATTTAGCACGAAAATTTACTCACTTGTAAATAATATAGTTTGTCACGATTTGTAGCTCTTAGTTTTGAAAAAATATTTATATTATGCTTGTAATAAATTAAAAATGGGTAATAAAATCGTATATAAAATCTTGGCACGCACGAATCTACGTAACTGCCATATTTTTGCTCCGCTAAATGTGGCCCCTATCTCATTCAACTTTAGAATAATTATTGATCGCAGTAAAAAATGTGCTTGAAACATAGATGAGAGCAGCCTTAAGGGGGAGGCCTTTGTCCAGCAGTGGACGTCTACTGGTTGATGATGATGTAGCCGATTAGGACTAACCCTGTATATAGCTACGTACAGATCTACCGACGATTTTTTTTTCCCTGTACTAAAACTTTTATACAGACCAATATCTTTTACCAAAGCCTAAAACTGGTCCTAATGTCCTACCGCCCTATAAAATAACATTACCGCTACATTTCGGTTTCACTAACATTTTCACACATAAACGTCAGAAGTTGGTTCCAAATGGTTTCACATAAAGCAACTAAAACAAACTTCGACAGAGGGCGTTATCGACGCTTCTAATAGCCGGCGATTGGTTTACACTTTCCAACTAAAGTCATCGTCAGATCTCAAAATATTACGGCTAGGGATGTGCTTAGCACATTCTCTCCGGGTGAGATCTGCCACACCTCATCTGGACTTCATGTGGACTATAAATAGTTTAATGAAAGTAGACTTGCACAAAGGTTCCGAGTTTTAGTGTAAAGTAATAGTATGAAATAAAAACCAAATACAGGGTTATTTTTAATAAGATTTTTCCTAAAACTTAATACATGCACCGTATCTATTTTTTTTAAATGATTTTGATATCCATTTGAACACTTCTTAGTGTTGGTACACACACACTACTACCATTACTTTGTAATATTATAATTTATAATAGATATTTTTTATGAATTATTAAAAGTTGTAGAATGAAAGACGTTTATTTAAATTGTGAAGCTGTCTCTAAAAGGTTTTAGGTGTATCGGAGTAACCCTTTACATTATACAAGCCATTTTTTTTAAACACGATCGCCCTGGCGAAATCGGTATTTTTTTAATATAGCCTATGTCACTCGGGATGTTGTAAGGATTCTAGCGATACCCCATACCAGGGGAGTGTCACTTCGCAGTTAAGGTACGTTCGGCCGGCGCGCCCATCCACTAGGCGACTTGGCAGGGCTGAGATCCGTGGCCGCCCGCACCGCCCAGTTGCGTAAAAATCATAGCTTGAAGAAATTATGATAAGCACCAGCACCTGTGTGGCTCATAGAATTATGATAATTAACACTCATTACCTTTTTGCATTTTTTGCATTACCCCTCTATACAGGGGGAGGCCTTTGTCCAGCAGTGGGCGTTTTATTGCTGACGACGACGACGACGACCTTTTTGCAACTTTACTTGTAATCGAATTTGACAACCACAATACAAAGGTAAAGTGATTGGATAAATAATTATACAACCGGGGACTAGAACTAACTTAACTCTACCCCACTAACTACTAATTTAATGCAAATTTATGATAAGCCAGTTCATTCTCTAAAGTATTTGGTTTTTAAGTTCTTTTTGTTCGGACCTTACTTATAGGTCCCTGCTGTGAAAACTTTCAGAAACTGCCGGAAAATTACCACAGCCCTATTACAGGGGAGAGATAACGTTTTGAGATACGCAAATTGTTGTTTAGAATCGGTTTGCGTACGCCTCCAGCTATGTGTGTAAGCGTATGTTATGGCTCTTGTTTGCTTCAAGGATTGTGTGGTTAGGTAATACAGCTGTCTTGGAAAAGTTTGCCAAACAGTAAGATAGAGATCTAGTATTTTAATAATAATAATAATAATGTATTTATTCATAATTATAATAATTAACAATATATTAAATTATGCGTCGGACTCCGGACAAGGAAACCCGTTTCCCGGAGCCAAATCAAATCAATCATCCGGAGATCAATTTATATTGCAGGCAAGGTGACTATGATGATTGTATACATAAATGTGTGAATGTATACGCATTGAGGCCGATCGCAGCCGCGTGTGGCCGCTGCGACAATACTTGCTCTATAAAAATGTATGGCGCCATTTCTGTCGTCGGCGTCGGTAGGTTGCGCGCGTCTGTTGCGGACACAGCAATACGACAGCATTATAGTGCTTTGGTGTTGCAGACATCGAAAGGGGCGCCATATATCGAATAAAATAAAATAAATAAAATATTTTCATAGTGCTGCGAAGACTTCGGCCGCACGCAGCTGCGATTATCAGCGAATGTCGTGAAGCATGGACTGTGCCAACCTAAGTTACGTGATACATGATCTGACAAGTTTTCCTATCGCTTAAGGCTGACTGCATAGTCACGCTTTTCGTCGGTGCTTGCCTATATCAACGTAGCAACGTGGCAAGCATAATAATCAATTTTCGTTCACTACTGAATGTAGGCCTCCCTTAAAGAAAGCCACATGCCATGATCTTCTGCTGTACACAACTCTACTGATGCCGCATTTTATAATTCTTCTTTCCACCGGGTTGTAGAGTGCCGTGCACTAGGTACTTATATGCTGATACGCGGTCTCAAGGTCTTGTCGACCTCAACGGTATCTTATAACAATACAAATTGTAACGGACTCAAGACTTATAAATACTTTTTTATTTTATGAAATGGATCATAAATAGATAATAAATAAATATTTATTGATGGACTTTTCATACAGCGCCATCAAGCTCCAAACTAAGCAAAGCTTATTTATACCTTGTACTATGCTAGGACCCAAATAATACCCTAAAGCCTAGCCTGCGCGGCTTTATATTAGCCTAAATACTATTTTTTTTGTAAATACATACTTATTATACATAATACATAGGTAGGTACACCGTAATTCGCATTGAAATAGCGTATTAACCCCCTAAACAACAAAATTTCCTGCCTAATCAGGGATAACCGCTCGACTTTATTTATGCATGTGCTCCACTGACCTGTGCAGTTTAAATCAGATTGGAAAATTGCCTCCGTAATTTTATTAAGCGTGTGCATTGAACGGTGTATAGGTCGCTTAATTAACAATCAACCCAAAACAAGGGGGTGGGTAGGCCATTACTCAGCTTGTCGAGGTAGTTGTGACACGGGCTCATGTGTCGTAGACAAGTTATGGGATGCATTTTGCAAGGTTGGCGCTAAACATTGGGTCTGCTGCGCTAGGGGATTATACCATGCAATAGGCTGAATGAGATACTAATGATGGCGATGATGATGATGATTTTGTAAGATTCTAATGAGTAATTATCATAAATATTGATGGCCTGTCAGTTTGTAGATTATACCAGTTTCTCACGATTTAGCCACTATCATGTAAAAATTAATTATTCCAGGGTATAAGCTAACACAATAACATCCATTCAATTGTTATGAGTTTCAAAGGGAAAAAAACATATTTTATTTACACATGCACACAAACCATAAACGAAGCAGAGAAGAAAAAAGCAGTATAATATTGTGTTTATGGTTTCATAATTATTGGGATTTTATATTCATCCCAGTGGCTGGAATCGAAAAGCAGCAGATTTGGCTAAGTGGCATGCTTTCATAGAGGCCTATTGTAAACCAAGGTATTTAGCATACCTACCCTGACAACGAGGATTTCAAAATTGTGAGACCTCTCCAACTTTACTGCTATGAGCATTGACCATGCGTCGCTTATTTACTATCAAATAAATTCTTCATCTATCCGCCCAGTTCTTAAATTGTATACATAGATAACACTTTATTTACGATAAAAATATAGCACACATAAACAAAAGAAATAAAGCGAAAATACGGTGTCCTCAAAATCGCAATTATTTGCCACAGGCCGGCCCCATCATGGTGCTGGGTTTCCTTTCGGACCGGCAGTAATAAACTTGCATAACAAGCCATAATTCAAAAAATGAAATTATAAAAAACACGACTGCTCTGGTAGAAAAAGGTTTTTCATAAAAATATGTCCACTGTTACTCGGGATTATGTATGGATTTTAACGATGCATCCAAATCTGGTCAGGCTTTAGTTATGGTGGAATATATAAGCCCACATACATACCTACATACCTAGATACAACAAACATGAACACTGAAAACACTCCTTTTTTTGGTCAGACGTGTAAAAAACAAAAACGCTTTTAGTATTCATAGCAAAATACTAAGTACAATATCAAACTATTTAATCCATTTTATTTCACAAAGCTCTTCTGTAACAATTTAGCAATAACATGTTAAAATGTGAATTCGTTGTTGCTCAGTTTTGCTCCGGGCTCGTACCACGATAACTTCGTTAACGCAAAATGAGCCTTCAATAGCTAAAGTTAAATTGGGTTAAAACAAAACGGGAATAAAAGTGGGGAAGGATACTGGAGCTGTTTACTTAGATTGGCACGTCCTTTTCTGTACCAGTCTTTGAACATTTTTCCACTTCCAAGTTAAAGTATGTGGGTACGTCTAAGATGTTTTTAAACTCACTTGGGTACGTACAAACAATTTTTCGAGTTTCAACAATCTTCTTCTATGGAACGGTATTGTACATATTACGGATTTCAAAAAAAATGTTGTGGGGCGGTCGTCCCAATGTAATAGTATTAAAAGGAAGAAATTTGAGTTTTGCCAAGGTTTTTTTTAAGCATAACGTATTAGGTGTTTTGCCACAGTAGTAGTGGTAGGACTCTAACTGCAGAGTCCACCTGGGGAAGTACCTTTGCCAGTTATTTAACGCCCAAGCAGACTACTGCTAGTGCAAGTATTACTGTGTTTCGGTATGAAGTGCAATGTTACCAGATAAATTACTAGGTATGAAGAGATCTCAGCGTGACGAGCGCAGTACAGTCCGTAGGATTGTATTCGCACGTTCACAATTCTAGCACTGCTACTGTTGTGGGCAGGTGTGACGCTTACCACCAGGCGAACGTCCCGCCCGTCTTGTCACTCTAATGTACTAAAAAAAAACTCCCCTTATGTTACGTGACGGGGTGGTCGAAGATGGTTTCACACACCTAGCCTGGAATGGGAACTAGCTCTCAAGTGAGGCCACCGGATCGTACTTTAGGTGCTTGGCCGGAGATTTTCAAGTACCTACAAACTTGACAAATATAGCAAGGTACCATAAAACTAACCATTATCAACAGAAAAACTAAATTAATATTAGGTTATTTTAATAACAACATCCACTTTCTTGGAGAGCTAGAACTAATCAACTAGATAAGTAATTCAACAAATGTTATAATAGCTGCGCCCCGCGGTTTCACTCGCGTTATGGTGAAAACGGTGTTGATGCTGATAGAAAGTAGCTTGGTTATTCCGGAAAATAGTCTATCTCCATTCAGAGGGCCATCCAAATCCTTTCAGCAGTTTTGGCGTAAAGAGGTAACAAACATACACCGACAGGTCGGTGTGTGTATGTTTTTGCTATTGTTAACTTTCACAATAGGGTACACAATGACTGATGTTTAAATCGTTGAAACCAATAGCTTTGATGAAGAATTTAAGTAAATAAAGTATGTTTATTGAAAAAATATTTAAATCGTTTATTAATGTTCTGATATATAAGGGTGACGGTGGGGAGACATCAGGGGAGACACGAGACCGTCACCTATAATAAACGTTTAAAGTTTTTGGTAGAGCCAACTCTGTCTCTTTCCAACAAAACAAAAAATGACGTCACGCCTTACTTCTCAGAATAGAATTTATATGGCGTACAGAGAAGTGACGTCACGATTTGCTGTTTCGCCTCTCTGTCTGACATGATATTAAAATGCTTATAAGTTGCTTATTTTTGATCAGATTTTCATCTTTTCATTAATCAGCTATATTTATGGGCCACATTTTAATAGGACAATCAAAAAAACCAGTCATCTAGCCTATTTTTTTCTCGAAGACATTTGGTGTCAACATCCCTTAGGCCAAAGCACCTCACGTATGCCATATAAGCTACATAAAAGTTCCAACATAACTCTTATCGCTTCTATTTTTTACAGCACCTAATGCATTAAAGTGCTAACAACAATCAATCATGGCATTATGAAGGGATCAACGTTTTACTTTCGCGTGTTTAGAACTGTGCTCCTGTAACACAGTGACATACGTTAATACAAATGGGTGAGCTTTACTTTATTTCAAGAAACTAGAGGTCGCCTGCGACTCCGTCCGCGTACGGAAGAAATTAGGCTCGCTCCCAAAATTTTCCACTTTAAATCATTCCGAGCAAACTCTACTAACTCTACCAACTCATCCAATTTAAACAACTCGACTAACTCTACCAACTGTACCAACTCTACCAACTCTACCAACTCCCCCACCCCAAACGTCCCCCCTTTGAATGGACTACCCAAATATCAATTTTCATCACTATAACTTCAAAAACAAAGAACTTTCCATACTACATTCCACCACATTTCCCCCCCTTAAATCGTCCCTGTCAAAAAAATACAGAAAACAGCATTTTTATTTTAAATGAACTACCTAAATCCAAATTTTCGTGACTAAAAGTACGAAAACAAGGACTTTCATACAAACGATTTCCGACGAATACACCCTCCAAATTTCAAGTCTGTACGACCAGCGGTTTGGGCTGTGCGTTGTCTGTCAGTTAGTCAGTCAATCAGTCAGGACAGAGCCTTGTATATATATATATATATATATATATATATATAAAAGTCTATATCTGTCTCTTGTTATGCCAATTTATACACCAGTACCTATCAAATTATTTCATAATTCCTAAAACGAAAGAATGAACTGATTTTATATTTAAAATAACTATGAAATATTACCAAAATTCAAGTTAAACCTGAGAAGCTTAAACCAATCTTACTTCTATCTTCTATGTATATATATATATATATATATTATATATATATATATATATATACATAGAAGATAAGAACAAGAGACAGACTTATACCCCATAGAAGGATAAAAAATACCGTGGAAGCTATTGATTTATGTAAGCTTTTCAAAAGTGACATTAACTTACTATTAAAATACTATCTATAATATTAGCCAAGTTTCAAAGATCAGAGCAAAACAATGCAACAGTATTTTGGTTTCGTCTGTTTCTGAGAACGCCATAATGTTCTTAAATTTATGAGGAAAGTTGCGCAACTAGAGTATAATAATAAATAATAATAATCAATCTAATACAAAACCGTTTTTATGTCAATATTAAAATCCTTGTCATCAGATGTTTACATCGCACAAAAGTTTTATAAATATGTTGAGTTTATGTACTGATTTGATGCTATACATTATGTATTCGCTATGCGTGACCAGTAAGTACTTGGCGACAACGTTTGCTGTAAATAGTTCGTAACTGGCTCACTATTGTATAAAACTAGACAGATAACAAACTCAAACAAATACGAGCCAGTATTTCTGAAAGGTCAAATTAAGGTTAGGCTAATTGAGTATGAAAATAGTTATTATAATGAACACTAATTAGGGATTAGAAAACTAATTTAACTTGAAAAATATTCCAAACAATTTCCTTTGTGCTTTCTTTTAACTACCCAAGTTTCATTTAAGCTTTTGTTTTAATTACCTCTTAATATTTTCTGGCATGATATACGGTACTTAGGCTTTATTTTTTTATGCACAGTTACGATTAGATAAATAGAATAACTTTTTCAAAAAAATAACAACCGCCTTCAAATTAATATGGGAACACCTCGGGAGTATACACTTTCAAATAAAAAAAGATCCGGTCCAAAGAAAGAAAAAAATAACGCAGAAAATACATTAAAAAAAAACATTCATACCGTCGAGCATTGAACCTCCTCCTTCTTTGAAGTCGGTTAAAAAATAAAACTATACTTCAATTATAAAAAATCGTTTAGATAATATAGATAATTACATAAAACCTACACGAATACTACAAAATACCCACTAAACAATATTTTAGATAGTCAGGTAAAAAGAAAATTTAGAAGAAAGTAACATTACCCTTCAAACCGAAACACAGTAATGCTTGCACACTACTGCTTGGCGGTTGAATAAGTGGCAAAGTGGCTATCTAAATACATTAATAATTTGTAGATTATGTTATCGTGTAATAAAGTATAGTTAATATAAAACTGCAAAGATTTGTTAGTGTTCCATTACTAGAAGCTATGCTACCGTAGGTGCTCAAAGGGGAATAAAATCTGATTTATTTTTTTGTTTCCATAATAGCACCAAGCCAAAATGTTGATTGAAGCTGTTTTGGAAATAAGCTAGGTGCTCATTTTATGGGTGCTCAAAAAATTGGTGCTCAATTGGGAATACCCCTGTTTTCAATAGCGGTCAACTATTGAGAACATGCTTCCTCTTTTTTATTTTACAAGAAAGTTTTTTTTAATAATAATCCAATCATCCACAGCCGGAACACGTCCACTACTGGGCGAAGGCCACCCCCTTAAAAGGCAGGGGTATCTTAATAATCCAATCGTACATAAAAAAATAAAGCGTACCTACCTACCGTATTACCGTATTGTATAGGCGTTAAATCAAGACTTTGATATTAATGGCGGTTTCGTCGAAATGAATTCCAACGTCAGCCAAGTAAAACTATAGGTGGTACTCTTAAAACTATTGGCTCGACCAGTGAACAGCTAAAACTGTAACTCACGCAAAACCGACTTCGGTAACTAATACCAAACCAACTGGCATTTTTATGACCAGAAATGTGACTCCAATTTAAAGTTCTATCGATAACCGACGTGATATTTTAAATCCTAAATTCTTTGAGAAGCTACTTCAATTTGTAACTGACTGTAACAGTCCAAGTTGTGCTGAACTCAAACCACGTCTCCGCCCTCTAGTTTCATACAAATTGATATTTACGGTAATAGCGCGAGTTTTTCAACGGGAAGGCAAAGTTGGAGGATAACAGGCTCAGTCAGATACGGACCGGGAATCCAAATGGGCAAAAATTCCGAGTTAAAGAAGTGAAAAACGGATCTACAATTTTCCACGGCGGAATTATTCAAGATCAATTTAATGTTTCAGGAGCTAGCTTTCCGCTGCGAGTTTTCGGAACAAAAGACCCGAAACCCCGAAACAAAAGTGGAAATTATGTACCAACCGTTGTACGCCCATTTGACCCAGAATACTTTTAGCAGGGCAATAGGCCTCGCTTAACATACAGTCAATTACTTACTGAATAATTTATTGAGCGTAAGTGCAGTGTAAATTTATCGTATCGTAAAAGAATACGATGGCCGAACTAAAAAGAAATCGCTATAAAACTTTACTAGTTGACCCAATGGAGATATTGGCCATTGAACCAGTCAGTGTACCGTTGCTTAACTTTACTATTTTTGTACAGACAACTTTAGGTGTTATAAGAGCATACATAAATAACTCATTTTCATAGTGGGCGAAAAGTAATAGCGGAGAAGGTCTCAGACGAAACTGTAATAAAAAATGGCAAAATGTTAAAAAAAAAAAAAAAAAAAAATGTTAAATGGCATAATTTCCCACTGGTTTACCGCTTTGTGAATACAAAATATAAAGTCAATGAGGCACTTGTCCGATATTCAAGAGTAAATACATTTTATTAAAAAAATACGATTTGCAGGGTGCAATTAAGGTAAAAAAAATATTTTTAATGGAGATTATTTTAGCGCCATCTTCTGGCAACGCTGGTTTGGATCTTATCTACGCACGTTTTCCTTCAGCGATCAATCTTTTGCCACAATGTACTATTTAATAGGTATTTTGTGTTGTAGTATCAACTACTAACTTTTTGCAAAATATCTCCTCAATAAATAGATAGAATAGCCCAAATCAGAATGAATACAAGAGTTGGTCAGTATTTTCGTACATGAACTCTATTTTAAATAGTCAGAGATCATAATTTCGACACACTGACCCTTACTTAAAGGACAGATTTTTTTTTTGTTAATTTTTTTTTCTCAGGCCTGCAATTATATTAAAGTTATACTACATACAATGATGTTACAAATTAATTACATTTCTTTCTTTCTTTCTTTACTTTTTTATTTTTATTTATTTAATGGTGCGATAGAGTTGAGATTTGACTGGTATGTATTATTCCAATGACAATCGATGATGACTATTGGTCTGATGATGAATTGGAAAAACAGACACATTAGCTACCCCTAACAAACGACCCCTGACAAACCTTTCGTGCGTGGGCTTGGCATTAGTTTTGTCGTTACGCACGTAAATTATTTTTACAAAATTATAACAAATAGTATAAGGTCCGCAATTAGAGCTAGAAATGTTTTCATAAGGCTTGGTGGCCACCAATGTATCAATCACCGCATAACCGGCATAGAGTTACGTTCGTACAGCCCCAATAAATTATGCGGCGGACCGCACCGTCCCGGACGCCTGTCGAATCCAACGGGAACCAATTAGTCGCCCGGGAATATTTATTTGCGGTTTTCTCAAATAAGTGAGCACCTGACACCTAGCTTGCACACACTTCGTGACTTTATTGATGGGCTAGTTTTATGGGATCTTCTGGGTCTTTGGTTTTCAAGAATTATTGCGGAGGTGATCAATAAAAGTGGATTGTGAGCTAAGCCTAAATAATGCTGGTTGAGTTTTTAAGTCTTCGGATGGACTCCATTAGGGCAATCTACATTTTGGACAAACACGGTACTTAGCGCTTATCCGGATTGTTTGTAGACGTGTATCATCTTCTCGATCTACACGGGTAACATTAAATTAATTTGGATAATAATAAATGATGTTCACTTACAAATAATCTTTTTAATAATATGATCGCCATAACTTTATCACTAGTTATAGTGATAATAAAAAAGCCGTCAAGTCTGACTCGTTCTTGCGACTCGGACAACGAGGGTCCCGTACCACCACAAGTACTGGGTAATCCGCTATAGTAACGAATGTTCAGTGAACATTTCAACCGGCTATCTATTACGATTCACGAGATTATAGGTCAGTAAAGACCGGAAAGACAGATGGATAGACAGACACGGTAGGTGGCTTAATAATAGGGTACAGTTGGATTCTCTTTGGGTACGGAACCCTAAAATAATGTCTACTCTCGTTCAATACACTAACTGCGAAATTTCTAAGAAATGTGTGGTGAAAACATATATTTTTTCTTGTTGTTTTCAATACTCCGTTAAAGCTCCTAGCAAAGCCGCCACAACTTTACTAAGGCATGACTTGGACTTGATCGTGACTGTTTTTGTGCAAACGGCTTTGATTTTTGGACTTATCTTGGTTACTGATACTATCAAAAACGTATAAAATGCCTTGGTGGATCTAGCTCTCTGGCTGGGTTAATCAAAGAAAAATGCATATTCTTGACAATGGCAGAATGTACAAAGTGCGATGCCAGTGGAAACTCATTTCTTCATATTAAAGTGTAAAAATTGAGTTGTACGCAGAGCCACCAAATTGACGTAAAAAGGGTATAATTAAGTATTAAGTATCGTATGAAACTCCTTTCTCCATAAGAGTTAAAGAATTGTACCAGCCCTACACACATATTATATTTGAACTATTAGTCAAAATGGTAGTAGTAAAAGAACTCCACAGGACCTATCAAAACTCCGTAAAATCTCATAGTAAAGTCGCCACAAACGAACTCAAGGGACTGTGACTATGCAGTAGGGCATGATTTGCACTTGACTGTGACTGTTTTATAATGATTTATTTTTGATATGCTACCAATACCTTGAAAATGTATAATGTTTGTTCCACTGGCAGAATGCACAAAATGCAATGCCAAAAATGAAGAAAGAAAAACGACGAACAAAACGTTTGCAAGTTTTAACACCCAGCGCTGCTGGGTGGCTTAGGAAATTTTAGGGCATAACTTGGACTTGACCATGATTTTATTTTATAACTTATTATCTGATTCTATCAAATACTTGTAATATGCATATACTTGAAACTGGCAGAATACAAATGGTGCGATGCCAAAACATAAGAAAGAAAAAAACGCAGACACCGATGTACTTACTTACATAAGCAAAGGTTTAAACTTTTATGTGATTACTTTTCTCCGTAAGTTTTAAGATGCAAAGAAAATGGACTAAGAAAAGGTTTTAACTAGTTTGTAAAACTCCTTTCTACAATTATCAAGACGTAAATTTGAATTGTAGCCCTCCAACTTATTTGTAATGTTGGTCAAATGCAAGAACTAAAATAATTCAATAGGCAGCTGTCAGTTTTCTTCAAAACCGATGCTGGTGGCTCCCTTGCCCATCTGTAGGGTTAAGTTAGTCGTACAATTGATCAAAACTGCATTAATATCGACGAACGAAACGTTTGCGCGTTTTAACGGAGCAGAACGCCATCTAGTAATTTTTTGGGAACTGAAGACACAAACAAAATAACCATTTTTGTTTTGACTTGAGAAATGACGATATATCTATAAATTTACAATTTTCTGTTTTTTTCCATAATAACTGTTATGTGACCTTGCTTCTTGTCAATTTTCAAGAGTTTAGGTCAACGGAAAGTACCCTATGAATTTTGATTTAGTTCACTCTAAAAAACTCACAAAAATGGGCCTAATTTTTTATTGCGTTGTGTTAGAAGCTTTACGTTATTACAGATCCAAGGGACCGTGGACTTACGAATTTGATATTAATTTCAACTTGATATCTCTACACGCGTTTCAGAGAAAAAGGGTCTTGACAGACAGACAGACAGACAGACGGACAACGGAGTGATCCTATAAGGGTTTCCTTTTTTCCTTTTAAGGTACGGAACCCTAAAAATAACTGAGAAATTACTGGGTATGAAGAGATTTAACATCTAATATCTCAGGGTGACGAGCGCAGTGCAGTGCGGCGCAGGATTGTGTTTGCAAGTTCACAATTCTGGCACTGCTAACTGTTAGTGGCAGGCGTGACGCTTACCACCAGGCGAACGTTTTGCTCGTCTCGTCACTTGATAGTATAAATATATATACAGGATGTTAGTTTGAACACGGTTATCCTTCTAGGATATCATTGTATTCATCATTATGAACAATTTTAACTATGGGGCCAACCCTGACCTCACGAAAAAAATGCGGTGCGCATGTTAGCCCTGCAGATCTAAATTTTCATGATTCGCGCCACTGCCGTCAAGGCGCGTTTTGTCTATCTCTCATTGTTAAGTAACATACTATGGCTAATGGCAATCTTAAATACAAAATAGAGTGTGTAACGTAAATCATCATCGTCATTTAAATTAGAGGGGCGTTTTCAAATAAGACCTTAACAGCCTCACGCCTAATAAATTGAGTTAGTTAGAACAACGCATAACATTTTTAGATTGCTCATAAGTTAAATTATGTTTCTTAACTTATGTGACGTTTTTAGGTAAAACTCTATAACCCTTAATGTATTTTTTTCTAATAAACTTGTATTGATATTGTACGAATATCAATATCAAAATAACCCTCGCAAATTTTAAGTTAAAACTTGTATTGTACCAAACTCATTTTATTTTCTCAAGTAAACAAAATTAAATAAGTTATGGTTCAACGCATAAAGTTCACTGAAACGTAACTTTGCTGACTCAGCGGCTTTTAACAAACTTTGCCTCAAGGATTTTCCCCAGATATTATTATCGTATGGTTTTAAAAGTTTATTTTACGTAACATACCTTATCCCTACCTGTGTAGGTACTTACTATACTAATGCAAGAAACACAAGAAACAAATATGTATTCATTTGTTTTTTTTCCACAATATATATTATATTAATGGTGCCTTTTTTCGTAGCTACCTTAATTTGTTCTATTCCAACTTTAGCGCCCCTTCCTTACTTAATGGTGATCTTTTTGGTCAACTTTTCCACTTCATTTAAGTTGTATACTTAAATCGTCCTCAATGGCAAAAAGTTGAAAACTTCAAAAGATTTAACAATGCTTATTTTGAAGGGTCTTTACGCTCTCCACTTTTCGTGCATCTCGAATTGAGTTTTTAAGGGAAGGGCACATCCACGTTTTTGAAATTTTTCTACCGTAAGTAATAAGTAAAATTTCATTTCTTTCAAATAATCAGAATACTACAAAAAAAACAACGAGATGAAACTACATACGTAGTTATAAAGTACTTGAACTTGCAATGTAAGAAGGATAGCAATGAAGGCGGTCCTTTCGAAAATCGTTTACTTATCTAATTTTATCACTTGTTACGAGTATGAAGTGTTTTAAAGAATGAGGGTGCCATAGTATGTTTGTCTTAAAATTTTGACGTCTTCATTTCTTTATACCCCATCTCTACCTACCAGTAATTCTGTCTATTTTTAAGAGAGATGCCATTATTTGCCAACTGAAACAACGAGGTGCCATATTCGTATAGTTTAGGCTGACTTTATATATACGCCTACACTGCGCCTTGCGGTTTCACTGGCGATTCCCGGAATAAATTAATTAATAAATATTGGGTAGATATTTTCCACGTCGCCATCTAGCCCCAAACTAGGCAACACTTGTACTATGGAAACCAAATAGCTGACAAAATACAAAATAAAGAGTAGGTACTTAGCCGATGTGATATTCATAAGCTACCTCTATACTTACCAAAATTCATCCAAATCCTTTTAGCCGTTTCACTGTGAAGGTACAAACGTACACACACACACACACCGACAATTGTAAACATTTACAATAATATACACAGGGTTAGTTCTAATCAGTTAGTATTATTTTAAAAGCATATTCTGTACATCAAAACAAACAACTTTTACTATGGGACCACCATAGAAACCGCAAAAAGAAAAACAGCTGTTCGATACATTTTGCCCAAGGTCGATGAACTTTTTATATGAAGCAGCTGTTTTTTTTTCGCGATTTCAATGTTGGCCCCATAGTAAAAGTTGTTTGTTTTGATGTACCTACAGAATATACCCTTAAAAAGATGCTAACCGATTAGAACTAACCCTACTACTACTAACTATAATAGTGTAATAAAGTGATAGAGCTCATTGAAAAACATAATGAAAAAGACAATTGATAGTAATAGGTAGTTTAATCCAAAAATCACTGTATCCCTTTTCAGTCAAAGTTACTCGTTCCGCTTCAAAAATACATTCAGCATTCTGCAGGCAAAGGTTTAGAACTCTAACCGAAGCATCATTTTAAACTCGTACAATCTGGGATGAATATAGGTAAATATAAATGAGGGAATCTCCTGGAAAGCTTGTTTCACCTTAGAGACTTAAACCTAATCTACACTTCCGTGATGCAACGTTAATCATGAACCCATTTTACAAAAATGTAATTGTATAATAAAAGTGTTCCATTATTATCTTAATAATTCAGAATCGTTTACCCACACAGTTATTTTGTCAATCTCAATTTGTGCCCGTTAAATTAAGTTGAAATTAAAATTTAAATGAGCGTTGAAAATATCATATTCATTTTTGATTAAGTGACGAAACGAGTTAATATATTTGATTTAATCAAAGCGACGCCGGCGAATGAAACCTCAATAGATGAATAAAACTCAAGATTGCGAGTTTAATTATCAACCTAATTAGATTGGTCTGATGAAAAATTTAAATCTTCACTCGAGCTAATTTCCTCAGGATCTTAAGATCTATTTTCATTTCTACGTTACATTTCTACGAATAAATTAAATCTAGACTGAAGCTATGTACTTACTTGGAAGTTATATTATTTTACTTAAATGAAGTCTAGGCTGAGTAAACTCATCCATGAAAAAGCAATAGATATTATACTTAATACAAGAGCGCTCTAAAACCATGTTGTGATATTCTATTTCTCAATAATTACGATCAATAACGGAACATTAAACACACAAAACACTTACCTCTGTCATGAACTGCTGTTGGTATAAATACAAATAGATTTTATTTGACATAAATAAGTAGGTACAAAATTAGATTTGAACCTAGTGACTCTAAACTAGTATTGACTGTATTTCAGAGCCATTGGCTTCTCCTATATTAGGTCACATAGTAAAATGTATGCCACTATACAATTTATATAAAAATATAAATAGCAAAAAAAATTTATAATATTAGGTTGTTCTTTGAAAACACCACTCACCACTTGTGTTTTAGAGTACAAACGAAAGAACGATATCCTTTAGAGCAGGAACCCACGGGATCTCATTAGATTGTAGCGGGAAAGTCCCTCGAGGGCGAACGTCGCCGAATCGCCGATTCTGTTCGATCTGTGAATTCGCGTAAAATACGAAATACGCGACGGTTGAGCCATTAAATTATTGGAATCCTGGGAGAAGGCAGCCCAACTCAACGTGTAGCCAGACAAAAAGATTCAATATTTTACTGCTTGAACGTTATACTACTTTCCATGATATATGCTAATATTACAAGCTTTTAAATTAGGCATGAGACAATAATATGTTAGGATGCGCTATTTGACACTCTCACAATTTAAAGGTACTTGAAATAAGTATTTGAGGCATAGTACAAAATATTTTTCGGTTGTCAAAAAATATAAAAAATATCGACTATAAGAGCGTTTGTCCACAGCCGCCGTCACCGAGACGTCAAAGAGAACGAGATGACAGCGGCTGGACAAATGGCCTTTTCTCGAAAACGATTGTTTTAGTTTTTTATAACCAAAGATAACAATACTATAATCAGTATTATAACCTAGTAATATGCAATCCTAAGTTGAAGGTTAATAGCATTCGTCGTCAGCCATAAAACGTCCACTGCTGGACGAAGGCCTCCCCTTTTATAGAGGGGTGTTGCCATAATCCCCACGCTTGGCAGGCGGCTTGGGGATCGCAGAATGGTCACCACCGTCAACCAAGAGGACGCTGCTGCCCGTCCTCCGGTGTGTCTGGTTGCAGTTTAAGGACATACCTAGGTCAATTAGCAATGCCTTAACTAAATCTGATCATGTAGCTGAGATACAGATGGATTATTAATATAATTATATATTCTTATACAACTAGTTCGAGCCAATATCTGTGACAATGCTGCTAACAAGGTGGGTTTGATAGATCAGGTAATTAAACTGTCTAATTAATATAGTATTTTGTTGTAGTCAATAAAGGCCTTTATATCGTAGTTGTTGGAATATAGACAAGTAGCTACGAACAAACCACAACTATTGTGTTCTTGACAGACGGAACTTGCAAACTACCAGGAGCAAGTTAAATATTGAAGTTGACAAACTAGGAGGAAAGTCTGTTCGTCTTCGGATCCAATTTGAGGCTACGTTTTGCCGTGTGTGTTTTAATGTGATTAACAGTTCGGTGTTGATCAAATGTTTTTGATTAATTCACCACTGGGAACAACACCAATTAAAATTATTTTGGTATCTTTAACTTTTATTTGTATAATCTGCGTTTTTAATTGTCCATTGCTGGACTACGCCTACCCTCGAAGGGCATATGGGCCTTGGATGGAAATGAATTAGCTTGATTTTCTGGCTATTATTTCGATAATATTCGGTTATCTTTATCAAAGAGTGGCACGCGTGACTTCCTTATGATTGACACAGCTAAAAGTTAACTTTGATAATCCCAAAATACCTTTAGAGAGTTTTTCATATCGTGCAATTTTAATAAAATTCAATATAATAATATTATTTTGTACACAAACATAATTTTTTTTGGTTAAAAAAATCGTTTGCTTACTATATTTTTCTATAACTAGAGTTACAATTTCCTTACTCAACAAATTATTTGATCATTATTATTTCAGTGAACCTTTCATCCTTAATTAAAATCAAATCGTAATTTCAGACCCTATAAATGATTTAGTAATACCAAGGTAAGGTATTAGTATTTCCAACTCATAAGAAGATCCGAAATTACTGACTTGTACAGAGACTACACACAAACACGCAGTTCAGCCAACAAAGAGGTTTTTAATGATACAGTCAGATACAGCTAACGATTAGTTAATATTTTTGTTTTATTTATACGGGAATACTCACGTTTAATTAAATCGGATACTCCAACTATAGTTTCGATCACATCCGGTGACCTTTTTCAAAGAGTGAAAACAGAGCCCGACGCGCGTGCAGCTGCGTCCTGTTTAGCACAAAAAAAAACAAAAATATGTGAAAATCACGTCAGTTTTCATGATTAATTATTAGTTTTCAAAACTAGTAAAACTTACTATACCTACTTTTATCAGTTGGTGTCAACTGCGAAACCTGTAAAAAATATCAGATTAGTGTAAACTCATAGCCTCTTAGACTGTTTCTCAAAGTTTATGAGTACAAGTAAAGATAAGTTAGAACCCCCACGTGGGTATAGAAGCCATGGTGGTGACAAAGCGAAGCTAAGAGCTACCCGAGGTGGGCCGCTTTTCCGGGCTTGAAGGGGCTTGAGAAGCGGCTGCAGTAGGGGCTGGGCGGGTCCGGACTTGGTGTGGACACGGAGGGTTTTCCGCATATCCCTCTGATCAGCAGAGGGCACAGTGGACAGCGTGGAAGGAGGTATCCTCATCCATATCCGGGTGGTAGCCGCATTAAGAACTATCCTTGAGAGGGCTTCTATACTCATCTGACCCGCCGCATGGAAGCTGGGGTGTTCGGACTTGGGGTCGTCCGGCGCCCATCTTGCTGGCGTGGTCTCCGAGGTGAATGATGCACGATGGGTCTGGTGTTTCGACACATCGTCATCGGTGCAAAGGAAGCTTGGGCTCCCCGTGGTGGTGCCCGAGAGGACAGCGCTGTCGAGGCCGCGGATGAATGTGAAAGCTTGCCTGTAGCCTCAAAGCAAGGCGCAGTGGTGGAACACCGTTGGGTTTTTAGTTGGTAGGGATCCACTCTGGCGCCGAGTCCAATATAAGCCTCTTGCCGCCCTGGCAACCCTGGGGGTATGCGTAAGTGCATTTTCAAATGCATTTTTTTTTTAACCAATACCAAAGATATTCATTATAATACTATACTAGTACCAATACTCATTGATTTGTATCCCAAACCATAAACTACATAATCACAATTTATGAATCCATCTGCACAGATAATTATAGCCATTGGCACTTTAGCTTGCTAATGTTTTAAGCTATTTTGATCTCTTTCTAATTCTATCTTTCAAAAAATGTATAGCTCGGCCCATAGTTTGCATTTTTAGTAAGAGATAACTTACTAGATGTTACATTTTGACCAAATGCTGGTTTAAAAATAGAAACACCCCAAGCTACGGCAGTTCTGTTAGCACAAATCTCGGAACCATTCAGCCGTGTGTACGACAAATAGAAGTCCGACTATTCGTCGGTCGTGACGGTAAATTACAATTTGTGACCGGGCGTTAACTCCCTGACAGATTTATTCTTCGTACACACGTCCTACTTTGTGTCACAGCTCATAAAGATGTCATTACCATGAATTAATATGGACGACTTTGAATTAATTCCAACTAATAATTATGTTTAGCGATGAGAGGGACCGTTATGGAAATCGTGATTTAGTTTTTAGAAAGAGTTATTATAATTGCAGTCGGAATTATGTTTATTCTTTACGCTGACAACGTAAAGTTAGCGTTAGATTTTATTAGTCATATTTTTGTGTCTCGTAAAAGTTTCGAAATTCATAACACGGATTATTTCTATGGGAACAAGATTTCACAATCTAGCTTGTGTATTCAGGTTGTAGTGGGTTTGTAAAATCTTTGCTGCTTTAGTTAGCTTTATTTTACAAGTGATGATGTTAAATACCGAAGACATTGTAAAAGTCGCAGGAAACCGGTGGATGCAAATGGCAGGTTGTCGTACAGCGTGGCGGTCTAAGGGGGAGTCCTTTGTTTAGCAGTGGACGTCTCCGGGCTGATGATGATAATGATGATGATGATGTTTAATCAAATTGACTAGAAAACATTAATGACTTGATTAAGTAGTTTGTAAATAACAAATTTTTAGGTTTTGAGATGTTAATCATTAGCCAGAAGACACTGCTGGACGAAGGCCTTATTAATAGGGGGTTGCCTTAAACCCCACGCTTGGGGAATGCAGATAGCTTACCACCGTTAACTGAGAGGACGCTGCTATCTGTCCAAGCAACTCTGAAATGCAAGGTTCGAAACAATGAAACTACAATGACGAAACTGAAATGGAGTTGGGGAGGACGTGTTGCCGGGCGCAGTGATGGCAGATAGTCTGACCTTGACGGATTGGTGGCAGCACACCGGTGAAAGAAGCCGCATACGAGTTCATCCAGCCTTTTAGGTCGTCAAAAATGAGATAAACGATGATTGGATAAGAGTACTCTAACAGTAGGTGAATAAAGGTTAAAAGTGATGACTATAAACGATAACCAAGGGGTGTAGAATTATTATGATGTTTTAATTTTTTCATATCACTAGGTGCCGGAAAACATCGCGGGAAACCTTCATACGTCCGGGGAAGAAATTCAATTGCGTATGTAAACCAACCCGCAACTAGACCAGCGTGGTAGATATGATCCAATCACCCTGGTTGTCCAGCAGTGGAAAAAGGCTGATTATGCTATGCTTATTTTGTTTAGTTAATATAAGGTCTAACACAGTATTTGTTTCGAATCAACTTTGTCACAAGTTGCCTTCAATTCCTGAGCCTAAGATGAGCTGATCTTGAAGGAGTACTGTTACTACTCGTATACCACATCTTGAGTGCAACAATTCAGAGTTCGCATTGTAGTCACGTGCACTGCATTGCACTACACATAAATGTTTCAGTGCTCATTCAATATTTTATTCAATTCCAATCTCATCTTGGAATACGGGAGTCTCACTCCTTGAAGTTACGAGAGCAACTTTCAAAGCTCTAGAGACGGGTTCTGCAGAAATACATGGAATTAGGTTTGAAAATTTTATAGCCTCTCATCGAGTCATTTATAAAGCGAGTTTGTTTGGAAATTGTATGTTGATACGAAACAAAATTGTTCGTTTTGGAAGTGTAGCGCTGTTACACAAAGCTCCACAAATGCAAATTTATTTTCCCAAAAAAATATTAAAATGTGACTAAGTATAATGAAATCAATAATAACGTTGTTAGTTAAATCACAGATTACATGATACTATAGTAGTGGTAATACTAATTTATGTTTGGAGTACGATCTTCGATCACAGTTCGATTGAACATATAAACTAAGGTCCTAAGGTTATATTAAATTAGATATAAGTTGACCGTGTCTTTTTATCTGTGCTCGGTACCCCGATGCAGAGACTGTTACATGGGAGATATTATGAATAAGGTATTTTTATTCTAAAGTCAAAGAACCAAAGTTACCGACATAGCTCGCAAGGTTTGCAAGTTGAAGTGGCAATGGGCAGGCCACATCGCTCGAAGAACGGACAACCGATGGGGAAGAAAGGTTCTTGAGTGGCGACGGCAAACCGGAAGACACAGCGTAGGAAGGCCTCCCATTAGGTAGACCGACGAAATTGTAAAAGTCGCGAGCAACCGGTGGATGCAAATGGCAGGTTCTCATACAGTGTGGCGGTCTAAGGGGGAGGCCTTCGTTCAGCAGTGGACGTCTCCGGGCTGATGATGATGATGATTCTAAAGTTACTTATTATGTCAGACTAAGTGATACCAGTACAGAATGTTCAGAACAACTTCGTTACAGCACCGCGTTTCGGTTTATATTTCACAATATTATTACATTGGGTGAACTATGATCAAAAAACTGTTACTATGCTACTAAAACTATGCATAAAAAATGTTTCGGGCCCGCCCAGGATTCCTAAATGAGTAGGCACCTACTCATATTAAAACCCTAAGGTATTTAAATAGTATGTTATTTCCTTTGATTATATACATGTCTAGATGGAGAAATGTAAGCATATGACACGCAAAAAACGGCCCAAGTTGCGCTTTCAAAAACTGTCAATTTGCATAGCTAGCGTAGGGATTCAAGTGACACTGACGTAGTGGATGTACGAGTAATCGCGTAACATACATACAAAAAAAAGCAATGGCCGATTTTCTGACCGACAATCTAAAAAATATATATTGTTCTTAAAAATCCGATACGCGACGAAGAGACATGGCCCTGAACAGTTTCACTATCAAGTCTGTGGTTCTGAAGATTTTGAACGAATGAAGCAAAGTAAAAAGGTCAAATATGTGAAGTAACCTTATTTCATCACTATCTAGTCTGTGGTTCTGAAGATTTTGGACGAATGAAACAAAGTAAAGAGGCCAAAAATGTGAAGTTATTTCATTTATATCAGAGCTGTCATGCGTTGTTTGTGGTTATTGTTTGTCTAACAAAGTATTTGCCCATAGTATTTCTTAAGCTTTCGTTATTCCACGCAAATTAGTAAGTGCGCCTTGCCAACTAATTAGATAATTACTATCAATAAAAATAACAATAACTAACAACAAAAAATAATAACAATAACGTAACAATAACAATTTATCAGAGTTTCAACAAAATGATACAAGAAAACTTGGAAAAGCACTTCACCCACGACCGCGAACTGTGAAAAGAAGCAGTGAAGGTGAGTGAACTGCTTTATCACAAGAAAACTGCGAAAAATAGTGGGCCTTATCTCGCCAGCGTGGCCTATCCTTTGGCCGAAGAACTACGTTCTAACAGCTGTCAGAAAACTTCCCATTGAGAACCTCCTTTTTTGAAGTCGGTTGAAAAATAGTAGATATTTTTTTGGCCATTTTCGTTCGGCCTAGTTGGTATCTAGACAGGTATATAATCAAAGGTTATTTCGTTCCAAAACTTCCAAAGAATTCTTAAACACGAAACATTGTTACATGATCTTTCCTCCACTTCAAAGAATCTATTAATACCTAAGAACGAGGTCCCGTTTCCCTCGAGGCTTCGTTTCCTCTTCCGGAAACGTTCGACCACCGGCGGGTTTTTAATCATAAATGAAAATTGTTCTATAATACTGTTTGAGATTTGAATTTGCTTTGAGGTTTAGGATGTGGTTGAGGTTGGATCTTTACATTATGAGTTAAAACGGGTCGGAAATATATTGTTGGCTCAGTACTTGCTTGGGAATTTTTGTATTGATTTATAATGTTCGTTAAATCTTTTAATAATACGCTTTAAAAAAAAAACAAAAAAAAACATCAAAATCAGTTCATAATTGGCGGAGTAATCACGTAACACGCATACAAAAAAAACATACAGTCGAATTGAGAACCTTCTTTTTAGAAGTCGGTTGAAAATAAATAGAGTAGTAGTTATACATTTGCTTCGTCGTAATAAATTTATAATTTAGTCCTAGGCGAAAAATTAATAGCGAGACTTGTTCGGAACTAGGTATATACCTACCTAATTATGCAGCGCATTCCTATGCAATTTTACATAAAAAGAGATCTACGCGGCAACGTATGTATGTTAATAGCGCAGACTGAGATATTATAATGTTTTGCACTGTATTGTCTTATATTTACTGGAAACGTTGGAAAATTTTACGTAGGTACTTACCCAAGAAATGGCTACCATTTTAAGTCGTACTGTACATAGATTTTAGTGCACTCGTGTTACTCGATTTTTAATTTACATAACTAATTGATCCGTAAAATTTTCTAAATATTGGTAGCGAAGATAACCCAGCTATCATGCTTGGTCTGGTCATGTCATACCATCAACGTTGTGCCAAGACAGGCGGGTGAAGATTTTGGATAGCGGTAGTAATTTTTTCGTAATGTTGGTAGCGTTTTTTCAGCTTCATTGCGTGCAAGAAAAATCTAGTAATAATCTAGTTTTAATCCGGGAGCTCATCATCTTTTCAAAAATAAATCCGAGCGCCTGGTCGACGCGACGCGTAATCAAAATGCTTGCGTTTATTTGGCCCAACGCATTGCCATTCAGCGTGGCAAAGCCGCCAGCATGCTGGGTACGCTGCCGACTGGTAGTGGGTTCGAGCATTTGGGTTGTCCGTAGACTTTCATCGGTTTTTTTTATGTAGTAGGCTTGGTTTGAAGTAGTCTTTGTAGTTTGTTGTAGAAAATCTAGTTGTACATACTGAATTCTTATATTATGGCTCCTTTATCTTTGTTGGTTCGGTATATGGAGACATCTAAATACAAAGTACTCACTGAATACCTATAAACTCCGATCAAAACTGAAATAAAATCCGTCCCGTTCCATCTCAAATAGGCTACAACAAAAGCCTACGCAACAGCTATCTCCCGCGGACTATCCATTCTTTATCTATAACTACCCAATTCCGTCAGCATAAAAAACGCTTTCTTACCATTTAGCGGTGTTTTCGTCCTTTTTTACCTCAAAACCTTGGCGGTAACACCTCTCGGGGGCGCGGTTATATTTGCATTTAGAGCGAACGTCTGATATTCTGACCTTATCAGACGAGATTGTGTTTGAGGGAATTCAGATGACGCGGGTGGTGGGAATCACTCGGAATCGGGAGTCAGTTCATTTTTACGGCTTATGTGCTTGGAATCGGACTCTTGGAATGATATCTCGGAATATATTTGCAGGTGATGCGAGCGTGAGATTAAATCTGAATCTTGGAAATAGCTAGAGTTGGTGTTGCTTGTTTTTTTAAACCTAATCATAAGTAGAGAAATATTAATAAATAAATAGTTTATTGTAATTTCAACCAAAGATATAAATTATTACGTTGGATTCTTGATAACACCAAGTTAACTTTTTAAACAAAATCTAAGAGTCTCTTAATCTTAAAAATGGATTAATGATTTAATCTACTTAATTTACCTAGGAATTAGGGCTTTTTAATTTCTGTAGTAATTTTCCAAAGTACAGGAAAGAGAAAAAAAGATCAATATTATGCTTTACAGTACATAATTAAGCAAAAAAACTAGTTTAGGATAAACTTGAACTGAAGTTGAAAGTAGAGTTGACGTGAAACATTTTTTTTTGCTAATTTGCATGAAAAGCTATTTAAAAAGCATTTTATTTTACCAGCGCTTTTTAATCCACTAAAAACATGTTACTTAATTGACTAACAGCACAGACAATAATATAATTACTTACTATACTATATCTAAGCTAAATACTTACAAATTTTGAACGATACTGAAAAGTTTGCACTGAACACGAGCGGCATTTAACAATAATCTTTTGAAACTAGAGTTACCCAAAAGGCCAAAGAAATGTATGTTCGCAATTTTCACTGCGTTCGTCGTCCTTATTCCCAGAGAAAAGATCGTAAGTTATGCCCTAACTGCTAGCTTTGTTAGAGAATTGGAGCAATGGCTGAAAGAAATAGTTTATACGTGACTATATGAAAATTGGAGTCTTAGGTTGCAAAATGAGAAAACGTCGCAAATGACCTCCATGTTATACCTATTAAGTCTTTCGGTACTTATTTTGGCTTTCATAGTCTTAAACCACATTCAGTATATTAGGAACTGGAACATTTAATGTGATAACCATTTGTACTCAAGAAAATTCCGTGATAATTGTACGTTTTATTTCAACAGCATGCTTAGGTACCTGGCCATTCTTTCAGGACTAACTCGCAGGACAGATTGTTTTAGTAGATTTATCAGTGCTTACTTACACTTTGAATACAGGGTTAAGCGTATCAATATAATACAATAGTTTATTGATAACACCAACACACACGTCAAATTCAATTATTAAATAAATAAATATCGGTGGACATTTATCACACAGCGCCATTTAGCTCCAAACTAAGCAAAGCTTGTACAATGGAAATCAGATAGCTGATAGAATACTTATATAATTTTTTTTTTTTTTTTGTAAGTACATACTTATTATACATACTTCACCTAGACACAAAACAATCATCTAAGTTCGTCACATGCCATATTTTTGTCCTTGGTGGGGATCGAACCCACGGCCTACAGCTCTGAAGGCAGACATGCTACCAACTAAGCTATAGGGCAGTCAAATTCAAAATCGGGATAACAAAGCCGAAAGGAGGTCATTGTATTCAACATTGTGAACAACTTTTACTATGAAGCCAACCTTGAAATCGCGAAAAATAAATCAGCTGTTCGATACATTTCATGGACGGTGAATGTTTTTTTTTTATAAGGAACAGCTCATTGGAAACAAAATTAGAAAAAAAAATGTATATGGGTAAGTATTCTATCAGCTATCTGGTTTCCATAATGCAAGCTTTGCTTAGTATGGGGCTAGATGGCGTTGTGTGTAAAATGTCCCCCAATATTTATTTATTTATTGTTTTTCACTGTTTCAGCGTTGATCCCATAGTAAAAGTTGTTAAAATACAAACGAAATAAACAAATAAGACGTCCTTTCTTAGTCATACCAATACGCGTAATCTTAACCAACATCATCATCAACATTTTATGTTCATTTTTACTCGTTCAAGATTTCCGTGTGATCTCACGGGTGACGACATAGCTCAAAATAACCGATATTAAAATCTGGCTAGAGGCAAACGTCTTATATAGATACTAGAGGTCACCCGCGACTTCGTCCACGTACGGAAGAAATTCGGCCGGCTCCCAAAATTCACCACTTTAAATCATCCCGAGCAGTTTTTTAACCCCCACAACTCCCCCAACTCGACCGACTCTACCAACTCTACCAACTCCCCCGACCCCCCAAACCCCTCCGCCCCGATAATCCCCTCCCCCCAATCCCTCCCAGTCTTCCCCCCACCTCCCGTGAATGAACGACCCAAATATACATTTTCATAACTATAACTTCAAAAACAAAGAACTTTCCATACAACATTCCACCCTTTAGGAGTCGAGTAGGGGTTTCGAAAAATCCTTTCTTAGTAGGTACACCCCTATACATTGAGACGAATACACCCTCCAAATTTCAAGTCTGTAGGCCAGCGCAGTGTGGTTTGGGCTGTGCGTTGTCTGTCAGTCAGTCAGTCACCAGTCTGTCAGTCAATCAGTCAGGACAGAGCCTTTTATATATATAGAGATAGATAGATTGTTCACAGCACTCTACAGCAAACAACCAGTAGGTTGAATACAAACTTGATAACTACTCGCAGCTATAAATAACATAACAAACTAATGAGATTAGTAACAAAACGCAATTAATTCACAAATTGGGACAAACTAATTTGCAAAACAAAAAGATACAGAAAACGGGAAACCTATTGTCGCAAAATTAATTAGCAAACTCGTTTGTAGGTGGGAATCTAATTCTAATTTAAGAAACTTATCTACTTTTCCCGACACGATCTCTTCAGATATTTGACCCGTGGCGAGTAAATACTGGGGATTAATTACAAGACTATTTTGGCGTACGAAGGAAGATAGACCTTGGTAGAGAATTAAATCACACAAATGGAGTTGGTTCGGAAAAATGATGTTAGAAAGAACTAGATAAGGTTTAACACTAAACATCTAATATCTTAGCTTAGCTAAGCTGTCACTGACACAACTTTATAATGTAATGAATATTGTCAAAAGCCATGTCTTCCAAAAAACGTAAGATAACCCGCGTCCCTAATGTTTCCAATAACCAAAAAACTATAGTTTTTTTTTTTAATCTTTTAAAATTGAGTTAATGTTTGTTGCTTTACTAAAAACGCATCATAAAAAAATCGAATCGGATGAGTTAAAAGTGATTGTGTCACAAATTTTCTGAACACCACGATCGAACCTCTGACTACTTCTTCCGAAGCTCGTTTCACTCAAACCCACGCCAAACTTCGAACTTTGTTTTTACTTTGTTGTATTCTTATATCTGTAATTTAATTTGCAATCCTCCCCTTGATGGCCTTTTTGTCAAACTTGTAATCAGATACAGTCAATTTATTAACAGAACTTTAGATTAAGTTTCACAGACATCTGAACAACGAGTACTTACTAGATATTTTAGCGCAAATAAATTAATGTTTAAATTAAAACTATCCAATTTTAATTAAAAAGGTCTTTGAAGTAGTTAAATAGAGTGTTGCTTTGAATGTGTTAATTTAAGTTAATGGAATAATGATAATCTTAAAACTCCAGTGTTCAGAGAGAAAAATTAAGTCGTCACGCTTTACAGGGGCGTCACGGGCAATGCGGCTAAAACCTAGACTAATTTTCTATTCCGTCGAGTGTACGTTTTAAGCGGACCCAGTCAAAATAGGTCACAGGGTGCTTTAGCGGCGCTGGCTCCATTATTCAGTAGGATTCACTGTTCTAACTACCAGGCCGTGAAAATTGCTCGTTCTAATTTTTTACGCTTTCGTAAAGCTTAGTGGGACCGACGAATTTAGGAAATGCAAAATCTTTTGAAATTAAGATAAGAAACACAATACTGCGCTCCAAGACTCATTTTGCGTAGCTCTGAAGGCCGCTTGCCTAAAGTAGGGCTGGGCCGGCCATGTTGGCCGTATGTCGGAGGATCGTTGCGTTGGGCCAAAATCACAGCACAGTAGTTTCCACAGAAAGGCAAACGACCTCCCGGATGCCCCAGACGGAGATGGAGGGACGAACTTGACTCTTACCTATAAAAGGTTGGGCTAAAGTTGTTCAAAACAGAGAGGAATGAAAGGAAGGAAGGGAGGCATTTGCCCAGCAGTGGGACGGTATCGTCGTCATCAGCCATAAAACGTCCACTGCTGGACGAAGGCCTCCCCCTTTATAGAGGGGTGTTCCCATAATCCCCACGCTTGGCAGGCGGCTTGGGGATCGCAGAATGGTCACCACCGTTAACCAAGAGCCGTCCTCCGGTGGTTCTGGTTGCAGTTTAAGGACATACCCAGGTCCGGGACGGGACGATATAGGTCCGGCACGGTATAGGCGAACATAATAATAAAATTCTTTAAAAAAAAATAGATTAATTCTTAGGTTTTTAGATTTTATGGATTTTATTTTAATCTTACTCGTAAAGTACCTACCTATTGTTATTAGCATTGGCCGCGGCCGCACGCGGGTACAACCAGCCGCGATGCAAGAAAGTGTACCTTAAGGCCGCATGTCCACTGACGCCGTCACCGAGAACGTATATCTCGGGCCGAGTTTAAGATGACGTGACGGCGATCGTGTGTCCACCGCGCCGTTATCGGTGGCTCACTTAAAACCAGGCGAACGGCGAGGTACAAAGATAGTATGTGGACAAGAACAAACGTGTTTTGTATTGCCAGCTTATCGGCCCGTCATAAAACCGTGCTGAGTTCTAGCGGTCACGTCGAACTACTCGATACGTCGGTGGCCGGGATGACGGCGCTCGGGTGACGGACGTGCGGTGGACACGCGGCTATGGTAATCTATGTATCACTGCTTCGGTGACGTCATCTAGATCTCGTTAACATCTCGGTGACGGCGTCGGTGGACAAACGGCCTTACTACATCATACGAATAAAGTACAAAATCACTTCCACTGAATATTACATTATTATAGTGGTGGATCTACGTTTAAACTGAGGAGCGATCCTGCCCTGGTACAAGTATAGCATATATTTAAATTTCGTAATTTCACTCACACTCACTCATCAGCCAGATGACGTCCACTGCTGGACGAAGGCCTTCCCCTTAGTAGGGAGGGGTTGCCATAACCCCAATGTAATTGGGGTTGTACTTTCTTAATTTAAAGTTCTATTATTATTTACGGGATATTTACCGTGATTATGTTGTGAAATGAGCTCCAAGCTTAAAACCGTGTCTTAATTTATTTTGTTTTACATAGTTTTGTCGCAAATAAATTAAATTGTATAGAAATGTTCTTTCTAAATTAGGTACTGTGGAATACCGTGTATCATCCATTAATCAAAAGTTATAAATGTGGCAATGTAATGTCACATTTAGAAGGACAACGGAAACAACAAATCCTCAAAACCTCACCCGCAAAAAAGGCCAACATAAAAGTGACAAAAATCCAACAGCAAATTTTCTAGCAACAAAAACAAGCATTCAAATTAACCACGAAACAGGATGCTCGTTACGTGGGAGAGAACAAAAAACAAAAACTTTATGAAAACAGGTGAGGGTTATACGAGAGCCGGAATTTGATAATCATATTTCAGGGTGAGGACAATCGCTTCACTTGTTAGTGTTACCAGTTTTCGCGCATATTCCTGCCTTAGATATCGCAACTATAACTAGAAAGCACAAAACTTCACTACTTGTTAGTATGGTATCTTTTAAGTTAAAATTTTAACTTATATGTTATTATTTATTAGGTTTTTATAATTATGTTTGTTACGATAAAAATCCGTCATTTATAAACCGACGCGTTTTTTTAAGATGTGCTTTCATTATGGATCCATAGAAATTTCATGGAAATCGGGCCAGTAGTTTGGTTTTTAATTCAAAATAACTCGAAAAATTATGTCATCGAAGTAATCGAAATTGCATAATAATCTATCTATTGCGTACCTATTTATCTACGAAGTTCGGAGTCGGTTGTTTTTCTTTTAAAAAAGACTTTTTTGTTCATCATTTATCATAACAACAAGCGAAGTTTTATTCAATATACAAAACAAAATTATGTCAATACTTAAAAAAAACGCGATTAAATTATAAGTTGCTCCATACAAAAGTTCATCGACTTTGGCAAAGTGTATGGAACAGCAGCTTTTTTTCGCGATTTCAATGTTGGCCCCATAGTAAAAGGTGTTTGTTTTTATGTACAGAATATGCCCTTTAAAGTATGCTAACTGATTAGAACTTACCCTGTATAAAATTAAAACAGTACTTAAAATTAAATTGAAACTAACTAACAAAAGAACAAACTCTAACTAGTAAAAACAAACCCTACATATTAAAAAATACAAAACTTAAAATTTAAACTAAAAGCCCCGTAGGATGATGGAAAGGTGGCCAGAATGCTGGCGGCATTGCCACGTTGGATGGACATTGCCAGTTTTTGGCCAAAATATACGCCAGCATTCCGGTCACTTGACACCTCGACTAAACGTTTCGCCAGGTCCCTATATAATATAAGACATGTGCGGCTGGCCTCCAAGGTCCTCTATATATATTAGGTCTTTACCTATGAAATTGCCGTTTTGTATGGAATAAGTGAAAGTACTTATTTTTATAAACTTTTTTATTTCTGTTATTCAAAGTAATCACCCATGCAATCGACGCATCTTTGCCAACGAATTGGCAGTTTATTGATGCCCTTCTTGTAAAAATCAGCTGGACGGGAGGCAACAAACTCTTCAAAGGCATTTTGTACTGCCTCTCGGGAATTGAATTTTTTACCCACTAAAAAGTTGTCTAAATTTTGGAAAAAGTAATAGTCGGTAGGTGGAAGGTCTGGTGAGTATGTCGGATGAGGGAGAGATTCCAACCCCAGCTCTTACAGTTTGGAGACTGTCTGTTGTGCAGTATGGGGTCGCGCGTTGTCGTGAAGGAGCAGTGGGGACGACCGATTGACCAAAACTGGTTGCCGATGTGCAAGCTTCTCCATCATTGTCTCCAGTTCTTCACAGTACACATCTGCAGTAATGCTCATGCCGTTTTGTAAAAAGCTGTGGTGAATCACACCCGCACTAGTCCACCAAACAGTGACCATCACCTTTTTAGGGGTCATTTTTGTTTAGGGCATTGTTCAAATGTAATAAAAATACAACGCTAATCAATAAACAAAAGACTGAGTTTGAAAAAAGAATGTCAAGTTTTTAAGACTAAATTAATTTGAATTCAGAATACAAAGCCATTCCAAAGTTTTTTTCTATTTGAAATGACCAGTACTGAAGAACGGCAATTTCATAGGTAAAGACCTATTATATTTTATTTTAAAAAGTGTTTTATTTTATATTTAATATTTTGTATGAAGTGTTCCTACACTTTAGATTTTTCTTACTGTTTAAGCTTAAAAACATAGAAGAATAATATTTTCCTCCATTAAGTAAGTCGCTTGCCTTTAATACATTGTTGAGTGTGCAGTACCTACTGTACTGTTCGCACTTAAACTTGACGAAAATCTAGACTTTTATTACGAATTTAGCAAAATTGCATCCGCCCTTTTCACACCAGACTGAATCCCAAGTGTCCCGAAGATTAATCGGCGCATTTATCAGACTTTCGTTTGTTTTGAGTGTCGTCGGGGATACCCGGAATTAGGTTGTTCGCAAAATGTGGCCGGGAAGTAAAATAATCCAATTTGAATTTATTGTGTAGTAGCGGCAGAATTTGCTCTGGATGTGTGTAAGTGTTGAAGAATAATGTTTCAAGTCTTTAAGTATCTGCACCAAAATATGATTATGATTAACTATTGTATTAATTGGTAGAGCATAATGTACTTAGGTAAGGTTGAAATCTATTGCCGGTTAAAGGTACGAGCACGTTACTCCGGGCCGCTGCAGGCAGAGCGGGCCGCATAGCGTCGCAAAATGCTTGCATTAGTGATGTACCGACCCGCAGCGCATTGACAGATTTTTAAGTTCGGTATCTATATCTCTTTTAGTTGCATTTTTATTTATGAATTATCGCACACTATGCAGAGGCGCGCAAGGCGAGACGGGCCGCATCGCACTCGGGGGTATTCGACGCGCAATAATCCGACTCGCTGCGCCCCGCATATTTTGCGATAGTTCATATTATAAAATGTATCTAATATGAAATCGATCTTCACGGGCGATGCGACCAGTCCCGCTCCGGCCCGGCATAATGTGCTCGTAACTTTTTTTTTTAAACTGTCTCCGTCGCTCTGTAAAGCCACCGTGGTCACCCACCACAACTTTATCGTCTATTCTTACTATAATCTTTATACCTGTCCTAAACATGATATAAAAAAGTATTATACGTATCAGTATCTATTATCGATACAAAATAGATCCAACCAGACTTAAAAGTAGCTTGAAAATATAACTCAACTATACCTGATAAAAAATAGACATGAAAATCGAACACGTTTTTAACAGCTATTTCCACGTCTTTTTGCAGTACTTAATTTGATTGCTGTCGGTCGAGTCCCACGCAAATAATCTGCATACATTTGCAATCGCAACTACTGCGCCAATGTTACCAGTGTCTAACAGTATATATACACGCGATGTTTTTTGTAATGAGTTTGGTTAAACACTAATAATGGTGTACTGTAATTACGGTCTATTGTTTGTCCTTATATCTAAGTAGAGCGTACGCATTTCTAAGCTTAGCTCTATTGACCTCATTAATAAACAGAGTAGCTTAGAAATTAGTTAATCCATCTTGTTTTCCAGTCAAGTTTTAATGAGTCGAACGACCCATTCAATACCTGAACCATTTAGTACGCACCATTCAGGAACCATTCAGTATACCATTATTAGTGTTTAACTCAATAAGAAAAACATCGCGTGTGAACTTTAGTAAAATTAATCAAAATTTCATCGGTTGCATATTTACAAAAACTAGTATAGTTATAATGAAGCGTAAATCACTTTTATGTTCTGTTACTCATTCACCTGTTCAGTTCAGTTTTATAATAATTATCTTGCCATTCATCTTCGATTAGTAAAAGCTACAACTAGAACAAAATATTGATAAATAACATCCAACCACAACATTCAGTATTTACACAAAATAATTAAAAGTATTTAAGCCAAACATTTCTAACGCTAATACGTCACAAGTATGTTTAACTAATATCATTATAGGTACATAATTAGACCTACACGTGTCTGAATTTAAAATTGTTTATGGGTTATGCCGAAAGGCGTGTCGTTATATTAATTATTGTAACAACTTTCACTGTAAGGCCTCTCGGGTGAATTACATTTGTCTATGGAACAGCTGGTTTTATTTCGGGAGTCCAGAGTTGGCCCCATTGTAAAGGTGACATTGAAGTGTACAATTACCTCCATTCGGCTTAGTTATACCGTTTTGAGTAACATATACTACCACATTCAGTATTTATAAATTGGCGAAGCCTCTATAAAAAATTTGATAGCTAAGCAAAATGCCGAAAATCAGCAACAATTGTCCTAATCTCAAAATAGGATTCCACGTATCCCGTGAAGCATGAATAGGAATGGTTTTCGTGTGTCGTTTTGCGTAGTGCCTACCAATGTTTTACCAAAAAATATTGGTGCTCGTACTCGCTTAAATACAGGATGTTTTGTATAAGGTTAGACAAACTGAAAGGTGTGTTCGGGGACCATTTTGTTAATACAATTTTGGCTACGTGCGAGCGCTAACTAGCTACAGTTATATAACCTAGAAGTTGTCTGTCTAGCGCGTAACTCGTATCTCTTCTAACTGTATTCTTCCTACTGAATTGGCCCGTCATGTACTTGTAGCTGCATATTTAAAGTGCGGAGTGCGAAAAACTTGGATTCATAATTAAACGGACTAAACTGACAGATTGAAATGTCACTTTACAAAATAATGCTGCCAGCTAAAGAACGGTTCTGAATGGTGATGGATATGGTTAATTTTTTATCGTTCAAAAGAATTATCTAATAATAATTAAGTGCCATTAAACGGTTGAGGTGCTTCCAGTGGAAGTTCAGGTAGAAAAGGGAAAACATATTGTAGAAAGTTGTTCTCTAAAATGCTACAGGGAAGAGTAACTTCATTTTCATTACTTATAGCCTTGAAAAGATTGAAATCGTACATAATTCAGGAACAACACTAATTACAAAGACTTATATGAAAATATCGAAATAGTTCACTGGTGTGATAGCTTCATAAGTAAATACATAAATTAAGTTTATTAACATAATTATGTTAAGAAACTTTAATCTTTTTATCCCAGCACTATTTAAATTTTGCCAAAAAGTAGCAACACTCGTAATGTCAGGTTAGCCCGTTTAATTATGAATCCGAGTATAGTTATGATTCACATTCAAAATAAATTCCTATACCAGTAGGTATAGGAAAATAAATAAAAGTATATACATACATGTATAAATAAAATCCTATACCAGTAGGTACCAGTAGGTATAGGAATTTATATACCCATAATATATAATACTCATAATATTTTATTACTTCCAAGACGAATAACCTCGTAATCACAATATGAAAATAATTTGGTTTACGAGACTTTATAATAGAGGAAGTTTTCATCGTAAAAAATTACGATGCTCTTATAACCATAGAACAGCAGCTATTACATTAAAAAGTTATATTTTACATCCCCGTATTGTTTCTATCTTGAATGCGTTGTTTGGAATCGATATTCAAATATCGATTTTTATGAGGTATTTTATCGAAACGCTTAAGTTATATTTTTATGAGCTTATAGAGAAGGTCTCCTACTGCGTATAAGGTTATTTAATAAAAACAATGGGTGGTAAAGAAACTGCTACCTGCAATAAACACGTGTCTTTGTTTTATTATAGTGTATAACGTAGGTATACCGTAGTTACTTATTAGTTGTGACAGGCCAATAAAGTAAAATGTTTTAACAATTCTTTGCGGGAGAGCAAAAAAAGCCTAATGTTTTTTGCATGCATTACATTACTTGCATTTCGGTTTGAAGGGTAATATGAGCAGAGAAATTACTGGGCATGAAGAGATTTGACTTCTAATATCGCAGCGCTGTGCTCTGTTTGCCACGCGAACACTGTCGAAGCGAACTGTCGCTTATCACCTGGCGAACAACGTATCGCTCGTCTCGTCACTACATATGAATTAAAAATTAAAAATAAAAGCAATAATGAAGTAGAGTTAACTCCCGAGCGTAGCGCTGGTGTTATGTAGAGTCGATTGAAGCGAGGGAGGAGTCTTGGGCGGCTTGAAGACGAAGACAAGCCTTTTTCCAGAGGTGATTACCTACTTTTCATACCTTCTGCGAGACAATAAAAACCCAGTCGCGCCCACAAAGTTAAAATGTATATACTATGTCCACTGACCTCTATTATACAAGTTGTATAATAGAGGTCAGTGACTATGTACGCCTTTTTTATTTCTTTTTTGTTTTCTGCTTATGGTGGCCAGTTCGATTTTCGAATAAACTCTTTACAATACCATTATCTAAGACTTTTCTACGAATTTTAACGTTCCAAATTCAAATCACATTATATTCCTTGGGATTTTCATATGACTTGTAAATAATGGGCGATTTTCCGGCATACTATAAAAAAATAATCTCATTGTAAATAGCACTCACCTTGGGCTGACCAGACATCTCGTCTGTTATTGGCGGTAAAAAAAGAAAGAAAGAAGGCCACAGATCACAAATACTTCCCAGTCAAAAATATCCCAAATATTTTTGATTATAGATCAACACAGCCTTCTTTTTTTTTAATTTTTTTATTGAAAATTACACACGAGAAGTCTGGTGGTCTGGTGAAGCTGTGTCGAGCACAACATCCTTGATCGAGCAGTTGGTTTGAAAAACAATTTATGTCATGTTGTCATTTTATCAGTATATTTGCCAATCTCTACCGTAAAGTTAAAAATCTGATTGGTTTGTTCCTTCAGCCTTAGATACTCATTCACTATGTTTATTTACAATTTCACTTAATTTCCGATGATTAAACACGGAGGTAGCCAGAAAACGTAATAAAAGTTACGAAACTTGGGAGAACAGATCACTTTGTTGAAATGTCAAGTTTTAAGTAACTTAAAACCTTCCCGTAACTTAATATCATCAAAAAGTACCTACTCGTATATATATATATATACTTACCAAACATACAGGAGGGTAAGAGGAGGTAAGTTATAAACACAAACAATCAATCAACTTTAATTAAGCACCCTTAAACCCAATTTCGGTCTAACAAAGGCCAAGCGCGAATCCCTCAAAGTTTGTACAAAGTTGACATCAAATTACCTAAGTTTAATAGGTAGTGTAGACAAAACCCTAGCTTAGGTCCGTGACTAACACCCCTGGAAATTCGCCAAAGCAAACGTAGCTCAGCTCTAATATAATCCAAGTTTAGTTGTGAAACAAATCTCGTATTCGCTGTCCGAACTATGTGATTACGAACTAAAATAATCCAGCTGCCAAATAAGACCAGTAAAGTTTGTAGCTCCATTCAGTGTTATGAGGTTACATTATGTTAGGATTTTATGTTTGGTAAAACCGTGCACTATGTGGCGATACCTAATACTCGTTCTGAGATGGCCGCGCTTATAGCATTAATCAATATTAGCCTTTAAGGATAAAGTTCAAAATACTCTGTAAATAAGACGGCCCGCTATATCTATTTCCATGTTATAGTTTATCATCATACAAGCAGCTATAAGCTACAATAAACTTATTTATTGTAACTGAAGTATAGGTATCTAATTTCAATATGGTGATTATGTGTCAGTAAATATCATAGTATCATGTATAAATATTATCATCATCATCATCAGCCCGGAGACGTCCACTGCTGAACGAAGGCCTCCCCCTTAGACCGCCACACTGTACGACAACCTGCCATTTGCATCCACCGGTTGCCCGCGACTTTTACAATGTCGTCGGTCCACCTAGTGGGAGGCCTTCCTACGCTGCGTCTTCCGGTTCGCGGTCGCCACTCAAGAACCTTTCCATCTACAAATATCATAGTATCATGTTATTTCTAATAAAACAAATAATCATAAAAGACAAACATTACCCTATGTAATAATCAATTAATTATGTCATAATCATAATTACCGCACCGGCTACCAACCGATATTGACCGACCAATTGGGACACACCGTCGTTTAACATCAGATAGAGTGTAGTGTGGTGTGTGATCGAACCGATATAAGATTAATGAAAAAACAAACTCAAATAAACGCAAATTTATCAAACAAATTTCAGCTTGCAAAACACTACATTGGCCTTCTACTTTGGTGGCCTTGACCAAATCTTGGTCGTTTAGTGCACGGTAACCATGGAATACATAGTAACTATCGATAAAATGAAAAGCTTTCGGTCATTATAGATTACAGTTTAACAACAATGCTCATACTCGTTCTTTTATTTTAATTAGAAAAAAGATGACAAAAAGAGTTGGAAACCAGTAGTTGATTACAATGATTATGTTCTTGGGGTCAGTCAATATTGAGCTTTTTTTCTGTGCCGTAGGTGGTACTAGCGGACAGGTTGGATGGTAAGCTAACACCGTCGCTTATGGTATCTGTAATACCAAAGGTACTGCACAACCTGTCGGCAAACACGTTGCCGACATTTTAAAACTGTTTGATACATTTTTAGCATATTGACTCATAATACAGAGAAGCAGGTTTGAATACTACCATCTTTCACTCCGTCGATTAATGAATTGCAAATTCTGACCACCAAATTAATTCTACTAGAAGAGAGTGGATAAAATCTAATTGATATACCTAATCGTGATTCTTCTGGTTTCCGTAGAGAATAAATTGAACATTAGTATGTGTAACCTGGTGGTAAACCTGGGTATGTCCTTAAACTGCAACCAGGCCCACCGGAGGACGGGCAGTCTGCGATCTCCAAGCCGCCTGCCAAGAGGGATTATGACAACACCCCTCTATTAAGGGGGACGCCTTCGTCCAGCAGTGGACGTTTTATGGCTGACGACGAAGTATGTGTAACAAAAAGGTTCAACTATACTGAAGGGTATGTATGTACTCCTCATTATGAACAACTTTTACTAATGGACCAACTTTGAAATCGCGAAAAAACAACTAGCTATTCCATACAAAAACACCATTGACCTTGGACAAAATGTATGGAACAGATGATTTAATTTTCGCGATTTCCATAGTAAAAGTTGTTCATAATGATGAGTACATACATACCCTTCGGTATTGTTGAACCTTTTTGTTACATGTTGTATATACTTAGTTGAAGTTTTTATAGTGTAAATGTAATTGCAAATATATCTATAATGTTTGGTTTGAAAGAAAACTTAACTTAATTATTATCATTATCCTCATAATATTTAAGGCTCGATGCAACGCCGTGAGGATAGAAAGTCTAAGAAAGCAGTAGACTATTTTAAGGCTAAAATAAAGCAGTAAAGATAGATTAAAATATGATTATTTTTTATTGTGTAACTGTATACAAAGATGGTGAAATGGTTCAAATTGTTTAATATTGTAATACATGGCTTTATCTGCTTGTGGAATACACAGATTAATAGCTCGACTTGCTTTTTAGGATTGAAGTAGATTTCTTCATTGTTTCTTACAAATATACGCAATTCTAATAATGTACAGGGTTAGTTCTAATCAGTTAGCATACTTTTAAGGGCATATTCTGTTTATCAAAACAAACAACGTTTACTATGGGGCCAACATTGAAATCGCAAAAAAAACTGCTGTTCCATACAGTTTGCCCAAGGTCGATGAACTTTTTGTATGGAACCGCTGATACGTGGCTTGATATGGCCCCATAGTAAGAGTTGCTTGTTTTGATGTACAGACTATTCCCTTAAAAGGATGTTAAATGATGAGAACTAACCCTGTACCTATAGGTGCAGACTAGAGAGTTAGAATATATGTACTTTGAATAAATAGTGTAAGTAGTGGGTCTGTAAGTACTGTTCATCCGTTTGTATATACTTCGAAGACATAGTTTTTTTTTATATATAATATGTGGATTCCACGTCAACCGAGTCTCCCCAAATGATGATGCCACAACTTTGAGGTACCCATACGTAAGTTATAGCAACTGATATATGTCTACCCAGACATAGCCAGGTAGACAGTTAGAAAGTCTAAGGCATGCAGTAACATATTTAAGGTTGAGCTAAGCAGTTATGATAGAAGTCTAAAAGAGCAGTAAAAGATGATGTAAAGTCAAATCAGAATAGAAAGCCTAAGGATTCAGTAGAATATTTAAGCGCTAAAGCGCTTATCATATCCAGTAGACATTTTACGCCTTCGCCGTATTTCATCACAATTGACGTCGGTTGGCAGAGTCAATTCAATACGGCTCTCATGCAAATTCAGGTTGATTGTCGTCTGTATCGGCAAATAATCGACTAGGGCCTGGCTGGCCCCCTGCAATCGACCACTCTCGTACGGAATATGCATTGAAGTAATGAAAGGGGAAAGGTGTGTAAAGGGGTGGGTAGTAATATTGATTTTAAATTATTTTTTTATGGAACCACCTCTGAAGTATTACCTAATAAACAAAATAATCATGAAAATCAGTTCATAATTGGCGGAATAATCGCGTAACGTAAATACAAAAACATTCAGTCGAATTGAGAACCTTCTTTTTTGAAGTCGGTTGAAAAAAATGGTTAGATACTTATCGTCATGCAGAAACTTTACTTTGTTCACCTCAATTATTCTTACATAATACCTTGTCTTAAACAGCCTTTTCAATACAATTAAGTGACGAGACGAGCAAGACGTTCTCCTGGTGGTAAGCGTCACGCCTGCCACAAACAGTTACTGTGGCAGTGCCAGAGTTGTGAACTTGGGAACACAAGCTTGCGGCGCACTGCACTGCGCTCGTCACCCTGAGATATTAGATGTTAAATCTCTTCATACCTAGTAATTTCTCTGGTAACATTGCCCTTCAAACCGGAACACAGTAATGCTTGCACACTGCTGCTTGGCGGTTGAATAACTGGCAAAGGTGTGGTACTTCCTCAGGCGGACTCTGCAGTAGAGTCCTACTACTACAATAACCGCTATTGCACATCATATTTTACTTGCGTTTTGAAAGTCGCTATTTAAAGTACCAGGAAACAATCGGATGGAAATTACTAAAAGCACCACCTTATCAGAAACAGTTGTGAACATATAAAGATATTAAATAAAAATCTTTGAACATTACATTAAAGTTGAAAATTGTCTAAGCGACGCAGTTAGACAGAAACCACAGCAACTACTTTATTAATTTGTGCGTTCCATGTGTAACGAATGACGAGTACCTAAGTTAAACATTCTTCGTCATCGCGGAATGCTCATCACCGTTTACCGAAAGGACGCTGCTTCCCGTCTTCCGGTGGTTCTGGATGCAGTTTTAGGACATACCAAGGCCATTTAGACATTTGTATGACATAATCATAGTCAAAATTAGTGTGTCGGTATTTATTTCTAAAATGTATCATAGTCTAAGAACACTTTATAGGAAATATTGCACTAAATCCAACAATATCTTTGTTTAGCCTTATTTATTTGAATAGACCCTTAGTGCAGACATTATATTCAATTCGTTATATGAGATTTCCTTTGACTTAGATTTGTTCCATGGTTACAGAAATCGGACTGTTCTGATTTATGTAAGGAGAGTATAGAGCTCGTTAAGTTTACTTGTAAATCTGTATGTCTCGTTTCCGCGGTCCAAATAAATACTCTAGCTATAAATTATTTAAGTTGTTTTTGCAAGTGTAAAATAAAAATAAATATAATGATATATTATTATTAAATTGAGTGCCTGGTGACAAGGAATCATCTTTTTTTCAAAAATATATCCGAGCACCTGGTCGACGCGACGCGTGATCAAAATGCTAGCGTTTATTTAGCCCAACGCATAATCATTGCGATTCAACGTGGCAATGCCGCCAGCATGGTAGGTACGCTGCCGCCTGGTAGTGGGGCTGAGCATTTGGATTGTCTCTAGACTTTAATCGATCTGGATACAATACTTATATTTTTTGTGTAAGTAGGCTAAATACTTGGTATAATTTAAGTAGTCTTTATAGTTTGTTGTAGTTAAAAGACCCCAAAAAAAAGTAAATATAAGTCGGGCAGCTGTTCTTGTTAAATTCATGGCAATAATATGTCAATATAAAATAAAAAGTTATAATCAATTTATTTTATTTTATTTAACAATGTCATTTCGATGGACTTGTCTCTATTTATGAATTCCTTTAAATCATAGAACACATTATTCATGACTTGCTTGACCGATAATTCCCGCACTTCAAAACTTGAATGAATTCACTAAATCCATTCCATCTCCCGTCTTTATTCATGTGTATATTCTTCCTTGTGGTTGCCTGGAAGCGATCGCTTTTAGCGATAAGGCCGCCAATTGTGGCACTAGCTCATAAGGTGTATCTTTCTCTATTGTATTTTTTTGGTGTGCACAATAAAGAGTTTCTATCTATCTATTCCATGTTTCGTTTTTCGCGCTGCTTTTAGTCTATTCGTTCTTTTGTCAATGCAGACTTTTCCCATCCTCCACATATCAACTTTTGACTACTACTACTATTACTTTGTGCTATAACTGAATTTAAATGCAGGATTCACAATTGTGTTTTGGTTCGTCCTATCCTGGGCAACATTTAGGCTTTAATTATGATCATAACTAGAGATCATCTAACACGTTTTACTGACTTGTGTTTGGGTTAAGCACCTTGGGTCGAAACCGGGGTACGTCCCTAAAACTGCACCTAGGACCACCGGAGGACGGGCAGCAGCGTTCTCCCGGGTAACGGTGGTGAGTATATTCTGCGATCCAAGCCGCCTGCCAAGCGTGAAGATTATGGCAACCCCTTCCTATTAAGTGGCCTTCGTCCAGCAGTGGATGTCTTCTGGCTGATGATGATTTAGGTTAAGCAAGCTTAACCTTGCGCTGCAAATATACGTACTTATCTACGATGCTTGAGAACCGAGCTATGTAATGCAATGTACACAACGTACATAGCAACATTAGGTGTACTTACGTCACCAAAATATAGGATGTACGTAAAGTCTGGAGGTTGTTATTATGCCCAACAACTTAATCCGGTACACGTGCTTGTTTGCGACACGTATCTCTCGCGGAGTAGTGTTGTATAATGTGGCCTAAGTTGTTAAGATTTGCGGTAAAAGGTGTGCGCTTACAAATGGAAAGGATTAGAATATTTTGCAATTTTGTCTTTATTGTCTGTTGGTCTTACATATTATACGGGCAAGCGTTCTCCATTGTAGACTGAATTTCGAACGCAGGCGCATTGTTAAATTACTATTATTGTTACTTTTTATTGAGTAAATTCCTATACACTACTTGTTAGATATAATTATTGTCGCAGGGAGATGATAAAAACGGAGATTTGAATAAATCTCTAAGAGACTTGATCAACATCTCCCGGCAATTGATCAAATCTCTAGTTTTATCATATCCCTGCAACATATTATACGAATTGTTCATAACAATGAGTATTTATCTACCTCTGTTGTGACGGGGATGCAAAACAACTGCTTGTATAATTGTCAAGTAACTATTTACCGAACCTACTCACTACAAAATAATATTTAATTTCTTATCGACCGATTACTTTTTTTAATTACTTCTGCCCACTATGTACAATAACGAATAAATCAATGAGGCATCGCGCTTTCTTGCTGGGTACGCTGAAGATGGTACATAGTGAGCCGAAGTAAATAAAAAAAGTAATCGATCGATATGTTTTTTTTAATAATATTGTCGCATGCCAGAAAGTACCCGTACCCATGCAATGTTTCTTCTGGACGTTTTCCTTCACCGGCAGCGTCAAGCCCATTGCTGGGATGTGAACCTACGCCCTTTGGCGTGCAACTCTAACGTGCTAGCTCTGAGCTATCCTCAGTATTGACGAAAAAAGCGTCAGCGGAGTGAAAAGCTGTAGAGCTTTTATAACTTGCACCAAGCGCGCTAGGATATCCAGCTTAAAACGAGCTTAAGCATCGCGCATTGCTCTTGAACTCATCGTCACTAATAGAATTCATAAACGCACTGCGTTGAGATTGGAATATTTTAAGTAAAACACCCTCTGTACAAAGACGGAGCATTCTAAGCTAAATTGGAAATAACCACAAGCGCTTTTACTTACCCCGTACTAATTATATATGATAGTACTTCAAATAAGATTACAATTTTTTGTAAACTGCTGTACCAGAAAGAGTAGAAAAGAAATCGGGGCGCTACTTTCTATGCAAACTCTTTAAAATGACGTATAACTTGGCAACACTGAATAATATTGATAACTTTTAGTTCCATTTTATTTAATTGCTACTTTTTCTGGTACAGCTGTATGTACCTACTCATAATTGTGAACAACGTTTCCTACGGGGCAACCCTGAAATCGAGAAAAAAAAACAGTTCCATACATTTTTTCCAAGGTCAATAAACTTTTTGATTGGAACAGCTGATTTTTATATCGCGATTTCAGGGTGGGCCCCATAGTAAAAGTTATTTATAATAATGAGTACCTACACCCTTCAGTATGTTGGACCTGGGTATGTCCTAAAACTGCAACCAGACCCACCGGTGGACGGGCAGCAGCGTCCTTTTGGTTAACGGTGGTGACCATTCTGAGATCCCCAAGCCGCGCCTGCCAAGCGTAGGGATTATGGCAAAACCCCTCTATTGGGAGGCCTTCGTCGAGCAGTGGACGTCTTATGGCTGACGACGACGACGACACCCTTCAGTATTATTGAACTATAACATTACGCTCGAACAGAATGCTCTCGTCTCTCGATCTTCTCACACTGAACGCCACTGCTCTCGCCTTCATCCCTATTCTTCGCTACCGTCTCGATTCCATGCCTCTCTCGTGTCATCCTAGCACTATTCTGTTTCCTATCTCTACCATTTATAATCATTCAACCACCAGGTTTCTGCTCTATTCAATAATTCCTGTATTAGGCCACATGAGTCAATACTTCCAGAAGCTAACATAGCGCCTGTTACTGAACTTGTCAAATTCCAGGCAAACAATCAGCAACTAACTACCGCACAATTGGCAAGTTTCCGGCTCGCGCGGGTAGGCCCTCGTTAGCGGACACTCGGCGACGCCCAATTATAGACCAAGTTCACTCATAGAGCGGAACCATCAATTAAGCATACGTGATTTCCTAGTAAACATAATTGAGATACCTATATTGCAGTAAGAATTTATTATTATGTTTGGCCGCGTGCGTTTGACAATGTCACGTACCAACAGGCGAGTTGATGGTCAAACTTAGTGGTTCTACGTGTTTTTAAGACAAATCTCAGAAGTCATTATTTTTATCGATTTGAAAATTTCGTATCGATTTTCAATTTTGCAGGTAAGTATCACATCACACATCAACAGCCAGAAGACGTCCACTGCTGGACAAAGCTGGCTGGCTGGCTGGCTGGCTGGCTGGCTGGCTGGCTGGCTGGCTGGCTGGCTGGCTGGCTGACTGGCTGCTGGTCCCTCAATAAGGAGGGGTTGGCAAGTAGGTATATCCGACTACAATACAAAAATTTGGTACCACGAGCTGATCTGATGATGTAATAAGGCGATAAATAGTGAAGCCTTCAGTGCATTATAATATAGTAAACTCTTAGTGCACTAGCACACGGGACACGCGCGACAGCCACAAAATGCCGCCGTCTGAAGCTAGAAGCGGCTTCTGAGTATAGCGGAAGCGCTCGACAGCCACTTCTACCGTGTATGGCGAGGTCATTATAAAATGTATGAAAACAGGAGTCCGCGGCTCGGTGGTGGAGTTTTGTGCATGTCCCGTGTGTGGCTAGGCTTATAGGTGGGATAATTTATTTTGTATCGATGACACCCGTACATTATAATAATTATAATATCACAAGCTGCATTACTTACCTACTCAATAGAAACTAGGCATACCAATAAAATTACCCCATTTAAATATAATCGTCTTACCTAACCGTACTCACAAACTTTTTATTTAAATGTATAATTTCCTAGCCTGACTCGAACAAAATAGTTTAGTTAGTATAATGGAGAATTTCAAATTCACGTTGCATAGTTCCAGTAACATTGTAGGGTTCGCTAACAAACTGTTAATAGGCTTAGGAACTCAACGACTTACAGTAGAGGGGACACTGGTGACTAAAAAAGGGTAGAATAAAGCTGTCTGTACACGCAGATTAATCACGTTTCATAAAAAAAAACTCGGAAGGCTATTCGTAATAAGTAATAAGTGGCGAAAAAAGTAGATTGAGGTAATTTGACAAATTACCACACAAAACTGAGACAAAGTTGGCTAGTACAGCATTCAAATCTACTTAGCTTGTGAAGCAAAGCTAGCTATTGTAGTATTTAATGCTAGCTAGTGATGGGATAAATCCAGCTAGTTAAGTTCCTACTCAAAGCTATCTAGGGATAAGACGAAGTTTTTTGGTTAAAAAGTGTTTATCAATTTCTTTCGAATTACGAATTGAGTTTGACAAAAGAAGACAAAACACTTTTTAACTAAAATAGGTTTAAAATACGTTTTAGTGTTTTATGCATAAGACAGAAGAAGATACATAGCACTACTTGTAAATATTAAAATGAGTTATCTCAGTACGTCTGAAGCCACCATAGTCTAGTTGGGAGACTGGTCGACCTGAAAGCGTGACGAGCGGGTTCAAATCTCATTCCCGAACCAATGAGCTATTTAGAGTTTAGGCACGGATTTTATGCCACTAGCTTTTCAGTAAAGAAAAACATCGTGAGGAGACGTCCGGAGAAGAAATTCAATATGTGGTGGACATCTCGGCCACCCTTTGAAGGCTTATCGAGGTCTAAGTCGATGGTAGTAAGTAAGACTAATGGCTGATTCGTCATAAGCCATAAAAGGCCCACTTTGGACGAAGGCCTCCCTCATAATAGAGGGGTGTTGCCATAATCCCCACGCTTGGCAGGTGGCTTGGAGATCGCAGAATGCTTAACACCGTTAACCAAGAGGACGCTGCTGGCCGTCCTCCGGTGGTTCTGGTTGCAGTTTAAGGACATACCCAGGTCCAATGGTTGATTATTATGTCAGTATCTCATAGAGATGCTTTATAGGAAACTAATTCTTACATAGATCTTACTAAGGCATCATATATCAATTGCACGTCATTAAAATCACCTTATACAAACAATACTTCGTTTGATGAATTTTCATTCAAGTTTCCACGTTTTACTTATATTTCGACGCAAACAGATTCAGAGCCTTTATATTTATGTGTCCCAATTCTGCAAACATACGACAAGCATGAAGCCGTATGCACAAGTTGAATGTACATCATTACGGCTATATCTGTCTCCCAGTGAATGGGCGGCCTTAAAATCCGGGACAGGCTTAGCCCAGTACACTTTCAATGGTTTAACTTTAATCTAGTTCAAGTTGAGATCAACTCGGATCAACTTTATTTTTCATTTCCATCCTCTTCCACCGGCCTTTATTAAAATTAACTGCCTACTCAGAAACTCGAGCGAGATTAGAATTTAAAATTGAAGACGAGAAAACTACAGTTGTTTATTTTTTTCTCTCCATTTTAGCAACTCGTAAAAAGGAGATATTTTATGTAATAATATTTTTAAGACGACTACTCGAAATTGCGTAGGTTGTCTATCTATGTTAAGCTATAATACTTAATTATAATGACAAGCTCTCACAGAAAAAAATATTTGTTTCAAAAACATTATTCTACTTAATTAAGTTCTAACAAGCTCTGAATTTTTCATGACCTATACAAAGAAACATTCTTCTTTTTATTATTCTTGTACTACGTAAATAGTCTGAGGCACTTTTATAATATCCTTGTTAAATATAACGATGGATACAGTTTTAAAACTAATTACTTTTCTTTGGAGAAAGAGCGTAAATAAAGTTTGGTTAAAGTTAGTTTTCATTAAGACGTTAAGGGAAGTTGAACGTAGGGCGGAAATTGACCAATTTTGGTGTTACGTAGCGTGCCGCTTGATACCGTCTTAATGCCGTTCTGCACGTTTTTCTCAGCAATTGGAATTACTCTAGGTTTTGCTACAGAAAGCTACCTCACAGCTTTTGGTCAGACTTCTACGAGGAAACTATTTAAGAAACAAGTTCCAAACCGTAATCACTACACCAACAAATCGCTTAAAAACGCGTTTTATTTTATTTTACAGGGTTAGGTTAGGTTAGTTCTAATCAGTTAGCATCCTAATATCATCTAATAACATCTAATATCTCAGGGTGACGAGCGCAGTGCAGTGCGGCGCAGGATTGTGTTCGCAAGTTCACAATTCTGGCACTGCTACTGTTAATGGCAGGTGTGACTCTTACCACCAGGCGAACGCCTTGCTCGTCTCGTCACTAAATTGAATTAAAAAAAAACCTCTTAAGGGCTTATTCTGTAAATCAAAACGAACAACTTTTACTGGTGGGGCCAACATCGAAAACGCAAAAAAAACAGCTGTTCCATACATTTTGTCCAAGGTCGACGTACTTTTTCTATTAGCTGATAATTTGTTCGCGATTTTAATGTTGGTCCCATAGTAAAAGTTGTTTGTTTCAATGTACATAATATGCCCTTATAAGGATGCTAACTGATTAAAACTAACCCAGTGTATAAAAAGTTCGAATATGTCAATTGCGCTCCATACACGGCGCACAACCAATCCTAAGCTTATTAAACCATAAATGATAAATAGATAATTATAATTGATTTAAATGAATATGTAGATAATTTTATTTACGGCTTACTTTGCCAAAACAACACGACTTAACTGGTATTGCCTTTGCGCGATAGAATCCGGAACGACGATATTCGCCTAAGAACCAAAGTTACCGACATAGCTCGCAAGGTTTGCAAGTTGAAGTGGCAATGGGCCACATTGCTCGAAGAACTGACAACCGATGGGGAAGAAAGGTTCTTGAGTGGCAACCGCGAACCGGAAAACCCAGCGCAGGAAGGCCGCCCACTAGGTGGACCGACGACATTGTAAAAGTCGCGGGCAACCGGTGGACGCAAATGGCAGGTTGTCGTACAATGTGGTGGTCTAAGGAGTAAGCCTTCGTTCTGCAGTAGACGTCTCCGGGCCGATGATGATGACGATAAGGCCGCCACTTGTGGCACTAGTTCTTAAGGTTATTGTTTTTATTGTTGTTTTATTTTTAGTGTGCACAATAAAGTTCTTCTATCTATCTATCTATCATTGATTTATTTTTGAAAATGGTTAAAAATTTGTTTATATTTTTTTTCATTTTTTGTTTTGTCTCTCCTCTGCTATGAGTAGTAATTTTTATTGTATGTTTAAATCATGCCTAACTATTTATTATGACCTCCGGCAGGACTCAACCTGCATACGAGCAGTCACTATGGGTTACCTATTTATGTATCATTAACCTTAACAAATAGACTACCTACGTGATCATTGTTGTCATTATCTGGTACCAGCAAAAGTTATCTACAATTATTTAGCATCGAGAGGTAGATCATTTTCTCATTGTCACGGATAAAGTTTTGTAAGTAGATATAAACCCACTTGATCAAAAATCCAAAGTCATCGAGCCTTTCGACCCTTATCTGCAGACTTTCAACGAGTGACGCGTTAGTACCCATATCAAAACGTTTTTGTGAACATTTCTCTGATAATGAAGGAAAGAGCTTACGAACTACCTCAATAATGACTTTTTTGCTGAATGGTTCGAATGAAAGTACTTACTACCTTTGACTATAGTTCTATTTTATCTGCCTATGTATTTTTAGGGTTCCGTACCTCAAAAGGAAAAAAGGAACCCTTATAGCATCACTTACTTACTTGTAGCGACTGGTACGGAACCCTCGTTGTCCCAGTCCTCAGATTTGACGGATTTATTTTTATCTAGGACTTGAAACTCGTTAGCTGCTGTTATAATGCCTGTGTTTAAAAGAATTAACACTACAACCGTTGTTTATTCGTCTTTAGCAGTCATGGGGACACTCGCTGTGCTTTTGAAATCTACACCATGTAAATACATCTACACCAATATTGTTAAGAGGAAAGATTTGTATTTATTTTTTTATCACAAAAAAAAATTACAGCTGTTTCATACAAAAAGTTCATCGAGCTTAGGCAAAATGTATGGGACTGTTGTTTTTTATTGCGATTTCAATGTTGGCCCGATAGTAAAAGTTGTTCGTTTTGACGTACAGAATATGCCCTTAAAAGGATGCTAACTGGTTAAGACTAACTCTGTATATACGTGATATTAAACTGTAGGCAAGGAGACTCAACTACCTTATTATTATTGTACTAGGTAAGTACATTATCATTCGATTGTTATCTCTCTCTTATCCCAGAAGGTTCGCACAAAACAAAAGCCTCCTAATTGTATCCTACGATTATCTTCCTTCCAAAGATCTAAAGGAGCTTGCATAAAATTATATCCGTGGATTTAACTAGGAAAATACAAAAGGCAGATAACCTTTGAAATATTTTAAAAGCCCCTAAATAAAGTACCCGAGATCAAAGGAGAGTACTTGCAAAGAAGTCGCCTCGGGCTAGTGGCTACATTTATCACTGAGCGATGTTCTTAAGCTACGTCATGGTTACTAAATCGAATAGCTGGACGAAAATGAGGGGAATTTTATGAAAAGAGATTTAGATGTATAAAACATGTTGTATTGTAGTCAAAAAATTTCGAAAAAGTATGTCAACAAATTAGCAACTGGTTTTAAAGACAAAATTAAATCAATTATTAACAGGTGCTAAAAAACTGTATGCGTATTCGTAGGTACAAAGGTGGCTCTTACTTGGAGAATATAAAAACTTTAAATAATCTAACTTCTTTCACAATAACACACTTTTACGCAAAATTATAAGGTTCTCTAAGTTGGAGGATATGTAAGAACTTTAATACATTTAGCTTTTGTTCACAATAGCACACTTATAAGTGAATTTAGGTTGTTAAATACTTATTTATTTGATGTCAGAAATTGTTGTACTTAGCTTTAAAAAAACAGTTACTGTTTTTTTTTAACCCAAAGATTTCATTGGTATGTGCCGGAAACAAACCCACAACCTTCAGAAAGTAAAGTGCGTCTTTACGTAACTGGGTTAACACGCCTTAACGAATTTCCAGTTACAAATACACATTAATTTGGAAGGTGAACGAGTGAAGTTGACAGATAGTGTAGGTATTTAAATACCTAGTGATTACGTGGCTACTTAGGCTCGGCGCGAGTAGGTATGTGGAATCACATTCATCGTTTAATTTCTTCTCTTGATTTTTATCTACGTTTACTCACGATTTGTTCCGTTGCAAAACGGCCAGAAGCAAGTTTTTTTTAATCCAAAGATTTCATTGGTATGGGCCGGAAACAAACCCACAACCTTCAGAAAGTAAAGTGCGTCTTTACGTAACTGGGTTAACACGCCTTCACGAATTTCCAGTAACAAATACACATTAATTTGGAAGGTGAACGAGTGAAGTTGTACAAATTTTCAATTATATCTCCGAAGAAACTCGAATGTGGCGCGTTTCGCAGTCTGCCGACTTCGCCTCAGAACTTTCTGTTTACATTTTGTTAACGAAATGAGAATTTAAAGCGAAATGTCTTAGCTACAAAATGTGCGTTAAAAGTCAGGGTGGGAAAGGAATAGTTGTACCGTAAAATCGCCAACTTTGCCGTTTTGGAAGCAACTTTAGTAAGACTCTGTATTGTGAAGCGTTCAGTTCAGAGTTTCTGGTCACTAGTTTTGAAACTACAGTGCTTTTCTTAGCTAATTCCTATTTTAAGTTTTCGTTTATTCCTATCTTTTTTCTGATTTTGTAAAAGATAAATCCAAAAAAGAACTTAACAAGTGACGTTAAACATACGTTTACAATGACTTTGAAAAATACAAGCTGTTGTTTTGCATCCTCGGCCTCGTCATATTTAGAGCCAGAGGTAGCTATTATACTCATCGTTGTGAACAACCTTTACTAAGGGGCCACTAAATCTTCAAATTTACTAAATCGCGAAAAAAAAATATATTGCTGTTCCATACAAAAAGTTCATTGACCTTAGACAAAATGTACTTAATGCTGGCTCGAAAATGTTGTTCATAACAATGATTATATCTACCTCTGTAAATATGTATCTATATCCTCTGGCGAGGATGCAAAACAACAGCCTTGTGCGATTTGTGTTTTTTGTATTATTATTTTTTAAAGAAATTCTATACAATTGTAGTGTTTATAATGTAGTTTTTTTTTTTGGCGCAGCTCTGTTTATAAGGCAGTTGTGAACTTTGAAGAGCGTCGATTGCAAGACCTCGACGCGAAGCGCCTTATCATTAAGACCCGTCCGAAGCCTTCCTATATTTACACCTACAATGCGGACGGTCAACTGCACTGTGCGCCTTGCAGTAGGACCTTTAAAATTAAATTTGGTTTTGCCAGCCACCTGCGTGCTCGCCACAAGAGCTAGCAAGGTTCGCTATTGACGGACACGCCAAGGAGGACGATATATATATCTACACCAATATAATAAAGAGGAAAGATTTGTATATATATCTTTTGAGTGTAAGCTGATAAAAAATTAATTAATCTATAATATAATTAAAATTATTAAACTATTTATCTATCCATATCCGATTAGGTTTTTTATTTACATACTAGTAGCGTCCTATGGATTCACTCTACCTAATACGGAGAAGTAGAAACATGGTATCATTATGAACTATGTAAGTTTATTCAAATTTTAAACCAAATCTGTTAAGTGGTTACATACGCGAAGAAGTGACAAATATTCACACAGTTACACACCCATACATACACGTCACATTGCCAACGTCTGCTTTTATAATAATTTTATAGTAATTTTGTTGTATAGTAGAATCCAAGTGTTCCAAGTGTAATCAATTGAGGGTAAACTTCTGTGCTCTTAGTACTGGCTTTTTTATATCCATACAAACTTAGCAATAAAAAGGATTTATAAGAAACAGGAAAAGTTATGTTACAGCCACTGCCAATTACTTAAAGTAATTAATTGGTTGTTTTCCTGAATCCGTAACATCAGCACACTTTTTGCCTAATGAAGCAGGCAATAAAGTACGTCTGAATGGGCTAGGGTTGCTACCATCATACTTATTTCTAGTGTAGTTAAGAAAATATTATGGCGAGGGAAGTATGATACTCTCTTTAAGTCTAGGTTTTATTAACATTTTACTTATCTATCTTTTTGTCATTCACAACGTTTATCATGTTTATAATGTAATATACTAAACAGTTATAATAAGATAATTAACTTTTACAGGTATAATAAAATAATGAACTGAATTTTGGTCAGTATTTACAAGCACAGTTTTTTTTTATTAATTATACTAGTACAATAATGTATAGTGGGAGGCTAGAGGCTTCATAATTATTAATTTATCAATTTGTGTTAATAAAATGGATTGATTGATATCAAAGTTTCACCACAAATTCACCCTTGTATTATAAAATATGTCCTAGTTATGACTTACCTGGTCTACTTCCAAGTGATTTGTCAAATATATCCTATTCTGAGAAAGTTATAAGATTTAAAAAACAAAGACAAGATTTAAATTACAAGTTTTTTAAACTTATCCAATGAATTGAATTTATATTAAACAAACAAATATTATTAATGAATGAATGACTAAACATTAATTTGAAAATAATATAAAAACGCATTTTTCTAGTTTATGATAATTTGCCAACCCTATAACAAGCAAGCACTGCAATCTTTAAATGCGTTCGACTTCTACGACCTTAATCTTTTTCCAACGTCTTATTGGAAGAATCCGTATCATTTGCAATTTTTTCCAATCGCCACTTCCCCTTTGAACGCTTTGAATAAAAAGGAGTGCCATCAAAGTAAACATTTTTCATTTCATTTGTGCCACTGTTTGTTGGAAAGAGCCAAACACTTGCTTTGTCGTTTGTAATTGAATGCTTTGTATGGCCTTTCAAAAGCTTCAGATTGATTTTACTAAGCTTATTGAAAATATCCGTTTAAAACGTATTGAAAGAATTTAATCCCAACTGAACAGATTGAAAAGTTTCTATTATTATAGAATGAATAGAATAAATAACTTTTATTTATTGACAGATAACTTCACAGTACCACGTATATACTCTAAATAAGCTCCGACACCACGAGGGATCGTCACCACGTGTAAATGAAGCTTATTAAAACTAACAAAATGAGCCTAAATTCGAAGGCTTACTAGTAGCCAATGAAGAGTTCTTTACGGAGGCTTATAACCCTTCGATTGTCTATCCAGAGCAAAATCCTCCAAAATGGTACCAAATTATTATAATGATGTTTTGATAACATACAATTGCTAAGTTTCAAATCGTTACGACAGTTAAAAGCTTTATATGCCATACAGACAAACTAGTGTAGCTTAGTAAAAAAAGAGTAAAAATAAATATAGGAGCGCCACTATGGCAAATAGTGACAAGCATCAACTACAAGGTTGCAACACTTGCAACCTTGTAGTTGATGCTTGTTGCTCAGACAAAATACGTCAGACGAAGATGATTGGATGAACTACAAAGACGTGATTAAAATTCACGGTATTGCTAGAAGAGAAAAAAATAAGATTCCGTTTCAAGACTTTTCTGCCGAGCTAGAGACGGATGAGACGGGCTGCTTTACAGTAAGCACATAAGAAATTAAGGGGTACCTCTTCATCTAGCAGTGGACGTCTTATGGCTGACCACGATGGGCTCCAAGAAATTGTCGCCGGCTCGACTTCTGAAATTTTACTTGCATATTGAACTAAAACATACAAAACACGCATTTTAGACTCAGAAACAGATTTACTCTGAAATCGCTAACAGCACTACATTCCCATGCACATTTTATAATTACGTAACGCCATTTGAGCAGACTGACACTAAAATTGAACGAATTAAATAATTTCACTGTAAAACTGTGCGAGCTCACAAAACGTAAATCATTCCGGGCTCATTTTCCGCCAAAATTCAGAACCGTCCGCAGTTCGTGTAATTAGACACTAGTGGGTAATTTATGCCGCGGAACAATTTGTAGAGGCTCCGTAGGAGCAAGCTGCATTGATAATTTCACGGTGAATAAAGCCAGTACCGCGATTTCCCTTGAACTGATATCTGGATTTTTATTAATTGTTTCAAAGAATACATTTGAGTTAGAACTGGAACTTTTTTTTTAAATTTCAATTTCCCGATGTAAGCACCTCTTTATTTGTGTACACTAATCTTAAAAGTCTATTTAATCCCACTGTTAACTGACGTAAAGTTTGAAGCTTTGTAAATAACGTGTAGTCTATACGATATTAATATTATTATGTAGTCGCATCGACCTGATCTGATAATGACTATGGATTGTACAACTTATCAATGTTTAGGTACTGAAAAACCCTAGCAAACTCTAGTTTGGATTCATTTGATTTATTTTAATAACGTGTCCCTTAGATACAGTTTTCACGTGAGGACAAATTGAAATATACTGTTTGTAAGGAACCCGCTGAAACAATGACTGGTGATATACTGGTCTAGTGGTAAATAATACGTTACAACACAAAAAAGATGTTCAAAACTACGTGCTACGTTCGTGCTTTATATTGTATTTTTTTATTATTGAATGCGCAGCATTCTGATTTCTGAGCCTTAAGTTTTCTAGAGCATTTCCATTACGCATGGTATGAAAAGCACATTGGAAAGTATAGGTAGACACCAACTAAGTAACAGAGTCTAAACTCACTGTGCACACAAACGAACTTGTAACATAATTAATGCCAGTATAACTAGGGTTGTCGTAAGGACGAATTCAAACAGGCGTGAAATTAACAAAGCTACCGCGCGTAGGTTGGTTGATGACAGCCCACGGGCGACGTACCAAACAAAGGGCCGCATAAACTGGACCGCAAGCCTTCATGTGGTCAAAGTTACAACTGGCTGGTTCAAAGTGTCCGTCCGTGTCACCTATTCGTAATCTGTGGGAATGTTCGTTCTCGTTCGTTCTTGCTATGGCTTAGATATCTTGCATGAGTTCATCATTTCAACCAACCGTAGCTGGGGTTACTCCACCACGCTGATCCGCCGGGTTGGCGGAGTCCGCCTGGGGAAGTACCAGTTATTCAAGTACCTTTGCCAGCTTTTCAACCGCCAAGCAGTAGTGTGCAAGCATTACTGTGTTTCGGTTTGAAGGGCAATGTTACCAGAGAAATGACTGGGCATGAACAGATTTGATATCTAATATCTCAGGGTGACGAGCGCAGTACAGTGCGGCGCAGGATTTTGTTCGCAAGTTCACAATTCTGGCAATGATATTGTTATGAGCAGGCGTGACGCTTCAGGCGAAGGTCTAGCGCGTTTTGTCGCTCAATTCCATTAAAAAAACCTACCTATCGTAATATAATCAAAATAAATAATTATTCCGTATACCAGTTACCAGTCCACTGCAGTTGGACGCATCATACTGGCCCAGATACAGGTATGATGAAGGCAACGAATTACTTTGAATTCGACACTACAGCTATTTACTTGAAAACAAAATTTTAGATTTTGAATATTGGGTTTCTGAATTATGCACAACCTATAAAAATGAAAAGTGCCTAAGCGTTTTTAGGCAAGCAATAAAATACTAACAACTGTAGTTAAAAATATTTATGGAAAAAGTACTTCAAAAACATGTTCAGAGGCTATCTAATCTATATCACCCTAATGCATAAAATTGTTTACGACACCATACGAATGATAAAGTGTCATGTATTTCAAATAGTCTTTGAGGTAACTTTACCATAAATGTTTCATCGATTTGCCATAAAAAGTTGATACAAACGGCCGCAATGTTATTTTTGCTGATAAAAATATAGTAAACATACTGACTCTACCTATGTAGGTATATAAGTATATATGTAAGTATGTAAATGTGTACTTTAATAAATAATAAAATAAAAAAACCTTTATTTCTACTACAGGTACAGGTAATTTGTAGTTTATACATTTTGCAAAATATTTCCTGTAGAAGTTGCCTCTTCGGCATAGGCCTCCCCTAGTGTTCTCCACTCATCTCTGTCTCTTGCTCTCTTCATCCAGTCAGGTCCAACTCTCTCTGCGAATATATCCCTCCATCTCTTTCTTGGCCTTCCCTGTTTTCTTTTTCCATCACGTGGGATCCATTCCGTGACTTTCTTTGTCCACCTAGTGTTTTCCAGTCTACAGATATGCCCTGCCCAGTTCCATTTTAGTCTCCTTATTCTCTCTTCAACATCCGGTATTTTAGTTTTAGCCCTTATGATCTGATTACTTACTTTGTCTGAAAGTCTTATTCCTAGTAAACTTCTTTCCATTTTCCTCTGGCAGATGGCAACTTGGCCACTGAAAAAAAAAAAAAAAAAAAAAAAGAGACGAGGAAAAAAGTTGCCATCTGCCAGAGGAAATGTGTACTACTATTATCATAATATTTTTTATAATGTCATGCGGCCTTCTAGTCTAGGCTTATATTCTTTTTTCAAACATTTATCATGTTTTTAAAATGCATTATCTATTCTATGACATTAAAAAAGCAAGTACTTTCAGCAGTCGACAAACAAGTTTATGATGATGGTGATATCCACTGAAGAGAGAAGCGAATAGAACGGAAATGTGACGGGCCGCGCTAGCCGGCATTAAGAAACATGAAGGCTTAAATAATAGGTACCTACTTCTTCTTCGTCGGACACTCTTGGCAGTGGTCGTGGTTGGTAAGACGGCGGTACGTCTTCAACGTCGTCAATCTTCCCGGCGGCGATCACTGATCTTGTATTGCTTTTCCATTTCAGTCGGTTCGTCCATTACGAGCCAGGACATAAATGTTCCGAGTTCAAGATGTCACTACAAGTCTCTCTGTCGAGTCATCTTTCCTGGACATGTGTGGATGTTAAATACTACAAAAGAGAAATTTTTGCTAAGAGTAAAAAACTTACTTGGACCTGGGTATGTCCTAAAACTGCACCCAGAACCGCCAGAGGACGGACAGCAGCGTCCTCTTAGTTAACGGTGGTGAACATTCTGCGATCCCCGAGCTGCCTGCCAAGCGTATGGAATATGGGAACCCCTCCCTATTAAGGGAGAGGCCTTCGTCTTCCGGCTAAAGTCCTATTATTTTAACGGGGTATAAAAAAAACTGAACTTTAGTAAACAACTTACATATACTTACGTACTAGGTTTAAAACAGTGTCTTCCGGCTGTTTATGTGATGTGTTATGTGAAATCATTTTCCTATGTAACGGGGATTATAGCGTACCTATAGTCATTAAATAGCGCAATAAGCGTCATAATGGCGATTAAATTGCTCGGTCGAACGACACGTCGGACGCTTGAGTCGTAAATACATCAGCGGTGCACCACATAAACGCGGACCAGTGGAACTCTAGCCTTTCTAGTAGATATAGGTACGATGGTGTAGGTATTGGAGTAATACCTGTCCACGTACTTAACTCGTACTTATACGTTACATGACTACAGAAAACATAGTACACAGAGTAACATATAGTGTGTTTTGTAGGTGTAGGGCCATACGCGTTTTCTATGAGAGCGAATCTTCCGTACGTAGTACTATTCAGGTTGTTCATTTGAACGACGGACATAATTATTCTAGGTTAATATATTGTACTCATTATTATGAAAAACTTTTACAATGGAACCGCTTCTGAAAACCCTAAAATATTATTTATTTATTTATTATGAACACCAACATGATTTACGTCATTGCATACGAATGAAGACAGGGCAGTTACTATAGTCACCGCGTTACCAACTGAGTCGTGTGGCCATGATTTATATGATTTATGGCCGCACGACCCACAAGTGCAAGCAAGAGCTACAAATGCGACCACAAGCAAGACCCACAAGTGCGAGCGAGATAAACATAGTGAATGATTTATGGCCGCACGACTCAGTTGGTAACGCGTTGACTATAACTAAACGTCATCACAATTATAGGTGTAGACTACATGGGTTTAAAATAACAACTCATAGTTATATCAGCTATCCATAGCCATACATTTCGAGAGAGAATTATATTTTTCAGGACAGCAGATTTTTTTATCACGATTTCAGGAGTTATCGCATTCCCATCTGGAACACAAGTGCAATTATAAATGCCTACAGTCTCACAGAGTTATTTAGGAACAACTGCATTTACATGGCGCCTCTTATATATAATTCTATTCCTCCTAACCTAATTGGATTGCCGGATAATACATTTTATGCAAAGTTGAAGAAGTGGTTGGCGAAGAAAAGTTTTTACACGGTGAAGGATTTCCTCAACAAGGCATCATGTCGTTTTTATGTTTACCAAACCAAAAAAGCATATTAAAGCTGACCTTTACATTATACACACTGTAATTATTCATTAATTAATTAATTAGGAGATACGCATGAATTCATTTAATAATTTTAATATTGTAAATCCTACTTTCCTTTTGTTTGAATAATGTTGACATTGGAATTCAATTAATATTAACATTGTGTAATATTGTTACAATTTTGCAGGGTATATGGGTGTTAATGGCATGAATTCATAATTCTATTTTTAAGATCTTTTGTACCCATTATCAGGCAAATAAATGATTTTGATTTTGATTCTGTAAAAGTTGTTCATAATGACGAGTACTATTATATCCTAAAATATGTCCGTCGATCAAATAAACACTTTGTATAGTACTATATAAGGAAGATTCACTCCTAAACTCTCCTAAGAAAACGCGTCTATGTAATATACCTACTAATAATATACACCTATGATTACAGTAATGTTTTAGTGCAAGATAAAATATCGCTCGCCATACAATTCTGAAATATATATTATCTTCATCACTTGTTCGTCATTAGTTTTGTATGAGTAGCGATATTGAAATATCGTCTAAGCTAACAGGAAATTTTGGATTAAAGCCGTCACACACGATGAAGATGCTATAATATTTCATGTTAGCTTAGAACACATTTCAATTTCGCTACTCATACAAAACAAATGACGAACAAGTGACGAAGATAATTTTTGTTTCAAAAATGTTTGGAGAGCGATATTTCATCTTAACATGTAATATTATAGCATCTTCGTCGTCTGTGACGGTCTTTATTCACCAAGTGGACTCGAAGGGCTGGCTTCATCGTATGTGACGACCTTAACAAAATTCATAACGTTTTAGTAAGACATTACCAAGAGCCTTTGATAAATAATATGTCTAGATAGAGTCTCGTACTGTTTATGAACGAAAAATGGCAGGCCAACATTATTAAACTAGTGTGCGTGACAGGCATGTCTTACACTCGCGTTGCATCATTGTTGTTGTTATAGTGTGCGTGCATAAGAGGCTAACAACCGCTATTTTTTTGGACGCGTTTCGGATACATCAGTCTATCTAGATATATAATTTATCAAAGCCAAGAACACAGGTTATAGACGGCATAGCCCTAGTTGTTGTCTATTCTTATTGCATATCGTAGGTATTATAGATAATTGAATGACTTAGACCTGCCTAAGCTTAAAAAATATCTACTGAACAGAATTTAACTAACACATGAAAATACACGCAAACTTCTGCATCATTATTCAATTCCTTCGTAAGTTATAAAGCTACTGCGAACCAAACGTCGATATTTCCGTGCAAATGGCGTTATTTGTAATAAATTCAACGCCTCATCTCGATCTAAATGTATGTCGATTACCCATAATGGTACAATAGTACCACCGTGAATAGGAACCGAGTTGGCACCTGCTTTGCCAACAGTGCCGCCTTGGATGTACAGTGCAGGCCACAAAAGTATATACCATAAAATTCCTTTTCTTATGCATTGGGAGCGATGACCGAGACATTCGCCTGGTGGTAATCATCACGCTTGCCTATAACAGTAGCAGTGCCAGAATTATGAACTTGCGAACAAAATCCTGCGTCGAAAGAAATAAAGAAATAAATATTATTTATTTTCCACCGCACTCCACTGCGCTCGTCATCCTGAGCGCTCGTGGCGTAGCTTGTCTCGGTGATTCTAAACGATCACCGATGTTAAGCAACGGACGGTCCGGTCAGTCTTCGGATGGGTGACCGTGAGTGGCATTTAGTTCTGAGCGCTACCGTGGGTCGGATGACACGTTAAATTGTTGGTCCCGGTTGTTTGTTCTAGTTTCTATAACAACAACCGTCAGCCATGTCAGAGGCCTTCGGGCGGCACACTAACTCTGACACTAGGGCTGGCCACTCAGTCTATACGAACTTACTTACTTACTTTATCCTGAGATATTAGATATGAAATCTCTACATGCCCAGTAATTTATCTGGTAACTAGCTATTCAAAATTTCAAACCGAAACACAGTGCCTTGTAATGCTTGCGCGCTATGCTTGGCGATTGAATAGCTGGCACGCATGTGGTACTGTCCCAAGCGGAATCTGCAATATAGTCTTATTACTACAAAAATTCATTAAAATCTGACATAAAAACCTGGGACCTGGGTATGTCCTAAAACTGCACCCAGAACCACAGAAGGACGGGCAGCAGCGTCTTCTGGGTTAACGGTGGTGAGAATTGCGATCTGCGATCCCTTAGCTGCCTGCCAAGCGTGGAGACTATGGCAACCCTCCCTAATTAAAGAGGAGGCCGGAGCCATTCGTCCAGCAGGTGTGGACGTCTTCTGGCTCTTGATGAGTGTGTGACATGTTGTGTCATCTACGCTATCAACTATGAAAATTAATGTTTGTGTTTCATGACGACACTGAAAAGCCATTAACACATTCCACTGAAGTGTTATGGTGTTACCACACCAGTCGATCGAACATCGAATGATACCATTGATCAAGTTCGACTATTCCTTTCTATCATCGATCGGTCTATTATGGTGGTTATATTATGGTAGTGCCTGTCGATACACGTTGACTGTTTCACTCTACCATTGATTGGTTGGTGTACAATATTCATGTCATCACAATACAACAGTAATCTAATTTTATAGAATCATCTTGGGATCGTATTCGTTAAGAAGTAATTCACCATAGAACTCAAGTCGCCGATAAAACACAGCATATTATTTAAGCTGGAGTGGCAGTGGGCTAGATATATCGATCACAGAATCGATAACTGTTAGGGTAGACAATGTTCTGGAGTAGAGACCAGGCGTGTCGACAAACGTAGCACAGGACGCCTTGAGAATCGAAGGAGTGACGATATACGTAAGGCAGTGGCTATAAGCGAAATGTCAACGTTTGAGCTGAGCGGCATGTTGTCCATATTTGTAAGATTTCCTTATAGTGTTTTGGTTACCATATACATTCATATTCATATTTATTTATTTGGAACTAAGTGTACAGAGGTCTTAAATTATAGTACATTATGATACAAGTGTGCTATGTTGGTCATTACACTAGAGGCGGTATTGTGCGCGCGAGCCGCAGGCGAGCGCAATAAGGAAGCCGAGAGTGTATTGAAACATAGCACAAGAGTTTAATACGACTGTTTTCGTCACACTTGCGAGGAAAAAACAATTTTTATCAACCACACAGCGAAAACGTCAACAAACATTTGCGGTAAATGGCGCCCAAATCAGTAATGCGCGCGCAGGTTGACATTTACTTCAGCGGTATAAGAACTCTTTGTTGGTATATTACAAAAAAACTGTAAGTATTACCCGGCTATATTAAGAGTGCTTTGTATACGTACGTCTAATTGCAGTCACGTACAAACTTGACTTTACCGGGTTATACTTATTATAGCACCATGTGCCGTAATGTAAAGTAAAAAGCACGCGTGCGTAATAGCTTGGATTATGAGCCTAAAACCGATGCAATAAGATCCACTTTACGAGGAAGTGTGATGAAAAATATATTATGCACTTTGAGACTTAGTTGCCCTTGTCGGGCATTGCAAAACATAGATGCGAGGGCGCTTAATGTAACAAATAATTATAACAACTTTACTGAAAGATTAATAGAGCGTTAACCTAGAAAGAGCAGATCGTCCTATTTTTATTTCATAAGAAACAGTTCTTCATAACTTTAATAAAACAACTATCACGTTCGTTGACAAAAATATGTACTTGACAACTTGACTGTACCTTATTATGTGAAACGGTCTATTTCTGTTATAATATAGCACCAGCCTACGTAGAAATCTACCTCTTTATGCTGTCACTTACCTACCCACCTGTTTTTAGTAGAAACACAGGAATTCAAAAACAATACATTCAATATTTAGTAGTTTGTTTTGCTACTAAAAGTCTAAAAATCTTCTCCCTCAAAGCTCGAATAAATAATTATGTTTCTTGTAGGCTAGCCCGCTTCACATGGAGGAGTCAGCTATCTATCACCAAAGCCAATGTGTGGGTCCCATCCACCCTGGCGTTTACCACATCTTCAGATGAAACGCAAGTTTGAAACGTTAATGAAATTACTAGCTACCCGCGGGATGATGAAAAACGGTGATGATGATGATAAAAAGAAGCCTGTATAATAGGTATGTTATTTCGGGAAATAAGCTATCTCCGTTCCAAGTTTCATCCAATTAGTTTGATCTAGTTTCTATAACAACAACCGTCAGCCATGTCAGAGGCCTTCGTGCGGCACATTAACTCTGACACTAGGACTGGCCACTCAGCCTATACGAACTTACTTACATTTTTATCCAAATTTGTTCAGCTGTTTTAGCGTGAAGACGTAACAAACACGCATACACAACTACCGACGTTGTTTTTTATGGAATTTTGTACCGAGATGAGCGAGACGTTCGCATGGTGGTAAGCGTCCGCCTGCCTATAAAAGTAGCAGCGCCAGAATTGTGAACTTGTGTACAAAACCCTGTGCCGCACCGCAATGCGATGTCACCCTAAAATATTATTTATATAATAATAGTGTGATAAAATCATACTGTGATAGCGTCATACGATATCACATAGATAGATAGAGATAGATACGCTATAACACTATGAAAGGCTATTAAATTTAAGGAGACTTACTAGAAAAAAATATTACGATTAAATTTAATCTTACCTATAACACAAGTCAGAGCTATCTTCAATCATTCAGGCTTTATAACAATTAATTATTAAAATCCTAATAATCTTTACCATTCCTTCTGATGACACAGAAATAAATCAGCCTAGAGCACAAATCCTCCATATTTCTTTAATTAATAAGATCACGCGGCTCCCGTTCAACTGGTTCTCTGTTTGTTAGCCATGTCAAAACGTAATCTAGTCAGGGACACTTGCAAATGAGTGTGCATCAGTTCTTACGCTTCTTATACTACCATAACTTTTCAGACACTTTCTGAGACCTTGCCTCTATATCCTTTACAATACAGCTCATTATTGTTCTATTAAAGGTTATTGGAATAGAAAGGAAACTTGGCAAATTGCAAAACTCGTTTTATAGCGACTGCAAGACAGCATAAAAGGATGTTAATTGGTATTCCTTACTTTCTGAAGATAATTGAGTCGTAACTAGAATATCGGACAATGCCATGCGAAATAGCTGACTACATTTTACTTTAGATGCTTACTCGTAAAGGAGAATAAAACCTACCCATGTGGTATCTATTCACGGCATTGCAAAGTATAACGCTCTTCGCGTACAGTATAATAATGCCTTTAGGATGCTGATGGGACTGACCAGGTACTGCAGCGTCGAGGATGTATGCCGAGTCCCGCGTGGACTGTTTCTACATGACCACGCGGAAACGGTGCACATCCCTGGTGCGCAGGGTGCGGGCCAGCTCCAACAATATCCTAAACTAAACGTATTACGAATAGGTTTGACTGTCAGTACATGAACCACTGTTACAGGGTTCATACTGACTAATAAGCAAACGACAAAGTTTAATGTGTAATAAATAATTACAAGAATGAATATAAACAAAGTCAAAACATAAAAATAACTAATCACATAACCCGCCCCTGGCCGTTCCCGGTGCAAAAGTGCCCATCACCCTCGCCGCGTTCCCACGTTGAATGGCAATATTTTTTTTTGTATAATTGTATTTGAATTGTATTATAAATTGTTTTATTTTTATTTATTATTGTATGTGACTATGTGATATGACTTGTGTCGAAATAAATGTAATTTTAATTTGTTTTTTTTTGGAATATACCGGAATATACCGAGAACTCTAGAATAATTAATTTTGTAACTCAATAAGGCACGTGTTAAGTAGTTGTTTTGATACTGTAATATGAAATAGGCATATTGTTGTAAAAACTTTACAATAACGAAATCGCGTAAGCGCTCTATAATTTTAAAAGTTCTTGTAAGTAATTAGCTATTTTACCGATTTCTTTGAATCATCTATTCTGTTTATTTGCTGCTCCGCGTCATAAAGTTCAACTTTATGTATATTTCAGAATAAAAATGTAATCATTCCTGGTTCCGTCTTGTTGATGGACTAATGACTTACAAATTTTACGAAGATGGACCAACGTTTTTTTCAAAGGTCACCTATCGGACACACCTTCAAGAAAATGAATTGAGACAATGACAATGAATAAATAATAATAATAATAATCATCCATGCCGGTTTCGGCTACGGCGACTACTTCTGCGACTCAATCAAGTAAGGAGCTTCGCTGGTGTGCTCGAATATGGCTAATGTAGCCAATTTTGGCAGTAATTGTGCGTGCACAGTCCACGCACGTAAGAGTGCCATTTACGTAACTGTATGAAATGTTGGCAGGTGGTCTACTCTTCAGTTCGTCTCGTTTTGCGTCCAAATCGCGCCTTCGGTCATTTTCGAACGCATACACCGAGCGTTTAACAAGTCCTCGCCAATTCGATCGATGTTTTGCCAATGACTCCCAACGAGAGGGCTCAATTTTGCATTTCAAAGACGTACAGACAAAGACATATGAAGAAATACAATGACAATGACAAACACGGTGAGACTATGGGAAAAAATCTCTTTTGTATCATATATAGGATAACATTAGTGCTGCTCCGTGAATTGTGGTAAAATATTTTAGCAGGTAATTACAGCTATTGAGTTCCAAACCAAGTTTAGAAATCTTCCCATATCAAATTAAAAATAACAAATTTCAGATAGAATTTAATATGATAATCTATGTTCATACATTCCCAGTGGAATGTGTTATGTCCTGCAGTTAATACACGTTATGAGCTTTCAGCAATATTGCCTTGTGGATGGCTAGTGGTTACAGGGCGAGGACTGACAGCTACCATAACCGGAATTTATCCGGTATGATAAAACTACTGGTACAAACACTTTTTTTTTAGTTATCCCAAAACTAACGTCAGTAACTAAGTTTGAGATATGGTACTCTAGTTAAAAAGTCTGTGATAAATTAGGGTTTATTATTCTTTTAGGGTCACATGATAGTATCTTTTGAGTTCACCGAGGATCAGTAAGGAACAACCCTCTTAGAAACCTACATTTGAAAATTAAATAAGTCTAGACGTCCTATTTTTTTCAAATGAATATATTTTTGCGCAGTGATCATAATTGATCGTACACTGCTTGGAATTTTTTATTGTATTAATATGCAAGTAAATGTGCTTATTTGATTAGCAATTTGTAATATAATATACCTATTAATATTTTGCTTTAGGCACTAATTCGTGGATAATTGATTACTTATACAAAAGACAAGCTAACACAAGCTCATGGTTGCCTGGAAGAGATTTCTGTTAGCAATTAGGCCGTCTCCTGCAGCACTAGTCCTTAAAGTTCTTGTTTCTATTGTTGTTTTATTTTTGGTGTCAACAATAAAGAGTTTCTATCTATCTATCTATCTAACCACCTAATCTATTTACCGGCGTTTGCACTTTTAAAATTTTAATTTTCAGGTTACTCAGTCTTCGTGACAGGGCGCTCTCATAAAGAAGATTGAAAACGATACAAAGCGGCCGCAAGCACGCTTTGTGGTTCATATTTTGTTTTCACGGTTATGTTTGAAACCTGACTCGGCGAAGTTGGCTCTTGAACAACTGACATACCTGTGGTCGGCACTGTTTGCATACTTTTATGTCTGTTCGCAATCTAGAATGTTCACATGTTCGTGTTGTCTAAAACTTGTTTAAGGTAACATAATTCTAATGAGTAGGAAGGCAATGGGAGGCTCTAACAAGACCGAAAAGGATAGCATGAACAAGAGTAGGATTTTATGCGCTAGGTATATAATATACCCAAAGACCCTTGATGACATGGCTAATGAGACAGAAGCGGAAAAATAATAAAAACAGATCTGCCATAAGACTGTAGGTAATGGATTTCATTTATGGTAAACAGTAGGTCTGGTGACCTGGGTATGTCCTTAAACTGCAACCAGACCCACCGGAGGACGGGCAGCAGCGACCTCTTGGTTAACGGTGGTGAGCATGCTGCGATCCCCAAGCCGCCTGCCAAGCGTGGGGATTACACCTCTCTATTAAGACGGAGGCCTACGTCCAGCAGTGGATGTTTTATGCCTGATGACGAAACAGTAGGCATACGCCTACCCTCGAAGGGCTATAAAAAGTATTATATACGTAATTCTGAGGAAAAACCTATCTCTATTGCGAGTTACATCCAAATCCTTTCAGCCGTTTTGGAGTTTTGTTCCTCACTCGTCGTATGACCTCTCACCCTTCGTGTTATTTTTACCTTAACTTTACCGGTATACCTAATCTCATCTCATCCGACTGCTGTTTTATCATTTTACTAGCTGAACCGCCCTGGCTTCGCACGGGGGCAAATACCTATTTTAAACCGACTTCAAAAAAAGGAGGTTATTAATTCGTCACATATGTATGTAATATTAGCTGTACCCACGTGATGATAAAAAACAACGAAGATGATTATTAAAAAAATGCCTATAATGTTATTCCGGGAAATAAGCTATCTCCATTCCGAGTTTCATTAAAATCCGTTCAGCCATTTTGACACGAAAAGGTAACAAACATACACACACACATACCGATAAATTTTCGCATTTATAATATTAGAGTGATAGCCTGACCTTCAGATATCGTCACTCTATCGAGTCTCAGAGCGTCCTGTACTAAGCTTTCGTATTTATAATAATATAGTGTGGAACTATCTTCAAATATCAATGTTCATCACTATACCTTAAATAACAAAGACCTTTCCGTATAAAGTTTCATCCCCCGTTTCTCGCCCTTAAATCATCCCTGTCAAAAAATATTTAAAATATCACATTTAATTTTGAATGGACTATCCAAATACCATTTTTTATCACTATAACTTCCAAAAACAAAGAACTTCCATAGAACGTTTCATCCCCCATTTCACCCTCTTAATTTAGCCCAATTGCAAAATCCGTTCTTAACTGACGTTTTCTACCTATAAACTACCTACCTGCCAAATTATAGTTTCAGAGAGAATTCGTGTTTAGCATTCTAAAGTTTCATCCCCCGTTTCTCCCCCTAAAATCATTCCTGTCAAAAAATATTAAGTGTCATAATTTATTTTGAATGGACTACCCAAATACCATTTTTATCACTATAACTTCAAAAACAAAGAACTTCCATAGAAAGTTTAATCCCCCATTTCACACCCTTAATTCAACCCTGTCGCAAAATCCGTTCTTAACTGACGTTTTCTACCTATAAACTACCTACCTGCCAAATTTTAGCTTCAGAGATTAGGTAGTTTCGAGGATAGATTAAGTAGATACTCTTAGACATACTTACACATGCACTAAACAAACTTACACACACAAACACATATTATAAATATTTAACGACAAATTTTCAATTTATAATATTAGTGCTAATCAGCTACTTAATACAATTATTCAAGTTAATTAAATGTTAAAAAAGCAATTTAACAATTTAACCATTATAAAATTCCGCTTTGAAGTTTCCACACAAAACCTTTGGCGTTTTAGAAAACATCCACTCAAAGAACTTTGAAAACAATTTCTCGTTAAAAAAAGTATTAGAAAATTGTTGCGAACGCTTAATAATTTTACCTCGCCCCATGTTTAAAGTTTTAAGACGCGTTTTCTCGTTACAGGCAGGGTGAGAGGAGAGTGGGGTAAGAGAGGTAAGAGGGGTGACATCAAAGTGAATTAGCGAATGTTGTCTAGGGGTGTCCGTTTGTAAGCTGCTTTGAACTTACTCTACCTGCAGGCAAACTCGACGAAATGTGCTAAGCCTTTAGGCATTTTCTGTACCATTAATATGAGAACATTCTCGTGCGCGTTGAAAACCCTTATTTTACTAATTTGTATGATTGATGTTGCTAATTTATCACAGCCTCCATACTTTGATCTTTTTTCGCTTTTTTTGTTGAAATGTTTGCTTTCTTTTAAACACTGTTTTTTATTATGCTTTCGAAGGAAAAAACATTTCGCTCGTCTCGTCACTTCAAAATTAAATATTTGCGGTGAACAAAAAAATTTTGTGTATGTTTCGATTGTGTGTATTTGCCTTCTCAAATTACCCGCAATATTGGTAAAGAAGTGGTTAACCGATACATAAAAGTGGTAAGGTATTTTGGCCTACATAATTTACATTTTAACTACTATTTGTACACAAAACTACCATAGAAAGTTTTATTGAAGTGAAGAGTTTTATTAAAAAGTTAATAAGACTCGTTCACAGGCAAATTAAGACTGTTTTTTTTTGGTTTAAGATCGTTTATTTCAGGCAACAGGAATTACTTAAAAAACACGGGGCCATATTATAAATACCTTACAGACTAACATAGGTACATATAAAAATAACCTTAATTAACACTACTACTTTGTTGACCTTAAACTATTTTGTTGTTATTTTATTACAACAAACTACAAAGACTACTTAGGCTACTACCAGAGAAATTTTACTAGATAGCAGCATGCATACAATTCATAGTAGCTTTAAACCAGGCTACTACAAAAAAAACAAAAGAATTGTATCCAGACCGACGAAAGTCTAGAGACAATCCAAATTTAGTTTTTTTTTTGTTTATTTTTTCATTTTTTTGAATGTGCAATATTTTGCATACAGTTGGCTCTATCTCTAAGTCTTTGGCTTCTCTCAACAATATCGTATGTGTGAATGATATTTATGTGTATATGAGTATTTATTAATTTTGTATTCGCGAAGGTGTTCTAATAATAAAAAATACACATACGTACCTTAAATTACGTATTCTGCAAGTACTTTCCAAGCTCAACCAACCGAAAAACATCAAGCAATTTTTTTCGAAACCTTCCATTATTCAAACCCGCAACCTACATTTCACGACAACATTCAATGACCTACATTCTTTGAGAAAAAGGTAAGCACTTATTCCCTATCTAACAGCAACGACCTTACAAAGGCAGGGAGAATAGATCTTTCTTCTTTTAATAGAGCTTCTAAAAGGGTTCCTTGCTGCTAGCTTACCAAAAAATGTTTTCGCCATTTTTCTACGAGACCTTTTTGTCGGGCGGCGCATTAAGCCAGGAAGCGAGTCGCCGAGATAACGTCGCACGGTGATAGTGTGCGCCCGCTTTAAATGCAAATCTGACCCAGCAGGCGGAATGCGGAAGCGATGCGGAGACGATTACTGAAATTTAAGTGACAAACAGGATGCAGTTGCTTTTGGTAAGATTAGCTGGAAGTGAATATTGAAGGTGAATAAATTAAATAAAAAATAAAATAAATATTGGGGGACATTTTACATACAGCGCCATCTAGCCCCATACTAAGCAAAGCTTGTATTATGGAAACCAGATAGCTGATAGAATACATATATAATTTTAATTTTTTGTATTTTTTTCCGTAATTACATACTTATAAAACAAACTACGCCCAGACACAGAACAAACATCGTCACATACATTTTTGTCCTAGGTGGGGATCGAACCCACGCCCTACAGCTGTGAAGGCAGACATGCTACCAACAGAGCTATAAGGCGAGTAAAGTAAGCGCGATGCTTGTCTAGCTAATTCACATACAAGATATAACACATAAGATTTGTGTATAGAATAGTTATATGCGAGTCACATATGATGCCCATAAGCCCATAGAAAGTAGCTTATTTCGTAAATATATAATGTGACGTCACGTAACAAATTAATAATGTGTATGACTATTACGAATAGGTAATTAAAATTAAAATCATGAGATACGATCGATAGGATGAAAATTATTTATTCTCATATCAGCCTACCCGTGGCAATTACCTCACCGATTATTGGTGTCATCATTATAACTGCCATTTTAAATTGCTTAATTTAAACTTAATTATAAGTGCCTTATTATGTGAAACGCAGTATAAGGTGAGTCGTACGACATCACTCTAACCACCACGAAATGGATTAGCGTATAGGACCGAGGCAGATGGCCTAGCGCTAGTGGCCTATCCACAGCCGTGGAATAAGAAGCTTGGCTTCTTTTAATAGAAATAAAATCGGGTAAAAGTAGATCCCAAGAAAGCCAAGAAAGTAGAGTAGTGTTTGTTGCCAAGAATTTTCCAAGAAATTCTAATATCTTCCATGTATCACATTTCACATTTTTTTAAACAGAAACCGTAAAATATGTTTCTCATAACAACAACTAGGTAAATAAAATGCCACCTAAATATACAAGAGAAAAATTGCCGAATATTTCAACACGAATATTTTTTTAAGAAATTGCGACTGTCACAAAATAAAACCCCAACGTTCATCCCTGAACAAATCATACTTCTCGTTGTACGAATATCTAGCCTTATGTTTAGAGATGAGCCTACACTTCTAAGGCAATGTTCAGTTATATCGATCAAGGGAATCTTTGTATACCGTAGGGGCGTAGGACACTCATGGCACAGAAACCAAAAAGTTGGTTCGGTTTACTAAAAAGGAAAAATACAAATAAAAGGTACAGATTTAATGTTTTATTATTAATTATATATATATTTTATTATTAGGTAATTTAATTTAATTGCACAGAAAGAGGATGAAGCTATTAGGTGTCACCTCGACTTGAAATAGGCTAGATGACAGGGTTTTTTATTGTTATATCAAAATGTGGCCCATAAATATAGCTGATTAATGAAAAGAAAATGAAAATCTGAACAAAATAAGCTATTTACAAGCATTTTAATATCGTGCTAGACAGAGATGTGAAACAGCAAATCGTGACGTCACTTCTCTGTACGCCATATAAATTCTATTCTGACAAGTAAGGCATGACGTCATTTTTTGTTTTTTGGGAAAGGGACAGAGTAGGCTCTACCAAAAACTTTAAGCGCTTATATATCAGAACATTAATAACCGATTTAAATTATTTTTTCAATAAACATACTATATTTACCTAAATTCTTCATTAAAGCTATTGGTTTCAACGATTTAAACATCAGTCATCTACCCTATTGTGAAGTCGCCCGGGCCTGTACATAAACTGTACATAAAAATCTGTACATAACCTCCAATAAGCTCTTTGTAGTTTATGTACGGATTTTCAAATCAATGGATTTTCTGTGAAGGAAAACATCTTGAGGAAACCTGCAAACGAAGGAGAAGGGTTTCAATAGCGTATGTGAATCCACCAACCACCAAATGGGCCTACAAACATGTATGCGGGTAAAGTCACATTTTTGTTGAGTCTTTATCGTTCAACCCTAGATTTCAAAAACTATCTTACATCATCCTTATCTTAAGTTTCATCAACAATTCAAACTAAAACAATTTTAGTAAACTAAAACTTCCTACCACCTGTCTCATCCCTATTTAACTACTTTTGTACATTAGGCATTGTATATGTTTGGAAAAGTTTACCCTGCCAAATACTATTAAATATTTTTTGTTTAAACAGAATATTTGCTTCCGTTACTTTCTTGGCTACGATATCTGTAAACATACTATTTCTCAACTTGGTGTAGATGGGACGTGTGTGAACAACAAAACAACAAAAATAAATAAATAGGCTCTGGAGAGTTGAGCAATACTCCTTTACGAGGCGCCTATCAACTCGCTAGCAAGATGGGGCATTATTTTTGTGGGTTTAAATAAGTATTTTGTTTTTGTTCGCATATAATATAGGTAGACACGGCTAAGTCACTATAATAAATTTACAGAAAAGAAAATAATTATACAAAGATGTGAGTTCATTTCCTTTCGTTGACTCACTTAGGAATATAAGTCATATTTGGTACCAAGTTTGGTGTTTGCTATTTGGTATAGGTAAGTCATGTTTGGTTTTAGCATTGTCCCGTTTTCTTCTAATGTGATTGTGATTGTTGATGCGCTAGCCCCCTAGCGCATCAACAATCACAATACATGAAGTGAGCAGATGCCTCCCTCATGCCCAGTTTTTGCAGTGCTACGTTGGTATATTACTGTGTTATGCTTTGGAGGGTACTGCAGTTTGCGAAATTACAGGGCTAATGATACTTACCGTCGAATGTTGTTAATGAATCTATTGACCACCAAAGCAGCTGGATTTCATTTGGTCCTATAGTTCTGGATAACGCTGCAATGGCCGTAGGCGGGTGTTATCTTTTACCACCAAGAGCGCTTCGATTTTTAAAGAACGTCATGTTTTATTATGAAAACTGACGTGGTTTTGACACATTTTTGTTTTATTCATACGGGAATACTCACGTTTAACGTCATGTTTGTTTCGATACTTGTAACCAAACAAAAAAAACGTAAATAGTATAGTTATTTTATTTTGATACGTTCAAGTGACGAGACTAGCGGAACGTTCGCCTGGTAGTAAGCGTCACGCCTACCCATAACAGTACTAGTGCCAGAATTGTAAACTTGCGAACAAAATCCTTTGCCGCACCGCACTGCGCTCGTCACCCTGAGATTATTAGATGTTAAATCTCTTCATACCCAGCAATTTCTCTGGTTTCTCTGGTAGCATTACTGTAACAAATGTAAAATATGAACTTAAATTTTCTCGTATTTGCTTGCAGGCATAGAACGCCTTCGCGAAAAGGCCAGGTGCAAAGTTTGCTCAATAACGAGATAGACATTTGTGATGGCCTCATATTACACCGTAGCGAAATTGACAATATCAGTAGTAAACGAAATTCTTAGTTTCAAAATTTTCCTTGTTTTATTACAATATGCCAGCTAGAAAAATATACCTTGCAAATAGCTTATTGCCTTTGAGTAAGCGAGCTTAGCCCACTGACACCAGAAACATTAGAAATGTTGTTATTGTGTTGCTAACTCGAAAATATGTTTTTAGCGCCTATATTAAAGCGAACTCTTTGGAAAACTCTTCGCATAAACCCTTCGCACGTTTTACATATCGCATGATATTTTCAGTGTCGAAGAATGTGTGATGAGTCTTTAGAATAAAGTTTGTTTTCCATTGACGATTATAAATGGTAGTGGATTTGAAACAAGCTAAGGTGTAGTTGATTTGCGTACTTACTTCGAATATAAAATATTTAGAGTTGATAGTCATCTCGGCCACGTGGTTAAATCGCTATAATTATCGCTGTTTTAATTTTAATATAATTTTTGGTACCTATAGTATCAATATCAATTAGAATGTTGCGTCATTTTGGATATAAGTACATAATATATTTTAGCGTTCTACAATAAGATGATTTAAAGCGTGATAGTTAAGGTCTGTCCACTATTGATTAAGTAACCAGGCAAAGCTGACTCCTTCAAGACAAAAAAATAACCTTGAATTGATAATCCTTGTTGTCCTCTGTCAGACGGCAGCGGCTAAGGTTTCCTGCTATTGCACCGCTTTGCCCAGTTCGTAACTCTACTGCACCGTACATCACCTAGGCTTACACTACGTTGTTTTCTAAATAAACGAAGTGGTACAAAAGTTACTCGATATTGTAACCCGAGTCCTTCTACAAGCTTGGACAGACAGATTGCTGACGAAAACTATTAAAAGTTTCTGATTCGTCGCGTAGGCGCGACACGACTGCGCCTTTGTAGTTTCTGGTTCAACTTGTCCATTATTGCGTCTAATAGGATTTCAGTATTATTGCTTTTTTCTTCTTCTAAGATGCCGCCTCCTTTTTTACCTCGTTAAAAGATTTTTGGTCGTTTTGAAAGCTTTTAAGGGGCCTTAACTTTGACACTTAGGCTGGCCAAGTCTTACTGTAGACAAAAGAAAAACAGCGTTCGATTATAAGAAATGCTAAGCTCTCGTTTGACCACTAATTTGCTCTTAAATACTTAAAGGTGACTTGATCGACTATTTTAGCTACATTTTAAGAGACTTGGGGGTTTTATTTTGCATGTTTTAGCTGGTTTTTTTAGGAAATCAGTGCAGTTTTAAATTTAGTTTTGTGTCTGTTTCTATATCGTTTAAAACTGCGAATGCCTTTCTTTAAAAAAAAATTTCTTTCCGAAAGCAATCAAGGCACCAATTAGTTACAATCAATCAATTATCCAATCATTCATTACAATAGTCGACGAGCCATTGATAAGCTATTATGCAGATATTGCGGTAAAAAGTCCGATATTTGCATTTAACTTAACGAGTGTAGTTGAGTAAATAAATAAAGCAACAAATTTAAAGGGGATTTTAATTGAAGAGTTCGATAATTAAGCATGAATGTTTTAAATTAATTAATGAATTTCGTGGAACTCAAAGTTAGGGTTGCCTTCTTGCAATTTTAGTGACTAAAAGTCCAAAAACAAATGACTTTCATACAAACTCCCCCCCCCCCCCCCCTTTGGGGGTCGAAGTTCGAAAAATTATTTCTTAGTACACCCCTCCGCATCAAGACGAATACACCCTCCAAATTTCAAGTCTGTACGACCAGCGGTTTGGGCTGTGCGTTGTCTGTCAGTCAGTCAGTCAGGACAGAGCCTTTTATTATATTAGACTTGAGGTCGCCCGCGACTTGGAAGAAATACGGCCCGCTCTCAAAATTCACCACGTTTTTTACCCCCGATACACGTGCTCATTATTTGTACTTGAATACAACATTTTGAAATAAACAACTTAAATTCAAAATTTCATCCCGCGTTTCACCCTCTTAAGGATTGAAATTAAAAAAACAACGATAAAAGTTGCGTCAGTTTCCAACCTTAAGCCTAAATAATAAATATTGTGATTTTTACTTTGAAAATGAAGGACTTTCCATACACAACTGTATCATTTTTTTCACCCCTTCGGGAGTGGAATGTTCAAAAACGCTGAGTCACTTATAAACTAATTTTAAACCGTCATTCTAAACACAAAATTTGAAGATCCTAACTTTTAAATTGACGGACTTTCATATAAATTATCATCCTCTATTTTACCCTCTTAGGGGTGAAATTTCCAAAAATCCTTTCTTAGTGGATACATACACTTCACAAAGAACACACCCTCCAAATTTCATGTCTCTAGGACCAGCGGTTTAGGCTGTGCGTTGATAGCTCAGTCGGGACTTTGAGTTTTATATATACAGTTTGAAGATTGATAGATTGATGATTGATAGATTAATGATTGATAGATTGATGATTGATAGATTTATTGATAGAAATAGAAGATCGTAAACACGAGGAATGGGAACTTGACCTCAAGTAAAGCTGCCGAAAGTAGCTTTTAGGTGCTTGGCTCGCTTGCACACTACTGCTCGGCGATTGAAAAACTGGCAAAGATGTGGTACATCCTCAGGCAGACCGTATAGAGTCCAGTGCAGTGGTATGCAATAGAGTCCTATCACTGCAAAAAAAAACAAATTGATTTTTAGATAATAAATAATGTCTAAGTTTGAGGTAAACTTTGTCCAACTAATGGACTAAACTTCGACTTAAGAAAAACTTAATTTGTTGTGTTTTAAAACCAATTATTGTATATTTTTCTATTTTACAAAAGCTGTGGAAACCCTACTGAAGCGGACGAAGTGCTCCCGATCGGCTGTAGTGTTCGCAAAACGAACATTCTTAATTAATACGAACATTTCCAACGAGACAAACGTTTTGTAAACAGTTTAAGGTCAATTTTATAGACGCTACCTAATCTAGTTTTATTGTTTGTTATTTGAATTCGATTTGTTTGATTAGTTCTTGTTGATAGAATAGTTATCGACAACGTTCGAGAATACTTTTATTTTTATACAATCAAGTGACGAGACGAACAAGACTTTCGCCTGGTGGTATGTCACGCCTGCCCATAACAGTAGTAGTGCTAGAATTATGAACTTGCGAATACAATCCTCTATTGGGAGGCCTTCGTCCAGCAGTGGACGTCTTATGGCTGACGACGAAGACGAATACAATCCTGCGCCGCACTTTACTGCGCTCGTCATCCTGAGATATTAGATGTACTCAGTAAGGAACCATTGTTCATCATACTTATGGCTTACCGCCCAACGGTATAAGTATGATATAACCAAAAGGTATGTGGTCACCGACCCCATACTGGCACATGCCAGTGTTGTGATTTGTTTTAGTGTGCGTTCATACGAATAGGAACTGTTTTATTAGTAAGTGTGAGATTTACTTGAAAATGTGTGCCATGCGAGAAAAAAATTGCAGAAAATTATGTAAACCGATTGTCACAACAGGCATCTCCAATAGCATGTATACCTATTTGAAGCCGACGACACTACAAAAATATACAACATTTATACATTTTTATTATGTAATTATTACCTAGTAACATAAAAGTGGTCCTGCCAGGGAGTATCACATCATTTAGTTGATTTACGAATAAATACATTATTACAAAAAAATTATAATAATTGTTTTCAAATATATTGTGTACAATGTAAAAAATAATTGGTTATATCACTTGGCTAGTAGTATACAATATGAAACAAAAAGGTTCAACAATTCTGAAGGGTGTGTATTTACTCGTCATTATGAACAACTTTTACTATGGGGCCAACCCTAAAATTGACCTTGGACAATATGTATGGACCAGCTGTTTTTTTTTTGCGCGATCAGTATTGGCCCCATAGTAAAAGTTGTTCATAATGACGAGTACATACATACTAACCTAACTATCCACCAAACTTACAATACGATACAATATAACTTAACTTAACTTTCGCTGTTTTAAGTCTGTCATGGCCTCACTTCAATCGGCCTCAACAGAAGATCAGCGCTGTTTGATAAACAGCATTACGCTGAGTTGAAGCCATTTTTGTGACATCACTTTTTATTTTATTTTATTGGTAATTAACTATACTTAGTTATATTAGTACCTACGTTAATGATGTTACAAAATAAATAATTTTTCTTTTCTTTCTTTCTTTCTAACCAAGTAATTTCCCCGGGCACATTGCTCTTTAACTATTCTACACACTGTTAATTGGTATTATACATGTATATAGAAATTGGCATAACACAATAGACATGCGGATTCTGCAAAGAAATGTTTACTACAATTAAGTCCAAACATATCAACGTGGCGTGGCGACTCGACCACGTGGTAAATTTTTCCGCGGTCGAAATGACTACCAGCTCTTATTTTTGTGATAATTATGTTAAGACTCTACATAGTAGCATTAATCATCCGTAGCTTAGTCTAGATGGGCGATGTGGCCTTTTATCATCACACTTGCCCAGTTGCGGTTCGGTGGATTCAGATATACGCCATTAAAACTTCTTCTCTGGATAATACACAGGTTTCCTCTCGATATTTTCCTTCACCGAAAAGTCAATAATATTCAAATCTGTATCATCAAATCATTAGCTCAAAAGAGCTCATAATGCAGTAATTAAGTGCAAAAATGCATAAAACCACTCGATTTATGAAAGTTATTTTACTTTTACCGGGTATAAAACAGTTTAGTCTGTAGACTTTATTCAACTGGTTTTGTCCTATCTTAACTCTTCATAGTATCCTGCCCCAGTAGATCGTTGGGAGCATAAATTCTGCGAATGGGTGAAAAAGAAAGTAAATCTGTCGCTCGCGTCAGCTGGACGACATTAGTCAGGCGATGCGAGAAAATTTAATAAAAGCACTCCTTATTGCCACGACCTATACTTACATAACAGTATTCTAAGTTCCATGTTATTTATTCATAGATGGTATGAAAAAATAAGCCGTCTGGCAGAACTTGAACCTGCATACGAGCAATCTCCCTGTTTCCGTCCCGACTGCTTTGCCAAATAAGCTATAGACGTCTCTACCATATCTGTCATAATTATTAAACTGTATAATGCTAAATCAACTAAAGCGTTTATGGTTTTTTTATACTGTCTCACTCATCAGCCAGAAGACGTCCACTGCTGGACGAAGGCCTCCCCCTTAATAGGGAGGGGTTGCCATAATCTCCATGCTTGGCAGGCGGCTTGGGGATCGCAGAGTGTTACCACCGTTAATTAAGAGGATGCTGCTGCCCATCCTTTGGTGGTACTGGATGCAGTTTGAGGACATACCCAGGTCACTGCCAGGTCACAGGTACTTTATACTGTCTATATATGCGTTAATACCATAGAAACACCCAAAGTATAGAAATATTTCATATACATATTCACTACAGTATTCTAAGTTTTATTAATAAAATGCGATAAACAACCATCAGATGATGGTCAATTAGTAATCGAAGTTGGAAATGTGTGTGTACTGTATGGAAGTTCAGATAACTATTAAACAAAATCTGAGTAGCCCCAAATATCAAAATGATACGTAAACTATTTTTTTCATTTATTTTTAAGCGGTTGAACCAATTACGAGTTTTAGCGTAATTTTCGCGATAAATAGTTACATGGTAGATATTAGTGGTATACGTACAGGTTGCTTAGAATAGAGAACCTACCCAACATGCGTATAATCACAAACCTTCATTATAATTTGCTGTTCTGATTGTTCTTATTACAATTTTTTTTGTAACCTCTGCTTTAAAAGTTGTATGATCGATAATCGGCCAGAAAAATAATTTTGGTGTGAAATTTGTTTTGCTCTAATTGTTTGTTCTGTGTTTTAAAAATGCATTGTGTATTATTTTTGAAGTGTTAAAGTATTCTGTCAGATGTCTGGTTCAGATACAAGCTTTGCATACTTTAGGGCTATATGGTGCTATGGTTGCTGTATTGAGAACGAATCGCGCGCTCACTGCGATGGCTGGGGTAGGCTGTCATAGGTGGATTAGAAAAAACCGGTTATAGTGTACCCTGCCTACTGTAGCTGTTTTGTGTGCTCGCGCGCATTCGTAGGTAGGTATCATTCGTTTATTATTATTTCGTAAGTTGTTTACATGTTTAAATGCCTTTTATACGATTGTCGAGGATTTATTGTCTACACAAACCTAAAGTAGGTTTTTAGACAATAGAAAAAATATTGTATGATAGATTCTAAGATTCGATATATAAATTTAAAAAAATAAAAATAAAGACATGTCCACAAATATGTATTTTAGTTGTTTTAACCAGTAAATAATCGGCTTCTGTTGAGCATATGCCACATTTCTTGAACACCGCTCATCCTGGTCCTATGTCAATATTATCTAAGTTTGACCCGCGATTGTCGAAAGCTTAGCTACTGCTTATTTAAGTAAATTGCTAGCTCCACTCCGTACGGGGAGTGTTGCCATCACAGTTTTTGCGCCATGTGATTCGGGTGGATTTTCACGCCGTTTAGTTTGCCTGAAAGAATGTTGTTTTTGTTTGAGTGAACTTTATCAGTTTATACTTTTCCATCGCAAGCGTCTGGAAACTATTGATCTCTTTGCTGGTTAACGTTTTCTAGTTTTTTTTGCTCAGCTTCAATTCAAAATCCTGCGCGGTAATCCTAATACCTTTATTTAAAAGTGCATCATCGAGCCAGAATTTTAATAACGAAGGCAATCGAAAAACCAAGAGGTGGACTTGACTTTGCAGCAAAGATAATAATAATACTATACTAGTACTTTAAGGTATTGAACGAAACAGACGTTATCTATCTATATATAAAAGGCTCTGGCCTGACTGATTCAACGACTGACTAATATTTGTATGAATGTTGTATGGAAAGTTCTTTGTTTTTAAAGTTATAGTGATGAAAAATTGATATCTGGGTAGTTCATTCAAAGGGGGGAAGTTGGGGGGGGGGGGGTGGTAGAGTCGGTCGAATCGGTAGAGTCGGTAGAGTCGGTAGAGTTTGCTCGGAATGATTTTAGGTGGAGAATTTTGGTAGCGGTCGGTATTTCTTCCGCACGCGGACGAAGTCGCGGGGGACCTCTAGTTTGATAATATATGAGAGTATATTCTGGATAATGCTGTAGGATATTTGGAAAATCACACTAATAAAATAAAAAATAAGGGTAAAGGGGATATAAAAAGGGGATATTTTGTGAGTAGGTATTGTATGTTAAATACTTCTTCACGCTGCTGACCCACGTCATCGTAGGTAATGACTCATACACTTGATAATAAGTATAAAAGCTACTTTTATATATAAAAACTAATTGCTTCTCGAAGAATCCGGTCATACTGCGGGGCTCTCAGTATGCATCCTAGTTCCATATCAAATTATATTAAGTAAATTTAAATGAGTAGCAACACTGAGTCTTGCATTGAAACGCTTTAACGTATTAATTCAAAAGTTATGACCACCTCGAGTTCACTAACTTTACTAACAAACTCAATTAAAATTAAAATAGTAACTGGTATAACAAAGTTACCTAGTCGCACGTTGGCGACTCTTAACAGCATTTTAATCAGCCACCATTACGCCAGTGTCTTAAGAGCACTTCGTCATTAGTATTCAAAATGCAAATTGGAGGCAGCACTCAGGGCATTGCACCCGTCTCTTTCGTAGAAATAATTTCATTAACATCTGCATACTAGCATGTGCCAATGTGCCTTGTGAAATTCCTTTGAAAGCGCCTAGAAACTTCCTTTCTCACTCGACGAGACTGCGGCGTAGTTTTCTTGCAGTTAACACTTTGTATTAGTAACTTGTTGGTGCAAAACATTCCTTTGTGGTCTGGATCGTCAAATAGTTCAAGAGCATTTGAATAGGTTACATTTTGTGTTACAATGTTAGTATCTACTAAAAGGTCTAAGATACACCTTATCGCTATTATAGATGCAAAAGCAAAAATGTGTCAATCGGTTTGTTTTTCCTTTTTTCACGTAGTAACTTCGGTTCGACGTGATTAGTAGTGGACAACTTGCTTCGCCACCGTGCGTGTAAAATTGTGGGACGCTGCTGTAAGTAAGTTCGTATAGGCTGAGTGGCCAGCCCTAGTGTCAGAGTAATGATGTAAAAGACAATTCCTAGGGTTTCGTATTTAACAGGTGTTCAATGGAACCTTATAATCCCCTAGTCTGTGCGACCGTCTAACCTATATTGGGGTATTGAGTGTTTTTTTTTTACGAAACGTGGTTTATCTTTAACCGTCAGGCTTTTAGACAGTATATTAACTCTGACATTATATCTGACCACTCAGTAAATACAAACTTACTTGCTTATATTATATATTTTTCACACAGCGCCATCTAGCCCCAAACTAAGCAAAGCTTGTAATATGGAAACTAGATAGCTGATAGAATACTTATATACTTTTTTTTGTGTATACATTGTTACTTATAAATATATATTGAAAAGGGTCGTCGTACAATAAACCTGTTTTAGTCCAAGTTGCATGATGACTCTCTATATGAACATAAATTAGAATTAATCTATATTCTACTCTCAATCTTTTAGATGGATAACAGAATAACATATTATTTGATATTTATTTTATTAGTTTAGACAGGGTTAAATAAATTAAACGAATGTTTATACTTAAGATAACTAATCTAGGTGATTTCAAAGGGATTTTGAAATAATTTATAGTTATATTAATCTCTTTAGCAATATCAAAGAGCTTGCAGAATGCCATGATGTATGAATTAAATTTAAATTTTGTGTCTGTGTAAGACCCACACGAATTTACATCCTTTGAGCAATGATTTTCATAGAGATCAAAAGAAAGCATTAATATCGTTAAAATGGTATCTAATGTTGTGATCTATAAACTTTACCTTTGGAATACCTAAGTTTTTATTACAACCGACTTCAAAAAAGGAGGTTGTCAATTCGACTGTATGTATGTTACGAGATTACTCCGCTAATTATGTACTGATTTGATGATTTTTGTTTTGTGGGTAATACTTCAGAAGTGGTCCCATATAATTTTTATCGAATTCGATTCAGTAGTTTGGTTTTGAAATCAAAATTACTAGAAAATGTGAAGATGTCATCCAGGTATTCGAAGTTGAAGTCGGTTGTAATTTTTTTTTAAAGAGTTATTGTTGTTTTGTTTTTGCATATTTTATAATTACATGCATGTTAGCTAGAAGACGTCTACTGCTGGTTGAAGGCCTCCCCCTTAATAGGCGGCGTTGCCATAATCCCCACGCTTGGCAGGCGGCTTGGGGATCGCAGAATGCTCACCACCTCTAACCGAGAGCATGCTGCGGCGGTCCTCCGGTGGTTCTACCACGATTCAAGTAACGCGTGTAAAATACGTTATAATGTTATTTTGATCATAAGGAAGGAATAAGGCCTCAGCTTGGCCAAGTGAAAAATCTACTCTAATGCTCTTCGAAATATGACTCTAAGTTGCCACTATAACAAAATAGCTCAACAAGTATCTCAATTGCATTACAAAATCAATTCAAATTCTAAAGCCTTGATGAGTGATTATACTCATGATTGCAATCAACTATTCACTAAGTACTTTATAGCTCAGTTGGCAGTACTTATATCTGCTTTGTTAGCTGTCGGCCGTGGGTTTGATTCCTATCCAGGACTAAAATGTATGTGATTAAATGTTTGTTTGTGTAGTAAATGTTTGTTCTGTGTCTGGGTGTAGTATGTATTATAAGTATGTATATACAAAAAAAGATTCTGGAGTGGCGGAACTGGAAGACGAAGCTTAGGTAGGCCTCCCACTAGACATTGTGAAACTCGCGGGCAAACGGTGGATGCAACTGGCTGGTTGTCGTACAGTGTGGCGATCCAAGAGGAGGAGGCCTGCGTTCAGAATTGGTCATCATCTGGCTGATGATGATTTATAAAAACATGTGTAAGTATTAGAGCTTTTCTTAGATAGGGCTAGATAGCGCTGTATAAAACGTTCAACAATAGTTATTTTTTATTTTATTTTATAAAATTTAGCAGTAGATACGCAGTGTAGATAATACAAGGCCCACAAACCCCACTTTTGTTACTCTCCGTACTTTCAAAATACTTACCTAACATTATATTATAAAGACTCACACTAGCTTTTCTCTAGGGCTGCTTATTTGTTCATCTGAAAATTACCTGTCTAGTTTGTGATAGCTAGCACTTTAGCAGAGAAAACAAGGGTATCCTCATTTTAAGAATCCAATTTTCCGTAACGTATAAAGGTTGCGAAAGGAACTGCTTAAACAATTTATACGGTCTCCTACGGGAAAACATCCCTTTCGGTGTGTTTAACAATTTATATGAGTGCGTTGTTCTAGGTCACTCATAACGTTAGGAAGAATGCGAGGGCAACAAACAAAATATAGTAAAATAAAAGGAGAGGTTTTCTTTATTCAAGACTAGTTATGCGCTGTGGCACGTAATATAACTAAAGGTAGTTGGTATTACAATAAATAAATTAACAGCAATATTTTTTTTAATCATTGTTTTATCAGCAGCAGCAAGTCCAGGGGCCGTACCATGCACGCTTATTCTGGGACCGAATAGGCTCGGCTGCCGACGCTGCGTGGATGTGAATTTTATCGCCCCGCAATAAGGTTCGCGGCAGCAGAGCCTATTCGGTCCTGCTATAAGCATTCATGGTACGGCCCCTGCTCTCTATAGTATTGCATTGTCATCAGGTTTATGCATGAATACCAAATTTCATCCTATTCGGGCTGAGAACGAGATCTAGTTTAATATTCAGTTGCAAACTTTAACCTAAACAAACATTGTTACCTACATACAAACATTGCAATTTAAATAAAAGCTTGTAATATAGCCTACTAGAGGCCGCCCCGCGAGTCCGGTCGCGTACGGAAAAAAATTCGACCCGCTCCCAAATATCTTCCATACCGGTGGGTTATTCACTTTTCTTTTTTCTCCCCATTTTTCATCCCTTTAGATCAACCCTGGAAAATATTATTGTTTTTTTTTTCAAAGGTTCATAGTCCGATTTTCATTCACTACAACTTAAAAACAAAGATCTAGGCATACAAAGTTTTATGCGCCCTGTCACTCCTTATTACGTCATAGTAAAAAATATTAAAAACAGTATTTTTGTTTTAAATGAGCTATCCATTTTCAATCAAATACCAATTTCCATCAATATAACTTCAAATACAAAGAACTTGCCGTACAATCCTCATTTCAACCCCCATTAAAAAATAACTATTTTAATTTTACCATCTAAATCTCCCAGTTAAACATTTCTAAATGAAAAGAATAACTTCGCCACATGTTTAAATGTAGACAATGAAATTCATTAAGAAAAATTCTCGGAAAACATTATACTTACCTATTAGACTCTCTAAGCCAAAAGTCGTCTCAGCAGATCCACAAAAAGCCTTATATATACAAAGGTTTTCTGAAATTGAGCTTCTGACGAAGTTATTGCTCTAATCCATCTCAATTTCATTATTAGAGAGCTGCTTGGTAACTGTCCTGTAATAAATACAGCAAGAGTAAGGAACTCTATACTAGAGTATACTTAGAGTTTGGTTCACCTTCTAGTATATATTTCAAAAACCATGCGGCAGTTTTAGCACATATATAGTGAAATTTTCAAAATTGCGCTATTTGTTCTAATTATGAAATAATCGCGTACAAATCCAGATAGCTGTGGCCATTGAAACATGCAGACCGAAATGACAAGCTAAATAAAAATAAATAGTTTTGTTCGCGATTAATTCCGGCGATAAACATAAATACATACCGTATTTATTAAATACCTACTTATACACAGGTGATTGGCCAAACACATCTGATAATACTTACTTGCGCACAATCCAAGTAAGTTGCGCAAGTTAAGACACTGTGCAAGTTCTTAGGCCACAAACTAATAGTAAATCTTCCAAGATGTTTTTACATAATTTTTTTTCAATATCGCCTATCCGTCGTATGCATAAAACGTTAAAACGTATATCAAATCTATTTTAGTTGAAAAGTGTTTTGTCAAAATGTCATACCATTTACGATTTGAGTTTGAAAAAAGAAGACAAAACACTATTTAACAAAAATAGGTTTGAAATACTTTTTAGTCTTTTATGCATAAGACGGTAAGTTTCCATACTGTAACTATAGCAATGTTACCGCAACATTTTCAGTACTTTCTCTGACGACCGACATGCTTTCTCATACATCTGATTGGTTTAATTAGTGGACCTAAGTCACTGGATTTGTCTGCCTTTCAAACGTCTGGGACCTACGACCTTTGAAGATGTAAGTAGGTACTGTCTAATGCATAAATGAATAAGAATTACTTGAAGATTCATCAAAAATAAGACAAAATGATAAATGATAGCATTTCTACATGAGACGACATTATTATGTATTTTATAATAAGGGACTTGCGTGGAATTTCGACTCTTTTATAGAGCTGGAGCAAAACTTTGTACACGGTGCCAACAAAATGTTGTCAGCTGACATCTGCCTTATCCGAATACCTCACGACTATTTTTTGGCTTACAGACTTTCATGACCTTGTGTACGAACAGCCTGAATCGCATTGCAGATAACTCAAATGCTGATGTCTCCTTTTCGTGATATCGGGATAAAATGACGAGCAAAAGTCATCATAACGTTAGAGCGATTATTTGCTACATAGGTATGTATACCACAATAATAAATAAATAAATAAATCATTTATTGACACACACAAATGGCATACAATATTGAATACAGTGGATATGTGTTATAATAACTAATTAATAATAGATACTTATTGAGATACATAATAAACACGTGTACATTAAAATTAGTAGTAACGCCGAAATGATTATGAAGGTAGTGTTAGCACCCGAACAAGAAAATTCTGTATCTCGAGTGCTAACTTCTTCCTGCGGGTGGGTTATGTAACCTATAAGCACAAACTGGCGCTATAAGTGAGGAGTGAGGTAGGTATAGGTAAAGGATATATTTAAACTACTTACTAACTAAAACACTGTCGGCCTTACTTAAAAAAACTTTTCAACTGTTAGTCACTGCTTAAGATTCTCTGCCATCTTCTCTCTGACGTGAAGTTGCACGTGCTAGAAAAGGACAGAGAAGTTTAAGCAGTGACTAAGAGAATCGAGATTATTTTAGGTAAGGCCGTGTATCTAAATTAATCAATCAAAGGTACATGGTTCATCGCCATTATCATCAGCCAGGACACATCCACTGCTCGACAAAGGAGAACGTCACTGCGCTTAACATCAGACGAGATGTTAGTCAAACGGAAGCCTATAATGGATTTAAAAAAACAAAGCCATCTCCCTTAGACCGCCACACTGTTCGAAAACCTACCATTTAGTCGGGCAGTAACAAATGTTGTTACTGCCTGACTGGTTCATAAATATTTGTATACTGTTACTTGCTTAGTGGCCAGCAACAACTCTTGCAAGTTGGTATAGAAGCTTACCAACCTTATTTATTATCCAACTCAATATCTCTTGTCTATTAAGGTAACTAGATTTACGGAATACAATAAATCTGCCTCCTCTGAATATTGATCGGATCTCAATAAGTAATTCCGGAACCGTTACCTATTATTCTAATCTCATCAGGGATGTATCATACTGTGTGTAGGATAATCCGCCTAAAGGAACATACAAGAGGGATAATAAAGAATAGGTACGGTGCAAGTCATAATCTCTTTTACATTATTCTTTGTCATCACATTTGTGACATTATACTTTATAAATATTTTTGTATGAAGTGATTCCACACTTATGGTATTTCTATGTTTTTAAAGCTTAAACAGGTAGAAAAATTATGACCTCTGGCAGGACTCGAACCTGCATACGAGCTATGGGTCTCTATCGATTTCCGTCCCAACTGCTTAGCCAATTAAGCTAACAGAAGTCTCTGCCTTAGATGCCAAAGACGGAACAGTTGGGACGGAAACCCATAGAGACTGCTCGTATGCAGGTTCGAGTTCTGCCAGAGGTCTTAATTTTTCTTCCTGTTTAAGCTTTAAAAACATTATACTTTATATTATATATTATTAAGAAAAGTATACCCATTGTTTTAACTTTTTTGTTTTCTACCAACTGTGACCCGGTGTAATACAGGCTGCTCCAACGTCGTCGGTCCAGCTAGTGGGAGGCCTACCTACGCTGCGCCTTCCAGTTCGTGGTCGCCACTCATGAACCTTTTTTCCATATTAGTAATTACTTTTAAATGATTACCAAACTCACCCACGTCCACGGTCAAAACTTAAACACATGACACACGCTTTCTTTTTTGAATCGCACCCTATTCCGACAGTATTCTAAAGCACGCGAGCCAGGATTGCGTGCGTGTACAACCTGTGTAAATCTTTGACGTGTAATGTAATGAGGTGATTGCAAGACACGCCGCGAGGAACTCTCGCTGAGAACCCGTGATTGATCGCCAATATTTTAATAAAAATTGATAATGGCGCAGAAAAGGAATTACTTTTGCCTTCTTTGTCTCATTGCTGGGTAATCTAAACGGGGTAGTCTAAACTCAAAGTGCGATTGGGCATGTCCACTACGCTAGTTGCGTGTTGCTGGATTCACGTACGCGAATGAATTTCATACCGGACACGACGTACAGGTTTCCTTACGATGATTTACACTACTGGGTATTAAAGGTCTTGTCATTTGTGCCGTCTCCATTTCAGACCTACAGCGTTGCTCAACTCTAGGTTTGTCCTATAGATCGTTGTGGATATCGTAAAAAGATACTTAGCATTAGGCGATTGGTTTGAAAAAGACGATGATGATAATAAAACATGTAATGTACATTTTAACAGCAGAGCGAAAATTAATATCATCTTTTAAGTAGACTTCAGCATTGGAAATTTTACATCAGAACTCATTAAGCATTGTGCTCAAGGCATTCTGCTCACCGTTTATAATGCTCAGAGTAATGGGGTGGATATCAAATGCCTGGGGCGGTACTAACTCGTGTTTACATGAATATTATTATGCAAATACATTATGTAACGAGCCAAGTAGTTAATTACACGCTTGGCTATGTATTGTGCGTCGCAATAACTTTGTAAGGAGCCGTTCCGACTATTCAATCAATCTAAAAACAGGAAGTTTTAGTTTTCAAATGATTATTATTCAACAGGAATGAAAAGTTTCATCATGTGTACCCGTAGTAAAGATATTAAATAGGTGTTCGATAAACACGGAAAATTGGCGAAAGAGAGTGGAGGGGTATTTTATCCTGCAGTGGGATGTCTAAGCTGCCGGTGATAATGATGAGGGGGCGTCTGAAGTCATTTGCATTATTTTAAATGCATTCGAGTGAATGTGGGTAGACATATTAGTGTAAAATTATAAATAAGCATAGTATTTGATAAAATTATTGCCTGATAAAAAATCTTGAAATACTATTATCCTTAACAGGTAATTTGATAAACTGCTTCTTTTTTCCCTTCGATTTTTACTTCAGACGTAATTTGATGGTAGGTTTAAAGCTTAATAATAATTAGAGTTTTAGTAAGAGAAAATTAAAGTACTTAATTGAATTTAATATATCAATTTCTTATAAAATATTTATTAGGTACTTCTCTAATTTAATTAAACTATGTATATTGGAATGTATCCATTAGACTACTGCACTGCAGGTATTGGCTCAACGAAGAACTATGTCCTTGTCCATCATTGAAGACAAACATTATGATACTTTATCTCTTAAAACATGCGGGAAAAGAGAAAAACGCCAGAAGCAGTTTCTTAGTAATAGTAAAAATTCTATATATACAATTCCATAGGCTTACTGGCTTATAGAGTATTATAAACTCTATATTGCTACAGTACTTCACAGTGCTACAGACTAGTGATCCCTACATAAATCCACCAAGTAAAGACAAATTACTCGACCTTTTTTCCTTTAGATTCCCGTAGGATAACTGGTCCCGGCAAATCCCTAAACGCGCACGTTTAATGGAATGATTACATATTCTTACTTGTCCTTGTATGTATTTTTCTTTATGTAAACCGAAGGTATCTGAACATGAGACGACGCAAGTACCTCGATGCCGTGAACCACGACTCTCCTCCTTCGCTTTTATTGTAAGCGTTGTGGATATATCACCAAGGCCAGGCCACTCCACGGACATTTTCATTCAAGTGGACTGAGAATTACCGATGTCTCTCTGACCTGCGTTTCGCGTCAGCTCGTATATGGGTGATTTTACATCGAAGAATACCCCATGGACCTGGGTATGTCCTAAAACTGCATCCAGAACCATTATCATTCTGCGATACCCAAGCCGCTTGCCAAGCGTGGGGATGGAGGCAATTCGTCCAGCAGTGGAGACGTTGTGGTTGATGATCTCTAATTTCGAGTGCCACATGTTCTATTGTTTCAATCTTGCGCGGCAAACTTCGTCAGCAAGGTGTTGAATTTAAAGTATGAGTAAGTATATTAAATAATCTTATAGATTGGCTAATAATAGCGTGATTCTATCATTTATAACTAAGGATCTTATATCAGAAGTGTAGGTGGAGCGAAACTTGTCTTTATTTGTGTACACTACTACACCATATTACCTACGTACATTAACGTTATATTATCTTTAAATTACCTATTACACTAAATATAAAGCTAAGAATATTAATGTAATTCCGAAACAGAGCGGTTGGCTACATTATAAATGCTACCATTAAACCTTCCCGAAAATACCTAAGGCTACGAGGGTTCAGAAATGCGTTAAAGAGGTATAAGCAAAGGAAAGTAGGAACGTTTTATGACAATGGGTCAAAGAGGACGGTGGCCGGATTAAGTCCATGGGGAGACAACAGGTGAAACGGAAGGTGGGGGAGTGAAAGACATCAGATAATTTGAAGGTACGTTTTTAAAAATAGAATTAAAATAAAAGGAATGTGTAATTTGTTATAACGTTTTGACAACGGCCTTGGAACCAGTGGTACGAATTTTGGAGATAACCCAAAAAGACACGTTACACGGCATTATAGCACTTTTTCACATACAAGTTTGGGAAAATAATACAAATACAAATACAAATAGTTTATTGATAACACCAAAGTTACAAGTCAAATTTCATTTCAAGTATGTCACAAAAAAATAATCACTTACTAAAATGAAATAATAATTACAAAAATAATCGTTATAATCGTTAATAATCTCTTATTTTAAAATAAGCTTCAATGTCATAAAACAAATTCTCTTGTAACCACGCTCTGAGCTTGGTTTTGAAGCACCCTAATACAAAGCCTCCTTTTTCAGGATCTCACCAAAACCCCAATTAGTGTGTTAACATAGACGCTTCACTAAAATGTTCCTGTAGTTGGGTAGTTATACTCTATGCACATGCATGCCCATAAACTGACCACTGCCATTTAGGGTACGGCATTCATTACAATACTACTAAATACGCATTATGAATGTGGCCTATTCTACCTATTTTAGCATAGTTTTGTTCAGATACGATCATGCGATTTATGCACCCATTGTCTCTATATAAACTATTCTCATTAACGACCTAGAGTTTGTAGCTTTTCGAATAAATGGACCATTTTTGTTTCAGTGCATAAATTTCACTAGATGACGCAGAATTTATTTTGTTTAGGAAAACTTCTTTGGGCATAAGTCTAACCTTGAAGAGTGATTGGCTGATAATCGACTAGACTAGCTCGATGTGAGTTGGCGAATTCACATAAGCCATTTATCCAGGATGCGAGCTTCCTCGCGATGTTTCATTTACTGAAAAACCAGTGATATGATTTTATTAATCCGTTAGTAAATTCCAAATAACTCATTGGTACGGGTCCGAAATCAATCCCACGACCGCATAATTTCAAGGCGTATTTTTTCCTAAGGCCACCAATACAATTTCATTTTTTTTTTGGAAAATTGCGATATCAAAATTTCGCCACAATTTCTTCAAGAAAGTTGGAAGTTTTACGCCTTGAAATCATAACGCACATTTGGGTCACGTGTAATCCCATCCATCGCGGTAATTGCCGACAGCCGGAATATAGCTCGAGAATTACGACGTCACCATAACGTGCTAATGACGTCATAACTGCATTGCCCCGGGCGCCAGTTGACTAACGTCCGCACGTGCAACGGACTCACTAAGTTATAGACCTCATGCACTGCACCATTCTGACTTTTCACCTAAATATAGTGTTGTACTAGAACACTTGATAAGACAGATAAAAGACCAGATGTTTGTTAACTCGCTACAAAATTTTATATACAGCGTTAGTTCTAATCAGTTAGCATATTCTGCTATTCGGCATATTCTGTACATCAAAAAAAACATCTTTTACTATGGGGCAAACATAGAAATCGCAAAAAAAAACTGTTTCATACATTTTGCCCAAGGTCGATAAACTTTTTGTATGGAACAGCTGATATTTTTTTCGCGATTACTGTGTTGGCCCCATATTAAAAGTTGTTTGTTTTAATGTAGAGAATATGCCCTTAAAAGGAAGCTAAATGACTAGAACTAACCCTGTATAATATTCCATGCAAAAAAAGCACACTTGCCACAAGTAAAAAAATTGTGTGTAAATATCTAACTTCGTCACAGTGAACCGTACGGAACTCCAGATGTAGATTTATAATTAACTAGCTTTTGCCCGCGGCTTTGCCCGCGTAGTAATGTTGAATACTGGAATTCGGTTAAATCGGGGCCCAACTCAATTGAATCACTAAAATACGTATATTATTGCATTATTTCCAAGCCGCTTGCAAGTCTTTAAGTTTGCTTGAGGATGACCAAATTTAATATTAAAAATTAATTTAGCACCTTAGGCTGTACAGTATCTATAATAATTATGTCCGTCAAACAGTCGTCTGCGTGGACCTACAAAAAAATAGCCTATGTCCGTTTCCGAACCTTATGCTATAACTACCTATCCAAAAATGCAGCTCCATCTGTTCAGCCGACCAATAAATACGCCCATTCCCGTCCCCATTCCCAGCCTCATCCCTATAAGCGGCCCCTTCCCCATCCCCATCCCGATACCAAATGTCAGTTTAATATGAACACACCCATCCCCGTCCCCATCCCCGTTCCCTCCCTCATCCCCATCCCGAACCCCATCCTCACCCCATCCCATCCCCACCCCCATCCCGATTTCTACTTTCATCTTAATATGGACACGCCCATCCCCGTTACCAGCCTCATCCACATCCACATCCCATCCCCACCTGTCCCCACCAAATCCCCACCCCAGCCCCATCCCCATCCCGATACCAATTGTAATCTTAATATTAACATGCCTATCTCCGTCCCGTCTCCGTTCCCAGTATCATCGCCACCCCCACCCCCACCCCCATCCCCACATCTATCCCCATCCCTATACCAAATTTCATTTTAATATGTACAGCCGTTACAAAGTTAAGGAGAAACAAACGTACTATCACTAAAATTTAGTTTTTTTTATACTAACGGGAGCTGATTTTGAAAAAACTGTGACTTCTTATTTTTATAGTAGAATATGTATACCAAGTTTTGTATCAATCGAACCAGAGAATAAAAAGTTTCATACAAACTTTAACACCCCATTTAACCCCCTTCGGGGTTGATTTTCGAAAAATCTTTTCTTAGTGGGCGTTTACACCTCTCCAAAAACATACCCTCCAAATTTCAAGTCTCTACGTTTAGCGGTTTGGGCTGTACGTTGTCTATATGTCAGTCAGTCAGTCATTTTTTTTTTTTTTTTTTTATGAATGACTATGCTGTTGGCCTCAGATGGCCTCTACAGCGTCACCGGACTTTAAAGTCAGTCAGTCAGTCAGTCAGTCAGTCAGGACAAAGCCTTTTATAGTTATAGATTCGTCACAGGTAAAGATAAAATGATCGACTGTAAAAAATGCTGCTGGCCGAAGGCCTCCTCCTTAATAGGGAGGGGTTGCCATAATCCCCATGCTTGGCAGGCGGCTTGGGGATCGCAGAATGCTCACCACCGTTAACCAAGAAGACGCTGCTGCCCGTTCTCCGGTGGTTCTGGATGTAGGTTTAGTACCCAGGTAATCCAGGTCTTTTTGTTTGGTTAAGCGATTACTCCGTTTTAGTTGGTTGGTCATAAAAAAGTTTTTTTTTTTGGTTTTTTTTAAAGTATTTTACTCCGCCAGTTATCAATTGATTTTGATGATTATTTTTCTATTTGGTTGGTACTTACTTCATCATACTTCAGAGGTGGTTCCAAATACAATTTATCGCAATCGGTTCAGTAGTTTGGTTAAATCAAAATAACTGGAAATAAGTCATCCTGGTAATCGAAATTGAAGTCGGTTGTTTTTTTTTAACACTTTTTCATCGCATTTCTGGGTTGGCCCCATAAAAAGTTGTTTACAATGATGAGTACAGTGACCTTCTTTCGGCTTAGGAATGCTGTTACGCGTAACCCTATACAAGAATTTTGGCGGAACCCGGAAAAATCATGTCGCTCCATAATATTATTTTCTTAAACTGGTGTTTTTTCGCGAATTGATGATTTATTTATTTATTAATTTAGTGAACATACAAAACAGCATGTAATAACATTAGACTAAAATTATATATACATATTGCAGATCTGTATCACATTCCAAAACTATGTATGTCTAGGTGCGTTAAAATGTCGGAATTAAATAGTCACTAGAGGAAATTACAATTTGTGATTAAAATTAAAAGTGACGTACACAGTCAAATTGGGAAATAAATTGAAATTGCATTGAAAATTGAACCGGTGAATATAAACTTAGTGCTAATTAATGTAATAATAGTAATATTTTGCTATACACAGCTATACATCTATGTTGAGTTGGGTCTGAGGGAACCAAATTTAATATTATTCAAGTCAATTTGTAAAGGCCAAAAAATATTGATTGATTTGAAAAGATTGAATAAAAATAATGGTGTGCATGCACAATTGTGGCCAAGTGCAATAATGTAGTGAAACGTGTATTTCCGTGTTGTTTTCAAACTCCCCCCCCCCCCCCCCCCAATCCCCCACCCCAACCCCCAACTTAAATTAAAAAAAACAACGATAAACGTTAGTTTCCGACCATAAGCCTAAATAATAGAAAATGAAGGACTTTCCATGCACAACCCTTCACTTCATCCCTTTTTTCACCCCTTCGAGGGTGGAATTTTCCAAAACACCGAATCACTTTCAAACTAATTTTAAACCGTCATTCTAACACACAATTTGAAGATCCTAACTTTGACGTACTTTCATATAAACTTTCATCCCCTATTTTACCCTCTTAGGGGTGAAATTTCCTGAAAAATCCTTTATTAGTGGATACCTATGATTCACAAAGAACACACCCTCCAAATTTCATGTCTCTTAGACCAGCGGTTTTGGCTGTGCGTTGATAGCTCAGTCAGGACTTTGAATTTTATATATACAGAAGGTACTGGCTGAATGCACGAAGTGCGATGCCAATAACGAAGAAGAAAAAACCCTCTAGAATAACGTCTCTGCTTCGAGAGCCAGCTCTCGGCTCTTACATCTGAGTGTTCGTGTAAAATGTTGTTAGTAAATGACGTTTCGCGATAAGCAGCCGATTGGCGCGGATGTCATTTCATTTCCATTAGCAATGTGTAGCTGCGGTGGTGAATAAAATAATGTAATGCAAAGTCCTATCCTACATCAATATTTAAATTGGATTTTTAAAATGTTTTTCTTATACGGAATAACATAAATAAAACTGCCAGTATATGATACCAATATGATACTGGTAGACAAAACCAAATACGATTTACGGATAGACAAAAGTTATTAAAAACCAACTTCAAAGCAAAATACGCCGTTTCGTTTACTTGAATGACACATTTTCTCAGTTATTTTGTTAAAAACCAAACTGCTGAACCGATTTTAATGTAATTTCTATCAGACCAATTTGAAAGTGTATCCTATCAAACAAAAAAAAATTTACTAATCGGTTTATAAATGACGTTGTTCTAAAGTAACAAAATAAAAAAAGCTCCTTTTTGAAGTTGGTTAAAAATCGGGCTGAGTGGCGTGCATTGGGAGAAGCCTATACCCAGCAGTGGACAAACGTAGGCTGGAGATGATGATATTGATTGAAAAAAGGGATTGACAAGCTTAGGTACGTAGGTGTATAGAATTAATCAATGACTTATAAAATAATTAAGTCACTTTTTGCTATAAAGGTATTGTTATTTCATTTTATTAATTGTTACATTAGGGTATGGCTCAACTAATCTTGATCATATTTGCAAGGTTGAAAATGTTAAAATTTGCAGATCACGAGGACGGACGAAAATTTATGCTTAAGTTTACAAACAAGCTATTTACCGTGATTATGTTGTGAATATCAGGAGCTCATTTCACAACATAATCACGGTAAATAATAATAGAACTGTAGCAAATTGCATTTGCCTCCTTTAGTCCAGTCTATCCAAAGGTTGCCTGGAAGAAATCGCTTAAGGTGATAAGGCCGCCCCTTGTACTGCCAAACAATGTACCTACCCTGATTATTTGTAAGTTGTTCTATATTTCATTCCGCCTCCGGTTACCGGGCGAACAAGTATTAATGAGACCGCGTCCCCTGAATAAATTAACGCTTTAGCAGTAAAAAGTGGTGTAAAAGGAGTGAGACCTGCTTAGACATAAAGTCTGTTTAATCACGCGTGTGTTAAAGTTTACTGCATGAAAATCGGCCGATAAACCGCATAATTATCAGTAAACAAACTCAAAGCTGTCGGCAAAAATCCTACCAAATCGCTGGCCGCGGCACTAGACGTCACCTGGGCGCGTGAGTAATCGCAGTCAGTCCGGTTCGTTTGCCGTATGGTCCAAGTCAAAAAAGTTTTTGTGTGGAATAACCTAAACATTTCACTTGCATAAAGCTTTCACTTGCGCAATAAAATTCTAGAAACTAAGAGCAACATGCCCTCAGATTCCGAGGCTTCTTTAAATGCGAGCGAGACGGAAAAGTCAGGTAACATCTCGAATAAGGCACACAAGCGTAAGAGATTGTCGGATGGGCACACTGACTCCTTGAGTGCGCTTAAAAAAGATCTGGTTGACCTAATCGATGCAAAATTTACAAAACTAGAAGAGCACATCCTAGAGCTTAAACAACAAAATGTAGAATCCTGCAAAGCGATAGAGTACATGACAGCGAAGTATGAAGAAATAAAAATGGAGGTAGTTGCCTTAAAAAAAGAGAAAGAAAAAGATAGAGTATACATATATGAACTAGAAAATAAGCTTGAAATAGCTGAGAAACTCAAGAAATCGTCTAGCATTGAGATAAGAAATGTTCCAAGTAACGAGTCTGAGAAGAAAGAAGACCTCCTAAAAATGGTACGTTGTCTGGGAACTAGTTTAAAGCTAGACCTAAAAGAATCTGATATAGACGATATTTATAGAATAAATCTAAAATCTAGCATAAACTCGATTGTACTCCTAAGATTCACAACAGTGATCCGAAAGGAGCAAGTAATGAAAGCAGTAAAGAAATATAACAGGGACTATACTTCTAAACTTACTTGTCAACAATTGGGCTTGGCGCAGCCTTCTGTTCCTATCTACATCTCAGAACACCTGACTGCAAAAACAAGACGGCTGTTTTTTCTCGCAAGAGATTTTGCAAGAACAAATAGCTTCTTGTTCTGCTGGTGTTCCCGTGGAAGGATTTGGCTTCGGAAAAAAGAAGGCTCGCCTCAAGTGCATATCCACTGTGAAAAACAATTGGCCGAACTCAGAACTACCCAACTGGATGAAACAGAAAAGCTACTCAAAAACATTGTATAAGCTCGATAAATGTTTCTTTTGTATTTCAAAGTTAGTGAATGATTTCTTGGCTTCTCTACTTTCCATAAATTTTTATAAATATAATTTTACTTACATATTCGTAATCTTAACACTCTCACATATCAACACACCACATCAACTACACATAATCTTGATTTACTCAAAGATCTGCCTAAATGATCAGTTCTTAGCCTCGTATCATATAACTCATAGTACATGCACTTTCCTGTTACTGTCGCTACATTGTATATCCCGTCTCTTTCTCCGTAATAACAAGAACCTTATAAATAATCCAACTTTGTATCATTATAAATGTTGGTTAATTGAACCTCTTTGCTGCCAATACCATACATTTCCAATGCTGTCATATAAAAGCAACATATTTGGACACCTAAGAAAATTATTACGCACTTATGGATAGTAGAGACATTGCAATTGAATTGGACAACTATGAAATATCCGAATCATTTCAATGTGATATGCTAGGCGCAAATGGTCATGCTACTGATTCTACAAACAAACTTACAATTGTTTGTCAGAATATCAGAAGCATTAGATACAAGATGCCTCAAGTAGAAGTCTTAATTTCCCGACTAGAGTTTGACATAGATATTCTAATTCTCACAGAGTGCTGGCTAAATTGTATTGATTTCACGCCTTCGATTAGTAATTATAAAACATATTGTACTACCTTTAATAAAACTCAAAATGAGGGTGTTGTAGTGTTCATTCGCAATGACTTAATAGCAGATGTCTTAGAGCCTCCCTCTTTTGAAGCAAATTGCCTAACAATTAAGCTGGGTACTGATACTGCCTTAGTTGCCATCTATCGACCACCAGCCTATCATCAGCTGGATAACTTTTTCAACACTATTAGTGAAATCTTAAATTCACTCAGTTCTTTCAATAACATCATCCTGACAGGTGATGTCAATATCAACATCTGCAACCAACTAGACACGAACAGTAATAATTACCTAGATATGATGGCTTATTATGAGCTGTTGCCTGCACACACCTACCCTACTCGTGAAAAAAGTTGTTTGGATCACATATTTCTAAAGACCAAGCTAAAATGCACTACCCTAGTTATTTCAACTACAATTACCGACCATTACACGGTGGCCGTTATCCTTAATAACCACAAACATTGCGGCAATAAGTATAATTTCAAAAGAATCATAGACTATAATAACATTGCTTCAGATTTAAATAAAGACACACTTAACTTAATATTGGAAATATATGACGTCAACCAGGCAACTCAAACATTAGTAAATGAATTAAAAAGAGCTCTTGATAAAAACACAAAAACTGCCATTATTCCATGTCGTAAGAGGGTAAAAACACACTGGATAACCCCCGGCTTATTACGATGTATCAAACATCGAGATAAACTACATAATGATATAAGGCGAGATCCAAACAACTTGACTAAAATAGCAATATTCAAAAGATACAGAAACTACTGCTGTAACATTCTTAAAAGAGTCAAATCAGAATATGATAAAAGTGAAATTCTAAAGGCAGGCAAAGACGCTAAAGCTACATGGACAGCCATAAAAAATGTTACAAAATTTAACTCAAAAAAAAATAGTGAAGTAGATGACAAACACTTGCTTAAACTTAAAAATAGTCCTGTCAACTCTCTCAACTACATTAACACCTACTTTGCTTATGTGGGAAAGTCGTTAGCGGATACCATTCTAACGAGTAGCCAAACAAATACTACTAGCATTCCCTCAACGTCAACTACGTGTAACTCTTTTGTACTCTTAGACACAGACAGCAGTGAGGTAGAATCTACGATTATGAGTCTTAAAACAGACTGTGCAGTTGGACATGATGGTGTCCCTACAAAAGCTTTTAAGTTGGCAAAAGACCAAATTGTACCCGCTATTGTACACATTGTCAACCTCAGTTTTAGCACGGGTATTTTTCCGAGTCTTTGCAAGACTGCACTAATAAAACCTATTCACAAGGGAGGGGATAGAGACCGTATAAACAATTATCGTCCTATTTCACTATTAACATCTTTATCCAAAATTATTGAACGACTTTTAAATAAACGACTCACTTTATATCTAACAAAATTTAATATTTTATCAAAAAATCAATTTGGGTTTACAGCAGGAAGATCTACTGAACAAGCAGTAAATGAACTTGCTGATTTTATTACTAGCCAATTGGACAAAAACAATAAATGTATTGGTATTTTCCTTGATTTGGCGAAAGCTTTTGATACTGTCTCTGTCCCCATCCTAGTGAAGAAGTTAGAGAGGGCTGGAATTAGAGGTGTGGCCTTGAGACTTCTGTCAAATTACCTATCAAACAGAAAACAAAGAACCAGAATTGATGACATCATTAGTGATGAAGCTAGTGCTGAATATGGTGTTCCCCAGGGTAGTGTACTGGGCCCTACCCTCTTCTTAGTATACGTCAATGATTTGTGTAACATTGAATTAAACGGTGGCAAAGTTGTAGCTTTTGCAGATGACACCGCACTTGTTTTCTCAGCATCGTCTTGGGTTGAGACTAAATCTAAAGCGGAAATCGGATTAGGTCAAGTAATGTCTTGGCTCAAAGTAAATCTCCTTACCCTAAACGTAGGCAAAACAAAGTTTTTAACTTTTTCCAAGTCCTCAACAGGGCAACCAAATGAAGAGGTCACTAAAATTCTAGCGCATGTTTGCCCTAACCAAAAGGTAGATAAATTTTGTACATGTGTTAAACTTGAAAGAGTATCTACAATAAAGTATTTGGGAATACTTGTGGATAACTTGCTCTCCTGGCAGAATCATATCCTGGCGCTAGTAGGAAGAACTCGTAAACTAATGTCTATTTTTAAAAGATTAAGACACATAGTTGACAAACCATTGATTAAAAATGTGTATTTCGCTCTTTGTCAGTCTTTACTAACATACTGCGCCCTGGTTTGGGGTGGTACATACAAAAGCTACCTACTCAGAGTTGAAGTAGCACAAAGAGCGGTTCTCAAAGTAATGCTTAACAAACCTTTTAGATATTCAACAAACGAGTTATATGCAGATTTAAAAATATTAAGAGTCAGACAAATATTTATTTTGAAAACAATTCTGCATACTCACACAACCTCAATCATATTCAATAAACCCCATGATAGTCGCCGAGAACATAGACCAATACAACCTAAAAATTTTAACTCTCAACTGGCAAAAAGGCACAATTGTTTCCTAGGGCCTTTTCTATATAACAGACTTAATCAACATCTAAATTTAACCAGTCTAACAACTACAATGTGCAAGAAAACAGTAACCAACTACCTACTTATACTAACATACCAAGAGACCGAAGATCTTTTATGTATACCAGAATATGAACCTTACAAACCACGAAAATGAAAAAGAACACAAACAATATACTAAAAACAGACACACACACACGCATACACACACACAAACACATACATATATACACATACACACCCACACGCACACACTCACACACATCCTTACTAATCAGCATGCTGCATGCCTAAAACCGCAAATATGTATATTATACACATATTCAAATAAATTAATAAATAATGTTTATAAAGTAGTAAATTCTGTTATGCAGAAATCACTCAAATACCAGATATAAATAACCATATTTTTTTTTAATTTAATTTTTAGTAATAGACGCAAAATGATAAGCAAAAAAATAGCCAAATGAATATTCACAATGCAATAACGAACATCACTTATTATTTATTTATTATACCTGCAATAGTAATCAAAACTCTAATATAGTTAAACTAACAAAACATTTAATATCTCGAGCACTCTCTCTGCCCGATAACGTAATGGTATCAATGCCAAACTTATTCTTGGACCACTCACCATAACACTGTACCCTTGCTGCACATACCCACATAATATGTCATTAAAATTACTATCAAAAATAACAATGTAAAAATTATAAAACTATTAAAATTTATAAATAGATCCAATTTCCTAGCTTAAGCCCAGAGATACTTTAATACTTATAACTGTTATTTATAACAACGCTCTTATAACTATTGTTTCCCCTACCTTGTTTTGTTTACATTTTGTTTCTTGTGTTGTTTGGATGTGCCAGGCGATGCTTATTACATTTTTTTGTAAAAAAAATTATGCCAAAAATAACTTTATATCATTTTAGGGACATAAGCCGGAGGTAGAATCGTGGTAGCTGTAATACAGGGTTACCTAGTACAGCTGCCAACGAAATTCCTAACATGTCTTTGTAATTTTATTGTGTTTACTATATTATTTGAGGTATATTGTGTTATGGAAAAAAAGTGTTAGTTAAGTTTTTTTTTGGTAATAAATAAATTGAAAAATTGAAATAGAAAAAAAATTGAAATTTCTGGTGTACAATAAAGATATATTGTATTGTATTGTAGTAAACAACCGTGTAAGTTTAAAACGCTATTCTTTAAACTTCGCAATTTTTCATGAAATGCGCAAAGTTAACCAACGTCAGTTAACTTTAAGCGCTTTTTTTAACAAAGGCCTTCAGAATAGATTCTTTTTATTTACACATGCGAGAAACAACAAAATTGAGTTTCGAAAAGCAAAAAGAATTCAGCCAGTATCAAAAATCATTGTGCGCAGTATTGACTCGGCAATGGTGGCAATTTATAGAATCCTACTACAAAGTAGCCCTGTATTCTCTCGTATTAAGAATCAATCGTTGAGTCGTACATTATAAATAAGTGAGCGATTTACTGTGTTGCCACCACTATTCGATTAATGCAGCCTTTTGAATAAGCAACTAGATAGCGAGTGCAGGCGAGTTCATAACTATTTATTCCTTAGCAGCGAAAGTTGGCATTTCTTCGGGTGATTCATTGCCAGCCGGCGTCGCCAGTAGATTTATAACCCTACCACCTGACACGTGACGTTTATTGCAGAATGGCCCAAGACCCTGAAACACGACAAACGTTTCAGTTACTAAGGTAGCTTACAATTACTTGTAGATTTACTTACTTAGAAAAGGAGGTCAAAGCTAAATCACGTTAGTCAATATCGCAACTTCAGTTTTGTAAGTATTGCGAACAAGTAAAATGACGTACTTACGATGAACTAAGCAGAGTTTTTAAGTAAAGCTCTACGTATATTTTAAACTTTAAAAATATTTTGAGTATGTAGGTATGACGAATAATATACAGATACATATAATAATAATGTTACCATAATTGTTTTAATTTCTAGTGTTTTTCCGCTGTAATATCGTTTCGAGTACTTATAGGATGAAGGGACACACTAAAATCTACTGTTACTATCAACGTTAATTGAAATTGAACCTAACCTGAAACAAAAAAATTATTAAACCTGAAACAAAAAGTCCTAAACCTGAAAGCTATTTATTAATAAATTCTGAAAACAAATAATGATTTTGAGCTGTTTCAATGTAATATTTTCCTGAAACAAAATAATGATGTAAATTGATAATAATTATTAACCTGTAAATTGATAATAATTATTAACCTGTAAATTGATAATAATTATTAACCTGTAAATTGATAATAATTATTAACATACAAAAATAATATGATCAATAAGTAATAAAACAAAAATAAAGAGATTAAGGGTGATATAATTATTTTTGTTTTATTACTTATTGGTCATATTATTTTTGTATGTTAATAATTATTATCAATTTACAGGTTGATCATCATTATTTTGTTCCAGAAAAATATTACATTCTTTTGTTTTTGTGTAGTATATAGGCTAAGTAGTATAAAGTAGTCTATGTAGATTGCTAAAATTAAAAAAGATATCAATTGAAGGGGGCGTATCTTTTCATTAGCAAAGCAAACGTCACGTGGCCACGATTCTGTCAAAGGTTTACTCTTCCTGCCATTACCAGCGCAGCCGCGGAAGACCAATCTGACGGTGGCGGAACAAGGTCCGGAAGTTTTGTGGAAGCACCTAGACAGGATTGGCGCTAAACAGGGAAGATTATTGAAAGAGAGAGAAAGCTTAAGTATGCCTTGCAGTGGGCTGAAAAAGCTGTCAATGATGATGATGATGTTGACAGCATAGCATCAAATTTACATCTGAATTTAGGCCGTGTCCACACTTGTATAAATGTGATGCATCAGGAATGTCGGCTACGGTTTGCTGCGATCATTAACGTTTGTTTGGATTTTTTGTATTACAACGCGTATCATTTGCATCTAAATTAGGAATTCTTTCACACTTCAGTGCCAAGGAGATCTGATAAACGGAAATAATACAAGGTGTAGGCCAGGAGAAATCAGACGTCCTCCAAGTTGTCGTATCTTTGACGACAAGTTGACAATATTATAAATATCGCAAAATTGTAATCAGTTGACGAAATCGTAAGTATAGTGATGATTTATATGCACTTTGTATGTAATAAGGTGTTTTCAAATGGATACTAAGTAGGTACTCTGTTTTCCACTGTACTCCACAGCTACTACTTTGCTCGGTTCACGTACAACCAAGTAAGTGATTTGTCATACGGTTGCATAGTTGCAACGTGCAATTGAAATACCTATAGCAATAAATTTACTTGCTCTAAGAAAGTTAAAGGCTTCAAAAATTTATCTGGATGCCTTTGAATTGATTATTTTTATTTACATTATATAAGATCTTATTTATTTCTTATTTGTTGGATGCTGCGCTGTCTTGCGTCGATGGATTTAGTATAAATAAAGAAGTCTGATCTAATAATAGACTATTATTAAAGTTTCATTTTCATTACCATCGTTTTCTTTATTATTAACAATACAGTGACAGGACAGTGCATTTAGCTTCAAAAACTTATTATAAACTATGTAGATATAGCAGTAAATCGATATAAAAAATTATAAGTATACTCTGTTCGCTGAGAATGTCTAATAGGAAAATTAGGGCAGTATGCACGTCATTGATCGCAGATAACGAACATAGTTATTACCGTCATAGCTAGTACCGTCCTTTTCACTTACTTACATTGTGCAAGAGTGAGCGCCCTATATTTGACATTCTCAGCGAACAGAATATAATACAGTTTCCGTGTCCGTACGATCACACTATTAACCCCTGATGTCTGTGTTTCTATCTGTGACATCATTGCTCCCAAACCTTGGAGGATTTAGCACTTGGGTACCTACTTAATCACTGTCCCAAACTGATGAACCTATTTAGATTTTTTAATTTTTTGTTTCCAAGGTGCCTTTGATTGATTTTAGCTACATCTCGACAGGGGAGGTAAACATTTTAATTTATTATTATTACTATTGAATTAGGTGCTTATGTACCTACTAGGTAAGTATTTTTCGACAGTATTTTGTACTTAAGTAAAGTTGAATTTTGTCTGTAGTGTTTAGTTTTACACCACAAGTGTAAATCATCGTTCAACAAAATAGATGTATTAAATTCGACCTTACAGTATTAATGAAACACACTTTCGTAGCCTTGTCCTGTTCTTTCATGAATGTTAGGTCCGCATGCTAGTCTGCTAGAAGATTTTCCAAAAACTTTCACACGCCCTCAAAATTTATGTGCGCTCAAAATTTCACTGCAATACTAAAAATGCATAATATTTTACGAGGAACAGAAATTACGAGCACTTTATGCTCTCATTTACTGCCCACATAAACATTTCTAATATAATGCAAAATGTGAACACAAAACGGATTCACGCAACGCAATTAAAAGCTACTTTATTTAAATACAGGGTGTGCCAACTCGGTAACTTGAAAACAAACAAACTAGACACGAGCCATGAAGTTACATTAGCTTTTAATTATGTCATCTCAAGCTGTTTAAAGTTTAAACGCTGGAATTGCTGTTTTTTTAAAACTAAACTTTAATGTAACGATTTTATGTTATGTACAGAACTAAGTGGTTTTCTTGCAGAAATAACACTAAATTACAATGCACGATCAACAAATACCTATAAATATTACTTTTCTACTTAGGCGTAGGAATTTAGGAATGCTAGGACTACATCTAGAAGGGCGAATGTGCTCGTTAGTTTTTTTTCTAAATTAGTGGCCATGTCAAATAGTTAACCCAGCTTTGTGGTCTAATAAAAAAATAAAAAATAAAATATTTCACATCACATCAACAGCAGTGTACGTCTTCTGGCTGATGATGAATCTACGTAGGGCGTTCATTATAAAGTGAGAATAAGGTAGATACTCTTTGGAACCGAAAAAAGTAAAGACTGGCTGGCAAAGCTGGAATAATGATAAGATTTAAAAAAAAAGGAAATAATTTGGTAAACATCAAAACATCTTAGGTTTTTAAAAAATTGAAGTCTTTTGCTTGCAGTCTGTCGTAGTGTTATCGAAAATGGAAAAAAAATGCGTGCGGTTATTAAGTATCTGTGCATGAAAAATTTCATTACGGAACGAACTAATCAAGACTTGCAGGATACTTTAGGAGCAAATGCACCACCTTATTCTTCAATTGTTATTTGGGTAGTTTATTCATCATAAAATGTGATGTTTTTAATATTTTTTGACAGGGATGATTTAAACGAGGGATAACACTTTATAAAGTTTCAACAAATGAAACTCGGAACGGAGATAGCTTATATCCCGGAATAACATTTATAGGCAATTATTTTATCCTCAGCTTCGCCGTTTTTCATCATCACGCGGGTGGAACAGCGGGGAACAACTAACGGGGCGCTAGCAGCTAGCGGGGTGTCGAATTGCTAACCTCCTTTTTTGAAGTCGGTTAAAAACTGGTACTTATCCCCGTGCGAGGCCGGAGCGGGTCAGTTAGTATTATATAACCATGCCTTTTTATTTGTCATGATTCAGGGATAAAATCACGCTACCATTCTGTCTATCATTAACCTAAATAACATTCTAAAATCCACTTACAGCCCCAATTCCGCAAACGAATCGAGCGGTAAAAAACGATTACGAACCGCGTCGGCATTCGGGATATGTGCTATTAACATACTGACGACGACGATCAGATAAGGCGTTTGTGAAAATTTAGTGGATGGTGTATAATTACAGGTGATACGATCGCGACGACACGCCCACCACGTTAATGTATCACGATGTTTTATAACACCCTGTACAAAGTACTGCAGTCATAATGCCATGCCGACCGGTTATATTTAGAAGTCAATTCAATGTTTGAAATGTTAAGTATTAATAGCATTTAATGGTTTTGATATTATACCTGGAAAAATTAAAAAAAAGCTGGAACAAATTGGAAACAACAGGCACAAATACACTCGAATTGAGAACCTCCTTTTTTGAAGTTGGTTGAAAAATAAAATGGTTTTGAAATTGAACCAAGCTATTACTTACTTATTATAAACCCTTTGTAGCCATTTTACAGTCTAGATTGGAGTAATTTCTTATTTAATGGATTTAATTACATCGGCGGCGAAATGATTTTGTAAAAGCAATGGTTCAGTTAATCTTCGGCTTGCATCGAATAAATTAAAATTTAAACATCAAAATCTACTTTAAACATTACAAGGCCTTTTTATAAATGCATGTAATTAATTAATGCATCAATCAATAAAAACTAAGATAAATAAATATTGTTGATAAAAAAATGTTTTTCACACGATTGTGACCTTGATTAGATACGTAAAAACATGACTTTATTTTACGCAGCTATACTAATACGTCCGCATTAATTCGATCGGTCTTATACTTGACATATTGTATTGATAAAATATGATTAAAATACTGCAATTTAATCCTCTACGTAGTAGGTTAGTATTTATTTTTAAAAAAATGTTGTAGGGGCATTATCCAGGAAGAAAATAGTGGATAGCTACATTTGGATGGAGAATCGTAGACCGAATTCCCTCTTACGTTGTCAGCCATAAAACGTCCACTGCTGAACGAAGGCCTCCCTCTTAATAGAGAGTCGGCAGTATAATCCCCACGCTTGGCAGGCAGCTTGGGGATCGCAGATTGCTCATCGCCGTTACCCAAGAGGACGCTGCTGCCCGTCCTCCGGTGGGTTGCAGTTTAAGGACCAGGTCTGATTCCCTCTTAGTTATCGTAAAATCGTAAGCGTAAGGGACGATTTTCTGACAGGCAATAAAAAAAAAGCTCATTTTAGATGGCTCTGACTTTGCGTAGTACAAACGTGCCAGTCATTGTCAAGTTTTTTTATTTTATTTTATGTGCCACCTATCAAAAATAGCATGCTATTTTTGACTGGAACGTTTAGTCTGCGCTATCTGTCGACATGGAGAAAACTACTTTTTTTAAATCATGTTTGAAAATCGCTCAGTGTATCGTATAAGCGTAATCTTGTCATGCAAAGGTGATCTTGTGTTCACCTTACATCACTGACGGTTCCATCCGTAGATAGGAAAGCCAACTTAAATTACAAGACTAATCTAAACTTGTAGGAGTCAGCTCAAAGAATATATTTATTTATTTTATTAAAACACCAACATGATGTACGTCATTTCATACCAACGGAGACAGGGTAGTAACACGTTAAGCATCATCACTATTATAGCCAAGCCATACAAAAGCCTTCACAAGTAAAAAAAAAAGAAAAAAAATTAAATTAAATTAAAAGTTTTATTATGAAAATTGACGTGGTTTTGCCACACTTTTGTTTTATTTATACGGGAATACTCACGTTTAAATAGGATACTCCGACTATACATCACATCCGGTGACCTTTTCCAAAGGTCACCGGATGTGATCGAAACTATAAATAAATAAATAAAACAAAAATTAAAAAAACAAAAGCTTTTTTTCTAAGCCTTAACTTGTATACTAAACAGAAACGAATAAAATGTAAAAGGCAGATGTTACATAATTATGAGTTGACCACTGACTCTGACTTACCTTGACTTTCATGTCTTAATTTTATTAACCCGCAGACATCACGGCGTCCAAAAAGACCCTGATTATTTTTTCAAAACACCGTCTCAACCACTTGTTGCCACTTCCCACGCAACCGATCTGCATACATTTGCAGGCTTTCATCCTCACACTTAGCATAAAACAAGACCGACACCGAGTCATTATGCATTCGTATTTCGAAGTACTGCTGCATAATTTACGCCATTATCAAAATATCGTGAATGAAATAAGCCAAGCGTGGGGCGGATTTAACCAGTTTAGGGGTCATTAACGCACGCAATGCGTAATGTTCGTTCTTATTTGCACGCTCGCGATTACAGGGTTATGTTACTCGGAAAGCGATGTCGCGAAATGAGCGTTGGAATCGCATTCATTGCTTTTCACGAGTTTGGTGATTGTAATTAATATCGCAGTTAAAGTTAATGGCTAGTTAGAGTTACACTACCTTACATTATTATAAAGGTAGCCCTGTTTCGCTTGCATATTTTAAAGTTTTTATGGACAGAGTGTAGGGCTTTGGGCAATCCTCATTAAGATTTTACGTGACTTTCATAATATAAATCAGTGTAAAGAAATTTCTATACAACTGTTGAACACGCTGTATATCTTGTTTATTTCCGCTGCACTAACCTACTAATAACGATAGGGGGCAAAAAAATCAAAGAAATTCCATTAAGAAACATTAAAAAAAAATGAAAACATAAAAATAATTAATATCACTTAAATAATAAAAAAAAAATATTTATTTATTTAAAACTTATTTAATATTAATAATTAATAAAAAAGTTTAGTACTTAATTAAATTGAAGATTAAGAAATGTCTATTTGGTAATCATAAACTTTGACGGAAGAGATCAAAAATTCAAAACAAAAGCTTTTAAACGATGATTTCCGTCAAAAACATATCAAAACAACAAATTCCATATAAAATTAAATTTTGTAATGAAATATCTGATTCTAGACATCTATGAAAAATACATACTTAGTACTTTTGAAAATATAAAAATGCGCAACTGAAACAGCTTTGTACGCAACAAAAGGCATTCATTTATGCAGTAGGTGACGCACAGGAGAGTCCTTGAGCGTGAGTGACACTTCATACTTGAAAACGCACAAGCGAACTCCGTGAAACAGTCCAATTTCATGCTGAAAAATCTGATTTCTCTAAATATTTGGCACATTTTCCCCAACAGCTTGATCAAAGGGCATTCAGTGATGGCCGTCAACAGCACTCGAGTAAACTTCCTTTGATGATCAGCTCTCGACCTTCGTCTCCATTACGAGTCTCGCTTCAGGCGCCTACCGTAATTCTCTAAAACGCTAAGGATCTTGATATTAACATAAGAAAATCCACCTGAATTTCACTGCTTAAACGAGCCTGATCCTTAGGAGGGAGAAAATTATTACTAGAACTTATTAAAAGTTGTAGGTACTATCTAAGAAAAGGGCTCGTCGTGTTTTTTTCAAACTTGCCATTTATATTTAGCCACTTGTTGTTTTCAGCTAAATAATATCTAGAGTTTAACATTTGTTTTTTGCTAAATGTTATAATTAAGAAGTGAAAAAAAAACAAGGAATGTATCTTATCAAACATTAAAAAACCTACAAGTCTAAGGCTAGGGCCAAACGAACGTAATTTTCTGAATTGTGAGTCTTGTTTTATGCGTCGCTTAATAGTCTAGTAGCGCTCACGGCGCAGCTTGTCTAGGTGATTCTAAACGATCACCGATGTTAAGCAACGGACGGTCCGGTCAGTCTTCGGATGGGTGACCGTGAGTGGCATTTATTTCTGAGCGCTACCGTGGGTCGGATGATACTTGTTGGTCCCGGTTGTTTGTTCTAGTTTCTATAACAACAAACGTCAGCCATGTCAGAGACCTCCGGGCGGCACATTAACTATGACACTAGGGCTGGCCACTCAGCCTATACGAACTTACTTACTTAATGGTCTAGTCAAGGCAAACAACCCATATTGCGTTGTGTGGTACACAGTGCCGTAAATAGCCTTGTATTCGCCCGGTGCGAGCTTCGATAATTGCACCCTTGAAAAGAAAAATATTCAAAACTTGTTCCTGGTCTGGTCATTTTTGCGCCCCTCCAGGACCAGCGCCCGGTGCCTGGGCACCACTGGCACTGCGCTTTTACAGCACTGGTGGTACAAACCTGACTTTTGTATGAATCGGAATGGAGCGTGACCGCGCGACTCAAAAAACACGACACACAACTCACAAAACTACGCTTGTTTAACCTTACCCTTAATCTAGTCAAATGTCTCTAAATTGATTGCGAGATTATTATAATAATCAAAAGACGTTGAAAGATTGGGTTATTCCCCGATCGGATAAGAGTTTTGTTTGCTCATATAAACATAAACATAATTTATTGCATAACAATTTTTGATTACAGTAAAAGTTTGGCTCTGTGTTGCAAAAGGCAGCGTCCAGATAGCTTTCCTTTTCCTAGAGTTCGTGGTATCACAAGAGCTATCCTAAAACCATTTGACTATACACGTCATTTATCTGCAACATAATTATTAAGAAACTCACTGGTGTAACCTTTGTCATACTGGAGGAGCAAATAAGGTCACCCTTAGGGCCTTATCACACTAGCGGTTTGCGAGCGTCTTCAAAGCGGAGCGGGCACGCATCGAAAACGTCGCGAAAACGCCGCGGCTGCACAGCGAAGACGTCGTGGACACGTGGCGATTACGCAACGTTTTCGTCGCCTGTTTGCGGCGAGTCCTCGACGTACAATACACTCAGTAACAGGATGGATTCTGACGAAGAAAAAATTATTTTGCCTTTGTTACTTCGAAGACACAGAAAACGAAAGCATTCAAGCACGAAACGTAATGAACGTTTTGTACGAGAATGTACAAAAAGCCGTTCGCGGCGAGCTCGTTGCACTCCGCCACAAATACGCGGCGCGCCCGCTTCGCTTTGAAAACGCTCGCAAACCGCTAGTGTGATAGCAGCCTTAAACACTGAAATCGAAAACCTACACTCCCCAACTAACTACCCATTTCGGAATTCTCAAATTGCACGATCAGCTGATACGAGCGTTAGAACGCTTTCGACCAACTAATGGCACTATTAACTACATTATGAATATTCATTGTCCGGCAGGACTCTGATTGCAGCTTAGAAGGATATTAGAGAGTAATTGCTGTGATTATTGGCGTGATGACGGGAATTGTAATTATTGGAGGTATATTGCGGTAGACTGCAGTTTGTAGGCAGTTTGAAATCATGTGTACTTATATACCTATTTATAATGAGCAGTTACTGAAGATGTCAGCAAAGTTAGAATGTAGGCACTTACTGACGTCAGGTTACTCCAACCAACCTATTTGATTGCAATACGTATAATGACATAGATTACAATAGTGAAACAATCGTGAAACAATTATCAAAATTGATTTGTTTTTGAGAAAATTGTGGGAAAATGTTTTACATAATGCAAATGTAATAGTGCCTATTAAGCGCATCATGCGATATTCCCGAGCGTGACGTCACCTGCCGGGCCCAACGGAAGACCAGCGCTGGTTGTTCACGACCGGCATCATGCTGAGTGGGCCGGTTTGTGGCAGAAGGTAAAACAATTTATTAATTTATTGTTCACTTTTCCGTGTTCAATGTAGTTGTTATTTTGTTTATAATTCTTGCCACGAATAAACTATTGTCTATTGTCTATAATATACATTTTACTTGACATTATATAATTTTGTATTGTGCAGTTTATTATACTTTGGGGACATTCATATCGATACTTCATGATTTTTTGACACCAATAATGAGATCTGAAACAATAATAATTTATTTTTAAATTTTTTACTGCTAAAGTATTTACGTCGGTAAACTTAGATAATAAAAGCACCCTCTGTTCCATGAATGCACTTGTTCACGCGAGCTGATGATGATGATGATGACTTGTTCACCTGTAATAGCAATTGACTGTAAATTCATAGTGTTGCAGTAGAACGCATTCAGTACAAACCATTAACACAAACAGTAGCCACAGCACGGCCGAAGCGAACGCGTCGACCGTCGATCAATTAATTAGTCGCACCATTTAATGCAAATGCGATAGAACATCGACCATCACTCGACCTATATACCCGAGCCAACAACTTTATTGTACTGAATAAGCTATCTGATCACTATTTCCGAATATTGTTAAAGAGTTTGTTTAGTTTTTTTTATGTTTTGTTATAATAAATAAATAAATAAAAATCTGTGGCTATTTTTCACACAGCGCCATCTAGCATCAAACTGAGCAAATCTTGTACAATGGAAACCAGCTATCTGATAGAATATTTAATAATTTTTTGTAAGTACATACTCATAATACATACTAAGTACTACACCCAGACACAGAACAAAAATCTATGTTCGTCACATACATTGTTGTCCTGGATGGGGATTGAACCCACGCTCTACAGCCCTCAAGACAGACATGCTACCAACTGAGCTATAAGGCAGTCAAAAGGTACATATAGGTAATATATATATATGCATGTTTCTACAGGGTTGAATTGAAATGTCGCTAACTTTGATCAGTGCCGTAACTAGGGCGGTGCCAGCGGCGCCCCTGCAGGCACAGACCCTGAAGGCGCGCAGAATTGACCAGACCAGATGACTATTCAGAATGGCGTCGGCATCTTCCGATTTGAATTGCACTTCCTCCGTCTTTGTCATCCTGAATGTATATGAGTGGGACGGATAGTGTGGATCCGAACGGAAAACTTTCCAATGGAGTTGTGAATAAATAAAATAAATCAAAAATTAATATTTGTGTTCATTGGGTAAAAAAATTGCTCGGGATGATATCAAGTGGTGAATTTTAGGAGCGGGCTGAAATTCTTCCGTACGCGAACGTAGTCGCTGGCGAACTCTAGTAAAATAATATAATAATAGAATAGGGGTGCAGGACCAAGTTTGGGCGCGTTATAGGAGCTAGCACAAGCGCATATAAAGCTAGTTACAATATGGTAACCGGCCGCTGACTCGATAAAGCGATAAGGAAACCGAGAGTGTAATGACCAACATAGCACAATCGTTTCATACGACTGTTTTCATCACACTTGCGAGGAAAAACAAACTTTTTTGATATTTTTAACCACACAGCGAAAATGTCATCAAACATTTGCGGAAAATGGCGCCCAAACCAGCAATGCGCGCGCAGGTTGGCATTTACTTCAGCCGCATTAAAACTCTTTGTTGGTATTACAAAAAAACTGTAAGTACTACCCGGATATATTAAGAATGCTTCGTATACATACAACTTGCCGTTACGTACAAACTTAACTTTACCGGGTTATACCTATTATAGCACTAGTGCTGTAATGTAAAGTAAAAAGCACGCGTGCGTAATAGCTTGGATTATGAGCCTAAACCCGATGTAATAAGATCCACTTTACAAGCAAGTCTGATGAAAAATAGTCATAGAACAGTACTAAAAAAGTTTAAAAAAAGTTAAAAAAAACCCCTGGCACCGCACTATTTACGGGCACTGATCTCGGTTAACGGTGGCAAGCATTCAACGGTCCCCAAGCCACCCGCGAAGAGTTATGGCAATTATTTAAAACATAATGGCTGAAAGGATTTAGATGAAACTCAGAATAGAGATAGCATATTTCTCGAATTAAGATATAGACTACTTTTTATCATCATTATCATCACCGTTTTTTATCGTAACACCAAAATATAGATGTGTTGCGTATAACTATAAAAAAGCGGCAAATACAATTCATAAATAATCAGAATCGAGACCCAAAATAAAATAATTGCCGATATACTGGGTGACAAAATGTATACTTGTAGATGGAATTTAATATTAAGGGGGCGACTAATGCCAAAAGTAAGAAAAAGGTGTATTTTTAAACACACAGTTTAATGATAAAGAACGTAAATATTCAGATTAAAAAAATACTACATGTAGGGGAAAACCTAAAGAAGCCGAGTAACCGAATAGAATTTTGGAAAATAATCTGGTTTATTTAAAAAAACATATACAAATTACCAACAAAAAAAACTGTTTTAATTCAAATGCTCTAAATTATCAGCGACAGCACCACATATTTTTTTACGAATTACATAGCCAGACTAATGTTTTAGCACAGTAGCCGTTTATTTTTTTTATCTCATGCCTACATTTTGAATTATAAAATAAAATCCCACCTAAATTGCTCAAAGCCATCATCATCATCAATTATATCATGCGATTTTCGACTCTAAACTAATGCAAGACGCGCGGATGAAATCTGATATTTTTCTGGCATTAGTCGCACTCTTAATGTCCTGAACTACGCATTTCTGTGTTCTCGGAGTACGATATTAATATTCGATGAAGCCGCAATAAATAATACATGCCACCGTTGGAGACGATTTTGGCTCTTTTGTAATAAATGCTTTGGTATAGTTATTGGTAACACGTACGAGCATCACCCACCGAGTTTATCCAGCTTTTGTAGGAAAGTAGATAAGTTTTTTTTTGGATTCCTTAACCAAATAATGTCCAACGGTACCCTATAACTAAGCCTACGACATCTGTCTGTCTGCCTGTCTGTCTCTCCGTCTGTCCGACCGGCGATGTATTATGACTTGTATCTTCTTAATCGTACTAGGTACTTAGCGGGCTAAAATATTTACAGAATACACGTCACTTTGGCGCAATAAATAACTACTAATTAAATATATTTAAGCTGGGTCGTCATCTCAGCATAAGTAGATAAAACGAACTATAGGGTAATTTAAAGTTATCGTTCTCGTATAAAAACAATAATACATAGAATTATCTAACTTGGTATGTTTATAGACGAAACAAATAAAAAAAATTGGCCAAGTGCAAGTTGGGCACGAAATACGGGATGAGACCAAAAAAAAATTACGGTAAACGAAATATTACTGTCACATGAAAACCGTTCGTGCACGAGAAAGCTCGCACTTGACTGATTTTATTTAGGATTATGTGTAGGCATATAGATTTGTCTTTTCTTTCATTGGGTCGAGCTCTGATTTTGTTTCTCATTCATATTTATAACTTTAATATTATCCTCACTCAAATATTGGACTCACATGTTGGCTTATCAAAAAAAAAAAAAAAATTTCTTGATACGTCTTGCTATTTGTAGAACAGAATAGGGATATAGAACGTTCCTCTATTTTTATCTTAAAATGTTCTTATTTAATGTTATTATAACCAGGTAGGTAACACATCCAAAGCACTTAATAAAAAATTGGAAAAAAGCACCTTCTCCGAATTTTAATACAGTTTACAGCCAAAACCCTGCTCAACTCTGCCAATGTTGCCATGTTACAAAATTTGTGTCACTCAAACTTTTGAGTGACTTAAAGCTCACGATAACGAACCCTAGCATATGCAAATTGCGATTTACATAACTAGAAACATGGAACGTGGCTTACAGGAATTTAACTGGTCCGTCAGTACGAAATATCGTAATCTAACTAGGTACCTACCGATCTTTTACTTTTCTGTTGATATAATTATTATGCCTTGAGTACAACTTTGGGGCACCCCCCAAAAAAGTCATTTTAATTCAAATTTAGTTTTTAGCCTCTTACTAAAAAACTATACCTACCTAATATTATTTGACACGTTTTACATACCGTTTAAGATATGATTTTAAGTATGCCCGCTTTAATCCCCCCAAATTAGAATAGTAGGAACATTATTATTTTTGGATTTAAACACAAATAAAATATTATACAGTGTTGCCTTTCCACCTGGCATTATACACTTCAATAACTCAATACGATAATATTATCGTACTACTAGTAGAACTACAGTATGGAACAGTAGTTTAACAGATTTTTATTGGAAAGATTATTTTTCCCTACAACAAAGAATTTATCTACGCAACAAAATTCGTAACAAAGTGCTATAGATATAGAATCAAATCAACATAGCTCAAATAAATCTAAAAACGTGGTCTATTTTGTTTTCTGTGCCTAAATAAGCGATATTCGAAACATGATTTAAAAAAAAAGTAGTTTTCTTCAACTCGATAGATAGCGCAGAGTAAACGTGCCAGTCAAAAACAGCGTACTATTTTTTATAATGTGGCGCATGAAATAAAATAGAAAACCGACAATGCCACGGCGTCTGATCTGCGCAAAGACAGAGCCATCTACACACACACACATCAGCCAGAAAGCTGCCACTGCTGGACGAAGGCCTCCCCCTTAAAAGGGAGGGGTTGCCATAATCCCCACGCTTGGCAGGCGGCTTGGGGATCGCAGAATGTTCACCACCGTTAACCAAGAAGACGCTGCTGCCCGTCTTCCGGTGGTTCTGGATGCAGTTTTAGGACATACCCAGGGCCATCTACAATGAGCCTCTTATTTTTTTAATTGTCGGTCAGAAAATCTCCCATTGAAGCGGCTATTGGACCGGCCACTTTTACCGAAGATAACCGTTGGGATAGAAGAGTATTAGAGTAAAGACTGCTTTTAGATAAACTGAGTATACGACAACCTGCGGCCGGGTGAAGTGACGACCTAAGGCAAACGCGAACACATTAATCATTTAAAAAAACCTGCGTAAAGCGATGGCCATAAACAAAGACGCAGAGAGCTATCTGAAAAGTATAATTAAACATTATAAGAGCCCTAAGTTCAGCAGAATAGAGTACAAGACCGTTGATTAGGAACAGAGAAACCAGCAGGTTTGTTTTTGAAGTGTCTCATACTGTTACTACGATGGGCTATTTATATCCCGTTGCAGTGTGTCGATGGGGGAAGCTGCATGTTTTGGCTTCACACCCAAGCGCAGGATGCACCATAAAACGCTTAGATTGGCATTAAAAGCGCTTCAAACTGCCATCGACATGCTTCGCTTCTGATCGTAACTCGTTGTATGTTTAACACCTTTATTAATGTGTGCAGCAAGCTATTAAATACTACCTTATTATAGCTACTGAAGGTTTAAGGCAGCTTAGTACGAGTTTTCATCGTTATTATCATCAGGCTACCTTATTCCTTAGTGTTATTGTACTGTATTGTATTTTTTTGTATTGTACTCCACTACTGAACAAATGCCTTTCCTATTGCACGCTGCTACAAGCCCGATCTCTTTTTTTTCCCTGGAATTGAGTGACAAGACGAGCCAGATATTTGCCTGTGGTAAGCGTCACGTCTGTCCATACAGTAGCAGTGCCAGAATTGTGAACTTGCGAACAAAATCCTGCGCCGCACTGGACTGCGCTCGTCACCCTGAGATATTAGATGTCAAATCTCTTCGTGCCCAGTAATTTATCTGGTAACAATGCCCTTCAAACCGAAACACACAGTAATGCTTGCACACTACTGCTTGGCGGTAGAATAACTGGCAAAGGTGGTACTTCCTCAGGCGGACTCTGCATTAGAGCCCTACCACTACAGAAAATATTCTACTACGGCCTTTAGCTTTTCGCTTTCGGCCGCCTTATTAATTCGTTTCAGCGCGTCCTACTCTACGTTTGTTTTCTACACTCAAGGAACACATCTATTTCATCAGTTGTTGGTTCTGTGACAGATATGGCCGGCCCACTGCCACTATAAATGTATGATCAGCCTTTTTTAACCGACTTCAAAAAAGGAGGAGGTTCTATGTTCGACTGTATGTATGTTTTAAAAAAATGTAATATGTTCATCGATTTCTCCGTCAATAAAGTTATGGGCCGATTTAGAAAATTATTTTTTATTTGAAAGGGCATACTCTCGAGGTAGTCCCATATTAAATTGTAGTCAGTTGTTTTTTGTTTTATTTTTTATTATTTGTAATAATCCAATGCTGGACATAGGTTTGCTTTCGAATGCGATATTCACCTCGCCGACCGAGTTTTGGAATAACCGCCACTTGTGGCACTAGTTCTTAAGGTTCTTGTTTCTATTTTTGGTGTGCACCTCGCCGACCGAGTTTTGGAATAACCGCCACTTGTGGCACTAGTTCTTAAGGTTCTTGTTTCTATTTTTGGTGTGCACAATAAAGTGTTTGTATCTATCTAATGGTATAAAAATCTGTACATAAACTCCAAAAAGCTCATTTGTTTGGCCCGGGATTTGAACCCACGACTCAGGATACTACGTCAAGCGGTCTCCACGACCACAGAATAAATAATAGTACTACGTGCCACGACTTTTCACAGCCACTATAAATAAATAAAATTCTTTATTTCGGACAAATTATCCATAAGTACAGTGTTAGTAGTAATAATGTTTTAAACCTATGATAATATTTTAGTAGTAGTAAGTAAAATTATAGATAATATTTTTCCAGCAAGAGATTGATACACACTCAATAGTAAGTATAAGTAGCTACAAACGAGTGTAGTTTTCCTAAAAATGTAAAATAAAAAATAAATAAAATATGCATCCAGTGCTGTACGAGCCGGCATCCAGTAAGCCCGCCACGACGGCTAAAAGGCGCGCGCGTATTATTGCTGGGAAACTGTCCACGCGCGCGTCGGAAAACAACTATAATTAAAAAATGTTAATACTCGTATAAGCAGCTAGTCATCCAAAACAACAAAACAGTCAAATACATAACCGCATGTATACCTATCACTGTTGAAAGACATAATATCCAGAGCTCCTGAAATTTCCAAGTGTAAGTATATATTTTTGTACATAATAAAACGAAAACAAACATCGTTGCTTAAAATTAAACGGTACACCGTTTACGTGTTCAGTTTCATCAATTTAATTTAATTTGCTGGTTTACTCAAGCCTCGCTCGCGGAGGCTCCGTGCCTTAAATTACATGCTACTGGAGGTACCATCATTGTTGAACACAACATTTAGAAATAAATACCTACCTACTTAAGACACAGAATAAATAATAGGTTTTTAACTCCTCTTGCTCAAAAATTCAGTCATTATTGTGCCTCAGAGCGGGGCTAACCTAGCATATTATGCTCTAGGGGCCAATGTATTTTTATTAATATTTTTGTCTGTTACACTAACGAGCCTACAAAAAGGCTTTTTTAATGTAATGGAGTGACGACACGAGCGGGACGTTAGCCTGGTGGTAACCATCACGCCTGCCCTTAACAGTAGCAGACCTAGTCAGGACGCGGACCATGCAAAAAAAAACCTGCGCCGCACTGCAGTAAGAATCTGTCACTGTCACCCTGTGATATTAGATGTCAAATCGCTTCATCGCAGTAATTTTTCTGGCAATGTTGCCCTTCAAAACCAAACACAGTACTTAATGCTTGCACTTGCTTTGTAATGTTTTCTGCTTGGAAATTTGGCCACGGTGTGGTACTTCCTCAGGCGGACTCTGCAATAGAGTCCTACCACTACTTAATGGATTCCTACTACAACATAAAATAAAAACTTAAGATAAACATTTTGGCCCAAGTCGTAAAAAAATCAACCCTAACGGCAAAAATACCCTGATTAGACCCTGAATAGTTTTACTAGAAAAAATATATTAATAAAACTTATGTTAAAAGTGTGTATAATTTCATAATTGTAAGTTTATACTACATCTACTACTACATATAATTTCATAATTATAAGTTTATACTTACAATTTTGAAATTATATGATTGTTAGATTTATTTATATTCGAGAAAAAAAAATACCTATATTTAGGCAAAAATTTAAAAGTCCTTAAAATTATATTAAAATTAATTATATCTATTCAAAAAAAACCCTACAACATAAAAAATACACAAAACTTAAACTAAAAGCTCCGTAGATGATGGAAAGGTGGCCAGAATGCTGGCGTCATTACCACGTTGGTTAGCAATTATATTAAAACTAATTATATCTATTCAAACAAATCCTACAACATTAAAAATATACAAAACTTAAATTAAAAGCCCCGTAGATGACGGAAAGGTGGCCAGAATGCTGGCGGCATTGCCACGTTGGATAGCAATGCTCAGTTCTTGGCCATAAAAAATTAAATTAATTCATTCATTTTACCTACAAACATTCATAACACTTTGATTATACAGGGTTAGTTCTAATCAGTTAGCATCATTTTAAGTTCATATTCTATACACCGAAACAAACAACTTTAACTATGGGGGCAACATTGAAATCGCAAAAAAAAGCAACTGTTCCAAACATTTTGCCCAAGGACATGAACTTTTTGTTCGCGATTTCAATGTTGGCCCCATAGTAAAAGTTGTTTGTTTTGATGTACAGAATATGCCCATAAAAGGATGCTAACTGATTAGAACTAACCCTGTATATCCAGAGAGCTAGATCCTCCAAGTTCATAACATTAATTTAAATACCACACTGTCTCGTGTTAAAATAACGTGTAGTCTGTGTTTGCAAAGGTTAGCAAACATCAAAATTGGGCATGTCTAAACAATAAACAAATCATAACAAGCTCTCAAAGGGACGCAGGACTTTACAATGCCCTTTATTTGCCCACAATTTCGTCCTTTGTTAAACTCTGTCTCACTTGTGCGTGCTTAAATAAATGTACTTACATAAATAAATCTCACTTGCGTTTTTCACTTTTAATTTGTTTTTATTACATTTTTCAATATGTACGCGACATTTATGTCTAAGTAGGGCTTACATTCATCATCATAAAGCTCGCAGGGTTTGCAAGTTTAAGTGGCAATGGGCAGGCCACAACTCTTGAAGAACTGACAACCGATGGGGAAGAAAGGTTCTTGAGTGGCAACCGCGAACTGGAAGACACAGCATAGGAAGACCTCCCACTAGGTGGACCGACGACATTGTAAATGTCGCGGGCAACCAGTGGTTGGAAATGGCAGGTTGTGGTATAGTGTGGCGGTATATGGAGGAGGCCTTCGTTCACAGTGGACGTCTCCGGGCTGATGATGATGAGAGCTTTAATTACATACCAAGAGTAGTGAGGGGATATTATTGCTGTAAGCGTACAATGGTTTATTTTGTATCATAAGCATCTTTGTTACCAGGAGTGTTTTGTTTGACCCAAATTCTTCTTTCGTTGCTGTCCGAGGCTGAGATCAGTCGCTGATGTCGGGTATTGTTTTTTTTTTTAAATATTGGTTCAAATACATGTATCACATTGCGCCGTCTAGCCCCAAACTAAGCAGAGCTTGTACTATGGAAACCAGATAGCTGATAAGATACTTATATATATACTTTTTTACATTTATTTCAGGATCAATCTCAGTAGATACAGGAGCCAGATCCAAGATGGATCTAGTGAGATTTTATTTTCTCATTGGATGGGACCAATCTTGAAATAACGAAAATAAAACAGCTGTTCCCGTAGAGTGAGCTGTTCCATACATTTTATCCAAGGTCAATGAAATTTTTGTATGGAATAGCTGATTTTCTTTGCGATTTCAGGGTTGGCCTCATTGTAAAACTTGTTCATAATGACGAGTACAATGAAATCCTAGAAGGATAACGGTGCTTAAACTAGCAGCCCGGTATACATTAAGCTCAGTAGAGCACCACACTGCAACGCTGACATCAGCAGCGCGTATGTACAGTACGCGTGACAAACTTCAGCGGCTGACATCAGCTTAGAAATTCATGGCAATATTATATAGCAATTTGCCAACAATGGCATACTTGTATAGGTTTATGTTGTTAGTGAGCATAGCGGGTCCAGTCGACTAAAGACTCATAATTTAAAATTACAAATTCTTTAGAAAAAAATCAATATCTTCATTTTTTTTTGACTTGCATTTTGTACAAGTCCTGTTGACACTATCTAATGCAACACAGCTAAGCAAAGGTCTCAAAAAAGGTTGTAACTATGTTTGCTAACAATAAAGTAAGTATTTTGTATTTTAATTTGTTTGACTGCGCTTTAAGACGTTGTTTTGTGGTGGTTTCATTGCCTTGCCTTTTAGAAATGCCGTTACCCACATACGGGTGGTCTTCATAAACAAACTAGTTAATACACGATTCGGGAGCGTCAGAAATTGTAGACAATAACAGATGTTTATAAACGACCCTAAGAAAATTTAAAAATGTATCCTGACTACTCACACCTACAACCATTAGTTACGACAGTAATTATGTTTATTGAAAGTCTTCTAATATTTTATTTTGGATTTAAAAAGTGTCTCTTTTGTCCACGCTGTAAGTAGTCACTAGCCAATGTCACGCCAATTATTGTATTATTATTATATTGTATTAAGTAATTTTGAACTATTTGTAGGTAACTAAGATTAGTAACTGTGAGGTTAGTCTGAGTGTGATTTAAAGACATAAGACATTTTGGCCTAATATACTTACATTACAAGTATAATAATTATTAGTAAGAATGTTTCAACGCTAGGCATCGTACATTCTAAGCTTTTACAAAACATTACAATACTCCTAAAACCTCGTCACCTCGACCGGTAAGGTTTTGGTTCAATCTATTCATTAGGCCTATATGAGCAAGCTCGTCACCGCATCTTTATCGACGAGCTATTAGCCCATCATCAATCTTTGGACTACAATGATCCCCTAACTAAGAACCAACGACGTGGTACGCGCTCGGACGTCATTGGTCAGATTGACATGGTCTGACCAAAAGCGACCGTGACGGTGAGCTCTGACCCTTAATTAACTGTGACCCTAACCTATAATGTAAAACATTGAATACACACAACACAGACAAAATTACAAGTAGGTAAAGATGTAACGTCAACTTCGCAAACTTGAAGCCAGGTAATTTGCACGTATGATTTTATATTACGCAGGCTTTAAAAAAATTGCTAACAGCAAAATGGGTGGTTACCTCATTCAAAAAGTACGAACGCAAAATATAGTTACATTATGGCAAATGTACAATGCGTAGAATGTACAAACCACCAAATTAAATAAATCCAAAATCTATAAAATATAGAATGAGCAACACGCAAAATGTACAAATGCAGAATGTTAAAAACCAGCATCATAAAAAGGACAAGTAACTTTAAAAAAACAACCGAATTCAAATTAATATGGAACCAACTCAATATTTACAACAAAAAAATATTTTCAAAATCGTTCCACAGTTGACGGAGAAATCGGTAAACATACATTTAAAAAAAAGACTGAAAAAAGCATACATACCGTCGAACATAAAACCGAGGAGGTTTTAAAAAGAAACAGTTGGCAGACAAGGCGCTTAGATATTTTTAGGAAATAAGACGATATAACAAACGTATTACATGTGTGTTAAAATCATATTACTCATCAACAATCAAAAACTTAACAAAACATAATTATATAAGTACAGTTAGGTACTTAGTAAAATTTGACGTTGAAGTTTTTAAACTTCAACGTCATATTTTACTAAGCTCTTTTATGCGATGAATGATATGTTTATAAAATTAAGATCACAACTGGTTTCTTAATTTATTTCACACAGTAATGAAAGTTTGTTCAAAAGATCAAAGCAAGCATAATATTTGATCAAGTGGTTAAGTAACTGAATGTACAATGGATCATCATTAACAGTTGCGAGTAGGGTCGCCATCATTCACGATTAGAGTTGTAATTAGGTGAGAAGTCTATGAGTTATTGCAAAGGCATATTCCCTAATAATGCCTATGCAATTTTACCTACGCTTTCGTCTTCGACTTATGTCTCATTCAAGATACATAAGTATAAAATATGTATTATCTGAAACTTGAATAGAACCTTCAGCCCTTCATATATCAACCGATTTTATCCGGTTTTATAAATCCTTTTTATTTATAGTCGTAGCGCGTAATTAAAATTTGTTCAAATTATCAAGTTCGAGTAAAAAACTTCATCATCAGCCAGAACACGTCCATTGCTGGATGAAGGCCTCCCCCTTAATAAAAGAGGGGTTGCCATAATCACCACGCTTGTCAGGCAGCTTGGGGATCGCAGAATGCTTACCACCGCTAACCGAGAGGATGCTGCTGTCCGTCCTCCGGTGGTTTTGGTTGCAGTTTTAGGACATACCCGGGTCTAAAGGACTTATTAAGGTTTTAAATGTATTTAAAGTTTACACAAAAAAGTTTTTATCGGGTTTGATTATAAGTTCTAAGTGTTACAATTCGTATTGTGTTTTATTGTATCTAGCCTGGTGTATCCCACTACTGGGCAAAGACCCCCCTGACGTTGCAGGTTTTAGCGTTTTAGGTTATGCTGTAGAGTCCCAATTTTGTTGAAGGTGCCAATTCATCCCGCCATCTCTTACGGGGTCTTGCAGATGGCCACGCCGCGCTGGCACTCCACTTGGTGGTAATTTTGGCCCTGAGCTTTTCGACTTGCGGCTAATTTGGCCAGCCCCAGCCCAGTCCAATTTCAGCTTTATTACAATTTTGTTTATTATATTTCGTTTAGGAAAAAGCATACTTACCTCATTTTGCCTAATAAGGTCTATGTGTAGAAGTTTAACCTGACTACTAGGCCACATATGATAAACATCCTAGGCCTTTATATACCCTGGTTACCCTAATCAAGCTACGGTAAAGCTGTCGACATCATTAATCATCGCTTTACACTCTCATTATTCTTATATTCAGTATTAACTTTAAGAAATACTTAAATATACCTTTTAGCTTAGAAATTGATATTGTTCGAAGAATATTACGACGTTTGTATGCAATATAATTATTATTACGTACATAGGTATACTTAATAATTTTGCACCGGAGGATGCAAATGGCAGGTCGTCGTATACAGTTGTTGAGCAATAGACGTCTCCGGGCTGATGATTAATGAATGAATATTATAAATTATAATTTAAAAATGATACCCCGTCTTACTTGTATTATAACAATTTTCTGCTAGTCGGCAGATTATTAACAAAGTTGCATAAATAACGCTGTCTGTTTGACGTCAAAGGTCAAGACTTGGTTAAAACTAAAGTAATCGTAAAATGTTGTGTAAGTAATAATAACTTTTTTTATTTTTTAAACCGACTGATTTATTGACCTAGGTAATAAACATTTTCATCAGTTTGTTCAACTAAGTTGTAACAGTTAAGGTACTACACAAAAAAAATAAAAGGTAACAAATAATCTGAATCTGTATCTGAATCTAGTGAATAATTTCAAGCAAAGGTTCAAATGAGTTTAGAATAAACAATTTTCTGAAAATATTCAAATATGAAAATATATTATAAGTGTTAGATAGAGATTAATCTACTTCAGTTAATAATAAAAACAATGCTAAGCTTAGACACCCTAAATAAATTGACCTTTGATTGAATCGATATTGAGAATCATTAGTTACATTGAACATGTGTGTGTATATTTTATAAAAAGTATCGTTGTACACGGTGGCCGTATTCGAGTCGCTATCGATACAGGCATCGATTGAGTACTCGTAATCGTTACATGAATATTTATTGTTAATTTGTAAGCCCGATGCGCTGATAGTCCCAAGGCATCCGCACTGAAAGCAATATTTTATTATTTCGACATTATTATACCAGTTAATGGTCCCCAGTTAACCATTCGAGTTATGTTCGACTCTCAAACACACATTAACGGTCACGAATTGACTTTGCAATACCAAAATTCACTATCTTCACTCGATTTTATTTATGGCAGTCGTGATTCGTTTCGTATCAGATTCGAATTTCGATTGCTTTAATATTTTATTTTAATGTCAAACTTTTGCATAAGTAGAAACATTTAGAGTATCTTATAACGATTACGTTTGTAATTTTACGCATATCAATTTTTAACGACGAGACTATTTTTTTAAATTTAAGTAAGTATTCATACTCATAGTGCTGGGTAATGCAATTTTTTTCAACCGCCTTCAAAAAATAAGGTCCAGAATTCGACTGTATGTAATTTTTTTTTGTATGTATTTTACGCGACTACTCCGTCAATTATGAACTGATTTTGATATATTTTTTTTATGTTTGGTAGGTTATACTTCTGGTCGGGCAGCAGCGTCCTCTTGGTTAAGGTGGTGAGCACTCTGCGATCCCCAAGCCGCCTGCCAAGCGTGGGGATTATGGCAACCCCTCCCTATTAAGGGATAGGCCTTCGTCCAGCGTGGACGTCTTCCGGCGTTTGATGTATGTATGTATATAGGGTATATTTCAGAGGTGGTCCCATATAAATTTTATCGAAATCGGTTCAGTAGTTTGGTTTTTAAATCAATATTACTAGAAAATATGAAGTTGTCATCCAGGTATTTGAAGTTAAAGTCGGACGTATTTGAAAAAAAAAAGCGCAATATGTAATATTATTTTAATTAGTTATTTATTTTTAGCCTGTATTGTTCCACTGCTGGGCAAAGGCCTCCCTTCCCTTCTTCCAGACTGCTCGGTCTTCGGCTTTGGTGGCTCAGTGCTTGTCGTGCGAGTTCAACTCGTCACGCCACTTTCGTCTGGGTCGACCCTGAGGTCGTTTGGATTTAGGATCCATTTTAAATATGGATAAATTAATTTGATGATGTCCTGGGTATGTCCTTAAGCTGCAACCAGAACCACTGTAGGACGGGCAGCAGCGTCCTCTCAGTTAACGGTGGTGAGTATTCTGCGATCCCCAAGCCGCCTGCCAAGCGTGGGGATTATGGCAACACCCCTTTAAGGGGGAAGGCCTTCGTCCAGCAGTGAACGTTTTATGGCTGCTGACAAAGCACATGATGTAAAAACGAAACCATCAAATCCGACTTGAACTTACGAATCCGACTTGAACTTTCGTTCGATAACTATTCATAGAATCAGTACCCCAAAATCATTAATCATTTCAGTTTACTCATCACTAATCTAAACAAACAACAGCAGCGTAGGTTTTCAACAAACTTTAATCAGTACCATGCCAGAACGCGTAGGTAGAATCAATTTCAATTCGATTGTCTACAATCGATATCTCGAATAGTCTCGGTACGTAATTGATTAGGGGTCTGCGATCAAAGATGTGCTTCCGCATGACGGGGGCCAGCGATCTCCAACTGATAGATTAACGAGTAGCTACTCGGATGTGAAACACGGGTGTTGCATGTAACCGCGTAACCTTTGATTCTAGTACTCGATAGCTACTATAGATTATCGATGAGATATCTTTTTTATATACATAATATACAGAGCCAATTTATTTTACTTATCAGCTGCTTTGTGAACTGCTGAGGACGTGAAAATTTTAACTTACACCTGCTTTTTTGTGGCAGATGTAAATGACTGGGCATCCAGAGATTAGAAATTTACAGTGAGTGCGACTAATGCCAGAAAAATAACAGACCTCACCCGCGCGTCTTGCATTAGTTTAGAGTCGAAAATCGCACGATACAATTGATGATGATGATGGCTTTGAGCAATTTAGGTGGGATTTTATTTTATTATTCAAAATGTAGGCATGAAATAAATAAAATTAACGGCTACTGTGCTAAAACATTAGTTTGGCTATGCAATTCGTAAAAAGTAATGTGGTGATGTCCCTTATAATTAAGAGCATTTGAATTAAAACAGTTTTTTTTTGTTGGTAATTTGTATATTTTAAATAAACCATATTATTTTCCGAAATTCTATTCGGTTACTCGGCTTCTTTAGGTTTTTCCCCTGCCTGTAGTATTTATTTAATCTGAATATTTACGTTCTTTATCATTAAACTATGTGTTTAAAAATACACCTTTTACTAACTTTTGGCATCAGTCGCCCCCTTAAAAAAAATTCTCAACCGTTAGTTACTGCTTAAGATACTCTGCCATCTTCACTCTGACGTGAAGTGTAACATGCAAGAACAAGACAGAGAAGTTTAAGCAGTGACTAAGAGAATCAAGATTATTTTAGCGGCCTTACCTAAAATAATCTCGATTCTCTTAGTCACTGCTTAAACTTCTCTGTCCTTTTCTAGCACGTGCAACTTCACGTCAGAGAGAAGATGGCATAGCATCTTAAGCAGTAACTAACGGTTGAGAAGTTTTTTTAAGGGGGCGACTAATGCCAAAAGTAAGTAAAAGGTGTATTTTTAAACACATAGTTTAATGATAAAGAACGTAAATATTCAGATTAAAAAAATACTACAGGCAGGGGAAAAACCTAAAGAACCGAGTAACCGATTAGAATATATAATAAGAATATATGCATAGTAAAGTCGCCACAACTTTACTAGGGTATGACTTGGACTCGACTATGACTAATTTCGTGTGACTTACTGTGATTACATGACTTATTTGACTTGATGATAACAAATAAATGTGAAAATTAATAAACTTGACACTGGCAGAATGCACAACGTGCGATGCCAATAACTAAGAAAAAAAATCGTTCGGGTACGTAATGTAATGTAGTAATTAGCTGAGGTCAGCGTGCCATAATCCGCAGATCGCGACCGGTCTCTAGATGCTCCCCGCACGATATGGACCGTGGTAACCGAGACGGTTCGATATTTATAGTATCACTGTATGTAGATAGTGACACGCGAGCTTGTGGTCATCGATATAGGGGACAACTGTAAAGGAATTATAACGATTATTATAAATTCTATATTTTTTTTTTTTTTTTTTACTCGTCAACTGTGAAACGTGGCGGTAAATTCAAATTTTCTTTTGTCATATACAATAATAACATTAAATTTAGTTAGGAATTTGAATTTTCGTTGACATAAATAATGTATGTTTCAATATTTTACGTTGTTTGCAACTGAGTGACCATACTTATAGATAGACTTAGTGGCCAGGCTCACAAAGGCCTCTGACATGGCTTAACGGTTACTGTTACCTATAGGATAATCATCATTATCACTTCCTTATAGCTCAGTTGGTAGCATGTCTGCCTTCGGAGCTGTAAGGCGTATCATAGATGCTTGTTCTATGTCTGGATGTAGTATGTATTATAAGTATTTATTTACAAAATTAAAATAGTTTAAATCTATCCTATCAGCTATCTGGTTTCCAAATTACAAGCTTTGCCTAATTTGGGGCTTTGGGGCTTTGGGGCTCTCTGTAAAAATATCCATGAAATCTATACTAACGGGGATCCACACTGCGATTTGTTTCCGCTAGGTGGTGCATCGTCGATGCGGCTATAGTCAACTGTCAATCTCATACATTTTGTTGATTTTTGTTTTGTTTTTGCAGTGAATTTGTTAAAGCCCCAGATTACCAGGGAGAATCTGCATTTAATACTAGTTTGTACAGCAATCCTTTATCTTGCTTAATTAAAGCTCTGTAGAACATAAAATGTAAACCAACAAATCTATTTTCAGGCCGTTAACAATTGCATAGATTCTTAAAACCAGGCACAGTACCTTATTTCTCCTTGGATAAGCAACGATTAACAAGAAAATTTGATTTTGCCACATCCGGATTGCTGCTGGCGCCATATGCGAAAAGTTTTGGCTGTCGAACCTCATTCAAATATGTACATTTCAGTGTAGTGTGTGTGTTGACCTAATCGTTATTTTTTCTTTTTTCAAATAAGTAGGTGTCACTTTGCCATGGGACTACTGGGTCAAAATAATGTAATGGGACAACACAACGGGACTAGTGAGTCCGAAATATAGATTTCATTTGTCCCATGAGACTACTGGTTCAAAATAATGTAATGGGACAACACAACGGGACTAGTGAGTCCGAAATATTGATTTCATTTGTCCCATGAGACTACTGGTTCAAAATAATGTAATGGGACAACACAACGGGACTAGTGAGTCCGAAATATAGATTTCATTTGTCCCATGAGACTACTGGTTCAAAATAATGTAATGGGACAACACAACGGGACTAGTGAGTCCGAAATATTGATTTCATTTGTCCCATGAGACTACTGGTTCAAAATACTGACAGTTGTCCTATCACGGGACAACTCGACGACTCAACTTTAACATACAAGAAATTTAATCTACTTATACAAAAATATTTATATTATATTTTGTTTGATAAAAACCAGAATACTAGTAATAAAATAGCACGTAAAATTCCAGTGTACGTAAAGGCATTTCGTGAACGCCTTACAATAGGCAGCTATTTCCTGACACTAAAGTTGACGTTGAAATGTAGACCAAATAACAGTAATCCAGAGCTTATCTTCACCATCGTACAGTGGCCCAATAGTTTAATGAAAGCCAGTACCGGCTCTGAATCGATTAGTCCCATCGAAGATACCATCAGCGCGTAGTTAACTATCATTGTCTGTACTCGGTAGCTTCAGATTGATGATACGAGCTTCATTGTTTGAAATGTTAGAAAAATCATCTATTCAATCTTGTCTATCAGTGACGTGGTATGGGAGAAAGGGGTCATTGTGCTTGAACAACATAGCACGTCTACCGTCGCCGATTTGGCAATCTTTAGTTAAAATATTGGACACTAGCGGCGGTACGCCACACCGCCGCGATAAGTAAGCGAGCTAAGCCATACCATACCATACTATACTGCCATATAGCTCAGCGGTAGCGTGTCTGCCTTCAGAGCTGTAGGGCGTGGGTTCGATCCCCACCAAGGGCAAACATTTATGTGACGAACATAAATGTTTGTTCTGTGTCTGGGTGTAGTATGTATTATAAGTATGTATTTACAAAAAAAAAATTATATAAGTATTCTATCAGCTATCTAGTTTCCATATTACAAGCTTTGCTTAGTTTGGGGCTAGTTGGCGCTGTGTGAAAAAATGTCCTGCGATATTTATTTATTTTATTTTATTTAAGCGTCGATGTGATGTTTAAGTGTATTTTTCATTCGGTTAAAACTTTTGTTTGCCTGCTACAGACCAAGTGTACTTTTTGTCATAAAATTTTATTTTTTACTGTATAAACACTGTATTTTGTTAGTATGATAACCATTTTGTATTGAAGGCAACTTGATTACAATGTGGCTAAACATAGGCCGCCTTATTGTAGAATGTATCGCAAAGACGATCCGGCTGAACGTTGACCCTCCGTTTCATAAAACGGCCCTGTTTTTTTAAAATGGCTAGCCATTATGTAAAACGGCGAATTCTACAATTGGGCTGCGACATCTATATCGTATCTATATAAATTTTTTTTTGTGACATAATTAATGAAATTTGACGTGTAACTTTGGTGTTATCAATAAACTATTGTATTGCAGCGGAATTGTAGAATTAGCTTTATTACATCACAATACAAGCATAAACTAGGGCGGATCCAGCTTTTAAGTCAGCGGTGTCATATAGTCGAGTCGAGGTCTAGTTAGGACAAGCTCCAATTCGATTTCAACTAGAAAAAGTATGAGTAGTCGACCTACACCCAGCCCAGGGGAGATGGACCCCCATGTCGCCTCCCCTGGATACGCCTTTGTGCATAAATTAAGTTTAGGTTAACAAACCAAACGGCAACGAGACATCGCGGTTGTTGTGATTTTACGGCAGCCAGCCTGAACAGACTAAACAGTTGTCTCAACCGCTGAGTTTTGAGGCAACTCTGTATACCCGATAGAGCGCCTGTGCAACCACGGTCGCACGTTCCCCGAAGCAATTTTACTTCCTGCAACTCCAGTAGCACGAAATTCGCGCCATATGATTTACCTCATAATTTGAAAGGGGTGCTCAACAGATGCCGTTAGTGAGTCTAATACGGATCTTAAATATATATTTGCTTGAAGTTACAAGTCTTCACTCTCTGTGGGTATATTAATCTATGCACGAAGTAAAAAAAATTGCCAATCGTAATTTTTTTCTGTAAGTTTTTGATATATTTTTTTCTAAATCAAATTATATCGATATTTTTACCTTATTGTAATGCTATGTTCATGTACGTTTGAAATAAAAATAAAAAACAGTATGCTATCGCTTTCATTTTCAAATTAATAATGTTTTAAAAAACATTTTTTTTTTGTTACGACAATTTTGCCTAACGCTGCATAATATTTTATTACTACACTAGCCATAATTATTTACGTAACGTATTCCTTGGTTCTTCAATGAGTCCTGTCATAAATTTTATCACTCAGCGTCGTAAGAGGCGCTTTCGAGACGGTCACTTAGAATGCGCGGGAAATACCTGGCGCCGGCGGCGCGGGACGGGACACTTATTTAAAATTTGATACCACGGGATGGCGCTGGAGCGGATACGAGTACAAAGTAAAATAACTCATCGTCGTCATTATTTTCAGCCCGTAATCGTCCACTACTGAGCATAAGCTTCTGTTCTTGTACCTACGCCACTCCCGGTCTTGTGCCAATCGTATCCAGGCTCCACCGATTTTTTATAAACCGTCAAACCAAATTGCTGGTGTACGATTTTGTGCACAAAATTAAAGTTATTTAAAAATTATTTGTATTATAAATAACTTTAGATTTTTTAAGTTATGTGAATTATTTTAATTTTGGGAATTATTTTAATTTTGTAATTTATTATAATTTTGTCTATTATTTAAATGATATTAATTTGTATTCGGAATCTTTAAACGAATTAAAATGAAATAAACCTGACAGCTTGATAGAAAGATGTACCTTATCTAGTTCATCTGCATCTGTCCAGGATATAGCAGTTCCATTTGCTATACAGAGATGTGAGTTGAGATTAACCAACGTATGTGACTCGTTCGTTTTACTGCCTGCCAATTAAAAAGCTGAACTTAAGAGTAAATGTGTTTAAATACTAAAACTACTTACTTAAACATTTCTTAAACTTAAATGATGAGTCAGTAACTCTGTACTTACTGCACACAAACAGTCTTACTTAAAAAACTTCTCAACCGTTAATCACTGCTTAAGATACTCTGTCAACTTCTGACGTGAAGTGTCACGTGCAAGAACAAGACAAGAGAAGAGAGAGAAGTTTAAGCAGTGACTGCGTTTTGAGCGGCGTTTTAAGTAAGGCCGTATGTATATATTAGTATGATGCAGAAGTAAAATAAAGAGTTTGTTAAAGGTATGTGACATTTTGGCCGAGTTCATACAAGTACTGCGTAGTATAGGTATGGAAAATTTGTACCTATAGGCCACGTGCGTAGGTATGGGAAATGTATCTAAGCCTTTAAGGCGGGTTTGTAGCAATTTTGAACTTTTTTTTAATGTGGGCAATATCCAAAATGACCGATATTAAACCAAAAACAATTTTTTTTTTATTGATCGTATTGTACTTTAGGTTTTAGTTTTTTTTAAATGTGATTTTGCATGTTAGCCTCTATAGAAAAAAACTAAGTAGACACTAAATTGGCATTTCGATTGACTAAGAGAATACATTATGAGACCACGTAACATTTATACTAATAGATAGAATATAGTATTATTTAGTTTTTCGTATGTATATATTAGTATGATGCAGAAGTAAAATAAAGAGTTTGTTAAAGGTATGTGACATTTTGGCCGAGTTCATACAAGTACTGCGTAGTATAGGTATGGGATATTTGTACCAATTGGCCACGTGCGTAGGTATGGGAAATGTCTCTAAGCCTTTAAGGCGGGCTTGTAGCAATTTGAACTTTTTTTTAATGATGGTATTATCCAAAATGCCCGATATTTATTTATTTATTTGATACACAAAACAGAATACAGTCTTTACATATGCATTGTATAGGTTACAAATAATTTGTTCTAGATTGCATTCCTTAATAAATGTGTACACAACATGAACAACACAGAAGCAGTAGGTACCTACATCTATAAGTCAATCAAACATTAAGTAGTATTGTAATTACACAATCAAACATAAGCAGTTATAATAACTCAATTAAAATATATATATATATATATATATATTAAAAGAACATTTAAAGGATTGCGGTTAGGACAGGTGACATGCTAAAAAGAATAAAAAGTAGTTGTTAACAAGCAACTCATCGATGCTGTTTCTGTTTTACCAAAACGGCCAAGATATCACGTTTAAATTTAGTTAGTTTAAAGTTAAATATATCTATCGAACTATGATGGTCCACTAGGATATCGTTGTATTGGCGACACATTCTGACCAGAGGGTTATATAAAGAGGTGTTGTTTGTATATACCTTAAGCGAAAAGATTCCTGTGTGGGGGTAGCGAGAACCAAACAAAAAACCAAAAAACATATTTTATAAAAATTTATCATATTGTACTTTAGCTATTAGTTTTTTTTAAACGTGATTTTGCATGTTTGACTCGATAGAAAAAAAGTAGACGCTAAATTGGCATTTCGATTAGCTAGAACTAAGAGAATACATTATGAAACCACGTAACATTTATACTAATAGATAGAATATAATATAATGTAGTTTTTTGATTTTTAAGTTTACAGTATTTCTTTGCTATATTTGTCAAAAAAAAAGAAAAACTTACTAAATTCAGCAATTCAAGCGCTCGCGCCTTTTCCTCTCTTTCGCTCGCGCCTACCGTTTAATACCTATCGTTTACCCGCCCGGACGTACAAGCGGTCTTTAAGTACCTAATGATCTTAATCTCCGGATCACAACATGGCGCTACAGTTTTGGCGGGAACACGTCATGTCGCTGCATTCTAATATTTTTCTTAAAGTTGTGTTTTTTCGTTAATTAATGATTAAAATTAGTGGTGTTTTATTCATTGAGTGTTGAATTACATGCACGTGTGGGCGAGTGGTATAATGTGGTGAAACATGTCTTTTCGTGTTGTTTTCAGGACTCCGTAAACGCCCATAGTAAAGTTGCCACAACTTTATCTTTGGCCTTGACTTGGACTCGACTGTGATTAGTTTCGTGTGACTGACTGTGATTTGATAACACATATATATAACTTGATACTATATAAACTTGAAAATGAATAATACTTGACTGAACATTATTATACTGGTTGAATCCACAAAGTGCGAAGCCAAAGACAAAGAAAAAAAACACGGCATATCTCGCTCGCGCATTTGACCATGTTTATTTCAAGATATAAAATCACTGAATATGAAAATGGAAAATCGGGGTCGGTGAAATTGCTGGCTAAGTATAATAATACATAGGTTCAACAAAAAAAAACATCTTGATATGAGCATTTTTTTTATTTATGAATGAAAACTTTCTTGAATCGTTTTTTTAACCTTAGTAATTACCTAAGTCATTTCCGCGGCCAACTAACCTTCACACTGCTGAGATGCATTGTGAAGAAAACGGCGGTGACTTTTTTAGAAGCTTTTAAGTATTAGAAGCAACACAAAAAGACTCGTTACAACGCATATTATTATGTGTTCCTTGTCAACACTTATGCACACACAAAAATTATTAGTATGATGCTACCACTTTTACACACAAACTACTACATTTGATGAAACACAAGTTTTGGTAAATAATACCAGCGACAATGATAAGATGAATGGAAAGGAAATAAGCGCACGGATTTTGAAAACTATAAGTTGAGCGCCGGATTTCCACTCGCTTCAGTCATACTCTGCCTTTGCGACATGCGAGCCGTACGATACGACAATACAAACTTCTAATTCATGTACATGTGTTCTATTTTTGTCATGCAATAATTGGATTCGCTATCTCTATTTTCCGGAAATGTAATATGCATACTTTTAGCTAGGTATGCTTGATTGCGTTGTCTTGTTAATATTGATCGATTTGCAAGCGCTGGGCCCGACCATTCTTTTATCACCGTCGCTGAATAATACAGTGACGCCATGTTTTTTTCCCGCCTAAACACTCCTATTTTTAGGTTTCCCAGTATCTAATAATAGCCAATTTTCCGGAGCACATAGAATCAATAAAACTGTCCTGCCAAAGTAAACTCGATATCTTTGTACTAACTGAAAGTCATCCAATGAAACATCCGGCGGCCAGACGTCGTCTAACCCCTACGGAGCTTGTAGCAACTCGCTCGCTTCAGCGCCAGAGAAAAACATTTTTCGATCAAAGTTGGAAATTAATTTTGAAGTTTCCGTCTGACCAGCGCTCAGCGAGATCCGTGAGACATTCCCAACTGTCGAGAAGTTATAATTTTATAGCTAACTTTTATTTTACTAGCTAGAGTGTCTAGAAACTTTAGCCATAACCTATACGTTGTTGATTACATCATATTTAACGAGTATAATCCTAAATCTATATTTTCCTTTGTTAAAGCAAGTTTCTTTCTCAACTGAATTGAAAAAAGGAGGTTCTCAATTCGATTGTATGGTTTTTTTGTATGTGTGTTACGCGATTACTCCGCCAATTATGATTTGAATTTGATGATTTTATTTTGTTTGGTAGGTGATACTTCAGAAGTGGTCCCATATTTTTTTATCGATTTCGGTTCTGTAGTTTGGTTTTTAAATCAAAATTACTAGAAAATATGCAGATGTCATCCAGGTATTCGAATTTTAAGTCGGTTGTATTTTGTTTTAAAGCGTATTATGTTATTATCTAGAGTACTAACATCCGGACAGATGAAAGCAAATTTTGACAGTTGTTGCAATAACTTATTATTAGTATACATAACATATAGTATTTTATTTTTTAAAACCGTATTTTATAGAAATCTTTGTAAAAGTAAGTTTCTTTTTCTTAGCAATCTTCGCTCAGGCAACACCGTATGTAATACAGATGTAAAATTTGCATGCAATATTCTTCAAACGTTTTTTTTTTTTTATTTTTTTTTTTCGCATCTTAAAATCTATCAAACAGTTTTTTTTTCTATTGTCTAAAAATCTACATTAAGTACAATAAGAAAGTATTTTTCGAAATTCTACCCTTAAGAGGGAATCCGGTGAGCTATATCATGCAAACGTATTCTCTTTGCCTCTAGATCAAATATTTTTTAGGCTAGGTCTGCACTGTAGACATGTTTTGTCATTTCCTTTTTTTCTGCAACTAATTGCTACAAGAAATAATTAATAATTATTTAATTATAACTGATATAATAATACTCGAGGTCCCCCGCGACTTCGTCCGCGTGCGGAAGAAATTCGGACCGCCCCCAAAATTCTCCACTTTAAATCAATCATTCCGAGCAAACTCTACCGACTCTACCGTCGCTACGGACTCTACCGGCTCTATCGACTTTACCGACTCTATCGACTCTATCGAGTCTACCGATTGTACCGATTCTACCGACTCGACCGCCTCTACCGCCTCTACGGACTCTACCGACTCTACCGACTCTACCTCCCCCCCCCCTTAAATCGTCCCTGCCAAAAATTTTTGAAAACAGTTTTTTTTATTTTAAATGAACTCCAAAAAAAAATGGCAGGTTGTCGTACAGTGTGGCGGTCTAAAGGCAGCAGTCAGGGCTTCGTTCAGCAGTGGACGTCTCCGGGCTGATGATGATGATCCCAATCCAAATTTTTGTGACTTAAAGTCCAAAAACAAAGGACTATCATACAAACTTCTCCCCCCTTTTTTTCCCCCCCTTGGGGGCCGAATTTCGAAAAATCCTTTCTTAGTACACCCCTCCGCATCGAGACGAATACACCCTGCAAATTTCAAGTCTGTACGACCAGCGGTTTGGGCTGTGCGTTGTCTGTCAGTCAGTCAGTCAGTCAGTCAGGTCAGAGCCTTTTATTATATTAAATTGAGTAATGATTACAATATCCTCCTTTTGCCGATAATAAGCGATATTACAGAATAAATAAAGGATTATTTTGAAAATAAGTCTCGATGTTTTTTTTTTTCAAATTAATATTCTTACTATAAATTCCTAGACATTCACGTATTCCACGCGTGAATGGATACTAGATTAAAAGCATTGAGCTGTAGGTATTTAGATTAGATTCCATCTAAACTGCTTAATCAAGCTATGATAAAAAACGTAATGACATTATAAAGCAACATTTTGTTATTATCTCTGATAAAAAAGTAAGTAAGTTCGTATAGGCTGAGTGGCCAGCCCTAGTGTCAGAGTTAATGTGCCGCCCGAAGGCCTCTGACATGGCTGACGGTTGTTGTTATAGAAACTACAACAAACAACCGGGACCAACAATTTAACGTGTCATCCGATCCACGGTAGCGCTCAGAAATAAATGCCACTCACGGTCACCCATCCGAAGACTGACCAGACCGTCCGTTGCTTAACATCGGTGATCGTTTAGAATCACCTAGACAAGCTACGCCACGAGCGCTACTGATTGAAAATCAGCAATGCGTATTTAGCTATATCTGTCTGGGCCAAGTTTCATGCCTGACGTAAAGAAGTAAACGATTATATATAGGCTTATAAAAAAAACCACCGACTTCAATTACGACTGGATGACATCTTCATATTTTCCAGTTATTATGATTTAAAAATCAAGCTACTAAATCGATTTCTAAAAAATGTATTTATTATGGACCACCTCTGAAGTATCACCTACCAAACATTTTTTTTTTATCAAATTCAATGCATCAAATATAATATGTGGGACGAATAAAATACTTTTTAATGTTGTGGGCCGAAGACTCGGGACGAATATGGCATAAATCATAATATCTCAGAGCGACGAGCGGAGTGCAGTGTGGCGCAGGATTGTGTTGGCAAGTGGCAGGTTGACGCTTACCATCACGTTCGCCTGTTGGTAAGCGTCACGCCTGCCACTAACAGTAGCAGTGCCAGAATTGTGAACTTGGGAACACAATCCTGCGCCGCACTGCACTGCGCTCGTCACCCTGAGATATCAGATGTTAAATCTCTTCATACCCAGTAATTCTCTGGTAACATTGCCCTTCAAACCGGAACACAGTAATGCTTGCACACTACTGCTTGGCGTTGAATAACTGGCAAAAGTGTGGTACTTCCCCAGTCGGACTCTGCATTTGAGTCCTACCACTACAATACTAAGCACTAATTAGTACCTACGTATACACGGAAGTTAGTACTAAGCATTAGTACGAAGCATTCGCTACAAACCCCCGGGTAATCCAGTCATTATTCAAAATAGTGGCCACTTTTTAATCCTACATTGTTGGACACAAAATACTCCAGCTACCAAAATGTCGAAACGACGCGACGTGCAACATGTCATATATGATTTGACAGCTGTAATTTCGTGCATTTCGTCTGTCTGCTAACAAAATTTTCCAAGAGCGCCAATATTTTTCCATCTACATTATCCTGAATCGAATGTTTTATGCTGTCATCAAGTCCATTTGCAATTTAAATTCGTCGCTTGGGACGACGCGTGTCTGCGATATTGACACGAAAAGGATGTATGCGAGCATTGACAATAAATCCTATTGACGTGTGGTAACTTCGTATTCTCTCGCCTGGAATAAGCTCGGTGTAGTCCATGCGCTACTTGGCCTATAATCCGTAGGGCTACGCGTAAAGGTATAGTTAATCCAAAAGGTTATTGTACTCATCAATGTGAATAACTATTACAATAATCATCATCATCATCAGCCTGGAGACGTCCACTGCTGAACGAAGGCCTCCCCCTTAGACCGCACACTGTACGACAACCTGCCATTTGCATCTACTTACCGGTTGCCCGCGACTTTTACAATGTATGGTCGGTCCACCTAGTAGGAGGCCTTCCTACGATGCGTCTTCCGGTTATTACTATAATAACAATCGTTTTCTAATTAATAATATAGGTTGTTTCACAGAATAACCCTCGACAAAATGTATTGCAAAATGTTTTCGCTAACTTAGGGATGGTCTACTACTACTACTATGGTAAAAGTTATTTACTATGATTTGCAGCTTTTCGGCTTAGTAATACAGTTACGCGTAACCCTGTATAGTACTGTCAGATATGGAATCTCCCACACCACCGATTGAATTTAACAAAATATACTTATGTAATGGAGTATTCCCGATTGAGCACCAATTTCTTGAGCACCCATGAAAAGAGCACCTAGCATATTCCCAAAATAGCACCAATCAAAATTTTGGCTTGGTAATATTGTATGCCAAAAAGGTAGCTCTTAATTTCCAAAATATATGGTGAATCGAATTTGGCTGGCAATACATAGCGAGACCGCGAAAAAATCATGTCGCTGCAATGTATCAATTAATAAAACTTGTGTTTTTTCGAGTGTTAATGCATAAAAGTTGTGGCTTTTTATTCAATAAGTGCTGATTTACGTGCACGTGTAGGCATGATGACTACATTTTTTTTATTACGTCATAAAAAAGCTGATCATCAATAGAGCCTATCGACGAAAACAAAATTTAAAATAATTCAAAAATAAATAAGTTCTTTGTATTTTAATTTCAAGCTAGACAGAGAGCGCGCTATACTGAGCTATGACGTCAAGCCTCAGGCGCGGCATACAAATGCTATACTAACACGTGCTTTGCGAGAAAGGGATAGAGCCCTCTATCCCCACCTAAAACTTTAAACGCTCATATCTCAGAGATTTATCAGCCAATACAATTTATTTTTTCAGTATGTGTAATGTATTTAGTTATATCCATCACTAAGCCTATTTGTCATAAATTAAACATTAGGCCACACGCCTATTATGGACAAGTGATATGATGTATTGAAAAATATATTTTCGTTTAGTTTTTAAAACTCCGAAAATGTTTGTTGTTAAGTTTCCACGACTTTACTAGGGCATGACTGGACTTGACTATGATTTATATGTGACTTAGATATATATATTTATGTTGTTTTTTTGTTTTGAATGGGAGTAGTCAACGTCTCAGAGCTAAATCCTCCAAGAGTCAACGTCGAAGTACTTAGTACTTATTTATCCCAGGCTGGGGTCAGTGAATTCGTCTAGAATCTAGATGTTGGAGGATGTAGCTATACGTGAGTGAATATTGTAAATTCGAGTAAAGATTGCAGTTAAATACAGCAGGGAATAGATCTGATATTCAACGAATAAGTATGAATTCTACAGTTACTCAGTAAGATTCGCGCATACAATCAGGTTCTCATTTCCTATAGCTAACATTAATTAGTGCCTTTGGCCGATGCCTGCGTATTTAATGAAGATTTAATTCAAACTGTTCCGGATACGACGAGTTCCCGTTCTATACTCCGTTCTAGAGCAATACTTTTTTAAATAACCGGCTACAGAAAGGATTATTTTGGTTTGCTTTGCTTTTTACTTGGATCGATGTAAGATAGTTTAATTTATCCATAATTATACCTATTTATTACAAAATTGATAATCAACTTTCTCTTTTTTTTTTAATAATAATAATGAGATTATTCTTTTTAATTTTCATATTTTATAGCATTTTCCATTATGTCATTTTTGAACATATTTATTAATAAAATACACTTAGGCTGACCGTGATAAATTGCCTAAGCTATCGCTTTGTCGCGTGAACTACCTAAGGATTTCTTAAGAGGGAATCCGGTAAACGATTTTCCAGACAAACGTATTCCCCTATTTTCATCCTGGATAATGCCTCTAGAAATATAATTTTTAAATATTTTTTTTTACTGTATTGGTCTAGTGTAGACATGTCTAATTTATTAATTTTTTTAGCAACTAGGTGCTAAAAGAAATGTAACCCTTTAAATATTTTCATAGTAATCTTTGGATGGCTACGATGAAATATAGGGTAGATCTCCAATCGCCGCTCGAAAACGGCACCGTCAAAACAAGGCATAAATGGCGTAATATGCCTTGTTTCGCTCTCAGTCGCGTGTCACCGCGCCAATCGTGTGTTGTGCTGCGATGCCGAAGGTTCTACACGCTCACAAATGTTTTATAACGCTATTACAGGGTGTTAAGGTTCATTATTAAAATGAAGCAATTTCCGCTTGTGGACGTATTATATTAGCTCGAGAGGTAAGATTTCTGTTTAAGTGAGCATAGGCGCGGGGACGCTTTTGAGGTTTGATTTTCATACATATTGTGTATTTAAAGTAGGTATATTTATTTTAATCTAAGTTGGAGCGTAAAATTTTCTTTAGCAATCTGGCCGCTTGGCATAGACATACATAGTAGGGACCGGATGGACGCCATTTTGAAATGTCGCCCATTCGTCGGTGTCAAAGAAACGCATTGACACCGATGCCGGCACAGTCTGCGGCGTACGTTCGACGTGATTACTTGAGAGCGAAATGCCAAACTGTGTGGTGAAGGGCTGTACGAATTACATTTCAAAGTGCAGTAAACAAAAGGTGGCGTTTCTTATGACCAGTAAGTCAACATTTAAAGTTAAACTAAACGTGCTTTTACACAAAAACTTTAATTTTTAGGTAATAGGTAAGTCGTTTCTAGTTTCGTACAGTTTGCGCTTCTTCTTCTCTTCTACCACGCCTTACTGGCGCTGCACGTATTGACCGTGAAATCCGAGAGATGGCGTTGTACTTTTGACAAAGAGAAATTAGACTTACGATTTCTTAACTCAGGCTTAATCTAGACATAGAAATCATTGCCGCTTGGACGCCTTTTCTTCGCCGCTGTGTGTAGTCGTGGAGCAACTATTGAGTCGCGGCCGGTTGTCGCTCTTTCTGCCAGTTGCCCGGTGTGCGGTCAGCCTTATCTAACATATTCGTAGCGGTGTGCATTGTTGTTTATTTTTATTGTAAACGCATACTTACCTAACATATAATTGAAAGATTTTACAGATAAAATATACTTAGTTAAGTATGTCTATATTTTTAGATTTGATATTCACCTAGCCGAGTCCCGCAGTTTTATCTCCTTCTTATCAGTAAGAAAGTATTACATATCCGTTATCGTGGTAAACACTGTCGCCCAATTTCACCGAGAACACTCTAGCTAATAAAAAAATAGATACAAACAGATACATAATATAGAAGTTATGTAATTAAGTACACAATTATATACTTAATACTAGTGAGAATAAGCGTGACAGTATAATTTATATATTTTTATGCTTGACAATGGTAGATCAGGTGTTGACCACATCTTACCTGGAGTGACGATGTGGTCGAAGATGTTACGCACGTGTTCGCCTACGTCAGAATTAATAAATGAATATTCAAAATGATTATTTTAATTTGTTGCTAATTTACTATAAAGAAGACTTAGACTGGTAGGCAGACAAGGTTCAATAACAAAAAATACAATAGAAGTTATTTTTATATTTGTCTATTTTTCGTGTCTACATTTTAAATTATAAATAAAATATCTACATAAATCCACGTATAAGCAAGATTTAGTACCTACTCTTAAAAAGTAATAAGTGTCGGGGAGACGTAATATACGCCCATTGAAAATACGAAACCGTTATTATATGTAGATTTTTCTAATTTTCCCTCTTTCTGATATCAAGGCGAGTACGAAATTATATTTTAGCGTCGTCATAAATCTTGGCACATAAGGTATAAAATACGAGTGCAAAATCATGACACATACATTTGCTTTGAAGTACTGACCTAACAACCTTTTACGTTTGAATATTCGAATAGATTTATTTTTAATAATTTTGATTTATTTTAATACTGTTCTAAAATAAATGTATGACGAAAATGTGAACATTCGTAAATCGGCGTAGGGTTCACAAAGCGTATTTCATAAATTTTATTTTTAGGGTTCCTTAAAATCTAACGAATCCTTTTATAATTTCATCGTGTCTATTATTTTGTCTGTCAGTCTGGTTGTCACGTAATTCTTTTTTTAATAGCTTTAATTGTGTAAATGATGTATAACTGTATACCACTATAACTACTACTCCTCCTACTACTTCGTAAATAACGGCACGCACTTCAATCAAATAACTTAATTATAAATTAGATATAAACGTATCTTTACCGGGTGTCGGATTATATTATATATATCTAGACGACTGTTTAATACTTACTTAAAGTATAACATAATCAAAAGCTTCACAAAACACATAAACAACTTAACACGCTAAAGTTAGACCAATTTATGATTTTTCTAATCATATCTTTTCATAACATTAAGTGCCTGTCTGAACTACAACAAAATAAATACAAACTACTTAATCTACTACATGAAAGCAATAGGATTGTATCAACACCGATGAAAATATAGAGACAATTTATTAATTACTTTTACTGTTTTTATTTTTCATTATTATTTCTGCGGAACCCTATCATAATATAAAAGTCACGATATTATGCAGTTGATTGATTCATATAGACAAAAAGATAATAAAACTCAACGTGCTCAAAGTCTTAATATTAATAGGTTACCTACCTTCAAACAAAAACACACAAAAGGCACATACACATTGAATTTATCAGCCAAAGTAAGGGGGCCCTTAAATTGAAGAGATCCAAAGCTCACACACGACGGTGGATTGAAAATAATCCAAGTAGAAAATTAATCCTTGATTACGTCCCACTCCTCAGATTTAGGGGCCAAAGATGTGCACTGAAATGCAAGAAGAGACTAGATCGTGTTCTGTATGTATGAAATGAACCAAAAGACTTTGTCAATCTAGGCTTGGACTGACATCACCTCGCGATGTAACTCACCATTCTACGTGAATCGTATATTTCCGAGAAAAAAAAACTTACCTTCTTGTAAATTATTTTCATTCCGAATTTCAGCGTGACGAATTAACACACCTATAATATACGAGTAGGTATTATCTTTTATACATACTCTGACTCACTCACTAACTCACGAACGTTAGCTAAAATAATATATTATGTGATATATTAGTTTTTTCAACAGTTTTGCTGTCACTCTGAACCCTAAATTTATACACCAAGAGTGTTAATTCAAACCGAAATTAAAATGTATTAGGTTGATTCATACTTTTTTTTTTAATTTTGCTTCTATGACAAATATCTCAAATATCTGCAGATCCCCATGTGATAAATTGGAATCCGCGGATATTTAAGGTTAGTTAAAGTTTTGGCAAGTAGCAAAGTTTTGGTATTAAAGTATAATAATGTATTTTATTTAAATTTAAATATTTATATAAAATTAAATATTTAATTGTAAAAGTTAAATTTTATTTATCTAGAATAAAGAATCATTTCCATTCGTAATTTATCGTTGGTGTGAATTTCGCTGGTATCTGCATAGTCAGTGAATCGAGATATTTTACCTCTTACCTACCTCTGTGGGATTACGGTAAATAATTTTGGAGCTTTATTCTTGCTTTATACATGAATCGTAATTTTTTTCATCCATCTTATTTTTAAATAATTTTTTTTCGAGAAGTCGTCTCTTTATTACCTTATTCATATTTCACCGTTCACTTTAAAATACATTTCATTAACTTATTTACCGCTGTCCTAATTCCTAAATAATACATTTCATTAACCTATTTACCGTTGTCCTAAATAAATACCTTTCATAAAATTACTATACACACAGCAAGTTTAAGACGTTCCTTATAACCTAATTTTTATTATAAGTAAGTCTCTTCGAGCCAACTTCGAACATTCAAATGTGAACTGAATTATAAAGAACATAGGTGTCTATGGAGATTTATAGTAAAACACAATTAGTAGTAGGTATTTAAATAGTGCGCGGATCCTGGAGGATCTAGCTGGCTGGGTATATAATCAAAGGCGCGGATGAAAATTTTGAAATTGACAAATAAAGATCAATTCCCAACTTATAGTACCTTACATATGCGCTATATGTCATGCGTAGCTTACAGTTTTAGGGTTCATCTAAGAATACAATTGCTGGAACTCACTGAAAAGTACTTATCCTCGCGAAAATAGTCGCGCTTAAAAACGATACAAAATCCATTTTAGTTAAATAATCAATCATGAAACGAAAACGAACGAAACGAAACGAACGAAAGTAAATGTTGTATTTACCCAATAAAAACTTTGGATTTGATTTTAAATTAAAGTGTACACTTACTCTATATCCTTTTACATTACAACAGACAAACATTTCCCTCAACATCATGACGCCAAATATCAATGGTTCGGTGCAAATTTATATTTTCGTTGAGGGATCCCCTACTAAAAGATCAATTTCGCGCTTGGACAAGTTTAATGTAAACTTAAGTGCCTGGGGGAGATGCCGCCAAATGAAAATCGCCTCCTGTTGCGTTAACAAACGTCTTTATGCTATTGAATTTTTGCCTCTGGGTAGATAAATGCCAATCAACAACAGTACCTATGTCTATTACAGTAAGCAGGTACTTTTATAATACATAGTATTCCTTTTGAAAAATAGGCTTGGTTTGTGCTTGAGAATAACTTTTTTTTTTTATTGTATATATAAAATGTAAAAAGCTTAATATAGTATTATCTTAAGAATGAAGTGGTTGAGTAACAATGTCCTGGCAGATTGTGTTGAGTGTTATTATATAGGTATTTGCTGTTAAGTGTTGAAATTAATTAGTTGATGACTCTATCTATCTTTTTGTTACCTCTTCATGATAGAACGACTCAACCGACCTTGATAAAATTTGGTATAACTAAAGTTAGTTTAAACTCAGGAAAAGGTCAAGCTACCTTGGTTCTCATCATCATCTCCGTTTTTCATCACAACATGGGTGACCATAGCACGCGGCTAGCTATCGCTGGCACACGCTATCCCAGTCCTAGTGTTAATAATAACGTTTATTTGCATCGTTACCAAAGCTTTGGAGTAAGTACAAGCTGTTATAGGAATACTTTATTTACATACATACAAACAGAGTTATAAATTAAATGGCAGGTTGTCGTACAGTGTGGCGGTCTAAGGGGGAGGCCTTCGTTCAGCAGTGGACGTCTCCGGGCTGATGATGAAACAGAGTTATAAAATAAATGTTGTGGTCAATTCTGAAGGTTTAAGTTGACAGAACTAAACTAACTAAAGTATTGCTGTCCTTAGCTAACATGCCTAGTAAAAAAGTGACAGCAATATTTTAATTAGTTTAGAACTGTCAACTAAAACAGTCAGAATCGACCACACTAACTAAATAACTAAACTACTAAAAACTAAACTAAAATTAAATAATCGATATAAGATACCGTTTAAAGTTGAAACTATATGTAGGTAGCAAACCTATAGATAGTTTAAAATAATCAAACATATTTTAGAGGGTAGTTATATATATATATACATACTACGTGGTGGTGAACCCTAAATCTCACACTAGGCGAGTCATGTGTCGTGAGATTCAGTACGTTCCATGTGCATATTATTGTGAGTAAAACAAGTAAAAAGTGGTTTATTTGTTCTGATTTAATGAAGATGGTAACATTATTGATGACATCCGTATCAAATATAAAAAATCTATAGGACGTGGGGGTCGTGTAGAGCGTGCACGGTAAGATATTCTGAAGGTGAAACACAAAATTGAATACCCCTGTTATTATGCACCAGATTTTTTAATTTCACGCCAGATGTCGCGTTTTTATATTCTAAATTCTATTCTGTTCAGATTTTTTAGCCACATAAAGCAACACATAGCATAAAATAAAATAAGAAAGACGGACCAAACCGTCTGTGGTTACGGAGCAAGATTCCTTCTGATCATCTGGCCACTCCTATTCTAACTAATCAACTTAGCTACTTAACTTACTTACAACTTTTTAGAGAATTTAATTATCCACTATCCAAACAAAAACATAATCCTTAACTCAATCACACCACCCTCGGATTACAATTTCAAATGTTATAGAAAAGGATACCGCAAACACGCGTTTTTCGAACTTCAAGTTTTAGAAGACGAACGATTTCAAATATCATCGAAGACGATGGTATGGAAACTTTGATCGAACACTGCGTTGCAAGAAACGTTGTAGTATGTGGAAATGTTCGTGAAAGGAAGGTAGAGAGCTACAGATTAATTAATTCACTCAAGAAACTTTTATTTTATGATTCCTTATTATTATTACGTTGTTATTTCAGTCTTCGATTCAATTGCTCATTGCCTATCGTAGAGCTCCCTAATCGGCAATTCAAATCGGCGGGCAATTTATGTTTCAGAAACTATCCCAGTCCATCAATAGATATTTTTTCTTGTCTATTTTTCATCGTATTATTATTTTTACACCCATTCAAGCTTCTTCGGAAATATAATGTAGCATAATAATTATAGATTTTAATATAAACATAGAGACAGGCGACTCCCGTTCCGGCTCGTACCTCGTGCAAAGGTTAGCCATTGCCATTCAACGTGGTAATGCAGCCAGCGTTATGGGCACCTTTGCACCGGGTACAGTTAGGGGTGGGTTATTTTCGTAGTAAGTAAGATATTATTTTTTTTGATTCTTGTTTGACATATTATAATAATAATTATGTAATTTATTAAAATTAAACATATCTATAACTATAAAAGGCTTTGTCCTGACTGACTGACTGACTGACTGACTGACTGACTGACATATAGACAACGTACAGCCCAAACCGCTAAACGTAGAGACTTGAAATTTGGAGGGTATGTTTTTGGAGAGGTGTAAACGCCCACTAAGAAAGGATTTTTCGAAAATCAACCCCGAAGGGGGTTAAATGGGGTGTTAAAGTTTGTATGAAACTTTTTATTCTCTGGTTCGATTGATACAAAACTTGGTATACATATTCTACTATAAAAATAAGAAGATACGGGTGTCACAGTTTTTTCATAATCAGCTCCCGTTAGCATAAAAAAAAAATATCTAAGTTTTAGTGATAGTACGTTTGTTTCTCCTTAACTTTGTAACGGCTGTACATATTATAATGAAATTTGGTATAGGGATGGGGATAGATGTGGGGATGGGGGTGGGGGTGGGGGTGGCGATGATACTGGGAACGGAGACGGGACGGAGATAGGCATGTTAATATTAAGATTACGATTGGTATCGGGATGGGGATGGGGTGGGGATGGGGATGGGGATGTGGTGGGGTGGGGATGGGGATGGGGTGGGGATGGGGATGTGGTGGGGATGGGTGGGGATTTGGTGGGGACAGGTGGGGATGGGATGTCGATGTGGATGAGGCTGGGAACGGGGATGGGCGTGTCCATGTTAAGATGAAAGTTGAAATCGGGATGGGGGTGGGGATGGGATGGGGTGAGGATGGGGTTCGGGATGGGGATGAGGGAGGGAACGGGGATGGGGACGGGGATGGGCGTGTTTATATTAAAATGACATTTGGTATCGGGATGGGGATGGGGAAGGGGGCGCTTATAGGGATGAGGCTGGGAATGGGGACGGGGATGGGCGTATTTATTGGTCGGCTGAATTTTTGGATAGGTAGTTATAGCATAAGGTTCGGAAACGGACATAGGCAATTTTTTTGTAGGTCCACGCAGACGACTGTTTGAGGGACATAATTATTATAGATACTGTACAGCCTAAGCTGCTAAATTAATATTTAATATGAAATTAACTTACTTTTAAATGCCTAAACTAAATTTTGAGTGGTGTAAACTTACACTCAGCTCAAGCTGTGGTAGCTTCAGTGAGATCAAGCTCGACTCACATTCTTGGGGTTGCGGGTTCGAACCCGGGCGAGCCCGTTCCAATTAGTTCTTTGAAACTTACGCATGGATAATACCACTGGCTTTTCGGTGAAGGAAAACATCATGAGGAAACCTACATGTTTCCGGAGAAGAAATACGATAGTGTATGTGAATCCGCCAACCTGCACTGGGCCAGCGTAGTGAATATGGCCCAATCAGGGTAGGCCGATATTCCATTAGTGTTAAGGGCTGATGCAGAGAAACGCACACTCAGCAAGGATTTTGAAAAATTCGCAAGGGGTTCAATGTATCATTAAAATACCATTTTGCCGAAACCATTCATTTAAGGCTGTTAAGTTTTTGACTTAAGAGATAAGATAAAATAAACATAAACATGTTTCAGAATTTTCAAACAATTTAAAAACTGGAAGGCCACGGGTCAGTTTTTCATTTGAAAAAAAATGTTATATTTATAGATTAGCTAATCGAGTGTTTATGCGTAAGAAGATAAATGTTTTAAACACATGTACTTGATCCGGTGCACGCACCAAGCACAGCGCTTTCGAAACGTCCATCCCGCGTCGGCTCAGATACGTTAAAACCCGAGTATAATGACGCGCTGTACGTCGAGCGCGCCCCTTTTTTTTTTTTTTTTTTTTTTATTTTTTTTTTTTATCGTTGGGAAATGCATTTACGCATACCCTCCCGCCGGGGCGGCAGGAGGGTTATGTCGGGCTCGGCACCAGAGTGGCACCACTACCGACTAAAAACCCAACGGTGTTCCATCACTGCGCCTTGCGCCGAGGCCACGGGTACGCTCTCGCATTCGTCCGCGACCTCGACAGCGCTGCCCTTTCGGGCCCACCACGGGGAGCCAAAGCTCCTCCCGCACCGATGACGATGTGTCGGAACACCCAGACACATCGTGCATCCACCTCGGAGGCCATGCCAGCGAGATGGGCGCCGGACGGCCCCACGTCCAACGCCCTGGCCTCCATGCGGCGGGTCAGGTGAGTGGTCCCGCCGCCTACCACTTCGGCTGTTGGGGATGGGGAGCTCTGGCCCCTCTGGCCTGTCCCCATCCCGCAGCCCCACCACAACACACCCGGTGGGTGCCCCCTCAAGGAAAGCCCTTGATGAGGCCACCACCCGGTTGTCCCTCCTCACTCTCCACTGTGCCCTCTGCTAATCAGAGGGACACGCGGAGAGCCGGGTACCTCCTCCTTCCGTCACGACACGCCATAAATGACATGTCGCGACCCACCTCGAGAACAAAACCAGTATTGGCGTCAGACGACCCTATATCTGACGCCAGAAGTCCCCATGCGACGGGTCAGGCAAGTGGCCCCGTCGCCCGCCATTTCGGTCGCAGAGGACAGGAAGAGCGGCGCACCGTGATACCGGCACTCCTCTTCCCCTGCGACCCCACCGCGTCCACCATCTCACGGTGGCAGCCCCGTCGAGGCCGCGGAAGGCAGGGAAAGCGGCGAACCTCACCACCGACAGTCCTCTCCCGCCACGGCCTCCAGCCTTCAGCTGCGGTATCACCCATATGACACCGCAGCCCGCCTCAGTTGCGGTACCGCCCATACAGTACCGCAACCTACTTTGGCCGCTTCAACCAGACTTCCCCGGGTATGCCCCCCCCGGATGGCCCGGAGAAGCGGCCCCACCTCGGGTACCTCTTAGCTTCACCATGGCGACCAACCCACGGCTACTAAGCCCCCCCGCCCCGACAAGGCGGGTACCCACGGGGGGGACGTCGAGCGCGCCCCACTCCAACCCACACCGAGCCTACCTAAGCGATCAGTGCAGCACTGTATTTTATCGAAGTTTCGTAATTCTTGCGATATTTTGGTGATCTTTTTGCGTTCTTTGTTATCATACTTTTTATGCTTAAGCTTATTTCATTTCATTTGTTATTTAGATTTCGTATAATTATCGTTATTTGTTCCTTTAATTATTTAGATTGCTATTTAGTTTGTTATTCGTATTTTTTTTTATTTTAGTTTACATTGTTTGTTATTAGGTTTTTTTATATTGTTACTGTTGATATTGTTATTTAGTTTGTTATTTAAAATGCTTAGTGAACTTCTCTTCATTCATGGAGCGAAGGTAAAACACTATGTTGTTCCCATCGTTATTGATGGAGCGTGTCTTTTTCGTGCGCTTTCTTTTTTAATGCACGGTACCCAAGAAAAGGCAATTGTAGTAGCTAATTGGGAGGAGTTTGAAATCATGTCTCATGATTCAAACGGCGACAACTACACCGCTGCGACTGCATACTTTAATGACATGTCACGGCAGTCGAGTTGGGGCACTGCGTGTGAACTAGCCGCTGCAGGACAAATATATGAGTTTGAGTTTGAAGTTTATGAAAATGGCAAATTGTATGCAAAGTTTGGTACAGCAGGAAGACCTATAAAGCGGCTACGATTTACGGGAAATCATTTTGATGCGTATCTGTTAGAAGACATAGATATAATTTCTAACGGCACTCCACGTGTTCCAGTAGTAGCGAAAAAAATAACTAAGCGACGTGTTGAGGTTCCTACATCTCCAAGTTGCATTCAAACAGAAGATATAAGTTCTGACGCAACTTCTACTTTGCCTTTGTACTTTGATTCTTTAGCTGTAGAGATGCCCAAAAATAATTACAAAACGTCTTCAACTCATACCGTCCAAACTTCTTCAGCCCGATATTTTTCTGAACTGAATTCACCAACATTTACGGCTCAGTCTGATAAATTAATTTCACCTACATTTACGGTACAGCCTACTCAGTTAACAAATGATAAATTAATTTCACCTACATTTACCATCCCAACTATTCCCAGTTCATCACATTCTAATTTACCGACCTGCAGTGATATATCTCCCACATATATTTTTAAAGAAGCCTCACAATCTTCAGAAGTTCCATGTCCATCCATCCATCTATTCTGTCATGTCCATCTGTCTGTCTGTTTAAAATTCAACAAGACGACTTTGTTTTGAAGTAAGTATTGCAAACGCGACATGCCAAATTTGGTCATCCTCAAGCAAACTTAAAGACTTGCAAGCGGCTTGGAAAAAATGCAATAATATACGTATTTTAGTGATTCAATTGAGTTGGGCCCCGATTTAACCGAATTCAAGTATTCAACATTACTACGCGGGCAAAGCCGCGGGCAAAAGCTAGTTTGTATATAAACATTTACATTTTGGTTTAGTAAAAAGCCGGTAAAAAAAAATATTTTCATATATTACTTGAAAACTGGATTGTGTCTCATACACGTCGTGGATCCAAATATCAAGAATGAGCCTAGGTTACCGATAAAATAAAATGACGCAAGAAAACTTTACCATTGTGATGTGATAGAGCACTTTCTAAGCTCTCAGCTCGCTAGCTATCACCCTCCCTCACTCTAGATATGGTTACCATTTTATTAACATTCCATTATTTTAACTGCACCATCACTTCACATCATGAGAACTATGGGCCAAAGCCTGATGTGGCAGGCTTGAAGGCGATCACATTGCAATCTTGCTATTTATGGCAGCACTTTGTAGATAATATTATGCTGTCAACAAAAGGTAACTATATTATCCCGTCACACGTCACCTATGTGGAAACTTTCCGGGTTTTATCGAATATGCTGCATCCAGCAGCGCCAAACCAAACAAGTTCTGAACTCGGAACACTCGTCGTGTTTGATCTCGGATACTCACGCGATGGATTCTGATTGATTCTATCGAGTCATGTTTGTTCTGAAAAAGTTCTACGGGCCTTGAAGAGATTTTGGTCCTCAGTTTGTGAACGAAAGATGGGGAAGCGGAAAGTATCGCGTAACTCATTAAGAGAGATAATGTTTTCATATGTAAACTCAATATAAGTAAATAAACTTGTTTTTAACTTGTTTTGAGTTTTTATGTTGGTTATAAATTGTTGATAGACTAAAATTAAATGACGTTAATTAAATTGAGCAACTTTTTAACCTCAATCAACATTCAAACATAAAATTGAGATAAGAAATAATTATAATAAGAATAACACATGTTTATTTTATGTTTTTTTGTTTGTTGATTTCTGATATTTCATTAGAATCCTGATCAATATCTCAGTAAGGTCTTATATTCTCAAACTTAAGATAAAACTGTAATTAAGATATAACTAATTAATATTGGAAACGTCAACCATTAAGCGGACGAGGTAGGAATTTATCTTCTACCAAACAGTCTGAACAGCAGGTGTAAGCCGTAATAGAAAGCAATTTGTTTACCGGCGGCGAACTTCACCTCGTAACCCTAAAATCTAATTGGATTTAATTCCATTAGCAAGGGTCCAAATGGGACCCCTTAATTGTGCTGACCAATGCCAGTTTATTATGTAGGCTTGTAATGCCCGCGCCGACTTTAAAGACCGGTGTCCGCATGAGCCTACGTCATCTCATAATGGACAATATTCGCAAGCAAACATAGTCTAAGAGCGCATTTTAGTCAACCCAGCCCTATTGAGTACAAATTACAAAATAATGTATAGCTTAAAACATCCAATTGAGACATATACAGTCGATTATTATTTTATTTATTTTATAGTTATATTATTTATTAAATTATAAAATAAAATAAATGACAATTAATTACAGTGTCATTATCAAATAATATAATACCTTGGAGGATCTTGCCCCTGGGTATAATTATAATCAAAGCCTAAAACGAAATAAATAACCCACCTTTGACTGTATCCGGTGCAAAAAGGTGCATTGCCGCGCTGGATAGCACTGGCTAACCTGTGCACCAGGAACGAGCTGGAGCAAGAGTCAGAGAATTGTTTTATTTCATCATCATCATCATCATCAGCCCGGAGACGTCTACTGCTGAACGAAGGCCTCCCCCTTAGACCGCCACACTGTACGACAACCTGTCATTTGCATCCACCGGTTGCCCACGACTTTCACAATGTCGTCGGTCCACCTAGTGGGAGGCCTTCCTACGCTGCGTCTTTCGGTTCGCGGTCGCCACTCAAGAACCTTTCTTCCCCATCTGTTGTTTTATTTACATGCACGATATCGTCCTGTTTCACACTAAAAATAAAAATAAATTGTGCCTAAATCAAGTCAATGCCTTTGGTGCGATGTAGCTTAGTTACAGTTGGATAGTTTTATACAAAATTCCAGGCTTACCAATGCCTAATCTGGAGCGTTTCTACAGTTGGCAAAAAAAGTAATTACTTTTTTCGCCTACTTTTTCCGTATTTAGTATCTAATCTAACAGCACTGAATCTTATCTAGTAAGTAATATTGTCATTCAGTAATACAACAAAAATACTTTTCATCACACTTGCTCGTAAAGTGGATCATATTGCATCGGTTTTAGGCTCATAATCCAAGCTATTACGCACGCGTGCTTTTTATTTTACATTACGGCACATGGTGCTATAATAAACCCGGTAAAGTCAAGTTTGTACGTGACTGCAATTAGACGTACGTATACGAAGCACTCTTAATATAGCCGGGTAATACTTACAGTTTTTTTGTAATACCAACAAAGAGTTCTTATGCCGCTGAAGTAAATGTCAACCTGCGCGCGCATTACTGATTTGGGCGCCATTTTCCGCAAATGTTTGTTGACGTTTTCGATGCGTGGTTGAATATTATCAAAAAAAAATGTTTTTTCCTCGCAAGTGTGACGAAAACAGTCGTATGGAACTCTTGTGCTATTAGTAATTACGCTCTCGGCTTCTTTATCGCATAATACCGCCTCAAGTGTAATGACCAACATAGCACACTCGTATCATAATGTACTATTACTATCTACTGTCTCATATTTTTTCCTTATTGCATAAATCCTAAGTTACAATAGTAAATTACTCATGTAGGGAGCAAAAGTAAAGAATGTCTCAGCCACGGGTGACTAACATGAGATATGAGGCTTCTTTACTTGCTCCCGTGGTGTGTATACGATTTTACGTGCCGCTGCGGAGAGGAAGTGGTTCCTTTCGCTACGCGTAGAAGACGTGAAATGCAACATTACACGTAACAACGCGTTTAACATTTGACGTGTGCGTGACACGTAAAATGTTTATATCAATCCCAAGTTGGTACTTGAAGATGTATGGTTGCGGACATCACGCTCTCAGACTATGATGAGTATCGACCTTTCTGAAATGAAAATCGACGCCTACCTAATTATAAAAGGCGCAAAAGGGTTCCGATTTTCCAATATCTATGAATGTTATCACCCCGGCCAGATGAAATGACAGATGGGACCAATGTTTTACGCGCTCCATTTTATCCGACTACAATTTCGAAAAACCGAGGAGCTAAGTGGCTTACTGTATGAGAGGTGTATGTCCAGCAGTAAGTAGGCTAAGTTAGACTGATGATGGTTACTGTGACGATGACTTTGGTTTTAGCAGTGAATTTACCTGCCTATAATAATTATTATTATGTACCTACTAGCTGTGTCCCGCGGTTTTACCCGTTATAGTTGGGATAAAAAGTTGCCTATGTTTTATTCCAAAGTTTAAGCTCCACCAAATTCAAACCTCAATAAACCAAATTTCATCGAAATCCTGTCAGCCGTTTCAGCGTGAAGGAGTAACAAACATACACACACACACTGAAAAACTTTCGCATTTATAATATTAATTAATTATTATTATATATTTACCGTCATAATTATGCATAAAACACTAAATTACGAATTGAGTTTGAAAAATAAGACAAAACACTTTTTCCAAAAAAATTACTTTGAAATTTAAAACCTAAATACGTGTGTTTTATGCATAAAACAGATTATACAATGTGTAAAAAAAAAGTTCAACAATAATGAAGGGTATGTATCATTATGAACAACTTTTACTATAGGGCCAACCTTGAAATCACGAAAAAAAGACAGCTATTCCATACATTTTGTCCAAGGTCGAATCTTTTTGTATGGAACTGCTTTTTTTAAATAATATTATACTCGTAGTAGGATGATCATTTGTTTTCTCTCGTTATGTTTAGTGACGTCATGTATGACACCACTACTTGGAGGATCTAGCTCTCCGTCTCTATATAATCAAAGCAGCACTATAAACCCAATATGGCTGTTATTATTTATGTACCTACCACTTTGTGTCAATAAATAAATAAATTGATTATAAACAAAATTCGATTAAAAAAAAATACGTACAGCGAGTTCAGACACGTACAGCTGGCTAGTGTTTATATAACTAGCAAAAAATATTTTAACTGGAGACTATAAATGCAAATACCCATAAAACTAGGTATTTTATCAGTTCCTGAAAAGTAAAAATTGACGATAAGAGATAAATTGTAATATTTATCAATGGTGAAAATTGCAAACTAAGCATTTAGGTGTTTTTAATCAATTATCTAGAACAATCAGTAATTACAATACAGATAAGTTATGCACTCCTTATAAATAAAAACAATAAGCCGTAAAATGCCATTTCTAAATTAGCTCTGTGTCTGGAGTACTAAAATTAATTAACAAATAAATACCTATCAAATATTTATAACAAATCATGCCTCCAAATTTTGCTGACGCACCTTTCGAAAAGGACCCGGAAAGTTTTCCTGTAGATAAGAACCAAACAGCATCAACTGCTAATTTAATTAATAGATCTGATGAAGATTACAAATTAAAGATATTCTATTCTTCGTTAAATATTTTGGCGCATACGCTTATAGGAGCAGTTACGGGTGTAAGCTTGTTTTATGCATTCAGGAATGGATTACCACTTGGTGCAACACCACTTCATATCGTGCTGTGTGTCGTCGGGGTGAGTGCCTACTTTTCTATAGAGATATATTGAGATGCATGTCCATTTGTCCAGCTAAGTTCAATTCAGTTCTGTAGTTCAATTTCAACAATCATCATCACAAAAGGAGAACTTATACTTAGCGTGAAAATTTTCTTTCCCTAAAACATTTTGTTGCACTTAATTGGTGGTGATTGTGTTTCGTTAGAAGTACTTCAACAAAACCACCCGGCGTCGTTTCCCTGAAACCTTCCCTTTCCTTGTTTCTGTTTGTTTCTTCGTTTCAATTTCGTTTATCTGGATGGCATCTTTTTTCTAGTTATTTTGATTTAAAAACCAAACTAATGAACCGATTTCGATAAAATTATGTATATAGGACCACCTTTGAAGTAAGACCTACTAAACGAAAATCAATTCATAATTGGCGGCGTAGATGACCTAAATCCTCCAAGGGCGGCGTAATCGCGTAACAAACATTAAAAAGAAAGAAAAAGTTACAATCGAATTGAGAACCTTCTTTTTTGAAGTCGGTTGAATTTGAGCTTAACTAAATTTGTCTTACATTTCATTTTTAATCTGGAAATCCCAGACGATACGGTTACCATTACTTCCGCGCACTTGCAAGGAATGCCCTAAGTACGAAGATTTTCCGCTCTTACGAGGGCTACACTAAAAGTATCGGGAATGGAATATTTCCACTGTTTCTGTCATATTAAAATCTTTTTAATTGAAAACTCCTTGGTTTTAACAATCGAATACCATTTATTTATTTTAAAAAATATTCTCGGTCTTGTCACAAGGTTTTGTCAAACTTGTTTAGTCGTTGAGAAAATGGAATTGACTCGAGAAAATTCAAGAGCGATGATTTATTATGACTTTCGAAGTGGTTTAACACAAAAACAGTGTGTTGACCGGATGATTTCTGCATTTGGTGATAAAGCCCCATCCAAAACCACAATTTATCGCTGGTTTGCTGAATTTCAACGTGGACGTGTCAAGCTCAGTGATGATCCCCGTCAAGGTCGTCCAAAAACTGCAGTCACCCAAGAAAACGCTGATGCTGTGCGTAAGCTGATTGAGGAAGATCGACATGTGACATACCGCGAAATTCAGGCAACTTTAGACATTGGCATGAGTCAAATACAAATTATCTTGCATGAAAAATTAGGTGTAAAAAAGTTGTTTTCCCGATGGATACCGCATTCGCTCTGTGAAGAGCAAAAAGCGGCTCGCGTTACTTGGTGCGTCAGAACTCTCGAAAGATTCCACGCAGGATCCTCAAATGCTGTATACAACATCGTATCAGGTGACGAATCCTGGATATACGCGTACGAACCCGAAACAAAAAACCAGTCACGAGTTTGGGTGTTCGAAAATGAGTTAAAGCCAACAAAAATTGTTCGTTCACGGAGTGTTGCAAAAAAAATGGTGGCCACGTTTGTCTCCAAAACCGGCCATGTTACGATTATTCCTCTTGAGGGACAAAGAACGGTTAATGCAGAATGGTATGCTAGCATTTGTTTGCCACAGGTCGTTTCTGAACTCCGTAAAGAGAACTGCAACCGCCGCATCATCCTCCATCACGACAATGCGAGTTCTCACACCGCGCACAGAACAAAAGAGTTTTTAGAGCAAGAAAACATAGAATTATTGGACCATCCGCCGTACAGCCCCGACCTAAGCCCTAATGATTTCTATACTTTCCCTAAAATAAAGAATAAATTGCGTGGACAGAGATTTTCATCACCTGAAGAAGCTGTGGACGCCTACAAAACGGCCATTTTGGAGACCCCAACTTCCGAATGGAATGGTTGCTTCAATGATTGGTTCCATCGTATGGAAAAATGTGTCAAATTTCGCGGAGAATACTTCGAAAAGCAATAAATATATTTTTAAATAGTAATGTTGTGTCACTTCCTTGATTCCCGAAATTTTCAGTGCCGCCTAAGTTACCTACAACTTAGTTACCTACAGTCTTAGTTACGAAGCTTATAACATTATTCGAAAGTTAAATTTAACACCTGATAAGACGAAACTGCAATTGCACTCACGATATGTGAATATCGGTTACTTTATTCTGTCATTTATCTATTTCAGTACCAACTTCTGATGGCCCAAGCTATCTTGGCTCTCTCGCCTCACAACGGTTGGTCGGCAAACCTCAAACTGGTGGACAAGCGCCGAGCGCATTGGATTTTGCAAATCCTAGGATCCGGGCTGGCTATTGCTGGCTCTATCATCAAGATCTTGGACAAAGAAATCCATTTTAACACGCTTCACGGACAATTCGGTAAGTCTAGTAAAGTCTAAGAATATTAAATATAGTTAGTACTTAGGAGTATTTCAGTACTTACGAACGATTTTATAAAGTAATTTTTTGTGGATAGTGTGATTTTTCATTATTTCTATACAGCAGCGTGTGATATTTTTTAAAGACTTTATTGCTAGTCTAAGGGAACAATTAGGCGTTTGTAAGTATGTTTGTTTGACGATAACTTGTGAACTGTTGATCCAATCTTTATGAAATTTTGTAGGCAAGTAATACGTGCAGATACAATTATCAAGTTCTAATATGAGCCAAATTAGTCAAGGAGCTTGAAAGATATGGGGGACGCGAGGTCTCAGTTTGCTGCTGACTACTATATAGCTGTCAAAGGTAGCCACAACGCAGTCTAAAATGGGATAGAATTGGAATTGGCTTTCTAGTGAAGGTGCAGAAACAGACTGCGACTGATTTTAAACTTGAAGGTTTTAGTTAGCCTACGGGGCTATATATATCGTCACGCTGTGGTTTAATCGTGTTTTTTTTCTACGTCAAACTAAGCTTGACTTAGTTGGAATTTGAACCTTCAAAGGAACCCTGTGGCTTAGAATTAGAATTTATCATCTGCTAGGTATACGAGATAGAGAAAGAGGTATCGACGCTGCTGAGTTATCAATGTAGTTTCTGGTCGGTTTTCTGGTACAAAAATTACGAACTCCTGAAGAAAAGTTATTGGTCTTGTATATGAATCATCATGAATCCTATGGAATGGTATTGTTTATGGCATTGACAACATTCTACGCGAATTCCACGAAATTCATGAAACGAGCACGTTATGTTTTCAGGTGGTGATAAGTCAACAGGGTGTATTTCCCCGTAATGTCATTTACCAATATTTTGTGATTATACAGTATGTAATGTAATATAAAACCTATACTATGATACCCTATGAACCAATACATTTAAAATATTTTCAAATAAATCGTACATTCAAATTGTCATTTGAAAATGTCCATTGACAACGTTCATTCTCTTTCTTTTCAATTTATCTTCCACACATCTACTTGCTCTAATTGCACATACCCGTACAATGAAAAATGTTTTTTCTTCTTCCACAGCGTTGGTAGCATTCGTCTTCACAACAGTCTGCTTCGTAAACGGTCTAACATCAAACTATGCATACGAACTGCGCAAGTTTATTCCTGTCAATCTCTCCAAGCTCACTCACATCTGTTTCGGTATCGTTGCCTTTGCTGCAGCTTCAATTTCTCTATGCTACGGGTTTGATAAAAATTCTTTCAGAAATTGGGTAACGCCTGGATTAACTCCGACTATAATAGCTTTCACTGGGGCTCTCACAGCTATCGTCATTTTGAACCCACTCTTTGTTTTCACAAACAAGGGTATTAGTATTGTTAAGAAATAATTGTGTGATAAGATAAATTAGTTCATTAGTTACGAATCATAGTGTAAGTAATAATGTATGCCTAAATAATAATAATAATAATAGATGAGGCTTTACGCCTACTAGAGTTATTTGTATCGGGCATTGCTTGAAGCAAACTTAAGGACATAAAAAACATACAATCAGGTTTAGAGCAGATTTCCAAAAACTCACAACTATGACCCTGAACGGGCATTGTGTATATGGCTTTTGAGATGGCTCTGAAATTGTATAGAGGTCGTACAATTTTAGTTACCTAGATAATATTTATTCATTGCTAAATATTATAGATGTGCAAACAAGTTTATCATTAATTAATTATTGATCTGATTCACGTGTCATGTAGGCAAAAATTGAAGGCTAATGTCTACGCAAAGGAATGGAGGATTTGTACGATAATAGCAGAGATTATACTAGTAATAATAAATAGTTTCAAAAGATAATACCAAAATCATTATCAGTCGAATGATTTTCATTGTCATTCTGATGACTTCAATAATAAATAGATAGCAAAGAATTATATTGAAAGAAGATACGTTGACATAATATAGATAAGATTTCAATTATCTATATACAAATTTTAGTAATAAAGATAAAAATATAATAAAAAGTTTATCCATTTCTAATTTTAACTTTTATTTGGAGTACCTACCTGCTAATCTTGTTGGTTCATAAGACTTTATACTGCTAAACATGGCTAAGTTCATGGCGTGATGTGTACCAAAAGATCACCAAAGTTAAGCAACGAACGATATTGGAAACTCTTCGACTGTGAAATGCATTTTACATCTGAGCGCTAACATGGGCTAGATGACTCGTTACATTGTTGGTCCCGGTTGGTCAATTCATGTCATGTTTTCAATCGGCACATTAACTCTGAAAAACATCTGTTTGATTTGCATCTGGCTGACCAGTCAGCCCATACAAACTTACTTGCCCTAAATCGACACAATAATTGCATTGATTTATAATTTTATTTCGTTAAGCGATTTGCCTAATGCATATTTGGTAGCGATATGATTATATTGCAGAGTCCGCCTAGGGAAGTAACACACTTTTGTGAGTTATTCAAGCGCCAAGCAGTATCGTGCTAACATTACTGTGTTCCAGTTTGAAGGGATTACGGCGTTACCAGATAAATTAGAATAGAATAGAATAATTTATTGGCCTTATAACATTTTGGTTACACGGGGCAAGTCAAATTTACAAAAAATGTGAATATGACACAGAACGTTATGTCAAACTTAAATTAAAAAATAATGTAACCAAGCAATAAAATTAGTAACAAAATCAATAAGGTGTAATATTTATGTCAAACGATTAATTAATTATTATTATTATAAGTTCAATGGTACTTGTAGGTAGATTATTAATTACTTATAGTAGTAATAATTACTGGGTATAAAGAGATTTAACATCTAAACATCTAATATCTCAGGGTTTCGAGTGCATTGCGTCGTAGGAGGGTAGATGACTGATGTTTATATCGTTCAAACCATTAGCTTTGATGAAGAATTTAAGTAAATATAGTATGTTTATTGAAAAATAATTTAAATCGGTTAATAACGTTCTGATATATGAGCGTTTAAAGCTTTGTTAGAGACAACTCTGTCCCTTTCCCACAAAACAAAACATGACGTGACGCCTTACTTGTCAGAATAGAGTTTATATGGCGTACAGAGAAGAGACGTCACGATTTGTTGTTTCGCCTTTCTGTCTAGCATGATATTAAAATGCTTATAAGTTACTTATTATTGAACAGATTTTCATTTTCTTTTCATTAATCAGCTATATTTATGGGCCACATTTTAATAGGACATTTAAAATATAAAAAAATAAAAAAAATAAAAACAGTCATCTTAGCCTATTCTGGCACTCTTATAATTATAGGCAGGCGTGATACTAACCACCAGGTGAACATCTCGCTCAACTCGATATTCCATTGCATAATATAAAATATACCTTTAGTCATATTGTATTTTATCGTCAATCTCAGATTCTCATTGATGCAATATCTGAAAATATTAACAAAATGTTGTTCTTAACTTCAGTGACTTTGAGATGATGCTTGATGCTTGATACTTTACGGCTGTTTCTGAAAAGTGTTTCTGTTTTCTGCTCTATTTATTTGCTTATCTACTTCCTGACTGAACATTACTGAACTTTTACTACTAATTATACTACTATTACTACTAATGAACACTTAATACAATACTTTACGGCTGTTTCTGAAAAGTGTTTCTGTTTTCTGCTCTATTTATTTGCTTATTTACTTACTGACTGAACATTACTGAACTTTTACTACTAATTATACTACTAATGAACACTTAATACAATACTTTACGGCTGTTTCTGAAAAGTGTTTCTGTTTTCTGCTCTATTTATTTGCTTATTTACTTACTGACTGAACATTACTGAACTTTTACTACTAATTATACTACTATTACTACTAATGAACACTTAATACAATACTTTACGGCTGTTTCTGAAAAGTGTTTCTGTTTTCTGCTCTATTTATTTGCTTATCTACTTACTGACTGAATATTACTGAACTTTTACTACTAATTATACTAATTACACTGCTATTACTACTAATGAACACTTAATACATAGTGAATGTTTTTTTTATTGTTGACAGCATAGGGTAGGGTAGGGTTGACAGCTATAACTCAACTAAGGTGAAGATAGGAAACCCTGTCCTGGAATAGGAAATGGCTTATAATATGTGAGGTTAAAAAGTAAGATAATTAACGATGCGTTTCTTCGTTGATCTACAATGAGTGATCGAAACATTCGTTATTATCAGAAACAATAACCGTCTTATGCATAAAACACTAAAACGTATTTTAATCCTATTTTAGTTAAAAAGTGTTTTGTCTTCTTTTTTCAAACTCAGTTCGTAATTCGAAAGAAATTGACAAAACCTTTTTTATATAAAATTGGTTTGAAATACGTTTTACTGTTTTATGCCTATGAAGAAGACAAGTTCGTACAGACTGAGTGGCAAACCCTTGTGTCAGAGTTAATATGCCGCTGAAGGTATCTGAATAAGTATGGCTGTAAACAATGAAAAAGTTTAAAAATAAGAGAGTTAATTTCCAGACCTGCAACCTTGGGACCTGTGTATGTCTTAAAACTGCATCCAGAACCACCGGAGGACGGGCAGCAGTCCCCAAACCGCCTGCCAGGCTTGGGGTTTATGGCAAATCAAAGTAAAGGCTACTATTTTATTGACGATGTGTAATAGTTACCTTACATGCCTACTTGTTAACGTACAATTAATTAATACATTTTAATTAATATATTTTAGGCATTACATACATCCTGTCTGTATGTGTGTGTAATTTGTAATTTATTTTTTGGGTCTACTTGTGCCTGAAATAAAAACATTTTATTTTATTATTTATTGATTTATTATCTAGCAGTGGACGTCTTCTGACTGATTATGATGACTGAAAATAGAACTGTAATGAATGACCGTGATAGCTTAATAATGCTGCTTCGTGATATATGCTGGAATTAAAACCTGTGTTCAAACTAAGCAAACATCTATAAATCTTAGCCAATGATATTATATATATAAGGAGGGAGATATGTCATATCGCGCCCTAAAATGGCCCCGTGAAGACGGCCCTAAGGACTGTCTTGCCTGTCTGCGCTCACTAAGCGAGACGCGCGCTATCCCTGTTCCTCTCATAAAAGTGCTATCTTCTTTCGCACTCGTCAACATGACGGCGCGGGGGTCATTTTCAAACGTTGTTTTATTACGCGATGGCGCATCCTTCGTAATCTTTGATCTTAGCAGTATCCCACTTATTTATAGGAGTAAATACACCGCAATCCGTTACTCACGCAACGATTAGATGTAAGCGTAACTTATAGTACATTGCTCACAGAGTAGTGCTCTTATTTAATAAGTGCAAGTATCACGGCATGTCAATACAGGATTATACAGTAAGGATTAAGTAAAGATATGAGTTTTTTATTGTGATAACACAAAAACCTACGCTGCGGGCTAATGATAGAGATAGAACGGCGAAAATTAACGTTTTCGCGTTGTCTAAAGAAGGAAAGATTCAAAACGAAAGGAGGAAGGTTCCAGATTCCCTAATCGCTTATATAACAGCATTTTTATTTATTTACTAGTAATATTTTAAGCAACCAGACCCACCGGGGGACGGGCAGCAACGTTCTCTTGGTTAACGGTGGTGAGCATTCTCCGATCCCCAAGCCGCCTGCCAAGCGTGGGGATTATGGCAACACCCCTCTATAAAGGGAGGCCTTCGTCCAGAAGTGAACGTTTTATGGCTGACGACGAATATTTTAAGAAGTCATTATTATGAACAACTTTAACTATGGGACCACCACTGAAATCGCGAAAAGAAATCAGCTGTTTTATAGAAAAAATAATTCGTTGACCTCCGACAAAATGTATACTAATGGCATGACATTTATTTTTCGCAATTTTAGTGTTGATTCCATAGTAAAACGTTTGTCATAATAATGTGTACAATGACCGTATTCCTGGTTAATAAAATAAATATACGATGTGTAAAGTGACAGCCTGATAGCTCAGTTGGTAGCATGTCTGCCTTCAGAGCTGTAGGGCGTGGGTTCGACCCAGGACAAAAATGTATATGACGTACATCGATGTTTGTTCTGTGTCTGGGTGTAGTAGTATGTATTATAAGTATGTATTTACGGATAAAAAAATGTATATAAATATTCTATCAACTTTATCTGGTTTCCATAATACAAGCTTTGCCTAATATGGGGCTAGATGGCGCTGTATGAATAATGTCCACCGATATTTATTTATTTAAAGTGAGGTGACTTTAGGACTGGACTTTTTATTCATTTTTTTTGGATCTTATACGTAGTACTATTATTTATTTTGTGCTTATTTATACCTTCGTTAGTCAACGATAAACCTTAAATTCACACCGTTCTACTTACTACGTTTATTTCATTTTGTATAATCACAATACAAAACTCTGCGAAAAATCAACAGTAGTTCCATTATTATCTCAATCAGTATCGATAAAATGCAGCTGTTTTTTTTCACTATATCAGTGTTGTTCCTATAGTTTATGTTGTTTACAATTATGAATACCATGACCTCTTCTCAGCATATACCTAAGTACTACAGGCTGTTCCACATAACACTGCACAGAAAAATAAAACATCATTGTACCTAACACTGAATACAAAAGTTGATACACTGTTATTTGCAAGCTGTACATCACGGTACCGACAATTTAATTGATAATTGTAAAGTTGCGCGTGAGCAAGGCACGCTGCAATTTGTCCTAGCATGACGTGGACCGCGGGCGGTACAACGAACCAGCCTTCACTAGTTTGCCCTTTAGAAATTGCGTTCAAATGTATACTGTTTATTTGCAGTATCATTCTAATTAATCATTAGCTACCTAGCAAGGAAGTGACAGATTTGGTCGTGACTCGCGGTTGAGGTTTCGTCGCCGAAGGGAACTTAATCATCAATTTTAATGAAATTAAAAATTAAAAATCATACTGTGAAGGTATGATATGCTTTATTTATCTTTAGATAAAAAGCACTTTACGGCTATTACGATTTGCGCTAATAACTTGTAGAGGTTTTTTTCCAACCTTTTATAAAGAAACGGAAAATAAAGGATACGACGCCGACGGTACAAACAGTAGCCTTATTGAATAATATTATCATTGGATAAAATTAATATATTGCTTTGATTAATAAAATTGTCTTATCTGAAAACTTTAACATTATCTACTTTGGTAATTAGCAGCAGGTGCATTGTACTGTTGAATTTGCTTGGAATGGGTACTATTTTCTCTATTTATAAATATAATGAAAGTACATCAGTAATTTTCAAAAAAAAAACCGGTTTACTATCACTCCTATCTAACGTACTTTTGTATCTAATCATTCACTTTCATATCGCAATATCGGACTAAAAAGCGAAGTTATCGCATTAAAAACGTCGAACTGATAAGCTATCCATAAACCAATCACTTTTATGAACGAAAAAACAAGACTGTCTGTCTGTAATCATATCTAGAGACGCAAAAAATAGTACACACGCTACATCGCGTTTGCTTTTTCCTTCGACAGAGAAAACAGGATTGTAGAGCTACAGTGTAGCTTTACGATGAAAAACTTATGAAAAACAAGATGACTGTATTGCAAAACAGTAAATTGGAATTGGAATTAAAAAATAAAGATGATAAGAACTTCCAGGTTGCAAACGTAGTTACAGTGGCCGAATTTTCGAGCGAGTTCTCTTTATAACAACTTCCTTCATACGTACTGATTCACTGTTCTGTGGCATAACTTGCGGGTGGTGTCAAGTTTAAAACTATTCAAAATTATTAGAAAAAGAAAACAGTCCAAAATGCCTCCCAACGTGGTTGATTTACCCATGTCAAGTCAAGAAAACGAGGATCTGGCTCCAAAAACTTCAACAGTACAAGTTGCAGAAGTACCAGAACCTAATAACGAAGTGTCAGCAGAGACTGGTCAAGTAAGACGAGGTTCTCCGCCGCCAAACAGATCTACGAATGAGTACAAGTTGAGAACATTCTTGTCGTCTGTAAACCTTCTGGCGCATATTTTAATCGGTGCTGTCACAGGAATCTCAATGATATTTGCATTCAGAAACGGAGTGCCGCTTGCAGCCACACCTCTGCACATTGTTCTATGCGTGATTGGGGTAAGTCCGTCATATGTTGTTGCGATTATTTTTATTTAGCGCAGTATGTTTGGTAAATCTTTGTTTTTTTTTGTTCTGGCAATGTGTTTTTGACCACAGTACACCTGATGTTGCAGAAAACACAGGTTCTTGGTGGCAGATTTTTTACTTGAGGCCAAAAGAGTATTACAAAGTAACTTACCATCGCATAGTGTCTCGCAATATTTTCCTTCACCGACATTTCAAGTTCATTGTCGGGACATGAATTTGCTTCACACAAAGCAATAATAATGCAAAAAAAAAAAGCAAAGCAAAGCAATGATAGCTTCTGAACTATCATTGCTACAAAATAAATCTTCATTCATAATTTTCAACATGTAATCGCTCATTACGGACCATAGACCTCTCTTTTTGTACACCACTCATCCCGATCCTTTGCCAACCTTATCAAGTTGGACACGATTTTTTTACGATATCGGCGACCCAACGATTTAGTGGACGCCCAACGCTTCGTTTACCAGTACGCAGCCACCATTCTGTTAACATCGTCCACCTGACATTACTTTGCCTGTCAACAGCTACATATCCTAGTTTTTGTATTTTTTCTTATGCTCCTCGTGACGCACACTATTGAGTTTTTATAAATAGTGTGATTAATTAAGTAATATAAACACTTTCCTCGTAAAATATACTGTCATGGAGGATAGCGGAAATAAGCATGCGCGACGTGCGGCTGATAATAAATATTTCGATTAGGCATTATGCATTAGCATCATAATTATTACCTTGCAAATCTACTTGATGTGTGTTGTCATGATTGTACATTATCGAACGGGCTTAATCAAGCGTGACTCGATAATGTTACGAGTAACCTCATGGTTCATACTAAATTTATTTATAAGAAATATATACTGACTATTCTTGAAAGTGTATGGTTTGTCAGTGATGACATATGGAACTGAAACGTGGTCTTTAACTGCTAGCCTTTTGAAGAAACTCAGAGTCACACAACGGGCAATGGAGAGACCTATGCACGAGGCTACTTTGTGCGATAAAATCCGGAACGAAGATATTCGCCAAAGAACCAAAGTCACCGACATAGCGCTCATGGTTTAATCGATTGTTTTGATCGAATTCGCTGACCTTTAGGAAGTTAAAACACGTATTTTTTGATTCAAGTATAAGAATCTTACTCTTCGATCATTTAAAGTTTCTCAAAGTTCTTACTTCATTACATATCTTTATTTCAGTATCAATTGCTGATGGCTGAGGCTATTTTGAGTCTATCATCTGATAACGGATGGTCTTCCCATTTAAGATTGGTAGACAAACGTCGGGCCCACTTCATTTTACAAATCCTTGGGTCGGGATTAGCTATTGCTGGAAGTTTCATCAAAATTCTCGATAAAGAGGAACATTGGACTACTTTGCATGGAAAGTTCGGTAAGTTCACAAATCATATTAATTTCCTTTCAATGTTAAATTAGTCACGCCCGCTAAACGTGATCACATTTCTAATTATTAAGATTACACCGTTATCAAATCCGCAAATTCAATATTGCTCAATAAGATTATGATAAGATAGAATTTTATTGATAAACCTTATCGCATCTCTTGTTAGACCAACATTTTATTTTGTTGTTATAGTTTTGTAAATTGTTTATTTCCATTGTTACAGCTTTAGTTGCGTTAGTCTTCACATCTGTGAGCTTAGTCAACGGCGTCGCTTCATTATGGGCCTTTGAACTTCGAAGGTTCTTGCCTGGGAACATTTCAAAACTTACCCATATCTGTTTCGGAACGGTCGGCTTCTCCGCAGCCTGCATCACTCTCTGCTACGGCTTCGAAAAAGTCATGTTCAGAGTTTGGATTAGCGACGCTATCGCTTATACGGTTATATCTTTTACGGCTACCTTTGCTTTCCTTGTGATATTGACACCTTTTGCTACATTCTACTTGAAATCAAAAAGTTTCATCGGTAGCAGATGAAATAGAGAAAATTACTTTACTATTATGTTATAAAAAGAAAATAAGCTATATTTTTATATTCTAGCTAGTCGCAACTATAATTATTTATAGCAGTTGTATTGTGTTAATTGTGTAAAAAATATTACGTTATGTATAGTTATAATTTATAAGTTAATTACTTGAGTTTATTTATGAAATTGAAGTTTTAAATAATTTTCATAAATATTTGATCTGAATTCAAAAGTAATAGAGAATACCTTTTGTAACTTTAAGCCGTGCATTATTTATGTAAATGGAAATAAATGTTTTTTTCTAGAATAATAGTTTATAGCACGCTTACCTACTTTTATTTTTTGATTATGTAAAATAAAAGATTACATTAATTATTATTATAGTCATTTTACCTTCACTGCCCACCACTAAGTCATTGTAGGTTAATAATCAAACAAATTTTACTTTAACCACTCTTTCTTTGTTAAAATGAAATGTTTCCAGCAAAATTAAATAGATTTAACATCCACAATATCTTAGGAGTGTAGAGCGCAGAATATTGCCGCGTAGGATTTGAACTTTTAGTATTGAATTTAAACCACCTCATTAATAAACGAGGATTGGAATAGTTAGTCCGTCTTTATTATTCTTGCTTCGAGTTAAAAGTTACCTACTGGGCTTAAAGAGATTTTACATTTAATATCTCAGGGTCGTCACCCCATAGAATAAAAACAAAAGATTGAAAGACAGAAGAACACAAAACTTGAGTAAGTACCTATCCCAAGTATAATACGCGTTAATTAATATGTTTGAAGATGGTTAAAGTTGAATTAAACACTACTGTTTTAGGAACGTGTGACGTTTATCATCAAGAAAGTTGACTAGTCTTGACACTCGGCTTAACTACAATAACAAAAATAACTATTGTAGCAATGAAATCATAGTTCTCATAGACAACCACGAAAGTCTCAAAAATATGAATCAATATATTTCTTTATTACTTAAGTACCTACCTAGAAAATTATCGTAAGAATCGAGATCAAAGCGTAAGTTTATGATTTATGGCGTTCCGATCAGTGATGACATAGCGTGTTCTAACAAAGACAAACCACACTTGTAAACTCAAACCATAAAACAATAGTAACTTTTGTGGAGACTACAAAACGGCCATATCGTTAAATTCGATTGAGTACAGCAACCGATCACAGCGGATAGCAAGGCGGTGCGCCACCTATCTTTATGGCATCTAAACATATAAAGGAAACTGCGGGGAAGAGTAATGGCTCCCGATACGAACATTCTGGAATATAGTATTGTTGCCGTTTGCTAATGTTCGAGATCTGCAGTCGTATGGGTTGATAAATGCGACACCACGCTGTGGGAACCTTTGACCGGGCGCCTACTGTGACATCACTAATATACTATCCAAACCTGTAGCTGCGGAGAAAGGATTCAAATACAATGACTTGATTTTATTTTACTTATTTTACTAAATAAATAAATAATTGATAATCAAATCACACAGCAATATCTCGTTCCAAAATCAGAGCTAGCATATTTTAGTACACCCATAATAATAGTACAGTAACATAATATTAGTAGTAGTATGGCAACCAGATAATTGATAAAATACTAATATAGATAGGTAAATTTTTATACCCACTTAACAAATAATACCTACAAAAATGTAAAACATCGAAACACAGAACAAACATCACATGTGAACGCTCGTCACAAATTGTTTGTTCTGAGTGAAAATCGAACCCACGCTCTATAGCTCGCGAGGCAGAGAACCTTACAAATGCAGAATCGGAAAATGCAGGTAAGTAAATATGTTGGGTGTATACCCAATATAGGAAACTAGCTAATGTTACTTTTTCATAAATTTCTTTAATATTTTAGACGTCTTAAAATAATTTGAGATGAAAATTTCTGCAACACTCATATATCCCAGCAAATAAAGAAATCTAACATCGTAAACGCGCGTGTATCTACGATTTTTTTATATGTTGTTAGGATCCTTGAGAGTACCCAAGAGTTTATACCCAAGTTTGCAACCCAAGCCAGTACATGTCTTAGAAAATTACCATACTGATACATTTTCACTTTATAGAAAAAGCCGTCAAGTCTGACTCGTTCTTGCAACTCAGACAACGAGGGTCCCGTACCACCACAACTACAAGGTAATCCGCGATAGTAACGAATGTTCAGTGAACATTTCAACTTTTACTATAGGGCAATGATGAAATCGCAAAAAAAAAACAGTTGTTCCGTACATTTTGTTCAAAGCTAATGTATTTTTTTTGTTTGGAACAGCTGATATTTTTTTCGTGATTTCATGGTTGGCCCCATAGTAAAAGTTTTTTACGATGATGAGTACGATATACCTTAACCGATTTGTTACACATTGTATACACAGGCAATAAAAAAATTACACTATTAAACTCCAGTAGTGCCAGTAGTGCCAGTAGTGTATATGGGCAATCCCGCAAGGAGTGGCCTTATTCAGGTCTTCTAAGGTACAAGAACTCAGGCACCGAGGACACGTAGGTGCAACATGGTCTGCGCAGGGGCTCCGCAGTCGCACTGTGCTCTCTCGGCGTCTAAGTAGCCCCCTTGACCAAGTTACTCCTGCAGCGACCCATTGGGGTCCGGACTCGGTTAAAAGATATTCACGTGGGCCACGGGAGGTCGCCGTCTACTGGGAGTTCTTCCATACGTTTTGGAGACGAGACGCAGATGATTAGAGCAGTTTTAGAATCGAATCCGATACAATTGGGCTTAGAATACGGGGGTAGAATTCACGATGTTGTAAACGTGCGTTTTAGGCGCAAGGGTTAATTGGATTCGAAAGCACGTGAACGTATAATAAAACCGACAGTATGCGAAAAATACTAAAGTAATTTATTTCTTTACACACATACACACACACACAGTTTGACACAAAAATAACTAAGTACAGAACAATTATCTATTACGATTCACGAGATTAAAGGTCAGTAAAGACCGGAAAGACAGATGGACTGACAGACAGACACGGTAGGCGCGGCTTAATAATAGGGTACAATTGGATTCTCTTTGGGTACGGAACCCTAAAAGAATGTCTTCTTTCGTTCAATACGCTAACTGCGAAATTAAAAAAAAATGTGTGGTGAAAACTTATTACGAAACGTTTGCGAGTTTTAACACCCAACGCTGCTGAGTGTTTTAGGAAATTTTAAGGCATGACTTGGACTTGACCATGATTTTAGTTTATGACTTAAGGCCTGATACTATCAAAAACTTTTATATGCATATACTTGAAACTGGCAGAATACATATGGTGCGAAGCCAAAAATAAGAAAGAAAAAAAACGCACACACCGATGTACTTACTTACATAAGAAAAGGTTTAATCTTTTATATGATTACTTTTCTCCGTAGGTTTTAAGGTGCAAAGAATATGGCCTAAGAAAAGGTTTTAATTTACCTAGTTAGTAAAACTTCTTTCTACAATCTTCAAGAGGTAAATTTAAATTGTAGGCTTCCAACTTTTTTGCAATGTTGGTCAAATACAAGAACTAAAAAATCCAATGCAGCTGTCAGTTTTGTTTAAAACCAGAGAAATTTATAGAACCAAAGCTAGTGGCTCCCTCGTCCATCTGTATGGATAAGTTAGTAGTCGCACAATTGTAAGAAGCAGCTGCGATCAAAACGGTCTAAAAAACGACGAACGAAACTTTTGCGCGTTTTAACGTTGTAGAACGCCATCTAGTATTATTTGGGAACTAAAGAAACAAACAAAATTACCATTTCAGTTTTGGCTTGAGAAATGACCTTGATGTTTTTTTTATGTGACCTTGCTTCTTGCTAATTTTCATGTCAACGGAAGTACCCTATGAATTTTGCTTTAATTCAATCTAAAAAAACTCACAAAAATGGTCGTAATTTTTTATTGCGTTGACTTAGAAGGTTGATTTTTATACAGATCTAAGGGACTGTGGACTGACGTATTTGATATTAATTTTAACTTAATATCTCCACGCGTTCCACAGTGCGCGTGGTGAAAATTATAATTACATCTTTCGACTAATTTTCTATTTAGTATTCATGTGAGACAAACGTATTGAGCAAAAGAGCTTCCAAGGAGGTTCTATCATTCAGCTTATTTTATTCTCGTAATATGAAACTCCTTGATGGAATTCTTAGATATTTTTATAGAGATTAAAAATAATAACGTAAAGTTTACGCACAGCGCTATACAACTGAGCGTGCGGTAAAGGCTTTACCGCACGCTCCGTTGTATGGTGCGTAATGTTTAACTTTCGAACGATGTATACAGGCTTCGTAAATGCACTTTTTGACCAAATGTGTCGAAAATACTTTTATTTCAAGGCCTCTATGTATATTACATACATGTAAAAAATGTTACAAGGCGGGGATACCGACCACAATCTACAGAAAAAGATAAAAGTTGGACCTGGACATGTCCTAAAACTCCATCCGGAACCACCGTAGGACGGGCAGCAGGGTCCTCTCGTTTTACGGTGGTAAGCATTGAAGATCCCCCAGCCGCCTGCCAAGCGTGGGGATTATGGCAACCCGTCCGTATTAAGGGCAGTCCTTCTTCGCCTTCGTCCAGGAGTGGACGTTTCACAGAGTACCTTGGGACGTCTTCTGGCTGATGTTAAAAAGTTAAATAAAAGAGACCAACAATGATCTTACGTATAAATCCAATTACAAAGAAAGAAAATTATAATTAAGAAGTTAATTATGTAATTAGTTTGTAAAATATCAATCTTTTCGGTATTACTCGGTGTTCAAAGGATGTACTTTTTCGTAGAAATTGACGTAATTAGTTCTAACTATAAGCCCCGTATCAAATAATGAATTGTTTTAATGCCATGTACGTCATGATACGATAGGTGTGATAATCTACCGATAAAATAACTTTGTAACGTAATTAGCAAGTACGGATTAATTTCAATACTAGTTTTTACCGCTCTACTTCGTTTGCACCGTTTTTTACCGGCTTTGTCACTTTAGGGCGAGTTTACAATGAACCATAATTAATAACATTTTTATAACTATACAGGTTTAGTGGTAATCAGTTATTATCCTTTTAAGGTCATATTGTGGTCGATTCTGACTGTTTTAGTTGACAGTTCTAAACTAATTAAAATATTGCTGTCACTTTATTACTAGGCCAAAACTACTTACTTTTTTTTACTTGGCTAGGTCTAAGGACAGCAATACTTTAGTTAGTTTAGTTCTGTCAACTAAAACCGTCAGAATCGACCACATAATGTACGTCAAAACAAACAACTTTGAAATCGCGAAAAAAAAGTGGGCATTTTACCAAAGGTCGATGAAGTTTTTGTATGGAACAGCGATTTCAATGTTGGCTTCATAGTAAAAGCTGTTTGTTTTGACGTACAGTATATGCCCTTAAAAGGATGCTAACTGATTACAACTAACCCTGTATAATAATTTAGTTAACATCAAAATAGACAACAAAATATTTAAGCGCTTACCTTTGACTAGATATACTTTCATACTTTATCTAATGTGCCAGTCTCAAACTAAAGACAGCGTCATTTTTACAAAAAAAATTATTATATATATATTGCCTTCTACAAAAAAATTACCAGGATTTACCTAGGCAACTCTGTAGAAGGGCTATCCTTAACTTATCCAACACAAGGGCACTGATGACGAAACGTTTTTGCAGTGCGCTACCAGGCTTACAACTCAATATTAAGCTGCTATAGAGTTTACTGAAAACAAACGTACACACACAAAGCACTATTATTATGTTTTGCATTCATTAACTTTAGTATAATCAGATTAAGCTATAAAATTGCGATTTTACATATCGCAATAACAATATTCATAATCACTTTATCAGACGTGTTACGTATTAAATAAAACCTTTTACTAATGCGACGTATTTCATTTGCTTTGATTAAAGTAATCAGTATTAATTTGCACCAGACATTTACGTAACCTTGATAAAAAATTGATCTTCACGTACCACCAATTCACTTCACGATTTTGATGATAATGTTATAATAAGTATAAAATTAGTTTAAATGTGGCCTTTACTTTATACTAGCGATACACTCATGTGCTGCATCTGCCTTTAACATTATACTGATAGGCTACAACTGGTACTGGAGCCTCTGCCCACAGGTTGTTTGTATGTGAAATTCAACATTCACGCCACTTTCGACCTTCTCTAGAATTCCTTCTCCAAACATGTGCGGTTTCCTTGCGATGTATTTCTTTACCAAAAAATCAGTAGTATCATTTTGAAACTCTCGTAGGTATATAAATTTCAAAGACATCATAAATCTCGAGAGTCGACCTGACGATCGTAAGAATTTAAATTGAATTTTTGACACAGGAAGGCACACGATTCTCGTCGTCGGGTGTGAAATAGAATAATTTGATAAATCAAACGACAACAGCCGTCGTCCTTCAATGGCTTATTTTGGCCTAGTACGTTCGTAAGAAAGTTACGAGAGCCACGTGAGGGAAAAAAGGACCTAAACCTTACTTTCCTAATCTGCTAACAATAGCACGTTAGCATTTCGAGTCACATCGATTGTTTGTATCAAAACACGTATAAGGTGACACTTTATGCCTAATAAGCAGACAGCTAAGCTACTTTTTCAATTATCTAGATTTAAGCGTCAGCTGTGTCATCTTCTTAGTCGTTTGGCAGTGGTCATAGTCACTGGCTCCTTTCACTGACACTTTTATCGTTCACTCGTTTCCGGAACCCTGAATATGAAGTGCAGTTGGTCGGCCCTACGTTGTGGTGATCTCCCACGTCTTGATCTCTCAATTTTTCCTGTACGACAACGTTTTCTACGGAGGTGTCAACACACACAGATTCAATGCCTACCGGCGTTGGAATATCTGCCCAATTGGGCAGCGAATTAAAACGAAATTTCATAAATTCACACAAACAATTAAACACACAGTTAACATTTATTGGTTCTTCACCGTCTACATATTACAATCATCACGACGATAGACATCTTGATCTACCTGAGAAAACTTTCACGTCTCAGAAACTTTATTTTTGTCAACAAAATGTTTCAACTCAAACTCTAAACTCTTTCGACTGAATCGAATTCTGCGAGAAAATAATTTACCTGACCCAAAGTTTATCTTTATCGATGATAAAACTCTCACGTAGAGATAGTGTGATATAAACAGACAATCATTCATTAAAATAATATGAATTTGCTACAAATGGAAACTCAAAAATTATATTAAAAGGCAATTTTATTTTCTAAAATACTTTGATGCTACTATATTAATTATTATTGACTATAATAATAGTCACTTGACTACGATATTAAAATACAGAAAAAGATAGATAGCTTTATCCAAACATTAAAAACGTTGTATTAGTAATATCTAATCCTATAGTCTCGACACACATTTCATAAAAGAGCCTGTGACAATAAATACTGTATAATAAACTGCAAAACCTATCAATAAATACACGGTAGTTTGTCCTGCCCATGTCTTAAACGATTGTAATGTCAAACCAAAGCAAACGCAAAGTGAAGACATAATAAAGGTTATAATACCTAGAGACATATGCAAAGTTATTACACACTTCCTCCTTCGATAATATGCAAAAGGGCCAATAGATGCACTTAATATAGCTAATATCCCGGATAATATACCTGAAAGAAGACAAGTTTATGAATAGATAGATAGATAGATAGATAGATTCACTCTTTATTGCTCACACCAAAGAAACATACATACAAAGGATTAAATAAATTAAATATCTCATCTCAAATACCATCCATCATCCTTCATTCATCTTTAATAACTCATTTTCTCTTTTATTTTACGGTTTAAGTTTATTTTACTGTTGGAATGGATTTGCTATAGTGATGAAAAATTAATTTAAATGCGCATGCGCAATGTATAAGTAATTCGCAGCTTATGTGGTTTGTTTTTCTATAAAAGTCGTGGGTCACAATTCTTTTTCTTTTTCTAAGTGATTATTTCAAGACAAGACGTTCTAAGGAGTCTTAATAAGGTTTCGACCTCTCCTAATACATGTACGCAGAAATACACAAGTATTAGCTCGTTTCACCAAGAGCATTGTAAAAATTAACAAGAACAAAAACTTTAAAAAATACCAGCCGACTTCAAACAATCATGGACCACCTCAAGATCACAAACAAAAAATATTTTTCAAAATCTTTCCTCACATTTGACAGACAAATTGGTGAACACACAAAAAACATACAGTCGAACATAGAACCTCCTCCTTTTTTGAAGTCGGTTAAAAATAAACTTTTACGCGACATGTTGTAGTGGTAGGACTCTACTGCAGAGTCCGCCTGGGGAAGTACCACACCTTTGCCAGTTATTCAACCGCCAAGCAGTAGTGAGCAAGCATTACTGTGTTCCGGTTTGAAGGGCAATGTTACCAGAGAAATTACTGGGTATGAAGAGATTTAACATCTAATATCTCAGGGTGACGAGCGCAGTGCAGTGCGACGCAGGATTGTGTTCGCAAGTTCACAATTCTGGCACTGCTACTACTGTTAGTGGCATGCGTGACGCTTACCACCAGGCGAAAGTCTTGCTCGTCTCGTCACATGAACGTATAAAAATTTTTGTTAAAAAAGTAAAAATAGAACTAAACATTTACCCATCAAACGATGGTAATACCTGTTAATCCATGAGGTTTTCCCATAATTTTTTTACCCGTCCCAACCTTTTCGATAATGATTGTAGAACCAATAAGAGCACAAACGATTCCACACACATGTAAAAAAATGTGCGCAAACTTCCTGTGGCGTGTTCGCATAGGAGAAGACCAACCGTTTGCGTAGTGCAACGCCAGTATAGCTTGAGCTGAGAAAAAGTGATACTGAAACAAAGCCAATGAATAGATATTTGTTAAAAAAAAACTCATATATAGGTACTTTAGGCACTTTAATATATTGTAGCAGTAGCCCTTGTAAACATTTAAATATACTAATCGTCATATGCATAAAACGTTAAAAAGTATTTCAAACCTATTTTAATTAAAAAGTGTTTTTTTTTTTCAAACTCAAATCGTAGGTAATTTCAAAAAAAGTTAACGTTCGTAGGTAAAATTCAAATGGTAATTCGGATGACAATGTAATAGAAATTTAGGGCAAGCTTGGAGGCGTTAGTTCTTCGAGAGTGCTACTGTAATGATGAAACCAGAAGGCGGATAACAAAACTTTAAATTATTCACAAGATTCCTCTTTACCCAGTGACACTGATAATGGAATGGCCGGGCCCAGAGCTTGCAAATCGTTCAAAATTACCAAGTCGGTTCAATCAAGCATACCTGGCTAAAAGTATGCATATTACATTTGCCAGAAAATAGAGATAGCGAATCTAATTATTGCATGACAAAAAGAGAACATATTATGTACATGTATTAGAAGTTTGTATTGTCGTATCGTACGGCTCGCATGTCGCAAAGACAGAGTATGACTGACGCGAGAGGAGACCCGGGGCTCAACATATAGTCTTCAAAATCCGTGCGCTTATTTCCCGTCCATTTATTTTATCATTGTCGCTGTCTTTATCTATATTATTTGTATTATTATATTGATTTTGCTAAAACTAGATATAATAATGTTTTTCACTTACAGCCAAAGTGCAAACCACCGCATGAGGATCGTTTTTCTTAAGTGAATAAAGAAAAACAGTCATCAGTACAGCTCCAATAGCGACGTTTGTTAAAGCGATACCGATAGCACACCACACAGTCTTGCAGTATTCCGATTTGGGGTCTATAACTATTATTTTTATAGGAGCAGCAAATTGTAAAGTACTTCTTTGTTTGGATGGCGCCGCCGGTTCAGTTTCAGTAACGTTGATAGGTGGTCTTTGTGGTTTGATTATTGGTTGTCTCCGTTGTATCCGTTTTTTCCGCAAAATGGGCTTTGGTTTTCTTATCATAATACAAACAATGATACTTCATTGAGTACGAACGTGTTCTTTAATTTTAATTTAGTATTTGACTGTGCACATAATTATTTTTACTCAAGTATTTTACTATAGGTCTTTAATAGTATGGCATTAGAGATTACTAGTGAATTTCAACAAGAATAGCTTCATTGAAGAATTTGCCTCGGGATTGTGGATAATTTTGATAATATTATGTCAGTGTATTAGTATTTACTTACTCTATGTTCCATAATATCAAGGTTGGAAGATCCGTTTATGCTCTATTCCTTTTTCATTGGATTGTGGTCAATTTTTAAGGCTTTAGTTGACAGTTCTAAACTAATTAAAATATTTCTGTCACTTTTTTAATAGGCATGTTAGCTAAGGACCGCAATAGTTTAGTTCTGTCAACTTAAACTTTAATATTTTTTTTACTTTCATGATCAAAAAAGTTATGATTATGTCCTTACTCTATGGCTTTTTCTCTATTCCTTACTGATTCCTTACAATGAAAAAGGAAACTGTAATCGTAAGCGGATCTATTATGTAGTATTTATTTTATGTGCGGATATTCCAACCTCCTCGATTCCTTATATCAGCCGTAGTATGTGAAAGCGGTAAAGCCTGCAAGATGGTTTGTTAAGTATCTGTTATCAAAGATAATATAATACTATACTAGTACTATTGTAGCTTCATTGAAGAACTTGCCCAAAAATTGAAATTGTAGGTCCATGCATTCGCAAGGTTTGCAAGTTGAAGTGGCAATGGGCAGGCCACATCGCTCGAAGAACTGACAACCGATGGGGAAGAAAGGTTCTTGAGTGGCGACCGCGAACCGGAAGACGCAGCGTAGGAAGGCTACCACTAAGTGGACCGACGACATTGTAAAAGTCGCGGGCAACCGGTGGATGCAAATGGCAGGTTGTCGTACAGTGTGGCGGTCTAAGGGGGAGGCCTTCGTTCAGCAGTGGACGTCTCCGGGCTGATGATGATGATGATGCATTAAGGACCATTGTATATAACCTAATAAATATGAAAAATAATTATTTTTTACCTCTGTGTCATTTAATTAGAGCTTAGACTGAGCAAGTCATCTATTACAATATTAAATTTTTCTCTAAAAGTTATCTCAGTCTCAATCAGTGACTGAGATGAATACCTACCTACACACAAAGACAGTGATATAACAACCAGACCCAGACGAACCATAATAATAATAAAGTTATTATGATTAAGTAGGTAAGTATATGAAGTTTCACCAATGCAATAAATTTGGGAATGTCCTAGGTTTTTATTTTGTCTTATTTTTAAACATTTTAAATATAATATCACAGAATTGATAAAGGTCCTAATATGTTAAAATTATTTATTATGCTTAAATTAGCAATTAGGAATGTTAAAATGAAACTCTTACGATCACTTGTCACATTTATTACGTTTAGCAAAGCATTTCGTAAGAGGAGTGGTAATCACGACTAGAGTATAAAATGCAGTGAAAAACACTATCATGTAAGTCGGCGCCATGTATCCGATAATGTAAAGCCATAATTGCATGGTGGGTTTGATGATTCCTAATACAAAACACACAGACGACGCCACAAACGATAACATTCCAAGCAATCTATGAGTGCCAGTGATACAAGAGGAACTGCTTTTCTCGCTTTTTATACAAAACACACATGGCCCTGTCAGAATGGCCAATCCAGCAAACCCTAAAGCTATACAGCCTGAAATGAAAAAAAAAAGACTTTTTAGGGTTATTGATTGGTTTGAAGCCAAAAGTAAGTAATTGTACCTACCACTGTACCAACAACATTAATGGTCGACACGCGCACAGCGCTCCGTAAAAGCGGCGCGGGCGGGGCAGATTTTTTATTATTATTACAGTTTATATGCAACATGACACAAAGAAAGCGAGCGCGACCGCCGCTTTTTGTACGGCCCGTCCTGCTCCGCGCCACGGTGTGCCTATTACTATAAAGCCAACCCTGATATCGTGAAAAAATTTAGCAGTTTCATAGAAAGGTGAAAAAATTATGATCTTTCATTTATACATTTACGTTTAGTTTAACTTTTATCTGAAACAGTGGTCCTGTCACAGCCTGGTGGACCTGGGCATATCCTAAAACTGCATCCAGAACCACCGCAGGACCAGCAGCAGCGTAACCTCGGTTAACGGTGGTGAGCATTCTGCGATCCCCAAGCCGCATTCCAAGTGTGAGGATTATGGCAGCCCCGTGGCTCAGAAGATATTCACTCTTCGTTCGGAGATCCCGAGATTGTATAGTTTTAGCCTCCTAGAATGCGCCGAGGAATAATTGGTCTTTCACTGCGCGGGAACGTAATAAAGATAGAATATGGATTCGTCTATCTTGTTTTCCTTCCAGCCTTCCGGCCTTCTTCCAGCAGTGGACGTCTTCTGGCTGATATGTGTATCGAGGGTATGTCCAAGAGTGGACTACTAAAATCAGGCTAATTTTGCTAGGAATTACAAATTTTTAATAGTTTCTGTATTTTCGGGTCATAATCATCATCATAATCAGCTTATGCTGTAATAGCCGCTGTAATAGCCGCTGTAGTAAATGCTGTAAATAGGCCCATGGCACGCCACTCAGTCCGATCTTCAGCTTTCCGCTTCCAACTACTGCCAGCTGCGTTACATATATCGTTCTAGTCTCAGGGCGTCCTACGCTACGTTTGCCAATTCGTGGTCTCCACTCTAGAACTTTGCGAAAGGGGCATTGTGCGAAAGGGACATTTTGCGTGCAGTTGACATTTTAGGAAAGGGACATTCTGCGACGGAGCCTTCTACCCCAGCGGCGTGCCCAGTTGCGAGTTCGCTGGTAAAAACAAAAAAGCTTACCTTACTGCAAAACGTTATATTTAAGTAACGTTTTTGAGTAAGGACCATTGTGTTTAGTAGCCCAAAGTAGTGACACAAATCATTACCTGATAAGCAATGGGCCGATGAGAATTTTTTTGGTGGTTTTATAATAGATTTTTCGCCAAGTAATATCGCCAAAACACTGCCAGCGACGGAACACCCCAGGCCCATAAAATTTAGGGTAAAGTGTTCTATTCTTCTCTGGGATTTCTTCAAAGGCGCTGACGCTCCGTGCAAAGAGTGCACCATTAAAATAGCCAAAGGCATGAGAAACTGGAACTAAAACATTGGAAATATTTGATCAGTGTATAACAAGAACGCACAACTTTAACTATGAGGCCATCGAATTCGAATTTACGAAAAAAAGGGTTGGCATTTTTTTAAACAGCTTATTTTCTTTGCGAATTCATGTTTGGTTTGGTAAAAGTTATTTACCATGATGAGTACATAAATACCGCTGCCTTTCGGCTTGGTTAACACCGATACCCTACCGATAATGCGGTGTAACCTTTTATAATAGCACAGTGAAATATATCCTAGAATAATAATAGACCTGGGTATGTCCTAAAACAGCATCCAGAACGACCGGATGACGAGCAGCAGCATCCTCTCGGTTAACTGTGATGAGCATTCTGCGATCCCCAAGCCGCCTGCTGAGCGTGGGGATTATGGCAACCCCTCCCTATAGATGCAGACTTTCGTCCAGTTTACCTTCTGGCTGATGATGATGAAACATCTTTATCGGCAAAGTAGAACAAAGAGCCAAAAAAACATACCCCAACAGTGCAAAGTATGATATGAAAGTTAATAAATTTTGGCAGTTTAAAGCCCAAAGTGAACAAGAGCATTAAGAAAGTGTTGGCTCCAATCATCATGTTGGCCAGAGCCACAAAAGCTGCTCCGGACCTTCTCCGATTATACTGGTCTTCCGGCGGGTCAACCAGAACAATCTTCACTGGACCCACGAATTCGTGGACGTTGCCGCCTTGCTTGATGCATTCTAGATTACAAACTTTGTCAGTTACATTCATTGTAAAATGTTTCTAATTTATAACACGCACTATAATTTGGACAATGGTCAACATTTTATCTCAAAAAAAAATACAATACATATTTATCAACTGACATCTTTCATGACGTCCAAAGAGGATTCGAGCTTTATTCTTTATACTTATAGATTCCTGATTCCAGCCTGATTCAGAGATTCCAGGATATTTTCTTCATGGCAGTTTGTGATACTATGGTGTTGTGTCTTGAAAGAAGTTACTACTTGTAGCATAATAATACTCGTATTTGTAGGAATTCTACTTCCAATTCTATTACTGGAGTTTTGGAGTTTTGGCGGACGTGGTCAAAACCATGTCGCTACATTATGTTATTTTCCAGAACATGTGTTTTTTTGCTTGGTGATGTTTAAAGATGATGGTTTTTACTTAATAAATATTATATTATACTGCGTACTACTGATACTTGATACTTACTACTTGATGATGACTATGTAGGTACCTAATATATAATATCCTTGGGTGAAAGTTTATATACAGGCTGTTTCATACTATAATAGTGTAGCAATAGTTGAATGTGTAAACCAATGTACCCATAATGTGTTCAGCTTTACAGATAAACTAGACAATGAGAAGGTCAAATTTGAAAAATAATTCAGCCCGAACCAAAATGACCAATCGTGTGATCCACCTATTTTGTATAGGGAAGGGACTCCCATTTATTTTGAATTACAGACTATATTTTTAGTATAAATAAAAATCTACGAACTATGAAACTTTTCAACTTTCGCGATTAAGTCCCGGTGATAAACATAACTATGAACTAAATAATAATACAAAAGCGACTCTGTCTGTTTCTCTGTGTTTGTTTGTTACCGTAACTGTTGGATACTCACTCTTACTTATTGCTCACAGACTTTTGTATTTATAATGGATATAAGTGTTATCGTCAGAACTGCTATGGGTAAAGACTCCAGTTTGTAAATAAAAAACTATATATGAACCCATAATAATATAATAAATTTATTCTGGATAGTGCCAACCCGGAAAAGCAACAATGATAACAGTATAAAAGAAAGTAAAAAAGATAATAGCTATCGTAGGGGCTAGGTAACCATGAAAAAACAATAGAATTTGCATAGATGGTGATATAACTCCTATAATAAAGCATACATTAGATAGCACAAATCCTATCATTCCCAAATATCTATGACAGTACAAAAGGAAAACGTATGGAGTCGGAAGTTTTTCATGAACAGGCCGATCGAATAAAACTGAAAACTTTCTAAAAATAGGCAGACTTATCGCTATCACGATGGCCGACACAAAGCACCATGATGCAGCCTTTCCTGAAAACAGTAAAGAAGAAATTGAAACAAAAAGACAGCCTATGGGGTCAAACGAGCGTATTCATCATCACCCAGACAATGTGATTATCTTCAGTACTGTCTGGATAGTAGTAGTAGTGGATTTCAAGACTTTTTAAGCTATATCAACACTTTATTGACTATAACGTTAGTAGTACCTATAGTTAAAATATAACTAGGGATGTATCAAGCCGAAGCAATTATTGGCCAATATCACTAGCTACCATAATAGTAAAAGTGTTGGATGGTGTGATCGAGATTCAGTTAACAAAACATCTACAACTAGAAGACGCTCAGTACGGATTTAAATCTGGACTGTCAACTGAAACGGCCTGAATCTCAAGCACACCGTCCAGTCCTGCAACAACAGAAACACACCTGTCTATGCCTGTTGTTTAGACTTATCTAAGGCTTTTGACCTAGTATCATATGACAGGCTATGGCAAAAGTTAGCTAGTGATACGGGCCTTCCTAGTGAGCTTATTTTGTTCTTAAAGTTCTGGTACGGAAATCAGAGCAATTTCGTTGGATGGGGGTCGTTATAAAATGATTTGAATCTTGAATTGCATTTTCTACCCAACTACTCATAATAGATAGGGTTAAGTATATTATGGATAAGTGTATTATGTAAGTATTATCATGTATTATCGAATCTCATCATCATCATCAGCCCGGAGACGTCCACCGCTGAACGAAGGCCTCCCCCTCGAATCGCACTACCTACTGATTCATACTTTGACCAATGAGGTGTCGTTCGTCGTATCTTATTGCAATAGTCAGGATACAATATCCTGACTATTGTTACGTGAAGACTAAGATATAGGAAAGAAAAAGGATTCCGTTGACTTTTATGCTAAAATAAAAAAGTACAAATACCGAGTCGAGTTTTTGGCGTCACGTTATCTAAAAAAATATGTCTACGTAAACTCACCCACTTGATTATGGTATTTAATAGTTGGGAACTTCGCTGCTATTATTGCCCACAAAGTGTTCGGTTTGGGCGGTTCATGTTTGTTAGCAAAATAAACCCCGGATATCATACAAATTATGCCTATTATAAGAATCTTGACGTGTTCCCAAACTCTTCTACTATCATCCATGGGCCTTGCCGGTCCGTACAGCGGATGAACTATCAATATTGATAACGGCAAACAAAACTGGTACTGAAACAAAAATGAGCGGTTAATAATATAATCTGCATAAGAACCACTGCCATCAAGCTTACCATTGGAGGTGGCAAGCCAAGGTGTAAGTATCCCTCTGCCAAAATGTATATTTATAGTAGTGTGAAAGTTTACTGGAAAGAGTATACCATGAGTCATGGTAGGTACTCTTCATGTCATGATCATGCATGTAGATAGATTATCGCCAATGGCTTCTTTATTGGTATATACTATAAGATTTAAAGAATATATGTACTTATTATACGAAATAGATGGATATGCGACCACGACCTACGGTAGGCTACAAATCCTTCATCTTGCCTGGTAGTAAATCGTGATCAGAGAAAACGTAGAACTCTACATTTGGAAAGCTATACCGGGTTGGTTCTAATCAGTTAGCATCCTTTTAACGGCATATTCTGTACATCAAAACAAACAACTTTTACCATAGTAAACACAGCTGTTCCATACATTTTGCCTAAGGTCGATGAACTTTTTGTATGGAACATCTGTTTTTTTTTGCGATTTTAATTTTGGCCTCATAGTAAAATTGTTTGTTTTGTGATGTACAGAATATGTCCTTAAAAGGATGCTAACTGATTAGAACTAACCCTGTATACTTAATATATGTAAGTTTCGGGATATACAATCACTGATTGAACGTCATAAGTTAAAGTAAAGAAAAATTCAAAACGACTACTGGCATGCCCGGAGAAGAACTTCAATGGGTATGTAAATTCACCAACCCGCCCCGGGCCAGCATTGGGTGATTAAACAAATTTATGTTCGTCGTCAGCCATAAAACGTCCGAAACGCTGGACAAAGGCCTCCCCCTTAACAGAGGGGTATTGCCATAATCCCCACGCTTGGCAGGCGGCTTGGGGATTGATCGTAAATATCTTAGTAAAATATAATCAATCGTAAACACAAGTAATTACCATATGGGTAAGTACTGTTGTAAGTACCCATACCTGACCTAATAGACCTGGGTATGTCCTAAAACTGCATGCAGAACCGCAGCAGCGTCTTCTCGGTTAACGGTGGTGAGTATTCTAGAGACAGGAGCTAAATCCTCCAAGGGATTCTACGATCCCCAAGGCCGAAGGCCCTTTATAGAGGGGTGTTGCCATAATCCCCACGCTTGGCAGGCGGCTTGGGGATCGCACAATGGTCACCACCGTTAACCAAGAAGACGCTCCTGCCGCCCTCCGGTGGGTCTGGTTGCAGTTTAAGGACATACCTAGGTCCATAAATAAATAAATCCATAAATTCCTGTTCGTATGAACATAATTACACACTGAAACAAATTCCCAACACATAAGTACACGTTTCGTCTTGACTTGCCATCTCCATATCTATGCTTGAAGATTCAAAATCAATAAGGCCAGCTGTCAAAAAACATACAAAATATACCTATATACAATGCCTATATATACAATATACATACCCCAAAAGTGCAAAGTATAATGTGATAGTTAATAACTTTATCAAAATTAAAGCTTAAGCTGAATAGCACCACAATAATGGTATTGGCTGCGATCATCATATTTGCTAGAGAAATGAGACCAGCTGCTGTTCTTCTCTTCTCGCTGTCTGCTTCATCCGGAGGATCTACGAGAACAACCCTCACAGGGCCTTTTATATCAAGAATTTGTGGAAAATCAGACGTTGCTTTCTTTTTACCCTTTATTTTACAATCCAAATTACAAATTTCATTTATAGGAGGAGATTTTGTCATCTTGGCAGTTTTAAATGTACTTTAGTAAGAGGAATTTAGCTTACAAACACCACAATTTTGTATGGAAAATGTAAATTAACACTATAATAATTTATTTCGTAACCATATTACTCATATAATAGTATATGTACTGCCGAAGCAAGTACTACCCATGTTATTATTTTGACAGACATTCTGTCTTTTTGCCCAAAGATAATTTAAAGTTTCTCTCTAAAATTCATATTTAGATCTTTTTCGAACCAAAGAGATAACCTAACCGAGCTAAATCCTTCAAGTAAATATCTTCGTCATCAGCCATAACACGCCCACTGCTGGACGAAGGCCTCCCCCTTAACAGAGGGGTATTGCCATAATCCCCACGCTTGGCCACGCGGCTTGGGGATTGATCGTAAATACCTTAGTAAAATATAATCAATCGTAAATACAAGTAATTACCATATGGGTAAGTACTGTTGTAAGTACCCATACCTGACCTAATAGACCTGGGTATGTCCTAAAACTGCATGCAGAACCGCAGCAGCGTCTTCTCGGTTAACGGTGGTGAGCATTCTAGAGAGAGGAGCTAAATCCTCCAAGGGATTCTACGATCCCCAAGCCGCCAAGCGTGGGGATGGCAAGGGTGTAGAGTGTACGTTCAATGAGGCTATACAAAGACGTGACGCCAAAATCATTGTTACTGAATATACTTTTTGAGTCGTAGTTAGCGTAGAAAAACAACAGAAGAATAATAAAATCTTAAATGTTAAAAATTTACTATTGATTGAATGTCTAGTAACCTTGGAGAGTTTACCCCTTTTTCTAAATTTCTCTGCTATGTACCTAGTAACTGTAAATCGGCAATGATTATTATCTAAGAGACTAACACTTTGATCTTATGAATTATAACGTAGTGTTTATATTGAAAACATCAATAAATATATGTTAGTATAATAGGCTAGATGACTGGTTTTTTTATTGTCCTATTAAAATGTGGCCCATAAATATAACTGATTAATGAAAAGAAAACAAAAATCTGATCAAAAATAAGCAGCTTATAAGCATTTTAATATCATGCTAGACAGAGAGGCGAAACTGCAAATCGTAACGTCACTTCTCTGTACGCTATATAAATTCAATTCAAGTAAGGCGTGATGTCCACTTTCATCCGTTCAAAAAACCTCCTTCTTTCATCCGTTCAAAAGACCTCCTTCTAAGCATATCACGCTCAACGGCCAGCCCATCCCATGGGCTACCGAGACCAAGTATCTCGGTGTGACCCTTGATCGTCGACTCACGTTCTCTAAGCATATCCAGTTAGTTCGCAACCGAGCAGCCTTCTTCTTAGGCCGGCTCACTCCCCTTCTCAACGAGCGTAGTAAATTGTCCCTTAGAAATAAGGTTACAATTTACAAAACTTGTATTCGCCCCGTCATGACGTACGCCTCCGTGGCGTTCGCTCATGCCTCCAGCATAGATCTAGAGAAACTCCAAGTCATACAAAATAGATTTATCCGCAGAGCAGTCGGTGCTAGCTGGTTCATGCGAAACTCCGACCTGCACTGCGATCTCGAACTCCCCTCCATCCGTCAGTACATTAAGTACGCTTCGCGCCGCTATTTCGATGCGACCTCCCACCATCCCAATCCACTCATAGTCCAAGCCTCGAACTATACGACAGACACGACAGACCCACCCCCCTTCCGTAGACGCCCCAGACACGTCTTGGGCGACCCGGACGACCCCATAGCCGTCATCACCTCGGCGGCGCTGGGCTCGCCTGATCCGACCACTCCTAGCAACAAGAAGTATTCCGTCTTTGGTATAGGCGCCGGTTACCAAAGGCACACAAATACGCACCGACCTCGCCGGCGAGGTCGAGGACTCCCCAGATCTGTCAGAAGATCTGTTAGATTCTCTCCAAGTAGTCAACCAGATCAATCTAATAGGGCCCCAGGGCATACCCCTTCTGGGGTGCCAGGGCAAGTCTGACCCCACTCCCGGCGACGGCGAAGCCGAGGTTCGTACCGTCTGAGTTGCCCTTGAGCTAGTCGCCTTTAACCTAAACCTAGGCCGAGCGCCGTTTGCGCTTGCCTAAAGTCCGGTGACGCTGTAGAGGCCATCTGAGGCTAACAGCATAGTCATTCATAAAATAAAAAAAAATTGAAAAAAAAAAAAAAAAAAAAAGGCGTGATGTAATTTTTTGTTTTGTGGGAAAGGGACAGAGTTGTCTCTAACAAAAACTTTAAACGCTCATATATCAGAACATTATTAACCGATTTAATTATTTTTTTAATAAACATTCTATATTTACTTAAATTCTTCATCAAAGCTATTGGTTTCAACGATATAAACATCAGTCATCTACCCTAATAGGGTAGATGACTTGAGAGACTCTATGCCAAATTTATATAAAAAATATATATAAGCCAACCGTCATAATCTAAGCCTTTCCATACAAGGCTTCTATGGTATGCCATACCATGGCCGGTTGGTTTATGTATGTAAGTACAAAATTATTATATTATCAACTTTACAAGGACCGCAGTTTTCACCTGCTATCCTACAAGAACCGTAATCCGCATATTCTTCCGGCCTAAAAGCAGTCTATACATGTTAGTATCAAACACTCAAACACACGAAGGTGATAAAGTTAATTCTATAATTAAAACCATTAAAAAGCGTCATCGTAGTTATATTTGGTGCGAATTATAAATTTTGAGCCAGGAATAAATAGTACAACAAGAGTATAAAATATGACAATAAAATAAAGCATGTACAAGGGAGCTTCACGGCCAATACTATAAAGCCAAAATTGCATTGTTGCTCGGCATCCTCCAATCGATGTTAAGTATACAAATGTTGATCCTAGAAGCACTAACATTCCCCAAAATCTATGAAGAGTTGTCAAGAATGTAGGACTTGTTTTTTCCGCTTTTTTACAATTTACGAGAAGTCCAGTTCCAATGCTAATTAATACGGCAATTCCAGTGAAGTAAGCTGAAAATAATGCAAGATATTCAACGACTTGCACAAAGAGATTAGTTGAAGGTAGCCTGAAGAATTGTTTTGCCACTTGTGCGTAGAGAAACAAATCTTCAAGGATTACCCGTAGGTTCAAAATTGTTTCGCCACGTCTCCAGCGGGTCTCCTTTATAGCGCCTATCCTATACTCAACTACGGGAGGTACAATTTTGAGCCTACAGCATACAGAAATGGGTTAGCTTAGCTTCGCCTCAATTCGCTTTAAGTTTACAGTGAGCGTTGGCCTTACAAACAATACAAATATTTTTTTGTGGTAGGTCTCTATTGCAGAGTCCGCCTGGCGAAGTACCACACATTAGCCAGTTATTCAGTAGCATCGCTCTTCAAAGCGAAACACAAAGCATTACTGTGTTTCGCTTTGAAGAGCGATGCTACCAGAGAAATTACAGGGCACGGAGAGATTTAACATCTAATACCTCAGGATTATGAGCGCAGTGCAGTGCAGCCAAAGATTACGAAGGATGCGCCATCACGTAATAAAACAATGTTTGACAATGACCCCCTTACCGTCATGTTTACGAGTTGCGCTGGAGTGCGAAAGAAGATAGAACTTTTATGAGAGCAAAAGGGATAGCGCGCGTCTCGCTCAGTGAGCGCAGACAGGCGAGACAGTCCTTAGGGCCGTCTTCACGGGGCCATTTTAGGGCGCGATATGACATATCTCCCTCCTTATGTATATAATATAATTGAGTGCAGCGCAGGATTTTGTTCGCAAGTTCACGATTCTGCCCTGCTACTGTTATGAGCAGGCGTCAAGAGATCGTCTCGCTCGTCTCGTCAATGAATTACGTAAAAAAATATACAAACGTAGTCTCTAACTATTCTTAAGTGCAAATAATGTGTAAAAGATTGAGTAGATCAAAAATCAACCAAAATTATTTTTGCAGCCTTGCTATAAAATGCGGTTTTCTTAAAAAGTACTGCTGAAAAAATGTACCTCCAAAAATATGAACATTTGGAGTACATTCTCGGGGATCGAAGAATGGTAAAGCTGCTCCAGGGATGACAATGGCCATGCCCATCAAACTGAACAAAATGTGTTCCGTTGTTCTTTGACTCCTCTTCATAAGTGCTGAGGGTCCATTCATTGAGTGCAGAATTAAGATTGATAGTGGTATGCACAGCTGGGTCTGAAATCAATGTTATAGCGTTTTGATTCCGCTTCTTTTAATCATACAGGGATATTGATCTTTGATCTGCTGGAATGTGTTCCTAAAAACTTACAATATTGGTGTCTTTAAATCTAGAGTAAGTAGATTTCTTCTAAGTACGCGTGGTCCATTCTAGACTGAACCATTACTTAACATTAGGCAGGGTGCATTTAATGTTGCAGTAATGTAGTGTAAAAAAAGTGCCACTTGGACTTGCAGCATCCGTGATGTGATTATGATTAATGTATTGCTAACCCGGAGAGATAAATAGACCCTTTTTAAACTTCTCCACTCCAGGTGAGGAGAGTTAATCATCTTTGATGACATCGTTACTTTACCTGTAAGAGCCTAAGCTATGCCCAAACACATTAAATGTCTCAAAAAAAAGACAAAGACATACATACCCCTACAGTGCAAAATATGCAATGAGCAGAATATATCATATTCTCCCTGTAACTCAATGCATATAGAATGATAATGGCGAGATTGGCTGCGATCATCATGTTGGCCATGGCTACAAACGATGCTCCCAGTATCCTCCACTTAACCTCATTTTCATTCTCATCTACCAAGACAACCTTCACTGGACCTTCGAACTCATGAGCTTCGCCATCTTTGATGCATTCCGGAACGCAAAATCTGTCGATGTTTTTCATATTGTAATGTGTTTAATATTTACTAAAATATCGAATAAATACTATTTTACTCTGTAAAAATTTTGGCTAATTTGAAAACATTTTGAAAAAAATATATTTTGACATGTTGACATTGTTTGACTGGTTTTGACAACTGTTTAGTTTTCCGTGACGTCTCTTTTCATAGAGAAGAATTCATAAACTTGACACTGGCAGAATGCACAACGTGCGATGCCAATAACTAAAAAGGAAGTAAAAGGTATGGCCTTCACTTTTCTGTGTTACCGAGCGTAAGCGTATCTTCAAACCTCCTTGGTTACCATTCACCGAATAAGCATCCAAAAAAGCAAATAACACTGACCTCTATTATACAAGTTGTATAACCTAGGTGAAACACGTAGGTGGACCACGGGGAAGAAACGGTTGTATAATAGAATTCGGTTGGCAAATAAGCATAGGGCATTGACAGGTCCACCTTTGATCATTGGTATACAATATAAGTACGAGTCAATGACGTAAAAATCAATGGTACGAGTGATACAAATCTAACTCTTCGAAGGTTCCTTCAGGTAATCAAATGCTTCAAATAAAATATTCTCTTCAAATTTGCATAGCGTTGCAATGTACTGTGATATGTTCTGTACCTGATAGGGGTTTACCGGGATCTTAGCCTATATACGCCATTTGTCTGTCCGTCCATTTTTATTAGTAAAAATATCTACATAAGCATAGAGATAAATACAATAATATCATTGTACATAAGCCTTTTTTTACCGTTGAAATAGGCAGATAGGTACTATAATTAATGTCTTTCCAAATTGTTACGATCCTAACACAACATTAACTTTTTTACTTATATGAGTATTTTCATACATGCTCGTCAGTTGCGGAAACTTTTATCTGGGCTATCCTTAACTTAAAACATCTTCAACTTGGTACACTGAACTCACCACACATCTCATCTTGGTACATTCAACTTAGTAACTTCATACGTAGAAATAATTGTCTTTACACAGTCATTTTATTATGCACGCATTACATTTCATAGAGTGGATTATTTTTATTTAGAATGTGGTATTTGGATCTGGATATTATTTTGGCAAGTACTTACAAATTTTACGTAAAATGTAGTATATTTAACTTTTATTTTATTTTATACTTTCATTAGTAGCACCTATGAAAAACAAATCTATAAAATTAAGAGCTTTAGCTTTTTTAGCTTTTAATTTTCTTTTCAGGTTTCTGAAAGGCAGGTTTTAGCAGCGACGGTGATAATGGAATGGACGGACCCAGCGCTTGCAAATCGTTTAAAATTAACAAGTCACAACACAATCAAGCATACCTAGCTACATGTATGCATATTACATTTGCCAGAAAACAGAGATAGTGAATCTAATTATAATTAATTAATTATTAATTAATATAATACGATTGCACTGTGGCGCATACCTGCACTCCCCACCGCTCGGATAACTGATAAGAGATGCTCGCTGCTGGCACATCGCTCCGGTCAAAACAGACTTGTCGCCTAGCGTAAAACTGATTAATGTAGGGTAGGTGTATAAAAATAACTAAAAATAAAAATACTAAAAATTAATAGGTTGTAAACATAGTTGCATTTCTTAGAACAAGCTGTACCTACTTTCCACTACTTAAAGTAGATTTATACTACGCATTTATAATGTATAAATAAATAATATTCTATTTAAGTATTTAAGTCTGTCAAAGCATATTAGTTACCTACGTAAGTAAATGATTTCTCACATAAGTTAAATTTTTATGTAATTTCTTGTTGAGGAAATAAAAAAATCTTTAACCCGAATTACTGCATGACAAAAAGAGAACACAGATGTACATGTATTAAAAGTTTGTATTGTCGTATCGTATGGCTCGCATGTCGCAAAGACAGAGTATGAATGACGCGAGAGGAGAGCTGGCGCTCAACATATAGTCTTTAAAATCCGTGCGCTTATTTCCCGTCCATTCATTTTATCATTGTCACTGGGTTTTAGATACATATACATGCCTATATAGCTAGACACGTAGTTGTTTTCCGGGATGATATAGTCTATTATTATTGAGAGGAGGGTTCGCGCGAATCTGGCAGTAACCATAAAAAATAATGACAACAACCATAATACCAATAGGAACAAATTGTTTCGACCGAAATTTGGTATTTCGCTATAGGATAGAGGTGTGGTGTGATCATATGTACACAGTCGCTGGGATTGCAAAATGGAAAAATCAACGTATCGGATAGTCTTATGCAAAACTATCTCCGTCCCATGATTTCTTCTACAACTACATATTTTTCCGCATTGTTTTAGGTAGAGAAAGTATCTTATAGGTAGGCGTCCCTAAGATAAGTAAGTAAGTCGTAAGGTAAGTACTGTCTTGGCACATTTTCCAACATCGGCCCTGGCCTTTACACGCCCGGAGACGTCCACTGCTGTCTTCCCTCTTAGACCGCCACACTGTACGACAACCTGCCATTTGCATCCGCCGGTTGCCCACGACTTTTACAATGTCGTCGATCCACCTAAGGAGACCTTCCTAAAAGAGTTAATTAATGTCCACCAATATTTATTTTACTATTGATATTTGCTCTGATACCAGGTGCTAGTTTGTTCATTTACTTGTATTTGAAAAGTAGCTGTAGTCATTAGTTAGGCCAATAATATAACGCCTTTCGCGTTGTTCATTCAACCAAACAAACATCATAGTTCGTACAATGACCTCAATAACCTTGTTTTTAATGTCCATTCAGGGATGAAGCCATAATCCTGGACAAAATTACACTCCCTCCGAGATTCAACCTCACCCCGACAAAACGATACCCTCTTCGCTTGCCACCATTACATTTTATTACTCCAAAGGTACAAGAGTTTGCTTTTTTGACGTATAAATATAAGATATTGTTGTAATAAAAGTGGATATCTTGGGTTGCCTTAGTAAAAATAATAATGTATAATCCTAGTATTATTATTTATTCTGTGGTATAGCTTGGCAAAAAGAAATTAAAAGGGGCACCACTATTGCAAATAGTTCTCAATACTAGAAATACTGTTCTAGGAAGATGAGTCGATTCTCGGGGAAAGGGTTTCCCTCTTGGATAACATTGGTAGGCTTATCTATACACAATCTTCATGGGCTTGATAACATTTCACTGTCATCACGGGTTTTGGCATTATAATGACAGCGTGGCAGCACGTTCGCAGATTCTTTAAATGGATAATGTTGAAAGGATAAAACATGTACTAACATTTTAAGCAACAGATTGAAAATTATTTAAATATCAAAATAAAAGGTTTTTTTTTAATACTGCCGACTTCAACTTCGAATATCTGGATGACATCTTAATCTATTCTAGTAATTTTGATTTAAAAACCAAACTACTGACCCGATATTCGATAAAATGTATAAGGGACCACCTCTGAAGTATACCTACCAAATAAAAAAATAATCATCAAAATCTGTTCATAATTGGCGAAGTAATCGCGCGGAACATACAAAAAAAAACATACAGTCAAATTGATAACCTCCTCCTTTTTTGAAGTCGGTTGATAAATTACTTTTATTTAGTGCTTTTCAACTAGAAAAACACTGTAGTTTTCCTCAAAAACAACATGAATGCAAAAAACCATAGTAATAATTAATTACGTTATACTAAAGTGTCCTCTAGATATCGATTTTAACCTGTGCGCATTATTTCGCGAAAATACTCAGGTACATTGGTACCTGAGTAAGTAAGTAAGTTGTTAAAATACATACGGATTTCAATAACTAATTTCACTGGCGTATCAGGGCGAAAAAACAGTGCGAACCTTATTATTTTTATTAAATCGTGGAGTCGCTTCGGAATAGTTAACAACTTTTGTCTTTTCCTTTCTTTCAAAGTGACTTGATTGTTATAGACAAAAGACAGAATTACTATTCAGAAACTTCTCCAATTTTATTAATAAGCGATAAGCGATAAGCGAGACGTCAAAAAAAATATCATCATCATCAGCCCGGAGACGTCCACTGCTGAACGAAGGCCTCCTCGTTAGACCGCCACACTGTACGACAACCTGCCATTTGCAGTTACGGTTGCCCGCGACTTTTACAATGTCGTCGGTCCACATAGAGGGAGGCAAAAAAAAAAAAAAAAAAAATTGCTTACGTGTATCCGAGAACCTGCACCGGGTCACTACGCTTTGGATTATCATACAATCACCCAATGCCCTAATCTGCAATGATCTATTGTTATTTGAAAGTAAATGGCACGATCGACAAGTACTTATATTATCATACCACATCGGCTAAACTAAACTGCATAAAATAGTTATAACATCATACAAGTAGAATCAATCTATTGTTGTTTATCGCTTATCCATGCACCTCTCGAAATAAAACTTCATAATTATTGACTACGTAATCAATATTAAAAACTACACCATAAAATATAAAGCAAAGGCATTAATTCAATTGGCAATGCAATTACGAGTGGTCACGAAGGCTGATTCATTGCATTCATTTCGGCGTAAATCATTGAAAGGTACCAAGGATTTACATAGCATGGCGTCTCCTAAGACTGAAGACATGGAATTTGGAAGCAAGATACTCTACGATGCAATGGCACCTATATAAGGCAGAATGAGGTTTCTGTCTTATTATAGGTACTCAGCATTAAATTCATTCAGTCTGTTTATGATGATTTAAGAGTAGCGGTGATGTTAGTATTGACAATCAACGCGGCAATGCCACCAGCATGATTGATTGATTAACTCTTTATTGTTCACACAAAGAATTACACAGAAATAATTTTATAAACATAAATATTGGAACAAGTGGCGGCCTTATTGCTAAAAGCAATCTCTTCCAGGCAACCTGCAACATGCTGGGTACGCTGCCGTCTGGTGCTTTTGGATTGCCTCTACAGACTCATTGGTCTGTAGGCAATTCAATTGTTTTTATTACAGGTACGGCTCTTACGTCATCTGATCCTGCTCGAACCGAGCCTGTGGTTTATTGGTTAATACTAGTTTTATTATTTGTGTTGGGTTGAATCTTATATCAAGTCTTATATCGCCTGAATTTGAAGATTGTGTCTGGGGTGGGGTCAAGGGGGTTGGTTCATCTCAAGCGCCCATGCAATTTTTGCCGTCGGAGCCGCGACGAAATTTTTAAAATTATTTTCATAAAATATCGAAAATTCAATTGTTTACATAGGAACTGATTAACCTATGTTCGAAACGGAATACAAACACTAAATTCTTACGTTTTTAAAGTCGTGTCTGTCAAAACGTATGAAATGAAACGCAAGACCGCTATCCTACGATTCTACGCAGAGCACCCCGAATTGAGTTGATTAGGTCAAAATGTGTGACAGATCCGAATCAGAGCACCCCGACTTCTCCTAGTATTGTGGCTAGAGTGTTAGAGTGCCCCTAGAATTAGAGTGTTTACAAAAATCGCGTGAGCCAGAAGCTCAAGGGAGGTCCCGAGTGTGGCCCTGCGACACTCAGGGGCGACCGCAAGAGCTTCTGGCAGGAGCCCACCCAGGGTCTCTTCCAGTAGCAGAACTGAGTCAGACGACATGCGAAAGTAGCTTGTATTTTTTTTTCTAAAACCCACTTTCTCTCCCCTTCTGGTAAGGCGATTTTTCTCAGAAGCGAAAACTTTAACATTTCATATTTTAAAAAACTACGTACCTCCGGCGGAGGGAAAAGGTGGGGGGTGACTCTACTCCCCCAATCCACACCCTTTCCCCCAATTAAGGCGACTTGATTTAAGAATTAGCCCTTTGTGTTGTCTATAATAGATATTTGTTAAGGAAGGCATTTGTCCAATACAAGTAGAGATAGTACTGATTTTATTCAAATTGACATATATTTTTTTCTATTATTTGGGAATGAATCGCGAGTGATTCGGTTTCTTTTGTAGACCACATCAGGCGTGATGGCGGTCAAACGTAAGCTCCACTAAAAAAATATTGATACAAAATAAATTTAACCTTACTAAAAGTTCACAGAACATCAGGGTCGTTGCAAATGCAACTGCTATTGTTGGGCCAATGTTTACGCCGCGCATTTTTATTACTTTTGCATGTGCAGCATGAAGTTTATGAACGCAATTATTGTGGAACAACAACGGGAGATTTATGGCCAAATTCAGCCGGTGACGACACTGACACGGAATATTGGTCGATTATAGCATCAAATTATGCATCGCTTGGCAAAAAAGGAAAGGTATAATAGGAGCACCACTATAGTGTTTGCTATAGCAAATAGTTCTGAATACTAGCAACCACTGAAGAGAGAAGTGAATAGAACGGAAATGTGACGGGCCGCGCTAGCCGGCATTAAGTGTAAATGCGCTTAATGGCAATTCTACTAATATACATGTTTTTAAACTGAGAATACTCAAAAAAACAATTAAAATAGACGCGTAGGAAACCAAACCACATTGCATCGTAATTAGATCAATTTTAATCTGTTACAAAATGGCATTTCGTTCGTTTTACTTCAAATGCGCGACCAATGATTGTCATTTTTTCGTCGTAGTTTCTATACAATAATGTGTGAAACTGGCGACAGCGGTTTTCCATACAGTTGCTTTACAACATTGTTTTGACAGCCGTTCTACCTAAGAATTAGGGATTTCGCTTGGCATTTCGAGCGTTTTACTTCAAATACGCGACCAAATTTTTGTCATTTTTTCGTCGTAGTTTCTATACAGTAATGTATGAAACTGGCGACAGCGGTTTTCCATACAGTTGCTTTACAACATTGTTTTGACAGCCGTTCTACCTAAGAATTAGCGCTTTCGCTTGGCATTTCGAGCGTTTTACTTCAAATACGCGACCAATTATTGTAATTTATTCGTCATAGTTTCTATACAATTATGTGTGAAACTGGCGACAGCGGTTTTCCATACAATTGCTTTACAACATTGTTTTGACAGCTGCTCTACCTAAGAAGTAGGGCTTTCGCTTTTATGTGCTAGCAACCCTGCCCGTGTTCTGAGGATGATGATTGGATTTGCAATTCAATTGATTTGTTTTTGGAAATTATACTTCGCTACTGATTTTTCACAAAAGTTTCCTGGTGGTGATAATGGACGTAATAATGATTCGAAGAATGGTTGAAAGTTTTGTATTCGGGATGTTGCCGGAAACATGTGAATTCACTGAATCCACACAAGAGAGAAAGTTCGCCAACTTAAAGGAATCTTAGAACACTGAGCCCAACATCTCATTTCGCGGGAAAACAAGACAATGCTTTTAAGCGATTCTAATGCAGGAGGGTCCACAACCCATATATTACGGTTTGTGTGCGCAGTTTTTCCCGAAGTTTAGCGGGAGATTTCACATGCACCCTCTTTTACTTTATTTACGAGGTGTATACTATATCTCACAGTATCTCACTCTCTATAAGTGTCAGGGCAATAAACAAAAGTATATAAGAATTTGTTGTATTAGATACACCGGACTTACGACAATTCATGTAATAATTCATAATTATAATAATGAAATGTTTATTATTTCATTTTATGTTTGATTAAACCGAATACTCCGAGTGTAGTTACAACTGGTTGTCTTTATTAAGGCATAATAAATATAATAGGCTTTTTTTTAATACAATCTACTTCAACTTCGAATACCTGGATGACATCTTCATATTTTCTAGTAATTTTGATTTAAAAACCAAAATAAAGAACCGATTTCGATAAAATTTACATGGGACCACCTCTGAAGTATTACCTACCAAACAAAAAACAATCATCAAAATCAGTTCATAATCGGCGGAGCAATCGCTTAACATACATACAAAAAAAACTTACAGTCGAATTGAGAACCTCCTTTTTTGAAGTCGGTTGAAAACAGAGTACGACTCGTGTTTCGTCTTTCTATAATCATAGGTGTTATTAGAGCTTTGCACTTATAGCAAGTATTAGAGTTAATTTTGATGAATGTATAAGGTAAAAAAATCTTTAAAATAAATTAATCAAAATTAAATGTGTCAAAATCACAGCAGATTCCATTTAGTTTCCATCATAAGACAAGCTATATTATATACTATGTAGTTATATTATACATACAAATTTCCGTGATAAAGTTAAAGTTCTAGAAATTGTCTTGTAAAAATAACAATTCCTTCTCATAGAGTTACTTTATTCAAAAAGCTTCGTCCAATTTGCGTACCTACCCGCACTTTTATTCTTCCAAAGAGTTTTTGTTTCATTAGTCTAGGCTTGAGAATATAGGTCCTAGGCCATTGTTGTCAGTTTCATTGTGAGCTGAGAGCAGTCAACGAGCAATTTTCTCATTCCCATTATGAAAGCATTATTCTCATTGTTCGAGACATATGCATAATAGTTCTTTATAAATAGATAAAACTCTCATATAAAAACGCATAGGCTGTGGATTCAAAAGGTGGTGTCATTCAAGTACGTTTGCTATTAAAGTTAGTTTCGATTCTAAAATTCGTAATATTTTTTATCAAGACCTTCATTCTGAAATGTGTATTTTTTCTTATTATTTTAACACTAAGCCGCTGTAGGTACATCTAAGCTACAACATAGCATAAGGTTGTATAAATTGTCACAGTACCTACTTACGTCTTCACTAATCAAATCTGTCATCAGCCAGAAGACATGCACTGCTGCACGAACGAAGCGAAGGCTTTAAAAGGAGCTTGCAGAAGGCTTAGGGACCGCAGAAGCTGCCCGTCCTCTGGTGGTTCCGGGTGCAGTTTTAGGACACCAAATAGAAAATAGAAATAGATATTGTTTATTACCAAATAGAGTAGTACAATTTTTACTTAAAATAAGTACAGACTAACACTTAACACTGGTTCCGTGGCAGAAGGGGCGCTGTCTTGTGTGGGACGCAACATGCGTCAGTACGTTTGCGTCCTGCCACCTCCCCGCTACTCAACAGTCCGCTGGTGCGGGAGCAGAGACAGCCGCCCGAGGCAAACGCTACAAATATGCCAGTTTGGAACAAGTGTACGACTTTGTCCCGTTTGCCGTGGAGACGTCGGGCCCGTGGGGCTCTGACGCCAAGCAACTAGTTCGCGACCTTGGCCGCCGTTTAAGGGAGAGAGGGCAGGACCCCCGTTCTGGCTGGTTCTTGGCTCAGCGGGTCCTCCATCGCTATACAGCGCGGTAACGCGGCTAGTGTGTTGGGTACGTTTGGGCCGGGTGCTACGCGCGGGAGTTAATATTTCGACATTGATTTAAGGATCTGTTTAAGTTTAATTTTATAAAAAAATTATTGCATTAAGTACAGACTTAAAAATATAGTTTTAATGAAAGATAATAACGGAAACCATTTTATTTTAAGCAAGCATTTTATCATCATCATCATCATCAGCAGCAGCATAGAAGAAGTCCACTGCTGAACGAAGGGGGAGGGCCCTTGGACCGCCACACTGTACGACAACCAGCCATTTGCACCCACCGGTTGCTCGCGACTTTTACATACATGGTGGGACACATGGGGGCTTACCTACGCTGCGTCAAAGCCACAGAGTAATAGAAGGTCAAAAAAACCTTTACATAGAATCTAAAGTGTCGACCAAAACAGATAAGTGCGTGACACGCTAGAAATACTGGTGTGGGGTAAACTACATAAAGTTTCTGTGGAGTTCTGGGAAACGACACAAAATAATGTGGTGAAAAGTGTCTACTCACTCACAGTGTCTCTATCAATTGCATCGTCCATAATAGTACATTGTAAAGTATTGCGTAATAATCTGTGATATTAGGCTCATAATATTTATCCGCCGGTTGCATTAGTTGTTTTGACACGTAGTGTACCTTAGGAGAAGGCCTATTTCCTATAGTGAATTATAATATGGATCATGATAATGACGTCATTGCAGGATGGGGACATCAGTGCAGGATCTATCGCCCCCACATTGTATTATAAGAATAAGAAAGATAATGATGACTATTCAATTCATACAACGTAACAACGTGACCTTTTTGGTCATGTTGATACCAAAACTTCCTCCGGCATTTTGTTAGTGTATTTTGTTAAACACAAACAACAAATACTAACAAAATTACTGTTTCATTAATTTAATTGCTTTTCTCAGTGATATTGCCATAAAGTGCGAGAAGTTTTATGTACCTCAGAAAGTAAGGGAAGCCATAGAGATTCGCAAGCGCCTAGGAATCTGCTACCGACTTGGAGACCCTGTCTTCATGGGGCTCGCGAGAGTGAACGCGCATCTGAAGGCGACATGGTGAGCTCCGCGAGTACTCATTCCCGATACCGCACGGTGATGAACAGCTCCACTGACGTGTTCGCGCTCTTGTGTCCATAGTGCGCCGGTATAGCACTACACTCTCCCCCAACCCCCGCGCCCGCAGAGCGAAGCAGGACACAGGACACACACGGCCGCAATCGCGTTGGGCTCTGTTTTCACTCTTTGAAAAAGGTCACCGTATGTGATTGAAACTATAGTCGGAGTACCCGTTTTAATTAAACGTGAGTATTCACGTATAAATAAAAGAAATTGTCGTAGTTGTACAAAGATGATTTTTAGGGTAGGGTATCCATCTAGTTTCCTCTTATTATTCGAACAGTTTTCTCCCCAAGCCGGGTCGTTAGCGTCCCGACCCCCAGGTGCCACCTTCATTAATCTTCGAGGCGTGGAACTCAAAGAATCTTAATTTGAAGTTTCGACGCTTCTCTTTATCAGAACTATGCGAAAGAATTCTTCTTAGAAGTATTCATTAAAATGGGTAACGGAAACGGGCGCTTCTTCGTTTGAATACCGTTGGATTGTTTGTAGGGCATAATTTGAATTTTTGGGCGTAAGAAACAGAATGTAATCGTGTTGCCAACGTATATGTCCTCTCTTCTAATTTGCTGTGCCCGACGGGGTCCGTTTAACATATGTACCTACTTAATTTATAAACACCATGTACTGTACGGAAATGCAATAAATAATCTGAATCTGAATCTATTCTTAAGTCACATATAGTCTTATTTATATTAAGTAAATGATAAACATCACCATCAGCCCCTCATTGCAGACTTTAAGCATCTCCCTAGGCACAATATTTTTAAATAAAACAAAATTTCCAAGTCATGCGATCTCGGTTTTCAATTGACATAAATAAGCTTCGGCGCTGAGGAAATTGTTTTGGGTCAATCTCACTAGGCCATAAATTTCGCTATGCTACAGTTAAATTATTATTATCTACCAGTACAATCCCAATGGTTTAACAATAGAAAAAGCAATTAATAATACGTTTTAAAAAAAATACAACCGACTTCAATTTCGACTGCCTTGATGACATTTTTCATATTTTCCAGGTATTTTGATTTGTTCCAGTAATTTTGTTTTAAAACCAAACTGCAGACCGATTTCAATAAAATGTATATGGGGCCACCTCTGAAGTATCACCTACCAAACAAAAAAAAACATCAAAATCAATTCATAATTGGCGGAGCAATCGTGTAAAATACATACAAAAAAAAACATCAAAATCAATTCATAATTGGCGGAGCAATCGTGTAAAATACATACAAAAAAAAACAGTCGAATTGAGAACCTCCTTTTTTGAAGTCGGTTGAAAATAAAAGTAATTCCACTTTTCTTTTCAGTTTAGTTTTTCGTTGAAGCATCTTCACTTAACATGTAATAAGGAGAACTACCTAGATACTGGTGGTACTGGGGATGGTGGTGCTGGTATAAGTAATTGATTGTTTATTTTTTTTCAAAGAAAGACTAGACAAGATTTGAATATTTTATATGAAGTATTTCCACACTTTGTGTTTTTCTATGTTTTTAAAGCGACAGTAAGAAAAAAATGAAAACCCAGAGATTACTCGTATGCAGGTTCGAGTCCTGCCAGTGGTCATAATATTTCTTACTGTTTAATCTTTAAAACCAAAGACTAGATTTTTGTTTAATTTATACGGGAATACTCACGTTTAATTAAATCGGATACTCCGACTATAGTTTCGATCACATCCGGTGACCTTTTTCAAAGAGTGAAAACAGCCCGACGCACGTGCTGCTGCGTACTGCTTAGTGCTAAGCACTTGGAGGATCTAGCTAGGTATATAATCAAAGGCTAAGCAGGACGCAGCTGCACGTGGTAGTCGGATTATCCGATTTAATTAACCGTGAGTATTCCCGTATAAATAAAACAAAAATGTGTCAAAACCACGTCCGTTTTCATAATTAAAAAAAGACAAGATTTATAAATATCCAAAATACACGGGGCGTTCGTTCAAACAACTTTTTGATGTTTTGTCGATTTTTACACACACATTAGAGACCATATACCTACATAACTATTGGCTGACATATCTTCCTTATATCCGCAATAACACTCAAGGGACTCAACCACCAAAGTTACGAAAGTAAGTTCCTAATGCAAAAGTCTGACCGGCGCGGATAAAACTTGCTAAGCCGGGGAAATATCTCAAACGGAACATTGCTACATCTTTAGTTAGCAGCATTAAGACGGAGACCGGCATCTAAAGGTGCTCGAGCATGTCTGAGAGCCTAACTTTGACCGGTGCAGGCGAACCGTAGCGTCTTAATGAAGTTCGGAAGTTTCCCTCGACATCTGCGTTCAATTTGCGAACTTGGTACAACGCTGATATGTTTGCAATTACACTGGCTAGCTTTATTGTACGTAACGATAAACGCGGTCAGCAGGCTTGTAGTGGAAGTTACATTGGCTTACATTGGCTTGACGCTTGGAGGATTCAGCTCTCTCGCTCACTTAAACACTAGTGACTGGCTTGACGTTATTTAAATTTATCTTTATAAAGATAGTATTTTTTTCTAAAGCAATGTTTTAAAGATAAAGGATGTTGTAAGTAAAATACTTTATAATACATTTTCCTATGTTATGTATCTACATAAATGGAATACCAAAATCTAATGGCCCTTCCTTTTTAATTCATCATCATTTCAATTCATCTTATTTTGCCCTGTAATAAAAACATTAAAATACACCTTATAGTGTAATTTCGAATTAACTGTGAACATCGAAACAACTCATTGCTCCACATCCACAGTTTATTATGAATCTCGCAGTCATTATGAGTGTTGTATTCAGAAATTACGCTCCTAGGCAAATCCTCGGCATTATGGGGTAATATCGTTAAAATTTTATTATCACCACTTATAGTAATGCGATATTTATGACGTAGGAGACCCTGAAGTTTATTGTTTCATGCTCGAGGAGAGACGATGAATAAACCCGCGATTTACGTCGGCTGTAAACTGAACAGTTAACGTAAACTCGAATAACATTCGCACAAATCTTTTTTTGCTATACCTACGTAATTGTTAGAATGTTGGTAGTAGGTATTAAATGGCATGCCTAGTCTAGACCCATATAAAATAAATAAATAAATATTGGTGGAAAAACATCTCATTAGATACATTTTCTGTGATATCTTCGAAAACAGATCTAATGAGAAAATAGAATTTCAATAGATCCATCGTGGATCTGGCCCCTGTATCTACTGAGATTGATCCAAATTTTATCACACATCGCCATCTAGCCCCATACTAAGCTTTTACTATGGAAACCAGACAGCTGATAGAACAAACATCTATGTTCTTCACATAAATATTTGCCCTGGGTGGGGATCGAAACCACGCCTTACAGTTCTAAAGGCAGACATGCTACCAACTGAGCTATATAAGGCAGTCCGGTAGGTAGGACAGGTCAGGTATACCGGTGATTATAATTATTGTTTTAATAGCTGTTCTACTGTCCAAAGTATGTAAACATAACTGATTCAGTATGATAGTTAAGTTTTTTCAGACGTTTAAAGAGTTCATTAGAGGCAGAGATCTTGTCATAATATACGCTTTTGAAAAAAAATACAACCGACATCAACTTCGAATACCTGGATGACATCTTCATATTTTCTTATAATTTTGATTTAAAAACCAAACTACTTATAAAATTTACTATAAAATGAAATTTATATGGGACCACCTCTGAAGTATTATCTACCAAACAAAAAAATAATAAAAACATACAGTCGAATTGAGTACCTCCTTTTTTGAAGTCGGTTGAAAAAAAAACTGTCGAGCGCTTAGTGTACGCAACGTATGATGGAAATATAAGCGATTATCTAAACCAGCCTAAACATATTTCCATGAAACCTGGCAACACCGCCAGCCCACTGGATATTCGAATAGTAATGAGCTTTACTTGAGGAGAGAAAGGAGCTAAATCCTCCAAGGCTTGAGCATTTGGAATGTCTATAGATTCCCTCTACTTGGCTAGGTAGTTGTGTTTTTGTTTATAGTAATAGAGACGGAGATAAAAGTCTGTGTGTACTAAGTACGTAAGTAGACTTATAGATAATTAGGTTGATTCTTTAACCTGCTTACAAAACTGATAAATATCCTGCTTCCACCGATGTAGCGGTGTAATTCGATAAAGAAAAAGATTGAAAACAGCCGCTGGTAAAGAAAAAGCCTATCCTATCTCGATTTTCCTTTACCCCTCGATCAGCGAATTACCGGCAGAATGTTCCCGAAATTAACTAGAAAATTGAGGCAGTGGGGTAATCGATCCGGGTCAATGTCAACCCATCCATCATTTCGGGGTAAAAACTGAACGTATGTGACGGGCCGGTCGTATATCATGCGCACTCATCGGGTATACACGATGTACTAAACTCATGCTTCTCTAGCAATTTGCTATATGAATACTTAATGACCGAGTGTAGCGAAAGTCTTCGAGTCTACTTGAAGCAATCGGCGTTTGTGTGTAGATATCTTTGTATACAGTGTTAGTTCTAATAAGGTAGCATCCTTTTAAGAGCATAATTTGTATATCAAAATAAAAGAAAAAAATGAAAATCCACCAACATTGAAATCGCAATAATCGCCTGTATGCGCATGGAGTTCATTAGAACGACGGACATATTCTAGGATATAATAGTACCCATCAATAAGAAAAACTTTTACTATGGGTTCACCTCTGAAATCGTGAAAAAAAACCAGCTGTAACTAGTTACTAACCGTCTTATGCATAAAACACTAAAAAGTATTCCTATTTTTGTTAAAAAGTGTTTTGTCTCCTTTTTTCAAACGCAAGTTATTCGAAAGAAATTTGACAAAACACTTTTTAACTAAAATAGATTTGAAATACATTTTATTGTCCTTTTTTTATTTTATTTGAAATGCGTTTTATGCATATGAGTATTTATGTCGGGATATTTTACTAAAATAACAAAATTAGTTAGACGCTAGAGGCAAGAAGTTGCCATCGCCTATCGACCACTGCAAGACAACAAACAATGCAAGTTTAATGCCTACTTTTCAGGGAGAGGATTTATGTGAAACTAATAAACTTTTTTTTTATGTCAAGTGACGAGACAAGCAACTTTCACCTGATGATAAGCGTCACGCCTGCCACTAACAGTAGCAGTGCTAGAATTGTGAACTTGCGAACACAATCCTGCGCCGCACTGCATTGCGCTCGTCACCCTGAGATATTAGATGTTAAATCTCTTCATACCCAGTAATTTCTCTGGTAATATTGCCCTTCAAACCGGAACACAGTAATGCTTGCACACTACTGCTTGGCGGTTGAATAACTGGCAAAGGTGTGGTACTTCCCCAGGCGGACTCTGCAGTAGAGTCCTACCACTACAAAATCTTATTATTAATGTAATATTATTATTAAGTTATTACAGTTCTTTGTATCGGTTTTCCAGTCTATTATTGAAGAAAAAAATGCTTTCTCGGAAATGACTGAAAGGCGATTAACACCAGCTAACAGTAGTTTTATTTTTTAAATGTCAAATCTATGACAGAATCGGTATTTCACTGATAAGAACTTCTTTCAGCTCTAGCTGGTGTAAACCGATTAATCCGCGGCCTTGTCATGCTATCATTGACTGATTTGCGATCATTGGATTTGCGCATGATTTTTAATCGCATTTAATCTACTTATAAATTCTAATTATGTGTGTACATATCTCGTTACGGTTGAGGTCGTTGGCATTTTTCCGTAATATGTGAATAGGCTATATGGCTGTTTTTTTTTTAATTATCTAAATATAGAAATAAAATGACTTATTACGGATGAAATTAGATGCCAATCATGTCATCTGAATTTTTCCTTCGGTCATTTTTACATAAAGAAACAGAGCAACTTATATTTTTTTTTACTGTTACTGGGTAAAATCATTAAAAATCGCACGTCTAATATGTAAGTTTGAATGACCGTTACGCGTGGCGGACGTTAGCAGATTGAGCAAATAAGTATGATGTCACACACTCCGTCCGCAAAATAGGATCAGCGGCTGCAAGTCGCTCATCGCAACTCCTTATCCTCCATGAGCCATACTCATCCCCGCAACCCTTACATATACACCACCATCACAAGCGAAAGGACAATTCTACTTAGCCGGTAGTGGACAAATAAGCTTAGGGACCTTAATCCTAAATCTCTGATAGATGCGAAAGCATCCTTTCCGCGCCTGTGCCTAGTCTACTCATATTTTGGGACCATGGAAATAAAACTCATGGAAGGCATAGATAGATCTAGTAAATAATACGCATTTAATTATTTCTTTAATCTAACCGACTTTGAATACCAGCAGGGCTAACAGGCGCACCGCGAGAAAATTTTGTCGTGTCATTAGTCGGGCGAAAACGAGACAAACTTATACAGATTCGTAGCCTTGTCCTGTTTTGTAAAATCGAGAAAATTTTCGCGCGGTGCGCATGTTAGGCGCTCTGGATGACATCTTCATATTTTCTAGTAATTTTGATTTAAAAACCAAACTACTGAACCGATTTCGATAAAATTTATATGGGACCACCTCTGAAGTATTATTACCTACAAAACATAAAATAATCATCAAAATCAGTTCATAGTTGGCGTAGTAATCGCGTAACATACATACATACATACATATGTGTGTAGCATACATATGTAGTTGTTTTAGGGCCGGTTTTTTGATCCGTGGTCAAAATCGACATAACCATTTGTTAAACTGACTATAGTTAACTAGCTAACCATTAGTTACATTTTTGACCACTGGTCATGCTAACTATGAGTCAAAAACCGATCTATTGGGTTTTTAACAATTTGTTACCGTTTTTAACTATTAGTTGGCTTAACTACGGATCAAAAAACCGGTCTTTAGTCCAATTATGTTTGCTATAGTTCTATTATTCTTAACAGTGTTCAATTATGTTTGCTTGCCATTTAGAGCGTGCTTCATCTCCCTTTTCAACCGACTTCAAAAAAGGAGGTTCTTAATTCGGCTGTGTAAGTTTTTTTTTATACAATCAAGTGACGAGACGAGCAAGACGTTCACCTGGTGGTAAGCGTCACGCTTGGCAATAACAGTACAGTGCCAGAATTGTGAACTTGCGAACAAAATCCTGCCCCGCAGTGCACTGCGCTCGTCACCCTGAGATATTAGATGTTAAATCTCTTCATACCCAGTATTTATAGTGACCTGTGGATCATAATGGTGGCGCTAGGGGTCCGCACTAAACCCTGTTCTAGAGTATTCTGTGCGTCAGTCGTTTTTAACAGCTATGACGAATCCCGGAATCTTGAGATCTTAGTCTCACGGACATAGATGGTGTGTTTCCAACTGACTTTGCCATTAGTGGGGACGCTGAAAATTCTATAGATTCTAGCCATCCCATAAAGCTAAGACTTCCATCTAAACTAAGGTTAAGTAATCAAGTAGTCAGTTACTCTAATTCCTGGATTACTGGATAAACTTATCCTAATAAATATGTAATTGAATCAGGCGTCAATTTTCCGAAGTTCATTTTAATCGAACTGTGTTGTATCTCTAGTGTATTTCCGCTAGACCGTCGTATCGAGTAGTACGGACTAGTAGGGAAAGGGGGCTAAATAATCAGTTTCCATAAAACCACCCAACGTCTACAGGGGATGTCCTTATACTCTACTTCGTGTATATGAAGTAAAATAGCTAGTGTTGCTTCCAGTTTTTCATTCAGCAGGCTATATTAGTTATTTATCGTAGCGTCTGGGCGTCAAAACGGGCGAGCGGTTAATATTTCACTTGCCGACGTTAAGTCGACGCAGATTTATGGAGCGGACAGAGCCTATGTTCTACAATTAACTAGGCTGAGAGGTTCTTTACGGCCTCACGTATATAATACACAGCTTAATAATTTAAATGACTTGCGACTGTTGAGCTGCAACCTTGCTTACACTTTTACGAGTACGAATAATGCGGAACAATAGTAATATTTTGTTTGTCAGAATTAGTAGTGACCGAGAGTGGCATTTATAACTGTATGCTACCACATCCGCCTAAAAAAATCTGCCTAACCCTAACGTTTAACCAAATACCAGAACGATGTAATTATAAGCACTACTAATTTACTCACATAAGTCACCCAGTCCCTGGCAGCTCGTCTATTCCTGGCCTAGGTAGCAGGTGAGGTAATGGAAGAGCAGGGGCTACGAAGAATCTCCGGCTGATGAAGAAACTAAGAGTAATTCAACGGGTAATGGAGACAGCTATGCTCTGAGTTTCTTTGCGCGATAAAATCCGGAATGAGGATATTTGCCTAAGAACCTAAGTCGCCGATATAGCTCTCAAAGTTGAAGTGACAATAGGCAGGCCACACTGCTCGAAAAACTGGGGAAGAAAGGTTCTGGAGTGGCGACCAGGAACCGGAAGACCGGTAGGCCTCCTACATGGTGGACTGACGAGATTGTGAAAATCGCGGGCAACTGGTGGATGGAAATTGCTGGTTGTTCACTGTACAGTGTAGCGGTCCAAGCGAGAGGCATTCATTCAGCAGTCCAAGTGTCTTCTGACTGTCCTTCTTCATCTTGGGCTGATGATGATAACACACATAAACAACAGAAATGTGTAATGTTTCATGAATTTCTTAGTTTTTGACTTATCTTAGAGTAAGAAACTATTTGCATCAATTTTAAAGGTTCATCATCATCATCAGCCCGGAGACGTCCACTGCTGAACGAAGACCTCCCCCTTAGACCGCCACACTGTACGAAAACCTGCCATTGCATCCACCGGTTGCCCGCGACTTTTACAATGTCTTCGGTACACCTAGTGGGAGGCCTTCCTACGCTGCGTCTTCCGGTTCGCGGTCGCCACTCAAGAACCTTTCTTCCCCATCGGCTGTCAGTTCTTCGAGCGATGTGGCCTGCCCATTGCCACTTCAACTTGCAAACCTTGCGACCTATGTCGGTAACTTTGGTTCTTTGGCGAATATCCTCGTTCCGGATTCTATCGCGCAAAGTAACTCCGAGCATAGGTCTCTCCATTGCCCGTTGCGTGACTCTAAGTTTCTCCAACAGGCCAGCAGTTAAAGACCATGTTTCAGTTCCATATGTCATCACTGGCAACACACACTGGTCACTGGTTTAAAGGTTCAACGAGACTTTATTACTAAGTTTAATAAAAACAGCTGCTAACATATAAAATCTAGCTTATCACATTTTCTTTATTCTCCTGGTGATTGGATATGAAAACCCAAAAGGTTCTTTCAGCAAAAGCTTCTATGCAACTTTATTGAATACAATTTCCACATGCAGATAGCGTTTTCCCAAAAGACATCATCTGAAAACTTTCGAAACATACAAACCAGCTTCGGATCCCCCGAGGAAAACAGAATAGAGTCGAAAATCAATTTATATTTAAAAGTCAATACTTTTTCTTCTAAATCGGATAGCTATTATCGGACTTGGATATAGGGAGTTATTGCTTTCTCCTATTGAGTCGTGGCGATAACTTTTTAACCCTAGTTGACATGGGGTGAATAACTCGTGCTGACAGTTGTAAGGGGTCCGGAAAGTTTCCCCTAACGCTTATTGACCTCTTACCCCTCGCGAATGCATTTTCCAGCTCCAACAATAAAGCCATAACCTTAGACGAACAAAAACATAGATGAAGCTTTACTGTAATACTAAGGCGCCTAAAAACAGCAGCGATGGTATTCTACTATAATATTATTATAAATTCGAAAGTTTGTCTGTGTCTGTGTATGTGTGTTTATGTTTGTTACTCCTTCACTCTGAAAAGGCTATACGGATTTGGATGAAATTTGGTATAGAGGTAGCTTATACTTTGGAATAAAACATAAGGTAATTTTTATTCCAAGAATTGCAGCTGAAACCGTGGGGTGCAGCTAGTATTTAAATCTTCGGTTATTTAAATTATTATTTGTAGTGGTAGGACTCTATTGCAGAGTCCGCCTGGGGAAGTACCACACCTTTGCCAGTTATTTAAATTCGGCTCGAATTACAATGTTATCTGAGAAATTACTGGGTATGATGAGATTTAACATCTAATATCTCAGGGTGACGAGCGCAGTACAGTGCGGCGCAGGATTGTATTCGCATGTTCACGATACTAGCACTGCTACTGTTAGAGGCAGGCGTGACGTTGACCACCAGGTGAACCAGGCTCTTTTCACGACAAATACGACCACTGAAGAGAGGAGTAAAAGTAGGGCCTTCGCTTATCTGTGAATACGACAATAATAATAAATTACGTATTTTAAACAAAATGTCACACATTTTCGGACTGGTGAGTGGACTGCCTTACTTTAAAGTGATTGGCTGTAAGTCTACAGGATTATGACCTTGGAGTGTCATAAACCGAAAAAGGGTCATTTTCCTTAAATTTTACTATGAGGCCAACATCAAAATCACAAAAAAACAGCTGTTCCATACATTTCGTCAAGAGACAATGAGCTCTTTCTAGGAAACAGCATGTTTTTTCGCAATTTCAGAGTTGGCTTTTAAGTGTTATTCCCAATGATAAGTCCAATGACCCCCTTTCAGCTTAGTGCACCCCAGCTTATATCCCTGCATTACAGCGTATTTACAGCGTCCCGGCTTATTTTAGGTGCTTCCGTTACTTAATGTGTTCGTCTATCTTTTCTTATTTCGTCCGTGGTCATATCTTTGATGGAAATTCCTATGGAGATCGACAGAATGCCATTGACGAATGCTTTCTATCGGGGGAGGAAGTGTTTGCATAAATCACTCTGCTATTTTACAATCGAACGCAAACTCGTATCGCCTCTTAATTTATTTTGATGTTTGTATTTCTTTGCTTTGCCGACTCACGTCACTCACGTGATTTAGCAACGGGAAATTATGTTTATATATGTTTGAAATACGTATTTCGTAGCTCTCTCTCTCTCTCTCTCTCTCTCTCTAAAAATACAGGGAGAGTTTATAACAAAACTAACAATATAAGATTACGTGAAACGGTAGTGGAAAAAAAACAAAAGAAGGTTATTGTACTCCACTTTCACTATCTCCTCTGAAATCGTGAAAAAATATTCAGATATCCCATACATTTTAACGAGGGTGTTTTTTTTGTACGGAACAGCTATATTTATTTCTGATTTCAGGATTGGCCAAAAGTAAACGTTTTTCATAATTATGAGTAGGTACAATAACCTCCTATCGTTACGAGTAGCGCGTTTAGTACCTTCATAAGAACCTAATTTTGTGGTTCAATACCTTCTATTACTCTGTGTTCAATACAGACAGTTCACATAAGTCACATGGGACAGTTAGGAAAATATTAATAATAATAATAGTTCAATTCAGGCAAACAGGAGTTACAAAACACGAAGATAACTCGACGAAACGTTACGAAGATAACTCGACGAAACGTTAATGACGTATGTAATCCAGCAACACAGTGCCGATATTGATAGTAATTATGATGATTTGACTGCCTTATAGTTCAGTCGGTAGAGTGTCTGCCTTCAGATCTGTAGGGTGTGGGTTCGATCCCCACGGATTCTCACCCAGGATAAACATTTATGTGACGAATATAGAACATGTTTGTTCTGTATCTGGGTGTAGTATCTATATTTACAAAAAAATAAGTATTCTATCTGGTTTCTATATTACAAGCTTTGCTTAGTTTGGGGTTGGATGGCGCTGTGTGAAATGTCCACGGTTTTTTTTTATTTTATTTTTTATATATGATGACGATAGATTACCTTGTCACATTCTTTTTCTTCATTCATTCTCATGTGTGCATTAATAATCACAGCTGTCTTAAATCATAATAGTTGGCGTGTCACATGTAAATGTATAGAATTTCCCATGTCGTCAAACGCCTAGTGCCACACAATTTACTATGGTGCACTGAATGCGCCCTCGTGACCTATTTCGGGTGTTATATCTCTAGTCTGAATTCCAGCACGAGCTCGAATGGCCGGTAGAATCCGTGGCATGTGAAATGAAGGCTACATAGCCAAGAAAATATAGGCTCTATGCCGACGATATGTTGCCGAAGTTAAACGTTTAAACTAAGAAAATTTTGTAATTACAAATCACTAATGAGTTCTGTGTAAACAAGCGCCTTTCAGTCCTCTAGCCACTGAGCTACGGTCGTCTTCCTGCCTGCCATACATAAACAATGCCACAATATTAAATATTAAAGTGGAGGCCTAAGTCCAGCAGTGGCCGTCTTCTGGCTGATGATGATGATGATATAGCATTTGAGCATTTCTTCTAGATCAACTGTTTTTTTTGGTCGCATTTCATCAATGATTTTATATTAAGATCCAATAAAAACCACGAAACAAAAATACCTAACCTCTACGCAAAGATCTACGAAGATCCTAAAATAAATTGTGATAATTTTTTCAGTCGTTAATAAAGTTTTTTTCCAATGATATCTCATTGTAGGGCCAGTAGGTATTGACAATTTTGTAAATGTTCTAGGTAAGTTAGGAAGGTTCTTAGTACGTTCCGAGAACGTCTCGGTTGGCGCGCACGGTAAACGAGTCAGGTTGTCTCCCGCTAATGTGGTGGACTGACTGGACAAGATTTATTAACTCTGAACAAGTCTATTTATTAAGTTGTTTAATCTCTAAGCAGCTAAATCTTGTTGTTTATTGTCTTGCATCCCTTGTTTTTGTCCTTTTGTTAAATTCTTCATAATTAAATATATCGTTGACCATTGACGTTTTGGCTTAGCAGGTGTACTTAGCATAAAAGCATAATCAGCCTTTTTAATAGACCACTGTTTGACCATGCCTACCCACGAAGGGCGATTGGGCTATATCTACAACAGCCGTCCCAGTTAGGTGTTGATGAATTGGTCCAGTTCAGCTCAAACTTAGTCATATAAAAACTTCTCCTATATACTAAACAAAGTGATGACTCCCGCTATAAGCAAGCCTACACTACACATTGTAAGAAAACTACACTATAAAGCTGCGCATCCACTGCCTCGGATTCGGTATAAGAGGACGAAACGTCGGCATTTTTAAATGCCGACGTTTCGTCCTCTTAAATTCCGATAGCATTATCTATCGCTATTTGCTATTGGCATTTTTAAATGCCGATAGCAGCGATGCAGTCCACTGCATTCAGATTTTGCTTTTGCTTTACCGAATGACGAGATCGCTGCGGATGACGTTAGCGGCAGAAATACCGTTATCTTAAATGCCGATAGCAGCGATGCAGTCCACTGCATTCAGATTTTGCTTTTGCTTTACCGAATGACGAGATCGCTGCGGATGACGTTAGCGGCAGAAATACCGGTATCTGGCACGAATTTGCCGATTCAGTGCACGCAGTCCCATAGAAATCAATACAAAGCATCCGTCCGCTCCGTCCGCTCCGATGCCGGCGCAGTGGACAAACACACAACACCTGTGGCATAATCGGTGCGCTACATACAAACAATGCGCACCCGCGCCGTGGCGCGGTGGTTCGTTTGTTCCGATTCGGTGCTTTTAGCACGAGAACTACAATTAATTAATAGATCAGACAGTCCAGCATTTTTAAATGTGCCCCACGGTAATGATGAGGAAAACAACCTATTTAAAAATACATACCATGTTACTTCGGTCGACTCATTAACTCTGACACTAGGGCTCGCCACTCAGCCTATACGAATTTACTTACTTTCCCAACTAATGAAACTATAAAAGAACAATCAGTTCAGTATCTAGCAAAAGAAGCGTTCTACTAAAACTAGACGGTTTTGGCTACATTTTTTTTCCTCTCCTACTTCTCTTATTATAATACAGTACTAGAGGTTCCCCGCGACTTCGTCCGCGTACAAAAGAAATTCGGCCCGCTCCCAAAATTCACCACTTTAAATCATCCCGAGCAAATTTTTACCCCCCTCCCTGATGATTGGTCCGTAAGTAGTTCGTTCAGCAGTGGACGTCTTCTGGCTGATGATGATTGGTCCGTAAGTAGTTTGTTCAGCAGTAGACGTTTCTGGCTGATGATGATTGGTCCGTATGTAGTTCGTTCAGCGGTGAACATCTTCTGGCTGATGATGATTGGTCCGTAAGTAGTTTGTTCAGCAGTGGACGTCTTCTGGCTGATGGTGATTGGTCCGTAAGTAGTTCGTTCAGCGGTGGACGTCTTCTGACTGATGATGATTGGTCCGTAAGTAGTTCGTTCAGCAGTGGACGTCTTCTGGCTGATGATGATTGGTCCGTAAATAGTTCGTTCAGCAGTGGACGTCTTTTGGCTGATGATGATTGATCCGTAAGTAGTTAGTTCAGCAGTGGACGTCTTCTGGCTGAATATGATTGGTCCGTAAGTAGTTCGTTCAGCGGTGGACATCTTCTGGCTGATGATGATTGGTCCGTAAGAAGTTCGCTCAGCAGTGGACGTCTTCTGGCTGATAATGATTGGTCCGTATGTATCACAAATTTAAATTTCAATACTTTACAGTAAAGATAATTCATAGAACTTGACCAGCAATATTTAAAGCTCTCCCCCTTAAAATAAGTAGTTAGATGTAATTATGTGCTAAGCTAGTCCTATCATCTCGTCGGAAATGTTACTGTAGCTAAGCCGCCTTGTTGACTTGAGCGCTCCGTGACAAGGGTGTTGACTGATGATCCGCTATTGTGTCAACTATCACTTATCCCTTACCTTCCTAACTGAATTGTTCCTGGACAAAACGAACAGAATAGACCAAAACACTTTGCAGTTCTCTAGCTCTACGCCTTGAATAATCTAAAGTTATGATACTTATGTTAATAATCTAGGTCTAATATGTTTATGTTTTTTTTAATATTTTGACAGGCTGTGTTTGACCACAGCTTTGCCGAGACTGAGAAATTACTCTCAAAATAAACTAACTGAATCTACTGCTAGATGCTTGGCAGATTTTTAACTTGATGGTAGCTAGACTACTTAGTAATAATCTACTTCTTATTCGGAGCCGCGGTAGCTTAATGGGAAGTCTTGGTAGCCTAATGGGAAGACCGCTAGACACGGACTCTGTCGTGGCGTTCAAATTTCGGGGCCGTATCAATTATCTATTTGGAGTTTATGTTCGGATTTTCATACCACTATAGTTTTTCGGTGAAGAAAAAACATCGCTTGGAACGTCCGGAGAAGATACCCAATAGTTAATTACCCTTCGAGGTTAGGTCTATAACCAGTATTAGTGGACTATTAACAAAGCTGATGCTAACCTACATGATACCTTAAATTAGTATTGCACATAATCTTATAACGCATATTTAATTTACTAACTTAGAAATTAACGACATTAAAGTCTTACTAAATTGAATACCCGCTCCTGTTCGAGCATCCTCGAAACCTATAAAAACAAACTTGACCTTAATTAAATCATAAACAATTCTGTTTACCAAATAACTCTCCAAAGTTTCCCGTAGAATATTCCAAACGCGGCCAACCGTCAGACCGTTCAAAATGGAAAACTTGCTCGAGTTTTTAAAGAAATTACCCACAGTGGCTAATAAGAGCACTTACGCAAATAACAACAGTATATTAGGCTGATATTAGGTCGGAGTTGGCACGCTGCGCTGAGGCCACAAATGCCACACTTACTTTTTAATTTACAAAGCTCTCGCCGCGATTGGCCGGTAACAACCGGTTGCAAAGTAAACTCGGGGTTTATCTTCGCAGATAAATCTTAGGGCCATTTACTTTACAGCGCTGTTCTCTGGCTTCTACTCCGCCGAATGACTGCTGTAGCCGTATTCTAAACCCTGGAGAGTTTCGCGACTTACTATCGTAAACGAAAATGTAAACTGTTATATATTAGAGTACCTACACATGTGTGTGTCCGTATGTAGTGTTGGCTGCGTCCACCACGTTGTTCCGTTATCAAACTACGTACAGATTTCATTAAGTTGTAACAGACGATGGAGGTCACTCAAGTCAACTCTGCCCAAAAAAGTACTGTAATATTTTCGGGGTTTTTTCAAACCCCAATTTTGATCTATATAAATTCAAAAACAAAGAACTTCCATAGAAAGTTTCATCCCCCATTTTAACCTCTTAATTCAGCCCTGTCGCAAAATCCGTTCTTAGCTGACGTCTCCTACCTATAAACTACCTACCTGCCAAATTTAAGCTTCAGAGATCAAGTTTTTTTAACAGGCATAAGCCTTTATTAACTACATTATCTACAATGACTACTTAGCCTACTACACAACAAAAAACAAAAGGATTGTATCCAGACCGATGAAAGTCTAGAGACAATCCAAATGCTCAAACCCACTACCAGTCGGCAGCGTACCCAGCATGCTGGCGGCATTGCCACGCTGGATGGCAATGCTTATGCGTTGAGCCAAATAAACGCCAGCATTTTGATCACGCGTCGCGTCGACCAGGCGCTCGGATATGTTTTTGAAAAGATGATGAGCTCCCGGTCCCCACGGACCCAATGTCTCAACACCAAACGGCTCAAATATGTAACCTCTGCCGAGGTTAGCATATTTGCGCCGCTTGTGCCGCTCCGCCGAATTTGCCGCCGCACCAGCCCTACTCTGTGTCTCAGGAAGATGTGACGGTGCCAAAGTATCAACGCAAGTTGCGTCCCATACAAGGGGCCGTCCCATCTTCCAAGGCACAAGTGTCATACCGTCAGGTCTTTTGCCATCGTCACGCGCAAGGCCGCTCGGTTCGAGCACAGCTGCAACATTGGCGGTGGATAAAGCCCGGCGTATGACATCATTCAGGCTAGCGTGGCGGCCGATCCGACCAGCGCTTCTTGAGCAAGAGAGACCATGGTGACCGAGCTGATCGACAACAGTACCACACTGGCAGCGATGGGCCTCACAGCACCTTGCACCCAAGCGCAAGCTGACAGCTAGACGAAATGCAGTTGGGTCCAAAAGGCTACCAGTGTTAAAGGAGGGAATAGCCTGCAACCAAAGACCTGATTCCCATACAGAGACAGCAAGGATACGAGCGCGATCTGCGACGCTAGTACACGTATCTAGAAGAGATTTCCGTGCTAGTTCACAGATCGGCCCATCCCATAGTCTCTGCGAAGACAAAGTCCTCGGAAAATCAGTATTTGGGCAAGCCTCCCTCCAAACATTCTTGGCCTCATTCAAATGAGCTACTACTACACCGGAATGGCCTAAAGAGGGAAGAAGGATTTTTTCAATTAATTTATGTGTACTATGAACTGAGGACAAGAAAGCTGGTAGAGCTACACTTGAAATTTTGCGGATCCCTAAGCCTCCTAACCTTACTGGTAGTGAGGCTTGTGACCATGTCCTGTCATTCATGTCAACATTCAAAACCGATATTAGTGTTTCCTTTACGACATTGTCTAAGCTCGAAAGGAGCTCACCGTGTTTCCACAGTGGACTACATCGTAAAGTGTATATAAATTTTGGCACAAACAGACAATATTTGATAATGGTAAACGCCATGTGGGCATTAATATTGAGTAACCTCCTGGAGGCACTCATAAAATTTTGAATTTTTTCTTCTACGAAAGGTGAAAAAGACTCATCTAAAATCGGTGAACCCAGTAGGCGAAGAGAACATCTATCCACAGATTTGATGTTTGGAGCCAAATCATTAAATTTTGCAATAACCAAATCTTTGTTCGGACATGAATCGCAAACATAGAGTTCGCATTTTGAAAAATTTAGTTCTAAGCCAATAAGACGAAATTCGTCTATGAGAATTTGCAAATCATTTAGGACAGTGCTCACATCACCTCCTAAGGTTCCGTCATCCAAATACCAAACATTAAGTTTGGATTGGAGACGTTGAATAATTGGATGAATGGCCAGGCTGAAAATGGCGGGACCGAATGGATCACCCTGTTGGCAGCCTACTGAAGATAACAAAACATTATTTTGGTATGTTAATTTTGTGGGATTGCCGTAGCATTGCCAAAGAAAGTTGAAAACGTCTGGAATTTTGTCTTTGATTTGTGTCAACAGGGCGCCTCTATCGACCGAATTAAAAGCATTTTTGACATCCACCTTTAGTAGCACCTCTCCACAATTTTGATCCAAAAAAGTCCGGAGAGAATGAACAGCAGCCTCACACCCACCTCGCGAACCAAAACCAAGCTGTATTGGTTGGAAAAGGCTACTCAAAAGAGCAACCTTTTGCCTACAGTCTGCCTTGGCCGCGAGGCGACGGTATGTGGTGCCGACCGCAATAGGCCTGATACCACCATCTTTTTTGATAAGTGCGCATAAATTTGCGCCGTACAAAATTTCGATAACGTCACTATTGACTCGTCCCGACAACATAAGACTTACCAAAGCTGTAAGGTCTTTTAAGAGGGTCTCGCCCACCTCACCAGAGCTAAAAGATAGAAGATCTTTTAGATGTTGAGGTGTTAGGCCATCAAGGCCGCCAGCTGAGCCACTCCGAAAAGACGCCACAGCCGTTGCAATCTCCTGAGTCTGGACATCAATGGCAACGTCATCAGGTTGTGGTGGCTCAGGGAGGTGGAGGTTTGCCGCCGCAGGTGGATGTTTGTCACGAAGTGACTGAATCGTTTCTAATGTGTGGGGGGCAATGGTGTCGCTCGAGAACAAGACACGTGCGGCGCCTTTGATATCACCATCACTCATTTTGTTCTCTACTAATTTAAAAGTTACCGAATCGTCAGAGTAGATTTCGAGATTTCGTAAGTTTAATCCCCCGTTTCTCGCCCTAAATTCATCCCTGTCAAAAAATATTAGTAACATCAAATTTTATTTTGAATTGACTACTCAAACATCAATTTTCATCAATATGTCTTCTAAAACAAAGAACTTTCATAGAAATTTTCATCTCCCATTTTACCCCCTTAATTCAGCCCTGTCACAAAATCCGTTCTTAACTGACGTCTTCGCCTACCTATAAACTACCTACCTGCCAAATTTCAGCTTCAGAGATCAAGTAGTTTTCGAGATTTCGTTTTCAGCCTTGTAAAGTTTAATCCCCCGTTTCTCGCTCTTAAATCATCCCTGTCAAAAAATATTAATAACATCAAATTTTATTTTGAATGGACTACTCAAACATAAATTTTCATCAATATGTCTTATAAAACAAAGAACTTTCATAGAAAGTTTCATCTCCCATTTTACCCGCTTAATTCAGCCCTGTCACAAAATCCGTTCTTAGCTGACGTCTTCACCTACCTATAAACTACCTACCTGCCAAATTTCAGCTTCGGGGATCAAGTAGTTTTCCAAGATTTCGTGTTTAGTCAGTGAATATATATATGAGTGAGTGATTTTCGCTTTTATAACATTGTAACATTGTATTGTAACATTTTATTGTTTTAATAGAAGATTATCAAGTCGAATAAGTCATGAAATCACAGTTAGTCACACGCAATTAGTCAAAGTCGAGTCCAAGTCATGCCCTAGTAAAGTTGTGGCGACTTTACTATGAGCTTTTACGGAGTTTTGAAAACAACTCAAAAAGTTTTTTTTTACCACATTATATCACTTGCCCACACTCGTGCATGTAATTCAACACACAATGAATAAAACACCACCATTTTTAAACATATACAGTCTTACTTAAAAAAACTTTTCAATCTTAGTCGATGCTTTGTCAACTTCTCACTGACGTGAAGTTGCACGTGCAAGAAAAGGACAGAGAAGTTTAAGCAGTGACTACGGTTGAAAAGTTTTTTTAAGTAAGACTGTAATTCGCGAAAAAACACTAGTTTAAGAAAATAATAGAATGCAGCGACATGATTTTTCCGTGTTCCCGCCAAAACTCTTGTGGTATCGGTTAGAGTCCTTACATCATCCCGAGTGGCATAGGCTATTTTTTTTTAAATCATTATAGTGACTACGGTGCCATTATAAAAAAAACCCACTTTCTTTTATTCACTTTTTAGTTCGTTTTTAGCCTGGAGGATCTAGCTCTCGTATATAATCAAAGGTTTTTAGCTGTCGTATGTTTTTAATTTATTTTCATCACACTTGCTCGTAAAGTGGATCTTATTGCATCGGTTTTAGGCTCATAATCTAAGCTATTACGCACGCGTGCTTTTTACTTTACATTACGGCACTTGTGCTATAATAGGTATAACCCGGTAAAGTCAAGTTTGTACGTGACTGCAATTAGACGTATGTATACGAAGCACTCTTAATATAGCCGGGTAATACTTACAGGTTTTTTTGTAATACCAACAAAGAGTTCTTATGCCGCTGAAGTAAATGTCAACCTGCGCGCGCGTTGCTGGTTTGGGCGCCATTTTCCGCAAATGTTTGTTGACGTTTTCGCTGTGTGGTTGATTGTAATCAAAAAGAGTTTGTTTTTTCCTCGCAAGTGTGACGAAAACAGTCGTATGGAACTCTTGTGCTATTAGTCATTACGCTCTCGGCTTCCTTATCGCGCTCGCCTGCGGCTCGCGCGCATATTACCGCCTCTAGTGTAATGACCAACATAGCACACTTGTATCATAATGTACTATTGTTTTTTGTATGATGTATTACTCCTTTGTAGGTACATAATATATAAAAAATACTATTGGCGGGTGAACTGTAATTAGCTAAACTACCTCAGTAGATGAGTATGATGCAGTTTTAAATGCATTGTAGGTACATTAAAGGTATAATGGTGGTGGTGTAGAGTGGAGAACTTGAATGTGTAAATACAACGTATGACCTTATGACTCGAAGGACTGACGATATTTGTGTAAGTGGCTAGACGCAAAAATCTAAAGATCGGGCTGGCTGGTAGGCTTGCATTGGAAGAGGCTTCTATCAGTAGACTGAGGTAGGCTGATGATAAAGATAGTAAAAATATAAACAAAATGTCTCATATTTCTATGTGTAATTAATAGCGGGAGTAAACAATAAATAAGTATAAGTATAAGTATAGTTGCAATTTATTCCACTTAGGAGACTTATCTTCAAAATGTTTGATAGGTTATATTAATTCGCTTAATTCACTATGTTAACTTCTTTCACTAACAATCTTACCTTGACTTGTTATTTTAATAAACCATGTAGTCTGCACCTATAATTGTGGTGACGTTTAGCTAGTAACTAACATACCATGTATCAGATGTGGGAAATGACGTACATCATGTTGGTGTTCTTAGTAAATAAATAAATAAATAATTGATATATTTAAATATAATAATTATATATAAAACCTATTGGATTATTTACAAATACATTATAGGTACATATGTACAAAACTTCAAATAAATATTTAAACTAACTATAAACTATTTACCTGTATACAATAAAATATTTAAAGATAATAAAAAAATAATTGGGGGGACATTTATTGCACACAGCGTCATCTATATCTATATATATATATATATATGTCTCATTATTATTGTGAATTTTACATCTAGTAAAATTAAGCTTCAAAATCGCCATAGTTGAAGCATCCTACCATTAAATTTTACTATCGTGTTGTCGTCCCATAATGAAAGTATTTTCAGGTTACATGTCGTAAATGGGGCACATTGGCAGAAATAAACACGAACTCGTCGCGCAAAACTGTTTGCGTACAAATTGTGAACATTTTAATAAATTAGTCGCTGGCTCTCATTCGGCTGACGACACGAAAGGTGGGTATCCGTAAACATTATATTTCGGTAGTAAAACATAACAAGCTTATAAAACCGCAACATAATCGCGAAGGGTCCCCGGCGAAGTCCCACAGGAACCATTTCGCGTGGCTCGCCCCGAAAATTACTCGCCCCACGTAATTTTGAGCTTTTTCTTTTGTTATTCTTTAAGGCCACCCGAGATTTGCGACGTTATGATCTCATTTTGAGTTATGAGAAAAAACTCTTAGTAGGTCCCGGCGCGCGGAATCATTGTCCATAGGATTAGGTGCTTACTGGGAATTCGGCCTATTTCGCCGGAGAATTATTCTGTCCCCGGCGTAACAATTTCCTTGTTTGAACGAAATTTTTCTTCCTCTAATTGCGTTGATTTATAAGTCTTTTGAACAATGAGGATTTGTTACGTTGCTGAAGAAGCGAAAAAGTTTCTGTAAGAACCTAGTATTTTTCTCGAAAAGTATAAATGAAAACAACAAGTACATAGAGGAGAGACTTACTCCACCGGACGCCACTCAGCTGATCTATATAAATAAATAAAAAATGTTTACATTTCACACAGTGCCATCTAGCCTCGAACTAAGACAAGCTTTTACTATGGGAACCAGATACCTGATAGAATACTTAATTGTATACCTTAAAGGTAAAGCCTTTACCGCATGCTCAGTTGTATAGCGCCGTGCGTAAACTTTACGGTATTTTTTAATTTCCATAAAAATAAGTATATCAGAATTCCACTAAGGAGTTTCACATTACGAGATTAAGTAAGCTAAATGATCGAACTTCCTTGGAAGCGCTTTTGCTCAATACGTTTGTCTCACTTTCATACTAAATAGAAAATCAGTTATAGAAAATAAATATTATAAATAGAAAATGAGATGAAATATGTAATTGTAATTTTCACCACGCGCACGTAGCGCCATTTGTTAATTCGCGCCATTTCATCTGTCCTCCTAGGAGGATTATGGCGTCGCGCTTTGTGCATTTGCCAGTGTCAAGTATTTTTTTGTATCAAGTTTTTGATAATTTTCAAGTGTACGTCGCAGTCAAAGTCACAGTCCAGTCCAGTCATGCCCGAGTAAAGTCGTAGCAACTTTACTACAAGCTTCTTCGGAGTTTTGGAAACAACACGAAAAGACACTACTTTAAGAAACGTTTTAACGAAGACGAACTTTAGAATGAAGTTTTTTTTCTTCTTTCCTCCTAGGAGGATTATGGCATCGCACTTTGTGCATTTGCCAGTGTCAAGTATTTAGTTGCGACTTTCCGACCGATATTTATAAACAAAATAATAAAGTTTGTTTCATTATCTGTTGTACTTTTGTTATCTGTTTTCTCGCAAATGTGTTGTAAAACGTTGTATGGTACACGTGCGGAATTGGTTTTTACAAACTCGTGACTATGGCATTCGTCTACTCGTTTGTCTACCAACTTACCGCACTCGTAAAATAAATAACTATTATCTTATTCTGTCATATTATTTAGGTACTTCATGTTAGGTACTATTTTACTTTACTTTCTCGAATAATGAGGCAATTTCTATTCAAGGTACTGGGGTCTCGGGCAGTAAAGAAACTGTTATAAGTATTTTGGGTGGTATAAAAGAAGTAACAAAGAAACATAATCTATATGTAGTCTGCCCCAGACAAGGTACATATTTTTCTCCACAGCAGACGTTATTTCAATAATCAAAAACTGTTAATGTGATTGTTTTTGTAGGTAATTGATAGATACATATTTTTAACATAGTTATCTTTTTTATTATTTTCGTTATAATTATGTAATCTTTTAGTTACAAAATCGAATGTAGTATGTACTTGCCAGTTCGATTTTGTGTAACTGATTGTAAAAATAATAACTAACGATTTTTAGACACCTGAATTACATTTAATAGTACCTTTGATTGATATACCTTAACTTGTATCATATAAAACGATTACTGTCATTATTGCTGTGATAAAAAAATATATATACTTCTTCTTTGATTTTTCTGCAGTCTGTACGGAAAATACTACTGTGGCAGATTTACAATAGTTGATAATAATTGTGGCAAATTAACTTTGGGGCGAGTTTACAATGAGCCAAACTATAACTATAAAAGGCTTTGTCCTGACTGACTGACTGACTGACTGACATATAGACAACGTACAGCCCAAACCGCTAAACGTAGAGACTTGAAATTTGGAGGGTATGTTTTTGGAGAGGTGTAAACGCCCACTAAGAAAGGATTTTTCGAAAATCAACCCCGAAGGGGGTTAAATGGGGTGTTAAAGTTTGTATGAAACTTTTTATTCTCTGGTTCGATTGATACAAAACTTGGTATACATATTCTACTATAAAAATAAGAAGATACGGGTGTCACAGTTTTTTCAAAATTAGCTCCCGTTAGTATAAAAAAAATAACTAAGTTTTAGTGATAGTACGTTTGTTTCTCCTTAACTTTGTAACGGCTGTACATATTAAAATGAAATTTGGTATAGGGATGGGGATAGATGTGGGGATGGGGGTGGGGGTGGGGGTGGCGATGATACTGGGAACGGAGACGGGACTGAGATAGGCATGTTAATATTAAGATTACAATTGGTATCGGGATGGGGATGGGGATGGGGTGGGGATGGGGCGGGGCTGGGTGGGGATGGGGAGGGAATTTGGTGGGGACAGGCGGGGATGGGATGTGGATGAGGCTGGGAACGGGGATGGGGACGGGGATGGGCGTGTTCATATTAAAATGACATTTGGTATCGGGATGGGGATGGGGAAGGGGCCGCTTATAGGGATGAGGCTGGGAATGGGGACGGGGATGGGCGTATTTATAGGTCGGCTGAACAGATGGAGCTGCATTTTTGGATAGGTAGTTTAGCATAAGGTTCGGAAACGGACATAGGCTATTTTTTTGTAGGTCCACGCAGACGACTGTTTGACGGACATAATTATTATAGATACTGTACAGCCTAAGCTGCTAAATTAATTTTTTACATTAAATTTGGTCATCCTCAAGCAAACTTAAAGACTTGCAAGCGGCTTGGAAAAAATGCAATAATATACGTATTTTAGTGATTCAATTGAGTTGGGCCCCGATTTAACCGAATTCCAGTATTCAAAATTACTACGCGGGCAAAGCCGCGGGCAAAAGCTAGTTTAACATAGAAATACCCAAGTCTAGAATAATTTCACATAAATCTTATGTGAAATTGACTCTTCTTTTTCATAGATCAAGACCATGAAATCGTGATAATTTTATAAAACTTGCGAGACTACAGTAAGTATTCAGCACAGAAAAGCGAAAGCCATACTTCTTGTCTTCATACTGTAGGTATTATTTGTGTCATTGTCACTCATTTTAAAATGTTTTTTTTTAATTATTAATAGGCTTGCGTTTGACTGCCAACTCGTCTGATGTTAAACGAAGATGCAGTCTACGATAGAGCACGCTTGCCTAGAAGAAACCGATTCACTCGCTTCACTTATAAGTGATGAGGACATGGCTTGCTCTACAACATAGCTGAAGTCTTCCCTGTGCTGTCGGGGAATATCCGCGTGGTGGGCTAAAGCTGCAAATCTGTTGTAACATCAGTTTAACATCCAGCTCTTTGACTATGGCCTGTGTTAAGAGCGACCGTGGATAACTAATTGAAGTGGTTAGGACTCTATTGCACAGTCCGCCTCGGGAAGAACCACACCTTGGCCAGTTATTCAACCGCCAAGCAGTAGTGCGCAAGCATTAGTGTGTTTCTTTGAAGGGCATTGTTACCGGAGAAATTACTGGGCATTAAGACATTTGGCATTTAATATCTCAGGGTGACCAGCGCAGTGCATTGCGACGCTGGATTTTCTCAATTCTGGAACTGCTACTGTTATGGGTTATCTACACTCCATTACATAAAATATTATATATATTCTGCGTACGTGAGCAATGTTCACCACAGATTTCTCAGCTCGCGAAGTTTTTTTTTTTTTGTGTTCGTCTGCAATCAGTCTTCAGACTATGAGCAGTTTTGTTGTAGTATTTTGGTTGTCGTGTAGGAGAAATGATCCAGTGCGTATTTCTTCTTATCTTTATGCATCATTTCCGTCCAATTCCATGATGTATTGTCTACGTAGCCTCTTTGGATACTGTAGTAAGCTGAAGTTCGCGAAGTATCATACTAATATTATAACTGCAAAAATTTTTGGCGGTATGTGTCTGATTGTTTCCTACATCTTCACGCCAAACGGCTGAACGGATTTGGATGACCTTCAGAACGGAGATAGCTTATTTCTCGGATAAAATGTAGACTACTTTTTAATATAATCATCAACCCCGTTTTTCATCTTCAAAAAAAGGGTGAACCCGCGAGCTGTACATAGTCATGATTTAAACCTACGCGACATATTGTCGCTCTCCGCCTGTCCTAGAAACGCCACTCTAGGTAAAAGCACTCTCCACTGCACAGCTAGACCGTCCGCTGAAATTACAGGGCACTCTGGTTCGAAACTTTTGCCAACATCTCAGTAACAACTGTACACTCGTTACATAAGGTGTACAAACAGCTTGCCAGAACAACGCACTCTTTCCGCCGAATTGTTTACGACAGGAACGATACAGAACATTTTCAGATCTCATATTTCGGATTTGCTGCTCATTTCAATTTGGCGAATAAAGTTTATTTATAGAATAGCACAGATTATATAATCTGTGCTATTCAACGTGTAACAAATAGGTTTATCAATACAGAAGGGTCATCATTATGAGGAACTTTTACTACCGAGCCCATCAACCTGAAATCGCGAAAAAAAACAGCTGTTCGATACAAAAAGTGCATTGACCTTGGACAAAATGTATGGAACAGCTGTTTTTTTTACGCGATTTCCGGTTTGGCCCCGTAGTAAAAGTTGTTCATTGTGATGAGTACATTCATACCTTTCAGTATTGTTGAACTTTTTTGTTACAGATTGTATTAGTGTAATAATAGTAGTATCTGTTTTCACTCTTTGAAAAAGGTCACCGGAAGTGATCGAAACTATAGTCGGAGTATCCGATTTAATTAAACGTGATATAAATCGATATATCCCGTATAAATAAAACAAAAATAGTAGTATCTATTATTACGCTATACTATTTTTGGACCAGGGTATGTCCTAAAACTGCATCCAGTGCCATCGGAGGACGGGCAGCAGCTTCCTCTCGGTTAACGGTGGTTATAGCTTGGCAACTTCGTGCGTGACCCGCCTGCGGGGCGACAGACGTTGGGGGAAGCAATGTAGCACGTCGTCATAGAATAGATAACAGTTAAATATGACGTCATGCAGAATCATGCCAACTCACGGCTACACACGTGGAGAAAGTACTGAAAATATAAATCTCGAGATAAATCGTGACTGTCAGTGGCGTACCATAACGGTGACAACAAATGTATGTAATACAAAATTTGGACGAATATATTCAAGGACTAAAGTTTTATTTCAGACCATTAATGTTTTATAAATAGACAAACAATGATACAATTTCTTTTCATGGAATATTTTCAGTATGTTCCAAATTTACAGAAAGTATTTACTGGTATTAATCTTAAATAAAGCTTAGAAAACATCGCATTTCTGTGTCACGTTCATATTCTTGCTCGGTTTCATCTCTTCCGTCTTTGTAGTCACTTACATGCAGAGAAATTCATCAATTTACAAGCTTTGCTTAGTTTGGGCTAGATGGCGCTGTGTGAATAATGTCCACCGTTTTTTTTTTTTAATTTATTTATTATATATACTTTACCGAAGTTTTACAAACACTTCAATGAAATGTTTGGCTTAGAAGCTTATTTATCTTTAGAAAGATTGACAGATAGAAAATCTCGTGTGTATCCTTTAGATTTGAATAGAGTTGACAAACTGTCTAAACGCGTCTAGAGCAAAGAGAATTTAACACTACGTTATAGTCGGGAGCATAGAGTAAGTAAATACTACGTAATAGCCGAGAGCGCGGCGTCGACTGCCGGTTCTGACGCGCGGTGCGCGACCTTCCCCGCGACACAACCCGCCCCCGCTAACACCCTGAGTACCTCGTCCCCGGCAACGTCTGTCACCCCACAGGAGGGTCACGCACGACGTTGCCAAGCTTATAGCAGTCTGCGATCCCTGAGCAGCCTGCCAAGCGTAGGGACTACGGCAACCCCTCCCTATTAAGAGGGAATCCGGTGAGCGATTCTCCATACAAACGTATTCCCCTATTTTCTTTCTGGATAACGCCTCTAGATCGTTTTTTTTTTATACATGACATTTTCGACATGTCTCTCTATCTATATCTTTTATTCAGCAAATAATTGCTAAAACAAATATAACTCTATAAATATTTTCTTAATAATCTTTGGAGGGCTATATTTTCTTTAAACAATAAGTTGCTGAAAAAATGAAAATGACAGAGACATTTCTACAGTAGACCTAGAATTTATTAAAAAGAAACTGATGTCTCCTAGAGGCATTATCCAGCAAGGTTTGTTTGGATGGTATTTGCTGACCCTGTACTGACTGATACATAATTATTAATAGTCCATTATTTTATGTAGGCGTATGGTAATACAGTAATTAAATATCAAATAGTTAAACAGAAACAGTGACAGTGACAACAGAAAAATAATAATAGAAGAAATGAAATATATGATACGGCCAAAAGGACAGGGCGTTGAAACATAACAAAAAAAAACCAAATAGTATTTTAAGTAAGCATTTTGTCCTGGTTAATTAAAAACTGCTACCTGTCATTTAAAAACAGATTCAATTTTAGATTGGGTGTTTCGTTGTTCCTTTATACCTGGGGAAAATTTTGCTACGCGTCTACGGTTATTCTGTAATTTCATTATTATTCATAGAAATTTCGTAGAGGCTTTACTAGATATTGCTTAATTTACTTAAACTAGACCAGGTCTCTAAAAAAGCCCTAGCAAAATAATTACTTAATTATTTTAGTGAATAACATCGTCAGCCATAAAACGTACACTGCTAGACGAAGGCCTCCCCCTTTATAGAGGGGTGTTGCCATAATCCCCACGCTTGGCAGGCGGCTTGGGGATCGCAGAATGGTCATGACTGGTTGCGTCTTTATTAACTACTACAAAATATATAAAATGTACCTACCTAAACTACGTAATCTAATACAATAAACTAATTAGTTAATTTTAGGTATCAGCAAAATTACATGGATTTGGAAATAAAATAGTCTATCGATCATAGTGTAACGTCAACTTTTTTGTTGCTACACTAATTCATAATAATTCAATTTTTATGCTTAAAACTTTAATGAAGTTCCCAACTTTTCTATCGGAGTAATTCGCTGTGATTGGAATCCATACAATTTCACAGTGAGCGAGCGCAGATTTCTCGCAAGAGGTCTTTGTTTGAGCGTCCTGTATCTTTGCGACTAGCAGACTTTTATAGCAGGCTAGTGTCAGGAAGAGCCTGCCAACACTGCTACCGCTCTGTTATCTACGGATTTGTGAGGAAACGAGACATAAAGCCCGCTTCAACTTAGCTCCGGATTTTAGGTGACAGAGATTCCTTGTATAGATTGCGTATCGACCAAGCTGTACGTAGAAAGTCTTTAAGAAAGCGCACTTGTGATATATTGAGGAAAATCTGTCAATTTCTCGTATGGCCCTTGGGAGCGATTGCCTTTGGATATCTGATCATCTTTAACACGATTTCAATATATTTTGATCATCGTCGAAATTTGCGTGGAAACCAATTCTTGCTGAGATGCTTATAAGGAAAAAAATGTTGAGAATAGATTTTTGTAAGTCGTAAGAATTTTCCGCGCTGGGGCTTTCAGGCAATAACATAAGTCAGTGATGAAATCATCTCATAAAATCTGGCTATTCAGGAGTAACTCGCGAGTCTCGCATGAATATGGAATAACAACGGGCTCTGAGTTAATATGTATGAATGTAACTTGTTAACTCAAACGTAGTCCTACCAGATGGCACAGAAAACGCCCAAATGTCCCACCTCTCTCGCTTTATAATTCAAAGATTTGCTTGCGTCGAATAAAGAGACGTCTCCGCTAAATTATTCAGGCGACACGACGACGTATGCACTCCACGCCGTCTTTGAGATTGAAACTAAACTTTGCGCAATTCAAACTAAATAATCTCACATGAGCATACCAGGCGAAAATTTGAATTTTGCTAGACGATCACTTTGCGACCGAAATCACATATTACAAGATTTTCTATCAACGATATCAGCGGCATTTCCATTTCAAATAATGTTCAGAAATGATAAGATATTTTTTTAGAAATCCACGCTTTTCAAGATGACTCCAAGTGTTTTTAATCAATTGTGGTAGTTAGAGCGTCGAGCTTGCCTAGTTAAGTTCTCTGGCATTCAAAATTCGGAACTAAAATAGTTCAAAGTCCTATGCGGCATAGCACACTGTTCACCCTACAGGGTTGCTTTTGTTTATTAATTATACTAAAAATACTGATCTTCAATCGGAGACACAGTATTTAATCGAAACAATAGTATGATTATGCGGCTTCCAACGAGAGTAAACCCGTAGACAAAAATGTGGCAAAAGTCAGTTTCCATTGTGAAACACAGCAATCCTTGCATACTTACTGATCTAATAACTGCATGCCTTCGACGTATAGTATTTCACTAGACGAAGTCTGCAAAAGAGACCTTGCTGAATTCTAAATGTAGAGTCATCAGAACATAAAACAGCTAATAAATCTTAATGATATCAAAGTTAGTATTCAAAAGTACCTATCAAAGAGTTCAATAAGTCGCCACTTCCACGTCTAGTTCAAGACAAACAATTACGAACACCCGAAATCAAAATACGATTTGTCCCGCTCAACAATATCGTCCGGGGGTTGTGTAGGCGTCTTATTTTCCCAATAAGGACCGATGTAGTGTCGCCTCACGATAAATCAGACGGCATTGTGGAGGAAACTCGCAAATCGTAAGCAAAGCCTTCGCGTATTGTGGACCGCTCTTTTAGGTGACCCTTCACAAAACCTGATAAATAAAACCGTGCTTAAAAGGGTCGCTATAAAAAGGAATCATTTGAAGATTATTTATAAGACAACGAGCAGATTTGAACCGACCGACCTCGAGTATTCATTCGGATTTACTGACCATAGATATGCACTAGCATTTCGATCTCTAAAACGCCTGAAATAAAGACAGACTAGCATTATCAGCTTTTTAATAATCCACTGCTCGATTTTAGGCCTATCATCGAAGAGCGATAAGCCTCGATCAGGCAATATCTACCACGTTGATCCTGTTGTGGGTACATGGATTTACATCATGTTCTGTGATGTGTTGTATGTATTATAAGTATGGACCTGGGTATGTCCTTAAACTGCAACCAGACCCACCGGTGGGCGGGCAGCAGCGTCCTCTTGGTTAACGGTGGTGACCATTCTGCGATCCCCAAGCCGCCTGCAAAGCGTGGGGATTATGGCATCACCCCTCTATAAAGGGGGAGGCCTTCGTCCAGTGGTGGACGTTTTATGGCTGACGACGATTATATGTATGTATTTACAACAAAAAAGTATATATTTATTTTTTAGGTATTGTATCGGTTATCTGGTTTCCACAGTACAAGCTTTGCTTAGATTAGGACAAGATGGCGCTGTGCGAAATGTCCACATTTTTTTTATTGGTTTGTTTCTCCTCCGGATATCAGATTGCCTCGCGATGTTTTACTTCACCGAAAAGCTACCTACTGGTATGAAAATCAAAAACTCAAAATTCTTACACAATACTAATTAACTATAATTATTATTTTTCTTTGCATAATACTTTAACCAAAGAGCTCATTGGCACGGGCTTAGGATTTGAACCCACGCTTCACAATTCCAAGTCGAGCGGACTCCTACTGCACTTTCAAGGCAGACTAAGCATGTAACGAGTATCTGTGCTGATGGTTTTTTATTTTAAGCAATGTAATGATGATACGAGCGAGGCGTTCGCCTAGTGGTAAGCATTACGCCTGCTCATAGCAGTAGCAGTGCCAGAATTTGAACTTGCGACAAAATCCTGCGCCGTACTGCACTGCGATCGTTACCCTGGGATATTAGCTGTCAAATCTCTTAATTCCCTGTAATTTCTTTGGTACCATTGCTCATCAAACCGAAACACAATAATGCTTACACACTTAAAATGTAAAAATACTTTTGAAGTAGATGGACATCTAAATATGACATAATATCTTAGTGATATTTTGTTGCTTTAAGGATGCACCGCCCGACAGCTCGAACTCATCGGTGGGCGTGGCTAATAAGCATGCTCTCTTTATCAAACAAAGTGTGGGAAAGGGAGAAAGAAAGAGAAATAAATGCGCAATTTTTTTTAAGTCGTCCTTTGGCTGCATGATTGTGATGAATAAACTACTGAACTAATTTATTCCAACTAAAGTTATTTGAAATTTTGATGAACTAAACTATGCCGCGAAGTATATTATTTTAGAGTTTTTGTCCAGCAAATGGCAGGTTGTCGTACAGTGTGGCGGTCTAAGGGGGAGGCCTTCGTTTCAGCAGTGGACGTCTCCGAGCTGATGATGATGATGAGAGTTTTTGTACTCCTTATGTCATTTATTTACGTCTAAAGTAGCGTTAAATTTGAGCTAAAATACAAGATGTTTCCTGGCTCATAACTTTCATGTTTATTAACTTTTTACTTTCTTATCAATTTACAATCCTAGATAATGAAAAGACAAATCAATATAATACTTAGTCTTGGACCTACAACATTACATAGTGGAGTAATATTACTTCCCCGTTTCTATGGAGAAGTGACCGGCTTGTTTACTTTTAAGTAAACACAACCCAAATTTTCGGGCAATAATATCAAAGAGTTACAATACATACTCTAAATAAACAAAACGAGTATATAAGAAAATTCTAAAGAGTAATAAATAATAATTCCACAGCCTATCTAGGCAATGAGGGTGATGTTTCATTTTCCGAGAAAATCTCGAAACCCCTCGTCAAACTCTTCGTCGGTAAATATTTACACATGAGAACATTATTCAAGATTTATTCTTTAGTTAGTTACTTATTTTATACAATTATGCTGTATTCATTTTTGGATAAAAGTATTTATTGGTATCAAAGGAGTAATCATTACCTATTCCTATTACCTAGTTGTATGGTAAGTTGTAGAAATGAATCAGAATTAGAATAGTTTATTGAAACAAGATTGATGTTAAAATAGACAATTACAGACATGGTCCAAGAAATAGTCATTTCAAGAAGTAGTCATTACAAGATGTGTTCATTTCAAGAAATTTAGTAATTTTTTGTGGTTCTAAGCCGCCGAAACGATTGAAACAAGGTAATCGAAATTGAGGTTTTTTACAAAGTTCTTGTTGTTCAGAAACTTCGACGGTGTCTCCCCCTATAACTGTACAGATAACTTGTTCACGTAGGGAGCGATGACGCAATGCCATCCCTGATGTTAACGTTATTTGCTGCCACTCGAGCTGACAAATTGTACCGACACGGTTTTATTTACAACCTGCTCTGATGCTCTGATATATTCAACATAAAGTTCTGAATTTCTGTAGTTGCAGCTGTATTTTTACTAGCTGTAACTCCCAAGCATGTTGTGATATTTGTGTTATAATAACATAACAAGGTTCTGTTAAACATTGTCATTTCTATCTGAGTTTTATTCGTATTGTATTTTTCACTAAATTCAATTCAAATATAAAGCTCGTAACTCTCATATTTTGAAAATGTATTGTCCTGCTACTGTTTTTAATAACTATCTAAACACGCGTTGGGATTACAATATATGCAAAAATGATTAAATACTGGCAGATTTTAGTTCTCTTGTTCTGGGTTCTGAGAGGGGTGTCCTTTTTTACTCGTATACTTTGTCATATACAAGACAAAGTTAAGCCGGAAGCGGGTGATAGGTCAAGTCATAATAGTTACTGATTAATTATCACCCACTTCCAGCTTGACTTCGACTTCTGGGACATCCTGTATAGAGCTTTTTACTTGAAGATGGTAGCTAGCAATCTGAGTTCTTAGTGTCACCCTACCGCCACGATTTAGGTACTTACGTTTTTTTTAAATATATATATTTTTTCATTGTTTGGTTTGGTGGGCAGTTGGGACCTGCGGCATGAGTACCAAACGCGCTAACCACATGTAGCTTGCCAAAATAAGAGTACATATTAATAGGAGCCCCACTATCGCAATTAGTTTTATCACAATTATTGTTTTTAAATACTAGCAACACTGTGCCTATCTTATCCAGATTGGCATAGGGTTTCGAACGCAGACTGTCAACTTGGTTGTCGGTAAGTGACGATGAGGTCGAAGATGCGAGCACGTGCGCAAATCTGACCTACATATCACACTCATTACATAATTTATGGTTTTTGTTATTGTCTTTATGCAAGTCTTAATAAAATACTCTAAAAAATAACCGTGTACATGATGACATCAAATACAATATACTTTTCAATAATCAAAATATTGTATTGTATTGTATTTAGCCTGTTGGATCCCACTGCTGGGCAAAGACCTCCCCCCAACTTTTCCAGTTATGGTGATTTTGCGCTGTAGTATACCAATTTTTGTCGATGATGGAAATAATCATAATATACAAAGAATAAAAGCCCTCAGTACGAAAAACAAGACAAAAATGCAAACTCACTCTCAACTTGGAGGAGTCAGCTATCTATCTTAGTACATCTGTGATTCTCAAGATTGTATAAGCATTCGATTCTTCTTCGTCGCATCAATGATCCAATAATTATAATACGAAAAGTGAAGAAAAAAACTTGTTAAACTACTTTCTCCCAGTATTTGGCCAGTGCCATCCCGCAAGGAGTGGCCTTATTTAGGTCTTCTAAGGTACAGGAACTCTGGCACCGAGGACACGACAGTAGGTGCGACATGGTCTGCGCAGGGGCTCCACTGTGCACTGGGCTGTCGCACTGTGCTCTCTCGCGTCTAAGTATCCCCACTTGACCAAGCATTTGATTTAAATCTGCCTAGAACCTATGTACCTATATTGTACAAAGCTCTAGTTCAAACTTCGCTTGCGTTGTCTGGCTAAGGTCAGTCCACACGCACTGAGCCACGCCAAGTCTCAGTAAATAAATTCAAGTAATCCCAACCTACATTTTACGATCTGAATGAAGTATGAACCCCTTACGTGAGCGCTACGCTTTACTTCGTAGGAAATAAAAAATCTAATGAAGCCGACTTTATAGCTGTTAATAAAACTTAAGTCGCCGTCGACACAGTAAAAGTTAACACTTACTAAACTTATAGTCGAGGGTTGACGAGAAGTTTCGCCTTTTTTATTATTTTTTATCAGGGGTCAACATTGAGCTAATATCTAAAGAGTCACAATCTCTAAGTGAAAACAGTCAAAAAACATCCAGCTGCCGTTTTACATACCTATACGTGCATTATATAGTTCACAATTGTTCGAATTTAGACGTTATATCGCTTGTATAGTGTTCAATGTATGCTTGAGCGCTTGTGTTTTATCACAGTTCAAGTCGGTCAAATAGTCGCACGCTATGCAGTGCGCCGAGCTTTGGCGCGGACATTTTTTTTGCTCGATTGTGACTCTATAGGTATTAGCTCAATGGGGGTCAACTATTTTTAAGATGAAATATTTAGTAGCGAATATTCAGGGTGAAGAATGGCGGCGTTTCTCGTGGACTATTTGCTTCTGAGAGCAAATCCGTAAAGCTAAAATGCTCATTTCGCCTTCTCTTTTTGGGCCTGCCAAGTGGCATTGTGATATAATTTTGGTGTCCACATTATTGTTGTTTTAGTCCACACAATACTTATAAATTCACAAGGACTGGTCTTCGAGCATGCAGCATATAAGTCCGGTTCATTTACACTCTAAACTGCCGACGACGTAATCATTACAATACTAGATGCTATTTACTGACCTCAGAGATGCTAAATCTTCCAAGTTGACATCATTGAACTTACATTTCTGGATCGTGGTGGTTTTCAGTGTCTTTCTTTTTTAATTACAAATTATGTGTGTTTCGATTAACCTAAAATAGTCATGTGTGTTCGATTAACCTAAAATAGTCATGTGTGTGTGTGGCGATGGGCAGGCCACATTGCTCGAAGAACTGACAACCAATGGGGTAGAAAGGTTCTTGAGTGGCGACCGCCAACCGGAAGACGCAACGTAGGAAGGCCTCCCACTAGGTGGACCGACGATATTGTAAAGGTCGCGGGCAACCGGTGGATGCAAATGGCAGGTTGTCGTACAGTGTGGCGGTCTAAGAGGGAGGCCTTCGTTCAGCAGTGGACGTCTCCGGGCTGATGATGATGATGATGATGATGATGAGTCATGTGTGTTTATATGAGAATTCCAACTAGATAGTAATATCTTATTGTGCCCTATTATGAACCTATCCAAACAAGTTCAGAGAAGGGTCGATACGCTACAAAGACTTTGCAGGCTAAATAATGCATCCTAGATCCTCATACCTTGAGGATTATCTCAAACAATCTAATCAAATGGTAAATAAGTAAAAGGGCTAGGGATTACACATAATAACGAACATTCCCGATCCCGGATTCATCCCGATATTCTGGTTATCCCGGTGCCCGGTCGAAACATGACTCATTAATAAATTCTCATCACGTAGAAACGCTACCTTCATGGATTATATTTTCTCATTAACTTAATCCTCTGCAAGCGTTTTAATTTTGTTGCATCTGTGCTTTCTCTCTTGAGAAGCCGTTGTGTTGTTACGATTGAATTTTATTTAAAACATTAACTAACTAATATATAAGTACATGACACTGCACAATCTACACAGGCACTGTGAGAGACAAAATAAATTTTCATTTCACAATTAAGTACTGTATTTTTATTGCAATGTGAAAAAATAGTACATTATGATACGAGTGTGCTATGTTGGTCATTACACTAGAGGCGGTATTATGCGCGCGAGCCGCAGGCGAGCGCGATAAGGAAGCCGAGAGCGTAATGACTAATAGCACAAGAGTTCCATACGACTGTTTTCGTCACACCTCACACAAAAACAATATTTTTTTGATAATAATCAACCACACAGCGAAAACGTCAACAAACATTTGCGGAAAATGGCGGCCAAATCAGTAATGCGCGCGCAGGTTGACATTAACTTCAGCGGCATAAGAACTCTTTGTTGGTATTACAAAAAAACTGTAAGTATTACCCGGCTATATTAAGAGTGCTTCGTATACGTACGTCTAATTGCAGTCACGTACAAACTTGACTTTACCGGGTTATACCTATTATAGTACAAGTGCCGTAATGTAAAGTAAAAAGCACGCGTCTGAAATAGCTTGGATTATAAGCCTAAAAGCGATGTAATAAGATCTACTTTACGAGCAAGTCTGATGAAAAAAAATTAATTTATCTTAGGCGACTGTTGTCACTTTGAAATGGATGACCGAGATAGATAGATCGTCTTGTGTGAGAGAGTGAAAGAGAGTCACCCCGGCGCGACGAGGGCGCTTGCTCTGTAATATATACAGGTTGTTATTGAATTTATGAGCCATATCGTAGGGGTTCATTGAATTCATCATAATGAACAACTTTTACTATGAAATCAAAGCGGAAATCATAAATAAAAACAGCTGCTGTATACATTTCGTCATGCGTAATTTTTTTTTGTGAGGGACTTCCGTTTTTTTTTTCTCGTGTTCAGGCTAGTTTCACAGTACGAGTTGTCGATTATGGTGAGTTTAATGACCTTCTAAGATATTGCTTATGAATTCAATAACACACTGTATAGGTTGAAAACTTACAATTCACTCCAGATCCCCGATAGCACGCGCCGAGGACTAATTGATCTTTCCCCGCGCGGGAACGTGATAAAGCTAGAATATGGATACGTCTGTCTCGTTTTAAAGGGGGAAAATATCCTCCATGGGGGAAAACGAGTGGAAATACGTTTATCACGGCTCGCGTGCTAGGCGAGCTGTTTGTATTTGTATTGTAATTTGACATTTCCAAGTAGAAAGAAGCGGAAGAATCGAAACGCTAGTTCTCCTTTTGTTCGTCAGTGCTCTTTCAGCACAGACTCAATTTTTTTAACTAATTAGTTATAATTTCAATTTCAATTTGAAATCTTTGATTTCTGTCACCTTTTAACAACGTGAGAACGTTCCGACGTGAGAAAAATGTAGCGCACATAATATAGCCTGAGAGAAACAAACTTAAGACATCTCTCCACATATGTTTATCTGAAGCTCTAACCTACTTTTTCCCACAATTCTTTCACCATTTCCATAAATTCACCAAACTAGAACAAAACTTATTCGTCGCCATCGGAATCACCTCCATAAATCTGGCCGTAACACCATGCTGTATCATATTTGTTTCGGGAAAATCCATTCTACTCGTTTTACCTTGCAAAATTTTATTCAACGCGTGGCGACCGCTTGTATCAAAGGTTAGAGTTGCAAGTAAAGCGGAAATAAAATTGATAACATCGATGATATCGATAAATATAATATCGATATTAAATTTTTATGAGTAGCGATTGTAAATTATGTTACGGACAATTTTTTTATGTAGTTTGCATTGCTCTTTATTTATGAGTGATGGCCATGATAACGATATATGATACGATTCAACGTCAAACAGAATCTTCTTTATCAGTCTTTAGTAACAGTGTATGTGTATCTAGAAACAAAGAATAACCTATCTAGATCCGGTTTTTTTTAACTTGCATAAGTATTTCTTAACTACAACAAACTACAAAGACTACTTAGCCTACAAAGACTACACAAAAAAAACAAAAGGGTTGTATCCAGACCGATGAAAGAAGATTAGTTTTTTGTACTGAACTTATTATAAAACGCTTTAAAAAAAAATACAACCAACTTCAACTTTGAATACCTGGCTGACATCTTCATATTTTATAGTAATTTAAAAGTAAACCAAACTACTGAACCGATTTCGATAAAATTTATATGGGACCAGCTTTGACCTACCTTTTACCTACCAAACAAAAAAAAATCGACAAAATCAGTTCATAATTGGCCGATTAATAGCCTAACATACATACAAAAAAAAACAGTCGAATTGAGAACCCCCTTTTTTGAAGACGGTTGAAAAGTAGAAAGTGATGAGTAGAAAAATAAATAAAAAGAAGAAAATAAAGAAAATTAATAAGAGAAGGAAATAATAATTTATACCGGGTGTTAGTTTGAGCACCGTTATCCTTCTAGCATATCATTGTAGCCATCATTATGAACAACTTTTACTATGGGGCCAACCCTGAAATCACGTTGAAATCAAGCTGTTCCATACATTTTGTCCACGATCGATGAACCTTTTTGTATCGAACAGCTGTTTTTTTTCATGATTTCAGGGTTGGCCTCATAGTAAAAGTTGTTCATAATGATGAGTACAATGATATCCTAGAAGAATAACGGTGTTCAAACTAACACCCTGTATTCAATATTCTCCTTTTACAAATATACCTAGCAAATTTTCTAGCACAGTGAATAATCATCATTCATAATACAAAAACTATCGATATTCTTTAACCCTCAATATCGACAGCACCGTTATTCGATACACTTTCCTTCTTCACCGATACCCTCGGAAAACAATTTCCCGTACAGGGTTCACAAGATAGATAGCCATATAAATCTCTCATGTGTCTAATTGACGGCCAGCAAGTCCGGCTCCAACCCAGCTACCTCCACTGCACTGATTCACTTACTTCATTTACAAAAAGTATAGCAACTCTTGGTCTTAGTTCTGGTAAGAGAATAGTCTAGGTTTTATCTGATAAACGAGCTCAGGTGAAGAAAGGACCAGTTTTAATTTGGACCGTAGCCAATTCGAAGATGGATAACAAACAATGCTGGTTAAGTCAATGTTGTAAATCTTCCGGTTCAATTTATTAAAGGGCACGTCATTAGCGGGCATGGCGTTACCGTGACAAATTAAATTATTAATGCTTATTGTACTCTTTATGATAAATTAACGTAGTATGGTTATCAGATTTTCTTTAAAAATACAATAATATACAGGTTGTTAGTTTGAACACCGTTATCCTTCTAGGATATTCGTCCTATCCTTCGTGAGTTCATGGTTAGCCCCATAGTAAAAGTTGTTCATAATGATGAGTACAATGATATCCTAGAAAGATAACGGTGTTCAAACTAACACCCGGTATTATTTTGTATGTTTAAGGCATGAACCTAGAAAAAAAGTCGGACAGATTCTCGCTAACAACATACTGTGTCACTCAGGTCGGCCAGTTTACTGTACGTACAGGCCCGCACGCACACATTCACACAAGAGTCAGCCATTACGCGGGCAAACGCAACAAAGTCGGCACGGCTACGCTGCGAAAAAATTTGAATGTCTTGTGTGGTAAAGTGGTGTAAAAACCGTAGTGACCAAAATAAAAAAAAACCAGGAATCACGTTTCATAGGTAAATGAATAATTCAATCACTTAGTTCCCGATTTTATACATTAAAACCAATATTCATGCGACAGAACAAAATAATTCGTCAGAATACCAGTGTTACCAATATTCATGTACAAATTACCCGAAATATATGGGTGTTCTGACACTTCTGCCTACCCCTTCGGGGATACACAGACATGATGATATGACCTGAAATAATGGGACTTTTTAAATTAATTCTATAGTTATAATTTTAAAAAACTGTCCAAGTGAGAGTCGGACTCGCGCACCGAGTGTTCTGTAACAAAAAATGATGGGGTTTCAGTTCGGGATTAGAAATTCACTGCAAACAAGACAACATTACGCGATATTCACAGGCGGTCACCTATTCAAGTACATTTTGCCACCATTAACCTTTTAAAATAGTACGGTATTTACTGCCTACATGACGCAAAAACCGCTGAACGGATTTTGATGGGATTTTTACAGGTTGATACCTAGGGTTATGGGTATGGGTATACTATAGGGTCATACTCCAACTTAAAATCTAAGCCATGTTTAATCTAATTCCGATGGGTAGAACCGGAGATACAGCTTGACCTCTTGATACTTTTTTTATTTAGAGCTTCCATACTTTAAGGAGGTAATTTAAAATGGTTGCCTTATTGTAGTTCAAGTGAACGAAATTGCGGCCAAAATCTAGTTTCAATAAACTTGTCTGCCGACCTGTATTTGTCTAGATAATACAAGGTTATTTTTTTGGGAATTATGGCAACCCTAAATTCATTCACACATAGATAGCCGCCGCCATTACGGTGACACAATGTTGTCTGTGCGGGAGTTCCGTCCGACTTTTTTTATAGGTTCATGGTTTAAGGTTTACTTGTAAACGAAAAAAAGTGGTATAATCATTACTAATTTGAAAACAGCTTTTACTTGAAACCACATCTGGGATCACGTCAATGATATTATATAATATAAGGACTGATATATGTCATATCGCGCCCTCAAATAGCCCTGTGAAAACGGCCCAGGGACTGTCTCGCTCAGACTCGCGCCTGACGCGCGATATTCCATTTGCTCTCATAAAAGTGCTATCTTCTTTCGCACTCCGGCGCAACTCGTAAATCGGGAACACAAAAATCTCATCAGATACATGTTCTATCAAATATTTGAAAACAGATCCAATGAGAAAATATAATATCACTAGATCCATCGTGGATCTGGCTCATGTAGCTACTGAGATTGATCCTAAACATGACGGCACGGGAGTCATTTTCAAACCTTGTTTTATCACGCGATAGCGCATCTTTCGTAATCTTTGGATCACGTAAAATAAGTCAGCTTCTAAATAGAAAAATGGAGTGGTAGCCGAATGGGAAGAAAGCTAGACTAGAAATCGTGAGGTCGTGGGTTCCAATCCTGGACCCGTACTAATGAGCTCTTTGGAGTTTATGAACGGATGTTCACACCACTGGGTTTTCGGTGAAGGAAAATATCTTGAGGAAACCTGCATAAATCTGGATAGAAATTCAATGCTGTATGTGAATCAACCATTCCGCAACTGGGCCAGCGTAATGGATGTCACTGAATCGCCCTTCGAGGGAAGGCCTATGTCCACCCGTGGAGTATTAACAGGTTGATTAGTCTAGAGCCTACGACATAGGTCACTGTTGTGTGGGAACTAGTATGGCACACCGATAGATCATTCGCTGTTTTGTTTTCTCACTTATGTATTTAGTAAAGTGTATTTTTGTAATTAAATTTTGACGAACCTTTTACACACAGCGCCATCTAGCCCCGTACTAAGCAAAACTTGTATTATGGAAACCAGATAGCTGATCGAAAACTTATATAAAATATTTTTTTCGTAAATACGTACCTAATAAACATACTACACCCAGACACAGAACAAACATCTATGTTAGTCACATAATTTTTTATCCTGGGTGGGAATCGAACCCACGCCCTACAGCTCTGAAAGCAGACATGCTACCAACTGAGCTACAGGGTTTTTTAGTAGCCACGCAAGATTTTTTAACTATGCTTAAAAACAAACTTAAGAAAAGCTTTAAAAAACCCCCTCGACGAATTACTATATATTAGTTTTATGGAACACCTTTTTTAACGAACTTAGTGGATCAAACACATAGTTAAATTGTAAGTGCTATAATCTCCTTTCAGCAGTACTACCAGTCTGCCTAATCTTGATAATTTCTCATCCCAAAAAAAACATTTATTTTGAAATCGTTCTCACTGTGAAACTGTGGGTCGGTGAAAATTCTTATTTGGTAGAGCATACAATATAGAGGTAGATGTTTTTAAGACATTTCTACTCAGCATTCTTGTTACTTAAGTCATCACAAGGGATTACAAGGGAGCTTATGCGGAGCAAAATTGCGCTATAAGACTTCTTGTTTTGCTAAATTACGAGCTTTGACAGAGAAATCCACCTGAGATCTACCTCTTTTGTTTACTTACCCCTAATAAAACACAGGTCTCTCAGGACACGGCGCATGCTCCAAAATTAAATTTCGCATAGATCTGTAACGTTTACATTGGAGTTTTGGCGGGAACACGGAAAAATCATGTCGTTGCATGCTATTATTTTCTTAAACTTGTGTTATTTCGCGAATTAATGATTAATAATGGTGGTGTTTTCTTCTTTGAGTGTTGAATTACATTCACGAGTGTGGGCAAGTGATATAATGTGGTGAAACATGTCTTTTCGTGTTGTTTTCAAAACTCCGTAGAAGCTCATAGTAAAGTCGCCACCACTTTACTAGGGCATGACTTGGACTCGACTATAACTAATTTCGTGTGACTAACTGTGATTTCATGACATATTTGACTTGATTATACTATAAAAACTTGAAAATTCATAAACCTGATACTTGCAGAATGTGCGATGCCAATAAATATGAAAAAAGAATACGTTTGAATTTTCTCGTATGTTACGTTGTGTTTTGTGGCAGAAATAAATGATCCCCTAAATATTTTTTGTATTTTTATTACCGTTGTTTTATTGTTATCTTGTTATCAGTGTTTGTTTATTCTTTGCCACAAATAAACGATTGTCTATTGTTATTGTCTAATATGTAGAAACACATAAGAACACACGAGAAAATACATTAAGCTTAGTTCACATTGTAAAATAGTTTAATCATCGATACTTTTGAGCTCCGTGGTAAAGGTAGCGTGTCTGCCTTCGAAGCGAGAGGTTCAGGTTAGATTTCCGATCGGAGCGCCTAAATCCAAATTGTGTAGGAGCTAGTGAAAAATGAGTATTATTTGTGAACTATGTGCACTTAGGCTTTACTATTTTCAGGTGTGTTACATAGTATTTCAAGTGCTGTATTGTGTCTGAACAGTTTTTCGTGGCTTTACCCAGATACCTAGATAAAGTACTCGTATTTACAAGTTTGTTAACTTATACCTCTCGGTATAAAAATATCGGTCTTTATATTAATTAGTATTATAATGTTAGCTAAGCTTTGTCACTAAGACTTATCTCTTACGAACTTTCTAGCTTATTAATTATAGCCAATAGAAAATATTTATTTGTTACAAATAAATTAAGTAAATTAAAAGCACTAGGTACTTAAGCAGATAAGAGATACCTCTACCTACTAATAAGTAGTTTAAACCATAAGATTACTTAACCTCGAGGACCAGTATCAGTATAGTATAGCAGGTATGTCTGTTTTCTAACGAATTTGTACATTTCGGGGACTGAAAAATATATATATTAAAAAACAATAATATATTCCCAAAAAAACGCGCATCTTCCCAAAAAAAACAACGGGCACTCACTTGAGAGCCGGTTTCCGTTCCAGACGAAGAGCGTTTACCATCTTCGGCCAGATCAGGTAAGCTGTGGTCCTGTGGTCAAACACAGAAAACATATACGGTCATATTGAACATGAAATAAATGACAACCAGGTCTCTTTTTTCAATAAAGCGAGTTGCTACTCAAACATTAGTATTTTTCCAATAAAAAAATATTTAGTATATAATTACTTCACATAAAACATTTATCTATAGCAAACGCTTTTCAAAAACATAAACTTACAGAGCTCAATTGATTTTAATGTTCCACAAATCTCATCCATAACCGAGAGTCCGAGGCAATGTATTACTCCCCGGGTTTAATGAGCGCGTAAACCATTTATTAATCATCGTAAAAGGCTCGTAAATCCTAATTACACGGCTTATTATATCGGAAAAGCTCGGAATGTCTGGATGTTGCTCCCGCTCGGGCAGGACAATACGATTCTGTTAATATATTGGAGCGATCCGGTTGACAATCTGGTGGGACGGCAGGACTTGATAGGGACTACTATTGGATACGATATTATTAGATAAAGTTTTGTTCTGTGTCTGTGTTATTATAGGTGCGTTCGGATAGCCTATGGTGGCATTATTAGAATGGTCAAAATTGGCGTTGACGTAAAGCGTTCGGTTTGAGAATGTTGCCATGATTGCCACTTTTGTCCCCTACCCAAAACAAAATAAATTTTCTCTGCCCAAAACGAACGGTACAGTCACTAAGATCTAGCGGTGATGTCAAACTAATGTCACAGGGACAGCACTTGACAAACAAAACTCCAAAACACCGCGAAAATCAAACGTCAAAATCTTAATGTCAAAAAACGATCACAACGATCCCATGTCGCGAGGTGGGTCAAAAGTGGCAGATTACGATGGCATTTTAGCTGTTTTTGACCTATCCGAACGGTGAGTGAAAACAGATAATAATGCAACTTTTGCACACACATTCCCAAAACGAACGCTACATGTGATCATTATTGGCGTTTGTAACAGTTATTTTTGCTACCAAGGGGCTATCCGAACGCACCTTAGGTCGATCAGTTATCAGGGGGTCTAGACAAGAACCACTTTCTGTTAGCGTTAACGCCTGCGGAAAGATAAAATTGTATGAAAATTACATTAGCTTGAGAATGTCACGTGACGGCTAATGTTATTTTCATAAAATTTTATCTTTCCGCAGGCTTATGTCTTAACGCTAACAGAAAGTGGTTCTTGTCTAGACCCCCTGGTGCCCATGGTAACTTTGGTTAGTCTCTCGCCTCGCGAGATGGCGCTTAGTGTCCACCAATATTTATTTTGTTCTAGAGTTGGATTTAATTGTCACGTGTGTGTGAACACACGCACACTGCCAGAGCCGCGTCGAGATGGTGATAGCGGCGTGGCGCGGGCGCCTTTGCCTTGACTCTTCTACCACGCCACCGCACCGCCTTGACTCTCCTATCACTACCACGCCGCCACCTTGACTCCGCCTCGACTTTGGTACTGTGTTATGTGTCTAAGATTAACATGTGTAACGGCATGGAGGTGACACAAGCCGTCAATCCGCCAATGCCAGCCAGCCAAGCCTAATATACTGTCTCCTGTCTCCTCTCACTACGCCATGTGATGCTAGCAAGCCTTTGGAGCGGGAAGAGTATAAAGCAAGCCCGCCACCTAGTTTAGTTAATATTCGATATCCGAATAATGAGTCAATATGAGTGTATTCTTGCTACTAGCCGTTTCAAATGTAATTTAGTTTAAGTAAAATTTACTTATATAATGCAAATGATAGACTGGCATTTTGCGTTTTAGACATTCGGCCATACTTGAAACACTGCCTAAGTTGAAAACTTTATTTACTTTCTCTGGAACACAAAAAATAATTGAGAAATTTATTTTACTTTAACCAGCGTTTTTAAGTAATACGAGCCTTTGAGTTAAAAGAAAGTACTTACATTGATAAAGAATCAAATAATTAGTAGGTACAGGTTAATAATTCTTTGAAGATCAAATGAAATACCAAAAAGCTTAGTAAAGTGTTAGTCCTGCCTTTTCTATGAATGTTTTTTTTTTATATCTAACTTAGTTTCTTGATAACTTCCTAGGAATTTCTGTAGACCTGAAGTTTGGTAACCCATGTGTTTATCCACGAATCATCTGCAAAAACGATGAAATTCTCGCCGGAAACGCTCCAATAACTATCTGAAATAAAAATGTCCGATGTTCAAGTTGGGAAGAAACCGCACTGATTGCACAAAGGCCTCCCGCGGGACAGAATTATCGGCACGTAGTGGCACCCCACTTCGTTAGACCTGATGACGTATTACGTACCCCCATGTGTTTGGGGTTTTATTTCATTCGATAGTGCGCCGATTTCAGGCTCACAATTGTGAGCCTCAGAAACTAGACTATGAAATATTTGTGACTTCCAGGACTTAATTACTTTTGGCCTAGATACTTTGAGATTTGAACTATGAAAAGTGACTTAGTTTTGTGCTAATTTGTGCAGTTCTCCTTTTGAATGAAAACAACGAAATAGCACGTGGCCTGACGGTTTTGGTTTACACTCCTTGAAAAGGGTCACCAGAAGTAACCGCAGCATCCACTTGGTTAACGGTGGTTATATAGCATTCTGCGATCCCCAAGCCGCCTGCCAAGCGTGGTGATTATATGGCAACCTACCCCTATTAAAGTGGAGGCTTTCGTCTACTAGTGGACGTCTTCTGGCCAGCGACTAGCTCGATGCTTCCGGTATATTATGATCAATCCCGTAAAAATAAAATAAAAAAACTTTTTTAAACGTCTTATCACTATGCCAACTGAGCCTTGCGTACAACGGTCTTTTAAAAAAAAGATCATTATATAGGTGTGTCGTGTCTGTACTTAGGTCCGAAATAAAATACAGAAGCTGGTTTAGCACATACTATGCAGCAAATCCGAAATGAACAGCTAAGTAGCCACAATGTCGTCGGGACATGGTCAGTAGCGCCCACGTAGTGTCTTTCTGACACAGCGCAATAAGCGTCTCATTACTGGCGACATCAACCTATTACAATAACGTCAGTACAGACTTAGGTACCTTTGACAGTCTTACGCGATGCGTCAGCGACTTAGATTTAAATCAAACATAAATTATGTTCAGTTAGCGAAAAGCGATTTATTTTAATTTTTATCTGGACACTCATTCAGGTCAATTCGAGTTTTGATAACTGGACACAGTTGTGTTTCATCACAGAAAAGCAAATGCCCTGTTTCATCGTCACCAATTGTACACGCATTTCCTCGTTTCCAGTATAATAGTCAGGGATATACTATGGTGCTTGATACGCAGAAACTTTTTATTCTTAAAATTGTTTGGCGGAAATTGTTCGGCATAAATTTGTTTTGCATAATGTTTTGCGTATATGTTTTTAGGCATACCTTATTGTTTGGCCTTAAATTATTGAGCATGTTATTAGTTTGGCATTGATTTATTAGGCATAATATTGCTTGTATTGTTAATTGTCATAAAAAGCATTGGGTTAGTTTTTTTCACCCCGATTTGAGTTGGTTAGGTTTGAAATGGGTGACAGATCTGAATCAGAGCACCCCGACTCCACCTAAGCTTGTGGTCCCTACCCCTAGAGTTTATATAAAAAGCGCGGGAGCCAGAAACTCGGGGGAGACCGCTAGAGCTTCTGGCGGGAGCCCACCCGGAGTCAAATTTGAGTTGGTTAGGTTGGTATTTTTTATGGAAATAGTTTGTTTTATGGTTTTTGATATTTATACTTTTTAATTATTAGGGATATTAGTAGTTATGTTTGTTTGATTTAGACGATATATTTTTATGCTTTTTGATGATTATGGTGATAATTGCTATGCGTATAAACTTTATGCGCAACGATTTATGCGGCTTGCTTTTTATGCGTAATGATTTTTCTGCGTACATATAGGTACGGAATCCAAAAACAACGAAAAAGACGTTTGAAAAACAAAAGTAAACTTTCCGGATATGACGAGGAAATGAAGCTCTATTGAGTTTTCTGAGTGGGCACGAAATAAGGATCACGTGAAATTATTTTGCACTCAAATAGTTGATGTAAGGTTCAGATCCAGTATATTTTGTAGACAGATATACAATGGCTACACATAGCGGTATTACACGAAAAGAGGATGTAATTCCACAAATTTTTTTTTACTATGTAGCTAATTCTGAATTCTTGGATTCTTAGCTGTTCCATAGAAAAATGATTTTATTTAGATGTGTTGTTTTTCACGAATTCAGGGCCCTATAATAAAAGTTGTTCACAAATCACAATGATGAGCATCAATTACCTTTATTCGGGTAAGTAGCTAATATCTTTACACGTAGCCCTTACCAGAACCTGAAACCCAGAAACCCTTTATATCAGACTTTAAAATAAACATACAAAATAAGAACCACATGAACTACTGCCACAAGTTTTATCTGCATAGATAGAATAAAACTAAATTTAATTAATACTAATTATCAATTAAATTTAAGTGACAAAATACTATTTAGTTTAAAATAGCAAAAATACTAAAACTTCCAACTCACATTAATAGATATACCAAAATGTATAAACTTAGAAAACCTTTTATGCCAACATAATGACTTATTACAGGGTACGGCTGCCTTATTGTAACAGGAAACCCGCCTAAAGAAATTCTCATACTTCTTCTTCTTCATCAGCCTGTTAGACGTCCACTACTGGACGAAAGCCTCTCCCTTAATAGGGAGGGGTTGCCATAATCCCCACGTTTGGCAGGCGGCTTGGGGATCGCAGAGTGTTACCACCGTTAACTATAAGAGGACGCTGCTGCCCGTCCTCCGGTGGTTCTGGATGCAGTTTTAGGACATATCCAGGTCCAAATCTCATACATTTTAGCAAAAATAAAAATGATAATTTTCCAGCGGCATTATTTTGATGATTATGATGATGTTTTTTTTTTAAAGTACGGGTTATTCTAATGCAACGATGTCTCGTCGATTTTTCCAAGAGGGATAAAATGCGCTCCTTGCTATAATTTGCATTTTAACCTGCCAGTAAAAGGAGGTTAGCGTGAGGTCGCGGGATCTAACCCTGGACACATACCAGTTCTTTGGGGTTTATGTAAGGTTTTTCATACCACTGGTTTATTGATCCAATCTTTTTGGAGGACATAAGCCTAAAACCAGCGGAAATCTGCATAAGTCCGGAGAAGATATTAAATGGCGTTTGTGAATCTACCAATCCGCAACTGGGTAAACGTGTTGAATGTGGCTAAGTCGCCCTTCAAGGGCAGGCCTCAGTCTAGCAGTGTATTATTAGGCTGATCATTCTATCAGAAAGTAAAAAGCAATTCTGTGTGTACAACGACGGCCAATATCCAACATGAATAATTATAGCTATACCTAAGTAGAGCCAATCAACGAAAACAAAAAATAAAATATGTTCAATAATTTGTTGGTTAGTTTATTCGTCTTTTAAGCAACAGATCAGCGTGATTCTCGGCTAGTACCCTAGCCGCTAGGGAGAGAAACGTGGCTATTTTTATGACTTGGTTCCGATGGTTCCTATAGGATCGTGGCCACGGGTGAAACCGCTAGGCACTGTTAGTTTTACAAATAGCATATAAGTCAACCCTATGCATTTTATCCTCCTGTTATTAAGAAGTGTATACAAAGGCGGACAATTGCAACGATAACGAATGAGAGGGGATCGGAAGGAGCTTTGTGCAATCAGTGCGATTTATACGAGACGACCGGCGACGTGCCGTCAGGACTCTTGGCCGAGGGTAATTCTGATAACTCGGAATTGCAGACGGATCTCCAAAAACGTGCTTGCAATCGTGATCGTCCGGGAATCTCGGATATATTTTATGTATGTACGTGCTCACATTGGAACTTGTCTGGACGTTTTATGTACGTTGACATGACAGTATTGCAGCCATAGAGTAAGTAACGTAATAAGAGACGGGTGTTCCATAGAGTTAAACGAAAAAAACAGTCACTCAAAATGTTTTTTCTTAAATACCAATAAAAAAACAATTAAAAGTATGAAAAAAATATAAAAGGATATTGAAAAAATAACTTTTGACGTAATGGCAGAGCTGACATTGTCAGCCTGACAATATAATCACCTCAAATAGGGATGTACATATTTTTTTATCGATAAATTTACTACAAAAATGTAGGGGGGGTTGTGGGGGGGGGCGTAGGATAATGTAGGGTATATTAATTTAAGATCTCTGTACACTTAGTTGCAAATAAATAAATATGAATGTATTTTATTTCATTTTTGGCAGTTTTGTTTTATTTTTATTTAGTGAGTTTATCCATTACATACAAACATAAATCTAATCTTACAAAAATATCTAATCTTTTTCACTTCTCTCTTTATAATATTAGTAAGTAAGTAGTGTAGATGGCCGTTTTTTTTTTTGATTGTCTTCGATTTGCTGAAAGAACCCACTGATGGTGACATCTTCGATGACGTTGTATCTCAAGGATCTTGTGGTCAAGCATTATCTTCGCGCTCTTGGCGGTGATTAAAATTGAGTCATTCGAGGGTATCATGTGTTTCGATCTTGCTGTTCGCTCCATCTCAGTCTCATGCAGAGTCGCAATACCACTTTCTGCACTGCAAGCTGCCATAAGTATTGTCTTTTCATGGCTCCCCGGATAACCTGGAAAGTGACGTTATTATTATATTATATGGCTGCTTCCGCCTCCTCTAGTCCCTCTTAAATTAGATTATTGCTTCCTAGCCTGTTTTTTAATTTTATTATTATTGCGCTATGAGCGCGAACACCAAGCGCGTACTGGCGCTATTTTGTATTTTTTTTAACGTAAATAATAAACATCGACAGTCGATAAAAAAATGGACAAACACTATTGTTAGACTATTTATGGCTTATTTTCTTAATATTCCTTATTCTTTAAGCTAAAATTGTAAATCAAGTAATTCTTATTCTATAACAGCCTTACAAAATTAGTTTTTGATGCTTACCTATCTTCATCCAAAGGAAATTTTGCCAGGAAGATTCGCTTTTGGTCATTTGACTGGCCGGATTTAATACCACATATTTGACACGTTTTCATTATTTTTCATTATTATTAGGTTACACTCATTGAACTCATTCACATAATACCATGTTTTTACGTGATAAATTTAGGAATTTTGGTTAAAACAGGAAAATTATGCTTAACAATAACAACAAAATTTTGACAACTAAATTAAATATTGACGGTAAAACGTGCTTAAAACTCTTTGGTTGGCGACTGCGTAAATAGATAACTAACCTAAGCACTTTTATTCCGGGAGTTTTTGGCGGGAACGCAAAAAATTATGTCGCCGCATTGTACCTATTATTTTCCAAAACTTGTGTTTTTTCGGGTTTTACTGCATTAAATTAGTGGCGTTTTATTAATTAAGTGCCAGTTGACGTGCATGAGTATGGGAAATTAGTATAATATGGTGTAATATGTCTTTCGTGTTGTTTCCATAACTCCGAAGAAGCTTGTAGTAAACTTGCCACGACATTATTAGGACATGATTGGACTTGACCGTGACTTACTGTGTGTGACTTGGACTGAGGCTAAAACTCATTTAGTCGGAATAAGAAGGATCGATGAAGAAATATTTATTCGGGTGAAGGCCTAGTATCCATGGCCAAGAAACATATAAAACACCATTATTCCTAGTGACCTTTTCATATATGTCTTGTCTATTCATGTCACTATGGCACTCTCGCCAGGCTTGATCACTGATCGAATCTTCACATCCATCACAGATAAAATAATACTTTAACAGACATCTACAAAGGTTTGTGTAAAATATATTTATAATATCAACTTTTGAACGCCAGTGTATAATTTCAACGCGCTGAGGAAACAAAAATGAACTAAAAAAATAGGGATTTCAAAATTAGATAATCTAAGTAAACTTATTTTTTGTGTTACTCCCTGCGCTGCGCCCCGCGGTTTAAAGCGCAATTGTTGGAATAAAAAGTATTCTTTGTTTTATTCCAAGGTATAAGCTATACCATTTTCATCCAAATCCGTTCAGTCGTTTCAGCGTGGAGGAGTAACAAACATACAAACACACACCGTTTTTTTTTCGCATTTATGATATTCGTGTGATGTGAGAAGACATATTTGTGACAATATAGAAATCCAGATCTTTGGCGTACAGAAGAGAGAGAGCTAGATATATTACTCTGCTCTATGAGCTAGATCCTCCAAGTTAAGTGTCAAGTGTTGGTGTCATTGGCGCTCAAAAGGTTTTTTTTTAATGCCTATTGGCTACTGCCGTTTTTTAAGAGCAACTTTACCAGCAACAGTGAGTCAATGAAAAAGGACCGAAAATAAATATCTAAGTAGTTGATAAAAGACTGAACAGAAGAATGAAAAATTATAAACGAATTAATGTCACATTTTATTTTGTGTAACTATGATATAGTCTATAATTTGTTGGAAATGGATTTTTTATACCGTAGGTAGAGACCGTTAAAATCCGTCCTGCAGAAGATAATTCTAACAACATCAGGACAGAAAATTAGTAGTTAGTCGAAAATTCGTTTATTCGTTAGACATGATCTATAACCGGCCTAATAATTATGTGTAATACAGTGAGTTGAAATAAAAACATCTTAGGTGTAATAGAAATCATTTTGCCACAAAGGATACGCAAGACAACAAATGCCTTCATCTTGCAAAAAACGAAGTTTTCTTCTAATTTACAGATGCGACACGAGGGATTAGTTACAAGATGATCTCGTAATTAGGAACATGCTGCCTCGAGGACGTAGCGCAGATGAATAATTAATTTAACCAGCAATAGCTGAGAGAAGTAGTTAAAAACATCGTTAAGCACATTGTCGGAGGCGTTTAAGTCGGCTGAAGTGAAAGTTTTCACGTTAGGAATACTTGAAAAGTCCATTACACGGTTGACGGCGTAGACGTCGACCTTACTGCGCGGAGTTGTTTGTAATTACGAAGGCATAGCCCGAGATTTCATTTAACTTCGTGACAGCGCCACCCAGTGACTGCCCTTGCAATTGTTAGCTTCTTGGAAAAATATTATTCCAGTCAGTGAGCTCAGTGGCCATTCCAAGTTGCCTGAAGGCGTTGAGATGATCAAAGACGAAAGTTGGCTGTGCGTTTACAGTAAGGACTTGGTTTACAGTAATTACTTGGTTTACAGGGGTACTTTAATGGGGATCCATTGCACCAATTCCCGCTAGATGGCGCATCATCGACGCTGCCATAGGAAATTGTCATTCTCACACATTTTGTAGTATTGTTTCTACGATTTAATGGTAATTACTCTTATTAGACTCGGACTACCAGGGAGAATCTACATATACTGGTTTGTACGGCAATCATTTGCCTTGCTACCTGTAGCTCTGTCCAACATAAAATGTAAACAACTATACTAACCTACAAATCTATTTTCAGGCTGTCAACAGCTGCATAGATTCTTACAACAAGGCCGACAACGCCCTCATCAAAGATTGATATAAGCAACGATTAACAAGAAAACTTGATTTTGCCACATCCGGACCGCCGCTGGCGCCATCTGCGAAAACTTTTGCCTGTGGAACCTCATTGTTAGCTTCTTGTAAAAATATTATTCCAGTCAGTGAGCTCAGTGGCTATTCCAAGTTGCCTGAAGGCGTTGTGTTGATCAAAGTTGAAAGTTGGCTGCGCGTTTACAGAGGGACTTGATTTACAGGGGTTCTTTAATTGAAACTTGAGTGTTTCTTGACGTATATATTGACCAAGAGAACGTTGGTCGTCTTGATGCAAGATAGGAAGACGATATCGTTACCATCGTGGGTCAAACCAGAACTAGGTTAGCACCGAGGACCGAGACAGATAGCATATACGATAAGACAGTACCAATAGCATCTTGTCAGTGGTGCAGACTTCGTGGTATCAAATAATATATTTGACACCAGTATCAAATCTGTCGTACACCAACTTCGTTGATAATATATGTTGAATGGCCAGCCCTAGTGTCAGAGTTAATATGCCGCCTAAAAACTATGGTGCCACCCGAGTGTCCGTAACATGGCTTGACGGTAATCATCTAATCGATCATCACAAACCCTAAGGTAATCACAATATATACCGGTGCGGCTTAGCATAAAAACAATGGAAGTGACATAGTTATGGGTAGATTCTGGGTTATTGGCAGGCGTGACTTACCACCAGGTTTAGTGGTGTAGGGCTCTACTGCAGAGTCCACCTGGGAAAGTACCACACCTTTGCCAGTTATTCAATCGCAAAGCAGTAGTGTTTGCTGTGCTGTGTTTCGGTTTGAAGGGCTATGTTACCAGAGAAATTACTGGCTATGAAGAGATTTAATATCTAATATCTCTAAAAGACAAAAAAAAAGAGTTAGAGTTAAGAGTTAAAGAGTTTCTATCTATCTATCTATCTCAGGTAGACGAGCGCAGTGCATTGCGGTGCAGGATATTGTTCGTAAGTTCACAATTCTGGCACTGCCACTGTTATGGGACGACGTGACGCTTACCAGCAGGCGAATGTCTATTGCAGTCTTGTCACTCAATTCCATAAAAAAAAAAACAGATTCGACAGAATGGACCTAATATCTCCTAATTTTTCAAGTAAGTTTACTAGACATATAAAAAAGCAAATCTAATATAATAAAAGGCTCTGTACTGACTGACTGACTGACTGACTAACTGACAGACAACGCACAGACCAAACCGATGGTCGTACAGACTTGAAATTTGGAGGGTGTATTCGTCTCGATGCGGAGGGGTGTACTAAGCAAGGATTTGCCAAGGGAGGATTTGCCAAGGGTGGGGGAGGGGGGGGGGGTGTCCTTTGTTTTTGGACTTTTAGTCACGAAAATTTGGATAGATCATTTAAAATAAAAAATACTGTTTTAAATATTTTTTTGACAGGGACGATTTAAGTGGGGGGGGGGGGGGAATGTTCTTTGTTATTGCTTATCGAGTCTGTCGAGTCGGTAGAGTCGGTAGAGTTTGCTCAGAATGATTTAAAGTGGAGAATTTTGGGAGCGGTCGTATTTCTTCCGCACGCGGACGAAGTCGCGGGGGACCTCTAGTGTTCAATAAATATAATTTTGCACTTAACTCATTTACGTCCCACAATTTTCAAATTTTCTTCTTTTTCGGGTTGCTAAAGTACCTACCTTATCCTTTCTTGTGTTGCACATTTTTAAGTTACTCTAGGGCATATTAAGTTTTTTCGTGGTCGGTTTAATTATGATTGTGATTATAAGTCATTATACCTCCTATGTTCAATACATAAAGGAAACCTTGTGAGAAATTAACTAAGCACGTTGCTAAGGTTTTGAGCGACTGAAACTGCTTTCGTAGTATGAATATGGAGAACCCCGCAGTTGTCGCCACAAGTTTCAATATGCATGAACCTCTATCTTAATAATTCACTACACATATATAATAGGGTAGATGACTGATGTTTATATCGTTGAAACCAATAGCTTTGATGAATATCCCATCTAGCCTATTGCTTTACAGCATTGTTTTGATAGAAAACCTAAGAAGTAGGGCTTTCGCTTTTCTGTGGTTACAATAGCCCACATTACAATATGCACCACGTTGCAGTGCTCGTCGCAGGGCCTCCTACACTCACACTCCGACAACACGAGTAGCACATCCTCCACCGACCCGCAGGAACAGCAGAGTCATTGATAACTAGCTAACAAAAATAACATAAAAATAGTAGATTACACACCTAGGGAGCAAAAGTAAAGAATTTCTCAGACCTCATGTATATTATCTCCCAAGGCGAAGCCGTGGGTGACAAACATGCGGTCTGGGGCTTCTTAACTTGCTCCCGTGGTGTATATTCAATTTTACGTGCCACTGCGGGAAGGGAGTGGGACCTTTGCTCCGCGTAACGGGGTGAAAGTAACGACTTTCGTCCCGCAGGCATGAAAACATTTTTTTTCGACTTTTAATACCTCGCGTGTTATGCGTTTTCCGAGAAAAACGGTACCTATGTTTCACTGTTTTTTTCCTTTAACGAATAGCAACAAAAATACTGAAGAACAGTTATTAAAACTTATGAAAAGGTTTTACCATCGAGACTCGACATCAGGTAAAACTTCACCAGCCCAAAAACACCTAGGTTCCTGTAAAAACATCAATCAAAAATTGGTCCCAATTAAAATTCGCGCGGTATAATTGGTGCGGCAATCCAGCCAAGTATAGTTTAAGAAAGAGGTGGTCTTTGTTTCCATAAACAGTTTTTTATTCGTTTCTCGACGAATTCATTGTTAGGGGAAAAACAATTTAGAAAAGGACTCAGTTACTGGACCTGGATAAGTCCGCTAAAACTACATCCAGAACCACCGGAGGACGGGTAGCAGCGTCTCTCGCTTTACGGTGGCTCATTCAGCGATCTCCATGCCGGCTGCCTATCTTGGGGATTATGTCAGCCCCTCCCTATTAAGATTATATATAGATATTATATTTAGGCTTTCGTCCAGCAGTGGACGTTTTCTGGCTGATGAGTAGAAAAAGACTCAATCGTAACAGAAGCTATCGGCTAAGACGGCCAAATGAGCATAAGTTTGTGATTTGTGTGTTGCATTTTTTGCGTCGCGTAATTTACGCTGCGCTTGATGTTATACAACAGTTGGGTTTGTGCTACATGACGACGCAATACGAGTTGTGTGCCACCTTGACTAGACTAGCACGCGATTGCTAGGCAAATGCCAAACGAGCAATGGAGCAGACAACTCCAATTGCGTCGTCGTCGTGTGGCACAAACTGGATTTTTGTATGAAACCGAATGCAGCGTAAATTACGCGACTCATAGCACATGTGCCTATCTTCACACGTTTGGCCCCAACCCTTGTCAAAATAACTATATCATCTTTGCATCCTTGACAAAATTAAAGCACTTAATAATAAACATATGCTAAATTTCTACTGAACTTAGAATTTCTTTTATTTAATATTTCGGCAATATTATGTTCATCGTGTTCAAAAATATCGTCACACAGGTAATAAACAGTGAGTTGTGGGCAGACATACCTTATCTTAGCCTTAAAAACGTATTTTGATTGATACCTACGCCTTGTATAGAAACCGCAACCCGTAAGCATACACTTTATGAAGATACTGAGAGCAAATAGAACATCGGATCCTCAACTATATTCGCTAAGCCTGGGTGCTTCTAGTTTATTCACGTGAGCCGTGAGCCCAAGTTTTTGGTGCTTCTATCGCTTAATTAAATTTTTGTATGATTCACTAGGTTTATTTAACTTTTTGCTGTGAAATTTCATTTACCTAACATATTGTTGATACTTTCTACAAATAACATGTGGTGTAGTGCTCTCTCGCCCATAGGACCAGTATTTATGCATACCTAGGTACTATTTCGGAATAAAAGTAGCATGATTTACTTGTTTAAATAAGTCTGCGTAAGCTCTTACAGTAACTATACCTAGGTAAAGTTTCCCCAACTCTCTCTAAAAAGAGATTTTTCAAATTGTGCTGAACAAACCCCATTACCATGATGGATGGGACAGTGTCCTAATTAGGACAGACGACGTCAATCAATTAAACTCCGACGGGTTCAGAGCGGACGGTCGCCTCTGGATGGGGTCATCCATCTGACGTCCCAACTTAATTCTGAATCGACGGACGACGGAACGTTTCTCTTGCAGATGCGATCAACTGGAAACTATATTGTAGGGGAGTACGTGGGTAGGGAGAAGGGATACGAAGGTTATATATTGCTACTAGCTGTAAGTCAGCGCCCATGTGGTTTGATATTTGTAAAAGTACTAGGTATTTGCAATGTGCGTATTACCTCAGTATTCATATTAGCGATCTATAGGTAAGGTATACTTACGCATTACAATAGGGGGGGTATTCCCGATTGAGCACCAACTTTTTGAGCACCCATGAAATGAGCACCTAGCATATTCCCAAAATAGCACCAATCAAAAGTTTAGCTTGGTGCTATTATGGGAACAAAAAAAACTGTTTTATTCCCTTTTGAGCAGCTACGTCAGCTTCTAGTGATGGGGTGGGACCTTAGATAGATTTTATTTAACACTTGAAATGTAACCGAAAACTCACATCATATTCGACAAACTCGAGTGACGCATTAAACGTAGGATTCTGCCACGCTATACAATTATAGAAAATGTTAATTTACTCGCGGCAAACTGTATGGAGCAGCAAATATTTTTTTCCACAAATTTTAAAAGTCATGAAACTAAATTGGTTTGTTACGAAAAAGCTGATGCTAAGAGGATGTTGGCTATTTACCAATAACCCTGTATACGCAACCGGGCCAGCGCAGCGCGGCGCCCTAGACTGATACAAGTAACAATTAATGAACTCTGATTGCACCATTACACCATTAATTGAATACGTTGCATTATCCGCCTTTTATAATTCGAATTAATTAGCTGGACTTCGGCCTACCCTCTAAAGCCGATTGGGACATCCACCCAGTTGCGGGTTTGTGGATTCTCGTGCGCTATTGAATTACTTCTCCGAACGTACGCAGGTTTCCTCACGACGTTTTCAATAAAAAACTAGTGGTATGAAAATCCGTACACAATCTCCAAAAAGCTCTTTAGTACGGGCCCGGGATTTGAACCCGTGAGCTCACGAGCTCAAGTCGAGCAGTCTCTCTACTAAGCTACCACTACTTCATACACAAATACATAAATGTTAATCAATTAGCAACTTCTAAAATCACAAACTTACATTCAGTGGGTATGGGTACTTAGGTACATTATCTAGCCGCTCAGTCCATGTACTTAGATATTTATTTCCAACACTAAGCAATATGAATGGAGTTAGTGCAAATGAATACCTAGCTACCGACCTAGGCTAGGTGTGCTTGGTTCGCGTCGACCAAAATAATCGCCTTTCTGTGAAATACAAACGAATTGTGGCCTGTATTCTAAACAAAACAAGAAAAAGAAGTTCTATTTATGGAACACAAAGGAACAGTTTTTAACATAATATAGAGGCTAAAACTTTTCGGAAACATAGTTGCTATGATTGTTTTATCTTAATTTCTTATTATGGTTTAATATTGTTACTCTGCAGTAACAATAAATAGAGATAGACATTGTTTTCTATAACATATAAAATCATGTCTATGTCAGTAGGTATTAAGTAAATAGGCTATATCAACGTTGCCAACTTTATAGTTTTGCATTTGGCCGTCCTAATAATTATCTACTCATTTGCACTGTCGCTTACTAATACTAAGCACTAATTAGAATGTTTACACGTATGGTATTATAAGGTACAAAGCATTAAGCTACCAAACCTCGTGTAATCTAGTCATGAGGGAAAATCGCCTTTGTGTCTAGGCACAATGATCACTTCAACGCCTAAGTGATAGATAATTTGTAGGTGTGTATAGAATAACTATTTGCTCGATTTACATAGATATCACATCTACTTGAAATACGTACCTACCTATAATGTCACCGCTTTGAGTCCAATAAGGCTGTTTGCGTTCAGCCTTTGTACTTTGTGGGGGCTCTCAAACACGTCTGTCCCACAATTGCACCGATGTGAACTTCTGTCTGGAAATTTCGTAATTAGTATATCTACAGGTGGTCGGGCAATTTGGCTGAAGCTATTAGCACATAGGTACTGAACTACCAGTTAGTACCAGTTGTACCATTATTGTACCAGGTACCAGTTAGTATCAGTTGTACCATGCAGTTGTAATTGTAACACGTTACACCACATGTAACATATAAAAAGAAAAACTACAGCGAAAACTGTAATTAATATAATATATATAATATATACCTATAACATTTTTGTTTTATTTATACGGGAATACTCACGTTTAATTAAATCGGATTAAAAAAAAGATCAGGTTTTTCTTTGAAAAAGGTCACCCGATGTGATCGAAACTATAGTCGGAGTATCCGATTTAATTAAACGTGAGTATTCCCGTATAAATAAAACAAAAATGTGTCAAAACCACGTCAGCTTTCATCTATAACTATAAAAGGTTTTGTCCTGACTGACTGACTGTACTGTACTGTATAGACAACGTACAGCCCAAACCGCTAAACGTAGAGACTTGAAATTTGGAGGGTATGTTTTTGGAGAGGTGTAAACGCCCACTAAGAAAGGATTTTTCGAAAATCAACCCCGAAGGGGGGTTAAATGGGGTGTTAAAGTTTGTATGAAACTTTTTATTCTCTGGTTCGATTGATACAAAACTTGGTATACATATTCTACTATAAAAATAAGAAGATACGGGTGTCACAGTTTTTTCAAAATCAGCTCCCGTTAGTATAAAAAAAAAACTAAGTTTTAGTGATAGTACGTTTGTTTCTCCTTAACTTTGTAACGGCTGTACATATCAAAATGAAATTTGGTATAGGGATGGGGATAGATGTGTAGATGGATTTAGTGGGGACAGGTGGGGATGGGATGTGGATGTGGATGAGGCTGGGAACGGGGATGGCCGTGTCCATATTAAGATGAAAGTTGAAATCGGGATGGGGGTGGGGATGGGATGGGGTTCGGGGTGGGGATGAGAGAGGGAACGGGGATGTGGACCCCCGTCCACATGGGCGTGTTCATATTAAAATGACATTTGGTATCGGGATGGGGATGGGGGCGCTTATAGGGATGAGGCTGGGAATGGGGACGGGGATGGGCGTATTTATTGGTCGGCTGAACAGATGGAGCTGCATTTTTGGATAGGTAGTTATAGCATAAGGTTCGGAAACGGACATAGGCTATTTTTTTGTAGGTCCACGCAGACGACTGTTTGACGGACATAATTATTATAGATACTGTACAGCCTAAGCTGCTAAATTAATTTTTAATATTAAATTAACTTACTTTTAAATGCCTAAACTAAATTTTGAGTGGTGTAAACTTACACTCAGCTCAAGCTGTGGTAGCTTCAGTGAGATCAAGCTCGACTCACATTCTTGGGGTCGCGGGTTCGAACCCGGGCGAGCCCGTTCCAATTAGTTCTTTGAAACTTACGCATGGATAATACCACTGGCTTTTCGGTGAAGGAAAACATCATGAGGAAACCTTCATATTTCAGGAGAAGAAATACGATAGTGTATGTGAATCCGCCAACCTGCACTGGGCCAGCGTAGTGAATATGGCCCAATCAAGGTAGGCCGATATACCTTAGTGTTAAGGGCTGATGCAGAGAAACGCACACTCAGCAACGATTTTGAAAAATTCGCATGTATCATTAAAATACCATTTTGCCGAAACCATTCATTTAAGGCTGTTAAGTTTTTTGACTTAAGAGATAAGATAAAATAAACATAAACATGTTTCAGAATTTTCAAACAATTTCAAAACTGGAAAGCCACGGGTCAGTTTTTCATTTGAAAAAAAATGTTATATTTATAGATTAGCTAATCGAGTGTTTATGCGTAAGAAGATAAATATTTTAAACACATGTACTTGATCCGGTGCACGCACCAAGCACAGCGCTTTCGAAACGTCCATCCCGCGTCGGCTCAGATACGTTAAAACCCGAATATGACACGCTGTACTTGGAGCGCCCCTTTTTTTTTTTTTTTTTTTTTTTTTTTTTACGTTGGGAAATGCACTTACGCATACCCTCCTGCCAGGGCGCAGGAGGGTTATGTCGGACTCGATGCCAGAGTGAGACTCGATGGCACCCCTACCGACTAAAAACCCAACGGTGTTCCCACACTGCGCCTATTGTCGAGGTCACGGGTACGCTATCGCATTCATCCGCGACCTCGACGGCGCCGCCCTTTCGGGCCCACCACGGGGAGCCGAAGCTCCTCCCGCACCGATGACGATGCGTCCGAACACCCAGACACATCGTGCATCCACCTCGGAGGCCATGCCAGCGAGATGGGCGCCGGACGGCCCTACGTCCGAACGCCCTGGCCTCCATGCGGCGGGTCAGGTGAGTGGCCCCGCCGCCTGCCACTTCGGCCGTTGGGGATGGGGAGCTCTGGCCCCTCTGGCCTGTCCCCATCCCGCAGCCCCACCACAACACACCCGGTGGGTGCCCCCTCAAGGAAAGCCCTTGATGAGGCCACCACCTGGCCGTCCCTCCTCGCTCTCCACTGTGCCCTCTGCTGATCAGAGGGACACGCGGAGAGCCCTCATGTCCGGACCAGGTCCGGACCCTCAGTAAGGGCCCAGCCACTACCGTGGCCCTTGGGAATGGAGAGCTCTGGCCCCTCTGGCCTGTCTCCATCCCTCAGGCTCGTGCAGTGGCCTAGCCCCCACCACTGTGGCCGCTTTCGCGGCCCCACCTCGGGTACCTCTTAGCTTCACCGTGGGGACACTTCCCACGGCTACTAAGCCCCCCCGCCCCGACAAGGCGGGTACCCACGGGGGGGTCGAGCGCGCCCCACTCCAACCCACACCGAGTCTACCTAAGCGATCAGTGCAGCACTGTATTTTATCGAAGTTTCGTAATTCTTGCGATATTTTGGTAATCTTTTTACGTTCTTTGTTATCATACTTTTTCTGCTTAAGCTTATTTCATTTCATTGACTCTGTTGATACGGTATGCAATAATGATGATGCTGTAAACTATCCAGTTGAGTTTTTAAATTCATTAAGACCAGCGGGGCTACCATATCATAGGCTTATCCTGAAGAAAGGTACACCCGTCATGCTCCTTCGGAATTTAAGACCACCCAAATTGTGTAATGGAACCAGGTTACAAGTAAAAATGCTGCATCGTAATCTGGTTGAGGCCATCATTTTACCTGGGTGTGCCCATGGCGAAACAGTGTTTGTGCCGCGTATTCCCATGATTCCCAGTGACTTACCTTATGACTCCAAAAGGCTTCAATTTCCTCTAAAAGTTTGTTTTGCCATGACCATTAATAAGGCTCAGGGTCAAACTTTAAAATACGCTGGTATTGATTTAAGGCAGGACTGTTTTTCGCATGGTCAGTTCTATGTGGCTTGCTCGCGAGTTAGCTCCCCTGAAAGCCTGGCTATTTTAGCACCTTCCAACAAAAAAATCAAAAACGTTGTCTACAAAGAAATATTGTAATCTTTCGGGTCAAAGGCCCCGGCAACTATAGCGTCATTAGCAGAAATTTTTAGGGTTCCGTAGTACTACGAGGAATTTTTATAAGTTTGTTATGTCCATCTGTCTGTCTGTTTAAAATTCAACAAGACGGCTTTGTTTTGAAGTAAGTATTGCAAACGCGACATGCCAAATTTGGTCAAGAAAACTTAAAGACTTGCAAGCGGCTTGGAAAAAATTCAATAATATACGTATTTTAGTGATTCAATTGAGTTGGGCCCCGATTTAACCGAATTCCAGTATTCAACATTACTACGCGGGCAAAGCCGCGGGCAAAAGCTAGTTATATATACTTAACATCTTTCTTCATCCTTAGACCTTTTATTCAGGAATAAATAAATGATCACTAATAAAATACAATTATACACTAAAATTAACTAACTAACTAACAACTAAATAAACCCTAGTAAAGACAAACCCTACATATAAAAAATACAAAACTTAAAATTTTAACTAAAAGCCGCGTAGATGATGGAAAGGTGGCCAGAATGCTGGCGGCATTGCCATGTTGGATGGCAATGCTAAGTTTTTGACCAAAATATACGCCAGCATTCCTTTCACCTGACACCTCGACTAAGCGTTTCGCCAGGTCCCTATATATAAGACATGTGCGGCCGGCCCCCATAAGGTCCTAAAGTCTCTACCCCAAACGGCACAAACATGACCTTTTATTTAATTTAAAGTTTTTACTTATAACTGGGCAAAACATGGAATTGAATTTTTAGGTAGGTAGATACGAAAACTTGTTCGAATTCAAATGATCATTTCATTCTTTTAGCTGAACCATTGTAATGTTGTTGAGAGGCGGTCTAAGGGGGAACCCTTCGTTCAGCAGTGGATGACTCCGGGCTGATGATGATTGTAATGTTATTCAGCAATTTTACCGATTGCTATTTTCAATATGACCCGATATACCAATCAAATTATGATTTCAGTTCGAATTGAAAGATGATAAGCTGTAAACTCGTACCTAAGTATAAATCTTTGATTTCGAGATTTTATCAAAATAAATATTTAATATATATATTTAAAAAAAAACAAAATGTGTTACTGAGATAGCTGAAAATCTGGACTAAGTAAATCAGAACGGATCAGAATATTATATTACATACTAGCTGCGGCCCGCTGTTTTACCCGCGATTCTTGGGATAAAAAGCAGTCTATGTTTTATTCCAAGGTTAGGCTATCTCTATATAAAATATCATTCAAATCGGTTCAGCAGTTTCAGCGTGAAAGATTAACAAACATACACACGCACAAACCAACAAACTTTCGCATATTTATAATACTTATTGTTAGGATAGATTCTGATTCTATCCACACAATCTAAACATTCTATCGAATAGAATGTTTAGATTGTATCTAAACATTCTATCGAATAGAATGTTTAGATTGTGTCCCATCATTTCTGCCTAAAACTAGCCAAAATAAATCAAAATAACACGATACGGAAAATAATAATTTTGTGCAACAGCAAGTGAATTGATTGGACAGAGTAACCGCGGAGTGGAGTTCTCAACTTTCTTAATTAACTGGTTATTGTGCGCACAACGCCGTACGCCGCCGGGGTTTACAGGCTGATTCTCGGATAACAGTAACGCAATGGGAATCCACACTGCGACTTTTTTCCGCTAGGTGGCGCATCGTCAATGCAGCCATTGTCAACTGTCAGTATCATACATTTTGTTATTTTTTTTCTACAATTTAATGTCTCTTTTTAGACTCGGATTACCAGGGAGAATCTGTATGTACTGGTTTGTAAAGTAATCCTTTGCCTTGCTTTGCTCTGTCCAACGTAAAAAATATAAACACCTACAAATCTATTTTCAAGCCGTCAACATCTGCATAGATTCTTAAAATAAGGCCCAGCACCCAGTATTTTTCCTTGGACTAGATTATCTAGATATGGAGTGACGATACGAGTGAGACGTTCGCCTGGTGGTAGCTTGGAGGATTTAACTCTCTCGTACTTAACCAAAGGGTGGTAAGTATCACGCCTGCCCATTGCCCACTTGCGAACAAATTTCTGCGCCAAACTAAGATGTCAAATCTCTTCATACCCAGTAATCTCTCTAGTAACACTACTTCTTGGCGGTTGAATAACTGACAAATAGAGTTCTACAACTACAACTTTCCAGATGGTCTAGCATCAACATTTGGGAAAATTTCGTATTATGTAGTACGTATCGTACATGTGATAGTAAAAAGTAAGAAAACTGGAATAGCGCCCCCGTCGGACGTCGGGAGAAACTGCTTATTTTAATACATTTCACTACCGTTTACGTACTACGTAATTATAAGTACGTAATACGTATTCTAGGGCCTCATGCAAAAACTTTACTTAGTTTAACTTTGGTTAAAGTGTCCACTGGCCATAAAGTATGACGGTAGAACTTATAACTCTCCTAGCTAAAAAAACAAAAACGACACGTGCATCTGTATAATTTTTATTTAAATGCATGTGACGTTTTGCCTAGTTCATACAAAGGTGTATGGGACTTTTTTATCACTAGGCCACCTGCGTATGCGGAAATGTCTTAAGCATATATATAATATTTTTGTGATTTTCTATAAACATAATTTTAAATTTTAAAATTTTTCAAAATTTAAATTATTAATTTATCTATATTCTCGGTATGAGTATTAAAAACTAGAATAATGTACTTACTAATTACAGAAAATTGACCGCCTTTCTGGTCTGCAGTTTTTCAAGAATCATCCTGTACCCTGTACCTATAGTTACGGGTGGAGAACTAAGTAAATATAAATACCTATACTGAGTTTGTAATTTATTGCGGTTCCTTGCAATTGTTATAGAAGTTAGGACTTAGTTGCTGCGGGCCGTGGGCGACTAAGGACCTGATCGGTACTTCTACAGACCCAAGCGCGATTAAAGCTGAACTTTCCGATAGTTGCCGATAGGGCAACTCCACATCTCATCAGTCAAAATTAAACTACGGTCATAGTTAATGACGAAGAGCATGATCGATAGAAGCCAAAGCCATCGATATAGCTCCACGTTGGTATTAGCAAAATGATCTGGGGTGGGGCGGACATTATCTGTCGCAGAACGTAAACCGTTGGGTTGGGTGGGGTAGATACGTATATACAACATGTAACAAAAAGGTACAACAATACTGAAGGGTATGTATGTATTCATCATTATGAACAACTTTTACTATGGGCCAACACTGAAATCGCGAAAAAACCAGCTGTTCTATACAGTTTATCCAAAGTCAATGAACTTTTAAAATAACTAAATAAATAATGGGTTGTTTTATTCCTGGCCCGTGAATTAAAAAACCTCGACCTCAAGATTTCTCCCGATTAGGCTACCAATGCCTACAATGGTTTTCTAGAGTGGAAGACGCTAATTTGCAAACTTGCGTAGCGTAGGACGCCCTAAGGCTGGCTAGAGTGATGATATACGTAAAACAATTGGCAAAGGCGGTGAGTGATAGCTAATGATAGGGCTGGGCCCTATTGAGTGGCTTGTGAGAAAAATGAGAGACAAAAAATAGAGTACTTAGTTAGGTAGCCATGTTTTTTAAAGAAAGTACGATTAAGGAACTCAAAAATGTATAGGTAAGGTAGGTATGTAGGTACCTAACGATCTTCTATTTCTTCGCAGTAGGCATATTGTAGTTCCTAAGTACTAGCTAATCCTATTTAAGAGACCTTCGAGCCAGAGAGATCGTTTAATTTTATCTTCCCAGCTGAATGGTATCTGGCAGGGATCAATGTCGTAGTTTTTCTGCAGCGACCATATTAGTCCTCACGGACCTTCACAACTCTTTCACGGGACCATTAATGACAAGGTCTCCGCCACCCTATACCTTATTAAGGACCGGTCACATTTCAACTTATGGTGGACGGAACAAAAACACCTCATGCAAGTCAATGGCGGCTTATACAATAATCAGTTCTCATTAAAAGTATCGATTTTTTACGTTCGACGTCAAGCTTTTACAATTATTATTTTTAACAAAGAATCAGCAATAGCCTCATGGGAGAAATTCGTTTTCTAAATGTTCAGTGTTTTAGTGGAACGTGATTAATACAATACAATACAAAACATCTTTATTGTACACCAAAGGTAAAAGATCTTAAAAACGAATAATGGTACATACATCGGCAGTACAAGGGCGGCCTTATCACCTTAAGCGATTTCTTCCAGGCAACTTTTCCAGGCAACGTGATTAATTAGATATTTATTATCACAGATAGTTATAGTCTAGTTATTTATTTTAAATTTGGATCTGGGGAGGATTGATTGTATCAAATTGCAATCGTCCAGATCCTGAGAGTAATATTTTTGTTCTAATTGTGTTTTCTTTGGCGTTTTTATAAAAATATATTTTATTATTTCTTAAAAAAAAAGGTTTTCCAGTAGAGAACTATATCTTATATAATATATATAACTTACTTATATCTAGAGAAAAAAATACCTAAGTCTGGACTATGTAGAATGGTTAGGTACCTACCACCGATGTTTTTATAAAGATTTGTATTGATTGATTTTTAATAATTAACAGGTTATATCACTAATACCAGCGACGGTGATAATGGAATGGAAGGGCCCAGCGCTTGCAAATCAATCAAAATTAACAAGACAACACAATCAAGCATACCTAGCTAAAAGTATGCATATCACATTTGCCAGAAAATAGAGATAGCTAATCTAATTACTGCATAACAAAAAAAGAACACATGTACATGTATTACAAGTTTGTATTGTCGTATCGTACGTCTCGCATGTCGCAAAGACAGAGTATAACTGACGCGAGAGGAGAAAAAGAAAAAAAGAAAAAGAAAAAGAAAAGAGAGAAAAAGTTCATCGACCTTGACCAAAGTGTATGGAACAGCTGATATATTTTTTGCGATTTCAATGTTGGCCCCTTAGTAAAAGTTGTTTGTTTTGATGTACAGAATATGCCCTAAAAAGGATGCTAACTGATAAGAACTAACCCTGTATTGTTATGTATTAGGTCAATTTTATTCATCGTACGTTCATTACATATTTCATGAGGATCATGTTTAAATTATACCTGGACCTGGATTATAATCGGACATGGGTATGTCCTAAAGCTGCATCCAAAACCGCCGGAAGATGGGCAGCAGCGTCGTTTTAGCTAACGGCGGTAACACTCTGCGATCCCCAAGCCGCCTGCCAAGCGTGGGGATTATGGGAACCCCTCCCTATTAAGAGAGAGGCCTTCGTCCAGCAGTGGACGTCTTCTGGCTGATGAGTGAGTGATGTTTAAATTGTCTCGTCGTCGTCGTCGTCAGCCATAAAACGTCCACTGGTGGACGAAAGCCTCCCCCTTAATAGAGGGGTGTTGCCATAATCCCCACGCTTGGCAGGCGGCTTGGGGATCCCTGAATTGTCACCACGCTGCTGCGCGTCCTCCGGTGGGTCTGGTTGCAGTTTAAGGACATACCCAGGTCCAAAAAAAAATACACAGGTTTTAATTGTCTACTTATTTGTAAACAAATATTTTGTGATTGAGTGAAATCATGATGCTAACATGATACCCGTATATGTGTATAGGTACCTGTCCCTACCCGTTTATTGTCATAGTATGAAGGCTACGTCTCTGCCACATATTTTTCCCCACAGGAATCCCGAAAGACCACCATCGCAGCCAGTCTACAATACAAGCTCGAATTAAATCAAAAGCCACAAGTCTAAGCAAGAACCCACGCCTCTAACGCGCAAAAACCTACCCCATTAAAACGATAAGTTTTTCAATGAGCGTTTTAGCGAAGGCTTGTTTTTTCATCCTATTCGTTCACCCATAAACGAAGGCTGTCAGCCGTCGCCATTGAAATCGGTCTCTTTTAATTTTGAGGCCAATAAATTTCGTAATCCGCCAACGGAATTTATATCGGCCATTTAATGTCAATAAGAGACGCCAGCGAGCTTTTTGCTCTACCCACTAAATTGTACAGGAACTCATTTTGTATTCAGAAGAACCCTTAGTACCTATGTGAACGATAAGGTTCTTTCGGAGAGCAGTTCAAGTAAGCTTTGGATAGGTACTAAAATTAAGTAGCTAGGTACCTATATTATTAAAAAGGACGAAATGAAAGAAAAGCAATGAGTTGAAGAATGTGATTGAATGCGCATTAGTTTGCGGAAATACAATTAGAAAATCTTTAAAACATTATTTTGTTTTCATTTATGCGTGAATACTCACGTTTAATTAAATCGAATACTCCGTACTTTGATTATACTAGATCCTCCAAGACTCCGTAAAAATAAATCAAAAATGTGTCAAAACCACGTCAGTTTTCAGAATAAAGCACATTATATAGTTTAATTCCTATTTATGTTTGGTAATTTTCTTTAGTTTTTTTTTAACATTCTAAAATCGGGGCCAATGGCGCCCGTAGTATCTATAGTTAAATTATCGTAGTACGTACTGAGCTAGATCCTCCAAGAGTGCGTAAGAGCCTTAGCCAGCTCCAGAGACAATAATAAATATCTACCTACCTCCTTAGATTTACCCTTTAATATTATTAAGATCACTCTAAGCTTTGTCAATAAATTAATTTTGATTTTGTTTGAGTTTATTCATGAAGCCCTATCGTCTTTTTTTGTATTGGCGCTCTACTTTAGTGCCTAAATACTTAAATGCATAACCAAACAATTTAGCCTAAACCATCCTAAGCCCCGTTTATAGTCCAAAGACACGTATGCCGACCACACCATTATTGAAACCGATTAAACCCAGAATTATGCCGAACCAATCACATCTCCCAGACAGTGCGTCAATATTTGTACTTCAGTACAAAGCGTATTGTAATTACGCACACAATTAAACAAATACTCAGACGCAGACTTACCTAGCTGGGTATAATTACATCTAAAACGCGAGAAATACCTATAGGTACAAAGATTAGGTGGAAACTAAACAGATTATTACCCGATATTCTACTCACGTAGGATTTCCACCACAAAGTAGGTAGGTAATTGCTATAGGTCTACGCACGAATAGGGGATATGTAGGTAATGGTGATCACATTGAAATAAAACCAAATCTATAAATCCGCTATTTATTGCTTTGCTCTTATAATAAACTTTACTTATTTAACTATCAATTGTGATCTACTATAATCACTTTTACTTATTCATTTAGGAACAATAAAGATTTTAAGAAAAAACAGGTTTGATCACCATTGTCAACCTCTGTTGGCAATGGTGATCAACACACATTGCTCAACTATCAATTGTGATCAACTATAATCACTTTTACTTATTCATTTAGTAACAATAAAGATTTTAAGAAAAAACTGGTTTGATCACCATTGTCAACCTCTGTTGGCAATGGTGATCAGCATGTGGACAATGGTGATCAACACACATTGCTCACATAATTGCGTGCTCCTTCTTTCCTCCTTGTCTTGATGTGAGAACAGCTAATTTCTTAGGCATCTGGATGTCATTTTAGATTCTTGGCATGTTCCCTGGTGTTGAAGGTATTTGTAATTGAGGCGCTGATGCAGCCGCCAGTTCAGGAGTTGTGGGAATGTGGATGTTCTTGGAATAGGATTGTCTTGTCCTAGCTCAATAGTAGCCGTTGGCAATGAGACAGAGTCATCAGCTCCAACAGCAGTAAATTTTGAAACAGTCAGCAGGATATTTTCACTGTGTAGGTAATTGGAGTTACCTGACTCCGATTACCTACAAGGGAGATAATTAGAAAAAAAAAACCTGACGAGAAAGTTAAAGATTATAATAAAAAATCTTGGTTTGAAATCGCAATCTAAAATGTCACAATTATTACATATCCCAAGTACAAACACAAACAAACAAACAAACATTAAAATAACAAATAAACATTTAGTAGTTCGAGCCTTACCTTCGCATTTATGCACTCGAAAAATTAGATCAGAATTGCGCAAAATCTTCACACGTCTGTTTCTCTCCAGGGGCCTTATTTTATAATCGTACACAAGCGTAGCGCATGCGAAAGGACTTCGAACGATACTGCTTGGAATAAGGTTCAATATCTTTGAAAGGCGGCTCCTTTCGCATGCGCAACTTTGCGCACGATTCATAAATAAGGTCCCAGTGCGTCGCGCAAACTGAGTGAGCCGCCGCCAGCGCGCGGGATTAGCGCCCACCTAGCGTGTATGTATGTTGGCATCGCTCGCTTGCTTTCGGTTTTTGTTATATTGTGGTGATCATCATTGCCTACATCTCCCCTACTTTAAGGTGCGACATGAATAGTAGATTGTTATTGTTACACAAGAAACTCGGTTTCTTTTGCTCCCTCGCTATAGCTCAGGAGTAAAACTACCTCGTATATAATGGGTAATTTTAGCCCCGTGTGTTGCACTCTACGTTTCACAACGAGTGCTAGAAAATAAATTAATCCAATACAAAATAAATACTTTGAAAACACTTTTAACTTTGACGGCAACAGTGGGCAACAGATTGATAATTATTTTTTTTCCTTTCTCTTCCATCTGCAAATAAGGCTCTCCATTCTCACTTAGATGGTGACATTTTCATTGTTTTAAATTTCGGTCACCCTACAGATTTGGTGCCAATGCCTTCTTTTTTAATTTCTTCTGTAACTACGAAGGGCTCTGATTATTTATGTTCTTCTAGTACCTATAATGACCATATTGATGCTCTCAGACTCATCTTACTGATAAACGTCTGTAGGACGCAAAGAACGATTCTACCAAAGTCGCAGGCCTCATGAAAAAAAAAAGTATAGGAAGAAGTATGTAGGTATTCTATCAGCTATCTAGTTTCCATATTACAAGTTTTGGGCTAGATGGCGCTGTGTGAAAAATGTCCTCCGATATTTATTTGAAGCGCTATTGACTTCTTAGTTTACCTTGTCAGCCTAATCGCCTGCAGAGATCCGAGACGCGCTCGCAAATTGCATCGCTTGTACGAATGTACGCGCCACTTCGGCTTCTGTTCTCCGCTAACTCAATTTGCGTATTGTATTGACGAGTGCTCAAGCGGGAGTAAACTTGGCATAATCACCTAGATAGCACTACCGAATCGGTTAACAATATAAACCAAATCACATTATTATAAGCTTCAGACATTTATCATACACAAATGTATATTTGTAAATGGCCTATCTATAACTAGGTATACCTATTATCGTGGTGAAACTTGTACACATTCATTTATAGGTAGGAATTTATAGTTTAGCTAAGAAGTTTTTTTTTTTTGGTTTTGTCATCATTTAATTTTAAGTTTATATTTTCTAACCAATCACCTTTCGAAGCCCCTACAGAAGATAGGCGAAAGAGGGCTTAATATACAGTGGGCCGAATAAGCGCCCAATAATGATGATGATGAAGTAATGATAAATAAACTACTGTCTATTGTCTATTGTCTATAAACGAAAAGGTACCTACGCTCTCAGATAGTACTTAAGTACCTACCTAGGTATCCGTTTATTGCGATAGCTAAGGATCCGGCAACTTTAAAACTTTAAGCATAGTGGGTACATTACAGGCGCGTCGCGTCCACGCAGCTGCATGTTTACGTAACTACTGTATAAAGTAAATAAGTATTACGTCTAGTTTCTGCCGGAGTATATTTTCTTGCAATATTTTCCTTCTTCTAATAAACCTGCAAGAAATTCTCTAGAATCTACACTGTGCCATTGCAAGGTGTTGCTCTACAAAATGTTATATATATGTTAGATAAGTATGTTAGATACAGTGTGTGTATAGGAATACCTAATTTTACATGCTAACCAGATTTCTCCAGACTAAATCTAATTGGTAATTTTTAAGTCAAAAGTATAGGTGTTTGACCACAACGAAGGTTCAGTCAAAGATTAAAAGTGACGTTGAATGTGAAAATATTGAAAATGCACAATTTACAAGTCGTGCAAAAGGCGTGTTGGGTTGAATTTTATTGGGCGAGTTGAAACTCACCCAGATCTATTTCTAATTTCATTTGTGAGGGTTAACTCCAATCTGCGTGTCCAATGAGTTACTTTTAACTAGTAGTGTGAGGAGACTACTGATATTTTTTCTAGTTGCAATCGAATTGGAGCCTGTCCTAACTAGACCTCGACTCGACTATATGACCCCCCCGACTTAAAAGCTGAATCCGCCCTTGGCACCAGGGGATGAGAACACCGAAGAAAAGTCACTACTCCTGACACAAACTATTTTTATTCCAAATAAAACTCTATTTCTAACACATGGAAGTCTAAGTATATGGGAATGCTTTTTGATAATAATTCATTCATGAACCTAGAAAAAAAGTCGGACAGATTCTCGCTAACAACATACTGTGTCACTCAGAGTCGGCCAGCTTACTGTACGTACAGGCCGGCACGCACACATTCACACATCAGTCAGCCATTACGCGGGCAAACGCAACACAGTCGGCACTGCTACGCTGCGAAAAAATCGGAATGTCTTGTGGTAAAGTGGTGTAAAAACCGTAGTGACAAAAAGAAAAAAAACCAGGAATCAGTTTCATAGGTAAATGAATAATTCAATCACTTAGTTCCCGATTTTATACATTAAAACCAATATTCATGCGACAGAACAGAATAATTCGTCAGAACACCAGTGTGGCCAATATTCATTTGTGCAAATTACCCGAAATACATGGGTGTTCTGACACTTCTGCCTACCCCTTCTGGGATACACAGACATGATGATATGACCTGAAATAATGGGACTTTTTTTATTTAATTCTATAGTCTTAATAAAACAAACCGGCCAAGTGTGAGTCGGACTCGCGCACCGAGGGTTCCGTAACAAAAAATGATCGGGTTTCAGTTCGGGATTAGAAATTCACTGCAAACAAGACAACATTACGCGATATTCACAGGCGATAACCCATTCAAGTATATTTTGCCACCATTAACCTTTTAAAATAGTACGGTATTTACTGCCTTCATGACCCAAAAACCGCTGAACGGATTTTGATAGATTTTTTACTGTTTGATACTTAGGGTCCAACTTCAAATCTAAGCCATGTTTCATCTAATTCCGATGGGTAGAACCGGAGATACAGCTTGACCTCTTGATACTTTTTTTATTTAGAGCTTCCATACTTTAGGGAGGTCATTTAAAATGATTGCCTTATTGTAGTTCAAGTGGAAGAAATTGCGGCCAAAATCTAGTTTCAATAAACTTGTCTGCCGACCTGTATTTGTCTAGATAATACAAGGTTATTTTTTTGGGAATTATGGCAACCCTAAATTCATTCGCACATAGATAGCCGCCGTCATTAAGGTGACACAGTTTAGTCTTTGCTGGAGTTCCGTCCGACTTTTTTTCTAGGTTCATGAATTCATTTCTATGGTTAGCCTAGTACTGCGGTAGGTAGGTATTATACCTACTATGAAGGCAGCGATGAATCAGTGTTTCCACTTTTAGGGATTTCTCCCTTTTTTAGGGAAAAATTACCAATATTATGTAGGGTTTAGGGACATTTTCATATCGACAAGGATTTAGGGAGTATTGGGGAAAAATCGAACTTAAGTGTGACCGTAGTTAAAGGTGACTTAAGTCGTATTATACCAACAGTTGGTTTTTTTTCATTTTGCACTGTAGAACAATAGCGATAAAATATTCTATTATTCGTCTGAGTGAGAGAGGTGATTACCTATCCAATGTTAAGTGTAGCGAAAAACTGTAAAGTAGAGATTCGACTTCAAATTAGGGTATTTTTCTTGATTATGGTAATTCTCCCTAAACCAAGGATTTTAAATATTTGTTTAGGGAATTTTAGGGATAATTTTTAAAGTAACTAGGGAAAAACCAAAATTGAAACTGGAAACACTGCGTTGAATCCGTGCCGCTTTGTCGTCATTCGCGCGAGATTGAAAGGGCTGCGATACCGTCTAGCTGCCGAGTGCCGATCGAATGAATGCCCACCGATGAAAAGAACAGCCGCACATTGGAACTTACGAATGCCTACCGAGTCTATACCGCTATTACAGTAACGTGACAATTTCAGCCTTTTTTTAACATACAATTTAGAATATGAGAAGAGAATAGATGAATAATAGATTTATGAAGAGATTTAACATCTATATATCTCAGGGTGACGAGCGCAGTACAGTGCGGCGCAGGATTGTGTTCGCAAGTTCACAATTCTAGCACTGCTACTGTTAGTGGCACGCGTGACGCTTACCATCAGGTGAAAGTCTTGCTCGTCTCGTCACTTGAATGAAGAAAAAAAAAATACTACAGACACGTGGATAGTGCTGAAATTTTCAAGTAGATACCTACTATACTTATTCCTGCATTACAGCAGTGGGCCTTTCCAGTGGGCATTTCGTTAACCTATAGGTATTTACTGGGTAAATTGTTAGCTAACAAATAATTGTAATTTTAGATCACATTCTGTAACCGCCCTACAACATAAAACAACTTTTGTTCTATAAATAGATAGGTCCACGAATATAAAATAAAAAACATCATAATACGCTTTTCAACCGACTTCAAAAAAGGAGGTTCTCTTTTCGACTGTATTTTTTTGTATGTATGTTACACGATTACTCCGCCAATTATGAACTGATTTTGATATTAATTTTTTTGTTTAGTTCATAAGTAGCGGAGTAATCGCGTAACATACATAAAAAAAGTCGAATTGAGAACCTCCTGTTTTGAAGTCGGTTGAAAATTATGATAAATTGTAGGTACCAACCCCGTTTCGACACCAAGCTATTCCACAAAGTCTTTCATTGTAGTTCCCGGTGATAAAAAAAGGAGCCTGGGTTTTATGTCCCCATTTCATCCAAATCATTGTCTGACTAGAGGTAGAGGCGTTAGATCCGAACGGTTTATCGTCATGTCCTAGGAAGCCTGTAAAAAGGCGGACCATATTGAAGATAGCTCGAAAACCCGGCATTATTACCGGACAGGCACATTGGAGCTTACAGGGCTACAGACTAGAGTCAGGGAGCCACTATCGATATTATTATTGTACAAAGATAGCCTCGAAGAAATTTTTATTAGTCATTTCTCCTCTTCTTTATATTATCGACGCATATAAAAAGCTGACGCCTCCAATTCGACGAAAAACCAAATCTGATTTATCTGTATCTATACCTAAGAAACTTCGCATATAAACTTGTATCAAATAAAAAATACTTAGTAAAAAATGTAAAAGTATATATTTTATCTTGCCGATGTCATGCAGACAGACAGTAATTTTCACGTCACTCATTTTATTTTACAAATCCGACTTGGGTTCACATATTTTTTGGAGACAGTATTATGTAAAATTTATGGGTTAAATAGCATCTAAAATTAATAAAAAATGATATACCACCGTCTCAAAGGGTGTGGGGGGTGTTATAAGCCAGAGAAGAAGCGTCTTGGAACTATGCAGTCTAAAGATGAATACGAGTGTTACGGGGAAAGCTATGTCAAATGTTTTTGGGGTCTGTGTGACCACCAGAAGACTATGGAAGCTTTCACTGTGAAGTCTGATGGGGCTGGTAAAACATTTTCAGTTTACTATACGATGTTACGGCCTAACGGCATCACTAAGCCGAAAGAAAAGTATTTTTTTATACTTACTTATATAAGATCATTGCTTACTCTGATCATTAGGTTCAAAGAGGATATAAAATACTACGTAGGGAGGGTTTTTGACAGGTGGGCTAAAGTGGCCACTTTAGCCCCGCAGGCACGTAAATATAATATGGTCAGTTCAATCAGCCTTCGCCCTTTGTATGCTTTATATACTCAGTGGGATGTACACTGATGTATTATCCTTATTTGCCTTAAGATATTAATACTTGCCTTTGGTTCCAGTTGTAACTCACCAGCCAACTAGAAGAGCATCATTCACCCGTTCTATGATCAAGAACAACTAACACTTGGAACATTTTTCAATAAAACCAGCATATAAAAATAGAAATACTATATTGTCATTCTTCAATAAACTGTGAATCTATCAGATTCTTCTGTTTATAATTTAATACTTGTCTAACATTCATATTAATTCTAGCCTCGGCAATATAGTTTTGGAACCTTCTCCACTCTGCATTATCTGTATTCCGGTTCATACAATCAATAACTTCTTTAGGATTTGATATGTATTTGAAGTCTGGTATAGTTTCCATCATTTGCAGCTCTTCATTCCACGGTGAAGCCTTTGCAGGTAGGATTTTTGGGACAGCGTGGTAGCTCAGTCTGGCTTCTTTTGACATGATGACCACATCTCCACTGTTTAACAGTAATGCTGAAGGTTCAATGGACTTTTCCCTCCCACCGAGAAGGAATATAGCCGATTGACCAAAGCTGAAATAAAAAAGTCGTTTATATGAATACAAGTAACAATGTAAAAGCATATTTGTTAAAAATGTCTAATCTCCATTGAGCTAATATCTATAGTCACAATCGTGCGAAAAAATGTCCGAGCCAAAAGTCGGCGCACGCTACGAATTGCGCCGACTTTTAGAACGACTTGAACTACGATAACACAAGCGCCCAAGCATACATTGAACACTATACAAGCGACATAACGTCTAAATTCAAACAATCATTATTTTAATTATTTATTTATATTGCCAATAGGCTAGATGACTGGTTTTTTTATTGTCCTATAAAAATGTGGCCCATAAATATAGCCGATTAATGAAAATCTGATCAAAAATAAGCAACTTATAAGCATTTTAATATCATGCTAGACAGAGAGGCGAAACAGAGAGGCGAAACAGCGAATCGTGACGTCACTTCTCTGCATGCCATATAAATTCTATTCTGACAAGTAAGGCGTGACGTAATTTTTGGTTTTGTGGGAAGGGGACAGAGTTGACTCTACCAAAAACTTTAAACGGTTATATATCAGAACATTAATAACCGATTTAAATTATTTTACACATATATATGTACAACGGCACTCGGACGTTTAGTGACTGTTTTCACTTGCAGATTGTGACTCTTTAGATAGTAGTATTATTAGAAGCTCAATGCTAATCTCTGAAAGTTTTCACAAATGTTGACACAATGCTACATTAAAAAATAAAAAGTTTTTTTTTTTTTACTCGTACAGGTTTTCGCGTATTGGTATTACTAAGGAGGCGACCAATGCCAAAAGTAAGTAAAAGGTTTATTTTTAAACACATCGTTTAATTATAAAGAACGTAAATATTCAAATTTTAAAAAATGCTACAGGTAGGGGAAAACCCTATAGATGCCGAGCAACCGAATAGAATTTTGGAAAATAATCAAAATAAATTCTATTTTAAAAAAATTACAAATTACTAACAAAAAAATACTGTTTTAATTCAAATGCTCTAAATTATCAGCGACGATATGTAACGTAGGTTTTACACGTTACAGATTTTTATGAATTCCTTAATATTTATTCGCAATTTTTGACCGAATGGGCGATGTGAGACGCCGATATTTTGTTATTTCCTTATCTAGTTGAATGGGCGATGTGAGACGCCAAAACGTCTTTATTGTTTATCAAAAAAATTCGTTTGTAGTTGACAGTTTTTGGTTTGACTTTGACAGGAGTTGGTTTTATTTGTGAAGTGGGAGAATCATTTTTAGTTCACTTTCCGTCTATCTTTGCATCTGACAAGATGATTTTTTTATTAGAATTTTAAAATCTTTTTGCATCATGGCTTTTTAAAGCCCAAACTTTATTTAAATCCGTTAAATGGATTGAATTATTGGTGAGTATTATGTCAGATCATGGATTTATATCCGATCGGTGATTTTGATCAAAAACGTGGTATTTGTTTGCGACGCGATTTCATTTGTTTTATCTTGTTTTAGGGAATCATGACCTGAATCTTCCATATAATACTTTAAAAAGGATGAAATTTTTCCAAATTAAGAAAACGGTGAGATTTTTTGGTTATTTTTCTGTGAAATCAACATGGTCTATTTTTAGAACACCAAATGTTAATCAAAGCAATTTATTTTCCTTGCAGCCGTCATCAAGGCGTTTTTCTTAGGAATTTTCTTTAGCCGTTTCATTTTTCTTAGGCATTTTCTAGCATTTTCTTTCAAGTTTTCTTTCAAGTTTAAATTTTTCTTAGACAGTTTTCTTAAGCAGTTTTTCTTAAGAGTTTTCTAGTTTCTCTTTTTCATTACAAGCTTTTCTTTAATGATTAGAAGCTTTCTTTAAAAGCTTTCTTTTCTTTGCACATTCCTTGCAAAGGAATGTAACTTCAACAAGATGAGCTGAGGTCCGGCCTTTCTTCAGGGAACGCAGCTAAGAAATTCATATTATTAAAAGCTATTATTATTTAAACTAATCTTATAGTGCAAAAATGACAGATTCAAAAAATGACATAGATGCAAAAATGATATAGATTCAAAAATAACATAGATTCAAAAAGATAATCACATATTAGACATTATAAATTTAAATTAAGATCAAGATTTTAGCTTTACCAAATTGATGTACTTAGAAGCCCAGTTTTTCCAAATTAAAAATATTTATTTCCCCAAACAAACCAAATTTTATTTTTTAGACTATAATAATCCCCTGCCATTGTGATTAAAGGTCAACGCTAGCTGAACTATTCCGGTAATTTTTATGTTCTTTAATTCTAACTTTAATCGTTGGAACAGGCGCTCGATATAATTATACAAATATGGCCAACGAGACACTTTTCATACTATTCATTATTTTCATTCTTTAAATATTACAATTGCCCCTCAAGTATATTACAATTGGCGCGAGCGAGACAGGGACGTGGATGGGCTATCCATTTATTGGTCATTTTTGCACTAATTTTGTTATTATGCTATTTTTGTCATTGACAATTTTGTGTGTATGTTTCCAACATTTTAGGAACATTACTAACTTTATGTTTGTTATTTTTACAAACTATTGTTTACTTTAGCAAGACTAACTAACATACAATGTTTTAATAGGTCTTACTTATCAACCTGGATTTATATGAGAGTGTATAAAGAGTGTTTACATGCGTTTACAACTGTTAAAAAAAAGTGATATTTCATAAGAATATTTCATAGATTAATAAGTGACATGACTATTTAATAAGTGTTAAGTGTTTAACTATAGAATACATTGTGAGTCATTATTGCACTATATACTTAAAAGTAACTTTCAAAGAAACTAAACTTAAAAAGACTTGAACAATTTTACTGAACGATTGAGTTTAACAAACAAAATACTTTAGTGTTTTCATACGGATTTGCTTGGAACATTATTTGATATTAAAACTTTATCATTTTCATTAAATATTGCTTTCAATATTATTCAATATTGGAACTAGCTTTTTCATATGGATTTGCTTTCAACATATTTAAAAAATAATTTAATTTTGAACTTTAGTGATTTCACTTGGCTTTGCTTGCAATTTTATTTAAATATTTTTGAACTTTGATTTTTAAGATATTTCATCTGACTTTCTTGCTTAAACCATTGGAGTTTGAACAATTTTGAAACTCTAGCTTTTTCACCTGACTTTCCTTGTCAATTAATTTAATATTTTTCAACTTTCACTTCGCTTTGAATATCTTTTGATAAATTTTTGGTTTTGTTTATTGTTGTTGCTTTTGAATATTCATTTCAAGATGAATGATAAAGAAGTACAATTTCCACCGTTGCCTGAGTTTGCTGAAACTTCAGCAAGTATTGTTACTAAACTAGTTCATGCTGAAACCAGTAGGCAAAACGTTAGTGATGATATGGGTTCATTCTTTCCTGAACACATAGTTTGTAATAGTACTCATGCTACTACAGTACATTCATTTAATACCATGAACGTTCAACTCAATGAACAATTGAAGAAACATTTACCTTCAACTTCGAAACTACCTGATCTTAAAAGGAGTAAGATAACTTTTGATGGAAGTACTTGTGTTAGAGAATTCATTACTCAAGTAGAAGAATACTTTCTATTTAAGAATTTTGATGAAAACTTTTTAGTTGGTTCTTTTTCTGACTTACTTTCCGGCGTTGCAGTGAAGTGGTTTCGCAGTATTCGTATTAAGATTTCATCTTGGTCAGCACTTAAAGTTGCGTTGCTGAATCGCTTTGATAAACCTGAATTCGACTATCACCTCGAATATGAAATGCGTACGCGCAAGCAAAAACTTAAAGAATCTCTTCCAGATTTTATAACTGAAATATTAGATATGTCAAGTCGTTTAGTAAATCCAATTTCAGAACAAACTTTAATAATAATTATTAAAAATAATATGCTTTCTGCATATACACCTTTCCTCTTCGGGAAAAGTATTGATTCAATTGATCAGTTTATAAACATTGCAAAGGAGTTGGAAACTTTAGTTAACCGTCGAACAGACAAACCACGCGTTCATGCAGTGGACATTAATAATAAACCTTCTTGTTTGAAGTGTCGTTCAACCGATCATACTTACAAAACATGCACCGTTATACCCGGTCCTGTTTGTTTTAAATGCCACAAGGTGGGCGTAATTACAAAGAATTGTGATGTCTGTCTGACAGATGCTAACAAGATTAATTGTTCAAAAAACTTGTAAGGCATCGGGCCCAATTTTTTGATAAAAATTTAGGTGACCCGATTAGGAATGTTAGGAGTTATAAACCTGATGACAATACTTGTAGGAAAGAATTTTCGGATTGGCTCGATTACTTAAAAACTTTCTTTACCATTTATAGGGCTGCTCCCGTTTTAGTTGTTAGAAATGAAGACACCCGACCATTTTTGAAATTTTCAATTAACAATGAAAACTTTTCTGGACTTTTAGACAGTGGTTCTAGTAGTTGTGTTTTAGGTGCGAATCAGCATTTACATTTTACTAGCTTGGGATTTCCTATTGAATTTAAAGATAGCTCGGCTTATACAGCTGATGGCTCTTCAAGAAAAGTTATTGGAGCTATGCGATTACCTGTAACTATAGATAACGTTTGTAAAGTTATTAACTTTTTGATAATTCCATCTTTTGATATACCATTTATATTGGGATTTGACTTTTGGTTAGAGTTTAACTTAGCTAAAGACTTATGGAAAAATATTGAGTATATTCATGATGATAAACCACAAGTTTGTGCGATTACTTCTGCAGTTGAACTTAATTCTTCTGAGAAACAAAAATTAGATGAAACTATTGCTTTGTTTGAAGATATATCTTATGAGAAAAGTGGATTAGGTATTACGACACTTGTTGAACACAAAATTAATATTACTGGTGAACCATTTAAATGTAGATATTGGCCTTTGAGTCCTGCTAAACAAAAAGAACTTTATGATGAAGTTGAAGTTCTATTAAAAGAAAATATTATACAACCTTCTAAATCTCCTTGGTGCTCTCCTGTTTTAGCTGTCAATAAAAAAGATGGTGGAACGAGATTATGTTTAGATTCGAGACGTTTGAATTCTATGACCGTCAAAGATTCTTATCCTTTACCTTATCCTTCTAGGATACTTGATAGCCTTCGTGGAGCTAAGTACATTAGTACTATCGATCTTTCTAAAGCTTTTAATCAAATATTACTTGAAAAATCGTCGAGAGAAAAGACTGCTTTTGTCATTCCCGGAAAAGGTTTGTTCGAATTCGTTAGAATGCCGTTTGGATTAACAAATGCACCTGCTGAGTTGCAAAGATTAGTAGATAAATTGTTTGGACCTGAATTTGATGGCGTTTTATACAAGTTCTTGGATGATGTGATTTTAATAAGTACATCCCTGGAAATTCATTTAGAATACCTACGTAAAATTTATAATATACTTAAAGATGCTGGTTTGACAGTTAATCTTAAAAAGTGTGAATTTTGTAAAGAAAGACTTCGTTATCTTGGTTATGTAGTGGACAGTAATGGTTTACACACTGATCCTGCTAAGTTACAAGCTATTGAGAATTTTCCTCGTCCTGAAACATTGAAACAATTAAGAAGTTTCATTGGACTTTGTTCATATTATCGTAGATTCATTGATAAATTTGCAGATATTGCATCCCCTTTGACTAAGTTAACTTCTGGTAGTAAGAAAACTAAATATAATTTTATTTGGAATGATGAAGCTGAACAAGCATTTAAAGATTTAAAACAATCATTAATTACTTCACCTGTTTTACAGTGTCCTAATTTTGAAAAACCTTTCTTTTTACATTGCGATGCAAGCGGAGTAGGAATTGGAAGTTCTTTATGTCAAGAAGATGAAAATGGTGAACAACATCCTGTTGCTTATTATTCTAGATCACTTAATAAATGTGAGCGAAATTATAGTACAACTGAACGTGAACTATTAGCTGTTTTAGATTCTATTGAACATTTTAGACCTTATGTCGAAGGAATGAAATTTACAGTAATTACTGATCATTCTAGTTTAAAGTGGCTTTTAAAACTTAATAATCCTAGTGGACGTTTAGCACGTTGGGCTGCTCGAATTTCCCAATTTACTTTTGATATTATTCATAAAAAAGGATCATTACACCTTGTTCCAGACGCTTGTCTAGAATTTATGTAAATTCAATTCTCATTTCCCCTATTAACGTTATTAACCCTGACGAAGATATAGAAGACCCTTGGTATAGAAAAATATTTATTAATTGTCAGAATTTTCCTAGTAGAATGAAAAACTTTAGAGTAGAAGATAATACCTTGTATAGATATTGTAAAAATAAATATGATGCAACCAGTCGTTTGAATTGGAAAATAGTTATACCTAAAGAACATATTTTAGATACTATTCGTTCTAATCATGATGATGTTAATTCTGGACATCTTGGAATTCATAAAACTTTAGCAAAAATAAAACAACATTATTTTTGGAAAGGAATGTTTGGTGATATTCAAAAATATATTACAACTTGTGATATTTGTAAAGCTTATAAACATTCAAACTTTGCTCCTTATGGTAACATGGTTAACCCTAAAAAAGTTGAACAACCTATGGTTATGTTATCTATTGATATTATAGGAATTTTACCTAAATCTTATTCTGGTCATAAATATATTCTTTCAGTAGTTGATGTTTTTACTAAATATTGTTGGATTTTTCCCATGATTAATGCTACAACTAAGGTTATTTCTAAACTTCTTGAAAAAGAGATATTTCTTAAATTTGGTGTGCCAAAGATAATAGTTGCTGATAATGGAAGTCAATTCATTTCTAAGAATTTTGTAGATTTTCTTAAAAGTTTTAACATTACTAAAATATTTTACAATACACTTTATACTCCACAAAATAATCCCATTGAAAGGTATAATAAGACAATTGAAACATGTATATCTTGTTTTGTTAAAAATGATCATAGAACTTGGTCTACATTTTTGTCCAATGTTCAATTAGCTTTGAATAGTAGTGTGAATCTTGCTACAGAATACACTCCTAACTTTTTAATGTTCGGTAGAGAACTAATTTTTGATGCATCTTTACATCGTTTTAGTAAATCTTTTGATAATTTAGATCAACTTGAGTTTGGTACTCGTGAGTCTTTTGCTCATTCTTTGAATTCACTTAGTGAAACTTTTGTTAAAGTTCAAGCTTATCTTTTGAAAGCTTATAAGCGTAATGCTATTTATTATAACAGAGGGCGGAAAGTCATTTCTTTTGATGTTGGTGATGTAGTATGGCGAAGAAGTTTTGTTAAATCTAATGCACCTGCATATTTTTCGGCTAAACTTGCACCTAAGTTTGTAAAGTGCGAAATTGTAGAGAAAATTTCACCTAACGTTTATGTTCTGAAACAAGTAAATAAAACAACAACTGGACGTTACCATATTAAAGATATTATTAAATATTAAAATAATATAATTTTCTTATATTAACTTTGGTTACAAACTTTGTTTAGTTTTGTCTTGATGTTTTGTATGGGGAGATCCTCTTGAATGTGAAGGATGAGGTATGATGAATGGAAGAGTTGAGGATTATGAATGGTGAATCTGAAAGGAAACTCATAATAATTTATTAAAGTTCAATTCTAAATATTCTAAAGATTAACTTAGGTCAGTCAAATCAATTCATTAATTTCAATTCATGTTAGTACATTTTTGGAAAGTTTTATTCTTAATTAACTTAAATACTTTTCACTAAACATTTTAGTTGCCATTCTGCAATTACTAATTTTAATTTTAAACATCAAAAGATCTTATTGTACATTTTGTATATTTTTCAATTTTTGAGAAAACTTTAACTTTTCTTTATAGTTAATTTAAAAGTTTTCTAACTTTTCTTTTTACACAAATTGGTATGCATCCCACATAACCATTTGTAACTTTGACAAATAGTTTTTGCTGGTCTGTTTCAATTTGTAAACATATTTTTGCACATAGTATATTATAATTTAGAAAGGTGTTTTGTTTTGTGAAACATTTTTGTTTTGTGTTGTGTTCAATATAGATTAAGAACTCGGACGTGACAATTTAGAGATATCTCATACAACTTTACCCGGATTTACTTTTCGGATTTGATATTTTGAGTTTTTGACTCAAATAAACTTTTTAGGTACTTTCACCTATTCTTTTTATAAGGATATGGACGCTTTTGTTCCATAGACTTATTTATTTGTTATTGTGTTCGGAATGTCGGTGGTGTTAGGCCGGTCACAATATACAATTTAGACTGTTGTTTTCCCAACAATTTTTTATAGCTTTTTAGTGCTCGGAAAGTCGGTAGGGTTGAGCCGATCACTATATAAGTTTATTTTCTCCGCTCTTGAGAGAATGTTTTCTGATTTAGGAAGAAGTTGAACTCTTGAACTTTCGTTCATGCGCTTTTCAAAGGCGAATTTAATCACTTAAAGTGAATTATTTAGTCGGCAGCGTAAGCTTAACCGAATTACACTTTATAACTATTCAGTTATATTTGTTAGTTTAGAAGTTTCTTGACGTTAGAGTTGGTAGCGTTTGTGCTTAACCATACTTTTAATAATGTTAAGAAAGGAAGTTATGGATTGTTAGTAGTAGACAACAAGTCAGTGGCTGTTGCCTAACTGTACTTTGGTATATTTTGAGTAAGCTTTTGGAATGAGTATTACTGTTGGTTATTATTATTAAAATATCTTTAGATTTGAGTTTAGAAACTTGAAGTTTTGAATTTTGTAGTCTTTAAGGAATCTTAGACAGCGGCTAAGATGCTTAACTGTTCTATGGAGGTTAGAATTATAAAGTTTTGTTTTATCAAAACAATTGAGGTTTTGGGTATTAGTAAGTAAACATTATTGTTTATTAGCTTTGGATTTTAGTTGAGTTTTGTCTCAAGTTTTCTTTATAGTCGCTTTGGACTTGTAACTTTTTGGGATTCGTCTCAAAATAAAAGAAAGTATCTTTCTTTTATTTTTTTGGGGAAGTATGTATTGTAACGTAGGTTTTACACGTTACAGATTTTTATGAATTCCTTAATATTTATTCGCAATTTTTGACCGAATGGGCGATGTGAGACGCCGATATTTTGTTATTTCCTTATCTAGTTGAATGGGCGATGTGAGACGCCAAAACGTCTTTATTGTTTATCAAAAAAATTCGTTTGTAGTTGACAGTTTTTGGTTTGACTTTGACAGGAGTTGGTTTTATTTGTGAAGTGGGAGAATCATTTTTAGTTCACTTTCCGTCTATCTTTGCATCTGACAAGATGATTTTTTTATTAGAATTTTAAAATCTTTTTGCATCATGGCTTTTTAAAGCCCAAACTTTATTTAAATCCGTTAAATGGATTGAATTATTGGTGAGTATTATGTCAGATCATGGATTTATATCCGATCGGTGATTTTGATCAAAAACGTGGTATTTGTTTGCGACGCGATTTCATTTGTTTTATCTTGTTTTAGGGAATCATGACCTGAATCTTCCATATAATACTTTAAAAAGGATGAAATTTTTCCAAATTAAGAAAACGGTGAGATTTTTTGGTTATTTTTCTGTGAAATCAACATGGTCTATTTTTAGAACACCAAATGTTAATCAAAGCAATTTATTTTCCTTGCAGCCGTCATCAAGGCGTTTTTCTTAGGAATTTTCTTTAGCCGTTTCATTTTTCTTAGGCATTTTCTAGCATTTTCTTTCAAGTTTTCTTTCAAGTTTAAATTTTTCTTAGACAGTTTTCTTAAGCAGTTTTTCTTAAGAGTTTTCTAGTTTCTCTTTTTCATTACAAGCTTTTCTTTAATGATTAGAAGCTTTCTTTAAAAGCTTTCTTTTCTTTGCACATTCCTTGCAAAGGAATGTAACTTCAACAAGATGAGCTGAGGTCCGGCCTTTCTTCAGGGAACGCAGCTAAGAAATTCATATTATTAAAAGCTATTATTATTTAAACTAATCTTATAGTGCAAAAATGACAGATTCAAAAAATGACATAGATGCAAAAATGATATAGATTCAAAAATAACATAGATTCAAAAAGATAATCACATATTAGACATTATAAATTTAAATTAAGATCAAGATTTTAGCTTTACCAAATTGATGTACTTAGAAGCCCAGTTTTTCCAAATTAAAAATATTTATTTCCCCAAACAAACCAAATTTTATTTTTTAGACTATAATAATCCCCTGCCATTGTGATTAAAGGTCAACGCTAGCTGAACTATTCCGGTAATTTTTATGTTCTTTAATTCTAACTTTAATCGTTGGAACAGGCGCTCGATATAATTATACAAATATGGCCAACGAGACACTTTTCATACTATTCATTATTTTCATTCTTTAAATATTACAATTGCCCCTCAATTATATTACAGATACCACATTATTGTTTACGCATTACACAGCCAGACTAATGTTTTAGCAGAGTAACATTTTATTTGTTTTATTTCATGCATATATTTTGAATCATTAAATAAAATCCCACCTAAATTGTTCAGACTGCATCATCAATTATATCATGCGATTTTCGACTCTAAACTACAGTCTGAACTTAATAGGTATTTCGAGACCTACCTAAAAGAGAATAAAGGTGCCTCCAGATTCACTTCTGAATGGTCGGTGTGAGCAGACAGAGTAGAGTTCATATGGTAATAGTTGACTATTGCCGCTTCTGCTTTGAACTTCCCATGTCCTAAATACTGGGCCATTACATCAGACAGCTCGGTCAAGTCCTCAGGAAAATCACTCTTGTTCCCCTCACTATATATCTGGAAAATACATTGAAAAAATGGTTAGTCCTAGATACTAGATAAAAATTCAGATAGTTCACAAAGAATGTAGTAAAAACATTAAAATAACTTTTTTATTCATTGTGTTATATACCAAACATCTATTTTTATTTTTTTTATTTTCTGTGATACGACAAAACAATCTATTTTTGTTTTTCTTTTTAACCCATATTAAAGTCTCCAAGTCGAGAGTAAATCGGTTTCTTCTAGGCAAGCATATCTCATTGTAGACCGCATCTTCGCTTAACTTTTTTTTCATCTAAATATCAGGGGAGTTAGTGGACAAATGCATTTTTTTTCCATCTAATAAAGTAAATATAACTACACCATATTTCAAAATTTCAAGATCAGTTCAGCAGAATTAGGTAATTTAATAAACTTAAGTCTATAAAATAATATCACCAAATAGGGGCCATCCATAAAGTACGTCACATGTAAAGGGGGGGAGGGGGTCGACGAAATGTGACATGGTGTGACAAGGGGTGGGGGGGGTCCTAGTTTTGTGACATCACATTTCAATAAATAAATAAATAATATATAAATAAAAAAAATTAAAAAAATTGAATCGCGTAATTTGAAATATTAAATTATTTAAATTATTAAGCTAGACGTGCCAGAGAAATTCTTTGTTTGGATGATATAAATGATGATGCCATATGGTGGGATGAAGAAGATGTAGACACCACAAATGTTGCTGACGTTAACAACTCCAATGAGAACGAACTGACTTCTATGCCAATTATAAATAATTTAAAGGAATGGATTCAGAGTCCATGGACTGAAGACAACTAAGTTCCTTTCTTTTTCTTCAATTAATAGTTTATTAATTTGTTATTTTTTCAAATATTTGATGTTGATTTCACAAAAAAAAAGTAATTTGAATGGAAATGAAACTGATTGTTGAACTGCTGTTTTAATTAATTTTTTTTAGATGTAAAATTGCAAATTTGTGACGTCACACCAGGGAGGGGGGGGGGCTCACAAATGTGACCACCTGTGACAAGGAGGGGGGAGGGGTCTAAAAATCATGAAATTCGTGTGACATACTTTATGGATGGCCCCTGTTTCTATTTGTGTATTGCTTTTTAGCATCTTTAAAAAGAATTAAAATAGCAAATTGCTGTTATCTAATAAGGACATGACAGAAACCAATATTAACTTTGTACTTTTGTGTCCCAGTTGTGGTGGTACCCTAGAGTTGTCCATCGCAGTTTCTTTTGCAATTGCCAATTACATTTTCCAGTGTCATAACATTCAGCCCACCAATCTTTACTTTCTACGTCAATATCAATATTCAACTTATTTGGCTTTCTAGGATATTCCTCTAGACATTTCCTTATCCAATATCTTTGTCCGAGACATGTGAATGGATTCTGTATTAGAAACAAACCAGGATGGTTGCAGAAGGAATACAGTTGCCAGTCTGACATCTTTCTTAATCCCAAAGCATTTGTTCTGTGATCCTCCTTTATATTCATTGGTAGAACAGTTGATATCTGAAATTTGAAATTTGATAGTAAGAGGATGTGTATCAAGAGTTTCACAGCTTAATGTTTTTTTATTGAAATGGCTACAGATTACATACCTTATCATTATAAGTTTCTGTAGATAAAAGATTATCGAACGAAGGTTTCGGTTTGTTGCATTTGTAATATTTAAACGATTTCATAAACAAATCATCTCCTATAATAGAATCGCCGTATTGCTCCATTATTTATTTTGAACAACGTATCGCATAATATTTTTAGTATTTTATTTGTTACCTATTTACAATGATGTTATATGTTAGTTATATTTGATTTCGATTACACACAGGGAAACACACTAGTTATCACACACTAGGCACACGTTTTGGTTTTCCTTTTCCCACTGTTGTTTACTATAAATAGCTCGCTTTCCTCACTTCCTCAATGGTAATCAATTGATCAATGGTTTTTCTTTCATCTCATATTTTTTCAGTTCACTTTTCAAGATTTCACATCCATAGAGTAAGTAAATACTACGTAATATTCACATGGATTTCACGGAACGGAACTGACTGCCAGTGTTGCCAACAGCGTAGGGCCTGATTCGCCATTTTTCACAGCATAAGATGTAGCGTAAAGTAACCGAATATTATCATTTACCAAAAGTAGCTTAAAGTAGCCTGCCGATACGCCAAAACATTAATAATAAATAATAATAAAGACGTTTATTTCAGGCACATAACCCATACGGCCTTACCTAAAATAATCTCGATTCTCTTAGTCACTGCTTAAACTTCTCTGTCCTTTTCTAGCACGTACAATTTCACGTCAGAGAGAAGATGGCAGAGCATGTTAAGCAGTGACTAACGGTTGAAAAGTTTTTTTAAGTAAGGCCGATAGTATATAAAATAATAATAAAAGCAAAGTTACATTAAAATTAATATTAAATAAATAAACTAGTCAGCTATTTAAAACTGAATTAAATAGTCAATAGGCTATTTTCTATTCTATATATATATATATATATATATTTTTTTACATTGCTGTATATAATAGAAATTGTTAACTATATCAGCTTATTTATTTGTAACCTTATGTAATCACGCATAAACGGCTTGTCCGTTTGTTGCCGTTCAGATTTTTTTATCGCCGATTCTCGTCCTAAGTATCCTAAATGGCGATAAATCATGGACGTACTAAACAAAGTTTAAAGCTACTATGCGATAAATAGCCTACGTTGCAGTGGGTCAGAGAAATTTACTAGATATTTATGACAGGTGTCAGGAAAAAAAAAATTGTTTCTTTGTTACTGGCATCGCACGTTGTGCATTCTACCAGATTTTATTAAGTCAAATATGTCATGAAATCACAGTTACAGTTAGACACAGTTAGTCACATGAAGTCAAAGTAAAGTCCAAGTCATGCCCTAGTTTTGAAAAAATGTTTGAAAAACTGGAATGTTTATTGAAACTGGCGGAATGCACGAAAAGGTGAAACATGTCTTTTCGTGTTGTTTTCAAAACTCCGTAGAAGCTCATAGTTAAGTCGCGACAACTTTACTAGGGCATGTCATTGACTCGACTATGACTAATTTCGTGTAAGTAACTGTGATTTCATGACATATTTGACTTGATTTTATCATAAAACATTGAAATTTTTAAAACTTGACACTGGCAGAATGCACAGCGTGCTAAGCCAATAACTAAGAAAAAAAAACGATTTCAAATTGTACATTTCAATTTCCCAAGTTCTTATTCTAGCTCAAATGCTCAATGGTTCTTATTTGGTGATGGTGAGAGTAAACAGAGTGTAGAGTTTTTGCAATAGTAAAAATAAAAAGTAATTCGTTCGCGTGTATATCATAAAAACCGCTGCATGATGAGCAGCAACTCTGAAACAGCTTTGTCTCCTGATACAACTGACCTTACAAAGGTAATAGTACCTAATTCTACTACTATAAATGATGATTATAATTTGCATAAATCGCACTTTAAAACCTTTTTCTTTTTCAGGACGTTGGAATAGGTGAAGAAAATGGCAAATCCAGACTCAGAAAGTTGTTAAATCAAAATTTCAGAGTCGAAATGACTGATGGTAGAGTACTGATAGGTGTTTTTCTGTGCACTGACCGAGATGCCAATGTTATTTTGGGTAAGTCCGATTTAAAAAATACACTAGGTATGCAAGTATTATAAAACCCCTGCAACCAAGAAGCCTGCTCGTAAATTATTACATTAACAGTACAGTAAGTAAGTTGTGGTAACCTATCCAGTGTCCACTCAACGTGTAATTGTGAGGTTGCAGGTTTTAAACCTAGGGTTTATCTATGAGTTCTTTGGAACTTATGTATAGGTTTTCATACCATGGCTTTTCGGTGAACGAAAACATTGTGAGGAAATGGGCATGTAGACAATCAATAGACCATCATTTATTTATGGCAAAGAATAAATAAACACTGATAAGAATAACTTTGCATTGCATTTACTGTGCCACAAATTGAAAGAAATTGTATTGCATGTGTGCAGAGAAGAAATTCAATCGCATAATATGTGAATCCACCATCACGCAACCTGGGCCAGTGTGGTGGCCCAATCGCCATTCGAGTCCAGCAAGAGACAATTAAAGCGGCTGATTATGCATACTAGGATACTGTTTGATACTTGTAAGATACTGTTAAGTATATATAAATAAGAGCTGTGGATTTTGTTTGATAAATAAAATGAATAACATAAAAATAAGTTATATCATCATAATATCTTTTCTTAGGTGCCTGCTCCGAATACCTTAAAAACAAGCAAGGTGAGACAGATGAGCCCAGGGTATTAGGACTAGTCATGGTCCCTGGCCGGCACATTGTCTCAATACAACTAGATGACACCAGTCCAGCACAAAAGTACTACAATGATTAAATCATTCTGCACTGACTGTAAATATATTTTTAATTTTTATTTATTATTTATTTGTAATAAAAAGTAGATGAGATTTTAAAGCGCATGTCGCAATCAATCTTCTCACTTCTTAGCAACATTTTTTGGATTAACCATGATGATGTAATGTTTACCTAAACCAATACTTCAAATGACTGGAAATCCACATTATGTACAGTATATTTATAATCTTAGTTGTAAGGCTAAATAAACAAAATAAAAAGCATATTTTAAATGGATTTATTATTCAAAATTGTGCAATACATTTTCAATAGATTTTCTCAGCAGATCTACTTCAAGGTATATATTTTTAGAATCATTGGAAAAAGGATTGTATTCATCAATATTTTTACATGCATTATTTGAGAGTATTTTTAACAAATCTGTACAAAGTAACACAATTGATTGACGCTCACAGAATATGCTTAAAAGGAAATTATAATCTAGCATATTATTTAAACAAATATTAGGATGCACAGCTATTTCCAGATTTTTTTTATTTTTATAATAATTAACACACACATTTCTAACATCCTCATCTTCGTCTTGTAATAAAATGATTGCAGTTTTAAGTGAAGCTATTTTTACACAATCTGGAACCTTCTTAAATGATTTAGGTAGTTCATTATTTGCTAAAGCTGCAATGTATCTCATGTCCACATCTGCATTTTCAAAATCACTCAACTCAAAAATCACATTTGCTAACACCTTTTGATGTTCACCATTAAAATTTGCGAAGAACTTAGCAGCAAATGGAATAATGTACCTCAGTTTATAGGTTATTTTTTTGTCACCTAAATCTTTTAAGATGATTGAAACATCCAAATTATCCAAGTTTATTCTACAAGATATTTCATAGAGGATTCTCCAAACCACACTGCTGTCATACTTCTTTTCAAAAGACAGTAAAATATCCACAATTTTCTTCATAGCTGAATCCGAGTTACAATCTTCTGTTTCTATCTTACACAGTAACATCTCACAATATATATCAAAATCATTCTGTTTTAAGAAAAGGTTTAAATCATCTGGAATATCATCCCATTGACATTGTGTTAAGTGAATTTGGATACAAGTTTGTGCCCATTTAAATACTCCCGGTGCATTACTTTTTTCATCTAAAACTGCTAACACATGTTTCACATTATCATGAATAAAAATCTCAGAGTTAGAATGAATGCTTACATAGATTTCTTTAGAACAGTAGGATAACTGTTCTCCATTTTCTAAAATGGTTTCACAAATGTTCTTCACAGCTTTGACAGCACTAACATCTTGTGAACTGTAATATTTATGGTAAAGCTTCATTAGCATCAAAATTCCATGGATATAGTTTTCTGATTTCAAATCTACTTTTTTAAGAACAACACAGATGGTCTGAAAGGGGTACATATTATATATACACATGGCAGTTAATCTCCTCACAACATGTATTGGACTGTTCAATATTCTTATGAGACCTTCCAGAAGTTCTGCGTCTGAAAGACTTTGCTGGTGAGAGTCATATGAAAAGGTATACCTCTTTGCACTACTTGCAAGCATATTTAGTATGGGGACTAAGTCAGAATGGGAGATCATTTCACTGGAATGGCTCTTGATTTTCAACTGTTCCGTAATAAATTTCCACAGTTTCGGTGAGTGTGTCCTCAGTTCATCACAAGCAACAGTTGCTACTGTTTCAGAATCTGTTCCAGATGCTTTCTTTTGCCCAATAAGCCTTGGAATTAGGGCACCATAGAGTTGCAGTGCTGCATTTCTGAAAATGTAAATAATTCTATTAATGTGGTCACATATTAGTGTGTATAGAATCATGAATATGATGCTCATTATGTATTAAACGGTTTGAGAATTATGACGAGTAAGGCAGAGACTTCTGTAGCTTAATTGGCAAAGCAGTTGGGATGGAATCCCAGAGATTTCTCGTATGCATGTTGAAGTCCTGCCAGAGGTCATAATTTTTCTTAGGTACTGTTTATGCTTTAAAACATGGTGTACAGAATCAGTTTCTTCAGCATGTTTTATCGTAATATCGTAAACCGCGCCTTTGCTTCCCATCATCGAGATGTTGGTTGAGTAAAATTGTATAAAAAATATAATTGGTTTAGCTTAATAATTGTATTACCTGATTTGCCAATGAGAGCTTGTGAGATTACTAAATGCAAGTTCAGCCAGTTCTGCTGAATAAAACATCATGTCTGATGCAAGACTGCTGTCCATCACAATTTTTGTCAGAAAATGAATAATAATTGCTTTTGGCAGATCCATCTGATTTTCAATATCTGGTGATGATGGAACATCTGTGTTCTGACACGTTTTCAGCAGTGTTTTCATGAAATAATGGAACAGTGGCTGAAATAAAGTTAAATAACAACCATAAGTACATTAGTTATTTATGATACTAGTGCGCTAAGTTGGTTTTTACAAACGAGTAGACGAATGTAAGTCCAAGACGAAGTCGAAGCCTTACCATAGTCACGAGTTTGTAAAAATCAATACCGCACGAGTGCCATACAACGTTTTACAACACATTTGCGAGAAAACAGATAACAGAATAAACAACAGATAATGAGACAAACTTTGTTATTTTATTTATTTAGTATTTATTATTTTTATATTATTATTTTGTTTTTATTATATCGGACGGAAAGTTGCCACCAAATACCTACTTGACACTGGCAAATGCTCAAAGTGCGATGCCATAATCCTCCTAGGAGGAAAGAAGAAAAAAAGACTTCGTTCTAAAGTTAGTCTTCGTTAAAACGTTTCTAATATGAGTGTCTTTTCGTGTTGTTTCCAAAACTCCAAAGAAGCTTATAGAAAAGTTGCCACGACTTTACTAGGGCATGACTTACTAAGTGTGACATCACTTAGACTGTGACTTAGACTCATTCAACATGATAATTATGAAAACTTGGTACAAATAAATATTTGACACTGGCAAATGCACAAAGTGCGACGCCATAATCCTCCTAGGAGGTAAGATGAAATGGCGCTAAGTACGCGTGGTGAAAATTAGAAAAAAAAAGTAGTGGTGAGCATTTATTTCGTTACATTTTCTGTTTAATATTAAAGTAAGACAAACGTATTGAGCAAAAGCGCTTCAAAGGAGGTTCGATCATTCAGCTTATTTATTCTCTTAATGTGAAACTCTTTGGTAGAGTTCAAAAAATATTATTATGGAAATAAAAAAAATACCGTAAAGTTTACGCACGGCGCTATACAAGGGAGTGTGCGGTAAAGGCTTTTCCGCACGCTCCGTTGTATGGTGCGAAATGTTTAACTTTCGAACGATGTATACAGGCTTCGTAAATGCACTTTTTGAGCAAATGTGTTGTAAAAAATATATCCTACTTATTAAATTTGCTTTTGTCAGCAAATGTACATACTTTGCCTTTCCTCATGTCACTTGAAACTATCCTGTGAACCATTATAGACAACCCTGCCCCTCTCCGCGTTATTGAAGCCATTTTACTTGCTTCGTGTATCAGAATGTCCAATTTGCTTTTCAATAGAGTATAAGGTAGTTTTGATGTTTTTGCGTTTTCTGGCAAACTTGTCAGAAGTTGAATGCCACAACCTAGTAAAAATAAAGTACCAAATTAATACACCAACTAATTTAATATAAAAACTTTGTAATGTTCATAGCTTTACCCAAAGCAGTTCCAGCGCCCTCTATAGCCCCCTTGTGCCGAGAAGTTTCCAAAACATGAGTGATAATGTTAAGACATTTTTCACATTTCTCAACATCATCCTTATGGTAATTCATGACAAGAAAAGTTAAATCACAGGACGCCTAGAATAAAAAATAATTTAATAGCTTTGAGAGTACATAGTTGTTGCCATATTAAGGGGCAGGCTTTAATCCAGAAGTGGACCTTTTATGGCTGGTGACGTGACGTGAGGGTAGTTACAGTTGTAGTAGGTATTCGTCTGTTTCTGTTTAGATATCCAAACATCATCATCATCATCAGCCCGGAGACGTCCACTGCTGAACGAAGACCAAAGATATCCAATAATGTAGACAAATATGGCGGACATTTGCAAACAATAATAATTACAAATAAAGCAGCCAATATTGGTCACTGTAGTAATACCCTATATACACCACTATTTTTTATTAATGTCTAAAACTTTAAGGGATCATTGCACTCATCATTATGAACAACTTTTCCTATGGCGTCAACCCTGAAATCGCGAAAAAAATATCAGCTGTTCCATACATTTTGTCCAAGGTTCATTGAACTTTTTGTAAGGAAAGCTGTTTTTTTTTCGCGATTTCAGGATAGGTCCCAAAAGAAAACTTGTTAATAATGATAAGTACAATGACGCCTTAAAGTTTTAGACATTAATAAAAAATTGTGGTGCATAATAAAAAGTTTTATATACTTACTTTTACATTTAACCATAAACAGTTCAAAACAATTTGATGGAGACCTGATATTTTTGTTTCATCTTTATCTGCTAAATCAATTTGACTACATCCTGATTTGGATATAATACCTTCAATTATCTCATTCATCTTAGAAAAGTCTGAGCTAGTTGAATTTTCCTGCTCCCAAGTAAATTGATTAGTAATACCTTGTAAAATGTCTAATAACTCATTTATGTTTTCATCTGAGGCATTTAGCTTGTATGACTTTTTGATGCAGATTTGTAAAACAACTTGCAAAATACTTATGAATGAGTGCAATTGTTTTCCGTCTTCGATAGATTTTACAACATCTCGTTTTAATCTGTATTCACCTAACAACTCTGTGTAACCATAATTAAATACGTCATCTACATTTTTGAAAATTGCTTCATACTGTGTTTTTTCTATCAACAAATTGACTATCAATTTGAACATACTCTGACCACAACTGATTTCAAAGAAAAATTTGCTCTTCATGCTTTGTAAAGCACTTTGTGTTATCTGATTCATTATTTCGGTTTTAATTAACTCCTCAGTGTAGTGGTTCAGAAGCAACTTGACAGCATTATCCCTTATATCATCTGATGCATCTTTCAACAAGCTTATGATTTTCAATACAGTGCTTTTGTCATGGAACTTCCAGCAGTCATTGCTTTGCAGAAAATCTTTCAATGATACACTTGAAGATTTGATATGATCCTTTCGTTTCTTAGGTATCTGACTAAGAGAATCTATTATGACATTTATAATTTTTACATTTGTACATTTTCTTTGGTAGTTCCCATTTAAATTCAAAGATGTTATGATTATTTCTTGCAAGTCCTTACAAAAATTCAGTAAGCTCTCTGTGTTTGTATCATCCTTCCTATTTCTAAATAATATATGCAGTTGGCTAAGGAATATATTTAAACTGTTTAACATATTTAACCTTAGCACTGTACAGTCAGAGTTTATATTATTTTTTGTGTAATCTAGAATGAGTGTGTACTCAATTTGACTTGGTAGAGATTTTTCCTGTAAGAGACAAATTGTGTCAAATGCTAATATCCTTACTTGGGTGTGGCTGTGCTCTATTGCACTCATAACTATTTTCTCAGTATTATTTAAATCTTCATTTGAATCCCAATTTCTGTCCAAAATCCCAACCTTATTTCCTTGTTTCATCAAAAATAAAATACTGTAATACTCGTTATCTGTGTACTGCCCATGTATATCAAATTCGTCAATAAGGGTGCTCATTAACTGTGGAAACTTTTTCAGAGTGGTTAGCAGCCAATAGTTACCGAAATTTTCTATTGCTTTATTTGAAAGCCCTTTTACCACTGCTATGATTTTGCGCAGAAACAATTTACACCATACATCTTCCGAGTGTAATTTATTCAATACTGCATAATACATATCGGCACCTGCAGATACCAATCCTGGCTTATGCAGGCTGTTAATAAGGCCCTCTACCCAATTACATTCAGAAAACAGACTAGCCTCACATTTGTAATTGTTAATAATCTCGGAAAGCATTAAATACTTTGCTTTGTTCCAGTAGAAGCCATTGATTTCTTCAACAATACCCTTCAAAGAGTCTGGATCCAGAATGGTAACAAGAGTTTGAAAGATATCTTTTATTAAATCTCTTACTCCTGTAATCGGATTTTCCCAGTTATGATTAACTAAGTTGAGAAGTTTGATTTGATTTTCTTCGCTAAAAATCACTTTCTGTAAATTTGTTTCACATACTTTCTTAAATGCATTCATGGTTTTGAATGCTATAAATGTAAATTGTGAATACTCATACCCTAGTAGAATCAATAAATTAAAAGTAGAGTTCACAAATTCAATTACATTGGAATGTTTAGATATTTCTGTCAGGAATGATGATTGGAACATTCCGTACATTAAAGACACAGCTTGATTCAAACTTTTACTTTCTTTTGAATCTGTCGACTTAAAGGCTATTTCTGTCTCAATAATTTCTTGCATTTTCTTTAGATACATGTCTTGTTTATCTGATAGCACTATTACTGAGAAAAAACAAGTTGCACATAGCAACTGATCATCGGTTTTTTCAAGGCCAGTTTGAATATGTGACCATAATATTTCTGTGAGTTTGTTGAATGCTTGTAAATTATTTTCTGAAGACTTTTTGCATCTCTTGGCAGTGATTAGCACACCCTGAAATTTAAATATAGCCATCATCACTCACAACTTAAATACAGTGACAGCTTACTCTGCGTGAACTTAGTAAAAATAAAAGTTATAGTTAAGTTAGTTAAATTCACACAAGTTACTGTTGTCCAATATCTTCATCATTAGTTGTAAATAACTCATGATAGCCCATTTGGGAGAAGACATGCCTCGAAATTGTGAGGTCATCAGTCTGTTCCCGGGTCTATACCAATGAGTTCTGTGGAATGTACTTGGGAGTGGAAGGGATTTGAAAATCATTATTTCTGGTCGTTGAAATAAAATGTTATGAGAAAACCTGCATATGCACACTCATAAAACAAATTTGTGCCAACAGTTTACCAGCAGCAGGATGGGAAAAGTTGATGCAGTAATTGTAAATAACTTTTATTCTGATTTGAGCAACATAGAGTGTAACTTCTGGATAATGTGTCTGCAACATTAATGAATATTATTTATGTGATATTTTTTCTTATCCATTTACAATATTATAATGAGCTGAATGAATGTTGGTTGAGCTGGATGGCTCCAAAATTTGAACAGTGTAAGTAAAAATTATAATTTTCTTCCCGACTGGAAACTTGCTTGTTTTTTTAAAAATATATATATTCAAGTTACGAAAATAGCAAGATGTTCACCTGTTAAAACAGTAATTCTAATTTACCTGAATTTTGCCACTGGTTAAATGTCTCGTTTCAATACTGATGTTGTCTATCAACCTTAATAACTCTTCCATTATCATTGCCTCCTGAAATAAATAAAAAACTCCTCGTGCCTAAAATACTCAAACTGTAACAGTGAGGTAGAACATCGAAGTCCTATAAAAACATTATAAAATTAATGTTTACATGAGGTTTACCTACATTTAAATTTGAAGAATCTTTAAATGGTCAGCTGAGCAATAAAGATTATGAAATAAAAAGCCAATTTAGTATAATAAATACTTTACTACATCAAAACTATTATTTACAACAAAATTTAAATCAAATAACAATATTCACTGAGGATTTTTTATAGGCTCAAAGCCTTCTTTCTGCATTTTTTCTTTAAAAACATTAAAGTCCCGTTTTCTATCGAAATGTGTGACCCATTGGGTGGGACAAGAATTTTCAAATACCCTTCTAAGTTCCGAGCATACTTTAGGCTTTTGTGAACTGTCTTTAATATTTTGATCGTCAAGGCATTCCCAGTAACGGTCCCTGGAGTCCCAACAAAGTTTTCTTTGCTGTTTATCAGGAAAAGACATCTTTAGTGATTACGCCTTAGCAAACCTAAAACGGAAAACGACAATTTAAGCCTTGTCTAATGCTATGCCTTTAATTTAAGTTAACTCTTGCGTACTCAAATAATTAGGCTTTTTATAGCTGGGACTTTCAATGTTACTTAACCTAAATAGATTCAGAAATCCTCAATCAATAAACTCAATGTGATATAAAATCTCAGACTCACCTAAATATGACTAGTGTACTAAATGACTTTTTTGTTTGTAGTCCTGTTAGAAAATGGTAATTTTACATCAAAATGTAGTTCCAGAAAAATAACCTTAATTTTTCACTCTACTTTTATTTTATTTTATTTGCCTTCGATTCGAGAACTGTCAGTGTCAGTCACCAATGTCGGTTGATCGATAGTTCGATAGATGTCATGTCGAGAGTTTTGGCGGGAACACTGAAAAATCATGTCGTTGCATTCTATTATTTTCTTAAACTTGTGTTTTTTCGCGAATTAATGATTAAAAATGGTTGTGTTTTATTCATTGAGTGTTGAATTACATGCACGAGTGTGGGCAAGTCATATAATGTGGTGAAACATGTCTTTTTGTGTTGTTTTCAAAACTCCATAGAAGCTCATAGTAAAGTCGCCACAACTTTACTAGGGTATGACCTGGACTCGACTATGACTAATTTCGTGTGACTTACTGTGATTTCATGACTTATTTGACTTGATTATAACAAATAAATATGAAAGTTCTTAAACTTGACACTGGCAGAATGCACAACTTGCGATGCCAATAACTAAGAAAAAAAAAAGATGTCATGTCGCTAAAGACATTGACATAAATAAAATATCAGGCAGTGCTGCCAGTCGTAATAATAGTCCCCTAGTTATTGGTAACGTTACCAAACGATAGCGAAGTTGTGCTTTGATACCGTAGGTAGTCTCCATACCTCCCCCGGGGGTACCCGCCTTGTCGGGGCGGGGGGGCTTAGTAGCCGTGGGCGGGGGACCACGGTGAAGCGAAGAGGTACCCGAGGTGGGGCCGCGAAAGCGGCCACAGTGGTGGGGGCTAGGCCACTGCACGAGCCTGAGGGATGGAGACAGGCCAGAGGGGCCAGAGCTCTCCATTCCCAAGGGTCACGGTGGTGGCTGGGCCCTTACTGAGGGTCCGGACATGAGGGCTCTCCACGTGTCCCTCTGATTAGCAGAGGGCACAGTGGAGAGTGAGGAGGGACAACCGGGTGGTGGCCTCATCAAGGGCTTGCCTTGAGGAGGCACCCACCGGGTGTGTTGTGGTGGGGCTGCGGGATGGGGACAGGCCAGAGGGGCCAGAGCTCCCCATCCCCAACGGCCGAAGTGGCAGGCGGCGGGGCCACTCACCTGACCCGCCGCATGGAGGCCAGGGCGTTGGACGTGGGGCCGTCCGGAGCCCATCTAGCTGGCGTGGCCTCCGAGGTGGATGCACGATGTGTCTGGGTGTTCCGACACATCGTCATCGGTGCGGGAGGAGCTTTGGCTCCCCGTGGTGGGCCCGAAAGGGCAGCGCTGTCGAGGTCGCGGACGAATGCGAGAGCGTACCCGTGGCCTCGGCGCAAGGCGCAGTGATGGAACACCGTTGGGTTTTTAGTCGGTAGTGGTGCCACTCTGGTGCCGAGCCCGACATAACCTTCCTGCCGCCCCGGCGGGAGGGTATGAGTAAATGCATTTCCCATCGTTAAAAAAATAAATAAAAAATAAGGTACATGACTGCGACACGATGATGAAATTTTAGTTACTAATAATTATAACCCTAATTTTATCAAGATGAAAGTTCATGAGTCGTGAGGCACTAAGTTCCGCTCGTATTACTGAAGTAGGCATTAGATTACTGCCATAATGCGGCATTTATGAAGAGTTTTTGAAATGTCTTGTTCGCATAATATTGAGAACACTTATACCTACCTAAACTCTAGATTTCTTACTTTCGCCCTAGATGTTGCGTTTTCTAATCAAAATGGAGGTACTGGGAGGAGAAGACTGGGGTTTTTTGTTGTATCATTAATAAAATAAAGGCATTGAGTTACAGGAAACGCATAAAGCGCTAATTTTGAATTTGTTTTATTAAATCACAAACGTTTCGCAACTTATTCAATGTAAAGAAATGGAAATTAACAGCTGCATTATCAGCTCTTACACTTTGAATCAATGTTTTTATGACTTCAATACCGGCGATTTCATCGTTGCCTTCATGTTTCTTGACGTGTTCTAATAAATCTTCTGAAACTTTAACTTTGCACATGTTTGTGAAGTTAGTCAGTTGCTTATAGTTCTCAAAAGCAAAAACTCCGGGTATAATAGGTACGTTAATACCAATTTTGGTACATTTTTCTTTATAATCCTTTAAAATTTTAGCTTCAAAAAATGCTTGCGTAATTATAAATTCCGCTCCCGCGTCAATTTTCTCTTTCAACTGTACTAATTTTGCTTCGCTGCTCTCGCAAAATCCAGCTACTCCGATGCAAAAGTATGCTCCTGATATCTCTCTGATGTATTTTATTAATTCTAGAGTGCTGTTGAAATCCGATGTGCGGGGATTGAAGCTCTCTGTAAAAAAAAAGTTAATTGGATTAACTTTTGGCGAGATTTTTGTTAATTGTTTATTGTTGTCTATGGCACAGAATAAATAATAGTACTACGTACAGAAAATTAATTCCGCAAAGGCATTGAAATAAATAAGGACTCTATCTACTAGGCAATAAAGTAGCAATTCAACTCGCACAGCGCTTGATACCGCTCGCTATATTCACCTAGATATACCGCTCTCTTTCTATCACGTATGCTTAGTTAAGTGCAACGAGGCTAGTGTGCGGGCGGCGACTGACTTCTGCCTTGCATTGTCCACCCGGACGGAGTGCCGGCCGAACATACCTAAACTGCGGAGTGACACCCCCCTGTCTATGGGCACAGAGTACTATGTAATACACGGAAAGTTTATGGGTAGGGGTACAATTAAGTAGGTAAATTAGGACGTCCCCTACTACAAGTATTATTTAGAACATCGAAATAAAGTCGTAAGAAATATCTATCTTGTGCCATAATTAACCTCTGCATCGTCCAAAACGTATTAGTACCTACCTGCCTTATCGCCGCGTTCCTAACCAAATAATAGCTCCAAGTTTTCACAGTAAAATAGTTATACCTACCTAGAAACATCTTGTCTCTAGAATTGAAAGATATCGTATTCTCTAAACAAAATAGAAAACTATTATTTAGTTCCATTACTTGCCCGACCTAACAGATAAGTTGGTGGTTAAGTGCTGTAAATCGATAGCGATAACAACTTATTAAGTAGAACAAAGAAAATCATCGTTTACCTACCTACATGAGGTTCGATAATAAATTGCTGATAAATGTTCCAAAATAGCAACTGGAAACTCAAATACTTTGAAACCCACCTCCTAAGACTAAAAACAAATTGCAGATTTGTTTTTCCTGCAAAAATGCAAGCACGCTTTCTAAATACCGCTTCCTCATCAAATCGCAGGATAGATGCATCAACACTTGCTTCTGCTTGCTCCTTAGAAAGCTAGCTGTTGTTAGTGGCGCTATATCCAAGTCCTTGCATTGGTGCGACTTCGCGTGCCAAGTTACGGCGAAAAATGTCGGATCCACTTCCAAACTCTCAATATCTTCATCCCTTACATCAGGCGTTACTTCGAATGAAAACATGAATTTTGCTTCATCTTCGATCAAGTTGACGATTTTTTTTACGTCGGTCATTACGGTTGCTCTTAGACGAAGGTCCTCACCCCGGTCCACACAGTACGTTCTGAAAAAAAAACTCCATATCTAAGACTCCATAATACCTACTGTAATTATTCTAGCTACCCACATCACTCATGACATGATAACGCCGCAGCCACAAAGCAGACAAAATCAACCAAAACCAAAACAGAGATTCAACGAGGTTAAAGTAGGTACTTATTAAAATACCACAATACTTGTATTGTTCTAGAAGTAGATGATAATGGTTGCAAGTAGGTAAATTGGACATTGTTACTCGTAAGCTGACATAGGATTGAAAGTTTCTCGTTATATCTATATTTAACGTATATAATATGATAAATACTTAGGTAGATAGTTAAACTCAGGCAACACTTGAATTTTGTACTAGTTCCAACATCCAGTATTAGTCAACCTATGGGCTAGATGCTATTCCATAGACTTATGACTCTCTAGATCTAGACACTTGCAGCCTTACCTAAAATAAACTCGATTCTCTTAGTCACTGCTTAAACTTCTCTGTCCTTTTCTAGCACGTGTAACTTCACGTCAGAGAGAAGATGGCAGAGCATCTTAAGCAGTGACTAACGGTTGAAAAGTTTTTTTAAGTAAGGCCGTTGCAGTCTTACTTAAAAAATCTTTTCAACCTTAGTCACTGCTTAAACTTCTGTCCTTTTCTTGCACGTGCAACTTCACGTCAGTGAGAAGTTGTCAAAGCATCTTAAGCAGTGACTAAGGTTGAAAAGTTTTTTTATTTCTTCATAGTCATATATCGTTTACTTGTGCTTATTTTTTCTTGATGGGATCTCGGTATATTTTCCCACATGCTGCCAAGCATCCCAAGATGATATCATGTGACGTAGGCAAATCAGCATTCGGCTCACGGACTATTAACTATTAGTGAAATAATTTGTAAACTGTGATAAGTCTCCGCTCCAATCAATCGGGTGCACTCAGGTGCAGCTTCTACTATTTGTTTCGTGTCAATTTCAATCAAGTACCTACTTAGGTAGATAAATAAATATAAATTAGGTATGTAATGAAGATAGACTTTACATAAAATAAGAAGTACTTAGTAAAATTTTATTATGAAAACTGACGTGGTTTTGACACATTTTTGTTTTATTTATACGGGAATACTCACGTTTAATTAAATCGGATACTCCGACTAAGCAAAAAAAAAATTACTCCGGCTTGTGTGCTAAGCAGGACGCATGCAGCTGCACGCGCGTAGGGCTCTGTTTTCACTCTTTGAAAAAGGTCACCGGATGTGATCGTAACTATAGTCGGAGTATCCGATTTAATTAAACGTGAGTATTCCCGTATAAATAAAACAAAAAAGAACTTAGTAAACTTTTTACTCACCAATACTGGACAAGTCGTGAAATATCCTCTAAAAATGTACACTAGGTACACAAAATTATCTAAAGCGGTACCTTTTATTTACTTGCATGAAAACGAAGCGTTCGCTCACTACTGCTTATGCAGTGGAATGACCGCTCGACAACCAGCGCAGTCAGTGATAGGTCGGAATCGGAATGTGTCCGCGATAAGACTAAAATGGCTTGTTGTCTGTTATAATAGATTGTTTACCAAAGTAGCAAACAACATTTTTTAAGGCGAGAGTGTTTATTTGAATCCAGAGCGTAGCGAGGGATTCTAAAGTAGAAACAAAATGGCTAGAGCTAAAATAGTGTTGATCCCGAGGTGGACACTTTACTTTTCACTTTTTTTTGATGCATGTCGCGCGTTTTTAATTTTTTTTTCAAACTTTATTTTTTATTTTTTTGCGCGCCTCCTTTGTCATACAGCCTGTTACTTTTTTATACAATGTCCGTGGTTGATCTCTTTAGTGATTGGAATTTTTACGCATAATATCCATATTACCAATTCAAATCTCTTTCGTCCCTAGGGCAAAAAAGAGCTCATTTATGCCCTGTTTGCGAGGAACAAAGTAGCTCTTTTTGAATACCATCTAGTTCAGATGTGATAAAAACATTATACACACACAGCATTGTACAGCCCGGTCAAATTATCTGTGCATTCTTAGTACACCCCTACGCATCAAGACAAATACAGCCTCCAAATTTCAAGTCTGTACGACCAGCGGTTTAGGCTGTGCGTTGTTTGTCAGTCAGTCAATCGTTAAGTCAGGACAGATTCCTTAAGTACCTATTGAAAAGACATGTAGATTTTCTGGTAAAACAGGAAGAATTAAAACAAAAAACTGCAGAATTATTACTGTATTGTTTTTTTCTATATTTCGGTTAACGATCGGCTGTATCTGTAAACACGTATAGAATCACAAACAAAACCATATAAAATAAAATGTTACAAATCCATCTTAAACTGTAGAAAATAAAATCAATCAAAGCATTGAACTTGTGTACCTAGTGCAATTTGTCTACAATCGGCCTTTTGTTACAAAATGCTCAATATTGCCCATTTTTATAACTGCGATTAACATAAACCGTCTGATCATTATCGGAATATTCTACAACGCCTTTATGTCTAATTGTGTAAAAGCATCCAAACACCTATTGCTATAATCGCATAAGTCGCACTCCAATTTACTTGGCGCATGGTAGGCAATGCCGGACTGATTCATGTCTAATCATTTCAACACTTTGAGTTAGAAGAACATTCTACTTCACGACTACCCAATTTCATTTGATTCTCTTCGAATGATCCCATGATCGAATGATAGAACTTCACTTAGTAAGTTCGTTATTTCATCAATTATATTTTTCGTTGTCCTTATGATCTAAAGGTCTCCCAAAATGTTTTTGTCGCGGCTTTGCCTATTATGCCAAAGTTAATGAGTTAAAAGTCACCCTTATATTATGCTACACTATTAATTACATTGTTGACACTTTTTTTTCTCTCTAATGTCCGTACGTATTATTATTGATTAATTAAGTACCTAAAGCTCCGTAGAGTACGTAGTGATCACTTAAAACTTCCAATAAGTAATTTTCTTTCTAAAAATCTAACTCCCAGTTTGAGTAACTCTAACAACTTCGAAACTCGCCAAATGGTTCAAGTGAAGTTTATATTTCACAACAGTATAGAAGACATTTCTGTTAGTATCTACTATGATTTTACCTTCTTGGTAATTAGGTAAAGTTTTTACTTTGGTATTCACAGCCAATCCTTGATTTACAATAAATGAGTACCCCATTTATTGTAAATCAAGGAATGGCTGGCTAATGTCTCGCTCACACATTTAAACGTTTATGTAGATAGAGTGCATTAAAAAAATTTCATGATCAGGAAATATAAAAATATTTTTTTGTCCGTCATTGCAGCATATTTATTTCTGGGAATTCACACTCAGTACCTAATGTCTTATTTTCAAAATGTTAAAATATGCGACTACAACAGCCTGTGAACACACGAATTTGTTGCTTAAACACAAACAAAGCCAATAAACAAGAGTTTCATAACAACAAGACGACAACACAAGGTAACATAACAAAGTCGTCCGCTTGGACCTTATAATGAATTTAGCAATGGTGTTGGAATTTATAAAGCTTTCTTTGTAAGTTACATATCGTTGGTCATAAATTATTGTCTATAAATGACTTAAACAGTCAGTTTTTTAAACAATTATGTTGTAATTTACCCTTTTCGTTTTCAGTGCAATGGTAGGTAACGAAAATCATAACGACTTATCAAGCGTACATTTTTCTCTACTTAGTAATTAGGTATTAAAGCCGCCACACACGATCAAGATGCTATAATATTTAATTTAATCACATATTACATTAGAACATATTTCAATATCGCTACTCATACAAGCCGTCAAAAAACAAACGACGAAATTAATTATATATTTAAAAATTGCATGGCGACCGATATTTTATTTTAACATGGAATATTATAGCATTTTCGTCATGTGTGACGGCCTTTAATTTGGTATCAATAAATAGGCAGGCACCAAAGCCTTTTAAATTTACGAACTATAACCACAATCCGCAGCCTGATATGTCTGATTCATTTTAATGCGCAAATGAATTTGTTTTCAATAAAGCAATATACGGGCTACGAGTAGCGGTATTACTAAGCTGAAAGGAGGTTAATGTACACATCATTGCGAACGACTTCTACTACGTGGCTAATCATAAAATCATAAAAAAGATGTTGTTCCATATATTACAGTTTTCTGATTATTTAAGGGATATTTGCCGTAATTACTTTGGACGTAGGTATATCCTAAAACTGCATCCAGATCCTCTCGTCAACAGTGGTGAGTATCCTGCGATCTCCAAGCCGCCTGCCAAGAGTGGGGATTATGGTAATCCTTCCCTGTTAAGGGGGAGGCCGTCGTCCAGCAGTGGACGTTTTTTGGCTGCAGATGATTTTACCGTGATTATGTTGTGAATTGAGCTCTAAATATTTCGGCGCAGTGGCATGCACCATGTTCATGGACAGATGCATATAACACTCGTGCCGATCATAGAACTGTAATGAACAAACGCGATGTTTTAAAACGTGTTCCATAAATGAAGTCGAGGTCAAGATACATGTTTCTATGGAACAACGAACAGCCGTTTTTTAAGCGATATCAGGGCTGGTCCCATAGTTAAAGTTGTTCACAATTATGGGTACCATGACCTCCTCTCAGCTTAGTAATACCGATACGTGTAAACCTGTGTGTATGGATTGATTTAACTTGTAAAATGTAATTATTATCACGCACAAGGTTACTTGTTAAACTACAATTTCAGAAAAAAACTTATTGTAATCCTTGGGAGGAGTTAGCTCTCGTTCTTTGTATAATTATTAGTTCGTTTCGGTCTCTTTACTGTTCATAGAGCAAAACAGTTCAATCTGAGATGTAGTAACATGTTAGGTATGTAGATGCGATACGGCTCGTGATTCTAAGATTATTATACTTAATATAGGCATTTACAGTACATACATAATTGTAAGCAGGTACAATTACCTACTAGACACTAAAGAAAATGTCATTAAAAAAATGGATTGTTACAAGGTATTTAGTAGGTAGGTTTCAATTTTTTTTTGTAGATTTAGGCGAATCATTGTACTGCGAATCTGAATTGACACTGAATTCAGTCTTATTTTTCGGAATGAGCCGTGAGCGCGGTTTCGGCAACCCTATTTCATCGAGTACCATCGAGTTTCACGTAAACTGCGTAAATCGCCACTTATTGAATAAAACGCTATGTACTATTTTTAAATAAGTACACGTTTTGGGAAAAAAAACACACTTATTTCGCGTTTCCGCCAAAATTCCGGTAAGTCGTCGAAAAAGGGACCTTTTTATGCGCTGTGTTTTTAGTTTGGTCTCATATTGTATCAAACTGTTATCTACTCAATGAGGTAGAGTTACTGACATTACCCTCTTAGTCTCATCGATTTTCTGCGCATTCCCTAAGTAGGCAATTATTTATAAGCACAATAGAAAACATAAATATAGTTGCAATTAAAACTGGCTTTACTTTATCTAAGTCTAATGTATACAAGAACCTACTTGCATAGTTATAGTCGCAATCAAAGTTTAAATTGGTTTTAATTACTAACAAACTTAACCTACATTGATATTGTCGCGTCATTTATCACTTAAAATTATTTATCAATTAAATTGTCAATTATTGACTTGCAGTGGTGCAGTAAATTTTACTAAATACGTTATACATGTCTACATACTAGCTAGATACATCTACACAATTGTCGTGATCTACGGACATAATGAAATTTTTATATATTTACCTATAACATGCTTGTAACCTAAATAACATTTTAATGAGATCAAAGTCTTGTTGTCTTCAGCAGTTAACTTTCACTTTTTTCTCGCTTTTCTAGCAGTACGTATTAAAAGCTCGTGATTAGTTTTTGTAAAAGCTCAACTATCAAACAATAGGGACGTGCAGTCGTGCACCCCTGTTCGCTTTTTAGACCTTTTGCGGATGCAAATTCAAAGAATTGATTTACAGACTCACGTTTAGCAGTCTAACATATCAATAACTTACTTCTAACAAACAATTGGTACAAAAAATACCCTTGCAAAAGATTACATGAAAATTGTAGTCAATTAATTAAATTTTTGATGCCGACAATTTAAATTATTTGTTTGATACCATTGATTTAATTAATACGTACTGGAGCATAGAAATGACACTGCACAATATGACTATGTACGATTTAGTTGCGGCGATTTCACAACACTTCTCTCAGTCGACTTTCGAGAGAACGCCAATGCCAGCACTGGACTATTAACATGCTGATTATGCTAACCCCCTGGTATTCTATCAGTAATCAGTTGTCTGGTTTCCGTGGAATAGAATAGGGTTTATATAGTTTGGGGCTAGTCCTAGTGTGTGATGTCATTTCTAATACCTAAATAAACAATAGTAGATTACTCACCTAAAGATCAAAGTAAAGAATGTCTCAGATCTCATTTATATTGGCTCCCGAGACGAAGCCGAGGGTGACAGACATGAGATCTGAGGCTTCTTTACTTGCTCCCGTGGTGTGTATACGATTTTACGTGCCGCTGCGGGGATGAAGGGATTCCTTTCGCTTCGCGTAGCGGGGCTGAAGTAGCTGCTTTAGCCCCGCAGCCACGTAAAATACATAATAATATTTATGACTCGAACTTATGTTTGAACCGTAATTATGCAATTCTGCTATTTCCGATGTAGGTATTGTTAATAATTGTTATATGGATTCCATTTGCTCTGTAAGCTCCAGTATGGGACTCTCGCTGAGCGGCAGCATGCCGACTGACGGTGGTAAACTCTGTCCTTGCCAGTTCGACTGGAAAGTAATAAGATCCCTGTTACAAATTAGTTGCGGAAAGACTAAAAGCTATCCTAAAAGCCTTCAATAATCTATCCTACAAGCCTTCATTCATATCCAGAATACCGCGAGTATCTCGCTTGCGTATCTATCTGAACATTTTTGAAGAACCCCGTTCCCGTACGAAGCGGTTTGATTCCGGTTATTTTGTGCGTACTGTCTACCTATATAGTATAGTATTATTATTATCTTTGGTACTGCCAAACAGTGAAATGCGCTGCCCGAGTGGGTATTTCCCGATAGTTACAATCTGGGTGTCTTCAAGTCGCGAGTGAATTGGTTTCTTGTAGGCAAGTGTGCTCTATCGTAGACAGCATCTCGCTTTACATCAAGCGAGATGGCAGTCCAACGCAAGCCTAAAACCCATAAAAAAGGAGTTTGGTATAGGTATACATTGTTTAGTATCGTTATGAAAAATCATGGAAAAATCTCAATCGGTATAATCGTTGTTACTAACACTACAGTGCAAGTTCCAAACGAGGCACACCAGAATCTATGGTTCAGCAAAAAAAATCATTTTGATCCAAGTTTGTTTTATACGCAGTACGCAGTACCTACTATTTTAAGTGGTAATGTGGTATGAGGTCCGACATTATTGTAATATGTTCTGTTTTTTTCCTTTTGATACTTTCTATAATATCTAAGTTTATGTTGAACTAGAGATCTATGCGCCTTTTGTATGTTTGAAAGGCTAGGTGTTTGACCACAACTCACCTGATATTAACAGCCTTACCTAAAATAATCTCGATTCTCTTAGTCACTGCTTAAACTTCTCTGTCCTTTTCTAGCACGTGCAACTTCACATCAGAGAGAAGATGGCAGAGCATCTTAAGCAGTGACTAACGGTTGAAAAGATTTTTTAAGTAAGGCCGTAAGTGTCGTGATGGTTAACGCACTTAGCCTGGACTGCGAACCTATTCATATGTACCTACTGTATACGAGTATTATAGTTCGCGAAGAATGAGAACGGTAGTGGCAAAAAAGTGAAGTTCCTATTTCTAAATAGCAACCCACTCCGTTTTCTAGCAAGTTAAAAGCTCAGCTGTTATGTCATCATTGCTTTGCTGTGGTGTTTCTCCCATAAACAATAAAAGTAAATTAGCACAAGAGGAGCGCCCTCAAACTCCACGACAGGTCTCTTTCTGTACTTATAAATTATAGCTTGCTATTTTTTTTTTACTACCTATCAATAGCTAAAATACTTCTGCAGGCACTTTACTTACTACAATATTTCCAAGAGAATTCTAGGCAAATACTACTGATAACTACTTCTAGGATAGTATTTCTATAATTCAGTCAAGTATTAAAGTGCGTTTTCAATGATACGGAAACGACAGTACTCAAGAGATGCGACAGAAATCGACCAAACACAAAAAAAAACATAATATGTGATTGGTCGATCCCTGCAAGTTTTCTTTCGAGTCACCGTCCAAATTCTAATATCCGCCGACTAACGATAGATAGAGAGAATGAATTTTCTACCCTCTCGTTTGCCCTCGTTGATATGCCGTGGTCATGTCCCATTCATGTCCGCACTCCGCAGTGTCTGTTAGTCTGTGATTATTGCATACTCACAAGATAAAGGCATAGAACATTTTGAACTAGCCGGTACAAGAAGGTTTGAAGGAAATCGGTACCATTAGGCCACATGCTAAAGGGAAATGTCCTAAGCCTTTCGAAAACGTGCATGCATCCGTGACATCTACAAAAAAGCTACTTGCAAAATAATAAGGTGACAAATAAAACAAACAACTATTTAGAAATTTACTTGTATTTTAAATAAAACTTGCTTCTAAGTAAAGCTATCACATCTTACATACAAATTTTTATGATTAGCAAATAATAACAAATCTGTATAGACTTTACAAATAAAAAAGTACTTTCTAACAACTTATAATATCTGATAATGATACTTAAATCTAAATAATATTGTAACATGGGAAGAAAAGATGAATAAATACTTAGGAACATTATTATGTGATGCTTTAGCGTAATATAAAATGCAAGTCATTATTATAATTAATTCTAAGAAATAATACAATACTTGGCAAGTAAGATTAAAAAAATGGAATTTCTAGTCAGCTTTAAAGTTGTATTTTATCATGTAGGTAAGTAATATTAGGAATGAACTGTTTCATCTAGATTGAATCGTTAAAAGTTCGAGTGCACCTTAATAACTTCTCTAAAAATAAATTTTACATAGTTGCATACTAATCTACTGTGTAATATTATATCGTGTTGTTGATTGAATAAATAAATTGATTGAAATTAAATTGATTGATCAAGTGAATTGAATAGCACGTTATTGTAATACATACAAATTTAAAGCACTAATTATTGTCATGCACTCTACAAAGAATCATTGACGAATTAATGATTCATCAGCCAATAAAATACAAACAATGCCTCTCAAATACATTACTACTGAGACCAACATTTCATCGGACATTTGTATAAAAGCCAATAGCCACCGCACGATCGTACTCCGCCGCGTGCCGTCCACACTACTAATTCTACAAATCTATGGTCAGCGTGGTCTACTAATTGATCTGTTGAAATACCTGGAAGCAAGGCTGCGGTTGGAAAAGGTTGGCGTTCCATTGGGCCGGCCACAACGGAGCATCCACCCCAGCAAGGGCCGAAGTTTCTTCCCCTTCCCGAGTCTCCCTTCCTTCCCGTCTTCCCGCCAACTCGGATATCTGGCATGCGCTCTGCAGACTAGAAGGTAGATTAGACCAATTTTCATTTCCTAATCTATCTTTGTTCATTATGCTAATTTCCATCGAGCCCTGGTACGCGAATTTAGCCATATCGTCCTGAACGTCTTCAGGTTTTGGTTTGCCTGACCGGTTCGGCCCTTCTACTATCGCCTGGAAAGCGAGCAAGTCCCTGTTTTCTGTTTCAGTTAAGGGCAACGGTGGCAAGATTTGTTGCTGTTGCGCTATTTTATAGCTTTGCTGTCTGAGCATCTGGCGCCTGCTCAAACCGACTTGCAATGTGTGTAACCCCAACTCGTGAGCCGGTATGTTTGGAGGAGTCATCTGTTTTTGGAGCAACTGTCGTTTTTGTTGAAATAGTCTATGTTGCATAAGCTGCTGCTGTAAAGGAGGTTTGGTTCCTTGCGCCGCCGCACCGTGCAATTCTGTTGGATCTTGTAACTGAGCCACCATTTTAGGGCTCGCTGGCATTGGTGGCGAAGTACTAGAATAGTTAAAACTTTCCGGAAGACTAATACGTTTAGGAGTAGGATTTTTCGTGTCTAAAAAATGTGGGCTGAAGCTTGCTGCAAACTGATTATGTTGAATTTGTCTTTGAGTCATCTCCTCAGCTGGGATCGAAGCCTGGTACTGAGTTTTCAACTTTTGAGCCTCCTGCTGGACCAAATGTAATTCTAGAACACCCTTCGCTTTGCAGTTCTCGTTCAGCCGTTGACTATTGAATGCCAGGCTGTTTTTCTGCGAGTCAGCCGATTGTGCGACTTGCTGTGCGACCAGGCCATCACTCGCCCGACGACCCTCTCTAAAGTCGACTGGACTTCGAGTCATTGCTCGAGGGCAGTTCGTGTTGGCTGATTGATAATTCAATGGGTTATGTCTCGTTATCAACCCGGTACCGCCAGTTTTGCTGTTGTATGATGAGATGTAGACACAAGGGTGCATCGGACTAGTATTCACGAGAGAACTGTTTTCATATGCCAGTTTTTCCTCATTCGACGTACAGCTGGGAAGACTACTGGCTAATTCACTGGAGCAGTCGGACAACTGGTAGTCGAGACTTTCGAACGCTGAGAAGTTACTTTGCGAAGAATCGCAACTAAGATTTTGGCTGAGACTTTTGTTGTTAAAAAAAGTGACGACTCCACTACTCGAGCTAGAGCTTGCGTAAGAACTTAGTCTGTTCTGCACTCCGCTTGGTATTGTTGGAACATCTTCCATGTCTGTTTCGCAGCCTTCGTCTGTTGACGAGGAATATTGCTGTTGAAATTTTGATGGCTCAGCGTTGCTTTGGAGTGGAGTTGCATAATTTCCCTGGCTTGTCGTATATCTGTTTAATGAAAATTTGCTATCGGGTCTGTACAGTGTGCTCGGAAATAAATCATTTGTAGTCGTTGTTGTAACGGAAAAACTTGTATCAGCTGCACTCGACATCGGAGGCAAAGTTGAGTTTTGCAAATAGGTGTAAGCCGGTAGATGATGATTCATATAGTCTTTGAATGGGGGCGTGCACGTTTGCAATCTGCTTAGATCTTGCTGTTGCGCTTGCGACACCAGTCTACTCGATTCTAACGGCTTCGGTTGCTCCAACACACTCCCTAACTTGGGTTCGCCCAACTGCGTTGGTATAGGACTGGCGCTGAGATTGACAGTACCCTTTAAAGGCAGTGGTGATTGTTGCAGTGTATTCATCAGCTTAGCAGCTTCAGAACACATGGTAAATGTTGTCGAGTTGGTCATTTTCATGGTCTCGACACTGAAATTAGTCGCGGAAGCAGAATTTTGTAGGAAACTAGCGATAACATTATGATCGGCGGCCGAGGAACTCCTACCACTGTCAATAGCACATTTCGAGTCAAAACTTGAAGACGTGAGCAGTCTCGTGCCATCATTGTTGGCCTTATTCTCAGGTCCGACGGTCGTCGATTGCTGTAGCAGACGCCGGCAGTCCTCGCTGGACTGTTTCAATATGTTCTGTTGTTGCTCGTAAGTGGATGTAAGCAGTCTATGTGTCGGGACAGAGGGCTCACCTAGTTTGGCGCCCAACCGTTGGGTAGATTGAGAGACGTCGACGTTTCTCATGGAGAGAAGTCTCGTGGTTTCCGACTCGTGACTCCTGGTGCCGTCGAGGTTGCCGACAAGGAAGCTCCGGTGCGTGTCCGACGGGTCGGAGTTTCGCTGGAGCAGTCTTTGTTCAGTCATGTTGACGCCAGCTAGGGAGAGCAGCCGCTGTGTCTCGGAGGACGAGGTTTCTGCGGGGGGTAACGTTGGGGTCGCTCTGTTGAAATCTCTTGTTGGATCTCCAGCATGGAGTAATCTGAAATTAAAATAAAAGCTTATTAGGTATTGAACTCACACAGTTTATGCTACTGACATGTTTTGTAATTGTAGACTGTGGTGCAATGTGGATAGCGATCATGATTTCTGATAACAATATCTATCAACTCCAAATCATATGCTCACTATAGATATCGTAAATAGATAACGCTAATGCTTCCAAAAAAAAAATGCGTAATTATACCAGTCAAAATTGGCACTGTTGTATCACTCGAGGCTTCACTTGAGTTCTTTCTTGAGTTAGAGGTTTTAAATCAATATCAATAACGTCAATTAAGCTGTCAGTAGCCACCATAAATTTTATTACCAGCTTTATTTTATTTATTTCACCAAATCCACAACTCTTAAAAACTAGTAAGTACAATAAGACTTATAGTGACAAAAAACTGATAGCCAATGACGGATTTATATTTAAATACATGGCTGGTAATGGTGGTGCGAATGGTATTTACAGCTGAGCGTGAAGTCAAGTGATACTTCAATTTGTCAGCCCCGGTTTTTTTATCGTAGAACTGAACCTGGAGAGTCGTATCGGGTGACATATTGGGACTGGCCACTCAACACTCATGAGCTTACGCAAAAAAAGTATTTACTTTTTAAGAAATTTTCACGATTTTGATAATCAAAATTTTAATTTACCTTTGATGGTGTTCACGTCTTGGGTCGTGGATCGACGACTCTCTGACCAGCGCCTGGTCTGCGACCGACGAAGGCCTTCTCGAAGGCCTCCGAGCTTCCCCACACGCACCGCTCGCTGCTCGCGCCCGCAACCGCTCAAGAAGTAGGAGGTAAATTGCGGCGTGGTGATCGTAACTATTTGACTTTAGACTCTGAAAGAAAAAATAACCTTTTTAAGCAGATTGCATGTATAACGCACTACTATATACTCACACTAATCCACTAAGGAGTTTGGACAGGAACGAACGCACATAGCTAAAATATCGACGTAAATTTTAGCGTTTAGACAGTAAAGTTTCGCTGCTTTGTATGACGTACAATTTACGGTTCCTGTAGGATAGTGGGCGGAACCCCCCGAGTTTTACCACCGCTAGTATATTATATACCATAAAAACATACTATGTCTTCTAACATCCTACTGCTGGACATAGGCCTATATGTAGGGCGATTGAGCGATACCTACGATACCTGCGATAAATCTGATTGCGGTGCGGGTTGGCGAATTCAAGGAAAATAAATCCCAACATGCAACTTTTTTTTTAATTCTACCGATTACAAAGATTTATGGGATCACCTCGAGAGTATACCCATGCAAACAAAAAAATTATACAAAATTTCTCCACAATTGATGCAGAAAACGGTGAACCTATTTAAAACAAAAAAGACAACGTATACATGCATATTTTTGAAGTTGGTCAAAAAATTGGCATAATAATGTATGTAATAATGTATGTTTATTTTATTTTATCTTTTTAATTATGTGAATATGGGTACCTGAACCAAAAATAATTAAATTTTGTTTTTTTATGGTTTTGATGTACATAAGTACCTATGTAATATATATTATTGTAGAATTCCATATTCCATTGAATTTCTTTTCCTTGAACCATTCCTTTCCCGAACAGGTTTTCGCGATGTTTTCCTTCATCGAAAGCCAGTAGCAAAACAGTTACCTACCCTACTTATACCTACTATAATATTTACGGCATAAAGTATTAAACCTATTTATTCGCAAAGATTTCGAAGGATGCGCCATCGCGTAATAAAATAACGTTTGAAAATGACCCTCACACTGTCATGTTTACAAGTTGCGCTGGAGTGCGAAAGACTAAGACTTGCTTTTATGAGAGCAAAAGGGATAGCGCGCGTCTCGCTTAGTGAGCGCAGACAGGCGAGACAGTCCTTAGGGCCGTCTTCACTGGGCCATTTTAGGGCGCGATATGACATATCTCCCTCCTTATATAAATAATATCATTGTATATTCGCCTTTTTCATACGTATTTGTTTGCATTACGCCACTCGACTGTAACGGTCAGTAAATATTGCGGTCGGGGCCGTGATTTATACTTCTGTCGCAATTTCAATTTTCCACGGCAATTATGTATCATTATAATGACGTGTGTTGCTTAAACACAAAATGAAATGACGTGTAAGGTAAACCTTCTAGAAGTGAACTGGCCAAAGCATAATTTGCTTTGGCCAAAGCATAATTTACTTTGGCCAGTCATCATAGGAACCTCTAGCTAGTAGTCGTCTAGCATCGTCGCCGTAATATCAGGAGTTACATAAGTACTCCACGCGCCACAAGTGTAAGCTTGAAACCATTAGAAACAGAGAAAATATACCTACATGAGAAACCATGCCTAAAGGCGATACGGTTCGAGTTAAAGGGTTTATGTCTCAAAGGCAAAGGGCAAAGGGGGCAAAGGCTTACTTCCTTGAATGCGTAGGTATATTAAGTAAAAATATATTCGTATAGTTTACACCCAGAAAAACTTCCACCCACTTTGTTTGTTTCCACTCTCTTGGTTTTTACTTATACAACAATAATAGAACTCGCTGCCGTCTACATGTCTTCTAGATAGGCGTGATCCACCCTCGGTCAAACTGTCGTTACCACCAGGCGGGTTGATGGCCAAATGTATATATATTGATGATTTAAAAAACTTAGGCATTAAAAAAAATTGCAATGTGCGATCAATAGTCAAGCGAGTCAATTTCTAAGTAGCCTCGCAGTAAAATCCGTCTTTTATCTTTTATTTATTTATTATATTATCTTTATATTTTATCCACTAAATCACAGGGTTTTTTTTACGGCTACTGTCCCATTTCATGAGGAGCAACTTTGCCAGGAATAGTGAGAGAGGAGCTCAGAGTAATAAACTATTGGTTATAGATACTCTAAGGAAAAAAGACTGAAAAGAAGAATAGTTCTAGTTGATAATATACTGAACAGATAAATGAAAAGTTAAGATAGGTTAAACGAGTATTAATGGATTCTATTAAATTAGCTAAGGCAAAAATTACTTGTTTCTTCGGAAAAGATAGTACTTGTACACGCATGTACTTGTACATACATTCTCACTAGCACACCAGAAGAGACCTAGCTCCCACAAACTCAGGGTATCGTACTGTGAGAGCTAGGGTCACAAATCAGTTATTTTAATTTATATTGTGCTATAATTATTATGCTTTTGTATTCTACTCATTTATTAGTTGTCAACCTTAAATTTATTAATATGAAATTTTGATGTTTTGATTGAATTAAATTACAAATAATATTATTAGAATTAGATAATAAAATAACTATTACTTAGTTCTATTTTTGGTAATGAAATAAATTATTATTATTATTATAGTAAGCAGTAAATTAAACAAAGAAAAAAAACGGGTTAACTGTTCCACTTTTATTAATAAGGAAGTTAGATAGTTATTTAGCCATACATAGAGTTAATATTTCTCTTACCAACCTCTTTGGTTTTAACAGGATCGATGCCCAGGCTCTGCATGAGCCTGAGAATCTGTTCGTTAGGCTCGTGATGAGCTGGCGGCGCGTGCGCAGGGCTCCGGGCCGGGTCCGCGGCCACCGACGGCACCGCGTAGGGCTCCACCGCCATCCACCGGTGCTTCTTGATTTGCTCTATTGTGTACCGCTTCATTGGTTCCAAGACTAGCATTTTGCGAATCAACGATTCGCAGTCTGAAATAATAAAATTATGTCTATTTAATATTTGTGTAAGTTATATGCCGGAATAACGAACGTTAACGGCCTTACTTAAACAAACTTTTCTACCTTAGTCACTGCTTAAACTACTCTGTCCTTTTCTAGCACGTGCAACGTTACGTGTACGTTAGAGAGAAGATGGCAGAAGTTTTTATAAGTAAGGCCGTAAAAGTGGAGCTCTATTAGTTCAAATTCAAACTAATGGTATTACGAACTTTGAACGTAGAGTTCTATCAGTTCAAATTCAACAAATTGCACGTTGCACGACTAGCCAAAAAAAGAGTACGAGTATGTTACCCTGATAGTCCTTCTGACACGAAACCATTTTTTCAGGGTTCATGTACTTATATGTGATTTTATTTATTTCACCATAACTTCTAAATGCCTGAACAGATGTGGATGTATCGTTAGGATCCTTACATCATACGAGAGACAGATATTTTGGCAGGTCCGTCGTGTTTTTTTTATTTTATTAGATGTATGTTTTATTTAGCAAAGAGTATCTCTCTATATCTATCTATCTCTATCTCTCTCTCTCTCTCTCTCTCTCTCTCTCTCTCTCTGTCTCTCTCTCTCTGTCTCTCTCTCTCGTTGTCTGTCGCACTTTACCGATTTTCAGTTGCTTATTTTATTTTGTCATCACCGGGTCAGGTATTTTTGTAGTAACTTTGATGCATTTTGTAACGCTATGTAACTTTACCGATAGTTTTCAACAGACTTAAAATAAATGTGGTTTTCAATTCGACTGTATGCTTTTTGTTTGCCAATTATGAATTGTTTTTTATGATTATTTTTTGTTTGGTAGGTAATATACTTCAGAGGTTGTCCCAAATAAAGTCTATCGAAATCGGTCAGTAGCAGTCGGCAGGTACACTGACTTTGGTTTTTAAATTAAAATGACTGGAAAAACGATGTCATTTAGGTAATCTAAATTGAAGTCGATTGTATTGTTTTTAAAGTAAAGTACTTGTTTCCAGTTATAATAGTGCGGAATAGGTAGAGACTTAATGGTTTTCTAAATGCATTGATAAAATCCTCCACAAGCATGACCGATTACTTCAACGTATGGCGAGCGCTACATTTTAATCTCATAGATCGTTAACCTCAATATTTTTAATATGAAAGAGGTCCCGCTAATGAGATTCTAATACGAGCATAACATCTTTGCTACTTTTCAACAGTTAAACAAGTCAAAAAAGGAAGATGAAGAATTATTTTTATATTGCCTCATAAAAAACTTTAAAACGAGCCGAACAATGAAAACAAAATTAAAAACTATCTTTAATTTCAGATTCAGATTATAATTATTGTCATAAACTGTGTAATATAAGTCTTAATTAATGGTAGCTGCTACCGAGTATCAACAGTTTAGTTCATTGTGAACATACAGTAATGTCGAAATGTAAAATAATATCATGCGTTTATAATATTCTAATAATAGTAACAATCAATATCAAGAAATTAACCAATTAATTAGATTCATCGATGTACATGTTTTTTATGTTTTTAAAGCTTAATCAGGAAGAAAAATTATGACCTCCGGCAGGACTCGAACCTGCATACGAGCAGTCTCTATGGGTTTCCGTCCCAACTGCTTGGCAATTAAGCTACAGAAGTCTCAGCCTTGGATGCCAAATTTCCCAACCTGTTACAACACATACATGTGTGTACCTGTTACATGTTTTTTCATTTCATGCTAGACAGAGAGCATATTATAGATTGTCATGACGTCATTGCTACGCGCGCCATCTTCATCTTTGAAGGAAAGGGATAGGGTACTGCCTCTCAGTCTCCACCGAAACTTTAAGCCTTTATAAATCTCAGAACTTTACAAATCGATTTAAATTATTTCTATTGTACACTTAGGTAAAAAAAAATCCACGTTCTTTACTAAGCCCGTTATTTTTAATAATAAGCTGAGTACCCGCTTGTTATATTTTACAGCTATTTTACGAAGTTGTGGGTGAAACTACTGTGAAGGTTATTGTAGACATTTATTATAACGATGACGTCAGAGTTTACTGGATTTCTGTTTGCTGCAGTAACGTGTCCTTAGTTTACTTGCGAGGGTCGTACGTGGGACGTACTCTCGTCATAATAACAGTAATACGCCCTCAATTAAAATCCAAAAATAAACATCTTACCAAATAATACTCGTTTTTAGTATTGATAAAATTGTTTACGTCACAGTAATCAAACTGATATAGTTACAGTCTTTGGTTACAGTTACAGAAAAGGTCACAAAGCCATAGAGGTCGCATGCTTAACGTAAACAAAAAGTCGACGAGAAGACGTCATGATTCGCTATCCACTTAGATAAACAGTAGGTAGGTAGTAGCATAGATTAAGTATGTATACTTAATCTATGGTAGTAGGTACCTAAATTAAATTAGTATAGTAAGTAGTTATTAGTCCGTTTTCCCCGTAGATTCGTTTGCCTAAGCAGCAGGCTAATCATGTAACTGTTCGGGATCGCGATTCGGATCGCGATTTGTCATAAATGTCACTTGTCACTGACACAGCTTCACAGTATCACGGAGGGATTTCTCTCGCTATCGTTATCGAACGAATGCATTGATTTCCTTAATTAAGTTAAGCAAGTCCGTCGGTCTTTTGGCGTTTCATCCTGCCCTGCAGGGTCAAATGAGTTTTGGCAGTGACAGTGACAAATGTCTATTTTTGACAACTCGTATCCCAATCGCGATCCCGAAAAGTTACATGATAGTCCGCTGGTTTGATTCAGTAGCTTTACTAAACTTTATACGACGTCAAGACCACAGATAAAACAATACAGACAACACAGATTATACAATAAGGTAATTTCAGGGTCAGTTAGATATTTCCCTTAGTTTAACAAACTCTTATAATTATCACCTATGCTCAGGTACTACTATAGCCTTATAGCTCAGTTAATAGCATGTCTGCCTTCAGAGCTGTAGGGCGTGGGTTCGATCCCCACCCAGGACACAAATTTATGTGACGTACATAGATGTGTGTTCTGTGTCTGGGTGTAGTATGTATTTACGTTAAAAAAAAAGCCTAAGTATTCTATCAGCTATCTGGTTTATACAAGCTTTGCTTAGTATGGGGCTAGATGGCGCTGTGTGTAAAAAAATATCCCCCAATTTATTTATTTGTCTCCCAATATTTATATTATCTTTGGCTCAGGTAAGAATCTACATACCATTGTTTAAGGGCTTAAGTAATCAACGCAACATTTTGCTGCTGCTAGAACATAGGTGGCATAACGTTCTATTACTCTGTGGGTGGAAGCTATCCAACAGAGCTCCAAAAACTGTCCCAAGATCATGCCATTGTTTCTTACCTGCGTTCAGCGGCAGGGGCAGTTTAAGTTCATGAAACCCAAGATTGAGGATTGAATATGCTCGAGGTTCACAAACATTCACATGGAGTCGCGTCGGAATAGTTAATCCAACTTTGGTCTTTATCCACTGAGTTACAAACTCGAATGTAAGGAATAGACAAAGATGGATTAAACATTCCTAGTATCATCATAGGCCAGAAGACGTCCACTGCTGGACGATAGCACAAAACAGATAAATTGTTTTGTGACGAAAGCCTCTCCCTTAATAGGGACTGGTTACCATATACCCGAGTATACCCAGACCCAAATTGAATGCAAATGTCCGAAAGATAACAAAAGCGCGTTGAGTAATCCAATTAAAAGGCTCGATCTGAACTGACGTCAATGTTGATGTAGGCCCGTAATGTGGAAATAAAGAACTAGATAATATAAGTTCACTATTACATAAGGACTATGTACTTGTCTAATGTGACTGTTCACTCGTGACGATGTGACGTAAATAATTGGTTTTATGTAAGTGCCTAACTAGCGCAGTTGTTGTATCTAGTTTTCAGCACTGAACGTCTAATTAGGTGGACCGTTGAAAGGTGTTATACCTTCTCACTATTCCATTACACAGAAGAAAATACAAATAGGAACAGTCTCCAAATTAAAGATTTCATAATCACCTCTATATTTTTTTTATACTTTCAAGTGATGAGACGAGCAAGACGTTCGATTGGTGGTAAGCGTCATGCCTGCCACTAACAGTAGCAATGCCAGAATTGTGAACTTACGAACATAATCCTGCGCCGCACTGCACTGCGCTCGTCACCCTGAGATATTAGTTGTTAAATCTCTTTATACCCAGTAATTTCTCTGGTAACATTGCCCTTCAAACCGGAACACAGTAATGCTTGCACACTACTGCTTGGCGATTGAATAACTGGTAAAGGTGTGGTACTTCCCCAGGCGGACTCTGCAGTAGAGTCCTACCACTACTACATTTATTGTAGGTACTTAGTTAATTTGAACCTAACGCTTCTATAGTCCGGCCACTGAGAGAAGGCGTTTGACAGCTACAATAACATTGTCAAAAATGGAATGAAATTATGGATTAAAATCGCATAACTAGTAACTAGCAAAAGTGTGTTCATTCAGCTTTAGACAATATTATTGTAGCTGTCAAACGCATTCTCTCAGTGGCCGGACTTTAGTAGTAAAAGTTTCGCTTAGTTATTATTTGTACCAACTACGCTAAAATATCCTAAGCTCTTAAGCATTGACTATATTTAGCCTTAATCTTCTACTTAATAAAAATGACAGGCACGTGGAGAGGTATAATTTGCGTGGGATGTTACCAACTTGCGTAAATAACTAAGTAGGCAAGACAGAAATGTTTATTTATCGAATTACAAATATAGCCTTTAGGAAAAGTCCCTCAAAACTGTCGTTGCCGAGAAGGTATTCGGGTCATGCGTCATTCCATCGAAAATACGAATAATTGCTTGCATGTGCTGAAAGTGAATGACGCCCGTCGGGAAATAAATAAATCCCATCCCGAAAATAATCTTTGTAAATATTTCATTCGCAGCACTCGCTCTTTACTTAGCATTAACAAAACATAGTTTCGATCGGAGTGACGAATACAGATTATAAATATTCGGTTTACCGCACTGTCCGCTTGAAATAGAGCGCCGGCGAGCCAACAAAACACCGCGCGTCTACCGCGAGCAATTCCGAAGATACTATTTTATTTACCATACTTCACATCTTTCTATAATAAATTCGTCGAGTAGTCTTTTGCGGGTCTATTAATAAAACGGACGCAAATATCGCGTGCCCCGCTTGACCATTGACGCAATCGGATGAAAAATGTGCGGGTGTTATTTAATGAAACGATGGAAAGCCGGGTGGGCGACAGAGGCCATGTTCAGCTCCATGAACTTGGGCTTTTACGAGTTCGCGCCGCCGCGCCGCGCCGCCCGCCCAGGACCAGCGTCACTTCCCGCTGGCACCGGCCGGCCATTAGCGCCGGCTATTACGACCAATAAAAACGATGTAAACATGACATAGTTGACGCACATACCGCGTCGTCATTGAACGCTATACAGGATAAAAAACGAATATTTGATATGAGAATATCATCATCAAATTCGACGTGAGAGTTGTGTGATTCCAACATAGCTCTCTTCCCACACGATTTTTGTGCTTTTGTTTAATAAACAAAGATTAACGGACGCGCACGCTTTATGTTATTACTACTATACGAGGAATCTCGAGGACACTCGTAATTCACGATATCATTTGTATAATGGAAAATCGCATAAGATATATACAATCCTTATGATATTTAGGTCTTAATAAAAATATTTTGTACTGGGCACTTTATCACTTTATCTCATTTCTACAATACAAACAAACAAATTCCTTCAACTTTGTCGTGATAATCATACTGAGCGTTTATCAGTTTTCTGTCTAAAAAAAATATGAAGCTATACAAAAATGCGCGACGTCACGACCACCCGATCTCGTTAAAAGAAAATCCATCCTTGTTAATTTCCCCTCCGCTTACGAGTTGGCATTGTACGCTGTCGTATATAAGTAGACATGTAGTCCATTATACTGGTTGATTGTAAGGGGTTCTCTAAGCCATGCTCATAATGTCTTAAAAATATGTAGCATTTTCTTTTTCTTTACGCATTCTAGCAAAAAGATTTCTTTGCATTAAGTTTCCTACCCGTGCAATTTATTTATTGATCAAACCTGGCTATTTATATAATACGTAATTAAATACATACAGCAGGATTGCTATGTGATTTGTTTGACTTGATTACCAACTTTGAAATATCTCAAGAAACGAAGACTGGGTGATAAGTACTTATACGTACTACCAATGTACAGTACAATTTGACTACTATTGGGAAATTTCAATAGATCATTGTACGATATAATAATTTAATACAAACTACATTTCCTAGAAATCAGTTGCATAAACTCATCGACTGAAGACGGAACTGGCTGAAGTACAAGTGGACAAATTTTCAATTAATTTTATTTCATTGGAAAAGCGTTCTCAATTTCACGGCACTGAGCATTTTATTACTTCCCAAGAAGGATGGGAGCTCCTTATGTCGACAAGCATTTTCCTATGACCCCAATGGCAACAATCCGTGCGTCAATCCTAAAGTTTTCCTCTTTCAGTGGCACCTATTTTTGGCCTATTATTTTAGATATTGCGTGCGGGCTTATTAGGGCTCACCCCGCGAGCCTTGAACGTTTCAAGTAACCCACTTTCCACGGTACTTAATTTGGCTTTTACTAAATAAGTCTTTAACGAACTTATTAGTCGTAACTTTTTATGGAGCAGCTAAGTTATGTGTGTCGCAATATCGGAACGGTCTGAATCTAAATTGGCTGCTTGTAGTACAAAAATAATCTGAGCTAGAATTTTGTGTGACCTTTTTAGGTTTTCATGCCTTGCGCTGCGCGTTTATGAATAAAATACGATTCGAGTCGACCCAAACTCATGAGTAGGTACGTTTTCATCTATTTAGAATAGTATTATATTATCTTTGCGGTTTGCATAAAATTTTATTGTGATACTGAATACATCGCTATGTGTTATCGTTCCCATCTTTACTGGCCATGTTCACAACAGCTAATCTAGGTCATTACGCCCATGCAAGCGAAATACAATTAATTTATTTCGCAACAAAAAGGAAATAATCTAGGTACTTAAATGGGTTGGTGTAAAATAATTTATACGCAATGTACTTCCACGCATTTATACTCACGCGAGCGTTTTTATGTGCAAGTTATTCAAGGTAGATTTCGCATGCTAGGATTATTTTGTATTCATAAATGTCAATGTGACACACGAAGGCTGAGCGGACGCAATACTGCGCCGTATTGCATATATAGTTTAAAAATATATTTTTGCTTAAAGAAGGAATTTCGTGTCAGGAAAACTTTTATGCTTGCGTCTCGCTCGTATTTGCTTACTTTTAATAATCTAAAACAAAGATAATATAATACTATAAAACATGAAGCTTGAGTTCTGAAAAAAATAGTAGATTGCATTAAATTGCATTTTGAAGAAATTAAGTGTGAACTGACTAAAATGTGTGCATGCCAGAATCACGGCCATAGAATGATATATGAATCGCTGATATCTAAAATGACAAATGTTACCTTCTTTTTTAATTTGAAAGTACCTTTTTTCAAAGAATACAAGGTTCAAATTACGTTTGAAGAAAATTTAGTTTTGTCGAAGTTAATTTAGAGAAATGTTAGAATTGCTATCATAACATTACAGATTATGTTCTTCATTTAGATCAATGCAAATGTTATAAGCAATTAGAATGTCAGTTTTGGTATCTTGTTACATTACGCAAGAATCGGATGCCATCGGAAGAAGTCAAATTTTCGTTATATTATAACCAGAAATAAACAAGAAGTCTCCCTTTCCGGCAGGCGCCTGCTATCAAGGGCGGATCCAGGATTAATTTCTGGAAGGGGCACGTGGGCTTTAGGCCAAGTTCCTCCAGAATATTATCCTATGCTGTCTTTGGGATCGATTCTTTTTCAATAACTTAAATAACTATAAAAAATACTTTTAATAAAGATTAAATGATTAGAAATTACATGTTTATTATACAAAAAGAAACAAATGTTATTAAAGCGGTATCTTATAAACCCAGTTCTTTGTTACCTATATTTTAGTTTACCGTTTGGCGGGGGCTGGGGGCACGTGCCCCTATCCCCATCCCTGCATCCGCCCTTGCCTGCTATCCTTGCTTTTTATCGTTATTACAAAAGTAAGACGTGCGACCATTGCGTGCTAAACGCTAGGCGTCCGATATCCGGCGGAATGCTAGTTATGTATAAAGAAATGTACTTTATTGCCTAAGTATATTATTATCATGAGTATTGAGCTAGAGATCTGCTGGCTTTAAGAACTGTCAATGTCAAGTAAAAGTAAAGTATAAGTCATAAATTTTTTCTAGTACTAATTAAGGGTTGGTTACCTAATCAAAGTAATTAAGAAATCTACTCTTTTTTTGTCGCAGTCTTGATTTCCGAAAAGTATACAATTCAAATTTAGAGTAAACAGGTTCCTTCTAGAAAACTGCGCTCCATTCTCGACCACAACTTTGCCCAACATCAGGGAAGATTATAGATTTATTTATTGGGGAGAAGATAGATAAACGAAAAGCTTACGTTGAATAAAAAAGTGAATTTGTTTTTATGCTATGCAAACAATTTTACTTATCGTTGAGTATTATTAAAGTACTTATTTATATATATTTTGTATACATAATAAGTAAGTTATTTCTTCTTTCTTCTAAAAATAATAGGTCTTTACCTATGAAATTGCCGTTCTTCAGTACTGGTCATTTCAAATAGAAAAAAAGTTTGGAATGGCTTTGTATTCTGATATCAAATTAATTTTGTCATAAAAACATGACATTATTTTTACAAACTCAGTCTTTTGTTTATTGATTAGCGTTGTATTTTCATTACATTTGAACATTTTTCGTCATAATGGATACTTAAAAAATTCGTGTAATTATGGAATATGAGTTCCGTCGTGGCACCAACGCGACACAAACGACACGTAACATCAAAAACGTTTACGGAGAGAACTGTACAAACGAACGCACAACCCGTTATTGGTTTTCCCGGTTCCGTTCTGGAAATTTTGACTTGAAAAATGAAGCTCGTGGTCGTCCGGAGACTTTGGTCAACAATGATGAATTAAAGGCGATTGTGGAAGCTGACGAAACTCAATCTACAGCTGAGCTAGCAGTAGCTTTTGATGTTAGCATCAAAACAATTTTGATGCATTTGCGACAAATAGGCAAGGTAAAAAAACTTGATAGATGGGTGCCCCACGAACTTAACGATCGCCAGCGCAACGTACGCGTCGAGACCTGCCTCGCGCTGCAGCTACAGACAGTCTCCAAGCTGCAAGAGCTGGGGTTGGAAGCTCTCCCTCATCCGCCATACTCACCAGACCTTGCACCTACCGACTATTACTTTTTCCTAAATTTAGACAACTTTTTAGTGGGTAAAAAATTCAATTTCCGAAAGGCAGTACAAAATGCCTTTGAAGAGTTTGTTGCCTCCCCGTCCAGCGAATTTTTACAAGAAGGGCATCAATAAACTGCCAATTCGTTGGCAAAGATGCGCCGATTGCATGGGTGATTACTTTGAATAACAGAAATAAAAAAGTTTAAAAAAATAAGTACTTTCACTTATTCCATACAAAACGGCAATTTCATAGGTAAATATACCTAATATGTAGGCAAAAAATTGAGACAACTTAAAAACAAAAACTTTTAAAATCTTTCTCCTGTGAAAAACAATGAAGGGTTCTCCTGTCCGAATTAAAATTGACAAAGGCAACAAATTTTCCACGACACGAAGCCCAATTTGCAATCCTGAATAATTCACAATGCTTCGAGTCGCAACAACAAAATGTAAATAGAGTTTCAGTGGACAAGTGTGTTCAAAAAATGTTTAATGGAAGAGTTGTTTAGTACGGTTCCCATCTGGCAATTGAAAAGTCCAAAAAACCGAACACATAAGGCCAGACATATCTTAGTTTCAAAATCAAATCGATAAATCTCACGCGCAACGCATCTTTACAGGTATAGTAGCTGAAAAGGGGCGCGTGCGGGGTGAGGGAGACCCGCACCCCTGTTAGTGGAGTTATTGCCAACAGTAAAAAAACCTGAACAAATTATTATTATTAAAGCCGAACCAAATCTGGAAAATATGCCTATAATCCGGACGATTGGTTACCCTACATCGTTTGTCTGTTGGAAGATAATCATCTGAAGAGATACTCCTGCGACCCCATTTTCCTTGAGAACCGTATCCCAGCCGGAGTTCCTCCGAAAGTAATCCCTTCGTTAGCGGCACTGCAAATAAAAGCGGGTAGACAATTTTTCTTACTAATTTTAATGTAATCTGCCGGTAACAAGCAAACCTCAATGCAGACGAGACTCGGTCGACGGCTGTAGGTACAAAAATGCTCAGCTAGCCTGGAGCAGTCTGGAGTACGTAAAACCGCAGCGACGAACGTCCTTTAAAAGCTCTCCGAGCTTGACGCTCCAACAATCTCGCCTCTGGCCATTGTACTCGCATAATATTAAAACTAAAGTTCATCTACTCAAAATAATTTCATTAGTATTTTGCCTCCCAGTGAGAAGAGTCCAATTACGTAGTCAGAATTGCGAAGGCGCGTCACGTACGAACCTCCGCCAGTGATTACCTGAACAAGATCGAACTCCGAGGAATCACCGATCTTGAATAGAATAAGAACTCGTCATTGCTTTACGTGATAGTGCAAAGGTTTCGGGAGACACGAGAGGCATCGTAACGAAGGTTCCTTACTGTAGGTTTTGCTAATTATAATATTTATTCCATAAGCGAGCCTCTGCCTGCGCTGCGGACATAAGTAAATACTGGTACTCATCAATAAAATCAGCTAACGACCTCTTTTACTAAGGGTATTTCTAAGGGTAACTTTTGTACATAGCAACATAAACAATATTTTTTGTTCATGAATATTCTCTTTTTTTGCTATTGCGGTCCTTGCTACATGTTAGAAATTTATTTACCACATGTAAAATAACGCAGGTACTATTCCCGGATTCTGCGATCAAAAACTCCATCACATTTCGAAATCCGTGCACCAATTCATAACCCCGTGTTAATATAAAGTCATTACTTGCGTCAAACCTTCGACGAGAAATGTATCGATGTATAACATAGCTCACGTCAGAGAGCATTCTATTCCTGGCCCGCAGCCGTCATCATCTCGCAAGGTGCTTGTTGACTTTGCTCGTTAAAAAGACGTGCATCCAGAAAGGCGTCGCCCTTTTAAAGTACGCTATTGGGTGACTTTGGCGCGTCATCTAGACAGGTCGCATCTGTTATAATAGACTCTGGCCCTCCAGGTATACCGTTAGCGCAGCCTTAGATAAATTCGCTGACAAGCCCACGCATGTATGTTTTAAGATATTATATTAATCAATCTTCAACTTTGGTAGAGGTCAGCATTTCATTTTGATGTTTGTTGTATAATAGGGATAACTTATACGATAACTTATAGGAATACGCATGGTTTTATTAATTGACTTCCAACTCATCGAAAATGAAATTGAAAATATGTGCACAAATAACGAAGTTATAAAATTTTTAGTTTCATGTTAGACAGGGAGGGCACTATACTAGCTAATGACGTCAAATCCACGATTCCAAATAAATTATATACTAGCACGTGTTTTGCTAGAAAGGGACAGATGACTACCTCCCAAATATTTCAGGACTTTACTAGCCGATTTTAATATTTTTTTCGATGTAAGCGTCAGATTCAGTTAAACTCTCCACTTATTTTATTATTTTTAATAATCAAAACTAATGCCCCCCTAATGTACTTATCCCTATTATAATGATTTTCTTGATTCAGTACCTGCTATATCGTTCATCTTTTATCGATATTTAAGTACATAATTAGCTCTAGTGTAAGCAACTTTAATCTCGAACAATTGACTTTCTGGTTTCTACGTCACAATTAATACTTATCATGTGATTGATTTTATCGGTGCACGATGCACGATGGAAATTTCAACACATTATATCTACCTAATTTAATTAAATGCGATTTTGACAGATAACAAAATTAAAGCTATTTACTTAGTTCAAACGTCATGATTAACGTCCGTCGGTCGGTATGTGAGTCGTTAGAATTACCTGTTGCAGTCGAATGTATTAGACTTTAAATTTATAAAAATATGCTTCATAAGTAGTAGTTTTGTTTTTTCGCAGTTAAAACTGTATTTTATATTTATTTGACGTGGTAGGAGCCAAGATAGAATAATGATTCCAAAGCCGCTTCACGTTCAGATGAAGAAATTAGATGGATGAAATGTATTTTTGGGACAGCGCTCAAAATTCTCGAACCTTAGCAAATCTAAAATCGTAGTACTAGCTAAATAATATATAAATAATGATTAACCAACTGTTGTTGAACTTCTGCAAAGTAACGCCTGATACAATCACATAAATAATTACTATAATGATTTCTATACACGTATGGCTGGTTTAGCAGAGTACAAATTAATAAGGGTGCCACTAAAGGAAATTGTTCTAAATACTGGCAGCCCCGTTGTACCGTACCTACGTCTGAGAAAGATAATTGGATTAGTTCGCCCACTGACGTGGTTATCCAAAGTATTTCCTTAGGAGAAAGATCCGTTTCCTTTTCAAGACTTTTTTGACCAGCTTTATAGCAAAAAATATATAATGCTATATTCCAAATTTTTGTTATATTTATACGGGAATACTCGCGTTTAATTAAATCGGATACTCCAACTAAAGTTTCGACTTCGGTGACCTTTTTCAAAGAATGAAAACATAATACCGACGACTCGTGTGCGGCTGCGTCCTGCTTTAAAAACCCAAAACCAAAATATGTGTCAAAACCACATCAGTTTTCATAATAAAATTATATCCAAATTGATTAATCATTTATAGGTAAAACAACTCTCTCTATCGACGCTCGCTACGTGGACTTGCTTCGGGAGCTATACAGCTCGGCAACTATGCAGGTGCGGCTTCATAGATAAACTAAGCGACCCCATACCAATCAAAAGGGGGGGTGCGGCAGGGAGATACCATATCACCCAAGCTTTTTACGGCGGTCTTAGAAGACGTCATAAAAACGCTTGACTGGGACAAGACTGTGATTCGCCGATGACCTTGTGTTGTTAGCCAAGACCGTGGATGATCTCCAAAGCAGGCTTCAGGATCTATACCATGCTTCGTTCCAAATAGGACTTAAGATGAATGTGTCCAAGACTAAAGTTATGGGGAACGTTTCTGGGGGCTCAAATCCAAACATAACGATTGGAAGTGAGAGACTAGAGACGGTCAAACAGTACCTATATCTTGGACATATTCTATCCTTTGACAAAGAACTTCGGAACAAAGAGATCTCTAGGAGGATCCAGCTGGGATGGGCGGCATTTAACAAGCTGGATGATATTCTCAAATCCGTTGACGTTCCACAATGTCTAAAGACTCGCCTTTATAACCAGTGTGTCCTGCCCACCATGACATATGGTGCAGAGACATGGACGCTTACTGATGAGGCTGTGCATAGAATGCAAGTAGCACAGAGAGCCATGGAGCGCGCCATGCTCGGCATCAGATTACAAGACCGAGTGAGAAATGTCGAGATCCGACGTCGCACTAAGGTGCGTGACATCGCCTCGACAATCACAAAACTCAAATGGAGTTGGGCGGGACATGTTGCCAGGCAGAGTGATGGCAGGTGGACTAAAGCGTCGACGGATTGGTGGCCGCGTACCGGTAAAAGAAGCGTCGGACGTCCACCAGCTCGTTGGGTCGACGATATTGTAAAGATCGCGGGTCGAACCTGGATAAGATTGGCACAGGATCGGGATGAGTGGCGTACAAGAAGAGAGGCCTATGCTCAGCAGTGGGTAATGACGGGCTGAAAATGATGATGATGATGATGAGGTAAAAAACTTAGGGCACGCGCAGGCGAAATGTCTTACCATTGTTTGTCTTGCTCGTCTCCTTATTTACAACCACAAAAAACAATTTTTTTTCTAGACGTTTACTATAGGCAAGACATCCAGTTATTCGTAAATCAGAGATTATACCGATTAGACTATTAATACGGTATTTAACCAGAAACAATTTACTGGTCATCGTCCAGTAGATGCATGATTGAACACAGCGCAGCCGCTAGCGTGACGTAACTTGCTTATCAATTTCATTACTTTTTTATCTTCTATCTACAATTTATCGTCCACAGTACACAGGGTTCTACAGTATTTGTAAAATTAGTACATAAACGCTGTCTAAACACTAGAAATCACACAGTAACTTCTACAAATTTAATTAATATACAATGTGTAACAAAAAGGGTCATCATTATGAACAATGGGTTGTTCATAATGGTGAGTATATACATACCTTTTCGTATTGTTGAACCTTTTTGTTACACATTGTATAGTTGTGGTATTTCGTAAATGAACACGCCGCGTACTCATAGCAACTTGGACTGAACTGAAGTAGAGCATAATATCCACAGTTCTCAAGAAGGCTCGCCATACATTTTTGGTGCCACTGCTGTTATATCCAGAGGGCGGCTGTGATTCCTTACCACAGGCAACAGTTTTGTTTGTTTGCCACTAATAGTATAAAAATTAAATAACACAAGGTCCAAATCACTAAGTAGAAATAAAAATTAACAAACATGATTTCATAATACCCTGCATGTTTTTTACTGGAAGATGTAAAAAAAAGAGTTTCGTTGCTATAGTAAAAATCAATAAGAAATTTGCTTAAAAATATTTTGAATGCGATTCTAAAAACGATGTTGTTGATTTCTTTTTTATTCATAATGTGCGAAATAGATAACTCGAGCCAAGACCAGTGCCTTAAAACTAGATAGTTTACGTTTCCTATAGCATTTAGCACAATTCCCTTTGAGCTCAGACATTTTGCTGGAAAGTTGGGAGCTGTTAACACAATTCCGCTGAAAGCCTCCAGTCAAAGGTGCTTTGATGGCTCTTGATGTTTATTCAACGAGAAAAACGCCACAAGTTTATCCAACTTGTTAACGGTTTGATTAACAAGCGATAAAGGTTTCGCTTTAGACATTGGAGAGTGGAAGCCTAAGCGTGGATAGCTAATATTAGATTACGTACCAAGGGTATAAAGCAGAGTCTTACGTCACGGGCGGCATCTTGGACCCTGAGCGTAACGAGGGACTCCCGACGGAGTTATGTTGAGTCCTGAGTGAAGCGTGGAGTTCAAGCCGCCTAAGAGGAAGACAGGCTTTATCCTAGAGGTAGATAGTGAATACTCTACTTTTCATACCTTTTGTGACACAATAAAAACCTAGTCGCGCCTTTTTTTGTGTCTGACTATGGCCAGTTCGTTTTTCAAATAAACTATCTTTACAATATTTACTACTCTCTTAACTACTCTTTAAAATTTGTGTTTGATGATAACTTGCCTACCTTTGATCTTCCATCTGCATGTAATTCCGCAGACTAAATATTACGGTACGTAATTCCTTATCTATAAGTATGCGTACCAAATTTAACTGCATTCTTTAGTCTCGGAATAAAAGGACCATACCATTACGTACCAATTTAATAAATCTATCCTCAAACAACTTCATATAAAAGACAGATTATCGTCGCTTGTGCAGTTGCGAATCCTGAAGTTCTTTGGGCACATCTCCAGGAAGGAAACTTCGATAGAGCGGCTTGTTGTGCTGGGCCAAATGCAAGACAAGCGTAGTCCTGATCGATCCCCAACTCGCTGGGCCGATTTCATAAAAAAGGCCACACAGTCAACCGTAGTGCAGTGTGCTCGCGATGCAACTAGCCGCCAGAAATGGAAAAGCATTGCGAGACGAGCAGCAGCCCTGGGGAGGGAAGACGACGGCGAGGAGTCTACCTGTACTATCGGCGCAACCACGACCACTCTGCCAAGAGTGCACGACTAAGAAGAAGAAACCATTACATACAGAGAGCTGAACATAGCGAATCGAAAAAATTACTGCAGAACTCTAAAAATCTTACGCCAGTCAGGTGGTAGAGAGTAGAGATCGTATCCGCCAGTCTTATTAGAATCGTATAAAATAAATACATATAAATATGGATAGATGTACCCTGTGTCCTAAGTATATCTATTCAAGAATATTACGCAGGGAGCAAGGCTTGTTGAAATATAATTGATGTCCTTGAGTGAGTATCGTTTTATTGAACTTAGTATTTTCAGTTGAACATACGAGACACAGATAAAATATAATTATGTTTATAGCCGGGACTTAATCGCGCACAAATAAATATTATGTGTTCAAATCGCGAAAGTTTAAAAGTTACAGATAAAATAACTAAAGACAATACCCAATACATTTATTAAAGAGGTCCCACGAAATTTCTAAGGAACTAATTATATTAACAATGAAACTGAATAGATGTCACTGCCCATCCATTTTCGCAATATGTACATTCGTAAATACCTATGTATATATGTATTACTATGAGCAAGCGAATCGTTGTAGGCTTTAGTTGGGATTCAAGATGAAATCATACTTATTTTAGCGGAATGTTTGTAAATGGTTCTACAACTGTGTAAATATTGAAAATTTTGCTATTATAAATCATGTATGTTCCAAAATTTACGTGTAAATACTTCATTGAAAAAATTTTCATTCATAAAGCACTAAAGCGAAGCTAGCTGATAACAAAAACAATGTGATTCATACTCCCATTGTACTAGCTACTCATGATTAGATTGATGGGTTTTAACCAATTTATCTGCTATGTGGGTGTAGCGAGCGATTAACAACAGAATTCTAAAAACGTGATTATAGTATACTGTCATTAACTTACACATATAAGGTACTTCGCAAAGACAGGGCAAATGAAACATTCTAGTGTGTGGAACATTCTATATTTATTGTAAATTTAATCAGTGGCACGCTGACTTCATTTGTGAGCGGTCGTCGTCTTATCAATATGAGAGAGATGGAAACTAATAATTAATGGAGAATAATTCAGCCTCGTCAGCTGCAGACCGCAATCATCTTTGCCATCCTCGGACCAATTATTATGATCATATCAAGACATATGATCAAGATGATCATCAAGACATTTGTATCCAGGAGCCTAACATTTGCTTATAGATACAATTTCAATAAGATGCAATCAACGGTAGGTAAAAGCTATGCTTAGTCGAATTAAAATACAACGAACACATACAAACACCATTATTCCAGTATGGTTCCAGTCAGAGACAATCGTTTCTCTTGGTCCATCAAGAAACACCAAAATACAAGTTACAAACCGCACTCTATAACTTTACAGGCGAATATTGAGTGACCCCAGAAAGTTCGCTAAAACCTCCTAATAAGAAGAAAATTATAAGAAGTGAGGGAAACTCTATCAGCTGTTCCTTCGCAAACATTTAGAACTTTTCTATTTGGTTTACTTTCCATCTCTTAGTTTTCAGAACGCAATTTAGTTGATAATGCTGTTTTATTTTTAAAGTAGCAGTTGTAAGGCTTACGCGTAGCTTTCTTATAAATATTAAACCTTGACGCTCTTCATTCCTGTCGTGAAATTTTGTCTCGGCGGACGTCATAAGGAATCTATCTACTATAATGCCAGCTTGTTGAATCAAGTTGTTTTCCATCCTGACTTAAGACTGTAAATAAGCTTCATCCAGATTTATTATTATTTTTATCTACTTAGTCGTAACTAGGCCGTAACTAACTTCATATTTTCATATTGTATTATGATATGTGCGTTAAGTTCTTCACGTATTGTCGAAGTATTTAGATCAACATTCCATCTAGCTTGGTAAAATATTATTGTTATACAATATCCTGTCCAGTTCAAAATATTGATAGCCATAATACTGGCATTCATAGAACAAATTTAACCCAGTAGAGACGTTCATATTTTTGTTTTGACATACTACGTAAAACACAACTGACTTTAATGAATCTGAAACCTACATATGACACAGCTAGATTTAAATGAATCAGAGGCCTTCGGTAAATGATATACCTACTAAGGAATACTAGTTGCTAGACCCAAACATTTCAACCTCGTACGTACTTTCACAAATATTCATCATCAGCCAGAAGACGTCTCTCTGCTCTGTGAATCCTCTGTGAAGCTCCTACCTCCGGTGGTTCTGAATGCAGTTTTAGGACATACCCAGGAGGTCTAAACTGGCCGCATTAAGCAATTCCCCTAAAAGCAGTTCATTTTATGAATTCTTAGCAGAATTAATTGTAAAAAGTTGCTCTTGAGTAATTTCTAACGAATTTTTTAGGTACTTAGTTGACTTTATGCAATTCATCTTTCATCGACCATTTTACGACTCTCTATAGAAAACTGTCAAACTAATGAATTCCGTAATAGAATAATTTGCAAAATCATAGTATGAATTGGCGCTTAAGTGACCGTTATACGATTTGCGAAATGAATCATCAAAGGATCATATGCAGAATTGCTAAACGCGACCACTTTAGCCCCCTGGTCCAAATATGAAACCAACGCTACTCAAGTCATTGTCAACAAACATATCGATACATAAACACCAATTATTTATCCAATAGAATGAGCTTCGCTCGATCAATTCAGGTATCTCTGGCAAGACAACAGTGTAAACACCTAACCTAAGCATTCTGCCGTCACCAATTTTCAAATCATAAAGGCAATTTACAGATTCACTTGATATAATACACGCCGACCAATCATAGGTACCTATTCGTACCTACATAAAACTAACTTTTCTTCGAGATTCAAGCAGTTACCGACGCTTTCTAGTTACAAGCCGTATAAGTAGGTTAGGAGACAAGACGTGCAGTAATCATATCACTGCCTAAAAGGAAAAGTTCGACAGAACCATCTGATTTACGACATATTGAGGAGAAGTTTTCGTACTCCAAGACGTGCTATGATTTTGTATTGGTTCTCAAAACGTGTAAGAGACTAATAATGTCACAGGCTGTTTTATGTCAGAGACTTGAAAATGATTGGAAGCTGTATCAATAGGCATGATGACTAATACAATTTTATTACCTCATAAAAAAGCTGATCATCAATAGAGCCTAGCAACGATAACAAAAATAAGTTCTAAGTATTTTAATTTCAAGCTAGACAGAGAGCGCGCTATACTGAGCTATGACGTCAAGCCTCAGGCGCGGCATACAAATGCTATACTAACACGTGCTTTGCGAGAAAGGGATAGAGCATCCCTTCTCTATCCCCACCTAAAACTTGAAACGCTCATATCTCAGAGATTTATCAGCTAATACATTTTATTTTTTCAGTATGTCTAATGTATTTAGTTATATTCGTCACTAAGCATGTTATTTGTCATAAATTAAACATTAGGCCACACGCCTATTCTACTCGGAAATTATTTGGCGCGGACACTTACTTTTTTCGAACATAAGTATGGGTAAATAACGAATGTTTCACTTATTGAATTAGTACGGCATAGTGATTTTTTTTCATTATTTTCATAGGTGCAAATAATTAAAATCGGCTAATAAAGTTGTGAGATATTATATTATACAGGGTTAGTTCTAATAAGTTAGCATTGGCATTCTTTTAAGGCATATGCATATCTGGTGTCTGTCCCTATCGCGCAAAGTGGGTGTTAGTGTCGAACTTGTATGGCACACATAGAAGTGAGGTCATAACTAGCTCTAGCACTCTCTGACTAGCATTTATTTAAAATGCTTGTAATTTCCTTATTCATAAATATTGGACATATTTTATTGTTTTTTGTTGTATCATCTCGAGCTCTACCTATGATCAGTTTGTTTATTTTGAGGCAATACAAAATAATTAATCATTTCCTGTATTAAAATTAAACGCAAAAGCTATTTTAGATTAAGATATATATTACTCACCTTCACTCATAAAGTATGGTATCCTAAACCTCCCGGACAGTACTCTATCTCTTAATGACTGGAGAGTAGATCCGTCGAACGGTAAGGCACCGCACACGAGGACGTACAGCACCACTCCCAGACTCTGTAAAAGAATAAATACAGGTATAATCAACCATATAATAATTAATATGCACAAAAAGGGATTACATTAATGCGGTCAAAACGCCACCGCAAACACCCGCAAAAAAACGTTCAACGCACAGTAGCATAAATATAACTATCTCTCTTACTTTACAATCATTTACATTCGTATTCTCTTTCAAACTAGGCAAATATACAATGTGTAACAAAAAGGTTCAACAATACTGAAGGGCATGTATATACTCATCATTATGAACAACTTATACTATGGGGCCAACCATGAAATCGCGTAATAAAAATCAGCTGTTCCATACAAAAAGTTCATTGCCTTGGACAAAATGTACCCTTCGGTATTGTTGAACTTTTTTGTTACACATTGTATATACAGGTCTAAGATGGTGCATAGGTACAGAAACGGACTGCATCGGGGTCGAATTTAAATCGCCATGTTTGATTACAAAAACCTTCTTGGGTAGACATCGTTTGTATGCCTATAGCCGCTATTGTCCCGAAGAAATCCAATTCCAACTTTGAGAAATCAAAATATCTGTCTCGAAAAGGTCGGCGCGGCGTCGCTTCAGCGAAACCCATAAAACAAAGTTGGAAACTTGTGTGATAAAATATAAAGCGCCCAAAATATTAATCCGAAAGTAAACAAATAAACGGGCTGAGAAAACATAAAACTCTCAGATCCGCAAAGCTATCTAGTAGCTCTTATTGAAAACAAACCAGATTTCTCGAAATAAGAAGACTGCAGAAAACTGTTGACGTAGTAATGTACCAAGATCTCTAAAATCAACTATTTTAGTAACTTTGGAAGTAGAAGTGTTCCAAATTATTACAAATTACTCTCCCTATTACAAATTATTATTTTATCTGTGTTTATTATTATACGAGTAAGGATTACAGAACCTACCGATTTTTCGGTATTTCTATCAATTTTGGGCCTGTCCTACCCTACCAATATACCAAAATGGACCGATTTTCTACCGACCTTTTGAAAATACCGAAAAATTTACCGATTTTGTGAGGCAAATCTATTGATTTTGCATTTTTTCGTTCAAGGGCACTAATTTCAAACGATAATGAGGAAAACACTAAAGAACCAGTTCAATCCAAAGTGCATATGTGTGTTTTTTTATTATTATTGTATAGTTCTTAATTAGGTGTACATAAATGCCTATATTCAGATTAAGATAATATAGTACCTACTATTCTAATTCAGATAATCTTTGAAAATCTAATCTACCTATAGACGTCAACGTAACGCGTCAATCTTTCTTTGTGCTTACAGTATTGTGTGAGTCAGCTGACGTTTTTACTACGTAGGTATCGTAAACCTCTCTGGCTGCAATATAGACATGTTATTTCGTAGGAAAAATGTAATATCTTACCCATATGTCTATTTCGGGGCCCGTATACCTCTTGCCCTCGAAGACTTCTGGAGCCGCGTAAGGCGGGGATCCGCACCAAGTCGCGAGCAGTTCTCCGGTAGCGTAGTAATTACTAAACCCGAAGTCTGCTATTTTGATGTTCATATTTGCGTCCAATAGCAAATTCTCCGCCTGTACATAATTAAAGTTTTAAATTAGTATAGGTATTTACACATCAGCTAGAAGCCATCCAAAGTTGGACGAATGTCTTCCCCTTAATTGGGGGTTGCTATAATACCCTCGCTTTGCAGGTGGCTTGGGGATCGCAGCACGTTCACCACCGTTAACCGAGAGGACGCTGTTGTCCTCCGGTGGTTCTAGTTGCAGTTTTAGGACATACCCAGGTTCAGGTATAGTTATTAAATCTCAGTGATAGTAGGTGTGTTTTTTAATTTATTTATTAGATAATGTATACATTATATATCGTTAGACTATACAGGCTGACCGGTAAAGTATTTTACCTATTGAAGGAGGGTGGGTGCTACCCAATTCTTATTCCAAATAATGTAAAAAACAGGTCTTTAATATTTGGTATAATCTTTATTTATACGAGTGTACATAAATCAATTGCCATGCGTTAGTCTCGCAAAAATTCAAAAATGTTTTGTAAAAAATTAAGGTGGTACGAAGTTCACCGGGTCATCTAGTTATCTAATAAACATATCATGATATTGGGTGTGTAGAAATTGAACCGAGCACGCGGCAAGTGGCCACCGACGAAAATGTCACTAGGCTTGCGCGGTGCAGTCCTCATGCAGTTTTCAGCCAATATGGATAACAAAAAAATATACAGCGTAACTTTTTTAAAGCTTTCATTGATTTGTTGTTCATATATCCACGTAACAGCCTGTATGAGTAACATTTAACATTTAAGCTGCATGTGGAAAGGCCATACAGAAGAGCTTTCCAACTAGCGCTTCAACACTTTAAAATCTGCACCCGCAAAATAAACCAGCAAACTTGCTAAAAGGCAAAGTTCGGAACTTTAGGTTTATGCATTGTTAGTCTGGTATTTCGGTCTAGTTTGGTGACATTGGTGTTGTGTTTAGATTTAAGGATACTAGAGCCGGATCCTTAGCTTCGGTTGCTCATTAAGCTCCAAGGCTTTGTACTTACGTTTTGTTTGTGAGATGTTCTGCAATCTAGGTCGTTGTATATAACTGTTTATTTTTCTTTGCGAAAGGATAATGAAGCATTGTTATAATACGGTGTCTATAACTGTGGGATTATTTGCTGTTCTAGTGAAACTAAATATATTCAGCTCTTTATTAATAATCTATGGGAAAATAGCAGAATGTAAAAAATACAATAGGTAAATATCGTATTAGTCTCATTCCATCGAGTATTTTTCTTATCACTACATAGACATGCAAACAATGGTGTGTACGTCATAACCACAGATAATATTAATAATACTGTAAGTACTAGATCATAACACACATTATTTATATAAATTAATTATCTTTGCTGACAACGGATCTAGAATTTGAACTCTATCAAATATTCTAGCAAAACTGTAAAATTTGTTAAACATCGGATCAACAATACCAAAGTTATCGTTGAAATATCAATACAACCGCCATGTTGTTCCCGCAGGTTGTAATTTTCACTTCACTAGGTCGATTATGTTTTACTGACACCACAGTGAGCAACTTTTTATAGACAACTTAGTAATAATGTTTTTATTAATTGTTTATAGATAGATTCATCATTATCATAATGTTCAGCCGGATATCGCCCACTGTTAAGTATAGCCGCACACGGGACACGTGCCACAGCCACGGCCGCATATATACGAAACCAGAACCAGCCACAAGAAACCAAGGTTCATAACCAGTTAAGGCAGAAGATAAATTATTTGTTATGCGATATTGGATACTAGGAAATACAAAACGCCTCCACCGAGCTGCAGACTCTAGTTTTCATAAACTACGTCTCTCTTCTTGTAAGTCACTCAATTGGCCCAATCCTATCCACGTTCGACCCGCGCTCTTTCCTATTCATAGATTACCTTCGTAAATTCTTAACCTACATTTGCACTTAGCTTATCACTATCAATGGCTTCAAGATTACCAACCTTGAGATCCCTGTGGACTATCCGCCTCTCGTGACAGTACTCCACAGCTGAGAGAATTTGCCAGAACTTGCGTCGAGCCGCTTGCTCTGCCATTCTGCCGTATCTCGCTATGTAATCTGTTCCAGTAAAAAATACAATCATTAAAAATATTAATAATATTATTTCCTGTATTATTTTCAATTATAACTGAATTGTCGGCAGGACCAAAACCGAAGCAAAGGCGGTTGTTTACCGGAAACAATTATCATTAAAACCTGCACTAATATATTTAAGCTTGCTATTATGAGTTTGGATGCAGAGATTTTACTTAACTGATTTATAAAATCTTTCAGAGAAAAAACCAAATTAATTCCAATGTAGCATAAAAGACGATAGACCTGTTCTATAATTTTTTTAAACAATACTATAGGTTATATTTTGAATTGCTACCACAAACTGTGAGGTATGGGTACGTATGTGGGCACTCATAGCTAACGTCGATTTAAGAAATGGAAGCAAAAGCAAACAATAATATCGGTTGTAGACTGTATGTCGGTTGGTGTGCTCTACGCGGCGGGCGAAGTCGAGGAGATGAGCACAATATAATAAATAATAATACAAACAATGTAACAAAAGCTAGCAGTATATAACATAGGAGGTAATATAGACCTCACTTTAACTCGAGCTATAATTGAATTTCTGCAAAATACACGACTTAAATGACCCATGGTTTACAAAATTTATAGCGACGTAAATAAACGACCTACATTTTACGACCCGGCATTTCCTTTTGAGTACAAAAATGTTTTGGGAGTTTAACCACTGTACGGATACTCAAATTATAAATATTTCACGTAAATTATTTATATTTTATGTTAATAGTTACAGTAAAACATAGGAAGAGTTTTATGAATTAGGCATAGGCGTTCGGCTGTTGATTTTATATAAAACTTTCTTTACATAAAACGGAATCTGAAATGTCTGAAACCACGTTTCACCTAAGGGTTTGAAGTTGACTAAAACATAAGAGATCTTCTTTAGTGAAAATGATTGCGCCAATTTCATCCTTGTCATGCGCTACATGCTACTTTTTTAATATCATTTTTAATATTATAATTATGTCGTCATAATCATTAAGTCTACTATGAATACACAAATATATCGTTCAATGGTCTGCCTACTATGAGTGCTACTTCGTTAATTGAATAAATTCATCTGCGAATTTAGAATTTCAATATCAGAGCTTTTATCATTGCAATGTGGTAAATTTTGAAGGCTTTAGTTGACAGTTCTAAACTAATTAAAATATTACTGTCACCTTTTTACTTGGCATGTTAGCTAAGGACAGCAATACTTTAGTTAGTTTAGCTATGTCAACTTATACCTTCAAAATCGACTACAATGTTACTTGAAAATAGCAGTTTTTCTTTCGTATATACATCTAACTTAAAAACAGCATTTTTATGAATATTAAGTATTACTGTACTTACTGGAACCATTCACAATGATACCACCTGCCGCAGGTGGAACGAATGCATTTCTACTTGCAAACAGCACGGCTTCGTTTTCGAATTGAGCAAATGAAAACGGCCTTGGCCAGATGTTTCCAGTTCATCATTTTAATGAAAATTCACACATTAATTAGGAAATTGTAATATGAAATGTGTATTCCTGATTAATGTTAATAATGTTTCACGTATAAATTCTTCGTAATTATAATAGAGATATTTCTAAACTTTCTTGAGCTTACATTTATAATAAGTGAATTTAACTTATTTCTTTTTTTTTAGATTTTATTGCCGTTTTGATCGCAATTCGCAGCTGCTTCTTACAATTGTACGACTAACTTATCCCTACAGATGGGCGAGGGAGCCACCAGCGTAGGTTTTGAAGAAAACTGACAGCTGCCTATTGAATTATTTTAGTTCTTGCATTTGACCAACATTACAAATAAGTTGGAGGGCTACAATTCAAAATTCAAATTTACGTCTTGAAAGGAGTTTTACAAACTAGTAAAAACCTTTTCTTAGGCCAAATTATTTGCACCTTAAAACCTACGGAGAAAAGTGTAAACCTTTTCTTATGTAAGTAAGTACATCGGCGTTTTTTTTCTTTCTTATTTTTTGGCTTCGCGCCATTATGTATTCTGCCAGTTTCAAGTTTATGCATATTACAAGTTTTTGATAGTATCAGGTCTTAAGTCATAAACTAAAATCATGGTCAAGTCCAAGCCATGCCCTAAAATTGCCTAAAACACCAAGCAGCGTGGGGTGTTAAAACTCGCAAACGTTTCGTAATAAGTTTTCACCAGATTATTTTTTGAAATTTCGCAGTTAGCGTATTGAACGAAAGTAGAAATTCTTTTAGGGTCCCGTACCCAAACCCAATTGTACCCTATTATTAAGCCGCCTACCGTGTCTGTCTGTCTGTCCATCTGTCTTTCCGGTCTTTACTGACCTATAATCTCGTGAATCGTAATAGATAGCCGGTTGAAATGTTCACAGAATATTCGCTATACACTTAACTATCGCGGATTATCTAGTACTTGTAGTGGTACGGAACCCTCGTTGTCCGAGTCCTCGGATTTGACGGCTTTATTTATTCTCATTGTAACATGAATGATATAAAGTCTATCAATTAATTTATGATCAGGAGAGGCAACAAACCATCAGGCATATTAGGCCAATATGCCTAATGGTTTGTTGCCTATAATAATTTTGTCTAAATTTCTTCGTTTTACAATTTTGCCTCGATTACTTGGAAAAACACAGCGAAGCTTTCAGCTCTTCGGATTTCGGGAGCATAGTCAGCTGTGCGCGTAATTGTACCTTCTTGCTCTACCCCACCCCAATTCACCCTCGATACCCTGCCTGATGACGTCACTCTGAGCCTGTTGACGTCATGACCGAAACGGTCGCGAACCCAACAAATGCCCTTAATCGATTTCGAGGTTAACTAGTATGCATGTATATATAGGTATTTTATACATACGATGTTTAGATACATTGTCTTCGTGACTCAGGAACTTGTTAAATTGTTCCAAACTTGAACAAACGAATTATTAAAATTATAAATTAGATAAGTAAATCTAGTACACATTTTCAAACAAATAAGATAACCTCTCTAAACACAAAATTTTATTTCATATTAGGTTGTTTTTAATTCGAGTCATGAAATAGTACCTAATAAAAGTTTAATGATTTCAATTTATGTACTTATTTTTCCAATTAGTATAATTACTTTTTTTACAAGTTAACGTCAATTTAAAGTATGATGTAAATATCGATGAACATGGCTTATTTTCACAGAAAAGCGTAAGCCCTACTTTACTTCTCTTTTCAGTGCTTATTTTAATACAACAAAATAAGGTCAAGAATGTTTTAATGCTTACCAAATATTTCTCCTTTGCTTGCATATTCAGATACAATATAGATCATGTTTTTAGTCTCCATGACCTAAAACAAACATAAAACATTAAATTAATAATATGACATTTATAATTAACTAGCTGCACTTTGCGGTTTCACTTGCGTGATGATGAAAAACGGGGATGACGATGAATAGCATGTAAGCAACATTGTATCATCATCAGATGATAAAAGTAACCGTTATTCTATATATATACAATAGGCTAGATGACTGGTTTTTTTTAATTGTCCTATTCAAATGTGGCCCATAAATATAGCTGATTAATGAAAAGAAAATGAAAATCTGATCAAAAATAAGCAACTTATAAGCATTTTAATATCATGCTAGACAGAGAGGCGAAACAGCAAATCGTGACGTCACTTGTCAGTACGCCATATAAATTCTATTCTGACAAGTAAGGCGTGACGTCAATTTTTGTTTTGTGGGAAAGGGACAGAGTTGTCTCTAACAAAAACTTTAAACGCTCATATATCAGAACATTATTAACCGATTTAAATAATGTTTTCAATTACTATACTATTGGTTTCAACGATTTAAACATCAGTCATCTAGCCTATTGCCTATATGCCCCAAGTCTTTTCAATCGAAGATAGGCATTTTAGGATTCCTTTCAAATTTAAATTGACTTTACCAAGTTGCGTCCGAACATTTTCTGATTTCACTAAACGGATGAATCTCTTTAACAATACGGAGTATACAAAGATATTGCATTGACTGACTCCTAGATAATTATTGTGAAAAGTATGTATTTTTCGTTCTGAATCTAAGGTTAAAACTTAACTACATAACATAAGTAGCCACGACAATATTAATAAGTTTCACTACGGGACACAACCTGAAAAATATCAGATTTTTCAATTCCATAGAACATGTCATTCACCTTTTGAGTTTTCAACGTTGGTCTCATGGTAAAAGTTGTTTATAATTATGAGTACAATGATATTCTTGTAGATAATATAACCGTCTCATAACCGAACATCCAGTATAAAATTTAATTGAACTGACTCCATTATGCAAAATGATGATACATCGCGGAAGTAGTTATAGCGACCTTCAGTACCTAAATGCGTGCATAAAATCTGTTTCGATCGTTTACGCATTTCAGCAATGTGTTTTAGTTATGAGTAGATAGTGGGCCATGCCCGTGAACTAACGCCCGAAAAAACGAAAGCTATCACTATAAATATCTACGTGAGTCAGTGTTTTCGTCTGTGTGTATTTTTCATACGCCGCTGCTGGCATCACTTAATATCGTTCGAACAATGAATATTAATAAAACAGTGGTGTTTCCTTGGCTTGTCGTCATTTAGTCATCGCCGCCAATATGTGCTCATTATTGCCAACGAATATTATATGACATTCCGACCTTACTCATTGAATGTCCCTCAGTCAACACCAAGTCCAATCAACCTCTTTCTGAAATATTCCAAATCCATATATTTGGTTTTGCTGTTTTCGAATCTTGCAGGGGCTTCTCAGGACCCACTGCGCTTCTTTATAATATAGATACTACCAATTTCATAACGCTGTTTCAAATTCTAGCCGTTACTTAACCAAGTTAATGACGCGTTTCTAAAATATACAACTGTTCCTTCATTAGAAAGTTTGCACCTATAAAAGAAAACGTCAGACAGGAACTAATTGCTTTCATCAATCAAGAAACAACGGACGCTGTTCCATTGTTTGATAACACGGAGCGAAACGCTTTCCTTTGCTTCTGGACACTACAAATACCATTTCAAGATGGCATTGTTTTGTACACACACCATTCAGCCTTTAAATAGTAACTGACCCATTCATACCGCCACGTGTAACCCACAATTATGCAACGTTCATTATTCAGATCGATATCATTGATGCCGGTAATAGATGTCACCGCTTGCAGTTGCGCTGATCGAGGTGACTCAGAAAGAAGAGAACATAGAAAAGCTTGGTGACCCATTACGTAAGTTCAATAGAAAAGCTAAAAAGCTTGAATGTACTCTACTAAGATGTTAGTAGAGAACTCTCTACCCGCTAGAAGACAGATAGGCTCCCGTTATCTATATAAGCAAGTTATACAAAACAGTAAAGTACGATTTCCCCCAACTACACTTAGGGACCTCCAGCAGTGGACGTCTCCTGGCTGGCTGATGATGTACAAAACAGTAATTTAATTATATAAGTGGATAAGATCTAAACGCGAAACTCCTTTTAATATGAACGTGCCGGAAGCCTTCCTATATCAGACCTAAATATTGATGATCAAATTGCACCGTGTGTCTTGCAATTATATTGGTTTCAACCACATTTCATTGATTAAGTAGATAAAGAGCTGACTACTCCAAGCCATATTCGCACTCATAATACTATTTTTGGTAGTGGTAGGACTCTACTGCAGAGTCCGCCTGGGGAAGTACCACACCTTTGCCAGTTATTCAATTGCCAAGCAGTAGTGTGCAAGCATTACTATGTTCCGGTTTGAAGGGCAATGTTACCAGAGAAATTACTGGGTATGAAGAGATTTAACATCTAATATCTCAGGGTGACGAGCGCAGTGCAGTGCGGCGCAGGATTGTGTTCGCAAGTTCACAATGCTGGCACTGCTACTGTTAGTGGCAGGCGTGACACTTACTACCAGGCAAACATCTTACTCGTCTCGCCACCTAATTGTATTTAAAAAAAAACTAAAGTTCGTCGACAACAAGGTCATAGATATATGTTTTAATTATATATTGCAGTTATACTGAACCGAGCGAAATAGAAATTCCCAATGAACTCATAAAATACTTCAAGTTCACCTTTACTTCAGCTGAACAATGGTTCTATCGAATAAAATTTGCACTGCGATATAAAATAACAAGCATCGTCTCAAGTAATTAGCAATTGTGATGTGCTCGTAGGTACTTCTCGACTTTGAATTCACTCTATTCAATTCTTCGTCTGTTATCATTCCATTTACTTCGTGACTGTCTTTGAATTAACAGAACAACATTATTAGAAACATAAATTATTATTTGGGAATCGTTTAATCTATTTGAAATAAAGCAAGCTTCCATTTTATTTAATTCGTCCAAAGATGCAGTTTGATCTGTAGTCCAGCAATTAGTTAAATTAGAGTATTTGACTGAATTTGGGATTATCACTAGCTGCGCCTCGTGGCTTACATAAATGTCTACTTAATGTTCTAGAGAAAAGAACTGTTCAACCGACTTCAAAAAAGGAGGTTCTCAATTCGCCTGTACGTTTTTTTTGTATGTATGTTACGCGATTACTCCTCCAAATTATGAACTGATTCTGATGATTATTTTTTTGTTTGGTAGGTAATACTTCAGAGGTGGTCCCATATTATTTTTTATCGAAATCGGTTCAGTAGTTTGGTTTTTAAATCAAAATTACTAGAAAATATGAAGGTCTCATCCAGGTATTCGAAGTTGAAGCCGGTTGTTTCTTTAAAAAAAAAGCGTATTATTATAATTATTATATTTATAAATTATAATTATAATAATTTATTTAAGACAAAAGCTTAATTTTTAGACACTAATAACGAAAAATCTAATCTAAACATAAGTTGTTAATAAATGCGGAATATCATCCGATTCAGATGCGAAGAATCATTTAATCCGTCTCTTGTCAATGAGCAACAAGTTACAAATTTGAAAGAAAGGAAACGACAACAGACAGACCGAGGTGCCGCACCGAGGACAATCCACGTTCAAACAAGGGGGTAAGTTATTATCTAAGTGAGCATTTAAAAACAGAATAAAACTACTTACTAAAAAATTGAGTCTAAACAATTGAAAAGAAGTTTGTCTATTGGTTTCCTCACTAGGCATAGGCAAGCCTGTATCGAGGAAACATCGGGTTATCCGGAAATAATAATATTTAATAAAACCTCATTGACAAAACAATCAACAAAAAGAGATAAATTATAAGCCCTGGCTTTTTATTGTCTCGCAGAAGGTGTGAAAAGTAGAGTATGCTCCTCTGGAATAAAGCCTGTCTTCGTCTTGGGCAGCTTAAACCCTTCGCTTCACTCAGGACTCTATATAAATATATAAATATTGGGGGACATTTATTACACACAGCGCCATCTAACCCCATACTAAGCAAAGCTTGTATTATGGAAACCAGATAGCTAATAGAATACTTATATACACTAATACTACTAATAATACTAATTTAATACTTTAATACATACTACACCCAGACACAGAACAAACATCGATGTACGTCACAAACATTTTTGTCCTGGGTGGGGATCGAACCCACGCCCTACAGCTCTGAAGACTCAAGACAACTCAAGACTCCCTCGTTACGCTCAGGGTTCAATATGCCGCCCGCGACGTAAGACACTGCTTTATTCCCTTAGTGCATAATCTACTATTGTCTACCTCTGTCTGTCTGTTTTGTCACTTTTTAATAGTTGAATGTTCACAGTGTGTATCACTCAGATTCTCTAAAACCCGTAAAAATTAAAAGCACACTATTATTTAGAGACAATGCTTCGTCAACAATGCGTCTGTCAGTGAGATTTTAAAGGCTGGTGCAATAGTACTTAGAATGCTCCTGTCCATACATGTATTTAGTATTAAATATGTAATTATATGGCAGTATCGCCGTTCTACCTAACTGAAGCTTTGTATTAAAAAATACAAAGTAATAGCGGTTTCGTCATTTGTGAAAATGTAAACACGTAATGTACGTGATTCAAACGTGATATTTGTGCGATAATTAGGCACTGATCGTTTTGTTAACATACCCGACATTATATCTGTGGAGGCGATGTCTAATCGTTTTTTTCAGCTATATTTGGCGCGAGGTTATTGTGTCATCGCGTCGGGACAAAAACAGTAACTTTTCTTAACCACAACGTCATGATCTCTTTTTGTCCTTCTTATGTATTTAATTGCGCTGACTTGTGACTTGTGTAATTTGCCCAAATTAGGTCTCAAATATTCGACCGATCTACTTCGTACATTTGTTATATCGGCAATGGATACATGGTCCTCCTACTAGAGCTACGGGGTAGGACCACGGGCAAAAAACTATTGTTTTGGCATACGGTATAATGGCCGTCGGTGTCTTTCAGTTTTACATTGACCGTAAAAACCGGCTCATTACACAAAGGCCTCATTTCTACCACTGGGTACGTGTAATACAAGATTGACGTAACTGTTTCAGGTGGAGACTATTTCATCAGGTAAACTCTGACGTCAATCAAGAACGTCTAAGACAATATCCTTACGTGGGTTCTTTACTAGCTTAATAAGTTTTAACAGCTTATTGTTCGAAAAATTCATGCATGTATTTAAAGTGTAAAGTAGCTTTGCCGTTATAGGTATTCCTTTGTATCATGAACGCTTGACTGCATAACCATTTACGAGGCAAGAAAATGTGACGAAGTCAATGGCATGGCTAACTACCACTCCACTACCGACGAAGTGTTACTCGTAACGGATTAAACAACAACGGGACAGCATAGTAACGTTTCATATTATAGCGCTAATGTCATTATTGTCACATTCGGACCAAGACACGTGCGGCAAATAATAGATGGCACGGACCATCAGCACGATAAGTCACTCAGTAATTCATGTAATTTGTTCCGCAAGCTCAAACTACTAACGTAACGGGTATCGACATTGCAGTTTCTCTTTTTACTACCGTTTTTGACCCCGTGCAAAGTACGGTAAAGAAGAAAATTGGTATAGTTTGCCGACTAGCGGTTGGCTCGCTGACGTATTTCATCAACGTCAAGTATCTGTAACCTATACTTATAAACCAGCTGATCACAAAATTTTGATTCCATGTCTAGAAGTCAAAAGTTCAGTGGCATTTGTCTCTTCTAAGTCGCCTACATTACAGAGTTTGTTGCCCTACCCACCGCCGTCATCCTTCAAGGGGTCAAAACAGTTTGCGTTTGTATAGGCTTACCTAAAAGATATTTATATTGTAATTTTTTTACTGGAACGCTAACCATGTAACTTATTAATACTACACAAATTAATAACTCACCTGGTAAAGCTTAATTATATGAGGATGATCCAGTCTCTTCATGATGTCCACTTCTCTGTAGACTTTTTGTAGATTACTGGCGTCTAATTGCGATTTATCTATTATCTTAATTGCTACCTGTAACAAACAAAAGAAGATATAAAAACCAGGAAAACATAAAGCAGAAATACATATAATATATACACTTATACATGAGACAACATTGATTAGCTGCATTGTTAAATTTCGTAGTTTATCATAAAAAGCAAGCTAAAAAAGTTCATTATGCACTAATTAAATGTTAGGAAAATTAAAGAACCTAATCTCTACTAAATGTGGTACTAAAACGTTGTATTAGACTAGTTTTATGCCGAATTCAATTATACATATTTGAATAAGGCATAAATATTTGAATTAGGTTTAATAGTTAATCTACTCTTCAGAAACCATAAACTTACTGGTGCATGGTCATTCAAATTATCTTGTATCGACATTCATATTACGCATAAGTATTGACATGAAATTGCATCATATGAACATAGGGATATCAGCTATTGATCCAAACTCAAAATGACTGTAACACCCGCAAAGTAAATACATTTTTCGTAACGGAACAAAACCGTTAGTGGTTTGTATTCGATCCAGACGAGAGGGCGCTGACGTCAACACGAGCGTCATTTAAGGTCGATTGAACCAATTGACGTGATTGGTACGACGAAGCTCGGGCTCCTATTCGAAAACCTAGCAGGGAAAGAAAGTCAGAACTAATATGTACGGGTGTCTTTTATCATATGAGAATGTAAGTGGAATTCGAATGGCTTTTTCTAATTATTTGAGTTTTTAGTAATTCGTTTTCAGAGTACTGCTTGGAACACTTGTACCTACTCGTTATATTTGCGTCTTCTAACCTTACTACTTATTATCCCTTTCATTCTTAGCTTTCCTAGTGTTTTTTGTTAGTTATTTGTTAAAACATCTGACCTACTAGTAGTTCTGCAAACAGTAGACTTCGCAAAGACAAACTTCCGTGTCTTGCGGAGCCAATCGGCCGGCAAATGACGCCACAGACAACTACCCATCTATTTGGGGGAAATACTCCTCCAATAAAAAATCGCCGACGACAATAAATTATGAAATTCTAGCACCTGTATACATACCAAGTTTCGTAAAGATTAGTTGAAAAACACGATTTGTATGCGATTATATCAACATCCAGCAAGATGCTTCGCTTGTTCGGTCATTAACTACCGCCTGGCAGTGGTTTTTAACTATGTAATCACTTTTACTAATTTTGCATTACATACAACTTTTCCTAATAGAAAATTTATGCTTTTTTAACGTTGCTTTTACTACAATTGGTTCATTGTATGTTACCAATTTGTTATCAACGCCGAGAAGCTTCGGAGCCGGCCTACATCATACCAAAGATAATATAATATCGTACCATCTAAAAATAAAGTGTTATTAAACTTATCTCTACAATTTATAACAACAGAATATTAAGAAGCTCGAGTTCTTTTTTAAAAGAAGGCATGCGTTAGTTATAAGTTATCAAATATCACTATACATTATAGCTTTTCTCTACAGCTTAGCCTACATCGATATATTATATAACATACAAATAATTTATTTTAGTATGATCTAATCACGTAAAATGACAAATAGTAATGGGAAAAACATTTCAAAGAAAAATGTGGAGGGAAATCCAGCTATGGTCAATTGAATTTTCGTTTCCGTTCTCTTTTACTGGGTTTGGGTTCTAGCGATAGCACAGGTAAAATAAGCACTTCCGTGATTAAAGATACCTTGCTCTACGATTCGTTGAACGAAGGATAAAAGCAAAAGACGTAATTACACTCAATATAGGATGCGATCCGGTCAGCTGGTCTGACATTGGCCCGGTTGTCTAGATAGCATTACGCAAACCGTTACGTCATCAGCAAGATGCTCTTCGACTTATCAGTCTACTGCAATTTGTGCAACTTCCTCCTCTTTATCGCTGCATTCGTTTAGTAAACATAAAACATGATTCATTTAATAACAGCAAAATTGTTATGCATAAAGACTTGGCACTATCCAAAAAATCGATTATGTTAAGAAATCCGTCTTTCGCTGATTAAACAGTCATAAATCATACGTAAGCCTGACTAATCCGATATTTTTATGGTAACACGCATAAAATATAGAATCGAGCTGCAGCCTAATCATGTAACTGTTCGGGATCGCGATTCGGATCGCGATTTCTCATAAATGTCACTTGTCACTGTCACAGCTTCACAGTATCACGGAGGGATTTCTCTCGCTATCGTTATCGAACGAATGCATTAATTTCCTTAATTAAGTTAAGCAAATCCGTCGGTCTTTTGGCGTTTCATCCTGCCCTGCAGGGTCAAATGAGTTTTGGCAGTGACAGTGACAAGTGTCTATTTTTGACAACTCGTATCCGAATCACTATCCCGAAAAGTTACATGATAGCCCCGCAGACGGAACTGAGGTTCCGACTTTGGACCAACTTTCAACTTTTACTCTGTTACCTAGAACTGGTGCTATCCAGCTTGGGTTGTGTGTTTTGGTGAAATAATTCACTAAGGATTAATTGATAGAATTATTGATGTATGTTTCGTTGACGTAAAGCATAATTAATTACCCACAAATACCTACTTACCTACAACCGTCACCCGTCTATTGATTATGAAATGCTTTTATATTGTTTTTCAATATAGAATGAAAATTGAAAAAAAATGCTAATTCTAATTATACTTATATCTTAATTTACAATAAGTGTTTTTAGACATAAAACAATGCTGGCCAGTGCGTCTTGTCAACGTTTACTGATCAAATATTCTAAAGCATTGGATTTTGAAATAACGTTTGTATTTCAGAAAGATAAAAGACTGGTTCTATTCTATAAATGTTCGAATTGTAGAGCTAGACCGCTCATTTATTTGATCCTTGTACTAGTAGGTATGATAGGAGAAAAATGTGTGAATGTCCCTACTTGAATCGATCGCTTATTATCTGGAATCCTTCTGGAATCTTACTCAGTCGTAATTAGTTCAAACATTTCTGCAACTATAGTGAGAGAAAATTTTCTGAAAATTTTAAAGTACCACCAATATAGTCAAGTTAAATTAAAAGTTATAATGTACTGAATATAGCCGGGTACTTAGTAGGTAGGTCGATTCGTAAGAACTGTGCATTTAACGTATAATAATTATTGAATACGACCTAGAACCGGTTTTAATTCACATGTTTTTTTTTTACTTGCGAATACAAAGTTTAGTCTTGGAATTTATTTTGCATATTATATCGCTTTTGTGAAATAGTGTTTAAGTTTAGGAAGTACCTACTTGGAAATGGTAATGATAATATACGAGCAGATAAAGAGCTCGTATGGTTTATTCTAATAGGAATCCGATATGGGTTTGGGTTGGGTTTGACAACCGATGGGGAAGAAAGGTTCTTGAGTGGCGACCGCGAACCGGAAGACGCAGCGCAGGAAGGCCTCCCACTAGATGGACCGACGACATTGTAAAAATCGGGGGCAACCGGTGGATGAAAATGGCAGGTTGCCGTACAGTGTGGCGGTCTAAGGGGGAGGCCTTCGTTTTGCAGTGGACGTCTCCGGGTTGATGATGATGATGATGGGTTTTAATAGATTTTCGCAAAGCTTTTAGTTAAGGTGAGAATCTGATGAGAGAGGTACTATGATATGAATGAAATCACGCATTGTCCGTAAATACCTACGTGTAGTGTCGGTGCAAATTGACATGGATGTATTGTTATTGTTACAAAATAAATGCGCAATTAATGAAAAAAAAACCGATATAAATATTTTACGAATGAAACAAAAATAAGTAGTTGGACGCCATAAGTAAGTAATTACTGTGGAGATAATGGTTATCAGTAATGATTTACGTAAATAAATAAAAACCTCAGACGTAACGATAGGATAATCGATAACGGAAAGTTTAAAATGGTTAACAACAAACAAAGACGCTTAAGTAATATAGGTCGATATACAAGTACATGCGAATCCGATGCATTTCGAGGATTTCGTTGATGCATCATTACCTTTTCTCCTAGGCAAAATTATTTAAATTATCCTGATTATTACAAACATTAACATACCTATTAACACTTAGATAATCCTACCGATAGTACCCATTACTTATTCTATCCAATGAATAAGCGTCTGCTAAAGCACGCCACTCTGCCCTCTATTTTCGGCTTTTCGCTTTATCTTACCTAATATTATAATTCCGTAAGTGTTTTGTTTATTGTTATTTTTATTCATCTTTTATGCAACAACGGTCAGCTAGTAACTTAGAAATTCAAGTATTCTATCAGTTATCTGCATCCTTCAGAAGCTTTGCTTAGTTTGGGGCTATATGGCACAGAAGAAATAATAGTTGGTTTGGCGCTAGATGGTCCTGTGTGTAGAATAAAAAAAAAAAAAAAAAAAATCGCAGGACATTTTTCCACACAGCGCAATCATCTAAATATGTTTTTATTTTATTTTATATATATTGACCTTAGAGGTTTGTTCGTAATTCCTAGGCGAAAAATAGCATGAAAAGACTGGTGCTAATTCTGCCAAATATAGTGCTTACTGTCATTAATGTCAATTTAGCATACAATAGCTATATAATAATCGTTTAGAATTCGGCACCTGCCTTCATTATTTAAGCACCTGCTTATTAATCCTAGTTAGGAGTAAATTGACCATTGTCTGGAAGAGTAAACAAGCGATGCAATGTGAAGCGTCAAAACATTGTTAAGTACTTACTTTGATACGTCAATTATGCAGTATATTCTTAATCTTACAATCCATCTTGAACAGATTCAACTTTCTACAATGTGACAATTTTTGAGAGCAAATCTTGTAATATTATCGCGTCATGCTCATGTGTCAATATCCAAATAAACTTAGTTTCTGTGTAGATTTTGCTGATACTGAAACCTGGATATTTTGCTACATCGTTTATGAACCTTGAAATTACTATAGATGTCTTTGTAAAATCAATGATTTAGTGTATATATAGATTAGGTACACATAAAACAATCCTCACAATCTATAGTCAGTCTCTGACTAATGTGGACATTTTCCGCTTATGAAGTCATTCAAAATACTAGCAAAATTAAAGAATTCCCCGACCTATCAATATAAGACTTGAATTTAAATTGAGGAAAACCCGTAATTAAACAATTTTAATAATCACGAATTGCCCACAGAATAATTAGGAAGATAATGCTAACTAAGTACCTACTGAGTTATCTGCCAGAGCAGCGGTTGCCAAGCTGACGTCTATGACGAGACACGTGACGTTTCAAGTAGCACCCAGATGCTAACAAATCAACTGTTGGTCTAAGCGACAACAATTCTAGAGATATGAGTAGTCCAAAGCTTCTGAATTTGAATGCGGAAAACGTTTTGGTAAACGTTTTATAAAATGGCTTTTGACGCGGGTCAATGGACACGATTACCAAGCGACTGGGACACATGGTACAGCAAGAGAGAGGCCAAGACAAAGCAGTTGAGTAAAGAAAAATACCGACAACTATAATTTCTTCTCCACACCTACAGGGCTTTATTGAAAAAAAACGTGGATTAGCTTTAGAATAGTGTTAATGATCTTCTAGTCTCCTACTTTCTAAGACAAGACGCATTGACTACTACGAGGCTAATCCACTTTAAATAACATCATCATCATCATCGCTAGCCTCTCCTAAGGCATGCTACATTGCACTAGTAAAGCTTACAAAAGTAAGCCAGGTAAGGCTGACAAAAAAGTGGGAAAGAGACAATTTTCACCCGACTTCAAAAAAGGTTTTGAATGTTCGTTACGCGTTTACTTAATTTTGATGATTCTTTTTCTGTTTGGTAGGTGCTTACTTCTTCATACCTCAGAGGTGGTCCCATATACATTTTATCGAAATCGGTTCAGTAGCTGGATAAAGATGCCATCCAGGTAGGTAATCGAAATTGAGGTTGGTTGATTTTTTTTTAAATTACTCTCGACCATAAAGTTTAATAAGTTTGATGACGTGTGCTTCTGTCTTTCTGTATATCTGTGTGCCTGTCTGTGGCATCGTAGGTCCCAAACGGCTGAACCGATTTTGATATAGTTTTTTGATTTTGTTATGTTTCAAGTAAATCTGTCGAGAGAGGAGAGGAACAAAACAAACTTTTTTATTTATTTATTTAATGTATGCGTTCCGGAAATTAAATTTAGATAAGTAAATACAATGCGAGTTGCGACCTTTAAACACTACACGTAATTTACCTGGGTTTTCTAACCGAAAATGAGAAATAACCAAGTAATAATAAACATTTTATTAGTTACATACATTTGCCTGTTGGTGGACGTGGGTATGTCTTCAAACTGCATTCAGAACCACCGGAGGACGAACAGCAGTTAACAGTGGTAAGCGTTCTGCGATCTCCAAGCCGCCTGCCAACCTGCCAAGCGATTACGTTACGGCAACCCCCCTATTAAAGGGGACGCCTTCGTCCAGCATTGGACGTCTTTTGACTGATGATGATTTGCCTGTCGGTACAATTTTTTCTTAGAGTAACAATATTACAACTCAAGAAGAGTTAAGGCTTTCATAACTGTATTCACTAAACCCTGCTAAACAAAAACAAAACGGGTAATGGATTTATTAACTGGCAATTGGTTTATTCAATACAGAAGGTAATCCGTGTCTGAAACGATATGGTTATCTGTAAAGGTGATAAATAGGATCAGACAGGTTTGGGATCAAAATAAATTCGAATTGACAGAACAATATTACGATAAAGGTTCAAAGGGACAATTTAGCGCGTTAATCCATCCCGTGGATCCGACAAAACGATACGTCAGTCATTTGTTTTTCTAGGTTTTGCATATGTCGGTTCCACAGTTTTAGTGGGTTCCATCTAGTAAATGAATGTTCAAATCCGTATAATACAACTTTACAAAGTCACCTTTAGGCGAGCTATAGATATTATTTCGGCTCAACGGACATTCACTACTACTCTATGGCGTCAATTCGTAAGATGGTGACGTCAAGAGATTAGCAACGTGAGTTATAATCATATAATCGATTGGACATTAATGGATTTTTATTCGTTATACCTACTTTTTGTAGATACCTTATGTAACTCTATGGAGCATAAGTCAAAATAGTTTATTAATGAATGTGAACAGTTTTATTCGCACCATCTACGCAAATAAAATACACCTACATAATATGGGTAACTCCTGTAGTCATTCCTTATTTTTGAGTTATAAATCCTTTAGTCTCCGAGTTACTTACCAAGCTTTCAAAAAATTAGAGTTAAAATACCTACTTAATAATATAATGATAAGCAAAGCCAACCTCTACTACCTACAACGCTTAGTAAAAAAACAATGTATCCTGATTCCGGAAATAATATAACAAAATAAGTCAGGCGCCCGCCACCATGCACCAGCTACGTTGAAGAGTCGCAATTCAAATTTAATTTGATCCTATGCCTTGGAATCCATGCACATAAAAAAGCCTGGACGAATTTCAGGGGTGTAAAGCCCTCAATCCTAGAGCGGTGATCAACAAGTCCAGACTACGATCAATATACTCGTTAGAACGGGAGGGAGGTGCAAAAAGGACAGATATATAGTATAGTATCGCGTACAGTGTAAATTTACAGCGTCTGCAAATATGCAGCTCTGCCCTGATAAGAATTCTAATTGAGCCATTTTGAGAAATGGAAACTGTAACATATTTCTTTACATAATTCATGCTGCCCTAAAATAATTATAGTTAGGTTAGGTTAGGTTTGCATTCCAGAGAATACGAAAAAAATATGAAAATCTATTTCTAGCTTAAGATTGTCCAAATTATAGAACAAGTTATTTTTTTATATGGCTCTTATATAGCCTTAGTTTTTTAGTAAACATGCTATAATGACACATAACTAACTGTGTGTACATTTCAACCTGCTACTAATATACTGGCCGTTAAAGGCGAACAGACTGCGTAGGCTTGGTAATAAGGTCCTGTCTAATACCCTTCAATGGAACCCTAAGTATATGTTAATGATTAGTTCGCCGATCTAAAAGAACTAAACTCTAAAGCAACGCTTTGGAGTTTAAACGCGCTAGTATCTAGTAAATGTATTAAGTAACGACGGGCGCGTAAAATTTACCCTCCATTCTAGTGCCCCGGTCGCCACGTCCTTAGCGCTTTAATAAAGTTAAAAGGATAGAAAATCAAAGCGATTGGAACAACTTGTGATTCATCTTGTTGAGATGGACAATTCTTTCGTACTTGGGATAGTATATAAATAGATGTTATAAAAGCCAAAAAAAAGGACGAAGCCTTCTATAGATAGATTCGAAGTTCAAACCAGCAAGAGATTGTTCAATCACAATCTTCAGAACCCCGGTAAAAAAAAGCTCACTTAAAAACTTATCTGCTGCAAGTTTTAAGTGTGTGTGTTCCAGTCTAAATTGGTTTGTGTCGTCACTTTATCAACCAATCCCTAAACGGCATATTTACTAAGAAAACTTTTTAAAATACCAAGCATTTCAGCTACTACATGATAAGGGAGGTATTTGATTTGCGCGACTTGTATCTAAGCCTTTGATAAGATCAAAGGTAACCTTGTGATTGTTATGATTAAGGTAACTGTTTTGCGTCAAGCAAGAGGGCAAAGCACCTACGAACTTGAATGGTGTTATTGACGTAAAACTAAATTAGAGTACTTACGAGTACAATGGAAACGTCTGAAGCAGTGTTCTACAAGGTTAATTGCAGTTGTATTAGAATTCTTTTCACAGTCAAGCGTCTTCAACTCTCAGCCCAATTGACGTCATCGAGAGATAACGATGGGTAGGTACTTATCGAGAGCAAACACACACGCGTGTCTCTATGATATCGCGGTATCTGCTGATAAAAGCATCCTAGTTCACTTATAGCTCTATTTAGCTAACTGCTCATACTACAATTTTATGAAAAGTTTGGGTACTTATAGGTACCGAAATCATATTGAAAATAAGAAAGATTAGACCTAAAAGTAATGTCGAACGAAAAGATTCAACTTTCTTTTCCTGTAACGTAAAAGTAGAAGACGTCGAACAGGGTGACCGCCAGACTGCACAGCGTAGATAACAGCTAGTCTCTGACGCAAATCTCCAAAATAGATAACGCATTTGCGTCAAGCGTACATTTTTCAAGCCGAGTAAACGAAGCGCGTGCCATACGGTATGATTTCCTGGCAAAATATTCGCCAGGCTTACATGTGCGGATCACGCATCCTCAGACTGATCGCGCTTTCTTTATTTTTCCAAGCGAAACGCAATGATTCAGTGTCTGTCTGATATACCTGTGCAATCAGATCTCTATTCTGCAAAAAGCGTAGAGTCTAAACAGGCGTGAACGACTTTGCTCAATGGTATCTTTTTCAGTTCAAACGACACCTAGGTATATTTTTATAGAGACAATTCTGCACTGCCGTAGAATAGTGTGGTGCAAGTGAAACGAAAGTTACCAATGAATCAATGAAGTTTTTATCTGCCGTTGAACAAAAGCTTTGGCCATCACCTTGGTGCTAACGGGTCGCCCGAAAAAAATAAAATAATAAAAACAACGCAAAGCGTGCATCCGGAGGCAAGGTCGATGCCGCGGTATTTTTGGCCGCGGCAGGCAGTCGGCGGCTCCAGCTCGCATGCTGAATCACTGATTGATAGAGTTATGTGCTACGGAATGAACGGAACATTTAGCTAATGTTTCCACTTTATCTAGCGAGCCGACGCAGTCCGAATAATTTAAGATGAAAATCACTTAGTAGAACTTCCCAAGAAACTAAATTTTCTAATCCTTATTCAATACATTATTCGTCTTCCACGTTTTAATAAGTTTAAAAAAGGAAGCCGCTAGAGGAAAAGAAAGTCTTCAACAATTTTGTTCCTCCCGAACAATAGACGTGCGTCATTGACGTAACCTGCGGATTTCACTCAGCAAACCGGTGGTAGAATTGAACCGGATTTTTGTTTAGTGTACGTCACTCTGCCTTCAACATCAAAGAGAGTACGCACTCAATAAAACAGTAGCGAAGGCCGAGGGCGGCCGTTCTGTTATTTCGGTGCATTCATTGAGAACGTCCTCGTCTCAGCGCGTAATGCATCATCATTGCCGACATTTGCCTTGCAATTTCAAATGCAAATCTATATATAGAGAAATGAGCCCTGAGTTTTGAGTAACTATTAACAAATCTGTGATCGAAATGTACGTAATGACCAGTTAGAAAGTCAACACCAGTGACTCACTGACGGTGCCACAGTATTCGGCCAATGACCCACTTCGATGTCGTACTCTCGTATTAGAATGAATAAGTTAAGAGTCTTCGTCTGCTTCTCGGAAGGGCTATTGGAATTGCCACTAGGTATGAGTGTGAAGCGATATCTTTTTCTATTGATCACAGCCCACATTTAGCTTACCCGCAGATTTGCCTAATACATTATTGGCAATTTTCCATTTCCATAGTAAGACACTACTTCTTAGTATGGCCTTACTTCATTTGGGCATAGTTCCTTAGTAGTTGCTTCCAAAATTAGTGTATTTATTATTATATCTTACATCCAAAAAGATGTTGATCAATTAGCCAGAAAATGTCCACTGCTGGACGAAGGCCTCCCCTTTAATGGGGAGGTGTTGCCATAATTCCCACAAAAGATGTTGGATACACGTCGCTAATTCACTTAGCAATTTTTAATTTGATAGTCACGTAATCTGTTATCTCCTATACACGGATGCTTGCCGGTGGACATACAAATAGATAACAATGTCAGCGACATTTGCGTGTTTACATGTACATTGTACAGGCATACAGGCTGCTTTGGAGTTTCAATTTTTTCACAATGTTATTCAGAAAGAACGTCGCTCCTTAAAAACTCTTATCTATATCTTTATCTTATTAATCGCGTCTGATGATGATATTATACTTAATCGTTTTAGATTATTTTAGTAAAACGTCGTCGTCGTATCTTCTTGTTTAAACATTATTGTAACCTTGATCCCATATAAGTGCTATAGTTTAGTCGACCAATTTAAGTTTTATTTACATTTTGATTATATAAATAATACTTTGTTGGCTCTAGTTAGAGTTGTATAATGAATTTGCACAATGGATTGTGTTGTAACTTTCTTGTTAACTTACCTAGCTTTTCCATTGTGCGTTTCATTGTTTCAAAACTATTTAAACTTTATTGAGAACTTATATGTCTCATAAACAATGATCGTAAAAGGCATTTCTGTACCTAGGCTTTTCGCTATACCTCATTCTTCAACTCTATTTTATAGATTATTTTATCAAGCTGTTTGTAACTTGTACACCCTTTTGTGACATTTTTATATGGTCCGAATCCTTTGCTTTCACAATTTCCCAAATCCCGTATTTAGCCTGTTATTCTGTTTTATTTCTTTGGTGTCCAATTATGTAAATACTTATTAATTTATTTTTACTAACTATATGAACCTCGGTTTGCTTAGATATACCTAGTCAATAATATTTTTAATAAGTAATGATTATATTCTAACTATATCAGCACTCAGCACTCTCGCCTAGAACACTTATCTGAAAAGTGTGTAGCTAGGTAGGTATATAGGTAATTTCCTAAGTAAATTGACGCATGTCTGATGCAATGTCAATGAAATTATGATATTCTCGTTTTCTGAGTCTATAATCTATAATCCTGAAATTCTTTTGTTGTTCTTACTTTAATACTAACGACGCACTGATTTGCATCAATGCTTATTTTATGTAGGTACTATTTTATTTCTCTAGTCTAGAATGTACGAAACATTTAAATCATAATATGTAGGTTTGACAGGTACACGTGGACCATTATGCATCCGTATAATGTACATATATGGGTCTTTATAGTTTGTTCTTTATGTATTTAATTAGTTTTAATTTAATTTAACTATAGATTTGTTTCTCACTCACCTCAGTCTTCGTTATTCGATGTCGTGCTAACTTTACGACGGCAAAATTTCCTTTGCCTATGGTCCTCTCGATGTCGTAAAAACCCACCCTGATGGGGGTTTTCGCAGGACGATCGCGTTCCGCCATTGTCGCATAAAAATCGTCAGATTTTCAGTACAATTTCTAACATGCCACAGAAAGGCAAATTGTCTGTTAACAAAGCATCCATGTAAAACACTATACAGTTTAAATCCATTGGAGACTTCATCCACTGCTTGAATGCGCACGTAAATTTTCCTCAAATGTCCTTTTACACGAATGTTATGGTTACTGCGCTATCACGCATCACATTAGGCAACTCTATTATTCATTCCCTGAAGTAAATAGACATTATCAAACTCGATGAAACACGAATTTCAACCCACTAAAGCTTTGTCAAATATACGACGCGAACTCTTTAGGCGCGCTATCAGTTCCTCGTGTAAAGTAAACACAGGGTTTTGTGTACAAAAATTATTTACGGTAGAAAATCGCGTAGAGGCGGCGTGCGTTTAGAAGGCTCGGGCGCGTCACGCCGCCCCTCACCGGCTGTCAACCGGGTACTGAACTCGCGGCCAGTGCGAGTCGATCGAGTTGAACACTCCTTGAGCCGAGCGCTACCTGCGGCGGCGCCCGACGGCAACGCGCGCGCTTTCAGCCGCCGCCATATTGGTTCTCATGACGTCAGCGCCACCTATAGCCGTACCTACGCGCCTGAATAACAAAGTGAACAAACCCACACACATGTACATATACTGGGAGTAACTGCGTCGCAACCTATCTGTACCTCCTAGAGACATGCACATAGCCCTCTCGTAGCCTTTATCATGCGTAAACTGTTGACCTGCCCGTAAACATTTCCTAGGATTGTGTTGGAATTGCTAATATTGATGACTCATAAAAACTAATCTCTATACGTAAAACTGCCCGATCAACGATTTCTATGTATGGCTATGTGCGCGACAGATTTTTTATGCTGTGAGGAGCTAACTGGTTTTGAATACCATTTATTCCATCTCAGTATTATGAGTGGGTTTTACTTTCATATCACTATCATTTACGAGTCGTCGTTACGAATAGAGACAAACTCTAAATGATCTAAGTAAATTTGTACTTACAAATTCTGGTTACGTTACAAATTCTGGTTACCCCCTATTTAACAAACCGTATGACGGGAACTACGACACGTACCTATAGACACCTATAGGGACACTTACTCCTATAGCGCATCATTATCATCATCATGAGCCCGGAGCAGGCGCGTATCCAGCTTTCAAAAAAAGGTTGTGGTCACAGCCATAGGTGGTTATAATTAGGCCCATACCCTTCGAGAATGTATAACCTACTACGTAGTTATTTCTACCTCTATGCCCGTGCCTATTTGCCCTATATACGATTAGCAGTATTTTTAGAGGTTCAATTCTAGAACAAACTATATTTTTTAACTGAGCCCGACTGCGCTACTTGCTACTACTAACTAACTAAAGTTAGTACGCACAAATTCTGTTAATATCAATACTAACGTTCAAATGAAGAAACAAAGGATCATCGTTATCACACTCTGATGCTGTACTTAAATGTAAAGGTAATGCGACAAGCTATTAATGCCTACGCTTTAAAAAAAAAGGAAAAACAGACTCAAATTTTGACTATTTTAGATGACATCTTCATATTTTCCAGTTAGTTTGATTTATTCTAGTAATTTTCATTTAAAACCCAAACTACTAAACCGATTTCGTTAAAAATCTTATGGAGTGGAATCAACTCTGAAGATTCTCAGATTTTTTAGTAGGTCATAAACAACCAAACAAAAAAAGAATGATCAAAATCGATTCATAAATTTATAGGCGGAGTAATTGTGGTCCTGTGTATGTCCTTAAACATTGATCCTTAAACTGCATTCAGACCCACTGGAGGACGGGCAGCAGCGTCGTTAACGGTGGTGACCATTCTGCGATCCCCAAGCCGCCTGCCAAGCGTGGGGACTATGGCAACACCCCTCTACAAAGGGCCATTCGTCCAGCAGTGGATGTTTTATGGCTGACGACGAATCGCGTTATATAAATAAAAAACAAAGTCATATTTGAAGTCGGTTAAAAAAAACGTCATCGAAGCAGAATTCGCAATTTTGTTTAATTAGATGATATCTTTTTCCCGCTATTTTGATTTAAACACCAAACCACTGAACCGATTTTGATGAAATTTATATGGGACCATTTTGAATGTATATCCTTTCAAACCAAAAAAAGATTTTCCAAATCGGTTGATAAATGACGGAGTTCTGAGGTAACACAAAACCGTCAAGTCTGACTCGTTCTTGCGACTCGGATTACGAGGGTCCCGTACCACCACAAGTACTAGGTCATCCGCGATAGAACGAATGTTCAGTGAACATTTCAACCGGCTATCTATTACGATTCACGAGATTACAGGTCAGTAATGACCGAAAAAACAGATGGACACGGTAGGCGGCTTAATAATAGGGTCAAATTGGATTCTCTTTGGGTACGGAACCCTAAAAGAATTTCTACTTTCGTTCAATACGCTAACTGCAAAATTAAAAAAAAATGTGGTGATAACTTATTACGAAACGTTTGCGAGTTTTAACAATGTGTTTTAGGCAATTTTAGGGCATGACTTGGACTTGACCATGATATAGTTTATGACGACCTGATACTATCAAAAACTTGTAATATGCATATACTTGAAACTGGCAGAATACATATGGTGAGAAGCCAAAAAATAAGAAAGCAAAATAACGCTAACACCAATATAATTACGTATGAATTATGAAAAGGTTTAAAACTGAGTTTTGGCGGGAACACGGAAAAATCATGTCGTTGTATTCTATTATTTTCCTAAACTGGAGAGCATAAATGTATCTATAATCTCCAGACTTGACTGAACTCTAAACTACATATTAATTGATATTATTCAACTATTTAAGCATTTTGCTACCCTATTCTCTCAGTAGTTAGTTAGAAAATCTCTTACGCGGTCTAGCTTGATATCACTTAATAATTTTTTGATAATATTATGTATATAGGTACGCGGAATTATAAAGGAAATAATAGAAAATGATGATAGTAAATTGTTTATTTTCATTAACATTACTTGTAATTATATTTATTTCAGAGACAGTACAGTACCTATGTTTACATAATAACAATCTTAAATTCAATCAGGACAGCCAGTGAGTTGAAATAAAATAGTAAAAACATCTTAAGCAAACAGCCAAATAAATGACATCAATTTGCATGTTCGATCGGCTGTATTCATTGAATAGATAATAGATATCAGAAACCAATGATATTCGGCCTTACCTAAAATAATCTCGATTCTCTTAGTCACTGCTTAAACTTCTCTGTCCTTTTCTAGCACGTGCAACTTCAGCTCAGAGAGAAGATGGCAGAGCATCTTAAGCAGTGACTAACGGTTGAAAAGTGTTTTTAAGTAAGGCCGATTATGTGAACACAAGGAAAGTGCTGTTATTATACTAAGTACTGGTACTATTGAAGCTTGTAGAATAGTACATTATGATACGAGTGTGCTATGTTGGTCATTACACTAGAGGCGGTATTGTGCGCGCGAGCCGCAGGCGAGCGCGATAAGGAAGCCGAGAGCGTAATGACTAATAGCACAAGAGTTCCATACGACTGTTTTCGTCACACTTGCGAGGAAAAAACAAACTTTTTTGATAATATTTTTTCCTTCTTTCCCCTACTGGGGAGTTTGGCACCGCGCTATCGACGCATTTGCCATTGTCAAGTATTTTAGGGCTTGAAGTTTTGGCTGGCTATGAGTTTTTGGTTTTGGAGTAAAGTTGAGAGGTAGGTATTGGAAGTTTTGGAGTAAAGGTAGGGAAACATATCGCGATAGCTAAGATGAATTTAGGAAGGATGGATCAGGAGAGTGGTATAGCAGGTAATGAAGAATATTTACAATATTATTATGATAAAATATTTACAACTTTTACAGCTATAAAAATAAAAAATCGTGAGAGAAAAATATTTATAATAAGTATATTAGTTAATTCGTCTGAAATTATGAATAATATAATATTTACAACATTTACAGCTTTATTTACATTAGGAGAAGAGAGTAGTGTGGGTAATGGGACACGGAGGGATATTAAATCAATATAAAAGGAGGCATGGACGTTATAGAGGACAGGAGATAAATACATGATCCAGGTCCCCGCAATCACCTACAGTCTCGAAAACAAAAGTGCTAGGTACAAGTAAGAAGTATCAGAAATTATTGTTTATGAAATATATAATTTAACTTTTTTTTAATGAACTGCGCTTGTTTACTTCTTCTGAACTACTTTGTAAAACACCACCATTATTAATGGCTTTAGAATTGTTAAGTATATCTTCAACTATAGGAGCTACGTTGGACGGTATTTTTATGTTAAACTGAGTCAATGTATTGATTAGGATTGTTATGATATCCAAATTTGACATTAGTAAAGGATTGTCTGATATCTTGGTCAAGGCGCAGCCGTCTTGTGGAGTAGGGATTTTGAAATCTTCAATTATTTTTTTATGTGCTACTTGGTCATAACCAGTTCCTGGTTTGGGAGCTGTACGACGGTTTGTAAAAACTGTTTTTCTGTATGAACTCTGATGTTGTTGTTCTGTATGTCGTTGAGTAGCTGAAGTCTGCGAGGGTATTGTATGGAATTGAGAAGTACTTTTGAAAACTGGCTTTACAACATCAGCATATGATTTCGTAACAGGAGGTATTAATTTAGCAGCTTCGCCATAGGATATGCTGTTTTCTGCCATTGAAATTTTAATTTGTCTTTGCCGTATAAACTCGGGGCACGATTTATTGATTGCAAAATGGGTTCCTGAGCAAAGACAGCATGACATATTTTCTTCCTCTGAATCACACTTATCAGCATTGTGATCGCGACCGCATTTATAGCATCTAGGTTTGGACCTACATTGAAGTTTCGTATGTCCGTAGCGGCAACAATTGTAGCATTGGATTGTGGGGTATGTGTAAAGTTCTACCCGAAGAGCATTGTAACACATGAAAACCCTATTAGGTAAAACCTGCCCGTCAAAAGTGACAACAACACTTTGTGTTGGTTTCCAGATAGGAGAACCTTCTACCATCGTCTTGAAATTGATCCTCCTAACTTTCAAAATCTTTCCACAACCATCTGGAACTGACATGTTTTCTATCACCTCTTCTGGTGTCCACTCTGATGGCACACCACGGATTAGACCCATTCGAGTAACATTAAATGTTGGTATGAAAGCTTTTAGATTGTCCTGTGATAAAATGCTGCTACTGACAAATGTATTGGCATCATTAAAGCTCGAGAACGCTAGTGTAATTCTATTTCTTCCAATTTTTTTTACGGAGCCGTTTATAATATTATGGACATTTTTTTTTTTAGGAACCTACCAAATGATACCGGTTGAAGGATAATTCCATCATCTGGAGTTTGAGTCACTCGCTGCACATGTACAATGAATGGTGCGCTGTCATTTGGATGATATAAATTCCTCGCCACAGGGTTTACTTGGGGACCTGGACCATCAGTATTTAAGACTATAGGAGGACCTACTGAGTTTTCAATATGAATAACAGACGCAACCTTGTTGACAGAGTTGTCACTATTGCTCTCACTATCAGCACAGTGACAACCCGTCTTACCATCTACAGCTTGGGAATGTTTTCTTACTTTTTTATTGCAATTTTTGCAAATTTTATTAAGGCGGCTCCTTTTGCGACCAGAACGCTGATTCATAGACCCATCCGTGTCCATACCAGACTCGTTAGAAATGATGCTATGTGTAGTAATAGTCACATAATTGTTTGCCGGAGGGACCATGTTAGTAATGTGTCGTTGCGGTTTTTTCAAATAACGCAACGAAACCGTTGTTCGTTGGCCAACAACGTTTAAATAACTATCTGTTTCTAGCAACTATCTATTTCCAAATTTTTAAATGCGATACGTTACGGTTTAACATAAATGCGTTTACCAAACGATGATCATCCTAAATTTATTGGGAATAAGTCACATTTTCGCAATCTCTGTATTCAACTCAGCCCAACGTGTATAGCTATCCTACTCGCACGCATGGTAACGCTCCATCTGGCTTATTCGCTCCAACCCGCTATGTCGATAACTTCATTTACGCTATAGTTTGCGCGAATTTAGAGTGTTGTGAAAATAACGTTGGTTTCGTTTCATACTTAACAAGCGATGTTTGTGAAACAACTCGTTATTGAAATAACTAGTTTTGCTATGGTTGGACAACGAGTGATCGTTGTGTAGCGCGATAGATAGTTGTACAACTATCTACGTTGGACAACGCTCACCACTAGACCATGTCGCACTGTCCGCCGCCGCCCCCGCCGGGGTCGGGCGGCTCGGCCATGACAAAAAAAGGCAAAAAACTTACCGAATCACGGAAGCTATACTCTTACACTAAAATATATACAATAATTACTATTTTTATATACACTACAATACTCTACTGATCCTTTCTATAGCAAATTCATTAATTTGAAAAATCCGTAGAAAAAATACACCCGCCTAATTCGATGTTTCCCGCGCTTTTTCAAATTTTGATAATATTCAACCACACAGCGAAAACGTCAACAAACATTTGCGGAAAATGGCGCCCAAACCAGCAATGCGCGCGCAGGTTGACATTTACTTCCGCGGCATAAGAACTCTTTGTTGGTATTACACAAAAACTGTAAGTATTACCCGGCGATATTGAGAGTGCTTCGTATATATACGTCTAATTGCAGTCACGTACAAACTTGACTTTACCGGGTTATACCTATTATAGCACAAGTGGCGTAATGAAAAGTAAAAAGCACGCGTGCGTAATAGCTTGGACTATGAGCCTAAAACCGATGTAATAAGATCCACTTTACGAGCAAGTGTGATGAAAAGGAGTTTTACAAACTAATTAAATTCTTTTCTTTGGCCATATTCTTTGCACCTTAAAACCTACGGAGAAAAGATAGGAGAAAAGTGATCACCTACGGCCTTGCCTAAAATAATCTCGATTCTCTTAGTCACTGCTTAAACTTCTCTGTCCTTTTCTAGCACGTGCAACTTCACGTCAGAGAGAAGATGGCAGAGCATCTTAAGCAGTGACTAACGGTTGAAAAGTTTTTTTAAGTAAGGCCACTAATCCTTTAAACCTTTATTTTTCCCTTAGTTATTGGCATCGCACGTTGTGCATTCTGCCATTGGCAAGTATATACATTTTCAAGTTTTTATATTAAAATCAAGTAAAAAACAAAGTAATAACTAAGATGATAGTATAGATGTAAGTAATCACAGTTAGTAACACGAAATTAGTTATAGTCGAGTCCAAGTCATGCCAAGTAAAGTTGTGGCAACTTTACTACAAGCTTCTTCGGAGTTTTGGAAACAACACGAAAAGACACGTTTCACTTCATTATATCACTTGCCCACACTCGTGTGCGTAAATCAGCACTTAATGAATGAAACGCCACTATTATGCTCGTTCTTCGGTATTTTCTAAGATAAGCATCCCTATTCACAACTAGATCGGAAAGGTTTCCGTTCGGATTGACACACTCCGTCCCACTCATGTACATTCAGGATGACAAAGAAGGAGGAAGCGAAATTCGAATCGGAAGGTTCCGACGCCATTCTGAATAGGGTGCAGGAGGCTGTAAAAAATACTTTTTAAAACATAATCAAATAGAACCTTCAAGTTCGACCACCGGTTCGCCTTTCGAGGTTTTGATTTTTAAGTGAAATTTTAAGTATTTTTTGTACCAACAACGGGTATCCCCTTTTTAATGCACATAGTAGCATTTGTTGTTTTTAATAGTTCCTGGCCATGGATACTAGTCCTTCAGCCGAATACATTTTTCTTCATCGATCCTCCTTTCTCCAGTTAAATGAGTCACAGTCCAAGTCACACACAGTAAGTCACAGTCAAGTCCAATCATACCCTAATAAAGTCGTGGCAACTTTACTACAAGCTTCTTCGGAGTTTTGGAAACAACACGAAAAGACACGTTTCACTACATTTTATCACTTGCCCACACTCTTGCTCGTAAATCAGCACTTAATGAATAAAACGCCACCATTTTTATGCATTAAAACTCGAAAAAACACAAGTATTGGAAAATAATACCTGCATTGTATGAATGAACCGACGTGATTTTCTCGCGTTCCCGCCAAAAGTCCCCACATAGTAGCATTTTCAATCAGTGTTGCCATGTGCACCGTAATTACGGTAAATGCACCGTAATGCAACGGTGACGAAATCTACCGTAATTTGCATTTTATTTTGGCAAAAACCCTGTCTGTTTTTATTATACTTATCTAACTAAAGACGTATCTAAGAGCATTGTGATGATGTCAAAAGATAAAAAATAAAGAATTGAATTGAATTGAATTGCAGAGGATATTATTTTGTAAAATATACTTAATGAGTCACCAAAAAATGGTCCAGCAGACCATTTTTTTTACTTTCTGTTTGTTTATTTTTAATTGAAAAAGTAAATTCCTATGCTTTGAAACCATAATCCGTTAAATTAACAATGACATCTTGGCAACATCGTGTAATTTCTGCCTTTATTTATTTTTGTGAATGCGGAATACGAGCTTACATGATTCATGATCATCGAAATGGGAAGTTTTCTGACTCTCAGCTGTCAAAACGTAGTTCTGCAGCCAAAGCATAGACGGCGCTTGCGAGATATGGCCAACTTTTTGTCGCATTTTTCTTATAAAAAGCAGTTCACACACCATCACTGCTTCCCTTCACAGTTTGCGTTCGTTGGTGAAGTGCTTTTCCAAGTTTTCTTGTATCATTTTGTTAAAATTCTGATAAATTGTCATTATTACGTTACGTTATTGCTATTATTTTTTGTTGATAGTGATTGTTATTTTTATTGCCACTCATTAATTAATTGGCAAGGCGCACTTACTAATTTGCGTGGAATAACAAAAGCTTAAGAAATACTATGGGCAAGTACTTTGTTGTACAAACAATAGCCACAAAAAACGCATGAAAGATCTGATATAAATTAAATGAGGTAACTTTCATTTTTTTATCTTTTTACATTGCTCCATTCGTTATTATTATTGTTACGTTACGTTATTATTATTATTTTTGTTGATAATTATTCTTATTTTATATATTATTGATAGTAATTAATTAATCAATTGGCAAGGCGCACTTACTAATTTGTGTGGAATAACAAAAGCTTAAGAAATACTATGGGCAAGTACTTAGGTACTTTGTTATACAAACAATAGCCACAAAAAACGCATGACAGATCTGATATGGCAACACTGTTTTTAATTTTAATTACGTTCCGTTGAGTTTTGGCGGGAACGCGAAAAAATCATGTCGCTGCATTGTATTATTTTTCTAAACTTGTGTTTTTTCGAGTCTTAATGCATAAAAATAGTGGAGTTTTATTCATTAAGTGCTGATTTACGAGCAAGAGTGTGGCCAAGTGATATAATGTAGTGAAACGTGTCTTTTCGTGTTGTTTCCAAAACTCCGAAGAAGCTTGTAGTAAAGTTGCCACGACTTTACTAGAGCATGATTGGACTTGACTGTACTTACTGTGTGTGACTTGGACTGTGACTACGACTCATTTAACTGCAGAAAGAAGGGTCGATGAAGAAATATGTATTCGGCTGAAGGACTAGTATCCATGGCCAGGAACTATTAAAAACACAAATTACGTTCCGTTCCCTATCCATCTGTAACGTAACATTGACTCCATAATAAAGTTTGTCGAACTGGCGTTAAAGTTTAGCATTATTAGTATACTACTCTTTTTTGTTATATTAGATAGAAGGAGATAAGAAAACCTATATGTTGTAATCTTGTAATACATGCTTCAAAACTCTGTATCCTATCCATGGAACGGAACGTTGAGAATGAATATTTTTTTCAGAGAAATTTACTAGATTTTTTGCAATGTGATTGTGGAAGGACGGCATTGAAGTTTGGAAAATCTTAATTTTCCATTAGGTGGCTTTTAACTCCCGTATAATTAATTCTTAATATTAAAAAGGGAAATCAGTTTTATCGAATAGTGCACACGGTTACTTTCAAAATTAAGATTTAATGGTAATAAATAATACTGTTCAATTGCCAAGATGTCGGTGATAGTCTCCCACAATTTTGACAAGAAAAAGATACATGGATCATCGTAAAAGCTCTCTCAGATATAAACGAGCTTACATTTGTTCGAATGTGTAAATTATATAGATAGAAAATCGGTAACATGAACCAAGTAGCCGATGAGAACTTCGAAAACATCAAGTGCAGTAAAATCGGAACCCAAACGAACATGAAAAATAAAAGTAAAAAGGCCAAAGATCGTTTAGTGGAAGAAGAAAAGTTGAGTGAAAAGATAGCTAATAATCTCCATATAAATAGCTTGAATAGTAACTTAACAAATGGGACGACAGATCACTCGAACGGCGGGAGTCTCGAGGACGTCGCGGAGGTCACGGCAGCACGAGGCGAGGATCCCAGCGATCCCGCGCTTGTTTTAAATAGTGTACAGTGCAGAGAAACACCCAGTGACGAGAGCCAGGAGGCCACAGCGCAGCACGCGATCAACTGCATCATCGACGACGCCTTAGAAAACCTTGAAAATGCTCTCAGCAATAGAGATCAGTCTCCACATGACATAGAGATTATTTCCTACGAATCTGAACTTCAGATGCCTGAAATCATGAGACTTATCCAGAAAGATTTATCTGAGCCATATTCTATCTATACCTACAGATATTTTATTCACAACTGGCCTAAACTGTGCTTCCTAGCAATGCACGAAGGAAAATGTATTGGTGCCATTGTTTGTAAGTTAGATATGCATCGTAATGTGGTGAAAAGAGGCTACATTGCCATGTTAGCAGTTGATGAGAAGTACAGAAATAAAAAGATTGGATCTCGACTGGCAAGAAAAGCTATAAAGGTACAGTATAATCATACAACGCATTATGAAAAGGCTTTAGCCTTTTCTTAGTAGATATTTTGCACTATTGTTAGTCTGCATGGGGAAGTAAAACACCTTCAGCCAGCCAGTTATTCAACCACCAAGCAGTAGTGTGCAAGCATTACTGTGCTTAGGTTTGAAGTTTGAAGGGCAATGTTACCAGAGAAATTAATACAAGCTTTGCTTAGTATGGGACTAGATGGCGCTAAAATGTCCACCAATATTTATTTATTTATTTAATTACTGGGCATGAAGAGATATGACATCTATTATCTCAGGGTAACAATCACAGAGCAGTGTGGTGCAGGATTTTGTTAGCTATAAGTTGATAATTCGCTTGTCTGGTCACTACATATACAAAAAAAGATACCTGCTCTAAAAATACTGTATACCTGAACATTTAATTCTTTTGTGAAACAATACGGATAATAATGCTGACTTTTGCTGCGTTCCGTAATGCGCTAAAAGTGATAATATCGCAAATCCGACCATAGTGACAAGTATTACTCGATCAAGTCAAAGCCCTTATATTTTGTGACTATTAAATTTGGTCGGATTCGCGATATTATCACTTTTAGCGCATTACGGAACGCAGCATTTATTGAAAAAGTTAAGATTTTCATAACAATTTTGCATTTGTAATTTATAAAAGCAGGTCTTTTTTTTCAGTACAACATCAGAATATTATCAAATTTTTCCTGTTTGATGTATTTATTTTATTTTGTTTATCAGACACAATCCACAGCCCTTAATTATAATTATATAAATAACAATTTTCCTACCCTGCCTTATGCATTTATTTATCCCTTATCAAACAGCGTTATGTAATTTTACTAATCAAATATATCAAACAGCATTATGTAATTTTACTAATCAAATATAACTTTTAACTTTCAGGCAATGATCAATGACAATGCTGATGAAGTCGTATTAGAAACTGAAATCACAAATAAACCGGCACTGAAGCTTTATGAGAACCTCGGGTTTGTAAGAGACAAGCGCTTATTTCGATACTATTTGAACGGTGTAGATGCATTGCGATTGAAGTTATGGCTGAGGTGATATGCATATAGAATAAAGAGAAATTCTCAATGTTGTGTTATTCCGATGGCTATGAGGCCTCAGGCACTTGCTACAGTGTCAATATTTGTTATGGCCTAACATGAATTTCTATCTATGAGGATCTAGCCAAATGTATAGTTTGTTTCAATTAATTTTAGTCATGTGATATGTTCTATTAATATATCTAATTTATGTGTTGAAATTTGTTAAGGAAATGTTTTCTGCATTTTCTTTTATCTTGATTATAAGATTATGCATAGTTTTATATCCATAGAAAAAATACACAACTTTGAAGAATTACAATGTAGTCACTGTTTATTTTTGTTTTGCCCTTGTTAGTTTTTTTTTACCAAATCTGATTGATATACTTACTATCAGTAGATGCAATATAATTATTTTCTAATTATTATGTAATAATAAATCGATCAAAAAATATTCTTTCTTTTCTGATGTTTAAACTCCTTTTTGCTTGAATATTAATAAATGCATGTGACATTTAGGCCTACTTCATACAAGGAGATATGAGAAATTTATTTTAGGCTTGAGGCCGTAGGCAGGGGGGGGTTTTGGGGGATCCAAACCCCCCCCCGAAATCGCTTCGCCAACCCACTGTTTTATACATACCTACTTACGTATAGATTGTCGTCGTCTTAAGTTGTTACTAATTGTCTCTGGTCCAGAGCTCGACCCCCCCCCCAAAATGAGCTCGACCTCCCCCCGAAATGAATTCCTGGCTACGGCCTTGATTAGGCCACCAGCATATTTATGGAAAATAAACATAAGCTCCTACTGAAAAGATACTAGAATGAATTTCTATCTGTGCTGGGTACAGGCACTTCAAAGTTTATATTTAATGGTTCTCATTCAATACTCAATATCAACTAACATAATTACTGTATCTAACCAGTTTACCCACAGAAGTCATCTACATTATTACCATGTATGGTCAACAACAAGACAACGACAGTAGCAATATTTCTATTTAGTGGTCAAGTGACAAATAGTACAGTAGAATCTGTAATAACAAGCACCCTCAAGGTTTGCTTTCATTGAGAAATTGAAAATAATAGTAAAAGATGATACTCAGATGGCAGTATCATTTTCTCTTTAGTGTTACACACATTAACTCCAGTTATAACTTCTGGAAGTGTGACCTGCTGAACTATTTAAATATATAAAAAAGACAACTGAATAGGTATCTTCAAAGTCAGCTTCATCATCAACCACATTGTTGCCTGGTCAAGGTCAAAGATAATTTAATACTATGTAATAACAGATATGTAGTGGTCAAATGTGGACTTATGTACTAAAAATAAAGTATTTTAATTTTTTTTGGATATCTATGCAAATTATATAGTGATCAATGAATTCAGTATGTCCCTGGAATAGGCTGGATGACTGTTTTTTTATTATTGTCCTATTAAAATGTGGCCCATAAATATAGCTGGTTAATGAAAAGAAAATCTGATGAAAAATAAGCTACTTATAAGCATTTTAATATCATGCTAGACAGAGAGGCGAAACAGCAAATCGTGACGTCACTTCTCAGTACACCATATTCATTCTATTCTGACAAGTAAGGCGTGAAGTCATTTTTTGTTTTGTGGGAAAGATACAGACTTGTCCCTAACAAAAACTTTAAACGCTCATATATCAGAACATTATTAACAGATTTAAATTACTTTTTTCAATAAACATACTATATTTACTAAATTCTAAAAATTCTTCATCAAAGCTATTGTTTTCAACGATATAAACATCAGTCATCTACCCTATTGTAGTGAAGTAATTGTTACAGTTGTTAAAGCTACATAGTAAGTAATAAAACTAACAAGTAAATATCAAATAATTTATTCTTAAAGTCATTACAAGTTGGTTAAAATGTAAAAGTGGCCGTGTTAGTTGAAGCTCCATCATAGATGAAGGTATTGTTTACAGGTTTGTATTGTTTCGTTACGAGTTTTATAGCCTCATGGGCTATGCAGCCACCCAAGAATGCTGATATACTATGAATCTCGGCTCCACCATATCGGCACATTTCATGTATATGGTCATCTTTAGGGAATGGGGAACAAGAAATATCACTCAGTTGTTTCGTGACACAAGTCTTCAACAAAGCAATATCACCTTCAGGTTCCCAATCACCAGGAGCTCTACAGTGCTCCGATTCAAAAATCTCAGCAGCTCTTAGCAAAATATAATGAACCATCATTACATCTGGCTCCTCCAAGTGTCTAGCTATATAAGGGGCAACAGTACTGCCGGGTTGATATTCAGTTGCAATATTAGATCCTTTGATTAAGCACAAGTCATGAGCGTGTCTGCAGAATAATTTGACTTCAGCTTCACTAATACTATCACAATGAAGTTGTGTGACAATTTGCTGCACTTTTCTATAAACAATTTCTGCATCCATAGCTGCCTGAGCTCGGTAAACATTCTGTAGTTTGACATAATGCTCAGTGGAAGCTGTCATATCAGGTAACACACCTCTGATTGGCAGCTTGCCTTTCCCTTCAGCCTCCACATACCCTCTGAGAGCAGCACACATGATCCAAAAAGAAGAGCTTTCAGATGTTAAGTTTGTAGCAGCACTGCTGTCAAGGAGCTCTTGGATTTTTACAGGTAAGAAAGTTGGGACTATAGCAGTGTTAACTGCTCTTATAGCTTCTTCAAAGTTTTCTTCTTGAATTGGAATATCATTCTCGTCTTTTCTTATAAAACTCTGAATAATCTCTTTAACTTCATTCTTTTCCTTCCTGCTCATTGGCCAGTGAGTGGGATTATTTAATTGCCATTTTACAACTGCTTTGTACATAATCACAATCCATGGTATATGGCCATGGTCTTTCAAGTCTACACTATCTATATCGATGGAATTGAAGTATTCGGAAAGAGATGGAAATGGTACATCCAGACGCAAATCCATTTGTTCATTTTCTGGATGAGTTTCAATCACTGTGTGTTCTTTAAATTGAATCCTAAAAGACCCCAAAAATCCTACAGATCTACATTGAATAAGAGGAACATTGATATCCCAAAGATGTTGGGCTAAAGCTTGAATAGTTTTCTCTCCTAGTGCTGTAGTAATTACTACAGTAAAAGCCTTGAAGAAGTCAGGGTTCTCTTTAAAAATCTGATCTGGAGGTTCTTGAACTGCATGGCCTTGCACAGCAGGATTCAGTTCCAATAATAGCCGAAGAGCTTCAGCACCTCTATTCAACCCCTTACTTGCTGATTCTAAAAAGAAATTACTGCCAATATCCTCATCACTAACTGTTTTGTCGTCTACTATGGTAATCGCTCCAACCCCAGGTAAGACGATAGATTTCAGAATCTCTGTGCCTAAAGCCGTAGCGTTTATCAAGCAGATGTGTCCATTTTCAAGCGCAGTTTGTCCGTGATCACCCCATAGGCGAAGTTGGCGGTCGTACTGTTTATTTTTCTCACTTTGTTCAGGAGACTTGGGAGATGGAGATGCCATGATACTTCTAAATTGTTTTTGTACTAAAACTTTAGTAATATCCGAGTTATATTATAATAGCTATAATTAGTGAGTAGGTATAATTGATAAGTAAGCTTAATCGATAATGAGCTAAGCTAAAACAGCAAAAAATATATAAAACGTCTTATTTAATAAATCTTGGCAAGAAATCAATTCATCTCGCCCGGACGGATGGCGGATAGACTCGGTTTATTTTCTTTGACATTGACAATGACTTTTAACATGACAGTGACTACTCCCATGTCTTGTTTTTTTTTGTTTTTTCTTTTTCCTAGGAGGATTAAAGCGTAAAACTTTGTGCTTTTTCCAGTATCAAATTTTAACATCAAGTTTTTGGTGAATTTCAATTCGAATGAGTCTTAACCACAGTCAAAGTCATACTTATTAAATCACAGTCATGTCTAGTTATGCCATAATAAAGTCGTGGCAACTTTACTAAAAGCTTCTTCGGAGTTTTGTATTTATCTCAGTGGGTTTCACTACCTAGTAGCTACATTACACCCCCACACCAAACTTGTGCGCATAAATCAGCACTTAATAAATAAAACGCCACACAATTTAGGCATTAAGACTCGAAAAACACAAGGTTTGGAAAATAATACAATGCAGCGATATGTTTTTTTCTCAAAAGTAGAAGAAGAAGACAGCAATCAATCTGAGAAAGGACATTATGGGCCTTACTTAAAAAAACTTTTCAACCGTTAGTCACTGCCTAAGATGCTCTGCCATCTTACGTGAAGTGTAACATGCAAGAACAAGACAGAGAAGTTTAAGCAGTGACTAAGAGAATCGAGATTATTTTAGGTAAGGCTGTATAATTATAGAAAAGGACATATTTAAGAAGGACATTAAGAAAGGTCTTTTCGAGGAAAGGACATTTTGAGAAAAAGCAATGCGCTAAAACGATATTGAGAAATATAGTGAGAAAGGGAAAAGGACATTGAGAAAGGGCACTCTGAGACAAACAAAATTCGCGAAAAGGGCATGCTGAGAAAGGACATTTTGAAAAAGGATATTGAGAATGGTCATTTCGAGAAAATTATAATATTGGCTCATTTTAGGAAAAAGAATATTTTTCTTGGACATTTCTAGAAAAGGATAGTGCGCTAAGAAGATATAAAAGACATATTGAGATAGACACATTTTGAGAAGACCATTCTGAGACAAGATATTTTTGAAAAACGTACTAAAAAAACACCGTATTTAATCATTAATTCGCGAAAAAACACGAGTCTAAGAAAATAATAGAATGCAGAGATCTGCAGGGCTATTCACAACTCAATCGGAAAGGGTTCCATTCGGATCCACACTCTCTGTCTCTGTCGTCCTGAATGTAGATGACTAGAGGACGGATAAATAAACACACACTAATGTTATCATTAGTGTATATATATATATTTAAAATGTGCAAATTCGTAAGAAAATACCCCGAATTTTTTAAAAAGTTATTGATCGACAGCCTAACTCGAGATCCCAATACAAATATGACCTCATTGAACCAAAGTCAAATCTTGCAATACACAGTTCTAGCAGTTCTAACTCAATGGCCGTAAAAATCTTCAATAAACTGCCTGACTCTCTCAAAGAAATAGAAAACGACGACTGTTTCAATAAACAAATAAAAAATATGTTAGAAGCGAAATGCTATTACACCCTTGACGAGTTTTTCAACGACAAAATTCTAATACCAACTAGTAAAATAGAGCGTTCTGCACCAAATGTTGCCATACCCTGACAAGGGTCATATGTATTATACTGTAATATACACATGTTACTTAAGACCTGCATGTAGCCACATAACATATGTGCAATAAATGATTGAGTATTGAGTAATGTTGATCCGAGTCATATAGAGTAAATAAGGTTCCTCCTCAAGTACTATTAATAGCAGTGTGTTCCTGCTTATCTGCATTTTTTTTCCATACCTGTGTCTAGTATCCCTGTATTCCCTTATAGGGATGGATAGTGTGAATCCGATCGGAAATCTTACCGATTGAGTTATGAATACCCCTGCTGAAGCTTCTTATCTTGCTCCCCGTGGTGACTGGTGTCTATACGATTTTACGTGCCGCTGCGGGGAGGAAGTCGTTCCTTTCACTCTGCGTAGCGGGGCTAAAGTAGGTACTTTAGCCATCAGGCACGTAAACTATTGGCTTGTGCCAAATTGTAAGTGGAAACACTGCTTCAAAGCGATAAAGTTTACGGTTGAAGGACTAGTATCTGTTGAGGTTTTAGGAACCATTCAAACCAATACCTCGATAAGTAAATGCATTTAATAAAAGAAAGGGTTAATATAATTACAATTTTCACGGAGACATACGAAAGACATAACACTGTTTTTATAAACTTGACATCATGCTTGACGCGCTCTATGGCGCTATCTAAGGTCTAATAGCGGTGTTGTGTAAACTCTTTATTATTACAACACTCCTCCTCACAATGACGCTATTTTATACCCAAATAACTCCTTAATTCCAAATGGCGAGGGCCAGCCATGCCTTTGGTCAGGAGATCTGCCAGCATCTTTGATGTTTCCATATAGTTGACAGTAATGAAACCATTAGCTATATGCTCTTTCAAAAAATGAATGCGAATGTCGATGTGTTTTGTCTTGCTGCTTATAATTGCGTTTTTACACAGTTTCAGCGCAGCTTGATTGTCATTAAAAATTAAAATATTATCCTGTTTCAGTGCAGTCATATCTTTTAGAAGTATTCTCAAATGAAGTGCTTCTTTTACTGCATCTGATAATGACATATATTCTGCTTCTGCGGTTGACATCGCTGTTGCTCTTTGTTTCCTTGATTCCCAGCTTACGACGCCATTTGCCATCATGAAACAATATCCGGTATAAGATCGCCGATCTACAGTACACGATGCCCAATCAGCATCTGCATAACCGGTAATTTCCTTATCATCGGTTTTCTCAAAATGAATCCCCAAAGACTTTGTTCCTTTCAAATATCTTAGGATTCTTTTTGCTGCCGAAAAATGTTCATTTCCGAAGCTATTATTGAATTGTGACAAATAACTAACCGCAAACATTATATCAGGTCGCGTAGCAACGGCTAGAAACATTAAAGAATCAATCAAATTTTGGTAGGGTACGTTTTCATCACCTTTTCCTTTTTCTAATTTGAGACGAGGCTCTATTGGCGTAACGCTCGATTTGCAATCTTGCATTCTGAATTTGGTAAGCAGTTTTTCTATATACTTTTCCTGTTTTAGTTGTACTTTGCCTTCTCCTGGTTTTATTTCGATCCCAACAAAATCTTTTACAGGTCCAATACTTTTCATTTCGAAAATAGTTTTTAATTTTCCATTTATCTCATCAAACAGTTTTTTACAGGAATATGCCATCAGCATGTCGTCGACATATAGCCCAAGAATAACTTTAGCTCCTCCTTTCTCCAATACGTAGATACATGGATCAGCTGTAGATGAGACGAAGCCAAATTTCTTTAATTCATTATCTAGCTTCTTGTACCATTGTCGTCCGGATTGCTTAAGTCCATATAAAGCTTTCTTCAACAGACATACTTGCTCTCCCTTTGTTTTTGTAATGTTTTCCAACATTTTCTTTGCTTTATGGAAAATATTCAAATCTTCTTTTTCACTTTCTTCAAACATTATTTCTGTAATGTACTCTTCCAAAAACTCTGGCTTTTTCATTATTATTCTTTCATCAAGGTCACCGTTTAGATAAGCAGTCGTGACGTCTAATTGATGAAGTTTCAAATTTTCTTGAACAGCTGTCGCTAGGAGTAGTCTTACTGAACTCAGCTTGGCAACTGGTGCCCAAGTTTCATTATAATCTATGCCAGGTCTTTGTGTAAACCCTCGTGCAACAAGACGAGCCTTTTTTATATTGTTTGCTTTTTCTTTGAGTATCAATTTGAAATCTACAATGTATTTATCTTTTTCGTCTTTTTTCTTTATCTCCCATGTACCATTCTTGATGTGCGCTCTTATTTCTGCCTTTATAGCTTCACGCCATTCTTTATTTTTCCCGTTGCTTTCAACATCACATAAATATGTGATTTCATCAATATCTCTTTGGTTTAGGTTTGAAAGCTCTTGGTACTCATCAGAAGATGAAGATTCTTCTTTATCTAGAACATAATCTTTTTGCCAAATAGGAGCTTTCTTTTGTCTTTGGGGTCTTGTATTTTGATTAACAGTCCCAAGTTCGTTTTCGCTTCTATTCAGACTCGAGGTATCATTCACCACTCCACGGTTGGCAGAAGTTTCCAGGTTTATTGGACAATTATTTTCAGGAACTGATTCTGCAGGTTTATTGACGATTTCAATATTAACGCAAGGTTTGTAACCTTCTTTCTTGCTTTTCTTTTTTCTTTCAGGTTGCAGTTGTTCCTGGTTGTCGAAAAGGTTGCTGTAATTGTTATCATTTTCAGCATCATCGTTGTTATAATACATTCTGTCAATGACCTTCACGTCTCTGCTTATTATAACAACGTCCTTTTCTGGAATATAGATCCGGAATCCTTTAGCATTTTGAGCATAGCCAACGAAAACTCCTTCTGTCGCTTTTGGTGTAAACTTTCCTCTTCTACGTTTATTCAAAACAAACGCTTTACATCCAAACACACGCAGATGATTTCCTGATGGTGTACGTCCAGTCCATTTTTCATAAGGTGTACATGCCTTCAGGGCTTTTGCCGGACTTCGGTTTATTAGATAATTTGCCGTATATACCGCTTCAGCCCACAAATTGTGGGGTACCTTTCCTTCAATCATTAAGCATCGAGCCTTGTCCAGTAAAGATCTGTTCTTCCGCTCACTCTGCCCATTTTGCTGTGGAGTATACGGTGCAGTTAATCGTCGTTTAATCCCGTTTTCTTTCAGGTAAGAATCGAATTCTCTGTTACGGTACTCGGTCCCGTTGTCCGATTGCAAATTCTTTATTTTATATTTGTCGAGGAACTTTTCGACTTTGCTTTTGTATTCCTTGAACTTGTCAAAGACTTCGCTTTTGTTTTTTATAAAATATATGACACAATATTTCGTAAAATCGTCTATGAATGTTACGAAATACTTAGCTCCAGCTAAGGTTTCAGGCTGTATCGGGCCACAAACATCAGTATGGATTATTTCCAAAGGCTGTTTAGACTGTGGTCCTTCCACAGACTGAAATGGCAATCGTGACATCTTCCCTTTTATGCATATTTCACAACTGGGTAGTTTATCTGAACTCTGAAGTTCTAGGCCTTTTATAAGTTTTCGCTTTGCAGCTAACTTCAAATCATTTTCATTTAGATGACCTAATTTTTGATGCCATTTTTGAAGTTCATTGTCAGCAGTGTGGGCCACATTTGCTTTTTCGCAATTCTTGACGTAGTACAAGCCATTCTCTTTTTCAGCTGTCAGAGTTACTTGGCCTTTGTCATTTTTGATTAACGCTTTGTTTTTAATGAAAACAACGCTGTTCCCTTTTGAGGTTATTTTGGCTACTGACAGTAGATTTGTCGATAAGGTTGGCACATACAAGGTGTCGAGTAAAATAACTGTTTCATCATCTATTTGTAGACGCACCTTGCCTTTTCCTTCAACATTTAATGTATGACTGTTGGATGCTAGCCTTAACGTTCCATTATCAGGTTCTATATTTTCAAAACTGTCTTCCTGTGCGCACATGTGCGATGTGCACCCACTGTCTAAGCACCATGTGTTCGCTGGACTCACAGATAAGCAAGGCGAAGTTATATTATATAAGTTTTCTTTCGTACCTTGACCTTTTTTCTTTTCTGGTTTGACTTCTTTGGGTTTACTCCAGCAGGATTCAGTTGAATGTCCCTTTTTCTTACATATTTTACAGAATTTTGCTTTCTTTTTTGTGTAGAATGCTTCTTGAGTTCCTTTAGAGTCGTGATTATTTTTTCTGGCCTCATTTTATTCAAATATTTTTATTTTCAGTTCTTCAGGGCTCGGGAGCACGTCTCTCGACTCAATCGCTATGCGGAAGTTTTTAAAATTTGAAGGTAGACTGTAGAGCATCATAATACTTAACAGCTCCGGGTGTATTTTTACATCCATGTCCGCAAGCTTGTCAACAATGTCAAAGAAATTGTTGAGATGTTCTCGTATATCTTCATTTGAGCTTATTTTCTTTAGCACTAACTGCTTTAACAATGTGGCTTTTCGTGCGGGGCCCGAACTTTGATATGTGGCTTTTAATTTTCCCCACATTTCTTTTGCAGTAAAGCATCCTTTTACCTGTTTTAATTCAGGCGGAGAAATCAGCAAAAGAAGTTCCGCTCTCGCTAGTTGATCCCGTTTTTCGAAGACATCTTTTCCCGTATTTTCTGCATTTTTTGTTCCAGACACAAATTCCCACAGTTCATTTTTAACTAGCACTGCTTGCGCCTGTAAGCACCAGGTGTCATAATTATCTTTCGATAGTGTTTCTACGCAGGCACCCTGGATACGATAAGTCGACGAAGTCATTTTTCTTTTAGTAATATTTCATTATTTTATCGAAATAATAGCTCTGCTACCACTTGTTGAGGTTTTAGGAACCATTCAAACCAATACCTCGATAAGTAAATGCATTTAATAAAAGAAAGGGTTAATATAATTACAATTTTCACGGAGACATACGAAAGACATAACACTGTTTTTATAAACTTGACATCATGCTTGACGCGCTCTATGGCGCTATCTAAGGTCTAATAGCGGTGTTGTGTAAACTCTTTATTATTACAACAGTATCCATGGCCATGAACTATTTTAAAACAAACAACAGCGATAGACAGAGAAATTTACTAGGCGATAGATAGTTTCAGTATGGTCAACGTAGGTGATTTATCGCCATTTAGGCTAATCAGAACGACGATCGGCGATGAAAAACTGAAAGGCGACTGGTCGCCTTTTAGGCTACTTTATGGACAAGCCATTTATTCGTATAAGAACCAAAGTCACCGACATAGCTCGCAGGGTTTGCAAGTTGAAGTGGCAATGGGCAGAGCACATCGCTCGAAGAACTGATAACCGATGGGAAGAAAGGTTTTTTTTTTTTTTTTTTTTTTTTTTTTTTTTCGAATCTTAAAATCTATCATACAATATTTTTTCTATTGTCTAAAAACCAACTTTAGGTTTGTGTAGACAATAAATCCTCGACAATCGTATAAAAGGCATTTAAACATGTAAGCAACTTACAAAATAATATACCTACCTACGAATGCGCGCGAGCACACAAAACAGCTACAGTAGGCAGGGCATACTATAACCGGTTTTTTCTAATCCACCTATGACAGCCTACTCCAGCCATCGCAGTGAGCGCGCGATTCGTTCTCAATACAGCATGCTCCCATTTATGTCCGAATACATTGCTTGGAGTAAAAAACTTTTAGAGTTGATTTTATATTTTTTTTAGTGATTTGGTTTTTTATCTCGGCTGGTAAACTGTTTATTAGTTTTGGTATCATATACTTCGAAGTTCTTTTGCCGTATGTATTTTTAAATCTTGGCACTGAGAGGAGTTTGTTAGAAATGCTTCTGGTTATAACACGTCCACTTTTTGGAATTTGAATTTCAGACCTAAAATACTGTTCCTGTAATAAAGTAAATTCAACTTTTTTATGTATTGGAATGATACCACAGTACTTAAAAAGTCCCATAGGATCATTATCGTACTTACGTTTAATTTTTATAGGGACGATTAGTTTAAGTAGCCTATATTGTAAATTATAAATTTGGTCCAAGTATGTTTTGTAGGTGCGACCGTAGCTACTTAGACCATACGCGATAATACTTTCGACCAAAGCTTTGTACATGGTTAGTAACACGTCGAAAGGTATTCTGCTTTTTATAATATAAAATTTTGCCATAACAGCACGCAGTTTAGAGCATGTCCTTTCGACATGTTTCGCCCAATTGAACTTGTTATCAATTACTAACCCTAAGTACGTGACTTCTGTAACCTGTTCAATTTCTCGGCAACTAACCATGCATGTACCGCTATTACTATGCAAACAGTCGTGACCATGAGCAACAACCTTTATCCCTTCTTTTGATGGGTTCGGGTTATGACTGGAGTGCACATGAATACATTTTGTCTTATCGGCGTTTAGAACCAATCCAGAGTCGTGGGACCATTTACATATTGCGGTGAAGTCAGCTTGAATGTGCGATAACGCAACCGATAGGTCTCTATCAGCAGCCACAAGGCAGGTGTCGTCCGCAAATTGGAATACCTTACAATGCTCTATCACACTGCTAAGATTATTAACGTAGGTCAGGTAGTGCAATGGACCAAGCACTGAGCCTTGAGCGGTTCCCTCCGTAACGTCAACAGAGTCACTGTAGGTAGTTCCAACTCTGACTTTATATGAACGATTTTCTAAATAATCTTTGCACCAATCTAATAAGTTGCCACGCACGCCACAACTGTCCAGTCTCTGGATTAACAGATCGTGCCTGAGCGTATCAAATGCCTTGCTATAGTCTATAAAGACCAAGAGTACATGTTTTTTGTCATTTAGGTAGCTGTTAATGTCATCCGTAAAACGAGACAGCAGTAGCGTGGTACTTTTTTTTTGTTGAAACCCATACTGTTCAGGACATAAAACGTTCTTGAGTGGCAACCGTGAACCGGAAGACGCAGCGTAGGAAGGCCTCCCACTAGTAACCGACGACATTGTAAATGTCGCGGGCAACCGGTGGATGCAAATGGCAGGTTGTCGTACAGTTTGGCGGTCTAAGGGGGAGGCCTTCGTTCAGCAGTGAACGTCTCCGGGCTGATGTGTTTTTTTTATAGCGATTTTTTGGCGTTCAGGCAGGCTACTTTAGGTAAATGTTGAAAGTCGGCTACTTTAGGCTACTTATGCTGTGAAAAATGGCGACATCAGGCCTTACGCTGTTGGCAGCACTGGATAGTTTATTTCATGCCCATACTTAAAAAAAATTTCAACCGTTAGTCACTGCTTAAGATGCTCTGCCATCTTCTCTCTGACGTGAAGTTGCACGTGCTAGAAAAGGACAGAGAAGTTTAAGCAGTGACTAAGTGAATCGAGATTATTTTAGGTAAGGCCGCTAATATGTATCTACCTATAGGGCCTATATCTATATAAGCTTAGTATAGGTAGGTAGATGTAGGTAAAGTATAGGTAGGTATAGCAATAGCAGATTTTGGTGAACTTCTAAAAGATGGTGCTAGGATCGCCAGATATCACAGAATAAATAATAGTACTAAGTATAGTTAGATTTTGGGTGGCATTAAAAACTGATGAGAAGGCCCTCTATTCCCAGCAGTGTTTCCACTTTTAGGGATTTCTCCCTTTTTTAGGGAAAAATTACCAATATTATGTAGGGTTTAGGGACATTTTCATTTCGACAAGGATTTAGGGAGTATTGGGGAAAAATCGAACTTAAGTGTGACCGTAGTTAAAGGTGACTTAAGTCGTATTATACCAACAGTTGGTTTTTTTTTCATTTTGCACTGTAGAACAATAGCGATAAAATATTCTATTATTTGTCTGAGTGAGAGAGGTGATTACCTATCCAATGTTAAGTGTAGCGAAAAACTGTAACGGTCTTATGCATGAAAAGTTATCAAACGTTTTAAACCTGTTATAAACCCTTTATAGCAGGAAGTCCATTTTTTCGTATGCATGAACGCTTTATAACGGCTTTATAAGCTAAACAGTGTTACAAACCTTTCATAACTTTAAAATGGCCAGGACCCTACTATAACCATAGAAACTATTATTCGAACTGTGGTTTATGAAACAATATGGCGACAATACGATCAGCTGTTTTGAACGTGTGAATAGAAAAGTGAAGTTTTTAGTACAATCTAGTATCTCAATATAGTCTTCTGAATTTTATTCGTTGTGTAGGTAGAATTAAGTGGTTTGCTTTTCGATATTTCTCCGATACGCTTTAGCAAACTACAATACATGTAACCAATTTGATAACGGATGAATTCGGTTAAAAATACGCCACAGCAATCTCGCCAACCAAGTCGATTTATGGAGAAAACATTCATTTATACAAACTCGGAGCCACGGGCAGTCCGTTATGCTGTGGCCGTAGTGTAAACCGTATTACCTAAGTGCTGTGTTGTAGTGCAAAGTGTCAGAACTAAAGAATGAGAATCGCTATACCGGATTGCAAAAGGCAGCTTTATCTCAGCAGCTTGCTCGGGTACTTCAAGGAGGTCGGTTGGTGCTGGCTGGGGAAATGCACAATACATACCAAGCGGAACGTCAGAGCAGGACTTATCTCCCCTACATTAAATAAGAATTGGAAGGAAGCATGAAAGCGAGCAAGTTGAGTGTCAACCTGCTGTTAACTATTAAATAAAATGACACTGACATGAAAAATAGATGCTCGACCAACTCTTACATTTGTTCTGGTAATCCTTAAATCTTCACCAAGGAGAAGGATGTTTGCCAGATGTAGCTGACCGCTAGATGGACCTATGACATCAAGAGACTTTCAAGCACTTTTCATCACCAGGAGATGAAGATGACAGATTGTCATCAATCTTGTGTTCAATGTGGAGTTCTAACCGAGAAGCTATTGTTCAAAGTGGACTCTAGCCACAGACTAGCTTCCGCTGATGATTACACCACTACTTTCATCATTGATCCGCAAACAGCGTCCCAACTCCTACAAAACAGTCTTAATGAAGTAGACATCTGGTTGAGGAAGTGGCGCATCAGAGCAAGTGCCTCCAAGTCAGTCCACTTTTGCACTCAAAAGGGAAACATGTCCACCTGTGCATCTAGGAAATAACATATTACCTCACAGCGACACGGTTAAGTACCTGGGTATGCACCTGGATCGCCGGCTGACATGGAAAAAACACATCACAGCGAAGAGAGAACAACTCAACCTAAAATACAAAGGGCTCTACTGGCTACTAGGCAGGAACTCATAACTATCTATTGACAAAAAACTTCTGATATACAAGACAATACTGACACCAATTTGGACATATGGCATTCAACTATGGGGATCTGCCTGCAACACCTCTATCATACAAAGAGCACAGAATTACATTCTGAGAAACATATCTAATGCTCCATGGTTCCTGAAGACTACAGAGCTGCATAAAGGATTGACAATGAACACAGTCAGGGATGAAATAAAATTCTTTTCAACTAAATACAAAAAGCGACTGACCATGCATCCAAACCCGCTAGCGACACAGCTTACTATCATCAGCTATCAAACGAGGCTACATAGACAACACATCATGGAATTGGACGTAAATGATGCATAAAGATAAGAAGAAATGCTCACTGGATCATTTCTCCTCCACGACAACCAAAATACTACAGCTAAACTGCCCATAGTCTGAAGACTGATTGCTGAGACTGAGAGTTGAACACAAAAAAAATACTTTCATCATTGCCACTGTTTAGCAACTTACTTAAAGGTACTAGCATATTATTTTGGCTTGCTCTTTGTTGTAAGTTTGAATAATAATAATATATATTTGACTAGCTTTAGCTTATTACAGGTTATTAGTAACTTATGAATATTATATAATGTACAAGTACTTACTTATTTATTTTAGTTTTGTTGCTTATTGTTGCTTCAAACGAACGAACCTGAATATTTTATTAAAATACCTATGATGATATGAACCTATGGTTATATAAGATGTACACACTGATTAAAGCTTAATGTAAAGTATATTGTGTTTTTATTAAAGGATGCAATATTTAATAATTTCAAGTACATTTAATAATAAAGATATACTATTCTATTCTAAATCTCCTGAGGAGGCTGAAACCACGGGCACATCTATGTGGTTTATTACTGATGAACCACTCAAAGTCATCTGCGGTAGTTGTAAACAACTTTGATGACCCAGCCATGTCTGGATCTTCTATGTGGTGGTTTCTATCACATCTGCTACTGGTGGGTTCTAAAAGAAAATAAGGTAATTACATATTATAAAATCAAAACAATAATTTTGTGATAAAATTCAGCAATTTTTTTTTTGTCTTATTAGCTCCTACAACATTATCTAAAAAATTACAATAATAATGTTATCTAACTTAAGATATTATAAGACCTAATGTAATCCATAGCTACACATATTGTAGGACCGGATATGTCCTAAAACTGTGATCACCAGAGGACGGGGAGCAGCGCCCCTAAGGTACACGGTGGAAGAACTGTGATCTCCAAGCCGGCTGCCAAGCGTGGGGAAAATAGCAACTAACCCCTCTATGGGAGAGGCCTATGTTATACCGGGAAGCAATTGACGAGACTTTCACAGGATCGACAATGGTTTCCTACTGCTATTACATTAGGTACTTTTTGATAAACTGTATCTGGCCATGATTATAATAGCATGGCTGACTATTGAAATATTCATTTGCTTCTGAATTTACATATGTAGGGGCACTGGCATGAAAATAAGAATAAACATTACATGATAAACAAGAAATTTTACACAAAATATAACAATAGTCATTCCCAACAACATGAACAATAGTTATAGTCCCATGAACAATAGTTTCAACCCTCATCATCAGCCCGGAGACGTCCGCTGCTGAACGAAGACCTCCCCCTTAGACCGCCACACTGTACGACAACCTGCCATTTGCATCCACCGGTTGCCCGCGACTTTTACAATGTCGTCGGTCCACCTAGTGCGAGGCCGTTCTACGCTGCGTAGGACGGTTCGCGGTCGCCACGCAAGAACCTTTCTTCCCCATCGGTTGTCAGTTTTTCGAATATGCTCGTTCCGAATTCTATCGCGCAAAGTAACTCTAAGCATAGCTCAAACCCTCACCTCCATAGAGTAAGTAACGTAATACTCACCTCGGCCGAAACTACAACCATCACATAATTACCTTGTCATCTTCTAGCCAATTTTAGCCCCGCTGCCGTTTGTTTTATTTTTCTGCTATTATTTTGGTCGTACAATAAAACTCAAAAACAAAATTCACTCTAAATCCCGTGCCAAATAAACAAAACAAATACATAATAATCGTAATATGACTTAGGCTGTCATAATTTTGCGCTTGTCGATGTCATGAAATGTCAAAATCCACAGATTATTATGTGCTTCATATTGAATTATGAGTGGTTTTTTCAAGGTTTGTTGGTGAATAGCAAGTGTAAAGCGGATTCATTCTTCTCTTTCAGGGGAATGGCAACATCGATCTGTTTATTATATTTGTCTATGGTTTATTAGTTAAAATATGGTTATAATAGGTTTATGCATACCAACACATTTTATCGGCTTAATAGGCTATAATGAGTTTAAAACGCATTATAACTATAAAGCTGTTATGAAACTGTTTAAGCAATTTTCATGCATAAGACCGTAAAAGTAGAGATTCGACTTCAAATTAGGGTATTTTTCTTGATTATGGTAATTCTCCCTAAACCAAGGATTTTAAATATTTGTTTAGGGAATTTTAGGGATAATTTTTAAAGTAACTAGGGAAAAACCAAAATTGAAAGTGGAAACACTGATTCCCAGTATATTACTCTGGAGTTTTGGCGGGAACGCGAAAAAAATCATGTCGCCGCATTGTATTATTTATCAAAACTTGTGTTTTTTCTGGTGTTAATGCATAAAAATAGTGGCGTTTTATTCATTAAGTGCCGATTGACGTGCATGAGTGTGGGCAAGTGATATAATGTAGTGAAACGTGTCTTTTTGTGTTGTTTCCAAAACTCCGAAGTAGCTTGTAGTAAAGTTGCCATGACTTTACTAGGGCATGATTGGACTTGATGGTGACTTACTGTGTGTGACTTGGACTGTGACTACGACTCATTTAACTAAAGAAAGAAGGATCGATGAATAAAATGTATTCGGCTGAAGGACTAGTATCCATGGCCAGGAAATATTAAAAACAAAACAAACACAAGTATATTACTCTGCTCTATGGTTTATTTATTGTTGTTTTCGTAATACATTTAACCTAAATGACGTTGAAATAATCTAAAAAATTAATAAATTGCTTGTTGAAGTGAAATGTTAAGAATATATTGTGGCACGAATGTGTATGGAAATGAATTTGCAGACTCTTTTTCAGGATTTCAATCCTAGGTAAGTCTATATCTACTTAATCTACTGAACTCTAAAAATCTGTGTTGTGAAAATTGCGAATGAAGGTGATTTTTAATGGATATGCGTTTGTTGTCCACAGCAAGTTTGTAGTGCACAGTTGCCTGTTAATATTTACGGCTTTACTTGCACTGAAGCTAGATAATACTATATCGTGGTCATATTGGGCTGTTTTCGCTCCAATATGGGTTTGGAAGTTTCTTGTGGTCCTTGGAGCCACAGTTGGCACTTACGTTTGGTGGCAGTTCCCCCACTTCAGGTAACGTTTTTACTATTGAAAGCCTTAATTTATCCAACAAACCTATAAATTATTGCTTAGTTCATTCATCAACAGCCATAAAACGTCCACTGCTGGACGAAGGCCTCGCCCTTAATAGAAGGTGTTGTGGGTGTTGTGTGAATGTAGGAGAGTGTTGCCATAATCCCCACGCTTGGCAGGCGGCTTGGGGATCTTAGTTTATCGGATCGGCGGCTTAGTTCATTCAAGCCTTCTTAATTTAGACAAAAAAATATAATCACTTCACCTGCGTGTAATGCCATTATTTAGCGCGGTATTTCATACTGTACGCTAATATGGCCGGGTGTTAGCACGCTAATAGACTAGTGACATTATTAACGTCGTTAGATGTTAGGCGATATTCAAAGTCAAATGATAGTGTGGCCACCCATGTAGCGCTTTGCTTAATGCATCATTTATTGCATGTTTATTATTCAGATAACTGGACGTAAAGCGTCATGCAGGTGAAGCTCTAGCATAAGGCAATAAGTTGTAAATTAGGGTGGTGTAAAAATACCAAGCTTTCTCTCTAGGTGCCAGTGCTAGGTACAAACCAGTAGGAGTTTCCAAAAGATCAGTGATCATTAATCAGGTGTTGTATTATACTTTACAGATTGGAGGGTGAAGCCTACATACATTACAAAGCAATGCTGATAAGTCTTGCCATACATCTAATCCTACTCATGTTTGAGCTCCTAGTTTGTGATCAACTTACAGCAGAGCGCCATTTGTGGATACTGGTCTTCATACCTCTAATATTTATAAGCATAGTATCTGTAGCAATATGTATATGGTCTGTAAAACATGATCGTAGTTATGAGGTATGTACAACAACGAATTCTTGCTAGAACAATTGGTTTGTGGTGTCCTAAATAGCAGGTCTGGTTAAAGCTGCTTCATCTCCGCAACAGCTTGACTGCTTTTCATCATCATCATCATTATATACACTTCCATCTAACCCACTGGAGATACTATGCCAGCAGCCCAGAGCCTCGCTCCGTTACTTCAAGGAGCTGGGTTGGCTCGGGTTGCTGGTGGGTAATGCACAATACACCCCAAGCGGGATGTCAGTGCAGGACTTATCTCCCCCACATCGAATATGCATTAGCAGGTCTGGTTGTGCTTGCAAATAAAAAGGGAACAAAAAAGACCGTCAGAAATATTGTATGAGAAAACAAGAACCACTCAAGAAAACTACCCCCGTACCTACCAGAAAATACCATCCAACACAAAATAATATAATGGTCACCAAACAGTGTAAAAGTCTTAAAATAATGTTCCCATCTATTCTAGTTATATCTGTGTTTAAATTGTATCTGAAAACCTGCAGCCTTTCAATCACTGAATACAGAAATGAATAGAACGGAAATGTGACGGGCCGCGCTAGCCGGCATTAAGTATAAATGTGCTTAATGTCAATTCTACCAATATACATGTTTTTAAACTGAGAGTACTCAAAAAGACAATTTAAATAGATGGGTAGGAAACCAAACCACATTGTATCGTAATTAGAACAATTTTAATCTGTTGCAAAATGGCATTTCTTGCGTTTTACTTTAATTGCGCGACCAATGATTGGCATTTTTCGTCATACTTTCTATACAACTATGTGTGGAACTGGCGGCAGCGGTTTACCATACAATTGCTTTACAACGTTTTGACAGCCGTTCTACCTAAGAAGTAGGGCTTTCGCTATTCTGTGCTATCAATAGTCCGCGCTGGACACAGGCCTACCCTCATAGAAACCCCCTACCCATAGCCACCACACTGGCCAGTTGCAGTCCCACACAACAGTATTATCTTACCTGTGTGGCGTGTGTTTGTCAGACATTATTATCACTCAACTTATCTGTTTCCACTTAGATGTTTATGTCATACATTGCTTATTTATGTATGATTTCAGTTGGAGTTATTTTGTGCTGTGAACATACTACAGTTCATATTCCTAGCACTGAAGCTTGATGAATTCATTAACTGGTCCTGGGAAGTGGTATTTGTCCCGCTATGGATACTGATGTGCCTCAGTTTAGTTGGTTAGTATTATAAGTACATCATCATTCTCTGTCTGTAATCACCCATCTCATTTTCACAAACCACTCTTCCTTGTACTGTGACATTTTTTATTTTTATGGAATGTAGTGAAGAGAAAAGCGAGACGCTCGCCTGGTGGTAACCATCACGCATGGCCATAACAGTAGCAGTGCCAGAATTGGGAGCTTGTGAATAAAATACTGCGCCACACTGCACTGCACACAACACCCTGAGATATTAGATGTCAAATCTCTTCATGCCCAGTAATTTCTCTGGTAACATTGCCCTTCAAATCAAAACACAGCTATGCTTCCACACTACTGCTTGACAGTTGGATAACTAGCAACAGTGTGGTACTTCCCCAGGCGGACTCTGCAACAGAGTCCAGTAGGACTCCAAACACCACAAAAACACACTGAACACGAACTGACGAAAGTCAACTCCGTTGTATCGTTACAGCGTGACGAACTGACAAACATTACTCACACTTACATATTTTGTAATAATATAGTGTGATGTGATATTAAAATGTACAAATCAAATGATGAATTAGAAGCCCTTATACAGCTGGCTTACGTGCAATATTTAGTTTTTATAAACTATCTTCATGCTATTGTTTTCTGAAGAAGATAAAACCAATAATTCCTTTCCCTTAAAATATGGGTTATTCACCAACTGGACTCGAGGGACTGGACTCGTGTTGAATAAATTGTTATTTCTCTAAATTTTTTGGTGATGAGTCCATACATGATATTTTATTATTAGTAAAATTGTTCTGAATTTAACTTTATGTTAATAAATCTATTTTGATTTAATTATGAGTTGTGTGGATTAATCTCATATGATCATGATGATCACATGATCATGATCATCTCATACTAAACTCTAATGAAGTTTCCAGAAAGGTAAACAAACAATCTTTTCGTGTCTTTTACCGTATTGGTTTTGTTGTAAAATTGTGGGACGATATTAACTGTTTTGCATTATATATATTTTTTACTCGGTGTACATGTAAAGAATTTCTATATATGTATGTTTTAGAAACAGATATTTAAAATGTTAGATTAAAGATTCCTACCAAGATTGTTTACCCTTTTGGACAAATATAATGGTACAGACTCTAGTTTGGAATGGCTTATTGAATGCGCTACTAAAACGAGACCTATTTCTAATTTCAGGGGTATTATACAGTATAATATTCGCAGGAATATTACTCCGGACGCCCGAGGTGAACATTCAGCAGAGACGGACGAGTTTCAACTCTGCGCTCGCTTACACATTCACTGTGGTGCCTATATTGGTTTTTCAGGTATGTTAGCTTCTGTCTAACTAAAGTCTATGGAATTTTCACGAATTTTACCTTTGATCAGTTATAGCAGTTCAAAGGTAAAAGTCGGCGTGAAATAGCGGTTAAATCTTACACAAGCCGTGGTAGCCTAATCGGGAGACCACTTGACTTGTAATCGTGAGGTTGCGGGCTCAAACCCAAGCCTGTACCAATGAGCTCTTTGGAGTTTATGTTCGGATACTAATACCACTCGGTTTTCGGAGAAGGCAAAAATCGTGAAAAACCCTGCGCATGTCCAGAGTAAAAATTTAATGGTGTTTGTGAATTCAGCATTCCGCAACTGAGCCAGCGTGGTGAATATGACCCATACGCCATTCGAGGGTAGGCCTAAGTCCAGCAGTGGATAATTAAAAAGGCTGATTTAACTACCTTACAAGCATCTGTATAGAAGACATACATTATCTAAAATTGGCATTGTCTCGTTAAGGCGAATAACGATATTCGTCAGTGTGAAGTTGACGAAAGCACAGAAGATACTATGCCTGCGAGGTGTGTGTTATATTCATCCATTCAAATAATTATAGTCAAAAAAAATACAAATAAAGTAGAAGGAGAGTGGAGTGGGTCATTAATTTATCAACAAGTAATAAAATAAAAAAAACAGCAGACTTCATACCAATAAAGAACCCCCTGGAGAATATGTACCTACCCTTTCAAACAAAATAAGATTTTTCATAATCGGTCTATCAGTGAAGAACAAATCGGTAGACATACAGTCGAAGAATCTCCTTCTTTATTGAAGTCGGTTAATAATAAGTACAAGTTTAACTTGGAAATTCTCAATATTATGAATTAAAGCTGAAGGTAGGTACATCCCAAAAGGTTATAGAAAAAGCCTTATCTTTTCTTTTAAATTTTAGTAAGTATTTTGGAGGCAACTTTGTTACTTTATGGTAGGAAAATATAATAAATCAAAAGTACGGGTCGAAGTCGTACCTTCCTCGTTATTAAAGATAGTAAAAAATTAATCGAAAACAAGATGAAATAAGATATAAGTTAACTCAGTTTTTTTTCACTTATCGTACCGGTAGATCTAAGTGGAACTTTTGCCACCTATCCCTAGCAGGGATACATTGGGATAGGTGTAACAGGCCGAAAAAAGTACCGATTTTTTGTTTGAAAAAGAGCAAATCTACCGATTTCAGAGGGGAAATCTACTGATTTTACATCTTCTGGTTAGAGAACATAGTAGTAGAGTCCATTTTGATGTTTCAGGTGCTGCTAACAAACAAGCTGGACGATGGTCAGGCATTTAAGTACAGGTACATAGTGGTGGTGAGTCCTCTTTTCGTCAGTTACGCCACTCTGATCATCATGTCGTTCAGCTCCAAAGGAGGTAACAAATGTAAGTATTAATGAGGTGTACTGTTACAAGCATAATTATTTATATATTTATCTTTATAATACTTATTTGAAGCATCCCAAAGTATATTACGCTGTTGATAAAGCTCTATGAGCATCGAAACTTGGTCGTTGGATCACAACAGTGTTTATAAACAAATGTTCCTAATTAATCGCCTTAAAGAATCTTTGTAATTTGTTTCAGGGTGGTTCGGCATAAGGAAAGATTTCTGTCAATTTCTCCTATCAGTGTTCCCGCTACTACAAGAGTACGCGAATATAGCCTACAACAACAACAACGTTAACCGCGGCTCTAATGTTATACCAACCGAACCAGTCAACCAAGAACCCTACCGAGATGAAGACACCACCAAAAAGGTCAAAGAGAAAAAATCGCAGAAAAACCAAAAGAAAAACGAAACCATGAAACCTGTAGTGCCTATAACGAGTATAGATATGCCAGATTGAATCTTATGGCGTACTGATTAGTGCTAAAATTGTGTGTTCACTTTAGATTGCGTAAATATCGGGCTTCTAACGTAACAGAGCAATACTGTTGAGTTTGTGTATAGTTAGTTTGGATGTAGGTTCTAGATTGTTGGTGAATGTGCTTTACTCACTTCTATTATGTGACGTTATGTACTTTATGTACTAGGCACTAAGGTTTACATCAAGCTGTTTTTCGAGCGACATTTTTGTATGGATTAATATACCTAACTACACATTTTCACATCTCCATTAGTGAAGGTGCTATGTCCAACGTCTTCTTTGCTCGACTCGGTAGTAGACCCCATAGAAAGGATTCTGAAATTAATTTGTGTTACTGCGTTTAAATAATGATTTACTTTTTAACTCCCTTTTTATATCCCGTAAATAATCACAGAACTTTACCTTTTAACTGCTTCGAAAAACTCTCCTTTTTCCGATTTCTCAGGATACAGCTTACAGCTATTAGATCCTTGCTATGTGTCAAATATTTTGACACTTGTGAGCTGAGTTACGTGATTATTTTGCAATATAGAAGACGTTCTCGGAGGCCAAAACGCTTTCAAAAATGCTACGAACTTTGCTTCAGTAGTTTTCTAATCAGCTCCAAAAATAAATAAGTGAATTTTTCAGGTGCCTATTGATTTGAAAATATTAATATTTATGTGGGGTGATATTTAGAGAATTAAAATTGAGTTGTAGTTTTCTCGTATGAGGGATCTTCCGAACAAACTAACGCTGCATACTGTAGTAAACCTAATAACGACATTAGTGAAAAGAAGTGACACAATCTTGTTTTGTTAAGCCAGTTGTTTTGATAACGTAGTTCATTTTGCTATTTGTTATGCGGATGGTCCAATCGAGGGTCGCCAATAGATGGCGCTAGAATATTTTTTTAAAACCTCGATTGCAATTCAATTTGAAGTAGAACGTACCTAAATCGCCGCGATGGTCCGGTACAGTGATTTTTAATCGCCCATATTTATGTTTGTAAAATGAACATATTCATAACAATAACGAAAATATTCGATTATTTTCTGCGGCGTTGCGTTCAGTATCATCATCATCTTCATCCCGTTGACACAGAAACGAATATACCTGTTGTAAAAATTTCGTTGTATAGCATGTTGGTTATACAATAAAAAAAATGTGCTATTTTTAATCACAGTACCTACTGGTACATGATAGCGGTTTACGATCTACTTGAAATTGAATTGCAATGCAGTCGAGGTAGTAAAAAAAATTCTTTATTAAATATATTCTGGCACCATTTTGGGCTGGCCTGTCTCACTTAAGAGTGGTCGCACATTGATTCGTCACGGCACCCGACAGGCGCCGGACCGACCGAAACACACTGCGCAGAATTAACTGGTGCGAGCGAGACGGGCGTCTCGAGAAATTTCTTACGGTGTGCGGGACCTAGTACAAAATATATGCACGGAGCGCCTTCGGGCGAAACCGGACGGTTTTTCTATCGGGTTTTTCTCGTCGTATGCGCCCGGTCTAAGCTTGATTGTCTAACAATTTCGAAGAATAAGTACTTTGTACGATTAATGCTAATATATTTTTTGGTGCTATTCGAAAAATTATTAAGACAAAAAGCTAACGCTGGTAAAACAGACTTTATGGTTTAGTTAAAAGAAAACATGCTAAACCATAAAGTCCGTACTAGAATCAAAACATCAGCCGTGATCAAGATAGAGACGGACAACCCTTCATTAGCAATGTAAAAAGATATAAGTCAAACTGTTAGAATAATTAAATCCTGAAAGTTAGCATCGTAGAAATGAAACCATTATATTTTGTACCAACAGGCGAATTTTAAATCACCTTCGTTAGGTTTGTTTGCTGGTGCTATTACAATAATTGTGAAATTTAGATATACTTATAGTGCTTATTTTGAATTGATCTATCGAGGAAGTTTCTAGAAGTGTAGATATTAATTCTCTTTGAATTAGGCATATCTGTCGCATTAGATCTAGGAGTACGCTGTAGTTTTATTGTGATTAGTGAAGTTTTATCTAAATTCATGGGTGATCTGGTCCTCGTTGAATCTGGGCAGATTTACTCCCTTAGAACAGGTGTCCAAACGTGTTCAGTGCAAGCTTGTATTAGACAGTGTCGATTTTCCACTAGGGCTTGGCTCGCTGACGTCACGTGGCTAGGAGATATAATCTAAAACAGTACATTGTTTTAAACTATCACGGTTGTTTACTTTAGGTTGTTTTTGTTGGAACATGGTGCATGCAACTGCGCCGAAATATCTGGAGCTCATTTCACAACATAATCACGGTAAATGTCCCGTTAATAATAATAGAACTTTAGTAAAACAGTACACAGTAGATATATTATAAAGGGCGTCCCAGAACTCGACGTCAAGCTGGAAGGGGCGGATGTGGCCTATCACCGCCAAGTCTTAATAGTTATCAGAAAATTAAATTATAAAACAAAAATGTATACACAAAATAATAAGCATTTTTAAAATCAAGAATCGTCGTCAGCCATAAGACGCCCAATGTTGGACGAAAGCCTCCCAATAGAGGGGTGTTGCCATAATCCCCACGCTTGGCAGGCGGCTGGATCGCAGAATGCTCACCACCGTTAACCAAGAGAACGTTGCTTGTCCTCCGGTGGGGAAATCGAGAATATTGAGTAAAATCTACAATTTACAGAAGCATTATACAGGAAATACATAATAATAATAAATAAACGTTACAGTTAATACACCATCACAGGGTGTAGATTATCCCAATATTTTTGAAATGCTTATTATTGTGGGTTGTAGGCTCAGTACAAACACTCTTTTATCGGTAATCTTCTTATTTATTTCTTATTAAGTTGTCTAGGGCTTCACACTTCGTTATTATAAACTATTTTATATTATTTATAAATAAACCGGCACGCTCGCAATAATCACATTTCGCCATCTTGTCTCATCTATCTTTCTCCTCTTTCTTTCACATAGCATCCTTTCATACATCGTACCTTTCTCCCTTATACACATAGCATCCTTTCACCTTTCTTACGCGCATCTATTGCCATCTCTGTCACTCATATAGCATTCTCTCATCCATCCTACATTCGGCCATCCGACGTTCATGTCTGTCCTCAGATATTTTTTTTTTTTCTTAGTTATTGGCATCGCACGTTGTGCATTCTGCCAGTGTCAAGTTTATGAATTTTCACGTTTATTTGTTATCATCAAGTCAAATAAGTCATGAAATCACACGAAATTAGATTAGTCATAGTCGAGTCCAAGTCATGCCCTAGTAAAGTTGTGGCGACTTTACTATGAGCTTCTATGGAGTTTTGAAAACAACACGAAAAGACATGTTTCAGCACATTATATCACTTGCCCACACTCGTGCATGTAATCCAACACTCAATTAATAAAACACCACCATTTTTAATCATTAATTCGCGAAAAAACACAAGTTTAAGAAAATAATAGAATGCAACGACATGATTTTTCCGTGTTCCCGCCAAAACTCCGTCCTCAGATATGCTTCTCTTTCAGGATCATCAAATTTTCTATTCATCTTTCATTACTATTCAAACATCATATCTTTTCTTACATACACCTCTTTCTTACATATTTAAATAATAACCGCTTTTATATTACATAAGTACTTAAAGAAACTATATTTTCTTAACTAGGAAATATGTATATAACAGTTTATTTTTACACAAACTAATCCTAATTATATCTTAATCTTTATATTTAAGTATGTTTATACTATTTTTATTAATTAAATCTTAATAATAAAAAAAAACTTTTTTTTTTTTTACATTGTAGGAAAACACTTTCAATGTAAGCTTGTTATACACATCCTGTAGGTATAATGTTGTAACAAAATTACAAATTGGACAGCTTGTTAATACACAATCTTAACTTTCATTCACACATTACATCCTTCTTTCAATCACTCATAGCTTCTTGTCTTTCCGGCCATCGCTTCATCATATCAGCTGAGGTAGAAGTATTGTTTGGACCTTCGGTGGTAGAGTAGAGTTTTTCGACATCATAGCGGTCATTTCTCTTGACCTTCACAATTTTATAGGGTCCAAGAAATTTAGGTTTCAGCTTCAGACCTGGGCCAGACTGGGTTCTTCTTATAGCTACTAGGTCGTCTAGTTCATAGCTTGAGCTGGGTTTTCTTTTCCTGTTGTATGAATTCCTGTTTTCTTCCTGAATTTTCTGAATTTGTTCTTTGGCCTTCAATCTAAGATTTTCTCTATTTTCATCATATAATTTAATTGTTTCTTGCTGTAGTAGATTTAGTATTTCTGTGTCTTCTTTGCAGTTCATCTTTGTACCTGTCAGTAACTGGAATGGAGTTGTATCTATGGATCTTTGGTAGGTACTATTTATAGCTCTCTGGACTCGACTCACATGCCTGTACCATAATGTCTTGTCTTCTATACACAGTTTTGTAAACATAGGTATAAGTATGCGATGTACTCGTTCTACCTGCCCGTTTCCTCGTGGTACTCCTGTAGTTATGCTGACGTGTTGTACGTTTTCTTCTTGACAGTATCTTTCAAAGTCTCCGCTGGTGAATGCTGTACCTCGGTCGGTTATAATCCTCGATGGGTTCCCAAAGGTTTGTTGATGTAACTGGAGCTTGTTCAAGACCTCGGAGGTAGTCGTTGACTTTGTAGGAAATATCCATACAAATTTCGTAAATGCATCGATCATCGTTAGTATGTAATTGTACTGCTTTCTGGTCTCTGTAAGAGGTCCAATGTGATCTAAATGTAACGTATGTAGTGGCATACCTTCTTTATCAATTGGGTTTAGGTAACCTTCTTGTTTTCCTTCTTTTCTCGTTGCAAGTAGACATGGTATACAGCTCAGGATTACTTCTTCTATTCTCTTATCCAGGTTTTTTATGTAGTAGTCTTTTCCAATTAATTCTTTCATTTTCTTCTTTGAAAAGTGACCATTTTGGTGTACTTTCTTTATTATTTCTTTTTCCATGGTTCTTGGTACTACTAAATGTTTTTGTTCTCCTTTGTAGAGTATTCCATTGTCTAACCAATAGTCGTGGTATAGTCCATCTTTCTGTATTAGCTCTTTTATAGCATTTAGCTCTTCATCTATCTCCTGCGCTTGTCGCAGTTCATTGTGCAGTGTTAATACAGCTATATATGGGTTTCTGCTCAGTGCATCTGTGTGTTGCATTTGAGTGCCTGCTCTGTGCTCAATGTCATAATCATATTCATTCAGCATAAATACCCATCGTGCTACTTTAGGTGTTAAATCTTTTTTCTTCAGAGTCTGCTCGAAAGCTTTACAATCTGTAACAATCTTGAAATGTATTCCATACAAGTAATGTCTGAATTTTCTTACTCCTTCCACTATGGCAAGTGCTTCAAGTTCATAACTTGAGTATCGGCTTTCTGCTTCAGTCGTTTTGTGACTCATGTAGTGTACTGGGTGTAACTGACCATCTGGGTGTCTCTGCAGCAATATTGCAGCTAGTGCTTGGCATGACGCGTCTGTATGGAGTTCAGTTTGTAAACTACAGTCATATATCTTGAGTACTGGATCGGTAGTCAGCTTGTGTTTTAACGTCTTAAAAGTATCTTGTTGTTCGTCTTCAAATTTAAATGTAGCTCCTTTCTTGAGAAGATCTGTCAATGGCCTGGCAATCTTCGCATAGTCTCGTATGTATTTCCTGAAATATGATGTTAAACCAATAAAACTTTGAACATGTTTGATATTTTTAGGTTCAGGAAATCTCATTACAGCATCTACTTTGTCTGGGCTTGGTCGTACTTCACCATTTTTTATTAAATGACCTAGGTATTCAATTTCATGACTTATCAGTTTGGCTTTTTTCCAGTTTATCTCTAGCCCATACTTTGATGCTACTTCTAATACCTTCTTTAGTCTGCTTAGCGCCTGGGTTTCAGTAGTACTTGGTATAACAATGTCGTCAACGAAAATCATCATTATGCCCTGCGCTATCAGTTCTCTGAAAATTATAGTGACAAATCGCATGAAATAAGTCGGGGAAATAGATAGACCAAAAGGGGCTTTTAAAAATTCCCATTGTCCATGATGTGTTATGAAAGATGTACACATTATCGACTCTTCAGAAATTTTCAGATGAAAAAACCCATTTTTCAAGTCTAGTACACTGAAAATCTTTGCATCTTTCAGCTTATCTATCAAGTCACTTATGATTGGCAAAGGAAATTCATCCTTGACAATCTTTTTATTTAGTAATCGGTAATCTACACATACTCGAGTTGCACCATCTTTTTTTTTTAACAAGAACTAATGGGCTAGCATACTCAGAAAAACTTACCCGTATTATTCCTTGTTGCTCCCATTCTTCTATTTGTTGCTCAACCACTTTTTGTTCAGTAAGTGATATCCTGCGGGGTCGCTGTGCCACTGGTATGTCGTCTTTTAGTATTATTTTCAGCTGGATGGGTGCTTCTTTTGTTTTGACCGGCTTATACTCTTCTACCAACCTTAAAACTTCCTTCTTGACCTCAGGACTGACTGTAGGGCCTGTAACATCCATTTCATTCACACTCACCTTGCATACGTTTGACATCCACTCGACTTCTTTCGGTACAAAACACACGAATCCTTCACGCACTATCATTGTTACACGATTAATGAAATCTTGTCCAATAATTAACTTAAATGGCATAATAGTGTTAGGTACTACGTGAAATTCCACTTTTTCATATGTTTCATCATCGATTTGTAGCGTGATAAACGTTTTTACGTTGCTTTGAATTTCACATCTTCCCATACCGTACATCTTTAGATTTTGGTCGTGTTTTTCCGTGTTCAAGTCGTCGAATAGCGCTTGTGCTATTATATTTAGGTCTGATCCTGTGTCAACCAATGCTTCTACATCGTAATAATTGTTTATTTTTATTTTCTTCGTCGATTTACACTGTTTGTTTACGTCTTCTTTGATATCTAAGCTCATGACAGTAAAACTGTCATGGCCGCTCGCTGACGCCATCGGTTCGGCTTCGTCATTGGTCGTATACGCATAGTTGAACATCGCCTTGCTCTTGATTGGCTGTTCATACTTCGGCTGATTTCGTTGATTTCCGTGACTGTTCTGAATGGTCTGCGCTTTCGTAGCTATATTCGGAGACTTCGTGTTACCAACCGTACCGGCGTAAAATGGACAATCTTTGGCAATGTGATCGGTAAATCGATTGCAACGAAAACATTTGCTACCATTAGGACATGACGTTGCTTTGTGGTTTTGCTCACCGCATTTAAAACAACGCAAGCTTGATGTCGACGCTGCTGGAGTCGTCTTTTGCTTAGTGTCCTTTCCGCTTTCTTGTTTATTGGCATTCATCTTTTTCTTCATTTTTTCATACTGCTGCAATTTTTCTTTTAGCGCTGCGTAGGTCGTAACTCCGTATAACATAGCTTTGTTTGTCTCGTAGTCAGGTATTCCTTCGATAATGTACTGGATAGCCACGTAATCTGGAAATCTCGCTCGTTTTCCCATCTCTTTCATAGTTAACATGTACCGATAAAATGATTCATCTTTTTTCTTTTTGCGTGCCGCCATAAGCTCATGCATTTCTTTGCTGTTTATCGTTTCAGGAAATTCTTTCAGTACAGCAGTCTTCAGCTCTTCATAAGTCTTGAATATTTTCTCAGTTTTTAGCCATAACGCCGCGGTGCCTGCTAACGATTTTCTGGATATAACTAGTTTTTGCTGTGGCGTCCATTCAAAAATTTCCGCGTTATCGTCTATATCTTGTGCCCATTTGGCTGAAGTATAGGTGTCTTCTTCTTCCCCCGTAAACTTCACCAAAGCCGTCTCAAACTCTTTGCAAAAAATGCCGCAATGCTGTTCTTTCTTCGTTTGCGTCTGCGCCATTTTGCCTTCGTAAAATAATCTTCGTCTTCGTCGTAATTTTTAACTTCGTCTTCGTAAAGCTTCTTCTTTCGTCGTAATGCGAGTGCTTCTGGTTTATCTTCGTCGTAGATCCAAAGTAATTGCTGGTTTTGCGTGTTTGTTCGCCGTAGTTGCTGGGGTTATCCGACCACGCCACGCGGTCGAATCGGACGAGCCCCCACTTGTGGGTTGTAGGCTCAGTACAAACACTCTTTTATCGGTAATCTTCTTATTTATTTCTTATTAAGTTGTCTAGGGCTTCACACTTCGTTATTATAAACTATTTTATATTATTTATAAATAAACCGGCACGCTCGCAATAATCACATTTCGCCATCTTGTCTCATCTATCTTTCTCCTCTTTCTTTCACATAGCATCCTTTCATACATCGTACCTTTCTCCCTTATACACATAGCATCCTTTCACCTTTCTTACGCGCATCTATTGCCATCTCTGTCACTCATATAGCATTCTCTCATCCATCCTACATTATTAAAAAAATAACAACTATTTAGTAAAAAATAACGGGGCGAACCTGGAGAAGATTATTAGACCGGGAATAGTGGCATACAGAAGAAGATATGACTTCAGTGGGCGAATACGGGCCGAAACTGACGATGATGTATTAAGGCTAGATAAGTAAATTGGTATTAAATATTATGGAAGTAAAGTTACGGTCATAAGATCAAGAAAATGCGGAGATCATAATCGGAATAAAAATAACTGTCTGCTCTTTGGTTCTTACAATAAAACTGGTGTGTTTTATAAAAAAAATAAGATAAAAGTACATAAAAATTACAGATTCGCAGCTATTTTTAAGTAGGTCTTTAACTGAACCTTTTCCCACAAAAAACGGTTTCTCTGATCGTATAAAAACGTTGTCCCCTCTCGTGACCTACCACTATAAATATTGCGAAATCTTGAATCATGCCGTGACAGGAATGGGCCACTGTACGCACCGTTAACACAAAAACACGCACTGTTGCGTGATTTATGGGACAAAAACATACAGTTAGCATTTTTATTAATATAAACCTGGCAACATTTTTGGCCTAACATAGATGTCTCTTAATACCTACCGATCTAATTAAAAATGATCGAAAGTTTCGTCAAAAAATGTATGTGAGTATGACATGTTCTGATTTGGAAATACCAATAAGCATTACAAACACAACCGATTCTCGAAACTTTAGTTGACAGGTATCTTAACACTGACCTCTATAATACAATACCTACACTGGACTAAATATTGTCTAAGAAATTAGTTTTTTTTGTGCCGATTTGAAGCGCCCTTTCTAGCATCTCCGGTACTAAAATTGACATAATAGTATTACGAAATATTAGTTCCATGGGTGCTCACACTGCTATCCGTTGGCTATCCGCGCCAAAATGGCGAAAATTAAAAGGTTTCAATGTGCTATCGATAATATGAAGTCCAGCGTACTTGTATTATAGAGGTTAGTAAACTAAACGTACTATAAACATTGTATTCTATTGTATTAGCCTGTTGGATCCCAAGCTGGGCGAAGTCTTCCCCCCGACTTTTTCAGTTTCGGCGAATTTGTGCTGTAGTAACCCAATTATGGCGAAGATATCCGATTCACCGTGCCATCTCTTACAGGGCCTACCAGGTAGCAGCGCCGCGCTGGGCCTCCAATCAGTAGTTATTTTGGCTCAGAGCTTTTCTGGTATGCGATTAACATGGTCGGCCCAGTCCCATTTCAGCTTGGCGGTTTGAGAGCTACGTCAGTAACCTGTGTTCAGGAGCGCAATGCTGTTTTTCAAATCCGGTCGGTTAACCTCACGCCCAAGATACTGCGCTCCGTCGCTCTCTGACAAACCTTAAGCTTAGTCTTCTGTGCTTTTATCAATGAGCACGTCCTGCACCGTAGGTAGGATGGGAAGAATGCATAAGGTCCATAATTTTTCTTTTTAGTGTCATTGGAAGCTCGCCCTTTATGAATTCCTTCATGAGCCAGTCGCTCCTCCAGGCATTTTCCGTTCGTCTTGCGATTTCTTAGTCTCGTCTAGCTTGGAAGGAGACTACTATTATTTTGGCCCAGGTAGATGTATTCTTGAACAAAACCATAGCTGTATTTATCATTGCAGTCTATTAGATAAGGACTGCAACATTTTTAGAAAGCTTAGACCTGTCATCTAAACCATCCAAAATCGGCTGTATGGAAGATTTTACTTAGCATTTGTGTAAAATTGCAAAGTCGTTTTGTAGTTTGTTCCCTCGCTTAGTTGGAATCCTTTCTCCTGATTAGCCTGCATTAGGATGTTCTTTATTGGATCGAATTGGGTTATTAATAATATCTTGCCTTAATATCGTAGTGTAACATTTGATCCATTATGATCGAAGCGTCAATTTTATTTGGATTTATTTATATTTTTTTATTTAGAATACTTTTTTATATGTATTCATTTGCATAAGGCGAGGCGCGCAGTTTCAATGATCTACGAGTACTATTTCGTACTAAAGTTTATTATTTTATTTTAATTTACGGGATTATTACTCACGTGTACAGTCAGCGACTCGTGCTTAGGGCTTTTATTTCTATTTGTTTGACTCGCAGAGTTTGACTATACCTTGAACGCTATCCATTTGACGCCGACGACGACTGTACTAGTGTTATTGTGATTTACGACTTATGATTGAAAGGACTGTGGTAAGCAGCCGTTTCGATCAGATTCAGTGAACTTTTTCAAGGAGCGTGCAAACGTGGCACCCGCGCTTTTTCACTCCTGACGGGCGGGCGGGTTGTGAGTAAAGTCCCGTAAATTAAAATAAGATGTGTTAAAAGAGAGTGAATTTCCCTAAATATAGGGATATTTGCTTATATTCTTTTGCCTCTTGCATAATTTTTACAAGCATTTCCGTGTAGGTAATTGTTGAACAAAATGGATTTCTACAGGGCGTTATAAATAAATTGTGTTATACTGTGATATTCTCTTCCTATGAAATCGCGATTACAAAATGTTTAAATTAATTACAGTTTTAACGATTTGTTAATAGTTTATGTTGTTTATTAATAAAACCAACTGGCAATATTTACTGTTTTGTATTTTATACTTCATTGTGTATAAGAATCTTCGAGCATATAATTAAGTACCAGGAGACGCCTTTGGCGATAGTCTGCCGAGGGACGAGGTAAATACGCATGGCACACTAAAATAAACATGCACACTAATAAAACATATCTCTGTTCGTAAGCACACATTTACAACACGAAATGTTATAAGGTGACTGACCATTTATACCTTTTGGTAGAGGGATAGGCACCTTCAATGGTGTAAACATTATGCTCGAAGATAAGAATAGATAAATCCTTGAGCATTTTTAAAGTCCAGGGGCCGTACTATGAACTGTTATTGCGGACCGAATAGGCTCACCTGCCGACGCTGCGCGACCGCGAACCGTATTGCGGGGCGATAACATTCACAGTCGCGCATCGTTGGCAGCTGATTCGGTCCCGCCAAAGAGTTCATGGTACGGCCCAGCTCAGCTCGGGTTTACTCGCACGATGCATGTTTAGTTACCAAGAATAGGCGAAACTATTGATTCAGAATATAGCAGTGTATGACACAATGCATATAAGGCTAACAAAAAGTTTATCAAAGTTGTTTGATAAACTTAATTGTGGTTGGTTTAAGCAATGGTCTTGTTCATCTCATTGCCTGTTACCATAAAAAACTAAAGCACCTGAACCGTACCTTCCGTCCATACCCGTACCTGTATATAAATCTGTGATATTAAAAAACCTGATGTCTCCCCCAGGGGGGTTTAATCAGGGGAGACACGAGTCCGTCAACCAAAAAACTACACGGGTTGATTTATTCTTAAGTAATTCCACGCAGGGTCAAGTTACATAATTTTGCGCTAACCTACGAGGCCGAGTTATTATCGAGTTTCCTTGACCTAGCTTGGTACACCAATTGTGTAGCTTTCAACCATTGATGAAAGAAAAAAAATGGACGCCGCCCTATAAGCGCTGTATTTTCGGAGGTGTTGCTTTTCCCACAGTTTGTTGTGTTCTGACAGCCTCACTCGAGAGCTAGTTTCCAGGCTAGATATGTTTACCATTTTCAGCCATTGCTGCGTTCCGTAATGCGTTAAAATTAAAAGTGATAATATCGCGAAGGCGACCAAAGTGACTATTATTACTGGATCAAATCAAAGCCCTGATATTTTGTGACTTTAAAATTTGGACGGATTCGCGATATTATCACTTTTAGCGCATTAGGGAACGCAGCACATATTGTCACTTAATTATAATACAGGGTTATATGATATATTGTAAATAAAAAGGAGGTCATTGTACTAATCATTGTAAACAACTTTTACAACGGGGCAACCACAAAAAAAATGTTAAAATAGGAGGTTCCATAATTTTCTCATGAGTCAATAAACTTTTTCTATAATTTATGTTTTTTTTCGCGTTTTTGGGCCAGAGCCCATAAAAGTTGTTCAGAATGATGAGCATTGGTCTTAGTACACCCCGCCTGTATTTGGATCAGAGGCCTAAAAATTGAGAACCATCAAAAATTTTGTTTTTGTAAAAACTGACACCTGATTAGTAGGTACTACAATTAAGATTCGTTAATACATAATGGAAACATAGAATTAAATGCAGAACAACGTAACGCCAATACGTGACTGCTCGCCCACACAACCTTTTGCTGAAGCCATTTCGCTTTCGCAATCCGTAGGTATTAAATTAACCGACTCCAAAAGGAGGAGGCTCTATGTTCAACTGTATAATTTTTTTATTTATTTTCACCATTTTGTGAACATAATTGTGGGTCAGTGTGGACCGATTTTGTTTTTGTGTGAAATGGTACCTATATATGTGTACCTATACCTGACCAGGCAATAAAAAGAAGTAGTTCTCTTCAACTCGATAGATGGCGCTATCTATACGTGCCAGTCAAAAACAGCAGCATATTTTTGATCTGTGACACTAAAATTACATAAAAAACTTGACAATGACAGCCACGTCTGGTCAACCCCATCTACAATAAACTTCTTTATTTTCTTTTAAATTGCCTGCCAGAAAAACGCCCGTTGTTTCAAGTCGGTTGACTTATTTTTTTAAGTTCTTGTACTTGTTGAAGCTCCATCCAACTTATTTCTTGGTTCATGTTTTCAGGGTGATCGGCGATTTATTACCCATGCCCTGAAGCGGAACGTAGGCATTGTAATTTGAACGTTTTACAGCGCTCTTAGCCAATATATTTTTGCTGGTCATGCTATGCCATCAGTCCCGACATTTTTGCTGGCAGAAGAAGTATTCGGCCAATTTTTTTGTCTGTTGTAGCAATTGTATACGAAATGCTCTTGCTTAGCACTTAATTTTTCGTATAATTTAAAAATACTCACCTATTAATTATATGAAATTGCAAACGATCACAAAATTAAGTTTCTAAATGCAAGGTTATATTATATATACTGGGTTAATTTTAACCAACGCAAAACCTCTAGTGAGTAAGTTTCCTTCGTCGCAACTTTTGTTTTATTTTTTCATTACTCACACAAAAGATAAAAAAAAATAGGAGAATTATAAAAATTCTAATTTAATATATTTAGGTTAGAACCTATGGCATAGGGAATCTGTCTACAAGAGGTTTTGCATTAGTTGACATTAACCCTGTACCGTATATTTTTCTTATGCATGTTCTTAATTCAGTGTTTAACTATGTTTATTTTCAATGACACAAATCGCCCTCAAACTTATAATTTGCAGCCATAAAATCAAGGTTGGGGTTAAACAGCAGTAAAAAGTTTAACGGCAGGCGATTCCGAAGTTGTCCTACAATATCTAACAGCTTACTCGTAGACACCAACTTCGTGAAACTAACAGCATCGCACTTTGTCACAATAGATATCGCTTTCAACTTTGTTTGTTCAAAGAACTTTAAATACTCTTTACTGCGAACAAGTTCTAAATCGCTCGCACACTTCCTAGCAAACTGTACGAAAGTTGGATGGTACCGATGTCTCCTAAAATCGATTTTGTACACAATACGAGTCCAAAATGCAGTTGTTTAGTCGCTACCATGACGTACGAGAGGTAACACAGGTTGGAGAACCGCTTTTGTTTTTTTATAATGATTTCAAGTTCGTTTAAGAAATGGATAAGCGAGGAAACTGGGGAAGAGGAGGACCTTTTCAGTCATTGCAGGGAGATGGAGCTAGTTTGTTACGCTGTTACCAAAGTGGTTCTAGATGCTGATAATAAGTGGAAAGGCACTGCCGGGAAGAACAGTAACAACCACTCGCTGTCCAATCGTAGATATATTATGGAATTAGTGAATATACAGGTAAACTATGATATAATTTTCTACTCGATATTTCGTACCTAATAAAACAATAATAACGCTTTTTTTTTAAAACAAGCGACTTCAACTTCGAATACCTGGATGACATCGTCATATTTTCTAGTAATTTTGATTTAACAACCAAACTACTGAACCGATTTCGATAAAATTTATATGGGACCACTTCTGAAGTATTATTACCTACCAAACAAAATAATCATCAAAATCAGTTCATAATTGACGGAGTAATAGCGTAGCATACATACAGTCGAATTGAGAACCTCCTTTTTTGAAGTCGGTTGAAAATGGTTTGATCTGTGATCATGCCCGGTTAAAACTGAATTCGAAATTCGTTTGTTTAAGAATCTAATTGGATTGAGTTGTTTGTTATTTTACAAAATAATAACACGTAAGTAATAAGTATTCACATTTCACAGTTTATGGTAAGATTTAAGTCGTACATTAAAATTGTTTTGTCCTAAATCTGACTCATGAAAGTCACAAATAACATAATGGCACTCAATACACAGATCATTATAAAAAGCTTTTATTAGATGTTCCATACATTTTTTTAATGCAATGGCGAGTGACGAGACGTCCGATACGTTCGCCTGGTGGTATCAGCATCACGGCTGCCTATAACAGTAGCAGTGCTAGAATTGTGAACGTGCGAACAAAATTCTGCGCCGCACTGCACTGCACTCGTCATCCTGAGATATTAGATAAGTTCAGTGCAAATTACATTTTTGTATGGAATAGCTGTTTTTACGCAATTTTAGAGTTGGTCCACAGTGTTTATAGGTACACTTTTTATTTTAGAATGATTAGTTAAATGAAGACCTATCTGCTTGTTACGACCTTTCCGCGTAAGCATAACATTTATTTCAGGTACTAGATCAAATAATAGATTACCTAACAAAACTAGTGAAGTCCTATTACAAATTAAATCCGAAACTGGCGAGATTGAAACGAGACAACGGTCTGTTGATCAGCAAACACGATCACATGTTCGACAAACTCTGCTGCTCCAGGTTCGTGATGCTGCAAGCCGTTCACGGCCTTATTGTGACTATACTGAACACGTGCCTTCATAGAGAAGACTCTAGGAAACTTATTGAATCTTGTTTGAGGTAAGTTAACCAAGATATGTAGCTTTATTACCACGCTATTATTAGGGCAGATTCTCCCATAGAAAATGCTTCTAAATGCATATTACACAGGGCTAGTTCTAATCAGTTAGCACCCCTTTAATGGCATATTCTGTACATCAAAACAAACAACTTTTATTATGGGGTCATCATTAAAATCGCGAAAAAATATCAGCTGTTCCATATAAAACGTTCATCAACCTTGGCCAAAATGTATGGAACTGCTGATATTTTATAAAAGTTGTTTGTTTTGATGTACAGAATCTGCCGTTAAAAGGATGCTAACTGATTAGAACTAACCCTGTATACCTACAACTACAACAATTATCAGTTTTTTCGAACGACAACGCAACGACACTACCAGCCGCACTGTCAGTAGTGTCGTCTACAATTAACGACACTACCAAGCCCATTTTGGATAAAATTGTACAGACAACACAAAAAGTACAGCACTATATTCAGTGCAAGATGATTTGTGTTTTATTTGTATGAGAATTTGTCGATTTTCTACTGTAGCGCTTGGCTCGTTGACGTCACGCGGTGCCCGCCGGCTACGCTCGCGCGTCGTCACTACAGTGGAATGTCAACACTCTTCTATACAAACAGAGTACCTACCTACTATATTTCTCCCTGCTAAGAAAGAAAAGCATAAGTAACAATGTTGCCCAAATTGAGTTACATTCATCGGAATCAGCAAAAAAACGTTGTTTTTCTGTCTAGAAATTGTGGCGGTATCTTCAATATGACGCGATTTAGTATAGGAACTTTTGGTCACAAAGACTGCGTTTAATAAAAAGAAAACACACATTAATGCAATCGGAAGCAGAAAACTATATAAGTCACATTTATACTGATGTTAGTTAGAATTATATGCGAACGTTTCAATATTTTGGAGCTTGAAAAAACAACAGTCAGATCAGAAGCAAAATACAAATACAAATAGTTTATTGATAACACCAAAGTTACAAGTCAAATTTCATTTCAAGTATGTCACAAAAAAATTATCACTTACTAAAATTAAATAATAATTACAAAAATACGTTAATAACTCTTATTTTAAAATAAGCTTCAATGTCATAAAACAAATTCTCTTGTAACCACACAAAACATATGAGTGTAATTTATGATATTTCATGTTAGAAACAGAACAATTTTTTGCTTCTTATGCTTTTTCTTCTTCTGCTATGTACTTCATGCTATTTCTACCTTGTAATAACGTAGTAAGGTACAGATTTCAGCGACATATTTTGTGACGTATGCTTTTGTGGTAATGGTCTGTTCAGCAAGATCCGCTGACCGCGCGTGAGTACGCTCGCTCGCGTCCGTGTCGTTTCGCAGATTTGCATTCGCACGCTTTTAATTTAACTTTGACAAGATTATCTCTACGGATTATTTTTCTTGTTTTGGTAGTACGAGTACGAAGTTATAAAATTCGATGTAACAAGAGTAAATTAATATTTTAGCCCATAGAAAATATTATATATGAGCATAAAGTTCCCTAAATCGTGGTTTAGGAAGCTAGACGTAAAATTGCTTAGTTACGTGCTAAGATGTTTTTACCTGTAGATGAGTTGTCCCCCCCGCCATATTTACTAGACGAAATCAAGGTAATTGCCGTGATCGCTACCAGTCTTTCACTTCCGAATGTCCGGTAATACGCTACCGCTAATCGTATGTTTTCTAGCATTAAGATGGTGATATAATGCCTTTCTGTGTATTTAGACACTGCACAATCTACACAGGCAGTGTGAGAGACAAAAAAAAACATTTCACGCGTAAGTACTGTATTTTTATTGCAATGGGAAAAAATGAAATTTATTTTATCTGAGGCGACTGTTATCACTTTGAAATGGATGGCCGAGATAGATAGATCGTCTTGTGTGAGAGAGTGAAAAAGAGCCACACCGGCGCGGCGAGGGCGCTCGCTCTGGCCAATCAACTTGTGTAGCTTATTACGCCGTAAGAGAAATTAGATATTTGTCTCTTTCTAACAACAGGTGTGGCGTATAAAGTCGGTCATATTCTTTCCTTTTCTTTACAAAGTGCATAGTAACATGCGTAAGTATATTTATAAAGGCAACTTCTAGTCAGTTTTTAAAGCAGTTTTGTTCGACTATAACTACTCTATTTATTTCAACTCACTGGTTACGTGCGACGAGGCTAGCGTGAGGGCGGCCACTGACTTCTACCTTGCATTGTCCTCCCGGACGGAGCGCCGGCTGAACATACCTAAACTGCGAAGTGACACCCTGGCGCAGTTTTAAGTGTAATTCATACTTATATCATAATTCACTGGTTGACCAGCTAGGTAGGTAGCTAGTACCTGCGTAAGGAGTACCTAGCGTTTGTCGGTTGGTTGTCTGTTAGGCAAAAGAGGTGATTTTGGCGGTTAAAATTGTACTATGCGTGAAAAATATAGCGCAGTGCGATGGTGGTGCGTCGTAAATTTTCAATATGTAGGTACCTACCTACTACTGTTAAAATTATTTTCAATTGTATTCTTTTGATTCGAATGAGAGTTTGTACTTTATTGTTAAATTTCAATACAAATTATGTGACTTTATGCTTAAAATTCCTTAGTATTGTCAACGACGATATATACAAGGAGACAAGCAGGCCAGAACAAAAAATCGTCCAGCGCAAATCGCGTCTTATTTCTAGATGGCGCTAGCAAATAGCCTGGGAGTTTTTGTTTTAACACTCTTAACTAATAAAATTGGTTTACTTCTGTACCAATCAAGCGCAAAATATTTCTATTAAGTTTTACAAACATAAGATTGTTTATAAAACGTACTTTACTTATTTTTAATTTTTAGAATTAATTTGCCATCTTTCATCGGCTATTGATAGATGGCGATGCGGTCGATTGGAATCTAGCTTATAAAGTAACTAATATTCATATCGCTAGATGGCGCTTAAAATATATAAAAAAAGCACTGGCAAAAAACAACTACCTACATATTTTGTTTTGTATTCTGATCTTCAATGATTAACGAATTAAAAGGTACATAAATAGCTACGTGTAAGTTAACATTATCGAATATGTACTTAAACCCATTTAGCCAAGCTAGACTTGTAATAGGGGGCAGAAAGTAAGGCATCACTGATGAAGCAAGACCTACCTACTATAGCATTTTCCCACAGAACTCCAATATAATTATATCTGTGCCTTTCCCAGTTATTTCACCGCCAAGCAAGTCTTCTAATATTAAATATAAAATAAATAGCGTTTTTCAGTGACCTTGTGCAATCTAAGTACAGCGTCCGCCCGCTTGGCCGGGCGGATTCGCGCTGCTTACCATCAGACAAACGACTTAGGCATATGTGACTTGAAACAGATATATATGATATAGATCAGGTAGGTACCTAAATAAAGGGAATTACATGCAAAATAAAAATACCAACTTGTGATTAATTTATTTATTCTTTAGGATCCTTAATTTTGGATGGGCTTTTCCTGATGGCATAGCTGACATGATTCATGCATTTATTATAATTCATGCATTCAAATTAATTACTTACCTAGGTGAGCACCGTAAACATGTTTTTATTTATTAAAACATAGTCAAGTGTTTATATGTACACGTAATGTAATATATTGGTATTTATACTTACATTACAGCCACAGATCAACTTCAATAAAGGCTTTGATGAATAATATCTGTTTTGGATAATACAATCAAACTCTGGCAATACCGGTGAAAGAACACCTAAAACCTCAAAAATTAAAACCGGTCAAGTGCGAATCGGACTTGCACACCGAGGGTTTCGTACCACAATAATAATTCGCAGGTTCAGGAATGTTACCTGTTGTTTTGTACGTTCAGTTCATAATCCCTAGTTAACTTTAAAGAAGGAACGATGTGTATAAGTTTAAAAGCTCGGTACGGACATACGTGTTTCACTCCTCCTTACCGCACGAATGCTCTGTCTATGTCTAGACATCTTCGTAGGACAACACGATAATATCGTGAGGATACCGGTATGTTACACGATCATAACCAACAGCTTATTTTGTCGCAGCAGTTTTAAAATAGCGACCTTGCGTCAGCAAAAGCTTACATCTAGCTACCGCGGTTCTAGTATGATATGTCTCCTCTACATCTGCTTCACCCGCACCGGCATGCACCGGGCACGGTCCGCCGATCGGCACGAATTGTGAATCGTGCCGCAAAACAATAATTTAATAATAGTTTGTCGGTGACGATATCGTGGACGGGAATTGCGTAATACCTTCTCGTCCAAAATCCCGCAGTATCTGAAGACAAAGGTCTGTAACTAGTATGTGTTGCCAGTGATGACATATGGAACTGAAACGGGGTCTTTAACTGCTGTCCTTTTGAAGAAACTCAGAGTCACGCAACGGGCAATGGAGAGAGCTATGCTCGGAGTTACTTTGCGTGATAAAATCCGGATTGACGATATTCGCCAAAGAACCAAAGTCATTGTCTTAGCCCTCAGCGTTTGCAAGTTGAAGTGGCAATGGGCAGGACACATCGCTCAAAGAACTGATAACCGATGGGGAAGAAAGGTTCTTTAGTGGTGACCGCGAACCGGAAGACGCAACGTAGGAAGGCCTCCCACTAGGTGGACCGACGACATTGTAGAAGTCGCGGGCAACCGGTGGATGAAAATGGCAGGTTGTCGTATTGTGTGGTGGTCTAAGAGGGAGGCCTTCGTTCGGCAGTGGACGTCTCCGGGCTTATGATGATTTCGTGGACGACAACGACACAGAGCGAAAGCGTTTAATAGTAATGGTTTGAAACTACCAGTCCTAAAATATCGTGTCGGTGTCGTAACGTGGCAGTGTACAAACGCCCAGTACCTAACCGACGGCGTGTAAGTTTAGCGGTTCCACCACAATTCACACACCCTTCGCGTACGGAACCCTAATGTTAATTTTCACAATTCACAAAATAATTTGGCCTAGTAAGTAAAGTATCCAAGAGCGGCAACGTCGCGCATTCGTCATTATACCCACTGAAGAGAGAAGAGTAGGGTCTTTGCTTTTCTGCAATCTGTGATCATGCCGGTCACGCGCGCCGGTTAGAAAGAGAGAGAGCGAGCTTGACAGCACGAGCTGGCAACGGTAAACGAATGTTTGTTGGTACCTTACGTTCCGATTGCTGCATGAAATTAATTATATCAATAATTTTTATTCACTAAATAAATAATGTTTATAATGTTTACCGTTTTATTATTTTAACATGCCTCAATATTTATTTTGTATTTTTTACACAGATTATTTAATTATTTTAGTGCAAATGTATAAAAAACGCCATCTAGTCGTTTTGAGTTGTACTAGCACAAACGACTGTAACCCAATCGTATGATAGAACTTAGTAGGAATTGTGGTAGATCTAATTTTTATGCGTAATTTAAGCAGTTTGATACACTTAGCGACATCTAGTGTACCAGTAGGTAACTACCGATCGGCGGATGATTTTTTGTTCAGGCCTGCTTGTCTCCTTGTATATATCGTCGTTGGTATTGTGAAAAAAATACACAAGATACTTAGCAAAAAAGCACATCCGTAAAAAATATGCTTTATTTGCTTTATTTAAAAATATGCCTTATTAGAATAAATAAGTGTTTTGATTTAGCATATGTGGTACTTGTGTTTTTCTTCCTAAGTATTTGCAGATTTGTTAGTTATAATTTAGGAAGCAGAAGCATGTTTTTCTAAATAAATAATGACCTAATTAACATTAAAATTAATACAAGAGCAGATTTGTAGCTTGCAGTGAATAGACATAGAATTGTCAAAACTGTTTTTAAAAATCTTTTTTTTAAATAGTATTATTGCCTTTTTTATATCTCTAACATGACTGTACATAGTTATACCATAGATTAAGTATATTTACATACTTAATAGTTAATATACTTAATCTATGGTTATATATATATTGTGATTGTGTTTATACACGCGTTTTCTATGGAAGTGAATCTTCCGTACTATTATGTTGTCTGTGATAATAAATTGACCTCAATAATTTTCAGTTTAGTCAGCACATACAACCATCTCTTGGGGCTGAGCTACAAGAAATTCGTGGCCAAGTTCAACATAGGGAGCAATACGTATCCTGCCACCATCAGCGAAACCAAGAACTTCACACTCACCAAAATAGTTCAGGTAGGGGCATAACACTTACCTAAAACCAGAATACATTTATAAAAAATAATATTGATGGAAAGAAAAACCTGACCCCATCTCGATCCATCCAGTCCCAACCGATGGAGCATATATACGCACCACATATTGCGCCTAACCACAGAATAATAACTAGTAACAGAAGCTTTACTTCGCAATGGTTTTCAAAGAAATATGACTCAATCTGATAAACAATATGATTTAATTTAGCTCGCGGTCCAGTCGAGCACGTGTTCATTTACATACCTACCAATTTCTTTTTAAAGGAATATGGGCCTTAATTCACTATACTACGGTTCATAATAAGTTATACATGGTTATACGTATTGAAAGAGCCGCCGAGCCGAGCCTACTAGATTGGCCCTTGCGCAATGGCCGCCGCCCGTAGGTATGTTTTTAATACCTACACGCGGAGTGACACAGGCCTGGCCTAACTCAGTTCCATTGTTCCCATTATTTGTTCATGTTAATATAATGTCTTTTTCATGATACCAATAAAACAACCTTCCAAACGTTTTCCAACTCGTCTAAAGAGCGATTTAGGGTGACCGTAGCCAGTACCTACTTATGCATATTAGATTGTACGCGCGATATATGAGGACAAGTCACGAACGTATTTTGGGAACAACATGTACTTGTGTAGGTAAAATGTTTGAATCTGCGTACAATGTGTTACTGCTCTATAAGAGAAGTTTTTCATGTTCTTATACCATCTAAGCTTACACGATTGAGTTTAATGTAACCTGTAAATCTTTATTGAGCTGAGAATATTCGACCCCATAATCATCAGCTCGGAGACGTCCACTGCTGAACGAAGGCCTCCCCCTTAGACCGCCACACTGTACGACAACCTACTATTTGCATCCACTGGTTGCCCGCGACTTTTACAATGTCGTCGGTCCACCTAGTGGGAGGCCTTGCTACGCTGCGCCTTCCGGTTCCTTTCCTCCACTCAAGAACCTTTCTGCCCCATCGGTTATCAGTTCGTCGAGCGATGTGGCCTGCCTGAAATTCTACCCCAATGGTACTAATAAGTAACATTTGTTCGCGGCTTCGCTGCTGTAGTGCGCAAAGAGCTTTCTATAGGTGTAAGAATTTTAAAATCGGTTCAGTAGTTCCGGAGATAGGTAACCCCGTACAAACATACAAAGCCATAATGTTTACCACGTTGTGTTATAGCATTAAACAGACCTGCAGATTCGATCTAAATCAGTGGTAGCGCTTTGTTCAACTGGTTGTATCACGGGGACTTAAGTTTACCTATGGTCCAACTTAACTATGGACAAACAGTCGGAATAACTGAGTTCGAGCAGACAATAGCGGCTAAACGAGACAGAAAGAAAAACGAGTACATTTCCCTATCTTTGGCTTACGTTGTTCCTTCTGCCGTCGTTGGAACTGTATTATACAACGTGTAACAGAAAGGTTCAACAATACTGAAGTGTTCTATTCATCATTATGAACAACTTTTACTATGGGGCCAACCTAAAAAACGCGAAATAAAAACAGGTTTCCATACATTTTGCCCGAGGACAATGAACTTTTTGCATGGAACAGCTGTTTTTTTTCGCGATTTCAGGTTTGGGCCCATAGTAAAAAATGTTCATAATGAACCACTGAAGGGTATGTATGTACTCATACATACATACCCTTCAGTGTTGCTGAATCTTTTTGTTACACATAGCATATAGCGAAATACAACCAATGATATTTTATTATGAAAACTGACGTGGTTTGACCAATGATATTATATATATTTGAATACAACTAAACAGTTTTACATTCCTGTTAGTTTTTATTATACGTTTAGAATCAAACAGTTGTGAAAACTATTGATGAATTGGTTTTCCATTTTAGATTTTAGCAAAGAGTCGCGCTGAGGCTAATTGCCAACGCCTCATCAACTGCTTAGTCACCATTTATACTCCCGAAGATAACTCCGGCTCAGATTCTGGCCAAAGCAGCGCAGATAGCTTAGAGATATACCAGTAAGTACCATCGACGGCTATCGTAAAAACGATCTCTATAGCTCAGTGGCAAGTTTTGGTTTTTGTATTGTACGTAGGTACAATATTTTTGTTCTCTATTTACTATTTTAGATTCAGAATTATTTATTGAATATCTGATTAGAAATTGTTATGCCAGGTCTACATGCATTTAGTACCTAAATAGTAAATATTCTTATTCTATACTTACTATTTAGTACTTAAATAGTAAATGGTGGTCCAAACCCCCCCCCCCCCCCCGAAATGCCTTCGCCAACCCTCCGTTTTATACATACCTACTTACATATAGATCGTCGTCGTCTTAAAGTTGTTACTTATTGTCTCTGGTCCAGAGCTCGACCCAGAAGGCCTTGTATTTAGGTACTATATAGTAAATATTCTTATTCTATAGTTACTATTTAGTACCTAAATAGTAAATATTATTATTCTATATTTCCTATTTATATTCTATACTTACTATTTAGGTACTAAATAGTAAATATTCTTCTTCCCCTAGAATCCCTTATTTTATTATTTTTCAGTACCCTAACTAAACACATAACGCCACCGACGTCATCTGGCCCGCGAGACATGTCCGTAGAGAAACGCCGAGAAGCTTTTATAGAGAACAAGAAGAACAAAATGAAACAAGCTAAAAGTCTGGTCGATATGAAGAACGAACACAACAAAATGTTGAATGATGTTGTGAGCGGGCAAAACTCTGACGCTGACGTACCTTATACGTCGCTGTTGACCAACGAATGTGTCTTGGAGAATATTTTTAATAGCGAAGGTTAGTGGAGTTTTTTATTAAATTGACAGGACACGACGATCTAGGTGGTCGCCTGATGGTAAGCGTCATGCCTGCCCATAACAGTAGCAGTGCCAGAATTGTGAACTTGCGAATATAATCCTGCGCCACACCCTCCACCTGCACTGGTCACCCTAATATATTAGATGTGAAATCTCTTTATGCCCAGTAATTTATCTGGTAACATTGCCCTCCAAACCGTAACACAGCAACGCATTCACAATACTGCTTTGGCGATTGAATAACTGACAAAGGCGTGGTACTTCCCTAGGCGGACTCTGCAATAGAGTCCTACCACTACAAATACGAGTATTATTAAATTTCATAATGAGTGGCTCGTACGTAAGTAATACGTTGGCCAAGCTTTAACTCAGCGCATTACTATATAGGAGCAATGTGCTGATCATATCTTATCTGTCGTAGAACCCCCAACACCAGACCAGCAGGCTAATTATGTAACTGTTCGGGATCGCGATTTGTCATAAATGTCACTTGTCACTGTCACAGCTTCACAGTATCACGGAGGGATTTCTCTCGCTATCGTTATCGTACGAATGCATTGATTTCCTTAATTAAGTTAAGCAAATCCGTCGGTCTTTTGGCGTTTCATCCTGCCCTGCAGTGTCAAATGAGTTTTGGCAGTGACATTGACAAGTGTCTATTTTTGACAACACGTATCCGAATCGCGATCCCTAAAAGTTACATGATAGGCCCCGCAGATGAACTGTTGGCAAAGTTTAAAATTAGTTTTTTTTCACTTCCTCAGGTTCTCTGATATGATATCGACGGTTATTTTTCAACCGACTTCAAAAAAGGAGGTTCTCAATTCCAATGTACTTATGTTTTTTTTTGTATATTTGTTACGCGGGTACTCCGCCAATTATGAATTGATTTTGATGATTCTTTTTTCGTTTGGTAGGTGATACTTCAGAGGTGTTCCCATATACATTTTTATTGAAATCTGTTCAGTAGTATAGTTTTTAAATCAAAATAACTGGAAAATATGAAGATGTCATCGAGAGTCAAAATTGAAGTCGGTTTTTTTAAACCGTTAAATTCATCATCATAATCGAAATGCTAATTGTTTTTAGAAAATGTCAACGGGATCCTTCAGAGCGAAGAGATGTACATAGAAATTCTTTTGGATACGGTCGCACACATGTCTCCAAACTTATTGGGCACCAACGGTGTTAGAAGACTTAAATCTGGTAAGAACAAATAAATACAAATTGGTGGACATTCCACACAACGCCATCGAACATCATAAATAATAATTTAAATTAATAATTTATTTATTTATTCATAATTATAATAATTAACAATATATAAAATCTGATATGGAGAATACCGCGAAATGCCCACAAGGGCGGATCCAGGGGTGGTGCACATGGGCACGTACGGGGTCGACAAAAATTGTCTATCCTTATTTTACTAGGGCTAATTTGTATTAGAATCTATGTTTATCCCTTTGAATCTTCCAGTGGCAATGGTGGGCGTGTCTTCCCATACAGTGGACATGCCCAACTTTGTGCTGACGCTGGACGTGGTCCTCCAGTGGCCCGTACGTTTACATCGGCTAAAATAGACCTTTCTCTTTCTTTCTCTCTCCTAGCAATACCGTGCATAATCACGTTCGATGGCAAAAGTCGTCCAATTATCTTCCTCGGACGTAATACAGGATTGATAGTATTTATAATTATTTGCGATAGTAACGCCCCTATTAATTTCAACTCTTTTTTTGCCAAGCTATACTTTTTTTGTTAATGTCGGACTCAAATAAACGTCCATGTTCATTGTTCATCATAGTCATCACATAATTGTTTGTACTGGATGGGAATCGAACCCACACCCTGCAGCTCACAAATCAGAGGTAGGTACTATGAATCAAATGAGATAATTATAGCGCCGTAATTTTTTTTTGTTCGTTTGTCCCTCATCAACAACGTAGTAGAAGTCGATAGTGTATCGTGCAGGGTAGCGTACCTTATACTCAGAGTTACCGACCGGTATTCGCTGAAGGTCATACAGGTATATGCGGCGACCACGGCACACCCTGACGATGAAGTAGAGGCATTGTATGAGGAGATATCCAAGGCCATACATGTCTCCGAATCTTACTTCACCGTTGTTATGGGGGATTTCAACGCCAAAGTGGGCTCACGGAATGTCGACGAGTTGAGAGTGGGATCGCATGGATATGGACAGCGGAACCAGAGGGGTCAGCGGTTGGTCGATTTCATGGAGAAGGTGGGACTCTTTATGATGAACTTATTCTTCGAGAAGCGGCCTTCCAGGAAGTGGACGTGGATAAGCCCCGATGGTTCAACCAGAAATGAGATTGACTTCATCATGACGACCAAGAAGCGAATATTCAATGATGTCTCTGTGATCAGCAAGGTGAAAACCGTTAGCGATCACCGTATTGTCCGAGGCACATTTAATATCAATGTCAAGCTTGAAAGGTCACGTCTGGTGAAGTCTACGCTTCGTCCTGGCCCGGCCCAAATCCAGAACCCCGAAAACTTTCAACTCGAACTGCATAATCGCTTCCAGAGCCTAACCAAATGCGAAACTGTGGACGAGGTCAACAATGTAATTGTTGTAAATGTATTTGTAACTTTTTTCGGTGGATGCAAATGGCAGGTTGTCGTACAGTGTGGCGGTCTAAGGGGGAGGCCTGCGTTCAGCAGTGGACGTCTCCGGGATGATGATGATGTTTTTTTTTTGTTTCTTAAAATACCTACTGAAAAAATATTACAGAATGATGTCTATAATGTACCCTATACATTTGAATATAAAATCTACATTACCAAGCAACATTTGATTTGACCTTTTATTATATACAGGTCGAATTCAAGCTAGTAAAAAGGCAGCGCACAAAGTAACCGAATACTACCAAAATATTTTATGGGGCGACGTCGGTAGCTACCTGGAGCATATACTGCTTTGGTGGTCACCATATCCATTAGCTACTAGGTAAGACATTTTGTTGGACCTGGGTATGTTCTTAAACTGCATCCAGAACCATTGGAGGACGGGCAGCAGCGTCCTCTCGGTTAACGGTGGTGATCATTCTGCGTTCCCCAAGCCGCCTGCCAAGCGTGGGGATTATGACAACCCCTCCCTATTTAGAAGGCCAGCAGTGGAAGTCTTCGGCTGATAATGTGAAGACATTTTGCTAAATCGAATTACAATGTACAGTTTACACAATATGTTCGTTAACTGCACACAAACTAAAGTCTGTTTTGATTTTCCTTTGTAGATCTCCAAATTCAAGCCAAAATCTTCGCGAGTGGTTGTTTAAAACATTCAGTGCCAATAGTAAGTAAAACCAATCAGTTCTTACCGCACTTAACTACACCTCCTTTACTATTTCTACTTTTTTTCTAGTAGGTTTACACTAATCTTGGAAATCGATTTTATCCTACTTCTCATATTCATATTCATTTTATTGTAGCATTCCACAATGTATCTTTTTTAGGTGGTAAAAATTAAACAATACGGTTACAATTGTGGATCCCGTCGGGCATAGCTAAATGTTACAAGGTATGATAGAGAGGAATACAGCAATATCGTGATAAAGTAAGAATGTTTATAAATAATAGGACGGTTAAAAAATAATGTTTTTTGTTATACAACGTGTAACAAAAAGGTTCAACAATACGGAAGGGTATGTATGTACTCATCATTATGAACAACATTCACTATGGGACCAACCCTGAAATAGTGAAAAAAATACCAGCTGTTCCATACATTTTGTCCAAGCTCAATGAACTTTTTGCAGGGAACAGCTGTTTTTTTTCGCGATATCTGGGTTGGCCTCATAGTAAAAGTTGTTCATAATGATGAGTACATACATACACTTCAGCATTATTGAACCTTTTTGTTACACGTATATTTTTATCTGTGAGGTATTCTTCGATGTTATAATATGTTTTTCATCACACTTGCTCGTAAAGTGGATCTTATTGCATCGGTTTTAGGCTCATAATCCAAGCTATTACACACGGGTGCTTTTTACTTTACATTACGGCACTTGTACTATAATAGGTATAACCCGGTAAAGTCAAGTTTGTACGTGACTGCAATTAGACGTACGTATACGAAGGACTCTTAATATAGCCGGGTAATACTTACAGTTTTTTTGTAATACCAACAAAGAGTTCTTATGCCGCTGAAGTAAATGTCAACCTGCGCGCGCATTGCTGGTTTGGGCGCCATTTTCCGCAAATGTTTGTTGACGTTTTCGCTGTGTGGTTGATTATTATCAAAAAAATATGGTTTTTTCCTCGCAAGTGTGACGAAAACAGTCGTATGGAACTCTTGTGCTATTAGTCATTACGCTCTCGGCTTTCTAATCGCGCTCGCCTGCGGCTCGCGCGCATAATACCGCCTCTAGTGTAATGACCAACATAGCACACTCGTATCATAATGTACTATTGTTTATTAGGAGGGATTTGAGGTGTTTTAAAAAGTGTGCGTCCTTAGTTTCTTTTTTTATCGAGTCTGGTAACTTATTATATATTTTAATACACATTACAAATGGGCTAGTTGAATGGAGTGTGAGGCGCGACACCGGTAATATTAATCTATTTTCGTATCTTAAAGGGCGGTTGATGTGTATTAAATTCTAATTGTTGCATGATTCGAAATTACAAAATCTTTGCAATCCGGTGACAATACCTACAATAATTGGATACTAACAGACTGATATGAGCTGAAGCCGCTGGAAGTGGATAGTTGAACCTGTCGATTTTGGGTTCCATTGATTTATTGAAACGTGTGGTTAGTAGATTTTTCGAAACCTATACCTGATAAAGGCGAGTTCTTCAGTTTTTTAAACTTTAATAAAAAAAAACTGAAGAATATTTTATTGGTGAAACATCACAAGCATCTTCTTTTGTTGATTTCAGATACTCCGGATTTAGTATTGTCAGCTCTGCGAGTTCTTGCCGATTCTTTGGGCTGTCACGTGACGTCTACATCTTGGGACAAACATTTTGGGTAGGTAATAAAATAATTGCAACTTGATTTGATCACCACGTGGTTACTATCTGAATCCCCATTTCTACTTCATTATACAATGTGTAACAAAAAGGTTCAAGAATACTGAAGGGTACTTGTAGGTGTATGTACTCGTCATTATGAACAACTTTTACTATGGGGCCAACCTTCAAATCACGAAAAAAATATCAGTTGTTCCATACAAAAAGTTTCATTGACCTTGAACAAAATATATGGAACATCTGGTTTTTTTTCGCGATTCTAGGGTTGGCCCAATAAAAAAAGTTGCTCATAATGATGAGTACATACATACCCTTTAGTATTGCTGAACCTTTTTGTTACACGTTGTTATATCATTCTATTTCACTATCCCCACTTCCCTATCCCTATCCATTTATTAATCGCAAACATTGTGAATACGAGTTGGAATGCCGTAGGATATAATTTATGTATCCAACATTATCAACATCAGCCCGGAGACGTCCACTGCTGAACGAAGGCCTCCCCCTTATACCGCCACATTGTACGACAACCTGCCATTTGCATTCACCGGTTGCCCGCGACTTGTACAATGATATATATATATATATATATATAGTGGGAGGCCGCGCCTACGCTGCGTAGGACGGTTCGCGGTCGCCACTCAAGTACCTTTCTTCCCCATCAGTTGTCAGTTCTTCGAGCGATTTAGCCTACAAACCAACATTATCCAACATTATAACAGGATAATAAATAATAATTCGTCAAATAACATTGCTAATCTTTTCAGGGCAACGTTAACTACGAATTTGAAACCAACATCATTAAAACTGCATCCAGATTTATCAGTATACGTTTCTGAGGTAAATTTTTACTGGAATCATTTATCATAATGTATTTAATGATTCCACTCTACCCCTTAATAAAGCCCTATATAGAGAGTTCGTGATAACGACTAAGATCGCATTTATTCCAGTGTACAGAATCAGGCGCCGCGTTTGCCTTGATGTTGCAAGAGCTTGTTACTCTGAACAACCAATGTGAAGTTACGTGGGACTACATTTTAGGAGCTCCTATTGAAGACTTACCTATTGTCGAACAGATTCCTATACTGCATAGATTGGGTAAGCTTAAGATTTTGCGTTTTACCAGCAACAACACATTTCTAAACGCTTTGAACTCTATAAGAGCGTCATAAAGGCGCTAGTTGGAGATTGCAAAGCCTGGAACACAGATGAAAGGTTTCGTGTCTTTCTGTATTTTACCAAATGCACTTCGGTGAGTGCGCTCAGGTGTTTACCCTCGAGATGCCGCCCTCTGCATTCCGGTACAGGACGTCCAAGATAGGTAAGTTAAGTCGCTACACTCCTACGTAGTGGACGTGCCTCGTGTACGTACAAAGCGTCTCTAAAGTCGTACAAACCTTTGCAAGAACTGGAACTCTCTTTTTTTTTAATACAATCAAGTGACGAGTCGAGCAAGACGATCGCCTGGTGGTAAGCGTCACGCCTGCCATTAAAAGTAGCCGTGCCAGAATTGTGAACTTGCGAACACAATCCTGCGCCGCACTGCACTGCGCTCGTCACCCTGAGATATTAGATGTTAAATCTCTTCATACCCAGTAATTTATCTGGTAACATTGCCCTTCAAACCGGAACGCAGTAATGCTTGCACACTACTGCTTGGCGCTTGAATAACTGGCAAAGCTGTGGTACTACCCCAGGCGGACTCTGCAGTAGAGTCCTACCACTACAAAAACAGTTACTTTCAGTAACATTATTTTCTATCTCGAAGCAAAGAGTGATCTTCTGGGCAAGCGTGCTCCACCTAAGACCTTGTCTGCGCCTCTGTAAGATAAGGTCAAAGGCGAACCCGTTCAACATACAAAAATCCTTCAGAATAGAAGTCGTTGGCATAGGGCTGTATCGCTAATCTTTTAACTACTTAAGAGTTAAAGCCTGCCAACACCAACGGATGATACTGAAATAGGTACATAATGTTCCAGATCATTCAATTCACACGTACCGTCTGTGGTGCCTGGCAGAAACACGCCGGCTGGCCAACTTGTGGGAGATGGATGATTTCTTCAGAATAGCGCACAACGATATGCAAGCGTGCATGGAACAACTCATGAATCTACGTTTCGCGGATCATACCGCTACTATTGAAGCAGGTTAGTAGTTTTGGGACCTGGGTATGTCTTAAAACTGCATCCAGAACCACCGGAGCACGGGCAGCAGCGTCCTCTTGGTTAACGGTGGTAGCACTCCCCAAGCCGCCTGCCAAGCGTGGGGATTATGGCAACCCCTCCCTATTAAGGGACAGGCCTTCATCCAACAGTGGACATCTTCGGGTTGATGAGAGTAGTTTTTAGTTTAGTCTATTCTAGAGGTAGATTTCACCGAAAAACTTCCTTCTCCATAACTAGATAATATTTGAAGGTTTATATTTATTTGTTTCAGGAAAAATTGGTGTCCATGAAAACGTGTGCGCTAAAATGCGAGAAAAGCTTGTGTCCGAAGTCAAAGTCAACATCAAAAAATTAAAAGTAAGTATAGTCTAGTAAAGGGCAATAATCTATTTCTCGGATCTCATTAAGTGTGGCCATAATCCTAATTAATTTTGTTACATGCATGAAATTGGATTTGATCCTCTCAAAATCCACAATTTTTTTTTGTTTCGATAACGTCATCAAGCTACGCATCCCTAGGTAGTTAGGCCGAAGGTGCAGTTGATGATTTCACAAAGCGATGTTAAATAGAATAGGGAGTATGCATGTTTCAATTATTAAAAATAATAGGATAAATGGAGAGTTTAACTGAATCTGATGCTTACGTTGAAAATTAATTGAAATCGGCTGGTAAAGTTCTGAAATATATAAGCGTTTAAAGTATTTGGGAAGGAGTCATCTGTCCTTTTCTAGCAAAACACGTGCATAGTATAGAATTTGTTTGGAATCGTGAACTTTGACGTCATAAACCTAGTATAGTGCCCCTGTCTAGCATGAAACTAAAATGTTTATAACTTCGATATTTGTGCACATATTAAAATTTTACTTTCAATGTTTTGTTTTGTTGTCAGTCAGCTTTTTTGTGAGTCAATAAAAAAAATGCATATTCCCTATTGGTCGAATAATTTAACCGTGCGCAGAAATTGTACCGTGGCTGTACTCTGTTTTTCCAAATTTCGTCACATTGTTCTTTCTTTTTCCCACAGGAGGCGACTGAAGAGATAACATCAGTGTTATCGTCAGTGTGCGGTACAACGAGCCTGGCGCATCTCACCATGATATTCCCGAGCAACGCCGAGTGGCGACGCGTTGTTCACCCGCCCGACCCCACGCACTCTTTATACGTACACGAATTTTTAGGTAACAATCGGAACTTTTGTTTTTGTCCCTTATGGCACCTATAGCGATGTATTGAATACCTATTGAGGCACTTTTTGAATAGCTACCCTTAAAGGACGATTGGGCTATATCCATTATGCTGGTCCTTGATACCTACCACTGTATTTTATTTAAGCGTCGCCATCTTGTCAGCTCCAAAGTCGATTAAATAATAATTGAAATAGCTCACAACATTATGCTATGAATTCTATTTTGAATGCCTAAAAATATGATTCATATCCAAATTTTTGCTCTAAATCCGCCCTTAACTACTTAGTCCCTTAACAGATAAGCGCTGTAGTGGTCGATTCTTTGTGATCTTGAAAACATCTAGATTGCAAAGCCACAGAAGTACCGAGAACAGGTACCGGATTGCACGAGGCACGTTCATCCCCAACCATGTCACCGCAACAGGTTGCTTTTCAACATCATAGAGGTATAGCTCTCCAGCGGCCCAGAGCCTTGCTCCGTTACTTCAAGGAGCTGGTTATCATTATGGTCTTTTGATGGCTCGAGAACATTTCTCCTACAAACGCACTCACCGTTACGAGCAGGGGGCGAGGTAACGTTGTATGCATGCGATTGGCCAATCACTGGGATGACGCAATCTGAGTTATGAAATACATTGAAATTCTGACGTACTCGCAGACTAATTTTTGTACGAGGGGAAGTCGGACGATTAGTCAACAGGGTTTATAGTCTTTGGGTCGGGTTACAGTATCCTCCATGGGTCGGGTAGACGCCGGTGAGAAATGCACAATACACCCCAAGCGGGTCTTCAGCACCCCTATTCACAACTCCATCGGAAAGGTTTCCGTTCGGATCCACACTATCCGTCCAACTCATCTACATTCAGGATGACAAAGACAGAGGAAGCGAAATTCGAATCGGAAGTTTCCGACGCCATTCTGAATAGGCGTGCAGTGCAGGACTTATAGCCGAATTGAATCGAATAAGAATAATAACATCGTAACAATTGTTTTTTTTTCAAATTCCAGGTAAAATGCTCCTACCTGTTATAAATGCGACAGAAGATACAACTACGCTAAACATGGTGCTCAAAATAATGTGCGAGTCCTGGCTTCACCACATTTATGTCTCAAAGGTCAAGTTTAGGTGAGCCTCTTCTAATCAATAATTTTCTTCAAATGATCTGCCTACTGGAGCTCTTTTATCATAGTACAACAACAGAGAACCACTTTATAAATGTTCCTAGTTAACAGAGGTTTTCACAAATTTATGTTTTATGGTGGCACTTTACGTCGGCTATGTTTTCCGAAAAAAAGGGACGCATCTTTGCTGCCTGCATACGTGCGTCCCTTTTTATCCGGCAAACAGAGGCAATGTGAAGTGCCACCATTTTGTCTACGGGATTATGCTTCTACTGTTAGATGTCGCGAAAACATTTAGCGCGGGGCCCGCGCGGTAGCCGTTCAGCTATAGCTTCCTTATGCAAGTTAATGGTAAATGTGAATTCTATTGCCTAGGTGACAACGTTTATATTTATCGTAATAATGTAATTGCGCGGCAACCGCGTGACAGACGCGCGGAGACCGCGTCGGCGACGATAAATTTAAACGTTATTGCATAGGAAATAGAAGCTACATTTGCCATTAGCATAAATGAAACAGCGTTGACTGAACAGCTACCGTGTAGCAACCGGATCGGCGCGAACAATTTTTTTAATGCAATGGAGGACGAGCGAGATGTCCGACTTCGTAACAGTAGGTACAGGTCGCGTCATGTAAAAAAACCCTGGGTTAAGCTGCGCAGTAGGCGTTTTAGGCGATATCTAATATATTTTGCAATGTACCTAGCAATAACCAATATACGAAGCTGCGAGCAAAATGCTAATTAATAGTTATTTAAAACAATAGGCCTAGTACTTTTGTGCGCAAGTGTACACATGCGCAAACACACCCCCTCTACTTTCTTCCAGCGTTCTTATTACACGACGCGACCTATAGTACTATTATTTATTCTATGGCAGTAATAGTACTACCTACTGAGAAAGTAGCAATGCCAGAATTGTGAACTTGCAAATAAAGTCCTGCTCCGCACTGCACGGCGCACCGTAGTCAGCCTGAGATATTAGGTGTCGATTAATGTTGTTGTGTGTTGTTGTCTCTTCATGCAAGTAATTTCTCTGTAATCAAATAAATGCTTCTTCTTGTGTCAACGAACGTTACCTTTGGCGCAGTAAAGAAGCAGCCGTGCAGTTGTTAGCCGACTTCAATGAAGTGAGGAGCTGGCTGAACGACTGCAAGCAGATGTCGCCTTTAGCGAGGAAACAGATGTTGCAAAACGAAGTGTTGAGGTATAAGCACTGAGGTATATAGTCAGCGTGAAATATATGTTAGCGTGCTGGGTAAGTAGTCAAAAGAATCGAAAAGATCATTTAAAAATGTAAAGTACAAAAGTACCCAGTCAAAATAGGCAAACGGTAAAGTCTATGTATTTGACGCTGACTGTACTATACAGTAATTCCAAGTTTATTTTTTATTCTAATTACATATTATATTTTATTCCTCCTGAGCATTTTTATTTATTTTAAAAGGGACTGGTCGAGATGTTTGAGGGCGTTATGCTGTGTTAAGCTACATATTTTTGTTCCTATATAAGACATGGTGTCGATTTTCCACTGTAGTGCTTGGCTCGTTGACGTCACACCACCGCATTTAAAGTACTTAATTCCACTCCAGATACTTCCTGGCACAGCCAAACATCTTACACAAATTCACCACTACACCAAGTACCGTGAAATGACACAAATAAAACTCATTTTATATTATCTCTCGCACTCACCATACGACTACATTAATATAAACAAATTACACCGTGATCTTGGTCATCACGCACTGACCTGCCCGAAGTCCGAAAAAAGCCACATAAACCTAGCCTTAAATTATTATCTTATTTACACAATAAAATCACAGATATTGGGATCAATCACACGAATCAATTATTATGCAAACACCTGCGCCGGCACGTCTGAATCCTGTCAGACCCCATGCGAACTAACCTTGGACAATTCTCATCGTAGGTTGTGCAAGTCTATCATAACTCCTCAATATAAACTATTGGTCATAACAAACCACACATGTACATTTATATATGCCGAATTCACTACCTGTACTGATTTTTCATGCATTTTTTCTTGCTATCGAATAATTTTTTTAATAACTTTATATATACTCGATGTCTTAGACATTGCTTTAGAATGCTATTACTTAACATATCAATCACATCAAACATATGCCTACCGTAAAACGGGTACCGTATACAACTCAATAAATAACATCCTAACAAAGTATCTGTGGAATCTACGTTTCCATCAAATTTCTAGAATAGCGACTACAATCATACTTACTAATAATAAATACTACTTAGTACTAAAATTACCTACTATTTCAATTCACCTTTACAATGAAAATCAGAAAAATATTACTGAAGAAAAATACCTAACACTGCACCATAGGACACTACTCAGCCACAATATCCTGCCTACAGGTTTATATTATATCTTTATAAACATGTACCTAACGGAAATGCCTAAGATAAAAAAATACGGAATTATTCTACGTTTGGTTTCTCTATTTATCTGTACATATCAGATTATTAGTGACCTTTTTGAAACGTTAGACACCATCTTGTACCGCTCACTCATATACTCATACGTAGTTGGTCACGGGCTAAATAATTGTCTCAACGCTCGCACATATACTTATTTTCAGACATGTGACAATGAATGAAAACATATTACTCGTAGATGCAATTGATAAGACTGAAATAGTACACACCTATCAAACATTTGTGCCAGAAATGTGCGAAACTTATTTAGGGCTAGACCATAATCAAGATCAGTTTTTAATAGTAACTCAAAACATCCGTAGTATACGGAGCGATAATTTTGACAAATTTGCTGTTTTTCTGTCTCGACTTGGGTTTCTACCACACGTAATAATATTTACCGAATGCTGGCTAGACTCATCATTCACAGGTATACACTTAGACAACTACTACTGCTCATACTCGAAACAAAACATGAACCAAAATGATGGAGTAGTTGTGATGTCTCAAGTAGGTCTTCCGGTGAGCGTGACTGAGCCTCCTCTCAGCGAGGCCACGGGACTACTTATAGAGATAGCTAACGAGTACTCAATCTTAGCAGTCTACAGATCTCCTTCTTTTGTGAGTATAAATAATTTTCTGATATCATTGGAAAGGATACTCGACGAAATGAAGGGACATACCTCTATTATTATTGGGGATATGAATATTGATATAAGTTCTAGTCTAAAACATACAACAAAAGAGAAAAAAGCAGAAGAGTACTTGAGTCTGTTGGCGTGCAAAGGGTACTTCCCAGGCCACCAACATCCAACGCGTGAAAATGCTTGCCTTGACCACACTCTAATAAAAAGTTCACAACAACCTTCAGTTGTAGTGTGCACAAATAATATAACCGATCATAATGCAGTCTTAGTTGCCATCCCCGGCAAACCCAAGTCTATTAATACTGAGAGACAGTTTGTAGATATAAATTACGAAAGGGTTATTAATGATCTTGTAAAAACAGACTGGTCCAAATACTATACACACACAAACCCCAACGATGCAGCTAAAGACCTTGTGCTAATACTTAATAATACCATAGAGTCTAATAAAACTATTAAAATAGTACGCAACTCAAAATACATACGTAAAGATTGGATTACTCCTGGTCTAATCAAATGTATACGAAAAAGAGATAAACTACACTACAAAACAAAACAGAAACCAAAGGACTTAAAACTATTAGAAAAATACAAAAAATACAGAAACCTTTGTAATAATATATTAAAAAACTTAAAAAAATTATACGAATCTAACGAACTAAAATCGAATATAGGAAACAGCAAAGAGCTTTGGAACTCCATAAAAGATATTTGCAATATAAAACCCACAAAATCAAAAAGTTGCAATTTACTTAACACAGGTCCCACTCCAACGCAATCTTTAAATGGTGTCAATCACTATTTTGCTACTGTAGGCGAAGCGCTAGCAACAGAGATTCTAAATAGAATAAACTCTACTGAACAGGAGTTAGCACAATCTGTCTTTCCAACCACATCTTCTGTAAATTCTCTTTTCCTAGCGCCTACAGACCCTGCTCAAATTTGCAAAATCATAGCCGCACTCAAAACAAAATCTGCTCCTGGTGGAGATAATATATCAAATCGATTACTAAAATCCGCCAAACATATCCTGGCAGCACCAATTGCGTTTCTATGCAACCTGAGCCTAGAGTCTGGCATATTTCCTGATTCATTCAAGGACGCTAATATTTGCCCTATTCACAAGTCAGGTGAAACTAATCTACCATCAAATTACCGTCCAATATCTCTACTGACGTCTTTATCTAAGATCCTGGAGAGAGTAGCAAATAAAAACCTAAAGAGTTTCCTCGAAAAAGAAGGTATTTTTTCACCGAATCAATATGGCTTTCGATCAGGCAGATCAACGGAGGACGCCGTTACTTCCTTAGTAGACTTTGTTATTGAAAAACTCGACGGAGGGCAGAGATGTATCGGCGTCTTTCTCGACCTTGCAAAAGCGTTTGATACTGTGTCTCGACCTATATTGCTGAGGAAGCTCGAATGTATTGGTGTGCGAGGTACCTCTCTAGAATGGTTCCGCTCATACCTATCAAACCGTAGGCAACGCGTTAAAGTTGACGAGTACCATAGTGACTTTGAAGAAGTGTGCTTTGGAGTCCCCCAGGGTAGTGTGCTGGGTCCGACTCTGTTCTTGGCGTATATAAATGACCTCTGTCAACTTAAATTTGGACAGGCTAAGCTGTTTTCCTTTGCTGACGATACAGCTATTATCTTCCATGAGCGAAACTGGGAAGCGGTGTCGAAAGCAACCAATGAGGGCTTACGTGTTATCGTTGATTGGCTCCAACGTAACCTGCTAACACTGAACGCTAACAAAACTAAAATTCTGGCCTTCCGTGTATCGAGCCGATCAGCTCCGAGACATCCTCCATGCATTAAACTACACACATGCATATCTAATACTCATATTAAGAAAGTATGTGAGTGCCCTAAGTTAGAACAAGTCAATAATATAAAATACCTAGGCATACACATTGATGAGCAACTATCGTGGACCAAACAAATAGAAACTATTAGAGCTAGACTTAGAAAACTACTATTCATCTTCAAAAGGCTTAGAGCTGTGGCTGACACTAAAACAATCAAATTAGTCTACACTGCGTTATGCGAACCCCTGTTGACCTATTGCATCACGTCCTGGGGCGCTGCTTGCAGCACTCACCTGATGAAAGCTGAACGAGCTCAGAGACTCGTTCTGAAAGTCGCCCATAATAAACCCTTCCGCTACTCAACGGACGATCTATATAGGGAAACAAAAGAACTCAGGGTGCGACAGCTATTTGTAAAATGGTGTACTTTAAGGTATCACAAAACTGCTTTTTTAATTAGTAACTGTGAGCGAAAAAAAGTAACGTCTTCGCGATCTCTAAGATGGATACTTCCAAAAAGAAAAACAAGCCTAGGACAAAGATGTTACAGCTATTTGGGTGTCTTCGTGTACAAACAGCTCGAAAAATCCCTAAATTTAATAAATAAAACAAGGCACATATGTAAAAAGAAAATAAAAGAATACCTAACGACACTAGACTATAGGGAAACTGAAAACCTGATCAGGCCAATTGGCATGGCGCGATTTTGACATAGTACAACCTTCGGCACACAACTCGCAACCTTTCTCAAAACAATAACACTCAATCACTCACACACTCACCTCACACCACAACACACACTTACTTACTTACTTAATTTACTTTTCTTCACTTTAATCACAATCCTTGGCATTAGAAACACACACTTGGTTATCTCCGCGAGGCCAACCCTCACGAGGGTGGTGCCACGCAGAGATGCCTTTCGACCACAAACACACCTTATCCATCAAACATAGTCTCGCACTTATTATTATATTAATCAACAAACAGTTTAGAAGTAATATTATTAATGGAATGGTTTTGGCATGTGCATCTTTTCTCACAACCTGGAAGAGAACTAGCTCCCACAAACACAGGGTATCCCTACTGTGGGAGCTAGGGTCTTAAATCTTATGTGTAAGTTACATTGCTTTTTAATTTATTATGATACAATGTTTCAAAACATGAAATAAATTCAATTTAAAAGAAGTTATAAAATAATGTAATTTGTAAATATTTTTTGCAACGAAATAAATTATTATTATTATTATTATTATAAAAGTAAAACGCTTGAAATGCTATTTTGCAACAGATTAAAATAGATCTAATTACGATGCAATGTGGTTTGGTTTCCTACGCGTCTATTTAAATTGTCTTTTTGAGTATTCTCAGTAAAACATGTATATTGGTAAAATTGTCATTAAGCGCATTTACACTTAATGCCAGCTAGCGCGGCCCGTCACATTTCCGTTCTATTCACTTCTCTCTTCAGTGGTCACACCCGCCGTGTGGCAAATCGACACTTTCATACAAATAAGGTACAAAATCAGCTTGCACTGTATGACATCAGTCATAAGCCAGAAGACGTCCACTACTGGACGAAGGCCTGTCCCTTAATAGGGAGGGGTTGCCATAATACCCATGCTTGGCAGGCGGCTTAGGGATCGCCGAGTGTTACCACCGTTAACTAAGAGGACGCTGCTGCCCGTGCTTCGGTGGTTCTGGATGTAGTTTTAGGACATACCCAGGTCCATTGAATATGACATGATTGTAGTTAACTATAGATATATTGTAGTTCAAGTGTAGGTATGTTATCTGTGGTCCTGCGTTGCAGGCGGTGCGAGGGTGTCGGCAGATTGCTGCTGCACGCGCCTGGAGACCTCATCTCCATGCACGACTCCACCTTGCAGTCCGCGCAGCAAATACGAAAAGATGCCGGTACGTTTGAAACAATCTGTACTACATATAAAGCCGCTGCGGCCCGCCCTCCGGTGGTTCTGGATGCAGTTTTAGGACATGCAGCCTTATCATGGATGTTCGTGATTCTGATTGTGACCGTGCGCGAGCGGGAGGGCGCATGGCGCGAGTGTGTTGGTACGAGCGGGATGGCATGCTGCCGCAATCAGAATCACGAATATCCATAATAAGGCCGCTGGTCAGGTTCAAGGTACTCTTGACTACTATATTGCATAAATGAGTTGCCGTGCATCGCTGTCACCTACAAAAATAACGTTTAATTGTTTTTAGAGATCATAATTATTTATTTCTTGTCAAGTAATAACTTCGTTAGCGTACAGAGCCCGTTATCGCTTGTATGGTATAAACTACACTGTGGCGGAGATTGGCAAATTAGTCCACCTTTGAGTTGCTTAAAGTTGAAGGCAATCAGTTCTGTTGTTGAATGCACTATCCGTCCCTATTAGACAAGCTCCTTCACTCGCCATTTTTAAGGAGCAAATTAAGCAATTATATTTATCGCAAGTGCTTCCTCGTTGATGCTAGTAAATTCTCATAATTTTATTATATCTCTATATTGTCATATAATATATATATATTATACATATACATTTATATGTTCTATATATTAGTTTATTATAGACATTGTAGGCATTTTAAGTATTAGTATGTTTTTTTTTAAATGTTAGTATAGTTATAGTATGTATGTTTATGATTTCACACACTTTTCTTTTCTTGCACACGCCCGTCTTCTATGCATTCTTTATATCCTCTCCATCCAAAGGTTGCCTGGAAGAGATTGCTTTTAGCAATAAGGCCGCTACTTGTTCCAATATTTAAGTTTATTAAATTATTTCTGTGTAATTCTCGGTGTGAACAATGAAGAGTTAATCAATCAATCAATCAAGGCAATGTTTTAGTTTCAGATACGGAAGCCCCGGAACAGCTGATGCCGGCGGAAATGTACGTCCCTAACCAGAAGCAATGGCTCACGCTGCGCGCCAAGAAAGCGAAGGGACCTCTCGCCTTTACCCTGTGCTGTATTATCTTGTCGTGATCCTAACAATAAAATAGCTTTTTTATGTGTCCATATTGTTTTATTTTTCTATGGCCTTAGATTCAAGTGCGAAGTGTGATTTAAAGGTATAAGCGATCTTCCTATAAAGCTATTTGTAGTCTGTGGGATACATCATACAACTTTTGACAGCTCCGTCGCAGAATGTCACTTTCCTAAAATGTCTACTTTACGCAAAACGTCCATATCCAAACAAGCAGTTTCCTATTTTGTTAGTTTTTGTTATTCAAGTTATATAGATATAATAAAAACAAATAATTTTTCTATGTTTATATTTTCTCTCAAGTTTTCGCTTACATCTATTTAGCCAAAAGTTTACAGAATATTGCAAGTCGATAATTTCAAGTTACAAAATAGATAACAATTAAATTATAGCCAAATTTAAATAGCTACACATACCAAAATTCAACAACATAACATTTTGAAGAAAAACTCGTACATTCGTGTCAAAATAGACCCGACCACGTCCGGGCGCCGTAAAGTATTTCAGTGGAAGAATACATAATGTTGTTATTTTGAGTTTAATTCTGTTAATCTTAAAATAACAAGTTTTAATGATGACGCCAATTTGAAAATAAAAAAAACATTACAAACTATTATTTAATGTTGATTTAAATCCTTCTAATACGGAATCCTAGCTGAAGCTGCTAACTAGCATAATGGTAGACATAATTTTATTTTACACTATAATGCTAACTGATTTTGCGTCAATTTAAATTAAATTAAATATAATTCAAATTGGATTTAGAAAGTGACTCATAAAACTATGATTTTATATAAATATTTGCAATTATATCTAACTGCAGTTTAGGATAGGTATCTACCAACAGTTATTACTATATTACAAAAAAAAATGTACAGGCTGATTCAAACTTAATGGCGGCCGTGAAGTTAGGCGTGAGACGCTGAGCAGTAGCAAGAATGAGGCGTGCGGTGTGCGAACAACCGCAGTCTCGCTTGCAGCGCACTTCACAGCCGCAATAGGCTATTTGACTCTATTGAAAATATGCTACAAATTTATATAATCCTAATAAATTGCAGCGTAAAAAAGCATATCTATTCATTTTTTGACTAAAATAAGATTATTTTCTGCAAAAAAAACTAAAATATAATATATATATTTTGAAGTTTGGTCACGTGATGCAAAACACTGTGTTTGGTGGCAAGTTTTGTGACGTCACACCGAAGTAAACAACGAGATCCAACGTTCATTTTCATCACGATTACAGTGAAATAAAGCAATTTTCAAGTGAGTTACCACAAATATTTCTTACATAAACCACTTCTTTTGCTATATCTATGCCTTGATCGCTTTCTTTCGCTTGTTGTTTACTTTGGTGTGACGTCAGATATGTCACGTGATCCAAATCGCGTTATGGCGCGTTTTTTTTGTGATTCAAACTTTCACATCGATTTTTACCGAAAATACGACAGATCTCAAGGAAATATTGATGTGGTGTGCATTAAATATAGTAAGAAATAATTTAAAACAATTTCCCAATAGTAGTCAAATACCCTATTGAACCAGTCTATACCAGTTACCTGTCATAATTGTCACCATTCAAAGGCGGATCCAGAGGGGGGGTCATGACACCCCCCTGGGCTGGGTGTAGGTCGTCTACTGATATTTTTTCTTGTTGTAAACGAATTGGAGCCTGTCCTAACTAGACCTGGACTCAACTATATGACCCCTGACTTAAAAGCTGGATCTGCTCTTGGTCACCATAGTACAAGCTTTGCTTAGTTTGCGACTAGATGGTGTTGTGTGAAATGACCACCATTTTTGTTTAATCTGTTTTTACACATTACGTTATTCTTCGTTGTCTGAATCGGACATCCTACATTTCTGTTTCAACTTGTCGTATTCATTTTTCCTGATCATTTCCGCTTTGGTCTTCTCCATGTCGTTTAGTAAGCTGCTGACTTCTATATTGTCGGTTTTCTCCGCCGGCAGTGATTCTGCCTCGCTGTCGAGCCCTGATAAAGATACATTTATTAGAATTAAACACGAGTAGAAAATGCGTTTGGGACTTTTGGCGCGAATCGCGAAAAAAATATGTCACTGCTTTGTATTATTAATTTGTAGTGGTAGGACTTTACTGCAGAGTCCGCCTGGGGAAGTACCACACCTTTGCCAGTTATTCAACCGCCAAGTAGTGTGCAAGCATTAATGTGTTCCGGTTTGAAGGGCAATGTTACCAGAGAAATTACTGGGTATGAAGAGATTTAACATCTAATATCTCAGGGTGACGAGCGCAGAGCAGTGCGGCGCAGGATTGTGTTCGCAAGTTCACAATTCTGGCACTGCTACTGTAGGTGGCAGGCGTGACGCTTACCACCAGGCGAACGTCTTGCGTCTCGTCACTTGATTTTATAAATTAAAAAAACTGAGTGTCTTCAAGTCGCGAGTGAATCGGTTTCTTCTAGGCAAGCGTCCTCCATCGCAGGCTGCATCTTCGTTTAACATCAGACGAGATGGCAGTCAAACGCAAGCCTATAAATAATCATTTAAAAATAATACGCTTTTAAAAGAAAAATACAACCGACTTCAACTTCGAATACCTGGACGACATCATCATATTTTCTAGTAATTATGATTTAAAAACCAAACTACTGAACCGATTTATAAGATAAAACTTATATGGGACTACCTCTGAAGTATTACCTACCAAATTAAAAAAATAATCATCAAAATCAGTTCATAATTGGCGGAGAAATCGCGAAACTAACATACAAAAAAATAAAAACATACAGTCGGATTGAGACCTCCTTTTTTGAAGTCGGTTGAAAACATACCTGATAACCGATGGGGAAGAAAGGTTATTGAGTGGCGACCGTGAACCGGAAGACGCAGCGTAGGCGCGGCCTCCCACTATATATATATAGGTGGACCGACGACATTGTAAAAGTCGCGGGCAACCGGTGGATGCAAATGGCAGGTTGTACAGTGTGGCGGTCTAAGGGGGAGGCCTTCGTTCGTCTCCGGGCTGATGATGATGATGAAAACATACCTGAATCATCGTTCTTAGTAGTTTGAACGTCTTCCTCGTCCGACAGCTCGTTGGAGCTGGTGTCGTCGGACTCGTCAGCGTCCTGGTCGAGCCGGTAAGCTTTAGGCACTTTGTCGTTCCGGCGCACGTCGCTCGGCCGGACGGGCCTGTCCTTCCTCTTCTTTCTCACGCTCTTGGCTATGACGCGTTTTTGGTGGTCCAGCTGCGGGAACAGTTCTGTGGGAAAAAAGCAACAAAAGCTTAGGACATTTCCCATTATAATTGGGATCACCGTGGAGTTCAGAGGCCAAACAACTGGTCCGGAGCCTTGGCCGCCGTTTAAGGGGGCGACTAATGCCAAAAGTAAATTTTTAAACACATAGTTTAATGATAAAGAACGTAAATATTCAGATTAAAAAAATACTATAGATAGGGGAAAAACCTAAAGAAGCCGAGTAACTGAATAGAATTTTGGAAAATAACCTGGTTTATTAAATAAAAAAAACAATTACCAACAAAAAAACAAGTGTTTTAATTCAAATGCTCTAAATTATCAGCGACATCACCACATTAATTTTACCGATAACATAGCCAAACTAATGTTTTAGCACAGTAATCGTTTTTTTTATTTATTTCATGCTTACATTTTGAATAATTAAATAAAATCCCACCTAAATTGCTCAAACCCATCATCATCATCAATTGTATAATGCGAATTTCGACTCTAAACTAATGCAAGACGCGCGGGTGAAATCTGATATTTTTCTGGCATTAGTCGCACTCTTAAAGGAGAGGAAGAGACCTCCGCTCGGTCTGATTTTTGGCCCAACAAATTTCCATTGCTGTGCAGCGCGGCAATGCGGCAACTGTATTGGGTACGTTTGGACCGGGTGCCGCGCGCGGGAGTGACCCCTAGGGCTAAGTATTCGACAAGGATTTATGATCCGCTTTTTTGTTTATATAATACTTATTATTTTTATGAAATTTATAGAGGGGTGTTGCCATAATCCCCATCCTTGGCAGGCGGCTTGGGGATCGCAGAATGCTCACCAACGTTAACCAAGAGGACGCTGCTGCCCGTCCTCCGGTGGGTCTGGTTGCAGTTTAAGGACATACCCAGGTCAGTAAACATACTATATGTACTTAAATTCTTCATCAAAGCTATTGGTTTTAACGATATAAACATCAGTCATCTACCCTATTGGCTGACCGATACCCACACCTAGGTTGATATGCTCGGTTAAGTGTTATTGAAAGCTCGCAATTAAGTAACGGACGACCCGTCTTGCTCCGGATGGGTGACCTCGAGTGGCATTTCCAACAGAGTATGCGCGCGCGCGTTCGTGTTGATACTGACCGTGTGCGTTGGAGAGCGCGATGCCGGCCGCGTTCATCTCCGCGTCCTGTATGGAGTGTCCGCGCGAGGACGCGAGCCGCACGCCGCGGAAGTACACTCCCACCGTGTACACTCGCGTGTTCGTCGGGCCCATGCACTCGATCACCCTGTATAACAAATGTCTCAAGTAAACATCTAATACACTCATATTATTTTATTGTCTAGATTATATCCAATTTCACCCTGTATAACAAACAAATTAATGATTCAAGTAAACATCTAATACACTCCTATTTTTGATTAACTATATTGTATCCAATTCCACCCTGTATAACAAATGTCTCAAGTATACACAACTATTTTTTATAAAGTAGATTATATCCAATTTCCAATCAGTGGAAACTTTTTAGTTTATTTGCTCTTACTATAGTATACTATTTTTCCAAGAGCGTTTACGTATTCGTTCACGTTAACGTAAACTACAATTTGTATGAAATAAGAGCAGCGCCACCTAGTGTCAAACATATCAAACAGAATATGTGAGTGTGAGTTTTTTTACGTCGTCGCTATCGACCATCGAGCAAGAACTTCACTCTAAAGTGAAAACGTTGGCGCTCCTGATTGGTCGTTTTGCGAGTGCGAACGTGCATTTTGACAGTTCGACGCGTAAATTCGAGTATACTTTACTACAATATTAATCGAAAATTTGTTCACGCGATGGTGAAGTTTTCGGAATAATTTTGTAACACTCGCACTAGGCACTCAGTTATCTAAATAATTAACGTGCAATAAATGATACACTAAACAATGCGCTACATGGGTGGCCACGCTATCATTTGACTTTGAATATCGGCCAACGTCTAACGACGTTAATAATGCCACTAGCCTATTAGCGTGCTAATACCCGGCCATATCTGCGTACTGTGTAAAATACCGCGCTAAATAATGGCATTACACGCAGGTGAAGCCCTAGCATAACATAAACTTTAAACGCTCATATATCAGAACACTATTAACAGATTTTTTTATTTTTTTTAATAAACATACTGTATTTACTTGAATTCTTCATTAAAGTTATTGGTTTCAACGATATAAACATCAGTCATCTACCCTATTCTGTGCACACAAAAAAAAATTATGTAAATTAATTTTTGATAGCTGTTTATTTTCCAATGAATACATAAACAAATAAACATCTAATACTTTAAGGTGTCATCATTAGGAGCAACTTTCACTATGGGACCAACACAGAAATCGCGAAAAACAGAACAGCTATTCCATACAAAAATACATTGACGGCCGACAAAATGTATTAAACAGCTGTTATTTTTCGCGGTTCCATTGTTGGTTTATTTATTTATTTATTAAGGAACAGCAAACAGTTGTATTATAAATTTTACATAAGGGTTTACTTATAAAATAAAACTTAATAATAATACAACCCACAGCGCTATCCACAGGTTACTAAAAGACTTTAATTAATTGTAATGCTAGGAGATGTCAACCTGAATAACAAAATAAAATAAAAATTAAATAAAATCGAAATAAACTCATAAAATAGTTCATTCGTCTATTTCGTACAACACAAAATTAATTGTACCTGACATAGTAGACGATAGATTAATTATTAGCAAGTATCCGTTTGAGAACAGAGCTTCTGGCATACTGCCGCCTTAAACTTATTCGCAGCGCAAGCAAAAATGTCTATATGTATAGACAAGTTATTATACGAGTCCACCATCCGGCGGGTAGGTGTGCGCAGGCCAGCATTTGTGCGGCATGTGCCCAGGGCAAATAAGCGCCCTGCGCGCACCTCCCTTTTCTGAATAGTCCTGGGTACAAAGTAGCACAAACTTGTAACCAAATCCATGCAATCAAAATTAAAATCAAAACCATTTGCTGCCATAGTAAATTCATTTGTATACAATTGCCTTTTATACACTGTCCATTATGTTATTCGCTTTTTGACAGCTCATAGAAAGTTGCCGACATAACTTTGTAAAAGCGTCTAGCAACTTATATCCAATACAAAATAAAATAAATTAATAATATTAATACGTTTAATCTACCTTATTTACAAGGTTACGTGGACAGGTGACATAGCCTCGTAAAGAGGTAATGCTAGATCTGACAATTTGTATGATTAAGACTGTGACTAGGACTAATATGACTAGAAAAAATAAATACATATATTTATACAGGGTTAGTTCTAATCAGTTAGCATCCTTTTAAGGGCATATTCTGAACATCAAAACAAACAACTTTTACTATGGGGCCGACATTGAAATCGCAAAAAAAACAGCTGCAGCAGCAACAACAAAAGCAACAGCAGAAACAGCAGCTGTGTGTGTGTGTGTGTGTGTTGTAACAGCTGTTTGTGTGTTGTATGGAACAGCTGTTTTTTTCGCGATTTCTATTTTGGCCCCATAGTAAAAGTTGTTCGTTTTGATTTACAGAATATGCCCTTAAAAGGATGCTAACTGATTAGAACTAACCCTGTATACGTGGCACTGGAAAATGCACATAGCCCGGCGCCATAATCCTCTTAGGCGGAAAGAAGAAAAAAATTACGAAGTTCTGAGGTAAAAAAAAATGCAACGTAATTGAGAACCTCCTCCTTTTTAAAAGTCGATTAAAAATGTGGTGTATATGTGCTGCGTTCCGTAATGCGCTAAAAGTGATAATATCCCGAATCCGACCAAATGTAATAGTCACAAAATATAAGGGGTTTGATTTGATTAAGTAATACTTATGACTTTGGTCGGATTCGTAATATTATCACTTTTAGCGCATTACGGAACGCAGCAATGGTATATGAGCAATTATTTGGATACGGCGCATACTGGAAATAGGCTTGACCATTTGGATTGCCGTTAAGACTTTCATCGGTCATTTTAGTCAAGGCCGTCTTAAACTATACTGGGCATACAAGAATTTGGGGCCCTTTAGAAAGTAAAGAAAGCGAACTAAACTAACAATTGCGGAAATTATATAGGTACTTCTAAAAGAAAAAAGGCAAAGTTTGACTTGATTTTGTCATAATTTGGTTTAATAAAATTGACATAATTTTGACTTAAATTTTAAAACATAAATAAGTTTTATTTTCACTGTTCTGTGCACGGCAAAATTTTTTTGAGAATAAATGTGAGAGTAATTGTTGGTCCTTCGGGGCCCCCTGAGGATGGGGGCCCTGGGCACGGGCCCCGTGTGCTCTTATGGTAAAGACGGTACTGATAACTAACTTGTAGAGCGGTATGTCCGGCTCGCCGCCCTCCATGGAGCGCAGCGTGAGGCAGCACTGCTGCAGCTTGGACTTGGGGTCGTTCCAGTCCTGGTTCATGATGAACTCCTGCAGCCGAGGGAACAGGCACGCGTTGCAGAACGCTATGCAGTAGTCTAGGCTCTGGAATTAAGCAAAGATACATTTTGTACGTTGTACGTACGGAGGGTAGAGTAGGAGGAGGATCTTATATAGGAGATAAGTTGAAAAAGTGTCCAGCTTTAGTAAAAATAGATTGAGATCGCTAATGCCTGGGTTAAATTATTAAAAATAATACGATATATGGAGAGTTTAACTGAATCTGATGATTACGTTAAAAAAATTTATTAAATAAACGGCTGGTAAAGTTCTGAAATATAAGCATTCAAAGTATTTGGGAGGGAGTCATCTGTCCCTTTCTAGCAAAACACGTGCATAGTATAGAACTTGTTTGGAATCGTGAACTTTGACGTCATAAACCTAGTATAGTGCCCTCTCTGTCTAACATGAAACTACAATTTTATTATGAAAACTGACGTGGTTTTGACACATTTATGTTTTATTTATACGGGAAACCTCACGTTGTGTGCTAAGCAGGACGCAACTGCACGCGCGTCGGGCTCTGTTTTCACTCTTTGAAAAAGGTCACCGGATGTGATCGAAACTATAGTCGGAGTATCCGATTTAATTAAACGTGAGTATTCCCGTATAAATAAAACAAAAATGAAACTAAAATGTTTATAACTTCGTTATTTGTGCACATATTAAAAAAATTCTTTCGATGATTTGTTTTGTTGCCAGCCAGCTTTTTTGTGAGGCAATAAAAAATACACATGCATATTCGTTATTGGGACCGGCCGGGCCGTAATAAGTCAGTTCACCATCAATCCGCGGATAGATCGTGCGTCCTCACCTAGCGTAGTTCAGCAATTTTTATTTCTTCTTTTTTCCTATTTATTTGGTTTGGCTAAAATATTGCAATACAAAAATTTACAGATGGCGCCACCAACGCTTTAGAAAAAACTAAGAATTTTGACGAGTAAGACACTCTGTAGCTTAATTTGGCAAAGCAGTTGGGACGGAATCCCACAGTTTACTCGTATGCAGGTTCGCAGCTTTAAAAAAACATAGAAATGATAAAATACCTTGTCAATGTACAAAGCTCCCAAGAAAGCTTCGAGCAGATCGGCCTTGTGTTTCTTGGTGGTGGGTTTTGCCTTCGGGTTGTTGTAGATGGCGTAAGAGGACATGTCGAGGTCGTCGCACACCATCGCCTGCGTGCGGTTGTTCACTAGAGATGAACGGAGCAACTGGAAGCAAACAAGTTTGTTTGTTTTCTGACCGACGACATTGTAAAAGTCGCGGGCAACCGGTGGATGCAAATGGCAGGTTGTACAGTGTGGCGGTCTAAGGGGGAGGCCTTCGTTCAGCAGTGGACGTCTCCGGGCTGATGATGATGGAGGTATTACCAATGGAGGTAGTAAGCCAAGGCCCTCTGCCACAAGGTATACGGTCAGTGAGCGTCAGCGAGCCAAGCACTACAGTGGAAAATCGATCCACTTTACCAATAAGGTACAAATAGTTGTTATAGGTATATCTACACGTAGATGCATTTTTTTTAAATATACAATCAAGTGACGAGACGAGCAAGACGTTCGCCTGGTGGTAGGCATCACGCCTGCCACTAACAGTAGCAGTGCTAAAATTGTGAACTTGCGAACACAATCCTGCATCGCACTGCACTGCGCTCATCACCCTGAGATATTAGATGTTAAATCTCTTCATACCCAGTAATTTCTCTGGTAACATTGCCGTTCAAACCGGAACACAGTAATGCTTGCCCACTACTGCTTGGCGGTTGAATAACTGGCAAAGGTGTGGTACTACCCCAGGCGGACTGCAGTAAAGTCCTACCACTACAAAAATAAATATTTTAATAAATAATTTTATAAGAAAATGCACCTGCCCTGGTTTATTATCATCGACTTCGGGGTTGGCCCCATAGTAAAAGTTGTTCGAACGATGAGTACAATGACCCCCTTTCGGCTAAGTACACCTAAGTATAACCCTGTATTCATGACTAATACAAAGAAATGTTCTATTATTATTAACGGGATATTTACCGTGATTATGTTGTGAAACAACACAACCGTGATAGTTTAAAACAGTGTTTAATACAAAGAAGTTGAAATAGAATAGACTCACAGAGAGATGTCCCTCGTGGTGGTCGGGGAAGTGTCGGTAGAGTCTGTCGGACACCACCAGCTGCAGCACGGTGTCTCCGAGGAACTCCAACCGCTGGTTGGAGCCGAGGGTCAGGTGAGTGAAGCCGACCGAGCGGTCCGTGAACGCACGCGCTAGCAGACGAATGTGCTTAAACTCTACGCCTAAAAAGAACAAAATACCATGAAATGACTAAAGATTCTAAATCGTAAATGAAGACTATAAAGGCAACTAAAAAAAACCGACTTTAAACTATTATGGGACTACCTCGAAAATACAAACAAAACAAAAAAAGGATTTTCGTAATCGGTCCACAATGGCGTCCACTCTGCGTTTTTTTCCGCTAGGTGGCGCATCGGTGATGTGGCCATAGTCAACTGTTAAGAGTAGACAAGTTGGTCACTTCTCCATAGAAACGCGGTAGTATTACTACTCCACTATGTAATTTTGTAGGTCCAAGATTACGTATTATATCGATTAATCTCTTCATTATCTAGGATTGTAAATTATTACGAAAGTAAAAAGTTAATAAACATGAAAGTTATGAGCCAGTAAACATCTTGTATTTTAGCTCAATTTTAACGCCACATTGGACGTCAATAAATAACAAAAGGAATACGAAAACTCTAAAATAATTTATCTAGCGGCATAGTTTAGTCCATAAACATTTCAAATAACTTAAGATGGAATAAATTAACTCAGAGTTTATTCAACCACATTACTGCAGCCAAAGGTCGACAAAAAAATATTTGCGCGCTCATTTATCTTTCTTTCTCCCTTTCCCACTGTTTGTTTGATGAAGAGAGCATGCTTTTTAGCCGCGCCCACCGATGAGTTCGAGCCGTCACCTTGTCGATCCTTAAACTCATATATTTTGTTGTTTTCTTTCTACAATTTAATGGTTTTACTCTTATGAGACTCGGATTACAAGGGAGAATCTGCATATACAAGTTTGTACATTAATCTTTTGCCTTGCTAATTAATGCTCTGTCCAACATAAAATGTAAACAACTATCTAACCTACAAATCTTTTTTCAGGCCGTCAACAGCTGCATAGATTCTTAAAACAAAGCACAGTACCCAGTATTATTCCTTGAACTAGATTATCGACAACGCCCTCATCAAGAGCAGGTAGATACGAGCAACGATTAACAAGAAAACTTGATTTTGCCAGGTCCGGACCGCCGCTGGCGCCATCTGCGAAAAGTTTTGCCTGTGGAACTCATTGACGGAGAAATTAGTAAATACACAGTGCTATTTAATCGGCTAGTGAGCGGTTGTGATGATGTTGTATACAAGATAACAAACAACTTATGTTGAAAATTTTTTCTAAATAAAAAAAAAACACGAAAGAGATATCAGCTGTTCCATACACTTTATCACAAGATCCATGAACACTTTGTATGGAACAGCTGATATTTTTTTCGTGAATTTTCGCAAGTCGTAGTTGTTTGTTATCTTGTATACAACAGGCTCAGGACCGCTCCCTAAACGATTAATTAGCACCTTGTTTAAATAAAATCATCATCACCCGGAGACGTCCACTGCTGAACGAAGGCCTCCCCCTTACACCACCACACTGTACGACAACCTGCCATTTGCATCCACCGGTTGCCCGCGACTTGTACAATGTCGGTCCACCTATATATACACCACAACTTTATTTAAGCTAGCTTAATTTTAACACGCGATTTATACATCGTAAATACGCTGTCAGTACACCTCTATATGCCATAGAGCTTCAGTTACAACAAGTTTATAATTACAAATATCCTGCCACAAATTATGAACACCATATTATGATAGTACAATCAAAATACTACGTCACCGTTTATCAATGAACGCGCTCATTCCTTCTCTTACGTATAACCCATTTCACTCGCACCGCAGCTATTCACCCCGCAATGATTGATGTGTCAAATCATAATGGAGTAGCGTGGGGGGGTTAGCTTTGTAGGCATTTTATTACAAATGTCGCGAAATCACTTTCAGGTATTGATAAAAATGATGAACCGACATTATTGTGTTCCAGAAACAATACCTACTACTACTACTGTAGCTTAGGCTAAGCTAAGCTTGTCTCGGAAACCATTTTAAATACATTTCGATTCTAACTTTCACTTCATACTTTTACGGGCTTAGGACCGGCAAAATTACTTTAATTATGTGACTGATTAAGTATTTTTTTTATTAAACACTTTGAAATGTAAGTTAAATGTTGCAAGAAAAATTTGGTAAATTTGGCGTATTTAAAAAGTTGGAATCAACTTTACAGTGATTGGTAATTAAAAAGATTTAAAAACACTTACATTACAGGTATTTTAATAATTGTTCGAAATGTCCACCTCCACTGTCAATGCACACTCTAGCACGGTTCACTAAATTGCTCTTTAGAGAGTCCAAAACGTTAACTTCACATCTCACTTCATCAAAAGCGCCTATGATGCGCTGTTTTAATAATTCGACGGTGTCCGGTTCACCAAAATACACTCGGCGTTTAATTTCATTCCACAGATATAAATCCATAGGTGTTAAATCCGGCGAGCGGGCTGGCCCACCACGACCGATCCAGTGGTCTCCGAACTGCTCGTGAAAAGACCAGTGGTCCAGCAACCGCTGATACGCACTCACAATTGTTATTCGGGTCGGCTGACGAGAGTACAGCTCACGATACATTTGCACGGCTGCAGTGGCATTTTCGTCACACATAAAATAGGCACGTAACATTAAAGTGTATTCAGGAGCACTGTATTGATACGCCATTATCAAAATAGCGCATCGACGACGCGGCGCGAAAGTTCACTGCAACCCGTGTTACCTTGACCGCAATTAGCACGCGACTAATGCCGCTACGTTGGTGTCGAGGCGGCTCCCTTTAAATTTGGCGGCCTTGCGGCGACCGGAGTCAAACGAAGCCGCCGCTTACGATGACTTTGATTACAGCCGCCCGCCGGCGTCTGCGCAGAATTGAGCGAAGAGAGGGACGCACTGCTTATGAATGACTTCAATCAGCTGACGCACATAGAAATAGAGTAAATTGCGTAAATGGTTGTGTTGCATATTTAGTGTCCAATAATTACCAAATTTTCGAGTCATTTTTTTTACCTCATATTTTCAGTTTTTTTCTTCAGGAATGTGTTCAGTATCGGAAATAGATAACGCTGTTAAAATTAAGCTAACTTAAAAAAAGTAGTGGTGTATATACACATATATATATATAGTGGGAGGCCGCGCCTACGCCGTCTCCCGGTTCACGGTCGCCACTCAAGAGGGAGAGAGAGAGGGGTTGCCATAATCCCCACGCTTGGCAGGCGGCTTGGGGATCACAGAATGGTCACCACCGTTAACGACGCTGCTGCCCGTCCTGGGTACTGTCCCGGTGGTACTGGATGCAGTTTTAGGACATACACAGGTCCCAACTCTCACCTATAGACTTCTCAAACTCGGTGAGTTTCTGCAGGAACTCGAAGTCCTTGATGTACTGCCGGTCGCCCAGCGGCTCCTGTTCTTGCAGCGGGTGCGGCCGCTCCTTCAGCCACACGTCGTACAGGTCGGCGTATTTGCACCAGAGAGCCAGCGCGAACACACGGTCCGCTACCTGAGATATTATAACGTACATGTATTATTATGAAACACTGTTTTAAGCTAACACGGCTATTCATTAAAAAGTAAGTTCGTATAGGCTGAGTGGCCAGCCCAGTGTGAGTGTCAAAGTTAATGTGCCGCCCGAAGGCCTCTGACATGGCTGACGGTTGTTGTTATAGAAACTAGAACAAACAACCGGGACCAACAATTTAACGTGTCATCCGACCCACGGTACCGCTCAGAAATAAATGCCACTCACGGTCACCCATCCGAAGACTGACCGGACCGTCCGTTGCTTAACATCGGTGATCGTTTAGAATCACCTAGACAAGCTACGCCACGAGCGCACAGATCTATGATTATTATTATTTATTAATGTATTATTTGGAAAACAAACAGCTGTACTCGGTTTTCACTCATCCATCTTCGACATATCTATCAAAATATCATATCTGCAACAAAAAGGTTCAACAATACTGAAGGGTATGTACTCGTCATTATGAAAAACTTATACTATGGGGCCAACCCTGAAATCGCAAAAAAAAACTGCTGTTCCATAGAAAAAGTTCAATCAACTTGGACAAAATGTATGGAACAGCTGTTTTTTTTTCGCGATTACACGGTTGGCCCCATAGTAAAAGTTGTTCATGTAATGATGTAGACATACCCTTCAGTATTGTTGAACCTTTTTGTTACACAATGATCGGTTTCTCCAAGTGGTAGTAGTAGTCAGTGGTAATTCAAATTTATCTAAAGTCAGTGTGAGATAGACACTTGAGAATTTGGACACATTCGCGCGTCCGTGATCTGTACAATCTAATACCAATTTTACAAAGCACGCGTTTATCCGTTCTTTGGCGTTACATAGCTCCGTTTCTACTGATCGTAGTTTTTTTTAATTAACTATAAACTATCGATTTGTAAAAATAATACAAAATTGCCCATACATGTTTTTCGCGAAAGTGCACCGAATTTTTTAGGGACGAAATATCTACTGAAAAAAGTGCCAATTTTTGTTGTTTTACAGCAAAAGGCGGCGGGTGCGAAAACTTGAATTTTTCATTACTAAAAAACTACTACATTACTTTTAATTTTTTCTTTTCTATCGACCTAAAAATATATAAAAAAACAGAATTACCGGACCTTTTGTGGGATAACTAACTGGCCTCTATTAACTGGATCATTACCACGGCTTATGGAAAGACAGTTTGCTTCGTAGTAGCTTACAGTACCTGTAATCCTGCGTCTAGGAAGAGCGCTCCCATGAGCGCCTCGAAGCAGTTCGCCATCGCGTGCTTCATCACCACCTCGCGGCACAGATCGGAACCGTGCGCGTACAGCATAAACTGCTCCAACTCTATATTCTGGCAAACAAGGTTTATAGAGAATATTTATATGAAGCGTTTCCACACTTGGTAGAGGACTCCCCAGATCTGTCAGAAGATCGGTTAGATTCTTTCCAAATAGTCAACCAGATTAACCTACTAGGGCCCCAGGGCATACCCCTTCTGGGGTGCCAGGGCAAGTCTGACCCCACTCCCGGCGACGGCCAAGCCGAGGTTCGTACCGTCTGAGGTGCCCTTGAGCTAGTCGCCTATAACCTAAAGTAGGCCGAGCGCCATTTGCGCTTGCCGGTGCCGCTTGCCGCTTGCCGGTTTTAGTCCGGTGACGCTGTAGAGGCCATCTGAAGCCAACAGCATCAGTCATTCATAAAAAAAAATAACAGTTGGGTCGCTGTCGTAAGCCATAAGACGTCCACTGCTGGACGAAGTCCTCCCAATAGAGGGGTGTTGCCATAATCGCCACGCTTGGCAGGCGGCTTGGGGATCGCAGAATGCTCACCACCGTTAACCAAGAAGACGCTGATGCCCGCCCTCGGGGGGGTCTGGTTGCAGTTTAAGGACATACCCAGGTACACACTTGGGTACTTCAATGTTATCTATGTATAGACAATAAGAAAAATACGCTTTTAAAAAAACTGACTTCAATTTCGACCGCTGGATGACATCTTCATATTTTCCAGTTATTTTGATTTTTACAGTAATTAAAAAAAACATACTACTGTAACGATTTCGATAAAATTTATATGGGTCCACCTCTCCTACCAAACAAAAAAAAGAATTTTGAGGCTCCTTTTGTGAAGGTGGTTTCAAATTAAGACGTGTCGCAGGACTTGAACCTACATACGAGAAATCTCCCGGGTTTTCCCGACTGCTTTTGCCAATTAAGCTAAATAAGTCTCAAGCCGTACCCGTCATAATTCTCAAAGTTTATAATGCTAATCATCTAAAACGTTTATAATGAAATCCAAAGATCTCAAGAAATCTGTAAATTTGATGTATTACAAATATTTACGTTGTGATTAAGCAATACGTCTCTGTTTGTTAGTCCGTTTGTTTGATCTATAATGACGTAAAGACTGATTCAAACTTAGCCATTAACGGCCTTACTTAAAAAAACTTCTCAACCGTTAGTCACTGCTTAAGATGCTCTGCCATCTTCTCACTTACGTGAAGTTGCACGTGCTAGAAAAGGACAGAGAAGTTTAAGCAATGACTAAGGTTGAAAAGTTTTTTTAAGTAAGACAGTAAGCTAGCTGCATTAAGCAGGCTGTGAAGTGCGCTGCAAGCGAGACTTTGCGATTGTACGCACACCGCACGCCTAATTTTTGCTACTGCACAGCGTCTCGCGCCACAGCCGCCATTAAGTTTCAATCAGCCTGTACATTTCGTGAACCGTAATAGATAACCGGTTATTTTTTACATAGTATGTGTTACTATCGCGGATTACCTAGTGAAACTTGTAGTGGTACGGAACCCTCATTGTCCGAGTCGCAAGTCCGACTCGTACTTAACGGCGTTTTTTAATGTATGTTCACCGATTTCACCGTCATTCTCCTCATTTCTCCGATTTAGAATTTTTTTTTGCTGTATTCTCGAGGTGGTAATTACACTTTTTTTTTTTTTTTTTAAAGTCACTTGTCTAATAAATATGTATATATGTATAAATCTATTTATTTTATTTTATTCTAGGCACATATTACCTTAGTATCATCATCATCAGCCTGGAGACGTCCACTGCTGTACGAAGGCCTCCTGTTTAGACCGCCCCACTGTACGACAACCTGCCATATGCATCCACCGGTTGCCCGCGACTTTTACAATGTCGTCGGTCCACCTATATATATCCCTCTCACCTCCCACCTCCCACTATATATATATATATATATAGTGGGAGGCCTTGCTACGCTGCGTAGGACGGTTCGCGGTCGTCACTCTAGAAATTTTCTTCCCCATTGGTTATCAGTTCTTCGAGCGATGTGGCCTCATTACCACTTCAACTTGCAAACCCAGCGAGCTATGTCGGTAACTTGGGTTCTTTGGTTCATATTACCTTAGCAAGCTGCGCCAAATGCTGATTCTGCACAATGGACGCTCTGTAAGTGGCCAGCCCTCCTTCAGCCAAGCCGGGGAACATGCGGAACAGATGGATGGAGGACAGGAACTCCACGACCGCGTCCCCGAGGAACTCCAGCCGCTCGTTGTGTTTAATCTCGGACTCGGTCTCGCTCCGCTTGCCGAACCGGGACATTATGTTGATCAGGGTAACGATACCTAAAAGAAATTTCGTAATAGAATTAAAACCGAATTGCAACTACCAAAAAAAGTTACCTCTAACATCACACCTTTTACATACGCATTTTTTTTGTCGAGTGACTTAACGAGCAATAAGTTCGCCTGGTGGTAAGCGTCACCCTGCCAACAATAGCAGTGCCTTGCGAGCGAACTTGGTAACAAAATTCTGCATCACACACCGCACTGCACTGAGCTCGTAACCCTGAGATATTAGATGTCTAATCTCTTCATGCCCAGTAATTTAGCTGGTAACATTGCTTTTCAAACTGAAATAGGAATGCTTACACAGTAAACCATGAAGCTTGAGCTATTATTATTTGGCACCCATCAACCAGAAGACGTAACCTTGAAGACGTTAACCTGGAACACTGCTAGACGAAAGCCCCCCTTAATAGGACGGGATTGCCATAATCCCCACGGTTGACATGCAGCCAACATCTAACATACTCGTACAAAACGAGAGCATCTGCTGCATGGGGTTCGCGACAGTGGACGCGCATCTGAATGCGACGTGGTGATCTCCGCGTGCTGGAATACTCCCGACACCGCACGGGACGATTTTAGCGACGAAGAGCTCCAGAGTGCGCCGGCGCAGCACTACACTCTACCCGCCCCCACCCCGTGCTCGCAAAGCAACCACTCTCATCACGCGCGACGCGCAGCGGCCGCATGCGGCGCTGCAGCGGCGGGCGCCGTTTTTATTCTTTGAAAAAGTCACCGGATGTGATCGAAACTATAATCGGAGTATCACGTGAGTATTCCCGTCTAAATAAAATAAAAAAGGATCCGTTTGGTTTCGTTACTCGACTGTAAATAAAAACCTCACCCTTCTTCCTAGTATAATGTATCCTCCTATCGCCATACTCCGGTTGCCGTATCCCACAGTTCGTTAAGCTATTCCTGGCATGGTCCGGGTTGGTTCCGAAGTTCTCTCTGTACGAGGGGTGAGTCAAAGCGGTTTGCAAGAGAAGCCGCTGTTTGAACACGTAGCCGATCTTCTTCTCTAGCGCTTCCAGAGACTTGTGGAAACGGAGATGGCGGACCAATACAGGGATGAGCATTGCGTGCTGAAATATAAAGGAATGGACTACAATATGAATACAGAACCTGGGTATGTCCTAAACCTGCATCCAGAACTACCTGAGGCCGGGCAACAGCGTCCTCTCGGTTAACGGTGGTGAGCATTCTGCGAGCCCCAAGCCACCTGCCAAGCGTGGGGATTACGGCAACCCCTCCCTATTATGGGGTAACCCTTTATGGCCTCCCCCTCGTCGAGGGGACGTCAAGCAGCGGACTTCTTCTGGCTGATGATATACATAACTATATCCAATACACGAGCCAGTGGACCAGAAATCCAGTCTCTAAGAGTGGCCATGGTCGGCTCTTGAATTTGTCCCTTAAGGCGGTCTCGGACTGGGGCGATGCCAACTTGGTCAAGTTCAATGCAGCTAAGGTCCAGGCGTATGTTCTCCGCTAAAAGGAGGCGATTCGATCTGACTCCTACTTTTCGAAATGTAACCGTGCCGATAACCGACCATTTTGATCTCTTGGGCGTTATTCTGACTCCAACCCTCAACTTTGGCTCTTACATTGAGTCAAAGGCTCAAATGGCTGACAAAAAGCTGGGTTGTCCTCTCGAAGGTGCGTCGGTATTTCACGCCGGAACAGCTGCTCTCATTATACCAAGCGCAAGTTCGGTCGTGCATGGAATACTGCTCGCACCTTTGGGATGAGTCGGCTAAGTACCAGCATGAGACGTTGGAATCAATCGAGAAACGTGCCAAGAGAATCATTGGCAACGACTCTCTGGCTCGAACAATAATGTCTTGGTCATCGCCGAAAAGTAGCTAGCCTTTCGGTATTTTATCGGATACATTTCGGAGTGTGTTTCGGATTTGCATGATCTTATTCCCCCCTGCCCATTATTCATGGTTGATATACCAAGAACTTGATCTGGGTATGTCCTTAAACTGCAACCAGACCCACCGGAGGACGGGCAGCAGCGTCCTCTTAGTTAACGGTGGTGAGCATTCTGCGATTCCCAAGCCGCCTGCCAAGCGTGGGGATTATGGCAACACCCCTCTATTAAGAGGGAGGCCTTCGTCCAGCAGTGGACGTTTTATGGCTGACGACGAACGAACGATACCAAGAACTCGTACGAAACGGTTTGAATTGGCCGCATTAAGCAATTCCCCTAAAAGCAGTTCATCTTATGAATTCTTAGCAGAATGAATTGTAAAAAGTTGCTCTCGAGTAACTTCTAACGAATCTGCTAGATGACGTTATGCAATTCATCTTTCATCGACCATTTTACGACTTTCTATAGAAAACTGTCAAACTAATGAATTCCGTAATAGAATCATTTGCAAAATCATAGTATGAATTGGCGCTTATGAGACTGTTTTACGATTTTCGAAATGAATCATCATAGGATCATAATGCAGAATTGCTAAACGCGACCATTTTAGCCCCCCTGCTGAACAGTGGAATGCGCTGCCCGAGTGGGTTTTCCCGATAATTATAATCTGGGTGTCTTCAAGTCGCGAGTGAATCGGTTTCTTCTAGGCAAGGGTGCTCCATCTCAGGCTGCATCTTCGTTTATCTTCGTCAAACGCCTATAAAAAATAAAATTAAAATAAAACTATACTTACTTGTACAACATCGCACATAAGCCCGGTAGTATGGAAACCATTAGATGATATCGCCACCGTCACATCTCTTTTCATTTTGCTCTGTGTTCGCATTTCCTGTAGCTTGGCTTCCTTCGCGGCTAGTTTGGAACGCTCCTTGTATGTTGGCTTCGCCATATTGGCGATGAGGTGTCGGTATTTCACGTAGTATCGCCACGCTTTCTGATATCTGGAATATAAATCGCATATATATGACGGAGTGCAACATTGTGTTTTTGTGTTGTGATTGTTTGTTTTGAGAGCGTAAATCAGAGTGGGTCCCATCCACCCCGGTGCCCCTGCCCCGGCCCCCGGACCGGGATTGCCAGTGTTTTCTTGTGTAGTCGACAAAAAGGGAATTATGTAAATTAGAAACATTTGTCTATGGCGATATCAGATTTATAGCGGGTATCACCCGAATGGGGTTGTACGTGGCAACACTGCTTACTTTTGTTAGAATTAAATGACCTAGTAGCACTTGGTCTATATCTAAATTTCACATTGCACCATGCCTGCTTAGTGCTTATGGTCCATCCTTATACTAGCATTTTGTGGAAGCATGAACATTATGGTAAATGGGAATATATATCACCCTCGACTGCGTAAGCAACTGAAGTCGGTAACCTTGTTTTATAAACCACTTACTCGGGATTGCCAGCGTAGCTCAATTGCGGAGGTCTGATGCCAAAATGTACGATCTCCGGAAAGAAATCTTTCGCCACCTCTTTGTCTTTTTCCTTGTCGCTTGTTACTGGCGGACTGCGGTCTAATTGATCCACTCGTACTGAGCAGGGCTTCCTACCGGGATAGGTCACTATCATGCCTGGAAATGATGGGTTTAAATACGCATTAAGTTTACGGAAGACGAACTTTAACCCAGCCCATTAAAAAAAACTTAAAAGAACACTGTGAGAAACAACGCGAGAGACTTAAAGGAACACTAACTGATATAACGTCGATTGTAGCCGTTATAAGTCTAACACCTTAACACTAGACTAGACTATTAGCTTGTATACGAAAGACGAGACACGAATGAAGAGGTATGTAGCGAGAAGCAGATTTTGATATTCCAATAATAATGGAAGCTTTCGCAGTAAACTTAATGCATAACCCGTTAACATTAACGAGTTTTCCGTTTACCCGTGCCTATCCTGTATCCCCCACACCGACTGGGGGATAGGGGGTGGGCATATCCTCTGCCTATATGCGGCTTCCTGAAATAACCAGGCACAGCTTAGGGCCTATGGTTAGTGGCCATAGTTGCTTAAAAGTAAATTACAGAAGCAACTATGTTTCAGATAGAGCTTTCAGTGTTTATGCGTACAGACCTTCGACCAATGAAACAGAGGATATTGCACCAGCCATACCGCTACACACTTGAAACTCTCCGCTGCACCAGTTTGCATATACGTCATCGGTTTGCATACAATTCGGCGACGTTCAGCTGTGGTTCGAGTCGTGACAACCAGTGACTTACATTGCATTTTTTGCCTTATCCTCTTAGCTTCGAGTAGCTATTTGTTTGAGTAGCTAAAGAGTGCTACTATTGTTGAATTTCGATATCCTCTGTTTCTTAAATCGATGGTACACACTTAAAAACTTCGAGCATATACCATTGGAGATGATAATTTGTATATGTTGTGTGTTTGTTTTAGTGTGCGTTCATGTGAACAGGGAATTGCCTTATTAGTGTGGAAGTTTACTTGAACGTGTGCCATGCGTGTTTACCTCAACCCCTGCAAAAAGTGACAGAAAGATATGTAGGTATATTATAGTCATTAGCATCTCCAAAGGCATATTAAATGCTCAAAGGTTTAAAACGATATGACGCGGCGGCCCTTACTTTGGCTTTTTTAATTTAAAAAAAAGCATTAATCATTCTACCTTTGATTTTGTCAACGAATTTCTGCCACGTGTAATTATCCATGTTATGCACATCGTCCAGTGTTGTGGGTGGGATCAATAAACCACTCTCATCAATCAGATATTTCATCACTTCACACATTGACAACACCTGAAAGCAAAGAGATTTGATAACATCGTGACAAACTTCTCTACGCCCACTGTACAATAATCTTTATTTATCTTTATACTAAAGTAGAATTTACAATACTACGAGCTCGTACTTCGTGGTAAGTAAGTAAGTAAGTTCGTATAGGCTGAGTGGCCAGCCCTAGTGTCAGAGTAAATGTGCCGCCTAAAGGCCTCTGACATGGCTGACGGTTTGTTGTTATAGAAACTAGAACAAACAACCGGGACCAACAATTTAACGTGTCATCCGATCCACGGTAGCGCTCAGAAATAAATGCCATTCACGGTCACCCATTCAAAGACTGACCTTCGTGGTCCATGTCGACCAATAAACAAAAGCTGTGCATCATTTGTCATTTGAAATGTTTTTTTATTTTTTTTCTTAGTTATTGGCATCGCACGTTGTGCATTCTGCCAGTGTCAAGTTTATGAATTTTCTAGTTTTTTTTATTAAATACATGTCAAAACACAAGTTTAAGAAAATAATAGAATGCAATGACATGATTTTTCCGTGTTCCCGCCTAAAAATGATTTAGTATCACACGTGATATAGCGCTCTCATTGCAATGACTTGATCCGATTTGTATTAGCCTCCACAAAATATTGGCGTATGAAATTTCTAGTTAAAAGAAGTCAGTTTGCAAAGAGGTTTTTCAAAATGTGTCTATACTCATTAATCATTATATACACACCCTCCTTAAGGGGGAATAGGGTGAGCGCTTCTCCTTACAAACGTATTCCCCTATTTTCTTCCTGGATAATGCCTCTAGAGCAATGTTTTTTTATAAAGTCTGGCCTTCATATGCATAAAACGCTAAAATGTATTTCAAACCAATTTTAATTAAAAAATGTTGTCTTCTTTTTTCAAACTCAAAACGTCAGAAATTTGACAAAACACTATAACTAAAATAGGTTTAAAATACATTTTAGCGTTTTATGCATATGATGGTACCTAAGTCTTTTGTAGGCGTGTCTCAGTGTTTTTTTTTCAGAAACTAATTGCTAAAGAAAATATAGCCCTCCAAAAGTTTCTATGAAGATATATAAAGCGTCATATATTTTTTTAACTATTAGTTTCTGAAAAAAAGGAAATGACAGAAACACATCTACAGAAGACCTAAATATTATAAAAAAAAGATTGCTCTAGAGGCATTATCCAGGAAGAAAATAGGGGAATACGTTTGTATGGAGAAGCGATCACCCTATTCCCCCTTAATAGTAAATATTAGCTGCTCCCCGAGGTTTCACCGGCGCAGCGTGATGATTAAAAACTGTGAAGATGATAAAAAGTAACCTGTATATTATTCGGGGAAATAAGCTATCCCCATTCCGAGTCACATCTAAATATGTTGTGGCGTGAAGACGCTACAAACACATTCCGACAAACTATCGCTTTTATATACCTTATACCTTTTATATACTGCTGGCCTTTTGGAGAAACTTAAGAGTCACGCCACGGGCAATGGAGAGAGCTATGCTCGGAGTTACTTTGCGCGATAGAATCAGGAACGAGGGTATTCGCCAAAGAACCAAAGCTACCGACATAGCTCGCAAGGTTTGCAAGTTGAAGTGGCGCAGGGCAGGACACATCGCTCGAAGAACTGACAATCGATGGGGAAGAAAGGTTCTTGAGTGGCGACCGCGAACCGGAAGACGCAGCTTAGGAAAGCCTCCCACTATGGGGTCTAAGGGGGAGGCCTTCGTTCAGCAATGGACGTCTCCGGGCTGATGATGATGATGATGATCGCTTTTATATAGTTAGTTCGTATAGGCTGAGTGGCCAGCCTTAGCGTCAGAGTTAATGTGCCGCCCGAAGGCCTCTGACATGGCTGACGGTTGTTGTTATAGAAACTAGAACAAACAACCGGGTACAACAATTTTACGTGTCATCCGATCCACGGTAGCGCTCAGAAATAAATGCCACTCACGGTCACCCTTCCGAAGACTGACCGCACCCGTCCGTTGCTTAACATCGGTGATCGTTTAGAATCACCTAGACAAGCTACGCCACGATTAGTGTGATAAATACAAGAGACAGACAATAAGTAAGCTACTTTGTAGGTATAGTATAATATAGAAAACTTGCCTCACAGCCGCCCTCCGCCAAAAGCCTCACAAAGCGCGGCATGAAGTGAAACTGCGAGCAATTCGTTTCCGTCGCTTTACCAAGGTCTAAATCTACTAGCTCCAGTAGCTCCATGAATAGAAAGTCCTCTGAAAAAGTAAATATTTTAATTGAAGCAGCACTGAAAAATTAACCGACTTCCTCATTCAAGAACGAGTTTTCGGTCTTTTTTGTTAATTGCATTTGTTAGGCAATACATAGAAGTGAAAAACATGATATGACTATAGTGTATCTCTAAAAAAACGTCAAAGTGCAAAAAGTTGGCTTAGAAATTCTACCTGAAATTAAACACTTCTTTGGTAATAGAAACGTGTTAGGACGAAACCCTCAGTGCGCGAGTCCTCTTCTCACATGGCCAGTATTTATATTTTTGAAATTACTTTAGCAATAATAATGATAATACGCTTTTTTTAAAACAACCGACTCCTATTTCGACTACCTGGATAACATCTTCTTATTTTCCAGTCATTTTGATTTAAAAACTAAAGTACTGAACCGATTACGATAAAATGTATGGGACCACCTCTTAAGCATGACTTACCAAACAAAAAAGAATCATCAAATCAATTCATAATTGGCGGAGTGATCACGTAACATACATACAAAAAAAACATACCGTCGAATTGAGAACCTCTTTTTTTTGAAGTCGGTTGAAAAGATCCAAACACTCACCAAAATATTCCAACTCTTGCACGACAAAATTTTCAGGCGCTGGTTCTTCCACATACAGAATCGTGTACTCGATATTGAACCTTATTACTTTGCACGTAGGCAGCTCCGCCAGTTTGTAATGAGAGAACATCGAGAAACCGGAGAATAGGAACTCGTGCTCGTCATGGCCGATGATCGTGGGGTTTTTGATTAGGAAGTTCGTTGGTGGCGACACTGTTATTCTGAAACGATGTCACACAGGTTTCAAAAGAGACTCTACAGAGATCGTATTGTTATCATTTTTATTTTTTTAATAACTCGCGGTCCATAATATTTCGCTAAACTAATAAATAACACTTGAAATATAGCCTAAGATCTAGTTAAAACGCCATAAAAGAATTCGGACTGTGTCATAGTTCTGGCTGTTCGCCTATATACACTCAGTGCCATACTTTTACCCGTACTGGTATAGTTTACCTTAGTGAAACTTAGAGACGTAGTTTGACTTGGTGAGACTATAACTATAGTCTCAGTGGTATAGTTTGCCTCAGTAAACTGAGTATAGTTATAGTAAGGACATACATAAGTCCTTGATTATAGTCTTACCGGTACTGGCAGTGTGCCCCAATATAGTTACACAGGTAGTAGTATAGTTTGCCTCAGTATATTCAAATTCAAATTTTTATTTAATAAGATAACACTGGATCAATTTTTGTTAGTACACATAAAGAAAACAAGCTTATAAACATAGTATAGTTATAGTGTTATCGGTAGTGGCAGTTTGTCTCAATATAGTTATAGTCCTACCGGTAGTGGTGTGTCGATGTTGTTCTGAGTAGGCGTGCACCGCAGGAAGGCCGCTTCCCACGCGTACACTAAGTGCGTGCCGCATACATCAGAATGTTATTGTCTTACCGGCAGTAGTATAGTTTACCTTAGTATAGTTATAGTCTCACCGGCAGTAGTATAGTTTACCTTGGTATAGTTATAGTCTCACCGGCAGTAGTATAGTTTACCTTGGTATAGTTATAGTCTCACCGGCAGTATTATAGTTTACCTCACTATAGGTTATAGTCTTACCGGCAGGAGCATAGTTTACCTTAGTATAGTTATAGTGTTACCGGTAGTGGTAGTTTGGCTCAGTATTGTTACACCGGAATATTTTTCACCGGAATATTTCTCACCGGTAGCGGTATAGTTTGCCTTAGTATAATTATTGTCTCACCGGTAGCGGTATAGTTTGCCTCACTATAGTTATAGTCTCACCGGTAGCGGTATAGTTTGCCTTAGTATAATTATTGTTTCACCGGTAGCGGTATAGTTTGCCTCACTATAGTTATAGTCTCACCGGTAGCGGTATAGTTTGCCTCAGTATAATTATTGTCTCACCGGTAGCGGTATAGTTTGCCTCACTATAGTTATAGTCTCACCGGTAGTGGTATAATTTGTCGATGTTGTTCTGAGTAGGCGTGCACCGCGGGAAGGCCTGTTCCCCTGCGTACACTCCGTGCCGCATGCCGAAGCGCCGCGCGCGAGCACTGCACCGGCAGAGTGGACCGCCGTTCATTTCACCCGGGTTATTGAACCTATGGAAGCACGTGCTCTTAGCTTAGCACATTGTTATACAGACTGTTATATTACACTGCGATTAGTACCTTTATCGACACTTTCTCTAGAATAGTTTATCATCGAAAATGACAGAGGCCTGCCTAAAACAGTTTGAGTTCATCTGGAAGACGAACTCAAACTTACAGCGGGTCCAAACTGGAGGAGAGTTGCTAGAGACAGAAAACAGTGGAAATAGTTACAGGAGGCCTTTGCCAGGAGGCACACTGATTTCAGACACATACTATAAAACTATATTAATAACTTGAAATGAGTTCAGGATAGAAAGGGCTTTAGGGAATTAGTTTCGGTTTTTGTAACACTAATAAAAAGCAACCTCATCGCCATTTTTGTACCTTTATCTCAAAAGGTGTGGCACAGCATGTTTCCTTTTTCCACTCTACTTAATCAGCCATCAACTACATTATCTCTAGTTAACACACATGCTATATTTAATACAGTTCATCTTCTTCTCAGGGCGCCCACTTAGTTTTACTTTTACCGCTTACCAGCATTTCTAGGATTCTCTTAGCGTTAGCAACTTATATCTCTCCCCATAACATATAGGCTGATTCAAAATTAGTGCCAGCTCTGAACTCAGGCGCGAGACGTTTGGTACTTGGTGAGCGGACCGCTGCGTAATAGGAAAAATTAGGCGTGCGGTGTACGTACAATCGCAAAGTCTCGCTTGCAGCGCACTTCGCAGCCGCCCTTAAGTTCAGTCTATACCAATCTAGTTTTCATCACTTTAACTAGTACAACTGCTCAACCAATAAATCCAAAATAGGTTTATTAGTCATTGGGCTAATATCTAAAGAGTCACAATCTCTAAGTGAAAACAGTCAAAAAACGTCCGAGTGCCATTGTACATACCTGTATGTGCATTATCTAGTACACAATTTTACTGTTCAAATTTAGACGTTATGTCTCTTATAGAATGTTCAATGTATATATCGGTGGACATTTTGACACAGCGCCATCTAGCCCCAAACTAAGCAAAGCTTGTAATATGGAAACTAGATAGCTGATAGAATACTTATTATACTTTTTTTTTTGTAAATAAATACTTATAATACATACTACACCCAGACACAGAACAAACATTTATGTTCGTCACACAAATGTTTGCCCTGGGTGGGGATAGAACCCACGCCCTACAGCTCTGAAGGCAGACATTCTACCAACTGAGCTATAAGGCAGTCATATGCATGAGCGCTTGTGTCTTATCGTAGTTCAAGTAGTTGTAACAGTCGCCGCAGTATGCGGTGCGCCGAGTTTTGGCGCGGACATTTTTTTCCTCGTTTGTGACTCTATAGACTAGCTCAATGATATTAGTGCAATTTCTTTTACTTCATAGGCTAGCGATAATTTATCTTTACTTAAAACTACATACCACATTTCAGGATGCAGCCTGCGAGGGTGGCTCTGTTTCCTCTCCAGTTCTAGCATGATCCTGTCACTGTACCCTTGCAGGCCCTCCTCGTCTATATCACTTTCTTCTGATGATGAAGATGATGACGAGCTCTTGTCGGCATCTGGGAAGGTAAGTAAGCAATAATAAGTAAGCGTAAGCGGTAAGCGGTAAGCGTAAGCGGTAAGCGTGGTAAGCGTCACACCTGCCACAAACAGTAGCAGTACCAGAATTGTAAACTTGCCACTCAGCCTATATGAACTTACTTACTTTTTATGGGAATATTAAAATAAATCATGATTAAAGGATATGAAACAGAGACATTGTTTTATAAGCGATTAAGTCCCAGATTAAACATAATTACATGAAACTGTTCTGTGTGTTCTGTTCTCTCTTTAATAAATCTGATTGTCTTTTTACACAACTTTTGGTACCTACAAAATACAACGTACTTACGTTTAGAGCACATCCTAGGTCTTGCTTTCAATGGAGGCAGCTCATCGACAGCAGGCCTGGCATTGCGTCCCCTCATGATCAGTGTGTTAAAGAAATTTTCCAGAAGCTTCTCTAGCTTTTTTGTTTGCTCTACACCTGGCTTACGCTCCAAAGATTTGTAGTAAAGTTCAGCGGGCGAACAACGGTACCATAGCCTTGGCTGAAACATTTTTCATTCATTGCAATACTAATTCAGCGGAACAACTTTTTTGTTTCTAGTATCCATCATAGTATCGTCATCAGCCATAAAACGTCCACTGCTGGACAAAGGCCTCCCCTTTAATAGATATTAAGGATGAAAAGGATGCTGCTGCCCGTCCTCCGGTGGGTCTGGTTGCAGTTTAAAGACATACCCAGGTCAATCCATCATAGTATAAATATTCAATATTCGTCATCAGCCTGTTAGACGTCCACTACTGGACGTTTCCCATAATTGGGAGGAGTGATAAATACTCAATATTAGCAGTCATGAAAATACAGAAGAGATAGGCCTACAATATACAGTTAAAAAAAACGCTGCAACTATACAATATACATATATTATATTATACATATATATATAACACTGTTGTCGATGGGCGCGTACGCGCTCTTGATTTAATTTCAAAAAATACAAGTGAAATCTAATAAATAGTGCCAAATCCAACATAAACAGTGAAATAATAGTGCTCGGCTGCCTTGCTAGTGTTTTCTCCGCATAATTTGCGTTATTCGGCGAATTTTGTACTGAACTCGTACTGGCGCCATTGTGGCTCGCAATTTCCTGAAACTCATATAATACACCTTTAAAGTGCAAATATCGACTCAATCAGTGCAAATAAGGCCTAAAACCTTGAGTTCTGTCCATATAAACATCGAAGTGATCGTGTTTTCTAACTCATAGAATAAAGTCTTGAAAGTTTGCCTCCATTTGCTTGTCGTGCTGTCAAAAACTTCAAAAGCCGTTATTGACGATAAAATTCAAAAGATATTGTGTTGTCATCAGATAATTACTCCTAGTTCATAGCGGTTATCATCATAACCTACAAGGAAAGGTGTTTGCGGTTGTAATAATCAGGTGCAACTTATATACTTTAATCCATGGAGTGCAGATTGTAAGTAGGTACAACATTATGTCTAATACACAGAGTGAGCTGCTGGGAGAAGTTGCTAACGCAACCCCGGCGCAACATGTACTAACTACAGAAAACACTGCCACCAAAACAACCCATAAGAAACTCACCCAACAAGTGTTTCACCCAAGCCTCTTTTTAAGAAGCAATTCCACCGGCTCAGTCCCTACAACATCCTCACAAATCGCTCCTGTGGATGGGAGTAGTCAAGCCCTATCCCAACCAGACTGGCAAAGAGCCCCGTCTGTTGGACAACATAAGAAACGCAAACTATCTACCTCACCGCAGAATACACCAACTGCAAACAGATTCTCTGCTCTTCCTGTAGATGATATAGGTGACCTCCCTAAAAAAGTTAACAAGCCGCCTCCTCTCATCTTGTACGGAGTCCAAGACATAAAAAAGCTGCAGGAAGCTATTGAAATCTCACTAGACAAAAAAGAATACTCCTTTAAGATTGTTACTAAGGATCAAATAAGAATCAACTGTGCCACAGCTAAAGCATATAAAAACATCATGACACTGGTCCGCGAAAAAGATCTCATCGGCCATACATTCACACCAAAAGAGGAAAGATGTACACGGATTGTCGTTAAGAACTTACACCACACCACACCACACAGTGCCATAGTCGAGGCAATTAAGAACACGGGTAATACTGTCAAAGGCGAGATAATAAATGCTAGATATGGCCCAGAAAAACTACCCACCTCAACCTTCTTCGTAAATATTGAACCGGGACCACGGAACAAAGAAGTCAAATCCATACGTTACATATTCAACACTGTGGTTACCATAGAGGACCCAAGGAAAAGAACCAGCATAGCTCAATGCACAAAGTGCCAACAGTACTGTCATACCAAAAACAACTGCTTCCGGCCATGGAGATGCGTAAAATGTGCAGGTGATCACAAAACTTCTGAATGCCCAAAGAAAGACCGCAGCACACCTGCCAAGTGTGCTCTCTGCCTTGGTGACCACCCAGCTAACTATAAGGGCTGTGAAGTATACCAAGAAATTATGAATAGAAGAAAAGCTCAACCCAACAAGGCTACAACATTATCAAAAAACAATCCTAAGAATATAATAACGCAAGTCAATGATAAACCAACATCTTACCCTCTCATGAACAAGGAATCACTTTCCAACTATCCACATTTACCTAAGCCACGCACCAGTGGAAGGCACAATACTTACTTGGAGGCCTTCAACTCAGGCTATAGAAATAATGTCACACCAAAACAAAATACTACCATTAATAACTCCAGTATTAACCAGAATACTAATGCTAATTACCACAAAACAGATGATTCTAGCAAGTTACAGCCGGACCACACTACAGAAGCACAAAGCCAGTTGAGCCAGCCCAATAAATATGAAGCATTATTATTAGAAACAATAACAAAACAAACTGAGAAGATAGATGCATTAGTAAACCAATTGTTCAATCTAATGAACATGTTAGTTGTACTAGTCGGAAAACTACAATGACAAGCCTACGAGTACTAGCCTGGAATATAAATGGACTAAGTCCAAATAAAAATATATTAAACATTATTATGGATGAATATAAAATAGACATTGCTCTGATTTCAGAAACACATCTTAATGATAAAAAAACATTCCAGCTTGACAAGTACAAAGTCTATTCTACAAACCATCCGGATGGAACCTCGCATGCAGGATCAGCAGTTATTATTAAAAGCAACATTAAACACTATCTACACAGTGAAACAAAAAAAGAGGGAATCCAAGCAACAACAATCGGCATACACGATAGAGCGGGGCACATAAATGTAAGCGCTGTATATTGTCCCCCAAAACATACTATTAGTGAAAATATGTTTTCAGAATACTTTAAGTCACTGGGCCCTAGATATATTACTGGAGGTGACTGGAATTGTAAGCACACACATTGGGGATCTAGAATTATAACAACTCGAGGCCGTGAACTGAAAAAGTCCATTGACAACCTAAAACTAGTTACATTGTCAACTAGACAACCTACACATTGGCCAACAGATATAAACAAAACACCTGATTTGCTTGACTTCTTCATCATTAAGGGGATTTCTGATAACTACTATGATATAGAACCATGCCTGGACACATCATCAGATCACTCACCTATAATAGGAGTCTTTAGCTCAACTGTGATATACAGGGAACCAAAACAAACTCTGTATAACTATAGGACCGACTGGAATGCATTTGCTGAGTGCCTGGAACAGGAAGTGAACCTAAATATTAAACTGAAAACTGAGGAGGATATAGACGAAGCTACATTCTACATTACAAATAAAATCCAAGAAGCTGCTTGGCGCTCAACACCTTCTATTGATTTACCAAAAAGAGGCAATAACATCCCTATGGAAATTAAAAAGAAACTCCAAGAAAAGAGAAGATTGCGCAGATTATATCAACAAAGCAGATTACAGGCTGATAAAAGGGAATGGAACAAGGCAGCCAGAGAGCTTAAGGTAATGATTAAAGAGAATGAGAATTACACATTCCAACAAAAACTATCTTCACTTTCAGCAACAAAAAAAGATAATCATTCCCTTTGGAAAATTACAAAAAGTCATAACAGGCCACAACACCAAATACCTCCGATCAGAACACAATCACACTCATGGGCTAGAACAAATGCAGAGAAAGCAGAACTTTTTGCACAGCACCTGCAAAAAGTATTTACTCCAAATGAGTCTGATATGGAGGAATTTGAAAAAGAAATTGATAGTGTGATAAACAGTGACCAACAACTTGCTCTACCAATAAAGACATTTACTCCAAATGAAATATACTTTGCTATAAAAAAACTTGGTAATAAAAGGGCACCAGGCTTTGACTTAATCACAGGAGAAGTATTGAAAAATCTTCCTAGAAAAACTATAGTCTTCCTCACTGTGCTATTCAATGCGATTCTTAGAGTACAATACTATCCAAAACTTTGGAAAATCTCTCATATATGCATGATACCAAAGCCTGGCAAGCCACCTACTGAGACCAGCTCATATAGACCTATAAGCCTCCTGCCTACTATGTCAAAACTCTTTGAAAAACTATTTATGAACAGGCTCCAACCTGTGCTTGAAGAAGAAAATCTAATCCCCGATCATCAGTTCGGCTTCCGGAAACGGCACTCCACAGTGGAACAGGTACACCGAGTAGTGCATAAAATTAGAGACACCCTAGAGAAAAAAGAGTACTGTGCTGCTGTGTTCCTCGATGTCCAACAGGCCTTTGATAGAGTCTGGCATAAAGGGCTACTCTACAAGTTAAAAACCTCTCTTCCGAATCCATTCTTCATGATTTTGAAATCATACTTATATGGACGAAAATTCCAGGTTTGCTATGAAGATGAAGTATCTGCATTGTATGATATTGCAGCATCAGTTCCCCAAGGCTCGGTAATAGGCCCGAAACTATATTCATTTTTCACTGCTGACCTACCCTGCAGTGATGAAGTAATGGTAGCTACATATGCCGATGACACAGCCTGCTTAGTCAGTAACAAAGATCCATCTCTAGCTTCAGAAACACTACAAAGACACCTAGATGAAATAGACAAGTGGTTGCAGAAGTGGAGAATAAAGTCTAGTGCAACAAAATCCACTCAAATTACTTTCACATTAAGGAAGGGGGACTGTCCACCGGTGAGCATGGGCGGAGAGCAACTGCCGAGCCAAACATGTGTCAGGTACCTTGGTCTTCATATTGATAGGAGGCTGACATGGGCCAACCACATCAAGAAAAAGAGAAACGAAGCAAACCTTCAATACAAACAATTAAGCTGGTTGATAGGAAAACAATCTGCTCTATCACTTAACAATAAGCTGCTGGTATACAAATCTATCATAAAACCCATCTGGACATATGGCATACAACTCTGGGGATCTGCTAGTAACTCAAACCTGGAGATCCTACAAAGGTTTCAAAATATTGTATTAAGGGCAATCTCTGACGCATGCTGGTACACAAGAAACTCTGAGATACACGAGTACCTCGAGATGCCCACTGTCAAACAAGAGGTCAATAGATACTCGAAAAAATACAAAGAGAGACTGGATTCTCACAGCAACACTCTAGCCAAGGAGTTATTAAACGTGGCTGGAGACATCAAGAGGCTAAAAAGATGGCATATATTGCAACTTGAAGAGCGAACATAACCAATCCTTGTAGGATGATTCCCGTTGGGGTGTCACCTAATAAACTCAAGCCAATAAATCTGATTATGACTGAGACTAGTCGATGGCAGATAAAAGAAGCAAAAAAAAAAAAAAAAAAAAAAAAAAAAAAAAACTATACAATATGTAAAAAAAAAGGTTCAACAATACTAAAGAGTATGATTGTTTGTACTCATCATTATGAACAACTTTTACTACGGGACGAACCCCGAAATCGCTAAAAAAAAACCAGCTGTTCCATACATTTCGTCCAAGTCCAATGAACTTTTTGTATGGAACAGCTGGTTTTTTTTAGCGATTTCGGGGTTCGTCCCGTAGTAAAAGTTGTTCATAATGATGAGTACATACATACCCTTCAGTATTGTTGAAACTTTTTGTTACATAATTATTGTATAAATAATGTTGTGATACTGTAATATATACAAAGGGATACATAAATGTACCTATAAGAACTCATTGTGTCGAGCTTTAAACCTTGTCACAACAGACTGTGATTTACGCACACTAATAAGGATAAGTTTAAGCTCGCGGGGAGAAGCCGGAGCGCGGGGCGGCGAGGTATTGGCTGCGTAGGTTTGGTAAACAACATACTGCGCGTCGTTCTAACCAGACGAATATCTTATAAATTGGTCGCTATAAGCAGTTGGTCGCTTAAACCGGAGTCGTAATAGACGAATATGTTTCCCTAGTAACTAACTATGAAACCAAACAAGAGTTGACATCGTCGTCGCTATGAATGGTGCGTTATATGCGAAGTCATTATATCCGAACTCACACCGAACACTATATTTAGTCTCCCTATGTAACACAGTAATTAATACTGATGGTTTAGGCAGCTTAGGATCCCCCAACCAGTCAATTTTCCCGTCTTGGCCATTTCTTGGACAACTTTATGAAATGTAATTACAGGCTTTGGAGAAACAGTAAAATTAGGATTACGTTATGTTATGTGCAGTTACATTTTACCTCTTCCTCATCAGTTTGATGCTCCTTAGACCATTGTTCCATCTTTGCTATCAAATCTTCAGATGTTCGGCAGTAGTTCTTGCTGCAATAGAGAAATAATGCAGTTATAATTAACTCATATTGGGAATCATGAAAAAAGATGAGAATTGAGCATGTTTTTTCATGTTTTTTAGGCTAGATGACTGGTATTTTTTATTGTCCTATTAAAATGTGGCCCATAAATATAACTGATTAATGAAAAGAAAATGAAAATCTGATCAAAAATAAGCAACTCATAAGCATTTTAATAACATGCTAGACAGAGAGACAAAATAGCAAATCGTGACATCACTTCTCTGTACGCCATATAAAGTAAGGCGTGACGTCATTTTTTGTTTAGTGGGAAAGGGACAAAGTTGTCTCAAACAAAAACTTTAAATCAGATCATATCTCATATCTCAGAACATTATTAACCGAGGTTTTTTTTTTCAATTGACATACTATTTTTACTTAAATTCTCCATCAAAGCTATTGGTTTCAACGATATAAACTTCAGTCATCTACCCTATTGAAATACTGAACAGACTTTTTGTAGTACTTTGTAATAAATAAAAATAATGTTTTTAATTTTTTCTACTATACAGTAGACAAATGACCCACCACTTGGCATGTGTTAATCAATGACTTTTTCCTACTTTATATAAACTATATACTTTCTAATAATTATACATGAAATGATCTGTCAAGTTATTGATAACTAGCTGTACTCGGCTACCAAGGCCGTAGCCAGGAATTCATTTCAGGTGGGGTCGAGTTCAGGATCAGAGACAATAAGTAACAACTTTAAGATCTATACGTAAGTAGGTATGTATAAAACGGTGGGTTGGCGAAGGCATTTCGGGGGGGTGGACCCCCAAACTCCCCCCCCCCTGCCTACGGCCTTGCCGGCTACAGGTTACTGAGGCTTGTGATATTAATATATATATTATTACAGTAAAATATTATCTAAACACTCAGGAACAGTATAGCATTCTGTTGGTGAGATTAATGTAAATCAATAGTTCTGAAGATTAACCATACAGGCATACAAATTTACAAACATCATTTCATTATAATATTAGCGAGAAGTGTCATGCTTGAAGGCAGGATACTTTATTCACTGTTTAAACTGTATTTTATCAAGCATTTGAATTAATGTTTTTTTTTCAAGATATGCATACTAACCTATATTCCTCAAGGATTTTCTCTCGATCTGTCAATTGCTTCTTTGCTCCATCTCTCTCTCTGTCATCCCTTGATGTATGTGAACGCTCTTTAGTTCTGCTTCTACTTTCATCTCTATGAGAATAGTAGCTGCTGCTCCTGCTTGGAGACCGCTGTCTTCTGTGATAATCTGAACTCCTACTCAAACTTCTATCATGCTTGATACGGACTGGACTCCGAAATTTCTGATATTCACGCCTTCTCCTCTCATATTCTTTAATTTGTTCATAGTACCTCTCTTTTTCTCTTACCCGTTCTTCTCTGTGCCGATCATAGTATTTATCATGCATTCTCCCTTCTCTTTCCGAATATCTGGAAGGACTTCTGTATCTATGGCTACTGTAACTTGGACTGTGGCTTCTCTCACTGCGGTGTCTTCTCTCTCTTTCTTTTTCGATTTCTCTTCTACCACTTTCTGAGTGATCTCTGTATTTGTCATGTTCTCTATATTTCTCATGTTCTCTGTATTTGTCATGTTCTCTGTATTTGTCATGTTCTCTGTATTTATCATGTTCTCTGTGCTTTGACAATTCCCTTCGGTCATGATCTATTTCGTGAGAAAGTTGTGTTTCCCGTGACTGTTCTGCTCTATCAATATTTTTCCTTTCGTTTCGAGGGGATAGTTGCATATTAGTGGAAGACACTTTCCGACAAGCATAGTCACCCTGATTTGTACTTTTAGAAGTGCTTTGATGAGAAATAGAAGGAGGTGATCTCTCTTTTTCGTTTTGTAACAATGGCGGTGGTCCAGCAGGGCTTTTATTCTGATTATGAACAGGGATTTCTTGACTGTAATATGGGCTTCTATATATCACACTAGGAGATGGGTCTGTATGTCTGGGCGGGTAATATGGGGGCGGAGGTGGTGGATACCGGTTTACGATAGCTGCTGGCACGTTTGCCGGTCCATACGGGTAATATGGGTAAGGATAGTTAGACTGGTTGTAACAGTGTTGGTACACTGGCATCGAAGGCCTGTAAGTAGACGGCTGCGACGGCGGCGGTGGTGGTGGTGGACAAATGTTTGGAGGCGGCAAGTTTACATGATTACCGCGTGGCGCGGGAACTCCATAATTCACTGGCGGAGTAGACATTCTCTTGCCACTATATTTGTTTTCTTTTAACTTTAAATCGCTTTATTTGGCATAAACAAAGTGGTTGATTTATGTAATAAGTAGCTATAACCCTATATTTCTTCTCTTTGGATTTAGGATTGGTGAAAAGTGAAGGTAAATAGGTAGTTTACAAACATAAAAAAATATCCCGATGTATCTTCTGTAGAAAATGTTTCATCAAATTACAAATAATCATTCCACAGAGGACTGATCACAAGCACACAATGTTCACTTAAATACTCAATTCAGAATTCACTTTAGCTTCACAAGTTCACGATTTCTCAGTTTCACACAGTTCACATCACAACACAACTCAACACAACCAAATGACAACCAACATCAAATCAACATGACAACAACTAGTGATGGGCGTTAAAGCTATTCAAAATTAATTATTCACTGTTTTATTATTTGTAAAATAGCTCATTCTAGTTAATGCTATTTTTAACGTGCATTTTAACGGATTTGCGGCCGTAGATAGACGCGTTTTTTTATTTTTGCTAAAAGTCGTTAAAAATAAACAAAATTTGAATCCGAGACTGACTCTTTGGTGTTATTAGATAAAGATCAAAGTCATTTAATTTTCTACTACTTAACCCTTTCAGACCCTAAGTGCTCAAATGAGGACATAAGGATTTATTTAAAATAAAACTAAGCAAAATATAACGTTTGTATTTAAGAACGCCTGTGATCGTTTGCACACATAATAAAGCAACGAATTCGATACTAGTAACGTCATCACTTAGCATTTTCGAGCACTTTTTGACCTTGTTTCCACCAGTAGTCAGCGATGTTTGGAAGTGTGCAGGTATGCTGTATCTTTTTATTTCTAAATCCTAAGATTTCGGGATAAATAATATTAAATAAATGTTTTTCGATAAATTGTAGAAATTAGATATAATTAAAAATAGGTTTTGGTTTGCATTTGTGTTTTTTACGAAGTAAATAGATATTAAGGTTTTGTCCTCAAACGTAGACTTCAAGCGTAGAGAACATTTTCATGAAACATTTGAATACTATAATGTTCGAATTAATTGCGTTATTTTAACATTTTTTTTATATTATAAAAGCAGATTAATAATACTAAAATGTAACGTTTATTTTTACAAGCGTAATTTTATTTATATTATATTTAAAAACCTTAAATTTTTAAAAATATAATTTTCTCGACCTCTACTTTTTCGAAAATTTTCTGATCTCGGAACTGTCGTCTGACAAAGAAAATGAGGATGTTAATCGCCAGCAAAACAAAGGTCTGGCCGAATACGATGATGATGTAATAAATCGGAATCAGAGGGAGGTCTTTCCACCTGAATCTGGATAAGATGATGTCATCAATGATGAAGGGGGTGCTGAATGTACTGATCATGATAATCCTGGTTCAGAAGATGATCAGGAACCAATTTTTACCAATGCCAATTCTGAAAATGTTGTCGGAAAGTGAACCTATCTCATCATTATAGATTTAAGAACGTCTTTGAACTCAAACAAAGCATTCGATTGAGATAGAGAAATCAAATACTACTGTCAATGGATTGATTACGACCCCTTGCTGTTGATCCTGTCGTGCAAGCTTCAATATATTACTGTTCCGGTATAATTATTTTCTTCAAGGATTATTTCATACAATGAAAATTACCAACTTCTCCAGCGACGGTCATGAAAATACAGCAGACCAGCAACTCCAAATGAGATGGAAATCTTGTTTGGTTTGCATATTCAGTTACCCTGGTTTGTAAGTGTACCTGGAAACTTGCTGAGAGCTTATTACGTAATAAAATAACAACTGCAAAATGAGGAAGTCTATCAAGCAGCAGTCCACGGCTAGAAATTATTCCAAGAAGACCTGGAGATTCGTCTTCGAGTTGAAACAGCTCGTAATGGTGTCGGTCAGTTTCCTGCACATGATAATGGGCCTGGAACACGCTGTAAGCTGGCAGGATGCTAAGGGGGAAGTATCGAGTGAAGTTCAAAGTGCAATTTATGACTCACTAAAAGCAAACACTGCTTTCTTAGTTTACATACCTACCTAAAAAAATTTTTTGGGTAATGGTAATGGGAATTTTAGTATTGGTATTTTGTCCCTCAGACTGAATATCTGTAACTATTACAATATTTTTTTTTATTTGAGGAAGTATGCACTGTTTAGTTTTATTTATTTGCATACATTTGAATTCTAAGCACTATCCAAAATAACAGTTTTTATTTCTTGAGTAAACATCCATAATGGTACTCGTAATAACGTTTTAGCCTAATGTCCTCATTTGTGCACATAAAGAAAATCTAACTTTTATCTAAAACTAAACATCCAATTTTTTTTAATTATATTTTTCTCTTGCTTAACTTAGTCTAATTTTACCGTAAAGAATTTATCAAAATGTAAGGGGAAAAAAAAACAGCTCTCAAAGGGTTAATACAATTCTTGACCATACAGGGCCGAGGGCCACCGCTGCAGGAAGTAATAAACATTGAAACAATACTACAAACAATACAAATGGGGATGTGGGTGCCTCGGCCCATGGAACAATATACTCTACGAGGTCTACGAGTGCGTCGTTCGATGGAAAGATTTATAGCTATCGTTAATTAATTAGGGCAGTATATTCATTTATAAATTAATGAGCTAATGCTAAATTCTAGATTAATCGTTAAGAATTAAAGCTAAAGCGATATCGACACATCACTACAACATGAGAAAGAATCTGACACTGACCAAAAAAGTCAAAAAAAAATACAGTTTTTTCTTAGCAAGCCAGGCTAATGTTCTACGACCATACCTACTATTATCAACGACGCTTGTATAACAGTATAAATCATCGTTGTTATTATGTTTTCTGTGCTGGGCCGATTTTGATGATAATAACTGTTGTCTAGATATTATCTGGACACACAAAGTAAACCAAGTTGAAGTTCAAGGAATGGCCTAAATCCTTTAGGTCCATGACCCTTCATCTCCCCCCCCCCCCCCCCCATGCATCCGCCCTTGGTGCTCTTTGCACATTATACTCCAATGTATATTGTTGTGTATACCTAGGTTGGTAATCTAGGTATCCTATAGGTGCAGGCCCCACACAAATGGCTGGCTTGCCATTCCATTAAAATTTCACACCTAACTCATTGAAATAAGCACACACCGATTGACGTAGACCGGGCGCGTACACGCCCAAGGAACGTCGCTCGGTGTGTCGTAAATTGTGCATTATTGTAATGTATTTGGTATGAAATCTGAATGGAGCCCGTGCGTGCTATGTGCGCGCCCGATGCCATTTGTGTGACTTGGCTGTGCTACATAGACATAGTGAAACTTAGACCCACAACCACAATAAAACTAGGAAGTATGTAGGGCCTTCGCTTTTGTGTGTACATACATGTTATATACATTTGTTGTCACCATTAAGGCACTGACAGTCACGATTTATCTCGAGATATATAACCTCAGTACTTTCTCCACGTGTGTAGCCGTGCGTTAGCATGACGTCACATTTACTGTTATCTATTCTATGACGACGTGCTACCTTGCTTCCCCCAACCTCTGTCGCCCCGCAGGCGGGTCACCCACGAAGTTGCCAAGCTATAGCACAATGATTATAACATAAGTCAAATCTTTTCTGCCTGTTGCCCAGTCACTGAAGAGAGAAAGTAGGACTTACGCTTTTCTGTGTGCCCAGTAATTTATCTGGTAACATTTCCCTTCAAACCGAAACTCAGTAATGTTTGCATGCTATTGCTAGCTATCGTTAATTATATAGCTATCGTTAATTAATTAGGGCAGTATATTCATTTATAAATTAATGAGCTAATGCTAAATTCTAGATTAATCGTTAAGAATTAAAGCTAAAGCGATATCGACACATCACTACAACATGAGAAAGAATCTGACACTGACCAAAAAAGTCAAAAAAAAATACAGTTTTTTCTTAGCAAGCCAGGCTAATGTTCTACGACCATACCTACTATTATCAACGACGCTTGTATAACAGTATAAATCATCGTTGTTATTATGTTTTCTGTGCTGGGCCGATTTTGATGATAATAACTGTTGTCTAGATATTATCTGGACACACAAAGTAAACCAAGTTGAAGTTCAAGGAATGGCCTAAATCCTTTAGGTCCATGACCCTTCATCTCCCCCCCCCCCCCCCATGCATCCGCCCTTGGTGCTCTTTGCACATTATACTCCAATGTATATTGTTGTGTATACCTAGGTTGGTAATCTAGGTATCCTATAGGTGCAGGCCCCACACAAATGGCTGGCTTGCCATTCCATTAAAATTTCACACCTAACTCATTGAAATAAGCACACACCGATTGACGTAGACCGGGCGCGTACACGCCCAAGGAACGTCGCTCGGTGTGTCGTAAATTGTGCATTATTGTAATGTATTTGGTATGAAATCTGAATGGAGCCCGTGCGTGCTATGTGCGCGCCCGATGCCATTTGTGTGACTTGGCTGTGCTACATAGACATAGTGAAACTTAGACCCACAACCACAATAAAACTAGGAAGTATGTAGGGCCTTCGCTTTTGTGTGTACATACATGTTATATACATTTGTTGTCACCATTAAGGCACTGACAGTCACGATTTATCTCGAGATATATAACCTCAGTACTTTCTCCACGTGTGTAGCCGTGCGTTAGCATGACGTCACATTTACTGTTATCTATTCTATGACGACGTGCTACCTTGCTTCCCCCAACCTCTGTCGCCCCGCAGGCGGGTCACCCACGAAGTTGCCAAGCTATAGCACAATGATTATAACATAAGTCAAATCTTTTCTGCCTGTTGCCCAGTCACTGAAGAGAGAAAGTAGGACTTACGCTTTTCTGTGTGCCCAGTAATTTATCTGGTAACATTTCCCTTCAAACCGAAACTCAGTAATGTTTGCATGCTATTGTGCTGTAGGTACTTACTTGATTACTAAAATTTAATTTATATTAAAAATGTATTTATTATTTATAGTATATTTTCGTGTTCTATCTGTCATTATAATGCCAATGAAAATAAAATAATGAATAGGTTCGTTTATAAAAAATTATAATCTTTTTTTTATGTAAAAGTATTATTTACAAAAAAATAATTATTATTTTAAAAAACTTGTTAGATGATAACTATAAGTTGTGTAGTACGCTAAAAATCTTAGCTATCTTACCTATTACTTATAACTATTACTAATACTTACCTATTATAATAAATCTATATATAGATTTATTATAATAGGTAAGTAAATAAATAATAAAACCAATACAATTTTAAAGTTTTTATTGGAATTAGCAACTTTGGCAGATTTCAAACAGGCAATTAAAAAAACACTGTTTTAAACTATCACGGTTGTTTACTAAAGTTATATTATATTAACGGGATATTTACCGTGATTATGTTGTGAAATGAGCTCCCGATATTTCGGCGCAGTTGCATGCAGCATGTTCACGAGTAGTTCGGGAGCTCATTTCACAACATAATCACGGTAAATATCCCGTTAATAATAATAGAACTTTAATTAAAAAAAGGTTCATAAAAACCCGTTAGATGGCGATGACGAGACATTATTCTGAATAGTACCTATCACTATCTAGTCTGTGGTTCTGAAGATTTTGAATGAACTAGGCAAGGTCAAAAAATAAAAAAGTCTTATTTAATTTACATCAGTTCTGTAAGGCTATTTTTGTAGTTATTTTTTGTATAACAAAGTTATACATCATTGTATAACAAAGTTATACATCATTGTATAACAAAGTTATACATCATTGTATAATAAAGTTATACACACATGGTATTTGGTATTTCGTATGCATTCGTTCTTCCACAACACCAATTAGTTAGTGCGAATTAGGAATTAGTAGTGTGTTTGCTTTTTCATTAAACAAATGCGAAAACAAGAGTATCATGTCTCGTCAGCGCCATCTATCGTTGGCTACTCCAAATATCTTTGGCTACGTTTATAACTACGGAACGTAGTTCTCAAAAAGCCTCCCATTTCGTTGTAATTTAACATAGAATGGGACCAAGAAAGGTATTTTCAACCGACTTCAAAAAAAGGAGGTTGTCAATTCGACTGTATGTTTTTTTTTAATGTTTGATACGCAATTACTCCGTTAATTATGATTGTGATGTTTATTTTTTTGTTTGGTAGGTAAATAATTCAGAGGTGGTCCCATATAAATTTTATCGACGTCGATTCAGTAGTTTGGTTTTTAAATCAAAATTACTAGAAAATATGAAGATGTCATCCAGGTATACGAAGTTGAAGTCGGTTGTGTATATTTAAAAGCGTATTATGTGAAATTATTGACATATTTTCGGTATGACTAGATTCTGGATAAAACGAATAAACTTTATTAATCACTATTGTAACTAAACAATTAATCAGAAAACTCAACTCGCTATTTTAGTTCCGTGTGTATGTGCTCCTCGTCCACCGTTCTGCCACTATATATTTTATTAATAATCAAATCCACAATGTAAGGAACCTTACTCTTCTTACTACTATACTTTTTTACTCAATGTTTTTTTTAAATTAAAATTCCTAATCAACCTCTATGCCTTTAAATTGTGAAATACATTTCTTATTTTGGCACTGCCTAGGCATTCTCCGTCTCTGTATAGAACACCAAATTGACCTTCCGTGAGGGCTCTCAATTTTGTTTCTAGTATGATTGTAAGTCCCTCAGAATTGCTTACAATTCTGCAAGTGGTTAATGGTTTGGTATGTTGAAATCTGAATAAGCAACTGAGGACATTATTTCTAGTCAGTTCGTGAGGCTCTTGGTTTATCCAGTGTGGATGACCAGTGAAGCAAATGTGATTCCATAGAGCTGGGTGTTTGGTGCCTGCCACCTGAAAAGAAAAACCACTTGATTTATATTTTTACATGACAAGTTTTTATACCTGATCCAGGTATAATAATTTTTATAATTTTTAATAATTTTATTTATTCATAATTATAATAATTAACAATATATTAAATTATGCGTCGGACTCCGGACAAGGAAACCCGTTTCCCGGAGCCGACCACTTCCTGCGGAGGTAAGTGCAACACATGGGAAAATGCCTAAATAATATTAAGAATAATTACATTGTCATGCTTTGCTTAAATCTATTAGGTATTATATAATTTGTGCTATTTTATTAATATAATTCGTAAACATAGGCAAAGGACGAAAGGCGATAATAAATCTCAGCAATAACAAAAGAAAGGTCTTACAATATTGCAAGTAGGTAGGCGAACAGAGACGATCGGTTGTCGCCCGAGTCACCCCACTTAGGTAAAAACAAAGCGCACACATGCAAACGAGACAGCGGAGGCAACCGGTTCTAGTTTACCGACTCGAGTGTAAGTAAACAACTTCTCTCTCAGTGCGCCGACCAGAAAAATAGCAGTAAAATTTAGATTTTGTCTTAAATGGAACTAACATTAATAAAAATCTTGTATTTGTTAATAGCACACAAAAACAATATATCACATACAATATTTCAATAATTATCAAGATTTTCCCAATTATAAATTATATTTTAGTACAGTATATGTAATTCATTGAACAAGATTGATTGATTAACTATTTATTGTTCAAACCAAGAATTAAACAGAAATAATTTAATAAACTTAATGGAACAAGTGGCGGCCTTATTGCTAAAAGCAATCTATTAGGTATCTAATAGGTATATCCTAAAACTGCATCCAGAACCACCGGAGGATGAGCAGCAGCGTTCTCTTAGTTAACGGTGGTAACACTGTGTGATCTCCAAGCTGCCTGCCAAGCGTGGGGATTATGGCAACCCTTCCCTATTAAGGGGGAGGGCTTCGTCCAACAGTGGACATCTTCTGGCCCATGAGCGAGTGAGTGAGTGGGTAGTTTTTTTATACTATGAAATAATTTTTAGACAAATCGTGTTGTTACTTTGTTTTTCATTAATATTAATATATCAATTATAGATTATAACTTTGACATTATTTAGTATTTAGAAATGATTATTCTAAGGTTGTTATTGGCTGTACTTAACTATTTTAAGAACATTGTTGGTTACCCATTCACAGGCAAATCAAGAATTGAAAAAAAAAGACTTGGGCAGTCTTTTTTTATATAAAGGAGAAATTAATTATTTTTTAATAATATTTTCAGGGTATTTTTTTTGTATGTAACTTATGTGAGTTTCTTTATTCCGCCATTATTTCTAAATGCCGGTTGGTTCATGGAGTCGCGTCGAGGAATTTAAATGATTAGGAAATACAAATAACTACGAAACAAACAGAATTCACATTTGCCATTAACATGCGTGACGTGAGCGGTAGTGGAACGGCTACCGGCGGTCACAGTAGATGTTTTGCTTAGACTTAAGGATGCACCGCCCGACGCATTCGGCTCGAACTCATCGGTGGGCGAGGCTAAAAAGCATGCTCTCTTCATCAAACAAAGTGTGGGAAAGGGAGAAAGAAAGAGAAATGAGCGCGCAATTTTTTTTATGTCGACCTTTGGTTGCAGGATTGTGATGAATAAACTACTGAACTAATTTATTCCAACTAAAGTTATTTGAAATTATGATGGACTAAACTATGCCGCTTGATACATTATTTTAGAGTTTACGTACTCCTTTTGTTACGTATTTACGTCCAAAGTGGCGTTAAAATTGAGCTAAAATACAAGATGTTTCCTGGCTCATAACTTTCATGTATATTAACTTTTTACTTTTTTATCAATTTACAATCAACATTTTTTTATACGTTCAAGTGACGAGACGAGTGTGGCAATTAATACTCACTATTAAAGTTCTGGTGTTTATTCAATAGTAAACACAACAATATAAATCACAATAACGAAACAGCAATGTCAACACGGGCCACTGGATGGAGCGGCGATCGAGCGTGCGTCAGTGCGCAATGTCTATGAGTTACTAACTGGCGGCCGGCGCCGATGCCTCGCAAGCCTTCAAGGTCATGCGCCTGGTGCGGCGCGACGGGCTTAAACTCGACGATTCGCTCCCGACATTTATGTCGTAAGGTAAGTATTATTTATTTATTTATTATCATATAATTATTGGGGCATTGGCAAGTATGCCACAGTTCTCCCCTCCAGAGGCCGTCTTAATTCTTAAGACGGACGATAGTAGTCTGGAAATCTAACATGTCGCCCCGAACGTGTCTTCGTAATTTTAAGTCTAACATTCTCTTCTTCTTTTTCAGGGGCTGCCGTCTCTGTCTTTCTGAGGTGTTTTGCAGAGGTAAGTTTAATGTTCTTCTCTTCTTTTTCAGGTGCTGCCGTCTCTGTCTTCGTGAGGTGTTCTTCAGAGGTAAGTAAATACGCCGGTTTAAGTCTTTCTATCGACACTGTTTGTTCTTTACCCTTCATTTGTAGCTTATAAACTTTTTCTCTTCTTCCCAGAACTTTATAAGGTCCGGAGTATGCTGGTTGCAGCGGTCCACGTACGCTATCATCTCTAACGTATACGTGAGTTGCGGAAGGTAAGTCTTTAAAAACAAATATGCTTCTTTTACAGTGATGAGATGCTGGCTGGGGACGGATATTATTCATCAGCGAGTGGAGTCGTGCTGTGAAGTCTGTAATATCCGTCGTATGTGTATTTTTGCAGGTTTCAAGAAATTCTCCGGGCAACCTCAGCGTTTCACCATACAAGAGTTCGGCGGGTGATGCTTGGATGTCTTGTTTGAATGCTGTGCGCATTCCTAGTAAAACAAGTGGTAAGTTTTCTGTCCAGTTTTGATTCTCATGACACTTTATTGCCGTTTTCAGCTGTCTGTGCATTCTTTCAACCAATCCGTTGCTGGCAGGATGGTAAGATGTGGTCCTGTTTCTGTGGAATCCGGCAAGTTCAGAAAGTTGTTTCATCAGTGCCGATTCAAATTGTCTTCCACGGTCTGTAACTATTTCAGTTGGACAACCATATCTAGCGATCCAGTTAGCCACGAAAGCTTTAGCAACTGTCTCGGCGGTGATGTCTGCCAGTGGTATTGCCTCAGGCCATCTAGTGAATCGGTCAACTGCAGTGAGACAGTATCGGTAGCCGTCTGACAGAGGTAATGGGCCAATCAGATCGATGTGAATATATTGAAATCTGGCACGTGGTAAGCTGAAATTGCCTACAGGTGGTTTCACGTGGCGTGTAATCTTGGTGGTCTGGCAGGCGTGACATGACCTACTCCATTCTCGACAGTCTTTGTTTACACCTGGCCAGATGTAACGTTGTGTGACAAGTTTTGATGTTGCGTTAGCTCCTGGATGACTGAGAGAGTGCAGGCTGCCGAAGATTTGTTTTCTTAACTCAGCCGGTACATACGGGCGAGGTGTCTGCGTAGATTGGTCACAGTACAACTCCGTCCGTGTTCCAGGTATAGCCACTTTTACGAGTTCTAGTGACGTGTCGCCTTCCAAAATCTGTCTTAACTCTGTGTCGGTGATTTGTATTTTTGCTAAGACTTCCAGGTCGACAGGTTGTACCAGTTCCTCTATCCGTGAGAGAGTGTCAGCTACAACGTTGTCTTTGCCAGCGATATGTCTGATGTCTGTAGTGAACTGTGATATGTAGTCCAAGTGACGAAACTGGCGTGGCGAGCATTTATCCTTTCGCTGGTGGAAGGCAAAGCATATCGGCTTGTGATCTGTGAAGATTGTGAAATGCCGTGCTTCGACAATGTGACGGAAATGCTTGATGGCCTCATATATTGCGAGTAATTCTCTGTCATATGGAGAGTACTTCCGTTGTGCTGGACTTAGTTTTCGACTAAAGAAAGCTAGAGGCTGCCATTCTTCACCAACATGTTGCTGGATAACCGCAAAAATGGACGAATCAGAGGCATCTGTGACTAAGGCCAACTCTGCGTTAATGTCTGGGTGCGCTAATAGAGCAGCATCGCATAAACTTCTTTTACAGGCTTCAAAGGCTTCCAGCGTGTCACCAATCAGTTCCACGGGGTGAGAACCTTTAACTGTTCCAGTCAGCATGTCGTGGAGTAGAGCTTGTGATTTAGCTGCGTCTTTGAGGAAACGGCGATAGAAATTTATCATTCCCAGAAATCGCCTTAGTTCTCTTACGGTCTTCGGGACAGGGAACTGCTGGATGGCTTCTACTTTGCTGTTGATTGGTTTGATTCCAGCTGCAGATACGATGCATCCCAGAAAACTGACATTTTCTGCTCCAATTACACATTTGCTTGGGTTGATAACCATTCCAAATTCTTTCAGCCGATTGAATAGCTGACGAAGGTGCTGGAAATGGCTGAAGGTATCCCTGGAGAAGACCAGGAAATCATCCAAGTAAGCGTAGCAGAAGTCCAAGTCTCTCGTCATTTCATCGACGAACCGTTGAAACGTCTGTCCAGCGTTTCGCAGACCGAATGTCATAAATGGAAATTCGTACATTCCAAACGGTGTGGTTATTGCCGTTTTCGGTATGTCTTCAGGATTGACTGGGATCTGATTAAAAGCCTTCACCAAGTCAATTTTTGAAAAGACCTGGCAGCCAGAGATGTTCTGCGTGAAGTCTTGTATATGCCGGATGGGATATCTGTCAGGAACAGTGCGGGCGTTTAAGATCCTGTAATCGCCACATGGTCGCCAGCCGTCGTCCTTCTTTGGAACAAGATGCAGGGGTGATGACCATGGGCTCTCTGATGGCCTAGCAGTTCCAGCGTTCAGCATATCGTTGAATTCCTGCTTGGCTATTTTGAGCTTCTCGGGTGCCAGACGTCTGGGAGTGCAATAGACAGGTGGTCCTGGCGTAGTTTTTATGAAGTGAACTGTCTTATGGTTGATAACTCGATGTGTGCCTGGTGGACGAGTAACTTCTGGATACTCACGAAGAAGTTCAGTGTACTTGGACTCGCCAATGATCGTCTTGACAGAGGAGATGGCGTCTGATGACAGAGCTGGTGTTGCAATTACCGAAAGCGTTGTGCGGTTATCGATGAGGCGTCGGTTGCGACAGTCGACTATCAACTCGTAATGTGATAAGAAGTCTGCACCAATAATCGCCTTACTGACGTCGGCCACGATGAAACGCCAAGGGAAAGCGCGACGGAGACCTAAGTCGAGTTCTAACTGGGCGAAACCATAAGTCGCGATCGGTGAACCATTTGCTGCGAAAAGTTCATAAGTGGTCTTTAGCCGTCTGTTCTTGCAAGCCGTACGTGGGAAAACACAGAGGTCGCTTCCAGTATCGACTAGAAACTGCGTCTTCGTTTTTCGGTCCGATATAAACAGGCGACCTGAAGAGGATAGGCAATCGTTTGTCGCCATTAACGAGTGCCGCTGGCTTTTCCCGGCTGATAATCGCAGGGCTTGACACAAGTTCTTGCGTGGTCACCATACTTGTTGTGGTAGAAGCAGTTCGGGAACTTGCGGTAACTCGATTCTGACCGTGTGCGATTTCTGTCTCGCTGGCCGCCTCGATCTTTCGAGCGGGATCTTCCTGCATTGTTGGCAGCGAGGGCTTGAACCTGGCGCGTCAGCGCTGCGACTTCCCTGGTAAGTTTTTCCAATAGTGATCCAGGAACGGCGTCTGCAGATGCAACCTGGGGGGTTGATGGTACCAGGTCATGCACTTTGTCCGCTAGGTCCGCGAGCGCTTCCAAGGTAGATGCTGGCTGGGACGCAATAACGGTTTGGAGGCTGGTCGGCAATCGGCTAGCCCAAACAGTCCGGATGAAATCGTCTGGTATGTTCTTGCTGGCTAGATGACGAAGATGGCGCAAAAATTGTGAAGGACGCCTATCTCCCAGTTCTTCATGCATTAACAACTGTGTTACCTCCTTCTCTCTAGACGCTGATAGGCGCTTTATCAATTCTGCCTTAAGAGTCTCGTATTTACCAGTTGCTGGCGGGTTCGTTAAAATATCCTTCACCTCGGCCGCAAAACGATGTTCTAGTTGAGCACTGACGTAATAATATTTCGTGTCGTCGTCTTTGATTTTCGACAAGGCAAAGCTGCCTTCAATCTGAGCGAACCAGACAGCCGGCTCCTCCGGCCAAAATGGTGGCAGTCGGACACCGACACGACATAAATCGTATGGTGTAAAGGAGCTTTTTTCGGATTCGTTGATTGACGTGCTCATTTTTCCTTGTCTAGGGGTCACCACTGTGGTAATTAATACTCACTTTTAAAGTTCTGGTGTTTATTCAATAGTAAACACAACAATATAAATCACAATAACGAAACAGCAATGTCAACACGGGCCACTGGATGGAGCGGCGATCGAGCGTGCGTCAGTGCGCAATGTCTATGAGTTACTAACTGGCGGCCGGCGCCGATGCCTCGCAAGCCTTCAAGGTCATGCGCCTGGTGCGGCGCGACGGGCTTAAACTCGACGATTCGCTCCCGACATTTATGTCGTAAGGTAAGTATTATTTATTTATTTATTATCATATAATTATTGGGGCATTGGCAAGTATGCCACACGAGCAAGACTTTCACCTGGTGGCAAGCGTCACGCCTGCTACTAACAGTAGAGTGCCAGAATTGTGAACTTGCGAATACAATCCTGCGCCGCACTGTACTGCGCTTGTCACCCTGATATATTAGATGTTAAATCACTTCATACCCAGTAATTTATTTGGTAATATTGCCCTTCAAACCGGAACACAGTAATGCTTGCACACTACTGCTTGGCGATTGAATAACTGGCAAAGGTGTGGTACCCTAGGCGGACTCTGCAGTAGAGTCCTACCACTACAGAAACCCTAGATAATGAAGAGACAAATCGATACAATACTTAGTCTTCAACCTACAACAATACATAGTGGAGTAATATTACTTCCCCGTTTCTATGGAGAAGTGACCGGCTTGTTTACTCTTAATACACTTTAGGAAACATGTATTTACCACATATATGTTATTTGTCTCCAAATCCTTTTTGAAAATGAAGTATGCATCTTTCCAGTTGGCAAGACAACATCTTTGTCCAACTGTCCACTTGTGAAGACCATTGTGTTCTCCCACAACTTTTCCTGTGTCTATGTCAATGAAGAGGCCCTCTTTGGTTTGGATGTACTATAAAAACAATGGAAATTAAACTAAGCATATGCAATAGGGAATATGCACAATAAAAAATAAAAATAGCCTTTATTCTCTGACATTACATATTACAACTATTATGGTATTAGGTACTAGTTCCTATATAATACATCTTTTAATATTTGTTTTATTACTAAACTATAACACCAGCACTAGTTTCCCTATCAGGTTGTCCTCCCTGGACATGGGCCTCCTCTAAAAGACGCCACTCCTCTCTATCTCTGGCTATTCTGCGCCACCCTTTTGGTAGGTCATCTTCCCACCTTCTCTGTGGTCGTCCCCTTGATCTCTTCCCATCTCTGGGGTACCAAGATATGACCTCTTTGGTTTGTTTTGAAGATCTAATTCTAAGAGAGGAATACGCATGTGTTTCATTTATTCAAAATAATAGGATAAATGGAGAGTATAACTGAATCTGATGCTTACGTCGAAATAATAATTGTAATCGGCTGGTTAAGTTCTGAAATATAAGCGTTCAAAGTATTTGGGAGGGAGTCATCTGTCCCTTTCTAGCAAAACACGTGCATAGTAGAGAATTTATTTGGAATCGTGAACTTTGACGTCATAAACCTAGTATAGTGCACTCCCTGTCTAGCATGAAACTAAAATGTTTATGACTTTGTTATTTGTGCATATATTAAAATTTTACTTCCGATGATTTGTTTTGTTGCCAGATAGTGTATTTTGGAAGTCAATAAAAAAAACACATGCATATTCCCTTTTACTAGAACTACAAAAAAGTCTATGAGATAGACTTTCATAAGGCTTATAAGAGGCTCTAGCTAAGCAGTGGGTCAAGAGTTAGAACCAAAAGGCATGTATTGTTAAGAGGTTTCTCACTCTGCAGCCCTAACCACCAGCCACCAGCTGGCTTGGGTCCTGCTCCGCTGCCGGCGGCACTCTATGTTTAGGTTTTTTATCATATCTATGTGTTTATATTTTTATTGTAAAAAAAATAACATATGGAAGAAAATAAATACATGAAAAATGTTATTTCATATAGCTTTACCTCTTCAATAAAATCCTGAAATTTCCTCTTTCCGATAAAACATATACCAGTGCTGTCCTTTTTATTAGCAACATTTAGTAGCCCTTCTTTCTTGGCTATTTCTCTAACCTCACTTTTTAAAAGGTTTGCGATTGGAAACATACATTTCCTCAGTGAGAACTGTTTCACTTGGGATAAGAAGAAAGTCTGATCTTTGTGTTTATCTTTGGGTTGCAATAATTGTACACCTGAAAATATTGAATTAAACTTTTTGTAGAAAACGGAATACAACTGCACAAAATGTTTAAATTGAAGGAGGGAAATAAGGCTTTGCCCGGGTTTGGGACAGTATCTACACTATTGACTAAAAATGGGCTTAAGAAGTTGCTAGATGCTGGGATCATGGGTTAGATCCAAAGGTGTTATCTTTGACTTGGCTCAGCTTCCATTTTTAGGAGGTTCCCTTCTCTGCAGCTCTGACAACCAGTGTAGCTTGGGCCTCCCAGACAAGATATAACCAGATCCCCATGGAGTTGTTATTTGCCAGTGGCCCACGCATAGCCTCAATCTGGTACTTGAAGGAGCTGGGTTGGCCAGCCGGAAGAAGACATGCACAACACCCCAAACTGGATGCCCCTATATCAAATAAGATACAACCATTTGAAGGTCATGACAAACAGAAAATTGTAGGCTTTGCACGCTTATTATAAAGTTATTCCGCTTATGTTATCCTACATTTGAAACTAAATATGATATAAGATTTCAGTAATTATAAAAAAAAAACATAAAGGAGCATACCTTCGTTTTCATTGTATTTCTCCAAAAACGGGCCAAACGACGTGTTCGCATAGTGGCCTGTGGCAATAGCATCAGTCCCTAAGTTGTTCCTGCAATATTCGAAAAAGCTATCAAATTTAATGTATCTATTGCACAATATATCAGGGTTTGGCGTGAGTCCCGTCTCGTATTCTTTAAGCAACACAGAAAACACTTCATTCCAGTATTCCTTTATGAAGTAAACTCTACGCAGAGGAATGTCCAGCTTACGGCAAACAAAAGTTGCATCTTCGAAATCTCTTTCGTCTGAACAAAAGCCAGCTTCATAGTTGCTATCCCAGTTTCTCATGAACAGTCCCACCACATGGTACCCTGAAAGTTTAAATAAAAATTAAATGGTGTATGATATGTGATATTCGAAGGAAAAATGTCAGACATGTCAGTATATGTAATAATTTCTTACCAGCTCGTTTCAGGAGTAGTGCTGCAACAGCGCTGTCCACTCCTCCCGAGACGCCTAGAGCAACTTTTCGAAACATTGTTTTATGCATGATTTCAGTTTTGGAAATGGGAGAGATAGACAGTAATAATATTTTGTGACTATACTAACTCAAATCCCAAGAACCTATTTATCACATAACCTCAATCTCGCTCGCTCGATCGATAATATTTTCCTTTGATTTGATATTTTCCTCATGAACCTAGATTATTTTTTCTAGGTTCATGATTTTCCTACGATATTTTCAGAAACACAATACACAGACAGATGCAGTGCTGAGCCCTAAAATTTAAAAAATGGGCTAAATTGCTAAATAATAAACAAAAGAAAGTTTTTTTTTATATATATATTTTCTTTTTTGTGTAGATTATAAATAAAATACAATATTTTTCTTTAGGTCAAACGAGGGCTAGATTTGGGGCTAGGGGCTAAATCATTATTTTTATTTCCATATTTCATATTTTCAGGGCTGGCTAGATCTAGCCCCCAAAGGGGCTGAGTTGGCAACACTGAACATGACATTTGAAAAGACAATGACGTCCATGAAGTTTCTTCTCTTTTAGAGATTTTTTTCTTCTTCTATCATCGAGGGTTGTGGCGTTGCACTTTATGCACTTTTCAGAGACAATTAAAAAAAGAATTTCAAGTTTTTCCAAAGTCAAAATAATGAGGAGAGAGAGCTAGATCCGCCAAGCAAATGTGTCACAGTATCTATAAATTTCTTTGGTTTAAATAGACTTGCTCTTTAATTTGTGTTGTAGTTTTGGCACGGAAAAATCATGTCCGTTGCATTCTATTATTTTCACTTATGTTTTTTCGCGAATTAATGATCAAAAATCATCATCATCATCAGTCCGGAGACGTGCTCTACTGAACGAAGGCCTCGCCCTTAGACCGCCACACTGTACGACAACCTGCCATTTGCATCCACCGGTTGCCTGCGACTTTTACAATGTCGTCGGTGCACGAGTGTGGGAAAGTGACATAATGTGGTGGAACATCTTTTCGTGTTTTTTTCAAAACTGCGTAAAAGCTTATAGTAAAGTCGCCACAAGCCACAACCATAACAGCCTTACCTAAAATAATCTCGATTCTCTTAGTCACTGCTTAAACTTCTCCGTCTTGTTCCTGCATGTTACACTTCACGTCAGAGAGAAGATGGCAGAGCATCTTAAGCAGTGATTAACGGTTGAGAAGTTTTTTAAGTAAGACTGTAGGGTGTTTCTAGGGCATAACTTGGACTCGATTTTTACTAATTTCGCGTGACTAACTGTAATTTGAAGACTATTTGACTTGATACTCTAAAAACTTGAAAATACACATAATAATAATCATACTATAAACTATAAAATACAACTAGGTATACACTAAAATTAAATTATTACAAACTATTATATTTGATGCCAACATGAAAGAAAAAAAGTGTCTTCACCACGATTGTTGTGAAATATTTGAAGACCATAGAGACAGCCAGTATACAGATTATAAAAAGAGTGATTTGACAAGATTTTGGGAAATCGGCGTTGAGTTGAGGTTACCACCAAATGCTGCCAGCGTAGCTCTTACAGTGCTAAATGTAGCACTTTTTTATGTTATATGCAATAAATTCTGACATAGCACCTGGCCCCAATCTGGCACTAGACAGCATTTGAAACTTATTGGTAAATATTAAATCGTTCTAGGTATCGTAACAACACGCAATATAATTGGCAGTAACGGATTATTTATTCGTTCCTTTTTTTTATACATTCAAGTGACGAGACGAGCAAGACGTTCGCCTGGTGGTAAGTGTCACGTTTGCCACTAACGGTAGCAGTGCCAGAAATTGTGAACTTGCGAACACAATCCTGCGCCGCACTGCACTGCGCTCGTCGCCCTGAGATATTAGATGTTAAATCTCTTCATACCCAGTAATTTCTCTGGTAACATTGCCCTTCAAACTGGAACACAGTAATGCTTGCACACTACTGCTTGGCGATTGAATAACTGGCAAAGGTGTGGTACTTCCCCAGGCGGACTCTGGAGTAGAATCTTACCACTACTAAAGACTACTATTGAATAGTAATAAGCTTATATCGCCCCTAAGCGTAACACAGTTCATAGCATGTAGAACTGACGTGTGTTATCATAATGGTGCGAACGACATTTACTGTGCGTGAAAGATACACCTCTTATAAAAAATAAATGGTATTTCATAAATTTCGCACACGTAAGAATAGTAAGCTGCATACGCAGTGTAGGCTAGGTAGGCCTTCCCACAAGATAGACCTACTACAATGTGAAAGTTGCGGGCAACTGGTGGATGCAAATGGAAGGTCATCGTACAATGTGGTGGTCTAAGGCCTTCGTTGAACAGTGGACGTCTTCTGGCTGATGATGATGATGATGAAGAATAAAAGTTAATATTGTTATTGTTGTATCATATTCAAGTGCTCGTTACAGTTCGCGCAAAACTTTATGAGCTCTCGGAACACTCACGCTAGTGGCTGCGCAGTACGCATATTATAGGTACGCGTACTGCGCAGTGTGCGCGGTTACGTACTCGGGCCTAACTTCAGAGGGCTCATAAAGTTTTGCGCGTAGTATACCATTCGTCATGCCATACCATGGTAAACAAAATGGCGGAAGTGATCGATGAAACTCGCGAGATACAAGAAGTTTTGAAGGTTTTCGGAGAGCTAAAGAGGAACGTCACGGCACGAACTTGATTTTTAGGGGATGTAGTTAGAGGGATTGTTACAAAAAAAACGGGTCATTTGCGCCAGTTCTATTGAAAAAGGGAGTCAGATTAAGTACCTATATTTTATTTAGTTAGCAAATACGGAGAAAGGCGTTGACTAGTTTTTGTATGTAACTACATTGGAAGATTTTTCTATGACAGAAGCCATTATGTTTTTAAATTCAAGATAGCGGACATATCTTTTTTGTTATATTCTATTTCTAATCAAAATTGATAATTATGAGTGTAGTTTTCGAGATTTGTCGGGGGTTGTATTACGATGATGATAATATTTATTTTAAATCCAACATAGCATAATAATGAAATCGCGAAAAAAATATGTACTGTTTCATACAAAAAGTTCACTGACCTTGGACAAAACGTATGGTATAGCTGATTATTATTTCGGGGTTATGATGTCAGCCGCATACTAAAAGTGAAGTTAGTGAATGATGATGAACCTTTTTGTTACACATTGTATAATTTAACTATATGAAGTTCAATCTATACATATAAAAGCGAAAATATTATATATTATGCATGTCATTATTATGGTTTTTCGAAATCCCGATCACGAAACTAATATCCATTTTAAAATCCAAGACTGTCGGACATTAGAGGTATTGCGTGCAATATCAAAGACATTGGCCCACTGTGGTATTATTATTATTAGCTCTATTACTCGTAACATAACATAATTAATTTAGCATTTTTCAGATGCTATTTTGCACTAACCCGTAGTGTCGAGTGGGCAACCCAGCTAAATTGTGTATTCGTTTGCTTTACGCAGGTTATCGTTGCAGTTTGTATTAATCCATTAATAGTAGATATTGTTAAAATGTCGAATATCAATCTGCAATGTTTGTTAGGAATACAATGCAATGACTTCGTTATGATTGCTGCCGATCAGAGCACTAGCCACAGTATAATGGTCATGAAAGATGGTGAGTTAGCGTTTTTGATTTGATTCCTGTACTTCACTGTTTGTATGAGCCGGTATTTCCAATTTATTTACTTACTTTCAGACGAGGAAAAGATCTACAAGATATCGGACAAGTTAGTGATGGGCATCATAGGTGATCTGGGTGATACTACCCAGTTTGCTGAATATATCTCTAAGAATATCCAGTTGTACAAAATGCGCAATGGTTATGAGCTGGGGCCTACTGCAGCGGCTAACTTTACACGCCGGAATCTCGCTGAATATTTGCGAAGCAACGTAAGTTATTTGCAGAATTGACGGTTCCTTATGAATTAAGTTTTTGTTGAACCTATCAGATCCCACTGCTCTGAAAAGCTGTCCCTCATTTTTTCCCAATTCTCTCGCTGCGCTCCATTTACGACGTGACACCAAGACACCAGTCATGTAGAAACAGTAAAATTGTCTCTTCAACACTTCAAGGCTTTTCTGGGTGCATTTGATAGATGTGACCTGCCCAGTCCCACTTCAGCATGATTGAACATTTTAATTACCATTGACTTAAATATATTTAAATGTGACGTTATCGGGGAAAAGAGACCACGTTGTTGGTTTACAGGATATTTACAGGCTTAGAGTAATAACGTTTAGATGGTTGGTAGTTTCATTCAAAATTCCGTTCACTGGTGAAGCCGAAAATAAATAAATGTGTGAGTGAACATTGCGTAATTACTTTCTCAGACACAAGCGTTTAAAAATGTTGCTAATAAATAGATATTTTTGCAAACAGTTAGGAAATTGAACAGAAGCCGTAAAGATAGTTATATCATCGTGAGAAAAACCGACCAAGTACCGTATGTGGCCTTTTAAGGCCTACTTGAAATTTGCTTCACTTAGCATAGTTTCAAGCCTATTATTTCTATATTTACATGCTTATGATTTCATACAACATAAAATCTACAAGGTTGTTACCCTGATTGTTACAAATGATAAGAAGGCCCCTGACATCCCTGGTTACCTACCGAGAATATGATTTTTAATCTTAATAGATTTATGAGAACAAAAGAAATAGTATTCCTTTAAAAGTGTCTTCTCAATTTCAGACTCCATACTTTGTAAATGTTCTGATGGGTGGATATGACAAAGAAAATGGTCCAGAGCTATACTTCATGGACTATCTGGCATCAAGCGTCAAAGTACCCTTTGCATCGCATGGTTATGGTGGATACCTCAGTTTGAGCATCATGGACCGCTACTATAAACGAGGTAATTTAAATATCAATAAGACAATCTAGTTGGCAATAACCTTGGCCGTTACTTATTTTGTGTTGGAAATATTCATGACAAGTATGCTAGTTTCATTACATAACAAAAAAACAGTTATTTGATGTCTTATCCATGAGAAAGATAGTATGAAGAAAATCATCATAATGACAAGAATAATTATATTTATTATTTTACTTCTGGGTGCCTTTGCCTATGTAATTCTCCTCTTATAAAATAAATATTGGGGGACATTTTTAACCACACTTATCCACACTTTTCAACCTAGTTAACTAGTAATTTTCTCTTATTTCAGATGCAACAGAACAGGAAGCTTATGCTATTCTGAAAAAATGTGTCCAAGAAGTTCACAGAAGGCTATTTGTGAGCCTTCCCAACTTCCAAGTGACGGTCGTCAATAAGGAAGGAATCAAAATCCTGCCTGTTATTAACTCTGCTTCTAAGTGATCCTTTTTTAATAATAAAGTATAAATTTAAAAAAAAATGGTTATATTATTACACCAGAAACCTTGCTAACTGTAACTTGCTTGTAGTGTAGTGACATTTCAAATAAAATGCTATTTAGGTGTAGAAATGTTTACTATAAAAATAATTTCAAGTTTCTATCCTTAGAATCCATAAGTCAATAGTGCTTAGCAACTATCATCATAAACGTTATCCACCTTTGCCCCTATCAGGACTAGATGCCATGTTACTGTCTTGATTCTCTGATTGTAAATTGTTTGTGTTGTCGTTATCACCTCCATTATCTCCTTCATTGTCCGATTGATCTGAAAGATTTCAAAAATTGAGTATGGGTCATTTTATTCACAAAGCAATTGTGTTAGTCTCAGCACCGGATCCTTTACTGAAAGGATATTTTAGCTGTCGCTACAGGCGAATTGAGCGGTAATTGATATTAATATTTGAATAAAGTCAAACATAACTTTATTTTATTCCAAATATTGGACAAATTCAATTCTCGTTGGCGATCCAGCAGGGGAAATGCCGCTGGTTTATGGGCACTTTCAGCAGCAGGCCCGGCCGTCGTGGACTTCTCGTTTAGTTTTAAAGTTTTTGACTGGTGCTTCGGTAAGTACTTATTATTTATTTTAATTTTGACCTATGTAATTAATTATAATCGATATTATGCTATTGCTAACATGAATCTATCATAAGAACATTATAAAATCTACATTCGTGTACAACGGACAACTAAATTATGCCTAAAAATATAAACGATTTTCAAAAATTGAATGGGCGTTATGAGGCTTGATCTTCTTTTTTTTTTACTTTTTTTTTCTTTTCTTGTTTTTCTTGTAGATAGAACTTTTTTGGTTTGTAAATGTTTTACAAATAATTTTTAGAATACATTATTTTTGAGAGATTGGGCTTGGATTGGGCGCCCCATGTTGTCAAGTGTATCAAGTTTCTGCCCCGGTTCGAAATAATCGTAGATCCGGGGCTGGTTAGTCTCGAGTCTTGGGATCAAGTTTGGCCCTGTTGAAATTCTATTGAGTGATGGTACCTATACCTCGCCAAAAATGAGCTTGGTACAGTCCATGTGAGAGCGCTATTACTGTGAAAAATAAAATAGAGTGCACAATATTTTGTGTATGTGTTTGTATAGTCTTAGCTATTGACGTATTCAGGGCTATATTCCAGGGGGCCTGGCTCCTGGGCTGCAATGGCCGATGAAGCTGAGTCAACGCCCAATTTAGTTAATTCTGTCTGTTTTTATTTCTTTTTTAGCCTAGAATTTTGAATGCCCTCATCCTGGGCACGGCCCACTCGCCCTCCCTCGTCCCTTATACATATACGCCCATGGTTTTAGCAACCTAATTAGGCGTTATCGTACCCCCGCTGCCAGACTGCTTCTCTCACTACCCCTCGCGCTACCGCGATTTTCTCTCGGCGGCCTCACGCTCGCTATCTCGTCTGTCTCGCCCGGAAAAACCGACAAAATATTATGGGAGCAGCGGGCAACGGCAGGATGAGTCTCTTGAGAAAATTGGTATCTATCAAGGCCCTGGACTTATTTTTATTACAGTGAGACGTGGGCTTATGACGTGTTATGATCCCTTACCTCCTTTTTTGTCGGCGGGCATGTCTTCAGTTCTGTTGGCTACTTGGAAGTGGTATTCAAGTTCATCGAAGTCGAAAACTTGGTCCGTTGGTAACAGACACGGTAGATACGCCGGAAATGTCGGCTTACAGGCAATCACTGCAAAGACATAGATAAGAAAACTATGAAAACTTTCAAATTTGTCTGAAAAGTATCATTTCATCAACTCATTAAGGTTGCTTGGAAGAAATCGCTCTCAGTGATAAGGCCCACAGACATGTATTGGAGAAGATGCCTCTACTTAAATTTCACCCTGTCTCTCAAACCTGATATTTTGTCAGGAGCAGTAAATTGCTCTTGAGGGCCACCCATAAACGTCACACGTTATGGGGGAAGGAAATGGGGGTGAGGGTCAACAAAGTGTAACAATGGGATGAGTCATAATCATAACATTTAAGTACTTATGTGATGTCCCAAGCCGCCTGCCAAGAGTGGGGATTATGACAACCCCTCCCTATTAAGGGGGAGGCCTTCGTCCAGCAGTGGACGCTCTCTGGCTGATAATGTAACATTTTAAGTTTGTGAAGTCCCAAGCAGCCTGCCAAGCGTGGGGATTATGGCAACCCCTTCCTATTAAGGGGGACGCCTTCGTCCAGCAGTGAATAGCTTCTGGCTGTTAATGTATGTATGTAAAGTGATGTCACAATTTTCAGAATTCAGTTGTTACTCACAAGGAAAAACTTGGTTATCATCAGTATTGAAAAGATTGTGTGTCTCGCTTGTTTTCGCCAAGAATTTTGTGAGTGCTTTCTCAATATCTCTCTTCTGAGATGCTGCCTTTTCTCTAATAGCTTCATATTCAGTAACAGGCTGTTTGTGGGTCTGCAAAAAAATATTTAATGGCTATCGTTTTCCCCTCAGTATTTATTATTAATATTTTTAAATTTATGGGTTATTTTTGAAGGGACCATACAATAGGCTAGATACATGTTTTTTTTATTGTCCTATTAAAATGTGGCCCATAAATATAGCTGATTAATGAAAATCTGATCAAAAATAAGCAACTTATAAGCGCTTTAATATTATGCTAGACAGAGAGAAGAAACAGCAAATCGTGACGTCACTTCTCTGTACGCCATATAAATTCTATTCTGACAAGAAGGCGTGACGTAATTTTTTGTTTTGTGGGAAAGGGACAGAGTTGTCTCTAACAAAAACTTTAAACGCTCATATATCAGAACATTATTAACCGATTTAAATGTTTTTTTCAATAAATATACTATATTTACTTAAACTCTTCATCAAAGCTATTAGTTTCAACGATATAAACATCAGTCATCAACCCTATTGCATGGATGAAACATTAACAAATTATGAACATACTAGTAGTGCTTCGCGGTTTCACCTGTTATTCCTGGAATAAATCCCTCCCTTGCCACACTACGTCGCCCCCTCACTTTCCCTTAACATGATTCACAATTATAATTTATGGATGGCCCCTTATGAAACTAATCATTTATGTATTTTTTTGAGTTAAGTCGTTATTAAGCCACTTACAGGTGTTCTAATATAAGCGTGAGGATCAGGCAAAGCTGGCAAGTGGAATGGTATATGTGGTGCTGGTTTCGCTTTAGACCCTGCAGACAACATGGCGGGTGTGCGTGGAGCCGGGGCCTGCTGTGGTGGCTGAATCACATGTCTGTTTGGACGGACTGCATATTGCTCTACACCTTGGAGGCTAATACCTAGAAAATAAATATTAAAATACTATTTTTATCCATAATATTACCAGTAAGTTAAAAGTTGTTTTGTATCAGAGTTAATTTTGATTGTTTATTAAAATATAGTATCAAAATAAAAATACATGCATTTTATTTATTTGAATGTATATTTAGACATAATGTGGATGTTCGTTTCCACACAGTTCAGTTCTTGACACAATCCCTGCTTAGGCTTAGGAGAACATGTTACAAAACTATTTTCCAGATTCACATGTCTTACCCAGCGACAATGATAAGATGAATGGACGGGAAATAAGCGCACGGATTTTGAAGACTTATGTAAAGCGCCGGCTCTCCACTTGCTTCAGTCAAACTCTGCCTTTGCGACATGCGAGCCGTAAGATACGACAATACAAACTTCTAATATATTATGTACATGTGTTCTCTTTTAGTCATGCAGTAATTAGATTCGCAAATGTAATAGGCATAATTTTATCCAGGTATGCTTGATTGTGTTGACTTGTTAATTTTGATCGATTTGCAAGCACTGGGCCCGTCCATTCCATTATCACCGTCGCTGGTCTTACCCATGTTAATGATAGCCACAATAACATCTCCAAGCACTGGTTCACTTCTTCCAGTGTGCTCACAATATGCTTTTGCAGCACTGCCAACAGATGAGAGGACTGAAATAAATTGTGTTCATGAAAATACTAGTTATAAAGTTCTACAGCACTATAATAATACAATTTATTGTTTTAGGTAAATAATAATATATAGATCTTATTAAAAATAAGCGATTTAAAAAAAAAAGTGACTTGAAAGCAAAATAATTAATTTCGATATATTTTTTCCAGTTATTTTGTATTAAGAACTAAACTACAGAACCAATTTGATGAAATTTATACGAGACCAATCTGAAAGTAATTATTATTATTTATTATATTTAATTCCTTAATTATTATTTTAAGTAATTATGAACTATTTCTTAATAGTTATTTTACCAAATCGGTTTATGAATTACGGGAGTACCGTGGTAACAAATATGAAAGTAAAAAAAACAACCAAATTGAAAACCTACTATTTTGAAGTCGGTTTAAAAAAACCTTTATCTTCTAGTCTTGCTTATTTTAGTAATTTATTTCTTGATTTAAAAGAGTCTAAGAGTAGGCACATACTATGATACTAAATTTGATGTTTTTACAAACTATTCCAATAAAAGTTTTTTAATGTTTATAAAATGTTAAAATATGATTATCATTCTTTCATCTTTCTCGCAACATTTTATTTAGATAGGTTCAGTCAAGATTCAGCTCTACGGAAATCGATAGACAAAAACAGACTGTTGCATAGTTTTGTTAATAGGGTCTTATTAGCACCTTTGGTGATAGAATATTCCTCGTGTAATAATAGCATTAATCTCTGTCTGTGTTGAATAAATAACTTTGTAGTGTTTGCTTGCTTTTTATCCAAAACCATGCGCCTGAACCAAGGTTGTAAACTATACAACATTAGCAGATAAATAAGCCGCAATAGATAAGCCATCTATCACATTGGGTCTTACAGAGAAGCTTATTAAAACAATATTCAATGCAACAATGCCTATAATAAAAGCCGTGGTAGCCTAATCAGGAGACCACTAGACTTGTAATTGTGAGGTCGCAGGTTCAAACCTAGGCCCCTTACCAATGCGCTCTTTGGGAGTTTATGTACGGATACCTATACCACTGGCTTTTAGGTGAAGGAAAACATTGTGAGGAAACCTGCATATGTCCGGAATAGAAATTCAATGGCACAGTGAATTCACCAACCCGCAACTGGGCCAGCGTGGTGAATATGACCCATTCGCCTTTCGAGGGTAGGCGTAAGTCCAGCAGTGAACAATAAAAAAAAGGCTGGTGATAAGTATAAGTAAGAGGAAATCTAAAGAGACATATGCTGCAGTCCAGAGCTGGTTGAACATTGTGAACATCAGATTGTGAAAGATTGCGTCTACTAAAGCCCCCTCGGTTGCCTGCCCATGTTATGTGTATCAAGATCTCCATTGGAACGCAGCGGTACCCATCTTGCACAATGTCTTCGGCAACACTCCCTGGGAAAGGTAAAGTAATCAGTAAAAACTTACACGCTTGAAGCATTTCAGTTAGCGTCTCGAGAGACATTTTATCAGCACTAGAAAAGCCAGTTTCCAACAGCACTGTCGATACTGCTATGTTGAGGATGCGTCTTCGGGCATCGTTACTGTTTTCCACTTTTTCGGTGGTGTCTGACATTGTGTCCTGATTGTATATCTAGGTACTTGTTTAACAATAACAAACCATACCACGTACTCAAGTCAAGATAAAAAAATAAACATACACTTTTTAGAAAGTGGAATGGAAACAAAAACTTTATTTTAAAAATATTACTTTTTTTTTTTTTTATAGTCTATTTTCAGGTAGGCAATAATGTACGACACAGATAATGTACGGCATAATATTGTAGATCGTGTTCGTGTATTGTAATAGTAGTAGTAGTAATTGCGCGTTGGCCACATACAGCCTTACCTAAAATAATCTCGATTCTCTTAGTCACTGCTTAAACTTCTCTGTCCTTTTCTAGCACGTGCAACTTCACGTCAGAGACAAGATGGCAGAGCATCTTAAGCAGTGACTAACGGTTGTAAAGTTTTTTTAAGTAAGGCCGCTAGTTATTTAATGCTCCCACACTTTGTGCTGCCACAAAAAAACTTATCCCAAAATCTTGGGTAAAGGTTTACGACATTACCCATACGCAGGTAGCCTAATAATACCTCCTTGCCTCCTTGTATCAACTTGGGCAAAATGTCATATTGCCTTAGTAGTCCCTTTAAAGTACCTTACGTCAAATGTATTTTTTATAATTAACATTAAATACAATTATCAAAATGAACTATTATGTGTATCATATTTGTATGTAGAGATACCGACAGAATAATAATCCTGGTGCATAATATCAAAAAAAAAATAAAATATGTGGTGACAGCTGACGTTACTACAAAATGGCTTCAATTACGTTTCATTTCACAAGTTGGCACAAATCAGTAAAACTTTGTCCGCTTAATATTATATCAGTCTAAATGAAATAAACATACAGGAAGAAAACGAAGTCTTTAATGTAAATAATGGAGTTTTAGTGTATAAACAACAAAAATTAACCAAAACAGTAACTTATTATAACTTTTTGCGATTTACCACATTTGCTCAGTTTGGTAGAGAGTAAAACGAAACGTTCAATTTGCGTTATTGTGGTTAAAAAAACTGTCAAACCTATGGTGATTTTCCCATTTTCAAATAATTATTTTACAAAAAGTATTTTTTTGCGCAACTTGAAACTTTGCAAATAGCTTCCATATAATAAGAACTTTCTGTAAAAAAAATATGAACCCCTAACTCGTTTGGCACTTAGGTAAAGTCATACCTTAGGTATAGCTTTTTCGGGATATTAAAAAGCAAAACCTGGCAGCACTATGAAATGCTATTTTATGGTTATGTTATAATATTTTGGCAAATAAAATTCACGTAGCTGTTCTGCTGAGAACTAGTGTTCCTTGAAATGTAGCGTAGTATTCGTAGTATTAATATTTTTTACAATGAACACTTCTAAAAGCGAAAATAATCAAAACATGGCCACTTACTTGTGAAATGTTAGTCCTTCAGTTTTGGTCTCAGAGCGGCTTTTGCAGCCTAAAATACTGCAACCTGGTTGGTTTCAGTATTTTAGGCTGCTACCTTCACCCTAGACACTGTTTTTTCCATAATACGAGGTTGAGCTTAAATAAAAGGGATTTTTTCACATGAATATTGAAAAAAATCAAACGAACTCGTGTTTGTTTGGCAGCTTCCATGACAGATCAGATGCTGCCAAACAAAATAACCCGGCCACAGTGATAAGGACGCAAAAAAAAGGTTTCACCTCTTTTTGGCTTTGTGCTAAATGTACAGCGCTATCCTTGTCATTCATGAATTACGTCATCACACTACGATTCTCCTAGTAAATTTCTCTGATTGTATCAGTATTGTATCCATGGACGTACTAAACAAAGCTTCTATGCTACTATGATTGTATCGTGTCGGCAAATATCATGTTGTACATTATAGCCACCCTATTTCTCTGCTATTTTCTAGTAAAATTTCTCTGCTTTCACAATCACCAACACAGGGTTGCTAGATCGAGTTTCTACAATTTCCCCATATTCGAGTAATCTTTTCCCCAAACTTATATGTTTTGCAACCTCTTCCCCCATTTATTTCAATAAGGAAATAAAACAAATTAAATGTTATAATATAAAAAATGTAACTAAATTTTTCAACAACTGAAGGGGATGTATGTACTCATCTTTATTTATTTTTACTTATAGGGCCAACCATGAAATCGCGAAAAAAAAACGTGTATTCCATACATTCTGTTCAAGGTCTGAACTTTTTGTATGGAACAGCTGTTTTTTTCGTGATTTCAATGTTGGTCCATATTAAAATGTGTTCATAATGATGAGTACATAACATACATCATCATCAGCCCGGAGACGTCCACTGCTGAACGAAGGCCTCCCCCTTAGACCGCCACACTTTCCAGCCGGCTGATCGGCCAATCGCGTGGACGCGTGGCGTCGGAACTCCCCTCGCGCATCCTTCGATCCGCCAAAGAGACCGTAAAATCGTTACTTACTGCGCAGCCAAGATCATTGGCTCAAGTTGTTTGCCGGCTTCTATAAGCACAGAAAAGCGAAGGCCCTACTCTATTATATATTATATAGAATACAAATATTATACTACAATAAAATTACAATATACTATACTACAAATAAATACAATTATTATTTAAAACCAGAACTGGGTATCCAAAACCACCGGAGGATGGGTAGCAGCGTCCTCTCAGTTAACAGTGGTGAGCATTGTGCGATCTCCAACCCAAGCCACTTGCCAAGCGTGGGGATTATCGCAGCCCCTCCCTAATAAGGGATTCGTCCAGCAGTGGCGGCTTTACCTAAAAAACTTTTCAACCGTTAGTCACTGCTTAAGATGCTCTGCCATCTTCTCTCTCACGTGAAGTTGCACGTGCTAGAAAAGGACAGAGAAATTTAAGCAGTGACTAAGAGAAACGAGATTATTTTAGGTAAGGCCGTGGATGTCTTCTGGCTGATGATGATGATTATTAAAAGCAAGTGAGTTTCATCGCACTTTATTATGTAAAATAATAATTAGTGACGTGACTAACTTGAGTTGACTTAAAATTCAGCGAAAACTTGATAAATATTTAGATACTTGACACTGGCAAATTCACAAAGTGCGACTCTATAATCCTCCTATGATAGGAGGAAAGAAGAAAAATGATGCTGAGTTTACGTGTGCTCCGTTTGCCAAAGGCATGTGACATTTTGACCTAGTTCATACAAGAAAGTAGGATTTGTACCACTAGGTTATCTGCGTATGGGAAATGTCCTAAGGCTTAACTATATTAGACTTCATGCAAAACCTGAAAATATTCAAAAATATTTGATACTGACTGAATGCACTAAGTGCAGCGTTATGAATTTAGAAGAAAAAAAGCGAAAGATTAGAATTGACAGTTGACAATGACGTGACGTCAATTCAAACGTCATTCCATTCACTCACGTTCACCTTTCATTCTCGTCATCACAAAAAATAAATCTCTTCGAACTTTGTAGATTTGATTTTACAGTTTTTAATTTAATGGGAGAATAAATACATTATTTCGAAGCTTTTCCCAAATTAGGGATCCAATTCTTTAACAGCAAATGAGCACATACTTGTGCTTGGTGAATTGTTAAGTGTTTTGTGTAAAAATCATTTTTTTAACCTGACGAAGAGTCGTATCATAGTGAAATCTTGTAAGTTCTTCATTTACATACTTTCTTTCAATTTTCTCCTAGGACTATCATTATTTACACAGCGTTATTAGGACAAGTTCGTTATTGTCGAGCTCGTTGCTATCTTACCTGAAAAGTGTCGTGTTAGTGTTTTTTTTAGCCCTATTACTTTGTCTTATCATCAAATTACATTTAATTTAATTTTGTTAAGGGCTATTTACAGTGAATAAACATATTAAAATATTATATTCAAATTAAATTATGTTCATTATTTTTAATTTCAGCTTCTATTATAAATACTAGATTAAAAAAATACAAGCAAAATGGTGAAAGTTTATGCAGTTGTAGTCCTCTACAAGGGAGTTAATAATGCAACTATCCTCAAAGCTGCATATGACTTGCAAAGCTTCAGCTTTTTTCAAAGGTCGTCTGTGCAAGAGTTTATGACGTTTGTTAGTAAAACAATGGTGGAACGAACACAGCCTGCATCCAGACAGTCTGTCAAAGAAGGAGAGTACATGCTACAAGTGTATGTTAGATCTGACAATCTTGCTGGAGTAATAATAACAGACCATGAATACCCAAATAGAGTAGCACATACGCTTATAACAAAAACCTTAGATGAATTCACGGCTGCAGTACCAGCGAACTCCTGGGCCACATCTACAGAAGATGCAGTGGATTTCCCAGCTTTACATCAGCATTTAGTTAAATACCAAAATCCAAAAGAAGCCGATACTTTGACTAAAATACAAAATGACCTTGATGAGACGAAGATCATTCTTCATGATACAATAAAGGCTGTTTTAGAACGGGGAGAAAAACTAGATGATTTAGTAGCTAAATCAGACAGTTTGTCCATGCACAGTAAAGCATTCTACAAGACTGCTCGTAAAACTAACAGCTGCTGTAACTTCTGAAGATATTATTTCATCAAGCTGGCCATAGTTGAGCTTATAGCAAGTGTGTCAAATATAAACTACTAGATTATTTTTTGCTATTGCATACAACAAAAAAATGGATATTCTGTAGAATGAGATTTGCATTATTATGTTAAATATTTTGTACAGCTATTTTAATGCCATGTAATGTTTTTTATCAAACTCATGCACAGTTTAGTTTATATTATTGCATAAATTTGCTAGCAAAGCTGGACTATAGCTAATCTACATTTTTGTAGACTGGTCAAAGCAGCCGATTTTGATTTATTGCTTAATTCACAAGCAGATTATAAAATCGGTAAACGCAGTCTCAGTTCTGTTAACCTTCACTGGTCTATCAAAAACACAAAAAAAACTCTAGTAAAGCTTTTTCCGTCATATGCATAAAACGCTAAAACGTATTTCAAACCTATTTTAGTTAAAAAGTGTTTTGTAAAATTTCTTACGAATTACGATTTGAGTTTGAATAAAGAAGACAAAACACTTTTTAACTAAAATAGTTTGAAATACTTTTTAGTGTTTTATGCATAACACTGTTTTAATATAAGCATGAGTAGGTATAATTGCTATATTATGTTGATACATTTACTTAATTGACCATAGCATGATATACCATAAGTTGATTTCCATTGTTATTACTGCTGCCATCAACTATGCTATAAGATTCGCTTTTGATACTGGCACATCATCTAGGGTTATGGGCCAGACAGGCATAGCTTACATGCAAATTGTTTAATGTACAGAGCATCCAGTGCAAGTTTTTCCTTCTGCATTTACCTATTTGATCATGTTAATGTTAAATACAATTTCCATGAAATAAGGGCCCGTTTAGTGTGAGATATGCAGTAAATACAACACGTTGTGGGGAGGTCTGAAGTGTGCCATTTCAGTACAACTCGCACAACGCACATGTCCCACCCTGTGACGAGCCAGTACCCTTAGGCCTTACGAGGGTAAACAAATATCTGAATTTCCACTATTAGCATACACTTTCATAGAACATTGTCTAAATGTGCTTTAGATATGTTAATTTGGCGTTTATATGTTGAAAAATGTATAGTATAATGGTTTACTCTTGATCAATACTGTTTAACTTAAATAAGTAAGCTAAATAATAATAATCAAACAGATGTTTTTTTTTTAGATTCTACTGTTCATGTGTGGAAGCATCACAAATATTATACAGTATATCCAGTATTAGTGTAATGTCCACTATTTAAATGTGTTATTGAATAGAAAATGTGTATGGCTTAGAAGTTCAGTATGTTATATTCATTTTATAATGTTTAATTTATATTGGTTACAAAGATATGCAAAATTCTGTTTTATTTTTATATTATTTATTACATTACATTCATTGAGCTAATATCTATAGAAACACAAACGTCCAAAAAAAATGTACGCGCCAAAACTCGGCGCACGCTACGCATTGCGCCACCTTTTTGAACGACTTCAACTACGATAACACATAAGCGCCCAAGCATACATTGAACATTATACAAGGGACATAACGTCTAAATTCGAACAATTGTGAACTTAATGCACGTATGATGTACAATGGCAATCTGACGTTTTTTGACTGTTCTCACTTAGTGATCGTGACTCTTTAGATTTTAGCTCAATGATTACATTACATGAATTATAAAATTGCTAGGAAGTAGATAGTCATCAATTTAGAGATTGAATATTAGGTTTCTTATTTTTTTATGATCAAATATCTATCTTTTGAATGCTGACTAAAATTACATTACGTTTGCATATAGCATATCCCAATAATAAAAAAATAATATAAAAGTAACATTAAATTTTGGCGAATTTAGATATTTCACAAACGGTATACTGACAATTGGTAGGAAAAGGTATATTTATAAAATAAAATAATAAACCTATACATTCCTGGAGCAAGTTGCAAAGTTATTAGTGTAATATATTGTTCTATAATGCAAGACTTGTATTCACTGGATAAGGCCGGGTGCATACGACAAGAAAAACCGATAGAAAAACCGTCCGGTTAGGCGCTCCGTGCATACATTATGTACTAGGTCCCGCACACAGCAAGAAATTCCTCACGGCGCCCGTCCGGTGCCGATGCGCGCCGGATCGCACCTCAACCGAACGCGAGACGTTTTTCTCGAGAGGCCCGTCCGCAGTACATTTTGTAGTAGACTCTGCACACTGTCGGCAGTTTTTTCAGTTTTTTTAAGCGACGTTTTTTGTTTGCAAAACAATATGGGACTTCTTACAGGACAGACTTCTACAGACTTTGAAATAATAAGACTACTTTTATATTTTGTGGTATTTTATGCGTAATTTGTCGCAGCATCGCATTCAGGAATCTCGTAGAATTACTGCGTACGCTTAGTGTGGAGACGGCTTGTGACGTAGACTAGAAGTCTGTGGCATTGCAAAGCCCAGAACGAACGAGAATCTACCGGTTTGCATGAGACAGCTTCATTCCAACAATGTTACCGCAATAGCTTGACTGCTCTTCACCATCTTGTACACCTCCATCTAACCACTGGAGCTCCTATAATACAATAATAATAATATAATCATTTAATTATCAAGTATCATAGACTCATATACATCATTAAATTAAATTAAATTTATAGCAGTAGCAGTCACATTAATGAATTACATAAACACAATTGAAATTGAAATTAAGCCAGCCGCAAGCAGCAGTTATTTAGCATATGCCAGTATTGCCAGCGGCTCAGGTCCATGCTCAGGGACTTCGTGGAGCTGGATTGCTTTCGGGTAGAAGCTGGCGGGAGAAATACACAATACACCCGGAGAGACGGTAGTGTATGTCTCATCGCCCCCACATTGAATAAGATGTGTCTGTGTGTCTGCAACATCGAACGACATCGCGTGATTTCGTGCATGTATCTGGAGATTCAAGTAGCGCGATTTTTCAGCCCTAATGAATAACTTCAACAGCCAGTAGACTGCTGGACGAAGGCCTCCCATTTAATAGGCAGGGTCCTAGCAGGGCTGAAATACTCTATATAGATATATCGTATCAAAATTGTATTTTCTCGTGATTGATTTTAATAATTGCAGTTAAAGTTAAATAATTGGATGTCTAAATATAGCAGTATTAAATTAAGATGCAATAATGGACAAAACTAATTTATAGGAACTTGAATGTTTTGAATGTGTATATCTTCATGTTACCACATAAAAGAGCATAGGAGGTTTGGCCGGGTAGGTACAAGTTATGGTACAATACAACTCTCAAGTTTCACCACTAGGCCTTTGTTGTGCCTAAAAAACTGGGAAATACGTGTTGTATATAGTATTTTTTCATAAAATGTCCCTAAAGATCGAAGTGAATTTATCGTAAGACTAGGAAGAATAGTTCCCTTACCTACCATAAAAATTAAGAAATAATGTATGTTATTACATATTCAATATAAAATGTATGAAAAATAGAACAACGTATCGGGACTATCGGGCGTAAACACAACATTTTTCATACATTTGCTGTCTATCGAAACTGTTTGTGCGCGGGGTACAGTAATACGACTTAGTATTGTCATAGATTAAGAATAGTATACTTAATCTATGGTATTGTATAACACGGATTCATTTTCACATAGGGGTACCGCTTCAGTCTGTAGGCAGGTAAAAAGGGCCTAATCAAGATTTCAAGACCAAGCTTTTCGCCCCGTCCTGTTCGTCCGTGTATCCTGTTTTAAACTTTATCGTAATAAAAATAATTGTGAATATACAATGTGTAACAAAAAGGTTCAACAATACTGAAGGGTATGTATGACTCGTCTTCAACCTTGAAATGGCGAAAAAAAAAAATCAGCTGTTCCATACATTTTGTCCACGGTCAATTAACTTTTTGTATAGAACAGCTGATTATTTTTTGCGATTCCAAGGTTGGCCCCAAAGTAAAAGTTGTTCATAATGATGTGTACATATATAACCCTTCCGTATTGTTTAACCTTTTTGTTACACATTGTATAGCGGCTACTCGGAACCATAATAAAAATAATATGAGGGAAATATACCTAACTTGGTGTGATTAGTGATTAACTATTATAGGTATAATACCTAATGCGAATTCAAAAGTAAAACCACAAATAAATAGGCAACGACTGGCTAACTGTGACGTGGGCAGCTGGCTCAAGTTAGGGAAATCTAAGTGAATGAAAAAAAAGAACCTTTGTTGCTAGTGTACTCGTAATATCTTGATTTATTCTGCATAAAAATTGTCAAGGCCGCGTTCACACCTAATGTATTTCAGCGCCGAATGTGACTGAGCGTTAGGGTGTTACCACACCAATCGATCTATTGTCGGCCATTGATCGACGTCGATTGTCGCGACACAACGCGATGCGACTTGCCAATCAGTCAATAAATCGGGATCGCATAAACTGTTGTACGCGACATCGTAGGCCACCTGTATGGACAGCGACTGCTTGATATTTTCACGTGGCATCGCATCGTGCTCGGGTTGCAGCGTTGTCGTATACGTAGGACAACGCATCAGCGGCTGACAGCACGTTTGGTATGAACGCGGCTTTACTAAGTAGTTTTTGACTTAGATCACCGAAGCGGCGGCGGCGGCGGCGCCGGCGGCGGCGGCGGCGGCGGCGCGGCGCGCATCGCAGGGAGCGTTTCCACTGAAGCGGAGTCTGGCGGAGCGAACCGGAACTGTGATTGGTCGATTCTTGCACAGCGACGTTCGACTCTGCTTCAGTGGAAATGGAAACGCTCCCTACGATGCACGCCGCCGCCGCTTTGGTGATCTAAGTCAAACTGAGTCAACTGAGTTTTTGATGTACCTACCTATAATAAAATTATTGTAAAAAAATATGTGATTTAATCTGTGTTGTATGTGGATGAACTATATTATTATTATTACAAGGGTTTGTCACTTATCCAGGCTAACAATCACGGATTTAAAATCAGCTTGAAACAAGATTTAAAATTTGACTTCACCCCCCTCTTTGTTATCTACCTATACCCTAACCCTAATACACGCTTTTTAAGGGGATTTTTAGAATTTTCTCCAATAAAATTAATGCGTAAATTAAGGCGTGTTTCGAATTCGGGAATCTATATGTACTTATCAGAACCTTGGAATTTGACTTTTGGGATCTTATTACTGACAAAAGCTGCTGATATTGAATCCGTTACTGACCTTGATGAGGGAGGGACATGTCATACCGGCTGATCGCAGACGCGTACGGCCGCTGACAATGCGTCAATAAAATGAATACTAGCACTATGAAAATGTATGGCGCCACTTTCGAGGTCTGCGACAGACGCCCGGCCGACTGACGACTGACGCGGCCCATACATTTTCATAGTGCTAGTATTATCGCATCGGCCGCAGACGCACGTGGCTGCGATCAGCCGCGATGCACGGAAGTATATCTTTATGGACGTGTCGGTTTAATAAATATATTATCGATATTTACTGTTTACTCATATTGTTTTATTCTATCCAAGTAATGGCACCAAAGACTATAAACCCTGTTGACTGATCGTCCAACTTCCCCTCGTACGAAAATGAGTAGTTTAATGCCACTGCTAGACACAGCGAGAACACGTTCGACACGCGGGAGCGACACGTCAGAATTTAATTGAATTTCATAACTCAGATTGCGTCATCCCAGTGATTGGCCAATCGCAAGCATAGAACGTTACTCCCACCTGCCCGCAACGGTGAGTCCTGTTTTGTAGGATAAATTAAGTTCACGAGCCAGGCTATATGATCTGTGAATGGCACTATTAGTAGTAGGTACCATTATTTATTTTGTGCTATTTGCTAGGACCAGCGCATAAGCCGCGACGCGCCACTATTTTGTGGGTCATAAATTACACTCAGTACCTACTACTCAGCGGCATGACGCCGCGCACAAAGACTGGAGTCGCAGTGCCATTCTCCGGTGTACACAGTGTAACCGTCCGCACAAATACCTATCTATCATGGACCGATATCGATATAAGAAAATATCGATAACTGTAGCGAGTATCTATAGATACGGCTGGCGCGGCGTACCTTATGTCGTGTGTGTTATGTCGTGTCGTGTCGTGTCGTCCTGTTATGGTGTCGCATGTGGTGTGGTGTCTTATATTATCTTGTTCTATAGTTCCATTAGCTAGGGGTAGCATTTCACTACGATTAATAAAACACGAAATTGAAATAAAAATACATATATTAATTACATCAATATTAAATTACAGCCAACATAATGTAGGTTACATTAATAAAAATATACCTATATAATTTCCATTGAAACAAAATAAATAATAAAAACAAGGTATTTTCTCCTTATTAGTAAAACCTAATTTCTAAAAACCATTGACTATAAGAGGGTTGCGAATGTGAAACGAAAGGTAACATAATATTAAAACAATCTATCTACAAGCAAGGGAGAGCTCACTTATAGTAAATAGTTATTTTATTGGAATTTACTCATAAATCTATAAACATTCATTAATAATGAGTTCGTGGAATCAGTGATTGGGAATGGACTTGGAAACTTTTACAGGATTGTTATACTATACACACACACTGTCATGTCGTTAGACCAGATTTAAGACGGGGGTTGAATAGAGGTCCCGAGATGGATACTTTTTAACTTCAGCTAGAAAAACCTACTGTAGGTACTTGGACGTCCAGGGCATACCCCTTCTGGAGTGCCAGCGCAAGTATCAGGGGGTTTTCTAAACCCATTCGGAAAGGTTTCCACTCGGAAACTACCTACACTATCTGTCTCCGTCATTCTTCATGCAGAAGACTGATAAGGTGATAGTAGTTTTTGAATCGAATCCGATTCGGTTGGGTTTTGAATATGGGGGCTGAATACCTCACTGCCGGCGACGTGGAACGGCCCAAGACGAGTTTCGTACCGTGTCGTTCACCGTAGCAGGCTAAGTGCCTTTGCGGTAGTTGCCCCTAAAACCCAAGCCAAGCGATGCTCATCTGCACTTGTAGGTATAAGTTCGTGACGCTGAAGAGCATTAGTCAATCATTAATAAACCACAATTCTTAGTTTTCCATTTGTGTTGGCGCAGTGTAGGGCTGCGTTCCTCATTTGCAATCACCACGCATACCCAGATATGCCAAAATTTAAAAACTCCATTGATTTTGCTTTATAAGGGAATAAGTTTTTATCTTTTCTGAAATTTTTTGCACATCCAGTTTGGTTTACTTCTCAATAACACAACTTTCTACTTTCTAAAACATTATTATGTTAGGTACCCCTAATCCCGGACTCCGCAAAAAGTACCTAGAGTTCTAGATATTCGTTGTGGTACTTGGAATCTGTCCCTTTTAAATCAGAATAATGATTTGATAATCAAAAAAGTAAGACAAAGATGTGCGCTCTGAATGTAGGTAGTAATTGGTAAAACGTAATAATAATAGGTATCTACAATTCTTGCACTGATCCCACTAACAACCGTAACCTAATACAAAGTATTACACTCATTTCAGGATAATAGAATTTCTGCAGCTAATTTTTTTGGCATAAAGCAATGAAAGAAAGGAAACAGCTTTGGAATAGACATTCAGTGACTAATCGATGATAGGTAAAAAGCAGTATGTACCAAGTTCAAAGTAACTTTTGCTTGGAATTTGTTTCATGGTGTTCAGTAAATAGGAGTTACGCTACACAACGTATTATATTATCTACTTTACTACGCATGCCGTAGCCTGTAACGTAGCTTCGTAGCGTTGCTATTTAACTGCAATGCATAATTAGGCCGAGGGGTGCATGCAATTTTTCCACTGTAGCATTATAGCTGGTGGTGTAAATGGCAGGAATGGCCCATCCTCTACTAGTTTAAGTGGAATGAACCAAAAATACCTTCATTAGGTTTGTAGGTATAGCCCGCAGCAAAGTAGATACGAGTTTTTTTTTATATCAGGCCGGTCTCAAATGTTGTGGTCAATAGAAACAAGGCTTTATTCTAATTAAATAATGGCGACCAATTTCGATTAAACTTCCTTTTTCGTGTATACTTTTTACCTACCATCTCTAATATCACCGAAAAGAATAACAACAGTATAGTAAATCTAAAAACAAAAAAGAGTATTTTATTTACAACACAAAATTAACTTGGAACCGAATGATAGCCAACGTATAATAAATATAAATAGGTATATTGTAGGAAATATTAATAAAATAAAGTAGGTACACAAATTGCAAATGTATAAATGCTCATTTCAACGTTAAATATAATGTTTTTGTTTTTCCACTACTCATGTAGGTGTCTAATGATAAAGAGTTTTTTATTGCCTACAATATATCTATCATTGTTTTTATAACGTTTCCATTTCTATGCACTAACGTTATTTTTAAAATATGTTACAATGTTCCCACATGTTTTTATGTTTTTCATTATGATGACGCCCTGTTGTAACCATGAATGTTTTTTTTTGAGAAATTCTTTTTGAAATTTCTGTTGACTGTAAGTTACCGACAAACATTGGCTTCTTCAAAAATCAGTCTTGCTGAAAATATTGGAGCTTGTCACAATGATCAATTCCTTCATAATTATAACAGTTGATACTGTTTTACTTTTATCATGGATTAATATTGACGGTTGCATTTTAGTGCATGGAATTTAATATGTATACGCGTATTTAGACAGGATGTCGATTGCATCTAAAGCGACATCTTGACGTTATCTTACCTCCACGACTAACTCTAAATAATCGGTACCGATCAGGTAGATACCGAAAAAATAAATTGTGATGTTAATGACCTTAATTAAAACATCTAGATTCTAAGAATCACTGTAGCGAGAAACTTAAAATAATGGTTCATTTGATACAATACAGTATTCTAAACACTTTGTGCAAAATGCGTTAATTGTGATGATTTTTCACGACAGAGATCTAATAACCAGTTAACGCATCACTGAGAGCTCTTAAACAAAATACAAGAATAATTTAATAGACTCTACTTGACAACAATGTAACATTTAAACATAAAGTTACGATTATAAATGCCTTTTCATACCCACGTAGCCAAATAGAAACTTAATCTTATAGTCACACAAGTTGCTTATCCAGAAAAACATCGTTCACGTTATAGCGTCTACTCGAAATAGGACAGTCGCTCCTATTCTAAAGCAGAAAGGTAATATATATCTACGTTGTAATTATGCATCCATCGTTGACTTAATCTACTTACACGATAAAAGGCATCCTTTCATAAAATATTCGTCCGAAACGAATATCAACTTGCAAATCACTGTAAACTCTCCATAGAGAAACAAAAGTTCTACTACACACTTCACAAGCAAATAAACATTATGCGGCGACTAATATTATACTGATATACTCTTCACATAAAATGGCCACTGTCACACAACTATTCGCACCATGGGAAGTTTTGTACTAATTTGGATAGGGGGTGACACTACTAATGTTTCAGCATTCCATACAGAACAAACTTTCGTTTGGAGTGGCACGGGTCATGGAGTACCACAAGGTAAACTTTGGCGTTTCAATCTTTCAATGCCTTTAGACTCCATGACTCGGCCGGACACAGTTCGTTTTCCATTTAAATGTAGCGTGTCCTTCATTTGTTTGGTACGTGTATTTTCTTCGATCTGAAGTCGTAGACTTTGCGGCAGAACAACACGAGTTCTGGCGACACTGAGGGCGGTAACTTGGAGTCGTTTGGTGCAAAAATGGGGTTCATATCACTCGCCGGCAAGGGCGGCACGATTGTTGGCGTGATTGTGACGCCTTCTTCAGCTGCTTTTATCCGTTTTCTATATCTGTAACAGATAAACATCCCGTTAATATGCTGCGAATTGCGACATAACACGTGTTGTGTTTAATAATTCTCATACTTCATCAGAGGTGAAATAACGTTGACGGCGAGTATAAGCAAGCACCTAGTCGCAGACATGTTGCGACTGTGGTGATTTGAGGGCTGCATACAAAAAACCCGATCCCAAGCCGCCTTCCAAGTGATATTAAAAAAAAACCTTGCATGTCCAGAACCACCACCGGAGGACGGGCAGCAGGGTCGTCTAGACTAACGGTGATGAGCAATCTGCGAGTTTAGGTTGTGATGTCTATGTATTGTACAGCAGCCGGCAAACAACTTGAGCCAATGACCTTGGCTGCGCAGAGACTATTTTACGGTCTCTTTGGTGGATCGAAGGGTGCGCGAGGGGAGTTCCGACGCCACGCGTCCCGCTAGCATCTGACTACAATTGCGTGTAGTGTTATTAGCCAATTTCGAGTTACGAAAAACATTTCTTGTTTTGATATTGTTTTTTTGTTAAAATGTTGGTATTGTTTTGTTGTATTTCTGATTTTTGTAATTTTTTTTGTTATTACTAAGTTGAGTTATATTAAATTTTTTGGACAATACCGCGTAAAAGTAACAGTTCTAAAGAGACAACCGAGAAAATTGGTGTATGATGTGTACTATTATATGAAGCAAGGATCTACGAAGGAAACGGAATTTATAAAAAAGACCGCAGATGCAAACTAAAACGTCTATAGTCATAAAACAAAACATAAACGCATCATAAAACAAAGCAAAGATTCCGAGTTACGTACATTATTTAGGACACCAGGTAAAAAAGACATTGTAATAATACGTCTTTATTACATTTAAGCTACTAAACTTTACAATTCAATCTAGTTTAATAAACTAGCACGGCTATTTAACTCAAAGGTTCTAAGTTATTTTTAATTTTGGGTATTTACTTTAAAAAACTGGACCTGGGTATGTCCTAAAACTGCATCCACAACCGCCGGAGGTCGGGCAGCAGCGTCCTCTTAGTTAACGGTGGTGAGCATTCTGCGATCCCCAAGCCGCCTACCAAGCGTGGGAATTATGACAACCCCTCCCTATTAAGAAGGAGGCTACAGGCCGAGGGAGAGGCCGTCGGGAGGGAGTGGACGTCCGGCTGTTGATGACTTAAATAAACTATTACAAATTGTCGACGTCCACATTGATCATTATTATGTCCAGAAGTGTACATGCGCAAACTTACCCCCACTACGTCGCTTTTGGCTCAAGATGTTTTCCGGGCACTGTATCATGTTGCAACTAGTTAGAGTTGGACTCACCGGCAATACTCGTTAAAGGTGAGTACATAGCACTTGTCTTCGATACAGGCGACAGAGTTCGCGTCCCGGTGCCGGGAGGCGAACACCTCATCTGGCGCATCCTCCGGCAGCCGCCCGCTGTGTGTGTGCTCCGGTCGGTAGTACCATACCAGGGATACCATCATCTCACCTGAAATTTCCAAAGACCTTGTGGAAAATCGTATCAGACGATTTTTTTAATGCTACGTTTTTTTTAACCTCGATCATCTCGTCACTGCTATGGAGTGACGAGACGATCAAGTCGTTCGTGTGGTGGTAAGCATCACGACTGCCCATAACATACTATAACATTTTGGCACTGTTATCATAATAACAGTGCCAGAATTGTGAGCTTGAGAACAAAATTCTGCGCCGCACTGCACCAGTAACTCTGAGAAATTAGATGTTAAATCTCTGCAGTATTTTTTATGGTTTTCTGGGAGGTGGCAAAAATGGTAAAAACAAGTAGCATGGAATGGCAACTGGCTCTCAAGTGATGCTGCCAAAATAAATAGTTTGCTGCTTGGCGACAGATTTTCGACAATCCAGTCGTTTTATACTAGAAAGTCCTTTATCACCAAGCTAATAGCAAGATTTCCTTGACCGCTAACTCAAGATCATTGTTAGTATTGAACTATCACCTTGTGGCGTGCGAACTTAACGCGGAAACTTTTAAGCTATCATCGCTTTTGACGAATAGGTACACTGTATGTAGGTACAAACAAAATCTAGAAACTAACATGTATTGAGAGTAGATCAAAATAGAATGGACATTTAAATTTTACTGCAACATTGAATACGATTATGCTCACCATCGTCTTGGTTCTCCCAGAGACTGGCAACTCTCGCGACAAACGGCTGCGCGCGCGCCACCGACGCGCGCAGCAGGACGCAGTCCCCGCGCGCCACCTTGTCGCCGCTCGCGTGCGTCATCCGCGGCCAGCATCGCGCCAGCCGGTCTAGCCGAGAGTCGTTCTGGAACAAAACAATACATTTATTGGTAAAATACAGCTTGGCAAAAAACGGAAACTTAATTTCTCACCTAGCAACACTGCGGATAATTACGTCGGTGGATGAAATCATCCAATGAGCTGAAATCATCTTCCTCTGACATACTATAGGGTGCTTTTTGCATTAGCATTGCTACTATTTAAAGCAGTGGCGCCCTATTAACTTCTACTCTTTTTTGATAAGCCAATTAGAAATTTTAATCATTAAAGCAAATCGTTAAAATTCATCATCACAACCGGCTTACCGGATTGTCGGTGTGTGATCGCATCATATAGAAGTCACATAAATGTATATAAAATAATACGATTTTTAGAAGCATTAATTTTTGCACAACTGATTTTTTGCGTTAGTTCTCCAACCCTTTTTAACTCTGTTGGATAAACATATTTAATAATTGTAGCATGTATGCTATAAGAACGGGTCTCAGGTTTAGGCCCGGCAGTGTTTGGATGATTAAACCAGTATTTACTTTAGGTCTGGGCTATTTTCATCTGTCCTTTAGTGTATTCTATTGCTCATTGCACGTCATATGGACTCTTAGTGGGGAGCATGATGGATGAGTGTAAAGCGTTGTATATATTCAAATGTTAGGTACTTACATTAAGGTAAACTTTAGAGAAGTAATGTTCTCCATCCCAGCTCCATCCATTGCTCCACCGCGGCGGCGCGCGCAGCTCTAACGTGGGCAGCGTAGCGAGCGTCATCGTACGGCGACCACGTCGGGACCCGCGTTTCTTGCTTTTTCGCGCACCGCTAAAAGGAACTGGTGAAGCACAAGCTTCCTCAACTACCAACGTTGCTTCATCCGTTTTTATCACAGGCCTCTTCGACACTAGCAACTTTATCACCTTCTCCACATTCTTAGCCTTTATTTCACTCGTCAGTTTACACCGCTTTACCTTCGTCGATTCTTTCGTGTCGACTTCCATCGCCTGTTCTGACTCGAGTTTTTGAGATTCATTTGAGCTTTCAACCGGCATGGGACCATCTTCTTTGGAACTTGATGTGACAATCGTCAGTGCTAATGGATCTTCTTTTAAAAATTTGTCGTCGTCACTGTCGTCAGTCACTATGTCTACCCTCTTGTCTTTTATGATTTCTTGCTTTTCTTGTTTTTGTACAATCTCGGGTTCGGGCGTAACCTTTTCCAAACTGCCGTTCGGTTTGGAGTCTTCTTTTGAGTCGTTTTTGTTTAAAGTTTTTCGTAATTCTTTGAGATTGTTTTTAACGGTGGGTGCTTTTAATACTGATTTGACGTTGTTTGTCACCTTAGAATCTACTTTGTCCATTTTGCAAGCGTTTTTGTACGCTAGTTTCTTCCCTATTAACTGGCTCACCGCTGCAATCGTGTCGGGTCGTACTCCACTAACAGTGTTGGCGTTCTCTACGATATTGTTATTGATGTTTAACATCTTTTTCGCGCAGTTTTGCGCGATGTTTTCTATAGGTGATAGGAACAATTCAGCAGGATTTAGCTCTTTTTCCGGTGCCCTATCTATACTATTCTTTCTAATGAGGTTATCAAGCAGCAACGCGCTTTTAATCTTAGGTTTTTGGGTTGAAAGATCGTCTTTGTCTTTGATCGCTGGCACACCATTACTGATTGCGATCCCATTATTTACTCGTGGGTTCTCATCGCTTAACGACTCGAGAAGAACTTTTTTGGACCTAGGGCTCGCTGCGGAGATATCTAGCTTTCTTTTCGTCGTTTTTTTGTCAGCAGGTGGAGATTTCGGTGGCTTTCTAGGCTGCGTAATCTTTTTCTTCGTCTCTTTGGTGACGATCTCTACTTTTGGCGGAGGTTCCGACTGATCTCCTGAAACTTTTCTTCTCTTGATAAGCTTTACATGTTCCCCAATACCGTTTGTCTTGCAGCCCTCTTCGAGCTGTGTATCTTTCATGTCGATCTCTAGTTTCGTCCGCGAATACCTTCTCTTAACAGGTTTGTTTGCGTCACTGACGATTGTCCCGTCAGTTCTCGTCGAATTGTGTTCCTTAAGCGCCTGCGCTTCTGGCTTTCGTGCGGACGCAAAAGTAGGGCCCTCGTTCTCCTTTTTAATATCGACTAGGGGAGTGGAGCGTTCGTCTGAAGAAGAGAGGTCGATCGGGACGCTGAGTGGCGGAGATATCGCCATGACATCATCATCAGCGTCGCTGTGGTTTGATTGAGGCGGTTCAGGGTGAGTAACTGTGAGTAGAAGGTTGGTGTCATCGCCTGCGAGGGAGCGTCGGGCCATAGCTTTTCCCAGACGCGCTCTTCGGGGAACTGAAGTCGGTGGTTGTGGGATGCATGCACCATCAGAACCGCGCGCTGGTGACGATGGACCGATGGCTTCGCCTGCGCGTACGTCGCTGGCGATGCGCAAGTCGCGAACATCGAACATCTCCCGCTTTGGTGATGCGCCTCCGATGGCCGGGAGCGGGCACGGGTGAGGCACATTGGCTGCTGCCGGTGGCTCTGGCTCCATCGGTGGATCCTGTAATACAAAATAGTTACTTTTACTACTGCTTTAAGTTGATAGCGAAACAACTAGATCTAGCCATTACAGATTCTGTAATCTGTAATCTAGCTATCTATCTGTGGCTAGATCTAGTACTACTACCAGAAGATGGAAAATACCTACAATAATAAATATACCGCTGATTTTCTTCGGAACAGACTGATTAAAAAAAATATTACCACTGGTGTTCCGCTGACAGAAAACATTCTGAGTAAACCTGCATTATGATTATTTCGCGCTGTAGTAAAACATATTGGTCTGGTAGGCCTATGCCTTGTAGTTTGATCATCATCATCAGCCCGGAGACGTCCACTGCTGAACGAAGGCCTCCCCATTAGACCGCCACACTGTACGACAACCTGTCATTTGCATCCACCGGTTGCCCGCGACTTTTACAATGTTGTTCGGTCCACCTAGTGGGAGGCCTTCCTAAGCTGCGTCTTCCGGTTCGCGGTCGCCACTCAAGAACCTTTCTTTCCTTAAAAAAAAAAACTAATGTCTATTGTCTATTGTCCTTTTTTTTTCTTTGTAGTTTGATGGTAAAACCTAACTCATAATTTGCTAAGTTTTGTAGCTTACCTTCCCGCTGCCATGAGTGTCGGCGGCAGCATCGAGCGCGCACGCCCGCACTTTCGATCGGAAGGCGCCCCCAGGCGTCGCTAGCGCCGATGGTACGTCCGGGCCGGCACCGGTGGGGGCTTTACCAGTAGCGGGCCCAATAAGGACGTTTTTTGGACACGCGTTAAGTGGGCACGGGCATCCGCGGTATTCTGAAATAATTGTTTATGTAAAATAAAATTATAATAAGAAATATCTGTAACTTATATTTGTGCGTAACTATCTATGATAATGTTCAGGCTATCTATGTAATGTCTCACTGTGGCTACCTAGATACGGAGCCACAGTGAGAAGATAGATAGTTGACCGAGTAAAGCAAAGGTATATTGAGGAACACTGAGTATACTGGAACAAATGAGCGTTTATACCAACGTAATGTCCGTTGGACGATAACTTGATCCAATTTGTCTAACATAATTCGGACTTAAAATTTACTACTAGAGTTAACTGATTGCAAATAGGAGTAGTGAAGATTTGAGATCGCAAGATTAAGGCGAACAAAAGAAGTGCTGCATAAAAGGTGATGCCTACCTATGCTCCGCAGAAGAAATTTACGGTCTGAAGAGATGATGATGTCGTATACTGACCTACATAGGGTATCCTCTGCGGCGAATGCTGGTAACAGGGGGGCGGCGTGCCGTAGTACTGTGGTGGAGGGTACGGGTCGCTGCCGAGGCCTCCCATCTAGAGAAACAACATTAATGAGATTTTGGCGAAAATACGAAAAAAAAACAGGTTTTTTTGTATTCTTTTCCAAAACCTGTTTGTCGTCGTATCGAGTATTAATGTATAAAAAAGGTGGCGTTTCATCAACTAAGGACCGTATTTACGCGCATGAGTGCGGACAAGTGATAGGTATATGTGCTGAAACATGTTTTTTCGTGTTGTTTTCCTCCGAAGAAGCAATAAAGTCATAGAGTTGCTTTACGCTTGCTATGACTCTCTCTCATTATGAATATAACGCGATTTGGACTGATGTAAGAGCCTTATGAAATTACTTTATTATTAGACACTATTAGAATTGTTCGCTACAAATAAATCTGGTCAGCAGCCAGATAATTCAAATGCAACCAAACTCTTCTACAACAGACAAAACTATCCTTTATTCATTATAATAACGCTGAGAAAAGTTTTGCTTTCGGTGTGTTGATACAAAAGTTCAAGGCTTTCCAAACTCTGGTTCGACCCAGTTTCGCCGGAAAACCTTCAAACATTAACAAATCAGATCTGGTGCCAAGGCTCAAATAACGTTTGCGCGGGTGATACGATACAAAATAAAACAATGGAAGCAAGATGTATTGAGTTTTCTTCTTACCGGGCCTTCCCCCTGTGGCGATGACATGTGATACGGTCCGGGAGGCCTGTAGTAGCGTCCATAGCAGAAGTCTGGATAGTAGGGACCGTACTGTGGCAGCACCTGGAAACAAAGCATAGATGGATTTATATCGAAAGCTAGGTAGGCTAGAATAGGCGATGTATATATTACCGATGCCGCATGACATGCATTACGCGCATCAGCCCATCTCCCAACGTAACAAACGCGATCTACCTGCTAATGTCATCTCGACTACTTAGGGTCTCGTAAATCTCGTAGTCTCCCAAATGAGTCGGGAACCCTAAGATAATAATGAATGATCGCAGCTATTAAAACCCTTTTGATGGCCTACTTCTATGTCTGACGGAGGCACAGATCATATAGCCTGGACGGAGGACAACGGAATAACGCAGCGCTTAGGTCTAGACGTATGAACTACGTCTATGGCTTAGATGTGATTGCCTCTTGCCTGAAGCGCGCAGATACCTACTCGACCAAGATATCTAGTCAAAGATGACCACCTATCCGAAGACTGAGTGCTTCGTCTGTTGCTGTCATCATCAGTAACAATGAGTAGGTAAGTAATAACTGTACGCCTAATCATTAGGGCTCTACTTAAAAACTAAAGTTGCTAAAGTAAAGTCATTCAACGCAATACAAAACCTAATTGCGCAGTGGGTACCTACTTTCGTAACTTATCTTTAAGGCGTTGTTTTTAAGTAGGAATAAGGTCGTAATTTATTAAAACATAGGTACGCCTAAGGAACTCATTAGGTATGGTACAGCAGTTTGCAACATTATAATAGTAGGTTTCTCAGACAAATATAGATCCTTCCGGATCATCCGGATGCTTACATTATTTGCAACTTCCGAATTAGCCAGATGCAAGTCTATAGAAACCTCGGAGTAACCTCATTAGCCTGAGCCATTGACAAACATTCGGTTTAATTAGTGTCGCAATGGGCTGCCAATTGGGTTTGTGATAGCAGTCAATTAATGGCAGTAACTCGAGATCTTGAAGCCTATTGTCAGTCAGTACATTGGTGAACTTAGCGAACGGGCTTTTCGGAAGTTGGATTCGGATATTTATCTGATACGTAAAATTGCAAATTGTCGTGTAAGATAGAACACATTGGAAAACTTTTTCATAACCAATAAGAGAATTTACGATTTAAATTCGACATATATTTTTATAATTTTTCATAATAATATATACCTAAGCACGCCGCGACCTGGGTATGTCCTTAAACTGCAGCCAGAACCACCGGAGAACGGGCAGCAGCGTTCTCTTGGTTAACGGTGGTGAGCATTCTGCGATCCCCAAGCCGCCTGCCAAGCGTGGGGATTATGGCAACACCCCTCTATAAAGGGGGAGGCCTTCGTCCAGCAGTGGGCGTTTTATGGCTGATGACGACGACGCCGCGCCGATTATTCTGAGATATTTTGTGATTTACGTGCATCTTTTTTAGCTTCCCGTGATTAACATGATTACGGTGTTCGAAAGCTTAAAAGCTCCTTCTTTTTGAAACATGTTCAACAGAGTGAAATCTGTCCACCACCTCCTATAATTTTATGACTAATTCAATTTTGTTTTTATAGACTTGATGATAGCATTGAAACTGAATCGCACTAAAAGAAAGTATTTAGCAGGAAGCCTTGTGTCGACATAATTTAGCTCACTCAATTAAAACTACTTATCATCGACCGAAGTTTGCTAATAATAGGTAAGTAATCAACTTACTGGTGGGTGCGGGGGATGGTGGTGTGGTAAGTGGTATCTGGCCAGGGCTCGTTCATCACCGCTGCCTTCTTTGATCAGGGGCCCGGCCGGCTGGTAATATCCTGCAACAATGCAAACGGTTCTATTAACATCTTTACTTATCAGTAAGAATTGGTACTTATAGGTAACTAAGGGTGGGTCTCCACTTACGCGGAGAGGAAACGTGAAGGATTAGACCAATCACATTCGATCCCTGCAAGTTTTCACTCGTTTGCCTTCGCCTCAAAGGAAACGCATCCTAAGCTTTACTCTAGAGAATAGGAGATATAGGTACAACAGTTTCTTCTGTTTGATTCCAGTAATATTTTTTTAACTTTGTTTTAAGACCAAGAATCGTCTACAAACATCTCTTGGGGTTGGTAACGAATCGACAACATTGCAAATTTTGCAGGTATCCATGGACCATAGGCGGCGGCAGCGGCGGTGACCTTAACATCAGGCAAGTCGTCTGCTTGTTTCACCCCTCTTTATATATATAAAAAAGTCCGTCAGGTTACCTATCAGGCAGTCTGTTTATATTTCAAGTCTCTTGGATTTTTGAGAACTACGAGTAAATAACGTGTAGTCATCAACCAGAAGACGTCCACTGGAGGACGAAGGCCTCCCCCTTAATAGAGCACTCTCCACTCTCTTGCCATAAGCTCCATGCTTGGCAGGCGACTCAGGGATCGCAGAATGCTCACCACCGTTAACCGAGAGGACGCTGCTGCCCGTCCTCCGGTGGCTCTGGATGCAGCTTTATGACACCGAGGTCCAAATAACGTGTGAGGGTTACCATATAAAAATCCATAACAACTTATTTTACTGCACTTATTCAGGGTAACCGTGGCTATTCGATTGGGCAAGAGCCTAATTCAGGGTTAAGCTCTCAGAATAGCGAGCTAAGTAAAATACTTTATTTATTTATTGAAAGACGCCGTATTAAAAAAAAAATATACATTTCGGGTAAACTAAAAAAAAGCCCCAAAAATCGACACTTGACACGCACAAATCTGCGTTACTGCCATATTTTTGCTTCGCTATCTCATTTAGCTTTAGACTAATGATTGACGCAGTAAAAATGTACTAGAAACAGGGAATAGCGTAGCCTTAAACGTGTCACAAAAACAGTTTGGTAAAAACACAGAACAACTGTCGAGGACGGATGTGGTCGCCCTATCCAATTCGAGTGCTATATAACGACCTCTTTGACCTACCATGATTATGTAGAGACTCTATCACGTGAGCAATAAAGCTTATATTAGTTTGATCAACGTGTCATGGCGTTATACACGCGTTACGATTTCACGCCACATTCGTAGATAGCACAAAAGTTTGTGGTTGCGACCACTTCCTATCGCAACAACGTTTCAACTTACTATTGTTTTGTAATTGAAATTACAAAGTTCTTTATGTGCCTACATTGTTTCTAAAAATAATATAAAAAACAAATGGCTAACGCAGGGTTCGCGGGAACGTGAAAAAATATGTAATTTGTTTAATGCTATTGGAAAGTGATATAATTATGGTGTCAGTGGTATTTTCGATTTGGTTTCAAAACCCCATAGAAGCTTCTAGTAAAGTCGCCACCGCTTTACTTAGGCATGACTTGGACTTGACTTTGCCTATATTAACTTGACTTTGACTCCAACAGTGATGTGACTTGTGATGCAATTATACTACCTCGTCGAAATTATAAAATTAAACTAAAATAAAAATAAACACTGGCAGAATATGCCAAAACGTTAGTGTTGTAATAGGTTGGTATAGAGCAAATGACAAAGGCGTTCATCGCGAGTCAAAATTCTCAGTAGAGTAAAGAAGAAAAAATAAGATAGGTATTCGTTTCAATACATATTGTCCTAGTTTCGTTCGTTTTGCTCGTCTCGCCGCTGCGTCGCTAGTGTGTTAAAGAACAGTTATTTTTCTCGATGAGACGTCACCAGAGAATCGAGGCAAGAGGCGGCACTAGCCCGTGTCCACCGTTGGTTGGTCCGACTATACTTTGCAGCTTTTCTCATTGGCAGGAATCATCCTATCGCGTGATCGAACGTGTTCTAAGAACGTTTATGAATTTTAGAAGTCTTTAATAATAAAATAGAATGTTTAATAAACAAAAGCTTTATCAGAGTAAAAGTTCAGGCCGTAGTTACTGGTAGGTAAGTAATTGCGCAGTTCGATTCGAAACTTTTAAGCTTTGTTTAAGAGCTTAATTTCCAAATAGATGCCAAAATACCTACTTACGTAAAAGAAATGTTGAATCTTGAATTAGTGTCATTAAAAGATATCATTGATATGATTGTGATGAAATTAAATGCACATGCAAATAAATAATAAACCTAATAGCCTACTCTCTCAGGCCAATTTCTTTACCACACTTTTTTTTTTTTTTTATAGGTAGTCAACCAGACTATCAAAAGACAGTGAAATATATAATTTGCAATTAAAAAATATAGCGTGGCCTAAGAAAGTTAAGTTTTCGTTTTCTACTTCTTCTAATAATACATTAGGCAGGAAGAAATATCCACGCATATCCCACATCTTAACTTAAAAAGCACGTGGAAATTCAAGAGTTAAGCATACTTATAGTTATAGTTATATCCTATAGTTAGTCGCTTATGCCGTAAATTCTTTATACTAACAAAACAACATACAACTCTACAGAGCTAACTTAGCTATAAACCAAATATTATTGAGAGCTAATAACTTAAATTTACGGCAATAAATAAATAAAGACATTAAACACGGTGCATGGGTCCATTAATTCATTCTGATCACAATCATGTTATCATAATAAGCCCCATATAAAAAGACCAAAGCGTATAAAACTTATTTAGATAGAGATAACCTCATTTAAATATTACGAAGGAAGGAGACGGATGTTATTTACAGGATGAATGGCAGGTGCATCCCAGATAGTGAAATAAAATTAAAAATATTGGCGGTCGTTTTTAGAGGCCATAAAATGTAAAGATGGAGATTCAAAACAGAAACTGTAGCGGTCTTGATATAGAAGGAAAAGTATAAGTATGTTCTCTAAAAAGGATTTTGAAATATGAATGGAGCATTTGTTTATGGATAATGCCCAAGCCGTATTAGGTTTCTTTTTGATTTTGAAAACCAATTATTCGGATCTAAATTTCAGATCTGTGTGGTATCATTCCGATCGACTTACACGAAAACGTAATATTTAAGTTTTACTTACAAACTCATATAAATGTTTAAAAAAAAACAACCGATATCGATGTAGGTGTAGGTCACAGATTAATAGAAGGTGTAGGTATAAGTAACTAAAAATTTCTACGCTCATTTTAATGTTTAGGTAGTTTACAAAATAGAAATGACGCAATATGACTCGTACGGGAAGGAATTTATGGTGATAATGGACAATCATGTGGACACAACCCTGAAAATGTGTCTCTGTTGCTTTAGCGAGTTGATAGTTTCAGATAACTTTATGATCTATGGATTTTTTCAATAAATATAATTTGAATCTATTATTCAGATTCCGATGTTTTCCGAGTTTATTAAGACATAGGTACCTATCTACTGAAACAGGGTACGAACAAAGTTAACCATCACGGTTTTGGCAAAAATGGTATTTCGTAGATGTGGGATTGTGGAAATAGCCGGGTTACCTGACACTGGCAAATCTACAAGACGTATGACGCCATAGTCTAGCTCTACAAAAAAAAAGAAGATAGATATAAAGCCAATTATTTTCAACGCAAGTTTTTACTGAAATAATTAAAATTTTAGTTTATGGGTGATACCCATTTAATACCTATGCATTTATAGGTCATTATTATAGGTTTTAGTCTGTACATAAATGAATAATAGGTAGGTAAAACTCCTAGGTGCCGTTGAAAACATATTAGCAAATACATTTGATATCAGCCTTTAGCAACCGATAATACGTCATTCCTTTTTTAGAAAAAATATCCTCATCGATCGAATGTAAATTAATTAATAGCTTGACTCAATTAACGGTTGTAACTGGTCGTATATCATTTTATCAATGACCGATCTCATTTGATTAAGAGCTATAAATGTCAAACAAAACATTTATGTCACTACGGCATTGTATAATGTAGATAGAGGCCATGTGCAATAAGAAATAGTTTATTTTTAAGCTTCTGATTGAGCCACAGCAATGGCGGCGCTTTAAAGTTTATATAGCTTTGAAAATGTTTATTATAACTACAATGTGTAACAAAAAGACTGATGAGTTAATTAATGACTCATTTATCTATTTTTATTTTAAATAATAGTATTAAATAATTAAACTCGACTTCAACAGTTCTATTAGTTTAGGTAGGTAGGTACCAACGATATTTATAACATGATGCCCTCATTGGTCTAGCTCACAACGTTTGTTATTATTGTTTTGATATAAATATTATTATTTTTTAAGTGTCTAAATTATGTAATATTTGCAATCCGAATCCACTGTTTTAGCCATGTCGAGCGCTTGCTATTTTGGATCATGGGATCGTTCTTTATTTTTCAACATGTTACTGTATTATGCAATTTCTATGATCTGTTGTAAGTGCCTAATAAATAAATAAATAAAAAGGTTGAACAATAATGAAAGGTACTCATCATTATGAACAACTTTTACTAAGGGGCCAACCACGAAATCAAGTTTTGGCGGGAACCCGGAAAAATCACGTCGCTGCATTGTATATTATTTTCCTACTATTATTCCTTTTTTTGCGAATTGATGATTTAAATTTGTGGCATTATATTAAATTACATCCACAAATGTGAGCAAGTGATATAATGTGGTGAAACACGTTTTCAAAACTCCGAAAAAGCTTGTAATAAAGTTTACTTTACAAGGTCATGATTGGACTTAACCGTGACTTACTGTTTGTGACTTTCACTGTGACTAAGATTCATTTGACTGGAGAAAGAAAGATCAATGAAGAAATATGAATTGCAGCTGAAGGACTTGTATAATTGTATATACATGGCTCGGAATAATTTTAAGCAAAGGAAAGTAATCTGAGATGGCTACCATGTGACTGTTACAAACCGTTAACCGTTTTCTACCAAACGTAATATCTGGGAGCTCGTCACTTGAATTGCGTTTAAAAAAAAGTAAGTTGCAAGCGGTTTGCCTTGAGACGGCAGACCAGCTGCTTTACAACCGGCCTATTTTTGAAACGGCTTTTTGTACTTATTTATCTACCGGTTTCATTGTACTACGGGTACCGGATTGGGTCTCGTGAATTATTATTGAAGTTTCTTTAAAGGTGCTCTGGTTGCAACTTTTCAAATTGCTGGACGTTTGCAAAAAGTACGTGGGTACTATAAAAATCAAACTCCATTATACGAGCTCATTTACTTAGCAGATATTATATTCGTAAATATTACTCAGTGCATTTATACATTCAGCTTGATGCAAATTGTCGACAATACATTATCGGTAAATAGCTGTCTACCAATATGTTTTCGTTAGCAATAGGTCAGTCCGGAATAAAATGTTTTTTCTCCTAACCTCCTTTCGCTTCTTTTACCGCATTATTTAATTGGCCAACCGATGAAACAATCCGATTGGCTAAAATAGCGGCGCGTCATCTTGGCTGTCTTTTGATTGGCCGATTATTCAACACTTCAACAGGTAAGTGTCGCCACTGCAAGAAAGTAGGTTACTGCCATGGTGCTAATTATTACAGAACTAATAATAAGTAGGTATACCATACCATAGGGTGAAATGCGACATGGCAGACTCAAAATAAAATGTAAGTATGTAAATATTAAGCTAGCAAGTTTTTTTTATTCATTTACATTTTATACACAAGATTTCTAGCTAAGTTTTTTAGAACTCTAAAAATATACCTAATAGATTATAATATTACTTAAGAGTTCTGAACAACATCTAGAACACAAAATTGCTAGCAATGTTTTTTCGAACTCTAAACATATGTTTTTTTTTAACGCTTATAAGTTTGTGTTCGACCACCAACTCGCCTGTTGGTAAGCGACGATGTGGTCGAGGATGGAGCATGAATAATGAATATTATAATCTGGATATAATATCCATATTCATTAGGTATATGTTTAGAGTTCAAAAAAACTTAGCTAGCAATCTTGTGTTTGATCATGCAGGACATTTGGTCAGAAGGAAAGACGTCGCGACGGTGGACCAAACCAGTCACAAAACGATGGCCGCTGAGCGAAAAGCAACTACCAGGTAGACCACCAGCTCGCTATAGCGAGTCGTCGTCGCAATGTACATAAAACATTGGATAAGACTGGCACAGGACTGAAAATGGCGCGCTGAAGTGAAGACGAAAGCGTGGGCGGAAAATGGTTGAAGACGATGATGAAACACTATTGAATTTGTTGCCACAATAATGGTAACATAAAATTTTACCAAAATCTCTGCTCTCTGATTATTGAAAACTCACACTTACGAGTATTCGAGCCAGTTTTAAAAATATAGAAGTAAATTAAACTCATGCCAAACAAATTGAAAGCTACAAAGTCCGCATTTCATCCGATGTTATCTCGACGATTATCACCATTTATCACAATTATTCACACTTTTCTCGAGCCAGTTAGAAATATGTAATGAGCCACTTCATTCGTGCCAAGATGTTATGACAATAATGGAACTTTTATAACCCTGACTCATAAAAACGAGAAATACGCTTCCCGGCTGCGTTCCGTAAACACCAATGTTTATTATCGTGGTTTTCATTCATTTATACTAACATTAGGTACGAGCTCTTAGAAAAACCTTATTTTGCGCGTCAATCCATTTTTATATTTTATTGCCTTTTATCTTAATAACACAATTTTTATTCTATTCTAATATTATAGGAATACAATAATTATTTTATGTAATTGGCAGTTGCTATTTGGCATTAATATTCTTGGAAATGTAATTATTCTAACATTATTTTTTTAATTTTATGTACTTACTGCTTATTTTCAGTAAACTTTATTTACATAATTACATACTTACAAAGAGAGTTATAAAAGAAATAATAATAATAACTAACGAAATCTAAACTACAATCGATATAAGAGACAGTTAAAACTATCTGTAGGTGCAAACCTATAGATATAGTTTAAACGATCTATAATTTCGAGTAATGTGCCCAAAATGCTAGCCACTTTGCCTCGCTGGATAGCGAGGCTAATTTAATTTTAATTAATTCAATTAATTAAAATAAAATAATTTTAAGTTAGTTACTTCCAATAATTACCCAATGAGTTTTTAACATGGTATTCCACTATTTTCTTCCCGGATAAAGAGAAAATAACCCTCAAAAAAATCACTTTTTTTTTTATTGCTATATTTTTTTAACAATTAGTTACTTACTGATAAAAAGGAAATGACAGAGACATGTATATGTCTCCATAACACACGTACATAACACATATGTACATAGCACACGCGTGTGGATGTGTGTGTGTGTGTTGTGTGTGTGTGTGTGTGACATGTTTGTCTCCATGTGTGTATGGAGAATCACTGACCAGATTCCCTCTTCACGGGCTACGGGTCACGTCACTGACTCGGTGATAGCCATTTCTGAACACAAAGCAATTTATCTGAATATGTCATCTGTACAATTCATTTTAAATATCATTATGTTTTAAACGTTCTTGGTGCAAAAGTGCCAACTATATTCAGCATTACCACGCTGATTGGCAATGACTGTCCTTTAACACTAAGTAGGTACACGATATGTAGCTAGCACTGACTCAGTCAGGTAAAACAAGCCATAATTTAAACAAAACTAAAAACATGACTGCCCTGCCGGAAAAGGTATTTCAGAAAATGTATAGCCTGTATGGCACTCGGGATGATATAAGGATTTTAACGACACCCCATACATCCAAATCTGTTCAGGCGTTTTGAAGTTGTGGAATAAAGAAACTCACATACATACATAGATACCAGTACATACAAGAACCCTAAACGCCTTACACTCCTTTTTTGGGGAGACGTAAAAAATAAAAGAAAGACAGGCGACAGCAAGTGACCATGTCCCTTAGTACACTAACCGTCAAGTTTCAATAAGAATAAGAGCTTTATTTATAGCAAATATGTTTTAAAATCTAACGCCGCCCCTATCAATAGCGGGATCTCTTTCAAAATCGGATTAAAGAGTATATAAATCGTGTCGCGCACCGGTTAATCGTTTAACAAACACGGGTCGTGCCGGACCGGTTCCCGGCGACCGTTCAATTAGCGACACAACCGTGCAGCTATTATTTAATCTGCGACAGAGTGCCCAATTAGCCGAGCCTCTCACCGCATCACAAAAATTGGGAGTTTTGCGGTTCGCTCCTTTAAAACTACCCACAGAGGCGGCCCACGTGAACTGTACCTATCCAACTACAAACTAAATCAAAGATGTAACAAAGTAAACCGACCTTTGTGACTAGTTAATTTTTATCTGCATGTTATCTTTCGTTACCACTGTTAGCACCAAACTTCACCCAAGAAGCAAGAAGAAGAGAGCTATTAGAAGACATATCTTCAAGCCTTTGAATCTCCCAGACATAGAGTCACTGAAGTAGGGGCTTTCGCTTTCACTGTTCTGTGTAAAGAACAGAGATTAGAAGAGATTAGCCAAATATCAGACTTAGTAACTAAGGACAAACTATTGTATTGGCAAACTATGGACTAAGGTTAACGGATGGACTAAGGTATGGACTAAGGCAAACTGATGGATTAAGGTTTTACCCGTCAAGCCATGTCAGAGGCTTTCGCAGCACATTAACTCTGAAACTAGGGCTAGCCACTCAGCCTATACGAACTTACTTTAAGGTATACTGATGGACTAAGGTAAACTGATGGACCAAGGTAAAGTGATGGACTAAGGTTAACTGATGGACTAAGGGAAACTGATGGACTATGGCAAATAGACATGATGACTACATTTTTTTTATTACCTCATAAAAAAGCTGATCATCAATAGAGCCTATCAACGAAAACAAAATTTAAAATAATTTAATAAGTATTTTAATTTCAAGCTAGACAGAGAGCGCGCTATACTGAGCTATAACGTCAAGCCTCAGGCATGGCATGCAAATGCTATACTAACACGTGCTTTGCGAGAAAGGGATAGAGCATCCCCTCTCTATCCCCACCTAAAACTTTAACGCTCATATCTCAGAGATTTATCAGCCAATACAATTTATTTTTTCAGTATATGTAATGTATTTAGTTATATTCATCACTAAGCCTGTTATTTGTCATAAATTAAGCATTAGGCCACACGCCTATTGATGGACTAAGGTAAACTGATGGACTGAGGCAAAAGTCCAGCAGTTATGGAAAGCTGTGGATATGAATATATGCTGTAAAGATGATAATAACATTTTAGTTCAGTACGTAATTACGTATACTTATGCATTTTTGAACGGATGAGGATGAGTTCAGTGCATTACAAGTATAGTGTCTTGCTTTTAGCCAAAAAAATACTAGTTAGGTACCTGTTTTTGAGACGTCACACGTCGGTATTTGTATGTTAGGTCTTTATCAACATTTTACCCTCAAATCTGAAAGCTCCAACCAAATATTTCAGATAAACAAAGTTCAAACTGGTTAAAATATACGAAATAACAGAGAAAGCCTTGAAATTGTTGCGCAGCTCTATCCTTGGGAAAGTAAACAAAGTTTTAACGATCGCTTGTATGGCACTGCATTCGGAAAATTTCGGAGTTTGGCGATTGAAGACCGATTGCTGAAGTTTTGGAATAACCAGCGAACTTCTTGCTGAGGTTTCATATAATAGGTAGAATACGTACTTATAGAGATATGTAGGTGAGATCCTTCTGCTTGTAATTTTGTAACAATCTGAAGCAAATAGCGTTCTATTGTAAAAGATCGATACATCCGATTTTGTCTTTGTAAGTTTAAAGGTAGGTACCCTTGGTATCCCAGATAGGATGTCGAGGGAATTTTCTTTGATATGACAGTGATGAATTGAATACCTATAATTTTCATGAATAAAGGCTTTTAGCCATTTTCTTTTTGACATTTAGCCTAGTTCATACAAGGAGACATGGAAAATGTATGTATATAGGCCATCTGCGTATGGGAAATGACCTAAGCCTTTAAAGAAAAAAACGCGAACAGAACCAAGTTTTGCGTACTTACATAATAAAAACTAACATTGTGCTTTCCCAAACAAAGAGTTTTATTTCTTTTGTTCGGAATTCTTGTAATTCGTAAATAGCCATATGCATGTGTTTTTTATTGACTCACAATAAAGCTGAATGGCAACAAAATAAATCATCGAAAGTAAAATTTTAATAGGTATGTGCACAAATAACGAAGTTATAAACATGTTTTCATGTTAGACATGGGAGGGCACTATACCTACTAGGTTTAAAACTTCAAAGTTCACGATTCCAAACAAATTCTATACTATGCAAGTGTTTTGCTAGAAAGGGACAGATGACTCCCTCCCAAATAATTTGAACGCATATATTTCAGAACTTTACCAGCCGATTTAAATTATTTTTTCAACGTAAGTAAGCATCATATTCATACTCTCCATTTATCTTAATATTTTAAATAATTGAAACACATGCATATTTCCTATTATTTGAAATAAAAGTAGGTAAATAAGTATGCCGTTATTACTATTATCTTGTTTAAACAAATACAATACCTATAGGTATTGTATATGTAAACATACATAATATGCGACCGGGAAATATATTTAATAGGTGATTTCAAAGAAAACTTTGTAAACATCTTTGATAGAACATCATTGGCTTCTTGGCTTCAATTTCGATAATGATCGATTCATCGTCCGATATGAATCGAACGGTAGCCAATGGCCCAAGATCACAGACTATAGTGTGCAACCAGCGTTTTACAAAATGAGCTTCGTCACAGATTGCATTACATTTTCTATAGTAGCCACGCTTGAGGGCTAATTTCTTACCGTTAGGCTAAAATGACGTAACTAACATGTCTTTAGATAACTTACGCCGTTCTTACATAACATTGTGATTTTACAAACGCTTTGCTGGTCGGTCGCTATAATATGGACCACCGGGATTGATTAATGTTAATGCCGTGACCGATTGCATCTTCTTTGTGAAGATAATGCTTTAAGTTGAGATTCAGTTCAGAGAAAGGTTCAATGCAATTATGGATGTTATTTTATAAAATGAACTTATTTAAAGTTGAGAAAATGTATGATCTATATATGTCTATGTATATCTGACGATTAAATAAACTCTGACCATTAAAAAAGTTAACAGATCATTAAAACATCCAAATGATATCGATACACGATTAAGTTCACTCACGGAAAAATCCAATCGACATTCGAAAATCAAATGGGTTTTTAATACAATTTGAATTTAGAACCGTGGCACGGAGTTTATTCACACCATGGAGATCGACCGTAAAATTAAAACAATTTTATGTTGCCTATGGCAGCGACGGTGATAATGGAATGGACGGGCCCAGCGCTTGCAATTCAATCAAAATTAACAAAACATTACATTTGCCGGAAAATAGAGATACTTAGCGAATCTAATTACTGCATGACAAAAAGAGAACACATGTACATGTATTGGAAGTTTGTATTGTCGTATCGTACGGCTCGCATTTCGCAAAGGCAGAGTATGACTGAAGCGAGTGGAGAGCCGGCGATCAACATATAATCTTCAAAATCCGTGCGCTTATTTCCCGTCCATTCAATCATTGTCGCTGGCCTATGGACAATATATAGACTGGTGAGGGGAATAATGTATGTATCAGCCAGAGTATCAGCTTATCAGTAAAGCCATAGAGACTAGAGTATTTATATAAAAATATCACTTACCTAAACAAGTAGGTATAACATTTAGCAATACTCAATTACTCACAAAGGTATGGTTATAAATATGCATCGATGATTAAAAATGGTTAAGCATAGATGATTAAAAAAAAGAAAAGTACCTACCTAGCTACCTAGTTATGGTTTTATACGGTGTAATAGCACGGAACGTTAGCACTAAGATGAAAGTACGTATTCATTATTCTGAACTACTTCTACCACGAGATCAACCCAAAAATCTTAGAAAAAAACAGCTACTTATTCCATAGGTACATTTTGTTGAGGGTGGATAACTTGCTAGCTAATTATTTTCGTAAGTTCAGTGATGGCCCCACAGTAAAAGTTGATCATAATGATGTGTACCTACAATGACGCCTTTTTGTACCTTTTACGCAAAACCTTGTAGTTATCGGACACCTTATATTTGCGTAGCGGAGTATATAAGATTAATGTGAGCAATGCATCCGTAATGATCTCATTAATGCGCGAATGCAAATTGCAATCTTGATCATTGGGTTTTTTTTTTTTTTTTTACTTTAGTAAGTACCTAAATGAAGTTTTATTACACGATTATTAAGGCAATAGATTCTTATGGATAAAATAAATAAATATAAAAATTGGGGGTCATTTATTACACACAGCGCCATCTAGCCCCATACTAAGCAAAGCTTGTATTATGGAAACCAGATAGCTGATAAGTAAGTACTATTTATTATGTTTCGATAAAAGTTTTTAGTCGTTTTTCCTGAATATAACATTCTACGAATTTAGATTAAAGGAATAGATTACAAAAAACAATCTGGAGAAAACATGTATTGTATTTTTTTAAATATTTATATGGGAGTCGTCATTTATGCAGATAGTAGAGATTGAGACAAAGTATAGGTAGGTAATACGAATATAGTATTAGTATTAGAGAAGAGTGTGACTGCAACCAATGACGTAATGCAGCTGTAGATAGCAGGTTAGCTAGAAGCTAGGTTAGCTGTAGAAGCAACAACCAGAATTGCTATTTGGCCATCCTCTGATAGAGGAAGAGCAAAGGACGTTTTGGTCTACTACTGTGAGGTGTTGATAGGTTCTGCCCAGCATACACTAGAGTCTAGAGGAACGTCCAGTGTCGAATCTTGGGAGGCGGAAACTCGTGGTAAACTTGGTTTAGGATCTTATCTTTGACTAGCGTAGTATCGGCCGTGCTGGTTGACATGCGACAACGATCGTCCCAGCTCTTTCGCCAAGGCAAAGAATACAGCTTATCCTGTCGCCAACAAAAGAAGAACATTTTAGACAATAGACAATATAGACAATATTTTATTTGTAGAAAAAAACACATTTTGTACACAAGACAATACAGTAGAAACTCATAACAAATTTAAACAGTACAAAATAGTTTTTCGCCACAAACCGGTTCCAACTCAGCATAATGCTGGCTGCGAACAGCCAGCGCTGGTCTTCCGTTGGAACCGTTGGTGACGTCCCCCACGCATACCACACGGCAGGGTACGCTTAAACAAACAAATATAACTAGAAACAAACAAAAACAATACAAGGTAATAATATATAAACGACGGCGATTTTATTTTATATATCGTGGCAAAAGACTGACAGAAAACAGGTGTCTGACAGTGACATTTGATCCACTCTGACATAATCTCGAGCGCTATAGAGTAAGCACTGGCAAAGAGAATGTAACACTAAACACAGGATGCGGTGACTAACCAACCAGTACCAGCCTATTACTTTACTTGAAATTTAAGAATCAAAGAATAGTTTTAGCCCATTACATAAATACATAAGCTTAAGCTTTAAAGAAGATGAAATACCTACAGCAATAAAGGTTATTGAATAACTTATCCTTATTCATTCATAGATTTCCCCGCATGGTAAACCCGAGCGGTTAGTTCAATACCAACAGCTGTTACAATAAAAGTTAACGGTTTCAGGTTATAGGTTGCATATTTATGTTTTCTATTTTCATAGTTTTCCATTTTGCGGGGTCAACTAGAGTCGACGACCGCCAATTGCAGCAAATTGCATAATTACGCGGTTCAATGGAAATAATCAGAGACAATGGCACAATCTTTCTAAGGATTGAGGATATACTTTGGCCTGGAATTATCTGTGACAGAATGCCATCTGTTATTGAAGAAAAAATCTAGAGGAAGGTAAAAAGGTATAAAAGTGATCGTTTAGGTCACAGAAAAGCGAAATCTCTACTTCTTAGTAGAACGGCTGTCAAAACAATGTTCTAAAGCAATTGTATGGAAAACCGCTGTCGCCAGTTTTACACTTATTAGCATAGAAACTACGACGAAAAAACGCCAATAATTGGTCGCGCATTTGTAGTAAAACGCTCGAAATGCCAATTTGCACCAGATTAAAGTTGATCTAATTACGATACAATGTGGTTTGGTTTCCTTTTTATTTATTGTGGTTTGGGTCTATTTAAATTGTCTTTTTGAGTATTCTCAGTTTAAAAACATGTAATATTGGTAGAATTGTCATTAAGCGCATTTGCACCTAATGCCGGCTAGCGCGGCCCGTCACATTTCCGTTCTATTCACTTCTCTCTTCAGTGGTTTAAGAGTGCGACTAATGCCAGAAAAATAACAGATTTCACCCACGCGTCTTGCATTAGTTTAGTGTCGAAAATCGCATGATACAATTGATGATGATGATGGCTTTGAGCAACTTAGGTAGGATTTTATTTAATTATTCAAAAAGTAGGCATGAAATAAAAATAATAAACGGCTACTGGGCTAAAACAATAGTATGGCTATGTAATTCGTAAAAAATAATGTGGTGATGTCGCTGATAATTTAGAGCATTTGAATTAAAACAGTTTTTTTTGTTGGTTTTTTTTTAAATAATCCAGATTATTTTGCAAAATTCTATTCGGTTACTCGGCTTCTTTAGGTTTTTCCCCTACCTGTAGTATTTTTTTAATCTGAATATTTACGTTCTTTATCATTAAACTATGTGTTTAAAAATACACCTTTTACTTACTTTTGGCATTAGTCGCCCCCTTAAGTAATTAGTTAAATGCCGTGCTGTTAAAATAAACTATAGGTAACTGGGAACACACACAGATAGAGGCAACGGGTCATATTTTTAAGTAGAGCTTAATTATTTTGTTTACCTTTCCTATAAGCGTGCACGCCATTTGTGCACTAGTATTTAATTTATTATTACTTTTTATTTAATACTTTGTATGTATGTTTCTTTGGTGTGAGCAATAAAGAATTAATCTATCTATCTATCTATCTATAAGACGTTTAAGAAGTCACTTCATCAAAGCATCGTTAACTCAGAAGACTACGTACCATACTGACTCTGAAAAAGAAGTGTTTTCAACAGGCGAGAAGGACAGAGAAAGAGTGAGAGCGGTCGTTATCTTTTGTTTAAAATTTTAAAGTATGCCTCATCGTTTTCAGCATGAAGTGATCGACTTACTGCTAAGAATAGCTCACAAATCATCATCACCGTCATAACTTCATCTGCTCCTGAGCAGAGACAGCGTCTCTTCTTGTACTACCTCTTCGACATTAGACTAATAACCCTACTCTACACATAATTACCTAAAGCCCTCACAAACGCCAGCAAAAGTGTCAGTATAAATGACAACGAGACAACTGTAAACCATCGGAAATTTACCATTTTTCCATCCGGCGGGGTCAACGACCGCCAATTGTGTGCCAAGTTGCCAACAGCTTAATGACCCCACTGCCGTATTAATTTGATTGTGTAGCTAAAACGCGGTCGAAGTAAATACTGTCTAGTATATCTGGTATTATAATACTTGAATGCTATGAATAGTGATCGTAGTTAGGAAAACGCAGTCAAAAAACAACGAAAAATGTTGACCGCTCTTTATGACCGCTCTGAACGGTGGCAAGCTCCGCTGCGGGACTATTCCAGAATCGACAATACTATTTGTGTCACCTCCACCCGTCACTCTTATTTTGATTGTCATAAAAGCGAAGGGAGCAAACAATATAGCGCGCTCTAAAATACAGAACTTGAACTGTTAATCGATAATAATCGATATAAGGCAACATTTTACAACGCAATAATATTTGATAACTTTGATTACTTTTTTGTCACCAACGTGAATTAATCACTTTTTTCCTTCCAAATCTTGTGTTTGTTTTGTTTTTTTTTTTTAAATTATTATTAGGGTACAATAAAACTGCTTACCTACTTTAGTGATATAATGCAGGGAAGCGAGTTTTTGTGTTTTAAAAACAAATTAAACTCAACTCTGCTTACTAGGCCATGAATCTCAGGAGAAAAAGAGAACTTTGATTGAGAGTCGGCTGACAGAATGATAAATAAATAAATAAATATCAGTGGTATTTTTTCTTATATTACGCCAACTAGCCCCAAACTAACCAATGCTTGTAATATGGAGACCAGATAAGTAGCAGATAGAAAACTTTTTTTTTTGATAAGACTATCATGATGATTTTATTACAAAGTGTACAAATACAGTACAGTACAGGTCAGAGTGGCTATAAAAGTTGGCATAGATTCCGTTTGTATCATTTTGAGATTAATAAAAAGAGACAATCAGTTGGAAAAAGATAATCTGTATTCTATCTTCTATCTGTAGAACTTTGAAGGCTCCTATACAAGGTGCTCTTTTCCGCTAGGGAGTGATTGAGAGGATGTTGTATACAAAATAACAAACAACTTATGATAAAGGGTTTTTGAAATTTCACGAGAAAAAAATCTGCTGTTCCATACACTTTATTACGAGATCCATGAACATTTTGTATGGAAAGCTGTTTTTCTTTTCGTGAATTTTCGAAAGCGTAAATAAGTTGTTTATTATCTTGTATACAACATGCTCACAATTGCTCCCTAGCCGATTAAATAGCACCTTGTATACTTACCTCATAGCTCATAAATAGTGTATGAATACTTACCTCATAAATAGTGTATGATTTATATTTCTTATGTACTTGGCACTAATCTTACAGTAAAATCAGCTATTATCGGAGTGTCTGGGACAGGACAGCGGAAAAGGAAGCATTTACGGCATCGCTCGACCTTCCTGATGCTGCGCTCTGCACAAAGGTTTTACACAACTTGAAACGGGCCGCCGACGTATTTTAGCTCTGAATTAACGCGGCTATATGCGTTTCAGAGCTGATGAACGAATAGGACTTAATAAAGTGTCTTTGTAATAAGATTGCAATCAAGTTCAAGTTCAAGTTCAAGTCATTTATTCGCTCTAGATGTGGTAACATTTCAGGTCTTAAATATTTCAATAGTACAGCACAATCTTACCCTTAATGGCATGCGAAATTACATCTTAGCTAAGTTTATACATACCTAATAATAATAAAATAAGACTAAGTACCTATTTTTATTAATTAAATAACAGTATTTAAATATTTTTCTATATATATTTACCTTATTTAGGTTTAGGTGAGATCAATAATTGTATTATGACTACATATATCTTAGCTAGTTTTTGGATGGGCTATATCTATAATCATAATCATATTCAAAGTAATGTTTGATTTCATAGAAGCAGCGTTCAGTTAGCCACCTGTAAAGTTTACCCCTAAATTGTTGATAAGGGAGTTCTTTAAATGCTTCTGGGATTTTATTGTATACTCTTAATGCCATTATATAACAGTTTCTACGGTACAATTCATTATTACATTGCGGAAAAACTAATCTGTTTGGATATCTTGTGTAATATCTATGATTATCTCCTAATTTGTAAAATATGTCAGGATGTTTTTTGACAAACATGCACATCTCAAAAATATACAAAGATGGAAGCGTAAGTATCTTTAGTTCCTTAAAAAGAGGACGACATGATTCTAATGGGCCTACACAGCAGATTGCCCGAATGCATCGCTTCTGTGCTATGAAAGCTCTCTCCATTTCTACTGAGTTGCCCCAAATTACAAGACCATATCTTAGAACTGAGGCCACGTAGCCATGGTACGCCATGAGTGATGTTTTCCTTGACGCCACTAAGGACAGCCTGCGAAGTGCGAATGAAAAACTGCTAAGTTTGGAACACACTTGCCCAACATGAGACTTCCAGTTGCAGTGGCTGTCGATAGTGGTTCCAAGAAATGTCGCTAAATTGGTTTCTCTTATTGGTTTACTCTTGAATAATATTTTAAGGTTTTGAGGTTTGGATTTGATATTATAGAACTGCATGAATTTAGTTTTGTCAATGTTTACTTTTAAATTATTTTGGTTTAACCAAGCTATTACTGTTGCAATAGTTTTATTTATGCTAAGCTCATAATTGACATCATTTTGTTTTGGAATGATAATAGCTATATCGTCTGCAAAAAGAACGCATTTAAAAGAAATTATGTTAGGTAGGTAATTTATATATAATAAGAACAAGAGAGGTCCTAATACGCTGCCCTGAGGTACTCCAAAAGTGTTGCATATGTAGTTTGATAGGAAACCAGTCATATAATTAAATTCATCAGTGTATTTTATTTCTACACATTGTTTTCTGTTAGTCAGATAGCTTTCAATCCAATTGTAGGCAAGACCTCGAATTCCGTAGTTTTCAAGTTTTTTAAGCAAGATCTTATGGCAAACAAAATCAAAAGCTTTACTCATATCGAAGTATATGACTGATACTGGATTATTTTTATTAATATTTTCTGCGATGTTCCTTACCAGAGTAAAGCTAGCTAAGGTGGTTGATTTATTTTTTTGAAAACCATTTTGCTCACTTTTAAGGATATTGTTTTTAATTATAAAGTCGTATAACCTTTGATGCATAATTTTCTCAAATATTTTGGATAAAATAGGTATTAATGTAATAGGCCGGTAATTATTTTTGTTAAGTTTATCTCCTTTTTTAAACACTGGCTTTACAATAGAATACTTTAGAGCATCGGGAAAAGTGCCTTGTTCGAAAGACATATTTATAAGGTAGCTAATGATTACAGCAACTTCGTTGCAGCAAGCTTTCAGTACAATTGTACAGATTTCATCAATCGTCGTCATTGGTAGCACATTGCCTTGTTGGGTATACAGGGTTAGTTCTAATCAGTTAGCATCCTTTTAAGGGCATATTCAGTACATCAAAACAAACAACTTTTAAAATGGGACCAACATTGAAATCGCGAAAAAAGTATCAGCTGTTCCATACATTTTTCCCAAGGTCGATGAACTTTTTATATGGAACAGCTGATATTTTTTTCGCGATTTCGGTGTTGGCCCCATAGTAAAAGTTGTTTGTTTTGATGTACTGAATATGCCCTTAAAAGGATGCTAACTGATTAGAACTAACCCTGTACATATGTATAGGTAATGCTACAGGAAGTTGCGGCTTCATTTCAGAATAGCAGGCAAAGTAGTGCCACCGTCATCGTAACTAATGGCAACGAGTAGATTGCATAGAAAATTGTCTTTATTAAAAGTTTTACTTCTTTAAACAATCTCTGATACCTTCACAAAGTCACGATGAATTTGAGCAAAATTGATATTAGTATAGATTTTGAAGTGCAATTTCCTAACAAGATCTGTCTTTTTTAAAGTATTATTTTTGCATATGAACCAAAATAAAAACAGACATACGAATTGGTTCAGTTTTAAAGAGTGATTTCAGATCGATACTACTACATTTTCTCAATGCGACCCATCATATTGATATGTGTGCAACGGCCTTTATGCTTATTCCACTTTTTTCGTCGGCCGTATGACGTAGGCCCACGGTCGTGTACGTGCCTTGTAGAAAAACGCGGATTCGCGAGGTCACTGCCCTTAAGTTTGGTTACCTATTCGAGAGAGGAGTAGGTGTGTTTTTTTGCCACTTTGTGTCGGTAAAACGTGCGTTACTCTCGAACTAAGCATTACCTATCCTATAGAGAACACTGTTGTAGTCAGTGGTTCAAGTTTAATCGATTAAAAACAGGTAAATCGATTCGTAAATGCCGGAGTAATCGCCTTAGTTACTTACATACACAAAAATAGGATCTAATCAAGAATCCTCTTCATTCTCGTTTTAGTATCACCGCTGCGGCGTATACACACCTTTGCCAGTTATTCAACCGCCAAGCAGTAGTGTGCAAGCATTACTGTGTTCCGGTTTGAAGGGCAATGTTACCAGAGAAATTACTGGGTATGAAGAGATTTAACATCTGATATCTCAGGGTGACAAGCGCAGTGCAGTGCGGCGCAGGATTGTATTCGCAAGTTCACAATTCTAGCACTGCTACTGTTAGTGGCAGGCGTGACACTTACCACCAGGTGAAAGTCTTGCTCGTCTAGTCACTTGACAGTATTAAAAAAGTATACAGCATTATTGCTCAGATGTTCCGCCTTTTTTTGGCGCGATGGATACTACTTATGACAATAATTTCTCCGATAATTGATTGTAGTCTCATTTTTGTATTATTATTGAGTATCCAGCGCTAATATATTTTCTTCTTTCTATTTGGTATTGAAAGATGGATGTTGAGCGGAGCTTTATAAGAAGGTATTTACCGAACTGAAATACTATAGGTTGCGTATGGTACATAGGTATTTTACGTACACCGAATGTGCGATATAGCAAAAAGGCATATACAGTACAAAGATTTATATCCTCTTATAATAGGTAACACAAAAGCAATGGGAGCCTCACAAGATATTATTCTTTACAAATTTCGGAATATAAAAGTAAGATCAAGAAAACGTTAAATGGGAATATTACTGCCAATCGGCTTAACCTTTTACGAGGAACCGTTTCAACCCACGAACCGGAGCTGAAATGGAAGAATCTCTTTTCTTTTAACCTAATTAAATTACAACCCTCAAGCTCTTCATTTATTAACTTTTCCAGCAGCAACGACTATTTCGTAGAATAAAATCTTTAGTAATCTTTAGCTACAGATAAATATGCTGTAAGTACATAGTATAACTTAACAATGTAAGCACTCTGGAAACTCGTATAGACTAATAAAGAAAGAGAGCTAGAACTAGAATTGAAAGCCATTTTTAAAGAACGAAAAACGAAGTTAGCTTCCAAATTACAATAAAATTTTATCTAGAGATATTATAGTATACATTCTAATATCAAAATCAGACGTGGAAGTTTGTTCTGGAAGCACCTGGTCAGATTGGCCCTGGACAAGGAAGAGAGAGAGAGAAAGCTAATGCCCCGGGATAAATAAATAGGCAGCGAATGTTTACAATACAATACAACACTGGCGGCTGGCTGTATACTGGAGTGAACAATATATATTTATTTATTTATTTATTTATTTATTTATTTAGGAATGACAAACAGCTGTACATTAAATATGCAATAAAAAGAATAGGTTAACTAAGCTTAGTAAATGCACAACCAACCACATCATCCACAGATTACTAAATACATGTTAAAAAATTTGATCAAGCTGCTAAGAAGACACTGTTTTGAAGCTAAGATTTAAACATACAGAAATATTATTATTATACCAACTTGCTGACAGCTATATAAATACAGATAGTTATCAAGATATAAAAGAAAAAGAAAAATAGTAGTTAGAGGTTTAGAAGAGCTTTTTTTACATTGCTTTTAAAAGTGGATGCGGGTAAGGCTATAATATCAAGCTCAGTGAATCGCTCGTTGTATGTGCGCGTCATGCGGTACATTGGTGAGCGCTCGCCGGAGTTCGTGCGACAGGCCGACGAGGCAAACAGACGGCGCGCACACACCGCGCGGCGATGCACTGACCTTGGTACGGAGTAACACAACTTATTGTTAAGATCATTACAATCAAATTTGTTATGACAAATTCCATGAAGTGTCATTGCTTCCAAATAAATTCGTCTAGTTTTAAGTGTAGGGATCATATACTTTTCTAAAAGTTTATCGTAAGATAAGTATGAGCGAAAGCACCTATAATTAACGGCCTGTAGGTATTTTTTTTGCACTCTTTCCAAAAGATCAACATATTTGTTATAATATGGGTTCCAAATACAAGTAGCGTATTCTAGTTGTGGTCGAATGAGGGAAGTGTACAGATGTAAATATGTAGCCGAACGGGTAAAGTCAGTAGAGGCTCTCATGACGAAACCAAACATCTGGAACGCTTTACTTATAATTTTCTCAACGTGTAGGTTCAGGTGAAGTTTGCAGTCAAGAAAAATACCAAGATCTTTAGTTTGATTTACTCTGGTTAGCGAATGATTAGACAGGGAATAGTTATGCAAAATTTTGTTTTTCTTTTTGGTAAAAGTTATTTGATGACATTTAGGGATGCTTAAATGTAGTTTATTATCCATACAGTATATTGTAAAACGGTTGAGGTCATTTTGGAACAGAACACAATCTTCGATGCTATTAATAGTTTTGAAAACTTTAAGGTCGTCAGCGTATAAAATAAATTTCGTGTTTCTAAAACATGTGTTGATGTCATTGATGAATAAAATAAATAACAGAGGCCCTAGAATTGACCCTTGGGGGACACCTGACGTAACAGATATAGTATACGAATTGAAGCCATTTATGACCACTTTTTGTGTGCGATTAGTAATATAGGATGTAAACCACCGGAGCAAGTTGCCCCTTATTCCGTTGAACGCAATTTTATTAAGTAGCAACTCGTGGTCCACCTTGTCAAAGGCTTTTTGGAAGTCGGTGTATACAGCGTCAACTTGATATCCAGCATCTAAGTTTTCAAACAAGTGAGTGGCGAAGAGCATAAGATTGGTTGTGGTGGAACGTCGTTTGACGAAACCGTGTTGTTCTTTTAAAATGGTACTATGTAACAACGGGTAAATTTCGTCATGTGCTAGCTTTTCAAAGACCTTTGACAAGGTGGACAGTAGTGAGATTGGGCGATAATTTGTTACGTCGTGTTTCGAGCCACCTTTATATATAGGGGTTATGTTAGCGTGTTTCCACATCTCTGGAAATATACCTTCACTTAAAAAGTTGTTATATAGAATGAAAAGAGGCCTGCATATCGTGTCATGGGTACGTATAAAAAACAGAGGTGGTATACCATCAGGACCGGGACCTTTAGAGGAGTCAAGGACTTTCAGTGCTAATCGTATGGATGATTCGCGAATATGAACGTTATTTACTAAAACATCGTTATCGTTGAAAGCAGCAGGCGGAGTCCATGTATCTGGTTGAAGCGTGGACGGTTCATATACAGAGTGAAAGAAGTCTGAGAACATATCACAAATTGATTTTGGATCACTTGAGAGTTTATTGTTAAAGGTCATATTAGAGGGAGTACCCGTTTTATTTTTTCTGTTCGAAATATAGGTCCAAAAGTACTTAATTTTATTGTCGCCGATGCTGTTTTCAACTGATTCAATGTACCTGGTGTAACATTTGTCGCATTCAATTTTGAAGCGTGTTCTTTCATACGAAAATGATTCATAATCTGAAAGATTATGGTATTTCTTCCACTTTGTCCACGATTTGTTCTTAGCCTTAAATATACGAGAAAGTGTAGGAGAGAACCAAACAGGAAGTTTTTTACTTCTTGCTCGGGCTTCAGGAGAATTTTTAGCGGATATTTCATATATAATGTCGTAAAACATATTTAGTGATTCCAAACTCGACATATTTTCAAAAAGTTTAGTCCAATCAATTTTACTAATCTCGTCATTGATCTGCTCATAGTTTGCTTTATAATAATTAGGCTTGGGAATGTGTTTACTAGTTAAAGGAGATATATCAGTATTGGTAGGAAGAAATGCAATAAACGGGGGATGGTGTAGATCAGCAGGTACGAGTAAGTTTGTGGACTGTTGTATAAAAACGTCTGTATTAGTTAAAAACAAATCAAGTAACTTACCATTTGAGTTTTTGACTGTATTAAATTGTAGAGCATTATGAAGTGACATGAAATTATTTAGTATCCTAGATTCAGGAGAAGCACAGCAACAGCTGAGACCAGTTGCGTTGGATTCGTCAGATTCCCAATCTAGCTACGGAAGATTGTAATCACCAATAACGTAAAAGTTATCGACTGTCTTCTCGGACAGTATAGTATCTAGGTTACTAAAGTGAACATCGTATATTTCAAGCGGGGTTCTAGGTGGTACATATGCTACACTTATTACATGCATTCTTGTTCTATCCTTACTAGAAAAATTTACCACTATTTGTTCAATAAATGACGGGCACGCCAGTGGCAGAAACTTCATATTCACATGTGGACGCAAATCTTTTAGGATAGCTATGATGACTCCTCCGCCATCTTTTTTATTTGTTGCAGTGCGGTCTCTGTCACACCTGAAGATTGTGTAACGTTCATCAATAAATTCGCAGTCCTGAATATCTGAAGTCAACCAAGTCTCAGTTAAGACTACAATTTCATAACAATTTGCTAGTATATTTTTGTATAGTTTTTGTAATTTAGTACGGATTCCCCTGCAGTTTTGATAATAAATTGAAACACTATGGACCATAAAAATAGCTTAAATATAAAATAATTGTTTTATAAGGAGTCGTATAGTGAAAAGAGCTACGTGTGATAGAAGCATAAAAATGAGAATTACAACAAATGTGTTTTATAAATTCGTGAATTTTTACTATTTTTAGAAAAATTAAAATGTAAAGAGTGCAGGTTCTGAAACAGATGATAAAGAGTGATGGTAATATATCCTGAATAGAAAAACGAATAACTGGTACAATGACTCTGAAAGCAATGAGGCTCCACGTAAACTTGATAAGATTACAGTTGAGCAGGATAATAATAGAAATTATATTAGCGATTAAATTGATTAAATTGAGCCGACCAAAAAGTACATAGCCGTTGTGCTCAAGAAACGCGTCAGACAAACTGGGCAATGTCCAAGGCTTAACTTTTATTTGCAGTGGATTTGCGTTTAATTTTCTCGATGTCCTTGTGCGATCGTATTGTAAAAGCTGCCGAAGTATCAGTTTCGCGAACGAGTATGGCACCATGTTTAATCCAGACATATTTATGGTTGCAATTTCTAGCGGCCTCTCGCGTCTCTCGAAATAAATGCTTATTTTTTAGGGTTAGGTGCTCGTTCAGGTAAATCTTTTTCGGTGTGGCCCCTGGCTGTCCTAGCTGATCAGTGGATATTCCTTTCGAGAGCCGATATGCGCTTAGTATATTATCTCGCTTTATACGGGACGTCAACTTTACAATGATGTTTTTCGGGCGGCTACTTTGCGACTGCGCCTGGGGGACACGGTGAATGGCGACAATATCCTCTTCACGTATGTTAAACTTAATCAGAGACCCGATTGACTCTACGATGCTAAGTAGGTTCTCCCCTCTTTTTTCAGGAAGGTTACTGATTTCTATATTACACTGCCGTGCTTGTTGCTCTAATGAGTCTATCTTCACCTCCAGAGAAGAAACAATGTCCAAAGATTGCAAATCCCGCTGGGCGAGCGTCTCGAGGTCAGAGATTCGCTGTGACAGAGCCTCATGTTGGATGGCGCTAAAGTCCACACATGTTTGAACATTTTGTATATCTAAAGACATTTTTGTCTGCTTTCCGGTTACGTCACTTAGGTCTTCCCTCAAACTCTTTTGTTCTGTGCGAATAGCAATAATTTCTTTGCGTATATCCGATACTGAAATATTAACTTTGTCTACTTCACTTTTGACGCTGGAAACATTGTCGTTAATATTCGTAAGAGTAACTCTCATTTCTTGAGTGAAGGATTGAAAAGCCTGAGTTAGGTCACAGTCTGGTTGCTTACGTTTTCGCTGAGTATTGGTGGAGCCCTGTCCAGCTTCCGAGAGGTCTGACGTGGAGCTGTGTTGTGAATTCGGTGGAGAACGTTGTAGGGACATCATGAGTACCTATATTATTTTTATTTTAGACAAACGTAATAAGTATTTTTAGTACATAAAATTTACACCCTGGTACGAAGTATCGTTTATCGCAAACCTGTCGCTTGGATCTTGGTACAGGGAACTCCTTATTATGGTATCGTTATCGCTGTTGTATCGCACAGTTCCTTGGTAGCGGGGCGTTCCGACTTACGTTTAGCTCTGCAATTATATTGTGCGGTAGTTTTTTTTTTTCGATGGAAGTTATTCCGCGTCTGCGCACTTGTTAATGTGGTTTAAGTTCCAAAGACCACACCGCTAAACTCAGTGGCGACTGCGCAGGACCGGGATGGTGCGATGCACAGGTAAACAAAGTTAAATCCTTGGCACTAGCTCGAACGAAAAATAAATCACGACATAAAACTTCAATACGTCCACACGCAGCAAAGATGAACGATGAATGATATAAAGAGTTAATTATTTATTCAATTACGATGATGGATCCATAAATAAGAAGCTTTGGTTAGATCATAAACATGTACTTCCTTCTTCCGTAAAGGTATTAAAACCTTAGCACAGTCTTTACTGTTACTGTATTATAAGATAAATATTCTATAAGCTATCTGGTTATAGTTCAAGCGTTGCTTAGTTTGGGGCTAGATGGCGCTGTGTAAAATGTACACCGATATTTATTTATTTATAGTATTATTTGATTTGCGGTTTAAGTTACTGCTATAACTATACGTGTATGTTACACACTCCTTGTATACAAATATATACACACTCCTTGTATAAGGACTACAAGATAAATATAAAATGTATTCCACCAGATGTGGTGTAGAAATAAATGTATATGCCCGACGCGCGGTAAAGTAATAAAATAGTAATAGGTATATTCCAAAATGGTTGGTAGGTACCTACGTTTGGTATTTCTATCGCTATAATAATGTATGCTTCAAGGATACGTTTTGCTTTTACGATCTTTTTCGATTCTGTCACTTTGTACAATATTTGGAACTATGACGTAACCAGTCTACCGGATGGAAAGTTGTAGGACATTACGTGGCTCTCGATGTGGTATTATGAAGATTACCTAGGTATGTTTGTTTTTACTCCTCATAAACAATTGGTATTTTAAAGTATCACTACTATGAGTAATACTAAAATTGATCTATAGTAAAAAAACACACACAGTGCAGGCCCCAAATGGCACTAATCTATAAATAAACCAAATAGCCCGTGGGTCCAAATGTGAATTACCTTTCGCTGCAAACAGGAACAAAATCAAAAAAAAGAAACAAAATTGAAACCCCTAAAATATTAGAAATTTGAAAATGAATCATAACCAGTGATCAATAAAATTTTATGAGCGTATTCGGCTGGCTGGTGTACAAATCTGATACACTCAGCGCGATGCACCCTTCCGACCTTGAGATGGTAGGGTTGGCAGGCAACCAAATTAGAGTGGGTTATTGGAAGATTTAAAACAATTTAACTAACACAGACTGTCAGGATGTTTTTTTTAAAACGGATGACCATTTTTGTAATGTCTTAATATACATCCATGTCGGTTATTCACCCTTTAAAATTCAAAACGAAACTTCCGCTCAAGTACGGTCAAGCTACACATATGAAAAAAACCGCCTAGGTAATTCAATCGGTCATATCTATAGTAAGGTGATCGATAGCGCCGAATAAATTACTTATGAAAATGTATTACCTAAATACTCTATAAAAACTGAGATCTTGAAACAGTGATGAATAACTTTAGGAAAAGCTATAATTATCTAGATAACTCGGCTGAGGTAAACGACTCAGCACAAAAACGTATCTGGACTAAAATGTTTTGACAGCAAATTACGTGGCAATTTTGAATGATTTTTATATCTTATATTTCTCATTAAAACTGAAGTGTCCTAAAAGTGTTGTATTTCTGCAGTTCTATTATTATTTACGGGATATATACCGTGATTATGTTGTGAAATGAGCTCCCGATATTTCGGCGCAGATATCCCGTAAATAATAATAGAACTCTAATGAACAAGCATGATAGTTTAAAACAGAGTTGTATTTCTGTTGTTGATATAGATAACGATTTCATGTCAATAAAGGATCTTGCTAAACCCGCTATCTTTAAACACACAAACATAGCTCATTTCATAACCACCAGTGGCACCCCTATGACCTTGAAACGCGAGGGTTGTCCCCTACGTCGAATAGGGGCTATTATCGCCGTAAACACTGTCTATAGTTAATGAGCGTCAACGTCAACTGACTAGCGACACTAGTTGATCATGGGACTTAAGCAAATGTAGTTTTGTCTTTGTCCTTGTCCGTTGTTTTTTATTTTTATCTTTTTTCTCTCTATATTTACAATACAATACAATACAATATATCTTTATTGCACACCAGAAATATAGAACAACTTACAAATAATCAGGGTAGGTACATTATTTGGCAGTACAAGGGGCGGCCTTATCACCTTAAGCGATTTCTTCCAGGCAACCTTTGGATGGACTGGACTAAAGGAGGCAAATGCAATTTGGTCGGTGGTGTACATAATATATAAAACATAATAAATTAATATTGCAGACATATAAGTTAAAAAACTTACAATAAAATAGTTATACCTACATAAATAATACTTACTATACATAACATATTTTATGTTTTATTATATTTTTAAGGATTTATTCCATGGCATAGCCAAACGGATAGGGATTCCTTATTGTAAGTTTTATATCTGTCCATCTATATGTCACAGCCGATTTAGTTCGAGGTCTATAAATAATTTGAGAAATCGACAACATTTTCCAGCGTCGATTTATTAAGCTAGTTTTTTCTTGAAACATGGAACTGGGGAGAATTATTTTTGATAAAGGAAGTCACGGTATGTAATAAAACGTAATTTAAACCATTCTATCCTAATTAATTAATTTTGCCTGAGCAAAACAAAATGATTTCGCTGGTTACATTCGCAATGTAACCAGTCTATCTATCTTATATATATACCTTGCAAACGACTTTTGCCTTGAACTTTGATGAACTCGAGAGCTAAAGTGTTTCTATACTTAGAAGCATCAAGACCTCCTTTAGTTAAATACTGCTCCAAATAAACAGAATGTCACCGATGCCAGTGTAATGAGTGTGATTCAATTGAGAGAGACCATTGAGTAAGTCGCGTAGCGGTATGTTCTATTCTCGGCACCAATGATTCACAGCTTGCCAAAATGTCTGAGCGATTCCCTTTGCGGTTATTAATAACCAAGCGTCATTTAATTATAGTTATTTGTGCGTTTATCTGAATAAATTTATAGAGTTACTTGATTTAAACGCGTACAAATCAACAACAACAATCCAAGTAATCTGTGGTAAATAGTGCTCTTGTCACAAATATTTAAGATAAATCTGATTTAATATCTTATTTGGAACACAATTATTGTGCCATTGTTTATTTGCACTAATAAATGGAAAAAAAATGTTTGTTTTATGAATAGAATTTAGAATTAGAAGAATTAGAAATTAGATTAATTAGAATTAGAAGATTAGAAGTTATAGAATAGAAGTTGTTCAAGTCCGATTAAAATTATCAAAGCGCTCGAAACACTTTCAAGATAACGAAAATAAAGTTTCACGATGGAAGTGCCCTTACGACAAGTGCTTCTTTTCAAATTGTATAGTTTTTAAGTATTAGTTGTTTATTGTTAATTTTCGTTTAATCAACGTGGCAATGCCGCCAGCATGCTGGGTACGCTGCCGACTGATAGGGGGCTTGATCATTCGGATAGGCTAGATGACTGGTTTTTTTTAATTGTCCTATTAAAATGTGGCCCACAAATATAGCTGATTAATGAAAACAAAATGAAAATCTGATCTAAAATAAGCAACTTATAAGCATTTTAATATCACGCTAGACAGAGAGGCGAAACAGCAAATCGTGACGTCACTTCTCAGTACGCCATATACATTTTATTCTGACAAGTAAGGCGTGACGTCATTTTTTGTTTTGTGGGAAAGGGACAGAGTTGTCTCTACCAAAAACTTTAAACGCTTATATATCAGAACATTGATAACCGATTTAAATTATTTTTTCAATAAACATACTATATTTACTTAAATTCTTCATGAAAGCTATTGGTTTCAACGATATAAACATCAGTCATCTACCCTATTATCTCTAGAATTTAATTTATCGGTATATAGGTAAAACAGGAAATCGGTTTGTTGTATAGGTGAACAAATAGGTACAAGGGTACATAGTAATCAAGCCAACAAGGAAAAATCTTACAAAATGACCTGTAAAAATATTATTTGAAAGTTGCGAAAAAAAACTCTTTCTGGGTCTGCTTCAGCATGCTATTGCCACATTTCAAATTTTAGGTTAACAAAAATGCATTGTTGTGTTATCAGAATTTCATAAAAAGAGGTTTTATAATAAATAAATATAAGACGCTCTTAAGAAGCGTTTCTTTATTACCGACCCTAACCAACTACGGTTAACCCGTTAGGTCTACTTAACTACAATAGAGTAGGTCCCTACTACCTACTAAGTAATTACTTAATCGTGTAGTTGTTCTGCGGCCGTGTTCGGTTAATAACATAACGATTTGATTATTGCTTTGTAGTAAAGCTGCGACATATTATAATGGCCTGGATAATATTTTGCTTAAAATACATATTAGTACTAAGTAGTGATAAAGTTTTCTGTTCAGAGCGCCTAACATGCGCACCGCGAGAAAATTTTCTCGATTCTACAAAACAGGACAAGGCTACGAATCTGTATAAGTTTGTCTCGTTTTCGCACGACATAAAGACACGACAAAATTTTCTCGCGGTGCGCATGTTAGCCCTGCAGATGTTGCTTTTGTGTAAGGAAGATGACTGATGCTTATTTTATTAAAACAAGAGACTAAGTTTAGAATTTAACTAAACCTTGTTAATACTATACTATAGTCACCGCGTTACCAACTGACGGCCTTACTTAAAAAAACTTTTCAACCGTTAGTCACTGTCATCTTCTCTCTGACGTGAAGTTGCACGTGCTAGAAAAGGACAGAGAAGTTTAAGCAGTGACTAAGAGAATCGTGATTATTTTAGGTAAGGCCGTAAGTTTATAACATTACTAATATATTATGTACTTATTATAAATAAATAATCTAAATCGGCTAGTAGTGTTCTGAGTATTTAAGTTGTTGGTTGGTAATAGGGATTGAAGGGAAATGCTGTCTTTTTCCTACGTGCATGTGTAGTATAAAATTTGTCCGGCGCACATAGAAATGACGTCATGTAGGGCTACAGTGCGTTAGTGCTTTTCAATGAAATTAAAATGCTTATTTTAACTGAATAGGGAATATGTATTTGATTATTTCACATTAACATAATAATAATAAATAAGATAAAAGATACGCACACACACAAATTTATAATATTATGTATATATACGTAATATATATTAGATTATTTTTATTTTACTTATGTTAATTTAAGCATTTTATAATTATGTCCTTGTTTTATGTACTTGTAAAATATAATTTTATATATAATAATAAGCACCTTTTCATGGCATAAAATATATGTACAAGTTACCAGAGGCGCAATACACGTACTTAAGGAAATCGTTCCTGGTTCCCGCGATACAGGCGTAGCCTAGTGCGGGAATCGCCATAAAGCCGCATACTATTTTCTGTCATATACATAAGCCTACTACTACTTACCAAATACCTAATTATTAATTTTATTTGTTATATAGGTTTATGTTTATGTAAATAAATTTATTTTCATTTTCATTTTCATTTCATTTTTATTGAGTCACAAAAAAGCTGACTGGCAACAAAACAAATCACCGAAAGTAAAATGTGTATGTGTGCATAAGTGCGAAGTTATGAACATCTTAGTTTCATGTTAGACAGGGAGGGCACTATACGAGGTTTATGACGTCAAAGTCCACGATTCCAAACAAATTCTATACTAGCACGTGTTTTGCTAGAAAGGGACAGATGAATCCCTCCCAAATAGGTACTTTGAACGCTTATATTTCAGAACTTTACCAGCCCATTTCAATTATTTTTTCGACGTAAGCATCAGACTCAGTTAAAATATCCATTTACCCTATTATTTTTAATAATTGAATTGATAAACAGAACAGGGAATATGCATGTGCATATTGGATATTCTGTTTATGATACGAAAACTGGAATTTAAAAAACGAGTGCTGTAGAGTAACATTTCGAGTTAAATAATGACATCCAACGCAATCAATAAGACTTCGAAACTTTATTATCAAATTCTCAAAAAATATCGCTTATAAAACGATCCCATATACCAAAGGCAATGATGTTCTGACAGATTTGTAACCCAGGCTCTCGTTTTTATAGGCACAGAGTTAGACAATATAGAGGTCGCTCCGACATCGTTATCGGCTTATTTTACAAGCATTTTGTGATTGATTTAATGGCGTTACATACAAGATTGTAGAATATTGTTTGATGTTACAATTTAGTAAACAGTTATGACTAGATTTATTGTATTTCCGGAGAGCAAAATACATACAACGACGAAAGTTTTAATATGATCATAACATAATGTTCTTACAAAATAACTGTTATGTCATAAACATACGCTTGTTAGCATTCGAGTTCGTCCGAATATATTGTAATATGATGAACATCTACGCCACACTTGCGATAATCCGAACGTTCGCCGAATCCCACTGATGTAACCGCAGGGTTTGTCTATCTAAAGGAGTACTTTATACGAGATTACGCGTATCGGTACTACTAAGTCGAATGTAGAAATTGTGCGTATACCCGTTCGATACCAATAAAATAGCACCTAGCATATTCCCAAAATGATGCAATCAACATTTTGGCTTGGTGCTATGATGGGAACAAAATATAATTCTGATTTTATTCCCCTTTGAGCACCCACGGTAGCAGAGCTTCTAGTGATGGGACACTAACAAAACTTTGCAGTTTTATATTAGCTAAAATATAGAAAGTTTTTATTGTGAACACCAAGAATTAAATCTACACGGTAACAGACGAAACCTTATAAATGCCACAAATGGCGGCCTTATCGTTAAAATCTCTTCCAGGCAACCATTGGATGAAGATAAATAAATGCGTAATAAAGATGTTATAATGACTAAATGATACAATAGTATATTACTCACATAGGGAGCAAAAGTAAAGAATGTATCAGATCTCATGTATATTGTCCCCCGAGGCGAACCCGAGGGTGACAAACATGAGATCTGAGGCTTCTTTACTTGCTACCATGGTGTGTATACGACTTTACATCCCGCTGCGGGGAGGAAGTGGTTCATTTCGCTCCGCGTAGCGGGGCCAAAGTAGCCACTTTAGCCCTAAGATAACTTACTTGTAAAAAATATATAATTAGATAATAAAAATCGGAAAAAAATACAATTACAATAATAATGCCAAGTTCAAAATACGTCAAAGAATTTGTCATTTCGTTAATTATATATCTACTACTTGTAACATAGCAAAATGGCATTTGTGCTTAATTACTTACTTCTTTCATGTCCTTCCATCAAGGAAAGAAGCGAATCAACGAATTTTGCTTGCGCGACAATAATGGTGTTACAAGCGACGGTGTTTTATCACTGTCGCTGGTTACAAGAGTTTGATAAAGATCCGGCGATAAAGTGTTTAGCATGCAATTTGCAAGCTAATCTATTGGCTATCACTATTCTGCACCAGTATTTACATGGGCTGCCAGCGTCGACTAGTCGCGCCAGTCCGCAAAATGTGGCGCCCGCCAGGCCTAGTATACGTAGTACCTAGCATACCCAAGTATATGTTTTAACTATCAGGGTTACCACTGTCATTACACTAATATTGTTAACAGAAAGTAGCAAACTTAGTCTTTTCGGTTCAGTTGACCAGGAAAATAGGCTTATTGTGTGCCATGCAAACTAACTAATAATGCGTTTTTATCGTCACATCACCTTACTCACTCGTAGATATTATAAATGCAAATTTGTGTTTTTTAGTTTACCCTCCTCCGCTCAGCAAAGGAGCCATTAACGATTGGTTCTTTGGCGTCGTGATTTTTGACGTGGAAATGGATTAAGGCCTGAATTCCGTCTGCGCTAATGTCGCTCGCTGACGTCGGTCGCACGTACAAATGTACGAATATTTGCGTCGTTGACGTCGGCGTCGCAGTGCCCTCCATTAAACCTATAATATTCGTACGCGCGACTAACGTAAACGGCTGATGTTTGCGTAAGATGAATTTTTGAATTCAAAAATTCTCAAAAACATCATCATCATCATCGTTTCTAATTTTTTTTCAAAATTTTTTTTTTTTGGTTTGCCAAAGGCGAAGAGTGGCATAATACGCTACTTTAAGTCTTATAAAATGTATGGTGCCTGTAAAACAGCGGGTAAAACAGCGCGACGCTGTCTACTATAATTTCTACAAGTTAATTATAATCGTAATTATCCTCTTAGAAACCTAGTTATGAAACCAGATTTTGCAACGAAAATTTACTAACAGCTATAACTTCGAAGTTATCATCTCGTTTGTCATTTTGAACCTCGTTTGTTACGTTTTGTCTTATTTTCTTGTAGAAATGCTAAGTTTATTTCATCCCTTAAAACGTCCAAAGCTAATTTGCATAGCCTTAGCTATACAAGCTTGCTCGGATCGTTCGTGCGGTAATATCTGATCTCATGCTTTGGCAGTGTTCATCATAAGCTACATTAACATTTAAAAAGGCATTAGACATTTCGGTCTAGTATTTACAAGTAGGTATGTGAAAGTTCACCACTAGCATTTTGCATTTAGACTACATGGTACGCATGGGATATATTCTATGCATTTACTTACTAGCCCAAATTAGTTTATTCCGCAATTAAATTAATTAAATTACAACAGAATCAACTTTAATAGAGGGCCTTATTAGAGTTGATTCTGTTGTGGCATTTTCTAAAGTTATTTATGGCATTTTCTATAGTTATTTTGACAGCTCTTAACATTGTTACCATAAATTGTCACACACATTGATTTAAAACAAATGTTAATTTCAGCCCTGTTACTTTAGTTTCGACATACCTGTTTACTGGCTTAATTAATAGAAAAAGTTGTTTCACCAATTAGCAGACAACTAACGTTACAACAAAAGCCAAAATAGAAAATGATTTGGCAAAATGACCGAGTTTTCATTACATGATTATGTTAGTGCGAAAATTCATAAAAGCTATTTTCGGGTGTCCCGGTCATTCACCCCACTTACTTTTAGGCCCTGGATCGTCGGGAAGTGGACCGGTGGCCGAGAAATGGGAAATTTATGGCAACCCTAGCTGTTGATCCGAGGAAAAGAGGCCGTGGAAATATTCGTACCTACGCATGATATAGATGTCGAGTCTAATGTCTGGCTTTATTGCCTAGATGGGCACGTGTTCTATTGTCAGGATACTCTGAACTGCTTTTTGTCGATTTCTATTCTTGTATATACTAATACCTAAGACTCTACGGATGTATGAACTAAATAGAGGAATTCTAAAGAAAAGGCTTAAGCTGAAACCTATACAACGAAAAAAATAATTGTGGCACAGGGGCGTAGCTAGGTATATAGGTTAGCTTTCACATGGGGAAGGGTTTTTAAGCAAAGTCGGGACCCAATACAGAAATAAAGATACACATAATGTACTACATATCTAATTATGCATCTAAGCTTGCAATAAAAGCAGTTGACTAAATTATTTAAAATTCATAACAAACGTAAACACGAACGCATTCAACAAAATTGTTGAATAAATTCGCGTAAGCTTTTTATACACAGGAAAAACATTGAAGTTATTATACTAGTTTTTTGCACCTCATTGTTGCAGTATTACGTGTAAATTCGCTGCTTCGAGGCCACTCTGTATTGTTATCGCAAAGTACATGTTTGCGAACATTTGCGCAAACATCGCTGGAGAATTCTAATGAATGCCAAAAATTATAACCTGTTTGTGAGCATAAGCCGATTTAACAATATTAACTGAGGATTTTGTTCGCTTTCGTGTCGACCAATGCGAACCGCCCGACCAAAAAAAAACATAATAGCTTTTAAAAAAAAACCGACTTGAATTTCGACTACCTGGATGACATCTTCATACTTATTTTCCACTTATTATTCCAGTAATTTTGATTTTAAAACCAAACTACTGAACTGATTTTAATAAAATAGTTTTTTTTTTACCTTAACCAACAAACAAAAAAAAACATAATAGGTCCACAATTGACAGAGAAAACGTTGTACATCCATTAAAAAAAACTTACATAGTCGAACATAGAACCTCCTCCTTTTTAGAAGTCGGTTAAAAAAGAGGTGTATATTTCCTACTAATTTCTTCTCGATGTTTTAGACGGCGCAACCTTAAACTTAAGTCTGTTAGCACTGTGAATACCGATTAGTGCCGTGACAATGTTAAGAGCCCAAAAATCTAAACTACGTACAATCTTACTAATACCTATATTAAAATGGTCAACGCGACGCGTGATCAAAATGCTGGCGTTTATTTGGCCCAACGCATAAACATTGCCATCCAGCGTAGCAATGCCGCCAGCATGCTGGGTACGCTGCCGACTGGTAGTGGGCTTGAGCATTTGGATTGTCTCTAGACTTTCATCGGTCTGGATACAATCCTTTTGTTTTTTGTTGTGTAGCAGGCTAAGTAGCCTTTGTAGTTTGTTGTAGTTAATAAAGGCCTATATTAATATAAACACGTAAGTTTATATATATGGATGTATAGATGGATGGATGTTTGTTACTCTTTCACGTAAAAACTACTGAATGGATTTGAATGAAATTTAGTATAGAGGTAGCGCAAACCCTTGATTAAAACAGGATACTTTTTATTCCAGGATCCGCGGGTAAAACCTCGGGGCGCAGCTAGTTACATAATAATTAATAATTAAAAATAACTATAATTAATTATTAATTAAGTCCAGGAAAAAAGTATTCTCATTCTATCATAGACATACATCTTACATCATCATCAGCCCGGAGACGTCCACTGCTGAACGAAGGCCTCCCCCTTAGACCGCCACACTGTACGACAACCTGCCACTTGCATCCACCGGTTGCCCGCGACCTTTACAATGTCGTCGGTCCACCTAGTGGGAGGCCTTCCTACGCTGCGTCTTCCGGTTCGCGGTCGCCACTCAAGAACCTTTCTTCCCCGTCGGTTGTCAGTTCTTCGAGCGATGTGGTCTGCCCTGCGCCACTTCAACTTACATACATACATATTACATAGACATACATTGCATTCTATGGTATCTATTTGTATGTAAAGTTTATTGAGCAATAAACAGAGTAAATATAGGGATCTTAAAGGAAGTCAATTAATGTTGGATACGCTTCCTAGTTTCTATAAACATGATTAAAAGAAAATATATGAAGATCGCAAGATTTTATTAGTTAGAGATCACTCATAACTCACGATGATTTGTCTATTTATGGAAATCTAAGACGTAGTTTCGTCGGTAACTGGCTAGCTATCTATTTATACTCGCCCTATTTTGTTGATGTTATGCAAAGATTCCGAAAGATGCGCCATTGCGTAATAAACCTACGTTTGAAAATGACCCCCGTGCCGTCATGTTTACGAGTTGCGCCGGAGTGCGAAAGAAGATAGCATTTATTTAAGAGCAAAAGACATAGCGCGCGTCTCGCTTAGTGAGCGCAGACAGGCGAGACAGTCCTTAGGGCCGTTTTCACGGGGCCATTTTAGGGCGCGATATGACATATCTCCCTCCTTATATATATATAATATCATTGATGTTATGTAAGAAACAGTTTAGTCATATTTAGTCAGCAAAATACCTGCATGTTTAATGATCAAAGTTTTATTAAAACGGTACGTCAGCGTCGTTCAAGTTATGTTTGTTTTGCGAAATATTTGATATCTAACAGCGCATAACTTTGACGTAATCACCTCAGCTAGCTCATCTCAAATTGTCAAATAATCGTAAATGATGTCGTAAAATATAGTAAAATAATAAATAAATTAGCAGTATAACAAAGTCCTAACAGCCTAAAGGCATTTGCATACTTGCTTGTGTGTACCTATTATTGGATTATTAATAAACATGGCCAAATACTCATTGATAAATAATATAAAGTGTAAAATAATAATAAGTTGAAGTGGCAATGGGCAGGCCACACCGCTCGAAGAACTGACAACCGATGGGGAAGAAATGTTCCTGAGTGGCGACCGCGAACCGGAAGGAGCAGCGTAGGAAGACCGACCCGGTGGGTAGACCAACGTCATTGTAAAAGTCGCGAGCAACCGGTGGATCCGGTACAGTGTGGCGGTCTAAGGGGGAGGCCTTCGTTCAGCAGTGGACGTCTCCGGGCTGATGATGATGATGAAATATAAATAATTGAATTCATCGAAGATGTTTAATATAAAATAAAATAAATACTTAAACCTTACCGATTACGATAATTTCCACCAGAAATTGATTTGTGAAAGTGTCATGATAGAATGAAAGTAAACATGCTTCATTGATTCAGATTCATAGCAAGAAAATAAGTAAGAATAAGAGGTGGATCGCATTGCGTCAAAGTAATTGTTAGGTATACTGCATTTGCAACTCACTTCAAAAAAGGAGGAGGTTCTATGTTCGACGGTATGTATATAGGTATATATATATATTTTCACCGATTTCTCCGGCAATTGTGGATCGATTTGAAAAATCTTTTTTTATTTGAAAGGGTATCGAGGTGGTCCCATATTAATTTGAAGACGGCTGTTTTTTTTAAATTTACTTGTGCTTTTAGCAAACAACAGTAGGTTGATCCTATGTTGATCGAAATTGTTCTTGAGCTGACCATAAAATTTAGAGCTGGCCAAAACAAAAACATACTGAAAATATTTTTATTATACCTACTATTTAGAATGTGAAAGATGTTTTAGTTTTAATGGAGGGAATATTATACTCTAAGCACGGAGTAACCCATATTTCTGCACAATCATAACGATGACGATATTACCCGAATCGGTTGTAGGATGCATAATCTGCATAGGTATGTATATAGATAATATTGTCAAACTTTATAGCTAACTTGGTAATTTAGCCATTTTTATAATATACTATTTCAATCGTTACCGCTTTTGAAATTAATATCTAACCAAAAAAGAACTTATAATCATGATACATTCGGCGAGGTCACAATTCCAGTCAATCTTTGATACGTCTGGTTTATGTTAAGATCATGAAACTGATGACTTAAAAATATTTAATATCTTAAAATGTTTTAAATACTGCTATCAAAGCCACTATTTACACAGGCCGGCGAATAATTTACATAAACAAACTATCGACCTTGGCCGCTGGAACATCGAAACATAATTATTGGATAAATAAGTATTATCTAAGTTTAATCGATGGCAATGATAGATTTAAATCACATATTTTGATACACATATACGTATATTTCACTCTCTAATCCGATAAGGAAACGACTTAATTAAATAATCGACTTTGATGAGGTACCTAATAACTTTTTTTAACATTAACTTTTTATAAAACTTTTTTATAACTTTGTTAACTTTTTTATTCGAAAACGTCATTTTAAGCGCGCTAAAAGTAGGTACAGCCAGGAGAATAATCAGAAGCAGGATATTAGTACAGTCAAGCCAAGTAAAAAAGACTTTTAGATTATCATCAATCAATCATCAATCAATATTTAAGAAAGTCAAGGCCGTGAGCATATAGTCCCGATCACAGCCAAAACGACTGATGCCAGCGATGTGTAATTTGGCCAGAAGTTATGTTTTGTATTTTTTTTGGATTTTGGAATATTCATAACCTAAAGGGTATAAGGAAGAATGAAAAATATATTATTTTGATATTACAGTAATCGAACTTTGTAAATATGCTAAGCAAATGAAAATAATAGAAACGTTTTTCAGCATTTTTTTATTTTCAACCCCTAAAAGGGGTAAAACAGTATCGAAGTTTGTAAGAAAAAAAAATATAACGACAATCAAACATATACTCAGCAAAAAATATGAGAGACATAATATTTTTCAGCGTTCTATACTATTTCACTCCGATCTTTGTAAGAAGGTACTAAACAAAAGAAATACAGCTTGTCGTTCTATATATACCTACCTCACGTTTGAAATTCAAGAGATATCCTTCTATGCGTAATTCTATATTTAATTCATTCGTCCTATTTTTTTTGTAGTGCCTTTTTGACCAAAAAAAACATAAAACCTAACTACCTAAATTACTTAACCTACTACACAAAAACAAAAGGATTGTATCCAGACTGATGAAAGTCTAGAGAAAATATAAATGCTCAACTCACTAACATTCGGCAGCGTACGGCATTCTGGCGGCATTGCCACGTAGAATGGCAAAGCTTATGAGTTCGGGTAGGGCCAAATAAACGCCAGCATTTTTTCTCCTAATTATCACCCTACTAAGGTCTCTTCATAGTTCATAGGTCATTGATTCATTCATAATTCATAGGTCATTCATTGATTAGTTCATAGGTTTCTTATGGAACATCGAATTTATTCCAAAATGACCCACTATAGTAGTAAACCAGTAATTGTGCATGTTTACGAAAGAAAATTCTGCTAAAGCATGGTAATAACGAAATTAATAAAGAATTTAGTGTAACTCTTAAAAGTCAGCGAAGGTTAAAATTAACCCTTATTTTTTACCGATTTAGCTTGTTTTTACTCGTATAACGGGTGAAAACAAAACGCTGTCGAAAATTCGAGCTACAATACGATAAATAACTGTCGAGCTGTTTCACAAATTCCCGATGACGGCTCTGACGTCAAATTCAATTCAAATGAATCTATACTGTATTGTTGCAGTTAAATGTCAAATCGAAACCTGTCTTAATATTATTTTAAAACTTTATTAATACACATTGCACTAAACACTTTAATAAACAATTTTAAACATGCAACCAATAACTAATAGACTAGATCCTAGTCTATTAAAAAACTGGGCTCATGTACTTAAGCTACTTAAGGCTACTTAAGTGTTTTGTTGTCACAATATTTCAAATTGGTTGCAGATATCAAGAGTTTTGAGTTTCTACTAAAATAGGGAAACGGTCTGATATTTTTTTTGTATTGCAAGACATTATTTTAGCCCCGCTCTCTTCAATGAAGTAACAGCAAACCGAAAGTCAAATTTTTTTGAATTTTGATAGGCCAGATAAATGCAACTAAAAGATGTTCGATCTAGTCAACTGATTTAAACAAGTTTTGATGTAATATGGAGTTTGTTAACAATTTTTTATAACTAACACACACGACTAAATAAGTAGAGCTTTCAACATTAACTTTTTTTCAACATTAACATTTCAACAACTTTTAATACATTAGACTTAATTTGTCTGCAAATCGGATTAACCTCTCACATATTCATGAGGTAAGTACTTAATTCCATTAATATTATGATAAGTAGGTAATTAGTGGTTTCGTACATGTGCTTCATGGCTCAAATTACTCTATTTGACGTCAAGTCAATCGTGATCAGTTTACCAGCGTAATACTGCCGTGTTTTACAATTTTATTCTTGGACCACACACCATCTATCTATTTTGTGCCATAACATCAAACCCTTGCTGCACGTACCCATGTCATTAAAATTACTATCAAAAATGACAATGTAAAAATTATAAAACAAATTTTATAAATCGATCCAATTTCCTTGCAAAAGTATATCTGGGTATATCTAACCTAACTGTTATTTATACTTACGCTCATAATACATTATTACCTTTCACACAAACATGATTACCTTTTGTTTCTTGTGTTGTTTGCGATGTGCCAGGCGAAATTTTTGTAAAAAACGATGCCAAAAATCGCATTTCGTTTTAGGGACAGAAGCCGGAAGTAGAATCGTGGTAGCTGTAATACAGGGTTACCTAGTACAGCTGCCAACGAAATTCCTAACATGTTGATGTAATTGTGATTACTAAACTGTTTAAGATATATTGCGTTAAGGAAAAAAAGTGTTAATTAAGTATTTTGAAGTTAAATAAATTGAAACAATAAATACAAATTTATACGTTCTATTGTCGGCCCTGGTTGTCCAAACAGCAACCATCAAGGCATGCCAGAGGTTTTCGGTCTGTATAATATTAAATACGGAAAACGAACATTATTAGCCATATTCGTTCTTTATCTGCTGCGCTGCGTTCAGTATCAACATCATCTCATTGATAGAGGAAGGAATACCTACTAATATCTTACAGTATACTTAGAGTTCATTCAAAATCCGTTCACTGGTGAAGCCGAAAAACAATCAATGTGTGCGTGAATATTACTTAAGTTTCTTTGACACGCCCACAAGCGTTCGAAACTTGTTGCAAATAAATAGACGTTTTCGCGTTAGGTTGGGAAATTGAACTAAGGGAAAAAGAAAGCATTGTCATCGTGAGAAAAACAGTTGGAGGTACCATACTAATATTAAGCCTTTTTAAGGCTTACTTGAAATTGCTTCACTTAGCTTGGGCCGACCCGGGTTCGAACCCTATTATTTCTATGGCTAATAAATGTTCATATTACAATAAAAATATGATCAATTTACGATTAAGATCAACTTCAAACTGAATTGGTATGTATCTACGACGTAAAATAGTAGATTACACACTTAAGGAGAAAAATTTAAGAATGTCTCAGTCACCCTAGGCTTCGCCCAGGGAGCTTTAGGAGTTTATGTGCCGCTGCGGGGAGGAAGTGGTACCTTCGCTCCGCGTAGCGGAGCGAATGTAATAACTTTCGTCCCGTAGGCATATAAATTATATTTTCAGCAAAATGATTGCCGATTTGATGATGATTGATTGATGAAACGAGCCATATCTTGGGCAGCGCTTCATTGGGCCACCAGCCTTACCTCTAACAATAAATAAGACAGGTCATTCAGCTGATAATGTTAATTTACATTTAAAACTTCGTAATACACATTACATTGTATAAACATTTTACTGGGATTGACGTTGCGGATAAGAGCCCTGTCGGGGTTTAACGAATGACGTCAGCATTGCGTCAGCTTACTAACTGCGTCATAGTATCGCATTTTCACGTAACAAGTACAATAAACAAAACAGAGAAAAATTAAGCAATTAAGATCTTATATTCCAATGTTGCCCCTCGCAAAATCAATGTTATTTACTTAGTCATATTACTATATTAAAAGCCAAAATATATATATGGTACAGACGAACATCCGCCTTAGTAACTTCTATGGTTGAAAACTTAATTAAATGTACTGTCGACGATAAAAAAAATACTGAAACTATGCCTATTTTAAAACTTTTTTAATTATATGTCCTATCTAGACCCCCCCCCCCCCCCATTCGACTTCGTCCGCGTACGCAAAAAAATCGCCCCTTTGACAAATACTCGTATCTTCCACACCGCTGGGTTAATTACTAATTATTTTCCTCCCCATATTCACCACTTAAAATCACCCAGAGCAAAATTTTTCATAACTTTATAACAAAGAACTTTCCATACGAAGTTTCACCCGTTCTTTTAACTTTTAATTTAAAGAGATTATGACTATAATAGCTTTGATTATATTTCAGGGAGGTCCATTATATTCTTTCAGATTAATTAAAATGTAATGTTACAATACAACATTATCTAGTAATAAAACAACCACATATCATATCCAGCTCATGTCATTTTTTGCACCCATTTCTCAATCTGGAGCTCGTCGGGCGGTGAACAAACCGCCATACATCAAATCTGTCCAAATCAAGACGGTAGCAATAAAAAGTATTTTATGAATTCCGCGGCCGCGCGCAAGTGCCAAATCCCTGACACGCGACGAATTTTAAACATTACTGAGTTATTGATAGTTGGATTCAACTCGTGTTTTATTTACCATACTCCGTGTGATTAACCATATGTATTATTAGACTAGATTTCCATGCTATGAATTTGAGTTAGCCAATGTTTTTTTATTGATTGCTCAGCGCCGCGGCCTCCTGGGTCCTATGGTCCTATGCCTTTAGCAAACTTTCCTATTTTTGGCAACTATATTTAACACTTAATAAAGGCTTTACAAAATGAATATATCAAAAAACTTAGGGTAATAACACTTACAACAGAGATACGTAGTTTCATTCAAAATTCCATTCACTGGTGAAGCCGAAAAACAATATATGTGTGCATGACCATAACCTACTTACTTTCTTTGACACGCACATTTGAGCGTTCGAAAATTTTTGCAAATAAATAGACGTTATCGCCATAAGTTGGGAAATTGAACCATAAAGTAAAGAAAGCATTGTGAGAAAAACAGGACGAGTACCGTACTCGGTCTATTAAGGCCAACTTTAAATTACTCACCTAGCTTGGACTGACTTGGGTTCTAATGCCTAAAACTTATTCTATTAGCTACGTATTACAGTTATTGTTAGAATTGCGTATATAATCCGAGCAGTCCAGCTCCCGCAAGCAGCACCCGTTCATGTCAGTTAGTCTACGTTCATTCAGTTTCTCAGTTTTTGTTAAAATTAGCCACGCTTGCGTATTCTTATATTTTCCGAGTTACACGTTATTCTTACCTTACATCCATGCACATGGTGCACACCACTTTATAGTATGTAATTAGGAAAGTACCAATGATAAAAAAACAAACAAAACTAGGTATCTCATAATGGAAATATCTCAATACAAAATACTTGATGGCCATAGACAATTAGCGCTGATTTTGAGATGAACCTTTTTTTTTTAACCTTTTCAGCCAGCAATTTTTGTCTCACAATGCTATGCGCTGTTTTTTTTTTCCTTATTTCTTGGCATCGCACGTTGTGCATTCTGCCAGTGTCAAGTTTATGATTTTTTCAAGTATTTATATGAAAATCAAGTAAAATATGTAATGATATCACAGTCAGTCACACGAAATTAGTCATAGTCGAGTCCAAGTCATGCCCTAGTAAAGTTGTGGCGACTTTACTATGAGCTTCTATGGAGTTTTGAAAACAACACAAAAAGACATGTTTCACCACATTATATCACTTGCCCACACTCGTGCATGTAATTCAACACTCAATGAATAAAACACCACCATTTTTAATCATTAATTCGCGAAAATACACAAGTTTAAGAAAATAATAGAATGCAACGACATGATTTTTCCGTGTTCCCGCCAAAACTCCCTATGCGCTGTTAGACATTACAGGTATCTGAGGTACCTTAAGAAGTTTGTCATATTCAAAAGGAGAGAGAGAGCTAGATCCTCCAAGTTCAAAAGGCTGAAGTAGAGATTGCTCCTTTCATTCACGACTACAAAAGATGAGACTTCTGTACACTTGCTTCAACAATAAAACGTGGCGTGAGCATTCTTGATCTTGATGCGGTCAATTATAAAATTGTTAGGGTTGCTAAAGGCGTCACTGATAAACACAATTATATTTTACGTGTATATTTCTGTGGAGAGGTGCAAATAACATTAATTACGTAGATAGAGTCGTTTTGCCGTGTTTTGATTACTTAATACATAACATTACAAAAAGCGCTTTTTTGATACCATAACCAGGCGGTTTTGGTATAGTTTATCTGCTGTAAAAATAAGTATGAATTTAGATTTTTGTAAGATAACTTTATCGTGTATAATTTGGTTTCGATAGTAGAAATTGTTATCAATTTCTACTCATTGTTGATATGTATTAGATAGCAAGATTAGCAAGGCTAGTAAGATAGCCTTTATCTTTCAAGAACGGAAGCTAATTTTCTAGATACGTACAAAAAAGTGAAAAGAAGAAGATCATTTTACCGCGTACTTGTACGTCCATACAAAAAGCAAACCCTCTTTTCTACCTCTTCCCACATTTAAAAAAAGTTCAAAATTGCTACAAGCCCGCTTTAATACCTACAACGCCAAAAACAGTTTTTAGTACAGAATCGTCTTAAACCAGATATTAGCATGCTATTTATTAGTTGGGAGTCTACAAATGTCGAGTAAACAGGTCCTTACATGCATTGCTAACCGTGCTTCACCACAGACAGCATCATTACTTGACAAGAGGCAGGGTGTGATCATCATTATACTACTACGAACCAAAGAAAATAAACTAACTGGCAAACCCGGTGTTTCTACACCTAGTTTGGTAGCTATGCCGTCATAAAATAAATCTATGTGCCTTTTCCAAATAAAAAATATGAATTTAGTTTGATATACATTAGATTTAGTATCACCATCATCATTTTATAATTTCATCAGCTCGTAATCGCTCACTGTTGTTCCTGCGTCTTTTCTTGTACCTGCGACACTTATCTCAGTCCTATGCCATCTTATCCAGTTTCGACCTGCCTTTACAATATCGTCGACCTAACGAGCTAAGAAAAACATCCGAATAGAAAAAAAAAAAATACAATTTCAGTGGTGTTGTCGTCATTAAGACACCCATTTCCATGTTAAATCTGAATTACCCTTAACCAGTGGTAAGGTACCCAGGAATGAAGGAGCAACCCTAACACCCGCCCACAGACTGGTTAACACGATGTTAGCGCGCCGCGCCGTAATTTCAATGCATTATTTTATTAAATACTTCGGTTATTCAATGCGTTTGTAAACGGCCCTTAGTATGGTAATTTTATGGCGTTACGAGAAATAACGTGTCTGCTTTACGCAAGATTGAACGTAGCTTGTTAGAGAAAATTGTATTTCAGAAAGTAACTTTTAATTTAATGTCATAAAACGTTTAATCTGAGTTCGAAGTTTTTGACGTTAAAATATGCCTTAACATAAGGTGTTGGGGACTTGCCATGAATGCAGCGACTTTTTAAATAAATTTGACCTTTCGGGAATCCAAAATTTTTCTGTTTTACATCTCACGTGATGATGTCACGCTGAGGTCAAAGTCAACACAGTCTGCAGAGGGAACTGGCTTTCAAACGTGGCTGCGAGAGCGCGCCGTTATGTGCTTGGCAGCAAATTTCTAAATTCCATGCAAGAAGTTTCCCAGTTCCATGCAGGAGGTTTCCAAGTTCCATGTAGGAGGTTTCCAAGTAAGTAAACAATAAACAGTTAACTGCACCCAGAACCACAGGAAGACGGGAAGCAGCGTCCTCTCGGTTAACGGTGGTGAGCATTCTGCGACCCCCAAGCCCCCTGCCAACTCTGCAAAGCGTGGGGATTATGGCAACCCCTCCCTACTGAGGGGGATGAATTCGTCCAGCAGTGGACAACTTCTGAGTGATGAGTGAGTGAGAAACATTTAATGATGACATTTTGCGAAGTTAATATTCTGAGGCAATAAAAGTAATATGGATCTTTGGATATTTACAGTTTTCGTTGCCTAATAAGATTATGCAGAAGGTTTGGAAGTTAATAAACATTTAATTATGAGCATTTTATGTGAGAGAACATGTTAAAAGTCAACCGGTATTAATAAATTGAATCACAACGTTTGATATACATATTGAAATGGTCATAAAACCAATAAATTAAAAATAGAATATTTACGTTAATTCAATCAATAAGTTTTACATTAATTTGATCAACCGTTTATTTATATTTAATTACTTCAATTAAGTAGGAAATTAAACGAGGATAATGACTGATACAGAATACATGTTCAGGAACAACATAATTATCCCTAAAATTGAAACAAATTCCATTCAATTTATATTTGAATATACACAACAACAACATTAGATACATGCATTTTATCCGTGAATTACAATGAAGTTATTAAAGATAACAATCAGCAAATATACATACATTACAACGTACGTAACATTTTATCATACATTTGCCCTCATAATCCACAGCTGCTGGACAGGCCTCTCTCAAGGCACACGTAAACTAAGTTTTATTTTTGCTAATAATGTAACGCTTTTCGTCTGTATTAACTTAATAAAGCATAGTCAGTAGGATAAGTATTTTTATTACACTTCACACGTTTAATTATTTATAATTAGGTACCTATTTATGCTAAATTTAATATGTACAAAAATAAACTCACGTGAAAATATAGTTTTCCGCATGACAAGACTTCAAGGACGCGGCTTCAATATTGATTCTAATAATAAAACATGATTGTTCTAAACCGCAACTTTACTCGAAGCAGTTAAGTCTCCATAAATAATTTCAACTTTCCGAGATTACGATTTAAGGGTAAGTTGATATGTACGATCAATCACTGTTGTCGTACGTCCGTCCGGTCAAAATAAACGCACAAAATTAAAAGAATATCATAAGGCATTACTGCGCATATCTAGATATCACGACAATTATGATAAACGACGAGGTCGGCTCTGCTTTTTGCGAGGTCTCCGCGACCTTCGCGATATTAGCGCGATTTACATAACGCATACTACTTATACCTACGCTATTTGAGCGTCGCTATTCTGGTGTAGTAGAATACCTCGACTAAAGCACTATAGGGTCTAAGCGTTTCAGCGTGGTTTACCAATCGGCTGAAGCACACGAACGTTTTTAAGTTGCGCGTAGGGTTGCCTCCTAAAAATTTCGAGAAAAATTTCGTAAGTCCAGACGTTTCGTTCCAAAATTAAACGACAAATTTCACTTGCTACATGAGATATTTGCAGAGACTATGAGCTGGAGAGTGTGTAGACTGACCCAGAGATCACGGCTTGCCCCGATTTGTTTTTATTTTGATGTATTTCGGGCTCCTGTGCAAACGAAGTTTCCTTTTCAATCTAAGCTTCTGTTTTCGACAGTCAGTACGGTAGATTTTTCGCTGCAACGAGACTTTCTTGAGGACACTCGTCATCGAGAGAGTTTGACGAGTAATAAAGGCGCGCAAAAAAAGGCTCTACATGCCTTAATAAAAAGATTCAATAGTTCGGTGCTTCCCAAAAACCGAATAATTTCTACAGAAAAGTTGCACTAGTTTGGTCACGAGCTATTCAGAATACACTTTTTCATCCTATAAAAATATGCGGACGAATGAAATCTGGTCAGAAGGCTAAAATCCTAACAAATCCGGACGGTTACCTAAGTCTCGCGGTGTAGTGCTTCGAGTCTGGATTTTAACACAATCACAATCCAAAAAACCTTGTTTGACATCATGCCAAACAGGCAACCGAATATACGTCAAAACAAAATCGCGCGACTGAAAAACGCTAGTGTGCACTGGACAATGCCAACTGATTTGCATTAGCAAACTAGGCCAAACGTAGAGTTTTAAGTTGTCAATGTCAAAATCTTTAGAAACATTGGCATTGATGAATATCAGGGAAGCGATTGAGTAAATAATTTGAATTGTTGTTTATTCATGACATTCATACGCGCGTTTAAACGCATAAACTGGCCTTATGGCCACAGAAAAAAGCACAGAAAAAAATAAAATTAATCCAATTTACGATATTCAGACTCTATAACTAAAGAACTCGCGATGTTAAGTTTGTTAAGTTTTAAATTCTTTCTCTAAGCCAAACTCCTAACATTCTATTTAACATAATAACTAGTTATTATTATATTTAAAGCTCGCTCAGAATAGTCCTTTCCGCATTATCTAAGTAAAGTACGGATATTGGTAGTGTCTGTGATAACGGCCGTGAGATCGCCAACAAAATATTGAGGAAGTAATTAAGATGAGTTTAAAACCGCATGTGAACGAGGAAGCTGCCAGTTAACTGTTGGTATGTTTACCAAGCACTATTTTAAATATACATAATGTGAAGTTACTGATTATTTTATATTTCTAAACTAAGGAAGCACCGCCCGACGGCTCGAACTCATCGGTGGGCGTGGCTAAAAAGCATGCTCTCTTCATCAAACAAAGTGTGGGAAAGGGAGAAAGAAAGAGAAATGAGCGCGCAAATTTTTTCATGTCGGCCTTTGGCTGCAGGATTGTGATGAATAAACTACTGAACTAATTTATGCCAACTAAAGTTATTTGAAATTTTCATTGACAAAACTATGCCGCTTGATAAATTATTTTAGAGTTTTCATGCTCCTTATGTTATTTATTTATGTCCAAAGTGGCGTTAAAATTGAACTAAAATACAAAATGTTTCCTGGCTCATAACTTTCATATTTATTAACTTTTTACTTTTTTGATAGTTAGTTTCTTGCTAGATAATGAAGAGACACTGGACCTGGGTATGTCCTAAAACTGCATCCAGAACCACCGGAGGACGGGCAGCAGCGTCCTCTCAGTTAACAGTGGTAACCATTCTGCGATCCCCAAGCCGCCTGCCAAGCGTGGGGATTATGAATTCGAATTTGAATTGAGTTTGAAAAAAGAAGACAAAACACTTTTTACTAGAATATGTTTAAAATACGTTTGAGTGTTTTATGCATGAGACGGTAAATCTGTGTAAGTCTGGCAAGAAAAATACAAAAAAGACATTGACATAGCGTGTGAATCTTAAAATCATTGAAAATCGCGTGTCATAAAGGTTAGTTATAATGACTCAAAACTGAATAAGTTAACACAATAGGACACTATAAGTATACACAGTAGTCTCATACTTGACCTTTTACAGCCTTGTTTAAAAGTATAGATAATTAAGTAAAGATTAGCGTAATTTAGCGTAAACCCACAGACGAATCTTTGGCACATAATTCGACTGTACTAAAAATAATCATTTATGCCTTAATATTAATTTTGGGTCTAACCAGTTTTTTTATGTGGGCCGAATTACGTAAAATTTACACATAATTTTTTTTCGGCGTCACCAGTGAACGGAAATCTGATTGAATATTTTATCAATCTTCATTTACTTCTTTATTTTTATAATGTTAAAAAAACGTTCATATTCATGTTAATATTTTTGATTTTTATTTCATTATGTAGGTACCATATATTATGGACCTGGGTATGTCCTTAAACTGCAACCAGAGCCACCGGAGGACGGGCAGCAGCGTCCTCTTGGTTAACGTTGGTGAGCATTCTGCGATCCCCAAGCCGCCTGCCAAGCGTTATGGCAACACCCTCTATTAGGAGGCCTTCGTCCAGCAGTGGACGTCTTATGGCTGACGACGACTATTAAATCGATTAGTATAAAGGTACAAAAATTACTTTACTTTACTACTAAACTTACCTAAACATTATCATAAAATTAAAATAAGGCGTCTGTTTTATCTTCAAAAATAGGTATGTTTAAAACAATTATTTTATCAAATAAAATCAGAAATCATCTTCATCATAATGACTATATTTTTTGAATTTGTAATTCTATCCTACCTACCTAAGATATGTTTTATAGCTTTCTATGTTCCTATCACAGTTATGTCATGAAAAGTTATTCAATTACAATAACTGGTTAGCCCCATGCTGAGCCAATAGTGATAAAATCAATACAGCAGCGTCATTATATAAACAAAAAACTTTGATTTTATGATCGACAATGACAATTAATTTTAGTACTATTTCATATCGATTCCATTACATTAATATTTTTAACGATATGTGGTGCTAGGAAAGTAGTAAACTAACAACTATCCTATCCCACCATTAGGTCCCGAAATCATAACATATTATACGAAAGACCGCGAAATCTGGAAGTAGGTACAAAATATATATTTATAGGCTGTTACTTCTATTGAAATAGACAATAAGTTAATTGCGATTAAAATGCAATAGACGTAACAAATAAACAAGTGTTACCTACCTCGTAAATATAAATTAATACTATTTATGTATTTTCGGAACAGAACGAAATAATATATATTTATAATTTCGTCCTGTTCGATGAATACTAACATAAAGTTCGACATAAAACTTGAAACGGTGTCAACTCTTTTTTAAAACGGAGGGAGTCAAGCGGTGCGTACTTCCTTCCATAGGGGTGCACAGAAACGATTCTATCGACCCTATTAACTCGATTACTATAACTCTTTTTAAAAAGGCGACGTGAATCGATACCTAACGTGTAGAAACAACACGTTTGCAGAAGGTCGAAGGTTTGAAATGTGAAAGGTTATTTATTAATCGATTTTTAAACGTAATTACGATTGCGATTGTCAAATTACAAAGCTCAGAATGAAGGCCACAAATGAATTGCGAAATAATTTCACAATATTTACAAACAACTATTATTAGATGGAACTTATTTTTATTTTAGAAAAGAAAATTATTGAATCCTTGAGATAACACAAACAAGGGAAAATTAAGAAAACAAACAACGTAGGTATTCTAGAGCCGACAATTTTGAAATTAGAATTTTAAATTCAAAAAACGAAATAGCACGTTTTATTTTTAAATTTCATAGCGGCGTCGCGTGAGAGTGTTTTATAAACAAAAGAGTTTAGAGTCCGTAAATATAGGGGTGATGCACATATTTTATTGTTAACCGTTTATTGCGCGGTGGATCTGTGAATAATGTAACATGGGAAGTGGGGAACACGGGATGCGGGCGGCCTGTGGACCGACCCGGTGACCCACTCCCGTTCGAAGGTTGCCATATTATTTGACAATGTAGGACTTTGGGGAACTATCCAGGGCAGTCTGTTCAACTCGTTCAAATAGTAAAACCTATGCGCGTTTTTCTTAGTTGGAATTTACATAATATGTATTTAAAATGCAATATTATCGGTGTGCACTTTTAGTATAAACAGAAAAATATTCTGGAAACTCTACTAAGTGACACAAATACATTAGAACAAAGATGTTAAACAACTGAAATAAGTACATTCCCGGGGTAAAGAGCAACAACGTGGTGACCCTGCTTCTTGATTACTACTGGAGATGTAATTGAACAAATGCTGGAAACTCGGCTAACATGATTATGTGCACAGCATTCCCGACTGACCAACAATGTTATTTTTGAAACATACTTAGTCATTTTATTACTATTCGTTTTTCCAATAAAAACTTCAGCTTCGTCTTGATCCTAATTTTTCATCGTTTATGCATCAATGCCTTTTTATACCTGCCGTACAAAAAAGGTATTGATGGTTGCTTTATAGATTTACCGTATATGGTTAAAATGTTTTTAGTTAAATATGTATCGTCTTGTCATTGTACTTTATTTATGTTGTTTTTATAAGTTTACTGGATTTACAGAATGCTGAGAGATGAATCATTTTATTGACTGAGTTGTTAGGGAAAGTTCTATCTCATATAAGTGAGTATGACATGAGAAGGATGGCGCCTTTTCGTGTCGGAGGCGAAGACACAATTTTGGTTGCTGCGCCAGCAACGTGAGTTTCTTTTAATGGGATGGTTCTCTAAGGAGGAACGATTCAAAAGACTCACCATACGAAGAGCTTTGGGTGAGATCTTCGCATAAACTGCAGGACAGCTTACCTGAAACAAGGAGGTCATTTGTTAAAAAAAACGACATAGCTTCATAATTATTTAGAATCACAGCTTAAAATACAAGAGTATAACCCTATAAAGTCTTATAAGTTTGAATAGATATGGTATAACACTCAAAACATGTGTAAATATTCTACTCTTACTTGGCGTGGCTCGAAAGAGCTGATAATAAATGATTACGAACAAAATTGAGCCACATTATCCTTAAGTGTATCAGCTATGTTACGTAATAAAATAGCTGAGATGTCATTTAAATAATAATGCTTTAAATAAATACCGTATTTCTAAGTAAACTTATGAATATGTTTCATCCCATATTTAAAGGATGCCTTATTTATGATAGTAATCTATATATTACTGAATTATTTTTATACTTATCTTTCTTTGATTTCTTATTTTAGCTTTTATTATAGACTTTAGCTATTTTAATGGTCCATTTCGAAATCATCTTTTTAATGAAAAAGAGAATATGATACTAAAACTTTACAAAACTGTGTGCATAAAAAGAATTATACTCAATTGTTCAATGACGCTTACAACTTGTATTATTATATAATATATCTTTTGATAAATATCTAATACCTAACATCTGGTTATTTCTTGTTTTTCAATACATAAAGTAAATGCTAAAAGATAATTTGAAAGAGGATTCGCTTTCGCGGTCATATTAAGACCAAATGAAGCAATGATTTATTGCAAGATAACACTTCTAAGAGGTCCGTATAGTGGTTATCGATAAAGGTCAACTGCTAGAAAAAAACCTACATAATAAATGTACATATCAAAAGTTTATTAATAGTTTGTTTGAAATAAAATTGATATTTACTAAATAGAAAAATACACGACTAACTGAAATCACGCTCCAATATTAAAAAGGCCGTCACAGACAACGAAGATGCTATAATATTTCATGATTAGATTAAATATAGCTCGCCATACATTTTTGAAATATACAGGGTTAGTTCTAATCAGTTAGCATCCTTTTAAGGGCATATTATGTACATCAAAACAAACAAATTTTACTATGGGGCCAACATAGAAATCGCAATAAAAAACAGGTGTTCCATACATTTTACCCAAGGTCGATGGATTTTTTGTATGGAACAGATGATAATTAATTGTTTCGCGATTCCAATGTTGGCCCCATAGTAAACATTGTTTGTTTTGATGTAAGTACAGAATATGCCCAAAAAAAAGAAAAAAAAGGATAAAAAAAAATTAATAAAAAAAAGATTAAAAAATAAATAAAAAAAAACAGTTTTCTTTTTGTGTTAAAAGGATGCTAACTGATTAGAACTAACCCTGTATATTTTCTTCGTCACACGTTCGTCATTTGTTTTGTATGAGTAGCGATATTGGAGTATGTTCTATGATAACATGAAATATTTTAGCATCTTCATCGTGTGTGACGGCTTTAACTGTCCAGTCTGTCCGCAACTGCCAAGGAAAACACTAACGCAGACAGCAAAGTCAAAGTAATTTGTCACATGCCGTGCTCACTGATTGAAAATTCAATAGCCATGCAACAAATGGACTAATAAAGGAATATTTTACGTGTTTGAGAGAGGGGAACGAATAGACCCTCTTGATTATTGTTTTACTTTACTTTTTATGGAAACGAGTCATTGTGGTTCGGCGCCCAAAGTGCCAAGGAAGGGTTAACGATTGTTAGAATCTCTTTTGGTTGTTAGGGTGATTTAAATACAACTCTGTTCAATTCTCGTGACAGATTGTTCAACAGAAAAGTTATTGACGTCAGTGAATTTTTTAAAGTTTTATTTTGAAAGTCAGTATACCAATAAAAACTACAAAAGAAGTTGTTTAATTCTAAGAGCTGTTTAATTCTAAGAAAAGTAGGTAAGTAAATCTACCTACGTAAAACTCGTTTGCAATCTCTATTGCGTCACCATCGCCCTTTTCTAGAATGAAGTTCCACGTAATAGTAGCCGTACATTTGTCACAAAAGCGTCCTTAACCCATGACCATAAGAATCCTTTAGAATAAACTCGCGTGTCTTTTCTCTGTACTGTTCTAGAACATGCCAGTGTTGTATGCACGTGCATTATGACGTAATCTTGCATCTATACATTAAATTTTTGGGAGCGAAAATATTGAGCTACGAAGTCTGAATAACATTGTTGGGCTTCCAGAAGCCAGCATCGTGTATGTTTGGCTATGGATAGATGAAAATGTTTGAATGGCTAACATTTTTCACGTTTTGCTTTACCGACCGTATTCCAACCTAAATAAAAAGTTGACTGAGAATGTGAATATCAATTGCGAATCATAAGGATAAGTACATTTTACTTTGGCATCTTAGCTTTAGATCTACGACTATTTTAGAATACTTATTGATTTTTCACGTAAACCATCTCTACCGCTCCTTGCAATGTTTCCAGAGTTTCAGAAGCGCCTGAGGTTACGCTGCCTGCTTGCTTAGAGATATTTGCCTGCTTAGAGATATTTTACAGATGATTACGCAAAACTATAATAACAGTAGAATTCGCATAATATAAAAGAAATGAAAATTACTGAAAACAAAAAATAATGTAGGTATGTATATGGAACAATAAAAATACACATTTAACAAAAAGCCATCTGTGGGACATGTTAAGTTGAAAATAAGTTAAATTATTACAACCAAACTGATAACTTATACTAGTTTTGCTTACTTTCTGACCACATAATTATTATGTACCTATTCGTTATGTTTAGCATAACATCTAGGTCTCGGATGATAACTAGAAAGGATTGAATGAAGGGTGTTTGCTTTTCTATTAGAAGACAGCTAACCCCTCCTATGAATATTACGGATGTAGAATAATTTAATTAAAAAGCATATTAATATTATTTAAAAATTAGGCACTTCTGACACTCAAGGAGCAAAAATATTGTTCAAGTATCAACATCATGACAATTCGTCTACACAAAGTTTTATAACATTCGTTTAAATGTTGTCGAGGTTTCCCCACAGTCTAGCGAATTAATTCAATGAGTTGATTATATCCGTCTGCATTTTCCGGGATGACTAACAAAAGAGAGCACGTAAAGCCGTAGAGCGTCCCGTTTTTTCCTCATTTCAGAGTTCCGTATTGAGAGCGGAAAACGGACGCTACTCATTGTAGCAAATGTTATCAGATTTATTGCAGGGACTGTGTCCTCGAGAACTACGTGTTTTAAATGTCATTTCTCTCAAATCTTCCGCTATTAGACTCTATTAATAAAGAATTAAGAAAAAAAGCGACTTACGAGTTTGTGTAGACATGTTTTGTCCTTTTCTCGCAAACTGAGTGTTAGGAATCTCTGCGGCAGACATAGAACTCACTTATAGGTTTTATTGCTCTCTTTGTCTAGCACTCAACTTCATCATCATCAGACCGGAAATGTCCACTGCTAAACAAAGACCATAAAAAGCAAATGCAAGGTCAAACATGAACTTGTTTTGGTGAAAAAGTTTATAATATCCTTACGAATATACTCCTACAAAGAAGCTATCAAAAATAATCAGACATATTCTTTATTCGATCAGCTATCTAGTAACATGATATTAAATCACGTGTAACGTAAGCTTTTTCAGTGGACGGAACCCCGGCCCACGCGTGATTCCACTCCGCCTCTAGGAGAGTGAGGGTCGAAGACGAGGGCCATTCAGAGTCCATGACTCATCGGTAGGGGAGCCCGTGACGTCATCCAAGTAAACACTCCCGCGATTAACTTCAAACAGCTCTTTGTTTTGGGCGGAAGGACTCGCTGACGGATTTAACTTTCGGTTTAACTAGCTTCTCAGAAACGTTTGACATCCTCTTGAATCAATTCTTGTCATTGAACGTAAGTACCTATAGTCTGACAAAAAAGACTAGAAAATAATTGAGATGCCATTCTGGGCCAGTGTTTAAGCTATAACGTAATCCTTCGTGTATACTGGTATTTTTTGGGGTGAGCAATAAAGAGGTAATCTTTATCTATCGCAAATATAGTTCTAAATACTAGCAATTCTTTAGTATTTTAGAATATCCCCAAGCCGCCTGCCAAGCGTGGGGCTTCTGGCAATTAATGGGGCGACTAATGCCAAAAGTAAGTAAAAGGTGTATTTTTAAACACATAGTTTAATGATAAAGAACGTAAATATTCAGATTAAAAAAATACTATAGGTAGGGGAAAAACCTAAAAAAGCCGAGTAACCGAATAGAATTTTGGAAAACAACCTAGTTTAAAAAAAGAAAAGAAATTTACATTACCAACAAATAAAAACTATTTTAATTCAAATGCTCTAAATTATCAGCGACAGCACCACATTATTTTTTACGAAATACATAGCCAAACGAATGTTTTAGCACAGTAGCCGTTTATTTTTTTTATTTCATGCCTACATTTTGAATAATTAAATAAAATCCCACCTAAATTGCTCAAAAGCCATCATCATCATCAATTGTATCATGCGATTTTCGACTCTAAACTAATGCAAGACGCGTGGGTGAAATCTGTTATTTTTCTGGTTTTAGTCGCACTCTTAAGAGGAAGGCCTTCGTCTAGTAGTGGACGTCTTCTAGCTAATGCTGTTTGGTATTTTAGTTAGAATATAAATATATTGTAGCTCTGTTAATTCAGACGACTTTAGAGGAATATGATGATTGGATGAATTAAGGATTAATTTCTCCCACTAGCGTGTTCCACAGCATTGTCAAGGGAATAGAAAATGTTTAATAGAGTGAAGCGAAGGTAACATCAGCCGTTTCATGTCCTAGGGTAGTTTGGTCATAACGATGTTTTTTTCGAAATTTAGAAAAGTTAAAGTATAAGTACAAATTTTTAAGTTCAAGTATAAGTTGTAGAAGTTAAAGTTGTGGAGTATCGAAAAGTTTAAATACGTACTTACACTTTTTAACGTTAAAATGTAGGCTTAAAGTGTTCATTTAGGAATCATTTGAATGCGTTTTCGTATGAATTATTTGTTCGAAAGTCGGTAATAACAATGTTATGTGCGAAAACTCATGCGTTTGATTCAAAAATTGAGCTCCTGGGGCCTTATTTTTTAATCGTGTGCAAAGTTGCGCATGCGAGCGGAACCAACTTTTAAACGATATTGAACGAACGATATTCCAAACAATATCGTTCGAAAGTCGGCTCCTTACCGTGGGCTCGCATGCGCAACTCTTGCGTACGATTCTAAAATAAGGCCCCTGAGCTTTAATATTGTTCCGTTATATAAATTAAATATATAAAAAGACAGCAATTTTTTAAAGTATGGAGCATGTATGGAGTACAACAATCACTTTTAACAGTGTTGCAGATATTGTTTAAAGCGTTATTTGACAAGGATAACATTTAGTTGTGAGGATAACAAATAAATCTCTGAGTGACAAAGATCCGGCTGAACGCGGATCCGGCCGAGGCCGCTGCCTATACAGCGTACATACTGTTACAGGTAGGTAGAGTACTGTACTGCACCGTATAATGTTTTTCGCACTCACGCCATTTGAAGCTCCGAAGCCAAACGTTTGCTGAAACCTGGCCACAAATAAGCAATGTTTGCTTTTAAATTATTGTCATTTGTTTTTTAGTAATTTTCATCAATCTGCGGTCTTTACTTTTTTAATTAACTAAGGGTTTTGGTCGATTGCATTTGGGCATCATTTTATTTTAAAGCTTATCTTCAAATACAATGGTACCTACATAAGACTTTATTGATACCGTAAAAAGAATATCTCTAATGCTAGGGCTTCATCTGCGTGTAATGCCATTATTTAGCGCGGTATTTGATACAGTACACAGATATGGCCGGGTGTTAGCACGCTAATGGGCTAGTGGCATTATTAATGTCGTTAGACGTTAAGCGACAATAAAAAGTAAATGATAGTGTGGCCGCCCATGTAGCGCATTGTTTAATGCATCATTTATTGTACGTTTATTATTCCGATAACTGGACGTAAAGCGTCACGCAGGTGAAGCCCTAGCATAAAAGCATCTCAGATTTTAACACATTAATTAATGCCAGCGACCCAGCAGACCCAGCAGACTTCAGCGGCCTAGCGTGTTCTCGCGAACTATTTTATTCCCAGAACACAATAGGTATAACTATGTTCCTAATAATAAACCTACTTAGCTTTTTCATTTAGTTAAATTGTAGATGGCATCGCTGTGGGTTTTTAAGTGTGGCGGCAATAAATGTTTTAAAGAAATGTATAACAAGTAAACAATGATATTATATATATAAGGAGGGAGATATGTCATATCGCGCCCTATAATGGCCCCGTGAAGACGGCCCTAAGGACTGTCTCGCCTGTCTGCGCTCACTAAGCGAGACGCGCGCTATCCCTTTTGCTCTCATAAAAGTGCTATCTTCTTTCACACTCCAGTGCAACTCGTAAACATGACGGCGCGGGGGTCATTTTTAAACGTTGCTTTATTACGCGATGGCGCATCCTTCGTAATCTTTGCAAGTAAATAATTATCTGTTGACTTTTGGGGGGAACGCGAATAAATTTATAAATAAATTATTATTTTCAGATACCTGTGTTTTTTATAAAAAAAGGGTGGCCTTTTACTCGTTAAGTGCTGAGTGGTAGCTGTAGGCAAGTGATAGAATGTGGTGTAGCACGGCTTTTCTTGTTGTTTTTAAAACTCCAAAGAAGCTTTTAGTAAAGTGATCACGACTTCACTAGAGCATGAATGGACTTGATTGTAACTTAGGTACTGTGTGTGACTTTGAGTAACTAAGACTCATGTGCCTGGAATATATGTATAAAAAAAATATGTGTATTGTAGTAGTAGGAGTCTATTGCGCAGAGTCCGGCTTGGGAAGTACCACACTTTTGTAAGTTATTCAATCGCCAAACAGCAGTGTGCAAGCATTTCTGTGTTTCAGTTTGAACAGTAGTGTTACCAGAGAAATTATTGGGCATGAAGAGATTTGATATCCAATATCTTAGGAAGACGAGCACGGTGTAGTGCAACGCAGAATTTTGTTCGCAAGTATTCATTTATTCTGGCACTGCTACTGTGGGCAGGCGTGATGCTTTGCTTACCAGGCGAACGTCACGCTCGTGAAATATTAAATACTTGACACTGGCGAATGTACAAAGTGCGACGCAATAAACCTCAAGAAAGAAGAAAAAAATAGATCTTATGGTTATTCCTAATTTTACTACTTAGTGCTTAGTGAAAGTAAAATTTATCACACCAAATGTCTATGTCTTTTAATACGAGTTGACCTCATTGTAGAGTTTCTAAAGTAATTGAGTACGCTTAGCTTGCGTTTGATGTGATCTACGATGGAGCACGCTTGCCTAGAAGAAACCTATTCACTCGAGAATTGCATTTATTGTTTCTTAGCCATAGATCTTGTAAGAAAAGGGGAGATGAGGGCGCGCGCTTTGACGTGGACCGCACAAATTAGGTCCACGGACCTAATTGACCTTAGTCACAAACAGTCGTTCGTGTATAATGTAAGGTTCAATTATCGAAGATTTATCTAAATAAGCAGTAACAATAGCTTCCTGTGTTTTCAAAAGACGCACAAATAGTCCATAAACCAAAAACAAGTTCCACGGAATTATTTCTCACTCGGTAATACATTAATACTACACTTTTCTTTAAAATTAATGTTAGTTGTTTTAGTCAAATTATGTTTATTTAATTCTTTATTGCACACATAAATACATTAATGTACAAAAGGAGGACTTAATGCTAAAGCATTTTCTACCAGTCATCCCCGCAGTTAAAGAGATGGGGATGTAGGCGCACAAAAAAATTTGTTAAGAGCTAATACAGTAATTACATTTCAATTAACTAAAAATATCTATACTTATAAATTTAAATGACCAATAAATAAAATTAAATACAAATAATTAATTAATGTTTGCTTGACATTAGAGCGTACCTCATCTCCCTTTTTTACTTGATCTATGTTCTTAGCAGTTGAATAGTTTTAAGCATTTACCTACTTATACGAACTAGGTTATAGAAGGTTCTTGGAATACAAAGTAACGAGTGTGCGCTGTGTTCAAGCTTTGAAGCACCAGTAACGACTCATAGTAATTTGCGATAAAATTGAAATGAAGCAGATAATGTATGTGGAACAAAGCAATCGCTGGGCTTTTAGTCCGTCGCTTTATGGGTTTACCGTTAGTTCTTATAATGGGATTTTAGTTAGATAGATAGATAGATAAAAACACTTTATTGTGCACACCAATAAATAACAATAATAGAAAAAAGAACTTTAAGAACTAGTACACAAGTGGCGGCTTTTTCGCTAACGGCGATCTCTTCCAAGGAAGCCATGGCATTGAAATAAATTAAAACTAAAACAGACGTGAGATGCATAACACTTATCAATAAATAATAATAATAATAATTTTATTCATAAAACACTACATACGAATATAAACAATTTGCTAGGGACTCTTATTAAGCAAAAAAAGCCTGTACTAAGAGTCCCTGCTCTTCGCTTACATAGAACATCTTTGTTTGTTTGTTAATGAATATATCAAATAAAATACATTTTATGAATTTAAATTAATTAATTAGCATAATTGTTATCTAATCAAAATACAACAACAATGAAATTTTAAAGTTATGTGTGTGTGGGTGTGTGTGTGTGTTTGTGTGATTGTGTGTATGTGTTGGAGTGTGAGTGTACGTGTGTGTTATTGTGTATTTGTGTGCCACAATGTGACATTATTGAACGTACAATAAATACACATACAATAATACTATTAAATACAAGATACATAACTGAACAATAATAATATTTACGTATAAAATAATATTACATATACAACCTTAAAAAATAATAAATACTATTATATAATACACGTAATACATGAAAACTGATGCGAACCTAACAGCACCCAACAAACGATAATATAGGACTACCAGGGGCCGTACCATGAACGCTTATTGCGGGACCGAATAGGCTCAGCTACCGACGCTGCGCGACCGCGAACCGTATTCGTCATCATCATCATCATCATCAGCCCAGAGACATCCACTGATGAACGAAGGCCTCCCCCTTAACGACAACCTGCCATTTGTATCCACCCGTTGCCCGCGACTTTTACAATGTCGTCGGGCCACCTAGTGGGAGGCCTTCCTACGCTGCGTCTTCCGGTTCGCGGTCGCCACTAAAGAACCTTTCTCCCCATCGATTATCAGTTCGTCGAGCGATGTGGCCTGCCCTGCGCCACTTCAACTTGCAAACCCTGCGAGCTATGTCGGTGACTTTGGTTCTTTAGCGAATATCCACGTTCCGGATATTATCGCGCAAAGTAACTCCGAGCATAGCTCTCCATTGCCCGTTGCGTGACTCTAAGTTTCTCCAATAGGCCAGCAGTTAAAGACCACGTTTCAGTTCCATATGTCATCACTGGCAACACACACTGGGTAAAAACCCTTGTCCGAACCGTATTACAGGGCGATATAACTCACAGTCGCGCAGCGTCGGCAGCTGAGCCTATTCGGTCTCGCAATAAGCGGTTCACGGTACGGCCCCAGGTGTGATCACTAGTAACTCGTCTTAGTATTAGGTAGGTACTGAGTACTGACTGACATTCCCTTCTATGCATAACGGATCAAAATACAAATTAATTCTCTGTACGAGTTTTTTTTAGGGTTTGTTGTAGTGTCTAACGGAACCTTATTACTATACCCTTATCAGGGTAGGCGTGACCACTTGTGCTGCGCGCCCCGGTGTTCCGTTCGGATCCCAAAGCCTGAACCGGCTTTCATCGTTTCTTTCTTATATTACATTTCCCCGATTGAGGGAAAGCTTCCTTACTATCAGGTGGCGTGTCTTTAACGCCATATGTCTTTCCGTCCGTCCTACCTTTAATATTTATATTTTCAACGGGATAAGAGCCTGTTAAAAAATTTGAACTGAATATGCGGATAACGTAACAAAATTTGGTAAAAATAACGAAAGTTTCTCTGAAATTTTATGCCCATATACTATACTCTATTTTTTATTTTTTATTTTAAATTTGCTCTATTGTAGACTGGTATAATTAGAAGCATCAAACTTGGTATGGTTACAAACCTTAAAATATACATAAACTAGTCAATTGCAATAGATTTGCACAACGTACTTAATTCAAACTGAACCAAAACTCTATTTTTGGTAAACACCAGTGTTGCCAACAGCATAGGGTCTGATGTCGCCATTTTTCACAGCGGAAGTAGCCTAAAGTAGCCGACTTTCAGAATTTATCAAAAGTAGCCTGCCTACGCGACAAAAAAAACATGTGTTCATATCAGCTTATTTATTGGTAATCTTACATAAAAATACGAATAAATGACATGTCCCACAAGTAGCCTAAAAGGCGACCAGTCGCTTTTTGGTTCTTTTCATCGCCGATCGTCGTCCTATGTAGCCTAAATGGCGATAAATCGCCTACGTTGACCATACTGTTACTAAACACAATATTTTGAGTTTTTGAGTTTTTGGCGGGAACGCGAGAAAATCATGTCGCTGCATTGTATTATTTTCCAAAACTTATGTTTTTTCGAGTGTTAATGCATAAAAATGGTGGCGTTTTATTCATTAAGTGCTGATTTACGAGCAAAAGTGTGGGCAAGTGATATAATGTAGTGAAACGTGTCTTTTCGTGTTGTTTCCAAAACTCCGAAGAAGCTTGTAGTAAAGTTGCCACGACTTTACTAGGGTATGATTGGACTTGACTGTGACTTACTGTGTGTGACTTGGACTGTGACTACGACTCATTTAACTGGAGAAAGAAGGATCGATGAAGAAAAATGTATTCGGCTGAAGGACTAGTATCCAAGGCCAGGAACGATTAAAAAAAAAAAAAAAAAACACAATATTTTGTATAGTTTCGTACCATCCCATAATTTAAGTGTGACTCCGATTCGCAGTTGCTTTAATTAACTAGGCAGTTTTGATTGTTATTAGTTTGTAAAATGTTAACGTTTATTTTAAATGAAGGTCATTATTTGCGTAGATCATGAATTAATCCAATTAATTTCCTACATCATCTTCCTCGTGACAGTGTTTTTGTAATCTTTGGACTTTAATTAACACTTAAAAAGAATCTCACGTAGGTACCTACGACTACTATCATGCAGTTGACTACTACTCGAGAAACAAATGTACTAGCACGACAAAATCACGCCATGAAACCAATTTGTCCCTACATTATATTTATATATTGTTATTTTGAAACCATTATGAGTAGCTTTATTTTTAGAGAATTACATTTACATTATTCTGATTTTTCTCCTACTTTAAAATAAATATTGTCGGTTTTGAAATGTTTGTCGTAGTCCAGCTTTGATTATATACCCAGCGAGAGCTAGATCCTCCAAGTAGTCCAGGGAAGGTTTAAACGGTGAGTAAAGGGCTGGACCGATTTGGATGAAATTTTGTAATCCTGGAGCGGTTCATAGTAGCAAATTTTGTAATCCAGCAGGGCTAACATGCGCACCGCGAGAAAATTTTGTCGTGCGAAAACGAGACAAACTTATACAGATTCGTAGCCTTGTCCTGTTTTTAAGAATCGAGATTTTTTTCTCGCGGTGCGCATGTTAGCCCTGCTGGAGCGGTTCATAGTAGCAAGGCCGAAGGCCGAGCTCTACGCGTACGAAGTAGCGTGTATCAGCTAGTCACTGATAGATACTTTTATATACTCTTTTTTGTTACTACATAGTTATATTAAATACAACACCTGGGCACCTGGGTTATGTCTGGACATAACAAACATCTACATATTTGTCCTAGGTTCCAACCATTACATTCATGCATGAAAATAATCTATAAACGATGTATCTATATCCAAAAGCTTCTTTACTTTCGAACATTCTAAATGATTTCCGCAGCTAGAAGTCAATATATCAATTCCGTTAGCGCTCTCCTTCCTTTCAAGTCCGTTCTTTCATGTTATTTACAATGAGTGTGAGTAAGTCTGCATGTCTGTCAATCCCTTCAGTACCTCCCAGGAGTGCCGCGAAATTGCGGTAGTGTGTCTACTGTCTGAGGAAAAGTGATATTGACAACAACAAAGCTTTCAGAAAAAGGAAATTTTGCTCGGCGAGCTATCAAACACGGATTTCATAAATAAAACTATAGCGATCGTGGCGTGGCTTGACTAGGTGATTATTAACGATCACCCATGTTAAGAGTGCATACTCTGTCTCAGCTCAAATAACCCCTCCTTTGCCTGGGCCGGGCGGGAGGAAAGGTCTCAGTTAAACTGGTTCCAACGTATTTCTTCTTTACAGTCATAATAATTATAATTAGATCACAAAATATAATAATTGAATCTAATAATAATAATAATTTAAGAATATAAGTTTTATTTTGGTGCCAAGATGCGGCAGCCTCTATGGGGGGCCCATTTAGTGGGTGGCAAGTCATCACCTGCCTAAATATATTTTGAGATGAGACAGGATAAGGCAGGTGCCGTTTCTCATCCCATAGATCAGTACAACTACCCACAAATTGTTCACCTCAATAGCCCTGTTTTTTGTTTTTTATCCTATACTGTACAATAGTTTTACATTCCATTTTATACACATTCTATAGTAATTGTATTTTGTACTTAACAGGGCCTCTTGGTGTTGGTTTCGGCCCCACCAATGCCTCTCAAAGGTCCGGGCTAGACCCGTGAATAAAATTAAATAAAGAGATAATAATAATTTAATTTTAAGAATATAATTAATTAATTTCTAATATAATAATAATTTGTAATTTGTACTAATATGGATCTCTGTGTCTGAAAATAAACGTGATTTGATTTGTTTTTTTTTGATAATCATTATTATTACAATTTAAAACGATCAATCCCTCCTTTACAATCAGTTCAATTGTTATGCAAACTTTCACAATCTCATTGAGAGTATTTTGTAGATTATCAAGTTTTTTTGTGCGATTTAGAGGTAACTTCGTAATTTTTTGCCTTTGAGTTTTTTTTTGCATTCGTCTTTCCACAACGACCAAGTCCTATAGCAATTATCTTTTACATGTATTTATTTGAAATTGAATGAATCGATATTGTTAGCGCTACCGCGCGTCGGATGACACGTTTAAGAGTGGTCGCACATTGATTCGGCACGGCACCCGACAGGCGTCGGACGACCGTAACACACTGCGCACAATTAACTGGTGCGAGCGAGACGGGCGTCTCGAGTAATTTCTTACGGTGTGCGGGATCTAGTACAAAATATATGCACGGAGCGCCATGGGGCGCGACCGTACTGTTTTTCTCGTCGTGTGCGGCCGGTTTTATTGTTGACCGTAGTTATTTGTTCTATTATCTTTTTAACCGTTGAGCTATGTGAGAGGCCTTCGGGCGGCATATTAACTCTGACACGAGTCCTGACCATACTCATCATATTCGAACTTACTTATTATAAATAGCTAGAGCTTTTATAATCATCACCATAATATCTTAGTTCACTACTGAAAATAGGTTTTAAAATGAACGACACCAATTCCAATCTTTAGCTTTTCGTTTCCAGTCACAGATACACTACTTACCTATCTAACTGGAGCAGACATCGGCAATCAGTTTAGAGTAAAACACTCGAGCAAAATTTCCTTAATTCGTTTTCATTCCTTCACGTGCAGTTAGATAATCTAGCGCTAATAGTTGTTAATGTTAAGTAGCACATTAGCAGGACCGCTTTATCTACGTACAAGTACTTGTTAGTTGTTAATCGAGGTGCGAAGTCTGAGGCGGTGCACTACGATACTCACCCACGGCGCCGCAGGCGGGGGCGTAATCGTGAAGCGTATACAATGGATAGTCACCTAGTTTCAAGAGGTACGCGGACAACAGCACCGCGTCTTGGCGAGGGTCCATCGACGGCTGATGATGAACAGCCGCAGTCGGCCTCATCAGCGACGATATAGAAAAATCCGAAGATCCGTGTGCGCCCCAACCGTTAACACTGCACAATTTACACTCCTCCTTCATGGTTCTTTACACTAAATAAATACACTATGGTCCGTTTTTTTTGTACTCGGTTTGTACTGGGCACTAATAAATCACATATAAAAATATCCGTGGTCTGGCTCGCACATCACAGAAGATATCACAGCAGCGTTCAGCGGCGCCTGTAATCCGTCGTAATACCATGAAGACAAACTCGACTCGTTTCTCGCGATTCCATCCGTCGGGTACGATCGTACCCTTTCTAGAATCGAGTCGAGTTCGTAAATCAAGTTAAGCTCCCGAGGACTCCCTTCGCTTCGGAGAAGCGAAATTAGTCCGTACACGATGTTACCGCCGCAAACAAATCGCCTGTCGCATTGCCAACTGCTTATTTTACAATTTTGACGTTTAACTAATTGTTTTGGCGGCTTGTAAGTTACTCCACACGAGCTCGAAATTACTGTTGCAACTAATTGAAAACTATCCGTATTTATTTATATTATATGTACACCCCCACAAAATGTACAGCGTAATATTGTTGCAATTAATTGCAAACTATCCATATTTCATTTTATGTGCATACAAAATGTAGAGCTTAACTTCAATGAGTTTCAAAAATGCTTTACGATGCAAATAATTCTGACTCGACTCCTATTTTCTGAAATTTGGTGTTATTATGCATCTGAGTACTTTCCGAGTTTACGTCGTACGTAAACTCGCGTAAACTATAGAAAATTTTATAAAAAATGGTGAATTGCGGACGTAAATCAAAACTACCCTTTTTATACATTTTTCTAACATTTACGTTCAAAAAATTCTATTATAGCGTCTCTGGTTTAAAAATGATAATGACTGTCAATGCACGTGTTATTTCTGAACTTTAAATAGCTTAAATTAAACTCAATCTACCAGCAACTTCACCGACTAAAAACAATGCATGAACTCCGCCTAGATTTTAATTGAATTTTAGTTTGGACACGAAACATTTCCAGTTTGATATTTGCGCTTATAATGCTTCATAAACGAGTTATTACGGCACTCGTGTGTTTCCCGTGTTTATTTATTGAGATCTGGCGGCGATTTTGTATGAGATGGTAAACATCGCGCGAGACTCTATGTCGGAGCAGATAAATATAGAAGCCAAAGCCTTGACGTGTCATTGTTAGAATTTTCCTCGGAGGAAGGATTTCCCTCTTGGGAATTTTCATTACGAAATGTTGAAGTTTCTCAGTTTTGAAGCATTCTACGCTGACGATACACACATGGCAAACCTCTATCGCTCTGAACTCTAAGCGTACCGTGAAGTATTGTTACGAGGCGCTCATTTGATCGTGACTAGATTGGGGCGTTTGATTAAAGTCAAACTACTGCTTTAGCTTACATATCTACTGCGTCGGTGTGGTGTCGCTAGGGCCGGCGCTGCATTGCGGTGTCGCGGTCGGGTCAGAGGTGCAATGCCGTGTTATGACTGAACTCACTTCAGTCAACATTAGCCGAGTACTACATACACCTTTAGTAGCCTCTGCGGTGTCCATGAGATACTTAATGTTAATACAACCTTGAGCCAATGAATTCAGTATTAAACTTTGTCAAAATGTATGTCCAATAAATGTATTTGTATATTTGTACCATTAGATGTTTCATTTTGAGTTGACACTGAGTAATAGTATACTATGTATTTATCTGACATACAGAATTTCAAACTTTGAGATGGGTAAGTAAGTAAGTTCGTAAAGGCCTAGTGGCCAGCTAACGGGTAGATAACCGGCTACTTTATTTAAAATAACTTAATTAAAGTAAGTTGACATCTGATATAAGCAATTTTATTTTTAAAAAAAGGCTTATATCACAGAGCTAATTATAATTGTTGTTGACAAAAACTACACAGAAGTTGAAGACTTCATCTCAATGTGCAACAAACTTTGCTGTAACTGCAAATTCCGTCCCTTCCCCGCAAAATAAGAGCTAATAAAGAATAATAGATATGGAGCACATAGAATTGACGTCAAACTTAAGCTGTATTGTGCTATTTGTCTAACAAAAAATATTTGTAACTTTGTTTTTAGGTAAGTACTTAACTAAATAAGGACATTAATTGTTCCGATTATTTATTCTAAGTAGGTACTCTATAATGATTCACTCCAAAATAATCAGTCATCTTGACAATTATTATAAAGCTTGTTGGACCTGTAAAGGTGGATAAACAGGCTTGCCCGAAAGATTTCAGAATAGACTTTTCCTGATTCACTAACAGCATCTATTAGGGCTTTTATTCCTTTATTACGTGCACACTCGCAGCGTCTAATCCAAACTGCGCCATAAATTACGTTTGCTCTATGCTCATCTTTGTTCCCCTCAGACAAGTTTGACGTCATCTTGACCCGACTGTTCTCAATACAAAATTTGAAAATAGAACGTTTACTTTCGCGCGTAACCTGTTTAAAAAAATGTCCCGACGACGCGACACTATGATAGAAATGTTTTTGCGACGTACAGAATCGTCAATTTTGAGGTTGTCTGCTTTATCGATCGAAATAGACCGTCAGGCGACCAAATGGATGTGATTGAGGATATTTGCATTGATATCTCGTAGTTTATCAAGCGACGATTCATTATATCATTGTTAACACGTCTATTGTTTTGCATACTTATCGCATAATATATAAATACTTATAGCTCAAGACTTTGTTATATTAAGTTAACATTTTTGGTTGCTTATTGACTCAGTGGGGATATATAATGATAATCAGGATTCGAATAATTTGTGTTCGAGTTAAGTATATTTATAGAGGTATATATATTCAATGTAACATCTAGGATAAAAACAGCAACTAGTAAATTCAAGTAAGTAATGTTTGAGGAATTACGGGTCACTTTCTATGCAAAATCTGCGGTATCTGCTAAAGGACAAGGTGGAGAGCCGTTTTTTCTCAAGTAGAAGGCTTAAATAGAATAAGCACCCAGGCGACTTTTAACTATCGATTTCCACAAAATCGCGAGTAAACATAATCATCATCATCCGCAGTCTTCTTTATTCAATTGCTGTTGCATCTCTTTTAACGCCTCGGTCTCGCTAATCATGTCTATTGTCTAGGCTACCGTATTCTCAACCCATACGGGAAGGAGGTTTCGATTCGGACACCACACTACCTCTCTCCGTCACTCTAAATGCGGAAAACAGAGATGGTGAGGGTAGTTTTCAAATCAAATCCGACTCGATTAATTTTAGACTTTGGAGGGTAGGTACGAACAAGGTTTTGAACAAGTGAGTGAATTCAAAAGGTTTTTAATTTATAGCCAGGCGTCATACGTGCACGGAATCGCGTCGCAATAATGCAGAGTGGCCTTGGGACGCCAGTAAACAAATGTCACGTGTTACGTCTGCGTGGAAACATTAAAAACGCTGCTGCGGTCTATTTCCTATTTTTATATTTGTTTTTGCTTAGATTTAGCTAACTGACGAAGTGTGATTTTCACTCTTAGATCGACATTAATACTTTGGACTTTTTGGAAATGTATAATTATATTCTTATTTATACTTTACTTTTAAATTATATCTTCTTAGCGTGCCAGAGTGGTCGTGGTTGCGCCGTACACGTAGGGTCTTCGCTGTCGTCTTCTGGCTTTTCATTTGTATTATCTTGGGTAGATGCTTAGACCATTTATTTACTTCTTATTTCGATTGTTGCTAAAGTCATCTTTGGATCACTGTATAGCATCTTTTTATCATCAAGTCGCATACATGATTAATATCACGTGCAAATCGTACTGGGGATTACCTTATCAATCACCACAATGATAAAGAAAATGTAATTACTGATTACATTGTTTAAAAATTAAGTAATCGGATTTGATTCTGAGGAAAACTTTCATTTGATGATACCGATAAATTAATTTGAAGATCGATATGAAAGTGTTTTATAACAATTCATAAAATGTAATTAAATAAATGTATCTAAATAATAACGTAGAAGTGTCAAAACGAATGTTAACGCAGACATAGACGGCGATTTAGAATAATAATTTTTAAAGTTCCACAACTTTAATAGATTTTCCTATCGACCAAGGAACAATCTAATCCGTTATAGAACCTCCATCACTTCCAAATTAAAAAGGTTCATAATAATAGGTTGAGTCGCACGTGCGATCCGAGCAGCTGCTGTGACAGATGTTTTGGACGGAAGGCGCCCGCGCACCCCGCTTTGAAGCCCCAGCATACCTGCCTCTGTCTCACCTGACATGCAAACAACCACGGCACGACTAAAATCTCTACGGGCGACATTAACACAGATTCTGAACTCTATCTGGGGACACAATCATTCAAATGGTAGATATGAACAGAGATGAACACAGAATGATAATACTATCATTCTATGTACAGTAAAATTGAATATTTTGAATAAAAATTGGAGAGGCAATGAGTAAAGCAAACTTCATGATAATAACTAACAAACAAGATAAGAATTAAACGGTACAATCTACAATAACTAAAAAAACAACTTGAAAATAAAATAGATTTTCAAGAGAAGTTAAAGCATGAAAGCAATAACTGTTATCAGGCACACGTCACTTTTTTTTTGCGAGTTAACTAACAACATCGATACGATGACAATCCAAAAATCACTTAACATTTATCCCATAAACCTCTCTGGATACATAGATAAGCGGATATTACGGCATGTTTACACGCGTACATTTCTGATTCCCCGAACCGAACGCTATTTGGAATGGATCAGATTGGAATTCCTCGAACCTGGTTCAATCTAAACTGAAACTTCATTCCGACCGTTAGTCGTTCTAGCATTAGCGAATGGCGACAACGCTGTAAATATTTGGCAATGTTTTCTGGCGGGCACCCAATCAGACGGCCATTCGATATGGTTTAAATAAACTAAAACCTCCAAACGCTACAAAAGCTTAGGTAAACAACACTAAAACAGTGAGGATACAGTCAGACACATTGTGTGAAATGTAGTTTTCCAGTACCGTTGTGCCAGTCGACTGTAACATTGCTAGTTACAGTTCCTTTGGCAACGATTCTTGGCGTCCCACCAGGGATATCATCAGTGATATCTAATGCAGTTTCATTGTTTTATTAGAAAGTGTTGCATTCGATCGGTTTGAAATGTCTGTTATATCGAAGTGGTTTAGTTGATATGATAAATCGGTTGAAGAAGCAGCAGCTCTCCCCTTTAGCTGGCAAGCGACGCTGGCGTAAGCCCAATTTGTGCCAAGTATGGATTTACACAACCACTGCTCGATAGGTCGATAATATTGTTATGATGGATCGTTTTGTTACTGCAACTCGAAATCTTAATGACACCTAATAGATGGAAATAGTGACTGGCCTTACCATGTCACGACTTCATTCTCTTTACAAAAGTGTTTTACTTACATCAAAATCATGACATTTAAGCGATAACATCGAAGAAAATAAGTAATCTGTGGGAGCTTATCTGAAGTGAATTATCAGTATCGATTACCCTGTCGTCGCAATGATAGGACTTTTGTTTACACAACGAATTTACATAAAAAGTATGATTTCTTCGTTTGTCTTCAGATATTTTGATTAGCATGATGATTATTATTATGTATTCAGTATTATTATGTCTATAAAGTCTTATTATCTATAATAAATAAATTAAGGAAGAATCCCAGCTGTTGGGTGATAGTAAATATTGTCATTGTTAATATCGTCACTCTTAGTTGTTTACGTTTGTTACATGAAAAAAAAACATACATAATCATTATACCATACATACTAATGACGTGTGTTGAAGACAAGCACATCATTTTCATAATTAATGTGCTGAAATAATTGGGATAATTTAGGATGTTTTAAGACAAAACTACGGTTTCATTAATCACCATTACTAATTTATCGATAATCGAGTAATGTGCAACTAGAACGAACGATCCAACGTTAGCAGACTGCGTTGTTTCACAAGATCACTGACTGCTTACATAAAGCGGCTTGCGTAAAATCCACTTAGGTGAAGAGTTGGTTCGTAAGTTAGCTTTAAGTTCACGTATAAGAAGCTTCGTGCAAAATAACGATTCGATTAGATCTCTCATGCACACGATTACTGAATTGACCAACATTACTTATCCCTTATTCACTAATTCAAAACAAAATGAGCTAGAACTATACCAAGTTGTAACCTTTGTTTCAAATAATTCCATTAACTTGGAATTTCAAACCATAACAAATGATGTCCAAACAAAATGGGGAAGCAACAAAGCGATTCGTGACGACCCACATAGAGTACGTGAGGTAGAAAGGAACTATGAAAAACTCTCTCAATGTAATGTTGGACGAACAACGGACCATGACAATTGGGCTAATTTTGTCCCAATGATGAAGAAATACATTCTGTTAAATAATTACGACGGTTTGTGAATAGACTAGCGTTACGACGTCCAAAGATTGTATCTTTCAATTTTATTTATTCAAATGGTATCAAATTTATCGTCGAATCGGGCGGCGGTCGGTATCCATTTGAAATTCAACTACCCTATTAAAGGAAAGTGTAGAGAGATACAGTTTCCAAAGCCATTTATCTGTGTAATTGATAGATATCGATGTTAGGAGAGTGTGAAATTTTGCAGCAAAGGTATAATGTACAAGAAGGCCGCCTTAGGGCCGGAGAAAGCAAGCCTTTCACTCGACCTGCCTGCCACGCTCTACGCGGCTAATTTAAACAATAATACGCAATCATGTCTATTGTTAGATATTATTCGTTTTGAGATCATGCCACTCGAAGAAGCAAAAACCGTAAAATTTGTGACAGTAAACAGAGCAATACCAATCAAAATGATTGCATTCTATTACGATCATGTTTTATGTCGGGTATCATAAAATGCAAAAGGTCGTCTTATCGCTTCATCTAATCGATTAAGCTTCTGACGCAAATCGGCGATTGATTTGTTAATTTTTTTTAATACATATACTGCTCTTTTATAATAATTACTTAGTACATAACGCAATCAGCTTTGACCCCTAAATCTTTTGAGAAACACTTGAGACAAAGTTTAGCGGTAGAGTTGAATCAAGAATGTACAACTCAACAGGCTGTGGGCTAGCTATTAAAACAAGCTAAGTAGAAGATTAACTTGAGAGCCAAGAACGGCTATGTGAAGTAAAGTTTAAGGACCACAAAGGTGGAAGTTTGAGTGCAACCTGCAGTACACAGTATACCGCAAACTCGCAGTTTGTAGTCTACGTGCAAAGGAAGTGCTAATGAATTACTTTATAGAAATCTACGAACTGGAAAAAAGTTTGACCTGGCTTGCATACATCACATAAGTTTGTCTGAGCGTACAATAATTAGAATTTCGTAAGTATATGCGATCTCCATTAGATTACAATTCAATTCGGTCTCTCAAGTACATTTTTAAATTTGGAATATGAGCATAATCCGTAGTGGCTGCGTAAACAATAGGGGTCGTGGTCTCCGCTCGGGCTTAAAAATTTACTTTATAAAATGTTTGGCATGTTTCTACATGCACAATACGAAATATCATGCGAAGTTTATGAGCTTCGATCTGAGTGATTCAACAACAGAATAATTCTATGTTTTAAATTGCGAGAGGCCTGAAAATAAAAGTTTTGTATTTTAGTTCATCGGACTTTTCATAACGTTAAGCGAGTGTAGAGTTGTTTTTGAAACAGCCTCTTTGTTGGTATCACATTTATCATTAGTTTTTAATATTTTCTACACTGATAGTACGAGTAATTGGCTAACCAAGACATTATACCTACAAGAGAAAACAATAATTTAAAGTTGTTGAGTTAACTGTTAGAACCTACAACTAAAGCTTACATTTCGAAGGATAATCGTAGCTTACGATGTTGTTTTATTTATCATGAGGTAAAAAATAATAACATTTAAAACCGCAAAATGTTATATTTTGCTTTTGTTTTATTATGTTATATTTGAAGTAGGTAACCTTCAAAGTCCAGTTTAATCAAGAACTAAAAGACTTTACCGTGTTTGTTGAGTTTTCCTAGTTTCGCTCATAACCGGGTCACAGGCCGATCCTAAATTCACGATGACATTGTTTTGGTATTTAGTGGAAAGCTAATAACAGCGTTCCAAATCGATCCCTATATGCCATAATAATAGCTTGTTTGCCGCCTTTTGTCTAACTAGGGCATAGCCTCGATTTATAGCAGGCATTAATTGATAGCATTGACAAGCGAACTGTGCAGAATCTACTGGCGCTCAATTCTCTAGGGATTTATACCTAGAGGGAAAAGCTATTTTAGGTGAGCAATCTTGTCGAGTTTACAGACTGCATAATGATAAGGTCCTCACTTTAAAATAATTTTATCATAATAGAGCACAGTGTCCAGTAATTTTGTTAGTTGATAAACCTCAACAGTTTTGGTTAGGTTTGTTTGCGTAGCATAGCATTGGAAAGACTAGGCCTATTTTATGGCCTTTACTCGGTACATGTACCTAATTATCTAAAAAAAACAATGTTAAATGGTTTGTAGTCTTGCTGCATATTTGCACGCATTAGGTATAAATGTTAATTTATCGACCACCCAAACCAGGATTGGTACCGTCTTCATTTAATTTTATACCATTAGCAAGACAGATACCTACTCGTAATTTTATTTCTTTTTTGAAGTTGCTTTTTCACTAGTTATCAATCATAGTTACGATTCTAAAAAGTTCTTTGATGTTTATGAAAGTTTTAAAGTTTCTAAGATTCCGTATTAAATGCTGCCCTAAAAAATAACTAGGACACAACCTCGTTTTTATATCGACAAGCCATGAGTAGCTCGCCTTGGATACGATACTACGCTAAGAAGCTCTAGCTAAAACCCTTTCAGGTGAGCTTAAGCACCTTGTCGGTTCCACTTAATTGCTTGCCGTTGTTTGCTTGTGACGCTAGGTTCCTGATGTTTGTTGAATGTCACGATAAATGCGTTCATAATTATTTGAAGCTACCTTACTTATTCTTTTTAATTTGGTTTCATAATAACGACTAAGATTTTAATAAAAATCTCAAATGTTGTTGGTCTAAGTTCGACTATGTTGTCAACAACTAGTAAATGAAGTTTGTTCATAATGTAGCGCATCACACGGATTGTTAATTACGACTGTGTGGACAAAATGAATATTTAATCGGTTGTTGACACTCAGTGAAATAGGTAACGTGACACTGCAAGCATCCTCAATCCATTTACGTCGACAAACAGCTTATTTGAGAATTTAGGCGCGACAGCAATCATAGAAGCGGTAGCCGCGGACCGGCCGGCGGCGCAGACCGGCACGACAGCCGTCGTCGATTCGGTAGCACAAGGTAGCCTCCTCAGAACAGAACTCGTTTTGCACAATACTACAATGACCACAACTTCTTTGCGCGATCTGATAAACGGCGGCACTCCGACACCACACCGGCACCGACATACATGCGACACTAGTGACATTTACATGAATTGGAAGTTCAGTTGCGTTTCACGATCACACACATATAATTATCTTAACATCCTTTCGTTTGGCACAACACGACACTAGATGAGAAAACGATCTCCGAATTCAGGTTAAATCGCGAACGGAAGCGGTGCACTAGTAATGCGTCGTGTTTACTGTTGGCGGCGCGCTTTTGCGGAGCTGGCGTACATGCGACTACTCGCTTCCGTGGTTGACAGTCGACTGGCGGCCGCGCGACGTTCGAAAGAAAGCTATGTCGCGGCGCGGTGGTGAGGCGCGGGGTGGGGCGTGTGCGGGGAGGGGCACACCTGCGGGCGGCGGGAGCGCCTCTTGCCTCGGCCAAGCGACTGCGAAGCTTCCCGCTGCTACGCAATAAACGCTCGATAAACTTTCTCATTAGGCGCGCCTAACCGTGTGACCGTAAGCTCGTTTCTGCTTGCACATTAAATGCAATGCAATACGACAACATTCATGTAGGCAATTCACACTCGAGCATGCACCGAAGGTGATCGCCGAGCTTTCGACTCGTGCGCAGAGCTTCTATGGCTGTCCGTATGCACACTTCAGTTGCTTCTGTCTGGCTACCTGTTTTCATTACCAGGCGAAGCAATATCACATGCAATGCATTTGACTTTTAAAGGTTATTACGTACATACCTACTTAATAGACTTCTTACTTGCTTAAATATAAAAAAAAACAGGGTATGAATGAAAGGTAGGTAAAGAAAAGTGTTTTTTTTGCTACTAAAGTACCGTAATACTTGGTGGGATTAAATAGTGCAAGCTCTAATCTAAACTACTGCATAATAAAAAACAGCCAAGTGCGAGTTGGGCTTGGTAAGCCTGGGGTCCAAGACACAGGTCAACCTAGTGCGGGATCCATCCAGGGTACACCGAAATCCGAAGTAACGCTATTTAGGTTACCCCAACACTATTCGAGGCTTTTGACATACGTCATTTCAGTCAAGCTACATTTAATAGAGTATAAATTGAATTAAGTTTTATTATATTATTTTGTTTAACCTATTTTGCGCTCGACTGTATATAGACGTTTTTAAAGTTTGAATGTAGATCCAGTTAACCAATAAAAATACAGAAATAAATTATGTAGTCAAGTGGACCCACGGGTCTAGAGGCGGGCGGGCGGTCCCAGCTGACCTAAGACTCGTAGGGCCTTATTAACAAATTTGGAAAAGCTTCGGAAAAGTTAATCTGTCTTTTGTATTTGTCCGATTTTAACCGAGCTACTAATTAGAAAGAAAGGAAAGGAAAAAACAAAAGACGGAGTAAGTATTCCGAAGCGAATCCGCGTTTAAATGACTCTAAGGCTAATAATAATAAATAGAAATTTGAATTAGGAAAAAATCGTCTTTATACAATACTAGAGGTCGCCCGCGACTTCGTCCGCGTACCTACGGAAGAAATTCGGCCCGCTCCCAAAATTCACCACTTTAAATCATCCCGAGCAATTTTTTAGCCCCCCCCCCCCCCCCCCCCCCAACTCCCCAAATTCTACCAACTCTACCGACTCTGCCGACTAACTAACTAACGAATCTAACTACCCAAATATCAATTTTCATCACTATAACTTCAAAAACAAAGGACTTTCATACAAACTTCCCCCCCCTCCCTTTTCCCTTTTTTAAGTTTTTTTTGTATAATAATAAAATAAACAACAAATAATAATAATAGGAACGTCGACTTAATTGGTTCACTAGATAACCTTGTCCTGGGATGTTGATTCGACAATCATTGTCCCGATAGTCGTCTCGGTAAACGGTCTTAGCGAAGAGGCTCGAGAGGCTCTCGCTAAACGATTGGGTGAAATGTCAGATCAAAAAGGCAGTTGGTTGGCATTGTCAGGTTTTACCTTAATCGCCCTCATCACCGGCAAATTGAGCCCTGCCACGTTGCCTTCGGCGACAACCAAGTTTTAAAGTTTTTTATAATACATACTACTTATAATTTTTATATCTATAATTATGTGTGTATAGACTGTATAAATTGTAAAAACTGGAGCTGGTTATATCCTAATACTGTATCCAGAATCACTGAAGGACAGGCAGCAGCGTTCTCTAGGGTAACGGTGGTGAGCATTCTGCGATCCCCAAGCTGCCTGGAAGGCGTGGATATTATGGCAAAATTAAGGGGGATGTCTTCGTCCAGCAGCGGACGTCTTTTGGGTGAAAATTATGATAGTATAAAGTAATAAGTGAAAAAAAAAAAATATGAATAAATAAACAAAAAGCGTGAGAAAGGTTCATATTTAGGTAATTGGTGTGTCCTGAAAATTAAATTTCTGCTCTATTCCGTATGAACAGCGGTGGTTAAGTTAGTTAGGTTAGTTAGTTACCTTCCTATGTAGTATCACTACTCACTTATATAAAGTACGTTTCACATCACGTGGTCACGTGGTCGCTCCACGTGTGGGACTCACGTGCCTGTAAACTAACCGCTCTGCGGAATACTGCGACATTACTAAGTGCGGTTATCCGATGATGTTGAGGTTTTATTACAGCCGGTTATTTACTACAATAACAATTGAATAGCGTCGATAAAGTGATAGGGAATAAACCGCTATAGATTGACGAGTTTCTGCAGAAAGAGAAGTCGTGGTCAAAGGCCAAGGTCGTGGTCGTTTTTTTATGCGAAGGAGTGACACGACGAGCGAGACGTTCGCCTGGTGAAAACATTTCGCCTGCCAGAACTATGAACAGTACAGAACAGTATCAGAATAGAATCTAATATAATATTTTTTATTGCCAAAACTGTAAACTTCAAACAATAAAACAATTATTTAAATAGTGCCAGAATTGTAAACTTGCAAACATAGCCCTGCACCGCACTGCACTGCGCTCGTCACTGAGATGTTAGATGTCAAATCTCTTTATGCCCAGTAATTTCTCTGGCAACATTGCCTTTCAAACCGAAAAACAGTAATGCTTGCACATTACAGCTTGGCTGTTGAACAACTGGCAAAAATATAGTATTTCCCCAGGCGGAATCTGCAATAGAGTCCTACCACTCCATAGGGAAACTAACGTTACGTTTTGTAAGTAGCAAATGCTACTTTAACTAAGTATAGGTACATTTATATATTATTTAGTTAGGTATATTTATGTATGGAAGGTAGAGTTTATGTAGGGAGTGAAGTCGTGGTCAAAAAGTGAACCATCGCCAACGTTACGATGTTTTCAAAGCAACTCCTCCCTTCATGCAAAAAAATTCAAACTCAGCCGTTGTGCTGCCACTGTCGACACTGATTTCTGCTACAAAACTAAAAAGATAGCATAACATGACATTTTGGCCTAGTATGTAAAAGTATGGATGAGAGAAATTCAGCACTAGGTCTGATGAATATGGGAAATGTCCTAAGCCACAAACACAGAAGCACACAGCACAGCACACAGCACAGCACAGCACACAGCACAGCACAGCACACAGCACAGCTGCTCATTAGCACAGCAGCGCCCTCTTATACCATGACAGCTCTTTCAACACAAAGAAGGAAATCGCTAAATAGGTATGGTATCTAATTCTAATGAGGTATAAACTTACAAACTGGACCTGGTTATGACCTGGGCAACCAGACCCACCGGAGGACGGGCAGCAGCGTCCTCTTGGTTAACGGTGGTGAGCATTCTGCTATCTCCAAGCCACCTGCCAAGCGTGGGGATTATGACAACACCTCATTGAGCGCTTAAGCATACATTGAACACTATACAAGCGACATAACGTCTAAATTCGAACAATTGTGAACTATATAACGCACACAGGTATGTACAACGGCACTCAGACCTTATTTGACTGTCTGACTGAAGAGTCACAAGTCTAAGTGAAGACTTGTGACTCTTTAGATATTAGTTAAATGATTATAAGAATTTACAAAAAAAAAATGCCCTGCAGCTGAAGCTTTAAAGCCCTGAAGCTTTCTGGTTTTGCATTGTACAAGATTTGCTTAGTTTGGGGCTAGATGGCGCTGTGTGAAAAATGACCACCGATATTTATTTTAGTTATTGTTCATATAAATAGCTTCATAGTAGTTATACATAGCCAAAATCAACATAATATTAATAAAACATAAAAAACATAAGCCAGAAATAAGCACAGAGTGGTTTGTTTATAATAAAGTGGTATATTCTTGGAAACTTCCCAAATTAAATAAGAAGAACTCTCTTGTCTATGGGCGGAAAGTAAGCTTTACCGCTTTTGCCATTAATTAATAATAAATAAGCTTGCAACGAACTTTGTGATACTGTTTAACTTCTTGAATGGCTTTAACAGAGATATTTTATTTCAATTTGTATTTGTAGAAATTACGTTAGTGTGTATGCAAGTCTTCTATATCAAAATATTCAATGTAATGACGTTTATCCTAGGGGACCGTTTAATTAACCCTACGCTGTTTGTCTGTCTACCTGTCCTACCTTTAACGGACCGTATCTTTTGAACCGTAACCTCAGAGTAATAATAGTATTACTATGAGACCATAACAGTGTAAATTTATATTATTGTCATACTTATATTTATATTTTTTATATTATTGCACTTTTTTAATATCCAAAAAATGTTTGATTAAAAAAAAAAATTCAATGAGTATACTTTCAGATTGATTTCATATAAGTTTCATCAAAATTGGTTCAGAAGTTTGGTTTTTAAATCATAATAACTAGAAAAAAGATGTCATCCAAGTAATCGAAGAAGTCGATTGTTTTATGAACCGACTTAAAAAAAGAGGTTCTCAATTCGCATGTTTTTTTTTGTACGTTTTTACTCGATTACTCCGCTAATTATGAACTGATTTTGAAGATTCTTTTTTTGTTTGGTAGATAATACTTAAGAGGTGGTCCCATGTGAATTTATCGAAATCAGTTCAGTTGTTTGGTTTAATCAAAATTACTAGAAAATATGAAGATGTCATCCAGGTATTCGAAGTTGAAGTCGGCTGTTTTTTTTAAAAGCGTATTATATAAAATCTAGGTCTAACTGTAGAGTACACAATATATCTTTATAATTTAATTTCAGTAACTAATTGTAAAAATATATTTAACCCTTTAAAAATCTTCATAGTGAGAGTATTTTCATTGGCAGGCAGTTTTTACAGGGTCTTAAATTCACAAATCACGACCGCATTGATCGATTTATCATCATCATTCATAGGCATAAGTTTTGTTTGTAATACCTACTACTTTACTATAGCAGGTGAGAACAGCGATGTAACCCACTATAATGATCCATACGTGATGAAACACGGTCAACCCTAGGCCAATACTTTTACCGCATATATATTTTAACACATTGAAATAGCATGTACGTATAGTCTACAATGAAGTCGGTTGTTATTTAACAGTACTTGTTATTTATCATGAGACGATGCATAACACCAAAGACAAAAAGATACAGGTTTTTTATTTTCTTCTTTATTCGCTAAAATGTGTAGCCCGTTTGTCCCCAAGTCACGTTTTTATGAAGCTCTAAAGGGAAAACTTGAGAGCTATATTTAAACTCAATTATGACGAAAACCCGGTTTCTAGTCCGTAATACATTAGCGTAGGTACAGCCACTTTATATGCGTCAAAATAAATTTTGTGTATAAAATGGACTAAACCATGATTTTGACCACATTTAGTCGTATACCACACGTAAGGTATTTTATAAGACTGGTGTATCTATATTTTTCATCCAAGGTATAAAGAACAATTTCCGTACCTATGGTATGTTTACCTGATACCATAGGTACCATATATACCACCATAGGTTTTATTTCGTTTTCCTTATAAGGCCATGCACGAAACCAAACAAAGTCTCTCATTTGAAGGCTTTCGTCCAGTACTGGACGTCTTCTGGCTGTTGATGAAATATACAGGGTTACTTGTAACTCGACGTGCTCCCGACAGGATCAGATAACAAAACAGTAAAAATATATAACATGAATTTCATATATATATAAAAAAAAAAAAATATATGGGAATATAATTTAAAAAGAAATAAAATATTCAAAAATACTTAGTAAGTAAGTTATGCGTGACTAATATTTTTTTGTTTTTTTTCTAATTAATGCCAAAAAGCATATTTTTCTGTAAAAACGCCTACAGCAAAAATTGGTTTTATTTTAAATATCTCAGAAACTATTAACTTTCGCCCATACATTGGTGGGCTTAAATTTGATGTATGTTAGCCCTCCTATCTGGTCCTGCCGGGAATACGTCGAGTTACCAGTAACCCTGTATATAGCATTTTTCTTGCAGTAAGAATGAGTAGTACATAGTAAAGTTTAAATAACCGAGTTAAGGTTTATTTTGATTTATACAACTAAGTACAGATTTACACCTATTTCCTTAGCGTTACGCAGAAAAGAAACCCTTATAGTTTTGGTGACCGTTTGTCTATGTTATGTTCTACACGTTACGGTCACCAAGAAATAGTTCCAAACCTTTTCCCTGAATGCACCTGTAAAAACGCTGAACTACCAAAACACTTAACAAGTTTTAACAGACCACTACCCAAATAATTTCTAATTTTCCTAGTTCCCTCGCAGTAACATTAATTTACGATGCAGATTTCTTTTCTTAAATATTAAAAAAAAAACTTAGGTACATCTAGCATACATTCAGTGATTACCCAAAATGAGCTGAATCCTCCAAGCAAAAAACAACAACAAAAAGATACAATAAAAAGTTAAACGAAATGGTAAATCGTGGCATTTTTTTTTTTTTTTTTTTACTATAGATCTTTATTTAAAACAAAATAAACTAAACTACTCATTTTATTTATTTGAAAGAAGGTTTGCCTAAAACGGCTGGCCCAATTATTATTTTTGCTGGATTTTATTGTAAAGCATGTTTTAATGCGGCTATTCTGAAGGATGTTTCTTAGAAACTGAAATTACTTACAATATCAAAAAAATATGTGCTAAGAGGATAGATTTAGAGTAAAATACCAAGTCCATCAATATTTCGTCGAATGAAAAGTACTTCACAACTAAGTACTTCTCTGCGCAAATTCCTACAATCATTATAAAGATAAAGATCTACAATTCTGAAACGCTCAACAAGTTAATATTAAAACAGCCTCATGTTTATTGACACCTTTATACGAGTATAGTATAGTACTAATAATTATGCTAACCTCATACTTAAACGACATGTAATTAGCAATAAACAATGTTAAGTACGCGCTTTAAGTAGGAGTATTGCCAAGTTATTGCCCCAGGTTCACTTCATTAAGTAAGTATATAGTTGTAGGTATGTTGTATTTTAGAAAAGCTTTGTAACATTACAGGTAATCATAAACCTAAGTCATATAGAAGAGAAGTCATCTTTGCGCCAGAAATAGTAAAAGGCGGTTTATTCAGTCCAATGGGAAGTTTTCTGACAGCTGTCAGAACGTAGTTCTACAGCCAAAGGATAGGCCACGCTGGCGAGATATGGCCCACTATTTTTCGCATTTTTCTTTTGAACAAGCAGTTCACTCACCTTCACTGCTTCTTTTCACAGTTCGCGTTCGTTGGTGAAGTGCCTTTCTAAGTTTTCTTGTATCATTTTGTTGTAATTCTGATAATTGATTATTGTTATGTTACGTTATTGTTATTATTTTTTGTTATTTTTATTGATAGTTAACTAATTATTTGGCAAGCGCACTTACTAATTTGCGTGGAATTATGAAAACTTAAGAAATACTATGGGCAATAACATTGTTAAACAAACAATAACCACAAACAACACATGACAGATCTGATGTAAATGAAATAAGGTTACTTTATATTTTTTGACCTTTTTACTTGCCTCATTCGTTTAAAATCTTCAGAACCACAGACTAGATAGTGAAACTGTTTAGGGCCATGTCTCTTCGTCGCTGTCTATCGGATTTTTAGGAACTATATTTTTTTTTATTGGCTGTCAGAAAATCGGTCATATGGATGACAACTGTCAATTTTTGATCGGCTTTTATCAGGTGTTTTAACAGATAACGAACACACAGCGCCCTCTGCCTGAAAAGTATTTTCTTCCCCATTTGAAGAAAAAATATTATTATTATTAATAAAAATAATTTCATTGCATAAATTCTAACGTTGACATGTTAACCATTTATTTTAGGTTGATTGTATGTAAATTATCTTCTAGAATGGATGTAAAACAAATTGCGAAAAATAACTTGTGTACCCTTTAATGACAAATGATCTTCTAGAATGGATGTAAAACAAATTGCGAAAAATAACTTGTGTATCCTTTAATGAAAAATGATCTTCTAGAATGGATGTAAAACAAATTGCGAAAAATAAGTTATGTACCCCATTAATGAAAAATTACATAATTTAAAACATTTTAAAAGTTTAAACTGTAAGAAAACTGTGGAACCCAAACCAAAGTAACCCAAAGTGTGGAAACACTTCATACAAAATATTCAATTACATAATTATGTCTCTATTTCACAAATAAGTTTTAAGAGCAAAATTAACTGCTACGTCCACACACAATACACAAAAAAACAATACACAAAAGGTTATGAATATTTATGTAGGTTATAGTAATGTAGATACTCTAGATAACTGCGCTTGACGCACCGAGTTTATCCTTTGTGATTTTCCTCCATTTTATTGCTTTTTTGTACCTAAATTGTACTGGACGTACCGTTTATGTACTTGTCTGTACCTTTGCTATGCATGCACACAGACCGGTCTACGGGTTTTTGCTTTCGACCACCGCCGACTAATCGTACCTACGTTTTGTTTAGTGTTGCGGCCTGCTACAGCCTGGAGATTTTTAGTACACTTATTCCTATCTGTTTTGTTATGAAAATCTCATTGTCATTGTGATGGCGAACAAACCGATTTTTATGCGATAATTATTTCCTTATACACAAGCATATTAATTATAGCGCAGCCTTATTATTAAACTCCCCTTAGAGCGCACAGCTAGTGAACAGTTTGTTCCGCCTTTTCTACTTTATTCCAGTTATCAGGTAGACTTGAAACGTGACGCTTTCATCCGCTAACATATTCATTATCTGGCATCTGTCAACGAGGCGAGGAAGCTCGAGGGATGGGACGCTTGATTGATTTTAATTGGTTTTATGACTAGCTTGTAAAACCGTTTATAAGAGAGGGTGTCCGGCGCTCAAGGGCATTCCTGTCGGTAATTACTAGATTCAAGGCATCCCTATCATTCGACGTCTCACTCTGTACTAAATCGATTTAAACGAATTAATTATCATCGTACGGACCCATTATTTAAGCAAACTACAGGCCGTTAAAGGTGTATAATACATTTTAATTGCATACGTAATATTGGTGGTGTTAAGCTTCATTACTATTTTCCGTTCCCATTACGGAAACGGGCCAGTCTGGAGTTAAGTCGCGCGAAACGAACCTTTTTGTGTGGAAAAAGAAAAGGAACAAAAACACAAAAGTTCCAGCCAGCTGCGCCGGAGCATCCTGTTGACGTCACGTATTACATCCAGCGATGAGAGACACATGGTGCTATCCCTTTTCTTCAAACCTTGTGAACATACAAACGAGTGGGACGAACGTAGATGTTATAATTTCGTGTAGATAACGGCAATCTTCCTCTGTATCGTGTACTCTGATAGTTTAGTCGCAGTAAGCTGTGGTTACTGATTTTTGTTTGCGGGCCGGGTCCGGGCGCTGCGCCGCCCGGGGACTGACAAACCCATTCGTCGATAAATAGTCATTGTTGTGACACAATAACTGACACCCGGGCACGCGGGGGTCCCGCCAGGATTGTCACGTAATTTGCAACCGTGGATAATTTGCGGGACAATGATAAGTACAATAACACTTTATTGACACAATAAAAAGGACATTACAAACATAATACTCTACACATAGGCACATAAGGTGGTCTTATCGTTAAAAGCGATAAGCCATATACCTACCTGCAGTAAGGATACGGGTTCGGCTGTAGCCCATTTAGAGTAATGCAAAAAAAACAAAGATAAACGCTTTACTTTAAACTCACTCACTCATCAGCCCGAAGACGTCCACTGCTGGACGAAGGCCTCCCCGCTTAATAGGGAGGGGCTGCCCCATAATCCCCACGCTTGGCAGGCCACCACCGTTAACCAAGAGGAAGCTGCTGCCCGTCCTCCGAAGGTGCTGGGTGCAGTTGTAGGACATACCCAGGTCCTTTACTTTAAACGTATTATTTTAATTAAAACGTGTGAGATAATATTTTTCATCTAGAATAAACAACATCTCATGAATTAATCGCCTTCTGCATTTTAATAAACGTGAAAGGTGGTCGGTTTCAATTAAAGCGAAGCTCACCTCGATAGGCATGATAGGGTTGTCACACAACCGACTTGAATTTCCGAAAACACGGGAGTAGCGCGTAGGGTAAACGCAAAACGTGAAATTCCATTTTCACCTGCATACCCACGTGCAGATTTGAAAAGGCAGGAATTAACAAAAATAGTTATTCTCTTTCCATTCCTATGTTTATTCCGTTTTTCGTGGGTTGACTAATGCACCTAATTGCTTTGTTTGTTTTATTTTGACTATTGATAAATGTATACAAATACAATTTGTGTTTATTAAGTTTTAAAATATAGAATAATTTTAACACTTATTTTTTATAATACACAATTATATTGCAATTTGCAGTCGTGGAGGCCTGGCCTTGGTGGTTCAGCAATGTAGTTAAGCTGATTGTCATGCTGATTGTCGTACTGCATCTCGAGGCCAATCGAAAAATCGGATGAGTAGGTACATCAAATAAGTCCATATTATAGTCAATAATAATAGATTTACGTTCAAGACAATAAGGAACGTCTATTTAACTATTCCATATTTTTACATCTTCCATAACAACTATTTCACCCATTTCGAAAAGGTATCAAAGCTCGAATACTCCGAAACAACAGAAGCAATTATTATAGGACTTTCGATGCGAAACGTTGCAGGGATTTCGATTTGTTTGCCTACACGTAACATAAAACATTGTTATGAACAGCGTATAAGGAAAACAGGCAAATACTAAAAATGAAGATGTGTACAGTGACGTAACAGAATACATCTTAGAGGACAACACTTGGCGACAACCCTATCGTCACAATCACATTATGTTTATTGTTGACTGATAACTTACTATGTGATGCAGGTTAAGGCCACCTCTTATCTATAATAATAAGACGTATAGCTGTGCTATACGACACTCTACACATAACGTAATTTGAATTATGAGGATAGAATATAAAACTTAATTCAATGGGAAGAGGAAGTGACGCGTTTCTCAAGGCTCATAATGATCGCAGACTATTAAATGTATACTAGTACTGGACTTCCGGTGCTAAGAGTTTTATCCATTGAATTGAATCAGTAGACTTCCTTGAATAGCGGTGATGTATTTATTGCTCTTTTTTCGTCAAAGATTGAGATGTTATAGACGATTACGCAAATACCGCTTATGATTATGGTAAACGCAACTGAATCATTCACGAGAAGGTTCTGTCGAGGAAGAGGTATACCACTGTTTATCGGATGCGGAATTAGATCTGTATATGAATTTTATAAAGTAGCGACAACACATTATCAGCCAAAAGACGTCCACTGTTGGACGAGGCTTCCCTCTTAATGCCATGATTGCCTCGCTTTGCAGGTGGCTTGGGGATCGCGAATGCTCAACACCATTAACCAAGGGACGCTGCTGCTCGTCCTTCGGTGGTGCTGGGTGCAGTTTTAGGACATACCCAGGTCCAAACGGTTTGTAAGGTCCAAAAAGTTCGCAAGTAGTAACCTCAATTAACACTAAATGTTGCATTTAGGCGCTACTCCTGCCTCCCGCGAACATTTGCAACAGGTCAGTCGCAGCCGGCAAAACATCGACAAAAAAGCTAAAATGTGGGTTGAGATGATGCTGGACAGTTTCATCTTCATCGTTCATAATCAGTCTATCACAGTTAACTGCCGGTATAGGTCTCGTTCCAGCTTAACCTCAGTCCGATCTTCGGCTTTCAACCACTGCCAGCTGTCCGACGTATATCATCACTACATCTAATCATCACCTGTCTGCCTCGTCTTAAGTTACATTTGCCAGTGATACAAATTCTTATTTGCTGCCAGGTCTAAACCCTTTTTGACATTTCTGGAAAATTACGAAGTTATTCACAAAAATACCATTACAATAGTAAATTAATCACAAACCACATGTTTTATAGAATATGTATGTATGTTGTTGAAATTAATATAATATTAACCGAATACGTTGAAATTAATAATGTCGATGAATCTATCTAGTTATTACGTAAATTGTTTGTTATGTCGTGACAACCGACACCATGTTCAATCCGCCCCTCTTCGAGTTAATTCGAGTCACTTACACGGAAGTTACGAAACGAGTTATTTGAGCTTTGATAACAGTTATCAGAGCGCTCAATGTTATTTCCGACGTGTTCGGTATTCAGTAAAATGTATCTTATTAGATGATATATTCCAACCCACATCTACAGGCTCGACTTAAATAAGTAGACTCCAAACAAAATTATTCATGTTGCTTGGGAATAGATTTGGGAATATAGAGTTGGTTAGTATATGAGTAAAGCTACTGAAAAGCACGAAAATGTGAATCACAAACGTCGAAGTAATAGGTACATGCAGGCTATGGGCATTGGTACCTCTTAGAATTAGCACTGATACCGACTAATTTTAAATTATATTTTATATCATTATTATATTATTTTATATTTTATTTGTAAACTAATTTTAGTTCAAACTTTAATAATTCGCGAGAAAATAAATCCGCTGTTCCGTATCTACATTTTGACGATAGTAAATTATTATTTTATGGATAATCTGTAGTATGGTAGCCTGAAAGTATCTGACGGCCAGTATATCCAGCTGGTTGGTTTTAGGGGCTGATGACGACATCTACTTTGATCATGGAGAAATATATAGTCCTTGAAGATAGCGGTTGAAAAAGCTATACCATAAAGCACCAGCGCTGCAAGTTATACCATAAAGCAGTGAATACTACACTAATAATTAAACTACCTACGTACTGTCCTATTGTATTACGTCCTTATGATTAAAACATTTGATGATCATAATAATGACTATTCTGTTTTTTTTTAATAGCTACAGTAACAATCATAATTTATCGTTTAGAACTAGATTCTTAAGCTGCAGCGTGTTCTGCATGGAACCAATTATATTTAAAAAGATACCCAAGGGCATTCGAAACAAAACTAATTTGAATATAGTTAAAAGTATGTTAAGCAACATTTAAATTAAGAAAGCTTATTGCAAATACACCGTTGACATGTTTTTAAAGAAATAGATCATGTTTTTAACAGACAAAAATGTGAATTGAAATTCGAATGCTTATCTGATTCCTTGTGACCATTGCTATTTTATTTTAACTTCTTTCTATTACATATTATATCGTTTTTAGTATTACATGTATCAGTATGTAAACCCCTAAAGGGACAGCTAGCGGATTAAAAATCTTTAATAATAGTAGTCGACCTGTATCAAAGAGTTTGTATATCTAAAACTCTTTGATCTGTATTTTTTTTTTGTTGCCATAATAGCACCAAGCCAAAATTTTTATTGGTGCTATCTTGGGAGTATGCTAGGTGCTCTTTTCATTGGTGTTTAAGAAATTGGTACTCAATCGGGAATATCCCGTTTTCACAGACAAATAAATAATTCATTCATTCAACATTGTTACAGTGTGTTTTGTTGGTGTCCGTGGTGCCACCATTACCATCGTGCTACCGTGCTACTATCTTCACTATGGTGGTACATATTGAAGTTGGTAGCGATCGAATTCGTTTTGTGCAACTATATTTGTCTACTTAAAAAAACTACAATACTTGTTTCCCAATGAAATTTAAATGCACCTGAATATTTAAATTATTCATTGAAATATATTTTTTACAATCCATCATCATCATCAGCCCGGAGACGTCCACTGCTGAACGAAGGCCTCCCCCTTAGACCGCCACACTGTACGACAACCTGCCATTTGCATCCACCGGTTGCCCGCGACTTTTACAATGTCGTCGGTCCACCTAGTGGGAGGCCTTCCTACGCTGCGTCTTCCGGTTCGCGGTTGCCACTCAAGAACTTTTCTTCCCCATCGGTTATCAGTTCGTCGAGCGATGTGGCCTCCCCATTGCCACTTCAACTTGCAAACCCTTTACTTTTATTTCTTACAAGTACATTTTGATATTTCTTTATAGTTCCTATGGTGTCAATTAAAATAGTATTTCTGACTAAAGCAATAGTAGATAGGTATAACAACCTCCAAAATTTGTTAAAATGTTTCTACGTTGACAATTTTAAACTCACACATTACATCATCAGCCAAAAGACGTCCATTGCTGGACGAAGGCCTCCACCTCCCTGCTTGGCAGGCGGCTCGGGGATTTCTGAATGGTGTGGAGGATTGCCAGGTATTATTTTCAGAATCTCGACACATGTACTTTAATTCAATAAAATAAATCGGTACAAATCATTTAAACCTGGGAAATAAAACTAAAATAAAATAAAAAATTGCTAAGAAAATGTTTAATTTTATGTTTTAAATATATATTTTCCGTATTTTGCGTGCTCAAAGTGGATGATAAAACCGTAAATTCGCTGAAAGATTAGTTTTTGATAGATATTAACGCGGGACCTCGCAATACATACATGTCCCGGCCGCAGGACATTAAAAAAAATCTGCTGTTTCGCGAGGCGTCCACCGACACCGAGAGGTCGCTGCTGCCCGTCCTCCGGTGGTTCTGGATGCAGTTTTAAGACATAGGGTAGGCAGGTTACAAATTAATAGAAGCAATTTTAAATTACTTAACAGTATGTTATTCATGAAAAATTTAACTGCCCAATTGTTTCCGGTAAATTGGGGGTATTCCTGTACTATAAAGATAATAGAAAAACTATTACGTCAGCAGTCGATAAAATCGATATTTGGTATCGCAACACGTATTTCCGAAATCGTATTTATGTTCCCAATTTTATTTGCTAAATTAGATAGTAATAGTTATAATTAATAAGCTCATTTTTTATACACTATTCGGTGGTTTGGTCAATACTATAGTACCTGTTACTATCCCAATAAAATAACATAATCTCACATTTACCAAAGCTACAAAATGTAAATATTGACATTTAGAATGTAATGTTACCAAACATAATAATGGCATCTTATTATCTTATCAACCTTATCGCGTTGTTATCATTATCTGTGTATATTATTGTGATAAAATATCAAGCAATTGATGCAATAGCGATTTTCTTTTGAAATGGAAAGTTAGAAATGTTGTTGTTTACATAATTATATTTAGCACCGATTTTTTATATTCGTCACAAAGTAAATTCGCCACACTTTTTAAATTATATACTATTCTCTAAGTCTTTCTTTACCTATTCTTTTTTTTCCTCCCATTTTTATTTTTTTACATTGAACGTAAACTTGCCACCGTCATCAAAAATATGTGTAAATTCGTCATCGTTAGGTAAAAGTTATCAGTTCATGAAAATAGTAACATTTGCTTCCAGCAATGGCAGCACGAAGTTAAGAAATAAAGTTTTATACCTATGAAAACAAACATTTGGAATACCTATATTAAGTCATGTGGAATCCCTTTTCAATTTACACTTAAGTAGTTGTTACCTATTATTTTGTTCCATCAAAACAAGTTGGTATTTGTCATACACCAATAGGTAAATTAAATATTGGTAGTAAGTAGTAGTATGCAGGTGTAGGCAGGCACATTAAATAAAAATAAAATGCAGCTATTTACATACCTGAGTTAATATTAAATTTGTTTAAATTCATACAGATTTAATATACCTAATATAATATTATAAATAAACTGAATCAGAACTGAATACATTAAACTTTAAATTAATTACGTTCCTAATATACAAATATATTAATATGACGGTCATTTTACTATTCAGTGTTTATTTACCAATGATAGATTAAATAAAAGAGGAGTGTTTCTATATTATGTGTCCTACTGTATAAATAATAATATAATCTGTGGTGTAAACCTGTAACTACATAAAACTTAATCTAACTATAAACTATTCATATAAAATAAATAAAAAATAAATATACAAAAATCGATGTACCACTAAACGCCGTCTAGTACGCCACCATGCGGTAGGGCCCAGGACGCTGGCAATCACAGAAAATCGAAAGCCCTACTTCTTAGGTAGAACAGCTGTAAAAAAAATTGTACAGACGTAATTGCAATAAAATGCAGTTGTATGGAAAACCGCTTTTGCCAGTTTCACACAAAATTGTACAGAAACTACGACAAAAAATGCCAATCATTGGTCGCGCATTTGAAGTAAAACGCTTGAAATGCCATTTTGCAACAGATTAAAATTGATCTAATTACGATGCAATGTGTTTTGGTTTCCTACGCGTCTATTTAAATTGTCTTTTTGAGTATTCTCAGTTCAGAAACATGTATATTGTATATTGGTAGAATTGTCATCAAGCGCGCTTGCACTTAATACCGGCTAGCGCAGCCCGTCACATTTCCGTTCTATTCACTTCTCTCGTCAGTGCTGGCAATATTGCCCCGTGCGCAATGCTCAACCTGAGTTTTGGCGGGAACACGGAAAAATCGTCATTCTATTATTTTCTATAAACTTGTGCTTTTTCGCGAATTAATGATTAATAATGGTGGTGTTGAGTGTTGAATTACATGCACGAGTGTGGGCAAGTGATATAATGTGGTGAAACATGTCTTTTCGTGTTGTTTTCAAAACTCCGTAGAAGCTTATAGTACAGTCGCCACAACTTTACTAGGGCATGAGTTGGACTCGACTATGACTAAATTCGTGTGACTAACTATGATTTCATGACATATTTGCCTTGATTATACTATTAATACTTGAAAATGTATAAACCTGACACTGGCAGAATGCACAACGTGCGATGCCAATAAATAAGAAAAGAAAAAAACGCTCAACCTACATATTATGTCAAGTCATTTTGTTATGTCATTTTCGCCGTTGTTTCAGCGTTATATATGATCAAATAAAAAATTAAAAGGTAAGTACAAAATCTGGTCATATGTTTCTAATCTCTATCGACGTTTATTGCCCCCACATTGAACATGGAAAGTCATTGATAGGCATATCAATGGAGACATCACGCCAACATTTTCACAACGTTGCTCGACAAACTAATCAAATCTTCTTAAAAACACCCACTCGTCGCCTGGTTCCATTCGAAAGAGACGCTATATTTAACTCCACCGAAAATAGATAAGGTATTAAACTCGCTAACTCCATTAGATACTTACTTTCACAACTCGGAACAAACGTGCGATTGGCTCGTGCCTTACCTGAAATGAAAGGGCAATTGGTTAATTAACTGAAGCTATAAATACAACTGATAGACTAAGTATAGAAAGTGCCATGTGACCGATATAAAGTGCGTGACAGAGTTGTTGAGAACAACTATACTAACGAGCTTATCGGCAATAATATATTTAAGATCCAAATAAATTGTAATAGTACCTAAAGTTAGATTGTAGGTTTGGCCCAGTTTTGTATTAAAAAAAACTAGTTTGGTTTTAAACATTTTTTTTCTGAACCTCTATAAGTTCTCAGCAATTTCACCAATTGCGATTTTTCCTAATTTTACTACGAAATTTATTATCTTCAAAAATGTTGATATGCGAAGACAAGATACCGGCGCGGTGATCTGTGCCCTTATCATGGACGTTCGTGATTCTGATTGCGAGCGTGCGCGAGCAGGAGGGCGCATGGCGCGAGTGGTTTGGTACGAGCAGGATGGCATGCTATCGCAATCGGAATCGCGAACGTCCATGATAAGGGTGCTGGACCGCTTCCACATAGCATATACTGACATAATTATTAATGTCATTAATAACTATAGTAATTAATAATGTTGAGACATAATTATCCTAGCATGAAAATTAATTAGGCTTTTATGATTTAGATAGGCCGTGAAATTCGAATATGTATTTTGTGGACATGTCTTCTGCATGTCAGACGATCTGTGGGCAAAGATCACAACACAGTGGGTTCCACAGACCGGTAGACGACCCGGCAGGCCCAGGCGGAGATTGCGGGATGAACTGGACTCCTTGTGCAACAACTGGGCTCATTAAGCTTTAAACCGAGAAGAGTAGAAGGAGGACAGAGAGGCTTTTGCCCAGCAGTGGGACGGAATAGGCTGACAATAATAATAAATTGAAATCTCGTGAAAGCCGAGAAGGACAAGTTAAGCAAGTATCTTGACTTGGAGCACGAGATAAACGCCATGTGGGATGTTGGCTCAGCGATCATCGTCCCGATAGTCGTTTCGGCAAACGGTCTTATAGCGAAGAGCCTCGACCAAACACACCTCAAGAGGCTCTCGCTAGGCGGTTGGGTTAGGGATCAGATACAAAGAAAAAAAATTACAGAGCGAGAATATATTATTTTTCAGCGCTTATGGTTGGTACTGGGAGCGAAGATTTATCTCTTTTCCCCGAAAGAAACACAAGAATATTAGTGGGTCTACAACTCTGCGAATTTGTATGCCTTGCTTTCTATTATTCCTTTTTTGCTCTTTCACGCGCTACAGATTATTATGGAAAACAAAGAGTTAAAGCACTATACTCGTATACGCCCACTTTACAACTTTTATAGAAATGTGAGAATAAAATGGCAAATAGGCAGCATTATGTTTTCCTTATTTTTATGTACTGGTAGCTAATATATCTTAGAGCGGAGCTCGCAGAATCTGAGTCACAGATCTAATTTTGTTTTGGTTTACAGTTCGCCGTAAAGTTTTGGTTAGATTTATCGCTTTCTGTGTTTGTTTATCATCATTTTCGTAATTATTAACGTATGACGATATAAAGTTTGTGAATATAAAAGTGATAGATGTAATTCAGACGTTCAATGATGACATATAAATGATTCTACACGTAAATTTAAAATGTCAAGTAGTTAAAACAGACGGCATTTCAAGATAAGACATATTATCTTGATAATTAACTTTGAACTCTTGCATAACTTTAAAACTATAAGCAAAATATGTTTGTACCTCTTTTTTCGCTTCCGCCGCATGAGTTTATCGTGCCAGCAGTGCTAGGAGTACTAATTACACCCAATGTTTCTGTACTAGTACTAGTACCTTCATTATCATTTGACGAGCACATTAGTTTGTTGAGACACTAAAGAATCAAAATTCAAATAGATTTTATTGCAAGTTCGTAAATAGTAAAAAACATGTGACAGGACAAAAAATACGTCGATTCGCTCACAAAAATGGTACCGTACTGAGCAATCAGATTCCTGTATCGGTGATACACTCGCCTGGTAGACATGACTCACTTCGTGATTCAGATTAAATACCCAATTTTGTATGTAATTTTAGCTAAGGTTTTCAATTGTCAGTTTTAGTGCAGCCCTTCCTGGGGATTGCCTTTGTTAATATTTAACCAGAATAGTTTTGAGAATAAAATGTTATTTGCGATTGGGTTGACGTTCTACAAATTTTACTGAGCTTTCTGTTTTAGCCGCATAATGACACGAACTTTAATCTTCCGGGATGAAAGATCTTATCTATTGACTAATAGGGTATTAATTATCTATTTGCGCATGCCATGTTTCAATTCAATTCAAATTGTGAGGAAAGCCTAATAATTTTTGTTATTATCGTATTAATTAGTGTAGTCGAGTATGATTTACAACAAAAGCAACTTTTGTTGTAAATTATACACATGGTTTACATGGACATTGGGCTTATAATTTATTATGTTATTAATGCAAGACAGTATGAAAAAATAACACGTCTGCCAGGACTTAAACCTGCATACGAGCCATCTACCAGGTTTCCGTCCCGACTTTTCATACCATCATTATCAGCCAGAAGACGTCCAGTTAATAGGGAGGGATTGCCATTAATCCCCACGCTTGGCAGGCGGCTTGGGTATCGCAGAGTGTTACCACCGTTAACTGAGAGGACGCTGCTGCCCGTCCTCCGGTGGTTCTGCATGCAATTTTTGGACATACCCAGGTCCAACTTTTCATACCATCGTCTATGCGTTATTAACAGGCGGTGGAGGGTAGTCCGTTTGTTTTATTATCTTCCTAAAAATGAAATTGAAATTGGTTTGGGTATAATATTGTGTTGAGAATTAACTGACAACCCATTATTCGTACCTGCTTACTTGTTTCCGAGACTTGAAGACCCAAAACGGTTCTCAGACAATACACACTCCTTGAGCGGCATAAGAACGGTTCATTATTCTCCATGGACATAACGGTAAAGTCGGCGGTGTCTTCAGAATTCACTAACAAATATATTTGCGATCGAAACTTCCCAGCTTCCTGGGAATTCCTGGAACCCTGCCTCTGATTACCCAGACTTCAATTGAACATCGCAATGCTGTCGCACTTGTAAGAACTTGGTACAGTTTATGTAATATATTGTTAGAGCAATGTTTCGATTATCGGGAAAACCCAGATGATAACATACGTTTTTAATGATACAAGTACTGCTCATGGCAGATGAGACGGTTATTTATTTTTAGTTCTAGATTATGAATCAATGTTTACTTGTTCTACTAGAACAGTGATCGTAAATGCGCTATCGTAGGTTTCTAGACACTTCGACACTAGGGATAGCATGGATGAAAACATTCTAACTACGATACTTGATCTCTGTTTACGTGGTTTACTGCAACAAAGTAAAGTTAAAATGTTTTAAAGCATAAACAGTAAGAACAATATTATGACCTCTGACAGGACTTGAACCTGCATACGAGCAATCTCTGGGTTTCCGTCCCAACTGCTTTGCCAGACATAACAATACAGAAGTATCTTATGACGGGTAGTGCAGAGACTATGTTTGTATCATATTATGTTTATGCTTTAAAACCATAGAAATACCCAAAGCGTGAAAACATTTCATATGAAAATATTCAATAAAATATTACGCATCTACAAATCTTTTCACAATGTTTCCGATATCGACTCTCCATCCCTATACCTGTAGTAGCATCATTAAAAATGAAACAATGCGCTATTGCAAACGATGCTTACCTACAATCAATCGTTCACTATAAAGAACCAGTTTTTAATTGCATTCACCTGCTCTCTGATTTGTACACTTATTATACTATGGGAATCTTTATTGGCTTCGTCTGAACGAAAAATCTGCAAGATCTTTATCCAGTATTCTCGACTAAAGTCTGAGTGTGAAAACTGTCTGGATTTCTGATTGCTCAGTTTGCCATAGTAACCAATTAATTTAATCTAGAGTTTAATCGTATCAATTGTATAAATATAGCACCTCTAGAATAATCGTCATTAAGCAAAAAAAAAAAGGATTATAAATCCTATCCTGTTCTACTTCCTATCTTATCCTATCCTATCATACTTCCTGTCTTATCATATCCTACTAATATTATAAATGCGAAAGTTTGTGTTATGTGAGTGTTTGTTACCGTTTAAAATTTCATTACAAACCGATTGTAATGAAATTTTAAATGTGGAAAGTTTTGATTTTGGTATAAGACATAAACTAACCTTGTTTCCGAAAATAAACGCCTAAGCGGATTAAACATGGTAAGCGTCACGCCTGCCTGTAACAGTAGCGGTGACAGAATTGTGAACTTGCGAACACAATCCTGCGCCGCACCGCAGTGCGCTCGTCACCCTGAGATATTAGATGTTAAACCTGTTCATATCCAGTTTTTTTTGTATTTCTTGGTTCGATTCACTCAAAACTCGGCACAAATAAAGTTTAGAGTAAATAATGAAACATGTTTTTTTTTATTTTTCAATTCTATTCCTAGCCGAGTGCAAGGAAGTTTGTATGTTTTTTTTAAATTCTAGTTCGATTCACTCAAAACTTGCTGTAAATAAACTTTAAAGTAAGTATTCATTACTCATTATACATATCTCATTATTTTCGAAAATCAACCCTTAATTTCCATGAAAATCCCCATTGATAAGTCGAAACGCCAAGATCTAAAGTTACAAACATGGTTATTATTAATAAACATTTAAAATGTTCTCTGGTCCGTAAATACATAACTCTGTGTAAATTGATAAATGAAGAACCACAGATAAGACTTCACCGGAAGTTTGATAGCACGAAAACAATAAGTACAAGGAAAACTGAAAATAAACCCAATCAATGCATTTAATTGCAACTTGCAGGTTTTTTTTATCCTTGACTGGGTTGGCCATAGCACATCTGATGTTAAGTGATGGTTTAGTCGAAGACGGTAAACACCAAAACACAGTTAGCCCGGAACTGGGTCTCGAGTGAGGATGCTGCAACTCACTCGCGACCATAAGACACTCAGATTGTATGAGAAAAAAAAAACTACTACCTAACTACTAACTAAACTACTACTACTACTAACTTTTGTGTGTTAAATGAATAAATGAGAGTCAAAATAAAAAAAAACATATTTGATTTGTATTGCAAAAAGATAGGGTAAACCCACAGATCATACCTATAGCCTGTCTTTGGGTAAACCCATTCAGACAGCACAGCACATTGTACTCTGTCTAAAGTTCGCAAAATGAAATTAGGATCGAAGCGCTTTGTTCGGGTTTTTGGAACATCAACCATAAAACTATGTTGGTTTTTAATACTGGCCGCCCGATAATAGAAAAGGCGAGTGATAACATAGATTCAAAAGACGTAGAGCAAATTCTTAATTCCTTTGTTTATTTGTATTACCATATCGGCTTGTGGCCTAGAAACAAACACCTACTATAGTCACCGCGTTACCAACTGAGTCGTGCGGCCATAAATCATTTCACTATGTCTATCTCGCTCGCACTTGTGGGTCTTGCTTGCACTTGTGGGTCGTGCGGCCATGATTTATGGCCGCACGACTCAGTTGGTAACGCGGTGACTATAGTGCCTACTACCACTAAGGCTACGAGTAGGCATAGGTAGGGCAGTTTCACTGATAGAAAATGTGTCTATGCGTAAATATACATAGGGGAGAGGGGCGTAAAGTGGGCACCGTGCCCAAAGCGGGCACCCCCCGAAAACAATGAAATCTCTAAAGTTACAGCCAGTGCTACACAGCAGCGCGTAAACAAGGCTTCCCGGAAATCATCCCGGTCTGCGTAAGACAACACACACGCGCGCTACGTGACGCAATTGTTTTTCGGTGCTTTCTGAAAATAAGTGCAAGGTATGTTGATTATGTTTTCCATTTTTGGGTGTCAGTTGTATTAATTTTAAATTGCGCATCTTGTTTTGTTCCTTCCTGGAGCTGTTTTGATTGTATTTGCTTGACTATGATCCAATGATTAAAAGTTAGATTTGGATATGAAAATAACCGTCCAAAAGGGCAAAGCAATCTGGGCATAGCATTTCCACTTTGCCCGTGTTTGAATTGTGAAGTATGGGATTCCAAGGTCTACCATCCAAAGACATTTTCTATCTGGGTGGGTTAAATTTGAATATGCAAGTTTTATAAAAAAATTACAAAAATCGCGATATTTTCTCTAATTTGTGTCTAGTTTAACTTAAGTTAAAAGGTTCATTTGGGCCCCCTCCCCTACCTATTATATTCAGTGCAAACTTATATGCACTTTATTTGTATGAGACTGTGTATCGATTTTCCACTGTAGCGCTTGGCTCGTTAACGTCACGCGGCTCAGGCCGGCTACGCGCACGCCTTTGCACTATAGTATAATATCGATACTGCGTTCTATACCAAGAGAGTACAAATTAGCTTGCACTGAACATGACATATTTTTGTACTTGTCCACTCCCAGATGTTTTGGAGCCACGACATCTTGCGCTTTTCAGGCATTTTTCCCATTACTACGGTTTGCAGGAGATGATACCGGTCATGCCGCAATACATGACCAGCAAGGACGGGATGCGCCCCGCGAGAAAAAAAACTCGATTCTTAAAAACAGGACAATTCTACGACTCTGCATAATTCCGTCACGTTTTCGCACGACACAAAGACACGACACAAATGTCTCGCGGTGCGCATCCTAGCCCTGCAAGATGGCAACTTTTCGATGTTTTATGGTACGGACCAGCGACGGTAATAATGGAATGGACGGGCCCAGCGCTTGCTAATCGATCAAAATAAACAAGACAACACAATTAGCATACCTAGCTAAACGTATGCTTATTACATTTAAATAGAGATAGTGAGTCTTACTGCATGACAAAAAGAGAACACATGTACATGTATTAGAAGTTTGTCTTGTCGTATCGTACGGCTCGCATGTAGCAAAGGCAGAGTATGACTGAAGCCACTCGCTTCAGTCATACTGAGCCGGCGCTCAACATATAGTCTTCAAAATCCATGCGCTTATTTCCCGTCCATTCATCTTATCATTGTCGCTGGTACGGACAAGTTCTAACTTCTTCCCATGCGTTTTAAAACTTTAATTATGTAATTTCTGTACGTAAGTACTTATTATATTTCTGTGGAGTAGGTAGGTATAGTTTTATGATTCACTTGTCATGAGCGACTGTTTGCTCAATGTACCTACAACGTTAATGACACAAACATGTGCTATTGGAGTGACTGACGTATGGCTGAAAGTATTTAAAGATAAGCAAACAAAAGCTCGCTACATTGTGTTGCACATTTCTGAGAAACTGTAGTTTAATGTTGTTTATGCTATCGAGAAAATAACTTCGTGACACGGTAATGTGTAGTGTAGCAAAAAGGTATTATGGTGTCGTAAGTAATGCGTAGGTATCATGGAGAATAGGGAGTTGCGATGAGGAACTTACGGCCGTAGAACAGAATTTGCGGACGGAGTGTGTGTCGTCACACTTATTTGGTCAGTCTACGAGCGACCGCCTCACGTAGCAGTCATTCAGGCTATCAAAACAGATGTACGACTATTAGTGTTGTTACGCAGTAAAAGTGAAAAGAAAATGAGTGGCTGCGTATTTTCTTGCACTTATTATCGAGGCAAACATTCCGATGACATGATCAGCGTCTCATTTCAATCATAAGTAATTTTATTTGGGTTTTGTAGTTTGTTTATGAAATATGTATTAGTGACATAATAATAATAATATAATAATTTGTTGTTAACTTAAAATATTGACTTCTGTGTAAATTTTATAATGATATTGATTAATGTAACTGGCATTGTGCCGTTTTAATTAATTAAATAAATAAATAAATATGTGACGTTTCTTGATGTTTTTAACTAGTTCCAGAGATGGCGCCACTAGTAGTACATCTAGCGTTTATAAGAGTTCTCCATTTTGTCAATAAAGCACTTCTCAAAAACCTTTTCCTGAATTCTGGTAGATGGCAGCACCATATGCGGAATTTACCACTCCTCCCGCCAACCCTACACCTCCCCGCACGATCACGCGTCCTTATAAAGAAAAAAATCTATGATCACATCTCTGCTTCAATTACTCTGTGGTAGGTATCAACAACAAGTGATTTATTTATTATTAATTGCTTGTCACACTTACAGCTACGCCAAGGCGTGTGACAAGCCATTATTATTGATTGTTCCTTATAACAATTTGCTATGAGATTTCGGGCATCTGAGCTTGCACTTATGAAAAACCTGAGCTTATACAAAAAACTACATTAAACTTCAAAATGAAAGATTTATAAACTCGCAAAGATTACGAAAGATGCACCTTCGCGTAATAAAACAACGTTTACGAGTTGCGCTGGAGTGCGAAAGAAGATAGCACGTTTATGAGAGCAAAAGGGATAGCGCGCGTCTCTCTTAGTGAGCGCAGACAGGCGAGACAATCCTTAGGACCGTTTTCACGGGGCCATTTTAGGGCGTGATATGACATATCTCCCTCCTTATATATATAATATCATTGTAAACTCGAGATTAATAAGCTGTAAACTCAGTTTCGACACATCGATAAGTATGCTCAAAAGTCATGTAAAATATTCGCGAGTCAAAATATTGACGATTGACGGTCACGACTGTATTTTGCAGTATTTTTTAGTATATGTCTCGTTTCCTGTTTAAACCGATGTCATTTATCCTACCTAACTTATAGTAATTTAACTCTAAGAAGCGTTTATAAGTAAGATAAAATATTGCAGAGTATCTTTCATGTTACACCTCATTTGCTCAGCTAACTATTTCAAAAAGATCGTTATGTATCTAGGGAAAATTTTACTATTTTCGTACTTACAGAATCACAAATAACTACGAAAAAATAATTCGATTCGACACATTTAAATCAATACTTTTTTCATGTCGATACAAAGTTATTTTATGTTTGATCTTTGAATCAAAGCAAGTAATTAAAAAAAAAAAACTAAAATATTATTAGGGATCTTCTTCTTCGTCGTGTCGATGTTTTTTTTTATGACAGATTTATATAGAATTTGTTCAGACCGGTACAGTCAGCGACAGTTACACCAAGGGTGGTCAGGATATACTTGATTTTCCTCTCTTATTCTTGATTTTGACGTAGGTACCATAACCGACAAGATTATGGTCTTGCGGTATAACCCTTGTGAATTAAAAGTGTTAGCAGGTGTACATAATCACTATACTAGAAAAATTACGTAAGTAAGTAAGTAAGTAAAAAAACAGCTTTTTTTAAAATTTATTTTGTTGATTACTTACTTACTTACTATACTAGAAAAATTACGTCAGATGTTTATATTTATGATCAGTTCCTTGAAATCGTGTCATAGATCTTTACGACTTCCAAGTCCTTTTGATCGCGAGTATCTTCCACGAACGTTGTTTGTTATAGTTTTTATAAGTGGGTTAGCATGGTAAAAAAATAAGCTCTTTTCGGACAAGTGCCTGTAATAACTAAAACTAAATAAGTACATTCAAGTACTCTATCTACTTATCCTACTACGCAAATACAATTGAATTGCATATAGAGCGAGGATAATCTAGAGACAAGTAAGTAAATAAATAAGCTATAATTTTTACCCCACTGCACAAAAGATTAGTAGCATTTATTTTGTTTCTTACTGTATGACATACTGTAGTTAAACTAGTTTTACAGATTTTAGAGCGGCAGCTGGGCCACCTGATGGTATGTAGTCATCGCTATCTTATATACAGGGTCACACAAAACAGTAGTACTAAGCTTAAAGGAGGCCATGTACACATCATTGTTTAGTTTTACACCTTATTTTTAGTTTCCTTGTTTCTTATCTTTAATCTAACAAGCTTAATTTACCTACACTTTATATTTTATGTTTTATAATTTAGAATAAACTATACCTACATACTACACAATGTGTGACTTATTATGCGAGAGGTCAATTTAAGGGGTCTGAAATACAGTGAACACTAGTTCAGATCAGCTAAAATAGAAAACAAATCAAATCGACAAAATCAAATTAAAAAAAAATGTTTTTTTTTTGTATTTATTTACGTCAAATAAAATTTGTTTATATTGTTATTGTGTGATTGGCCATTTTTGTGACATCACTCCAGGATGTTCGTTTAGTTACTGCTGTCAAACATTTATTATTTTCTTTCTTTCTTAACCCTGTTTATAAGACCGTGTCAGTGATAAATATCTTCGTGGAGAGTAACCCAGAAGCCGTGCTCCTTCGAATTTGGAGTCTTATTGAGGTTGAATGAACCTCATAAAAACCATTTCAGATAAAAACTAAATACGAACGCGTTTTGTGTATGTAAATTATTATAAAACCGGTTGTGAGCGTTTTGCTATCGCAAATAAAATTTCCGTATCATCTTATAAGTGATTGGACATCATTTCTGTTATAAGTACTTGGGTATTAAGATTATAAAAAACACTAATAATATAGATATATACAAAGTGAAACAAAAAGGTTCAACAATACTGAAGGATGTAATGATTTTGATACTCCGATTTGATTTTACTCGTATCAATATAAGTATCATGCTATGGAAATGCAGTTTTGAATTGTACTACTTATGCAGTCCATGAAAGATACCTGCAAAATTGCAGAAATGCTGAAAAAGCGAGCACTTGATGACGGGAGGTTAAACGTGCCTTATCTCTGCAGACAACACCGGTTCTCCTCCTCTCTATTTATTACTCATTCCGTGAATGTGCAATATTTATATAAGCTTAAAAACTGTAGTATAATACGCTATTTTAACATCGAAGCCATAACAAGATTCATTAATTTTTTACTGGGCATAAGCCTTTATTAACCACAACAAACTACAAAGACTACTTATAATACTACATAGCCTACTTACTACACAAAAAACAAAAGGATTGTATCCAGACCAGCGGAGCTATCATGTAACTTTTCGGGATCGCGATTCGGATACGAGTTGTCAAAAATTGACACGTCACTGTCACTGCCAAAACTCATTTGACCCTGCAGGGCAGGACGAAACGCCAAAAGACCGACGGATTTGCTTAACTTAATTAAGGAAATCAATGCATTCGTTCGATAACGATAGCGAGAGAAATCCCTCCGTGATACCGTGAAGCTGTGACAGTGACAAGTGACAATTATGACAAATCGCGATCCGAATAGCGATCCCGAAAAGTTACATGATAATCCGGCTGATCGATGAGTCTAGAGACAATCCAAATGCTAAATCCCACTACCAATCGGCAGAGTACCCAGCAGCCCCCCAGCACGGGTACAGGAACATGCGTTTGATGACATTCATTAATTCTCGAAGTTCACTACCTACTCGAAATTCTTCATGTGTCTTTGTGTGTAAAGAGGCGTACTATGCTAAAAACGATTTATAATTAATATTAGATAAAACTAATTGTAAAAGTAAGTAAGTAAGCTCGTATAGGCTGAGTGGCCAGCCCTAGTGTCAGAGTTAATGTGCCGCCCGAACCGTAACCGTACTGTAACCGTTCCGCGTAACAGTAACTCTGTATAAACACTTCTCTATGCTAGTCAACAAGTCTAGTGTTTGCAGGTGACCGATATAATAGGATACAGTCTATCACTGCTTACAGCCCTACCAACGTACCAACTTGTCCTGTTGGTCAAAATGAAGAACTTAAAAAAACAACAAAAAACATGTTTTAGACAACAGAGCGACCGGGCCATTTTAGACCTATCAGTTATGTGTAAAAATTACGACGATGATGAGAGAGCCCTCTCGCCCATCTGCACAAATAAATTAATCGGACTATAAATGCATATAATTGTCGCCCTTTCTAAAATAAAACATTCTTAAGTGTCTTTTTAATGTCCCGTCGTAAAATAAGTTTTTTTTATTTTGAAAGGTTACATTGATATCCTGAACTCACTGCAGCAGAAATAGCAGTTCCAATATCTTATTCAATAACAGTCTTTTATGAATACTGGATTCAGCTATTGAATGGCCACGGAGTTTTCAACAAAGCGCCTTCGATCGAAAAATGAATAGATATTTTTTAAAGTTCGGCCGAGTTCAACATTAGACAGAAAGCGTGAGAGGGAAAAGTCCGATAAAAAATTCAAGGGCTTTAAATCAAAAGGTTGTTTTGCAAAAAGTCACTAGCACGTAGCACGTTAAATTTTACGAGAATCGCACCTTTCTAGCTTAACTCAGTTTCTATTTGGTTTTAATCCTATTATACGAATGTTGATATGAAACGCGACGTCAAGAACGAAATTCAGCTATAAAACAGCGCCCGTCAAAATGTTATAATGTTCAATTCAGTAGATTTTTGCTGAAAAATGAGAGATGCATTTTTAATTTCAAGTATGCGGTTGAAATTTTACTCCTATGTTGTGTGTGAAGCTGCGAGCAGAATTAATCATTTCGAGGCTTACAAAGTTTTTGTCTTCCAATGTAACTTTTTATTTGCTATTCGGCTGTATTATTTTATCTTTACGATTAAATTTATGCAAGTTTCCTCAACCATTTCTGATCGCCCAATTTGTATCAATTCATACAAGTATGATGTATAGTTACTTTGACAGATGAGTATGATACCATTGCATCGAGCTGATACGATTATAGAGACGGAAGAACAACTCAATCTTCGGGTTAATGATTGGCTCATCAAATTTGGATTCATTTAGTTTGATGCCATAAGTGCTTGCAATAAACATAACATCTTAGTAAAGCTTGGAAGTCTTGCAGAATTTAGCTCCCTCTCTCTTAGAAGTAGCTAAAAACTTTCTAATGCCAAACGTATTTACGTGGTTTAGTTTTAATGTTGCTGGATTGAATTGGAGCTAAATGTTTTTATTTTTGTGATAGTACTATGGAAAATATCAAAAAGTCACTTTGCCAGTTTATATTAGTGATTATCGCTGTCGTTTCATCTGCTAAACTATTAAAACTGTTAATTTATAAAAATGTGGACTATTATGTTTGTCAAGAGTCTATACAAATTTGCAGCTACTATATTCGTTTGGACCTGGGTATGTCCTATAACTGCGGGCAGTAGCATCCTTTTGGTTAACGATGGTGAACATTCTGCGATGTAAGTCGCCTGCCAAGCGGGGGGTTATTGCAACTCTTTTCTATTAGGGATTTCAATTAACTACGGCGAGAACATCGTAGAGATTTGCTATACATAAACTCAAATGTTTAGTCCTTTTTTGTCAGGATTCATCTGTTATTGCGCTAACTCTACCTACTTCTAGAGTAGGCTTGTTGCTAAACGAGACGCACTTTACTGGCTTCAGAAGGCGGTGGTGGCTGACGTCAAACAATGGTCACGTGTTTTGTGCAGACAAAGACGCTGCGGTCGCGAACTAGATTTTATGAAACTTTCCAATAATAGAATTCCAAATTTAGAGCGTTTCGATTATTTGGTATGAACAATGCTTTTATAAAATTTATAGGTATAAGGACCAATGATTAATTTGATTTTTAATTGACTTCAATTCGGTTTATCGGTATGTTTTTGTGTATGTTTGTTACCTCAGTTTTTTTCAGCAATTTATAAACTGATTTGTTTTTTTCTTCTATTTTTTAATTTAATTATATAAATTAATAATAATCACAAATCAAGTCAGTGGTTTTTAAAACGAAATAACTGGAAAAATGACGTCATCCATAGGTAATCGAAATATAAGTCGATTGATTACCTTTAAAGAATGTATTTAACGTTGTATCCAGTAGGTATAGGATAATGGGTAATCTAATGTTGTATCCATATTAGATACAAAAAATCTCATCATAGTCATAGAATTAACATGTATACCCTGGCTACTGTAACTATAAATGTAAACTATAGTCTACCTACTGTACCTACCTATAGGTAGGGACCTAGTACCTACTAGAAACGTGTCACATGACCATTGTCGATAGGTCGGGTGTGACGGCCTGTCACACTCGCACTCACTATAAGCATAGGGACGATAATAATGTTGTTTACACTTATGCGCTGAGCCTCTCACAATAACAACGCTCATCTTGTATTCAGATATTGCGCATCGAAACAACCTCGGCAAGTAAGTAGTTGTGCCACCACCTAAGTAGCACCTAAGTAGGTGTAATCTGTCCCATCGATGCACGTCGATTAATTCTACGTCCAACTAGCACCTGAGTTCTATACATATTTTTCAAAAAAGGAGGTTCTCAATTCGACTGTATGTTTTTTTTTTGTATTTATGTTACGCGATTACTCCGCCAATTATGAACAGATTTTGATGATTATTTTTTTGTTTGGTAGGTGATACTTCAGAACTGCTCCCATATTTTTTTTATCAAAATCGGTTCAGTATAGTTTGGTTTATAAACAATATTACTAGTAAATATGAAGATGTCATCTAGGTATTCGAAGTTGAAATCGGCTGTATTAAAAAAAAAGTGTATTATATTATCTCTGTTAGAAGATATAAATTCTATCAGAATATATTTTGTACACATGAAGAAAAGGATAAGTTCTAAATTATTAGTAATCTCTTGACAGATCAGTACTTCCTATTTTCCTATTATATTCCTATTTTACAATTCAATGGTTTGCGTTCATCATGATCCACAGATCCTATTTATTTCACTGCTACATCTTTCTTACTTTGCCTTTTGGCTCGGACTTGTGCTAATCGAGTCCATATTCGATGGTCACTGTATCGTCGATATTGCAGCTAAACGATTTTATAATTTGTATTATGAATAACACATTCAGAATTGTCTAGCGTGGTGAAAACGATTAGCGATCTCTAATTTATTTTATGTTTAGTATATGTACACTAAACATAAAATAAAATGCAAGCTATTGTTTTACATTCCCGCCAAATTTACAGGATATACTCATCGTTATGAAATACTTTTAATAAGGGGCCAACCCTGAAATAGCGATAAAAACAGTTGATCCTTATATTTTTTTCAAAGTCAATGAACTTTTCTATGGAACAGCTCTGTTTTTTTTCTTGATTTCAGGATTTTATGGTCTACCCCATAGTATAAGTAGTTCATAACGATGAGTACCTAGGTATATCCACCTCTGTAAATTTAGCGGAATGCAAAACAACAGGTTGTATAGGCACTACTACATCTAGCGTGGTTTAGTATTAGCACAGAATAAATAATAGTACTTCGTAGTATAAAATAAACCCAATATAAAATAAGCGTTTAGTTTAGTTTCACCGCTAAATGAAAGCCAAAACGACGAAGCCAAAGCTTAAAAAAGGTCACTGCGGAGCGAGGCCAATGCCAAATGTGACGGTTCTGCGAATTTCTCAATTTGAATAACATTTAGTAGCATAACGTAATATATGAATAGCTAGTTGTTCGCCCCAAACTATGCTTCCACAAATCCTATCTTTGTATTCATAAACTACAATTGTAGTATCATAGACCTTACAAAAGCTATTGTCGAACAATGAACAAAAATATAAGTAGGTAGCTATATAAAAACGCTGATACGTCCCAGTAGTCTATGAGACCACAGATTTAGACGGCCAATGTGGTTGATTCTGACTGTTTTAGTTGACAGTTCTAAACTAATTAAAATATTGCTGTCACTTTTTTACTAGGCATGTTAGCTAAGGACAACAATACTTTAGTTAGTTTAGTTCTGTCAACTTAAACCTTCAGAATTGACCACAATACATTCTTAGGCACCTTGAAGCTGAGAGAAGGTAAGAAATTTTACCCCCTTTTTTAACCGACTTCAAAAAAGTTCTCAATTGTTTTTGTTTTGTATGTATGTTACGCGATTACTCCGCCAATTATGAACTGTTGATGTTTTTTTTTGTTCGGTAGGTAATACTTCAGAGGTGGTCCCAATTATTATTTTTAAATCGGTTCGGTAAGTTGGTTTTTAAATCAATATTACTAGAAAATATGAAGATGTCATCCAGGTATTCGAAGTTGAAGTTGATTTTTTTAAAAGCGTATTATATAAAATCTAGGTCTAACTGTAGAGTACACAATATATCTCTATCATTTAATTTTTTCAGCAACTAATTGTAAAAAATATTTAACCCTTTAAAAATCTTCATAGTGATTTTTGGAGGGTAATATTTTCTTTAGCAGGCAGTTTTTGCAGGGTCTTAAATTCACAAATCACGACCGCATTGATCGATCTATCATCATCATTCATAGGCATAAGTTTTGTTTGTAATACCTACTACTTTACTATAGCAGGTGAGAACAGTGATGTAACCCACTATAATGATACATACGTGATGAAACACCGTCAACCCTAGGTTTTACTTTTACCGCATATATATTTTAACACATAAATAGCATGTACGTATAGTCTACAATGAAGTCGGTTGTATTTTTATTAAAAAGCGTATTAGTTAAAAGTACTTATTATTTAGACGATGCATAACACCAAAGACAAAAAGCTACAGGTTTTTTATTTTCTTCTGTATTCGCTAAAATGTGTAGCCCGTTTGTCCCCAAGTCACGTTTTGATGAAGCTCTAAAGGGAAAACTTGAGAGCTATATTTAAACTCAATTATGATGAAAAACCGGTTTCTAGTCCGTAATACATTAGTGTAGGTACAGCCACTTTATATGCGTTAAAAATGTAAAATGTATAAAAAGGAAAAAACCTTGATTTTGACCACATTTAGTCGTATACCACACGTAAGGTATTTTATAAGACTGGTGTAACTATATTTTTCATCCAAGGTATAAATAACGATTTCCGTACCTATGGTATTTTTACCTGATGCCATAGGTACGGGTATACCACCATAGGTTTTATTTCGTTTTCCTTATAAGGCCAAAACAAAACTACCTTTGCTTCCGATGGTCTCAATTGAAAGCCAGACCAGTAGCGTATGTATTTACCATATCCGATGACACCATCACGTTAGATCTGGTAAGCAATAAAAAAACTAGCCTAATATTGCTGTAACTAATTATTTCTAGTGTATTTCTGTTAATTCGTGTTCGTGTTCTGTTTTCTGAGTGTATTTTTTAAATAATTCTCAATTTACAGGTTAAGCAGGTAGTCAAAGTTATTTTGTTTCAGATTAATATCACATTGAAACAGCTTAAATAATTATTTGTTTTCAGATATTATTAATAGTTTTTCAGTTTTTTTTTGTTTCGTGTTAGGTTGAATTTCAATTGACGTTGATAATTACAGTTGTTTTTTATCGGTGGTTTGTCCCTTCATCCTATTAGTACTCGAAACGATATTAGAGCGGAAATACAATAGAAATAAATAGTTATAGCAATTTTGGACATCCGCAAAGTAATGCCTGAATCAATCACATAAAACTAGCCTGTCAAAAATCATCATAGTCAGCCTTCTTTAATCTAGTGCTGGATACATAGGTCACGCCACTGATACCTTCGGCTTCTAGTGCCCACTGCCTTAAGTATATCATTGCTCCATCGAGTCTTATGCTGCTACGCTTATCGGTCCGTGGTGTCAAACATAAAAAAACCTCTTTTGGTACACTCCATTCAGTCTAAAAATCTAGCTAACTGAAACCTAATCTGCGTAAGTGTCCCATAGCGCAGGCTTAGTTTATCTACCGGCATTCAGGCCAGATTTATAGCACAAGAAGCGATTGTAAAGCCGGCAATTGGAATACTCAGCCGAAATGAAAGCTATTTAAGACCGGTTTGAAATTAAGACTTAGAGATGTAACGGTTGGCAGATTGAAAATGATTTTATCGATATCAAGTACCTATCAATATTTGGAACGGTAGGTACCGGTAAGTACCTACCTATTATATCAGGTTTCTATGATAGCTTTGCTTAGTTTGGGGCTAGATGTAAAAAGTCCACGAGTATTTATTTATTATTTATGTATGTATTTAGTCACGTTTTAGATTTACCCGACTATTTTATGTAGCAACAGAAAAGTAAGAATCTAGATATACTACTTCTAAAAGTCCTATCGATGTGAACATTAGAAACAATACGTACCTATAGTACGTACTAATGACAATACATTAATATTATATTTTACTCGTATTTTATTTGTTTAAGCTGGCTTGATGGGGCTAGAAAGTTTGCTAGAAAGTTTGAAACATAACTCTACCCATTTTGATACTTATAAACTTTTAGTAAGAATTAGAGTTGAATGAATTTTTTGATAAATTGAACCACCGGAAGACGGGCAGCAGAGTCCTTGAGCATTCGGTCCTTGAGCCTACGAGTACCAAGCGTGGGGATTATGGCAACCCCCTATAAAGCGGTAGGCCTTCATCCAGCAGTAGACGTCTTCTGGCTAATGATGCTGATGAAAATTTGTTTCATCTGGATTTAAAATACTGCATTATAGCCGGAAGAAAACTGTACTACTTTTTATAGCTTACCTACTTGCTAAACAGCTTTATTACCAAGCAAGAGAATTTGATTAAAACAAAGTATCGACAAATGAAGTCCATTTAAATTGCACCTCTAAAACAACCTCAATGCTTGAGGAAGTTTAACGGTCAGTTAATAAAGGCGTTTAACACTTTTTTGTGTATCTCACCACGGATTTGTTTTAACTAGAAAATGTATTTGTAGAGAAATTAACGATAAATAAAGATAAATCTTGTCGGTTTATTGGATTTTTTATACGGTTCTCTTCTCTTTTTTATTTTATGATACAACCAGCGCTACCATTGTAAAGATGCGATGCGGTGTGTATAATATGTTTTTGAGATAGAGTAAAACTTAACTCCATAAAGTACTTAATTAATACTAACTTAAGAGTAATGTTAAAACTGCTTATATAGCTGATAGGGTTACGCGTACCGGTATTACTGAGCCGAACGGAGCTCATTATCATTGTGATGACAATTTTTTTTTTACTTTTACTATGATACCGACCCTAAAACCCTGACTATTCTGCGTAACCCTGTATGCCATGGTTTGAAAAACACGTAAAATGTACACCAGTGAGATATAAAGTTTTGCGAAGGTTAATCGGTGGGGATAATGTTAGACTCTGGTTATTTCCATAGAAATTTCAAGTCTTTGTACTCAAATTCAAATTCATTTCTTTCAGGTTACTGAGACCCATACAAAACTGTAATTCCAAAATACTTTACAAAATTAATCCTAAAATGTCACAAAGTTTAAATTGTTATTATTATTATTAAAATTAACATTTCACTCGTTTACTCGTGTAAATATAATAATAATAATTCTTTATTTCGGACACATGATCCATATAAAAACACAAAATAAAATAAAGAAAGTCAAATAATTAATTTTATATTTAAAAAATAACTACTTAGGTGGCAATAGCCACCCAACGTTGGTAAGTTGCAGTCAGGGTCAATCTGTCAGCAAAGCTTTTTTTAAAGCTTTTTGGTAAAAGTCGGTTGATTTAAACCTCGCTGACACTAACACCAGCAGCTTATACTTTAAACCATAAGTTTAGTATAAACAACAACGACATGTCTTATTTGAGTCAATACTTTTCCTTCTGCCTTGGTGGATACCTAGTTTTAAAATGTATGAGTATACAAAATACAGCCATTTTGAAGGCTTTTAGTCGACAGATCTTAATTTACTAAAAATGTTGTAGTCCATAACTAATAGACTGCAATAAAAAGGACAGCTATTTTTAGCGGTCCTTTAGTTTAGTGTTTAAATCAAAATTACAGGAATAAATCAAAATAACCAGAAAATATGAAGATGGATTTGGGTATGTCCTAAAACTACATCCAGAACCACCGGAGGACGGGCAGCAGCGTCCTCTCAGATAACGGTGGTAACCATTCTGCGATTCCCAAGCCGCCTGCCAAGCGTGGGGATTATGGCAACACCTCCCTTTAAGGGAGAGGCTTTCGTCCAGCAGTGGACGTCTTCCGGCTGTTGATCATGTGATGATGAAGATGTCATTTAGGTAGTCAAAACTGAAGTCGGTTGTAGCGTATTATTAGTATTTTTAGATTTATCAAGACTTTAAAATTGGCTGTAATGTCTGTATATCAATATTTTCAAACTAGGCATCCACCAAGGCAGAAAGAAGGGAAAGTGCAGATATGACTCGAACAAGACGTCGAGATCCATTGTGTCGAACCATAGAGGCACACTGCGATGATACATGACACGCCCTCAGGTGAAGTGAAAGTGAGCAGCTCATAGACGAATGAATGGTCTATGTTTTCGTATGTCTAAATAGGCTTTCCAGTTATTGATGACTCTTTTAAAGCAGCAAATAATAAGATACTTTATTTTTATTATTTTCGTCTTGTCCGGGCGCTTCCGTGTTGAGATTAATAATAAATATTGGGGGAAGTTTTACACACAGCGCCATCTAGCCCCTTTATATTATTATTATTATTATTAATACTAAGCAAAGCTTGTATTATGGAAACCAGATAGCTGATAGAATACTTATATATCGGCACGTGAGGTACGAACAGCATCAGATAATGGTACTTTAGTGGCGTGAGTTGGCGGGCGAGGAGAGTAACATATCACACATAGTTTTCTTTTAATGATTATCGACATTAAGACACACTACACATATGATCTCGACTATTATTAAGTAAGAGCTATTAGAACTTGGGGACAATGCGTTCCGCTAAGTAATCAATGCGACCGCTCTCAACAATTACCCTCAATAAAACTTGAGCTTCTCGGAAGGAGCGTGTTCGCGCGCTCCTACCAGCGCCTCTGTCGGACGGTATGCGAAACCCACTAAATGCCGATTGGTTGCCATTAACCCGTCATCGACCAATCAGCATCGCACGTTACTAGTGTTATAGCGGAGATGGCGCCATTTCCATCTCTAGTCCACCAAAACTAAACTAGGTGGCGTGACACTAATAGTGTAAAAGAGGTATTATAAAGCACGCTCCGACATAAGCATTTTTTTTTCGTAAATACATACTTCACTCAGACACAGAACAAACATCTATGTTCGTCACATACATTATTGTCCTGGGTGGGGATCGAACCCACGCCCTACAGCTCTGAAGGCAGACATTATACCAATTGAGCTATAAGGCTATGTGGCTATAAAATTTAGCATAAAACTTAAAGACTAACAATAACAATTTGCGGTGGTACCCACATTTGACTCAGTCAGTCGGAATATTAAGGTCCTACGAGACAATTTTTTAAGTATTTAAATTATATCATAATTATAACATCATGTTCTATATTTAATCAGATGCTATTGTTTATATTAAAAGTATACTAGGGTCTGACTAATAAACGCTGCTGAAGTGCGCTAAAAATATATCGTTTGTTATCTTATACAAGTTTTTTGAAGTACTTTCGAAAAAAGCAAAATGAAAAATGTCAAATGCGTTTCAAAAGCACGTTATGATACACTTTGGAGGGTTCCGTAACTATGTTAGTAATAAATAATAATATCATCATAATTTTCATCATAATTTATTATTATTATTTATTTTTGCGATTAATAATTAATGAAGTACCACGTACAATTAGGAAGCTGGGAGCCAGTTGCAAAGGATCATAATAATCGATGGAGAAAAGTGACTGCTGAAGGTTATATTCTGTTCAAGACAAAGCCTAGATTTACGTGTTAGCTCACGTGTGAAAAAACACATTGGTCTGACAACCAGATGCCATCTTGTGTGATCCTGATATGACCGGATCTATTTGACACCCGAACAGGCATTATCTTGTGTGATCCTGATATGACCGGATCTATTTGACTCTCTAACTGGCATTATCTTGTGTGATCCTGATATGACCGGATCTATTTGACTCCCGAACAGGCATTATCTTGTGTGATCCTGATATGACCGGATCTATTTGACTCCCGAACAGGCATTATCTTGTGTGATCCTGATATGACCGGATCTATATGACTCCCGAACAGGTGATAAAGATATAGATAAAGAGATAATCTAAATAAACAAAACAAAAGTAAAAAAATAAAACAATAAAAAGTAAAACAATTTCTTCGAAAAAGCGTACTTACTGGTGTTTAAAAAGGAAAAGCAAAATCAAAGTATTTTAATTAAGTGGCCTCTGTATTTTTATAAAAAAACCTATTGTTGGCTTTTGAAATCTGGCAGAAAAGAGCTTTCGCAGCTTTTAATTAATACAGAAAGGTGAATTAAAAAGCATCCGTCCGTACAGATTGTGGCGGTAAAGGAAGGTTGGCGTTGTACTCGTCTGGTCTAAGGTTTGTTTGTTGCTTTTCCTTTTATTTTATGAACCTTCGAGCCAACAATCGAACACAAACGATAAGATTGTAATAAAGAAAAATAATTACAATTTCGCAGCAATTTTTACAATTTTTAATGTTTTGTGGATTAGCTTTAAGTTTGGACATGTTTCAAACTCTCTTTGTCGGAGACGGCATGGAAAACACACAAAAATGCAGTAGATTAGTAGATTTAAGACAAAGAGACCTAAGTACAATTAGACCTAGAATAAATAGGCCTAGAACCAAGTACCTAGAACTTTTTTTAGTGACGGGGAAAACTTTTATAGGTACCTGGCTGTAATGAGTACAGAAGCCAGGTTAACTATGTAGAATTAAACCCACTATATACCCCCCCCTCAGTGGATCCTTCTGTGCCTGATTGAGGGCACCGGGATCTCCTTAGCAACACACCTGTACTCCCGTCGCACATTGCCTTCGGCAACAATCCCGGGGAATGCTGTGAGCATTTCCCATTCTTCTCTCTACAAAAGCTCGGTCCATATCGCGCCATTGTCTTCCATGAGCTCACATGGCTCACACACAAATATGTCCAAACGCAAGCCCAAACATCGGCTCTAGAGGATACCGGAACCGTATTGTAAGACCCGCTCCAGAGTTAAGAGGCTAGGACGTCTACAGTCCCTATGCCATCGTCTCCGCGCAGGGTGAAAGTTTTCCCTCTCCAGCTAAGACAAACAAGTAAACCTATGATAAATACTTAGTTTTCAAGTTTATTATTCAACATCTGCCTGGTCGAACACAAGCCCTTTGTTTTTAGAGCAAACGCAATGCCACTGAGACACACACAGACTACGTGATTTTAGCACAACTATTTTAATCAAAATATTCTTTAAGAAATGCGCATACAAGAGATATGCAATAAATCAAGGAGTCAGCAAAAATTTTAAGAAAAAAAAGCGCGGTTTAATTGACTGCCCTCCTGCGATTACAGTGTCGATAGTGAATAAAAACATCTGTCGAATTACCGAGCTTTCAAACGCAGCCCGTCGGGGTATAGGAAGCGAATTGGGTATAATTTATGTCCCAATTAGTATCCCCTCGGTGTGGAGAAAAAATACCAAAATCGGACCTTGCCAGGGCCGGTAATTGCTTATTTACGGGACCCCCGACCCAGTGCTGGCGCGTGACGGTCTATTGGTATTTATTGGTGATTTTAATTAAAGCAACTTACTTGTTAATGTCATAATATTATCAATATCTTTAGTTGAATCATGCGGTAGCTATAACATTTAATGGTCATTACGTCGGGCGCCGCAACGCGTTTCTGAGCGCCGATCCTAGGCCCTAAAAAGGTTGCAAATAAGTTGACTTAAGAGTGCGACTAATGCCAGAAAAATAACAGATTTCACCCGCGCGTCTTGCATTAGTTTAGAGTCGAAAATCGCATGATACAATTGATGATGATGATAGCTTTGAGCAATTTAGGTGGGATTTTATTTAATTATTCAAAAAGTACGCTTGAAATTAAAAAAATTAACGGCTACTGTGCTAAAACATTAGTTTGGCTATGTAATTCGTAAAAAATAATGTGGTGATGTCGCTGATAATTTAGAGCATTTGAATTAAAACAGTTTTTTTTGTTGGTAATTTGTATTTTTTTTTTTAATAATCCAGATTATTTTCCAAAATTCTATTCGGTTACTCGGCTTTTTTAGGGTTTTCCGCTACCTGTAGTATTTTTTTAATCTGAATATTTACGTTCTTTATCATTAAACTATGTGTTTAAAAATACACCTTTTACTTACTTTTGGCATTAGTCGCCCCCTTAAGTAGATGACGAGGTGAAACTGTCTCAAATAAAATTACTCGTAAGAAAAAGATTTCTAAATAATAAAACAGATTTCAACGTTGGCGTTAAAAGAAAATTCAATTTGTTTATAAAAATATCGAGGAAAAAGTAAAAAACCTTCGAGAACGAGAGCTTATCGAAGCTCTGATGTTATTGTTCAGATCTCTATTTCATTATCAGTATTTTTATAAATGAAATGTTTATTTTTATCTTGTCTTTGTTTTTCTTAATAATATGGATAGGATTTCAGAATAAGAGGGAATAACGAAAGTAAAATATCTTATTTATTTGTTTTGCTATTACGCTTAATTAGCTACTCAAATGTTTGGTTAGTGCTCTATTGAAACAAGAGATAGATAATTCGTTTCAGGTTAGGTTATCACGGTAATAATATTATTTTTGCCTCAAATTAATTTGGATTAGGTTTTACGCTAATACTGTAGTCAAGTTTACTGTTAAGTAATTGATAATTAGTAATTTGTACGTTAGTACTCGAAACGATATTACTCGCAGAGTTAAAAAACAATAGGTAGGCACAACATTTAGTTTAAAATGAATGAAAAGTACACATTTACGTGTGAACGTGAAGTGTACATAATTATGTAATTGTGTTACAATATTTACATTGTTAATAAAAAGTTAATACAAGATGTGTTTATTTTGATACGAGTAGGACTGTAAGCGCATGCGATATCTACTAGTATTAGTTTAAGCTGTTAGACCCCAAAATACAGGTTAAAAAGAGATTCAAATTCAAATTCAAATAATTTATTTTCTGACTTAGTCCATAATAAGATTCACCGAGATTGAGGCTCACCGGAATTTTTTCCAACGACTTAATTGTAGTTACATTTTGTTAATTGTTTTTTTTTTTGGGAACGTTCAGCAACTTATTCCACTATTTAATGCGTTATCAGAAATACTTTGCCACAATTTCATCAACAGACAGAAGATGTCCACTGCTGGATGAAGGCCTCCCCTTAATAGGGAGGGGTAGCTATAATTCCCTCGCTTGGCAGGCGTCATGGAGTTCGCAGAATGCTCACCACCGTTGACCGAAAGGACGCTGCTGCTCGTCCTCCGGTGGTTCTGGATGCAGTTTGAGGACATACTTAGGTCATTGCCACAATTTATGAAGACCTTGAAAAACCCAATTCTGCAGCTTCTCGGAAAATACGAGGAAGGAATTTCAACAGTTTCCACTTTCCTTAGTTTAATTTCAAATGAACTATAATTACTTAGACACTACTATTTAAGACATTATTGTTTTTTCATGTGCAGTTAATAGCTTACATCAAGCGATAAGCCCCAATGTTATCTAGAAGCGGTCGGCAGCTGTCTCGCGCAGTCATTGTGATCATCAATCAACCATTATCGACCAAAAATACTCAGCTGGTTGCTAATGAAATAACGACCAGCTACTGTTAATTTGTTATTATTACTATAATGACATTAATCAAATAATAGAACATGAAAAGAACGAGTATCGCGCGCCATACGAAAGTAATATGTTTGAGATACCGCAGAGAATAGAAGAGAGAGATGCTTGGGGAATTTCGTTAGTTTGCTAGGTACAGTTACTTTTACATACTTTATTATTTTTACTTTGCTGGCTGGAGCTGGCAGTGGAGTAATTCAGATCTGCATGATGGTGACTTTGATTAATATATAGATACTGTAATGTCATATCTCTAATTTAGAATAGATTTTTCTTGTGATCTCCCTACATATTTATTAAACTTGTAATAATGTAGCTTGTAATAGTAAATTGCATGCCTAGGGAGCAAATGCAGTTAGAGTTAGTTTAGTTTGGGGCTAGATGACGCTGTGTGAAAAATATCCATCGATACCGATACCGAAAAGCAAAGAATGTCTCAGATCTCCTGTTTATTATTGTCTCCCGATGCGAACCCGGGAGTGAAAAACATAGGATCTGAGGCTGCTTTTCTTGCTCCCGTGGTGTGTATACGATTTTACGTGCCGCTGCGGGGAGCAAGTGGTACCTTCTCTTCGCGTAGCGGGGCGAAGGTAACTATTTTCGTCCTGCAGGCATGTAATAACACTAAACTTGTATTAACATTGGTATTTTAAATTGGTATGTGTGGCAGCAGTTGCCTGGAAGATATTATGCTTTAAATTCTTGACGTTGTGGGTTTAATCGAAGGCCGATACTAAGGAGCGCTACGCTATGGAATGTACTAGTACATACGAATTTTATAGATCACTAGAGATCGCGGGCGAGTTCGTACGGAAGAAATTCGGCCCGCTCCCAAAATTCACGACTTTAAATCATTCCGAGCAATCTCTACCAACTCTACCAACTCTGGGGGGGGCCCCCCCCCAAACTGGACTACCCAAATATAAATTTTCATCACTATAATATCAAAAACAAAGAACTTCCATACAACATTCCACCCCTCTCCACCCCCCCCCCCTAAATCGTCCCTGTCAAAAAAAATAATTAAACTGTATTTTTTATTTGAAAACTGTTTTTTTTTTTAATCCTTTCTTAGTTCATCCCTCCGCATCGAGAGGAATACACCCTCCAAATTTCAAGTCTGTACGACCAGCGGTTTGGGCTGTGCGTTGTCTGTGAGTCAGTCAGTCAGTCAGTCAGGACAGAGCCTTTTATATAAATAGATATACCACTGGCTTTTATCTGTGATGATACATCATGATGAAACTTAATGTATGGAGAAGAAATTCAATGTCTGAATGTGAAAACCAAATCCATCAAATCGCACCTGGCCAGCGGAGCACCGTTACCAAAACGGCATAATGACATGCCAAGGGCAGATCTATGTCCATTATTGTCCAGCCAGCTAATGCAGTAGGTAGTAACTAAAGAGCCACATATTACCTAATTAAATACATAACTGTCAGTTAAAACTAAACTAACTAAACCGCTGTTTTAGTGGCTTTATTACTTCGCATTATATTGTATCTATTAATCTAAAAGCGCATTTTGCCCACATATGGGCGGTCCCCATTTGTTTTCTATAAAGTTCATTTCGTAACATATTCTTTGAATAGAAATACGATCCATTGTTTCTAGAACCGGTTGAAATAAAACTTGTTACATAAAAGCTTATTTGGTTTGTTGCTTAACAAAATCGAATTCAGACTTTAGTAAAAATACACTTTAGATTACTTACACAATCTTATCTGAAACCAAATTAAGTTAGTGCAAAAGTTAAAATAAGTTAGTTATTATAGCGATGGAGAAACGAATGTTTTGTTAAAGTGAACGCAAGCAGGGCTGTTTTCAAGAGATTAAAATAAAGTTTTGTTTTAATTATTTTAAAGAGCAGAAATTGTTTATCTTAGTATCTATCCCATACGCGGATGGAAAATATCCATATCTTGTATTATACGAAAAGGACTATTTTAACTTCTATCGCTAGATATTGAACTTCCGGTTACTCCTTGACTACGTCCCATGCAAGCATCTGAAATTTCGGCAGGGCTCCAAGAAACTTGGATGCTATTCGAGTTTAACTTATCGAAGTGATTTGGCCAAGTTTCTCGTCAACTCGTTCAAGTCCCGAGTGTATGCAGAATGTGTCGTGATATGTTTGTCTTTACTCAATGTGTTTGATCAATTTCATATGTTTACGTAGATTATGGCAGCTTTATAACAGCCGTTGCTGTGCTGTGCTATAAAAATTCTCTGCCATATTTTATTTCCCTCTTAGTTACAAACACTAAACAGACACTAATGTTTGCACACTACTCCTTAGTGTTTAATATACAAAGGTGTAGTACTTCTTCATATTATTATGGAATCTACTAAACAGTTACCACTTATAAAATACCATAAAAATATCTAGTTACAAAACGTTCATTGACCTTGGACAAAATGTATGGAGAGCTGTACCTGGTGCAAATGTGCTGCCCATTATGCTGGCTGCTGGATGGCAATGGACAACCTTAGCATATTTTTTTTTTTTTTAAATGTTTGTCATTTGGGTTTGGGCATTTGGGCCTTTCCTTCCTACCTTTTGTGACAATCTCGTTCACACCAATTTTAGTAGGATTGTGACATACCTGTAACAAAGAATATTGAAATACATTAGTAATAGTATAAAACACTACCAGCGCCTCGCGGGTTCGGAGAACCTGCTACCATACGGGAACCGAATATTTTCCAGAATATAAATTTGATAGCCTTTAAATTACTAAGCCATTTTAAAGGACTTTTAATAATTAAGGGTTTTAATATATTTTTCTTACAATTAAGTACCATATGGACCTTATGTCCTAAAACTGCATCCAGAACCACCGGAGGACGGGCAGCAGCATCCTCTTGGTTTACGTTGGTGAGCATTCTGCGATCCCCAAGGCGCCTGCCAAGCGTGAGGATTATGGCAACCCACAAAGAGGAGGCCTTCGTCCAGCAGTGGACGTCTTCTGACTGATAAGTAAATAAGTAAGTAAGTACTACATCTTCTATACAAATAGTTATAGATTGCTCTTTGTTCGTCTTCTGGCATCACTTGAGGACGCATCATTAGGCTATATTTTGTTTTAAAATGTTCGTAATAAGTCTGAATTAGATTATTATAGTATTTTTTAAAGGTACCAGGTTTTTTTGATTTCGCGACATGCTGAACGTTTTTTCTACTGCAGGTTTTTGTATGGTTTTAAAACCTAAGTCATGATTCAAAAGATAGATATGCGTAATTTTTTATTTCTTTATGACCGGAAAACGATTGTCGCGACAGCTAGTAACAAAATAAAACAACTTCCTTCTAATTTATCTAATTTAAGGTACCTATAATAGTAATAGGCATAGCCAAGTTCGTTGACACTGAAGTCCAATTATTTCCATCAACATCAATCACTTATTCAGAGCTTTTAGTTTGCTGAGTAGGTTTTACGACAGGAATCTGAAGGCGACACTGGCGTTTTCCTCGAAGGTTCACCGCCCTTCGAAGTCCTTAATAGACGTTGCTAACTCAATATAAACAGCTTTATTATTCTAATTCTCTGGTTTGAAGGGACGCTGTATTTAGGTTGCCTAACCTAGATACCGCTGGTGTACTTTTACTGTTTTGAGAGTCATTGGACTATCGGGTTTTATAAGAAAATTCGTGGGCGTTTACTTACTTACGTGGGGCTTACTTATTTTTTGCAATTTTTTCTTTTTCGTTGCTTAAAACGTATTTCTTAGGTTTCAATTTTCCTTGTTGTTCCTGTTTAAGTTTTCCTTATGGTAGATGCAATTATTGCGCTTGTGGTCAATTAGGTGTTGCGCAAATATCACAGAAGTCAATAACGGATGATTGGGTCAGTTTTAGCAAGAGTGCCTGCAACTGACATTTATAGCTGAATGCTGTATGTAAAAAATGTCGTTATCGGTCAAAGTCAAAGTCAAAGTCAAAATCATTTATTGATAAATAAATTACGTACACGTCAAAAACAAAACCATGGTATATACAATAGTATACAATTAAAATTAAAATGGATGTCATATTATATATTAAATTAATGTCAACCAGACAAAAAAATAATTAACTAAAAACGAATTATTTATTCTCCGCTTTCGAATAGAACTCGTAAACTCATCGAAGTTATAAAACGTTTGCTCGATAAGCCAGCGTTTCAGTCTGCTTTTGAAGCAACTTAAGCTCGGAGCACTTGTGACTGTATCAGGTAGCATGTTATATACCTCCAGCCCCATAACGTGTGTCAGCTTGCCCGACCTCGCGAGGGAGCGCGAGATACTGACCAGCTTGTCAGCGTTACGGATGCCGCAAGTGTGCCTTTCTCCGCGTTTCTTATATGTGTCGAGGTTATTCCTCACATACACCGCCACCTGAAAAATCAGGATGGACGGCAGAGTGAGTATCCCGAGCTCCTTAAAATGTGGTCTGACGGATGTGCATCGCGATATGCCCACGATTGCACGAACAGCACGCTTTTGCGCTCGGAACGCGCGCTCCCAGTCTGCAGCGCGAGCGTAGCTGTTGTTTGTAATCTAACAACAAGCCATGTCAGGTGCTTCAGGGTGGTATATAAACCTACATTAGGGCCGGCCACTCGGCAAATTCGAACTTACTCATTCCTTTCATCACATTACATACACACTTGCCACACATCAGCCAGAAGACGTCCACTACTGGACGAAGGATTCTCCCTTAATAGGGAGGGGTCATCACTAGTATCACTATAAATTATGCAAAATCTGTCGGTATATGTTACCAAAACGGCTTAACGGATTTGAATAAAATTCGGAATGGAGAAAGCTTATTTCTCGGAATAACATATTTTGTTACTTTATATTATGATCATCATCATCGTAATATATTTTTTTCATTTTTCATCACTACGCGGGTCAAAACACGTGTCTCATCAGCTAGTTAATAATGAATCAATTTTTTTTTTTTAGTAGTTATCATTAAGTATCACGTGTTAACATTGTTGAACAATTATAACAAGCTGAAATTTAATCAAACATGCCTAAACATTACAGCCAGCACGTGCACACATCACAGGCATCACCGCAATAAGCTCACATTCATTCGCTATTAATTGAGACGTGACGAGACACTAGTCGCCACTAACCCAGACCTCCCCTCACTAAAAACAACTCTATAATCATTACCACAAGGCCGATATTTATTCGCACCTCTCACAGAAAGAACATCCCTACGCTAAACAAAACGAAACGAAACATAAATAAACAAAACAAGGTTGATTTTTCCTTGCGTTCGTCAAATAGGGTTGTACGTGCTATCGGTCAGAACAACTGTTAGTTTGTTCTCACGCTCTATTTGTGGCTTTGAAGCTCTGTCGACAAATATAGAACCAATAAATGTTTTGAATACCTACGTTTTACATGTACCCGTAAACATTTGGGATGGCTTTATGATTGAATCGTGATCATTGGACCAGTGTTACGCATTCCAAAGTATGATTGCGTAATAACTGTATCAGTAGCTGAATAATTAGCCCTGTGATTCATTACGAAAGAACAGCTATTACTTCCGCAACATGTTGTAATTTTTTTTTTGGAAACGATACCCTCTATTGAGAAGTTATTTAAAGAGGTCAAAGTTCCCAAATAATAATCCTACTATTATAAATTTGTATGTTTATATGTTAAATACTTAATCACGCAGAAATGGCTGAGCGGACGTGGATAAAGGGGCATTTTTTGGAATACCACAAATGCTGCTTTTTATCCTAGGCATCACAGGTGAAATCGCGGGGCACACCTAGTTATAAAATAATTCAATCGAATGTAAGCTTATCTTTTTTTAATGGTACATTATAATATTTTATCTACAGGTCAGTAAGAGTGTTCAAGATGGTAAGCACACCTAGCTTAGAATAAGATCTATTTGCCAATACAAAATTATTTATAGAAGGTCGAAACAGAATAGGTAATATTAGACCTTCCTTTCTCATTACGCTTTTCATAGTTTGGAAAATCCTATCCCGACTGGTAAAGTAATAGGAGAAAAATTACTAGCTACCCTAAGAGCCATAATCATTTTTCACAAAACGTATCATAAAGGTATCATTATTATCATGCTGGTAGGTACCATTGTTCCCTGAGAGCCGAGTTTTCGGGTTCAGTCCAAGTTAATCTACTGAGAGGGATCCTAATATCTAGAGTTAATAATACGATAATATTTTACAGGTTACTATAATCTGTACGAGGACCCTTTTGGATTATCGTATGTTTGAGTTAAAGAATCGGAGTAATTTTAATCAGGATTCCGATTTTTTGCTTGATTGGATTATGAAAATAGATGCTACGACAGTGCTTGCAATTACTTTCAACAACATGACAACAAAAATATAAAGGTTATTGAAATGATGATTCATTTACAAAGAAATGTTTTTTTGCAATAACTTAACTCCCCAAAGCTAAGGTGATGGTGATAAAATTAAAATTTGAATATTGAAAATGAATTGGGTCTTTCCTTGCTTGTTTTTTTAATAACTGCTGGTAACTTTCTGGTTCTGGCCTTCGTTCGGCATTTGACGTCTCCGGGCTGATGATGATGATCTTTCTGGTAACTGTAAATAACCTTTTGGTTACGTCTATTTTGGAAACAACGCCTGTAATGTAGGTAAATGGTAAGTATAGTAATTGGCCTACTAAAACGAAGATACTAGATACACCTATTCGTATTTATGTTTTAAAACGTTTTTTTTATTATGTTCAAACTAACAGCCTGTATATTTATTGTCAAAAACCTTTTGTTCTTATTTTGCTTACCTTTTAAAATATAGAATTCGGCCTACTGGAACGAAGATACTAAGAATATCTACTTGTATTCAGATACTACGTTTTAAAACAAAAAAAATACAGTCTTTTGTCAAAATCTTTTGTCCTTTGCTTACCTTTCAAAGTACCTGGTAGCACTCCATTCCGAGATCATTGTGCCGTGCAACAGCAGCTTTCTGGGTCAATCTGTGCGGTAATTTATTTGGAGAGAGCGGGAATATAGCGGTACCTCGATACAGAGGATAACGTGCGACAGATTCGGGATGGCGGCAGATCGTTCTCGTTTAGTTTGGAGATAGGTATGTAATGTAGTACCGAATCATAAATGCGATTAATCGCAAGTATTACGTTATAGAACATTTTAAAATTGTGGCAGATTTTAGATAGATAGGTAGAGATTATCTATCATTGCCATCTTCAAAGATTATCATATCACACTAATATTGCAAATGCGAAAGTTTTTTAGTGTACAAAAACAATATTAATGTTTTTACTTCTTCACGCTATAAAAGCTCAACGGATTTGAGTAATATTTAGATTAGAGGTAGATATTAGACTTGAGCCCTGGTTTAACACAAAGACTACTTCCATAGAATGGCGAGTAAAATCGTAGGGCGTAGTTAGTTGTTCATATTATTTTATTTCGCTGCTGCAGCCTTATCATGGATGTTCCTGATAGTGACCGTGCGCGAGCGGGAGGGCGAATGGCACGAGTAAGTTGGTACGAGCAGGATGGCATGCTATCAAACTCAGAATCACAAACATCATATGGTAACCAGCAGTGAACTAAAATGGGCTAATTGTAATAATGATGGAGATGTATTCTTTATAGAATAAATGGCTACAAGCAGGCAGTTTTCCAGAAGGTAAGGGAGCCACCTATGAATAATTCCAACATTCGTGATGTTGCCAGTGCGTTACCAACACTGAGAAGTTTATTAACATTCTTTTAAAATGTTCCATATTGTAACTCTGTGGTAAGACCGCACTAGGAGAACATACCGAATCCTGGCAAGTGCGCTAAAGGAATTAGCGCCAAAACCGTACAGCGTGGAATTCCCAGATATAAAAATGTGGGAGTAAGTTTTTGTATGGTGCCTCCTTGTGCGGTGGAGGAACTCTGAAGCAGGAATAAGTTCAAAAATGTCTTCAGGGCATTCTTCAAGAACATGGTAGAAGATACAAAAGGGATCCCCCATGTCCTTTTGTAGGATCAGTGTATTAAAGTTAGACTTTTCCGAATGATTAAATACTATTTCCGATTACGTATCCGAGTATCGATAGCTCACCGTCCTATTAGACCCATCTCTACACCGCGACAGACTCCCGGCCCATTAAGCCTAGATGCCGGCTATGGAGAAAATCGCTTTTTATACTCTGGTGATCCTGTAAACGTACCGCTTCCTGTTTACCTCCTGTTGGTGGCGTTTTGTTTGAGTTTCGTGCTTCGGGATGCTTTGGACACTATTTATGGTGATTTGTAGCCCTATCGAGCGCTTGGTTTGAATTAATTGGTACATTTGATCCTTACTGGCTCTCTATTAATGATTTTTCAAACTGTGAACAGTTCTATGTCATAAGTCTGATCCATTTATAGTTTACACTACATGGCAGGCAGGCCACATCGCTCGAAGAACTGATAACCGATGGGGAAGAAACGTTCTTGAGTGGAGATCACGAACCGGAATACGCAGCGTAGTTACGCCTCGACCGACGACATTGTGAAAATCGTAGGCAAGGCGGATGCAAATAGCATGTTGTGGTATAGTGTGGCGGTCTAACGGGGAGGCCTTTATACAGCAGTGGACATTTCCAGGCTGATGATGATCCAACTCTAGTAGAATTTTCTCCCATCCCTTTTACATTAACGGAACCATTGCTTTTTTGGTTCTAGTTGTCAAAAAATCTGTCCTTTTGTAACCCTTACGGACATCCTCTCTGGTGTGATTGTTTCTCCATTTATTTATCTCGGCCACGGCAGTGAGTAGAAAATCCTCGGTGCTTTTGGTCAGGAACAACCTGTTTTTATACGGAGCACATCCCGTAAATGTCGCCTTTTTCGTTTTACGCCATGTTCGTGTCGTCACAGTATTTCTATGTACAGTATCGTTTTGTTTCGCTTTGCGTATACATTTATAGAGTTCGATGGTGTTTGGTAGGTTCACAGGTGTTTCATAGTGTTTTTTGGGTCACTAAAATATGTAAAACATTATTATTATCACTGTATGTTTACCAAATAAACTAATGGGATTAGTTGTAACCACAAATAGTTGTTTAAATGGCACTAAAGGTTTTTATAAATTTGTTAGATACCAATAAGTAAGTCTGGGTGAGTATAGTAGTATCTTATTACTAGTTAGTAAGTATTTATACACAATAAATATGTATGAAAACTTTAGTTAATAGCGTCAAACCGGAGCCGATTTGGTGGAAACCGGAAGTTATGTTTTTCATACATTTTATATATTTTCTATGGAATAGCTACGTACCAGCGCATTTTTCTAAAATACAACTGGAAGTGCAGATTGAGAGTGTTAGATATGCGCTACTAAAAAATAGCAACAAAATATGATGCGGTCTGTATCGAGCATAAAAAACACTTAAGTTTTATTCTTAGTTTTGAATAAATTCGTTTAGTTCTCTTTTGACCAGCTTACTCTATTTTATGGTCTGATTTTTTATAAGACCGTAAAAATAATCAGTCTTCTTGTATAGTGGAGTACTTTGGAAACAACCCGGGCTACAAGACAAGTAAAAAAAAACTAGTATAAAAATAGGCATATACCTTTTTTGTAAATGTTTATAGCAACAGGCCACTTTCTACGAGTACATGCCAGTTAAAACAGAACCAAATTTAATTTAGCTCCCGTCACAGCCGCCATGTAGCTCTAATAACCACTCGCGTGTTATTTAAGCATGGAGTATCTTTTAAAATAGTTGAACGAAACCAGAATATTATGGTTTATTTTTGGGAAATATAAAAGATACATTCTGGCAACGTTTCAAGTTGGGGTTGTAAATCATTTCGTTTAGGTTTTCTGGTAATAGTCATGAAAAGAAAAGAGTGCAGACAGATTTGAAATATGTTAGCCGTTCGAGAATAAATTAGTAGGTATTACATTGTTTATAATCTAAACCTTTAATTTATGTACATTATTGTGCACATATTAATTTCATTTCTTATCAACTCTTTATTTGCAAATAAAATACAATTATACACTAAAATTAAATTATAACTAACTTACAACTAAATAAACCCTACCTAGTAAAACCTTATATCTAACCTTATACCTTGTATGTCCTATGGACCTGGGTATGTCCTTAAACTGCAACCAGACCCACCGGCGGACGGGCAGCAGCGTCCTCTTGGTTAACGGTGGTAACCATTCTGCGATCCCCAAGCCGCCTGCCAAGCGTGGGGATTATGGCAACACCCCTCTATAAAGGGGGAGGCCTTCGTCCAGCAGTGGACGTTTTATGGCTGATGACGAGTAAAACCTTAATAATTAACATTTCTTATTATTTTAATTCATGGACCATTAACTCATAATTCTTATTATTATATGTCAAAAAAAAACCTACATTCTACGAAAATAACCCTCTAACTGTACCCGGTACAAAAGGGCCCATAACGCTGGCAACGCCACGTTGAATGGCAATGGCTAACCTTTGCATCAAGTACGAGCCGGAACGGGAGTCACCAGTCTTCTCTCTTAAACGACGTCCTATTTCCCCTTTTAAACTCTGGGCCTCCGTGCCCCAACAGCCCATGGTTTCTACAGCGATGGGCACAAATAAATAAACGGTTCCATCGTCGATATGCATGCTAATCTAAACTAACTAATCAATGGTACCTAATTACTGTCTTTACAAGTTTTTTCTGATTATTGTTACACACCTAGATACTTGGAGGATTTAGCTCCTCTCTCTACCAGATAAAAGAAATAGGAATCTGTTAAAATAATTATAGCGCTTGATGACGGAGAAGTTAAGGCCGTCACATACGATGAATATGCTATAATATTAAATGTTATCTTAGAACATATTTAAATATAGCTACTCATACAAAAATGAAATGTGGTAGCTGTTCTTTTAGTTCAGTGCATGTTTCGATATTTTTATTTTTAATGTTTTTTGTAAATCTCATTCCTTTATATATTTTTTCGTAATGTTGTACAGATATTATTTTACATAGTTTTAGTTTTAAAACGTTTCGCTGTTTTAAGCCTTTCGTGGCCTCATTTCAATCGGCCTCAACGGAAGATCAGCGCTGTTTGATAAACAGCATTACGCTGAGTTGAAGCCATTTTTGTGACATCACTTTTAATTTTATTTTATTTGTAATTAACTTTACTTAGTTATATTAGTACCTACGTTAATGATGTTACAAAATAAATCATTTTTCTTTTTTTTTCTTTCTTCTTTCTTCTTATACATTTAATTGACACTTTGATTATATATAGAGAGAGAGCTAGATCCTCCAAGAATTGACAGCACAAATGACGAAGATAATATATATTTTTTAAATTGTAAGGGAGCGATATTTTATCTTAACAAGAAATATTATAGCATCTTCGTCGCGTGTAATGGATTTAAGGCTACTTTGTTGACATAGTAACAATAAATACATTATACATCATAATAATGAATCACAAGAAATTGAATACTTATTTATGTACTGTAAATTACCGTCTTTACGATGAAGCTAAAAGAAAATAATCTTCTCTCGGAAAATAATCTCTTTATCATTAGGAGATCCGGGTTCTTATCAAAATATAATATGGTTTATTTAAAATATTATACAGCGTGGCGCTACTGTGCCGACATTAAATAAACACACGTGTAGGGTTAATGATCAGTAACCATTAAAAAAAATTAAAAAATATATATTCGAGAAAAAAATATCACATGTTCCATACACAAAAAGTTCATCGACGTTGGACAAAATCCATGGAACATATGATGTTTTTTCGCGTTTTTTTACATTGTTTTTATGGTTACTGATCATTAACCGTACACGAGTGTTAATTTAATGTCAGCCCAGTATAGCGCCACGCGGTAGGTATACGTTTAAAATGAATACGTTCAAAATCCATAATTTTATAATGCGTCTATCTAGACAGGCAAAATGGCAATCGAACCATAAAAAAATATATATCAATTCCACATTATTAAAGGCTTAGGAAATTTCCCATACGCAGGTGGCCTAATGGTAAAAAAAAAACCCACACTTCCTTGTATGAACTAGGCCAAAATGTCAGAAGCCTTTAGTTCTAATACTATTTTTCCTCTTTCCTTCACTCTTTAAACATACTCTTCAAAATATTTCAGTGTAGCAACTACATTTCAATTTTATTGACTAACTTTTAAACCTCTTAAAACAAAGCATAAAATACACCCTCTCAATCGCAAACGTACTGTTTAAAGGTGTATAAAAGCGTCTGTTATCGACTCATAAATCAGGTTTTGGCGAACGGATGAAATATTTATGAATAATGTATGGTTGATCGGCGAATACATCGAGCTAATGTTATGGTGACGGCTCGTCGTTTCTGTAATGGACATATGTAAAATATTCTCCCTATTTATTAAGATAACTGGCTATGATTCTTCATGTAGTATTAATTAATTAATGCTATCTCATTACTTTTAGTATTAGTATTACAATGTATGTCTATTTAATATTTAATGTATTGGCTCTTTAGTAAATCCTCTTCATACTTACAGATCGCTCTTAGACATCAGATCGCTCTTAGACATAAGTCCGCCAGTTCCAATAATGAAGTCTTTTGTAATTTTTGATCTGAACAATTAATATTTATCCTATCTATTATTATATTTTGGTAGCTTAGTTCGAATACGAAACAGATTGATGAAAACAAATTAAACCATAATGAAAATCCAATAAAATGTTCCGCTCAAATAGAGAGATTAAAATCCACTTTCATTAATATGAAAGATGCGAAATCAATTCGCCATTTTCATCGGTGAAACGAAATAAAAAATAAATCACTGGCTATACACGTCACTGCCAAGTATTGAGATTAATTAGTAATGTTAGGAAAACCACTGGTTACTTATTACTATACTCGTAGCAGTAGCAAAACAGAATCATTTTGATAGATTTAAGTACGTATCGAGAAACCTTAAAAGCCGTTCCAAGATGAGAATTTGAATAGGAGAAGAAAAAATGAAAAAGAAATACCTAGCTTACAAAGCTGTCTGTATATACTTCTGCAAGTTACCCCGATATAGAAAGCTTGGAAATGTAGACACGCGCGATTTCGGCCAATAAACTCTCGACCAAGAGACTTGAGGTTGTAAAGCTCCAGGCATTAGCCACCTAGATTTTTTCTTTTAATCTAGTTTAGATTCTATTTCTATAAACTCGTAAGAGCTCTATTTAATGTGTAATCTTTTTCGAGTGTAAAAGCAAACTCTTTACATAAAATAACTATATCCGAGCCCCGATCATCAACCAGAAGAGAGGATTTAGCGAATCTGCTTTAAGTGCGCTTAAAAGCTTTTAATATAAAACTTAGAATATCATAACAGCTTCGCGTAGGAGAGCTAGTGGAGAGCTAAAGGCGCTGTGTTGGTGGATATTGTGGAGTTGTTACTATCTTATTCTATAGATAGAATTAAGCGTGTTAAAATTACAAAAAAATTAGTCTACCTGATCAACAAATTGGTTAGTCAGATCAGTCTGACTAATCATCAGACAATCTTCAATTAATATTTTCTGTAGAAAAAAAATATTATCTAAGCAAGTATTTTTATGTATATTTTGTATAAAGTGTATCCACATTTGGATTTTCTATGTTTTTTCTTACTGTTTAAGCTTTAAAAACATACAAGTTTTTTTGTGATCATAAAACTGGGCAAAACCTAACTTCCCATATTCAGTAGAAAATTAAATACGCATGAAGATAAACAAACCTTCCAAACTTCAAGTCTTTACGACCACCGGCTTAGGCTGTGCGTTGTCTATCAGTGAGTCTAGTCAGGACTTTGATTCTTATAGTATTAGAAGCTGTGTCCTGAAAGTATTTCTTCACAAAAATATCATAACTTTATTCTATAAACCAGACAAAGCATTCAGAAAATAGTATTCCAAGTAAAAATGCGGTTTGTTGTCGGGCGGTGGGCGGGCGCGGTCGTGGGCGCCTTGACGTCCGCCCGCCCAGCGCTAGATGCGGTAGATTAGTTTCTCGGTTTTCTACCTAACCGTTAATTTAGAAAATGAAGTTTTCATTAAAAGCAATTCTGGCAAAATGTAGTGAGTTACATTTGCGATATAGGATTATTTTATAGCAGTTGGTATAATGTTGATGCTTTGTTGCCTTATTTATCTGTCATCATAAAATCACAATCGTTCGCTAATTCATAAAAATCTAGCGAATTACTTTGTGCCGTTTTATTACAAACAAAAATAATAAAATTCATTTTTAAAATTATCCGATAATATATTATCATATACAATGTGTAACGTAAAGGTTCAATAATGCTGAGGGGTATGTATGTACTCATCGCTATGAACAACTTTTACTAGGACAACCTTGAAATCGCGAAACAAAAACAGCTGTTCCATACATTTTGTCCACGGTCAATGAACTTTTTATATTCATAAATTTCATAGTTAAAGTTATTCATAATAATGAGTATATACATACCCTTCAGTATTGTTGAACCTTTTTGTTACACATTGTGTAATTATTCTTAAGAGGATGAGTACACCCAAAATGGCTTCATTCGGGTTAATGTTTTGCCAAATGTACTAATTCGACAGCACTGAAAAAAAATTATGTTAATCTAGATCGTGTTTCCTAGTTGGCTATTGATTCGAAAACACGTTTGCGAATAATTATCTCGATAGAAAAAAATCGTAAAATAACCTCTAAAAATTAATTTCTAAGTCAATTTTCCTTTGTATTTTTGTATGAAGACATATAACCAAAATTAGTATAGGTTACGAGTAATACTTTAATATATTTTACTATTGAACTAGTTTTTTCTCTTACGCAATAATTTTATTGCAATTAATTATTTTCCAACAAAATTACTGTACGAAACGTAGCGCAAGCGCGCCGGCTTCTCTTTTTTAACTATGTAATTAGATAGAGACCACAGACGCGCGGAGGTTCAGCTATTGTCAGCGTATTAAAACGTAGTACTTACTTAAATTAACAGACACGCCAGCTAAATAATATAATAATAGTTCAAGTATCAAAGACGGTCGAATAACGAATGAGAACAATAAAATTTGATAACAGTACTAAAACATGCAGCCGAGAACTTTACAGTCTATTACTTTGTCGTATAACACAATCTTTTAATATGTAAATTACAAGTGGTTTAAGCATAATGTCTTGTTAGATTACTTTCACTTTGCAAAGATAAGGCGACAGCTTTACTAGATAGTTGTTCAGTTAATTGTACATCTATCTCATTCATGACTTTATCAGTAAATGTATCTTTAGTGATGTGGACAGTTAAGCGATGACGATGAAGATTATATATAATATATTTTTAACGTAGTTTATTGCAATTTAGCATGACTACATTTTTGTCGTTATAATTTTGTCTTATTGTACCCGTACCTGCCTAATTTGTTCCGAAATTAGTCTAAAGATATTGTGAAAATAAATACGTTACTCCTTAAGTTCACCCAGTTACAAATCAGAATGTACCGAGCAGGGCTACTCCAGAAATAGTGATACCAAGTATTTGTGTCACAGACACTCTTATTTAGATTGATATAAGAGCCTTTGAGAGCCATATTTGCCAGTTATTCAATCGCCAAGCAGTAGCGTGCAGAGTACATGTTACCAGAGACATTACTGGGCATGAAGAGATTTGACATTCTAATACCTCAGGATGGCAAGAGCAGTGCAGTGCGGCGCTGGATTGTGTTCGCAAGTTCACAATTCTGGCACTGCTACTGTTATCAGAAGGTGTGTTACCACCAGGTGAAAGAAGCAGCCAACACATCAAGCAGTATTAAAAAAAAGAGCAACTGGGACGGCACGGTCACTATTTTTGGGGGACTATTGCCTTTTTGAATGTCTAAGCATTGGTTTAGCTTTGTTGAGTTTCCCTACCAAGGTATCCTTGCTTCCCGTTAGGGATAGGTGCAAAAAAAAACACTTAGATCTACCGGTAGCGATAAATGGAAAGCTTCTCTTTAGCCCACTTATCCCTACTAAATAAAAATAAATTAAATTAATAAAACACCACCATTAGACCTTTGACAACACAACACAGATTGAATAAAAAACAAGTAATTTTTTACGAAAAGTAGGTACGCAATTTCTATGTAGATTGACAGATCTTTTGGAACAAATATTTGGCGCCCTCTAGGCGGAACTAATTGACAGTTTGCATCCCCAGTCAGAGGCCAGTCCTAATTTACATTTATATCGTTTAACCGCACATGTTTACACAGATAGATGTAGACTATGAATAAATCAAGAGATATATCACATTCTTATGTAGGTAGGTATTATGTCGATCGGTAGATACTGCGTCCATAGATAGAGCATTGACATTTAGATTGAGTTACGTGGGTTAGATGCAACACCCACGTCATCCAAATGAGGGAAATAAGTGAAATTGCCTTTGCCGTGTATTTCAAGCGACGACGCCTGCTAAGAATAGCTGTTTTGCTCTAAATTTAACATTCGTGAAGTGTTACGTGGCATTCTCCCAATTATTATGCCAAGCAGCATTTTCATTTTGCATTGCACTTTAAGAGACAAATTTTATTAATGTTCTTTCACAATTAAACAACATGGTATACTTCAAGATAAATTCGGTATATCTAACTGTAGCAAACCTCGAATATTGACGCTATCGATTCAAATACAATACAAATATATTGCACACCAGAAATATAGAACTTAGAACTAATCAGGATACATTTTTTGGGAGTACAAGGGGCGGCCTTATCAACTTAAGCGATTTCTTCCTGGCAACCTTTGGATGGACTGGACTAAAGGAGGCAAAAATCGATCGATCAAATATAATTTTCACGATTCTAGAACACAATACATCTTTACCTATGGCTTATACTCGATTTTCTCCACTTCATTATTTTTTCTTCTGTGCTGTTGGCCTCTCGTTAGGTCTAACGAAACTTATTCTGTGCTAATGCTTAATGTTGGCCTCTCGTAATTTCTAACTAAGCTTATTCTGTGCAAATGCTTAATGTTGGCCTCTCGTAAGGTCTAACTAAGCTTATTCTGTGCTAATGCTTAATGTTGGCCTCTCATAAGGCCTAACTAAGCTTATTCTGTGCTAATACTTAATGTTGGCCTCTCGTAAGGTCTAAACTCGGTTACCAGTTCAGTGAAAAAAGAAACCTGATACAAACCAATTAGCAACTAATTCAATCTGTGTGCCTTTATCTGTACTCCTTGCCGATACATAATGCCTGTTAGTAGCTAGTTGTGTTGACATTTACCATGGCACCCGAGAACACGTAGGCGTAGGACTCCTACGGTTGACGGGCGTTTCTTCAAAGTATAGTTCAACACCCACTTGAGCACATGTTCTCAAACTTTAGCAGTTACCTCTTTGCCTTGACAATCTAAAAACTACTAACACAATTTGAAACATTTCAACCACTTTTGATTTACGTTTGAATTAATGTGTAGTATATAAACTACCTAAGTAACTAAGTACTATATCGATGTTAATAGAACAAATTTACGTGACGGAATGTGTATAAAATTACAAAAAGTAGTAGATAGTAGGTAGCAAGCGCGACATTTGTTGGAAAATGTAAAAGAGATTTTTAATACTAGATACCTAAACGATTAATTCGATTCAACTCTTTTTAGTACCTTTTGTTTTATTAAATCTTCGAGTGGATTTTCTACCACCTAAACATTTTTAGCCTTTTTCTAAAAGACGTTAAAAGCGGGCACTATCATCCACTTTGAGAAAGACTGTTCATACTAGGCTGGGTACTAGGAACTAGTTCCACGGTTTCGAGCGGGGCGGCCGCTTCACTGAATTCAATTTGAGTCCGGTAATAGTTGTAAACTAATATTTATACTGACGCTAATCTCTTGTTTATCGTTATTTACGTGCTGTGTTACTGACAAATAATTGTTATTTATTGCTATAAGTATTTTAATCTGCTTTTAGTTTTATCATGCTTGAATATTTAAGGTTACTTGCATTAGATTTAATTAATTAACCACTATGACGAACAAATAGATCCGCAAGACAGATAGACGAAGTGGCTAGCAGGGTGGTATTTTATTGAATACTTACACTTAGTGAGAGAGCACAATCCTGTCATGACCGTCACTATCAAACAAACAAAGCAGAGACAGTGTCTTATGCTGGAAATTCCTGTTTCCAATACATATTTATTGTAACAAGGACAGTAGTTGTGTAGTTCCGTAACTGCGAGTTGCTGTCCTATCATTTCGATCAAGTCCACAAGGGTTGTTAAAGAAATTCGAGAATAACATTTCCTAAGCAAACGAGTTACTTACTCTACCTACATCTCCGACTACATCTCCGTTTACCATCATATGAGATGGTGGTCAAACACATACCTAGGAGTAGGTCTTTGTGAGCTTACCATTGCGTAGTAGTGTAGTTTGTAGTGTACTGCTGATCACAAATACTGATCCTACACTGAACTTGAGCTGTATGTTAAAAAAAGGGCTGCGAGGAAATCATGTCATACTTGTAGTGGTCCGGTGTGCTTTTAGTGCCCGGCTGGCTAATCCTATATTTTTTTTTAAAATCTAAAGCCAAGCATTTTATTGCTGTGTTTCAGCAGTCTCACTTAGGAGCTATCCATTTCCAGCTAAGCATGCTTCGCTACACCCTCAGTGAATTTCAGGTGAGCACTGTGGGTAAAACGCGTAACCACCTGATTTTATAACAATATTTTTAATTCCGACTATTTGATTTAACTCTACACTCAAGCGTTCTATCGGTCATGAATGACTGACCTGTTAATAGTGAATTCAACTGGTAAGTATATTATGTAGTTAGATTGTGTGAATAAGGTATGTTTAAGTTAATAATTAATGTACCTTAATGATATTCGGTTGCAGTAAGCTATTTGTCACTCGTCGGTGATATCCAGTTTTCTCTTAATTAATTAAGGCTTATATAGAATCCAGATGACAATCTCGTTTATTTAACCATTCATTAGCCTTTTGTCGAGCGCAGAGCTTAATTATTTAGGGTTGGCTATTTAATTGCTCTATGCCTTAAAGATAATTGTCAAGCCTGTATTTAAGCTTGTAAAAAGTGTTGTACAACATTATCACGATCTAATGCCCGGTATTACATGCCTGGCGATAAGGGGTTTGTTTAGTAATAATAATTTTCATCACGCTTGCTCGTAAAGTGGATCTTATTACATCGGTTTAGGCTCATAATCCAAGCTATTACGCACACGTGCTTTTTACTTTACATTACGGCACTTGTGATATAATAGGTATAACCCGGCCGGTAATTAATATAGCCGGGTAATACTTACAGTTTTTTTTGTAATACCAACAAAGAGTTCTTATGCCGCTGAAGTAAATGTCAACCTGCGCGCGCATTGCTGGTTTGGGCGCCATTTTCCGCAAATGTTTGTTGACGTTTTCGCTATGTGGTTGATAGAAAAAAGTTTGTTTTTCCTCGCAAGTGTGATGAAAACAGACGTATGGAACTCTTGTGCTATGTTAGTCATTACGCTCTCGGCTCCCTTATCGCGCTCGCCTGCGGCTCGCGCGCATAATACCGCCTCTAGTGTAATGACCAACATAGCACACTTCTATCACTTCACTACTCTGTTCTTCTTTGTACTAAAAGGTAAGCTAGTTGAGTAATAATTTGTTAACTATAAATTAATATTAATATTACCGTTATTTTGTAATTTTTGGTGTGAACAGTGATGAGTTATCTTATCTTAGTAATTTATGTTATCTTATCTTCCGTCAGTTTTTAATTAACGGAAGTGATTAAGTATCAAACAAAACTATAAAGAGCCATGCTGGAATAGCTGTGTTCCAAATAACTAATTTTATAAATACGGTTTTTGGTAAAAGAGCGTGTGTACTTAAGTTTGTTACTCATGCTGTAACAGCTCAACAACATATTTATGATACAATTGTAATGGAGATAGCTTAACAATAAAATGTTATTTGCACCCCGGAAAAAAATGGATACCGTGGGATAGCGGGTGAAACAATGAGGCGCTGCTAGTGTTTAACATTGGTAAAAAGTAGAGTTTTAGCCATGACCGAAGTAAATATATCCTGACAAAGATTCAAACAGAACTGAAATGTATGCTGGACAGATTGTAGACACACATGTCTATTTTCGCAGCACAAATTGAAGCTCGGCCACTGTTAACTGAATGCCTGACCTTTGACCTGTCAATCTGAAACAGGCAATTCAATTGCGCTACCTTTAACCTTTCAGTGTTGCGCACAGTATGGGTATGGATGGATATTTTACTTAGGTAAATCACATTTGGATTTGCTACCGTACACAGGGCGAAGGCATAACTTCATATCAGTATCTCGGTTGTTCACTAAAGTTCTAACATTATTTAAGAGATATTAACCGTGATTATGTTGTGAAATGAGCTCCCGATATTTGAGCCAGTTGCATGAGCCATGTTCACGGGCAGACACTCTGGCGGGTCAGAGTCTGCCCGTGAACATGGTGCATGCAACTGGTCAATATTACGGAAGCTCATTTCAAAACACAATCACGGTAAATATCCCGTTAGTAATAATAGAGCTGTGTCAAAAATTATTGTGTTCCGTAAATATCGCGTAGTAAGAGGTCTGTGCCTCACACCTCCCTTTAAGGGAGAGGCCTTCGTCCAGCAGTGGACGTCTTCCCGCTGTTGATGTGAAGAGGTCTATGCAAAGCAGGACGCAGCCGTACGCGCGTCGGGCTCTGTTTTCACTCTTTGAAAAAGGTCACCGGTTGTGATCGAAACTATAGTCGGAGTATCCTATTTAATTAAACGTGAGTATTCCCGTATAAATAAAACAAAATGTAGTTAGAGGTATTTGACATTTCGAGTTATTCGAGTAAAGTCAAATCAAGACAAATTTCTCGATCTGTTTTATATATTATATATTTATTTATATAAGTTCACCAACACTGTGTACATCAATACATTTTTAAAACGGTTTAAAACTAATAGGTTAGGTTGGTTAGGTTTGGGTTTTATCTAATTTTTTGGTTATTATAGTTTTGGTCAGGTGTGCTATCGATTTTACACTGGCGTTTTTGTGTCGCGAGGATAATTTTTGTTTATGAAAAAGATTTAACTCGTTGCAACTCGAAAATTATTTGACTTGTACTCATAGAATTATTATTTTTTCTGAACCAGCACGATGTCACCTATTTGTACGTTTATGGTTATCTACGTATTAAGCCACATTCTGTATGAAAATTTGTGCATAAGTGAAGTTTATCTTTATTCTTGGTCGTATGTAGTAAAGTTGTGCTCTACGACTTCAACGTCTCTTTTCAACCGACTTCAAAAAAGGAGGTTCTCAATTCGACTGTATGTTTTTTTGTATGTATGTTACGCGATTTCTCCGCCAATTATGAACTGATTTTGATTTTTTTGGTAGGTTTATTTATTTATTTCAGAGGTGGTCCCATATAATTTTATCGAAATCGGTTTAGTAGTTTAGTTTTTAAATCAAAATTACTCGAAAATATGAAGATGTCATCCAGGTATTCGAAGTTGAAGTCGGTTGTATTTTTTTTAAATGCGTATTATGTCTTGCAAACTTTTACTATATAATTTATTTAAATACAAAATACCATATTAAAATCAGCAGTGAACTATGGCATTATATAATGATGATAATGATATTACTAATTTAAAAAATAATCATTGATAGGTAGGTATGTTTAGTACGATACAGCCTTCGATCAATGAAACAGGGTACAGCCTTAGTTGACCGATCTTCTACAAAATATATAATGTGGGCCCATCGGTTTATTTATCAAAAGCACTTTGTAATGCGATTTAAAAAAGCCGGTTATAAAGCTTTTTTTTTAATAAGTGTGTTAATTTGTTATTTGAGGACATAATTTAGATATGCAAGTAATACGAAGTCTAATCAAAATTTATTTGATAATACTGTTTGATTCTCCTCCGCGTGGAGTAAAGAAGTGACGTCAATAACTCCTGAAGGGCACCAAGCTCGTCCGGTAAAAGTGCTTCCGGTTTTGCTCTCTCCTCTTTATAAAGCAATATTCACTCTATTTTACAGAGATACTGAATGTGGGTCAACGATATCAACGATTCAATATCGAATTGACGATACATGACAATATCATTCGAAGCAGGATTTTGTTTTTTTACTGGATATCTACCGTGATAGTGTGAACAAAAAAAAAACAGAGTCTTCGTAATACAAAAATTTCACATAAGATGTGAGTACCTAACAGAAAACGAGGGAGTTTTGGCGGGAACACGGAAAAATCATGTCGCTGCATTCTATTATTTTCTTAAACAAGTGTTTTCTCGCGAATTAATGAATAAAAATGGTGGTGTTTTATGCATTGAGTGTTAAATTATATGCACGAGTGTGGGCAAGTGATATAATGTGGTGAAACATGTATTTTTATGTTGTTTTCAAAACTCCGTAAAAGCTCATAGTAAAATCGCCACAACTTTACTAGGGCATGACTTGGACTTGACTTTGACTAATTGTGTGTGACAAACTGTGAATTCATGACATATTTGACTTGATAGTACTACATAAACTTGAACATTCATTATACTAGATTCTGGCAGAATGCACAACGTGCGATGCCAATAACAAAGAGAAAAAAAAACTAACTAATTGGGCTGCTCAAGGTCAAGATACTAACAATTGTCTGTGATTGGTGTGAGGTAATTTTATGGCACCATTTGTGCCGATGTATTGACTGACAGAAAGTGATCGCCTTATGCTTCGTTCCAGGGTGAAGTCGTTGAACGAGACCCTTTAGGTACGAGTATAATTGTTGTTGATAAAACGTTGCTTTCGTAAACATGTTTACGTTGGTGTCTGGTGGAATATTTTCGCTATGGGTGTTTAGAAATTGAGTTGCATTGGTGTTGTTTACATATACGGTTAACTAAGGACTCATTTATGGAGACGAGTCGCGTTATGCGTCGCAGGGTGCGTCGCGTCGCAGGGTGCGTCGCGTCGCGCTGTCAACTCTAACGTATATCTATGAGAAATAGAAGTATTCACGTAGAAGTGTTTGCTTGATATGTAGCGTTGCTCGCGGCGGAGCACGAGCCAAGCATCGCTGCGGCGCACGCGGCGATGGTCGCAGCGGTTTCGGTAGGTATCGGGACGGTGCACACTCCGCATCTTCTAAACGAGACCACATGTCACCAATTCACCATAAATGTTTGTATTTGCTCGTGTGAAGCCGCGGGCACCCACTCGTGCCTCGCCGCGTGAATAGGCTAGATGATTGGTATTTATTTATTGTCCTATTAAAATGTGGCCCATAAATATAGTTGATTAATGAAAACCAAATGAAAATCTGATCAAAAATAAGCAACTTTTAAGCATTTTAATATCATACTAGAAAGAGAAGAGATTATGGCGTCAGTTCTCTGTACGCCATATAAATTCTGTTCTGACCAGTATGGCGCACAGAGGCGTGACGTCATTTATTGTTTTGTGAGAAAGGAACAGAGTTTTCTCTACCAAAAACTTTAAACGCTTATATATCAGGAAACATTAATAATCTATTTAAATATTTTTTTCAATAAACATATTATATTTACTTAAAATCTTCATCAAAGCTATTGGTTTCAACGATATAAATCCTACAATTTCATCAGTCATCTACCCTATTGCCACGCTTCACGCGTATAAAAGAAAACCTCGAGACGCACCCCCGACGCGACGTACCTCGCGACACACAACGCGTCGCTTCTCCAATGAGACCTCTACTTTGAACCGAATGCCGTCCCTTTATTTATTAGTTTTGACCAACGCTACGCAAACTTTCTTTTCTTCTTAGCCAAACCTTGCGAAACGAATAGTGATTATGGTGTTGGTTTCCTGGATCCTCAAAGGCTGTATCTGCTGCTAGACACTAGCTACAATTTCAGTTTATCGATCGGTCGTCAAGGCCATGCTCAATTAGTATGAAATAAAATTAGTACGGTAAGTAAAAATAAGGTAAGGTACTGTCTACCCAGGATTTTTTCGGCACCAAATTAGTGGAAAAAGTGATGTCTATTTTCAAGATGAAAACAAAGACACTGAAACCCCGCGCGTGTCACGCTTGTAGCACGAAATAAAACTTAATAGTACTACGTAGCACTCCTTGATAAAGATCATCGTATGCAATCTCTATATTCTGAGTAGAGTGTGTATCTGGCTCGCGTGTGTATTTTTATTTAGGAGTTATACAAAAAGAAATGAAGACAAATAAATCCAATTTTAAATTAAAATATACGTTAGGCCGAACACGGCATACAAAGTGGGACGAAAGCAGATTTTTTTTATATGGGACGAACTTTCTCGGGACGAAAACGGCATGAATCATCTAAAACTCTTAAAATTATGTAAACGGAAGAGTAAACTGCTTCACAGTAATTCTCTTCTTCTCGTCTTCTTGAATATTCAACCGTGTTTGCAATTGTGTTACTAGCAATAAACTGCAAATATAGGTCAAGGCGCTAGGCGTGAAGGCGTTAAAAATGGGGACGTTACTGAAAGGTTAAAGGAGATACAATTAAGACCCATTTATACTATCGAACGAAATACTCTTGATATGTGTCATGTTATGACACTCACGGCAGATAAAATAATGTTATGTACTTTTTTCTTTGGTGTATTACTTTGTTTAGGCGTCGCTCTTTAGTCATTCTGCCAGTGTCAACTTATTATTTTTGAGATTTAGCATTGTTTTAAACAATCACAGTGTTTCATTACAGTTCTATTATTATTTACGGGATATTTACCGTGCGAATATTGTGGATCGAGATCCCGACACAACATAACCTCATCACAGCACGGAGACGTCCACTCCTGCAAAGGCGCCCCATAAAGCGCCACATGTACGACCTAACCTAATCACGATAAATATCTCCCTCTCTGTAACTAATCATCGATCAGTTTCGAGTTTTAGTTGCATCTAGCGAAAGTTTAAACCATCGAACAAGTCGCAGTCAAAGTCCAAATTAAACAAAACTAGTCACATGCCTTAGAAAAGTGGTGGCGACTTTACCAGAAACTTGTATGGGGAGTTTTGGGCAGAACACGAAAGCATGACTTGCACAAATAAAAATGTAAAAATTCTGATATTGACTAATGCAGCCCATTGCAAGCATAAGCCTCTTTCACTAATCTTTCCTGTTCGGCACCAATCATGGTACAGGTGCTTCCACAAAACTTCCAGATGTCTTACCGCCACCGTTATAACTACAGTTCTTATGTAAATGTTAACCACAAAATAATTTATTATTATTATTATAGAAAGTCAGTTGGCGTGAAATTGAATACATATTCCCAGTAATTTCTCAGCGACAAAACACGAGGCGGCTCATAAAAGTTGAAACTGAACACTTTGATGGACATTTCTAGGTCAGTTTCGGAATTTGGTTTACTATTCCGTTTCGTGCTTGTAAAAACTGAGGTGTTTTGGAGTGCTGCCCGACTCTAATAACCTCTACTTGTCAGAACATTTCTGAGCTTTGCAAATTTAACTTGAAGGTTCATCCCTTCAAGTTTAATTACCTACGAAAATCTATTTACTTCCCAAAAACTATTTCTGCAAAATATTTGTCATTGCAACGGTCTATCTTGAATCATTGGACAAAGATCATGTGAAAAAGTCCGTATGTCCGTTGTGGTAGCCTATACAAGTGGGAGACTGATCGACATGAATTCGTGTGGTCGCGTGTTCAAATCCCGGGGCCGTAATGAGTTCTTTAGAGTCTACGTACGGATTTTTTACCACTGGAAAACATAACGCACTAAACTGCATACTAAAGTAAACGCACACGTCCGGAGAAGTATGTGAATCTCCCAACGCAATATAATGTTACTAGATAAATTACTGGACATTAACAGTCATACTTAAAAAAACTCCTCAACCGTTAGTCACTGCTTAAGATGCTCTGCCATCTTCTCTCTGACGTGAAATGTAACATGCAAGAACAAGACAGAGAAGTTTAAGCAGTGACTAAGTTTTGAGCGGCGTTTTTAAGTAAGGCCGTAGGAGATTTGATATCTAATATCTCAGGCTGACGAGCGCAGTGCAGTGCGCGGCGCAGGACTTTGTTCACAGTTGCACAATTCTGGCACCGCTAGGAACTGTTATGGGCAGGCGTGATGATTGCCACTAGGCGGATGTCTCGCTCGTCCCGTCATTCTATTGCATAAAAAAAGCAACTGGGCCAGCGAGGCTAACATGGCCCAATCGTCCTTCGAAGGTAGGTTAATGCTGACCGCACACTGGCTACTATTGCTAGAGCGATAGTTGTTTAGCTACCGCTTTGTTGCGTGAACTACCAAATGATACTGGACGATACTTCTATGCCACTGTGTAACGCGGAGCAACTATTGAGAGGCGGCCGCTTGTCGCTCTTACCACTGTTCAATCGCGTAAGCTGTCAGTTGCTTTAGCTATAGTAGCTAGTGTGCGGTCAGCCTAAGTTCAGCAGCGGATTATTGAAAAGGCTGGTTGCTTGCAGGTTAAGTAAGATTGCACTTAGATTAGGTACCTACTAAAACCCTGGTGATGGTTACCTGTCTCTGCATATGACGGGATGTCTATCAATTTGATATAATATACCCATTACGTAAGTATTATCGAACAGTACCAGAACAAGTAACAGAAAATTAACTACTTATAAATCTACGCGGCATAACGAGACTCAACCGCGTTAATTTTTCATAAACTTTCTATCGAATACTTTTATTACGAAAACTGACGTGGTTTTGACACATTTTTGTTAGTGCTAAGCAGGACGCAGCTGCACGCGCGTCGGGCTCTGTTTTCACTCTTTGAAAAAGGTCACCGGATGTGATCGAAACTATAGTCGGAGTATCCGATTTAATTAAACGTGAGTATCCCCGTATAAATAAAACAAAAATGTATCGAATACTTTACAAATATAATACGTAATAAAATAATTAGCGTTTTAGTAAGTACCGTGTAACGTTTTATCATTATCTTGAGTGTAGCTGCTTTCATTCGTATTTAGATTCCATTCGTGGGGAAATCCAGATCAAAGCACCGAATGACTCATCGTAAACTTTATGCTATGTTTGTATCTTATCTTATGGTTTGTATAATATTTGTATGTACTATGCTCTTTACGGAACTGCAGTTCCAATTTCATGCAATGGAGACAGGCAGTCTTTATATCTTATCGTCCCAGTAAATAATTGGAAAAAAATACTGCCAATGACGTAGACGAACATAAAAACTCTATTAGGTAAAGATGTACGGTACAAGCTATAAAATCCTATTCCAAGCTTGGAAAATTCTGGAACGAGATGCTACTTTACGACATTTGGTAAATTAGGACACGCCGGCCGAGGCGTACGAATACCTACTGTACTTAATTCAGTATTCTACATCCTAGCAGTAAAAACTTTAGACAAAGAGTTGTTTGCAGGCTCGAGAAATTTTATTGCTGGGAAAGATTTTTCGTACGTAAAATATGTGTCAGTAATTAAGTGCTAGTCATATAGGTCTATCTTTAAAGAAAGCTATAAACCTATAATAATAAAAAATATGTAAAAAAATAATATTGGGTCGACGGGGAGTCTTTTTAGCCATTGATAACAAGATGAGTACTTTACTTTAAAATATTGGAACTTAAAAAAACATTAAAAAAATTATAAACTTGCGTTTGACTGCCATCTCGTCAGATGTTAAACGAAAACGACGATGGAGATCGCTTTATGTAATATTTTATCAGTAAAAACATTTAGCTCGAAGCTGAAAAATTCGGTTTTGAATAGTAAACGATTTAATAAAAGTGCCTACGTATATTTCGTTTCATTTTATCTCATAAAACTGAAAGTCGGCTCTGAATCTGTAACCGATACGTTTTCAGGTACTACGCTACAAAGACGGACTTTCAAAGGTCACCTCGCCCTGTCTGACCCTTACTAACTTGTAGAGACTATACCGGTGTAGTCAGCGACAGTGATAATGGAATGGACAGGCCCAGCACTTACAAATCGTTCAAAATTAACAAGTCAACACAATCAAGCATACCCAGCTAAAAGTATACATATTACATTAGCCAGAAAATAGAGATAGCGAATCTAATTAGTACATGACAAAAAGAGAACACATGTACATGTATTAGAAGTTTGTATTGTCGTATCGTACGGCTCGCATGTCGCAAAGACAGAGTAACACTGACGCGAGAGGACAGCTGGCGCTCAACATATAGACTTCAAAATCCGTGCGCTTATTTCCCGTACATTCATTTTATCATTGTAGCTGGTGTAGTTAGTACATTTTGTTACTTCAAGGTTTCATATTATTAAAATCGTTTAAAAATTTAAAAAAAATTGTAGGACTCTACTGCAGAGTCTGCCTGGGAAAATACCAAAATACCTTTACCAATTATTCAACCGCTAAGCAGTAGTGTGCAAGCATTACTGTGTTCCGGTTTGAAGGGTAATGTTACCAGATAAATTACTGGGTATGAAGAGATTTAACATCTAATATCTCAGGGTGACGAGCGTAGTGCAGTGCGGCGCAGGATTGTGTTCGCAAGTTCACAATTTTGGCACTGCTTCTGTTAGTGGCAGGCGTGACGCAAAAAAAAACTTTATTCTTTTTTATCCTTGTTTCACGTGGTGAACGGTCTGCTCGTCTCGTCACAGAATGAATATATCTTTGAGTGATACGCGGAAGTCCAAACTTACCGTATAATAGTAGATTGTTTACCAAGGTAGGAAACAACTATTTTTATGGCCAGAGTTTTTCTTTGAATCCAGAGCGTAGCGAAGGATACTAAAGCAGATGCCTGAGCGCAGCGAGGAATTCAAAGCACTCGAGCTTAAAAATTGTATTGATCCCGAGGTGGACACTCTGCTTTTTATCACCCTCTATGATAAAATAAGTAAGTAAAGATAAGAATAAGAATAGTACCTAAGTTTATTTCATTCTCACTACTCACACTAAAAATAAAACAAATAAAAATCCGAATTTGAGTAAACAAATTACCTACGAACGAAAGCGGAATGCATTTCGCGCGCCTTCCTTTTTCAAACAATGTTCAATGTTCATACAATGTCCGTGGTTGATCTCTTTGGTGATTGGAACTTTTACTAACGATATCCATATTCCAAATTCAAAACAGGGCAGACATGAGCTGGATTCCGCGCAGAGGGCGGGAAAGAAACAACATTCCCGCCCTCTGCGCGGAAAACAGCTCATTTCTGCCCTGTTTGCGAGGAACAGAGAAGGTATTTTTGAATAGATGTGATAAAATAATAATGGAACGCAGCATAGAACTTGAAGGGAAAAAACGAAACCAAATACAGAACATTGATCTTTAGAAAACATAACAAAACTGCGGCAGAAATGGGGCGTGAGAGAGGACCACCTCTAAGAAATGGGATTTAAAAAAAAACTTCCTTAAATGTTTGTCTTAAAACATATTTACAAAAATTATATTGTATTGTCTCAAGTTTTCTCATACTACATCATTTTTAATTTGTGTGTGAAGTTACTTACCGAATTTCGAAATACAATTATTATTAATACTGTATTTCGAAGTTTAAAAGTTCAAGTTTAAAAAAAAGTCGCTCCACAAATGGAGGCTATGGCTATGGTTGGGAGAGGCTTAGTGTTGAGATACAAAATTAATATTGCCTTATTTCAATTAGAGTCAATAGAAGCCGACAAAATTACCAACCATTCAACAAGCAAAGTAAGTAAAAGTTCAAAGTAAGTAACGACGAATTGAGAATTTGATTCTTATTTTTTTTTTAAATGTTTTATACTTTTAAGTGACGAGACGAGCAAGACGTTTGCCTGGTGGTAAGCGTCACGCCTGCCACTAACAGTAAGCAGTGCCAGAATAGGCTAGATGAGTGGTTTTTTTTTATAGTCCTATTCAAATGTGGCCCATAAATATAGCTGATTAATGAAAACAAAATTAAAATCTGATCGAAAATAAGCAACTTATAAGCATTTTAATATCATGCTAGACAGAGAGGCGAAACAGCAAATCGTGACGTCACTTCTCAGGACGCCATATGAATTATATTCTGACAAGTAAGGCGTGACGTCATTTTTTGTTTTGTGGGAAAGGGACAGAGTTGTCTCTAATAAAAACTTTAAACGCTTATATATCAGAACATTATTAACCGATTTAAATAATGTTTTCAATTACCATACTATATTCACTTAAATTCTTCATCAAAGCTATTGGTTTCAACGATTTAAACATCAGTCATCTAGCCTATTGTGAACTTGCGAACACAATCCTGCGCCGCACTGCACTGCGCTCGTCACCCTGAGTTATTAGATGTAAAATCTCTTCATATCCAGTAATTTCTCTGGTAACATTGCCCTTTAAACCGGAACACAGTAATGCTTGCACACTACTGCTTGGCGGTTGAATAACTGGCAAAGGTGTGGTACTTCCCCAGGCGGACTCTGTAGTTGAGTCGCTACCACTACAAAAAGAATTCACAGAAAAAGAGTGCGAGTGAGAAGAGTGAGAAAAAAATGTGCTGAGTTTAATTTCGGCGCTGTGCGCTATTCAAACGACCTCCAGAGTCCAGTCTGACCTATATTGTTTACGGATGCTTAGAAGAAAATGTTACATTGTATGTGACCTATTTCATTTTATACACTGAAATAGCAAAGATTTACTGCTTATTTACGTTTGTAATCTAGAGCTCTCGTACTAACTTGTTGACAATGCTCGTATAAGATTTTATCTACACAGAGTGCCAAGAAAACTCCGTTTCTTGATTCATATTACTATTTCAAAAAGCATTCCAATCTTTTCTCGCACTAATATTACGCAATTCTACTATACTGTAGTACCTAGTAGGACTTTTAAGTAGAGTCAGCTTGTGAAAGTACCACATCTTTGCCAGTTCAACTTTAGGCAATGAGGCCGCCAGTTCATTCACAGGTAATGCAATCCAACTAAATAAATACGAAAGCTTGTCGGGTTGTGTGTGTGTGTGTGTATGTTTGTTAATCCTTCACGCTGAAAAGACAAAAAAAATATTTCAAATACTAGTTTATTATTATACAGGGTTAGTTCTAATCAGTTAGCATCATTTTAAGGGCATATTCTGTACATCAAACAATCAACTTTTACTATGGGGCCAACATTGAAATCGCAAAAAAATTATAACTGTTCCATCCATTTTGCCTAAGGTCGATGAACTTTTTGTATCCATGGAACAGCTGATAATTATTTCGCGTTTTGAATGTTGGCCCCATAGTAAAAGTTGTTTGTTTTGATGTACAGAACATGCCCTTAAAATGATGCTAACTGATTAGAACTAACTCTGTATACTTAGATCCAAATCGCTAATAGCGTTATCGCCAAACAGCACAGTACGGCTCTTAAATCACGTTAAATCACCAATAACCAGTCGTCGATAATATCCCGCAGTTTCGGAAGCCGGTTTGGCCCGCGTGGCTTCCTGTATTGTTATTTTGCTCGTATATCTGCCATTATTTCAATTGGGTTTCGTAACAGTTTTGATATCTTTGCATCTAAATTTTAAACGTTTCAATTTGACTTGCTCCTTGTACTTACATAATAAGAACTCCCAGCCCGTAACCAGAATTTTCGAACAAACCTCTTTACTATGCCATATTATGGGCATTTTTTTACTTAGAGTTTTCCACGAGTTTCCACACGAATTTGACCAAATTCAAATAACTTTATTTCTTAGGGAGTTTCATACAACTTTATATCCTTTAAGTAATGCTTTACTTTACGTTGAGGTTGTATGATATGTAATTGAACATTGTCGAGCAGGTGGTGTGAAAAATACTTTATTTATCTCTCTTTTGCTTTTGTGAGAGTTGGTCTGGTCAGTAGCCACTTGTTTTTATCTTACGGGTGGATCACATTGCGCCAAATTTAAAGACTTAAATACCTACTTTGCTAGACTTTGTTTTTTTAGGTTAGTTTAACATATTTAAATTTTATTAATCTTAATGTTTTTTAAATTGTAATTTATATTTTGTTCCTCGAAATTTAATTTAATTTCGGACTAAGAATACCTAATGACATTATATTTACAAACCATAAAATAAATAAATTATAATACCTACTTATTAATCTGAAACAGTTTATTACAGCTTTTAGTAAACAAGCTATCGAACAGTGGATGACAGTTAGTTGCAATAAATTACAAATAGCCGGAAGAAAAATATATTTATTATTTCTTTCTTCTTATTATGTTTGTGTTGTTTATGAGCAAATTAACATAATCAATAAAGCAATAAAAAGAAAAGGATCTTTAGGATAATCATCCGGAACATCCGATAGTGAACGGACTGTAGTAAATAATATGAACACGCTCGATCAGGGGCCGCAGGTACCATGAACTCTAAAAACCATGATTGTTAGGTTCATCCGCCGACGCTGTGCGACCGTGAATTTTATCGCCCCGCAATACGTACGGTTCGTTGAGGAAATGGCAGGAATGGATTTAATTAACATGTCATATACGACCCCTGATCTATCCTACGGCAGCGTACAATGCCTACAAGTGTATGTCAATCTTTAAACGACTTTTTGTGCGAAGCCAGGTTTCGCTAGTTCGGATATATTCGGAAAACTTACAACATCTAGTTATTTCCACGTTCTAAATCATAAGTAGCTAATTACTAAACACGTTGATCGCAGGACATTTGAATTGGCAAGTGAGGCCAAGTGTAGAGCTCATGAATTTGTAATTACAATCTGCATTGATCAAATGTCAGGGACGATGTAAACGGTGGGCAACCTTCGTGCTCACTTGGTCGCAGTCGCAGCTCGGATGTCATTACCACTTTTAGGCCGGTTACAGTGCTCCTATGCGAACCTACGTCGTCGGCGCGCTTGTCATTTATACGGGGTGTTAGTTTGCACACCGTTATCATTCTAGGATATCATTGTACTCATCATTATGAACAACTTTTACTATGGGGCCAACCCTGAAATCACGAAAAAAACAGCTGTTCCATACAAAAAGGTTCCTTTAATTTCCTTTAAAAAAAAAAGGTATTTTTTTCGCGATTTCAGTATTGGCCCTATAGTAAAAGACAACTTTACATAATGATGAGTACAATGGAATCCTAGAAGGATAACGGTGTTCAAACTAACAGCCTGTATATGAAAATTCTAGAAAACTTACAATGCTGCTACACTGACCGTCCACACGCGTACGATGCTACGCACTGCGTACCTACGAGGATCCTCTCGGGACACACCGATGCGACACCGAGACGCATGCGAACCTGGTCAAGACTCGTCTCGTCCCATCTCGTCAATTCGGAGAGATCAGTGTATATTTTGGGGTCCGCAATCTATAACCGCATTCCAGCTTCCATACGGGATGCTTCTTCCACCGCGCGCTTCAAAACCAAGCTGAGAGCGTGGTAACAAGAGAATTTGTTTTATGACATTGAAGCTCATTTAAAAAAAATAAGAGATTATTAGGATATTTTTAACATTAATTTGTTTTTTTAAGTGATTATTTTAACATGCCTACTTAATGAAAGTGCATTTGGTGGACCGATCGTATCGCTAGCGCGTTCATTGTGTAACGACTGTACCAGGTCGGTCAATAAGTATCGCGAGGACCAACCGTCGTATGCACCGACGCCGACGGTCGGTCGAGCACTATTACCGCCCTTACACACGGAAATGTGACTAGTACACAATATTTACCAAATAAATGGTAGTCGTTCTTACTTTTAAATGATTACAGTAGAATTCGGATATAACGGCTCATAAAACTCGCCCTTACACACGGAAATGTGACTAGTACACAATATTTACCAAATAAATGGTAGTCGTTCTTACTTTTAAATGATTACAGTAGAATTCGGATATAACGGCTCATAAAACTCGCCCTTACACACGGAAATGTGACTAGTACACAATATTTACCAAATAAATGGTAGTCGTTCTTACTTTTAAATGATTACAGTAGAATTCGGATATAACGGCTCATAAAACTCTCTTTATTTGTATAAATAGTAAATAGGTACTTTGAAAACAAATCTTGATAGTTTTTAAATTATTCTATTTGTCGTATTGATTTGAAACTTTATAAGTACTTATATACCTTTATGGAATATGGATGACAATATACTAATCTGGTACCAAAGAGATGATCCGAAGATGAAGCCAGAAGTCTAGCCAGTCCAGAAGCCAAAGCCTTCGGGCTAGACTTATCTATACTATTCAGATATAGAAGAACTCTGCTATCGAATAATTTTACTCTTCAATTGCATGGCTATAACCAAATACCCTAAAACTCCGTAAACCAAACATGTGGTTAGCTTTGACGAGTCCAGTACATTATTGTATCTGAAATTTGTAATGAAACCTGATGAAGAACATTTTCAACGCCGACAAAACAATCCTTGTAAGCAATTACAGTTTCATTTAATTTCGGTTATTCTAATTTATACAGCCACACAGGCTGTAAAAATTGACAAAATCGAGAAATACGAGAAACCTGCAAAGTTTTACCGATGTATTGTCGGTTCACCGTATTTGCGCTGCAGTTGCATTCGACAGGCGACCTTGCAGCTCAATCGTGGCCCACATCCACCGTGTGAAGGGAGTGATTACCCTGCGATCGAACACGCCCGGATACGTGAAACCCGTCGTTACACCAATTAATTGCATTGCAAATACTCAATTGGTACTGTTTTGTAAAGGTTGGAGCAATTTGACTGTTTATTTGTGATCATGTTACATATTAAAGGTAAGCCTTTGTTTTTATATTTCAATCATAATGTTATCTTTACGCAGGTACTTACGTCAAGGTAAAAATAAATAATAACAAAACTTAAATATCTGAAAACCAGAATGTCTGTTTCTGACTAAGTAATTATACTTGCTTTAATATTTAATTTGTCTCTATCTATCTTTTTTGTTTTTTTTTAATTTATTATGTGTTATTTAAATTTATTTTATGTTTAGGGTTCCCTTTATTTTTCACTGTAATGTGTGTCAATAAGTAGTTTCTTACTAAAATGTGCTATACACAAGTATAAAATATTCCCTTGTCACATGATAAAGGATAAAAGGAGGATAGGAGTATAGTTGACTGAGCGGACAGGTTCCTGTTTAGTGGTAGTCATGGTGAGACAGATATGAAAAAGTAGGAAGTATACAGGGTTAGTTCTAATCAGTTAGCATCTTTTAACATGTTCACGGCATTATGAGGTCTAAAAGTCACAAGCGTGACTTCTCGCTGATGCGGCAGTCAAAATCGCGTTCTTTCACTCTGTGCGGGAGGCGACTATTTTAACATTTCTTTGAGTATGACAGAGACAAATACATAAAATTGTTTCTCTTGCGAAGTCAAGCCCTATGGCGTAGTTAATAAGATATGAGGTTGAAGAGCACTCATACGCACTGAATATAAATTAATTACGCTACTATGCGAAGTGAGGTCTAATCTGTCTCAAAAGTGGTTGGCCTCATAGACGCACGGAGTGAAGCGCGGGCGGCGCGGGCGCAGCGTATCCTAGCGTAGTAATGCGACAAATTTCGATACGGAAGCACGCTTCTCGTCCGCGATAAATGTTATAGCACCTGCATTTCTCTTTTATTTCCATCACTAGTAGAGACACAAATGGAACTTCTTTTTAGTGCGATGTGAGGCAGAACCGATGTTTTTTTTTTTTTTCATTTATTCACAACTGCGGGCGAAGCTAGATTCAACTTGAAAAACTATTAAAGTTTATAATAGTAAAAAGTTTCAAGCAAATATTTTCAATTTTAAGCTATATTTAATGTAGTTTAAAACAGTATTTTATATTTAAGGTGTTTTTAGGAATAATATTTGGTGAGGCCGAAAAGCTCTCATTCGCACTGTAAAGAAGTTCAACCTTGCCTCGAAAATACCTCATTCGCAGACTGAAAGTCCATCAAAAATAGTGTCGCAGTCAACGTGTTAAGGGCATATTCTGTACTTACATCAAAACAAACAACTTTAACTATGGGGCTAACATTGAAATCACAAAAAATAAAACAGCTGTTCCAGACATTTTGCCCAAGGACGATGAACTTTTTGTATGGAAAAGCAGTTTTTTTTTCGCGATTTCAATTTTGGCCGCATAGTAAAAGTGGTTTGTTTTGATATACAGAATATGCCCTTAAAAGGATGCTAACTGATTAGAACTAACCTGGTACTTATTTTGTGAGCTTGTATTTCGCAAATGACAAGTGAAATTGTAGCACCAAGGCGACTTCACCTATTAAGAGTGCGACTAATGCCAGAAAAATTACAGACTTCACCCGCGCTTCTTGCATTAGTTTAGAGTCGAAAATCGCACGATACAATAGGCTAGATGACTGGTTTTTTTTTTATTGTCCTATTAAAATGTGGCCCATAAATATAGCTGATTAATGAAATGAAAATGAAAATCTGATCAAAAATAAGGAAGTTATAAGCATTTTAATATCGTGCTAGACAGAGAGGCGAAACAGCAAATCGTGACGTCACTTCTCAGGACGCCATATAAATTATATTCTGACAAGTAAGGCGTGACGTAAATTTATGTTTTGTGGGAAAGGGACAAAGTTGTCTCTAACGAAAACTTTAAAACGAGAACATTATTAACCGATTTTAATTATTTTTTCGTTAAACATACTATATTTACTTAAATTCTTCATCAAAGCTATTGGTTTCAACTATATAAACATCAGTCATCTACCCTATTGATGATCATGATGGCTTTGAGCAATTTAGGTGGGGTTTTATTTAATTATTCAAAATGTAGGCATAAAATAAAAAAAATTAACGGCTACTGTGCTAAAACATTAGTTTGGCTATGTAATTCGTAAAAAATAATTTGGTGCTGTCGCTGATAATTTAGAGCATTTGAATTAAAACAGTTTTTTTGTTGGTAATTACTATTTTATTTTTAAAATAAACCAGAATATTTTCCAAAATTCTATTCAGTTACTCGGCTTCTTTACGTTTTTCCACTACCTGTAGTATTTTTTTAATCTGAATATTTACGTTATTTATCATTAAACTATGTGTTTAAAAATACACCTTTTACTTACTTTTGGCATTAGTCGCTTTCTTAACTGCGAAACATAACATCAGTGCTACTTTTGTCATATATCTATGGATTACGATGACAAAATACTTAATTGCAATAAGTATCTATATTGTTTGTATATTTTAAAATGGAGATAAGCAAGTATAATATACGATTGCTGGAAAACTATAGCAAACAGTTTTTTTACTATATAAGTTTAAAAAAAGGGCTTGTATACAGTATCTACAATTATTCTTTTTTTACTTTGTAGGACAAAAAAAAAGTATTATCATATTAGATGGCGTAAAAGGCTGTACTATCGCTAAAAGCTAATCACTTCTCAACATTCCTGACTTATACGTAATTACTAAGATAAAAGATTTAAAAGATCTTGTCATAAATTAGAAAACCAACATTCATGCAAGAGATAAGTGTAGCTTCAGTCAACAAGCTTTGTGAGTTGCGTGATGTAGCATTTATGAAAACAAACGAAACGAACACACGACTCTACAAAAGCTTAACATTCCAACAAAACTTTGCAAAGTTCTACAAAAGCGTTTACATCGCACATGGTTTAAATAAACGTTTTATATGGAAACGTGTCTTCATCCCAATTAACCGATTTACTCTTGAACAAACAAACACAACGTCTAGTTACAGCAAACATACAAGCTCTTGAGTCTTTATTAGATTTCAGCTGTAGAATGACGTCGTTTACGCAATCTGATGCCACTCATCCATCGGTAAATACGCACTCGGTTCGTATAATTCCATGGGAAAATAGGGGATTCGATGTAAACACTGTCCGGGCGGCCATGAGCAACAAGTCCGCTCGCTGTCGGATCGCTTTCCACACTACGTCAGTACGCGACCCCATTCGACCTTTCCGGCCTTTTACAACGTTTATGATCCAGTCAATCCTAATCCACTACCCACGCATCCGAAGAAACGCCTTCATGCGTAACAATTTATTTTCCAACTTAATTTGCTTAGCGCTCGAAACACTCCATGATTATCCTAGTTCTATTTTTAACTTTTTCCAGCAAAATTTGTACCTACATACATAATAGATTGGAAACAATGTAGCGAAGAGAACAGCGGCTGCGTACGCTATCGTTTCACTACGCCGCGCCGTAAGGTTGCATTGCATACAAACAAAAACAGAAAGTACCATAGGCCGTTTGCAGCGTGGTATGGCTGCCGCGTGCCAGCGTGGCGGTGGCCGGCGAGTGAGGCGGGAGGCATTGCAGTGCCGTCAGCGGCGGCAAGTCGCCAATCATCTCGGATTCCTAGCCTTACAACAACAGGCGCGATCTCACGTCGCGTCTCGTTGAGTCGCGCAACCGGCACTGGAGGAACCTTCGGGCGCGGAATGGCGCGCAATTGCCAGAACGGAGGCACGCATGCGCGAGTTAACGCGGGAAGTATATTCTAGAAGAGACTTCCGCATAGCTTAGTGAAAATGAAAAGGCTTTTTGATATTTTTAGATCAATCCTTGATGATAACTCATGATTTGAACAATATTTTATAGGGTGGAACCAGAATTCACTTTTTTCTAGCAATGTTGTTTCGATTCTGCGAAACCATAACTGATAGCGTAAAAGGTATGTTTAAAAAGAGTACTAAAGCCAAATACCATCCACTAAATTTACTCACGTAAGTTAGCAAATCCATTCTATTCCATTTATAAACGATCCAATAAACGCTATTGTCTTTGGTTTAGACATGAAACTAAGATTCTAATTAAAATCACTAATGGGTTAAGACGAAATCCTAGTATCTTCACTTAGGTAAGTACGATATTTCCACGCCTTAGCCTGCCTGAGAACAATTATTAGCGAATTCCTGGGAAGCGAATAATTTATTAAAATTAACTGGCGCTGAGATTCCGTGAGGGTAAGTGGGACATTGGGTCAAGGATGGTCGCGAATCCTTGGGCCTTTGTTAGTAACTTTAGAACCTTACCTATACATTAACCGTTAGATAGTTCAACCATCGTTTTTATATCTTTTTCCACTGAGTAGGTATCTGTCGTATTATCTTTCATTTCAGCATGGGCCTTTGTTAGTAACTTTAGAACCTTAACTATTATACATTATCCGTTAGATAGTTCAACCATCGTTTTTATATCTTTTTCCACTGAGTAGGTATCTGTCGTATTATCTTTCATTTCAGCATGGGCCTTGGTTAGTAACTTTAGAACCTTACCTATTATACATTAACCGTTAGATAGTTCAACCAAAGATAATAATTATAATAATAGGCTAGTAGTTCAACCATCTTTTTAATCTTTTTGCACTGAGTGAGTAGGTATCATCTGCCGTATTATCTTTCATTTCATCAGGGGCCTTTGTTAGTAACTTTAGAGCCTAACCTATACATTAACCGTTAGATAGTTCAACAATCTTTTATATTTTTTTCCACTGTGGTAAGGTATCTGGAGTTTTATCTTTCATTTCACTATCACCTACGGCTTCCGGCCTTGTCCCACACAATCTTATATTTAATATTTTATTATTTAGTTGTTCAACTATTTTTTAGGGTTCCGTACCTCAAAAGGAAGAAAGGAACCCTTATAGGATCACTCCGTTGTCCGTCTGTCTGTCTGTTTGTCTGTCAAGGCCCTTTTTCTCTGAAACGAGTCGAGGTATCACGTTGAAATTAATATCGTAAATAAAATATATTTTACAACAGACCACCGATCTTTTATAGTCGCCTATAGTCGGGACACGCCTAGCCATTGTGATATGTAGGCTCGAGCCCAGGCCCATTCGATTTTCAGAGTTCACGTACGCATTTAAAAACTCATACAATGGTGGGTTTGCGGAAGATGTATTTATTGCGAGTAAACTATTTATTGCCAAAATTGAGACACACAATTTTTTATGAATGTAATCACCTCTTACGCTCTCTAAAGATATCAACAAAACTCAAGCATTTAAGCATATATTCCTAAAGCTATGTTATAAAGCTACGTTTGTTCAGTATAACAATGGCTATAATATACATCCTTGCGAACATCTTGATGCCCGAAATCGTTTCGCTTGCCCGAGATCTTAGATATATCGTAATACAAGCACTCTTCAATTGGGTTGATATCACCCTTAACATAATATGGGGTCTTTAAGACGTCTTTTAAAGGTGGACGCACACTTATCTGCATCGAATGCATCCTATGCGACGTGTTATTAACCATATTATCTACATGCTAACTACAGTAGTGGTAGGACTCTGTCAGTAGTGGTAGGACTCTATCAGTAGTGGTAGGACTCTATTGCAGAGTCCGCCTGGGGAAGTACCACATCTTTGCTAGTTATTCAAACGTCAAGCAGTAGCATTTTTTATTTTAAATGAACTATCAAAATCCAAATTTTCGTGACTAAAAGTACAAAAACAAAGGACTTTCATACAAACTCCCCCCCCCCTTTCCCCCCCTCGAGTGGTCGAATTTCGAATAATCCTTTCTTAGTACACCCCTCCGCATCGAGACGAATACACCCTCCAAATTTCAAGTCTGTACGACCAGCGGTTTGGGCTGTACGTTGTCTGTCAGTCAGTCAGTCAGTCAGTCAGTCAGTCAGTCAGTCAGTCAGTCAGTCAGTCAGTCAGTCACCAATCAGTCAGGACAGAGCCTTTTATATGTATAGAAGATAGATAGATTTCTTGTAACCTACATTAAAGCGGGATAGATGTGCGAATAATAATTTTGAAACATTGGCTTCGCGAGGACCGGGACCTCATCTTCTTGTCAAAAATGTGTCTTCTTTTTAGGCATCTGCGCAAAAAAAAACTTAACCGTGGGTAACAACGGATTACGATTAATGAAAAATTTGGCCCTAAATGCTTAACTGTCTGTTGTAAAGGTGGGCCTGGTGCTAATTCAGCCATATTTGAGTGCTGATTAGGGTAGATAAGGGTAATTTTGCGTATACAGATGTCATTTTAATGTGGACTTGTTGCTAATGTTGTTCTTGTTAAGTTATTATGGCTTTAAACGTAACGTTCTTGCTCTAACTTGTAAAAATATATTATACCTCTATATTGTATAAATATGCGTGTGCTTCTACATGTACCTATTGTACTAATGTTGTGTAGTAGTGTTTAGTACATATATAATAAAGGCTTTAGGTAAGTATTTTCCCATAGGTAGTGGCCTAGTAGCCTAGTGGTGAAATGTTCACATAACTTGTACATACTAAGCCAAAGTATGGCCACGTCCTTAATAAAGTCATGTTGCAGTTCTATGATGATTTAGGGCATATTTACCGTGATTATGTTGAAGGAAACGAGCTCTCGACATTTCAGGGTATGGTGATGTTCAAGGGAGACTGAAGAATGCGGGTGGTTGTTAAAAACATAATCAAGGTAAATATCCCGTAAATAAATATAGAACTAGGACCTGGGTATGTCCTGAAACTGCAACTAAAACCACCGGAGGATGGGCAGCAGCGTCCTCTTAGTTAACAGTGGTAACACTCTGCGAGCCCCAAGTCGCCTGCCATGCGTGGGGATTATGGCAACCCTTCCCTATTAAGGGAGAGGCCTTCGTCCATTAGTGGACGTCTTCTGGCTGATAATGAAATGTAGAACTGTAAAAAACAACCGTGACTCTTTAACACAGAGAAACATAATGGAATCAAACAAAAAACCCTAAACTAAAAATCAGGATCTTTTACTCGTATACTCTATTAGAATTAAATGTGCTTATAATCTACAAACATTTGTTTACTTACGTAACTTTGTGTGTAAAACAGATACCTACATACAACCAAAAACAATATCCTCGAAAGCAGTCGCACAGTCAGTAGAGAATAGAATATAATCATTAGTAAAGCTCTCGCTATAGTTAACTGATACACTAAAACTGATTTAAAAAGTTAACTCTAAAAAGAAGATTTTATTTTAAACTTCGAAAGAGTCAGTTCATTGACATAAAACAGCGCTCACACTACCACCCGCTAAGTTAAAACGATCAGACCATTCAGGGGCGGGCAGACTAGCGATATTTAGCATCTGCGACCGGCGACTTAGAGGGGTCGCACATTGATTCGGCACGGCACCCGACAGGCGCCGGACGACCGTAACACACTGCGCACAATTAACTGGTGCGAGCGAGACGGGCGTCTCGAGAAATTTCTTACGGGTGTGCGGGACCTAGTACAAAATGTATGCACGGAGCGCCTTCGGGCGAAACCGGGCGGTTTTTCTATCGGGTTTTTTCGCCGTATGCGCCCGGCCTTAGCGATTGCATCGATACTAAGTATATCACGTTTTGTGATTTCCTACGATCGATTGCGATATTGAAATCGTGCGCCTTGACGACTGCATGGATGCTGCATTGTGTAAAGGTGACTTCGATCTGCTTTCGATTGCGGCATCAAAGACGCGCATTTTCAACAGACTTCAAAAAAGGAGGTACTTAATTCGACTGTATGTTTTTTTTTTGTATCCATGTTACGCGATTACTCCGCCAATTATGAACTGATTTTGATGATTCATTTTTTTAGTCGGTAGGTACTTCCGAGGTGGTCCCATATAAATTTTATCGAAATCGGTTCAGTAGTTTGGTTTTTAAATCAAAATTACTAAAAAATATGAAGATGTCATCTAGGTATTCGAAGTTAAAGTCGGTTGTATTTTGTTTAAAAAGCGTATTATAGTGACTCTATATTGATGATGTACGACGCGTGGAGAGGTGGGAAGAGCGGTAGGAGTGGTGATAAAGCATTCAAACTTGATCGTCGCGACTGCAAATATTATGTTTGCACCTAGAAGTGTTCAGCTGGTGGTATCAAACTTCCGAAAAGCGACCGAACGGCCGATGCTAAAAGTCGCTAGTCGGGTTAGGCCCTTATGTCGACATAAGGCAGCATACTCACACGTCCTCCAATGGCTGACAACTTACCTGTAATGAAAAAACGAGGCATTTTAATAAATCGTCACTTCACCACATCTGGTGTACGTAACAAACTGTGAACGTGGATTTACATAAAATAAATGGTTATCTGACTCGGTTGGAGTATATGAAATGAAAGATACGTTGGATAAAGTGATTGATTTGGATGTTGGATGGAAGACTAGAATAACGTACCATTTGGCATTATAGTTAAAATTAATACAATTCAAGTTGTTTTTCTTCGTAGGCATAATAAGGCAATTTTTTTTACAAAACATAAGGTATACTCTGCTTACGTGCTAACCCTGGCCAATGAAAGCGGATCATACTTTACGAAAACTGTGCATTTGTTGCTATTGTTTTTAGTCTACTGAGAGGAACATTTGGGCACTTACTTAAAATTAGGACCATATCCTATCCATATTGATGTAGTCTTAACATGTAAAATAATAAGCGCACGCAATAACCAACCGGCGCAAATACTTGAACCAATTGCTGAATTGTGTAGAAAAGCATGTAACGTCTACATTATAGAACGTTGCTAATTATGTTGGGATAACGTGTCTCTTTTATTTTATCCTCGCTTGTAAAATAAAGAGAGCATAGCTTTTTATCGGGTCGGCCATGGACAACTATTGTTGTCAAAATATTTCGCGTTTTATTTTGTCCAATTCACTGAACTTGTGCTATATGTTCAACCACTATAGTTGGAGTTTTGGCGGGAACACGGAATAATCATGTCGTTGCATTCTATTATTTTCTGAAACTTGTTTTTTTTCACGATTTAATGACTAAAAATGGTGGTGTTTTATTCATTGAGTGTTGAATTACATGCACAAGTGTGGGCAAGTGATATAATGTGGTAAAACATGCCATTTCGTGTTGTTTTCAAAACTACGTAGAAGTTCATAGTAAAGTCGCCACAACTTAATTAGGGCATGTCTTTGACACAACTATGACAAATTTCGTGTGACTAACTGTGATTTCATGACATGTTTGACTTGATTTTAATATAAAAACTTGAAAATTCATAAACATGACACTGGCAGAATGCACAACGTGCGATGCCAATAACTAAGAAAAAAACACTATAGTTTATGAATATGACAGAAATTTGTCAGTAAAGACGTTTTGTAGTGCTTTATTGTGAACTACATATTATATTAAAAGTGTCTTAAAGCAAGGTGTCACTCCGCAGTTTAGGCATGTTCAATGCAAGGCAGAAGTCAGTCGCCGCCCGCACGCTTGCCTCGTCGCACGTAGCTAAGCATACGTGATAGAAAGAGAGCGGTATAATATCTAGGTGAATATAGCGAGCGGTATCCAGCGCTGTGCGCGTTGAATTGCTACTTTATTGCCTAGTAAATAGAGTCCTTATTTAATTCAATTCCTTTGCGGAATGAACTTTCTGTACGTAGTACTATTATTTATTCTGTGCTTAAAGCGCGATTCTGCCCACATCCTTATCATATGAACATATTCTGTCTGATCACGCAATCCGTCGCAATCGTACGATTGCGTTAGTAGATAATTTAAACGAAAGCTGTGCAACATTTGTCTGAATATGCAATGGTGACAGGCACCCAAATTCAATACAGTAATGTGCTGTGGTAAATTAATAACGACAATTTCTACCCAATAATTCGTACATACAGCCAAATAAAAATTAATTAAAACAAAACGTAGGTATACCATTAAAAGATACGAGTACAAGAATGCAGTAACAAAAAGCTTGGTCCGAATAAAGGCAAATGAAAATGTGATTTGGCAAGCGCGCCATAGCAGTATCGAAACGCATTTCTGGCGGCAACTTAATGGTGCGTTAATAAAACTGCCAGCGTCAGGCCAACAATTACAAAATCATTAATAAACACCCAAAATATGAAGTGGTGAGGTAATAAAGTAGAAATTCGCGAAAATTGTAGGTTTGGTGAGGTCGGCTTGCGATTTATTCATAGGAGTAAATTGCCCACATGGCTGCTGTTGGTTTATTGGATACTTTAAAAATACCTTGTTGAAGTGAAGGATTAAGTTCCGGTGAAATGAGGGGCGAACATTGAGCTAATATCTACACAACTACAGTCACAAACTTTTTTTTACAGTTTTTTGTCTGTTTTCACTTAGAGATTGTGACTCTTTAGATATTGGCTCAATGGGAGCGAAGGATTATTCGACTCTTTGGTTTGTATATACCTACAGTTCGCCTAACCAAACACTGCTACCTCTGTATGAGTCTTCGGTTAGCTGGTCCCGCTCGCCAGTGGACCCGTGGGTCCACTCACTAATCAAGATTTTATTTACATTAGATATATTAGATATTGTTGCAGAATCTAAAAGTTAACTTGTATTGAATTTTTTAATTTCGAATACCTGGATATCTTTTTTCCGTTTATTTTGAATTAAAAACCACACTACCTAACCGATTTCGATAACATTTGTATGGGACCACCATTTAACTATGACCTACCAAACAAAAAAAGTATCATCAAAATCAATTCATAATGGGCGACTTTCTGACAGGCAATAAAAAAAAAAAGAAGCTCATTATAGATGGCTCTGACTGATTTATGCCATTTTCGTCTCCAGAAAGTTCGTCTCACATAAAAAAAACTGATTCCGTCCCGCTTTGCCGAGTTCGGTCCAAAATACTGACTTTTCACAGACCAGACATGCCAGTCGATGTAAAAATTTGTATTTTGTTGATGCCACCTTTCAAAAATAGTATGCTGTTTTTGACTGGCATGTTTAGTCTGCGCTATCTGTCGGGTTTTTTTTTAAATTCATGTTTGGAAAATCGCTCATTGGCGGAGTAATAGCGTAATAAATATTAAAAAATATATACAACCGAATTGAGACCCCTTTTTTTTAATTCGTTTGAAAAATCAATCGCAATCTGTCGCAATTTTGTAGTACTTATTCGATTTTGAACTTATTAATATTTGACAGAGCTTTATACTTTGAGGCGGGTTGATATTTTATGTTCTAGGACTAGGTAACTACATTTATCACGAGTATATTGGCAGACTTACTAATACAAATTCAATTCTGGAAATGTAATGAATACATGCCCCTGGTTAACCTTCCTTGAGTACGCCTACATGCCCACGTGCTGTTAGTTTATGAGCGGTATGGAATACGATTTTAATGAAAGAAGTTTTGGAGCAGAAGACTTTAATTGACTGCCCTCAGGCCGCCTATACGATCGTAAATGCACTTATTTGACGAACTGGGTCAAAAAGCATTCTCTTTAACTTGAATGGACGTTTTTACGTACTACGTTCGTAAAGTTACGTAAATACTTGGAATATTCCAATGGGAAAAAGATATTTAATAGGACGACAAAGTTTCACATAAAATCACAATATTGTTTAAAATAGAAAAAAATAATTGTTAAATACAACAACATTTCACATAAAAACAAAATACTGGTTATTTAAAATAGTAAAAAAACTGTTATTTGTTAAACAATATTTTTTTATAAGACAACCTGCCTGCGCAAGGTTTTAGATTTATTTATACTTAAAAAACCATCTAATACTATAAGAATCTTTGTCTGACTGAGTGACTGACTGACAGACAACGCCCTGTGTGGTACAAAAATTAGCTCGGGATGATTTAAAGTGGTGAATTTTGGGAGCGGGCCGAATTTCTTTCGTACGCGGACGAAGTCGCGGGGGACCTCTAGTTATGTATATTTCTGTGTGCGCTTTCCTTTAACTAAGTAATTTGCATTTTTTCTACCGTCTCTATGACTCCGTAGTTTCATGCGCTAGCGACTTACGCCTTTTTTTGCAGTTGTGTCTTACTATCGCTTTATGTATTTTCCTATTTGTTAACTTTTTAACGGTGAGGCGCTGCGTTTGCTTCAAAACCTCGTGTTGATATTTTTTGTTTAATTTGTAAGCTCAAAGTGACAGTAGTATGCGATGTAGAAAGGTATACAAAATTCGACATGATCATCATCATCAACCCGAAGACTTCCACAGCAGAACAAAGGCCTCCGCCTTAGAGCGCCACACTGTACGACAACCTGCCATCCTGCATCCACCGGTGAAATTTGACTTGGTATTTAATTAACATTCAATTTTTATGTTGACATTAAACATTCGTTCAGCAAAGCATTCCAAAGGTCTTTGCTTTGCCGTTCCAAGGAGAGAAACTATGCTCAGGAATTCACACTACAAAGTCAATTTGCTTCCGAGACAGTTCTGAATTTATGGTAACAAGATTCAGCTTTACGGGACAAATTCCGAAAAGTAACTGTGAAATGTAGACATGACGCCACAATGGGGAATGAAAGAGGGTAGCATGAATTAAATTGTCAGATAAATTTAGGAAGCGTACCGAAATATGTTTATAATAAATATCTACAATACTCAACAGCTACGCACAGCCAGCGACGGTAATAATGGAATGGACGGGCCCAGCGCTTGCAAATCGTTCAAAATTAACAAGTCAACACAATCAAGCATTCCTGGCTAAAACTATGCATATTTTACGTTTTACGTTCCCATCCATTCATTTTATCATTGTCGCTGCGCACAGCTAGAACTTTTATTTTTGGCTGAACTGCGATTTTTTTTAAGAAAGAAAGAAAGAAAATGATTTATTTATTTTTAGAGATTCGGAGAGAAACAAAAATGCGAGAAAAGATTGGCAATAATTTTAGACCTTCCAAATGTAGGTTAACTTAGAAAATGGTACTCATCTGCCAGAAGACATCCACGCAGCACGTCCCTTAATAGGAAGGGGTTGCCATAATCCCCACGCTTGGCAGGTGGCTTGGGGATCGCAGAAAGCTCACCACCGTTGACCAAGAGGTCGCTGCTGTCCTTCCTCCCATGTGGTTTGTCTCCACGGATCCCGGGATCGGATTCAGTTAGCCACGGATCACGGGGAGTTGTATCCACCGATACTGTGATGTGGTTCTAGATGCAGTTTTAAAACATACCCAGGTACAGAAAATGGTAATGGTAGACAATGACACTGAATCCCGTTGTGCATCTCACTAAATCCAAAAGAAAATACCCATCTATAACTGGTTACAACAATAAGTTTGCTGTAAGTAGATAAATTTATTCATAGGGTTCATTGAATAGGTACTCTTTTTTACGTTTTCGCATCGCTCGTTAAGCATTCTGGTAGTGTCAAGTTTTAATACAATTATAGGACATATTGGCATACATATTGGCCTAGTTAGTACAAAGAGATGCATTTGTTACCCTATTAAGGGTATAAGGGTAGTTATATAAGGTAATGCCTTTGTCCAGCAGTGGACGTTTTCTGGCTGATACTGGTAGGCTTCATGCCTGTGGGAAATGATCAATGCCTTTTAAATTTTCAGTTGCGTTATGTGATTAAAATAGAATAGAAATGATGATAAGATCTAAATTAGATCCTGTTGATGATTCGTATCACGAACACTTTTGACACTAAATTTGATAATAAAACTCTGCAAATAATTCTTAGAATTCGTTTACTCTATTCGCTTAATCCTTATATGCAAATTCAGTTTGGCCCATGCACGTCCCGGGAAATAAGTAGGTAATTCTGTTTTCGTTGCAGAATTTTCCCCGTTAGCTTAAATTAATGAACTCTACCTGCCCTTTGCTGCTTTACTCTATTTGTTGGTTGGGCGAAGAGTTAATTGCAATTTTATTAAAGATTTAGAATTATTTTATTTGATATTACTTGCTCATTTTACTTCGGTCTTGAATATTTGTTAATGTTAGGTTTTACTGCTTTTTATTACAAAATAATAATGATTTGTTTTTTACTTAAGTCAGTTTTTTTTATGTATCTATTTATTATGAACATCAATATATATATATATATATATATATTTATTTATGTTGCTTGTCAAACAGCGCTGATTTTATGTTGACGCCGATTCAGTGATATCACGAAAGCCTAAAAACAGTGAAAAGTAAATAATAAAATGTATTTTATTTTTCAAATTTTAATAACTTTTCACAATAATGCCACCAGCCAACTAGCTTTTTGTCCAGAATGTAATACAAATGGAAGTGTTAAAAACAAAACCTTTTCTATTACCAGAAGGGTAATCGAGGAGGGTCGGCAGGGCTCCATAATCCGTTACGACTAGGCACAGAAACGTGTTATGGCATATTTCAGAACGCCGTTTCCTTAGTAATTTGTCTTTGTGAAGGTTCAAGAATCCGCCATAAGGATTTATAAAGAGGGAAAAATCCACCGAGCTTTGAATAAATAAGTACATATTATTTTTCTTAGGATAAATAAGTAACGAAATGTGAGCGTTGTTAACATGGTAGTAACCGTAAGGAATACTAACAGCCTGTAACTTGAGGTTAGTTAGTTGTTAGTTGTATTAATGACAAAGTATGATATATTCACTAAACAATAATTTATTCGTTGCAATAATAAATTAACACAATCATAATAAGAAATAATAATAATAATAAATGTATACAATCACAAACAAAAATGTACAATATCTTGGTACTAAAATTAAATTAACTTGGTAAATAAATAATTAACTATTATTAACATTGTACTAATCATCTATTGGTTACGTTAGCAGCCGTGCTAGGATACCCTGTGTTACGGCTGAAATACAACTGATATTTATTTAAGAAGTACACATGTGTACTTCATAGTCTGCAGACTATAAAAAGCAATTATGGGACTACTTCGAGAGTTACCCTTACAAACAAAAAAAAAGATTTTCTAAATCGGTCCAAGTTGACGGAGAAATTGGTGAACATACGTAAAAAATTAAAAACATTCGAACATAGAATCACCTTATTTTTTTAAGTCGGCTAAAACCAGGAGTGATCCATATCCAGCAGTAGGATAAGGAAGGCTGTGGATGATGATGTTGATTGTTTGGATAACCTCTCTAGGTTGGTAAAATTGTGTTCATCATAAATTCGCTAAACATTTTTGTGGATGTATCTACTAGCAGCGCTTCAGGGTTTCAATTGCTAAGTACCAGAGTGGTTTTGTTACGTCGCGTCGTGTGTTATGATCGTCTCGCCAATTAGTTGTACAAATAGAACCTCGCGAACAAACTGTGTTACTTTGATAATGTGAGATAAGATCTCGTCCGCTAATTTGCTAATGTTACTAAACTTGTGAATTATTGCAACTGGGTCATTGGCGATGCGAATGTCGGACAATGTCATGTCATTATTGAGAATGTCATTCCCACGGCTGATGTATTGCAGTGGCCAGAGCTTTAATTAGTCGCGATTGATTGATTATAACTGATATTGGTTGTAGTGTGAACGCTGCCTTAGTGAGCGATCGAAATTGGGGTTGCATAGTTACGCTTATCGCCGCTCGCGATAAGCGTGAACGTAAATCACGCTGATGACCCGCGCGAAACTGTAAAATGGCTGTACTATGATCCAATAAAACAAGGTCTGCTACTCCGGGAGTGACACTTGCTTACGTCACTCCAGTTGCAACTTTATGGCAACAAAATTGGAAAATTGGGAATCAAATCTGTTAATAATTTATTAATTATAAAATACACAAATCATTTTAATTGTCATTTCGTGTCCGCTCAAGCGGACGGATTCAAGTTAAACACGACTTAACATCGTTTCAACCAAAATGACATAGTTTTATGGGATTCCCACAGGTAATATACGGAGAACGGGGAGTTATGATTTCACGCTACTGGTCATTTCACGTCGATGACGTAGGCTTGTGTCACCCACGTGACCTTTGTTAATCGGGAGTGTTATACCTGGCGGAGTATATTATTATACCGTGGGCTGTACTATCGTTTGGTCTATAATCTGCTGAGCCGTACGCTGTTTTCCAACAGCGCGGACAGCAGCAAAGATCTATTTCACGATAAAACGATACAAGAAAGTATAAGCTAATGCCCCGTGCGATTTTTGTCCGCGCCGGGGCGGCAGGCGTAACATCTAACCACGCTTACTTACTTAGAATGCCGCTTAAAATTAAATGACATTGCTTACTGTTGCACTCTTAATTATTTATATTGCGCATAAGTTAAATAATTACATATGTAAACTAAAGTCACGTTTTTAAGCTTACTCGTATAGTGAGAATGTTGCCTTACTGGGCAAATGAACATTACATTTTAATCGATTTCATACGACAGGATATTATAAAAGCCCGTCTTGTCTTATCACTAGTTTTTATTTGAATTATATTTCTGCGAAAAACGTATTTAAAGACCGGAGCAAGAGGAAAGATGTATACTATCTCAAAGAGAAAAAGGCGTAAATGTATGTAAGTAAACGCATCTTATTTCAACCGACTTCAAAAAGGAGATTCTCAATTCGACTGTATGTTTTTTTTTGTATGTATATTACGCGATTACTCCACCAATTATGAACTGATTTTGATGTTTTTTTCTTGTTTGGTAGGTAATACTTTAGAGGTGGTTCCATATAAATTTTATCGAAATCGGTTCAGTAGATTGGTTTTTAAATCAAAATTACTAGAATATATGAAGATGTCATCCAGGTATTCGAAGTTGAAGTCGGTTGTATTTTTTTAAAGCGTATTAGCTCTTAATGAAATCCAGTTACTGAAATATAATTTGTGAAGGAAGAATCTACTGCAGCAAATAAAATTATCATGAAGCATTTCGAATAATATTGAATAATGACCATTAATTCGTGCCCACTTACATCATTCGTACCGATTAATTAACCGAGTATTAATTCATAAATCGACGGCTGTCGATTAAATCGACTTCATCAAAAGCCAATGTGCTGTTGAAATGTGGGCTGGTTTAATAACATATTTTTGGGCTTCGAATATTATGTGTTTGAAATGAATTAATGTGTTTTTTAGGGTTCCGTAGTTTTGAAAACAATAAGAAAAGACATTATATGTCTGAGTTTTCACCACATATTTTTTTACGTTTGTGAAAGTTCGCTGTTGGTGAAAATCTTTTTAGGGTTGCTTATCCAAAGAGAATCCAACTGTACCCTATTATTAAGCCGCCTACTGTGTCTGTTTGACTGTTCATCCACCTTTCCGATCTTTACTGACCAACAATCTCGTTAATCGTAACAAAGTAATCGTAATTTTAAAATAAGAGATTATTAACGTATTTTTATAATTATTATTTCATTTTAGTAAGTGATTATATTTTTGTGACATACTTAATGATTTCCTTGTAACTTTGGTGTTATCAAAAAACTATTTGTATTAGAGTTAAATTTTCACAGAATATTACCTAGTGCTTGTGGTGGTATGGAACTCTATTTGTCCGAGTCGCAAGTCCGACTCGTACTTGACGGCTTTATATCCTTTACCGCGGAGCTTGAGAGTGCTGTTTTTTTTATTCGAAATAAGTTTGTGTTTGACCACATCTTGCCTGATGTTAAGCAACGATGTTGTCATAAGATAGAGCACGCGTACCTAGAAAGAATCTGGATCTATAAGTTGATTCAGGTGTTTTTGATTATTACTGCACATTAAATATTGCAAAATTGATTTGTTTAAAAGGATTTTTAGGCGCGTTTCTACGGCTTTACTTAAAATTGTTGTTAGTTAGTACCGCGCTCTTAATTTTTGTATTGCGCGGAAGTTAAATGACGTTTGTTAACTTAAGCATCGTAATTAATTAAGGCCCATAACGTCTCGATTGACTGTTTCATATGTTTTTTTTACGGTTTTGAGGGGACCGAAACTATAGTCGGAGTATCCGACTAATCTATCCCGTCTAATAAAACAAAAATGTTGCAAAGACTTCGCTGCCTTCGCTCTCTCGGTCAATAAATGCATTTTAAACTTGATAAGATGGATGGCACTTATTTTCTAAACGACCTTCATAATGCTGCTTCGCAATAAACTGTTATCCTCCAAAGGTGTTATTGAAACTAAAACATTTAATTCTCCATCAAGCAAGTAATGTACTTATCTAGTACCTATATTTTGTGTCAAGATATTTTGACCAAAGCTCGGGAAGTGAACGCGATCGCAGCTCGGGGCTGGGTCAAGGGTCATTGGATCCTCTGTCACTGCGGGGGCAGCCCCGCCCGACTGTATATAGGATAACGATAATGGCCCATTGTGGCCTCATTACCTCCCTATATTGGGGCACTTATCACAACGGCCAATGTTTTGTCACGATCTTCTAATAAACTGTAAGGGGTTTGTGAGAACTGGGCTCACACGCTTGTTGTATGGGTATACTAAACTTGGGTCTGTTGTCTTAAGTATTTTAGATGAAATAATACGTGTTTCATAAATTATGCGGTGTAGCAATACTTAACTACTAAAGGGTGATCTACCATCAAATTGGAACACTTATTTACTAATTCGGGAATAAACTGTGTCTTAATGACGAAATTAATCATGTGATTGGTAAAGCAAAGGGTCACTCACTCTTTCATTCACTCACCCATTCATTTATTCACTCACTGACTGAACACGAAATCTCAAAAACGACTTGTTCTCTGATTCTGAAATTTTGCAGGTAGGTAGTTTATACGTAGGAGACGTCAGCTATAAGACAGATTTTGAGACAGAGCCCAATTAAGAGAGTGAAAAGGCGGATGATGTTGTTTTTTGAAGATATAGTGATGAAAATTTGCATTTGGATAAACTGTAAAACAAAAACAACAATACTATTTGGCAGGAGTTACATAATATATTTGGGAACGGGGCGAATTTATTTCGCGGACTGAGTCGCGGTGCGACCTCTAGTAGATAAATATTGGTGAACATTTACACACAACGCAACACAACATTTACATTTACAACGCCATCTAGGTCCAAACTATAGACAAAGCTTATAATATGGGAACCAGATAGCTGATAGAAAACTTCAATATTAAGTACTTTTTGTAAACACATACCTAGTACTTATATAACATACAACCCCAGACACAGAACAAATATCTACGTTCGTCATAAACGCTCGTCCTGGGTAGTGGTAGTCAAATAATCGATGATGCGTAAGAAAACAAAGCAAGTGCTACGCTTCTAAACATTCCTTGATAAAAGTCCCCCAATCTGTAGTCGGAATATCACCCCAAGTACGCATAAAATGTCAAATTTCTTTATGTTTGTGTATTTATATAAACGAGTTACATAAGTGCCCCCCGCAGTTCATTACGTTATGGTTCCGTCATTCACCGGTATGCGTCAATTGCATTTCCCGCCGCTGTAATGTATCATTCATGAAAAGGCTCACGTAGCGGCGTTTGTAAACATGCAATCATCAGTTGGAAATAAAGCACCGGCCGCACCGGCCCGCTATAAAGTGAAATTGTGGCTTGTGCCTGCTTGATATCAAATATTTATGCGCGCGCGGAAAGCCGCGGGCACAGACCGCCTCGCAATGGGGCAAAAACAGTATAAAGCGTGTTATCCGCCAACAAATAACATTTAACTTGAAAAACAACGCCCGAAACCGGCTACGCTTTAACGGATTTAAAAATTGAATGCTATTTGCCGCAGCACAATGTCGCATCGTATCCCGTTACGAATAATATAACATTTTTTTCTCAATTATCTTCAGAGCTATTCGCGCTATTTTTACGCACTGCTAAGTTGTGAAACTCTCCACTGGAGTCTGTAGGCCCTGAAAAGTATAATAAGTATAGGAGGTCTTTAAATTCTAGGCCTATCACCTATGTTTTTGCGGGAAAGAAACCTTAAATACATACAAACTTAGGTCTACTTAGCCTACTAAAAAAAAAACCAGATGAAACTCTAGGGACAATCCAAAGGCTAAAAAAGTCCAGTACCAGTGTGCAGCGGACTCAGCATGCTGGCGAAATGGCCACGTTTGAATGGCATTATTTAGAGATGTCTAGGTTAAGTCGATATAAATCCATATTTAATTAGTAAATCCATCCTTCCAGCATAAGAAAATACATTATCATGATCATCGTCATTAGACTGCAATAGTCTACATAGGCCACTTCTCCTAAACTCCTGCAACTCTGCCCAGTCGCAGCTTCAATCGACACCCTATCGAGTCCTAGCATAGGGGTCCCACACTATTACTTTAGTCGATAATTTCTTTAGTCTGTCTCCACTCTAAAGTTAATGGAACTGGTTATCTCTCGAGTTAATGGTACTGCAATTACTTGTAAAATATTGTTGTTTACTTTTACCGTTTCCTGTTAAAACATTTGCTAAAGGTTGTTAAGTTAAAGTAATATCTGCAGAGAAAGTAAATAATAAAATTTGTGTAATTCAGTAGACTCGACAGTTTTACGAAATGCGATAAGGTAGGTATTTTGTCTTCTTTTTGCAAAATGGTTATTGTGAAACGAATTATAACTTAGGTACCTTTTAAAAGCCTACAGTTGTACAAAATGTTATTAATATTAATAATAATATTATAGTATTGGTTTTAATGCATTTATAACCTATGCAAGATTTATCATAACGTTATGAAACTGAATTGCGGCGGCCTCTTGCTTTGGGCAGGTCATACCTTTGAAATACACCAATTCAAAAAAATCTAATACCACACATTTGGCCAAGGGTAAATCGCGATAAATGGTTCACTTTTTGAAAAAGCCTTGTATTTTTTTTTGTACCATAAATAATTTCTACTGATATAATAATTATCTAGCTAGGTTAACCTTTTATTTCCACTGCGGAAACTACCCCTTTTTACCCTATAGAGAACTGTTGGACTATGAAATATAAGTACAATTACAAGAACCTCTTCACATATTTATATTCAAAGAAAAAACAAAAAAGGTAAAAGGTAAGGTTCAAAGGTAATTGGTATACTCTACCAAACAAGTAGCCTACAAAAAAACGAAACACGAAATATTATGAAAACACACACACTTTGAAAAACAAAACAATAATACTACCGTCCAGAAAACCAAATGAAAAAAAAAACACAAAATGGACAAAAAACAAAGACAAAAAATACAAACACAAAAACATGAAATGGATCAAAATGAAATTAAAAGTTCTCAAGACGTTATGAACACATTAGGGGATAATTATGTGATTAAGGCCAATGTGGTTTATAGCCGAGCTAATTTATGTGACACGAAGTTAAAGGGCTTCGACGGTTACCGGATAAATATAAATTCCGGTCGCGTACTACAATATTGCCTTCATAATAAGGCTCAGATATTTTTATGCGAACCTCGTTCGCACTCTTTTTTATTTTCAGACGGAGTTGTTGCATATTCCAGTTACAAGAGCTTAACCTCTGAAGTTTTGTGTTGGTTTTAAACTGTTTTTTATTACTTTATTTATGGAAAACTACATCGGAATCTTTCATGGTATTTGAGGTGAATAACAAAAAAATTTTTTTGTAAATGAATATTCGTTATATCGATATTTAGTTATTCTTAGGTAAAAATACGCGAGCGCAGTACAGTGCGGAGCAGAATTGTATTCGCAAGTTCACAATTCTGTCACTGCTACTGTTAGTGGCAGGTGTGACGCTTAGGTACCACCAGGCAAACGTCTTGCTCGTCTCGTCACTTGATTGCATAAAAAAAAGAACTTAAACGTATTAAAATGTTTTTTCAACAGTTCCAAATGTTCAACAGTTTTCCAAGTATTCATTGCAGGGATTATACGATTATCTAAAACAAAAAAGCTAAGAATGTATTTATATCTGCCGGCTATAAACAATTAGATACGTTTTATTATGAAAACTGACGTGGTTTTGACACATTTTTGTTTTATTTATATGGGAATACTTACGTATAATTAAAAAACGTGCAACAAACGTGAGTATTCCCTTATAAATAAAAAACACGTCGCGAAATCCAGAGGAGTCCATTCAAAGAGGTGCACACATTTCGCATTCTGTGGTTGCGTACTTGTGCCATACCTATTTCATAATCACCACCCTAAGATTACGTTGTTAACTCGTACCACCACGAAATCAATTTCTTGATTATGTTTATTTATTACCGTAAGAAATACTTTTTGTGCGAAATAGAAAAAATACTCTAGAGAGTATTTTTTACTAGCGAGTAATAACGCGTCTAGTTTCCTATAAAAAGTAAGTAGTAAGAAGTAGCGATCATAACTCCAATTTACTCTTAAAAATATTTTTCGTCTAGCGCCAACTTTAAACCGGGAAACTTCCTAAGATCTCCACCTAATTCAAAGTTCGCGAGAGACCAAAGACATTCTAGCCGTTTACGGACCGAGTCCCAGTTTTAACATTTCCAAGTGCAAACAAGTCTGCGGAAGTTGCGCTGCGTTGTGGGACCACACGGGACGTGTTTATTGCAAATAGGAGCTCAGCGGAGCCGGCAGGGCTGTCACGAGGAACACACTGCGTAATCGATACTGTGGTAAATATACGATCAGATCAGATAAGCAATTTTTTTCGCTAACTTTAAGAATCATATAGAAAAAATACCTTGTTATATTGTACAGGTGAGGTTTTTATAGTTTCCAATATTCTTGTATAACATTCATTTATACCAAGGGGTTATTCGTAAAATATTCCATTAGCAAAAAGTCCTATTATCAGAACGTTTTATTCTCAATTCCATCAAGAATCCACGAATTGACGTATTCGTCTCATAGAGCACGACTCGACTGTAGGTCCTGGAGGTTGCAATATACAAAAATGAAAGAAAAATTCTGGGCTGCAAAACCTTAGATTTTTTAATAAATACGGTTAGTGTGATTCCTAAAATGCAATCTAGGCAAGTAAAATTTTAGCAAAATTAAAAAAATACTGCTGTTTAAATTTTTTTTCATCACACTTGCTCGTAAAGTGGATCTTATTGCATCGGTTTTAGGCTCATAATCCAAGCTATTACGCACCCGTGCTTTTTACTTTACATTACGGCACTTGTACTATAATAGGTATAACCCGGTAAAGTCAAGTTTGTACGTGATTGCAATTAGACGTATGTATATGAATCACTCTTAATATAGCCGGGTAATACTTACAGTTTTTTTGTAATACCAACAAAGAGTTCTTATGCCGCTGAAGTAAATGTCAACCTGCGCGCGCATTGCTGGTTTGGGCGCCATTTTCCGCAAATGTTTGTTGACGTTTTCGCTGTGTGGTTGATTATTATCAAAAAAAGTTTGTTTTTTTCCTCGCAAGGGTGATGAAAACAGTCGTATGGAACTCTTGTGCTATTAGTCATTACGCTCTCGGCTTCCTTATCGCGCTCGCCTGCGGCTCGCGCGCAATATACCGCCTTTAGTGTAATGACCAACATAGCACACTCGTATCATAATGTACTAATAATTAATTTGTTCATAAGTTACTTTGGTTTTGGTGTGCAATAAAATGTATTTTAAAATTTAAATAACTAATTGGAACAATCTTAAAAAACTTGTTTACATTTTTTCTAATGAGATTTTGTCTATCAACCCTAACTAAAAGAGAACAAGACAGGATTTTGAGTAGTGCGCTCGATAGTATCTGCAGAGTTATTTTATTTTCCTGATGGATATGGCTTGTGAGAAAAAACGTAAGTACATAAAAAGAAATTTACTCCTTTTCATTGTCTTATCTTCCAATTCATGATATTACTATTTATTTAATATTTTGTATTATCGGTTGCGTTTACTTACGTATAATCACCAGGGTTGCAGTCACTTTTCAACCGACTTAAAAAAAGGAGGAGGTTCAAAATTCAACTGTTTTTTTAAAATGTATGTTACGCGATTACTCTGGACTTGGGTATGTCATAAAACTGCATCCAGAACCACCGGAGGACAGGCAGCAGCATCCTCTCAGTTAACGGTGGTAACCATTCTGCGATCCCCGAGCCGCCTGCCAAGCGTGGGGATTATGGCAACACCTCCCTATAAGGGAGAGGCCTTCGTCCAGCAGTGGACGTCTTACGGCTGTTGATGTGACGCGATTACTCCGCCAATAATGAACTGAATTAGATTTTTTTGTTTGGTAGGTGAGAGGTCTTCAGAGTTGATCCCATATAAATTTTATCGAAATCGGTTTAGTAGTTTTTAAATCAAATTTACTAAAAAATATGAGATGTCATCCAGGTATTCGAAGCTGAAAACGGTTGTATTTTTTTTTTAAAGCGCTTTATTTTTCCAAGTCATGCAATAGTAATGCGTGGTGTTCGTGAATAAATAAAAATATTTATTTAAAAAAAAACAGCCTGGCGGAGTACTATGAAATTGAGATTAATTATATTTCCCCATGGAGTAGAGTGACACTTAATAATAAATCATTTTTTGTATGTGATGTAGTATTAATAAAATTTTCTTGAAGTACTTTGAAAATACATCGTCTACTACTGGACGAAGGCCTCCATCTTAAGGGTCGAGGTGCCATAATCCCCACGCTTGGCATTCAGCTTGGGGATCGCAGAATGTTCACCACCGTTAACAGAGAGGATGCTGCTGCCGGTAGTTCTGGATGTAGTGTACACTGTATGTAGGACATACCCACTATATAACATACCCACATTATAACTGCCACTGAAAATAACTTATATAAATAGAAACATGTTATATAATCGTCATCATTTCGATTCAAGATGTTTTTTTAATAAATCTTTTGTGTGTTTTTTTACATATGAAATGTAACGTGAATAATAATAAATGTTTCATAGAAATAGAATACATAGAAATATGTTTCATGATGATTATAATTAAGTTCACACGAAGCCGAGAAGCAACGTCTATAAGGGCCAAGTAGAGCTGCTTTGTGATTTATTCAGATGGACTTGAGAATTAATTACTTAACCAACTGCTTGCGCCGCAGGTTTCATCAATATAGATATGCTTTCAAATATGTTAGTACCTACAAACCTACATGGTATATAGGTACTCAGTTGCAGGTACTCGTAGTAGTCGATACTAGGGAAATAAGTGCAATGAAATTATGGAGTATTCAGTAAAAGCTTCATAGCATCTTTCATAGTCAGTAAAGAGAATACACACAGTACACAGACTCAGTAGAGCAGACAGTAGAGTAGATTCATAGAGTACCTAACTGAGTATATTTTTTGTAAATACTACTGCAATTGTTTATTACAAGCAGTGTCCCGCGGTTTCACCCGCGATTCGAGATAAAAAATAGCTTTTTCCTAGGTATCATCATCATCTAGAAGTCGTCCACTGTTGGACGAAGGCTCTCCCTTGTACATTATGGGTTGGCATAATTCCCACGCTTGGCAGGCGGCTTGGGGATCGCAGTATGCTTGCCGCCGTTAACTGAGAGGACGCTGCTGTCCGTTCTGAATGCAGTTTTAAGACATGCCCAGGTCCAAGGGGTAAGGGCAATTCCAAGGTATAAGCTACCTTCTACCAAATTTCATTCAAATCCGTTTAGCCGTTTCAGTGTGAAGGAGTAACAAACATACACACACATACCGACAACCTTTCGCATTTCTAATATTAGTTTGAATACAAACTTAGTTACTTCACATCTATCTTGTCCGTGATTATACAGTGAATACTTCTTTCTTGTTACATTTCCTCAAAATCAGTTTTAAGCCATTTAATTGAACAGAAACAGAGTTTCGCTCGCATGATGCATGCATAAATTATTTAATCTTGTGTATTTTTCCCGAACGCTTGTTCACCGGATTACGATGAAACCTGTACAAAAATCTGGCAAGTTTGCGACGCGGAAAGCCAACCAGCGCAGTTTAGTTTTAATTATTTTTTTATTTCAATATTTATGTAACAGAAGTTTGTAATCGTTGCCTATCGCGCCAGTAATAAGTTTAGAAAAAAATATTTTTTATTTCTATTTGTATCGTCTTTCTCTGCCACTACAGTGGCAAGTTACGTAAAAAAAAAACATTATAGGTAACAATCTCTGCCTGTCTGCTACTTATCTATGTTGATTAATTTCCGCGTTCGAGTATAAAGAGCTGCCGCAGACCGTGAATCACCGAGAACTGGCATTGTGTCGTGACTGCTACTTTAAACACCCTATGCAGCTTGTATGCGAGTAGGGTTACCATTTCGACTTCTGAAATAAGTTAGACATGTATAAATATCCGGATATTTCTATTTTCAAAATGAAATAAAAATATCCGGACATGATTATATGCGGCGGATATGATTTATATTTTCAAAATGAAATAAAAATCGCGAAAAACAAAAGAAATTAAATTAAGAAAAATTCAATAAATAAGTAAATGCTTATAACACTAATACTATCACATTAGATCAATATCACAACTGAAGAGTTTTGTGACTGAGTGAGTGCGCGAATATACTTACATCTTTGTTTTTACTTCTTTCTTCACACTGTAATGACTAATTAATGACTCAAGGTTTTTTTTAGGATACAACCTCATTTAATACATAAAAGAAGTTGCCTATAACTTTTTTTTTAATAAATACTGTTCTCGTAGGATAGCAGATTAAAACAGTTCGCTACTAGCTAGTTTGTATTTTATAATTTTTTATTTCATTTTTACGTTTAGCATTCGATTGAAAATCAGTTAATAATAAAAAATGCAGACAAGTTCAGAAAAAAATCGTTAAGCCCGGGTATTAACCGGGTTTATCCGTACAGTTGGTAGCCCTATGCAAGGGGACGTAGCATTTATTAGTTTTGCCATAACAAGATTTTAATTAGATACTTTGTGGCGATAGTTGGTAGCGAAAATGTTCAAGATATTTTGGGGTTTTGAAGTCCAGTGAACTTGTTTTCGAGAAGTAAATAATAATTTCTGATAATTGACACTTTTGTTAAGATATTCGCAGGAACATGGTGCAAGCAACTGCTCTCAAATATTGGGATCTCGTTTTACAACATAACCACGGTAAATAATTATCCCGTAAATACTCTGTAAAACTGTAATTAACCATGCATCGTGTTAGTTTAATCCAAAGTTTCAATAACAAATATTTAAATTTGTGTTTAGTAAAATTCTAATCAATCAATGCCCTAAAAGAATATGTAATACGTAGGTTAAGTTTTTACATAATATGCATGTAAAAACTTGGCTATACTTTGAAAGTGTGTATTTCGAAAAATACGGTGAGTTCTTTAGACAAGTTCAGTATTTTCAGTAGGAATTATAATACGAACATATTTGAATACGTCTCAACAACCCACAGATTATAATATTATATCACGAGGCATGTTTAGTTTTATTAAAACTACATGCACAAACTAAATTTAGATTTTATCACCAGTCGGAAGACATACACTGCTGGGTGTAGGCTACCTAATCCCCCACGCTTGGCAGGCGGCGTGGGGATCGCCGAATCCAAAATGACGCTGCTGCTCGTCCTCCTGTGGTTCTGGATGCAGTTTTCGTACAAAGCCAGGTAAATTTAGCTTTACATGTGTAATCAGCATCATGTATGTAAAAGCATAAGCATTGCCATTCAGCGTGGCAAAGCAGCCAGCACGCTGGGTACGCTGCCGACTGGTAGTGGGTTTGAGCATTTGGATTGTCTGTAGACTTTCATCGGTCTGGATACAATCCTTTTGTTTTTTTTGTGTAGCCTTTGTAGTTTGTTATGTATTTAAATAATGTGCTTCATTTACGCCGTTTATTTTTATACACAATTACCGAAGAAAGTATGCCCTGATATTGACTGTGGTGATTGTAGGGCTGCATACGAAATGTGCACACAGTTGACTCAAGCTATGATTCTTTACGCCCTATCCATAACTCTACTATGTGTACCAATCGAATGACCTACTTCAGCTAAGATGTTTAGCTAGCTAAAATAATAAAAAAGTGGTTGTACTTAGTTATACTTAGCTTAGTATTTTTACAGACTTTCAAACTCAGAAGTCTATCTTCGCAAAAACATTTAACAAAGTAGAAACACGGTATAATTTTATGTTCATAGTTAAGCTTCCTTAACTATTAACAATAATTTATGGCAAGGTCCTATAGTGAAATGTCATTCATAAAAGCGTTTATAATTATTTTAAGAGAGTGTAGTTGGCTGCCGTCCAAAGCAGAACAGCTTGTAGCGCTGAATGAACGGTGGAACAAGAATTATGGTGCCAGGCCTAACGATATAATAACGTTACACTTGCCATTCATGTTAAAAACTTTGGCGCTCGAAATGTATTCTAAGGTAACTTTCTCGAGACCGTTTCAGTCCTAATGATGCCACTTCACCTTAATCTGGACTTAGGTATATCTAAAAACTGTATCCAGAACCACCTGAGGGGCAGCAAAGTCCTCTCGGTTAACGGTGGTGAGCATTCTGCGATCTCCAAGCTGCCTGCCAAGCGGGATCATGGTGGCCCCTCCCTATTAAGGGGAAGGCTTTCATCCAGCAGTGGACGTCTTATGGCCGATGATGATGCCACAATCTATGTTTAGCTTTACATGTATAACCAAACGTTGATGTATGGATGTAATGCATTTTATTTGAGTCATGTAGTTTTACTCAAACTACAGAAGTCAACATTTTAGTAAAATTCGGCTTTTTACATGCTTCACTCATCAGCCAGAAGACGTCCACTGCTGGACGAAGGCCTCACTTATACACACATATACTCCCTTAATAGGGAGGGGTTGCCATAATCCCCACGCTTGGCAGGCGGCTTGGGGATCGCAGAGTGTTACCACCGTTAACTAAGACGACGCTGCTGTCCGTCCTCCGGTGGTTCTGCATACATGCTTACCACAAACTAACAGCGAATGAGCTGATTATAGCTGCATACTGCATACACAATAATGTGATACAGGTGACTCGATCGCTGAGTCTTTGGGCATAAGTATCTATAGAATGACATCTCTGGTAACAGGTAATTTATAAATATCTACGCCCGTGGCCTAGAGGTGAAATTGTGGTAGACTCAGTAGAAGGATGTTAAAGAATTATCCACTACCATTAGTGGCTCTGGTACTGACCTGGGTCATGATGTGCAGAGGGCGAAGGCGCAGAGAAGGCACTGGAACATCCCGCTCGGCGCGACAGCCCTCCCAGTTCGGCCACTGTTGACAAATAAACGAACATTTAGAAGATGAAAAAAGTAAGTCCTGTAACAGTAAGTTTGTACAGGCTGAGAGGCCAACAGATAGTTAATGTGCTACTTAAAGGCTTCTGAACTAGCTTGACGTTTGTTATTGCTATAGATATTGAAAAAATTACGTGGCACCTGATCCGTGGTAGAGTTTGCTTGTAAATGCAGTTCGGTGTGACCCTTCTGAAGAATGACCGGAACACTCGTGATCTTTTGGGAAAACCAAGTGCTACTGTTAATTGTTAAGTCGAAAGGATAGTACGTAGGTACTAAAAGAGCCAAAAATGTATCGGCAAATTATTAAATGCATATGTATAGGTATAAAAATTTCATGTTGGAGTAAACATTGGTAGCAACCAGCATAACCACAGAAAAGAGAAGGCCGAACCTGCATAACATGCTTAGGTAATTATTACTTTTAAAGCTTTCAACTAAAGCATTTTTTTTCACTATCCTAAAACTACACGTGTTTTGACGTGTAACTTTGGTATTATCAATAAACTGTTTTATTGTATTGTATTGTACCTGGAATAAATGATGTAAGGGCGCCAAGTATTACAGTAGTTGTTATGATATTAATTATATGTGTGTCATTTTTGTAGTGATCGATAATAGTTATTTATGATACTAGTGCGGTAAGTTGGTTTTTACAAACGAGCACACGAATGTAAAAGCAGATGAATGTGTTACCATAGTCACGAATTTGTAAAAACCAATTCCGCACGTGTGCCATACAACGTTTTACAACACATTTGCCATAAACAGATAACAGAAGTACAACAGATAATGAAACAAACTTTATTATTTTGTTTATAAATATCGGTTGGAAAGTTGCTACTAAATACTCGACACTGGCACAAAGTGCGATGCCGATTATGAGGAAAGAAGAAAAAAATACTTCGTTTTAAAATTTGTCGTCGATATAATGTTTCTTAAATAAGTGTTTCTTTCTTTTCGTGTTGTTTCCTAAACTTCGAAGAAGCTTGTAGTAAAGTTGCCACACCTTTACTAGGGCATGACTGTACTTGACTGTGACATTGACTGTGACTTAGACACATTTGACTTGAAAATTACTATTTATAAAATGTAGTTTCTATTTAGGTGAGACAAACGTATTGAGCAATAGCGCTTCCAAGGAGGTTCGATCGTTTAGCTTATTTATTATCGTAATGTGAAACTCTTTAGTGGAATTCTTATATATTTTTATGGAAATAAAAAAAAACCGTAAAGTTTACGCACGGTGCTATACAACTGACCGTACGGTAAAAGCTTTACCGCTCGCTCCGTTGTATGGTGCGTAACGTTTAACTTTCGAACGATGTATGCAGGCTTCGTAAATGCACTTTTTGAGAAAATGTGTTGTAAAATATTAATAAATCTATGTGTTATTATTATGATCGGCCTATTTTAGTCCACTGCTGATTCGGATCGAAGAAAAAGATGCCTTAGTACATCAAAAATAAGGGAGACTAAGCCAATACTTAATGATAATAATGACAGGCGGCATAACTTTCTCAAAGTTGTTTACTCATATTGTTCCATTGATTGCAGCTTGTAGCCCCAAGCGTTTTCACCTTTACTCCGCCGTTGGCAAACAATGCCAAAAGAGAAGTCAGAAAGTCGAATGCGAAGCGATTAGTGTTCGACTTCGATGATTAACTTGCTGAAACATTATTTTTCCTATTTGTTTCGTCCCCGTTTTGTTGTTCCTTTCCGTCGGGAACGGTTCTCTCAAGATAACAAATAGGCCACGGGCGCTTACACACTAATCGTGTCTTACCGAAATGGGATTCCACTAAGCTATGAAAATTAAATGCTCAGCGAACAAATTGGAATTATTCCGAGATGAACATTAAAATAAATTCAGCGCGGCCGGTAATTTAAACCTCAATCTGGGAAAACTTTTCTCCATTCGGCTGAACTTCGCAGATGGGCTCGGAATTGTGTTTAGAAAAATTGTTTATGATTTCCAAGAGAGAACGTTTTGCGAATTTAAAGTTGATTATTTTTAAGCTCCGTTTTCAATGCAAATTTATGCAGTGAGGGTGCGACGCGCATCTTTCATAGTGCTAATTTTCGTAAATGCTTAATTTTCTAATTCATATTGTCGGTACTTGACTAATTGTTGGAAGAAGTCTCTGGAGAAGGTTGGTTGGTCGTCTAGGTATATCGCATCAGATATTCCGCCACCAAACAGTAGTGTACAAACATTACCGTGTTTCGGGAATATTTCAGGATGCCAACCGCATGTCGGCACCGAAACGAGCGCCGATTCAGCGATATCCTGGACTTTGTTTTGTTTTTCGAAGTTATGACTATCACTATATCAGTGGCATGGTCATGGACAGTCAACATCTTCATTAGCCCACTTAAAGTCCACTGTGTTTTTTAAATATGTATGTCTGTGGAGCGTATAAATCAGTCTTGGGAGGGTTGTACCCTCGCTTCACTCAGGGCTCTACCTACAAGTCTACAAGGGTCCGTCGTTACGCTCAGGGTTCATATGCTGCTCGTGGTATAAGACTCTGCCCTATCCCCTTGGTGCATAATCTACTATTATTAAGTGTCTATCTATGTGTATCTGTCTGTGGGATCGTAACTCCTAAACGAATAAACCAATTTTGATTAAGTTTTTTTGTTTGTTTCAAAGGTGACTTTATTGTAGAGCGTTCTTATAGCTACAAATCAAGAATGTCAGAGGTTTATTTTTAAATTTAATATTATTTTTGTTACAATAATTTGATCAATAATTATCCAAATATCATGAAAAAGTATCAGAGATAAATATAAATTCCGCCACCTCGTTAAAATAAACACTCCCCACGTTCTATTCCACTTATTTAATCAAGATTGAAAGAAAATCAAATTGAATATGAAACAGCGATACCGCCGATTCAGTCCGGCTTGCTTAGATACGAATAAGTGGTCGATATGAAATATCTGGCCAGGGATGGCCGCGTTGGAAGCTTGCCATAGCGTATAGACGACCGAAAGGCAAACACAGAACTTACCTATTCAATGAAATTGGCGAGTTGGATTGATTTTGGGTAACTTCAGTTACCGAAATATAAATAAAAAATAATAAAAATCGTATGAAAAAAAGCTCAAAGGAGGCGCCAAATTGTTAATTTTAACTTTAAAAATGAAAGCGATAATTAAGATTGCATGACGAAAATTACCACCCAACAAAAAAAAAAAAAAACAAAATGCGCTCACACACACTTTATAGAAAATAAAAATATGAAAAAACATAGTATATACAATTTAGCTCTGTGGAAAAAACACTATGAAATATGAATGAGTAGGTATATCTCGCAAGACGTTCGCCTGGTGGTATCATGCCTGCCCGTAACAGTACCAGTGCCATGCCAGGATAGTGAACAAAATCCTGCGCAGCATTGCACGGCTCGACACCCTCAGTTATCAAATGTTATCCTTGCCGATGCCCAGGAATCTCTCTGGTAACATTGTCCTTCAAACACGTCATGCTAGCACACTAATATTTGGCGCTGGCTTGGATAGTTGACCGTGAATGGCATTTATAACTGAGCGATTGCTTATATTAGACTAGAGGTCGCCCGCGAAATCATCCGCGTATGGAAGAAATTCGGCCCGCTCCCAAAATTCACCACTTTAAATCATCCCGTTCAAATTGCTTGAATGAATACCCAAATATATTTTTTTATCACTATAACTTCAAAAACAAAGAACTTTCCATACAACATTCCACCCCCCCCCTTCCCCCACTTAAATCATCCCCGTCAAAAAAATATTCAAAATAGTATTTTCTATTTTAAATTAACTATCAAAATCCAAATTTTCGTGACTAAAAATCCAAAAACAAACAGCTTAAATACAAACGTTTCCCCCCTCTCAGGGGTTGAATTTCGATAAATCCTTTCTTAGTACACCCCTACGCATCGAGACGAATACACTCTCCAAATATCAAGTCTGTACGACTAGCGATTTGGGCTGTGCGTTGTCTGTCAGTCAGTCAGTCAATCAGTCAGGACAGAGCCTTTTATATATATAGACTAGAGGTCGCCCGCGACTTCGTCCGCGTACGGAATTCGGCCCGCTCCCAAAATTCACCACTTTAAATCAACCCGAGCAATTTTTTTAGCCCCCCCGCACGACTCCCCGAACTCTACCGACTCTATCGACTCTACCGACTCTACCAACTTCCCCCTTTTGAATGAACTACCCAGATGATATCAATTTTTCATTCCTATAACTTAAAAAACAAAGAACTTTTCATACAACATTCCACCCCCCTCCCCCCATCCCTTAAATCGTTACTGTCAAAAAAAAAATTAAAACAATATTTTTTATTTTAAATGAACTATCCAAATCCAAATTTTCGTGACTAAAAGTCAAAAAACAAAGGGTTTTTTTCATACAAACTTCCTCCCCCTTTTTCCCCCCCTTGGGGGTCGAATTTCGAAAAATCCTTTCTTAGTACACGCCTCCGCATCGAGACGAATACACCCTCCAAATTTCAAGTCTGTACGACCAACGGTTTGGGCTGTGCGTTGTCTGTCAGTCAGTCAGTCAGTCAGTCAGTCAGTCAGTCAGTCAGTCAGTCAGTCAGTCAGTCAGTCAGTCAGTCAGTCAGGACAGAGCCTTTTATTATATTAGATTGTGCATACTCATAATATCTTAACACTGGCCTGGCCACGCAGTTTGCTTTCTTTTTTATAGAGATTTATATAGAGCTTTGAAGGCTAGAGATTTCTGAAAACAATGAATATGACATAGTATTTCAGACCTTGACCATTTACATTAGGAAGGTGGTGAAAACGCTTTTTATGCTCTTTTATCATGTTACTACTGACCATTCTATGGCAACGCCCTTCACGCTGGTGTGGTAATATTTGCAGACAAATAATAACTTTTAGGACCCTAACTAACATTGTGGTCTCTCTGTTTGACTGTAGTTTAAGGGATTATATATAAATTCTCCAATGTTTCACCACAGTTTGTCAAACATTAGAGTTAAGCTCCCGTCATACAGCCCAGGGGTATTTAAAGGCCGTTCCAGGTTTTAAAGGTCTTACTGAAATCCTTTTTGGGGCTTGTTTAATCTCTGTGCTCATTAATTAATGTGTAAAATAAAAATAATATTCAACGAATTTATTAAATAAATTCATTTAGAATACATATAAGTACTTTAGTACTTTACTTTAGTGTACACGGCGGCTGTTGACAAACGGCCTAAGGAAACAACTAAGTCGTATAATAGGGTAGATGACTGATGTTTATATAGTTGAAACCAATAGCTTTGATGACGAATTTAAGTAAATATAGTATGTTTATTGAAAAAATAATTTAAATCGGTTAATAATGTTCTGATATATGAGCGTTTTAAGTTTTTGCTAGAGAACTCTGTCCCTTTCCCACAAAACAAGAAATGACGTCACGTCTTACTTGTCAGAATAGAATTTATATGGCGTACAGAGAAGTGACGTCACGATTTGCTGTTTCTTCTCTCTGTCTAGCATGATATTAAAATGCTTATAAGTTGCTTATTTTTGATCAGATTTTCGTTTTCATTTCATTAATCAGCTATATTTATGGGCCACATTTTAATAGGACTATTAAAAAACCAGTCATCTAGCCTATTGCAAGAGTCCCAAAAGATACAGTTCACTAACTAAAAACAAGAACGAAGCCGACGTTATGTTAATTCCAGTTATAATTAGCCGCTATGATGAGGGTTTCAAGCTCCGTTTTCCGGACAGAGCTATAAGGGTCACTGAATGAAGAGAGGAAAATCGTTGGATGATAATATCGGTTTAGTTAGTGATATGAGGAAAATGTTATATGTGTCAGGAAAAGATTTATTCATTTAATGAGTCTGAGTAAGTTGTCCCATAAAAAATATAATTTTTATGGCATACATAATAATTCGCTGAGTTTTAGAATATTTACATAGGTACTTAGCGATTTACAAAAGTGATATGTCGTCGTCAGCCATAAAACGTCCACTGCTGGACGTAGGCCTCCCCGGAGGGGAGTTGCCATAATCCCCACGCTTGGCAGGCGGCTTGGGGATCGCAGAATAGTCACCACCGTTAACCAAGAGGGCGCTGCTGCCCGTCCTCCGGTGGGTTTGGTTGCAGTTTATGGACATACCCAGGTCCAAAAGTGATATGTACCTACCGATAAAAATCAAATGGTTGAAAATATATTTTCTTCTATTTTATCATGAAAACTGACGTGGTTTTAACGCATTTTGTTCTTTTTTTATTTATAAGATTTAATTAAACGTGAGCAATACACTCACGTTTAATTATATTTTCGATCACATCGAAAAATAACTATAAAAATAAATAGGTAGTGCCGAAAATGCGCGTGATCTTGTGCACTAATCACAGCATCACGCGTAAAGGCAACTTTATGCGACAGCTATGGCGTGGTCATCTTGCCGTGACGTTCTTATTCAGATAGCGAGTAAGGGAGCATGTTGACCATAGCCCTATATGTTGTAATATATCTCTCTGGATTTGACCTACTTGTTGCCTATACTTATGACTAAACACACAGATAACAAGACAACACTTTGTTTTTTTACAAAACTAATAAGTAGTATACTAATTTAGTATTCTAGCCTTTACGGACCTAAATTATTCAAGATTGATTGAACACTTGGCCTTCTGCCAATTACAGTTCAGAGTTTAGAAGCTGCTCTAAGCGAAGTGTAGAGAGAGCTTTATAATATAGGTTGTATAATAGCGTCAGGCCAATCAAATTGGAGATGAGTTATGCAAATAGAGGTGTAATGAAACATCATTATCGCGCTATTATTCGTGTACTTAGTATTTGGAGATTAGTTTTCGTATTTACATAGGTAAGTTTCTTCACAGACCTCGTATTAAGAAAGCGAGGTATAGAGTACTTAATGTAAGCAGTTTTATCAGCCTTAAGCTACGCGTCCACTGGGTCGGAATCGAAGCATACGCATCCTACGGCGTACGGATTATAAAATACTAGAGAGCCCCCGCGACTTCGTCCGCGTGCGGAAGAACGGACCGCTCCCAAAATTCTCCACTTTAAATCATTCCGAGCAAACTCTACCGACTCTACCGAGTTACCAACTCCCCCCCCCCCCAACAACTTCCCTTCCTTTGAATGAACTACCCAATATCAATTTTCATCACTATAACCTTATCTAACCTAACCCAACCTCTCCCCCTCCCCAAACCCCAATCCCCCCCCCCCCCACTTCCCCCCTTTGAATGAACAACCCATGTACAAATTTTCATCACTACATTTACATCACTATAACTTCAAAAACAAAGAGCTTTCCATACAACATTCCACCCCCCCCACTCCCCCTCCTTAAATCGTCCCAGTCGAAAAAATATGGAAAACAGCATATTTTGAATAAACTATCCAAATCCAAATTTTCGTGACTAAAAGTACAAAAACAAAGGACTTTCATACAAGCTTCCCCCCCCCTTTTCCCCTCTTTGGGGGTCGAATTTCGAAAAATCCTTTCTTAGCACACCCGTCCGCATCGAGACGAATCCACTTTCCAAATTTCAAGTCTATACGACCAGCGTTTTGGGCTGTGCGTTGTCTGTCAGTCAGTCAGTCAGTCAGTCGGTCAATCAGTCAGTCAGTCAGGACAGAGCCTTTTTTTTATATTAGATTGGCACAGATTTGCCGATCCAATGCACGCAGTACCATAGAAAGTAATACAAAACAACCAAATACGCTACGTAAGCTCCGATTCCGACTCAGTGGACGCGTAGCTTTATAAGATAACAATTACATTAAAAAAATAACCTACTTCAATTTCGATTACCTGCATAACATCGTTTTTCTAGTTATTTTGACTTAAAAACCAAACTACCGAACCGATTACTGTAAGATTTATATGGAGACCACCTCTGATGAACTTTTTTAACCTGTGTTGTCCCATTGCTTGGCAAAGGTCTCCCCTAATTTCTGCCAGTTGTAAACAATAAGGATCATCAAAATCAATTCATGATTGGCGGAGTAATCGCGAAAAAAACATTTTAAAAACATGCAGTTGAATGGAGAACATCGTTTTTATAAGTCGGTTGAAAATTGCTGCGTCCCGCGCTTTTCCTGTTCTGCACTTTTCGGAGGGGTATCTGTCCACGTGATTCATATTCTACCGCCTTACCATATTAGATTGGCTTGCCCGTTTTGTTGGGAACAGGTAAAAATAGATAGAGATTTATAATATACAGTTTGGATAACATGCCTACTTATATTTATTTATATGAGTGACGAGATGAGCGAATCATTCGCCTAGTGGTAACGTGATGCTTACCTGTCCATAACAGTAGTAATGCCAAAATTGTAAACTTGCGAACAAAATCCTGCACCGCTCTGCACTGCGCTCGTCACCCTGAGATCTCTGCATGCCCAGTAATTTATCTGGTTATTACTAATTACCCTTTAAACCATTAGAATTAATCAGTTTAAGAAGACTTTAAATGGTAAGCGGTAAACCCGACAGGGTGTCCTGAGAATGTGTGGAGTTGTGGAGATATGCGGGGAGAGTGAATGTAGAGATGGCGAATGTATTTAGTACATTGGATAATGGAAACAGGCTGTGCTGATCTACCGACCCCACCTATTGGAAAAAGTTCGAGATTATTTACTTAGAGATCACAACTTAGTATTTATCTGTCATATTATTAATAATCTCCTTTTCATAATAAACGTAATTCAGAGACTGAGATAGAATGTTTTACGTCTTACTTTTAAGTATGTTCAGAGAGGATGTTTTTCTATCGAGAAAACCATTTAACACTAGGATTTCCTATTTAGAAAACGACCATAAAATATAAAAATATAAAAAACTTATTGGTATGGGCCCGGGATTGCATCTACGTCTTCACCATTCCAAAGGGGAAATTTTCCCAATGGGCTACCACTGCTTGCTAAACATGTGGCAAAAATTTAAAAGTTCAAAAAGAAACCCACAGAGTGCGTCATATGTCGCACAATAGTCTGCGTCCGCGCCGAGGTCACCGCGAAACATTGACCTATAAACGTGATGTGAGGCAACCGCCGCGTCGCACCTCGACAGACACACTGGAATTCACTTATTCGTTTATTGAAAACGTCTGGGCTGATTTTCCCTGGCTGCAACCTGCGAAGATCTATAGATTTATCGTGTTCTAGATTCAAATATCTATTCAATTCATGCATTTCAATTTTACTGTCTAGTTACAGGACAATATACCTACCTATATTAGTACTTACATATTTTTTCTGCATCTGTTAGGTTTTTTAGTTAATAGCGTACCTATGTAGCAGCACATTGTCAAGCCCGGTTTTATTATGCCAGAGATCTTCGGAGACATTAAAACTGCTACCGTATCAAAAACCTAATTGCAAAGTTTTCCACTCGGAAACTCACTATCTTTATCCGTCATTCTTAGTGTAGACGACGAAAATGGTGGGAGTACTTAGTTTTAGAATATAATCTGATTTGATTGGGCTTAAAAGAATAAGGAAGGCTGGTCACACCTAACACGAACTTACTTTAACAACACTGACTTTACAGACATACATTATTTTAACAAGGTCTTTGAAGCATCAGGCAAGCTCTTTGGCAAGTTCTTTGGCATTGCAAAAGCACCACGGGACGCTGATAAAAAGAAGAAGGTATAAAATATGAAGAAAAGTAACACGTGGCTAACCACGTATTTACCACAATTTTATGCAGGATTGTTAGAAGAGATAAATGTATGCTTAGAATAAAATAATGGTCTGTCAATGTCTCACATCGAGCAAAGGAGCTGAGAGAGGATATCGCACGCCGTCGCGTAATTTCAATACGAAAACAATGCCACATATTAGATACTTATAACTCACTAAGAGTATATGGCCTAATAGGCCATTGCCTAAGGCCTTTTTATCTTATGTTATCTTAAAATGCAAAGTAAGTGATATCGTCACAAACCGAATGACAACTTGCCAGTATGTGATGGCAGAGCTTTAGTGGGACGCCGTCGAGAGGATGGTGCGAAATCCCTTGTTTCTTTGATCTAAGATCAATCGCGACAATAAGACATGTTTTAAAAAAACTAGCTTATCGATGGCTTATGAGGATGCCCATCATGATCGGCTGATTATGATGGACTCTCTTACTTATCTATCATAGACTGCTGGACATATGCAGACAGAGACAGAGAGACAGAAGCTCCCACAAGCCTCCCCGGCCATTCTGTCTGATCTTCATCAAATTCGTAAGAGTGTAGGCAAATAATCATTATGCTTATCTCACCTGGATGAGGGTGGGGATGTCCATGGTCCGCTGGAGGCTGCATGGATGATAGAGCCGACAGAGGAGTGTATCGCGCCCCATCTTCTCTTGTGCAGCCCTCCTGACAATTACAATAGCATATTAGTTTTCTGATCGCTTGAGATTCACTTTTGCAAGTAACATCAATCAATATACATACGTATATTTATACAGGGTTTTTTGTAACTTGTGCAAAACCTCTTATGGGGACTTTAATACATTTGTTCCAAGAGTTTAGTCAAAACGTAACACATTTCACGAAAATAATTATTTTTGTTTTGTTTTACTGCTCTACGTGCGGCACGGTGCTTGAACTGTGACTGCCTATAGTTTGCGTAAAGACCTGTAGTTTACATTTTTGTTTTATTTATACGGGAATCATCATTAACAGCCGGAAGACGTACACTGCTGGACGAAATCCTCCCCTTAATAGGGAGGGGTTGCCATAATCCCCACTGACGGGAATACTCACGTTTAATTAAATCGGATACTCCAACTATAGTTTCGATCACATCCGGTGACTTTTTTCAAAGAGTGAAAACAGAGCCCGACGGGCGTCCTGCTTAGCACTCCTGTAGTATATTTTGTACTAGCGGCCCGTCCCGGCTTCGCACGGGTGGACATTTATTTTTTAAACGTAGAGTAAATGTATCTTTATGCAGGGCATACGTTTTTTTAAAATTATTTTTTGCCATTTCCGTACGTATTTCACATTTAAACTTATTCTTTTTATCCGAGAGTTGTCTGGAAGAAATCGCTTTTAGCGATAAGACCGCTTTTTGTGCTTATCTGTCGTGTATTATGTATTTAGATTTTGTGTAGGCTTCAAAGCTGTTAAAACAAATATAAAATACGGGTCTCCGCCGTTTCATATAAACACTTTTAATATAATTTTACTTGAACGAGTAACGTTTCGTATAATAATCGCTTTGCATATTTTTAATTTACTCTTTTTTTGTTTCAAAGAATGTTTGTTTGATATAACAACGGCTGCGCTAATGTTCAAATGGTATAATGTTATTTTGATATAATATTCATTTAGTGTGATTTATGCGTTATCCTATTTCATATAACCGACTTGAGTAGGTTAGGTTAGAAATGGGTGACAGATCCGAATCAGAGCATCCCGACTCCACCTAGGCTTGTGGTTCCTACCCCTAGAGTAGTATATAAAAAGCGCGGGAGCCAGAAGCTTAAGGGATGTCCTGAGGGGAGCGTGTGGCTCACGCCCCTCAGCGCGACCGCTAGAGTTTCTAGCGGGAGCTCACCCGGAGTCTTTTCCAGTAACAGAATCGAGTCAGGTGACATGCGTCAGTACGTTTAGCTTGTTTTTTTAATTAAAACCCACCTCCCCTCCCCATCTGTATTTTGTAAACTTGTAAATATTTTGATACGCATTACTTAGATTTAACAGATATACATTTAAATAAATAGAAGGTCTGGCTCTGCTACTGTTGTGGCAGGCGTGACTTTTACTACCAGGTGAAAGTCTTGCTCGTCTCGTCACTCGACAGTATAAAGAAAGGTCAAGCATAGTTTTTTGAAATGAATATTCGGTCAAACAATATTATTCAAAGTGAACAATTATTTGAAATGAATTTATATAAAATGAATGTTTATTCCAAATAATATTTTATAATAATATAATAATTTTATAATGGGAACAAATTTTATTTTATAATTAATTTCACTGTTAAACTCTTTTGATTAAACTTCGGTAATTTTATTTTAACTGAAATTATATAAAGTGATATTATAGGAAAGGTTGTTATAAGAAACGAGGGAGAACCGAATATACAGGGTAATGCATATCGGTATTATTAAGTCGAAAGGAGTTCTGGCCCTCATTTGTGAAAAACTTTAACTACTAGCTACCAGTTGTTGGGTAAAAAAATTGCTCGGGATGATTTAAAGTGGTGAATTATGGGAGCGGCCCGAATTTCTTCCGTACGCGGACGAAGTCGCGGGGACCTCTAGTGTATTCATAAATGTTATCCACTTCGGATTTTAGTTGTAATTTATTTCAAGACCATGGTTGCCTGGAAGAGATCGCTATTAGCGATAAGGCCGCTACTTGTGGCACAAGCTCCTAAGGTTCTTGTTTCTAATGTATTTTTTTAGGTCTGGTGTGCACAATAAAGAGTTTCTACCTATTTATCTATCTACTTTGAATTCACGAAAATAATAAAAATCCATAGAAAACTATCATTCAGTCTTGACAAAATGTTTGGAACTCAGGGCTGGCCGCATAGTAAAATTTATTTGCAATGATAAATATATGAACTTCTTTCGGCTTAGTAATAATATCGAATCGAATAAGGGCACTTGTATTTTGTCTATTTTCTCTTTTCAACAGACGCAAATGAAAGTTAGCGACGTGAAAACAATAAACTCAGTAGAAACGCTTCGTGGTTTCCAGGATCAAAGCGAAAATGCTTCATAAACAGTAAAGAAAACAATACTCTAGCGAGTTCAGGTGGAACTAACTTACTGTCCGTATAAAACTTTAAACGATGTTGGGATCATCTAATAAAAATACCTCGGTATCATTTGGAGGGAAACGGAAAAGTTTTCTCGCAAAGAAAATAAATTTAATAAATAAAGGCACTTTTTGATATCTCGCAAAATATTTGTACTAAAATCTCGGTGGGCGCTTCGTTTCTTTACGCAAAACTTTATCGTAGTTCATAGCAAGGATAATGCGTGCTTAATTGAGACAATACCTAATATGAGTACCTATGAAGGGTTACGCGTAACGTATAACTAAGCAGAAAGGAGGTTATTGCATCACTTTGAACAATCGCGAAAAAAACGGCCGTTCCACAATAAAATGTTAGTCACCCTCGACGAATATGTGGAACGGATTATTACCGTTACCGGTACCCGGTATGCGTAACCCTCACATGGAACGATAGTTCTAACTTTTACGCTGGAAGGAGCTCTTTATGCCCATCATAATAACCAAATTTTATTATGGACCAACTTTCAAATCGAGAAATATAAACAGATGTTTCATACCAAAATTTCTTTAAAAACGCGATAAAATGTATAGAACATAAACAACAACAACACAACTAACTAACTAAACAAACAACACAAAACTTAATAACTTTTACAATGGAACCAACTCTGAAATAGCAAAACAAAAATACACCCTAGTATTTTTGTTTTGCTATTTCAGAGTTGGTTCCATTGTAAAAGTTATTAAGTTTTGTGTTGTTTGTTTAGTTAGTTAGTTGTGTTGTTGTTGTTTATTTTTTGAATATGATTTCCAACAGAGGTTTAAGAGGTTACACATTACATGCACAATTTTAATATATAGGAACATAAGTTCTGATAGGAAACCACAGCTTCCACGTTACTTTATAAGTTAACCTAGAAAAATTATACAATCTTCAAAATTATTATTAATAATTCGTTATTACAAAGATAGTGCATACAATGAGCTCCATTCGGCTTAATAACCCTGTTCTGCGCAACCTTGTAAGTCTAGGTAGGGTTGCTGGAGCTAGAGTTTAGCATTAATAAGGTTTAAAGCGTCAGATGTTATAATCCACGACGAGGGTAATGCGATGATTACTCCCTCCAAGCGTAAATCGTTCACGCCCCGATTGATAACAATCCTGCATTTAAAACACGCCATTTACCGCTTACACGAAAGGTTTACTTTCCAGTGCAGACAATAGCGAGTGAAGCAATGAAGGATAAAGTGAGGATGAGGTCCTGAGGCATGTTTACGTAGAACTTACTTCATTACCGGGTATTAATAAGAACCAAAGCGCCAGCGGGTACGTTGCGCATCGTCTTTATTACGCGAGCACGTATTACGGGTTTCAATTACTCTACTTTTAAGCCGGAGGCGTTATTGGCTATAGTTTTATCTCTATCGTTTAAACTGTAAGGTTAAACTTCACTGTGTCGATTGTAGTTATAACAATGCGATGGAAATTGATTGAATGTGTTTCCGTATAGTTATGTAACGAAATTTGATTGTGTTCTTTGTGAATTAGTTAATTAGGTTAATTTATGTTATTACCTTTTCGCAGTTAGCTGTTGCCGTAGTCTGCGTGTGACTCGTCGAAGAGATGCGGTACTGCATGCCGGAAACAGTACAGAAGCCTTCATGATGATGCGTTGAATAAACGCCAGTTATCGTCACATCAGTGTCTTGATTCACAATAACTTCGACTTTTTCTTTCCGGTCGGCCACAGTGTCTTCAACGTCTTTTTCCTTTTTAGGTTCCTCAAGTTTTGTTTCCGACTTCACGCCGGAACCTACCCCGTTTTTTGGCTTCTGAGAATAAGATTCGTCACTACAAGAATCCGATGTTGTATCGTCTTTGTTTGATTTAGGAGAACGTTTTTCGTAGCTGGCAGCTAATATTGCAGTAGCGTTAAGACTAGCCATACGTTTTTGCACCACCATATCTTTTAAATCCATTACTACTTCAGATCTGTTTCTTTTTTTCTTAACAGGTACTCCTGCAGTTTTTTTCATTTTGGCAGGAGGTTTGTCTGAATCGGACTTTCCAGATGAGGATGACGATTTTGGTGTTTTCTTTTTTTCTGGACTAGTTTTTTTCTTGGATTCAAGTTCGCTTTCCTCGCTAGATGACGTGCATGATTTTGGATCCCAATATTTGCCTGCACTTCGTATACCTGGAACACCACGTAGTGTCCTTTGAGGTGGGCTGTCATCAGAGCTTTCAGAACTATCATCTTTCTTTTCTTGCTTATTCTCATACTCAGATTCTGACGTAGTTTCATGCTTCTCAGGCTCTTTTGGCTTAATCTCCTTCTTTTTGGAAATAGCAGATTGTTTGGAAGTACTAGGAATCGGAGCTCTTTCAACGGTCCTCATTAACCCTAGTTCCATATGCGTTCTACTTTCATTTTCATACAAGCAATGCACTTTGGCAATGGCATTTAAAGAAGCCATCCGGTGTTTTTTTGGACCATTCCACATTGAGAGGAGCTTGCGTCGTCTTTTACTAGGTTTTTCACTACCCAACAATAACATGTCTTCTTCTTTTAGATCATTGAGTGAATCTTTCGAAAGTTCCTTTAGTTCTTTTGACGTAGTTTTTTTGGTGGCATCCATGATTTTTCTATACCTTTTATTTTTAGTTTTCTTGTTTTTGGAAGCATCTGATCCGGAAGACTCTTTAGTTTCATCATTGGAATCATTAATACTTTCATCTGACGATGAATAATGAAAGGTTTTTTTATTAAGAGAGAATTTTGAACCGTCAAACTCATCATCTGAAGAACTGCCCTTTTGTTCCTTCTTTTGTTTTGTCGGTGCTTTTTTACTTGGAGAACCAGCCTTGGCTCTGGTATTTTCTTCAACTTTTGACAAAGATTCTTGGTCGGTAAACTTTATTGGACTGAAAGGTTTTCCTGTAACACTGGATTTGCGAGCTACCATTTTATATGACTTACTGACAATAGCTTTTGGAGTATCATCTGACTCCGTCATATCATTGTTTTTACTAGGCAAACCAAGATTGCTCGTGCTTGAATTTGCTTCTTCTGTGCGTATACTTGCTTTAAGTTGTTGTACTACTTCTTCTATAGGTCGATGAGGGGAGTATTTTTTCTTTTCTGATTCAGTTGTTTTATCGACTATAGTGCCTTTTACTCGAGCTATAGGCCGAACTCGTCCAACATTTTTATTTACAGAACTACGAAAATCTGTCAAAACACTCTTTGGAGAATCAACTTTTTCCGTAAACGTATAAACATCTATTTCAGGACCTTGTGCGACTAGCGTGTTTTGTACTAATTTTTCTTTACCACTATCATCTGATTTTGTTTCACATTTCATGGACAAGAACCTTTCAGAAACACTAAGATTTCCTTTAGAATTTTTTAAACATTTTACGTCGATATCAACCATTCGCGGTGATCTGCTCGATGTAAAGAATTTTGGCGGCCTTTCAGTTTCATTTTTAGGCGTTTCGGGTTTACGCGTTGGTGGTCCTTTGACTGGTGTTATATTAACACTTTTGCTAGAAGACGCAGAGGAAGTAGATTGGCAGTTTTCTTCAGATTCATTTTTTTCGTCTCTTTTTACTTCAGTATTCCGTGACACCTTTTCTGTTTCATCTGTGGATTTAGACATGTTACTGCCATCATTCGATGTATCCTTACCATCGACGCTATTAGTGTCTACTCTATCTTCGATTGCACTACCGGATTTTACATGTGCCAATTTATTTTTATTCAGGTTACTAGCTTTTCCTTTCTTCACTATGGTTTTGGCTTTAGAAAATTTTGCTTTTGTTTTTTTCATTACATTTTTATTGTCTTTATTCTTCATATCATTTTTATTCACACGCTTGGAAAGTGATTTGTTGCTTTTGGCGTTGTTGGGAAATTTCTTTGATGTAGTTTTATTGACATTTGTTTCTGATGTTGTTTTAGTCTGATCTTTTTTATCTTTTGATTCTTTTTTGGAGTTTTTGGGCAGTGGGTCAGTTAATAAACCTACGTTTGAAGGTCCTGCTTTTATGTTTTCTGAAGAAGTATCATTTTTATCACCTGCCGTATCTCCATCAGTTTTAGATGTGGCATCATCTTTTGCAGCATTTTTCTTTGATCCTTTAACCAATGATTTACTTACCAATTTTTTCTTTTTTGGAGATACAGTTTTTTTCACAAGTGGTTTTGTTTTAAGTGCTGGTTTAACCACTCCCTTTTTATTAGGTGACGATTTTGATGCTTGTGATCGCATTTTGTTAATGTAGCCGATTTGATATTACCGTCATTGAAGACTAAACCCGATGACTGAGATCACATCCTGGAACAAAGAAACAAAATAATTATATAATAGGTTTAATCAATGAAAAAAAATCGAAAGTAAATAGTTAATTAATGTTTTTATAGCTTTTCTAGAGGCGGCTGCAACCCTTCTCCAATAGCTATCAAAACTTGCAGCCGTCAGATAACGAATAAAAATCTTTTATTGCATAATTTAAATCGACAGATGGTCGATATAGTAACTGTAATATTTTTTTTACTATTTTAGTGTATCAGATGTACTTAATCAAGAGAAAAAAGCTGAGTCGAAAATGTAACCTACATCGAAAATAAGAACGACACCTCATACACCAAAATCAATCAAGTCATTTTGGGCTACGGAAAACCACATGCGAATAGAAAATCATGCGTACAAAAACCATTGTAAAGCAGTCGGTTAAGAACTAGATACGCAAACAACAAATTTATATAAATTGTTAAGAACAATCGATTTTGGTTTCAGTTGTCTCTTACTTTACATATTACTGATTGTAAGGTTACAGATAAATACAAAAACAAAAAAAGAGAAAAGACAAAAGAGAAGTCTTAGTTATGTGACAGAGATACCCAAGATTGAAAAAAGAGAGGGCAAAGAGCCGATAAGGACAGCAATAGACGGTGTCTCCCCAAGCTAACAACTAAAGTTTCCACTAAGTAAAATTCAAAAACATCATAACTCATTTTATCACTCTTGTTATGGAAATGCTTTAAAAAAGAGGCCGCCATAATTCCGTCATAGTAGTTTTTTTTTTTTTTTAATTTTACATTGACCGTATAGTTATATGCTGCATTTCTATATATCAGTCTCTTTGTATATTTTATGCCAACGGGGTATAAAATTAAAGCTGAACTAAGCTGATGCAACCGTATTATTTATATTATTCATTTATTCATATTGATGGATACTACGTGTAGCCAGGAAGAAAGGAGGAAAGAGGGAAAAAAAGAGAGGAAGTTCATAAGTAAAAATAATAAAAATATAGGTTCAAATTGTTTATATAACAAAAAGAGAGAAAAATGAACGATAATAAGCTACCGCTTTCATTTCGTTTATATTTATATTATCAAAACGAGAGAACACAAATAAAAATAATCATAATACATCGATACCATAAACACGAGCCGTAGGAGAAAATATAAATTGTTGCCAAAGCAAACATCTGCTTTGATAACATGTGCACAGTAACGTTTAATAAAAATAAACGAGAGGAGTCAGTTGTGTATCCTCTGCATTAAGTTTAGGGTTCAGTGGGCTTTTAAATTTAGTGAAGATTGAATGTTATAATTTTTATATTATGTTATATTTAATATTGCATTAAAAAAACGGGCCGTTTTTAAGTTTGCTCGAAAGTATTGCTGATATTGCGCAATTCATTTTTGGACTGGAAGAAATTATATTATATATTTAATATAATAATGATGAATAAAAAAATAGATTAACTCGTCACCAAAACAATATAAGAAAAACTGGCGTACCTTTGACTCATTTTTGACACAGAAAAACAGATTAGGGTTAATCTGTTCATAAAACTTTGATTCTTTATTTAGTTTTTTAATAATTGTGTATTATGCAATCATTATAGTCGTTTATTGTATTACCTATAGGTGTTTATTTAATGTACTCGTTGCATTAAGCTACATTTGAATTTTAGTTTTTCGTCCTGTGTAATCTTAATAAGATCTTTCAAACTGTTACGGTGTTCCATGTTAGTAATGAGTTAAGTAATGTTGCTGGCATTTAGTTCGTACATACGCAAAATCTTTATACGGAACCAACATCACCCTTACAATTTACACTTTGTTGCTTTTTGTAACAAAAACATGCTTATCGAACCGATGGTTATTTTCTACCTGACCACGTGCTAGCCGTCATTAGGGGTACAAAAAGATTAGATAATGGAATGGGGTGTTTTTCCGCTCTCAAGTTGGGATGCACCTCATCAATTAGATTCGTATTTTAATGGGCATGTCTTAATTGCATAACTGCAGACTATGGATGGAGTCGTAGAAGATACTAACTTGAATGTGGACAGAGCGATCACTGTCACAAAGTAATAGTTACGGATTAATCCTTGGGCTGGGTGGGTGAATGCAACATTATCCCAGGCTGTTTTATAGCATGTTAAAATAATAAAAATGGAATTGGACTTTATGACCGACTTAGTTCAATGTATTATTTCAAATTGAAAAACAGAGATTTAAAAAAATAAAAAAACACTAATTCCCCAAAAAAAACACAAAAGCACAACAACAAACAAAAACACACAAAATGAAAAACAATGTTTGTTTCAAGTTTTGTTTTTTGTTGCTTAGCCACGGACTCTTATAAATATTTAGAGTAAGGAAGGAGCAAATTGATTGATATTCGACGAATTAGGAAGATGCAAATTAAGATCCAATTTTCTGTAGGTGTGGCTGTGGAATATATATAATGGTTTTTTAATTTGCTTTTGTAGGTTGTCTGCGTATTTATAGAATCGCATATTAGTAAGATTTTTTATATAAAGCGTAACATCCTCTAGCCGTGCTACCAGCAATGGGCTTACAAAAATACTTATAACTAAATCTAAACAGAAACCCATAAAAACGAGTTACGTACAATGATTGGAGTTTGCTTGTTAAAGCGGATGAGTAGAAACGAGGAGCCAAACTATTCCAATAAAACTTTTTAAACGGCTTTTGTATGCACTTAAGTGAATATTAAACAGCATTGAAATATTTTCGGAAATGCACGTGTTTGCTTTGTTTTAAAACGTAAAAAAATTACATTGTTATGCTGAAGGATTTAAATGGTTGTGCAATGTTGTGCAATGTAAATTTAAAAACAATGAAGTTAAACGATTTGAACAATTCCACAAACGAAGATATCTCACCCACTCATCATTACTCTCTTTGTGAACAACGTTTACTAAGGAGCCAGCGTTGAAATAGTGAAAGGAAAACAGGCTGTTCAAAGAAAGTTCTCATTATTACTGGAGAAAAAACCGAACGATATCTTTTTCTCAATTTCAGGGTTTTCTCCATAGTGAAAGTTGTTTCCAATGATGAAAAGAAAAAGAAGAGGAAGAAATGTAAAATCAGTAAGGTAATAAAACTATTAACTACTAGTAGTGATAGAACTCTACTGCAGAGTCCACCTGGGGAAATAACACACCTTTGCCAGTAATTCAACCGCCAAGCAGTAGTATGCCGCACTGTATTGCGCTCAGGATGACGAGCGCAGTACAGTGCGGCGCAGGATTGTATTCGCAAGTTCACAATTATGGCACTGCTATTGTTGTGTTTTTAACAGGCGTGACGCTTACCACCAGGCGATCATCTCGCTCGTCTCGTCACTCGATTGTATATTTTTTTAAATAAAAATAACCAATCACCAATGCTCGGTTGATATCACATGACCTACCTATGAGCACGGTGACCTCCTTTCATAATACTACCGTCGTGCATAACCCTGTATACATACATACTTACATGTAAGCACTAGGTACAATATGATCTATGCTCTTACATAAACTAGACTTTCTCAATAATTCTTTGAAAACAGAGCTGCTATCTCAATGTATTTTATCCCACCCACTGTAATAATGTACAGCGTAATATTTACATAACAAGTACCTGCATACACGTAAGCCAGACGTAATACGGATAAGTACAGCATATAGCTTACGCGGCCGCGTCGGAATTGAATGAATGAACGCCATCTGTTCCGGCTCGAATAAGGAAAATCAAGGATACGAAATTGCCGCAAAATAACTTCCTTAAAACCCACTAAAGGTTTTTTCTCACAGAAATATTGTCTCGCTAATTGTAAGAAACACTCATAATACAATTAAGCTTTGCGATGAGTCGCCTTTTGTCTTATAAATCTAATAGAAGAGTTACCAGTTACCACAGACTGCCACAGAGCGCAAGCTCTTTGTTACCGTTTGAAGAGAGTTTTATTTTTATCGTTGGAAGGAACTATGAGGGGTCGGTGGTTTACATTGTTTTAACTTCAAAAGGTTAAGTAGTTTCTGAGTTAAAGGTTAATTAAAGATATTTTTTAGCGCGAAGGCGCGTTTACTGCTTAGAGAACTTGAAATTATTTCTTAAATTAAGTCAATCATTAGTACCTAAGTGATGCAATGATTTATAATTGTTTTTTTCTTAATATACCAGAAAGAGTAGAAAAAAAATGGCAACGCTACTTTCTTTGCAAACTCTTCAAAATGGCGTATAACTTGGCAACACTGAATAATATTTTGTATTGAAAACTTTTAGTTCCGTTTTATTTAATTTCTGGTACAGCTGTATGTACATACATTTGGAAAACAATTGTCTTGTTTATTTTTCTTTAAATAAATTTGGCAAACAAATTTTTTAAAAATCTAATTAAAATGAGGGGTCGCGGTAGTTTACATTGTTTTAACTTCAAAAGGTTAAGTAGTTTCTGAGTTAAAGGTTAATTAAAGATATTTTTTAGCGCGAAGGCGCATTTACTGCTTAGAGAACTTGAAATTATTTCTTAAATTAAGTCAATCATTAGTACCTAAGTGATGCAATGATTTATAATTGTTTTTTTCTTAATATACCAGAAAGAGTAGAAAAAAAATGGCAACGCTACTTTCTTTGCAAATTCTTCAAAATGGCGTATAACTTGGCAACACTGAATAATATTTTGTATTGAAAACTTTTATTTCCATTTAATTTAATTTCTGGTACAGCTGTATGTACATACATTTGGAAAACAATTGTCTTGTTTATTTTTCTTTAAATAAATTTGGCAAACAAGCAAACATTTCGCTTAATGGTAAGCATAAGCCGCTGCCTATGGACACCTCTAGCATTAGCAGTGTATCGACTCGTTGCTAACGTGAACAGACCAGATGTTGTATTTCGATTTTTCCTTTGCCAGCGTCGTCGAGTGAAAAGACGTAATAATATATTTTAATTTTATTAAAAAGTTTTGTTAAAATAAAATTTATTTTACATGCACGCGGGACGAAAGTGGTTACCTACTCCGCTACGCGGGGCGAAGGTACCACGTCCTCCCCCCAGCGGCTCATAAAAAACGTATATATACACTACAGGAGCAAGCAAAAAAAGCCTCAGATCTCATGTTTGTCACCCTCGGCTTCGCCTCGGAAGACAATATAAGGGCTCTGAGGGTCCGAGTCATTCTTTACTTCTGCTCCCTAAGTGTGTAATCTACTATTATTATCTACTTACAAGTGAAGCTTAAAGGTAGAAAACAAAAAACTACATGGAAAGATAAATATTATTTAGAGACAATAGTGTTGTTTATAGAAATGGCAACAAGTTTACCCGTTGCGTTGGGCAGTTTCCGTATCGAAAGTATCGGCCCGCCAGAGGGACGGGCGTCACGGGTGTCGTATCGATCGGCCCTACGTCTCTCATCTCTACTGACGCCACTTGGCTCTAAATCACTAGAACGGATACGCTGAGTTATTTGACCTTCTACCGATTATATATTCCGATTGCTTTTGTGCCTTTGACCTATATAATATGTAGTTATTTACTTAGGGATGTGAATCAGTTTAGGTAGAGTGCAAAATGGTGTTTTTTTGCAATTAAGGGCCTTAGGTACTACGTTGCTTAATTGACGTTAGTTGTGTGTTGCGTGCTTTATTTTATGTTGTACAGAACTTAAATGACGTTTCTTAATTAAAGAGGTAAGATCCTGTGAACCTATGTTTGCATTTAAAATAACTATAGTGTATAGAAAATAATTAAATACTTAGTTAGTACTGTAACCTTCTTTAGGTACTTAGGTACCTAAGTGCCGAATTACGCGCACGAGTGTGGGAAAGTGGTACAACGTTGCGAAACATTATTTTCGTGTTGTATTCAAAACTCCGTAATAGATTATAGTATTACATTAATCTTTGGTAAAAGCGTCTAGTAAAGTCGCCACTTTACTAGGGCCTGATTTGGACTTGACCGTGACTGATTTTGTGTGACTGACTGTGATTATTATGAGTTATTCGACCTAATACTTAGCTTACAGCTTAGCTTTTTGTTTTTTTTGCTTAACTTTTGCTTTTGCTTTGCTTAGTTTGGGGCTAGACGGCGCTGTGTTAAAAATTACGACCGATGTCGACCGATATTTATTTATTTATTTAATACTATAAAAACATGAAAAATACGTACGTATACTTGACACTGCAAGAATGCACAAAGTGCGATGCCAAAAATGAAGGAAAAAAACCAGTCATCACGGCCTGTGAAAACTGATAAACTAATTTTGTCACGCACGGGACGGGGTGTTGATTGATACTAACAGCGTGACCTAATTCCGGACTATCAGTTTTGAGCTCAAATGAGTTCAGAGCATTTTTTTTTGTAAAAGCGATAGTAAATACTGGATTTAGCACCAAGGGGATAAATCAATTTATTACGCCACGGGCGGCATTTTGGACCCTGATTACGCTCAGGAGAGACTTTAGAGTTAAGGTAGAGTCACGAGTGAGGCGAGGGATTCAAGCCGCCCAAGTCAAAGACAGGGGAATACTCTACTCTTTTCATACATAATCATAATAGTCGTGTCTTTTTTTGTCTTCATCCTATGGTGGCCAGTTAGATTTTCAAATAAACTCTCTTTACAATGCCCGTATGCTAAAAGTTTTCATACGAATTTTAACGTTTCAAATTCAAATCACATTATATCCCTTGGGATATAATGCTTTGCTTTACGTTGAGATTGCGTAATATGTAATAGGACATTGTCGAGCAGGTGGTATAAAAAATATTTTTTGTGTCTATGAGCAAAGGGACCACCTATAAACTAGCGATTGGGCCTTGCGATTTTATCAGGAACGTGGTGATAAAAAGGGCTAATAATGATGTCAAAGAAATTAAGTTAATTATGCCCTTGTTCAGAGTTTTAGCTGTCTTATACAAAATGTCATCAAGATCCGAGCAGATCCGTTTGATAGTAAAAAAAAGCTAACTAACACACAGAGAGTTTACTTACAAGTTACATGTTTAATAAATTAGTTAGAAAGGTAGGATAATGTCCCCGTATAGTCAAGTTATTTGTTTTAAGATGTGACTTTAAGCCATATAATTGTATTTATTCCCTTCTGTGTGGCTACTTTTTACCTTTTACAACTGGAAGACGAAATGAATCTTGATAAAATTTACAAAGTTTAGTTTGTTTGTTTAAAAAAAGACCGACTTAGCTTGAAGATGTAGAAAGCTGGAAACTCTCGGGTAAAACCTTACGACGGAGTACCTAGATACACGTTTATAAAAGTTTCAATCGTTTAAACCCACTGATCTGACAGGGGATGACGGATGGGGCGTTAACTGAAACTGACATTACGCCCCAGTTTTGGTCCTGCCATCAGTTTGTGTTTCGAAGCTTTTTGATTTTAGATGGGAAGCGAAGGTTAAACTGAAGTACCTATTCAGAAATATTTTGAGTGGCGCATTGTTATGGTAACGGTTAGGAGTTTACGTGTGTACTTATTTACGGTTAGTTTTAGTTGTTAGTTATTTTTAATTTAATTTTAAGTACTTTTCTAATTTATAATTTAATTCTTTCTTTTATTATGAAAACTGACGTGGTTTTCACACATTTTTGTTTTTTAATTCTTTCTTGTTTTATGTAATATATATTTTACGGTTTTAGTAACAAGAATAATTTAGACTTTGGTAAATATAGCGTGTATATTAGAAAATATGATGTATATTAGATGAAAATTGTTAATTAGAGCATTGATCCTATAGGTTTAAAAAAAACAGTCACAATAACGTTTTCTATAGACAAGAATACAAACTTCTTTTTTTACCTTTAACTTTTAACTTTATTTTAGCGGCTTTGACGTGTTAATAAAAAGCACAAATATAAAAAAACATAATACCTACAGCATTACAAAAAACCCGTGTATTATGTTGTAGGCTTTTTTCTCTATTAGTAACTGCTGACATTTTTTGCGATTTCACGGTTGGTTCCATATTTAAAAGTTATTCACATATGATTACAATGAAATCCTTTTGGCTTAGTACTAAGTTACTACCTTACTCGTACTTCTTGGGCAGTCGAGTGAAGTAGTCACCGCACTACAAAACAGTTTCACTCCGTGCCGATCCCTTGGAAAATCCGGCGCAAGATTATTCAAACATTATTCTGCTCCGCTTTGACCGAAATAACATAACTTTGTAAACAGACCTTTTTGTTTGGCCAAACGTCAGGATAATTTGTGAAACTCATCAAATAACAAAATTGCTATTGACTGAAAAAACCAAGAGAAAAGGAAAAGATTAATAAAGTTGCAACTCAGCAGCAACATTATTTTCCTTAAACATTTTAATTATAATCTTGGAAATAGACCATACCACTGGTTGTAACGTGAAAAAAACATCACGAGGAAAAAAGCATACGTCTAAAGAAAAAGTTCAATGGTGCATGTGAATCCACTAATCCACCCCAGGCCAGCGCGGAGAAATGATAAACCTTCGAATCTACATCGAAGTGGCATATGTATGTCCAGCAGTGGAATATTAAAAAATTTCATTTCATTTCATTCCCTTCTAATCATCATCAGCCCGGAGACGGATGCTGAACGAAGGCCTCCCCTTTAGACCGCCACACTGTACGACAACCTGCCATTTGCATCCACCGGTTGTCTGCAACTTTTACAATGTCGGCGGTCCACCTAGTCTAGCCTACTACTAGTACTAGTCTAGTACTAGCCTTCCTACGCTGCGTCTTCCGGTTCGCGGCCGCCACTCAAGAATCTTTCTTCCCCATCGGTTATCAGTTCTTCGAGCGTTGTGGCCTGCCCATTGCCACTTCAACTTGCAAACCCTGCGAGCTATGTCGGTGACTATGGTTCTTTGGCGAATATCCTCGTTCCGGATTTATCGCGCAAAGTAACTCCGAGCATAGCTCTCTCCATTGCCCGTTGTGCGACTCTGAGCCTCTCCAAAAGGCCAGCGGTTAAAGACCACGTTTCAGTTCCATATGTCATCACTGGCCACACATTCCCTTCTAATACCACAAACTTAATACCAGTGGTATTAGTTTATGGCTCATATTTGAAGTGTGTAAATAACTTTGAAAAGGTAACCGAAAGAGGTAAGGTCGAGGTAGAAGTAGAGGTCTTATGCCTATTTTGAACTTACTTCATTTTTATCCCTCTTTTCCCCAGAATAACATACATATATGGAAAACTCTTGAGAAAAAAGGAGTTGTCACATCTCCCAGCTCGCTAAGCTAGCGAGCTAGATAGTGTCTACAGACGCTATGCAGAGAAAATTATTTAATCAAAATTTTAATTATTTCTAAACTTCTGTAATGTTATTAATTTCATAAAAATAACAAGTTCTATATAAACAAAAAAGCGGATCATAAATTTTTGTCTAATACTTAGCCCTAGGGGTCACTCCCGCGCGCGGCACCCGGTCCTAACGTACCCAATACACTTGCCGCATTGCTGCGCTGCACAGCAATGGAAATCTGTTGGGCCAAAAACCAGCCCGAACGGGGGTCCCTTCCTCTCTCCTTTAAACGGAGGCCAAGGTTCCGGACCAGTTGTTTGGCCTCTGAACTCCACGGACCCGACGTCTCTACAGCGAAGGGGACAAAGTCGTACACTGGTTCCAGACTGGCGTATTTGAGGCGGCTAAATCGCAGAAAGAAGACGCTGTTGCTTGTCCTCCAGTGGTTCTGGGTGCAGTTTTAGGACATACCCAGTACCAAGGATTTTTCAGATTTAAAACAATAAAACCAGAAGGTATTTTATTAAAAGCTGTAAGTTTACGTCAACCCGAAGTCAGTGAAGCGAAGCGACTACGACGTGAGTACTCAGCGCAATGTTGCGTGCCACTAAATAATAAAGCTTGTCTTTATGTTCTTTTTAAACCAGTTACAAGCCTTTTTACGCATTGAATTAGAGTCTAGAGATATTTTATCGGGCATGTTTTACATAATTGTATTTAAATGAATATCAGATTGATCTATTTCGTATCAAGTTTGTCGTGAAACCAAATAAAATAACAGCTTACAAGTTTAATGTAATGTGAAGTTATCTAAGTGGTGACTTCACACCCACTTGTACCTTATTTAGTTTTGAGATAGTAATTAGTGCTTAGTATTCAAATGTATTTAAATACAACAACGAAATTTATCCGGGCGCTTGGTCAACGCGACGCTTGATCAAAATGTTGGCGTTAATTTGGCCCAACGCATAAGCATTGCCATTCAACGTGGCAATGACGCCAGAATGCTGGCTGGGTACGCTGCCGACTGGTAGTGGGTTTGAGAGCATTAGGATTGTCTTTACACTTTCATCGGTCTGAATACAAAACATACAAAAAACTCTAAAGTTTAGTGTGATGAAATTTTAGTGAATGAATTATATATAGAGCTGTATAGTTCTATATTATATCTAAAGTACATATCTTTATATTGTACCATAATAAAACGTAGCCTTTTAGTTATATTACTAAGCCTAATTTTGAAATCGTGATTCAAAAATGTTATATTTAATTCACACGGATCGAAGTGTAGGTATATTATAAAGAATTACTAAGTATACTATTTTTTGCGATGTCAGGGTCGCTAATAGAACTAGTGGAAATAGACCCGCTCAAATGGTTAAAGTTGTTTTAAAGTTAATAAATAAGCCATAATCATTTAAATCATCTGGCTGTCTCAATCAAAATTATAAAAGCACTGCACAATGAGCTCTTTTCGGATTATTACCTGTGGTAGTACTTCCGTCCTGCGTAACCCCGACACATACCTATTTGTCGCAAGAAAGCAGTCTTCTTAGCAAGGATGTTTCATTTTAATTAAGTACCTGGTATTCACTAGATATACTTAAAACATATTTGACTAAAGAATAAATAACACAGTAGGTACCATTAATTACCCAACAGCTTGGCTATTATTAAGTTACTCCAATTATAGTCCACTGTTGTAGTTTAATGGTTAATTACACTTATTAGCCACTTTTAAACAACATGGCTCCCTTAATTATGATTTGAGTACGTGCTTCATGTAATTTTCAATTATGCGATAAATAATAGGGCATTAAAGCAACTGTCTTGCGCGCACACTAGGTACTTACATCGTTTTAGTAGATAAAATGTGAACTTTGTATCAAACGCAGATGGATAATGATCAGAAGATACCTGGGTATGTTCTAAAACTGCATCCTGCATCCAGAACCACCGGAGGACGGGCAGCAGCGTAGTCTCGGTTAACGGTGGTGAGCATTCTGCGATCCTCAAGCCGGCTGCCAAGCGTGGGGAATAGCAATGGCAACCCCTCCCTATTAAGGGCCTTCGTCCAGCAGTTGACGTCTTCTGGCTGATGAGTGTATACTAGGTTACGGGGCCGATTACATGTCAAGTGGTCTCCCGATTAGGCTACCATGGCTTAAGGCCGGGTATTCCACGTTTCAAACACATTTTTTAATGAGATCGATCATTAGTCTAAAGCTCTATCAGGCACGGTCACATTTAGCGGAGCAAAAATATGGCGGTTACGCAGATTATGCGTGTAACTTCGATTTTCTCAGATTACTTGAAAAGTATAGAAATTAATAACTTTTCAACCGTAGAATGCTCTCTTAAATCCTATTATCTTTTAATACATATTTTTTTATGTGACTATGTGCTGTAATTAGGACATAAAACTGAAAATGGTTTAAAAATAGACACTGTTGCGGTATTTTTTTCTATCGAGGAAAGTATAATCAGACGTGTTTTTAACCGCTAAAGTCACTAAGACGGATGTTCTTCTGTAACATTTTATATTTTTGGGCTTTAAATATAGTAATTTAACTAAATACATTTGATTTTGCGAGGGGCAAATTTGGAAAATACAAGCCTTAAGTGTGAGCAAGACAGTTGCAGTGAAAACTATGAAGGAGGAAGGAGGGTATACAAACTTTTTGTTTCTAACAGGAAAAGGAAAAAATAAGGTATACAAATAAAGAGGTAAAACTATTAGTTTTTTAATCGTGCAGTACCTATAATTACGTTTTTCAACAAATACAAAGGGTATTAGCAGCCATTCTCAAATAACCATATGATCAACAGAATGTAATCGCCATTAATTTTAGCTCACATCAAAAATAAAATAAATCATCCACGCCCAAATTAGGCCGCAACTCTTTTATTTGTTAATCAAACGTCTGTCCGTCGAAAATGATTTATGAGGAGTGAATACTTATCGCGAGTGAATAAAGAAATCAAGTGTCAAATTAAAGACGCAAGCGCAAGCATGGAGTCTTTTATCAAGACTCTATTATGGAAGGCTATTCATTTTCACTTTGTACGCGGTGCTCGTCTCTCGGCAATTTTTCTCTCTTTTGTTAGGGTAAGGAGGCGTGGAGGGCCCACGGGTATGAATACAAGTCCTCTGGGAAAAACTCTCTCAATTCACATTCATGTTATGAACTGGAACTGAATAGTATTCGTATGGCGCTGGGTAACGACCCTATTTCTACAATATCGCCATTCGACATGTTGTGTTGTTGAATTTTACATCGTAACAGGTGGCGTTATTCAAGTGGTTCAAAAAACAAAGCTTTTGCGAATATAGTTGGTGCGTTGGCTATGTGAACGTATTTGTGAAACTTATTCAATTTTGCTAAACAAAATAAACGTTGTTCAGTACGTCAGAATAAATATGACAAAATGGAATTTGGGTTAGATTTGTCAATTATCTAAATGTTATTTGTTTGGTGGTATTAGAAATTGCGTGAAACAATCAACTACAATCTATTGTTTCGATGGAAACACGAAACATAAAGACAAAATTCATTGAAGCTTCTAAAAGTAAGTAAGTTCGTATAGGCTGAGTGGCCAGCTCTAGTGTCAGAGTTAATGTGCCGCCCGAAGGCCTCTGACATGGGTGACGGTTGTTGTTATAGAAACTAGAACAAACAACCGTGACCAACAATTTAATTTACCAATTTTTTTTTATTTTTTTCAGCTACTATTGTACTACTATACATATACAATCTATATAAGTACCTCAATGACAAAATTACCTATTTAAAATTATATCAACAATATGAGTGTCCTTGAGTGGAAAAATGTTGAGAATCACATCTCCCTCGTCAGCCATAAGACGTCCACTGCAGGACGAAGGCCTCCCAATAGAATATATGTTGCCATAATCACCACGCTTAGGCGGCTTGGGGATCGCAGAATGCTCACCACCGTTAACCAAGAGGACGCTGCTGCCCGTCCTCCGGTAGGTCTGGTTGCAGTTTAAGGACGGACCCAGGTCACAGGTCGGGAGAATCACATCTACAAATGCAAAATTAACTTTCAGCTTTTATCTCATCGTTACATTTTCACTAATTGCTTTAGACTAATACAAATCTTTATTCACATTTCATCCTGTGATATATAAGTGCTTTTCTTTTTTGTTTTTTACACCGAATATACTAACACAATTGGATATAAAATGCCCGAAACTAGTGTCGACACAGAAACAGACCACCAACCCGAGGGTAAGACACTGGAAGCATGAAGGAAGACAATGGATGAGACTCGCAAAGGCCGGAATGAATGGCGTGAAAAAGAAAACGCCAATCTTTCAGTAGGTAAATATTTAAATATTGGTGGACGTTTCAAGCAGCGCCATCTAGCCACAGCCTCGGCAAAGCTAAAGCCAAAGCAAAGAAAGCAAGTAAAACAATACTAATGATTAAGTACTTATATACTTTTTTAAGCAGTTGGTAGGGGCGAGCTGATTTGACAAATAGAACCATTTGAAGATTAGATTGACATGCTGTAAAGGTTTAGACCATGTTTGGCAGTGCATCGAGATAATTACATGAAGAACCGCTAATGTCATTTAAATTAAATCCCATCTTAAGCCAAAGTCGTTGCTTAATCAAAATTTCCTCCGAACTAATTGTTTATTAAGTTAATCGGATAATGCTTGGGTAACAGGCGCTTTGCCGGATAATTGCTTCGGGGCAAAATATAGTTTGATACAGTAACCTTTCTTCATTAAAATCAGTTTGCGGTTTTTTTCAATAACTAGCATGGGTTTTTTTATGTAGGTAAACCTATATTGTTGTAAATTAAGATTATGAATAAAAATAATAAATAATAAATAATTATAAATTAAGCCAGCATCCTGGGTACCTTACCGCATGGCGGCGATCTAGACGGCGTTTTTGTTTTATAGGAACTAAGGTTTTTAAATTTTATTTTTATTTATATATTTTATTGTAAATAAGTAGTTTTTAGTATATAGTTTAAATATTTATTTTAAGTTTTGTACATATGTAAATATTATAGATGTTTGTTTTTTTATTGACTTTTAAAAAATCACGTATACTTGTAATACAACATAAAATAAAAACCGTATAGATTATGAATAATACGTAAGTTGAATGTTTTGATAGAAAGTATTTGAAAACTAGGTCAGCCTCTGTAGAGTGTAACGTAAGCTACATTTTTTGTAATTAATGTAAGAGTAAGTACGTTTTTCTAGTTTTTTGTGCTAGTTTTAGTAAGAGTAAAGTTCGATCTATAAGTAATTGAATTTTTTATTAAGACGAAGTGTGTAATGGCTTAAAAAAACATGGTTCTTTTATAACACCTACTCGTATTAACCGCAAATGTGTTTTTATAACCAACAAGACAAGATTCACCTGAGAGACGGACGAGGAACTCGCGCGTCGCGTTACGCTTGTCCATCTCATAAAGTTTCACCAACGATAATAAGTACTTACAAACTATACCTTGTTCCACTAAGGGTTTTGAACTTTGCCCTGTAATGTACTGCACACGTCATTCTGGGATTTGAGAATTAAAGGGAAAATTGTATTAAACAATACAATTTTCAATAATTCATATTCTATCATACTTAGTTGTATGTGAAAACCCAAACATGTAATAAAAAATCTAGCATAAAAATATGATCTAATATGAGTAAGTTTAGTCTCTGCATATCTGTAATACGGCGCTTATATGGGACTTGGCCGCGGGCTCAGTGTAATTTAACATCCCTTAATGTTAACGGTTTATTGGGGTGAAAGATAATAACCCTGCAATGTAAACCAGAGCGTGATCTACCACCGCGGCGAGATTTATAGATAACAGTACAGTGTGGTGTTGCTCTTGGTTTCATAGCACTTTTTCCAAGTATTATTTGGAAATAATAACCTATTTGCTTTCTCATGAAGTACAAGTAAAAGATATGTTTATCTATGTCTAAAATGTGACAAACATACTGTTGAGACAAGTTATTAACGTACTAAGTTGTAATTAAATTTGTTAACGTATTCTTCAATAATTTTTTTCTTAATAAATCTCACATATTTCACAATACGTAGATTTACTGAATTTTCTAATAAAGAGAAAGAGAGCAGTGCCAAACAAACATAAACTCTATTTGCATGGAAATGAGGTACATCTTAAGATTATTTCTACTACAAATTACGTCGAAAAACTGGAAATATAAAGTCGTAAAAGCATTTTTCTCGGAAACACCTGAGCGAAACAAACAGTTCAGCTCTGCCACAGAATAAATTTTAGTATTTACAAAGCTCTACTCCGGCCCAACAATATCTACATATTTTGCTTTCGAGATTACTTCATAAAATCTTCTTGAACGTATTGGTATATTCTCTTTGTTTTTATTTGATTCTCTTTTTAAGAATTTCGTTTGAACGCAGTTTTTTTTACACAAACGCGAAGTCAATGGTATGTCACTTCCCACATCCCTAATGCTTTACTTAACTGTTTCGATGGTAGATTGTTAAATGAAGATTTAGAGCTGGTTACTTAATGACGCTGACGGTGACGTCATCATAAAATAAGAAAGAAAAAACGCATGATGCCCAATAAGTACAAGGTCCAAAATCATAGCGTATGCGTATGACCACAGCCCAGTTTATTAGGATTGTTCTAATGAAATATATAATTTAGCTTCCTACAGCACCCTTCTCTTCTATATCACCTATCTCTTCTTTCATCTAACTTTCTTTCCAACCTATCCTTTTGTAAACTAATTTAGCTTCATTTTGCCTAGTAAGGCGTCAGAAACCATCACTAGTTATAGTTAAAATATAGCGACACGATTAGAAATGGCGTCATAAGAAATTTATGGAGACACTCGTCTGATCCGCGTCAACAATGCTGACGAAAGTGTCTGGAGTGAGATTTCCTCCATCACTTCATATTAGGCACACAATACGCTGGGCGACGCGACGGAGGGAGTGACGTGTGTCACTCCCTCCGTCCTCCGCCGTCACTTCCGGCTCACGGGACAGAGTGACTGTGACTCTGTATTTATAACACCTAAATATAATTATTAATTAATAATAATAATAAATTTATTTCATCACAACAAATTTTATAATATTTTGGTACTAAAATTAGGTTAACTTATTAAATAGATACTTGATTCACTTTTAACATCATTGTACTAAGCACCTATTAGTTAGCAGGATAGCTAGGATACTCTCTTACGGCTTCCACGATTCCATCCTCCGGTGGTTGTCCTATATTAATCATTATAATTAAAAATAAATAAATATATAATTTACTATTCCATTTAATTATAATTTTCTATTTTATTTCTAACTAACTAAAATATGAATGCTATCTAGTAGATTCAATCTGTCATAATATATATTTAAAAAAGAGTAAAGTGGAAGGGTACTTAAACAAAAACAACATAGATCTGTATTATAGAGATGGCCATGCGGAAAATAACACGGCGCATTGGTGACGATTGGACGATGTACTTTGTACCCAAAAGTGGGATATAAAAGCCGTGGATGATGATGATGAGCTTTCATCGTCATCATCATCCTGGAGACGTCCACTGCTGAAAGAAGGCCTTCCCCTTAGACCGCCACACTGTACGACAACCTGCCATTTGCATCCACCGGTTGCCCCTCGACTTTTACAAGTTTGCAAGTCGACGTGGCAATGGGCATGCCACATCGCTGGACGAACTGATAACCGATAGGGAAGAAAGGATGAGCTTTATTAGAAACAAAATTTTGATAGCGTACACTTGTCTTCCGTACACTTGTCTTCTTTAGTTATAAAACAGCGCAGCAAAACACAGAGTCTTCTTTATTTCCGCTAAAAACTAACCGATACCTAAGTAAACTAAGACCTATAATGCTGATTCACTGTTACCAAACGGTTGTCTACCAAATAGATACCTATCACTTTTCTTTTACAGATCCAATCTGATGAATCTCCAATACTCAATGGCTGAAAAAGGTACTTTATCCTACCTTTGACTTTATAAAGTGAGAATCCAATAAAAAAGTTTGACAAAAAAATTCGAGACCAATTTGATGGGGTCGTTTGATTTGTAGTCCGATTCCAGATTAGGGCCCGGAAGCTCTGTTTGGGGAAATTCCGATTTCCGACAATTGTGAAAGGTCCCGAAATCACTTGGTTGGCTCTCTAATCTTTACAGGGTTGCCTTACCCTAGCAGCGGTCAGCACAATTTCTATGAGACGACATGATATTGGTCTTGAAGAAAATAATTGTCTAGGGGAGTGTTAATTACCGAAAAACAAAGAGTAAAGAGCCTTTTAAACAAAAAAATTAGGTGTTGTTGTTTACATAGCTTAATAAGTAATTTTTAACATGAATCTTAAAAATTACTGATGTTTAAATACAAAGTACCTGGGTATGTCCTTAAACTGCAACCAGACCCACCGGAGGACGGGCAGCAGCGTCCTTTTGGTTAACGGTGGTGAGCATTATGCGATCCCCAAGCCGCCTGCCAAGCGTGGCGATTATGGCATCATCCCTCTATAAAGGGGGAGGCCTTCGTCCAGCAGTGAACGTTTTATGGCCGACGACGACGAAATCCAAAGTAAAAAAAAATACCACATTTTTAAAATATTTTTTCTATACTAATTTAAGTTATTACGATTAAAATTCAAACATCCGACAAATTAATATGTTGTGTTAAAAATTGTATAATTTTAAACTGAATAGGTACTTTTTTAAATATTATTTCAGAGTCAATAAGTCAACAAACAGTAAGTACACGGTAAAGTATAATTGACTTTGGTAAATAAAAATGAAAAAAATGGCGTGAAGTAAAAATGTCTGGCTGGCTGGTTTTTTTTTACTGATCAGTTTTTATCTGCACCGTTGTCTCTGTAAGCACAAGAACGAGTCAGGAATGAGATAATTAATAGACATCAAAGTAATCATCATTAAGCACCTCATATAGCGGACTTATTAGCCAACCCTTTGTATATAATAATCGTGTAACTTGATAAATTTCTCGCTCGGTAGATTTCTGTAAATACATTCTGGCAGCCCTTTGGTAGAAATAGAACCACTTTTATGCCACTTTCGGTTCCGTTGGCCTAATATATTACATCCGAGTTCGGAAACCGGACCGGACTGGGTAGGTTATACGTAAAAGTTTATCTATCGGATAATTTTCTAGCGTCAATTGTTTGACAATACGCTCTCAAAGTACCTATACAAAAAGTAAAAGGTAATGTACGTACTTCGTAGAAGTACATTAAGATTGACGGACAGAATTTAGCTTTTTAGTATTACGTAAGATCAGTATTATCAGATCAGACACTTACCTACGGAATTACAAACACTACCTAAACAGCGGAATGCGCTGCCCAATGGGTGTTACCCGATAATTACTACCTTGGAATCTTAAAGTCGCGAGTGAATTTTTCTTCTAGGTAAGCGTGCCCAATCGTATACTGCATCGTCGCTTAAAGTCAGGTGAGATGTCATGGCAGTCAAATGCAAGCCTATTATAACCCAGAAAGGGGAACCAGAAACCTAATAAAACAATAATAATAATTTATTTATTTATCCAGGCAAAATACACCCATACATTTAAAACATAGAAAAATTAAATAAAATCACAATAAAATGATTAAAATAAAATTCAAAAATCAAATGTCCATCTATGGAAAAGTCAAAATGAAAGTCAGTAAAAATGTTGGTAAATTAATAAAAGTCAAACAGAATTCAGTACGTCAACATTATAATGTTCTACCCGGCATTGCCACCAACATGCCTGTCGCAGCCATGCCGGGTATACACACAATAGAGTCTGGTGGCGATCATCGGCAGGACGGCGCTGGAGCTGGCCCGCACCCTGCGTACTAAGGAAGCACCGCTTAAATACTTAGATATATACTTTTTTTGTAATGAATATACCAAATTAAGAAAATAAATAAAAACTAACCTATTTACAATAAAGTAAATAGTATGTTTGTAAATACATACTTTTAAACACAGACACAGAGCAAACATCAATGTTAATCACATAAATGTTTGTCCTGGTGGGAATGGAACCAATGGCCTACAGTTCTCAAGGGAAACGTAGTGTGAAACATAATGTCTATCTATTCGTCACAGTTAATTTTAGTTTCTTTACAATGCTTCTTATCATTTGATAACAGGCTTGCGTTTGACCGCCTTCTCGCCTGATATGCCTAAGTACGCCTCATGATCACTTGGTTCCGAGGGGAAAAAAAAAAGAAAAAAAAACCAAGATGCTAGAGTTGAAACTCTAGACCAAAGGACTTATTGAGATGGATATCGTAGGTCAATCTACCTTATGTATCAAATTTCGTGTTGCAATCTCAATTTATCAGGAGTCGACTAAATAACTTTTTTGACGTAAAAAAAAGATACGAAAGCAAGTACGAAAATTTTTACACGCTTGGTAATTTCAGCCGCGGATCTACAATTATTTCGAACCGGAGCAGAAACTTGGTAGTGGCGCCCCTCTCCAGCGTTTGAAAGAAATTAATTTAAAAAACTCACAAATGTATACCGAGGATGGCATTTTGCAGTGCATATCAAAATGAGCCCTTAGGAATATTTGATAGGACAACGTGCGCTGCATGCTAGGCCTCGTAGAGCAAGTTTTTTTATTTTCAACCATATGATTTTGGCGCCCCCTGAAACTGAAACCTAGATCCGGGGCTGGGTAATTTCATATTGTTTAAAATATGGGTTTCTAAATCAGGGTCTATTTCAATACACGTCTGTAGTGTAGAGATTAGACTAGGATTGACCGTTCAGCCCGCAACAAAACATTGTTTGTTTGATATATATAAATCTATTAGTGACACAAAAGGAATGACATGAGTGTCATGAACACCATTAAGACGCTGACAATAGCTGATCCTCCGCGCGTCTGTGGTCTCTGTCTAATTACATAGGTAAAAAAGAGAAGCCGGCGCGCTTGGGCCACGTTTCGTACAGTAATTTTGTTGGAAAATAATTAATTGCAATAAAGTTAATGCATAAGAAAAAAAAACTAGTTCAATAGTAAGATAGATTAAATAAAGTATTACTCGTAACCTTTACAAATTTTGGTTATATGTCTTCATACAAAAATACAAAGAAAAATTGACTTAGAAATTCATTTTTAGAGGTTATTTAACGATTTTTTTCTATCGAGAAAATTATTCGCAAACGTGTTTTCGAAACAATAGCCGACTAGGAAACATGATCTAGATTAACATTAATTTTTTTCAGTGCTGTCGAATTAGTACATTTGGTAAAACATTAACGCGAATGAAGATTTTTTTCAGTGCTGTCGAATTAGTACATTTGGTAAAACATTAACGCGAATGAAGCCATTTTGGCCTCTTAATAATTTCCTACAATAGTGTTTATGTAGATGTATAATTCTATGACTTACTTTGCCTTTCAGGCGAGGCCCTATTAAGAGTAGGTATTTTATAGTTGTTTTGAAAAAGATCTAATAAGAAAAAAATATTTAAGCAGAAAAATGGGACCATTCCACAACATATACCTTTAAATGACTTATATTCTTATATGCCTAAAAAGAAGGTCGGCTAATAAATTGACGCAAACCTTTCCTTTTGATTTCATCTTTTCCTTGAAAATGTTAATAAAGTTTCCGAGAGCCTCATCACGTTTTCAATTGATATTGGATTCCGAATATTTCTCGCAAAGCGAATAAATTGTTGACATATTTTGGCAACGTTAAAATTATGTTCACACTTTTGCGGTATCTGGGCTGAGTTTCGGCTTAATAAAATTAATGAGCTTATATTAACCATAAACGAGTTTATTTATCTTTTATTGCATGTATTTGATTTGAGTACAAATTATTATCATGTTATTTCTTTAAAAATAATATAGAATGTGTGTTGCCAGAATTTAAATGTTATTTGTAATCTTGAGAACTAGATCCTCCAAGGTTGTAATAGAGAACTATATAGTCGCTTGACTACACTACTAAAGGAATGGTAGCAAAACCGCAGGTGTTAATTTTCTACACCTTTAACACAATAGAACAATAGATTGTGTTTTTAACAGGATACATCATAGGACAGGAAAAATTTGCAAACATACGTTGGGTTGCTATACGTTGATCTAGTATTTTAGTTGCCTACTCTCAAATCTGCATCTGGTTTTTTGATGCAACAATATTGTTAAGCACGATGAATAGGTATGCAACACAAAATATAAGTTACCGGAGTCCCGTATACAGCTTAAACCTAAACCGTTAAATACAAGAGCTGCGATAAAAACCTTTTTAGCAGAAAATCTGATTTAATAAATCAGGCCTTTTCCTTTTCCTCGAGAAAGGCAGGAAGTTTATTACGAAACCTTATCTTCTCCAATTGTAAATTTTTCAAACTCTTCTTAATAACTACTATAGAAGCTATTGATCAGAAGTCACATGTACTCTACACTACTCTTATTAATTCTTAGTATCTATTATAAATCATAATAGATATATGTACACACTAGGTGACACATTAGGTGAGCATCGTTGAGCAATTGCTGCAAGACCAGCAATGATAATGATATCAAATAAAAACAGGATTACAACTGCTGATTTTCATAGGACCAACCACAGACTAAGACACACATACTAAGTACTTAGAAGTTTAAATACGCGTACTTATAACAGAACATAAAGGCACTTTACACAACCAACTTTCCTTTCAGCGTTGCTTGTCAAACTGATGTAGGTAAATCGCAAAGTAAATCGGGTAAATTCTGCCATTATAGATCTCGCATCGCGTTGGCAGAATGTCAAAATGTCACGCAATTACCTCGTCAATAGGGATTACGCGACGCGTCGTCAGAGTAGGTTTTCATGTCGTCGACTATTGACAAGTTGTCGGTTTGACATTTTGTCGGCTTATGCTAAGGCAAATACGTGTCTCTTTGTGCTGAGGCGCAGCGATTATTATAATTATAATCTAGGTCTTGTCAGGATTCTCTGTGATAACAATTTTTCGTATTGTATTATGACTGAGTAACACAATAAAAGAGAATCCACCAGATTACGGCGCCCGCGCAAATAGCCCATACGCCATACTTACTGATGTCTCACGTCAATAGCGTTGGGACGATCGGGTCAGTCGATTCGCACAGATAAGGTAAATCGCCTATCAATCGTAACTTAAAAAGAAAATGAAACTCAACTTTTCACTGAATAGTATAATCACCTAAATGTTTTAATATAAATATCTAAAACTTGGCAAAAAAGAGTAGTAATTAATAGGCGCGCCACTATCGCAAACAAGTCTAAACACAACCCTGTAGTCGGTGTAAAGAAGATGATTGGATGTAATTCTTCCACAGATCTTTCCCAGTGGTAAAAGAAAAAAAATATGTATAGACTTTTTTGCCAAGGTACACTACGTCGACGTATCAAAACTGAAACAGAGTTGTTTCATTAAACCGCTTTATAAAAAAAGAAACAAAACTCAAATAAAGATTAAATACCAAAAGTCGAAACAAATCGGGAAGTTGTTAAATAAAAACTAAAGCAACCAATTTGCGTAGCAGAGGTTTGATAAAGTTGGCACACCTCATTATCCCCAACGCTTTGCTGGCTTTTCGTAGGACTACTCTTCGTTTTGCGTCGCTCGTGGCCCTTTGCAACTTTTATACATTGTTTTACGGAAAGATCGTGAAAGTTACGCGCGAAAACAATGGGGAGAGCGCTCGAACAAGCACGGAATAAAATCGCTGTAAAACTGAGCTGTAAAACGATGAGTGTTATATTTTTGCGGATAAAATGTCAACTCTTCGCTCACTTGTTACGTATTCATTCTTCTCAGGATTGTCGTAAAATCGTACTTTAAAAGTTGATGACACTGTTTTTCTGGTTTATTTAGATACTGTGGCGAAACCTTATCATTACTTATTATAATAAATCTATCTAGCTCTCTCTCTCTCTCTCTAATAAATACGACAGGTTTAGTTCATTTATTGGTCTGTTACTCTCTTCTTTATTCAGCAGTGAATGGATTAATAGAACGTCGGTGTTTTTATGAATAGTCGGAGTGCCAGAGAAAATATTGCAGTTTTTCTGTTAAAAAAACACTTCCCGCGTGCTGACATCCAAGCAGAAGTAAAAGCTCGGAAAGCAAACTATGAATAGTTATATTAAAGATACAGTAGCATTTACGGCTGACAAAATCGTGTGCCGTGCTCGTGTTGTTTGCGTATCTGATAAATAATAAAACTAGGTAGGTTAGGTACTATTAATTATTCTGCGCCAGAATGGTATAAAATGACAAATGCAGCTGTAATTGAACCCTACAATCACACAAATAATGCATCAAGTAATCTGGCTGGAGATAATTACATTTCGGAATTGAACAGGAAATGAATATATTATTTGTCTTACGCTAATGATTCATCAATTATTATAAAACTAAAGCCACCGACATACAGCTTAGCGTATTAGCAAGGTAAAATGGTAGTGGGCCGGCCATGTATATTGCAGAACCGATAACCGTTGGGGTAGACGTATTCTAGATTGAAGACCACGAACCAGCCAACGTAGCGTAGGACGCGCTGTGACTCGATGGAGAGACGTAGGGACGTATACGTAGGGCAGTGGGTAGTGACTGGAAACGATAATCCGAAATCGGGCTGAGTGGCGTGCATTAGGAGATGCCTATGTCCAGCAGTGGATTAAAGTAGGCTGATGATAAATGATTCAATTATTATCACACAAATTTTATTGGTACTTGAAATTTATTGAATTAATACAGTGAGCTAATATCTATAGAGTCACAATCGTGCAAAAAATATGTCCGAGCCAAAACTCCGCGCACGCTATGCAGTGCGCCGACTTTTTGACCGGCTTGAACTACGATAAGACACAAGCGCTCAAGCAAACATTGAACACTATTCAAGCGGCATAACGTCTAAATTCGAACAATCGTGAACTATATAATGCACGTATAGGTATGTACAACGGCAGTCGGACGTTTTTTTACTGTTTTCACTTAGAGTTTGTGACCCTTTAATTAGCGTCTCTTAAGTAGGTCTCTTTTAATCAGTGGATTATGATGAGCTGATTATAATCTTAATAATAATTCGGTAGTTTAGTTAAATTTAGTTTAGTTCTAAATTTAAATTTAGTTTAGTTCTAAATTTAAATTTCGTTTTATTTAATTTAATTTAGTTTATTTTAAATATAATTTAGTTTAATTTAGTCAACGCCGCCGGTGACAAGAGAGTTGGGTTATTCCGCGCGCAGAGAATTTCTTTGGCAACTCAACGCGGGAATTTAGCCAGCGTTCTTGCGACTCAAACCATATTTTTTGTGATAAATTAATTCGTTTGTTTTCGGGTAGTTGTAATTCCAATTGCAATAATCTGTAACCTAGATTTATCAGAAGAATAACCATTGAGAGTAAAGTCATCGTTAACAGTTGGCTTAACAGAGTAAAAACATTTACTAACCCAAACAAAAACACAAAAAGAATACAACACGCTAAGTTTCTACTAGATGTTTTAAAACTGTATTCACAGAATATACAAAATAAAAATAATATTATTGCCTTTGCTAAATATGATTATGTTGGTGATTCTGGTTATCATTTTTTTTATAACCCTAAAAAAGCAGGAACAATCCAACCTGTCAAGAGTCGGCCTCACGCACTGTGTGTTGCCTGGAATGATAGAGTAAGTAAGTATAGCACCAAGCCACAAAATGTTGATTGGTGCTCAAGAAACTGGCGCTCAAACGGGAATACACTGTTTACGGAATAAATATTTTCTAAAAATTGAGATCTTAAAGTTTTGTTCGGAACTTATAGTAAGCTATACAATGTGTAACAAAAAGGTTCAACATCGTATACACAAGATTGAGTCGCACTTGGGTAGGTTATTTTTTTATACAGTATTTGCACTATAAACACCGACCGACCTACGTATTACCACTTGCACGAAAGAATAAAAAGAAAATAACGTTATTTTATTATTTATTTTTATGAAATTTAATTCTTATTCTGTGAAAACCAGTTAACGATTACGTTTCAGAAGATAGTTCACAGGTCGGACAAACATTTAGAAAAATACGGTTCGTATTAAAATCCTGTTGAACAACCGTCGGGTACGGAACCCCAAAAACTAAAAACTAGCTGTAACAGAAGAGCAAGCTACATTAGTGTGCCAAACCGCAATTGTTTTGCTAATGGAAAGCTAATCTCACGTTCGATCCCCTTATTATGTGGTTTATTTACTATGCAATTTATTGCATTCAATTCAAAATAAGCAAACACAAAGGGGAATTGCACGGTGCAGCCACAGCTTAGGTAGGAACAGCTAGATTACTCCCACTGAAGAGAGAAGTGAATAGAACGGAAATGTGATGGCCGCGCTTGCCGGTATTAAGTGCAAATGTGCTTAATGACAATTCTATCGATATACATGTGTTTAAACTGAGAATACTCAAAAAGACAATATAAGTAGTCACGTTGGAAACCAGACCACATTGCATCGTAATTAGATCAATTTTAATCTGTTGCAAAATGGCATTTGGAGCGTTTTACTTCAAATGCGCGACCAATGATTGTCATTTTTTGTCGTCGTAGTTTCTATACAAATAAGTGTGAAACTGGCGACAGCGGTTTTTAATACAATTGCTTTACAACATTGTTTTGAAAGCCGTTCTACCTAAGAAGTAGGGCTTTCGCTTTTCTGTGGTTACTCCAATAGTGTTTCATATAAACGAACCGCGTTTAGAGTACACAGCGTTACTCTGTATTTATGCAAGTTGGTGATGCAGTATGTTGCTGAATTTTTTGGGACTTTTGATTCTGACTATTTATTTAAAATAGTCAGTTTTAAAGATACACTGTTGAATATATAGTTGTAGATACAGGGATATTATTAACTTGCGCATAACCTCTTAAAGACGTCTTTGGTACATCAAAACGAAAAACTTTTGTTCTGGCGCTTTAAAAATTTCAAAAAAAATTACCGCTGCTCCATACAAAAAGTTCATTGACCCGTGACAAAATGTATGGAGCACCAGTATTTTTTTTGAGAATTTTCATAAGTCTCAGGCAACACTTTCTTTGACTCTCTTGGTCTATGCCTCTGTTTAGAGTTTTTTTTGTTTCATAGATTGGCACCACGTTAAATACCACGTTAAATTCTACAATGCATATTGTAGAATTTAACGTGGTATATTGTATATTGTCATCTCTATAAATAAATAAATATTGGGCGTTTTACACACAGCATCGTCTAGCTCCATACTAAGCAAAGCTTGTATTATGGAAATCAGAGCTGATAGAATACTTTTATACTTTTTATTTTTCGTAAATATATACTTATAATACATACTACACCCAGACACATAACAAACATCTATGTTCGTCACATACATTTTTGTCCTGGGTGGGGATCAATCCCACGTCCTACAGCCCTGAAGGCAGATATGCTACCAACTGAGCTATAGTAGGTAAAACACATTTTTATTTATTTACCGTAATTATTTTTATGACGAATTAAAATATTAGCATATTTAAATAATTGTTTTCAACTATTGCATTGCATTGTATGTGATTTACATTTACTTTGCAGACTTTTTGCATACAATATTCACGCCTACTTAATTATACCTATAGAGAAGTAGAAATTGAGTCCTTGACTCGGTACATTCACAGCTTACATAACACTTTCTACCCCACATCCAGGTCGTTTACATAAACCGGCACAAAGGGACGAGATTTACCCACTAACCTAATTCGTCGTATCTCTGTCAGGTTAGCAGTGCTCGTGCTGTCATGTCCATAGATCTCTGTTCGGTGTATTGCAAATCCAGCTTTCGGAAACCGGATTTAGCGTACGGAGGAAAAGCAAGAGTAACCGATATGTTTCAAATGCATTACTATATGTGCTTTTTAGAATCGATGCATGATACAGCTTTAGTCCAGGCTTAAGGTTTCTTAGCCATGTAAGGTTTGGATTTAGTCAAACACAAAATAATTTTTTTTAGGTTAGATAATTTTATTATGCTAGAGAGATAAACAAATAGACACTTGTTATAGTAAGCAGTCGTCCTCTGATAACTGCGACACTAGTCTGATGCCTATTTTCCGTGTAGTAGTGTAGACAGTGGGTTTATCTTGAAGCGCTTCAGGTTTATACCTCTTAGTATTCGTAAAAGGCCGTCAGTGATAAGCCGGTCCTTTACTGCCACGAATTGAATTAACCACGGATTGAAATATTGAATATAATGTGTGCATTATATTGAATATCAATCCGTATTCGTATCATATATTGTATTTTTTCCAAAATACACACGAATTTGTCGATTTGATTGTCTCTTTTACGCAGCCGAAATGAAGTGCGAAGGCCGTTAATTCCTTATTAAATATATAAAAATAAATTAATAATAATAATAATAATAAATTAGATCAGCGCTGTTTGATAAACAGCACTATGCTGAGTTGAAGCCATTTTTGTGACATCATCCCAGGACTGTAATTATATTAAAGTTATACTACTTACAATGCTGTTACAAAATAAATTACATTTCTTTCTTTCTTTTCTTTCTTATTCCAAATAAACGATAACTTAATATTGGGAGACGCAATCTTGATTGTGAGATGTAATTTAATGGAAATAAATTAAATAATGCTCACAGCATACACACTAGCGCCGTCCCATCTTCCTAGGACAAATGATCACGCTGGCGCTGCCGCCCCTAATGCTGAAAACCTCAAACGGCACAAATATGGGTATTTAGACAGATTGTACATGTTTGTGCCGTTTGGGGTAGAGACCTTAGGACCATGGGGCCGGCCGCACATGTCCTATATGGGACCTGGTGAAACGTTTAGTCGAGGTGTCAGGTGACCGGAATGCTGGCGTATATTTTGGTCAAAAACTTAGCATTGCCGTCCAACTGGCAATGCCGTCAGCATTCTGGCCACTTTTCCATCATCGGGGCTTTTAGGTAAAACTTTAAGTTTTGTATTTTCCATCAACGGGGCTTTTAGTTAAAACTTTAAGTTTTGTATTTTTTATTATGTAGGGTTTGTTTTTCCTAGGTTTGTTTAGTTGCATGTTAGTTCGTTTTAATTTAATTTAAGTACTTTTCTAATTTATAATTTAACTCTTTTTTGTTTTATGTAATATGTCAAAAACTTATAATCATATTATCGTTAATAATGCTCACATATTTATAGCATATTTTATTTGTTTGCGAAATGTATTTGTGTGATTAAACTTTACATAAATTGTTAACACCATGCCCGAAATAAAAGTTTTTTTCTCGTGGTTTCGCTAAAGAGCCACAGTCAAAATTATCACGCTTTGTTCTCGAAATAGGTTCATACTCGAAGGTTAAAATAAAACAACGATAATTTTTGGTCCAACTACGCTAACCAAATTCCCAATCTGATCCAATTCGGTCGACCTCGTTGGGTAGTTAGGCACGTGTGGAGCTCTTTCTTTGATCGCATTATGAACCCCAGCGCAGATTATACAGTTAGTTAATTCCGTACCGCTGCCGAAATCGGTTTATGCTATCCCACAATACATTAATAAGTAACCATGCCCTGTCTACAGTGTACATAAATTAGTGTTATTATCACAGTTAGTAGTAACAGAACTATGATGCTTAGAGCGAGCGTATATTTGTAAAAGCTTTAACTGTGCAACCAAGTAAATGGATTTGCTAATTCGTTAGTTTCCACATCTCTAGTTACCGGGGTTGATGAAACACTTTGTGCCATCTGCCCTGTTAACGGGGCACCGGGGTGAATAGGACTAAGTCTTATCTAAACATGTCATATCATGATATTACTGAACTGTGTTTAAAGCAAAATGTTAAAGTACCCAGAGACAATTTCTAAACTATATAAACGTATTTTTTTTAAATTTAACCTAATTTGGCTTTCGTTTAAGGCCGTGTCGCCTGCGATGTATGATGGTACACGACGTCTAGAAAGGAAAGATTCTGTAGCGACTTTAAGGCATCCAGAATGTATTTATCGAGATCGGAAAACACCCACTCGATACGTAAACTATAGTAAACGACATGGATATTAATTCTAATATACCTTTAACTTAAACTGTATTTTAACCTCATTAAAACGATAACTGACCCCGTCCTAAAAGGACGGGGTCTGATGGAAAAGGTCTGATGTTAAATGAAGATGCAGTCTATGATGTTTAAAGAAGCTTTCGCATGAGTGGGGTACTGTGCAGAGCTTTTCTGTGGTTTAGGCGCCTACAAAATATTTGGTTCGGTATTTGGGCTTGGCCCACATTTATGCATTCTTTTGTAAACGACGTGACGCAAAATCATAACAAAAGGTGTATTTCAACTTTTGGACTAAACTGACATATTTTACTTAACATTTTTATGTTTAAAAAGCGAATGTTTTAAAAGCTCCTTATCCTTTCCTGATAATTTTTATCATAATTTAGTACATCAAGGCACAAACGTGTTGGGTAATTAAAATGCATTTTTAATTACACAACACATTTGTACTTTATGCAATCAATAGGTCCATTCCATACAAGGAAGGATGCCGCTGATAATGCCCAAGGTGTCACTCTAATAGCGGCATTAAACAAGTTGCAAATAACTGAGTTTATCAAGTCGTTATACATATTGATTGTGCTTGAAATACAAATACTAAAAAGTAAATATAACTTAATTAATATAAAGACTCTACAAGTTCTTGTGATATAATCCATCAAACTTTTCAATGAAATGGGTCTATCAAATAGTGGATCTATGGGGAAGAAAAAAAATCTCATTAGATACATTTTCTATCAAATCATTGAAAACAGATCCAATGAGAAAATAAAATCTCACTAGATCCATCGTGGATCTGGCTCCTGTATCTACTGAGATTGATCCAAATCAATACTCAAGGTAGATTGATCACACTCTTTATTGTTACCACAACACACACACTAACACACATTTAGGCCTAAGTAATAAAGTTTTAATAGACTGTTACGGCTAATAACCTTTGTTGTGGTGATGGCATAAGTCAATAACTAATAGCTTAGTATTTGAAGACTTCGACAGTTCTAAATGCATAACGGCGATATCAATCCAGTTTATTACAATTCATCAGTCGTTATCATTCTAGAAAATATTTACTGTGACGGCTTCTAAAACGTGACTGGAAGGGCATGTCACGTTTGCAGAACCCGTGACTGTTACAAAAGTTGAATCCCTGAAAAGCTGGAAGGGACTTTAAACTGTGAAAACGAAATAATGGGTTGCTTTCAAGTTGTTTCATTTGTAAGCGAGTACAAATAAACAATTTGAAAGTAAAAGGTCCCTAATGCAATAACTTTTGCCATTTCTTGATATTTTTGCGAGACATGTCTTTTTAGGGTTACCCTACAAGCCTACATAGTATGTAGTAAGGTAAGTTGGTTTTTCTTAATTTCTTCTTAATTTTTTTTTTATTCCTGGGTTCGATTCCCACCCAGGACAAACATTTTTGTGACGAACATAGATGTTTGTTCTGTGTCTGGGTGTAGTATGTATTATAAATAATGTATTTAAAAAAAGAAGTATATGAGCTATCACGTTCCCATAGTACAAGCTTTGCTTAGTTTGGGGCTAGATGGCGCTGTGTAAAAAAATGTCCCACCCATGTTCCGTCCCACTGCTGGGCAAAGGCCTCTCTATCCTCATTCCATTCTTCTCGGTTTAAAGCTTTATGAGCCCAGTTGTTACAATAGGAGTCCAGTTCATCTACAAATATTTAGTTATTTATTTTAATCTGAGCACATAATATTTGGTGTTCTAAAGCAATCTGTATATGATAAGCTTCTCTCTCGTCATCTTTTATTAAAAGAAAAAGTTTAGATAAGTCTTTCAGATAAGTATCGTTAAAATTATCCCTTAAACAAAGATTTATCTTAATAATATACATAGGTTTTCAACGGTAACCTTCCTTTATGTGGATATGTAAGTAGGTAGGTATTATAGGTATAATAATAATAATTTATTTCATTGCAAAAAAATATACCTATAACATTAACTTATATAACTTCAAAAGTTAAAATATTTTTTTTTACGTGTTTTGAAACATTAGTATCATAATAAATTAAAATGCAATGTAACGTACACATAAGATTTAAAACCCTAGCTCCCAGAGTATCCATACCCTGTGTTTTAGGTATTATAACCCAAAAGTGGCCAACTCTTTAACCAACAACCACAAACTTAGTAACTTAGTTGCAAATTAAAGGCGCTCACATATTTTCGACTTTGTATTACAGCCATAAAGCTTTTAAACAATATTTACGAGGCGTGTCGAAGGCCCAACTTGTGCTTTCACGGCACATTTTGTTAAAATGTTGTAAGTATATTGTTTAACCGTTTTGTTTGTTTTTTATTATGAAGCGTTATACCACAGATTAAATAAAAGTACTTCTACGTAGTTATACGTACTTGCAACAGCAAATTATTTTTTTCAAATTTGATTTGATTTGAGTTATAGATTTAGAATTGAGTTTTAACTACGACGCAGAAAAAGCTTTTTGTTTAGGTAATTGAGTAGTATTTCATTTGTAGGTAATTAGGATTTTTATGTATTAGCTATAAATGAGCTATGCTCAGAAATACTATGCGCGATAAAATCCGGAACGAGGATATTCGCCAAAGAACCAAAGTCACCGACATAGCTCGCGGGGTTTGCAAGTTAAAGTGGCGATGGGCAACAGAACACGTCGCTCGACGAACTGACTACCGATGGGGAAGAAAGGTTCTTGAGTGGCGACCGCGAACCGGAAGACGCAGCGTAGGCGCGGCCTCCCACTATATTATATAGGTGGACCCAGGTGGACCGACGACATTGTAAAAGTCAAGGGCAACCGGTGGATGCAAATGGCAGGTTGTCGTACAGTGTGGCCGTCTATGGAAGAGGCCTTCGTTCAGCAGTGGACGTCTCCGGGCTGATGATGATGATGTAATTACCACCTTTGAAATCAAGGTTAGCTCGATTTGATATGAAGCAAGTTTACGTTTTTGAGAATAGGTATACGGCTGTGATGCGGTCTACGGTTGAATACACGTGCATAATAAAGAAAGCGACTACTTAATTAAGTACAATTAGAAAGTTAACATTGAGCTGTTGGTACATGTATAATGGTACGAAATTGTCGCATGATTTTCATTTTCGCCTAATGCTTTCTACAATGTCATTTCATTTTACAAGCTTACAAGTAATAGGTAAAAGAAAGTCAATGGTACTAATGTAGAGATAAGTATGTTAGTATCTAATAAAGAACACACGAAGACATCACGACATTTCAGTTTTATTTTAGTGATACTGTTGTTAAACGTTACTGGAGAAATATAAATGTAGTGCGTCATTTACTTGCAAAAGCCTAGTGGACGACGACGCAGCACAAGCGGTGCAAATATGCTTACCTCGGCTGTGGTTAAATATTTAATCCGTTTGGTGAAAGAAAAAAAAGAGAGACATAATTTTAAAAAAACAATATTTGAGGCCCTTTTTCTGCTGTTTTTTTTTCTTAAATCGATCCTAAGTCAAAATCAACTCTTATGTTATGGATATTTTATACTTCTAAAAGTTTAACTTGATTTTGTCTTAATTTGGTTGGTCTACATAATTTTACCTTAAATTTTAAGACAAAAGTAAGTTTTATTTTCGACCGGGGCTTACTGTACCTGTACTGGACCTGGGTATGTCCTAAAACTGCATCCAGTACCACCGGAGGACGGGCAGCAGCGTCCTCTCAGTTAACGGTGGTAACCATTCTGCGATCCCCAAGCCGCCTGCCAAGCGGGGATTTATGGCAATACTTCCCTTTAAGGGAGAGGCTTTCGTCCAGCAGTGGACGTATTCCGGCTGTTGATGTGCTCACTGTACTATGCGTGACAAAAATGTTTTCAGAATATGAGAGAAATTGTCGGTACTTCAGGGCCCATGGGGTCACGGGTGGCACTCTGTCCCGTGTGCCCTTATGGTAAAGACGGTAGGTACTGGTTGTCTCTAGACTTCAGCGGTCTATAGAACCACAGTACTTTAGTTTTTGTGTTGCAGGTTAAGTAAATTAGTTAGTGAGGTTGTATGTATTTTGTTTTAGTTAATAAACACACTTGCCCAACAACTTGGAGGATTTAGCTCTCTCCCCAACAAGGACAAATAGTAGGTAACGGAATTTAAAAACAAAGAACGTAATCGGTCTCTTGTTCTACAGAGTATAATCAAATCGCGAGTAAATCGGTTTATTGTTGGCAATAGTATTCTACCGTAGACCGCATTAGGCGAGATGGCAGTCAAAAACAAGCCTGTTTTCATTCATAAATACGATCCTGTACTTACGAGTAACCTACTATAAAAAAAAAACAATCCAATGTATTTATTAATGTTTGTAGTGCGTCATTGTAACGTAAGAGCTCTCTTAACAAACATCCTAAGAAGAAATACGTAACAACGCGGTGTGTTTTTATTACCTAGAAATCTTAACACAGTTGGTACTGTAACACATTACAAACAATGAGCGTACAGTTTACTAGGCTACGTTGTACTTCTGTTAGGTATGATATCCGACAATAAGATTATGAAGCGTGAATATCCTTCGCTTTAGTAATGGGGCAAGGTTCAAGTAACCTTGTAGGACTATTATAATTATGTGTAGGTAAGTGTAATAAAATTAAAAAAAAAATTGAACCTGGGTAGGTATGTCCTAAAACTGCATCCAGGACCACCGGAGGATGGGCAGCAACTTCCTCTTAGTTAACGGTGGTAACACTCTGCAATCCCCAAGCCGCCTGCAAGGCGTGGGGATTATGGCAACCCCACCCTCCTCCCTAGTAAGGGAGAGGCCTTCGCCCAGTAATGAAGGAGCTATAGCTCACCACCAGCCAGAAAGACATCCAATGCTGCAGGAAGGCCTCCTCCTTGATAGGTGGAGTTTATCAGAATGCTCACCGCTGCTGCCCATCCTCCGGTGGTTCTCGATGCAGTTTTAGGACGTACCCAGGTCCAGTAGGGACCTGGATATGTCTAATTAAGGGACACCAAAGAAATACTGGCGCGATTGCCTCAACGTATTCCAGGCAAACTGGTCAAATCGGCGGGTGATCGGGATACTTGGAATTGAATGAGGTACACCCATCCCCCATCCCATCCATTTCCCATGGGAAAGGTCCCATGAGTCTGTTGTCCCATCTCCAGAGATTAATCTCCAGTGAGCAACCACCCGCGGTCTCCACGGACCAAAAATAAAAAAAGACCCATATAAAAGAGCACTTTCAAATGTAAATGAAAGTAGCAGAATAGTAACGTAATTATATTGTTGTTATTAAAAGTTGGCCAGACACATGCGTCCAAACCGTCACCCTTACATGGTGGATATTCCCCACGTACGCACAAAGCGCTTTGAATCCACATTTTTTATTCGCACAGCGAGGTTGTGTAACTCTCTGTCGAAGCCCGGTGTTTCCCGAAAAATACAGCTGGGTGTCTTCATACCCAGAGTGAACAGGATCCTTCTGGTAAGCATGCTTCATCTTAGACCACATCGTTGCTTAATACCACGCAGTATGTGGTCAAACGCAAACCTATGATTTACCAATAAAAAAATAAAAATAAAGTTTTTGTTTTATGTGGCAATCTCGTTGTAATCGTAGTCGTCACAAGCCAATAAACTATTAAAAAGTTGAATGGTAAAGCAGCGCCGCCCATTGGCGCAACTCACGCGGTTCGTGATGAAAGCGTTTCCCTGCCGGAAGTGAAATGTAACTTAAGTGTTAAAGTGGATCGTTAGCTCGGTTTCAATTTAACACTTGTTTTATTCAAGTTTCACTTAATTTGTTAATTTATGTTATTTTGAAGTGTACTTAGCGTGAAGCTGAAAATTTTCAGGACCAGGCGGAATGTAACATCTCATGGTACCTGAGGTTTTCAGTTTCATGCTTTGTTCTGGGAGTTGAGAGGAAATACAATTATTGTAACTTACTAGGTTACAATAATTGTATTTTCATATCCTATGTTTCAATCACAGATTATATCTTAGCCAATTTGGCTCATATTCGTATTTGCCCAAACTACTTGCTTACTAAATTTCTTAAGATCGGAATAAAGGTTCGAAAGTAATCGTCGAACAAATATACATACAACAGTACAACAGTACCACACCTTTGCCAGTTATTCAACCGCCATGCAGTAGTGTGCAAGCATTACTGTGTTCCGGTTTGAAGGGCAATGTTACCAAAGAAATTACTGGGTATGAAGAGATTTAACATCTAATATCTCAGGGTGATGAGCACAGTGCAGTGCGGCGCAGGATTGTGTTCGCAAGTTCACAATTCTAGCACTGCTACTGTTAGTGGCAGGCGTGACGCTTACCACCAGGCGAACGTCTTGCTCGTGTCGCCACTTGATTGCATAAAAAATAATAATAAAACATGCCTACAAACATAATGTTATAATTTTTTAGTCGAAAATTACAATATCATAGTCATAGTCATTTATTTGTAAAGGCAATTTACACGTCAAACTTATAAAAAAATAAAAAAATACATATTTAATATCACAATTTTACATATTGTAAAAAATCAAGCTTTTAATACACATCCTACAAATATTATAAATGCGATAGTTTGTCGGTGTGTGTTCGTGTGTATGTTTGTTACTCCTTCACACTGAAACGGATGAACGGATTTAGATGAAATTGAATGGTATAAAGGTAGTTTATGTCCTTAGAATAAAACATAGGCTTCTTTATATCCCAACAATGGCAAAACCGCGGGGCACAGGTAGTCAAGCTATATACTTACTGTCTTACGCATAAAACATTAAAACGTATTTTAAACCTATTTTAGTTAGAAAGCGTTTTGTTTTCTTTTTTAAAACTCAATTCGTATTTCGAAAGATTTTGACAAAACCTTTTTTAACTAAAATAGGTTTAGTCTTTTATGCATAAGACGGTTACTTACAGTAGAGGCAACAATAATTTATTGGAACATAATCTAAACTAAAATAATAAGTACGTACATGTTCAGGTCAGGACTAATCGTCACAGAATAAATAATAGTTAACGCCGGACTATAGGCGTCGCCCTTGGTCTTAAGTCTCTAGTACGAATATTTTAACTAAACTATAAATGGCTCTAGCTGCATTACACAATCGGAAAATATGAACATCGGTATTCGCTTTATTTAAGGAATGGTCAGAGCGTCAACGTTTTTTATACACGGTCCAAAAATACAGTCTATTTTTGGACCGTGTATAAAAAATACTTCTTGTGAGGTTGGTGTGATGGAGGATAAAGCACGCGAATATGGAAGAAAGTTCGTCGCTTTAGTGGTGAAGAGAGCTAAGGCAAAACAATGATTAACACTAACACTAGTTAAATTACAATATTTTTTAACTAATAAACAAGAATCATATTTTGTATAAACCGCTCTACTTAATTGCTCTATATCTCGAAACTTTTAATGTGTGGTTTGACTCTCTTCACCAGACCAAAGCGACGAGTTATTCACTCTAGCCTTAAGAGTGAGACTAATGCCAGAAAAATATCAGATTTCACCCGCGCGTCTTGCATTCGTTTAGAGTCGAAAATCGCATGATACAATTGATGATGATGATGGCTTTGAGCAATTTAGGTGGGATTTTATTTAATTATTTAAAATGTAGGCATGAAATAAAAAAAATGAACGGCTACTGTGCTAAAACATGAGTATAGCTATGTAATTCGCAAAAAATAATGTGGTGCTGTCGCTGATAATTTAGAGCATTTGAATTAAAACAGTTTTTTTTTGTTGGTAATTTTGTTGGTAGGGTTTTTATAATAAACCGGATTATTTACCAAAGTTCTATTCAGTTACTCGGCTTCTTTAGGTTTTTCCCATACTTGTAGTATTTTTTTTATTTGACTATTTACGTTATTTATCATTAAACTATGTGTTTAAAAATACACCTTTTACTTACTTTTGGCATGAGTCGCCCCCTTAAAATGCCTTACTTTGTTTGGAGGTTGGTTTAAATCAAATAAAGTTAAATCATACTTACACAAACGTATACATTTATAAATAAGTGTGGTGATCATACGCCCATTTTGATGAGTGACATATTAATATTGGTATCAAAATGTGCTCTCAATAATCGAAAAACATAAAGTGGACTGAGCGGTACGTTCGGGAACCAATTAATTTATTCCATCGCCCGGCAGTTGAAAAGGTTTAAGCGAATAATAAATTTCAATAGCTCTCAATTTCGCGGACAATTTTCCTCAAAATATGATATGGCCGATTCACGCCTAATCGTCCGGCTTTAGCGCGAAAACATCGTTTTGTCATCTGCTTGCTTTCCCACGAGAGTGACAAGTCCGACTTCAAACACGGCAGATAATTAATAACAAGTTAAAATCTCCGCCACGTCGGAATTCGCATCCATAAAGTACAGTTTCAGACTTGATTGGGACGAAAGTCGACCCGAGTCGGAAAGGACTCGTTTGTTTGTTTAACGAACGAAGTAATCTACTTATGCCTTAATGATGGTCGGAGCGATCTGTCAACGGAGTTGTGAGTTATTGAGACATTTATTACGGTCGGTTGACGGTCGACGCGGCGAGGTGAATGGTATTAACGACGTATGTTGATGGGCGTTTGTCGAAAGTTTTCTAAACATATAAAACTGGCCACGTAATCGATCTGTCTAGAAGAGAAGGGAACGAGGCATAAAGTGACGATCAATTGGCTCGGGAATAAAGATTCCTAAGAAATGGGTTCCAAGGAAAGATCTCGACGAGTGACTTTCTCGTATTAGAGATGGGACATTCGGAAATGTGAAAAGTAAAAAAAGTCCGTGGTTCACATTATAAGAAACGTTCTATCGTAAAAATTGTAATAGAATGGTGGATAGGATTCTATTGCAGAGTTCGCCTGGGAGAGACAGACCATTGCCAGTTATTCATCCGCTAGTATTACTGTGTTTCGGTTTGAAGGGCAATGTTGCCAAAGAAATTACAGGGCATGAAGAGATTTGACATCTTATATCTCAAGGTGACAAGAGCAGCGCAGTGTGGATTATGTTTGCAAATTCACAATTCTGGCACTGCTTCTGTTATGGGCAGGCGTGATGCTTACCACCAGGAAAACATCTCGCTCGTATCGTATTACTCCATTGCGTTAAAAAAACATAAAAGCATAGATCTTGGTGGTATACATTGAATGAAAACTAAGATATAATTACTTGGTTATCAGATGATGATTCGGAACCATCGATGTACGAGAATAACTCGCGCTTGACCGGTTTTTTAGCGGAAATAGCGTCGGTAGCTTTTAGGAAATAACACTAACATTTAAGGGTTCAATTGCGTACCAAAATTTAACAGAACGGCTTACCCAACATTTAAAAAGCAATCACAGAGTCAAATCTACCAACACTACATAACAGAAAACAGGAAAATATTAAGTTAACTCAATCAGAAAACTCGGAACAGAAAAATTGTACGTGTAAAACACGCAATATCCACGTGGATATACCGCCCCGCTTGCTGCGGAAACTAAACTGGATTGGAAGGAGCATTACGGAGTCGAGGCTGCCTGAATATCGAATATTATGAAGAAAATGCTTTAGCTAGAATAGGAAGTTTACTAGGTCAAATTTCCAGACAGAAATCAAAGTGAATAAAAGCTCCTAAAGTATTGCTTGCGATGGTTATTGATTCTGTACACAGAGAAACTTTGTAGGTTTGAAAAACAAATAGAAAGTAGCGATGAACTCAATGGAATATTAAATCTATCTATATACTAGCTGTACCTGCGGCATCGCTCGCGCAATGGACACCAAACCAATATAAGATTTTCATTCCTCAAAAAAATATCGACTTGCTCCAATTAAATATTTAACAGCAATTCGGAAAACTCTTGCGCATCCTGACTCTGCCTTCTTTGAATCCTCATATTAACCGTGAGATTGCATTTAATTTGGTAATAACGGGCAACGACTTTTTGACTTTTTAGGCAGGCATTTATTTCATCACTTCTTTTGCCTTGTGATGCAATAGGTAATACGATCATCATCGTCATAGCCCGTAGACATCCACTGGTGAACACAAAGGCCTCCCGCTTAGACCGGCACTATGTATTACAACCTGTCATTTGCATCCACCGGTTGCCCACGACTACCATCATCATCATCATCATCAGCCCGTATACATCCACTGGTGAACGAAGGCCTCCCCCTTAGACCGCCACTCTGTACGACAACTTGCCATTTGCATCCGTCGGTTGCCCGCGACTACCATCATCATTATCATCATCAGCCCGTAGACATCCACCGGTGAACGAAGGCCTCCCCCTTAGACCGCCACTCTGTACGACAACCTGCCATTTGCATCCACCCGTTGCCCGCGACTACCATCATCAGCAGCCCGTATACATCCACTGGTGAACGAAGGCCTCCCCCTTAGACCGCCCCTCTGTACGACAACCTGCCATTTGCATCCACCGGTTGCCCGCGACTACCATCATAATCATCATCATCAGCCCGTAGACATCCACTGGTGAACGAAGGCCTCCCCCTTAGACCGCCACACTGTACGACACCCTACCATTTGCATCCACCGGTTGTCCACGGCTTTTACAATTTCGTCGGTCCACCTAGGAGGAGGCCTACCTACTGTGCTGTGTGGTGTTAAGTAGCTTATGACACCACAGAACATTTTTAGAACATCGCATGTCTATCCATTCATCTTCCTTACTGGCAAACTCTCAAGATAAACATTAACCAGTATAGCTGATCCTCGGATCTTAGGGGCTCGGTATGTTCGGGGGTTCAAGTTATAGTGGACTTTTATATTTTTTCATAAATTGCGTCATAACTTCTATATTCCTGGGCCGATTTTGATAAAACATAGCCTATGTGAAGCGCCGGACTTCATAGATCATATTTCAAGAAACTGCATTCAAATTTGTGCCGTAGTTTCCGAGTTTATCCCGGACAGTCAGACAGACAGACAAAAAATTATAAAATTGTATTTTTGGGTTCTGTTGCTCTCATATAATACAAAAAAAATTTTTTTTAATGTATGTTCAATGTACAGTAATCGCCTCGTTATAGATAGAGTCGTAATAGATTATGGAAGCAGACATATCATAAACCGAAACACAGAAAATTCACAAAATCTGCTGTTAAATACTATTGCACAGATCTTTATCACATTTTAATATTTTATTATGCTATGGTGTAACGAGACGAGCGAGACTTTCGCCTGGTGGTAAGCATTACGCCTACCCGTAACAGTAGCAGTGCCAGAATCGTGAACAAGATCCTGCGCCGCACTGCACTGCGCTCGACACCCTGAGATATTATACTCGTAATTATGACAAATCGCTTAATGCCCAGTAATTTATTTAGGATTTAATTATTAGAATTCGTTCTATTACAATTAGTCTTAGGTCCGATTCAACCGTTCCGTGTCCGATTTCTACTTACAAGGATGCATTCATCAGGTGTTCCCATAATTATTCTTCTAAATCGTCCCGAAGAGGCATATAAAAAAAAACGAAACTGGTTCATTTTATTTTATCTAATCCGCAATCATTCAAGCAGGTCATTAAGAAACTCACTTTAAGAAAACTTTTCTGAAGTCTGTTTCTAATCGAACCGCAAAGTGGAACAATACAGTGGTATTTACCTCGTAAATGGACCGAGTTTGATTAATATCTGCTCAGATAATCTGGGAGAGGTCGAGCGAGAGTTTGATCAACGACTTAACTTCACTACGACACCCCATAAATTAACAAGAGCGCCGCGAATTTTACTTAAAAGACTTTATGGCCAAGAATAAAACGTGTCCTGGGTGTACTATTAACTTTCAAGTCAAGATCTCATTAAACGAATGAGTTTTGAGTTTATTACGCTTCACTTCGTAGTAATTGTTAAAGGATTTCTGAGTGTTTCCTTGATTACAGTGGCCGTGTTAGTCTAGAGGGAGAACGCTCAACTCGAAATCGTGAGGTCGTGGGTTCAGAATCCAGACCAGTACCGATGAGCTCTTTGGAGATTATGTACGGGTTTCATGCCACTAACTTTTCGGTGAAAGATAATATCGTGAGGAAACTTGCAAACGTCTGGGGAGAAATTGAATAGGTCACGTGAAATTGTAAATCTCAACAACCCGTAACTAGGCCAGCAGTGTGGTGGATATGCCCAATCGCTCTTCGAAGGTAGACTTATATCCATTATTGGACTATGAAAAGGTATGTGGTGTTATTCTTGATTGCAAACAAAAAAGTTACATTTACGCAGGTCCCGCTTTGTTTCATGGAACATTTTTTAACAGACAGAGCCTATTTTTTGTATTTTTGTTCGTTATGACTAATTAGCCTTTTATTATCGCCCTTGTATCCGTTGACGGGACATAATTAAAATTATGTTTTACTGCGCATTAACACTAACAGGCTCGGTCGCGCTTTTCGTACTAGCTCAGAGGTTGATGCGCTCTACGCATTTATTTGTCCCATTTTGTTTAGTGGTAAGCAGTAGGATCCAGTAAAAAACATTATAGTCTATTAAAAATTATTCTAGGTAAAAGTATGGGTATCAATTTCATTTCAAATTTCAAACTGGGTGGACAAAGACAAAAGATGTATTAACTATTCCGAGGATGTTCTACATTTATTAACAACAGGGTATAATTTTATGGGCAAAAAACTTGCAGTCTCTTGTTCCATGTGAGCGACAAAAATCGACAGCGACTTCTAAATCAATACTGGATCGCATAGTGAGTGGACCATGTTACGTCTTTGAAATACGTAGTGGTGCAAATAAATTCCAAATTGCAATTAATAACTTGTATTGAAATAAAAAGATGTTAACAGTATGAAGGTCGGTTCGAATGTGAAGTTGTAAATTTTGCTATTAGAATTAATTGACGCGCGTTCATTGGGACTAATGTTTTGGCCGGCGTTATGGCTTGAACATATTCCCGGCCGTTGGAAGAGCACTTTCAACTGTTTAACTGAAATCTTATTATACTGAAGTACGTGCCAACGTAGGTGGATCACGTTGGGGCCAGTCGTTGGCCACGTGTCGGAATGGGCGATTTTCTGACAGTCAATAATAGAATATATACAGTTCATAAAAATCCATTCGATGGCAATGAAGAGACATGGCCCTCAACTGTTTCACTATCTTGTCTATGGTTTTAATTTTGCGTCACGTAGCCACGTTTGTCGCTGTCGTATGACAACGGGTCATAAACAATTGGCTGTTCAAATAAAAAAATCATGAAAACCAAACAAGGCAATCGATCGCCCAACCATTTGTCGGACAATTTCCTGGATGAAATGTCGGCATGTCGCGCAACTTCACCTCGGGTTTCTATTTGTTTGTTGTGAAATCCGAAACCCTTTGAGCAGAATTTGCGGGCTGCGAGTGATGTACGCGATGTTCAAGTTATTGGATTCCGTTTAAGGGCCGTGTTTTGCAAGCATCCGGACTGATTTATTTTGTATTTTACACGAGCTAGTTGGAGTGAAGACTCATTTGATTTGTTTACTCGTTCTGAGCCGATCGTAGTGGAATGGACCGATTTATATGAATTTTTTGTTTGTTTTTGGCTCTTGATTTGTGTTGAGTGATTTATGGTCCGCCAATAACGTTATACAATCATTTTCAATTGGGCATCCAGCATACTATAAAACAAAAAACGGATGCTTTTTTATGAATTACTATAGGCTTGCGTTTAACTGCTATCTCGTTTTTTAATCAAGGATAAAGAGGCCTTTTATACCCCCTGGGTAAGTATAAAGAAGGCTGTGGATGATGATGGAGATGAGACTCCAGAATAAAAGTGGTAGCCTCCAGTAGAATTCATGGCGTGGCTAAAAGATTACCGGTGTCAAAAATAATTATAATACTGTGCTTGCCGATGCTAAGCGACGGACGATCCTGTCACTATTCGGATGGGTAGCCGTCAGTGGCAGTTACATAAATGAGCGCTACCGCCAGATGACACATCAAACTATTGATCCCTGATTTGACAACAACCGTCAATAGAGGCCTTAGCACCCGCCATATATATCGATGCCAGAAGGCCTTTACTGTACATTAATTCTGATTCTAGGGCTGGACACTCAGCCTAGGTATATGTGTACTTTTAGTATTGTGGCGGTAGGACGCTATTGTAGAGTATGCCTGGGTAAGTTCCACATCTTTGCCAGCTATTCAACCGCCAAGCAGTAGTGTGCAAGCATTACTGTGTTTCGGTTTGAAGGGCAATGTTACCTAAGAAATTACTGGGCACGCACAGCGCAGTGCTACGGTGCAGGATTTTGTTCGCAAGTTCATAATTCTGGCACAAATAAATAAAAACAGCTTGCCTCGTGGTTTCGTGACATCTAAAAGCGCTATTAGGTGAACAAGCTCCTAGCCTTGATCGACATCTCACCAATCTGACCCGACAAATTGACGACGGACGATAAATTGACCGATCCTCGTCGAAAGTATTTAGACGCAATCGGTGGGATTCCGACCGAGTAGTTGGCACATTTGTTAGTCGCCTGCCGCGTCTACTGAACTATGCGGTATATTTTATTAGTGGTAGAAACTACCTAGTAGCCTTTTACTGACAATGCTTCTTCCTCAGGCGGTTAATAAATATGGTCACAATCGTGTGTAAGCCCAGTCAGGTTGTCGAAAAAAAGGACCCCGAAAAAACTCTAGACCATAATTTAATTTCACCAGCCTTTAGGAGAGTCACTGGGAGTGTAAATTCAAAATCGCGACCAAATCCCGAGCCTTGCGTTAGCCACTATCTAGCAATCTATCTTAGCAATATCTCGGCCATTTTCAAGTTTTAGGGAAATATTATAGGGACAAAAGTTGTTTATTACTCAATTATCTACATTATATTTTACTTACTACTTATTTAGCCACACATGGGACACGTGCCATAGCCAGAAAACGTCGCCATCGAGCTTCTGACTTCAGTTTTATACATTTTAGACTATGAACTCGTAGAAGTGGCTGTCGCGCGGTTCGGCTTCTAGAAGCCGGTTCTAGCTTCAGGCGGCGGCGTTTTGAGGCTGTGGCGCGTGTCGTGTGCACATAATTGTTTATAAAGTTTGTGTCTTATGTTTCATTTTTATCGAGTCTGGTAACTCATTATTTAAATAAATAAATAACTATTGGGGGACATTTTACACACAGCGCCATCTAGCCCCATACTAAGCAAAGCTTGTATTAGGGAAACCAGATAGCTGATAGAATACTTATATACAGTTATTTTTTGTAAATACATACTACACACTATACACCATCATCATCATCTTATTTTAATATACACAAAAAATGGGCTGGTTTGATGGAGTGTAAAACGCGATAGCGTAAAATGTATCTATTTCCTTATATATTTTATAATTTTGAATGTTTTAAAATAGATACGTTTTGAATGTCTAAAATCACTGAATATAGTTATGAAGTAGTATCGCAGTCCGTGAAATTACTGAGAATAATATTACAAGGGTTAAGAATAAAATAAAATCTCGATCCAAGCAAGTTTTCATTCATAAAACCGGGCCAAACCTAAAATCCCAGTTTTAGGTACTAAAAGCTGTTTAGCTGGACCTTTGTAACGTTATTTTAATAACTTTCATAACTATTTTGAAATCCACGTGCGAGCTAGCGGTGCGCAAGCATTCTGAGCCTTAAAAGGGGGTTGGTGTGTTTGAAGTATTCGCAGGATAAATTCGGATGATATTGGATGTGTATGGGATCGCTTAGCTGCAAGAAAATAAAAACTATTTGTTTACAGAAACAAAAACTATTCTAGAAACAATAGAAATATTCTTTTAAAATTTCATGTCCATGACGTCGCTGTGTGTGGGATTGTATAGGATCCAATCAGGCCTATATTATCTACGTTATTAGATAAGGCTATCTTCATTCAAAAAACGTCGATTAAGTCCGATACTCACTGCAAACAATCACTATCTATGAATAAACACAATACCGATTATATGCATTCCTTTACGAAGACGTGAATAAAATATGCTTAGATTCCATTGAGGAAATAACAGAGCCATTATTGTAATGTTATTGACAATAAATAACAGGGTTCTGTGGAGTCCAGTCCGAAAGGAAGCAACCGCGAATTGGATTGAATATAGGGGTGGTTCGAAGCACTGATTACTGAATAACCGAGAAGGTACTACGGTTAGCAGTTAGAAAAATGTACTTGTAACAATATTATACAGGCAGTTGTTTTGCATTCCCGCCAAGAGGTAGATTATACTCATCGTTATGAATAACTTTTAATACGGGCCAACACCGAAATCGCGAAAAAAAGCCGCTGTTCTATACATTTTGTTTAAGGTCAATAAACTTTTTGTATGGAACAGCTGGTTTTTTTGTTCATTACGATGAGTATATCTACCTCTCTACAACAGGTTGTAGGTATTTTATTATGAGCTATAGTGCTGTCCCAATTCTGGTTAGTTCCAACGTATCACTAAACAGTACAGAACCAGTGGTTTTTACTCCACTAGTTCTTTATAATATAATTCTGAATATAGAATATTAGTACTATAATGCCATAAAGGCCGGGATGAGAGGCGTACAACAAGATAGATAGGACTTTATTCAGAAAAAATGCTGAAATTATTATAATATGTTTTAATGAAAGCTCCCCAAAACATTACAACTCTTATTATATTATACTTTGATTTCTCATAAACTTATTGAACCTAAGCATGAGCGTGAACTATTTGTTTCTAAAACTTGATGAGAATTTATTCTCCGGAAGATCGACTTCATGATATGCACCCACGCTTCTCAATTTATCGTCACTTGTTCGTCAGCTCGTCCCACAAGGTTGTCTTATTGGGACTAGCTACATTTGATTTTACATACATGGGCACATATAAACGCTAATTTGAGAAATTTGATTAGTTAATTCAGGAGCACCTAGAGATGAAAAGCCGAAAATCGAGCTGAGTGGTAAGCCTCAGGAAAAGCCTATGTCCAGCAGTGTACATTAACAGGCTAATGAGGGTCCACGGGCAATCTTTCCGCAGACGGCGCCAGCGGCGGTCCGCAAGTGGCAAAATTAAGTTTTCGTTGCTTATATCTGCTCTTGATGAGGGCGTTGTCGATAATCTAATCCAAGGACAAATACTGGATAATGTGCATTGTTATAAGAATCTATGCAGCTGTTGACGGCCTGAAAATAGATTTGTAGGTTATTATATTATATTATATATCTACACATAGTTGTTTAGATTTTATGTTGGACATAGCTTTAATTTGCTAGGCAAAGGATTGCTGTACAAACCAGTATTATTTTGCAGATTCTTCCTGGTAATACGTGTCTAATAAGAGTAAAACCATTAATTTGCAGATAAACAACAACAAAATGTATGGGATTGACAGTTGGCTGCGTGACCGCATTAGCGATGCGCCACCTAGCGGAAAAAAAACTCAGTGTGAATCCCCATTCAGGAGCACCTAGAAACGAATAGCCGAACGAAATACCACTCAGCACGGAAAGGTACAATAGATAAAAAAATATAGAGATAAAGATAAAAAGAAAGCCTTAGGAAATGCCTATATAGCAGTGGACAATAACAGGCTAATTTAAATTTAATTTAAATTTTATGATGATGATGACGACATAATAGCTTATATTATTTTAGCGATAGTTGGGTAGAGATTAATTCCAATATTCAATAAGCACATTCGTCGTCAGCCATAAAACGCCCACTGCTGGACGAAGGCCTCCCCACACACACGCACATTAAAGGCGTGTATTAGCAAAGGGTCTGGCAGAATGTAGGAAGCGAGCATGAAAACAAATAGACAGCGTGTTGAATTTATAGGGGTGGGTGGTAATTGAACTCCCTGTTTAAACATTGCTAGAAAATTGTAACCAACAAGGGGATTATTAGAAATCCAAAAATAAACACTTCCACTCAGCTTGATTCCACTTTCTTCATTCGAACTGCTAAAGAAAGGAATGCGCTGCCGGAGTGGGTATTTCCCGATAATTATAACCTGGGTGTCTTCAATCAGAGTGAATCGTTTTTTCTAGGCAACCGTTCTCCATCGTAGACTGCATATTTGTTTAACATGATGGCCGTCAAACGCAAGCCTATATTAAATAAATAAAAAAACACTTCTTAATTTGATTTTAAGATGTCACCATGGTATCAACTTTCCTGATATTTTTCTACGGAAACGAACGCGGTTTGGAAAAATTTATAGGATTATCGGCCTCAATCTAACGTGAAATTTAAATACTAAATTCTTTTAATTTCTTGCTTTTGCTTTTTTTATGTTTATTTTGGCATTCAAACTTTTCTATTTTATTTCATAAATCATAATCATATTTTTTTTTTTCTTTGCAATAAAAATATTGTGATTTGCCTCAATCGCGTTCTAAATGGACACTATTTTATTAATCTGTACATTTAGGTTACTTTGCAAGATTTTTATTTTGTTAACACTGTATTAATATCTGTTTTCTTCTGATGTTTTAAAAATAAATCTAAAGTACTAAATGGTGATAAACTCAGGAGTGTTTTATTGAATTACACATACCTTCTAATAACTCAACATCCATTATTTTTAATATCAGAAGTATTCAATCGTTGTCAGTACAGATATTTTTTTATCGTTTATACCACGTATTATTTTCTTTCTTATATTTATTTTCATAAAAAAAAACAAACACTTAAACCTCTAGGTATAAGTATAAGTTTTTAAGGCGCTGGCAGGTGGTCAGTCGTAATCGTTTATAATGATTACCAACCCTAATTGAATCAGTTTGATTTTAAAGTGCTTCATTCATGAATATGCTTGTACTTCAAAGAATGCACAGGAAACGTATCGTTGAATGACGGTGTGCAATACTTGCTGACTCGCTCATTGTCTGCCAAGCATAGCGGATTATTACGCATCGTACGTTTGCAAACAATTTCTTGTTTTATTTTTAAGTTTTTAAACAATAACACAATTATACTGACGTTTTTATAACATACAATAGTCTTTAGAAACAAATGTTAGCTCTTGTTAAATATATAGTATGTAGAGTTTTTGACTTACGCAAAAATCGCAAACAGCTCTATCCAACTTTATACCGAACAGTTTTTGTTCACTGGCTTATTACAAAACACAACCCGTACAAAAAATTATCTGATTACCAGATACAAGAACTTTACTTGGAAGAAAAACTAACTAACTAAACGTTGAGTTACTAAAGTGATGTAAGTAATTACACAAAATAGTTGTAAGTTAATAAAGAGAAGGTGGTGTATGTTTGAAGAAATTGTCTAAGAGAAAAATAAATTTAAATTAGATAGACAAAAAACACAAATCCTTTCATTTCAGTCAATGAGCAATTGAACGGAAACCAACTCACAGACTACACGACCACACATGCAAAAATATTTGTGTTAATAATGATATTATTATTTTACCTGGTGCTTATTGTGCCAGTATTCAAAGTATTGCAATGTAATAGCAAAATAAATGATTTAATTAGCATGAATGTTAAAGTGATAATATTAAACGTACGTATGCACAAGCATGAATGGGAGCGATAAGATAAGTCGTACTCAATATTACAATACACAGTAACTACGAAAATAACTAATTCATTCATTCATTTTATTTAAGAGAACGGCTCTTGTCGGTGGAGTGACTTCCATCTTTTTCTATCTCCGGCCAGTTCTTTGATCTCCTTGTATGACTTTACTTTGGCCCTCTCCTTGACTAGATCAACAAAGGTTCTCCTCGGTCTTTCGGGTCCTCGCTTTGCTTCTATTTTCCCCTGTATGATGTTTTTCATAAATGCGCCATGTCGCACAATACAAGGTGGCCAAACATCTTTCTTCTTCTGTTCACTATGCTCTCTATGATCTTTCTTTTCTCACCTACAATGTCTAATTAACTATGCTTAATAAGTTTACTGCTATCGTTATGTCGAAATTACTTTAGTGAACCGAAACTAGGGACGAATTCTAATCCCAAACCGTGGGTACGTACCACTACACAAAATAAATCGGACGTTCTAAAAATTCTTCTCTAATTGCTGCCTAATAATATTGACACAAATTAAGGGACAGAAAAGCTGAGTGGCCGTCTCACTCTACTCCGATTAAAACTATTAATTGATTTTGTACTATCTATACCAAGTTTAAGGCCGGGTATTCCACGTTTCAAGAACATTTTTTGCGGAGCAAAAATATGGCGGTTGCGCAGATTCGTGCGTGGCAAACTTCAATTTTTGAAGATTTTTTCAGATTACTTGAAAAGTATAGAAATTAATAACTTTTGAACCACAGAATGCACTCCAAAATACTATTAACTCATAATACATATTTTTTTTATGTAACTATGTGCTGTAATTAGGACATAAAACTGAAAATGGTTTAAAAATAGACACTGTTTCGGTATTTTTTTCTATCGAGGAAAGTATAATCAATCGTGTTTTCAACCACAAAAGTTACTAAGACGGATGTTCTTCTGTAACATTTTGTATTTTTTTAATATCCATATATTAATTAGGAACTTTTACCTTTTTTATTAAAATCTGTTTGTTTTAAGTATATTATTACGAATTAATAATTATTTGGGAGGTGATTTCGTCTTTTCTTTCCTCACTATTATTTTATTACTATTATTATTTATTCGGGTCTTCTTGCTAGGATAGGTAGGCCTTAATTTCCTAACTACTTGATAATTGTGACGGGACGTTAATTTTATATAACCGTTTCGTTACACAGTGGACAGTTAAAAGGTTGATCATGCTATGCTATGCTATACCTCCCTATTAATGGGGAAGCCTTCGTCCAGCAGTGAACGTCTTCTGGCTGATGATGTGTGATGTGATGCTATACCAAATTTGATCCGTATTACCGTTTTTACGATAAAGCCAAAAGGAACCTTTTTAAGCCAGCAAACTGCGAGTAAGACTTATGCATCTACATGGGACCTCTGGTTCATCAGGCAAATGCTCTTATCACTGGGTCAGATAATTAGTACCTATTGATAATAACTTTTAAAAACACATTCTTACATTTTATTTATACGGGAATACTCACGTTTAATTAAATTTATGTGTAGGTGATTGCGCATATTCATATTAATACAATATCCTGTCTAACTTAAAATATAAGCATAACGAAACCCGTCTCCCCATGGCATGCTCTCCTACGGTGACACTGTCTCCGAAACACAAGCATTCTGCTTAGTTCGAAGATGACGTGTCGCCGCGAGGCTGCGGCGATGGATGAGCTCGGCAGCCATGATTGTAAATTGTTTATCATCGTGAAATTCTATAGATATACAAATGTAAATGTACCTTTATATCTATTTTTTTTTTTATAAATATTAAAAAAAGGTGTCAAAACCACGTCAGTTTTCATAATATAAAATTCCTACATGTTTGTGTGAGAAAGGGTTTTTTTTTCTAACATAATTTGAATGTATAGCAAAACCATAATATCTTCCAAGTTTTACCTTAAGAATCAGTCACATAACCAAAAGAATCACCACTTATTACTAAGATGAACTTGCGTCGAGTTCAGCACCTAGATTTCAGAGTTGTAAGCACTTTGCTAGAACATTAAGTTCTCTACCTGTCGCAGACTTCACTTTGCTAAGTAACTTGCCGTAACTTATGTTAATTTAACAAGTTTGCTGACTCCACGTGTCTATAACTGATTAAAGTTGACTTCAAATCGTTATATTCAATCAGTGGAAGCAGGTATTATATAACTACCTTGTTTAGTTGCTATCTGACTAATATTATCGGATAAGAGCACAGTAAAGTAAGTAAGTTCGTATAGGCTGCCAGCCCAGCCAGCCCAGACCAGCCCTAGTGTCAGAGTTAATGTGCCGCCCGAAGGCCTCTGACATGGCTGACGGTTGTTGTTATAGAAACTAGAACAAACAACCGGGACCAACAATTTAACGTGTCATCCCGCCCACGGTAAGGCTCAGAAATAAATGCCACTCACGGTCACCCATCCGAAGACTGACCGGACCGTCCGTTGCTTCTTCATACTCTTTCCCGCATTCTTCAGTCTACTCGTGAACATGGTACATGCAACTGCGCCGAAATATCGGGAGCTCATTTCACAACATAATCACGGTAAATATCCCGTTAATAATAATAGAACTTTAATAAAATTACAGTCATCTTGCCTCCAACTGTAACCACAGACTAACTTACAAATTTTCACTAACGTTCCAGTTTTCTTTTGGCAGCACTTTGTTTACCATCAGGTGTGCCACGCTTTTTAAAAAGAAACGAGTTTTATATAGTTTTTGTAGTATGGAATACGACAGTTCTGGCAAAACCTATTGCTTCAGTATAAGCTCGAAATTGGTAATGTTGCCATATATGTCGTTAATAAACTGATAATGGAGATTGTCCGGTTCCTAGGGGACCTGCATTGCGGCTGCATAATCAGGTCAGCATAGGTTTGAAGGTATTCGTATGTAAGTTTACACAGCTCGTAAAAGAAGGTCTTAAAACAACAGACATCTTTGCAAGTCTGAGTCTGACTCCTCAAAGCCGTAGCCAGTAAATTAATTTCGGGGGGGATCGAGCTCTGGACCAGAGATAATAAGTAACAATTTTAAGACGACGACGATCTATACGTAAGTAGGTATGTATAAAACAGTGGGTTGGCGAAGGCATTTGGGGGCGACCCCCACCGCCCTGCCTACGGCCTTGGTTTGACTGTCAAAACACAACAACAACAACATAACAACATAACAAAAACAACACATATGTAACATATACTATTATTTCGAATAAGGTGTGGAACTGTGGACAGATGAAATAAAATTTTACGCATTTTTTTATACGAAAATGAGTACACTAGCTATTTCCCTGCCTGCAGAAGTATCGGTCCGAAGTCGGTCCGAAGTAGCTCAGTACTACTTATATGAGAGGTTTCGCACTAGATCTGAGAGAAATGATGACGATGACGGAATTTGGAACTAGTGCTCAACCTGTCATACGTATAGTATCATAAATAAGAGCTTATTAACTTATATATATATTTTTTGTGACATATTTATTGAAATTTGACTTGTAACTTTGGTGATATCAATAAACTATTTGTATTTGTACTAACTACATACGGTATAATGCTACTTCGGACTGACATTTCACGGGTTCGGATCGGATTCGCGTCCGACGAAACCGGCGTAGTGCGAAACCGCTCTTAGCAATAGAGATACGTGGCAAACCTTTACACGAAACATTAAAAAATCACGTGTCATTATTAGAGTAGAACGACAAGCGCAGCTAGAGTAAGAAACTTTATTATACGCTAAGCTAAGCGCTTGCGCTTTAAATCAGACCACGTTAACTTTTTAATTTTAAGCACCTCCCGTCAGTAGTAATTAACCCGATTGCGAAGTCCAGCCTGGGACGAATAATATTCATGAAAGGGAAACGATATTCAATTCAGTGAGAAACGCTATTTTAACATATCGCTGTGGTTACTGGATTAATCTTAGAAGTGAATTTCCTGTTTAGCATATTTTATGAATAGGAAAAATATGTTTTTTTTTTAATTTAAGCTATTACCGAGGAAAGCATTTTGACAACACTAGGTCCACCAAAATTTACAAAAAAATGGATCTATCAAAAAATGGATCTATCGCGAACAAAAAAATCTTTTCAGATACATTTTCTATCACATCTTTGAAAACAGATCCAATGAGAAAATAAAATCTCAGATCCTTCGTGGATCTGGCTCCTGTATCTACTGAGATTGATCCTATTTTTTTAATAAATTAATTCGCATACGATTATTTATATGCAAAACAAGAACGGATCGACGTGATTTTTGGCATGGATAAAAAGTAATGGTCTGACATAAATAATGACATAAAAGTGGTTCCTTTTTTTATGTAACCGAGCGGCGAGATGCCTGGTGGTAAGCGTCACGCCTGTCCATAACAGTAGCAGTGCCGGAATAGGGTAGATGACTGATGTTTATATCTTTGAAACCAATAGCTTTGATGAAGAATTTAAGCAAATATAGTATGTTTATTGAAAAAATAATTTAAATCGGTTAGTAATGTTCTGATATATAAGCGTTTAAAGTTTTTGTTAGAGACAACTCTGTCCCTTTCCCACAAAACAAAAAAATTACGTCACGCCTTACTTGTCAGAATAGAATCTATATGGCGTACTGAGAAGTGACGTCACGATTTGCTGTTTCGCCTCTCTGTCTAGCATGATATTAAAATGCTTATAAGTTGCTTATTTTTGATCAGATTTTTTTTATTTTTTATTAATCAGTTATATGAATGGGCCACATTTTAAAAGGACAATAAAAATAACCAGTCATCTATAGCCTATTGTGAACTTGCGAATACAATCCCTGAATACAATACAAAATACATTGGATCTGGGTATGTCCTAAAACTGCATCCAGAACCAGTAGTTAACGGTGGTAGCACTCTGCGATCCCCAAGCCGACTGCCAAGCGTGGGGATTATGGCAACCCCTCCCTATTAAGGGGGAGGCCTTCGTCCAGCAGTGGACGTATTCTGGCTGATGAGTGAGTGAGTGAATACAATCCTGCGCCGCACTGTACTGCGCAGTCACCCTTAATCTCTTCATACCCGTAACTTCTTTGGCAGCATTGCCCTTAAACCGAACGAAAGGTAATGCTTGCACGCTACTGCTTGGCGATTGAATAACAGGCGGTCTTTGCAGTTGAGTCCTACCACTACTTAAGTAATTGATTGGAGATTACTGTTATCTTGTCGCTGCGGACGATTGTGTTTTCACTAATCAAACATGTTAGAAACTTAGAGTCACGCAACGGGCAATGGAGAGAGCTATGCTCGGAGTTACTTTGCGCGATAGAATCCGGAACGAGGATATTCGCCAAAGAACCAAAATTATCGACATAGCTCGTAAGGTTTGCAAGTTGAAGTGGCAATGGGCCGGCCACATCGCTCGAAGAACTGATAACCGATGGGGAAGAAAGGTTCTTGAGTGGCAACCGCGAACCGGAAGACGCAGCGTAGGAAGGCCTCCCACTCGGTGGACCGACGACATTGTAAAAGTCGCGGGCAACCGGTGGATGCAAATGGCAGGTTGTCGTACAGTGTGGCGGTCTAAGGGGGAGGCCTTCGTTTAGCAGTGGACGTCTCCGGGCTGATGATGCTGATGAAACTTAACCTAAATTACGAAATCACAATTACCTAGTTAATTTAACTATGTACCTGAAAAGGCTTTTACTAAGGTAATGTTACTCATTTATATCTCCAATCAATTACTTTATTAGCTTGCAATGAGAATTCGAAGAGCCTCTTCAGACTAATCTATAATGTGTATTTTATTAGCTATTCACCTCTACCCAAAATTTACCTCGCAATACGTATAGCATAGTGCAACGTGTCTATATAGAAATGTAAGGCTGCGTTCACACTGGTTGAACTAAAATGTCGTTTCTTAGGGTGCGTTTCTACAAAAGCGGCGACGAGGGGAGCGGAGAGAAAACTAAACACACTGGTTGAATGAGAGTGTAAGTTTTTGTTATTGGTCGATCCTGCACGACTCTTCTCCACTCACCACACTTGCTTACTTACAGCTTCAGTGTAACGCACCCTTAGCCTAAGAAATAAATTTAGATAAATATAAAAAACATATTGTTTAGTTTCCTTAAATATATGTAAAAAAATAAGGCTTTTAATGTAAAATAATTGACAAGCAATTTATTTCAAAATTCATCAATAAATAAGCATATTTTGTGTAAAAGCGGAAGTAAGTCAGTTATTTAATTTACATTTCCTCCTGGGCTATAGAATAGAAATATGGAGCGGCTACAACAACGCTCACACCAGTTGCAGAATTTTATTGTAAATTCTCCAATGTCGAGTGCAGAGTGCTCGAATGCAGAGTGTCGAACTCTCGTCGCTAGGGTTAAAAGCTAATAAATTATTGCGTAGTCTGAACAAGTCTTCAATTTGAAATGCAGAAATTGCTGTACAGCTATCTGAGATTTCCTTTAAAGTTTATTATCTCAGAGATAGGAAACATTTCGTTGAGAAGAGCATAAACGTGTTTCTTTTATTATACATCGCAAACCGCTAGATGTTCATAGAAGTTGTACGTGTTTCATTTGGAACAGTTTATGGCGTAGTGGATGTTTTACTGTATTTTCGCGCAGTGCCTATTTAAAACGCGAGCGACTTGTCGACGTCGGCGAAATTTACGAGTCTATGGTCAACTGGACCTGCTAGCCAGTGGAACCGCCGGCCCACTTAACCTAGTCACATTTTGAATAGGTCGACTGGACCCACTGTCCAATTTTATTACAGGACAGTCAGGAAGAAAAGCCGTATCTTTTAGATTTTACTCAAATGTACCTATTAAAAAAAATATGATTTTGATTGAGAATAAACGTTTAAACCTAAATGAATTGCATTTTATTATATTTTGACTAACCAATTTTGCGCTCGACTGTACCCACTGGTAGTTTTAAATCTTTCCAGTTAACCAATAAAAATACAGAGATAAAGTTATGTGGTCAAGTGGACCCGCGGGTCCACTAGCGAGCGGGTCCATTTGACCAAAGACTCTTATGTAGTTACTGTTACTTCATCTGCTATAGAAATATAAAGGTTGTGTAGAGACTCTCTGTGATATTTATGCAAGAGAGTTTTTAAGATTTAGGTACTTCGTCTGCAAAATTAAGAAAGGGGTGTGTAGAGTCGTTATGAGATATCTTTTTTATTTATTTTATACAATGGAGTGGCGAGACGAGCGGGATGTTGGCCCTGTGGTAAGCATCCCGCCTTCGTCCTTGGGAGCAAAATCATGCACCGCACTGCACAGGTCAGTCTGATATATTAGATGTCAAATCTCTTCGTGTCCAGTAAGGAATTAAATTTTAAGAGAAATCTGGTAATATTGCCCTTCAAACCAAAACACAGTAATGCTTGCACACTACTGTTTGGCGGTTTAATAAATGGCAAAGGTGTGGTGTGGTGGTGTGGTGTGGTTTCCCCAAGCGGACTCTGCAATAAACTTGAAGACTTTTTTTTTTATCTAATAAAGTTAATCAGGAAAAAGAAGGGATTATGTAGAGTCTTTATGAGATATTTAAAGAAGAGATTGATATGTTATAGATATTTTTTTAGTTTCATACTGATTTTAAACTATTGTGTTTTATTTTTTTACGCGTTTATTTATTGTTTTATACAGTGAAAATCTAGAAAATGAAAAAAATTAAATGTAGACAATCTTCATGCATGTTGATATCTATACCTAGATTGATTCGAATTCAGCAGTCTTCTTCATACATGGTATTTGGCTGCTTCAGAGTTTCATTTAATTGCATTGTATTATTTATAGTAAAAAAACAAGCCTTGACATATTTTGCCTTTGGATTTTAATCTTCAGAGGATAGATTAATTACAGAAGATTTTGCCAAAGATATTTATACCAAAACAACCACGATGAAATTTCGCAATTTAAATAAGTTATTATAATTACTAGATTTAAAAATAAACGGTTGTCAGAACAATGGGCAAAAATTTTATTCCAAGCCGCCCTTATTATTAACTCTCTTTTCTATGTTTACAAATATACTATCTCAACTAACTACTACTACTTACTTTTACTAACTTTAAAGCAAACACACAAATTAAGAGTACAACCAAAATGAGCTTTTTCTTCAATTCCTATGAAAAAAGAAAAAATGATCTCATCCTGAAGATTTTATTTGTGAAAATAGAAAAATGTTGCAAACCTCTCGTAGAAGGCGTGGCTTTGTGATCGCACGCCCCTTTTATTCCTTTTTTTTGTCTGTAGTGTGAAACAATCTTTTGTCAGAAAATCTAACTGCTTCGAAGAAAAAATATTTTGTTAATTATGGAGTATTAGTTTAGTATTTGTTTTTTTATGGAGCAACCGAGAACGATGCTGTTTTTCTAGCTTCTAACACGATATCTTTACATAATTGCCTTAGCAATTAAGAATAGGTAAGTAGATACGATTACTTGCTTAATTACAATTGTTAAGTGTACAACAGGTCTTACTTTGATCTAATTAATGTTGACTGTTTTATAACTTCATAACATTACTTATTAAACAGATCGTTATTATTTATATATTACGCGTTCAAATTTAGTTTAAGTAACTATTACCTATTTCCAATTAGCATACTGAAGTAAAAACATTACGACGCTTTCTATTCTCTACTGTCTACAAAAGCTGCAGAGCAAATAGAGTTATAAATGCGCAAATAAATCCACAAACAAAAAGTCATTAGCATAAACAAATACGAACATAATTTTCATCTCTTTTACGAGCTTTTAAAACCGTTGAAGTAATTGTAGATTTTTTATGTTGCAACCTCTTTGTTATTCGCAATTATGACGCTCGCTCTTTCTCGCAACCAATACTTGATAGAGAGAGGTTGTAGATAAAATACATACCTAAGTACTTATAGTGTAATTACTTTTATCATCTGCATAATTCGACGTTTTGCTTTGCATAAAGAGCCTAACATATGGTTAACAATATGAAGCTGAGATATTCGCTTTTTATCGTCCCTTACCTCCCACCGAACATAATGATTAACTCAAATACTCTTCCCTTCATCCTCATGTATATTATCCATGAAAATATGGTTACAATCAACAATTTTGCCATAAAAGCGCAAACCATATTTACATTCAGATTTCTATGACAAAACAGAGCAATGGCCAAATTACCTATTTAGTTAGCGAATGGATCGTTTCTCATTCGTAACGTCGATAAACGTCCGCAAACAGATCCACAAATCCAATCCCATTCGAGTAGCACTTGGCAGACAAAAGATTCGCGGCAAATCGTGGAGACGACCACGTGCACCCAGTCTGACTCCCGGAGAGTGACTGCGCGGCCAAGATGCGCGGCCAGCCTACCTATGTACCCTCTTATTAATAACCTTCCCGGCCTCCCCAAAACAAAGGACTCGGAATCAATTAGGGTCAAACCAGCGAACCCACGTTTAGGGTCGAAACGACCTCCCATATCTGCAAACCAGTCGTCTGACGATACTCCTAAACATGAAGTACCTACCATGCTTCAACGCTGCCATATGACGCGGCAAAAGAAGAAAAACGCGCAATGTACGCTGGAAAGAGACGAGGTTATGCAAGTTAGTGGTGGGTCGGAAAGGGACGGTTAGAACATTTTGTAAGCTGATAACCAGAGGCAGTGAACAGCGAGGGGAACCGTATTCTCGCGCGAGACTGCATGAATGTAATGAATTAAAATTCAATGGTACACAAGTAGGAGTTTGAGCGTGAGACTGAATAACTTTTAATATTATAGAGCTTTGTTGATAGAGACGGTAGAGTAAACATACTTAACAATATTATTCCTATTTTTTATTTAAGTATATCAATCTAAATTTAATCATAACTATTTCGAACCTTATAACCGCTCGTAAAGATATACATTTAAAATAAATTCTTATGTATGCTTATGCACTTAAATAAAAAACTACCAAGAAGTAAGAAGTTAACTGGCTAAATCTTGACCGAACATACAAATTAAACGAAATCACAAGGAAAAGAAATCAAGGTCTTAATCTGCCATATTCTTTGAGGATAAAGATGCAAAAGCTCGTGGATCTTATCAGGTTATCACTCTGAGAACCCACGGTACAATCTCAATCGATTCAGTGCTCGTCCTTACATAAACTACATGCGTTTTAGTAATAGCTACGATAAAACAGAGCACTAGCAGTAAGCAAACACCACACAAAAGAAAGGCGGACAGCACAGTGGGCCCACGCGCGCAAAAATGGAAACAAAAAATTGCGGACAATTTTTACCTATAAACATCCATGGAAATGCAATCCATCATTGGATCCTCGTATCCACGATCCAACACGCACACTCGGACACCGGCACACACACTTATTCACTGCACCTCCTCACGCGAAGGGAAAATCTTCACACACGACACAGATAAACATGTCAACTGCTAGACATTGTTACCCTAAAGTCCTTTCACGTTTTTCACCACACTATCACCATACCACACAAAATATAACACAAATAGCATAAATGAACACTAAAACACTGGATTATTTCGCAATATCACCCGCGTTCGAGTCACAAAGACGTCGATTTCGACAAAAATACGCGTAAGTATTGTAGAGTCGATTCGGCGACTGTACTCCCCGCCCTGTTCCAGAGGCGAATGGCGCCGCCATATTGGATCTCACTTAACGGCGCACACTAGCGCATCTAGCGGATTTTGAGCGAACTACAACATGAGCCCAGACTCTACATAGTGTGCATCTGTTGGTTTTTGCTTTTATTTCTGTGTAACAACTAGACATTTTTACACGATATCATTTGTAGTACATTTTATTTTCCTAGTCCATCATTTTAGGATAACATTTCCAATTCAAAGTCTAATACACTATTTGCTTTTTACGATTTAGATCTGACTCTACTATAATACATTCGTAGAGTACGCCAAAGAGGTAAGTCAATGTAGTTCAAGGGGTAGCCACCAGAGAGCGCTTATCTAAGACTCTGGGTTACTTTGCATTGAACGATTTGAACGTGAACAATGAACATGACAGATGGGTACTTAATTTTTCCATGGCCGTGGAGGTTGTATGGATTTCCTAGAATGTGATCGCTGCATATACTTCGAACAAATTCGAGGACAATAAATATGATAATTTAATTCTTGAATTCAGAGTAAGTGGAAGTGAAACTGAAGTATTTTTTTGAAAAGTACCTATTATTTCAATAAATATAAAAGTGCTGTAAAATATGGAAAACAACACGAGCTCACATCCAAATACGTCCAATTGATTTAAGGATATTTAAGTTACCTTACTGGTCGATGGCCACCCGGACTCACAACTGACCGCTTTTGTCAGATAAAATTAGGTCGGCATTTTCCACTAAATTTGTTAAAAGCTTAGAAGATCGTCGACATCATACCTTTTTAAGGTTTTGAATCATATCAAAATAATTATCTATCGAAAATTAGGTAGGTATAGGTCGCGTCATATAAAAAGAACGCTGGTGGTTAAGCTGCGCAGTAGGCGATTTAGGCGATATCTAATATATTTTGCCATGTACCTAGCAACTTGGAGGGTCTAGCTCTCTCCTAGCAATAACCAATATACGAAGCTGTGAGCAAAAGGCTAATTAATAATTATTTAAAACAATAGGCCTAGTACTTTTGTGCGCAAGTGTACACATGCGCAAACACACCCCCTCTACTTTCTTCCAGCGTTATTTTTAAATGACGCGACCTATACCTATCCAGTAAAAAAAAAATGTTTACGTCTGAATTCTGTTTTGACCATTAGGCGGCAGATTTAGTCTTACCTATTGTCAGACGGCTGGCCACTCAGCCTATAGGTACTAACTTATGTCCTTAATATTTTTTTTCAAAACTACGTAATTTAGATAACTTAGAATATAAATAAATCCAAAACTTTTCTAAAACTGTCCGTAGTATTTTTCGTCTATATCTTCGTAGCTAGCAAAACTTCGGGTTGTAATTTATATTATCAGTATTCTTATATTTATTAAAATTTTAACAAGTACCTATGCGTTTTTTTTCTTTTTTCCACTATTCCAATTATAATTGTAGAATGGAAATAAAAAAGCTTTGGAAAGAAGAAAAGGATATGAACTTATAACAGAGGAAAGGTAAATAATAATAATCCTTTCCACTGTTAAAAAAAATTGCCCGTTTAAGGCAGTAGCCAAAAAAGTTGGCAATTGTATAACCCAACATCCTATATAATACTGTAGGTATATACTTCTCTAGCCTACATTCCAGCCAAATGAAGGCTTTATCAAATTAGCGCTGCCTAATTTTCTGGTTTCATCAAGATGTTAATTTATTCTCTAATTAAACTTCTCGAGAACATTAGTAGTCATTCACCTAATAAGATCAAAATGAAATTTGTTTTTTGTTGATTAAGGTTTTCAAGATTTCCGATTGCTTTCTGATTAAGCTCTTCTTTTTTTCTTCTTCTTATTCCTCCGAAGAGGACTTGGCGTCGCACCTCTTCTTTTTCCATGGGTTTTTAACATTTTATTTATTTATTTAAGAAGTATAAACGTATCGTCGATTTTGTACGAAAAAGCCATATGTTATAATACAACGGAAATGGAGTCGACGTTCTAAATAGCTTCTGCTTGATCTACACATCAGACGAGATGGCAGTAAAAAGCAAACCTTTAGTAAAATGCATGCATTAATAACTTATATTACTGTAACGCAAACCAGAATAATAGTTACACTTGTAGACTATTAAATACCTTTATTTTACAACTAATCTAAATAAGAAAACAAATGGTTTCTATTCTGTCTGTTAGTAATTAATTAAAAAGAAACGTTACTCATATTTAATCACCATTAACGAGTTACTGTGTGTCTATATAGACTAAAATTATAAAGAGTTTCATTTCGTATGTTTGTTCGAGGTAATTAACGGAACTACTGATCTGATTACCTGCATAACTACAAAAATATTGGAAAAAATACACAAAAAAAAATATAAAAAGCCATACGAAGTTCGCCGGGTCAGCTAGTATTTCATAAAAAGTGTAAGTATTTTTTTTCTTGTTTTAATTTATTTTATTACGATCTTGATACTTCCCGGTTTATATTAAAATTATCCATGAGCTTTTTATCAATTAATGCAGCTTAATATTTTAATTAATTATTTACCTATACTTTTGATGTGATTATAATATTTTAGCACAACAAGCTAGTACACTAATAAAATATTATAACACAGCAAATACAAACATGTAGGTATATTTAAATTATTAGATGGATAACATAAACAATCAAACAAATTTCTACAATATTATCTAGATCCAACTGTCATAAAAATCTATTATCTACACCATTCGTAAGCCCTAGTATTTTATTTATTTATTGAAATCACCAAACACCGGAAGAATAAACAACAATCAAATCAATGCTTTATGTCTTAGAAAACCGTCATTAAAGTCCCTAATTTAGGTTAAAGCCCAACATTAGACTTGCTCGTAAAGAGCGGCCCGACCACACATTGCTTGAATATGTTACAGTTCGTAAAATTCATTGCTTCGACTTGCCATACACATTGAGGCTCGTAAAATGTACTAAGCACTGTGTCGAGGGTGCCATGGCTTATTTAATAGTGGGACAAAAAAACTTGCACATTTTGTTATATATAGGGACGGGCGGAGTGACAACTACAGACTGAAGCTGAATGCACACTGATTTATAATTTATTATAGCTTAGCGGTGGACGCAGCTACCACTACATACAAGTACATACGTACACCCACTCAAATGTGCAATATATTATATCACATTTCGTGGTCGACATTTTCCAAAAACGGCTACACTAGAGTTAGGTCGCTTTTGTACCAACGCACCTTTAGTGAAAGTTTCTCGATAATTATGAGTTATTGTCGTAATTAATTAGCTCTAACGTTCTATTATTACTAACGAGATATTTACCGTGATTATGTTGTGAAATGAGCTCCCGATATTTCGGCGCAGTTGCATGCACCATTGTGAGTGTGTTTTGTCGAGACTTGGGTTCGAGTTCGAGTTCCATTAATCGTAGTAAAAGACTTAGAAAGGGGGTAGTTCGTTATGAATGCCCTTAATGTTTTTTCGAACTCTTTTGACAATCCGCATTCTTCAGTCTACTCGTGAACATGCTGCATGCAACTGCGCCAAAATATAGGGAGCTCATTTCACAACATAATCACGGTAAATATCCCGTTAATAATAATAGAACGTTAGTAAACAACCGTGATAGTTTAAAACAGTGTTTTAATTAGCTCTCCTCAAATTAATAGTTGTTTGATTCAATAATGGACCTGGGTATGTCCTAAACCTGCATCAAGAACCACCAGAGGACGGGCAGCAGCGTCTTCTTGGTAAACGGTGGTAACACTCTGCGATCCCCAAGCCGCCCGCCAAACGTGGGGAATATGGCAACCCCTCTCTATTAAGTGGGAGGCCTTCGTCCAGCAGTAGACGTCTTCTGGTTGATGAGTGACAGTGAGTGAGGATTCAAGAAAATCAAAATACTTATTTGCTTAAAACAAAAGGAGTTGTTAATATAGTGTCAATATCGCTAGTTATACCTATAATAAACTTTAGAAACTTTGAGAGCCTACTTCAGTGAAAAGAGCCGCCATAAACAAAAACTAATAATCCATGGCAGTAAAAATTATTAAAATAGTAATAATAATAAGGTTACTTATTTGTGATACACGATGATACTAATTAAATACACACACAATGACAAAATTTACAGCCATAACCGAGCAACCATGGCATCTAATCTTCTTCAATGAAAAAAGAACCTAACCAAACGAAATGCTGAATTCGGCGCGCCAAAAAATATTAAGTAAGAAAAGTTAAATCAGTACCTACGTAAATAAAGCTTGGTAACCCTAACACATAAGGTTTTTAGTGGTTACCGACGAGTAGGTATACCTACGCATTCTTGAGTAACTTACATTCGTATGATTTACCGGATTCGGTGTTTCCCGACGATCCGTGTTATGAAATTCAAATAGTCGTGGAAATACGTTTTGTTCAAAGACGGTTTGTGGATAAAGGTATGCAAAGAGGATATGGAAACAGAATTTTGTTTTTGTATGATGATAACGTGGCATTTCAGATGATCAATAAATGAAATTCGCAACAAAGATTTTTTATGCAAGCATTTAACGACACGAAATCCACATTTCAGGTCTTGGTATGGCATTCAACCATACCAAGACCTGAAATATAATTACTAAGGTTACTTAGGTGATGAATAGTGCATAAAATACTACTAATAGTAGTAAGCAACTCATGTCTATCGCAGAATCGATAACCGTTGGGGTAAACATGTTCCAGAGAAGAGATCACGAACCAGCAGATGCGTAGGACGCCCTAAGAATCGATGAAGTCACAACTAATAGGCATACGTGTTTCATCTATCATCTAGCAGATGATAGATAAAGTAAGTAAGTTCGTATAGGCTGAGTGGCCAGCCCTAGTGTCAGAGTTAATGGGCCGCCCGAAGGCCTCTGACATGGCTGACGGTTGTTGTTATAGAAACTAGAACAAACAACCGGGACCAACAATTTAACGTGTCCTCCGACCCACGGTAGCGCTCAGAAATAAATGCCACTCACGGTCACCCATCCGAAGACTGACCGGACCGTCCGTTGCTTAACATCGGTGATCGTTTAAAATCACCTAGGCAAGCTACGCCACGAGAGATGATAGATTAAAAACCCGAAGATTAGCCCGAGTCGCGTGCCTGATCCGACCACTCCTAGCAACAAGAAGTATTCCGTCTTTGGTATAGGCGCCGGTTACCAAAGGCACACAAACACGCACCGACCTCGCCGGCGAGGTCGAGGACTCCCCAGATCTGTCAGAAGATCTGTTAGATTCTCTCCAAGTAGTCAACCAGATCAATCTACTAGGGCCCCAGGGCATACCCCTTCTGGGGTGCCAGGGCAAGTCTGACCCCACTCCCGGCGACGGCCAAGCCGAGGTTCGTACCGTCTGAGGTGCCCTTGAGCTAGTCGCCTTTAACCTAAACCTAGGCCGAGCGCCGTTTGCGCTTGCCTAAAGTCCGGTGACGCTGTAGAGGCCATATGAGGCCAACAGCATAGTCATTCAAAAAATTCAAAAAAAAAAAAAATAGAGTCGCGTGCCCTGCGAGAGGCCTATGTGGAATATAAAAGGCTACGATAACGATGATGATCACGGATATTGCATCTGTGAAACGTTTGTATTACCAAGTTATCTATAGGTAGGTACAACGTGTAAAAGAAAAGCGATAACTTCGATCAATAATATTTAAAAAATACCCCCTTGCAAAGCTGGGGCGGGTCGGCTAGTATCTTTATATAAGACTTTTTTTATATAACTTATTCCGTCTATGTAGGTGAGAGGTCTAACGGGCCACAAATTAACAGACGTGGTTCACTATTCACTCACAGGTGGTTTACAAATCTGCCACTACTATACTGTTATGGGCAGGTGAGATGCCATCACAACGGGCGAACGCCTTCCTTGTCTCGTCACTCCGTTGCATAATAAAAGTACTCTAGAGCTTCTAGATCTTCTAGATCTTCTAGAATATACTTAGTAAGGTCGTTCCTAACTTTTTAGCTTTGTAGTTTATACCTAAAGTAACTAATATGATTACGGAATCATTTATGCTTTTATGCTCATGCTCATGCTACATGATTGCATTTTTTGTTTAGAGCTATCTAATACAAGTTTGACACGATTATTACATATTTGTAACCATAACTAACTTTAATCCGTAACACATATAAACATAATCTGGGTATGTCCTAAAACTGCACCCAGAATTACTGGGTAGCAGCGTCCTCTCGGTCTACGGTGCACGGTGGTGAGCATTGTGTGATCTCCAAGCCGCCTGCAAAGCGTGGAGATTACGAACCCCATTAAGGTGGAAGGCCTTCATCCTGCAGTAGACGTCTCCTGGCTAATGATAAATCTTAAACTAGCTCAATTGCTTATAGGTAAAAGTCACCTTTCGTTCTCGCTGTTGCAGTAAAAACGTAGCAAAAAACTCTCCGTGGATAGCCGCAGAGCTACGCTACGCCCACTGGTAGTACCATCGTATCACGGCTAAGTAATAGGCATTAGCGGGAGCCATTTGAAATTAAAGATACGTTTCTAATGAGGTGGAGACAATAGGAACGGAGATGTGTAAGAATCAACCAATCACAAATAGGTAATTTTAATTCAACAATGTGCTTGGTCAATGTGTGCGTAACTTGGAAATTTACGATGTGGTGACACAGAATAAATAATAGTACTGTGGTGGCACATGGTACGAGTACCACAACGTGCCGTGTCTATTTCCGGTGCGATAAATTGTAAAGGGGTAATTTCATTCTAGATAATAAAATACTGCTCAATACTGGCTAAATCAATCATATTCAAGCCTGAAATCACTACAACACTTATCAGAAGTCCGAATGTGGCCTGCATATTTCTTTCTAGATATGGACCGCTCAATGGTACTCACAACATCAGATTTAGTAAAGTGACCACTCTACAACAACACACATCAGATGTCAGAATCCGGTCTGTATATTTTGCAAACGAAAATCCCCATTGGTTTGGCCCATTGGAGCTTGCTGTACAATTTACAATACGTATTTTGTTTCTCCTATTGTTGAGAAGACGCACGAAGAAGAAACAAAACAAAAGAAAACATTGAGTGAATAAATACCTAACTATTATGAATCATAATGGTGACTATTTCATCACCGCCGCATGTCGCAGCCGCGGTGACGGCACCGTGCCGTTTATTTGCACGGCGCGGACGTGTCGCGGCAAGACACCGTACCATTTCACAGTGTCAGCGCCGCAACGTGGAGATGTATCTGGGCCATTACTCTTACCCATGGGCCGTTTGTCCACAGCCGCCGTCACCGAGACGTCAACGGAAACGAGATGACGTCGCTGAAGTAGCGGTACACAGATTACTATTGCCGCGAATATATCCACCGCACCTCCGTCACCCGAGCGTCGTGACGGACATACGGTGGACACGCGGCCACCTTACAGCTCACTCTAACTTCTCGTTACTTGGACCGCCAACGCCCGTGCATCATGCTTCATTTGTCACATTATCGATGGCAATTTGCATGGTTGCTGAAGCCACCGATATAACGGGAGCTAAATTGGATCGCTCCTCGCCATATTTCATAGATTACATGTAGAGCTCTGAGCAAATTGATGTTTGCTCTGCGCACGCCAGATTACTCTGAATATGATTTATTGATGTTTGATTCTTGTAACAAATACGAGTAACTGTTGAAACGATATAGAAGGTAAAACCATCAAATTTAACAAATTTCTATATTATAGAAATCTTATACTGCATTGTTTTGCAAACAGTTCAAACCGTGGTATTTATAAAAATATTGAATTCGGATGAGACAAGAATACAAAAAGGAATAGTTAAGAGTAAAAAGATTATTCAACATATATCGGGTGAGTTGAGAGTAGAAAGCAAGTTAAGAAAAAATAATACGAAGGATGAGACGTCATAGATCGAGTGAGGAACAACCCGATAAAGGCAGTTTTAATGTAGGTTTAAAAAAAACTTTATAGTTATAATATGCACTCGTATTGAATACAGAATGTTCAACAAAAGTGGTAATATCAGCAAGGACCATTTTGAATGTCTGGATTTTTATCAACCAATCATTAAATAGTACATTATGATACAAGTGTGCTATGTTGGTCATTACACTAGAGGCGGTATTATGCGCGCGAGCCGCAGGCGAGCGCGATAAGGAAGCTGAGAGCGTAATGACTAATAGCACAAGAGTTCCATACGACTGTTTTCATCACACTTGCGAGGAAAAAACAAACTTTTTTTGATAATAATCAACCACACAGCGAAAACGTCAACAAACATTTGCGGAAAATGGCGCCCAAACCAGCAATGCCCGCGCAGGTTGACATTTACTTCAGCGCCATAAGAACTCTTTGTTGGTATTACAAAAACAACTGTAAGTATTACCCGGCTATATTAAGAGTGCTTCGTATACATACGTCTAATTGCAGTCACGTAAAAACTTGACTTTACCGGGTTATACCTATTATAGCACAAGTGCCGTAATGTAAAGTAAAAAGCACGCGTGCGTATAGCTTGGATTATGAGCCTAAAACCGATTTAATAAGATCCACTTTACAAGCAAGTGTGATGAAAAATGATTTATAATATATATTTTTTATGAACGCCTCTAATATTATTCGTAACTAGTACTTAGGTACAAACCATTATGATACGCCTACAAAAGTTAATACTTATTGCATTTGAGTGTGATTTTACCTTGCATTTGAATTAATATACATTCAATCGTGATTATATTGTTAGTACTATTACTGCCCATATACATGTTAGAAGTATTTTTTTAAACTTGCTTACGGACTTGATTATACAATTGCATGTTATTCTATAATTTTTCATTTGACATTGAAATGTGACTTTGAAATACTTCGTGTTTGTGTGTAAAATTATTCTAGCTGCGTTTTCTCATTGCGTAGGTGTAAGTTCGCGTTCGCGATGCAGAATTTGAGGAAGCAGATTTAGAAAATAGAGAACCTATTAACTTTTCGAATGCGTTGACAAGTATCTAGTGGTACACTAGAATAGAGTGACTAGGATAGGTGAATAGAGTCCATGAAGGCAATAGCAATACTTCAACAACAACTCAGACAATAAAGTTCTATTATTATTAACGGGAAATTTACCGTGATTATGTTGTGAAATGAGCTCCCGATATTTCGGCGCAGTTGCGTGCACCATGTTCACGAGTAGACAATATAATAATAATATCGGGAGCTCATTTCACAACATAATCACGGTAAATATCCCGTTAATAATAATAGAACTTTAGTCAACAACCGTGATAGTTTAAAACAGTGAACTCTGACTATGCTCCAGGTATTGTAGTTGTCCGAAGCGGCAGTGACCACTTACCATCAGGTGGATCGTCGCTTGTTTTTCGGAAATCTTCTATGTGTAGCGAATTGCTTATAGCTATAAGATCTACTAAATATGATTCGATCAATGAAACAGAGGATTTTCGATCCGCTTGAGCGCGGCACACCTGAAACTCTCCGCTGCACCTTATCTTCTTAGCTTAGCTATTTGTTTAAGTAGCTAAAATCTGACGTGATTTACTCTGTTTCTTAAATCGATGTTACTATTTCATATTTTCATTCGCAGATTCCCAAAGCTCTACCTAAGAGTGACCAACGTTTCTTTTGAAAATAATGCTATTATGATAATAATGGTTATACAGTTTTCAACCGACTTCAAAAAAGGAGGTTGTCAATTCGACTGTATGTTTTTTTTTGTATGTAAGTATGTTACGCGATTACTCCGCCAATTATGAACTGATTTTGATGATTATTTTTTAGTTTGATAGATAATAAGTGGACTGGACTGGGTGGCTTTAGAGGTGGTCTCATATAAATTATATATCGAAATCGGTTCAGTAGTTAGGTTTTTAAAACATCATCATCAGCCCGGAGACGTCCACTGCTGAACGAAGGCCTCCCCCTTAGACCGCCACACTGTACGACAACCTGCCATTTGCATCCACCGGTTGCCCGCGACTTTTACAATGTCGTCGGTCTACCTAGTGGGAGGCCTTCCTACGCTGCGTCTTCCGGTTCGAGGTCGCCACTAGGGTTCAGAACCGGGAAATACCGGTACCGAAAATACCGGGAATTCCCGGTTCTTTTGACATCATAAAAGAACCGGGAATTCAAAATCGATTACCGGTTCTTTCGGGACTTTCGGGACTCGATGTCGTTAGTACGACATTTCGTTTCTAACACACGATTTGGTTACTTTGATACTTTACAGTGTCATAAGAAAATTGTGATTTGGCAAAGAAAGACAAAACAAATAACAAAAAAAATAAAACAAAAAGTTAGGGTTCCTGGATACGTATCAGTCACGAAACATCAGACCTCTGGAGTACAGGGGGCCTCTTGTTGAAAATGAAATTGATGATTTATAATTTACCTATCTATCTTGTGCTAAAGATATATGGGAGAAAAAAGAACAAAAGATTATTTGAGGTTACAATGCGTTTACTATTTTGATAAGTCCTAATACAATATTAATATTAAAACGCTGATGGCGATAGTCCAATGGATGACGGCAACGAGAAAAATTGGGAAAATAAAATAAATGAAAGGAGGTTATCTGATGGATCCTTTGCTGATGGTGTCTTCTGCAGGATCATCCGATTCTCGAACGCTTCATGGAGCTCCTCCAGTGAAATGACATTGCCTTGTCTTCAAAGCTTCAAATGAGAATTTCGCTCGAGTTCCTTAGTTTGGTGACCGCATGGCGCGTCACAAAATAATTCTTGAAAGTTGGAGTTTTACGTCATCTCAGACGGAAATATGGACCTGGTGTCCCCTGCGGGATCGGCGTTGGCTCCCTCAGGTCATTCTCTTCTCAAAAAGATGTAAAAAAATCCAAAAGGTGATTCACCCCGTAACACGCGCAACGGCGGCTCCGACGTGAATGTCTATTTTTCAAAATGGTCTCCTCGATCTAGCTTCTCTTTCTCGCTTATGGAAGAATTCTTCGAGTGCGAGCGAGTCAGCGTATATGACGTCATGTCGTAATACGGCTTCCAACAGATAACTAAATATTTTGTATAAAGCTATCCGATAGATTCTAAATTTGAAACTAATTTTATTACTAGTTTACAATTCCAAAATAAATGCTTAAAAAATCCTAATTTGTTATTTAAATACAATTTTGATAATTAATTTCACACCAACATTTTATGTTGGTTTCTGATATATTTTATGGAGCAAAGCACAAGCCATCCTGTGCGCCAATTTGCAAAATGGGAGCTAATAAAATAAAGTAATAATATAATTTAAAGATTATATGACAATATCCCCCTTTTGAAACAAAAGACAGTTTACTGTCTGAACAGACGGGGTAGGCATGAAAAGAAACTTTTTGTTATAGGTTGGAATCCTGAAATATAGTGAGGTTGATACTTCAGCAAGCTTCTTACATTCCATCTAGCAAAATAAACTGTTATTCCACTTTCATAAAATAAATCACTCACATTCTTTCATACATAGGTACCTATAAGGAATTCAAATAATATTCACACTGCCTAGTTCTTACAAAATCACCACTCACACCTTTAAACTTACATCGAACTTCATAAATCTCCTTGCATCTCATAGTTAAATTGAGCTATTCTGACATACTTGCTTCACTTTTCATAATCCTCATGACTCCATACATAACATGATGGTATAGGATATACCTATAGAAATAACACATTGTGTAATAAAACAAAAGTATTATATAGCAAGTAGCTTAAAAGGTAACTGTTAATATAAATATCCATTCACTCTTATGTAGGTGCGGACAAAACTTATCTGAAAAACAATGATATCTAAATGGTTTTAAACGGTAAGTAAATATGTGTTAGTATGTTTGTAATTCTTATAATAATCTATACCCTACAGTTTGGGTTTTCTAGTAATGACCTAATTCTATGAGAATAAAGTCTCACTATTGTCTAATAGTATGAAGTGAAAACTTCTAATGTTTAAAGTAAATATCTATCGTTGTAAACATTAGATAAACTAAGTATAAGCTTTAATTAAGTACAGGTAAATCTTAATTATTTAAACCTAAATTAAATCTACGCAGTGAATCCGTGCACTAGATGCTGCTAACTATAATTAAAGACTAATTGTTAATCTTAGAAGGTTCACAGACAACCTTTGGTATCTACAAGACAAAAAGGTAAGTTTGGTATGTATGTATGTATGTAGATCTACTAAATATTGCTAGCATGTCCGAGTGTTTTAACTCAGCCATAAGAAAACATTTTAAGTCATACTAGGTATAAACTTGTCGTTAGTCAAATCCGGTATGTATGTTAGCATGTAACAAAAAGACTAGAACTAAATCGTTCCCAAATAATTAGCTAATAAGCTATAGTTAATGGTAGGTTGCCTTTAAATAGGATCCTCCAGAAAATTGCCCAATATGTAGGCTAAGAACTAATAAGCACACGAAAATATGCATTATTGAACGTTTGGTTTATAGTTGGTAATGTAAAAATAATTACTCATACTTAACCTTAAAATTATTGCATCACAGACTTGGTTTTAACAAAAATTACCAAGTCTCAAAACACAAAAAAATGGTATTAACCTTAAAAAATTGCTTCACAGACTTGGTTTTAACAAAAATTACCAAGTCTCAAAACACAAAAAAAATGGTATTAAATATACTGCTTTTGCTTTATATAGCAATGGATACTTGTCCAAAACAAAACAATAGCTTTGAATACTGTTATTAAGTTAATTCAAAGTAAGTATTTAAGTCTTTCCCTGAATGTAGGTCAACACTTTGTTAATACTTGAAACTTGTCTTTGAGACAGAAAAAGAATCGTCTTTTCTATACAAATTGGAAATCAAAATAAGTAAATTCTTGTATAAATAACGCTTAAGTAGTTCAATGTCTGAATAGAAGTCATACTTAGTCTGAGTATAGACCATATAGTATGTCATTTTACCTACATGAACTTGTTGGTTTACAAGGAAAATTGCAATGTTTAAATTCTAAACTTGTTTGTAAAGAAATAATTATTGATTTTATGATTTTATCAGTATTTGTTATGGATTTACAGTATCCTAAAGTATCCGTAGAAATAATAATGTGGGTAAAAACGCAAACTTAAAACTTATGTGTTTCTTTTTTACTTTTGAGAATTTTGGTTGTGAACATACGGTTTTCATTTTAATTTGAATAATACTGAACCGATAGCCAAAATTGTGTATCTATAGGTAGCTAGATATGCGTAGGTACGATAAATCAAAAATAATTGTCTGTAACTACAATTTTGAAAAAGTTATAAGCGCCGCCATATGTGTGTTTACATACTGCATTGCTTTGAATAAATAAATATTGTTTTTGTTTATATTTCAAAAACTATTGATCTGAATTTTGCAATAAAAGTATACATTGACTTCTGTTAGCGTCTACTATGGGTAGTAAACAAAATATTTTATTAAAAATTTTGAGGGGAGAGTGGGTAATGTATGGCGAACTGATCTGTAAAATTTCAGAGCAGTGCCTTCTAACTGCTCTGAAAAACCTCTCAACAGTACACTTTCACACACATCTCTTGCTAACTTAATTTCGTTCACTCGATTCAAAAATTCAACAACACACGTATCACCACTATACTTCAGTCCCCAGGACTTCAAATTGGAGTTGTAACTGTTATTAATTGCATATGTTACCTGGGTGACTGGTACATGACTGTTTTGTGTCGAGTGCCTTTGTTTCATAAATGGAATATACTTGTCACCGTCTGTGGCTGGATCTATAACATTAGTGCTAGGATTTGTGTGGATATTTTTGCATAATGGCGACTGGATTGTTCCTTGAGCCATCCTCACATCGGTATTGACATAATTCATTTCTTCTGAATCTGAAACAGGTATATCTATTAAGCTCTGTGAATTTTGGAGTTCTGGTTGAGGTGAATCTGACGTTTGCTCCGCTGTTAACTTACGGTCAACAGACGGTGTACTATACATCTTTACAAGAAAAATTGTTACACAAATTCAATAACACAATTGTGAAAATACCTACTTCTACAGTAGATTAAATTGTAATCTTTTGTTTATAAATTCCAACATACACCTTTGCACAAGATAAAATTGGTTTGTTTTTAAGTTAAATTCTAAGTAAATAATTGTTCGGGCGCCATTTGTCATAAGAAAATTAAATTTTTGGAGAAGAGAAATAAATTTTTTGCAAAGTTACAATATGTTGGAATAATATTTAAATAAGCTGATTGCTATTGTTTCGATGGAAGATAATGACGAGAAAACAAGTGATCGATAGAAGCAAGTGGGGCAGGGGAATAACCGCACAACTGCCGCACCGAAACGTTGTTGCTACCTTTGGCGCGTGCGACTCTCGGGTATGGTCTGGGGGCGGTACCTTTCAGCCTTTCAGTCTTTGGTCGGTCGGACTGCAGTGTAGGGTGTATTTAATTTTTTTCTGTGTGTCAGTGTCGCTCGGTGTCGTGTTGAGTTGACTTCTAAATGGTGTTTTGATTATAAGTACATTTTTTATTTTTAAAATGGCGTTATACTTCCACAAACATTAATAACATATTATGTACAAAAACGTCACGCTGTTATTTTTGCCTAACTATTATTATTTTTTTAACGAACGGTCATCTTGTGTTGTTCTATTTCTGTTGGACATACGAGGTAAATTAGAACCTTCCGGGCAATTAATTTACTTTATTCGTATAGGTATACGTAAATTGTTACCTCTTTTACGACTAAACAATACTTCTTAAAGATTATTAATGAGCTTAATGACCAAGAGCCCTAAAGATACAGGAAAAAGACAAAGTTTTTTTTATCAGATGTAAATTGTTATAAATAATTCATATTAAGGCAATGCATTCGTTCAAAAAAATTTTGAACATTAAAAAAAAAAAAGATACACAGATCGACGTTTGAAGGTAGCAGCAGCAACGTTATCTGACTTGCAGAATCCTGAAACATACTTTCTTCAAGCGACTGCAGACGAATTAACAGTATTTTGCCGTCCCGATAGCGACGAGATGCGTCGCGAAATAGTGACACTACTAACACGCACCCAAGCGTGGTCACCACCACCGTTGCAATCCCAAAGTTTACAACTCCAAATGCAAGAAGAGGAAGATTATGAAGCCCAAAAAAGTGGGCTCACGGATGCAGAAGAGCTAAATTCTAAACTTACAAAAGCAGTCAGTTGCAAACTCACGGCAATAACACAAATCGATAACGATCTCGATACAATTGTAAGGATAGAAATGGCCCTCTTTGAAAATGGAGGAGATCGAGGGCGTTATCTATCTCAGGCGTATGACCATCTTCTCACAATTCCACCGACTAGTGTCGAACCAGAAAGGGTTTTCTCGTCAGCTGGTTTTCTGTGCTACAAAATTAGGTCACGTTTGAGCGATTATAGTCTAGACGCTCTTTTATTTTTGAGATCTTTTTACAGACAGCAAAAAAATTAGTGAATTCAAAGATGTTTCGTGATTGAAAATGATTTATTTGTAAGTATCTTTTGTAATATTTTACGTTATTGTACGTTGTAGTTAGGTTACTTCATCAGCCTGTTAGACGTCCACTACTGGACAAAAGCCTCTTCCATAATAGGGAGGGGTTGCCATAATCCCCACGCTTGGCAGGCGGCTTGGGGATCGCAGAGTGTTACCGTTAACTAAGAGGACCTGCTGCCCGTCCTCCGGTTGTGCTGGATGCAGTTTTAGGACATACCCAGGTCACTGTAGTTAGGTTTAAGACGAACTTATTTGTTACGTAACCTCAAACCAAAAAGCTGATTTATCACAAAAGTACAAATTAGACTGTTTTGTTTTAAAAGCTTAGTTATGACGAAAATATATTATGTTGTTGTAGGTTTAAATTTGTGATTTTGCATACGTTAAACAATGTGTTATTCATTAAATCATATTTTATATCTGTTGTGTGTTTTAGTTAAGTTTTGAGATGGTTCTATTCTTTCATATACAGTCGACTGATTAAAAACTAAGTAAACACATTTTTTTAAAATTAAAATATAGTATAAAAATCTGATCTTTTTTTACTATTGGTTCTTAACTCGTTTAGATTGTTCAAAACTAGCCATTACTCCTAACTTTAAGTTTTGCACCATTTTGAATAAAAAATACAGCCAGTACCGGAAATACCGAAAACCGGGAATTCCCGGTTCCGATAAAGGAAAATACCGGAAATCCCGGTTCTCAAAATCAGTGCCGGTTCCGGAAACCCTAGTCGCCACTCAAGAACCTTTCTTCCCCATCGGTTGTCAGTTCTTCGAGCGATGTGGCCTGCCCATTGCCACTTCAACTTGCAAACCTTGCAAGCTATATCGGTTACTATGGTTCTTTGGCGAAAATCCTCGTTCCGGATTCTATCGCGCAAAGTAACTCCGAGCATAGCTCTCTCCATTGTCCGTTGCGTGACTCTGAGTTTCTCCAAAAAGCCAGCCGTTAAAGACCACGTTTCAGTTCCATATGTCATCACTGGCAACACACACTGGTCGTAGACCCTTGTCTTCAGACACTGCGGGTTTTTTTTTAACATAATTACTATAAAATATGAATGTCATCCAGATATTCGATTATATTATTTAAAAAAAAGCGTATTATTAAATTAAATAGTCTCGTCACTTGAATGCATAAAAAATAAAAATAAACACAGTCAAAGTCGGCCTTTTTTCATCGTTATTCGGAAGTTCTTAAAGTGTTCAAAACGACCAACCGAAAATGATTTATAAGCATTTATGATGAAGACTAATTAGTCTTCAGGGTATTCTACAGAAATGTACAGTCACAAAAATATACGAAATATTTTAAATATGTATTATTCATAATATAAACGTCAAGCAGTGTCAACAACTTCTAATTGATATTCACGTACCGTGACATCAGTCTAAGCATCGCATAATTCTGCCACTAGTTACATAAAACGAAGGCATTAAGCATTATGCGAATTCAGCATTAATCACAATACCATTATGCATGCCGAAGCCAGCAAAAACAATTACACTGACTCCTGTAATTATTAGTTCTCTAACACATGAATTGAGTCGATTAACGCCGCACGGCGGGTGGTTACTGAAATTAACTTATAAATATAACTCCGCTCCGCGTGGTTTGATACATCTTATAAATATTGGTGGACATTTGACACAGCGCCATCTACTCCTAAAACTAAGTAAATCTTGTATTATGAGAACCTGCCCCCTTAGCACGCGCGGAGGACTAATTGGTATTTACCTGGGCGGGAACGTGATAAAGCTAGAATATGAATACGTCTGTCTCGTTTTCGCGGTGAAAAAAGAGTGGATAGACTTTTATCATGGCTCGCGTGCTAATACTTAAGCATATACTTTTTTTTTGTATACACATACTTACAAATAATACAACACCCAGACACCGAACAAATATCTATGTTCGTCACATAAATGTTCGTTTTGGGTGGGAATCCAACGGTGTTGACCGTTGGATTCAAGGCCCAGCCTTCAAGGCAATGATAGAACCAACTGAGGTATAAGACAATAAATATTGGCCTTAAACTTACGGGAACCGCTTATTTTTTCGGGCTAAAATGAGGCCTGTGTGATCAAGGGCAAAAACGATCTCCGTCCTAAATTTGACAAATCGGGCGAGATAAAAATAACTAACGCGCAGACTCACCAAATTTATTTTATTTTGATTTCTGAGTTTTTTTTAAATAATTTTAGTCTTATGATATAGCATTGGTAGGATTGTCTCTATTGCAGAGTCCGCCTGGGTAAGTGCCACACCTTTTCCAATTACCCAACCGCCAAGCAGTAGAGTGCAAGCATTACTGTGTTTCGGTTGGAAGAGCAATGTTATCAGATAAATTACCGGGCATGAAAAGATTTGATATCTAATACTTCAGTGCGGCGTAGAATTTTGTTGTGTTCACAATTCTGTCACTGCTGCTGTTACATGCAGGCTTGATGCCTACCACCAGGCGAACGTCTTGCCAATCTCGTCAATCTGTTAAATAAATAAAAAATATACATACAATTACAAATAACCTATAAGGAGAAAACCAGGTTTACATACATGGTATTTAGAGCCACGAGTATAACTAGAAAAGACACAGGAAATGCCTACAGAAAAGGCTGTAAGTAAAAGCTAGTGCATGTCTATTTGCACAGGCACTAAAACTTGTTTGTCGTCCACTTAGCACTCGTCCCACTGCCGCATTACAGACTCCTGTACCGTTGGAAGAAAAACCGTTGTGCCTTCCTTATTTAGAAAACTAGCTATCTGGTGTTTCTCCAATCTCATTGTCACGCACTCTAAAGATACATCCGTCAGCAGTTTCTGGAAAATGTGTATTTCTCCTTTTTATAATAGTTTCAGTGTAGATAGGAGAACTAGATAAACATAAACCTTAATTTACTTATCACATCCCATTCTTTTTTTCAGTAAAAGAAATCCAGTAATCTAATTTTACAGTATCATCAAATTTACTTTTACATAAGCTTTTGTTTAAAACAACAGTTCTTACAATGGTTTTTTTTCGTGGCTAAAATTCAATGAACTCTATCCCCACATAAACCGAAAATTTCACAAACCATTGAAATAGACTTGCGCTCTCTCATATCCCGACATCCAGTTTTGCGTATGCAAAGAAAAATAACCAAGCGTGACTGGAACAGCGGCATTCCAACCAAGGCAAGGCAAGGCAACCGCCGCCGCCGAGACTCGATCGTCGAGTTAGTTTGAAAGCAGACTTACGTCTCCCCAGACGCACTTGTGTTCGCTCAAACGCACGCGCGCAATCGGTGCTATTCCAAATTTATACTTTTAAAAAGTTTTCTAAACTGTGGCCAGTGTTGTGATTGGATTGTGCAGCCGATATATTTTTTTGGATCTTTTGGACTCTACTGGATTGTTGATTGTGTAAGTATCTATCGGTTATAGAATTATAGTTACAGCACTGGTTAATTAATCGCTACGATTTTCACTTGTTAAAACATCCTTAAACTGATTTAGCCTAACACTGTGTAATCATTTATCCACTTCTAGTTTACAAAATGTTGTGCTTACTTTATTGCATATTTCTGATACAAATAATTAATATTACGATTATTACACCGCAGAAAATATTAAAAAAAGCTTAAAATTCCTATCATATGACAGTAACATAAATTATTTATGATTTAGGAATCATATTTCTGATAAGTTGTATAATCTATTAATACCTGTTTCCGAAGATGGGACTCAAAACCTGTTTCTAATGTTTTTCTAACTTAGCACCTAGGATACCTGTTCACGTCTTGTCTTTTAATTTTAGACCTTGGATTGAGGGCTAGTCTTTATATTTTAATCAAAAGAACATAGCCAGCATTCGAGAAATATGTGTGGTAGAAACTGGTAGGTAACCTGCATAAAATATCTAGTTTCCTATTTTGTTAAATTTTATCAACGGATAGCATCTCAAATACTAAATATCAGTTTAAAATTGTTAAAGGTATTAATGAAAATTAGCCTTTAAAGTCTGGATCATAATGTAATCACCCATTAATATACATTTACGTTATAGTTTGGAACACAGATTATAAAAATACTATACTTGTTTCGATACTAATCACTGCCTATAAAAGACATCAACGCGTTATAATTCAAAAGTCAATCAAATTGTATAATTAAAGAACACTTACAAGGACGGTATTACGATCCTCCCTTCTTTCCCCAAAAAAAGATAAGAGTAATGAGAACATCTATGGAACGTTTTACCTTGTTTTTTTTAAATAAATTTGTGTCTTACATATCCCAAGTTTACTCGGAAATGATTATGTCTCATAATTATATGTTTAAACCTGCCGTGCCGTGAGGTGCCCGAACTATTTAAAGAAGCAAAACATTTAAATGCTTCAATTAAATTGTTACAGTAATGTTATCATTATTACAAGTTTTACTATGACGCCAACCCAGAAATCACAAAAAAACAGCTGTTCCATTTTGTCAGTAGTCAGTGAACTTTTTCTATGGAACAGCTATTTTCTTCGAAATAAGTTGCATAGTAAAAGTTGTCCTCAGTGATTAGTAGAAATACCGCGTTTAGGCTTAGTACACCCCAAGCGTATTAAACCCGGTATAATAAATTTTAAAAGTGATAGAACTCTTCATTGACATGCCTACTCTTGTTTAACGAGTGCCACAGGCCAGCATTTCACTTGCATTCCATCCTACAATTTGACTTGCATCGAATGTTTGTCGAGCGATTTCACGCCACGATCGGCCTACATGTGGTCTACCTAGCGGACTGCGGACAGATCACGAATACATTTACAATTGTACATTATTTACTCTAGAACGCATTGAGCTGTATTCTAGAATTATTGAGTGGAGACTGCAAAGAGTAGGACGCCTTATAAAGTGGAGTGATGACTTACGATAGGCTCAGCTGGTGGAAGTGCGCTAAGTGTGCTAATAAGTAGATCGTGCCAGCCAGCGATCTTCAAGAGAGGCCTACGTTCAGCAGTGGACTTACTTTGAATAGGCTGATTAGGCTGATGATGATGATGATGACAATATTTGCTGAATTTGTATGATTTATAAAGTTTTTTTTTTATACATTCAAGTGACGAGACGAGCAAGATGTCCACCTGATGGTAAGCGCAACGCCTGCCACTAACAGTAGCAGTGCCAGAATTGTGAACTTGTGAACACAATCCTGCGCCGCACTGCACTGCGCTCGTCACCCTGAGATATTAGATGTTAAATGTCTTCATACCCAGTAATTTCTCTGGTAACATTGCCCTTCAAACCGGAACACAGTAATGCTTGCACACTACTACTTGGCGGTTGAATAACTGGCAAAGGTGTGGTACTTCCCCGGGCGGACTCTGCAGTAGAGTCCTACCACTACAAAAATGTATATTAGGTTTGGCTAAAGAAAATTTGAAGTAGGTAGTATATTTATCAATTAAATTTCGCGTCGTTAACCTTACCTATAAGTTTGGAAGTGTGTCAAACTTTATCGCACTAAACATTTCGGAAGAAACTAACTCTATTCGTTTGCTACCCATTCACAACTAATCAATAGAATTGTTCAGATAAAATACGGCATTAAGGCAAAATAAGAAACTCTTTGAATCTCTAAGAAACTCTTTATCAATAGATAAAGCTACGGATTGCCCTTAATTATTATATAAACAAACATAAAGGGCAGCTTTGCTACCTAAAATACATTAAAATTAGTCTTAGTCAGAGGCTATAAAGTCGAGTTTAGTTGCAATTTGTTAGCAATTACCCAATCAAAAGAAATGGAATCCCATCGAATGAACGAGTGACGCAATGTAACCTACGAGAGCATTACTTTTTACATTAGCCGTATTGTCGGTCGAAGACTTCCTTATTGACCTGAATACCTATTAGTCTGTTAAGCTTTTTAGGATAACAGTTAAATGTTTACTAAAACAAATACCTACTCTACAGCGGACAAAATTAAATGTTTAATTTTAAAACTTATTGCAAATTATTGAAGTACCAATGAATATGAGTGTTGTTTTAGGGTTGCGCTATAATTATTTATAATCGAGCTATAATTAAGTTAACCACTACTTATTTTCAAGAATCTATAGACACAGTTAAATTCCCTTAATTGACAGTTTAAAATAATGTTATTGGAAATTTTACTAACGTAGATGTTTCTTTTGAGCCTGAGGTGATATCAAAAGGCTTAGTATATTTACCATAGAATACACACTGAGTCTAGTGGTATAAAGGCCCCATGAGTAAGTCCTCATACCAACAACTGTCCTAAGCCTTTAACAAAGGAATTATTTCCGGTGTACTTTAAGCAAATAAAACACTATTTCCACTTTGAATTTTTTGTAATTTTCCAAAATACAAAACTTGAGCGATACAGTTAATAACTTGTACTCCTAATAAAGTTGCCAAACAGTTATACCACTAACATACTGGCTGTTAAAATTATTGGCTTTTGCAAGATGCTACACAGATTTGCGTATTGCAAAACAAATCTGTCTAAACAATAACTAAGCGATATTACAGAGCCGTAGATGATTTCATTACGTCAACACTTCAAGCACGTTCAAACGATTTCATGCAACGATGATTCGATTTGGACGAATTATGAAAGTGACAATATTTTACTCTTATTGGTTTAGAAAGGTTTGTTGATCGTTGAAAGAGTACAAGTGGTGCATGCAGTGCCAACCGCACATTATAATAAATCTCTATCTACAAACTCTTCGTATCTGAATCTGAATCTTTCTAGAAACTTAAAGCAGCCCGCGAAACTTAATTTGTATACGTTTCATACAAAATATTTGCTAAACAGTTAACTAAATAGTTATTTGGCGCAAAATATTAAGCAATCTAATAAAAATATTAATTACGAATACGATGTGTGACGAAGAATCTTTTTGAAAAATTTACCATAATTATTCGTTGATAAAAAGGTATTTTTAACGATTAAGTAGTAGAAGTGCCTATACTTGTACACTGTTCAATCGTACATATCATCAATGCACATTGCTAAATAGGCGAAGCAATTTCCGAAAAAAATATTGAATAAATAAATAATAAATACGCTTTTAAAAAAAACCGACTTCAACTTCAAATACCTGGATGACATCTTCATATTTTCTAGTAATATTGATTTAAAAACCAAACTACGATAAAATTTATATTGGGCTACATCTGAAGTATTACCTACAAAACAAAACAAAAATCATTAAAATCAGTTCATAATTGGCGGAGTAATCGCTTAGCATACAAACATACAAAAAAAATGCGGTCGAATTGAGAACCTCATTTTTGAAGTCGGTTGAATATTGATGATAGAGCTCAACGATTAAACTAACTAACTACTTTTTATTTTATTATTATTTTTATTCTCTTACAACTGATTATCATAAAAAGAAAATAGGTATAAAACGTGTTTGTTTTATATAAAGTGTTTTTAGGTATAAAATCATAAAAGGTGTAAAAATGTAGTGAAGTTGTGATTTAGCGGTAATCTTCACGTGACCTATTCAACCTTCATTCAACCTTAAAATGGTCAAAATATCTAAAATTATACGAGTAGTTACTGAGGTATTTCATCAAAATAAATAATAGTTTTTTTTGTTTTATACAATTAAGTGTCGAGACGAGCAAGACGTTCGGCTGGTGGTAAGCATCACGCTGGCCACTAACAGTAGCAGTGCCAGAATTGTGAACTTGGGAACTCAATCCTGCGCCGCACTGCACTGCGCTCGTCACCCTGAGATATTAGATGTTAAATCTCTTCATACCCAGTATTTTTTCTGGTAAAACCCTTCAAAACATCACACACATCCCAATGATGCTGACATCACAAACCAATTTATTTCGAAATCATTTAACGACACTGAGAGCCTTACTTAAAAACAGCGCTTAATATAACAAACGACATTTAACTTTTGTGCAATGCAATACTGAAGTGCGCAGTATGAACTAACGACATTTAACATTAAGTGCCGTTTTTAATTAAGGCCCTGAATGTTCTCGTCACAGAGAAACGTAGCATACTGTCAACGAGCTTAATGGCATGTTGTTCCGTCTTGCTAAACAACGGACGGTTGTTGCATTTCTCATAATTATACACAAGCCATGTTTGCAAAACATTCGCCAGAGGAGTTAAATTACAAAGCAACGTGCAACGTTACCCCATATATAAAGTTATCAGCAAAATTATGAGAATTGTTTAAATAAGGCATTATGTATGTTAATGCAACTCATCATTATAACTTAACCTTAAACTGGAAAATCTAGTCGAACGTAAATTGAAACGGTTTTTAGGGTTCCTTACCCAAAGGATGTTCAACTGTACCCTATGACTAAGCAATCTGTCTCTGTTTGTCTATAAATATGTTAGTTCGTCTGTTTTTGATCTATAACGACGTATATCTCGTAAATCGTAGTAAGTAGCCGGTTGTTTTCATAGAATATTCGTTAGATACTGTCGTGAATTTCTTTTGTACTTGTGGTGGTACGGAATCCTCGTTATCCGAGTAGCAAGTACTCGTATTGACGTCTTTTTTGAATACTATAGTAATTATATATATATATATATATATATTTTAAAATATAGAAATATTTATTTATTTATTACAACATATCATTTACATTATTAAACTCCTTATAAAATACTAGATATATATATATATATAATAAAATATATATATATAATTATATTTATATTTTTTAATTATATATATATATATATAGTTTTTTTTTTTAAGAAAACAGGGATTTATAGTGTATGTCAGTCATTGTGTATTCGTTAAAGAAAGGTTAAAAGCGTCCTTCTGACTCTAAGCAAATATCTTATCCTACTAATATTATAAATGCAAAAGTTTGTCAGTGTTTGTGTCTATGTTTGTTACCTCCTCGCGCCAAAACTGATCTAACTCTCACTCTACTCAACTCTCTGATCTGCTGTAACTGATTTTGGATGAAAATTAGAATGGAGATAGCTTATTTCTAGAAATAACATATACTTATGCCACTTTTTATAATGATCATCACCATCGTTTTTCATCATAAACGGATGAAACCGCGGGGCGCAGCTTTTGTTATATCTGCACGAAATTATTCATATCTGTGTTCAGAGAATCAATTGTTGAATATCATGTTTTTTTTTTATTTTAATAATAACCGCTACATCTCATCTCGTAATCACAATAACACCACATCGGGTGTAATAAACCTATAACAAACTTTTGATGTAATATTTAATTCAATTCAATTATCTGGCGGGTAATGAGAAATATACTTGCGGACATTACAGATGGAAAGGTAAGTAATTGAACAAGCAACGTTGCACAATAGTTTAATATTGTGACTCTAGAATGCAATAAAGAGAAACGTATTATATTTAATTAAATATATAGGTAATTGCATTTCCTTAACAGCAAAGTAATTTTAACAACGTTACTTCCTATTATTTTATTTATAACTGAAATACAAATTTGGCAGTAGCATTCGAGGCCTTTCAGAAATTAATAAATTTCTAGATTGGTATACCTATGTCAGTTGAATTATTTTATCTATTTCAAATAATCATTTGTACTCGTATTATGATACGACTAAGAGATATTATTATGCATCTTCACTACTCGAAATATGCGAGAAACCTCAACCAATCGAATGTGATTGAGCCCACCCATAGCAGCTACGAGTATTACGTTTAGTGTTATTATTAAAGGCCGTTACATACGATGAAGATGCTATAATATTTAATGTTATCTAAGAAAAATATCTACATTTAAAAAAAACCTCACACATTTAATTGACAGCGCTAACGACGAAGTTAATTTAAAATTTCAAAAATTTTTGGCGAGCGATATTTTTTTCTTAACATGAAATATTTTCAGCATTTTCTTTCAAGAAAATAAAAATATCCGACCTACGGTAGCGCTTAGATATAAATGTACCGATAATACAGACAGTATTAAATATTTGGTGACTCCAAACTTGGACTGTCGAAAAATTATGAAAATGGAAAAACAATCCTGTAAAGTTATGAAACAGCAAGGAAAACATTTAAAACTTTTCGTTTTTTCGAACACAATACAGACAGAAAAACAGAAAAAAAAACACAGTACACCAAAAAAATAACAGAAAAATCAACAAAAAAATATATTTTTACGTAGTTGGTACTGAAAAACTATAAAAATGGAAAAATAAATCCTGTTTAAAAAATTATAAAACAACGAAGAATTTTTTTTTTCGTATCTATTTATGATTTTTTAGTTCGAATGTGCATGAAGGATAAATATTATTGCATCTTCGTCGTGTGTGACGGATTTAAAACTTATAATAAAACTACTTAATCCATTTCCTCCCGAGAAATCTCTGCGTGCATTTCCCCGGCTCAGCTCCGTAATTAGGTTGTCAATTATCTGTGGCAGCGTCGGTATGCTAGTATTACCAGTATATTAACCGTTTTCCAATTAAGTTATGCGGAACGCGGTCACGCTCGTCCGTAATTTATCGCGCTATCGTGAAACTATCGCTAGACTGTGAAGAATAACTAGGTATTTACGAGTGCCTATATTATGTCGTAGGTTGGCGTGAACAATTAATAAGGTTTACTAGATTTTGTCATAAATAAAAAATATAAAAAAAACAAAATAGGTTTGATTGACACCTCAGCCTGTTCTTAAAACCAATGATGTGGTTGTTTAGGAGGCAAGGAATCTATTGACTCTGGATTTGAATACCCTACTGTTATTGGTTTTTCTTGTTGCCTGAATATGTGGAGAGTTAAAGAGATGCTACTTATAGAAATAATTAAACAAGTATTATAAATTTGTATATATTATACTTATTAGATATACCGACAATTTTAAAATAAAAAGTGTAGGGTTAGTTCAGTTACCATCCTTTTAAGGGCATAGTCTGTACATGACAACAAACAACGATTGCTATGGGGCCAACATTGAAATCGCAAAAAAAAAACAGCTGTTCCATACATTTTGCCCAAGGTTGATGAAGTTTTTGTATGGAACAGCTGACATTTTTTTCGTGATTTCTATGTTGGCCCCATAGTAAATGTTGTTAGTTTTGATTTACAGAATATGCCCTTAAAACGATGGAATACCTATCTAATAATTTTTGGCTCAAAAAACCATATAATTTTATGGGTTTACTTATAAAGATGGTGCCTTTAAACACCAATCAAAATCCCAAATAGAAAGTACTTATACACTTTTGAAATTGAATGTACTTACATGAGTAACTTTAAAAAACTTTGGATCTTGGAATACTATTACAACCGGTCCATATGACAGCTATCTATCCACCTTATTAATTGGAAACCCAAATAAAAATGATGATACCCTATAAGTAATCATGAAACTGTGAGACTAAATCCTAAAGCCAAACAACGTTAAGTCGGTATATCTCCATACATTATGTATTATCAGCTCCTCAAGATCGTTATACTTAGCGTTCGTTAACTCTCAGGTGCGGCGATGATGCTATGATGTCATGGCAAGCAACTATATAGGAGTATAATTATACGAGGCCACTTAGCTGTACTATATCTATCTGTTTAAGTACATAGTGTGTTGGTTAGATTGACTTCTAATGTATGTTAACGGCAACTGGGGCGTTTGTTAAAGGTATAGGTTGTAAACTAAAAAACGCCTGCTTCCTTCCTTACGACACTCCACATTTTGAAATGTATTTAACTCACGCTTTGCTAAATTTTTTAATGTTTGGTTGATTAACTCTTTATTGTTCATTTGTCGAAATATGATTGTCGCTTAGGAGATTATTATTGATATTCCAGCTTTGTCATATTTAAGCATGAAGGAAAGATAAATTGTCACCGGTCCGTGCTGGAACTGCTGGTAAAGAAACAGGGAAGCTTAGTTTTTTTTTTGTAAACAATTTATAAAATAATATTATTTACTAAAACTAATTATATCTATTCAAAACAAACCCTACAACATAAAAAAATACAAAACTTAAGCTAAACGCCCCGTAGATGATGGAAAGGTGAATAGTAATGTGAAATAAGTATTATACTATTATGTATACTAATATGTTACTACTATTACTACTATTTTTACGTATAATCAACACGTTATTATTTGTTTCAATAATTAAAACATCTAGGTGTAAGTACCTAAATTATAAATATTGATATGCTTACTTAGCTTTTGTGAAAATGTTTCTGATTTCTATTGTAAGCTCTGATATAAATAAATAAAATAAATAAAAAAGCCTTTATTTCTACTACAGGTACAGGTAATTTGTAGTTTATACATTTTGCTAAATATTTCCTGTAGAAGTTGCCTCTTCGGCATAGGCCTCCCCTAGTGTTCTCCACTCATCTCTGTCTCTTGCTCTCTTCATCCAGTCAGGTCCAACTCTCTCTGCGAATATATCCCTCCATCTCTTTCTTGGCCTTCCCTGTTCAAGCAAGCTCTGATATACTTAATTTATATTATTCATATAACACTAATATCTATATCTCGTGTGAGTACGGGGTAATGATGGGGAATACGAGTAACTACCTATTCGTTCTTGAACATTTCCTGCTCTACTCTATAATTTCGGTATACTCTAAATTAAGTCCAATAAAAACTGTAAGTTAGTCTACAACCAATAATACCATTACGTTAGTTATTGTTTTAAAATTAAATACCTACTTGGTGGCTAGTAAAATCAAGTTTTTTTTTTTCATAGTTATCTTTATTTTGATTGAATTTAATGAATATATTGTAGAAGAAAAAAATATTAAAATACTAGAGGTCCCCCGCGACTTCGTCCGCGTGCGGAAGAAATTCGGCCCGCTCCCAAAATTCAGCACTTTAAATCATCCCAAGCAATTTTATTTGCCCGCCGCCACAACTCCCCGAACTCTACCAACTATACTGACTCTATCGACTCTGCCGACTCGACCGACTCTACCAACTCCCCCCCAACTTCCCCCCTTTGAATGAACTACCCAGATATCCATTTTTCATCACTATAACTTTAAAAACAAAGAACATTCCATACAACATTCCACCCCCCCCCCTTCCCCCTACCCTAAAATCGTACACTGTCAAAAAAAATTGAAATCAGTATTTTTTATTTTAAAATTATTCGATTTTTTCTCGCCTTTTAAACCTTCCCTAGACCTCCACGAACATTTCAAGACTAAGATAAGATAAATCCGTTCAGCCGTCCTCGAGTTATAGTGAGACTAACGAACAGCAATTCATTTTTATATATATAGATTAATATTATTTACGTCTAGGGCCCCAGGGTGGATGCGAAACCACCCCGGTGCCCCTGCCCCGTTACCGGGGCAGATGGGAATTTACTGACTTTATTTTTATCGGGCTGAAGCCTTTAATACCTACAACAAACTATATAATATCTAACTACTGAAACTACTTAGCCTACTACGCCAAAACAAACGGATTGTAAGTAGGAATACCGACGAAAGTCTATGATTCATCCAAATGCTTGCACCCATGCACAACCAGCTGGCAGCATACCCAGCTTGCTGGCGGCATTGCTACATTGAATCGCAATGCTAAAATTGACACGATTTTTTCAGTTAGGAATTAATAATTATATAACCAAAATAAGTACATTGAAAAAATATTTACAAACGTAACAATTATTAAACGGTCTGTGGGAGTAACAAGCTATAAATCTTTCCATATTGACGTGTTAATTAGTTGATGAGCTTTAAAATGTGGGCAAAAACTATTCAATAGCTCATACCATCATTATACGACCACACGCATGGAAATAAATAATAAAATCTTCCAACAAAATAAATACTAAACTAATAAGGCTTGATATCCATTTAAGTGATGTAGTGTTCTCTGGCAAGTTTTTAGACGTGCAACATACCAATCCAGACGTGCTGTTAACATACAAAGCATTTCAATATAATGGTAAAGCCATTGGGAGAAGATTGAACAAGATTGAATCTTACAATTAAATACAGAAGTTTGGGTTTGATCTGGACCAAGTTCTTTAGAATATACTTACGGCATTAAATTTATTAGGGATGACTTTTCGGTGACGAAGAACTTCGTAAAAACCTACTTATCCGGAAAATAAATTCATTCTTCCGTCCCGTACCGGACTGACTGGTGAATGATTTTGCTCATAGCAGCATATTAACACTTGGTATGGCCTTAACACAATATATTATGACCTAAGGAAGTTATAATTATTTCACTGTGATAATTATAGGATCTGCAAAAAAACAAAATAAACCGATAAAATAAAACTGCGGTAACTGGTAAACATCTGCGTGCAATCAGCTAAAACCAAACAAACATAACTGAAATAAAAGTATTTTCATCTTCAAATCCGTGAGACCAGCAGGCTAATCATGTAACTGTTCGGGATCGCGATTCGGATCGCGATTTGTCATTAATGTCACTTGTCACTGTCACAGCTTCACAGTATTACGGAGGGATTTCTCTCGCTATCGTTATCGAACGAATGCATTGATTTCCTTAATTAAGTTAAGCAAATCCGTCGGTCTTTTGGCGTTTCATCCTGCCCTGCAGGGTCAAATGAGTTTTGGCAGTGACAGTGACAAGTGTCTATTTTTGACAACTTGTATCCGAATCGCGATCCCGAAAAGTTACATGATAGTCCCGCTGGTTTGCTTGCTTTATTTATGCTGTGACTAGTTTAAATCTTGCTCCAAGATTCCAATACGAAGTTAGTTGGAGTGGAGCTCAGCTAGTTTAACTTAGTTTGTTGCCAAGTTCGAAAACTAGTTTGTTACTTGAGATAACGTTTTCATTTAAAGTTACAAGGTTCTATTAAACTTACGCGCTTCCGAAGAACTCGGGTACTTTGTTGGTAGTATACGACTTGCAGAAGTCCTTGTCTGAAAACTGCTTTGACACCATATTATCGTCTCTAGTCCCCATTGTACCTACTATTCATTTTCTAAATTATGCTCAATACTCTGCCAAACTATCTGGACCATCTTGGCCAAACCTAGATCTATGACACTACATCACAATAATATTATATATTATGCGAAAGTTTGTTGGTATGTGTCGGTAATTGTTACTCCTTCACGGTGGAATTTGGTAGAAAAAGGTAGCTTATAGAGGCTACTTTTATCTCAGGAGTCACGGGTGAAACCGCGGGGCACTGCTAATTTGATAAATAAAAAACGGCTTCTGTGCTTTTGATGATTTTGATGGTTGACAAGCTACGAGTAGGTGTTTGACCACAGTCCACTTGATGTTTAGATACGGTTGTGCAGTAAACACAGCTAGCCTACTTAGAATATCTGCTGCTTTATAGAGAAAGTGAACTTTCTTTTGGAAAAGATAGTACATTGATACCTTCGTTTTCTGTTGGTTTTTTTAAGCTCAATGCTCTCCAGGAGTCGCGTCGTATGCTTGCCGTCTTAATGCTGTGATATTGTTCCACTCCGAGAAGCAGGCTACTACCGTCAGTGAGACAATATGAAGTCATTCAACTCCAGCTCAAAGTATGTCTCTGAGAAAATATATCTTTAACCTACCAACCAACCAACCTATAAATGATTAGTAATTCTGGGTATCTTCATGTTCAAATGAATCGATTTATTCGTAAGCGTACTCCTAGGTAACCGTTTTAGGTAGTCTGCATCTTCGAGTGAGGTGGCAGTGGAACGCTGTATCAATAAAAAAAAGGTAGAAATCTGTGGCTCCAGGAGGTTGACTATATAGGTACCACCTCAATATCTACCAGATATTCTTTCAGCCAGTAGAATCATGGGTAACAGCAGAATTTTAGACCTACGGTTTATCCAAACAAAAATTCACTTGTGTAAAAATTAGGACCTAGAAACATTCACTTCCTCAACGCTATTCTATTAGCCAATACACAATGTTTACACTTTTACTTAATTGATGGGATATAAATTCATAGCTACGATGACTTATCAGTACATACAGAATGTAAGCTAACAAGAGAGAAAGCCGTGAAATTTGTCCAATCACGCATGCTATTATAGACGTGATTGATACGTTGTTGGCACACACACTATTGTATACCTACACTACATGAAATAAATATGTAATTGTTTGACAAACACAAATATATTCTATATTTATATTTCCCGAGAACGATGTGGATTTATAAGAGCGTCGAAAAGTAAAACAATCAAGCAATTCAGGGCTACCGCTTGATGCTAAGCAGAAATTTGCAATTTTGTAGATGCTTCTCAAGTCCAAAAACTGGTTGCAGACAATTTTTTTAATGTTTTTTAAGCTTAAACTGGAAGAAAACTTAAGACCTCCGGCAGGACTCGAACCTGCATACGAGCAGTCTCTATGAGTTTCCGTCCCTACTGCTTTGCCAATTAAGCTACAGAAGTCTCTGCCTTAGATGCCAAATTTCCCAACCTGTTATGTTGCTATTTTTTTTTATCTTCATGTTAGTCGGCATTTACAAAAACCAAAAAGCCAGAAAACAGAAAACGCAGATTATACCCAAAAGCTAATAAACTGTTCAAACGACTTTATCTAGAAAAATACGAAGAAAGTCAGTATTCGTCCTAATGAACGGTTCACTTTTCAATTCCCTTTTGTACAGTTTCGTGTCACACGTGTCAATGCGGAAAACTTAAAATTCAGAATCGTAGTTTCAAACGTGCGTGCACTTGTTAAAGAAATGCATTAGTGTCGCATGTAAGACTACCAGTACTGTGACCCACATAAGGTTAAAACAATAAATGACAGTAGGCCGTTCGTACAAAAAGGCAACTAAAACAGCACTTACGTGGTGGGAAACACTGCATCAGTAACTCGAATACCTAACAGTGCGATTCAGACATTACGCTTCGTTGAAGCTTCGTAATGTCACTTAATAAATAACAGAACTAGTAATGTAAAAGAGAGCTAGTCGACGATGCTACTCGATCAAATTGCTTCGACTCGTTTATTAATTCCTGTTATGCCCAGTAATCCCTGGTTTAGTCGTCACTAGTTTTGTTACCTCTTGTTTTGTTACCTCTTGTTTTGTTACATCTTGTTTTGTTACCTGTTGTTTTGTTACCTCTTGTTATGTTACCGCGGGTTTTGTTACCACTGATTATATTACCACTAGTTTTGTTACCATTCATTTTGTTATTATCGGTTTTGTTACCGTTCTAGGGCTGGCCACTCAGCCTATACGAACTTACTTAATTACTTACCGCTCTGGTTTTGTAACCACTGATTATATTAGCATTAGTTTATTAGTTTGTTATTATCGGTTTTGTTACCGGTTTGGTTTTGTAACCACTGATTTTATATTGCTACTAGTTTTGTTACCACTACTTTTGTTATTAATGGTTTTGTTACCAAAAAATTGTTATAGTATGTTTGTAGTCGCAGTAAACACGACTATGTTAAATAAACGTAGAGTCGCAGTCACATATGCACTAAAAATAAAAATATGTGACCCCAACCCAATAGATTAGTGTTTAATGAGACATAGAAGCGAGTAAGTTACTAGCGTAGGCTGTACACAGCTGGGTCTTTGTTTGTGCTCTACATTTTATCCTTATCAAGGGGGGAAATTACTAAAAAAATACTCTAGAAAATGAACGCCCATATATTTGAATTTACAGTCATATCTTGAGTACCGAATTACAAAAATTTCAACAAATCTATAATATCCTTAAAATGTCCATATATATAATGCTGCAGACTGGAAAATGAAAGAGCCAACAGACCATTTATATTTGTGTATGTGTTTTTTTTTGTCTTAGGGAATTAATTACATAGCTCAATTTATAGGCAGACATCGACTCTCACACTACGCTAAGTATTTTCTATAGATTAGAAAGGTTTAATACCCATATTACCTCCTTGATATTCTCTATCGACTCGTATCGATTCCGTTAAGCCGTGGCAAAGCGCGTCCGTCCGGCAATTTGCCGTGCCTCGCTTGACAATTAGTTCGCGTGAGTACTTTTAGTACTAACTTAGCGGTCGTGGCGTAAGCACCTATTAACTACTACGATGACTGTGGGATCAATGCAGATTAGTTCGATTTAAATGCAATTGACTCTACGACTTGTAAGCCAGCTGGTAGTTAACATATAACCAAGCTGCCATAAAAACAAGGCGGTATTTCAGTACACAGACGGTATCTTATAAATGCATAACTTACTTCAAAAAATGCTATGGAGATAAGCCAATTAAACCATTTCAAACCCCGAAACGAGAACAGCCGTCTGACGTAATTAGACCCATCGTAAAACTCAACTACTGGGAAACATAGTAAAGTTCCTATGCAATGGGACTAATTTATTTTTAAAGTTACGTGAGAGAGCCACTATCACATTTCTAAATAAAACTAAAACCTCTCTTGACCCCTCATCCAGCTTTAATAGTACCATTATTTGTCTATTCAAATGACGAGATACTCACTCTGTTTCAAAGCTCTAGAACACAAAATAAATTAACAAGCCTCATAAAGGTCATCAGTTCAAATTTTAGAGGTCTCAATTGATGTGAATGAACTACAGAAGACGCCGCGAATCGCTACCGTGCGAAAGATCGTTCAGTCAGATAGAACAATATCAAGGCCGGTTTTTTTATGAAACAAAAAGCTGGTTGGTTTGGAATATTCAAACCGTACTACGGCATAAAAAGTTGGAAAAGAGGCCAAACTAAATACTTACCATAATCAAATAGCCAGTGCATAAGCTTATGACGCTTTTTGTGCCTTCAATTTCTTTGCTTCGATGTGGTGGAATAGCATTTTAACGATTTTGTACGAACAGCAAAAAAAACACACCTAACACACATCCAAGATCTATAGTTATCTTCAATGATTCTAAGTGAATCGATTAAAGAAAGATTATACTTTATTGAATTTAAAGATTCAAGAAGAATATATTGCTGACGATAATGTAAACTGTATGTTTAAAAAAACAGAACTGGAAAGAAGACAGCATAAAAATACGAAAGCGGAAAAATGTTAGTTTTGCGACACAGAAGCGTCGCCGGTGAAACGTGATGTTGTCAGATACGTGGAAACTTGCCGGACAGTTGTCGCAAGGCAAGCATTGAAGAACAAGTTGAAGTAACTGGCAGTAAAATTTGTAAACCCGTTTAGTAGTTGGGTGACCAGAATAGAATACTGCTCAAAACAATACTTACATCGTCGAAGTTATATTATTGTTTTATTACAAAAGTAAGTTATGAAGTAAGAATGAACATGGACAAGACAAAGATCATGTCCAATGTCCATGTTGTCCCGTACCGGTTGTTGTTGGGAACGATGCAACGGGCAATGGAGAGCGCTCGGAGTTACTTTGCGCGATAAAATCCGGAACGGGGATATTCGCCAAAGAACCAAAGTCACCGACGTAGCTCGCAGGGTTTGCAAGTTGAAGTGGCAATGGGCAGGCCACATCGCTCAACAAACTGATAACCGATGGGGAAGAAAAGTTCTTGAATGGCGACCGCGAACCGGAAGACGCAGTGTAGGAAGGCCTCCCAGTAGGTGGACCGACGACATTGTAAAAGTCGCGGGCAACCGGTGGATGCAAATGTGCAAGTTATCGTACAGTATGGCGGTCTAAGGGGGGGCTTTCGTTCAGCAGTGGACGTCTTCGGGCTGATGATGATGATGAAGTTATGACATTGTACAAAATAATTTTTAATTATGTTGGTTAAATAATGTTTATTTACCTAAACTTTCCTACATAATTAGTAAACCATCATTTTATTCAGTTGTTCAATAGTTGCATTTTTGTAAAAACATACAAAACCAACCCTTTTTTAAACCATATTCCATATTCCATAATTCCAGCACTCAATGCGTAACACATTGTGCAACTGTTTGATGCTCGACATGCATATCGCTCCATCGATAAAACGAAAGCATTTGCGTTAGAGATGGCTATCGCACTCCTTCCTCAGTTTTTTGCATATTTTTACGCAAGCCAAGTTACAACTTCACATAATTACCTATGCTATAAACCGAGTGGTCACTTATTACGAGAGCATCTTGTAATAAACGAAACGTCCTCTGTCTCCTAGCCTGTCCCTTTGACTCGTAGCTAATTCTTTTGACTCGTGGCTAAGTCCCATTGACTCGTGGCCGAAACAAAGATTTTCGGCGTATCAGTTGTCACGAGAGGAATGATGTCTCGGCTAGATTGTTACACAAAACGACTTCTCTATACATGAAACAAATCATACAGCATTGACCGTGGACAAAATGTATGGAACAGCTGTTTTATTTTTCGCGATTTCAGGTTTGGCCCCATAGTAAAAGTTGTTCATAATGATGAGTACATACATACCCTTCAGTATTGTTGAACCTTTTTGTTACAATTTGTATACCTACACAAATATTATTATATTTCACTTAATTTATGTACTTATATAGACTGTAGAATTTAGACTTATAATATTACAAAATGTTATAAATTCCGTACAAAATAAGTTATCAAATAAATTGCTACAGAATTAATCATTAATTGCAACGTTATTCCTTATTAATATAACACAAATTTCTTTAGAAATCGACGTCATTTCACAAGAAATTCCTACCACAATCTATAATCAAACGCAAGCAACTATGTCATTCTGCAATTACGCAAAAAAATATCTCTCAACAAAAACATAGCTTGGGTGTCATGCACCCGTGTCGTGCATAAAATTATGGAATAAATCAGGAAATGCATATCAGCACTAATCAGTTGTAACAGCACTGCCATACGTGCCTATTTGTCAGATTCACTTTATCGATCAAAAGCTGTTGCACATTACAGGCCAAGGTTACTATTATGTACTTAATTGCAGTTGTACTGGTAAAACAGGTACTTGTAGGCGGGATTGGTTTCATTGGAACTTGAACCTGATATGTAAATTGCTATCAATTTGATCGTAATATTAGCTTTTCTTTTAGTATTTCAATGACGTGCGTAATTAAGCAATTGCCTTCGGCAAGCTTTGATTTGACGGTATGACTATCTATAAACTTTTTTCTATAGCTATATCTAAATAACACCCTTTTTTTGATATTTGAAAGTAGATGTGAAAACAGTGCGAAAGATACGTTATAGATAAGGTATTTTTGTTTTAGATAAGGCCTTAAATAAGATCGCTTTGAGTCACAATATTTTTTCGTGGGTTTAAAAGAAATACTTTGTTTTTATACGTACAATAATTCATCCGGTACAATACCAATGATACAATTAATAATTACGTTTGGAGCTGGTGAACTATCTTGAAAAAGGTTGAGTTCAAGTCACCTAAAAGTATAAAGAGGTTTTCTTGGAAGTTTATGTGAGAGCATTCCAAGTTAAGTGTGTTCATCGATCATCTTCGTCAACATCGCCACTTAACATCGCAGGTAAGATGTGGTCTAATACCAAGCTTGTAAACCATAAAAAACGAATAAATCAACCATAACAAAAAAACATAATTTTGTTCAATAAATCTGTGTAGAATGCTGAAAATAGTGGTAATTGAATTTAAAAACCATAATTTTGTTCAATAAATCTGTGCAAAATGCTTGAAATTAGTGGAAATTTAATTTATAATACGAGTAGGTACACAACCTGCATTACTCATTATAGCATCCTCTATACCTTTGTGAAGGCATTTGTCTCGCATACAACGTCGTCAGTCATAAAACAATTAAAATAAAAGAATTTTTTGTAGTGGTCCGGGGAAGTACCACAACTTTGCCAGTTATTCAATCGCCAAGCAGTAGTGTGCAAGCATTACTGTGTTCCAGTTTGAAGGGAATTGTTACCAGAGAAATTACTGGGTATGAAGAGATTTAACATCTAATATCTCACGAGTTGCAGTGCGATGCAGGATTGTGTTCGCAAGTTCACAATTCTGGCACTGCTAATGTTAGTGGCAGGCGTGACACTTACCACCAGGCGAACGTCTTGCTCGTCTCGTCACTAGAACTCGTCACACTGCTGGACGAAGGCCTTAATAGAGGGGTGTTGCCATAATCCCCACGCTTGGCAGGCGGCTTGGGGATCGCAGAATGGTCACCACCGTTAACCAAGAGGAGGCTGCTGCCCGTCCTCCGGTGGGTCTGGTTGCAGTTTAAGGACAGCCCAGGTCCATCGCGTATAATGCATACATAATCACCGTTATTTATATTAATTTACATAAAGAGCCTATGCCATGTTGAAACCGTTGTTACCTTGAGTAATAAAACGCTTGGTATTTTAATCAACATAAGCTATTTATTCTATTAATTGAGTTGTACTTTGTAGAGTCGTTAGAGATCATGATGTAGAGCAAAGCAATAAAGTCACGTTTTTACGTTTAACAAGGTCACTAATTAAACGAAAATCAAATCCATTATTTTAAACACTACCACATGATGCCTAAAGATTAATAACATGACAATATAAATTAATACAACAATAGATACAAACATTTAATATTTTTATAGTCTAAGATCCGATGAACAGCGACCTTCACCCATCTGTTTAGTCGAAAATTGCTTGTATCAAATTAAGTATGTTAGAATATCGTCGTCGTCGCCAGCTATAAGACGTCCACTGCTGGACGAAGGCCTCCCCTTAATAGAGGAGTGTTGCCATAATCCCCACGCTTGGCAGGCGGCTTGGGGATCGCAGAATGCTCACCACCGTTAACCAAGAGGACTCTGCTGCCCATCCTCCCGTGGGTCTGGTTGCAGTTTAATGACATACCCAGGTCCAGGTGTTAGAATATAGTTGGCAATAATAGGCAAATAATATGGTTGGCAAAAAAATACCTGGCAAGGCTACGATTAATTAAAATTTACACTAGCTATATTTATTCAGCCCACAGTGGTCCACTGATCCTCTTCTAATGCCCGTCACTTAGCCCAATCTTAGGCTTTTTAGGTTTAGGTTAGGTTTAAAGATATTTATTCTCATACAAGATTACATCACTACAAAACTACCACTAACTACCTAACCCCACCCCCCTAGCCTCTACCTAACTACTTTTTACCAAAACTATTATTATAAATTGTTATCAGATCACACAGCTAATTAAATCTACTGCATACTTTGGAATACCTACATTATGCTTATTTACCTCCTATTTCATAATTAATTTAGTAATAACTACTCGGTAAACAAATCACGCGTCTTAGCTTGTCAACGCATAAATTATTTACCAGTTGACTGCAGGAGTGGCGTCATTTTACCTACTCCTGACCTGGCTACCCCACCTTAGCCTTGACGATACACTTGGAAGGTCAGATCTGATAAGTATATAGTTTTTTATACCACTCCGTAAACATAATACCTATTGACCAGAGAGCCAGTTTTTAATGTCGGTTCCATTTTGTAAGAAGATTTTAAACTCAAACAAAACTAATTAGCAAAGTTATATTGTCAATCTATAGTTGTGCCCCGCGGTTTCACCCTCGTTAAGATGATGATAAAATATGTTATTCCAGGACATAAGCTATATCTATTCTAAGTTTCATCTAAATCTGCTCAGCTGCTTTGGCGTAAAGAGATAAATACACACACAACATACCGACAGGCTTTCGCATGTAAAATATTAGTGTTATAATTATGTGTAGTGATAATAAGCTTAATTTTCAAGAATATGTATTGCAATAGATAATTAATGTATATGATCTAGCAAGATTTTTAAAATTTATATTTAAAACAGTCTATCTTCAATTCGGTCGATTTTCGCAATAAACCAGTCGATTTCACAAGTTACCGAATCGCACCTTATGTAAGTCAGCTAATGAGCGCTTCAAGAAACAAGAATCCAATATTTATGAGAAAAGAGAGCATACCACAATGATGTAAGGACGAGATAACCTAAGAAATTTTTGAAAAAGTTCAATTGGTAAAGACTTTTTATGGTGGCAACTTTTAGTTTTTACAATACTGAAATTATTACCAATACTTTACTGTCGAAATCGTGGTTATATTTTAGTCAAAACAAAACATTTAAAATTAAGGAGTGCCGCATATATAGAGCCGACTTAGCCTAACAGCCTTCCTACCCTTACATTTTTGAGTGTTCTATAAACTTAACCTAAAAAAATTGTATATCTTCTATTTAAGTGAAAACCATAGCAGTTTAATTATATTTGCTTAGTACGGGGCTAGATGGCGCTGTATGAAAAATTACCACATTTTTTTTCTTTTTTTTTCTTGTCACTACGGTGTTTAATACGTTGGCCGAGTGAGTGTTTGCCAACAGATACAATTTTGTGTGTATTATTCTACTCGCGAGCGAATCATTATTACTAACCGTATTATGCATAAAACACTAAAACAATGAATAAACCTATTTTTCACTCCTCATGCTCTAAAAGTCCGTCATTATAGCGCATCAGAGCGGGGCTCAAATAGCATATCATGCTCTAGGGGTTTTTTTTTAATTCCTTTTTTTAATGTTTTACACCAATTAGCCTACAAAAACGAACAAGCTTTTATTCCTTCATAAGTAGAATAATAAATAAAGACTCCACTTCATTCTGTCATTTTGTTTCATAAAAAAAATACATTTTATTAATAATTGGTTTAGTATTTTATTCATAATATGATACGGTAAGAATACAGAAATACCAAACGTTTACCCCAACAAAAATAGTGAAGACGCTTGTCGGCTATGAAACGTTAATTATTTTGAAGGTCTAGAAGAATCAGAGCATGAACCTTACCTACTCACATTATGACTAAAATAATTAGATATAACTTCGTGTAGGTACTTATTAGTTAGGTTAAAGCTAATTGATGAGCCAATGAATGTATAAGAGGATTAGTTAGAAAAGATTTTACAAACCGTTAATAGGTATCTATATACTATACAGGGTTAGTTCTAATCAGTTAACATCCTTTTAAGGGCCTTACTCTGTACATCCAAACAAACAACTTTTACTATAGGGCCAACATTGAAGACGCGAAAAAATTATCAGCTGTTCCATAGAAAAAGTTCATCGACTTTGGGCAAAATGTATGGAACAGGTGTTTTTTTTTGCGATTTCAATGTTGGCCCCATAGTAAAAGTTGAGTGTTTTGATGTACACAGGCACGTAAAATTACTAAATACGAACGACACGCGCCGCTGATGCCGCGGCGCCAGCAAAGTTGCTCCAGCTTGCAATTAAAAATGCTAAATTAATTTATTACCATCCTTAATACAAGTATCAATAGCTAGGTTTCCTGCACGGTTATGAATTGATAATCAACAAGCTCCTTCATTCGGGGGCACGCGCCGACGTGCGACCTCCGGCTTCGTTTTGAATAACAATCGAGCTGGTTTCCGTTGCAAATTACGATCCGGTGTTGAATAGGATTGGTGGAATGCCTGCAATCACAAAGTTACGAAGTGCATTTGCAAAGTTTTATTTTGACTGCCTTATAGCTCAGTTGTTAGCATGTCTGTCTTCAGAGCTGTAGGGCGTGGGTTCGATCCCCACCCAGGGCAAACATTTAGGTGACGTACACAAATATTAGTAGGTAGTATAATCACATCTTACACATATGATATTTTATGTAAATATTTATAAAAAATGCACACAATTGCCTACTCTACATTGAACACATTCACGCTCAAGTAATTTCAGAAAACCTATAAGTATAAATAAATTAAAGCCATGTTAGAGGCCTTCGGGCGGCGGCACATTAACTCTGATACTAGGGCTATACGAACCTATCGGACTTACTTACTTTTTAAAGTTTATGAGGTTTTTAAATATGTAGTTAGGGTTTCACGCCAGGACTATTTTCAGAAGATGGATGGATCATTTAGGGTTCTAATCTAGCAGAATGCGTTCTACAATATGAGTTTTATTTTGGTCTCATCGGCAATGAACACGGACATTTTAATGACTTCATTGTAGGTACTCAATGACATAGTAATTTTCAAAGAATGTCTACTAAATGTATATAATTCATCTGAGACATCACACATCGGTTTATGACTAATATCAAAGCCGGCGATGGATCAACAGAATGGAGATGCTTCTGCGTTTGTTAGTAAACATAAAATGAAGACATCAGTACAGCTGACCTACTTCGAGCTCGAGTAGAACTAAGTTTCTTCGATTGCGTTAATTCTTTTTCAATCAGATAAGTACCGGTATAACTACAATTAGAAGGTAATTCTAATGTATTTTGTAAATATTTCAACTGATTAGCCGTTACAGCTTAAAAGACAGAGGCCAATAATATGTTCTTTTTTTAAAATATATATCCGACTTTAACTTCGAATATTTGGTTACATCTTCATATTTTCTAGTAATTTTGTGTTAAAAACCAAAAAGCCTGAACCGATTTCTATAAAATGTATATGGGCACACCTCTGAAATATCACCTACCAAACAAAAAAAGAATCATCAAAATCAGTTCATAATTTGCGGAGTAATCGCGTAACATACAAACAAAAAAAACATACAGTCGTATTATGATCCTCCTTTTTTAAAGTCGTTTGAAAAGGTAAGACATATCTACCTACAACCCTCGGGTAAGGCATTCTAGAAAGTGGTCCAACAACATTAGTAAAACAAAAAGCATTAGATGTAAGCATTAGAACTAATTACTATTGAAAAAAGTGTCAGAATCAAAGGAAGTGTTACTATTGCCCACAGCATAGTAACACTTCCTTTGGTTCTATTCCAAGCAAAGGCCTATTTAAAAAACTACTATAGATGGCCGCATGATGACCAACTAGTTTTTTATCTTGCTAGCTAAAATGTATCGTTCTCGGTATTGATCCAGGGCATAATAGGGCCAATTATAAAAACGATCTCTCCAATTACATGCTACTTGAACGGTATGCATGTCGGAAGATTGCTGTATTGAGCTACAACCAATTACAAACCGACCACGGTTCGAGCAATTTCGTAATGCCTGGATGTGCTCATAATTTACAAGCTTGCACCTACTTTACGGTATTTCACCTGTCTCGTCAAAACCGGTTCGATTTTCGTACAGTTACTTAACTCTACGCATAGTTGGTTGGATAGCTGTAAAGTGCGTCTTTGTACACAAAAAACAGTGTCGAGCTCATTTTGTTTACGTGGGATACAATTTAACGCCCTTTGGCATGATTACAGAGAAATAACAGTCGTCTGTCTCTAATAATTGTGAATAACAAAAAGACATCGCTCTATCTGCGATAGAGGGTCAACTGGTCACTGTATCATTATAAATAAATGTAGCAGTAGGCGCAGTTCTGATACAGCAACAACTAAATAATAGAATTACATTTGACCATAATATAATTGATTAATATTATATTTAATTTTAAATCTAAAAAAAGTTCTACGTGATACCTTTTAATTTGGAAAATGTTAGTGCCTACTTAATACGAAATAAACTAAACATGTTGTTTATCAATTTAAACTTTTTAATTTTGAGTCGTAAATAATCATATAGATATTTAAATATTTTAATAACCCCAATACTCTTCAACCCAATCCGGAGTTCAATTCAAAACCAAAATGTGCTAACAACACCCAATCACACCTTTGATAAGATGTCAACATTAAAATCAGAAGTCAAAGAACCCAGGAAACTAAGCGAAGTTGGCACGCGAACCTTGATTTCCTCACCACGAAAATAAATGGTGATGCGGCGTCAAACGCGGTCAAATTCGCGTGTCGACACGAATAAAACTATAAAGGAGGAAAAGAAAGGGAAAAGTTGTCCGCTCGAAAACTTAGTAAGAAGGTAAACGTTTTTAAACCCTATCTATAACTTTTAATACAGTTATTTATTATACTAGTGCGGTAAGTTGGTTTTTATAAACGAGTACCATAGTCACGAGTGTGTAAAAACCAATACTGCACGAGTGCCATACAGCGTTTTACAACACATTTGCGAGAAAATAGATAACAGAAGTACTTACAACAGATAATGAGGCAAACTTTATTATTTTGTTTTTATCATATCGGACGGAAAGTCGCTACTAAATACCTACTTGACACTGGCAAATGCTCAAAGTTCGATGCCATAATCCTCCTAAAAATAAATAAGTGCTGAGAATAGCTGAGAATTTCTTTCGTCCAGAGCTTTCGTCATATTTTCTGTTTAGTATTAAAGTAAGACAAACGTATTAAGCAAAAGCGCTTCCAAGGAGGTTCGATCATTCAGCTTATTTATTCTCGTAATGTGAAACTCTTTGGTGGAGTTCTTAAATTATTATTAAAGAGTCCGCACGGCGCTATACATGGGGGTGTGCGGTTAAATAGGTACTTAGCTGAGAGTACCTAGGTATTTTATGGTTGTTGGTTGTATGGTGCGTAATGTTCAACTTTCGAACGATGTACATTGTACATGCTTCGTAAATGCATTTTTCGAGCAAATGTGTTAAACACATGTGTGACATTTTTTTAAAGTACCTATTTTGAAGTCACATAATGTATGCATTATGTACTTATTCTATATTCAAAATTAAAATGGATTTAATTCCAGTACATCAAAAAAGTTTGAAGCATATACTTTTTTTACGATAAACTTTTATCTTAAAATATTCTCACTTGCACAAACACCTGCTTGTTAAGAAGAAAAAAACTATATTTTTCGGCTTACTCCACAAATAAATTCAAAAGTTCTTCGGCAGGTGCCATCATACTTTCTTATCTTAAGATTTTGGTTTTCTTTTGATTCTTATGGTTCTGAATATGATGTTTTTAGTACGGGTTCCTAATCGCCTTTGCAATCAACTCACAGCTTTGAAAAGCACCATTCTTTTTCCTCACACCAATGCACCCATTATTTAAAACGAAACCCATAATTATTTTTCGAGAATACAAATTCCATTGTTTCGAATACAAGCCTCGTAGTGAACCTAAACCTTGACATATTGATGTTGATGCCTTTAAACATTAGAACATTAACCATCTGAAGAGTATCAAGTCAGTTTGTGTTCCTAACGCATTCTATTCGTATTTATTCATTATTATTTTGACTATGGCTTTTCTCTTCTGTAGGTATGTATTTTTTTAAGTGCAGAAAACATTAATAATAGATAGCGTTGTTATTTAATTTCCTGACAAATTAAGGTGAATGGGCCAGAAATGTGTTGCCAACGGATGACGCTAGAATCATTTTTATTGAACATATTTTATTCGTCGTAGATGGCAATTTAATTTGTACTAGATCTTAAATGGAGAACATGTACAGTAATTCTAAATTGCCCATAGTTTTCTTTGTAAAACGAACATATGCGCCAAATTCGTTCCTTTTCTTCTGCGCAGCATTTAATATCATCATCATCTTCATCCCACACTGTTAATGGAAAGGATATAGCTAACATATAGATATGATAGCTATATTCTTTCTTGCCGTCCCTGGATTGGGCCATCCCCTTTAAAACATAAGCAATGAATATGAATATGAATATCGGTATATCTAAATACTACTTTATTGACTGACGGCTCTAAGTTGGAATCTTTTGTTTCTCAAATGTTTAACGTTTTGTTTGTGTTTAATGTTTTGTTTGTTTTTTGTTTTATGTTGTTTTGTTTTGTTTTGTGTTGTTTTTGTTTAAGTCTAACAAAGAAAAAGATAAAATTATTTCTAACAGAAAGGGTGTTTTTATTTATTTAACAGTATTGCTATGAATAGTTATTTAGCTACCACGGCTTCACTCGCAATATCTCTGTTGTGTTTATGAGATACAAAAAAAAAACATTTATAGTAATTATTAATATAGAGAGTGACGATAATGTGATGATAGTGTGAAAAAGGAAGGATGAGGCAACGTAGAGCTGTTACGATATTTAAGAGGGAATCTGGTGAGTGGTTCTCCTTACAAACGTATTCCCCTATTTTCATCCTGAATAATGCCTCTAGACAATTTTTTTTATAAATCTAGGTCTCCTGCAGACATGTCTCTGTTTTTTTCAATTTTTTCTGCAACTAATTGCTAAAAGAAATATAAGCCTTTTAATATTTGTATAGTAATCTTTGGAAGTTTATATTTTCTTTAGCAATTAGTAGCTGAAAAAAAGAAATTGACAGAGACATGTCTACACTAAAGTAGACATATAATTTATTTTAACGGACGGTCCGGTCAGTCTTCGGATGGGTGACCGTGAGTGGCAATTATTTCTGTGCGTCAAATTGTTGGTCCCGGATGTTTGTCATAGTTTCTATAACAACAACCGTCAGCCATGTCAGAGGCCTTCGGGCGGAACATTAACTCTGACACTAGGACACTAGGGCTGGCACTCAGCCTATCCGAACTTACTTACTTTTTTTTATTTAAAAAAATTACTCTAAAAAAAAGACTTTATCCAGGAAAAAAAGGGGAATACGTTTGTATGTAGAACTGCTCACCAGATTCCCTCTTAATAATCAAAGAATATAGAATACTAGCCATGTTCATGGGGCAACTCTATTCAGTGTCTAATAGAATACCTAAGCATGGAAACAACAATTAAATATAAATAAAGAGCGGACAAGATTCAAAGAGATCCCTGTTTAAAACAATGACTTGCTTACAAAAAGACATCAGAGTCATTGGCACCTCTGACCTTGACTCCATAATAATAAAGGCATGCTCTCACGAAGCTTCTTTACCGCGGTTATGTTATTATGCAAAGATGGTATCGCTGATGAAGTGATAGCGTTTACAGAATAACTGTTTGGATCATTAGACCTTCGTCGGAGATAACAAAATAGCCTATCGTTTATTTCTTCATAATTTCCTTTGTGCGTGTAGTATGAGATTGTAATACGAAGTGTGGAAATCCGAAATTGAGTTTTGAAGCTATTATAACACGAGGAGTTCACAGGATAGGTTGTAGGTAGTTTCGATAGTGTTTTTATTTTATTTGTTTGAACTTAATGACGAAACAAATCAGTCGGTTGGCCTAGTTGCAATAAAAAAATGATTGATTTATGTTTTACTCGGCTTTCTCGAGAGGACAATGTCTTTAAACGAAATCTTTACTTCGACTATTATTTTTGCCTAGTGCACAATTTGACGAATTAAGGATCGACAAGTTGACGGCTCGAACTCGGAACTCGGTGGGCGCGGCTAAAAAGCATGCTCTCTTCATCAAACAAACTGTGGGAAAGGGAGAAAGAAAGATAAATGAGCGCGCAAATTTTTTTTTGTCGACCTTTGGCTGCAGTAATGTGGTTGAATAAACTCTGAGTTAATTTATTCCAACTTAAGTTATTTGAAATGTTTATGGACTAAACTATGCCGCTTGATAAATTATTTTAGAGTTTTCGTATTCCTTATGTTATTTATTTACGTCCAATGTGGCGTTAAAATTGAGCTAAAATACAAGATGTTTCCTGGCTCATAACTTTCATGTTTATTAACTTTTTACTTTCGTAATCATTTACAATCCTAGATAATGAAGAGATTAATCGATATAATACTTAGTCTTGGACCTACAAAATTACATAGTGGAGTAGTAATACTACCGCGTTTCTATGGAGAAGTGACCAACTTGTCTACTCTTAAGGGCGACTTCTACTGGTTTAGTCAGATCTTTTTTTTAAATAAAATTTTATGTGCGATGTGATAGGTGATCGAGTGCAAACTATTTGCCTCGTTCTATTTATGATTGATACGGTTAAAAATAACACCAATGTTTATAAAAAATCCTTCCGGTTTTTACTAACATCGTCGGAATGGCAACGCGGTTGTTTATGTTTATCTTTCAACAACACGTCAAGAAGTATTTCTACATTATGCGTAGGGAAAAGCTCAAACCGACGATAAAGAACAGAGGACGAGTATATGAACTAACTAAAACTTTATTATTAATACTGTGCAGGGTAGTCTGAAGTCTATTTTGTAATTTATTTTCTTTTTTTTATCGGGTTGATTAGCGTTTTTATGGTAATCATGTGAGTAACTCAATCAATGGTATTTTTTCATTCTCTTTTTCAATGTTTTATTGTGATGTGTATTTTTTCTAGTTCTTATCTCAATATTTTAAATTGTTGTATTTTGCATGCCGAAAGGTAGAATATGGCGGTCACTAATATTTTTTTTGTTTAATTACATCTATACTTTTATACCCATATGCACAATAAATTGAATTTAATTGAACTTTTGGTTTGATTCTTGATGCAAGTATTTTTCTTAACGACTTGAAAATTTAAAAGTAGCAACACACTAATGCTGTGGTAAATACGAAAGTAAGTCAGTTTGTCGCTGTCAGTCTATGTTTCTTTTTCACGAGTGGACATCATGGTGTGGTTACGAAAAATGAACTCTTGTCTGTTTATCTATATGTTTGTTATTTTTTCACGATTGTACGGCAAAACTGTTCTGATGAAACTTGGTTAGGTGGGTTTTCATGAGTATAGGCTACTGAATACATTTCTCCCGGAAATATGCGGAGCAACAACTGGAGGAAATGGGTCTCAGCTAGTGGTTAACCTAGAGTACCAACAGCACACGTAACATTATTCGGTGATCTACTTTACCATCAAACGACCAGCATCTATTTCTGTCTCGGACAAATTTCGCTAGTTGGTCGTTAAGTACACTAAAATAGTTATCCATTGTGTTATTGTACTTTATCTAGCTCGGAACAACTGAATTGCCACATCGAATGCCGTGAGCATTGTTAATGACTAATAACCAGCTGGTAACCCAACCCACGGGATGTTACTAGATATATGGACAAAAATATTGAAAACTGGCAAAGAAGAAGCCAAGTGCAAAATCGGACTCATGAAATTTTCCTTGTAAGGATTATGTGCTCCCGCTTGTAGAAAGTACCGCATTTTTGCCAAATATTCGTATATCGTATATATATATATATAGTGTGTAAATAGCATTTCAAAGTTACTTTAAAAAAAAACATTCAACCGACTTTAAATTTATATGGGACCACCTCGGGAGTATACAGTTACAATTTTGTTTTTTATTTAAATCGATCCACAATTGACAGAGAAATCGGTGAACTTACTTAAAAAAAAAGCAACATTCATTTCGTCGAACATAGAACCTCCTCCTTTTTCGAAGTCGGTAAAAAAAAGGAAAGAAACCAAGTAGCAAGCAATGCGTCAATAGCCCTTGGATTATTTTTGCACACATTTTTACTAATTTTTATACTATTTATTTATTTTTATGCTACTTGCTTAGGAAAATGTACAGCTAGAATTTAATTAATTAATAATTATATTATCTATTTCTATTTAAAATTATGATGTGATCGGTGATCGAGTGCAATTTTGCATGCTTATTTCAAGTTGATACGGTTAAAAATAACATCAAACTTTAAAAACATTACCTACTTCATACTCCGATGTTTAGTAACATTATCGGAATGGTAACGATATAGTTATGTTTGTCATTCTATGCACCGAGAGCCCACGAGCGGCATGTCGTGCGGAAACAGCCCGCGCACCAAGTACCAAGTATGTGTCTTTTATAAACACGAAAGCGAAGAATTATAAAACCCAAATCACATACGCTTCACTCTGTTCTTACTCCTCTTTTGACCACTGGATACGTTCACGTCGTGAACGTATTCTGGGTTTACAGATTAAGTTTCTAACGAAATTCTGGAGCATAAAAAGATCACAAGCTGATGAGCTAATGTGTAAATAAATGAATAAAAAAATATATGTTTTTTTATTTATTGTTTACATTAATTGAAATGAAGTGCATAACTTTTCTATCACCAGCAAGAAGACGTCCACTAGTAAAGAAGGCGTCCCTCTAAAGGCTCTCTCCTTGCTATAATCCCCACACTTGGCAGGCTGCTTGGGGATCGCAGAATGCTCACCACCGGTGGTCTGGATGTAGTTTTAAGACATACCCAGGCCCAGAACAGCAGAACTGTTAAACTGTTGAAATTCAAAATTCTGTACCTATGCCAGTGAACAGCAAGTTCTGGGCTAATCTTCTTTGATGTGGCTGTTTGTTATCTGGCTACTGGCTACGCAGTTGTATACAAAAATACCTATATGCATCCATATATGTACAGACAGCAACTTTTCCAAAAATCTAAATTCCTCAGATTCGAAAAGTTTATGAAAAATTTAATTAAATAAAAAGATCTGGCCGTTATTTGTAGTCCATATTGACAATCCATAAATTATTTATAAGTAAATGATTATCGGTAGAACACATCTGTTTAAAGAAAACTATAAATGGTCGACACCTTTTACGGGACTTTAACCTGAATATTGCCACGTGCAATAAAATTAGCCTTATACGACCTAACTCTACTGACTGACATACTCGTGCATCCGCGACATGGTTTAGTTTAGTCAAATTTAGTAAAGAATATCATAAAAAAACATGTCAATATTGTACTTTGTTAGTATACATATAGTATATAGGTATATCTGTTACTTCTTCACGTTGAATTTATGTGTAATGAATTTTAATGAAATACCTAGAGATGGATTTTACGCTGGATATTACCACACACAAACAGCACTCTTTTTCCCGGAAAAAAAGTGCGTTACCCAAAGAGCACGTGAAAACCCGAGGCACTGCTAGTAAAATATATCTAATTTATACATATATCAGCTTTATCAACTTTAACAAAAATTTGGTTAAGTGTATAAAAATCTTACTAACCAAACCAACACCAAAAAACTTTCAGAGTTCAAAACCAAAAAAAATTTACCCATTAAAATTTTATATAATTATACGATGAGTTTTGTACAGCTTAAAGGTTTTTTGAATTTTATATATTGAAGTATAGAGGTTCAAATCTTTTCTGATAACTTTTTTCTCCAAATGCTGTACTGAATCAATAATGCCTATACTCCTTTAGGTCATGACGTGTATTGTATGTGTGTCAAACCTTGGAATGTATGGGAGTGGTTCGAACACCGCAGGGCTGCCTCGGGGCAGGTCGTACTAACGACCTCACTGCATAAAAAGTTAAAAGCATGCCGACAAGTTTTGTAAGAAGAAAATGAAGATGAATGTTGATGACCACGCATAAATTTAATATTTATATAATTTAGGAGATGTTACGTTTATGCAGTGTCATAGACATTCTAATAGCGATATGGGAATAAATCTTTTACTGTTGTCCCTGTCTGTCCTAATAATCTGTACTACCTAATATCCTCTTTGCAGATAGACGGGAAACATCTACCTCCGGTTTACATCCCTATCCATCAGTGTTCATACGTTGAGGTGGGCCGGAACATTACGTTCCTGCATGTTTTATCGGATAAATACACCCGGCATCACGTTACCTTGTCACCTTTATCTCTGTGTCGCCGACAGCCCTACAGATAACATTTTAACATACTCGCGAACTATTCACTCACGAATGCCACAAATACCTACGTCGAAAATGTTTTGTTTTAACGCGTCTAGAGCTATGACAGAGTAAATCTAGGTAATAGATTATTATCGTATTCTTTTATCTGTGGTAAAAGATATATGTGTTCTCGTTTCATAATTTCTGAGTTTCAAATACCCAAATGTTTTTAATAAAACTTGCATCCAATTATTTTGAGTACTTAAATGGAAAACCACACATTTTGTGTATGTGTTTGAATGAATTAATAGTTGGTGCATATTATTCTATTCAAGTCATTATTACCCAAATTTATACGTTATCATAATTTCTAGTATGCTTAATATTTTTGCAATCAGAATATGTGTAATTTTTTAAAGTTCGTCCGCCTGTTTTTAACTAAGTATAAGTTTCTCGAGGTAGGTCTATAAATACTGAAATATTATCCCTCTACGCTTTTATTACCTTGTTCGTAATCATCAAGTTCTATTCGTCAATTGCAGCCACAACATAACCAATTTAGTCGACGACCCCACAATTGGCAATTGGTTTGATCACTGACTCGATTAACGAGTGCCTTTCAGACGTTTCTTTGGTTCATTCAGGATTAAAGCGATTAAAGTTTCTTTTTTCCCAACTTTCATTTTCAATCCTACTAATATAAAAATGACAAAGTTTGTATGTTTGTTACTCAATCACGGAAAAACGCCAGAAACCCATTCCAGAACTTTATTATCCCAGGGTTAACCGCGTGGCGCTCTTAGTCGTACATTTATTTGACTTAATCACCTGTTTTAAACATGTATATTTTTATTATATGACTTTCCATAGTATATAAAGTAATTTAGTATCATAACAATTACCAATTTTATCTTTAATTCACAAAAATCACTCGAAGCATCAGTCATTTTCATAACGAATTTCGTTACAGTGCGAGCTAAGTTTTATCTATGTCAAAAACAGGTTAAAGGGGTTGGGTTGTTGTGTATTTTTCTTACATTACTTTGATGGTACATTTTAGATATGATTTAGTTGTATCGGATGGCCTTGGCCAGCCTAGTAAATGTAATCCAGAGTCTGCAAGAGTGCAAGCCCAGTTTCATTCATGTAGAAGTCTCTCTTATAAATTTGAAGCGATAAATAAGTACTAATAGAAAACAACAACATACAATAATTACTATATATAAAGTGGATTATGATTGATGAAGAATATCCCTGAGGGGCAAACTGGGTAACTACTTAATTGCGTACACGTGAGCGGTCAGGTGTTACGCCGTAAAGTAACGATTACACACTATTATTTTACGGGGGCAGAATGAAAGAAAAATAAAGGGCTGAATGAAATAAAAAGTTACCGCATACCGATAGTTGAATGCATATATCTATTTTTTACTAGATAAAAAATAGATTGGTTGAATATATTGTTTTCTCCTGTCAGGGGATAAAAACTAATAGCTATTACGAGGGAAAATATAGTCGGGTGAAACTAGGCGTTCTGTTTGTGTGAGTAATCTCGTACAAATAGAACAAATGGGTAAAATAAATTTAAAAAATGGCGAGACCTAAATAAAAGTGGAAAGTAGGTACTAGACTAGATGCGCTCCACATTTTAGCCACTTTAAGATAGTGGAAAAAAATATTACCTGCTTATATGTTCAGTATCAAAAGTCATGTCATTATAATGAAGAATTTATGTACCATTATTCGATTTATTCCAGTATCCGCTACGGAAAGCAAGAGTTACGGAACAAACCACACAAACACAAATTGACGCATTAGTGATTATGTTATTGTTATCAAATTAAATGTGTATAGGCTTAGCGACCTATCAGCTACACCTTAGTTTTATTTAAAAATAGACCGGAAATTTGACTACCTATTAGTGTCAGAGTTAATGTGCTTCTGATATGGATTATTATAGTTTTTATTTTGTTTATTTGTTTTTTCATGAATCGTAAGGACACACATGTAGGTAAATACAATAGGTATGGTATTAGTTTAAACACATAAAAGTGAAATGTTCTATAATAGTAATTGCTGTTGCTTTAAATGGGTGATATTATGACTTGTAACATTTACCGATGTTACCAATGAATTGATTATGATATATTACCTACTCAATGACTTTTAGTATTCTATGCATCGAAACTTAATCATACTTGAATGAAAAGAAATTAAATACTTAAAGTACATAGATAGGTACATATTTTTTAAATTCTATGGACATTTTACGATCGTCTCGACGCAACACTGGCCTCTTCTTTCCTTTGAAGTAATGTCTAAAACTTTCTAGGTCAAACTTTTTTTGGATGGTAAATTACCAACATTAAATTTAACGCACGTAAAAACCTACTTTTGATTTGCTTAGGCAATACTTTTGTGCAGAGAAAGAACTTTAAAATTGGTTTACTTATGCAACTGATTTTGGCAGATGAAAAAGAACTTAAGCGGAGACATTAGATAAGCGAAAGAATTATGCAATAGTCATTTGTTTACATTAATTTAAGTGAGTTTGGCAAGACGATTAATTTGTGATTGACAGTTTTTGTATAAAGAACACTCAATGCCTTCTAGGACGAGTTAGAATAGGTATCATATATTTTTTTGTTTTATCTTTTGAGTTATATGTATAGTATATTTTTCAGCATACACTTAAACTTGAAGGGTTTTTATGCAACGAAGTTCTATGTTTCACATATTAGAAAATCTTTGCTACAACGGCCAATTTCGTCCCATATTCGAGTACGCCTTTTTTATTCAAATCATAGACATTCAGTCACACAATAACAATAATTGAAAGCTTACGTCAGAGAATGAATTCATCAAGCACACGTGGGACCTCCCATTCAATGCAGATGACACAGACCAACTATAAACTTTAACCTACCTTGTCAAAGTAAAATAACTTATCATTGTTTACCAACCAATTTGTACCGTTGGTAAATTGAAAGAACTAAAAACTACCCGTTTTGTTCAAAATTTGCGATGATGGCGCCCTCACTCATCTGCATAAATAAGTTAGTAGACTATACGGCAGCGGAAAGAGACGTCAAATATTTATTGCGATAAAGTAATAAGGCTGAGTGTAGCGTAGGCTACATCTACCGTTTCCGTTGGCAAGTAAATGATTAACTTTACATTTTGAATGGACTGTTCACTAAGCTATTTCTTTATTGATATTTAGGCTAATGTTTCAGATCTTTCATTTAAATGGTTTTATTTATCGAAGTTGCTATAGAGTTTGCGGTACACCATTAATTTTCAGGTTGGAGACAAAAGCTCGCTGAAGGTGGACAGTTAGATATTAGTTACCTATTCAAGGAGAAAGCCTTTTATAGAAGTGATAAATGAATAAATCATATCACATTGATAGCAAAAAACAAAGGTTTTATTTTGCATGAAAAAACTGGGCAGTCTTGAGCCGTAGAAAGAAACTTTCTGAAGTCTGCAATTGATATTTTTTTAATGTAAACTGTTAAACGAAAGCTGTAAGTCTGATCACTTTTTTAGTTCTTTAACTTAATTGAATGAGCAGTATGTGCTAGAATCGGCTAGTACAGCTCACAAACTATTCCACGTAGGTGGTACACACATGGTTTGTTTAGTAAGCTTTTAGCATTTTTATTGCACCAGTCGCAATGCTTGCCAGCGAAGCAAGACTTTAATATTTTAGACCTATATAGGACACCGCGGTGGTCTAGAATTGAGAATGAGTAAAAAAATATGGGGAAGACCTTTTCAAACAAGCGGGATCATAAAAGATTGTTGCACCGAGCGCAAAGTGAGTTATTAATGCACGAGTGTTATGTTGGTGCCCGAGCGCATGCGAGGACACTAAATTAACATGAGTGCATTAATTACTCGCTTTAGCAAGGTGCGTAATCTACTTTTCTTTCAACTACCAATCTATTTACCTAGATAAAATATACCTACCTATAAAACACACTTTCAGACAGTGATTTTACACGTCTTTTGTTTCTCAACTTAATAAAAAAATCATAAGCTTATATTTATCCGGCGACTTTTGTGGCAAAAGGTTAATTAACAATTTCATTTGCAGCTAATTTTATACTTTCTTGAGTTGAATTCATATCGCTGCCGCTGTCTATTTCCATATTTTTTTTAACTTTTCTTGCTATATATGAAGTATCAAAGTTTTACAATGGTATACAAAATGCGCGTCCATTGTTTTTTTTTCACCAAGTCGGTTTTATTCCGCCGATTTTTATTTTCAGCCAGTATCTTTTTGATCTAATGCAAACATTTTAAATAAACTTAATAGGGGCCTCTGTGGTAATTTTTATTTTTTTTGTTTAATCTGTGTTGTCCCACTGCTGGGCAAAGGTCTCCCCCAATTTCTTCCAGCAAAATTTCTTCTTTCTCCCCCAATTTCTTCCTCTTCAAATAAAAAAATTAAAACAGTGCAATAATGAAAATGATTTCATATGATATTTCTGCACTATTTTGGTTCTAAGCAAAAAATACGTCCTTTGTGATCGGTTATGTAGTGATTAATAATAACATTTACTGCGTAGTTGGAATAAAAAGGGTTTAATTAAGCAAAACTGAATATAGACTATCATTACCTACAGGTACGTAGCCTAGCGTAGATGAAACGTTTATTATACGTACCACGTACTAGACCAACACATCCTATATTATATCTACAAGTAATAAAATATATATATTCTAATAAATATTTTTGATTCTTGTTGATAGCGCATTGATTTGAGTGGCTTTATAGATGGGCAAAGCTATAATCAGCATATATAAGTATATCATCAATCAGCATCGCTTAACTTATCTCGTCCTTGTATGTACATGTTTTACAGCTTATTATATATAGTATATACATTTTAGCTCTGTTTTACAGGCTTCGATCGTAGTATAATTGGAGGTGACAAGCCAAATACCTCTCTGACAAATGGTCGTATAGCATTGTCGCTGGGTATGGTAGTAACTATTTGCCCTTTGTATGTGTTGTGAGTTTGTTTTAGTGCGCGTTCATACGAACAGGATTTTTTTTAATTAGTGTGAAAGTTTACTTGAAAGTGTACCACGCGTGTTTACCTCATCCCCGCAAAAACGCAAAAAAAATGTAGGCACTAGGCAGACCATTGATCTGTTTCTTTGATAGAAGAGGGAGATTATTGGCATATCCAGTGTTGTATGCTCTAAGTTTATAAATTGCATATACTTTAATTAATATACGAGTACTTGATACATAAAAGAAAATACAAACAAAACAGGCTAACCTGTTTTCAAAAGGCATTTAAAATAAAGGATCGTCTGCGTCGTCTCATTACCATAAATAAACACAAATACCTTTATGATAATATAGTGAATGTAGGCCATTTCCTCTTCATCTCGGCTTCACCCACACGGGACGATTACCTCGAGGTCGTTGCTCCGAGTACGTCTAGTAAGGCTTCGTTACGGTACATGGTCCAATTTATTAGCTGAGAAATTCGTAATAACGAAATTACTGTTTGTGTTGTTGAAAATTACAATCGTACTAAACCTATCCTACTAATATAAATGCGAAAGTTTTGTGTGTGTGTTTGTATGTTGTATGTGTGTATGTTATTCCTTCATGCTAAATGGCTGAACGGTTTTGGTTGAAATTTGGTATAAAGGTAGCTTATAACTAGGAATAAAACATAGACTGCTTTTTATTCCAAGAATCGCGGGTGCCACCGCGGGGCGAAGTTAGTGTTTCATAAAAAAATCTTTACGTTATTGGCTACTTTTCTTCTTCAAACCGTGTCCCCTAAGCTTTTTTTATAGTTGACAGGGAACGGGTTGACTACAGCTAACCTGATTTAAAGTGACGGTGTAGATGAAGATAGTAAACACCTAGCCTGGAATGCGAACTATACTCGTACTCATAATTAAACGGACTAAACTGACAGATTGAAATGTCACTTTTCAAAATAATGCTGCCTGCTAAAAAACCGTAGTGATGGATATTGTTAAGTTCATATTGTTCAAAAGAAAATACAATACTAGATGTTTGGCGGTAGATTTTTCACTTTGGCAGCTAGCTAGTCGAAAACTAGAAAGTATTACATCCATGTTCATACATGTCCAAAGCTATTAAAATGGTTATCTCGTCTATGAAGTATGACCGATATTTTAAGCATTATCTTTAAACTCTCACGTTTTTAACAAGATAAAATTATTCGAGTTATTATGAAGATATAAATAATGGTACTAACCATCTTAGCTTCATATATTTCTGCTTGCTGATGCATTTTCTAAGCATCCTTTTAAGGTACCGTACATCAAAAGAAACCACTTTTACTATGGGAATAACACTGAAATCGCAAAAAATATGTTCCATACAAAAACTTCATCGACCTTGGGCAAAATGTATGGAACAGCTGATATTTGTTTCGCGATTTCAGTGTTGGTCCCAAAAGAAAATATAAAAGTAGATAAATAGTAAAAGTTGTTGGTTTTAATGTACAGAATATGTAAATGTATGTATGTGTGTATGTGTATGTATATGTTAAAAGGATGCTAACTGATTAGAACTAGCCATGTATAACATCAAAATTACCCACCTAGGGAGCAAAAGTTAAGAGTGTCTCAGACCTCATGTATAGGTTTATTGTTTCCCAAGGCGCAGCCAAAGGTGACAAATATGAGATCAGAGGCTTCTTTTCTTGCTCCCTTGGTGAGTATACGATTTTACGTGCCGCTGCGGGGAGGAAGTGGTTCCTTTCATTCCGCGTAGCGGGGCTAAAGTAGCCACTTTAGCCCCATAGGCACGTAAAATCGTTTTTATGTCTATATCATTATTCATCAGTATCACCGCCAATATCATCACCCACATCTATTTTTATCCCGCGTATGTTATCCGATTCAGTGTAATTTTTTATATTAACTTTAGAATACCTTGCACGAATAAAGAGGAATAATGAAATGAAGTAAGCAACTAGGTTTTTTTTTTGTCGACATGATCAAGACATATCAATGGATTACTGAACATTATAAATATTTGAAGTAACGATTCTATTAAACTAATTTATGTACATAAACAAAATGTTTTTACACATAGAGTCAATTATGAAGAAAAAAGTTAATAAAGGCTTAAGCCCAAAAAAAATTATGTTTAAAAAAATAAGAAGAGATAATAAGTACCTACGGCTGCATACTTAATTTTAAACCAGCTTTCTAATGAATTGTGTGTCATCAATACCATTTGTAGCCAAAGGTGAAAGCACGGGTTGCATCACCGGTTACATACGTGAAAATATATTTTATGTATAGGCAGGTTGCACTAGTGTCGTCGGAGTGTTATCCAACCATCTTTACAAGTTGGTCGTAAAACAACAAAACAATTCTTAGTTTAAACAAAAGGTTTCTATGAAGAAATAAAGTGTCTAGGTAAGTAGAATCCGACTAATCTTAAAAGTACTTTAAAAGTACTTTTGTCGAGGATTATATAAGTCTCATTTAATTTACAATCAATCTTACTGTTTTAATTTCTGGTTTTTATTTGTCAAAATTTCTTGTGCTTATTTGTAAGAACTTAACTTAATATATACAAAGACTACTACACAACAAAAAACAAAAGGAATGTATCCAGACCGATGAAAGTCTAGAGACAATCCAAATGCACAAACCCACTACCAGTCGGCAGCGTACCCAGCATGCTGGCGGCATTGCCACGCTTGATGGCAATTGACATTGACATCGAATAGGATACAAGACCTTTTCTTATAGAAAGTTTAGGTATGTGTGTGATCGTACTATTAAGGGGGCGACTAATGCCAAAAATAAGTAAAAGGTGTATTTTTAAACACATAGTTTAATGATAAAGAACGTAAATATTCAGATGAAAAAAATACTACAGGAAGGGGAAAAACCTAAAGAAGCCGAGTAACTGAATAGAATTTTAGAAAATAATCTGGTTTATAAAAAAAAAAAACTAATTTCCAATATAAAAAAACTGTTTTAATTCAAATGCTCTAAATTATCAGCGACAACACCACATTATTTTTTACGAATTACATAGCCAAACTAATGTTTTAGCACAGTAGCCGTTTATTTTTTTTATTTCATGTCTACATTTTGAATAATTAAATAAAATCCCACCTAAATTGCTCAAAGCCATCATCATCATCAATTGTATCATGTGAATTTCGACTCTAAACTCTAAGACTCGCGGGTGAAATCTGTTATTTTTCTGGCATTAGTCGCACTCTTAAGTCTTTTTCTAATTTTTAAACAATTTTTAAGGTTAACTTGACCTTTTGTGACCTTTGAAAACAGAGGTGCTTTTGCAACCAAACCTCTATCGTAGGTTTTTCCATTCCAACCATTTCTAATGCATCTTGGCGAAACCTTTTTACGACGTCCACATAATGACAGACTCTACTTTTAGTGACGATATAGTCAACGATGAATTCACATTTTTTTTTTTTATACTTTTTACTAATCCAAATACTTTGGATCTATAAAAAATATGCGAAACAAGTACCTACCTCTCTCTCTTATTAACGATGATATCACATTTCTTTTTTGCTATTGTTGGTAGACTACATTGTCAAGCATCATTAGCAAATGACACGTTAGGTACAGAATGTGTACGTCGATACAATCGAATGTCCAGTAGAAACCCGCGGTCCTATACTTTCGACTTTCACTCGCGGTGCGGCGCCCGCGCAATCCCGTGGACGAAGATATGACAAACCGACTACAAAGAAAAGGTTGTCACTACTCGTGTAATATGTATTAGAAAATGTTTAATAAATGGCTATAGGGTATCGGACTGCACTGTAAGCTATTGGACCAACTATGCTAGATATAGCCAGGTGTCCAACCCTCGCCCCGGTACTTAGTACTTAATAAGGTGTATATCTTGGATCATTTTGAGGGTAAACTTGATCTATTGAATATCTCTAATGAAGTGTTTCCACAATTTGGGTATTTCTATGTTTTTTAATAGATAAGACAGAAAAATTGTGTGTCTGGCAGGCGTTTTTTCTTACTGTCAATGCATTAACAAACATGGAAAACAAGATCTTTCCTCAATTTCCTCACCAATTTAAATGAGAAATGATCATCCATTTTGTATAGGTTTAATAAGATAGGATATTTTAATTAGGAGAAAGGAATCCCAATCATGTCATTCAACTATTGAGAAACAACGGCACACTTGGCTAACAGACGAGTCTAATTGACTGCACAACAACATTAAAAACATCCCTTTTGTTACAAAATATATTCATGAATACATCACACAAAATTTAAATCACAAAGGCCTTAAATAAATCTTTCGCTTCACGCAATTAAAGCAAATTACCGCACGGTATTACACAGATTTACAATTTTACATGTTGTGCTTTCGCCGTAGTAATTTCACTTTTAACAAGTTTAACATTCGCTCAAAACGTAGAATTTAATTAAATAAATATAATTTGGTTAACTTAGAAGCTATGGTTGGTAGGCACGACTTTGTTCACACATTAGGTAATGATTGGCCGAGTGGTCAACTAGTGCAAGCTAAAATGCCGCTGACGAAATCTTTGGATAGAGAATAATTGCTACGTACTTGATTGATAATAATTGTACTTCACTTTGTAACTAAAATGTTAGTTACAAATATACTGCACGGAAGTGTACATCACATAAAACCGAAGGCCCTGCCTCTTCTCTCTTCAGTGGTGTACACGACGTACCTGAGGAAGAGGTGAGCCTGCTCACCCCTTCCATGCCGACAATTTGACTACTTGTTTGGCGGGTACCTTAATTTTTTATAACAAGCGATTTTACTAATTGTCCTTTATTTTATTTGTATGTTTTATTTGTGACTGCCATCTCGTCTGATGTTAAACGAAAATGTAGAAATGTCTTCATAAATTGTTAATTTTCTAATTGACAAGTAACAAATACTGCTTACAATATTTCAAACTCATTGCGTCGCAACATTGAGGGAGAAAAAACACAACTCATTATATGATATTATCATATAATCACGCTTTCAAGTAGAGACGTTTCTCAACTAGCCTACCACGACTTACGTGGGGCGGGACGGGATAAGTACGGGATAATCCGTAAATAATAAGGACCTGGATATGTCCTAAAACTACTAGGTACTAAATATAACTTACTATATAAAGTAATTCTCTCATGTTAATTAAAAGCTTGATAACGGGACGCAGTATTCTACTATTTTCATGCGGAGATATTGATCACTAGAAGCACCATTTTAACTCTCCGAGTATTACTTAATGCTCTTAGATGCACTCGAAGTCCTTGTTTTTTGTTTGCGCTAAAAGTGAAACTGTTAAACAATCAACTAGAGTTATGTGTACGCGAGCAACGGAGCCTGTACGATTCAGTGTATAGTTATGCAACTTGAACCCAGAGGCCAGACGAGTGGTCAAAGATGATAATTATATAGATAGGTTACTTATTCACTCTAAAGTGATAAAACAATGAAGGTAAAACCGCATCCAGGCGCATGATAGCCACTGGCAATCAAAGTTAAACAAAAATGAAACATTTTATTGCCTTCTCTATACTTTAAGTATGATACTTACTAGATATTAGTACTACTGTTAAAATTTATATTCATAGCCTGTATCAATAGGACAGAGACGAGAATATATACAGTATGTCATTGAAACCGTGAGCAATATCGTAGGGGTTCATAGAACTCATCATAATGAACAACTTTTACTATGAAATTAAAGCGGAAACAATAAAAAATAAACAGCAGCAACAACGTAATGTATGGACATTTGGTCATTGCGGCGTGCGTTATTGAATGTTTTGTATGGGAAAGCCGATATTTTTTTGTCTCGTTTTCAGTGTTAGTTTCATAATACAAGTTGTCCATTATGATGAGTTTAATTACCACCTAAGATATTGCTCATGTAGTCAATAACACGCTGTATATAATATGTACTGTGTGTTAATGATGGGTGCAATGTTGCATGAGTGCCTCTCGGCTTAGAGTTGCCAATCCTTTAACCCTCCCATACAGTAACAATAAAATACCTAAGACCTGAGGTCTTTAAATAGACTAAGTATACCCTACATTCTATTTCAGTCGCAATTAACCAAAAATTCTTTCAAGTTTCACAAATAAACAGTTGAACTGATCGTGATAAAATTTAGTAAGCAATTAATAAAGTCCAAATCGAGACTACTAATAAGATAAAAAAGTTTGTTATCTAATAAATCTGATTTACACAAAAAACAGGTCAGAGTAACAATAACATAAAATACTACTTTCTACATACTAGGTAATAACATTATAGTTATTATGTTACGTCTTTGTTAAGCCACAGATAAAATAATACTATACTAGTAGTTAGGGTGACATAAGATATGGCTATTATACTCATAAGAACCCTTACGTCACGGCTGTCTATATGTTTACACTGTCATTACCTGGCTGTCTATATCCTATAATGTTTACACTGTCATTACCTAGATTAATTAAAACTTGGAGGAGCTAACCAACTAAAACTATAATAGATAGAAAAAAATATATTAGATTATTATTATTTTTATGCTACACTAGTTCTTTCAAGACTAACGAATAATCAAATAAGCAGGTCGTTCGTCTCATGGTAAGCGCTACGCTTGCCCATAAAACTACTGCAGCGCCATCCAAAATGTTTGAACTCTGCGCACACTACAACTTCTTTATGCCTAATGTTTTCATAGCCATTTCATATAAAGCGAAAACAAAAAATGTAATAAAAAAATACTCTTGATACAACAATGCTGCCGTCCTTACGATAAGTGCAGTAACTAGCATTTTTTACGAAATTGAGTTAAATATATTAAATTCAGAATCACGAAAAAAAGATCTACGTTTCAGTCTTACTAACGTGTCAAAAATCCTTCAGGAAGTATGAAATTCAGTAATGAAAACTGCAGTAACTAGGGTTTTAATCCATAATTCTCATAGAAATTGTGCAGTTTCCTTAGTTACTATAAAACATATTTGTGGAAACATCGGTTATTTTACGATTAAATGTAGCATGTAAAATATTTTTTGCAATATAGAGAGTGTGGGTAGAAATAATACAGAGTAGATGCGAAGTAACTATAACCTATTCTGTGGTAGGGTATCAATGCATGCGTGGGTAATGAAATGTATAATGATATGGTAACGATCAAATATCAATAACTGTCAAGGGTACTATACCGGCTCGTAGAACTGGCTTTACAGCTGCTCTACTATTTGTTACCCTGAGGTGGCACGAGTGTGTCGTGTAGAGGTGGCATTAATTTATGATGGCTGTCAGATTTTATCACAACAGAGTCAATAACAAGTATTTTTTTTATAAAGTAAGTTCGTATAGGCTGAGTGGTCAGCCCTAGTGTCAGAGTTAATGTGCCGCCCTGTATTTTTTTTATAAATCTGAGATACCTTTATACAATATGTAACAAAAAGGTTCAACAATACTGAAGGGTATGTTTGTACTCGTCATTATGAACAACTTTTACTATAGGGCCAACCCTGAAACCTCGCAAAATCAGCTGTTCCATACAATAAGCTCGTTGACCTTGGACAAAATATATGGAACAGCTGTTTTTTTTTATGCGCGATTTCAGGGTTGGTCCTATAGTAAAAGTTGTTCATAATGATGAGTACATACATACCCTTCAGTATTGTTGAACCTTTTTGTTACACGTTGTATATTTTATAAATAAACCTTATAACATGGACTAAACTTATCACTTTATGAATAACAGAAACACCAGAAGCGTTGCCGATGCGCTGCCTACTACCAGTAAGTAGTGTGTAAACATAGCTGTTTTTCAGTTTAAAGAGTATTGTAGGTAAAGAAATGACATAGCTAATAGAACTCTATCGAATAATTACCTCAAAATAAATAATGAGCGCTAATGCGATGCCCTAGAAATTGTTTTGTTACCTACTTAAAGTACTGAGTACATCCGCAAACACCATGGGTAGGTGTCATGTTTTACCATTAGATAAAAATATATTATAAAAGCTTTACTTTACGCAACATATGCCAGAGGATAATAAAATATAGTCTGGCCTGAAAAGTGCTGCTCGACGAAAGAAGCGCACGAAATCCAAGTAAAGATATTCTAGATAAAGATGGCCATGTCGATTCACGAGAGCCTTCCCTGAACGCATTGTTCCTCAAGCTCAATAAGAAAGGCAACGCTTCGAATCTGAATCCGAAATCGATCAATAGGCTAGAGACTGTTTTTTTTTATTGTCCTATTCAAATGTGACCCATAAATATAGCTGATTAATAAAAAGAAAATTAAAATCTGATCAAAAATAAGCAACTTATAAGCATTTTAATATCATGCTAGACAGAGAGAAGAAACAGCAAATCGTGACGACACTTGTCAGGACGCCATATAAATTCTATTCTGACAAGTAAGGCGTGACGTCATTTTTTGTTTTGTGGGAAAGGGACAGAGTTGTCTCTAACAAAAACTTTAAACCCTCATATATCAGAACATTATTAACCGATTTAAATAATGTTTTCAATTACCATACTATATTTAGTTAAATTCTTCATCAAAGCTATTGGTTTCAACGATTTAAACACCAGTCATCTACCCTATTGATGGAACCAGAGCGCTAAGGAAAATTGAATCCTATCAAAATTAGAGCAGGGCTCAAAACCCGTTCTAGTTCCGAACCGTTAACTTAGTCCTACTTTGTACCCGTTCTCAATTAAGTTATTAATCCCTATGATCACGTAGAGGCACCCATTTCGACACATAGTTGCTTATAAGTCGTGTTGAGCAACGGTACTGTGGACGGCCACGCTTCGCAAGTAAGCCTACTGATTGCATACCATAGGCCATTATCACTAGTCTGTGGTTAAATTGTCAGTATACAAGCTTATGTTACCTTACCAGCCCAAGATAGGCGGCGAATCTATTTTTTTATATTACTAGTGTTTAATGCTATACTCCAGTACTAGAGAAATGCAGTGAGCTCACGTGGTTTAAGGCTACAGTTAGGAAAGCGTGAATTGGCATTTCATGATTATGGATTAGGTACGTACGGCTCTGGAAACTATTGCTTACATTCCTAAAGTTAGTATTATTTAAGTATGTACTTACTTATCTCATGTGTAATTCTGGTAATATTTTAAGCGCAGTTTTTACCCAGAAAAAGTTATGAACTTCTGCAATGCAATGTTATCATATGATTGGGGCAATATATTTGATAAATTTGATACATTTGACAACTTCATGTCAAAGATAAAATAGAATATGAACGTTTTTTTCCCATTAACCATTAACAGCCTTACCTAAAATAATCTCGATTCTCTTAGTCACTGCTTAAACTTCTCTGTCTTGTTCTTGCATGTTCACTTCACATCAGAGAGAAGATAGCAGAGCATTTTAAGCAGTGACTAACGGTTGAGAAGTTTTTTTAAGTAAGACTGTAAGACATTAAATATAAACTAATCTCAATCTAGAGAAATGCTCAAATTATTAAGTACCATCGTATCGCGATTCTTTTAATCTAAACTAGCTAATTAGCTTCTGGATGTAGAGTTAAGGTTACAACAGTCGATGAACCCACTCTTTTTTCTTTCGTCTTATAATTACACTATACTAGTTGTTTCTATCCTTCATGCTTCTTTTTTCTGCCGTAGTTTTACGACATATTTAAAATGGAAATATCTTCCACTTCACGGCTAAACTATCTATCAGTTCCTAAGTAGGGACTGAAACAACAATGAAACTTATAAACCTTTTCTAAATTGTCTGGTAAAAATAATTAAGTAGTAGCTCTTCGACTTTTGAAACACATAATAATTGTATGTGTAATAAGTACAATAAAAATAATCTATAACTCACATGCAGTCAAAAACTAGTATAAGTATGTATCTAAATGTATGTATGTACCAGTGAAATTACTGGGTATGATGAGATTTAACATCTAATATCTCAGGGTGACGAGCACAGTAGCACAGTGCGGTGCGGCGCAGGATTGCATTCGCAAGTTCACAATTCTGGCAATGCAACTATTATGTAATAGGCGTGACGCGTACCACCAGGTGAAGCTCTAGCTAGCCTCGTCAAATGATAGTACAGAAAAAAAAAAATTACAACCCATTTTTTTTTAACTTACCCGTGTAACTGAATTGCGTAACTGAAACCTGGATATATCCTAAAACTGCATCCAGAATCACCGGAGGACGGGCAACAGAGTCCTCTCAGTTAACGGTGGTGAGCATTCTGCGATCCCCAAGCCCTCTGCCAAGCGTGAGCATTATGGCAACCTCTCCTTCGTCCAGCAGTGGACGTCTTCTGGGTGATGATGATGATGTAACTGAAAATGTCGTTTGGTATGACAGTTATTATTATAATAAATCTTAACGTGTTTTTCTTCGCAGCATAAAAAGTCATAGCCAACATAACTGAATAAACGTGCGATAAACAAACTAACGTCCCTGGATCGTAAAGTACTGTTTTCTACGCACCGATCACATACTGTGATATACCATTATGCCTCATTAAAATGCTCCGTGTTCCTGGCGGGCAATCAACTAATTGAGCTGGTTATAGGTTTATGGTAGGAGTAAGCTTGAATAGTGTTTGGTTGAGGTGTACCACAGAATAAATAACAGTTATGTTTATTACTCTGGGTATAGTAGGTACATAATAGTAGTAGTAGTTCTTCTGTGATTTGGGGCTCCAAGTGTTATAATAACGCTTTCCATAAATTGCCTGTTATGTGAGATGGTATGTACAGTTTTAGATTCTGCAAGTGTTTATACCTAATTACTTAATAGTTACCGATAAGTGCGAAAATTTAATGGCATATACAGGGTTAGTCTGCACATCAAAATAATCAACTTTTACTATGGCGGCCTACATTGAAATCGCAAAAAAAACAGCTATTCCATACATTTTGCCCAAGGTCGATGAACTTTTTGTATGGAACAGCTGAAATTTTTTTCGCGATTTCAATGCTGGCCCGATAGTAAAAGTTGATTATTTTGCTGTACAGAATATGCTCAAGATGCTAACTGACTAGGACTAACCCTGTATATTAGAGTTTATACTAAGGGTTACAGAGTTATTGCTAGCGTCTACTTTGACATAGAAAACTTCTGTATGTTATAGTGAGCAAGTTTGTAATTATATTATTGTATACCCACCTAACAACAAACATATTGTATACAACAGAAAAAATCTATCAATACTAAAAGATTTTCAATCGCACCACTGAACTAACTCATTTTGTGAGGAACTGAAACAAGATTCGCAGATCTCGTTCCAATGCAATCCTCATGGACACTGAGTGCAACGCACTCTAACTAATAAATTTACAACGCCAAGTGGCTTCTAAAATAAACATAACTAGAGTTCCTGGAACATGTGTAACCGTTCCATTGCAAAAAGAACACAACTGGCTAGAGACGTGAAAATGGAACTAATAAATGTGAGAGCGTTTTGTACGAGTATTGCCATGCCAGATACGATTATTTCATCTGTCTAAGGCTGTCCGGATGACAATACTTATCATAATATTGTCTTTTATTTTATACTAGAGGTCGCCCGCGACTTCGTCCGGTTGCGGAAGAAATTCGGACCGCTCCCAAAATTCTCTACTTTAAATCATTCCGAGCAAACTCTACCAACTCTACCGACTCTACCGACTCTTCGCTTCAATTATAGGTATAAACCTCATGCTAGATAGACAACAGCAAACTTATTAGATAAAATAAAATAAAATAATAACCTTAAATTAATCAACAGTTATTCGACAATATAATTATGATGCAATTAAAAATTAGAATAGAAATATTTAGTTAGTTAGATACCTATAACAAAATAATCAGACACATTTAATTATTGTTATATGCAATAACTTTTATATTATTTACTACCTACTGAATTTTGACCTTTTTCTCGTAGCCCGAATAGGCTGGCATAAACCTGATGACATAATTATTATGATGAGCCGGACCAGATGCTGTTGCCAGGACCACCTGCTGATAAAAGATTGTTTTAAAAAATATTTTATCCTATTTTTTTTTATTTGAAACTTATCATAGGAGGATTTAGCTCCTCTCCCTCTACTTAATCACTGATCATAGCACACTAATATTATAAATAGGAAAATAATCAGTTTATTTTTAATTTTAATGATTGAACGTCTAGAAGAACTGTAGTGAAATTATCTGTGGATTTTAAGCAAACAATTGTGGACTGTTTTTTTTTGAAACATTTGTGTAATTTTGTTGTTTTTTTAATGATGCTTACTTTCGCAGTATTTTCTGATTTCCGCGTGCATGTTAGTAATTTTCAATTAATTATAATCTGTGGGTATTGTACATAATAGTTACATAATTATTTGCGAGACATTTAAGGGTTGAGAATAGGTTCCCGTAAATAATCACAATGTAATAAACAACCGTGATAATTTAAAACAGTGCTTAAGTAATAATATGTCTTATCGTCTATATCGTATATCTATTATCGTCTTAAAACTCATAAGGCAAATCTAAGATGTTACCACACTACAAGTCACAAACGGGATATTATGTTAATTTTAGAACAGCGTCCATTGAAACTGTCTTCTCCTCTTTGTAGTTTGGCCATAGAAGAGGTTTTATAGGTTGTACAGTAGCTGCAGAACGGAAACGGGAAATAAAATGCCAGATCAAAGCGCTTTATAACTTTGACGATGCAATTTTATTAATATTTCACAAAACAACTTGTATTTTTTATAGTAATTATAACCATTTAAATCCGAGATAAGGATATGATTCTAATGCAATTCTATTTATTTTTGCTAGATCAATGGTGTCTAAAATGGTTATGTTCATATGAGAGAATGCTGGGACAGTATTTTTTTTTGTTTGTTTGGAGCTTCTTAGTCCTTTTCTGATTTTTTATATTTCTTCTTTAAGGTTGCGCACATCCATGTTTCAAGCACATTTTTTACTGCGATCATTGATTATTCTAAGGCTGAATGAGATAGAGCCACATTTAGCTGAGCAAAAATATGGCGGTTACGTTGGTTGACGTTAGTTGGCAGTTTGTGCGTGTCAAGATTCGATTTTCGATTTTATTACCCATTTTAAATTTTTTACAAGCATAATATATATTTTTTTTTAAAACTAAGAGAGTTACTTCGTGACAAACTTAGTATATTATTTACAAATCAGTAACTTTTCGTGGCAAATTTGTAAAAATGGAACTGTAAAAATAGAGGTGTATTGTTATTTTATTTCTTCTTATCTAAAAATTATAGAAGATTACAAAAGCGTTAGTTCACTTCTCACATCTTATAGATACAAATATATTTTTAGGGAAAACACAAACTCATAAAAACCGTCAAAAAACTGCTGTGACTGCACGTGTTTTTTTAAAACAGGGCATTCAGATTTACAGTTTTAATCACACCAACGCTGAAAATGACGTATTAAGCCGATTTATATTTGTTTGGGTCTCTCTTTTATAAACGTTTGAAATGGCCCAGCGTTTTAATAATTTTTCATCATCAGGTAATCTGACCTAACACGAAATATAAAAAATTATACTAGGTTTGTATAATAGCAACATAGGTATTTCTACGATTGACCTAAATGGTTATATTGCTGTGACAATGCTAGAGTCAGGCGGACGGCGTAAGCTTAGTAGGCAATAAGATAGCGTTGACACCCTTTGAGCACGTAGTTCTTTTCTATATTTATTAACATTTTTTATGTTTGCTCTGCTGAATTAATTTATGTTGTGTTCCTATTCTCAATTTTAATAAGTCCATGGTTCGCCAATTTTATGGGGTCAGTATATTATTATTGGTTTGTAATAATTGTGTACAGGGTTAGTTCTAATCAGTTAGCATCCTTTTAAGGGCATATTCTGTACATAAAAACAAACAACTTTTACTACGGGACCAACATTGAAATCGCGAAAAAAATATCAGCTGTTCCATACAAAAAGTTCATCGACCTTGGACAAAATGTATGGAACAGCTGTTTTTTTTAAATGCGATTTCAATGTTTGCCCCATAGTAAAATCTGTTTGTTTTGACGTACAGAATATGCCCTTAAAAGGATGCTAATTGATTAGGACTAACCCTGTATATAGCTAACCCATCGCCCATATATCCATATACCGAACATACGCGTACATATACATTCTCATTCTATCTACTTCTCCTAAGTACTACAAATTAATCATAGCATTTGAAAACGAAAATAATAATGATCATGCTAGTGTGGAAGATATCCAATTGTGCTAGTTCACTGCGACCTTATTTTCTTCAGCCAGAGCTGATCAAAGAGTGTTCCGATTAAAATGAAAGTTTCCAGGCATCGTAAACCAATTCCAAATGGATTTCTGCCGTGGACAGGACAAGCCCATTATTTTTGCAGATAACGGGACTGTTTTCTTTACAAAATGCTCAATTGCTTGGAGAAGTCAGCAAATCAGACACGCTAAAACGCTTGTTTACGATCCATGGCTTATTTCACCCCCGGGAAACATTTAAAAAGTCGTTCATAAAGCAAACAAAGCTCCCGATAGAGCGGCATCACTGCAAGCTAGAGTAATTCTAGAGCAGTTAAAATTATTTCAACATCAGATTGTTACTCTGCCTTGTCAATTTCGAAGACGTAACACAAAAACAAAACTTGACAAACAAAGACACACACAAACAAACAAAACAAAACATAAAACAACAAACATGCCAAAACATGAAAACTTTTTAAGACAATAATTATGCTATTCAGGTTAATATGGTTTATTAAATTAAAATCACCATTGGTCATGGGTTCCACCACATCCACCACATTGGTAGTTTCATTGGTTGATTGATTGATTAACTCTTTATTGTTCACACCAATAATTACACAGAAATAATTTAATAAACTTAAATATTAGAACAAGTGGCGGCCTTATTGCTAAAAGCAATCTCTTCCAGGCAACCTTTTCATCTTCATCAACGTTATACCTTGTTGTCAATCCAAACCCCACATCAACAGCCGGAAGACGTCCACTGCTGGACTAAGGCCTCTCCCTTAAAGGGAGGTGTTGCCATAATCCCCACGCTTGGCAGGCGGCTTGGGGATCGCAGAATGCTCACCACCGTTAACTAAGAGGACGCTGCTGCCCGTCCTCCGGTGGTTCTGGTTGCAGTTTTAGGACATGCCCAGGTCTCAAACCCCGCTGATCTAGAAATACTATAAGTAGTAATGATGATTTACCAAATGAGGCGTGATCTAAAACCCCTAAAACTAACACAATGCAGATAAAGAAAAAAGCCGACACAATATAAGATCGTTATTACGTGCGTATGATACAACACATAAAGACAGATAAAAACGTGGGATATCTGTCATCCGCACATTGTTTCGCGATGACTACAGGAAGATCACGGCCATATTAAGCTTTTTTATTGTAAGACTGTACTGTGATCACTTTTATTTACATTTTACAAGTCTCGTAACAGCAGTAGGGTAAAACCAGGATAGTTGCCCCAGATGTATAGTTGCCCCGATTGTAATTACTCTGGTATCCGGGATGAATCACATGCTATTTTATTTATTTATCGAGAGATTCTCTTACTATCACTAAGGTAATAAGAGAACCGTATCGCAGGTCTTTGTACCATAATATTGCATTGGAAAGCAAAGTGCGATCAAAGATTTTGCGGGGTAGATGTCTTGTTTCTCGGTGGGGCGTCTATCTCAAACGTAATTTATATGGATTAGGCAATTATCCTCTACATGGGATAGATGCTACAAAATGTAGAATTTCTCAAAAATCGCTGATACTCTGGAAATATCAAAGATAATGTTTTTTACTTTTCTTAAAATGGTAGATAAAAAAACAAAGTATACGTGCCATTCTTACAAGTAAAACATTTTGTTTTTTGTACTGAGGGATATAAAGTGATTTTAAAAGTGTAGCAACTATCCGGGTTTTACCCTATAAAATAAATAAATAAAATAAATATTGGGGGGACATTTATTACACACAGCGCTATCTAGCCCCGTACTAAGCAAAGCTTGTATACCCCCTTTATCTTGTGCCCTATGTGTATTGTGTGTCTTGTTTTTTTTTTTATTGCTTTGGAGTGACGAGACGAGCGAGACGTTTGCCTGGTGGTAAGCGTCACGCCTGCCTCTAACAGTAGCACTGCCAGAATTGTTACCTTGCGAATACAATCCACACTGTACTGCGCTCATATGCCCAGTAATTTCTCTGGTAACATTACCCTTTAAACCGAAACACAATAATGCTTGCACACTACTGCTTAGCGGTTGAATTACTGGCAAAGGTGTGGTACTTTCCCAGGCGGACTCTGCAATAGAGTCCTATATACCACTACAAATACATTCCTATATGCCCACTCGTTCACACCAACGAATGCATGAATGAATATCTACGAGGCAAAATAACAACAAACAATAAGCAATGATGATGATAACTTGATGAGGCAATTAACTGTTGTCATAAAAATGTGTCCATCTACCCACCCTTCCCACTACCACAGATTATATCAGCTAGTGCACACCTTTCTCCCTCTCCATACTTATACGGCTATCATTTGTAACAATCCGGCAGTCTTAGAATGGGTTACCGAGAGTAGCATTTACATCTGAGCGCTACCGTGGGTCAGATGACACGTTAAATTGTCGGTCCCAGTTGTTTCTTCTGTATTTCTATGACAACAATCGAGAATCCATGTAAGAGGTCTTCGGGCGGCTCATTAATTCTGACACTAGGCATGCCACTCAGCCCTCAGCCTATACGAACTTACTTAAATCTTAGATTACAAGATCTTAGAATTTCTAACTGCTTATGTGATTATCGACAGCTCGACAGCTCGAAAACCTACTCGACATTAGACCTTGTCACCTCGAAACATTAGTTAGATGTTTAATCTTGTTATGCCTAACTTTACTCCACTATCAGTAAAAATAGAATACTTAATCAGTCATGGGGTCCGTGGGGACCGGGTACTCATCTTCTTTTCAAAAAAATATCCGAGCGCCTGGTCAATGCGACGCGTGATCTAAATGCTGGCGTTTATTTGGTCCAACGCATACGCATAAACATTGCCATTCAACGTGGCAATTCCGCCAGCAGGCTGGGTGGCTGGCTGCTGTCGGTAGAGGGTTTGAGCATTTGGATTGTCTCTAGAGTCTAGACTTTCATTGGTCTGTATACTATCCATTTGTTTTTTGTGTAGTAGGCTAAGTATAATCAATATTTTGTCTTTATCCACCGAATTACAAATTCCAAAGAGCGAAAATGAAAAATAAAATTTACTATTCTAAGTCCAAGGCATAATATAAGAGGCATTTTTTGTTAATCCGAAACGTAAAATTATACTTATCATACTTCTATTTGGTGAAATATGTGTTATGAATGTTCGGTTGAATATCTAGCAAATTTACCAAACCAGTCGCTGCAAAAAAGTCGTAAGTACCATTACGATGCACTTTTCTAATTCAATAAAAAATAAACCACTCGCATTGTAACTAACATACATAACATTTTATTAGACACTTTGACGTCTCTCCGGGACGATAAAGATGCCAGTTAAAGGACTTTCATTTTATAAACTGCAGAGAAATCTCGAGAGAAACACTCAATGGAACGGCCAATGCTCGTTACATTGATTTTGCCCATTTGTATTGACCACATGATTGCAGTGAAACCAATTCCTATTATTAGAATTCTAACTTTACCACAATATATTTAAAGCTAAATATTTATTTCCCGTCAATTTCCCATGATCATTATTGGACTTATGTAGCTATTGGAGATAGTTCACTACCAGTCATCATCAGCCCGGAGACGTCCACTGCTGAACGAAGGCCTTCCCCTTAGACCACACTGTACGACAACCTGCCATTTGCATCCACCGGTTGCCCGCGACTTTTACAATGTCGTAGGTCCACCTAGTGGGAGGCCTTCCTACGCTGCGTCTTCCGGTTCGCGGTCGCCACTCAAGAACCTTTCTTCCCCATCGGTTGTCAGTTCTTCGAGCGATGTGGCTTGCCCATTGCCACTTCAACTTGCAAACCTTGCGAGCTATGTCGGTAACTTTGGTTCTTTGGCGAATATCCTCGTTCCGGATTCTATCGCGCAAAGTAAATCCGAGCATAGCTGGCACTACCAGTATGTGTAATAAAAAAAAGTATTGTTCCATAATTTGTTTGTTTTAATTTTATAACCAAACAGTTTAATTTCGTCTTAAAGATTAAAGATTTATAATTTCCAAAAAGCAATAAGTAAAACCATGTTAATGTTTCAATATCCATTCTAACGTCAGAAAACCATTATTAAGTGTAGTATCCTTTTACCTGTGATCTGTACCATACATTTTGTAGGTGAACGGCAAGGGTTGCATGGCATTTATCAAAGGGACAGTTGATTTCATTTCGCGATTTCAGGGTTGACCCCATTGAGAAAGTTGTTCACAATGATGAGTACAATGACCTCCTTTCAGCTTAGTAATAGAATAGAATAGAATATAATATTTTTATTGGCCTTATAACTACAAATGTTACACTAGGCAAGTCAAATTACAATTCCACATAAAATTAAAACAAACAAATATGTAATTATTTCAATTTAAAAATAAAACATAGTAAACAAGTAGTACGACATATATAATATAAGTACAGTAACATACACGTAACCCTGTGCTATAGGTTTACATAGGTATTCATTTGGACACACTTAGGGGGGTCTACGGACCTGGGTATGTCCTAAAACTGCATAGAGAACCACTGGAGGATGGGCAGCAGCGTCCTCTCCGTTAACGGTCGTGAACATTCTGCGATCCGCATGCCGCCTGCCAAGCGTGAGGATTATGACAACACCTCTCTATTAAGGGGCACATCAGTGGACGTTTTCTGGCTGATGGGTGAGGGGTATATGGGACGCGCTTACTTAGAAAGAACATGCGTTAAGTACCTCTTTTTTACGACAAGATATAGGTAGCTATCACAGTTAGCAAATGCTACTATGGCTTTATATGTACCTTAAAAACGAAACAATGCCTGTCGGTGATCATATACTCGAAGTGTATGTGCGATGGGTTTTGATTACTAAACACTGTTTTTCTCATTATCCTTTGTTTGCAAACACAAAGGAAAACATTTAGTAGCTGGTATTCCGCAAGGACATATTAAACCTGAAGCATTCATAACAATTATAAAATCATTGTTTCAAAAATTTCTTTCGCTGAACTTATCAACTCGAAGACTGCGCCACGGCACTAAATACGAATTAAGTTTTATTGAAAAATATTTATTAACTTACAGAAAAGTATGAACACTGACCATTGTAGGTAAATGGAAAGATGTTGGAATGTGCTTGTGCCTTCTTGAAGGCTTTAAGTTGACAAACCTAAGCTTACTAAAAATCTAGTACTTTTATAGTATGTGGTCGATTTTGAAGGTTTAAGTTGACAGAACTAAACTAACTATAGTATTTCTGTCCTTAGCACACATGTCTGATAAAAAAGTGACAGCGATATTTTAATTAATTTAGATCTGTCATGTAAGGCTTCAAAACTGACCACATCTTTGCTAAAAATGTTGCAGTCCTTATCTATTACACTTCAATGAAAAAGGCAGAGCTATGATTTAGTAAGACAAATAAGCCTCATAAATTGTCTTTGCGCAGTATGTTATTATTAGTAATTATTAATTCCTCCATATTTTGGATTTACTGTAAAGTCATAGGTACCGTCTATTCCTAAGTAAGTAGGTACTTATCGATAAATATTTTGAAAAAAATTCATAAGTATTTTAACAATAAATACTGTTCACTAATTTCTCCGTCAAGTAGCCTGATTTTGTAAATTATTGTTTTGTTTGAATGGGGCTCTCGATTGTTTTGTTTGAATGGGGCTCTCGAGCGCAGGAGTAGGTTGTATTTGTTTAACCTAAATATAAATAGACTGCTAAAATCATAACGGGCATTTTTACGTAAGTAATATAGTCGTTATACTTAATCTCCTCTTACTTTTATCTGAACAGACAAGTAGCAATCGGTTCAATGGGTGGGAAAGCCGTTCTATCTTGGAAGGAAACAATCGAACAATACCCGACACTGGATTGAAACGCTATTGTGTTTGGTATTTGTAGACTGCTGTGGTGTTTGTCGCTGTAGACAAACGATGTCCCACTAAATAAAACATGTTATCAAAACAAAATTAAATAAATAAATAATTATTGTTGGACATGTCACACAGCGCTATCTAGCCCCAAAGTAACCAAAACTTGCAGCGAGTGTTGCCAAAAGCGTAGGGCCTGAAGTCGCCATTTTCACAGCTTAAGTAGCCTTTAGTAGCCGGTTTTCAGCATTTACCAAATGTAGCTTAAAGTAGGTATAGCCTGCTTAAACGCTAAAACATAAATTTTATAGCATATTTTTTTATCATCATATCAGCTTATTTATTTGTAACCTTAAATAAAAATACGAATAAACATGACTTGTCTCTAAATTAGCCTAAAAGGCGACTAGTCACCTTTCAGGTTTTTCATCCCCGATTCTCGTATTGAGTAGCCTAAATGGCAATAAATCGCCTACGGTGACCGTACTGCTTGCACTTGGAGGATCCAGCTATTTAATCAAGGTGCTTGCAGTAAGGGTGATCCTGATAATTCAGATATCTGATAGAAGACTTAGATATTTTTTTGTAATTATATTTAGTCTTCACTGTCTAAAAAACTCTCTAAATTAATCACTTATCACACTAATATTATAAAGAAAGCTTGTCGGTATATGCTTGTATGTTTGTTTCCCTTTGACACCTAAATGGATGAACAGATTTGGCGAAACTTGGAATGATGTATTAAAAAATATCTTATTTCTCGGAATTAATTAAGGGCTAGTTTTTATCATCGTCATGACGCGGATGAAACCGTGGGGCGGAGCTAGTAATACACACAACATTCAGACACAAAACAAACATCTAAGTTCGTTACATAATTGTTTGTCCTGGGTGGGAATTGAACCCAGCCTAACTCTCTTAATATCAAGATTGAGATACCAACGCAGCTTTATGGCAGTCAGTGTCACAATTTATAAAATAACCAGCTGTTTTGTTTGCTATCTACACACTAGAGCGCAAAGCCAACGATATCCAGCTACGAAATAATTAGTATGAAAACTGACGTGGTTTTGACACATTTTTGTTTTTAAAGGTCACCGGATGTGATCGAAACTATAGTCGGAGTATCCGATTTAATTAAACGTGAGTATTCCCGTATGAATAAAACAAATAATTAGTAAGTAATTCAAGTCTCTCCATGTTCAATTGATCTTAAGGAATCATGTATCTTTCCAGGTACCACAATGCAGTCGATCTAGGTGAACGATGGACGCGCTCACGTGGTTGTCGCTAGGGCTGCAGCTGGCAGCGCTGTGCTCCATAGTGGGAGCCCTGCTGCTCTATCTGCTGAGGAAGGTCAGGGTCGCTGAGGTCCTGCCCGTTGACAGCGCGAAGACCGTGCTCATTACCTCGGTGGACACCGCGCTTGGCTTGCAAGTAAGGCTAATTTCATCATCAGCCAGAAGACGTCCACTGCTGGACGAAGGCCTCTCCCTTATATTATATGCCATTATCCCCACGCTTAGCAGGCGGCTTGAGGATCGCAGAATGCTCACCATCGTTAGCATCGTTGTAGAGACTCTACTCTCTCTGGACTCTACTGCAGATTCCGTCTGTGGAAGTACCACACCTTTGCCAGTTATTCAACCGCCAAGCAGTATAGCCGTGTGCAAGCATTACTGAGTTCTGGTTTGAAGGGCAATGTTACCAGAGAAATTACTGGGTATGAAGAGATATAACATCTAATATCTCAGGGTGACGAGCGCAGTGCAGTGAGGCGCAGGATTGTGTTCACAATTTCACAATTCTGTCACTGCTACTACTGTTAGTGGCAGGCGTGGCGCTTACTACCAGGCGAACGTCTTGCTCGTCTCGTCACATGAACGTATAAAAAAACGTTAACAGAAAGGACGCTGCTGCCCTTCTTCCGACTTATTAATTTTAAGGTACAAAGAGTTTTTTAAAGCATGTAGCACACTATCAGCCACATTATGTCCACTGCTGGACGAAACCCTCCTTAAAAGGGAGGGGTTGCCAAAATCCTCAAACTTGGCGGTCGGCTTGGGGATCGCAGAATGCTCCCCACGTTTACCGAGAAGACGTTGTTGCCCCGGTGGTTCTGGATGCAGTTTTAGAATATACTCAGGTACCAGATCCGGGTCTGTACCGTACAGAAGAGAAAAAAGCTACTACAGGGCGCTCTCTTTCGTAAAATGGCATAGAAGTAAAAAGGACGCACTATCGCTTTTTCCGGTTAGAGGGCTTAACCATTCTCTAAAAATGCAAAGATGCATTTTTTTATTCGTTTTTTTTTAACTTCATTTCACTGACACCGGATTCTGTGCTTTTTTCAAGTCTTTCAAGTTTTCACGTTTAAGACCGGCTGCACATTCGGCCGTCTCGCTCGCACCTAACAGACGGCCGTCACGAGAAATTTCTTACGGTGTGCGGGACCTAGTATATACAATGTATGCACGGAGTGCCTTCCGGGGCGGCCGTCCGGTTTTTCTATCAGGTTTTTCTTAAAATGTGCGGCCGGCCTTGAAGTTAAGCTTGCTCTTCGCAGGGGATTTCTGTACCCCCAACCAGAAATTTCATGACAAACACAGCGAAATTTTTCCGCGAGCATTATATTATTCCTGTCATATTTTTCTTCACCGAAAATTCAGTATTTTTTTTTAATCCTTAAATATTTTTTTCCCAGGTAAGTACTAAAATTGCCTCACCTTATCGGTCAGCATAGGTTTGTGCTCATAAAAAATTTTCGTTTAATAACGAGATAAATGGTAGGCTTGCTCGCTAATTATAGATACGATGCCTGCCTTGATTGTGTAATGTGTAAGCTACACAACATTAATGAGCCTGCTCCATTTTACCAAAACCACAACTCAAGTAACGCTCGCTGAGCAAGTTAACATTTCTCAACGCACTGCTTGCGCAAGGAAAACCACTCAATTATAGGTATCTCTATGTGTGTAATAATTATTACATTTTATACTCGTGCTTAAAATTACTGGCCAGTTTCTAAATGCTAGGTTTTTAATAAAAGTAGGCGCGCAGGCTTCAAGACAAGTTTTTGCTATAAATAAATTTCGACATGGGCACGCACGCTGCCAATTACTTAAATAAATTCATATCTGGTATTTAGAATCCAGATTCAAATATATTTTTAGGATGGAGAAAAATATTTATTATATTATATACTTAGGATATTTTTAAAGTATGACGTTAGCCTTAGAATTAGAAGTACTTATCCCTGTTAGGTAACCAAACCGACTATAAAATACCTCGTACAGTATGATACGCGGCTACGCCGAACGAAATAAATGCGTTCATACTGCGGTACGAATAGCCAAAACGTAGAGAACTGGACGTGGATAACAAAATAATTACAATTATATACAACACAAAAGTTATAAAATTATTGTGTTGGTGTACAGTGTTAGAAATGCCCCAGTACCCGTTTGGTCCACACAAGAGAGGTATTCCTACAAACTGTTTTGCCCTAACTAGATACATAATTTTAGCAGTGGCTCTATGCAAAGTCCGCTTCGGGAAGTAACCACGGAAGTAGTGTGCAAGTATTACTGTGTTTTGCTTTGAAGGACAATTTTACCAGAGAAATGGGTATGAAGAGATTTGATATCTAATATCTCAGGGTGATGAACGCAGTGCAGTGCGGCGCAGGATTTTGTTCGCAAGCTCACAATTCTCGCACTGCTACTTTAATAGACAGGCGTGATGCTTATTACCAGGCTATTTATTGATCGTTTTGTCACTACAATGCATACACAAATGTTTTTTTTACGTCACCAGATAGCAACATACCTAAGCAGCCGGGGATGGCGCGTGATAGCTGGCTGCCGGTCGGGCGGGCTCGGAGCTAGGCTGGCAGACTCCTGGCTCCAAGCCCACGTAGCCGCCACGCCGGAAGATGAGCCAGCCCCGAGGCTGGCCACATTGGAGCTCGACGTGGCTAGAGAGGACTTGTTGGAAGAAGCTGCCAGAGCGACTGCACAGCATTTACCTGCTGGGGAACATGGTAAATACGACTATACCAACATGTTGGAATTAGGAACAAGGAGTCTGCACTCAAGAGACAAAGGCATGACTAAGTACGAGTCTGCACTCACGGGTCAAGTACAAGGAGATGAATAAGTAGGTATGTATTAGTCTAGACTCAACTCAAGGGTCAAGGGCAAGGAGATGAATAAGTATATGTACAAGTCTGCACTCACGGGAACTTGTGAGAAAAATGTATCTGATCGTATTGATAATACTCGTAATAGGTTAAATCTGTGGTTTTAAAATAAATAACAATTAGCAACTTTAATATTCGAAACGATAAAATAAAACGTGCACTGCCCGGGAATCGAACCCGGGTCGCAAGAATGGGAATCTTGCATGATACCACTACACCAGCAGTGCTTGAAGTAATTGACAAAATATTCGTACCAATGGTACATACTACTATATAATAGTAAAAAATCTGTAATATTATTTTAAGATATAAAATACTCCTAATTATTTTGTCTTACAGATAAAATAATAAGGGCATCACACAAACAAACGGTTTATGTGATAAGTACAAAAACGAAGTTTACTTTTGCTAGCGTTTTTAGTGTCCAACCCGTATCAAGGAGAATAAAAAATGATTTTTGACATGAATATAATGCACAAATATCATTACAACTTTTGTGTAGGTATGTCAACAAGGGGCGCCATCTACTGGCACAGTGACTATTTACTTAGGCAACGCAACATCAAGGTTGATAAGCTAAGTGGCCTACTCAACTCAAACGCTGCAATATTATTGTTTCGTCAGAGTTTGCGCAAGAAATAGTAAGATGGCACTATAAAGAATTAAAAAACACCGAATCTTCATCTAGCTCATAATAATGAATACCTGTCTGTAATCAAAGATCTAGCTAGAACATTATGTTATTTATGTGGGACCTGTTTTAACCATCTACCATGGGTTTTATCTTGGCATTTAATGATGTTCAGTAAGAACCTATGGTAACTCGATTTATGTTCATGAAACCAACGGAGCTGTCCAATTTTCTAAATGTTGGCAGGCATGGTAGGTACCATCAGCAACATGATATATAAAGCCCTACATAAGCCCGGCATACAGACTATTTTAAAAAGAGGTGTGATTGTGATATAATCGCTGAGTAAGGTTGAAACGTCATAAGACGAGTGAGGAACAACCGTATTTTACAGTAACTACTACAAAATATTATACAAAATAACTTGACACTGGCAAATAAAGGACACAGGAAGTGCGACGCCAAGTCCTCTTCGGAGGAATAAGGAGAAAAAAAAACTTCGTTTTTAACGCAAAGAATTCCGCGTTTGCAGCCAACTCGCCTGCTGATAAGCGACGATACGTATACGGTCAAAGATAAAGCACGCAGACTTAGATACACATTAATTCTGACCTTCAAAAGATTGATTTTTAATCGACTTCAAAAAAGGAAGAGGTTCTATGTTCGATGGTATGTATGTTTTTTTTTATTTTTCACTGTATTCTCCGGCATACAGTTGAGTCCGGCATGTAGTTGTGGTACGATTTTGAAAATTATTTTTTTTATTTTAAAGGGTTGTAAATAAAGTAAATACTCCCGAGGTAGTCCCATATTTTAATTTGAAGTCGGTTGTATTTTTTTTGAAAAAGTAACTTGTGAATCTAGAGATAACCTGTTGACACAGTACAGTGAGTAGGATAAGTACATTAAAATTAAGATCAATTAAGTAGATAATTATTTATTCAATCGACCATTAAATGGTTAAATTTTCCGAACTATTTATTGGTAGGTAAACTCTGAGTCCTATGTGAATGCATGTGACATTTTGGCCTATACAAGGAGATATGGGGAATTTGTACCACTAGGCCACCTGCTTATGGGAAATGTTCTAAGCCTTTAGCCAGGGCAAAGTTGACCTGTCTTTTATCTTTTCTTTTTTTTCTTCAAATTTGTAATGTGGTGGATAAAGTCAAGGCTGATAACTGTTCCGAAGCTACTCCATATTTATTAATATAAGGTCCTCCGAGAGTAACATCTGACTAGCGTGAATTACTCACGCCCTTACGTTGGTACTTTTTCTTAGTACTAGTCGATGTGGTTTTAAGCAGGGCCCGATCTAAGAGGGGGCGAGCCGAGCAAATGGCCAGAACGGCAAAAATTTGGGCGCCGGACCCGGGCTCGGGCTTTCTAAGGGAGAAAAATCTTATAAAAATTACCATGCTTAGGCAGCCCGACAATATGGTATTTTTAAGGTTTTTTGCCAGGGTTGAAAATGAGGAATAAAGTTAATAACCCAGCGATATGGAAGGTACTGTACTTATTTAGGGGCGAGACGAATTTCTTCCGTACGCGGACGGAGTCACGGGGCGACCTCTAGTGACTTATATGGTGTTAGGGTAAAGGGCGGCGAATATTATTTTTGCCCAGAGCGGCTAAATACTTAGCTAGATCGGGTCCTGGTTGTAAGTGGGGACACGTTTTGCAGGCATCTGGGCGGTGATCAACACGGCGGGCAGCAGCGGGCGCGGCGGCGCCTCGTGCTGGGAGGGCGCGCTGCGGGGGAACGTGCTCGGCGCGCTGCGCGTCGCGCGCACCTTCAGCCCGCTGCTGGCAGCCGCCGCCGCCGACCACCCGCACGCTGGCAGGCTCTTCTATATCGGTCAGTTTCGATACTAACATAGCAAAGTTGTATAGTAATGGTAGCCCATTGGGAGAAGACGCGCCTCGAAGAAACGTGAGGTCGTGCGGGGTTCGTTTCCGTACCATACACACATACCTATATTTACGTTAATTATAGCCCTAACAAATGAGTTCTTTGGAATTTGCGTAATGATTTAATCAAAAAAGAGGCACCTACGGATCTCTATATAGAACATATTGGCTTGTCGGTGAAAGCAAACATCGTGCGGAAACCTGCAATCATATACTTACCTATATCCAGAGAAATAATTAAATGGCGCATGCATTGAGCTAATATCTATAGATACTACCTCAATGGGTGCACGTGAATCTACCACCCCACACTGGGTGGAGTACACTTGAATATATCTAATCGCCCTAAAGAGCGACGGTAGGCCTATGCTCAGCACTGCAGTGCGGTCAAGGGCGGATCCAGCTTTTAAGTCAGGGGGTCACAGGGGGGGTCATAGAGTCGAGTCGAGGTCTAGTAAGGACAGTCTCCAATTCGATTACAACTAGAAAAAATATCAGTGGTCGACCTACACCCAGCCCAGGGAGGGGTCATGACCCCCATGACCCCCTCCTGGATCCGCCCTTGAGTGCGGTGTTAAAAGATATTACAAAAGGTATACTGGGTTTTCTACACAGTACAATGGTTTAGTTACGTGTGTAGTGTCAGTGTATGTTTGTCAAGCAATGCGCTTGATCCTTTGCGAGTCACGCCATCCAGCAAATGCCCTGAGTGGACCTATTTGTAATCTTCATGTTGAATTCTCTGTACTGTAGGACTGACGTCAGACACGGCATGCGAGAGCCTGCCCCGCGTGGAAGCCGGCGAGTCGAGCGAGATGAGCGCGGGCGCCGCCGCCGCGCGCTGGGGCACGTGGGGAGCCGCGCGGGCGCTCCGGGCCAGCCTGAAGGCGCGCCGGCTGCACGTCGTGCTGCTCCACGCACCCGACCTGTCCGCCAGCGACATCTACGCGCCTCCCGTGCAGCTCCAGCCACCCAGTCAACCCGCCAGGTTCGTTTACTCTAGCTTTGTGAGCTTACAAGTGGCAACGGCTATATAACTTCGATCGGTATTCGGATGGGTGATCGTCGAGTTCCATTTTACATCGGAACGCTACCGCGTGTCGAGTGATAAGTTAAGGTGATTGTTTGCTCTATAAGTATTTCTGTTACAATTACCATCTTGCCATATCAGAGGACTTCGCGGGCGGTATATCTGACACTTGGGCTGGCCACTCAGCCTATACGAACTGATTTACTTTTTGTGGCCTTATCTGAAGTAGAACCTTAATGATGCACGGTCCTGGAGGCCCTTATCAGCAAATGTAGAGTAGGGCCACTTTGCTATCTGATGGACCATCGATCTTAAAGTTAAACATATGCGAAAAGCAAAAGCGGCTTAAACAAGCTTAAGTAGGTATCTACGAACTACGTACCTAAAGCAGAATATCGTGACATATACTTAGGTAAAGTTTTTAGGATACAGACTGATTCAAACCTTAATGGCGCCTGTAAAGTGCGCTGCAAGCGAGACTTTGCGATTGTACGCACACCGCACGCCTGAAAATTTTTAGGATACAGACTGATTCAAACCTTAATGGCGCCTGTAAAGTGCGCTGCAAGCGAGACTTTGCGATTGTACGCACACCGCACGCCTGAAAGTTTTTAGGATACAGACTGATTCAAACCTTAATGGCGCCTGTAAAGTGCGCTGCAAGCGAGACTTTGCGATTGTACGCACACCGCACGCCTGATTTTTGCTACTGCGCAGCGTCTCGCGCCTAAGTTCACATATCACAACCGCCATTAAGTTTGAATCAGCCTGTACCTATGTCTACGTCTACATCCAGCATGTCAATTTATTGTTTTATTATCAATAGATGATTTTGGCTTAGTAGTTGTCATTAATGATCATGTTATTCCCTCATCATCATCTGCCAGAAGACGTCCACTGTTGTGGGGAGTTAATAGGGAGGGTTTGCCATGATCCCCACGCTTGTTAGACGGCTTGGAGATCGCAGAATGCTCACCGTTAACCAAGAAGACGCTTCTTCCCGCCCTCCGGTGCTTCTGGTTGTAGTTTTAGGGCAAACACAGGTCCACCAGGTTATTTACCTAATTCGCCTTAAATAACGTTGAATAACTTGCTGCATTCTCCTCCCCAGCCGTCCAGAAACCCCGAACTCGGGCGTGAGTACCACGACGGCCAGCTGTGCCGTCACGATGCCAGGAGAAGCAGCCGAGTACAGCGCCAAGGTCCTCCCGACCAGCGCGCTGAAGGTGCTGGAAGACGCCCTGACAGCACCTGCTCCTCGAGACGCTTACTACATGAAAATGAAGCCCGACTCCTGGTTCACGAGGACGCCTTCACTTAGAGTAGCGCACTGAACTCTACTTACTTATATCCTTACCTTTAATCGTTTTTTTTTACCTATACTGATCACACTAGCTAATAATATGTAGTCATTATAAAAAATGCGAAAGTTTGTTGGTATGAGTTGTGTGTATGTTTGTTAGATCTTCACGCCAAATTGGCTGAACGGATTTGAATGAAATTTGGAATCGAGATAGCTTATTTATCGGAATTACATATCGAAATTTCCCAACCTGTTATAAGCTACCAACTAAAGCGTTGGTGGCGCCATCTGTAAATTTTTGTAACACAAATATTTACCCAAGCCGAAACCGTTACAGGTTCCAAGGCTTGACGAGAGCAGTCGGAGTCCTGCCAGAGGTCATAATTCTTCTTCCTGTTTAAGCTTTAAAAACATAGAAATACCATAAGTGTCACTGTGTCAGAATCACTTCATACAAAAATATTCTTTTATTAGCATCATCACGCGGATGAGACAGCGGGCCGCAGCTAGTTAAGTAAAATAATGTTGGTCCAATGCTGAAAAAAATTGGCCAAAAATATTTTAAGCCTAAACTACACTGTGTGATCACTAGCTTCCCTTACCAAAATGACGTGTAATTTCTTACTGTGTAGATGTAGACGCAGTGGCAAAGCTACATTTCGCAAGCCACGGCCAAGGCCATTAAAACATTACCAAAGCATGGTCACCTTGGTAAGGCTAGGAATGGAATTCACTATCTAGCACAGACTTTCATCGTTCCAGAATATGTAGTGGATTTTAACAGTGTAGTTAGGTACCTACTCATACCTAATCAAAGATTTTATAAGTAGGTAGCTACATAGATGCATGTATTGTAACACGGCATGACACCTACTATGAAAAAATATACAGATAGGTACCCACTCTTTTCTAAATGGAACTATATACCTATAATATGTATTACATACAAAATTGTGCTCTTCCTGGTGACCATAATATAGGGAAATAGATCACGGTCAAGTCTTCGATTGAAGCGTGTTAACTATATTAATAAAACTATATAGCCATTTTCTGCCCAAAGTGGTGAAGGAATAATTTCTAAGGTTTTCACCATTTCATCTCACTTGTATATTTCATTATTACTAACCACATATCATGTTAATCATAATCATTAGTATACCTAAGTTATCAGTTTATTACACTGTCGTTAATTTTAAAATGACTTTCGAACGACCTGTGACCCCAATCGATGGCACGGGGAAAACAGATGCTTAAAATTATGTGCCAAACCAAAATGTACTGAAAAACACTATTCACTATTGAGCAGTGGCAGTAGATAAGGTACTTATTAATTTTATTGGTGATGGAAACTCTGTCACTTAAATTAAAAAATCAATAAAGTAAAAGCAACGCAAAATGATGCTTTATTTTGTGAGAATTGTAAATATTTCAAGCTCGCATGGTGCCAATTTTTTAAGATATTGTTTTATTTGCAAAAATATAACTTTGTCTATGTAACTGTTTTTAATAATGTATTAAGCCAGTGAAGCCCTTACAGGTTTCACGGCTAATTTAGTCGTTGATGAATATAACAATTTTATGATATTCGTGTAAATAATGTTTATGTTGTATATTAAACAATAAACCTTTATGTAAGTTGACTTTTATTTATCCTGTGATCAGAATTGGTTGATTTTTAAAGGACTATTGATTCTACATTCTTTACAGACATACAATTAGATTAAACACTAAAATATTTAAAAAAAAAGGTCGCTTAAATTAAGCGATATATACCTAATAAGTACCAACGACGATTTATACAAGTAGGTATATTACTTGTATAAATCGTCGTTGCTAATACGAACAAAGAGGAAATGAGATAAGAAAACACTGGCAGATCTTGAGAGCTGGAAATTACCTATTCCATTAGGGGTAACCATAACAAAATTACAGTTATTGTGGGACCATTTAAATGAGACATCGCAAGCGTGGTACAGGGGCGCGGCGGTATAGAATAGACGTCAAAGGGGATCTTACCGCCTGCGGCCCGGTCCCTCCCTCTATCCCGTTTGACATCTACCCCCGCGCCCTAGTTCCGCGCGGGATACACAACAGTTACACAGGGTTAATTCTAATCAGTTAGCATCCTTTTAAGGGCATATTCTGTACATCAAACCAAACAGCTTTTACTATAAATAAAAATAAATAAATATATAAAAAATATATTCTCATTCTTCTTATTTTTACTATGGGGCCAGCATTGAAATCGCAAAAATGATCAGCTGTTCCATACAAAAAAATCATAGACTTTGGGCAAAATGTATGGAACAGCTGTATTTTTTTGCGATTTTAATGTTGGCCCCATAGTGAAAGTTGTTTGTTTTGATGTACAGAATATGCCCTTAACAGGATGCTAACTGATTAGAACTAACCGTGTATAAGGCCGGACTATTCCAAAACCTGCGCAATACTATTTCTGTCGCCTTCGCTCTTATTTAAATTAACATATTATAGGTAGGAGTAAGTGAAGGCGACAGAAACAATATTGCAAGCTCTGGAATAGTCAAGTTATACCTACTACTACTTATCTCATTCTCATTAAGAATAACACAGGTATTTGACTAGGACAAAACAATATAACCAAGTACCTGTCTACATCAAAGTAAAACGTCAGTTCTAGCACTCCGGTTCCTTTACTTTCAAAATATCGAAGCTCCTCCAAACGTTATAATCCTCGATACACATTATAAGGCCTCCTTTCCCTGAAGTGTCGTCAGCGGCGGAAGAGCCGATGCAAGCCCAATATTCGGGTTCCAAGTTCCCCCCGCGCCTCTGCCAGTGCGCCGCTGTGCTAACCGCGAACTCGATCCGGTCGAACCGCTTGTCTATATAAACCACTTGCGCGTGCTTCACGTCGTCGTTGATGTGATTGGGGTAGTTGAGAGAGATTTTTTCGATTTTTCTTACACTGAAATTTGGCGTGGTCAAAATTGTATCTTATAGGTAAAACGGGGAAAATTGGGAATAATAAAATCTCGTCAGATACGTCGTCGTCGTCGTCAGCCATAAAACCTCCACTGCTGGACGAAGGCCTCCCCCTTTATAGAGGGGTTTTGCCATAATCCCCACGCTTGGCAGGCGGCTTGGGGATCGCAGAATGGTCACCACCGTTAACGAAGAGGACGCTGCAGCCCGTCCTCCGGTGGGTCTGGTTGCAGTTTAAGGACATACCCAGGTCAGAAACATTTTGTATCAAACCTTTGCTCACACCATACTTACTTATCAGCCAAAAGACGTCCACTGCTGGACGAAGGCCTTCTCTCTGTAGCGGGGGGTTGCCATAATCCCCACGCTTGGTAGGCGGCTTGGGGATCGCAGAAAGCCTACCACCGTTAACCAAGAGGAGGCTGCTGCCCGGCCTCCGGTGGTTCTGGATGCAGTTTTAGGACTGACCCAGGTCCGCCATAGGCTCACACCATAACATAAACCCAAAGAATTAAATAACTTAAAATACTGTGTATGTACATGTGTCGAATTTCTTATAAGTAGAGTAGCCCAGGTTGTTATACAGTGTGGCGGTCTAAGAGGAAGGCCTTCGTTCAGCAGTGGTCGTCTCCGGGCTGATGATGATGATGAGAGTACCGCGCAACATATTCCGATTTCCTCGCGTTGTTTTCTTGTTGTTTTGTGATTGGTAATTTGCATGAGAGCCCAATTTCTTTTCTCTGAGTGATGGGTAGAACAATACCCTCAAGTACGTATTGCTACAACTATCTGAAACGCGATGTATATGTAGGTGCTTCTCCTATGATAGGTGAGGTACTAGAGTAGATGTATGAGGTACGCTAGATATGTCATCACCTGTAGTTCTTCTTACAGATGGCCGGCGTGCGATTATGGTGGCCATACACATCTAAGACGATGTTATATTTCTTAGCGAATATCTGGTAGAGACAGCGTTTATCTCCTGGCCTTTGCACCATGACCTCTACTCGGAGGGTCTTATCCTTCGTCACGTAATTGAAGGCTTTAGGGAAGAACTTGCTGTAATATAATAAGGTTAAGATATTTTGTTTATTATAATATGAATAAGAGCTCATCCCGAAAAGCCTCAAAACAAGTATTTAGGCACTGCTATATACTTGTTCCTAGCTACTGTGTTATAAGGTTCAGAAATGCCACTCACAGTTGGCGGCACAGCGGTCCACAAATTCGAAGTCTTTCAGCTAACTACTATGGAAATAGATTATGCTCGGCGTTTGACAGTATTCGGAACGAAGTTCGCTAGAGCACTAATATCACCGCTATATCGGTAACAGCATATTAATAAGCAGTTAATGTGACAGTGGGCTGGTATAATCTATCGCAGAATCTATAACCGTTGGAGACACGTGTTCTAGAATGGAGACCACTAAGAAAAACCTTAGTAAGGAAGTAATTATTTTTTTTGGAATGACTGATGCTGTTGGCCTCAGATGGCCTCTACAGCGTCACCGGACTTTTGGCAAGCGCTCGGCCTAGTTCAGGTTAAAGGCGACTAGCTCAAGACTTGACTTGACTCAAGACAAGGGCACCTCAGGCGGTACGAACCTCGGCTTGGCCGTCGCCGGGAGTGGGGTCAGACTTGCCCTGGCACCCCAGAAGTGGCAGTTAATAGAATCCTAGAGCGCTTAACACTGCTTGCGGTTCACTCCATGACTCCACGACATAAAGCGCCAAAGTGCTCACCGCGGTCTGAATGGACTATGTTTTTTTTACCATGGCCTGTTTGGACTGCGCCCGAGTATTTCTCTATTGGATGATTCGGGCCTCTACCAAAAAACTAGTTGACTAGTTGTTCACTCCCGAACTGTGAGCTCCCGACCCAGATTTGTCCCAGAGGCGCAGAGAACTTGAAGTAACTCAGTCAGTTAGGCGTACACTCCGAACTTTGACCTCGCGACCGTAAAGAAAGTCTATTCGAACTGAGGTCCGAAGGATCCAATTAATTAAGAGCAATCGGGCGTTTCATACCATGGTGTAAGGATCCCCAGGACACTTTTTTTGACACAGGACATTTGACAGCCAAGGTATAATTAGGTACATCGCTGTGCGTGCCGTGAGCCAAAAACTACCTATTAAAATAAACAGGGGGAAAATCTGATATCGATAACGAAGCCACTGTAGCGTATTCTTTTTGTTGCGAGGGGATGATTTAGGGAAAACACCAGTTTCCAGTAAACTCCAGGTCACACCTTTTTATTTCTCTTTATGAAAACCTGCCCTTTCTTAGTTACACTTTACATGGGTATTACGCCTTAGATTAACTTAGCTTAAAGATTTAGCGATGCTCCGGCTAGGGGGAAGTTCGCTGCCTACATGAACCCTATTTCCTACTTTGCAACCAGAGATAAATTTAAGTGTTAGCTTTCCAGGACTGCACAAAAGTAATTTAAAGCTGCGGGCAACTGGCAGTCACCCGCAGAGTACCGGGACGGTAGGTGTGTGTAGTTGTGAGGGTGAAGACCCGTAGAGAGCAGACGGCCGAATAGTACATTATGATACAAGTGTGCTATGTTGGTCATTATACTCCAGGCGGTATTGTGCTATAAGGGAGCTGTGAGTGTAAATACCAGTAGCACACGCGTTCCATACGACAATTTTCATCAAACTTGCGATGAAAAAACAAACTCTTTTTGATAATAATCAACCACACAGCGAAAACGTTAACAAATATTTGCGGATAATGGCGCACAAACCAGCGGTCCGCGCGCAGATGACATTTTCTTTAGCCCCATAAAAACTCTTTATTGGTATTATAAAATTAAAATAAACCCGACTATATTAAGAATGCTTCTTAAACATACATTATAACTTGCAGTCAGGTACAAACAAAACTTTACCGGGTTATACCTAATAAGGCACTAGTGCTGTAGGGAACGTAAAGCAAATATCTTAGATTATGAGCCTAAAACCGATGTAATAAGATACACTTTACGAGCAAATGTGATAAAAAACATTATTATGATTATAATGGTCATTATTTTTGACAACTATAGGTTGTTGGCGTACATGGCACAAAAATCTCGAACTTCCATAGTAGTTCGTGGCTTTAAAAAGGTTAAAACACAACTCACGAGCTCAAACGCACGTGAATGGCTTCACTCATCGGCGTCCAATCTGGCAGCCATTCCTTCACCGAGTCCGGTACCCGCACGCTAACCACTTGCGGTGCGACCTCCCTCAGCTTCTGAGATAGCCCGTTCAGGGTGATGAAATCAGCGGATAGACATAAGATCATGTGACCGTTCTTGAGCTCTTCTTCGGGGAACTGCAATCGATCTCCTAAAAAAAATTATAAACTTAAATTGTAACTTGTGAATGGAGCTGGACGATGAAACTAGAGCTATTATTAAAAACGGAATGAGAGCTTAATGACGAAGACATGAGAACTTGGCAAAAAATAATTCTTAGAAATTGGGAGACTCACACTGCTTATTTATCACACTAGGTGGCGCATTATCGCTGTTGCTGTTTTGCTGTCAAACTAAATATAATATTTAGAAAATAAACAAGTAATATATTATAATATTTATTTAAAGTTACGAAGTTATAATAATTATTGCGGGCTGTGTCGGTAGACTAAGTTAAGTTCTTTTTCACGCATATCAAGTACTTGTTTACATATTTTTTTAATTGAAACTTATGAACTGTGTATAACAAAACTTAACAAAAAGCTGCTGCTGTTTCATTCACGATCAAAGTTTATAAACTCAAAATAAATTACATTTATGACAAGCACCTGCCATGGTGGCGCCATCTTTGCCTACTTTTCATCATCGTCACTTTTCTTCACTTTTCTTCAATAGTTTGTTCCGCTAAGCATCTAAGCAGCTAAGCATTTCTTGCCTCAACAACGGGTTGGTGTTATGTTTTGGTTTAGGTATAGGTATACCGCACGACATAATCTCATCATCGTGCCCAGTACGCCAAGGCCCCAAAAAACTTAGACAAAGATGAAGTCGGTGCTCTGAGGGCACAAAAGTCTCGGTTTTCTATAGGTGTTCGAGGCGAGAGTAACACAGGCTACTTATAATCATCGTCATCGCAACTTTTCATCACCGCACGAATAAAACCGCAAGGCGACTAGTGAGTTTTTAAATCAAAGTTCATAACTAACGTGTCATGTCAGGTAATCCAGGCACGGTGTGTGTGATCCACACGCCGCTGAGCTCGTCTGCTAGCAGCAGCCCCATGGCCGCGGAGCCAGCCTGCTGGCTTTTACCCGGCTTCGGGGAATACCTCGCCACCGCCAGATGATCCTGGTACGTGGTCTGGAACATACTCTCACACATTTTTCTTGAAGTAGGTACTAGTCATTTAGATATGTACGTTGTAGTTATTCCGCTATTTTGTATACTTTCTGGCCTCGTTAATGGCACATTCAGTATAATAATAATTATAATATACTTAATACAATATAAAAAATGTAACGCATAGGAATAAACCTGTAAGCTGCATTTTACATGAATAAATTGAATTGAATTGAATTGTTTACCAGAGCAACAGTGACCGAGATGCAAGCAGCAGGGGTATTCACAACTCAATCGTAAAGCTTTCCGTTCGGATCCACACTCTCCGCCTCTGACATCCTGAATGTAGATGATTGGGACGGATAATGTGATTCCGAACGGAAACCTTTGTTGTGAATACCCCGCTGATCTCTTAGATTTGGGGCAAGTTGATATATGAAGAATGGAAAAATAATGCATTGAAGAAAGAACTAATAGACTTATAGCAGCGCGAAATACTAAACTTGGAATGGAATTAATGCATTCACTCAAGTTTCGAAGTGCGGGAATTAAATAAATAAATATTGGGGGACATTTTAAACACAGCGCCATCTAGCCCCTTACTAAGCAATGCTTGTAATATGGAAACCAGATAGCTGATAGAATACTTATATACATATTTTTTTCGTAAATACACACTTATTATACATACTACACCACCCAGACACAGAACAAACATCTATGTTCGTCACATAAATGTTTGCCCTGGGTGGGGATCGAACCCACGGCCTACAGCTCTGAAGGTAGACATGGTGGACTTAGGACTTCGATTGCTTTGCATTTTTTGAATCTCTAGAGCCTCCGTTTCTTAGATTACGTGGCCATTGAGCTAATATCTATAGTCACAAACGTGCAAAAAAAATGTCTGCGCCAAATCTCGGCGCACGCTGCGCATTGCGCCGAGTTTTGGCGCGGACATGAACTACGATAACACACAAGCGCCCAAGCATACATTGAACACTATAGAAGCGACATAACGTCTAAATTCGAACAACTGTGAACTATATAATGACCGTATAGGTATGTATAACGGCACTCGGAAGTTTTTTGACTGTTTTCAGTTAGAGATTGTGACTCTTTAGATATTAGCTCAATGGCAGTGGCAATAAAAAGGTTAAATGAATAGGCACTTAGGTATGGCGCAAAATAAAGCAGCAAACCTCTTCGAAAGACATCCTTTATTCGCATTGGATCAAAAAGGCAAATTAGTAGCAAAGTAGGTAAGTTTAGTACATACTCGAAACATAGGCGCCAGTGTATGCTTCAACATAGAATTGCCGGTGATGAGACGTTTTGAAGGTATCCACTTGCCCGCTTCCGCAGAGGATATGTATGAGAAATTCAGACCCGCCTCCCAGGGTAATATGCCGCTTGGGGGCTTATACATGATCCACCTTTAAAATACTTTTAAGTTTGAAATTGAATTTACATTTGATTTAGTATCCTAGCTCGGTCGTTAACACGTTATAGATAATATAATAGTGGCGGATTTACCAGCAGGCTGAGTAGGCCTAGGGCGGCAGATTTTAGGGGCGGCTATGGGGCCAAATTTTTTACTAAAAATACAATTTCTTTTGCTGTCTGTTTTGTTCAATCGAACCGCTGCTGGGTTGTAAAAATAATCTATTAACTGACACGTTACCCTTGTTACAATTTCATTGCCAAAAAAAATTTATATAATTTGTGAGCTATAGAGGTCGGTACGGACGGCAACATTTTAATAGCCTACTAGCGGCATATGTGTAAATCCGCCACTGTCTTATAACCATGATTTTAGGTTCAGCCGTCTACCACGGCGGCATCTGATGAAGCTCTAGGGCCTTACTTAAAAAAACTTCTCAACCGTTAGTCACTGCTTAAGATGCTCTGCCATCTTCTCTCTGATGTGAAGTGTAACATGCAAGAACAAGACAGAGAAGTTTAAGCAGCGACTAAGAGAATCGAGATTATTTTAGGTAAGGCTGCTAAGTACTGTGCAATTTAATTTGACTGCTCACCAGTCCACCGGTGCGTTATCATTGTCCCTACAGTGTAAGTTGATGTGATCCGATCCATGCACGCGTTCCACCCTCAACTCACAAAACACTAGACCACAAAACAAAACAAAACACTTGAACAAAAACAAATAAAACATTTTATCTAAAACTGAGAAAAGGAATATCTGCGTACAAGCATTTCCATTACTTCTGGCAATAAAATTGCAGTAAAAATACTATAAAACGCTTGCAGTAAGTATGTGTATAAGGCGTTAGTTAAAAGAAAAAATCAACATACTTGTAGTTTATTACAAATCTGTAAACACAACTGATCCTTTCTTACATTTTGTTTTGTACCTTAATCCTAACTAAATTAACTTTATTTTCTAAGTGTAAATCTAAGACTAAATCAGAACAAATTATCGAAAGAGAAATGGTAGGACTCTATTGCAGAATCCGCATGGGGAAGTAACATGTCTGGGCCAGTTATTCAACCGCCAAGCAGTATGTGCAAACATTACCGTGTTTCGGTTTGATGGGCGATGTTAAATTAGTGGGCGTGAAGAGATTTGACATCTAATATCTCAGGGCGACGAGCACTGACCTCTATTGTACAAGTGCGCTGGACTAAATATTGTCTGGGAAATGACAGCTTTTTTTGTGCCGATTTGATGCGCCCCTTCGAGCGTCTCCGGTACTAAAAATGTAAATTTTTTTTTCTTAGCTATTGGCATCGCACGTTTTGCATTCTGCCAGTGTCAAGTTTTTATATTAAAAACAAGTCAAATATGTCATGAAATCACAGTTAGTCACAGTCGAGTCCAAGTCATGCTCTAGTAAAGTTGTGGCGAGTTTACTATGAGTTTCTACGGAGTTTAGAAAACAACACGAAAAGACATGTTTCGCCACATTATATCACTTGCCCACACTCTTGCATGTAATTCAACACTCAATGAATAAAACACCACCATTTTTTATCATTAAATCGGGAAAAAACAAGTTTCAGAAAATAATAGAATGCAACGACATGATTTTTCCGTGTTCCCGCCAAAACTCAATTGACATTTGTGTATTACGAAATATTAGTTCCATAGACACACTGCTATTCGTTGGATATCCGCGCCAAAATGGAAAAAATCAAATGGCTTCAATTTGCTATCGACAATACGAAGTCCAGCGTACTTGTATATTAGAGGTCAGTGGTGACGAGTGCAGTGCGGCCACAGAATAAATAATAGCACTAGTGCGGCGCAGACTTTTGTTCGCACGGAAGCGTGGCACTGCAGTCGTAATGTTTTACACCAGGCGAACGTCTCGCTCGTCCCTCCATTGCATTAAAAAAAAATCGTAAGGGCTAGTCTAAAATCTATGTTCACTAAATTAGGTACACACTTACACAAAACTGTGTTTGTTTGTACAAAATTGCAAATGTATTTTTATGTATTTGAATTCGTAATGCGATGTCCCATGTAAAACAAATCAGTCCAAACTCACAATCCACACAATTTATTTACATCGAAGCGATTTTTATTCTAAAATATAAAGTCTTTTGGTACAACTAATTAGTTATTACACGTTTGCACTGATTCAATGAGATGGGCGAAGTTACCCCATAGTATGGGGCCCGACGTACAAACCGTGCCGCCGCCGCGGGACTCCTGTGGCAACTGAAAGAGATTATGCAAATTTAAACTAAAAGTACTGTCACATAAAACTTATAGTACTACGTACTCAAGGTTCACTCTATAAAAAACACGTCTAAAATTATTTAAACCACAATCAATCATTATATCTATAAATAACTACAACCATGTCATATTTCGTGCAAACAAATGTGTACTCTATTTGTATTTATACTGTTTTATTATAAATAAACGAGGCGCGCGCAGCAGGCGCGGCGCAAGCCACGTGACGTCAACGAACAAAGAGCTACAGTGGAAAATAGATACACTGTCTCATACAAAAAGTACATAAATTAGCTTGCACTGATATGTAATCTCTCTTCAACTCGATAGACGGCGCTGTCTTTACGTGCCAGTCAAAAACTGCATCATATTTTTGATCGGAGGCACTAAAATAAAATAAAAAAATTGACAATGACAGGCACGTCTGGGCAGCCCCATCTACAATGAGCTTCTTTTTTTAAACGACTTCAAAAAAGGAGGAGGTTTCTATGTTCGACTGAATGTATGGTTTTTTATGTATGTGCACCGATTTCTCCGTCAAATGTGGACCGATTTTGAAATTTCTTTTTTTAATGCCTCGTGGTGGTCCCATATTAATTTGAAGGCGGCTGTTATTTGTGCGAGTGGGTCCCACCCCGGTGCCCCTGCCCGGTATAGGGGCAGATGGGAAAACGTGTTTCATCCACCGTGGTGGATCCGGTGTCGGCTCTTAACGGGGGGGATGGCTCACATCAAGTGTCATCTACCCCGGTACCATTTATAACGGGGTGGATGGCACAGAACAAGTATCATTTACCCCGGTATCACTTCTATCTAAGAGGATGGCACAGAACATGTGTCATTTACCCCGGTATCGCTTCTATCTAAGAGGATGGCACAGAACAAGTATCATTTACCCCGGTATCGCTTCTATCTAAGAGGATGGCACAGAACAAGTGTTATTTACCCCGGTATCGCTTCTATCTAAGAGGATGGCACAGAACAAGTATCATTTACCCCGGTATCGCTTCTATCTAAGAGGATGGCATAGAACAAGTGTTATTTACCCCGGTATCGCTTCTACCAAAGAGGATGGCACAGAACAAGTATCATTTACCCCGGTATCGCTTCTATCTAAGAGGATGGCACAGAACAAGTGTCATTAACCCCGGTATTGCTTCTATCTAAGAGGATGGCACAGAAAAAGTGTCATTAACCCCGGTATCGCTTCTATCTAAGAGGATGGCACAGAACAAGTATAATTTACCCCGGTATCATAGCGTAGTCGATTTAAACCAATATCTCACCGCTCGATTGATATCCCCGACGCAGACCCAGTAGTCTGCTACTTTAGTGTCTTGACTGTTGTGCATCTTATGTGCTACTGCCACCGCCCACTTGGAATGGTCGTTGTGAGATGTGAACGACATTTTGGCGATGGGGAACTTGAGCCGCTCTATGTTGCGCACCCTGAAAACAGCAAATAAGGAGTTGGTAGCGAAAAGATAGCATCATCATCCGGCGACGTCCACTGCTGAACGAAGGCCTCTCCCTTAGACCGCCACACTATACGACAACCTGCCATTTGCATCCACCGGTTGCATGCGACTTTTACAATGTCGTCAGTCCACCTAGTGGGAGGCCTTCCTACGCTGCGTCTTCCGGTTCGCGGTCGCCACTCAAGAACCTTTAAGAACGGCATAACCGATGGGTTATCGCTCGAATAACTGATAACCGATGGGTTATCAGTTCTTCGAGCGATGTGGCCTGCCTATTGCAAGAAATAGCAATTCTTGCCAAACATCAAAGGATTGGCCGTATAGTAAAAAAAGACAGGGAGATAGAAATAAGCAGGAACTCTTGAGTTTCAGGGCGTCGTATTTTGCTGATAGTCTACTTTTAAAACAACAAAAAAGGACTGAAACTTACTGAAAATTTCTTCCACACTCTGAATCCAGAGTGCCGGGCCCGTTCGTCCACGACTCTACTAACAAGTCTGACTGTAGGACTTCAGCCACCAACCCGCTGTAGAGATCGTCGTTGAACATTGCACTCTTCGCGAACGAGAGAAACTTCCGTCCGACTAACGTCTCGAAGCTTTCTATATGGTACCTGCAACACAAGTCTGATAAACTGTTGTTGGTAAAAAATCCTTCGAATCCAGAGCAAACGAAACAAGGCGAGAGAAAAAATCATCAAGATCAAGAGATCTGACATCTAATATACCTTAGCGCAGTGCAGTGCGGCGCAGAAATTAGTTCGCGATTCTAGCACTGCTACTGTTATGGGCAGGCGTGATGCTTATTACCAACCAACGCGCGTTTAGACGAACGCATGGGAGCATATAGAGCGCCCCCTATATAAGCCCGGGTTAGGTAGTACGAACAACCCCCAAGCGTCCGACGAAAATAAATATATATATATTATTCTATGATGAAAGACGATGGGAACGAAGTGGCATTAGCTATTCGACAAATATATTTATATCGTCTTCATGCTACCACCTTGCATTGTTTACACTACACAGCAAAACTAGTCTACCTTTGTACATTTTTGAACCCTCGGACCCTAACCATGTGAAACCTATAGCTACGCCCGTGGGCAAAGGTCTCGCTCGACTTGTCACTCCACAGCATAGAAAAAATAATAGAATAAATGATAACTCACCAGGGCGACACATCGATCGTCTTATTCTTCACCACATCCATTAGATTGGGCAGCTCGTTCTCAAACTCCTGAGGTATGTGGGAGTACACTATCAAGGGTTCGTTGTATTTCAACTGGGTTGCTATCTGGTTTAGAGTCGATGTTTGGACAGACACGCAGAGGAAAGACTGCCCATACTTCATGCCGGTCGCTGGGTAATCGTATTGTGATGTGTTGTAGTCATGTACGGCTGGAATTATAATTTACAATTGATAAGAACTTTAGTACCGGTTAGTAGTTAGTTTACTTTGCGCGATAGAATCCGGAACGAGGATATTCGCCAAAGAACCAAAGTTACCGACATAGCTCGCAAGGTTTGCAAGTTGAAGTGGCGCAGGGCAGGCCACATAGGCCACATAGTTCGAAGAACTGATAACCGATGGGGAAGAAAGGGTCTTGAGTGGCGACCGCGAACCGGAAGACGCAGCGTAGGAAGGCCTCCCACTAGGTGGACCGACGACATTGTAAAAGTCGCGGCCAACCGGTGGATGCAAATGGCAGGTTATCGTACAGTGTGGCGGTCTAAGGGAGAGGCCTTCGTTCAGCAGTGGACGTCTCCGGGCTGATGATGAGTAGATAGTTTAGTAGTGGTCTAATGCATGTGGTAGCATTTGCTAATGTGTGCATATTCATAAAGTGCCGTATTACGCGCTAGTGTGGGCAAGTGGTGTGTGGGTTGATGAACGACATTGTGAAAGCCGCGGGTAACCGGTTAATGCAAATGGCAGGTTGTCGCACAGTGGCGCGGTCTAAGGGATGCCTTCGTTCAGCAGTGGACGTATCCGAGCTGATGTGGGCAAGTGACACACACTCATGCGTCGCGCTGTTTCCAATCTTGTCGCCACTACTATACAAGAGCATAGCTTGTACTTGATCGTGACTTGCTTTATGTGACTCTGAATGTAACTATAAGATCTATTTGAATTAATTTCGTCAAAATTGAAAATAGTGAAAAAATTCAAATGGACAGGTTCAAATACTGCACACTAAACGAAATGCATTATGTACGATGCCAAAACCGTAAAATAAAAAATGAAAACGTGTACTTACTGTCAGGCACTGGTGGGAATCTCGGCACCGAATGCACCAGCCACAGCGACGTGAACTTGTCTCCCAGAATCACCCCCTTTGTGTGGCCGTTCTCGACTCGGTTCTTCATAAACTTGGAGTGCATCTTACACATCTCCGCTAGATCGTAGTCGTCATAGTATTTGTCACCTAGCTTGAATTTTTTGTACTTCCTTATGGCCGCTTGTTTTATCTGCCCTAGAATTAAAACACAGCTGTTTATGTACGGAAGATGGGAAAAAATAGACAAAGGTCTAATTTACTGACATCATCGTCGTCGTCGTCAGCCATAAGACGTCCGCTGCTGGACGAAGGCCTCCCAATGAGGGGTCTTGCCATAATCCTCACGCCTGGCAGGCGGCTTAGGGATTGCAGAATGCTGACCACCGTAAACCAAGAGGACGCTGCTGCCCGACCTCCGGTGGGTCTGGTTGCAGATCAAGGACAGGTCCATTTAAAAGGTATGGTTGGGAAGAGTCCCATGGAATTTACTGACATCATATTTTTTTTATTGTCCTCTGCTAGACGTAAGCCTCTCCTAATGTACGCCACTGAATTCGGCCGACAGCTCTCCTCAGTACGGAAGGTAGTAAAAGACATTATGGCTTAGTCGGTACAAGTAATTATGTGAATGACATTACGGTACTTCATAGTTAGTATAGTATTTTATTATCTTTGTTTATAGTAAAATGCGTGTGAGCCATGTCCTAAGCGTTTATTAATTTACATCTGGATGCTGATAAATAACCTACAGCATTTATCAAATCTACGCATGTGATGAAGTTACTAAGTCTCTAGCACGCTAGAGGAGCAACCTGGTGGCCATATCGGTGTGAATCGGTTCTGAAAGTGCTCAACCAATAAACTTTAGATCGCGGACCCTGTGCGGTTGACGCTTAATTTTACTCGTTAATGACCTCTCTATTACGCTTCTTTCAAATGGGGCTAAAAATCTTACACTGACGTCCTCATCATCAGCCCGGAGACTTCCACTGCTGAACGAAGGCCTTCCCACTTAGACCGACACACTGTACGACAACCTGCCATTTGCATCCACCGGTTACCCACGACTTTTACAATGTCGTCGGTCCACCTATATATATATATAGTGGGAGGCCGCGCCTACGCTGCGTCTTCCGGTTCGCGGTCGCCACTCAAGAACCTTTCTTCCCCATCGGTTATCAGTTCTACGAGCAATGTGGCCTGCCCTGTGCCACTTCAACTTGCAAACCCTGCGAGCTATGTCGGTGACTTTGGTTCTTTGGCGAATATCCACTGACGTCCTACTAGGGGGAGGTTTGTGAATTTTCCCTGCCAGCATCTATACGGGCCAATTCAGCTCCTTAGAGTACCGCATACTGGAGCAAGACACTGAACCACGGTCTCCCCAATCACGCAGTTTCTGATACTCCCTGACTAAGCCCGTTGCCAGCGCTTGTTAATAGTAATTTGTATGTAACACTGTCCGTTTACCTCTTTTACTTTTAGAATACATTTCCGCGACGGTTTGTAGAATATCCGGTTGGTTTTCAGCGGCTGGCGGCTGGTCGTTGTACACTAATGACAGAATGTTCTTTTGCTGGAAAAGTAAGTAAATTGTTTTATAGTTGGCTAGTAGGTATATATACCATAAATTACATAATTGATGCTAGTTTTTTTAGAACAACATTATAGGCAAATCTTAAAACACTGACAACACGAATGACTGAAATTTTGTTTTATTTACTTTCTTCTTGATACTTATATAATTACGTTATTTAACAAGTTTCCACATCTTGGATAGACATGCCAGATCCACCCCTTTCGAAGTTTGGACGGTTCGTAAAGTGTGCATAGTGTTCAGTGTTTCTCAATGATATTAGTGTGATTCAGTTTACATCAAGTAGATCCACAATTCTAACAAGCATGGATCTTGGATCAATGATGGACATGTCAGAAAATTCAGAAATAATCCACCCCTCTCGAAGTTAGGGCGAATGCATGTAGGCCATTCCTAGACGCGTTAACGTGTCTAGTTTTTATCTATACTCAAAGTAGTTAGTGTGATTCTGAGTACCTGGTAAAGTGGAGCCATAGTTCTTCCAAGCATGGATCTTGGATCAGCGATGGACAGGTCAGACATGATCCATCCCCCTCGAAGTTTGGATGGCGTGAGATGCATATAGGCGACACCACGCCGAACTAACGGGTTGAGATGGTTTCTTTCGCGGGGCAATTTATACATGTAAAACCTGGAATTTCACATAAAGTTTTGATAAATTACAAATCATCATCATCGTGTGACTTGACTGAAAGTCAGTAAGCCAGTTTGTGAACGCAAAGTATTTTTATGTTATTTCCCTGCATTATTGTGCAGGAAGACCTTGCTTCTTGCCAAACTTCATTCATCCATTTTTTCTTTGCTTGAGAGGATCAAAAATTTTGGCAAAAACTGTAAACTGTAATTTTGGCTGTATTTTTTTATTGCGTTGATGCAGAGTCTTCATATTTATCACAGCCATAAGGGATAATGGAGTTTAGTATCTGATATTAGTTGCGACTTGATAACTTCACGCATATTTGAGAAAAATGGTTTGACAAACAGGCGGACAACGAACGTGATCTTATAAGGCGTCCCTTTTTTCTTTTCTTTTAAGTTTTTTATGGTACGGAATCCTCAAAATAAACTAAGTTATAAAACAATATTACTAATTTACGTATTTACCAAACAGGAAAACCGCATTCTCATGGAATAATAAATAGGCTACGTTTTGTTAAATACAAAAACAATACAATATGAAAATATGATTTTCCCTTTTATATCGTGTTCCGAAGTGGAATTGTTATTGTGAACAATGAGATGAAGAATAACGAATATATAAACATCTACTTGGATCAGATTCTTTGTCTCGGATGTTTCTAGTAAATATCTAAAATGTTAGTAGGTTGGTGGTGGTAGATGGTGGAGGTGATAGGTATCACACAGTTATCTATTCACACAGTTATCTATTCACACAGTTATCTATTCATACAGTTATCTATGCACACAGTTATCTATTCACACAGTTATCTATTCACACAGTTATCTATGCGAGCGGTGACGCGACATTGCGATCATGTTACTGCAGTTATTAGGGTACCATATTAAGACAAATAACTTTAAAAAATAACTTCAAACTATTAAGGGACCTCTAGAGTACACCCTAACAAACAAAAAAATAATTTCGGTCCACAACTGCAGGAGAAATCGGTGAACATACAAAAAAACATACAGTCGATTATAGAACCTCCTTTTTGAAGTCGGTTAATAAATAGTATACCATAAGACAACAACAACTACAAATAAAACAACTACACGACTAGGTAAACAACTATAGATAAATAGGGAATTCGGCGCATCCAGCTACGGCGCGGCCATATTGCCGTAGGCGTTTTTTCTCATATAGCGCGCAAGAGTTTGTGAACAAATTGATGCGCAGTTTCGGTACTACATAACTATTGTCTATAGGTACTTATGGTTAAACGGTTGCATTAGTTTGTAAGGCAAGCTACGCGTCTATGTTTCGATTTAGTCCTTAGTACCTACCTACATAAAATAATTAAATGATCGTTGGTTTGATTTGGTTTTTCATTCTAATGTGATAAAATAATCCAATTAATTCAGTATACAAGTATGGACTACACAATAGCTTGTGAAGACCCTTTGGTATGGGGTCCAGGTTTATTATCATGTTTATATGACAAAAAAACGCCAACAAAATCTTTAGCATAATCAATGTAAAAGCATTATAAAACGAATTAATCTTCCTGATGTAGAGCTTAAATCACACATTTTATTATGAAAAACCAAAAGATATTTTTGTTCCCAAAACATTCCAAACAATCCACTGTACACGCACAATGTTGAAAAAGAGCACAAGATCCAATCCGACTCATGATGAATAAAGATAAATAAACAAGAAAACGACTCACCAATCGACGGGTTCACCCTTCTCATTCCGGCATTGCGGCGTTAGGGCACAGCTCCCAGTCAAAACCACAACAAACACGAATATCTTCAAATGCCACACAGTGCGTGATCCCCGTATCACCGCCATCGCGCAAGTAACACGACACGCAGGAAGTGACTGTTGACGGTTTATGATGTCACTCACAACAACCGCTCCGATATTAAACAATAAACCGTATTTACACAACAAAATTCGCTACGACCAAATGGTGCATAAAAATTGTACAGGAAACTATCTGTTTGGTTCTGAAACCACGATTGTGGCTCCAACTCTATATTTGAATTAATGTAATAGGGTAATATACATTTATTTTACGTTAGGGTCATGCAGGAAATCTCGGGCGACTGACGACGCGACGGTCGCATTTTCATCAATGATGAGGGTCGAAGCGAAGGTAACAAAGGATGTGGCTACAAAATTACACTGCACTTCTGCAATCGATTATAGCTCTTGTTACAGCAAACTTAAAGATCTGGAAGGTGGAACAGGTCTAGTTTTATCGAACTACTAGATATTCTGTAGTTAAATGATCTCACAAAGATGTTTAGTTGTTATGATTATTCACGTGCATTGAGTCATCTGTAACGGCAATGTTTTGATAATAATAACACTAAGGGATTGTCTTACAAAAATGTAACTCGCTTCTCAATGGCACACAATGTTATGATAACTTAATTCAAATTGATGCGTTTTTAAGACGAAAACAGATTTTTGTGTAAATTAACACGATGGGGCTCCGATAGGACCCGAATTGTCATCTATATCATCATACCGAACAAGATGACGCGTTAAAAGAATAGATCTATTAATTAACAGTGCAGTGGATGGTAAACGGTTAATGATGATAATACTCGTATCATGCCCTCATATGGGCGAATATAATGGGGGGTTAGCAGGTTGACCATGCCCACCCCAGAATTGACTAGTGCCCACCCCAGGATGTTGAGTTACCTATTCGAAATTCTAGGCTATAACTTAGTCCTATTAACTAAGTTGGGTGTTGACTCGGCTTCATCGGCCATCACAGCCCAGGCCAGGCCACTGGAAAATAGCCCTAGATACGCCAATGTGCTTCCATTGTCGTAACTAGCCTTTTATACGCCCAGTGCGAGCTTCTATAACAGCGCAATGCCTGACCCAAAACTTGGTCCTAGTCTGGTAAAATCTGTGCCCCTCCAGGGTCTGCGGCCTGGTGCCTGGGGCCTGGGCACCCCTGGGCCCTCGTTAAGGCACTGCATGTCTCGATCAGCCCATCATAGTATAGCCGCTCAGCCCAATCTTCTGATACGCTTCCACCCGCTTCGTCTGTCTTATAAGTATATTATCACTCCGTCTAGTCTCTGAGCGTCATACGCTGCTTTTTCTAAACTGCATTAGAAAAAAAGTTCTATCTTATACCCACCATCATCTTAATCGCTTTTCGACAGCTAATGCAAAGGTGATGACATAACATTGTAAAGCGTCTAGCAATTCTATTCCGTACAAATAAAATCGTTCGATCTAGCATTACCTCTTTACAAGGTTATGTCAACTGTCGACGTAATCTTATACAGACGTAATGCTAGTTCAATCGTATTTATTTGTATGGGATTTAATTTGCTAGACGCTTTACAATGTTATGTCGTCAACTTTGTACGAGCTGACAAAAAGCGATTACTGTAATGGACAGAGTATAAGCTATACCACAGATAGTACTACGTATAAGACTCATTCTCAAAGAAAACACAGCTAATCATAGTTGAACCTCAATATAATTAAACTACAATCACGTCATATTCAGTGTAAGCTAATTTGTTTTATTACAAAACGCTTAGTGCGTACAAATTAGCTCGCACTGAATATGACATTATTGTAGTTTTTTTAATGCTTACTTTTTACTTCCATCTCGCCTGTTATCAAGCGCAGATGCAGTCTACGATGGAGCTATAGATAAATCTATCTACGTCTAGATGCCTTTTCTATGGGAGTGTACCTGGGGCCGTACTGTGAACTGCTTACACCGGGACCGAATAGGTTCAGCTGCCGACACTGCGCGACCGCGAACCTTAATGCGAGGCGATAAAATTCACAGTCGCACAGCGTCGGCAGCTGAGCGTATTCGGTCTCGCTATAAGCAGTTCACGGTTATGGTAAAACTAGCAGAAGTTGGATAAGAGCTTGTACCATAACCTAAGGCTAGATGACTGGTTTTTTTTTTTATTGTCCTATTAAAATGTGGCCCATTAATATAGCTGATTAATGAAAAGAAAACGAAAATCTAATCAAAAATAAGCTACTTATAAGCATTTTAATATCACGCTAGACAGAGAGGCGAAACAGCAAATCGTGACGTCACTTCTCAGTACGCCATATAAATTCTATTCTGACAAGTAAGGCGTGACGTCATTTTTTGTTTTGTGGGAAAGGGACAGAGTTGTCTCTAACAAAAACTTTAAACGCACATATATCAGAACATTATTAACCGATTTAAATGATTTTTTTCAATTTACATACTATATTTACTTAAATTCTTCATCAAATCTATTAGTTTCAACGATATAAACATCAGTCATCTACCCTATTGCAATAATCTAATATTGAACATTGTCTCGTTCCCTTTACTGTTGAATGACCAACATGGATTAAGCAACAGAGGATTTATCTACTCAACCAAATTGTAAGTCTAAGCTAAGACGATAAAGTTAATAGCAAAGTAATGCAAAGTAAAAAAGAAGTGACTGGTTCTCACGACCCGAACTACAGCAGACTGAACTTCGCGTCGTCGAGTTGCGTGAAAACTGCAGCACTGGACAGCTTTTAGTGCCGCGGTCGAGAGGCTGTGCTGCAAAATACTTTTCATCACACTTGCTCGTAAAGTGGATCTTATTACTTATATCGGTTTTAGGCTCATAATCCAAGCTATTACGCACCCGTGCTTTTTACTTTACATTACGGCACTTGTGCTATAATAGGTATAACCCGGTATAGTCAAGTTTGTACGTGACTGCAATTAGACGTATGTATACGAAGCACTCTTAATATAGCCGGGTAAAACTTACGGTTTTTTTGTAATACCAACAAAGAGTTCTTATGCCGCTGAAGTAAATGTCAACCTGCGCGCACATTGCTGGTTTGGGCGCCATTTTCCGCAAATGTTTGTTGACGTTTTCGCTGTGTGGTTGATTATTATCAAAAATAGATTGTTTTTTCTTCGCAAGTGTGATGAAAACAGTCGTATGGAACTCTTGTGCTATTAGTCATTACGCTCTCGGCTTCCTTATCGCGCTCGCCTGCGGCTCGCGCGCATAATACCGCCTCTAGTGTAATGACTAATATAGCACCTGCCATCTGCCATCCTTCTTTAGAAATGTTCTGACGTTGCGGTATGACCTTAGGGATGATTAAATAAATAGAAATATGTTAAAACTGATTTTAAAATATTATATTTCAACAAAATAATAACGATAACAAAATAACCAAAATCATATTATATATCATAATATTATAATTATACGTCACATAATATTTAAATGGAAGACTGTTTCTTGGTCTAATTACAAAAATATATTTTTACGTTAAAAAAATGTTTACTTAATTCTAACTTAATAATTCAACATTAAGGGCTTTACTTAAAAACGTTGCTAAGTTAACGAAGACAAACGTTACTTAGCTTCTGCAAAATAGAAACTTGCTTTTATACGGTGTTTTCGAGTAAAGCCGTATTTACCTAAACCTTAACCAAGAATATATTGGTTGCTTGCCAAAGACTGCCATAAAATAAGTTGAGGAAAATTTTAATCCAATTTTCTTTAAAGTCAGTCAAAACGGAAAACTACGGAAAATACTTTGTACCTGCAAGGTACTTCTGTAATTTGTAATAACCTATTTTTAAATTAGGAATAACCCAAGAAACGGGACGTGTCAGGAGAAAATAAATATAAATGGTTGTTTCGAATTTTTCTTTGCACGAGGCATTTCCAAAGGAGACTTTCAAAAAACCAGAAAATGGCTTCAATACTTTTACGATGACTCTAAATGTCCTTTGAATTTACCTAATTCTTAAAGTTCCTCTTAAATTAGAAAATATATAACAATGTTGACGTCACTGATTTAGATTCGAAAGAAATCTTGCTACCTTCATTTGAACAAATGACATGCTATTATATTACTGGCAATGCAACCATTAGTCATAGTTTTGGTTCAATTTGTGACTCTAATTATGGCATGTAAGAGTTTATTGTTGAGTAGGCATAGAAACAGCCGCTTTCGTGTGAGACACATCACTCTGTCTCCAGAAAGATACGACCGTCTTCAATTCCGTAAAGAAATCAATACCCTGCTTGCCACAGAAGTGGTTTGTACCCAAATAGCTGCCTCGGGATCCGGAGAACGAAAACATAGACAAAGGAACGGGAATTGGCACGTTTACACCGACTTGACCTACATCAATTTCGTTTGCGAACTTCCTGGCAGTTGCACCGTTCGTTGTGAAAACTGCAGTACCGTTTCCGTAAGGGTTGGAGTTGATCATTTGGATGGCATCGTCTAACGTGTCAACGAATAAACAGACTAGGACCGGTCCGAAAATCTCTTCCTTGTAGCATTCCATGTTGGGTTGGACGTCGGTAAGGATGGTGGGGCCGACAAAGTTGCCCTTTTCGAAGCCAGAGACTGTGATGCGTCGCCCGTCGAGCGCCAGTTTGGCGCCTTCCTTCACTCCTATGGAAGAAACTCGAATGTGAAGACTTGTGACTTTTGATACCTGATGTTAAGTGACAGTTTGGTCTAAGATGGAAGACGTACTTAGTTGGAATAGGTCAAGTCAAACTGTAGAAACATACCGGTGCTTGGCAACAGATTTTCGACTTAGGTTTTAAGGCATTAAACGTTAACTATAAAGTACCCTACTACTGTTCTATGGTTACCTTTACGAAGTTTACCTTCTGTTTTGGAAACCCGTTTCGAGAGTTAGTTTCGAAAGTAGATGAAGCGACTATTTTCGGGATAAAACAACATTACGTGTGCTTCGCTATATGACTGACCTATTCATTAAGTTGCAAACATAATTACTTGAATTAATCTGAACTGAAATGTGCGACATTATGAGTAGGTACTCACCGGATTCAACAAGCTTGAGGATCCTCTCCTTAGCCTTGACAGAGATGACGGGGCCCAGATCAGATCCGGGAACGTGTCCCGCGTTCACTTTCAGAGCTTGCGCGCGCTGGACTAGGTCAGGGATCCACTCTTTGGCCTCGCCTAGACAAATATAGAAAATATTTTTATCATTCGGAGTTTCCAAATTCAAATGTTGTATTAAAAATTGCAAATATCTGAGTAAACCCTTAAAATATAGACAGCGCGAATGTTAACTTTTTTTTTAAATGAAAATTGCCAGTAAATTACTTTTTGGGTTCCAAAAGTTTCCATTTTTACGCTGCTTCTTCAGCTTATTATGATGGGGAAAAAACATATATTACTATGTAGAAGAATTCTACACATACTCTACTATGCACTGTTACTTCTAATATCAGTAAGGTGAATGGTAAAATAAATTAAAGTTTATTCCTTATCTTATAAAGCTTACCGACGAAGATGGCAGTGCTAAGCGCCATGCAGCGCTGTCCGGCAGCTCCGAAGGCGGCGCCGGCGAGCTGGTTGAGCGTGTGCTCCTTGTTGGCGTCCGGCATGATGACGCCGTGGTTCTTCGCGCCCATGTTGCTTTGTACGCGTTTACCTTTACACGTAAGAATAACGAGTGTGAGCTAGTTTTAAAAGCAATGGATATATTTCTGTACAATGTGGCAACGTAAAGGCGAATACAAATCGTATCTGATAATGCTACGTACCTACAGACCAGGCTAACGAATTCGCTTGCTACCTTTCATTCTTACTGAATAACATTCTTTTTCTATGGATTTGAATAATCCAAATCTAACTTTAGGATCAGCGTGGGGATTATGGCAACCCCTCCCTAATAAGGAGGCCTTCGCCCCTCCCTTCGCCTCCACTCTTCTTTCGGAGTGGACGTCTTCTGGCTGATGATCATGATGATGACGATGAACTTTAGGACCTGAGCCTCGGACAAATCGATAAATAAGTACTTAATTTAAATCTAAATCTTAATGAAATAAATAAAATAAATATCAGTGGAAAATAATTTTCTCACAGCGCCATCTAGCCCCTAAGTAAGCATAGCCATAGATTAAGTATATTAACAATCTATGGCATAGCTAACCAATATATTCATTAAAATATAAATGTTTTTTTTTAATCATTGATGGACTAGTATCTTTAGTTTATATTTTGGAGTTAAAAGATAGTGAGTTAGGTTACTCTTTATGACAGGATCAGTGGGATGGTGGATACAGTTTATATTGCATGTTATGACTATAGTATGTTTGTTACCTGCAGCCGAAGCCCTGGAGTAGATGTGCTTGCCGCCGCCGTCGCCGCCCACGAAGGACACCGCCTTGATGTCGGGATGGTCGCAGATGAAGTTCACAGTGTTGTGCGTACCGTGCACCACCTACATACAAACAAATATAGTTTTTATCACATCTATTCAATAAGAGCTAGTTTATTCGTTAATAGGGACCAATATAGCTATTTAATCCCTAGTCTATTCAAATCACTTTGATACACTAGGGCCTAGTGTATCAAAGTGATTTGGAATGTGGATATGTTGAAACAAATCACATAGGTGTAATGATTCCGAGGTAAAAGAAGGAAACCATAATTTCCACTTTGATCACTTAAGTGATTTCACCCAGGTGAACATAGTGGAATAAACCGAATATTGATCCAATCACCAAAGAGATCAATCACAAACATTGTATAAACAAGTAAGTATATGATAAAGTAAACAGCGCGCGAGCCAAATTACAAAGAAAAAGATTGTGAAAAAATTTAAAAACGCGAGAAGTGCATTCCAGGTTCGTTCGTAATTGTTTACTCAAATTCGGATTTTACATAGTTTAATAAAATTGAATGTGTCTTCCTCAAGTAGTGAGAATGAAAGTATTTATAATATGAATTCCGTAGAACATTGTATCGGACGCTAAAAATGTGTTACAAATAAATAAACGTGCTATTCTTATTCATAAATTGCACTTACTTATTTTCTCATAGTGGGTGATAAAAAGTAGATTGTCCACCTCGGGGCCAACACTATTTTAAGCTCGAGTGACGTACTTTGAATCCCTAGCTGCGCTCAGGATTCTACTCTAGAATTCTTCGCTTCGCTCTGAATTCGAAGAAACACTCTCACCTTTAAAGTAGTTGTTGGCTCCCTAGGCAAACAATATACTACAACTATAGCATAACCAGCTAATAATCCACTGCTGCACAATCAGCCTTCCGTCGATGAGCGATGGGCTATTTGTTGTTGTTTTTAATCGTTCCTGGCCATGGATACTAGTCCTTCAGCCGAATACATATTTCTTCATCGATCCTTCTTTGTGCAGTTAAATGAGTCGTAGTCACAGTCCAAGTCACACACAGTAAGTCACAGTCAAGTCAAATCATGCCCTAGTAAAGTCGTGGCAACTTTACTACAAGCTTCTTCGGAGTTTTGGAAACAACACGAAAAGACACGTTTCACTACATTATATCACTTGGCCACACTCTTGCTCGTAAATCAGCACTTAATGAATAAAACGCCACCATTTTTATGCATTAACACTCGAAAAAACACAAGTTTAGGAAAATAATACAATGCAACGACATGATTTTCTCGCGTTCCCGCCAAAACTCCCAGCGATGGGCTATATCTACCACGCTTGCCCGTCTCCGGACGTACGCAGTGCAAGCTAGAGACTGATTCAAACTTAAGGGCGGCTGTGAAGTGCGCTGCAAGCGAGACTTTGCGGTTGTACGCACACCGCACGCCTCATTCTTGCTACTGCGCAGCGTCTCGCGCCTAACTTCTTGGCCGCCATTAAGTTAGAATCAGCCTGTAATTTATACTCTTGTTTGTGTAGTACAGTGTATGGATATTCCAATGTTGTGCTGAGGCGAGAGCGCCGCCGGCCGCCAGCCTAGTGACTGCAACGAGCCACGCGCCCGTTTTTTGCGTCACCCTATAAGTGCGACGTAATATCGGCACGTTACAGTCGCACTATCCGGATTGTACTGTATATGATAGTAATATACTCACGTTGACGAGTCCAGGGGGCGCGCCAGCTTCCTCCAAGAGGTCCATCATCATGAGGGTGGCTCCGGGGTCCTGCTCGGAAGGCTTGATGATGCAAGTGTTGCCGGTGACGAGCGCGGGCGGGAACATCCAGAGAGGTATCATCACGGGGAAGTTGAAAGCTGCGACACCTGATGTCACGGAACGCAAGTATTTACCAGACAACGCAGAAGAAGGGTAAGCTTGTCATTTTGACCAACTTTTACTATGGGGCCTTTACATAACGTTATGACCCGTTCCATTGGAAAATGTCTTTTTCTTTTATCAAAATGTATGGGACAGCCTTTTTTCGCAATTTCAGGGTCGATCGCATATTAAAAGTTCATGTTCATAATGAGCGCAATGACCTCCTTCCACTACTCTCGCTACTACCGTTCCGTGTAAATCTTCTTTTTTTTTTCTTTTTCAAGTGATGAGACGAGCAAGGCGTTCGCCTGGTGCTAATCGACACACCTGCCACTAACAGTAGCAGTGCCAGAATTGTGAACTTGCGTACACAATCCTGTTGCGTACTCAGCCGCACTGCACTGCGCTCGTCACCCTGAGATATTAGATGTTAAATCTCTTCATACCCAGTAATTTATCTGGTAACATTGCCCTTCAAACCGGAACACAGTAATGCTTGCACACTACTGCTTGGCGGTTGAATAACTGGCAAAGGTGTGGTACTTCCCCAGGCGGACTCTGCAGTAGAGTCCTACCACTACAAAAAACCTGTATATAAATTGTATAATTGTATTATACATATTTTCCAACCTCGTTATCTTTGTCGTTTTTTAAGTTTAATCGCCATATAGCCGTTGTTATTCGAAAATATGGTCTAAAGTCGCTTGTATATAAAAAAACCAATTCACACGCTACTTGAAGGATTTCGTTGAAAAAATGTTGGGGTTGTCTTAGAATAAGGAGTTCTCTTCAACTTACCGCCAACAACGCCAAGGGGTACTTTGTAGCTGTGTGTGTCCATGTCCTTGGCAATGTTCTGTATGCTGTCGCCCAGTTGAAGAGATGTGATGCTGCAGCAATGCTCCACTGACTCTGTTGAAGATATAAGGCTTGGTAAAATAGTACAATGATGTTACAGCACAATTATTTAGTAGTGATAGGACTATTGCGGAGTCCGCCTGGGAAAGTACCGAACGTCTGCCAGTTATTCAAGCGCCAAGCAGTTGTGTGCAAGCATTACTGTGTTACGGTTTGAAGGGCAATTACCAGAAAATTTCAATATTTTTTTCGATGTAAGCATCAGATTTACGCCGCGTTCCGAATTGAGTCAAAATCGCTGTTGGCGCTGTGAGATCGATAAAAACCCATTCCGAATTGGCGTTAGCGCGTCTACGGTAGCAGTCTCGACGTCATTACTGGCGCCATCTTGCGTTCACAGTGATATTACTTCCCGGCGTTATCACTGTGAGCGCTGTCAAATCTGACGTTTAACTCGTACAATATAAGTAAGGAAAGTAAAAGGCGAGTTGTTTGTAAATACTTAAGAAGAAGAAAAACTGTTATAGAAGAGAAATAATGTTGTTCGTGATTAATGATGAGACTGCTGATAACCAAATCCAGTTATATTTAAGTGCATACCAGTTCGAAAGAGGTTAGTTTATTAGTTTCCCATGTTCAGCCATTCCGAAATGATATCGCGCTGATAGCGCTGTAAGCCCAATAATCAAAACGGAACGACATTTATCGCTCACAGCGCCAACATCGATTTTGACTCAATTCGGAACGCGGCGTTAGTTAAACTCTGCACTTATCCTATTATTTTTAATAATCAAAACACATGCATAAAAAAATATGTTAAGATAGTATTATTGATTTTAAATGCAGTAAAACATTAAAGATTGATTTATGAACACAGGTCTGAACCAATCAGCCCTAGCCGAAAACTTTACCATTCAGATATCCTTTTTGTATCCATACTTACCTACTAATATTATGCGAAAAAAAATATGTCTAGTGGCGCTTAATTGTTCTTCCTTATTATAGCGTCAAGTCATTGAATAAAACTAGGTTACCTTTATGCAAATCTGGTCTAATATGGAAGCCACATCTACATAAATTAATAATAATATTTTTTATTTCCAATTGTGAAAGTACAATTTTTTTAACATCTTCAACAATATATGACTTATTAACATAAAACTAATGAAGTGTTACGTGTTATGCAACACCTGCACTAAGACTGTGAGTCTTTGTCGCAGGTATAGGTCACGTCATGTAAAATAACGCTGGCGGTTAAGCTGCGCAGTAGGCGATTTATCGGTCTATTTGGTGGTATGCGGCGCGGTATGAGTAATAACCAATATACGAAGCTGCGAGCAAAAGGCTAATTAATAATTATTTAAAACAATAGGCCTAGTACTTTTGTGCGCAAGTGTACACATGCGCAAACACACCTCTACTTTCTTCCAGCGTTCTTTTTACATGACGCGGCCTGTAACTATGTGTACTTCACAATTGGTAAGTATTTTTAATTCAGAAATTATGTGCGTCTTGGGTGGGGTGTGTGTGTGTTTGTGGGATCTATTACGGTTTAGTAAGATCCACAATCCTCCCAACACTTACGGATTCCACGAAGCACGTCACCCTCGGCATCAGCTAGAGTTTTCCCTTGTTCCTCTGTAATTTTAGCCGCCAGTTTAGATTGGTTCTCTCTCAACAAACGGGCGAATCTGTAAGTTAGAAAATGGGTGGTAAATATAAAAGTATAAATATTCTATCAGCTATCCGGTTCCCATAATACATGATTTGCTTAGTTTGGAGCTAGATGGCGCTGTGTGATATGTCAACTTTTTTTTTGTGTTTATTAGACTTTTCATATTTTTTGTGTCCTATCGTGGCTCACGAAAAGACTGGCCTCGTATTATTCTTGAAGCTGTGGTTTAACCACGCTGTGGTGGCTGTGGTGTGGTGTGTGGTTGTGGTGTACCAAAGGATTCCTCGATATACGCCATAAGAAAACATCGCTGTTTTTCCTTTTTTAAACGGTTTTATATAGCTTGCCCTGTTTGTTTACTACCTACTTATTAGGCTTTCATCATCAGCCCAGAGACTTCCACTGCTGAACGAAGGCCTCCCCCTTAGACCGCCACACTGTACGACAACCTGCCATTTGCATCCACCGGTTGCCCGCGACTTGTACAATGTACAATGTCGTCGGTCCACCTATATATATATATAGTGGGAGGCCGCGCCTACGCTGCGTCTTCCGGTTCGCGGTCGCCACTCAAGAACCTTTCTTTCTTCCCCATCGGTTCTTCCCCATTCTTCTTCTTCTAGAAGAGTCTATAAATAAATAAAATAAAAAGTCCGTGTTTATCCCCTAAATTAGTTGGTAAGCCAAAATGAAAACACCGTTAATGCATATTAACGTTGCATAATGTGTGCACATAAGAAATTAAAAGACGTATGTGAATTTTCACCTGTTGGTATCCCGCCTGGCCTTAGCCTTGGCTTAAGTCCCGCCCATCTCCAATAGGCTAGATGACTGGTTTTTTTTAATTGTCCTATTCAAATGTGGCCCATAAATATAGCTGATTAATGAAAAGAAAATTAAAATCTGATCAAAAATAAGGAACTTATAAGCATTTTAATATCATGCTAGACAGAGAGGCGAAACAGCAAATCGTGACGTCACTTCTCAGTACGCCATATAAATTCTATTCTGACAAGTAAGGCGTGACGTAATTTTTTGTTTTGTGGGAAAGGGACAGAGTTGTCTCTAACAAAAACTTTAAACGCTCATATATCAGAACATTAATAATCGATTTAAATAATGTTTTCAATTACCATACTATATTTACTTAAATTCTCCATCAAAGGTATTGGTTTCAAAGATTTAAACATCAGTCATCTAGCCTATTCTCCACTCTCTCTTTAGCTTGGAAATCCGTGTACCAACATCTTCGTCTTGGCGGGACCAAGGCAATTATAGGATGGTGGCCGAGAAATGGGCAAAGACGTAGAGTCAGACGCCAGCCCATTGGTCAAATGACAATGTCAAGCAAGTCGGGAAACAGTGGCTGAGGATCGCATAGATATAATAATCTTCAATCAACTGCCTAACTCTCTCAAAGAAATAGAAAACGACGACTGTTTCAATAAACAAATAAAAAATATGTTAGAAGCGAAATGCTATTACACCCTTGACGAGTTTTTCAACGACAAAATTCTAATACCAACTAGTAAAATAGAGCGTTCTGCACCAAATGTTGCCATACCCTGACAAGGGTCATATGTATTACTGTAATATACACATGTTACTTAAGACCTGCATGTAGCCACATATGTTGCAATAAATGATTGAGTATTGAGTAGATCGAAAAGGATGGCGTGAACGGAATAGTCTTGTAGCCCGCAGAGGGTGGACACGACATGGATAGATAGATAGGTGTGAACTTTCAACCCACACTGTGGATGTATGCAGAGATGTCATGCGCTTACTTGAACATCAGTTGTTGCCTGGTCATGATAGTGGACTGGCTCCATGATTTGTACGCCCTTTTGGCTGCCTTCAGAGCCGCGGTCAGCTCGTCTTGTGTTGTTTCTGGTACTCTGTAATCAAGGAGCACTTTGCTTAAAGCTAAGAAAAATCAAGACCATAATCTATCTCTTTTATATGACAATTACACTTCCACTTGTTGCCAACCTCACTAATGACGTCCAGGGCCCTGTTTTATAAAGCTACAAGTACAAGCTTACAATTGTACTAGCTTCTTGTACCAGTAACTACAAGTTACCAGTTACAGGTAGATGATTTGTCTTTAACTTATATACAAGTGCTTTTACTTGTAGTTTGTACTCTGGTTGTCTTGTAGCTTTATAAAACGCCGTACTCAATATGTTTTTGCGGTGTTGCCAGTTTTTCACTACAAATACAAGACTTGTAGCTTTATAAAACAGGGCCCAGATTAGTGGGGAAGTTGAAACTTTTAATTTTATCATATCTTAATTTGTTAATTAGAAAATTTCTGGTGCCCATATTGGCATATTTTATAACTCTTAACCGTGTTTTTTTTTAATGGAATATAGTTACTAGACGTGCGAGACGTTCGTCTGGTGGTAAATGTACTGAAAATTCTCCACGTCTAGTGACTAATGCTAGTGGGGATTGAGAATTTTTAATAATGGGGATGTATCTGATATCTGTGTGATGATACCACTGGGTATTTCTAGTACTAGACAAACAAATTGTAAATCCAGTATTGGGATTTCGGATAACATAGTGTATATTATAACTACTACGGTAAGATTGCCAATGGCAAGCGGAAATCTGGCCTTAAACATATATTTTTGTAAGATGTTACAATCATAATAGTACATTATGATACAAGTGTGCTATGTTGGTCATTACACTAGAGGCGGTATTATGCGATAAGGAAGCCGAGAGTGTATTGAAACTTAGCACAAGAGTTTCATACGACTGTTTTCGTCACACTTGCGAGGAAAAAACAATATTTTTTTGATAATAATCAACCACACAGCGAAAACGTCAACAAACATTTGCGGAAAATGGCGCCCAAATCAGTAATGCGTGCGCAGGTTGAAATTTACTTCAGCGGCATAAGAACTCTTTGTTGGTATGACAAAAAAACTGTAAGTATTACCCGGCTATATTAAGAGTGCTTCGTATACGTACGTCTAATTGCAGTCACGTACAAACTTGACTTTACCGGGTTATACCTATTATAGCACCATGTGCCGTAATGTAAAGTAAAAAGCACGCGTGCGTAATAGATTGGATTATGAGCCTAAAACCGATGCAACAAGATCCACTTTACGAGCAAGTGTGATGAAAAATAAATATAAGCCACTATGTACCTACTCGTAACGAATTAGTTATTTCATAAAACTGTGAGCAAAACGTGTGAAAACATGATAACACACATATTTACTTTATTATTTAAATCATAGGCACATAATTTTTATCAGTCAAGTAAATATGGGATCCGATAAGAATACAAAACAATCCACATTATCAGCAATCAAGTCATTACAAATCAAGTACCAGATTTGGCAAAACTGATAAGATTGGGTGTGTCACTGTCACTAGGCAAGAAAAACCAAAGAATACCAACATTATGGTACACTAGCTAACCCCCCCCCCCCCCCCCCTTCACCCTGTGATGATGAAAAACGGTGATGACGATGATGAGATTAAGTAGCCCATATGTTATTCTGGGAAACAAGCTATACTATACAATGTGTAACAAAAAGTTTCAACAATACGGAAGGCCATGTTTGTACTCATCGTTATGAACAACTTTTACTATGGGGCCAACCCCGAAAACGCGAAAAAAAAATCTGCTGTTCCATACATGTTGTCCAACGTCAATTAACTTTTTGTATGGTTATATATATATACATACAAAAAGTTAATTGACGTTGGACAACATGTATGGAACAGCAGATTTTTTTTTCGCGTTTTCGGGGTTGGCCCCATAGTAAAAGTTGTTCATAACGATGAGTACAAACATGGCCTTCCGTATTGTTGAAACTTTTTGTTACACGTTGTATATAAGAGGTAACATACACACACAAATACTAACAAACTTTCCGATTTATAATACTAGTGTGATGTGATTTTTGTATTACTTTACAGCATGAGATAACAGTTTGTACATGACCTAATGATGTAACTTGCGATCAAACTCGGCATGATAAGAGAAATACGGTATTCATATTATATTATTTAATGTTTGTATAATTATTAGTGTTCATAATTTTTCTCCATCCTAAGATTGCCTGGGCGAGATGGCTTTTAGCGATAAGGCCGCCATTTGTGCACGAGTATTTAACTTTTTTTATCCTTTGTATGTTTCTTTGGTCTGCGCAAAAAAGAGTTAATATATAAAACATATCTATTAAACAGACTGAACCCGTGTAAGCTTATGTTTCAATCTAGTATGAATGGGTCGGAGTACCAAATTATACAATATGTTAATAGTTCTATGAGCTCCCCGCTCCTGATATTTCGGTGTAGTTATGTTCACTGGCAGACTCAATAGTTTTGGGTAATCGAAGAAATAATCTGAGGTCTGTAATTTATTCCGCAATTTCATCAGATGCTCCCTGTGCCTACAATATTCACTAAAGTGCACAGAGAGCCTAAATAAATGTCAAGTAAAAAACCTTCCAAATATTCAATCAATATACGTGCAATTTTATCACAATATGTATTTATTCCCAAGGTAAAATAGTATAATTCAATTTAAATTATACGAAGGAAAATAAAAAAATAAAAGAGAGATTCATCAGTCATTCATCTCACATTTTTATTATGTGTGTCGAAAAATCATTATCCTACAAGTCAAATTACTTTAAACAAAAGTTAGTCCTTAGTTTGTTATTAATTTCCACACTGTATCATTCTGTGTTATTTGTATTTCAACAGAACCCATTAGGCACAGCAAATTAGAATAGAGGATAATTACATAATAATATCTTACTAATAAATAAATAAATATCGGTGGACATTTTTCACACAGCGCCATCTAGCCCCAAACTAAGCAAAGCTTGTAATATGGAAACTAGATAGCTGATAGAATACTTATTATACTTTTTTTTGTAAATACATACTACACCCAGACACAGAACAAACATATATGTTCGTCACATAAATGTTTGCTCTGGATGGGGATCGAACCCATGCCCTACAGCTCTGAAGGCAGACATGCTACCAACTGAGCTATAAGGCAGTCTACTGGTAGGGTATATTGCTCTATTGATTGTTTGGTTGCTGGATCTGATTGCCTTTTTTTTTTTTAAAGTAGTTATAGGCTTGCGTTTGACTGCCATCTCGTCTGTATTTAGTAAAATACCACATTAGTCTTTTATTTTTGTTTTGATATCTTGCTTTGACAAATTCCATATTTTAGTACTCCAAGTCTTTAAAAATGTAATTAAATACATTATGTAAGTAACTGACTTTTTACAAATATGCACTTTTTCATTCAACAAGTCATTCTAATGTTTATTCAATATGTAGGTGTGTTTAACACTAAACTTAATCATTGCATAATAAATTAGCTATGGAATAGGAAGTAACATTTTAGTTTACGTAGAGCAGAAATATTTATACCAACTTTACTTCATTATTACAACATTTTACTTATTAAACGCGCGCCGCGGTTTCACCCGCGATTAATGGAATAATAAGTATCCTATGTTTTATTCCAAGGTATAAGCTACCTCTATACTAAATTTCATCTAACTCTGTTCAGCCGTTTCAGCGTGAAGGAGTAACAAACATACACAACAACGCATACACACTGACAAACTTTCGCATTTATAATATTATAAGTAGGATAGGATTATATTTTATACAATTATGTATAGGAGGATTGTTGGTTAACTAACTTTTTAAGTTTATATTAGCTGATGAGTAGCTGAGTGGCCAACCTGGTGTCAGAGTTAATGTGCCACCCAAAGGCCTCTGACTTCTATACGCTAAACATTGATGTACCATACCACACTATAATGTGGCTGAGCTCACATAAGCAGGCTAATCATGTAACTGTTCGGGATCGCGATTCGGATCGCGATTTGTCATAAATGTCATTTGTCACTGTCACAGCTTCACGGTATCACGGAGGGATTTCTCTCGCTATCGTTATCGAACGAATGCATTGATTTCCTTAATTAAGTTAAGCAAATCCGTCGGTCTTTTGGCGTTTCATCCTGGTCAAATGAGTTTTGGCAGTGACAGTGACAAGTGTTAATTTTTGACAACTCGTATCCTAATCGCAATCCCGAAAAGTTACATGATAGCAGGTCCTGTTTTCAGTCCTTGAAACAGGTCACAGGACGAGACCAAAAGTATATTCAATATTCGAAGAATGGATGGATGGAGGAAATATTTTTCTTTATGATTTCTATTGTGAAAGAAATAATTAATACAGAAATAAGATCTACATTAAGGTGCTTTAGAAATGTGGGGAATCTCAGGAAGTTTAACAATTCAATTTTGTATGGAAAAGATGAACCCTTAGGGGATTCTTGGCTTAGCTACATCCTTTTTTACCTGCCAATAACTTCATTGGTGGCTGGGTTTGTGAGTTCAATCCAGTTGTTAGTCTTGGAGTCCACATATTTGCCATCAATATAAAGCTTTGTAGCAGGAGCTGAGCTACTGTAATTTCTGCGCAGCAGTAGATGAGACTGAAATCAAACAATGTAAGTTCATCAATATTTTTTCAATAAAATAAAGTTCCTAATACAGTATCATCAGTGCCGTTACAAGGGTGGTGCATGCAGTGCCCGGGCACAGGGCGCAGACCTTGGGAGGGAAATGAACAGCCTAGGACCAAGTTTTGGGTCATGCATGGGTGCAGTTATAAAATATATAAGCTCACACTGGGCGCATGAAAGGCTAGTTACGACACTGAGTATCATCCTACACTTTGGATGCACTCTGCTTTAAAAACCTAGGTGCATTTCCTCTTAACTATAGACTACCACAACTTCAGAGTTTTATTTATTTATCTTTTAAATAATCCGCCTAAAACTAATTTGAAATTATTATCAATTATTGCTATTTAATGCATTCATAACATTAGAAATTCACATTAAAGTAAGTTAGTATAGGCTGTGTTGCCAGCCCTAGTGTCAGAGTTAATGTGCCGCCCGAAGACCTCTGACATGGCTGACGATTGTTATTATAGAAACTAGAACAAACAACCGGGACCAACAATTTAACGTGTCATCCGACCCACTGTAGCGCTCAGAAATAAATGCCACTCACAATCACCCATCCGAAGACTGACCGGACCGTCCGTTGCTTAACATCGGTGATCGATTAGAATCACCTAGACAAGCTACGCCATGAGCGCTACAGAAATTCAAATTCACATTTAATATTAAGTGAAAATAAATATGTCTGTTCATGACAGGACCAATCTTGGTAAGATTTGGCAAGAAACTAGTGTCTTATGGCCCAGGCCCAAACAGAGAAAAACGAAGCCACTGACCGTTGTTACTGCATAATTATCTAAACATCAAAACAATTTGGACGATAGGCGACATGAATGAAGTATTTAGCTGTGTATTAAGTATCTACCTATTAAAATAACAAGTTAAGGTATTAAATGAAACATGAAGTTAACGAGGCCTAAATCTGGGGGCTAATGTTTTACAATTAATAGCTACACATGCATAAAACACACATACTGAATTTGCGTCCTCACCTGAGAGGTAGATACTTTAGGAAAAATTTAAATCATGACAATCAAGATACATAAATAAAACTTTTTACTCATCGAATACGATTTTGTTTGCGCGTAACGAATTAATATGTACTTACTTCGGACTTCAAAAGTTTTATCATTGCAGAAGCCATGGTGATATTTCTTATTTAATTAAATGAAAACTCAGTGAGCGGCTATTAGGTAGGAAGGGGGCAAAGCCAACTGATTAAAATACAACTGCTCTGACCTTGAATTGATAAAATTAATTCCATTTGTCGTCACGCAAACATTCTTGTTTTTGATTTTTCGTTTCGTCGTTTCATTCGTGGTTCGGTGAAGGCAGGGTTGCTAGATCGTGTTTTTAAAATTTCCCCATATTCATGTATTATTTTCCCCAAAATTATATGTTTTGCAACTTTTTTTCGCCATCTTTTTTCAAACACAGGAAATAAAACAAATTATATGATATATTATAAAAAATGTAACAAACAATTTCAACAACTGAAGGGGATGTATATACTCATCATTATGAACAACTTATTTCTATATGGCTAACCCTGAAATCGCGAGAAAAAATCAGGTGTTCCGTACATTCTGTCCAAGGTCTGAACTTTTTGTATGGAATAGCTGTTTTTTTTTCGCGGTTTCAATGTTGGCCCATATTAAAAGTTGTTCATAATGATGAGTACATACACGCCCTTCAGTATTATAGAACTTTTTTGTTACATGTTGTATACACATACATAATATGCGTAGTAAATAGTTTTGTGTATGTACGTATTTATTTATTTTCTACAGTAGGTAAGCATGAAAGGTTTGTCACAGGAAAAACTTGTGCGCACTGTTTAGGTGGCATTTGTAAGCGTCTGTCTGCGTCGCTGACGACGCGACGGCTGCTGGCTGGGTGGTGCAACGACCGGTTAACTATAATTATCTTCGTTTATGCGCGACATCAGAACATTAATACTCCTATGGTATAATAAATTAGCAAACGGAGTACACGTAAACTCAGCATTCTTTGACGTGAGAAAACTAACTCCAAAATACCCCTTAATTCCTTTACTTTCCCCAAACATTTCCCCAAGGAATTCATTTCCTCAAAGACTTTTTTTCCCCACAATTGCGAAAAAACCCCCAATCTACCAACCCTTAGTGAAGGGCACGACCGGACGGAGTTGCTAGCTCGATACCACGGACGGATGCTATACAGCATGATAGCATCAAAAAACTGCTAGATCGCTAATATAATAAATAATAATTTGACGTGTAACTTTGGTGTAATTAGTAAACTATTGTATTGTAATAAAAATGATGTATAATCATTGTATCATAGAAAAAAGTTATGAATTCAATTTGATAAAAAATCTTCAGCCGATTCCGAAGCATTTTGTTAGGATGTCTAGAAAATGTGCGTTATTATTCCTATTTCCTATTTAGTGCTAGGAGCTGGCTTCGATCGACTATATAGACCATCATCAAATTCATCAACGGAGATGCCATGGAGGATAAGCAGTTGTAATGGAGCAACTTATGGCCGAAACTCAGATCATGCGGACAAAGTGTGTGAGTGTGACGTCACACTTATTTGATCAGTCTGCTAACGTCCACCACGCGTAACGGAAATTTAAACTTACATAACCTTATGAGGAAAAGTAAGTATACTTAAGTATTTTTTATTTGTGTTCTGTTCTGTAGAATTAAAAAACGCGACTTCTAGCGTGAAACTAAGAAATTCAGTGTTAATTCACTTAAGTGTTAGTTCCCTTCTCAAAAACTTTTTTCTGAATACCGCTAATTGGCAGTAGAATGTGCGGAATTTGCCACTCCTCCCACAAACCTTACACATTCTCGCGGGGTCACGGTTCTCACTATTTAAAAAATCCTTTGATCACCAGACCTCTCTGTTTCTTATACTCTGTGGAAGATGGCAATGGCGATAATCAGCTTACATATTTTCTGATACTTTTTGTGGGGGATGAGGTCAACACGCAACGCAAGTAAACTTTTATAAAAATAAAACAAAGGCACATGCCTTTGGCATTTTCGTATATAGAGTCACACACTAAAACAAACTCGCAAGACACACAATGGTTATAAGGTTTGTGATATAAGGAATATTATAATGTTCTGGAAGAGAGGTACGCCTTGTTTTACCATCTCCAATGGTAGGTAAAATATGCTTGAAGGGTGCTATATTTTGAAATTCAGTGCTCAGCTTACAAACATTATGCTAGATTTAGTATAGAAAGTGGTGAGTTAGCAACACTGAGTACGAAGTGAAGTCAGAGGAGCCGTCAGCCGTGGCGCACCTTTTTCCTTAATTATGGCATCGCACTTTGTGCATTCTTGCTATGGCAAGGTCAATTTATATTGTATCATCAAGTCAATTAAATCATAATCGAGTCCAAGTAATGCTCTAGTAAGGTTGTGGCGACTTTAGTATCAGCTATTATGGAGTTTCGAAAACAACACGAAAAGATATGTTTCACCACATTGTATCACTTGCCTTTTATTTTGCCACGACTTTACTTGGATATTAACGGCCTTACTTAAAAAAACTTTTCAACCGTTAGTAACTGCTTAAGATGCTCTGCCATCTTCTCTCTGACGTGAAGTTGCACGTGCTGGAAAAGGACAGAGAAGTTTAAGCAGTGACTAAGAGAATCGAGATTATTTTAGGTAAGGCCGTTACATGATAGCCCCGTAACTTTTCGGGATCGCGATTCGGATACGAGTTGTCAAAAATAGACACTTGTCACTGTCACTGCCAAAACTCATTTGACCCTGCAGGGCAAGATGAAACGCCAAAAGACCGACGGATTTGCTTAAATGCATTTGAGCAATTCCGTCTTTAATGCATTTGTTCGATAAAGATAGCGAGAGAAATCCCTCCGTGATACTGTGAAGCTGTGACAGTGACAAGGGACATTTATGACAAATCGCGATCCGAATCGCGATCCCGAAAAGTTACATGATAGCTCCGCTGATTGTCCTTAAGTGTGACTTACTGTGTGCGACTTGAACTGTGACTACGACTCATTGGTGTCGATTCTGTTGCACCGCTCACTAAACTAAACTAATCTGACAGGACTAAAATTATATGCGTCTCATTTCATTTCAATATGTTAGAAAAGGATGTCAACAGGTTTCGTCCTGTCAAACTAAGTTTAGTTTAGTGAGCGGTGCAACAGAATCGACACCATTATCTGGCGAAAGAAGGATCGATGATGAAATAATTATATATTCGGATGAAGGACTAATATCCATGCCCATAAACAAATTTAAAACAACATCACTGCACTGAATAACGTTCCGTTACACGTTTAGACACTCCTGTTATAATAAATATCTATAAAACTATTAATCGGTTCGATTTATACATTTAGGGCATGCGATGCACGTTAGTCAGCACATGACTATCATGTGAGTGTTGATTGTCAGTTTTATTGTAGTCTGCAATGATACATATAATAGTAAATAACTGTCAATAAATCTTAATAAAGTTATGAACCACTGCGTACACCGGAACTTAATCATCGTGACAAACTTTTTATTTTTGGCGTCGAACGACTTGAGTTTTTACACGACTGCCCAAAAAAAGGAGTGTTATGTTTTCAGGGTTCATGTATGTATGTATCTACGTGAGTTTCTTTATTCCACCATAATTCTGTCTTGTGACTCCTCAGCGTCACACAGTTTCATTTCAAATCAATCTTATACTTCTTTTATCACTAATTAGAAAGCTTTATTACCAAAGCTATTATGACGACACCAATGAATGTACTACCTATATAACAAAAAGGTTCAATGATACTGAAGGGTTTGTATATACTCATCATTATAAACAACTAAGGTAAGCTAAGGGTTTGTATATACTCATCATTATAAACCACTTTTACTATGGGGCCAACCCCGAAATCGCATTAAAAAAAACAGATGTTCCATACATTTTGTCCAAGGCCAATGAACTTTTTGTATGGAACAGCTGATTATTTTTTCATCATTATAAACAACTTTTACTATGGGGCCAACCCCGAAATCGCATTAAAAAAAAACAGATGTTCCATACATTTTGTCCAAGGCCAATGAACTTTTTGTATGGAACAGCTGATTATTTTTTCACGATTTCAGGGTTGGCCCCATAGTAAAAGTTGTTAATAATGTTGAGTACATACATACCCTTCAGTATTGTTGAACCTTTTTGTTACACGTTGTATAGTCTATATACCCTACACCCTACCATGTATTTTGCTTCTACCACAGCTTCTACACACTGTTTTGCCTGCACAAAGACATTTACACACTTAAACGACATAAATATGTACCTACCTCTACCTATATAATTTTATGTTTAAATATTTTAATAATAATGTTGACACACCGGGACCTTGCCAATGCTCTCTTTATGCCACGCACGTTTTGCATCCGGCAGGGTTGCCACTGGGTTGTCAAAGAGCCCGTTCATTGAACAATGAGGCTGTGTTGATAAGCACACACTTGAGCAAACAAACATCCACATAGTAACTTCACTGTAGACATGTGCTGATATAAATACCTCAACACCTATAATATGAAATGTTAACTCCTGTTACAGTATCTGACGGGTTCTGGTTCCTCGCGACTTCGTCCGCGTGCGGAAGAAATTCGGACCGCACCCAAAATTCAAAATATATACAACCGACTTCAATTCTGACTACCTGGATGACATCTTCATATATTCCAGTTATTTTGATTTATTCTAGTCATATTTATTTAATAACCAAACTACTGAACCAATTGCGATAAAATGTTTATGAGACTACCCCTGACTCTGACCTCTGTATTTTTCATCATCATCATCATCAGCGAGGAGCGTGGAGACGTCCACTGCTGAACGAAGGCCTCCCCCTTAGACCGCCACACTGTATGACAACCTGCCATTTGCATCCACCGGTTGCCCGCGATTTTTACAATGTCGTCGGTCCACCTAGGTACCAAACTAGGTACAAAAAACCTCTGTATTATTACTAAACAAAAAAATAACCATCAAATTCAGTTTTAATTGGCGGAGTAATCGCGTAGCATACAGACACACAAACACACACATACACAAAAAAACATACAGTTGAACTGAGACCCTCCTTTTTTGAAGTCGGTTGAAAACAGGGTGCTAAGATGATTTTCACGAAGCTTGCCGCCAGTGGCATAGATTAAGTATACTAACAATCTATGCCAGTGGTGTTTGTCTCGCTGGCAAGGACTCTTTGAGTATGATCAGCATGAAAGTTTTTAGACAGAGCTAGGACCATGATACTGTGGCTAGGACCTAGCCAGCGCTGACATGCCATGCCACGGGCTTGGCGGCTGGGCGACAGCGATTGGCGCAACCATCCGGCTATAAATCATACCTAAATCATACCTATAGCCTGACCAACTAACCAACCAACTGAGAGTGGAGGTACTAGTGGCCGAATATTTAAATGAAAGTAATGCATGAATCTATTGTATAGGTAAACCAAATTAATAAAATTATAATATAACCTAATAATAAACCTTTTATTATGTACTTATAATAAAAAGACATACTAAATTCTAATTTGTCAAATATTAATTAATGAATATTGTCCTCTCTTCTAATTTGCTGTGCCCGACGGGGCCCGTTGAACTTAAGTACCTACCTACTTAATTTTATAAACACCATGTACTGTACGGAATAAGCAATAAATAATCTGAATCTGAATCTACCATCGCGACTGAAAAGACTGGCATTGAAGAACCTTACACGACGCCGCCGCAGTAAACTGCGTTGCGCTGCGGCGCCGTGCCGCATCGCTCACCGATCACAAAAATTATCGTTGATATAAGTAGGAATTGCTCAGAATTCCATAGTCCGTGGTTGCCTATCGTCCTTCTGGTGCACCTCTGGATATCTCATCTCGACGAAAGGTGGACCAGCGCACCTCTAGTACCACTGTCTCGTACGAACAAGAACATATTGAGCGCCTCCAGTTTTACCTAAAGCAACCTTTCTGTAGTGGCGTTGCTACCGAAAAATGATTATGCTCTCTAAGGTGCGTCTTGAGTCGGAACCAATTTCTACAAGGAGCTCGCTCACTATTTGTTTTGTGTACGTCCCGTCGTAATTCGCCTATCCGTGGATTTGCGCCTGTAGGAGTTTACCTAAAGTTTAGTTTTTTTTAAGTTTTTTTTTTCTTTAATGTGGTCGATTCTGGCGGTTTTAATTAACAACCTATGATACGTAGGTACCTGCGTGGGTTTTGTAGCCATGTCATGTACGTGCCATGTAATTTAAAAAAAACATATTAAAGCGAAGCAAAGGTCAATTCCCACTAGTTCTATTGGTTCTTCCATTGATATAATTATTCGAGAACATCAGCATAGCTCGTTACCTGATTAAGTAGCAGAATAAGTGGTCGCCGTAGCAAAAAACGGCATGAATTAATTAATAACTACTATAATATTCTTTTTTTTTTCACTCCCTTTTTTTTTAGGCATATAAGTCTTTAATGTGGTCGATTCTGGCGGTTTTAGTTGACAGTTCTAAACTAACTAAAGTATTGCTGTCCTTAGCTAACATGCCTAGTAAAAAAGTGACAGCAATACTTTAGTTAGTTTAGAACTGTCAACTAAAACGCCATAATCGACCACATTCACTCACTCATCAGCCAGAAGACGTCCACAGCTGGACGAAGGCCTCCCCCTCAATAGGGAGGGGTTGCCATAATCCCCACGCTTGGCATGCGGCTTGGGGATCACAGAGTGTTACCACCGTTAACTAAGAGGACGCTGCTGCCCGTCCTCCGGTGATTCTGGATGCAGTTTTAGGACATAGTCAGGTACCCAGGTTCCATACATTAACTAGTTACTACAAAAAGTACATAGCCTACTACACAAAAAAAAACAAAAGGATTGTAATAAATTGTGTTATATACGTAATAGAAGTGACTATACGAGCGTGATGTTCGCCTGTAAGTAAGCATCACGTCTGAACTACTAGCTTTATTAGTAGGTATACCATCTCTATTTGTTCGAAGATAATTTGCCAACCGTTGATCCGATCTTTATAAAATTTTGTAAGTAAGTATTTCTTGTAAATACAAAATATCAGGTTCGATTCCAAAATCAAATCAAATTGAGCCAAATTGGTCAAGGGGCTTAGGGGTCGCGAGGTCTCAGCTCGCTGCGTACCTAGTGCTTATCTCTGAGACCAAATTTGTTCTTTGAAAGGGAATCTGGTGAGCGATTCTCAATACAAACGTTTTCCCCTATTTTCTTCCTGAACACTCAGGTCTACTGTAGACATGTCTCTGTCGTTTTATTTATTTTTTTCAGCAACTAAATATAACCTTCCAAAGATGACTATGAAAATATTAAAATATTTATTTTAGCAATTAGAAGCTGAAAAAAAAAAAAAAATACTCATACATGTCTACAATAGACCTAGACTTTATACAAAAAAAGACATTGCTCTAGCTAGAGTGTCTAAACGTGTCTAGCATCCGGTGAGCAATTTTCAATGCAAACGTATTCCCCTATTTTCTTCCTGGGTAATCCCCCTAAGGTTCGGCATATAATTATTATTTATGCCAGGCCGCAGCGGGGCGAAGCGCATCGCAAAAATCCGCGCAGATCGCTTTCATACATTTTATATAAAATATCACACACTATGCCACCCGGGGAGCAGCGTGTCGATTATTGTGCGACGAATATCCACGATTGCGATGCGGCCCGCCCCGCCCCGCTGCAGCCCAGGCCCCCTAGCACGCGCCGAGGACTAATTTGTCTTTCCCCGCGCGGGAAAGGGATAAAGCTAGAATATGGATACGTCTGTCTCGTTTTCGCGGGGAAAAAAGAGTGGATAGACGCATATCACGGCTCGCGTGCTAGGCGGGCAGCATAGTGTACGTTACGATACTCTAAAGAAAATATATAAAAATGATATTTTTTGTGACATACTTAATGAAATTTGACGCATAACTTTGGTGTTATAAATAAACTATGTATTGTAATGTAACTTTTTAAGTATACTGAACTTGAAATATGTCAATGCGCTGCGGCCCGGCACGTCACTAATATGCTACGCAAGCATTTATGCGATGCGATGCGCCCCGCTCCGCCCCGCTGCGGCCCGGCGTAATGTGCTCGTATCTTTTTTTTTCTTAGTTATTGGCATCGCACGATGTGCATTCTGCCAGAGACAAGTTTATGAATTTTCAAGTTTTTTGTATTAAAACCAGGTCAAATATGTCATGAAATCACGAATTTAGTCATAGTCGAGTTCAAGTCATGCCCTAGTAAAGTTGTGGCAACTTTACTATGAGCTTCTACGGAGTTTTGAAAACAACACGAAAAGACATGTTTCACCACATTATATCACTTGCCCACACTCGTGCATGTAATTCAACACTCAATGAATAAAACACCACCATTATTGTCATTAATTCGTGAAAAAACACAAGTTTAAGAAAATAATAGAATGCAACGACATGATTTTTCCGTTTTCCCGCCAAAACTCGCTCGTATCTTTATCCAACTGCGTCGCAACAACAGTTGCGATCTGGGACCTTATTTTAGAATCGTGCGCAAAGTTGCGCATGCGAAAGAAGCCGACTTTCAAACGATATTGAACCTTATTCCAAACAGTATCGTTTGAATTGAAGCTCCTTTCGCATGCGCTACGCTTGCGTACGATTCAAAAATAAGGCCCCTGTTCAGAATGTCGAGTTGTTTACGATCGCTGTTATACCTACTTGACGCAATAAATATACTGGGCACCTGTGCATAATGTGATTAATACATTACCCTTATCTTTTTAGCATAACATGCATTGTTTACGATAAATTCAAATAGGTACCTACTTTGACCAGAGAAAATATCGCTATGGCCTTGGTACTTCAGCTAACCATAAAAATTATGCAAGCAGATTGAATAGACTAGCAAAATAGACTGAAATAGATACTCATGTACCATATTCTTATGCAATTTATGCACATAAAAATCGAACTCCATGGATGTTAATGTAGGTTGCGTAAATAGTTGTGTAATTGTACCTACCTGTAGTTATATCCAGTTTTTATTGTTTTACTAGCTGACCCGACAGACGTGGTCTTGTTGGTCTTTGCCGGAAAATTCCTTATTTACCCGAGTTTCACAATTTTCCGATAAAATCTCCCATTTTTTTTTGTAAAGTCTTTATTTATCGCCATTTCAGTATTGCATTTCAGTCTTAGATTTCGGTCCAGTCGTTCTCACTCATGTGATGTTTCAACGATCAACGAACAGCATTTGATTTTTATTTGAAAAGATAGGTTGAACGGACGTGCGTAGTGGGTTTCTATTTTTGAATCACACGAATGAATTTTTCCTTTAATAAATTATGGGCCTTACTTAAAATAATCTCAATTCTCTTAATCACTGCTTAAACTTCTCTGTCCTTTTCTAGCACGTGCAACTTCACGTCAGAGAGAAGATGGCAGAGCATCTTATGCAGTGACTAACGGTTGAAAAGTTTTTTTAAGGCCGTATATGTCTAGATAGACTGATGGATCCTGAACGCGTCGAAAAAAATAGCGGTTAACTGTTAGCCTCTTATGCACGCACACTATAACAACGACAATGGTGCAACGCGTAATGGCTGTCACGCACACTAGTATAATAATGTTGGCCTGTTTTTTCATAAACAGTACGAGACTCTATTTAGACATATTATTTATCAAAGAATTAAAGCCCTTAGCCTTAAACAAAGCCTTAAGGAAAGTTGCCACGAGTTTATTAGGCATAACTTGACCTGGACTTGAATGGGCCTGGAATTACGATGTGTGACTTTCATATGACTGTGACTAAGACTTATTTGACTTTGACTGAAATTCGACAAAATCTTAAAATAGGTATTGAAATACTTGACTCTAGCAGATGCAGCAAGTGCGACGCCATAATTCTCTTAGGAGGAAAGAAGAAGGAAAGAGAAACGTTTGAAGTATGATGTAATGCTAATGCCAAATACAATATAAGCAGTGTATAAGTATTACGAGGCTGCCAGTACGCTGCCTACGCTGCCATTCTCTTTGGCCAAATAAAATGACCGCACGGCGCCAAAATAAAACAGGGGTTTAATACCTACATAAAAAGCGTTTTTTGAAGAAAACATTGTAAATAAGTATCTATTGTAAATGTTATGAAAACTCATGCGTATAGTAATTAAAAAATCGAGTCCAGCTGGTGTGCGCTAGCGTGTACACTGCACAACCGATAGGCCGGTCAACGACCCTTTTATCAGCGTAGGTTTACACTTAGGTACCTACGTTTTTCTATTCAGATCAGTCTACTATTATTTTCCAGAGAAGGTCGAATTAATATTACGTAGATACCTTAGTACCAACGTGACTTACAGTAAATACACTGACGAACCTTATTTTTCCTACCAAGCTCATACAAAGAAAAAAAGAAAAACCATTTTTATCTTGGTCTGCGGTGACATGTGGTTGTACCTAGTAGTACCTAAATTTTTTTTTTCTTAAATTTGTTAGTTGGTTAGTATTATTTACAGGGTTAGTTCTAATTAATTAGCATCCTTTTAAGGGCATATTCTGTACATCAAAACAAACAACTTTTACTATGGGGCCAACAATGAAATCGCGAAAAAAAAACAGTGTTTTCTTACAATTAGTTCAACTCACTGCCTTGGGCAAAATGTATGGAACAGATGATTAGGACTAATCCTGTATACCTATTACCTATTGGGTAGATGGACAGATTAGTTTTTTTTAACGTATAAAACTAATCTATCCATGGTCCATAATCGGGTGGATTATTATACCCGTGACAATGTGGTCGATTCTGACGGTTTTAGTTGACAGTTCTAAACTAATTAAAATATTGCTGTCACTTTTTTACTAGGCATGTTAGCTAAGGACAGCAATACTTTAGTTAGTTTAGTTCTGTCAACTTAAACCTTCAGAATTGACCACAATATAAAACATATATAAAAATATGCCTTCCGGTCGAGATGTTCGATCGTGTAGTTCGAGCAAGCGAACCACAAAGATTTTACGCCTCGAAGTTCGATAAGTTTTTAGCGCAAACACGAAAAAACATGTCGCTGCATTGTATTATTTTCCAAATCTTGTGCTTATTTACGCATCATATACAACGTGTAACAAAAAGTTTCAACAATACGAAAGGGCACGTATGTACTCGTCGTTATAAACAACTTTTACTATGGAGCCAACCCTGAAATCGCGAAAAACATATCAGCTGTTCCATACTATTTGTCCAATGTCAATGAACTTTTTGTATGGAACAGCTGATTTTATTTTCGTGATTTCAGGGTTGGCCCTATAGTAGAAGTTGTTTATAATGATAAGTACATACATGCTCTTTCGTATTGTTGAACCTTTTTGTTACACATTGTATATTATAATGTGGTGAGATATGTCTTTTTGTGTCATAACTCCATAGAAGCTTGTAGTAAATTTGACACGGCCTGACTAGTATTGACTGTAAATTACTATGTGTGACTTTGACTATGACTAAGACTCATTTATGACTTGAAATTCACAAAAATCTTGAAATACTTGACACTGGCAAATGCACAAATTGTGACGCCAGCATCGTCAGCGGCTTAACTACTCATTAAATGATAATGAATTAATAGCACGAAATTGTAGTGAGTTAGGTCAAGTCTAGATAAACTCTTTCATCGGTACAATGCTGTTAGTATCCACAGATAGGCTTAACCTGAATTTATTGTATATTATCTGCCTTAATGAGTCTCTCCAGTTAGTCACTCTTTAGTCATTATATATAAACTCTAACTGTAGGTACTTACATATTTGCGTCTCTCTACTTTTGAGCAGCGACGACGATAAGATGAATGGACGGGAAATAAGAGCACGGACTTTGAAGACTATTGTTGAGCGCCGGCTCTCCACTCGCTTCAGTCATACTCTACCTTTGCGACATGCGAGCCGTACGATACGACAATACAAACTTCTAATACATGTACATGTGTTTTCTTTTTGTCATGCAGTAATTAGATTCGCTACTCTTTTTCCGGCAAATGTAATAATATGCATACTTTTAGCTAGGTATGCTTGATTGTGTTGTCTTGTTAATTTTGATCGGTTTGCAAGCGCTGGGCCCGTCCATTCCATTATCACCGTCGCTGTTTTTGAGCATATAATAACGTCATGTAAGGACACAGGGTTTGATTGTCTTTGTGGTTCCTATATTATATTTTTTTTAATGGATGGGGGATATAAGGATACAGGGTTTGATAGTCTTTGTGGTTCCTATATTTATATATATTTTTAATGTTTTTTTTAAATATAAATATAATTTATATTATACCCATTTTGTTTTTGTTAATAGTCATGATTTTGATAAGACGCCATTTTATTTTACCTGGGCATGTCCTAAGACTGCAACCAGAACCACCGGAGGATGGGCAGCAGCGTCCTCTCCGTTAACGGTGGTGACTTTCTGCGATCCCCAAGCCGCCTGCCAAGCGTGGGGATTATGGCGACACGAGGAGGCCTTCGTCCAGCAGTGGACGTTTTCTGGCTGATGGGATGGGATGGGATACATTATTGGATACATTTTATAAGTTTGTTCAGTCCAATATTCGCGTAATGGCGTAGATTTACAAGTTTTTTTTTTAAAGATCTCTTATCTCACTCCCTAAACGGATCTCAATAAAATTAAATCTATCTACCTATCTATCTGCGTCTCTTTCTTCCTGATATATGAGGAAGGTGGCAACAAGGCGGCATCATTTTAGAGCAGTCAAATTTTTTACTTTATTTGAGAAATGATACAAAAGAATCGAATCTACAGATACATACTTTTTTGACATCGCACTTTATGCATTCTGCCAGTGTCAAATATTATGTATTTTTTCAAAGGCTTAGGACATTTCCCATAAGCAAGTGGCCTAGGCCTACTAAATAAAACAATAGTAGCAGAATATTAGTTTTAGTACTTTAGAAACATTTTTTAGATTTTAGCAATAAACCACTAGAAATTTTCCCATACCCACCCTCATACCCTTGTATGAACTAAGCCAAAATATAATATATAAAAGCCTTTTACAATTTTTGTCTATGTAACAACACCATAGCATAGGTATTTATGTTGACAAGAGTAATCAAGTATTCGCATAAGTAAGGCATAGGCAATGCCGCGTAGTGATAAGCTAAATATATTCCAATCTCTTCATTGGGTACAGTGACTGATAAATTAAAAGATATCGTTCACCGGCTTTATAAGAAGGTTTATCTATTTTTTTCTAGGCGATAACCAAAATAGAGCGGTAGTTAGAAATTGCACTATCTTACATCGATAATAATTTAACAAAAAACATATGAATAAATTAGGCCAAAGAGCATGTTATCTTTTTTTTTTATATTTGTTATGGTTTTTGTTTGTAATTTTTTTCGATGGTAATTAACTTTTTTCTATGGAACAGATGTTTTTTACGTAAGTTCTTGCTTTGGCTCCTTAATAAACGTGGTTCACAATGGTCATGCGAAGACAAAGTTATGCCGTTACGTGCACCCCTGAATTCATCGTCAAGGTTGATCCCAAATACAATTTGCAGTTGGCCGATTTTCACTAAGTTTTTTTTGTTTGTGTTTTTATAGGTACCTACTTTTTAGTGTTTCTCTACCTAAAATGAAACTTCACACTTCCATGTATTTACACGACATGACAATAAAAATATGAACGGACCCCCAATGAGGATTCACACTGCAACTTTTTTCCGCTAGGTGGCGCATCGTCGATGCGGCCAACATGCGGCCATAGTCAACTGACAGTTTCAAACATTATTGGACCGGACGACCCTATCGCCGTCATCACCTCGGCGGCGCTGGGCTCGCCCGAACCGACTAAGGTAAGAGCCCCTAATTCCGACAGTGTCCCAGTACTCGACAGATTTAAAAAAATGGCCTGCTATTTATTTCTACCGCGAACTAAATAAAAACTTTTTATGCCAACACATTTTTGGTAATATGCTAGATAATTAGAATAGAAACATAAAGCCATTAAATACAATAGCGCTGGAGAAAAGATCTTTCAAAGTTAGCGATTCCGAAATTTGTGCTTTTTGTGAGGTTTAGTTACTGAATTGTAGTACTGCGCACCACAGTTGTTTCTAAGTTTCGAATGTTCAGTGGGCCGCTTTGGTAAATGTAATTATTTTGTGTAACACTTAAGTTAGTTACCTAACGATCAAAACCTATATAATTGTTTTCTTTTTATTACTAGCATCTTTTTTTGCATGTGACATCTACTGGTACATCATATCCCTAATTGACCCAATACTCGTCAATATTAAAATTAAACTTGACGGGTACTGGGACATGTTTGACTAATTGCAGGTAATGTCGACATAGAGTATATTTTAAACCCTATTGCGTCGTGATACGGTTTACGGTTGTAACAGAGGCGGTAGCTTTCTTTCACGTGCCTTGATTTTCACGTGAATAAAAAATAATGAGGGTACCATATGTATTTTAAAGTCTGGAAGATATCGGTGGTTGGCGATAAGGACATCGATCGCTCATTGCACTAGTCGCTATATTTTTGTGTAAGATACCTCCTTGTGTTTATTCATGCAATTTTTGTTTTCAATTTAATAATAGGCTAGCATTTGACCGCCATCACACATGCAGATGTCAAGCGACGATGTTGTTTGAAAAAGAGCACGCTTGCCTAGAACTTTGCGGTTCACTGATGATTTGAAGGTTATCATCATTATCGTCAGCCCGGAGATGTCCACTGCTGAACGATAGTACAGTGGGGCGGTCTAACAGGTAGATAGACCGCCACTCTGTACTACAACCTGCCATTTGCATCCACCGGTTGCCCGTAAATTTTACAATATCGTCGGTCCACCTAGTGGGAGACCTTCCTTAAATGCGTCTTCCGGTACGTGGTCGCTATTCAAGAACCTTTCTTTCCCATCGGTTATTAGTTTTTCGAGCGATGTGTCCATTGCCACTTGCAAACCCTGCGAGCTATGTTGCTGACTTTGGTTCTTTGGCGAGTATCCTCGTTCCGAATTTTATTGCGCAATGTTACTCGGAGCATAGCTCTCTTCATTGCCCGTTGTGTGACTCTGTGTTTTTCCAAAAGGCCCGCAGTTAAAGATCACGTTTCAGTTCCATATGTAATCACTGGCAACACATACACCCTTGTCCGTTCCAGTCCAAGAGCTTGAAAACGTCTTCCAATGCGTTTGTGCACAGTTTCGAAGAAATAACGTCTCCATGTCTCACGCCTTTCTGCGATTGGACTAGTTTTGTGCTCTCAATGATCTCGATTGATGATTTGAATATACTCCAATTATATTTTTATATAGAATAAATAGTTTTCTGTCTACATCATTTATATCCTTAGAGGAGATCATGGCTGAAAAAAATGGATGAAAGAAATAGCAAAAGCTATTGAGACAGTATCAAGAGGAACTTCAGCTTCCTCAGCTGCAAAAGGATATGATGTGCCACGGCTCAATAGCCTGAACAAAGGGCTCACTCACTGTTTAGACAGAAAAAGAGGCAAACAGTGGGTTTCCTGTCATCAAAGATCAGTCACAGGACAGTGTCAGCATATTACAAAAACAAAATAGGAAAAAAACAAACCGACAACCCTGATTACCAATGGTTGGAAGTATTTGTTAAACGGCACGCAAAACTTGGGCAGAGGGTTTCCCAAAACTTGTCACAGACAAGTGCCCTAGTCAGAGAATAAGATATCCGCACGTGGTTCAGAGAAATCTAGGAGTACTATACACCGCATGATCCGTCTGTAGATTCACGAAATTTTTTAAACTGTGATGAAAATGAATTTTTCTTATCTCCAACCGCAAACAGGTTGGTGCAGGTTGCTAGCGTGCCCCCCCGTGGGTACCCGCCTTGTCGGGGCGGGGGGGCTTAGTAGCCGTGGGAAGTGTCCCCACGGTGAAGCTAAGAGGTACCCGAGGTGGGGCCGCGGAAGCGGCCACCGGGGGGGGGGGGGCTAGGCCACTGCACGGGCCTGAAGGATGGAGACAGGTCAGAGGGGCCAAAGCTCTCCACTCCCAAAGGCCACGGCAGGGGCTGGGCTTGTGGGTCCGGAAATGAGGGCTCTCTACGTGTCCCTCTGAGTAGCAGAGGGCACAGTGGAGAGTGAGGAGGGACAACCGGGTGGTGGGCTCATCAAGGGCTTTCCTTGAGGGGGCACCCACCGGGTGTGTTGTGGTGGGGCTGCGGGATGGGGACAGGCCAGAGGGGCCAGAGCTCCCCATCCCCAACGGCCGAAGTGGCAGGCGGCGGGGCCACTCACCTGACCCGCCGCATGGAGGCCAGGGCGTTCGGACGTAGGGCCGTCCGACGCCCATCTCGCTGGCATGGCCTCCGAGGTGGATGCACGATGTGTCTGGGTGTTCGGACACATCGTCATCGGTGCGGGAGGAGCTTCGGCTCCCCGTGGTGGGCCCGAAAGGGCGGCGCCGTCGAGGTCGCGGATGAATGCGAGAGCGTACCCGTGACCTCGACAATAGGCGCAGTGTGGGAACACCGTTGGGTTTTTAGTCGGTAGGGGTGCCATCGAGTCTCACTCTGGCATCGAGTCCGACATAACCCTCCTGCGCCCTGACAGGAGGGTATGCGTAAGTGCATTTCCCAACGTAAAAAAAAAAAAAAAAAAAAAAAGGTTGCTAGCGTGGTTAAAAAACGTGTTATGTCTCAAATGTTGCGGAACACAAGAGTGTGTCACCGTTCTTTTAATAACATAAAAGTCATCGGCTAAGCTAAGTCAGCATTTCTTGCAAGTCTTGCAGCGATTCTGCCATGACCAGGACCACGATATCATCGGCGAACCGTAGGTGAGAGAAGTGCGCGCCGTTGACAATTATGCCTTTTCCTTTCCAGTCCAGGGTATTTAACATATCTAGGGTGTTAGTGGGTCGAGACCCGAATCAAGATCTGGGCAGTATTGCAGTCCCTTCAGCGATGTCATATCGACTATAGGTATATCGAAATGTTGAAGTGTATAAAACTGCTATCATGTATAAAAAAGCTACCATGTCAATCCGATTGCAGGACAAGACCACAAAACCAATCCAATTGCAGAAAAGGGAGAGATGAGGAGACGTTATTTCACCGAAACTGTTCACGAACGCGTTGTTGGACGTTTTCAAGCTGTTGGACTGAAACGGATTTGGCACTAACATTAATAGACATCACTCACCTTCGATTTGTCGATGATAAGGGTCATCATGGCAGAGTTGCTGGAGGACCTCAATACAATGCTCAGCGACCTCAGTAACGTTTCCCAATAGGAGGGTCTCAAAATGAACACGGACAAGACGAAAATCATGTCCAATGTCCACGTTGTTCCCGTGCTGATGGTTTATCTATCTATCTACCTCGGACAGATGGTTCAGATAGGTAGGTCCAACTGCGACAAAGACGTCGCCCGAATCTAACTCGGATGGGCGCAGCGTTCGGGAAATTGCGTAATATCTTCTCGTCCAAAATCCCACAGTGCCTGAAGACAAGAATCTTCAACCAGTGTATTGCCAGTCATGGCTGTTGGCCTTTTGCAGAAACTCAGAGTCACACAACGTGCAATGGAAAGAGAGTTACTTTGCGCGATAAAATCTGGGACGAGGGACCAAACGACGAGGGTTTGGATATTCACCAAAGAACCAAAGTCACCGACATAGCTCTCAGAGTTTGCAAGTCGGAGTGGCAATGTGCAGGCCAATTGCTCAAATAACTGATAACCGATGGGGATGAAAGCTTCTTGAGTGATGACCACGAACCGGAAGACGCAGCGTAGGCAGGCCTCCCGCTAGGTGGACCGACGATATTGTGAAATTCGCGGGCAACCGATGGAACCAAATGGCACGTCGTCGTATAGTGTAGCGGTCTAAGTGGGAGGCCATCGTTCAGTAGTGGACGTCTCCGGGCTTTCTTAATACATCTCTACGCATGCAAGCAAATACACCCTTAATAGTTTAATTCTGTTTGACCAGTACCTTACGCTGTGCGTTGTCAGTCAGTCAGTCAGTAAGTAGGACATTGATTCTGATAGTACTGGATTTTGCAATTATAATTTTACTTTTGTCACTGACATTTAGCTTTTACTTTGGTTATTTTCGTTCTATTTATTCTCTGTATTTTCAGTTTATTGGGTCACATTGCAAAAAAACAATATGAAAATGTAATTAATGTGAACCTTAAAGCTGAAGTACTAAAGTTCAAATCGGTATTAATAATTGCCGAGTACTGGGACAAATCTGTCGAGTACTGGTACAAATCTGTCGAGTACTGGTACAAATCGCCTCTTGTACGGTTTTTCAATTATTTTTATACTTTATTGTTTTTCTATCACTCTAAAAATAAATTAAATGAAAAGAATGATAAATCAGCAACCACGTCACGAAATTTCATTTTCCTAAGTTAACAAACAGAGGCGTAACGAAGCTGTAAAGACAGCTAGGTTCAGAAACTGTCGACTACTGGGTCTCTTACCTTACTCCTAGCAACAGGAAGTATTCGGTTTTTGGTATAGGCGCCGGTTACCAGAGGCACACGAACACGCACCGACCTTGCCCGCGAAGTCGAAAACTCCCCAGATCTGTCAGAAGATAGGTTAGATTCTCTCCAAATAGTCAACCAGATCAACCTACTAGGGCCCCAGGGCACACCCCCTCCCCCCCCCCCCTTCTGGGGTGCCAAAGCAAGTCTGACCCCACTCCCGGCGACGGCCAAGCCGAGGTTCGTACCGTCTGAAGCGCCCTTGAGCTAGTCGCCTATAATCTAAACTAGGCCTAGCGCCATTTGCGCTTGCCTAAAGTCCGGTGACGCTGTAGAGGTCATCTGAGGCCAACATCATCAGTGATGCATAAAAAAAAAAACAATATTGTTGTTTTTTTTTTCTACAATTTATTGGTTTTATTATTATATTATATTATATGACTTGGATTACCAGGGAGAATCTGCATAATATACTGGTTTGTACAGTAATATTTTTCCTTGCATTAGCAAGGATAAAGACACAGCTTTAATGCTTTTTAGCTTTTTGTTGGACAGAGCTTAATAATTAAAGCACACTGCTTTAATGCCTTTAAAGCTCTGTCCAACATTAAATGTAAACAACTTGGTATCTAGCCTACAAATCTATTTTCAGGCCGTCAACAGTTTTATGGCACCACAGTACCCAGTATTTTTCCTTGGACTATAGATTATCGACAACAACGACAAGGTAGTTCTATTTATTATATTATATGTAAGTACTTACATCAATCATCAATATATATAAAAGGCTCTGTCCTGACTGACTGACTGACTGACAGACAACGCACAGCCCAAACCACTGGTCGTACAGACTTGAAATTTGAAGGGTGTATTTGTCTCGATGCGTAGGGGTGTACTAAGAAATGATTTTTCGAAATTCGACCCCTAAGGGGCGGGGAGGGGGAAACGTGCGGGGAGTTGGTAGAGTCGGTAGAGTCGGTAGTGTCTGTAGAGTCGTTGTGTCGAGTTGGGGGGTGGGGGGGGGGCTAAAAACATTGCTCGGGATGACGGGGGAAAGTGGTGAATTTTGGGAGCGGGCCGAATTTCTTCTGTACACGGACGAAGTCGCGGGCGACTTCTAGTATAATATAATAGGACCACCTATGTGAAAATCAGTACTTAAGGCACACTTGTGAACCGGCCATCGTCAACGCAATAAGCTATTATTCGAGCTGTTATCGCTGGCAGCGCGATATCAGCGCAATCTATAGAGGCAAAACATTCTCTATTTCTGCGCGCGTGGGTCAACGTACCGTGTATCGCTCATTTAGCTGTAAACAAAGTTTATCGAACGCGCCTACCTCCAAACAATAGCACAAACAATAGGCTTTTGCCGCGACATTAAAATCATAAAGGTATTTTTCCGAGGGAATGTTAGAGGCATAGTTCACTGGTGTTTACTGACCGCGCATGGTGATCGGTTTGGTCCTACTGAAACAATGAAAACTCTGGAATATTAAGGCGTTAATAACTCGGAGAAAGCAACAAGGAAGGACCAGTATTCCAGCAAAACTCGGAGGTGTAATCGGGATGCCAGAAGGCTGAGGAAAAAAGCAAATTGACAAAAAATTGCAAAATGTCTTGGTGTTTCATTATGAAAACTGTCGTGGTTTTGGCACATTTTTGTTTTATTTTTGGGAAAACTAACGTTTTATTAAATCGGATACTCCAACCGACTAGAGTTTCGATCACATCCGGTAACCTTTTTCGAAGAATGAAAACAGAGCACGACGCGCGTAAATGAGAACCAGAAAAAAACCAACATCATGACATCATGAGAATCATGTAACTTTTCGGGATCGCGATTCGGATACGAGTTGTCAAAAATAGACACTTGTCACTGTCACTGCCAAAACTCATTTGACACTGCAGGACAGGATGATACGCCAAAAGACCGACGGATTTGCTTAACTTAATTAAGGAAATCAATTCATTCGTTCGATAATGATAGCGAGAGAAATCCCTCCGTGATACTGTGAAGCTGTGATAGTGACAAGTGACATTTATAACAAATCGATCCGAATCGCGATCCCGTGCAGTTACATAATATGATTAGGCTGCAGGACTCGGCCGCACCGAAGGTCACCGGATGTGATCGAAACTATAGCCGGAGTATTAGTTAGATCACATCCGGTGACCTTTTTCAGAGAGTGAAAACAGAGCATGACGCGCGTAAATGATGCTTTTTCCCGTATAAATAAAACAAAATGTGTCAAAATCTTTTCATAATAAAATTGCTCTGGAATTTGTTTTGTAGCTCATTTTTATAGTTCTTAGCCCTGCTGGAATGGCAATGGCAGGCGTTATCTCTTACTATCGATCGTCTTGTTCGATCCGTTACATGTTGTGACTTATACCATAAAAAAAACATTAAATTAATGCTACAGATTTGCGAAATATATGATTGGAAGTGATATCTAGTTTTAAACAATGTTCAGTAAACCTGGCGTCTTCTCAAAAAACCTTTCAGTGACTTTTTCATTCCGCTTGAGGTGCAGGATTTTTTGCATTTTCTCTGGCCTGACACAAGTCACAACGCAGTCAAGATCATTAAAAAAACGGCCCGTATTTTTAGTTCACTAACATGACTGTTTCACGGCGACCACGGTTGTTTCGGTTTTCCTATCGGTTGCCTAGAAGAAAACTTTATGTTGTTCGCTTTGATAAATTATATGTCTAGATAGACTGATGGATCCTAAACGCGCCGAAAAAAATAGCGGTTAACTGTTAGCCTCTTATGCACGCACACTATAACAACGAGAATGGCGCAACGCGAGTGTAAGACATGGCTGTCACGCACACTAGTATTATATTGGTGTCGATTCTGTTGCACTGCTCACTAAACTAAACTAATCTGACAGGACTAAACTCATACGCGTCTCATTTCATTTCAATATGTTAGAAAAGAATGTCAACAGGTTTCGTCCTGTCAAATTAAGTTTAGTTTAGTGAGTGGTGCAACAGAATCGAAACCAATGTTGGCCTGTCATTTCTCGTTCATAAACAGTACGAGACTCTATCTAGACATATTATTTTATTTATTTATTTATCTTATTTTATTTTATCAATGGTTGTTCGTTTGATCGCACTGACTGGAAAAAAGTTCACATAGTCCGACTTCGTGGTTGAACCACGTGGCCACAGCCGATATAACATGTTCCTATGTCTTTATAGTCTTTAGCATAAAAAGGTTAAGCTACTGGAAGACACGTCTCTTTGACCTCTTTTCTGCCGTTTATTTTATGTTTTGTCATAGTGCGTGGAATTTGGCGAATTAGACTCTACATTTGAATAGGGGCCTTAACATTGTTATGGCACATAATTCACGTGCAGAGTATACCCGAGTAAAACAAATATTCAGCACTTGTTTAAATATCCGTACTGTCCCCGTTTCGTTTTCACAACGACTGGATTATTCTATAGTCTTCTTGTGAAAGAAGTGCTTCAACACATAAGTATAGGTAGTAACTAGGTACTTAGTGCCAAAACTGCGCGTGATCTTGTGCACAAATCACTCGGGGCCAGACTCCCATGAACACCCTCTTGATAGCAAGGACACTGCCAGAGTAGAGGCAGACTCTAGGCGGCGACAGCGCGGCGCGCGCGGCGGCGTGGAAGAGGCTAAGGCGCCTGCGCCGCGCCGCCGCCACCGCCTCGATTCCGCCCCCCTGCGCCGCGACTCTGGCAGCGAGTCTGTGTGGTGTATGCTGACCAATTTGATTATAGGTATAGAAAAGCTAGAAGAGGCACGCCTCCGTCCCAACGCCGCCTCGACTCATCATTCTGTGTGGGATGCGCCTTAGGATCAAATTATAAACAGCATAATTTTCTGGAACATTTTTTAATGGAAAAGCTGATTGTTTAAAAGTAACAGAAGTAGCCTGCCAAGCGTGGGGATTATGGGAACACCCCTCTATTAAGGCCTCGTGCTTCGTGCAGCAGTGGACGTTTTATGGCTGATGACGGTAGGAGCTGTAGAGCGCTACCTCAGTGCATTTCATTAGGCAACCATATCAACCGTGAACATAAAACATCTAAACGTAAGCTTATGTTAATGGAAAAATGCTAAGAACTCATTCATGAGCGAAGTCGGTTTTGATTTCAGAGACATCGTTGTAAGTGTTAGTTTCAAAGACATATGGTTTCTGCCATGCAGGTGATTCACTAAGGAGAGAGAAACCTTGCAAAGTTGCAGCTCCTTTGCTCATATTCAAACTTACGCAAATTGTTTTGAAATAAAGTATGACAGAAAATAATTGTACACTGATGAACACGTGCTTTTTTGACGAGAGTGAAATCTTAGAAAGATGACTGTTTTACGATGGCTCTATCTTTTTCTAAGGAAGCGATGAAGATTATTTACTTGTATCGCGTAGTATTATAAGTTATCTGTGCATTTCTACATAGCTAGCCCAAGAATGTGATTTGAGTAAAATTGTATTATTACCAACGAACCACTCGAACAAAAACAAAAAGCCAATTTATCCCACCCAGACCTTTACTCCGCTCGATCAATAAAATATGTTGAATGAAAAACCAATAGGCATGCGAGTGAAAATTAAAAATTCCATTCAGACAACATGTAGGCCATTTCTCAAACAATAGGTAATCACCCGGCAAAGCTTTACAACCCGGTTATTTTAACTCCAACTTATTTGCCACTGTTAAAAATATTTCCTCCAACAATTCCGGTACAAAGGTGTCTAGACAAATACAGAAATGAAGTGACACAGCTGCATTGCAAGTTATCTGTACCTAGTATTATTTAAGCTATCTCTGTAAGGTTGTCTGGGGGAGCCGTTTTCGTTTAATCTTAATAAAACTTACAGCTGTCGTATAAAATGTTTAGTTCTTTCTTTTGGCCACCTGTGAAAGTATGTTGGTAGGATGGTACCTTTATTTTGTCAGTGCATACCATTTCCTAATGTTTGTAGGCTGCAAACAGTAACGTTTTATTATGTCATCCCTGTATTTGAAGAGCGATCTTTTGTAATCCTGTAGGAATTTTAATACCTGTAACATGATTAGACAATAGGAACATTTTCATAGTAGGCAAGTCACGTACAGAAATACTTTTGATATACTCTGATATACTCTGTAGACTACCTTTAACTTCAGTACAGATGGGTCATTGTAAACTCACCCCATAGCTACTACCTAGTCAAATGATTGTTGTCCCAAAAAAACTCGCCCGTTGGGGTTAATCAGGTCAGGATAATATATCAAGTAGGTACCGCAAGAATCAAGATGTACCTACCTATAGGAAATTCAGAAACAAGAAGAAGATTTTTTTATACTGTCAAGTGACGAGACGAGCAAAACTTTCACCTGGTGGTAAGCGTCACGCCTGCCACCTATGCTGCCACTAACAGTAGCAGTGCTAGAATTGTGAACTTGCGAATACAATCCTGCGCCGCACTGCACTGCGCTCGTCACCCTGAGATATATAAGATGTAACATTGCCCTTCAAACCGGAACACAGTAATGCTTGCACACTACTGCTTGGCGATTGAATAACTGGCAAAGGTGTGGTACTTCCCCAGGCGGACTCTGCAGTAGAGTTGCTAGAGTCCTACCACAGGACGTTATCTATGGAGTACGCTGAAAATCAGCCCTGCGTAGCCCTCCGGGATCACGCAGCACAGCGCTGAGCGTACCCCTATTGCCAAACAACGAATGTTGTGTTTTATTTTAGTGCTGTTCTCGTGTTTTTGGCAATAAATATATTCTTGTTATTCTGTCTTATTATATTTCTCAAGACGGCTAGTCCGCCTCTGCCTAAGAGATAGTTAGCTAGCTAGTTACGAATGAGATTGACCCTCTATATCTAGTTATTAACCAGCTCACCAGTATCAGGGCATCACACTCAGATTAGAAAGGCCAGGCAGATTGCTACAGTGTCAACTCCCACAGATCGCAACCTCTCATCAACTTTAAAACAACACACACGCCGACCTATTTTCAAGACCTCTGACTGATAGTTTAATGTAAACTAATCAAAGAAGTGTGCCATTTCATATTAAATAGGTACTTAGGGTATGCATAGATATTTATTCTAATCATCTGTATGAATTCGCCTTTAGTTTTAAGGAAAGGGTGAGTACTTTTTATATGGAACGGGTTGAGCTTGCCGAAGCATAGACAAGTTCTAAGTTGGAACACGCTTGCTCAAAATGATCTCTCTTCGTTTGGAGATCCCTGGATTCAATGGCGGATTATCCATAAGACAAACTGGGCACGTGCCTAGGGGCGCAAGGTAACAAAGGGGCACGCGGGGAAATTTTCATAGGAATAATAGGGTAGATGACTGATGTTTATATCGTTGAAACCAATAGTTTTGATGAAGAATTTAAGTAAATATAGTATATGTTTATGAAACAATTATTTAAATCGGTTAATAATGTTCTGATATATGAGCGTTTAAAGTTTTTGTTAGATACATCTCTGTCCCTTTCCCACAAAACAAAAAATGATGTCACGCCTTACTTGTCAGAATAGAATTTATATGGCGTACAGACAAGTGACGTCACGATTTGCTGCTTCGCCTCTCTGTCTAGCATGATATTAAAATGCTTATAAGTTGCTTATTTTTGATCAGATTTTCGTTTTCTTTTTATTAATAAGCTATATTTATGGACCACATTTTAATAGGACAATAAAAAAAACCAGTCATCTAGCCTATTTCCCCGAATAACTTTTTAGGTTTCATTTTCTGGTATAAACTGTGTTAATTAGATCGCTATTGTTGTTTTACAGGCGTCATATTCAGATGGAAATGCAAATAAAAAATATTAATAGTAGATTACTCACCTAAGCAGCAAAAGTAAAGAATGTCTTCATGAATGTCGTCATCAATGATGGCTTCTTTACTTGCTCCCGTGGTGTGTATACGATTGTACGTGCCGCTGTGGGGAGGAAGTGGTTCCTTTCGCTCCGCGTAGCGGGGCTAAAGTAGCCACACAGGCACGTAAAAATAATTATGCTTAGTGCATTTACCGAGTGTCATTACTCTAGCTCTGATAATTACGAAATATCAACACTAACTTTTAGGAAAACCTAAATCTTTAACAACCTCCTGCACTCAGCCTGTTATGAATAAAAAACGGTGAAAATAAGTTTCTTATTAAGAAAACTGACGTGGTTTTGACACATTTTGTTTTATTTATACGAGAATACTCACGTTTAATTAAGTCAGAGTATCCGATTTATTTAAACGTGAGTAATCCCGTATCAATAAAACAAAATAAGTTTCTTGTTTTTGAATTTTTAGTATATATAGTTTCAGTATAATAATAGTAGCTTTAATAATTACCAAGTTATAGCCTTAACTTTTAGGAAATATTAAATTTTAACACCCAATTTTACCCTGTTAAGGATAAATTTCGAAAAACGGTGAAACTAGTTTCTTAATGGTACTATACTTAACAAATATGCGAAGTTATACACTTTCTCTCTTCATACAAACTTTAACGCACCATTTCGTCTCTATATAATATTAAATTAACTTTTTTGTTTTTAAATGCTTTGTGTATACTGATTTTTATTAATCTAGCTTTAAGAATTACGAAGTTTAGTCGTTTTAGCTTTTAGAAAAAGCTTTAACTTTAACACCCCTTTTCACCTCGTTAGGGTACGAATTACAAAAAAACCGTGAAAATAAGTTTCTTGGTTTCTTTAGTTTAGTATATTTACCAACTTTTATTATCGTACATGAAAAAAAATATTCAACTCCTTAATAATACCCATTCATCATTTAAAAAAAACACAAAAAATGGTTTATTTAATTATGTTTGCCTAGAACGCTCACAAAATTTCAGCGCCGTGGCACAATTTTTTTTTACCATTTTGTCTTTTCATCCCCAATAAAGCATCTTTAGGGCATAAATTTCGAAAAATCCTGAACCTTTCTTTATTTTTGATGTTAAATCTGCAAACCGAGTCTGAACGACGTAGCTCGAATTTTATTTTTTATTTTCTATACAAAGTTTAGGGGTCAATATCACCCCCTGAAAGGTCGAATTTTGAAAAATCCGTTCTTATTGTACACCTAGACCATTAAAGGAATATTGGGTCCAAATTTCACATCCCTACAATAAGCGGTGTAGCCTGGGCGATGATTGCTAAGAAAAAGGGACTTGCTTTTATATATTACTAAAGGTCGCCCGCGACTTCGTCCGCGTACTGAAGAAATACGGCCCGCTCCCAAAATTCACATTTTGAAATAAACAATTAAAATTCAAAATTTCATCTCCCGTTTCACCCTCTTAAGGCTTGAAATTAAAAAAGCAAAGATAAAAGTTGTATATTGTGCGTATATTGTGATTTTTACTTTGAAAATGAAGGACTTTCCATACACAACTGCATCCCTTTTTTCACCCCTTCGGGAGTGGAATTTTCAAAAACGCTGAGTCACTTTTTACTATATATATACTACTTAGCGCACACTTTCCGAACAACCCAATAACGGCGCGGGGTTATGTAATGCTACCACAGATCAAAAGTCTTTAATTTGTACCGTTTCTGTTGTAACTAGAGATTACGTACCTACACGAACGAATTATGTATTACCAACTGCTTATACGCTAATTAATTTATATTTGTTAATTTGTAATAGTTGCATGTTTGTTGCACCTTTGCGCTACTATTGAATGTGAATTACAAAACGATCTAGAGTTTACAAAATAATTCAAAAGATAGTACCTATTGATTTGATAAGATTACAAACCTATATGAACATTGTATAATTATGTTACGTTACAAAATTAGTAACATAAACACCCTCTTTGTCGTAAAGTACTTACTGCTTAATTTAATGAGAACAAAACTAAAACATAATATTACTCGTAAAGATATTATTCGTTTCTATATACAGGAAAACAACGCTGAAAAATAAATAATTACTTAGATAAGCGGTACGTTAATGTAACGCATATAATATCCGGTAGGAAGTAGGTATGAACGACTGCGTGAAGTAAGTAATTAAATTTTCATATCAAAATTCTACATAAGTTTGTTACTATACCAAGAAATCGGACGGGACGGACCCGTCCTGCAGGGCTAGCATGCGCACCGCGAGAAAAAATACTCGATTCTTAAAAACAGGACAAGGCTACGAATCTGTATAAGTTTGTCTCGTTTTCGCACGACATAAAGACACGACAAAATTTTCTCGCGGTGCGCATGCTAGCGCTGCAGGTAATTACATTTTTCACGTGCCGTCCCGTCCGTTTTCTCGTCACGTGTATTTTGTTACCTACTTTATTTTTATATGCAACGATTTCAAGAAATCGTATCGTTCCATCCAGCAGGAGAAAAAAAACACGTTACGTATGCACTAAAAATTGACATGACCCAATCGCCTTCGAAGGTATATCTATAAGCATATGTCTAGCACTGGACGTAAGCAGTGCATATCATAACAGCATAGCATAGTCGGCAGACTGATTCTGCTAATGCAATAAGTACCTTTATCTCACCAGTGACCCGCCCTGGCTTCTCAAAGGTATACATTATTATTATTATTATATTCATTTATTTCAGACACATTTAGTCCATAATTATACATACTTACATTAACATTATTCATACACATTAAAAACATTAAATTAAAAACAAAACACCAACATCATAATAACTATAAATAAATTACTAATTTCAATTAATTATATAACATTACAAAAGAACCAAAAAAATAACCAATAACAATACAAAATGTCAAAAAATAAAAAATAAAATATCTTAACCTATATTTTGGATGGATCCGGAATGCTCAACATGTAATTGTATGAAAATGACATTAGCAGTCACGTGACATTTCTCATAATGTAATTTTCATACAGTTTTATCTTTCTGCAGGCGTTAACGCTAACAGAAAGTGGTTCTTGTCTAGACCCCCAGATCCATCCGCCCGGCGAACAGCTGCAGGTAGCTGTTGGAGCCACCTCGCACACGGCGCATGAGGGATGCGACTCGCTTGCGCATGATAGCCGGGAAGCTATCTATCCGCGCATCCGCAAACATCCCTGATGCGCTACACCAGCGTGGCCGAATCATCAGCAACCTGAAAGGCGATGTATGACTTTTTGGTGTGCTTGACCCATAGGCTGCAGGTATAAAAAGACTGACAATGTGCTCTAAAGAGTGTAGCCTTGACTTGTGCAGTGCACCGTGCAAACCTACGAGCCAGCATATTGGCCTGAACTGATAACGCCCTACGCTTCCTCTCAATGTCCATGTCGTCTTCGGGCGTCTCGATTATATACGCATAGTTATACAATGTATTAATATACTGTATTACTTATACGTATAAATTATAAATCTTCCGGAAGAACCTCTCTAAACTAAATAAACCGCAGAGACTAAGGAATTCTACATTCTAGAAGTATTTCCAGATGCTGCGCGCCGCTATTTCGCTAGCACATTTCAACATTTTTAAAGTTATAAAATCACTGCATATAATTACTTTACTTTACTTACATTGCTTACTAACTAATTATGAAAAATCGCAGTGTAAGTTAATACTAAAAATAACATTGAAGTACAATGGTTTCGAAGAAAAAAAATTTAGATTTAAGCAAGTTTTCATTTATAAAACTACTTAGGCATAACCAATAATCCCATTTTAAAATATAAATAAGTACTAATACTTGTTTTAATTAAAATGTTATTTTTGTTGAACCTTTGTAATGCTATTCTCAGCTATTTCACTACTGGCTGCGATTGTTCATAACTATATTCATTGAGTAAATCTTCAGAAATGGTGAAATGCGCGAACGAAATAGCGGCTCATGATCTGGGGCGGAAACTGTACAAAAAGCCAGTGCGTACCGGTGAAATCCATATATTTATTTTACATTATTTAAAATACATACTATTTGTATTTTAACATACATAAACAATAATTTCATAACTAAAAAAACAACTCACCATACATGATAGCGGAAAGAAAGAAATCACACGTATACAAAATAGATAACTAAAATAATTTGAAAGTAATTAATTAATTTCATTTTGTCTTGAGTCGACCCCAACTCAGTGTCATCTTGGTTTTTAATTAATGGAATATAAGGCTTGCGTGGACCTGGGTATGTCCTAAAACTGCATCCAGAACCACTGGAGGACGGGCAGCAGCGTCCTCTCAGTTAACGGTGGTAACCATTCTGCGATCCCTAAGCCGCCTGCCAAGCGTGGGGATTGTGGCAACACCTCCCTTTAAGGGAGAGGCCTTCGTCCGTCAGTGGACGTCTTCCGGCTGTTGATGTGTGTGATGTGAAGGCTTGCGTTTGAGTGTCACCTCGCCTGATAATGCAGTCTACGGTGGAGCACGTTTACATAGGAAAACCGAACCGATTCACTCGCTAGGGGGTCTAAAATGGCCGCATTAAGCAATTCCCCTAAAAGCAGTTCATCTAATGAATTCTTAGCAGAATGAATTGAAAAAAGTTGATCTCGAGTAACTTCTAACGAATCTGCAAGTTGACTTTATGCAATTCATCTTTCATCGACCATTTTACGACTTTCTATAGAAAACTGACAAACTAATGAATTCCGTGATAGAATCAGTTGCAAAATCGTAGTATGAATTGGCGCTTAAGTGACAGGTTTACGATTTTCGAAATGAATCATCGTAGGATCATATGCAGAATTGCTAAACGCGACCATTTTAGCCCCCCTGGTTGTTGCTTACAACCAGCGCTGGTATCTGTAGGGACCGACAGGCTATTAAGTGATTAAGTATATATCTACTAGTCTACCACATAAAGATAGAATAACGTATACAATTTCAGTACTCTTATACCATATACTACGCTCAGCATCCATGGAATCAAATAGAACATTGCGCAAAGCCGACAATAAGTTTAAGTCAGTTATCGATTTATAGGCTTGCACAATTATTTCTCATACTTTCGTTATTTGGAACCAAAACATGCTTATCAAAGGGACACCCAGAAACAGATGCTTATTTATGTAAAACCGCCTATCAATGGCCAGTAACAGAACGTACTTAATATAAAAGTAGGCAATAGAAACAAAGTTTTCGTTATTTTCAGCAGAGTAGAGCAATATCAGATAACACCGTATGTGGGTTACTGCCGGTCCGATAAACCGCCAGACACCCGATAATAATGCTTTTCATATTTATTATCAGAAGAGCTATAATGCGTATGAATTATGCCTAATATAAAATGATGTGCCTAACAGAGTTGGTCGCTTCGTAGTTGTAACAGATGCGTAGGTACCTAATCTAGATAGTCTGGTAGCTTTCCAAACATTTCCGGGTTTGAATATTAAATAACCAACAACAATGTTTTATGGCTGTGGGTTTACACTTTACAGAGACGTGCTTTACGCTAACCGTCAAATGCATAAAAAACTAAAACCTATTTTAGTTAAAAGTGTTTAATCAATTTCGAAATACGAATTGAGTTTAAAAAAGAAGACAACACTTTTAAACTAAAATAGGTTTAAAATGGGTTTTGAATGTTTTATGCTGAAGAATATTAGCATTATTAGAAGAAAATAAAATGTTGTTAACTAACATAATAAAGACATTGTTTTTTTTTGATTGAGCTATTAGTAAGTTGTAGCACCCACTATTAAAGGCTCGCCTTCGTCCAGCAGTGGACGTCTTCTGGGTAATGATGATGAAGTTGAAGTAAATGCTAAAAATTAAGGCACTAAGTTGGTGATTAGGATGGATTTACCCTAAAAAAATGTCTGATCTCTATTGTAAGTGCTTTAAATAGCCTAGCAATATGGGTGTAAGTTATACTAAAACCCATATTGCCCTGAACTTTATGATACTTACACAAAGAAGGAAGGCAGAGTTCGCCTGGGTGCAGAAAAAATAAATTACACATCATTCATGTTGCCTATATAGGTATGAAAGGTATGAAGGCCGCCGCATTGTGTGCGTGCTTCGCGTTCTACAACACGGCTAGTCATAATGTAATTGAGCGGGTCATGATCCGCCGCTTCGGCAATCTTTAGTTCAAATTTTGGCCACTCGCGGCGCTTTAGCGCTTTGATAACCTAAATATCACTTTTTTATTTGGTTCACACATTTTGTTTGCCTGCTACTGACTTACCAAGTACCTTATTAAAGCATAATTTTTTTTTTTACTGAATACCATTTTATTTTATTAATATGGTAAGCCTTTTGCAATGTAGGCAACTTTATTACAATACAGATAAACATAGGCCGCCATATTGTAGAACGTATCGCAATGACAATCCGGCTAAACGTTGATCCGCCATATTACAAAACGGCTCGGTTTTGTAAAATGTCTAGCCATTATCTAATACGGCGAATTGTACAATTCAGCTGCGACAGTTACATGCTCTACTCTATGGTCCAGCCAGAAGCTATAAATCAAGCAGTCAAGTCAAGTGCGAAATGCGTCCAAATCGTTGCTGGCGCTGTGAGCGCGATAAAAACCCATTCCAATCGTTAGCCTAACCTAACAGAAATGTTTTTCCGAATTATTTTTTCCTCATACTTCTAGAAAAATGGTCCAATTTACAATTTAAATAGGTATATTTACTTTATATTGCTCTTTCAGTTCGTATAAGTTTCATTCATGCATGCGGCTTATAGGCTGAAACTGTATAAGTAGGAGTCTGCTAGCCTTCTTTAATAATGACATTTGTGGTTTAGACAACTACCCGTATTTAGATATAAACAGTAATTATGACAGGAAACAAAGTTCAATGTAGTTCAAACTAAACACCAGGGACATAAAGATATGGCCGTTAGTCACAGCGAACAATCGTGCTGACTCAGACGTTTGTGTACAACTATTTACTCGTGTAATATAATGTGTAAAGAACTGCTTGAGTTCTGTTGAAACTCAACTTATTCAAATGGAATGTAACAGAATGAACACGATATTTATGAAGTCAGAGTATAGAAATCAATCAGAATCTGAACTCTCTGAATAAGAAACTCGAGAATCAGTCTCTTTCTCTAGTTACAAAGACTCCCGACAAACTAGCAGTGTTTCACTATGAAGGATCTGACCTATGAAGAATACTAAGGCTAGGATACTAATGTTAGGGAAGTAGGAATGAAAACGAGGAAGGTAAATTACTTTCAGATAGCTACAAACAGAGAGTTAGTTATAATAGAGAACAAGCTTTAAATACAAATGCAAATAGTTTATTGATAACACCAAAGTTACACGTCAAATTTCATTAAGTATGTCACTAAAAATAATTACTTATTAAAATGAAATAATAATTGTAAAAATACGTTAATAATTTCTTATTTTAAAATAAGACGTCGTTCTGGACACCATAAAGCTACTCATGCAATTAGATTAGATGAATGGGTGTCACGTGGCTTAATTAATTGAAGTCTGGGCGTTTGTTACTATAAAACAATTAAAAGGCTCGGCAGACCTTGATAAAGTTTGGTGTATTATTATACCACCATTTTTTTTAACTTTTAGTCAAACTGCGGGTTAGCGCTCTAAGTATTGGATAGTTATGTGTTTTCGAACTTTTTTGAAACCACCCGCTATCTTTAATTTGCCCGTGCACATGGTGCATACAACTGCGCTGAGATATCGGGAGCTCTTTTCACAACATAATCCCGGTAAATATCCCCTAAATAATCATATACTTAACTGTAATAAACAACAGTAGTATTTTAAAACAGCGTGTTGAACGGTAGTAGAGACAAAAATTCTATAGTTAATACTACCATACCTACGTCTATAGATACCTACGTTCGTACTTAAGTACTATAAATACTAGCAGATATGGTATGAAGGAAAGATGTGTGTAAAAAGTTTCAACGCCAAACAGACTGGCGCGCTCGATGTGGCTTGCGGTCGCAGCGGTCGAGAACTGGTCTGAGGCCCATTAAATTATTTTTAGTGAGCCAAGCAGTTGAGAAGGGTGAAATGGAAAAAACAACTATGTATAATGGACTTGGATGGGTTAAACTGTGATGGAATATGCTCATAATGTCCGCGTAGTTTGTAATAACATTTGTCAATTTATTAACATGTTTATGTAAGTCAATCATTAGTGATCCCTTTACAATTGTATTCCTGAAAATGATGATTAAAGTAACCTTTAAGTCATTCCGGGAAATAAGCTATCTCCATTCCGAGTTGCATCGAAATCGCTTCAGCCGTATTGCAGACACTCACACACTCATCCACACTCTCTCACACACACACACATCACATCAACAGCCAGGAGACTTCCACTGCTGGATGAATGCCGCCCCTTTAATAGGGAGGGGTTGCACTAACACCCACGCTTGGTAGGCGGTTTGGGGATCGCAGAATGCTCACCACAACCGTTGACCGAGAGGACGCTGCTGCCCTCTGTGCTGGTGCCCGTCCTCCAATGGTTCTGGGTGCTGTTTTAGGACATACCCCGGTCCATACGTGGGGTACACCCCCACACAAAATTTCGCATTTGGTGATTATAATGTATAATAGAATTAGAATATTGAAATGAAATGAAAATAAAATTTATTATTGAATTGTAACAATCTAGAGACGTATCAAGCTCAATAAGTGTATATCCACAGAATACATAATAGTACTACGTAAGAGGGAACACGATCTGCGATCTTAGATTCTCCATAAAAAATAAAATTACTAAAAAGAAAGAAGATTATTGAAAGGTTATATATTCTAGTAGGTACCTACAAACATGTAAATGAGCTTTTTGGTCACAAAATGTTTCGCTTATCTATAAATAGCTTCAGTCAAATGCAGTTTCAACTTCTCGTTGATGCGAAGGAAGACACAAAGAAGACACACAGCAATAAAAAGAAACAAACAATTTTATAACAGGCCTTTTGAACGATTCCGTTAGTCATAGTAATTATGAAAAAAAAGCAGCATTTTCTGACGAAAGCAACCCGCTTTGCACAGTGATAGTAGGGGCCAAAATAAGCGACTGGATCCGAGGATACGCAAGATTCATCCCTTAGGAACAGAGATGGCGCCACTTGTTCAAAAAATCTTTAAAAATTCTAAAACCTGAACGGATGCTCCGATTTTGATGAATGAGGTGTCAATCGATCGAAAATTGATTAAACGATAATAAAAAACACATGAGTTGACAGAAAAAAATTATAAATACTAAAAAAACCCAAATCTTTGAAAAAGAAAATATATTTTTTCGGTTTTTATTTAATTATTTAAATAAAATGTATGAATATGGTACTTTTTTGATTATTTATGTTATTGCGCAATTCATTGCACGATTAATAAACAAAACCGTATATCTAAATGTTGTATAGTTTCAAAGTTATTGAAGAATACACCACATGGTGCCGGTGGGACGCTGCCGCAACATGTGCAACTATTTTCGTGGCTGGTATGTCAATCGAAAGATAACTAATGTATTTGTCATAAAACAATTAAAAAAAAAATTGCCATGAAAAAAAAATCGAAATAAATTCTTTTATTTGTTTGTGACTAACTTAATCACGTTGAAGAATGCATTTCTATCACGTTGAAAATGTATGTACCTATTTATATCCTCATGTATATTTAGATATCTATTCTACCGTTTCAAAGGTGTTGGTTACCATGAAACTAAAATCGCCATGAAAAATACCATAATAATAATCACATTAGATGGTAAATAGCATTTCTGAATCTGTGTTATACTAACGTTTTATTTTCACATTGGCATTTGCAATGTTGCACTGGAACGTGCAACGTAGGCCGACGCGTCGGCAGCCACAACGTATTGTATCACAGCCCGATTTACATACTAGCAACAAAAAATTACCATATTCATACATTTTATTTATATAATTAAATAAAAACCGAAAAAAAAAAATATTATTCAAAGTTTTTTTTATTTTTATAATTATTTTCTGTCACCTCATTATTTTTTTTATAATAAATTAACCAATTTTTCTGTCTATTGATACCTCAATCATCAAAATCGGAGCATCCGTTCAGGGATTTTTTCGAGATTTTTTGAGCAAGTGGCGCCATCTCTGTTCCTAAGGGATGAATCTTGTGTATCCTCGGATCAAATCGCTTATTTTAGCCCCAACTATCACTGTGCAAAGCGGCTTGCTTCCATCAGAAAATGCAGCTTTCGGGCCAAAAATAACAAAAATGTCTCTAACACCTATGACTACGTGTAAAACTGCGAATCACTAGATTACGTCGATATCATTATTGCCATTATGAAAGACGTTTTTTAAAAAAAAACATGTAAGAATGTTCATGATTTCCAATCACATCTCGCCATCTACCTACTCGCACAGCTAAACACGGAGCGGTATTAATAAATGGGTTGCCATAATTCCGCTTGGCAGGCGGCTTGGGGATTGCAGAATGCTCACCACCACAGATCATATAGCCTGTTGATGGCTCGTGAACATAATTTCTCCTACAAACACGACTCACCGTTGCGGGCCGGGGGCGAGGTAACGTTCTATGCTAGCGATTGGCCAATCACTGGGATGACGCAATCTGCGATAAGAAATTCAATGAAATTCTGACGTACTCGCAGTGGCTAGCAGTAGTTTGTAAACTACTAATTTTCGCATGACCCGGGATGTCGGACGATCAGCCAATAGGCGTTATAGTCTTTGCTCAACGCTGCTGCCCGTCCTCCGGTGGCTCTGGGTGCAGTTTTAGTATATACCCAGGTCCCATAATACCCTGATAGGAGCAAATTCTACCCATCATACTGAGTAACTAATTTACAATGGAATCACATGAAATTGCGAAATAAAACAGGTGTGACATACAACTAGGTAACATTTTTGTATGGTACAAACAACGGATTGTGCGGAGTGGACTGCGCTGCCCGAGTGGGGTTTTCCCGATAATTATAATCTAGGTGTCTTCAAGTCGCGAGTGCATCGGTTTCTTCTAGGCAAGCGTGCTCCATCGTAGGCTGCATCTTCGTCAAGCATTTTTTTTTTTTTTTTTTCATTTGTAACAATGTAATCACCGTCACCGTCTCAGAGCTAGAGTTTGACGTGTACATACCTAGTGAGCTCCTTTCGGCGCCTATTTGCGTATCTCAGTACAACGACTAGTGATCAATCTTAGCAAGGAGGGCTATAAATTCAAGACATCAAGCACCTAAGGCACTAAATGTCGATTCCAAGTACATTTATATTGAATGAATGAATGCTTTATTTGTATTTGTAAACAGGAAAATTAAAGTCTTTTAATGGCAGCTGAATTAGTAGGTACTTGTAATGCAGCTGGGCGCTGGCTGGGACAAATTATTGAGCATGTTATCTGTGGAACTCATTGTTACAAGAAATATTGTATTATCACACTATATTTTTGTAGTGGTTAGACTCTAATTGCAGATTCCGTCTGGGCACATTTGACATCTTACAACACAGGGTGACGAGCGCAGTGCAGTGCGGCGCGCGGCGCAGAATTTTGTTCGCAAGTTCACAATTCTGGCTCTACTGCTGTTATGGGCAGGCGTGATGCTTACCACCAGGCGAACGTCTCGCTTGTCTCGTCACATCATTGCATAAAAAACACACATTTTTTTATGCGATATTGTGTATGTGTAATGTTTGTTACGTCTTTACGCCAGAACGGCTGAACGGATTTGGATGAAACTCGGAATGGAGATATATTATTTCCCGAAATAACATATATATATAGGCTACTTTTTATCATCATCATCATCATCATCATCATCATCATCATCATCATCATCATCATCATCATCATCATCATCATCATCTGGCGGGTGAAACCGCGGGGTGCAGCTAGTCTTAAATAAACGAGATTAGTTCAGTCCAGGATCTCAGATTATTGGATAAAGTCAGCGTTAACCGCTGACTTTGACAAGTGTTGTCATTGTATCATAAAACAGCTTATCGCATATGGCTCTGGATAAGGGGGAAATCGTTGAGCTGACGAGCTTTTTCCAGAAGTGAATGGACATTGGACACTCAGTGAGTTCTATATGAGTATTCTAGTCTAGTTACAGTAAGTTGGCTAAGTTAAATCGAATATATAAAATCAGACAATAAAAGGTTAAATTCATCCTTTCTGCACTTCTGTAAACACTACACACAAATAATAAATAAATGTACCTTCCGCTTAAATACGTAGCTCGCTTAGGTAACACTATTTTGTTTTCTTTTATACAACTTTATTCAACCTTGCAGATGCCCGCTGTCTCACCTACAGTCGAATATCAATTGCTATCAGACAGTCATTCGGTGCATTGTTATGCAGGAGTCGGAACTCAAGCTATACCTACATAATTGTACTTGAGGAATCACGAGTCTTAGGCCGGCCGCAAATTATGAGACACGTCTTTCTCGCGCGCGTTGCCGGACCGACCACAACACACTACGCACAATAACAGTTGTGAGAGAGACGGCCGCCACGAGAAATTTCTTACGGTGCGTTGTGCGGGACCTAGTACAAAATGTTTGGACGTAGCGTCTTCCGGCGCGACCTAAGATGTTTTTACTGTAGATGAGTTGTCCCCCCCGCCATATTTACTAGACGCAATCAAGGCAATTGCCGTGATCGCTACCAGTCTTTCACTTCGGAATGTCCGGTAATACCCTGCCGCTAATCGTATGTTTTCTAGCAAAAATATGGTGATATAATGCCTTTCTGTGTATTTAGACACTGCAAAGTCTACACAGGCACTGTGAGAGACAAAAAAATTATCATCTCACGCGTAAGTAATGTATTTTTATTGCAAAGGGAAAAAAAATATTTTTATTTTAGGCAACTGTTGTCACTTTGAAATGGATGACCGAGATAGATAGATCGTATTGTGTGAGTGAGTGAAAGAGAGCTACACCGGCGCGGCGAGGGCGCTCGCTCTGGCCAATCAACTTGTGTAGCTAATTACGCCGTAAGAGAAATTTGATATTTGTCTCTTTCTAACAACAGGTGTGGCGTATAAAGTCGGTCATATTATTTTCTTTTCTTCACAAACTGTATAGAAACGTGCATAGTAAGGCAACTTCTAGTCAGTTTTTAAAGCACTTTTGTTCGACTATAACTACTCTATTTATTTCAACTCAATGGGCGCGACCGTCCGGTTTTTCTAACGGGTTTTTCTTATGGTTTGCGGCCGGCCTTAGTCACTGGTATGTTTATCTTGGAAAATGTTGGAAATCAGGAGTAACAGGCGACGTGGCATCCAGTATCTTCGATGGAAAAAGGCTTTGTCTTGAGCGACTGACTGACTGACAGACAACGCAGAGGCTAAACCGCTGGTCATAGCGACTTGAAATTTGGAGGGAATGTTCAAGAAGACCTGTAAACGCACACAATAATAACAATCTACATAAACCATCCGGAAGAAGCAGATACACTTGGACCTGGGTATGTCTTTAAACTGCAACCAGACCCATCGGAGGACGGGCAGCAGCGCCCTCTTGGTTAACGGTGGTGACTATTCTGCAATCCCTAAGCCACCTGCCAAGCGTGGGTATTATGGCAACACCCCTCTATAAAGGGGGAGGCCTTCGTCCAGCAGTGGACATTTTATGGCTGACGACGAACAGATACACGTGAAATGCGAATTTTATACTGTTTAGTAATAGTGATTACTGATAGTAATTAGTGATAGTGAAGCCTACTTGTACCAACAGTTGTGGTCACAAGAGTGAAGAAACCCTGTATTTCGTACTATTGAAATTACAGATACGTTGGTAAGTTTCATAGCTAACGCAATTTGCGATAGCAGCTGATAAAATATAGTATCGCCGAATATTTATTTTGACTTTCATTAGCTGTGTGTTAATGTAAACGATAAGGGAAAGTTATCTTAAAATAGGATCAATGAAACGTGACCAAACACTTTCATGCATTAATATACGCATAATGTAGTTACTTATTTTTGTTTTCAGGTTTTTTTCAGTAGGTAGCTAAAATATCTACTTATAGACTAATTTATGATGTACTAGAGGTCCCCCGCGACTTCGACCGCGTGCGGACAAACAGACACAAACACGTCAGGACAGAGCCTTTTATTATATTAGATAAAAGTTGACTTATGATGAAAGTAATATTTTTTTTAATATTACCCACGTATAATTTGAAATTATTACGGTACTCGGACGTGAAAGTGGCTGGTGCCTAGAATATGCAATGATTTGCCAGAAAATGTTGAGGAACAATTTATGAACAAATTTACATTTAAATTATCCTTGAAAAACTACTTCTATGTAAATAACCTGTGTACCTATAAGTTAAAATTATATTGAGTTATAAGCTTACTTATATCGCTAAAATTTCAATACCTACTCGTACATACTCGTAGTAAATAGTAATGAATATGAGAGTCGATGTCTGCTTACAAACTGCTATGCAGTTTGGCAGAGTTATAAATTGAGCTATGTAATTATACAATGTGTAACAAAAAGGTTCAACAATACGAAAGGGCATGTATGTACTTATCATTATAAACAACTTCTACTATGGGGCCAAACCTGAAATCGCGAAAATAAAATCAGCTGTTCCATACAAAAAGTTCATTGACCTTGGACAAATAGTATGGAACAGCAGATATTTTTTTCGTGATTTCAGGGTTGGCTCCATAGTAAAAGTTGTTCATAACGACGAGTACATGCATGCCCTTCCGTATTGTTGAACCTTTTTGTTACACGTTGTATACCTAAGACAAAAAAAAAACAGTTTAAAGCATTAGGTTGGCGCCAGATAATTGGTTGGATAGCATAACTTACTATCGTACTAAAAGTAACTCTCTCTCGTTTTTTTTGTATTTTTTTTTTTTGTTTTTTTTTTTGTTGGTATTTCTATGTTTTTAAAGCATAAACAGTACGAAAAAATTATGAGGCAGAGACTTCTGTAGCTTAATTGGCAAAGCAGTTGGGACGGAAGCCCAGAGATTCGCTCGGTATCTACAGTATCCCCAAAACAGAAGGAAGTTGTATAATACATAGGTACCCACATACTAAGAACACCCGTTCGATGTTTCGAAAGGAATCCTCCTTTCGAAACATCTGTTGTCCTTCAACAGGTCTTGCGGTTACCTTTCAAAAGAAAGAAACTATCTTTGATCACACAGCGAAAGTATTGAAGTACAATAAAGTCATTGAAGGCTGATGTGGGGTGTTTTTAAAATCAAGTACATTTAAAAACAAAAAATTGTATAAAAAGGCGTTGGTAGTCGTCATTATAGCTTATAAGTGCAGTCGAAAATCGCCATCACATAAGACGCAGACGAAAGGGAATTTAAAAGATGAAAATGACACAGAGGCGTGCATTAGAAGACATAAACCAATCTAATCCCTCTAGCGGATTGATGATGACTGAGGCAACCGAAATAATAGTTAATAGGTACCTTATAAGATTTTCCCCGTCAGACTTTATGGCTATTCAGAAAACATTCAGTCGTTTCATGGGGTCAGCGGGTCAAATATCAGATTGCATGGGTCTAGCGTCAATTTCTCAAGCAGTACAAAGCAAACAAGCTGTATAAAATTTAACGTATGTAACTGGACCTGGGTATGTCCTTAAACAGCAACCACCGGAGGTCGAGCAGCAGCGTCCTCTTGGTTAACGGTGGTGACTATTCTGCGATCCCCAAGCCGCCTGCCAAGCGTGGGGATAATGGCAACACCCCTCTTAAAGGGCGAGGCCTTCGTCCAGCAGTGGACGTTTTATGGCTGACGTCGACGACTTAATGTAAGTGTTCCTTCCTCTTTTTCCACTTGAAACCGACTATCTACTGCATGTTGTCAAGTAATAAGCTGTGTATACATTTTTTGGAATATAGTTTGGATCGAAAGTATTGCTATACACAATAAACAAAATAAATAAATAAGTACCTTGGCGAAATCGTTATAACTTTTTGGGTCTTATAAACGCGGTTTAGATCCATTTTGTTTTAGTTTCTTTCAATTTTCTTACATTCGATAAAGACAAACACTATTCCGTTTTTTTTTATAAGGCTCTTTGAATTCAAGTCATTATTATAATAGTTTTTTACACGACCAGGAGTTCTGTGGAGGATCTTGGACAAGATTGGCGCCCAACACGGCGCTCCTCTCTGTTTAGATTGGCTAAAGACAGTTGAGACTTATACGTAGGGCGTTTATTATAAAGTGAGAATGAGGTAGAAACTCTTTGGAACTGAAAAAAGTAAATACTGGCTGGTAAAGCTGGAATATTGATAAGATTTAAAAAAAGGAAATAATTTAAATATCTTTTTTTTTTAAATGGAAGTCTTTTGTTTGCAGCCTGTCGTAGCGTGTTGTCGAAAAATAATTGCGTGCGGTTATTAAGTATCTGTGCATGAAAAATTTCACTACGGAACGAATTAATCAAGACTTGCAGGATACTTTAGGAGCTAATGCACCACCTTATTCTACAGTTGCTCGTTGGTGTGCCGAATTTAAACATGGAAGAATATCCATCAAAGATGACCCTCGCCCGGGCCGACCCATAACGTAGTGACCGAAGAAGTGGTTAAAAAAGTCGAGAACATTGTTTTAGCAGATTATCGTTTCTGTACGTTTTATAGCCGATGAAACAAAGATTTCGACTGGTAGTGTGCATAGCATTTTACACGAACGCTTGGGGATGAAAAAAGTATCCGCCAGAATGCTTACCGATGCACAAAACAAACCAGGCTGAACATTTCTCGAGCTTCATTAGAAAGGACAAGACCCTGATCGTTTTTGTCTCGATTCATAACAATGGATGAAACATGGCCTCACCATTACGATCCTGAAACAAAATTACAATCTATGACTTGGAAAATACCATCAGCTCCAACTCCTAAGAAATTTAAGGCGAGTCGTTCCGCCGGATAGATCATGTGCTCTCTTTTCTGGGATAGTAAAAGGGTGGTCATGATAGAATATCTCGACCTGGAGCTACTGTAACGGGATCTTTGTATGCAGAACAAATAAAAAAATTGCGTAACGAAATACGCGAGAAACGGCGAGGCAAACTAGAAAAAATTGTTTTGTTCCATCAAGATAATGCCCTGGCTCACAAGTCCGCCGTTGTTATGGCTCCAATTCGTGATGCTGGCTTTGAAATACTTGAGCATCCTCCATATTCACCCGACCTTGCCCCTAGTGATTTCTACTATTTCCGAGGTTGAAGGAGTCTCTGAGAGGATAGAGGTTCGAAAATGATGAAGCAGTAGTCGCTGCAGTACAAGAGTTTTTAGAACACTGTTTTGAACTATCACGGTTGTTTACTAAAGTTCTATTATTATTAACGGGATATTTACCGTGATTAGGTTGTGAAATGAGCTCCCGATATTTCGGCGCAGTTGCATGCACCATGTTCACGAGTAGACTGAAGAATGAAATATCGGGAGCTCATTTCACAACCTAATCACGGTAAATATCCCGTTAATAATAATAGATTTTTAAGAGTTTTTAGGTGCTCAGGATGAAGAGTTTTTTAAGATAGGAATTTTAAGCTTTAAAAAAAATATGCCACGTGTATTACGCTAAAAGGCGCCTATATCGAAAAAAAATTAATAACATTTATTAAAAGTTACCGGCAACATACTCATTCTCACTTTTTATTGAACGCCCCTCGTAAACCCTGCAATGGACTAAACAAGCTGTATATGTATATTATACGTACGGAGAAGACAACATTCAATAGAATTCAAGATTTGCATCGTTAATATCGAATTAACCAATGATATTATATGTTTCACTGAATGGAATTAACGATAAATTCTTGATTATGTAGTTATAAGTACCTATTATTGATCAAATTTGTCTGAAAAAAAAACATCGGAGACTAAAATAAACAGAATGTATGCAAGCGGAAGTTTACATTGAGAAATATGAATTGTAAGAATATTATTTACACGATTTCGGCCATAATTCCCGTTCAGTTCTTATCAACCAATAAAAAATCCTTATCATTCCTCACTATCATAGTTTAAACGCTTTTTTATCTTGCTGTATCGTACGACTTCACTATTATATCAAAGCAGCATGAAATGTATCGGAAAGCGATTATTTGCGTTTTCACCCATTTTCACGATTTTATGAGTTTCCTACTACCCTTCTAGCTTCTAGCTTCTTAAAACTTCTAGCCTCGAGATCTCAGAGGGATGTCATGGTTAATTCCTCTGAACTCTAGATAATTGGATATGGAATTCCATCTAAAGAGCCCAGAAAATAGGCCCATGTATATAGGTAGATGTAAACGGATGCGGTCTTTGGAACAGCATTCAGCTGTCTTGGGATTTTTAGGAGAAGCCGAAGCGCACTGTGGGCCCCACGGTGCGTTCCACTGAAGATCCCGGGATTGTTCATGAAGCTCCAAGGAAGGTCATCGGAGCGTACAATCCCAAATAATTGACAGCCTTATAGCTCAGTTGATAGCATGTCTGCCTTCAGAGCTGTAGGGCGTGGGTTCGATCCCCACCCAGGGCAAACATTTATGTGACGAACATAGATGTTTGTTCTGAGTCTGGGTGTATGTAGTATTATAAGTAAGTATTTACGGATAAAAAATTATATAAGTATTATATCAGCTATCTGGTTTCCATTGTACATTCCATGTACAAGCTTTGATTAGTATGGGGCTAGATGGCGCTGTGTGTAAAATGTCCCCCAATATTTATTTATTTAATTTATTTATTTATAATTATCCTAGCTGCGTCCCAATAGTCGGGTGACTTTGTTTCTTGGTTAAGTTCCAGTTTCAGAAACAATAAGCAATTATTAATCAAATATCCCGGAAGTTAATATACGTGAACATTTCGCTCGAGCTCTATTTCTAAGAAGCCATATCAGTAATCATGGTGAAGTAGGTATACTGTTCCTAATCAACTTCCTTCTGGCACAAAAACTAATCAAAACCATAAAATTAGAGGAAACCGTTAGGTGGTGGAAGAGAAATATGAATAAATGAATTACATAACCACCGTCCAGGACTCCATAAGAGAGAAATTACCAATTCCAGAGAAATTACTGGGTATGAAGAGATTTAACATCTAATATCTCCGGGTGACGAGCGCAGTGCAGTGCGGCGTAGGATTGTGTTCGCAAGTTAACAATTCTGGCACTGCTACTGTTAAAGCAGGCGTGACGCTTACCACCAGGTGAAAGTCTTGCTAGTCTCGTCACTTGACAGTATAAAAAAAAAAAAATTTGGAACCACTCTACTCGTAAACGTGGAAGGCCTTTTACCCCAACCGGTATTTAGGTAGCCTTCAATCAAGAGAAAGACAGCCTATGGTTTGAAGTATGATACCTACTAACAAATGGCAACGCGCACCTTGACTATACCGAGCCCTGCAGGCCTAACATGCGCACCGCGATAAATTTTTCTCGATTCTACAAAACAGGACAAGGCTACGAATCTGTATAAGTTTGTCTCGTTTTCGCACGACAAAATTTTCTCGCGGTGCGCATGTTAGCCCTGCTGGAAGAAGTGCAGGTAGATAATGGTTTTGGCCTATATCTACCATAGCCGAGATTAATGTTTTACTACTACCTATACATTTATACTTATTCCTATGTCAACAAGGCGTTAGTTGACAATAAAAAAATATTAAAAACAAATTACTTGGGTATTTTATTATCATTATTATTCTCTCGCGGGTGGACCCGAGTATGACAGGAGGAAGACGTGCACAGGTATGTGCAGAAAAGGCTGGGGGAAACGCCCTCGGTAATGCAGCTGCAGCGACTGGAGTCAACTGCTAGGACCACGAACTTCAACTCCTACTTGGTCCGGGTTCCGGAGAAGCACAAGGGCGCATTCTTCGTGCCAGATTCCTCGCCTAAGGGGCAGGATTTCCGACGCTACTGAAAAGCGATACTGCCAGGAAAATCTCAGCCCAAATTGTGTTTGTTAAGATTATTTTTGTGAATGTTAGTCTGTAAAATACCTTACAGACTAACATACACATTAAAATAATGTTAATTATATGGGCCCGTGTTTTTTTAAGTAATTCCTGTTGCCTGAAATTAACGATTATTATAAATATTATAATTTACAGACTCTTTCAAATCCGCCAAGCTGGAAAGGAAACGGGCCGGCCATGTAAGCCGCATGCCGGAAAAGCTCTGGTATGGGTTAAACCACCAATTGCAGTCCCAGCTCGGCGGAGCCACCCGGTATACCCGGTAAAAGATAGCGAAAGGAATAGGACACCTTCGACCAAAACGAAGATACAACAACATAAAATTGCCAAATCTGGAAAAGTCGAGTGGAGCCCAGTGAGATCCAACAGGTTGTATACCTACAACTACAACACAATTTACAGACTTTAAGTAATAATTGCATTAGACACGTAAGTATATCTTCGCAATCGAAACTGCGTAGCAAATTAGCAGTTGAAACAAAGAAATCCGTCGTTGTCTACACATACCTACCTACATAAGAACCTACTCATAGTAGCTAGGTACCTAGAGGTACATTCAAAATATTGTCTGTACCGAAGCTTATCTATATGAAGAAAGTGGGGTTATTGCCCTTTTGAGCACATTGACCGTTTTGTTATTAAGTACTGTAAGTAGATAAATACCTAAATTATTTTTATAAGATATGATTTGTACGTACCTACCTACATTCCAATACCATTTGTTTTATTTATGACTTGCGCCAATAACGTTCGTCCAACTGTGGACGTCTTCTGGCTGGCGATTAGACACAATTTTGCTTGGTACGTGTAGGGTACTTTTTTTCTTGTTCGGCTGGCTAGCTACCAAGTTGAAAATCTGTGGCCAAACACAGCCGTAGCCGTAACCATGTTCTACCCTTGTGTCTCTAATCTGATGTTCTACCAGTTCCATTCCAAGCTAGTCGCGTTACCTATCTTCGACTTAACATCCGGTAAGTTGTAGTCGAATTCCCAGCCTGTCAACCAAAACCAAAAAAGTTTACTAAATCGTTTGATGTAGGATGCCTATTCTGCAAAGCATTTTATCAAACTCTGGCTCAGTATGCCTACGATACCGCATAAATAAATACATAACAAAAAACCTTATCATGACCGTTTGTCCTTCGACTGATCCCATAAATAAATATTAATACGGAACGGACGGAATCGGGGAATGAGAGCCTCGCGATTTACTTTTCACATCTACCCTTGAAACGTGACTTTCTTAATTTATTCATGACATTAAAGAACGCCGGATGTGGACAGAACTGTTAAGGGTCGCAGCACACTTATCAGCTCGGCACCGGCTCGTCTCATGTTTCTAGGCGACCGATAAGGATGCTGATATTGGTGTAGATAATATATTGCGATATATTCTTGAATACTATCTCTCTAACCGCAAGGATGCCTGATAGAATGCTTTAGCTTTAATTTCTCTTTTTGAACTTGCAGCGACAATGATAAGATGAATGGACGGGAAATAAGCGCACGGATTTTGAAGACTATTTGTTGAGCGCCGGCTCTCCACTCGCTTCAGTCATACACTGCCTTTGCGTCATGCGAGCCGTACGATACGACAATACAAACTTCTAATACATGTACATGTGTTCTCTCTTTGTCATGCAGTAATTAGATTCGCTATCTCTATTTTCCGGCAAATTGAATATGCATACTTTTAGCTAGGTATGCTTGATTATGTTGTCTTGTTAATTTTGATCAGTTTGCAAGCGCTGGGCCCGTTTATTCCATTAACACCGTCGCTGCTTTTATGTATGTGGGCAATTAAAAAAAAATTAATACACTTACTCATCAAACCTGGGTATGTCCTAAAAATAAAACTGCATCCAGAACCACCGGAGGACGGGCAGCAATATCCGTGGCGGGCATTCTGCCATCCCCAAACCGCCTGGCAAGCGTGGAGATTATGGCAATCCCTCCCTATTGAGGGGATCCCTTCGTCCAGCAGTAGATATCTTGTGGCTGATGAGTAAATACTGATCGGCGCAAAACGTGGCGATGCCACACCGAGCTGATAATGCCGCTAGGTATGTGTGCTGCGACCTTAGAAACGCATAATGCCATTATCTGTGCGATATAAATAACTTTCAGTTTAATCTTATTTGTTATAATTATAAACACTAGCATGAGTACTTATTTTATTAAAAGGAAGACAAACTTAATTGAACAAACTTATTTAGATAGGTGCTCTTTTTATCCGACTACGCCAAAACAGTTATATTATTTTAGTGTTCCCTCGTATCTCCAAATCCACTAATTATATTTTGATGAATGAAGTGTCAGTCGACGCGTCTTCTCATTTTGTTTTTTTTATACTATCAAATGACGAGACGAGCAAGACGTTCGCCTGGTGGTAAGCTTCACGCTTGCCACTATCAGTAGCAGTGCCAGAATTGCACTGCGCTGGTCACTCTGAGATATGAGATGTATTTATTATTTTCATACTTTCATACACAGTTTTTTTGATACTTTCAAGTGACGAGACGAGCAAGACGTTCGCCTGGTAGTAAGCGTCACGCCTGCCACTAACAGTAGCAGTGCTAGAATTGTGAACTTGCGTACACAATCCTGCGCTACACTGCACTGCGCTCGTCACCCTGAGATATTAGATGTTAAATCTCTTCATACCCAGACCTACTTTCTCTGGTAACATTGCCCTTCAAACCGGAACACAGTACACACAATACGTAGAGCAACTTTAGAAGATTTCCCACCTCGTCAACAAAAAAAAAAGTAAATCTAGGCATTCCGTGCCCTATTATCACTAAGCTTTCAACAGTCAAGCAATTGAACTGGTTTAGTAATTCCTTCATCTTTTTCGTTATCTAATCGGTTCTGTACAAATATTAGATAATGACCCTTATCGCGAACATCCAGCAGCAATTATTATTATCACTGAACTAACATAGTATTTACTTTCTTAGACGCGATATGGTCACGGTGATAAACATTGTTGAATTTTGTAGGATTGAAATGGGTATTCGTGGAAAAAACTGATATGGATGAATTCTACATAGAATGTGGAGATAGGCAAATGGAAGAAACTTGTAATACATAACGCTCAGATTGGTGGAGTATTTGCCTTAATAGATAAAGGGAGAATCAATGAAAACTGTTTTGAAGTAGGAAGGTACCTAGGAACTACGGGCTGTTCCAATCGAAGGTTAAAAAAACAAAAACCAATGTTGAATAGAATCGAAAAAGAAGGCACGCTGGAAGTAGGTAATTAACGTTTCTTGAAAACTCGCAACATCCCGAATTTTGTGGATTCGATTTTATTTATAGGCTTGCGTTTGACCGGCTGAAAATGGTGCACAATCTACGATGGACGAGCAACGCTTGCCTAGAAGAAACCGATTCACTCAGAGACTTACACCCAGATTATCCATTTAACTGTTGTATACTTACATAGATTCTTTACCATTTATTTTATTACTTCGACGAAAAGTTAATAAACTCATCCATTCGTACTTGTAATAGCGGTGCTCATCAGCTAGGTATTAGGTACTTATAGCATCAAAAAGTAAGTCAATTTGATTAGGATAAACAAGTGTACCTACGTACACTTGTTTTACTTTGGTAGGTATGTACGTTCGTTTCAAACGGCATGACCCGTTTCCACTTGAAACTAACTTAACAATAAGGCTACCTATTTATGTTAATCAATTGAAGGTTGATTACTTTATTACTTTGGCTGGCAAGACCTTTTTTATTTAAATTGTTAAAAAAGGGTCTTGGGGCTAGTTTGCTGCCTTGAATATAGGCAGGTACCTACATCAAGCCACAACAGGCCTTTTTAGGTTGTTTATTGTTATCACTATCCCTTTTGTTACCGCTTAGGACCATCTCACGTGCAATCAGGCCATAGGTATATATTCTCCTATAGGTATATATATTTGAAAAAAAAACGTATATATTCTCATTCATCTCAGTTTCTTAAAAAAAACAGCATTGGTATTAACTGCTTACTAAGTTCAGGTGATGTAAAATTTTAAGTGCCATATTTTTTTCCCTGTGGTTTAAAAACTATTCATAATTAAGAATTTCACTATAATTTTATCTCGGCATTTGCGTAAATGTGATATCTGCGTTGTTCTAAATTTAACAATCAACACAGATTTAGACCATAGAAAAGATAATTAGGTATTACCTATACCTAGCTAGGTATAGGTATATGGGTAAGCCCATATCCATTGGTGGTTAGTTACCCAACATCCCACAGATTATAACATCCGTATTACATTTAGATAGGTATTAAAACGTATCGCAATTTTAGGCAATTCTCGATTTGAACCAATTGTTTGTTGGTTTATTTAAAACTAGTGTTGAGACTATGGTCAAGTCAAGGCCTCCTTATCTTCGTGTCGGGTTACCAGACTTGCCGACTTAGACGCTTGACAAACACGTGTATCAATTAACTGTGTACTCGGCGGAACTGGCCTGGCATTTTCGCTTGGATCAGCCGCCCATGGATTGTTATTACTTGGTAGTTACTCAGATTTCAACGGCTTGGATTTCAGTTACATACCACTGTAAGACGCCTAATGTGCATCAAACACTCGCAGGCTGTTTTTTAACATCACTTAACAACTTCTATTATAGAGCTTTTAGCAAACCTTGATGTTTTATAAGTTCCTATCTCTATGGGTTAAGGTTTGTAGGTTAAGATTGCTAATAAATAACGACCCGTTTCTTCTCATTTGAGAAGCCTATAGGTAAATCAATAATTAAAAAAAATAGCAAGTGATTTATAGTCAATAATCAGTTTGACATTTTCTATACTTACCTACACTTTTCACATAACTTACCCACTTGCAGGTAGTACTGTAGTACCAACTAGGCCGAATGTGCTATGCTCTTAGTTTTATTTGTGTACTTACGTAATAATAGCATTTTGCGAAAGGGACATTGTGCGAAAGGGATGTTTAGCGTGCAGTATACATTTTAGGAAAGGTACCTACATTCTGCGACTGAGCCTGTAGGCCTGTAGGCTGTGGGATCATAGATGTAAGCTTCTATAATATCATTGATGTAAACTAAATATGGAATTGCTAACCTACAAATGTACCCCCTTTATATCAACATTGAAGCTTCAGACAGATATTGAAACTAAAACGTACTATATACCTACTGGCTCAATATTACTAAAAGATCTAAACTCTACCTATCGACTCTAATTCCGTTTATCAAAAGTTCTCTGTACCTGCTGACTCTACATTAGCCAAACTCTCTTCGTTCCTAAAATAACTGCCTTGTTAATTTTATTGCAAATGCAGTTAGGTACATTATAATTAAATTATTATAGCTACGATCTAGACTTGCATATACTAGTGCCTAAGTAGGATAAAAAATTAAGTAAAGGTCCATTTACATTTACACAATACACATATCAGAGAAGTCACAGTTCCGACACATTACCGGCACAGTGCGATATTCTTTCTTACATTCTCTATGAACGCATCGATGCGTTCGAATTCGAATACGCTTTACGAATGCGTTACGCTTATGAATGCGTTCCGAATATTCTTTCTTACATTCTCTATGAAAGCATCGATGCGTTCATAGAGAATGTTAGAAATAATATTTAGCACCGTGCCGGAACTGTGACTTCACTGATATGTGTAAATCAGAAAAAAATCTTTGGTGTAAATGGACCTTTACTTTAATTTTGACAAGTGGGGACTTGTCAGTGTCAGTGACGACACAGTGCTCTCAGTGTCAGTGGGGATGCGTCCATAGAGAATGTATGAAAGTATATTTCGCACTTTGCCGGTACTGAGTCGGAACTGTGACTTCACTGATATGTGTGAACCAGCCTTAAATCTGCAATAAAAGGGTTTCGCATGCAATGGAAATAAAGAAAAATAAAAACAACTGAATAACGTATTTTGACTATAATTCAAATAAAAAATGCAGAAGGAAAACTTACAAGAAAATGTCACAAGCTTTAACCTTAATTTGTTTTTTGTCGATAAGAAAAAAATAAACGTAGGTAGTCAATATTTGGAAGATTAACTTATAATTGGAATTAAATTAAAAAAAATTAAATACTTAATTACGAATGACATAGGTACTAGAGTTTTAAGCTAATGCCTTGTTATAATAAATGACTGATGTAAAATTACAACTAAATATTAAGTTACAAGTAGTCGAAAATGATAGTTTAAATACAAAAGAAATTAAATAAATCAGTTTTAATGGTTTATGCTTCTTAATGAACTGATAATAAATAATATTCGTGAACTTTATGAAAACGCTTACAAAACTAGATTTTTCCTTAACATTAGGTACAAAATGATTAACGCTTGGTGGTTTACCATGCAACGATTCTACGATAAGTGGAGAAAAACTGAAACTAAATTATAATTTATCATAGAAAAACAAACAAAATCACTATCTCATTTCTATCTGGCAACAATAAAGTAAACACAAAACCGTCAATGGTCAAATGCCAGTTTAATGGAAGTACAAAATCGTAGATCTGACAATTAATATTTTACAAAAATATATTTTATTAGTGGCGCGAGCAACAGTCTTTTGGTATGAATCAAAAGCGTACGATGGATCTATCAGAATTTCTCCTAATCACTTACATTGGTCCCTTAATTAAAACTTTAAACTTTGTTACATAAATATTAATATATCACACTTTAAATTCAAGAAAAAAAAAAGACTAAGCTACGTCAAAACTATAATCACCTAGCTCTGTCAAGTACAAAACATCAATAACCGTGCCAATTTGAATATTATATTCAAAAGGAGTTAAGTAATAAATAAACAATCTATCTCGATAAACTAAAAATTAAATATAATCGATTTATATCGTAATAAAGTAGGTAAAGGCACTCTGTCTGTAGGCGCGGGCGAGAGGCGGCTGGAAGCGCGCGAGAGAGTGCCGCCGCTCGACCCGCAGGCCGCGGTGAGCCCAAGCCTTATATTTCCTATCATATGTATCATATATTATTTTTGTAGTTACATATATCTTTATTCTGGTTTACGGCGTGCGAAACCTCGGGAGTTCGGCGGGCGGATTCTCTTGTTTCTGGCGTTTTTTGCAGGCGCATGCACGGCGCGATCTCTTCGAGCGCGGAGCACGGAACGCCGCCGTAAGGACGAAAAAAACAATCACCAAAACCTCAAACTGGTTTCGACTCGGCCGTCCTCCTCGCGCGGAGCAAAACGAAAAAGTCGTGTCGTGAGGCGCGCGAGGGGTGCGGGCGGCCGTCCCGCGGACCCTCCGACAGATCTCAAATGGACCGCGGGTGATTGAGATCGCTTGCGGTGGAGTGGAGCTAGACCTGCGATTATCATCGCTCTCCGAGCGCCCGGCACAAATGAGCACTTTCGATAGAACCGGCTCCGGTGAAGTACTTACGAGGTTCGATAAACAACAACGGTTCATCATGCATGTATAGCAGGTATGCTACGTGAAGAGATCGGCTCGTCGAACTACCGAGGTGTCTGGTCGGCTGATTCCGTCCGCAGTGAGAGAGGAGTGAGATTGGGGGCCGGGAACCTGGGAGCGGACTCAGCCGAGGGCGCGACCGAGCCACGCACGTCCCGTCGAGGCGGGCCTCGTCCGATTGCGGTGCGGCAACGCAGCTGCTCGCTACAATATCATTACAGTTAAAGAGACTCCAAATAAATAATAAATTATTATCTTAAATCCTTAAAAATAGATCACGAGCGCCTTCTCGCGGTACGGTACCGAGCGCAGATAGGCAGTTACAAAATAAATAATCGTTCTATAAGCTAACTTTACAAGACCACCGCTCGGCGGAGGATCGGGAAGACATCCGCGAGCTACACGATAATAAATAGGTATCTAATAATATAAGGTGCCATTTACAAATGTGTGCCGACTACTAAACATAGTCACATAATTCACACCGCAAACTTTCGAGACGCCAGTACACTTCGTTAACGTTATAAATTACAGGGCGAAGTAGTAAAAGAGCATCGACATACTAGAGATCATTCGTTGAGCGGGTGTGCGTGCGCGTCGAGCGGGACGGCCGGCCCGGCCGCGGTCTGGAAGACGTCGAGTAGGCACTAGGGTGACGGAAGATCCTTATTACGCTATGCTCGGTATAAGTTAACTTAGGACTAGGCGAGCGCGCGGCCCTAGGCGATGACGAGGTCGCCGAACGCGTTGGAGAGGCGGTTGAACACAGGCAGCCGGTCGTCCTCGGGCTCGGGCGAGGGCGCGCGCCGGAACGCGAACTGCGTCCCGTGCGCGGGCGGCGAGAGTGCGGGCGGCGAGTGCGGCGAGCGCGGCGAGCGCGACCCGTCGCTGCCGTAGCCCAGTGAGCCGGCCGACGAGAGCGACGCCACCGACCCGCCCGGCGACGGCGGCTCGCGCCGGCGCGCCTCCTCCGCGTTGTGCACGAAGTGGCAGCGCGGCCCGTACGGGCAGAACCCCACCGAGTGGAAGGTGCGGCACAGCTCCGTCTTGTACTTGGGGTGGCGCTGCAGGTTGCGCAGCTCACGGAAGCCGTGCGCGAACTGGCACTTGTCGCCGTACTTGCAGACGCCGGCCTCCTCAAAGGGGCGGCACAGCTCGGTCTTGTAGCGGCTGGTGGCGGGCGGTGGCGGCGCCGGCTCGCTGGTGGTGCGCTCGAGGCGCCGGTGTCCCAGCCGGTCCAGCAGGCCGGCCAGCGCGCGCTGCGCCGGCACGGACGCGGCGCGCGCTAGCACCGGGTGTTCCCAGGTCACGCCGCCCAAGCCCGTGCCGCCCGCAGCCGTCAGCGTGCCGGTCATACTCTGCACTGGTCGAGATTGGTTCTGGAATAGAAGAAAAACGTTCACATAAGTACAACTTTATTCAGAAACCACGTGGTTTTTTACACTACAAATTAAATAAAAGTTAAAATGTTGGTGAACCTGCTTAAAAACAATTGTTATTTTACTTACAGTAATTTAAAATTAAAACGAATTCTTTATTTAGACATTTGACGTTCCTAGACAAGGTGATTTACCCAGTTTTCAGTTATAAACGAAGGCTTTGTGGTAGTTCTCGGACTTTATGATGATACCCAGACAGTGATAGCAGTGCCCTGTCCTAACGTACTTCGTACCTTCGCCGTGACAAAAGAGCAATACAAGGGTATTCAAAGCAAGATAACGCGGAGGGTGCGGAGGTGTAGGTAGACCATCGCTATAGAATGTAAACAATCAGAGAACCTTTCATGAGCCTAAAATAAACCTTATTTGAGAAGGACTGTTGAGTTAAACGCATATTTTACGATATCCGTGTGTATTGGTGTCGTAGAAAAAACGTACACAATCTGGGCCGAAGGGTCGTCGGGTACCTGCCAAAGTTAACAAAAAATGAATCCCTTCAGGCTGTTTTCGTCTACCTGCTTGCTTACTCGTTTTCACTAATGGCCCCCACGTTTTGGAATGGGTAATATTACCAATTAGTGCTTTTAGAGCTCAAGGGTGAGTAGAATTTTAATGTTGCTTAACCAGAGTTCGTCCGGTCCGCCATCATGAATTATTTATATCGGTTAAAATTCCTAGTTCCAATCCCATCAATATTCCCAGTTCTTGAGTCTCCTTGGTTTAAAATGCAAATGTTTAAGGTCTTTTGTTTCGGCCGAGTGTCTACGCCGAGTTCGTTCGATGGCGCTCCAGAGCATCAGCATAACAATAGCAGCATTCACGCGAGAGGCAGTTGACACGGGCGGCGGCGGCGGCGGTCACAATCGCGGTGATTGTGCACTATTGTTCAGGCGTCGCTTGTCGACGCGCCCGACTGAGGGATAATTGTCTTCAGGCCATTCGTCTACAGTACACACTACTCCTCACAGCGAGGGCAACGGTCGCCGCGTGTCGTGTTAGGTAACAGTACTCCCATACTGAACTATTCAACATCCATTGGAACCTCTGCTACTTTTGTAGCGAGCCTGCCGTGTCGTCGTCCGGATTTCTTTGTTTATTTCCAACGGATTCTGTATCGTGTCGAGTCGGAGACACGACGAATCGTTATTTCGCAAAGACTATGCTCGGCCCACGCAGTTTTGCAACAGCTTGGTATAGACAGAACACGGATGTTCTACCCGATTTCTGCCAAGAGGAGCGTGAGCGTACCTACGATTTTTACCAATTGAATGTTTCCAAGTTGCCCTAGAAGATTAAGTATAAATAAAATACTAATATCTCGCTTTAGGACTCAATGGATGTGAATGACACATCATTGTATATTCAATTCGCCTCTGCCTCTTCCGGGACTCGTAAACAAGCATACTCTTGTATGTGGTTTAGCACTAGTGCAAATACAACCGCACCTACTTATTTAAATAATCTCAGTCGTCGTTTCGAATTCAATGAAGCAGGCTAATTCATTATCCTGGAAATTCGCTAATGCCAATATAATATTTGTACACCTGTTTTAGGTAGAATATTTAGATTAAACCGAGCAGTATTGTAAGTAATACATAATACAAATTGGATATGTATGTCGATAACCTGTGTATATACATATATATACTCGTGCATGTACGAGTATAACTCTAGTTAAGGTAAAACTTGCGGTTGTCAGTGATCGGTAAACAACTACATACAAATGCTTTTAGTGGCACTTGACATGCGCATCTATTGTTTACTATGTGGGCAATAACCGGTGTTTATGGTACAGAATAAATTATTTACGCATATATTATGTGTTTGTCAACACAGATAACATTCTAAACATCGGTAGCATTAACAATTCACTTGGATATGAATAAATTTTAAACAGTAATTAACTAAGTAGTAACTTAACTAATTTTACTTTACGTCCTACAATTTTGATTTAGATTCAGAAAAAGAAAAGACATAGGTAGTGATAATGTAAAGATTTAAAATATTTTTATATCAAAATGTTAATAGGTCAGGGCAATAAAACTAAGCCTTAGTAGACTTAAATAATACAGATTATTTTAATAGCTTTCATATCTACATCGTTTGCTGGTCATGTATCTACATAAATGATGATAAGCCGATTTTTCGGATCAAAGTATCTCAACTCTTATAGCTGGTCGCTGGCTAAAAGTGCCAAATTAGGCTGTAGTAATTTATAGCTAGCAATAGATAGATCTATGGCGTTGCACAATGCTGAAGCACAAGTAACGTCAAAGGCGAAAGTGTAGCAAACAAATGAGCGTAGCGGTGCAATCACGGGTGAAATGTTGCAGTGAAAAGGTAGGGGTTAAATCGGTGGCGCGCAAGTGTCGACGGAAAACAGCCAACGCGTAATTAGAGAGTTATCAGAGCAGAACATTGGTTAAACGTTGCTTTCCATCGGACGCCGCGCTGCGCAACTCGGCTCCAGGGAAAATTGAAATCACTGTCGATTTCAAATGGCCGCGGGCATTGCGCTCTAGCCCTGGGCCTACAACTGCGAACGGTCCATTATAACAGTCATATAACAACACATGTTTAGCCATCAATCCACGTCGTCAGTTTACACTATAAAGGGCAACAAACTAATCCATAAAGTTGTAACGGGTGTTTATTTAGTAAACATATTTTTGAGTAAAGATGGTTTCCAAAGAGACTGACACAGGTCGCGGCTCGTGGTTTCATGTTTACGGAGCGGGTTAGCGGGCGATGTTGTCAACGCGACAAACACGCCGCATGCTCGAGCAAATGTGTTTGTTCTCCTCGTTACCGAGGAAGCAGCAAGTTGCATAATGAAACATGCGAGTGCCTATTTTAACCTATTGAAACTTTGTTTAACTACGCACGAATACTAGTTATCAAGGTGACCTGAATCAGGTGCGTCGACCGGGTCACCTTAGACGTGCTGTCTACGTAAATCCATCGCCGCCACTAAATAATGACATAAGCATTTTAAATTAAATCCGTAAATAATTGAAAGAGTAAACAGTAGCGGAAAACTGCGAGGTTATAAACGAAGAGAGGGCATCGACTCACCGGCTAACGAAAACAAGTGTGGCACCTTCACCGCGCACCGAGCGTTCCGCTTGCAAACAAACACGGAACATACAAAATTACAGATGCACGACCTTACTGCAATCGAATTAGCGATACGATTATAGAATTTGGAAATGTGAATCTGAACAATCGAATAAAATGAACGTGACACAAAATGAGCTGGAGATCAGGGTTATCGAACTTTTAGAGCAACACTTCGATGGTTAGGTACTCGTATATTTACGCCCGTAATCAGTAAAAATTTACACCTTTCGTTACAGCCGGCGCTGGGCGCTGACTTGCTAAATATACTTATAGCAGTTGACCTTTGAGGGCATCGGCACCAACGGCACCATGTAACAAAGACCGCGGATTTAGGTTATGCGATTTCAGAAATTCATATCTTAAAGTCAAATATCTTTCGAAATGAGAGGAGCTTATGCAATCGTGTCGCGTTCATATAATTCGTTGCTAAGCAATTGGAGCTAACCTATGCTTACAAATTTACCGTGACCCGACTTAACCTTTATTGTAATCATCTATTGAATGGGGGGGCGTGTCTTTTTCGTTAATTTGATATTTCCTTCAAATTATTATAAGCACGATACATACGTACTTATTATTACGGGCTATACTGTAAGTCACATGTTCTTGGACGTGTTGTTTTAAAACATAAGTACTCGTAAATTCGACTCTTTAAGATAGGCCGGCCGAGACAATTGATGCTGCGATATAACTCAAACAAGGGGCTGCTTAATTGACCGTTAATTGGTTTTAATCAAATGCGTTATTTAAATGATTTTTTTGACGATTTAAAGCTGTGGCAAGAGCATGTCAACATCTTATAAATGAGTAAGCATAAGCAGGCTGCAGAATCTAGGCACGCGGTAGACGTCCCCGAATAACTACTTTTGCAGAGATGTTTGGACCTAAACTTGATGAGTGTGTTTATAACAAGTTAAAAGCCGCGTCAATCGTTCGTGGTTCATTTCTCCGAGGAGTGAACCGAGGGTCTTCGTGATTGATCCCATCATGTTTATTGGATGATTGCGCGAAAACGAGCAGAGATGCTGGGTTCCCCCTACAGACTCCAGCAGTCTCAAGTAATGTCGTCGTTGTCTTTAACCTTCCAGTTTTGGGTCGTGTATTTGTTTCGTACCCTCGTTTTCTGTATTAGCATACAGGGACAAAGTCGATCATTGTTGAAGCACAGTAATTCAGTCTGTTCTCCTTTCCTGTTGAAATAAAGCGTTACAGATTTCACTTACTTAATTGATTTAAATATTTAAAGCGCTTTGTGTGCAGGCGAAATCGCGAACAATGGGCATAATATGAATCACGCGGAGTAATTACAGCGGGGCTCGTACACTTATGGATATTAAGTGACGCATTTAGAACAATTTAATGTAACCACCAGAAACAAACTAGCCTGGCATTTTATTATTAGACTAGTTTATATGACAACGAGTTTAATGCAACGCTCTCCCGCTGAGAGATAACCGTTGGTAGCATGTGTTTCGACTGAATTTAAATTGTCGCAATGGATAAAAATGAACTTAAATTAATGAAGACATATTTGCTATTATTATTATTATTATTTTATTGTTGTAGCATATTATACTTCTTAATAAAAACAATTTCATATTTACAATCGCTTGCTGAATGTAGTTGTCATTTTTGTGTTCAATTTCATTTCAGTCTCGTCGCAAGCAGATAGAGTAAGTACCTCTTTATAGTCTTCTACGTCTGTGGTATCATTTATCTGTTAATTATTCATCACTGTTATTTTTTGGTACTGATGTTGCAAAATAAATTATTTTTCTTTCTTTTCTTATTAATATAGCTATGGTAAATGGTAAGACGTACACTGTAGTTCACATAGTTAGCGAGTGTCAGATGAGTAAGACCGGACGCGCGACGTACCATTGCGCATGCAGATGGCCACCACACCGTGATTGCAATGCCAGAACGGCCCCAGTATGGTATAAATGCCATCACATGCCCGACAGCCTTTATTTATATTACCAACGCCTACCGATTGTCTTTAGGTTTATAATATACGAACGAACAATGGAAATACATATATTCAGAGACGAAGTGGGGTAAATCATTGACATGGCAAAAAGGAAATCACGTAGCACGCACGGTTTTCGAGAATCCTTCGTGTTTATCTATTCGGCTCGTTTTCCAGGTAAAGAAATTGCCTTTTCATGGTTGAGTTCGATGACATGTCGGAATATTATAATGTATATGTTTAGCATGACGAAGCTCGTGTTGTGTGTCGTACGTATTCATAGTTCCCTGTCTCAGCGTTCAGCTTAGGTTATTCGTCTGCGCGCGTGTGCTTAAGCCGTGTTTATAGCGCGCGCCATATACTCCTGTCTGTAGGTGGTGAGCCGCGCTCGCGCCGCTGACCGAGGTTGTAATAAAGTGAGTGTCAACAAAGGCCCTCGTTGTACCCGCGCGTGTTTACCCCCCGGCCGCTCAAAGCGAAGGAAGCACGTCCCCCGGCCGGAGCCGCTTTTAGCACCTCCTTATTTATAGATGCAACAACAGAACGCGGGCCCGATGCCGATTTGCAGAACCAAAACGTAAACAATGTTCACGTCAACGCATATGGATGGGTTCATGTTTTTATAATGCCGCGCCATACCTTGTCTAGAATGCCGTTTCGTATTATGACGTTCCCATGGTCATCTAAATTAATACGTAGAGCCCGTACGAGCGTCATGAGCCCATGGCGTACCTACGTCTCATTGCGTCGTGGTCATTAATGACAAACTAGACCCTTACGTCAAGCGCTTATATTCAGGTTATAACAATTCCTTTGTCCGTGCAATTTTCATTGTTGCGTCATGCTACCGGGTTATACTCTACTTTCCCCGTAAATGGAAGGTTTATGTGACTCATACGGAGATAATAATAAAGTGGGAAAACGTTTCCTTAGAGTAGCGGCCCGTTTGGTGCTATTGTGTTTCTTGGCGAGTTTATGGGTTGATTTGATACGCGTATCAGTGGGCGAAGACCGGTCTTTGTGTGCTTCTAGAAAGTTATCACGGAACAATTAGAAGCGAAGTAACTCTTCTTAATTGACTGAGCAATCATAGTTAATGTCATGACAAGAAATACTGGTACTACCGACGATAACTCGTCGCTGCACAAATGTTATTAAATTCTAACGATGCGCCATTGAAAACGTGTTTGAAAACTATTGCTTCAGACCCTAGTGTTAATCTCCCTGTTAATCGAGCTAATTATTATACATAGCAAATTATATTTGTTCACGATTTTGTTTATTATAACCCTTTAAGTAGAGATCTCATACTAACACATCAATCAAAGGCGCGCTCAAATTTTTATAATAGGCACCATTTTTTTATTGCTGCCATCGTAGTAAGTTTAGAATTATTATACATTTACTATGATGATACTGTACGAAATATTAATAAAGCAGGTGATTCTATAGATGTTAGGTTACTAGAATACTAGTATTAACACTAGTTGGTCGGTACATAGATCCGTATGCAGGCCGTCTCGGGCACATCTTTTTTTAAATATTATAAAGTTCGATGCAAATAAGGAAAGAAGTTTGCTGCAGACTCGTTATAGGAAACTTTATACAAATTGAAAGAATTGATATACTAAACTTAACGAAAAACTTACGATGAGCGCAAAATCATCACGAAACTGGTTTTGGGATCTCACCTGGAAAGAACAAACGAACAAAAACGTTAATTACGTAATATAGCGATAAAAATAGAAAATAGGTAAAATATAGTAATTTTATCGAGATGGAATGACGGTCAAAGACTAGGTTAGTAATTTAGAAGCAATATGGTTGAATACCTAAATGGTATAGTGGTAGAGTTAGATATACGACTACGAGCGAGCCGGCAGCTTCAACCGGTCTCCGTCGAAAGCGACAGCACTTCCTACATGAAAGTAAAACTATACTCCGATAGCTGTCCGGAAAACTCACAGACACCACGATCCAACTGATTACCCGTGCTGTCAATCTATGCCAATGCGATGCATAGACCGACGCTCATATTTAGTGAAAATAAATGCTGTACACTAAGGCAGCAATTATAGCTTCACTCGTGTTTTACGATGCCTTTATTACAACCGAGCACACTTCATGGTTATTAGCTATCTGAAGTGTTATGCAAGCGGCTAGTAAATCAGTTATGAAACTGTTACGATATTGTGTCGTAGAGCCGGTTCGTTTAATGCGTCTATAGTGCCCTATTACCCCGTATGCCTGTACAGTAATACGAATAAAATGTTTAAGATTTACAAGAATAGACATATTTATGAATGTAACAATCTGCTCTATTCGAGTAGGTAGTTCTAGCAATAACACTAGGTTGCAGCAATACGGTACAAAACGTACTACGTGCATTATACTACTCTATATTATGTGTGTTGTGTTGGCTGTTGTTTCAATACTTTTACATGCCTGCGGGACGAAAATGGTTACTTTCGCCCCGCTGTGCATACCACGGGGCAAGTAAAGTAGCCTCAGATATCATGTATGTCACCCTCGGCTTCGCCTCGGAAGACAATATACGGTCTGAGATATTCTTTACTTTTGCTCCCTAGGTGTGAAATCTACTATTATTTACCGTGCGTGCTATTTTCCACAGGATATAAGTATTTTAATTTTTTGTAAGACTTCTAGCAAAAAATATAGTTTTTTAGAAGCACTATATAAGTAAATAATTAAATCCAAAATATGTTCGAAGAAAACCTGTCCGGAGAATATAATTACATAACTATTATAAAAGCAGCACTTGACTTCGTTTCGTATAACCGTCATCACTGTAATGGGATCTCATTTGTATAAACCAGTCTATTGCACTTGTATCAGAATGTGCTATTGTAGCCTATTTAAACATATCAAAGCTGCCTAGAGAGTCGGTAGACAAGCAACATTACACTAGCGACAGTTCAAGAACTTCCCACACCGCGTTGGTGCACTGTGAAAATATTTGTTAATAATGCAATAAAATATCTAATTTGCAAGTGTCCTTCGCACGTGGCGATTCAACACGATAATGTCCACATTTTCCGCGCTTGTTAGGTACACTCCAACTATATACAGGTGTCAGTCAATATGAGGGAACTAAAAATGTTAGTTGGTGGTTCTAAGTGTTGATGTTAACACGATAGTGGCTGTCTACTATATTTCCATGCAAGTTGGTCGCACTATACCGGCTAACCATACAGCGTTCATTCCACACAATTAACCGCCGAGTTACACTGCACGTGGAAATGACTGACAACAATGCTGGCGTTACGCCACCGTGTTTAGACGTACCGTGTCACGACCCGCACACATAATGGGAGGCTACGTTTCTAACGCAACCGGGTGATACTAATTGAACCCGGCATCGCGAAGGTCTTGCGATGGCGTCGAGCCTAACAACAACCTTCTAATTCTATGTAAGGGTTGAAAATAGTCGCATCAAGTGCCTCTGTTTTCGAATAGGGACTCCGGGATTGGAATAAAATGATTGTTTTAAAAATAATGTCCTATTCTTTTTAAAATAATCAGAACAGCTGTCCTAGCTGTTCGAGCATTTCTTTTGCATAACAATATATTTTTAATACTTCAACACGCATTTTTTTAATGAAATACATGGACATGTGTATTTAGAAAAAAAAATACTGCAATTTACCTATAAAGGTTAAGTACAAATACTTAAACAAATTCAAGTCAACAATTTATGTCTAATGCGTAACAGCCAAACTGCGGTTTAAAATTCAAACTGGGCAGTAGAACTATACTGAACAAGTTAACTGACAGTTTGCAACAAAGTAACGTACTGTCAGTGCCACTCCACCGGTCAATACCCCGACTTTTCTCTGAGTTTGTGACCACTTCCTTATTTAAACCTTACAAGTGCACGCAAAGAAATCAAATGGAGCACTGATGTGATGAATGAGGTTTCTGCTGTACAGAGAAGAATAAGTTTGCTTCGAAGTTGGAAGCTAGATAAGCGAATCCATTGCAACAGATTATAGTCAGTTCCGGTTATAACGACTTCCACAGCACAGTAACGCAAGTCTGGTTTTCATTTTCAAAAGAAATGTGAATCTGGTTATAACGGCGGAGTCTGACGAAGTTGATGGTTGGGCCATCATCTCATTGTGAAAATTTAAGAAATCGATTTTTCCACTAAAATATTGATGGCTAAGAACGGAGGAACAAAGATTTGCGATCAGTTTCTACAGCGTGGACGATATTTATAGAGAAGTTCGATGAGCTAACAATGAATCTGCAATATGTCCAGGCACCAGATAATCATAAAGTTGAGAAATCCCGTTTAAAAGAATTTATTTGATAGGAACTATGCAAAGATACAAATTAAACTATACTCACTATAAACAATCAAACACTTTGTTATTTTCAGTAGCACAATAAATGGTATGTAGTACGCTATAAGGGTGACCGTACACTGTGCACCGCACGCGCCGTACGTGTCGCATTCACTGAAATACATAACATAACTAACCACTTCATTAAGCTTCTATAAATTGCCACAGATCACTTAGTAGCTAGTATGAATTCCGACGGCCGCGGCACATACGGCGCGGCGGTCTTATAGCTCAGTTAGTAGTCATAACAGTATGTCTAATTTGAGAGCTGTAGGGCGTAGATTCTACTCCCACACAGGAAAAAAACTATGTGACTAACATTGATATTTTGTTCATTTTGTTCTGTGTCTGGGTGTTGTATTATAAGTAGGTATGTATTTAAAAAAAAGTATATAAGTACGACAATACGTATTCTATTAGTTGCCTAATTCCCATTGTACAAGGTTTGCTTAGTATGAGGCTAGACAGCGGTGTGTGAAATATCCACCAATATTTATTTTAGAAGTGTGCGATCACCTTAAGTCGCCTCAGTTTCGCGTCGATGGTCGTTCTCGATCAACGAAGCAATCGGGGCCACTTGTGCTAATGAAACACTTCAATTGAATTGGGGACATTAATTCAGCTAGTGTAACACGCCATTGTTACATTGATACTAAATATAAACGGTATAGTTTTATTCGGTTTTCACTCGATACGCAGACGCACGTGGAAAATCAGAGAAGCAGGTTGAATAGAAGGTTCGCAGTAAACTGATGTTTTACGCTCATATGTGCTACGCATTGGATTGATTCTATAAAAACGCAACACAAAACGCAGTGACGCAAAAAAATATTGCACGAAGATGTTAGCAGATCTAACGTAAACAAAACAATCCTACCTATTATATTCTAACCGTCATATGCATAAAACGCTAAAACGTATTTCAAACCAGCGACGGTGATAATGGAATGGACGGGCGCTTGCAAATCGATCAAAACTAACAAGACAAGACAATCAAGCATACTTAGCTAAAAGTATGCATATTACATTTGCCAGAAAATAGAGATAGCGAATCTAATTACTGCATGACAAAAAGAGAACACATGTACATGTATTAGAAGTTTGTATTGTTGTATCGTATGGCTCGCATGTCGCAAAGGCAGAGTACGACTGACGCTAGAGGAGAGCTGGCGCTCAACATATAGTCTTCAAAATCCGTGCGCTTCTTTCCCGTCCATTCATTTTATCATTGTCGCTGTTTCAAACCTATTTTAGTAGTACTGTAATAATGTAAGAATAACTTTCCGAAGATCAAGAAGAATCTAGCGACACCTTGCACATCAAAATTGGTGAAGCCGTAATAGGCTATCGATCATATAGTAATAAATAAAAATATGTATACGCTCGAACACTGAAACATGAGTTGGATACGATTAGGATGCTAGTACATAACATAAAATATACGAAAAGTCAAAGCAAATGCAGACTTACGCTAAGATAAATCATTACATTAAAGTACTACAAATTATTATTACTCGTATACTCTGCTGTTCTACAGACAAAGGTGTAAGAATGACAATGAAACCGGGCATATAGGCATATAGCTGTGCTCACAATAACACAAAGTGAAGTAAATGATTGTCAAGTTTCTTAGTACCTATACATAATTCGAATTTGTGCAAATCGAGGTCATATTCAAAATGGAAAGAACCCTCAAATTCGTGCTTTTGTCTCCACGTATAAAATAAAATTGTAAATAAATGTCTCATCAAGGTTTAAAAGTATTGGTAGATAAACTTCTAACTTCTATATGTGCTACTGGGCAGCGACGTTGATAATGGAATGGACGGGCCCAGCGCTTGCAAATCGATCCAAAATTAACAAGACAACACAATCAAGCAAAGTATACATATTACATTTGCTGGAAAATAGAGATAGCGAATCTAATTACTGCATGACAAAAAGAGAGTACATGTATTAAAAGTTTGTATTGTCGTATCGTGCGGCTCGCTTGTCGCAAAGGCAGAGTATGGCTGAAGCGAGTGGAGAGCCGGCGCTCAACATATAGTTTTCAAAATCCGTGCGCTTATTTCCCGTCCATTCCTATTATCATTGTCGCTGCTACTGGGCAGACTAGCTTCCAAGTCAAGTGCCTTTTTTAAGCATCTTTCGGTATCAATGGTAGGTGATCTATCTATATGTAGACAAAGAATAAATTTTTATGAATGTTTCTAAATGTCTATAAATAGTCACAAAGTACGCGTGGATTATTGATTACGTAAGTACAATCACAAACTATTCAATGCAACAGGTAAGTACTCCAAACACCAAGTATGTTATAAAACCTGTTTACAATAGAGCTACGCAACGCGTGGTTTTTTAATTAATTGGGCTTAACCTTCAAATATCACATTTAACGATTTATTCGTTAACAATAAACAAGATAATTGCATAGTGAAGTTAACAATTACTAACGTTGTATAACTGATTTATATGAGCCCACCGCAAACAGGTTTACCTTGCGGCACTCCGAATGTCTTATTAAAATCGATCAGTTTACATATTCATAATGAATGTTAGGATTATGATTACTCCACAAACCAGCTCGGTTATAATTATATTCATGGTGACATTAAGACGGTAAGGTAAGTATTGTGTAAAACCTAGTATAGTATTATATGATCTGTGGTAAAACTAATAAATTAACAACCGGTTGGTAATAAAATATTAAAAAGCTGTAAAACTCCTAAGAAGCCTCCCAAGAAATTATTAGCTGTCATCGCCAACGTTGCGCAATGGCATTTCAAAAAATACTCTTTGATCTTATAGACGCCGTAGGTTACACAAATTACCCGTAACGTGCTTATTATCATCATCTCTTTGCAACTCTAAAACTATTACTGAATCACTGTGAAGACCAAACCGAACACTCTAAATGTAACGCTTCTCTAGACTTTCGTGATTACTAGATGTTCCTGGTGAAATTTACTGTACACGAGATCATAACGCTGTCCGTCCATCCTGATACGACGAATTGGTTGACATAGACCATTCCTTATGGAAACTATTGGGAGATGCCTATATTTGGAGCGGTGAGGATGACGTAGAAGAAAATGCAGTGACTGGCAAAAAACATGTTAATTGTCTACTTATTGCAATGATGGGCATGGTCTAGTTTTTATTCCCATTTAACGAGGATTAAACGAACCGAGATTGCCTTTAAAAGGAGCCATAAAAAAGGTATTAGACGCATCTCTAATGTTGAAAACGTCTGTCGTGACCTTGGCCGGAGCCACAAAAAGTTCGCCGGCCAAATATTAATTAATTATTTATAACATAACTCGTTTGGCGAGTCGTGTCTCGCGTGTTGATTCTCCACTTAGCATTACGAGCCGAGCTGATGAATCGAGAATCAACTCGACGAGATGTTTATATACCTAAAACTAGCACTGGTCTCATTGGTAGCATTCATGTTCGAGCAAATTGATACGTGAGAATGTAAATTCACCTGTTTCTAAGAATCAAGTAAATCCCTGAGTCACGGGCTCTGGATCACCAGAAATGATTTACTCTTGAGTTTGTGAGCAAACGTTTCTTAGAAACTAATGATCGATTGTAACTTTGATTTATTACTGAGGATGTGAGGCCACGCACAGATTAGAGATGCACAGCACACGGTGTAAAAAACTGAACGTGGCCAGTGAGACGTCGAGTTGTGCGGATCTACGGTAGATGCGGCTGGAGGCGCGTGACGCACGCAACTACAAACTGTCGGTGTTGCAATCACACGTCGTGATTGTCACGCAATCTGTGCCAATCAAGGATCCTCTAATCGATCTAATAATCGTCAATGACGATTGGATTGACTGTCAACTCACTATGCGATCCCACCTCTTGATAAATTGACATTCTTCTTTAAATTAATAAGTCTTCGAAGTGCAATCTATAGCTGCATGTATTGAATAGCCACAGTGGGTGGAGCGGCTATAAATAGTAAGTGGATCCCGGAAGCCAAGATGAAGGTCGCACAGCGACGAGACGGCCTTGCCGCTGGCTGTGCTACTTTCTCCATCGCAGCTCACAGGCCCACGTGCGTTACGTCTCGAGAAACAATGGCCCGTTCCATAAGCTTGGTTACGCCGACGCACTGTGTGGAACAACTGACATAATCACCCCAAATTACTGCGTTTCCATACACGAACCATCCGAGGACAATTCAGATTATATGAGCGGTATCTTCCGCTGTCATTCGCACAACAAAGCTTTGGTCTTAAGGCGTTCTCTTACCATAATTAAGAATCGTTTACGTCATGACATACATGATGCTCTGTTCAATTTTGAAGACAATAATTATACCAGAAGAAGACGAAAACAATGTATATGGACGTAAGTATACTACTCTTGTCGATGTTACGTCTCAAATATTCATACTAGAATGTTACTCAATCTCAATTAAAATCATTACATTGATGTCATTGATGAATTAATTGCCAGGTGTTATTATAATTAAATGAATAGAGAGAGTATATTTTGTCGGATACAATTATACATTCATGGACGTAATTTTCATAACGTTTTCGTCAATTCTGTTGGAGGATAATATAATGATCAGCTTGGTGTAAGTTGACAGTGACGAAATATGGAGAAAGGTCACAAGTTTAGACAAAACAATTAGAACAAACCTCGAAAAACACCAAAGCCAGCTAAATTGGTTTGCGCAACACAATTCGGTTACATCTAAGCGAGTGTGAAACTGGCGACATTATCGTGAAAATTGCGTTTTACGTAAATATTTGGTTTAGTTGTGACAGAAATTGATTTTGACGAACAAACGCTATATTGTGTTATAATGGGAGAAATCGAAGGTCTCGCTTCGTAACGCAATGGTAGCGGCTTTCAGCAAGTGAAGCGGTTTAAGTGGGTGCCGGGACGGCCAGGCTGGAGGCCGACCCAGCTGTTGGCCAACGTTTGCATAATTCGGTGAAATAGTGGATTAGCCGCAACCGACATGCAGTAGGTACGCCCACGCTCTGTGGCCAATTCATTATAATTCCATATTTGAATAACTTGCTCGTCTCGCCACTCATAACAATTTAAATATCAAATATGTATTGAAAAAATATTAAAGATAGATACTGTACTAGAGCTGTGCCTTATGAGATACAACTTAAAAAGTACTTTAACATGTCCTTTATGCAACTGCCTACTCAAATAAGCTGCTGCTACTTTTGCAAAATAAATCGTCTGCAATGATAATAGAAATTTATTCCAAGACTAACTACGAGATGATTTTTACTTTCCGTTGGCAACCAGAACATCTGACCCCAAAGAAAAGTAAAAGTTGACTTACTGTCATGCTGTAATCTTATTCGTATTGCGTAGGAAAGTAGCGTAATTCTTACCTGAAACAAAGAAGGAACACATTAACATCACTGAGATTCGCATCTAAGTTAACATTGAAGAATTTAGGCGCCCACGGCACGGCGCCCGCGCATGTCAGGAATATACCTATTATCTTGTTTCTACAGTCTACATACTATTTAATTCAGTGCTAGCACTTATAGCGTTAACTGTTTGATTGCTCCCCAGGTGCTATTTTGCACTCATAACTCCCGATTTGGATTCAATGAAAAATGGGTAGACTAGGAAACTGCCCAAAACAATGAAAGTTTATACCAAAAGTAGCTGCAAAACAACAAAATTTGTCTCGACTATAAAAAGAAAACAACATCTCGATCCGACTGATCCAATTAAACAGTTCAAATGTACGAATTGCGTTGTGATATCTTAACTGCCATGTATGATAAGAACAATGCAGATTGAACTGTTGCAGGTTATGATTAAAATACAGAACAAGTACCTAGAGATGGAAGCTACAATTATGTACGGTGGTTTAACATAGCTGGCGGTCGCAGCTCGAGGAGTAATGTAAGTAGGTGTGCCAGCGAGTGGCTGACCTTCATCGGAGGAGCAGGCGAATGGGCTCATCAGCGCTCAGCACGTTTATAAACAGCTTTAATTAATACTCATACTATTTTTATTACAACGCATTCGTATAATATCGAAGGAGAACTGTTTTTAAGCAATATTAGGATACCATTTCAAACTCGTTGCTGAGTTTGAAATGTTAATTAGTTCTGCTTGGTGACTGCTTCGCTTCGAGTCGTGTTTATTTTTATTGTCCATTCCTTGTGCGGGTCTCGACGGCGTCCCTCGTCCAAGTCGTTCTTCAATTGTTCAATTGCGTTAGCGTCTACAATAATTTATTTTATTGTCGGGGGTGAGCACGAGTCGAAGGCGAGAGGCAAGAGTCGCGGGGCGGAGAGCGGAAGCGGTGAAACGTGCGGGACACATTGTGCGAACTAGCCTTCCTCGCCGTCTCCACTGGACGCCAGTCTTCCTTAGCTAATTACTTATTATTATGTCTCCGAACCGACAGATGTGCCACATCCGTTCACAGCAGACATTAACTCCTTTTTTCGACATAATTAATAATCGCGACTTGAACAGTGCTTCTTATAGAGCGATTTGGTCATCAAAGTTTGCCATTCTCTCGTGCGGTTTCCAAGCAAAACAGCGTCATTTATCATTGTTCTGTGAAGGTTGTGGGTGTTAAATCATATGCCATGTGCTCAAAACGTTACAGCTCATGCGATTCGATTTATTCACCACGGTTAATGCGAGATTACGACTAACTTCTGAGCCGGAATATGAAAAGCAGTTTATCACAGGGTTAGTCAGGTATTAAAATTTCCACGATCCGTAAAGAATGCGGTTGAGACCGATTTAAAGGATACTGGATCTATTTGTGCTATTGAGAAGGTATATAATCCTAGTGGACTGGCTGGACTCGAGTTGTTAGGTTGGTTGCAAACAAAAATAGACAACAAACGAGCTATTACGTCTAGTTTCACTTTCGTTGGAGGCGCATGCGGGTCAGCGCAGTGCAACGCGGCGCAGCCAGCGCGCCTCTACTACGGCGATGGCCTCGAATTCTCCACTTACTGTTTACTTTACGCAATAACAATGTGCATGCGATTAACATTTCAATAATATTAAATATACATTTTACCGCAATATCTACTAGTACTAGGTTCAGTAAATAAGTCAAGTATGTATATCAATAACACGAATTATGACAAATTCGCAATAAAAAGGTGATTGTCAATCAAAATATTTTTAGGTGCGAACATGAATCTCATATCGTATATCCAATTATGTAAAGTGAAGTAAAGCAAGGTATCGCCTAATCAACATAAATAAGCAGCCAAATTTCCACAGACGAATACTTAACCCACCTGAATGACCTGTTTTGAATGGAGGTAGATGTAAGGCAATACATATTTATTCAAATAGGTATTCAAACAGAACAAAATAAAATCTTCGGAATAAATCGAATATTCAAAATAAGCGAGACGACTTGAGATGAGACTTATACAATGCAACCAAATGTGCGATGTGCAAATCGTGTGAATTAACGACATGTGCACAGCACTCACTGCATCAATTCAGAGAAAGATCTCCATGAGGCGGATGCAACAGTTAAGACGATATTATTTTTAGCCGCTGCTCGACAACAAACTGTAAATAAAGCACAGTGACGGCTCTTAATAAATCGAATGGCTATCTTGTCGTAAACGTACTACAGGCTCCGCTATCTGACAACCCCCGCCTGCCGGGTCAACGAAGATAGCATTATCAATTTGCGTCACACAACATTATACTTCTCATTACTGTGGTAAATAACAATGCATTACCAGATTTCAAAACATAATCACCTTTTTTTGTAAATAGGCTTGCGTTTGATCGCCTGATGTTAAACGAAGATGCGGTCTGCAATGGAGCACACTTACCTCAAAGAAACTACCGATTCACCCTGGACTTGAAGATATCCAGATTCTCTATTGGGAAAGCCTTCCCGCCCGAGTGAAGCGCATTTCACTATTTAGCACTTCGCACTATAGTGCGAAGTGCACCAACCAAACACGGAATGAAACGATTCCACTTTTATAAAAGTGGAAACGTTTCATTCCATGTTTGGAATATCAACCGTGAAACTATGCGAAACGTTTTCAATCTCCTGGCCATCCAATAGTAGAATAGGCAGGATATCAAACACACTTACCGAAATGACGTACTATCCGAGAACAAATTTTTAATTGGTGTTATGAAGTCTTGTTCGTTAACGTTCTACCGTGGTCGACCATCAAGGTATGGTTGTTCATGTCGTCACGGAATAGACCACCCCACTTGTCACGGTGATGCCTTTCCCTCCATTTGTACAATAGCCGTTCTCTACCGACTGTACCTACCATACTGCGGCAGGTAATTTGCGCGTATTACGAAACGTTTACTCCAGTGTTTACGTTTTACAATCAGTACCGTCACGACTGTCGCTCATCTTCGTATTTAATGCGGTCCCGGCAACAAAGTCTGCTTATTAACTGGAATTATTTTTAATATCTTTCGAGGAAGTCATAAAACTTGCCCCGAGGGGGATACGTGTACTCCCTTGGTGTTAATGATCCGTAATAACCTAATCGTGAGTTAACGGCTACTGAGTTTCTCTGTTGTAATTCACTTTAATTTCCTCGGTTGCGCTGTCGATGCCCACTGCTCAGTAATGGGTGGATGGGTAAACTGTAGCGCGGTGTGGTGTGCATTTCACGGACCCTTGAGCACAGGTACGGGTCGGTCACGGTGTCGAGCCTAGTGCCGATGCACCGCGCACCGATTTGATAACGTACACTATTGTTGCACATAATGCTGTTAGGGCCAGTTTCACCTGTACGCAACCTGTTATTTGAGTTCGGAGCCGTGCTCATTACACTAGTTACGATTACGACTCGCTCCATGTTCATATGTTCAATGAATAAAACATACGCTCCAAGTTACTGACAAAAACGAGTCAGTCAGTGTTTTATATATTTTATGGCCAGACAAGCAGGCAAGGTATTTATAAATTCACTTTTCTCGGTAATTAAATTCGTTAATTGTATTAAATTAATATTATTTTTTCAAGGCTACTGTTTTGTATGTGCCTATTTTAATTGTACTGGTAATAATAAAACCATTATAATTTAGATAATTATGTTTACATTATAAAGTCGGTCAGTTGAATCTATTTAGGCAGTTTAATTTTAACAGTCTATATTTGAAGTTATAATAACAACAGAAACTAAGTAAGTGTGTGTATAATTAAAGAATATTTCAAACCTATGATTACATTATATTTGAAGAAGTTGAATAGTAATCAATCAATTAACAGCAGACATCCATGATTGATAGTCACACATGAGTACGATTCGATTGAATAATATTCAACGTTAGTAGTTAGACTATACAAAGTCGGATTGTCTATCCAAGCTAGGCAGTTGGCAACAAAATATTACGCAACTACTTAGGTTTTGTTAGATTTTTTTGGACGTTCTATCAACTAAGCTCAGATTAAGTCATGCGCACTTATTGGATCGTAAGGATGGATACAGAACATCTACGCCCCATATTTTATATAATTTTACGTCCCATTCATTGACTAAGAGCTATATATAATTATATATATGTACACGTCACCAATTACCATTCGCATGAAGCCTAGTGGCGAAACTTTGACTTAACAATTTTTTAATTGGTGATGTGTATATATATGTATATATATATATATATGTGGTATATATATATATACGTCATATATATATATATACACGTCACCAATTACCATTCGCATGAAGCCTAGTGGCGAAACTTTGACTTAACAATTTTTTATGTATATTTGTATCTACTAGACCATGTCCTACCTAAGTTCTAATTACTTATACCTAATGTATTGTGTATGCTGTAAATATTTTATTATGCAAGATAGACTTCAAGAGGTGCATCATTATTTATGATAAAATAAAAACAATACTTGGTTAATGGATATATAAATATCTATAAGCATAGTGTGTCCTCAGCCTATAGAGTAGAGGTTTTGGCCGCCTGAGCAGGAAGTTTGCGCGAGACCTTGCGCAGTTCAACGCCTCCACTCCGCCTTAAGCGATGACAACGTCTCATGACATTCTACACTTCCGCAGCTAAGGGAAAACTGACCTCCGAACTTTGCGTGCTGGACTCAGCGCTCGAGACGACACGACCATTATGCAAGTCTGAGAAATTACTGAAATCCGAGCCAAGTCCGTAGTTTCACAACTGTGCGAAACTTTCGGCCACCACACATTTAATACCTAATACGTGTTTGTTCTAATTGAATTCAAAACCAGAAAACTGAGTAAATTCAACTTGCCGAGTTACAACATAAACATACAACGAAAACTTCAGTAACATCATCTTGTGAAATTCATGGAGAACTATATAGCCTCACCGCGGTATAACTAACCGTTATTATATTCCAGGACAAAAAGTAAACCAATATAATGCGTTAAGTTACCTCTATTTCGATTTCACTGAAATCCGCAGAGGCGCTGCATCGAGAAGAAGTAACAAAAACGCTCACCTTCCATCCCTCCCAAACAAACTTTTGCATTTGTGTGATATATAAAATGTTGCCAATTACCAAGTGCCAATCTCAACCAACAAAGCGTCGTCAGGTCAAAGCTCTACTTCTCTACAATGCTCGTTATGTCACAGTAGTCTCAAAACTCGAACACGAGCGAATGTGGCACACAAAAACAAACAACGCGAAACCAGCGGTGTCCGAATTGGGCACGATGGATGAGTGTTGGCATGACATGGCTTATGTAAGGCCCGACTCGACAATGACCTACCGGCGACGACCGCCCGCGCTACTTTCCTTTCAATATTGACACACTGTCCATAAACGGCCAACTAAGTATCGTTCGGCTTAGCTACGTGCTAGCTGCGGTTATCGCGAGCTACGAAATTTGAATTACCAAATGGGTGAGTTAAAATGTATTCATTTGCATATTTATCGAATGTGGGACTAAAAAATTAGGTAATTGGGTAGTTAGGTGTGTAAATTGACTGAAACAAAACACTTATGAACCTCCCAGTTGGTTAAGTTAGCCAGATCTCCTTAGTTTGATCAGACTTGCGTGTTTTTGTTCAACATGGCGTTAAGGTTGGAACGTGGAACAAAGCAGTGATCTATTCGGAATTAATTAAATTGAAAGAGCGTAGCCCTGGGTTCTGTTTTATAAAGCTACAAGTACAAGCTTACAATTGTACTAGCTTCTTGTACCAGTAACTACAAGCTACCAGTTACAGGTAGATGGTCTGTCTTTATTATCCTATATACTATATACAAGAGCTTGTACTTGTAGTTTGTACACTGGTGGTCCTGTAGCTATAGAAAACGCCGTACTCAATATTTGTTTGCGGTGTTGCCAGTTTTTCACTACAAGTACAAGACTTGTAGCTTTATAAAAACAGGGCCCAGGTCTCCAAAGTCTACAGAAACAAACCGCCGTCTGTAAAAAATATTCGACGATAACTGATTTTGCTCCAATTCGAATATGAAAATTTTAATTATAGTCATGAATAAATCATGAACTTACTTGCCTCCATAATTTTGTGAAGTTCGGATCAACGACTCTCGTCAGTCCTCATAATGATTGTAAAGATAGTGAGGGGGTCGTTTGCTGCGAAACATTCGTTTATTTCTACGCCTATCCCTTCTTTTCCTTTCTCGTCCTGGCTAGCCGCATCCACGAACTCGACGTCCGCTGGATCGTGTTTTCGCAACCCAAACGATCTTGATCCGTGGGTGGCGGCTCTTTACCAGTTGCAACATTATACACAACAATTATAGCGACGTGACACGCAATATAATTATCCAGCAGTCCTTGCAATTTGGAAGAAGATCATTAATTCGATTGCTAAAAGGCAAAACTAAAAAAAACTTTTTGGATATTTTTGTACACCGAGAAGTGTTAATGAGAATTTTAATATAACGCATTTTGTTGTAGGATTTGAAAAAGAAAAATAACATTACTCCAACACATTATATTGCGTAATAGAGAACATATTTTTCCTTTTACGATAAAACCTATAAATAAGTACGATAAGTGGCTAAGATAGGTAAGTAAATAAATTAGTAATGAAAATATTACTCACTTTTTATACGGATCCGATAGCTAACATAGGTAACAATATTACTACATGGCATTCATGTTAGAAAATCTAATTATTAACGTTTTCGGTTGCTTATGTTAATGTTTGCGTGGTTGACTATTGAAATTAGGCTTTGCAATGACTAACATATAGTTAAGGACAGTGGAACCCGGACACATACATAATGATGTACACTGTAACTTAGAATATGTTCGGAAGGTGACACATCCAACAGCACGCACCAAGGTCGGCAGATACCAAACCAAATTGCTCACCAAATGTTACAAATTCACATTCGACATTTATTTCGATTGCGCTTAGTATGTTAGTGTTGCCTTGCCAATTCCTATAAATTTAAGGTCAAAGTAATATAACTGCAAACTTATTTGATTAATATAATTTTATTAGGTATGTGTGTAATTTGAAAACACGCTAAAATAGGGTTTTGTGCTAACTATTCTTAACAAAATTGTAGAGCAAAGTTGAATAAGCTTGATTTAATGTCTTAAAATATCGACTGCAGTGCACTTCGCGGAATTCAGTGACTCTACAATGGAGTAGATGCCTAATACAGCTGAATCTTGTACGGTGAGCAAAATTTGAAACAATGAAGCCAACAATATAAAAAACATAGAATAGTATAGTATATATATATATAGTATTAGTATAGAATATTAAAACCAATGAAATTGTCCTAGGTTTACCTATAGGTACCTACAAATTTAAGAAATGCCGACAAACTTTTTCTAACCCTATATGAAGTCATAAAAAACGCCTAATTAAGCTTGAAACACAGTCTTATTACGGTTCGGACCTTTTGAATGTTGAATTTCGGAAATTCAGCGTTGAAAAGGATTGGATTTCGTTTCGAAATTCGAAATTTCTTTAGATAAGTTTGACTAAGCTAATACAATACCTACTTAAGAGTTAAACGTTAATGTAGCTTCTTATACAGCAATGCAACCCGCGAACGAATGAGTTATCAAGGCATGCGCGGATTAAAATCCTGGTAAATACCTAACCCACTCCGTTTATGCAACCGTACCGCGTTTATGCGAACTGTAATCAAGCGAGACATGCACTAGCGAATCTAGCGATACACGTACATATTGTGCAATATTCTTCTCTGTAGATACTATTGGCTAGCTGTAAATTGATTATCGAGATTACTCAAACCTTTTTTTTAATTTTATTTAGTACAGTATTGAATTGGGATTTCTCTCTTCCTGTAATGCCCTGCAAAACAAAGGAACTCAAATAAAAAATAAAAAATCTAGTCTAGCTTCGGTGTCTTTCTTGTGAAACAGCGCCAATAACGCCCTAGCAGCGATGTCGGATGAAGTATTTTTGTTTCGTTAAATTCGTGTTTTTAATCAGTGTTTTCGGCTTATGTAAGGCAATAATTTTAATGATCAGTGCTAAATTTGTTCACTTCGCTCAGCACTCGTGCGTGTATGATATAATCGCTTTACTTCAACTTGCACTTTTTGTTTGTTTACACTCTATCGAGCGCACTCACCGGTGCGTGCGAGCAACGTTCTCCTTTGCATTGAGCACAGCATCTTATTACCACACTATTTTCTGGCTATATGATTACGTTTGCTAGATGTGTAATATTGCTAATATTAATGACATGTTATGACCTTTTACTGGTCAATATTCTACATTCATTTATTATGATGATAAAGAATGTATGTTACAAGTTAATACAACACTGGATAAACATTTTATACTCACGTACCAAAAACCAAATTCATTACATTCGCTTTGCTGTCATATATTATTTGTGTTTTAAATGGAGCATAAATATAATTTATAGCCTTTAAAATTTTACAAAAATACTAGCGCCTTTGAGAGCTGTATTCAAAAACACCTGTACGTAAATATTTCAGCATAGTCAAAATATTTAAATGACAACATTTATGTACAAAAGTAGACTAACAAAGCATTTATGCGCTTACTTTGGCGCGATACTGACCCGCAGAATAACAAAACATTGTTTTGGTATTGCATAATGCATGTATTCTTTACGGGCAATTATGTAAAGCAGTAGATCGACTCCAACGTAAGTAGGCAAGCGAGAGGAGGCCGCTGCTCGCAATGGCAAGTAATGGTAAGTATTACGCGGTGTGCTCGTTCTGCAGCAACTCATGACGCAACCGCGCTTCGAATGTGTGCCAAAAGTGCAGTCAAGCCTTCGAACCGCTCTCATAGAATCTAACCTCACCATGAGAGTCACTATTGCTGTTTCTTCACCGATGTGAACTTTAATCTTCTGTTAAATCTATGGCCTACTTATTAAGAAACAGAATGTCGATTATTCGCGACTCACACACAATAGCACAACAGACAAGAATCTACAATGTACAGTAAGATCACATTTTACACTTCGTCCAAATTCAATAACGTAACCATGTACCTAACGGAGGGCACACAATATTATTTATTTTTCAAAGTAACACAACACACATAATTGCTTAACTTTTTTCAGTTAAAAATACATATTTATTGTAATTATTATGATCAATTTATTCGAAGTTTTTAAGCAGGTCACCTCACTATGAATCCAAGACTGCCAGATGTCAAATGTGATCTATTAAATTGGCCCTACTGTAATTAATGCTATGTGAGCTAGAAGAGGTTATCTACGTTTACTTGGTTATCTAAAGACTTATATTGGTTTAGTTGTGTTAAATCTATAAATTATTACTCGAAAGAAAGCTAAATATAGAGGTTATGTCTCCGAATCCACGTTGTTTTCAATAACAACACTAATATGTTGCGCGCTGTTATCACATGAAGTGATAAGATAGAGTACAGTACCCCTTTGTTTATGTAGTGCACTCTAATAAGGCCTTAGATAATGCATTATCTAAATAAGTACGGCAACTAGTTATTTGCTTACTCATTTCTCAAGTCCTCAATGTCTATTCTTTGTCTGTTAGGATCAAAGATCAATGAGAGTAAGACAAGTAAGCTAAGTTTGTTGGGTATCTAGTCTGGCATATTTTAAATATATAAATATACGTAGTCATTAATGTCTTGTCACAGTAATCCATTCGGATCTTCGTTTAAAGACTTTGACTAAGGTAGTGAAGAATTTGCCTATCAAATTAGTCAATTGACGATCTAACAAAAAACCGGTTGTTCGTCTAGTCTGAATTTGAGACTAATTATATCAACTAGAGCGAAAAAACTAATTCAACACATCAAAATCAAGGTCTAATAAAAAAAAACATACGTATCAAAAATTATCACGTAAGTAAAGGCTTAGCATCTGTTTCAATATTATTAAACTACACTGACGTAATAAGGTAAAATTGAAAAAATAAGACGAAGGATGAGACGTCATAGGATGAGTGAGGACCAACCCAATTATTCACGTGTCACACGAATTATCTTTTTTCAGCTTATGTTTATTTTATTTCCATCATTCCATCCAATATAATGCCTTGCGGTATCCGATATCGACGAATAAAGCAAGCAAGCAAGTACAAAATTAAGTAGTTAAGTAAGTAGGTGTGTTTAGGAAAGTGGCTAAAAAAATATTGTATTATATTTTTGTTATTATCATATAGGTACATTTTATCAGGTCCATTTGCGACGTTAGCGCTGTTATTCTACGGTAATGTTATTGTAACGATTTTTTCAATGCAAAAACGTGCGTTAGTTTATTGCTGATTGAGAACACGTGAGCGAGCCATCAAAATCTAACCTACCAGCCGACAATAACCCAGTCTCGCTTGTCATACAAGTTTTTGTTTAAAAGTATCAAGATGGCTTAGTTGCCTACTCGACGTTTCGGAAGGTTGTGCTGTGGATGGCCGTGGGCGATGACAATGCCATTTGTCCGGCAATGAACCCTCGCATTTGCTCTGCCGAAACAATTAGCGACGCGCCGCGAATCTAACGAGACTATTTACACAGCAACCATCAACTCATCTTGATCGCTGTATCTACAGAGCACATGTGCCTATACCGGACTCATGACAGTGGAAAAAATCTTAATAATTAACAGTCATAGTCTAAATAAAAGACTTGAGAACAAGTGGTGCTAATGAAATCAAACGATGTGCGCTAAGAAGAGCCTTCGAGTGACGGCTGTTGTAGGGAAATGAAGTGGAAACAGCAATAGTAGAGAAAATAAATCAAAGAATAACAATTCAGATTTCAGTTCAATCAAAAATTGTGTGATCCGGCCTGATCAAGACTTATTCGACTAGGGTATCTATTGTACATAATTTCACATATGATGTAAAGACGACAGCATATAAATAAGTTTTTGTGTATAGGTTAGTAAAACCAGATGGATTGTGTTTTTCTTGCCCGTTTTTCAGTATTTTTATACTTGACTAAAAGATTAGGTAACAGGGCAACAGGCTCGGGGCAAATAGTTACAGTACAATACAGGACAATAGTTTTTTAAAATGTTTTAGTGAACTTTGTAGGCAGGAGATCAAACATCCGTCTATAATCTATGAGGCGGTTATGTTTTGGTAATTAAATTAGTATTTTTATACCAACACCAACAGTGTATCTCTAAAGATGATCACCTTGACCCACTCTTAAAGACTATGATTACAGAAGCGTATTATGTACAAAATTTTATACTCGTGTATTACATTAACTTTTACAATGCTACTAAGTACGTAACCTTCTTAGAAATTGTGTTTTACCATGATATCAAAAGCTGTGTTCCGTAAAAGTCGCATAGTTTTATAGTTATTTATATATAGATTGTATCATTCACGTAGGTCGTAGGTGGACCGAAGTGATTGTCGCAACGTCGACAAGGTGCTCAACTGCTCACTGCTCAGCGAAATCTACATCTTTGAACGTCTAGTGTTTATATGAGCAACAGTGCATAATGGCATCTTCACATTGGGCAACTGCGCGTTCAAGGCGAACCACATAATATTAAAAATCTAAACAGTATTGACGCGTGTTTGGAAAGCGACACCTTGACGACTGTTGACTATTCGTCGACGTGTGCTGAGGCCGTTGCGCTTCGAGGGAACAAAGGGTTGACTCACGTCCGGACTCCAGTCGTCGGAGAAAGGAGCCGGGCTAAAAATAGTACGGTGGCGGTTACGAGTGCGGCCGTTGGACCTGGCCTACGCAGCCCGCGCCTGCCCTCTTGCCCTGACGCGCTGCCCAATCATCTCAGCGCGCTACCACTCGAGCTAATGAACGCAATCTACTCACAAGCGCCAGTGGCCGAACGAAACGAATGGGGTAGTATTTGCCACTAACATCAGAGATACTTGGTTCTTTCACAATCATAGTACATCATCATCAGCCGAAGACGTCCACTGCTGGACGAAGGCCTCCATCTAAATAGGAAAGGGTTGCCATAATCCCCACGCTTGGCAGGCGGTTTGGGGATCGCAGAATGCTCATAGTAATAGTACATAATTATAATAAAATAACGTGAATCGATGTACAGATACATAACTACATTCATGTTGCGATACTACGACAAGCTCAACATGGACGTCGACGCTGTTACTCCACCGTCGTCGTATGGTCGTAACCATTCAATTTTGCTAAATTGATTTTGAGTACAAGTCGGGTCATAATTATTGTGTCAAGTGTGAAATCTATTTTTAACGAGCAAACCGCCTACAAAGTTTCCGCTTAGATAGACTGTTGCAGAGCTCGACAGACAGGATTCGAGTTCCAGTTTGATAGCAAAATGGCGCTTCAAATCGCATGCGGCATCACATTTCGTCGATGAAGCATGAGAGGAAATAATCTCCGGGTAAAGTTACGTTTATTGTGTACGACGTCTTGCTGGCGGTCGCAAACTCCCACGATCGACACTTATTGTTTGTACTGCACTAGAAGGTTTCTGCAACGTCGGGGTGTTGGGAAACCACGGAGGTGTCGGCTTCGAGGCTAGAACCGGCTGTTTGTGAAACTTTTCGAGTTTCGTTGCGAAAAGTGTGGAAAGCAAGGTATTTACAAGCATTAAGATTATGCAGAAATGGTCAAGTGATGCGTAAATAACCCTTCACTGAATATAAAGTGGACACGTGCAAAAATAGCTGCGTAACGTCAAAGATTAACTGGAAAAGCATTTAGTCTGTCCCATCTATTTATGTGGCTGTGAATATGAAGTGTTTAGGCAACCACGTTGATTTGAAACCTGCCAAAAGGATCAACATCAACATTACCTATGATGAGCATTGGGATGAGGGCTATTCAGTCCGATCTTTGGATATCTTTCATGCGTAGAAACTGCCTAAGGCATAGCGGGCAAATCGGCTAACCGAAACATTGCACCGAAATCGGACGTTTTGGTTTTAACTATCGGCCTTTATCGGCGCACGTGGAGAGTTAATCGCGTCGCGTGTCGACCTCTACAATCACCAACGATTAATGTTGCTTTTCAACTCGCGCATGTTTGGAAAATACACATTTCTAAGATGACTGGGAGACCAAAATTCGATGAATTAAACTTGGGAGGACAGCTGTCTAGACCAGAGAACCGGTTGAATGAATTCTGAGCAAGCAGGTCTTATCGGGAATCTACATTTTAGCATTTTATGTGGGTGTATCGATTGGTATTCGCTATATATCTGCTATTATTACGTAGTTTAGTGGATTGCGTGGCTTGTATGTATGTAAGCGTATCGCAATGCATGGCCTAGTCCATTCGTGATTACACGCCTTACTGGCCAACTAATGTCCAACTAAGTAAGTGACCAACGCATTTTGTAGATTTATTTAGTAGGTACCTACATAAAGGTTGATTCTAGTTTCGATTTGATTCGAGTTTTGACCACCAAATACTTTGACGATTATCTTGACATGATTGTCTCATGTGTTGAGGTGAAAAATGACATGTATACATTTTAGTGCTGCCAAATGATCACATTATTAGGTAAAAAGATACAGTAAAATCGACATCACTATTATCAACCTACCATGGATATATTTTACGGATTAAAACGAGTTAGGCTATACGTACGGCTCTATAGGTACTATGTTGGTCAGAGAACAAAGAACTATAAGATCCCAGTTTTGGGTCAATTTCTAAAGTTCCATCAGAAAATTAATAGTAATCCTACCTGCATATTTATTTATTGCATTGTATAATTAAATCTCTGTGGACCCCCTCTAAATATAACCTTACTACAATCAGAGAAAAACTCCACAATCTCAGGACAAAGGCAAGATACTGCACAAAAGGCCCTTTATCAGGATTGAAAGAACAAAAAAAAAAGCGAGCGGTTGTATTTGTAAATAGGACAGCAGGTAGAAGGTTGTAGGTGTATTCAAGGCTCAGAAACGGTTTAAATGGGGGATCTTAGTGAGGTATAGAAAATAAATACAAAAAAAGAATGTTTTACGATGCACCTTCCCCAAATTCCCACTGCTGCGATTGCATACAATATAGGTATTATGTTTAGAGAACCTTTCTTGAACATATAAAACGAAAATCTCGATGAACAAAAAAAACTAGGTATTTAGGTATGACGAACTGTACTGAACTGAAATTAGGTACCTGCAACTACATGGTCCGACCAAGTCCATGAAAAATATAATCATATGGGGCAATTATTATTTTTGGTTCGAAAAATGGTTCTAAGCAAAAAAATACAGGACAGTAGTATATAATATAGCTTCTCTAAGACGTAGGTACGTAATTGCGTTGAAATATTCATAAAAGCAAGAGCTTTTGAATCTCAGGCAACTAGGTATTAGTGCGTGTGCGGTGGCTAAATATTAATACAGGTGGTTAGCACAACATAGGTACTCCCTAGACTCACAAGCCCCAGTAGAATCGTGCATCTGAAAATTCAGGCGTCACAAACAGTAAGGTGATAGCATTATAGTTATGAAAATGATAATGATGAGGAAATGTGTCCAACATAGTAGGTACATATAGGTTCAATAGGTTTTAAAGAATTTTGGTCAAAAAGCTGAGAATAGGAATGGAATAGGCTCCATTGACAAAGATGGGCTCTGAATTAGAAAAGGGATAAATTAAAAAACCAATTCCGATCAAGAACTTTGCGTCGCTGATTGCGATTTTGAAAGTAGTTAAATCTTTGGTATTTCCCATAATTATTGTTATATTTGACTTTTGTTTGATTTATTATACCTACCTAATCTAATACTTAAAAGAATCACTGTCCTGAGTCCTGACTTAACGACTGACTGACTGCAGCCTAAACCGCTGGTCATGCAAACTTGAAATTTGGAGGGTGTGTTTGTCTTGACGCGTAGGTGTGTACTAAGATTTTTTCAAAATTCGCCCCCTAAGGGGGTAAGCATTTATGAATGAACCTGCTTTGTTTTTTAACTTTTGGTCGAAAATTTGTAGCTACTAAGCTCATTTTAAAATTAAAAAATATGTTTTAAATATTTTTTGACAGGGATGATTTAAGGGGGTTCACCCCCTTATTGGTACTTGGGTAGTTTATTTAAATTAAAATATGGTATTTTAAATATTTGTTGACAGGGATGACTTATGAGGGTGAAAATTTATATGGAAATTATTTGTTTTTGAAGTATGATGAAAATTGGTATTTGGATAGAGTTTTTAAAACAAAACAAAGCTGGGCGAATTTCATCCGTACGCGGACGAAGTCGCGGGCGACGTCTAGTACTTAGTATTATATTATAATCTGTGGTAATAGTAACAACTGCACATCAGAAATCATTATAATGAAAAAATATATTATATACTACCTATCTGTCCCATTTCTTCTCTAGGTACTTACTTACCTAATAATTAGAACAAGATATTATAAAATATAATGAAGGTAATAAAATCCAACTTCAACCCCTGCATACCTAAGTATCCTAATATCATGTAAGCTAACGAATATTCTCATACAATACGAGCTACCCCAAAAGCCAGTCCAACAAGTGTTTTTACGCAAAGTTTATAAGACCACAACACAAAAACTTGAAGCAGGTAGCGTTTAAAGATCTTCGAGCCATTTAGAGCTGTATAATTAAATTCATAGGACCAGTTTTGCTTCGCCATTACAAAATAAGACTACAAAACCGGCTTTGGTACACGATTTTGATCCCTATTAAGATAGCTTTAGTTGTGTTTCACGGAAATCTTTCCTATAATGGTGAATCCAAAGCATTACTTGTTCCAACCCCTGCAGAGATTTGAAAGGATCGACCATTTATTTCTTTTTACATACAAGCTAGTAGGTAGGTAGATATAAGTACGAACATAATAGAGATAGGTTATTTGAAAAAAATATGTTCAAATTATAGGTAGGTTACATACCTACCTACATTATTTTAAATAAAAAATAAACGTTAAAATAATGTTTTACGCAACATGAAATTTCACTTTGCCGGCCATTGATAAGCAAAAATTCTAATAATAATAACAATGTGAAACTATGAATGTACTGTAATCTGTAAGACTGCCTATTAATTGTCTTTGTATTAAAGTGAAACCGAACCAATACTGCTGAGAGGAGGTATTACAGGCAGCTTAGGTAAGTAGGTACCTAAGTAACTATCAGTAGTTGCTTTTACTTGTCCAAGGAAACTAACCCGTTAGTGGCGTTAGTTTCAGTTACAGCCCAGGTGATGTTAGATATTAGGTAAGAACCATATTGTATTATCCATAAACTTATAATGTGTGTTCTTATCTTACTTAGTAGTAGTAACATTGTTAAGCACCATTTATATAAAGCCAAATTTAACTTAATGCTCTAAAAAATATAATAAAGGATAAACTAACTAACCTATACCTACATTATCAGCCATGCAGTGTGTACCAAACTACAAAATAATAAATAACATCGGTAAGTGCAAGTTGGATTCGCGCACCGAGGGTTCCGTACACGTATCGCAAGTACCTACTATCAATAAGTTCTTTTCATTGTGCATTTTCTTTGATTCTGTGCGGATTTCTTAGTGCGAGAGCAGCTCGCACAAGGACTTATTACAGTTTTTATGATAGAACTTTTGTGGCTTTGTGTGGTGGTACGGCGACCCGGGCGAGCAGCCCGGTGAATAGCGTTGATAAGTTAACTTTAAATCATGATTACAACAGTAAAATTTCCGATGCAAGATGCTTACTTCAGATAGGGATTACTTAGATACTTACCTAAAGTTTATATTCAGGTACTTTTACATATTTGGGATATTAGGTATTCTGTGCCAGGCTCAGGCGCCTACACTAAAGACCTACGCGTTATTTACTATTTAGGGAGCCTTATCCTAATTTGCAGGTGATTTTCGGATGGCACTCAGCTGGTCATTGGAGCAGGCGAAAAGGTTATGGTGTATGACCCTCGAGACGGGGCACTCATACAGCTGCTGCAGGCACACAAGGGTATTGTGCACGCAGTGGCGTTTTGTGGAGATAGCAAGAAATTTGCCAGCGGCAGCGCTGACAAAAATGTTATCATATGAGAATAAGGTAAGAAGAAGGTAATAAGAGAAAGAATTGAAGTGCAGTAAGCTATACCCATTGACCACGTATACCCTGAATATAATAAGCATCGGATCTTAAATAAAATGTCGGAATTAATATTATAAAGGTTTATACCTAAGTAAGTACCTCCTTACATGTTACATTTTATTGGTTTCGAGAATATGTTCCTGTGCCTGCCTTGCAACTTCAGAGCAACATTATACACGGGTGCGCGCACCCAACTGGTTTTTCTTATTATCCGTATCAGATAATTACGAAGGCAAAGAGCGTTGACTTAGGTAGTGGTGTGAAGCTGCAGGCGCGAAGTAAAAACCTAAGAACTTAGGTACCAAGTTACCAACCTATTTATTTTATTGTTTGTTTTTAAGATCTATTCCCTTTAAATGTCAAGCGTAAACAGAATTTACCAAATGGGACTAAACGCAAACATTTACTTTATTAGTTTAAAATAAATCACGAGTTACCTATCCAGCTTGGCAGAGAGCTATAACGACGACGTGTACTACTACTAGCTCACTAGCTGCTGCTAGATAGTAAAGTTATAAGCATAAAAGGGAAACAATGGCTAGTGGAAACAGGCTAGTAGGGGCTTACTACTGAGAATCAGTTTTTTTTGTGCAAATCAAAACTTTCATGCAAGTACCTGCTTGATCATTAAACAAAAATTATGAGATGTAAGTAATTATATTAAACAAAATATGACCTTCACCAGTAAACATTATATTTGAACAGAAAAACTTGGTATTCAGCGTAATTACTACTTTCATATTTTAACTAGGTAGTCGGCCACTTGCTCTTGCGCATTTCATATACCTAGGTACCTAGATATACCTCTATAGATAATAGAAAGGAATCCAAAAAATGGAGTAGAGGTATACCAGATTTACCTACCTTAGTTATTTAAGTTATTGAGTAGGTAGGTATACAATAAGCATTATTATCTTTTTCAAACTTCGCACTCTATTTCTAAAGTTCTAACGGATTTATAAAAAGAAGAAGTTTTTGAGAAGAAGTTTTGCTAAGAAAATATAAAAAGATAGTAATTATGGCAAAATTGTCGGAAAAATGCAGCCGAATAATAGGTACGCTTGCTTTAAGATCTTGAGTCGGTCACGTACCTAGGCAACAAGTTTTAGTGTTGAAGTTGAGAAGAAGTTGTTAAGTGTTAAATTCAACCAAATATAAGAATATTATATTATAACAAAATATAAGATAACAAAACCACAGAAAGTTGATTACAGGGCTGCAGGCCACCGGACATTACCTTAGTAATTTCGAAACCTATTAGCCGGCCACCCAAATTAACACGATCCGTAACTAACCTAGTAAAATCCTTAATCACTAAATAAACATTTTATAGTGATAATCTTCGACGAACATACAATATTTTGCCCTAATTACGACGAGTGATTTTTCCCAAAAAAAAAAAGACTAGCAATAGCAGATCATGAATTAGGGGATCAAATTCTAACACTATTTATATAAAAAACAAAGTCTGAAAAAAATAATCACTGGCAAGCAGGACTGGCTACTATATGACGGTACTTATGTTACAATACAAGCGTGTTACCGACGCGGCCTACGGTAATTTTTACCGTGTCGACAATGGTAAGTAAATACCTAGGTGGTGGAATCTTACCAAAACTAGCTTTACTAATACTGTGTAGGAGAAGCTTTATAAATGGAGCAGTACGAATAGTTTACATTTTTACAAGAAAAGAGTAAGGGGTAACTGGGGTAAGGCCAACAAATTAACATTTTATCACGTGATTAAAATCTACATACAGCAGAGTAGACTTAGTAAAAGGGTCTCGTTGGACACCCTTTGTGTACTGAACCCTAATGATGCAATTATTTTATTTAGAACAAAATTCATTGCATGGTACCTACCTAGCTAGCTAGCTGGCCTGGCTGGTTAAGCCTATTTGCCTGTCTAGTTGCGTACTTAGCAGATCATACATAAATGTACCTAGATATAGGTATTATTATTATTAGGTAAGTACATGTAGGCATGACCGGAAGATTGTTTTTAACCGACTTCAAACAATAAATGAGGAGGTTCTATGTTCCACTGTACGTCGCCGTTTTTATTTTTCACCGATTTATCCGTTCCTGTACCGATTACGTTCTTGTGTTTTTTAAGGTACGTACCTATACCTACTCTCGTGGTGGTCCCATAATAAATTGAAGTCGGTTGATTTTTTTTCCTTTGTTAGAAGTAGTTACCTAGTTACTTGGAGTAACATGTAGGTTGGTAGGTACCTATTTGTAATTTTAAAAAACAACTGACACCAATTTCGATTACCTATTTTGATTTAAAAAGCAAAGTACTGAACCGATTTTGATGACATTTATGTGGGATCAATAGCATAGGTACCTACCTATACCTACTTACTTTCAAATAAAAGATTTTCAAATCGGTTTGTACCTACCTAGGTAGGTACATGGCGGAGTTCTGAGCAAACAAACAAACATAGGTAGGTACAAAAAAAACTACCGATACCTACCTACTACCGAATTGAGAACCTTCTTTTTGAAGTCGATTAAATAGGTAGGTAGGTAGGTACCTATTAATAAATGCCATGGTTATACTAGATGTTACTACTAGGCTTCATCCTAGGTACCTAGGTACCTACGGCCTTACTTAAAAAAACTTCTCAACCGTTAGTCACTGCTTAAGATGCTCTGCCATCTTCTCTCTGACGTGAAGTGTAACATGCAAGAACAAGACAGAGAAGTTTAAGCAGTGACTAAGAGAATCGAGATTATTTTAGGTAAGGCTGCTAGTATGTAGACTTGCCACAAAACCATAGATAAGTAGGTACCTAGTTACTACCTAGGTTGGTTAGGTACTGTTTCGCACAAAACTTTTGTTCTTACCGATACTCACGGGGTCAATAACACACTTATAAAAAAATAAACAAACAGCTATAGTGGTAAATGTAAACAAAATATGTATATATCTAAGATTATAGGTACATAATACAAGGCATAGACTTATTTAACTACCTACTTTTCTACTTTCCTACCCTGCTTCTATCAGAAACAGAATGAATAGACTGGAAATGTTTTGATTTAATGTGCAAGTCAATATACCTAAGTACCTAGATAGAAAAACGATAACATTATAAAGGGATGGATACGTATTCTGTGTAAAAGTGGTAGAAGAGTATTGCTAGATAATGAAAGTAAACTTACCTTCAAGAACATATCACCAATGTCGTACAGCGCAGACTGATGCATGATGGCAGTAGACATCGTGTAGTTACGACACTCAATCCAGATTATGTGCTCTTCGCTTCAAAAAATAAGCAAACTGCTCCACTGAAGCACGAGTTAAAAAGGTCGATGACACTATTTTTGATGATTTTGAGAAATTGTGGGCTATTTTATACGATAAATTTAGGTAACCTCCGCAAATGCAAGTTGTTGTAATTTATTAAAATCGTTGCTTTTTTGTTTATTTCGTTCGGTGACCACAGATTGAGTCCCAACTAGATGGCCGAGAGCGGCGAATTTTATTGTTTACGCCCTCCACGATTATGCCCGGTTAGTTTTTTTGAACACAATTTCGCAGACGTTGCGAAAATGTACAAAACAGTCTTTTGTTTGTTTCGAAATTCTTCCTCACTTGAACTTTGCGTCTATACGGAAAATCACAGTTTTTGGCCAAAATTCTGCGCGAACTGTCTCTAAATGACAACTTTAAAAACTTTTTGTTTCTATCGACTTTATACTCCAAAAAGTTTTATTTCTGGTGATATAAATCGTAAGATCAAAAAAAAACAACTCGCAGAGTCAATGTCCGCGCAAAACGCACCACACGTTCATTCCGTATCACGCTTGCTCGCGCACTGAGTCAACGAAACGAAGTAAAGTTTTGTAGTTCGCAACTCGCTCGCTTCAAGTCGCTTCGTCCCGGCGCCCGCCGCCGCCGCCGCGCCGCGCGTAGAGCTAACCGTCTTCGTCATGAACATGAACGAATGGAGCGTCAGCGGAAGCGATGAACCGCGTTCTTTCTTCTTTGTTTTTGGCATCACGCTTTGTGCATTATGCCAGTATCAAATGAATCAGGAAAAATATTACAATGGGGCGCCATGTTTTTTTTGCGTTCCCGCCTAATCTGCCAAAGTTACAGGGGCTGTTACACGGCCGGGCACTCACTGGGCTTTATTTGTCTACCATGTTATTATTGAATCATGGTGTCCATGGTCACGGTAAATAGACCACGTATACGTATAGGAGTATACGGTATACGGAGTTTTAAAAACAAAACGAAAAATTAATTATGTTTCACCCATAGGTTTCACCAAATTAAATTACTTGCCCACAGTCATGCCCGTAATAAATTCGACACTCTAAGATTAAACTCCCAAGTTCTTAAACGTAACGGTAACGCCGGGTACTCGAAAAACACAGATCGGAAAATAAAGGAATGCAACTTATGCAGCGACATGTATTTTCGCCAAAACTCGACACCTATACCTAATATAATATGTTAGGTACTAGTTAAGTACATGCACAACGTGCAAAAAGTCGTGTTTTCTTTTCTTCTTTTTAGAGAGACGGAAGCGGTGCCGCGCCGGCGGCCGGCCGGCATGATATTATAGGTTCTGTTGGACACCTTCGAGTACGTAACGCTAAAAATAAACAGTAGCTAGATTCTCTAAATGTGGAGTCATTTAAAATAATTACAAAAGCACTCCCAAAATCCACCACTTTAAATCATCCCGGGCAAATTTATTTCAAACCCCCCCTCAATTTGGCAGTTGGCAATACTATCTGGCTGGACAGTGGACATGGACATCTTTGTCGCATGTCAGATGATCTTGGAACCAAGCTTATCGTCATCATCGTGCGGCAGACCGAAAAAGAGATAGCGAGATGACCTCAACAAATATCAGAAAGCTATCTCGATGTGAGTCCAATTATCACCAAAAAAAAGAATTCCACAAACCATATTTTATTAAATTGAAGATTTTAACAACAGGATCAATATATATTCTAGAAATTTGTTATTTTGTAAAAAAAGTACCCTGAATACTTTAAAAAAGTATCAGACCAACCTCGAAAATATCCGTCCTAGTTCAGACATAAATTAGCCGTACAAAAATCAAGATTAGAAATGCAGAGTAGTGGTCCTCATGCAATGGCTATTAAAATGTTCAATAAATTACCTGACGACTTAAAGAGTGAAAATGAACATAGTTTTGCGATTAAATTAAAAATCTAGTATTTTTTTTTATTATTATTATTATTCCTTAAAAGACTTTTTAGACGACAAAACTTTATAAATCAATCAAGCAGAAAACAGATCGGTCCGCTCCACACTTACGGCCTTACTTAAAAAAACTTTTCAACCGTTAGTCACTGCTTAAGATGCTCTGCCATCTTCTCTCCGACGTGAAGTTGCACGTGCTAGAAAAGGACAGAGAAGTTTAAGCAGTGACTAAGTGAATCGAGTTTATTTTATGTAAGGCCGTTAATTGCCATACCCTCATTTGGGTCATTATGTTTATGTTATTATGGTATTAATATTAGTTTTACATAATCCATAATGTGCAATAAATGATTTGACTTTGACTTTGAGTCTCGCTGGATGAAGACATAATTATGTCAGGAGGGCCTATGCCCAGCATTTGGTACACACAGGTAGGTACCTAATAGTAAATATTACTAAATTAATAAATAAAAAATCATTACACTTACGGATTTGGATGAAACTCGGCATAAAGATAGCTGATTTCCCGGAATAACATATAGGATTTTTTTATCATTACCATCACAGTTTTTCATCATCACACGGGTGAAAATGTGGGGCGAAGCTAGTTATTACACATGCGCACAATTATTGCTAAGGAACCATACCATTAGGATGGCACGACACGCACTTAATAGATACGTTCAAAAACATTGCAATAGATAGGTAATACAAGACTGGAGTGGGTCAGTGTCGAGTGTCGGTCACGTACGAGAGCATTGTCTTCAAAAATTATGACGCTTGAAACACATAATAGGCACAGCCTAGACAAATTTGCACATACCACATGACGCTTCAGCGTTTAACGTCCTAATTCTAGGCCCAGCAGGCTAATCATCTAACTGTTCGGGATCGCGATTCGGATCGCGATTTGTCACAAATGTCACTTGTCACTGTCCCGCCAAAACTCATTTGACCCTGCAGGGCAGGACGAAACGCCAAAAGACCGACTAGCTGATAGACGGATTAGCTGATGAAATCAATGCATTCGTTCGTTAACGATAGCGAGAGAAATCCGAGTGATTAAAATTGGTATTTGGGTAGTACATTCAAATTAAAATATGATGTTTTTAATATTTTTGACAGGGATGATTTAAGGGGGAGAAATGGAGGAAGAAACTCTAGAAAGCTAAACACGAAATCTCGTAAACTAATTAATCTCTGAAGCTAAAATTTGGCAGGTAGGTAGTTTACAGGTAGAAAACGTCAGCTAAGAACGGATTTTGTGACAGGGCTGAATTATGGGGGTGAAATGGGGAATGAAACTTTCCAAGAAAGTTCTTAGTTTTTGAAGTTATGTTGATAGAAATTGGTGTTTGGGTAGTCCATTCAAAATAAAATATGATTTTTTAAATATTTTTCGACAGGGATCATTTAAGGGCGAGAAACGGGGGATGAAACTTTACACGGAAAGATCTTTGTTATTTAAGGTATAGTGATGAAAATTGGTATTTGAAGATATATCCGCACTATGATATTATAAATACGAAAGCTTGGTACAGGACACCCTGAGACTCGATGGAGTGACGATATCTGAAGGTCAGGCGCTATCAACTAATATTGTACATGCGAAAATTTATCGGTGTGTGTGTATGTTTGTTACCTCATCGTGCCAAAATGGCTGAACGGATTTTAATGAAACTCGGAATGGAGATAGCTTATATCCCGGAATAACATACCCAAAGGCAATTTTTTTTTATTTTCATAATCGTCGTTTTTCATCATCACGTGAGTGGAACTGCGGGCACAGCTAATATTACATACATATCTGACGAATTGATAACCTCCTTTTCTTAAGTCGGTTCAAAATAGGTATTTACCCTGTGCGAAGCCGGGCTTTATAAACATAAAATTCATAATAATTGAAAGTGCGAAGCCAAAACTAAGAAAAAAAACCCTCAAAATCGCGAATAAAAAATCAGCTGTTCCATATATTTTATCCAAAGTTAATAATAATAATAATAACCTCAAGAGGCTCTCGCTAGACGGTTGGGTCAAGGGTCAGATACAAAAGGCAGTGGTACTTGACACGGCACGTATTGTCAGGAGGTTCCTCACTCTGCAGCCCTATAACCACCGGCAGCTTGAGCCCTGCCCCGCTGCTGGCGGCACCCTAGTTTTTAAGTTTTTTATAATTTGTATTTTTGTATTCTTATATTTATTGTAAAAAACTTAAATAAATAAGATTGAAATAAATACGTGTATAATAATAAAAAACATACAAAAGGCAGTGGTACTTGACACGGCACGCATTGTCAGGAGGTTCCTCACTCTGCAGCCCTATAACCACCGGCAGCTTGAGCCCTGCCCCGCTGCTGACGGCACCCTAGTTTTTAAGTTTTTTATAATTTGTATTTTTGTATTTTTATATTTATTGTAAAAAACTTAAATAACTAAGAATTGAAATAAATACGTGTATAATAATAAAAAACATACAAAAGGCAGTGGTACTTGACACGGCACGCATTGTCAGGAGGTTCCTCACTCTGCAACCCTAACCAGCGGCAGCTTGAGTCCTGCCCCGCTGCCAGCGGCACTCTAGGTTTAGGTTTTTTATAATATTTATGTTTTTAAATTTATATTGTAAAAAACTTAGATTTAAGAAAGAAAATAAATATGTGAATAATAATAATAAACAAAATAACTTTTTGTATGGGACAGCTGATTGTTTTTTCGCGATCTCCATAGTACTAGGGCCATAGTAAATGTTGTCTTATTGATGAGTAACCTACAGTATTTGTTCAACCTTTTTGTTCTACACTTTATATACTTACTAATATGTTATGCACTACATTTTCTTGATAATAGCCAGAGCTTTTGATAAATTTGAGAGTAATGAGTAAGTACGCGGCATTCATTTTCAAGACTCATAAATAATTATGTATGCATCTTGTGTTCAGCCAAATTGTTGCAAATAATGTCCTTGGGCTATTCGGGGCAAGTTTCATTGACAGGTGGAAATAATCAGCTGCGTCATTATACTGCAGTAGGTAGGTACTAGATAGGTGCAGGTTTTTTTACTTTCATTGAAGTACCACCCTACCTAGAACATGCCTATAATTTTATTTTTATCAAAACATTAAATGCAAAATGTAGGTCATCATCATCATCATCATAAGCCCGGAGACGTCCACTGCTGAAGGAAGGGCTCCCCTTAAAAAATAATTAGGTAAGTAAGTATTATTATTATTGTAATTACTGACGTATATTTTGTTATTTAAACAAATTATTTATAGATAAACAGATTATTGATGTGTGAAGCGACGTCCTAGCTAGGAGCCCGGAGCCGCGTTATTATCGGGTTCTTGAGATCGCGTAGTGTAATGAGGCTTTAGTCTTAGACCAAACACGTCAACTTTAGTCTAGCAGTGGACGTTTGGATAGGTGCGCTTACACGGGCAAATTTTTGAGCATTTATTGCTCGGCAACACGAATCTGGAGCAATCTGTAGCAATTTCAATAAAATGCGGCTATTGTTTCGGCAATATTGTTTCTAATTGCTCCATATGTTCCATATATTGATCAATTGCCGAACACGAATGGCTGAATATCCGATGGGCATGGATATTTAAATCAATAAATTTTTTTCTACCTTTATGTCTCGCTTCTGCGGGTAAAAAGAGGGCGGGGGAACTCTTTGTCTGTAGTGATTGTGAATAAGCTAGATGACTGGTTTTTTTTATTGTCCTATTAAAATGTGGCCCATAAATATAGCTGATTAATGAAAAGAAAACGAAAATCTGATCAAAAATAAGCAACTTATAAGCATTTTAATATCATGCTAGACAGAGAAGCGAAACAGCAAATCATGACGTCACTTATCTGTACGCCATATAAATTCTATTCTAAGAGACAAAAACAAAAACTTTAAACGCTCCTAAATCAGAACATTATAAACCGATTTAAATTATTTTTTCAATAAACATACTATATTTACTTAAATTATTCATCAAAGCTATTGGTTTCAACAATATAAACATCAGTCATCTACCCTATTGTTGAATTGAATAAAATATCATCTAATTCACAACCATGGAGAATATTCACAACACAATGAATATTGCTTCCGTATTGCTAAAAACGTTCGCATCCAAATACTTTTACATAGTCTTTATGCATTAATTATATTTTTGCTTTTGACTCATCATAATAAATGCGTTTCAAGCCGCCACTGCATGAAAAACGTCGTCCACAGCGAGCGATAGTGTTTCAACGAAATTGCTCGTGTATGATGAATGTTCGAGTTTCTCCATATCCTCAATATCGTCATCTTAGATTAAAATATAGGTCATCGTCATTGACGCTTGTTGCCGTTGCTGTGAATTGCTCAATAATTTGTGACCAGTATTGCTTAAAATTGATCCATTTTCTTTGTCCATGGAAGCGCAACTTTATTATTTATATTTGGATACCCTTCAAGGGTTGGCCTATATCAGCAAAGGTTGATGCATGTACCTACTCAAACACATACGTTCGATTACAGTTCAGATGCTGTTGAGTAGCTACCCCACGTTTAGTATTAAAAGGCCCTTTACACTACTTGGTATTCGCCAGAGAACCATGCAATGTCACCGACATAGCTCATCGTATTAGTAAGAGGAAGTGGCAGCAATGGGCTGGTCATATCTGTCGCTGAACCGACAAACGTTAGCCAGCGTTCTTCTGGAGACTACGAACCGGCAAACATAGTGCAGGGCCTGTACCGTGACATCTTGTAACCATGATTGTTAGGTTCAGCCGCCGACGCTTCGCAACTGTAAATTTTATCGCGCCGCGATACGGTTCGCGGTCGGCGTCACTGGATGATTCTAAATTGAATAGTTTTAAGATGTCATAGTACGGCACTAGGACGCTCTGAGACTCGATTAACTGGATGCAAATAGGCGGAGATCGGGCTAGCGTGCATCAGTTCAAGACTATAATGATGATGACTCACTCGCTATTTCGCTACTCGTAAGCGCACCGGCTTTTAGGAAAAAAGGGCGCAGAATGCCTACGACCTTGGTGGATTGAAAAACATTGAAAATTTGAAACCGACCCTAATCTATGGGTATGTATAGACATATTCTAAAGGGCAGTACACAGATTACCTCGAGACGATGTTGACCTCCTACACACTGCCGGGTTCTACAAACCCATACTACATACCGTTTATCACAAAGACCTAGAGTTTAAAATCGAATCGAAAAATAAAGCAAGTGATCGCCACGTTCTTAATGGGTTATTTAAGAGATGAAAGGCCAAGTGCAGCTAGTGTTACTTTCAATAGTTGTATTTGGTCGATCGGGAAGTTAACGCGTTTCCTGAACAACTATGTATCACGTGTGTAGAACAACGTATCAGGGGCCTTATTATTGCGTTGTGCAATATTTTACGTGCACCATTTATACGATCTGGTTTGCATTGGATTTATTGGACTCTCAGTTGGTTAAAAATAAGTTGCGACCAATTTCCGGATCGGTGACTGAGACCACTAGGTATAACTTGCCAGATAGTACGTTATTACACTTCCTCGCAAGTGTGATGAAAATTGACGTATGGAACGCGTGTGCTATTTGTGATTACATTTTCGGCTCCCTTATCGTCGAAATACCTCTTCGAATGTAATGACCAAGATAGCACACTTGTATTATATCTTGTATCGACTATTCTAGCATTTTAGTGATGCCAGAATAAAGTTCTCACGTAAGTTTCGAGAAGTCGTGATTATAGTTCGTAATTGATGATGCGGGTAATATTAACCTTCTTCTTCTTCTGATCGGGTCCCCCAATCAGCCTGAGCCAGGATGCTCGGTCCAGGGTTGTCAGTTGGTCTAGGTTTGCCCTTTTTCTGCGGGGACATGCTAGTTCACCGGTGGCTGGAGAGCTCTCTCTCTTTCGCGTTTTGCCTCGGGTATCTCCAACGCCCTTTGAACGGTATAACGGCGAGTATATAATATTTATAATGTTAAAATCGTTGGTTAAAATAAACAAAACGAATACAAAACTTGCAAGAAATGCTTACACTTAATTAATAAATAAGCTTTTTAACATAAGGTTATGTTTTTAATAATAAATTCTTGTTTAAAACCACAAAAAAATTATAATATGTATTAGTACGATAAAAATTGACGCAGGTATTGTGACAAATCGACTATAGGTTTCACTAAGAACTAACATTATTCATGCCACTTTGTACGTGATATAAAACATATTTTAATAATATAGGTAAGAAAACCTAATTTATTATTATGGGAAGGTGATGCAAGCATCTTATCATAGTTAAAACAATGATAGGAGGTTCCTACGTACGTAAGTATTTACGTAGGTAAGTCGTAACGCTGCAACTTCGCCATATCACAGAATAAATAATAGTAATAGTATAGTATGGCCATATCGCCTATCTCTGTACCTACAATGTGATGACGATGATGTATTCAAAGCGTATTGTTCATTCTGCTTACCTGCAGTTTGTAGACTGTTCCTTCTCAGGAGGTCTTCCCGAGTCGGCCGCGTCAAGAAAAGTCTTCCTAGAATCTTAGCCTGAACAGTGGGTAGGCAACGCACCGACATAATTGCTTATGGTATTTTATTGATGTTGTCTAGAGACGGCGGCGGAGACGCTTTACCATTAGCCGGCCTGTTCCTCAATCTCTTAAAAAGTTCTTATTGTATTAACCTTGAATCAGCTAGATTACCTAACTCTTTATTGTTCACACAAAACGGTTTGATTCCATTTTTTTTATTCGAACTGCTAAACAGTGGAATGCGCTGCCTGAGTGGGTGTTTCCCGATAATTATAATCTGGGTGTCTTCAAGTCGAGAGTGAATCGGCTTCTTCTAGGCAAGCGTGCTCCATCGTAGACTGCATCTTCGTTTAACATCAGACGAGTTGGCAGTCAAACGCAAGCCTATTAATAATAATAATAAAAAAAAAATATGTATAGAGATATCGTGTAAAATATTGTAGACTATACCTACATGCTATTTCTATATGTCAAAATATATATGCGGTAAAAAGTATTGACCTATGTTTCATCACGTACGGATCATTATAATGGGTTACATCTCTATTCTCACAAGCTATAGTAAAGTAGTAAGTATTTCAAACAAAACTTATACTTACCTATGAATGTTGATGATAAATCGATCAATGTAGGTTGTTATTTGTGAATTTAAGACCCTGCAAAAACTTCCTGCTAAAGAAAATATAACCCTCCAAAAATCACTATGAAGATTTTTAAAGGGTTAATTGTTTTTATTACAATTAGTTGCTGAAAATAATTAAGTGATAGAAACATACTGTGTACTCTACAATTAGACCTTGATTTTATAAAATAAAAATGATTGCTCTAGAGACATTATCCAGGAAGAAAATAGGGGATAAGATTTATGGAGAATCACAGACCCGATTCCCTCTTAAACGGCTTCCAGCAAGTGTTTAAGTTTTGATTTGAATAACAGAAAAAATTTGAATATTCTTGCAGTATAATTTTGTCGTTACAAGTAGAGCTTTGCGTGATAGTTTATACGTTAGAAGTTAAAATATTGCTTGGAGAAGTTTAGTTTTGCTGCTAGTCTTAAAACTTTATGAGAGATGTATGCAAGTAAATATGATTTTAATACTTTTTTTAACATAAAACCACTTTAAGGTTTTATGTAGAAAACCGGTAATTACCGGACATTTTCTCTTAGTGGTAAGAGTATTTCACAACGATTCGTCGTACAAGCCATTAACAATTCTGTCGGTTTCGAAAAGTTTATTCGATAGCAAAATAAATGTTGACTAAGGTTCTATGACGAAACGATTACGCTCGAATGCATGGCACTCAACCCTAATTGCTGCGAAACACGTAAAGTTTATATAAAAACTGCTATATAAACTGGTGAATGATGAAGTAACTGGAGGTTAAACTGTGTCTTTTGTAACTGGGACATGAGCTGTGGTTATTTTGTTTCTGTTTTTGTTGGTTTGGCTTGCGTGTATAGCTTGTTCACGATTTCGTTCACGAATATGGAATGATAAGGTTGCTTGGCTGTGATGTGTAGTTGTCTTTATTTTTGCAAAATAATCCTTATATTATTATACTGTCTAGAGGTCACCCGCGACTTCGTCCGCGTACGGAAGAAATTCAGTCCGCTCCCAAAATTCACCACTTTAAATCATCCCGAGCAATTTTTTTTATCCCCCCAACTCTAACAACTACTATTGACTCTACCGACTCTACCGACTCTACCGACTCTACCAACTCTTCCGACTCTACCAACTTCCCACTCCCCAAACCCCCTCAACCAGTTAGTATTAATGTAAATGTATTACGTACGTAGGTAAGTTACGTACTATTATGTACGATTATAGTGAATTGTATCTCGTCATCCGCCAGAAGATGTCCACTTTTGGACGAAGGCCTCCCCATTAATAAGAGCTGCGCAATAATCCCCACACTTGGCAGGCGGCTTGGGGATCGCAGAATGGTCACCACCGTTAACCGAGAAGACGCTGCTGCCGGTCCTCCGGTGGTTTTGGATGTAGTTTTTGGACATACCCAGTACCAAGGTCCAGTGTAATGTATAGCTACGTTTGTATTTTATTGGTCAAAAATATCTAATAAAATCAAAAATAAACAGTCACATGAACATCCATCATCGCAACCCATCTAGCCCATCTATCTCATGATAAATGTTAAATCTAATGACGGAAAATGTCTAGATTGAATTCTCAATTAAAAATCTATCACCATATATGTTTCTAATGTCTCTTCTAGTTGTTGACAGCCCTGCTGGCGATCGTTTTGTGTTTTGTAATTCCGTAGGTAATTATTACACAATCGTAGTAAGTAACCATTCAGTTTGCGGGTTAATTAGACTGCAATTTTATGACACTCGCCACTTGAAACACCGGACTGTACATACATTACAGGAGAGCGCCCTACTTTGTAAGTATCTGGACTATACAGGGTGTGGCGTAATGAGTGGATAACCTGTATACCTACAGTTAGGTGACATTGTGCTGGTTTAGAAAATTAAAAAAGATATTCCATAAAAGTCACAAAATTTTCGAGTTGAATCGAGTTATAATAAGTTTTATAACAAAAATTATATTTGCGACACAAAATGGCAGTGTACATTCGATTGCACATCTGACCAAGACTAATAACCAAAAAACAGATCGTGAAAATTAGTTAATTTGTAGCCTTACTGGAATAACTCGAAATGTCAAATAACTCGAAAACTATGCGACTTTTACGGAACACAAGTTTTGATTTTCTTAACCCATGATGCTCCCATCAGTTGGCAGAAGGTTATCCATTCATTACGCCACATCCTGTATACGTAGTAATAAGTACAAACATATTATATTATTTTCGACGAATATTTACGAGTTGACTAATTTAATAAGTATCAATTTCTATCCCATACAGGAATAAATTCCCCGACGTACCGTATCATACCATCCTGTACCATCTGTACGATCACCATTACCATCCACCACCACCATACCATTGCCACCACCATCTGTACCATTGACTTGCACCATCAATGATGCAGATGCAACGATATGAATAGAGAAAATGTGTTTTAACACAATTTTCAATCGCAAAATTTTTATTTATGATAAAATTTCACGTCCAAGTATATAAGGTAAGGATAGGTCTTAAAATAATTTGTGATTCGCCCAAGTTTACCAGCTTAGTCATTAGTTTTCACCTTAAAATAATTATTATTATTCATTTATGTATTTCTCAAATAAATTTATTACAATTACAACACCACACCACTAAACACAACACACACACATGGTGTTTTATTCATAACACCATGAAGCTATTTTTATCATATTGTTGATACAGGTATATATTATTACTTACATTAGATTTAAGACCTCAATAATTACCATTTACAACACAAGACAAAACTATGAGCAATAAGTAATTATTTCAGGTACTCCACTCCACCCAACAGGCTCGAGGGCAGGCAAGACATCTGGTTAATTATGTGTTGTTTTATTCGATTAATTCAATATTCCAATAAAACAATTTCTACCCGGTATTTCCAGTTATAAGTTATAACTAAAAGGTAATCCCTCCATAAACTTGCTTACTTACGTACGGTACTTACTGTTAAACCTTCAACGCAAGATAAGGCTTATTCTAAGAATTTTCTAAGAGTAAGGCGGTACACTTGAAAGCCTAATATGTAGGTACGTAAACCTTTCGTAGCTATTAGCATATTCAGTTATAGGAATATTTACTAAATATTTTTTTGATAACAGGATGAATTGTTTGGTAAGGAACAACAAACCAGCTAGCGGCGCCTGCAGGGCTAGCATGCGCACCGCGAGAAAATTTTCTCGATTCTTAAAAACAGGACAAGGCTACGAATCTATATAAGTTTGTCTCGTTTTCACACGACATAAAGACACGACATAAATTTCTCGCGGTGCGCATGCTAGCCCTGCTGGTCACACTGACTGAGAATGAAGAATGGAGCATACCGATCCAGACTGGAAGAAATATTTTAAAGAAATAATTATAGTTATAAGAATACAAGACAATCGTCAGTACGCAATACGAAACGAAAATCTAGTTGCTCCTAGTTTCCCAGTTTACTTGGACGAATCGGTATTAGTGTGTACATAATTACGATATTGCTGTCTTCCTCTCTATCATACCTTGTAACGTGTTAGCTATGCCCGACGGGGTTCACAATTGTAACCGTATTGTTTAATTTTTACCACCTAAGAAAGATACATTGTGGAATGCTACAATAAAATTAATATGAATATGTTTGTAAGTATTTTTGATCGATATTCATTTGCCAGCCGTTGATCCGAACTGTTGTAATTATTTAGCCGAATGGCAATACACACACATATGGTTTTTATGTTCGCCGAATTAGTCAAGTAATTTATGTAGAGTTTACGTTGTTCGAGGCGAACAACAAGCTTAATTCGTTTTTTTTTCTTGCATATATGTTCCTTGAAGTTACCGAAGTACCGAAACACAGAGAAACCTCAGACAACCGACCACAGAAACAACAACCGAAAAAACCGAAAAACCAAGTACAGAAACCATATAGAAACCGGCAACAGAAACAATCCTTAGTGTAAATCATGTATGTGCCTTCCCTAAAATCGATTATTTAAAATGAAACACAGGTAGGTATTAGTTACTAACTAATTTAGTTTATGTAAGTGAGCTAGATTTTTTTATTGAATATCTTCTCTTCCGTTTACCAAAAAGTTTTTTTTTTAACTAAAGGAATGCTCTCGTAACGTTTTTCCTTAATTTTCCAGCTTCGGCAGAAGAAAGGGTTCCACCTACTAATAAACATAGATGTAAACAGATTATTTTCTTATCTAAGTTTCTTTCTGAAATAGGGAATATGCATGCGTTTTTTTTATTGACTCACAAAAAAGCTGACTGGCAACAAAACAAGTCATCGAAAATAAAATTTTAATACGTGTATAAATAACGAGTTATAAAAAAAATAGTTTCATGTTACACAGGGAGGGCACTATACTAGGTTTATGATGTCAAAGTCCACGATTCCATACAAATTCTATACTAGCGCGTGTTTTGCTGGAATGGGACAGATGACTCCCTCCCAAATATATTGAACACTTATATTTCAGGACTTTACCAGCCGATATCAATATTTTTTCGACGTAAGCATCAGATTCAGTTAAACTCTCCATTTATCCTAGTAATTTTAATAATTGAAACACATGCAAATAATTGAAACACATGCATATTCCCTATACTTCAAGTTAATAATCCTATTTAATAAAGTATTTTACAACAGTCTTAATGTAATTACATATTAATCAAGTTTAGCTCGAACAACGTAGATTACTAACAATGGCGTTTTCCTGCACATTGTAAACAAGTGATTAACTGCTTAGCTAACCTATATTTATCGCAGAGGTGTAATTAGTTCACGGTTTCATTATCTGTACCTGGGTAACGAACTATTCTTGTGTATTTCCGGCGCCCTTGCACCCTATAAACTTTGATATCTAGTAAAATTCTATAAGCAGATATTACATTTTAACAAATGCCCGCATGCATGGGGGGCCGTGTGATCCTGCGGGAGTACGTTGAGTTACCAGTTATATAGTATTGCCTAGCACTTTTAATTAAAATGGTACCAGGACGAGGTACCATTTTAATTAAAAGTATCATGGTATATCATAAAACTGCATCCAGAATCCAGAGCCACCGGTGGACGGCGGGCAGCAGTCCTCTCTGATAACGGTAGTAGTGAGCATGCTGCGATCCCCAAGCTACCTGCCAAGCATGGGGACTATGGCAACCACCCCTATTAAGAAGTAATTCGTCCAGTTCTGTGACTTTTAATTAAAATAGTTTTTAAAATTAGTATTAGGTAAACATTACACATTCATAAATAGCTTAGATCACTTAAAACGACCTTAGATACCGGTCTTTATGATAGTCATCCTAAATTAGACAGTAAATATACCTAAATAATAGGTCTTTACCTATGAAATTGCCGTTCTTCAGTACTGGTCATTTCAAATAGAAAAAAAGTTTGGAATGGCTTTGTATTCTGAATTCAAATTAATGTTGTCTTAAAAACATGACATTATTTTTACAAACTCAGTCTTTTGTTTATTGATTAGCGTTGTATTTTCATTACATTTGAAAATTTTTCGTCACAATGGATACTTTAAAAATTCGTGTAATTATGGAATATGAGTTCCGTCGTGGCACCAACGCGACATAAACGGCACGTAACATCAAAAACGTTTACGGAGAGAACTGTACAAACGAAAGCACAACCCGTTATTGGTTTTCCCGGTTCCGTTCTGGAAATTTTGACTTGAAAAATGAAGCTCGTGGTCGTCCGGAGACTTTGGTCAACAATGACGAATTAAAGGCGATTGTGGAAGCTGACGAAACTCAATCTACAGCTGAGCTAGCAGCAGCTTTTGATGTTAGCATCAAAACAATTTTGATCCATTTGCGACAAATAGGCAAGGAAAAAAAACTTGATAGATGGGTGCCCCACGAACTTAACGATCGCCAGCGCAACGTACGCGTCGAGACCTGCCTCGCGCTGCAGCTACAGACAGTCTCCAAGCTGCAAGAGCTGGGGTTGGAAGCTCTCCCTCATTCGCCATACTCACCACCAGACCTTGCACCTACCGACTATTACTTTTTCCAAAATTTAGACAACTTTTTAGTGGGTAAAAAATTAAATTCCCGAGAGGCAGTACAAAATGCCTTTGAAGAGTTTGTTGCTTCCCAGTCCAGCTAATTTTTACAAGAAGGGCATCAATAAACTGCCAATTCGTTGGCAAAGATGCGTCGATTGCATGGGTGATTACTTTGAATAACAGAAATAAAAAAGTTTAAAAAAATAAGTACTTTCACTTATTCCATACAAATGCGGCAATTTCATAGGTAAAGACCTTATTTGTAAGACTATCCATTATTTTTAGTCTCTATCGTACAAACACAAATACTATTAAATTAATAGAAGGTCTGTGTTTTGTTAACGATAAATTAATGACGCTTCGTAACTATAACGTCATAATAATCAGTAGCATTTAGTTAGCTAACAAAGGCCAATTTGTGTACAGAGTGCCTTTGTTTTTCACAGATTATATTAATACTACACTAGTAGTAGTCATAGATAACATAAAACTGATATACTGGAAGAGCTCATTTCTGTTTAAATTTTGTAAACAGAGGTTCTACATTTGACTATGTTTTTTTTGTATATTTCTTACGCGATTACTTCACCAAGTTTTTTCAAACTAATACAATTTTAAAGCACGATTTTAAGATACATCTTCACCATCAACCTAGATATGTAGGGTATCGGAAACCGGTGGGTATAGAAGCATCAAATGAGTTCCTTCTAATTTAATGACTCTTTGAGAAGGGATTATTACGTAGATTTAAAGTTTATCCCTTTCAAGAGACTGTCGACGATTACGATTACTTGCACCGCCGAAGGAAACATGATTGCCTATTCATTTTAACCTATTACGTATTGGGGAAAACTGGAAATATCAAACAATGTCAAAGGAAAGCGTTGCTGTCTGGATGGCTGCTAATAGTTCCAATAACGTATACGTAGATCGCTCACGAGGAAGTCAGGCAGGACCGGTTCTACAACACTCCGACGCGGTGTCGCCAACCGTATAAATATAACGTATGTTATACGTACCTACATGTGTTATAAGAAAAGTATTTAAGGGGTACAAGAGGGGTTGACCAAACTCGTTACGATGACAATTCTGAATAAGAAAGGCAGAGAAACAAAACGCAGGACTCAGGGGCTCACGATTGCACACGATTTACACAAATTGGAGGTTTTGAAAAATCGTCCAGCTCTTGCGTTACTTACAAGCACGCTATAATAGACAGTGTCGTATGCCCCGTTTGCGATGTCCTAATTCCGGCCCTGTACGAAGTCTATTTATTATAATACCCCCTTACAGTGACAGCTTATGAGTAGGAAGTATAGGCTCCGTGACGTGATCATTGCAACGCTTATTTTAATAGAACCTCTTACGTTTACGGAAAGTTTCGTACTTTGTATCGATTGAACCTTCCTGCCTATTTATATTCTGTTAGTTAAGGTATCGATATTTAGTTAATAAGCATGTACGTTATATAAGTTAAATTAATAATAGTGTTTAGCCGATGATAATTAATAATAAGGATAAATAATGATAATTAATTTGTTTTGACCCACACTGTTCCTTAGGTAATTACAATAGGTTTAGGTACCATAATTCCATATTTGCTACCTATGTAGTACCAAGTTAAACTAGTCATTCTTCTTACGTAGAGAATCTTTGGCCTTTTCTTACTTATTCAATCTAAGTTTTCTTAGCGTAGTTTTTCTACTCTTTACAAGACTTTGACTTGGAAAATTGCATCATCAATACTCACAAAAAAAATGAAGCTAGGATACATTTTATGAAAATGGTAGAACCAATTGAAGAAGATTAGTAGTTACTCAACTCGAGTAAATCTCAGAAAAAACATATATAACAGTTTTGTTTCATACTTAGGTTAGCAAGTTTTCAATAACGATTTAGTCGTAAAGTGAAAATGATTAATAGGAAAAGTGTTGATAAAATCAATGGCTTTTAACACATTTGTTTATATTTCGTACACGTACATAATGTTAAGGAAGCAACTATGTAACATTTAAGTATTAACGTAATACTACAGTTGCAAGGATGCAATGCAAAATGTCCGGAATTGCAGTTTTAAAGAGTCGTGGCTCAGCGGGCGAGCCCTGGGCAGAGCGCCTAATCGCGGACTCTCGGTTCAAATTATTACAGCACGCACTAATTTGAATAATGAACAATGTTACCCCTATAACCGGTTCGATCACGCGACCGAGCCGGGCCTGCGCGAGCGCATTTACGAGCGACGATCGAGAGATCCTGGCCTATAAACACGAACAGTAAAACCTTTTGCCAATCGCCCGGATTGGACGCCGTCGAATCAACCACGAGTTACTGCGAAGGGCCCGTAATGTATCAAACGACACATTATTTTGACGGCATGCTGGCCCGTCCGTGGGCCGGCCCTCGTTAAAATAAAATAGACGACGATTCATCATCGGAACTTTTTGCTCGCTTCGAAATTCGAGGTTACATAATTTAAAAACAAAAGGGTCCCCGAAAAAAATCGACGCCTGCTGAGTTGGGTCGAGTCAGTCCAACTCTCAAGAACAAAGCGCACATTCGCCAAGTTATGTTTTTAGGCTGGACCTAAAGTAGGCCTGACCATTTAAACTGCCTCATAAATCGCGCCAGCAGCGAGTGGAAACAATGAGAGCAGCCATTATGTTTTGGAATTTTTTGCCGGTCGAATAGTGGTCTAGCGGGATATTACATAAGCTTGCTTGGCATTTGGATACCATTTTGTATCGACCGACTGACTCCATTCGATTGGCTTTCTGTGTCTGCGTCAATAGCTTTAGAAAATATATTATGGAGATGTAGTGCTCACAACACTTTATTTTATAAGCTAAAATATGCATGATTGATTCTTTTACCTAATAGAGAACGCAGACCGGGTAACATTAAATAATCTTTCAAAATGTATCTGACTTCCTCAATTAAACAAAATAATAAAGTGTAAGTACTACATAGATCTAGTTAAAAAACTGGTGTACTATCAATAAAAATATCAAATTGAACGCTTACTCTGCAACGTTCGTAAGCGCAATATGAGCTTCGAGTCATGACATTTTATATGCAAATTTAATTATTTTCGCTTACTTCTTGCTGTGTTATTTATCGTACCTACTACGTGTAGCATATTTGCATGTTTCGTGTCACGTATTAATTTATAAGCCGTCCAGGAAACTGGTAACTTCTTTAAAAACAAGTTTATCTGAAGTCCAAACTATTACGGTTTGTTTTCGCTTTTTGTCGGTTGATAAATAAATATTGTTATAATATTTTGCTTATCACCGGCACCATTAATTAATAATGCGCTTATCTAATTTAAAGTAGGTTACGGAATTGGCCATTGAGAATTATTGTAATTCTATGTACCTAAGCATCAGTTTTATTTGAAACGTTAAATTATCTGGCGGAGACCAGTACAAATTAATAGATGCCTTTATACCTACTTACTAGCAACCCTTACATTCGAAGAAGATGTTTGGATGAATGATGACGATGAAAAGTGGGTGCACTTTTTTAATTATGCATTTTATTGCCAGGTGAGAAAAAAAATCCGTTACAAGACTTATTTGCCCTGTAGATACTTTTAGGTTATGCAAGCCTTTCATGACAGACAGCCACCAAGTTCTAGGTGGTTTTACGAGGTGGTAGATCTTCTTTACTTAAGGCATGGTGCATGTTAATAGAACTGTAATTCCGTCGTAGTGCGCAAACATTACTGTGTTTTGTTTGAAGGATAGGTAGAACTAATACAGGACTTCAATGTGGTATAATAATACCACCCTTCATTTCTACTAAATAGGTATGAGACACTTTAATGGTATAAACACATATATTTTTTACTCGAATGCTTTATTTAGTGTAAGTAAGTCTAGCCATGAGCTCGGTGCGATGCATCTGCACTGAGGTATATGGCATAGCGCATAAGCGGGGTAATAAACAAAAAAAATTGTACTAAATTAAAAGCTCGCGACATTTCCCATAACTACATAAGGTGAAATTCATGCTCACGTGGTGAAACTTTACATACTTCTTCGTACAAACTATGTCAAAATGCCCTTTGCTCTTTGGACAAAATTTACTTGGCCGGACGCCAAATCCTGAAAAGCTTATCAGTCGTTAATTTTCATTGATAAATAGTAATGTTTGGATCGGGCGAGTCGGTTGAGACATCGTGTGTCGAGGCCGGCCTGATAGCCCCTTATCTCTTATCAGGGCTCGTCGACCCCGGTTAGTGCTGTGCCCGATATGCTAGTCGACACTCGTTATGAGCCTGGTGTTGCCAGGACCAAACTCAAAGCTTTTAAAGTGTATTTTGATAGATTATTATGGGTAAGCTGGTGTTCAAATCTTGCTAGATCAAGGTATCTGTTCGGAACTGAGAAATAAAACTCAATTTCGAAGGTCTGGAAGTAAGCTTAGTAACAGATCGCTGCAGGTTATGTTACCCAATAACATTTTTACTGTATAGATGCAGTTTTTAAACACTTTTAAAGGATGATAAAAATGTATTCAAGAAATATAAACATAAACAAGTCTGACAAAAATAAAAAACTTATGTAACATACTGCGGTGATTCTGTGTTTCAGGCCAAAATAGCATAATAATATAATAATTTTAACATATAACATGTTGTCATGAATATTATAATCTAATTTAAAAGGAAGAAGCAATTTAAAAGACTGCATGATCGTTCTGCCAACATGCTGTTAGCAGTCTTTTAGCTTACATTTCTGTTGCTTCCTGTTGTTTTCTGTTGTTTTTTTATTAAAAGTTATTAACACTTCATTTACATTTTAAGTTTTGTTCCAAAAATGATATTAAAGCTAATTCAGTAGGTTTCCTTCCGGTTATAAAATTTTAATTAAATTCTGACTTCTCAGACAAACTCAAAATTTCGTTATGCTGCTTTACTTGGATTAAATCTAGGACTTAAAACCCCTTTAAAAAAAACATCTTTATTATTGGAATTGAAAATATCCTGGCAACTCTATTTGTACTAAAGTAACAATTATTGATAGCGCCCGTTGTCGTTTTTCCTACAGTGTACATTGCTCTGCTTGGCAACTGGTGAATTACGGAAGTAGAATTTGGGGTCAGTTGGCCTGGCAGGGAGTCAGGGGACACAACACGAGATGTGTTGACCAAATGACTAACTGTCGCATTCGATATTTTTTATATGATGTCTATTATACAAACGCATAAGCGAAGATGCAGTCTACCATGGAGCACGCTTGCCTAGAAGAAACCTATTTATTCGCTACTTGAAGACACCACCTAGATGGGGTTAAATATCGAGAAATTATTTTGTATTTGTGGAAGGCAATGTATCTATATCTATGCACAAATGAGAGTTACCGTGCCTATCCTACCATTTCCATAATAATATTATAAGTTTGACCAGTTTTTTAAAGTACTTTAAACACATTTGACATGGTTTATAAGTCTTAAATACTTGTGATATACATTAATGCATTTCTCAAGTTATTATATTGAAGTATTTAATATAAAAATTGCGATGACGCCTATGATTATATATCCAGCCGAGCTAATACCTCCAAGGAAGACGCGGACGTAAATCTTAAATCCGAAAATTTAAATAGAAACATAAACAATAGTATCGTAAGTTTCTGAGATACCAAGTACTGTTAGTTCGAGCATGAGCCTTTATCTATAGCAAAACATAAACCAGTAAAACAATAGAATTGCACTACAAATACAAATTGCTAGGGCATCGACACAACGTCGCATCCAGCCGGCTACAATTAGGCATCAATTGACCCTAGTCGGGATTGTAGACCGAGTGAATAAACTAGCGACCCAGAAGGAGCATAGCAAACTATTTCACAAAATTGCGTCTTCTATATTAGGTAATGAAAAGGTCATCGTCAGCCCACGTTATTCCTTGACATATTATTGCAGAGGTACCTAATTCTTCTTTCATTGAAGATTGCTTTGTTTTTCTATAATAGTACATTATGATACAAGTGTGCTATTCTTGTTTTTAAGATTCTCTTTTCTAACGTTTGTCAACTTTTTCTATCTTTTGGACTAAGCTGCGCTCGGACTCTTGCATACTATGTCCGTCTGCGCATTATTTTGTAGTTGGACTTGGTCTTGTATTTGGTTTAAGTTTGATGTATTCGGTCTTGCATCATAGATCTGATACTTGCTCAACTTTATTGGTGACCTCTAGTCGACTTACTTCGAGTAAAGTTTTGTTTCTGCGTCCTTCTACTCCAGAGTTGAGTCCACATGAGTGCATCACGTGCCGATGTACTATAACCGTCCTTGTGTCTACCATTGCGACAGTTCGTGACATTTCTCATACAGACTGTTTCAATTGGATTGCTTTATTCGACTATTTTTACTGTATCAAAATTATTTCGAACCTTGTTTTGAATGATGTAAATTTTGGCAAAGTTGTATTTCTTAACATAATATCAGTACTTGTTTAATAAAGTTAAGTAGGCAAAAGAGCGTCGTACTTAGCTTATCGTCATATTCTGCCAACTTGGACATATACTTACCTCTCTCAAGTGTCTACTATTGGACACTGATCTCTCACAAGTGTCTCATGCGGAATGGTCTTTGAAATCCTATACTCCGATTGGTATAAATCTAAGAAATTCACAAAATGCCCAGCTATCTACATAGCTTTCCTCTCATTGCTTTGTCGGCAAATTGTAAACAAGACGTCGAAAAACAAAATCACAAAGTACGCACTTAGAGCTGGAGAATCTTAAAACACATACCTACTCGTAAACTCAATGAAGCGATGTGTTGTCTCATCTCATCAAATCTTTACAAAACCGGTAGCCATTGTTGTAAACGAGTTCTCAAGAGACCAGTTCGAAAAATTTGAGACGAACATGGCCAGAATTTAAAAAGCTTAAAACGGAGGTATGGATGTTTTCACACACCTCGACTGACGGAGTGACAATGGTCCGGGGAGACGTATTTGTCCAAGGAAGTACCATTTAAGAACATCGAATAGAGTAAAAAAGCTACCTTAAACGATACCAAAGTGGTGACTAAACTGGTCTTTAACGAGAGAGCCTTTCGTATGTAATATGAGCGTTGATATTTTAGGCCCACTCTTGATTGTTCTCAATTTGGTCCTATTGAAAGATCAATGTCTAAACAATGTGACAACTTCTATCAATATAACATTACATACAGATGGTTAGGAAAATTTGAAATGTTTCGCATTTTCGCAAGATATGCTTGCGAAAATATATCATTTTGATAGTATGAGAATATGCTAATAAAGCAAATAAATTATTATTATAGTTATAGCAAAATTGCTATAAGAGCCAAGTCCTTGGGGTAGGGTTGCATTGCAAGGGAATAGGATACTATTTTTTTCTTTGTTTAGACCTAATGCAATCCCAGTATTTTCACCATTACAAATATGCTGTCACAGATCTAATTGTAATTTAATCATAGCAGTTTTGGGACTTTGAATATTTAATATGAAGTGTTTAAACACTCTTTACACTTTTGAGACTCTACCACACATTTGGTCCTATCTCGAAAAATCTGTCTTTGCGCGGTTTTGCAAACGGATTTAAATGAATCGTGGTATCAATGTAGACTATGTCCTGAAATTCTGTCTATCACAGAAAATAAGACTGTTATAATAAATGATAATAATAATCGTTTATTTCAGGCAGCAGGAGTTACTTAAAAAACAAGGGCCCATATAATAGATACCTTACAGGCTAACATACATATTATAAAAATAATAGGCTAGATGACTGGTTTTTTTTTATTGTCCTATTCAAATGTGGCCCATAAATATAGCTGATTAATGAAAAGAAAATTAAAATCTGATCAAAAATAAGCAACTTATAAGCATTTTAATATCATGCTAGACAGAGAGGCGAAACAGCAAATCGTGACGTCACTTGTCAGGACGCCATATAAATTCTATTCTGACAAGTAAGGCGTGACGTCATTTTTTGTTTTGTGGGAAAGGGACAGTTTTGTCTCTAACAAAAACTTTAAACGCTCATATATCAGAAAATTATTAACCGATTTAAATAATGTATTCAATAAACATACTATATTTACTTAAATTCTTCATCAAAGCTATTGGTTTCAACGATTTAAACATCAGTCATCTAGCCTATTGTAACTAACACAATTTGGACTGAGATTTTCCTGACGCTTCCAAGTAGCGTCGCAATACCAGCCCCTTAGGCCAGAAATCTGACAAATACACAGTGATAATATTACTGCGAATAACGATAATGGTTTTCCCAATTACAAATGAACAAACCGTCGCGTCGGCGAACTTTTATTATTGCGACGCGTTTTACTGCGAAAGCCCAAGGCTTCGATAGAACAGAACTGCGGCGTGTGTTATTTGCGAATCATTAAAACTGCTTTGTTGGTAGTTGATGAGTTAGAAAATATATTTATATTTGTGGGACAGGAGGTAAATCCGTCGGACTCAGCGGGGCGCTGGAATAGTGAATTAAGTGAAATACAAACAATTGACAGTCATTAACCATATTGAATGATAACATAACGCAATAAAATAATTTAGCTATCTCTAACATCTGAGTATTGTACAAGACTCAGATAAAGAGTAAAATAACATAATAATATACTTGTAACCAATATAATCTGTTTTTATCATAATAATGCAATTTTTAACTAAGTATCAGCACGTAACAAATATTACATTGCCTACTACTCGTAGAGAACGGAATTCCGGCTTGATAACTTGTGACCTAACAGTTATGCCATTCGCGGTAACGGTTAACTCATGCACTAAATACACGCATAAGTTCTTGCTTCATTTAACACTAGTGTTGTAAATTGTAATAATGTTGTAAGATCTTGAAAATGATATTACTTAATAATAAAATTTAGTATTACCTAAGTACGAAACACGGAACGCTCCAGAACTCAAATAACAGAGTAGCTCTCTCAGCTGCTAAGGTAATGTGGATCTGGGCCGGCCACGTGAGCCGTATGGGTACGTCGGCCTCCACAAAGATGGCGCAACATTTTTTCTTTTTTTATTTCAACGGAGTGACAAGTGAGATATTCGCCTGGTGGTAAGCATCACGTCTGCCCATTACAGTAGCAGTGCTAGAATTGTGAACTTGCGAACAAAATCCTGCGCCGTTTTGCACTGCTCTCGTCACCCTGAGTTATTCAAAGTCAAATCTCTTCATGCCCAGTAATTTCTATGGTTGCATTGCCCTTCAAACCTTAACACAGTAATGCTTGCACACCACTGATTGGCGGTTGAATAATTGGCAAAGGTGCGTTACTTTCCCAGGAGGATTCGGCAACAGAGTCCTAATAGAGTTAGCTCAGGACCGCCAAAACTGGAATATTCGATGGGACTCCTTTGCCCATCACTGGGACTTCGTAGCAATAACAATAATATAATCAACAAACATGCTATGTCCTAATTGCCTATTTGTTGGTCAAACCTAAAACCTGTACAAGTACAAGTTACTAAAACGTGTCACTTTTAATCCAGTTTAATTTATAGTTCCGGTTCTGAATTAGAGGTAGGTATACAACTACCACTTTTCAAGCGACCAGTTAGCTCAGATAGGTGACCAGTTTGACTGAACAGTTACTGAATGTTGTTGCGAATTGCGACACTGGCAACATTTCCACGTTGCGTTCGCTGCCTGTTAACAGCGGCTAGTTCCTGTCAGATTACGAACTAGACAATGATCAGTGTTATTCACTTGAAGACTTAAAACTAAGATTAGTACCTATTAAATTTATTTAGGCTGCCTATTGTATCACATCACACGATTAGTACGTTTATGTGGGTTGTTCCTTACTGATCCTTGGTCAATGTGTGTGTTTGTAAGTTTTGACAAAACACTATGAAATCTAGGAGGTGGTGGGGTTACATCAAGCAAGGCATCTGCTTGTTTGAAAACATTTGGGAATAACTAATAGCCATTTAAGAGTTCCACTATCCGAGCTATATCATCAGATCACCTCTATGATACCTACTTATTGTATTTTCATCCGAACTACATTTATACCAATTAAGTTCAAATCGATGCATCAATTAATTTTATTCTTAGAATAAAGTGGGTTAAAATAGGCTTCCAATTAATTCGGTATCTATTATACAGATTAATTTGTTAGTTAGTTGGTAAGTAAACCAAGATATGCGTCTAAAACGTGTACTTACATACAGATTGTAGCTAATTTTGAAAGATTGACTGATTTAAACTTATTCTAAAATGTTGCAGTCCATAACTATGAAAAATACACTCAAACAGCTGTTTTTAATAACTTTAGATATTTACCTAAAGCATCAAAGCTTGCTTTATTAATTTGTTAGATGCAAGCGAACATAAAAAAATGCGACAGAAATAAGAAGCCATGTTTTGTAGACGTGGAGTTCATGTTACGTGGAAATACCATGGAAATACGAATAAATGTGAACTTGTGTTTATCTCGTGGCCTAATATGTAAATCAATATATTGCTTACAATGTGGTTGCTCGTTTGACTGCGTAACCTTTTGGTCGTGTCGTCATCTAGAGTCAACTTCTAAAGTTTAGAGGTCAGTGGGTGCGTCTTGTGTTTTAGAGATACCTACTAGTTTTTCGTGTGCGTTCTCTATTTCACCTACAATTCGATTGATTTATATAAAAATATTTGTATATAGGGTTGTTCGTAGAGGTTTAGGTACTAAGATGGAAGGAGGTCATTGTTATAATCACTGTAAAAAAGTTTTACAGTAGGACCTGAATTATATCCCAAATTCTCGAAAAAAAATCGTGGAGTGGATTGTTTTTTTTCGCGTATTCAGTCAGGGTTGGCTACTATAAAGTAAAAATTGCTCCAAGGTCCAGGTCTGTTTCTGGGCAGTTTCGCTGAATTATGTACCTGAAATTAGTTCTCATAGCTAAATAAATAGCAAAAGAGAGTACCTAGTAGTAGATTTTCAGATATAAATCTTACAAAGATGTACATTTTTGGGGTTTAGTCTGATAACGCAGGATGGCGTCTACTAAGACCCCTTCAGTGGCCTGTCTCTGTTGCTCACAAACGAAGGGCATCAGAATCTCCAAAGGCAACTGATAATTTATTCCATTTCAACATCGATCAATGTTTCGTTTCTTTAATCGAAGCATTTCAATTATCAAAATTAAGTATCACTTTCGATTTATATTAGATGCTGCTTACCCACCGTAAATATTATTAAAATGGTGTAGGTATTCCAATTTCTATTTTTTGGCCAGCATTTTCACAATCTACTCGGTAATTTAATTATCTTTTGTTTTCGTTAGAAATACAGCATTTTAACAATCTTTTATTTTTTTTATGTTTATTAAACATTATAGTAACTATACCTACTTATTGTTGTGAATGTAATTTTAATTTAATCCTACTTAGCAAGAACACTTTGGTCAGCGTACATCAAAGGAAGGTTTCTTCGCTATCATATATATTTTTTTAAATGTCAAATTGACTTTTAACTTGTGACTCGGCAACACAAACTTTACGGCTTCAGCTCATGTAAAAGTTATAAATAGACTACAAAGATCATTAGCATTATCAGCCTTCTGGTGAGTGATTCTCCATACAAACGTATTCCCCTATTTTCTTCCTGTATAATGCCTCTAGACTCTAGAGTCTAGAGCAATCATTGCAACTAATTGCTAAAAGAAATCATCATCAGTCCGGAGACGTCCACTGCTGAACGAAGCCTTAGACCGCCACACTGTACGACAACCTGCCATTTCATCACACATCTTCATTTAGGTATCTTAAAATTAACTATAAAATAAACTAAATAGATATAGATTTTAGAAAATAGATATAGCCCAAAAACAATAAAGAAAATAAATATAACCCTTTAAATATTTTCATAGTAATCTTTGGACGGTTAAATTTTCTTTAGCAATTAGTTGCTGAAAACATGAAAATGACAGAGACGTGTCTACAGTAGACCAATAATCTAAAAAAATATATTGCTCTAGACTCTAGATAGACTAGACTCTGGATAATGCCTCTAGATTAGAGGCATTACCCAGGAAAAAAATTGGGGAATATGTTTGCATGGAGAATCACTCCAGTGGAATATTAGAATCCCTTCTAATATTCCACTGGTAGTCATATCTTATAAAAGGCGATTGGGGGATTCTCCACCACACTGGCCCGCGGTGCGGGTTGTCGGCATTTTCGTCTTCCGGATATATGCTGGTACCTCACTATGTTTTCCTCCAACGTCAAGCTAGTGTATGAGTTTCAAAATTCGTACGAGTCATAGTTTTCAGTGCAATGCAGTGACAAGACCACCGTGAACTTGTAAACAAAATCCTGCGCCGCACTGCACTGTGCTCGTCACCCTGAGATATGAGATATCAAATCTCTTCATGCCCAGTAATTTATTTGGTTACATTGGCCTTCCGAAAGACAGTAATGCTTGCATACTACTGCTTGGCGATTTAATAACTAGCAAAGGCGTGGTACATCCCCAGGCGGCCTCTACAAATACAAAGTCCTACCATCACAAACAGATACGGGCCGGGGATCGAACCCGTCCATTAGAGATTAGAGAAATAAGAACAAGGCTTCTCATCAATGTGTTACCATGGCTACAACTTAAACTATATAAACCTAAGCAAAAGGAACCGCGTTCAACATCAAATAATTATGTCCTTGCTTTGAGAGCCAATCGAGGTCACGTTTTATACAAAAATAGGTATCCCGGATGATATCACCAAAAGCTCTGTGACCTACATTATAGGAGAGATACAGATGGCCTGTATAAATTGTTGACCTTATTTTAAATCGGTTACACATATAAGGTTTGAAGGAAGTAGACGTAGATATCATCATCATCAACAGTATATCATAGTCAATTCTATACATGGGCCTCTACCAAGGCACGCCACACAGTCTAATCTTGTTGGGATTTAGCCATGTCTTATGTATTTCGTCACTCAATCGAACCTGAGCGCGTTTCCTAAGCTTTCCTAAGCTACGTTTCCCATGGGGTTCGTGGTCTAGAGTGTCGACTCTAGAACACGTCTAACCCAAAAGTTATCGGTTCTACGGTGTAGCCGACATAGCTCATTAGTAAGTTGACGAATAGTAATAAAATTTGGTGTTAGGTAGATATATTTGATCTACATAGTTTGTTTTTCATAAAACGATAGTACTTATGTAGATTAAAACTACGTTCAGATCAGTAAACATCATGATCAGGCGATCACGATCTCCATGCCCCATGATCACTGGCAGCGGTAATAACCAAAATTGAAATTTAACAAAAAACCAGGGATTGCCCGATAAACATGTAACGACATTCTCTTTACCATGCATCATGCTTCATAAACGCTGCATTATTAAATTTACACAAATTAGGTGACCCACATGGGATAAGTAGGTATTATTCAATTTCAACACGAATACAAGTTACGATTGCAAGCTCCAATGTGACATAAAGTGAAGTACCTTTCACTAGCGGAAGCTCGTTATGTCATACCGCTAGTGGGGCACCAGCTGACCGGAGCCACAGACAATTCAACAGTTACTATTAACCGCCACTGATACTCTTACCAGTTACTGAGAACTGCCACACTTACCTCTGCCAGTTACTATAAGCCGCCACAGCATACTTCCCAGTTAGTGGAATCGTCACAGCTTACATCCCAGCTGCTACGTAAAATAATGCTTGTGGCACACTTACCACGATCCACGAAAACAAGCGTTGCGTCAACGTTGCATAATGTTAATTTTGTTTATACATAATATCGAGATATGGGGGTTTTCCCACAAACCACGTGAGTTTTTTTAGGTTGTTTTTTTATGGTTCTTATTTTAATCAGCCTGTATGGGCCACTTTGATGAAAACCCTTGTTCCTTTTGTGCGCTTTTCCAGCGGTCCAGAATTTTGAAGAAAAATGTAATTTATTTCCGTCAGCTTGATGTCGTCTGTCGTATATTCCCTGACGATTTCTTCCAATATAATGATCAGATCACGATTAGACGTGAGATCGAAGACAAAGATGCTTGCAACAGACATGTTTTTGTTTATGGGTCGAAAATCGGGTCGTGGCGAAAAATGCCGCCAAAGCTTATATGTAGATATCAAAAATATTATAAAAAGGACGTAGGTGAATTATGCATTCCATTATCCGAACACTAGAGATAGTTAAAAACTATGGCTCCATAAAATCGGTCCAAATATCGATATCGATATTGCACTGGATTCTGTTCATTTTATACACATTATTACCTACTCGTATCGATGAAATGGTGTACTGATGAATTAGCAGCATTCAAACATGACAACTTTCGGTTTCTATCCATAAATTACAAAGCACATTCAATGGCAAAATCCTTGACTTCAATTACGCCTTAAGCCCTACCTCCGGCAGAAATATATCTCGAGAACCTTTGTTGGAAATTCGATTTTCAACGATGACTAACAAAGTCAGCCGAGCGTCAACACTGCGAAGTCATTGTCCATGTGCTTGAGATCGTGCGACTTAAGTTCTTTCGTAAATAGGTATTAATGGTAAACAGTAAGAGAACAGCCATTTATTTTATAGGTAAAACAAACAGTAAGACACCTACTTAAATGCCAGGATGTGAGGTGATCACGAATGCGGGTGAACGCGTGACATTTCGATCGTAGGTCGATAATGAAAGCTTGCATGGATGAAATATAAACGAACACAATTAATACTATTTTCTGTTAATACTTCAGAGTTATATCCACTTATAAGATGACCAACCAACACATATACACTTATAGTACAATACATTGAAACACTAGCAAGAAACTTGTTTTCGTGCTTTAACAGTTCGACATTTAACAAAAACATTTACGTTATGCCATAAAGGAGTCAACTTTATCACAGCACAAGCTTTGCTTAGTTTGGGGCTAGATGGAACAGTGTAAAATGTCCACGCAATATTTATTTATCTTAAGTTGTTGAACCTTTTGAATCTGCGATGTACAAAACATCGTTTTAATTAGTTCGATAACTTTTACGGTGCTCTAAGAAACTAGGAACCCATACACTAACACCGAACCCTTATATATTTTTAGTGTACGCCTGTTTTCCTGACTGTGTTATTCAGAGACGATAAAGACATATTGATAAAAAGCACCTATATAAGTATAAGAAAAAAATATAGGGGGAAGCAGATCCAATAAGAAAATAAAATATCACTTGATCCACCGTGGATCTGGCCCCTGTCTGACTGAGATTGATCCAAGTTTACAAGAGTCTATAACATCGACAACTACTTTTGATTTATAATGGACTGACAAACAAGCTAACACCCCAGATTATAGATTTGCGAAATAGTACATTATGATACAAGTATGCTATGTTGGTCATTATAAGCCGAGAGCGTAATGACTAATAGCACAAGAGTTCCATACGACTGTTTTCATCACACTTGCGAGGAAAAAACAAACTTTTTTTGATAATAATCAACCACACAGCGAAAACGTCAACATTTAATTTGCGAAAAATGGCGCCCAAACCAGCAATGCGCGCGCAGGTTGACTTTTAATTCAGCGGCATAAGAAACTCTTTGTTGGTATTACAAAAAAACTGTAAGTATTACCCGGCTATATTAAGAGTGCTTCGTATACATACGTCTAATTGCATTCACGTACAAACTTGACTTTACCGGGTTATACCTATTATAGCACAAGTGGCGTAATGTAAAGTAAAAAGCACACGTGCGTAATAGCTTGGATTATGAACCTAAAACCGATGTAATAAGATCAACTTTACGAGCAAGTGTGATGAAAAGGTCTCTCGTAGAAGAGTAAGTAAAAAAAAGAAGAGTATTCCACACTTGGAGAATACAGTAATGTATAGGTAGATATGTACTTTATGATTCCACGTCTTAAAGAAACGAACAGCAGAACGTTGAGTTTTGTCATGGGATCGGTGAGTGGGAGAGCTGACTCTCCAAGGTAAGTTCAGATTAATAGTAGGAGAGGCTACTTATTATTTCAGGAAAACCATGTATTTCTGTTCGTTGTGCTGTGGGTGAAATGGCGGAGGGCAACTAATAATAAGTAATTTTTTACTCTATTTTTAAATAGGTGTTGCGACAGTAAGATAACATACTGCTGCTGTGGGTTGGTCGTTGTTACTTATCGCCGCTTCACAAACATGTTTAATACCTTGGATGATGGATCGAGGCCCGTGCTTCGGACTTCCGTGAAACGATAATATTTTGACACACAGAATGTATCACCAAAAATATAAAGGCTTTTATTTATTAGTTTATACGTTGGGTAGTGCCTATATTCGATATCAGTTGGATAGTGAGTCCGTCATTTTTGGTACGGGATTTTAACTTTAGAAGTATTTAAATATTTGATGTCTGAATAAAGTAAAATCGCATTATGAGTAGCTGTGACAGCACACCAAGGTTTTAAATTACGATCTTAGAAATTAATTCTTAAAAGAAAGAGAGAAAGAAAATAATTTATTCTGTAACATCAGTACAAAATAATAATATAGCGATGAATAATGAACAGATTCTTGAGTGTTCTTTATTCTTAGCTATAGATCAAGCCAAGGCGCTTATGTTTTGTTGAAAGGTGTTGTTTCAGTAGGTAACTGGAATCGCTATTTAAAAAAAATACATTTTAATTTATTTATTTATTGCCTAAGTTGTGTCTAAGTCATTTGTTACGTGAGAGAGACAGATTCCATATATCAGCCCTAATCCAGAGCTCCACTTGAGGGCGACAGATTCTTTTACTAGTAGCAGCCCTAGAGCTACAATAAAGTAACCTAAAAAGTAATCAAAGCCGACGTCTAAGTTTATTTAGCTAACTATGTACTCTATCGCCCTTAGACAAAAACTAGTAACCTGAAAATAGCTGACCATCGGAGCGTGGCAGCTCCAGTTCGACAGTGCGTGCCGTGCCACATGACTGCGCAAGAGCTTGCAACGTCATCGTCTACTCCTTAACGACGGCTTCCAAATCGTTACAAGAAATTGATAGACTTATTGGAAGAAGAAGGAAGTATTTATAATAAGAATTGACATACATATCGATAACATTTTAGAGGCGATGCATTTATTAGCTACAGTAGCTTTATATATCTACACTTCGTAGACTTGGCATCACTATGTTGCTTGACTTTCATATAATGTTTTAGTTTGTATTTAATAATAACTAAAAAAAACTCCGGAACGAGGATATTCGCCAAAGAACCAAGGTCACCGACATAGCTCGCAGGTTTTGCAAGTTGAAGTAGCAATGGGCAGGCCACATCGCTCGACGAATTGATAAACTAATGGGGAAGAAAGGTTCTTGAGTAGCGACCGTGAACCGGAAGACGCAACGGAGGAAGGCCTGCCACTAGGTGGACCGACGACAATGTAAAAGTTGCGGGCAACCTGTGGATGCAAATGGCAGGTTGTCGTACAGTGTATCAGTTTAAGGGGGAGGCCTTCGTTAAGCAGTGGACGTCTCTGGGCAGATGATGATGAAAAAAAAACTCATAGCAGCTCGAAAGTTTATTGTGAAATCCAATTGACATAATGATTTCAATTGAATTGACGGATGCTATGACCATTCGTTACATTAGCTCATTGCATTCGCTATTTTGTCCTTGGAGGATTTAGCTTTCGCTGATTTTGTCGCTATCTCTGATAGATCACATTCATGATACGTCACTTTGAGCATCTAGTTAATTTCCTTTAATCGAGTCATAAGAAGGTTCTTCTTCTTTATCTATAGCCATAAAGTAAAGGTCAAAATATGTTTAAGGTTGACCTTATTGTATCTGATGTAAAGCAACAATGCAGTCTAAATACATTTTTTTGAGCATTTGGATTGTCATAGACTTTCATCGGTCTGGATTCTAGATACAATCCTGTTGCTATTTTTTTTGTATAGTAGGCGAAGTAGTCTTTTAGTTTGTTGTAGTTAATAAAGGCTTATGACAGTAAACAATATTTAGACCGCATACAGAACCACCAGAAAAATTAATGGGTATGAAGAGATTTAACATCTGATATCCCAGGGTGACGAGAGAAGTGCACTGCGGCGCAGGATTGTATTTGTAAGTTCACAACTCTGGCAATGCTACTGTTAGTGGCAGGCGTGACGCTTACCACCAGGCGAACGTCGTGCTCGTCTCGTCATTTGATTGTATTAAAAAAAAACATTCTTACATACGTTACATTCGCAAACGCATTTTTTGTTAGATAACTAGGTGTCTACGCAACGGTCCAGAGAGCCAATGCCTGCGATGATGTCTCAAACTGACAAAGCAAGTATCGTAATAAGTACAAGATCGAATTAACTCCACTCACCGTCACACGATACATGAGCTGTGTTCTACTTCCGCGCGGAAGCATGCCTTGCGTCTAATGCAGTAACATACCAGTTTCCTTCCTGCTTGACATTATTATTTACATACACAACATTAAACTAGACTACTGCGCCAACCCAGTGCCGGAATATGTTAGTATTCTAAATTACGCGGTACGGGAGGTATAAAATAATTCATATTAGGTGCCAATTCGCAGTAGCCTAATGGAAAGACCGTAGTCTCGAAATCATGAGGTCGTCGGGTCGGGTTCAAATCCCAAGCCTGTATGAGCTCTTATGAGTTTAAGAAATTAAAAAAAAAATTACAAACTGGTTTTAATTCTCAAACTGGTTATTCGGCTAAGGAAAAAATTTAGGAAGCTGGCATATTTACGAAGAAGAAATTCAATGGCGTATGTGAATCTACCAATCGGCAACTGGACCAGCGTGGTGTAGTGTGACCTGACGGTCACCATACTGCATAAAGCTTTTAAGAGTGCGACTAATTCCAGAAAAATATCAGATTTCACCCGCGCGTCTTGCATTAGCTTAGAGTCGAAAATCGCATAATACAATTGATGATGATGATGGCTTTGAGCAATTTAGGCATGAAATAAAAAAAATAAACGGCTACTGTAAAACATTAGTTTGGCTATGTAATTCGTAAAAAAAATTGTGGTGCTGTCGCTGATAATTTAGAGCATTTGAATTAAAACAGTTTTTTGTTGTTGGTAATTTGTATATTATTTTTAATAAACCAGTTTATTTTCCAAAATTCTATTCGGTTACTCGGCTTCTTTAGGTTTTTCCCTTACCTGTAGTATTTTTGTAATCTGAATATTTACGTTCTTTATCATTAAACTGTGTGTTTAAAAATACACCTTTTACTTACTTTTGGCATTAGTCGCCCCCTTAAATTCAAGTTGAAAAACTAAGAAGTTTTTTTAGATTTGAGCTCAGTTTATGGATACTAGAACAAGCATGGACAGTTTTGTACTCAGAAGCAAAAAAAAACTGTTTTCTAAAGAACCGGTAACAATGGTTCTCAAGAAAACATTTAGCAACTTGTATAAATAGTAAGTCATAAATAAGTCATATTAAACATCCCAACAAATCGAATTACCTAAAAACAAACAAAATTAAGATACTTAATGAGCCAACTTAATGAGCTAAAAACAAACTGCACATTAAAAATCCACTCATCTATAATTTACGATTGAATATTAACAAAGCGTAACGTGCCAGTGAAGTAAACTAATAGGCTAATATAATACACTCCGACCACATTTTAACTCTGATATTAAGCAAATTTTCCAGTAAAAAATGTATAGCGGCTACATAATTACGCAATCTTGAGTTGTCCGCCAAAAGACATCAACGCGCTATTTCTAACATCTTTTACGTAGATGTAGCAACTAGCAACGCAATTACGCATTTCCTTATAAAACGCAAAATTAACACGGAATAAAAAATATCCAGTTAATTTAGAACTTCCTGGTTGAATATAGTTACTTGAATATCAGCAATCGCTAGACTAGTGAGAGTGGAACAGGCTTGCGCCCGCGCACCGGGTTTCTTACGTCACCGCCGCACACATACACACTTTCACTGATAGAGTATTAGATAATAGTCCAACACAACGATGCTGCCTTACTTACACACTTACACAGACAATAGGAAGGCGCTCTAGTGCCTACACGGCCTACTTTAGATAATAGAGATGTTAAGCGAAATATTTTATAGAATAGTATTAGATTAGATCATAAGGTGGATGAAGATAGTTTTAGGATACGTATAAGAGACTAGGATTACAATATTAGGGTAGACGTTTAACAAGACAAGTTTAAAAATTGTATTTATCTTTATGATACAAATGCACTAAACTTGCAGCTGTAGGTACATTAAACCTACCAAAAACCTACCTTTTAACCTACTAAAAATATTGCACGCCCGCAATGGGTAAACTGTTGTTAAGTACTAATTTTTATTTATAAGATCTTCTGTACACAGTTTTGGAAATAAAAAATAGTCTATTCTATTATATTATATTCTATTCTATACGTGTTCTAGATTGGAGATCACGAATCCGCAAACGTAGCTTATGACGCCCTGACAAGATTACTTTAAATGTTTGTAATAGAGTCCTTAGAAATACAAAATAATATGTTGTAGGTACACGTCAATAACCTAAGTGGGATATTTATTACATTTGCCATTAGATTTAGTTAAAGATCTGTTGCATTGCATTACATGGTATTTAATACAATGCAAGGCCTGACCAGGCCTGACTAGGATCAATCTTGGCTAGATTAGACTAAGGCCTTTACCCAATAGTGGGATAGTGAAGACTGAGATGATGACGATGAACCTGAATCAGGTAGGTGTAATAAAAGAAAGATAAACGAAAGTCTAGCAACTAGCCACGCCTAAAAAGAATCAGAATCGAAGAAGAGAATCAGCGCCTTGGAAAAAAAAACAATATATTTCTACGGGGCCAGGGAATGAGGTTTAATTTAGCACTAAACAAGGTGTGATCTATGTAACATAGTCTACAAACGGCAATAAAACCTGTTCTTAGCAGTGAACCATGTCAAAAACATGTTTAAAATGTATCACACTAGCCACTTTTCCTTCATGAAGCAATCTATTTTCCCCAGGTATCGATCACCAACGGAAGCATTCGTAACACCTCTTGTACAATCAGTGTATTTTAACAGGTTAATACGCGGATGCCTTTCATTGCATCGCAAACATTGCAACAAGCCTCCGTTAATGGATTCTTGGCCTAGTTTATCTTAATGTGACGAAAGTAGCAGATTCCTTCACCAGCTTGCTCGTAGTCTAGACGAACTCGTGGTTACCTCTCTCACATATTGATAACTCTCATTTGAATTTTTGTGCAAGTTCAATCAAAGTACAATCGAAGTAATAAAAGTAAAGTTAAGTAAAATTCTTGCATCATTGATTAATAAGATGAACTTAGAGAACTTATTAAGAAACCTAAATTACCTTTTTTGTGTACCTTAAACCAAATATTTTGATAGTCGTATAAATAAGTATAGCATTTGTTTTTTCTTTTGGTTGAGTCTAACCTTCCCGGTGAGTTTTGGCGGGAACACGGAAAAATCATGTCGTTGCATTCTATTATTTTCTTAAAATTGTGTTTTTTCGCGATTTAATGATTAAAGATGGTGGTGTTTTATTCATTGAGTGTTGAATTACATGCACGAGTGTGGGCAAACCATATAATGTGGTGAAACATGTCTTTTCGTATGGTTTTCAAAACTCCGTAGAAGGCCATAATAAAGTCGCCACAACTTTACTAGGGCATGTTTTGGACTCGACTATGACTAATTTCGTGTGACTAACTGTGATTTAATGACATATTTGACTTGATTTTAATATAAAAACTTGCAAATTCATAAACTTGACACTGGCAGAATGCACAACGTGCGATGCCAATAACTAAGAATAAAAAACCTTCCCGGTGGACTTTTGGCGGGAACTCGGAAAAATCATGTCGTTGCGTTCTATTATTTTCTTAAACTTGTGTTTTTTCTCATCTAAAAGGACATCTACATTTTTTTATAGGTTGCACCTACTACTTCTATTGCTAAAGACAAACGAGAACAAACAGTTTTACGCTGAAGTAATGGTAGCCTTTATGGAGACCGCTCGACTTGGAACCGTGAGGTCGCGAATTCAAACCCGGGCCCGTACCAATTAGCTCTTTGGAGTTTACGTACGCGGTTTAGCCTTTTCGTTGAAGGAAAATATCGTCAGGAAACCTGCATACGTCCAGAGAAAAAATGCATTTTCGTATGTAAGTCCACTAAAAAGCAAGTGGGCCGCAGGCTTAAGTCCTGCAGTGGACTATTAAAGAGGCTGATCATACAAATGAGAACAAAGTGTGTAGTAAATTAAAACATTTAAACTTTAAGGTTTCGTACCCAAAAGGTGATAACGGAACTCTATTACTAAGCCTACTTAGACCGTCTGCCTGTTACTATCGTAACGTAATAGATGGCTAATGAAATTTTATCACAATGATTGTGTAAATAGTGAATATCTAAAAAATATTTCACCACCATTATTAACAATTTACTCCAAATGCATGCAAAAAATGACGTGGCCTTTATCTTGCTCTATCGTAAAAACAAACAAGAGTTAAACTTGGAGTTATTATAGGGCTAGCTCTTAAAGAACTGGTCAAGGTTGTGTCAGACTTATGTTAGCAATTCCGAATTGAATAGAAAATTAAGATAAATAGGTAAATAAATAAAAATACCTAAACTAAAAGTCAAAAATGTTGAGGAGCTTCCATACAAGAACGCGTTTTTCTACATTTGTTTTATTTTTGTTCTATCTTTGAAACGATAGCGCATAAGATTTTGAGTGATTTTAGGCAAGCTTCAAAGTAACATCATTGAATTTATTAAACACACTTACTGTATCGTGGTACGGAATCCTCGGTGCACGAGTCTGTTCGCACTTGGCAGCTCTACAAGCTCGAGCTTTGTACGCAAGCCACTATTTAATTCTGTCCATACATTTGTAGGCTAGTAACACACCAAATTATTATTAGCTCCGGCATATCCGCATGGCCTTGAAGGTTACATTCAGTAATTTTATTCTAACCTTAGTGTTCCGTATCATGATGTACAGGCCACAGGCGTGTTTTGAAACCTTAACGAATAAACTGCTGTACCGAGTATAAATTAAAGTCATTTAACAAGCAGGTGGTTTTGCAATCAGAGCTATGCGTTTTGTTTTAAATCCTTATTGATTGTTTTGAAGAATTAGAACCTTATTCATTGCACTAGTGGGTATGTGTATAGTATAGTGGGTATGTGTATAGTATAGTGGGTATGTGTATAGTATAGTGTATTCGTGTTAAGTGTATACATTATAAATCTCAAAACGCTTTGACTCTATGTATCTAAATCGTATACACATATAGTTTAGTAATGGAACAAGTTAGCTGTCATGTCTCCTGGGAGATATAGGTACCTATATATTTTCAAAGTCTGAGGGAATAATTCTATGCACATCACAAGATACGTATAAATTATATTATGTACATATATTCGCAGATTACATAATATAATTATGTTAATGCAATTTAATTTTTTATTTATTTATTTACACAAAAGTAGGGCTACAATTTGAGGTAAGTATCCTAGATTTCGCACTAGGTAGTAGATCTGTGTCGCGAAATCTAGTGTACTTCCCTCCTATTAATACTTTTAATAGGATGTTCAAAGAACTCCTACTCGTACTCGTACTTATACTCGTATAATTATATTATGTACAATTGTACATGTAAATGTAAACGTACACGTATAATTCTAAGTCCGAGAATATGTATCTAGATCTTCGACCACATCGCCGCTTAACAAGGCGAATTGGCCTCGTAACGAAAGAACTGCTTTAAGTGATAAAGAGTTTTCTTATTTTACGCAGAAAAATCCGGGAAAACTCGACTAAAGCGGGTAAGTGTGTGTGGAGGTAAAAAACGCAAAGAGCAATGCCGTTTAAATAGGAAGTAAAAACACATTAATAAATAGATTAAATACGAATAAATTACAAAACTTTTTGCGTTTATTGTATTAAAGTTATTTACATAACAAGTCCTACTTACATTTGGTTGCGCCGTCGGTTTCGCGTTTTCAACCCAGTTATTTAAGATTATACACGCAATTTTTTCTCAGGCTCAACTTCAGTCACGAATACGGACAAAAAGTTATATCTTTTTGTGACCTTGATCTTTTGTTAGTAGCTTAATAACTTTGTGTCGAATCCATGTGGTTATTGTTGAAGACTTAATAACACTTTTGGAAATAACAATGTATATACCCACTGATTCATTAACTATTTCTCACACGTGATGGAGTTATTATTTCAGCAGCTATTACGAAAAAACGCTTTAGCATTACAGAAAATATTAACTTACCACAGTCAAACTAGGAAGAACTTGCGAAAATTATTTGATCGTTGTCAGCCATAAAACGTCCACTGCTGGACGAAGGCCTCCCCCTTTATAGAGGGGTGTTGCCATAATCCCCACGCTTGGCAGGCGGCTTGGGGATCGCAGAATGGTCGCCACCGTTAACCTAGAGGATCGACGCTGCTGCCCGTCCTCCGGTGGGTTTGGTTGCAGTTTAAGGACATACCCAGGTCCAAAATCCAAATTATTTGATATTAGGTATAAATTAATGTAATTTTAATAAGTTAAACCATTTATTCGGCCGGAATAGTGACGTTGTGTGTTATACGTTTGCAACCCTTGGACCGATTTACATACTTGACTACGATATGCAAGTTATTGTCCAAGTTATATAAAACATACACGTTTTGTGATCCAGTAAACTCAAACATTTCGCTTTGCTCTAACCTAACCTAACACTGAATTTTATACATTTTTTATAAGTCCAAAGTCCAAGTTTACGAACCTATGTACATTGTACACGTGTACAATTGGGTTCAAAAATGTCAACGAAAGAAAGCAGTCAAAAAATAATGCATAGGATTAATAGGTAGGAAAATCTTTCGTTGATTTAGGTGGATATTTCAATCATGATAAAATGCATTAAAGTTATGGCAAATGACCCAAGTTGACACAACAACCCAGGTTAAGAGTAAATATGTAACAAGTTATCCATTATAGGCTAAGTATATCAAATTTGAAGTTTTGAGTCCCGACTGGTTGACTGGTCATACAACGAACAGCATAATCCACTGGTGCTAGAGACAGTCTTGTTTGTCGGAAGGTCCATTATTTGTAAAGTATCATCCACCAAACACACCACCAAAAATAGTATTTTTAAGTCATTCCTGAGGCATAAAATTAGGGTTAAACTTTGTATATTTTTTTTCTGTGGGTCTATTCGAATTCTCTTTCAGTTTTTAATTATAATTTTCTAAACTATACTATACAGATATGCGTAACAATACAATACAACTAAGCTGAAACGATTTGATTTCATTGTAGGTACTTGATATTCATTACGCACAACTTTTACCATGGAGCCAATAATGACATCGTAAAAAAAACAGCTGTTTCATGAATTTTTTCGAAAGTGAATAATAACATTTCTATCGTAATAGAAAAATATTATTTAATGGACTGTATTTTTAACCAACTTCAATTTAAGAGTGGGTTCTCAATTAGGTTGTTTGTTTTTAAAAAGTAAGTTACCTCAAAACTCTGTCACCTATTAACAATTTGAAAAACCGAATTGAAAATAAAAGTATTTGTATGGGTAAAATTTTAGATTGGTTCCATAGAAATTTCATCAAAATCAGTTCAGTAGTTTGTTTTTATTAACCAAAATAACTGGAAAAAAGATGTCATCCAAGTAATCTAAATTGAAGTCGATTGAATATTTTTAGATTGTTTCGGCTCATTGCTACCGTTCCCCGTAACGCCGTGTAGTATACGCAGACAAGTATTTAAATAATAATTGACCACGCATGTGAGTAGGTATTGATAATTGGTAGATGGGAGAAAGTGAAATAAAATATTTAGCGCGGCCCCACTTAGAGTTGAAACTTGTGAAACATCGATTCTGGATGCGATTTCACTTCTCAAATATGCGAATACGAATCAGATGGACTCTGATCCTGATGTTCTGATTTCGAAATCGTTCTTTTGATTTAGTAATTCAAAAATTTTCCAATACAATCCAATGTAGGTAAATACGCTTTTTAAACGCAGTTCAGCCAAAGAATAAAATGCTTTACCGAAGTTGCTTACCAGCACACAAACATTGTGATTTATTAGGTATATTATTGATCGTTTTTTATTAGTTCCATGTAAGTTTGCTCTACAATCGTACCAGTTTATATGATGCCGTGCATAGTACTAATTTTGGCATGAAGCAATATTAAAAGTTTGATCCGCATGTTGTTGGAAACTCAAACGCCTCGATTTACCTGTGCGCTAAATTCCTTCCGCGTATTTGTGATCTTTGGATTGCCCTTCCTCGCGAAAATACTTAAACTGAAAAAAAATACTGTATAGTATAGAAATATTAAGCGTACATAGACTTCTAATTACTTCTCAGCACAGTGCAGTGCGGCGCAGGTTTTTTTTCGTAAATTCACAATTCTGGCCCTGCAACTGTTATGGGCAGGCGTGGTGCTTACCACCAGGCGAACGTCTCGCTCGTCTCGTCACCTCCTTGCATAAAAAACACGCGAAATGCGACCAACTCTTTACTATCTTGTGAAATGCGACCAACTTTTTGTCTTACAAAATAACAAAAGAAAATATATCTACTGACAATTTGATCGGACTTTTTGAGCACCTATTTACGTGTCAAAAAACCTGACCATCGGCGGTAGTTAAGGACAGACAGCGAAATATGCTGACTTATATAGTCTCTGATAGAGTCTATAATGATATAGAGTCCCGTAGAACACCTTTCAAGTACGGATTTCTGGAATCTAGTCTTTGTTTTCTCAAAGAAATAATTTTCTATTTAAATCCAAATTTACTAAACTATTAAAATGGTCAATACATTACTCACAATTGAAATTACTTCAAACAATAGTTGAACATTTATCAAGAAATTAACAACGTTTCATTTTGTTTTGATAGTCCATAAAAGCGAATTCTTTATCAAGAAGGAAGTACGTGACATGGTTTTCGAAGCACTGATTATCAGGATGCGGCGTTTATGACGTAATCAAAAACCAATTTGAAGCCATACTTCGTTTCTTACAAATAGCATAACTCTACGAGTCGAACAAACTTTAGTTGACATAGTTGATTGCAGTCGAATTTAAAAGCGTTATAGTATAGCCCAAACATGACGGCATGTAAAAATAGTTATTTATGATACTAATGCGGTGAGTTGGTTTTTATAAACGAGTACAAGAATGTAACCATGGTACCATAGTCACGAGTTTGTAAAAATCTATACCGCACGAGTGCCATACAACGTTTTACAACACATTTGCGAGAAAACAGATAACAGAAGTACAACAGATAATGAAATAAACTTTATTATTTTGTTTATAAATATCGGTCGGAAAGTCACAACTAAATACTTGACACTTGCAAATGCACAAAGTGCGATGCCATAATCCTCCTTGCAGGAAAAAAGAAACAAAAATCTTCGTTCTAAAGTTCGTCTTCGTTAAAATATTTCTAATATGAGTGTCTTTTCGTGTTGTTTCCAAAACTCCGAAGAAGCTTGTAGTAAAGATGCCACAGCTTTACTAGGGCTTGACTGAACTTGACTGTGACTTACTAAGTGTGACTTTGACTCATTCGACTTGAAAATTATCAAAAACTTGATACAAATAAATACTTGACACTGGCAAATGCACAAAGTGCGATGCCATAATCCTCCTAGGAGGAAAGATGAAATGATCGATGAATGATGATTGTGAAATTTGCGTGGTGAAAATTAGAACTACATCTTTCGTGTCATTTTCTATTTAGTATTAAAGTGAGACAAACGTATCGAGTAGAAGCGCTTCCAAGGAGGTTCGATAATTCAGTTTATTTATTTTCGTAATGTGAAACTCTTTGGTATTTAGGTTTTGGTTTGTATTTTGGTTCTTATATATTTTTAAAGAAATTAAAAAAAAAACCGGTAAGAATACGCACGGTGCTATACAACTAGGCGTGCGGTAAAATAGGTTTACTGCACGCCTAGCTATTTTACCGCACGCCTAGTTGATTGGTGCGTAATGTTCAACTTTCGAACGATGTACGAACAGGCATCGTAAGTGCATTTTTCGAGCAAATGTGTTGTAAAATGTTTTCCATTCGAATCCTTCATTATGCAGTAAAGGGTCTGTTCATTATAAATTATACGTTATTGACTGTAGATCTAGAGCTGGCATCAGAATTGATCTGATTTGATGTAACTTCGTTGAGTAAATAAAATTACTTATTGGGAATAAATTACTACTTATACAATTATTATGCCAGATACCTATATTCTAGCGCTACGATTATACTTAATGACAGGGAGAGACATTTATTATTAAAACGTAATTATAGATATATTGAAATTGTTGTTTTTAAAGTTTGCTAGCATTTCGCTTCTGTTTCTAAATAAAACTACTCTTGAAACAAAGCATCAACATAAACCGAGGATGTGTTTACTTGAGTCAGAATTATTAATATTTATCAGTTCTCCGGCCCGACAATAACAGCGAATGAACCATCACTGTGTATTAAACAGCTTATGAATACAAATGTATCATTTAAATGAAGTCCATCTCATACATCCATGCATTCGGAACGGTCATTTTGTAATCAGATCAATAAGCGATTGGCAGCGGGGTCGACGCACGATAACTCCTCAAAATTATCAAATTTATGTTCATATCTGTTAACAAGCTAAGAAACTATAATTGGCTACCTAATTACAGTAAACACGGTTCAAGCCTGATGTTATCTGTCCGTTGACCTGTTATTTATGTGAGGTCCTTTCTGATTTTATGTTGCTCGTCTATAGTCTATATTTAGCCCAGTTCTTAACCGTTAAGTGTGATTGTAAATACAATTTAAGAAATAAAAGTTCCCTTTTCAGTTTAATATTGATTGATTCATTTGAGAATGCTGAAACAATAATAAAAGTGTTTACGGCCGTCTCGGCGGTCGAGTGGGTATATAGACGGGCGGTTTATGGGCCCAGTGCCCAGACACCCGTTGCGATAAAGAATGCTCATATCGCAAACCGCGTGCGAATATAGTTTTACTGTCAGACTCATTCGTCACCCCTTTTTACGGTCCCGCAAAAGTTCACCTCGCTTATAATATACGAAATTGTTGTTGTGAATAAATCCGGTCGGGTGCTAGTTGGACTCGCGCACTGAAGGTTCCGTTCCAGCAGTGAAGTGGTAAGGTATAATTAACAAGCAAGGGGGTTAAAAAATGTGTCGCTGTCTACCAGTGGTGGACACGCGGGTGGTGGACAACGGGAATAATCGACATAGGTACACAGTGTTCGTTGAAATGCATATTTAAAATTTGGTAGTTCCTTACATTTATGACTTAGAAACAATATATACTAAGAATAAAAGTGAAGCGTCTATTACTGATTTTTCTAAAGACCAAAAGAAATCGGAAAAAATATATTTATTTATTCCTTTTTCTTTAATATTATTTCTCTAGTAATCAGCTATAGGTTCGAAGATTCTGTGAAAAGTACAACCCGCTACCTATTACGGTACATAAATTACAATTAAGTTATAGTATGTCGGACGGACATACAAACAGACAAGATTAGTAAGTAAGTAGGGCTGGCCACTCAGCCTGTACGATCAGACATGGTAGGACAGTGATCACGGATGTTCATTACGCTCAGTCTGACCGTAAACATGGTGTGACAACAATACAACTATGCCGAGCTGCCGACATAAAATATCGAGAACTAGTTTCATAGCGTTCGTGGCGTAGCTTGTCTAGGTGATTCTAAACGATCACCGATGTTAAGTAACGGACGGTCCGGTCAGTCTTCGGATGGGTGACCGTGGGTGGCATTTATTTCTGAGCGCAACCGTGGGTCGGATGACACGTTAAATTGTTGGTCCCGGTTGTTTGTTCTTGTTTCTATAACAGCAATCGTCAGCCATGTCAGAGGCCTTCGGGCGGCACATTAACTCTGACACTCGGGCTGGCCACTCAGCCTATACGAACTTACTTACTACATAATCACAACTTATATCCCAGAAGATTCCAGTGATGAAGAGCTCCAGAGAGCGCCGGTGCAGCACGACACTCTACCCGCCCCCACCCCCTCGCCCGCAGAGCAACCGCTGTCATCACGCGCGCGACGCGCAGCGGCCCGCAGTGCTAAGCAGGACGCAGCTGCACGCGCGTCGGGCTCTGTTTTCATTCTTTGAAAAAGGTCACCGGATGTGATCGAAACTAAAGTCGGAGTATCCGATTTAATTAAACGTGAGTATTCCCGTATAAATAAAACAAAAACTTATATCCCGTATATCATTCGTATTATAATCATAGACGCAGTAGGGTTAGTAATAGTGTTCTGTAAGGCATGCACCCTTCGGGTACGGAACCCTAAAAATGTGCCCTATGCAAGCACGTACGCTCCCATGCGGGTCGCGTGCGCAGCGCGTGTCCCACATACCACGCAAATTTGAGCATAATGGAAATTGTTAAATAGACACTTGAAACACGCTCGTACTGACGACGATGCGAGCATTTGAACTGTTTGAACACATCGTATCGTATTCAAAGGGGTGTCGAGCACGAGGGAAGGTGTGAAACATATCAAGGCTCGCATGACAAGCAAATAAAGTTATTTGCATAATTAGGCAAAGGTGCTTCGCTAGTACACTGGTTGATATTTCAAAACCGGATTAATGGCTCACCGTAATGGACTTAATTCAAAAATATGGACAGCTAATTAGTTGTTTACTATGATAAATCGTTTGCTAAAAATGTTGGAACGGAAAATGAAAATAGCACTCGGCATTAACCTTGAACTTAGTCATCACTGATTGTTTTTATGTTTAATATTTTTGGTATTACTCATAATTATTCCGACAGGTAATATTTATACTGTAGGAACCTCGTAGGAACATAATAAATAATCATTAAATAAGTTCGTAAACATAATATTTTCGAACAGTATTTCCGGTCGGATCATCCCTATTTTTGCTAAGAGTAACATCATTATTTTAACAAAGACTATTGTTCGAGTCGAGTAATCAACCCCTATTCGTTATTAGTTGATAAGTGAATACGTTAACCTTTGTTCCACCGTTGGGGGTGAGAGCGACGGTTAAACTGTTATTGGCTTCCCTGGGAATTTAAAGTATTTCGTATTCAAATAATTACCTAACTTTACCATGAAAGCTGACGTGGTTTTCTCACATTTTGCTAAACAAGATGAGGCGTGCCGTCGTGCCTGTCTACATTCCTTGAAAAAGGTCACTGGCTGGCTGAGATCTAAAGTGTAATCGAAGTCTCCGGTTTTCTTTTTTATGCAATGGATCACTTTATTGCATTAAAAAAAACAAGCTAGACGTTCGCCTGGTGGTAAGGCTGATGCCAATAACAGTACCTAGCAGTGCAAGAATTGTGGACTTGCGAACAAAATGATGCGCCGTACTGCAACGCGAACTGCGACTGTGTTGCTCTGTTTTAATTAAATATAATATTATGAATGATTATCAAGCCGTGGTAGCCTAATGGCGACCGCTTGACTTGTAATCGTGAGGTCGCGGATTCAAACCAAGGCCCGTACCAACTAGCTTTTTGGAGTTTATGTACGGATACTTAAACCACTGTCTTTTCGGTGAAGGAAAACATCGTGAGGTAACCTGCATTCGTCCGGAGAAGAAATTCAATGGCGTGAATTCACTAATCCGCAACTGGGCCAGCGGTGAATATTGCCCATTCGCCCTTAGAGGGTAGACCAAGTCCAGCAATGGACCATTAAAAAGGCTGATTATGCTTTTATGCATTATCTAGCTAGAAGACGTTCACTGCTAGACGAAGGCCTCTCCCTTAATAGGGGTGGGGGAGGGGTTACCCTAATCTCCACGCTTGGCAGCCGGCTTAGGGATCGCAGAATGCTCACCCCCATAAAAAAACACCATTAACCGAGAGAACGCTGCTGCCCTTCCTACGAAGGTGCATCCAGAACTTCCTTCCTACGGTGGTTCTGGATGCAGTTTTAGGACATATCCAGGGCCAATGTGGTCTAAACAATAATATTTACACAACAAAAATATTTGAATAATAAACAACTAACGTGTTTAATTAGGAAATAGCTCTGTCTGTCTGTTAGCTTGTCACGAGGATTATAAAGACAGTAATTAAAAAGATAGCTGACACTGGGAAAGGGGTTGTAGAGTTATTAAGTAAGTACTACGTTATTAGATACCGCGAAGTCTAAAATGGTTGCTCTAGAGCAACGCACCATAATTTTTTCTTTTTTTTTTGGCTTCTATAAGCCATAGTGATGTCCATCTAGCATATTAATCGATTGTCATAGATCTAACAAACAACACGGATTCTGTCATAAGTACTCTGTATGGTCTATATCATCACCATAAGTGAAAACATCTGGGACATATAAATAAATCTAACGACACTTTTGTCCCTTTTCAAAACTGGTCAAGTCGTTTAGCTCGATGATGATTGGAATGATTGGATATGAGATTGTAAAATAATCGAATGTTAATAAAATAAATATAAGAATGCGTTACTGCATTTTGGTAAGGTAATAAAAATAGGTAGTCATATTTCAATTAACCCGTTGCTATGTTCAGCTTAGCCTTTGTGTTTTATCGCATTGTCTCTCAAACAAAGCCACAGTCTAGAGTTTAATCAAAGTCTAGTAAACTAGCAATCTCAGCGGTGCACAGTGCACACATAAGCCGACCAATTTAACTATACCGTTAAACTGAGGCGCCACTATCGTATTTTGCAAATAAAATGAAAAACTATCCATGATAAATACTTTTGGTATCTTCTTTTCTCACATCAAAAATAAACTGGTTGTGTTGTACCTGCACAGTACATACTTGCATCGAATAACATAACGTTACTTGCATTGTGAAACGTGATAACTTACGTCATTAGTACATAATTTTTGCTTATCTTTTATATTGTGTACTTTAACGGGTAATACCTCTATTTGCGATAAATTAGTTATCATAATTACATTAGTCACTATATGATCACTAGTCAGAATAATTATGCTCAACTAAAGTGAATGTTCGATAATATTAATAAAAAATACAACGATGTTTCAAAGACTCTGATCAAAACAATATAAAAAAGTTAGTACGTAAGTAACTGAAAAATATTGAACCCTAGTAATCATTACGTATTGTAGAAAACAAACAAATACTAATATCACAAAAAAGTCACTTGTTGTTCCGTTGCTGCGTTAAATAATAACAAACAAACAAACCCACAAAATAAAAACACGCTTCTGCATTACAATATAATATTAGTCTGGATTTACAATCTATAAAACCGGATCACCGGATGTTTAAAACCTTTTTTTAAACATCCGGTGTTTTTGATATGATATCTATGTTATTTTCGATTATTCCCGTTTCAGTATTTTCTAATTTTTTGATACAGGCACTGTAGGGGCTGATTATGCTGTAGTGTAGAGCATAATCAGCGTTTAAATAGTCCAATAGGCCTACCTTCGAAGGACGACTGGGCTATCTCCACCACGCTAGCCCAGTTGACATACGCCATTGGATTATTTACATAATGCAGGTTCCTCACGATCTTTTCCTTCACTGAGAGTGAGATGCCAGTAGTATAATATGAAATCTTTAAGTAAACTCGAAATAGCTCATTGGTACGGGTCTGGGATTTGAATCACACGAGTTCAAGTCGAACGTTCTCTCACTAGAGTACTACGGCTACACAGCAGCTAACATACCCCACATACCAGTTCACAAACAGCGCTCTCAGATTAAGCGATCTATAATGACGTATACACATGTTTGCACAACGTTTCTCGCTAACTGGTCCACGACGACGTAATAAGTTTCATAGTAGATTGCTTCCGCAAGCTTAATTGGTACGAGTGTGTCCACATTGTGTTTGTAATTTAATCTTGTAGAAAAATATAGCTACAAGAGAGCTTCGACGTAGAACTAATCTTCTTAATGTTACCTACGGTTCTGTTGTGTTTGATAAGATTAATATAGTTTTATATAAAGTAAGTAAGTAAAGTAAAAATACATAATTATATTGAATTATTTGAGGTTTTTTTAATGTACATAATTTACAATTACAACATAACTCTAATTAGAAACCTAAAAACTGGATATATACTAAAATATAAAGCTTTATAGTATATACACAATGTTATAAAAACTCCCCAAAAACTTCTGTTGTCTTTAAACTACCTATTTTGTTCACAACTTGTTGTTACAATTACAGAAAAACTCAAAAGGCCTTATTTAGGTACTTTATGAGAGCGACCTCGTAACCTCTTACAAATTCTTGATTTTTAATATTCAACGAATCAATTCAAGTTGCATCTATCATAACTAAACAAGGTCAACTTTTATTATGAAAACTGACATGGTTTTGACACATTAAAAGGTTAAAGGGTAGGTTGTTTAAAGGTTTTTAAAAGGTCATCAGATGTGATCGAAACTATAGTCGGAGTATCCGATTTAATTAAACGTGTGTAGGTATTCCCAAAAAAATAAAATAAAAAGATCAACTTTGTTTTAATTTTTATATTAAAACCAATATTCTTGAGTCTAGAGTTAATCTTATACCAAAAAATCGTGGAAAATATCTTACGAATAAACTTATTGCCTAAGAAGGAGTCATAATTATAATCTTAAATGTAGTAATAGATACTCCATAGTGACCATAGTGAAACAACATCAGCAGGCCTAACATGCGCACCGCGAGAAAATTTTCTCGATTCTACAAAACAGGACAAGGCAACGAATCTGTATAAGTTTGTTTCGTTTTCGCACGACATAAAGACACGACAAAATTTTCTCGCGGTGCGCATGTTAGCCCTGCAGGAGGTTCAAAGAGTGGTAATAGATACTTTCCTATAATAATTATATTTAATTTACGTATTAGGTACCTATATAAGTACTTAGCTGATAGAAATCTTTCTTTATTTATGACTTATTCCTTTATTCATCAATAGGTCCTTCTTTTTAGATAGAATTATTTTATTGTTGTATCATTCAATAAAAGATAAAAGAAGTTTTTTCCGTTCTACGTTGTTTCGATTTGGATGATAGCTCATGGGAGATTTAAATCTTCAGACCGGATATTTGCGCTATGAATGTAATTCCGCATCACTTCTTGTGTTTTAAAAGGAAAACGCTACATAAAATGCATTAAACAGTCCAGTCTGAGCTGAGATAATGATCAGCTACCTATTGTTCAGTGAACATGCTTTGTTTAGAAGTCTACATCGGCATTTCATTACCTGTGGCTACAAAAAAAGTTAAGTATTCACTTGAAATAATGTTAAGTAACTTGAATAAGTTCTCAACCTCAATATTTTTATCGCTTCGCTGTTTCTATTAATTTAACTATAATTTAACAAGTCGTTGAATTTAACGAAGCTTTACTTTTAATTGCCCATCTTCACAACAAATATTTAGAAATTATTTGAATCCTGGTCGTTTTATTTTAATATCTCAAACAATCACACGATAAGTGAGTTCCCATGACATCAATCTCTGTTTTGATTTGTCCATTAGGAAGCAGATTGCTAAATTTTTTATTTCAAACCCTACGTTTTAATTCAGACCTTATGTTTTGAGCGATGAGGTTTATTTTGTTGTGGTTCGGTAGAGGGTGATTAAAAAACACATTGTGGTTGATGCACGAAGCGCCCGCATGCATTTCCCCATGCTCCAAGTTTGGGGTGGCAAGCCTAAATAATCACCGCGGAGTGGTACTTGTAAAAACATATGACAATTTTACTAACGACCATTAAGTAATTCCATACAACCATTGCAGATGCTTGGGAAACGATCTGAAAAGTAATGCAATCAGCTAGACATTAGTAGAACCTAATAAGTATTATTATTTTACTAAGCACACCCACGTGGCAAAACCTACGAGTTGGCTAAGCGTGACGTGGTTAGACGTGAGTAATCTTGGACAAATAATAACAAAAGAAGTTTAATATCTTGCTATAACGATTCAATGCAACTTGACTTTCAATTACCAACCAGAAGCCGACTTCTCAACACCTCGAGGGCCACCAAATGTAACTGTGTATACAATGTGTACTAAATATTTCATGCAGTCCAAGTAAAATGGTTTCTTCGTGCTCGAATCGTAGATCATAATACTATTATCTCCTATATTATTTATGAAACAAAACCAACTAAGTAGGTACACACCATAAGTAATATATAAGTAACTTGGGACGCAAAAACATAAGGATCGCGACGAAACAGGTTCATTCTAAGGCGTCCGTGTGTATATTTTTTCTGTAGCATTGTTAGGTTCCTATAACGGTGGTGAGCATTCTGCGATCCCCAAGCCGCCTGCCAAGCATGGAGATTATGGCAACTCCCCTTCGTCCACAGGGGACATCTTCTGATCTGACTGATGATGTGATTGTTTGGTTATAGGTACACAAAAAAAACATGATTTATAAAAATCATAAGAAGCTATGGACCCAGAATATGGTCGCAGAAGAAATAATAATGGTAAAGTAAGTTCAGGGGCCGTAAGTACCGTGAACTGCTTATAGCGGGACCGAATAGGTTCAGCTGCCGACACTGCACGACCGCGAACCTTATTGCGGGGCAATAACATTCACAGTCGCGCAGCGTCGGCAGCTGAGCGTATTCGATCCTGCTATAAGCAGTTCACAGTACGGCCCCTGATGGGCATAATCACAGAAGTAGGTGAGTTAGAGTGTGTTTCGCTTTTCTGTGGGCTGAATATTCCGCTCTTTCGATAATCTCAAGAACTACTTAACTGATTTACATAAACGTTGAACTAATAGATAACTACATTACTTACACTATATCTAAGTGCTAATAGACATACTTTTATTTGGATTAATAAAAAGCACCGCGTAGCCAGATACAAGTCATATGTATAATATTATATGACACGTTTTTTTTAATCAGCTCTCTAGTAATATTTATGTAAGTAGTAGGAAGATATACCGAATTCAAAACACTCACTAAATTAATGAATTTAGTAAGGCCATGTATAATTTGCCTGCAGTTACGCAGAACCATCGCTTATCTTAGCGAAATCTATATGATAATTACATCACCAACGGTCGAGCACTCGACTATCAAGTATAAAAACGTACTTAATTTCAAATGAGGGGAATTAGCGCCCGCACCCGCATGAGTTATTAGCGGTGCGCCAACTTACCCGCGCCTCCCCTTCACGCGGGCTATTTAAAACGATAGGGTGTCGAAGAAACACATCATCTATTTTAAACTGTTTGCACTACTTGACCCTTAATTTTAGCTTTCGTTACTAACTATTAATTTTAACTAAAAATATTATAATAACTAAGTGCTTACAATGTTTCTAGGGCTACGAGATGTGACACGCATATTTGTCTATTAAATATTAATAATTTATGAGTCTGTTTTTTTTACATTGTCAAGTGACGAGACGAGCAAGACGTTCGCCTGGTGGTAAGTGTCACACCTGCCACTAACAGTAGTAGTGCTAGAATTGTGAACTTGTGAACACAATCCTGCGCCGCACTGCTCTGCGCTAGTCACCCTGAGATATTAGATGTTAAATCTGTTCAGTAATTTCTCTGGTAACATTGCCCTTCAAACCGGAACACAGTAATGCTTGCACACTACTGCTTGGCGGTGGAATAACTGGCAAAGGTGTGGTACTTCCCCAGGCGGACTCTGCAGTAGAGTCCGCCTACCTACCACTACATAGATATTACTGTAAAATTACTGAAAAAGTTATGAATAATGGCATCAGTAAATATACAAACAACCATACAAAGGTTTAGCATAAATAATTATAAAATGGATTAAATATAACAAAGCATTTTTAGGTAGGAAACCTAAAAAACCTGTGAAAACTTGCTTGGATTTATTTTAATATATTTCATTACACCTTTGTGACGGTATTCTCAGAAAATTCATCGGCCGCCATTTTTCTTAACTATTCGAAACTATTTTACAATGTGCGAGCGAGATGTTTGTTAATTAATTCCGTACTCACATACGTTGCAACTCTAAAATAACTCTCATGAATTGAAAACCTTACGTAATACAACGCGTACGTACCTATGTACGTATTACAGATAACATAATAATATTATGAAGTCATTACACGATTACTATAGTATGACATTTATAACAAACAACAACGAATCTAGCTAGTTTGTGTTCAATTTAAAAATACTAAAACACTAAAAGCTTCTGTTTATTTCAAAGAGCACAACGTAGTGATCTTTTTGTTCTCTTCGCGTGATGTTATTAAACTGAAAATATCTGCACAGAAGTGGTATTTTTAGCTAATTTGCGTGCACCTAAAACGCAAGTCACGTACACCAAAACAAAGGAGAAGCGTCGACCACCGCCGCGCTTTCTTGGAACGCTCATCCACTTTGGGCTAAAATAAGCTAAATCTTATTAGATTTAGCTTATTTGAGCCTAGATCTTAGGAAGCTTGCATCATTCGTGCATTATGGACGCCCATACTTTCGCACGGTGAACTGTAATTGAAAACACCGATTGATATTTCCAATTCATCAAGGTTTATTGTTATAGATCGGTCGTTGCTCGATGCATCCATTCTCATACAAGGAGAGTTTATCAGTTAATTCACCTCATAAACCAGTTGAAGTAAACATGTGCAGTATAATATTTTATAACCAACTACGTTGGCACAGTGCTTTTGGAAAATACATGCAATCTAAGTTTTTCCATTTTCAACCGACTTCAAAAAACGAGGTTCTCAATTCGACTATAGGTTTTTTGGTGTATGTATGTTACACGATTAATCCGCTAATTATGAATTGCTTTAGATGATTATTTTTTTGTTTGGTATGTGATAGTTCAGAGGAGACACTATTAAAATTTTATCAAAATTGGTTCAGTAGTGTGGTTTTTGAAGCAAAATTACTAGAAAATATGTAGATCATCCAGGTAGATGAAATTAAAGTCGGTTGTATAAAAAATAAACGTATTATGTATTGACGAGTTATAATTACTTTAGAATACACAACTATACATTTATCAAAGGAATTAAGTATGTTTATTCTATTATACCATTCTTTATGATACAAAGTACAATATTGGTGTGAATACTGACATGGTTTTAACAAATTAATAACTAATCCTATATAATAATTATTTAAAACAAAAATGTTATATGGGTGTATTTAAATCAAGAATAAAAAAACAGGTTTAGGTTAGCTACATCCATCCTATCCAATACCGTATCGTACAGGACGTGTTCAACGCAAAGCTACTAAGCTACTATACAGGGTTAGTTCTAATCAGTTAGCATCCTTTTAAAGGCATAGTATGTACATCAAAACAAACAACTTTTACTATGGGGCCAACATTGAAATCTCTAAAAAAAACAGCTGGTCTATACATTTTGCCCAAGGTCGATGAAATTATTGTATGGAACAGCTGATAATTTTTTCGCGATTTCAATGTTGGCCCCATAGTAAAAGTTGTTTGTTTTGTTGTACATAATATGCCCTTAAAATGATGCTAACTGATAAGAACTAAAGAATCAAATAAAAATGATAGTTCTAAAAACAGTGCCAAACGATATTGTAGAGATACTACTTTTTGGTCTAGATCTAATTCCGTGAGTCCGTGACAAACATAAAATATAATATTAAACTTAAAAAAAAATACAACCGACTTCAACTTCGAATACCTGGATGACATCTTCTTATTTTATAGTAATTTTGATTTAAAAACCAAACTACTGAACCCATTTCGATAAAAATTATATGGGACCACCTCTGTAGTATTACCTACCAAACAAAAAAGAATCAATAAAAAACAAACATACAAAAAAAACATATAGTCGATTTGAATACCTCCTTTTTTGAAGTCGGTTGAAAATCAGAAAAAGATGCAAATGATTGCAGTGTTATTAGAAATAATAGACGTTGTAAGTTGGAAATCAAATCGACCGCGAAAAAGACGCCACATTTCATTTTAATAATTTCGTAATTTCCAGCGTTACGATGGTTTGATTTGCTTTGTCGAAAAGCTCCATCATATTTGCTAAGCGTTTCAAGTATACATAGGTTTGTTTGTGTAGGCTGGCGACAGATATGATAACTCTGTCATACCTACATCATGGAGCGATGAATAATTTGGGTTATGGATATGCTTATGATTTTGTAAGTTTGGTAATATATTTTTGTTTTATTTATACGGGAATACTCACGTTTGATTGAATCCGATACTGATCAATAAAAACCATTAGGTCGCGTACGAAACCGGAGGCTCGTAACCAGTTACGGCAGAAGAAAAAATCTTCGTTATACGAAACTGGTTACTAGTAAATACGTTTTTTTCATTACTCGATACACTGGTTTCCACAAAGGAAACTTATACTGAATTATTACGAGATGGTACTTTCTATTATTCATACGTAAAATACCCAAAAAAAAAACAGAACGGTGTTTTTTGGTAATATAAAGGGTAGGGTAGGGCAGGGGGGGGAGTTTTGGGGGGTAAACCCAAACCTAAAAAAAAAACTTAAGTATCGTATACTATTACATATGTAATACTGAATTAAGAAGAAAAAGTTTCAATCGGAAGAAGTTGATGGTTTAAGAGGAGCTTGTTAAAGAAGTTGCACAACATAAAGGTTACAAACTTATAGGTTAGAAATAATGTTATATCGAAGTCATCGTGTCGACGAATGTGTTGGAATTATATGGTTGCTTTCAGATAAGCATGCTCCATTGACGAGATTTATGAATATCTAAGTTGAATATACGATAACTTCAATGGATAACTCATATTAAAGTCGAAGACAGCATTGGGGTTGCGTATAGGTAGAAAGGGTAGATGACTGATGTTTATATCGTTGAAACCAATAGCTTTGATGAAGAATTTAAGTAAATATAATATATTTATTGATAAAATAATTTAAATCTGATAATAATATACTGATATATAAGCGTTTAAAATTTTTGGTAGAGAAAACTCTGTCTCTTTCCCACAAAACAAAAAATGACGTTACGCCTCTATTTGTCAGAATAGAATTTTATATTTCGTACAGAGAAGTGACGTCATCATCTCCTCTAGTTTAGCATGATAATGATAAAATGCTAATAAGTTGTTTATTTTTGATCTTATTTTCATTTTGTTTTCATTAATCAGCTATATTTATGGACCACATTTTAATAGGACAATAAAAAAAACCAGTCATCTAGCCTATTGAACGCAAGAGGGATTAATTACAAAATTCATCATCATCAACAAAGAAGACGTCCACTGCTGGATGACAGCGTCCCCCTTAATAGAGAGGGGTTGCCATAATCTGCCTGCTTGGCAGGCGGCTTTGAGAGCTAAGAATGCTGACCACTATTTACCGAGAAAACGCTGCTGCCCTGCCTTCGGACTCCCAAAATACACAAAAATCCAAAAAAATCACTGTAGTAGTAGGATTATATTGCAGTGCAGAGTCCACTTGGGGAAGTACCACAGACCACACCTTTGCCAGTTATTCAACCGCCAAGCAGTAGTGTGCAAGCAATAATGAGTTTCGATTTGAAGGCCAATGTTATACCAGAGAAATTACTGGACATGAAGAGATTTGACATGTCTCAGGGTGACGAGATGATTACCACCAGGCGAAACGCTCACTCTATTGTATTTTTCAACCGACTTCAAAAAATAAGGTTCTCAATCCGACTGTATGTAATTATTATTATTTTTATTCAAATATTGTTTCCAACATAATACTCGTAACGTATATTAAAATCCCTTTCCCAATAAAGTTAATTTTCGTTACTCCGACCAGAGTACGTTGCATAGTCGATAAATTGTTGTATGCCAACACAGGATAGGGGTATACATTCCCAACTTAATTGTTCAATAAACACAATACGTATCTTTATCGCAATATGAGCTATTTCAGCTTGGTTCGTCAGTTTTAGAATTGATACGAGAGTGAGAAGCAGGGGAAGAGGTCGAGGTTATCTCGTGATAAGGAGTGAACTGTCGGTGGGTTTGAGTCCAAACTACACAATGTTAGTACAGGGTTTATAGGATGACGAAAGTATTACTAAACTGGAATTGAGATAAGTACCACGAGGTCTATTCAAATGCTTTTAACTTCGATCAAAATGCTGGCGTTTATTTGGCCCAACGAATAAGCGTTGCCTTGCCATTCAACGGAGCATTGCCGCCAGCATGCTGGGTACGCTGCGCTAGTGAGGTTGAGCATTTGGAATATTGGATTGTCTCTAGACTTTCATCGGTCTGGATACAATCCTTCTGTTTTTGTGTAGTAGGCTAAGTAAGTTAAATACCATGTAGTTTGTTGTAGTTAATGAAGACTTATGCCTTAATTATAGAATTTGCAAAAAAAAATACGAAATACACACATTATATTTTTCACAGATAAATGAATACTATAGTCTATACATACAAATACGCATCTATAGTTAGTTCAGTACGTAGACGTGTATGACTCCATCGATCAAACTCAAGCCTTTTAAAAATGAAAATGATGGTTTACATTCGATAGAGTAAGAATTGAGCTTCTGAGAATTTTTAGAGCATGATTGTCTCCAGAAATACGAACTCAATATAGTGCAGGGGCAAGTGGAAGGCAATCGAAGTACTGGTCTTCGAGCATATACTATTGGAGATGGCAAGACAAGCACTCCATTTTTGTTTAATTTATACGGGAATATTCACTTTTAATTAAATCGGATATTCCGACTATTAGTTTAGATCACTTTCGGTGACCCTTTTTAAAGAGTGAAGAGGCTGACGCGCGCGCGGCCGCGTCCTGATTCGCACTGCTCGCTGCTGCTGGTTGCATTGCATCGCGGCCGCACGCGCGTCGAGCTCTTTTTTCACTCTTTGTAAAAGTTTACCGGTTATACCATTATAGAAAAGGTGAGTATTCCCGTACATAAAACAATAATACGCATTTCAAAAAAATATACTTCTATTTCGAGTACCTGGATGACATCATGTCATCTTCATATTTTCCAACTATTTTGATTTATTTCAGTAATTTAGATTTAAAACCCAAACTACTGAACCGATTTCAATAAAATGTATATGAGACCTTTATATGGCACCAGCAATGAGGTATCATCTATGATGCAAAAAAAAACAAAATCAATTCATAATTGGCGGAGTAATCGCGTAACATAAACATAAAAAAGACAGTCGAATTGAGAACCTCCTTTTATGAAGTCAGTTGAGAAAATGTGTCAAAACTACGTCAGTTATCATAATAATAAAACAAGCGTACTCCCATCGTACTCCCTTTGTCTGGTTGGTCACCGATCCAGTGGCGGATTATCCAGTAAGGCAAACTAGGCACGTGCCTAGGGGCGCGATGATACACAGGGGCGCGCGCGGAATATTTTTAACGAAAATCAATCCATCTGCATATTGTTTATGATATTACCAATAACTATCTACACAAATACATAATCATGTTTGTTTTACTAGTAACAATTTGCAAGACAGTGTTAAGGCGCCAGATTCCAGAGGCGGGCGCCAGGTTCCAGAGTGGCGCCGATGAGGGACTAGCCTAGAGCGCTGTCGACATTGAATCCGCCTCTGCACCGATCAGATACTTATTGGCAGAGTTTGTTTTAGTGTGCGCTCATACGAACAGGAATCGATTTTACTAGTGCGAAAGAAAGGTGCGTAATTTGTGTTTACCTTGTCCCCCTCAAAAAATGACAGAAAATGAATGCTCGAAGGGACAAACGCACATTTAAAATTTATTCAAACCGGCCATAGTACAAGCTTTGGTTAGTTTGGGGCTAGATGGCGTTGTGTCAAAAACGTCCACCCGTTTTTTTTCTTTATTTTATGTTTTATAATTAGTTTTTTTTTTTATGACGATACATCGTCTACCCATCATTGTCTATTGCTGAACGAGCGGCAACAACGGCGTGATTCGTGTTTTCTTGAAGGTGGTCCGTCAATGGCTAACAAAACATCTGCTGCCCACATAATGTACACAATAATAAAAATAAGTATTTATGATTTTGGTCTTGACGCAAATAGTGTGATGGTACAAAAACAAAGTTATATTTACAAGTAGGTACTTACCTACATTAGTATTGTTCCGGGTCATCGAATAAATTAATGTTAAATCGTGATCGTGACCATGTCTGTCGTAGGTAGTACATAATATCTACCATCTTGACTGTCATAGGTAATCTTAGTCCCAGCCATAATAATATAGCGTCAGATCTCGCTAAGTGGAAAGTGTTTTGTCAGACACGCCTGATCTATTTCCAGAGTACGTTAAATTTAAAACTTAACCGAAAACAAAATAATTTATTTAATCTCGATCATATTTAGTAGGTACATATTTAACCATCACCGTCGATTGTCTTAAGTAATAGGCTAGATGACTGGTTTTTTTTAATTGTCCTTTTAAAATGTGGCCCATAAATATAGCTGATTAATGAAAAGAAAACGAAAATCTGAACAAAAATAAGCAACTTATAAGCATTTTAATATCATGCTAGACAGAGAGGCGAAACAGCAAATCGTGACGTCACTTCTCTGTACGCCAAATAAATTCTATACTGACAAGTAAGGCGTGACGTCATTTTTTGTTTTGTGGGAAAGGGACAGAGTTGTCTCTAACAAAAACTTTAAACGCTCATATATCAGAACATTATTAACCGATTTAAATTATTTTTTCAATAAACATACTATATTTACTTAAATTCTTCATCAAAGCTATTGGGTTCAACGATATAAACATCAGTCATCTACCCTATTATGAAACCAATGTATCCCTAAACTTTGTTTTGTGATGGGCAGCCTCTTTCTTAGTTTCTTAATCTTAAATCTTTTAACATCACGAGAGCGTCATTTTGCCATAAAAATACCTAAGAGTTTTCACTCCCAGGTTTTAAGGAACTTTAAACAGCTCTTGCTTTAAATTATTTTACTATTATGGTAGTTATGATAAATCAACCACAAATACAATCACCAGGAAAAGTGACTCTGTAAAGTTGGAAGAAAAAATTATGACTGATCACACTCTAATGACATAAATATTATTAACTTATGTTTGTGTATATTTTGTTCTTGGTCAATTAATTTCCGTTTAGACCGGAATTTGACTTTTGCAAATATCTCAAACCATGGACTGCCATGGAATCGCTGCGCCTTATTTTTTTTTCGGAAAAATATATATAAGGTTCTTAAAGGTTAGTAGGTGAAACTTCGAAGCACAGCTAGTATTCGAAAGCGTTCGAGGTCTTATCTTATATAGTCTTGGTCTTTTTTTTTGTTCCGTCTATATTTCCTCCGACACAGGTCGGAGACATTGTTAGACCAAACATGTTGCGTACGCTGTTTAATGTTGTTTTGAACTAATCGGCAAATCGCCTTTTTTTTTGGTTGTAAAAAAGCACACAAATCAATACAAAGTATACTATTACATTATTCATATTTTTTTGTTTTTCTTTCTTACATTTTTTTTTTCTAAATTGTTTTTATTTTTTCGTCTTTAATTTTTTTGAACTAATTAATGCTAGCTGCTAATTAAGTCTTGGTCTTACAACAGTTTTATTGGGAGAGAACTCGTGCGCGAAGAATAAGGTATCATCTTATCTCTCATATATATGAACTCAATCAAGGACAGAATGATAAAAAACGGATCCAACAAAACAAGTTTTGTTCACCCTCATCAAAGTCAAAGAGCTACCAACAGTTAAGCCCTAAGCTTACCGATATCAGGTTACCGTCTGATTATCAGATCAGACAATCAAGTACTGATGCGTCAGATACGGACTGCACTTACAACTGTTACTTTATGTAATCGTATTACCTAATGAGATGTTACGCAAACACTGCTTTTTCCGACCACTTGCAACGTGAAGCAAATAAAGATAATCTGCCGTTTGGTGCAGTGTCCTTATAACCTACTAACTAATAAAGTACTTTGTTTGCCACTGTGGTCGAGTGTAGCAAAAGTTTGCGCGCGCCGATAAAACTTTGTCGAATATCACATAATGACAGTTTGACACAGACATTTGCCACTTTAATAATAAAATTACGGAATGGTGAAATTGTAATTCCGTTTTGTTGTCACCAACAAGAAAAAATATGTCGGAAAAACAAATGATAATCGTAAAAAAATATGAAAATCTAGATAGATTTGAATATATTCCTATCATTATTTACGGGATATCTACTTACTGTGATTATAAATAATCCGTAATACCGTAAATAATCATAGAAAATCTATTAAATCTATCTAGATTTACATTCATTTTTTTCGTTTGTCATTTGTTTCTTCCGACAATCGTATATATTTTTTGGTTTTGACTACAGGGAATTCCCCTAATTCCCAACGTATATGCATACGTTCAAAATTTTCTTTAAAAAAATCATCCGCTATTTATATTTCCTGTTTCTTTTAGAAGTAGCTAAAAAATTGTGAATATTGCGTATTATCAAATGATCCTATGCTCTAACTACTTTAGTATCATCTGAAGTTTTATCGAAAACAAAAAAAATATGCCGCCTAATGTATGTAATTATAATTTGTAAAACAGTTATTTGTTCACAGTTATTTGATTGCTAATAGATCTAATAGCCTGCCAAGCGTGGGAGTTATGGCAACCCCTCACTATTATGGGGTAGGCCTTCGTCCAGCAGTGAACGTCTTCTGGCTGATGATGATGATGAAATCAAATAGATACACGTATAAGCCGATGCATAAAAATAATGTTCTACTTAGGCGGAAAAACATTTTGAGCGTCAAACCTTTTTATAACAATGAGTTTTTTAAGTAGGAAGAGCTACCCGGATCCATTAATTTTTTTCGACGACGAAAGATTACGCATGTTACGTTTATATACATCATACATCATGTTAGAAATATGCACACCCACACAATGTACCTATAACTCTATAAAGTCTAAGACAGTATAGCATTCACTTTTACTTTCGTTGCAACCGCAACGTCCTCACTTCCCTCTTGAAAAGAGGAGGGATGAGCTCTATGGCTATCTCATTTACTCTCGCAACGTCTGAATATTATTGTCTCATTTCAACTTCCCTTTATCATCCTCGCGAGTAGGTATACCAGTTTGGTTGGCGCTTAGTCATCTCAGGTCAGAGATAGTGGTTTCAAATGTCATAGCTTATCGTCCAGCAACATTTAATTTAATAAACACGTAATAATACGCTTTTATTCGTTGGGTCTACGTTCTATTTTAATAAATAAATTTGCGTCAGTAATACCTAGGTTTTTGTGTGTATTTTTTTACTAACCTACGGAATTTATATTATATTAATTAAAGCTCTCCGGGATATTTCAAAGCTCTCAATAAAAAAAACAAAATAGGACGAGTTCTCGTGTTTAAGCTCAACGCCCGAAAAGGGCAACTAAGTTCTAAAGCATATTAAATTAAATTTAAGACCAATTGCAAATAAATCATTATGATTTAAAAAAAGTTTATTATGCTCAGATATTACCAAATCTCTTTATATCCAGTGATTTCTCCGGTAACATCAACAGCCGGAAGACGTCCACTGCTGGACGAAGGCCTCTCCCTTAAAGGGAGGTGTTACCATAATCCCCACGCTTGGCAGGCGGCTTGGGGATCGCAGAATGGTTACCACCGTTAACTGAGAGGACGCTGCTGCCCGTCCTCCGGTGGTTCTGGATGCAGTTTTAGGACATACCCAGGTCTCCAGTAACATTACCCTTCAAAGCGAAAAATAGTAAGTAATGCTTGCACACGACTGCTTGGCGGTTGAATAACTGACAAAGGTGTGGTACTTCCTCAGGCGGACTGCAATAAAGTCCTACCACTACACCCATGAATGATAAGTCACAAATCTAATAGCAATAACTAGTAGAGTAGACCAAAATGTTTTTGGATATGTTTTACCAATGATTGCATTATCCCCATTAATATTCCGCTCTGATGCAAGATGGGTTTGCCTTGACAAGGTTACATAGTTACATAAATAATCCACTGGTCACGCATTTAAGGGCCTTTTGCAATTGAGACGTTGAATTAGTGTGTCCTTGGTCGATTAGTCAAATGTGATGTTAATAGATGGAAATATAATAACATCTGCTGCAACGGCCATGTAAAGGTAAAGATTGCCCATTAGTATAAATTAGGTTTCACATAATGTTATGACAGTTTTATATGATGAAACGGTTATTTGTTATGTTTAAAAAATAAAATTACAGATTTGGGTAGGTACTAAATTTATAGGTAGGCTACCTTTAACTATAATTATGTACCTATAATGTTTATACTTCAAATAATAACAAAAAAACACCCTCCACCACCCACACCTTTCATTGACCAAGTTGACTTTATAAATTGTCAAATAAGCACGATGAAAAATTGGAATTAAATTTAGGAAACCGTATTAAAAATATTTGGATAGGTAGGTACTTGTTTCTAAAATAATACATTGCACTACTAGTGAACCAATCAACCAATCTATATTTATAAAAGAGAAGCGCATACCTTTCGGACAAGAAATCTCAAAAACTACCAAATATACGATTCTGCAATTTTGCACATGATCTATTGTTAGGACGTATATGCTCACTAAGAACGGATTTTGCGAAATTCCACTCCTAAGGGGATGAAAAGGGGGGTGCATTTGTATGGGAAAAAATGTTTTTTCGATGTTACCGCAATGAAATTTCGTTGATTGATTATAGATCGCAAAAGGTCCTTTTTATCAGGGAAAATCAAACGGTTCCTATGGAAATATCGCCGCGGGGAATCAGCTGAATATAGTTAATACGCCGATAGGTACATAATTTGTGGGTAGAATAATGTAATCATCAAAAATACTTCCCACGTCGATGACCTACTTATATACACTTTAAACTTTTTATCAATTAAATAGCTTTACATAAATTTTAATAGTGCGTAGCGGTATGCTTGTTGGAATGAATGATAATTATAATTAATCTGATAACTGCCTACCTAAGTACTTATTTTTTTAAGCTTCAGCGAACAATTTTGTTTGAAATAGTCTATTTTTAATGATATTTTAATTGACATTTAAATTTTTACTTCTACATTAGTTTATTTCTAATATATTAAACTATTATTAAAACATTAATCAATCGATATAAGAGACCGCTTAAAGTATCTATAGGTAGCAAACCTATAGATAGTTTAAACGGTCTCTAATTGCGGGTAATGTGCCCAAAATGCTGGCCACGTTGCCCCGCTGGATTGCGAGGCTAATTTTCTGGCCCAAATAAAGGCCAGCATTTTGGTCACGTGTGGATTCTTTAAGTTTCCTCGACAAATCCTTAAAGATACAGTCTTGGTTAAATAGTCTTGGTTCGTTTTTAGATAGTGTCTAAGTACGAGAAGCTAAATCCTCCAAGTTTTTAGAATATGTGCATCACAAGTAGATAACATAAGAACAAAACAGACGAACGACTTGAAGGGTAAACATTTTCATGTTATTTTCCGAGATGAAACATTAAACACGGGCAAAATCTGAATATGAAAATTCCACTTGGACACGAACAAATGGCATCTGAATTTATTCAGAGACGTATCGTAATCGGATTTCTCCTCTAGATTTTAAATTTGTAACGGCCGTGATCCATAATTATATTGTGTGATGTGGTTGCGTTGCAAAATCAAAATACATTTGGTTTGGTTCATTTCATGTAGGTAGGTAAACGTATAAAGATTTAAAGAAAAAAAATGGATGTGACTAACAAAGAACCGAAGAATGTGGAGGGTGACAGAATCAAAGGAAGGCCTATAAGTCAGTAATAGATCAAAACAGCCCAAGATAACGACGCTAAGATAAATTTCACAGGACAAATACCTGGAAGTTACAAAACCGAAATAGGCGAAATAGGATTTTTAACTATTTTGTTATATGCAAATAAATTAACTATACTATCTTTAAAGTTTTTTATGTATGTACGTTGCAGTAGATATTAAAATTGTTGATACTAAACTATATTTTCCTTCTTGAGATTTTCTTACTAACTTATTAACTACGATCAAAATGAAACCTTATAAATCCTTCACTTTACTAAAGTGGATTGCTATCGCCTCACGTTCCTGCTTAATAAAGGTGAAAAAACGACGGTCCAATTAGTGGACTTCTTTCGTCCATCTCCATAAAGAGCTCTGCCAAGATAATTAATATATAATTTGATAAGAGATTCCTCTCCGAAATGAGCTGTTTGTGACATACCAGAAGGTCTTAATTTAATTGGAAATAATAATAATAATAATTTAATTTGTATTCAAGTAACAAAGACTCTTATTAATAATACACAATACAATTCAAGACAAGTCACATTTAAAATTATTATTACACATCACATCACATCAACAGCCGCAAGACGTCCACTGCTGGACGAAGGCCTATCCCTTAAAGGGAGGTGTTGCCATAATCCCCACGCTTGGCAGGCGGTTTGGGGATCGCAGAGTGTAAACACTGCTGCCCGTCCTCCGGTGGTTCTGGATGCAGTTTTAGGACATACCCATGTCCAAAATTAAAAAAATATTATTATTACAGTTACAATTAATAAGCATAAAAATTCATACAATACACAAAATCGTCTTATAAAATTAAATAAAATGATAAAAAAATGGACCTAGGTATGTCCTAAAACTGCATCCAGAACCACCGGAGGACGGGCAGCAGCGTCCTCTTGGTTAACGGTGGTAACACTCTGCGATCCCCAAGCCGCCTGCCAAGCATGGGGATTATGGCAACCCCTCCCTATTAAGGGGGAAGCCTTCGTCCAGCAGTGGACGTCTTTTGGCTGATGAGTGAGTGAGTGATAAAAAAAATGAATGATGAATGAATTTGAAATGTTTCGTGTCATAGACCGGGCTAACATTTAAATTCTGTGTTGCAAGTTTTAATTGCATCGCTATTAAATTTCTATGAAGTGAGGTAAGTTCCAACCAGCTGCATTTAATAGATTGCCGAGAACCTTGAATGAACCAAAGCTTTTCGTTTGTCAGTGTTAGTTATAGGTTCATAAACAATCCTAACCTAAACTAACTTTTCATAGTACTTATATGTAGGTACTGTACATAATTATGTATATATATTTAGTAATATCTGACCGACAAAAATAAAATAATCTCCTCATTTGCAAATATAAATAAAAATTGTTTGGTAGTCATCTTTATTATGAATAAATTGCGTTTCGTATTCCCCTGCTGTTTATAGCCTATCTTGTTATGCATACTCCTCGACCATTTGCCATTCATCATCATCATCATCATCATCATCATCATCATCATCATCATCCCGGAGACGTCCGCTGCTGAACGAAGGCCACCCTCTTAGACCGCCACACTGTACGACAACCTGCCATATGCATCCACCGGCTTTGCCATTACGTACATATAATCCAAGTTTGTTATTTTTAAGTTATATTTTTATGTTTATGTTTATGTTTAAGTTTTATATTACATAATATTACCTAAGTAGCCTCGATGGGCGATATCCTGAGAGATCCACAGGAAGTTGAAGATGAAATAATGGAGCGTTAAAAACGGGAGCTCTGTCCTGTGATCACAGAGTAATATAGATCGATAAGAACTAATATAATATGTTTATTAATTGGACCCTGGGTACCGCTGTACTGGGTACTGGGGTACTGGGTGGGGACCTGGGTATGTCCTTAAACTGCAACCAGACCCACCCGAGGACGTGCAGCAGCGTCCTCTTGGTTAACGGTGGAGAACATTCTGCGATCCCCAAGCCGCCTGCCAAGCGTGGGGGTTATGGCAATACCCCTCTATTGGGAGGCCTTCGTCCAGCAGTGGCCGTCTTATGGCTGACGACGAATAGCCGTATTACTGATCATCTTTACTATGGATCTCTTAACAACTGGCAAATTTTGAATGCAGGAAAAAAATTAAAGTATTGCTTACATTTTTTTTAGCTGCAGCTAGCATACCACGCCAGTCCAGCACAACTAGTCAGTACAAGCTGCACTCGTAACTATCGCCTGTCATAACTATTGCGCTTACTACCTGTAAGTACTAACAAATAAGTTAACCGTTGCGAAACGTGTTCAGCCGTCATCGGTAATATGATCTACAGGCGCAGTCAGCGAGTTGTTTAGTTAGTACAACTGTATAAGGCGTGTTTAACTTTGAAACAAGATCGTGAGATGTAAATTTTTCCGGGTAGTCAATTCAATTCTATGTATGTTTCATTTTTATAAATTAGTGTAGTTCCCACACTTTTCTTACCGGTTACTTACTAAGTAAATAGCGTATAATTTATTCCTAAGCTCTACCTACCTAAGTTAGACTTTGTGTTGGAGATTTGCGGCCTTAAATAAAAAAAACTTTTCAACCGTTAGTCACAGCTTAAGATGCTCTGCCATCTTCTCTCTTACGTGAAGTTGCACGTGCTAGAAAAGGACAGAGAAGTTTAAGCAGTGACTAAGTGAATCGAGATTATTTTAGGTAAGGCCGTTAAAGCCTTAACTATAACGCTGCCTAATTTGCTTTCATTCGTAACATTATAATTTTTTTTAGTTTATTGAAAATCGGACGTGGTTTGTATTTTATTACTGGCTAAATTCGATGGTAAAACCAATGAAAAACAGCCTACCCCATGTGTCTGAATAGTCAAATTGATCGGCTTTGCATAATTGTAGATGATTGACTATACAGAGCTAAAACTTGTGTATGGTATTTCAATTCCATGTAGGGATCCAACAGGTAAACAGCGACAATGATAAAATAAATGGACGGGAAATAAGCGCACAGTTTTTGAAGACTATATGTTGAGCGCCAGCTCTCCTCTCGCGTCAGTCATACTCTGTCTTTGCGACATGCGAGCCGTACGATACGACATACGACAATACAAACTTCTAATACATGTACATGTGTTCTCTTTTTGTCATGCAGTAATTAGATTCGCTATCTCTATTTTCCGGCAAATGTAATATGCATACTTTTAGCTAGGTATGCTTGATTGTGTTGTCTTGTTAATTTTGATCGATTTGCAAGCGCTGAGTCCGTCCATTCCATTATCACCGTCGCTGCCAAAAACATTTTTTTACGAAAACAGATCAATTATCATCATCATTTCGATTTAAGGGTTTTTTTTAGGGTTTCGTACCTTAAAACGAAAAAAGGAACCCTTATAGGCTCACTCCGTTGTCCATCTGTCTGTCTGTCTGTCTGTTAAGACCCTTTTTCTCTGGAACGCGTAAAGATATCAAGTTGAAACTAATATTAAATACGCAAGTCTACGGTCTCTTGAAGCTGTAAAAAAATCAAGCTTGTAAGTCAACACAATAAAAAATTACGGCTATTTTTGCGAGTTTTTTAGTGTGAACTAAATCAAAATTCATAGGGTACTTTCCATTGCCCTAGATTCATGAAATTTGGCAAGAAGCAAGGCCTCATAACAGTAGTTATGGGAACAATCTGAAAATTGATAATTTGTAGATATATCGTAATTTCTCAAGCCAAAGCTTAAATGGTTATTTTGTTAGTTTTTTTAGTTCCCCAAAAAAATACTAGGTGGCGCTAGGTAGCTAGCTAGGTGTTAAAACTCGCAAACGATCCGTTCGCCGTTTTTAGGTATATTCGATCTATGGCAGCCGGCTCCTGCATATAGTCAGAATAACTTACCTTTACAAATGAGCGAGCGAGCCACCATCGTAATTTATTAACATAACTAACAGGTCCTGTTGAATTGAATTCTTTTAGTTAGGCGACTTTTCTAAGAGCTTTTACGGAGTTTTGATAGGTACTGTGAGTTTTTTAGTTCTAACATTTTGTTTTTTCATTTAGTTTCACCAATAGTACAAATTTGTAGGGCTATACAGTATACAGTCCAAAAACTCATAAGGATAAAGGAGTTTTGTACGATACTTCACTTAATTATACCTTTTTTAGGCCAATTTGGTGGCTTCTTCTGCGTACAACTCAATTTATACTCTTTAATATGGAGAAATGAGTTTCCACTGGCATCACACTTTGTACATTCTGCCATTGGCATTTTAAGAGTTTTTGATAGTATCAATAACCAAGATAGGTCCAAAAATTAAAGTTTTGAAAACAACATGAAAAGATATGTCTGAGTTATCACCACACATATTTTTTTAAATTTCGCATTTGGCATGTTGAACGAAAGTGGAAATTATTTTAGGGTTTCGTACCCAAAGAGAATCCAACTGTACCCTATTATTAAGCCGCCTACCGTGTCTGTTTGTCTGTGTCCATCTGTCTTTCCGATCTTTTCTGGCCTATAATCTCGTGAATCGTAATCGTAATAGATAGCCGGTTAAAATGCTCACAGATTATTAGTTACTATCGCGGATTACCTAGTACATATGGTGGTGCGGAACCCTCGTTGTCTGAGTCGCAAGAAGACTCGTACCTTGACGGCTTTATTTTATTTATTTTTTATTTTTTATAAATTAGTTTATCTACTATAACGCTACCAATGGGATACCTACCAAAGATGTCGACAACTGAAGGGTCGTTATAATATTATTAGATTGTCGCTTCAGTACTCGACAAAAAAATAAAGTAACTTAGGCTTCATAGCTTCGTAACATAGAAGTTAGTAAGCAGTCGTCGCTCGGCCCAAGGTCAGTTGCTCCACCGTGACCATCACTTCCTAGTTGGCAACCGGCGTCGCTTGGGCAATGCCTCTCACCAGAATTAGGCTCCCGGTTACAACACGCCGTGACGTTCGTAACTATGGATTGTTGATTTAAAGTAAGTACCTATTATGTTCGTTGGAATTACTTTATGGGCAGAATTCGAATAAAATTTAAGATTTTTCGACGACTATGCTATTAGCGCCCTGCAATTTCATTCACTATACTACGGAATCGCATGTTTTTCTGGTATCAAATAGAGCGTAGCGTATGTGTTAAGAGTGCGACTAATGCCAGAAAAATAACAGATTTCACCCGCGCGTCTTGCGTTAGTTTAGAGTCGAAAATCGCATGATACAATTGATGATAATGATGGCTTTGAGCAATTTAGGTGGGATTTTATTTAATTATTCAAAATGTAGGCATGAAATAAAAAAAATAAACGGCTACTGTGCTAAAACATTAGTTTGGCTATGTATTTCGTAAAAAATAATGTGGTGCTGTCGCTGATAATTTAGAGCATTTGAATGAAAACAGTTTTTATTTGTTGGTAATTTGTATATTTTTTAAAAAATAAACTAGATTGTTTTCCAAAATTCTATTCGGTTACTCGGCTTTTTTAGGTTTTTTTCCTACTTATTGTATTTTTTTAATCTGAATATTTACGTTCTTTATCATTAAACTATGTGTTTAAAAATACACCTTTTACTTACTTTTGGCATTAGTCGCCCCCTTAAATCCAGGTTATCAACTTATTGGGATGGATTTGGGGGGTTGTAAATGGCAAGTCGTCGTACAGTGTGGCAGTTTAAGGGGGAGGCCTGTTCAGCAATGACGTCTCCGGGTGATGATGATTAATTGTATTAATAATTTTGGGTTATTCACCAACTCACCGGAGGGGCTGGACACGTATGTGTCCAGTTGGTGAATCACAAAATAAATAAGTCATCATCATCATTAGCCAGAAGGCATCCACTACTGGACGAAGGCCTCTCCCTTAATAGGGAGGAGTTGCCATAATCCCCACGCTCGGCAGGCGGCACATAAGGCGGCAAATAAGTATCACTAGTTAAATCGTCATCTGGGCACGTTAGAATTGTCACGTGTCCTGAGTCCTGATAGTTACAGATAAATACGCAACTTGTCAGCGAAATCGATATTTTGTGATACTTCGATGGAGCACCCCAGAGTTTTTAGTGGGCACGCCATCGATGAGGATTTTGCACGTCGTATGACATTTTTATATGAAAAAACGGTTTTTTTTTCGTTAACTCAGCGTTGGCTTCATAGTAAAAGTTGTTCACAATGATTAGTAAAATGACCTTTCGGCGTTACGCGTAATAGCCCTAATATTATAAATGCGAAAGTTTTTCGACGTGTGTCTTTTTTTTATTTCTTCACCCTGAAGCGGCTGAATTACGTATTCTATCTTGGATTGATCCGATCTCCCAATCGAGGATTGGATATTGAGACCCGCCCTAAATGAATTCCCAATAGTTGGCGATACATAAAAACTGTAGGTACCTACGATAGGTAGGGACTTTAATTATAGTAGTCATGCGGTGTCATAAATATATTATTATAATTATATAGGTACCTCTAATGCTCGTGAGGCTTTAAGTTAAATTATAAAAAAAGGTTTTCCTCGTGTTCATAATACTTATTAATATAATAACCATATAGAAGCAAGAAGCTGTATTTCCTTATAGCACCATAAAAATATTACTTGCCGCTCCTTAGAAAAAAGACGCGGATAACCGAAGAAAACGTGAATCTTGTTTTGAGGTTTATTATATAAGTAGATACCTACCAATTTCTGTACATTGTAATACCATTTACAAGTAACTTTTTCGCTTTGTGGAAATTCCAGTTTTTTTATGAAATGGATTGTCGAGACGATACATTCGCTCGGTGGTCAGCATCACGTCTGCCTATCACAGTAGCAGGGCTAGATTGGCAACTTACGTACAAAAGGTTACGTCCTAAGGTTGCCTGGAAGAGATCGCTTTAAGCGCTAAGGCCGCCATTTGTGCACTAGTATTTAATTTATTTAATCCTTTGTATGTATGTTTCTTTGGTGTGAGCAATAAAGAATTAATCTATCTATGTATCTAAAATTCACAGGGTCTAGACAAGAACCACTTTCTGTTAGCGTTAACGGAAAGATAAAATCGTATGAAAATGACATTAGCTTGAGAAATGTCACGTGACTGCTAATGTCATTTTCATACAATTTTACCTTTCCGCAGGTGTTAACGCCAACAGAATGTGGTTCTTGTCTAGACCCCTTGCACTGCACTGCATTATACTGCACACGTCACTCGAGATATTAGTTTCATAAACAAAAAAAAACAACCGACTTCAACTTCGATTCCCTGGATCACATATTTTTCCAATTATTTTTCGATAAAATGTATATGGGACCACCTCTGAAGTAAGACATACCAAACAAAAAAACATCAAAATCAATTCATAATTGGCGGAGTAATCTCGTAATAAACATACAAAAATAAATATAAAAATAACATACACAGTCGAATTGTGGACCTTTTTCAAGTCGGTTCAATCAATAGTAACCAATAACAGAAGTAAGAAAAATCCCAAAATCTCGTATGTATGTATGTCATAATATGCGCATAAATTGCCCAGTCATAATATTATTCTATTTATTATCCATAACCAATGTAGCTACCAAAAAACTTCTAAAAAGCTTGTCTCGTACGAGTATTTACTTACATAAGATAAGTTACTCTTTCTTTGATATCTTTGCTGAAAATAAAAAAACGAAAATGATAAATGTTTCATATCTGTTTGTAAAATTTTGCTTTACCTATGATTTTTTTATTGGTGGTATTCTGCTTACATTAAACCTTTAAGTGAACAACACGACGATAGACTATCGTGTAGGAGAATATTTATTAACTACAATTTATCAGGTTTTTTAAAGTACAGTATAGTCAAGCAGTGTATTATGATAGGCTGATTATAATTATAATGAAAATACAGGGCTATCTCTTAGGGGTATAATTATAAATCCAAAGAGAGTCATCGTAGTACGTCATTCATTATGTACGAACAACTTTGACAATATAGCGGCTCCATAGGATAACCCTGTATAAGATGCCGTGTAAGTGGAACAATTTTTATGAGCTACAGTAAATGTTAGACATTCAGCGAATTGGTCGTTTCACAAATTGGACAATCCACGATTGGACATATCACAAATTTGATATTCCTAGATATTTTGAGGGTACAGGGGCCGTACCGTGAACCTCTTATAGCGGGACCGAATAGGTTCAGGTGCCACTGCACGACCGCGAACCTTAATGCGAGGCGATAAAATTCACAGTCGCGCATCGTCGGCAGCTGAGAATAGAATAGCATAGAATAGAAAAGACTTTATTTGTGACAAAAACATAACACACGCAAAAACAAAATAAATTCAGACAATTAAACACAACATATTCTGAGCGTATTCGGTCCCGGAATAAGCGTTCATGGTAGGGCCCCTGGACATTTAAAGAAAAGGACATCTTGAGAAAGGACTTTTCGAGAAGGCCTCCGTCCACTTACGTCCACCGCCAGGCTCCGCCAGTGGAGAAAAAGCAAACTTTTTCTCAGAATCCTAAGTAGCGATAACGCGCTGAGACGCTTGTCATGATGGTGTTTAGAACGGGCTATCACAATTAAATACATATGCAACATTTCATGTCTGTGCTGTTCGCCGTTGAGGAGTTCCACTATCCACCACCTGACTCCATCGTCAGGTTAGCTCGGTGGTACCAGTTTGTTGCAAGTCACCGAACTTACATAAAATAAGTTACATTTCAGCTCAATCGGTCAGGAAGCGGTCTAAAATTATCTTGCAAGATTATTATTACATACATAGATGATACATAGACATACATAGATATTACATAGATGATTATGGTTATTACATACGGGGCAGGTGACTACCTATCTATATTCGTATCTTTTTCAACCGACTTAAAAAAAGAGGGTTCTCATTTCGAATTTACGTTTTTTTTTGTATTTAAATTACGCGATTACTCCGCTAATTATGAATAGATTTTGATGATTCTTTTTTGTTTGGTAGGTGATACTTCAGAAGTAGTCCCATATAAATTGTATCGAAATCGGTTCAGTAGTTTTGTTATAAAATTAAAATTACTGGAATAAATCAAGATATCTGGAATATATGAAGATGTCATCCAGGTAGTTGAAATTGAAGTAGGTTCTATTTTTTTTTAAAAGCGTATTATTATTTGGACTACCTACTCTTTATGTATACCAACAGCTAATTGGTTTCACCAACTATCGTACAATTTTTTTTTTCTTTGCCAATCTTGCGTACTAACCTTCTATTACTCTGTGGTACCAACTCAGTACTCAATGTCATATTACCCCGGAACACTACCTATTTAAACAATACACATTTGCTCACACAGGCACATCCTATAGGTACGTACGTATTTAATTGCATGATCGTCCTTAGCACGAAGATTAGCTGATAGTATGTAAACAGTCGTAAAACGCACTCGTAGAGACGTTTACAAAAGTGTCTCTAGCCAAATTTTTATTAATTAGGTAACATCTATATTCAAACCACAGATAACATAATAGTAGGTACAGATAACATGATACCACAGTTGATCAACAGCCGGAAGACGTCCACTGCTGGATGAAGGAGGCCTCCCCCTTAATAGGGAGGGGTTGCCATAATCCCCACGTTTGGTAGGCGGCTTGGGGATCAGTACCACAGATAACATAATAAATAGTACTATACGTACAGATCCCATATAAAACGCGTGTAAACATAGTTGAACCACAATATATGTACATATTACTGGATTGGTATGTATGTACCTATGTATATAAATGTATATTCTTGGACCTAGGTATATCCTAAAACTGCATCCAGACCCACCGGAGGACGGGCAGCAGCGTCTTCTCGGTTAACGGTGGTGAGCATTCTGCGATCCCCAAGCCGCCTGCCAAGCGTGGAGATTATGGCAACCCCTCCCTATTAAGGGGGAGGCCTTCGTCCAGCAGTGGACGTCTTCTAGCTGATGAGTATACCCATTACTACAATCATGTAATTTTCAGTTTCTATGGAAGTGAATCTGTCATGGTACAACGTTGACCAAGTAACAAGTTTAATAAGTTTAGTAACAACTTTTTGCTCATACAATACCACACGTTTTTTATGGTTGACATTACCTATAAGTACAGGTTACGCGTACACGGTAAACGGTATTATTAAGCCGAAAGAAGGTTATTGTACTCATCGTTGTAAATAACTTTTACTATGACGCCAACATCGATTTCGCGGAAAAAATAGCAGTACTTTTATATTTTATCGAGGGTAGATGATTTGTTTCTATGAAACAGGTGATACTCTGCGATTTCAAAGTTAGCCCCACAGTAAAAGTTGTTCTTGATGAGTACAATGACCATTTTTCGATTCTGTGTAAAAAAATTCACCGCTCACATGGTGTTAAGTGATAGTGTTTTTGTGTATGTTGCTGTTGTTCTCAGATACTGACACTGGTATATTGGTGTAGCCAGTCGAGAACAAGAAACCACCAAGCTATGTCCTCACGACGTTTTCCTTGATCTTCACCTGTTATTAATACAATCATCATTTCCTTACAAATAAAAATTTAAGTCTAAATTATGTCGATTATAAAATCCGAAATCAAGTCAAACTGTCTTTTTTATTTTAGAAGTAAAACAATCCATAACATTTGACTTGATTTTGACTTATTTGGCTTAGTTGGGATCGATTGACGACAAAAAACAGTAGAAAATTATTTGTATAATTCGGTTTCTTCACTTTCCAAAAGAGCCTCAAATTCTTGTGTGCCCAAAGCCCCAACATAGTTTAAGACACCCTTGATCATTGAGATATATCAACGCTTCAGTAAATTATACATTTTTGTAGCAGCAGGAGCAAAAGCTTTGGACAAACCTGACAATCTTGGGTGGAGTAAAAGCGAAATCGAGACAGTTATCAAGTTACAATAGGGTAGATGATGTTTATATCGTTGAAACCAATAGCTTTGATGAAGAATTTAAGTAAATATAGTATGTTTATTGAAAAAATAATTTAAATCGGTTAATAATGTTCTGATGTATAAGCGTTTAAAGTTTTTGTTAGAGACTACTCTGTCCCTTTCCCACAAAACAAAAAATGACGTCACGCCTTACTTGTCAGAATAGAATTTATATGGCGTACTGAGAAGTGACGTCACGATTTGCTGTTTCGCCTCTCTGTCTAGCATGATATTAAAATGCTTATAAGTCGCTTATTTTTGATTAGATACATTTTATTTTTTTCATTAATCAGCTATATTATGGGCCACATTTTAAAAGGACAATAAAAAAAATCCAGTCATCTAGCCTATTCTATGATTATTTACGTGAACTCGTTTCACAGCATAATCACGGTATATATCCCGTAAATATTCATAGTAGGTACTGCAATTAATAGACGTGATAGTAAAAGATATATAGTTAGTTTATTAAAGCTTCATTGCCACTAAGGTGATATGCGTGTATTACTTTTCCCGTAATTAAGGGGGAACGGGGTGAGCGCTTCGCCATACAAACGTGTTCGCCTATTTTCTTCCTGGATAAATATATATGGGTCTACTGTAGACGTGTCTCTGTGTTTTTCTTTATTTCAGAAACTAATAGCTAAAAAAATGTAACGCTTTAAATATCTTCATAGTAACTTTTGGAGGGCTATATTTTCTATAGCACTTAGTTTCTGAACAAAAGGAAAACACAGAGACACGTCGACAGTAGACCTAGATTTTATTTAGAAAAAAAGATTTCTATAGAGGCATTATCCAGGAAGAAAATACGGGAACACGTTTGTATAGAGAAGCGCTCACACTATTCCCCCTTAACAAGGCTTCTCAAGATACGAGTTTGATTTGAACAACAATTAAGGTTGGTCAGAGAAAAAAGGATTCTTGTTTCCGTGATTTGAGATCACTGAACGTTTTGTATGAACAGTAAGTACTCATACAAATATAATACTGTGATCAAGAATAAAACCATAATATTCCACTTGCATGTTCACGGATCTCATATGCACTCGACTGTACTTGTAAAGTCAAACGATTGTACCTATTAGCAAAATAAGCGACGCAAAGTGGATATGTTAATCCTGTAATAGAATAAATTTACACAAATTTAACGTTTTCTGTATTTGCTTACTCATTTATCGGTTTGAATTAAGAGGCTGGTAGCACAAACCCAGTGACCAACTCTCGAAACTTTTATTTCAGCGTAAAACCTTAAGTATAGACAAGATGATTTCCCGTTGTACCGTATGCACCATTGACTTGCACCATCAATGGTGCAGATGCAACGAATTAGTTTTTTTATTTTTTTTATTCTGAATCAGATTCTCCATTAATGGTGCTTTTACAGATAGTACCGACAACCGGAGGACGGGCAGCAGCGTCCTCTCGTTTATAGGTGGTGTGGTGAGCATTCGGCGATCCCCAAGCGTGGGTATAATAGCAATTAAGGCGGATGCCTGTTAAGGGGGAGGCCTTCGTCCATCAGTGGACGTTTCGCCAGAAACGCCACCATCAGCCATGATGGTTGTAGCTCTGTGGGTAAAACCAACTACGAATAAAAACTTTTTCGTTATATAAGTTAAAGGCTTTTAAACGACTCTAGCCAGATTATAACAGTTTTGCATACCTACCTACAATTGTAATAGGCAATGAGACGTTCAATGTACCTTAATTAAGGCAAGATCATGGAGGATAGGGAGTTGTGATGAGGCACTTGCGGCCGTACCTGTGGATTTGTAGACGGATTGTGTGACGTCACACTTATTTGGTCAGTCTGCTAGCGTTCGCCTCGCGTAACAGTCATTCGGGCTTACAAAACACACGTACGACTTTTAGTGTTTTTACTTAGTAAAAGTGAATATAAAATGAGTTGCTGTGTTTCTTCATGTAAAAACTATCGCGGCAAACATTCTGATGACATGAATGGCGTCTCATTTCATTCGTAAGTAATTTTATTTGTATTTTCTAAGGTTCGTTTTAGAAAATATGTAATGTTTCTTTGTGTTTTTAACTAGTTCTAGAGATGGCGCCACTTTATTTAACGTTAACCATAAAAAAATACGTTTCAGAGCACTTTTTTAATTACATGAACTATTCTTGCTTAAATTTATTATTTTTATGTAATGTGTTTTTGGTTTATTCCGGCTTTTAAACTAGTGGTTCTAGTTAAAACCTTTGTCTTAAGAATTTACGAAAGCGACATCTGACGAGAGAGTAAGAAACCTGGTGTTTATAAGAGTTCTCCACTTTTTTCGATAAAGCACTTCTCAAAAACTTATTCTGAATTCCGCTAGATGGTAGCTCCATGTGCGGACTCTAGCGCCCCTCCCGCGAGCCCTACACCTCTCCGCACGATCACGCGTCCTTCTATAGAAAAATCCTTTGATCGCGTCTCTGCTTCTATTACTCTGTGGGCAAGATGTTTGCCTCTAACTAAATATCGCGGTGTGACCAAAACTTTGAGTAACAAAACAAAACCTAGGTATAGTATAAGGCATCCCAGCGTTGGCGATCAATCATTTGCAAAAATGTTTTTTTCTCTTAGTTTATTCAATTTATTTTGATCCGTTATGCATAAAATAAAAATATGTAAATATTTCACAAAGGCTACGTGCCTTAAAAATATACAAAATATCCCTCCCAAAAAGCGGTCAAAACGAGTCTACGTGTTGGAATATTCGAAACAAGCTTGAACACAATGTGCACTAAAGCGACGTATTACGCCGGATGTTTGTGCATAACAAACGTAAACTGAAATAGCGTTGAATTAGCTCCGACCTGGTACAAATGCGGGTGTTTAGTTATCAGTATTCTGCTAGCTTTTCTACACAACAACGCCACAATAGAAACTCGTGTATATACGCTAAAGCAGTAGTTTGACTCGTACGTGTCCTTGAATTCAATGCGCTGTCGATCATAATGGCTATAATAGGGTTGCTAAAATTTTCCGGTTGTTGCCCGTGGTGCTACAAGTATTATTACCAGTAGTACTACGGGTAAAAAAAACCTCGTAGAACTACCAAGCGATACATTGATCCAGTAGTACCACGGGACGTTTTTTTTTTACCCGTGTTACACTCTTAGTCGACAATTCATAGTTTGATACCTGCCACTTTGACACCTGTTCCTTTGACACTTGTCACTTTGACTTTTGCTATTTATAAATTTCCCTACACTAACACTGGTGTGAAGGCTCAGTGTGAGTGGATCAACCGCAAACATTTTGAACCGACTACAAAAAAGAAGGTTCTCAATTCGACTGTATGTTTTTTTGTGTTTTTTGTTTGTATGTATGTATGTTACGCGATTACTCCGCCAATTATGAAATGATTTTTATGTTTTTTTTTGGTAGTTAATACTTCTGAGGTGGTCCCATAGAAATTGTATCAATCGGTTCAGTAGTTTGGTTTTTATATCAAAATTACTAGAAAAAAATATCCAGGTATTCGAAGTTGAAGTCGGTTGTATATATTTTTTTAAAAGCGTATTATTAATAATAAATTTAGGTAGTAGGTACCACGGGCAGCCAACGAAATTTTCATTATTATGTTATATTTATCAGGTTTAAAAATATTCTACGCTAATGACATGAGTGTCATCGAAATGTGTGCGAATCTCAGACGCGCCGCGCGCGACCATCTCTCAGAGCGTACCGTGAACGTGACGTACCGTAGCGGGGCGGAAAGTATCCTCGTGTACGTGATACGGGCATTTTTTTGAAGTCAACTACTGGTTTAGCTTATATATCTACTGTGACAACGCGGCAGTTTCAACTGTTATCAATCGTGGCCTAGTTCGGTAGCTGATTAGCTATTGTCGCAATCACCGCTATTAATATAGTTTGACGTTCATTGAGTTCACACGGCTTATCTATATTTTAGCTTGTATAGTATTATTATTAAATTTGATTTTAGTAAAACTTAAGGGCCTCGCTTAAAAACGCTGCTTCAATCGTCAATCACGTCAATGGCTCTTACATACCGTTGGTCCACGCTCAAAGACTGCAGACGAATTTAAAAAATATATATTTTGTTCATACAAGGAACCTAAGTATTTTATAATCTCTGCGTCATCGTTGTTATTCATGAGATCTTTTGAAATGTAATCTAAATTCCGCGTAATTAAAAACGACCAAGCACAAATTACATTAATTAAAATTTTCAGGCGATTCGATATATAATTTACAGTGTGGTGTACGATGCAACATGCTAACTACGGCTACAGTAGCCGCCAAACAAGTTGCCAAATTGTCGGCATGGAAGGGGTGTGAGCCTGCGCAGGTACGTCATGTACACCACTGAAGAGAGAAGATGTAGGGAACGCCCTACATCTTCTCTCAGTTTAATGACAAGTAATTTTTATTTTATTTTTGCGCTTCCCCACTTTTTGACAACATGCGTGGCGATTACTGTACTTCAGTCATTTGTTACAAAAAGGAAAAACCAGACTAGGAAACTCAGCCTTACCTTAAGTGACAGTTAAACCACGGATCGTCGAAACCTTTCCCATTACAGGAAGTGGAGTGTTACTATAGACTGTCCCTGCCCTTTGTTGAGTACGATTCAACGTCCTATACGCATTCCATACAACTGACACAACTGTGTTTCTTTATCTTGTGACAGGTGACTTACAACCGGTAAAGTCGTTTACGCCTTAAATGGCATATGATTGAAAATATCGTATAAAAAACTGTCGATTCGCATTCAGGTTGTGTTAGTAAACGTGTCCTACGCAGCGCGTTTTGCGTAGTAAAAACCAACGCAATTTTTATTTCGTTTGAACAACAAAGAACCGTTTTAGTATTCAAGGTTGGGCATGTCGGTTTGATCGGACAATCTGGTGGATATTTAGTGTAGTTTGTACATGATTCTGGCACAATTATTCGTAAAAACAAAGGCGAGATATTATCAGGCTGACAAGTTGATCACGAGTTAAGTCGAGAATCATTTGCATTCTTAATCTTCAAACTAGATTCTAGTAACTACTCGTAGAAGAATAAAGCAAGTCCGTCGAGTTTGACATATAACACATCTTAATTATGTATTGTTTTACCGATTTAAAAAAAAAGAGTCGTATCTAAGTATCGTAGTCGTATCGACTTAATAACAAGTCGATACGAATGTTTGTAATATTAATATTAATATGATAATCAATTAGGGCTTCCAAACAAATGTACAATTTTTTTATAGGTGTATGTATGTTTGTATATTATGTATGTATGTTTGTCGCAATTCTCCGAAATCATTAATTTTGTGATGAACACCGATTGTTGACCATTATTGGCTTACCTTAATTTAACTTAGGCAACAGTGCAAGTTTCATCAAAACCGGTCCAGTAGTTTTCGGGATATGGACTAATTAGCTATGAATACGTGTAAATGGTGGTAATGGTGGTGTAACGTGGTAATAGTGGACCAGGGTATGTCCTAAAACTGCATCCAGAACCACCGGAGGACGGGCAGCAGTGTTTACACTCTGCGATCCCCAAACCGCCTGCCAAGCGTGGGGATTGTAGCAACCCCTCCCTATTAAGGGGGAGGTCTTCGTCCAGTAGTGGACGTCTTCTGGCTGATAATGACGTGTAAATGTGACTGCCTGGTTTATGAAAATTCTTATTTTGTTTGAAATGGTACTCTCGAGGTGGTCCCATAATGTCCCATGTTTAAACTCGGTTGAATTTTTTGTTTGTATTTCCAGTTGTTCAACTGTAATAGATTATATTATTATGTCCAATCAAATGCATTTGCAGTTACTTATACTTATTGATTATCGTATACCGTATTATGTACCGGAGCAGAGTCCTCGGTGGTGAGGGCACTCTGCGATCACCAAGCCGCCTGCCAAGCGTGGGGATTATACAACCCCTCCCTATTAAGGGCAGTATTTCAGTAGTAAATCGTCTTGCAGTTGTCGTCTTCAGGCTGATGACGATGATGATGATTGACTACCGTGCTGGTTGAACATTGAAATTTCGTTTTCATATATAAATACTCTATTTTTGTTACCAACCAAATCTAGTACCTACATAACATTAAATGCGAAGCCTTGACGTGTGATATACATATTTTTTGCTACTTTACTCATTTCCGCGATTTTTTGCGATGAGTTGGTTCAATATAAATGAAATACAAAGATGTTCTAATAGTTAATCGAATATCCGGGTCGTTAAGTAATTTTAATGGTTATGATTATCGTGAGAAAAACGTCACTTTTGTGTTCTTACTATTTAACATTATACTTGACACATTATAATGTAGACATGGATTGAATGTCATTGTGTTAAAACTTGACTTATCACATGATTTCCATATAAATACCTACCTACTTAGCTATGAAATACTATAAGTAAGTATAATTATTTTATACTAAAAACTTCTTTTTTTTCAAGTTACTAGACGATCAAGACGTTCGCCTAGTGGTAAGCGTCACTCCTGCCACTAACAGTGGCAGTGGCAAAATTGTAAACTTGCGAACACAATCCTACGCCGCACTGCACTGCGCTCGTCGCCCTGAGATATTAGATGTTAAATCTCTTTATACCCAGTAATTTCTCTGGTAACATTACCCTTCAAACCGGAACACAGTAATGCTTGCACACTACTGCTTGGCGGTTGAATAACTGGAAAAGGTATGGTACTTCCCCAGGCGGACTCTGCCGTAGAGTCCTACCACTACAAAATTGCTAAAAAGCTACATGTTTATATGGTATCCCTTAACAACGAACTCTCTTACCTAGCTTATTAAAGAATCTTCAGTTTATTAGTTTTGGCCCAAATAAGATACTTATAGGTACTTATTTTAAGTAAGTATTGAAAATTCAGAAATAGGTTAAATAGATGAATTCACAATCTTGCCCTTACTTAGAGGTATCTACCTACATTATACATAGCTTTCTCAATGGAACCCCCGCCGTAACTGATCAGCCGAGAGAAGCCCGCCTAAACCTGTCGAAGAAAACACACTCCCCACCGCCTGACTTTCCAGAACCTATGGAAGAACTCCCAGTAGGCGGCGACCTCCCGTGGAAGTCTTTAAATCGACTCCGCACCCAAGTGGGTCGCTGCAGGAGTAACTTGGTCAAGTGGGGATACTTGGACGCCGAGCGAGCACAGTGTGACTGCGGAGCGCCTGCGCAGACCATGTTGCACCTACTGTCGTATTCTCGGTGCCCGAGTTCCTGCACCTTAGAAGACCTGAATAAGGCTACCTTGCGGGATGGCAGTGGCCAAATACTGGGAGAAAATAGAATAGTATAGGTTTTTTATAATTATATGACTCGACGAAGAAGAAGAAACAATTGTATGTGATAAAAATCTATTAATAACTTCATAGTGTTCCAATAAACAATTGAGTATACTTATTATGTAGTCGACACGCAACTCAAACCGTTCTTCTCTAGTAAAATACGAGTATACCTTTAGCACAAAATAAATAATAGTACTACGTAGTATAAAAGCTAGTCTCAGAGCGCAGAGACAAGAATAAGAACTAAGTCTTTTTAAAAGTTTTGAATAAAAATATTCACATCAGCCAGAAGACACATCCAGTGCTGGACTAAGGCTTCACCCTTAATAGGGCGGGGCTGCCACAATCCCCGTGGTTGGCAGGTGGCTTGGGATCGCAGAATGTTCACCGCACCCCGTTGCTGCCCGTCCTCAGGTGGTTCTGGATGCAGTCTTTGGCTATTACCCGGAATAAAAATATTGTCACTTGATTTGATAAAATTAAAACAAGCTCTACATCATTGACGTAGTTCATTAGTCTAAGGTCTACCTACTAATCTACATACTGATCGAACTTATAAGGCCATAATTACGTACCTATCTATAACGTACAAGGTGCCTAGGTAAAGTCTAGCCTACTAGATCAATCACCTATGAACCTCAGGCTATAAATCGGTCATGCAAAGTTATAACGTAGGTAGATCATTGAGCGTAGGAAGGGACGACACGTTACAGTACATCGAGGCTCAGATCGCTCTGAGATGACGATGTTCCTGCCATTCAGCCAACCTACTTAATATCCTTACTTACTTCTTTGCTAAAATAATAAATGCGAAAGGGGACTTGTAGAGTTGATAGAGTTTTTGACAAAAGTTGTTTAGTATAATGTGATTGCTATACAACGTGTAATAAAAATGAGTGATCATACTAAATTAGAGTATGTATGTTTACTATGGGACCAATCCTGAAATCGAGAAAAAAAATACAGTTGTTTCATACATGTTGTTCAACGTCAATGAACTTTTTCTATGGAGCAGCCGATGATTTCCAGATTCAAGATTTTTTCTCGATTTCTCTGGGATGGCCTTATAGTAAAACTATCTGCAAACCGCGATTTCACCCGCGATTCAAAAGTAGCCTATGTTTTATTCCAAGATATAAGCTAGCTCTACCGAATTTCATCAAAATCCGTTAAGCCGTTTCAGTGTGAAGGAGTAACAAATACTCACACACATACACACCAACAACATTTTCGCAAATAAAATATTTGTGTGATTTGGGCATAATCAGGAATACCTACATAGGTACATTCAGTATTATCACAGCTTTTTGTTACACGTTGTATACATAATTATAAATAACCCTGTATAGACAAATTGTTAGTATTCCGCAAGTAGGCATGTGTTGTATCGTACTCGTGTTGCACCAAGTCAGATTACCAGCGTTGTTTGCGTCTAGGTTAGGTTTCTGCTTACCTCGGTATATATACAATAGTTGAGAATTGCACGTGGCGGCTCCTATGACTTGGTATTATTACGCTGCATGCATGGGAAATAAATTTTAGTTGTGATCATTTTTTGAAGCTTACGAAAACTGTATGCATAGCTGCATAGTATGTTAAGGTGCATATAGCAAAAAAAGTAATGGTACCAAAGTACGTATTATAACTAAAACACCTCTGTTAAAACCTAATCTTATATCTAAATACAGAAGCAACTCTGTTTGTTTTTTATATTCTGCACTACTAAGCGACTGAGCCGATAAGTATGTTAACATTTTGTCTTAGATACATTTATCTATGCTCGCATGGCTATGCTCGGAGTTACTTTGCGCGATAGAATCCGGAACGAGGATATTCGCCAAAGAACCAAAGTAACCGACATAGCTCGCAAGGTTTGCAAGTTGAAGTGGCAATGGGCAGGCCACATCGCTCGAAGAACTGACAACCGATGGGGAAGAAAGGTTCTTGAGTGGCGACCGCGAACCGGAAGACGCAGCGTAGGAAGGCCTCCCCACTAGGTGGACCGACGACATTGTAAAAGTCGCGGGCAACCGGTGGATGCAAATGGCAGGTTGTCGTACAGTGTGGCGGTCTAAGGGGGAGGCCTTCGTTCAGCAGTGGACGTCTCCGGGCTGATGATGATGATGATGATGACATTTATCTAAGCGTTTGGTATTTAATAAAAAAATTACATTATGCTGTGCAGTATATACCAAACCTCACAGTAGCCAAGAGCAGTAGTATGGCATCACGAGGACGGACGTTAGGATTACATTTCTCCTCGTAATTCAAGAAAATACATTTTCTGATCAAAGGTGTTGTAATGAACTAATACTCATTCATACCTATTTGAAAATCACATATTCTTCACAGTTCACACACCTTATATTATTTTAGTTAATTTTACTATGTCGACCGAAAGGTGAGTTTCCTTGGGTTTCGAATTAATAAAGTTATATAGTATTCATTACATTTCGGAGCGTTAAAATCCTTACCGGGCGGCGGGGGGGTTTTTATCCTTATCTTTACCCACATGGGCAGTGCTGCACTATACCTTTTTGTATGAAGGGATTTAACATCTAATATCACAGGGTGACGAGCGCAGTGCAGTGCGGCGCAGGATTGTGTTGGCAACTTCTCAATTCTGGCACTGCTACTGTTAGTGGCAGGCGTGACGCTTACCACCAGTTGAAATTCTTGCTCGTCTCGTTAGTTGAACGTTTATAACAAAAAAACCTATATTATGTATACCTACTTACATATAATCCGGCTTCTACCCGGTATCTAAAAACTGTATTTATAGGTAGGTACTATAGGTAGTACCTACTTCGATATATATTGTATTATGTATGTTAGTCCGTTTAGCGTCAAAGTATTCCCCCGTAGTTTTCTCCATCCACGGCCTTGTTAGTGTCACAATCCCCTATTTGTTACTCGCAACTACCTTCTCACGATGCGATGCAGTAACATCGTTCACCATCTGAAACAATTGCTTGCGATACAAAGTACTTACTACCAATGTGTGTGTACATCTGAGTGGGGGAGCTACTATTGAATTATCTAAATAAAAGTAACAGTCCCCCGTAGAATGTTTATAGTTCCTTCATTCGGTCACTACTAAATAATATGGCTGCACAGGTCTCCAGACTTGCTTCAAGTCCTACAGAACTGGTTTCTTGCCCGGAACGCCCGCCAGTCTGCCTCGCCCAAACAGCGCTGCAAAAAATCTATAGTTTATACAAGTTTAACCTTACATAGAACTTAAGGCAGGCTTGTTGCAATTTTGAACTTTTTTTAAATGTGGGAAAAATGCACAATACCCGATATTGAACAAAAAAAATATTTTATTAAAATTGATTATTATATTTTAGCTTGTAATTTTTTAGGAAATGTTATTTTGAATGTTTGACTCGATAGAAAAAAAAACGAAGCAGACACTAAATCGGCATTTCGATTATTTAGAACTAAGAACATACATTATGAAACCACATCAAATTTATACTAATACATAAAATATAGTATTATTTAGTTTTTGATTTAAAAAATTACAGTATTTTATTGTTTTATTTTCAAAACAAAAGACAAACCAACTAAATTCAGCAGTTCAAGCGCTCGCGCCTACCATTTACTGCCTAGCGTTTATTCGCCTGGACGTACCTCGCTACAAGCGGGCCTTAACGTGCCTAGGGGAGTAGGGACATAGAATTAAACGTACAAAGCAGCTCGGAGCTACAAGGATGCAGTAAAATGTTTTGTGAATCGTTCTCATTCCCCTTGCACAGATTAATTAACTTAAAGAGAAACGGATCAGCATAGTCATAGGTACTGTTGTTTCCGTGCTTACAGAGCACATATCAGGTACATGCTGTAGGTACATATCAGCCTGAGGTACATATCCTGCCAGAGCTCATAATGTTTCATACTATCTATGCACTATATACTATCATTCACTATGGATTCTAATTATCTGAAATAAATGACTTATTATTTATATTATTATGCATTGAAAACATAGGTTTTCTTTTACCTGCAAGCGCAGTCGAAACCAGTCTTTAAACGAGTTGTGCGTGAACTTTATTTAAAATCAGCTCTAGTTTTGTAACCATTTGATCACTCGTATTTATTTATTTATTTATTGCATAAATATTTGTTTTTCATATTATATATATTATTGGTTTATTTTATTATCTAAATAATTATTTGTATTTAATTTTATTTATTGGTCATTTAAATTTATAAGTATAGATATTTTTAGTTATTAGTTAATTGAAATGTAATTACTGTATTTGCTCTTAACTATAATTTATTATGTGCACCTACATCCCCATCTATTTAACCGCGGGGATGACTGGTAGAAAACGCTTTAGCATTAAGTCCTCCTTTTGTACATTAATGTATTTATGTGTGCAATAAAGAGTTAAATAAATAAATAATATCTAAATCCACCGCAGTAAAAACTTGCTTTCAAATATACAACATGCATTCAAGAGTTTATGCATTTTGAGCGCTACGAGTACAAATAATACCATAATACCATAGACAGGCACCACACAGGCTCATTAGCATTAGCATATCGTTATCAGCGTAGCATTATTTACTTGGGCCCACAGATTTATACTTAGGCCTCCATTTGAATGACGATTGGGCCTGTCCACCACGGCACGCTCGCACTGGCCAGGTTTTGGGATGCTAGATTCATGTAGGCCATTGAGATTCTTCTCCGGCGTATGTAGGTTTACTCACGATGTTTTCCTTCAACGGTATCAATATCTGTATACAGGGTTAGTTCTAATCAGTTAGCAAAATCTTAAGGGCATATTCTGTACAACAAAACAATAAACTTTTACTATAGGGCCAACATTGAAATCGCAAAAAAAAACAGCAGTTCCATACATTTTCCCCAAGGTCGATGACTTTTTATATGGAACAGCTGATAACTTATTCGCGATTTCAATGTTGGCCCCATAGTAAAACTTGTAAGTTTTGAAGTACAGAATATGACCTTAACAGGATGCTAACTGATTAGAACTAACCCTGTATAAACACCAAAGAGCTCCAACGGGCCAAGATGTACGGACTACGGGCCTGGGATTTAAACCCGCAACCTCACGCTACCATGACTAAACACATAAAAGCTTCAAACTGTTTGTGTTGGGAGTAAAAAACAATCAACAATCGTAGGTGTTATACTCGTATAAGTAAGTTACATTCACGTTAAGAGTAGACAAGTTGGTCACTTCTCCATAGAAACGCGGTAGTATTACTACTCCACTATGTAATTTTGTAGGTCCAAGACTAAGTATTATATCGATTAATCTCTTCATTATCTAGGATTGTAAATTATTACGAAAGTAAAAAGTTAATAAACATGAAAGTTATGAGCAGGAAACATCTTGTATTTTAGCTCAATTTTAACGCCATATTGGACGTAAATAAATAACATAAGGAATAAGAAAACTCTAAAATAATTTATCAAGCGGCATAGTTTAGTCCATAAACATTTCAAATAACTTAAGTTAGAATAAATTAACTCAGGGTTTATTCAACCACATTACTGCAGCCAAAGGTCGACAAAAAAAATTTGCGCGCTTATTTATCTTTCTTTCTCCCTTTCCCACAGTTTGATTGATGAAGAGAGCATGCTTTTTAGCCGCGCCCACCGATGAGTTCGAGCCGTCAACTTGTCGATCCTTAAATACCTTCCCATCAGTACGAACAAAAGAAAAGTCCATCGAACGAAAATTGGTCGTAATATAAAAAATACAGCAGCAAACTTGATTACCTAATTAAACTATGTGAGAGAGCGGGAATTCGTACCAGTAAAATCCCTCTTTCATAGTTAGTGGATTTTCTGAACAATTGTTAGTCAATCAACATGCATAAAATAAAACAACAACATTAGAGAAACGGTTTTATATATTTTCATAAATAATAATTACTTATATTACAGAACCTTCTTTGGATTGAATTAAAATTGATTTCATTCGAGTAATATCTCGAAACTATAATTTCAAGATGAATACAGTATTTTTTGGCACACGAGATTATTTCACAGGTTGTGTTACAGTCTAAATAATCTTTTGTAGTTTGAGCTTGCTAACCTATTATAGTACATTATGATACAAATGTGCTATGTTGGTCATTACACTAGAGGCGGTATTATGCGCGCGTGCCGCAGGCGAGCGCGATGAGGAAGCCGAGAGTGTAATGACTAACATAGCACAAGAGTTTCATACGACTGTTTTCATCACACTTGCGAGGAAAAAACAAACTTTTTTTGATAATAATCAATCACACAGCGAAAACGTCAACAAACATTTGCGGAAAATGGCGCCCAAACCAGCAATGCGCTCGCAGGTTGACATTTAACTTCAGCGGCATAAGAACTCTTTGTTGGTATTACAAAAAAACTGTAAGTAAAAGTAAAAAAATACGTCTAATTGCAGTCACGTACAAACTTGACTATACCGGGTTATACCTATTATAGCACAAGTGCCGTAATGTAAAGTAAAAAGCACGCGTGCGTAATAGCTTGGATTATGAGCCTAAAACCGATGTAATAAGATCCACTTTACGAGCAAGTGTGATGAAAAAGTTCATTGTAATACTATGATTTTAACCTGTTTAAACAAAGCTTGGATAACAACTGAAAAACACAGATCAAAAAGTTTTTTTTATACAACCATGTGACGAGACGAGCAAGACGTTCGCCTGGTGGTAAGCGTCACGCCTACCACTAACAGTAGCAGTGCCAGAATTGTGAACATGCGAACACAATCCTGCGCCGCACTGCACTGCGCTCGTCACCCTGCCTGAGATATTAAATATCTTCATACCCAGTAATTTCTCTGGGAACATTGCCCTTCAAACCGGAACACAGTAGTTCTTGCACACTACTGCTTGGTGGTTGAATAACTGGCAAAGGTGTGGTATTTCCCCAGGCGGACTATGCAGTAGAGTAGTTTATACTCGTACCAAATTTAAAAGAGGAAGCAAAAAATGTATCAATGACTACCTACTTGATTATAAAGCTATCTCGTCAGGTACCTGTTTGCTTAGATTCGTAATAAAAAGTCTAAATGTCACGAAAAAAATATTACCCACGCTTAATTAATTTGCTTACAAGTTTTGCTAGATTTTTTACAGTACTCATTTCGTTGTAAAACGATTGAGTAAATTGTGTTAAATCGGTACAATACATACATATGACAATATAGATTTAGGTTTTTTCGTCACATCTGTGTCGCAGGTGGTCCTATTATAATTTAAGGAACAGTTGAACGATTTTTTCACAAGATTCCTGAGGAAATTAGATTTGAACAAATTACATACTGACATAAGGTTATAGATTACTTAAGATACTTAGAACTTTTAGAATACTTAGTTTGATTATGTACCCAGCCAGCTGACTCCTCTAATTACTGTCTTATGATAACTATAATATAGGAACTGTAGATGTCTTTGCTGGACTTTTTTGGTACAAGTACAGGTTTGACTACTAAGTTAGAACTCGCCTGCTGGCAAGCAACAATGTGGTCAAAGATGAAGCACGCAGACTTAGAAGATACCTGTTACCGCATACTAGCATCGTTCTGCGTCTTCCACCGCGTGCTTCCAAACCAAGCTGAGAACGTGACTAGTTGGCAGGCGACTCCTAAGTCGCCTCAAGCAAGATTTCAAGATTCTGCATCTGGGGATGGCAGAATGCTCACCGCCGATGCTGCTGCCCGTCCTTCGGTGGTTCAGGATGCCGTTTAATGACACAGAGAGGGCCATGAGATAAGTATAACGAGCTCTTTTTACCTTTCTACATAACCCTTAGAAAAGCATGGTAAACACAAATTGTATACTTTTGCAGTTGTAGCTAAAGATCCACGTGGAGCCTTAATTGTCTTTCTAGAGTATTTTTTCGAAAACTCGTATGTAGAGCCCGTTCCTATCTTTTTGCCCGCCATTTCTCGGCAACAAATAATGTTAATGAGTAATGAAGGACCTCCAAGAAACTAAACTAAGCAACTTGCCAAGCTATAGATTAGACTAAACTGGACGGTGCAAAATTAGTTTTAAACTTTTGCCCTTAGCTATTCTGACATCAATATCCTGTAAAACTGATTAAACTTAATAATAGGCTATTAACTAGAACCTATTTAGAAGAACCCTAACATAACCTTCGCAGATGTTAATAAAGTAGCAGTATATCTGGGAAAAGCACGTTTTGTTTTTCTAAATCAATCGCTATCTATAAGTGAAATTGTATAGACCTTGACATTGTTCCTATTTGTACAGGTTGGCCGGTCTTACATCACCGTGGTAACACTGTGTATAACACGTCCTATCGCCTTACAAAACTATGTACCACCCCACTGATATACCTGCCTCAAACGTGCTTCGAAGACTAAACTTTCCGAGGCATAAAACTGGGAAACTCTGCTGTTTACTACACATTGCCTCATATCTACGATCGCACAAATAATCCAATTGTTCTCAGACAGTAATGGATAGCAAACTCATTGAAAGTTTCCATGAGAATGTGATGATAAGTGATCCGTGCACCTAAAACGTTTTGTGCATACTCAAGCACTTGCTTACTGCGAAGCCAAGAATGTTTTGACGTTAAACTCCGAGCAATAAAACACGAGCTTAAATCTAATAAACTTTATCAACCTACAGATTTATTGAGAACCAGTTGCCACGCCCATAACTTGAACGTTGAATAAACGAGATAGGTAAAAAATTAACACCACGATTGTCTAGTCACCTGAGTTTGCATTTTAATTATTCAAAACATATTTTCAGCTCCATTTATTATGTAACATTTATGATAGATTTATTCAATATAATAATGTAAGCATGTTTTAGGTAGGGCAATATAGAATATCGCACTGGGAAACATGAGAGGAATTGTTTGTCTTATAATATAAAAGTAACCAATAAAAGTCATGACAGAGGCCTTGGGCGGCTAAATGTCAAAGTTAGTAATAAGTAAGTAAGTTCGTATTTAACCAACCAACAACGAACCGCAACCGGTGCATGCAAATGGCAGGTTGTCGTACAGTGTGGCGAACGTGGCGGTCTAAGGGGGAGGCCTTCGTCCAGCAGTGGACGGCTTCGGGCGGATTTGAGTCAATCAACTCCAGATTATAAGACTGCTCATAAGAAATAGACTTACTCGTAGATAAATGACTTAATTACTTATAATATACTCAAAAATAATACACGCATTTTTTGTTAAATGTTAACTGTTATATTTTAAAGATGTATTTAATAGGGTCAGAAGTACAGTGTGGTGTGGTGTGTAAGTAAATTATGATAAAGGAAACTTTCCTTATCGAGGCTTATATTTATTTTTATAATATATATGACAAAGATATTATAACATCTTTGTAATTGATTTATAATTTGACTTTATAATTGCATAGCATGTAAATATAAATATGCTATGCAATTATAAAGTCAAATGTGTAGTGGTTGGTAATAACATGCTGTCTATATTTATAAACAGATATGTTGCCAGAGCTTATCACGTATAAAGCTAAGAGCAGTGTGAACAGAATAAGTAAAAAGTATTAAATTAAAGGAAGTTGATAATTGACATAAGATATTCTCGAACGTTTATAGCAGCAGACTGTATGGAATCTTAATTCTTTTATCCTTGTTTCTTTTGCTTAAACTGGTGAAATATTTTGTATACCTACCTATCTATGTTTGTCAATGAAATGAATACTGCGGTATCATTGTGCAGTTTTAGGTTATTATTGTGTTGAAAGCTATCCTATGCTATGTAATAATACAAAGAAAAGATAAGGCATTAAAACTCGCTGAGCGCTACCATGGTGAAGTGTTGTAGGTAGGTGTTTTTTTCCCCTATAATAGCCACAGGCTACTGACCGGTATTACTGACTATGACATTACGGCTATACGAACTTTTATTACTTATTTAGCTGTTGAATCATGAAAATAAAATGATTACTTTTTAAAATGAACAAAAAAGTATTATAGCTCAGTTGGTAGCATATCTGCCTTCAGAGCTCTAGGGCGTGGGTTCGATCCCCATCCAGAGCAAACATTTATGTGACGAACATATATGTTTGTTCTGTGTATGAGTGTAGTATGTATTATAAGTACCTATGTATTTACAAAAAAGTATTCTATCAGTTATCTGGTTTCCATATTACAAGCTTTGCTTAGTTTGGGGCTAGATGGAGCTGTGTGAAAAATGTCCACCGATATTTATTAAGTAACAAGCACGGACAGCATTTTGCTTTTGTATTTACATTTGTTATGAAAATAATATGATTTCTAATTAATTTTAATTAATTATTAATTTTTAATATTAATTAATTAATTTTTAATATTAATTAATTAATTTTTATTTAATTAATAAGAAATCAGGCAGGTGCTTTTTACTTATCTTTAAAACGTCATCAGTCTGCTCTGGATAAGTTCACATACGTTGACCCTAACCTTACCCTTACCGACATGCCCGCTCAAACTTGCTTTATAAATCTCTTTCATCAAGCTTCTTTTATTCATCCTAACTACGAGTTCGAACTATCCAAGTATTCCTTTCTCCGCCATTCTTAAGAAACTTTTAAAAATGAAAGTAGTTTCAAAGTATTTATTCCTACACTTTATTTGTATTTTTTTCTTCTAAAATAACTTTAGAGCTCCAAAATGCATACCAGTAACAAAATAGGTTCAGTGCTTATAAAACAAAAAATGCGAAATAGCATGATTGATCTCCAGTAACTCTACCCTTCCATTTCTACGAACGTGTGTCTACGATGAACTGCCAATAAAATGTGCACACAGCCGATAGGGGTAGCAATAACGTAAACAACTGTATTGATGTAACCATTTACTAACAAAGTATACTAAACAGTAAGCACCGCTGCTTAGGAACTTAGAACTACAGAGATGTATTTTACGTCATACACATATTCAAATTCATATAAGGGGGAGGCCTTCGTAAGGGGGAGGCCTTCGTTCAGCAGTGGACGTCTCCGTGCTGATGATAATGACATATTCAAGTGTCTACTTACTTGAATATTACATTGTGATTTTTTATAATAACAGAAGGTTAATCTCTCCGAATTCAGTCTTCCAAATGTGTATTTGAGAAGCACCTAATATATCTATGTAAGAAAATGTGTTTGCACTTAAACCCCGTCACACACTTGGCTATAATATATATTTCAATTTTTGGATAAAAAATATATCGTAATATGCCATGCTATAATTTATCTTATTATATATTAGAGGTCGCCCGCGACTTTATCCGCGTACGGAAGAAATTCGTCCCGCTCCCTCGAAATTCACCACTTTTTACAAATAATGAGAATTCTGGGTGTTTGTTTGTGTTCTCGATAACTTACGGTGAATAGCAGACAACGCTCAAAATGATGGTTACGAATCGATTTGATCAAAACATATTATTGCAGAATCCAGCCCTGTTAAGTACGGAGCCAACATCTGGGGACCGGTCTCACCCGTTTTGCAGGCCCACGCAACTCCCATAGCTCTACCACATCATTTTACAATCCAGCTTACATATCATACACGCTATCCACTGCTGCAAGGCTGAGAAAATAGTAGATACTTTCAGCAGCAAGACAGCATTGGTTGCGCATTTACGAAGAAGGTTTCCAAGACTGGTCGATAAACAACTTAACTTCATAAAAGCTCAGGTTCTCGAGTGGACACCTAATAACCACCAGTTAGTTACCAAACTATTTGCATCGGACGGTATTTTTCCTTGAAACGGCTAGCCCTGCCTTATATTTCACTTGCCTTACCAGAAAACTTAACGTTTTATCGGGGCTGGGCTATAAATTATTATTGAAATGGCTGTAATTGCATATTCTGTCATTTCAGATAAATAGCGAAAAGTACTTCGAAATCTTTTTTATTTTGCATTTTCGAGCTGTTAATGTAGAGCTAGTTTATATTCCTCACACTACATAATTGTGTTTACATAATTGTGTGTACGCTCGCTTTACTGACACGAATTTATGTTTACGACTTATCCATACAGAATAGCTATTTATTTGGTCATCTCTGCAGTTCAAGGCATGTGGAGGACGGAAGTGACGCGCGTCTGGCCGCGCCTTCCGCTCGGAAGCGGCAGTTCCTGATGCCTTCATGGTCAAATGACTTTCCGTATCAACGATAACTGTTGGTTCAGAGGATTGCTCTTTATCTTAAGGTTGAACGTTAATGAATGAACGATAAGGAAAGTTTTGGAAGAGGTTTTTTGTAATTATGATTTATGTTTATACGAGTATTACTATGTTGACTATATACAGGCTGTTAGTTGAACACCGTTATCCTTCTAGGATTTCATTGTACTCATCATTTTGAACAACTTTTACTATGGGGCCAACACTGAAATCCTAGAAGGATAATGGTGTTCAAACTAACACCCCGTATTATGAAACAATATTTGTGAGACAGAATGAGGACTAAGAAGTCTTGGTACAACTAAACTACTACTACTACTTACTGTTTGATTACTATTAAACATGTAAAAGATTTGAATCAACCTACCTATCATCATCAGCCAGAAGACGTCCACAGCTGGACGAAGGCCTCCCCCTTAGACCGCCGCACTGTACGTCAACCTGCCTGTAATGGTTTTCTACTACTTACTCAGTGTGAACTCAGCTTATTTCTTATGAATTAGAAACGTTTTGGAGTATTTTATTAGGCATTTAATGTTACACGTACACAATGAACACATGTTAGGGGGAGGCCGCTTAAAAGGGATGTGGAGGGGAATTGTACCTATAATACAATAATAATAATGGGTGATAATTGGCTTACTTGTTCATACTTTTCTGTGTCCTATTTTTTTTGTAATAGCTGTTTGTTTTTCAAATAATAAATAAATAAATAATCTTATGGAGGCACAGATTTGTCGTCCAGCTATTAGTTGGCGATATCATCACTATCGCGGGTCAAACATTAATGGATTAGTACAAGAAGCCTAGCAGTACCTATATACTTTATGCCCTATGGCCAATTTCTAGCAGTATCTGAGTACGAATAATGACCATGTATAATGCTAATTTTAACAACTTTTTACCCGATCCAATCATTAAAATATTCCTGGTAATTTTAGACTCTGACAGCAATGCTTCTAAAATACATGAATTACTTAATTGTATTGTGATGTTGTTAGCTCCGAGCGCTTTACCAGATTCGTAAATTAAATGCAAATGGCAAATTAAATGGCTTTAAATTAAGTGCTCTTTGAAGTATGCTACAAGGATAAAAATAAAAATTGTAAGGCTGTTAGACACAGCTTGGTGTTTAAAATGTGCTGTGAGAATAATTATACGTCATAGACTGCTAAAACCGAAACTATTGGAGATGTATAGTTTGTATAAAATTTTATAAGGGAACCTGTATGTGTGCATACATGTTCCCTTATTAACCTGTATGTGTGTATATCCCGTAGTCTATGTAGGTAGTATCTAGGTATGCCACAGTCAAAATATCTGTGCACCTCGCTGGAATGCGGCACCTCTCCTGTTTCGTTCTTCAGCTCCCACCGTTTACCTAGTTTATTATTAATTGATAATTATATTACAAAACAATAGTTCTAGTTAGCTCCCAGTTGCATAGATATTTTGACCGGGTTAAAATATCAAAACCACGCAAAAAATGCGTTTTTTATTTATTTCAAAGGATATAAATGTTTGAGACATTTCCTACACGCATTTGACCTAGTGATAATAAATCTTCATACCGCCACCAACCATGCCAAAATGTATTATGTCTGTACAATGTAAATACATACTTCGTCGCACTTGTCGTAAACATCATTATTAAACTAATGAGTAATCGACCAACTATGGAGATCAATCGATACAACGCCGTTTAATGCCCTTCCGTCTTCAACACAACAAAATCGTCACGCCAGACAAAAAATTCGCCAACGTGAAGTCATTACAGGCTGCGTCATAATTGGTTCGCCGAAACAGCATCTGTGTCTCACAAATATTTATCTGATATTCTCGTAAATTGCCGGTCGCGACGCAGTTGTGGCGCAAATCAGAAGTCGTTGAACCTTTTTATAAACGATTTTCTTTAAAAATGCTATCCGCACACGTAGCAAGTCGTTAATAAATGCGGCGCAGTCAATGCGAGCACACAAGAAATGCGCATCATCGATGACGTCATTTTCCAAGCAGTCATAAAGTATACCGTGGACTTAAGGAAATGCTAAACTGAAATGCACAATGCATGATATTTACGAAACTCGATACGCAATCAAAATTACGCCTCTACAAAGTAAGTCCGTTAATAGGTACTTTTGCGTAAGACATGTTGGAGATCCAAGAAATGGACTTTGAAAACGTTGGTATGCGCGCTCACGAGGAAACTTAATCTGTTGTTAAACAGTTTCACTATAACAGCTTACCTATAACTCAACGCAGACCTCGTGCCAGCTATTTTAAACATCGCTTAGTAGTAAATTACTAAGTAGCTCTACCTATCTAAAATTACGATATTATAATTATGGACAATGTGCTTCGAGCTGACATATAGATTACACTTTATGCAATAGGCACGTACATAATTATGTTATACTAGCACTGACTAGCAAAAAAATTGAGCTTTGCAATCATACCTAATTTCCCTTTTCTGTACGGGACTCGGGCACAACACAACACAAGCTAAAATAATGTACATGTGTGTCAAACAGGTTTAACGAATATTAACATGCGCCAGGAGTTCCTAAGCAAAACAATACCTAATCATGAGCAGAATATTGGTTAGCCAACAATAGTCCTATTGCGATTGACGAGCCCGAAATCATGCAAATACTTTTTCTGCGAAGCACTTTTGAAGCCTATCAGCTCAATTTATTCCGAGTGTACTGGCAGTTCAAACGGTCAGATAAGACGCCCATTTGCCACATCCTTATGCCAAGGACAGCGTTCGCCGGCGGCGAATCGCGAACGAAATGCTAATTCGTACGCTACAGTGAATACCTTATGCGATCTTAAAAAACTGCCATGCTGACATTCGAGGCCACCATAGGAAAACGCCAAAGATAAATACGGCACACGATTCAAGTACAGACAAGGATGTCCAATTACTGCTGTTAATCATTTAGACACGTATGGTATACGAATAGCGTGGACCGGTTTCGATGAAAAGGCTATTTCGTACTAGTAATGCGATATCAATTCGAACTAGTTCCCATTAAGGCAAAGATACTTATAGAATCCTAGACCAAACTTGACTCAATGACTGTTACAGATGAATATGAATAAGTTTGCGCTGCGAGGCTTGTTTTGAATTTGAATTACTCGAGCTATCTTTCACAGTTCATGAATGACGTTATTGTAAACATAGATACTATGTTTACTACGAGTCTAAATCCATTAATACCACCTCGGAGAACATGAGTCGGAGAAAGATAAACATGGCCGGAATGAAAGCGGGTCGTTGGCAACAACAGAGAGACGCATCCGCCAAAAATAAAGTCCTTGACCTTCCCGTTCGGAGTTTATCTCATTTAAAAATAAAAGTAGCCGTGAACTTGGAAATGCGAGTGCGAGTAGCATTGCTAACTCATGTAGGCAAGTCGGGCCTGTTGGCCTTCGGTGGTTCACGAACAAGGCCCCTTTGTGTCAACTCGACTCGAGATACCGCCTCAGCCTGTATGCCGACTATTTAGCTCCGACCACGCTCGTATTTAACCGACCAAGAAAAATAATACAGGCATTCTAATTGATAAAATAAATGGTCACGTCAATGACAGTCTGACAGAAGGATCGGTTCAAGATCGCTTCTGAATGAGAATGAATCACTAATTATTTTTGCATACAATCAATTCTCAGAAATTTAGAGATCTTTAGCATTGCAATTGTTTGAGACGATCCTGACCCATACTTCATGTCACACCTGCTATAGTATCGACTTGACAAATAAGACGTATGTATTCATTTGAGATTGCTCTCTGAAGGTTTGTGTTTTGAAGATGGCCTTTAGTTGGCGTCGGCATCACTGAAACAAATTTTCTTCGTCAACAATAACTCTGTCATCTTTAATTATTAATAAAGATCAAAAAGAGGCTGTTGGGAACCTTTGTTCAATATTGCGTCGTTCTGAATATCTCGGTCGCAGCACCAATTAACTTCGAAGGATTTTGAGACAGGCGACGCTTTGTTTCTTGCGAAAATTTGGCACGTTTCAGCTATTTATGTCGATCTGATAATGGCGTAGATTTCGCTCGAAAATATGTCTTAAATAGGCGACGACGACCGACATAGACTAGCTGTTCACCTTCGTGTAGGAGCTCAAGCTGGCTGATTAGGATCGCTTTAATGCCCGGATCAAGTTGGTAAATGCCCCGGCTCTACACGATGGTCGCAGAATTCGTACCAACGCTGTTTGGTAATAGGTTGGGTATATGCATGTGTTTTATTTACTAAAAATAATAGTTTAAGAGGAAGTATTAACTGAATCAAAAATTAACAGTTACAGTTTTTGGAAGGAAACATTCTGTCCGTTTCCAGCGAAAGACGTGCTATTATAAAATTAGTTCAGTTAAACCTTAAAACCTGTTGAACCTTAGTTTTATTAAAAACCATGCTCATTCCCTATTGTGCTTGACATCCACACGTTAGACATAACGTTAAGAGACTAGAGATGGCTAAATCAGTAAGTTTTACATTACTGAGTGCACATCATATATTTTTATTACCTATTGAAAATAAACCTGGTTAAAAAAATAAATGGTGGCTTATCACGCACCGTAAAACATTGGAACATAAATATATTAGCTAATGTATTGATGTATATTTTCTATGTAAAAACGAATACAGATTAGCTAGCTACTAACGTATTTGGTACCCAGCCTGACTTCAAAAAGTTTTTGTAAGAGCGTTGGGGCCAAAGTATTGAGCCAGCCTTACGCCCTGTCTCGGCTCTCCCAGCTCTATAATAAGGTGGCATGTAAACCTGTGGGGAAACCTATGAATAATACTGTCTCGACTTATTCTTAGGCAAGCAAATAGGCACTTATTCTTGATGAAACTTTAATTGGTAAGTATATTACCATGAGGCAGTAACTCCATAAAAAAAATCGCGAGATTACTAATAAACCCTTCGAATGTCTCAATGTAATAAGTGCCCTCCTATGCAGTCATGCCCAGGTCTACGTTTTGTTACTTGACAGGTACTCAAAGTGTTAGACTCAAAATATCTTTGAAATTTTTGCAAGCAGGCATTATCTATTACCATCACGAGAACAGCAAGGTTCTGATCATCATCATCATCGTCAGCTCGGAGACGTTCACAGCTGAACGAAGGCCTCCCCCTTAGACCGCAACCCTTTGTACGAAAAGTCGACAACCTGCCATTTGCATCTAGCGGTTGCCCGCGACATTTACAATGTCGTCGTCGACATACCGTCGTCTACGCTGCATCTTCCGGTTCGCGGTCGCCACTCAAGAACCTTTCTTCCCCATCGGTTGTCAGTTCTTCGAGCGATGTGGCCTGCCCATCATAATGCCCATGATGTGGCCTGGTTCTGATCATAATTTACTTATTACCATAAAAAATAACAAATCCATCGTTACGTTCTCGTACCAGAATATGTATTAATATAAATTTCTATAAAAACGAAATGATTCAATATTAATCAGCCTTATTCACTACGTAATGAATCGGATTGATTTACAAAAAGGACATGTCCTATCTAGTGCTCTAATTCAGACAGATAATATTGGCAGTAAGCAGAATTGGACAAAACCGTCTTTGTAATGTAGCCAACCTAAGTAGCAAACTTGCTTAAAATAGCGAGTTAATTGGGTGACGGTATCTTCAATAACTGGACGATGTGTTTATTTTCCTCTACTGTCTCCTATCGTGTGTAGATAGGTAATAAAAGTGCTCATAGTTAACAAAACAAACAAACCCAAACTGAACCGGTCAGTTGTTGGCCATTAGGGAAGTTCTAGTGTCATTATCATTTCAACTACCATTTTTGTCTGTTGTCTGTTGTTCAACTCACTAATAGGGTAGTTAATAAAATATGATAAATACTTAAGAATGACATTTTAACTTCCTAATGGCCTACAAATGCCCATATATCATAAACACACATGGTAACCAGAAGCACTGACCTAGATCAGCGACATGATATAATGGATGAAATATTAAATTCAGCTGTTAGTAGGTACAAGATTTTAATCGGAAGAACAAGTTTTCGCGCAAACCACATCGTATACTGCATCTCCGCAGTGCTAGATTCGGTCAAGCGCAAGCCTATCAACAAATTAAAAAAAAAACTATTATACTTACTAACATTCTTTCGAAAGGTGTACTCCGTTCGGATCCCAAGGCCTGATCCGTTATTTATTTTTAATGTAAATTTTCAGTCGGTTCCCTACCTAATTGTCAATTCCGCTCGGATCCCAATAATGGTTACAGGACCTTCATTAAATAATAGTTACTCTAAGAAAGTTAGCAAAAAAGTTCTGTGACTATTAAAACTAGTAATAGATCTTACGTTACGACTTACGACCCAACCGCTGCACCACGCTGCGCCGACTGAACATAGAGAGAGAGAAAGAGAACGAATGCCTCCCTCTCATTCTTAAAAAAAAGGAAGGAGAATAATTTAGATTTTCGCCTGGATGAAAGTAAGTAAGAAACCGACCGTTTCGTACCTCTTAGAACTTCTGCCTATCTGGTACTTTGAAAATATGTAACATCATAGAAAATTGTGTGAAAAGTTTTATTTTGCAAACTGTACCCAAATAAGTACCTAAATATGTTAGAAACATAGGTGGAATCAAACCGGGATAGTAAATATATATTATTTGAATTGATCCCTCTTTTTCGACAAAATGTGGGACCAGGCCGGCATAAAAAAATACTAAATAAAACGGATCCCATGTGGTATCTCTTCATGGGATCGGACCATCATACACCGAAAAAACTCCTATAAAACATCTAAATAAGTAACATTATAATTATAGTAAATTATTTACATATAGGTATAGCGAACTCCACAGTCTAGCGAATAGAAAAATAAAAACGAAATTAGAGCGTTTTACAGCTTACTTAATAATTACGGTACTAATTTGGTGTAACCCTAGTTAGACAAAGGTTGCCTTTCCTCCTTTGCAGTCTTGATGCTCGATCGGTCTTCGACTTAATAGTATTCTTAGGGTCCGTTTACCCAACGAGACCTGTTGTCTTGCTTTTGCGGGAAAGCAAAGCAAAATGAAGTTCTATACGTGTTGTATGAGATTTTTTTGTAAACACGATAAGGCCCTCGGTTCGTCAGTCCAACTTGCACTTTGCCGGTTTTTGTATTACAAAAGAATATTCTTACCCAGCCACGCCTTGATACGTAGTGCTATTTACTTTTCTATGGCCTTGGTGTGGCTCGTTTTTTTTTTGGTGATATCAAAATAAGCGCGTATTCTTGCAAAGTTACGTTACAATTTCAATTAATCCCATAGCTAAAACATAAATTTTTGTATAAAATATTTTTGGTTATGTTTTAAGAAAATTGCTTGGTATGTTGCTCAAATAGTTACCGTTTCAACATTGTTTGCGTAGGTATGTTAAATCAGAATAAAAAAGCTGCAAACTGATTAAGCAAATGGAAGTCGCGCTTTCGAGCGTGCATGGAGGAGGCTTCAAAGGCGAACCGCAAGTGGAACGACCAGTTTTTAGATCATCCCTCCCTGCTCTGAATACCACCGCCTCGGGCTTTGAGCCTGTTCAGACTACGCTAACATACAGTTTCTAATATTTCCCAGTGCGCGGCTGTAACATCATCCAACCAGCTATGAATGTAAGTATACAGAGAGAAATTGAATTCATTATCAATATCTTAGGAGGTCATTAAACTCAACTGTTTCATATTGCGTATCATGCGTAATTGCATTTTTTTTTGTATGGGACAGCCGATTTTTTTTTTTGCGTTTCAAGGTTGGTTTTGTGGTAAGTACAAGTTGTCTATTATGATGTGTTAAATGATCCCCTGAGATATTCAATGCCACCCTGTCTATTATGTAAACACATAACAGACACTCTGTCTCCACGAGAAAAAAATATTCTGCGTTCAAATGACTAGATTGAACCAGGAATTAATGTAATTTTGTTGTGTGCAGAGAAATTAATTGGAGATACTTATTTTTTGAAAAGTAAAATTATCGTACATGACATGTTCCTTACATGACGATATCTGAAAGTTCAGTGGTAGAGCGGGCGGGAAGATGTTTTCTCGCTCAAACAAGTAAAAAGAGTACACTCAAAGGCACGGACAACCAACTATACACCTAAACCTAAACCTCTATTAGTTGTTGTCTGTGTCTCTGAGTGTGCTCCATGGCATTCTTTACCCAAGAAGTCTTGGTACCCAGCATTGCGTGAAACGATGTAATAAAGTATAGTACTTAGAACTTAGGCATGTAATTCATTGCAGTTGTAATTCATAAGACCATAATATTATAATAATAAAGCAGGCATGTATAATTACTCGACTAGTTCTATAAGTATCTAAATTATAATTCCGTAAAATGTATGGATTAATTTACTATGTGATAAGATAGATGTAGCTTAGTCTGAAAAGACCTTATTGCAAACAGAAATACGTAGGTACATAAGTTTACGATAGGTGTTTCTAGCAACACCTTAAAATTTTTTGTTCACACAATGTGTAAAAAACATTTAGGGGATTTTCGCATAAGCAATCAATACATCGCGTTAACTCGTAGTTCATCATACAAAAACGTGGGTCTAGACAACTAGACATTCGAATGTCAGGATATTTGGAGATAATAGGAGCCTAAGTATGAAGATGAAGTTTTGTTTAATCGTATATTACAGACTGATTCAAACTTAATTCGCTGCAAGCGAGACTTTGCGATTGTTCGCACAATATACTAATTTTTGCTACTGCGCAGCGTCTCGCGCCTAAGTTCACAGCCGCCATTAAGTTAAGTTTAAATCGGCCTGTTCTTTACCTGTACTAGAAAAAGACTGCCACCTACTGTGATTATTCCAACTAAATTTTTTATAAAGTAATTTTTAGGCTACTATTTATCTAAAAAACATTTCAGTGGAATGGTCGCTGCAGATAAAACTGCGGAACGCAGCTAGGTTGATGAAACCGGGCTACGAAATGTTTTGACTTTATATCCATACCAAAGGCACCTTCAAAGAAATGCCGACACATACTGAAGTACTTGTATCTCACAAGCAATTATTGCATACCCACAAAATATTATCTCTGGAATAAATAGATTTTTCTTTTCAACTGACTTCAAAAAAGGAAGTTCTCAATACGACTGTATGTTTTTTTTAAGTGTACGTTTCGCGATTACTCCGTCAATGGGTGGTTTTTCGACGGCCAATAATAAAAATATATCTCAAAAATCCGTTAGATGGCGTTGACGAGACATGATTCTGTATAGTCTGTGGTTCTGAAGATTTTGAATGAATAAATCAAGACCATAAAGTCCAAAAATAAAAAAAACTTATTTAATTTACATCAGGAAAGGTATTCACAACCCAATCGGATAGGTTTCCGTTCGGATCCACATTCTCCGTCTGTGTCATCAAGAATGTAGAGGACTGGGACGGATAATGTGGATCCGAAGGAAAACCTTTCAGATTGAGTTGTAAATACCCCTGCAGTTCTGTCAAGCTTTATTTGTGGTTATCGTTTGTCTTAAAAAAGTACTTGCCCATGGTATTTCCTATGCTTTTATTCTTCCACATCACAAATTAGATTAGTATTAATAGTGAGCTAGTGAGTGTGTTTGCTTTTTCATTAAAAAAAACGAAAAAGGAGGATTATATCTCGTCAGCGCCATCTATCATTTGAATGTAATTCTACGTTCTGTTCTGACAGCTGTCAGAAAACGTCCCATAATGAATTGATTTTGATGATTCTTTTTTTTGGTAGGTCATACTTCAGAAGTGGTCGCATATACATTTTATCAAAATCTGTGCCGTAGTTTGATTTTTAAATCAAAATATCTGGTAAAAGATGAGAGATGATGAAAGAGGTAGGTAATAGAATTTGAAGTCAGTTTTCTTTTTAAAGTTATTATTATGTTTTAGTGACGAGTCCATACGTAACCAGTCATGATATTTTATTATTAGTAAAATTGTTTGTTGTGAATGTACAGGCTGATTCTAACTTAATGGCGGCTGTGAACTTAGGCGCCAGACCCTCCTATAAAATCATTGCGCGAGACGCAAAAATTAGGCGTGTGGTGTGCGTACAATCGCAAAGTCTCGCTTGCAGCGCACTTCACAGCCGCCATTAAGTTTGAATCAGTCTGTAACTATATGATAATAAATATAATTCTACTTATTCTATTCAATTATATTCTGTGCCGCTCTTTCATCCTGAAAGCAAGGCAGAATTACCTACTCGCTGAAATCCTAATGACAGCTATAATTTTAAACAATTACCTACCTCGGAATCCGTCCCCAAAGCAAAAGCTCATGATTATGTCGACTTGCACGACAAATCACGAATGTAGGAAATGAATCCTAAGAAATTATTAGTGTAGGTTCCATTACAAACTGACCGAGTCTCTAGAGTTGACCAAATGGTAGAACTAAAAATGTTCTATGGATTTATACCAACTTTGTTTAGAAACAACGACAGCGGCTCCCTCATTCAACACTACAGATAGTTGTCATACTGTTATAACACTCTTCCTCGTCCGGACTGCATCGAGGCCGTTCTAATCTTCCTGAATACTAATCATATCTTATTATTTCCTATTCATTATGACGTCAGTTTTCACTGCATATCGTGACGTCATCATAAAATATAACTCTGTTTTTCGTTCATTGTTCAAACTTGTTCGCCTTGACATTTTGTTATGATAATTTGGTTAAAACCTTTAGTTAAAACATACTTAAGGCACTAAAGCAGTACATTATCAAAGTCGCATCCATTTAGAAGTTTGTTCCAAACAAGGTAGAATATTATACGAAGTTTTAAAACCCTGGAGGATTTGTCAGAGTTAATCATTTATGGATACTTCTCCGCCATCCCGAACAAAAGAAACAACTTGAAGGGGGACAATGAAAAATGAATCTCAGCAGCTAGATAGGATCTTAAATTAATTTAGTGTTGTGAAAAATGAAGGCCCCTGTTATTTATTCTTGATTTAACTTAGGAAAAATGTAAGCAATTATGGAAAATAAATAAAGAATAAAACTTGAAAGGACAATTTAGCTATAACTGTAAAAGTATGTGTGGATTTTTTAATCTAATTACTTACATTTTAAAACCATAATTATGAATGCTTATACTAAATACCATCTGTACATACATTATTATTTATCTGTAACCACCAAGGGTATTGAATGGATATGGAAGAGCAAAGGCATTAATTTTAACTAATTTTACCATATTATTATTATGTCTCTTACTATGGATCATTGTTATCTGCAATAAAGTTTTATTATTATTATTCACATTATTTATTCACTTTCTTAAATCTAAGTTTTTTACAATATAAATTTAAAAACATAAATATTATAAAAAACCTAAACCTAAAGTGCCACCGGCAGCGGGGCAGGGCTCAAGCTGGCGGTGGTTAGGGCTGCAGAGTGAGGAACCTCCTGACAATGCGTGCCGTGTCAAGTACCACTGGCTTTTGTATCTGACCCTTGACCCAACCGTCTAGCGAGAGCCTTTTGAGGTATTATTATGGAAAATAAATAAAGAAAAAAACTTGAAAGGACAATTTAGCTATAACATATTTTATTCTATATTTATTTATATATTTATTATTATTATTATTATTTATATTTACTCTTTAGAGTTCTCTCGTTTTCGAGGTAATTTTACTATTTTTGCGGGCTTTTAGCCAAACAAAAACAGAATTGTTAATTTATATTTGGTTGGTCAGACGACAGAAATTTCCGGACTATTCTGCAAGTATTTAATATGGCTGCTTTTTGTATTAAAATACATGTGAGTTTGTGAATATTCAGTGTTTCTAAACTTGTCAATAGTGAGTGCGGAATAACGCCGGTTGTTGAAATTATGATTGGTATGGTTTTTACAATTTTGACTTTCCATTGTGACTTGATTTCAACGGTTAAATCAGTATATTTGGCAATTTTTTCAGTATAGGTGTTTGATATATTGTGGGTGTATTATTATTAATACTAGGTTAATTTTATTCAATTATAGGATACCTACTTAATGAATCTTCCGCTTGTCAGGCACTCTATCTGAAATAATAAGACTAAATTTGAATTCAAATCTTGTTCTACACGTTCTACAGTTGAATGTCTTTAGTTAGCTTTACGTGTGACCGTATCAATATCAACAACAATAGGGACCCGGGTAGCCGAGCATACCACCGCATTTTAATTATGTTACGTCGTTAATATTTAAAACTTTTATTTAAAAAGCTTTAAAAGTAACGTGTTATTAGATATTCTCTAGCGTCTGGTGAGGACAATGCGACGGGACGCCTTTAGGGAAGCGCGTGACCAGACTCCCAAGCTGCGTTTGGGACAGAGAGGTGCTTACGAGCTACTTTACGAGACATTTTTATCGATAGATTTTTATTCCATCGTTAATATTCGTCGCTTTGCTTTGGCAAGTGGGTAATTTACTTGCAATGGGTGGTTCATCATTTACTTACAGTTTTTGTACTTTGTTTTATTTAAAATCTTATTTGAACTACTGTTGGAACATGGAATACATTTCCCATATTTTGATATTACTGAATCGAGAAAAGGAAAAAGTTTAGTTAAATATTTTGTACGTACAAACAAAAGATTCCCACGAGAACAGAGTTTGCCGAATCAAATAACGCACGATGTTCAGTTACATGGATTGCGCATTTACTGCAACAAACGCTATAATATTACTTGGTAATATGAGTATAGCAGTAGTTGATGGTTATCATAAAACATTTAAAATAAAAACCATTAAATATGATTTAAGTAAAAACACTGTAGGTAATAATTTCTATAGCCAAATAATAAATGGCTTTACTTGTATATTTGTAAATTATCCTTTGCTACAATCTACGAGAATATACGTACCAAATAGTGACATTCACTTCAGTTACTTGTCTAACATTACAAAGATTTCTCTACAAACAGACGAATATAAATAACTCACTAAATATATTACGTATACTTGTCAATCTTGTCTAGTTTTGTGTATCTCAAAAGTTCCAACGTCACACAATAGCATTCCCGATATAAATAATTTAAAGCCGATTTCGTAGAAATTCGAGGTCTTAGAACGGTCTCGAACACTTTATTTTTAGCCGTATATAATAATAAAAAGCCAATCTGCATTTTCTGTATGATTTCGATAAAGTAGTAAATAAATTTCTTTATCTGGTTGGAAATGTTAAGAATGTTTTCAACGAAATAGCAATAGCGCTTTGCAATTAATACATACACATTTTATAGACAGGATTAATATCACTCTCTGCACCGGCCCTCTCTGACCATATAGACACGCGTGGATGCTTAATTGCATTGAAATATTTTATTTTATTTATTTCTTGTAATCGACAGCGTTATATTACTCTACATGCAATATTACTACAGTAATTAAACTTTGGGCCGGAGATATTAGACAAGGCCAAAGATATAAGACGGTTTAATATGTTAATGAACATAAAAATATCGATATCGACATCAAGCATCGAAACTCTAGTAATTGTGGTAAGCTTTACGCAGCCGGCGTACCTACTATAAAAGTGCATTGTACAGTGTACATGCACCTCTTGGAAATTTTACTACGTCGTCTAGATTGACATTCCCTACATTGTGCAGCCATTGCTTTTCTACAAAATCTCTACTTGGGGTTAGGAACGGCAGCACTAAGCCGAAAAAAGCTTCTTGTACTCATAATATTGTAAACAACTTTTAGTATGGTACCGCTCTCTGAAATCACGAAAATAAATCAGCTGTGCCTTTTAAAATGGACATTTTATAGCTCGACAAATGAAATAACTAAAAATTATTGAATATCGCATTAAACCTTTAGGGCTTTGATGCATATGAGTGAGTGAATGAGTATGTTGCCGGTAACTTTTATTAAATGTAATAAAATTTTTCGATATAGTCGCCTTTTAGCGTAATACACTTGGAATATCTTTTTTCTAAACTTCAAATTCCTATCTTAAAAAACTGAAATTTATTCATGCATAGATATTTAATAACCGCACGCAATATATTTTTTTTCCATTTTCGACAACACGCTACGACAAACGCCTGCAAACAAAAGATTAATTATTTTTGTAAAACAAATGTATATATAATTTTTTTTAATCTTATCAATATTCCAGCTTTACCAGCCAGTATTTACTTTTTCGCTTCCATAGAGTTTCTACCTTATTCTCACTTTATAATGAACGCCCTACGTATTGTCACGTATTTTGATGATAATATATATATAGACCCGAAGCTATCGTAGGTAAGTAAATATTTAACTTGTCTGGGTTTTTTTTAATGAATGACTGATGCTGTTGGCCTCAGATGGCCTCTACAGCGTCACCGGACTTTAGGCAAGCGCAAATGGCACTAGGCCTAGTTTAGGTTAAAGGCGACTAGCTCAAGGGTACCTCAGACGGTACGAACCTCGGCTTGCCCGTCGCCGGGAGTGTGGTCATACTTGCCCTAGCACCCCAGAAGGGGTATGCCCTGGGGCCCTAGTATGTTGATCTGGTTGACTATTTGGAGATAATCTAACCGATCTTCTGACAGATCTTGGGAGTCCTCGACCTCGCCGGCGAGGTCGGTGCGTGTTTGTGTGCCTCTGGTAACCGGCGCCTATACCAAAAATGGAATACTTCCTGTTGCTAGGAATGGTCGGATCGGGCGAGCCCAGCGCCGCCGAGGTGATGACGGCGATGGGGTCGTCCGGGTCGCCCAAGACGTGGCTGGGGCGTCTACGGAAGGGGGGTGGGTCTGTCGTGTCTGTCGTATAGTTCGAGGCTTGGACTATGAGTGGATTGGGATGGTGAGGGGCCGCATCGTAATAGCGGCGCGAAGCATACTTAATATACTGACGGATAGAGGTTCTGACGGTTCGAGATCGCAGTGCCGGTCGGAGTTTCGCATGAACCAGCTAGCGCCGACTGCTCTGCGGATGAATCTATTTAGTATGACTTGGAGTTTCTCTAGGTCTATGCTAGAGGCGTGAGCAAACGCCACGGAGGCGTACGTCATGATGGGGCGAATACAAGTTTTGTAGATTGTGACCTTATTTCTAAGGGACAATTTACTACGCTCGTTGAGTAGGGGAGTGAGCCGGCCTAAGAAGAAGGCTGCTCGGTTGCGAACTATCTGAATATGCTTTGAGAACGTGAGTCGACGATCAACGGTCACACCGAGATACTTGGTCCCGGTAGCCCATGGGATGGGCTGGCCGTGAAGCGTGATATGCTTCGAAGGAGGTCTTTTGGTCGGATGAAAGTACACGGCTGCACTTTTTTCGGGGTTAACGGTGATAGCCCACTTCTTGAACCAGTCTCCGAGGAGGTTGAGGGCTCGTTGAAGGTGGGCTAGCTGAATGACCTTGTTCCACCTTTGTCTGGGATTGGCTAGCCATACAATAAGTACCTAATTAAGCTCCAGACCATTTTGAAGATTTAAAATCACTGAATATGAAAATGAAAAATCGCAGTCTGTGAAATTACTGAGAATAATGTTACAAAGCTTCAGTAAAAAATATACTTCAGCAAAAAATATATTATGATAACAAGTTTTAGAAACTTAAAATGGGATTAGACTATGCCCACTTTTAAAAATTAAAATTTGCTTAGATCGAAATTGTATTTATTTCTTAACCTTTGTAATGTTATTCTGAGTAATTTCAACGACTGCGATTTAGCATAACTACCTATATTCAGTGATTTTATACATTCAAAAATTATGAAATGCGCGGGCGAGATAGCGGCACGCAGCATTCTGAGCCTTAAGTAAATTTTGCTATGAAATCTCTCTTTAGTTATTTTTTTTGTAAAATAGACCTGCAGGGCTAACATGCGCACCGCGAGAAAATGTTATCGTGTCTTTATGTCGTGCGAAAACGAGACAAACTTATACAGATTCGTAGCCTTGTCCTATTTTGTAGAATCGAGAAAATTTTCTCGCGGTGCGCATGTTAGGCCTGCAGAACTATAAGAGTAAATAGGATTGACCTGGGTATGTCCCAAAACTGTATCCAGACCCACCGGAGGACGGGCAGCAGCGTCTTCTTGGTTAACGGTGGTGAGCATTCTGGGTTCACCAAGCCGCCTGCCAAGCGTGGGGATTAGGGGATTATGGCTATCCCTCCCCATTAAGGGGGAGGCCTTATCCAGCAGAGGACGTCTTCTGGCTGATGAGTGAGTGTAAAACAGGGGACAAGATGAGCCATATACCTACTTCTTTGTATAAGTAAGTAAGTAAGTTCGTATAGGCTGAGTGGCCAGCCCTAGTGTCATAGTTAATGTGCCGCCCGAAGGCCTCTGACATGGCTGACGGTTGTTGTTATAGAAACTACAACTTCTTTGTATGAATGTCAGGTTAATGCCGATTACGTTTCTGAATGGTATAAAGGCTTTATAAAGGTGAAGGATGAGACTTAATTTCCACAAGACAGGAATTCATTTCACCATAAAATACGAAACAGCTCATTTCAAATGCAAGGCTGAGCCTTCGACTTCGCTTCTCCGAACTAAAACAAAGGCTGTGTTTATGTTAGGCTCGTATCTTTAAACTTTAAGTATAATGTTATATGTCGCAAAATAGAAACAACTTCGTTAATAGATAAACGTATTGGATCATGAATTGAAGAGTAATAAGTGAATTGGATTGGCGTAGGGTCGCCTCCCGCTAGGTGGACCGACGACATTGTAAAAGTCGCGGGCAACCGGTGGATAAAAATGGCAGGTACAGGTACGTACAGTGTGGCGGTCTAAGGGGGAGGCCTTCGTTCAGCAGTGGACGTCTCCGGGCTGATGATCATTGGCCCCAGGATCGAACCCGACGACCTCAAGATCCCGAGCATCATTGCCCAATGGACTTCCACGACTTACAGGACTTGAGTTGCAAGATTTAATATCAATAAAATGTACCTAAATACGCACTTACGAGAATTAAGTTTACATTTAGATGTAGAAGACGCAACAAGACATTTAATCCCTCATTTAGATAAAATCATAATGAAGCAGTTAAAATGAGTTGTAATGGCTTTTTACAATTTTAGCTGGACTTCAGAGTCGTTACCTTCAGCGTCCAAGAACGTTGCAACACAATATTTACATACATTTTATAGGCTTGTTGTGTACTTAAGTACGTGTAAAAGATTTATGCTACAAATAGTGTTTGTTAAGTAAACTTACCGAAATAGATTTGCGATGTGGGCGAAGTACCTACAAACTATAATGTATTAAGGTATGGATATAAGTGATTTTATATAGGTGGGAAGTAGTGTTGGGGAATAGAATAAGTAAAACAATACAATACCTAACACTTTATTGAAACCATAGAAAGGACATTAACTAGATACTATCTGTGGACTTTACAAACATAATACACTACAGATAGTCACGGCGGTCTTATGCTAAAAGCGATCCCTTCCCGACAACCCTCGAATAAATAGAAAAAGCTAATAAGTATATGAAAAAGGGACGGTGGTAGTGCAAACGAGAAAATAGTATGAATGCATAATTAAAATAACAAGATAATAGTAGCCAAGTACCTACCGCAGTACTGCGGTACCTACTGCGGTGGTACCCGTGTCCGGTGGTTCTGAATTAGGACAGGTTTTAGGACATCCTAAAACTGCAGGACGGGCAGCAGCGTCCTCTAATTAACGGTGGTGAGCATTCTGCGATCCCCAAGCCGCCTGCCAAGTGTGGGGATTATGGCAACACCTCCACTTTAAGGGGGAGGCATTCGTCCAGACGCCGTCGTCCGGCTGTTGATGACCTTAGTGTACTTATACCAAAGTTACAGGTCATAACTGGCAGATATACGCATACTTTGTCTCCAGATGATCACCTCTGCAAAACATCAAATACCTGCATTGTTAAACTAGTTAAATAATCATAATTGAAAATTGAAACAAAATAAACAATCTTTGATAGAATTTAATATGCGTGCAATTGGCTAATTTGGCGAGCAGTCGCTCGATCGACCAGTCATTTAAATTTCTTTGTTCGCAGTTTCCTGCAATAAAACGTTTTTCTTGCCAAAAATACGAGAAAGTACTCCCACAATTTACATGGCTCGTTTAATTTCGGCAGTAAACCGACCATGTACGATGGCAATCAAAGAAATCCGTTCGGATTTACGTGAGCTTTTCACAAAGACGTTTGCTTTTGTGTGAGGTCGAAAATCCCTTCGCAAACCGCTTCGAATCGTAAATCATGATGAATTAGCCAGTTTGACGAAGGTAAGGAGAGTACTCAAAATCATGGCAGGAAAGCAACTTATCGGGAAGTTTGTTTTTGTCCATAGGAGCTTCAAAATAAGTCCTGTCTCAGAGTACCTAAGCTTTTTAGTCAATTTGCGTGAAACACGTGAATCAAATTATCATGTGGGATATACATTTAATATAATCACTGCACAGCTTGAGTTATTATAATGATCACAAAAACTACTTGAGTCTACTCAAGTTGGTAAATAATTTTACGAACATTTAGAACCCTCGACGTATTTCTGGAATCCATAAGTCTTTTTCTAATGTTAAAAGTGTGAAATTCAATATTAAACACCACAAAAGCTGTTCTGAAATGGGTTTTCGAAATTATTCCGCTGTCACGATCCGTACGAACCCGTATTTTTTGTAGCACCCTCACCCTCAATCCCAGTTACTTTATCTTTAGATATGAGGTATGAAGGTATCGATAAAATATATAAAATGTTATAATTTAATCATGAATTTCATGAGGTTTTTTCTGTCTCTCATTTACGTCACCACTAGCTGCAGTTTCAAATAAAAATGTCTATAATAGGTATTCATTAACAAACAAATAATAAACTAAAACTAGAAGATAATAATAATCTCTGAATATATAGGAGAGAAATTAAACTTATACCAGAGAAATTACTGGGTATGAAGAGATTTAACATCTAATATCTCAGGTTGACTAGCGCAGTGCAGTGCGGCGCAGGATTGTGTACGCAAGTTCACAATTCTGGCTCTGCTACTGTTAGTAGCAGGCGTGACGCTTACCACCAGGCGATCGTCTTGCTCGTCTCATCACTTGACTAATACGTACCTAATTGCAGCGACAATGATAAAATTAATGGACGGAAAATAAGCGCACGGATTTTGAAAACTATATGTTGAGCGCCGGCTCTCCTCTCGCTTCAGTCATACTCTGTCTTTGCGACATGCGAGCCGTACGATACGACAATACAAACTTCTAATACATGTACATGTGTTCTTTTATTGTCATGCAGTAATTAGATTCGCTATTTCTATTTTCTGGCAAATGTAATATGCATATTTTTAGCTAGGTATGCTTTATTGTGTTGACTTGTTAATTTTGAACGATTTGCTGGGCCCGTCCATTCCATTATCACTGTCGCTGCTTAATTGTACAATTCTCAATCGAATATTCTAAACCTGCCTATAATCAGTACTAATTCTGCAGTAAGCCATTGACTTTAGATAAGATTATTATTAAGGAGAGCATTTACACAAACATAAAAGATATCTAAATATACCACATGTCCACTTCTTGCATATAGGCCTTCCCTAAAAGATACCTTATGTACCTATCTACGTACAGAAAAACGACGCATCATCTTTATCGATAAAACAAGTAATTTCAGTTCAACTCTAGCTCGTCTCTCCGGGAGACAAGTGCACGGTTGGGTTAGGTCAGGTGTCACACTCCACTGCACATGTGTACGGTATGGAGTATACCACAAACAATGCCCGACCAACGTTTGACGGGTTTTTTGCCTTTGCCTGCGTTTGAATAGGACAGAGTGCTGGCAGGATTGAATAACTCGGAGTTATGTAATAGGAGGTGAATGCGCGGTAGTCAGGTGTATTGGAATTGGAACATGGAACATTGGTACAGCTATGAGGTGTAATGGACCAAACTTAAAACAAAAGCGTAACGGCACCGCAATCACCATTATAACAATACTAACTGAAGTATTCGTTTTTAATTAAGTAAGCTCGTATTGACTGAGTAGCCAGCTTTAATGTCAGGGGTAATTTGTCCGACGGCCTCTGACATGGCGTAACGGTTACTGTAAGACAAACAACCATAATCAGCTCCGATCTACGGTAGACCCGCCAAACGCTATTCGATCGTCCGTAACTCGATTTCAGTGACCTTACCTAAAAATCCGCTACGGCATGAGTGATGAGCGCTCGTAAACTTACGAAGAAAACACACGACTATTCGTGGAAAACGTTGTTTGGTAATTAACATATAGGCAGAGCAAGCAAGTACAAGCTGCAAATGCAGGTGCTTTAATCTGGTTAAGGAAGCTATAAAAGTAAGCATTGATTTAATAAGCTGGCCATCTGAAAAGCTACTAGCTTAGGGGATGCACGCTTCAATTGCCTCATATCATGTTACCTACAGCTTTTTGCATGCTAGTGCTTTTATTTGGGCACTAATTTTTATATCCTCTAGCACTAAAATTGACATCACACAACTGTTGGTCATTCTTAAGCTCGGTAACATTTTGTTGGGGGCCTGCTTACAGTAATTCATGTCCTATTTTTAAAAGGTTTGGTAGCATTAGAAATGCTTAAAAAAGACACGAGGCTTGTATTTTGTGATTGGCTAACCATCAAGCAGCATCAATTTTCCATTAAGTAAATTCAATTTAAGCTTTCGTCACTTGGGATATCCTACGTCGCAACGGAATCAATCCTTCGACAGATCCCATTAGACGTCGTCGACCTACTTTTTGTAAACAAGACTTGTAGGGCAAATTCCATCATCACTAAAATAAGGCGACAATGTGCATTATCCACACCATCCAGTTACTATTACATCATTTACCCGTCGGACGATCAATTATCGTTGGACCGTCTACGTCTCCTGAAACCATAGGCGTGAATACGCGACACGAAAACCCGGGAGGTAAAAAAATCACCCAGTCTAATCTGAGCTGCATTACCGAACACAAAATTCGTCCTAGATGTACGCAAGATAGGCCAAGAAAAACTGGCTGATGCCACATGGTATTACGCAGGGGGGGAGGGACGCGACGTCGGCTTCGTGGGAATACTCGCACATATGGACCGCAGCTTTGCCCATATTACGCGACAGATAATAAATACTAAACTATTAAAACGTTTAGTTAACACAGTTTACAATGACCCCATAATAACCTGCACATTCGTGTTATTATGTTAAGGCTGTCGTTAGAAGTCATGTTTATTGGACGAGAAGACGGCTCGCCTTGAATGGTTACATTAGAGTTAATGATACAAAAATTATAGGTTAAAGTTGAAATGAAATAGATTTCTTAGAAGCTTTGAGTGAGTCATTAGAACCCTACTCTATTGCTCTGTCTATCTCTAAATAACGATTTACGCGAATATTACGATATTCGCGTATATGAATTGTCTCATCTTGTGCCTACTTTATACGACATTTACCTATCAATGTTAAAACTGCCACTCAAGAATTTGTTAACGTCAGTAAATAAATTCACCACCAGAGTTTGTGCGTCAGGTCCGACGTAAAATGTGGAGTTGAACTGGCAGGTTGACTGGTACCTGGCGAGGAAAACGACATGGCCACGCCAACCCTTCGTTGTACAAAGTCAAGTCCAAGGCGATTTATTTTGATTTTTGATTGATCATCCGGTGAAACTGGCCTATATCCAAAACAACGTGGAATTTTACTATTTACGTCCGCGCGCATTCTAATAAAATTAAACGAAGGGGAAATAGCTCATTGATATAGATCTAATTTAGAACAGGAATCAAGTGCAAAGCTGCTATACAGACAGAGAGAAAGAGAATAATATAGGCGCTCGTAAGACCATTAAAAATGGAGGGAACTTAAAACGTCTAGTTTTTCACAATGTATATATCTAATACCTATCTCCGAAACCTATTAGCGGAAAAATCTGAATTACTCCAAGTAGGTACCTCGGTAAGTGAGATGATTGATATAAATGAGAAGTAGATATGCCTGAAAAATTCAACGCTTTTCCTTAACTTCATCGTTTCGCATTTTGTATTTAATTTTATAGGAACTTGTTTAGCATTAAAAAGTATTGTATGAATCAGTTCAAATATTATTTATAGTTCACAGAACACAATATATTTGTGCCTGTCGGTAATGTCGTTTCTAACACACAATTAGACGCTATTGGCACCGGGACCGGGAGCTGGCATTGGCATAGGTTTGGTACGATGAACCCTGCACGTGGGTGAACGGGCGTGGCACGAGACCGAAAGTGCAAGTGCAACGAACGCACCTTTATCTCAGTGGAAATAGATCAACAATATATGAGAAACTACATAGATAAGATAGCCCTAAGATCGACGTGTTGCTGTTGTGTGCTAGCTATGTGACTTAGAAGTTTGAACCAAAGAACAATTAAGGATGGTAATAGAATCGGTCTCTTGAAACATTGTTTATCTTATTTTATCACTCGTTGCAAAAGTGTATTAAAAGAATACAATACACAAAAACATTTCATTTCAATATTTTGTCTCTACTTATATCTTTACCGATACCGCGTCTCTATCTATCAAATTCTGAAACCGTAATATGTCTGTTTATTTTATAGAAGTGCTGTTTCATCGGTATTAGACGAATTATTACGCACTGTGTTTGTAGATGATTTAATTATTTGAAGGGGGTGAACCTCATTGATCGACCATATCTTTAAAACCTATTAATATTTTTCTAAAATAAATACCACATTAGAGATATTTTAATTTGTTTGAAAAAAGAAAAATAAGTCGACTTTTTGAGAAAAACGCTTTGAGAATGTTCGAGATCTGCAAATTGAAAAAAATACTTTACATTTGCAGTGTTTAAATAATGACGTTAATTATAATTAAATACCTATGTGTCAAAAGATTTGTTTTCAGAAATCAACTGTTTATATGGTTCAAAACGGCTAAATATATAATATATTTTTTTTTTATAAATTTCGCTGAACATAATATATTTATCTTAAAACATAGTCCAAAACCTGCTTTAGCATGCCCTGAAAGAATATGGTCTAGAACACCATCACCTTGTATATAGATATAACCTTTTATTTGATAAACGGGATCCATGCTAAAGTGCTGTAAATGTCTCGCTGACAAAGAGAAGTTAAAAACAGGCAAAGATAGTGTAGTTAGTAGTTACGTACACCTTAAACGGGTGTTTTCTGCGATGTCTCCGATAGGAACCAACAATGGAATATTATTCAGTCTTCTTACTTAGTACTCCTACATTGAGAATGCAATCTGTACACTTAACAGTAACACAATTTTAGCAAAATCAAATACATACAATCAAACTAAACTACATTTTCTTCTAACTAAAAACAATGAACTGCCTACGGATCGAAAAGTTTAAAAACAGTGGCAGCCATGAGTTTTAGTAGTTTTGTTTTATAGTAATCAGGATCCTAACACAAGAGGAGACAAAAATGAACTCAAACAATCAAATCTACTATTTACGAGTGAATTCTAAAAAGATCTGTAACAAAAACTGAAGACCATTTGTCCGCATCAGACGTAATGCAACAAAGACGCGGCGGGCGGTTATGCAAACAACAATAAAATTTGATGGCAGCTTGTGAAAGTCGTGGATAAATGCCAGAATTGATGATCCTAGATGACAGAAATGGTGAAACGTTTGTCGAGCGTTTGATTTTTTACCTGCTATGCCATATAAATCTGTGACTGTGGAGAGCTTATGAGCCTAAAATATAGTCTACTCGTATCAAGAAGAACGAATGTATCAGATATTAAATCCACGTGTTGTATACAACCCCATCCGTATTACCAGTTACCGTGATCTTAATAGCATGATCATCATTGTGAACATGACTAGGTCGTTTGAACCATCCTGTTTACAAATACAGTGACTTTACATCTTTTATCTCGATATGTTGTGCCTACATCATAAATAAATTGGCTTCATATAGTGTGGGCGATAAAAATAAATCGTACATTTTAAACCCGGAATCCCTTATTTTCTCGTCAGCTCTCGAAATATCAGCCAGTAACATTTTGAATTTTCCGCGAAGGATGATTTGCTAACGATGCGGAAGGGTGTGGAGCTTGGCTGCCTGCCCGCAGCTGGGCAGATATATCGTGGCATTGGTCCAGCCAGGGTCAGGAGCGGCCGATGCTCTCACCGTCACGCAAACAATCAACAACCGATACACTGATTGGCATTCGGTAGTCACTGAGATAGAAACGACAGCAGATGTTAGCAGAATCAATTATTGCTTGCTCAAAGTTTGTCAGTAGAAGCCAATAAGAAAGTTGCTAAAATCGTTTCTCCTACGACAAGAGACCGCAATACCATATGAATTCAGATGAATGGTACAATCCATACAATTTTAGATACGTTTAACAACTCTGCAACTTCAAACATTTTGTCGTTAGTATAATAAAATTGTCGTGTCGTGCTCGTGTCCTGATTGAGGAGAGAGTTTAATATTTTAAACGAAAAGTTTCCATCTAAATACTTCTCAAATAAACTAAGCATCATAGCAAAAAAGAGACTCCATAAAATCTTAAATTTATGAAAATTTTAAATTCAAATATTATCTCAAGCTTAGAGTGTCTGCGGATAAGATAAGTGGGAGAGTTATCTTAAGTCCCTAAGGGTCGTCGAGACGAAGCAATATTTAGAAAGCCCTGGCTAAAAAACCGTAATAAAAACCTTTGCCTTTACAACTCAGCAGGTAGTAAAGCGAGTTTAAGTTAAGAGTTTCTCTCTAAATTGTTCCGTAAGTGGATGAAAGAATAATATTTCTGTGGCAATAAATATAGTTTTTATGGCGGTCGGGCTAGCTCGGTGCGCTGTTGGTCGACAGATTGCCAACATTGGCGACCAAACACGTGTTCTGTTGTTTATTTAGGCAATGCTCGTAAAGCGCGCTGACAGGATGTGCTTTGAACCCTCAAGGTTGTTTAGGTTATTTTAAATAAATTGTGCGTAGGAATAGGAACGCATTTGTAAGTTTTAAGTTACGTTCTTAAATAGTAATATCCTACACAATAATATAATAGCTTCAGCTATTTTTAGGTACAATAACATTTCGTATTTAGCGACATACCTACTCGCATGCGTTATAACGTTGCAAGTTGCTGTAAGTTATTTTACCGAGTAAAGCAATATTTTGTAATTGCTTCAATAAGTAGGTATTTACTACAAACGTCTGCTAAGTAGAAAAAGTAGAAAAACGTCTCTCTAAGTAGAAAAAGCTCAGAAGAACTAAATCAAATCCAGCAAAATGTCATCAAAATGTGTTTGGTTTTTTTCACTAAGTAAGTTAGGAGCGACGATTCGCCGATCGTCGTCGGCTCTACGTGATTTTTGGCGTGGATATAGTATGCTACTTTATATCCTAGAAAATGAACGGTTACTCTAGGATATTGGGCGTAACCTGCATTGGCTACACTCCTAGTACCTAATATGAACTCTACTAGGTTTTGCGTAAAGCTACTCTTAACGCGACTCATTTATCTGTAATGTTTAGGGAACATCCAAGTCCTAACAGCAATTTTGTAAGTACTGGAGGGTGAGAATAACTAAATTAGTCGAAATCGCACCGAAGTAGGAGCAGCGGTGTCGTGCGCGTTTATTTATGCACCGCGAGCTGGCCAAGTTCCAGCTTAACCGAAATAACTGGTGTCATTGTACTAGCCCTAGCAAGGGTCCAGCTGTTCGGAATACTAATTCGTGCTCTATTGCAAGGTATGAGACTCGATTAATCAATCGGACGTGAGACGGAGCTGATCGGTCCAGGACAGGGGGTGTAGCTAGTTACTACGTTATTATTAATGATAGTATATACTCGTATATAGCTTGCCGTAGGTGAAATAAAGTTCCAAGAGCTATCAGCTTAATTCTCCGGTGAAATTACATTGGCTGTGTAAAGCTTCTCCAAGTTATTTCCGTTAAACAGTAAATTTAGATCTCGAATCTTGCTTTAGCTACTTGCAGCTCAAGTTTAAAGTGAAAACGCTAAAGTTGATGGATTAGTTGGTGCTCCATCCTAGACCGCATCGTGGCTTAACATGATGAAAGGATGTGGTCAAACGCAAGCCTATCAAGCTTAAAAATAAAATTACATGATATAAAGAAAAAACATCTAAATAACTTGTGACCAACAAGTTAAGTGGTCTATGTCAATACTCGTTAATTTCAGCCATTATTGTTTCAGCCGGTGTACTGCAAGATTGGTTAGGTACCTAGTAGTGATAACATAAAGAAGCTTAAAACTAAGTAGAGACATTTGCAGCGTAAATAAATGGCGACACCATACTCGATTGAAGTAAGGAATAACAAACAAGTGAGCTTCACAATGTTTTGCACTTAGATTATTTATGCCATAACTTTAGATCAATAAAGAAGCGGAACTAAGATCTTTATACCTTAGAATATCTCGACGCTCACTAAATGGGAGTTGAAAGGATGGTCGGCTCACAAAAAAAGCAAGACGTTCCGACGATTCAACCCTTTTATTTCTTGGCATGGCATTCTCTTTTTACTTTTATTCTAAAAATATAGCATTCACGAACCAATTTCGAAAGGAAACGTGATTCTCTGCAAGGTCAACAACGGAATTAGTATTCTTGTATTGTGTTCCCTGTTTGACCGCTCTCGCAAAAACATGTTAATATGTTCTTTGTCGACTTTTTTCTAAGCTTGATTAGAATTGGATTCATTATACCGACGTCTGTCATGTACAGATGAATTTTCAAACTAGCGCAGCGTATATAAAAAGGTCATTTATGTTAATATCGATGTATTTTTTGTGACTCGCATATGATACGAAGATTAAGTTTGGAATATAAGATTATGCATGATTAAGTGGGTGGATCTCCTCATTCTTCTCACGCGTCTAACAGATTAAAAAATTAAAAAAACGGTGCATTTGTAAATATTTTTGTAGGGATACCAGTCGAATCAATAGATGATTGCAGGACAAGATGGAATACGATTTTAAAATTTGGCCTTACAATTTTACTTTAGATCTGAGTCATCCTTTTAGAAACTTTTGTATGTACTTGTTTTAGGAATGGTACCAAAATAAGTTTCGGATATCAAGATCTCCAAAGAATAAAACAGAGGGAGTATATTCAACATTATCTGAATTAGTTTGTACGCTAAATAATGTTAATCAGACCCCTGCTGCAATGGACATAGGTTAAAGAACTAAAAATAAATGTGTCATATCATTCAATTAAGGTTATAATACGGTGAGTTATTTCCCTCATCAAAACCGCGAGCTATCGTTCTCGGAGTGAAATATGAAATTGGAGCGGAGAGTCCCGACACTGGCGGGTCGGTAACGAGGTAAGGTAGTTGATGAGTCTCTAATGTTATTGTTATTGTGGAGCGGCGAGGCAGCGTGATGTTGGATGGATGCCGGCTTCTTAGTCATATAACCTAAAAGCTGGGGCCAATGAGCCGTCGGCGACAAGCGCCAGGAGGACCGCAGGTCGATGTAGTCGCGCCTGCGCCCTACGCTCTCCCGACCCTCTCCGGCCGCACAACGCAGCACAAAGCGCGAGTGACCGCGATGTCTCGCACAGACATTCCCTTTTACTGAGGAGCTGTACCGTCTCCATCTCTTATAGGGAAAACGCGATGTGATAAATTTACTCGTGACAACAATACGTAAACGTAGTGAATCAATTCGTTGTAAAAGAGAGCGCAAATATGTACAAGACTGTAAGACACGGCGAGAATAGTCTCCAGTACACGATTCTTCCACAAACCGAAGAAGTGCTGAACAACAGTGGAATAAAAGGCAAGGGAAGAGATTATAGTCCTTCGATTCATGTGCGACGATCGCGTAGGAAGGAAAGGTGCCAGCTTACCATTGTGCTGGTCATTTCAATAATTAGCGCGTTTGTACTGTTGTGTGTTTCAATATACGCTTTTAATCCGGTATTTTACGAACGTTGGCTCGGTAAAAGTGATCGTGAAACGTTCTCGATCGCATCGGTAGTCCCCACGGCATTACGTGAAGCCAAATCCCGTAAGAAGGAACTTAAGGTTTTACCAGAGATCTCAACGCTCGAATCTAGATTCGAAGCGAGTCCGACAACTACAACCACTAACTATGCAACCGCTACGAAGAGCGGTTCTGCAATACCTTCGACAACGACGGGCGAGAAATCTACTACGCCGCCATGGATAATGCCAGCCTTGAGATCATGGAAGAGTTCATCTACGATTCAAACTATCCCCACAGAAGGAAATGAAATTCCCATATTCGCAAAACCAAACAGCAAACAAAATGTAAAAGAAAAGACCGCCGTCGACAACATGTCGATAAAACCTTGGGAGAAAGACATTATTATCCGACCCACCGTTACACCGGAATCGATCACGCTACGCAACGTAATCAAATACTATTCTCGGTCGTTCGTACCCTCGGAAAGGCCAGGCGTGACCACCACGAAAATATTTGACGACGTTTTGATAACGACCAAAGGAACTACGGCAAGAACGTCCATAGAAAGCACGACTGAGCAATCAAAGTTGAAGGATTTGAAAGACGCTATGTTATCCGTTGACGATGACGAAGAATTTAAAGAATCTTTAGAAGTAGACGAAGTATTCTCCCTGCCGCCTTTGAAGCCAGAGCCTGGGTCCGTGGGTGATACGGATGAAGTGACAGTGTCGAAGGCAGACGGCGGATGGTACGGAGCGCGGTGGCCATTTGTTGACACGTCATCTTATTTCGAATGGACTGTAAGTACGAGTTGCATAGTTTTACGTAATGTTTACTGTAATATTTACCCGATCGAAGCGAACCTGCGTGATCGCCATAATCTACGCGTAACTTGTCTTCGGTAACAACTGAGTAATCTAAAATTATGAAAGCGGATATGGAAAACCTATTTACTCATGAAACGTATTGCTGTTCTTATGTAATTTGATAGCAGCTTCCACGTTTTCCGTTCTGACGTAATAGTTTGTACTTAGATGCGGTGAACGTACCTAAAGAATAAGACACTGATAACTGAAAGTGATAAGTAGTAAAATTTAAAGGTAGCAGCTGGTATCTAGCATTAAAAAAAAAAAGTTAAACATGCTGACCCAGTAGGTACATATTTCGACGCTATAACACATAGAAAAAATGTTACTATCATAATTTAAAATAAAACCTAACAAAATACGTATAAAGAGTGGAATATACGTAATTGTACCTAAGAGATATGTATGTAATATTTATGTAGGCTAAGGTAGAAGAGACCTAGGTTAGATTCAGATAACTTTGAAGGTAATATCAAGTTTAAATAATATACCTTTCCTTGCTATTTTGCTTTGACGTTGAAAATTTAATAAATAACTGTTAGTAGAGCAATTGAATGCATAATTTATCCATTCGAAATTTATACAAGACCAATTAACAGATAGGTATTGGTAAAGGAATAATAAAGAGGACATACATTCAGAAAATTTTACGGTTGAAATAACAGAGGGGAAAACAAAACGCAATTTTTCAGCCCTGGAATCTTCGTGAAGCGAGTTAAATTTCAGAAGTTAGCGCAATAAAGTATGTCGCAGAGTTTACAAGCCTGTTCTGAACTTTAGCCATTATTGTCTTGAAGAAGAAATATAGCGAGTCCAGCAAGTTTGCTATTTTAAAAACTGGGGGTAAGATTTGCGAGGGAGAGGTTGTGTTACTGCATGTATGAATAAGTTTGTTCCGTCGCAACTTTGTAACGTTTGAACGGATTTTTGGTAACGGTGTAACTCTCGCCCTGGATAACAATGGCAAATCTTACAACCGGGAGAAAATAGGTTAATATTAAATATGTATACTGCAAGCGGGTGAAATATAGGGCTTGAAGTAAGATACGAAGAGGTCCCACGACTTACAAAAAATATTGTAGGCATTGATAATGCACAATCATAGATCTAGTTAAAACTAGATCTATGTGTACATGCCAATACATCCCATGCGAGACGTCAGAGCATAGGACTTATTTCCCGCCACTTTAATCGTATTGAAAGTTTCAGAGTTTGCTATAACTTAACTTTGTTCCTATGTAATAGATCCCAGAAAACTTTTTTTTTTATTGGTTTTTTCTAAATTACTGTGGTGGTATTTCCGTGTGTGTTGGCGTTGTGTTCAATATAAAGTCACTTACCATCAAGCGATTTGGTGGCCAAACGTAAATCTATTTCCATTAAAACCTAATAACTAAGCAAGTTTTTTATTTATTGAAAGGCTTGCTTTTAATCCCCAACTCGCCTGATGTTTAACGAAGATGTGTTCTACTAAGGAGTAAGCTTGCCTATAAGAAACCGATTTGGTGGCAATCAAAGGTGGCAATGGATTACTGGCGGATCCATGTGTGCCTCAGTTTCCCACAATTTGGCCCACATTTTCTGGTCCATGTGTAGGACAGGTCCTACACCAGAACACCACATGGACCACAAAATGCAGTGAAGAAAATGTTGGTTTCTATCAAGTGATAAGAACCACCGAGTAGTCGATATCCAAGATGGTGTTCTCCCCAGGGCTACTCCCCCGGAGACAACTTGCTCCTACCGCTGCTGGTGGCTGCGCTGTCGTCCGTGGCGCTCGTCTTACTTCTGGCGCTGGCAGTAAGGCGTCGCAAGCGGACTCATTCTCACACTGCTCAAATCGGGGTAAGCTATCCTTGTCCTTTGACCTAGGTATGTCCAAAAACTGCATCCAGAACCAACGGAGGCGCAGCGTCCTCTTAGTTATCACTGCCACCATTGAGCTGCCACCGGTGCTCGGTGCTAAGCATTCTGCGATTCGCAAGCCGCCTGCCAAGCGTGGGGATTATGGCAAACCCTCCCTATTAAGGGGAGGCCTTCCAGCAGTGGACGTCTTTCGGCTGTTGATGTGATGTGTGATATCCTTGTCAATTATGATTCTTTATAATGACGGCGAGAAAAAAAACTAGGTATCCTTACTTACCTTTTGCCTGACTGCATAATCAGCCTTTTTTAATAGTCCATAGCTGGACTTCTGCTAGACATAGGCTTACCCTCGAACTCGATTGAGCTATATCCACCATGCTGGCTAAATTCCGGGTAACTGGATTCACATTAAATTCTTCTTTCTTCTTCTCTTCTTTATCCTCTCGATGTTTTCTTTCACTGAAAAGCCAATGGTATGAAAATCCGTACTTAAACTCCAAAGAGCTTAAAGCACTGAAGAAAAAAAACCTATGTACTGTCTCTAGCCTAGGCTAGAGAACACTATAGTGCCTGCAGAATGAAGACGAAAAGACTATCAGAGAGTCTAGCATGAACATTTGCAAAAATTAAGTACCTAAGTAAGTAAACGATAGTAAAATGCAGTTCTAATTATCAACCGTGATAATTTAAACTGTTTCGATAGTAAAATGCATAGATCTAGGTAAAATGTATAAAAAGCTGGCTTCCATTCTAGCTTAGGGCCGGCCACTGTTCAAGTTTTCATACATTAATGTAACTTAAAAAAATAAAGCCGTCAAGTCTGACTCTTTCTTGCGACTCGGACAACGAGGGTCCCGTACCACAAATACTAGGTACTCCGCGATAGTAACGAATGTTCAGTGAACATTTCAACCGGCTATCTATTACGATTCACGAGATTATAGGTCAGCAAATACCGGAAAGACAGATGGACAGACAGACAGACAGACACGGTACGGTAGGCGGCTTAATTATAGGGTACAATTGGATTCTCTTTGGGTACGGAACCCTAAAAGAATTTCTACTTTAATTCAATAAAATACTGCGAAACTCCAAAAAAAATTGTGGTGAAAACTTATTACTAAACGTTTGCGAGTTTTAGGCAATTTTAGGGCATGACTTGGACTTGACCATGATTTTTTTTATGACTTATGACCTGATACTATCAAAAACTTGTAATATGCATATACTTGAAACTGGCAGAATACATATTATAGTGCTAAGCCAAAAAATAAGAAAGACATAAAACGCAGCACTGATATACTTACTTACATAAGAAAAGGGTTAAACTTTTATGTGATTACTTTTCTCCGTAGGTTTTAAAGTACAAAGAATATGGCCTAAGAAAAGGTTTTAACTAGTTTGTAAAACTCCTTTCTACAATCTTCAAGAGGTAAATTTGAATTGTAGCCCTCCAAACTTCAAATGCAAGAACTAAAATAAATTCAATGCAGCTGTCAGTTTTCTTCAAAACCTATGCTCGTTGTACCCTCGTCCATCTGTAGGGATAAGTTAGTCGTACAATTGTAAGAAGCAGCCGCGATCAAAACTGTCTAAAAAACGATGAACAAAACGTTTTTGTGCGTTTAACCAGTGTAGAACGCCATCTAGTATTTTTTTTTTTTGGAAACTAAAGAAACAAACAAAATAACCATTTCAGTTTTGGCTGGATAAATGACGATAAATAAATTTTCATTTTAAGAACAAATTATAAATTTTCAGTTTTTTCCCGTAATTACTGTTATGTGACCTTGCTTCTTGCCAAATTTCATGAGTCTAGGTCAACGGGAAGTACCATATGAATTTTGATTTAGTTCACTCTAAAAAACATACAAAAATGGCCGTAATTTTTTATTGCGTTGAGTTAGAAGCTTGATTTTTTTTGACAGCACCAAGAGACTGTGGACTTACGTAGATATTAATTTCAACATAATAACTCCACGCGTTCCAGAGAAAAAGGGTCTTGACAGACAGACAGATAGATAGACAGACAGACGGACAACGAAGTGATTCTATAAGGGTTCCTTTTTTCCTTTTGAGGTACGGAACCCTAAAAATGTCATATGCTGGCGTCACTAAAGGTGTTTCAGTCAGGTGATATAAGTAAAATAAAAAACACTCAAATGCAAAAAGATCTAAGATATACATACACTACTTAAACTAAGTAAGTATGAAAAGGAGTACTTAACTTACCTATCCTCCTTTCCCTCCTTTTTTTTGACAACTCTTTTGAATAGAATAAGAAAGTATAGGGACAAATTTCTCCTTTGTTGTATAAAAATCTTCCAGAGTATTTGTTGATGCTTTTCCGTCATCAAACGCCGCTTTCATCAATAGATGCGAGTAAACCTATGCCTTCTCCGAACAGAGAACAGGGGACCGTAACGTGATTGTTTACGTAACCGAAGATTAAAGAGAATGGATGACCGAAAATACTGTCTCTTTAAAACACCATTATTGACCACACGTGATCGCTTTTGTCATGATTATCTTGCGTACCTATTTGTTGTTATGATAGAAGATAGAATTGTTTCAAAATTTAAATATACCAATCACACCGACCGGCAGAGTCGAAAAGACCACAAAAAGACGTTTCATCCAACCGTTTTCCCAAGATTTACAGTTTTTAAGCGCCTACCTTTATACTTCGGCAATTTTCTTTTCGAGCTAACTCTTATTCAGATAAGGCGTAACTAACTGCGCTATCCGGTATGCTAGGACCTAGGTATGTCCTTAAACTGCAACCAGACCCACCGGAGGACGTGCAGCAGCGTCCTCTTGGTTAACGGTGGTGAGCTTTCTGCGATCCCCAAGCCGCCTGCCAATCGTGGGAATTATGGCAACACCCCTCTATTGGGAGGTCCTTGGTCCAGCAGTGGGCGTCTTATGGCTGACGACGAACTGTGCTATCCGATCACCCCTCCCTCAGCTCAAATAACCCCCCCTTGGCCTGGGCCGGGCGGCAGGAAAGGTCCCAGATAAATTGGTTCCAACGCTCGTTAGTTTAGGTATTTCTTCTTTACAGTTAATAAAACAGTTATACAATTTAAAACGATCAAGCCCTCCCTTAAAATCAGTTCAATTGTTATGCAAAGTTTATAATGATCTCATTCAGAGTATTAGGTATTAGCAAAGACGATATATTATCGTCGTTGGTATTAGGTAGATTATCAAGTTTTTATTGTGCTATTTAGAGGTAACTTATATAATAACTAGTGTAGAGGATTTGAGTCATAGCACCTACTGCAGGTATACCTTTTTGGCTAGCCTGCGCGGAGTCCCACTCCTGGGCAAAACTCAGTTTTGGCTATATCACAAATTATAAAACTCTATAAAGGATGACATTCATTACGATGAGTTCAATGACCCCCTAAGAGAGTGCTAATGCACTCAATGTTAACCTGTATATACAGGGTTAGTTCTAATCAGATAGTATCCTTTTAAGGGCATATTCTGTACATCAAAACAAACAATTTTTACTATGAGCCAACATTGAAATCGCGAAAAAATATCAGCTGTTCGATACAAAAACTGAACTTGGACAAAATGTTTTTTTTTGCGATTTCAATGTTGGCCCCATAGTAAAAGTTGTTTGTTTTGATGTACAGAATATGCCCGTAAAAGGATGCTAACTAATTAGAACTAACCCTGTATAATAGGCTATATTAAAACAAAAGTATTTTTTTACGCAATTAAAGGAAGTGTTCAACACTAACTTCACGTCATCTTAAGCAGACTTTAGATATCACCTTTGATGGCTATTGGCTTTGTTCCAGAAGTTGACTTCGGAGCTAGCCGCCGATGACAACACAAATCTGCTGACTGCGGAAAACGGCGAGGATCCAGAGGAGTAAGCTGGTACAGCCTCCGCTTCTAGCTTCTTCGACAGTACAAGAAGTCTCGTGTACAATCCAGGGACATTAACATTTGCAGTTTACAACGGAATCCAGTATATCGTATGGTGTCATTCCGGAACAGACGGGAGACTCGAAATGATCACGCCTATCTAGAGTGAGATTGAGTATCTAGATAAAGTAAATCACAAAGAGCACGTATTCGTAAGCAAGTAAGCAACGGAAATTATAGATCATTGTAATATTGTTATAGATGGACTGCATTTTAGCGGTACCGTTTGTAAATGGGCGCTAGAGCAGGCTCATAGACCTGTTCCTAATAGATTGAAGTAAACTACAAAAATTTTAAACAAAACATGTAAAATTACTTCATATTTTGCCGTGCCTAACATGTTACAAGAGCATTTTAGAACGCGACTCCTGACGAAATATCAGGGTTGAGACGCAAAAGTTCACACGTATATAAGGTGGATCGACTTAAGGCGTCTACTTTAATAGGTACCTACAGGTCTGTGCGTCCTACACACTGCCTTAAAAAGAAGCGAGAGATGCGAGTGTGTCCATGCACTTCGCCTGCTTCCATTGCTCACTGCAGTCAACATAGATCTGTATCTATTCGAGAACCTACGATACTATTTCTGTCTCCTGTCACTCTCACTTAAGATTGTCATAAAAGCGACGAGTGACGGGGATAAAAACCATATCACATACCTATTCTAAAATACCTGTAGCTCTATCCACGGCATAGTTTCAACGCAACGCTCTCAGTTTCTAAGCTTGAACGATGTGATCGATCATATTTTGATCAGTAGAGGGGTTTTAATCGCGGAAAAGGTGGAAATCATATCCAGCTACAGTAGGTATTTTACACCCAATCGGGGAGGTTTACATTTGGAAACTACACTATCTGTCTCCGCTATTCTTAATACAGAAGACGGAAATGGTGAGAGTAGGTATAGTTTTCAAATCGGATCCGATTGGGCTTAGAATATAGGAGCAGAATTTCGTGCATTTATTCATGTGGGTATTATAGTAACTAAGATATTTGTCCGTGTTATTTACATGTTTTATGTCAATATGAAAATCTTTAACATACCAATGTGATCGTCATACAAGTCGTTCTTAATGTTTCGGAAGATTGCAGTCATTCGGAATGAAGATTGTTAACGGTGTAGTAAGCAAAAACGAGTGTGTCCTATTCCCTTGATTGTACATTAGGCATTCCACGCACTTTGAAATGATTTAGCAGCCGTAGACGAGGATCCCATTAGGAGACTGGGTTCCTCTTCACATATTTCAATATTTCAGTGCCTATTGTTTGTAGGTGATAAAACGTACGCTCGATCGGCCCGAGCCGCCTAGAGATCGCGCCACATTCAGAGATACGATATAATTGTAAGGTATACTTAAACGCACTAGATATTTGAATAAAAATTACTTAAAGTTTTGAACGCCAAAATTGCTAAAAAAATATTTTTGTTACGATTAATCTACAAGGTTATAGGTGCCATGGATCATAGTGGAGCATCTTTAGATATTTATATTAAACTCTATGAGCTTGCGAATGGTTTTATTGAGTGCCGATAAAACGTCACACTGGTTCATATAGTTGTAGATGCATTGTTAGTCGCCAATATTATGTTACACGTAACGTGCGTAAGGTTGCATCCATAAACATTAACCACGATTATCTTCATAGAGCAAGTCGCGCTTATCATTAATAGGCTAGATGACTGGTTTTTTTTAATTGTCCTATTCAAATGTGGCCCATTAATATAGCTGATTAATGAAAAGAAAATTAAAATCTGATCAAAAATAAGCAACTTATAAGCATTTTAAAATCATGCTAGACAGAGAGGCGAATCAGCAAATCGTGACGTCACTTGTCAGGACGCCATATAAATTATATTCTGACAAGTAAGGCGTGACGTCATTTTTTGTTTTGTGGGAAAGGGACAGAGTTGTCTCTAATAAAAACTTTAAACGCTCATATATCAGAACATTATTAACCGATTTAAATAATGTTTTCAATAAACATACTATATTTACTTAAATTCTTCATCCAAGCTATTGGTTTCAACGATTTAAACATCAGTCATCTAGCCTATTACATATTACATACATATACAGGTACTTACGTTAGCTTTACATTGCAAACAAAGTTATTAAAAAAAACTCCTTCAATTTTATGATTTCCTAGTCTCATTATTTGGCGATAAACGCAAAATTCATCCAAAACTGACTGCGTATATCATATCTCTGAAACTTCTATACGACTCGTCAGTATTATTAAAACCCTGTGGTATAACGTCATAAGCATAATATTTTTGTGTAGTCGATTAGAATTAAGATTAAATATCATTCTCGATGTAACATTATATATCTGTACGCTCTTTGATTACTGTATCGTTCAATTTATCTATTTTGATGTTTCCATTTTAAAATATAGTTATAAGACTGATATAGGGTTGATTTTATGGTATTGGTGTGATTTTAATTGTTTGCGTTTTGATAGTGTGTATGCTTTTTAAACGGCACTATTGCTTTGAATATTTACATTATCTTTGTGTGCTGGTATTGAATATGAGAATATGTGTTAGCGGTAAAGATGACTGTATAGTAAGAGAATACAAGGGTGAGAAGGGTTAGTTAAAATTGTGATACCTCCGTAGTATCTTTGCGTATCGTTGTCAAGTAGCAGGAATTATAAGGTGGCGCGTGCACGATGTGTTTTATACTAGAACCCTCCTATCACGTGAGTGTTTAACAATGGTGTCGATTCTGCTGTACTAGTCAATAAACTAAACTTAATTTGACAGGACTAAAACTGGGTATCTTATACTTTCATATATGGATATGAAATGAGATGAGACGCTAATAATATTAGTCCTATCAAGTTAGTTTAGTTCTATGACTGATATACTAGAATTGACACCAGTAATGTCAATTCTGCTGTACCATTCTCTGACCTAAACTAAATTTGGCAGGACTAAATAGCTGCTATCTTTTTCACATTAAATGTTAAAAGAAACATGAGTTAAGTATATTGTCAGGTTATTTATATACTTACCGTTTTATGCATAAAACACCAAAACGCATTTCAAACCTTTTTTAGTTAAAAAGTGTTTTGTCTTTTTTTTAACTCAATTCGTAATTCGAAATTTACAAAACACTTTTTAACTAAAATAGGTTTGAAACACGTTTTAGTGTTTTATGCATATGACGGTTAGTTAATGGTATAACACAAATAAAAGTAGGTAGGTACTTTTTTTACCGATAGACAAATTTGACATTAGGCAAAGACAATTTTATCGGTTTTAAAAGTGACTACTTAGTTCGACGAATACTGTTTACTGACTGGAGCGTTCCCACCAGAGATATGTAAGGTAACTAAGCGGCGTTGGAGAAAAATCCACCAATAGGAACGCAGAGCTAGGAAAATAAAGCGATCTTATTGGTGGATGATTTCCTCACGCACCGCTTTCGCGCATATCCCTGCAGCGGAGAATCGGAATCAGTTTTAATTATTACTATTATCGAGATTATTATTACATCACGTATCATCGTCTATCGTGCATGAGTACCGCAGTGTATCAATTGTAGTAAGTTCTGTTAAGCTTTGTGTTAGAATAGTTTCCCGTTGGCTCGAGCTGTTTATTTTATAAGCTGACAATCACTATGTACATACGTATTAATAAATTATGTTTTCCCACCCATTACAAGATTGGTGTTACTCATAGCCTTTAATCTAGGTTATACAACGTGAACAAAATACTGAAGGGTATGTACTCATCATTATGAACAACATAAGACTGCCTTATAGCACAGAATAAATAATAGTACTACGTACAGAAAGTTCACTCCGCTAAGGAATTGAAATAAATAAGGCTCTATCTACTAGGCAATAAAGTAGCAATTCAACTCGCACAGCGCTGGATACCGCTCGCTATATTCACCTAGATGTACCGCTCTCTTTCTATCACGTTTGCTCAGTTACGTGCGACGAGGCTAGCGTGCGGGCGACCACTGAATTCAGCCTTGCAATGTCCTCCTGGACGGAGCGCCGGCTGAACATACCTAAACTGCAGAGTGACACCCCCCTGCTTATAACTCAGTTGGTGGTTGGCCTGCCTTCAGAGCTGTACGCTGGGCGTAGGTTCGATTCCCACCCAGGACAAACTTTTATGTTTTTTCCCTAATTTCAGGCTTGGCCCCATTGTAAAAGTTGTTCATAATGATTAGTACATACCTTTTTTTATAATTTTAGTAAGTTCCCTTCAGTATCATCGCACCTTTGTTACACATTGTATATAACAAACATAAAACTTAGCAGGAGCAGTGTGTCGAACAAGGAAAGAAATTACACAAATCACCTACGTAAGCCAAAGGTTCCGTCTGCCACGCGCTGTAGCTGAAAGTATAAAGGTATGAAATAAGACCCAATAAGTAAGCAATTAAATTGACTTTATATTCTTCAAATGAATAATAGAAATCAGACCTATTAATTTACAACAAACTGTACAATAAAATTAGAGAAAAAAATACATGTTATTAACTAAAATCTACAAAACTTAACCTCTGATAAAAATACAGGTGGCGAAACAAGTATAACTTAGTTTGAATAAACTGTACATTATTATACATTTTGGGGCGCATTTTGTAGGAAATTAGTTTGTCACCAACATCATAAAATAACCTTTAACCGCTTATAGATAGAGTAGCAACCCTATCGACAATGATTAAGATAATCATTGAACATAAACAAAGTCACGAGGCCTAGCTTGCACACAGCGATAAATCTTCGCGAAGCACACTTTTTGTCATGTGAAAACGTGACAGAGCTACACATATGTATAGGTCTATTTCACTCAACAAAAAGACGAGAACCCAGTACTAGCTTAGCTTTAGAATACTAGAAATTTCTTACAAAATACAGCTCCCGATTTGCAAATTCATTTCAACGATCATCAATTTTACTATATTGCCCAATTTAGATACAGATCGTAGAAATATAAATAATTATTTACATAATACTTTTACATTCAAGATGTTCAAACATGAATGGTAAAATTTTAGTCTTTGAAGCAAAACGATAATATGGTTTTTGCATTTCTGATGATTTAAAACTAACATATTCATATATATTTCGTAAATCGCCCGAGATTTAATATACTGATCCCATAAATATAATAACTTAAATACATTATAATGCGCGATAACACTGTTAAAAATACTAAACAGACCTTAAAGTTTTAAAAACAGATGAACAGGTTTTGAAGTGCATGTAGAAAGAAACGATATATAGGTATTTAAGAATTATGACCTCGTTAAGTATAAGTTAATTTAAATATCGTTTAACGTTTAAACGTAATTAACCTTTACAAATGTTATTAACCTTTTAAGACTACTTAGTTATTTATGAACACAAAAATCTCACAGTTGCTCATATTTAAACACCGTTCTATCAAATAGGCGTAATAGATATCTACATGCCATTTAAGGCCCAGAATGAGACACGTTTTGTGCACAGGTCAAGTATTGTTTCAGGTATTGTTACGCCAACACATTGTTACGCTAACACAGGTTAATTCCTAGCGTGGGTAACAATTTTTCTCCTCATGGACTCTGCTGAGGAAGCTTGCTGTATAACATATCTGATTAAGTAACGTTTGTTGATGTCATTCATTCACATATCATTTCATTCGTACCTACACATAGGATTTCTATCCAATTTCTTAAAATGTTTATCTTTATCCAATATCTTAAAACGTTTAAAAACTTGTTCAGTTTTTTTTCTTCAAATTATGATTCTGCTAAAAAGTTCGTATGGGCTGATTGGTCAGCACTAGTGTCAAAGTTTATGTGCCGCCCGAAGGTCTCTGACATGTTTTTGCTTAACACCCTTATTGTTATTCCCAGCAACTTTACTGATAGCTATTTATCACAACTTTAGTAAAGTCTGGATCATCGACGAAAGTAGCTAGCCTATCGGTATTTTATCGGATACATATCGGAGAGTGTATTTCGGATTTGCATGATCTTATCCCCCCAGCCCATTCTTCTATAGGACAGCCAGGACCTCGAAAAAGCGACACCGTTTCATGGTTGATATACCAAAACTTGTATGAAACGGTCTGATTCCACTTTCTTTATTCGAACTGCTGAACAGTGGGTAGCGCTGCCCGAGTGGGTGTTTCCCGATAGTTACAATCTGGGTGTCTTCAAGTCGCGAGTAAATCGATTTCTTCTAGTCAATCGCAGGCTGCATCTTCGCATAAAATCAGACGAGATGCAAGCCTAGACTAAACAAAAAGAAAAAGATTTTGGCGTGCGGTATTCTGAGCCTTAAAGTCACTTAGTTTGAGGTACCACGATGTATTAAGCAATCCTGTAAATTGTATGGCAATATGTTACCGATCACTTGTCTGCATAAACATCACGTATAAGGAAAGTCTTGTAATTTATTTAGTCTACACAATTATACATCCACAAAGAGGACAATAGATACTTTGGCGCCGTCGAGACATAAAGTCTATAATGCAGACTCGCAGACAACCATAAAGAGATTGCCTTGCAAACTGCACTAGCGCCACTGTTTACAAACTGCACTGTACATATACAACTTATAACTTATCTGTTAACTGAACGGGGTACCACCAGGTATAGTATTATAGTGATTTCAACCAAATTCAAAAAAGGGGGTTCTAAATTTGACTGTTTTTTTTTAAATCTTAGTTACGCGATTACTTCGCCAATTATTTTGTTTGGTAAGTCATAATTCATAGGTTGTCCCGTAAACATTTTATTGAAATCGGTTCATTCTTTTGGTTTTTAAATCAAAATAACTAGTAAAAAGATGTCTGTTAAGTATTATTATGGAGCAAATCTTACAGCCATGCATGGAAAAAGTTATGTACCGTCATCTCTACAGACAGATATAGCTCGGCAAAGAAGTCTTCAAAAGTAGGTACACTATATTCTTAATAACAAGATAATTCTTGTTTTTTCACCTCACAGGCTCGGAAAAATTCTGTTTATCATTCGAAATCAGAGTGCAAGTTTTTAAATTTCGAATCTTTCTATACAATAATTTTTTTTACCGCCAATCCACTGAAAATAAATAAGTAATACTTATTTCATGTCAGTGCGCCAACATCATATTTAGAATAATCGTACTGGCCAGCACGAAGAAAAAAAATCTCTAGCATCTTCCTCGCTGTAGTGAGGTGAAGAATTGTGTGTTTCGCTCGGCAGCAAAGTTTTTCTGCGTCTCGTACCTTTGAATTTCATTCTAGAATCCTTCGCTTCCTCAGGTTTCAACACTACTTGTGCCATAAAACAATTTTGCAGCCTTGCATAACACTATTACATTCTTAATATTTTTTCGCATGAAGGTACTGAGGAGTCACTTCAGCGGGAGAATAACCATCTAATCATCTTCCTCAGACGTACTACAGGATTGCTAGTATTTAGAACTTATTTGCGATAGTGGCGCCCCTATTCATTCCTACTCTTTTCTGGCAAGCTATAAATTGGTTGCTTAGTACCAAGCCTGTACATTGTTCTCAACACGCAGTTTTGTAAAAACCATTCTAATGACGAATATACCAAAATTCCTGAATTACCAAAGACATATTTAGGTCTGTAGACGCGCAGGTCATTTTTAAAATCGTCCTGTAATCCCGACTTTACAATCTAGCAGGATTATGTGCCTTTGTTTTTGTGTATTTACAATCAGTGCTAATATAAACCAACACGCGGTTTTATACAACCTTGCGAGTAGATAAATCATTTTCTAGTTTCACCAACAGATGTCGTCACTTTGATACCATCGATACAAAAACATAAATATCGATGGATTCGGGGATTTTACAAATCGCCCTATAGTTGAGAGCCGTTATCCTTAGGGTTGTATGTAGTTCACTGGTTGGGCGGATGAGCAGGCCTCAGTATCCGAGCCAGCACGTGCCGCCCGCCCACAAGTTTGAGCTGTTGTCCGTCCATCAGTACGCTGCGGACGCCGCTAGATGTCGCCACACCAGGAGCCGCAATAGGCTGCGCAACGAAAAGTTCTCGTAAGTTTATGAGGTAATTTTGTTAACCGACTTCAAAAAAGGAGGAGGTTCTATGTTGTAGGTAAGTAATGCACAGATTGAAACAAAAAAAAGAGTATTTTGCCTAGAGTTTGTTGTGGCTGACATATATTTAGATCGAAATGGCTCGTAGTGATTCCAGAGAGAGATCGCGATCTCTGCATTCTACATTCTAGGAGCTAAATCTCATCCAGCGTGGATAATTACAGAATTTAATACAAAGTGTGTCAGTAAATCAGAATTTCAGCGATTCTTATTTACGATACATTTTTTTTCGGCTTCAGACTTCAAGAGATCTACTAGAACTATGCTCTTATTAACTTTTGAATTAACTGTATTAACTCCGAAGAAGAAACGAATACAAAACAAGGGGCCTTATTCCCTATGAACGCGTAACGGGGCAGCGATAAGTGAATGGTAACCAAAGTAATAAACAAAAACCAAAGTGAGCTTGGTTCCACAATCCAGCCGGCCTTTACACTGTCCTACAACATTTAAAAAAACAATCCCTGTCTAACTACTACGCTTGCAAATATGTGTAATGCCTAGATTACACAGGCTTCGTACTTCTCATTAGTACGAATCGCTCAATATTAATATGACACTTGTCGCTAAGTAAATAGGATCAGTAGGTTCTATTCACTTGCAATGTCACTTACCAATACTAAGCACTAATTAGTACGTTTACACGAAAGGTATTAGAACAAAGCATTCGTACGAAGTCTCGTGAAATCCAGTCATTACTTATACAGGGTTAGTTCTAATCAGTTATCATCCTTTTAAGGGCATATTCTGTACATCAAAACAAACAACTTTTACTATGGAGCCAACATTGAAATCGCCACCAGCTGTTCTATACTTTTTGGCCAAGGTCGATGAACTTTTTATATAGTAAAAGTTATTTGTTTTGATGTACAGAATATGCCCTTAAAAGGATGCTAACTGATTAGAAGTAAACCTGTATAATAATGTATAACCTTGTATAGCATAGTATAATGAAGCCATATTAGTCTTCAGTTATGTAAGTTTATGTCACAACTGTGATCCATCATTCACGCAATGATGCAACCGATTCCTTGACCTACTTTCTCATGCATAAATGTCATAAGTCATAATTTTATTATATCTACATTAATTTGTGAAAAATGTGTATAAGCCAGTGTGTATGAAATTGTAATGTAGTGTGTTATTAATTGTGTAACAAGGTAAAAGAATAAGTGAGCGAATCAACGACTAAGAGCTGCTGAAACAGCAAAGCAGCGTCGTTGCTATGGAATGTTCGAAGCAGAACGAATTTTGACAGCTTTTGCTGACATCCTTTTCTCGTACATTGTAATAAAAAGAGACATTATATTCTAGGCTAGACGTGCTTATCAGCTTTATAACTGCACCGTCACTGTGCATATTGTTAGATGTGATGATACGCCTAGCTTGCCTTTAACGTAAAATTATCATTTTACAAAAAAAAAACATATTTTTTAGTTAGATTAGTATAATTTTGAAAGATAACGAAGTATACCATAAACAGCGCCAGTTTTTACCCAGAAAGGTTCATGAGATGATTGAATATTTTTTATATATTTTTATTGTAAAAGTAATGAGACAAACTAATCGCTCTCGTGATGGTAAGAAATAATGCCTAGGCATGACCATAGCAGCGATACTCAAATCGTCCAGTAACATTAAAAAATCGAAACAAGAGACTACATTAGTCCGCGACACGTCCTACGATACGCAAGCGATCAAAACAAACGGTTAATATTCACGCTTGTGACTACACTTGTGCGCCAATATCGATAGCATGTTTTTTTATTGACTCACAAAAAAGCTTACTCGCAACAAAACAAATCTTCGAAAATGAAATTTAAATATAACGAAGTTATAAACATCTTAGTTTCATGTTAGACAGGGAGGGTAGAGTGGCAAATGACATCAAAGTACATGATTCCAATCAAATTCTATACTAGGATGTGTTTTGCTAGAATGGGACAGGAGACTCTCTCCCAATTACTTTGAACGCTTATATTTCAGAACTTTACCAGCCTATATCAATTATTTGTTCGATGTATAGATTCAGTTAAACTCCCATTTATCTTATTACTTTTAATAATTGAAACACATGCATATACCCTATTAAAGCGAATTCATGAGAATTTTTCGCTTATAATGTAGCCATACCGTGTTTATCTCATTTCGCTCTTCCAGTCGTATCGCAAATCGCTGCCTACTGAAGCCTCAGCCTTACTTCGAGACATTCTGTGGTACCTATGTCTATTTAGATTTGATTGCAAGAGTGTGTATGAGTCAAGTAGTTATGTGTTATCAGTTTGATTCCTTAGCATTCCATCCTCAACCAATATCATCAAACATGCAAATCACCTGCTGTAGTTTTATCCCTTGAGCGAGTTTAACCTGCTGTATCGAGTTCACCTAAAACAATGATGTCAAAATAAAAGTAAATTTAACAAAATAATGAGAATGTTGATCTAACGCATGCACACCTAATAGAGTGTGACTGGTCTCAGTTAATACATTAACCTATTGAACGCCTCAGCCTAAACTAACGTTTACATCCATAGCTAACAGTACGGAAACGAAGTCAATCAACGTCGTGGATGTGGTTAACAAAATCAATGAGACATAAAATTAGTTATAGATATATCATTTTCGAATACCTGTTCTTCTTGTAGTTTTTTATGGTATAAGATTTTATTAATTAAAATACATTTTAACAAAAAAAACTTACGAGATTTCACATCCTATATCACAGGGATATCATTTGGATTATTTAGTGACGTACAAAACATGGCGATGCATTTATGCCGTGTTAGTTAACCCATTTTGCTAAATTATTGCAATCTCGCAAGAGTATCGCAATCGTGGAATTGAGCGGACCCCAATCATTCACTCACCCACATTTGTGATTTTAGATTCACAATGCAAAATTAAAACCACGGTACATTACAAAGGCACTACGCATTATTACGGTCCATTGCAAATACATCGATGTCAGCCGTCCGAGGTTATAAAGTAACATGTATTTATTATTTTATATATATATATATGCTTGAATGCTGTTACTGTTTTTGACTGAATTACTTGTTAACTTTCGTAAGCACCAGATCGATCCCCAAGCCGCCTGCCAAGCGTGGAGATTAGGGCAAATTATTAAAGGGCCTTCTCGCTGATGATGAAATTTCGTAAGTAAGCTAAATTCAACCTTATTCAGATTGGATTACAGACATGATGGAATGATGCAATTTATGTTAAAAATTTATGAATTTACCTGTTGTAGTTTCAGGACTGGCGCGGCGGTTGTAGGGGTTGTAACGGAGGGTGATGCTGTAACGGAAAATAAAAATATCTTATAATATTAAATTGATCATGAAACTAAAATATTTATACGTACGTTATAACTTTATTTATATTTTATATTTTATTTATAACTTACTATAATTTTTACATTTTTTCTTTTTTATTTGAGCTCATATAACTATTTTTTTCGATGATTTGTTTTGTTGCTAGTCAGCTTTTTTTGTGAGTCAGTAAGAAAAATCATGTATTTTCCCTATTCAATTTCAATTCAAATCTTTATTTGCTTGATAAATATCACTTTAAGATTTGGGAGTAACCTATATTTGACTTCGGCTGATTATGTCGAAATCGATTTGTGAAACTAAATAAATTCTTACCAATATTGCTGATAACTATGGTTTGCGAAGTGCTAACACCGGCACTCGCCGGGACCCGCACGGTACCGTCGCTTTGCTGAAATGAAATTACATAGATTAGAACAAAAGATCTGCTATCATAGTATCTGTAGCGTCCCAGTTACAGATATTAGTTACGTCCCAGTTACAGATATTAGTTACGTCCCAGTTACAGATATTAGTTACGTCCCAGTGCCGTAGCAGTGGCCCCAACGATTTATCGCCATTAAGGCTACTGAGAACGAGAATCAGCGATGAAAAAACCTGAAAGGCGACTGGTCGCTTTTTAGGCTCCTTTAGGGACAAGCCATTTATTCGTATATTTATGTAAGGTTATAAATAAATAAGCTGATACGAACAACATATTTTTTTAATTTATAAGCGATGTTTTGGCGTTTAGGCAGGCTGCTTTAGGTAAATACTGAAACACTGTAAGTCGGCTACTTTAGGCTACTTATGCTATGAAAAATAGCGATTTCAGGCCCTACGCTGTTAGCAACACTGTGCCGTAGTTTAATTATTACTAAGGCAGTGGGCCAGTGGTAAGTACGTAGTGGTAGGGCACATAATATTCGCTGCCTTATTACTACCTGGGGAACTACCCGAGTCCGCCTGGGGAGGTACACCTTTGCGAGTTATTCAACCGGCAAGAAGTAATGTGCAATTTGAAGAGCAACATTCCCAGAAAAATTACTGGGCATGAAGAGATTTGACATCTTATATCTCAGTGTGACCAGCGCAGTGCAGTGCGGGCATTTTGTTCGTAAGTTCACAATTCTGGCACTGCAACTGTTATGGGCAGGCGTGATGCTTACCACCAAGCGTACAGCTCGTTCGTCTCGTCACTACAATGCATAAAAAAGTAAAGATAAACAGTTTAACTTTAAATATAAAGTACATTTTATTCGTGCCAGAAGACTTTATTCCGGTTCCCAGACGCGTGTGTGTCAACGATGGCGTCAAAGCGCACTCTAGTGGTTTTTTTTACTCCGTACAATATCATTATAAGCGACTTCTGTTCACTCCATACACACAATAACTATAAAAGTATCATTAGAGAGCATTTGCTGACGATCGTAGCTAAGGCCTATGAGCACGTCAGATAATTACCTGAATTGTTCGCATTATGAACGTAGATATAGCTGTACCAGAAAGAGTAGAAAAAAATGGGGGCGCTACTTTCTACGCAAACTCTTCAAAATGACGTATACCTTGGCTACACTGAATAATATTTTGTGTTGAAGACTTTTAGGTCCATTTTATTTAATGTCTACTCTTTCTGGTACAGCTGTAAATAAACATGACTGTATTGAGATTTGAGATCGTCAGCTAAATTCCAATGCAATCCCATCTCACCGGCTCGGGCGGAGGGTGAAGTAAGTACTTTAGCTTACCATTTGCTGGCTGGAATAACGCTTATTCAAGGTGTCGACGCCTACGATTGACGTCAATGATTGCATTCACAGATCATATAGCCTGTTGATGGCTCATGAACATAATTTCTCCTACAAACACGACTCACCGTTGCGGGCAGGGGGCGAGGTAACGTTCTATGCTTGCGATTGGCCAATCACTGGGGTGACGCAATCAGAGTTATGAAATACAATGAGATTCTGACGTACTCGCTGTGGCTAGCAGTGGTTTTTTAACTACAAATTTTCGTATGAGGGGAAGTCGGACGAGCAGTCAACAGGATTATAGTATTTGATTGCATTTCATATCATTGACCCTTTCAAAGGCAAACTGACAGTACTTGCATGAGCATGCGCTATACTAAGTGTGTTTTTGGCGAGAAAGGGGTACAGTTCCCTGGAGTCAATAGGTTTTACTCCATGTAAAATTGTGAATAAATCTGATGCAAGTCACTACGATTTAAAGTATCGTTTTTGAAGTAAGGTTTGCTGAGTAAGTATGAAAATATTAATGAAACTTACCTGTAGTATAATATTATGAAGCGGTTTGGCCGAGGTCAGCAGGAGAGGCCGCGTGAGCCGCGTGGCCGGCGACAGGACTCGAACCGAGGGCCGCGGCCGGATGCCGGACACCATGCGACCGCCGCTTGCCAAACTTTCCAGAGACACCATTTGACCCTGTGAAGTACAGGCCAGTTTAACAAATAAGAAACTAAAATCATTAAGCTAATATCTATAGAATCACAAACGTGCTAAAAAAATGTCCGCGCCAAAACTCAGCACACGCTATGCAGTGCACCGACTTTTTGTACGACTTGAGCTACGATAAGACACAAGCGCTTAAGCATACATTTAACCAAAGTCCGGTGACGCTGTAGAGGCCATCTGAGGCCAAAAGCATCAGCGATTCATAAATAAAAAAACAAAAAAAAAACATTCATTGAACACTATACGATATAAACTAGAAGCTATAAGCGACATAACGTCTAAATTAAAACAAGTGTGAACTATATAATGCACGTATGACGACGGCACTCAGACGTATTATGACTGTTTTCACTTAGAGATTGTGACTCTTTAGATATTAGCTCAATGACTAAAATACTCGTTTTTGTAAGTGATTTTTTTAATGCCCAAGGCAGTGCTGAGATGGCGAGGCGTTCGCCTGGTATAAAGCATCACGCCTACTCTTAACAGTAGCAAGTTGCTTAATTGTGAACTTGCGAACAAAGTCCTATGCCGAAGTGCACTGCGCTCGTCACCCTGAGATTTCTCTGTTAACATTGCCCTTCAAATCAAAACACAGTAATGCTTGCACACTTTTTCTTGACGATTGAATAGTAAGGGGAAGTACCACACCTTTGCCAGAAAGGTGTGGTACTTCCCCAGGCGGACTCTGCAGTAGAGCCCTACCACTACAAAAGCGTGTAGTATAAAGTGCGAGGCGTCAGAATAAATGAGCTTTTCGACGTGTTTCCTAGCAGCTATTGAAGAGTTCCACTATCGATCTCCCGGCTTCATCTTCTGAATCTCGTTCTCAAGTGTGATATATGGAACCCATGTGTACGGAACTCGATAAAAAAAAATTACATAAGCCTTAACTCGATGAATCGACTAGGAACCATTGAAGAGTTCCGCTATCCACCTCACGGATTCATCATCAGATCAGCATGAAGATAGCAAATTATTATTGATGTTATCAGGGTTACATAAATATACTTGCATAGTTCATAGTTCCAATTAAAGCTAAAATGTATTCAAAATTTGACATTGTTAACAACACAAAGATAATATAAAATGGTAAATGTGTCTAATAACGGGGCTAAAATGCTGAGCCGGTTTTAACAAAAATTTACAATAAAGGTGATGAATCATTGAGACACTTATAGCGTACTTTATGTCCCGCAAGATGCGGTAAAATTAAAACATTGCAGATGCAGTATTAAATATGTATAGAAAGAAATATTACCTGCGCATTAGTGAGTAGTTTTGCAACTATCGGCTGAGACACGGCCGCCTTATCGATCTGCGTCTGACTTCTGACTATATGAGGCAACGATTTAGGAGTTTGATTTCCCAACTGGACTGTTTGACCACTGGCCAACTGCAGCGTCTGCCCACTGGTGAGTTGTACCGTTTGCCCACTCGGTAGTTGTATCGTTTGTCCGCTGGGCAGTTGAACCGACTGACCACTCGCTATCTGAACAGTCTGACCCCCTATATGAACAGTCTGACCTCCCAATTGCATATTTTGTCCACTATTCTGTAATTGCACACTCTGTCCCGCCAATTGCATATTGGAGCCTATTTGAACCGTCTGTACGTTCCCTGTCGCTAATTGTACAGTTTGACCGCTAGGAAGTTGCACAGTTTGTCCACTCTGTAATTGAACACTAGAAGGGAGAATATTTTGACTGGCAACTTGAACACTTTGCCCGCTCGGTAGTTTAACGGTATGTCCTGTCAATTGAACACTCTGTCCCGCTAGCTGGACGGTTTGTCCGCCTATTTGGACCGTCTGCCCCGCCAGCTGCACAGTTGATATTGGCACTTGTATAGGTTGAGTCGTCTTGATCGTCGTCGGTTGTGCTCTCGGGCTCGGAGTTTTGGCTGGGGTGGAGGCTTTGAGCGCTTGCATCGCTTGTGGGGTGGCCAGCTGCACAGTTTGCCCGCTAGGTAGCCGCACGCTGTGCGTGGGCAGCTGCAGCGAGGACAGTTGTATGGTGTGCCCGGAGCTCAGCTGCACGGACTGGCCGCTCGGTAAGTGCACGGTCTGGTTGGCGAGCTGGACAGTCCTCCCGCCGGCCAGTTGTACGGTGCGAGTTTGCACCGCTGACGTCACCGATGCCGGCACACTGCTCACGACTGACGTGCCGGTTGCCAAACTCTGTAACTGATATCGAAAGTCAGTAAAACATTTAGTCAATTAAATAGTATGTTGAAACCGGCTGTATTTTCTCTATTTACCTGTGTCACAGTTGTAGCGGATATGGCATTGGTTGCTGCAGGACGTTTCTTTGGCGCAGGGATATCTGTACGAAAACAAGTATTTAAAAAAACTACTTCAATTTCCGACCATGGATGTTTTTTTTTCTGTTATACTGAACCGAATTTGATGTTTTTTTTTTTTGGACAAATCTGAAGAGTACCTTCAAATAAAATAAAAAAAAACAAATCGGTAATTTTCCAAATCGGTTTATAAATGACGGAGTTCTGAAGTAAAAAAGATTACAACCGAATTGCCAACCTCCTCTTTTTTGAAGTCGGTTAAAAACCGAGCATTAATTAGCATTGTAATAAGATCTCCAGTAATTAACGTTTTCACGCAACCTTAGGATGGAATGAATTCATAAACAAGATATAAAACAAAAGCTTGCACGTAAAAAAAAAGTAAGTACCTTGTAACAGGGCTCGTGGCGATATGAGCGATTTGCCGCTGGGCGTATTGGCTGGAGAGAGCACTCTTACGACTCCTCTTCGACTAGTCGTGCCCTGTAAATAATTTAACGCATGATAAGTACTAATCAAATATCACTTTCTAGGATACTTATACATGAGAATAAGAATATATTTATTGCCAATAACGCGAAAAAAAAAGTTTAAATTAGCAATGTATTCGGACATAAATGGGAGCATGCTGTATTGAGAACGAATCGCGCGCTCACTGCAATGGCTGGAGTAGGCTGTTATAGGTGGATTAGAAAGAACCGGTTATAGTGTACCCTTCCTACTGTAGCTGTTTTGTGTGCTCGCGCGCATTCGTAGGTAGGTATCATGTTTTTATTATTATTTCGTAAGTTGTTTACATGTTTAAATGCCTTTTATACGATTGTCGAGGATTTATTGTCTAGACAAACCTAAAGTAGGTTTTTAGACAATAGAAAAAAAAATGTTTGATAGATTTTAAGATACGATAAATAAATTTAAAAAAAAAACAATTGTTTAAATTTGTAATCGTAAGTAAGTTTAATTTTCATTACAAATTTAAAAAGTGTATTTATAACGAATACCTGTGCCGCAGAGGTAGCCACAGCGGTCACCGTAGTCTGGACAGCAGGTGGCCTTATCAGCAACGACCTCGTGCCTTGAGGCATCACCTAACAAATTAACAGTGTTAAAAGCTTACATTATAGGAATAGAATCAGTGGCAAAGCGTAGATGGGAGTAGATTTGCTGGGAAGCTGGATATGCTCAAACATACAACCATAAATACATATGCAATCCAGAACAGGGTTCGAAAATATCCGATATTTATTATAAATACCAAAATATCGGATATTTATGATATATCAAGTTTGATATTATAATAACAATTTTGTATGAAAGCCATAGTATTATTTTATTGTATTATTAATGAATACTATTTGCATATGTGTTACATAAACATAACAAAATGATCAAAAAAAATAGTTTTTAATGTTTTATTTATTTGGGTACTTAAAATCAGACAAATGAAACCAAAACATAAAATCTTCTTTTAGATATGGCAATTTCAACTAAAAAACAGAAAATCTTATATATCAAAAAATCAACTCAAAAATATAAAACCTTTTTTATATAATATGATATATATTCACTGATATATATCGTCGAACCCAGTTTGATATGTATCGAATATATATCCTCGAACCCTGCTAACCAAACGAGATGGCAGTCAAACGCAAGCCTATAAACATATAAAAATATAAAAAACCTTCAGCTGATTATGCACCATGCGCATCACACAGTGGTCCCCACCCCCTCGAATTGTATGGTTGTATGAAATAAAATAATTGATCTGAAGTGATTTTAGACTTAAAGCCTAGTTCGGACTGTGTTAGTAAACCTACCTACATCGCCATGCCTTGCGCAAGCGCCGGGTTTTTGAATCAAATGAGGGCGTTTGCAGTCCGTGTCTACATAAGACAAGGACATCAGTAAGGTAATAATAATTATAACTAACTAACTCTCCTGGGGTGATGTCACAAAAACGGCAAAAATGGACTGGGGGTCAGGGTCAGTACCGTTCTAATAGGCTAGATGACTGTTTTTTTTTAAATTGCACTATTAAAATGTGGCCCATAAATATAGCTGATTAATGAAAAAAAAAACTGTTCAAATATAAGCAATTTATAAGCATTTTAATATCATGCTAGACAGAGAGGCTAAACAGCAAATCGTGACGTCACTTCTCTGTACGCCATATATATTCTATTCTGACAAATAAGGCGTTACGTCATTTTTTATTTTGTGGGAAAGGGCCAGAGTTGCTTGTAACAAAAACTTTAAGCGCTCATATATCAGAACATTATTAACCGATTTAAATTATTTTTTTCAATAAACATACTATTTACTTAAATTCTTCATCAAAGCTATTGGTTTCAACGATATAAACATCAGTCAGTCCTATTCTACCCCATTCGTTGAAGCAATAATGAGCAGTAGCAAGTATTTAGTTTTAAAATACTTGCTACTGTCCCCACTCGTTCGCACCAAGGTCGAGTACGAGACGAAAGTGAGCCGCGCCAGCGAGCAGCGGCGCTACTCGCCCGAAAAATAGAGTAAAATGCATTGACTCGACTAAACCGTGTATGTACTTGACAAAACTTTTGCTGTTCTGACACATTATTACTTAATTATCCGCTACTCGACTAAATTACTAACGCACTGCGAACTAGGCATAACAAAGTACTAACTAAGGGGTGCATCGAAATTTGCTTGCGCGTAGCGGCTGAATACGGGCTGATACCCAAGCAATGCCATTAAATAGTTAATGTGGCCATTTTACGACGATAATGACTAACCTTGTTTTGAGTTTGACTCTGAAGAATAGAAGAGGACGCTATAGGTTGTATCACAGTTGTCATTGTAGTTGGAATTTGCGTTATTACACTTGGAGAAATCTACAATTAAAAAAAACATATTATATTTCTGGGTTTATTAATATAGACAACGGACAATCGACATCCACACACTATTCGAAACCATTGACACTGTTTTCGAGGCGATATCACGGGAAAAAAAAAGTTATATTGCCATAGAAAAGGCATCTAAAAAAGTTGAACCATAATATAACTTAAGGACATGTCATATTCAGTGCAAGCTAATTTGCACTTTATTTGTATTGTACAGAGAATCAATATTCTTCTGAAGTGCTCAGACGCGAGCGCTGCCGGCGGGAGCCGCGTGACATAACGAGCCAAACGCTACAGTGGAAAATCGACTCGCTGTCGCGCTGCCATGATTGTAGTTATAGGTGTGTACATTTAGTTATAGGTGTATCTAAATTACAAAACACCTATCCTGGAGGCAGAAAGGACTGTCAGGCCTAGGTCAAAGGGTATATTTTTCTAAGTAAATTATTCCACCACCAAAAGGTAATATTCTACTTGGTTAAAACTTGCTATGCAACCATTGAGCTAATATCTATTGAGTCACAATCGTGCAAAAAAAATGTCCGCGACAAAACTCGGCGCACGCTCTACAGTGCGCCGACTTTTTGACCGACCTGAACTACGATAAGACACAAGCGCTCAAGCATACATGTAAACACTATACAAGCGACATAACGTCTAAATTAGAACAATTGTGAACTATATAATGCACGTATAGGTGTGTACAACGGCAGTCGGAAGTTTTTTGACTGTTTTCACTTAGAGATTGTGACTCTTTAGATATTAGCTCAATGTATGCAACATATCACTTTAATAATAGTTTATTCTGGTAAAAAAAGAGTTATTTTGACGAGGCATTATAAAATCATGACCATGGTGCAACAGATGAGAGTAAACCAACCGAAATTAAACTTAGTTTACTCTCATCTCTATGCCTCAACCACTTTCTCAGTTCTAACCCAAAAGGGAAAAAACGCGAGAATATGTGTATTATATTAAATCTTACCTTACTAACAGCAACTAAATTGGGGTCGCTCTTGAGCAAAGGCCTCTGCTTGATAAGAGGCGACTTATGAGGCGTCGTTACGACAGTGGGCAAAGACTTCGCTACAGTCGTTTGAGTTATCACTGGCAACGACACAGATTGAGTTATCACAGTCTTCACTACAGCGGAGACCGGCACCGGGACCGGTTTAGGCGAAGGGACCGGCTGTTTTACAACTTGAGGCGGTTTGGGCGAAGGCTGCGGCTTAGGCGATTGAGGCGGCTGCATCGGCGATTGAGGCGAATGTTTTGGCGATTGAAGCGGCTGTTTCACTGTTTGGGGCGGCTGCTTCGGGGATTGGGGCGGCTGCTTCGGAGACTGAGCTGGCTGTTTAACTTGCACTTTCGGAACAGTTTTTGTCGTTGCTTTCGTCGCTGTTGTTTGTTTTGTCACTACAGGTGTCTTTGCTTGAGGCGTTGCTTGAGTTGGCGCTTTAGGAGTTGGAACGATCACAGTTTGTTTAGAAACGGCACTTTTCACTTGCACTACTTTCGTTTGAGTGTTCAAATTGGCTTGCTTCACTGACTGGGCTAGTAAGTTTGCTTGCTTCACTGATTGGGTCATTAGAGCAGCTTTCGTTTGTTTGGTTTGAGCGTTCTGTTTTGGGGTGTAAGCTCTCTTTTGTGTTGGTGTGGCTTGTTTTTTCTGTTTTGCTGGTGTGGGTTGCTTCACTTGTGTCTGTGTGGCTTGCATTAGTAGTTGTGCAGAGGAGAGTTGGGGTGCTGAGGCGGGGAGGCTGCTGTCGTCCACGTCTACGTCACTGTCTGAGGCCTCGATTATTTCTTCCACTGTAGAGACATCTAAATCCATCTGTATTGGATAGAAAAAAGATTCGTATAGGGTTTTCAACCAATGTGTAATTTAATAACCTAGAATTGAAAAGCATCATTCTTCATTTAACAAAATCAACTGAGACCTTAGTTATGCAGTCTATAGTTTTACAAAATTTTAGGTTTTGCCGCATATTTCGAAGAAAAATTGTATAATACAATGTGTAACAAAAAGGTACAACAACACTGAAGGGTATGTATGTACTTATCATTATAAACAACTTTTACTATGGGGCCAACCTTAAAATCGCGAAAAAAACAGCTTTTCCATACAAAAAGTTCATTGGCCTTGGACAAAATGCATGGAACAGCTGAATTTTTTTCGCGATTTCGTGGTTGGTCCCATAGTAAAAGTGGTAGTAAAAACCTATTTGTTACAGATTGTATAGTGTGTTGTCATGATGCATACTACCATCACGTTCTATCAGATTAGTTCTTCTAGCTTCGGCAGTTTAGTTGTGAAAAAGTACTAACAAATAAACAAAATCTTTAGCATTTATAATATTAATGTGATATTAAAACATCATAATACAACCAAAAAAATTACTTGGCAAAAAAGTTTTGATACAGAACGTCAATAATCACGTCCATACTTCATACAATGAGCTGAAGTCATCGCCCTCTAACATACTATGGGGTTGCTAGCATAAAAAATGCTATAGTGGTGCCCCCATTAATTTCTACTCTCTTTTCCAAGCTATAAGTATAACTTGTGAAAAAAGTCTTCAAATCGAAACTGTTTCTAGTCTATATTGTGGATAATCACGCATTCATCAAAATATCATCTTGTTTAGCTTAAGTATTAGCGATAGTGGCGCCCCTATCACTTACTACTCTTTTTTACTAAGCTGTATGTACCAAATTTGCAAAAAAAATGTGAGTGGCCAGTATTATACTCACAGCATGAGGTGGTGAATATATCGCCTCTTTATTATCCACGATGGGTTTGGCGGGAGTCAGAGTAGGAGGGGGCGATGCCGCGGCGGGCGGGGCGAGGGAGAGAGCACCCGCCTTCGCCCCTCGTCCTCGCCCAGCAGACTTGTTCAGCCAGTCCTCTTCAGTTCTTGGGAAAGATAATAAGCTTTTAAAAAAAATATTCAACCGACTTCAACTTCGAATAGCTGGATGACATCTTCATATTTTCTAGTCATTTTGATTTAAAAACCAAACTACTGAACCGATTTCGATAACATTTATATGAAACTACCTCTGAAGTATTACCTACCAAACAAAAAAATTATCATCAAAATCAGTTCATAATTGGCGGAGTAATCACGTAACATACATACAAAAAAAACATAGTCGACTTGAGAACCTCCTTTTTTGAAGTCGGTTAATAATTGGTTGTTGTACTGATCAGAATGCATAAAATTTTCGTACTTGCTCAAAATGTTGTGACAAAACTGTTCTTGACAGAAGTTATTCCAGAGATTCGTATAGCAAAATTTAATACAGTAACTTTAATTAGTTTGCAAGAAAAAAAGTTACAGACGAATATTCGTTTAGGGGATTTTAAAAGGTGAAAGGTGAAAGGTTTTTTCGCTCGAAATTAAACGAACAGTGCCGATGTGGAAATATGTTCCCATTTTGAACACTAAACACAACTCACAGTTACATAACAATTTAAAGATAAAATATATAATGAAAAAAGATAATCATACTTGAGCTTTTAAAAGTTTAAATATAATTGTTCTTGTGTTTTTCTTTTTGCTATTATATGTCTACGCCCATAATGACTGGTCAGATAGTTTTTTTCCCCAATTTATCCTACTGACTATTTATCGACTAACGGGTCATATTGGACAGTTACGTATAGAAATTCAAATGTAAGCATTTTCCTAAGAGCATAGTAGACCTCTTTTCTTTCCTTTGTCATGTTTACAATATGACCCGATTGTTGATAAATAAACAGGGAAAAAACGCGTTTGACCGATCTGCTTTTTTTAATACAATTAAGTTACGAGACGAGCAAGACGCTCGCCTGGTGGTAAGCGTCACGCCTGCCACTAACAGTAGCAGTGCCAGAATTGTGAACTTACGAACACAAGCCTGCGCCGCACTGCACTGCGCTCGTCACCCTGAGATATTAGATGTTAACTCTCTTCATACCCAGTAATTTATCTGGTATAACATTGCCCTTCAAACCGGAACACAGTAATGCTTGCACACTACTGCTTGCTAAGGTGTGATACTTCCCCAGGCGGACTCTGCAGTAGTCCTAACACTACAAAACACCCCTTAGGGTTTTACTACTATGGTCTTGTAAACTTACTTATTCCTATGTAGATACGTCCAAATAGCAGTCCTCTGATCATATTTCACTACCGGGTCGCGTTTGGCAGTACTGAATCTCTCGAGCACAGTTGTTACGGCGTTCAGCAGAGCTTGGTCGCTGCATGACGCTACGAACTGAGACATCCTGTGGAATATTCGGTCAAATTATTTTTCTTATACTAATATGCGATCCTGGGTATGTCCTTAAACTGCAACCAGACCCACCAGAGGACGGGAAGCAGCGTCCTCTTGGTTAACGGTGGTGAGCATACTGCGATCCCCAAGCCGCCTGCCAAGCGTGGGGATTATGGCAACACCCCTCTATAAAGAGGGAGGCCTTCGTCCAGCAGTGGACGTTTTACGGCTGACGACGACCTGACTAACATAAAATATAAGCATAACGAAACCCGTCTCATGGCACGCTCTCCTTGCGGTGACAGTCTCAAAAACACAAGCTTTCTGCTTAGTTCGAAGATTATTAGTTGCCGCGAGGATGCGACGGTGGACGAGCTCGGCGGCCATGATTGTAAATTGCTTGTCATTGTGAAAGTCTATACAAACCTACACTAATGTATTTACCTGCACAAAAATATACCTTTAAATCTAAATATATTTTTTGATGTTGTTTTCTTTTTTAAATGTTCGTTACTTAAATGTTTGTCATGGATGAAAATCGAATCCACACACTAAAGATTAAAAAAGCAGAGCTACTAGCAACTGAGTTTGAGGAACCTGTCCTACAACCAGCGATTAGCGATAAGCGGGGTAGGGAGCATCTAAAAAGTACTAATCCGGGACCTACATCTATTATACGTTTCTTGCGCTAGAAAATAATCGATAGCCAATCGGTCGCCGGTGCACGTTAGTCAGACAGGTTCCACAAGGCAGACAACCAGTAGTTTGAATCAATATTGTCGTCAATAAAATAATAATAATAATAATACTCGAGGATTAGGTTTTTTTATGATATTTTTGTGTTTTTGTATATGTATTGTAAAAAACTTAAATTTAAGAAAGTTAATAAATGAGTGGATAATAAGAATAAAATAATAAATATTGGGGGACATTTTACACATAGCGCCATCTAACCCCATACTAAGCATAGCTTGTAGTATGGAAACCAGATAGCTGATAGAATAATAATAAACTTACTAATTTTTTTCGTAAATACATACTTATAATAAACACTACACCCAGACACAGAACAAACATCTATGTTCGTCACATAAATGTTTGCCCTGGGTGGGGATCGAACCCACGCCCTACAGCTCTAAAGGCAGACATGCTACCAACTGAGCTATAAGGCAGTCAAATATACTAACTTGATGAGTGTGAGCACGTCGTGTCGCGTGCCCTCGCCGTTGGGCAGGCGCGCGAGCGCGTCGCGCACGAGCGAGGCGAAGGACGCGTGCCGCGGGCGCTCCGCCGACAGCAGCGCCGCGCCCGCGCCGCCGCACGAGCCCCACGACCGCGCGCACGGGCCCACCACCGCGCGGTACCTATACCACAGATAACACAGTACATGGTATACTAATATACTCCGTCAGGTATGACACTCCCGAGTGACAAAGGTCACGTGGGTGACACAAGCCTACTCATCGACGTGAAATTATCAGTAGCGTGAAATCATAACTCCCCGTTCTCCGTATATTACCTGTGGGAATCCCATAAATCTATGTGATTTTGGTTAAAACTATGTTAATTCGTGTTTAACTTGAATCATTTCGCTTGAGCGGACACGAAATGACAATTGAAATGATTTGTGTATTTTATAATTAATACATTATCAACAGATTTGATTCCCACTTTTTCATTTTTGTTGCCATAAAGTGGCAACTGGAGTGACGTAAGCAAGTGTCACTCCCGGAGTAGCAGACCTTGTTTTATTGGATCATGACATAATACTACTATACTCTATCCGGAGGGAAATCTGGTGAACGATTATCCATACAAACGTATTCCCCTGCTACGTTCGTCACATAAATAAATTACTGGGCATGAAGAGATTTGACATCTTGAGCGCATTGCAGTGCGGCGCAGGGTTTTGTTCGCATGTTCACAATTCTGACACAGCTATTAACTACTATTACAGTAGCTAGGTACAGTAGTAGGTATCATTGCCTTTGAAACCGAAACCAGGGGGGTGTCACTCCGCAGTTTAGGTATGTTCGGCCGGCGCTCCGCTCCGAGGGGACAATGCAAGGCTGAGGTCAGTGACCGCCCGCACGCTAGCCTCGTCACACGTAACTAAGCATACGTGATAGAAAGAGAGCTGTATATCTAGGTGAATATTGCGAGCGGTATCCAGCGCCGTGCGAGTTGAATTGCTACTTTATTGCCTAGTAGATAGAGTCCTTATTTATTTCAATTCCTTTGCGGAGTGAACTTTCTGTACGTAGTACTATTATTCATTTTATGCCGAAACGCAATAATGATTGCACACTACCAGGCGGACTCTGCAATAGATTCTTACCACTACAAAACGTCGTCAAATGGCTGTTGCCCGACACTGAAGAATAACTGGCACTTACCCGTGTTGAATATAGGTGAACGGTTTAGCAGCCGACATAAACCTTCGTCTTTCTTGTGCTCTAAACTCGTATATATCGGACGCAGTGGGCGGTCGCACTGTCCATGAAGTTGGGTATCTGTAACCAAATTCAATTTTCATTTAATACATACGCTGCCTTGCTGCGAAATATATATACATACTGCATAACATATATATATGCCCCTGTACTTACGGAAATTCCTAGAAAATCATGTAATGTGCATTTTAGTGTGTGATTTATTGTTTTTAATTGAATTGTTGGCTGTTTTAAGGGTCTGCATAAAACACAAAAAAAAACCTATTTTAGTTATACAGTGCTATCTAGTGTTTTCTTTTTTCAAACTCAGTTCGTAATTCGACTGAAATTTACAAATCACTCTTTAACTAAAATAGGTTTATTAAACGTTTTAGTTTTAGTGTTGTTTGCATAAAACGAGAATGATTATAGTGCAAGAAAACTGGGATATTTTCAGCTAGTTTATAGGAAGGTGTGTGCTAACCAACGACTATAAATCCTGTTGACTGATCGTCCGACTTCCCCTCAGAAGAAAATTAGTAGTTTGATAACCACTGCTTCTCACTGCGAAAGCCAATCGTACGTCAGAATCTCATTGTATTTCATAACTGAGATTGCGTCACCCCAGTGATTGGCCAATCGCAAGCATAGAACGTTACCTCACCCCCTGCCCGCAACGGTGAGTCGTGTTTTTTTATTATTATTTATAGGCTTGCGTTTGACTGCCATCTCGTCTGATGTTAAACGAAGATGCAGCCTACGATGGAGCACGCTTGCCTAGAATAAACCGATTCACTCGCGACTTGAAGACACCCAGTTTATAATTATCGGAAAACCCACTCGGGCAGCGCATTCCACTGTTCAGCAGTTCGAATAAAGAAAGTGGAATCAGACCGTTTCGTACGAGTTTTTGGTTTATCAACCATGAAACAGTGTCGCTTTTTAGAGGTCCTGGCTGTCCTATAGAAGAATGGGCTGGGGGAATAAGATCATGCAAATCCGAAGCACACTCTCCGAAATGTATCCGATAAATTACCGAAAGGCTAGCTTCTTTTCGTCGATGACTAAGACTTTGTAACTTTGTGTTTGTAGGAGAAATTATGTTCACGATCCATCAACAGGCTATATGATCTGTGGTGCTAACCAACAGGCAAGTTTCGCGAGTCTCGTCACTCCAATGCATATATTATAATACGTTTTTTTTTAAAAGACTTCAATTTCTATTATCTGAATGACATATTTTTTCCATTTATTTTGATTAAAAACCAAACTACTAAACCGATTTTGATAAAATTTATATGGGACCACGTTTTAAATATGACCTACCAAACAAAAAAAATATCATCAAAATCTATTTATAATTGGCGGAGTAAGCGAATAACATACATACAAAAAAAAACAGTCGAATCGAGAACCTCCTTTTTTGAAGTCGGTTGAAAAATCAACCTGGTTCATCACGAATATTGTACATGTTTTTAAATTCACATTCCATAGTAAAAATGATAGATAGGTTAAGTTCACATTACATAGTAAGTAAGTAAGTTCGTATAGGCTGAGTGGCCAGCCCTAGTGTCAGAGTTAATGTGCCGCCCGAAGGCCTCTGACATGGCTGACGGTTGTTGTTATAGAAACTACAACATTACATAGTAAAGATGATAGATAAGTAACCTGTAAGAAGCTTGTACATTTATTTCTACGTACTTGGGCGGAGGTGGTTCTTTGCACGGCGGCTGTGGTGAAGTCGCCCTCATCCATCGCTCGCACAACCTACCCAATATTGCATCACAGTCCCGGCCAGCGCCTATCCACTGGTAAATCTGTGGAACAATGTTACCATATGTGTTCAAAGTTTAATCGTTATACATATCTATAATTGTATTTAAAAATATATAACAATTCTTTGGTCAAATTATAGTAAATAAATTTGTGTGTTCTAAGCTACCCTATAAAAATATCAGGGCAAAATGGTGCAACCAAGTCGCGATCACGCGGGGCGATCAGTGAACGTCCAATCAGCGAACGCCCAATCACTGTCCGGAACGTTACAGAATAGAATAAGGTCATTGGCGCCCGTTTGCATGAATAAGGGTCTTTAAATGACTGAGTAAATTCAACGTTATGCAGTATAATACAGATGAAATAGTGACTATTTTCTTAATGTTTAGTGCCAATAAGTATCAGAAAGTTTTACTCACTTTTACAGGTTCTTCTGATCCTACCTGAGTTTCCGGCATATACTGCAGGTAAGGAACAAAATCTTCAGGGTGTGACCCCCTCTCGCCAGCAAGGAAATCCAATGCTGAGTCGAGGTCGGCACACCAGTCATCTGACACTAAAAAAAAGTAAAAATACTTCATAATAAATAATGAATAAATTATACTTATTTTGTTATTCTTTCTCCCTCTTCATTTCAGAGGTTGGTAAATGAAGACATTCCTCTCCCTGATGTTTTTTTTTTTTCTTAGTTATTGGCATCACACGTTGTGCATTCTGCCAGTGCCACGTTAATGAATTTTCAAGTTTTTTACTAAAACCAAGTCAAATATGTCATGAAATCACAGCCAGTCACACGAAGTTAGTCATAGTCGAGTCCAAGTCATGCCCTAGTAAAGTTGTGGCGACTTTACTATGAGCTTCTACGGAGATTTGGAAACAACACGAAAAGACATGCTCCACCACATTATATCACTTGCCCACACTCGTGCACGTAATTCAACACTCAATGAATAAAACACCACCATTTTTAATCATTAATTCGCGAAAAAACACTAGTTTAAGAAAATAATAGAATGCAACGACATGATTTTTCCGTGTTCCCGCCAAAACCCCTCCCTGATGTTGCAGAACCTAACTACCTATAACTTCAATCATCTCATATTCAGTGCAACCTAGTTTGTATTCTATTTGAATATGATAGCGTATCGATATTAGCACTTGGCTCATTAACGCCTCGCTCGAGCCTCAGCACTACAGCGGAATATCAAGGCACAGTCTAAACAAATAGAGTACAAATTAGCTTGCACTAAATATGACATGGGTTGTAGCTATAAGTACAATGATATATGAATTTTGGTTCAACAATTTATAGACGCGTTATATATGAGATTGAATCATCTGTACATCATGCTAAGTTTCTGTGGCCACTGCTCCACCTGCCTCCACTGCCACTACGGCTCTTAATAGAGAGGGGTTTCAATAATCCCCACACTTATTTACTAGGCACTTACAACAGATCATAGAAATTGCATAATACAGTAACATGTTGAAAAATACAGAACGATCCCATGATCCAAAATAGCAAGCACTCGATATGGCTAAAACAGTGGATTCGGATTGCAAATATTACATAATTCAGACACTTAAAAAATATATTTAACAAAAATAACAAAAACGTTGTGAGTTGACCACTGAGACCATGTTATAAATATCGTTGGTACCTACCTAAACAAATAGAACTGTTGAAGTCGAGTTTAATTATTTAAACTTACAAATAGATAAATGAGTCATTAATATATATATACATAAATTATCCTAAAATAATACTGTCAATTTATTATTTTATAGATGTTGTTCCGAAATCGACCAAAACAGAGTCCAAATAAATCCAGATATTCACTGTCTTTGTTTTCGTCACGGGCGCTACGACGAATTACATCATTAAAGGAACGACACATCCGCGGGATAGGGCTATTGTGTGAGATATTATTCCTAAATGTTAGGCGAATGGTAAAAGTCCGACAATCCCTCAATCTAAGTAGGGTAAAGTGGTTAAAAGGGTGGTTAAACTTAATAATAAGTTCAGTCAATTTTAAATGTAACATCGCAAATTATTGAAAGCATGTACTTACGATTGTACCAAGTATTCAGCGGGGCGATAGGAGACTTCATAACAGCCGCGCACCGCGCATGCAGCTGTTGTTTGGAGGCACGGTGAGCGTCTCTAGCGGGAAACAGAGCTCGCACTAACGACAGGAAGTTAGCGTGTGTCGTCTCCGTCAGAGATTCGTCAACATCGATAGACTGCTCTTCCATCTGGTCCGTTGAGGTCTCCACTTGGATCACTTCGCCAGAATCGTCAGCTATTTCTATAGGCAGGGCCATCATATCTGCAAATATAGAACATTTTGTTTTTGGCGTGGTTGTCATAACATAAAAAGTCGAGAAACAGCGGTAGTTTGAGATGAAATGCTTTTGTGAGTTGTTCATTTTCTTGGACATGCATTTATTGTCTTATGGCTCAGGTAATGTGCAGTCTTGTTTTCACAGTGTCGACAAAGCACTATAAGTGCTTTAAGCTAGTATAAAGTTACTGCATTTAAATTTTAAATTAGTAAGTTCCACTGTTGTAAAATTTTCATAGCATGTAGTTAATTATGACTTGCATAATAAGCTAAATGAAACTTGAATAAATGGATTGAAAGCAAATCCATAAACCCCATTTTACTCATAATTACATGCAAGTAAAGATCTGATAACATTCTAAAAATGCAGTTTGATGTTTTGGTAATGTAATATGAAGCATACACATGCAGCCGCAATTAGGAAACAGAGTATTCTAACTTAAGTTACCAATTCCATCTAAGTCTTCTAGTTTGATAGGAACTGGTTGATGAACAGGCATTCTGGAGTTGCACGAGACAGGAATGAAGTCGGGAGGCTCCTGCTTGATTTCTAACATGGGATCATAGCCGGAACTGAAACAGAAATAGTTATTTATAGTGACCAAGTGCATAGGCTGTGTGAACAGAGTCACAGCAAACTTTGATGGCAGAAGAATTACTATTCTTTTTTACTTAGTTTTGCATACTTTAGTAAACACTCCAATGGTGTTGATTCTGTTGCACCGCTCACTAAACTAAACTTAATTTGACAGGAAACCTCTTGACATCCTTTTCTAACATATTGAAATGAAATGAGACGTGTATAATTTTAATCCTGTCAGATTAGTTTAGTTTAGTGTGCGGTATGTGTACTTACTTAGTCATGTTTGAATATTTTTTATCCACAACTTCTTGCTTGATTTCTACTGAGTCTACGGATTTTTTTGATTGCCTCGGACTGGCTACCGGATCGACAAACAAAGAATTTTCTGAATCACTTTCTTCTTGCTCACATTTAATTTTTATATTTGGCAACAGAGGTCTATTCTCAACATTTTCAGTTTCTTCTTTGACTTTCTTTGCAACTTTACCGCCCATTTCTGAAACTTTTTGTTTGTTGGGATCTTTCTTTGGACCACGTTTAGCTTTGGTTACAGGTGAGGCCATTTTTTGTCCTCCGAACATAAGTTTTTTGGCACCATTTACTATTGCTACCCTCTGCTTTATATCTTCTAATGTTATTCCGGTCGTGTTCAGCTCTGGGTGATTCTGAAATGTAAAATATCACATCTAGAAAGCCAATAGATCAAACCTCACCTTGAATCAATGTAAGAACATTGGTAAATTGTGAAATAATCAAACAAAATTATTTAGTTGAAACATAGATCTATAAGGTGACTTTAAAACATTAATCATTATTTCTATCCATTATTGAACTCCATAATAGCAAAAGGTAAAAAAAACAGTTGTATTTTCTAAAGCATCCAAAAACATAGGCAATCTTTTCATGACTTTTAATGTACAATTTGTCATTAGTTGTTTTAAAAAAAAAATACCACAATGTATTTATATGTAATTTAAATTACCTATAAATCTAAATAACAATCTTATTATAAAATTGTGAGATACTTAGTTTATTAACTGTGCATTTTTAACCCAGTTTACATGGGTAGACTGTAGAATTAGTAATTCTATTTTAGAAATGATTATTTAAAAAGGATGAATTAAGGAGACCTGGATATATCCTTAAACTACAACCAGACCCACCGGAGGACGGGCTGCAGCATCCTCTTGGTTAAAGGTGGTGACCATTCTGCGATCCCCAAGCCACCTACTAAGTGTGGGGATTATGGCAACCCTCTATTAAGGCGGAGGCCTTCGTCCAGCAGTGGACTTTTTATGGCTGACGATGAAGGAGACCTACCAAGATTGCTTATCTTTTTGCACAAGGAAGACATAACATAATACCTATTGCTTGGGTATAAGTTCACTAGAGAGCTTTGTAACGCTGAAATGTCAGTGACTTACCTCTCTATACTGTCTTCTAGCTCTATGTGCAGAGAGTACATTTTTCAAGCATTGCATGGAAGTTGGGTGTGGCTGATCTGATAAACCCAGTGTGCCCGATATGTTGCTATCACCATTCTGTAAAAAATTACTATGTACTAGAATAATTATATCTTTATACAAAGGGGGCTCTAATTCTGAATGGCGGTGATGAGTCCTGCACTGAAGTCCCACTTGGGGTGTATTGTGCATTGTTTGTGTTGCACTGCACAAAAGGGGGCTCATTGGCATTAAAAAAAAGGCCACATATATATACATACATACTATTTATCATCATCAGTATTCTTCATCATCACGAGAGTGAAACTGCGGGGCATAGCTAGCTCAATTATAAAATTCAGTATCAGTATTCAGTCTGATCCACAACTTATGGTTTTATTGTTAATGTTTAACCTATAGTTTTATTAAACATTGTTGGGTTACTGTAATCCTAAGGTAAGGTAGGTAGGTAAGGTGTTGGGCTGTTTAATATAAGTACATGCACACTCACAGGTCCTATAACTTGTTTCCTTTTCTTGTGTGAGGGTTCTGGTGGTCCTTCAGGATAATTTTCATCATCTGTCTCGATGCCGCCCACCTCACTTCTAACGGCAGCTAGCTCTTCAAAGTACCTCTGTTTTGCTCTCAAGTACACTGGCTTGAAGATATTCTTGGTAGATGGTTTTGGTGGTAGACTAGGTATACTGGGGGCAGGTCCAGGTGGTGCAAATTTGGCAGCTGCCAGTAACCGCTCCCGGGAAATCAATACTTCTGGCAATAGTTTTGAATAGTAGGACTTCACCTGAAAATAAACAAGATATATTTTTTCAACATTTTATGCATTACCAGATTTGGATCCTCATCTGCAGGTCTTATTAATCATAACTAGGTCAGTCAGGTATTACCTTATGCCTCTGCTGTTTAGATCTTGCTCTTATAAGAAATTTCCTCATCTTAGCAATATCAGGTCTGTAGTTACCTTGCTTCAAATTACTATAAAAATCATTAAGAGGTGATGTAAAATGAAAGGGCTCATAGTTGAACAACATTTGGATGGTTTTCTCTGTTTCTTCTTCGTGATTATCTTCAAATTTTGGTAAAAATTGCTTGAGATACTGTTTGTGTTTGTCATCTAGTGATTCCCAAGTTTTCATGGAGAAGAACTCCTTGAAAAGTCCGTAGTCTTCACAGAGCTCCTGGGGCAACTCCAGGCTGGTGCCTAGGACGCGCACCGGCTCCGTACAGTCTTCATCCCCGTCAGAACTCTGGCTGGAACTATCGCTAGAGCTGCTGCTGTCCCCACTGTAGCTGCGGTCGCTTTCCATCTTTTCATCCATTGGGCACTGTTCGTGATTCGTCTTTTGGTTTGTCGCGATGCAACGCCTAACTTTTTCAAACGCCCCGATGAAGTTTTTCACTGACTACATTGAATTTTCACGGAGTTTGCTCGTAATGTTTACGAAAAATCGGGGCAATGTTTTATCAAAGTCGAACACGGATCCATCAAGTTTTTTAAACAGCCGTCAAGTCTTGTCTAAAATAAAATAGAACGCGCACGCCGAACCACAGCGTTTCATACATACTATGCGCCAGAACGGGACATTACGATGAGAAAATAACTTGACAATCAAGAACAGCGACATTTTGCGGGCAAAATGATATTTAAAAGTAAAAAGCTGCTTGTCTACGGTGACATTTGAAATTCTCTATGGATTACAGTCATCGTGCACTGCATGGAACACCAAAAATCGATCGTTTCATTTGAAGTGCCTCTAATAGCGGCGCCGGCAACGGCAACTAGAACGATTGTTTTCTGAATAACAAAACCATGCGAGTTTTGGCGGGAACACGGAAATTCATGTCGTTGTATTCTATTATTTTCTTAAACTGGCGTTTTTTCGCGAATTAATGATTAAAATGGTGGTGTTTTATTCATTGAGTGTTGAATTACATGCACGAGTGTGGGCAAGTGATAAAATGTGGTGAAACATGTCTTTTCGTGTTGTTTTCAAAACTTCGTAGAAGCTTTTAGTAAAGTCGCCGCAACTTTACTAGGGCATGACTTGAACTCGACTATGACTGGTTTCGTGTGACTGACTGCGTTTTAATGACATATTTGATTTTATTTTAATAAAAGAAACCTCCATATTCATAAACTTGACACTGGCAGAATGCACAACGTGCGATGCCAATAACTAAGGAAAAAAAACCATGCTGCTGGATGGTCTGGACTGGGCTTTACCAAACCAAAGTCACTTGATTTGATCGGTATGTCACCGAAAGCTTAGACAGCGGTATTCACAACTCAATCGGATCCACATAATCCGTTCCAGCACCCTTATCATGGACGTTCGCGATTCCGATTGCGATAGCATGCCATCCTGCCATCCTGCTCGTACCAACCCACTCGCGCCATGCGCCCTCCTACTCGCGCACGCTCGCAATCAGAATCACGAACGTCCATGATAAGGGTGCAGATTTCCGATTGAGTTTGAGTTGTAATATACCCCTGCTCATCACGGATGGTCTGGCAAATTAATTATTCAAAGTCAAAGAATGCCCTGTCAGATGCCCTGCGCTACACTGCCACAGCACAGCTTGCTGTGCTGTGGCGGCTTTTGTCTTTTCGGTCCCTGCCTTGTTAAATTGTGTTTCGTTGTCAAAACTCAGGGAGTGAGACACTAAGTGTGCCTTACTCCCTCAGTTAACTTATAATAATTTCGTGGTCGTAGAGGGAGAATAGATTCGAGTTTATATTTTCTTTTTCAAACCACTTGCTCGAGCTCGTTTGAACTCGTTTCAGTTTATTCGGGGTTGGCACATGCATTTATAGTGAATATTACCTTACCTTACGTGAAATGAACCGGGATTGCAGAAAAAAATGCAAAAACCACAAACAATCATTGGCGGTGGTTGTGTCGAAAATTTTTGACGTAAATTATTCGTGTAGTAAATATGGCTGACGAACTGAATGTTGACAGTCTAATTCACAGACTTTTAGAAGGTAAATACCCATTTTCATAACTTATTTGTATTTATTTTAATTTTACGATATATAATCTTTGATCTGAATATATTGGATCCTTGCTCAGTATGCTCTTGTTGCGTAATTATCATTTACTATGTAGGTATAGAAACGTCAAACACCTAAATAAATCGATTATCCGCAATTCTTATCTGATTTTTCTTTTGATATTAGTTATTTGTTCTCAAGCACCTAAGTACTTTTATTGTAGAGATGCCTTATTATCTAGGACTAGTAAATGGCATCACAAAATAAAATAGATGATTTTTAAGGTGGTGTCGACCATAGCATGGAGCACTTCCATGGGCCTATTTTATTACGCTGCTTTAGTCGCATTAGATATTACTTTACTCGATTTAAATATGTTTATTTTACTTTATTACGCTGCTTTTTGATGGGTAACCACAGTGTACAGGCTGCAACAAGAAACAGCAAGGAGAAAAGGGAAATTCAAAGACATCTTTTCAGGAGAATGTATGACCACATCCAAAATTCTTACCAAAGTATTCAGCTAGCCCTTTTTTCTTCATCTTTTATTGACTCGTGTGATCAGTTGCCCTGTTGAATTACATATTATCATAAATAATTCTGTGATCTATAACAGACTTCTATTGCATCCTAAAAATAGCAACCGGAGCTCAAACAAAACTGTGGTTGCACGCGAGCACCTTGTTGCTATGCCTACTTAATGCCTACTGCTAATTGTGTTTGTCCAAAACATATCTTTGTATAGTTTTTAACAATGTCTTACTACAGAGTGCATCAAAATTTTTGGCTATAAATGTTCCTCCAGACAAATGTTGTTGTAACTCAATGTGAATATAAAAATATTCAGCATGCTGAGCTGCAATGCTTCAAAATATTCATGTCTGTCCTGTGTGTGATTGCCACCTATTGTATTGTCGACTGAAATATAATTAATTTCTTAGTTCATAAGAACAATATAGCATGCTCATTGTAGATGTATATGTTGAACTTAAATACTTAATAAGTAGTCTCGCCCATACATAACGTTTGTTGCTTAATATCTGGATGTACTAGTGCTGTAATTAATTATTTTGCATACGTAACTGTTCAATAATATAACATTGTAAATTGTTTTTTTACATTGGAGCATGATTAAAACCAGGTTTTCACTAACCAAACTTTTGTAATGTACTTAAGAATCATAAGTATCTGCTGGCTAGTAGATATAAATAACACAAACGTGTGAACACCTGCAGACATAAAAATAAGGAACAAACAAGTCTATTTTCTTACAAGGTCATAACTGAAATATTTCACATGAGTAAATCCAAGTAGCTGACTAAATTTGTAAAAAGTATCTACTAAGCTATAGATTATGAACAGTACGTAATTACACCTAAGTAAAGATATTTCCATAAAACAGAATTAGTAATAAGAATGAATGCTACTGCAGAATATTTTTTACATGCCAGCGGGACTAAAGTGGCTACTTTAGCTCTGCTACGCGAAGCGAAAGGAACCACTTCCTTCCTGCAGCATGACATAAAATCGTATACACACACCACGGGAGTAAGTAAAGAAGCTTCATATGACAAACATGAGACTTGTGAGATATGAGGCTTCTTTACTTTTACTCCCTAGGTGAGTAATGTACTATTTGATTATTTTACACTAAATTCTAAAACACCCATGTAGGTGCTGTGACAAAATGCACTTTGTCATTCAAAAAAGTGAGAGATATCAAAGCATTCATATATAGCCACAATCAATTGAAGTATACAAATTTTATAAAGGCAACTAAAGTTTAGTACATTTTGTCATGGCCTGCTGAATTATATCTTTACCATACCAGCTTCTTATAAGAAGAACAGTTTATTGCTTTATCTAATATTTTACTTTGTGTGTTCAGTTCGAGGATGCAGGCCCGGGAAGACTGTACAGATGTCAGAGTCAGAGGTCCGTGGACTTTGTACCAAGTCCCGGGAAATATTCCTGCAGCAGCCGATATTACTGGAACTGGAGGCACCACTCAAAATTTGTGGTAATGCTGATTATATTATTTATATTATATTATTAATGAACTGGCATGTAGCTGGATGTACAGTGAAAAAGAGGGGTGTGTATAATTATTAGTTATTGAATTTTATTATTGTAACAAGCAGGTCCAGCTGACCGAATACTCTTGACTTTTATTTATTTATTTATTTATTTATTTAATGATAGGCGAGCAGCATTATGCTGATGTGCCTATATCAAACAGTGTTGAATTTCAGTATTTGTCTGTTAAGTCTATCTTCTCCTTTTTTATCCATTTATCCAGACTGTTCTTAAATGCGTTTAAGGATTTGGATGAAATTATATCCTCAGGCAACCTGTTCCAATTATAAACGACTCTATTGCCGAGGATGTGATGTGCAGTGTTGGTCTGTGATGGAGCTGGCTGCAGAAGAATTTTATGCCGTCTACTTTCTCTAGTGTAGTCTTTAAGTGAGTAGATGCTATGGATGTCAGGAAGATTGTAGAACCCGTTCAGGATTTTAAAAGTCTCAATTAAGTCACCACGCAGCCGTCTTTCTTCCAGAGTCGTGAGCCGCAGAGCCTTTAATCTGGCTTCGTAAGATTTGCGACGAAGAGCAAATGGTATTTTGGTGGCTTTCCTTTGGACGCTTTCGAGCAGATCAATATCTTTCCTGAAATATGGACTCCAAACTTGGAAGCCATACTCTAACAGAGGCCTTATATAAGTTTTGTATATTTTCAGAAAGACATCGACTGTCATGGTCTGAAAAGAATTGCGTATGACGTAGATAAAGGAGTTAGCCTTTTTAGCAATTGTAGTAATGTGTTCTTCCCATTTTAAGTCTGAGGCAATGATTACACCCAGATCTCTTTGCTTGTTGACAGAGGCTATGACGGCGCCATTTAGATTGTATGTAGCCTGTGGGTTAGCCTTACCCAGGCGTAACACAAAACACTTTGCCAAATTCAGCTCAATGATCCAATCTCTCGACCAGTTCTGTATTCGGTCCAGATCATCTTGGAGCTGTCCTGATTTCACAGGTGGGTTAGCAAAGAACTTCCCATCGTCAGCAAACCGACTTCAAAAAAAGGAGGTTCTCAATTCGACTATGTTTTTTTTTAATGTTTGTTACGCGATTACCATGTGTGACTTAACCATTGAGCTAATATAATTAGTTAGAGTCACAAACATGCAAAAAAAATGTGCCATAACTCGGCGCACGCTATGGAGTGCGAAGACTTTTTCTACGACTTGAACTACGATACGACACAACCTCTCAAGCAAACATTGAACACTATACAAGTGACATAATGTCTAAATTCGACCTATTGTGAACTATTAATGCACAGATAGGTATGTACACCGGCACAAGGACGTTTTTTTACTGTTTTCACTTAGAGATTGTGACTCTTTAGATATATGAAGTCAATGGACTTAACATATGATTAATATGTACATTGCAATACATTGCAATTGCAATGCACTCACATGATTTATCACACTAATTATTTATGCTAAAACCACAACAATGTAAACACTAGCTACCAAAAGACCCTTAAGATATTAGACAAGCTACCTTTGCAGCGGCAGGGTCGAAAAAGTACTTGACTGTAAGAAATAGAAACAGGGAAGAGGCCTTAAGAAAATATTAATGAAAAAATATAATTACTTGTAAGTGCCTTTCTTTTAAAATGCATAAACACTTAAATTATGACCCAACTAACAGTTCCCCTGGGGCGCAAGAAACTGAAAGAAAAGACAATTAGCAAACGTAACTCAGTTTGGCACCAAATGGCTGAACCAATCCTGATGAAATTAAGCCGGAAAGTAGTTTGTATCATGAAGACACACACAGGATCTGTTTTTGTCCAGAAAAATGTGTTAAATACAGGAATGCATATTAAACCACAGTGCACAGTTATAGAAGTTCAAGTGATAAATTTATGTTACAATTTTCTACCCTTGAGGTTGAGGACTGAACCTACATTTATCATGTCTGTTTCAATATAAATACAGCTGTATGAATCCCATAATGTGTTGCCATAATGGGTTTGGTTATACAACCTCTTATTGATTTCAATTTAGATGCCAAGAATCATGCTTATAAAGCAAAGATATTTATCTAAGTTTGATTTCATGAGATTACAAAATTATCCATAAATATTAAATTCAAATGAGGGTATAATAAACAATTATTGTATTGTTTTGCTGATGTTGATTAGAAGAAAACACGTAATCTACGAATATGATTTTGTTGATTAAGCATAAGCTTAACCAGCTTATTTAATACTCCACTGCTGGACTTAAGCCTATCCTTGAAGGTTGATTGGGATCCACCATATCCCATTGCCCCAATCGCGGTTTGGTGGCTTCTCATTTACAAGCCATTGACTTTCTTCTCTGGGCGTATGCAGCTTTTCGCACAATGTTTTCCTTCGCTGAAAAGCCAGTGGTATAAAAATCAGTACATAAACCCCAATGAGCTTGTTGGTGTGCGAGACTGGGTTTAAAAGCACGCCCTTACGATTTCAAGTCGAGCGGTCTCTCGATTTAGCAATTTCCACGGCTTCTTTTGATGGATTTTGTTGGTTCACATCAACAGCCGGAAGACGTCCACTGTTGGACGAAGGTCTCCCCCTTAAAGGGAGGTGTTGCCGTAATCCCCACGCTTGGCAGGCAGCTTGGGGATCGCAGAATGCTTACCACAGTTAACTGAGAGGACGCTGCTGCCCGTCCTCCGGTGGTTCTGGATGCAGTTTTAGGACATACCCAGGTCCTTTGTTGGTTACCCTTTCCTAATTGCTTGTAAAGATTTCAATGAGTTTTCCCGAAACTTCGTTTGTATATCTACGGGGTAACGCAGGACTGTAGTACTAAGCCGAAAGAAGAACCACTTTACTGCTAGTCCATGGAAAACGACATTCACCAACCTCTGAGTTGATGACGTGATAATACCTAGTAACTCAATATGATGAGTACCAATAACCTCGTTTAGACTTAGTACCGTCGTTCCATGAAAACCTGTACATAAATATGATTAGATCCCTGACAGAGAGACAGGAATAAAACAGAAGTAAGAAATTAAAAAAAAAATGTTATAACACATACTTTTGTACATTAATGTATTTATGTGTGCAATACAGAATTAAAAATAAAAAATATAAAAAAAAAACCATAAAAAATTAATAACCCAAAGAAATCTACGCAAATCACTGCAATTGAATCCCTGCTAATGTAAAAAATGCGAAAGTATGTTTCTTGGCGTGTTTGTCCTTTTTTACGTAGCAAGGGAACCAACAGATGGGGGTTATTTAGGGCATGGATTGATTGAGGGTTGGAGTGTGACACAGGCTCATACTTCTTATCCCGGGAAAACAAACAGTTCCCGAGGGATAGTCGCTTCAGATAAATCCATAGGGACTGCGAGCTTTAAATAAAAGTCTGTGGAATGCAAAAGCCAGGTTGCAGCTATTCAGGATATTTACATTAAGCTTACCTTGAAAGATTTCATTCAGGCAGAACACTCATTATAATTTTAGAGACTATAAATTTATTTACATCTTCTATTATTATCTTAAGCCAAATGTTTCAGCTCAACATGCTCCTACAGGCTGCCTATTCTGGCGAGATTTATTTGAATTGGATCAGATTTATGGGAATCACATTAAATTTAACTCTAATTTAATTAATGCGTAAGCGTTTTTATCAATACAGGAAAACTATGATGTTAATATTAAGCATAGAGACATTTTACCATCTTACATCTCAGGGTGACTATTGCAGGGTTTTGAACTATTGATGTTTAACATTCTAGTCTAGATGTTACTAAACTGTTATAGGCAAGCGTTGCCGTCAACAATGTTGCAAACAATCTGCTGCGCTGCAGCTGCTAGCAGCGTAATTCAGAATGAGCCCTTACGATGTGTTCAAAACTAACTGAAACTTTTAAAATCAAATGAATAATTGAAAGAACGTGCGCTGCATGCTATGCGCTTTGTGGAGCAAGATTTTTATTGTAAATTTCAACCATATTATAATAGGCTAGATGACTGGTTTTTTTTATTGTCCTATTAAAATGTGGCCAATAAATATAGCTGATTAATGAAAAGAAAATTAAAATCTGATCAAAAATAAGCAACTTATAAGCATTTTAATATCATGCTAGACAGAGAAGAAACAGCAAATCGTGACGTCACTTCTCTGTACGCCATATAAATTCTATTCTGACAAGTAAGGCGTGACGTCATTTTTTGTTTTGTGGGAAAGGGACAGAGTTGTCTCTAACAAAAACTTTATACGCTCATATATCAGAACATTATTAACCGATTTAAATAATGTTTTCAATTACCATACTATATTTACTTAAATTCTTCATCAAAGCTATTGGTTTCAACGATTTAAACATCAGTCATCTAGCCTATTATCATGATTTTGGCACCCCCTGAAACTGGCGCCCGGGGCGGGTGCCCCGGTTTGCCTATAGATCCGGGGCATTTCCCAGGAAAATCCGCCTTCTCGGTGAAATAGTACATGTCAAGCCAAGCAACCAGTTGGTCAGCCTCTATTGAGATTTAACGACAGCGTTAGAGCGGCCACTGTTCCGGCCCGGCGCCTGACAGGTGCCGGACCGACCGTAACACATTGCGCACAATTAACAGGTGCGAGCAAGACGGCCGTCAAGAGAAATTGCTTCTGCAATTTCTTGTTCTGAAATTTCTGCGTGTGCGGTAGCACACCGTATGAAATTTCTAGTACAAAATGTATGCACGGAGCGCCTTCAGGCGCGACTGTCGGTTTTTCTATCGGGTATTTCTTATAATGTGCGGCCGCGGTTAAGCGTGACATGTCCTGCTTCAATATCGAGGTAGACAGCAAGTCGCAGAGGACCGCGGTCGCTGGAGCAAAGATACTGCAGACGGTATATTCATTCACGATGATGCCTGGTTTGAAGGGTTAACTCATAAGCGTTCGATGAGACAAATTAGTGATGGCAGCCAACTGCCACCGTCTTCACAGTACATCTGCAAAAAATGTGACCGGGTCTGTCACTCTAGAATAGGCTTATTTAGCCACGAGCGCAGATTTACTTTGGACGCTACATAAACCATCTCTTGTAAATGGAAACGGCCAATGAATGATGTAGAATGCCAATGATGATATCCCTAAACAATCCTGATTAAAACTGCAGGACACTGTTACTAGTTAGTATTGTGCAATTGACTTATCAGTTATCACCAATGCATGTATTGACTCTTTGACCCGTAACTCATAACGAGCTTAGTCCATTCCGAATGACAATAAACGTATTATCGATTGACCTAGTTAATCTACAGGCGTAAGCCGAATGGCTCATAATGGGGACCTTTCTGCAGTTCGCCTGGAGATGTACCACAGCATTGCCAGTTATCCAAGCCAAGTTAGTGGTGTGCGAACATCGTTTTACGGATTTAAGGGCAATGTTTATATAACCAAATTAATAGATGTAAAAATATCTGTCTTAATATTTCAAAGTAACATACTTCGAGGTTCCTTCTACCGCAAAGCCAGCGTAATTCGTTTTTACGATTACTACGACGTATCTTCCGAAGAACCTTTTGTTATATCCGGCGATAGCAACCACGACTACGACTTCATGCATGGACAAAAATACGTAAAAACAAGAAAAGGTTATGCAGCCAAATATTTTAAATTTTGTATCTACTGTTTTACTTAACTGATTTAACATAGTAACGTACTATGATGTTAAAATCTTGTTGAATGTTGAAATGAAACTAGCTAATAATAGATTACTCACCTAGGGAGCAAAAGTAAAGAATGTCTCAGATGGAAGGCAGGAAGCCGAGGGTGACAAACATGAGATCTGAGGCTTCTTTACTTGTTCCCGTGGTGTGTATACGATTTTACATGCCACTACGGCACTGCTGCGGAAGTGGTTCCTTTTGCTCCACGTAGCGGGGCTAAAGAAGCCACTTTAGCCCCGCAGGCAAATAAAAGTATTTGAGCAAGCGAAACGAAGATATAATGGGACAAGCCGGCGTTTGTATGTATATTTGTTCGACGATGACTTGCGAACCGTTGATCCGATCTATATGAAATGTTTCGAACAATTAGTTCTTGCAAATACAATTATCAAGTTCGAATATGAGCCAAATTGGTCAAGGGGCTTGGAAGTGACGGGGGTCGCGAGGTCTCAGTTCTCGGCAAACTATATTAGCTAGTCAATTATATATCATTTATAGTATATACAGTTTTAAAGCAGACTGTAATGCATGGGTGCAGCACGCTAAAAAAGCGAGTGCTAACGTGTAGACAGAAGATTCTAGACGCAATATAATGAGCGCCAATGCAGCGGATGTCTTGGACTTTTTTTGACTCTTATTACAGCAATGGTCGGTTGAGCAAGCGTTATCTCTTACCAGAGAACGTCTCGTTCGCCTCGTTACTTAATATCCTTAAAATAATCATTGAAATCACAGGAGAGTACAAACCGATAATTAATATTCTACAGGTGATATACACGGCCAGTACACGGATTTGCTGCGTCTCTTCGAATACGGAGGGTTCCCACCGGAGGCCAACTACCTTTTCCTCGGGGACTACGTGGACCGCGGGAAGCAATCTCTTGAAACAATATGCCTGCTGCTCGCCTACAAAATCAAGTACCCGGAAAACTTCTTCCTTCTACGAGGCAACCACGAATGCGCGAGCATAAACCGTATCTATGGTAAATATACGTTAATTAATTGATTAATAGAGCTGGTTATGTCCTAAACCAGTTTCCAGAACCTTCGGATGACGCGGACAGCGTCCTCTCGGTTTACGGTGGGGAGGAGCATTTTGCGCAACCCCAACACCGGGCCCTTGCCAGCAGGACGTCTTCTGGTTGATGATGTTACCTAATTAATTAGTTCTAACAGCAACCACCAGGCCATGCCAGACACTTCGGGCGGCACATTACCCTGTCATTCACTTTTAAAACCTCACCTTTCTTCCACTCACCTTTAATGACTTTCCCTATTAAATCTACATCTGGCCAATCACCCTTAATGAACTTACTTTTATTGATCCAACTATGCATGCATCGTCTTCTATTAGGTAGACACCTGCTACTAATGATTTCAGATAGTCCATTAGCGACGTAGCGCTTATACATACGTTCTTCGCTTACTATTCGTCACGCTGCCTAGTCGTGATTTTGAGCCTTAGAAATGGCTTAATTGCAGTACTTAAATACTTTCTATGTAAGTACCTTCTTTATAAAAGAAAACTGAACTACCAAAATCTTGATAGACAGGTATGAACTCAATGTCGTTTGTCAAAAGACAATAAATCATCGATAGGAAAACAAACCGTGACTCACTGTTTGTCATGTGCCCTTGGCGAGATCGAACATTTGCTTTGTCTCTAGTTAGAAACGCTTGAAGAAAATCTTTGTCTTTTTATGGTAGAAAGATGTAGGTGCTGAGCATTAACTAACCATAATTAATTCTAGCAATAACAGGAGAGGTGTGAGACTCCGTCCAGAAAGTGTCTTCCCGGTCAAGTACAAAAAAAAACATGAGTAGGTACTTCATAGGCAAGCATATGGTCCAACTATAGACACATTATCATTTTTCGTTAGGTGATTCGTGGCATGCATTATCAGTTGTAAAAACCTGTGAGTAAATCAAAATATACCCCCTCCCTTCCTAGAAAGAGTTACGTTGAGCTCCAGAGCATCTCCTTCTCCTGTCGGTTCTGGCTCACTTTGAAGTTTTAGTATGAGTTTACACCTACGAGTTTGCGCGTGGCCGGCCACAAGCGGTGCAGTCGAATATCGACGCATAAATAGAGTACAAATTAGCTTGCACTGAATATAACTTATGATTTTGGTTATAAATATATTGTGGTTCCAATAGATTTAGATGGGTTTTGTATGGGAGTGGATCATCCGTACGTAGTAGTTTTATGTCTTCTGTGCTCACGTTATTGAGCATTGTACCGAATACTATGCATTGAATATCCCCGCCGCACCTCAGCCTTACTGCTAATGACTTTCATGTATTGATTATACTAATCTAAATCTTCAGGATGCAATGGCGTTGGATCAGACATTATGTACTGCTATTTCTGTCTACGGTTCTGTATAATTTATTTTGACCACCGACAGCCTCTTAGTTGTTGATCAAAGTCAACAATCTGATTATTCACATCTGGAGATTTGCCAATGTACAACGACCCTTAATAAATTAGCTGCACAACACAGCTACTCGCAAACAGTCATTTCTAGTTAATGGTTGCAGCAGTTAGGAAAAACTAGCGAGGTACGTTCTCTAATCACGTTTGTGATTTAAAATAGTTCGCTTTGACGGCGCGTCCTCTTTGAATTAATCTTTACCTTGGTGAAGGCCGGCTAATACGACGGTGTGAGTCAATTGGATTTAATCTGTTCAATTTATTTAGTCTAGCAATAATTATTTTGGAACCTTATCATATTCATTTACAGATTGTTTTTCAAGTCTATGGACAGGATAAAGGGGTACAGGAAAAGTTATTTCGGGTAAAAGAAGGAAAATGACCTTCAGAAATAATGCAAACGTGTCGGCAAATAATGCAAATTAATAGGGTAGACAGGTTAGAACACTAGGCCAGCCAGCGGAAGTTTAGTATAACTAGAGCCTTTTGGTCACCGACATAGCTCGCAGGGTTTGCAAGTTGAAGTGGCGCAGGGCAGGCCACATCGCTCGAAGAACTGATAACCGATGGGGAAGAAAGAAAAGCGAACCGGAAGGCGCAGCTTAGGTGCGGCCTCCCACTAGGTGGACCGACGACATTGTAAAAGTTGCGGGGAACCGGTGGATACAAATGGCAGGTTGTCGTACAGTGTGGAGGCCTTCGTTCAGCAGTGGACGTCTCCGGGTTGATGATGATGATTAAAATCCTTTTGGCCAAGGGTCCTTTGCCGAGTCTCCACCTCAGTGCGCCGTCTTTTCCGTTTCTGTCAGGCTCATCCACTGAATTCCTACCGATTAGAACGATTTCATCCTACCAGCGAAATCAATAATCCGAAAAACTCCACTCAATTTCCAGGTTTCTACGACGAGTGCAAACGCCGATACAACATTAAGCTGTGGAAGACGTTCACAGACTGCTTTAACTGCTTGCCGATAGCCGCCATCATTGATGAGAAGATATTCTGCTGCCACGGGGGGCTCTCGCCCGACTTGCAGGGCATGGAGCAGATCAGGCGAATAATGAGACCGACTGACGTGCCTGACACAGGTAAACTGCGTACTATTCATCATTTGAAACCAAACATTCGTCAACCGTAGGACATACCAGACCTAGTTCAACTGACAGTTTTAATATATGGAGTATCAATGTGTGGAGTCTATGAATGGCTCGGTAGAGAGTCAGCGACACTGGCAGACGAAAGCAAAGCTTGAACGCGTCGTAATGCGTCAACCTTTTTTTAACCGACTTCAAAAAAGGAGGAGTTCTATGTTTGACGGTATGTATGTTTTTATTTTATGTAGGTTCACTGATTTGTCCGTGAATTGTGAGCCGATTATGAAAATTAAGTAAATTAATTAATTAAGGGTATACACTCGAGGTAGTCCCATATTAATTAGAAGTCGGTTGTTTTTTTTTTTTGAAAAAGATACTCGTGTTGTTCTGACGTCGCAAGGCTTGACCTTTTTACACGACTGCCCAAAAGGAGTGTAATTTTTCAGGGTTCATGAATGTATGTTTGTTTTCCACCACCATAACTTCTAAATGTCGAACAGATTTGGATGTATGGGGGAGAAAAAACAGAATGGTGGGTGTAATGCGCCATTTTCAAATGGGTATTTTTTTTATTGCTTTTTAGTTGATTTTTTGGCAGGGCAGGATACACGACAACTTTATTTATTTTATTTGATTTTTTGTTACTATTTTGATATCAAGTACGTACGAGACGCACTCGCCCAATGATCATTGCAGCGGTACCACAGAATAAATAATAGTACCACGGCGGTACCCAGCACTGTTAGTAACAAAACAAAGTCTACAGGGCATCGCAGCATTGGCGCTCATTACTTTGAGACATTCAACCTCGGCACAAATAAAAAAATTACGAAGTTCTATAGGTGTTTGTGGTGAAAAGATTAAACTAGAACAGTAATGTTTACACCACAGAAAAGCAAAAGCCCTACTTCTTAAGTAGAACAGCTGTCAAAACAATGTAGCAAAACAAATCTATGGAAAACCGCTGTCGCCAGTTTCACACAAAATTGTGACGAGACTACGACGAAAAAATGCCAATCATTGGTCATTTGAAGTACAACTCTCGAATTGTCATTTTGCAACAGATTAAAATTGATCTAATTACGATGCAATGTGGTTTGGTTTCCTACGCGTCTATTTAAATTGTCTTTTTGAGTATTCTCTGGTTAAAAACATGTATATTGGTAGAATTGTCATTAAGCGCATTTACACTTAATGCTCTTCTCTCTTCAGTGGTTTACACACTGTCGCTTGGTTGTAAAATATCTGTGGTATATCTCCCAAAACAGACCTATTGTACCATCTAGACTATCGAGTTCGTAGCTACGCCACTGAAAGATATCGGAATAAATTCATTAGCCAAATCGCTCTTAGAACGATAACTGTTGTAGTTGTGTGAATTGAATGCTGTAGGTATATTGTAATCTAATCTCGAGTCATACAAACCTCTAACGAGTCGGTCACATCATAACTATAATCTGATGCATGTTGTAACCTTATCTGAAAAAATGTTGGTACTATCTAAATATCTCCTTGAACGACGATTGTTGTGACAAGTGTTTATTGTAAACTAACCGTGTCGTGTCCCGTGGTTTGGCCCGTTTTGCCTGCTACTTCCGTAGTAGGCCTGACCATGTGGTCTGACCATGTCAGAAACATAGATGTACTCAGGCGTGCAAATATGTGCGGAATTGAAGCAAGCCTCAATGATGAAGGATGCCAAGGAAGCTGCCATGGTGTAGACACATATACCGATTGCCCCAAAAAAGGGTGGATTTTTACTTAGGAAGAAAATCGGTGGCCAGTTTTTGAGATATAAAGATGTGCATAAGAGGAATATGAAGGGATGTGGTATAGAGCCCTCAACATAGGAATTGCAAGCTGCCAGCCGCTTAGAATGGAGACAGAAAGAGCAGACGAAACTGTATGCTTTTGAAAACCAGAGAAAGCGCGATCTGGATGTAAAAAGAGACCGCATAAAGAACAAACCGCCTTCTAATATAACATACAATTATGTCAATGGCGTCCTCACATGTAGCAACTGTTCTAGGACATTTACAGTTAAAATTGGGTACATTAGTCATGTGAGGACGAATCAGTGACTCGAAACAATAATTGGTCGCCGTAGCCGAAATCGGCATGGATAGCTTCACTTCCGTAATTTCTCTATATTTTTCCGTAAGTGTTTTAAGGATGGACCTTAAAACACTTACGGAAAAATCAACCCTCAAGCATTTTCTATTCCGTAATCGCGAAGCTGGCCTCATGAATTCAAATATTTTTATAGGGATGTGATCCGATCAAAAATATCGATATTAGTCGCGTGTAAAACGCAATGAAAGTACCTAATTATGTAATATAGATTTACCGCACATAATATTCTTTGAATCTTGGCTAATTCAATTTGTTGGCAAGTAATTTAGATGTGATGTTGCTGATACACTCGTGATTCTTATGACTATTTCTCTGGACTATTTTTAAATATCTGATACATAAATATATTCTTTTTAAACGCCGCAGCATACAAGTATTGGATTTTCTATGAGACAGAACTAACTTATAATCTAGGCAGACATGAGACGGATATTGACAGACTAAGATTATTTTTTACGTGATATTTACCGTTATTATCTTGGGAAACGAGGTGCCGATATTTTGGCGCAGTTGCATGCGCCATATCGGGAGTAAGTTTCACAACAATCGCGGTAAATATAGCGTATTTAATGAATGAATGAATTAATGAATGAATGATTTATTGGTATATGAAACTAGTATAATGTAGTATAGTATAATCTAGTATAATAACTAATCATAGAACTGTTAAGAATAACCATGATGTTTTAAAAATAATATAACAAAAAAAAACAGCAAAAAACAAAATGGCGGCTGTATGGCGCTTTTTTCAAATATGAAAATAGTTTTTTTCTTTTACTACTTTTTACTGGTTACTTTTTATATAGGTAGTCGTGTTTTTAATTAGATATCTTGTTTTTATAACACTAACCAGTATGACTGTGTATTCCAGGGTTGCTATGCGACCTGCTTTGGTCTGACCCGGACAAGGACGTGCAGGGTTGGGGCGAGAACGATCGCGGCGTCTCTTTCACATTCGGGCCGGACGTCGTCAGCAAGTTCCTCAACAGACACGACTTGGACTTGATATGTCGTGCTCACCAGGTAACTTAGCAGATAGTTTAGATGGACAGAGGGCTGTGGTGAGATTGGAGGTGCTGTTCTAAATTGGTACATGACCACCAGTTATTTACCAGCACTTAGTTACCTTTGCCAGGCCAGGTATTAAACCGCCAAGCAGTAGCGTGCAAGCTTTATTGTGTTTCGGGTTGAAGGGAAATGTTACCAGAGACCTGGTATGTGGGATGTGGACCTGGGTATGTCCTTAAACTGCAACCAGACCCACCGGAGGGCGGGCAGCAGCGTCCTCTTGGTTAACGGTGGTGAGCATTCTCAGATCCCCAAGCCGCCTGCCAAGCGTGGGGATTATGGCAACACCCCTCTATAAAGGGGGAGGCTTTCGTCCAGCAGTGGACGTTTTATGGCTGACGACGGTTACCAGATAAATTATTGGATATGAAGATATTTGACATGTAATATATCAGGGTGATGAGCGCAGTAAAGTTCGGCGCAGGATTTTGTTCGCAAGTTCACAACTCTAGCACTGCTACTGTTAGGAGCAGGCGTGATGCTTGCCACCAGGTCTCGCTCGTCTCATAACTCTATTACAACAAAAAACATGAAAGTATTTATAAATAGGTATATGAACTATAAAGCGTGGTTATTACTTGTAAAAAATATCCATTTATCAATATAAGTGTAAACTTTTTTTTAAAGAAGATAAGAATTGATAAGTGTTAAACGAATTAGTCTTACCTGGCGACCTGGATATGTCCTAAAACTGCATCGGTAGGGCAGCAGCGTCTTCTCGGTTAACGGTGGTGAACATTCTGCGATCCCCAAGCCAAGCAAGATGGCAGGCCAAACGTGGGGATTATAGCAACCCCTCCCTATAAAGGGAGAGGCCTTCGTCCAGCAGTGGACTTCTCCTGACTGATAATGAAACGAATTTGTGTACAACAGTAACTTCATTGTTAGGTGGTCGAAGACGGATACGAGTTCTTCGCGAAGCGGCAGCTGGTGACGTTATTCTCCGCGCCCAACTACTGCGGCGAGTTCGACAACGCCGGCGGAATGATGTCCGTCGACGAAACGCTCATGTGCTCCTTCCAGGTACATACTACTACATACACTGTACCGTTAGTACGAGTTTTGATAGTTAACGTCAGCGACAATGATACAATGAATGGACGGGAAATAAGCGCACAGATTTCGAAGACTATATGTTGAGCGCCGGCTCTCCACTCGCTTCAGTCATACTCTGCCTTTGCGACATGCGAGCCGTACGATGCGACAATACAAACTTCCAATACATGTACATGTGTTCTCTTTTTGTCATGCAGTAATTAGATTCGCTATCTCTATTTTCCGGCAAATGTAATATGCATACTTTTAGTGAGGTATGCTTGATTGTGTTGTCTTGTTAATTTTGATCGATTTGCAAGCGCTGGGCCCGTCCATTCCATTATCACCGTCGCTGGTTAACGTTAACTACATTACGTTTCGACTAGCTTGTCCAGCCCCATACAGTTTGTGAAGCGCAGGGCAATAGCAGGGTGCTACAACAAAACGTGTTAGTGCCTGTCGAAACTTAATACCAGCTGTTAGTTTGAACACTGTTATCCTTTTAAAATATAATTGTACTTACTCATTATTATGAACAACTTTGCCAACCCTGAAATCGCGAGATAAAAACAGCTGTTCCATAACAAAAAATAATTGACCTTGGACAAAATGTATGGAGTTGATTCGTAATTTCAGGGTTGCTCCCATAGGAAAAGTTGTTCATTGTGTTAATTGTACACTGATATCCTAGAAGGATAAAGGTGTTCAAACTAAAAGCCTGTACTTATAGTAAAAGTAAACTATCAAAACTCATACTAAGATACTTGCCTTTACATTTTTTTTTCGTGCCATTCATACTTTTTTTCACGTGCTCGGTAATAGGCTAGTTGACTGAAGTTTTTTTAATGTTAAAAAAGCTGACCATAAATAGAAACGATCTATACTTAAACAATATTGGTAGTGGTAGGACTCTAGTGCAGAGTGTGCCTGAAGTACGACACCTTTGCCAGTTATTAAACCGCCAAGCAGTAGTGTGCAATCATTACTGTGGTCCGGTTTGACGGGCAATGTTACCAGAGAAATAACTGGGTATGAAGAGATTCAACATCTAATATCTCAGGGTGACGAGCGCAGTGCAGTGCGGCGCGGGATTATGTTCGCAAGTTCACAATTCTGGCACTGCTACTGTCAGTGGCAAGCGTGACGCTTACCACCAGGCGAACGTCTTGCTCGCCTCATCACTTGATTGTATAAAAAAAAACTGAAGAATAAGAAAGTTATCAGCATTTTAATTTCATGCTGGACTGTGATCTATAAGATATGACGTGACGTCACACAATATGCTCAATGACAGTTATTGACTGTGGTGGCGCGCGCCTGACCTGTACTCGGGTCAATAAACATAAGGCAAGGGCCTACACAGTGCGACGCGGACGGCAAAATACAGTATACAGATGTGAGATTCAATCTTCGATGGAAGCTAGATGGATGCTTCGCTCAGAACGAGAATGTATTCTGCCGTCCATCGCGGACTTCCGCCTTCGCACTGAATAGGCTTTTAGTATAATCTATGCGCGAGCAACTCCACACAAGTACTGGCAGTTTAAAACACAGTTTTAAGCTATCACGATTGTTGTAATATCGAGAGCTCGTTTCACAACATAATCACGGTTAATATCCCGTAAATAAGAAAACTGTATCATAGAACTGGCAGTTTGTCTTTGTGCTTGAAACGAAATGGTATCTTTTGCGCCAATCACAGATCTTGCTGGAATGATTATTATGGCCAATGAGGTTCCGCAGGCAAAAAAAAACGCAGATGGCGCCAGCGGCGGTCCGGATGTGGCAAAACCAAGTTTTCTTGTTAATCGTTGCATAGATCTGCTCTTGATGACAGCTTAGTCGATGATCTAGTCCAAGAAAAAACACTGGGTACTGTGCCATGTTTTAAGAATCTATTCAGCTGTTGACGGCCTGAAAATAGATTTGTAGGTTAGATAGTTGTTTACATTTTATGCTGGACAGATCTTAATTAGCAAGGCAGAGGATTACTGTACAAACCAGTATATGCATATTCTCCCTGGTACTCCGAGCCTAATAAGATTAAAACTATCGCCACATCGACAACTCCACCTAGCGGAAAAAATCGCAATGTGGATTCCCATTATAAAGTACTTACCTCGCCCCCTTCCCGGGCTAATAAGTTGTGATTGTTTGTGAATTTAGCTGGGTGACTTATAAATAGATCAATTTGTCGAAGCACATGCTTTGTACTAATTTTATGCTAATAATGGCTTTTGCTGAGCAACTAACTCTCTGTCCACAAAAACTTAAGCGCTTTTGTGTTGCTTGCAAATTAGTTCTTCTTGATATTTTATTTTTTTACTAACTCTTCTATTTTTAATTAATCGAGCGCCAGTCAACTACCCTATTGGTTGATTGCTCTCTGTGAATAGTAATATATGAGGAAACGTAACTCTCATAGAATAATTACTAAAACTGCCTTGCTTTGCTGAACTTGCTCGAATTAATAAATAATTTCTCTCTCTCTCTCTCTCTCTCTCTCTCTCTCTCTCTCATGGTCATGTGCCCATCTCTGCTTCTTTGTATTTTATTTCTTGAGAACTGCGTACATCATGACCATTATATAATATCTATGGGAAAGACTAAAAAACTAGTATTTCTAGAATGAACTAATAAGCCATACGTTTAGTTCCTAAGCCATTAGCCATCTTTACAAAAAAGTTTGGCTTCGGCTTTGGCTTCGCTCGTCTCTGTGTGGCTCGTCCATAGGACCTGAGTTACGATTCTACATTATATTATTGTTTGTAAATTACTGTCGTAGAATTTTTGTGGATACTTATGTCTGTCATACATCAAATAAACAGTGATTCCTAAAAAGTACAATGCATAATATTGCGGCAATCAATGTCCCTAGGACAAAAACTATAGAAACATCCGTTAACAAAATTATATGAAAAAATACTTTTCATTTATTTCCGATATCGATACCGCTATTCGTTCATATTTTCTATAATTAACGTATTAAGTACATATTTTTCGGCAGTTTCTGTGCTAGAGGTACAGATTTTAAAAGGCCGTATGTACCGGCTTTGTTTTCTCCCACATTTCTGACTTTTAAAAGCTTGTTTTGTCTGCTGCGACAGTAATGTACTAACGAAAATCATGAGCTATCAGCATTAATCTACGCTTTATGTCCAACGCACACGAGTTCGCCTTTTTCTTTTATTTCGGCTAACTTAAGGTTGAACTGCACTGTAGCGCCGCGGTGCGATGCGATGCTACACTCCTAAAAAGTAAGTCTGGTACAGGAAGAGAGGAGGGGCCAACCCTAACTTAGAAAAAATACGCCGTCCGGAAGCCTCTTGAAATGATTTAATGGTTGTAATTAGAAAACAACCGGGATCGGTAATTCAACGTGTCATCCGACACAAGGCGAAACGCTGAATTGTATATGCCCCTCGCGGTCACCCATCCGATATTTTCTAACTCCAGAACAGAAGCGATAACAGGCGTCAGAAATTTTCAGTTAGTTTCCTTAACTAACAGATTGGACAACTTAGGTGAAGGAGTGACCATACTAGATGTCGTGTTTTATGCTCTGCGGAAGCGCGCCTCTGCTAGATTTTCTATAAGTACAATCCGAGTAGGTCAGCGCACACTACCAAAGTCGCAGCGCGAGGCGGCGTAGGGACGGGGTCGAGATGACTGCGCGACTCGCCGCCATTTTGTCATTTTGTGGCTTTGACTCTTCCACCACGCCGCCATGCCCACCTCGACTCTGGCAATGTGCTATGCGCCTTAATGTGTGAAAAAGTTATAAAGAAAATCTCAGTGTACAGCGATTGCTGGTCAAAGTGGTCGGCCAAAATATTTTTGTATTCATAATGCGTTTGTGTTTGACCACATCCTGACTGATGTTAGGCAACGATGCGTCTATAATGGAACACGCTTACTCAATGCACTTTACAGGAAAAATAATCTGCGGTGTGATCCTAATTGTGTGTTCTGTTAACGCACAAGTTCTCGAGCTTGACCCACGAAATGCCTATTTGTGTGTGTTGGCCATTGGAGCAAGTATCAGAGTATTGTAGATTCAGGTATTGTAGTTTAGATGGCCATGTGCTGTGGTCACTCATCATCAGCCAATAACCACCTGCTTACATGCCACTCTATATCGACGGCCCCTACTTATAACAGTGTAAGTGCAAAACACAAATTTCACATAAAAGCAATTTAAAATCAAAGAAGATCTAGGACAAGTGTTAATATTGGCATAGTGACATCTGCTATTTTTTATTTATAATATTTTTGTTACAACAATTATGTAGTATTAAAGGTACATTTTCTATGTTATATTGCTTATATCAATCGACATGGTTAGCTGAAGTATGTATAGGACAGTAACCCGAAAGTCCTGTAAGTGACAGATCAGGTTTTGTACGTCTTCGTCAGACAGGGGGAAAAAAGCTAATTTTAATGTTCTTAGACATCAGAAAAATGTTTTTGTCGCATTATAGAACTGAATGTGTTAATAAAAAAAATACATCAGATATACTGGTATGAAAGTGCCAGTTACACTGGTATACGTAGGAGCCGTTGATATTATAAAGAGATGAAAATGTAAACAAGTGAATAACCAACCGTTGTTTCAGATACTGAAACCATCGGAGAAAAAGGCGAAATATCAGCACAACGCACCAGCCACCTGAACACCTGCTTTGATGCCACTCTATATTATGAAAGAAAAATTCAAACAAGTCAATAACCAACCATTGTTGCAGATACTGAAACCATCGGAGAAAAAGGCGAAATATCAGTACAATGGCATCAACAGTGGCAGGCCCGCCACGCCCCAGCGGTCACCACCTAAGAAGAAATAACTGACGGTCTGGTTCCAGTGTCGTGCACAGTGAGAGGAATGCTACAAATAATTAATTATATCATGTATTATAATTATTACGTTAGTCTGTCATCGGACATGGCCGAATGATATGTCGCCCTCGCGTAACGTTAAAAATTATTTATCGATTTGCTTGTGCCTTCTTATTTTTAATTTTAATGTGAGTGATATTAATTTATGTATTAGTTCTACCGGGTCGCGGGTCGCAACGACATAATCTATTCGGCGATGGCGCCATGACTTCGCTTCTTCGATCCTGTACCAAGGCAGCGTGTGTGGGTACTCCCTGTTGTGTTATAGAGAGGTGATGATGTAGTCAAATTGTTTTGTTGATTTTGAAGATATATGGAAGTGGCGAGTTATCTTAAAGATGCGGGCATTGGACACGAAAGGTCGTTACATTTAACATATTTATTAAGTTGTAGTGGATCGAGAGCACATTTGCTTGGTTTGTTCAGTAACTGATGTGCCTATAAATGTAAATTATTGGATAGGTCTCGTGTAAGTGATGATAATTGGATTTATTTGAAAATTGCAGTTACATCTCGAAGGAATGTCATTATTAGTTTGTTCACTTTATTTGTTAGAAAGCTATTTATTTCATTCATAAAAGATGTATATCCTTGTGGAGTTGGCCTAAGACCATAATATTAACCGTAACCTTGTCATAATTTAAGTTATTTTTCTCTGTTCTAGGACTCCATTGCTATGTATTGTGCACAATGAAGTTAGGTTTATATTGCACTCAGTTTTTTTGTATAAATTAGAGAGACTTTCCTAAATTGTAAAAGAAAGTCGATAACTGGCTATGATTCCCCCGACAGTTTACTAGTGCGAGTATCCAGATAATATAATTGTGGTAGAAGCAGTGTAGTCCTCGCAACAATAGTGCAATCGCTATATTATATATATTAAAATTATATGCAAGTTTTGCATTGTACAATTTTATTTTTTAGCTATGTTAACATGTCAAATATATTTCAATAGTAAATATTACTATTTGAGCTAAGAGGTTTATTTTATTTCATTTTTAGGTGCATTTATGTATGTGTATTTCTAATGATTTATATAGATCACCATCTATTTTGATAAGAATGTGGACAATCATCTATGTTACTCTAATTTCTTTATGAATTGATACCTTGTCTTCATGCCGAGTAAATAAATTGTCTGTAATTCTTTAGGCAGCAAGTATTGTATATTATCTCTATCTTTATTTTTTTAAACTCTAACTGTACTTTAGTGATAGATTAGCTGGTATTGAATAGCAGAAGTATTAAAATTTAAATACATTATTTACTAAACACTTTAATCTTAATACACTTACATATTTTTCTCTATTTTCATCTACACTTAGTGAATGATAAGCTACTGGAGTTATTTAGTTTAAAATTATCATTAACTTTAAAATTTTGTTGTACTTTTCTCAGGTGTGTACAATTTTCTGAAATATAAATTTTATTCAAATAATTTAAAGGCCACATTATTTTATTATTCTGCCATTCAGTTTAAAAATGTAATTAAACTTGGTCCTTTTGTGTATCATTTTGTTTAATCAAAATCTTTTTCTTTCCAGCATAGTTCTTCTATGTCTACTTTACCAGGCACAACAATATTCATTAAATTGTCATGATTTTCCAGTTTTGCAGATATTTTTTCCATAAACTCTTCATTTTTCTTCTGGTACTTTTGAATGTCCATTTGTAAAACCTTTAGGTAGCCTCTTTTTGCAGACACAGTTTTCTTGAGCTTGTTCACTCTTGTTTCATACTCTTTTGCCAGAGATTCTAGTAGTACTTTCTGTTTTTGTAAATTGGCCACATCACATGCCCTGAGTTGAGCTTTTACATCACCAAGTTGTGGTCTCCTGAAAATTAATTATTATTTCATTGGAAAGGAATGTCTTATTTTTACATAATATCTATTTTATGTATACTACTGTCTTTCCGGTGGTAAACCAAAAGTTCAGCCCCTTTTTGAAGGGTAAAAAAAAAAAACTGCTTTTGGTTTGTGTATTTATTTTGGAAAATGTAATAAGAGAATGGTGCTGTTGATGTTTTTTAACAATTTCATTCATTTTGCTCTACATATTATAACTTAAAACTAGAAAAAAATAATTAATTCAATGTAAAACTACAATTGCAGCTACCGTAACAATAACAACTTATATTATTATGAAAACTGACGTAGTTTTGACGCATTAGTCAGGCATAGACATCCGATTTTATTAAATGTGAGTATCCCCGTATAAATAAAACAAAAATAAACTATATCTTGTAAAACCATAATAGGTAGCCAGTTTTTCACATAATAATTATACATGCAATGATGTTTGCGGATTTCCTAACATTTAATAAAAAAAAATATATAGGAGGCCCCTTACAACAAATCTTTTATGAATTTATTGTTTATCAACATCATACTGTAATAATTATACTCTGTCCATTATGTTAATCACTTTTTAACAGCTGAACAGCAGCAACACTGTCAACATTGTGAAGCATCTAGCAAATGATATGCCATACAAATAAATTAGATTGATTACCCTTTAAAATGCTATTTCAACTGTCAATGTAACATGGTTAAGAGGTAATGCTAGATCAAACATTTTTTTTTTGTGGGATATAATTAGCTACATGTTGTACAATAGTACATTATGATACGAGTGTGCTATGTTGGTAATTACACTAGAGGCGGTATTATGCGCGCGAGCCGCAGGCGCGCGCGATAAGGAAGCCGAGAGCGTAATGACTAATAGCACAAGAGTTCCATACGACTGTTTTCGTCACACTTACGAGGAAAAAACAATTTTTTTTGATAATAATCAACCACACAGCGAAAACATCAACAAACATTTGCGGAAAATGGCGCCCAAACCAGCAATGCGCGTGCAGGTTGACATTTACTTCAGCGGCATAAGAACTCTTTGTTGGTATTACAAAAAAACTGTAAGTATTACCCGGCTATATTAAGAGTCCTTCGTATACATACGTCTAATTGCAGTCACGTACAAACTTGACTTTACCGGGTTATACCTATTATAGTACAAGTGCCGTAATGTAAAGTAAAAAGCACGCGTGTGTAATAGCTTGGATTATGAGCCTAAAACCGATGCAATAAGATCCACTTTACGAGCAAGTGTGATGAAAAGTTATGTTATGAACTTTGCATAAGCTGTTAAAATCAATTATCATATTGGACAGACTATATAAGTTATGACTAAAATATAACAAAATATTGCAGATATAATTTAATTATATCGGCCAAGTAAAAGTCAGGCAATATGATTTTTAACTCATTTGGAAATAGCCTTCTACAAAATGTTGTATGGTGGTATGGAAACCTCCATGTGTAGGTCTCACTTTGCACTTGACCAGTTTTATTTGACACAATGCGTTTTAGAGTCATAGATGGCCCTTACCCAAAAATATAGCTACACAGCTAATCTATAATCTATAATATATTTAAAAGCGAAAATCACTCACTTATACACTGACTAAACACGAAATCTCGAAAACTACTTGATCCCTGAAGCTGAAATTTGGCAGGTAGGGAGTTTATAGGTAGGACAAAAAACAGCTATTAACGGATATCGCGACAGGGCTGAATAAAGGGGGTAAAATGGGGGATGGAAGTTCTTGGTTTTTGAAGTTATATTGATGAAAATTGGTGGTTGGGTAGTTCAATCAAATAATATTTTTTTTGTCGTGGATGATTTAAGGGCGAGAAACGGGGGATTACACTTTACAAGGCTAAACATGAAATCTCGAAAACTACTCGACATCTGAAAATTTGGCAGGTATATAGTTTATAGGTATGAGATGTCAGCTTAGAACAGATTTTTGTGACAGGGCTGAATTAAGGGGCGGGGTGAAACTTTATATGGAAGTTCTTTGTTTTTGTAGTTATAGTGATGGACATTGACAGTTGGGTAGTTTATTTATTTATAGGGGGTTAAACGGGGGGATAAAACTTTATAAACTTCAAAACAAATGAAACTCGAAATGGAGAGCTTATATCCCGGAATAAAATACAGGCAATTTTTTTAATATCACCTTTGCTGTTTTTCATCATCACGCGGGTAGAACCGTGGGGCACAGCTCTATATTTCAAAAATCATTATGTGTCGAACTGATAACCTCTTTTTTTTAAGTCTTTAAAAATAGGTACATATTAATCCCCTTGTGAAGCCGGGGTGGGTCAGGTAGTAAACTATATAAATACCTTGGCATGCAGATAAAGACAGTGGCAGGACAACATCTAAAAGTTATATGGAAGCACTTGGACAAGGTTGGTCCAAGGAAACTGAAGATTGGGAAGAGGATTATCCTTGCAGTGGGCAGTAAGCTGTCAATGATGATGATAGATAAAAAAAGTAAAAGAGCCTTGTGGCGCTTAGCGATATGATCTTAGTTATATTAATGGGTAAGTACACACAAAAAGGGAAAAGAAACAAGAGGAAAAGGGCCTTTTACATGCAATAGGACGATCTTGGATATATATATACACAAGTGGATTTTGTGTTTTTTTTTCTTTTTCTGTCAGCCATATGGGAAAAGTCAAACAACATTGACATACAACTCGAGGAGGTAGGCAGATGATACTACGCGGTTTAGGGCAGCCATGAATTGATACATGATACCTACCTAGAAAATTTAAAAATGTAATTTACCATAAGGCCTGATCATTATTGGTATCAGCGAATTTTTCTTTTTGTTCTTCAAGTTGATACAGTTTTTTAGGCATGTTCTCCTCTTTCCATAATACTGTAATTGATCGTACCATCTCATCAAATATACGCTGCTTCAAGTAGTTGAACATTGGCACCCATTTCACTCTTCTCAGTTTAGCCTTCGGGACCGTTTCTAGGAAATCTTCATTTCTACAACACAATGGCCAATTCCAATATTTGGAATAAAATGGTGTTGAAATGCACCAAGTTATCCGGGAATCACAAGTAGTCGCTTACCTAACTAAATCTATTATACTACTGAACTCTTTTAATATTACGAGATTATCGAAAGATATCTCTGAGTTATTTATTTCCTCGTCTCTGGCACTATTTTCCACTTCGTTTTCCGACATCCTTTACTAATTTTACGATATAATTACGTTTTTGAGAAACGACGGTTTATTTTTTGAAAAAGAATTGTTTTCAAAACAAGAAACAACATTCATAGAGTAAATAAATACTACGTACAACATTTTTGATTTTGACGTTTTAAAATTTTTCATGGTCGTGGATACTAGTCCTTCAGCCGAATACATATTTCTACATCGATCCTTCTTTCTCCAGTTAAATGAGTCGTAGTCACAGTCCAAGTCACACACAGTAAGTCACGGTCAAGTCCTATTATGTCTTAGTAAAATTGTTATACTGAACTTGATAGACGGCGCTGACTATTAGTGCTCGTCAAGACAGCATAGTATTTTTGATCTGTGGCAGATATTCTTAATCTACGTCTGTTGTGTGTTTGGTTTGGATGTCGAAGGACGAAGTCTTTTTGTGTTTGTTTTCATTTTGCATTGCCTTACAATACAAGCTTCATCGGAGATTTGGAAACAACGAAAAAAGGCATGTTTCACCACAATAAATCACTTGCCCACACTGATGCACGTAAGTCGCACTTAGTGAATAAATGATTGAATTTGATGAATGTGCAATGATTTCTAATAAAATTCTATTATTTTTTTGCATTGACACTCTAAAAAACAGTTTTAGGAAAAAAATACAATGCAGCGACGTGATTTTTTTCGCGTTCCCGCCAAAACTCCGACGTTTTCATTTCAGGGTGATAAGTGCTTTCTGCTTCTGACAGGCAATAAAAAATAAAGAAGCTCAATGTAGATGAGGCTGACAAGACAAGACGTGTCTGTCATTGGCAAGTTTATTTTATTTTATTTTAGTATCACAATTATTAGTATTATTTATACATATTAGCCCGTGTAGCAGCCTTTTTATGATTAGATTCACACTGCAGTTTAGGCGAGAACGCGGAAAAATCATAATCGCCGCATTATAATTTCTAAAACTTGTGTATTTTCGTGTGCTCGTGTATAAAAATAGTGGCGTTTTATTCATTGTTCATTCTAACCACCGATTCACCAGCATGAGTGTTGGCAAGTGATGTAATATGGTGAAATAAGTATTTTAGTGTCTTCAAAACTCTAATAAAGCCTAAAGTAAATTTGTCACTCCTCTAATTACCAGGGCAAGGGCAAGGACAAATCGCGATCCCGAACAGTTACATAATTAGCCTGCAGCAGGGTGTATTCACAAATAAACCGGAAAGATTTCCGTTCGGATCTACATGCTCCGTCTCTGTCATCCTGAGTGTAAATGAGTGGGACGGAAAGCGTGAATCCGAACGGAAACATTTCCGATTGAGTTGTGAATACCCCTGTAGGCAGTATCGTCTTACGGCTTTAGCTGCCCTATGGCCAAAATAGCAAAAAAAGACACGTCTTGATGTAGAGGCAGTATGGCCTTACGGCTTTATCGTATCCAATGGGTGAAAAAAAACACACTGACGTAGAGTTGTCACTTGAGTTATTTTTTCCTCCTAAGAGGATTATGGCGTCGCAATCTGTGCATTTGCCAGTGTCAAGTATTTTTAATATTTCAAGTTTTTTAATGAATTTCAAGTCAAGAATGAGTCTTAGTCACAGTCAAGTCCAGTTATAGCAACTTTACTACAAGCTTCTTCGGAGTTTTGGAAACAAACCGAAAAGACATGAACCATAGCATAAAATACCATAAGTGTGGAATCACTTCTTACTAAAATATTCAAAAAAAACTTAAAAACCGTTTTTTGCCTAAAGTAATCGGTTTTAAACCGGTTCTAAAAATTGTAATCGGTTCACACATCTAGTAGTGAGCATTCTGCGATCCCCAAGCCGCCTACCACGCGTGGGGATTACGGCCTCCCTATTAAAGTCGGGGATACACGAGGCTAGTTTTACAAGCCAGGATTGCAAGATAATAATAGAAAGCTAGCAAGCCAGCAGCTTTGGCTTCGTAGAAATGAAGCTAGTTCTGATTACACGAAGCCAAAGCTGCTAGCTTGCTAGCTTACTATCACTATTTTGCTATCTTGGCTTGAAAAACTAGCCTTGTGTATCCCGGGCACTAGGGGAGGCCCTTGTCCAGTAGTGGACGTCTTCTGATGAGTGAGTGAGTGAGTAAGTAAGTAGTGTCCAACATAACACAAAAAAAAGGATGCCGGGCATATGTTTAAAAAAACAAAAAAATCTTTAAGTATTTATTTAATTATTACTAGCTGACCGGCGAACTTTGTTCCGCCCATGATCCAATAAAACAAGCTACTCCGGAAGTACACTTGCTTACGTCACTCCAGTTGCCACTTTATGGCAACAAAATTGGAAAATAGGGAATCAAATCTGTTAATAATTTATTAATTATAAAATACACAAAGGAAAGTTCGTCTTTCGGTAGAAAGACGAACTCGATGCCCATAAATAGGAGTGGTCCACCATAGCACTAAATAGAGAAAAATGGAAAGACGGAAGAGAGGCCTTTGCCCAGCAATGGGACAAAACAGGTTAGTAATCAGGGTGTAATAATAAGTTTCAATTTCAATGATTTTTGTTTTATTAGTCACGTTACGTGAGTATTCCTGTATAATAAATAAAACAAAAATGTGTTAAAACCACGTCAGTTTTCATAATAAAATTTCAATGATCTCATTCTGAATTATGTAGTTTAAAAAGTCATCTAAGTACATCTTTATTCTTAGCCCCCAAAAATTTTTCGCTCACTCAACCATTCATTATTTTTGTGGTTAGTAATGATGTTTGGGAATACTTTGTTGATGAGTTCGTCTTTCGGTGAGACAAAGTACAGAAATTCGGAGGAAATAAAATCAATTCGCTCGATTCGTCGACAGGTACTCGACCATTACCGATAGTCAGCGAAATCTTCAGCAGATGTATCGTTCAGCAATGCAACTCTCATATTTGTTGTCAGCTGAAGTTTCTTCACATAGCGCCATAGATTCGATGATTTGAGTCGAGCGTTTATTTCGTCGGCAGCAGTTGATCTTGGAATTACTGGCAGTCAAGTGTTTGACGAAAATCGCCAGACAGTAAAATCATTGCGCCTCCAAAACATCTCGAGTCATTGCGTAGATCTTTCAATGTTCGGTTAGTGCTTCCAATGCACGTTTATGCGCCATTGTGCATTCGTCCCAGATAATGATTATCGATGTTGATAAAACGGATAAAAAGTTAAAAAAATATATCCTATATCCGTCTCCTGGTTCTACTAAACCACCAATTTTCAGCCGTTTTTCAGTTATTATTAGTCTAACTAAAACGACTTTATTTTATATACAACGTGTAACAAAAAGTTTCAACAATACGGTAGGGTAGGTATATGTAAGTAAGTATGTACTCATCATTATGAACAAATTTCACTATGGGACCAACCCTGAAATCGCGGAAATAACCAGCTGTTCCATACAAAAAGTTCATTGACCTTGGACAGAATGTATGGAACAGCATTTTTTTTTCGACTACCTACCTATGGTCATCCTTCCTCCTGATATAGGTATACTTACCTGCTAAAGCTTCTTGTCCTAAAGCTGCTTCCTCCTGGTATAGGTATACATACTTACCTGCTAATTTATAGATATCATTCCTCCCGTCTACAACGCTGCCTCCTTTTGCTTCATTTATACCACCACTTGGACTTCGATACCATTCTGTTACTTTCTCAGCTCAGTTGTCTTTGTTGCTCCCCATCAAATTATGACCTGCCGAACACCAGGTCATAATTTCATGGCGTTTTCGGAAAACGTATCTACATCTAATAACAATACCTACTATATTTTATTGATAACTCCGAAGTTACAAAATAATCCCTTAATAAAATAAAATAATTGATATTTTTCGCATTTGGAGTCTAAATTGTCTTGTTTGCTACGAAAAATTAAAATTATAAAAGATCATAGTACTTATGTACCTATAAATTCATCACCTACTACGACATTTAGCTCTGTTTCACTAATAATATTATAAGTATAATAAATAAATAAATCACACTAGATATATTATAAATGCGAATATTTATGTGTGTCTGTGTGTGTGCGTGTGTGTTACTCCTACACGCTAAAACGGCTGCATGGATTTGGATGAAATTCGGCATAGAGGTAGCTTATGATTTTCTAATAAAACATTGGCTACTTTTTATTCCAGGAATAGCGGGTAAAAACGCGACCGCGGGGCGTAGCTACTCGTACTAACTTCATAAAACATTGGATCTACAGAAGTTGCGTCACGCCATTAATCAACTGTAAATTACATGTTTAAATTAAATAAAGAATTGAATTGAATTTAACATAAATAAAAAATTCAAGCTTCTAAATATTTTAATAGGGGTAGCCTTAATAGAATATTTAGGTACTTATCTATATTATAATTTATAAGTATTACTATGTCTACTAATAACTTAAGGGGGCGACTAATGCCAAAAGTAAGTAAAAGGTGTATTTTTAAACACATAGTTTAATGATAATGTACGTAAATAATCAGATTAAAAAAATACTACAGGTAGGGGAAAAACCTAAAGAAGCCGAGTAACCGAATAGAATTTTGGAAACTTATCTGGTTTATAAAAAAAACTACAAAATACCAACAAAAAAAACTATTTTAATTCAAATGCTCTGAATTATCAGCGACATCACCACATTATTTTTTACGAATGACATACCCAAACTAATGTTTTAGCACAGTAGCCGTTTATTTTTTTTATTTCATGCCTACATTTTGAATAATTAAATAAAATCCCACCTAAATTGCTCAAAGCCATCATCATCATCAATTGTATCATGCTATTTTCGACTTTAAACTAATGCAGCACGCGCGGGTGAAAACTGTTATTTTTCTCGCATTAGTCGCACTCTTAAATACTGGGCATAAAGAGCTTCGACATCTAAATATCTCAGTGGAACGAGCGCAGTGCAGTGCGGCGCAGGATTTTGTTCGCAAGTTCACAATTGTAGCACTGCTACTGTTATGGGCAGGCATGATTGCTTATTACCACCAAGCGAACGTCAAGCTAACCTCGTCACTCAAAAGGGTAGATGACTGATGTTTATATCGTTGAAACCAATAGCTTCGATGAAGAATTTAAGTAAATATAGTATGTTTATTAAAAAAATAATTTAAATCTGTTATTAATGTTCTGATATATAAGCGTTTAGAGTTTTTGTTAGAATAAGAATATATTTATTGCCAAAAAACACGAGGAAAACACTAAAAATAAAACATAACAGTCATTGTATGGCAATAGGGGTACGCTCAGCGCTGTGCTGCGTGCTCCCGGAGGGTCACGCAGGGCTGGTTTTCAGCGTACTCCTATGCTCAGATAAAAGGTGTAAGGTGAGCATTATAAGCGGACAACTCTGTCCCTTTCCCACAAAACAAAAAATTACATCATGCCTTACTTGTCAGAATAGAATTTATATGGCGTACTGAGAAGTGACGTCACGATTTGCTGTTTCGCCTCTCTGTCTAGCATGATATTAAAATGCTTATAAGTTGCTTATTATATGTGGTTTCAAAACACACAACATTGGTTGAAGAATGCATCCATAGATCTTACCATTTTAAGCATACAGATTCATACTTTACCTTTCTTTTATGTTACCTCTCTTTCTCTCACAGCAGAGTGGGCCCTGTTTTTTGAACTGGAACACACCTGTCAATGTCAACACTCATAGCGTTTGTAGATTTTGCCGCTAAAGCATGCAAAACTTTTTCTTAATGTGTTTTCAAAGTTATTATAGATAAAAACACATAAAAATTTAGTGAAAAGATAGTGTGTGCCGTACACGAATTATGGTTGTTGTAAGGATGAGTTCGCATCCTAGGCGTGTAAGTAATCGCGATCTAATGTATCTAATGCCGTTCGGATGGAAAGCGGTTAGTTACACATTCTGTTTCCTCCAGCGGTGAGAGTGCGTCTTCCTCATCTTCCGAAGATGGGGAGGGCTTTGCCTCGCCGTCGCCTAATAAACAACGTAAGTATTACAGTTCTAATGACCCTCGTGCAGATTCCCTGGCAGGTCAGATCCTACATCAAAGTAGATCGTAGAAGATGTAATGTATCCTACATTACGAATTATTTAACTCAGTTACTTCGTTTGATAACGGCTTCGTCGCTGTTTCAGGTTACACAGGGCTTAAGTATTTCTGGCCCTAGTAACACTCACGCAAAAATACGTAATATTTGATCAATCTTACTCTAAATAAGAGCAGTGAGAATTTTCAACAAACAGCGGGACTTTTAGCTTCTTCTGAAAATATGTTAGCTGGTCTAACTAATGCAGAGTTAGAAATAAGTCTCCCAAAAAGATGTGATAGATATAGTCAAGGACTAGATGCCAGAAATAGACATCCAGCAGGCCTATTTTCATATACCAATTGAGGAATCCCATCGCCGCTTCCTGAGGGTTTTTTTACAACACTCAGGTTCTTCAGTTAACAGTCCTCCCATTTGTCCTGTCTTCCACCACTTGAATTTGAGCTACCCTGTACACCTGGATTGCAGAGATCTTATGTGCATAGGGAATAAGACTTCTGTTACATTCGCACGATTTGATTTTAGTTAATCAGGACAAAGCCAAGCTAAATTTTAGTTGGCATATAAACCACAAAATAACCCACTCAAGAAGTGGAATATCAGGCCCTTCTATGAACACCAAAAACAGTACCATGACATTACCCTCAAAAAATGGTAGCAAAGATAAACACCATATTGTTTATTTAATTATAGGTGAGCAACATATGCTGATGTGCCTAAATTATACTGTTGAAATTCAGTATTTGTCTGTTATGTCTCTTCTCCTTTTTTAATCCATTTATCCCGAGCAAAGAGCCAGTTGTACTCTGCGCAAGACTCAGAGCATACTAGGACACCTAAACTTTGTCCTAAAGTTGTCAAATATGATAACTCCAAAGGGGCACCTACATTGCCACTTGATACAAAGATTGCTTTGCTCATTGCAAACTAAGACAAAAATAAATCTTTCCCTTCGTGTGCAGCAAGAACTTTCTTGGTGGCGGAACGCCATAGACCACAGTCAGGTGGCTCTGCACACGAGAGAGGTTACTCACTTTATGACCACAGACGCAGCGGATGCAGGCTGTGTTGCTCACCTCAATGAGAGGTACCTTACAGGGAAGTGGTCAGTGCGCCAAAGGTATTGCACTCAAACATCAAAGAGTGTTAAGCAAAGTATGGTGTGATGAGTCGTCACCGACAGTTCCTTTGAAATTCACGTTCATCAGGAACAAAGGAGACACACAATCTCTGGCACTGCTCGTGCTGCCGAAAGAGCTGACTTAAAGGCTAGACGTCATGCTCTCGGCGGTGTACCTCCCGGGGAGGTACAACGGCATAGCCAACCGCTAGTCCTGAAATCAACCAGTGCCGGAATGGCACTCGTTACCCCCGGCCTCGGAGGCTGTATTCAGAAATTGGGGAAAACCAGACGTCAACTTGTTTGCATCAAAAGAAACAGCCGTAGTGGAAAACTATGTGACATGGGACTCCAGAAATGGATCAGCCACTTTTTTTGGTATACCTTCTGTCAACCTTGAAGTTTCAGAATAAACCTTGAAGTTTCAGAATAGCTTGGGTGTTCCCACCACCAAATCTAATTCCACAGGTGCTTTGTCATCTAAACAAAACAACTGGAATTCACATAATGGCGCCAAATTAGATGCTTTAAATGCTTTTGGCTAGCAGACCTTAAAGCCCAGGCCAATCAATGCCAATAAGAGGCCTTCACAAGAGTGTGATAGACATCACAATGGGCAAGTGCCCTTCCCAGGTGGAGAAGCTAGAACTTCTAGCTTGGAAAGTTTGGGGTGGACCAATCAGGTAGCTCACTTCTTATTAGAAGAAAGAGGTTGTGAGCTTAACAACATTAATCCAAAAACTCCACAGGCCAATAATATTGCTAGATTTTTGGCCAAATTGTGGCAGAAACATTAGTTCACCTATCAAACTATTATGTAACATAAATCTGCTGTTTCAACTTATGCTGCACCAAGTACAGAAAATGTTTGATAATTTTGTCCTTAAAATTTTTGTAGACCAAATCCTTATTTAAACTTAGGACACTAACTTCATTTTTGATTGGCTTAAAACACTCCATCTTTAGAAAGCCAGAGACCAAATAAATTACTAAGCATGAAGAGATTTAACATCTAATATCTCAGGGTGACAAGCTCACCCAGGTCAGTGCGGCTCAGGATTGTATTCGTAAGTTCACAATTCTAACACTGCTACAGTTATGGGCAGGCTTGACGCTTACCACCAGGCGGGAGTATCGCTCCTCAGGTCATTACATTGTATAAAACTTAAAAACACTTTTTGACAATAATAAAAGAACTGCTAGAAGAGAAAGAAAAGAAGCGCTTCTGGTCGACTACTCCATGACCTCACATTGTTGGATGTTTCTAAAGAAAATATAAATAGATGACAAAAAGAAAGAAGTTACCTTAGAGCCAACATTTGGCTCGAAAACAGATAATTTATTTTACATTTTACATTTTTAGGGAAACTAACAGCCTAAATAAATAAATATGAATACTTGGTTCTATGACTGGGCCAATTATAAGTTTCCGCCATTATAATAATAAATTAAAGATTAAATACATCATAAACTGCATAGCAATATAAACAAGAGGCAATCTGAAAGTTTACTCAAACAGCATTCTGATGAAAGTTTATGTCCAGTAAGGCAGATTAATAGATTAATTCTGTTTATGACTTATTCAGCCCTGTGCTAGTCAACTCTCTCATACTGTATACCTGCCTAGGGTGGAACCTTTAAAACTAATTTTATATGTCTGGAATGCTGCCAAAGAGCGGTTTTAAAAGTTATGACGAATAAGACAGGAACTTACCCAACCGCAACACTATATTCGGAATGCAAGGTACTAACTGTCAGACAGTTGTTTATCCTACGAACCATTCTCCACAAGCACAGTGCCATTTAACAAAGTTTCTTCACGAAAGCGTTGCAGACAGCCGATTTGTGTCTCCACTTCACGTCGTACTGTCCTTGCTACTGTACAATAGGAATCCCTTAGCTCTAGACTTTACAACTAAGCCTAACAAGAAGCTAGATTTTTTCTCCCTATCAAAATTAGAAGTTAAGAGGAAGCTAATGTTTCGGTTGCAAACTCTAAATTATTATGAAACAGAAAATTTACTTGTCTGATTCTCTCCCAAAATTGGGGTTTCAGTGCATATTCCTGAAATTCCGCCACACCTATCGCAGATTTCCTCCTCTTTACCTATTTGTCCACTCACACACATCATCACAATCAATTAGTTGTCCTTTAATGTATCAATCCTATTGAAGAAACAACTGTCTCCAATAGTACATGGTTATCCTAGTTTGGGAGACAGGGACTCCTGTGTTATTATTCTACAACTAGTATTTTGTATCTTTCATCTTTCCCAACTTTTTCTAAATATATAAACAATAAAAACATAATATATAATAATGTAAACCATAATTACCTACCTACCTAAATTGTAATATCCTAAGGTTTTTGTTTATATTCATGTAATATTAGCTGCAGTTTCTTCATTTGGACAAGAAAATTATTATTATTATTATATAATTAAAGCCACTAATATTGGGTGTTCTAAAATAACAAATCTCTTTAAGTCAATTACAGGACAAATAAGACCAGCAACTAGAACCATAATAGCCACACAAAATTAAGACAATTTTGTGAGAGGCTAGAATAGATGCATCATCAGGCAGTGTGTGGTCAGCAATAGCATCTAAAGATTTTGTAGAAAATCTACATATAGAAAAAAATTAAGGAAAGCTTATTGGAAAAGTGCTCAAACCTAATTTTTTAAAATAAAAATAGTGAGGATCAGCTTTTAGACAATTTCAAAGACCTTTAGGTTCTAATTACCTACTAGTTTTTTACTTAATAAAACAGTCTAAATTGTAATTCTTGAACTAAACTCTAAATGTTTCACATGTTATTGCTACGGCTATGAGTAGATTACCAAGACGACAAATAAGTATAAATTTGTTTTCTTGTAATTAGGTTTTGTTGATCCTTTTTGTTAATAATTTCTGATGTGATATTAATAATTTTTATAATTTCTAAATTAGATTTTTGTAAGATAATACCTAGTAAAGCAATATCTAGGTGTAATTGCAATTAATTTTATTTTTCACATAGCGTTTGTTTGTACTCTTTCACCAGCAGATATCAAACAGGTCTTCAACCAATGTTGTGTGTTTTGAAACCACATATAATAATACTGTTTTGCATTACAACAAAACAGTTATTATGTGTGGGGAAAAACACACAACATTAAAGCAAGGTGCTTGCTGGTAATTGATAGAAGACTATGAGTGTTGACATTGACAGGTGTGTTCCAGTTCAAAAAACAGGGCCCACTCTGCTGTGAGAGAAAGAGAGGTAACATAAAAGAAAGGTAAAGTATGAATCTGTATGCTTAAAATGGTAAGATCTATGGATGCATTCTTCAACCAATGTTGTGTGTTTTTCCCCACACATAATAACTGTTTTGTTGTAATGCAAAACAGTATTATTTTTGATCAGATTTTCATTTTTTTTTTTAATCAGTTACATTTATGGGCCAATAAAAAAAACCAGTCATCTAGCCTATTGCATTAAAAAGCTGAGAGCGATGATGGAAGGTAAAATAAAGAATTATCCTTGCATCTGTTTTTACGCTTTTATTGTTTTTTTGTATTTTTTTAATAAATAAAAATATTCAGGTAATAAAAACAAAACTTCCGTAACAATTTTATTTCTGTGGCAGTGACTATGTTATTGCAGTCTTTGAGATCTTGTGAAATTTATTTGGATACAATTACTTATTATTTAACATTTCGAATTAACGTAGCTTTTAATTAACATTTTTTATTTGTTTCATAAATTTAAAACATAGTCAAAGTTATAACAGGTAAATATTTATGGAGTAAGTTGTTTATATGATGTTGTATAACTTAAAAGTAAAGTGGGTTCGATGTCACTCCCCTTAGTAAGCAGCAGCTGAAAAAATACATATGATATTACTAAATATAATTAGGTACCTTTGTTTTGTAAGAGAGAGGATTTTTTTTAGGGCGGATCCAGACCCCCATGACACCCCCCCTCCCCCCATATATACGGTGCCGACTGGTTGTGGGTTTGAACATTTGGATTGTTTCTAGACTTTCATAGGTCTGGATACATTTTTTTTTGTTTTTTTTTGTGTAGTAGTCTAAGTAGTTTATTGTAGTTAATAAAGGCTTATGCCTAAAAAGAGCCTTTGTAATGTTATTCTTTGCAATTTTTACTGATTGTAATTTTTCATAACAAAACTCAGTGATTGTACTTCTTCAAAAATGTTAAAATGCGTGAGATAACGGTGTTCTGTATTCTGGACCTTAAATTCATCCCTATATGCAGGCGTTTTTAGGCTACAGTAAACGATAGAAATATTAAAGAAGACAAATCTTCTTAGATAGGTACCTGACTGATTACGCATTTACAATGGCGGCCGAAAGGATATCACTACACAAGACTTGTTAAATCTGTCCGCCATATGTCTGTCTATGCCATGGATCATTGATTTTTTGGAGTGTGTTATGCTCAAATTTAGTCCCTATACAATTACCTATATCCCGTGGGCGTGTCATTATAATATAATACGCTTTAAAAAAAACTACCGACTTCAACTTCGAATACCTGGATGACATCTTCATATTTTCTAGTAATTTTGATTTGAAAACCAAACTACTAATTCGATAACCGATTTCGATAAAATGTATATGGGACCACCTCTAAAGTATTACCTACCAAACAAAAAATCAGCAAAATCAGTTCATAATTGGCGGAGTAATCGCGGTACATACACAAAAAAAATACTGTCGAATTGAGAACCTCCTTTTTTGTACTCGGTTGAAAAAGGTTCTTTTTTTTAAATAAACATATTTGTTTTAAATCATCGAGCTTGAATTCGCCATTTTTTTGATAAATTTAGAAAAGCTATAATACTAGAACACTGACAGGTGCAAGATATAAATAATCACCCAAATTATAAACCAATTCAAGTTGTATAAAAGGTATTCCGGAAATCAACATGTATTTAACAACAGTAGGAACAGTATTAAACGATCCCTATATACATAACCAAATTAAATAATAGACATGTAATTATATTTAAATTTACGAATTCTACCAACTGAAAGAAAATACCTAATTTAAAAAAAACATTGTAAACAAAAAATAAACTAAAATGTGGAAACAATGACAAAAATAAGGTGGATGTGAAAATATTTTCCTGGATGGTAAAAATAGGAAAGAGCGCTCTGCCATTGGACGACACACAATTTATAAATACTTACCTACTAAAAACTTTTAGCACAAACGTGCATTTTTTACATAGAATAATGAAATAAGTACGATCATAAATGGTTTTAAAATGATTTCTCCCATGAGCATGTATTGTTAACGAGGCGAGGTATATGGATATAAATTATCAATTCTAGATAGGTATATACATAACTGAAAGATGAATATTGGGTGAAAATGTAATTTCGATATACCTAAAGGTGGGTAAAATGTGCAAGAGACAAAAATGTACAACAAATCTATGACCAATGAATAAAAGAAGAGACGACAGACATGAATGTTGTTAAAAAGTAAAAAACAGAGGGACGTTGAAATCATACAATGAAAGTGACGACTGTTACCCATGAAAAATGATAACAATGTGCAAAATTGAGGATGTGAATTCAATGATGACGACAAATCGCTAAATCGACACATTATATATAGGAGTTGTTGCTAAAAGGTAGAACTTAGCTACATTCTACAAATGCATGAACAAAAAGGACTTCACGACAATAAACCACAATCTAACGTACATACTTCATAAACCAGATATACCTGCTTTAAATTGTACTTTATAGGCTACGCATGTACGGTAAAATCCTGCTAAAATCATCCACCGTGTAGGAGTCTCCCATCATTAAATCTGTCGTAACCAAATATACTATTAACACCTTAAATCGAGAATAAATTGTTAGATTCGAAGTTAAAGGTATTTCATGATGAAAGGCCAATTTTACAGCTTATAATGTCATCAGAAGCTGGGTGGCGGGTATGTACAGCGACCCACTAACCTAAGGGCCTGATCGGGTGTTTGTCCCAGAGGAAGGTGCGTTTGACGGGCGACAGGTACGAGTCACGGATGTAGGAGGGGCTGCGGTCCCATCGCGCCAAGGGCTTCAGCTCCGGCCAGTCGTACCAGAAGGGGTCCCGTGTGATCGCCGAGATTGGGAGAGAGGGGCTCGGGTTGAAAATGTCAGCCCAAGGCCTGCGTCGGAGTCCGCCAGCGGTGTATAACGGCGCACCTACATGCCACAAGGGTTTAGTTCAGGACAACAGAAAAACTCCTTCTGTACTTCGTCACCGCCCATGTAAATAAGCTTCAAGCATTCAATACAGCCAGCAGTACACAGTTACTTAAAATGCAACACATGAAATGTTTCAACATTAGCTGAAATTGTTTAAAGGTCCCTCTGTACAAATTGGTATTATTTATTTGATAAAAAACCCTCAATTATGAAAGAATAAATTGATATCCAAACCAAACTATGACACAAGACACAGTTTGATTTTCATAAGTCACCGAAGGACTCTTAAACTAGAAAAGTCCTAATAATAACATATATATTCGTACACTAGGGTAAAGCCAATCAAACATACGTTATGAAAAAAAAATGCAGTGCAATGAAAATGAAGTTTTGTAAGCTTGACAATAAGCTATGAATTATAGTTAAACTAGCCATCATGCTATGTTTTTGTAGAAGAACACATGGGTACACTCGGATTCGGACGATCAATTACTACGTTATTGACAACTTTGAGTATATAGGTAGGTGTCGTGAATTACCATTAGCACCTATAGTAAATGGCAATTCACCGAAAATGTGAAATCGAGTAAAGTTTAAGATGGAAAAACTACAGGTCTACTGTCACACAGAGCCGGTGCTGTACTGGACGAGGTTCCAATCTGAGCCTCGTTTCTTAGAAAGGGTCGTGACGAAGATACAGTGTTCGGGAGTTCTGCTGCCCTTACCATCGGAGTCGAATGCGACCTCGCATTCCCGTGGTTGGCTTATCCTTGGCTTGACTGGCGTTGGCGACTTCCCTCGCAGCGAGCGGTCTAACCCAGCCCACTTTTCGGCGTCAGCGAAAAACGGATCCTTTGCGAACACGTCCGATATCCTCTCCGGCAACCATCCTTCATCCAAGTTACGATCAATACCAATCTCATATAAAAAACAACGGGACTGGGAACAGAATCCCCTTCCAATACCGATGGGATATAAAATGAACGACTCGATTGGAGTGTGTTGAGTGTAGTGTTCAGAGGAGCGCAGTGATATCGCATTTAATGCAGTGGACAACGAGAGCGTTCTGATGCGGATGCCGCTCGCAAATTATTTACAATGCAGCTCATGCACATTAAGTTGATTTCAAATATTTTACACCCAATTAAAATTACAGCATTACAGCAGATCTGCTAGCTTTCTAAATTTAAGAGTTGGTTCAGCCATTACCAATTAGATTGTTATCAATTACAGTACTTAAAAAATATCAGAGAGGTTCTAAACTACTGAATTAAAAACGCGAATTGGTGTTTTACATTTTAATAGAAAATATATTTGCATTGGGTTAGTTATTTTAAAATTTGTACTATTCGACAAATATCAGGAGAAAAATATGAAACCACTATTAAAATTAAAATATTAGGTAGGTATAACATAAACTTTAGTTTGGATCAAGGACTATTATTAAATGAGTGGAATTACCTAAGTTCTGACTTACTTAATATATTTTACATAAAATTGAAAAAAGGCTTAGTAATAATTAAAATATACAGGTAAAGATGCCAAAGGTCCAATAATATTAGTTACACTTATATGTACAAAATTTTGAATTTTGGTCTAACTCTATGTATAACCGATAAAGATTTTATGAACAACACAAATGGTAATATTAATAACAAGGTGTACTAGTTAAGTATCAATTTTAATTAAAACCAATCTTAGATGTGATACCGTTATTTCATAAGTCATTGTTTTGATTTAAAATGTTAGCCTTAAACCTAGTTAGGGACTGTATCGATTCACACAAATTTGATTCAAAAGTAAGATCGAATCTAACAGGTGAGTGATGTCCTTGTGTTTTTACAAAGGCCTGAATCCAGGTCACAGCTAAGTTAAATTAGACCATTAACAATTTACAGATACATTGCTTTGAATGGAACAACTCCGCTTAGCTTACGACATGGATACAGAACAGATACCACAATTCGCCTGCCCGTCGCTTACTAGCAATCAGTCTCTCCGAGACACTAAAAAGAAGACTAGCAGCTTTTGCTGCCGGCCTAGCGCGCCAGACGCGATAAAAATATTTCTACTCTTCTCGGTTCTGCAAGAACAAGACTGACGTATCCTTAAGTCACGTGTACGCACTGATAAAAACGGGGGAAAGGAAATTAGTTCCCGGCTTGCTAGGCCTGCTGGAATAAAAGACGCGCAAACAATTTGCGGTGCGGCTTAATCTAACTTAGTCTAGTAGAAATTAGTATTTACCTGTTCCCCAGTGCGGCTTGTTGTCAGGCTCATACTCGATACCCTTGAGGTCTCCGAGGGGAGAAAATCTAAGAGGCTTTCTGAGAGGGCTGGTCATGGGAGCGCTGAAGTCGGTGATGGGGTAGGCCCTGTCCTTGAGGTAGAGGCCGTAGCGAGAGGGGTACAGGCGGTCGATAGCAGCCAGCCTGTCGAGATGGTCCTGCCACGCCTTGTGAGCGTCGAAGGGGTCGACTCCTCGTCGGATGCGCCTCGGTACGTGGTACACTGCCATTGGAAAACATTCACAATGAAAATCATACTGTATACGCTTTTATTTTAGATACTGTCAACACTTCACCCGTACATCTGGGTAGATTGCAAGATTTAAGATCTGCAAACCAAATTTAATCTATAAAATCCACACATGATTAACTTTTGTAAAGTTTAACATAATAAAGGGAAAAAGAAGACACGATCCTTTTACTAGGATTTTGTTTGACAAGAGAAAAAACAAAACCATACAAACGTTGTTTTATAGATTTTTGACTCAATCGTTTTGAAAAGCAGCATCATAGCACATAAAGTATTAGTACGAGTACTAACATTATTAGCATCATATCATGTTTGGCAATTAGTAAGATTAATGATAATGGAGGACAAAATACAAATAAACAGGTACATATGCATAATACCTAAATGTTCATAGAACTCACCTCTTCAAAGTATTCCTGGGGAAACTTGTCAAGAAAAATGAAACGGAGCTGATTATTTCATTCGAAATACTGGGGTAATAAATAAAAATGTATGTATAACCTGGCAAGTGCTAGAAGACAGAGAATATTAACAGTGATGTCGATGTAACATTCATGGATATACAAGTGTGAAGTGATGTTATGTAGTTTTAAGAGGTGATTTCTATATTATGTCACCGCTGAATAAAAAGAAAGGTGAAAATATTATACATGCGTAATTAGTATAGATTGCGACTTACACAAGCAAACATCTAATGGAAGCTGAATTATGCCACATAAATTATAGAAAAGCATGTTTTTCTAACATATATTATCTATATGCATACAACTATACGATGATATTAATACCCGTATGCAGTATTAAAAAAATATTTATGTATATTTGTTTTGTATTACGAAGAATAAACAACCACAATGTTTGAACAGGAAGTACAAATTGGTTTGACCAACAACACCATTAATTTTGTCGTTCGTGAGCGTGTGTGACTCCATGTAATGTTAAATCGAATCAATTAAATGAATCTTCGAGCTTTTGGCAGGCTCTACGTCAAGATTGCTTTTTATATTATTTATTTATAAAGTCTTTATTACAAATAAATAAAAAATGCTTAGCAGAATGACCTGCAGTTTTTTTTCTAAGTATCGTCTAATGCTTCGTCTTCACGTGTATAAAGATATACTTATACATATTATTAGAACTTTTGCTTAGAGTATATCGAAAATGAAGCGTGTGTTTTTACAGTAAGATTCATGTATCATGGCAAAAGTTGTCGTAAATACTAGTTTACACTCCACCCTTTGACGAAGCCTTTGACGCTGAAACAATTGAAATTATCGTATGAATCTCCTGATTCCTAACGACCTGATGTAATTTACCAACTCCTAAATCTAGGATTGTATTACTAGAAATAGATGACCCCATACGCGGAATGTAGGCATAAATTTCCAGGAATCCCGTCCGGTGTTTCAAAAGTTATGATTAAGTTTAGTTTAGTACCTATATATCGGAGCATCAAACTGATTGCGTTTGTATTGGTTTTTACCAGTGATAAAGTACGAGGAGCTAAATCCTCCAAGGTTTTTACAGATGATGAGATTTTAAATGTTTAATCATAATTTTTGACTTAGTGTAAGTCACTTAATATATATACACACAAGGTAGCTTATCATACAGGTCTCAGATGTTTCCGACAAGTTTCCTTGGAAGATAAACTGATAGAGATACGGTCAAAGTTTAGCGTATCGATTGCCAAATTACATTCTGTCATTGTGAGTGTCGCACTTGCCAATCAATTAAAGATTTGCTCTTCCAATCTGTCAACTCATAATTTTGTTTGTTTTCTTTTGTCAGTAGTTGGTTGGCAAGGGGTTAGTGAGTGAGCGTGTAGCAGACAACAAAACTAAACGACTGCATGCGAGTCAAAATCATCGTTTTTGTTTAGAATATTACAATCTGAGTCACTTCTTGTCACACCAGATATCAATAAGATTTGATAAATATCAACGCGTTGTATGCTTTTCAAGAATTTAGTATGAACAGTTGAACAGCTATTTACAAAGTGAATTTTGGTCTCAAAAGATTTGCAGTCTTTCAGATCCATCATCGAATTTGCAGTGTGTACGAGGTTTATGTACATGTCGGTACTAACCTGGCCTGTACCGGTCGAGGGAGCTAGGGTAGTTGTGGGAGTAGATGGCGCGCGGGGAGTACCCGTAGGTCTCGCGGTGCACGGGCAGGTAGCGGTATCCGGGGACGGTGATCCTCTCAGCAGCACCGATGGGGTCGTCGTAGATAGACTTGCTGTAGGGGTACGAGGTCAGGAGCTCGGGGAACACGCTGCGGCGCGTGGGCCTGTACCTTTCTTCGGCTCTGATGTCGTCCGATCCTGCCACACAAATCAATCTATACAAACTGCTAAAGAACTTCTCTGAAAAACCTTGACTTAAGAAAATTTTATAGTATTTCACATCATCATCACATTAACAGCCGGAAGACGTCCACTGCTGGGCGAAGGCCTCTCCCTTAAAGGAAGGTGATGCCATAATCCCCACGCTTGGCAGGCGGCTTGGGGATCGCAGAATGGTTACCACCGTTAGTTAACGGACGAGAGTCGGACGGTCTCAGTTGAGAGGACGCTGCTGCCCGTCCTCCGGTGGTTCTGGATGCAGTTTTAGGACATACCCAGGTTATAGTATTTATCCAGGTTCAAATTTTGGGACTCAGAACGCTTAATGGGGTTTGAAATAAATATTTTCGGGTCTTATGTAAACTTTAGGAAAAACTACGTGCAAAAATTTGTGATTATATGGCCTCTTACCTTTTAGAGATCGCACGAAGGATTGCCAAAATCTGGCTTTCTTCGATGGCGACTCATTTCTGCCGATCATTTCTAAATGATTTTTAAACATTTTGGCAGCTTATGTCGTGCTCGTGGTCTGAAACAAACGATTTAATAATAAGACCTCCCATGAGATTATGTAAACTTCGGAATGTGAAGTCTACTTTACTGTCAATTATCTAACATTAACCTTGAGCATGGCAACTTAAATGTTTGAGACATATATTCAGGTGACATAATTGACTACAATAGCGTGCTCGTTCCTCGTAAATAGACCAATGACGTATAGAGAGTTAGCAGCGGGTCTGCAAATAGCCGGTCGGGCTGGCATAGTGTCGGATGGCCGGAGAACTGGCCGAGAGCCAACGCGGCTGGTGCACACTCGTGAAAACTTAAAAACGATCGTTTTTACAAACGTCTGTTCACTCTTCTATTTTCGAGTTTTCGTCGACCTTGTTGCGAGCGCCACGGATAAGTCAGCGTCCTGCCGCAATTTCTAATTACGTAAGACTCGACTCAAGTATGCGAGACAAACTTGTGACGGTTTACGCTTCGGCCTCGACTTGAGATATTTATGGAGCTAATACAGCTTAGAGTCGAGTTTAAGCGTTTTTTTTTTTCAAAACTGTTTTACATTGTTTTTATTCCATGTTACAGTTTATTCAAAACTCATTAAAGTATGATCCTGTATCCGGTTAATACAATAAGTGTCAGACCATTCACCAGGCAGTAAGCATCAACATTATTGTAGAGTAATGTAAGCTGGGTTTCTTCAACCGATAATTTCTTGATTGCTGTAAACTTCCTACCGTCAAGTTTCCTAAATTACACGTCCTATGCCATACACAAACCATTAACTCCGCGAAGTTTATTCGTTGATGTGCGTCACTGCTTAACGTTCGGCGAAGCAGAACACCATTCATTACTTTCAATGTGTTTGCGGTTAGATAAAGAACGCTCCAGAGATATTTGAATCAAACTCTTGAAAGCTACATTACGATTAGTATGATAAATGTAGGTTATTGGTATAATTATTAAATCAGTATAGGCAATTGTAGTACTAACAAACAGCTGTTCTAATTCCTTCTGTATGTAACATAATTATAGTGAGATAATGGAAGTAGTGAATCATGTCAAGAAAACTCTGTTTCATGATTTAAACGGAAAGTAAACATTTTGTTTCGAAGCCCGAGTATTTTAAATGTTCCGTTGCGATTGAAGAGTGTTTTAAAGGCTTATTATCGTTTGTTTGACCGCCGCTGTTGCGTATTATGCATATATTCATTATAAATAAACAAACGTGAATCGTAATTGATTGATATAATTTTTTAGTTTTTATTCAATAGTGATATTACGAGCTAAATTCAATTAGCTCGCAACGCCATCGCTCGATCGTTAAGGCTGTTAAGATCTTTATTAAGTGTCATTTGATAAAAAAAAAACATAAAAACTATCAACTAAATCTAAAATTCGATCTTTCCATCCTTGTCCCACTATGGGGTTAGCATTGGCATACAGTATGTATTCTTTCACCACCATTTCGAGAAATGTTTGATATTATGTAGACAAGATACAAAACAATTAATTTTCATGTTTATAAATAAGGCCAAGATAAAGGCCAATGTCAAAAATGTTTTGCCCATCTGTCTCGGGAAGGTATTCCTATTCATCAATCGATGAGCTCTACCTTGGTTATTCCTGTGGCTATTTAAAAGTCGAAGGTTAGGCTATCCGTGAAAGTGGGTAGTTAAAAAATGCTGGTTGATTTTGAAACGGTTTTAAAAATACTTGAAGGCGCGTCGATTTGGCGGGATTGCAAATTTGGCGCGGGATGCGTGCGGCCGAAAATAGGCGCGGCTCGGGCGGATCGGATTCACAGCAATCCGGATCTTCGGGCGTCTTGTCGCGCACAGGTGCGGAGCGAGGTAGCGTCAAATGACGATGACTCGACGTGACATGTCATGAACATGTCATGAAGACCCTTACTTAATCCACCTCACTCACACTTTTATATTATTTTAACTACGAACAACCATACATATTTTAAATCCATATAAATAACAAATAGATTAATGTTCACTAAATAAATTAAAAATTGTTATAACAAGTTGTTGGCTCTACGTACAAAAAAATTAAACACAGACATATCATTCATACTTAGTATACAGTTGAACTCATCTCAAATTTTTAAACCAAAATCTTCTTACATAAAAAAATATTAGTTTTATTTACAGTACAATTTATTATTTGAATATTTTTCTTGGTAATGATTTTTATTTAACAAACGAATATTAACATTTTTAACAACTAAAATTGTTAACAATGTCGATGCTGACAACAACATTATAATACACTTACGTGCTGTTGAGACAAGTTACCCGATTATGATCTCCGCTTAACTGATGGTACTTATCACCCACGAGAGTAACGAAAACTCGAGACGCCCGAGCGAGACAGCAAGACAATTGCGCAACTTTAGAGCGGGATACACTGAAGGGTGACAACGCGCGTAGGGTTAGAATTCGCACCCGTATACACTTGGCCTCGGATATTAAATTTTGAACACTGGCCGATGTCTTACCGATTAAATAATGGTCGTATATATTAGCTGTGTGGTTTCGTTGACGAGCCGACGTCGAGTGTCGGACCGGGACGGGCGCGCACTGAAGGCGGGCGGCCGTGCGGCCGCGAGCCGCCGCCCGCCCCGCGCCGCCCAACCAAAGCATTCAATAAACATTTTGTAATTTGTTCATGCTTTACTACTTTACGTGGTTTTGTCGTACTCGGATACAAAATTACGCAAATTTTCGCAGAATATACTCTTACTTTTGTATCATGTAAGACTTTTTGTTGATATTATTTTCAAAAAGAGTTTAACAGTTTTAGTTTTTTAAATGTGTCGCTATAGAGATGAACTTTTTATAGAATGGCTTAAAGACACAAGTAACAAAGAGTTAAGAGTTAAATACAATAAAATAAGAAATAAAACGAATAAAATTGTACACAAAAATAGAAATAAATATTATAAATCAGAAATAAATAAATATAGGACTGATACGCGAAGACTTTGGCAAATAATAAATAATATGTCGGGAAAAATTATAACCTCTGTTGACGACATAATAACTAAAGCTTTCAGTGCTGAGGGTAGTAACAAAGTTATAGCTGATAAGTTCGCGCGCGGATTTCAAGAGAATGTTAAATCAATAATACCTACGTGTACGTCAAAATTACTTAATGAAACTAGTCATATCCCACCCCTCAATAAATCAATTTTCTTCCCAAAAGCGACTACTTCTGATATTTTTAAAATTATAAAAACTATTAATCCACGCAAAGCTCCAGGGGCTGATGGGATAAGAGCTGTTGATATTATACGCATGTCTGATAGAATACTGAGTGTAATTACCCTGCTGATAAATACAAGTGTAGTGTCAGGACGATATCCGAAAGAACTTAAGGCTGGTATAGTTAGACCTATACATAAAGGTGGCAGCACACACGACTACTCGAAATATCGTCCTATTACCATTCTTCCAATAATAGATAAAATTGTAGAAAAATATATATGCAAAATTATTCAAAACTTTTATACGAACAATAACGTTTTATGTCCTGAACAGTATGGGTTTCAACAAAAAAAAAGTACCACGCTACTGCTGTCTCGTTTTACGGATGACATTAACAGCTACCTAAATGACAAAAAACATGTACTCTTGGTCTTTATAGACTATAGCAAGGCATTTGATACGCTCAGGCACGATCTGTTAATCCAGAGACTGGACAGTTGTGGCGTGCGTGGCAACTTATTAGATTGGTGCAAAGATTATTTAGAAAATCGTTCATATAAAGTCAGAGTTGGAACTACCTACAGTGACTCTGTTGACGTTACGGAGGGAACCGCTCAAGGCTCAGTGCTTGGTCCATTGCACTACCTGACCTACGTTAATAATCTTAGCAGTGTGATAGAGCATTGTAAGGTATTCCAATTTGCGGACGACACCTGCCTTGTGGCTGCTGATAGAGACCTATCGGTTGCGTTATCGCACATTCAAGCTGACTTCACCGCAATATGTAAATGGTCCCACGACTCTGGATTGGTTCTAAACGCCGATAAGACAAAATGTATTCATGTGCACTCCAGTCATAACCCGAACCCATCAAAAGAAGGGATAAAGGTTGTTGCTCATGGTCACGACTGTTTGCATAGTAATAGCGGTACATGTATGGTTAGTTGCCGAGAAATTGAACAGGTTACAGAAGTCACGTACTTAGGGTTAGTAATTGATAACAAGTTCAATTGGGCGAAACATGTCGAAAGGACATGCTCTAAACTGCGTGCTGTTATGGCAAAATTTTATATTATAAAAAGCAGAATACCTTTCGACGTGTTACTAACCATGTACAAAGCTTTGGTCGAAAGTATTATCGCGTATGGTCTAAGTAGCTACGGTCGCACCTACAAAACATACTTGGACCAAATTTATAATTTACAATATAGGCTACTTAAACTAATCGTCCCTATAAAAATTAAACGTAAGTACGATAATGATCCTATGGGACTTTTTAAGTACTGTGGTATCATTCCAATACATAAAAAAGTTGAATTTACTTTATTACAGGAACAGTATTTTAGGTCTGAAATTCAAATTCCAAAAAGTGGACGTGTTATAACCAGAAGCATTTCTAACAAACTCCTCTCAGTGCCAAGATTTAAAAATACATACGGCAAAAGAACTTCGAAGTATATCATACCAAAACTAATAAACAGTTTACCAGCCGAGATAAAAAACCAAATCACTAAAAAAAATATAAAATCAACTCTAAAAGTTTTTTACTCCAAGCAATGTATTCGGACATAAATGGGAGCATGCTGTATTGAGAACGAATCGCGCGCTCACTGCGATGGCTGGAGTAGGCTGTCATAGGTGGATTAGAAAAAACCGGTTATAGTATGCCCTGCCTACTGTAGCTGTTTTGTGTGCTCGCGCGCAGTCGTAGGTAGGTATCATGTTTTTATTATTATTTTGTAAGTTGCTTACATGTTTAAATGCCTTTTATACGATTGTCGAGGATTTATTGTCTACACAAACCTAAAGTAGGTTTTTAGACAATAGAAAAAATATTGTATGATAGATTTTAAGATTCGATAAATAAATAAAAATAAAAAAAAAATAAAAAAAAAATTTCTTTAAAGACTATATTTTTTTCAAAAAGTTAGTTACATTGAAGCTGTACCCTTTTATAAAGTGGATAAATTATTATAGAGACCTAGCTAGCTTGACCTATGTTCAATATAAATACTGAAATAGACTGACAGAACAAACACTTTGCCTCTACCTGAGGATTTCAAGTTCGCTGATGACTCAAGCGCAGATTCCAATGGCGTGAATAAGATTTGTTTATCTTTCTGTTACAAGATATTTGAGACTAGCATCTATACTATGGGAACCTTTTAGACCGACACAGAATTATTAGGACGCGACAGGTAAAGGACGTAGAAGTTTATGGAATACTTTGTTATTGGAGGATTTACCTTTTTCTCTCATACACACTTTGATTAGATAGATAGAGAGCGAACTCTTCCCAGCTTGGAGGAAGGATTTACTTCTTCCTCTCTTTCTCCCCAGCTTACTTGCTATTTGATTCCACGCTAGTTTGATCTTTCATAAAATAAAACCGTTTCATTATAAGTGGATTTATTGCGGGCAAACTTTTTGACAGATTTTTTATTACCATTGTAAAAACATCAAAAATAAAATTCATCATCATATCTGCCTTACATTAAAGGATTTAGAAAACTGAATTTCTTTTCTTACAGCTATACGTAGTCTTCCTTCATGCAAGTTGTCGTACTAAGTTTTCCGTTTAGCTAGGTAAAAAAATAACCCAATAGGTAACTCATTAGGTAAGCTGTTACAATCCGGTTTGAGGTCTTACGAGATTAGTAGTAACTAATGTATGCCCACCGCTTTTCGAGTTTTACTGTAGGTAGAGTTGCTATTATGACTTTTTATTATATAAGGCCAGTACATTATTTCCATAATAAATAAATAAAATAAAATCATTATCTATAATGGTACATAAAGGTTTTTTGTACGAAATTGTAGTAGAGCGGTTGCTATAATTTAATAACCTTTTTATTTATACAAAAAGAAAACTGTTGACAGTTTATTTTGAATGATCGCCCTCGTAAGTATAAATCAAAGTAGCACTTTGTTATTTTCGTGTACAAATATTGCGAGTTTGTCATGAATAACAAATCATTAAATCTTCGCTATATATCAAAAGTATTATTATTAAAAGTAAGTAGTTCTTTTAATTCTGTGAAAATCACAACAAGGTCGCCGCCGTCAATGACGGATTTTAACCTCGGGAGCAGCTATTTAAAGTGCATTTTATTATTATTTAGCACAACGAAACAGCAGGTATCAATTTCACAGAAATACGATTAATAACCCCAAAACGAACCTATTCTACGTTATTCCCCTCGTTTGTGTCAAAAAAGATAAATAAAACTTATCTGCAACAAGTCATCCTTATCATTAACAACAACGTATACCAGGTTACGCGATTAGGTATAATTAAGCCTAAATGCAACCACGCGCAACCGGTAGATGCAAATGGCCGGTTGTCGTACAGTGTGGCGCTCTAAGGGGGAGGCCTTCGTTCAGCAGTGGACGTCTCCGGGCTGATGATGATGATGAAGCCTCAAGGAGGTCATAATTGTGAACAATTTTTATTCTGTGGCCAACCCTAAAACCGCAAAAGAAACAGCTGTACCATATATTTCGTAGACTGCGAATGACATTTTTCTATGCAACAGTTAACTTTATGATTTAAGGTACAGCCCCATAGTAAAAATTGTTTAGAATGATGAGCGCAACGATATTTCTTTTGCCTTTGTAATACCGAAACTTGTAACCCTGTAAATTATCTTATCCGATCATAATAAAATATGTGAATCTCCTCCAGAGCTTTCCTGTCACCTTAGTAATGTCGCCCGATCTGCGATCTGGTGGCTCTACCCGGTAGTCGCTTTTAGATCGCTGGCCTATTTAAGTACTTAAATAAGTGTTATTATCATCATCAGCCAGAAACCCACTGCTGGATGAAGGTCTTCCCTTTACCAGGGGGCGTAACCATAATCCCCACCCTGGGCAGGCGGCTTGGGGATCGCAGAAAGCTCACAACCGTTATCCGAGAGGACGCTGCTGCCCGTCCTCCGGTGGTTCTGGGTGCAGTTTTAGGACATACCCAGGTCCAAGTGTTATTATAGCATTTATTCATTAGCATCACTGTGATGCTAGTTGTAACTCAATGCTACGGTGTCGTAGGATCTTGGGAGTGAAAATGCGTAGACAGAGATTAGATGTCGTAGCCCATTAAAGAAAGACACATTACACATTTAGACGTGTTGTATAGCTTTGTACTCTTGTTAGTTGAAATTGATATCCAATTTAGGCAACGCATCGACAACATTGTTAATATTGCAGGTGTCCAGGTGGCAGTGAGCTTACCATCAGGCTAGACGCATGCTTGTTTGCCAATCTTTCAAAAAAAAAGTTTTTAACAAGATTTTTAGCGTTCTTTAAGTAAAATTGTAAGAAAATAAATCTAAAACTCAAGAACAATCAAAAGCATGGGCCACATCAAAGTTTTTGCTAAGTTTAATCAGATCTACCTACGTCATTCATTCAGTATCGTGTGCACTCAATGAATCCATGAGTTTCGTCCTTATGTTTACGTTAGCTCACCCCTACTTAAATAGGTGTTTGTGATGTCTGGCCTCATGCCGTCACAGCTACTTCCCACGTGCTTCACCCTGAAAAATCACGTTTTATCGAATTTTGGCGCGCATTCAACTGTTTTAAAAATACTTCAACTCTATAAACAGTTGAAGATCAGACTTGGAAACGAGTTCCGGTGATACGACTCCCATTTCCGATGTTAACAACGGTGAAGTCGACTACGAGTGCCAATGTAAGAAACCATGAACCATGATGTTTCAAGCAATAAATGATTTATTTTCTAGTGTCCGTGCCAATCCGTATTGACGATGCCAATGTGGGACATAAAACAACTATTGAGCAATGGTTATTTTAAGGGCCACTTGTTACTGTATCTGTGTATAAACACTTTGAATGAAATGAGGAATGAGCTAAAATTGTACTCTACTACAAGAAATACATAGCAGTACTTCCGCATACTTTAGTGTTCTAAAGAGAAATACTAGAAAAATACTGTTCACATGCGTAGCTCTCTACAAAGTTTCTCTGTGTTGGAGATTCCATGGAACACACGAAGCAACTACTAACGCTTATCATTAGAGTTTGAGGCCAAACGTCCATCTACTTCCAATAAAAAAAAACAATGCCTGTTAAGGGCCATAAATAAAAAAACAGGCTTTCGTGCAGCAGTGGACGTCTTTTGGCTGATCACGAATATCAAGGGCCAGAGCAGATATCCAAAATCGTCACAAATACTTCTGTCATCAGCCTGGCCAGGCCCAAACCAAGGCTCCGGTCTTCGCTACCAATGAGCCACAGAAAACAGAACACAAAAACCGTCAAAGGCCAGTAGTGAGTCAGAGAGACGATTTGGCGTCAATTGAGACGTATGTAATATTAAACTGCCGCTTACGAACGTAGACACGAATTAATTGTTACATGCATAAAATTATAGTTTAATTAGTTCTACTGCGTTCTACTGTAATGATGAGTAATGATAAATGAACATCGTTCAGCATTGAGTCCTGAAGCCCTGTTTTGACTCAAGCATAGAACTAATGGCTGCACTGACACGCACGATTACATTTAGCCTGCCTACCGACGTATTTATTTCATAACACATCACATATAGCGTAGGAACATCTACTTTGTATACAGGCATTGATCATATTCAACGTTGGTAGCGTTTAGTTTTTGAGTTACGTAAGATTATTTTGAAACCTTACTCTTCTGACTTACTGTGATATTTCTCGACGTTGCATATCATATATTACTATACTCGTATACGTGTTTGTATATTTAGTTAGGTAAGTAAACTTTATGTCTGAGATTGAGAGTATTTTGAAATTTACTTGCTTCCTGTTTAAAAAGCTATTAAACTTCAATAGCGATATGCAAAACATGATATTCGTATCGTAAATTGTAGTTAAATTTACGAGGAACCAAGTTTCTGTATTAATTTATTAGTTACTCATATAAAACATGCAGTTAAATACTATTATAAATTCTCTTGAGAAATAATCGGTGCGGCGACAAAAGCATGTTATACACTCGTATTCTTGGACTAAGACCAAATGAAAGAGCAAAATGGACTTCAAATGCTCTTTTTACTTTTCTCTTCTATCATACTCCATTGCAAATGAGGAAACAATAGAAGAATCGGAAATGAAAAGCATATTTTCATCACACTTGCTCGTAAAGTGGATCTTATTAAATCGGTTTTAGGCTCATAATCCAAGCTTTTACGCACGTGTGCTTTTTACTTTACATTACGGCACTTGTGCTATAATAGGTATAACCCGGTAAAGTCAAGTTTGCACGTGACTGCAATTAGGCGTATGTATACGAAGCACTCTTAATATAGCCGGGTAATACTTACAGTTTTTATGTAATACCAACAAAGAGTTCTTATGCCGCTGAAGTAAATGTCAACCTGCGCGCGCATTGCTGGTTTGGGCGCCATTTTCCGCAAATGTTAGTTGACGTTTTCGCTGTGTGGTTGATTATTATCAAAAAAAGTTTGTTTTTCCTCGCAAGTGTGATGAAAACAGTCGTATGGAACTCTTGTGCTATTAGTCATTACGCTCTCGGCTTCCTTATCGCGCTCACCAGCGGCTCGCGCGCATAATACCGCCTCTAGTGTAATTACCAACATAGCACACTTGTATCATAATGTACTATTATTTATTCCACCGAAGTCTAATTTAATAGACGTCATTGACCCAATCCATCGTACAAAATCACCATGCATAACATTTAACTACATCAAAAAATAATTAAAAGGTTGAATAAAAAAAACAATAATAAAAATCTTAAACATAATTGTAATTTTTTTGAAAAAATTATATAAATAAAGTACCTAATATAAAATTAAGGAACCTATTTAAATGGTTTTTAATGATTTAACGTCAAGTGTTCTATGTGTTAACAACAATATCTTTAAATAGACAGATCATGAAACATTACGATCTCACAGAATAACAATTACTTACAATGGCAATGAAAATTAATTTTTAATTTTAGCTTTCCTGTTACGTCATACTTTCTTGGCTCCATACAAATAATTATAGCAAATTAAAGGCAGTTTTCATTTTATTAATGCATGTTCGTAGTCGCTAGTTTGTAACAATTTGAGGAAGTGTACGTGACGGACAGAGACCAACTGTTCATTTTACTACCGATAAAACGTCTACACGAAATCATAAATCGTCACAACAACGCGGAACTCGGCGCGGAATTCTGCGGAACCCTAATCACTGCAAATTAAATCGTGTAAACTCGTAAACAGATTTTTAGATAAGTATATAGATATGAAGTGTATCAAAAATAATACCTACATTTTGACTAGCAGACCAGCTAGCAGACCAAGACTAGGGTGGCAGAAAAGGCGTTTTGACGGACGTATGTGAAAAATCCTTACGAGAGTGTGGTGCTCAAAGGGTAAAGCCAAGGACGAAGGTAAAGCCGAATACATCCTAATCAATGCATATCATAAATTATGAAAAAAGGGATAGGTGAAAATTCAATAGATCATTCAAATCATCCTTTGTAACTAAAAACTGGTGTTTTCAACGTAGCCTTTAGTAAATTCCGACAAGTTTAATGTATCTTTATCTAAATATCTTACTCTAATGACAATGTAGGTACGTCACAGGTCTATTTTTAATTCTAATATGTGGACTGCATTTCCGATAGATTCCTGAAGTTTTACCAGCGATAACCTATACCTATATCCTATGTACGGCATTGCAGGAATACCTTTATACAGGTATTCCTACAATATTGCAGGGATACCTTTCAGTCCTTATCTAACATAGAATGTTCGTTCTTATTTGTTTGATATGTTACACAGAAATTTCATTCTTAGTAATATACGACTAACAAAAGTAAAGTGAAAGACAGACCTTTATCAGTAGGCATGAAGCATGATATGGAAACTCGTAGAACACCTAGATAAGAAGGTAGGGACTCCTTTTATTATAATATGTACTTAGTGTAATCACACAATTTCTGGTAAGAACATAACCATTGCCTCCGAACTCATCGGCTGGATACAATCCTTTTGTTTTTGTGTAGTAAGTTGAGTTGTGTAGTAAGTACCTACTAGTTATAGATTAGCATATTTTATGTTGTGGTCATTAAAGGCATATTTGTTTTCAAAACATTTCCTAGTTGATTAATCTATGGTCACGCGTAAATCCCACATTTATCGTGCTACGTCACTTCTACGACGATCTTTGAGTATTTTTAGCAATTCCAGAAGTTTGTTTACTAACACATCCGCAACATCTGCGTGCGCGCATCATCGAATTCACCATAATGTTAGTTTGTTGGCTCTATATACGAGTACAGAAGTCGGAATAAGAATACCGACGATATTAGTCTTCTCATACCAACTTGCATTAAGTCAGTTTGACTGCCTCATAGCTCAGTTGGATCTCTGCCTTCAGAGCTGTAGATCGTGGGTTCGATCCCCACCCAGCAGAAACATTTATGTGACGAACATACAGAGTGTTGTATTTATTTTAAGTATGTAGGGGAGAGCGCAAAGGGGGGGGGGGGGGATTTCTCAAAGCGGGCATCTTAAGATAAAGTTGATGCAAATTAGAAAAAAAAAGATATTTTCTGCCAAAATTTTATAAAAGCAGGGACTACATTTTATGAAGTTTAACCTTGCATAGTCAAAATTAAATATTTTATATAATTATTAATATATAATTTATAAAGTATGAAATGAAAAATTGCGGAGAAAATATATATATATAAATATATCCCCTATAAAACTAGGTATATAAGTATTTTATCAGGTATCTTGTTCCCACATTACAAGCTTTGCTTAGTTTGTTAGTTTAATGTACACCAATATTTATTTATTTATGATTTATTTATATTCAATATTTACAGTCATCAAACCGACTCATTTAGGCAGATAAATATTTGATAAAACCGAACAAGTAGAAGTCGGAGTTACACGTTGAGGGTTCCGTACCACAACCAACTATTATTTATTCTGTGCCACAACAATAAAATATTATGTTTTCTTTGGTTTCAATGTTTGGTGCGCCCGACTTGCATTACGTTGTGATTATCTATTTCATATTAATATGTACCTACTTGAGAGTTTGTATTTACTATACCTATACCCACTCAAGTATGACGCGTCTATGTATTACCACTCTTCATAATTTTATTTATTTTATTTTTTTATACTCCTCGCAGGGCGAATGGTCCATATTCAACACGCTGGCCCATTGCAGATTGATGAATTCACATACGCCATTGAATTTCTTCTCCGGACGCATGCAAGTTTCCTCCTCCGGTGTGAGTATCCGTAGATAAACTCCAAAGAGCTCCTTGGGCCTGGGTTTGAACCCGCAACCTCACGATTACGCGGCTACCACGGGTCCATTAGCACTCTTATGGGTGATTAAAACAAGTTTTTTTTTTATATAGTGTCTCTACTTAATTTAATTTTGTTATCATAAAAAATATTATTAAATACTCATACTTATTTATTTTGATTTCGTTTTCAACGGTTAAAAAACGAATTTTTCATGTACTTAGATCTCTATAATGCTCTCATAAAGCTTTTATCTCTATTCATCACTATAAAGCTTTTTTCACAATATTTCAATGCGACCCTACTTCATTTAATCTTATTATTTTTACTCGTGACAAAAAATATTATAAAAAGTTAATATTTATTTTGATTACCCTTTTCAAAAGTCAATTTTTTTTCTTGTGAAAGCATTTCAATAAAACTTTTTTCACATAATCATATTTAAAAATACCTGTTCCAGGGCGAGCTAACAGCAAGATAAACAGCATTTTTAACAGCGGTTATTTTATTCAGGATCTTTACAGTCTCTGACTAAAAGAACTGGGTCATTAGACAGAGAGTGACGGACTTAAACTATCAGGTTCCTTTAATCGTATTAGCAAAGATAATATAATACTATACCTACTATAAGTAGCGACAGAGAACCTGACAGGCAATTTGAGAAAAACAAGTGACATAACCTTGGATTCGTATACGCTAACCACCGAGGTCATCTTATTTCCATCGAGAAGTAGTTTACGAACAGCTACCTCTTCCTACGTTAGTCGTTATGTTGTTCTTTCAACCACATCGCTGACGTGACCTCGTATGTTGTGGAAAACCTCCAACTCTATGAGTCTTGGCGGCTTCACGTGCAAGTTATAAAATGAGAATATCCGAGATTTATCATTTTTAATTCCAAAATATCTTTATTAAGTAGTCATAAAAATATAGTAACGGCAAAAAGTAAGATCACCAGTGTACATAATTATCTGATTATCATGACTTAGAACATAGAAACAATAACATCTAAACGACATCTTCCGACAGTCGTCTAAAACAGCTATGCCCAGCACAATGTTTTTACCTAAGTGGGGTGACTCGGCCTTTCGTCCTTTGCCTATGTTTACGAATTATATTAATATAATAGCACAAATTATATAATACCTAATAGATAAGCAAAGTATGTTCAATGCAATGTTCAATGTCAATGACATGACAAAAGTTCCACATTCTACCACTTCATGAAAGAAGACGAGTAGCAGATATTTCTTACCTCCTGAATACAGCAAATGGTACGATTGACTGTCCGGAGTTACTTGGGCAGCTGGGACTGCGCACACACACCGCTTCGCTTAGAAGGCCGAATCTTCTTTATGTTCCTTTTGTGCGATGTAATTATAGGCAAAACAGTTATATTATAAGGGCATGCAGGTGTTATAACACTCTTGCTAAAGAACTTGATGTAGATCTATTTAATACTTCTGCATTCAAATTGAAGCAGCTTCTGAACTCAAACTATTTCTTGTAAACATGTTCCAATCTGTCCTCTATTCTCTATTTATTTTTATTTTTTCCAATATATATTTAGTAAACTTAACTTCCTATTCTCTATTTAGTGTTTTTATTGTATAATTATTGTCGAGTCCGTCTTTTTACAAATTTGTTCTATTCTTCTTCTTATCTGTGAAAACTTTTAATTGGCCTTCTATTCTTAACAACTCTATTTAACTGTGTACATAGCTGTAAGTTTTCCTGTGAAAATAAATTAAAATAAAATAAATGTAATTATTCTTAATATTATTTAGGCATTTTCCCATGTGTCCTTACCTCCGCAGGAAGTGGTCGGCTCCGGGAAACGGGTTTCCTTGTCTGGAGTCCGACGCATAATTTAATATATTGTAAATTATTATAATTATGAATAAATAGATTATTATATTATTATAATGGTTCTTTATTTGCTCTTATTGGTCCACAAGAAAACCCTTTGTTCCCTATATAGTTAGACATTTTCCATTTACTCACATAGCTTTACTTGGAGGATCTAGCTCTCTCTCTATAATCAAAGTAGCTTTACGAACAACGTTATGGTAGTACGTAAGACTGAAAAGCGAAATTTTTTATTGAACGACATGCATTGGAAGAGGCCTACGTGGAACACTGGACTATGGTAGGCTAATTATGATAATGTTTGTTAACTTTGGTAAAATGGCTGAAATAATAATATTTAAAGGTTTTCTGAATTTGTTTAATATCCCGTATTATAAAGTTAGTTGCTCACGGCAATTTTATTGGTAAGATAATTTTTAACTTCAAGTATGTTTTTAAATTACGATATGGGAATGTCCTTACCTTCAATAAAGGTGTTATCAACTGAAAAAGACAGTCTAGTAGTTGAAGTACAGAAAAGTCGTTGTAGACAGAAAAATGACTCATTTGCTCAGTGGTTAGAACAACTTACCTAAATCGATGCCCAGATTCAAATCTTGCCGGTCTTATAAAATAAGTAACTCTTTTCATTCTCAAATGACTGATAAAATAAATAAATACTTTATCAAACAAACAAGCAGCAATAAATCCTAAAGTTTTAGTTCGTGTCACCGCTCCATACTTACATGTCGGGCCCATAAGTTGTGGTTTTTAGCTGTTGCTGAAACATAGACGAAAGGAAACAGCCAACAGTCATCGCGCTAACCGCGTCGGTGTGGATTTACGATAGTTATCTGAAGAGCCGACTCTATAACAACTATTCACTGAAGCCGTATTGTAATTTTAGTGACACTTTTGTTAAGGGCCAAGTATTCTAACATTTTAAACTTCGTAAAAGTTGTAAAACTTTGTGTTACCAAGTAATAAAACAGACGGATAAAGACAATGAGGAACAAATACTCGAAGAGTGAAAAGGACAACAATACAGCGTTCTGCGTAATCCCACAGATTATGATAATGTAGTATATAATACGCTGTATTACTACTTCCCAGAGTTCAAAATATCAGAATACGCTTGTGTCATTAAATTCAACAATACGATCAGATAAGAAAAACAAGGTTTTCTATCTGATAATATAATAAAATCTTATTTCATTCACATCACCAGCCAGAAGACGTCCACTGCTAACGAAGGCCCTTAATTAGGAGGGGTTGCCATAATGCTTGGCAGGCGGCTTGGCACCACCGTTAACCAAGTAGACGCTGCTTCCCGTCCTCCGGTGGTTCTGGATGAAATTTTAGGACATACCCAGGTCCCATTATATTTTAGTACCTTAGCACAATCACCCTGTTAATAGCGCACTGCTGGACACAGACCTACCGTCGAAGGGCTTTTGGCCCATTTCACCACGCTGGCCCAGTTGCGGGTTGGTGGATTTCCTTACCATAATGGACACTAATAACGCTGCCTCCATCCCTTTCTCATTGGATGTTTGCCTCTCTGCCTTATCACGACTAATCGAGTCCAACTAGCCTTCGAATCTCTGGTAAAAAAAAACAAACAGTAACTAAACAATCAGTCCAATGCTCGTAAAAATCATTAATCATAGTCTAATTAACTTCCTTGGCTACTTTTCACAACTAAATAAAAACATAAACTTATATATGTAATATCGAGATACCTATTTACTTATAAGTTTTTTTTCCGGACCTATTTTTTCCCAGGTGTAACTATCCATCTCTCTCACTCTTACATCGATCCATTGCTACGTCAAAGAAGGACAAACAAACACACTTTCGCATATACCTATATAAGTAGATAATATTCTTATTATTCCGTTAAGCGTTCTCGGAAATAACAGTCCCGTCAATGTTAATGCAGCTTTGACTGATGTGCTCAATAAAATTACATCTGAAAGCGTATGTTTATCAGTGGGTGACGCGGGCGTCGATATGCGTGGGCGACCTGCACGATGGCGATCGCGATTCGAGACCAACACTAATAGACCTACCACTCTTCCCTTCACATTTTCAAAAACTAGATAACAGAGCCGTCACAGTGAGAGATAAGAAGGGTCTGGTTAGACTGGCTGCGTTACGTTGTAATATAATATCGCTTGACCTTGCTACGAATAGTGGCCGCCCACGGCCTGAAGACGTCTACTCGGTTCTACGCTCTACTGATTGGTATTTCAGTGTTAACTTTTAACAGAAATGTCTGTCTTTATCGACAGTAAAAAAACTAGCATCCGATTTTTTACATATATTTATTGACATGAACGTTGAAATGACGCTGAAAAATGTATAATTAATATTTTAGACGATTTTCCATTACAATATACATTATTATATAATGTAGTTGTTTGTAATGTTGACTAATACAAATTGTTACCAAAACCGACTCAACAAAAAATAAGTAGTCAACCACAATGTTCGTAGACTTTCGTAGGTCGTCTACGATTACGACGTAGCACGTCTACATCTCTAAAAGCTTGAATACAATTACCTTTTGTAGAGTTGCAGGCTAGAGATAGAGCTCTGTAAATCTATCATAATTCACTTTTAGCTAAAATATATCGATCGTAGAGACCTTGTCGGTCATAAGAGACCTTACCGGTCATAAGAGACCTAGCCGGTCATAAGAGACCAGTGAAGTTGATCTACGGTCGAAACTGTCTTCTCTTGGGTAGGTGACCGATGTTGGCAGTGTAAATTCTATAAGTGCAATATTTTGTTGCTAGAATATAAAGTAGATATTTCAATATTCAAAGATGACTTTATATGCTTATGATTCATGTCAGGTACCTAACTAGTAAATTAAGATTGTTATGGTTACGTCGACAAGAAATATGCTGCAGCTATTTTGGATTGGTGATTTTCATTTACATTCCGAAATGTTTATTTATAATTTGGTGACTGATTGTAGCTGCTAAACGCGTCACGTATTCACATGACGTATGAGGAGAGCATAGAAACAATATCATGTTAGGAATAAATGACAGTTTTTTTTTTTTTAAACCTTTACGAAACACATTACACGTCTGTCCAAAACAAGGAGTGTAATGTTTCAGGGTTACTGTATGACTGTGAGTTTCTTTATGCTTATTTATGTATGGCTTCTAAATGCCTGAACAGATTTGGATTAATGGGGTATAACATCATACCGAGTAACACTGGTTGTATATTTTTGGGAAAGCCGTCGAGCTATTCAATTTTTCCAATTATGTGTCTTGTTATACAATAACATAATTATTTTTTTGCAATTCGTCGGAGTAAATCGGCGTTGTGAGTTAGAGGTTAAGCGCAAACCCATAAACAAGAAAAAAAAATCGGGCGTAGCATCGGGAGTGGCGTGCGTTTGGAGAGGTAAATATCCAACAATGGACTTGATAAAATAGCTGATTACAGTAAAAGTCACAGCGTAGGTAGTTGAGCTCAGTGCGCTTTTTTAATCAAAAAAATATTATGCCCGCCCTCGGTTATAGTTATAAAAAACGCTGCGCTGAGTCAGGTACAAAATCAGATCATCAAAAACACTGGGTCATTTCCTAGGGTCTTGACAAAACAATGCCACAGAAAAATATCGGCCAAAAAAAGGTTTAATAAAGGCATATGACATATTGACATTCATAATCAGACGGAATAAACTGACATTTCAAGTTTTGCAACTTGTTGGCAAAATTTTAATAGTGCTGGGATAAAAATATTAGGTTTGTTAACTTATGTTAAGAACTTAATCTTTTTATTAACTTAATGTACTTAAGTACTAGTGTACTTAAGTACATTAAGTTAATAAAGAAAGGAACTTACTTAACTTACTTAACTGAACTTGTGTTAATTACTTAATAATTTCACACCAGTGAATTACTTCGATATTTTCATTTTAGTCTTTGTAAAAGGTGTAGTTCCTGATTTATGTACGATTTCAATCTATTCATGTTTATAAAACATGAAAATAATGTTACATTTCCCTGCAGCATTTTACATAATAACTTTTTAACACAGTATGTTTTCCCTTTTCTGCCTGCACTTCCATTGCCAGTGCTTTAAATTTAAATGTTTAACGGCACTTAGTAATTATTCGATAATTCTTTTGAACGATAATATCTGAACTATATTCATCACTACGGGTTTTATTTCAATCTGTTACTTTAATCCGTTTAATTATGAATCCGAGTACATACAAGGTGTACCTATGGGAAATTTGTACCACTAGGCCGCCTGCGTATGGGAAAGGTTCTAAGCTTTTAAGGAATGATAAAGAGCCGACTCCTCCATAAAGTAGAGATGACTAGACTAGAGCGGATTGCATTCTGGCGTATCTATCAGAAATTAAACAGCCTCATTGCCCTTGCAACAATAAATTAATTGCATCAAAATTAATTGCCGTGAAAATCATTGCGAGTGTGTGTATTTATGAAAGTTACGTATTATTTAGTAGGAGTAAAACTGGGTCACGTTTACTCATCGCGACCGTGGCCCGCCTCTCAAGTGTTGATGACTACCGACGGTATTATCTATAGGACGGAGCTTGTTAACCTAAATAACACATAATTATTAATTTCATTTTGCTACAAGATTTCAATACATTGACTTTTTAATGTTCGTAGCCGACTCAGGGCCCTATTAAAGTACTTACCATTTTGCGCAGTCTTGTCGTATTTTTTGAACTATAATGAAATTTGCATGAAATGTACGCAAATATGATGGACTCGGTACCTAGCAATAAGACACAAAGGAGGATATTGTTTTTGTGTTAATTGCATCAGCATTATAAATTTAGCTTCATGCGAAGGTCTTTCCGGTAAAGATGATACATGATGTGAGATGGTGCGGAACTCTCGATACACGAGTGCTAGTCGCACTTGGCTAGTTTTTTATAATTCGTTGGAACAGGAAACAAGACGAATGACAAACTGACTCATTGAACCGCAGACAGACATGTTTTTCAAAAGCAAATAAATCTGTAGCAGAATGGAAAGAATAAAACGACCCTCAAGGAAACTCCAAGACATCCCCTCACCGGCTGACAGCTCGAGACTTTTTGAAGAGAAGCCGGAAACGCGTCAGTGGCTCGGACAGTTGTAGATGGCGCCACAAAAGCGAAGTTGCGCCATCGCCGTGGAGTCGCGGCCGCTCCGCCGCTTCCGTCGGGAGATCCGCGCATAGAAATGGCAACATTACACATTGTTACACAAAACTTTTCTAGCGTAATGCCCTCTACCAAGCGTACTTCACCCAGTAATTCTCGAAGCGCTTCCGCACAAGTTGAAACGTCGGCGTGTTTATTTTCCGCGTTTGAATTACAAACTATCTTGGTCTTGTGAGTTGCTTCAAAAACATTAATTATTGTTTGAAAATTCACATTAGCCTAGGGTAATTACATATTTTATGAGCTACAAAACGCATAGTGGAAAATCAGTCTGGCTGACTTGTCTAACACTAAAACACCACCCACTCTGTTCTGGAGCAGAATAGAGGTCGTGGTCATGGTCATACACCCCCTTCTTTCCGTGAATAGATTCTTTGAAGAGCTTTCCTCAAAGATATACGCGAGCATTCCCAAATGACGTGAATGTAAAATAAACGATTGTGCCTTGTTTAGTAACTATTCCGTTCTACAATCTACCCAGTTGGCGCGGTGACAGAAAAGATAATAAGAATTATCAAAACTATTCAAAGTTTATGCAATTTCTCTCAAAGATTCGTGTTTGAATGTTCTGGATTTAGATTTTAATCACATAAATATGCGCTGGCTAGTTCCGCATAAGATTCGACTTTGATCTTGCTGCTATAAATTGAATAGAAAGAATATGTATTTGTTAACCTCGACAAAAGTATGCTGCAATTTACTTTTCTACTTTGAAATTTAAATCTAACCGTTATCATCTGTCAATGTCGTATTTCAATTTTATTAGTAGTAAGTAAGTAACTAGCTTTTGCACGTATACATACTAAATATATCCGAAAAGGCATAGGTACGCGTAATGTTTTTTTGTGAAATAATTTTAAGAAGAAGTGACAAATATCAGCGCACTTTGAATCCTTGATCCAATCATCATTATCATCATCATCAGCTAGACGACGTCCAATGCTGAACAAAGGCCTCTACCTTGATAGGGAGGGGTTGCCATAATGGCCACGCCTGGCAGGCGGCTTGGGGATCGCAGAATGCTCACCACCGTTAACTGAGAGGACGCTGCTGATCAATCATACAAGAATAATTTAAAGATAATACAGAATATATATGCATTTTATAATAATATTTTTGAATATTATAATAATTATTGAGATCAAAAGTTTGTAAGTTTTATAATAATTGCTAGATCGCCCGCGACTTCGTCCGCGTACGGAAGAAATTCGGACCGCTCCCAAAATTCACCACTTTAAATCATCCCGAGCAAGTTTTTGCCCCCCCCCCCCCCCCCCCCCCCAACCCCCACTATGAATGAACTACCCAAATATCCATTTTCATCTCTATAACTTCAAAAACAAAGAACTTTCCATACAACATTCTATCCCCCTTTCCCCCCCTTAAACCGTCCCTGCCATACTTTTTATTGAAAATTGCATTTTTTATTTTAAATGAACTATCCAAATTCTAAATTTAGTGACTAAAAAAAGTACAAAAACAAAGAACTTTCATACAAACTTCCCCTATTTCCCCCGCTTGGGGTCCAATTTCGAAAAATCTTGAATCAGTCAGTCAGGACTGAGCCTTTTATATATATTGATTTTGTAATTAGTACTAAATATGTAATAATAAGCATCAATACCGATCGTGCTAAAGACAGGTAGATTATACGTAGGTGGCTTTCTATGAGTACCTACGTACGCGTAACACGTATATATTATGTGTGGCGTAAAAGAGCGACCGTGCACTTATCCACCGTAGCTGTCCAAAAGAGGTTTAATCATTATTTTCGAAATAAAACTAAACAGTCATCTGTTATTTCATAACTCTACAGAAGAGATGGTCGCTATTATGGTACTCACCTTCCATAGTTTTCATCAATGTAACGGAAAGTGTGGATGCATTTAGCAAATAGATTGATCGTATGCACACAGGGAGTGGCGACAAATGTTTGCTAGGCACACGTACGCCCCTGTTGACGATACGCTCGTTCGCCGCTCACATCAATGTTTGCATTATTTGTTACTCTAATGGACGATTTAATTGCTTCCCGTGAGGTCAAATATTGTTTGGCATCGACATGCGTGCCAATGTTTCAATAGAAAGCTTTCAATGCGACTCAAGCAAGGGTATCTAGTCTTCATGGCGGAAACTAAATTATCTACATATAACAATCAAGACCAGTCTGGAAATCTGTCTTCTGCTACTTATATCACTGGCCGTGAAGATTACAAAAATAATTGTTTTAACCTTTAGCATTAAGTGTTACCATTCTCATTTTTTTTTTAATTAATTCTTTTTTACCAATTTTACTATTGGTTCAGATTCAGTAAAAGACAAAAACTATATTTTTGGGCTAGGCTAGGTTTAGTCGTAGAGGAAGATAAAATACTGATGTTTATCGACCCACATAAAGTGTTGAGGTTTGACGAGCATAGTGACATGACTTATTTCATAATTACTATCATTCTGAAATCGACTGCCGTCCATTAATAGGTACATTCACTGCACGAAACCGTTCCAGATAATTATTAAACAACATTAACGCAGACAAAACAATCATACAACTCATCGAAACACGAAATAATCTAAACTCAGTGACACAACGTACATGCAAAATTAAACCTTTGTAAAAATGCATAGAGTGACTTTTAGGTTAGAATTACCTTGGAAGTGGTAATGTTTTCATATCTGGCAACAAAAGTGCATCGGTTGTAGGGTGTAATTCAAAGATGGCGTGGCACGCGTCGAGCTCGTGGCGGAAGCGGCGCCCGGAAGCGCGGGAATGCTGCCCGCGCCCTGTGAAACAATACCGTAGCGTAAATTGAAATAAATTGACGCACTCATATTATTTTGGTACACAATAGCTACGGGTCACAATAAAAAAATTCAAAGTGCTATAATGTTAAATCTTATTTGAAAGTACAAGAATAACGTCGTCATAAGAGAATTGGAGACAACCAAGCCCTTTAACATGACCTGGGTAATTGGGTATATCCTTAAACTGCAACCAGACCCACCGGAGAACGGTCAGCACCGTCCTTTTGGTTAACGGTGGTGAGCATTCTGCGATCCCCAAGCCGCCTGCCAAGCGTGGGGATTATGGCAACACCCTTCCATTGGGAGGCCTTCGTCCAGCAGTGGACGTTTTATGGGCGATGACGAAGCCCTTTAACATATTTATGAGTTAATTTATAACGAGCTAATCCTGAAAGAAAAATTTCGTTTGTTGACGAGAGGAATATTTTCTATCGATACCCGAATGCCTGCTGTTGATGCCTTGCGTGGTACTTGACGGTAGGCTCTGAAATATTCATTAGCAAACCGCACAATTGCTAGTATTTTAGAGTACATTAAGAAGAAGATTGTGGGCGGCTCAAAACATTATAAGAAGTTTAGTGATTTGTAAAAAAAAAAACATCAAATTTGTTGATGTTCATCAAATATTGACTAAGGTATACAACATGTAATTTACCCACCAAAAGCTAACAAACTGTAATCATCAGTAATTAAAAGTCTCACGGGTGTTAAAAAACAACAGAGGGACGAGGGTGACCTATCCCGCGCCCTCGCGACTCGTCGCGCTAATTACGCAATCAGTTCTCACAATTACCGGTGAAGGTGGTACCCCACGCATATTTTGATGTCCTTTGGCATAGGAAAGTAAATAAATACAGACAAAAAACAGTTGGTAATCGTATATGTATACAATGTTACAGTCAAAAATAAGGCAGTTTGTGATGGATTCAGACGTATAAGATATATCTTATGTGCCTAATCATCTAATCATATTGAATCACGTGTAAAAGATAAAAATAAACGAAAGTCAAAGGTATTCACATAATCTTTTGGAATCAGGGCAGAAAGGGCAAATAATCATCTTTATTAAAAGCAATAAATTCATTAGATACGCGGCTCATTAGCCGCAACCTGAAAGTGCTCTCTGTAGGGTGGGGCCCTCGTATAAAGCGCCATCAGAAAACACAGTCGTAACGATGTGTTCGTCGGCAAACGGATTAAAACACTGATACAGATCTGTGGAACAAAAAGCCATGGAGATTAAATGACTATATGGAATATGATGGGTTCACATTTTCGAGAGTTCCGCGCTCAAAATGTGTCGTGTCCATGTCAACCGACTGTGCTTATTACTTTTATGATTGTGTATTTGATTGTTTATATGAGTGTATTTATTATTCCAGTCGAGTTGTGGATAGATATTTTCCTCCACAATTATTTCAACCGCTTTTGGGTTCATTAAAAGTGACACTAAATCCTAACTGACTAAAATGATCACAATGTGCTGTTTTTAATGCATAATTTACCTGTATGACCCGATTTTACATTCCTCAATTTATCAGTCTGAAAGCTACCAAAGATCCAATGGAAACAAGTTAGCCATCGAAAAAAGACGATTGCGATTTTTCAATGCCCTGTTACCGATCAGATATAGCTATTTCTGCTTTTTCCGTTCTTCCGTGCTTATGCCGTTTCGTAAGCTTATGTAAAGTTGCGGATGATAGAGAGAGTGCGAAGTTTAGGTACTCTCTTAACTGACTGTTGAAAAATCCAAATTCAAGCTACCAGTGTAATAAATTCTGTGTGACTGTTTATCTAAGGATTAAAAATCGGGTCTAAATCTAATTTAAAAGGGCCATGATCATGAAATTTCATTACGTATACATATTTAAAAAAAACTGGTTTTTACCTGAACATAATATTGGCTGAATTTGCGACTCCAAGAAATTTTGTGATTAGAAGATGACAAATATATGTCGGAAGCGATCCATTTTGGCGGGAAACGGCACGCAGGAAGTCGATCCGCAGACCGCGAATGTTGTCGGCGCCAACGACACAGGGTTGCCATTTTTTAAATTTGTTTTCCTCCATTTTCATTCATAACTTTTAACGATGAAAATAAAACAGAAAACTGGTCGTAACTCAAAGCACTAGGTAACCCTAGTAAATTTAACTAGTAAACTTAACTTTAGTTTTAATTATCATTTTACACCTTACGCTTGTTACTATGTTCTTAAAGCTTAAACAGGAAGAAAAATTATGACCTCCGGTAGGACTCGAACCTGCATACGAGCAGTCTTTATGGGTTTCCGTCCCAACTGCTTTGCCAATTAAGCTACAGAAGTCCTTAGATGCAAAATTTCTCATACTGAATTTATCTGTTACGCTTGTTTGTTTGTAATTTAATCACTTCTGAACAACGGATGCCTAGATAACGAGTTTACACTTTGTAAGCTCTGAGATGTTTCCTCTCAAACGTAGGTGGGTACATCGTGGAATGCATTCAAGAACGAGCTATTATTACGCTTAGTAACATCAAAACATATTAACCGCAAGGAGGGGAGCGCACATCTGCCATTCGTTCAACCCGCCTACCTACCGTTGCATCTGCGAATGTTTAAAGAACTACTTAAATAACATTTTGAAGATCACATAATATAAATTAAACAATCATATTGACAAAGGTGGGTGCGTTGCAAATTGTGATAGAAGTTCACGGCTTTGGGTGCAGTTTTGGGGTCGCGTGGTAGCCAGGTGCGCGTTTAAAGTCATTCTTCGATGACAAATTATCATTGTGTTCTCTAAAGATCTCGGATTTTATGACAATGGTGATAAAATGTTTTTTTTTTTTTTGTGAACCCCGTTGACTTTTGTGTCGAGGCACGCAAAAAGTTTTAGCTTACTTACTGATACTTTATTATATTTTTAAATACTTATCTACAAAAAAAATTATACTAAACCTAACAATGAGCTAACTAGGTCTATTCATTATCAGCTAGGCGATGTCCACTGCTGGGCGACTGCTCTCTTTAACAGGGAGGGATTGCTATATTCCCCGCGCTTGGCAGGCGGCTTGGGGATATCGCAGAATGTTCACCACCGTTAACCGGGAGGACGCTGCTGCCCATCCTCCGGTGGTACTGGATTCAGTTTAAGGACATACCCAGGGCCAAGTAGGGCTATATTTGAATTATAAAAAATTTGATTATTGTGTTTGGGTTAGACAGACAGATGGAAAGGAAATTTATCATATTTGTGTTTATTTTTCCTTTTAACGTACCCTTACCTACCCTAAAAACGGATGTAGATATAATACTATTAATAGATACCTATGAAAACTTTCAGCAGTTTTAATTAACAGTTTATGCCTCTATTAAAAAGTAACATAACAGTAATAGGTTTTCGCTTAGATCTAAGTCTAATATTTTTTGTACCTTCCTTAGGTAAGTACCTTTTATTCATTGCGTAGAATAAGAATTAGGTAACTATCACTCAACTAACTTAACTTGACAGCATGCAATTATGCACTTATCATGTTTCTTACAGAAAATTTTATTGTTTCGACTTTGAAATGGGTTAACTGGGTACGTGTTTTTTCAATTGGATGAACAACTGAGCTCGGTTGTTGCGGTATTCATTATATCGTCGACGTCAGCACTCGTAACCTCCACTTCTTGACGTCGCTTTTCCTTCATAGCTCGCCAGCAAAGCTTATTATTGCTACAGAAAATAAACTTAACTTTGGGTAAGTCGGGTAAGTCTATCCATAATAATATTGCTTTTTAGGGGTTTTTTAAGTATACCGTACGTAACTTAATGTTTGTGCTTTGCTGTGTGTTTTGTGTATGTGCTGTTTGAGTGCTTGCTTTGTGTTGCGTTTGTTTGTTTTTGCTGTTCAGTAAGTAACAGAAAGGCGGGCTTTCGTCTTAGGTACTTCTTAGGTAAAAATACTGAGCTTAAAATAGCGTAAATGAACAGGAGTTGAGGTAAAAATCATACCTTGTCGGTGAGCGACATGCATGGTTTCGCGTAACGTTATTACTAAGCCGAAAGGAGGCCATTGTACTCAGCATTGTGAACAACCTTTACTAAGGGGCTAGCCCTGAAATCGCAAAAAAATCTGCTGTTCCAAAAAAAAGTTCACACTCAGTCTTCCTTGACAAAATGGAACATCGGATATATATTCCTGAATTCAGGGTTGTCTTCATTGTAAAGGTGGTTCACAATTCATCATCAGCCCGGTGACGTCCACTGCTGAACGAAGGCCTCCCCCTTAGACCTCCACATTGTACGACAACCTGCCTTTGCATCCACCGGTTGCCCGCGACATTTACAATGTCGTCGGTCCACCTAGTGGGAGGCCTTCCTACGCTACGTCTACCGGTTCGCGGTTGCCACTCAAGAACCTTTCTTCCCCATCGGTTATCAGTTCGTCGAACGATGTGGCCTACCCATTGCCCCTTCAACTTGCAAACCCTGCAGTCACAATTACAACACAACTCACAATTCTGTCGGGTATGGTTCATAATGATGAGTGCAATAAATAAAATAAAATGTTTTAATTTCAGGAACACACATAGGAAACCCATAGAAAATTAAAATTAAAATGATGTTAAATAAAGCTCCTTTCAGCTTAGTAATACCGTTCTGCGAACCCTGTATATAAAGGTCAGCTTACCATGTCCAGACAGAATATTACCTACTTAGCTAAGTTCAAAATTAATCTTGTAAGCACTTAAGTCAGTTTCAAATAGAATTATGATAAATTACACTTACACATGCGGCCTATTCAAACATGCTGTTCCAACAGTAAGGAGCGGGCAAATACGCCAAGTCACGCGTTTGTCTGCGCAACATCTACGCAACGGTAGCATCACATTATGTCGGCTCCTTTATACCTCTGCTAATCGAATATATATTATTCACTTCCTTCCTCTGACCATGAGAAATAGAATGTATTCTTTTGTATGCGCCTCGATGCGATGTAAGGGCGGCTCTTGTAACATTCGCCGACATAGAGGATTGTTGTTTTGTGCAATGGCAATCGGAATAGAAGTAGAGGTACCTATTTCCTTTTCCCCCGCTATTTATGTAAAGCTTATTTTCAAAAGACCTTTGCCTAATTTGGTATTTAAGTCACTAAACTATTATAATATATATAGTAAGTATTTATTTTAGAGAAACTAGTTTTTAATATCGTGTCTTACTTAAAAAATAACTATATAACACAATTAGCTTCCACCCAGTAACCTCACAATTCAAATAATATGAAGCGCGTTACATATATTAACTAACATCATAATTATATTTTTTCGGCATAAGCCTCCTACAAAGACTACTTAGCCTACTACACAAAAAAACACAAAAGGATTGTATCCAGACCGATGAAAGTCTAAAAACAATCTAAATGCTCAAACCAGTCGGCAGTGTACCCAGCATGCTGGCGGCATTGCCACGCTGAATGGCAATGCTTATGCGTTTGGCCAAATAAACGCCAGCATTTTGATCACGCGTCGCGTCGACCAGGCGCTCGGATATATTATCATTATTAACTACAAAATGTAATCTTGTCAGCATTAAAAAATACTGAAGGCATCCACCAAAGGCTGTGAAGGCTTACATGCCACTAAGTAAGTAGAATAAAAAACTAAAATGACATTTTTGGACTACATCCATCGCGTTTTCGACAACAAAAGTGATGCTATTATCTTCCAGATCATGCAATTAGGGATATGTGCTTACCGACTCTTTTATTTTATAAAGGTCTGTCCATTGCTGCAGTCATTCGAAGCTATATAGTTTTCAATGCTAGCAGCAATGTATAAAATACAAGGACTAAAGGTAGAATTTTTAATTGCAATTCCAGTGTCGAAATATGGGGAGGTATCCCATTGTCGGCTAATTGCACGGTGTGATACAATCGCTGTACGATGCACGATAACAGTAAAAGTCCTATAATGGCAAATGGCACCGTTACACACGCAGTGTTTGGTCACACTTTCCTAATGACTTTAGATAGAAATCGTTATATTTATTGCGCTCACATAGGTTCAAGATCCATTGATTTTAAGGAAAAGTTTTTCTTAAATAACAGTTTTCATTAAATAACAGGAACATTTTTAAAAAGGCGAATTAAAAGAAGAAAGGCATTTTTAAAATAAGAGAGCTTATTTTATAAAAAACTAATAGGACTTTAGGATAAATCTATCACAGAAAAAATAATGGCTTGCCAATATACCTATTGAAAAAATCAAGGTCACACCTGTACACGATTGGAATCAATAGTACCTATCAATAGCTTTTTTCAAATATACAAGTGGCTCAAAAGTTCCGAAGTTCGTAAAGTCATTTCCGATTGTCCATAATGACCGATGAGCCAGTACCGACTTGTGGGTGGAAACATCCCCTCGCGGCCAACGACCGTTCTTTGTGTCACGAGATTGCGTAAAAAATCCACGCGAACATTCATCGGCGGCGAGACGACACGAATCGCATCCGCTCTTCCGACTTTTGTCGGCGCGCCATTGTATGTCCGATATTTTTGATGAAATTACGTCACACAATGAGACAGACGCTCAATAGCTTGTTGTTCGATTGTTGTAACCTCATTGAACGAATGATGTACGACTCCGGCCATTCAGTTCCTTCCGATCTCATTGGGGATGGTATGCCATTGCACAATACGACGGTGTTTGCAGAACATTACTATCAGTCTAGTCAGTATTAAAAGTGTAATTGCTGTTTGCGATATTAAGTTTATTTGAGACATGTTTGGAGAACATTAATTTGAATGGACAGCAATTTGTTTTATTCGGGGAAAGATACAGATTGTAACAAAATGTCACAATATTTTAGTGGTCCGCAGTCGCGTAACCCTTTCGACGGGCTTTGGCAGCACTTTGTCAGATTTAATAACCCGTGAACGCGGGTCGGGCCGGGGCACAGCACGCTGCTACCTATTTTTCTGATTTCGGTATTGTTTTCCGCATTATTACCCTGGCAATTCAATTACGTAAATAATATTTGAGACGATTATCGTTCGCTTTGCATGTTTCGGAAAAAATATCCGTAACATTTGAATTACAAATGATGACAACATAATTACTCTTTCTTAACAAAACAAGTCGTTCAAAATTCTAAAATTAAAGTGTAAACAACGAAAAATACATTCTACGTAATCCAATTTATAACACAAACTGTATTCAAAGAGTAAGCCGACGGCTTAAATCTGATGCAGCAAAACATTTACAACAATGGTGAATCAATCTGTATAGCGTAGGTATACTGTAGGGTGCGAATGAACGGCGCGATAAAACGCGATGAATGCTAAAACAACTGGCAGTTAGTAGGGTGTGAAGACGGCCGGAGGGCCGGTGAAGGCATGATTAGGCAATATCCTGCCCTCGCCCTGCGCCCTCCGACCCCAGTCGACATCTTACTTAATGCCCGGAGCGATCGGACATCTGATTTCGAAACACTATCCGATATTAACTTTGGTGTTTATGTTAATCCACGCAATATGTTTCCGTAAATTGGGAACAAGTTATTTATTGAAATGATCAAGATGTTAAGACGAAAGGTAAAATCAGAAAATGAGTAAGTACTTATGCTTGCTGTCGGCAGCCAGAGCTAACAAATCTTCCAATAAGAAGAAGTGTTTGAAGTGTTTTGTGTGCAAGGCGTTTGCCCATTTTAGCAAAAAGCTCTGTAGATAGTACGGTTTAATGCAGTCTTTGGATTCGAGCTCTAACACCAAAGACGGGCGTCACGTTAGCTAGCTGACAGAAAAAACCTTAGCTTTAGAGTGAACTGACACGACATACGGTGAAACGTGCTAAACCAGAAAGGGGTTCTAAATTCATTCATAAAATTTAAATCAAGACGTGGTGGGCGCAATCTGCCCTGAATAAGTAGATGCGTTATTAAAGGGATCCATCACGCCAGCTTTGCGGTGTCAGGGTAGGGACCTTTATTCGCTTAATTACACAGTCATTGTCACTATTTAGAGCGGCTACAGGGATTGAACTGTAGCTAGTCCAAACAAAAAAAAAATTGCCGAGCGGCACAATGATCAATATGCTGGCGTTTATTTGGCCTAACGCGTAAGCATTGCTATTCAACTTGGCCATGCCGCCAACATGTTGGGTACAATGCCGATTGCATGCTTTTGGATTTTCTCTAGACTTTCATAACTTTAAACAAAATAAAGAAGTTAAGTATTTTGTAACATCTGTACATAAAGTAATATAACTAAGTATGACTCAACAATCCTTGAATGTCACAAAAATGGCCTCAACTCCTCTCAACGCAGCATAATGCCGTTTAACGAACAGCGCTGATCTGTTTCTGTGCAATGTATGGCAATGTTTAGATGCAATGCTTTTATTTTTGGGTAGTGGGTTACTAAACCTACGGGTTTAGGTAGTTATTAAATTTTGTGGTAGTTAATAAAGGCTGATGCCCATCTAAAAAATCAAATAAGTATTGTATTAATGAAACGAGAGAACTGGTAATTGCTGGAATCAGACATTACAATACATTAAGTAAGTAACCTGGGTATGTCCTTAAACTGCAACCAGACCCACCGGAGGACAGGCAGCAGCGGCCTCTTGGTTAACGGTGGTGACCATTCTGCGATCCCAAAGCCGCCTGCCAAACGTGGGAATTATGGCAACACCCCTCTATTAAGTGGGAGGCCTTCGTCCAGCAGTGGACGTTTTATGGCTGACGACGAAGTAAGTAACACAGTCACCTCACAGTGGGAGATTAGGCATAGCCTATCATAAAACCTTTTTTATCAAGAGCTACTTAGCTGTTACATCGGGAAACTATAGGTATAGACAGACAGAGACGAAGAAAGTATTTTCTGCATAATCGTAGCAGGATGTTTTTTTTATCAGGATTGAAAATAGTGGATTTCTTTACAATTTGCATTTAAACGTAAACATTGCATCGTTCGTAGCTCTATTTGTAATGCACGTTTCCCACGTTTAATAATAAACAAAGATTCATTTGGCCCTTGGCTATAAATAAAGGCAAAGTATTACGAATAACCGGTGATTCATGAGTTCGTCACAATCTATACGTTTTCAACCATCTCACATTTCCCGTTTTTCATTGTTCTGCCCTGAAATAAATTCCTTGACGGCTATTAAACCGTTAACGTTGTGTTCAAAGGCGTCTGACGACATCGCACACCTCATAATGTCAGTTTGATTGGATCGTAGCGACTTGATTAAATCTTCGCTTGTGCTGTTTTTTAAATGATGTCTTGTTGTTATCGGTGAAAGGTCGAGAGTTGTTTGTTATGCGAAGAGGATCGTTTCGCGGGGATTTTTATCGATTATAGTAATAGACAATAGATAGTAGTCGATATAGTTCCATAAAAATTAAGTCAAAAAATCATCTGATAATTTAGATTGGATTACTGCCCCTCCCGCCGCCGTAGGTGAGCATATTTTCCCTTTTGTCGCTCTTAATTAAAAAACAAGACTATACAATTGAAAGTACGATCCTATTAGGTCAGAGACCAGAATGTATAATATGTATTGTTTAATTTATAAAGATCTTTAATATCGATCATCGGGGTTTAATTTTTCAGTAACAGTCTTACCTAAAAAAACTTCTCAACCGTTAGTCACTGCTTAAGATGCTCTGACTCATTATATATGCTCATCTTCTCTCTGACGTGAAGTGTAACATGCAAGAACAAGACAGAGAAGTTTTTTTGACTAAGTTATGAGCGGCGTTTTTATGTTCTGAGGTTGTTCCACAATTTTTTTCATAAATGGGTTATCGTAGGTTTATCGCATTTCTCCGCATTGGCTAGCAAACTATCATAATTAAGTAGATACATAAACTCCTTACAGTTTCCAATAAAAGGTTTACATAGTTTAAAATAACATCTCAATAGGGTCCAAATCGTGATTGATGAACCGGCACAGTTTAATAAAGTTAGCAAGGAGTATAAACTGCCGGAGAGCTGTAGACACCGTACATGGATTAGATGTAAATCCGTGCATGGGTGCGAATGCTGCGAGGGTACTAACAGATAGGTGGTCGGTGCAAGGTAAAAGATTCAATCTATTTGAAACTTACAAGATTTTGTTCGTTCCTGGATTATTGTAGACGAATTATTATTACTACTACTATACTAACTACTATAACGAATTTAAAAAAAATGATTTAACTTCTATACAGGTATATTTGGAACGATAACACTAAACCCAAAAATAGATAATTAATTATTCATCATCGTTGTTTCAAACTGCTTGTCGCGGGTGAATTATGTATTTTGTATGGAACAATTAATTTTTCCGCAAATTCAGGTTCATAAAAATTAATTTAAAAAAACCATAAAAAAACATTGTTGACAATGACGAGTACAATGAGCCTTGATACCATTCCGCGTAATCTCTTAAACCCAGTGCACTTGCGATTTGTGAAAAGGTTAATTCGCGTTCCTTTAAATCACTATCAATTATTATTTTGATTAGATACAAAACTTGGGTGAGTTAAATTATTTAGCAAGATCAGTAATCTCTTTAATCGTATACAAAATGAGACATTATGCAATTAATAGCTATTTTTTATGCAGTGCTGCAAAGTTAAGCGAGCGGTGTGTGCGAGTACACATACTTATATTAACACCTGACCAATTGAAGGAATCTAATATTGAACCAACGAGCGAAGTCAAATTTCAAATATTTTCTGAGTGTAGCGAGGGTTAAAAAGGTACAAGACCAGGCCTGTGTCACTCCGCGTGTAGGTATTAAAAACATACCTACGGGCGGCGGCCATTGCGCAAGGGCCAATCTAGTAGGCTCGGCTCGGCGGCTCTTTCAATACGTATAACCATGTATAACTTATTATGAACCGTAGTATAGTGAATTAAGGCCCATATTCCTTCAAAAAGAAATTGGTAGGTATGTAAATGAACACGTGCTCGACTGGACCGCGAGCTAAATTAAATCATATTGTTTATGTTTATGAGTCATATTTCTTTGAAAACCATTGCGAAGTAAAGCTTCTGTTACTAGTTATTATTCTGTGACAAGACGGAGAGTTTTTTTTCAAACCGTGTGCTGGCCAGTGCGATTATTCTAAAAATGATGTTGGCGCACCGTTATGAAATTAAAAACAATTTTCAAGGGACTGGCGGTATAGAATATTTTTGAATAGAAAGGTTCGAATTTTAAAAACTCTTTCCACGCTAGTAGATAAAATGCACTTTTGCACTCAGATTTCGAATGATAATCAGAATCTTACCTTTCATTATTGTCTCCAGCATAGCATGCGCACTGCAACGAAATCTTGTGAACACACATGTTACATTTTGTCTGTGTTAGACAAGGCTACCAATATGTAAAATTATGTAATTAAAATGTCTGTGTCACCTTCGCACGGGAAAAAGAGCTATAGCTTATCGTGACGCGTATACTAAGGCACCAGGTTACTTACCAGGTTGAGGTTTTTATTTTCAACTCGCCATAACATCGCTTACCTCTTTTCTCTTACACCACTAGCTAATACAGTAGGGGTGGGAGGACCAACAATCAAAATGTACTAGCGGTTTTAATATTGTCGTCGATTTATAAGGATAAGGCCGCGAGAGTAAATATTAAATTTGTTAGCGATACTCCGAGATTACGTAGGAGGGGCCGGTAGTAATCCTATTGGACTTGTTCGTGAAACAGATGGGTTAATATTATTATTTCCGAAAATGTAAATGCCTAAACTTAACGCTGTCAAGTGGCGATTCAGCGATCTATGGGTAATTAATTTAGCGTACCTGTCCATGATCTTGGAGGAATCCTTGCTATTGAAGTAGATTAAGTACAAGATCATTCAAAACTATACGGAAAAGTAACTATGATGACGTCACCTTGGCAATGTTGTACTTGTCCCCGACTGCAGTCAAACTGTCCAGTTTGAGACACAACAAGTGACACGCTTAGATTGCCTTACGGCATCCAAATATGACCCTAAACATTGTTCTGCGTGGCGTATTTTCTAATTAATCCGGGTATAATCTCGTGTCCAGTTGGCGAAAACATAAAAGTAATTTATTTACGATCACTATCTGGACACGCTTAAAAATTTTAACGTATCCGAATGACGAAATAAAAAGTGATAGGTACCGATTTAGAGTTTCACCAACTGGACGCGCTGTGTTGGCTGGACAGAAACACGACACTAGTGTCGAGTTGGTGAATAACCTATATCGGTACCGGCTCAGTATTGGAATATTTCAATACTGAGCCGGTATCGTGGTCCGTGACATCTTAAAACTATGATTGCTAGGTTCAGCCGCCGACCGACGCGACGCTGCGATGAGTGCGGTTCGCGGTCGCGGCGCAGAGAACCTAAAGTTAATATTTTTAAGGTGTTACAGTACGGCCCAAGGTCTGTGGTGGGTGATCTATCCGTTATGTATTAGGCTTCGTGTTAGAGCATAGGTCATCTTAACCCTGTAGATACAAGTTAGTATTTTTTTATTTACCACTAACCAAAAGCATAATGTCTAAAGAAAAAAAACATGTTTGTCCAATAACAAAAAAGTACTATTTTAGCGTTTTATCGTTTTTCTTTATGCATTAAGTATTTTAAATAATGTATACAGACGATTTTCTTAAATAAAATATGCACCATCGCCCCACAATCCATCTGCAATAAACAAGTCTATCAATCCTCATTAATAAGCGAGGGCCTTACTGTCTGTCTGTTCGCGATCAGCTTTAAACCATTACCTACTTTATTAACCAAGCCGCATTGACGCAGACTTACTACTCCCCTGGCAGCAAATATTGCATTTATAATTTCAAGGCTTTAAATTTAAAGTGACTGACAGATCAGGAATACGTAGAAAAAGCCTTGGCAGCCTATTTGAGACACCGTTAGGCTCGGAATCGTGAGATCGTAGGTTCAAATCCCGGGCCCGTACCAATAAGCTATTTGGAATTTATGGTTGGATTTATTATAACACTGGCTTTTCGATGAAGGTAAAGGAAAAGGAAACCTGCATATGTCCAGATTATCCAAAGAAGGAATACAATGGTATATGTGAACCGCCAACCCGCACCGGGCAACGTTCTGGAAAATCTGGATTATCACCCAACCATCCTTCGAAGGTAGAACAATGCCCAATAGTTGAATGTTAAAGGCTAATGCAGTATACTTACCTACATCTCTTAGCCATCGTATATTATGCCTTCTATCTCGGCCACGCGCTAATCTAGTCCAGGGTTTGTACTGTGATACCTAAAAACCATTCACTATAGGGTCAACTGAACCTCCTGAATCATGGGCCTAGGTTCAACCCGCAGCATGGAAAAGGCCTTTACCTAGCAGTGGGACAAGTAAGGCTGTGGATGAAAATGATGATGACGAAGCTGAAGTATAAACAACTAACTTCTTACCTTTTTCACTAAAACATATCTCCAACTCAATATCTTTCTTCATACATTACGCCGGAAAACAATGGAAATAAGTTGCGTTATAAGGCCTCTAAGTATTCCCTATACATGCCTGGAGGCACATAAATCTCCACATATTGCCTTCGCCGGAGTATCCAGCCTGAAGAGAAACAGCCAACCCTTGGCTACCTCGTTATTGAGCTCTCACTCCCATTGGCCCCGTCCTTTTCTAGCTTGTGCAAGAATGCGATGTGGAGAAGCTGTTCTGTCTCGCTCCAATTTCAATTTACTCGAGACGGATTTTCAGGGCTTTGGAAGATCGTGCTTTATGTAGTAAACGTAAGAAACTCACATTAAACATCGCATATATTTATTTTATGCAATGGAGTATCGAGATGAACAAGACGTTCGCCTGGCCATAACAGTAGCTATGTCAGAATTGTGAACTTACGGATATAATCCTGCATCGCACTGCACTACGCTCGTCACCCTTAGATATTAGATGTCAAATCTCTTCATACCTATTATTTTCTCTGGTAACATTGCCCTTCAAACCAAAACACAGTATTGCTTGCACACTACTGCATTACCATTATAAAGACGACTCCAGACAAATCTCTTATAAACCTAGTTCTAAACCTTGGGCTATATCCACCACGCTGGCCCAGTTGCGGGTTGGTGAAATTATAAACGCCATTGAATTACTTTTGCAGACACATGATGGTTTCTTCGCGATCTTTTCCTATACTGAAAAGCCTGTGGTATAACAGTCCGTACATAAACTCCAAGAGCTCATTGGTACGGGCCTGGTATTTCAATCTGCGACCTCTTGATTTCAACTCTATCGGTCTCCCGACTGTATACGCTGTTATTCTGATGCTTTCATTATTAAAAAAAATACATAAGTGAACAGAACAATGCTATTGTTCCTTATACTCATTTATAAACATGCATTTTAAATAGAATAATATAATTTGGAAAACATTAGAATTATTGTAACTACATTGCTTACCTATCTACGACAAAAGAGATGTATTGAGTTTTCTCCCATATACTGCGCCCATTCTCTGCGTGATTCGTTAGGTAGCTAATAGAGACGACAATCTTTTGTTCTTGTTAGGGGGTAAGTGCCTATATGGATATAGCCGTCCCGCTTCAGCGAGCAATGGCGTCGCATACTTTATGAAACTACGAGTTTTCAACTACACTAAGATGCCATGGTGCGTTCTGTACCCAAAAATATTTATCGGGAAACTGTGAAACTATTTGTGATGATATTCGTTCTATTAGATGAGTACAGTAGGTATTCCTACAAATTTTCAGAGGTATTGAACTGGTTTGAGCAAACGTGACGTTTAGCATCAGACGACCGCCTTGCTCGCTTATTTCTGTCTTTCTCAGTTGCTTTAAAACTTATGGACGAATTCTGAAAAGTAGATCATCATCATCAGCCAGATAAAATCCACTGATGGACGAAGGCCTCCCCTTTATTATGGCAATCCTCTCTATTGTGAGGAGTTGCCATAATCCCACGCTTAGCAGACGGCTTGGGGACCGCAGAATGGTCATCACCGTTAACCGAGAGTTGACCGAATGCAGTTTTAGGACATATCCATAAGATAAGTGATAAAAGTTAAAAAATTACAAAGGTTATTCCTAGGTTTCCCATATGTTCGTGCCCTGGTGGTACTTAAGTTAACCAATGCTGCAGGCGTAAATGTTCTAAGCTCTTTCTATGGAAACTTAAGTTAGATACTGATCATTATTATTACTAACGAAAGCGAAGTTCATTTAGAATCTGCTTTTTTTTTTTAATAATAGTGCGTATAATGACATAACATAGCTGCGGCTTTATTTGTTAATTTTCTTTGAAAGGAATTACTTTGTATCATTTTGTCAAAAGCTCCGTTCAAAGCATACAGTGGGCGGTGAAGCCATCTCGAAGGAGTGGGTGTGATCACTGCGCCCGTACCGCGTGAGTTGTGGTATTTTATCATCATCAAGTATAGACGTAGTAACGGAGCAGCTGTATGTTTTCTATAAACTATACCTTAATTTATGTCATGAAGTCCGAGATACACGAGGCAAGTTTTTCAAGCCAGGATAGAAAGATAGTAATAGAGAGCTAGCAAGCTAGCAGCTTTGTCTTCGTAAAAATGAAGCTAGTTCTATTTACACGTAGCCAAAGCTGCTAGCTTGCTAGCTTACTGTCACTATCTTGCTATCCTGGCTGGAAATACTAGCCTCGTGTGTTCCGGGCATTATGGTCATGCTAGCTGCGCTCCGCGGTCCCTGCAAATCTACGGGAACTATAATATTCCGGAATAAAATTAGCTGTGTTACCTATTCCTGTCCCAGTGGCCGTGGTAGCTTAGCCGGGAGACCGCTCAACTTGAAATCGTGAGGTCGCGGGTTCAAATTCAAACCCAGACTCGTACCAATGAACTATTTGGATTTTATGTACAGATTTTCATATTACTGGGTTTTCGGTGAAGGATAATATCGAGAAGGAGAGTTTTGGCGGGAACACGGAAAAAGCATGTCGTTGCATTCTATTACTTTCTGAAACTTGTGTTTTATCGCGATTTAATGATTAAAAATGGTGGTGTTTTATTCATTGAGTGTTGAATTACATGCACGAGTGTGGGCAAGTGATATAATGTGGTGAAACATGTCTTTTCGTGTTGTTTTCAAAACTCCGTAGAAGCCCATAGTAAAGTCGCCACAACTTTACTAGGGCAGGACTTGGACTCGACTATGCATGACAAATTTCTTGTGACTAACTGTGATTTCATGACATATTTGACTTGATTTTAATATAAAAACTTGAAAATTCATAAACTTGTCACTGGCCGAATGCACAACGTGCAATGCCAATAAAAAAGAAAAAAAAAACGTGAATATAACGCCCGGAGAAGAAATTCATTGGCGAATGTGAATCCCCTAGCCCGCAACTGGGCCATCGTGCAGGATATAGCCAAACCGCCTTTGGAGGGTAGGCCTAAGTCAAGTAGTGGACTGTTAAAAAGGCTGATTAAGAGTGCAACTAATGCCAGAAAAATATCAGATTTCACCCGCGCGTCTTGCATTAGTTTAGAGTCGAAAATCGCATGATACAGTTGATGATGATGATGGCTTTGAGCAATTTACGTGGAATTTTATTTAACTACTTATTCAAAATGTAGGCGTGAAAATAAAAAAATAAAAACGGCTACTGTGCTAAAACATTAGTTTGGTTATGTAATTCGTAAAAAATAATGTGGTGCTGTCGCTGATAATTTAGAGCATTTGAATTAAAAATGTTTTTTTTTTGTTGTTAATTTGTATTTTTTATTCAAATAAACCAGATTATTTTCCAAAATTCTATTCGGTTACTCGGCCTCTTTAGGTTTTTCCCCTGCCTGTAGTATTTTTTTAATCTGAATATTTACGTTATTTATCATTAAACTATGTTTTTAAAAATACACCTTTTACTTACTTTTGGCATTAGTCGCCTTAGCTTAGGTATATGTTATTCCAGGGAATCATATGCTCGCTACATTCTCCTGTATCAGCCAACCATTCAATTCTTTGTTGAACATAGTAGGCCTTCCCTAGTTTTGCGATACTCCAACACGATGCAATCTACATTTCTTTTAGAATAGCGGGCAAAATCACGGGTGTTTATATTATTACTTTAATAAATTGACGAATTAAAATCCCAATGGCATTTACTACCCATTTTGGCGTTGATTTGGGTAGCGCGTACGCACCCAGTGTGCGGTCGTCCATTCAAGATCATCTCTCATTGTCCCTTTGTATTTCTGTCAGTGGAGGCCCAAACATGCATTCTCTCAAACGTTAGAAAAAAACAATGTTTACCTTTATACTCGAGCACATATTTTTATACAAAGTGTGGTTTCATAATGAGAAGCGTTTACAGAATAACGCCTGTCCACAATACACAAATGTAGGCTGGAATCAAAGCCTCCGTGATAAATGTACACAACGCTGTTGTAATTTCCACTGTACGGTTAAAGAAAGTACCAGACTTGCGCACAAACGCAAAAATATGCTAAAAATTTGACGATTGTGCTTGTTTTGTAAATAGTTAAAAGCCAAAAATATCATAGACAAAATCACCGCTTAGAAGATGTTGGCAACATTAGATATAGATTAGCTTATTTGTTATGTGAAATGCTTCGAAAATTTACCATTGGAGATGCCAATGGCGATACTCTGCATACATATTTTTTTACAGGGGATGAGGTAAACTCACATGGCACACGTTCAAGTAAAACTTGCGCATTAATAAAACAAATTCCTGGTCGTATAGCACAAATAAACAAACTCTCGCAAAACAAACGAAAACGTAAGACATACTCACAACACACACAAAGGTTCACATCATAGTCACTGACCACATACCATTTGGCAAAAGGTTATGCATTAACTTGCCACCTCCAACGGTATACAGGGTTAGTTCTAATCAGTTGGCATCCTTTTAAGGGCATATTCTGTACATCAAAACAAACAATTTTACCATGGGGCCAACATTGTAATCTCAAAAAAAAGGTGGGAATAAAATGAACAGATTTTTGCATGAATGTCTAGCGCGAGCAAAAGCTTACAAATTAAAAATAATTTGACCGTCAAAATCTGGAACAATGTTGTAAAGCGAAGGCCGGTGAAATGTTGGCACGCCTCGCCTCCGCCATTGAACGATATAACACGGAACGCGGACCTTTCAATTAAAATAAAATTATTTCTTTCCGCGCCGCGATATGTGCCAATATGTCGGGCATGCATTAGAGTTTTTACTGTACTTACATAATATTTATGTATATTTGTGAACGACTGTCAGTTTTGTTTTATACTGTTTAATTTTTGTTGGCGCTAAAACGATTTTGGTGGTTTGGTTTAATAGGTTTAAAATTTAAATACCCAACTAAGAATTGATATAGTTAAAGGAACATTAATAAGTATATTTTTTTATAGTATTTCGTTTGAACATTAATAAGTATAGGTTTTTGTTAACTTTATACTACACTACTACCTATATAATATTATATTAGGCCTTTTCAGATATATTAATTTCATCAATATTTTCAGATATATAATAGTGCAGTAGGTATGTGTTGCAAGTACTGCGCAGTGCACGTGTCCTTTATATTCTTATTCTCAACGAATTTCTTACCAGTTACGACTCACTGAATGATGTAAACGCCATATCAGAACTTTTTAGTCATTATGAGGGTGTTACTATAGAAATTATTTAATATGTGTACCTTCTGTTGGTGTTTCTATATAAACAAATAAATAAACATTATACTCGTTTACCTATATTTACCTATTTTTGTTTTATTCATACGGGAATACTCACGTTTAATTAAATCGGATACTCCGACTATAGTTTCGATCACATCCGGTGACCTTTTTCAAAGAGTGAAAACAGAGCCCGACGCGCGTGCAGCTGCGTCCTGCTTAGCACACAAAACCACGTCAGTTTTTATATTTACCTACTCAGCTTACAACATAAACAATAGTCCATAACAAGAATATTACAATGAAGCGAAGAGTTTAATAAACTTCTCTTCTTTCTTTTATTTTTAAAATAATGAGCGATTTTCCAAATATTAATAATAAAAAGTAGTTTCCTTAAACTTGACAGATAGCGCACACTAAAGGTGCCAGGTCAAAAACGTCATACTATTTTTGATATGTGGCATATGAAATAAATTTAAAAACTTGACAATGACAGACACGTCTGGTCTGCGCAAAGTCAGAGCCATCTACTACAATGAGCTTTTTTTTATTGCTTGTCAGAAAATCTTTCATTAAAAAGCTGTCAGAGGAACAAAATTAAAAAAAAAACACTGTTTCTGTCGTTACTGTTCATTGCACGTAAGCAACCATAGGAAAGCGAAATCCCCTGAAAGCAATCACTATTTGTCAAAAACTAAACTCAATTATAGTACAACATTTACTGCGATAATATATATTGAGTACCTAAGTCAAACAATATTATCGCATGGATAAGTAATTCATGATCTATAATCAAAATATTAAATATTTGAAAAAAATACCTGTCTTTACAAATTTTCGCTAGTGGCCGAGTTACCACTTTAAATCAAATAATATAATAATGAAAGGCGGCGAGTCGACCACGTGGTCGATATTTTCGAGGCCAAGGTGACCACCAACTCATCTTAACCAACACGCTTACAAATCATATTCTACCTTCATTTTTGTACCGAAGATTCATACCTATACAAATACCTGTACGCATAAAGCGTAAACGTTTAAGTTTAAACTGAAAATAGTACATTATGATACGAGTGTGCTATGTTGGTCATTACACTAGAGGCGGTATTATGCGCGCGAGCCGCAGGCGAGCGCGATTAGGAAGCCGAGAGCGTAATGACTAATAGCACAAGAGTTCCATACGACTGTTTTCGTCACACTTGCGAGGAAAAAACATTTTTTTTTGATAATAATCAACCACACAGCGAAAACATCAGCAAACATTTGCGGAAAATGGCGCCCAAACCAGCAATGCGCGCGCAGGTTGACATTTACTTCAGCGGCATAAGAACTCTTTGTTGGTAATACAAAAAAACTGTAAGTATTACCCGGCTATATTAAGAGTCCTTCGTATACATACGTCTAATTGCAGTCACGTACAAACTTGACTTTACCGGGTTATACCTATTATAGTACAAGTGCCGTAATGTAAAGTAAAAAGCACGAGTGTGTAATAGCTTGGATTATGAGCCTAAAACCGATGCAATAAGATCCACTTTACGAGCAAGTGTGATGAAAATATACTTGTCTAGTTACAAAGGTAACGCAGTAGCGGAACTTTCGAGCAGCCGTGCCCGCGAGTGGCTACTCGATGCACCACTCTATGGGTGGTCACCTCACCTCTATTCACCAACCCGCGGCAATCTGAGTAAACAGACCACCGCACACTACGCCGGACACTTCCGGACGGATGTACTCGCCAATTATAAACATGAATAGAAAAGTTTACCTCATTATCTTGTCCTGAGAAGTAGAGCTTTGAATAAATTGATGTCGACTGTATTTCTATGCCAGTTCTATGATTCTCTCTTTGGTAAAATAGTCTATCGAATGAAGAAATGTGTGGAATAGGTATAAGTTAGCATAGGTAGGTACTAAGAGACCACACATAAATATAATAAGTACTAAATAAATATCAGTGGATATTTTTCACACAGCGCCATCTAGCCCCAAACTAAGCAAAGTTTGTAATTTGGAAACCAGATAGTTGATAGAATACATATATATATATATTTTTGTAAATAAAATACTACACCCAGACTCAGAACAAACATCTATGTTCGTCACATAAATGTTTGCCCTGTGTGGGGATCGAACCTACGGCCTACAGCTCTGAAGGCAAACAAATGCTACCAACAGAAAGACGTTGAAATGGAAAACCTTACAAGGTAACTAAATTAGCACTCTAGAGGCATGTGCTCTAGATAACATCGAGAAAATAAATAGGGTACCTTTTTCTAGTACTCGACAGTCTATAGAGTTACCACTTACCACCTTAAAGCATATCGCCAAGCACCTATAATTATTAATTAAAGTTAGCCTCGTTAATTGTTTCTATCTTGGTCTCTCTGTTCTTTATTTCAAAGACAAAAATTCCGAAGCGCGAAATTTTAATAGTAGTTTCTACGGTAACTATGTATTGTATTCGATACCTATACTTGGCGTTAGATCCGGAAGCGTTACTTTGAGAGTCAGTTCTTTCGGTCACACTGTTACCATCATAATTTATGAGGTGTGGCCAAACGTCTAATCTGTCAACCTTAAAAAAATAACAATAAAGAATCTAAATTCACCATAAACAAAGTACTACTATCAGTATTGTAATTGTTTTGATATAATTAGTATTAAATCTATATTAAGTACTTTTAAAATATTTATTTACTTATACGTAAATAAAACTTTAAAAAAATCACCAGATGACTCATTCGTTTTAAGCAGAGGATGCTAAAAACTAGTATTTATTATTATATTATATCTATGACAAAAGATGTTACCACAAGCTGATAACGAACGTGCTCAAACACAAATGTGAAACATCTGCCAAACTCATCCCAAATTACAATAAGTTATTCCAGAAAACTTAAACTTATTGAAGAAGATAAAAGTCTTGCACATGTGGCGCTTTGTCTTCCACTAGACAAAAGGAAAGGCAACAAATAAGTGCCGAATTGTCACTTCATAAACCATTGTAATAAGTAACTGTCCAGTCGTGGGAATGCCGTCTGAGGACCATTCGCATCCGGATCGTCCTTTTTTTGCCAGTTGTAAAACACTTACAGCACTAAATGGAACCATTGAAGGACTAGCCTTTAGAGTGTCCGCTTTGCATTGAAAGCCAAAGTTATTAGCCGACACTCTCCGTGAAGTATAATGACACTTGCATTCAAGTTTTAAAACAAATCTTCCAAGTTGCTTTTTAATTGGAGAATACTCTGTTCAGAGTCAAGTTACCTACACTTGTTAAGAGTGTATGCCTACTCCATACTTTGATTTATAATTAAGTATTTGATGTACCCTGCTCCCCAAAAATCTACAGTAAAGGTTTTTCACACATGTACGTCCTTATACTATAAAAAACCATGCGAAGTAAGACGTGGCCAAACGCGTGACGCACGCTTTATATTTTTTTAATACAAACAAGTCACAAGACGAACAAGGCGTTCGCCTGGTGGTAAGGGTCACGCCTGCCACTAACAGTAGCAGTGCCAGAATTGTGAACTTGGGAACTCAATCCTGCGCCGCACTGCATTGCGCTCATCACCCTGAGATATTAGATGTTAAATCTCTTCATACCCAGTAATTTCTTTGGTAACCAAAGAAAACATTCAACATCATCATCATCATTCGACATTGACATTTTTGGTGACAAAATTATTCGTTTCAGGAAGTCTTTAAGGTCTCTGTCTATGTGAGCATCATCGATAATAATATATAATTTTTTTTTTATAATTAAGTAATTTATTGGTATAAAATTCTTAAATTGTATGATTTATCTTTTACTATTGCTGATTTTTTCAATTTCTTTTTACTTATTTTTTTTTTGTCTTTTTATTTCATTTTACTCGAAAATATTGTTATTGTATGCAGTCTTCACCTATAATTATTGTGAGATTTGCCTTACTACTTATTTTTACTATAATCTTTAATACGTTTTAAAAATGTATTGATGTACACAGTTTTTGTTTTATTTATAAGGGAATACTCACGTTTCGATCACATCCGGTGTGACCTATAAACCGGTGAACTATAGTCGGAGTATCCGATTTAATTAAACAAGAGTACTGCCGTATAAATAAAACAAAAATGTGTCAAAACCACGTCAGTTTTCATAATAAAGATGTACACAGTGTTGGTGAACTCGTATAAATAAATAAACATTGCCCTTCACACCGGAACACAGTAATGCTTGCACACTACTGCTTGGCGGTTGAATAACTGGCAAAGGTGTGGTACTTCCCCAGGCGGACTCTGCAGTAGAGTCCTACCACTATTTCACTCCTTGGAAAAGATCACCACGTGATCCAACCTATAGGCGGAGTATCCGACTTAAATGAACGTAATAAATCTTGTATAAATAAAATAAATATGTCCTTAAACCTACCATTTGATGAGAGACTTATAAAATATAGGCGTAATTACCTAGGTAGGTTAACCAATGTAGACACTTATACAATAAGTAGCATCACCTAAACCCCAACAGATGACAATAATTTAGGAGGTGCTTTCATTCATAAAATATGTCTACCTGCGAGCTCTGACCGTGCGTAAGTTGTAAAATTTTATGAATGAGCATCGTTCATGAATAGAGTTAATCAGAGATCGAACCGAAGCCTTCCGCCTTGCCAATACCCGAACCTCGAATCAATTTTACGCTTCTGCACCGTTGCATAAAACGAAACGCAAACACAAACAAGACACCGTGAACACACATCAATAGCATTCTCTATTGATGTGTGATTCAAAATCGCGGATTGTTTGAATGAACGCCTCTGGAGAATAAGTAAAATCAAAATGTGGCTGCGATCGTTCACTCTATTTAACCAAATATACTGTTGAGATTATGAACCTACTAATACTTACTTGTATTGTTGAGGCTGCCCCCAAACGTGTAATATGCCTATTTATATTATTGAATTGACGCTTTGACTATTTTGTATTTATTGTACATATTGTAAAAACAACCTTTGACTAAGTACCTTGATGTAGGTAGCTAGATACCATGAGTAGAGTTGGTAGCTAGATTTCTGCAATCAAATCATTACAAATGTTACTAATAATTCCGATAAATATTATCAACAGTACAAATAGATAAACATGAAATTACTACTATCAGTATTGTATTATATCTTTAAATGTTATTAAAGGCACTTCAACAATAAAGATAAATTCAGTGTCTATTTCTTATCGAAACAATGCCTTGATTGTTTCGTGTAAAATAAATGAATAGACACCTATCATTGCTAATAATGTACCTATAGATACATTTATGTGTACATGTACATGTATGTGTATAATATATATGTAATAATTTACTACAACGTAGAATAAGTGTAACTTTTTTAATCACAGAACTTAATAATCCTCAAGACCTCCTACGGTTGCAAAAAACAGATTGTCCGAGTGTTTTTTTCTCTTGCGACGGCGACACGCTGTCTGCAAAGGAGAATGCTCCATTATATCCCCACATAAATATTCTCACTTCGTTTTTGGCATAACAAATCCGTTTAAATGCGAGATACTGATGTGGGTCTCTTTTCCGGTCGCGATGTGAATGAAGCGACCAATTATAAGAATTAACAACGCGTAGCCTCTCAAAAGGCCCTCCAATGCAGCTTCCGAATTTCAAAGAAACTAGTCAAAGGATAAGGGATTAGCGTAATTTAGTTTATTGAATAACGTAAAAGTCGAATTTGAATCGGTAGTCAAAGACGAGGTCGATATTTTATCGAGCTTTTAAAAAGTTTAAAAAGTTAACGCAAAATCCTGAATTTATAGATGTGTCAGATAAAGATCCTGTTCCACTGTTCTCGAAACAATTTCATTTAAGGAATGGAAAAGTTTCTGTTCGACCAAAGTCTAGCGTATGCTTTTGTCAGTATAGATATAGCGAGAGAATCGGACGAAGTCCCCCGGTGTGAGGCAATCCAATTTCCCTTTTATAAATGGTCAGTCCACAACTGTGATCGATGTAGTGACTAATACTTTATTCCTTTTTTTACAGGAACGTCAGTGCAGTAGCTGCCATCAACGTAACGATCTACTTTCATGCCCTTTTGATCTGTTTCTATAGAAATCATTAGGAGAGATAGGTGTCGAAACATTTCGTATTCAAACATTTATCGAAGAAGGATGCTTCAGTTCAAAACTGACACTAGAATTTCTAAAGGCGGTAAATGTTCCTCATTAAAATTCTGCTTCGTTTAGGTACACATTTTGCACTTGCACTTATGCAATCAGCACTTACAGTTTGTACAAGGTAGGGTACTTGTCAGGAAATCTGATAAGATCTGATTATTTCCATTTTAAAAACAACCTTGGAAAACTACTTAGATCTCAGGTGCCTGCTTAATTAACGTAACTAATTGTGTATGGGTACAATTCCGAACTGGTAAACAAAATACATTTTCATTACCATTTGCAATGATAAAATTGAACGATTTGACGTTGCGCGTGCGAATGATGTGACCTAAACTATAAACTCGGAGTATCCGACTTAATTGAACGTGAGTACAGCAACAACAGCCAGAGGATGTCTCTGCAGGCCTTCCCCTAAATAGGGGGGGAATGACATAATCCCGACACTTTGCAGGCGGCTTGGGGATCGCTGAATTCTCACTACCGTTAACCGAGAGGATGCTGCTGCCCGTCCTCCGGTGGTTCTGGAGGACAAGCCCGGGTCCTAAACATGAGTAATCCCGTATAAATAAAACAAAACCTTTGCTAATTTGACTGGTAGAGCTTTTGATCAAAGAAACAGGATTGCGCAACATCCACCCAACCGCGTCCAATCTAAAACTGTAAAAACCACTGATTATAGTTTTTGGTTAAAACACCGATACAGCAGTTTGTATGCAATTCAGCCTCGTTCGGCTGTCGTTTATATCGAACAGTCAGTTATTTATTTTATCCTCATCCTCTTAGTTAGAGAGTTGTGTTGCTGTTGTTTGATTAGCTAAAATGTGCCACTATGTTCGATCGAGGATATCTCCTCGATTTCTATGATCGATGGGTAGCGCTATTTATTTATTATTATTTATTTATTTATTTAACTAATACGGTTCACACACCAATTACATTATTTAATAAATGGTAGGCACAAGTATTGATTGATTGCTATTGATTTTTATAAACGACCTTTTATTTCCTGCCACATCCGAATCTTCCCAACTTCCGTGGAGAGCTCCACCTCTCATCATAGTGCCATCAGCGCGGATCGGATGCGACCTGATAACGACAATTAATCACGACCCGACCGCGAGTGACCATTAGTCGGCTGCTGACTCACCGCCGACGGTGGTCGCCAGATAAACGGCACTAATCACTGCTGCACTTGTTATGTTCATCTTTGTGTACCGTTCTCGAAGAAAACGTTCATTTGATGAGGGTACGAAGTACATTCTCCTCAATACTGTTTTAAACTATAATGGTTGTTCATTAAATTTTTATAATTATTTACGGGATAACAACTGCGCCTAAATATCCGGAGCTTAATACATAATAATCATCACTGGTTATTGCAAAAGATCAATATTTAAAATAAAAACTAACTTTGCGTTTTTTTTAACACACCACTGTACAAAAAATTGTTAAGCTGATGCTAGACGTTAACGAACGACCTGCACTCATTGACCTCTAGCCTCAGCATATTTTTTTTTATTGTATCATATTATAGGAATCACTAGTACTATCACATCTTACCTTCCTTTTTGAAACGGTTCCCTTACACCCAGTGTATAGGTCAATATGATTTTTGTAAGAAAATTGTTTATGGACACATGCGGTCTTGAAAAAACAGGTAGGTAAAATAAGAGTTGGTTGGGGTTGGGTTGGTATTTCTTGCATATTTCATCAATACGTACTAACTGTACTGTATTTTTTTTTATGCCATCAAGTAATAGGGTAGATGACTGGTTTTTTTATTGTCCTATTAATATATGGCCCATAAATATAGGTGATTAATGAAAAGAAAACGAAAAACTGATCAAAAATAAGCAACTTATAAGCATTTTAATATCATGCTAGGCAGAGATGCAAAACAGCAGATCGTGACGTCACTTCTCAGTACGCCATATAAATTATATTATATACTGACAAGTAAGGCGTGACGTCATTTTTTGTTTTGTGGGAAAAGGACAGAGTTGTCTCTAACAAAAACTTTAAACGCTCATATATCAGGACGTTATTAACCGATTTAAATTATTTTTTCAATAAACATACTATATTTACTTAAATTTTTCATCAAAGCTTGGTTACAATAGATAAACTAGTAAAATTTATCTGGGTTACAACGATATAAACATCAGTCATCTACCCTATTGAAACATCTGAATAACTTCCAGCTGTCACCTTTTCTACGACGTGTGGTCAGTTACCACCTGCGTAGTTTGATCATAAATTGGCTCGTGCTGGTCTCATTGATCAACAGACTTGTGGCTACTAACGATACTCATTAATCGAACAGTTAGACATCTCTTTCAAAACAAACAGCGGGGTGCTACTTTGAGACGGAGCCCCGAAAGTCATATTGATGTCTCAATTCTGCACTTCCGGTCTAGTTTTGCGTGGGTGGTAACATTATTAAAGTGAGAAGCATTATTGTCGATAATGGTTTTTCGTTTGACCACATCCTAGCTGATGTTAACAACGATGCGGTTTAGGATAGAGCACGCTTACCTAAAATGAACCTATTCAACCTGAATTGAAGACACCCATTTTGTACTTACTTGCTGTAATAATACACTATTTGATAGAACACTGAAATTACACGATGCAAGCTTAAAAGCTTTCAGTACAGAAGCACAAAAGCTTAAGATGTTTCAAAGTTATGAGCCCCAATGCAGTGATTGTTTTGTTTCTCAAAGTTCTGGGACCCGGGCAAGTCATGGGCAGGAACGATAACTTCTTGTTTGTTTCTTTACTTACTTACCATACAAATGTCATATTTTGAATGAAGGCCTCCCCTTTAGACCGCCATACTGTACGACAACATGCCATTTGTATCCACCGGTTGCCCGCGACTTTTACAATCTCGTCGGTCCACGTAGTGGGAGGCCTTCCTACGCTGCGTCTTCCGGTTCGCGGTCGCCACTCAAGAACCTTTCTTCCCGATCGGTTGTCAGTTCTTCGAGCGATGTGCCCTGCCCATTGCCACTTCAACTTGCAAACCTTGCGAGCTATGTCGGTAACTTCGGTTCTTTGGCGAATATCCTCGTTCCGGATTCTATCGCGCAAAGTAACTCCGAGCATAGCTCTCTGCATTGCCCGTTGCGTGACTCTAAGTTTCTCCAAAAGACCAGCAGTTAAAGTCCACGTTTCAGTTCCATATGTCATCACTGGCAACACACACTAGTCGTATATCCTTGTCTTCAAACACTGCGGGATTTTGGACGAGAAGATATTACGCAATTTTCCGAACGCTGCCTCCGAGTTGGATTCTTCGGGCGACCTCTTTATCGAAGTTGAACCTACCTAACTGAACAATCTGTCCAAGGTAGTTGTAGTAGTCAACAACTTCGAGAGTATCGTTCCCAACGACAACCGGTACGGGCACAACATGGACATTGGACATGATCTTTGTCTTGTCCATGTTCATTTTAAGACCCACCTGTTGGGAAACATTACTGAGGTCGCTGAGCATAGTATTGAGGTCCTTCAGCGACTCTGCCATGATGACTATATCATCGGCAAAGCGAAGGTGAGTGATGTATTCGCCATTAATGTTGATGCCGAATCCGTTCCAGTCCAAGAGCTTGAAAACGTCCTCCAATGCGTTCGTGAACAGTTTCGGAGAAATAACGTCTCACTGTCTCACGCCTTTCTGCAATTGGATTGGTTTCGTGCTCTCGTCCTGCAACCGGATTGACATAGTGGCGTTTCTATACAAACACTTCAGCGCTTCGATATACCTATAGTCGATATGACATCGCTGGAGGGACTGCAACACCGCCCAGGTCTCGATTGAATCGAAGGCTTTTCCATAGTCCACAAACGCTAGACATAACGGCCGATTATACTCCTCAGTCTTCTGTATAATCTGGCGAAGCGTGTGGATGTGGTCTATTGTGCCAAAGCCTTTACTACTTTACTTTAGTAGTAGTGTTAAACCTATGATATTATTTTAGTAGTAGTTGTAGTAGTAAGTAAAATTATAGATAATATTTTTCCAGCTAGAAATTGATACTATTTTTTTTTTACTTTTACTGTTTTTTTTTAAATCTAGTCTAGTCTAATTTTTTTTGGAATATAGGCTTGCGTTTCACTGCCACCTCGTATTGTGTTAAGCGAAGATGCAGTCTACGATGGAGCACGCTTACCTAGGAGAAACTGAGTCACTCGCGACTTGAATACACCCAGATTGCAGCTATCGGGAAATACCCACTCTGGGAGTGCATTCCACTGTTTAGAACTTCACAACAATGAAAATAGAATCAAACAGTTTTTTTTTATCGCTCAAAACTTGTGATTCATGAAAAACTTAAAATTTTGGGCGCCTGTGCCTATCTTGTCAGTTATGCAGGGTTGTACTAGTATACAGGGTTACGCGTCACGGCGTTACTGAGCTGAAAGGAAGTCATTGTACTCAACATTGGAAATAGCTTTTACTATGAACATTGGATTTTGTCTAGGTGGGCAGCCGTCCGACCACACTCATTTAATCATTCACTCTCCTTTTTACATAAGCCTTTTTTTGACGTTGAAAGTGTAGAGCAGCTAATTCGATATTAATATTATACAAAAACAAAAGAAACTCTTAAATACTATCGATTGTATCGAATTGAGCACCTCTATCACTGCTTTGAAACAAAAATTTAAACTTTTTTTTTTTATACTTTGTGACATACAAGTGACGGGACGAGCAAGGCGTTCGCCTGTTGGTAAGCGTCACGCCTGCAACTAACAGTAGCAGTGCCAGAATGGTGAACATGCGAACACAATCCTGCACCGCACTGCGCTGCGCTCGTCACCCTGAGATATTAGATGTTAAATCTCTTCATACCCAGTCATTTATCTGGTAACATTGCCCTTCAACCGGAACACAGTAACGCTTGCACACTACTGCTTGGCGTTTGAATAACTGGCAAAGGTACTGGTACTTCCCCAGGAGGACTCTGCAGTAAGTAAGTAAGTTCGTATAGGCGGAGTGGCCAGCCCTAGTGTCAGAGTTAATGTGCCGCCCGAAGGCCTCTGACATGGCTGACGGTTGTGTTATAGAAACTAGAACAAACAACCGGGACCAACAATTTAACGTATCATCCGATCCACGGTAGCGCTCAGAAATAAATGCCACTCACGGTCACCCATCCGAAGACTGACCGGACCATCCGTTGCTTAACATCGGTGATCGTTTAGAATCGCCTAGACAAGCTACGCCACGAGCGCTGCAGTAGAGTCCTATACCACTACAAAAAAACAGGCTTGTCCAAATATCAATTTTGTCGAAGGTGAGTATTTTTTTTAATGAAATATGATGATTACAAACCTCCTTACGGCTTAATAATACCGTTAAACGTATCCCTGTATTATTTTGGTAAATATAAAGTCTTTGTCCCTACTAATCACATCTAACGCAACAGTAGTTGCAACACAATTTAAGTTCCTAAGTAGTTGCAATTGTTCGCGAGCAAAGTAAAGACGGTTCCGACCGGACGGGACATGTGGAATGTAATGAGCTCACCGCGTCGCCTATCGATTTTCTGATTTAGCCTCCCCTGCTAGATAACAGCAGGTAAGCGCAACTCTATATTTTTATGTTAGCTGAAGGTAAATGCTTGTAGGTGGTAATTATCGAAGGCAAGTTCTCTAAGTGGTCTGATTTAAAACTAGTAGTTCGCAGCAAACAGACCTCGGACCATAGACAAGAAATCATTGCCTCAGACATATCTTCTAAGCAATTTAAGCTTGAGCAATTTGCCTTATATTCAAACTTGATATTTGTATTTGCACAAACTACTTGCTTACAAAATTTCATAAAGATCGAATCAACGCTAGCAAAGCAAACGCAAGCTATCGTCGAATAATAATATACTACGTAGAAACTTGTCTCCTAAGAAACCTTCGCTTCGCTTGGTCAACGTTATGGAATTTTAAAATTATTTCCTACTCAAAAAGGAAGGTATTGTATAGTTATATGTATAGCGAAGACACAAGGAAGGTATTGTATAGTAACAATTGTATGTAACTATACAATACCTTCCTTGTGTCTTCGCTATATTTGACTTAATATTCAACAATATACAGGGTTAGTCCTAATCAGTTAGCATCCTTTTAAGGGCATATTCTATACATCAAAACAAACAACTTTTTTACTAAGGGGCCAACATTGAAATCGCAAAAAAACAGCTGTTACATAGATTTTCCCCAAGGTCGATGAACTTTTTGTATAGCTGTAACAGCTGATATTTTTTCCGCGAAAAAGTAGTTTGTTTTGATTACAGAATATGCCCTTAAAAGGATGCTAACTGATTAGAACTATCCCTGTATACTTAATACGTTTTTTAAAGTCTTCACAAAATAAGGCGCGTTTTTTTAAACTGTCTTCATAAAATGCTTACGCTATAGTACGGCGTCTATCAATTAAGCTAAATGGCCAACAACAATACAGCCGATAAAGAAGCTCCAATAAAATAAAGTGTAGCATTAATAGAGATATACGACGGCGCTGCGCAGAGTTTCCTTTGATTGGACGCCGATTTATTGTGCGGAAATGCCGTTACTCCCTAATATTTCCGCTCCGAAACTATTCATTTTCCCTTTTTTACCAAAAAAAGGGCGCGATATGTCTTAATCGAAGTGTCTTCGACATTGAGGGCGGTCGACTTAACTTTCAAAGGAACTTCGGCTAGGTTTGTGAATACTTCCTTTTGAAAATATGCAATCTGTGAATCATATTTATAGATAGATAGATTAACTCTGTATTTCTCACACAAAACGAAACCCGTTCAACCTCCCGTTCCGTCAGTGGTCGTTCCGTTTCAACGAAATACGAAAACAAATATAGACACAAAGAATTAAATAGCTAAAAATAAGGTAACAAATGACGGCTTTATAAAATCAATCTCTTCCAAAAATAATGACAACTAAAAGACGGGTATTAGGTTGGATGTACAAGGTACATGGTGTGAAATTCAATTCAATACGAAGCACAGGTCCTTACGTATAAAAAGTATATGGAGGGAAAATTCGTTAAAATAGAGGTAGATTAACTTAATAACTTTATTGGTGTAAATTTTTTGGACATTTCACATAGCGTCATCTAGCCCGAAATTAAGTAAAACTTGTCCTGTGGAAACCAAATAGCTGATATTAGAATTGTAAATAAGTACAGGCCTACTTAAGTATAATATTTGTAAAATTATATGCACATTCCCATTACGTTAAACTTTACCTTTCTTTTGACATCAAACAGAAAATTTTATTCACCAGAGTAAACTAAACCAATTTGCTATTGTTTTCCCGAGTAGGAAGTGCGTCAGTTATCACAATCGATAAGAGAAACGATCGCTACGCAGCGCATCGCCTCAGCCCCACGGAACGCTGTAACCCCAAAACGGTCGCTTCCGCACGATGATATATTCGAGGGCACATCCCGACACCGGCCAGTTGCTACTTGATTTAGCGGAAACTCAGATAAAACCTAATGCGCACAACAAAAAATATATCACAATACCGACGCCATAAATATGACGGCCGTCATAAACCTTTATGTCTGTGCGTTGCTGGCACGTGAAAAATGGCCCTCGCGATACATGGAAAACTAAAACATTTTTACCAGCTCTAGGATTTTTGTGATGGAATAACTCTTGGATCATAAACCATGCGGCTAATAAAGCTTGATCTATGTTTTGATTTTTCTTTGTTTAGGTTTTGCCAATTGCTTCTGTAACTCATCTGGAAAAAACTAGCCAAAGTTTCCTGCACTAAAAAAGCCTATAAAAGTGCACAATGTCGTCTACATTTCAAACTACCTATTTAGTACAACATTTTATGACTGAAACTTTCTTCGCAAACTTAATCCCGGTAAGCCGAAAACGACGTGACGACGCCAATAACAGAAATGAAAATCATTGGCGGACGTCAGTTATTAATATTCGTTATATCGTAACGTGTTTATTAGAGCAGCTACACCGCTGTGTTGCATTTTATAAAGGGAGCTTTCACAACGACACCGATCCGATACCGACACGATTACGTGTGAGTACATGTCCTCATGTTGTTCATGTTTGTAGACATATAATCACACGTAATTTTACGGTTAAACGTTTTCAGCGTGTCGATTCCGTCCGACACCGATATAGTTACCCCGAAATTATCCCACATGATACCGATCGAAGTCGTGGTAGCCTAATCGAGAGACCGTTTGACTTAAAATCGTAAGGTCGCGGTTTTAAATCTGGGGCCCGTACCAATCAGCTATTAGGACTTTATAAATGGATATTCATACCATTAGCTTTTCGATAAAGAAGAACATCAAGAGGAAACCTGCATACGTCCGGAGAAAGAACTTACATGCTTATGTGGATCCGCCAACCCAATCGCCCTTCGATTGTAGGCCACGTTGTCCAGCAATAATCTATACCATGGCACATGCAACAGGCTGATTATGTTTACGGATTGATAGGGAAATATTCTGCAGTGCAGAAATATTATAGCCACTGGTGCCTCGTGTGCCTATTTGAAAGAAAGTGCATAATTATGGTCTCTTGGAGTATCGCCGTGCCGAGACTGATAATATGTTTAGCAGACATATTGATGTCACTGGTCTTGTCGGTACAGTTGTTGACATGTCAGTATCGGGTCAGTGTAAGTTAGCGTCAAATCCAGCAGCAGGGCGCGGGTGGTGGGTAGGCCGCAAATGGCGAGCGCGTGCCCGTAAGCTCTAACGATGTTCTTCAGATCCGACGACAATATTTGGGACTTTGATTTACTTATTAGATTAGCTGGGGCTAATAAATGACTTGTATGGCTCTATTAAATTTTCATTTATGGCTTTCTATATTACAAAGCAAATAGAAGGAAAGCTGGGTGTAGGTTGTCATTCTAGTGCTCTACATACTTTATTTCTAGTGATTTACTTGTATTCTGTAGTGGACCTGGGTATGTCCTAAAACTGCATCCAGAACCGCCGGAGGACGGGCAGCAGCGTCGTCTTAGTTAACGGTGGTAACACTCTGCGATCCCCAAGCCGCCTGCCAAGCGTGGGGATTATGGCAACCCTATTAGGGGGAGGCCTTCGTCCAGCAGTGGACGTCTTCCGGCTGTTGATGTGATGACGATGTGTAGTGGTAGGACTGCATTTCTGAGTGCGCATGGGAAGAACTACAGCAGTAGTGTGCAAGCATTACTGTGTTTTAGTTTGAAGAGATTTGACATCTTATCTCAGGGTGACGAGCGCAGTGCAGTGCGGCCCAGGATTTTGTTCGCAAGTTGCACCGCTGCCGGCACCGCTAGTCGCTACTGTTATGGGCAGGGCAAGCGCGATGCTTACGTCCCGCTCGTCTCGTTACTTTATAGCTTTAAGTAAATAAAACAACCTTGTATGATTTGATTAACTTACTTAATTTATCAAAAATATTACGGCTATAGAACTGTGTAGTAGTCTTGGCGCTTTAAGACTCGTAGTGGCATTCTTATCCCTGGTTAAATCGCAGCGTTGCAAAAAATCTGATGAATCATAAATCAAAATGATGATGAATTATCGATAATTTCTAGAATATTGAAAGTATTCATAGATGAAACACTTTCTTAAATCATTTTATAATTATCCTCTTTATTCCCACTGCAAAACAAAACTAAAAAAAAGAAGTATTCAAAAATGTTTTAAAGAGCATTGATTTGTGAAAATCAACTTTAAAAAATCCAACATTCGAATTGATTAGTCTACACCTGCCCTTGAAAAATTGTAAATGAGCATATCGATAACTCATAGAGTGTCTCCTAAACAGTGTTTCTTTGTCACAGGTGCAGTGATGTCCCTTATCACAGTTTCGGGTCGACTGCGCGCTGACCGCCGCCGCCGCTCGTCTATCATAACGATATTGCGCTTACATCGACAATATTGTGTTTCATATTTATACCTAGCAACCCTCTTCTTCTTGTATAAACAACTGTATTTTAATCCTAGTAGAGTCGTGTATGGTTTGAGTGATATTACAAAATCGATAATATTGAAAATCACAAGATAAAACCACGGTTGATTTTGGGAATTATCATACTTTAACTGGGCAAACAAGTAATTAATAAACTAAAACAAACAAAGTTCAATCTAAGTTAGTTTTTTGGAAATGACCATAGTATTAAAATCTATAATTGTTAAGTAGTGTTATTGAGCAAAGAAAATGATTATTAAGTTAAATTAATGCTAGGAACGCGTATAGTAAGTACAAAATAAAGTTCAATGGTTTTATTTGAGAAACGAAGAAAAACAAACTGTCAATCCCACGTGTGAAGCCCGCACCGAAAGGCTGTATTTGTTGTGTATCAAACTAATCGGCTTAGCCGCCCTTTTCTATCGCCTCTATTTGGCTCTTTACAGAATCGAAGGCGTTTCGGGAATTTATTGAAATTAATTCCCATTTTGTTTGGCTATTGTCGACTACTGAGGACTCCTGCGAGCCTTTGTATGGAGTGTTATTATTTATTTAATATATGGCGACGAGTCTTTGTTGAAATGTTTTCAATCAATGCGAGGCTTTGAAATCATTGTAGTTGTAATGCCAATATTACCTACCTACAGAGTATTACTCGCATGTGAAGTTCCTTCTTTGAGTTACCTATCTTTTACCAAACGTCACATTAAAATAGCTGCTATGCAAGTAGTGGTAGCCTAAAGCACTCTACGCACCATCTTACATGCTGTACACGTACAGCCCGCCAAGGCCGATGTGCTGGACGTAGCATCGTGCACGTCGTACGCGCATCCAGCTGCGGGACGCTTAGAGAGAGAAACCAATACGTTTCTCTGTGTTTCTCTATCTGTCTAAGGCTGAACGAGGAGTGAACAAAGAGAGTGAACGAGTTAATTTTTTTGCTATTTTGCCACAGAGCGGGCTAAAGCCGTAAGGCCGTATCGCCTGGTCATACGTCAACGATTCGTTTTTGTTTGTTAATGTAGTCCGTACTTGAGGCATTCCACAGACAAGTGGAACTTGTATCTTTCAATGAATTTTGAAGGCGTTACGCAGTCCATTTTGACGTGATGTTGCCTCGCGATATTAGCTTAGAGCTTGAGGCAATGAGGCAGTAGCCAGTATTAAAAAACAAAAAAATTGAATTTGCTATTTACAGCAAGATTATACACAACCGTTCTGCTGTACAGCCCACCAAGGTCATGTTCGTTCGCGGTGGTGGGGGCACTCGCTGGATGCATAACGCGTCCAGCAAGTCCAGCAAGCGACATTCATTCATTCATTCATTCATTCATTCATTCATTCAACGCTGCTGTACGTCAAGACTATTCACTGTCGTTTTGCATCGTGGATCGTGCATGACCTTGGCGGGCTGTACAGCAAGCACGATGGTGCGTAGACTGCTTAACCGAGAGACCACTCGACTAGAAATCGTGAGGTCGCAGGTTCAAAACCCGCGCATGAGCTGTTTGGAGTTAATGTAGGGTTTTTTATAGCACTAGCTTTTTCGGGGAAGCATAATTTCGTGAGGCAACCTGCCTACGTTCGACGAAGAAATTCAATGGCGTATGTGGATCCACCAACTATTAACTGGGCCGGCGCTATGTTCAGCAGTGGACTATTAAAAGGAATGATGGCATTAAAGGGCTGACTATGAAAAGATGATTATCACATCACACTATTACTATAAATACGAAATTTGTCATATCCATGTGTGGATTGATTGAATGAACGGACGGATTTGGATGAAACTTGGAATGGAGATGTCTTATTTCCTGGAATAACTAATAGGCTCTCAAATAGGGTCTCTTTTAAAAAGGTCACCGGATGTGATCGAAACTATAGTCGGAGTATCTGATTTAATTAAACGTGAGTATTCCCGTATAAATAAAACAAAAACAAATAGGTTTTTTTTCATCATGATCATCAATATCACACGAGTGAAAACGTGAGGCGCAGCTAGATTAAAATAACTCAACAAAGCATTAATACCTACTGTTCACTGAAAAACATTAATTGAATAGCATCCTGTTTGCTTCTAATAATTTCCGTGGAAACCGCTGTAATTCATAGATTTCCCATGGCGGACGTCATATCGAGGCGGTACGGGGAATAAATAGAACAGGTGAAGAGAAAACAGTATTGCCACAGGTATTTCAGTAATCGGGTCGCAGTATCTGAGTTGGCAGCCCAGATTAGATAACTGCTGGTAAATATTTAACGGCAAACAATCGCTGGTCAGATCGAACTGCGACGAATCATTGACACGGGGAATAAACAAGTCTTTGGAACCGCCTGTGGTACGAAATACGATGTACCTACCTATAGATAAAGTAGGTTATACATACATATTTGATGCAACGTGATACAGATGCAGCTCATAAAACACTTCACACTTATTCCTCGGGGCGCAATAAGCGCAAGGAAAAGCCAGTATTCCCTTGTTGTCTAGCAAGCAGTGGAATACACACAAAGGCAGAATTATAACTCATACAGAGTGTTATTAAATTCATGAGCAATATCTTAGGGGGTAATTAAACTCATCATTATGAACAACTTTTATTATGAAATCAAAGATGATATCATGAAAAAAAACAGCTGCTCCATAGATTTCGTCGTGCGTTATTGACTTTTTGTGTGGGACAGCCGATTTTTTTATTCTCGTTAAGAGTTAGTCATAATGATGAGTTTAATGATCCACTAAGACCCTAAGATATTGCTCATGAATTCAATAACACTCTCTATGTATACTGAGACCTGGAGCAGATATTTGATTGTTCAGATGGTTGCCAGCTGCTTGGCAATTAACATTGCATATGAACTTTCACATAATTTTATCATCATCATCAGCCCGGAGACGCTGACCTTAGACCGCCACACTGTACGATAACCTGCCATTTGCATCCACCGGTTGCCCGTGACTGTTACAATGTCGTCGGTCCACCTAGTGGGAGGCCTTCCTAAGCTGTGTCTTCCGGTTCGCGGTCGAAGAACCTTTCTTCCCCATCGGTTTTCAGTTCTTCGAGTGATGTGGCCTGCCCTTCGCCACTTCAACTTGCAAACCCTGCGAGCTATGTCGGTGACTTTGGTTCTTTGGCGAATATCCTCGTTCCGGATTTTATCGCGCAAAGTTATCATCACTGGCAACACACACTGGTAAAAGACCCTTAAGGGTCTTTTACCACAATTATCTTCAGACACTGCGCGATTTTGGACGAGAAGATATTACGCAATTTCCCTAACACTGCCCATCCGAGTTGGATAATAATTATTTTATTTTATTTTTCATAATTTTATAGAGATACGCAATATAAACCGATCTCTTCATCATGTACAGGAACAAAGATGTTGGTGCAGGGCCAAAAGCGTTTTAAACGCGCGTTGCTGGTTATTGCAGGTCACCACAAATATGAATGATTCTCAAACGATAACTCATAATCTCTAGTTAGCTGAGCCTTCTAAATCCGAAATCCTGAATTACACGAGATTATGCAACGTGTATACGGGGACCTGGGTATGGGTACGTCCTAAAACTGCATCCAGAACTACCGGAGGACTGGCAGCAGCGTCTTCTTGGATAACGGTGGTGAGCTCTGCGATCCCCAAGACGCCTGCCATGCATAGGGATTATGGCAACCCCTCCCTATTAAGGGGAGGCCTTCTTGTGTGTGGACGTCTTTTTGCTGATGAGTGAGTGATGCCGATGCCACGTACCGTGTAATGTAAGCACGCTTGTGAATCATGTTACCTGCTGATGCAGCCGTACTAATACCTCGTGCTTACTTATCATTCTATTTGTAATACAATACTGACGTCATGTTAACGTCGACGTTGTTACCCTTGTATACGCCTGCGAGCTTGATAAAACCTACGCTGGCAAATGTAGGTACCTACTATGATTGAGATATATTGAACAAACTTACTTATAAAAGTACCTATCGTTTAATTTTGTTTTAACGTTGGAAAAATCCTTGTAAAGCTTTTCTGTTAATGCAATGAGCATTGTGTACCTACGTCTTTTCAGGCATAACATGAAGTTTTATAGTATTACAGTAATATTATTATAACGTCATCAAACGCATGTTTCTATTCGTGTTAATGCAAGTTTTTTTTTAAATCTTTATCAAATATTTTACCGGATCAATTTTACTCGTACATACATCATAATTTAAAACTGCTAGCATTGGCGTATATTGCTACGTAATTGCTACGAAGCTCCGGAACATTTATATATTGATACAAATCTAACTCCTTATTTAGGTAATGCATATAAAATGTACAGTCATTTACCGTAAAAAAATACAAATTATTAAATTTTAGAGACATATTTTATTAATAATTTATAGTTAACACATTTTTACAATCTTAAATCAATAATAGATACATTACATATCAGAGCACAAATTATTTAACTTGTGTGGAATAACGAACGAGGAATGTATATTATTAGCTGTAACAGGAATGTATGACTATAATGTACTGGTATTATATGTATACTGTACTGTAATAGGTACAGTGCGAGATAAAAGTGTAGAGAAGGAACTCGCATTTTATCTGTCAAATGTCAAAGAAAAATCCGAAAATATTTAAAGGCATGTGACATTTTGGCCTAGTTATTACGAGGAAGCATGGAAAAGATACCACTAGCCCACCTGCGTATGGAAAACGTCCTATGCCTTTAATATCTGTGGATTGAGGAATCCATCGATTTTTCTTCGTACCTTACACTCGCAGTCATAGTGGCAATCATTTGCGATAGGGGTCAATAATATTCATTATGGCGCACTATACCCATTGAAACAGCCGATCAGATCATAGCATATCTGGTCTAGCTCTATACACATTATACATTTATCTTTACTCTCTATGAACTACAAAAGTATATTAAATATAAAACTTTATCTGGAATATACATAAATAATGTTCACTAAGCATATTCGAATATGTTAATACTGAATCTTACATCTAGATATTGCATTCTGATAAAATCTGGTCAATTCTCATAAAATTACCTAAGTATAGCTAATCTCTTTAACTTTTTACACAAATATACAAACACCAATAAATGGAATGCATTTGATCACTAGAGCGTAACTTACGTGGTTTCAAACGACAATTCCTAAATCTCTACAAAGTCCGAATAATCGCTCAAGTTTAACCAATTAGGTAGATACAAATACAATTAAATACAATTAAGTAGGAACTCCAGATACCTTTTTCCTGACGAGTACCGATGATACTTCAATTTAAGTATTCGAGTTAAGTACTTTTGATTCGATTTTTAATACTTTCAACAATGTTTTAACACAAACGTGAATGAACACGTTTTAAACTAAACTAAGGTAAGTGTCGCAGAAGTTTGGCAAGACTGATACTATGTAGGATAAGTAAACGGAGAGAAATCATCATCATTTCAGCCTTTAGAAATCCACTGCTGAACATAGGCCTCCCACAAAAAACGCCATAACGAACGGTGTTGTGCCTCCTCTGTCCACCGACTTCCTGCGACCGCCACAATGTCGGTCCATCAGGTGGTGGGCCAATACACTTCGTTTGCTTGTTCGTGGTCGCCACTCTAGAACCTAAGCTTTATTCCTCACCAGTTCTCAGTACTGCGAACTATCCAATGGCCTGCCCATTGCCACTTTAGCTTTCAAATCTTGAAAGCTGCATCCAGAACCTTAGTTCTCCTAAGGATTTCTTCATTATGCTCACTTTCACTTAAACGGAAAGTGGGGTTGACACTTTCGGGGTTGACAATTTATAAGTCAATTGCGTAAACGACCGCGACACTAGGACTAGTACACCACAAAAAACTCCACCGACATTATATAGTGCGCGCTGCGATAAAACCACTCCATACCTTTCTTTCATACTTTTATATTTTGTAACTAATAAATTTCCATTGATGTCTTGTGTAAACATAAGTATGAACAGATACGAGTATATTGATCAATGTAAATCAAATGTTAACCTCGTTCTTTGCACATCAAATACAGGCGATAAAATAGTCTCAGCGCGCATTATATAGGCCTGGACACTGCGATCTCTCACCACCAACACCCGCCAGGCTGCGGGCCGTGCCCCGTCACTGGAGGCTGGTGATGCATCGCCTGATGATACGGTGGCAGCGCCATACCCAGAGAAGGAAGTCCGTCCGGCTTCCCTACACAAGGCCTTCCATCTTTCACAAGAACAGGCACAGCGACGCGACGCGGAGAGTTCAAACCTCCCACGTTCAAATCGTGAGCTCCCTTCTCCTGCACCGCTCGTTTAGTCTTATACCTGTGGTTCTGGAACCAGATCTTTACTTGCGTCGGCGTCAGGCGAATCAAACTCGCCAGGTGTTCCCTTTCAGGCGCAGATAAGTATCTTTGTTGGCGAAACCTTCTCTCCAACTCGAACGTTTGGGCTTTTGAGAAGAGGACGCGTCGCTTGCGCTTCTTGTGTGACATGTTGGGGTCTGTGGAGATGTTTGTCGGCTGGTCGTGGTCTGGATCGTCGTCGTGTTCGATGTCGTGCTCGTCTTGGTCGTGGTCATGGTCGTGGTCGCGCGGGTCGATCGGCGGGGAGCCAGCCGATGGACCCACGTATGACAGCTCCGACGCACGGGAAGTGCTGTCGGGGCTCGCTTGCTGCCCCACTAAACCTACGACAAACCAATAAAAAATGTTTAGTTTTTTTTATTAGTACGAGTAACAAGTGTTGTTCTAAGTATATGTTGAACAACTGTCATGACGGTAGAGCGGTTTCACATTAGGCGAGGCGGCGGCAGCGCTGCAGCAGCATTATCGCAGTGGCAGCGCTAATTAGTCACTTCGTTATCGCGCGGCATGGTCGAACGGCACCGTCGCGCTGCTTAATTTCGGTTAGGTTAGGTAGAGTTGGGTATGTCCAAAAACTGCAACCAGAACCACCGGAGGACGGCCGCAGCAGCGTCCTCTCCGTTAAGAATGGTGAATATTCTGAGATCGCCAAACCGCCTGCCAAGCGTGGGGATTATGGCAACACCTCCCCATTAAGGGGAAGGCCTTCGTCCAGCAGTGGGCGTTTTCTGGCTGATGGGTGGCTTTGGCTAGCGAAAGCCGCCATTTTAAATATGGATTTCATATTATGTAGAAATTATTGTGATTTGTACCCACAATACAGGCCGGGATTAAATTTCAATTGCAACACTGGCTAATCGCCGACTGGCCGCATGCGGTATCGCGGCGGTTATTTGAAAGAAAGAAAGAAATATAATTTATTTTGTAACATCAGCAATTGCTACAACACAACTGCAGCGCGACGAGCGTGCTGTCGTACTTTATAATTTATAATGGTCACCAGTTGCGCGACTAAGCAGTGCGACAGCCGCGCGACTTAACCGCTCTGAAAGTCGCTGAAGTGAAAACGCTCAGAGATAACAACTACCCATGCCCGTTGCAATGGTAACCAGAAAAAGTTACAAAACAAGGTCCAGCGCAGGTCTTAGCGGTCATTCGACATTGGTGCTTTTTTGTTAAGAAAGGACAAGGGGAGAAAGCTAAATGCGATCGTACATCTAAAGCAGTAACTGCGTACACGTTGTACCCCATTGCATACTTTGTAGACAAACGCGCATCTTAATTTGTTCCCGAAGCTTAATCGTGCACGTGGGAAATAATGAAGCGCTAACAACTACCCACTAAACAAAACTGTGATACCAGCACTCGCATCCAAATCTCCACTTAATCTCTGAGGGTTGCGCTCTATTTAACTCCAACTAAATGTGTCGTAGGATAAATAATGGAACGTGAAAAAATAAAATCGTGGCAAATGCTACATTGTTCGTTATTCACCCCTCGGGTAGTGTTTCACACGGATATGATAATGCGGGGCGGGAGCTCGACTGGGCGTGGTGGACGCTAGAGAGGTGCGGCAAGGGGTGACGGGGGAATGGGGAGGGCCTCCCATTCCCCCCTTAACCCCCCGGCAGCTGCTTTCAACGTCCCGCTCACCTTCACGAGCGAGTTCAGGAAATTTAATAAAAGTATCGCGTCACGACATCGTTCCTTTAATCTAATGCTTAGAGCCATTGTGTTGAGACAATCGAAGCCTTCTCAGTGGCTTGGTTATAAGTAAAATGAAGATTGATTGAATATTATAATAGATTTTTAAGTATTTTCTCTCTGTTTTGTTTCTTAATACCAAATTGTAGGCAAAAGTTAAATAATAAATAAATAAATATTGGGGGACATTTTAGACACAGCGCCATCTAGCCCCATACTAAGCACAGTTGTAAGCACTACAAAAAGCTTTTGTTATGATGGGATATTTTGCGAGTAGGTAGTACCACATATTTTCCAGTTAGTTAAACATTTTGCACAATGAGAGTATGAGAGAGATTTAAAAACAAATATAGCTGCAGATGATTGCAAGCGTTGGAATCTGAAAGATCAAAATTCTAAATAGCCTGAACTGCGATGGAGATTGGGCAAGCGTGTAAATGAAATCGTCTCATTCGTCACCAAAAAAAAAACAATAAGTACACCACATAATTTACCAAAGTGTTTTTAAATATAGGGGTTCTCAAGCATGTAGGTAAAATGGAGGCTAAAAGTTATATTAGACGTACGTTAACGTTTAAATCTAATCCACTCGTTATTATATAAGCAATAAGTAATACTTAATACGGCATGAGGCGTAATCCACTCGTTATTAAATAAGTAAGTACTAATACGACATTAAGTGAACTGTAAGGAAAGTAAAGACGTTGATAAGTTGATCACGTTGGTCACGAGGTTTGTCACTATCTAAAAAAAAAACCCCTAGAAAAAAGATGAGCAACAGTTGTAGTTCCTTGTTAATTCGTGTTATTAAGACCCTTAACGTAGTCTTCCATGTTAGGCTACAAGCAATCACTCATGTTCCGCCAAATTCGCCATTGCTAGCTGTATTCCCATTACGCCCTAAACAAAACCCGATCGAACAATGAAAATCTATAACTGTCATCGAATAATGAACAAATAGGGTCCCTAACAGCCGCAAACAATCCCTAACTCCGTGTAATTGATAGCAGACAGCTGCCTGGGTTCATCACGACGGCATGCTATTGGTGACAAATTCGTTCCGCGACGCACCCCTGTTGCAGTCAATAGTCATTAAACAATCCCAGTGTTTGCCAGTTACCCCAAATTGCTGCCGGGGGCGTGAACGATGGCAACCCTGCTAAAGACGCGTGAGATTTGATTTGAGAGCTCTATCGTTCTTTTGTTTTATTTTGAGGCCCAGTTAAGGCCCGACCCACACACGGACGGCCTATACCGAGGTCTGGAATTTAACACTTTATCACTAAAGTTACCAAGCGGAAAACATCTATAGTATATGTACTCAAACGCTTTATTTAGTCAAATCATTTATTTATCCAATACACGCTTAAAATTACATCGCTTTTTAGAAAATACACTCAAAGAAATTACTTTTTCCAGTTTTTCATTCAATTTAGACCTACCTTTTTCAAATGTTAGTTTTTGTTATATTTAGCAACAATTTAATTAAGTAGTTATTGCTTTAGTAAAATCATAATAAAATTACGCAAATCCTTGAACAATTTTTTTTTTTTTTACACAAAAACACAGCGCGTCAGAACGTGCTCTGGCAGGGTCACCGCGCATTCATATCGGGTGCTTATCCACCTTATGTAATTTTGCTCAGAGGTAGCTTTAGCAGAATTAACCACAACTTATTTTATATTGGAAATCGTTCTACTTTTGGTCACCTGGGGCCTTATTATTGACTCGTACGCAAGCGTAGCGCATGCGAAAGGAGCTGACTTTCGAACGATACTGTTTGGAATAAGGTTCAATATCGTTTGAAAGTCGGCTCCTTTCGCATGCGCAACTTCAAACAACGAGTGCAACGATTCAAAAATAAGGCCCCTGCTCTTCTGATGATGATTAAAATAAAAATGCGAGCGAAGAGGTGATAGCAGGTTTCTTGTTCCTATTTCACGCGTTAACAGATTCACGTGATATAAATTTGCTTTGAGTATATTGGTGTTCAAGATTATGGTCGAAGGGGCGATTACCCAGAAAAAAATAAGGGTTCCTGAAAGATAGCGGGTGATGCCATGGGCACTAGACATTCATACTTATTCATACCTAATAAATATAATACAATTTACGCATAGGAGAGGCGATATATAAAAATATGGCTACTTACTGTGGGGTAGGTTTACATTCTTACTTTAAGGAAAAAATATTATCATTCGTCATTATTTCAGTAAAACAACTGAATTGTTACAAATGAGTACGAATCAATCATCTAGAGATAGGACCAACGCTGTACAAGCAATCCAGCACAAGTGAAATGATCGCCAAAAGTGCTAGATAAGCGATAAAAATAATTAATGACAACAACAGATTAGCCATGAAGGCACTCCACTGGAGGAGCATTTCAAAAAATAATCTCAGCCTCTTCAACTAGACTACCGAATACACATTACGTTCGAGTGGGTCAACTTATTTGTGTACGATAATTCAACAAGTTTGTCAGCGATAAAAAAATATTCGTTTATGACATACACGAAGCGTTTTGGTTTGGCAATATCATTATTTATATGCAATTATTATATTTGAAAGTGTTCTTGTTCAATGCTCTTAAAAATCTGTATCATTTTTAGATATATTAATACCAACTCTGAAGTTATACGTTAAAGTAAGCGATATTTTTTATAAAGAACTTTAGGTGATTTACAAAATTATGTAAACGTACATAATCTGGCGGCAACATAAAAAATCGAAGAAATAAACGTTATTAATCATGCTCAAATTCACGGTTTAACCGGTCAACATTATCTCTGATCGGGGATAAAAATGTCACCGTCCGTACAAACTGTTTATTTGGGTGATAACAGTATCTAAGGCACGGAGGTATGATTATGCAAGTTCTAGATGTTTATCTCCTGTGAAGTGATAATTTGAGACTTTATCTTTGGCGTTTTCTTATGAAGTTTTGGCAATATTATACTGTTGCATGTTACTTTCACACTTATTTATCGTGAGACGTAGTAAGACCAGCAAACGGTATACCTTATGTCTTTAAGGGTTGTTAAGTCCTCTTGTACATTAATGTATTTATGTGTGCAATAAAGAATTAAATAATAAATAAATAATAATATGTCCCAAATAAATCGGTTTCTTTCGCCTAACAACTGGGTAATATTATGGCTATCAAACGCAAGCATTTTTTTTTTATGAACGTTAAAATAACATATAATGCTCGCCCATGAGCAGCAGCACTCAATGTTATAGGTTATTTCCCAGTATGTTTTCATATTACCCATAGATGAGATTTAATTTAATAATGTTTACTATATTTCTGACTTGAACTGAAAAAGGCTCGGACGACGATTATTTCCGTTGTCGACTACCCGCGTCTCCACCACTGGTGGACAGCGACACAAGTTTGAAAAAAAGACTCTAAAATGGTTAAGATTTTAAAATGGTTCTGTGGTTCAACTAAAAATAGTTAGATCACTACCCATAGTGAAGACCCGTAGTCCAACTAGTTGGACAGAGTAGTTGGACCACGACCCCGTACCGGAAAAAAGTACGGAATTTCAAATTTTACCAAAAAATGTATGTTAATGTATCTAAAATGAGTATTTAAATTGTTATTTTAAATTTAAGTGTTAACAAAAACGTAACACCTTATATTTTCCACCATGGGAATGATATCACCTAAAATCTCTGTTGTGAACTTGTGAAGATATTTACTGCTTTCGAGAAAAAATTATGTTACAATGACGTTGTATGTCAACAGGAATAATATTAACAAGCAGTATCGCGGTCCACTGCTGTAGGGGACTACGGCACAACTTGTTAAAACGTTTCACTGTTCACCATGGTGGACAACGGGAATATTGTAGAAAGTTGTGTCGCTGTCCACCAATGGCGGACACGCACACCGTGGAGAACGGGAATAATCCTCGGAGGAAGGATTTCCCTCTTGGAAAAATGTGATTTCGTCGCCTGCTTAAGAGATTTCAAATCAAAGTAAAAAGCCTAAGTATTTTTTTTTTTTAGTTTATACTTGTCAGTTTTGTACTTGCCGAGAAATGTGGATAAAAGTATTACGTGTACGAAACTGCGACCCGTAAAATTTTTGCTTTGCTAAATGTTATCCTATCTGTTACACCATAGGGCCGATGATCGATTACAGTAAATAATGTGCTTAAAACGTGAAAAAGCCTTGCTTAAACGTTAAGTATGAAAACTCTTACTAAGGGTTATATTATAGTTCTATAGGATTGCCTATGGAGGTGGAAAAGCAGCTGATACTAAAAAAATACGCTTACCACTAGCCTCGTGGTGATCTATGTTCAGCCAGGGCTGGTGATGCCTAAGCAGTTCGTGGGTGTACGGGTGATGAGGAGTCGCGTACGGAGGCAGGTCCAGGGAGCAGCCTCCCAGTGCAGACTGCGACGAAGACTCCAGACCCTTGCCTTCGTTGAGTCCCAGGATGTCGGATATCTGGAACCCGGGCCGCTGGCCTGGCATCTTCATACTGTCCAGCAATCTGGTGAACAACATTTTATACATTAATTTTTTCTTTATTATATACAATGTGTAACAAAAAGGTTGACCAATACTGAAGGGTACGTATGTACACATCACTATGAACAACTTTTACTATGGGGCCAACCCTGAAATCGGGAAAAAATAATCAGCTGTTCCATACATTTTGGCCAAAGTCAATGAACTTTTTGTATGGAACAGCAAAATTTTTTTTCAAGATTTTATGGTTGGCCCCTTCAGTGGGTGGCCCCATAGTAAAAGTTGTTCATAATGATATTACAAACATACCCTTCAATATTGTTCAACCTTTCTGTTACACTTTGTATTATAATTCTTCTGTAAGTGTGTATGTCACTGAACTCCTCCTAAACGGCTGGGTTGATTTGAATATACTTTTTGTGTGCGCTCGTGTGGATAGTTTAGATTCACTTTGTACAGTATAATTATATATTTTAGCTCTGTAAGATTAATATTTGGACCCAGTAGGTGGCGTTGCAATCGGATTCCAGGACTTTTATCTTATTTTTAGGGCAGGACTTGAAAAAGGATTGATCGAACTGAATTATTTGGTTTTTTATTCTCGTCAGTATTGTATTGGTTTAGAAAATAATAAGAAGGTGGTACGAAATTCACCGGGTCATCTAGTAATTTATAAAACATAGTTCAAGGCGATGCTACATTGGCGCTCGTTATGTCATAATGATGAGTAAAGGCTTTCTAGGACTTCTTTTATTATTACTCTGTGCTTTTGGGCATATTCCATACGCAAACAGGCTGTTTTTGTAGTGGTAGTGGTACAATTTTTTCCGTAATTTATTTTAAGAACTAGGCCAAAATGACAGATTCCTTTTTTTTGTTTTATTTATACGGGAATACTCACGTTTAATTAAATCGGATACTCCGACTATAGTTTCGATCACATCCGGTGACAGCCCTGCTTAGCATTAGGTAGTGCTAAGCAGGACGCAGCTGCACGCGCGTCGTGCTCTGTTTTCACTCTTTGAAAAAGGTCGAAACTATAGTATGAGTATCCGATTTAAACGTGAGTATTCCCGTATAAATAAAACAAAAATGTGTCAAAACCACGTCAGTTTTTATAATAAGATTCCTTTTTGTGATTAAAGTGATAATGATTTGCTGATTGATCAGCCTGTTAGTAGTCCGCTGTTGGATATACGCCTGTCCTCGAAGAGCGATTGGACATTGGCCACCACGCTAGCCCATTTGTGGGTTGTTTCATTCACATACGCCTTTGAATATCTTCTCCGGACGTTTGCAGGTTTCCTCACAATGTTTTCCTACTACTGTTAGCTCTCTAGCTGGTTAGTTTTCAAATGAATACCTACGAGTACGAAAAAAACTGAATTACATCACTTTTTTCCAAGTTAAGTAAAACGAATGAAAGAAAAAAGATATGACGAAAACAATAAAGTCCCGTTGGAAATCCTTTGGGTAACGGAAACTTAAAAACAGATAAATTACCATACAAGGTAACAAAATATCACATAATAATTGTCACCAGTAATGAGTTCATTACTGGTGTACCTAAGCATTATAAGCACACATTACTTTCTTTTTTGCGCAGTCGGGTAATAATTTGAAATTTTGAATTTTTGTGCATAATAATTTGAATGATATAAAATACATAGTCCACGACCAAAAACATTTATTTCGTGACAAGGTAATTTATGTAATTGGATTTTGTACCTTCCGCGTAGAGCTTCTACGTCGAACGAAGGCCAAATAAATGACTTTAACGCGCTAGCCTAACTGCTTAAACATTGAATTGCTGATTTAAAAATGGTCATGGTTAACTGCATTTAATGTATTATATTTCGTCATCTCTTAATTTTTTGTAAAGAAACAATGTTGCCAGTTCTGTTATAAAAAAATAAAAAAGCCTCTCAGCATTATGCGTTCGCAGATATATCAAAAAACTAACACCTCATACTTTAAACTCAAACCAATTCAAAAGCTCACAACTTAACATGTAACAAGCACGTCTCGATGGTGTATAATTGAAAGAAAACATTCGAGATTCCGTCGTCCATTCTTGTTATAGAGGACCTCTCGAGGAAACGTGACCCGTATAAAGGAACCTTACAAAACATTCAACACAGTTGGAGCCGTCGCTCCATCGGCTGTCTATTAATATATCAATGTTATTACATGTATCCGTGAGATGTTCCCGCGATCCCGTACGTGACCCGGTGAATAGGCGGCGGCCTCAGAGCCAGCAGGTTGTAAACACAGCTATTAACGAGCTCTCACCAGGAGAGGTGCAAAAAATGTCACGTGGAATGTCACAATTTAGATATCGGATTAGGCTTGTAACACTGAATAATCAGTTTGGTCAATATAATAGTCCTAGATTATTTACGGGATATTTAGGTACCTTGGTTAAGTATTAAAACGAGCTCCCAATATACCAGCGCAGTTGCATGCACCATGATCACGCGGGCAAACAAACTGACAACCATAATAAGTTAAAACAGCGGTCAATATAATTATATAATTATTTGACTGCCATATAGCTCAGCGGTAGCGTGTCTGCCTTCAGAGCTGTAGGGCGTGGGTTCGATCCCCACCAAGGGCAAACATTTATGTGACGAACATAAATGTTTGTTCTGTGTCTGGGTGTAGTATGTATTATAAGTATGTATTTACAAAAAAAAATATGTATATAAGTATTTTATCAGCTATCTGGTTTCCATATTACAAGCTTTGCTTAGTTTGGGGCTAGATGGCGCTGTGTGAAAAAATGTCCTGCGATATTTATTATTTATTTATTTATTAAAAAACTGTAATAAGAGCTTTCGTTGCACCGATCTCACGGTGTCTTCCTATCTATCTTGCAAAAAACGTTCTTTTTTCCAGGATAATAAGAAGAAGGCATCTGTAGGGCGTCCATTTATGAGGGGCAATTACTTTTATTACCTGCAACTAAATATATAAATTGTACCGACCTAATTAATTATTAATGTGCGTAACAATAACGTCGCCCCGTTCACTGAAGAGAGAAGTAAAAGTAGGGCCTTCGCTATTCTGTGGTCCCATTGATCTGTTACTGTGTGATATTAAAACAAAACACTTGCCCGTTTCCCATATTAAGTACTAAGATACCTGGTGATGCGACAGTGTCACAAAAAAAATATGTAATCAAGTACTTAATTTTGGTTACTTATTTTCTTGCCAAAAATGCTAAAGATATAAAAATGCATCAATTATCCAAATAGAATACCGACGGCAAAAGTTGCGTCGAGCAATTTAGAATTTAGATCGTTGACGAAAATCGGTCAATATCCACTGTAATTTGAACGGGGTCGACACCCACATTTTATATAAAAATTTCACAGATGATCGAAGACGTATGCGATGCTCACCCCGGAAACGCGGAGCGGAAGGCCGCCGGGTAGAGAGCCGGCAGGAAGGCCGGGCCCCATGGCGGCAGCAGGATGGGGCTCCACGCCAGGAACGAAGCCGGCGGCAGCAGCGGCGGCGGCGACCGCGCGCTCTCGCCTTCTTCACACTTCATCTCCCGACCGGGAGAGCTCGACTTCGGAATAATGTTGACGGCTATTGTAACACCCGCGCGACACGTGCTGCGCCCGTCGACGCCGCGTCCGCACTAAACAACCCTCGAGTGGTGCTCGGGGTGAAGCACACCCCGCGCCGCCCTCGTGCCTCGACAGCCTACTCAGCTCCGGACTAGCCTCGAGGGTTCTCCAGGCGTGCGCGCCAATGACGGCGCGCCGCGCGCTGGGCGGGACTCGCGCCCGCCAATCGCGCCCAGGCCGAAGCCTTCCCAGCAAAAAAAAACTGGAGTATACACTTTGAATAGAGGAGCTTTTCGACGTAGCGCGTTATGTTATGTCGCTTTTTGTAATGAGTGCGAGCATTAAGCCCATTGTTGAGGCCGGGTTCGTTATGGACGCCGCTCCAAGCGCCCGGATAACGATTTTCATTTAGAGTGTTTTAATAAACCCCTGTAAGCCGCATGTTTGTGTAACGTTAGAAATATTATTTTTTGTGTTAAATCTCCATGAATGGGATGGTCGCACATGAAAATGACTCTTCACATTTACAATTACTTACTATGGTACTCGCACATTACGGGACCTATAAAACGTAGCAACTTTATATTTTTGCAAAAAAACGGGATAGTTTGAGTACAACATATTCATATATCTATACTATACATATAAAAACGCGGAGATCCAGAACAATTGTTACTACACCTTACGAGAAAGGATCATCTAATACTGATTCAACTGGCATAAAAATCGTTTGCGCGATCAAGACTCACGATTCATAATACCTTGAATAAAACTACTTTAAGTTATATACATTATATACTACCTACCTACATTGAACGCCAACAAAAAAGCTCTCTCAATTATTTTCCAAAAAGATTCAACGAGTAGAGTATTATCTCATTCTAACGGCAAATCTCATGCACATGTTCAAGTCAAGTCAAGCCCAAAGCCGACGGAAGACAATGCAATTATTGTAGACCTGTTGTAGACATTCTTAGAACAGATTGAAAAAACCCACAGGAATGATTTTATGACTTGCACGTGTGCACTACCATTGTTTTCTTTTTCATTCAAATGGCGTACTTGCAGAATATTAAGACTTGAGAAAGATAAATAAAGGTTTGTGTGATTATGTTAGTATTTTGCAAAATTACGGCCAGTAAACAATACTTTGTCAATGAACACTATATACTTCAGAAACACTACTTTGGCCTACTATACCTTTACGGAGATTGAGTATTTCGCTGAGAACGACTTTGATGCCATATTGAGATCGTTAAAAACACTTGGTATAAATGAATGGAGTTTTCTTTATCGCCTACTGTCTTATGTTTTCAGATTTACTTTGTTGTTTTAATTCTACAGTAAAACGCAGAACAGGGGCATTATTTTTAAATCGTACGCAAAGTTGCGCATGCGAGCGGAGCCGACTTTCAAACGATATTGAACCTTATTCTGAACAATATCGTTCGAAGGTCAGCTCCACTCGCATACGCAAGTCTTGCGTACGATTCAAAAATAAGGCCCCAGAACCCTTTTAGCAGAATATACTAATTGTATACTTATAGATGAAACAGTTGGGGCGATATTTAATCCCACTTAACTTCATAATTGATATGAATTTAATTTTAGTGTGAATCAAATTTTTGTCACGAAAAATTTGTTCATAATGGATAGCACTGCGGCCGCAGCTAGTATAATACAATATAATTATATCCATAAGGGTATGAATAAAATGACCTGACGCTAATCTGCTGTTTTTATTTTACAACCTGCAGATGTGCAATTGGAGATAAATAGCAAACAACTCAACAATAGACAATGCGGACTTAACAGATTAAGGAAAGCAAGTTACTTGCTTGACTAATTTCAGCTAAAACTTTAGTATGGTCGGTTGTGACAAGATTCCAATTAAAACCATGGTAACTACATCTTGGCCTATACGGTAGAAAAAGGTATGTAATATGTTCACGTCACTGTTACGCCACATTCACATGGAAAATGCCCTAAGCTTTTAATTCGAAATGTAAATAAACTTCACAATTGAAAAATACTTGATAAAATCATTAATAGTATTCATTCATCATCTTAACCCATATCGACCCATTGTGGAAAGTCAAATATGTCTTCAAAAATATAAGTAGATGTACCTACCTACAATTTCTATGTTGAAAGCCTTTTGGAATAAGACCCGCCTTACAATCTCAGATATTAAGTGCGGATTAAATCTCGGGCCCGTACCAATCAGCTTCCTAAAATTCACGGTCAGTTATTAAAATTATTATCATTCGTTTTTCAGTTAAGGAAACCTAGATTATATTAATTATGTCTAGTGAAGACTCGGACTATAGCTTAATCACACTTTGAAGGACGTATCAAGGTAGCTTATGCCCAGCATGATATGCATTTCTATCGAGAAGAGTATAATTAACCGTGTTTACAACCGTAGAATTTACTAAGACGGATGTTCGACTGTAACATACAATATTTGTTGGCTTTAAATATAGTAATTTGTCTAAATAACATTGATTTTGCGAGGGGCAACTTTGGAATATAGACCCTTTAGAAGCATCAGCAGAAATAAGGATAATAGAAAAATCTTCACCGCGATATAATCCGTCAAGTTATAGTATTGGACAAGTAAAAAGTCTCTTACCTGAGCCTTTACTCATCAAACTACACATGCATACATTTCACCATAAAGGGCAACAACAAAGGCCAATTATTTATATTGGGAGCTTCCCCTAAGTGGCGTGCACGGAACGTTTAATTGACTTATTGAGAATGAGTTTTTAAAATGTCTATCGGTACAATCGGCTAAGCGCATCGTTGTTTTTAGTGTATTTTGTAGTATATGTCAGTTTTTTTTATCGACAGTAAACATTGATCACGCTGAGCATGGGCATGCTTGTAGAAACACATTTACTCAAACCTGTCTTAGAGTCTTCAATAACAGGATTTTATTTTTCTAGCGTGTTTCTAAAATTAGCATTCGTAGTTAGATATATTAAAGGTTAGCTAGCAATGCCTGCAAATTATTTTATATAGTATATAGTATTCACTTTTTTTTTTACATTAGTAATGTTTTTATTGGTTCCTCAAAAATGTACAAGAATGAATTTAACATAGGCACAAAGGTGGGTTCTTAAGGCTAAAAAAAAACATTTTTTTTCCAAACTATCCCGCCATTACTAATTATTACTAATTTAAAGTCGACTTATTTCATATTCCACTTTAACTCCATCTCTACATTCACTCTGCTGTCACTACGCAATACGCATATTTATATGACACCTCTTACGCAGTTCATCAACAATCCAACCCTCAGGACGCCTCCTTAGTTAGCTATTCTTATTATACTTCTAATATAGTAAATATATTATGCACTATATTCAGTGAGGGAAATCCTTCCTCCGAGCTATTTAATAGTTCATTCTGAAGTTTGATCGTGTACTAGCAGCTACAAGGGCCAGATTTATAGGGCGGGCGGCAGGTGCGCTCGCCCTCGCTACACGCCTGCACGGGCCACTACCCACCGACATTATGCGACCGATAAACGCTTCAATCATCTGTGTGAGAGATACCGCCGAGAATCGTGTGGTGTGGTGATACGATACGTGACCTATTTTATGTAACAATATGATGAGTAAAAGTTGTTGCTAAGCAGAGTGACTATGGTTAGCTCTTCTCTATCTACGGACCTACTCTACCGGACTTTGTTTGACCTATATTTTTTTTTAAGAAAAAGCGGTTTTTGTGAGATAGTCCACCTGATGGTGAGTGATTGCGGCCTCCTAAGGACACCTGCGAGACTTAAGGTGTTGTTGATGTTCTGTTAATATGTACGAATTTAATATGTTATATTTACTTACATAAGTATTTTTAATCATTTTAATGTATTGTTTTAATTTTAATTTAATTATTTTTAATAATCTTTTCTTCTAGCTTGTCACACGCCTTCGCGTCACTGTAGGTGTGGCAAGCATTTATTAATAAATTACTTGAAATGTCGTTGCCAGACCGGAGAGACTTATATGAACTACAGATAATTTTTAATAATACGATAGTAATAAAATACCTATTTACCTTATCTATTTGTAGCTTACCTCTTACCTCTACCAAACCCTCCAGCAGGCCTAGCATGCGCACCGCGAGAAAATTTAGTCGTGTCTTTATGTCGTGCGAAAACGAGACAAACTTATACAGATTCGTAGCCTTGTCGTTTTTAAGAATCGAGAAAAATTTCTCGCGGTGCGCATGCTAGCCCTGCAGGCAAAGCAAACTGTTACTGTGGCAAGATAAGTATGCGTCATGTTATTCAAAACCAAAGAACCGGTTTAACAGATGTTTGGACGAGGGATGAGTCAGTGAGGGTGGTTTACCGAAATGAATAATTGTTAAAGTTAGGTTCCTAGCGCACATTGCCATCGATATCCAACTAATCATTACCATTAATCAAATCCTTTTTAAATCCAAAACCAAACCTACAATAATTAAGCCCAAAATGTTAACCAACTGTGACGTTAGTTCCGTATTTGCATCCCTTAATGATAAAATAATAGGGACTGATAGTAGACACGATAGGAATGTAATTTGTATAAAAGTAGGATATTGTATTGAGGAACTCGCGCTGCTCGTACCAAGCGCCGACGGCAGCGCAAGAAAAAACAACCCCATGCCCGAACTTAGCCGATGCCATTACGGCAACGGTACTGCTGCCTGTCAAATTAGATGCCAACTTTTTGCATAATGTCTAGATTTATGATCTGAGAAAATACAACTGAAATTAGAATCGAAAATTCAAGGTAAATACGCCGACGGTGCGCGTTGCGACGGGATCTGGCACGTAAATTAAAGACCGCACCACAATCGTGACCTAGATTGTGGCATGGAAAAAACGGCAATGACACACGCGTCAGTCAGCACCCGCGGTGCTTCGACTGGATTTACGAGTGATGGAACTACTTTACACAAGTTTGCGCTCCTTGCTAGCGGCGAGAGGCCAGCTCGATGGCTTCACGAATATTTCGTTATGGCAATCTGGTTAGGCGCACTGAGCCTAAATGGGCGGAAGCACGCTAACCTGCGAAGAGGGTTTCCAAACCAATTAAGGGCTCCACGAAGGCATGGGAGAGTCCGCAGCTGGTGGATTACGAGCTCGATGGTACTCAGTCCGCCGATTCATCGCCGACGGGACTAGAGTGGGACACGCAAACGTGTGCCAACCATTCGACCGGAACTTTCTAATGCTTTATAGCACTACTAATCAATACTTGAATCCGATATTTTTTTATGAATGTAGTTAGGTATACCTACATATGCATCTTTTAAATCATTATTGCGAAACTATTTATAAAACATGATTCACGCAACTTTTCGTAGGTATAGTGCATGCAATCAGATTTTTATTACGCAGATACGCTACTGGGAATCCGCCACCCTCGAAAAACAAACTCTTGTTTGATATCCTTGTACACGCTATTATTGTTAACCTTACATAGAGAAAACCTAAAGAATATGCGTAAGTAATAAGTACCTACCTATAAAACTGTTATATCTAAAAGAGCTGCTACCTACTACAAAGTCATGTTCAATTACCACTGCACTCGGGTAAATTTGCGACTTGGAATTTCAACGACATTGTCATATCGCGTGCATAATGCAGCCGCACAATTGCTTACCTTTCAAACTACGTTAGAAATTATTTTACGGCTCTTTATTCGCAATATAACGAACTAACATGCAAATGTAGACCAAAACTGATAAAAATACTTTAATGTTGTTAAAACCATAGCACGGTTGAAATTAAATTTTATTGCATTTTATTATTTTGTGTTAAGGCACCAGTTTGAATGATGACCAGATTGAACGATGCTTACACCAAACAAAGTGAGTTATAGATACTGGGTAGGTCGGGGAGGTGACAATAATAATCAAAGTATTTAAAAATTTGTAAAGAAAACGGTGGGACGAAAATATAGCAACTTCCTATATGTACTAAACCTACCACTCGAGCGCCACGCCATAATCATGCTGCTCGACAGGATTTTTCTAAACTTTACATTTTGGTACAGACAGACTTGGGTTGGGGAAGTACCTACCGCTTAACATTATGAATGACGTCGAAATGTCCAGAACTTCTTATCTCAGAAATCTAAACACGTGTAGGCTAGGTCACTAAAATGACAAGCTATGTCATTTCAGTGATCTCAGTGGGTGGGAAATACCTGGTAGAAGAAATGCTAAACTCGTACTAACAGTGATCTTGGTGCACATCATCCTAATTTGTAGCATTGTTTTTTTTTTTATACTTTCAAGTGACGAGACGAGCGAAACGTTCGCCTGGTGGTAAGCGTCAAGCCTGCCACTAACAGTAGTAGCAGTGCCAGAATTGTGAACTTGCGAACACAATCCTGCGCTCGTCACCCTGAGATATTAGATGTTAAATCTCTTCATACCCAGTAATTTCCTGGTAATATTGCCCTTCAAACCGGAACACTAATGCTTGCACACTACTGCTTGGCGGTTGAATAACTGGCAAAGGTGTGGTACTTCCCCAGGCGGACCCAGCACTAGAGTCCTACCACTACAAAAATCGATTAATAATCGAACGTTAAATCGATGGAACGAGATACTTACGCGTAAGAGTTATAGTTGTATCTATAGTCTTCTTCATGCTGCGGTTGCCGCGCCTGGTAAGGGTCGGGACCGTAGTCCGGCGGCATCATGGTCCAGTTGTTCTCGTTATAGTTGTAGTAATCATATCCCATCTCCCCCTCTCCCATCATTCTCATCATACACCACTCGACCACAAACAGAACTTCACTGACTCGCGAGAGCCTATCGGAATTGTCTCATCGATATAATCGGAGTATTGCTTATTGCCTCAAATCTCCGCAGATAACACTTGGGATTAATTATTCGATATGACAATGGATCGGGCGAGCGCGTTCCGTCGGCCGATCGTATCGACTGATCGATGCCTCACCGGCCCTTATCAATAAAATTGTATCGTTATCATATCTAACAGCTTTCCCCGATAGAGACTTTTATAATAGGCGCGCTGCGAACTCGAAGCGACGCCAATATTGTAGATATAGCTTTATCTGTGTCAGATGTACCTAGCCAGAAACGTGCCATTGTCAACGGCGGCCGACTGGGCCGGTAGTGTTATGAAATCCAGGAATGACAGGTGATGGAATGAGAATTTTGATAAACTGCTATGACTATTCGGCCAGGCTTGGCTGACGTGCTACGATACCTGCGTGATAACGAATTTATGGACTGTTTTATCTAGATTTTAATATTATGCTTGCACTTATTAGATTTTTATATCGTGTTATTTTTTTTGCCTGCCAGACCCATCGGCATCATTTCTTTTATATACTTACGGTTTAGGACAGTATTTATGTACCTCAACGGTTATCTACGGTCAGCGGTAAGTACCTGCTTATTGATAGGTAGAGCCATGGTATAAATAGTATGCCAGGTATGACACTCCCGAGTGACAAAGGTCACGTGGGTGACACAAACCTACGTCATCGACGTGAAATGACCAGTAGCGTGAAATCATAACTCCCCGTTCTCCGCATATTACCTGTGGGAACCCCATAAAACTATGTGATTTTGGTTGAAATTATGTTAATTCGTGTTTAACTTGAATCATTTCGCTTGAGCGGACACGAAATTACCCTTGAAATGATTTTTGTATTTTATAATTAATAAATTATTAACAGTTTTGATTCCCTATTTTCCAATTTTGTTGCCATAAAGTGGCAACTGGAGTAACGTAAGCAAGTGACACTCCCGGAGTAGCCATGGATCATGGGTAGAGCAACCTGTCCTGTCGCCTTATAGGCTAATTAATTTTACTACCAGAATTACGGCAAAACGATGATTGCGTTTGAGGGTGCGCGCCTTTACAGCAAAATATCTTCGGAAATAAAAATAAAAAACTCGATAAATACATTCAAAAATAAACTTGCCGAACTTATTATCAGAGACAAACTAGTTTAATAAAAAAATGCGAGTTAAGCTCAGAACAGATGGATTTGTGTTATTTGACAATTTGTTTCAATTGTACCTACATTCATACATTACATTAATTTGTTAATTCTATTTGCATTGTATATTATGTCTTGCGACAATGAACTACATAAAAATATTATAGCAGTGCTCTCATGGAAGTGATGTATTGTCTTATAATGAGAATATATATCTTTATACCTACCAGTCATATTCTACTATAGGTATATGTTATAAGTAGTCCTGGTTTTCAATAAAGTCAGACTGGCTTTCATGGAGACAAGACACGGATCCGATTATCTTGCTATTTACTGTATCTGTATCGAAGAATGTCATGACAAATATTTTACTGTACATTTTTCGTATCATAAAACACTTGGGCACTCAAGTATTAGTACACATACTGACCTAGCTCTGACCTGCTGATTTATCAATAGTGAGTTCATCTCTTATACTCACGGCATTCATCTTCTAAATTATTACAAACAGCTCATTAGGACAAGTTTTCTTTAGAAACAGTTGACAGTCTGAAACATTACAAAGCTTTGTTCCAGTGCCAAAATATACCCACACCTTGTCCCTAGTCACCCTAGGGCAAATGGACGTCTGTGTAAACGAAAGGTAAAGTTCAAGCGAGTCACCTTGCGTGAGCTTTTGTTACTATTCCGATTCAAAAATATGTACTTACTACGTAAGGATTCCTATATAAAGCAGCGACAATGATAAAATGAATGGACGGGAAATAAGCGCACGGATTTTGAAGACTATCGGCCTTACTTAAAAAAACTTTTCAACCGTTAGTCACTGCTTAAGATGCTCTGCCATCTTCTCTCTGACATGAAGTTGCACGTGCTAGAAAAGGACAGAGAAGTTTAAGCAGTGACTAAGAGAATCGAGATTATTTTAGGTAAGGCCGTATATGTTGAGCGCCGGGTCTCCACTCGCGTCAGTCATACTCTGTATTTGCGACATGCGAGCCGTACGATACGACAATACAAACTTCTAATACATGTACATTTGTACATGTGTTCTCTTTTTGTCATGCAGTAATTAGATTCGCTATCTCTATTTTCTGGCAAATGTATATGCAAACTTTTAGCTAGATATGCTTGATTGTGTTGTCTTGTTAATTTTGAACGATTTGCAAGCGCTGGGCCCGTCCATTCCAATAAAACCGTCGCTAATATAAAGGATGTCTCAGTAAGAACTTGAATTTGGAATCGCGCGCCATTCGACTATCAATTGTTGAGTAAGCCTTGTTTGGTATTTTGTTTAAATTAAACCATAGAAATTTACGGAAAACGTTTGTTAATTGTGAAAATTCATTACTATTTTTTTTTATTTTTCGACGGCCGTCGTTACCGGGCCATGTTGACAGGCTTTTTTTGGAAAGAATTGGACGGAATGGACTTAAATGAGATGTAGTTTCGTTTTGGAAACCAAAGCTGGCCATCAAGAAGTTGGTATTTATAAACTTCTTTAGATTATTTTCTCTGGGGTTTCTGAAAAATAAGGTCTATATAAATCACCCTGACTGAGACAACTGAGGAACTCACAGAAGAAATTGCACGCCAAATCCGTGAAATTCAGCAGCCCTTACTGCAAAATTTCGTCAAAAGAGTACATTCCTGCCAACAGAGCAACGGCTGGCATTTAACCGATATTTCGTTACATGTGTAAATGTAATTACTGCCTGTGTAATATCAAATAAATGTAAATAAACCAAAAAAAATATAAAAATAATTAAGAGTTCTTGCTGAGACACCCTTTATTAGGTACATTTTATGAAACAACAAAATTTCTGATACAAATATCACTAATTTAAAGAATACTGAAACTGTATTTTTATGTAGGTAATTTGTAAAATATTTCGTGTAAGCATATTCAGTAAAAAAAATCGCAGCCAACACATATCTCAATAATTTTCCACAGTACCAGCGATATCAAGTGTAAATATTTTCTTGGGCATCATTTTACATGATAAAATATATAGGTATAAATATGCCTACATATAATATTCTCTGGTATACATATACATATTTTTAAATTAAAGAAAAACGAACTTTATGATTTCTAACTTTACTGCCCAATTTCGGAAGAGTCTGCTTATAGAATCGCGACAGTTTGTGGGCACTTTTAATTACTATCAAGTTATTATTTTACTCCCAAAAAAATGTATGTACCTCTGGTGGGACTCGAACCCACAATCCTCGGCTTAGGAGGCCGATGCCTTATCCATTGGGCCACAGAGGCGTGCTGGCTAGCGGCCCGAGCGACGGAACACATGCCGGCAGCGTTGCGTCATCATGACGACACGCACGGCGGACGCTGATAGTGGGCGGCCTTACCACTGATTTGTATGTTATTTTGATCAAACGCTCCAACTAGTAGGTGTGGTTATAATTAAATTAAGTGTTCATGTTTTCTCAGCATGTTGTTTTGGTTATGATGTAGAGTAGCAGCTGACGTCAGCGAGAGCTAATTTGTAATGTCGGGCCGGGTAATCTGGTCCTCCTCTCTATTTAGGGAAACCTTTATTGTAGATATGTTAAATTTCTTGACCTCTTTGTAAGAATTAAAGTATTTATAGACGAGAATTTAAGGTTAGTGGTAGGTAAGTACGTATTACAACTAATTACGTATGTCAGTCAAGTAAAAAGGAAAACTGATCGTGTCACCAAAAACGGTATAAGGTATCCAATCGTATAAGCCCATAAATGCAAGAAACCTGAGAATGTCGTATGCATGCGTTTGCGCCGCATAGGTATCAACGCATGCGCACGCCCTATGCAAACAAAATGTGTAAGATTGGTATTCATATATTCAGCCAGTGTTTGATGAAGATAATGTTTATTGGTTAGAAGAGGAACATTGTTATGAGAAAGATTATAATGATAAGGGCCTCAATTTTCAAAAAAATACCTACTTTGGTCTGTTAGCTTCTATTGTATGGAAAATATGTGTGTATGATGTGATAAATAATACCTACATAAAAGTTTAATACAAGTAAACGCCATAAAGGTATTGTTTTGCTATTACCTACTTAACCAGCAAAATTAAAAAAATCGACAAGATCCGGCTTCTTCTATGCAAGTCTGGCCCTAAAGTCCTCACGTCGTTTTTGTAAGATATTTATAAAAGATCTATCTATATATTGTGTTTATCACGTCAAAAATATCCTAAGCATCTGGATAAGTATTCGATCAGTAGGTCTCTACCATTGAGCGGACTACAGAATTCGAACGCCTACTATCTTACGGCCAGTCCCCAAAAGCGATCTCAATCCATTTTTATCTCAGATCGTACTTTCGATCCGATTTTACCAAAATATAATTTTCAATATCCAAGCCGTAGATAGCAGTAGCGATGTGAAAATGCTATTTATCCTCCAGCGGACGCCAATCCAAGATAACCGCTTTTCGGATCGTTCTCTGCTCGAGGACTAACACAGGACGAGGATCGATCCCGAATCGATTCCATCGATTGAATATTGGAACCCGCCGTTAGATAGTTTTCAAAATTGCTGTCTTCTTTTGTTCTTAAAAACTGTTTTTAGGACTGTGAGAGTAAGAAGGTACTGACCATCTTTACCATAAGGGCACACGGGGCCCGTGCCCAGGGCCCCCATCCTCAGGGGGCCCAGAAGGACCAACAATTTCTCAAGCATTTATTCTCAAAGTATTTATGTCGGGCACTGTGCCAGTGAGCACCGGTGTCGAAAATAAAACTTACTTTTGTCTTAAAATGTACGTCAAAATGATGTCGAATTTATTAAACCAAATCAAGTGAAACTTGATTGACTTGTTGTGTATTGCCTTATTCATTAAAAAAATCCATAACATTTAAATAGATTTTGACTTATTTGGCTTAGTTAGGATAGATATAGAAAAATGTTAGTATAATTCACTTTCTCTACTTTCCAAAAGGGCCCCAGCATCGTTTAAGACGCCCTTGACTGTGAGGTTGAGAATATGGCTATGGCGTAAGGGCTCGAGGTACAAATGTACAGGGTTACGCGGACGTCTAGTACCTACTAAGCCAAAAAGGATGTCATTGTGCTCGTAATTGTGAACTATTATATGAAGATTTGGTTAGCAGAAATGCATGTCTTCCAACATGCACAGTGCACAACGTGAACAGTGCATGTTTCATCAAAATCGGATCAGTTGTTTTCAAGATAGGTATGGACTAAGTGTGACGGCTTGGCTTATGAAAATTCTTATTGTGTTGAAAGGCCATACTCACGAGTTACTCCCATAATGTCCGAAGTTTGAAGTCTTATTAACAAGTTCGTCCGAAGTTTTATATTGAGGATTTGTTAGAGGAATAAATTAATTTCACTTATACCTGCAACTATTAAAAAAAATGCTGTTCCATACAGTTTATCAAGAGTGAATGATATTTTCATATAGAACGGCTTATTATTTCGCGATTGAACCTGTAGTAAAAGTAGTTGGTGAGAAATTAGCACACCCAATCTTATATCCTTGTACCTATAGACCAAAAGATTTGGAGCAAGTACAAGTAACTTTTATTATGAAAACTGACGTGGTTTTGACACATTTTTGTTTTATTCATACGGGAATACTCACGTTTAATTAAATCGGATACCCGTATTCCCGTATGAATAAAACAAAAATACAAGTAACTTAAAAAAAAATGCAACCGACTTAAAATTAATATGGGACCATCTCGGGGGTATCAAACAAAAAAGAATTTTCAAAATCGATCCACAATTGACGGAGAAATCGGTGAACATACATAAAAAAAATACATACCATCGAACATATAACCTCCTCCTTTTTTGAAGTCGGTTAAAAAGTACGGTCTATTTGAGTGAGTAAATAGTATGAACGAGTTACATACAAACACTTGCTTGATCTGTTGATAGTTGTGATTTCAGAACGGATCCCAAAGGAAAAAGTAGCTCATTATGAGTATATTACCCTCGTTTTGGCTTAGTATACCCGTCACGCCTAACCGTATACAGCATTTGTCATTGTTACACATTTAGTTTTAAAGAAAACTTTTAGAGATTTCGGGTATTAAGGTGTTAAAATTATACAAACTTAATTCTTTTATTTTTTTGTATAATAGTTTTATAAATAGAAATAATATATTTATGTTACTCTTAGCTAACAGGAATAAACTAAATATTATATCACATAATTTTATACATTTATGCAAAGCTGCTGTGTACCGCAGATTTAAAAAAACGTACAATGCAATAGGTAAGAAAAGTGATCAAAGTGGAACTTTACCAGAAAGCCTAGTAAATAAGCAGCGATAAAATGTTTTACCTCAATAACAAAACAAACCAAGTGAAATAACAAAAATAGGAAAGGGCCGAGCATAACTTTCAAAAGGACAGCCTGCAAAACAAATAATATGAATCGACTTAAAAAAAGTGGGTTATGAAATAAATTAAAATCTTTTTTGCAAGCCGTACCAAATCTGACCCGACTGTAGTTGCAGTTACTGTTGACGCCACAACATGGCGCCAAGTTCGTCCTGTTACTAATTTTATCGCATTGTGTATTCAGGCCCTATAAAAAGGATGGACATTTCATCGCAACGCACATATTAAACCTACTCACCTACTACTATATTAATCGTTTCCAAAACCAAACTTAGGAGCTAGTTCCCATTTTTGGAAGGCTAGGCGTGTCTAACGTCTTTGGTTTCACCGTCACTTATAAACTAGGTGAGTAGTGGTTATACGTAGACGAGCATAACGGACATATTGTTCGTATGAATGAGTGAGTGAATGAATAAATGATTATCTATTTGACGTAAGTTGCTGCGAGTAGTATGGAGCTTACGAATAATTCCATACTATTCTGACGCACACACGAGCCCTGGCAATGCACATCAAATCCTAATAGCCATACAATAAGGTCGACTCGTTATAGATGTGTCCGAGCGGTGATACATTGGTCGTGATTTTGAGTAAAGATTTACGTCTAGTTTCTTTGAAGCAATGATTTTTATGTGTGTTCAGTTTACAAAAATACCTATCTTACAGAGCACTTGAGAATATTCTGGCTTAGCGTCTGCAAAATGATTAATGTCATTGAAGGCCTGCCATTATCTACTCAAATAAACAGCATATCTAATACTTGACAGAAATCAGTCTTCTTCTGTATAGAAGCATATGAAATCAAATACACTATTACAACATTTCATCCCAGGAAAATAAATGATAAACTAAAAGCAGTCATCTACTTAGAAAAAATAAGAATAATACAGAACACTCTAATTAGTAGAAACCGGATTATATGCAACATAAAAATCCTTGAAATATGCAAGAAAATAGGCAGAATATGGCGAAATTAAAAGAAAAATTTTAAGTACCCAAACAAAGAAAAAAAGCTAGTTTTCATTTTTTTTGTAGGCGAGTGTGACGTTCTTCTGTCTCTGATAATTTTGTTACGTCGTAACTGCCAAAACAAAAGATGCGCGCGGCTACTGACCCTGCGTTCCGAAATGCGATAAAAGTGATAATATCGCGAATCCGACTAAAGTCACAATATAGTACATTATGATACAAGTGTGCTATGTTGGTCATTACACTAGAGGCGGTATTAAGCGCGCGAGCCGCAGGCGAGCGCGATAAGGAAGCCGAGAGTGTATTGAAACATAGCACAAGAGTTTCATACGACTGTTTCATCACACTTGCGAGGAAAAAACCAACTTTTTTTGATAATATTCAACCACACAGAGAAAACGTCAACAAACATTTGCGGAACATGGCGCCCAAACCAACAATGCGCGCGCAGGTTGACATTTACTTCAGCGGAATAAGAACTCTTTGTTGGTATTACAAAAAAACTGCAAGTATTACCCGGCTATATTGAGAGTGCTTCGTTTACATACGTCTAATTGCAGTCACGTACAAACTTGACTTTACCGGGTTATACCTATTATAGCACAAGTGCCGTAATATAAAGTAAAAAGCACGCGTGCGTAATAGCTTGGATTATGAGCCTAAAACCGATGCAATAAGATCCACTTTACGAGCAAATGTGATGAAAAAAATATTACTCAATAGCCCTTATATTTTGTGACTATTAAATTTGATATAATAATATTGTAAATGTACCGATAATATGCATCATAACTAGATCTTAGGTAAAATATGCTATTACCGCTGAGGATGGCTTAAATATGCAAATGCATATAATCCGGTCTCTACTAATTAGATTCAATAGCGATTTACATATTTTACTTATCAATTCTACAAAAGGAATGCATTGGATAGTACTCAGAAAAAATAAGAATACACGGTAAGTCTGTTTTCTCTAATTTGTCTAAAAAGATAAACAAACATGGCGGACTGCCAACCAATCACAACCGTTAGATTTGTCATTGGTTGAAAAAATCCATGTCTTTTACACAATATAACACCTGAGATAAAAACTACTGCACTGTACTTAGACGATACACTAGTACGGTACATTTATCAAGTTTACAAGTAATTAATAATTCTCTACTTAATAAGGATAACAGGTGCTCTAACTAAACCTTGTATTTCTAGCTTATTCAAAAAATAACCAAACATGGCGGACTGTCGACCAATAGCAAGCACTAATTATAGACATAAGAGTGGTCATTGGTTGAAAAACGCGATATTTATTTCAATAAGACACCTAAGAATATTAACAGACTTGCGAATCCACTACGCCACACGAGAACAAAAGAGAGGGAAATGTTTTCTCCCTCTTACGACGACTGCCGTAGTCTGGGTAAATCAAATCAGCAGGTCTATTACTAGTTGTGTCTTATTGAAACAAACATGGCGTTTTCAACCAATCACAACTCTTGTTTCTATCACATTGTTTGTGTTTGGTCAGCAGTCCGCCATGTTCGTTTTTTTTTTTAACGCTTATGAGTATGCGCTAGACCACCAACTCGCCTGTTCATAAGTGACGATGTGGTCGAGGATGAAGCACGCAGACTTAGAAGGTACCTATTCACTCTTTTAGCCATTTTGTGCAAAAAAAGAACTGCCGTGGTATTTGAAGTCGCTGCTGCGCTATATTACCTGTTTTATTTAGGTAACAACCATAGAAAAACAATTCAAAATTAAAAATTCAAAAACATTTATTGTAAGCTGCGTATTATAAGTTGGAGTCATCACAATAGGAATCAGCAGCTATCCTTTTGGGCATACAATAGTACAATATGTGTGTGTATGCACATTAGCTGAGTTTGACATATGCCAGAAAAACGGAACGGGTTGTCATTTGAAAATTATTACGTTAGCCACTATTTGGCCACGACTGTTTTCTTTCTGCACAAACTCTACATAAATAGACTTTAGAGTACTACAAAATCTTCATAAAAAAATGATGTACTTAGTTCGTAGCACGCGGTTCACTTATCAAGTCTACAAGAATAGTGCACAATCTCTCCGTTGGGGTATCTGACGAAGGCGCTCTGGTTCCCGAACCGTTTCTTGCAAACAGGACACACATTGTAGTCGTTTATCACTACGCTCTTCGACTCGTGGTATTGTTTCAATTCTTGTATCTGCAATTTAAAATATTATTAAGTAATTGAAAATATATTAAATATATATAGTGTAAGGAGGCGGTACAAGTTTAACTTTTTTTTTATTCCCGTCATAAAACCAAAAGTCACCAAAGTAACACGACAAATGTCATTAAGTATAGTCCTAATAACAATACTTTAGTTAAATTAAATAACAATAAAACCGTAACGTTTTCGGTTTTTGGTTCATTATTATCAAAAAGATAATAGCAGTACAAGTCTGTTTTTCCCTGGCAAGTGTGATGAAAAACGTCGTATGAAACGCGTGTGAATTGATCATTACACTCTCGGCTCCCTTATCCTATGGTTTATCCATTATCCTTGTCTAATGGTATGATACAGCCTCTAGTGTAATAACCAACATAGCACACTTGTATCATAATGTACTATTAATTTAAAATCAGATTCAATGTTATAAAACAAATTTTCTTGTAACCATGCTCTTAAGTTGGTTATGAAGCTTGCGAAGGAAGGTGCATCCGAATGTAAACTGGATGACGGGCCAAAATATTTGTATGTTTTGTTCTCTTCGATTTGACGAGACGGTACGACGCGGTTATCAGTTGGTCTTACTTTTTATTACTGTGTAAATCTAAATTGCTAAACTCAATTTGCCAGGGTTCACCTAATAATACCTACCTTACGTTACCTACCTGCTTATGCTACCTTACATGTGAGCTTTCAAGTCTCAAACCTGATATTATGTCTGTAACATCATGTGTCATGTATTATCTATAATACAACTACTACTAAAATAATATCATAGATTTTACACTACTACTAACACTGTACTTATGGATAATTTGTCCGAAATAAAGTTTTTTAATTATAGGATTCGAAAAATTTGATACGCTTAGTGTTATACAGTTTGAAATGGTTAGACTACAATACAGGTTTAAGTTACATTGCAATAATATTACCTGCGTATGTTCTGCATATAGCAATCCTTTCAAAATCTGCGTGCGACGCTTTAGCGTGAGCTGTCCGTCCAGCGCGCTTTCTAAGAAGTGCTTCAGCCGTCCGAGAGGCACCGAGTCTGGCAACACTGATAAAGCCTGTAATCAAATATATCAATTTAATTTAAAAAAGTAAAATCATGTAAAAAGTACAATACAATACAAAAAAAAGTTTATTCATAACAAAAACAAACAGAAGTTACACAGATATTTATACACAAAAAACAATTTAAAAATAATAAATAAAATACAAAATTGACCTAGTCACGCCTTGCCTTGCCTTTTATACGATTGTCGAGGATTTCTTGTCTAGACAAACCTAAAGTAGGTTTTTAGACAATAGAAAAATATTGTTTGATAGATTTTAAGATTCGATAAATAAATTAAAAAAAAATACATCTACAAGCTATGTAATTTTTATATAACTATATAAGCACACACAAAATGATGTAATATCTACATAAGAAGTATCTATAATTTTTGTCATGTACCCGGTCCCGGTGTGTTATGTACTAGACCTGATGTTACTATAGTAGCCATTGAAGAATTTCTCAATTTACCACCTCATCAGATCAGTTCACTGATGCAAATGTTATTTTTTTTAATTTTGATCGTATTGCACTATGGTAATTTCGCTCTTTGGTCTTTGTGAGCTTTTGTCATTTTGCGCTTTTGGCAAAAAAAAAAAGGAAAAAAGGAAGCGTCGTGGGGAGACCTATACGTATTTGGAGAAAATAAAATTACGTAAGTTGATCCGTCAACCTGCACCCTTATCATGGACGTTCGCGATTCCGATTGCGATAGCATGCCACCCTGCTCGTACCAAACCACTCGCGCCATGCGCCCTCCTGCTCGCGCACGCTCGCAATCAGAATCACGAACGTCCACGATAAGGGCACTGCAATGGACCTGCCTAGTGGGATACGGACCATGCAATCACACTGTAAATAAAAAACAAAGCATACAAAGCAACTCACTTTTAAAGGCGAAATCTTGTCAGCATGCTTTTCCAATAGACTAAGAGCCGTCTCCAGGTCCGGCACAGAAGTTTTGGGGTGTCTGTTCACTTTGGCGAGCGGGCCGCTGAGAGCGCCAGTTTGTTCAGGGTTCATGAGGATTTTCATAAGGATTACGTAGACGTCTTGATTCTTTTCGTTCGTCGTGTCGCAAACTGTCTCGCAGTAGCGGATAGCTCTCTCTACGTCACCTAAAAATTTCAATAACATTACAAAATACAAAGTAGGTATCTTACTACAGTAACAAAATAAAATTAATCCGTAAAAGCCTGTTATTTAGTTTATTAAACTTCCATGTTTAATGTGTTAATGAATGAAACAGCAAAATGTAAGCAGCAGACTACTTTTCCAGAAATTAATAAATAAAAAAATGTCGTTCTGTAGAGATTCATAAACATCAACCATTTTTCCTCCTCCTCCTTAAACTCCTTTAAGCTTAATATTACAGTTCTGCGTAACCCTGTAAAGGCGCAGCTAAGTTTACGAGTAGAATTAGAAAACATCATATACAATGAGACGTCCACTGAAGAACTACCTGCCATTAGCATCCACCGGTTGCATGCGACTTTTACAATGTCGTCGTCGGTTCCTTTAGAAGCTTTAGAGATTAACCGTCATAATTATGCATAAAACGGTAAAACGTATTTCAAACCCATTTTAGTTAAAAAGTGTTTTGTCAAATTTCTTTCGAATTAGGATTTGCGTTTGAAAAAAGAAGACAAAACACTTTTTAACTAAAAATAGGTTTGAAATACTTTTTTATTATATCTATTCAAAAAGACCTACTTTGTTCCTCGCAAACAGGGCAGAAATGAGCTCTTTTCCGCCCTAGGGAGGAAAATAACTTTTCTTCCCTCTGGTGATTTGAATTTGGAATGTAGATATTGTTAGTAAAAATTCCAATCACCAAAGAGATCAACCACGGACATTGTATGAACAAGTAACAGGCTGTTTGAAAAAGGAAAGCGCGCTTAAAAACAAAAAACAAAAAGTTTGTGAAAAAAATAAAGACACGTGAAATGCATTCCGTCGTCGTTCGAAATTGTTTACTCAAATTCGGATTTTACTTTGTTTTATTTCAACTCAGTGTATCTTCCTCAATAAAAAGTGAGTAGTGAGAATGAAAAAAACGTAGGTACTATTCTTATTCATAAGTTGTTCTTTGTTGTTGCTTATTGCTTGTTGTATTTTACTTACTTATTTTCTCATAGAGGTTGATAAAAAGCAGAGTGTCCACCTCGGGATCAACACTATTTTTAAGCTCGAGTACTTTGAATCCTTCGCTACGCTCTGAATTCAAAGAAACACTCTCGCCTTAATAGTTGTTTCCTCCCTTGGTAAACAATCTACTATTAGTGTTTTATGCATAAGACGGTAAGATTATAACTTACCTAAAATGAGCACGTAAATCGCCAACGCTTGTTCATGTCGCCCCAGCTTTCCTAACACGATCGCGCGCTCTTCAAACAACCCATCTGCCGGGAAATGCAACATCACCCTCTCCGGAGTATAATGTGTAGACTTCTCCAGAAAACTCACTAATTTCGATTTTGTATGCTGTAATTCCTCTTCGGTAATATTATCAGCCTTTTTGTCTGTAATCTTTTCTCTGTACATGTTTATTAAGGCGTCGTGGAATAGGGAATTCGTATCGTTCCATGTATGGATGACGTGTTCTAGATAAGGTATTACTAGTGTTTGGTGCTCTCTCAGTAAAAAGTCAAGTATCTTTGGACGAGGCAAGTTTTCTACTTCCACAATGTCTTCTGTGAATATTTTGAGGCCTTCCTCGGGATGTTCTTTTAAAATCCAGTCGGAGAATTTGAAGATTAGGTTTATGTGATCAGCACCTGTGAATTCAAAAATTAATATTTCACACAGCGCCCTCTAGCCCCATACAAAGTAAAGCTTATAATATAAAACCATATAATTGAATAAGTACACTAGAGAATCATATTTCACAAGGAATATCGAGCAAAACCTATTAAGGCCGGGTATTCCACGTTTCAAGCACATTTTTTAATGAGATATGAGATCAATCATTAGTCTAAAGCTGTATCAGGTAGGGTCACATTTAGCGGAGCAAAAATATGGCGGTTACGCAGCTTCGTGCGCAAACTTCGATTTTTAAAGATTTTCTCAGATTACTTGAAAAGTATAGAAATTAATAACTTTTGAACCACAGAATGCTCTCCAAAATACTATTAATTATTATTTATTATAATACATATTTTTTTAATGTGACTATGTGCTGTAATTAGGACATAAAACTGAAAATGGTTTAAAAATAGACACTGTTTCGGTATTTTTTTTTCTATCGAGGAAAGTATAATCAATCGTGTTTTCAACCACAAAATTTACTAAGACGGATGTTCTTCTGTAACATTTTGTATTTTTGGGCTTTAAATATAGTAATTTGACTAAATAAATTTGATTTAGCGAGGGGCAAATTAGGAAAATACAAGGCTTAACCGATGGTCCCTTTACGCTAAAACTCTCACACGCTAAAAATAAACTTCGCATAGCGCATTCTTGCACCAAATACAGATGCTTAATCTGAGTGAAAAGTTCTGGCTGGCACTACAACTGCTATATGTCAAAAAAAACAAGCGATGCCAGAAGCATTCGCGGTAACCCCTAATATTTTATTGATTCTGACTCGGTCTATACGAACTTATATTTATTATAAGACACATTTTTTATAAATAGTTAATAGCAAGGCGCTTGTTTAATTAATCAATAGGCATGATGACTACATTTTTTTTATTAAGTCATAAAAAAGCTGATCATCGATAGAGCCTATCAACGAAAACAAAATGTAAAATAATTCAAAAATAAATAAGTTCTAAGTATTTTAATTTCAAGCTAGACAGAGAGCGCTCTATACTGAGCTATGACGTCAAGCCTCAGGCGCGGCATACAAATGCAATACTAACACGTGCTTTGCGAGAAAGGGATAGAGCATCCCCTCTCTATCCCCACCTAAAACTTTAAACGCTCATATCTCAGAGATTTATCAGCCAATACAAGTTATTTTATCAGTATGTGTAATGTATTTAGTTATATTCATCACTAAGCCTGTTATTTGTCATAAATTAAACATTAGGCCACACGCCTATTGTACAAGAAGACAAAGTCCCTTACCAAGATGCTGTAGGTAGTTTTTAGTCCCCCTGTAGCCCTCGAGACTGGAGTCCGACTGTTTCGCCTGCTCTCTCAGCAGCTGCAGCGCTTTGGTGTGCTGTCCTTTGGTCTGGTACAGTATGATCAGCTCGCTATGCTTCCCGTGTTGGAGCAACGTCTTCTCGGCCTCTTCCAGCCGGCAGTTGTTTAAACGGAGCAAGGGCGCCACGAACGCGTCGTTGGTCTGAGAAAAACATTTACCTTGTCATAAAAGAGACGCTCCTATCGCAAAATTCCCAAATACGTCCCAACTAGAACAAAAGCTCAAGTCGCAGCTTATTTTCTAAGTCGAGCAAGCAGTAGCGGATTTACCAGCAGGCTTGGTAGGCTGAAGCCTAGGGCGGCAGATTTTAGGGGCGGCGGTAAATGTGGAGCCAAATTTTTTTGTCTTACATAATATTAAAAGATACAAATGTATATACAGGTCGCGTCATGTAAAAAGAACTCTGGCGGTTAAGCTGCGCAGTAGGCGATTTATCGGTCTATTTGGCTATTTTGCCATGTCTAGGTACATGCACAATAACCAATATACGAAGCTGCGAGCAAAAGGCTAATTAATAGTTATTTAAAATAATAGACCTAGTACTTTTGTGCGCAAGTGTACACATGCGCAAACACACCCCCTCTACTTTCTTCCAGCGTTATTTTTACATAACGCGACCTATACCTAAGTGTTATTGGTCCGAGTGTGAGTGATACTTTCAGGGTTAACACATTTTTCGTCCTCATTGATAGACTCGTATCCGACTTAGAAACACGGCAGGTCTATAAAAGGTTCAATGAAATGTTTGCGTTTCTGACCAAAATGAGTAAAGTAACATTTTCACCCACTATGACATGATTGTGTCATTATTAAGTTTTCTGTGCTAGGGGCGGCAAAATTTGTATAGCCTACTGGCGGCAAATGTGTATATCCGCCACTGCTAGCAAGTAGAAACCGCATAGTATATCAAAGGAGATGAAATTCAGATCATTGAAAGTTCATCTGATAAGAGTGTTACCTGCAAATAGCATTTTAATAGGGTAGTATCGATCAACTCCAGTTGCTGCGTCACGTTCCTCTGACTAGCCGCACCTTCTTGACTGCTGCTGGGAACAGCTGTTCCCTTCCCAATCATCGCCCTCAAATCGACCAGATAATCTATTAACGCGTTGAGAGCATTTTCTAGATCCTTCTCTTTTAATTTCTTCGTTGTAGTTTCACCATCCGTTTTTCCGTCAAGGTCCGGGAAAAGCTTGATAACGTCAGCAGGATCGGTGTTTAGTTTGATGAACTCTTTCATTGATAATGAGTATTCCTTATTATCGAAGAGTTCCAACGCGTGGAGGAACTGGATGGATTGTATTTTTTGTTTCTTTTCTTCTTGTGTACATTCTGACAGGTTCTGTGGAATGAAAGGTATTTTTCACACAAATGTCCGCGCATACTAAAGCCGCGCCTGGCCATAGCGCATCGCATTGCCAAAGGGAAAAAGGGCCGTGTGGCCGTGTAGTGTGCGATGTTTGATATAAAATTAACAATCGAACACTACAGTAATTTAAGTAAATAGGAACACTGTTGCAATGCAATGCAACGCCGTACTACACACAAGCGTTAATTAATGTGTAACAGTTGTGTTGGAAGCGTCTTGAAAATGTTACTCACAAAAAGGAGAGCAAGCTATTCGGTAGGAGCTTTTAATCGGCAAGCTGCAATAGATCCAAACGAAGAATATAGAAATATTAAACATATTCAAGTGATTTAATATGTCTTCCTAGTCGAAACACATTCAATACAAACATTTACAAGAAATTTTAGGTCTTAAAAAGTAAGCAAAATATATAATAAAATATGTATAAACTCACACCCAAGAGGAGAGCCATAGTACCGACACGATCTTTTACTTTAAACGCCATTTTTCAAGAAATGCCTGTTTCTACAGCCAGAACTATCAGCATCAGTTAGGTAGTTAGGTAAAGTTAATTAATTTACTTACCTGCATAAGCTGAATAATTTTAGCAACATTTTTTTTCGGCCTAGTTCGAAACATTGTGATAGTTGTATTTTTACAATGATGTTAACCGTTCACATGTTGAACTTGTATTGAGTTATCGCAAAACTATATTTCCTGCTAGTGATTATCAAAACAGTCGTTAATTTGATTTAATTAATTAATGTGACCTTTTTATTTTTCGTGTTTGTTTAATACTAATGGGTCTTCAGGATTTTACACACTATCCCACAGAACCGTATTTTTTTCGGGATATTCAGTAGCCTATGTCTCTATCATACCTTTAATCGTCAGGGTTACGCGGAACGTTAGTACTAAGCTGAAAGAAGGTCACTGTGCTCATCATCGTGAAAAAGTATTACAATGGAGCCAAAACTTGAAATTGCAAAAAGAGTTAGCCTATCTCTGTTCTATAAATTTCAACAAGAGACAATGAAATTTTTCTATACAACTGTTATTTTTTCGCGATCTCAAGTTTGGCCCCATAGTAATAGTAGGTGGACGAAATAAACAGTACAATGACCTCCTCTTCCCTAATTATGTCGTTATGGAAAACTGCTGTCGCCAGTTTCACACAAAATTGTATAGAAACTACAACGAAAAAATGTTAATCATTGGTCGCGCATTTGAAGTAAAATGCTTGAAATGCCTTTTTAGAACAGATTAAAATTGATCTAATTACGATGCAATGTGGTTTGGGTTCCTACGCGTCTATTTAAATAGTTTTTTTGAGTATTCTAATTTTTTAAACATGTATATTGGTAGAATTATCATTAAGCGCATTTACACTTAATGCCGGCTAGCGCGGCCCGTCACATTTCCGTTCTATTCACTTCTCTCTTCAGTGACCATACCCATGCAAAAATCACCGTTCACAAAGAGAAACAAACACACCAAGATATAGTTTCGCATTTATAATATTTAAGTGAAGAAGCTAGGATTCGCTGTGGCAGCGATCCAGTTTGTGAGTATATCACTTGCAAGGTGCTAGCTGGTGTTTATCACTTTTGTTTATAAAATAAATGTTTGCAGGAATAACACAAATTTAAATAATTGCAATGTGCATGTGCAGATATTTTGTGCACTGAATAGGACATTTTAACACTAACAGATGCTGATATTTCTGCTGTATATAGTAACTTGATTACAGAATCGACAATGAAACTGATTTTCCTTATGCAGCGATGTGTAATGGTTCCAGGCCCAGTTTATATTAAGGAAAATATTTAACGTCCAAATAAGTTCGTTTTTTGTGGTAGCATAAGCTCTATTGTTATTTTTAGCCTTTATTGTCGAAGTGTCCGGTAGTCATATAGACAATAGACTATCATTTATTTATGGCGAAGAAAAAATAATCACTGACAACAATTTTTGTAGTGGTACGACTCTACTGCAGAGTCCGCCTGGGGAAGTACCACACCTTTGCCAGTTATTCAACCGCCAAACAGTAGTGTGCAAGCATTACTGTGTTCCGGTTTGAAGGGCAATGTTACCAGATAAATTACAGAGTATGAAGAGATTTCAGGGTGACAAGCGCAGTGCACTGCGGCGCAGGATTGTGTTCGCAAGTTCACAATTCTGGCACTGCTCTTGTTAGTGGCAGGTGTGACGCTTACCACCAGGCGAACGCCTTGCTCGTCTATTCACTTGATTGTATATTATTTTTAAAAAAACACAATAATACAACAGTAAAAGCAAACAACCCGGACCTGGGTATGTCCTAAAACTGCAACCAGACCCACCGGAGGACGGGCAGCAGCGTCCTCTTGGTTAACGGTGGTGAGCATTCTGCGAACCCCAAGCCGCCTGCCAAGCGTGGGGATTATGGCAACACCCCTCTATTGGGAGGCCTTCGTCCAGCAGTGGACGTCTTATGGCTGACGACGAAAAGCAAACAAAAATATTAAGTGGATCATTTACTTCTGCCACAAATCTGACCCAACTCAGCATGGTATCGGTTGCAAGCAACCAGCGCTGATCTTCCAAAGTAACAGACAGTTTTGGTATTTAGAGTTTCTTCCAGAAAGTTTATATGAATAATACATATATTGTGTGCTATACCAGAAACCGGGGCGGGTCGTTCGTTTATAATGCTATTAAAATTTAAATAATGTGAAGCTTAACTGTGGTACCTGGGTACGTTCTAAAACTGCATCCAGAACCACCGGCGGACGGGCAGCAAGCATCCTCCCGGTTAACGGAGGTGAGCATTCTGCGATCCCCAAGCCGCCTGCCAAGGGTGGGGATTATGGCAAAATCTGATGATGTGTAAAGCTTACCGTCAAGTCGATAGCGAGTTGAAACTGCTTATCTTTAACTAGTTGCGACACCTGTTTCGAGATATCCACCAAACTGAGACACCACACCTGTCCCACGGACGCTATGAATACCAGCCCCCGCTTATATCTGCAACAAATAGTGGTTATATCATACATTTTATAGAAAATATGCACTATCAATATCACACCTAAAATTGCCACCGTTTAACCGCCTTGGCATAATTGCATCGCCGTGCCTTGTACGCCAAGGCACCAAAAAACAGCTAATAAATAAATATCGGTGGAAATTTTTCACACAGCGCCATCTAGCCCCACTCTAAGCAAAGCTTGTAATATGGAAACCAGATAGCTGATAGAATACTTTTATATATTTATATACTTTATATACTTTTTTTTTTGTAAATACATCCTTATTATACATATTACACCCAGACACAGAACAAACATCTATGTTCGTCACATAAATGTTTGCCCTAGATGGGGATCGAACCCACGCCTTACAGCTCTGAAGGCAGACATGCTACCAACTGAGCTACAAGGCAGTCAATAATGAACGTCTAGTGAAAGTATCTAGTGCTTTTAGTGTAGTGGAGCAAAACGTGGTGCTGGCGGTGCAGAAATCTCGGACTTCTATAGGTGTTCGTGGCTATTCGTGAAAAGGTTTTCACAATACTATTTTCAACTTTTTTCAAAACTTTTTTTATTATTATTTGTAACAGGTTTGCGTTTGTCCACATCCTGCCTGATGTACGCACAGTTTGTTTGATGAAATAGCATACTTTTTAGCCGCGCCCACCGATGAGTTCGAGCGAGCCGTCGGCTAGTACATCCTTAAGCAACGACATGGAACACCCAAAAGGCCCTAGAAGGAATCTGTTTCCTTTAATAAATAATAATTCATAAATATTGGGGGAACTTTTTACACACAGCGCCATCTAGCTCCATACTAAGCAAAGCTTGTATTATGGAAACCAGATAGCTGGTAGAATACTTATATACAATTTTTTTTTCGTAAATACATACTTATAATACATACTACACCCAGACACAGAACAAACATCTATGTTCGTCACGTAATTTTTTGTCCTGGGGGGGATCGAACCCACGCCCTACAGCTCACAAGGCAGTCATGCTACCAACTGAGCTATAAGGCTGTAACGGTACTTTGGATTCATAAAAACTTTTAGAATAGTAATAGTTGAACAGTCCAAAAACTTGTTATTGTAGTGGAATTATTATGTTGCTCATATACATAACACCACACCACCCGGTAATTAGGCCTTTATCGCTTAATTAAGGAGGTGCAATAAAATAAAATAAAGTCGCCACACCTCGGACTTCGGGGTGTTCTGAGCCCTCAAAAAGTATAATGTAAAGTATGATTAAAATTATGCGCTTCGGCAATTTTGGTTTATCGAGATAGAGAACGAATGTGAGAACGAGATAGACACATATATATAACTACCGAGGCGCAAAACTTTAATCGTAGTAATGTAATAAGGATGTTACCTATACATCAGTCTTGCTTTATTGAGGCCAGCCAATGTCTGAATGAACAGTGGTGGCTCCATGCTTTGCACCACCACCTCGCTATCCATCATTCCTAGTATGTACGGCTCATCCCATGCTGAAAATATCATACAATATATATATATTTTTTCCTTATTTATTGGCATCGCACGTTGTGCATTCTGCCAGTGTCAAGTTTATGAATTTTCAAGTTTCTTTTATTAATATCAAGTCAAATACGAGGGCTACACTAAAAGTATCGGGAATGGAATATTTCCACTGTTTCTGTCATATTAAAATATTTTTAATTGAAAACTCCTTGGTTTTAAAAATCGAATACCATTTATTTATTTAAAAAAATATTCTCGGTCTTGTCACAAGGTTTTGTCAAACTTGTTTAGTCGTTGAGAAAATGGAATTGACTCGAGAAAATTCAAGAGCGATGATTTATTATGACTTTCGAAGTGGTTTAACACAAAAACAGTGTGTTGACCGGATGATTTCTGCATTTGGTGATAAAGCCCCATCCAAAACCACAATTTATCGCTGGTTTGCTGAATTTCAACGTGGACGTGTCAAGCTCAGTGATGATCCCCGTCAAGGTCGTCCAAAAACTGCAGTCACCCAAGAAAACGTTGATGCTGTGCGTAAGCTGATTGAGGAAGATCGACATGTGACATACCGCGAAATTCAGGCAACTTTAGACATTGGCATGAGTCAAATACAAATAATCTTGCATGAAAAATTAGGTGTAAAAAAGTTGTTTTCCCGATGGATACCGCATTCGCTCTGTGAAGAGCAAAAAGCGGCTCGCGTTACTTGGTGCGTCAGAACTCTCGAAAGATTCCACGCAGGATCCTCAAATGCTGTATACAACATCGTATCAGGTGACGAATCCTGGATATACGCGTACGAACCCGAAACAAAAAACCAGTCACGAGTTTGGGTGTTCGAAAATGAGTTAAAGCCAACAAAAATTGTTCGTTCACGGAGTGTTGCAAAAAAAATGGTGGCCACGTTTGTCTCCAAAACCGGCCATGTTACGACTATTCCTCTTGAGGGACAAAGAACGGTTAATGCAGAATGGTATGCTAGCATTTGTTTGCCACAGGTCGTTTCTGAACTCCGTAAAGAGAACTGCAACCGCCGCATCATCCTCCATCACGACAATGCGAGTTCTCACACCGCGCACAGAACAAAAGAGTTTTTAGAGCAAGAAAACATAGAATTATTGGACCATCCGCCGTACAGCCCCGACCTAAGCCCTAATGATTTCTATACTTTCCCTAAAATAAAGAATAAATTGCGTGGACAGAGATTTTCATCACCTGAAGAAGCTGTGGACGCCTACAAAACGGCCATTTTGGAGACCCCAACTTCCGAATGGAATGGTTGCTTCAATGATTGGTTCCATCGTATGGAAAAATGTGTCAAATTTCGCGGAGAATACTTCGAAAAGCAATAAATATATTTTTAAATAGTAATGTTGTGTCACTTCCTTGATTCCCGAAATTTTCAGTGCCGCCCTCGTATGTCATCAAATCACGTATATGTCATCAAGTCATGCCCTAGTAAAGTTGTGGCGAGTTTACTATGAGCTTCTACGGAGTTTTGAAAACAACACGAAAAGACATGTTTCACCACATTATATCACTTGCCCACACTCGCGCATGTAAAACACTCAATGAATAAAACACCACCATTTTTAATCATTAATTCGCGAAAAAGCACAAGTTTAAGAACCCCAAACAAAATTATCATTAAGAAACTAAACTTCACTGAACTGAACTTTTCACTTGTCATGAAAAAGTTTTTAGAAAAAATCTTGTTATAAGTTACTAAAACACTCTTGAATAAATCTTCCTTAACGGTTTTTGGTTTTGCAAGAGATATGTCCAGGCTCCAGACCACCATGGTTCTTCGGCTTTAGGCTATCGTGGTTCCATTATGCTACCACGGTTCTACTAGGCTATCATGGTTCCACTAGGCTACCACAGTTCCAATGGACTACCACGGTTCCACTAGCCTATCATGGTTCCATTAGGATAGCTTGGTTCTACTACGCTACCACGGTTCCACTAGGCTACCATAGATCCACTGGGCTGCTAAGCTACATGTTACAGGATAAATCGAAGTAGTAATAAGAATATCAGCAGAAGGTTAGTTACGTGTGCGACAGTTCTTGCACTTGCTCTTTCTTCACCCGCTGTCCTTCGGGATCCGTCTATTTTTCTGGGATAAAAGTAGCCTATGTTTTAATCCAGCTATCGTCATTCCAAATTTAATCCTTAACCGTTCAGCCGTTCCGGCGTGAAGAGGTAACACACACACACACACACAAACTTACGCATTTATATTATTAGTGTGATTCTAATAAAAATATTTGGCTGTAGACTCCCGCCACTTCCCGTCCTAGCACAAAAATCATCAGAGGACAATTATTTCCACTTACAAGTGGATAGAAATGGGGGAAAGACAATTAGTTTCCACCGCGTGCTAGGCCTGCGGTGTATAAAAACACTCACCAACACTAATGGGCGCTTCTTTCCATTTAATTGTTTTCTTTATAACAATCTTATTCTCCTTTGCTTCATCTTTCATGTCGTCTTTCCCTTTATCTTTTCCTTCTTCTTTGGGCTCGTCTTTTGCTTCTTCGACTAAAACAGAAGTGAGATCGCGACCGAGAAGGAAGGAAGTCTCCGAGAATCTAGCTATGGTCGGCTCTAAAGACTTAGAGCTGCTTGTTGGGAACAGTTCCTTTGGATTGCCTGATGATAGCTGTAAAGGTAACGATAATAATAATGTTTAGCAAATATGGCTCATTTTAAATTACTAGCTGCTACCTAGTTTTACGCGCAATTTTACAGTTTTCCTTCGATCCTGCCAAGGGAAAATAGATCCTATGTTCATCGCCGTAATTTATGCTACCATCTTAGAAAATTACATCAAGATCTATCCAACATTTCAGACGTGAAACGATATTCGACAGTTAGACACCTTCTTTCGCGTTTATAGTACAGTAGCATCAGAATAGTGCGAAAACCAAATTGATCTCACTACTATTGCGCAAAAAGCGGTTGAACGTTATAAGCGAAGACATATTAAACGGATTCTACTGTGCCAGTATTAGTAATGATGTAATGATGTTTATCCAAAATCCCGCAGTGTCTGAAGACAAGGGTATACGACCAGTGTGTATTGCCAGTGATGACATATGGAACTGAAACGTGGTCTTTAACTTTGGAGAGAGCTATGCTTGGAGTTACTTTGCGCGATAGAATCCGGAACGAGGATATTCGCCAAAGAACCAAAGTTACCGACATAGCTCGCAAGGTTTGCAAGTTGAAGTGGCAATGGGCAGGCCACATCGCTCGAAGAACTGACAACCGATGGGGAAGAAAGGTTCTTGAGTGGCGCGAACCGGAAGACGCAGCGTAGGCGCAGCCTCCCACTTGGTGGACCGACGGCATTGTAAAAGTCGCGGGTAACCGGTGGATGCCAATGGCAGGTTGTCGTTCAGTGTGCCGGTCTAAGGGGAAGGTCTTCGTTCAGCAGTGGACGTCTCCGGGCTGATGATGATGATGAATATTTGATTGAAACCTACGAAAAATATTTTGCGATGAATAGTGTCTCTTATACACTATAAAAATTAAGGCGTGAGTAGGACTAAGGGTTAACAGTAATAATTTGTCTTTCTGCAAGTACCTCTTTTTCGTATTTTCTCGACCTCACACGTCCGTTTCTCTGGGACCTGGGTATGTCCTAAAACTGCACCCAAAACTACCGGAGGTAGGGCAGCAGCGTCCTCTCAGTTAACGGTGATGAGCATTCTGCGATCCTCAAGCCGCCTGCCAAGCGTGGGGAATATGGTAACCCCTCCCTATTTAGGGCGAAGCCTTCGACCAGCAGTCGACGTGTTCTGGCTGTTGATGACACGTCTGTCTCCCTTTATTTCTAGTTGATTCGCACAATGTACCATACAATGCAGTGCAGACCAATTTCTTAGGAATCAAAGCGGGAAGAAAAACATACTTGTAAAAAAAACTAACTTTATCTATAAAACTGACAGCCATCAAAAGGAAATTGTTAGCATCGTCAAATCGCCAAAATCGATCAAATCGATCGTTCGGCCAAATCGCATTAGAAAACTTGCTAAAGCACTCAAACTTCACAAACTTACTCGAGCTATCAGTTCATTTCTTAGATATGTTCGAGTGTAATGATGGACTTACATCATAGACAGTATATTCAGCCTTGAATCCAACCCAGAGGTACTGCTGTCCCCAGGACAGTTGCCTGGGCACATCGGGAGTGCTGAAGTCAAAGAGGTGTTGTTTGAACTGTCCGGCTTTACCGTAGTACAGCTGCAGTTTCCTCCTAACTGCGACGCATAAGCGTACGACCGAGCTAGACTGCCCAGTCATTGATGTAGCAGGCTGTGAATATAGTAAATATTATCTATGGTACAGCAATATGTTTGGAAAAAAAAACTTTAAACAGTGTATTAAACCTATGGAGATTGGTTATAAGGGCTTTATTTGGCTGTTGAAGATTTACTATATACATTGTTTTCATGCCAGTATATTCGACTTGACGATAGGTCGAATGTTATCAACTGGCGCCACAACCAATGAGAAATGATCCAATGATTATGCTGATCACCATTAAAAGGGTTTAAAATTGCATTGAGTTTTTTTTTATTCTTTTGGACTTTAGTTACATTCAGAAAAATCATAACTCGTTAACAATCGTTAATCTTCTAGTCCGAGTTTTATAATAGGCAATGAGAAATTAAATGATCTATGCAACTTCCAGGAATATAAAAAAATAAGCATGTAAAAACACAATAAATGAGCAGCCTTTCATCAATGCTCAAGGCTCTGCAGTCGACACTTGACAAAAGTGTACCTATCAGTCTTTTGGAGCACTTTTAGCGAGGATTAATAATACAAATTATACATTAAGAGCTTAATACTTTACAAACCATACCTTATGATCCAATGCAAACAATGAAGCACCTTTTGTTTTCTCAAATGTTTTGTCAGCGGAGAAATTGACCCCATTTATTTTGTGAGTGGAGAGCACATTGTCCGTTAGACATATCAGCAAATTATCTTCTGTAACATAAAATTTTAGAATTTTACATTGGTCCAATAAAATCAGAAGTGATATAGTGAATTTTAGTAATCATAGAGATCAGCTGAGCTGGTTCGGCAATAAAACCAAATATTGAGGAAGACTGTCTAGTGCTGAAATCAAAAGGAAACCGAGCTCAATAGAAAAAGTAATTCAAATCATACATTATACACGTGGTGAGCGTTCTGCGGTCCCCAAGCCGCCTGGCAAGTGTGGGGTGGGGATTATGGCATCCCCTCCCTAAGTGGGAGGCCTTCATCCAACAGTGGACGTCTGGCTGATGAGTGAGTGAGTGATACCTCATACATACTCTAAATTACAAAACCTCATTATGTATTTACATTACTCATTTCATTAAAAGGTCCTTCAATTCAATTTTAATTTGATAAAGAACTAGGGAAATTTCAAAAAAAAATGCTTAAATTTATTAAACATCATACTGACTGACATAATTTCACTTTGAGCGGCATTTCTAAATCAGGGTATAATTAAGTAACTAAGGTTAGGTATTACTATAACTATTAAAGCAATTCACTTAAACTAAATGTACCTAGTATCATACATGCTTTCTATTGACATATATGTATTCCTTGCCAAACTTATTTAAGGTCAGTCATTCAGTCATTGGTTCATAAAAGGGGGAGAAAACGTAATTAAGCAAAACACCATCAAAAGGGTACAGACAGTCTAGTCAGATCTACCTGCTATCTAATCTGCTCTTCAGCAAGGAGCACACAAAGGTTGTTTAAAAAAACTGTATTTTACCTGGTATCACATCAATCTGCTGTATGGGCTTCTTACTGAAGTTTTTACAGTAATGCAGCAGCTGTTGATCATATTTTTGATTACCATTACCTGATGATAATGAATACATCAACAAATGCCCTTGCCGAGTACCCAACAGTAAATTGTTATCTGCAAAATAATTAATTTTACATTACTTTTTTTTTTCAGTAGTTAGCAATAGACATGTAAATAAATACGAATGACTGTTTCTAACAATAAATTCATGTTAAGGTAACAAAATATCTTAGGAAAATATATGCTATGCACCCCTTATTTAGACACGGAACCACTTTTAACGCATTTACAGGAACTTAATTAATTTCTCTCAAATAGCGAAGAAGACAAAACATGATTAATATAAATAATCATGGATATTCTGTTAATAGAACTAGTTTTTCCAAATAAAATAGAAAGCCTTACATGAATCAGAATTTATGAAAACCCATTAAAACAATTTCTTTATGCATTTGAGACATGACTTACCATAAACAGCAATGGCTTCAATTTGCACTTGTGCAGTAATCAAATGAGATATTTCATAGGCTTCATGCATGGCTGATAAGATAGTACAACTCCACTAAAATAAAACTATAGTCTGCAGTGGTATTTTTGCTGCCCCTTCCTGCAGGTGCATCAGCTCAACTTATTTGATTGTATTTAGCTTTACAAAACGTAATTATATGAATTTTGAGCACGTGTATTCATCAATTACTATTATTATTTATTAGTGGGGCTGCATCAGATCACAAAAGATTTTTTTTGGTTTTAATTTTCACAAAACACAACAAATCACAACGCAAAAAATGATACAAACAAATTCATGAATGCTGCGTTCCGTAATGCGCCAAAAGTGATAAAATCGCGAATCCGTCCAAAGTCACAATTACTACTCGATCAAATAAAAGCCCATATATTTTGTGACTATTAAATTTGGTCGGATTCGCGATATTATCACTTTTAGCGCATTACGGAACGCAGAAGAAATGAAATTCATTGAACCAAAAAAAAAACCTTAATTGACATTTGACATTCAAGACCAAAATAATCGCAGTATTTTTTTGTTAATTATTGGCATCACACTTTGTACATTCTGCCAATGACAAGTGCGCTGCGCTGGGACAGCGCTACGGACACGCATGCGATGCGAGACCATCCGCACATTTTAGCGTATGCCCTAAATAAAATAATCGTTTATCCAATGATGTAGATGTATACTTACTACAGAGATAGAGCTAAATCCTCCAAGCTACTTCATAATCTAAGCGCATGTGACATTTTGGCCTAGTTCATACAAGGAGGTATGGGCAATTTGTACTACTAGGCCACTTGCGTATGGGAAATGTCCTAAGCCTTTACCAGGATAATCCAGGACTACATTTTGCTGTGCTAGTAAAGTAACATGGCAATTTAGTCACTAGCAATAGGGTTCGTACGCTCAAGAGCGTGGGTTCAATGAGGTTCCAGAATCAAAACTTTTCGCAGATGGCGCCAGCGACGCGGGGGTCCGGATGTGGCAAAACGGCAAAACCAACATATCTTGTTAATCGTTGCATAAATTTATCTGCTCTTGATGAGGGCGTAGTCGATAATCTAGTCCATGGAAAAATACTGGGTACTGTATACCTACTATTATATATTCTGTGATACTGTGCCTTGTTTTAAGAATCCATGCAGCTGTTGACGGCCTGAAAATAGGTTTTGTAGTTATTTACATTTTATGTTGGAGGGAGGCAAAGGATTGCTGTACAAACCAGATGCAGATTCTCCCTGGTACCTAATCCGAGTCTAATAAACCATTAAATTATAGAAAAGAAAAACAACTAAATGTATGAGATTGACATTTGACTATAGCCGCATCGACGATGCGCCACCTAGCGGAAAAAAATCGCAATGTAGCTGTAGATCCCCATTAATCCCACCAATGAGTTTGAGCTGCCCCCCTCAACTTGTAAATCTGCCGCCAAGCGCCTACGGTATATTACGGCCGGTTCCGGCGGAGCTCACTTGTCTTGTGCTTGAGACTTGAGAACCAGTTTTTATTGCAGGCTAGGCTAGGTGTTTACCATGACCACGCCGTCACTTACTAATTAATTTCTAATAAATACTTTGGCGAGACACAATATGACCGCCCTTACTTCCATCATACCACGCAGACATACTGCGGCAGTAATAATGGCTATAACCCAATTAAGAGTATACAGAATGTTTGAGGAAGCTGTAGTTAGAGGACTATGTATCTATGTTCTCATTGAATATTGATCAAATGAAGACATTTATCAAATTTGTTCACATTGATGAGATCAACCTACCGCCTAAAACCACAGAACTCCTGTATCTAAACCTATATAATCTATTTTTCATTCAAGCGTAATTCACATGCCTATAATAGGGTAGATGACTGATGTTTATATCGTTGAAACCAATAGCTTTGATGAAGAATTTAAGTAAATATAGTATATTTATTGAAAAAATAATTTAAATCGGTTAATAATGTTCTGATATATGAGCGTTTAAAGTTTTTGTTAGGGACAACTCTGCCCCTTTCCCACAAAACTAAAAATTACGTCACGCCTTAGTTGTCAGAACAGAATTTATATGGCGTACAGAGAAGTGACGTCACGATTTGCTGTTTCTTCTCTCTGTCTAGCATGATATTAAAATGCTTATAAGTTGCTTATTTTTGATCGGATTTTCATTTTCTTTTCATTAATCTGCTATATTTATAGGCCATATTTTAATAGGACAATAAAAAAAACCAGTAATCTAGCCTAATAGGCTAGATGATGTGTACTACACAGGTAGTACACAGAGAGTGCGTACATTTATACATACATTTCTTTGTGTGGAATTTTTGGTGTGAACAATAAAGCTAGCTATATTATTATAAGCTAGCTACCTATATCATTTTATTCTCTTACCATATTACAATCGTCTACAACCTATACAGCGTGTTCATTTTAACGACGGACATATTCTAGGATATAATAGTACTCAAAATTATGAACAACTTTTATTATGAGATCACCTCTGTAGTCATGAAAAAACATCAGCTGTTCCATAAAAAAAGATTTCAGAGGCGGTCCCGTAGTAAAAGTTGTTTATAGCGACGAGTACTATTATATCCTAGAATTTGTTCGTCGTTCAAATGAAATTACATCATAATATAAGAAGAGAAGATTTAATTATTCAGTAGGGAAATATAGGTCATATAAAAATGGGATATCATAAATAAAAAGCCATGTTACTATTCATTTAATATTTACTTTTATAATTATGTTATTTTTCATTCATAACTAACAACGATATGGGTGTTACGACGTACTCAAATTCAGTAAATCAAATATTAAAACAAAATACAAATTTCACTCACTATTAAATTTTAATATTACAGTAAATGTAATACGAAAAATGTTTACTTTAAACAATTTATAAAGTCATAATTACTCCACTTCGAACAATGCATTTTACGGAAAAATCATGGAAAATTCTGTTTTAAAGGTGCAGGCAATCGTGAAAGTGACAATTCAGTGGGATAAAGACGTTTTATGAACATAGCTTGAAACATTCAGGTCACTAGTATGTCTTAACTTTTTACACAGAGGGTCTTTAGAAGCAACGTCGATTACAAAATTTATATTAGAGACTTAATAAAAATATGCATATCTAAAGTACCGTGCGGCGCGAGCCCGCAGCGGCCCGTCGCCGCGCCCGACACGGGCCCGCAGCGGCCCGTCGCCGCACCCGACACGGGCCCGCAGCGGCTCGTCGCCGCGCCCGACACGCCTACTCAATTCATACCGTAAAGACAATAATTATAATATATTTACACGAATCATGAAGGTGTACAGCAAACCGATAGCTATAACGACGACAACTAAGCTCCACTATGTGTGATTTGAAAAACGCGCCGAGCGCTCGCTCTTACAATACAATAATTTAAAATAATTAGTACAACGGTACACAATAATAATACACATAGTCATTCTATGTTCCATGGTCGGGCTGTGGCGATCACGAGGCATGCTGGTGGTCGTCTGGATGGAGATAGTAGTCCTACAGGATAACGGCTAACATGCGAGAGGACAGCTTGTCTTGTAGTGACTGTGTTGTCATGGAGTCAACGGATTGTGTGAGTGGAAGAAACCAGGGAATCTGATTGAGCTGTATGTGCCTGTGAGATGCGCATGCGCCGGTGTTGGGTCGGGCGGAAAGGTAAATGTTTGCACTTCGCCTGTCGCAATGCCTCCCAGCTGCCTTCCATCTAACACCAAGTTCTTACCTAAATAATGGTGCAGGAGGTAACAGGCGTTACCACGATAATTTTATGGTTTAGGCTAATTCTACACCACGAATAAAAGATTTAGTTAGTCTACACTTAAAAGGTTTAATACCTTCGCCTAATTTGTAAACTGTATGCCGAAAGTGCAAAATGAAATAACTCGAATAGTACTTAAAAACTATGACAATGAAATTTATAGCATTATTTTAACATCGTTCTCATAAATGACTACTAATAATCATAGTGTTCTCAATGACAAATTTTATATTATAGAAATATCATTTATTGAATATAGAAATACAATATTATCGAAAAACTATGTCGTTACATTAGGACACCGAGTGCTATTATAGTAAATACATACGCTACACCTATCCAGCGGGACAAGTCGAGGTACACAGCAAAACAACTAACGTACAAGTTGCCGAAAACCAAATATCTATTATATCCATGTACTTTATCTAAAAATTTTATATTCTCTGAATTGTTTATACAAATACATAATATAATTCTGAGATATCGTTAATATAAATTACCTGAGAGATCAGTTTACGCTAGATATAAAAATTTACAAGTATGCTTTCTATTTCTGCAACACAATGTTTCGTCTGCTAAGTTTCATCGTTGAAATAACACTAGGCATACGTTTCATTAGTTAGTGATACGCTCCAACAATAAATACGCTAATGCACTACCGAATACGTCTCCCCTAACGATAACACGGCCCAAGCAATAAACGCGGTCACTAATCATACGTCATGCAGCTATCCAACAGTGATCCGAGGCCGAGTGAAGGCGCGACTATAATCTCTCTATGCTATGTAACGCGGAACGCTCACGTGCCGATACAAAACATTACCATAAACAACAAACGCTAAACAATTCCAAAGGATACAAGGATAGATACGATTTCACAAACGAAATAAAACAAGACGATTTATCCAGACGATTATCTGTCGTTTACCGAATAAACAAATGTTTAAAATCCAGCATTCAAGGTATGTACATAAAGAGACAATTTGAGCTTACAAAAGTACAAAGTGATCACATCGCGACGGTTCGGAATCTACGGCGGATTTACCCTTCTCACCGACGACGGCAGCTCAAGCTACGGTTACACTACGGTATCACGATCACTCGCCGGGGACGTGCGCGCGCGCCGCTCTACGACGCGCCCGCCGCGCTCGCCGCTGCGCTCTCGCCTGCGAACACCACACACTGTTAGCCTCAGCGACCGGGTTATCGTCACTTCACATACCAACGTAACAATACATAAACACAGAGGTGATACTCTACAGAGGCCTAGACTTGAGTGAGACTTGCTCGACTCAACTGTATGTAAAAGTCAGTAATTTTTTGCAGGCAGTCTCAAAATCTCCGTTGTCGTAATTTCACTGCGATATGCATGTAAAAAGACCATTTTTATGAAAATGATTCTTCAACAATTGCATGTAAAATAACTGTTTAATTTACTGTAAAAATACACTGTTTTGTTTGGTTACATAGATGTAAATAAACAAAGTAAAACTTTGTGAAGGGCCTCTATAGAATATTATCTCTTTGGCAACTTAGAGTTTTGAACGTGAAAAGTTCGAACTCGCTCGTCATTGCACAGCCAGCAAACAATAGTTTTTTTATCAGACTTGTTCTTATTTCACAATCTTTATAGATAAAGCACATTGTAAATTATGTTAGGCAACCAAGAATGGCACCATTAGTTTTTCTATCAACTTCAAAAGTCAGCCTATCGTCGCGGGTAGCTTTATTTATGTCATTGAATTTAATTCTTTTGCTCACCCCTATCGCGAATATGGACAGACTCGCGCGGTGGGTTGTCTATTGTTTTCTTATGGGATTTTTCGGCTCGTATGCGGCTGGGGGTTTGCCTTTTTCCGGTTACGCGCTGGGAACAAATACCTCCCAGCTTATTGACATACAGGCGCAGCTGCGGCTAGTAAGGTACTAAGGGCAGTGATGAAAAAGAAAATGCGCAGTGCATTGGCCACTATTCTATATAAGGTGTTTCTATTTAGTGCTTAAGTTTTTTATAAAATAAATTTATCTTATCTTATCTTATCTTATTCCTTTTTATCATTGACAGATTTCAACGCAAACTAATGACCACGATCGATTGAAAGTTTCTTCCTACGCTGCGGCGTGCCGTTCGGTCCGCAAAGGCTCACTCGTGGTCGAAGATGCTTAGTGAGTGAGCTTATAATATAGCCAGCCCTAAAATGTGCCACGTGAAGGCCTCTAACATGGCTTGACGGTTGCTGTATAGAATCACAGAACATCAACCGAGACCCACAAATTAAGGTGTCATCCGACCCACTGTAGTGCCCAGTTGCAAATGCCACTCACTGTCACCTATCTAATCAATGAACACGAATAGAAATGACTTCCCAAGTTGTGGTGACGGCGCTAGGCTAGGGAGATGAGAGCATGTTTGAACTGACCGGTGGCGTCATGTTCTTGGTTGGTCGCGTGGGCGGGCGCGTCGGGCGGCTGCGAGGCGGCGGCGGCGGCGGCGGCGGCGCGCGGCTTGAGGAAGTCGTTGAGCGAGGGCTGGATGTCGAGCTCGTACTCGGTGAAGTTGAAGAGCGGCGGCAGCGCGCGCCCGTTGGGCAGCCGCGCCGCCGGCTCGCGCAGCTCGTCGAAGAACGAGTGCGCGCACGCCTGCAGCGGCGACAGCCGCGCGCCCGGCGTGTACTCCAGCAGCCGCGACACCAGCGAGATCGCGTCCGGCGGCGTGCACGCGCGGAACACCTATACACGACACCACGCGTCATTCACTTCTAATCTTCTTTCTTTCTGTGTTTGAAATCGTAGGAGGCAACGCCCCCAGAGTCGAAGGCGTCGTCCTAATCGGCTAACAAGCGTAATCGGTCGTACGAGTGAACGATGCGATGTCGTCGCACGACAAGAATAAATACACAATTATCTTTAATGTCCTAATTGAAGCTCGCAAGTCATCGCGCGACCATTGAAGAGATTTCCATCGTGCGACGAAATCGCATCGTTTGATCGTTAGCCAATTGGGACGACGCCGATGAGACAGCGAGATCGGCGGCGATGCGGGCTTGTACTGCCCATACAAGCAGCGCGGAAAAGTCAACTCTTTTTGTTTTACCATAGATTCAAAATTGTACGCTTGGTGCCAATTTTTTGACAAAGTAAAAAGGGACAGTCTTGAATCAACGAATAATAAGGAAAACTACATAAGAAGCAAATTCTTGTTTTGATCGACTACCGAAACTTTTTTGCATAAGTTAAAAGTTAATCGAGTTACAAGACAAGATACAATCGTCAATAATGAAAGTGTATCTATCTACAATTTCATTAGGAAACTGCATACCGAGGTCAAATAATCATATGATTCTTCTGTCAAATAGGCCCGAAATACAACGGCATGTAACTTTTCTGCCTTACGCGAATTAACTCGATGAAATATAACGATAAGTAATCTTTTTTGGATAAGACGATGTTAGGTGTTTAGAAAATGTGCCAAATAAAAAGTTTAGCCAACAACTTATACACATTAATGGTTAGGAACAGTCGTTACGAAATCGATGGTATGATTTAGTTTAACGTATGCAAATGACGTGTGCCAAGAGACCAGTATAACCATGGGCCCAAAAAGATCAATGCCAACAAAGGTAACGAGAACCCTTAGAGTAATAATAACACTTGAGAACAAATATTCGGCAAACAAATAAAATACGTACAGTGTCAGTTCTTATTCGCGCTGTAAATTATCGTGGACACTGTTGGTATGTTTCAGACCGCGCCTCAATATAGATTCTAAAAAGAGGAGCGAAAACTAGACAAAATATTTTAGTTATTTTTTTTTTGCACCCCCGTTCAACGAAAATGTTTGGATCTCTTTCTCTTTTCCTCATGGTTAACTGGCCTGTATTGGAGTGAGAAACACACGGTCGTACATGAATGCACACTGAACACCAACAAACAGTAAGAGACAGCGTCAACTGATTAGTCGTGTTCATCATGCCAAAGACTATTTTGGAAACTTTGCGGTAAGTAACTGTTAACTCCAAATGCCTTCATTGATATATTATTAGATAGTCTAACACCACCAAAACCATTAATATCAATGAGGAAACTACATTTCGCCGGCGTAAACTTGGCAGTCCTAAATTAGAGCGTAACCGATTGGACTAGAGATCATTGAAGAACATAATATTGAAGTCAAACATATGTATGCAGTCGACAGTAAGATTTCGGTCCCTTAATTATTATATTATATATTGTGTAACAAAAAGGTTCAACAATACTGAAGGCTATCTATGTAATCATCATTATGAACAACTTATACTATGGGGACAACCCTGAAATCGCGAAAAAAAATCTGCTGTTCCATACCAAAAGTTCCTTGACCTTGGACAAAATGTATGGAACATCTGTTTTTTTTCGCGATTTCTTGTTTGGCCTCATAGAAAAAGTTGTTCATAATGATGAGAACGTACATAGCCTTCAGTATTGTTGAACCTTTTTGCTACACATTGACATTGTATAGCCGCAAAATCACCAAGACTCGCGAAGTTTGCGCCAGTTCACTCAATTATATCTGACCTATCTCAAAGCTAAACTAAAATCTACAACTGAAAACTGAACTGAACTGTTCTTTTTTAAAGTTATTTTGGTGCAAGATAAGTAGAACGAAGGCATTTGTAGTAGTTTAGCGGTATCTTACTCGAATACGCTGGTGGTCAGTGGCAGACTTGGGCATGGACATTCGCTCCAACATCGACTGCAATGACGTGACCGATTCAACAACCAATGATAACATGAATGGTATAAATGTAATATAACAGCGCAGACTCACTGGGGCATTCAGTCAATGAGTTTTATGCGAATGTTTAGATGATCATACCATTATGTGCACTCGCAAATCTCAAATAACTGTAGCGTAATGTCAAAAACTATAGTAAAAAATACTTTTTACGCTTTCTTTACCAAAGAATATTGATAGCTCGGTGCTTTGTTGATACAAAGCGAGTGCAACCCCACAACTGCTAAGGAAAATGTCAATTACCCAAACTTGGCATTATTTATAGTTTGGCAAACAAAAGAGTAGAAATTAACAGGGGTGCTAACATCGCAAATAGTGCTACATTATAGCAAGTAGCAACTCTGTAGTCGTAGAGCCTGAGGAAGATGATTGGATAAAATTATCTCTTAAGTATTTGCCACACACAGTCAGTGAGAGAAATTTATCCAATATTGTGATATATTGTAATATATATATAATATTATATTATATAAAATAGGGCAGGTTAAAAAAAAGAGTTCCCATTTCCAAGAAATTACTTGCCTCTTAAATTTTATACTGACATTACTTAAAATAGACAAGTAGTGTGCTCACTCACTTAAACTTAACTTGCAAAACAGACCTACTGCTCAAATCTATCTGCGCCATAACAGGTAAATAATTTGAAGGGAAAAAATAATAATACAATGGACAATAAAATTGGACATATTAATTAGCAGATGTAGCGGAAATTGTGTCGGTAAACAAACAACAAATTGTTTACCCGTCGATGACAGGTTCTACGGAAACTCCGTAATTAAGCTAACTGCCATACTTTGCTATACGAAGTATGGCAGTGATGTGCGAAAATACCTAATTGACATGTTTGTCTCAGAGCCGTCCTTTCACACCAAAGTCTGGGTAATGTCTCAACAAAGAATATCAACCTGCGATAATCACAGCGGAAAAATTAAGAGCTTTGATCATTTTCTTTTTCGCATGTAATTAAGTAGTGAACTTTTATATACGTATTCGTACCTACTAAGTAACATTGTATATTGTATATTCTCTGCTACTAGGCTATGACAAGGTTTTACAAAACTTCACAACGAGTTTATTTGTACAGTATACTCGAGGTCCGATTGAGTTGATATTTGACAGATATATATGTACGTCTGTATGTATGATTCTGATAACTATCGATGATTATGGTATAGCTAAGTTGATTGTATGATGGACTGCGAAGATGAAACTCTAGAACTACTTAATTGCAAATGGTAGACCCACCGAGTATAGGCTATATATACAATGTGTAACAAAAAGGTTCAACAATACTGCAGGGTATGTATGTACTCATCATTATGAACAACTTTTACTATGGGGCAGACACTGAAATAGCGAAAAAAAAACAGCTTTTCCATTCATTTTGTCCAAGGTTAATTAACTTTTTGAATATTTTTGTATAAAGTGTTTCTACACTTTGGTATTTCTATGTTTTTAAAGATCAAACAGGAAGAAAAATTATGACCGAGACATAGAGACTGCATACAAGTTGTCTCTATGTCTCTATGGGTCTCATAGAGACTGCTCGTATACAGGTTCGAGTCCTGCCGGAGGTCATAATTTTTATTCCTGTTTAAGCTTTAAAAACAATTAACTTTGTGTATGGAACAGTTGTTTTTTTTTCGCAATTTCAGGGTAAATCATCAATCATCCTCATAGTTAAATTTGTTCATAATGATGAGTACATACATACCCTTCAGTATTGTTGAGCCTTTTTGCTACACATTGTATATTAGGCATCAAGAGTACGAAATGGGAATATCAAAAGGTTGTTATTGAGACAATTATTTACACTGCAGTGTAATAGATAATTGAAAGTAACAAATATAATAAAGATATAGTACCTTCGCCCATGGATGACTCTTGATTTGTGGAAATTTAAATTCTGTGTAGTTTGGATTCATCTCTCGAATTTGTTCTCGTGTCGGTGTGCCTAATACCTGTAACATTACAATCGATTAATCAATACAAAGTAAAATGGAACTCCAGTGGACTGTTTTACCTAAAACTTGGTTCACTAGATTGCGGACGTAACATGTTTCGTCGTCGAGAAGTAAACAGATAATTTGATTAGTTAAAAGACTTATATCACAGAGAAAAACATATATACTATATAATATGTATAGTATAGTTTAGCCACTATTATTTTTTATGGTTTAGCTTTGGAACCATTGTGAATAGGCTTCGAGCTGTTATATCATTGGAGATGGCAAGCCAAGGACCCTTCTGCCATAAGGTAAGTGGCTACTATTTTAATCATCATCATCATCAGCCCAGAGACGTCCACTGCTGAACGTAGGCCTCCCGCTTAGATCGCCACACTGTACGAAAACCTGCCATTTGCATCCACCGCGGTGGATGCAAATGGCAAATTGCAAATGGCAAATTGCCCGCGACTTGTACAATGCACCCCCGCCCACCTATATATATATATATAGTGGGAGGCCGCGCCTACGCTTCGTCTTCCGGTTCGCGGTCGCCACGAGAGAACCTTTCTTCCCCATCGGTTATCAGTTCGTCGAGCGATGTGGCCTGCCCACAGCCACTTCAACTTGCAAACCCTGCGAGCTATATCGGTGACCTTGGTTCTTTGGCGGATATCTTCGTTCCAGATTTTATCGCGTAAAATAACTCCGAGCATAGCTCTCTCCATTGCCCGTTGCGTGACTCTGAGTTTCTCCAAAAGGCCAGCAGTTAAAGACCACGTTTCAGTTCCATGTGTCATCACTGGCAACACGATACACGAAAACGGTAAAAAACATAGATAGATATTATTATGTAATTAACTTTATAATATTATTATATTTGTTCTGTGTCAGGGTATTGTATGTAATATAAGAATGTATTTACAAAAATGTATATAAGTATTCTATCAGTTATCTGGTTCCCAAAGTTTTGCTTAGTTTGGGGCTAGATGGTGTGTGAAAAGTCCAACATTTTTTTTGTAGTTTTACAGAACGGATTTGTAATGTAACCAACAGGACAACTGTCTAATATCAACAATTAATTTAATAACTAACTTAGATAACAGGTACGCGGCCTTGATAAAATAGTGCAAAAGTTGCGACATGATTACGTGCAGTACGTTTCGTTTCGGTTACAGTTAACAAGGTTAAATGTGAAAAGATAAATCTGGTACAGCTTTAAACCAACGTCGAATCGTATTGCTTAGAAGGAGGGTATTGTGTTTTCATTAACATGTATTTCTGTTTCTATAACGCCATCTCTGGCATAAACGGCTGAACTGATTAAGGCGCTGTTAGTTCACAGAAAACAAATTGACATAAAGAGTGAGCGGGGGCGCGAGCGCACTCGTTAAAACATGGAAAAAGTACGTCTAAATTGAAATAAGAACAGGAAAGAGTTTTTAAAAAAGTGTTTTTTTTCTTTAATTTACCACATTTCATCTTTACTAGATATAACGATTTATATACCAAATTTTTTTCCCTTGCTAACTATAAGAATTCTAGTAATAAAGTGTAAAATTCCAGTGCTTGTAATAGGCATTCGGTAAACGGGTCAGGCCTTAAGCGAAACTTACGGCTACTCAAAGTCTCAGTAAACAGAACGCAAGCCTATAAATCAATAAAAATATATATATATACTGTGTAGTTCTTGTCGTACCTTGATGATCTCAACCAATTGATCGACGCCAGAGTCGCCGGGGAATATTGGTTGACCCAAAAGTAGCTCGGCAACAACACAGCCCGCGCTCCAAACATCTGAGAAATAGACACAATAATATTATAGATATGCACACAAGAACACTACACCTTAAGAGGCTCTCTCTAGACGGTCGGGTCAAGGGTGAGTTCCAAACACGGCACGCATCGTCAAGTGATTCAACTCTGCTGCCCTACATAGTTTGGAATGGTTGTAGTTTATACCCTGAATTCATGATGATGAGCCTTTCTTTAATAGTCCAGGATTTTCTTAGTTCTACCCTCGAAGGGCGATTTGGCCTTTCCACAACGCTGGCCCATTTGCAGATCAGTGGAACGTGAATTCATACTGGCTATATTTTTCCAAAAAAATATCCTGTAGAACAGAGAGCAAAACCGCGGAGCGCTCTTATAGTAACACGTATTTTAAACAGTACTTCCTAAAATAACGATATCCTGCCTGCCTGTACAGTATTTTGACTGTTTATCACATTGCCTGTTCCAAGGCCGTCCTACTACTGGTTGATTGATTGATTGATTAACTCTTTATTAGTAAAAAACATACTAAAACATAGTATAGTAATCAAAATTATTTTGTTGCACAACGATATTGTTTTTTTTATTGTCGGTTTATATAAACCGAACGATATAAAGCGAAAAATCTTTATTTATATTTCAGGTTCAAGTAATGCGGTAGAAACGCTCTCCTTGCGGTAAGAAATAATGCTTGCCCATGAAGGAAAAAAAAATGTCAGCCATGAATCGAAATGATGGTGATTGCAACGGTGCCCGTATAAGTTTCAGTTGAGCTTTGGTTTCCTCCAATAGCGGTGGCGTAATTTAGCAGACGCTATATAGCGTTGAATGGCGTCACTAAAACTTTGGCTATGAAAATGAGATGGCGTGTTTTCCTAGAGAGCGTTGTCCGACACCGTTACGTCATAGCGGAGCCACTGCTTGCATGACGGCCGTACCTTACGGTGTTGAAGTCTTCGAACGTTATTTCAACAGCGGTGTACATGGCGGCCGTCTTTCTACGGTCATCATGTTGCGTCCGCTAAATGACGCCACCGCTATTGGAGGAAACCAAAGCTTAACCAAGTGAAGACTAGATCATACTGCATTGGGTGCTTATGTCTTACTCAGGAATAGTCATTCACGATGATATATATATAACATGTAACAATAATGATAAGTGATAGTAATCCAGTAAATTAAAACTCTAGAATGTGTCGCAGTAAGTAAACTACTGCGCTCCAGATATACCCAGTAAACATCCGAGGTAATTAGGTTAGGTCAGAAACGGAACTCACCTATTTTCGTGGTATAATCGATGGCGCCGAAAATAAGTTCAGGAGCGCGGTAGTACCGCGAGCATATATAGGAGACGTTCGGCTCGCCGCGCACGAGGTGCTTGGCCGAGCCGAAGTCGCACAGCTTTAGGACGCCGGTCTTCGGGTCCAGCAGCAGGTTCTGAGGCTTGATGTCTCGGTGGCAGATGCCCAGTGAGTGGATGTACGCCAGGCTTCGGAACAACTGGTACATGTACAGCTGGGAACAACATACAACAACTTGTTTAGAAAGAGTTTTTGTGTCATTCCTACTGATCCAAACAACAGAAAGTCCGCCTGAAATACCCCGGTATATTCCAGGCGGGTTGTACTTATGGGTGTTGAATTGTTGATCTACCGATTCTATTTTTTCTATCTGATCTACAGTTTAAAAAGATGAGTCCTCATACAAAATTACCAGCCACGTGATCCTACTTTGTGTGGTTTATTTTGTAGTTTAATTTGATGTATAGACTTAACTTCTCTCTGTCTCTATCAGCCTGAATGTAAAAGACGGAGTTGTCAAGAGACATCTTCGAATGGGGATCCAAACTGCGATTTTTTATTAGGTGGCGCATCGTCGATGCGGCCATAGTCAACTGTCAATCTCATACATTTTGCTGTTTTTTGTTGGGAACGTTTTAAAGACTCGGATCACCAGGGAGAATCTGAATATAGGCAACGATTAACAAGAAAACTTGATTTTGTCACATTCGGACCGCCGCTGGCGCCATCTGGGAAAAGTTTTGCCTGTTCCATTGAAAGCTTCTCAATTCGGTTCTGGTAACAAGGGCTGATCAGATCATTGCGTTGTAAGAGAAAGCAGGCAGAAAAAAAAGCTTTTACTCCATTATTCTACCGCTATATTATTTTCAAGCTTTTGTTAATTTGAAATATAATTTTGCTAAGAATTTACTTAAAGTAAGTAAGTTCTTTTAGGTCGAGTGGCCAGCCCTTGCGACAGAATTAATGTGCCGGCCGAAGGCCTCTGACATTGCTTGCCACGGTTATCGTTATAGAAGTATAGAATTAACAATCAGGACCGACAACTTAACTTGTCATCCGACCCACGGTAAAGCTCGGATGTAAATACCACTCACGGTCACCCATCCGAATACTAACCGGATCGTACTAATCGAATCAGTGATCTCTTAGAACTACTTACCCTGACACTAGGGCTGGCCACTCAGCCTATACGAACTTACTTAATCAAATCTCGCTGCGAGCGCTAGGATTTTATATCCTTACCTTTATAAAACTAATTGGTATGGTTTGTTCATCTTTGGAGTAGTGACGCGCCACTTTATACACGGTCTCAGGTATATACTCCAGCACCAGATTTAGGTACACTTCGTCCTTCTGCAATCACAAAACAGAAATATTAATATATCATATCGATTACAAAGTTAGTTAATATCTTGTGCGCTAGATAGTATTAGTCGTCCTTTAGCTTAATTGTTTAAGGTTACGGTAACTAGATGGCGTTTCATTGGAAAACTATGCAAGACTAATATTGTCTACGAAGTTTGAAAAGGACAAGATTGCTATGTACAAGATTTCTTGTAAGCAATAATGGTGTTAACTATCAAATTTTACAAAAAGTTTGCAGCTCTAAAATCGGTATGTGATCGGGCGGTCGGTCGGTCGGTGTAAGGTTGGTATACTTTTTTCAGTGATTAAAAAGATTTATAAGCAATCAAATTAGAGTACGAAAATGATACATCAGAATCGTTTTATTTTACACTTCTTTTTATTTCATTATTTCACTTGGGGTTTACCCCAGTAAAGATTTACCCTGATAGTCCTTTCGATACGGAGCCGCTGGGTGTAATACCCATGCACATTCGTAATGTCAGAACAGGCGCTTTTTTTCACGAAACACTGTACGACACAGTAAAATTGTCGTTTACGTACGTTTTCTCACGAGACGACACGACACCACGCGCACCACGCAGTCACGGCTTGGTAAAAAATATGTGCCGAATGAAGTGTCGTGTCGTGGTCATGCACGACATCGTGAGAAGGTTCATGCTTGTTTCCGCTATATAGTAATGCTAGGGCTACACTTGCGTGTAATGCCATTATTTAGCGCGGTATTTGATTCAGAACGCAGATATGGCCGGGAGTTAGCACGCTAATGGGCTAGTGGCATTATTTATGTCGTTAGACGTTAGGCGATATTTAAAGTCAAATGATAGTGTTGCCGCCCGTGTAGCGCATTGGTTAATGCATCATTTATTGCACGTTCATTATTCCGATAACTGGACGTAAACCGTCACGCAGGTGAAACCCTAGCATGACAGTGAAAAACGGCAGATTCAGCGGCTATAGCCGTTAAGTCGTCCGTAAAACGTGTGTTGTGTCGTGTCCTCGTGTGAGAAAACGCACTAAAACTAACATTCTGTAGACAAGAAAACAAGATTTTCGATGGGACTGGCAAAATTTGTCAAAGAGGTGGTATTTAGAGGTGGTGGTGGCTTTTAAATTGTACCTTACATAATATAAAAAACGCTGTTAGTTAGAATTGCGCACTTCGTCTTTGCATTGCGCAGAAGATAAATGACCCGTTTATAAGTAAGATCGTATGAATGTAGTCATGCCACGCACGAAAAATTAAAAAAAATTGGTAAAGATAGGTAGATAGATAGATTTGCTGACCATTTAAAGCGATTGCATCGTTTTATGCATCTACAGGTAGGTGTCATAGATTGTATGAAACTTATCTGGGTTAGTAGCTGATTTGGTCTATAGACGGGCTTATGTACATAGATTAGTTCAGCGAGAACTATTACCGACAGTTATTATCCGGTTTAGCACAGACTAATTGGATTTTCGACAGCTATAATTCCGATTCATGGTCAGACCGGGATTAGGTACCATTTTGTTGTAATGCCAGGTTGAACGATAGCTATGATTAAATATGATGAAGCTTTTTTAACAAAAATCATTCTAGTTACCAGTTCTTAAACAAGTAAGCGCCTGAGTATGCTTTGAGAGTAAAGAGTTTTCACTGTCATGAAATATGAACACATTAAATAATTCTCATAAAAATATCTTTGGGAACAATTTTAATGAGTGAAACAATACTTAGATAAACAAATAAAAATACAAAACTAGACAAAGTGTAAACCCAAAAACCTTACACGTTACATTTGGAACCAATAGAAACGCAAAAAGAAATGGCATGAAAAAACTAAATCCATTGTGCAAAACGGAAAATCGAAATGCTGAACTCGTGGAGGGTATCCAAACTCCAGATATAGGTAATTTTGTACACAAATATTTTAACAGGGTGAATAGAATTCGAAGTTGGGTGGCATCCAAAGGCTGTTGGCCGAGTGTTGGTAGAATCAAGGTAACAAGAACTATTTGTTTGACGCAGGAACCTTGAACTGCACACATAAAAAATGCATCTGATTTCACTCCACGTGTCTCAGTTCCTCCTATTGTCACTTGCAGAACAAAGTTATATTTGTCACAATATCCGAATGTAAGTTAAGCTTAACCACGTTTACAATGGCCTTGACTCTTGTGATCAATGCTCCATGTGTATCGCCTAGCTAGTTGAATAAGCAAGGTCACCCAGGAGGCATTTAAATACATTATTTTGAATGCTTTGGATACTATGTTTCTTTGGATACGAGCGTGTTACACTCGCGTGCTTTATAATGACACGGTGAGAATTCGTCTACTGGTTACCTGGTTAGTTACTTTGTGCATACCTACATGAAACTAGAAAACTAATATCGAATTTCTGTGATGTTATCGGAGTTCGACAGCTTGAGTACACTGCCATTAATATTTATAGCACTGAGAGCGTTGAATCGGAATGCTAGTTTATTAAAGTTACGTATACATTTTTAATTTGCGCGTGCTAATGAATTTACTGTGTGATATCCACATAAAGTGCGCGAACAAACCACATTTATGACGCTAACACGCTAAGCTGTTGTAAATAAAACAAAAAAACATAAATGAACAAGCGAGCATAAGTTAGAATCTAACAACTGATGATTGAAGTACGGAACTGAGTCGATGTGGATGATGGCAGTGGAAGATCTGTTTTGAACAATGTAGAAGCACTCGGCTGAAGGATTACTTGCTCATGACGTGATTAGACTTGCTCTCAATTATGCACACAACTGCTTGACTTCGAGATTACCAACCAATGTTGTGGTGATACCAGAAGTATCGCGTAAAAGTACAATATTGTTTGTTAATCTCTGCCTGGTTCGGAAACCTAATTGTGCGTTAGCACACTAGCGCAACAATCTGATTGGTTTATAAACATACTGCGACATCAAGAGACTGCATTGCGTTAAGCATTGAGCTCACTGCTGCGGGCACTGCCGCCTTCCCCCAAATAAAACACACAAATAACACACCCTTAATAAACGTACACACTAACAGATATACACGAAACGATCAAGTCAGACAACAGTTTAGAAATTGAAAGGAGATATCGTATTCAGCAAAGATATGCGATTCATCAACACCAATATTTTTTTTAATTGAAAAAACTACTTTTTAATGGGGTATAAAAAAGGAACAAGATGCCTTTTACATTTAGTAAATACATAGATAAATATCACTAAGTTATACAACAATATCAAAACTAATATTATAAACAAGCAAATAAAATGTGGCTATAAAGCGAAATTTTAACATTACAATGCTCACCTTTTCTCCACTTGAGTAAAAGAAGTATTTCAATTTGACAATGTTACAATGCTCCAGTCGTCGCATAATTTGAAGCTCTCGGTTCTGAAACATTCAAAAGCTTATCAATTGAAACATAGATACACTTTGCGGACACCCCAGGACATCCCAGTTGGATACCTACACCAATCCTACAATACGCTATGAATCAGTAATGGTTTCGAACAGCTACGACCAGGGGCCTTATTTTTGAATCGTACGCAAGCGTAGCGCATGCGAAAGGAGCTGACTTTCGAACGATACTGTTTGGAATAAGGTTCAATATCGTTTGAGAGTCGGCTCCTTTCGCATGCGCAACTTTGCGCACGATTCAAAAATAAGGCCCCAGAAGGCGTTCTCATCTCATTCGCTTTGAAATGGCACGATCAATATTAAATAATATAAGATGCTATCCCGGAATTTCAAAGTTTTTATTATCTAAAAATGAAAATTGTATCATTTAAGCCCCGATCGTATCCTTACTTTCTTTACTTTAGAATATCAAATACAACCATATTTATCCCGCAGCCAGATATAGCTATCTCTCTTTAAAAATAGAACTAATTACTAATATTCCAAAATGCATATTGGGTAAAATTTTATAATCATTTTGAGAGGTTCTAAACGTTTCCTTTCCATTCCGATCCAAAACAGTTTTACAAAGAAATTCGCAGGCATAGGATTGCATAGCTGCATGTTGTAAAAAATTGGAACGCTGAAATAACCCTTTCGTTGTTGTGCCATATTTGCCAATTTCATAATGGATGAATACAAAGTACCTCGTAAAACTTATTACCTACTTACTGCAAATGCAAAAATACTTTAAATGCTACACAGACTACATAACCTGGGTACTTGGGCCTGGGTATGTCCTAAAACTGCATCCAGAACCACCGGAGGACGGGCAACAGCGTCGTCTCGGTTAACATTGGTGAGCATTTTGCGATCCCCAAGCCCCCTGCCAAGCGTGGGCATTATGGAAACGCCTCGCTATTAAGAGGGGAGGCCTTCGTCCAGCAGCGAAAGAATTCTGGCTGATGATATTTGTATGAGACTACAGAACTCTGTACTGCAGACTAGTCCTCCCGTATGCATGGTGCTGCGCAGAACTATCAAAGGCTTGTCTCACAACATAATCACGCTAAATATCCGTAACCATAGAACTGTAATATCATCATCATTGACAGCTTATACAGCGCACTGCAGGGTACAGGGGTCCTTCATCATTCGCTAATCTTCTGAACTGTAATTAAATAGGTACTAATAAAACACCATATACCAAAAACTACCAATTAGCTAATAACTATACATATTTACGACACGAGTTTCTTCAATACCATAAATCGTAGTTAACATACAAGATGTACAAGTCAGTACGATACCATGTATACTAAAAGAAATACAAGACTCACCTTAAACCTTTTATCCTGGAGCACCTTTTTAATGGCAATCAGCTCGCCGGTGTCACATAGTTTGGCCTGGTACACGACGCCAAAGCTGCCGTTACCGATGAGCTTCATGTCGGCATAGCTCACCTCCTGGGGCCTGTCGGGGCCTTGCCCCGGCGTCGCCACCACAGTCGTCACCTTTGAGCCGTCCTTGCCTGAAATCACAACCACACACAAACTAAAAACTACTGAAACGCAACCGACCTTTTGACGTCGAACAAACTATTGTAAAAGTCCAACTGGAAAGTTAGCACTTTCTAGCATCGAAATTGTTAGGTTCAGTTTGTAATAAAGCATACATAGCAGTGGCGAAGCGTAAGAACAAGCCGATTCCCAACGGCTTGCCTTGACGTAATCGCAAAATGACGCCCTACAAATAAAATAGATAACACCATAGATCGGTTTATTCAAACAAACAAGTGAACAACGTGGAAATTAAAGTCTCTTCATTTGACCTCGGACTCATTGCACCTAGGTGATATCACCTGGGTGATTTGTTTCGACATTATTGGTGGCCTATGTTCACCTTGGAATTAAAGCACCCAGGTGAACAGGTCAGATCACCCACATAAAACATGTATTAAAACTTTCAAATCAAAGCCAACTCAACATAATGTCACATGCCTTTATCACTAAAAAAATAATACCAATTTGTAAATTTGTGTGCCGAAGTGTTCGTTAATTAATTTTCAGTTTGTTTGTTTGAATGGCTTTGTTACATAATTATAGATTGCGGTTTATTTGATTATTTACTCAGAGACGAAAATAAATAGGACGCCACGGAATAAATAGATATTATTAGCAAGTATTAGTTACTTGGACCCGCCGAATTTTACGCGCTAATGCTATGGTGTACAGGTTGTTTTTTTACTGCTTTCGGCACGTTCGATGGTAAGTTTTTTTTTTCTCCGGCTTCCCTTTACTGAATTTTCACCCTTCGCCACTGATACATAGATTTATTAACTCGATAAATGTAGGTGACAATTGATTCAAATGAATGAGCATCTGTCTCCGTCGTGACTTCGTCAAATGATGGATTCGAACGACGCGACGTAATCTAATGCAATACATTTGTTTCTCATCATATAAATTATTAAACGTGATTGTCACGAGTTAGAAGGAATGTTTCAGTAAAAAGAATCACCCGATATTTCCGCGCTTATCACAATGAAGACGTTGCATTATAATTGTCACAGTCAATTAAGTAAACACGGACACAAATTAATAATGAGTAATTGTTACTATGGACAACAACTCATGGCTACTATGAGTTATTGCCCATAGCCATGGCAGTATGGTATAACAAATTATATAAGACGTTATAGGCAAGGTAGTTAGGTATCCAGCTTATTACCAATATACAAGCATAGTAACTGGGTTATCGGAGACCAAGTGCCTCGACAACGCTGGAACGAAGTTAGCGGTAGCGAACGGCAGCAGACAATAGAAATTAATAGAAATACGGCTAACGCAGCAATTTGAATGGCCTCTCTAATGCAATAAAGTAATGACGTAAGTAAATGAATCCATTTCGCGGTTACTGCCTACGTAAAGCACATGACTCGTATTAAGAGAACGGTCAACTTATTTAATACAAATAAATTCTACCAGTCGTGTTTTACTATTTTTACCGAGTGATAAACTGAGCTGAAGCAACTCACGGTAAAATATTGCTGTTAGTAACTAGACCTACAGAGTTCTTTGATATTAAACTATCACTGTTTGCGTTCCTTTTCATAAACGAATAACAAATTCAAAATCAACATTCTTACCGGGTAAATGTTTCATAGAAATTTAAAAATTCACCAAACTAATTTAAAAATAAATCATTTTATCGACAATGTGTCTTAGCCATCGTGATTATGTTGTTTATGGTTTCTGCGCAGCCGCAATATAACCTACACTAATGTAACTTCTCACTTTAAATCGGGAAGGTGGCATTGAATATTTATTTTAAAATGTACGCACGATTTTGTGCACAAACTGCCGTTTATTAATACACAACTTGTCTAGAATATGTTGTACCTACTGAATATGTATGTCTATATTTTTGCAGTCTACAGTTAACTGATTCCAATGAGGAAAGCAATAGACAATGCACCAGCCTGAGTTACCCAGGTCAATGATGTTAAAGGACGAAATGTAATAAGTTCGTTGCGGCAATAATGTTTTTTTTCAAAGGCAACTACATAACACCCCAAAAACATCCAGTGCTAAGCATTATACCACTACATAAACCTGGAAGTGATCCGCTTTAGCGATAAGTTGTTAGTTGTTACATTATTTTTGGAAGCTTCTTTTTCTATTGAACGTATTTTTGGCGTGTATAATAAATAATTAATCTATCATTTTTGTTAGTTTCATAGTAAAAAATAAATCTATCTGTCCCAACTCGCAACCTGTCCAAATACCCTACCTAAACTAGATTTTTATGTATGTAGTAGGCAAGTGGCAACTAACAAAAGGTTCAACCGTCAGTCCCACAAGTTTAGTATTCGTAAGCGGTATTTTTATTCCCCGCCGAGGTAGGGCGGGCGGCAATGGCAGGGGATGCGTTGCGCGCGCCCGCAACTTTACGGTTGGGCGGAACACTTCACAGGCGCAAGTAGAGCAAAGAGAAAAGCAAGTGAAACATCGGCCGGGTATATGATCAAGGGTTTGTAACACCTGGTCATAGTAGAGCGATTTTGAAACTAGTACAATGGACTAGTTGAATGATTTCTATAGCTGTTGTTCTTTTCGTAGTAAGGGGGGTCAGAAGCTTCACGATAGAGCCTGGTGCGACAAGCTCGCCGTAAAGCGATCCATCCATCTGTCGCGACACATAGCTGCTCACGGTGGTGTGTACGACTATGCAGCTCTCGAATTGATATATTCGCCACCAAAAAAAGTGTCCCTCTTCACACACTGCTTAAATCGTCAGTAATAGACGTAAAGGCCATGTATGAGCTTTTCGATCGCATCAAAAAGCTGTCCACGAGTGTATCTACTCAACGAAAACTAAATCAGATCAAATTATATTTTAATTTCGTACTAGACAGGAAGCACAGGATTGAAAATATAAAACTATGACGTCACTATTTACGCCATAAAAATTGAATGGGGAATGGACAATACAATATTTCCTCAATAAGTTACATAAATTACAACACGGCTTATAAATATTATACTAAATGTTACGGTTCCCTAGCTAGTTGATTACGAGTTCACTGCAGAGGTATAATAACAACTCTAATTACCTAAATACCTAAATACAATTTAGGATATTATAAAATATTTCAAATATTCATCCATACCAGGCAACAGAAACAATCCGGGGCTGTACCGTGAACCGCTTATAGCGGGACCGAATAGGTTCAGCTGCCGACACTGCGCGACCGCAAACCTTATTGCGAGGCGATAAAATTCACAGTCGCGCAGCGTCGGTAGCTAAGCGTATTCGGTCCCGGAATAAGCGTTCATGGTACGGCCCCAGGTTACTACACTCACATGGAAACGTATGTGCACTGAATACCAAGAACTGATTAAGAGCGATGCGTAAAAGATAAAATTATAACAACTACCGTGTTAACTTATCTAAGGTCAGAGGGCACTGACGTAACAAATACTGGAGTGTGCTAGCTAAACAACTCTGACACAAATCGGTGTCACAAAGGACTGATGCGCACCTAGGAATTGGCGACAGTATCATAATGAGGTGAGAAATAGTGTGCATCACATTGTGACGTAATACTGGTACAGATTGATGTCAGCATAAGTCAATAAAATAACGTGACGGCGTGACAAGCTTATGCCGAGGCCACACATTGGCTATATTTGCCGAATAAAAAGTAACGCATCTATGTAGCCTGTATACGTGCATCCCTTTTTATTCGGCAAAATAGCCAATGTGTGGCCTCGGCGTGGACATTTTCACAGCGTCGGACGGCGACGTCGGTCTTTCAGACGCGCAAGTTTAAAATGTCTGTCATTACGTCCAACTTTTAAATTACCTATCCAGAAAACAAAGAGAGACTAGTTAGTCTTGTCCATGCTCGAGTACGTAGATAGAGCAAGGAATAGACTTTTCATTTCCTGCTACGAAGCAAGAACAATTTTTGCTGTACCCGGCAACAGGGAACGCGAAATTACCTATTTGTAGTTAGCTAGTATGTATGTTACACGTATCTTTATGTTGCCGCCTACAATCTCAAGCTTCACCCGATGTTGACAAAATACGTTATTTTATCTATCTATCTAAATATATAAAAGGCTCTGTCCTGACTGACTGACAGACAACGCACAGACTTCAAATTTGGAGGGTGGAGGTAAGGGGGGGGGGGTGGAATGTTGTATGTATAGTTCTTACTATTTTGAAGTTTTAGTGATGAAAAATTATTATATAATTATTAATTGATGAAAATTGAAAGGTGACGAATTTTGTTTCCGTACGCGGACGAAGTTGCGGGCGAATCTAGTCATTAGATAAATGTATGTAAAACATTGTCACTGGTTACTTGAATAAGTGACGTCAATATAAATACAAAACAACCTTTATAGTTCCGATTAACGTAAATTGGAGATAACAAAAAAGATAACTACAGTCACATTATTAGCATTGCTATTCAACGCGGCAATGCCGCCAGCACGCTAGGTACGCTGCCGACTGGTAGTGGTTTTGAGCATTTTGATTGTCTCTATATAGACTGTCATCGATCTGGACGGAGCTCTAAGGTAAACAAATATTTAAAAACATGGGTAGAACGGATTTAAGAACCTTCTCTTTTTTTGAAGTCGGTAAAAAATGTGATAGACTGTAACGAAAATCATATTACAACAACTTGTCATACGAGTTAAATTTAGGATGAGGCTATCCTAAAAACCCCCAGGGTTCCAACATGTCACTGACAAAAGGTTTAATATTATAAATTACAAACAAACGAAGTCAACGTCTGTTTATAGTTGAAGAAAACATCATATATTTAATAATTATGTTATTCGTGATTTCATTAAATGAAAATATGAAACGGTGTAAACAATTATTTTATTTTTAAACATGTTCTGCAATGTTAATGTAATCTTATCGTGAAGAAGCTAGAGTTTACAAAAATTACCTATTTATCTAAGGAAACACTAAATATTGTTAAAACAATTACATTATTACTACTTTATTATTTAACAAGATTGCAACAAGACATCTAATTAAATAAATAAAAGCACAAATGCCCTACCAAAAAAAACTGCCAGTGTTACTCGGGATGATGTTAGGATTCTAATCTAACCATGGAATCTATCCATACTCCATACTTCCAAATCCGTTTAAGCATTTAGAAATTATGGTGGAATATAGAAACATATTATGTGTTGTACCTATACTGTATCTCTAGTGTATTTCCGCTGCTGTGTGTTTGTGTTTGGTTGGATTAAAATGAACTACCCCAAACTAAAGCCTGATTAAATCGCATACAGAAACATAATATACACCAATATATTTTATTAATGTCTAAAACTTTAAGGGGTCATTGTACACATAATTGTGAACCACTTTTCCTTGGACAATATGTATGGAACAGCCGATTGATTTTTATTCGCGATTTCAGGGTTGACCCCATTGGAAAAGTTGTTCATAATGATGAGTATAATAGCCCCTTACAAGTTTTAGACATTCATAAAACATAGTGGTGTATATACATTATATAGATACATATACATGAACCCTGAAAATATTACACTCCTTTTTTTTGGCAGAAGTGTCAAAAAAATCTTTGTAATACATTAATTCAAAAAACATGTGTACAGTCTACTTACTCTACCTACTTACTCTTTTATAAACCTGGTAAGTAACTAATTAATAGTTTGTACTGTCTTACTTTTTTAATTTCCAGAATACCAAAGCTTAAGTGAAATGATGAAAAATGCGCGCGTGACCGAGTTTTTAATGTAGGTACACATCTAAAGATAAAGTGGTCGACTGTCGACGTTAGCAAACACAGAGTGGCTTAAATAAGTTAGGTCGGCAGCGTCGACCAATTAGCCCTGATCGATATTCCGCCATAAGTCTTCTGAATAGCTATGATGAGATTTGCATCTATAATTTGATATAACACAGAGCCTCAACTATTAAAGCAAAGTACATATAAAGTGGTGAATATTGGGAGGAAAATAATTAGTAATTAAACCAGCGGTATGGAAGATACGAGTATTTGGGAGAGGGGTGAATTAGTTCGGTACGCGGACCAAGTCACGGGCGACCTCTAGTAGGTACTAAATCAAGAGCGGATTCAGGGGGGTTATAGGGGGTCATGACCCCATGGAATTGGAGCCTGACTGCTAACTAGACCTCGACTCGACTGTATGACCCCCCCCCCCCCCCCCCCCCCCCGACTTATTAGCATCAGTTGTAAGTAACTAACTATAATATAATAAAATCTTGGATGTCGAATATCGATTTAAGGCTTGTATTTTCCAAAATTGCCCCTCGCAAAATCAAATTTATTTAGTCAAATTACTATATTTAAAGCCCAGAAATACAAAATGTTACAGAAGAACATCCGTCTTAGTAACTTTTGTGGTTGAAAAAACGATTGATTATACTTTCCTCGATAGAAAAAAATACCGAAACAGTGTCTATTTTTAAACCATTTTCAGTTTTATGTCCTAATTACAGCACATAGTCACATTAAAAAATAATGTATTATAAGTTAATAGTATTTTGGAGAGCATTCTGTGGTTCAAAACTTATTAATTTCTATACTTTTCAAGTAATCTGAGAAAATCTTCAAAAATCGAAGTTTGACACGCACGAATCTGCGTAAACGCCATATTTTTGCTCCGCTAAATGTGACCCTACCTGATACAGCTTTAGACTAATGATTGATCTCATTAAAAAATGTGCTTGAAATGTGGAATACCCGGCTTTAATCTACCTCTAATCGTCGCCGTATCAATTTGAACAAAAACTACGTTGACATAGTACTTAGTTCCGACGGCAATATAATAGTTTGGCCCAATCGAGCTGATCTGATGATAGAGATGTACCCTCGAGTTTTGGTGCGTTTGATTTTGTTTTGATGTGATCTTGAACGTATTTTATGAGAAAATTAAACTTTTTTTTTTATAGAATATGCTGCCGAGGCAGATGTGATATGTTATGTTATGTTATATTAACGGTTTAGTAATTTAGAACTAGTTCCAATAATAATGAATAGTTAAGTTCAGACACCTACACTGATTTGAAGTTAAATGTACAAAGGAAGTACCTAATAGTTATTTAACTACTATTACTATTAGTATACCGGTATCACTATCAAGTCACACTAGGTAACAACTACCACACGAAATAATCGAACAATCGACGACATTAGATAGGTCAACCGCGAAAGAGATTGGGCTGGTAACAACCGCACCCTAACAAGTTGATACAGCCCTTATTGACGTAATAGCTTGGCGCACTCCACCTTTGTTTATCAGCTTTCTATCAAACTACTTGTTCCAAGTTATATTAAGTGTCTAGCAGTGATGTACGTGAAGACAATTTAGTCTAACAATAAACTTGCCTATCGTGAAAACAATCGTAGCAAACATACGATGCGTAATCCGGGAAACTAAGAATCTCAACAATTCTGCAGTTATAACAGAAGTAACTGCATAATAATACTAGTAGCAGTAACCAATAACAAGTCATTTAGCTATTATAGATATGGTATATGCCAAGTTTAAACAATGACAGGTAAAGGCAAATGAAAAAGTGAAACTAGTACTGACCTCTCTGTTTGAATTCACGTGGCCGTATCAAAACAGAGCCACGTGAATTACAACCACACAACCAGTGATTTGTCACTCTGATTCATCTGCCTCGTTAGTTACGATTATAAACTGAAATAATATACTGCGCGAGATGGTCTAAGCTCTGAATTCGGTATGGTGCACTATCGTAACTGCTTTTTATAACCGTTCACGACACGTTGATTTGTTATTCTATTTTTCATCGCTATTATAAAATACCTTTGATAAATAATATGTCTAGATAGAGTCTCGTACTGTTTATGAACGAAAAATTACAGGCCGACATTATTAAACTAGTGTGCGTGACAGCCATGTCTTACACTCTCGTTGCACCATTGTCGTTGTTATAGTGTGCGTGCATAAGAGGCTAACTAACAGTTAACCGCAATTTTTTTCGACGCGTTTAGGATCCATCAGTCTATCTAGACATATAATTTATCAAAGTATGGGGTATTCCACTTAGAGCACCTATTTTTTAAATATCCTTTCACACAAAACTATAACAGACTTTCAAACGACAGCTTATGCGAAACATTGTCGAATGTTCTATAAATTGTTCCATAGGATAGATCGAAGTTATTGGATACATTCCAAGCAGTATAACATGAACATTTCGATAGCAATCAAAAGTTCACGTGTCAAGTTAGAATAAATACGGAGAAATGTCAAGACTACGGCTACGGTAGTTTGTTACGTTATATTAACCTTCTTCTAGGAAAACCCCTTTTCAAGCAATTAAACTTTAAAATGAACTAATTAATTACTCCCCATATGTGCCCGACTACCTGAGCAATGCTTTTCAGGGTTTGAAAGCATAAAATATGTTGGTCGCAGTAATTTCCTGTACTAAACGACTTGACATATTTTGGTACAGTGTTTGATGTCGTTATTTTAGTCTTTGTGTCGCGAATGTCACAAAGTCACAAGCAAGACGCTGTAGTCGTATTTTTATTAATATAGTTTAATTATTAATAAAATATTTTTAGATTAATTAAATAAAAATTGAGGTTTCTTAGAGGGCATATCCGTAAAAGGAACAGATGAAAATGAAACATATCCGGTTGTTCATTAAGTATATTTCTATGCATATTTACGGGATATTTACCGTGATTATATTGTAATAAGCAGTGCACATGTTGAATCATTTATAAAGTTAGGGAAACCTAAGTGATTCTCATGCATCTATCATGCATAAAGAGATGAATTATTACGATTTTCGGTGTGGGTTAAGTCAAAAACAGTGCATCGATTAAGTCACTTCGACTTTTGGGGATGAAGACCATCGAAAACAACTGTGTATCACTGGTTCAGCGAGTTTAATCGTGGGCGTCGTATGCTCACGGACGAATTTAAAGAAGGTCGCCCTAAATCGGTTGTTGTACAACAAAACATCTATGCTGTGCGCGAACTAATTATGCAAGATCGTCATGTTACATATCGCAAGATAGAGGCGTCTTTGGGCATAAGTATGACGAGCACACATAAGATTGTGCCACTAGAAAATCGTAAAACGGTTAATTCTGAATGGTACACGACAATTTGTTTGCCAGAAGTCTTTGAAGAAATACGAGAGAACAACCGGCAACGCAGAATCATTCTTCACCATGACAATGCTAGCTGTCACACGACGGCCGAAACAACTCAGTATTTGGAAAGTCAAAAGATGGAATTGACGGGTCATCCGCCGTACAACCCCGACTTGGCACCCAACGACTTCTATTTATTTCCAAGCGTGAAGAATAAATTACGTGGCCAACGATTTTTAACCCGCGAAGAAGCCGTTGATGCGTTCAAAATGCATGTTTTGGAGATACCCCAATCAGAGTGGCAAAAGTGCTATGAAAATTGGTTTCAACGTATGCAAAAATGCATCAATCATCATGGCGAATACTTTGAAAAGCAATAAAACCACATATGATAATAGATGTTTGTTTCTTTTTATTATTACGGATACATAAATAGCAGCCCTCGTACAATCCTTTTGTTTTTGTTGTTGTGTAGTAGGCTAAAGAAGTAGTGTTACGTAGACTTCAAATAGTTGCTACTTAATTAAATATTAATACCAATCATAATAATAAATGATTAATTTGTATATTGTGAAATAGAACAAATATGATGATTGTAATACCCTTACAATAGTGAGGAAAAATTATATTAAGTACCTAATAATGATGATTCAAAATCAAAAAACCATTTTAAACCGACTTCAAAAAAAGGGAGGTTATCAATGTTACCTGCGACTTCGTGCGCATACCTACTACTGAAAAATGCTTGCGAGTGGAACACCGATTTATGCCACTTCTTACTACCCTCTACGGCTACGACATTAACCCATAGGAACAAACAACTCAAAAAGACCATATGAAATGTTAAAGAAAACAGATATTCGGATACCACAAAATTAAAGATATACGTGTTTTTTTTTTCAATTAAATAATGGGTCTTTCTCCACTGTTCACCTGATGGTAAGAGACGATATGTGATGATGATGTGTGAATACCTCAAAAACTATCTGATTTGGTTAGGTCGTGGTAACGTCAAGTGTGTTTGTGTGTTATTTCGAAACTATAAATTTATTTGGTGTTTTAAATAAATTTCACGGATACAATAAAAAAGCGGGATTCTGACTGCCACCGTGCTATGCAAAGAAGTTTTATACTGGTAAGTTACCACTTCATTGCTGTCATATATAATCATTTGACACTGGTCAAGACAGGACACAATTAAAAAGCAAAATGTCAAATGCGCTTCAAAAGCTCGTTATGATACAATTTGGAGGGTTCCGTAACTATGTTAGTAATAAATAATAATATTATCATAATTTTCATCATAATTTATTTTTGCGATTAATAATTAATGAAGTACCACATACAATTAGGAAGCTGGGAGCCAGTTGCAAAGGGCCATAATAATCGATGGAGAAAAGGGACTGCTGAAGGTTATATTCTGTTCAAGACAAAGCCTAGATTTACGGGTTAGCTCACAAACGTGTGAAAAGACACATTTGGTCTGACAACCAGATGCCATCTTGAGTGATCCTGATATGACCGGATCTATTTTTGATTCCCAAACAGGCATTTTTAGCCATAAGTGCAAATTAACTTTCGACGCTCCATAAATCATCTCTTGTACTTTAAGATAAAAACGGGCCAATGATGAAGATGATGATGAATTAGTAAAACTTGGTTTGCAATTTCTGGTTTGGCCCCATAGTAAAATTTTTTCATAATGATTAGGATACCCTTCAGTATTGTTGAACCTTTTTGTAACAAATTATATAATAATGAAATATTGACTACTGTGACTTACTGACGATCAGTACAACAGGATTCAGGGATTTTTTTATTTTGTCACGATATCCTAAAATAATAAAAAGTACGACCAAATCATTTGCAGAATTAAATGAGGGAGCTGCCATCGTATTTTTTGTGCATAAATGTCAGCTATTTGTTTAGTTCCATCAACAGGCCACGTAGTTTTTATTATCAACAACTATAGTTCCTGAAAAGAGCCTAGATGGCGTTTATTTAATATTTTTTTGTTCCGATATGAGATCTATATTTTCAGCAATTGCTATACCCTCTGTGTTGACCAGACCTTTTCTACACATATTTATAGAAACCGCGTAAAGATCTGTACAGTAGTTTTCTAGTTTATCCCGGACAGACAGACAGACAGAAAAAAAATGAATAAACGGGACAAAACAACTGTTTCACCAGGTGGCGCATAAAAAATGCGTATTATGTAGAAAATAGTAAAATTGCTAAAACTTTACTAAATGTACAGCTGAAAACGTCAGAAATATTTCATGGTTACTACAATAACGAGGGTTGAAAAAAAATTGTGCAAAAATAAAAAAAGTTGTTCTATTAAAGGTAACACAGTTTACCTAAATCGCGCAAGCAACATTTTTAATTCTTGATTCACCAATACCAGAATTTACTTCCACGTTAGGTAGGAATCTTACACTACAGTCCTCGATCTCCACTTTTATTATATGTAGAGATTACAACATCTATTTTAGGTTACTTATATTATAGATTATGTACTTACTAAATAGTTACACGATTTTAGTTTTGAAAGATTTCAGCACTGATCCTAATTCTATAGTTCGTCTTTGTGTCAAACCCATTTTTTACCTTTATTATTCCATATACAGACAAAAATATTGCAATATAAATAAGCACCTATTTTAGGTGCATAATTCATGACTTACAAATAAAATACTATTAACATCAATATTGCATAGATTGTCAAATATAATATTAGCTTTTACGTAATAGCACCTCTTACTGTGTTCCGGTAAGACACTAGGTATACTATGAACAAGAATAACAAAGTACAATCATAAAAAAAAACTAGACGTTTCTTAAGAATATCATGTAAATTCAATATGAAACTGGTTTTTATTTATTTTTTTAATGATTTTAACAACACGTCAATTTAAGAAAAGCTTTTTATACGTTATTGATTCCTATATATCAACAAAAAAAACTATTGTAATAACATAAAGGTAATATCCCAATTCAATTAAGCAATGTCATAGTTAATGTTTCACTATAGAATACGTAATAGTTTAACTTCCTTATGCTTCATCTACACGTACATAACATTATTACAAGTGCTTTGTAATAGAAAGTGAAATTCATTAGGTACGTGCCAATTGCAACATCAATGCATATAAGAGGATATGGTCCAAGATCTCACGAAACTAAAGATTTGGACCATCTTCATTACAAAACCAAAAGCATACGGAACCAGGTTAAGAAGCTAAAACAAGACATAAAACTTCAAACCAAATCTTAAATCCAGCATAACAGCACAAAAAAGTTTGTTCTAAAACTACAACAAAAATCAGAAACAAATCACAGACATAACACAATAAAAACGATGAGGCGATAACAGAGGGCACAGTGATAGTGAAGTGACTGCTATGATGAGCCTCCATTGTGATCAGTTTAGATGGCAGGGCTTGGTCTCCATCCTCTAACTTTATGGAGCTCTAATCGGAGGATTGACACAGCAGACAAGAAAATATTTATGTTGTGAGTAGTGAACAGATAGTAGCCCAAATGTAGCAGAACTAAGGGTCGTGCGGCACTTCTAGCACTTACGATGTGATGATGCAGCTTTCTTTTCCGACGCCAGCTCGTTCTTTTTAGGAGTATCCACTTCGCCTGCGTGACGCAGCAAAACACAAAAGCATTAGAACATTGATGATGAACTGAACAATACATGTAAACTACAAATTGTATTAATTATAACCGAACGAGTCTCATCGATATCACAAGATTTTGAAACTAGAAACTGCATTGGTGACACTCACTGATGGTACGCCGGAGCTTTTTACAGAAAGAGGAGAGGCGATCGCGGGCGCGGCTCAATTGGCCGCTTTTATCAGTGTCAAGTAAACGGAGCAGGGAGGGTTCCGAGCGCGCGACCACCTCCCCGACGGGCCGGAGGGCGGAAGCGGGTCCGTCGGAGACGCCGAGGTTGTCGAAGCATACCGGCCCCACTGAGCACTCCAGTTTGACAGAGGATCGCTCGCGAGCGCGCCTCGTGGTAAACTGCCGGCATACTAGCGGCACGACATCCCCCGCCCGGCCAATAAGGCCTCGCTGCTTCGGTGCTAATTCAAATATCGCGACAAATACATCACGCCAATTTCTTGTCGATACTTTACTGTCGTGAACTGTTATGTTAGTCATAACAAAAACAAAGAGCATTGATGATACTGAATAGACAAGTTAACTGAATCCTCCACAGCGATAACGCTCATTGGTCGTTAATCGTTTCTACTTTACGTTGTCAACATGAAATGTTGGATAATTCCAGACAGCAATAATCCTTACTGCTATCTGAAATTATCCGTTAGATGGTTAGACAAATTATTATAGATGATTTTAAAAGCACACCTTACCAGACAGACAATAATGATCAGGCGCGTCTAAAATGGACAACAAACTAATATACTACAGTCCAAGGAAAAACACATAAAAGCGACTAAATGATTACAAAGAAGATATAATAGTGAGCGTTATATAATATCCTCCACGTTAATTGTTTAACTATAAACAAATGAAAGTAGACAGTCATCGTGCGAGCGTCAACAAGCTATACAAAATAGGAAACAAGTAACTAGGGAAGTAGAGTTGGGAACCTAATCAGTTACTGATATCTTATCAATTAGTCGTAGCGCTCGCGGAGCACTCCCTGCGGATTGCCTATAGAAGGAACAAGTTATTTATCCCTGAGCTTTTAGGTGTCGCATCTTGTAATGTAAGTGTTTAATCAGTATCACATCGCATGCGCGCGTGTCTGTCTCTTTATACAACCGGTGATAATTTTATAGTGACGTCACATGAGGCGAACTCTCAACAATTCGCATCTTTAAATGTTTGTGTACACACTACAACAATACCAAACTAGTGCAATCTGCAAAACCTCCCTCCACAAACTAGCAGTCTAATACGCGCTGATAAAACTGTTTATGACGCCGCGCCGCTGTCGCCGATGGACGCCCGTAATCAAATACAAAAATATTGCGTAAACAACGAAAGCACATCATAATGTTTGTACATACTTAGGCGCTAAACGATATACAAACCATCATGACCATCTTTAATGATTCGTTCACTACCCTTTGCTATTTTGACAACATCATGGTGGAATAGTACATTATTGATTGTGTGCGTGCGAAAGCAGTTCTTATTATACCATTCAAATAGGTAATAATGGAACTAGTTTACGTGATCAATTCAAACGGCTGCGTAGTTGGTGCTAGTTTCAAATTGATTTAAACCAAAGCCAAAGTCAGTAAAAAATATGTGACGTCATGTCACAGTTGAGGTAGTACGAAAAATGTTTAATCAAATTACCGCAGGTAGCAAGGTTTCAGCGCTACTCTGGTTGGAGACAATTGGATTTAAACTTTTGGCAAGAGTTTGGCGGGACGTCACGCGAGGAGGCCCGTCAACATACGTCTAGCATTCGATACGCTTTCACTTACTCGCAGTGGCTATGGACGATTGCTACGTAAGTCACTCAAACGCCTACAAATTATAACCAAGCATGTTAAACTACAGAACTGACCAAAGGCATTTGCTCTTGAAAATTTACAGGTTGCCTAAAAAGAGTCATATTGATTCAAACCACGGTATGTACTTAAATAATCTAGCATCTTATAAAATAACTACTTTTGAAAGTCAAAGCACGTGTTTAAGGCAAACGTGTTTTGAACTTCTTCAGGAAGTAACCTTGCCAGATTACGTTCAATTCGAAAACGTAACCTATTTGTTATAGTCGCATGCTCTATTTAACAGGCGTATCGACTGGCGTTGCATAATATCCGTCTGCGGTAGGCTAACGTGTGGTCTGTTATTTGCAACGTCTTTTGAAATACTAATTAAACGAATTATATTAACATAACAAAATAGCATTAATTGAAGTATTTACGGGTAACCCCGATTTTCAGAACCACCTTTTGGGAGCGAAAATTAAGAATGAACTCAAACATTCCAAAACTACCAAGCACCCAATTTTTCTTGTTTGTTATTATTGTAAAGGTAGAATAGACGGGATTTACGAATACCTACGAACTCTTTCACCTTGCCATAGACAAGATCAAATGTACAAATCCGCCTGCCAACCGTCTCTAATTGAAAAAGCACTCTAAAAACAAGTAGATATTCACAAAATCAATATACATAGAACGTAATCTTCATGACACTTAAATATTTCATTAGGTTATGTTTCCAGTAAACTGTCGAGTTGTAAAGTTGCGTTTCCAGTGCAAAAACTCGTTGTTCCAGGAAAGTGACACCGTGTGTTTGTACGTACACCGTACGGTTAGTGCGCACGCTGTACGCCTTTGAATTCGACCAAGGCCTGTTGTCGCAAGACTAACCGCGGATAATGGGGGGAACCGGTCCCGCCAGCCTTTATGACGCATCGCTCACCTTAGAAAATACTCCTCGTGTTGCTATGCCGCAATGTGTTGATATTTGACGATGCGCTATAAGAAAATGCTATCATTTTTATTTTATTTAGACGTGAGTATGCCACGTCTAATTAAATCGGATACTCCGACTATAGTTTCGATCACATCCGGTGACCTTTTTCAAAGAGTGAAAACAGAGCCCAACGCGCGTGCGGCTACGTCCTGCTTAGCACTGATTTAATTAAACGTGAGTATTCCCGTATAACTAAAACAAAAATGTGTCAAATCCACGTCAGTTTTCATAATAATAAAAAATAAGATGCTATCACTTCTATGCCATGCGCATTCTTTCAACATATAATATAATGTATGTTCTACAATCATTTGGGCAGCAGATTGTAAAATCATTTACAACGAAATCTAGCCAAAGAAGTGGTCTCTAAATGCGTCTCTGAATATTTATAAGCTATTACTTAATTAAGATAGAAATAAGCAAGTTCCTATAAAGAAGAAACTATTCAATTTAAACTAACGCCCGTAAATACAGCTTAGAATTTATAGTGGTTTATTATTTTAGTAAAAGAGAAGTAAATTCGCGATAACAATAGAAAAACAATTGAGCTGAATACAGTTTCTAGAAAGTGAAAGGAAGGCGAAATGAATAGCGGTGTGTTAAATTACTCTTGCTCCGAAATGAAATGCAGTTCTAATAATAAAATATGAGCGAACACATGCAGTATACCTCCACATGGTCAGACATAACACAGTAAACTTACGCATATAATAAAGCTAGATTGATCAAAGAAATTCGTGGAGAAAACAATAAAAGACAAAGAAAAGGTACAATGTTGCGAATCCCGTCCATTAAGGTCTCGTCTTAAATATGACACTGGGTCTAATTATAGCTCGTTGAATTATGAGCTATATTGCTCAAATAATAAATCTGGGCGTATTTCCAAGGCAGGCCGTGAACGTGAGGTGACGTCGGAAAAGTTTGCGTGTATGCGTAACAAAGGGCCGCCCATCGGACGTCCGGATGTCACCAGTGCTTGTCTCCGAGGCTACAGAATCTGAAGCTCTCGCAGCGAGAAACTAAGTTAGTATAGACTCTGTCTACAATACAGCTAGCCGTCGCACAAATGCCTTTGACATAGCTGTTGCTGTTACGGTTGCTGTTATAGAATAACAACCGGAATAACGTGTCATCCGAACCATTATAGTGCAACTTCGGTGATCTTATAAGAACACTTTCGAACTGTATCAAGTCCACTACGCAGCCACAATTCATTACGTTATTGAGGACAGGCTTCTCTTGACACCAGTCTGAAACCTTCGATTACCGAGCGAGCAAAGCTAGGCCATTCCCCGATGCGAACCTTATTTGTGATTCATGTGCTGCTTACTAATTCGAAAACGATACATTATTATGATGCATTTCCAAGATAAAAACATTTATTCACAACTGTTTTCCAACTAAATTGCCTTAAAAAGTATATCTTATCGTGACATTTGAGTTTCTGTGGCGTAGTTTAATATTGTGGTCATAAATATTCGCCTCCGATATTTTTTATCGACCACTTATATGTGGTTAAAGTTGTTACGTAAAATATGCGATCATATAAAACGTCATTGTTTTATTGGATTTTAAACTTTCTTAGACGTGCTATAGATTTTGATGTGTACCATATTGTAAGCTACTCTTTCGTTGTCCTTTTAAGGACCAGAAAACGATTGGAGTGGTGTTAAGATTAAACCAGGGCCGTAGCTAGACCTCAATTTCACAATTTATGTAGGGCAGCTGTTGTAACAGGTAGGGCGCTTTACAGTAGTTTGCTTATTTTAAGGTAGGGCATTGCCCCTCAATGCCCCCCCAGGGCCACGGCCCTGGATTAAACTAGTGCGAATAAGCAAGTAGTTTGGTTACGTTACGTTACGACAGAGCTATTTTTTAACTTTTGATATAATTGCTAATAGATCTATACACAAATTAGACGTCTTCATTAACATGTACAGAACATAAATAGGCATGAAGCGTATATTATGATAGGAGGATCCAGTAGTGTCACATCACATACAATGAGAATTTATACCTATTCTTTCATTGGCAGCAATGCCAATTATGACTAAATGAAACAATCGCCTAGTCCGATTTGTAAATAAAAAACATGTCCAGCAGTGATTTGCACTCAGCCGAGCAGCTGTATCATGAAAAACGTCACCGAATATACTTCGATTTACGAATAATCTTTCTTTAAAATGTCAAGGGGTTAACACGCCAAGGTCTTGTGAGTAAACAGGTAAAACGTACCAGTTTTCTTGAGAACAAACGAGGCAGGTTCGACAGTACTAGCCCTGCTGTACCGGCTGTCAGGATCAGCATTGACGGTGTAAGTACCGCGTCGCCGCAACATTGCGCCGGTCCTCTTCTCTTCCACTTATCACATTCACTGACACGCTCAAGAAGGGTATCATCCTCATAGCTATCACACTGTTACACATAAAACATGGTCCAAAATTCACAGCACGTTACACTGCTCGATGTATTTTGGCAAGAATAAAGTAAAACGAAGCGTAACGACAAATTGTTTTCAAATGACTAGCGCACCGGATAGCAGCCGCCGTGGCGAGGTGGTGGCAAGGAAGTGGGTTAACGAACCAATAGGTAATTTTGCAACGTGCACCGGCTTCTGTGACCGCGGTGTATGACTGCGACTGGGAGCGAAAGGCAGCTCGAAAACCGAGAGTGCGTTGGCACGGTTCTTCCGCGAATGACAGGATGGTGCGGCCACGCCGACCGCGAGATAGCGAGATCGGCGACGGGCGCTGATAACGCGCACCGATAACGTGGACAATTGACAAATACAATCTATAACTATAAAAGGCTTTGTCCTGACTGACTGACTGACTGACTGACTGACTGACATATAGACAACGTACAGCCCAAACCGCTAAACGTAGAGACTTGAAATTTGGAGGGTATGTTTTTGGAGAGGTGTAAACGCCCACTAAGAAAGGATTTTTTGAAAATCAACCCCGAAGGGGGTTAAATGGGGTGTTAAAGTTTGTATGAAACTTTTTATTCTCTGGTTCGATTGATACAAAACTTGGTATACATATTCTACTATAAAAATAAGAAGATACGGGTGTCACAGTTTTTTCAAAATCAGCTCCCGTTAGTATAAAAAAAAACAACTAAGTTTTAGTGATAGTACGTTTGTTTCTCCTTAACTTTGTAACGGCTGTACATATTAAAATGAAATTTGGTATAGGGATGGGGATAGATGTGGGGATGGGGGTGGGGGTGGAGGTGGCGATGATACTGGGAACGGAGACGGGACGGAGATAGGAATGTTAATATTAAGATTACAATTGGTATCGGGATGGGCATGGGGATGGGGTGGGGATGGGGATGGGGTGGGGATGGGTGGGGATTTGGTGGGGACAGGTGGGGATGGGATGTGGATGTGGATGAGGCTGGGAACGAGGATGGGCGTGTCCATATTAAGATGAAAGTTGAAATCGGGATGGGGGTGGGGATGGGATGGGGTGAGGATGGGGTTCGGGATGGGGATGAGGGAGGGAACGGGGATGGGGACGGGGATGGGCGTGTTCATATTAAAATGACATTTGGTACCGGGATGGGGATGGGGAAGGGGTCGCTTATAGGGATGAGGCTGGGAATGGGGACGGGGATGGGCGTATTTATTGGTCGGCTGAACAGATGGAGCTGCATTTTTGGAATAACTATAAAAGGCTTTGTCCTGACTGACTGACTGACTGACTGACTGACTGACATATAGACAACGTACAGCCCAAACCGCTAAACGTAGAGACTTGAAATTTGGAGGGTATGTTTTTGGAGAGGTGTAAACGCCCACTAAGAAAGGATTTTTCGAAAATCAACCCCGAAGGGGGTTAAATGGGGTGTTAAAGTTTGTATGAAACTTTTTATTCTCTGGTTCGATTGATACAAAACTTGGTATACATATTCTACTATAAAAATAAGAAGATACGGGTGTCACAGTTTTTTCAAAATCAGCTCCCGTTAGTATAAAAAAAAACAACTAAGTTTTAGTGATAGTACGTTTGTTTCTCCTTAACTTTGTAACGGCTGTACATATTAAAATGAAATTTGGTATAGGGATGGGGATAGATGTGGGGATGGGGGTGGGGGTGGAGGTGGCGATGATACTGGGAACGGAGACGGGACGGAGATAGGAATGTTAATATTAAGATTACAATTGGTATCGGGATGGGCATGGGGATGGGGTGGGGATGGGGATGGGGTGGGGATGGGTGGGGATTTGGTGGGGACAGGTGGGGATGGGATGTGGATGTGGATGAGGCTGGGAACGAGGATGGGCGTGTCCATATTAAGATGAAAGTTGAAATCGGGATGGGGGTGGGGATGGGATGGGGTGAGGATGGGGTTCGGGATGGGGATGAGGGAGGGAACGGGGATGGGGACGGGGATGGGCGTGTTCATATTAAAATGACATTTGGTACCGGGATGGGGATGGGGAAGGGGTCGCTTATAGGGATGAGGCTGGGAATGGGGACGGGGATGGGCGTATTTATTGGTCGGCTGAACAGATGGAGCTGCATTTTTGGATAGGTAGTTATAGCATAAGGTTCGGAAACGGACATAGGCTATTTTTTTGTAGGTCCACGCAGACGACTGTTTGACGGACATAATTATTATAGATACTGTACAGCCTAAGCTGCTAAATTAATTTTTAATTAATCTATAACTATAAAAGGCTTTGTCCTGACTGACTGACTGACTGACTGACTGACATATAGACAACGTACAGCCCAAACCGCTAAACGTAGAGACTTGAAAGTTGGAGGGTATGTTTTTGGAGAGGTGTAAACGCCCACTAAGAAAGGATTTTTCAAAAATCAACCCCGAAGGGGGTTAAATGGGGTGTTAAAGTTTGTATGAAACTTTTTATTCTCTGGTTCGATTGATACAAAACTTGGTATACATATTCTACTATAAAAATAAGAAGATACGGGTGTCACAGTTTTTTCAAAATCAGCTCCCGTTAGTATAAAAAAAAACTAAGTTTTAGTGATAGTACGTTTGTTTCTCCTTAACTTTGTAACGGCTGTACATATTAAAATGAAATTTGGTATAGGGATGGGGATAGATGTGGGGATGGGGGTGGAGGTGGGGATGATACTGGGAACGGAGACGGGACGGAGATAGCAATGTTAATATTAAGATTACAATTGGTATCGGGATGGGGATGGGGATGGGGTGGGGATGGGGATGGGATAGGAATGGGGTGGGGATGGGTGGGGATTTGGTGGGGACAGGTGGGGATGGGATGCGGATGTGGATGAGGCTGGGAACGGGGATGGCCGTGTCCATATTAAGATGAAAGTTGAAATCGGGATGGGGGTGGGGATGGGATGGGGTTCGGGATGGGGATGAGAGAGGGAACGGGGATGTGGACGGGGATGGGCGTGTTCATATTAAAATGACATTTGGTATCGGGATGGGGATGGGGAAGGGGGCGCTTATAGGGATGAGGCTGGGAATGGGGACGGGGATGGGCGTATTTATTGGTCGGCTGAACAGATGGAGCTGCATTTTTGGATAGGTAGTTATAGCATAAGGTTCGGAAACGGACATAGGCTATTTTTTTGTAGGTCCACGCAGACGACTGTTTGACGGACATAATTATTATAGACACTGTACAGCCTAAACTGCTAAATTAATTTTTAATATTAAATTTGGTCATCCTCAAGCAAACTTAAAGACTTGCAAGCGGCTTGGAAAAAATGCAATAATATACGTATTTTAGTGATTCAATTGAGTTGGGCCCCGATTTAACCGAATTCCAGTATTCAACATTACTACGCGGGCAAAGCCGCGGGCAAAAGCTAGTACCTAATATACTGCTGCGAAGCACAACGAATACATAAATGCAAACATGCAACCTTATCAACCGAGTTTTTAGCATAATAAAAGAAATGTCGTCAATGAAGCACCTATTTAGATTAATTACCAATAGATACGACGTAATCGCCTAATCAGTTTCAGTTCGGAGATATTTTAGTTGGATTGGGTAATTTACCTACAGCTACAGGACATGCCTATTTACTTTTGTAAGTTTTGTAGAGTAGGCTAACATTCATGATGGAAGTATACATTCCAAATATATGGAAATTAGACTCAAATGTAGTGAACGTGTGAGCGAAAGTGTGAGCAAGTCTGCCTCATACTTCGCACTTTTATTATTTGTATTAATTTACGGGTTGAGTTGTTTAATAACCGGTATTATTGATCGAGTTGCCTAAATTTTCAAGTGCCTACTCGAGCTGTTTCCAGGAGGAATTTCCTCGTTCTCCGTGCGGATTCATGTGTGACCAACTACAGGCAGAATTCCTTCTTTTTACGAGTATGTAACAACTTTAATTTAAAATTTTCTAAGTACACGGACTTATTTATTACAAGACAATACTTCTTCAAAAATTATGTAGCTTCAACTTTTTTCATTGACGAATAGTTCCAGTTATATGTTCTATCATGTCTCTTACTTTTAAATTTATTTTTATTATCTATATATTGATATGGTATTGTGTGTTATATGGTGTCATCTTTGGTTAGTGTCGCAATGTCTTTTCTTTTTATTTTAATTTCTGTGTTCTGTCTATTACTCTTCTAGCTAACTTTAATAATTGGCTACCTTTTTAATTTAAATTGTAAATTTATGTTTTAATTTTAATTGTCTATATGCATATTTGATATGGTATATTTTTGTGTTTTATTGCATCTTTCGTTATTGTTTCGATGTCTTTTGTTTTTAATGTAACTTCTATGTTTTACATTATATTCTTCTTCTAGCAAACTAAAATTGATTATCTATATACTTGATTCGTTGTAAAATATATTTTATATACCTAATACTTAATTACTATTCAACTGGATTGTATCCAATGTTGCTATTAGTGAAAACTTTTTTGGCTTATATGTTTATATTATTCTGTGTCCTAGCAAATGAGTTTGTGATAGCTGTTTGTTTTCCAAGAAATAAATAATATCAAAATGCCTAAGAAGCAATGCTTTTAATGCGCCATGACTAAAAAGGAACATAAGAAGCAAACACTTTTAGGGGTTATTAGACTACACTTATTGTTGGCGAAATAGTCATTATCTTCAACTAATATACTACTTTGAATATTTTTGTATGAAGTGATTCCACACTTATGGTATTTCTACCACCAACGCTTAGTTGGTAGCTTATAACAGGTTCGGAAATTTGGCGTCTCAGGCAGAGACTTCTGTAGCTTAATTGGCAAAGCAGTTGGGACGGAAACCCATAGCGACTGCTCGTATGCAGGTTCGAGTCCTGCCGGAGGTCATAATTTTTCTTCCTGTTTAAGCTTTAAAAATATAGTAATATACTACTGCTGAGAATAACCTATAATCCTAGACCTATACTGTATACAACTTGTATCAAAAAGGTTCAACAATACTGAAGGGTATGTATGTACACACCATTATGAACAACTTTTACTATGGGGCAACCTTGAAAACACGAAATAAAAAGATCGATGAACCTTTTTGTACGGGACAGCTGTTTTTTTTCGTGATTTCAGAGTTGGGCCCATAGTAAAAGTTGTTCATAATGATGAGAAGATACATACCCTTCAGTATTGTTGAACCTTTTTGTTACACGTTGTATATATAGGTCTCCTCTTCAGTGCGCCATCTTTTCCGGTCATGTGTCGGTCTCGTCAACTATGATGATAACAAAGCAATCCAGAATAATTATAAAGGTATATTCATATTAAACACCTTGGGCTAAAGATATCAGTCGTCATTATATGAATCTTTACGGCATTGAGTCCTTACTGCCTCACTCGGCGACAAGGCTCCTTTGATGGACGGGATCCCGTTTTACGTAACCTTACTTCATATAAGTCGCACTTGACCTGTTTATTGAATAAATTATTATCGACCCGTATACCTAATGAGGTGCAGAATACCGACACTATAACGGCCGACTGAACTTTCATTTTCGTTTGCTCACTTGAGCACAAACTTACTGATTTTATAAAAAGGTCTTAGTAAAGGTGTTTCCATTGAGGCGGAACGGAGACGAGAAATCATAATCGTCAGAAGACGTCCACTGTTGGACAAAGGCCTCCCCCTCCCTTTGATAGGGAGGGGGTTGCCATAATCCCCACGCTTGGCAGAGGCGACTTGGGGATCGCAGAGTGGTCACTACCGTTAACTAAGAGGACACTGCTGCGCGTCCTCTGCGGTGGTTCTGGACATACCGATATATACCATCCGCATTGATTAAATGTAGGCATACTGAATTAATCACCGGCTACATTTTTAGGCGGTCTTTTTTCACATTGAGCCACCGTAGTAGTAAAGTATAACTTTTGAATTAAAAACAGCTAATATTATTAAAATTAAACAAAATTATCTTCAAGGAGTTCAAGGGCATCTCAAAATTAGAAACGTAATTTAGGATAATCGACTTGATATAGAAAATCAAAGATGAAAAATGTTTTACATACGTCTCTAACAGAAAATGTAGACAAACGTAAATACTTACACACTGTAATGTAGGTAGCGGTACAGGGGTCATAATATAGTTGCTGTTTTGATTACTAGCAACTTAATATAGACATTCAGTATAGTTGTTATGGTTCACATTCGATAAATATAGGTATTAGTAGAAGAGAACACTATACCCACGTACAGAAGAATTAAGAATTCATAAGTGTACTGTTAAATGTACCCAATTGAAATAAATAAATTGAATTGAATTGAATGGGTATATATATATATAAGATCATACACATTTTAAATTGAATGTAATTAAGCCCTTTATATTGATACCAAACACGACAGAAAGCTGTATTTTTAGGTTATAAGATCCGCCATGTTGGATTTACTGTGACGTACACATACCTTATGACCCGTGGAGTAGAAATATATTTCGTTACTATAGATAACTCATTTGAAAATTATTAAGAATAGCAGGCATCCGTAATTTAAGAGACAAGAGGGAACATTTATGATCACATAAACACTAACATACTCTTAAAATTATAGCCCTCCTTTTGTGTAGTCGAGTAACAAATAGGCCATGCATGTAGGTAAATTAGCCACGAATAGGAGGCGCCCAGGTTGGTTGCCATGCTATTAAAAATGCAGAGCCCGCGGCCACCTAGGTGTTTTCTGTTTTGCCAGAGAAGGCCCCGTTAGTAAATTTTATTTTATCCCTTGCACATTTATCGTCATCGGTCAATTTCGGTTTCGAAACTATCATAGACAGCTAGCGTGTGTTAATTATGTTGCGACTGGTCACGAATTTAGTATTTTTAAAACCAGTTTTTTTGCTTTAGGCATTTAGATTAGACTATAAAAAATGTAATTTCATCATCATTATCAGCCAGGAGACGTCCATTGCTGGACGAAGGCCTCCCCCTTAATAGGGAGAGGTTGCCATAACCCCCACGCTTGGCAGGCGGCTTGGAGATCGCAGGCTGTTCACCACCGTTAACCAAGAGTTACGTTGCTGCCCGTCCTCCGCTCCGGTGGTACTGGATGCAGTTTTAGGACATACCCAGGTCCAATAATATGTAGGCATGCTGTATTAATCACTGACTAGATCTAAAATACTAGTAGTTTGCAGCGAACTGAGACCTCGCGACTCATATTATCTTCGAAGCTCCTTGACCAATTTGGCTCATATTCGAACTTGATAATTTGTATTCGCTTCGCTTACTTTGCCTTTAGACCAAGCGAAGTTAAGTTGTTATCAAAATTAAACAATTAAGTACCGTCAAGAGCATCTCTAAAGATATTTAGGATGATCGACTTGATATAAAATCATAATCAAAGATGCAAAACGTGTTTTCCCAGTTACAAGAGATTTTATATTTTTAGGGAATCGCATAAACGGAATTCATTTTTTTTTTTTACTTTACGAGTAAAGTAAAAAACCTAAAAATTCACACGCACAACTTGCGTAACCGCCGAATGTGACCTAGGTCAGCCTATCTGCAACGGCATTAGACTGATGAGCGACCGCAGCTACAACAAAAGTGCTTAAATCGTGCGAAAAGTTCACCTTAAGAAGTATTCGGTCAAGATTTCTAGATGTGTCCTGAAACGATGGTAAGCATTCTGCGATCCCCAAGAAACCTGCCAAGCGTGGGGATTACCTTAACCCATCCCTAATAAGGGGGAGGCCTTCGTCCAGCAGTGGACGTTTTCCGGTTGATGATAATGATGACGTAGCTCTCGTAAAATACATGTATCGAACATAGATCAAGTCAAATGGGCGAATATACGGAATATTCAAATTTCACGTAATCGAAAACTAAACTCCATAGGCACATTAAAATATAGAGGCGTCACAATCAATCGCGGGTCCAAACCTGGAATAGATTGGTCCATGATCGAGGCAGATTGCATAACACTAAGACAATAGGGTAGATGACTGATGTTTATATCGTTGAAACCAATAGCTTTGATAAAGAATTTAAGTAAATATAGTATGTTTATTGAAAAAATAATTTTAATCGGTTAATAATGTTCTGATATATGAGCGTTTAAAGTTTTCGTTAGAGACAACTCTGTCCCTTTCCCACAAAACAAAAAATGACATCACGCCTTACTTGTCAGAATATAATTTATATGGCGTACTGAGAAGTGACGTCACGATTTGCTGTTTCGCCTCTCTGTCTAGCATGATATTAAAATGCTTATAAGTTGCTTATTTTTGATCAGTTTTTTTTTTTTTTTTCATTAATCAGCTATATTTATGGGCCACATTTTAATAGGACAATTAAAAAAAACCAGTCATCTAGCCTATTCCCAGGGCTGGGATAAAGAAAGGTATCGATATATAAATACATAACTACCTAGATAGGCACTTTAATTTACGGGTAAGTCATTTCAATGAAAACTATGGAGTATCTAGGAGCCACAAACAGTCCATTACATGTGTGCTGCATGCAGGACTATGAAACCGTAGATCATGTGCTTGTACTGTGACATTGCAAATCCAAAGAACTAATGAGAATCACTATCGGATTGCACAGCTTCGCTTCTTTTCATCATCATATCGCACGTTGAAAACAAAAGTGACACTAAACGAAATTCAGCGGTATTGACTTACAGCGACATCTGAAATCTACACAAAAAACTACGTCGTCTCCAAAGATCCGTCCCTAAATAGTTCGCTTAGATATTGCTAGATGTCACCATGTGTCACTTCATACTTCAAGGTTTTGGGCTTGTTCATAAAATAAAAACCGACACTAAATCAGTTCGCGTCCGGACGCCGGCGACAACTGTTCTTGGAGTAAGTGAAAAAGTGGCATATTTTGTTTAGTGTCACTTATGTCGTAACTATTCATAAAATAATTATAATTATGTGATTACAAACAGTGACATATTTTGTATAGTGCCGCTTATTGCGTTAATATATTAACAAAATGTGTTAGGTTATACAAAAAAACGACATTATTGTGTTTAGTGCCATTATTGAACTAAAATCGTATGAATGAATTTTGATTCTCTATTACAATAAGCGGCATATTGTGTTTCTCGATTAAGAAACATTTAAAGAAAAGACTAATAGTGAAGAAAATATAGACTTTTTTCTCTAACTAAAATCGTTCATACGATATTAGTACATTCTTTACAAACTATTTTGTTATACTTATAAATAAAATCTTGCAAATAATATTTGATTCAGTTTTCGTTGTTCGATTGAGTTGAAAAATTCACCATTTTATCAGATTCCGATGACAGTGTAATGTTATGATTATCAGCGAGCTGATCTGATGATAGTGCCAGAAGCTGTTCATTAAAACTCAGTAAATAATAGGTACTCAAATACTAGTGTTGGGGCTAAATTTAGTTAGTTCTCGATTAGGTAAGTAACTAATAACAACTAATTTATCTGATATTTACTTAGCTTTTGCGTATTTTTTGTTATAGGTACTTTACCTAGTTCATTGATATCATTATGGATCCTTCCAGAAGTAGAGGAAAAAGACTATTACAACTAGCTATTCAAAAAAATGCCGAAGAACAAAAAGAAAATTTAACATCTACAACTTTTATTAAACAAAATGATTCCTCAACTTCAAGAGAAATCCCTGCTGATTTAAATTATACGAAGAACCAACCCTTAACCGATAACTGCTCAAACAAACTACTTACTGGAAACAACGACGATGATTATGGAGACTTTTCTCCCGCCTCAGACGATGATAGGACGTATGTACCACCAACACCCCCAAAGAAGAAACGACGCATGTCTAGATCTAGCTCGTCGTCTAACAGTTCGTCCTCCTCCTCGTCTTCCTCGAGTACGTCATCTTGTTCGTCTTCTACTTCAACTGAGGGCGAGAAAAAGTCCAAAAACGTTTCGAATCCTGTCGTGGAAATGATGAATACGGTAGCAGCTCCTAATACAGACAAACTCCTTGTTGATTGTGAAGGAGTTACTTCCGGCAGTTCCGGCTCACTATTAATTGAAAATGTTTTAGAACATGGTTTTGAAAACTGTTCAACAGCGGTTGGCAACCAAGCTCAAATCGAAGATGCTAATTTTGGAACAACCGTTGTGGATTTACACTCTGAAGCACTTCTGGCTGAATACGATTGGGAACAAAGAGATGAAAACATACAGACAATTGTTAGCGCTCCTGTTGCTATTCCAAATCCAGTTCTGATAAGTCCGATTGACCAAAATGTCCAAACTACAAATGAAAATATCGAAATAGTGGTAGTGGAAACTCAATTAGATTCTGCAGTTACTGAGAAATCGAAGAAAAAAAAGAAAAAGAAGAGGAAGAGTACTATAGCAAAACAATTAAGAAATTCTGGTAAAGAATACGTCTCAACTTCAAAAACAAAAAAGGTTTTTCCGGCTAGAATTCTCAAACAAACTTGTGGATATAGCTGTAAGCTAAAATGCTCAGAAAAAGTATCAGAAGGATGTAGACAAAATCTATTTGAAAGTTACTGGGACATGGCTTCAATTGAAAGACAAAGAGAATACATTGCTCGTAATATTGAAAACATAACTCCCAAATATCAATACAAGAAAATCAACTCAAATAGAAAACCTAAAAATGCTTTTTACTTTGAAGTTAATAGCATCAAAACCAGAGTCTGTAAATTTTTTTTCAAAAATACTTTGGATATAACTGACAGATGTATCAGGACTGTTTTGGATAAAAAATGCACTAAAACGGGTGTGTTAGAAGGGGAAAAAAGGGGAAAGCACCTAAAACATAAGAAGTTGGCGGATTATTTGATTGAAGGAGTAAAAAGTCACATAAACAGCATCCCACGTATTGAAAGCCATTACCTACGACAACAAACTACTAGAGAATTTATAGATGGCGGAAAAAATTTAGTAGACCTCTACAAAGATTATAAAAGTGACTGCGATAAGAATGGGATACCTTCTGTAATGGAGCACGCTTATCGCAAAATCTTTAATGAAAATTTCAATATCAGTTTTTTTGTGCCCAAGAAAGACCAATGCGAACAATGCACAATTTATAAGTTGGCCATAGGTCACGAAAAGGAAGCTCTGAAGGAAGATTATGAAAGACATTTGAAAGAGAAAGAAAGAAGCCGAGAAGAAAAGGCAAGTGATAAAGAAAAAGTATCAGACAGTTTTATTGTTGCATGCTATGACTTGCAAGCAGTTATGACAGTTCCAAAAGGCGAAGTATCGACTTTTTATTATAAGTCAAAAATAAACTGCTTAAACTTTACCATCTCAGATTTAAAAACTGACAAAACTGAATGCTTCTTTTGGGATGAATCCCAAGGACATCGTGGAGCTAATGAAATAGGGAGCTGTATTTTGAAATACTTGCAAAAAAAGTCTGCGGCCGCTAATGAAAAACTTGACATAGTTTTCTATTCAGATAACTGCTGTGGCCAGCAAAAAAACCAGTTCATCATAGGCATGTATATCTATGCAGTATCAAACTTAAAAATAAGATCAATAACCCATAAGTTTTTGATTAGAGGCCACACCCAAAATGAAGGAGATGCAGTTCATTCAACTATTGAGAAGGAAATAAAGAAATGTCTGAAATCTGCGCCCATTTACGTACCATCTCAGTACGTTTCAGCTATAAGAAATGCAAAAAAACGAGGAACGCCATACACAGTAAACGAAATGGGATATCGTGATTTTGTCGATATAAAAGAACTGCCGGTTCCAAAATTAAATAGAAGTGTCAGCGGTGAAGTTGTAAAGCTGTCCGATATAAAAGTCATAAAAATTGAGAATAATGCTGACAACGAAATCAGAATATTCTACAAAACGTCTTATTTTGATGACTTGAAAGAGCTTAATGTGGCTAAACGGACTAGAAATAACCGACCAGTACAGCAAGGATCTCAAGAACTTAAACCGTTGTATGATAAAAAATTGGAAGTATCCGAAAGGAAGAAAAATGATGTGAGGAGCCTCGTAGAAGCAGGCCTGATTCCAAATTACTACAGTTCCTACTATGACAGCATTTTCAACTAAATTTAAAATGCTTTTAAGTACCTAAATACAAATTGTATTGATCTCATTAAGTGTTACGTTAAAGTTTAGTACCTACTAAAAGTAAACAAAAGACTACCCTACTTACTTTAAGAATTTAAATATGTACCTACATAATAAATAATAATACTTTTTGATTGATATTTTTTTCTTTTTTTTAGTCACATTTTTTCCTAATTATGGTCCTATTGACATGATTATTATTGTTAGGGATCACTAACCAAAAAATATAGAGACAATGTAAGTACAAAATTGGCACTATGCTTAACTTTTTTTTACATAAAAGACACTTAGCAAAAAAAATGCTTGACAATGTGAGAACAAAAATGGCACTATGCTGAACTTTTTTTTTTTTTTTTTTTTTTTACATATTTACCTGTTATTCTAATTAAAATCAATCAGACTCTGATAGAATAATACCAGAACTATTATTTAAAACAATTACAGTACATTATGTCAAGTCATAGTTGCGTTAACCTCATATAAAACTTACAAAAAACTTAAAATGGCCATACTGAAAAATTGAGTTTTTCGTTTAGTGTCACCTTTGTTTTCAACGTGCGATATATACACTTCTTTTTCTTTTCTTCTCCAGACTATGCTGGTTTTCTCACAATGTTTACCTTCATGAAAAAGGCTGTGGTATAAAAATCCGTACATAAACTCCAAAAAAGCTTATTGGTATGGGCAATGAGCTTATTGGTATACATATTATATCTAAGAATACAGGTGAATATGACATCTTGTATAAACATTCTTCTGATTGTTAAATAAATAATGTGTGGTTTTTCAAGTGGAAATGGTCTTCATTTAAGCACCTAACAATATAATTTTCACTTAAAGAACAATAGTAGATATAATAATACGCTTTAAAAAAAAAACAGACTTCAGGTTCGAATACCGAACCGATTTCAATTAAATTTACCTATATGGGACCACCTCTGAAGTACTACCTACCAAACAAAAAAAGAATCATCAAAATCAGTTCATAATTGGCGGAGTAATCACGTAACATAAATTAAAAAAACTTACAGTCAAATTGAGAACCTCCTTTTTGAAGTCGGTAGTCAATGGCTAAGGTTTTTAAAGAAGGACTTTAGCAAATACTAACATGAAATGAATGATAAGATTTTTAAAGAAGGACTTTAGCAAATACTAACATGAAATGAATGAAAAGATTTTTAAAGAAGGACTTTAGCAAATACTAACATGAAATGAATGAACTGAAATTGAATAGGTATGTACAGTAATTTGCTTAAATGTTGTTCTGATTAGGTAATCTTGACTCAACCTTATCATTGTAAATTGACATTTTATTAACATAAATCATTGTCATGTTGGTATATATAAAACTGTACAAGATAACAATTTAATGTTGTGTAACAATAATTGTAATGTTTGACAACACCCTCTCTAGGCAGCCGACTACTTGTAGGCAGCTGACTACTTGTAGGTAGCAATTAATTTAACTTGACAAGTCGCAATATTATATAAATTGTTCCTCCACTGAGACCCAGGGTATGCTACCCTACCAAATTCAAAATTCAAATATTCCAAATTTATTTATTTCAGGTTAAGGTACTCATAATTATGCACATAATAAGTTAAAATACATATTATTATAAATAACAATTAATACAAGAAATTGGCCAAATAAAATCATCAAATCAAAGTTTTTATACAAGTCATTATTCATATCCATAAAAATTCAATAATGTCAAAATTTAAAAGATAAAATTGATCAAAAATAATATAAGTAATTTAAATTTAAGTAATTGTCACAGTAAGTTGAAATTTATAATGAAATGTCTAGTACAATCTAGTATTTTCTCCCCGGCACTGGTACTGGTACATGGTACTCGCAGCAATGCTTATGTGTGTCAATTGATGGTCTCCATTTTGGATGTTTACTCTAACTTCAACTTGTTAATAAACTGAGCTATGTTGGAGAATATTATTTATAATCTGGCAAGCTACTTAATTCCAGGTAAAATACCTCATAGATACCAGAGAAATTACTGGGAATGAAGAGATTTAAAATCTAATATCTCAGGGTGACGAGCGCATAGCAGTGCAGCGCAGGATTGTGTTTGCAAGTTCACAATTCTGGCAATGCTACGGTTAGGGGCAGGCGTGATGCATACCACCAGACGAACGTCTTGCTCGTCTCTTCAATTGAATGCAATAAAAAAAAGACTAACTTGCAGATGAAGTTTGGACGAATACAAATAAGTGTGCACTGTAAGTCATAAAAGACTTAGCACACCGATTGAAAATATCTTCTGAATGCTTTGCAGAATGAATGACTAAAGACTTAAGATTCCAAAATGCTGCTCAGCCAATTTCGGCCTTATTATTTGCTTGAGCTCTTTTCTATAATCGTTTTTGCCTTTTGTGAGGTTACTACCTTAGGTAAATATCATCATCATCATCATCCACAGCCTTATTTATTCCACTGCTGGGTATAAGCCTCTGTCTTGTTGTGCCTTCTGCCTCTGTCATGTGCTACTCCCATCCAAGACCGACCCACGATTTTAACCATATTTTCGACCCATCTAGCTGCAGATCGACCCAGTAAACATACTTTTAAACAATACTTAATGGGTAAATAAACTTTTGAACAATCTCTATAGTAGAAAAACATAACACAACCAGTTTTGAAAACATGTGCTCATCAAAGGGTTTACCAACAGGTTTTAATTTGCTGGTTTGGTATACTGTTATATTATTTAAGTCGTTACATGCCAGTAATCAGCACTATTTTAGACATTGACAATAATAGGCATAAATCTATTGACACCAGACTACAGCTGCCTGTCTGTAGCAAAAATTAAAACAGCTATCGTAGTGTTTAAATCTCATAAAAACCATAATACTAATCTTCACTGCCTATGTACCTGTTTTCATATAAAGTTTTTTCTATATGTTACTAAGCATGTTTCAAACATCCTATCAGAATGACAAACTGATTTGAACTCTTAGCGACACTAAATTAACTTGCAATTGCAGTCAAGAGCTGTAACTATTCGGGATCGCGATTGTACCGCCAAAACTCAATTGACCCTGCAGGGCAGGACGAAACGCCAAAAGACCAACGGATTTGCTTAAGGAAATCAATGCATTTGTTCGAAAATGATAGCGAGAGAAATCCCTACGTGATAACGTGAAGCTGTGACAGTGACAAGTGAACATTTTTGACAACTCGTATCCGAATCGCGATCCCAAACAATTACATGAGTAGCCTGCTGATTTTGCGACAGGGCTGAATTAAGGGGGTTAAATAGGGGATAGAACTTTCTATGGAAGTTCTTTGTTTTTGAAGTTATATTGATGAAAATTATTGTTTGGGTAGTCCATTCATAATAAAATTTGATGTTATTAATATTTTTTAACAGGGATGATTTAAGGGCGAGAAATGGGGGATGAAACTTTCTATGGAAAAGTCTTTTGTTAGTTCGTTGTTTAGTTGTTTTGTTTGTCTTCTGTTTGTTATTGAAGTTATAGTGATGGAAATTGATAGTTGGGTAGTTTAATCAAATATAATATGATTTTTTAAATATACTTTGACAGGGATGATTTAAGGGGGTTAAACGAGGGGAAATAACTTCATAAAGTTCATAACAAATGAAACTCGAAATGGAGAGTTTATATCCCGAAATAACATGTAGGCATTTTTGATTTTTTTTCACCTTCGCCGTTTTTCTATCACGCGGGTGGAACCACAGGGCACAGCTGATATTACATACATATATGTGTCGAACTGGTACCCTCCTTTTTTTGAAGTTTGTTAAAAATGGGTATTTATCCCCGCCGGGGTTGGTCAGCTAGTAATAATAAAAATGCAGAAGTGTTTGTCGGGATATTGGTTGGAGTGTATACATCAATGGGTTTTGCCATGGATACAGATTGAGAGTGTTATTATACTATAGGTCAGAGATTGTATAACTCAGAAATTTACGTTTCCTGTAGTATAGCAGGAAAAATCATGGGTGTCAATTTTTATCTATATTTTTTCAATCATATTTTACACAAGGTGCAGTTTATAGCTGACAAAATTTATTATCAATCTAGCTCAAGGATCGAGACTGTGGCCTGACAGGCAGAGGTTATGATCAATATTCTATTTTCACACATAGTAATTAGTTTGGGTCCAGTTACACAGGTATCACTATTGTCGATGAAGCATGTCCAGAAGGTTTATTCAGCTGACAATAATTCAATTCTATTTTCGTAACACAAAGGTTAGTGTGCCTTTAGGCGAAAATTGAAGAGTCATGGGAAGAAAAACAGATGATTCTTGGGATCCCTTAGTAATTACGTCATTAAGATAGATAGATAGTAACCTCAAACTACGTCGCTAATCAAAATACTTATTAAAACTTAAGTCTAACAGATACTTGTTAAAACAAGGAAGCAGGGTGAGGCATTTATCTTAATTGTAGAGCTACCGAATGGCAGAAGTGTGGTGGTTAAGCCGTAATTTTATGAAATGATAGCAACTAATACGACGCATTTCCCCTAAAATTTGGCTTTTGACATGATTTATCTGTCACACGCCAGGCCTATGTGGCAGGAGCAGAGCCGCTGCCTGTAGCCATTTTCAATATGCTGCGGGTATTCCACCGCCTCCGATATTGATTTTAATTAGCGGAATGATAAATTGTACTGCTTTATTATTTGAATTGTGCCAGTATTCAGCCATGTTTTAAATTGTCAGTATCAAGATACGTCACAGGCACAAGAAATCACGATGGCCGACAAAGAATGGTAGTGGTACTCACTGCTGATTTTTACGCCTCCCAAAGGTGGTTTCGGTGGTTGATTATCAAATGTCTTTCGAACGGATTTGCTGCCCTCGGCGAATGACGTGGTCCTAGGGCGTCCGCTCATTATTATAGGTATAAAATAAACGGCCTTAGAATCCTGAACTTCATAGATACTTCACATTTCTCGTTAACACCCTTGCACTCGCACTGAACTCACTCGCCGTCTAATTACAGTCAAACTATATCACTATATCTAAAAAAATTAAAAGACGTTTATTCCAGTACGATTTTACAATATCATTTTGTTAATTTTTCAAAATTTACATCACTAAAAGAGTACGACAGATTTTTAGTTTCTTCAGTCAGACAGACTTGACTTGTCCGCTCATTTGCGATTCGGCTCGCATCGGCGTGGACTCGGCTAGTTTCGGTTTCGGAGTTTACTCGCTCTCGCTCGTACAATTCCTGTTTCGATCACTGAAAGAACGAACAAAATGGCATTGTAAGAAATAACCGCCATCTAGGTGCGTTAAGAAAAACTTAGTGGAACGAAGACAAAAGCACTAACTCTTTGGACAGAAACAAAAAAAATATATACTTCGTCGGTAAAACAGAACAATCACAGATTAAAAATACAACTTTAAAAAAAATGTTTCTTTGTTATTGGCGTCGCACGTTATGCATTCTGCCAGAGTCAAGTATATCGTCGCTGCGCCTGCCAAGTTCCATATGTGCATTTTTTCACTTTTTGTTTTTTGCACTTATTATAATTTCCGTCGCATTCTCTATGTGCTGATAAAGTAGTTTTTGTGATATTCGAACTAGAAACCATTTTCACAAATTCCACGTGTATTTTGACCGTTAAGAAAAAATGGTATCAGGAATGCACATCACATACGTTAAGCTGGGGATACACATGACATGCCCGTAGCTTGCACACTAGCATACCAGCACGTGCCAGCTATTGTCAAGTGTATACGCTAACTGGCATACTGGCATAAATTCAGCTAGCACAACGTTTGATTTACTTGCATGCCCGTTGAGGGGGTCGCGGGGGGCTGCTAACCTGGCACGTGTGAACAGACGCGACAGCTACGGGCATGCCAGTAGCAGACTCGTTGGGGCTATAGCCGCACGTTTCTTGTTTTGATTTCGAAGGTCAAGTTTTTTCAAGTCGAACTGTCCTGTGTATACGCGATGGTAATACTAGCATGCAAGGGCACAACTTGCATGCCAGTATTACTTGCAAATGTATCCGCAGTATGCCAGTTACTCGTCCATGCCAGTAACGTTTATGCCAGCTACTTTCCCGATTTACTGGCATGTGTGTGGCTTTAAGGATTTGTGTTCCGTCTTCAGTCGCCGCAAAATGTGTCTTGGTGTCAACCAATGATATTTCACTAGATCTGAAGTTTGAAATAAGCTTGAGAACTAATTCGAGCTTTGACGTCTATCTATTACGTAGTATTTACTTACTCTATGCGTCTATCATTATCTATTGCCGATGAATTCGGTTAATATGTCTAACATAAAAAGTTATAAAAAAATAGTAAATGTGTCGTAAATGTGACTCGTGCTCCGAACACACAAAAGATGCCATGGAATTTCTTTCCACATGTTAGTTTCAATTAATGTCCGTATTTTACTGCAAATTATTGCAAATTTTCGTAAAAATATTTTCGAAATTATATGTCATATCATTTTGCTTTCGGTGCTGCCAGGAAATCCTTTTTTGGTTTTCCCCATATATGTGAGTTTTTTTATTTTTATTTGCTTATATTGCCTTCTTAATTGGTTAACCTCTTAAATCAAAGTGATGGTGGTGGTAAGTGGTGTAGCCTTTCTTCGCAAGTATTTTAAAGTCAAAACCTTTTGAATTCGAGTTCATTCCAGTAAAATCAATACATTTTGTGCTTATATTTTTGAAAAACCAGATGATTTCAATTATTTTTTCTATGATCAGATTCAGCTTAACTCTCCAGTTATGTTATTATTTTTAATAATTGGAACATGCATATTCCCTAATGAACAATAGGAAAGTCTCCGACTCTACTTGAACGATGAGGCATTTGTATGTATGTAAATTATGTTTGTTTGTATTAAGTTGTTCGATGATAGCTTGCGAACCGTTGATATTCGACCTTATGATTTTTTTGGCTATAAATCTTGTTGAGGTAGTAAAATGGTGATCGGTCATATTACATACATACATTTTGACCTGGGTATGTCCCACTGCAACCAGACCCACCGGAGGACGGGCAGCAGCGTCCTCTTAGTTAACGGTGGTGACCATTCCGATCCCCAAGCCGCCTGCCAAGCGTGGGGATTATGGCAACACCCCTCTGTTAAGGAGGCTTTCGTCCAGCAGTGGATGTTTTATATGGCTGACGACGAATACATTTTGACTTTATGGTATGTAATTTTTTTTAACATTGACGATCCAAAAACAATTTTAATCTTGTTATTGTACTAACCTTCAAAATGTATTTTTATTTTGTTAGTTTTAGGGAAAATTTTCATCAGGCATGCAACATGGATTTCGATATCGAGTTTGCACGAAAACTGGCCAACGACAAAAGAAAATAAAAACTTTTGAAAAAACGGCTCCATTTTTTTTAGCGCGATCATATGACGTTTATCCCTTTGTATGAATGTGAGGGGCGACCGCATCGGCCACCTCATTTGGTGAGGAGCTGGCGACTTGGGGGGGCAGGAAACCGGTAGACATGCAAACGACTGAATATGTTCCAGATTTTTATATTTTACAATCCAGCTTTACGAAACAGCAATTTTCATTCCCATTTTTATCTGTCTTCTAAACCAAAAACAAAAACCTATCATTTATATTAAGGCGACCACAGAGGCTGCATATCAGCCTAAAGAGGTTCGCCACACCACCCCGCCACGGAGAAAGGAAAGATAACCAAAAAATTATAAATCTAAAACTTCTTTAAACTTGACCCTTCTGCCGGATCGGGTGGTGACAGGAGCTGGTGCTACAGGAGCCATCGCAGGTGGGAATGACGTCGCAGGACTACCGGAAGAAGCTGGTGCAAGCGGTGTGGTTGATCGAAGGTCGTCAAATGCAGAGTCCAAATGAGCAGGTTTAACTCGATCAATGCTCACTGTACGCTCTTTTCCATTGATGTCCAAAGTTAGAGTCTTGTCTCTACGTCCGATTATGCGATGAGGCCCAGTATACGGAGGTTGCAACGATCTTCGCACTGTGTCGTCACGCAGCATGACATGCGATGCCTTTGCCAAATCTTTAAATACAAAAGTCGATGGCTGGGCATGGCGTGAAGCAGGAACAGGTCGAAGATTTTCCATACATCTTCGAAGATCGGTCACAAAGTCGGCGGCATCGCTTGGGCTCTGCGGTTCAACTGGAGGCATGACAAGTTCACCAGGCAAGCGAAGAGTCTCTCCATATAGCAACTCTGCAGACGATGCCTTCAGATCTTCTTTAAGTGCCGTCCTCATTCCCAAAAGAACAAGCGGCAAAGCTCTTACCCATGTATCAGCATGACACATCAAAGAAGCTTTAAGCTGCCGATGCATGCGTTCCACCATTCCGTTCGCGCATGGGTGATAACTAGTTGTGCGCACCCGTTTTGTAGCACATACGTCCATAAGACGCCGGAACAACGCGGACTCAAACTGTCGGCCCTGATCGGTCGTTACGACATTCGGCACCCCAAAACGAGACACCCAACCAGCCACGAACGAATCCGCTACCTCTTCTGCTGTAATTGAAGACATAGGCCACACTTCTGGCCACCTGGTGTATCTGTCAACAGCAGTGAGACAATAATTAAAACCTTTTGAATAAGGAAGAGGTCCAATAATATCTAAATGGACAGACCTCAGCCGATTTGAAGGTAATTGAAAATCACCAAGAGGCGAAATGATGTGGCGAGACACTTTACTGCGCTGACAACACAAGCAAGATCGTGCCCAATCACGGCAGTTTGCGTTAACCTGAGGCCACACGTAACGCTCAGTTACCAAGCGAGCGGTTGCCCGCGCACCAGGGTGACTGAGGTTATGACATCTGTCGAATGCAACACGACGGAACGGTGGTGTCAGGTATGGACGTGGTCTCCCAGTTGATGTATCACAAATCACCGTGACATTGGTACCAGGAATGAGGATGGGTTCGAGCTTTAAGGACGAATTCCCACGCATGACAGCTAATTCCTCATCTGATTCTTGAGACAGTGCTAGTGCAGCGTAGTCCTCCTCAAGAGAAATGGTCTCGATGCGGGACATGGCGTCAGCCACAATATTATCAACACCTTTAATATGCACAATATCTGTTGTAAACTGGCTGATAAACGATAATTGGTTCAATTGTATGGGTGGTAACTTCTCACGCCGCTGTGCGAAAGCGTATACAAGCGGTTTATGGTCAGTGTAGATGGTGACATGCTGAACTTCCATTAGGTGCCTAAAATGTTGTACACTTTCGTACACCGCGAGAAGTTCCCTATAGTACGCCGGCCACTGCGCTTGTTTAGCAGTAAGCTTCTTACTAAAATAAGCTAGTGGCTGCCAATCACCATCACCGCCTATCCGTTGCTGTAGACAAGAACCAACGTGAGTCCCCGATGCGTCAGTAAATAGACCGAGCGAAGCCTCACTGTTAGGGTGTGCCAAAATCGTAGCAGATGTCAAACTCTTCTTGCATTCTTCAAAACACAGCTCTAGCTCTGAAGTCCATACAAAAGGTTTAGCGCCCTTTCCTTGAATGGCAGTAACAGCGTCAATTAACGGTGCTTGAAACTTAGCTGATTTGGGCAAAAACCGACGATAGTAATTGAGCATACCAATGAATCTGCGCATGCCTTGTACCGTCTTGGGTGGCGGGTACTTAACCAAGGAAAGAATCCTGTCCTCAGGAGGCCGTGTGCCCGCAGCATTTATCCGATAGCCAAGGAAAGAAACTTCCTCTGCACCAAACACTGACTTGGCTGTGTTAATCACAACGCCATAATCATGAAGCCTACGGAAAAGTGTCTCCAGGTGCTGCGCATGCGTCGATGGGTCTTTAGAATAAACCAAAATATCATCAACGTAAGCATAGCAGAAGTCTAGGCCGCGAACCACCTCATCAATAAATCTTTGAAATGTCTGCCCTGCATTACGCAACCCAAAAGTCATATAGACGAATTCATACAACCCGAATGGAGTAATAATCGCTGTTTTGCACACATCCTCAGGATTGACAGGGATCTGCTGATAGGCCTTGACCAGGTCTATCGTACTAAATACGGTAGAGCCAGCCAAGTTATGAGCAAAGTCACCAATGTGGCGAACAGGATAGCGATCAGGAACTGTTCGAGCGTTCAGGGCACGATAATCGCCGCATGGACGCCACGTATCGTCTTTTTTGGGTGCAAGATGCAATGGGGAAGACCAAGAACTACTAGATGGCCGACAGGTACCTGCGAGGACCATATCTTCAAATTCCTTTTGCGCGATGCGCAGTTTCGCTGGTGCTAGCCGACGCGGTCGACATATAACTGGCGGGCCATCAGTGGTATTGATGTAATGTACGATGCTATGCTTAGTAACCCTAGGTGCACCAGGTGGTCGTGTTATACTAGGGTATTTCTCCAGGATCGCTGTGAACGGCGAGTCAGGGAGAGATACTACCTTCACGCTTTGCTGTTCCGCTGTGCGAAGGTCAGCGGACGACACAAGACCTGTCTTACTGTCGCGAAGCTTGCCTTGTGTGCAGTCGGGCAATAGCTGATAATGCGATAAAAAATCAACGCCAATTATACCACTATCAACATCTGCCACAACAAAATTCCATGTAAAGTCACGTCGAAGCCCTAAATTTAAATTTAGTTGCACTAGCCCATATGTATCTATCTTACTACCATTTGCGGCAACTAAATCATACGATATCGGCTGATTTGGTCGACCTTTCAAGTAGCTACGAGGGACGCAACAAATATCCGATCCAGTGTCCACCAAAAATTTTTTGTTAGAACGCCGGTCGGTCACAAAAAGTCGGCGACTTACTTGCGGGCAACTGGTTGTCGCCTCTGACAGTTGCCTTTCTAGTTTCCCTGGTTGCTAGGCGGAGAACCAGACCACTTGCAAGGTGGCACGCATCTACGCGCTTTCGCCGCGAAACGATCATGATAGAAACATAGATCACGGTTTCGTGATCGCGATCTGCTGCGACTGCGGTTGCTGTTAGCGCTACGACCACGCAAACTATCTTGAGAGCTACCACCAATAGAAGTAAGTGACGCCACTAAGCGGGTTAAATCGTCCACCTTCCTATTTAGCTCTTGAATTTCACGGTTGCGTTGAGCCTCTGAACCAAGCGAAGTTGAAACTGGGCTTACCTCCAACGATGTTGACTGAGCGTTAATTTCCGCTAAATTATCAGCAAGCTCGCTTAGCTCGGCCAACGATTCCAGTCGTTGAGCAGCTAAGACCGTCTGGAGATATCGTGGCAGCCTGCCCATCCAAATAGTCTTCAGAATGTCTTCTGGAAATGTTGCGCCTGCCAATGATTTCAAATGGCGATGAAAAGAGGATGGTTTTCGATCGCCAATCTGCTCTTTCTCTAGGAGCCGCCTAATTTTCTGCTCCCGAGAATCCGAAAACCTTGAAATTATCGCATTTCGCAATTTTGTGTAAGGGCATTCCCTTGGAGGTTCAATTATTAAATCCTCCACCTCACGAGTACAGTTAGTATCGAGGTGCGCCACCGCATAATTGAACTTTGTGACCTCCTGTGTAATATGGTTAATGGCAAATTGTGCCTCTAGACTGGCAAACCATAGCGCCGGGCGGTCTTTACAAAATGGAGGGGTGCGTATAGAAACTCTGTTAATTACCTTCTCCGATGCCATGTGCACGTCGCTCGCGGCAGCTCCGCCGTCACATCCTATCGCGCCACGCTCACCAGCGATGGCGGAAGCCGGTTTGAACTCCTCCAGCTCGCTGCACTCATTAAGGAACACAAAAAGAAACAGACAGAAAAAAATAAAATAAACGAAGCAGTAGGTAGAGGGGGGGTGTGGTGTGCGAACGCCCCCTTAATACGAAAAATTTGCCTAACAGATGCCTAACAGTATACAATCAATATAAAATAAAAAATATTCACAAAAAATAACAACAAATTTTAAATGTTTCCGCCGCGTCGTTCAGAAGCCGCTGCTCTGCGCCGTCTGCACGCCGTTTGAGCGCCACCGTCTACTTGCCGCTTCCGCGTCACTGACACGCTGCCGTGTATGCTCTGCCGCTGCACCGTCAACACGTCGCCACCACGCCGTCTACGCCGTCGCTACGCCGCTTGGACACGCCGTCGCTACACCGCTTGGTCACGCCGTCTTCGCGCAGATTATAAAAAGCGTGTGGAAAAAGCACCGTCAACGCGCCGAAGTCATACACGCTCCTCACTTTTATTGTTCCACAGGGATCTTACGCCTCCCGCGGGTCGTCGTAGATTCATAGGATACAGGATACCTGACTTTTCTGTTCTTCTGGTCACCACCAACGCGGGGTAACCACTAACTCGGGGTCACCAAAAATGAGGGGCGACCGCATCGGCCACCTCATTTGGTGAGGAGCTGGCGACTTGGGGGGGCAGGAAACCGGTAGACATGCAAACGACTGAATATGTTCCAGATTTTTATATTTTACAATCCAGCTTTACGAAACAGCAATTTTCATTCCCATTTTTATCTGTCTTCTAAACCAAAAACAAAAACCTATCATTTATATTAAGGCGACCACAGAGGCTGCATATCAGCCTAAAGAGGTTCGCCACAAATGTGACTTGACTGCGACGACGACTTATTTAGCTGGAGAAAGAAGGTTCGATGAAGACATAAATGTATTCGGCTGAAGGACTAATATCCATGGCCAGGAAAAATTATAAAAAAAATGCTCCTCGTTGCTTGCTGGCTGTATGTCAATGTCATTCGAAATTTCATTGACAGTTGACATATTTGACACTGTTTTTTTTTTCTTCTTAATCCTCCGAAGAGGACTTGGCGTCGCTTTGACACTGTTTGTTGATGATTATCCCGAACAGTTACATGATGATCATAAATAGCCTGCACCCTTATCATGGACGTTCGTGATTCTGATTGCGAGCGTGCGCGAGCAGGAGGGCGCATGGCGCGAGTGGGTTGGTACGAGCAGGATGGCATGCTATCGCAATCGGAATCGCGAACGTCCATGATAAGGGTGGTCCCATAGTATAGAATAAATAATTGTAATACGTACAGAAAGTTCACTCTGTAAAGGAATTGAAATAAATAAGGACTCTATCTAATAGGCAATAAAGTAGCAATTCAACTCGCACAGCGCTGGATACCGCTCGCTATATTCACCTAGATATACCGCTCTCTTTCTATCACGTATGCTTAGTTACGTGGGACGAGGCTAGCGTGCGGGCGGCCCACAGAGTAATATAAGCAGAGATGTGATCAAAGGGTGTTTCCTTAGAAAGACGCGTGACTGTGGGGAGGTGTAGGTTCGCGGGAGGAATAGCAAATTGTTCTGCCATCTAGCGGTATTTAGGATAAGTTTTTAAGAATCGACCTAGTGACTAGTGACTAGTTTGGAGAAACTCAGAGTCACGCAACGGGCAATGGAGAGAGCTATGCTCGGAGTTACATTGCGCGATAAAATCCGGAACGAGGATATTCGCCAAAGAACCAAAGTCACCGACATAGCTCGCAGGGTTTGCAAATTGAAGTGGCAATGGGCAGGCCAGGCCACATCGCTCAAAGAACTGACAACCGATGGGGAAGAAAGGTTCCTGAGTGGCGACCGCGAACCGGAAGACGCAGCGTAATAAGGCCTCCCACTAGGTGGACCGACGACATTGTAAAAGTCGCGGGCAAACGGTGGATGCAAATGGCAGGTTGTCATACAGTGTTGCGGTCTAAGGGGGAAGCCTTCGTTCAGCAGTTGACGTCTCCGGGCTGATGATGACATCTAACTTTGGTGTAATTGTTATCAATACATAATTTTTATTTGTGTTTAGAGTCAGTAAAGCCGAACGCATTTCAATTAAGTTTAATGAGATGGTAGAGATTATATTGAATTAACCAATCATAGAAAAAAATATGTTTGTCCGATTGTAGATATGTAAGCGTTTGGGTTGCATGCAGGATGAGGAATCAAATACGAACATTCAGCTGCTAAGCCGGTAAAGGAAACATGCTGTGGTGGTAGGGTAATTTCTAGTAAGTACCTACCTAATTATATGGAGATCATCCAAAAATGTGGTACCTACAGACATGTTACCTTATTTACCACACTTGGCTATTTAGATGTGTTTACCATCTATGCCATTCAAACATAAAAAAATATTATCACGTCCACGTAGGTAGGTACCTATATCAATATTTGCTACGTAATCGTTAACTGCGATCGTCCCGCGTTATTTTAGTTCGCATTTACGTCACAGAATGACTGTGATCTTTTTAATATTGGTTGTCACAATATTAATAAAATTTGCTACGAACTGCTTGGGCTTTAAGTTCAAAATAATAATATTAGGTAGGTACCTAGGTAAGCGGGTTGAGTCTATCCTATTCATCATCATCACCCATAGTCTTACTTAGTTACAAAGATAACTCGTTATTATTTTAATCGAACCTGTACCAGTCGAAGTTCCAGCTTATACTGTAGTCCAATCCAACTATACAATACCATGTAGCCTGGGGGGTTTAACTTATGTACCTTACTTACTTTTACTTTCTACGCTGTCAGCCCCTCACTACACGACATAATATTCTTGTCATCACTGAGCCCAATGATCTTTTAAATGTCATATAATAAGATCATTGATTGAGCCAGCAACATTGGCTATTCCAGTTCCACTTTAGATTTCTTACAGTTTTTCTGGTAGTGCTTGGTACAGAATCGCTAGGTCGCTACTCGCTGCCGACCGAATCATGTGTTTCAAATAAATTATTAAAACTTATCTTAGTAAATTGTGCTAAAAAAACAAAATATTGTTGGTACTTATATTGATTTTTATGTGCTTTCGTAGGGTTTGCCTTCACGGATCCCGGGATCGGACGTATTCACCGATACCGTGACCCGTTTCCGTATTTCAGCTTCGAAAAGGTCGTCTCGAAGATGGTATGTCCTATTTGCCGTAACAGTTTTAATGTGGTTAGTTCAGCAATAGTAATAATTATTATTTTAGAATAAATATTAAGCATTAAGCGAGTTGTTAGGTTATCACGAGTATACAGGGTTACTAGTAACTCGACGTATGTTCGGTGGAACCAGATAGGGGGCTAACATGCATCAGATTTAAGCCCCCCAATTTTGGTCGGTTTTGAAGGTTTTAGTTGACAGAACTAAACTAACTAAAGTAATGTTGTAATTGTGGTTTTGGTAAATAAATATTATTATTATTATTATTATATTATTGCTGTCATTAGCTAACATGCCTAGTAAAAAAATTACAGCAATATTTTAATAAGTTTAGAACTGTAAATTAAAGCGTTCAAAATAGATCACATTGTTCATCCGAACGTTAATCTAAAACCAATCTAATCCCGCTGGGAATACGACGAGTTACCTTACCAATAACCCCGTATTTATGAAATAGTAACTTATAGCAGCTTAGGTATACATAGAAGTAAATGCTTATTATTGCTTTGTATTATATTTAGATAGGAAGTTATTACCATTTTTACGCAGTTTATAATTTTAATTTACCCACTACCATTAAACATCAGTTATTTATTTACTTTTATCTTCTTTTAGTGAAGTCTCTTCTTATTTATAGACAGTGATTTGCTATTTTTATTAAATGTACCTAAGTATTTTTGTTTACAGTGTAGGTATGATAATGATAGCGACCTAAGATGTTTTTACCTTTACCTTTATTTCAACTCACTGATAGCGACATGAAATGTTTTACGGCTGGATGGAAAATGTACCTACTTAGACTTTATAGTTAAGCTACAAAATATCTAGGTAGCAAAAGAATTATACAAAAGAATCAGGCTACCCAAGTATGTTATATTCATTGTATGTTATGGCCATTTGTTCGCAATAATGATAAGTAGTATTTCAAATCGTTATCACTCGAGTAAACAGACACAAGCTATGGCTGGTCTGTGCGGAATGTGCGGGTGGCGGGTGATCGCGACCAGTTGCGCGTGCGCCGCGTAAGTGGCAAGGCGAGCATTACGCTCGCTGATAGATAAATTTTGATGTGACTCTAATAATTTTCCACCAAACTTACTTCATCAAGATACAAATTATTCAACAAATCGTTTACAATGATGGAGTGTTATTCATCGGACAGTTGTGATAGCGACAGCAGAGAACAAAAAACACTAGATTTATCAAACCAATTGCTGGAGTCTAATAGCCTGGCGTCCGAACTGAGAGGTATTGTTGACGAAAAGGACTGCGCACAAAATTACGAGATAATATTGCTGTACAATAATCGAATAAGGTCACTTCCGGACACCCTAAGCAACTTTTGTAATTTGAAGATATTGGATGTTAGCAATAATAGATTGACTTTTCTACCTGATGCCTTCAAGAATTGTCCTCTAACCTCCCTGATAGCAAAACACAATCAACTTACCAACGATGCACTGCCCAAGTCATTCCACTCTACAAAGCATTCTTTGAAGGAGCTCAACTTAAGTGGAAACCAGTTAAACGTTTTTCCTGAACAAATCCTGGAGTTGACATCACTTAAGTACCTTTATTTGGGAGGCAATAGAATAACTATTATACCAAAGGATATTTGGAAGCTTAATAGGTGAGTTTTTCATTCATTTATTTATATGTTTATAATCTCCAAAGGAACCGTTTTTTTTTTCATTTAAGTACAATAATTAGTTGAGATAAGTTTTCATAAGAAAAATATTTATTACATAGTGTAGGTAATTAAACTTATAGGAATTATTCTTAATAACCTTGTATACATTTATACAAAATACCTAAGTATACAATTATACTGACTACTTATAGTTAGGTTAACGTCGTTACTGTTATCATAATAGACTTCTATTGTTAGTATTACAATATCTGTTATACCTATTACTTATTATTGTTCTAAGGCATGGAAGCATGCTGTGATAGTAGGAGATATTATAGTTTATCTATCGATTTTTGATAATATCTTTTCTACAGCCTGCTAAATCAACTAATTAAAAAAAACATACTACTAAGTTGGCCAAACAACACGGGAACAGCACACGGGGGCTATCCTTTTCTTGAAGCAAGTCACGGCAGCCCTCCGTTTCTTCGTTGTGAGTTTTGGTCTTGTGGGTAAAGCTAGAAGTCTGAAATTTCGTTACCAAAAATGTCTACTGAACTCTATCACCAAATTATTGCTAGTTTGTACCTAATATTCTATTATGAAATAATTATCTGAAAGTTCCCTTATTTTGTGAGTAGTGACACACTGTGCAGCGATCATTAAGATTCTAATGTACAACTTCTAGCCGACCTTGACTTAAAATTATATATCCTAGGCTAGTGAAGTGTTGTGTAAGTTGTGTAGAAACCAAAATAACTACAAAAACTTTATTTGCTGCTGGTAATTTAACATTTCCATGCAAAGTTTATGCAAAAATATTATTTCCAGCGGTATCCTAGGATTCATGTGCTGCATCCATAATTTGTTTTGGCAGTTGGCATGTTCACGAGTCCGTCCCTGACGCTTTACGCGTCTCGATCGATCAAAAATATAAAACGTGCAAATATAAAAAAGTCTCGTAAAGCAATCCTGCCACCGTGAAAAGTTGTGAAATCACACCTCATAATATGTAAAGCCAAGGAAGTTAGTACCTAAGTATAGAAGCATCGATTCAACAACTTTGTCATCATTTGTTTCCTAATCTGACTGAACGAGTGTTACTTGGCTTTACATACACAACTTTTCACGGTTGAAGGATTGAGGTGTGAATTTGTCATTTTTGTATATTTTTAATTTTGATGGGATATAGGTAAGTCCGCCCCGCGTTTTCATCCACTGTACCTCGCTACGGGAACCTCCCGTTTAACTGCTAAATCACCCTATGTTATGCCTAGGTTACACGGGCTTCGTAGGTACTTCTCATTATTACTAATTGATTCGCTCGAGTCGCTTAGTAAATAGGATCGGATTCTATTCACTTACTAAGCACTCATTGGTACGTTTACACGAAAGGTATTAGTACTAAGCATTCGTAAGAAGAATTAGCTACGAAGCCCCGTGTAATCCAGTCACTAAGCTGAGATACAGTCTGAGGAGCTAGCTTTTCAATAAAACCGATTCACTAGCAACTTGAACATACACAGATTGTATCTATCGCGAAAGACTCATTCGTTAAACTCATCCCACAGTTTAGCAGTTCGCGCAATAAAAGTGGAATCATGGTTTGATTTAATATTAGTATGATAGAGACAAGGTATAAAAATTATACCATAGTCTTGAAACCAATAGTTTTTTCTTCTATTCAGTGTTCATTCGTATATGTCCGGAATACTTAATAAAAACATAATTTTGTTTTTTGTTATTTTACGGAGTAACTAAAAATACATTTGCTCTTGGACTACGCTCAGTATTGCCAGTGCCAGGTAGTATTATTATTAGCTATTGTAGGTATATTATATTCTGTGGTAATACATGTGCAGTGCGCAAGCCTAAGGCGCAAGTATATTGTGCCGCCTACCAAAACTCGTGAAAAAAATATCTAATGATTTGATGGCTCACCCAATCGGAAAAGTTTCCACTCGGAAACTACACTGTCTGCACACTATACGTACCTATTGGGTACTGCAGAAGATGGAGATGGTGAGATTAGTTTTCGAATCGAATCGGATTCGAATGGGCTTAGAATAGGCCCCGTACCTGACGGCACCAGCCACTGTGGTAGGTTGGTAAGCGACGGAACATGGTTTCTCGGACTACTCCCACTACGGACGTAAGTGAAGCCACTGGAGAAAGCAAAGAAAAGTGGGAATTTCGCTTTTCTGCTGTAAATCTGCAATTTCATTCCAGAAATATTACTTTGGTGTATGACCCCTGTGAATGTAACCTATCGTCACCGAGTCTATTGGTTAACTTAATATTACGAAATAGCGACCGTCAACGTAAGTGGAGGTACCTATAGAATACAAATAATACCTACTTCGTAGATTAGCTACCCACTAAAAAGACACCTCTAATTTGAGTTAGGTAAGTCATCGTTGCGAATAAAATCTAGTATCTACCTATCGCTTTTTATCCCAGTTCGTAATGGTGAATCCAATATGGCGTTATTACTTGCAGTAGGTAGGTACTTATAGGTATCATGCAGTACGAGAGATACTTATAAGTACCGCTAACATAATATACCTAATATGTGCCACGCATTGCACTCATGATGCGTGTGCACCAATGATATTATATTATACAGAATGTTAGTTTGAACACCGTTATCCTTCGACGAATCAAAGAAGTCAAAGATCGATGAACCTTTTTGTATGGAACAGCTGTTTTTTTTCGTGATTTCAGGGTTGGCCCCATGGTAAAAGTTGTTCATAATGATGAGTACAATGATATCCTAGAAGGATAACGGTGTTCAAACTAACACACTGTATATGTAGGAGGGTGTGCACTGTGCACGCACATTTACTACCAACGTTGGCTACAATAGCCAATAGCCATATTCGAGGACACCAGCGAAGGTCGTTGCCTGCAGTGCAGGGGTATTCACAACTCAATCGGAAAGGTTTCCGTTCGGATTCACATTCTCCGTCTCGTGTAGTGTAGATGATTGAGTGTAACTGGGACGGATAATAATGGATCCGATTGGAAACATTTGCGAAGGTTTTTTTTTTTTAATTTTTTTTCTTTTATTTTTAGGTACGATTATTTATACTATTTCTTATATTCGAATTATTTATTCCCATTTCATTTTTGATTTCCTAATGTTGGAGAAGGACTTTCTTGATTTAAGTAATCATTTTATTTTAATAACATGGCAAAAAAATATGAGTTGTGAATTTCTGCTGAAGTCGCAGAAGTGGTCCGTAGCCGAAATGAAAAATGAATGACATAATAGGCATCTTGTTTTTGTATTGCATAATAATTTCATCTGGGGTTGGTAGGTCACTAGTCTGGTAGGTCACTAATATTAGATATAACATAGAGATTTCCACTCACTCTGTTATGTACATTTTTTTTTAAAATTTCGTTGTGGTTACTTCGCACTCGAGCCCCAAGATACAGGTCCGCCTAGTTTGGGGCTCACTGTGAATCCGATTTAATGTTAGTTCCTACTTGACTAGTCATAATAAAGTACAAGCAGTGATGCTTAATTTTCTTGAACGTACTTGTTTTTTTTTTATTGGTAAATAAATTATTATTATTATTCCTGTACGATTAGTTCGCAATTTATACGAATTATCCATTATCTACGGATACGTGAAGTAGCCTAAAGATGTAGCGGACGGAGTATGCACATTGACGGCCTTACTTAAAAAATCTTTTCAACCGTTAGTCACTGCCATCTTCTCTCTGACGTGAAGTTACACGTGCTAGAAAAGGACAGAGAAGTTTAAGCAGTGACTAAGAGAATCGAGATTATTTTAGGTAAGGCCGCAATTTTTTATCTGACTATTCGAAAGAGGGCAAAAGGAGTTTTGGCGGGAAACACGGAAAAATCATGTCGCTGCATTCTATAATTTTCTTTCTTGTGTTATTTCGCGAATTAATGATCAAAAATGGTGGTGTTTTATTAATCATGCGTTAAATTACATGCACGAGTGTGGGCAAGTGATATAATGTAATGAAACGAGTCTTTTCGTGTTGTTTTCAAAACTCCATAAAAGCTCATAGTAAAGTCGCCACAACTTTACTAGGGTATGACTTGGACTCGACTTTGACTAATTTCGTGTGACTAGCTGTGATTTCATGAGTACATATATTTCGTACATGTACATGGATTTCGTGACATATTTGACTTGATAATCTATATATAAACTTGACACTGGCAGAATGCAAAAAGTGCGACGCCAATAACATAAATAAAAACAGAGGGCAAAAATCTGCTCATTGGCACTCCCGGAGCTGACGAGCCTCTTAAAACTATCGAGAACACATAGTAGGTACGTAAAACCAGCGACAGTAAAAATGGAATGGACGGGCCCAGCGCTTGCAAATCTTTCAAAATTAACAAGTCAACACAATCAAGCATTCCTAGCTAAAAGTATGCATATTACATTAAATATTGGGGGGAACATTTATTACACACAGCGCCATCTAGCCCCATACTAAGTAAAGCTTGTATTATGGAAACTGCTGATAGAATACTTATATAATATTTTTTTTCGTAAATACATACTACACCCAGACATAGAACAAACATCGATGTACATCACATACATTTTTGTCCTGAGTGGGGGGGATCGAACCCACGCCCTACAGCTCTAAAGGCAGACATGCTACCAACTGAGCTATAAGGCTGTCATTTGCCAGAAAATAGAGATAACGAATCTAATTACTGCATGACAAAAAGAGAGCACATGTACATGTAAATAGAAGTTTGTATTGTCGTAACGTACGGCTCGCATGTCGCAAAGACAGAGTATGACTGACGCGAGAGGAGAGCCGGCGCTCAACATATAGTCTTCAAAATCCGTGCGCTATTTCTTGTCCATTCATTTTATCATTGTCGCTGCGTAAAAAAATATTTTCTGTTGATTTCAGGCGTAGGTATACCAAAGAGTAGGGCCTCGCTTTTCTGTTGGTATACCTATGGCCGAAAATCCGCATTTTTTAAGGTGCGTTTCTACCTTAGACCTTCTAGGTCTAAGGTTTCCACCGAGGCGAACATGAACGGAGCTGAGAGGAGACATGCAGAAACCGAACAATACCATTGGTACGAATTGATTTTTTGTGTTCGTCTCCTACCTCAGTCAGCTCAGCTTGTCTCCGCCTCGGTGAAAACGCACACTTACAGGTATTATTATCAACTTTCTAGAGAGTTAAGTAGATACCTACATATTTGAAGAAAAATATTTTTTGATGTTAAATACTATTCACTTATTTTTCTTATCTTTACTTTTTTCTAGTCTACAAATCCTCTCGGTGGGAGGCAACCAAATCAGCGATGTGCCCGAGTCAGTCGGTCGGCTGACTTCACTCCAGGCGTTGGTGCTTAGCGACAATTATATAGAGCAACTGCCGGCCAGTATCGCTTGCCTCAATCAGCTGCGCTCGCTTCTCATCCACAAGAATAGGATTAAGACTCTGCCGACTCAAATTATCAAATTGAAATGTTTGACAGAGGTAAGATAAATTGAGGGTACGTAGCTGTCAGTGTCTGATAGCACGTTTACTGATATTATTCTACGCTGATAGATAGTAGGTTAGTTATGTTAGTAAGACAAGTGGCCGTTTCTGACGGTTTTAACTAACTAAAGTATTGCTGTCCTTAGCTAACATGCCTAGTAAAAAAGTGACAGCAATATTTTAATTAGTTTAGAACTGTCAACTAAAACCGAATCGGCAACATTATTCGCCTTACTTAAAAACGCCGCTTAAACTTAGTCGCTGCTTCAGATGCTTTGTCAACTTCTCACTGACGTGACTGTTGCACGTGCTAGAAAAGGACAGAGAAGTTTAAGCAGTGACTAAGGTTGAAAAGTGTTTTTAAGTAAGACTGTAATAGCATACGCACCAAAAAGCGAAACAACACTTATATAAGCTAAGTATATTTTCTACTTTTTGCGCATTTTCTCTTATCTAAGTATAACTTGTCTGTCTTCGTGATGGGTAGGTACCTTACGTAACAAATTTCTTCAAGAATGGTTCGGTCGTTTAGCCGTGATGTGAAATATTATAAGATAGTACCTATGAAGCAAATTGCCCGCCTAGCACGCGAGCCGTGATAAACGTCTATCCGCTCTTTTTTCCCCTGCGAAAACGAGACAGACGTATCCATATTCTAGCTTTATCACTTTCTCGCGCGGGGAAAGACCAATTAGTCCTCGGCGCGTGCTAGGCGACATGCAGGGCTAGCATGCGCACCGCGAGAAAATTTTGTCGTGTCTTTATGTCGTGCGAAAACGAGACAAACTTATATAGATTCGTAGCCTTGTCCTGTTTTTAAGAATCGAGAAAATTTTGTCGAGGTGCGCATGCTAGCCCTGCTGGAGTAGTAGGTAAAAGTATTCTAAGTGGCCTGTGTTCTGAAGAAAAATTCACGTTTTATTGCCAGAAATACAGAATAGGAGTCTTTCTCCGTGGCCAGAAATTAACGCACCGTTATCTCGCTCGCACATTTCAATTTTTTTTGAAGATGTACAATTACTGGATAGATATTAGAGTACTGAAAAATCGCGGCGCACTTGTCATTTATTTATTTATTCATTAATTGCCATTGCACACAATTACATCATGTTTAAACTAGATGACGGTACAAAGACCCTGTTAGGGCGCTGCAATATTTGAGAGCATATATATTATTAGCTATAGCTATAACATTAGCTAGGTATTAGACTAGGTAAATGCATCCAACAAATATTAATCTACTAATATTCTATACTATACTATATCTTAATATTAAGTTAGAAATCTATTATATTATGTATTAGTATCTATTATGTAAGTATTATCACTGTATCTTACTGGTGTTTAATGTAGTCTAGACTAGCTAAACTGACAGTTTAGATTAGTAAGGACGCAAGGTAAATGTAAGTTGTATATACCTACATAATAGCTATTTATCCAAGAGTACCTATATCTAAATCTCGACCATATCAGTCAGCGACACAATTCCTGTCAATCACGTGGAGAAGAAGTGACGAGGAAACTAGATACGACATAGCTAGACTATAATAAAGGCTACAAATAAGTTGTTGAATATAATCTTCGATCATTCTTCGATATAAAATGAGGGAAAATCGACGATTGGATTTTAGGTTAATTCCGTGAATATAATAGGCATGATGACTACATTTTTTTTTATTACCGCATAAAAAAGCTGATCATCAATTGAGCCTATCAACGAAAACAAAATTTCAAATAATTCAAAAATAAATAAGTTATAAGTATTTTAATTTCAAGCTAGACAGAGAGCGCGCTATACTGAGCTATGACGTCAAGCCTCAGGCGCGGCATACAAATGCTATACTAACACGTGCTTTGCGAAAAAGGGATAGAGCACCCCCCCCCCCCCCTCTCTATCCCCACCTAAAACTTGGACGGACTTTGGACGTGAAGATATTACGCAATTTCCCGAACGCTGCACATCCGAGATCCGAGTTGGATTCTTCGGGCGACCTCTTTGTCGTAGTTGTACCTACCTAACCGAGCTCAATGTAGTTATAGTGCGGTCAACAACTTCGAGAGTATCATTCCCAACGACCACTGGCACTGGCACAACATGGACATTAGACATGATTTTCGTCATGTCCATGTTACACAGGTCGCTGAGCATTGTATTGAGGTCCTCCATCGACTCTGCCATGATGACTATATCATCGGCAAAGCGAAGTTGAGTGATATTTATTCGCTATTAAAGCTGATACCGAATCCGTTCCAGTCCAAGAGCTTGATAACGTCCTCCAACGAGTACGTGAACAGTTTCGGAGAAATAACGTCTCCCTGTCTCACGCCTTTCTGCAATTGGATTGGTTACGTGCTCTCGTCCAGCAATCGGATTGACATGGTAGCGTTAAACATTTCACTTCATCACTTCGATATACCTATATTCGATATGAATTCACTGATGGGACTGCAATAAAATACAATAGTTTGCTGATAACACCAATAGGGAATATGCATGTGTTTTTTTTTATTGACTCGCAAAGAAGCTGACTGGCAACAAAACAAAACATCGAAAGTATTTTTTTTTATAATTATATGCACAAATAACGAAGTTATAAAAATTTTAGTTAGGGGCACTATACTAGGTTTATGACGTCAAAGTTCACGATTCCAATCAAATTCTATACTATGCACGTATTTTGCTAGAAAGGGGCAGATAACTCCCTGTCGTCTGTTCGTATACACGTTATCCGTCCCTGTCATCTACATTCAGGACGACAGAGACGGAGAGTGTGGATCCGGACGGAAAACTTTCCGATTGAGCTGTGAATAACCCAGGCTGGTCTCGATTGAACTCCCGGAATCTTCCTTGCAGCTAAGTCTGAGAGACAATCCGCTCGTGGTGCGTTTTGTGCGGGACATGACGCTACAGCCGCCTTCGCTGCTCGAACTGGCTGGACGGACCATCAAGCTGCACGAAATACCTGTGCAGCCGGGTGATGTGCCATGCACGCTGCAGAATTACTTAGGAGCTGCACAGTGCTGTGTAAATCCTAAGTGCAAAGGTACGGTCCACAATTTTTTCCGTGTATAGGGAATATGCATGTGTTTTTTTTATTGACTCACAAAAAAGCTGACTCGCAACAAAACAAATCATCGAAAGTAAAATTTTAATATGTGCACAAATAACGAAGTTATAAAAAATTTAGTTTCATGTTAGACATGGAGGGCACTATACTAGGTTTACGACGTTAAAGTTCACAATTCCAAACAAATTCTATACTAGGGCAAATTCAATTCTATACTGGGCAAGTGATTTACGGCCTTACCTAAAAAAACTTTTCAACCGTTAGTCACTGCTTAAGATGTTCTGCCATCTTCTCTCTGACGTGAAGTTGCACGTGCTAGAAAAGGACAGAGAAGTTTAAGCAGTGATCAAGAGAATCGAGATTATTTTAGGTAAGGCTGTTATATTTCAAACTTTACCAGCCGATTTCAATTATTTTTTCGACGTACGTATCAGATTCAGTTATACTCTCCATTTATAATGTTGCTTTTAATAATTGAAACACATGCATATTCCCTATTGGTTATGACTATATAGGTACCGTTTTCAAAACCCAATCGAAAAGGTATATCTGTCTCCGTCATTCTTAATGCAAAAGACGGAATTGGTGAGTTTGTGAATTGGTGAATTGGTAGTTTACAAATAGAATCTGATACGATACCTACCGTTTAGAATACGGGAAAATAGATTTGTTGGTTAAATAGTTGTTTAATTGTTTACATTTTATGTTGGACAGAGCTTTAATAGGCAAGGCAAAAGATTGCTCTACAAACCAGTATATATTCAGATTCTCCCTGCTAATCCAGTCTATAAAATGTTTTATGCAAAAATAAAATAAAAAACAGCATAATTTATGAGGTTGACATGGCCGCATCGACGATGCGCCACCTAGCGGAAAGGAAAAAAGCGCAGTGTAGATCCCCATTGTTTTGGAAAACCATTTGTTTTTCTGTCTACGTAAGGTACATTTGTTTATCGTTCTATTCAAATAATAACAAAAAAAATTATTAAGTCTGTAAGTGTGCTTTTGAAAATCGATAGGTCTCTTACTCTTATATCTCGGGATGATGAGAGCAATGCAGTGCGGCGCAGGATTTTATTCGCGTGTTCAGTGGCACTGCCACTGTTACGGGCAGGCGTAATGCTTAGCACCAGGCAAACGTCTTGCATGAAAAACCCATTATAATGCTCTTCAAAATTAATATTTTTTTTATTTACAGGTGTCTTCTTCGACAATCGCGTGGAACACATAAAGTTCGTGGATTTCTGCGGCAAGTATCGCATACCTCTACTACAGTTCTTGTGCAGTTCTAAATGTATAACGGGCAGCTGGGAGAGCCGCAGCGAAGTGGACAGCAACCCGCATCCTCACATGATGAGAAAGGTGTTGCTCGGATAGCAAGGAATAACATCAAACACCAAGCGAAGATCATGAAGTTAATGTCAGTTAGGTGCGTTTTCGAGGCGGGCGGAGTAACTGTGTAACTAGTTGGGAACCCACCGAGCGGAGTTGTGCAAGAATTGACCACACAAATTCAATTTTATTTCTGCCAATGTGAGTTCCCGTACGTCATCTGTCGTCTCCGCTTCTAAGGAAACACATTTACGGCACAAAAAAATTACTTATTTTAATAATAAAACTTTTTGTTTTTTGAAAACGAACGGCCTTACTATAAAACGCTGCTCAAACCTTACGTCACTGTTTAAGATGCTCTGACAACTTCTCGCTGACTGTCACGTGCGAGAACAAGACAGAGAAGTTTAAGCAGTGACTAAGTTTAAACGGGGTTTTATAGTAAGGCCGTAAAAGTTTAACCATTAATTAGTCGTTGACGATACGAGGTTATGACGTGCATCGTGACACAACCAGACACAACACGACGTCGTATTCTTCGTTGTGGCACCGTGCGAGGTTGTGCTGTGCATTTGGTATTTTAGCCCTTTGTCCACAACACACCACATGATTTATGTGCAATGAAACAATTTAAGTGGGAATCTGAGTGATCTCAGATTTCAAGTCCTGTATTCCATATGAAATGAACTCATTATAATGGGAATCCACACGCAAAGCTCAGCGCAGAGGGCGCTAGCGTTGAGATGACTGCTGTCAAGTCAAATCGTTGTCTATATGTGATTTTTTCCTACTTTTTGCGATAAAACTAGTTGGTCATCATTATAGTAAATTTTATTGTTACATTCCGGCAAAATCTGCTATGCTGTGGCGCTAAATTTCGAATGGGCTATTTTCTGACAGCCATTTAAAAAAAATGTTCATAAAAATCCGTACGATGGCAATGCAGACTTTCAGCCTTACCTAAAATAATCTCGATTCTCTTAGTCACTGCTTAAACTTCTCTGTCCATTTCTAGCATGTGCAACTTCACGTCAGAGAGAAGATGGCAGAGCATCTTAAGCAGTGACTAACGGTTGAAAAGTTTTTTAAGGCCGATAGCCCTCAACAGCTGCTCAACAGTTTCATTATCTTGTCTGTGGTTATAAAGATTTTTAAACGAATGAAGCAAAGTAAAAAAGTCAAAAAATAAAAAGTAACCTTATTTCATTTATATCAGATCAGTCATGCGTTTTTTGTGGTTATTGTTTGTATAACAAAGTACTTGCCCATAGAATTCGTTATTTCACGCAAATTTGTAAGTGCGCCTTGCCAATTCATTAATTAATTACTATCAACAAAAAATTATAACAATAACGTAAATTAACAATAATAATTTATCAGAATTTCAACAAATGATACAAGAAAACTTGGAAAAGCACTTCGCCAACGAACGCGAACTGTGAAGTGAAGCAGTGAAGGTGAGTGAACTGCTTTTTCACAAGAAAAATGGGAAAAAAAGTGGGCCATATCTCGCCAGCGCCGTCTATTCTTTGGCTGTAGAACTACGTTTTGACAGCTGTCAGAAAACTGCCCATTGCGACGCCAATAGCCTTTTTCTAGTTTTTTATAATGTTGAATCTTTTGGAAATAGGTTTACATTTACACCGAAGTTAGTACATCCTGGTATAATAGCACACAGATGCATATTTCGAGAAATAGAAAATTTACTGAACTATAGGTTACTGTATGGAATTGTCAGTTTCCAATGGCCATGACGAAGATGCGCCATCTGGCGTGATAAATGGCAATGAAGATCCCCATTATAATCGATGAGCCGTTCTTTGGTTCTCTATTTTATCTAATTTCAGTTCCTGTTATGTGAAGGGCTTTTGTTAAACACCATTGTTTATTATTATAAGTCTTTAGTAACTAGGAAGCAATAGTAAAAAATATTTTAAACATGTAATCATTAATAAAACATTTATATAAAATTGCGACAGTTTGTGTGAATGTTTAGGTAATTAATTATTATGTTCTTTATCCCAGTTAACTCCGGACCTGGATTTGGATGTAAGGGATCGAGCTTGTGGAACAAAATTATATTTATAGAAAGCCCATTTGACCACATTTTTAGAACAAATTCCAAAACTATTTAGTATGTTTAATTGTAAATGATTATTTTTTATTGAAATGTATACACTTCTGCATGCAGACGAAATGAGATACTATACTGCTATTCTTTACCTTTTCTTTGTCCTATCAGTAATCTTTGTATCACAAAAACATTAAAAGTTATAATTCGTTCAAAAAAACATGTGTACAATATAGTAATTTTGTAATTTCTGTTAATTCTATTTTATTGAAATAAAAGTAGAGAATATTGATCACAAATTGTTTTGAACATACCTACCTGCATTATTTTTATTGGTAGAAGGACCAATATTACAAGTAATTAACTATTTTGTAAAATAATTTTATATGTAAATAGCGTATGTTATAAAAAACAAACTTGTTATTCTTTGTTTATTAAATAAATCTACACAATATTGCCTACCTTATATTATTCTTCATTCTTAGGTTATTCAATGTTTTCTTGTAAGAATTTTTTCCTTTCTTCTTTACCTCTAAGTATGGCAGTTCTGAATAATTTGCAATAAAGTTCTATGGCTAATGGAGAATCATCATTTGCAGGTACAGGATAAGTTATTAAGTTGGGATTGCAATTGGAGTCGACAATGCCTATTGTAGGAATTAGCATCTTGGCACAATCTCGTACTGCTGTATGCTGGTTCAGAATGTTATTCTGTGTGTTTATAAATATGCACAGATCTGGTAATCTTGTGACTGCACCAAATTGATGATTTGCATTGGTGAATATGCCACCTCTCCAAAATCTTGTATGTGCATATTCTCCACTCTCCATTGCTGTTCTCTCAACAATATGAGCATTTAGAGCATTTCGGTTAAAGAAACATATAATACCTCCTCGGTAGGCAATGTGGGCAGTAATGTTAAGGGCCTTGCGTAAATGTTCTGCAGTAACATCCAAATCGAAGATCAAGTGGCCCAGCCTTGAGCCATATAAGTAAGGTCTCATAAAATCATTGAGTGAGCCTTCTTTATGTCCATAGTGTACTCGCGCATCAAACAAATCTTTGACAGTGAAGAGATTGTGTACTTGGAAGTAATCTGGATGGTCCAATGGATTTTGTTTTGGAACCACATCTGTAATATGCATACAAAAACATGTTAAAGATCATAAAGGTCATAATAATTATGTACAAATCATTCAAGTTCTAATAATTCATTTTTTTTTTAAATATAAGAATCAACTGCTGTTTGTTTGTCTCGCTAAAACTCGAGAACGGCTGGGCCGATTTAGCTGATTTTGATTTTGAAATGTTTGTCATAGTCCAGGGATAAACCTTCCCTGAACAGTGAGTAAGTTGACTGACTTGGATGAAATTTTGTGTCCCTGGGTGTTGTGGTCATAGTAGCGAGGCTGAACGCCGAGCTCTACGCATATGAAGTAGCGGGTATCAGCTAGTTAAGTAATAAATAGATATATATTTTTCTTAATAGAAAAATATCTAGCCAAAATAAAGAAATGACTTCGCATTACACTCCAAGAGGGACATCAGTGCAGGACTCATCCATCCAGAATTAGAATTAGGCTTTTGCATTTGACCACCATCGATGCAGAGACTGTAGAAATGCAACTCCTGATGTTAAGGATGGTCTACGTTGGAGCATCATCAACAGCCGGAAGACATCCACTGCAGGGCGACGGCCTCCCCCTTAATAGGGACCCCTCCCTATTATGGAGAATTCTTGTCTAGAAAAAAGAAACTAAATCGCCACCTGAAAACACTCAGATTGTTTCCATAGGGAAACAGCCACTTGGGCTGCGAATTCTGCTGTTTTGTTCAGATATTTGAAATGTTAACTATTAACATATGGTATCGCTTTATCGTGCTCCAGGAATTCGGTAGTAGAATAGAGGGAATTTAATTGTGCAGGTCCGTAGCACACAACTATATATTGCATACGACTTTGATTTGTAGCAAGGTAAAGATTCTTATAATAGAATAAAATATTTAAACTAGTCTGTTTAACTATGAATTCGACTATAATAGAAGCTAAGCTGCGTACCTTCCGGTATTGTTTGAGTAGCAGCTTGGGCCGCTGTTGATTGGTTTCGTAGTAGTCTTACCCCATAGCTTAAATATCTTTGTCCTGTAAAATGTATAGTAGTCGGTAAATAGGGTTTAATTGGTGCAGTGTGGTGATGATAAAATCCATGTCAATAAGATCAGTGTAATTTCACAAAATAGCAAAAACAAGAGCACAAAATATTTGCTTACTCGTACAGTTCGAAAACATTTCAAATCACTCTTTTATTCGTATTTCAATAGTTTCTATTAATATGAATAGATAAATAATGTTTTCTTTTATTTTAATAACTTTAATATTCTGAAATTTTGAGGTTAGTTAGAATTTATTATTATTACATAGGCATAGACAAAGTTTTTGTCTTCTTTTCTCCTAGGAGGATTTTGGCGTCGAGCTTTGTGCTTTTGCCAGTGTCAAGCATAAGAGCGTATACACCAGTATGGTCAACGTGTGCGATTTATCGCCATTTAGGTTACTTAGGACGGCGATCGGCGATGAATGAATCTGAAAGGCGACTGGTCGCCTTTTAGGCTACATGAGGTACAAGCCATTTATTCGTATTTTTATGTAAGATTACAAATAAATAAGCTGATATGAACAATTTTATTTACATTTTATGGCTATTTTTGGGGGATATACTTTAGGTTACTTTTGATAAATTCTGAAAGTCGGTACCTTTAGGCTACTTCCACCGTGGCTGTGAAAAATGGCGATTGGCGATATCAGGCAGGCCCTACGCTGTTGGCAACACTGATATTTAATCTGAGGAAATAGGAGTTTTTGGCGGGAACGCAAGAAAATCATGTCGCTGCATTGTATTATTTTCCAAAATTTGTGTTTTTTCGAGTGTTAATGCATAAAAATGGTGGCGTTTTATTCATTAAGTGCTGATTTAAAAGCAAGAGTGTGTGCGAGTGATATAATGTAGTGAAACGTGTCTTTTCGTGTAGTTTCCAAAACTCCGAAGAAGCTTCTAGTAAAGTTGCCACGACTTTACTAGGGCATGATTGGACTTGACCATGACTTACTGTGTGTGATTTGGACTGTGACTACGACTCATTTACTTACATTAATTGGAGAAAGATGCAAGAAGGATCGATGAAGAAATATGTATTTGGCTGAAGGACTAGTATCCATGGCTAGGAACTATTAAAAACAACAATCTGAGGAAAAACACTATTTCTTTTACTTCATGATTTATGCTGCGTTCCGTAATGCGCTAAAAGTGATAATATCGCGAATCCGACCAAATTTAATAGTCACAAAATATAAGAGCTTTGACTAGATCAAGTAATACTTGTCACTTTGGTCGGATTCGAGATATTATCACTTTTAGCGCATTACGGAACGCAGCATTACTTACATTACTAGTAAATATTCCCTCAAAGAGTCTTGGTCTTGTTTTGTTTGGAAATACTTTCTAGATAATAAGATGGCAAAGCATAAAAATATTGAAGATCTAGACTTGTATGCCATACTTGATTTGCAAATAACTGCAACTGAATCAGAGGTGGGTAAACTCATATTTACATTTTTAGAAATTGCTTTTTTCGTGTATTTACAAGCATTTTACCTTTACAGATCAAAAAAGCATACCGTAAAAAAGCACTGCAATGCCATCCTGATAAAAATCCTGATGATCCAAAAGCGGCTGAAGCTTTCCATCAACTTTCATTGGCATTAGAAATCTTATTAGATGTTTCTGCAAGATCAGCATATGACAAAGTTCTTAGAGCTAAAGAAGCAGCTAAAATACGGCACCAGCAATTAGACAGTAAGCGACAAAAGTTAAAGGAAGACCTCGAAAGACGAGAAAAAGAAGCAGGATCAAGTAGCGGATGTAACCTCACAGACGAACAGAAATTAGCTGCAGAAATACAGCGATTGCAGAAAGAAGGTAGTAGATTATTACAGGAAGAGCAGAGACTAATGAAAGAAGAAATTCGGAAAACTATGGGCTTGTTAAATCAGCCTATATGGGATTCAAGTTTGAATAGAATCAAGATTAAGTGGAAAGCCGACAAGGCAGATCCAAAAAATGGTGGCTACGATGAAGCCAATCTAAGGAGATTTCTTAAAAAGTATGGTAACATTGTAGCCCTAATAGTATCACCAAAAAAGAAAGGAAGTGCTCTGGTGGAGTTCTCAACAAAAGAAGCTTCAGAAATGGCTGTGGAACTTGAAAAAGGTATGTATTGCAAAAATACAACATCTTACATTGGCTAAAGGCTTATGACATTTTCCTATGCGTTGGTGGTCTAGTGGTACAAATTCCCATACTTCCTTGTATGAATTAGGCCTTAATGTCACATGCCTTTATCATAATACATTTACCGTCATATGCATAAAATGTTAAAGAGTATTTTAAACCTATTTATAAGACGGTTAGCATAAAAATAAAAAACAATCCCAAAATTGTGCTACAGTACTCAATAGAATAATCATTGTTTCCACTATTTCAGGTTTACCAGAAAATCCACTAGAATTAAAATGGATGAATGAAAGGCCAGTCTTGACCACAAAGAAAGGTGTAGATGGGCCTTCACTTATATCTGATAGAGATTATGAATCTCTTGTCCTAACAAAGATGAGACAAGCAGCGGAGAGACAGCGACTAATAGAAGAAATGATGAAAGAATAAGAAAATAAATTAAAAAAGCTAAATATGTCCAAGTATTTTAGAAGTTTTATTTGTTACGTGGTTTGGAAAGCAGTAACGAAATTCACCAATCAATGGGTTTATGACCCTACTGAACAAAAGTTAATTGAGTGATAAATGGTAGTAACTTTAGACCCCATGACTAACCAGTTTTCGGAATGTCGAATCTCTAATAAATTTTCGAAATACCTATCTTACATTCATATCATACATCCATTGAGCTAATATCTATAGAGTCAGTACATGCAATAAAAACGTCCACGCCAAAACTTTAAAAAAAAAAAAAAACTTTTTCAATGATGAACTATTATAAGACACAAGCGCTCAAGCATACATTGAACGCTATACAAGCGACATAATGTCTATATTCAAACATTTGTGAACTTATAATGCACGCATAGGTATGTACAATGGCACTCGGACGTTTTCTGACTGTTTTCACTTATGACTGTGACTCTTTAGATATTCTCTCTCTCACTCACTCTCGCTCACTGCATACATCACGGTATCAGCCAGAAAACGACTACTGCTGCAATTTAAGTTTCTTTGTTAATATATCCCCTCCTAGCCAATACTCATTCAATTTTATCTATTAAAAGTGGGAAGAAATAACACATTTAGTAATCTTGACAAGACATTTTATATCTTAAGTTTACAAAATGTACTTTTCTCTTATATGGTATTCCCTGGAAGGACCACTTTCATTTTACTAGGTAAAAATTACATAGTAAAAATGTATGAAAAAACATTATTGCTATAGGAGTTAAATTACACAAGTGTTATTTTCCTAATTTAGATAGAATTATAAATATTTCTTATTCCTTTTTCACCGGATCGAATGGCTTCCACTCATTGATGAAATCTAACACTTTCTTTCTTTGCAAATCTCCATATTCTTTTCTTGGATTTTTCCAATGACTATGATCCAGGTCTAATATCCCAGCAATGACTTCCTGCGAAATTATCATGTATATCTCATAAATGTTATAACAATATGTTGATCCTAACTAAATATTCAACCTCTCTATCTCTGTGCTCTTTAAAGCTTCATGAATGTTTATTGGCTTTTTGTAGCGCTCGTGGCGTAGCTTGTCTAGGCGATTCTAAACGATCACAGATTTTAAGCAACGGACGGTCCGGTCAGTCTTCGGATGGGTGACCGTGAGTGGCATTTATTTATTATTATATTTATTTATTTCTTATATTATATATTTTCTATAAACTGACACTATAAAAGCTAAATATGCAATTTTGTTTACTTGGACGTTTTTAGTTCCAGTTATTTTGATTTAAAAACCAAACTACTGAACTGAATTTGATGAAATTTCTGTGGGACTAATCCATACAAATAAAAAAAGATTTCTGTTCTGTGGTGACAAACAAAAAATACAGCCAAATAGGGATCCTCCTCCTTTTTTGAAGTCGCTTAAAACACAAGAAATCTGAGAAATAATGGGTTACTTAACTAGTATTTAATTTATGCAGAACACTTACCTCTGCAAACGTTTTCGGGAACAACTGTTGATCTTCAATAACATGAGCAAAACCAGGGTCCATGCCGAAATCAATCCAAAAGTAAGGCAGCCCTTTTGGTACACCCTTTCTTATGTTCTTTCCTTTTAGTTCCACTACTTTCTTATTCATAGACCATTCTGCTTCACATTCAAGTAGTGCTTTTTTGAAGTAAATTGCAGCCATGTCTCCGACATCTCTTGGTAACGGCACACAATTTATGACTAAATGTGGAAATTTATGCAGTCTAGTTGCTGTCTCGAAGAACACTACATCTTTGCCTTGAGAGTTGAAGAGCTGTGTAAGAGCTTTTCTGTAATTCTAAAAGGTAGGGTATATATTATTAAAAAAAAAAAACAATAAAGAGTAAACAAGTCACTTCTCCATAAAACGGGAAAGTAATATTACTCCACTATGTAATGTTGTAGGTCCAAGGCTAAGTATTATATTGATTTGTCTCTTTACTATCTAGGATTGTAAATTGATAAGAAAGTAAAAAGTTATAAGCCAGGAAACATCTTGTCATCATCATCAGCCCCGGAGACGTCCACTGCTGAACGAAGGCCTCCCCCTTAGGCCGCCACACTGTACGACAACCTGCCATTTGCATCCACCGGTTGCCCGCGACTTTTCGTCGGTCCATCTAGTGGGAGGCCGCGCACTCAAGAACCTTTCTTCCCCATCAGTTGTCAGTTCTTCGAGCGATGTGGCCTGCCCATTGTCACTTCAACATCTTGTATTTTAGCTCAATTTTAACGCCACTTTGGACATAAATAAATAACATAAGGAGTACGAAAACTCTAAAATAATGTATCAAGCGGCATAGTTACATCAAAATTTCATATAACTTTAGTTAAAATAGTTCATATTCATCACAATCCTGCAGCCAAAGGTCGAAATGAAAAAATTTGCGCGATAATTTATCTTTCTTTCTCCCTTTCCCACACTTTGTTTAATGAAGAGAGCATGCTTTTTAGCCACGCCCACCGATGAGTTCGACCCGTCAGGCATTGCATCCTTAAGATAAAAGAGAAAAGAAGAATTTAGCTTACCATGATTTCTTCCCAAACATCTTCATCTAATGCAGTAACACATGTAGAATGTTGTAATGTTGTTATTATACAATGACCATTAACTAAAGATTTTCTAGAAGGCACTGCAACATACACTTTAGAACCATAACTGACCATGAGATGTTTCAACATATTTTTCGAGTCAACACAATATTCACAGCCTTCTAAAGACTTCTCCATCTTGACATGTTGCTTGATAGCTCTATTCTTCTCTGCCTCAGAATCTTTGGTATCATTACGGTTCTTAGATATTTCATCCATGAAAATATCTTCAAGATCATCATTAGGGTTTTTGCTTTTACTCGCAATTCTGGCCAGTTCAGCTTCATCATTGTAGTTGTTGCCATACTTTTCGTTTTGGAACTGGAATTCGAATAAAGTGCAAGGTTACATGATTGTCTTTAAATTACTGATTCAAATACGCAGTAGAATCTCATAGCCTGTAGACTGCACATCATACAAACCCACTACAAAACTAATAACATGCAGCGTATAATTTTACATGTTAATAGGCAATACTGGGTTGGTATGAAAACCATCAGTAGAAATATATGCAGATAATTGACAATTAGCATGAATTTACAACCTCATGATCATTATCATCAGCCCGGAGACGTCCACTGCTGAACGAAGGCTTCGTCCTTAGACCGCCACACTGTAAGACAACCTGCCATTTGCATCCACCGGTTGCCTGCAAGATTTACAATGTCGTCGGTCCACCTAGGTCAACCAGATTCTATTAAGCTAGAACTTACCATTTCTGCTAAGTTATACTTGTCATCATTGCCAAAGTATTTTGCTCTCTCTCCAGACATATTATGAGTATCAGCTTTCCGTTTCCCTCCTCTACTTCTAGCATCTCCTTTGGAAGTATTAGTTAGCGGTCTACTATTCCCAGAGCTATTAGTTGATATTAGCATTATGCCTTCATCTTCTTCATCAGGTTTAGCATTAGGATTCTCTTTTCGGTAATGTCTTGCAGCTTCTAGTTTCTCTTTAAGTTCCATTACAAGTTTCGTGTCACCCATTATCTCAGCTTTTACAATCTTTGCTGCTAATTTGTTCATTTTCTCATCACTAAGATAACTACTGCTTTGTTCAGATTGCTCTGGTGGTGCTTTGTGATTTATTGTTGCCTGTTGTTTATGCTCTGGAATCTGTTGTATCTGATCATTGTTAATTTCAACTTGCTTTTGTTCTGGTAGTTGTTCAGCTTTTCTCCAGTTATTGGATCTTCTGTCATTATATCTGTCATGATACTCACTGTCATGTTTTCTAGTTTGTCTCTCGGAACTACTGCTAGATTTTCTGTAGTAATCATCATCATTTGAAGGTTTTAGAAACTGCCTTGACTGGCCATCCTTGAGTGATGTTCTATCACTAGACTTTCTGTAATTGTCATTGTCTTTAAGAGGCTTTTGAAACATTTTACTATCGCTTCTGTAACTGCTGCTTCTTTCGCTACTTGAACTTTTGTAATAATCATCATTATCAATTGGTTCAATAAATTGCCTTGATTTTGATTTATCTTGACTATGACTGTTCGACTTCCTATCACTTAATTTAGTATAAAAATCATCATTATCTGAAGGTTTGAGAAATTTCACTGATTGACGGAAGCTTTCTGCTGTTTGAGGTAATCCTGACCCTCCATCCTTCCAGTAAGGGTTGAGCTCTCTATAGCTGGTTGAAGGATTGTAAGAATCAATATTATTTTTGACTTTCTCTTCTTTTTTTGGGCGGATATCATCTTTTGTGTAAGTTTTTAACACTCCAGTCATAGCCATCCAATCTTCCCGTTCTGTTTTTTGATTCCCTGTACATTCCTTTTCAACCCACTCATCAGAACTAGTGCTCCTGGAGCTTGAAGACTAAAATAAAAGATGAATGAACACATAAGTAGGTAGATACTTAGAGAGGTTTTTAATTTTTGTTTACGCTGGGTTGAAACAGTAGAGATAACAATAGTTCATATAAAAATAAAATATGGTATTTGCAATATTTTTTGGTGGGGATGACTTAAGGTTTCAAAGGGTGGGTGGAACTTTGCATGAAAGTTCTTAATAGTCACGATTATGGGAGAGTCGCAATGGTTGCGTTTTCATAAATATACTTACATTAAAAACCGATTTTAGGCTTGCTCGGAATTTATTTGAAAATGATTCTAAATACTAACCGTAATAAGCATAAAACACTAAAATACCAATTTTTAGCTGCTAGAACAAGTAACTTGGCTAGAAAGTCCGAAACATACAAAACACAATACTTACGCATCTTTTTCTTTTCTTAAGTTTCTTGTCCTTCTTATGGGATTTACGATGTTTTTCTTTCATACTTGATGGAATGATTACGTTAGATTTTGTGCTGGTTTACTGAGTACACAATAAAATCACTCTATGAGTAGTTAGGTGGTACTTGATACATGGGGTTTACAATCTCAGACCTTTACAATATTTAATATAAAAAATATATTATTATAAAAACTGCTGATCTTTTTCTTTTCAATTTCCTTGCCGATAGCGCAAAGAATAAGAATACTTTTACTCGGGGAGCGACTACAGAAAAATCTTACTATATTTACTTATTAGTAGAATATTATAATGGAATGGATGGATGATGGTGGATGATGGATTCAATTCATGGGGGGCAATAATCAAAGAATACTTTTACTGGGAGGCAATAATGTACGACACAGATAATGTACGGCATGATATTGTACGGCATAATAATGCACGGCATGATAATTGGTGTACATGTACATCGAATATCATGCTGTGCAATATCGTGCCGTGCAATATCATGCCGTACATTATCGGCTCGGCTCAATAATGCACACCCCAATTTTGTACAGCCTGATATTTGATGTACAAGTACACAAATTCCTTATTTGTATTGCAGTTAGGTTCAGGCTATTTTTGTTTATGTCAATTAGAGAAATGTACTCTGATTATTGGCTGTACAATATAGGGCCGTACTTTATAGACACGAGCCGATAATGGAAGGCCAGTATTGTACGACATGGATTGTACAACATGATATTCGATGTACATGTACACCAATTTTATTATCATGTTGTGCATTATTATGCCGTACATTATCGTGTCGGCAAATATCATGTTGTACATTATAGACACCCCAATTCATGATTCATGTTGTTTTGTTTCTTCAACGGCAACGACTGTGACAAGTGACAATTATGACAATTCGCGATGGCTAAACGCGACCATTTTATACCTCCAGCTACATGATTATCCTATATTGTCAGCTAGTATATTGTACAACCATAACCAAATAGGACCTGGGTATGTCCTTAAACTGCAACCAGAACCACCGGAGGACGGGCAGCAGCGTCTTCTTGGTTAACGGTGGTGAGCATTCTGCGATCTCCAAGCCGCCTGCTAAGCGTGGGGATTGTGGTAACACCCCTCTATTAAGGGGGAGGCCTTCGTCCATCAGTGAACATTTTATGGCTGATGACGAACCAAATAGGCTTGCGCAGAATGTGTCACTAAAATGAAAAGATATATACGTAACTTTCAAGTAACTTTTCATAAAAAGAAGTACTTCACTTCACTCATCTAGTTCACTAGTTGCTCATTTGAAATGATTTCGCCATTCGATACCTCGACTCGACTATATGAACCCCCCTGACTTAAAAGCTGGATCCGCCCTTGGTCCCTCTATATATTAGCAGCCCCAAGGAGGTTGGAAGATCCGCTTGTTTACGCTTGATCAGAGAAATTTACTAGCGCTTGATTATATATATAGCTAGATCTTCCAAGGCTCCTTCCCAAAGAAATAGTATATTTCTCTGCTCCTTCCCCTTACCATAGTAGCTTTAGATTAATAGAGTTGTCATGAGATTCTATACGTACATCTTCATCATGCTTATACAAATATGAGTAAAATATGATACAGAACGTGAAATACAGCTTAGTCTCTTTTTCTCTAATACGGAATTGTGTTTGCTATAGTTTACACAAACAAAAAGAGAACAATAGTTTAGGATTTGCTAATTTTGGCAACATTTTGTCGTGACGTCATGACAGCTGTAGGTAAGTGCCACAATCCGCCATCTTATGCGCCAAGATCGTGGTACTTTAGTTGTCAACTGGTTGTTTGTGTTTTGTGTTATTCAGATTTGCAAGATAATTACGGACAATTTACGAGTAAAATTACGTGTGAATGTTAGGAGACTGAAATGCAACATGCCTGTATGTTGTATTGTGAAGTGCGGTGCAAGAAAGAATAAGAATCAACCATAATTGACTCTTCACAGGTTAGTACCCGGTTTTCTTGAAATATCACTTATAAATTGCTCAGATTTGATGGAAAATTTGTTGTACGACCACGAATTCATGACAAAGCATTTACATTTTTGTATTTTTGTCTTGTAGACCATAACATTCATTATTTATTTCGTAATTTGTTTACATTAATGCAATGTAATAGTGTTGTGATAAAACGTTATTAACAATTTAACGTGGTTTAACTCTTAAAGATAACTAAACTAGAAACGATATCAAAGGTAGATCCGCACTAAATGGAAAAAAGCCGCTGGTACGATATCGGTGACTGTGAATATAATTGATAACAATACTTGTTTTTATTTGTAGATTTTCAAAAAATTAAGACTTGTAGAACAAATGGTTAGAGGCGAAGTGCGCGAAGAAAATATTAACCCTCGACATAAGGAATGGTACCTCTGTTCACTGCACTTTGAAGAAATCTGCTTTAATGGAACACTTGTTGTGATAAGATTACATGACAACTCAGTTCCCGCAATATTTTCAGTAAATGTAATAGGTAATAATTTATTTAATTGGAGACAGCTACGCATTTGACCACCAGGTCGCGTAGCCTTCAGGAGCTGGTGAGACTGTGGCCGATGGAGAAGCATGCATAGTCTGAAATGAATACACAGTTGGATTCTAGGCAACAGCTTTTCAACATGAAGATGACAGCTAGCCAGCCGTACACTAGAAATGCCCTACCATCATGCTGTGGTTTCTTTACGATGTTTTCTTTCATTGGCAGTTCATCTCCATGTTGAAGTTAGTGCCCACCTCTCCCGGCTCGGAAATCGACCGCACCAATCTCTGAGCTATCATCGCTACAAAAATGAAATGGATATATTACTTCGTACAGTCTTACTGTTGCCTGATCTAAGATATTAATTCATTAAAATATAATATAAATAAAATAATTATTTTTTTGCTAATTATATAACTACCTATCCTTTCTTTTCAGGCTCCAAATATACAAGATAAGCCTGTTTTGTGTAAAACAAGCAATGTTTGGGACCACCCTGAGGAGTACACATGCTTCGGAGACCTAAACCCGAAATCACGTCATCCGCGCCGGCTGTGCGCGCCGCCGCACCGACTCGCGAAGACGTCCAAATTAGTGCATGTCATGGCACCGGCGGTGTATAACCGGCTGCCGAATGAGGTGACAGACGCGCCTTCCAGGGGATCCTTTAAACGGAAGCTAAAAACCTGGCTTTTTGAACAGGCATTCTACAAATTTGTCGAAATTGAGAAAATTAAATTGACATGCAAATTTTTTGTCGTTATTCTCTAATCTTATTGTCTAATTGTATTGAATAATATTCATATCTTAATAATTTATTTATTCAATGATAATAAATTAGTTAATGTTATTACGTTTACGTACCTACTGTGTACATTTTTAATTTATTTCGTAGTGAGATTGCCAATTTATTTATTTTTTTATCTGGTTTTAACTAGATTTGTATACTTTTGACATATAGCTATAATTGGTTATGAATAAAGAATCAGTATTTGAATCATGCAAAATATAGATAGAGCATTGTCACTTTCTGAGATTTTGTATAGATAAACTTTCATCATCATCATCAGCCCGGAGACGTCCACTGCTGAACGAAGGCCTCCCCCTTAGACCGCCACACTGTACGACACCCTGCTATTTGCATCCATCGGTTGCCCGCGACTTTAACAATGTCATCGGTCCACCTGGTCCACCTGGTTCCTACGCATAGCTAAACTTTACATCTCGTTAAATGACTTCTAGAGGTTGATTCGAAAATATGTGATTATCAAAAAAAAAACATGTCTTTTTTGTATTTGTTAGAATGTGTACACATAAAGTTTTATAGCAGTAACTTCGAAAAAGTTTTTTTCCCATACAAACTTGTCCCTCCGTTTTATCCCGTTAGGGCCGGAAATACGCAAAATATGTTCTTAGTGAGCATCGAATATGTTTATTGTCCTAACAACAAACCATGTGCAAAATGTTAGTCTTGTAGCTTTGTAGTTATGGTTTTTGCTTCTCTTCTATAAATATAGATAAGAAACAAATATATTTATTGTTATCGTGCATTGAGGCGACAATAGATATTTCTAACTGTATGTCGTTATTTTTTTCAATAATAATATAGCGAATATTTATGTTATAAAGTACTCCTTGACTGATACAGCCAAGGTACAGCCCTAACAAGCAGCCATTTTATGCGCCACTTTGAGTTGTAGGTATGCACCTTTTTTTTGTAGGTATTTCGGGTCCATTTGTTTAGTACGTTTGTTTAGTAAGGGGTTACTTATATTGCATGTTCATTAATTTCATTCTATCTATCAATCATTCATTCATTTTTCTTTGATGAATGAATGATTTGCTGCGTTCCGTAATGCGCTAAAAGTGATAATATCGCGAATCCGACCAAATTGAATAGTCATATATAATATATGGGCTATTATTTGATTTTGTGACTATTCAATTTGGTCGGATTCGCAATATTATCACTTTTAGCGCATTACGGAACGCAGCATATATTTTTCTACATCATTTTAATTTTAGTCTGTGACTGTAGTGTGTTGTGGTAGGCTGTAGGTGTTGTTCCTGTACTCGTTTTCTTGAAAAATAAATAAAAATCGCAATTTCCTTCTATTTTTCTCCAGTGTTATCGATCGTTAAAATCGTTACGCATTGGGTATTTGTAAGATGTGCATTATATAACAATATTAGGTTAATTTAATTTGTTGATAATGTAGTACACGGATGATCGCTGAGGAATGTCGGAGTCGCTTTCGTATTCAGCTTGTGTACGAGTACATGGGACTTTGAGTACATACGAGTTGTACAAACTACTGTTCAAATAAACGTGAAATGTTATTGTTCTACTTTGAGAAGGAAACACCCAAAATCAAGTAACAACATTTTGACTATCGATGTTGATTCGCTCCAAACTAGAAAGTGTTGGTAAGTGTTTGGTTTTCTTTTGCTATTACTTGTTGTACCTTCACGTTTCTGCAACGTTACTATTGAAATGTGATTTCACTATGAGTAAGGTGTAAATTGTGTTTCAGCAATCATATAATAATGTTTTCTAAAAAGAAGAAAAAGCCTGAGATTTCTGGCCCAATCAATTTTCAACACAGGTTACATACAGATTTTGATAAAAGAGAGGGAAAGTTCGTCGGTCTTCCTCCGCAATGGGCTTCTCTTGTTGGCAATAATCAGGTAGTAAAAAATAATTTGTTCATCACCAAATATTTCATTCATAAGTTCCAATTTTTATACACATGTAATACACATTATAATACTAATGTTGTTATGATTGATTGATTCCTTAAATTATTGCATAATTATTGGTGTAAGCAATAAAGAGTTAATCAATCAATCATAATATATAATAATAATATCATATCAAATGTTATAATATCATACTTGGTTTCAGATTCTAAAATCAACCAATAGACCTCTACCGTTAGTGGATCCTTCAGAAATCACACCCACTGAGATACTTGACCTAAAAACTATAGTTAGAGGTGACCACAGATTAATGCCGGTGTCTTCAGTTGTTCCTCGCCCCCTACCTTCTCATATTCCAACACCCCAGCCTGTACAAAATGGTGTTGTTCTACCGAAAACTTCAAATGTTGCTAGATCAAACTCTTTACGAAGCTCTAGCCCACCAAATATAAGAAGAGGTGATCTTCGGAACCAGGCTAAAGTACCACCGGCTGTGCCTGAAGAATCGCCGCCTGTGCCTCCTGCACCACAGCAATTTCCAAGTCTACGTCGAAATCAAAGCAACTACGGGTTAAACAAACCTATACCTGAATCTCCAGTGGATTGGAATCACCAACACAGTCATGAGCCTATCAGGCCATCTATGGAAATAAATGACAATCAACAAGGGATGCTTACATACCAGAACATACAGAATGCCAATGTGCCTTATCAACACAATCATCCGCCTCAACCAATGCCTCATGGGACACATCATGGCCTCAATGGGAATAATGTTAATATGGGTATGTCAAGCTAACAAAACTGTCCTTATGATCAGATTGCATTATTAATAAGATTGTTTGTATAACAAAAAATAAATATTGTTAATCTTGATCTGCCAGATAAATTATGTTTCATATAAATGATGGAACCTAGTTTTTTTAATGTTACATTAAGTGTCAGCGGCTCTACATAATTATTTATCTATTTTGAGAATTCTAACATTGTTCTGCATTTTCAGGAGAACCATACCCGCGTCACCAGCACGGTGCGCCCGCAGCGCCGGGCGCTCCACCGCACCTGCCTCTTGCCGCCTCCAAACACGAATTGCGCCTCACGCACGAACAGGTATGTATTGAGTTAATTTGTGTATACATCACACTAAGTATAATCTCGCTAATCCGGCACTTCAATATACCAGCACGATAGAGTAGGTACTAGCCTCGCATTTTTTGTTTTGCTAGGTCAGTGTCCCTGTAGACTTTATCGCGAGTGCGTGCCGAAACCATAAACACGACATTGATTTAGATTGATTTTAGCTGATAATTCAGTTCATACACTTAATCTGTCACTGTGGCTTCTTGAAATGAGAAATATACACACCATGTTCTAATATTTTGCATTTTTTTCCCTCATTACACTAATCTACTACTTCTATCTACAAATCACCCTGGTCCCTGAATTTGTGTGATTGTATACTGTATTATATTTGAATGTGCATATGTATGTGTGCAGGGGAATGGTTGCTCTAGGCCATGTAGCTGTCATCCTCGTTTCGCTTGTCTGTCTTGCCTGTTTTGTCTGTTTGGCCACCCCTAATATCAGGCCGCTGTAGGCCTGAGCCTAGTTGGCCTTAGGGAAGTCTGCATCCGAGTGAGTGTGCATTTTTGTTCTCATTCAACTTTGTAGTGAGTAAGTGAATTTGAAGGTAGCAAGCTTATATCCTAGATTCAATCTAGCCAATATTAATTCTGGAATATTTGATTTCGCAGGTAAAATATCGAGTTATTGGTATTGAAAAGAAAAGAAAATCGTAGAGATAATTCCCTAGGTACATGTCCATTTGGTAAAAAGGAGCACAGCTAGGAGATATGCACAGACTTTATATAGTTCACTGTGAAGTGGCTCTTTTCGTTGTGCCTTCAGGCATGCCTATTCAGAGCATAAAATAGGTCATGCAACTCATGCACACACAGCTAGGAAATTATAGACACAGTTTTAAAAATGTCGGGTGATTGACAACACGTGGGTCTGAATACATAAGCCCTTAATATGCTACTAGGCATGCCTCTCGAAGGGAGAAATTGCGCCAAATTCCACTAAACTGGCTCAGTTTAGTGTGGATATTCAAATTCCCCTTCTGCTTCTGCCCGGCCAATCGAAGCCATGGTCTCTGGGACGCTCATAGCGCCGATGACTCGAAGAGAGGTGCTGCGTTGGCAGAAAGCAGCACGGAGGGGTCAACTCTTCCCGGTATCCATAGATTCATAACTGTATCCTTGTGCCTACAATTTTTAAACTTTTTTTAACTATTGTTAACTACAAAGTGTTGACTTTTCCGCGTCGTGCAGATCATCAAATTATTTGAATTGTCCATTTTTGATTCAAAATAATATCATAGATATTTATTACAAGGATCAGGGAATATGCATCGTACAAGATGTACGAAACGCCTAGCCGTAGTCATTTGAAATATCAAATTTCATATCGCGCCCATCAGATGCAGTATCAGTTACGGTGTAAATTAACTGCTTCCATGTAGGTAAAGTGTTTCATAACACTTTGTTGGGTGGTACAACAATTTTCGACACAGTTTCCAATTTCGGGTTCTGTTCAATTGACATTGCATAACTTGAATACCTGCTATTTGAAGCTATTTGGCAAGATGGTAACATCTCTAATTACTGAGCAAAATCCAATGACTACAACGAATTTAAAAAGTACTTTGTTGCTTTATTTAAATTTCCGGGAAGCAAGATGTTTTTATATCGTGTATATAGTTCGCGTCCGGATAGCCTATGTTGGTACGACGATGTGATTTAAGGTGAAATAAGTAGAATTGGACCTTGGAAAAACTATCTTAATAGAACTGTATAGGGGTCAGAAAACACTAAAATATCATATTTCCGGTAGGGGTCTTTGCTAAATTCGCGCCTCAAGAGAGTTGTGTCCTTCCAGCCTTTTCCCCCGCTCCTTGAATGAACCGCTCCCTTTCGCCCCACAAATCGTTTGGCGCTAATCTAAATCTAGCCAATACCACAAAATAGTATAATAATAGTACTACGTACAGAAAGTTCACTCCGCAAAGGAATTTAAATAAATAAGCACTCTATCTACTAGGCAATAAAGTAGCAATTCAACTCGCACAGCGCTGGATACCGCTCGCTATATTCACCTAGATATACCGCTCTCTTTCTATCACGTATGCTTAGTTACGTGCGACGAGGCTAGCGTGCGGACGACCACTGACTACAGCCTTGCATTGTCCTCCCGTACGGACCGCCGGCCGAACATACCTAAACTGCGGAGTGACACCCCCCCCTGCCAATACTTAGAATATTTCTCATCATCATCAGCCCGGAGACGTCCACTGCTGAACGAAGGCCTCCCCCTTAGAACGCCACACTACAACAACCTGCCATTTGCATCCACCGGTTGCCTGTGACTTTTACAATGTTGGCGGTCCACCTAGTATTTCTCAGGAACATGGAATCCTGAAGGTTTTTTCTTTCCTTGGCTGTACGGATTAGAAACAAATATGATTTATCATGAAAACTGATGTGGTTATGTCAAAATTTTGTATTTAAATTTAATTATGATTATAATCTCTTGCGTCTTGCTTAACGGACATCGAGATAAAACAAATTCAAATTGCGACCGCTACTGCAGCGCAGAACTGCAGTACTGTAGATCATAGAAGTTGAATTTATATAATGAAAGTGGAAATCCTTTTTAAGGGTTGCATACAAAAGGAAATCCTACTGTAGCCTATTATTACGCCAGCTACCGCGTCTGTCTGTCTCTCCGTCTCTCCCATCTTTACTGACTTATATCTCGTGAATCGTAATAGGTAGCCGGTTGAAATTTTCTATCTTATATTCACCATAGCGGATTACCTAGTACTTGAGGTGGTACGGAACCCTCGTTGTCCGAGTTCCAAGTCCGGCTCGTACTAGACGGCTTTATGATTATTTTGCCTTTATTCTTGTAAAGTATAGGTTCCATGGCTACTGAAGTCGCCATTGACCATCCTTTGACTGTACTTCAATCTTGACAAATGACAATACTCGTGCAACAATACAATACTTCATATTGTGGTCGACACAGACACATCGTTAAAGCCCTTAATGAGAACTACAATCAAATTCAGCTTATAATAAAACGTGTTGCGTGATAACTCTTTTTAAGACGTGTCAAGGCAGTTCAGGCGTTCTTCTAGAACAGGGTCAGCAAGTAGTTTTAGGTGGGGTCCGGATATTATGGGAGGATTCTAGAATTCTAGAATCTAGAACGAATCTCTATGCAGATAGCAATTGGCCCATAGGTCTTAGCAAATGATTCGTCCCTTGTACTCTGAAATAATATGTTGGCTCAGCTACTAGATGATGGTGTTTTTAATTTAGTTTATTAAAATAGATATGAGGGATAATCTTATGGTCAGCAGTAAAACGATGCACGGTAAAAATTAATAAAAAATACGTTACAAAAAGTACCTACTCGAAGCTAACTGCTAGCCCGAGAGTAGCTTCCAGCTTTCACCTTGGCCGACTCCGCAACATGGTAAACTTAATAAGTGTTTTGTATGTACGTTCTAGTCCACTATGTATTCAAGTGTACAATTTTGTAAACAACAATCGCGGATTAGAACCACGAATTTACCACTGAAGGGTAACGATTAGTCGTAAATTGCCATCGCCATTGTTGTATGTATACAAAATAGGATACCTAAGAAAAACAGACTACATAACTTACAAACTTTCGCATTTGTAATATTAGCGTGATACTGATGTGGCAATAATTCATATCCACCTGCGGACGTGGGTATGTCCTAAAACTGCATCCAGAACCACCGGAGTACGGGCAGCAGCGTCCTCTCGGTTAACGGTGGTAACACTCTGCGATCCCCAAGCCGCCTGCCAAGCGTGGGGATTATGGCAACCCCTCCCTTCGTCCAGTGGTGGACGTCTTCTGTCTGATAATGATGATGATGATGATGAATCCATGCACACAAAACTTATCAATAATTTATTTCCCAGTTCCGGTCAGCGCTACGCTTGGTGGTGAGCGAGGGCGACCCGCGAGCCACTCTCACAGGGTTCAGTAAGATCGGCGAAGGCAGCACGGGCGTGGTGTGCGCCGCCACCGACACGTCCACCCGCCGCCGCGTCGCTGTCAAAATGATGAACTTGAGGAAACAGCAGCGACGAGAGCTGCTCTTTAACGAAGTGGTGAGGAGTTCAACTCATGATTGAGTCTTTTATTCCATCCGCAGTATTTGCGGACTTTTTGTTATAGGAACTGTCTTATAGCTCAGTTGGTAGCATGTCTGCCTTCAGAGCTGTAGGGCGTCGGTTCGATTCCCACCAAGGACAAACGTTTATGTGACGAACATTGATGTTTGATCTGTGTCTGGGTGTAGTATGTATTATTCATATTTATTGATAAAGTGTATTTTACAAGTCAAACGTATTTTTTTAATTCATTACAATATATGTAATTACACAGAAAAAAAATTGTACACCATCTTGATTTCCAATATTATAAAAAATATTCAAATTAAAGTCAAAGTATACTATACAATACTATAAAATAGATCATACCCAAAAATAAACATGTCAAAATCCAAATTTTTGTCATAATTTATATATATAAATTAAATGTCAAATTTATAAAAGTTAAATAGATTATAAAGTTATAATTCATATTTTAAGTAGGTATGTATATACAAACAAAAAGTATATAAGTATTCTATCAGCTATCTGGTTTCCATATTACAAGCTTTGCTTAGTTTGGGGCTAGATGGCGCTGTGTGAAAAACGTCCACCTATATTTATTTATTTACTTAGGGTATTAGGCATCAGATAGGATAGGTTAGGCATAAGATTAATCATTAGGTCTCGTTTGCAGGTCACGTAGGTACCTGATGTTATACAGCGACGTGTGTAAACATTACTGTATTCCAGATTGAAAGGTACTGTAGGTAGCGAAATTACATGGCTAATGAGACTGAACTATTTAGTTACTCAAAGTAACGGGCGCCAATGCAGTGATCCCCTTGGTTATTTTGATGTACGTTGTTTGAGGACCTTTGTTGTCCGAGCTTCCTCTCGGTTAACGGTGGTGAGCATTATGTGATCCCCAAACTACCTGCCAAGCGTGGGAATGGTATCTACGCTCCTGAAAAAGTTTAGAAAAGCTACGCTACGAGCGCAAACATTGCTCTTCTAACCAAAACACAGTAATGCTTGCACACAACTGCTTGGCGGGTGAATAACTGGCAAAGAAACACATTTGAAAGTTTTAAACAGGTTTTAAAGCAATTTAAAACTAGAACTAGCAGGACTACGATAAACGGGAATTAATAGTCCAGTAAGTAAGTAAGTAAGTTCGTTAATAATTAATTATTAATAGTCCAGTGTGGTGACTTGACCGCTGTGATATTATTAATCTAGCAAATGCCGCAAGGCCGCACCTGTTTCCTTCCGATAATACTTGCCCTATCACCTATACAACTATATTTCGTAAATTGTTGTGTTCTATTCTATCTATATTGATGCTATACCAATATACCAATACAGTATTATAATAATAATAATAATAATTCATTTATTTCAGATATTAATTTAAAAAAAAAAACATATAAAACACAAAAACACAAAACAAAAATTAAAATTAAAAATTATATCAAAAAATTAAATAGATATTAAATTGAAATTAGCAATTATTATAATAGGTACCTACTTATATATATGAGGGACCGCTGGCGTGCAGTTATGATAACTGTCATTAATTCCTAACTTTATTATTTTTTAACGCATACAGGGGTGTTATACCTTTTAATGTCGTGAGCCGAAGACTCGGGACGAATATGGCATATATTAAATCGTTCTAGGTTTAACGTATGTGTACATCTGTGGCATCGAAACTCCCAAACGAATGAACTAATTTTGTTTTTTTTTTTGTTTTTAAAGGTATCTTGATCGAGAGAGTTCTCATTTAAAACTCAAGAGAATCTAGGTTTTTTTCACTTCTGTGAAATACCTGCGGTGCCCTGCGGCTTTACCCAATATTCCCGGGATAAAAAGTAGCCTATGTCTTATTCCAAGGTATAAGTTACCTCTATACAAAATTTCATTCAAATTCGTTTAGCCGTTTCACCGTAACAAACATACACCATTATCAGCCAGAAGACGTCCTGAACGACTGCTGATCGAAGGCCTCTTCCTTAATAGGCAGGGGTTGCCATATATATTCCCCACGCTTGGCAGGCGGCTTGGGGATAACAGAATGTTCACCGGACGCTGCTGCCCGTCCTCCGGTGGTACTGGATGCAGTTTTAGGACATATACAGGTTCAATAAAGTCGGATACTCTGACTATAAGTTCGCTCACATAACCTTCAACAGTTTTTGTGGGTTTTTTTTTCTTAGTTATTGGCATCACACGTTGCGCATTCTGCCAGTGTCAAATTCATGCATTTTCAAGGTTTTCATATTTTCATTTAAATCAAGTCAAATATGTCATAAATCACAGTTAGTCACACGAAATTAGTCAAAGTCGACTCCAAGTCATGCCCTAGTAAAGTTGTGGCGACTTTAATAAAAGCTTCTACGGAGTTTTGAAAACAACACGAAAAGACACGTTTCACCACATTATATCACTTGCCCACACTCGTGCATGTAATTAAACACTGATTGAATAAAACACAACCATTTTTAATCATTAATTCGCGAAAAAACACAAGTCAATAATAGAAAAAAAACACAAGAAAATAATAGAATGCAACGACATGATTTTTCCGTGTTCCCGCCAAAACTCCTTTTGCCCTCTTTCGAATAGTCAGATAAAAATTAAATGTGCATACTCCGTCCGCTACATCTTTAGGCTACTTCACGTATCCGTAGATAATGGATAATTCGTATAAATTGCGAACTAATCGTACAGTAATAATAATAATAATTTATTTACCAATAAAAACTTATTTATTTACCATTTTATGGCTGATGACGTGACGAATTCACGTCCTTATCTTTATCTGCCAACAGCAGGACAAAGAAAGTGTTCTTTGCGGATGCAAATTTTAAGCGGAAGATAAAAATGTAACTTGTCCCCAGGTGATAATGCGTGACTATCCCCACCCGAATATAGTGGAGATGCACGCGTCTTACCTCGTGGGCGACGAACTGTGGGTGGTGATGGAATACATGGCCGGAGGTGCTCTCACTGACATTGTCACTCGCGCCAGGATGGACCCTGAGCAGATAGCCACCGTCTGCAAGCAGTGCTTAAAGGTAATGGGACAACTGAAACATTCAATAGATAATCGTGTATTTGTATTTTTTTTGTTTTATTATTAATAGGCTTGCGTATGACTGCCAACTCGTCTGATGTTAAACGAAGATGCAGTCTACGATGGAGCACGCTTGCCTAGAAGAAACCGATTCACTCGCGACTTGAAGACACCCAGATTATAATTATCGGGAAACACCCACTCGGGCAGCGCTACCCACTGTTTAACAGTTCGAATAAAGAAAGTGGAATCAAACCGTTTCGTACAAGTTTTTGGTAATATCAACCATGAAACGGTGTCGCTTTTTCGAGGTCCTGGCTGTCCGATAGAAGAATGGGCAGGGGTATAAGATCACACTCTCCGAAATGTATCCGATAAAACACGGATAGGCTAGTTACTTGTTTTGTGTTGTGTTTATCGGTTGTTTATGTATTATAAACATAATTAGTATATTTCAATATTAAATATACTAATATAATTATACTTTATTTAAATATAAAAAAAAGTTTACCCCTTTTTTATATTTAAATAAAGGGCTTTGTCGCTATTGCGAACATGCCGCCCTGGTAACAAAACATTACATTTATGTCATCGTCAGCCATAAAACGTCCACTGCAGGACGAAGGCCTCCCCCTTAATAGAGGGGTGTTGCCATAATCCCCACGCTTGGCAGGCGGCTTGGGGTTCGCAGAGTGCTCACCACCGTTAACCAAGAGGACGCTGCTGCCCGTCCTCCGGTGGGTCTGGTTGCAGTTTAAGGACATACCCAGGTACAAAAATTACAATACAACAATGTAAACCATACAATTTAAACTTATTTAATGTCTATTTGTTATCCTGTAAAGCAGGGGTCGGCAACCTTTTGCTATAGCAGGGCCACATATGTTGCCAGAGTATCAGTGCGGGCCGCACTTCGGAAATGTATTTTTATATGCTTATAGCTTTTTATGTATGCTTTGGTATTTTTTTCTTACGGACCTCAGGCTTGCGGGCCGCACCAAGATAGTCCGCGGGCCGCCGGTTGCCGACCCCTGCTGTAAAGCAATATCGTCAATGCAGTCTATTCCCAATTTTTCCAGTCCTAATCTTACAGTGTTGGTATATCATGATTTACAATAATGCACCATTCAGAACTTGGTTTTTGAAAGAGCATTTTGAGCTGTCCTATAGCAAACCCCTAACGTCTTAGCTTCGAGTATGTAATGTACCATTGGAGATGCCATTGCCGATAATCTGCTTACATCGTTTTCTGCCACGTCTTGCGGGGAACGAAGTATTCACGCATAGCATTTTCAAGTATTTTCACACTAGTAAAACAAATTCCTGTTCGTATGAACACTAAAACAAACTTACAATACCGCCAAAATGTTGTTGGTTTTGACAGTGCTGTGACAGAGGGGTACGCCTTAGCTTGCCACCTCCAATGACATAAGCTCAAAGCAGCTCCGAGGTTATGGTGAAAAAGATGTGGCCAGCTGAAGTACTTTATGCTCCATTGACTTAATTGTTTGTATTATACGTCTTTATGGCAAATACTAATAATAATCAGCAATAACCTAATATCAGTTTAGTATACAGGGCTAGTTCGAATCAGTTAGCCTCCTTTTAAGGGCATATTTTGTACATCAAAACAAACAACTTTTCCTATGTGGCCAACATCGCAATCGCAAAAAAACAGCTGTTCCGTTCATTTTGCCCATCGTCGATGAACTTTTTGTATGGAACAGCTGATTTTTTTTTCTCGATTTCAATGTTGGCCCCATAGTAAAAGTTGTTTGTTTTGAAGTGCATAATATGGCCTTAAAAGGATGCTAACTTATTAGAACTAACCCTGTATAAGTTATCAGTGATGAGTATAAAACGGAAATTTTATTTCCATAAACAGGCGGTTATACTAGCAAACTTTCTTTCAACACCATTCGCTTTCAAACCAAATACTGAGCTGAATGGCGTCTTTAATGGTGCGAAGGGAAAGTAGGTTTCCGCTGGCGGGTAATCGATTCTAGCTCGCCAACCTTGACTAGGTCGCGTCTACTGCACTTGTCGAGCCAATAGAATCAGTTTCATGGTTAACTGCGTAGTTAGTTACTTAGCGCGGTTACACCCTTTTACAGAAAGCATACAAAGTTGAGATGTTTTGGAATTTAAAAACCATACAAAATGTCTTGTAATCATTTGGCCTATTGATGCAAGGTACATGTTTACTTACTTAAACATATTGGGCCAAAAATCCTGTGCTGTTGTAGAGTAATTATGAGAATGCAATTATAATGATGTTGAATATTTAATAATAATTATTATTATAAGTACCTTTATATTATCGTAGTAGCATGCCTATACCCTTATTAACACTGAGGATATGTGTCTCGAAAATAAAATTAGATTTCTGTTGTAGGTTGTAGGTATATAGCAAAACAAAACATTGGGATGGTCTGGTGTGTTAAAGAAATTTAAGATATTTTAGATAACAACGGCTAAAGGTGTGTTGTAGAAGTAATAACAAAGATTTGCTCCATATTAAAAAACACATGATGAATAAGAAATTAACTAGCTTGGTAACTATCGTGGTCAAATTTACCTTTTTCTGTGATATTAACCTATGTATGATATTACCGTCTCGTCAAGTCGGAGAGGTCAGTGTATATTTTGGGACCCGCGATCTACAACCGTATACCAGCTTCCATTCGGGATGCTCCTTCCACCGGGTGCTTCAAAACCAAGCTCAGAGCGTGGTTACAAGAGAATTTGTTTTATGACATTGAAGCTAATTTTAAAATAAGAGATTATTAACGATTATAACGATTATTTTTGTAATTATTATTTCATTTTAGTAAGTGCTTATTTTTTTGTGACATACTTGAAATGAAATTTGACTTGTAACTTTGGTGTTATCAATAAACTATTTGTATTTGTCTAGCTGTAGGACTCAACAGGCTGAAAGATCATTGAAAATAATATTAACTGTGTTTTTTTTGTCGGCAGGCGCTTGCATTCCTGCACAGTCAAGGCGTGATACACCGAGACATCAAATCCGACTCCATACTGATGACAGCGGACGGTCGAGTCAAGCTGTCTGACTTTGGTTTCTGCGCTCAAGTTTCACAGGTTAGTACATCATTAAGGACCTTCTCGTCCAAAATCCCGCAGTGTGTTGCCAGTGATGACATTTTGGAACTGAAACGTGGTCTTTACTGCTAGGCTATTGGAGAAACTCAGACGCACGCAACGGGCAATGAAGAGAGCTATGCTCGGAGTTACTTTGCGCGATAAAATCCGGAACGAGGATATACGCCAAAGAACCAAAGTCACCGACATAGCTCGCAGGGTTTACAAGTTGAAGTGGCTGTGGGCAGGACACATCGCTCGAAGAACTGATAATTGATGGGGAAGAAAGGTTCTCACGTGGCGACCGTGAACCGTACTATTTTTCGGCTTCCCTATATATATATATATACTTATGAAGGTCCCGCACACCGCAAGAAATTTCTCGATACGCCCGTCTCGCTCGCGCTGTTAATTCTGCGCAGTGTGTTTCGGTCGGTTCGGCGCCTGTCGGGTGCCGTGCCGAATCAATGTGTGACCACTCTAAGCCTCTTTTTCGTTTATTATTTATCTATCAAAAAGTGTCTGTCATTTCTTGTTTCGTAAGAATATCTATGAGTTTCTTTGCAGGGGTTGATCACTGATCAAATTTTAAGCCATCATTGATTAAAAAAACAGCATGAAGGAAACGGAATATTCGTATCGTCCTTTATCATTATCATCAGTCCGGAGACGTCTACTGCTGACCGAAGGCCTCCCCCTTAGACCGCCACACTGTACGACAACCTGCCATTTGCATCCACCGGTTGCCAATATATATACATATAGGTGGACCGACGACATTGTACATGTCGCGGGCAAATATATATATATATATATATCTCTCGTGGCGACCGCGAACCGTACTACGCAGCGTAGGCGCGGCTTCCATAATATATAAACGAAAAAGAGGCTTAGAGTGGTCACACATTGATTCGGCACGGCACCCGACAGGCGCCGAACCGACCGAAACACACTGCGCAGAATTAACAGCGCGAGCGAGACGGGCGTATCGAGAAATTTCTTGCGGTGTGCGGGACCTAGTACAAAGTGTATGCACGGAGCGCCTTCGGGTGAAACCGGACGGGTTTTCTATCGGGTTTTTCTCGTCGTAGGCGCCCGGCCATAAGCCTCGTATTCACAAGGCCATATAGCTCAGTTGGTAGTGTGTTTGCCTTCAGCGCTGTAAGGCGTGGGTTTGATCCCCACCAAGGGCAAACATTTATGTGACGAACATAAATGTTTGTTCTGTGTCTGGGTGTAGTATGTATTATGAGTTTGTATTTACAAAACAACAAAAGTATATAAGTATTCTATCAGCTATCTAGTTTCTATATTACAAGCTTTGCTTAGTTTGGGGCTATATGGTACTGTGTGAAAAATGTTCTCCGATATATATTTATTTTATTTAATTTAAAGAACACTAGGAACAATAAAAGTCCAGCGACAGTCGCTAGAGATATCTGGTGACGCCGGTTGACATCTTACAAGAAGTGGGGCTATATCCGTAGTGGGCTTTATGATGTTAGAGCGATTCGCACTCACAGTTCAAGACGGACTTTATACAACATTGCTATAGTTGAAATCAATAATAAACGGACTAACTAGACATTATTAGTGTTGCTACTTTTTGGCAGAATTTAAATAGTGCTAGGATAAAAAGATTAAGTTTATTAACATTATGTTCAGTAACTTAATCTTTCGATTAACTTGTGAAGTTATTTTAACAAACTTAATAAATTCACACCAATTAACTACTTCGCTATTTTCATATTACTCTTTGTATCCTGAATTATGTACGATTTAAAGCGTTACAAGGTTATATAAATAATGAAAATAAAGTTACATTTCCCTGTAGTATTTTACAGAACAACTTTTTAGCTCAATATATTTTCCCATTTCTACCTGCACTTCCACTGGCAGCACTTTAAATGTTTAACGGCAGTTAATAATTATTCGAAAATTCTTTTGAACGATAAAAACTGTCAGTTTAGTCCGTCTAATTATGAATCAGACTATGGTTCACTTCAAATTATACGTTGCGTGTTGCAGGAGCTGCCAAAGCGCAAGTCCCTGGTGGGCACGCCGTACTGGATGTCGCCGGAGGTGATCTCGCGGCTGCCGTACGGGCCCGAGGTGGACGTGTGGTCGCTGGGCATCATGCTCGTCGAGATGGTGGACGGCGAGCCGCCCTTCTTCAACGAGCCGCCGCTGCAGGTAAACAACACTCTACCAGAATAACAATAGAGTAGGTAATGGTTACCTACTCTATTGTTACTCTGGATGTCGAAAACAGAACGTCCGCCACGGAGCTATCGTCGCTACCAGACGGTCATCATTACGAAAAACGAAGATTATAAACGTACTTTGTACCAACATTCAGTAAAAATAATATCCTACCAAGATAATAATAGGAGTTTTGGCGGGAACACGGAAAAATCATGTCGTTGCATTCTATTATTTTCTTAAACTTGTACTTTTTTCGCGAATTAATGATTAAAAATGGTGGTGTTTTATTCATTGAGTGTTGAGTTACATGCAAGAGTGTGGGCAAGTGATATAATGTGGTGAAACATGTCTTTTCGTGTCGTTTTCAAAACTCCGTAGAAGCTCATAGTAAAGTCGCCACAACTTTACTAGGGCATGACTTTGACTCGACTATGACTAATTTCGTTTAACTGATTGTGATTTCATGACATATTAGACTTGATTTTAGTAAAAAAACTTGAAATTCCAGTCCAGTTGCCAGTCTTTATTCAAACAATATTTGCGTTCGATTTCTTTGGCGCTGAACACTAAGATGTTCCAAATTCGAAAAGTGCGCGGCAAAGATAATTGCGGCGCACTTATAAAGAGGATTAAAAACTTACTACAGCCCGCTAAAAGTTTCTTATAGAAAACACCACCTTTAGCACTTAAGGGGGCGACCAATGCCAAAAGTAAGTAAAAGGTGTATTTTTAAACACTTAAAGAACATAAATATCCAGATTAAAAAAAATACTACAGGTAGGGGGAAACTCTATAGAAGCCGAGTAACCGAATAGAATTTTGGAACATAATCTAGATTATTTAAAAGGAAATTAAACAATTACTAACAAAAAAAAAACTGTTTTAATTCAAATGCTCTAAATTATCAGCGACAACACCACATTATTTTTTACTAATTACACAGCTAGACTAAGGTTTTAGCAGAGTAACCATTCATATTTTTTATTTCATGGCTATATTATGAATAATTAAATAAAATCCCACCTAAATTGCTCAAAGTCGCTATCATCATCAATTATATCATGCGATTTTCGACTCTAAAGTAAAGCAAGACGTGCGCGAGAAATCTGATATTTTTCTGGCATTAGTCGCACTCTTAAAGGCGAACCTAGTCGTCCTTTTCGAATAGATGGGGTGAAAAGTATGTGTGTGTACAGGCGATGCGGCGCATCCGCGACATGCCGCCCCCGCGGCCGCGCGGCGCGGCGCGCTGCCCGCCCGACCTCATGTCGTTCGTGGAGTGCGCGCTCGTGCGCGACCCGGCCGCGCGCCACCCGGCCGCGCGCCTGCTGCACCACGCCTTCCTGCGCCGCGCCGGCTCGCCCGCGCTGCTCGTGCCGCTCATGCCGCCGCACGCCGCGCCGCACCACCACCAACAACAACAACAACAACAACAACAACCACACCAGTCAGTCGCTTTCTTTTCTTCATCAGTTTTATCCGACTTCAAAAAGGAGGAGGTTTTCAATTCGGTTGTATTTTTTTTTCTTTTTGTTACCTCAGAACTTCCTCATTTATAAACCAATTTGGAATTAGTTTGGAATTTCAAATAGGGTAGATGACTGATGTTTAAATCGTTGAAACCAATAGCTTTGATGAAGAATTTAAGTAAATATAGTATGTTTATTGAAAAAAATAGTTAAATCGGTTATTAATGTTCTGATATATAAGCGTTTAAAGTTTTTGGTAGAGCCAACTCTGTCCCTTTCACACAAAACACAAAACAAAAAATGACGTCACGCCTTACTTGTCAGAATAAAATTTATATGGCGTACTGAGAAGTGACGTCACGATTTGCTGTTTCGCCTCTCTGTCTAGCATGATATTAAAATGCTTATAAGTTGCTTATTTTTGATCAGATTTTCTTTTCATTTCAGTCATCTAGCCTATTGGGATCATGCATGTTTTATTTTTTATTTACTCACAAAAAAGCTCACTCGCAAGTCTCGCAACAAGACAAATGATCGAAAATTACATTTAAATATGTTAACAAATAACGAAGTTATAAACATTTTAGTTTCCTGTTAGACAGGGGGCCACTATACTAGCAAATGACGTCAAAGTCCATGATTCCAAACAAATTCTATACTAGCACGTGTTATGCTAGAAAGGTTTAGATGACTCCCTCCCAAATACTTTGAACGCTTATATTTCAGAACTTTACCAGCCGATTTCAATTACATATTTTTTCGATGAAAACATCAGATACAGTTAAACTCTCCACTTATCCTATTAACACAAATCTCAGGGTGACGAGTGCAATGCAGTGCGGTGCAGGATTGTGTTCGCAAGTTCACAATTCGGGCACTGCTACTGTTAGTTGCGGGCGTGACGCTTACCACCAGGCGAACGACTTGCTCGTCTCATCACTTGATAGTATAAAATATACCTTATTCCCAATTTCCCTATTCTAGCCTGATATCAAGTCTCTTAAATGCAGTGAACCATAGGATTTCTCTCAACTTGTGAATTAATATTAAATTTTTTACTGTTCCAGGTAAACTGCGAATCGAGCCGACTTCTGACCACCGGATTTTTATCTCTATTAATTTAACTTTAAAGCCGACTATTGTGTTGAACATGACATGCCAAAGTTGTTAACGCAACTCTATTCTCTTATCTTACTTGACCTCGTTCTGTACGATATGGGAGATATAGGTTATTTGACTGTTATAAGTAGATTGGTTCTTATAACCAGTGAATCATTCCATATTGAGATATTAATACTACTTCCCAATGTGATGTCACATTCCTTGATATTTCTAGTTGCTAGCCTTCGATACTTAATATTTAAAAACATTGTTAAAATGTATATTTACATGATTGTAGTTATTGCAGTAGCTGAGCTAAGATTGTATTTTATAGTGATAAAATTCTTGAAATTTCTACCCCGTCCAATCAACTTGTTCTATTGACGATGTAGTAATAACATTTAGAAAGATCAATTTGTAAACTAATGTTAATGTTACGATTATTGTCGGTCTATACAATCTCTACTTACTTCCAGCGACAGTGATAATGGAATGGACGGGCCCAGCGCTTGCAAATCGTTCAAAATTAACAAGTCAACACAATCAAGCATACCTAGCTAAAAGTATGCATATTACATTTGCCAGAAAATAGAGATAGCGAATCTAATTACTGCATGACAAAAAGAGAACACATGTACATGTAATTAGAAGTTTGTATTGTCGTATCGTACGGCTCGCATGTCGCAAAGACAGAGTATGACTGACGCGAGTGGAGAGCCGGCGCTCAACATATAGTCTTCAAAATCCGTGCGCCTATTTCCCGTCCATTCATTTTATCATTGTCGCTGCTTACTTCTATTTATAAATTGTTTTAGAAAAAAGTGCCACAAAATTATTTAAATTGTCTTTAATCAGTATTAACGATTGCCTTACGTACTTATGTTATTGTTAAGCTAGTTATTGATTGGTAATCATTATTATTGTGTTGAATTTTCTGTATTTCTACATTCCTTACTCCTCTCTTTACTTATATTTATATGTTAGATGTGATTAGTTAAAATAGACTAAGGAGATAGTCACAAAAAATCTCATCCTTTGTATGAAAATGGACTACATAATGGTCGCTAATTAAAAATGCCGCTTAAGGCCCTACCGGTTCACGAACCAGTCGAAATGCCTGTATCGAACTCTGGAATTTTACATTTTATTACTAGAAAACAGTGAAACAGTGTTTTATTACTAGAAGTTTACTACTAGTTTTCAAACGGAAAAGTATACTGTATACTCAAACATTTTCTTTCGTATTTCATTCAATGCACGATTTGAATCCCTCAAAAGAATAAACACTCAATATTTTTTTTTCTTTTTAAATATAATTTTATACTTTCTTTTCACGTAAATTTTTTGTAAAATTTAGTAACAATAAAAAAAAAATATAGGCTTGCGTTTGACTGCCAACTCGTCTGATGATAAACGAAGATGCAGCCTACGATGGAGCAAGCTTGCCTAGAATAAACCGATTCACTCGCGACTTGAAGACACCCAGATTATAATTATCGGGGAACACCCACTCGGGCAGCGCTACCCACTGTTTAGCAGTTCGAATAAAGAAAGTGGAATCAAACCGTTTCGTACTAGTTTTAACTTATTCGTTATGTATCAATTTAGTAAAATCATTCATAACATTTTTATATATTAATTACAATTCATAATTGGACAAAACATAGATGGTATTTCTGATCAGTACTATCAATTTATACACATAATATTTATTGGACAATATGGCGTCTTCAAATTAAATGTTAGTTTGTATTGAGCAGAAGTTAAATGATGTTTGTTAACTTAAGCGGCATTTTTAAATAAGACCGAATATGTATATTTTATTGTGAATATAAATGATGTTTATTGGGCCTTATTCAAACTGTGATTCTGTGCAACTGATTATAGTAATAATAATTGTCTGATAACAGAAGACAGCCTAAGAAAAAAAAACACGACTGACCTGCCATAAACGTTTTTTTTAAATTATGTCCAGTGTGAGCGGAGTGATGTAAGGATTTTAATAATACCCCATACATCCAATTCTGTTCAGGCATTTAGAAGTTAAGAGTAGACAAGTTGGTCACTTCTCCATAGAAACGCGGTAGTATTCTTACTCCACTATGTAATTTTGTAGGTTCAAGACTAAGTATTATATCGATTAATCTCTTTATTATCTAGGACTATAAATTATTACTAAAGTAAAAAGTTAATAAACATGAAAGTTATGAGCCAGGAAACATCTTGTATTTTAGCTCAATTTTAACGCCACATTGGACGTAAATAAATGACATAAGGAATACGAAAACTCTAAAATAATTTAATAAGCGGCATAGTTTAGTCCATAAACATTTCAAATAACTTAAGTTGGAATAAATTTACTCAGAGTTTATTCAACCACATTACTGCAGCCAAAGGTCGACAAAAAATAATTTGCGCGCTCATTTATCTTTCTTTCTCCCTTTCCCACAGTTTGTTTGATGAAGAGAGCATGCTTTTTAGCCGCGCCCACCGATGAGTTCGAGCCGTCAACTTGTCGATCCTTAAGGTGGAATAAAGAAACACACATACATACATACGTATAAGAATATGAACCCTGAAAACATTACGTTTTTTAGGCAGTCGTGTTTTTTTTCCCTTTGGAAAGCAAATCTTTAAAATTGAATTAGTAACTCGTAACATATCAATGTTTACGTTCGCCTATGGTTATGTAAATAGCTACATAATTTAAATATTGGTTTGAAGAATGTATGCAGCTAAATGAATATCAGAATCAAGATAAATTTCTTGTGGAAATAATGTTTTTGTATGGTTGGTAAGAATTACATTCCTTTGACAAGTATGACTAAAGCCTGCACACAAATCGGAAAAGCTATAACGTGACGCGTTTACGTGTATTGATCCTCGCCGAAGCTATTATGCATTGGCGCTAATTCTACCGTCCCTCTGAATAAAGTTCGGCTATTAAAAACTAAAGTGACCCTACTTCCTATTAAGGGGGAGATCTTCGTCCAGCAGTGGGCGTCGTCTGGCTGACGATGAAACAAAATTTTCTTCAAATGTTATTCCGGAGACTCGTGGTAATAGTATTTTTTAGGCGTGTCAGGCTATCGACAGTAGATGATTCGCTAATTTATAAAACGACAAGTGTTACCTTCTTTTATTAATTTGAAGAAGACCTTTGTATCAAGTAACACAAGATTAAAATCGAACTAAAAATAATGTCCAACTTATTTAAATCGAATTAAAAAAAAAAAAACTTTATTTAGAGGGATGGTAGAATTGGCGACTATCAGCGTTACCTAAAATAATCTCGATTCTCTTAGTCACTGCTTAAACTTCTCTGTCTTGTTCTTGAATGTTACACTTCACTTCAGAGAGAAGATGGCAGAGCATCTTAAGCAGTGACTAACGGTTGAGAAGTTTTTTTAAGTAAGACTGTATGTGTGGGCTTGACTAACGTCAAACAAAGTAATTGTGTCCAATGTTTTTTATGGAACAGTTGTGTCCGAAAGCCTTAATTAGAATTAGTGCCTTAAATATAGCCTAATTAGTTGTAAATCAATTTTAAAATGCACTCGATATTATTTAATTTTGTGTAGCGTATTTTGTAAGTTTCGCATCACAAAGCAATTTTCTCTATTGGAGTATCAGCAACAACATTGTAATTTATTGTTTCATCAGCACCCGTTTTCTAAGGTTTATGCCAAATATATTGTATTGTATTATTATAAAATCACATTGTTAATAAGAGCTGTTATGAAATATAGATTTTGAAATAAAAATGTTATCTATTTATTTTTAATATATTTGCTCGAAAAGGCTCATCATCATCATCATCAGCCCGGAGACGTCCACTGCTTGAACGAAGGCCTCCCCCTTAGACCGCCACACTGTACGACAACCTGCCATTTGCATCCACCGGTTGCCCGCGACTTTTACAATGTCGTCGGTCCACCTATGTATATATAGTGGGAGGCCTTCCTACGCTGCGTCTTCCGGTTCGCGGTCGCCACTCAAGAACCTTTCTTTCCCATTGGTTGTCAGTTCTTCGAGCGATGTGGCCTGCCCTGCACCACTTTAACTTGCAAACCTTGCGAGCTATGTCGGTGACGGTTCTTTGGCGAATATCCTCGTTCCGGATTTTATCGCGCAAAGTAACTCCGAGCATAGCCCTCTCCATTGCCCGTTGTGCGACTCTGAGCCTCTCCAAAAGGCCAGCAGTTAAAGACCACGTTTCAGTTCCATGTGTCATCACTGGCAACACACACTGGTTGAAGACCTTTGTCTTCAGACACTGCGTGATTTTGGACGAGAAGATATTACGCAATTTCCCAAACGCTGCCCATCCGAGTTGGATTCTTCGGGCGACCTCTTTGTCAAAAAGGCTCATTAGGATATAATTACCCATACAGATGAATTCCCTTATTTTCTTACTGGTGCTGCGTTCCGTAATGCGCTAAGCATGGATAATGCCTCTAGCTTGAGCAATCATTTTTTATAAAGTTTAGGTCCACTCTGTCCACATGTGTCATTTCCTTTTTTTCAGGAACAATTGTTAAAAAATATATCCCTTAATAGTGATTTTTGGAAGGTTATATTTTCTGTATTCTTAGGGTCTTAATCCGAGGGTTATTCTTTCTTATTCGTTGAACTGATTCCCTCTTAAAGTCCATTACTACTACTACCCTAATAATATTCCTTATTTAATTTCTAATATGTCTGCAAAGCAGATGGTATCGACACTAGACTACAAGAAAAATAAAGTTTTAAATAAAGTATCATTTTATTTAATTAAAGACAGCACTAGGGAAAATACATAAAAATAAACTTATTTGTAAAATTCGAATTCACATTCGTCCTTTTTGATATTGTTCTTGTAACCCTTTTCGAAATCTTTCGGAAGTACAATGTATCTGAAACAAAGTAACGCAGGTATCAGTAAACGAAAACATAATATATACACACTACGCTAACGTGTCTCATATAATATGTTGCAAATCGCTATACAAATGTATGTGCGACACTTGGTGGCGATTAGTCTAGCATATGATACTCGTCGCACATGTGTGTCATAATATGCGAAGGGGGAGGTCGTCTAAGGCCGTAGACGAAGGCTACATTATATTTATTTATTAGTTATCTGGTTCCCATAGTAGAAGCTTTGCTTATTTCGGTGCTAGATGGCACTGTGTGAAAAAAAAATTACCACCAATGTGTCCACCCATCCTCAAGCTTGGTGAGTGGCTTGGAATCGCAGAATGTTCACCACCGTTACCCGAGAGGACGCTGCTGCCCGTCCTCCGGTGGTTCTGGATGCAGTTTTAGGACATACCCAGGACGAATCACTATATAGAGAAGTCAGAGACAACCAATCACGGAAGTTGAAATATTTTTTTTTTTTGTGATTGGTCGATTCTTGCACGGCTCCGCACTACTCAGTGGAAACGCAGCCTCATGGCCTCAGTATAATATTTGCCAGATATTCAACCGCCAAGCAGTAGTGTGCATGCATTACTGTGTTTCGGTTTAAAGGGCAATGTTACCTGAAAATTACTGGGTACCTGGGTACGAAGAGATTTAATATCTAATATCTCACGGTGACGAACGCATTACAGCGCGGCGCAGGATTGTGTTAGCAAGATCACAATTCTAGCACTGCTAATGTTATGGGCAGGCGTGACGCTTAACACAAGGAGAAAAATAAAACTCGTTGCTGACCTGTTCTCCCTGACCGCGTGCATGCCGGCCTCCTGGCAGATGGCGTTGATGTCGGCGCCGGACACGCGGTCCGGCCGCGCCACGAACTCCTCCAGGTCCACCTCCTCCGACAAGTTCATCTTGGCCGTGATCGTCGAGAAGATCAGACGCTTCTGACGCCTGTCGGACAGTTACAATGATCACTAACTGAGCATAAACAATCGGCATAATGCCTAGTTCGAAATTGTGTCAATCCACACTCAAACAGAAATTGTGTAGTTTAGTCATTGAGCTAAATATCTATAGTCGCAAACGTGCAAAAAAAATGTGCGCGCCAAAACTCGGCGCAGTGCGCCGACTTGAACTACGATAATACACAAGCGGTCAAACATACATTGAACACTATACAAGCGACAAAACGTCTAAATTTGAACAATTGTGAACTATATAATGCACGTATAGGTATGTACACCGGCACTCGGACGTTTTTTGTCTGTTTTCACTTAGAGATTGTGACTCTTTAGATAGCTCAATGAGTTTAGTTAATATATTTTTTCTTGCTTTATTGTTCAAACAATAGTAGGTAATATCCGTAGTACTACTAGTATAGTATTATAATATTATCTTTTTTTTCTTCTTTCCCCTACTGGGGATTTTGGCACCGCGCTATCGACGCATTTGCCATTGTCAAGTATTTTAGGGCTTGAAGTTTTGGCTATGAGTTTTGGAGTAAAGTTGATGGTAGTACGTAGTATTTTTCCTGTGTTAATATCTTCACAGTTTCTCAACCAATACCACAGAATAAACAATAGTACTTGTATATTCATTTCATTTCGTATAAATGTTTGTTATTTCTTGACGCTGTAGCAACTCACTAGATGTGAGTGAAATGGAATGGAGACAGCTTGTAATCAGGATTAAGACATGCTATTTTTTATCCTGCATAAATATACGGTGCTCCTAGTATAACGTATGGAACCGCACGCCGCCACTAGGACCTGGTACTTGTGGGCTGTATATACACGAAAATAATAATGTAGCTATACTAGCTCTTGTTATATCCAATATTTTCACATACCAGTCAAATATAGATATAGAGCTGCTCTCAGTAAAGTAATAGTTTGATATGGGACATATTATTAGATTCTTCTTAGGGACCGTTCATCATCACGTAATGTTTTTTTAGCATTTTTTTTAAACCTTGGCGATACGTGGTGAGGTTTAACACTAACCCCAAAAAATCACTCGTATGTTTTAGTACCTACAAAGAAACTTATTTTTTTTAGAATATATTCTTTAAATACAGGTATAAAGTATAATCTAATTTTATTCAGAAATTAAGGACCCACGCCGCATTTCGGTTTAGAAATCGGGCGTTTGACGAAAAAATAAATACACGTGACACGCTGCACACCCCTTGTGATATTTCGTGATTTTTGCCAAACCCCCTCCCCCCACTTCGATCCTCACGTGATTACTGGACAGCCCCCTAGCGTAGGCACACTGAAGGGGAACCCATACAGCACGTCACCCGGCCACTGCCTTGTCCGATAATATATCGGTACGAACAAGTTCTCAAAATGTAATTTTACCTGTCAGGTAGCGGGAATTCTATTTTCCTGTCAAGACGGCCAGGCCTGAGCAGAGCTGGGTCCAGCGTGTCAGCTCGGTTCGTCGCCATAATCACCTGAAAATTAATTCAATTTCAAGTTTTTTTATGGTGTAACGAGACAAGCAGGACATTCGCCTGGTGGTAAACATCATGCTTGCCTATAACAGTTGCTGTGTACATTTTATGAACTTGCTAACAAAATCTTGCACGCACTTCACCGTGAGATATTAGATGTCAAATCTCTTCATACCCAGTAATAGGCTAGATGACTGTTTTTTTTTATTGTCCTATTAAAATATGGCCCATAAATATAGCTGATTAATTTAAAAAAAATGAAAATCTGTACAAAAATAAGCAACTTATAAGCATTTTAATATCATGCTAGACAGAGAGGCGAAACAGCAAATCGTGACGTCACTTGTCAGTACGCCATATAAATTCTATTCTGACAAATAAGGCGTGACGTCATTTTTTGTTTTGTGGGAAAGGGACAGAGTTGCCTCTAACAAAAACTTTAAACGCTCATATATCAGAACATTATTAACCGATTTAAATTATTTTTTCGATATACATGAAAATGAAAATGAAAAAATGTTTATTACATTAGAATACACGTTTTAAAGAACAATTGTGGAGGCCTTCTTTTGAGTATAGCAATACTTGTGACAGAAGACCTCACTCTTCCATAACCATTACAAATATTAGTGTATTTATCGTACATAAATGTAAGTATCATTAGGTATGAATTTATGTGACAATCAGCTTAAAAATGCAAAATTTATGAAACACAGAAAGTATAGTAAGTAATAAAAATTATGAAAGTAAGAAAGAGGTAAATCCTCCAAGATGTAAGTAGATTACTATATTTACTTAAATTATTCATCAAAGCTATTGGTTTCAACGATATAAACATTAGTCATCTTCCCTATTTCTCCGATAACATTTCTTATTCGTTTTATACCTGTTTTAAGCAATCTGTCTATTTAACACTTGAGCAGTATCAGATGTGATTCGACGTTTGAGGAACGTGTTCCATAGCACATTTTGCTACATTTTATTTATTTAAATCTTGAGGGGTTTTCCGGTTTTCTTGCATTCATATGTTAGCCAACTCGTCTATATTCCTATTCTCTTAAATATTAACCTCAGACATATTTCTGTGAGTAATACAACACAACACGCGATCACATAGAAGCCTCTAGATGGTCCCGTCGTTGGTAGCCGGGTGGAGTGACTTTATCGTCACAACGAAAGAGACAATAGTCTTAACTTGCAGTGTCATCTCTACTCTGTGTTAAATGATATCTCTATTAATGGCATGAACTATTTTGAACAAACAAAACTATGTTTTTTTAATACTAACTTTAACATTAGTGGTCTGGTCGAAACCATCCATCTGGTTGAGTAGTTCCAGTAAGATTCTCTGCACTTCTCTGTCAGCACCAGTTTGCGCGTCAAATCTGAAAACCAAAAAGTACAGTTGTACTAAGCTATACCAGGAAACGGGGTTGGCAACTACAGTCGATACACAATGATAGAGCAACAGTAACAATGGCTTTGTTCTATACAGGGTTACATGTATTGTATCATCGACCCTAAAACACTAATTTATAGTTGTTATAATATACAACGTGTAACAGAAAGGTTCAACAATACTGAAGGGTATGTATGTGCTCATAATTATGAAATACTTTTACTATAGGGCTAGCCCTGAAATCCTGAAAATATAAACAGCTGTTCCATACATACAGTTCATTGACCTTGGATAAAATGTATGGAACAGCTGTGTTTTTTTCGCGATTTCAGTGTTGGTCTCATAGTAAAAAATTTTCATAATGATGAGTACAAACATACCCATCAGTATTGTTGAACCTTTTTGTTACACATTGTATAAAAATAGTTGTTTAGTATATGTTTGTTGAGTATATTTAAAGTTAATAAGTAATTTGACTTGCCTAGAGTGTAACATTTGTAGTTATAAGGTCAATAAAAATATTCTATTCTATTCTATTTCGGTACCTCTTAGTAGCGATGGCGTCGATCTCGTCGATGAAGATGATCGCGGGGCTGTTCTCCTTGGCGAGACGGAACACGTCGCGCACCATGCGCGGGCCCTCGCCCAGGTACTTCTGCACGAACTCGGAGCCCACCACTCTGATGAACGCAGCTGTAAATAACGTGTAAGTTTATTTTTGTTTTATTTATACGGGAATATTCGCGTTTAATATAATCAGATACTCCGACTATAGTTTCGATCACATCCGGTGACCTTCCCGGACCTTCCTTTCCGGTGCTAAGCAGGACGCAGCTGCATGCGCATCGGGCTCTGTTTTCACTCTTTGAAAAAGGTCACCGGATGTGATCAAAACTATAGTCGGAGCATCCGATTTATTTAAACGTGAGTATTCCCGTATAAATAAAACAAAATGTGTCATAACCACGTCAGTTTTCATAATAAAAGTGTAAGTTTATGTTTATGTGCATACTTCTTCTGTCATAGGATCATTGGAGAAATTTGTCTGGAATAAAAAGCCATGTTGGATTCAACATAAAGGAATAAAGAAAGACATGGTTGGGCTCCTTTACATTCTCTTTAGTAGGTTTTTTATTCAATGGAAGTGAGGAGACGACCGAGACGTTCGCCTGTGGTGTAAGCATCACGTCTGCCCATAACAGTAGCAGTGCCAGTTGTGATCTAGCAAACAAAATCCTGCGCCGCACTGCACTGCACTCGTCACCCTGAGATATTACATGTCAAATGTCTTCATACCCAGTAATTTCTCTGGTAACATTGGTGATTTTGCTTGCTTGGTATTATATTAGTATTTGGTCTTGAGAAAAGCTATTTAGGTTTTGGTCCTGAAAAGAACCTTTTGGGATGCAAAAAATACAAACAAAAACAGCTTTGAATCGAAATGATGATGATGATTTTAGTATTAGACTGTTCTGTCTGTGGGGCACTCCAGGCATCCTTCTGATAATAGAAACGGAAAGGAACAGCAGCCAGCATCAAGAAGATAACAAACCTGTAGTATGATGCGCCACAGCTTTCGCCAGCATAGTCTTGCCGCAACCAGGCGGGCCATACATGAGCACTCCCCGGGGCGGCTCGATACCGATCTGCCGGTAGAGCTCCACATGTGTGAGAGGCAGTTCCACCGCTTCACGGATCTCTTGCTTCTGTGTGTCCATGCCTCCGATGTCCGAGTATTGGACGTCTGGTTTCTCATCTGTAGTGGGAAATAACACAATGGAATATGCGTCGATGAGACTTAATCTCCGAACCACATAGTATGGCTTCCATTAATTTCCTTAATTGTTATTGATACTGCACAGATCAAATTTATAACATGGAGCAATTTGACAAGAAATCATAGGCATATTTTGGACATGCTGCTTGCAGCTGAGCTGCCTCCTGCTAGCTCCGACATACATTTCTCTAGAAAAAGTATCACTTAAATAAAATATAATGAAAAATAAATAACAGTGGACATTTCACATAGCGCCATCTAGCCCAAAAGTAAGCAAAGCTTGTACAATGGAAACCAGATAGCTGATAGAATACTTATATACGTTTTTTGTAAATACCTACTACACCCGGACACAGAACAAGCGCCTACGTTTGTCACATAAATGTTTGCCCTGGGTGGGGATCGAACCCACGCCCTACAGCTCAACTGAGCTATAAGGCACCCTACCCACTTGCACCCATTCTGTTATGTACCTGCTGCATTTTTTTCTAATTACATTATTATTGTAATTTAACTTATACTATTAACCGACCTGCCAATTTGATTTGCTGTACAGTACAAATGGACAGTAATTATTATGACAAAGGATCAATGACTTTAGGTCACTGATCTTCATTTGGCAGCTTTTTCAGTCTGTTTTTCAGTATGCAGGGCATAAACCTCCTCACTTTTTCGCCAACTATCCCTGAATAGTACCAATCTTGTTCAGGTGCTTCACATGAACTTCTAGATGTCAACTCGCCACCACCATGGCCACCAGTCTGTCAGACTTACTCCACCATCAGCGCATCTGGCCAAGTATCATGCCCAACTCCACTAGATTGAACGAACGAAATGAATGAATGAACTATACAAGAACAACCCCCCCATCCCATCTGATACAGATCATTATTTTTAAAGACTAAATTATGTTTCTCTTACCAGCCTGTAACATAGAGATAGAACTATCTGCTTCTGGTGGCAGCACATCCACAAGTGCGTTGGAGTGCTTGTGCAGTGCTACTGATGCAGAGGGCTTGAGCAGCTCGCGGTCAATTGTGGACAGGATGCGAACATAGTAATTTGAACCTGTTGTGCTGCCCACTGAAACATCGAATTGATACATGATTATAGGATTAGTAATGAAAGCTTGAATAGTCTGTTCATATTTTTGGTGTTGGATAAAAACTGTTAAAAGCATATTGGTGAAATTTAAGAAAAGCCTGCATCTTGACACCTTTACATTTTGACAATTATATAATTGACTTGCTCAAATTATACAAAATTGAGCAGTAAAGCAAGTAAGTGTCATAATTATTTTGTACGTAGGCCTAGATTATCACATCCATACCAAGTAATTAAATAAACTCTCTGGTGGGTACCAGAGAGTTTATTTAATTACTTTCACTTTCACTTTTTTTTACTTTCACTTTCACTTTTTTTTACTTTCATTTCAATAATCTGCTGATTGACACAACTACTTTTGGCAAGTCATCCAGCAATTTTAACACAAAGTTCTGTGATCTGTTTTACTGATTTTTTTTGAAATTGTTTGAAATTGAAATTTTTATATTATTGTTTAATGTGTATTGATCAACAGATTAGGCATCTGACCATAATACAGATGTTATGAGACAATTTCGAAGATAGTGAATATACCTAGCTAGGAACGGAAACTAGCTTTGAAATGATACTACTGAAACACACTATTAACAAGTAAGTGTTAAAGCATTGTTTGGGTTGACCAATATTAACAAAGGTGGGCTGATGATGATTATTGGAGACCAATAAAGGAACTTAGGAATTTAAAATTACGGTACCGATTCCGGTGTTTTGATCCACTGCCTCCAAAAACTGTCCAATAACTAGAGGGACTGACTGTATCCGTTTGACTTCCTCCTGAGCATGGAGATACTCTTTCTTGAGATTTCTCTGTTCATCCTTGATGTACTCTTCTTGCACTTCCAAGAACTCTAACATACGTTGAAGTTTCTAAAAATGATAGAGGATAGGGATTTAATTTATTTATTAGCGATAACGTTATTACATTCAGTCATTTTATTGTTAACAAAGCATTGACCGGATTTTATCAAAACTATGGGTGGATGCAAATGGCAAGTTGTCGCACAGTATGGCGTGTAAGGGGGAGGCTTTCGTTCAGCAGTGGACATCTCCGGGCTGCTGATGATGATGATGACGAAGACTTGAAATCTTGAAGAATTTTTGATGCTTTAAAAACTTACTGGACTTTTCTTTGATCAAAATAGGGCACACATTTGTCTAAAGGTTACTCGGTGAATACCTACATCAAGTAATATAGTGTTTAGGTAAGATATCTTGATAGATAGACTTACCTTGTATTTTGTATACAAATCCTCAGATTCCAGCTCATCAAACGACTGGGGCCCAGATAAAGCCAGACCTTTAGAATCCGTAATTTGGTCATCCTAAAACAAAGAAGCAATTATGGAAATTATACATGAAAGAAGCAAGAACCGTGTACCAATACACCTTTATAGCATTTTACCTTACCTTTTCGGGCAAAACAATGCCAATTTCCTCCATATTTAATTAAATTTAGTCTTTTTACTGAAATTAAATCTCACAAACACAATGATCCTTTTCTTTTCAATTGAACGAATGAAAAGATTGAATGATGACAACTAAAACTTCTATCGGCTGTAAATAAAATGTTTTCAAAAGCATTAGAGCGTAACGCCATTATGTAATCACATTTGTGAAAAACAGAGACAAACGATTTCAATATGTATACTTGCTTATTTCGAAGATCAAACGAACGAAATGCACTGTCACGAAACGTTTCAATTTACGTATTTTTTGTGGTACCTCAGAGACATTTCATATTATTTGGTTAGAAGGTCTAAGCATATTATAATAGTTCATATTGTTCGTCATGGCTATCTTAGCAAATAGAATACTTCCTTCTACTGTAGGTCCTCCGACTAATCTACAGTTCTATTCCGTTAGTCCTATTGTTCTACACACTCAGAGCTGAGCTCGCCGCGCCGCGCGCCGTGTCTTTGTCACAGCAAGCCGAGCCGAGATAGAGCTAAATCCTCCAAGCAACAAGCCACAACTCAAATTGCTGTCGACTCGTTAGCAAAATGAAAAGTTTTGGTTTGGTTATCTGTGGATCCATTCAACTTAAATCATTCGGATCTGTTAATGTCAACGTCTAATTAATCTTAAACTTCAATGTCAGATGTCAAATCGAGTCGAACGAAATCAAAGTACCAGTAAATAAAATAACCTCTTAAAATTAAAATCACAAGATTTTAAAATTAAATAAATTGTAGTAATTTACCGCAACGTCTTATAATAACTAAATTACTATTTTATTATTTACCCGCATCACATCTACAAACTCCAAAGAAAATGGCCACTCCTGAAATGATGAGCGAAGCTGAACAAATCAAGACGGTGAGGGTTTAGTGTTTTCTTTTAAAATAAGTGAAATAGGACGCTTAATTTGTTGGTGGAAAGTCTTTTACTATCCCTCAACTCAACAGAAGTCTACTGAAGACCTAGTTAATTCAGAAAACTTTAGTATCATGGTTGCTAAATTTGGGTTGTTCCTATATAGTTACTATGACTACCTTGATTACAGTCCTAGCGACAAGTAAAAGACATCTTCTTGTATGACTGAGAAGAACTTTAGTAGGTTTATCACCATGCAAGAAATATCACGCTTAAGCAATCTTGCCTTGTGGCAATTTATGCACCTTATATGACAATTCTGATTTCAGTTCAAGGACTTCCTTGTCCAATACAATAAACTGTCAGAGCTATGTTTTAATGACTGCGTACACGACTTCACTTCGAGGACACTCAGAGCTACAGAGGTGTGTATTTAAAATGTCAAAATAGCTATTACCAGCATCTTGTGGTTTTATTCACTATCCTACTAGACTCAAAACATAATTATATGCTACTGGATAAACAAATAGCCACCAGAGCCGCCTGCCACGCATGGGGATTATGGCAACCCCTATTAAGGGGGAGACGTTCGTCCAGCACTGGACATCTTCTGGCTGATGAAGAATGAGACCCACTATGGAATGTCTAAAATTACTTAATGGCCGCTAGTGCAGTGATGTCCTTGATTTGGTTTTAAGTTCTAAGTACTTGTAACAGGCACTTACCATCACTGACTGATAAGGTTATTACACAACTTTAAAAAAAAAAGTGTACACATTGATTAAAGAAACAGAGGATATTGCATGTCGTAATGGGAAGTTTTCTGACAGCTGTCAAAACGTAGTTCTACAGCCAAAGGATTTAGATGGCGCTGGCGAGATATGGTCAAGTTTTTTTTCGCATTTTTCTTGTGAAAAAGCAGTTCACTCACCTTCTCTGCTTCACTTCAGTTTGCGTTCGTTGGTGAAGTGCTTTTTCAAGTTTTCTTGAAGAATTTTTTTGAAATTCTGATTAATTGTTATTGTTATGTTATGTTCTTGTTATTTATTTTTTGATGATAGCAATTAATTAATTAATTGGCAAGGTGCACTTACTAATTTGCGTGGAATAACGCTATGGGAAATACTAGATACTTTGTTATAAAAAAATACCCACAAAAAAACGCATGACAGATCTGATATAAAATGTAATAAGGTTACTTTTTATTTTTTGACCTTTTTACTTTGCTTCATTTGTTCAAAATCATCAGAACCACAGACAAATAGTGAAACTGTTCCGGGCCATGTCTCTTCATTGCCATAGAATATATTTTTATAACTATATTTTCTTTTTAATTGGCTATCAGAAAATCGCCTGTTGAAATTCGTAAATAGTGGCACATTTTAACTACTAAAAACAGATTGCAACTCTAAGCAAAGAGGATAAGGCTAAAAATGCAATGTAAGTGACTTGTTGTCATGACCCGAACGACAGCTGAACTACAGAATATTATAATACTACTACTGTACTACTACTACTGGCTACTACTACTGACTACTACTATACTACTGGCTGAATGTCGCCGAATTGTATGCAAACTGTTGCAGTGGAGAGTTTTAGGAGTACTGCTGTCGGCTGGTGCAAAATCCTCTGTTTCTTTCATCCAAGAGTTCCTGTGTACGCAACTTCTAACGTGAACAAAAATCCATTCATTCATTCATTCATTCATTCATTCATCACAAGGTGTATGTTTGATAAAAATATTTTTGTACAGGAAAAATGTACTGCAAATTGCATGGAAAAGTACCTAAGAGCAAACCAGAGGGTGTCACAGCGGTTCCATGAATTCCAGATGCTGGCTAATGAAAACATGATGGCATTAGCACAAAAATCTGGCAACCCCAGCTAAGTGCAGTTCCTAGTCTAGTACAATCTGTATCTATTTATGTTATTTTGTTAGTAGTTTTGCCTTATTGAAGGCAAATAAAATATTGTTAAATGGATTTGTTTGGACTTTTATTTGTAATTTAGTTTTGTTTTTGCTTTTTTGTTGTAGTTTTTTTAAAGCAAAGACGGTATGAAAAATTAAGATGTCTGGCAGGTCTTGAACCTGCATACAAACAATCTTCGGTTTTCCCGGTTTTCGACTGCTTTGCCAATTATGCTGAAGAAGTCACTGCCTTAACCTCTGTATACGCAAACGTAAACTGTATATGCTAATCAAACTAAAGCATGGAAACTTTCCATATAAATATTCACTATGTATAGTATTGCAAAAAAACCATAATAAATATGTATTATATGATTTACTTTAACAAATTAGCATTGCATAATAGTATGAGGACTACTAATTTGCCATGCGTTGAGAATTTCTAACAATCCACTAAAATAGTGTGATAAAAAAAAATATTCTGCCCCAATAGGTACCTTTTCTATTTCATTCGTTTGATCTTAGATTTTTAAATGAGAAGCGTGTTGAATGACCTGCATATTTTATTTTATTTCTGTATTCTGCACTTTACATACTTGAACCTATAGCACGTATTTTATCTAGAATGAAAGTTCTAATCGTAAGAATATTAAAACATGTCATTCCAATCTACTTTTCTGTACTAGGTCACTGTTCAAAAGTTTTCTTTTTCTTGAGCTTGTTCGTCTTTTACTTTATCAAAATCGTGAAAAATACTTTACTCAAATCGAAATTAACTTCACTTCTGAATTCGCTTTTCATCTCATCGATTTTAGATATAGCGAATATCAATTAGCAGATCTTTGAGCATGGTTTGTAGCATCTCGGTTCCGGGGGCGAAAAGTCGAGGACGAAGGAGGATTGCGAACTGGTATAATCGAAATGATAGTCGTTAAACTTCGCTTCGACGCTGTATTTTATTGGTAGGCCGGTCGTATTGGGTTCTTCTTCGGGGTCTGTGTTGAGCACGTACTTTAGTGGGAACGGTCCCGCAGGAGTGCTGGTCATGGTGGAAGGCTTAGTGCAAATGCTGTACTGTCCCGCGTGTCTTATGATCCTGATGAGGGGCTGCCCAGAACAGGGGGGCGGCTTGCAGCCAGAGAGTGTGGACGGGCAGACGGCGAGGCACTTGGGGGGTGCACAACACGGCTTGGAGCAAGGTGACCGGTTGCAGGTTGCGTAACACGAGCCACATTGACCGCTCTTCATACAATTGTGCTGTTCGATTTTCCTGAGCACAGGACAGGAGATGTGACCGGGACGCCAACCGCATCTTAACTGGAATTTTAAAGAGAGTATATGATTATAATTATATTATGAAACGAAGACAATATACGGACGAAGAGGCGCTTGCTAGTGGCGCAGGTTGCATTACCTTTTTGTGCCCTTAGCATATAGGTACCCAATAGGTGAACCACGGAAACAAACGCTTCAAACATACAAGGTATTAAAAAAAATCGGCCGATTTATAAAATATGCCGGAGTGGTGAGGTAACAAGCGTAAATTAAATCAAGCGAATTGGATACCACCTCCTTTTTTGAAGTCGGTTAGAAAGGATGGACTTGGGACTTGGGGTGAACAATGGGTGTTATACGACCCGTAGTATACCTGGCGTTCTACGGGTACAAAAAGGTACCCGTGGAACACCTAGGTGACCACGTAGGTGGACCACGGGGAAGAAACGTAAATACATTTTCGATGTCCATGGGCGTATATATTGGGGCCGACCGACGAATATATAATAAAAACGGGTGTAAATTATGACACCCGCATACCCGGTGGGAACGAAGTGCCATTGGTCAATATTATACATATAATTATCGTCTTCGTGCTACCCACCTTGCATTGTTCACCCCCCCCCCCCCGCAAAATTAGTCAGTCTTTGAAGATTTTTGGACCCTCGGGCGGACCCCTCCATGAGACAGCTATAGCTACGCCCGTGACGATGTCCTTTCGGATATGGTTCTATTTGAACGCCTGCTTCAAGCACAGTCAATGGCGGGCTGGCGGGCTTCAGTTACCCGCACTTTTTATTTAAAAAAGTTACCTGATGTTCTGGGGCGTCTCTGGCTGTGTACCACCACCCCATGTGCTTGGGCACGGGACCTGGCTTCACTTCGTCCTTGTCCAGACATCTGTGCTTGGGCAGGTCACAGCGCCCCAGGCAACTTGCAGAAGATTTATTAGCTGAAATTCGCATGTATGTTTTGCATGTACGCTGTTTATTGAGCAAATATAGTCGAGAGAGGTTTTTACATAATACGTACATATTTTAATATTAACCTGTAAAATTTGTTATTAAAAAAATAGTCGTGATCTTATAAATAAATAAATTTATAATTAATTAATAAGGTATCTCAATCCAGATACTCACGTTTGCCACCATTTTTGCAGCAACAAGCCATATTGTGTCGGATGTCCTGTAAAAATGGAGTGGATAAGATAACATCTAGATAAAAAGAACTAGAAAACACTGTGATGGAACTGACAAAGCGTCTTACAATCGTGAGATGTGGGTTCTATCTCGGACCCATATCAATGAAATCTTCAGAATGTATGTACGAATAATAAATACACATACTCGTACCACTGGCTTTTTAGTAAAAGAATACATTGTACGGAAAACTGTACAAGTGCCTTTGAGTGTATACCGCTATACATAAAATATGCCAACCAAGACTGGGCATATCATAATTATTCCCAGCTGTGGGATGTTAAAGGTTAACCTACAAATCTATTGAAATCAAAATTTGACAAGTTTACTAGTAAGTTTACTAGTGGATATCAGGACCTTAGAGTATCAATAACCAGTTAGCACTCTGAGCTCAGGACTGTCTGTGCTGTGAGCGCCTGGCTGTGGTGGTTTAACTATATAGTCACGGAAATCTGCATACAAGCGACATGCTATTACAATTTGGCAACTATGGTAAGACCAGAGGAACTAATGACAATTTGCGCTTACCTTGTAGTATCCTTGCTATTTTACATACATTTTAATAAAAATTCCTCGCCACCTCTCAGATGGCTATTCAGGATGCCTTTGGTATTCATATTTGCCTACAGAACGTTACTCACGGTGCGTGTTTACCAGTGTTTACCAGATTAATCGTTTTGTAATTACATGTCTGCGATGTAAAAAGTATATAGACGTCATTATTAAACGTCTGTCACTTTTTTCGTTCTTCAAATGTCTGGCAAGAAATTTCTCTCAGGCCAATGCAAATAGGTACCTGTAAAATATGCATACAAACTGTTTGTAGTTTATGCAAGAGCGGATCCAGCTTTTAAGTCAGGGGAGGGTCATATAGTCAACTCGTTACTACTGTTAGTGGCAGGCGTGACGCTTACCACCAGGTGAAAGTATTGCTCGTCTCGTCACTTGAACGTATAAAAAAAGGAGCTCACCGCTTTTCTCTATTTTTAACTTCCGTTAGGTAGTCTCGATTTTGTTTTATTGATCAGCTATTTCTAATTAACTATCGACCTATTTTATATTGATCGTGTTTGTTGTTCGACAAAACATTACTAGGGTACCTATTCACAACTCAATCGAAAAGGTTCAATTTATCCGTTCCAGTCGTCTACATTCAGGATGACAGGGATGGAGAATGTGGATCCGAATGGAAAGCTTTCCGATTGCTTATTGATTAATTGATCGACAAAAGGCGAACGCCATAGGGGTGACGAACAAAAAATATGGTCACGATCGTCTGTTGCCTACTACTACATTATTTGCTTGTTTTTTTTGACTATCAACGCGTGCGATCAAAATAAAATCGTGCAAATCTTTGGCTCTTTTATATTACCTAATTATTATACTTAGTTCCCGCTTTTATGTATCTTTGTATGAGTGGGGGAGAGAAGAATTTGCCGTACAGTCCGACAGTCACGATTAAATACAAAGAAATACTCATTAATAAAGCAGTGACTGTCTTGCAAACGGTATCTTTGCGCATAAGATAAATAATTGTAATTGAAATCGTTAGCTAATATTTATGTATGTATGCATCATCATAAGTACATAATACTAAAAGGGTTTATAAACTGCATACAAGTACGTAGGTTATTTTTTTATCGTTCGTGCTCAGATATAGCTGTTACTTGATGTCAGTTTCTATTTAACCTTCTCGCAACGCACACTGGTTTAGACGGCATCATTAGTTTACAAGCTTTACTGGTGCAGTGATATATTTTGTTGTCTTGACTAGAAATACCTATTGAAGCTAGCTAGCTATGCGACCGCTCGCGTTATTTCTGCTGTCCGCTCTATTTATGTTTCTTTGTGATTGTTACAAAATACTTGCAATATTTCCGTACAATGGTCGCAGTCACCATATATTGTTTTCATCTCTGGTCGAAGAGTTAGCTGCGCGAAATCACGAGGTAACCGTCATTAACTATTTCCCAGTAAAGAAAATGCCTAATTTGCGTCAAATATCGATCCAAGATAAGAGTAATGGTTTCTGTAATATCAACATGGAAGAAAACTTGAAGAGTATTCCGTCATCAATCTTTATTGATTTCTACAGAGCTTATGATTTGGCGTTGGCATTTAAAGAAATGGCAGACGATAACTGCGAGAGGTTGATGACCCACGAGAGTATTAGAAAGATTGTAACTTCGGGTGAGAAATACGATTTGGTCATAGCGGAACAGTTCGTAACTGACTGTGGTTTGGCTTTAGCCTTCATGTTGAAAGTACCAGTAGTTGGAATGGCCGCTCACGTAATGATGCCTTGGACCTACTCAAGGGTAGGTGCACCTAGCAATCCGGCGTTTGTACCCAATCACATTTTCGCATCCGGATCTCGGCCCTCTCTATGGAAAAAGATTCAAAGTGCTATTATAAACTTAAGTATGAACGCATACTACAGATATGTTATTCAAAGGAGGAATCAAAGAGTTGTTAACAGATTTTATCCAGACGTTCCTGATCTAGAAACTCTGGGACACAATATTTCTCTGGTGTTGTTGAACCAGTATTTTCCTATGACCGGATCTCGGTTGCATGGAGCTAATATTATAGAAGTCGGTGGAATGCACATTAAAGATAACAACGAGATAGACGATAAGGTAAGTGAATAAGAAAGAGGTAGTCTTACTTAAGTTTTTATGCAATGCCGAGACGAGCGAGTTCTTCGCCTGGTGCAACACGCCTGCCCATAACGTAGCAGTGCCAGAATTGGGTGCTTGCGAACAAAATCATGCGTCGTACTGCACTGGGGCCTTATTTTTTTAACAGTACGCAAAGTGGCACAACGGATTTTCAATCAATATTGAACCGTATTCCAAAAAATATCGTTCGAAAGTCGGCTCCGCTCGCATGCGCACCTTTGCGTACGATTCAAAAATAAGCCCCCTGCACTGTTGTTATCCAGAGATATTAGCGTTAAATCTCTTCACGGCCAGTAATTTATCTGGTAACATTGCCCTTTTTTGCATAGTAAAATAACATAACCCTACCCTATACTCTGTTCGCTGAGAATGCCTAATAGGGAAATCGTCAAAATGCACGTCGTTGGTCGCAGATAACGATCATAGTTATTACCGTCCTTTTCACTTACATACAATTATGCAAGAGAGAGAGCGCCATATATTACACATTCTCAGCGAACAGAGTATAGTCAAGAATCAAAATGATGAATAGAAGTCGACATCACATCACATCAACAGCCGGAAGACGTCTACTGCTGGACGAAGGCCTCCCTATAGGGAGGGGCTGCCATAATCCCCACGATTGGCAGGCGGCTTGGGGTTCGCAGAACGCTTACCACCGTTAACTAAGAGGACGCTGCTGTCCGTCCTCCGGCGGTTTTGGATGCAGTTTTAGGACATACCCAGGTCTAGGTGAGAAGTCAACATGACAATAATTTTTTTGATGTATTTCATATATTACCAATAGGCATAAGAAATTAAACAAAGTCACCTCCAACCATACCTCAATCTTTACCTCAAAAGTAAATAAAAATGCATCAAGAACTATTTCGATGCTTCTAAAAAATTCAATAGGACGATCTGTTTTTTTACTACTATCGTCTCTGAAACTAGGGCACAGAATAGAATAGAATAATTTTATTGCCAAAACTGTGTAAAAAAGGTATTATACCCGTAAATTAAAATCAGTTTATGCGGGCGTGCAATATTTTTAGTAGGTAGGTAGGTTTAGTGTACAGCTGCAAGTTTAGTGCATTTGTATCATAGAGATACAAACAAGGCTCACAGCACTCAGCCTGTACGAACTTACTTACTATTATCTATCATTTGTTTTATTTGATTTCTTATATTTAGCGCCTTTGCATCAGGTTTTGCCCGAAAAGAACAGATAAGTCTCAAAGTGCATAATTTATATTGTGGCGACTATCGGCGACTGAATGCGATCACCAAGCCCGATAGATATCCCGTGCCACGCTTGCATGACTTCACTGCCTTGAAGTCCTCTTCACTATATACTTAGCACAAACTCAGCAAGTACCTACCTTGACTTGGCTCGCGACATATACATGTGGGCTGTTGACTTGACGATCATTATCCCGATAGTCGTCACGGTAAGCGTTCACCAACATTTTAAGAGTCTCGCGCTAGATGGGTCTTGGGTCACATCCAAAAGCTTACGTTTACTTCAACTTAGGGAATAGTACAAGTTTCATCAAAATTGGTCCAGTAGTTTTCAATAAATATGGAGTAATGCGTGTAAATGTGAGGCATGGCTTATGAACATTCTTATCTTGTTTAAAAAGAACTCGAAGAGGTTCCATCATGACTCATCTTTAAAGTTGGTTGAATAAAAAAATGGAGAGAACTAAACTCGGAGTTACTTTGCGCGATAAAATTTGGATATTCGCCAAAGAATCAAAGTCACCGACATAGCTCGCAGGTTTTGCAAGTTGAAGTGGCGCAGCGCAGGCCACATCGCTTGAAGAACTGACAACCGATGGGGAAGAAAGAGTCTTGAGTGGCGACCGCGAACCGGAAGACGTAGCGCAGGAAGGCCTCCCACTAGGTGGACCGACGACATTGTAAAAGTCGCGGGCAACCGGTGGATGCAAATGGCAGGTTGTCGTACAGTGTGGCGGTCTAAGGGGGATGCCTTCGTTCAGCAGTGGACGTCTCCGGGCTGATGATGATGATGAATAACAAAATAAATGTGTGTACTTGTCACAATCTATTGTAGGTAACCATTTCACTGATCTTCTAATGTTACAGGAGCTCAAAGACTTCTTGGACAGTGCTGAAAAAGGCGTGGTATATATCAGTTTTGGTAGTGTTGCACATAGTTTCCCGTCTGTGATATTACAAGAAATAATGGCGTTCATCAAGAATGCAGACATGAAATTTGTTTGGAAAGTAGACAACATCAGTGATGTTATTACTCCTAATAACTTGTTCGTGAGGAAGTGGCTGCCTCAACCTGCTATCTTATGTAAGTACTTATACAGTTATACACTGATGCGATTGTGATCAGCAACGTGAGAAAAAATATCAAGCTTATACCTACTAACTAACAATGGACACTATCAACATAAATATAATAGTAATAATCTATGTAAATAAAAATATAATGATATATAGCTCAGTTGGTAGCATGTCTGCCTTCAGAGCTGTATAGGGCGTGCGTTCGATCCCCAGCCAGAGCGCCTAACATGCGTACCGCGAGAAAATTTTCTCGATTCTACAAAACAGGACAAGGCTACGAATCTGTATAAGTTTGTCTCGTTTTCGCACGATATAAAGACACGACAAAATTTTCTCGCGGTGCGCATGTTAGCCCTGCAGGGCAAACATTTATGTGACGTACATAGATATAAGACACACACACACATACACACACACACACACACACATACATAGATACACACATACACACAGATACATAGATACATAGATGTTTGTTCTGTGTCTGGGTGTAGTATGTATTAAAAGTATGTATTTACGAAAAAAATATGTATATAAGTATTCTATCAGGTATCAGGTTTCCATAAAACAAGCTTTGCTTAGTATGGGGCTAGATGGCGCTGTGTATAACAAATGTCCCCCCAATATTTATTCATTTATTATTATTATACAGTTTTTTATGCAATGGAGCGACGAGACGAACTAGACGTTCACCTGATGGTAAGCATCAAGTCTGCTTTTAACAATTAACATTAGTAGTGTCAGAATTGTATTCATCCGCATAACGCAATAGTCAATTAATTGAGTATCTGTCCATAGAAAAATCGATTGAGAATGATTTAATTAATCACTTTCAAAAATCAAATTTATGTTCTAATGATCAGTTCAGTTTTCCTAGATGAACTGTTTATTATTTCGTCCAACGAAACAGAGCATTTTGTATATCTACTATTTTACATTTAGTCCGTACGCAATTCAGCCAAGTCCGGTTGTCGTTTGGGTCGTGAAAAACATTCACTTATTTTTAAATTTCAGCCACATCTTCTTTGATTAGAGTTGCTATTTGTTTGAGTCGTTATAAATGTGTAACTATTATTGTAGTGTATCTACGGCGTGCTACTTGCATGTGTGTCATTGATTGATGGTAGATCAACACTGAAATTGGTAGGACTCTTTTGCTGAGTCCGCCTAAAAAAGTGAGAAAGTACCACACCTTTGCCATCTATTCAATCGCCAAGCAGTAGCGTGCAAGTGCTACTGTGTTTCGGGTTGAAAGGCAATGTTACCAGAGAAATTACTGGGCATGAAGAGATTTGACATCTAATATCTCAGAGTGACGAGCGCAGTGCAGTGTAGAGCAGGATTTTGTTCTCAAGTTCACAATTCTGCCATATGCAGGCGTGATGCTAACCACCAGGAGAAAATCGCCCTCGTCTCATCACTCCAATGCATAAAAACTCTCCTTTCATTAATAAATCTCAAACTTTGTTAAAGGCCACCCAAAAGTGTTAGGTTTCGTGACTCATTCGGGTATGCAGAGTTCAATAGAAGCTTTGAATTGCGGAGTGCCCTTAATAGCTGTTCCACTGTTCGGAGACCAGTTTTCGAATGCAGCAGCCGCGGATGAAAACGGTGTGGGAGTTGTATTAGACATCTACAGGCTGGACCGGAACATCCTTGGCGAAGCGTTACGAACTGTTCTTCAAAATAAGTGAGTATATTTGTGTTCCTATATCATCCTCGATTAATATAATGAATTGAATATTGCAGAACCGGTTGGGCTCGATTCATCATCGGCCCGGAGACGTCCACTGCTGAACGAAGGCCTCCCCCTTAGACCGCCACACTGTACGACAACCTGCCATTTGCATCCACCGATTGCCCGCGACTTTTACAATGTCGTCGGTCCACATAGTGGGAGGCCTTCCTACGCTGCGTCTTCCGGTTCGTGGTCGCCACTCAAGAACCTTTCTTTCCCATCGGTTACAAGTTCGTCGAGCGATGTGGCCTGCCCTGCGCCACTTCAACTTGCAAACTTTGCGAGCCATGTCGGTGACCTTGGTTCTTTGGCGAATATCGTCGTTCCGGATTTTATCGCTTTTTTTGGGCTCGATTAGTTGAGTAGAAATCGCGAACCTAGAAACGTAGCGTAAGATACCTGGAACGAAAGTGGTAACGTCACTCTCTCCACTAATTAGATCTACTCTATATAATTCAAACTAACAGCAAAACATACGATTTGAGTCTATTTCTTGAAACATACGGTAATATTTCAAATGGAAAACATATATGACACAATAAGTATATGGATCAAATAAATAAATACGTTTCTTTTATTCAACCGACTTCAAAAAAGGAGATTTTCAATTCGACTGCTTTTATTGTTTTTTTTTGTGTTTTGTTTGGTAGGTAATATACTTCAGAGGTAGTCCCATATAAAATTTATCGAAATCGGTTCAGTTGTTTGGTTTTTAAATCAAAATTACTATAAAATACGAAGATGTCATCCAGGTATTCGAAGTTGAAGTCGGTTGTATTAAAAAAAAAACGTATTATCAAGGCATAAAAACCTATATTAAGCCTTCATGGACCCGATTGAGAATCGGCTGATTATGCAGACATGGATAGCAAGATGCAGATTCAATCTACAACGTGTAACAGAACGGTTCAACAATACTGAAGGGTATGTATGTACTCATCAATATGAACAACTTTTATTATGGGACCAACTTTGAAATTGCGAAAAAAATATCAGCTGTTCCATACAAAAAGTTCATTGACCTTGGACAAAATGTATGGAACAGCTGACTTTTTTCGCGATTTCAGGGTTGGCCCCATACAAAAAGTTGTTCATAATGATGAGTACATACATACCCTTCAGTATTGTTGAACCTTTTTTTTACATGTTGTATATGACATTTCTTTTGATATCTTATATTATGAAGGCAATATTGTGTTTTAGGTATCAAAACAAAGCCAAGGAATTGTCCGAAATCTGGAAAGATAGACCATTATCTGCTATGGATACTGCTGTGTTTTGGATAGAATATGTTGCCAAACATCAAGGAAGAGTTAACTTGAAACCACTTAACGTACATATAAACATTTTTGAATACTTGCTTATAGATGTTCTGTTAATTTTTTGTATGTTTATTATAGCGGTCGTTTACATTTTAATGAAAATGCTCCTTTTTTTGAATATATCATACAGAACTATCATTAAGAGATTAAGAAATAAAAAGAAAAACGAATAAAAAAAAAATTGTCTTTAGTTTTCATGCGTTTTGTTGTAGTCAATAATGGCTTAAACACGAAAAAACATTATTTATATTAATACTAATAAATTATTTGATAACCTAATAAAACTATTCTAATCTCGCTTGGACGTTTTCTTTCCTTTCTTAGAATCAGTTTTAATGTTCTTTTTCGACTTGCAAAGTTTCCAGAGTGTTTTGAAAGCGTAAATGGTAAAGAGTGTCAATGCGATAAATACAGCTGCGATATCAAGATTATAATGTTGATAGAGCGGCTTGTCTGCAGCTGCGGTCCGGAGAGTAAAGTTCGCGTTCCTTGCTGCAAACTCCGTCCAGTAGACAGCTGTATCCATCGGCGACATCGGCCGGTCGTGCCACGCTCGGGTCACTTCTCTCACTCGCTCTTGGAACCTAAAAATAGATATAACGGGTCAGATTTACAAGGCAGTGATCCTTGACACCTAACCACCACCGGTAGCTTCATCCGCTACCAACGGCAACCTGAGTTTTTATATAATATTTATATTTAGGTACTCATACCTTTCATATTTGTCTTGTATACAGGTTAAATATTATAGAATTGGTTTTACATCACATTCACATTTGTAATCTTTATGTTTGAATTTAACAGTACCCTTAGCATCTCTTAGAGTTAACTTTGGCCCCATAAAACGTAAAAAAAACTCAAATCTTTAAAACAACAAAACATAAAAAATACATTAAAAAAACATACATACATACATCATTCTAATACCAACTAGTAAATTTTTTTTACGCGTTCTGCACCAAATGTTGCCATACCCTGGCAAGGGTCATATGTATTACTGTAATATACACATGTTACTTAAGACCTGCATGTAGCCACATATGTTGCAATAAATGATTGAGTATGAGTATGAGTACAAATAAATGAATAAATAAATAAATGGTTACCAGTGATTAAGTAGAGGAGCTAAAGCCTCCAAGATGAGTACGGTACGTGATAATAAACGAAACTCAATACATAGAAAATCTTACTTTGGTTCTAAAACTTTTCTAAAAGCTCCGAGAAGAGTATCTTTGTCTACTTCATTGAACGCCAAGTAAACGCCTAACCCGCATTCATCGACTGCTAAAGCATTTGAGGGTTGGTCTCCAAAGATTGGAATGGCGACCATCGGGACTCCATAGTGAATGGATTCCGTAGTGCCTCCCATCCCCGAGTGTGACATGAATGCCAGCGTCTTTGGATGAGCTGAAGAGAAAAATTATGCACATAAGTAAGATAAGGACAAAATACATTTTGGGTTTGACTAAGTTGTGATAGTTTCATGGGAAATGCCCAAGCTGTTAAATTCAATAATATGGTAAACAGTATTCGTTATTTAGCGTTGACACTATTTAACAGAAATATAGGAATGTATATATAATACACTATGTGTCAAAGATACGACGACCTTGCGTATACAGGACCTACCGAAATTATTTGCCGGTTGTTTCGTTAAATACAATCTCTTATACTATGTTCAATAATTGCCTATTTATGAAAAGGTTAAAAAAACTATTTAAATAATATCATTATAAATAAGTAGATGATGTTTTTTTTCTTCCTGTTTAAGCTTTAAAAACATAGAAATACCATAAGTGTGGAATCACTTCATACAAAAATATTCATATAAGTAGATGTATAAAATATATGGCTCTTTTGTATTTGTTCCAATGCAAGTAACAGAGTTGGTGACTTATTTATTCATACCGATGATGTCACGAGTGATTGTTGATCTTCATGCTTTAGCATAGTAACTTTGAGTTCAGTATGTAATAACTGGTAGGTGTTATTACATACTGAGGAAGGAAATTCCTTTTAATATTTTCGTTCAATATATATTTAGGGTACAAGGAATATACTACCATTTCTTGTCTCTACATCCAGTGTAGGCTGTACCCATAGGTACTGCCTGTCAGTCAGAACAAAACCTTTTATAGTTGGATTACTAATATATATACACGGTGCTAATTAATTGGCTATTCCTAGCAACCGCTCCCGCGGTTGCGAGGATGTTGTGTGCAAGATAACAAACAACTTTTGTCCTACGACTTTTGAAAATTCATGATAAAATCAGCTGTGCCATACAAAATGTTCGTGGATCTTGTGATAAAATGTATGGAACAGCAGTTTTTTTCATGATTTTTCATAAGTCGTACAACATAAGTTGTTTTTTATCTTGTATACAAAATCCTCAGAACCGCTGCCTAGGCAATTAAATAGCACCGTGTATATGCTTGCTTCGCAAGTAGCTTCCTTAGATTTTACTTGTGTTTCACAACTTTTTCGTTTTGGATTAAGTTTTTGGAGAGAGAGATCCAGATCCTCCAAGGGTATTTGTAAGTGCTATAAAAGTTTACGTCAAGATCTTGTTAGAATATCTACTTATAGCCAACAATAGTCCCGTAACTATATTGTTATCAATAAAGAAATTGTAACTATACAGACTAAATGTAATGACTTGTAATAGGTGTACCAATAACAATAGCAAGGTATTTAACTCACCCAAAATATCAATTTGGGGTAACCAGTCAGAAATGTAAACTTTGTTCTTATTTATCTTCAAAGAAGCGTTATCCCACCGCCAGATAAATCTGTGAGGTAACGCATCGACGACGTTCAAGATCGCCTGCAACTTGTCTTTAGGCATTGTAGAGCTTTTTATCATACTTCCAAAACTGATATAAATCACTCCATGCTCTGCTTCATCAACAAATTTTTTGAGATCCTAAAACATCAAAAAGAAAACAATAACGTAAGAATTCGAGTTTTCAACTTTAAAAACATAATACATTATAATATAGATACTTATAATATGTACTTACGCCAGTTAACGGTTTAGCTTTCGCTACATGGTAGCCGCCAACTTCAATTACATTAGAGGGCAATAACCTTGTCCCAGTCAAAATAAAGTTCTGATAAAGTAATAAAATTTTAATCTCTCGTGCCAAATCCTCCAGTGGTGGTACATCCCCAAATTGTGCGATGAGAGTGTTTCGGTCTTGCCATTGGACGTACTTGTATAATAGTTTGAAATAGGCATCAAATACAACTCGCTCTACCCTTTGATACAAAGACGGATTTGTTCCCCCTTCAAGAAAATGGAAAGGCACGTAAGCTGGATTGCTGGGGATTCCTAACCTGTTGTAGTGGAATGGCATCAACACGTGTGAGGTCATTCCAACTACTGGCGCGCCTAACTTATAAGCGATGCCTAGAGCACAATCACTGTTGAACTGTTCTACTACTACAACGTCGAACTTCGGTTGACGGTTCACAAATTCTTGCACATGTGGGCTTTCCACCATCGCCTTGCAGTTATTCATCCCAAATATTGATAAAAATACTGATATAGCCAGTAGAGTCAAATATGATTTTTGCACGGGTAGATCGTCTTCTAACACCTTCGTTTCACCGATGTGAATATCGTGATAATTCGGCGGCGGGTCCTTTTCAGGGAAGTATGATATAACTGTAACATTGTGTCCTCGGTTGGCTAGTTCTCGCAAATAAACTTTAAATTGGAAGAAGTGACTTTTGCCTTCGTAGGGGAATATTCCAAGCACGTTTAATGTGTTGGCGTAGTTTACTAATAGAACGAGCGATATGATGGTCAATATGGTTAGCTTCATTATGGCGATCGAGGTCGCGGAAATATGTCGAGAACCGAGGACTCGGGAAACGTCCGACCCGAGCAAGAGCTAATTTCGACTGACGAACCAGTTTACGAATTCATAAACATTATATTATATCGAGTTGGTACCTATTGTATCCGTGGCTCGCACGTACTCCCAAGAAACACACTAAACTTATCGGATATTATTTACCGGTTTTTCGTAAATCTTGTCTTGTCATTGGTTACAATATTAAGTCATAGGATGACTTTGCAAAATAGTGCTAGTAAATCGTAGCTGCTAATGATGTCGGCACATTGTTTTAGCTAAAAGATTTTGAGTAATCTGGCATAGCATATTTCGTGAACATTTCAAATAGTACCTACAAAAGAAAAGCTTCAAAAAATAGAGGTCTTATTAGCTCGGACAGACAGACGACGACGCAACGTAGGATTAGTAACAGGGTCGTATTGGATACCCTTCCGGTACTGTACCCTAAAATAACTAAATCAATATAAATTTCTTAAAATATCTAGTTTCAGATATTTATCGCGAATATTGGAGAAAAAAAAAACTATACAGATTAGATTTCAAAGAGTGAATAAGTCTGAAACACAAACTTGAAGATTTTATAATAAACACCATTTGAGGGCTGGCAAAGCGCAGTGGGATCCCAACACATTTATCTCCACTGCGTACAATTTCCTTTCATGCTCATCTTTGGTGGCCCAACACTCGGATCCATACAAAGCGACAGGTCTTATGACTGTTTTGTAGATTTTCCCGAGTCGCAAGTTGTTTCGAGATCTGTCACCACTTCATCCAACCTGCGTTTATCCGGCTTGTAACGTCTCGGTCAATACTACCGTCATTTTGAAAGATGGGCTCAGGTGTCGAAAATCTGAGCAGACTGGGAGGGATACACCATCTTAGGCGATTGGAGTGTAGGGGCTGGTGCAAGCATACAGCCAAACTGAATTTTGGCGGTTTCAACAGCCGCGGACCGTACGTACGTATCTACTTACTTAATATTGCATGGTATGCTCCTTTTGAAGAGTGTGAATGTCCACACAGATAAATTAGATTTTTTGCTGAGTTTTTTAAATACAAGCAGACCATTGCATACTTACCCTCTTGTGCCTGGGCATATAAATATTTAATATATACTATGTTCTATACAATTTCTGAATACCGGAATATTTCTACCGGAAGACGCAGCTTAGGCGCGGCCTCCCAATAGGTGGACCGACGACATTGTAAAAGTCGCGGGCAACCGGGGATGCAAATGGCGGGTTGTCGTACAGTGTGGCGGTCTAAGAGGGAGGCCTTTGTTCAGCAGTGGACGTCTCCGGGCTGATGATGATGATGATGCTCCTTTTGATTACAATTAAAAAACCAAAATCACAACAAAAACAAAGTCTCACGTAATACTGTCAGGTAGTTACTCCTAGCAAAAACCCGTGGAGCCGGGGTTTTAGAATACTGCTTCGGTATCCCCTGCCTATCGTACTGATTAAAAGATTCTTTTACTGATTAAAAGAGGGACCTTTGAACTTGCTGGAGGTCATATGGAGGGATTTGATCTACTCAAGTAAGGTCATGGAAGACAACGGCGCGGAGTGGGCCGCACCTGTTGTAGAAGGACGAATGGGAAAAGCTCATAGCGTGTCTCAGGAATACCTATCGCCGAAAGCAATGTGCTAGGAGGGGGTACCGGTGCGTCCCCATGGAGATCACAGTGCCCTCCGTCAGGCACAGAGCGAGGGGTTTAGTAGGTAACCTACATGACCTGGTTGTACCCAAATACAACCAGGTATCTTTAAAAGATTTTCAATCCCGTCACCAAAAAAAAGTAGCACTAGTTTCGGCTGATGAAACTATGTTGGATTTAAGAATAATGTGCATTATCATTTTTTTGACTGTCACGCATGACCCAGGCTCGGAATAATAAGTCAGCTTTGACTGACTACATGTAGCTCACGGCCGATAGTCATTGCATGACTATGCAAAATTGAGCGACGCGTTTTCCTAATTTTACTTATGACTTAACCTTTACAACACGTCTAGCTCTAGATAATAAAACGATAACCAACAGACGATAATCAGGGACTTGTCAACCAACAAGTAGATATGGTATAACTGCAGGTATTTGTTACGCGCATAGGTTATTTTATCGATCTATGGTTATGCGGAAAACACTTATCAGTCAGTTTGTAATTAGGCGACTTACGTAATTTTGTACTTATATGTACCAATCTCTGTAAATATGTTATACCTGATAACCTATTAGAGCAGATATCATTATCGGAATTACGAAGATTGGGGTGAGTGGCTTGCTTTGGGACAGGGACATGTCCAGCGGATTATGGTCTGAAGGGCAATATTATCAGATAAATTACTGGGTATGAAGAGATTTAACATCTAACATCTCAGCGTGACGAGCGCAGTGCAGTGCGGCGCAGGATTGTGTCCGCAAGTTCACAATTCTAGCACTGCTACTGTTAGTGGCAGACGCGACGCTTACCACCAGGCGAACGTCTTGCTCGTCTCGTAACTTCCCAGTATAAAAAAAAAATGCTTCCTCCCGTCCACGCGTCCTTTTCTGAGGTAGTATACTTACTTAGAAAATGTATGCACATTACTAGCAGCATCCAGCGCCCTTACGTTAGTATAATTTACTTTGGTTACCTATATGAGCTAGATCCTCCAAGTATAATTTATGATTTTGATAGTAAATGTAAACTATTTTCGTAACGCCCTATACCCATACATTTCTCTGAAGCGCTCCTAGGAAACAGACGAAAATAAATTGGCAGTGGATATTTCGATCGATAGTTTTCTGACAGTCTGACAACTATGGACAACCTAAGGGGACGGGCCAGCCCAGCGGTGTCCAGAGATGGAGCCAGAGTAATATAGATTTTTTATTTTTTTGAAATATATTTTAACGACTTAGGTAGATTGCAATTAAATTTGAAGTAGATCGTAAATCGCCATTGTTCCGGTACAGTGATTATTATTCACCCATAGTTTTTATTGTAAAGAGGACAGATTAGCCATATTCGTTCCCTTTATGCAGGGTTGCGTTCAGTATCATTATTATCTTGATCCCATTGATAAAGGAACGAATATAGCCTTGATATACCTAGCTAACATGTTTATTACACAAACAAGATAATAAGTGTGTTACAGCCAAAGTAGGTAATTAAACTAGATAATGCTATAAATAATTTTGGATATTATTAATAGTATCCAGCCATTTTGAATAATAACTACCCTATTTAGACAAAGTTACTATTACCTATAGTGGGTATAAGGGCAGTAATAATCACATTAGTCAGTAATTTTACATAAGTGACATAGTGCTGTGCACAAGATACATAGTGCTGTCAAGACAAGAATAGCTGAACTTCAAACTTTACAAAATAAAATAATTAAAACTATCTTCAGCTACCACTACTTAACGCAAACTATTTTTTTTTACAAAGAAACAAAATTAATGAACAAAAAACAATTATACGCATACAATAGTTGCCTCTTTATACGAAAAACTATTAATAAACATGTTCACACTAACTTGCTGTTCACTAAATGGAAACAAAATGTTTCATACCCCTGCACTCGCCGCCGTAGCTTCATTGTTCTGCCGAAGATCCGAACGAATTACGGCAAAACTATGATTACGTTTGAGGGTGCGCGCCTTTACAACAAAATACCCTCGGAAATAAAAAATATTAACTCGTTCAATATATTCAAAAAGAAACTTGCCGAAGTTATTATCAAAGACAAACTAGTTTAATAAAAAAAATGCAAGTTAAGCTCAGTTCAGATGGATTTGTGTTATTTGTCAATTTGTTTAAATTGTACCTACATTAATTTATTAATTTGATTTGCATTGTATACCTATTATGTGTTATAAATGTATATTAGCTGCATCTTGCGACAATGAACTACATAAAAATATTATAGCAGTGTTCTCATGGAAGTGATGTAATGTCTTATATGAGAATAAATATCTTTAAACCTAAACCTAATATCTATACATAAGCATATAAATGCATAAATAATAAATGCACATTCAGGTAAACTTGATTGCTTTAGTTTAAAAAAAAAGTTATTTACAAACTTAGATAAGTAATATATGCAATGGAGTGACACGACGAGCGAGACGTTATAGTAGCAGTGCGAGAATTGTGAAATTGCGAACAAAATCCTGCGCGGCACTGCACTGAGCTCATCACCTAAGATAGATGACAAATCTGTTCAAGCCCAGTAATTTCTTTAGTAACATAGCTCTTCAAAACGAAACACACAATAATGCTTGCACACTACTGCTTGGAGATTGAATAACTGGCAAAAGTGTGGTCCTTTCCCAAGCTCTGCAGTAGAGTCCTACCACTACAATTAGTTAAAGGTAATTAAAGGTACCTATAAATCTAATTTATAGATAAGTACTAAAATAAATAATTTAGTTATTTATTTATCTTGGTCCTTTCGTGCCAACTTTTTAAAAAATAAAACGAAATTCCAAGGAAATCAATTTGGATTTTATACCATTTTATATATGGTATTTATTTAAAACTAATAGAGCAAACAAGAAGGACTTGCTCATGTTGTACTTGCATGTTTTTGTCTTATTTTAGTGTTTTTTTGTTAGTGTTCCAATTTTACTCCTGTTTTTTTTGTAACTGGCAATGAAATTTTTCTACCCTTTCCTTCCTTTCCTAAACCTTTTCCCAATGGTTTTTACAATATTTACTTATTTCTAAAACAGCGAGCGAGAGCGCTACTTATATCATTATTTATTTATTCTGTGCCTATATAGTATATTTTAATAGATTACCTATTAAGTATCTGTAAATAAGGAAAATAGATGAATGCATGAGTGGTGGTGGTGGTGGTGTTTGAGTATGCATAACATTGTGCATAATATGCATAACAGTATGCATAATATTATATGTATATAATATAATTAAATTAAAAAACAAAATGTAATAACACAACATTAGACTAAAATACCTACTATACTAAAATAATGAACCTAAAACTAAAAACCTGAAAAAATATAATATAATAACTAAAATATATCATTAAAAGGAGTCCCTTTAGGCAAGGTTCCGAAGATACTGGCAGCGTTCCCCCTTTGAATAGCTAGACTAATTCTTTGTCCGAGGTAGCTGCCAGCTCTTCGGTCTCCTGTGATGTCGACTAACCTTTTTGCTAATTCCTAAATTATACCGCGTGTTAGTTTGAACACCGTTATCCTTCTAGGTCTCTAGGATATCATTGTACTCATGAACCTATATATTTTCCTATTAAATTAATAATATACGTATAAGCTTACTTGTAATAAAATAAACATTCAGTTAAACCCGTAAAAACAACGTTGTATGCTTTCGTTGCATACTAAAAACTCTATCTCACTACGGAACCTCAAATAAAAATAAATATTGGGGGGACATATTATATTTTCATAAACACCTATTTACCACAGTCAAGCTTGTATTTAAAAAAAATTGGCTACTAAACATACTACTATACAGGGTGTTAGTTTGAACACCGTTATCCTTCTAGGTCTCTAGGATATCATTGTACTCATCGTTACGAAACAACTTTTACTATGGGACCAACCTTAAGATCCAAATAAATGTTTAACGAAAAGTCTTGTCGTGAAAAGTCGTGGAAAGTTTTGTCTATCGAAAAGAATCTTTAGAATCATTCCAAAAAACCATTATAGTAATAACACAGAAAACATTTCCCTTACAGTAACCTACAAAATTGTCTCTAGAATCACTACTGCTTTTTCTTTTTCAAACTCTGTTGTTTACTGCCACTGCTACGGCTTTTAGGCCAACATAATCTCAACAACACTACAAATCCAAGCAGTGTTCCTAAGAAAACGGCTAAAATGTCTAATCCCGTATATTTGTAGAAAGGAACGTCAATTGCAGCAGATTTTAAATCGATATTCTTGTACCTAGCCGCGTATTCTGTCCAATAGACAGTACTGTCCATTGCTGATTGCGGCCTGTCATGCCAGGCTCTGGATAGCTGCTTTACTCGTGCTCTAAACCTGAAAAAGGAAAATTACTTTGTAAAAGAGTATATTTATTGAACTAACAACGAAGTATAATTATAACGGTTAAACTACCCAATTAAAACTAAACTAAAATTAAAAAAATTATAATCGATATAAGAGATCGTTTAAAGTATCTATAGGTAGCTATAACGATCTCTTTAAAAATATGTAATATATGTTGTTGGTTTCATAACATTTGTCAATTTAAGAATAACCAAACATTTACACAATATATATATTTTAATACTGTCAAGTGACGAGACGAGCAAGACTTTCACCTGGTGGTAAGCGTCAAGCCTGCCACTAACAGTAGCAGTACGAGAATTGTGAACTTGCGAATACAATCTTGCGCCGCACTGCACTGCGCTCGTCACCCTGAAATATCAGATGTTAAATCTCTTCATACTCAGTAATTTCTCTGGTAGATGCAATCTGCTAGGTCAATATGCAAGCATTTGGCATAGTCGGCAGAATTCTATACAAATCTGTGTTACAGATTGAATAAACTCTTGGAGCTACTTCTTCTGGAACTTCTAGACTTGTTTTTAGCTGACTTTAATAAAAATCAAAGCATTCTCGATAATAAGTATACATATTTTTATTTGATTTTTTTCTTTTATTTTTCATGCTTGTGTCATCCACCTGTCTAGCATCCGTCCATGCGTCCGACCTAGTATTATGACCTGTATCAGTTGAAATGTTCGTAGAATTTATTTTTATTATTTTATTTATTTATTGTATAACATAATAATTATGTTTTATTATGGCAAATTCTATCAAACCCCAATACTTTCGGGGTTGCACGTAACGCTATTACTAAGCCGAAAGGAGGTAATTAAACTTATAATGATTGTGAACAATTTACACTAAGCTACTTAGATTTAGATTTATTCGCGGCAATGTATGGAACAGCAATTTTTTTTACTGGGTTGGCTCTATCTAAAAGATGTTCACAATGATGAAAGAAGGTCTTTGTACGACCTTCTTTCGGCTTAGAAATACTGTGAAGCGTACCCTGAACTTTTTAGTAAGCATGAAAGCGCGGTTGTTCGGAACACTCGGGAAAGTTCGACTCGCAATGACTAACTGGTAGTTTTTATTAGATTTAGATTTATTTTATAATGTAAGTATGTATAGTATTTTTTTTAATTCCCAACACTGCATAATTTTTTTTATGTAATCGAATGGTCTGGCGGTAAGCATCACGTCTGCCCATAACAGTAGCAGTGCGAGAATTGTGAACTGGCGAACAAAATAATTTACAAAATTATAGCTGCGCCCCGTGGTTTTACCCGCGATCGTTGGGATAAAAAGTAGCCTATGTTTTATTCCAAGGTATAAGCTACCTCTACACGAAATTTCATCCAAAATCCATTCAGCCGTTTCAGCGAGAAGGAGTAACAAACATACACACATACACACACGGCGACAAACTTTCGCATTTATAATATTAGTGAGGATAGTGGGGATAAAAAGTAGCCTGGGGAAAGCTCTGATGAGCTCTTTGACCTTATTCCCGCATCGGAGTTCCACTACCGCACATCCCGCCATCGTCTAAAGGCTCACCCCCACATTTTGCAAATCTGGAAATCCCACACCGTTCGTTTCTGGCGCTCATTTCTTCCGCGCACTTGCAATATGTGGAATGTCCTCCCCGCGAAGGTCTTTCCGAGGAATTACAATATGGAGCGTTTTAAAAAGGCATCTACTCACATCTCTCTGGGTTGGCAATGCATCGACAACATTTCTAATGTTGCAGGTGTCCATTGGCGGCGGTGAGCTTACCATCAGGCAAGCCGCATGCTTTTTTGCCATTATATGATATAAAAAAAAAACCTATGTTATATTCCAAGGTAAGTAAGATACCTCTATACGAAATTTGGACCTAGGTATGTCCTAAAACTGCATCCAGAATCACCGGAGGACGGGCAGTAGCGTCCTCTTGGTTAACGGTGGTAACACTCTGCGATCCCCAAGCCGCCTGCCAAGCGTGGGGATTATGGAAACCCTTCCCTATTAAGGCCTTAGTCAGCAGTGGACGTCTTCGGGCTGATGATTATATGAAATTTCATCCAAATCCATCCAGCCGTTTCAGCGTGAAGGAGTAACAAACATACACACACACACATACAGCGACAAACTTTCGCATTTATAACATGAGTGTGATTAGTGTGATGTATTCACCACATCTTTGTAAAACAACTCACTTCGGGTCCAAAACTGTCTTCAGTTTCTCTAGAAGCAGTTCTTTCGTGAGCTCAGTGACTTGTATCTGAACGCCCAGTCCGCTTTCTTCTATCAACGCCGCGTTGCCAGGCTGGTCTCCGAACACTGGCATGCCGACCATGGGGACTCCGTGGTATATGGCTTCAGTGGTCCCAAGCATACCGCAGTGAGAGTAAAACGCTAACACTTTTGGATGCGCTGAAATAATACATGATACAAATAAAAACAATTGTATTCTAAAACTCTGTACAATTTTTGCCTGACTACTGGGGAACATATTCGCAAGAAAGAATTCACAAAGATCCTCGATCTTCAAGTTCTTCTGGGGTTCAGAGATAAAATATGAAAAATTACTGATTAATAATAAGGGTCTTATTTAAAAAAGTTGCTTAAATAAACAAACGTCATTTAACTTCTGCGCAATACGAAAATGAAGTGCGCAGCAGTAACTAACGTCATTTATCTTTAAGCTGGCGGCGTTTTAAACTTAGACCCTAATTGTACTTAAGCATGACTGAGTCATGCGCGACGGTATTTTAAGTATTATTTTGATAACGCAACACTTTACTGCACTTTCTAATTTTCCTAGCCTCAAAATTTCAAGAAAATTTAAAATTGTACTCTATAAAACTACGTACAAAGTTTCTTGAAAATTCGATCATAGGAGATCGTGGAACAATGAATATGCAAATAAACACAAAACAAAAATGCGAGTCATACAAAATTCGGAGACCATCGCTTCGCTTGGTCAAAAAGTTATTCAGGATCGCTATCGATATTTTTGTTTGAAATTTTTCTTTTTAGGTTAGCTTTGTAATTGCAATTTTTTTTATACTTTCAAGTGACAAGACGAACTAGACATTCGCCTGGTGGTAAGCGTCACGCCTGCCACTAACAGTAGCAGTGCCAGAATTGTGAACTTGCGAACACAATCCTGATCACCCTGAGATATTAGAACATAAATCCCTTCATACCCAGTAATTTATCTGGTAACATTACCCTTCAAACCAGAACACAGTAATGCTTGCACACTACTGCTTGGCGGTTGAATATCTGGCAAAGGTGTGGAACTTCCCCGGGTGGGCAGTAGAGTCCTACCACTACAAAACATGTAGGTAAACAAGTCTAATAATCATAACTACTTAAGTACTTATTGATCTCATAAAAGTAATGTGAAGTGTGAAGTGAAATGAAGAGAAGTAAAGTATAGTCATGGAACCAACCTAAGATATCATTCTGCGGCATCCAGTTAGCTAAGTAGATGTTTTTAGGGTTCCCTGGCAAATTTTTTTCCTCCCATTTCCATATTATCCGTTGCGGCAGCTGCGTTAGCGCTCCTATGATTGCCTCCACTTTATCTCTAGGCGTAGTATTGGCTCTCAGCATTGATCCGAAACTGATATAGATTACTCCATGCTCAGATTCATCTATGAATTTTTTGAGGTCCTGAAATGTTATCACCCAATAATTTACTAGACGTAGATGTAGATATAAATGTTATACCAAACCTAGGTGGTGGTGTTAATAGAGTAGTAGAGACTCTTTCTAGTGCTAGTAGAGCTAGCTCTTTTTAGTTTTAATTGATATGAATTTCAATTCGCATTTAACTGTAATTCATAACAATTAAAACTAAAATATAAAAACCAACTATAACTACCATCAAAAGCAAATTAATATTGAATAAAAAAGGCACTGCAATAAAAAAGTATCAAGATCAAACTTCATAGAGTTTCTGGCGTGCGTTCAACCGTTACCAACATTCCATTTCTATCATCCGACCAGCTCTATCGTAGCAATCGTAATGCAGCACATTTATCATAGTATTGCCATGCTCACACATTCGCTAAGTTGCAGATGCTTTTATTTAAACATTTGAGGCTATTTACTTAATAAGCCGTGGTAGCTGAATTGGGAGACAGCTCGACTTGAAATCGTGAGATTCGCAGTTTGTAATTCCAGGCCCGTACCAGTTTATGTACGGTTTTTTTAATACTAGGTACCTACTCGATTTTCAGTGAAGGAACACATTTGTGTGAAAACCTGCATATGTGCTGGAGAAGAAATTCAATGGGTTCATGGTATGTAAATCCAACAACCTGTAGCTGGGTTAGCGTGGTAATTATGACCCTGTCGCCTTCGAAGGCAATGTTCAGCAGTGGACTTTCATGTTACCTAATATAGTATACGTACTACACATGAATATACAGGGTTAGTTTTAACATCCTTTTAAGGGCATATTCTGTACAACAAAACAAAAATCTTTTACTATTGGGCCAACATTGAAATCGCGAGCTGTTCCATACAAAAGGTTCATCGACCTTGGGCAAAATGTATTGGCCAGCTGATAATGTTTTTCGCGATTTCAATGTTGACCCCATAGTAAAAGTTGTTTGCTTTGATGCATAGAATATGTCCTTAAAAGGATGCTAACTGACTAGAACGTGTATAAAAACTAGCTATCTTTTAGTCTTCCGCGACTCGCTCCCTACATAATTTACGAGCGTTTTGATTATCAATTTTAAATTTTATCAAATTTATAATATTATGAATTTAATTAGCTAGTTACGTATTTATAAAAGTCACGGTAGATACTATTTTCGGATCTTTTTCTTTATGTGAGTCCAATCTTTTAATCTTATCTGGAGTTAATAAAGTAGATATATAATGTCATCATGACCGCTTGTTGTGATGTGGTATGATTTTAGCGTATCTATATTTAGCGTACAGTTTAGCGGTTTAGCAAATATGCTAGTCTCGGTAGTAGCTACATACGAGTATTTTTTGAGTCTCTCGGGGTTAATAGGTACCTATGTTGAATCTGTTGTGTTGTTGGGATAGGCCAATCATTATTTTATTTCAGACTTCATAAATGTTCACCGCGGTTGACCAAATTGTTAGCGTTGATTTGAGCCAAAGTACGAAGTATTAACCTTGCAAAATGGCCAGCTTAGGCTGACCGCACAATAGCTACTATCGCGAAAGCGATAGCTGTTTCAGCTACCGCTTTGTCTCGTGCAGATCCAAAACGACGCTGTGTTGACGCGGAGCAACAATTGTGACGCGGCCGCTTGTTGCTCTTACCACTGTTTAATCGCGCAAGCTACCAATTGCTTAAACGATAGTAGCCAGTGTGCGGTCAGCCTTACTATAACTACTAGTTGATCTATTGGTAATCTTAAAGTTTATTAAAGTAGATAAATTGTACTAAGAGTTTGTTCATAATATAAAGGACCTCACGCCAAAATTGTCTATAGACTTACCGCAGGCAGCTCTTTAGGTTTTGCGACGTGATAGCCACCGACTTCTTTAACATTGGCCGGCAACATAGCTGGGCCAGAAAAAGTGTGGTGTTGGTACAACAGTAGCATTTTTATGTTCTTAGCGAGATCTTCTAACGGAGGCACATCGTCAAAGTACTGCGCTATAGTATTCTCGTCCACTCTTTGATCAAAATATTTGTAGAGAATGTTAGAATATGCCATTATAATGTTTCTTTCTATTCTCTGGTAAAATGTAGGTTTGGTGCCACCTTCGAGGAACATTGATGACATGTATGCTGGGTTATACTGCATTCCGAATCTTTGGTAGTGCCACGGCATTAGCAAATGTGAAGTCAGACCCACCACTGGAGCTCCCAGTTTGTGAGCGAGGGCCAAAGGACAGTCAGTTTGAAACTGCTCCACAAGAACCACATCAAACTTAGCGTTCGATTTCCACAACTGTTGAACATTTTCATCACTGAGCAGCAATTTGCAGTTTTCGGTCCCATACTCAACCAGGAATAAGCTGATTTGAATAATACTCCAATAAGATCTCTCGATTGGAAACACGCCTTCCAAAACCTTCGATCTTCCAGCTAAACTAATATCATTGTAATTTTGTATGGGTTTTTGTTGAGGGAAATGTGATATCACAGTCAAATTATGTCCTCTCTTCGCCAACTCACGCAAGAATGGTTCAAAAACAAAGAAGTGACTTTTTCCTTCATATGGAAACACTCCTAAAATGTTGAGAGACCCAGCTTGATGTAAGCTAACACCGAACATTAATATTATTTGTAGCACTGATAATCTCATTTTGCCGATATGTTGTGCCTATCTCGCTGCAGTGGAGCGACTGGTGAACAATTCTAGTGGTGTATTTATAAATAGAGATAAGACCATGTGCTTCAAGATAATTTCGGGTGTTAACAAGACCATCTTGAAGGTTTGTCTAGTTAATATTACTTGGTCGCACAAAAATATTTGCATATACTGTGTTTGATAGATTTTAAGCAAGATAGAAAGATGTCAAGGTGAGAAGTCTTAAAATAGATCTGAAATGCTGTCTAATTTAGAATAGATCGGCGTTTACCTTCGAGGCAAGAAATCATCGTAAATTTTCATGATTAAATAAATTGAACTAAAATGGGTACCTAGGTAAATGAAATTAGTTTATTATCACTTCAGTAATCAAATAAGCACATAATTCATTTCTGCTATACATATATATTACATTATTTTATATTATTATATTCTGGTAGTACTTATTTAGACTAGATAAACATACGCAACCTGGACCTGGACCTGAGTATGTCCTAAAACTGCATCCAGAACCACCGGAGGACGGGCAGCAGCGTCCTCTTAGTTAACGGCGGTAACACTCTGCGATCCCCAAGCCGCCTGCCAAGCGTGGGGATTATGGCAGCCCCTCCCTATTAAGGGGGAGGCTTGCGTCCAGCAGTGGACGTCTTGGCTGATGAGTGAGTGAAACATACGCAAAAAATTAAAAAACCAATCACGTTTGTAAGTCTTTTATTACTATTATTTTAATATTATAACAACGTGATCATAAACTTAATCTAACTTCAGTCCCGTGTAAGTACTTATAAATGCTTTAACTATACTGGTTTCACCCGTTAGAGTTTACTCAAATTTCACTCTCTTCGATCGTCTATCTTCACTCACTGTTTCTTGTATCGTCGCTTCACTTTGGCAGCAACAACAGCACAATACAGAAAATATTTTATAGAACACGTACGTCAAGATGTAGAGTACTAAACCTACGAAAGCTAGGACATCTAGTTGGAGCTGCTGGTACCATGGCAGGGTCGGGAGAGAGGACTGAAGGTTGGGAGCTCCTCTGTGACGAGCTACGTACTCGGTCCAATAGATGGCCGTCTCCAAAGCAGGCATAGGACGATCATGCCACAGCTTAGAAATTTGTTTAGCACGCTCTTGCCACCTGAAACAAAATATCGCTTTGTATCATTCTATAATCATAGTATTATTTTTTCTGGGTTTTAAAGGTGTTTTATTTTAAACAATTTTACATTAACGTTGACTATGAAACTAAACTAAAACTAGCCTATTTACAATATACAATGGTACCTATACTACATTAGACTATTCAATGATACCTTATCGATGACTTAAATGATATTTCTATATGCTAAGTGGTTGATTCAGTTGCTTGTTCCTAAAATATAATCAAGGCCCATTTTATTAACCATCGACTAGACCATCGACCTTTATTTTATTTCTACACAAGTCTAATTATAGCTGGTATAAAATACCAACGAACGAGATTGTTAGATTTAAAGCGATATTAGCATTCTGGTTTGGTATAAAAAATGGTTATACGAATATAGAAAAGAGATGCAAAGCCTTATTATTTCTGGGGGGTCGTCCTAATAAAACGGGATTATGCGACCATCGCTAGTTCGCGCGAATTTTGATCGTACATATCCGCTGAAATTCATCCAGCCACTAAAAAGTTAATTAAGACACCTATTAGATATAAATATAATTATTATTACATATATAATTACTAGAGATCCCCGCGACATCGTCCGCGTGCGGAAGAAATTCGGAACGCTGCGCTCCCAAAATTCTCAACTTTAAATCATTCCGAGCAAACTCTACCAACTCTACCAACTCTACCGACTCTACCGACTCTACCGACTCTACCGACTCTACCAACTCCCCCCCCCCCCCCCCCAACTTCCTTTGAATGAACTACCCAAATATCAATTTTCATCACTATAACTTCAAAAACGAAGAACTTTCTATACATAATTCCACCCCCCTTTCACCCCCCAATTCCACCCCACTTAAATCGTCTCTGTCAAAAAAATATTTGAAAGCAGTATTTTTTATTTTAAATGAACTATCCAAATCCAAATTTTCGTGACTAAAAGTACAAAACTAAAGGACTTTCATACAAACTTCTCCCCCCTTTTCCCTTGGGGGTCGAATTTAGAAAATCCTTTCTTAGTACACCCCTCCGCATCGAGACGAATACACCCTCCAAATTTCAAGTCTGTACGACCAGCGGTTTGGGCTGTGCTTTGTCTGTCAGTCAGTCAGTCAGTCAGGACAGAGCCTTTTATATATATAGATATATAGATTTGATCGTTAATTCGTACGACAAAAATTCACGTGAACTAGCGATGGTCGTGTAATCGCGTCCTATTAGGTTGCCTGAAGGTTAATGTTATCATAATTAAAATAACAATATCTCACTCTGTGTTGTTATGACATAACAATAATTCATATTATGCTCGTAATGCAGAATATTTCAACCTTATCGTAACGTTGTTCATTCATAGTAATATTATGATGTCACTGACAGCTCTGCCTGGAGCTGTCTCTTTTGCATATTATTAGCTTTTTTAGGGATAAAAAATTTATTCAAACCAGGTGAACGTCTCGCACGTCTAGGCACTCATTTTATTTTAATTTTCCAAATCCTAAATATTTTAAAAGGTCCTGAAATAGACATTATTTGAACATTTATCTTGTTCAGCCATTTAAATGGCGTTGTATGAAAAGTCCTATTTTTATAGCTGCAGAAAAAGCCGCGAATAGTAAGCGGCACAAATACGCGGCAATGGAGCCACACTATTGTTTTGTGTCTATTGACGTAGATTCCACAGGCGAACAGGAGCCGAAGCCAAAGATTTGGTCAGCGAGATATCTACCGCTGGCACCGGATTAGTGGGGGGAATGGTGACTCGTTCCTGGTGCAAAGGCTGGTCATTACCCTCCAGGGCGCAAATGCCGCCAACGTCATGGGCACCTTAGCACCAGGTACAGTCAGGAGTAGGTTATTTGATTAGTCGGACTATTTCTTCTGTTTAATTTAATTTGATGGCTTAATTATTTAAAATGTTAAACATGTTTACATTAATATAATGTGTAAAACTGATAATACAAATGTCTCAAAACTTTGTAATAAAATCAATATAACTTTGTAATAAGATATACATCTTATTTATTAATTTCTTAATGTTTTTATTTCAAAATCTGAATGGATTTAGTTACTGAATAAATGTAATAAAAGTACTTTTAAAAAAGAAATCAACCGACTTCAATTTCGATTAAGTACTTGGATGACATCTTTTTTCCAGTTATTTTGATTTCAAAACCAAACTACTGAAGCGATTTTGATGAAACTATGGGACCAAACTGAAAGTATCCTTACAAAGAATTTTACAAATCGGTTTATAAAAGACGGATATCTGAGGAAACAAAAAATATACATACAACCGAATTGAGAACCTGGGGTCTTATTTTTAAATCGTACGCAAAGTTGCGCATGCAAGCGGAGCCGACTTTCGAACGATATTGAACCATGTCAAACAATACGTTATAAGGTCGGCTCAGCTCGCATGCGCAACTCTTGCGTACGATTGGACAATAAGGTTCAGGCTCCTTTTTTAAGTCAGTTAAAAATAATGTCCAACTTACGTTGGGTCCAAAACCACGTTAACAGCGTCTAAGATTAGCTCCTTCTTGAAGTCCTGATAAGAGACGACGGTAGCTAGTCCAGTGTCTTCCAACGCCGCAGCATTGCCATACTGGTCTCCGAACAGAGGCACTGCAACCATTGGCACGCCAGCTTCTACGGCTTCGATGGTGCTTAGAATTCCAGCGTGAGATATGAATGCCTTTACATTGTAATGTTCTGGAAAAAGACACAGAAATATCAACATTAAGAACGTAATGTAGGTACTGATGATGGTCGATGACCACAGTAACATTTGTGGTTGTGATAATAAATTATACTTTTGTCGCTAACAGTACAAACAATAATTATGGTATGCGGGACGAACAAAGGCAAATATGACCATGCGAGACGAATAAAATACTTTTTAATGTTGTGGGCCGAAGACTCTGGACGAATATGTCATAAATCGTAAGTATTGGTTCCTAAAATATCTTTGGCAAATGTTGAAAAAAATCTAGATTGTATTTTGTATTATTTAGCTGTTACGTGTCCTTGCGTTATAGATAACGAACTACTGATATGACAAATTCTCAGAAGTCCGATCCTCGGACTAGTTAATCGGACTAAATAGGTCTCAGTAGTCCGATTCTTTAGTACCATCTAATTGCTGAGACAAAAAAGTCTCATCGGACTAAGTAATCGGACTACTGAGACAAGGCCAAAAAACTAGTTACCTATGTAACTGATATAATCATCACAGAAACAAACGAGTTTTTTTTATTATTTATTGGCATCGCACTTTGTGCATTCTGCCAGTGTCAAGTTTAAGAATTTTCAAGTTTTTTTATTAAAATCAAGTCAAATATGTCTTGAAATCACAGTTAGTCAAACGAAATTAGTCTGATCGAGTCCAAGTCATGCCCTAGTAAAGTTGTGGTGACTTTACTTTTACGTAAGTAACTTCTACGTAAGACTAGCTTCTACGGAGTTCTGAAAACAACACGAAAATACATGTTTCACCTCATTATATCACTTGCCCACGCTCGTGCATGTAATTCAACACTCAATGAATAAAACACCACCGTTTTTAATCATTAATTCGCGAAAAAACACAAGTTTAAGAAAATAATATAATGCAACGACATGACTTTTCCGTGTTCCCGCCAAAACACCACAAACGAGTTTATTGATCGCCGGAGCGAAGCAAAGGTCTCCGAGTCTAAAGGTCTTTAAGTCGAAGACGGTGTTTGTCATGCATGTCATTTATATTTGTTCGACGATATGACGATAGCGCGCGCATCGATGATCCGATCTTTAGGAAATTTTGTAAGTAAGTAGTTCGTGCAAATACAATTATAATGTTCGAATAAGAGCCAAATTGGTCGAGAGGACTCAATCTCTGCGGACTACTTATATTTTGTAGGAATTAGTAAGTAATAAAGTGGATCACAAGTGGATGTGATAAAATTCTGTAACACTATATTATGCCAACATCCATAGGCATGTACCAAACTAACATCCTTAGGCATGTACGAAACCAACATCCATAGGCACATACCAAACCAACCAACATCCCTTGATATAGGCACATCGTAAAGAACCAAACCAACATCCATAGCCACATACCAAACCAACATCCATTTATATAGGCACATCGTAAAAAAACAACATTCATAGGCGTATTAGGTACTCACTTAGAACATTATACTGCGGGAACCATCGCATAGTCATTACATTTTGCGGCAATTCTACTTCTCCTCCGTCCCATTTCCATAAGATTCTTAAAGGTAGCTTCCGGAAGACCTCTAGTAGTTCGTCCAGCTTGTCTTTAGGTAGCGTAGAGTCTTTTACTGTGGAACCCAGGTTCACGTATATCACGCCATACTCAGCTTCATTTATGAACCTCTCGATCTCCTGAAATTTTTCTTTTATATCGTCAGAATGTTTGATATAAATTTAGATACGTAAGTATAAGTATATACGGTAAGATAGGTATCAGCGCTCATCATTATTTTTGCTTTAGAATTTCAAGATAAGTAATCTCCAAATTTAATCCCACGCACAAGTCTATAAAATCATCCTATAATTTCTGATGATGTCAAGAAAAACGATTTAGTCTCTGTAGACTGAATTTATCCTTGAAGCTATTATTATTGTTTACTCACCGTTGGAATATTTTTTGGTGGCCGAATGTGAATTCCGCCGACATCGATAACATTATCGGGCCTGGCAACACCGCCGAATAACGACTGGTGTGTGTTTACAAACGAGAGACTCGCGTTTGACGCTATACTTTCTAATGACGGCAGCTCGTCTCCAAGATACTTGTACAGGTACACGTGGTCAGTGACCTGCGAGCCTACATAATAAACCCAGTTTGTTATGTGGTACAGAATGTAACTCTTCAACCGCTCAAAGAACCAGGGGTCCTTGCCGTACTCCAGTCCAGATTGCGTTACATACGCCGAATTGAAACTAATACCCAGTCTGTTGTACTGCCATGGTTGAATGGGCTGAGGATTGAATGCTATGTAAGGCGCACTCAAATTTGCCGCCAATGCCAGTCCACAGTCACTGTTATATGACTCGACTAGTATCACGTCATATCGAGGTTGCGTCCTTATCATATGTAACACTTGATGATTGTTCATTAAAGTCTTGCAGTCATCGTTTCCTGCTTTAGTCGCTACCAGTGTTTCAAACGGCACTCGTGACACTTCGTTCACTATCACAGACTCGAACGACAGTCCTTTATACACTTGTTTATTGTCACTCAAAAGAATGTCCTTGTGCGTCGCCGGAGCGTTGCTCATTTGGAAGTGACTGATCAATGTCACTTCATGGTTCCTTTTGGCTAGCTCCTGGAACAAGCTGCGGTACGTGAGGTAATTGTTACGATCCAGGGACGGAAAAATACCGAGTATTTTGTAGCTGTCCGTTGCAAACACGGTAGTGAAGAAACAGACCACAAAAAGTGTTATTTTCGCCATTTCCATGACGGACGCGTTCGTGTTGCTGCACAACTTGATGGTTACTAGGGCGTCAATAGAAGCCGGTTATCTAATAATAGGTAGTAGATGCTATGAGGTAAGCGTTGCGATGACGACACTGCTTTCGTAAGAATCAGAAATATTCGGTGACTACGCGAGACGTGGGGAGCCGTGACCTTGATGTGCATCGCCGGCGTGCTTTGGACCCGGCGATGCGACGCCGACTGACTCAGAAACTTGATATGTAAGGGATTTGAATTGTTACTATTGTAAGTAATTCAAGAACTGTGACTATTATTTATGTACCTACTCTATATGATACAATTCTGATACTGCTATGGAAACGATTGCAACTGGGACTGCGTTGATGTGTGCATTGTTGTGCTAACGTTATCTACGACGCGATTGTTTAACTTATAATAATAATAATAATAATGGACTTTGGTTTATCTATTGACGTTCAAACTACAGACAATCAAAGCAAAAGCTATGACGACCTATTGGCTCTAGTTAGAATACAATAGCATTGTAATTTGGGTGCTTGAATATAAACAAATAAGTTTAAGTATAAGAAGCTCAGCAGCTTCTTATACTTAAATTTATTTGTTACAGCTAACATACCTAGGAACATATTAGTTCAACAGTAAGTAGGTAAATACATACAGGAGTCTCAATATAAATAGAACATTCGGTTAGCTGCTACACATTAGACCCAATAGCGTTAATTTGTGGCCCATGTATTATTTTGCTCATTGTTCTAGAGCGCGAAGTTAACGTACTGGAAACTATTCTGAAGTAGGATTACCATGTCTTAGATAGGTACCAGAAAACTAAAATTAGAAAAGTCCAACAAAATGAAAATTAAGTGTAACATATTCATTTGTATTACTGTAACAACGAGTAATAAAAATAAATAAATAATAATTAAATAAATATCGGTGGAAATTAATTTCACACAGCGCCATCTAGCCCCAAACTAAGCAAAGCTTGTAATATGGAAACTAGATAGCTGATATAATACTTATATACTCTTTGTTTTGTAAATACATACTTATAATACATACTACATCCAGACACAGAACAAACATCTATGTTCGCCACATAAATGTTTGCCCTTGGTGGGGATCAAACCCACGGCCTACAGCTCTGAAGGCAGGCATGCTACCAACTGTGCTATAAATGGCGCCTTCGTGATGATACAAGTGGCTTGCCATTGTAGTGGTATCTTTAATTACTGTGGGTGGCAAAACAAAGTCCAAGGCATCACTGTATTTTACTGCTCTGCTCTTCTCTTTACTTTGACACATTAGCAGTAGCTGACTAGCAGTCTTGACCGCCCTAGGCCGTACTTACGCAGTACTTACTACCTAGTTAGCCGTCAGCCTTCTCGTCTCATTACTTCCCAACGTTGGTTGTCGTTCTGCGTTTGGCTGCCCCTAATAATTATCTGGCCGCTCTAGGCTAGGTCCTAGTCGGTCTTAGGGACAATCCCTCTCTTTGATGGTGACTCTTATTAACCCAGTCATTTCGATTGCAACAGTAACTCTTTAAACAGGAACACAATAAAGATTTTGTCACAGGCATACGCACTACATTTACCTTGGAAAGATTGTTCAGTTAGGTAGGTCCAACTTCGAAAAAGAGGTCACCCGAAGAATCCAACTCGGATGGGCAACGTTCGGAAAATTGCGTAATATCTTCTCGTACAACATCCCGCAGTGTCTGAAGACAAGGGTATACTACCAGTGTGTGTTGCCAGTGATGACATATGGAACTGAAACGTGGTCTTTAACTGCTGGCCTTTTGGAGAAACTTAGAGTCACGCACCGGGCAATGGAGAGAGCTATGCTCGGAGTTACTTTGCGCGATAGAATCCGGAACGAGGATATAGGCCAAAGAACCAAAGTTACCGACATAGCTCGCAAGGTTTGCAAGTTGAAGTGGCAATGGGCAGGCCACATCGCTCGAAGAACTGACAACCGATGGGGAAGAAAGGTTCTTGAGTGGCGACCGCGAACCGGAAGACGCAGCGTAGGAAGGCCTCCCACTAGGTGGACCGACGACATTGTAAAAGTCGCGGGCAACCGGTGGATGCAAATGGCAGGTTGTCGTACAGCGTGGCGGTCTAAGGGGGAGGCCTTCGTTCAGTAGTGGACGTCTCCGGGCTGATGATGATGATGATGATACGCACTACTGTTAACTGGCAGATCGATACCCGATACTGTGGTGATATCTACCTAAGCCATCTCCGGCAATGGTGACATACCATAACTACCAGTGAAGTAGTGTAAGTAAGTATCTGTGAAAAGCCAATCAAAGCGTTTTGCTGGACGGTCTTTCGAACTCTTCAGCTCCGGTCTTATCCGATTAGAATTTAGTCCGACAAAAGACAAAAAATGGTCACCATGTTAGGCAAGCATGGATGCGTGACCAAGCGTTACGTAGGTACCAATGAGACACCACACACTATATACCTATAAGTACCTAAATGGACTCTGTGCATAATTATATAACTTGTATTTGTAAACGTGCCTCTAGTCCACTGATTGGGTAATCATGTACTGATTAGGATAAAATGTAAGTAGTAGATACATAAATGTGAATAGCTTAGCACATTTCTCACCGTGGCAGCCCTATAGGTGCTAAATAGTGATGTACACTTATATAATGTTATTCAGAGACATAAAAGACGTACCTACAAAATATCACTGCATTTCAATATCTAAAAGCAAATAATTCAACTATTGTTTATTATTATTTAGTATTTTTCATGATATTTAAAATTCACGAGAAAAATCATCGACATATCGTAATTTTCTTTGGAAAAAGCTTTTTGTTTTCCGCAAATACTTCCTTACAATATCATGGAATATACTTTTATGCTTGTAAAGCATTCTGAGATCCAGCTGATCCTGAGAAGTTGTTACCTTACCTTTACCTTTCCAGCTTCTTTTACATTCCAGAAACTAAAATATATCGTGACTGATTCAAAAATGCCGAGTTTGCAGCATGAAATAAAAGCACAACCAGAATCGGTGGTGTCGGGTGTGTGGTACTAGTCGCAGAATAAGCATGAGTTTGTACGTATGTTGTTGTGTATGTGGTAATAGATTAGGCAATAGTGGCAGTAGTTTCGCTTTGTCTCCGCTGTGGCGAGACACTGTCATAGGGCTTCACAATAGGGCTGCGCTGCGTCTAACCTTTTGTTTTAGGTGAGATTTTTCATTTTGAAAACATGTTGGGCGCATTAGGTTGAGCTAAATGGAATATTTGAAGTGAAACAGTCTTGTTTGCAGAGTTTAGAAGGATAGTGTGATCTATAATGAAACCAATTGTTTCTGATAAATGATTTTGTAAAATTCTATTTTTTTTGTATTATTCTATTCTAATGCAGCCAGCATCCTGGGAACCTTACCGCATGGTGGCGATCTAGACGGCGTTTTTGTTTTATAGGAACTAGGGTTTTTAATTTTATTTTTTATTTTTATTTATATATTTTACTGTAAATAAGTAGTTTTTAGTATATAGTTTAAATATTTATTTTAAGTTTTGTACATATGTAAATATTATAGATATTTACCTCAAAAATAAATATTTTTTTTGTTGGCAAACGCTAACAACAATGATATTAAAAAGAATATGTACTTAATAAAAATAAAGAATGGTAGACTCTGCAAAAATACATTATTTGTTCTACTGTTTTCGAGCATATACCAATGGAAATACCAATGGCGATAAACTGCTCACATAATTTTGCTACTTTTTGCGGATATCAGCTAAACACGCATTGCACACAATAAAGTAGATTTTCACACTAACAAAATAAATTCACGTTCATATGAATTCACACAAAAACGAACTCGCAAGCTCCAATAGTCTGCAGTACCACCTACATAATGATTGAAGGTAAGAAAATAATTTTAAATTAATATAAACTTAGCAATTAGAAAACTGCTAGACGATTAATGAAGGCTCATATAGAAACAAGACACCTGCCCCGACTATCCACTCCACTCAGTTCAAAGAAACAATAAACCGTGCACCTAAAACGAAGCTCAACCCTACTAATTGACAGAAAAACGGCAGACTGTCGGATTAACAGGAATTATGGTCATTACTTAGCCGTTGTTTACGTGTAAACGTACTTAGCCTGGCCATTACGCGATGTTAAACCTTTTACAAGCGTCCTACTTCTACTGAGCGTAGGCAGTTAAGAAAATGTTAGGCAAATCCTTTAGCTCAATCACTATAAATGGTATTTCTAACTCTTTAAGATCAATTCCTTAAATTAAAATTTATTTAGGTATTAACGTGATCTTAATCTTGATTACTTCATCGTCCTACCTATTTATTCCAGTTTAAGGGTTTAAATCTTCGACCCCACCGTCATCTAAAATCACTTACACGAGATGACGTCGCCGAAGTAGCGGAACACTGATTACTATATATAGCCTTTATATAAGTGAACCTCACTGGGGTATGCAGGTAACACACCGGAAAAATATATTTATTAATAAAAATATAAGTGTAATTGTGCAATTGTGCCTAGAAACATTTAATCATTAATATTATCTAATCTGATCTACGAAATATATTTTTCTTTGTTTTTGGTGTCAGACCGGAATTTAGTATTACAATAACTGCCAATAGCTGCAATGTGCATACAGTTGTTTTGATAAAGTTTTATCAGGCGTCGGACGTATCGTGCATATCCGAACGTTTTAACTTCGTAATTAAAATTACGCTGCACATAATAATATTTTATCTTAGAATAATCTTTGAGCCTGCTTTTAACATTTCACTGCTAGAAATAGGCTCCTCCGAAGGGCGATTTCTCTATATTAAGTCCAGTGCAAGTTGACATTATTCACATTTTACCTAGTAAATTTCTCTGCATTTTACACAAGTGTGATCGTGATACGTTCTACGCCTGATAATACACTACCAAGACCACTGTATGCACATTGCCTATATACTTCATTGATGTCTATCTTACGACATATTATAAAGGTATCTTCAATAATGTTTTCTTGAGAGAAAATGGAAAAACAATCCTGTTTAATAACTGGTTATGAACAGATAAACAAAATATTCATAGCTGGTTATAAAAAATATGAAAGTGGATAAATAAATCCTGTTTAATCACTAGTTATCAAACAGCGAAGAATATATTTTTGTCGTAGCTAGTTATGAATTTTTAGTTATGAATGTGGATGAAGGAATCATTAATTAATTATACCTACGTAGGCATGCGGCGCAGCGGCTGGAAGCAAAAAATGTAAAATCCGGTTGAGTGACCTGCCTTGGGGCCATGGGGTATGTCCAGCAGAATACCTACTGTGATCTAGTATATACATTTATGCTCTGTGACTGTGATAGACTTATTGTTATAGTTAAAATTGTATATACACATTCAGCGACAATGATAAGATGAATGGACGGGAAATAAGCGCACGGATTTTGAAGACTATAATGTTGAGCGCCGGCTCTCCACTCGCTTCGGTCATACTCTGCCTTTGCGACATGCGAGCCGTACGATACGACAATACAAACTTCTAATACATGTACATGTGTTCTCTTTTTTTCATGCAGTAATTAGATTTGCTATCTCTATTTTCCGGCAAATGTAATATGCATACTTTTAGCTAGGTATGTTTGATAGTGTTGTCTTGTTAATTTTGATCGATTTGCAAGCGCTGGGCCCGTCCATTCCATTGTCACCGTCGCTGTACACGTCGAGTCTTTATAGGTACGCAATGTACTTAGGAAATAATTATAATTATGCCAACCAAAAATTACAGTATTGTAAAGTATGACATGTTTACCTGGTTAGGCACAGAAAGTGTAGTAGAGCTTGGTCATCCAGAAACCCGACCATCATTTTCAGTGCTTGAGGAATTCCAAATTTGTGACGGTAGTCATAAACTCCATTTCTGAATTGAATGCTATAGACACACTACAATAGGCTAGATGACTGTTTTTTTTATTATCCTATTAAAATGTGGCCCATAAATATAGCTGATTAATGAAAAGTTAATTAAAATCTGATCAAAAATAAGCAACTTATAAGCATTTTAATATAATGCTAGACAGAGAGGCGAAACAGCAAATCGTGACGTCACTTATCTGTACGCCATATAAATTATATTCTGACAAGTAAGGCGTGACGTCATTTTTTGTTTTGTGGGAAAGGGACAGAGTTGTCTCTAATAAAAACTTTAGACGCTCATATATCAGAACATTATTAACCGATTTAATTATTTTTTTCAATAAACATACTATATTTACTTAAATTCTTCATCAAAGCTATTGGTTTCTACGATATAAACATCAGTCATCTACCCTATTCTAATTATTACTCATATCGGGTAATACTAGAGGTATTTGCGAAATTGTGAGCTAAATTATTCATAAATAATATCTTTCATAAATTTTATAAGTCGCAGTTGCAGTGCTAAATTCCTGATAAAGTATAACGCGATTTGATTATTTACTCCGTGATGTCACTATGTTTAATCCCTCTTATTAATCAAATTCAACGCTTTTGATAATAATACGTTATCAAAGAACCAGTAGCCTACCTTTAAAGCTTTATCTAGTGATAAAAGAGATTAATTTAGTCTTTAACATAATATTAACAACATACGCGTTTCATGGTAGATGATACCACATATAAATCTACATAAGTAGGTACATCATTGTTCAAACGTAGCGGATTGATTCCATTTTCATTGTATGAACGTTTATGCAGTGCAAAACGCTAAACACCCCAGTGCGTGTTTTCTGATCCCGATATAACCTTATTAACGTCCTAGATATAATTTGAATGTCAAGAGAATAGATTTATTTACATATTTTTTCAGGTTTTTGGTCAGTTCATGTTTTAGGACACATCAATTTTGAAATTCAGTATTGGATGTTTTTTTGGTGAATTTACATACGTTATACTTACCTACCTAGTACCTACTAAGATGTTCAATTAAGGAAATGATAATAAAATTCAAAATGGCGTTAGAGGTATTTTTGTTGTAGTTTTCTTTTATAAAAAAGTTACGACATTTATATGTAGTATGCTTAGAAAGACAAGATCCAGCTGACGTAGGTTGTGACCCTGGCGAAGGCAGCTGGAAGTCCAGCTTGGCAGCCTTCCAAAGCCCCGAATGAGGTGACACCAGTCTGAAAAATACGTAAAAACTTAGGACAGCCACATTACACGTTACCTACTCACTCATTATACTCATTACGCGTGAGTCTTCGCACAAAAATACGACCTACATGAACTACGCGAAATTCATACGAAAACGAACAATAAAAAAATCGAGCCCCAGGTGAATCTTTCGTATACTTGTCAACAACATCAACAACAGCCAGAAGGCGTCCACTGCTGGACGAAAGTAGGGAGGGGTTGTCATAATCCCCCGCGCGTTTACCTACTTGTACCTACACAATATCATACGCTTATGCATTACAGGAGACTTCAAATACTTGCTAAAAATAATTTCTGAAGGTGCACCCAGATCTAAGTTAAGAATGACTCTTTCTTAACTTAAACTTCTTTCCACGTTCGGGTGGCACATTAACTCTGACAACAGGGCTGGCCACTCAGCCTGTACGAAGTTGCTTACTTTTTTTTAGCAAGGTTTCCAAGTATAATAAACAACATTACATGATGTTGTTCACTTTGTTTTTGTGTAGTAGTTAGTGTGTGTCGTCGTCGTCAGCCATAAGACCTCCACTGCTGGACGAAGGCCTCCCCCTTTATAGAGGGGTGTTGCCATTATCCCCACGCTTGGCAGGCGGCTTGGGGATCGCAGAATGGTCACCACCGTTAACCAAGAGGACGCTGCTGCCCGTCCTCCGGTGGGTCTGGTTGCAGTTCAAGGACATACCCAGGTCCAGGTTAGTGTGTGTAGTTTGTTGTAATTACATGGCAGTTATGGAATTTTAACATGTTGCAAAAATAGTTCTACAAAAGGTAACTTCACTGTGGTTGCACCTTAATACTATAAAGTACCCATGAAAAACTATTATTTCAATACAGAGAACACGCGAGGAAGCCTGCTCAAAATAAATACGCCGCTGGAAGGCCTCTGTCATGGAGGTTACTATTTTAGGACAAATAACCACGGTACCATGGCGCTGTTGTAAATACAACTCGCAATCAGCTACTCGAAAATCAACAGGACGAACAAACAAAACTAACCTGGTAAGGAAAACAAAACGTTGACAACGACGGAAAGACGTCGTTGTCAACGTTTTGTTTTCCTTACCAGAACCAATACCAACCAATAGAAAATACAATAGCTGCCTACGAATTGTTGTCAACATTTTGGTAAACTTACCAGAATTTTCCTTCCGTTGCTTTCAATAGCGAGAGGGCCGCCGGAGTCTCCGCTGCAGGTGCCCATGCCGCCGGCGCCGCTGGTGCAGATGTTGCTATCGTGGACCCACGGCCCGTACACAGAGGCGCACTCGGCATTGGTGATCACAGGCAGAGTTACCGAGCTCAAAACCTGGTTCGTTCCGATTGAGCCACCTAAAAAGACATTACAGTTTAAAAGTAAAGTATAGAATAAGTTTCCTGCGATATCACGAATCCTAATAATCGACATTATCCTCCTATACTACCCATTGCTGCTGTAAAAGGCCAACTCACCGTCAGAAGTAAGACCAAATCCAGAGGCAAGAGCGTTCCTGCCGACAAAGTTTTCAGAGAGCTCATTGCCCGAAGGAAGAGCAATAGGCTGCACTGAATCTGTAAGAAAAAAAGTCACAAATTGTCTCACATATTTAGATAATTATTATGACTATAACTAGACTTACAATTATCGGTGAGAAAGAAAATATACATAAGTAACGGGATCCTATTAAGGGGGAGGCCTCTGTCCAGCAGTGGACGAAGTCTGACCTGTCTTCGTCCGGCTAATGATGGTAGGACGAAAGATTAAAAGAATTGACAAAATAGTTATCGAGAAGCACGAAGATGCCGTTTTCCTCGACATCTCGAAGGGTTTTGAAAAGGTTTGGCACATATAATAATAATAAACTTATATTTATTTTAATATTTCTTTCAATTTTATATCTACTGCTAATGCTTAAATACACCGGTACACCGGTTTCATTGTTTGGGTAAAAGACTTTCTATAATTAACGATCGGTTCGAGTGGTCGTTGATGGCAGGTTAAAAAGCTATCAATGGCGGTATTCCTCTGGGGTTGGTGCTCTATGCAATGCTCTGCTGGACATCAACTACCTACTAAACTTTTTTCCGGTACGATTGGGTATATAGACGACAGCAATATTGCAGAGAGCTCTTATATCCAGTGCACTGAATATACAGAAATGTCTTAGACAAAGGCCGAGCCACGGTCAACGGGGACGGTCGAGTGCTTGAATTTGGCCATTATGCCAGTCTCTGACTGATCTGAGTGTTTCCAACTTGGGTGATGCCAACACGGTCAAGTTAAATGCTGCTAAGACCCAGGCGTGTCTCTCCTAAAAGGAGGCCATTCAATCTGGCATTCTACGTTTCGAAACGTTCTCGTGCCGATCGTTCGGTGCCGACTATCTTAAGCACTAATGCGTCACTCTGGCTTCTTCAAGGGCTACATTGGCTGCTAAAAAGCGGGGTATCCTTTCGGAGATGTGACGGTACTTTACACCGGAACAGTTGCTCTCACTGTGTCTAGGTCGTGCATGGAGTAGGTAGGGAGGAGATGTATCGGCTAAGTACCAACTAAAGGCGTTAGATTCTATTGAAACGTGCCAAGAAGACTATTAACATTGACTCTCTTTTTAAGGCTAAGCTCCAAAGCCTTGAACTTTGAGGAAAAGTATGTAGATTATTGGGTTTTATCGGATATATTTCGCAGAGTGTGCTTTAGATCTGAATGATCTAGATCCGCTACCCATCCTACTATTGGAAGGCCAGAAGCTCGAAAAGCGACATCGTTTCATGGTCAATGCTTAAAAAACTCGAAGGAAAGGGTCGATTGCAGTGATCAATGTTTCCATACAAATTCTATTCGGGGCTTTTGAAATCGTGAGTAGATCGGTTCCTTCTGGGCAAGATCGCTCTATCTTAGACCACATCTACGCCGTGATAGTGCTCAAACTTAATCCCATTACTTAAAGCAAATCAGAAAGGGTCGAAGAAGGTGACCATAACACTATCAAATTGAAACGTTACGAAAAACTAAAAAGGGCGTGAAAAGGGGTGGAGGGGTGAAACTTTGTATGGAAAGGTCTTTGTTTGTGGACAAAATATGGTTAATTTTGAAGGTTTTAGTTGACAGAACTAAACTAAATAAAGTATCGCTGTCCTTAGCTAACATGCCCAGTAAAAAAAGTAACAGCAATATTTTAATTAGTTTAGAACTGCCAACTAAATAATCCTTGAAAATTGACCACAGTGTATACCTGTATAGTGATGAAAAATTTGTATGTCAAAATAGGATTAGCATAACAAAATAGTAGATTGTTTACCATGGGAGGAAACAACTATTTTTAAGGCGAGAGTGTTTCTTTGAATCCAGAGCGTAGCGAAGGATTCTAAAGTAGAATCCTGAGCGCAGCGAAGGATTCAAAGTACTCGAGCTTAAAAATAGTGTCGATCCCGAGGAGGACACTCTGCTTTTTATCACCCTCTATGAGAAAATAAGTAAGTGCAGCTTATGAATAAGAATAGTACCTACGTTTATTTCATTCTCATATTCACACTCACTTCTCACTTTTTATTGAAAAGATATACTGAGTTTAAATGAAACAAAGTAAAATCCGAATTTAAGTAAACAATTACGAACAAAGGCGGAATGCATTTCGCGCGCCTTCCTCTTTCAAATAGCCTGTTACTTGTTCATACAATGTCTGTGGTTGATCTCTTTGTGATTGAAACTTTTATTAACAATATCCACATTCCAAATTCAAAACAGGGCAGAAATGAGCTGTTTGCGACGAACAAAGAAGGTATTTTTGAATAGATGTGATAAAAACATTATTTTTTGCCAATTGTATCTAAAGGGATCTAAATCTATCCCATTTTCACGGGGAGGAAAAAATAAGTTAATAACGCAGCGGTATGGAAGATATTTGGGAGCAGGGCGAATTTCCTCCGCAAGCCGATGGAGTCGCGGGGCGACCTCTAGTTACCAATAAGTCTTTTAATGGAACTGTTACTTACTGGAAAAAATTAGAGAAGAAGGCAAGCGGAGCACTGCAACGTCATTTTCTGCCGTATTATAATTCCATCCAGGGTGCATAGTCACGTCTCTAGTAGTTATGCGCTGTCCACCGCTGAACAGGGAGTTGGAGCCGGCGACGACGGTGAACGCCTGAGCGGTGATAGTGCCGTCATGGTTGCAGTGAGCGGCAGTGACGGCCACGTTCGAGGAAATTAGAGAGGCACCGCAAACTGAGGTGAAGATCCACAAAATTTGGATGACTAGGCCGAGCTGTGTAACATAATAAAAAATAGAGCGCTCTAATAAAACTTTACCTAAATCTAAGTTGTAGCATGGTGTTTTATAAAATGCAAAATATGTAAAAAAAACAGTTAACGATTACATAATACCCCTTTTTTTTATCGGAAAAAATCTTGTATTAATATAAAATTTGCCGTTCGATACATTACCGAACTAGCGGCATCTCGCGGCTAGTACAATACAAATGTATAAGCCAGCAATACAAATGTTGGCCATGCGAAGGCAAGTACCAATGTGTATTGCTAATTAGCCTAGACTTTGCTCGTCTTCGTTCACCTAGCTGGCCGAATGCAGGCCAGCGTGAACGCGTTGGAGTCAACAATCTTCGTACACGTCAACAAGGTGGGTTTTTAAGGGTGCCTGAGTATTCGTATGAATCGTGATCATACCAAGATGAGTTGACGTTTATGTATTTACATGTACGTCACCTAGAATAGAATTCAAACGCGTACGCATGCCTTGGTTGAGACTTGGCGGGCTAGGACCAACATGTATTGCCGGATTAACAATTTCGGTTTTGTACTAGTTTTTAATAGGAAAAATGTGTAAAGACAGTATGTTTATTTATTTCATACGAACCTGGTAGGGAGTCTGGCTGATATCAGAGTTTGAACCGCCAACAATTCGCTGGTTGAAATTTTGCTCTTCCAAGGTCTTTATCCTGGTGGCTTCAGGAATACCGAACTTTCTGTGGTAGTCAAACACAGGAGACTCCTCAGCAGCGGCCACGACGGCCAGGGTCAAGATAACAGCTGCAAACACGGCCTTCATTTTGAAACGGTTGTCGGAAAGCCATGAATCAATCGTTTATATATGTTCATTATCTAATCTTAATTAACTAACCAATCTTAAGCGGACTTCAAGTTTAGGGAAGATTAAGCCACTGTCGTTACATATTTAAAATCGGCTACGATAGCGTGGGTTTTTTCAGAAGCATCACAGTATTTTATCAATTGGCTGCACTTAAGGACTAGCTTACATACATTTTCGCATTGATTTTGAGCCGACTGAACAGTTGGATTTTGTCAGGTATTAAAAGATTTAGATAAAGGTGATTTGATTAATTCGAATGAAATCTGTTTGTAGAACAAACACAACCAAATTTTTAGCTTAATTTAAAACATCATGCACCTTCCTTACATCAATACCTATTTAAAACTAGCGGTTGTGCAAAACAATAACCAACCCGACCGACTTAAAAAATGGGGGTGGTTTTCAATTTTTTTTTAAATGTTTTTACCTCAGAATTCCGTCGTTTATGAACCGATAAAAAAACACACATTTTATTTGAAAGGATATACTTTCAGATTAGTCCTATAGCAATTTCTTCAAAATTAGTTCGATAGTTTGGTTATTGTATCAAAATAAGTGGAAAAAAATATGTCATCCAAGTAAAGAAAATTATATATAATATTTTATTTCGTGTGACTTTTCAGTTGTGTTCGCGAAGGTGGTCCCATAATTATTAGAAGTCGGTAGTTTTTTAAATTCCTTGTTCTTACTAAAAATATTTCAAATTCAAGGTCGCACTATCCGACTATGATTATGAGCCAGATAGAGCATTTATAGTAGAGTTGTAACAATAAGAACTATTCTAACTATATACATACAGGGTTAGTTCTATTCAGTTAACATCCTTTTAAGGGCATATTCTGTACATCAAAACAAACAACTTTTACTATGGGGGCAACATTGAAATCGCAAAAATATAAACAGCTGTTCCATACATTTTGCCCAAGGTCGATGAACTTTTTGTATGGAACAAATGATAATTTTTTGACGATTTCAATGTTGGCCCCATAGTAAAAGGTTTTTGTTTTAATGTACACCAGAATATACCCTTAAAAGGATGCTAACTGATTAGAACTAACCATGTATATTATATATAAGTTAGTGTTTCTAGAGACTGATCTGAAATTTAAACCAAAATTAAGGAAAAAGTACGTATATAAACTAATTTATAAACTAACCTTAAATCTAATCTAATGTAATCTTTTTATTATAACAAGTTTTTATATTACTTAAAAAACTTAAAAGTTAATAATAACGTAAATGTAGCAGCCATGTCATGATGGTGTTTAGAACGGACTATGACAATTAAATGCACATAGGTGCAAAGTTTCGTGTTTGTGCTGTTCGCCGTTGAGGACTTCTACTATCTACGTCGTTGCTCCATCATCAGATTAGCTCGTGGCACCAGATGCATTGTCACCGAACTTACATAAGTATGCCAAATTTCAGTGGTCTAAAATTCATTTGCAAGTTTTGATTGCTGACAGACAGAAACAGCGACAGATAAAACAAAAAAAGCGTGTAAATGAAATAAAATTACAGGTATTTTTTTCTGTAGCCTACATTTTACTTAAGCTAAAGGCGTCTCGGAACCTTCTAGTAAGTGTAAAAATACCTGTATCATCAGATCCCGTTCTTCCATACCCATTCCATACACTTGATGTAACAGACGTAACTACTATAATAGTAAGCGCGTGTAAATTAGATTTTAAACAACAACAATGAAATAAGAGCAATTCCAGTAAGGTTTGCGAAATAACACGTGCTCACAAAGAGATTGAAATCAAAGTGAGTTCATTACAGCAGTGCAGTCCAGCCGAGTTGCCAGCCTTCCTGCGAATACAAATGGGATTAAAGTTTTAAGCCCAGCGGAGAACCGCCTGATTATCCACAGTGTTATTATAAAAATAGCTTCCATTAAGAAAAGTATTATCTAGGTGTAAAATCTTATTTTGTGGCGAGCGCTCCTAATGTTTTAGAGCTACTTACAAGCTGGAATTAACTCGCGGTTTATTTTTATTTTTGTGTTAAATATTCGTCCGTAATTGACCAGTATCTTGTAGCAACTGATGTATCGTAGTTAAATGTATGATAAGATGAGTGATCATTAAATAAAATATAAGAAGCAAATCTGATTACATTATCATTATTACAAATTACGATAGTAACTCTTTACTCTTTATGTTACCTTTTGACTATAACTCAAGTGCACTAATCTTGATGAAATTTGGCAAGACAGTGGTTTGCGATAGGACTTATGAGCGAGTGAATCGGTTTCAAAGGCAAGCGAGTTCCATCGTAGACTGCATCTTCGTTTATCATCAGACGAGATAGCAGTCAACACAAGATTATAAATCATTAAAAAAAAAAGTATTTTTCTGCAATAAGCGGGAAAAGTTGTACAGTAAAACCGCGTGATGAAGCTACAATACATTTACTGTTTGTTATATATATATATTTTCTTCATTTTTTTGTTTTTGTTTTGGCTATGTACGTACATTACTACAATAAACTAGAAATAAGTACAATAAATAAAAGGTAACTAATTACAAGTATTATTCGTGATTTTATTTAACTAGCTGTGTACGCGGCTTCCCTCGCGTGGACCGAATTGTTTGAAGCGCGTGACCTCATTGTACTTATAGCAAAGAAAAATGAAAGAAGATCTCGGACCGCCATATCATATATATACCATGTAAAATGTTTAGTCAATAAATAATTTTGAATTTTGAATTTGAATATCGGTGAAGAAGATGTATACGATAGAGCACGCTTGCCTATAGAGAAAGCGATTCACACGATACGATTATATCTATCGAGAAAACTGCGCATTCGCACTTAGCGGTTCGCACAATAAAAGTGGAATCGAACTGTTTCGTTCGAATTTTAGAATATCAAGCATGAAACGATGTCACTTTTCGAGTTTCTGGTCGTCTGATAGTAGAATGGAGAATGTATCTATCATGTAGTTCTGATGCACAACCTCCAAAAGTTTGACTAAAATAATACGCTTGATAAAAAAAAAAACAACTGACTTCAACTTCGAATACCTGGATGACATCTTCATATTTTCTAGTAACTTTGATTATAAAATCAAACTACTGAATCAATTTCGATAAAAAAAATATGGAACCTCTGAAGTATTACCTACCAAACAAAAATTAAGAATCATCAAAATCAGTTCAATTGGCGGTGTAAACGCGTAACATACATAAAAAAAAACATGCAGTCGAATTGAGAACCTCCTTTTTTGAAATCGGTTGATTAGGTAGACTGCACACACCATTTCATAAATAAATAAATTGGCTTCCAATGGTTACAGACTTTATTTTTTGTCATACGAAATAGACAGGCAGCAATAACCAAGCGAGATAAAGGTTACCCAATTTCCATACGAGTGGTGAAAATTACATCTTTTTTCTCGCATATGAATGTGAATGGGAAGTGTGAAGTAGAAAATGGGTCACGAAGGCATCTCGCCCTCAGTGAAGGGTGGAAGGGCGCGAATGACTTGAAAACTCGGGTTGTAAGGGGTAAGTCGCGTAGTTCTTGATAGATAGCGACTAGATGTGAAAGCAACTCTATCTACTTGTAAACAAAGAAAGGGGTCGGTTATCGCTTTCTACGAAATTAAGCCTAATTTATTATTTATTTATTATTATTTATTAAAACAGCAAATACACCACTTTCATTAATTAATTAAAGCTAACAATACAATTTAAAATATGAAGATTTCATTAAATTAAAAATACATTAATTATTATAAATAGACTAATACGAGTACTGTTATTAAAATGAAACATTATTTAGAATGTAGAAGTATATATACAGAAAAAAAGCGCGTCTTGACAACGATTAATAATACTTTAATAATTAAGGTTGACATCGGAGCAAAAACTGGCAATTTCTGTGATGGGTTTCATGACATTATTTAAAATACTTAAAAAAAAAACAGCTACAAAAATAACAAAACGACCAGACAAAAATAGCAAAAATATCTTCATAGCCTGGATCAGCTGTTTAATCAATGGTCGTTTTTCTGACAGGCCAAAAAATAAATGAAAGAAACTCATTGTAGATGGCTCTGACTTTGCGCAGACCAAACGTGCCAGTCAATGTCAAGGTTTTTATTGTCAGGTGTTTTATTTTATTTCTTGGCATAAGTATCCAATCCTATCAAAAAAAGTATGCCTTTTTGACTGGCACGTTTAGTCTGCGCTATCTGTCGAGTTGAAGGAAACTATTTTTTTTTAAATTCATGTTTAGAAAGTCACTCATTAAAAATAATATAAGTACCGCTGTCAATAACAACCTAAGACAACTAAACCAACTTGGAAATCGAGACATGGCAAAGAAAATGTAGAACCAACCACACTGTTCACTAACGTTGAAAACTAGCTGGTCTCATAAACATGACCACAACAATAAATTAGTATGCACAACAAAACTACATGTGCGGTTAACTTAGCACATCGTACATAGTTTGTCTCTCAATTCAAATTAAAATGTTTTTCTTATTTTTTTTTTTTTTTTTTAAATCTAGATATATTACCAAAGCGAAGGAATATAGGCCAAGTAGAGTGCTCAGAGCATTTACTCTAAACTACAGCTAATTATATTGTAAAAGAAAGGCTAGAAGGAAATGTAACAGGTAATGCCGTTTGTTTTTAAAGAAAACTCTAGAAAGAGATAATACAGAACGCTCAGGGCGGGCGGGACGCGGCGGCGTCGCGTAATCCGCCCGCCCTAGCGCAAATGCGAGGACGTCGCTCGTGTAGCGCTTCACAGGAGAACATGTAGAGACATATTATTTATTTTATTTTATCCCTTACAATGCTTTGAATTGTATTATAATTACTATCTGCACCGATATAATCATGATTATGATAAAAAGTAGTCTATTTATGTGTTCCGGAAAACAAACTATATCCATTCCAAGTTTCATCTATGTCTATTTCAAACACACATACATACATTTATCGACAGCATTACCTTTTATAATATTAGTGTCATTACACCTATTATATACTGTTTTAGGCAGAGAAATGTTATTAGATAGAATATAGATAGCCTTAATCCTCCAAGGTTTTAGGAGCTTACTTAGAAACATCACTTGAAGTTAAATAACATTAGATATTATTGCTCACTTCATTTTTATCTCACCTTTTTTCTCGTTTTAAACGAATATTTACTACAACCAAAATCCCGCAGAAAATATATCGCAGAGAACATATATTTTTTAAATATATTTTCGGCTCCATAGTTTTCATTTCATCCGGTTACAGGTCAAGTTTAAAAGAGGTTGCACTAAATTTTCGAGTCCACCAACAAATCCACAGCGAAGTACCTATTCGTACGTACGGCTTTTGTTAGTATTGTTATAAAACTGCTGCAGATACGCGACAAAGTTCTCAACATTATATCACTTTTGAAACATTACAAAAGAGCGCTTGAGATAACAAAGTACTTCGTATTTTTTTGACTTACACTTCTTCTCTACCACAGTTTCTTTTATGGAAGTAATAGTAGAAGAAGCAATACTGCAAAATATTATTTTTTTATTATTTTAGTGAGTATAACTTATATTAGAGTAAGTAAGTAAGCTCGTATAGGCTGAGTGGCCAGCCCTAGTGTCAGAGATAATGTGCCGCCCGAAGGCCTCTGACATGGCTGACGGTTGTTGTTATAGAAACTAGAACAAACAACCGGGACCAACAATTTAAAGTGTCATCCGACCCACGGTAGTGCTCAGAAATAAATGCCACTCACGGTCACCCATCCGAAGACTGACCGGACCGTCCGTAGCTTAACATCGGTGATCGTTTAGAATCACCTAGACAAGCTACGCCACGAGCGCTACATATTATTCATATATATTAGAGTAATAAAACGTCTTTGAATGGTGAATCTCAGAAACTTTATAAAATTAAACAATTGACTAACAAAATTATGTTGTTTGTTATTGTCACAGACCTAGATGATAGTGTTTTATAATAGCTGTTTTAAAATATACCTTACGCTTTCATGACTAAGAAACAATTTAACAAAATATTGTTACTAAATGATTATAAAAACGATTTTTTTTTTATCATCGGGATCATCTGATTTTCTTGTTCATAACTTTATCATAATTTTAGCCAACATGACAAACATTTAGCTATTTTTCCACTTTATCTCGTAACTATTAAACTGATATTTTTAGAAAAAGCTTTTGGACATTAAGTGTACCATTCCTTGCGTGATATTGAGCTGAGTTGTTCTATGTTAGTTACGTTATGTACAGAGTGGTAGGTACTTGTGGTTGCGTTCGCATGTAGTTTGCAACGGGCAAATTCGTCCTTTGGGACGTGTTCCACTCGTGCATCTCCAGTACTTACTCGAATATTTTATTGTGGCGAATTCACTGTTTAGAATGTGGAGTAGCGCAGTTGTAAAACTGTGCGATGTGTTACACCTGAGCAAAAGTTGAAAAGGTGAAAGGGGAAAGGTGGTTGAAGAGGTGAAAAGTTGGTTCTATTACAATAGAATTCCGTGTATAGAACCCGTTTAATTGAGTTAAGTATATACCGAACAGGAAGTATATAATAACCGTTAACGGCTGGGTTGAAGACTTCTAGCAAAGTTCTAGAGGGAAGATTTATTAAGCAGATGAAGCGTAGGCAGTTTAAGCGTAAAGCGGCTGCTAAAAAGTAAAAACTGGATGCAGGGAGCTGCCGAGCTCTACTGGCATACATTAGAACAGGCAGCCTTTTATAGTTCTCTGCTGGACAGTAGAAGGCTGGTGATAAAGAAAAAAGTATGGATATGTTCTTAAACTGCTTGTAGAACCCTCTGAGGACAGGCAGTAGCGTCTTCTCGGTTAACGGTGGTAAGCATTTTGCGATCAGCCAATTATGTTATGTTTACCTATTTAGAAAGCGCTTCGAAAACGCGTCTAACTCGTACTGAAAAGGCACCGTATCTCTATCCTTACCTTTCTTTCTCTCTACATTTCGGAACTCTTACCAGGGAGGTTAGATATGTTCGGCCGGCGCTCCGTCCGGGAGGACATTGCAAGGCTGAAGTCAGTGGCCGCCCGCACGCTAGCCTCGTCGCACGTAACTAAGCATACGTGATAGAAAGAGAGCGGTATATCTAGGTGAATATAGCGAGCGGTATCCAGCGCTGTGCGAGTTGAATTGCTACTTTATTGCCTAGTAGATAGAGTCGTTATTTATTTCAATTCCTTTGCGGAGTGAACTTTCTGTACGTAGTACTATTATTTATTCTGTGCCCTTACACTCTAGGTCGAAAACCTTTAAACTAAGAGTGAATAAGTTAAATCTGAGCAAGCGTGCTCTACCTTTGAATTTGTTTACGCTTCGGCGAGGCAAGGTCAAACTCGTATCCATGTCACTACTAACTGTGATCACTACTGTACTGTACTTACTGTACTGTACTTAAGTGATTTTTAATGGTTAAAGGTATTATTTTACAAATTATTACATACATACTTATAACCCGGTCAAAATATCTGTGCAACTGGGATCTATATAAATATTTTTTTGTATTATAATAGAATTATATTTTTCTTACTATACATCACATCAACAGCCGGAAAACGTCCACTGCTGGACGAAGACCTCTTCCTAAAAGGGAGGTGTTACCATAATCCCCGCGCTTGGCAGGCAGCTTGGGGATCGCAGAATACTCACCACCTTTAACTGAGAGGACGTTGCTGCCCGTCGACCGGTGGTTCTGGATGCAGTTTTAGGACTTATCCAGATCTCACCATACACACCAGGTCACACATACCAGGTCTACTTACTATACATATAACGTTTTATTTCATTACCAAAAATAGAACTAACACATAACAAACAAACATAACATTAGACTAAAATACCTACTATACTAGAATAATGAACCTAAAACTAAAAACCTGAAAAAATTTAATATAATAACTAAAATATATCATTAAAAGGAGTCCCTTTAGGCAAGGTTCCGAAGATACTGGCAGCGTTCCCCCTTTGAATAGCTAGACTAATTCTTTGTCCGAGGTAGCTGCCAGCTCTTCGGTCTCCTGTGATGTCGACTAACCTTTTTGCTATTTCCTTAAAAGCCTTAAAGCGCTATACATATTATGTGATATATTTGGATGAAAGGGTGTTTTGTTGTATAAAGCGATTGAATTGATAAATGAGTGCTAAAATAAGTGAGCATAGATATTTTAACCGGAATACTTACCTGCTTAAATTTAAATTTGTTATGCATTCCCACTGTCTTGTCTTGTGTACAAAATGTGTTTATTCCATAAATCAATTCTTGTCTATTGTCTATTGTCTTAAGTGAAAATTTTACGTCACCTATAAATATGTACCGTTTTGTATTTTATAGCCCAATTTAATCTTCGCCGTTTGATTGAATTTGTAAGTAGGTATGTATATTAAATTAGTTGCTAGGGTCATGCGTATAATCACCTAAGGTCACCGGGACAGTATGCGTGGGTCTCACGGTTCTTACTGCCTAATCCTGGGCGTAATCAAAATTAATCTCGGAGAGCAACCTTTGGCCTGTGGACCCGATGTACTTGATTACCTTTATTAACTAATGCCGTTTATCTGAACGCCTTATTGACGCGACGCGTGATCAAATCCTGGCTTTTATTTATTTGGCCCAAAGCTTTAAGCATTGCCATTCAACCTACAATGTCGCCAGCACGCTGGCAGGCACGCTGCCGACTGATAGATAGCATTTGGATTGTCTCTTAGACTTACACCCCAATATAATTCTTACGTTTTTGTGTAGTAAGTAAAGCAGTATTTTGTTGAAGTTAATACACTTGCTATTAAAATCATAGTTAAGGCCAGGATATTCCACGTATCATGCACATTTTTTTATGAGATCGATCATTAGCCTATAGCTGAATCAGGTAGGGTAATATTTAGCGGAGCAAAAATAAGGCAGTTACGCAGATTCGTGCGTTACACGAAATTATATCAAAATTAATAACTTTTCAACCGTAAAATGTTTTCCAAAATACTGTCTTTTAAAACATATTTTTTTATGTGACTATGTGCTGTAAATAGGACATGTAACTAAAAAACTTTTTAAATACACAATGTTTCGGTATTTTTTTTCTATCGAGGTAGTATAATTAATCGTGTTTTCAACCATAAAAGTTACTAAGACGGATGTTCGTCTGTAACATTATATATATATTGGCTTTAAATATAGTAATTAGACTGAATACCATTGATTTTGCGAGGAGCAACTATGGAATATAGAGCCCTTAAACGTCCGGAAACTATAAACAACTGACGCGTCTCAACACTGTTTTGTTTACGTATACAATGCGTTGAATGCGGTTTTTATGGTTTTAGTTGATAGAACGAATCTGACTAAAATACTGCTGTCCTTAGCTAACATGGATGATAAAAAAGTGACAGCGATATTTTAATTGGTTAAGATCTGTCAACTAAAGCCTTCAAAATGTACCACATTTACCACTTTGTGTAACAAAAAGGTTCAACAATAGGTACAGAAGGGTATGTATGTACTCAACATTATGAACAACTTTTACTATGGGGCTAACTTTGAAATCGCGTAAATAATCTGCTGTTCTATACAAAAAGTTCATTGAACTTGGACAAAATGTATGGAATAGCTGATTTTTCTATGCGGTTTTATGGTTGGGCCCATAGTATAAAATGACGAGAACATACTCAGTACTCACCCTTCAGTATTGTTGAACCTTTTTGTTACACGTTGTTTATGTATAACTACTATGAGTGTAAAAATGTAGGTTCCAAATATCTTATATGGCAAAGCAACTTTACCGAACTCCAGAAATAAAAAGAGCATGGGTTCGCATGAGGTAAAGTATTTCCCTAAATAGGTACGACACGGAGAAGGGCGGGTAATACGGCTGTCACAGACGGACTAGATGAATTTATTACAGGTCTCTCAGCTAATTTATTTACTTTCCTGCGAAAGTTGTCGGGTTCTTAAATGCCGGGAAAACACGGATAGCAAAGGCAAAAGCAGACTTAACTACTTCCTGCTTTTTTAGGATGTTGCTTCTTTTTGACGTTTAATCAAAAAGTAGCTCGTTGGTCTTCGGTTTGTATGTTTCACAATGAACTGAAGAGCCGGTTGGATCGAAGAACCAGATAGAATTTGGAACGTCAGTAGTGTACGGGGATCGATATAGGACACTTCTCCACACGAAAAATGAGTGAAAAATGGGAAATAATGGACACGACAAAAGATCTGGACGTTTTTTATATTTGTAGAGATGTGGAGATATGATAGGGAACGAGATGAAAATGAGATATACAAAGATAGATATAATTACCGACTTTATTAGTAGTACAGATTTTGGTACTATAATGTATCTACTGTAGATTTAGGTACCCATTAGCATTTTTGATTCCAGTTATATCTACCCATAATATATCTACTATCTTCTATCTTAAAGTATGGGTAGACATATAATTGGAATGGAAAATGCGAATGGGTACCTAAATCTACAGTAGGTACATTATACTTAGTACCAAAATCTGTACTACTAATAAAGTCGGTAATTATATCTATTTTTGTATATCTCATTTTCATCTCGTTCCCTATCATATCTCTACATCTCTACAAATATAATAAACATCGAGATCCTTTGTCGTGTCCGAATACCTGTTTGCTTTACATTTCACATAAGTAGTCTTTTTGAGCTGTTTGTTTATTTTGGGGTAATGTCGTAGCCGTAGATTAGTAATAGATATAAGAAATCGGTGTTGCACTCGCAAGCATTTTTCAGTACGCGTACGAAGAAGCGGGCAACAGCTAAGATGTTTTTACCTGTTTACCTTTATTACAACTCACTGGGCAACAGCTAGTATTAAATAATTATATTAAATTGTCTTAGCGCATAATTTTTATCGTAGTACTGATATTACTATTTCTCAAGATGGTATGAAGTGTCCTAGTTTATCATTGCCTTTGAAGAAGGCGGACTTTGGAATGAAAACAGAGCTGACTTATAAATGTTTAGGTAGGGGTATATATTTATAGGGAACTTTCGTATGGAAGTTCTTAACAAAGAGTCGTTTCGGAATGAAGAAAATATCGATAGACGCTGTTTTTGTGCTTAGGCACTCAAAAAACCTTTGCCTAAAGAAGTAAAAAATTGTATCAGTCACATTTATCACGCTAGCTTTAAATCTTCATAATGACGTGTAGGTGTGAATTCGTGAAACGAATGTGAGTGATATTTTGTACTTTAATCATTTTAAAATACAGTCGGAAGTTAAAAAGCTAGAGTGGATGCAGATTAATGTAGGTACTTAAGTAACGCTTCATGCTTTTATATTTAGCCTTTTTTACACATGTGCTGTGAACTCAACAGCCGTGTAATGACCTTTTCATGTACCATAAAGTCTTTTTACCCTTTTACAAGCGGAAATTACGTTCTTTTACGCTCACGCTGAGCAGAAAAGTGCCTTTGAGTTTATAAAGATTTACTTTTTAATTATCTTAAAATATTTTGTGGTGTCTACGGAAAATGCTTTCTAAAATAACAAAAAAGGGTGGGAGTTTTACCAGTAAATCAGCTGATGTATTTTATCTTTGTGTTAGGTAGGTACCTAAGTCTCCAAAGTGTATTTTTAGAAAGCACAAAATAAGAATAACACAGTGTAGCGGGATACCTATTAAAGTTTTCAATATATACGCAGTTTTTATACTTTAACTGTCATATGCATAAAACGCTAAATCGTATTTCAAACCTATTTTAGTTAAAAAGTATTTTGTCAAATTTCTTTCGAGTTACGATTGAGTTTGAAAAAAGAAGACACGTAAAACACTTTTAACAAAAAATTGCTTTGAAATACTTTTTAGTGCACAAGACGGTAAGTATTGTTTTTTATACTAATTACTAACAGTCTTATGGATAAAACAGTAAAACTTATTTTAGTTCAAAAGTGTTTTGTCAAATTTGTTTCGAGTTACGACTGAGTTTGAAAAAGAAGACAAAACACTGTGTTCAATTGTAACAAATAAAAACACAACCAACTTCATTCGATTACCTGGATGATATCTTTATACAATAGATTCAGTTTAATTTTGTTTCTGTTTTAAAACATTTCCTGGTAAGAGGCTTACCCCCTCATTAAATAGTGAAACAGCCTGCCAGATACATAGGTAATGCCGGAAGTACGGACTTGCACGAACCCCGCAACGACAAATGGCACGAAATGTTGCTTAATTTTTTAATCCTCAGAGGAAAAAGTAATGCACAAAATGCCGAAAGAGGTTTTGACCTTTTGATTAAACATACAGGTTGATAAGCAGGTTGGTGTGGCTGTAAAATTATGATGTACGGTACAGAGTAGTAACTAGCTAACAATCTCTTTTAGAGTAATACTCAAACGACCGCCAACCAATAGTGTGCAAGCATAACTGTGTTTCGGTTTGAAAGGCAATGTTACCAGAGAAATTACTGGGCATGAAGAGGTTTGACATTTAATATCTCAGGGTGACGAGTGCAGTGAAGTGCAGTGCAAGATTTTATACGCAAGTTCACAATTCTGGCACTGCTACTGTTATGGGCAGGCGTGATGCTTACCACCAGGCGAAAGTATCGCAGTCCAATACATAAAAAATTAACTTGTTCTAGAGTGGAAACCAAGAATAGGCAAACATAGCGTAGGATGTCTAGCTGTAACTGAAAAGTCGAAGATTAGTCTGAGTGGCGTGCCTTGGAGACCCATGCCAAGCAGTGGACGCATAGGCTGATTATGATGACGATAACATTAAATTTACATCAAATTTTGTACAGCATAACAAATATAGGCTCGGATCTATTAATTTTAAAATTCGTGAGAAAAAATCGTTTAAGCAGCTTCGTAGAAAAATTTCAATTGAGAAAAAAAATATGGAACGACAACAACTTTTATGGAACAGCTGATGATCTTGATCTATGGATATAAGTTGTTGTTTGTGAAAGTTGGTATTGTTTTTGTAGTTGTTGTTCTGCAGAGAAGTTGATTTTCAGACGTTGTTGGTTCGTAGTTACTAATAACGCTATGAAAGCCTAGCAGATCATTTGGTGATCATCATCATCATCATCATCGGCCCGGAGACGTCCACTGCTGAACGAAGGCCTCCCCCTTAGACCGCCACACTGTACGACAACCTGCCATTTGCATCCACCGGTTGCCCGCGACTTTTACAATGTCGTCGGTCCACCTAGTGGGAGGCCTTCCTACGCTGCGTCTTCCGGTTCGCGGTCGCCACTCAAGAATCTTTCTTCCCCATCGGTTGTCAATTGGTGATAACATAGATATATTCGGTCATAGTCCGGTAGATTCCATTTTATTCTAGAGTAATAAGAAAAAGCTGAGATGGTTAGATACAATATTATACCTATACGCTCTTATGCGTGCACAATCTTCCACCGCATCTTATGCTTTCAAGTAAGATAGCGGTCAAACGATAGCCTACTTTACTGTAGAAAGATAAAAAAAGATAAAAGTAGCTTTTACCTGGGAAAAACGTTGAACATCTATCTGAAATAGATAATATAAAGCCTAACGTTTATCAGTTGTAGAATAATAATGTTTTTCATTGAATTCAAACTATGAATAAGAACTAAATATTTTCTTTGTTAGTCGACAGAGAAATTGTTTAGTCTGAATTCATCGCAAAACAATATAATCAATGTTATTTTGGGAAATTCCACTTTTATGACAATACATATAATCATCGCATACTTAAAAAAAACGTGTAACGTTTAATTATGTATGTAGATGTTATCAATGCGAAGGCTCCATATACGAAGATTCCATACGAGTAAATGTTGGCTGAACCATAGTGGCTAAACCCTCATTGTAATCCACAAAAAAAAACTAGCACTTGAAACCCGTGAATAAGTCAGACATTGTTTTTTTTTGGCAGGAATACGGAAAAATCATGTCGTTCTATTATTTTCTTAAACTAGTGCTTTTTCGCGAATTCATGATAAAAAATGGTGGTGTTTTATTCATTGAGTGTTGAATTGCATGGACGAGTGTGGGAAAGTGATATAATGTGGTGAAACATGTATTTTTGTGTTGTTTTCAAAACTCCGTAAAAGCTCATAGTAAAGTCGCCACAATTTTACTAGAGCATGACTTGGACTCGACTATGACTAATTTCGTGTGACTGACTGTGATTTCATGACATATTTGACTTGCTAATACTACATAAACTTGAACATTCATACGTACTTGACTCTGGCAGAATGCACAACGTGCGACGCCAATAATAAAGAAAAAAAAAAGTCAGACATTAATAATAATTCACCAACATATCAATATTTAAACAAGTCTTTGAGTATAAGACTTTTGTAACATATTTACGTCACGGTAGTTAAAATCAACAATCGAGACTAAAATTCCAGTGGACATTTTGGTTTCCGACAAAGCCCGTGGCGTGGTCCATTCGACCCGCACGCAGTAGGTAATGCCTCCTAAATCACTATGTTTTTGTCACGACTCCGACCTAACCGAAAACGCAACAAAGGGACAACACGAAATGTGATTACTCAGCTCGTACTGGGGCTTGCATGTCATGACGGCAGTGAATTACTGACCACCACAGTTATTTTTCCTCTTTTTTCAGGTATACCAACAAAAGTGAACAAAAAGTTATGTTCTCGCGTCGCACGGGCAAGCGACGTTAAATGTTAGCACTCGGATGTTGTAAACACACCGTGACATGTTTGGAATAGAGCAACCTACAGGAATCCCGGCGTATTTCGTTTCCACAAAATTGTTGGCGAAATTTTTATGCAGTCTCGTGAGTTTTACCGTGGCCTGAAACTTTGCTGAATGTTTTGCCATTGTATTTAGATTTCCATATTCTGTGATCAGTCTTATCACGGTTACACACTGTTTATCAGCAGTTGTTACTTACACTGTTTGTTATTGTAGTCGTAAGACTCTACTGCAGAGTCCGCCTGGGGAAGTACCTCAGCTTTGCCAGTTATTAAATCGCCATGCAGTAGTGTGCAAGCATTACTGGTTTTTAGTTTGAATGTCAATGTATACCAGAGAAATTACTACGTGGATGAAGAGATTTGGGATCTAATATCTCAGGGTGACGAGCGCAGTGCAGTGTGGAGCAGGGTTTTGATCGTAAGTCCACAATTCTAGCACTGCTACTGTTATGAGCAGGCGTGACGCTTACCACCAGGCGAACGTCTCGCATCTCGTCACTTGATTGCAATTTTTTTTTAATAGTATTTGAATGGGAACTGTTGAAACGTCGTCATACTTTTTTATTGTAATTGTAATGACGTTGTATTTTATTTGAGACTATCTTTTATTGATGTACTTAATTAAATTATCTTTTTGCTGTGTATGAGTATTTTTTTCTAAACCTCACCTAGACGCTCGGCTGAACATATTACAAAGCACTAATACCACTAATAATAATCCTCTCCATCCAAAGGTTGCCTGGAAGAGATTGCTTTTAGCAATAAGGCCGCCACATGTTCCAATATTTAAATTTATTAAATTATTTCTGTGTAATTCTTGGTGTGAACAATAAAGAGTTAATCAATCAATCAATCAATACCACTGGTATTCGTTCTTGGTATAAGAACGGAAGATGAATAAAACCGTTCACTATATGTACCGAGCCACAGCACCGGCGACACCTAGAGCGCACCTATCAGATGAGAGCACACTTACTCGGAGCCTGACCCCAAATAAAACATCGCGCTATCTACCGTCCTCGACGCGGATTTGTTGGCACAGTAAAGAATTTAGTGCTCACCTCTGTCTTCTGTGACCTTACGTAGAGTTCCCCAGAAGTAGATGCTTGCAGCGCGGAATTTTAAAACTAATACAGTATTACGGTTTGCGTGTGGTCACATAAAATGCATTCAGAAATAAAAGCACAGTAACAGCAGAATTGTCTCCCATGCGCGTTTAAACTTCAAACAAAATTAAGTTAGGTCTCAAAGTATTACACTGCTCATGCGCATTCAAGTAGTTAATTATCTTGGATTTACAAATGGACATCAAATTAATGCATACCATGGACATGTTTTACACGCATTTAGAATCGCTACTTTTTCAATTGGGTTTGCATCTTACTGTTTATGCCCCGACGTACCGTTTGCACCATTGACTTCTGCACCATGACACCATCTGCTGACCCGGCGAACTCCGTAGCGCATATAAATTTATTTTAGTGATTCTTTTCCGATATTTTATTCCAACAAATTAAATATCATAAAAGTCGGTCCAGTCGTTATTGAGTTATAAATAAGAATAAGAATATATTTATTGCCAAAAACACGAGGAACAACCCTAAAATAAAACATAACAGTCGTTGTTCGGCAATAGGGGTACGCTCAGCGCTGTGCTGCGTGCTCCAGGAGGGTCACGCAGGGCTGGTTTTCAGCGTACTCCTTTGTTCAGATAAAAGGTGTAAGGTGAAGTATTATCAGCGGTGGCGGGTATAAAAAAAAAAAAAAAACTACAAAAAAAAAACAAAACTACAACAAATATAAATAAATAAATAGTGTAACCAACCCGACTTTGGTTTTTATATTTAAATATATTATAACCGTCATAATGCATAAAACGCTAAAACGTATTTCAAACCAATTTTTGTTTTATTTATACGGGAATACTCGCGTTTAATTAAATCGGATACTCCGACTATAGTTTCGATCACATCCGGTGACCTTGTTCAAAAAGTGAAAGATCCCGACGCGCGTGCAGCTGCGTCCATACAAAAATGTGTCAAACCACGTCAGTTTTCATCTGGATTTCATAATTAAACCAATTTTAGTTAAAAACTGTTTTGTCAAATTTCTTTCAAATTAGGATTTGAGTTTGAAAAAGAAGACAAAACACTTTTTAACTAAATAAGGTTTGAAATACTTTCTAACGTTTTATGCGTCATATGGTAAGAATATAAATATAATATACTGCCAATACTTTTCTTACGAGTCCATTGACAATTAATCTCACTTTGTCAAAATGACGGCGGTCATTTTGCCCAACGCATAAGCAAAAATAAACATTGGCCATTCAACGTGGCAATGCTGCCAGCGTGATGGGTACGTTGCCGGCTGTGGGCTTAAGAGTAGACAAGTTGGTCACTTCTCCATAGAAACGCGGTAGTATTACTTCTCCACTATGTAATTTTGTAGGTCCAAGACTAAGTATTATATCGATTAATCTCTTCATTATCTAGGATTGTAAATTATTACGAAAGTAAAAAGTTAATAAACATGAAAGTTATGAGCCTGGAAACATCTTGTGTTTTAGCTCAATTTTAACAACACATTGGACGTAAATAAATATCATAAGGAATACGAAAATTCTAAAATAATTTTTCAAGCGGCATAGTTTAGTCCATAAACATTTCAAATAACTTAAGTTGGAATAAATTAAATCAGAGTTTATTCAACCACATTACTGCAGCCAAAGGTCGAAAAAATAAATTTGCGCGCTCATTTATCTTTCTTTCTCCCTTTCCCACAGTTTGTTTGATGAAGAGAGCATGCTTTTTAGCCGCGCCCTCCGATAAGTTCGAGCCGTCAACTTGTCGACCCTTAAGCGTTTGGATTGTCTTTGAATATAGTGGGTTAAGTAAATTAGGTACTTAGTGAGATTGTATCTATTTTTAATTAGTTATTAAACACTTGCCTGAAAATAATACCTAGATAATTTTAGTATAGGCAGTAGCAGTTTTCATTGAACATAAAACACGTTAGATACAATAATAACTAAACGCTCCATAACTACTATTACGTAGTACTATTATTTCTTCTCTGCTACCATAATTGGTTGATTTATTGGTTTCAAGACAAATTGTCAGATAATAACTGGTTGTATCAAAATTATCTTTTGAACATTGTTGGAAACTCGGTATCGACTATGAACGTACTTTAATAATTTCATAATCTAAATCTGCTGCTTCGGAAGATACGGCGGGGTTGAACTAAAAGTTAAGATTTAAATTGGGTTGCGGCGGAGACGCCCCACGCTCTAGAGCCTGTAAACTTATTTTAAAGGGCCGTAAATCAAATAAATACTGCGCTACTTACTCAATTAACCGTAGATTATAAAGATGTACACATGAAATTCGCACAGTATTATTAGTAATTTTAAAACCTGTTAGAGTCTTTAATAGATCCGTTGTTTTCAACCGACTTCAAAAAAGGAGGTTCTCAATTCGACTGTATGTTTTTGTATGTATGTTACACGATTTCTCCGCTAATTATGAACTAATTTTGATGATTATTTGTTTGTTTGGTAGGTAATACTTCAGAGGTGGTTCCATATAAATTTTATCGATATCGGTTCTGTAGTTTAGTTTTTAAATCAAAATTACTAGAAAATATGAAGTTGTCATCCAGGTATTCGAAGTTGAAGTCAGTTGTTTTTTTAAACCGTATTATGAAACAGAAATACTTTAAAATGAAAGCATTTTTCCCACATCTATATTTATGGAACGTCCCGGTAAACAAGATATGTTATTGCGAGAAAAACAACGTTTGTAAACTTATTTAGCAAAAATATCGTTCCCGAAATCGTCGCCGTAAAAGTATCGTGAGACCGACAAAAGAGTTTTATGAAAATAAGCAAAGTATAATAAAATGCAATGTTGACCCAGAAAATTTCCCCGGTTCACCCTTTGGGAGAGTATATACTGTATTTACTACTCGGTTTTGTTGCAGGATTCTTTCTTCTGTTCTTATTATTTAATATGGAACGTGATGTAATTTTTAACAACGTCTCGTAACGAGGCCTCGCGGTACAACTGTTGTTTTGATAACAATATTCGACACTGTTCTTTACTAGCAATATCTTGAAACAACACAGCCCGGATTTGGAAATACCAATGTGCATTTATATAAACGTAAGTTGATAAGTAATACAGATATATTGGTTAAAAGTTCATTTTTATTTGTTTGTCCATGTGAGCGTTTCTGTAAAACGTGTTTGATACTATACGACCAACGACGGTGATAATGGAATGGACCAGCGCTTGCAAATCGATCAAAATTAATAAGACAATACAATCAAGCATACCTAGCTAAAAGTATGCATATTACATTTGCCGGAAAATAGAGATAGCGAATCTAATTACTGCATGACAAAAAGAGAACACATGTACATGTATTAGAAGTTTGTATTGTCGTATCGTAAGGCTCGCATGTCGCAAAGGCAGAGTATGACTGAAGCGAGTGGAGAGCCGGCGCTCAACATATAGTCTTCAAAATCCGTGCGCTTATTTCCCGTCCATTCATTTTATCATTGTCGCTGCCTTATATTACAAAAAATTACCTATAATGTAAGTATTTCCATAGAAAATAATAGTCTAAAATTATTTAGTGTTTCAGTTAAGTAGCTTATTTGATGAATTTATTAGTATTCAAATTATGCATGGCCACCACACATATACTGATTGTATATATTTTTTGAATATACAATGTGTAACAAAAAAGTTCAACAATACTGGGCATGTATGTGCTTATCATTATGAACAACTTTTACTTTGGGAAAACTCAGAAATCGCGAATAAAAATCAGCTGTTCCATACATTTTGTCCAAGGCAAATGAACCTTTTTGTATGGAACAGCTAGTTTTTTATCGCGATATCAAGGTTGGCCCCATAGTAAACGTTTGTTCATAATGATGAGTGAATGTGATACATACATACCCTTCAGTATTATTGAACTTTTTTGTTACACATTGTTTAAGTTTATAACTCAATACACTTTAACGTTTACCATAATGATCATCGATCTCATTTACCGCAAACACAAAGAGGTGAGTCGTAAAATCGTCACGTATGCCTCCACATAAAATACTTTTACAAGCTTACTGCCACCATTTTTTGCGATCTAATGAAAATATGTGACATACGGGTCACGAAATGAAAAAGTTAGTGTTTGTGCCCCAGCCGGGGTGTAGGTACCTACTGTTTGTTATACGAATCTAGGTTAGAATACGGAATGTCGGGTGTAACTAAAAGTTATGGATCTTAAAGAGGTTGAATGGACAATATGAGATTAGTTATGTATTTACTCATAGGTTTTTTGGGTCTTAGATAGCACAGATCAGTGTGTAATGGAATGTTGTAGTAAGTACGTGGGTTAAAGGCAAATTGGCTACAGTCAATTTCACACTGACTTTATATAAACTTGAATTACTACTGACTGTCACTTACTTACAATTACATTATTACATTATAGGTACATATGTACTAAATTTAAAATTAATATTTAAACTAACTATAAACTACTTACAATAAAAAATAATATATATATATATATATATAATATATCATCATCATCAGCCCGGAGACGTCCACTGCTGAACGAAGGCCTCCCCCTTAGACCGCCACACTGTACGACAACCTGCCATTTGCATGCACCGGTTGCCCGGTTTTATATATATATATATATATATATATATATATATATACATAAATATATTAAAAATAAAAAAGGAAAAATAAATTAAAATTATTATTATTATATTCATTTTGGGTCTTATATTATATTATTTTTATTCGTTTTACTTCTTAGATATTTATTATAAATTTATCTCTCTTAGAAATCGTATTATTCATAATTCATATTCATTTCTTGCGTAAGTGTGATTTACATGTCAAATTAAACTAAAGTATAAGTAATTATAATCGTAATTATATAAATAATAGTCCCACTAGGTGTACCGACGATGGATGCAAATGGCAGGTTGTCGTACAATGTGGCGGTCTAAGGGGGAGGCCTTCGTTCAGCAGTGGACGTCTCCGGGCTGATGATGATGATGAATTATAATACGGTTATTTAAAAAACTACCAACTTCAATTTCGACTACCTGGATGACATATTGATATTTTCCGGTTACTTTGATTTATTCCAGTAATTTTGATTTAAAAACCAAACTACTGAACTGATTTCGTTAAAAATAATATAGGACCTCTAAAGTATCACCTACCAAACAAAAAAAGAATAATCAAAATTAATTCATAATTGGCGGAGTAATCGCGGAATATACGTACAAAAAAAAACATAAAGTCGAATTGAGACAATTCTTTATTGAAGTCTGTTAATAATTTAAAGTAGGTCATCGGTTTATGTCCAGCAGTGGACCCTAAGTTAAGTACCTACCAAATATTATAATTATGTATTTTATGTTATATTAATGAACTTTAACATTGATTATAAAACTAATGTATTTATATACACAATAATATAAAACAATAGCAAAGTGGATTGGCTTTGGTTTTGCCTTCTTTTACGTTGTAACTCGGTGGATAAAAACAAAAGACAGATTTATTATTCCGAAGCTATTCAACATCTATAAATAAGGCCTATATTTACTACTAATCAATCAACAAACATTTGTATCAAATGTTATAACGTATTATTGAAAAACTAAGCTCGTAAAGATAGTTTATTATAGGTACATGTACTTAGTGTAAGCTCTTTGGGCTGGTTTAATTTTTAAAATATTGTATTGTGATTGAAGGTAGAGCTATACGAGCTTAGTTTTACAAGCATTTGTCTCAATTTTGTTAGATGTAGGTTTGTAGGTACTTGTAAACAATGAAATCGATTTTCATTAATATTACACCTTCATAATAACTTTACTTTAGGATGGTGTTAGAGGATGGCTAATAGCACAAGAGTTCCATACGACTGTTTTTGTCATACTTGCGAGGAAAAAACAATTTTTTTGTGATAATAATCAACCACACAGCGAAAACGTCAACAAGCATTTGCGGAAAATGGCGCCCAAATCAGTAATGCGCGCGCAGGTTGACATGTACTTCAGTGGCATAAGAACTCTTTTCATCACACTTGCTCGTAAAGTAGATCTTATTCCATCGCTTTTAGGCTCATAATCCAAGCTATTACACACGCGTGCTTTTTACTTTACATTACGGCACTTGTACTATAATAGGTATAACCCGGTAAAGTCAAGTTTGTACGTGACTGCAATTAGACGTACGTATACGAAGCACTATTAATATAGCCGGGTAATACTTACAGTTTTTTTGTAATACCAACAAAGAGTTCTTATGCCGCTGAAGTAAATGTCAACCTGCGCGCGCATTACTGATTTGGGCGCCATTTTCCGCAAATGTTTGTTGACGTTTTCGCTGTGTGGTTGATTATTATCAAAAAAATATTGTTTTTTCCTCGCAAGTGTGACGAAAACAGTCGTATGGAACTCTTGTGCTATTAGTCATTACGCTCTCGGCTTTCTTATCGCGCTCGCCTGCGGCTCGCGCGCATAATACCGCCTCTAGTGTAATGACCAACATAGCACACTCGTATCATAATGTACTATTGTTGGTATTACAAAAAAACTGTAAGTATTACCCGGCTATATTAAGAGTGCTTCGTATACGTACGTCTAATTGCAGTCACGTACAAACTTGACTTTACCGGGTTATACCTATTATAGTACAAGTGCCGTAATGTAAAGTAAAAAGCATGCGTGTGTAATAGCTTGGATTATGAGCCTAAAAGCGATGTAATAAGATCTACTTTACGAGCAAGTGTGATGAAAAAGTATTATAACACCCTTCTTTTATTAGATTGCACACATCATTAATATTTTGATTGTTCTATTGTTAGTAAAAACTCTAAAACGAATTACCTTAGCTACGGAGGACAATAAATCCCGTTTTATTTTTCCATTCCACTATTCGCACCTGCTACGTGAAATAATATTTCATTGTTGTTTGGTTTTCCGAGTTTTATTTTTAAGTCAGTTATACTCAGAAAAACCTAACTTTGCTGAGTCATATTATGCCCTAAAACTTCATCTAGAACCACCAGAGGACGGGCAGCAACTCTCGGTTAAAGGTGGTGAGCCTGAGATTAATTATAGGTCCTAAGTATATTTAATCTAATTGTTGAGCATTCTACGATCCCCAAACCGCCTTAAAAGCGTTGGAATTATGGAAATCCAATCTAAGGAAATCACCTATTAAGGGGGAGGCCTTCGTCCAGCAATGCACGTCTTTTGGCTAATAATTTCTGTGTGAATTTAAATCGCTTTTGATAAAAATATACAGCCTACTATTTAAACCAAAAAAACTGTAATGATGGGTAAAAGTATGGTAAGGTATTGCTATAGGTAATGGTAATAGTAACGGCTACAGGTTCTTCCAGCACCTTTTTTCACTCAAAAGGTTATTAGGCCATACTCAACCATGTTAACCCGGTGCGGCTAGACGAATTCACAAACCATATTGAATTTTATCTCTTTCAATTATTTATATTCAGGTACCCTCACAATGGAAAACATTGATGATTAAAAATTGTTTATTCATTAAGGTTTGAATTACATGCAAAGTGAGGGCACGTGATAATATAAGCATGTCTTTCCGTATTGTTTTCTAAACTTCGTGAAAGCTTATAGTAAAGTCGCCACAACTTTACTTGGGCATCACTTCGACTTGACTGTGAACAAATTTTGTGTGACTAACTATGATTTTATGACTTATATTAGATTAATTACTTTCAGGTTTAATTGACTTTTTGTTTCAGGTTTAATTAATTTTTTGTTTCAGGTTAGGATCAATTTCAATTTACGTTGATAATTACAGTAGATTTTAGTTTGTCCCTTCATCCTATAAGTACTCGAAACAATATTACAGCGGAAAACCACTAGAAATTAACAGAAAAACAATTTGGTACTTATATTTGACTTTGATACTATAAAAAATTGCTACATACATTTATACTTGACACTGGTAGAATGCACGAAGTGCGAAGCCAATATAAAAGAAAACCATTTCACCAAAATCTCAGTTGTGTGATTGTTTTATGTCGTGTATAAGCTCCCTTTGGTACGGGTCCGGGATTGAACCCGCAACCTCAATAAGTCAATGCGCGTGTTATTCCTGCTAGGCTACCCAAGATTTCTACTAGGCTACAACAGCTAACACCAGAATATTGGTGTTATGATGAGTTTTCCAGCATCGATGAAGAAGGCTATAAAATTTTAGGGTCGGCCAAAACTTTCCCACGCTTAGCGTCGCAATTCGTAAAAGCGTCAATACTCGTAAAATTTGTAATAAACCATAAAATTCTTATGTTTTACACCCTATTATTTTTTCGATCAACTGTCATTGTATCTGTGGACTAGCTATATAACTAACTACGAGTATAATATCTGTTATTCAACAATAGTAGATGATATATGACACGTGTGCTATGTTGGTGGTCATACTCGAGGTGGCATTATGCTATCGGTAAGGGAGACGAGACTGTAATTACCGATGCACACGCGTATCATACGACGTTTTTCATCACATTTGGGAGGAAAAAACAAACTAGTTTTGCGATTTTTTTTGATACTAATCAAATACACAGCAAAAACGTCAACAAATATTTGCGGAAAATGGCGTGCATGCCAGCGATGTACGCGCAGGTGACATTTTCTTTAGCTGCATAAATACTCTCTGTGGTATTACAAAAAATACGATTACCTGGTCAAATTAAGAAAGCTTCGTATACCAAGGTACAAACTTAACCTAACTTAACCCGATCATACCTATTATAAAAGCACGCGTATGTAATATCTTCGATTATGAGCTTAAAACCGAAGTAATAAGATCCAGTTTACGAGCAAGTATAATGAAAATTATAATTATTACTACAGGTCGCCCGACCCGTTCCCGAATATTCGTACCTCTGGGCTAATTGCTCTTTTTTTCCTCCCCATATGCACCACATCTACCCTAGCAAAAAGTATTATTGTTTTTGTTTTAAAAAGTCTATCCAAAAACCAATTATCATCAGTATTGCTTCAAAAACAAATAATTTCCGTATCGATCTCCATCGCCCATTTCAATAAACAAGCAAAACAATTATTTAAAAATGCTTTGCGTGACCAAAACGCTGGTCTCTATCTAGTACAAAGACTGAGTATTGTATTGCCATACAAAGTGGCTATAAATAAAAAAACGGTGGATTTTTTCACACAGCGCCATCTAGCCCCAAACTAAGCAAAGCTTGTAATATGGAAACCAGATAGCTGATAAAATACTTATATACTTTTTTTTTGTAAATACATACGTATAATACATACTACACTACAGACACAGAACAAACATCTATGTTCGTCACATAAATGTTTGCCCTGGGTGGGGATCGAACCCACGCTCTACAGCTCTGAAGGCAAACATGCTACCAACTGAGCTATAAGGCAGTCAATAGGTCTCTATTACCCCTATAATTTTTAAGAATCATTCCTATTGATAGCGATCTATAAGATTGGTTTATTTTAGAGGTATAGCTTTTACACATGTTAACACCGCTTTACTAGAGGACAGGAAGCAGTATCGTCTCGGTTATCAGTGGTGCGCATTCTGCAATCCCCAAGCCGCTTGGAGAAGGCCTTCGTCCAGCAGTGGAAGTCTTCTGGCTGATTCCATCATAATGACGTTAAATAATAATAATAATAAGGTACTTGACACGGAGCGCAGAGCACGGAGAGCTTGTCAGGAGGTTCCTCACTCTGCACCCTAACCACCGGCAGCTTGAGCCCTGCCCCGCTGCCGGCGGCACTCTAGGCTTAGGTTTTTTATAATATTTATGTTTTTATATTTATATTGTAAAAAACTTAGATTTAAGAAAGAAAATAAATCTGTGAATAATAATAATAATAATCTTTTATTTCAGGCAGATTTATTTATTATTCATGTAATCTAATTAAGCTAAATGTGCTATCTTTTGAAGGAAGCACCGCATGCAATTAAATTAGACAATTAAATTAACCAACTATTGCAACACTGATTGTTTACACCAATCACATCTACCTAGACAGAAAGAGTAGAATAGAGATAGCTCATTTGGTCATTAATAAGTTCAGTTTAATCTTGTAGATTTCAACAATAACAATTTCTTACAATTTACAATTTATTAAAAAAAAAACATTCAACTAAAATAAAATAAAAATAAAACAATTTTAATTAGCTGACTAATCGCGTAACTAACAAACAAAAAAGAAAAAAAAACATACAGTCGAATTGTGAACCTTCGTTTTTGAAGTCGTTTGAAAAATAAATTCAACCGATACAAAATAAACAATTTCGTTTTCATTTCGTTTCGTATAGGTTTTTTCCTTTTTTACTATGACTTACGTTAACTATGAGTAGATATTAAATTTCTTTCCTTTCACTTGAAAGTAACCACCTTCCTTCTTTCCTTTTAATAAACAATTTCCTTAAAAGTGTCGTTTATTTAGTAAACTTCCGACAAAAATCTATATATTATGATTTTTGAAAATCTATAGATACCACTACAGCACTTTTGAGTAAGCACGCAAATTGATCACTAAAGTTCCTGAACCGCGGCGATAGAAAATGTCAAGCGAATCGCAGCACAGAAATGCTATTAATTATGTGAGAGGAAATTGAAACCCCAGTGGAAATGGAAAAGTAATAAAATGCAACAGAGATTGCAAGATGAATGCACCGCAGCCGGCTTGTGCAGTACTGGGACAATTTCGCATTGGTCTGGGTCTCTGGGACAAATAGGTAGATAGTTATTATTCTACTTCGATTCGATGGAGTGACGATTTACCTACGTAGTTCATAGTTCATCGTTCATAGTTTTTTATTTGTATCAAAAAATTGGTTCATGTCATTGGTTTACACTTTACAGTAAAACACTGTTTTAAACTATCACGGTCGTTTACTAAAGTTCTATTATTATAAACGGGATATTTACCGTGATTATGTTGTGAAATGAGCTCCCGATATTTCGTTCACGAGTAGTTCACAACATTGGGCCATTGGAATATTGGGCTGAGTGGCGTGCCTTGGCAGAGCCCTATGTCCAAATGTGGACAATGATAGACTGAATATGATGTTGATGACGTTATAATTCTAATTATATAAAGACAATAGACAATATACAATAGTTTTTTGGGGCAAAAATATTAACAAAATAACAAATTCCAACACGGAAAAGTAAAAATGAAAAAAAAAAGTTGTACCTTTTGCCAGAAACCGGTCCTAACTCAGCGTGATGCCGGTTGTGAACAACCAGCGCTGGTCTTCCGTGGGGCCTGGTAGGTGACTTCACGCACGCGAACTCGCATGATAGGCATACTATGCATACAGACTGATTCAAATTTAATGGCGGCTGTGAAGTGCGCTGAAAGGAGGTTATATTCATATTAATTTTATTGTAGCATTCCACAAAATTAGAATCAATTATTAGATTCAAATTATTATTTTTCCACAATTTCCATTCGGTCTAGTACTACTACGCATTAATACAGTATTTTTAATGTAGTGTTTTAGTCTGAAAAGGTACGAAGATTAAAACGAAGTGTGAAGATTCAATCGGTATATAGTTTTAATTTTATTTTTATACAAGATTTACGATAAATTTTCAAACAAAAGTTTCGGCGTATCTACTTACTGAGCTAACGAAATAATAATGCGATTATGAAAATCAGTTTACAAGAAGCTTAACAAGCAGCGGCTTCGTAATATATGCACAGCGAAGTTGGTACTTCGTACCTATGCTTACGCAAGTAATATAAGAGCATTTAGGTACCTAGGTCTCCTGTGTTGCGGTTTGAAGGGCACTGTAGGTATAAAAGTTACATTCCATAAATTTAGCTGGGAGTAAATTATTTTTCAAGCGACTTCAAAAAAGGAGGTTTTCAACAATGTGTTTTTTTTGTTTGTATGTTACGGGATTACTCCGCCAATTAGGAACTGATTTTGATGATTCTTTATTTGTTTTTTAAAAAGCGTATTATTGAGCTAAAACTACTTGCGAATTTAAACTAACGACTCAAAAAAAGAGGTTCCTCAATTCAAAAGTATGTTTTTTTTTGCGGTTTCGTTTGCTTTTTTTTTCGTTCATGAGGTTTAGTTATTAATTAAAATACATCTTTAGGACCATTTTTGTACACTCCACTGCTAGATATCGGCTTTCCCTCGAAGGTCGATTGGGACATATCCACCATACTGGCTCAGTTGCAATTCTCGTACGCCATTGAATTTCTTCCCCAAATGTATGCAGTTTTCCTCACGCTGTTTTCCTTCACAGAAACGCCATTTGCCTGAAAATCCGCACATAAGGTCCAAAGAGCTTATTGGTACGGGCTCGGGATTCCAAGTCGAGCGGTCTCTCATTTAGGCAACCACGGCTTACCTCTGAGCTAATCACGTTATTAGGGACTGAACCACTAATTAGAACTACCTTTGGTACGTCCGTCATTTAAATATTTATTTAAAATCTTATTTATTTAATTAAATGCACATGTACAAAGCATTTGAATCTACGTAATGTAAAAACAAAAGTAGGACTATACTAAGTACATACCCTGTAAGGACGTCGCATTAATATTACACATTTTTATATGTACTTATAATATACAACATTTATATTAGTGTCGTAATTATTTCAAAGAAAACACAATACAATTGTGGTGTTGTGATCTATGTCATAATCTATGGCAAATATTATTCAATTATTCGATGTAATGTATTAATAAATTTGCTTGGTAAAGGTACATAGGCTGTGGCGTAAATCACTATGCTACGCGTCAACTCTATAATCCGACCCGGTGAAGTCTCTAATTAGCATCTATACAATAATGCAAATATATCAGTGACCGTCTAGACAGAAACAAACAATAATTATAAAAAAAATAGCTGCTTTGGAAAATCTCATTGTCAAAAAAGAATCCACAAAGCAGGGAAAAGGTAAGATAGGCTTTCTGTAAGTAAATATACCGTCTAATGCTTAAAACACTAAAACGTATTTCAAACCTATTTTAGTTAAAAAGTGTTTTGTCCAGTTCTTTCGAATTACGAATTGAGTTTGAAAAACGAAGACAAAACACTTTTTAACTAAAATAGGTTTGAAATACGTTTAAGTATATTTTTTTCAAGTAACGAGACGAGTAAGACTTTCGCCTGGTGGTAAGCGTCACGCCTGCCACTAACAGTAGCAGTGCCAGAATTGGGAACTTGCGAACACAATCCTGCGCCGCACTGCACTGCGCTCGTCACCCTGAGATATTAGATGTTAAATCTCTTCATACCCAGTAATTTCTCTGGTAACATTGCCCTTCAAACCGGAACACAGTAATGCTTGCACACTACTGCTTGGCGGTTGAATAACTGACAAAGGTGTAGTACTTCCCCAGGCGGAATCTGCAGTAGACAGCAGTAGAGTCCTACCACTACAAGATATTTTATGCATAAGACGGTTAGAATACAGATTTTGAAATTGAGTAGAAACTAGTTGAAAGTTTTTACAAAGTAGGGAGAACAAAGATAGCCTTAAAGATAGCTACAGAATCCAAGATTGTTATCCCATAACAAGAGGCTCCCCGATGTAAGATCTAACGAATGCACAAGAAAACAATTCTACACATCATCGTTATCAATAATTGTTGCAAGTTCCCTCCAAGAACGAAACTTCTTAATGAGGCCAAGAAAATTGGTGCGCACCGCCTGTGGAACTTAAGAGCCGTGTAAACTTTCATTCGTCGTCATTAAAAGTTTCAAGTTTAAAGATTTGTGCCAACATTAATTAGCTAGACACTTATGGAAAAAATTTACGTCGCGTTTGGCAAATAAACGACGCTGATGGGTACAAATGTATTTTCTTTAAAAGTTTTCTTTTGACGAAATGTGCTTTTCAACTTGTTCGTTAAGTCTACAATAATGAGAAGATATAATTACTACGAGTACCTAACTAGCTTAGTTCAAATTGAAGTTTTTGCAAGTATAAAATATAGATAAACACAAAATATTTCTAGCACACACTAATCCTACTTTATATAATAAATGCGAATGTGTGTGTGTGTATGTATGTTTGATACTCCTTCACGCTGAAACGGCTGAACGGATTTGGATGAAATTTGGTATACTTAGAGGTAGCTTATATCTTGGAATAACACAAAGGCCAAAAATATCCCAAAAATAGCGGGCGAAAGTTCGAGGTACAAGGGGTTGCGCAGTGTTATTATAATGCAAAAGTTCGTTGGTATGAGTGTTGGTGTGTGTGTGTGTTTTGTTACCTCTTCTCGCCACTGAACCACTGAACGGATTTGTATGAAACAAATTCTTTATTCTTTTTTTTTATACATTCATGTGACGAGACGAGCAAGAATTTCACCTGATGGTAAGCGCCACGCCAGCCACTAACAGTGGCAGTGCCAGAATTGTGAACTTGCGAACACAATCCTGCGCCGCACTGCACTGGGCTCGTCACCCTGAGATATTAAATCTCTTCATACCCAGTAATTTATCTGGTAACATTGCCTTTTAAACCGGAATACAGTAATGCTGGCACACTACTGCTTGGCGGTTGAATAACTGGCAATGGTGTGGAACTTCCCCAGGCGGACTCTGCAGTAGAGTCCTACCACTACATTACTTGGAATGGAGGTAGCTTATTTCTCAGAATAAGGTATAGGCTATTTTTATCATCACTGTCATCACCATTTTCATCATTATGCGGGTGAAACCGCGGAGCACAGCTACTTAGGTATATTTGTTGGCGTCAAAACTTTTGGGATCAATAAATTGATGTTCACGGACATCGATTCGACTTCAATTCACTTGGGTTGGGTAAGTCATTGCTAACACATTCTAGACTTGTCTTGTGCAACTCAATCTAAACTTTTACTTTTGCTATTATTGTAATGATCCAAATAAAACAAATGTATCGAATAAAAAAATATGACCACACTCCACGCGACGCGGATACTGGGATACCTGCTTTTTAAAATTTTACTTTTATGTTAGTTAGGGGCCATCCATAAAGTACGTCACACGAATTTCATTATTTTTAGACCCCTCCCCCCTCCTTGTCACAGGTGGTCACATTTGTGAGACCCCCCCCTCCCTGGTGTGACGTCACAAATTTGCAATTTTACATCTAATTTTTTTTAATTAAAACAGCAGTTCCACAATCAGTTTCAATTGAAATGTGATGTCACAAAACTAGGACCCCCGCCCACCCCTTGTCACACCATGTCACATTTCGTCGACCCCCTCCCCCCCCCTTTACATGTGACGTACTTTATGGATGGCCCCTTAGAGTTTTATATACTTCTGACAGCGACAATGATAAGGGTCAACCCACACGTACCATAACCACACCACATCGCAACAACAAAATGTGGTGATGCAGTGGCTACGTGTGAATATTGTCGCTGCAGCTTTTAGCAGTTGCGTTCAAAATGTCGATGTGGTTTCGTTGTCGTTAGCAGTTGTGGTGTGGTTGCGTCGTTAGCAGACACAGTTGAACTCTGACTTTCATAGAGCGCGCACTGTCGTTGCGTCGACGCAACGTTGTATCCACGATGTGGCTGGCAGCTTTTTCACTGTGTAGCTGGTGATTGCGGTTGCGATGTGGTCGGTATCAACCACGCGGTCGATAACGACTGCAAAATGTGGTACGTGTAAATTCTACTATTCAAGTCTTCTTTTCAATACAAAACATGCGCTTGACCACGTGTTATGGTTGTGGTGTGGTTGTGGTACGTGTGGGTTGACCCTAAGATGAATGGACGGGAAATAACCGCACGGATTTTGAAGACTATATGTTGAGCGCCGGCTCTCCACTCGCTTCAGTCATAGTCTGCCTTTCCAACATGCGAGCCGTACGATATATTTCCGGCAAATGTAATATGCATACTTTTAGCAAGGTATGTTTGATAGTGTTGTCTTGTTAATTTTGATCGATTTGCAAGCGTGCCCGTCCATTCCATTATCGCCGTCGCTGACTTCTAATAGTTACTGAAGAATAATAGAATTTTGTTTGAAACATAACTAGCTATCTCCATCATTACACTCAAATGCGCTCTTTGCATATACGCGCATGAGGTTTACAATTCTAAGGTTAAGCCAGTCACCCAAAACGCTAACAGTTAAACTAGTTTCATTTCAAAGATACGGTCAAATCATTATTATAATAACCACAATAACCTTATCCCATGAAATCCTTCGGCTGTAACGTGACAAAACTTTAGATGTGACTCAAGTAACATAGTTTCTAAAGTTCAGCGAAATTTTACAATGTAAGAGCAAGGAGTTTCTAGGAAGTAAGTAAACAGAGAGGATCACGATCGGGACATAACTCCCGCGCGTGACGTCACGCCGCCCTGGGACCCGTAATAACTTGCACCCTGCACGGTAAACCGCAGCATACTTCTACGTAGATAAACTTAGTTCCATGTCCTTTTTGGATACTGATCTGATACTGTCCACTGTTACTATCCAGGCTCAAGAAACAGTAGAAAGTTCGCGCGCTAAGTTGGTTGGGAAGTACTCTTTTAAAAAAGAAGAAGTTTAATTACCAAAAATGGAATTTTTCTATTTTCTTTTTTCCATACCTATGGCACAGATAAAATAATACTATACTAGTACCTATGGGAAACAGACTTTGTCTGCATTGGATTTGGACTACGGATTATATAAGATGTTTAAGATATAATTTTTGGGAGATAAATTTTGTTCAAAATATACTTTGTTTTTGGTCTCGCGCCGACGTGATGTCCTAAGTTACTTATTTCGTACGAGGACGAAAAAGTCATCAATCGCAACTTTTTCCAAAGCTCTGGTTTCGTACACGACCGAAGGGAAGTTACTGCTATTCATTGTAAAGTATTGTATATATGTGCTCTATAGTATTGATTTTAATCACAGAGGTTCAATAAGTTAATAATAAGGTTGTTTACAAAGGGCTGGCCATTATGTAGAAGAACCGATAACCGTTGGGTAAAACGAGTTCTTGAGTGGAGACCGTGTATCAGGAAACGTAGAGTAGGGCGCCCTACGGTCAGGGTAGAGTGATTACATGCGAAATATAGTTTGGAGGTAAGTTGATGAGTAAAGCATAGTATTATTTTATCTGTGGTAAAGCAGAGGACCGTTATATAATATGGCGTTCTTTAGGAGACACCTACGTCTATTAGTGGACGGATATCAAAATGACTGATGATAATGATGTTTGTTTATAATTTGACAGGTTTGTTTGGTGACAGATTACGACAGTTCGAATCAAGTATCAAGTGATTTATAAAGTATCCGATTGTTTTTGTGTAGTAGGTTAAATAGATTTTGTGGTTAGTCCAATGAGAACATAAAATCTCACTAGATCCATCGTGGATCTGGCCCCTGTAACAGAGATTGATCCAATTCTTTGGTGTTGATATTTTGTGTTAAGAAAATAGTTTCTACTGTGTTTCCACTTTACTTTTTTGTAAAGTTATAAACTATCGTTTACGATAAGGTAAAGTGTAAAAATAATAGTAATAAGAGTACGCTTACCTAGAGGGAACCTGTTTATTTGCTGTTTATTTGCAGACACCCATATTGTACTTTAGGGGAAACACAGACTCTGGCAGGGAGTTCCACAACTTCGCTGTGCGAATAATAAATGTGGAGTCGAAGCGCGTAGTGGCTACGTGGCTTACTATACTCTTTAGTTGCAATCAATTTCTCGCAATTCTTGCAGTGTAATTAAACTCAGAGACCATCACCAGACGTGTCTAGGTCTTTGGCGTTACATCGGTTCGTTTCGGTCGTTAGCAGGGGGAATGGAGCAATACGGAACCACAAGAAAACTATTTAGCGTGGAGGGCTGGACCGTGTTCGGAAGTGCAAAAACGCTCTGTGAATGCGACAGCTGATCCTGGATCGCCAGGGGCGGATTAGGAAAGCACCAAATAAGTGCCTGTTGACTCATCTATGATTTCATTGAGAATATCTTCATTTCAAAAAATTTAAAGAGTTAAATAAATATTGGTGTAGAGAAGGAAGAGTTTCAAAGATATTCTTGTAAGAACAGTATTCAAACTAACAAAGAATATTAAATCATACTACTTTTACATTCTATCTTTGCTGTATTTACTTTACTCTGCTAAACTCTTGATTTTGTTTGAGGCTACATCTGATCCTTTGAATAATGTTAAAGAATGTTTAAAGAAGTATTTTTATTTTTTGACAAAAAAAAGCCTAAGCCTAAGCTGACGGAAAGAAAAACATCGCAAGGCAACCATAGCATGTGGTAGGGTACTTTTTAGTACTCCTCTGACTAGCTACCACCCTCAAGTTTAAAATCTGCCTCCAAGCACCTAACTGGGTGTTCCGGCAGGGAATGGGAACTTGCTCTCAAGGGAGGACTTGAGGTCTAGAGTCCCATTCCCAGCTAGGTATGTTTACAATTTTCCATCACACCGTCACTTAACACTAGGTGAGCTGTGGCCAAGCACTTAGCCTCATCAGCCCGGAGAAGTCCACTGCTGAACGAAGGCCTCCCCGTTAGACCGCCACACTGTACGACAACCTGTCATATGAATCCACCGGTTTCCCGCGACTTTCACAATATCGTCGGTCCACCTAGTGGGAGGCCTTCCTACGCTGCGTCTTCCAGTACGTGGCCCTGCCACGCCCTGCTGCCGTGAACACTAAGCCTGCCAAGCATAAAAAACTGCAAATGCAAGTGGCGCAGGCACTTGAATTAATTTATACTTATAAATATTGTCTCTAAAATCCGTTTAGTATTTTATGAGTACTATTAGTTGCTAAAATGGCCAAAAGCCTGCTCTATAAATCTATCATAAATTAAACATGGCGTCATTTAACACAGTGCAAGTTAAAATTAAACTCCGGCTGGCAACACACGTGAATGGCAGTGGCAGACTGATCGATTGAACTTCGAGCCACAATTAATGCGTCGATTTTTCACGTTGACATTTTACATGAAATCTCATATTAGTTACCCATATTCCGTGTCTGGGTTGCCCCTAACTGACAGGGATTAATGAGTAAAGCAATTAAAGTAGTAAACAGCAGGTGCAGTTAGTCTCCGGTACCACCCCCGACAAACAAAATAGTGTGGGAAAGCAGCCGCGCTAGCTGCCAAAGTAAATGATATGACACAGGGTGGAACTAGTTCGAAAGTATTCTTAGTGGGAAAGCCAAAATGCACACTTGAATATCACGTTGTTGGTTTACTAGCAGCCAAGCTATGATAGCCTAATTGGGCTCAAATCCAGGAGAAGAATGAAGAGACCGTCTCGCTCGCCTCACCACTGAATTCTATAATAAAAAGAAATTCAACGAAGTATGTTATACTTTCAAAGTTTCAAATCACTATATTTAGAAGCAGGTTGAGATCATCGTGAAAACTTTTATTAAGCATGGCAGATTCACGTTAACGTTAAATTGAATGTTATTGGGAACCACTAGAAAAAAAATATTACTTGTTTGATCGGACCTAAACAAGCTACAAGCACGTTATGCCGTTATAAATATCCCGGTAGAGATTCAATCAAACTTATTCCTATAATATGAGAACGCCATTTTCTTAACCATCATGTAACAAGACCCAGATATAGAACAAGAAAGTCCATAATATATTTTGAATACTATTTTCATTAAGTGAATATTTTTGTATGAAGTGTTTCCGGTAAGTATTTGTATTTCTATTTTTTTTTTAAGCTAAATAGGAAGAAAAATTATGACCTTCGACAGGACTCGAACCTGCATACGAGCAGTCTCTATGGGTTTCCGTCCCAACTGCTTTGCCAATTAAGCTACAGAAGTCTCTGCCTTAGATGCCAAATTTCTCATACTGTTTCAAGCTACCAACTAAAGTGTTGGTGGCGCCATCTCTAATTTTTGAAACACAAATATATACAATTTGCCCAAGTTTTCCAATTTATTCCCCAGTGAGTATCCCACCGTAAGAAAGTAAATGTATACGGAACTAGTCGGGTAATTCCGCCGGGTTTCCGAACTATGCACGCGGTGTGTAACGCTATCCTGTTTGCTCAAGGAAATAATCTCTTGGAGCAAACAAGCATTGCACTTTATTTGAACCGATGTACGTGTAGTCACACTGCAGCGTATAAACATCGCACGTACATGGCTTTAAAGACGACTATATTAAAGAGATAACAATGTTTACTTAGAAACGAAAACGGTTTTAGGTGGCTTGCAGTTAAATATGATATTGGCCTGGCAATCTTGCTGTGTTTGTCTAGCGCAGAGAGGATAGTAGAGACAAGGATTGGACCACGAAACTTGCAACCGACTTCATCTAATTTGTTTTCTTTAGGCTTTTCCCATACTTTAAGGACACTAAGAACACTGATTTTAGATGAAATGTTTGGGTAGATATTTATTTAGCTAGATGGCAATGGATTGGAATGTTAATTGGAAATGCGCTGCATTAATAATGCTTAATAAAATTAAAAAATAAATTATTTTCAGGCTGAAATCATTGATTATGTAAGAGAGAGCTGAATCCTTCAAGGCTGAAATAATTATCTGAATGAATAACCTGACGGAAATGTAACCTTTTTTATAAAATGATTAGATACGAAGTTTTATGGAAAATCTTCGTTGATTTGAATCGCATAATGTACCTTTATTACCTTCATTAGTTGATACCTCTCTTGAGCGTAGGTATCATTGGATAGGTGTAGAGCTCAAAAGAGGAAACTGCGAGATAAGCTTAAATATTAAAAAATAATGAAGTACAACGTAGTTTTACTATACAAGGCTCTAGAACTATACAAACGATAATATATCACGGTTGCAAAAAGTTATATTTACTAGGTATTAGATCAGCATCAACAGCCCGGAGACGTCCACTGCTGAACGAAGGCCTCCCCCTTAGACCGCCACACTGTACGACAACCTGCCATTTGCATCCACCGGTTGCCCGCGACTTTTACAATGTCGTCGGTCCACCTAGTGGGAGGCCTTCCTACGCTGCTTTAGGTATTAGATAGAGGTAGTTTATTAGTGTGCTAGTTTATACAGAATATTGCACTGTATCCGTGTACTTTTAATTTTTACTTTAAAAAAATATTTTTTCTTTATAAATCAATTTCCACCACTAGTTGTTTCGTACGAAGTAAACCTTGAGTTTCAAAATGTCTACATTCTTGCAGACTTCATAAAATTGAACTGGTTCTACGTGAGCGATAAAAATGCCATCTTTTGGATCGGTCCGGCTCGCACGCGCCACACTAAAGTATAAACACTAAACTGCATTATTGCTTCGCTATAAAAACCGGGACACTGGCCAGGGTTAATTTTTCGTGCGGTGACGGCACGTGCGTCCCGGATTTATATCCGGGTCGTGCCGACGCGTGTGTACACTACCTATAAAAACGTCCTACTGACCGATGTGAGCCCTAAGCTTTGAGTTAAGTGTTACCCTCTTGGAGTGAACAACACACTTTTTTTAATAGTGGCTATAAAAAAAAAAAAAATGTTAGGTTATTGAACTACTACTACTGATTACTGCTTAAATTCTTTCTTTCTTTCTTTCTTTCTTTCTTTCTTTCTTTCTTTCTTACTGTCTAATTAAACCTTGATAATATAAGACCAGTATATTGGTTAGAGTTAATTTTCGTACGATGACGCCGTGTGTGTCTTAGAATGAAGTAAGTTTTTTTTCATTCTATCTAGTAACGAGACTAGCGAGACGATTGCCTGGTGGTAAGCGTCACGCCTGCCCATAATCAACCAGGTACCATAATTGTGAACTTGCGAATATAATCCTGCACCGCACTGCACTGCGCTCGTCACCCTGAGATATTACCTAGATGTTAAATCTCTTCATACCCAGTAATTTCTGTGGTAACGTTGCCCTTAAAACCAGAACACAGTAATGGTTCTTGAACACTACTGCTTGGCGGTTGAATAACTGCCAAAGGAGTGGTACTTTCCCAGGCGGCCTCTGCAGTAGAGTCTTATTCTACAAAACCTATACCTATATCTAGTATGGTACCTATATCTGAGCTGTGCCGATTATGTGTGCCTATATTTTTACTTTATATCTCATCAAACCTTGTAGATTAGAAAGTGTTCCTCAGCACATGTTGAAAAAAAAGGATAACAAACCCATAAAAATAATAGGCATTAAAACCGGATTTATATTTATTTCATTATTTAGGTTTTTTGTTAACACAATTTCATACTACTCGTAGTTTTTTTTATGGGCAATCATTATTATGTATCTATTAAAAATTTCGAATGCTAACAAAACAAAAAAGCACAAACACGACGAAAGCTCGTGGATCCAGTGGCTTATCTAGGATTCATCATCAGATCTCCGCTATGATGTGTTTTGTAAAGTGTTCGTGATAACAAAACAAATTGACTAAATCTCAACGGCTTAGCTATTAGCCATTAACAAGTTTCAGTTCCGTTCTTCCGGCCTAATCATCCGATAGGCGCAATGGTACTATACAGTATACTACACAGTATCCACAGACCAGTGTATTTACTATTTACACAACAAAAGTGTTCGTAAAGTAAATATGTAAAAAAAGTTCCTGTATGACTGTCATTATTACACATCGTTAACCCCCTCAACCGATAGGAAGGTGAAGAAAAGCACCCTACTCACCATCTCCGTAATGAAGTTAGACAGTTACACCCTCAGGAGTCAGTTTTACTGCCTACGCGTTTACGGCCACTAAACTTAACTACGCCTAAACGATTCAGCACTGTACTCACTCGCGGTACTGTGCTACAGTACTTAAGCTCTTGCAGACATTTTCCAAGTTTCTCTAACGTTAATTTTGTGTGGTGGTAGGACTCTATTGAAGAGCCCGACTGAGCAAGTACCAAACCTTTGCCTGTTATCCAACCACCAATCAGTAGTATGCAAGCATTACTGTGTTTCGGTTTGTAAGGTATTGTTACCAAAGAAATAACTGGGCATAATAAAGAAAGAGAAAAAAGAAAGAATAAAAAAGAAGTATATAAAGATATTTGCTTGATTTGAGACTGAGATTTGATTTGCGGCACAGGATTTTATTCACACGTTCATAATTCTGGCGCTGCTAGTGTCACGGGCAGGTCATCCCACTCGTCTCTTCCCTCCATTCCATAAAAAAATATATATAATAAATACAATAATATATGTATGTTAACTATGCATCTTTAGCTATTAACTGTTTAATGAGTAGACGTAGATGCATAAATCGAGTAGTAATATTGTTTTTTTTAGTTACAAATCTAGTGTCGCACACTAGATCGTATAGTGTGGTACTGGTAAACTGTTAATCTGGGATATTTTTAACCTTTAGACTGCCACGGCATAATTGAAAAAGATACCAAATATATAATTTCCTATTTAATAAAACAGGGTTATCAAAATCAATATCGATTACTAAGATCCTTTAAATGTTTTTATAGGCCATATTTTTTTGTCAATTATATAGACGTCGCATCGTTGGCATACAGGGCCCGTTAGCGCTTCTCAATAAGACATTAAAATAGATTCAAATATACTCTGCAAGAGTGCATGCATATATTAATAAACACTATATTTTGATCTAGAACACAACTTTTGAAAAAATCTTTTTTATCGCGGTTTTCCTATTATTCAAACGATTTATACTTAAATATTTTATGGATGACTCTTTCGATAATGGAAATGCATTAACTTCTGTACTCTCAACTTTATTCTACTGTGTCGATGATGTGCACTCAACGGTGTTTTATGTACAAAGTTTTGCAATAAACTGACTTTTGGCGAGATGCTGTAGTAATTTACATTACGGAAATGGCATTAAAAACGTATTTATTTTATGACGAGTTGGCTTTCCACTCTTATATTACGTACTATTCCAATCTGTATATTATATTTGTTCGTCCCATTCTCATAAATAAAGTTTAGAATAATTCAAAAGCCTTGCTACTTATTTTGCAACTTGAGCAAGGCTGTATTGATCGCACTTTAGTACCGCCACCAGATGCATTATTCTCGTGGAAAACCTCTAGTTTCAGTCCCAGGGGAGGTGTCGGTATTGGAGAATTGCATCCTGGCGACTCCACGGCTCTACATATAAGATACTGACCCTCTTCTTACCTGGAGGCATAACAAATATAACAGTAACAGGTTCCATATACTAATATCGTTATCTAAGAGATCGCGTATCGTGATCTGAATTTGCGATAATAGATTATTCTGTATTAGTTAAATAATAGTGGCTAGTGGTGACCCACGCAGCTTACCGCCGGAGTAAGAAGCGACCGATAAATCTTTTTTTGAAGTCGGTTGATAATTTGGTTAGGTAGCAGTTTTTGAGGTGTGTGTGTATGTTACGCGATTACTCCGCCAATAATGAACTGATTTTGATAATCGTTTTTTTGTTTGGTAGGTGATACTTCAGAGGTACAAAAACTGTACTTAAATAACACCTTTTTTACTTCGGCAATTTTTTTATTTTATTATTAGCTTGTAAAATTTCCTGATGTCTGACGAAGAAGCGGTCTGCGATGCCTAGACTGAAGTTATTTTCAACCGACTTCAAAAAATGAGGTTCTCAATTCGATTGGATGTTTATTTATTGATTTTTTATTTATGTTACGCGATTAATCCGCCAATTATGAACTGATTATAATGATATTTATTTTTTTGGTAGGTGGTCAGAGGTGGTCCCATATACATTTTACCGAAATCGGTACAGTAGTTTGGTTTTTAAATCAAAATTACTAGAAAATATGAAGATGTCATCCAGGTATTCGAAGTTGAAGTCGGTTGTATTTTTTTATGGTATCCTGCGATCCGTAAAACGATTTAATAATATTCAGTAATAAGTTGTTTTTTTTTAGTTAATACACAATCTCTAGTACCTACAAGTGCTTCAGCAGATCGGACAAATAAAAGGGAAGGAAGGTATATGAGGAAAGTGACGAAACAGATAATGTAGATACTACTAGCTGCGCCTATGGTAAAAATGGCCTATAAAAATATTATTCCGGGAAATAAGCTATCTCCATTCTGAGCTTCATCCAAATCCGGTCAGCCGTTTTGGCGTGAAGAGGTAACAAACATACACACACACACACACATATTGACAATCTTTCGCATTTATAATACCAGTGATACCTAAGTTCTCTGAATGTTAGTCAAAATAAATTGTGTCAGTCAAAATACTTTAGAAAAATAGCAAATCTATATAATTCAAGAAATTAGTTCAACGCAAATACCAAAGCGCGATAAAATCCGGAACGAGGATATTCGCCAAAGAACCAAAGTCACCGACATAGCTCGTAGGGTTTGCAAGTTGAAGTGGCAATGGGCAGGCCACATCGCTCGAAGAACTGACAACCGATGGGGAAGAAAAGTTCTTGAGTGACGACCGCGAACCGGAAGACGCAGCGTAGGCGCGGCCTCCCACTAGGTGCACTGACGACATTGTAAAAGTCGCGGGCAACCGGTGGATGCAAATGGCTGGTTATCGTATAGTCTGGCGGTCTAAGGGGGAGGCCTTCGTTCAGCAGTGGACGTCCGGGCTAATGATGATGATGATGAAATACCAAAGAGCTATTTCAGAGGTTTATTATATCCATCTACAGTAAATACTTACGAATTATTGAGTTAGAATTAGAATAAATCTCTGTTAAGCTTCGCAGTATCACGGATTTTGTAGAAAAAGTTAAACAACCGCATCCGGAACTCATTTGCCTCAGCCGCCAAAGTATCTATTTTAAAATTCAATACCAAAAAAATAAAATCAGGTGGTTCGAGTCGGCAATTGGCGGGTGTTTGTCGTATTGGCGCGAGTGTGCCCCCGCCGTGATCAGCACACAAATGCAACGGGAAGCGCCGCCGGGTGTCCCAGTTTATATCAGGGTTTCAGCTGTCCCGGTTTGCAAGGATATTGTATTTCCCGGGATAACGGGACGCTGCGCTGGCCAATTTTGCATCTCTGAAATTTGGGTAGCGTGTAAAATGATTTTAATGTTCACTGCCTAAATTAAATTTGGAGCGCACGGTTATTTTAGTAAAGTTTCTATAACCTTATATGGTATCAATAATTATAATAATGACGTTTGTAACATAGACGTAAATAATACATAAGAGCTAATATAACACAACGAAAGGCGTCTCTGTTAGAGATCTAATTTTTTATGCGAAAAGGCTTTTGAACGCAACTCATCTGCATATCTGACGTTGCGGAAGAAAATGGTTAACAGACTTATCGCGGAATGGGATATAAGACAATTCAATCTATCTTATATATAACTATAAAAGGCTATGTCCTGACTGACTGACTGACTGACTGACTGACTGACATATAGACAACGTACAGCCCAAACCGCTAAACGTAGAGACTTGAAATTTGGAGGGTATGTTTTTGGAGAGGTGTTAACGTCCACTAAGAAAGGATTTTTCGAAAATCAACCCCGAAGGGGGTTAAATGGGGTGTTAAAGTTTGTATGAAACTTTTTATTCTCTGGTTCGATTGATACAAAACTTGGTATACGTATTCTACTATAAAAATAAAAAGATACGGGTGTCACAGTTTTTTCAAAATCAGCTCCCGTTAGTATAAAAAAAAACTAAGTTTTAGTGATAGTACGTTTGTTTCTCCTTAACTTTGTAACGGCTGTACATATTAAAATGAAATTTGGTATAGGGATGGGGATAGATGTGGGGATGGGGGTGGGGGTGGGGATGATACTGGGAACGGAGACGGGACGGAGATCGGCATGTTAATATTAAGATTACAATTGGTATCGGGATGGGGATGGGAATGGGGTGGGGATGGGGATGGGGTGGGGATGGGGTGGGGGTGGGTGGGGATTTGGTGGGGACAGGTGGGGATGGGATGCGGATGTGGATGAGGCTGGGAACGGGGATGGCCGTGTCCATAATAAGATGAAAGTTGAAATCGGGATGGGGGTGGGGATGGGATGGGGTTCGGGATGGGGATGAGAGAGGGAACGGGGATGTGGACGGGGATGGGCGTGTTCATATTAAAATGACATTTGGTATCGGGATGGGGATGGGGAAGGGGGCGCTTATAGGGATGAGGCTGGGAATGGGGACGGGGATGGGCGTATTTATTGGTCGGCTGAACAGATGGAGCTGCATTTTTGGATAGGTAGTTATAGCATAAGGTTCGGAAACGGACATAGGCTATTTTTTTGTAGGTCCACGCAGACGACTGTTTGACGGACATAATTATTATAGATACTGTACAGCCTAAGCTGCTAAATTAATTTTTAATATTAAATTAACTTACTTTTAAATGCCTAAACTAAATTTTGAGTGGTGTAAACTTACACTCAGCTCAAGCTGTGTGCTTCAGTGAGATCAAGCTCGACTCACATTCTTGGGGTCGCGGGTTCGAACCCGGGCGAGCCCGTTCCAATTAGTTCTTTGAAACTTACGCATGGCTAATACCACTGGCTTTTCGGTGAAGGAAAACATCATGAGGAAACCTTCATATTTCAGGAGAAGAAATACGATAGTGTATGTGAATTTGCCAACCTGCACTGGGTAGTAGCCCAGCGTACCAGCGTAGTGAATATGACCCAATCAGGGTAGGCCGATATACCATTAGTGTTAAGGGCTGATGCAGAGAAACGCACACTCAGCAACGATTTTGAAAAATTCGCAAGAGGTTCAATGTATCATTAAAATACCATTTTGCCGAAACCATTCATTTAAGGCTGTTAAGTTTTTTGACTTAAGAGATAAGATAAAATAAACATAAACATGTTTCAGAATTTTCAAACAATTTCAAAACTGGAAGGCCACGGGTCAGTTTTTCATTTGTTTTTTTTTTTTATATTTATAGATTAGCTAATCGAGTGTTTATGCGTGAGAAGATAAATATTTTAAACACATGTACTTGATCCGGTGCACGCACCAAGCACAGCGCTTTCGAAACGTCCATCCCGCGTCGGCTCAGATACGTTAAAACCCGAGTATGACGCGCTGTACCTCGAGCGCGCCCCACTCCAACCCACACCGAGTCTACCTAAGCGATCAGTGCAGCACTGTATTTTATCGAAGTTTCGTAATTCTTGCGATATTTTAGTAAACTTTTTACGTTCTTTGTTATCATACTTTTTCTGCTTAAGCTTATTTCATTTCATTGACTCTGTTGATACGGTATGCAATAATGATGATGCTGTAAACTATCCAGTTGAGTTTTTAAATTCATTAAGACCAGCGGGGCTACCATATCAGAGGCTTATCCTGAAGAAAGGTACACCCGTCATGCTCCTTCGGAATTTAAGACCACCCAAATTGTGTAATGGAACCGGGTTACAAGTAAAAATGCTGCATCGTAATCTGGTTGAGGCCATCATTTTGACTGGGTGTGCCCATGGCGAAACAGTGTTTGTGCCGCGTATTCCCATGATTCCCAGTGACTTACCTTATGACTCCAAAAGGCTTCAATTTCCTCTAAAAGTTTGTTTTGCCATGACCATCAATAAGGCTCAGGGTCAAACTTTAAAATACGCTGGTATTGATTTAAGGCAGGACTGTTTTTCGCATGGTCAGTTCTATGTGGCTTGCTCGCGAGTTAGCTCCCCTGAAAGCCTGGCTATTTTAGCACCTTCCAACAAAAAAATCAAAAACGTTGTCTACAAAGAAATATTGTAATCTTTCGGGTCAAAGGCCCCGGCAACTACTTCGACTGCCATATAGCTCAGCAGTAGCGTGTCTGCCTTCAGAGCTGTAGGGCGTGGGTTCGATCCCCACCAAGGGCAAACATTTATGTGACGAACATAAATGTTTGTTCTGTGTCTGGGTGTAGTATGTATTATAAGTATGTATTTACAAAAAAAAAATGTATATAAGTATTCTATCAGCTATCTAGGTTCCATATTACAAGCTTTGCTTAGTTTGGGGCTAGATGGCGCTGTGTGAAAAAATGTCCTGCGATATTTATTTTTATTTATTTTTATTAACTATAGCGTCATTAGCAGAAATTTTTAGGGTTCCGTAGTACTACGAGGAATTCTTATAAGTTTGTCATGTCCATCTGTCTGTCTGTTTAAAATTCAACAAGACGGCTTTGTTTTGAAGTAAGTGTTGCAAACGCGACATGCCAAATTTGGTCATCCTCAAGAAAACTTAAAGACTTGCAAGCGGCTTGGAAAAAATGCAATAATATACGTATTTTAGTGATTCAATTGAGTTGGGCCCCGATTTAACCGAATTCCAGTATTCAACATTACTACGCGGGCAAAGCCGCGGGCAAAAGCTAGTCTGATATAAAAACTGTACAAGTAACCTTTACAGAACTACTTTTACTTAATAGTGTCTCTGTACCCGATTCACAAAAGATATATTAAGAACTATATTACTCTGCTGTAGAGTCCGCATGGGGAAGTTCCACACCTGCTAGTTATTTAATCGCCAAGCAGTGGTGTACAGGCTCTGTCGCAGAATGTCCCTTTGCTAAAATGTCTACTGCACGCAAAAAGTCCCTTTCGCAAAATGCCCCTTTCGCACAATGTCCCTTTCGTAATATGTCCTTTTCGCACAATAACCCTTTCGTAATATGTCGCTTTCGCAAAATGTACATTTCTGTGTTTCGGTTTGAGCAGATTTACATCTAAGATCGCAGTGCGGCGCATGATTGTATTCGCAAGTTTACACTGGCACTACTAATGTTATGGTGAGGCGTGATGCATACTTGTACCAATCCATTGCGCAAAATAAAACAACTCATGGAAAGTCCCGTTTTTCCCGATTTAAATCGGAAAGTGTCACAGCACTAGTAATGATGCACAATGCATACGAAGTGCACTACGGACACAGATCGAAGGAGGCCTGCCAATCGTGATTTTTCCTACTTCCCGGCTATATCCTGTGGATTGTAGCAGCGGATGCGACAAAGACTGATTCTCGTATCTGAATCTCGAACGTGATCCGATTTTAGTTGCGTAACTTTTATTAGTTGCCTGCAAGTAGGAACTTATCTGCATAATGAACACGTGTGTTAAAAACTCAAACTGTATTATGCAGCTCCTTTATAAAAACTTGATTAAATGTTCTAGAAAATAATTTAGCACCGATCAAACGCAGACTCCCTTGTAGCTTGGCGGAACACTTAGCACGGGTGAAAAGTTGTTTCATATAAAATGTTGTACGAGTACTTCACGCAAAAAACTTAGGAACTCATTTAATACCAGTCCTTTTGAATCTTTTAGATACCTGCTTATAAGTAGTTACTGTTTGATTTCCTAGAAGCAAAAACTAAATAATCCAACTGTCAGACCTCTCTGACAGTTTAGTTTGAACTTATTGCTATACTTTGCGATACGTAATTTTAAATTTGGGTCATGTTGAGAATAATCTTAAGACAAATAGGTAGTTTATAGCTGCAAATGATTATCTCGTAATAACTTTTATATTATTTTTATCCAGCTTATTTATTATTGCCTCTAACGGAGGATAATAATTATGTTTGTAGGGGTCAGTACAATACTTTGTCATTTCTCAAGTGACTTCTATCCTAACTTAACTTAAATACGTCTTAAATAAATAAATTCTTATAATAAACAATAAATTACTTTTACGTTTAAATTCTGCCTTATTTTTGGAGTCAGGAAATACTTTGCATTTAAAGTATTTTTCAGGTATAGGCTGATTCAAACTTAATGGCGGCTATGAACTTAGGCGCGAGACGCTGCGCAGTAGCAAAAATTAAGCGTGCGGTGTGCGTACAATCGCAAAGTCTCGGTTGCAGCGCACTTCACAGCCGCAATAGGCATGATGACTACAAATTTTTTATTACCTCATAAAAAAAGCTGATCATCAATAGAGCCTATCCACTAAAACAAAATTTAAAATAATTTAAAAATAAATAAGTTCTAAGTATTTTAATTTCAAGCTAGACAGAGAGCGCGCTATACTTAGCTATGACGTTAAGCCTCAGGCGCGGCATACAAATGCTATACTAACACGTGCTTTGCGAGAAAGGGATAGAGCATCCCGTCTCTATCCCCACCTATAACTTTAAACGCTCATATCTCAGAGATTTATCAGCCAATACAATTATTTTTTTCAGTGTGTGTAATGTATTTAGTTATATTCATTACCAAGCCTGTTATTTATCATAAATTAAACATTAGGCCACACGCCTATTAAGTTTAAATCAGTCTGTATTTGTGTTTACTTACTACAAATATTGTCTGATATTTCTATTTAAATAGCGGTAAAAATTCATAAAATAACTTCAGTGAAGTAAGTTTATGAAACGCTTCTCTCCCTGGACTGAATCGCACTTCCGATTGATTCCTGATTTTATTACTCAGCTGGTGCATTTAGATTTCCATTTCCTATTGTAATTAAATAGAGGAAGTTTGTTAGAGTGGCAGCCTGACCGACTTTCGACCGTCTTCGAGAGTTCCTTTGCAACTTTTTTACTTGAGGTACAGAATAACTAGGAATTTAATTAAAAAAAAATCCACTAAGCTTTGTTTTAATATTGGACAGTATTAAATTCCTTAAGCTGGTCAACCTATTTTGGCCGATCAAATCTTTAGTGGTTCACGAAGTATATCATCTTGGACTTCTTTGCATTTGTTGCTATACCTCCTAACCGAAGATTACGAAAAATGCGCCATCGCGTAATAAAACAACGTTTGAAAATGACCACCGTGCCGTCATGTCTACGAGTTGCGCCGGAGTGCGAAAGAAGATAGCAGTTTTATGAGAGCAAAAGAGATAGCGCGTGTCTCGCTTAGTGAGCGCAGACAGGCGAAACAGTCCCTGGGGCCGTTTTCACGGGGCCATTTGAGGGTGCGATATGACATATCTCCCTCCTTATATATATAATATCATTGCTCCTAATTTACTATTTATCAACTTTTATTATAATTTGGTTTGGAACTGGCTTTTCTTAAGATACGGTCTGCATGTAGGTAGACTATACTCGTCGGCTTAATCTTAATAGTATAAGCATAAGTTTAAACATTAACTTTAGCATAAGTATGAACAAACTTCGTAGGTCAAAACAATAAAGAACATTTAATTGTATATTATTATATATATAGAGTTCAGTATTTCCACACTTTGGGTACTTGTTTTGTTTACACTATGTTTTTAATGGACCTGGGTATGTCGTAAATCTGCAACTAGAACCACCAGAAGACGGGCAGCAGCGTCCTCTCGGTTAATGGTGGTGAGCACTCTGCGGTCCCCAAGCCGCTTGCCAAGCGAGGGGATTATGGCAACCCCTCCCTATTAAAGGAGAGGCCTTCATCTAACTGTGAATGTTTTCTGGCTGACGATGTATACAATAAAATAAATATTAAAATTTCGGGATTTAGATTTTGCCACACATAGTTACGGGTGTAAATAAAAAAAAAGAAAAGCTAAGTAAAGTATTAACGAGTCTAATCTATGATTACCGTTCTTTTCAAATAGTCCTAACAAAGTATTCTTTATGAGAACTGTCTAACAAAACGTTAGCGCTTATAAGTTGCAGTGTAAACAAAATATGTTTTATAAGTGCAGTTCTCAAGAGGTGGGGAAAAGAATGAATGAAATATGAAAGCAATAAAGACCTCGTTGAGAAATAGTTTAGCTCTATTGTGGGAATGTTCGTAATTTTTATAGAGGCAAGTTAATGTCGACAGACGTAAATTAGCATTTGTTTAGTTTTAACTGCGCTGTTAGGCAATAAGTATTGCATGTATTTAGTTCTTTACGTACAAAGCAGTAGTCTTGTCATTGTTGCTAGAAAATAGATAATACTAATTTGTTCCCTATATGCCAGCTATAGCCGCTTCTGGATGTTATCTTCTGGATGATCGTCAGCCATAAAACGTCCACTGCTGGACGAAGGCCTCCCCCTTAATAGAGGGGTGTTGCCATAATCCCCACGCTTAGCAGGCAGCTTGGGGATCGCAGAATGGTCACCACCTGCTGCCCGTCCTCCGGTGGGTCTGGTTGCAGTTTAAGGACATACCCAGGTACCAGATTTTATTGTATGAGTTGATATAAATACCTATTTATGTATTGCTCTAGGAGGTACAATGTTAACAAATTCTTAATCAAATCTGCAACTTGTCGAAGGCAGTGTTATCCAACAAAGTAACTTTAACGAGTTCATAACCCATTGAGTCTTCAAGTGAGCTAAGCTAGGCATTCTACCCTTTTGCACACAAAGTAACCATCCATAATACTGAGCCGTGAACGTGTGAATGAGCGCGGTCAATATTACAAATTGATAGACAATTGAGTTTTCGGCAATAGCACGATAGATTTGTTCCGAATAACACCGACATTGCAACATTTGTTCCATTAAAACAGTGTGGAATACAAAATCCAATTATTGGAACTACGTTACGCCAATACATACTATTAGAAGCACTTTACCTATATAGATGCAATTACTGATAGTGTACGCAACGGCCTTTTGACATTTCGACTGAGTTAGATATAGATAGGAACGCTAAAGGAATTACGTGACCGAAATAGAGTAATTCGGAAATGTTCAAAGTTAAATTCCGATTGTTGTTTATTAATTAAAATAGAAATGAACTTGGGACGTGCCTAGAAAGTACACGTTAACTACCTATCTAAATCTGCAATCGATGTAAATTTTACTGATTGTGCTTTGTACAAATAAATACGATTATGAAACGGTTCATTTGATTTTAGCCGAATGACAATTCATTTGATAAATTGATGCAAAATCGGTGGATAACTCATTACGCCGCATTGTTGATTCGTGTCCGGCTGTAAAATAAAGTTTTGATTGCGGAGCGTATAATTGAGTATTGTAAGTTTTATTGCAGCAACTGCCTTAATAATACGCAGGTAAATGGAAAGCAAGGCGTGGCTGGGCCAAACCGGTTCCCTAGCGAAATATCCTTGTGGCTGCAGTAAGGTAATCTAGTTCTTAGAGCGAACAGCAGAATGCGGACGCAGCCCACACCTTGCGTTTGAATTGCTACTGAATCAGGAAGTATTGGGCAAGTTTTCTTTTATTTTCTTGTGTCATTAACAGCTATACCTGTCATTACCTTTCATTCTTTGAATAGGAATATCAAAGCTTAAATACTATTTGATGGGAAAGGTTGAAAGAATACTCATCAAGATCTGCTTAAGGATAATGTAATTCTATATTTACAAGTACAACTTCAGTCCTCTGAAACACGTACACTCTGGTCCCTCCTCAACTAGTAACAACAATATCTATACCTGTCCATTAACTCACAATATCACAGCAAACAACAATTAAGAAATGCTCCGAGGCAGCGAGTACGCACGACCGCGGCCGCCCCACGATGACTCGGCGAGTTGCTAATCGATGCGTGCTTTTTACGTGTTGCGGGCTTTTGAAAACGCCGAGGCCCTTTTATAAATTAGATTTATACTTTGTGGAATGAGTAGGTGTAACCGTCGGGTGCTCGGTTTAGACTGAATTTGCCGGGAGGGAAGAAGTGGGTCGGGGCATTCGTCGTCGGCTCGTAGTACTGTTGACGGGCTTGCGGCTGGATCGGTGCTGAGTACTGCTGGGACTGGGACTGAAGGCCGCTGTACTCGGCCTGCTGTGTTCCCGGGTAGATGTTGTTAGTCTGGTATGATTGCTGTGGCTGTTGGTACGACTGCTGCGGTTGCTGGTACGACTGCTGCGGTTGCTGGTACGACTGCTGCTGGTACTGAGGCTGAGGTTGGTACTGAGGCTGGGGTTGGTGTTGTTGCTGAGGCGCTACGTAGTTTTCCTTCTCGTACAGCTCAGGGTAGTATTGACCGTCGTCTTCATTTGGCTTGCCACCGTAATTACGAGGCGCCGCTGGAGCGGTGTATTGCTGAGGTGCACTGTATTGCTGAGGGGCTTTGTACTCCGGCGAGTTGTACCTCGGATCGGGTGTATATCCGGGAGTGGGTGCGACGGATTGCGGAGCGGTGGGGATGTGGTCTCCGACGGCTTGGAATCCGTTCTTTCCGGCGATGTAGTTCACTGTCTTCCTCTGACCACTGGGATCGATGTAAGAGTAGCTGCCTTTCCTGTTTCCTTCCGCGTCGGTTTCTTCTTTGAAGTTAATTCCGTCCTCTTGCTGGTATGCGGCGCCAAAAGCTCCGTCCCCGCTGAGATAGCGTGCCTCCTGCACAATGGCGGCCGTCTTGGGATCTCCTGCGTATTTGGGAACACGTCTTGCTCCTTCCTGCTGTTGGCACGTCACCGCCACGATCACAAAGGTTAAAACAAAGAGCCTGAACATTTTGACGGATCAAAACGTGCACTGCTCGCGTGAAAGTAACAAAGTGTGTCGTTGCGGGCGGGTGAACTTATTATATACGGCCTGTGAAGGCCTTGAGGTTTATTGGAAGGGCCCTCGGGTGCGACCGCGAAAATATGCTCGTACAAGATCGCCCCCATCGGATGCGGCACATATCAGGGAAGTGGTACGTGCAGGAGTCGTCGGCCAATCGGCCCCTCGCAAATGTCAACGAGTTCCCAATCAATTTTAAACGAGGCCTGACGAATATTTAAATAAGAGTAGCGAACATACGCTTTTAGGCAAACTAACATTTCTGGGTCAGCGATTTTAGGTTGTTACGCATTTATTTACTAAAATGTGAGTGTCCTCACTGTTTGCATTTCATTTTCGATATGGTTTAGATATTTGAAAGTCGATTTTACATAATTGTTATGAAGATTAGATTCGGAATTTTCGTTGATAAAAATGTATCAGAGAAAATTTTGGTTTTACTTTTAACAACAACACAATATCGGGGCTCTTATGGGACTCATAAACCATAGAAAAAAACTGGAAAAGGTTGCTTTTAGCGATATGGCTGCCAGTAGTTACACTAGTTCTTAGTTATTTTTTCTGTTGTGATCCGTGTAATAATTTCTTTTGGTGTGTACCTTTACAATAAAGAGTTTATCTATCTATCTAATATGAAGCCAAAATAGCAAATACAATCCTTTATTTTCATCATCATCAGCCCGGAGACGTCCACCGCTGAACGAAGGCTTCCCCCTTAGACCGCCACACTGTACGACAACCTGCCATTTGCATCCACCGGTTGCCCGCGACTTTTACAATGTCGTCGGTCCACCTAGTGGCAGGACTTCTTACGCTGCGTCTTCCGGTTCGCGGTCGACACTCAACAACCTTCCTTCCCCATCGGTTATCAGTTCGTCGAGCGATGTGGCCTGCCCGTTGCCACTTCAACTTACAAACCCTGCGAGCTATATATCCTTTATTTTAATATGATTGTATTAATGAAGTTTTCTCAAGACCTTACATAAAATACGCAAAATAAACAACAGCTAAAGGCCACGCATTTTACGCGATAACTACTGAAGGTGAAATTACACACATCTTTCAACTTTATCATAAGTTAGATCAGAGCACAGCTAAGAGTTCTCACAATTATGCAAGGCGACATTGTCTACGTCAGTTATAGTGACTATTTCTTTACATTATTGTATAGTTTCATTGTGCTTGATGTTACTTTGATTCCGCAAATTTACTCATATTCACATAATCTTAACAAATAATTTACGTAATTTTGACTAGGTATATAGTTAAAATAATTCTGATGAAATTATGCATTAGTATGATATTAGGTTATGTGTACACATTGTTTGTACTACTTAGTTGTATCTACTCGTACTAGAACAATTTCTATAATAATTTAGCTACTGTCTTCTAAATAAACGATTGAATATTAATAATAATTCATTATTTCGGACACATGATCCATATAAAACACAAAATAAAATAAAGAAAGTCAAATACATTATAATAAATTTAAAAATAACTACTTAGGTGGCAATAGCCATCCAACGTTGGTAAGTTGCAGTCAGGGACAATTTGTCAGCAAGACTTTTTATTATCGTGTTCTTACACTTGTCAACTTTGGACATAAACGATGCAATTCGTTATTTTAATTAGTGAAAAACAAATTGTGATTCTAGCCAGTAAAGCTCAAGTCTCATTACAACCTTGTCTCACTCGCATATTCGTGTTGTATCTACGCAAAGTACCAAAAACGCAAGCGGCCAAAGCATATTTTTGGTCAATTGCTTATTTCAATGCTGAAGTACGCGTAACCGTAAACTATTATTTTCATGAGAGATCAAAGCTCAAATTGGTTAGTTGCGTATTTCAATGATTCATAGGCGAATTATCGAGTCGCGAGGCGACCTCTAGTATCGAATAAATATTGAAGTTGATAATAGCTTTCGATAAGATAACAAATTCACGTAGAAGTAGTTTAAAATTTGCTTAGTTACTATAGCTGACCTATATCCTTACTTATCACCTACAACAACAGTAATCGCGTTACATAAAGATCCTTGATACGAGATTGCGTGACAAGAACATGAAATTCATTTTAGGTTACCGGAATGCACAATTTTTGAGCAGGAATGTATAACAATTAAAAATAATACATTACGTGGCACGTGGCAGCCAACCTTGATCTGAATTCTTGTGCTTATAGTATGAGACTTTATGTAACGTGCATTAATACCGTAGTGTTGTCTATCTTGTTACTAAGCTAGACGCAGCTTCAAAGTAACATTCTGTTAATTATCTGGGATTGTACAAATATAGTCAATTTAGAGATAGCTTTTTATGCTAGAGTTCATGTTCACAATGTTTTTGAAGCGTTGTTGTACCGAAATGTTTGCATTTTTTAATTTCAAAATAATAATAATATTAATTACTTTTTACTTTTATTTGTACGGTACATAAAAAAGATTTAAGAATAGTTAGTACTGGCCTGAGCTATATAAAAGGTATTTGATAATGGTTTGACTATGGTATCGTTGAGCTGATTACACGATGGATTGGCAAGATGGACACTGAAAAATTACACGTATTTATTTTTTGCCAAGCAAATAATATACTTAAGCTAGTTTTTTAAAAATATTTTTATATTTACATGTAAGTATCTTAGGTATCTAAAAAAACACATCGGAGTCAATTTCAGAATTAATCTAGCTATCTACCAGTAACTAGACTTTGTCTTTGTGGTTTGATTGATAAGTACATAGTTGGCTAGATTAAATAAAATAATCATAAGTATTTTTTCAATTATCTTCTAGCATTATGACATACTGTCTTACTCTAAGCTTACGTCTGTTTGAATGTCTTGTGCCTGCAAATTATTCCCACCCTTCCGAGCTAACTTCCTCTCCCACTCTTGCTAATAACTAGCATCCCTATTTGGGTAGATGTGCGAAAGTAACGCACGTTTTCATTACAAAAGGCACATTCAGCAGCGCTCGATCCTTTTGTACGTTTTTCAAGAGTCAGCCAAATTGGACAATCCTTTGTGAACGGGCGACGTAAACTCTCCTAGATGGCGTTCTAAAGAACAATGTATGAGTCATAAAAATTTGCTTCGACCTTCGACAGTTTGCATGTTGGATAGGAACCGTTTAAATTTACAGAAGTAATCGTGTACAGGGTTATTGACAACAACCTGATAACCTCTGTAGAGCTGTTTCTCTACATCATAATAAATAACTATAGGACACTATTTGAAACTATCACAGTTGTAAGACCACTCAGTATTTTCAATGAGGCGAAGATGAGAGAAAACGACGATGACTTGCTAACGAATTTAATTGCCGTAAAACACTAAAACAATTAATAAACCTTTTTTTTGGTTATAGAGTGTTGTTTTTTTTGCAAAATCGAAAGAAATTGACAAAGCACTTTTTTATTATGAAAACTGACGTGGAAAAAAAAACCAAAAACACTTTTTATCTATATATTTGTATTTTATGCATCATGACCAACCAGAAGATGTCTACTGCTGGACGAAGGCCTCCCATCGTTTTACGGCTAAATTATAACTGTAAGAATTTTCAAATTAAAAGGATTCCCATGTTGAATCCGGATGAAGCTTATGAACCAGGTTTGTATCACAAAATACTAAACTAAATTTAGTTACGAATGTGGATGAAGGGAAAAAAAACTATAGAAAAAAATCTCGGGGAATGTATTAACATCTGTCAAAAGTGATAGATGTTGTGGGGTTATTAATAATAACCCTGTATATTGAGAGTTTTGGTGAGAAATATGTTAACAAACGTAGTTAAGTACCTACTCGTATCTTGCGTGTGAGATGGTATGTGGCAATTTATATGTATTATAGAGTAATGACCGCGTGAAATTGCAATTGCACCGTATGTCGTCAATAAATCATATTATCTGCTATTATAAAGCAAATGGTAGAGTAAACTAATATCCAATTTTACAGTATTGAAAATGTGGTTGCAGGGATTACGTAATTTAATATTTTTTATTTGGACAATAAATCTGTTGCTAGAAATATTACAATGTACAGGGTTATCATCACGTTTATTAAATAAAAATTAGATCGATTATGTAAGTACTTACCAATTATTTCTAACTTTCCTTTTTAGGTTTGTAGCCTCACACGTATGAGTATTTTTTCAAGTATTTTAGCAATTTCAAGTTATCCTATCGTATTGTTAGACTTGTCATAATCACAGTTAAAATCAAGCGAAGTAAGACACGGACAAGTCCAAGTAATGCCCCAGTAAAGTGGCAGAGACTTCAATTGAGGCGGTAAAACGAGTATACTTATCCAGAACAATAAAATATTCCTGGAAAAAATAATTAAAAATACTATGAAAATATATACGTTACATCATAGTTATCATATCAAGAAATACAATATCAACTTACTTAACAATATTATACACCACAATTAAATATATATACTTAATAATAAAACCTTTGAAATGTATACAATATGATGACCATTTTTTTCATGTTGATGCCAGATACTTACTTACTTACGGACTTTAAAGTATAATGCTTAGAATTATTTGCAACTTAAAAAGCAAAAACTTAGCTTAATTGTTCTGTTAAAGTAACTACAAGCGAGTCAATGAGCCATGTTTACCGAATCGTCGGCACAGCGGCCTTGATCGCGGGCAGCCAGTGACCTTTGCGACAGCAATGAGGCTTTTGGACAGGAATTTATAAAATATCAATTAGACTAGTTACTTTAATCACTTCCTTAATATAAAGTAATAGATAAAAGTTAATATTAGAGCAAGTTTATCCACATTAGTTACCTACTTATGAGATTAAATTGCAATCATCATCATCATCATCAGCCCGGAGAAGTCCACTGCTGAACGAAGGGCTCTCCCTTACAATTAAGACCCCTGAAATTGCAACCCCCCCTTGAATTGCAATTTTACCATATTATAATTAACTTTAACTATCAGGCCGATTAACGTTTTCCCGTTCAAATGTAGGTACACTGTTTTCCCCAAAATTTTCAAATATTTGGGAAAATCTTCAAAATGTTATGAAGATGTTAGATGTATTCCGAAATACTCTTTTGCCATTCTCAAGTGCAAAGAATAGCATTTAATTTAATATTATTATAAATGTATATTTCTCGAGCCAAACCACATAAAAAAACTTCATATCATCTTCATCGTGTGTGACGGCTTTTATAATGTACTAGCGGCCCGTTCCGGCTTCGCACGGGTGGACTATTATTTTTTAATTTTTAAGCAGGACATTGAAAATAACTTTTGATGAATACTTACCATACAAAAACTGTGAGAATACTAAGTATATAAATTAAACAGTAAAAGTTTAGTAAAATAATTTATAAGTAGTTATAAAAAGGACCTTTTAACTGGAACAAAAAATTGTCGAAAAAGATTGTTGGGGAGCGAGGAAGGACGACCGGGTGGTGGTCTCGTCGAGGGCTTTCCTTGAGGGGGTACCCACCGGGTATGTCCTGGTGGGGCTGCGGGATGGGGATGGGCCAGAGGGGCCAGAGCTCCCCATCTCCAGCGGCCGAAGTGGCAGGCGGCGGGGCCACTCATCTGACCCGCCGCATGGAGGCCAGGGCTTTGGACTCGGGGCCGTCCGGCGCCCATCACGCTGGCATGGTCTCCGAGGTGGAGGATGCACGATGTGTCTGGTGTTCCGATACATCGTGCATCGGTGCGGGGGGAGCTCCGGCTCGCCGTGGAGGGCCCGAAAGCCCAGCGCCGTCGAGGTCGCGGATGAATGCGAATGCATATCCGTGACCTCGACAGTAGGCGCAGTGTGGTTTTTAGTCGGTAGGGGTGCCATCGAGTCTCACTCTGGCATCGAGTCCGACATAACCCTCCTGCGCCCTGGCAGGAGCGTATGCGTAAGTACATTTCGCAACGTAAAAAAAAACACTGAATTAAAAGTGTACTCGTGGAACATCCAGGTATACAATGCGTAATTCAATGTACCCGTAGAATACCCATTTGTTTACTCGTTCACTCCCATGTCCTTCCTTTTTATTCGACTTCAAAAAAGGACGAGGGTCTCAATTCGGACTATGCGTAATTCAATGTACCCGTAGAATAACCATTTATTTACTCGTTCACTCCCATGTCCTTCCTTTTTTTCCGACTTCAAAAAAGGAGGAGTTTGTCAATTCGGACTATGCGTAATTCAATGTGTCCGTAGAATACCCATTGTCTACTCGTTCACTCCCATGTCCTTCCTTTTTAACCGACTTCAAAGAAGGAGGAGGTTCTCAAATAGGTTGAATTTTTTAATGCTTGTTACCTCAGCACTCCTAAGCACACACTTACTCAGCGATATTTTAAATAGCTTGTTTCAAGTCGTCTAAGAAGAGTAGGTATACTACCTTAGGTAGGAATCTTATTGTAAGTCCGTAAGGACTCACAATAAAACAAGGTGGTAACTTAAATAAATAATTTTATCTAATATTAAAAATGCGAAAGTTTGTCAGTGTGCGGGTGTGTATGTTTGTACTCCTTTACGCTGAAACGGCTGAATGGATTTTGATAAAATTTGGTATAGATGTAGGTACTTTTTACCTTAGAATAAAATATGAGTACTTTTTATCCCAAGAATCGCGTAAAATCGCGGGGTGCAGCTATTTGTTTAATGATTTACCCGTGGTTCGCAACTATTGGGTGAACCAAGGGCACATTTTTTTTTTTATAATTGCCCTTAGTTCATCTATTGGGTGAACCAAGGGCACTACATATTATCGGCCTTACTTAAAAACGCCGCTCAAACTTAGGCCGTATATTTACACGTGGTTTACCTATTGGGTAGGCTAAGGGCACAAAAAGGTATCCGTGGAACACGTACGTGGACCACGAGTAAGAAACCATTTCATAGATGTGCCGCCCCTCTCCCGCACTCCGGTGCCCCTCGCCGTGTTGCTCGCGCTGCGCTGAGCGGGGCCGTACGGCCACGGTGCGGCGGCGTTTATTTTTCTAATATTTTGTTTATATTTTTAAATTAAATTATTAATATAAACATTAAAAAATATATATATATATAAATTATTAATGTATTAAATATGAATATTTTATTATTTTATTTTTATTTTTTTCCCAATATCTTTTGAATGGAACGTCCGATTTGGATAATTCAAAAAGTAATGGACAGGTATTGAAACACCTAAAGCATTGCGACATTGCGTTTTTTGTATATAGATATTCATATGTTCTTTAATATTGTAGAACATGTTTTTGTTCTATCATCAATAGTTTCCGCAGCGCATGCGATGAAAGACGTTTTATGGCAAAAAAAATACACCTTGGGTTACATTATTGAAGTTTTAGTAGGGACCCCTAATTTTTTTTAGTTATAATTATAGCCTATGTTACTCAGGGATAATGTAGCATTCTAATAGTGAAAGAATTTTTGGAATCGGTCCAGTAGTTTTCGAGCCTATTCGTTACAAACATACAAAAATACAAATCTTTCCTCTTTTTATTATATTGGTGTAGATTTCAATTGGGCACATTTAACAGTATACTTATTAATGTTTTTTTTGTATACTATCAAGTAACGGGACGAGCAAGTCGTTCGCCTGGTGGCAAGCGTCATGCCTGCCATTAACAGTAGCAGTGCCAGAGTTGTGAACTTGCGAACACAATCCTGCGCCGCACTGCACTGCGCTCGTCACCCTGAGATATTAGATGTTAAATCTCTTCATACCCAGTAATTTCTCCGGTAACATTGCCCTTCAAACCTTAACACAGTAATGCTTGCACACTACTGCTTGGCGGTTGAATAACTAGCAAAGGTGTGGTACTTCCCCAGGCGGACTCTGCAGTACAGTCCTACCTCTACTGAAAACGTAGAGGTACTACCAGCGGAGCTTTAAAGCAGTCAGCAGTCAGTACCTAAGGGATGACATTGAGATAACTAAAAAGACCAGTCTGCTAATTTCACTAGCACGAGACAAGTTGCATTGGCAATTACAACAATATTTTAAGCACAAAGTTGCTAAGCATCTACTTTTTAGCTCACTACGTAGCTCAACTGAGACTCTCCACGGCCGCGGCATTCCATTTACTTTTGTACCGGAAATAGAGCTCCTATCAGGTGTGCTCGAATCTCCGCAGGTGGACGGCGAGCCACTGAATACTGCCAATCGATTTGTTCGACCCCTATATGTGTACTATCTTGTAAGTGATTTAGAAACCTGTTTTCTTTGAACAGATTTATCTATCAATAACACTTCAATTGAAATACCCAGGAAACTGAGATGACGTAAGTATTTAACAATAAAGAAACATAAATGCTTAAATATAAACCCGGCAACGGTATGATTAACTTAGACAGATTAGAGAATATTATTAACTAGCAACATAACTAGCAAGCAAGAGCTGACTCCCCCAAGGTAGCGAACAAACCGAGCCGTGGAAGCCTAATCGGGAGACCGCTTGACTTGGAATCGTGGTCATGGGTTCAAGCACAGACTCGTGCCATTGATCTCTTTGGATTTTATGTACGGATTTTGTACCACAAGTTTTTCGGTGAAGGAAAACATATCGAGGAAACCTGCATTCGTCCGGAGGAGAAATTCAATGACGTAAATCCACCAAACCGCAACTGGGCTCACTTGGTGGATATGGCCCATTCTCCCTCCGAGGGAAGGCCTAAGTCCAGCAGTGGACAATTGAAACTAAAGCTGATTATGCTTTCAATCTCTGAAAGTCAATAATATCTGTACAACATAATCTCTCTATGACTTTTAAAATTCGCGATTTAAAAAAATATGGAACTGGCCCCTTAGCACGCGCCGAGGACTAATTGGTCTATCCCCGCGCGGGAAAATGATAAAGCTAGAATATGGATACGTCTGTCTCGTTTTCGCGGGGAAAAAAGAGTGGATAGACGTTTATCACAGCTCGCGTGCTAGGCAGGCAGCTGGTCTTATTTATCGCGAATCTTAAAAGTTATAGTGCGAAAGATTAATCTTAAAAGGTTGTTATCTAGTTCGATAATTCATTCGCAAACGGCACACTAAGATTTATTGCTTAAAAATATTTTACTATAATCTTGCTCTAATATTTGGTATACAGTTAAATGAAACATAAAATGATAAAGAAGCATTTATTAATAAATTAAATGAAAAGAAAAACAACAAATACTAAGTACAAAAAAAAATACAATCGAGTACATTATTTAAAAATAAATTTAAGTCATATTTTGATCTAAAAATAAATTATAATAACGTAAATAAAAAAAATGCTCTAGTTGTGTAGTCGACAGCTGAGTTGAAATAAAATCCAGACAACAATGCAGTGAATATGACTGTAACACTACACACTAACACCAGCACTCACAACACAAAAGCAGTCTTAGCTAGAAAGTAACTGCCCTTTGTTTTGTTTGGTCAGGAAAGAGCGAATGGAGATTAATTTATAACGTCTTGGAGAAACATGGAAAGCGGTGGAAAGCTCTCTATTAAGACGACCGGGCGGGCAGGACGATTAATTATGATTTCTTTTAACGCCGGACGCCGACGGTGCCTTTATTGCGTGTGTTGAAGGGAAGTTAAGTAGTCAAGAAATAACTTCTTAGGTGTTATGTCAAAACTTATTACCTTATTATTAAGGTAGTTTTTAAAATGTATAATAAAATTATAAACTTATTTGAGTATTCCACAGAAAACATATTTACTTGATTTAAGTATATAATTTTCTTCTAGTATAATTTAGATTTATGTGATTTAGTACTCATAGAGCACAGACACAGAATATTTAGTAATACTAAGACAAGTTTTATTTTTTATAGCCGAGGTTAAGATTCGCTTCTACATTTATGTCATTTTATTTATAATACTGGATGAAATGCTTCACATCAAATTCATTCTTAGAATAGTACCTACTCACTCAAATTAGATCCTGGATCCGCAAGAGTACCTTCAGATTTCATAAAGAATACTGGGCAAGTACCGAGGGCTGCAGACAGTCTAGGGCAGCTTTCCTGGAGTTAAATCCGAGATACTCCCGAAAGCTGCAGAACCTCAAACGTTACAAACTCCGACGAATAGTTGGAGTGGTCACCAGACACTGCTCATTAAACAAACACTTTTTTAACATTGGGGTTACAGCCAGCCCTTAATACCAAGGATGCATGGAAGGAGAAGAAATGGCCGCGCACATGCTGCTTCAATGCAGCAGCGTGGCACACCAACGGACAACGATTCTCGGGTCACCGAGGACGCACCGAGAGGCCTGCACCGGCGTCAGCGAGCTGTTGGCCTTCCTCGGAGACACCGGGTGGCTGGACTAGCTGCACCGGGACTACGCACCGAGAGCCCATGAGGGGCATGTCGTGCGGAAAAAGCCCACGCACGAAGTACCAAGTAAGTAGTACCTACTCATCTACGCGTAGTTCTGGCAATTGATTATAGTTTAGTAAGTAGTAACTTTGTAACCTTCAGAACTCCTGAATAATATCTGAGCTGTTTGTTAAAACAAAATTAACCATAATAGCTCTTCTATGTTAGTTTGACGAATGCAATGTGTCCAATGCGTAGGTACAATGCGTGCCTGTGGACGTGTTTTTTGTTTTCATTCTTTGAGAACTACGAGCAGCCATCAAAATATTGATTTCATACCTCTAACTTCGAGAAAGGTCCCCGGATGTGATCGAAGCTATAGTCGCAGTGCTCAGTTTAATTAAATGCAAGTAGGTAATAAAACATACATTTCATCATCATCGTTTTCAGTCCGGAGACGTTCACTGCTGAACGAAGACAAATTAGACAGCCGCATTGTACGACGATCTGCCATTTGCATCCTCCGGTGGCCCGCGACTTTTACAATGTCGTCGGTTCACCTAGTGGGACGCTTACCTATATACGCTGCGTCTTCCGGTTCGCGATCGCCTCTCAAGAACCTTTCTTCCCCATCGGTTATCAGTTATTTGAGCGACGTGGCCTGTCCATTGCCACTTATTGCCAAAAGACATATTTTATTGTACGCCTATTTTTAACAAATGTCTACTGTGTTATCATAAATAATGTATATTCTGACAGCGGGATAGATCTTATGCCTTTTATACCTTCTCTGATAACTGCAAATCTCCAAAGATAAACGAAAACAGTTTCCTATGAACGGATAGCTACAAATCTTCATCAGCATACTTATTCCAAATCTCATATTTCCCTCGTCCGTGAAACGTCATCGTCATTTCTTATAATAATTACTTTCTCCGACTACAGGCCGAAGATTAATGCCACCTAATTGCCTATCTATTCAGTGTGGTCCTTGCTTTAAGGGCTCAATTAATATCTATTAAGAATTTTTCGCTCGATTTCACCTTAATTAAATTCATCGAGGAATTTCTTCCTAAAATGCTGTTCTTTGAGAATAAAGTGGATGAGTTCAGAGTGGTTCAGTAAGTGGATCCGGGAAGGTCACGTTGTATTTTTTGCAGTTGTTAAATTTTATACTTACTCAACTTAACTTTTACAACAGAGAAAATCCTAGAGCCGTTTAATAGCCGTATACGAAGATCTCACAAGATAATCGTCATCACTATCTTAATGTAATTTCACTTATTTAGTGAACATACAAAACAGAATGTAATAACATTAGACTAAAAAACCTACTATACTAGAATAATTAAACTAAAACTAAACACCTGAAAAAATTTAATATAATAACTAAAATATATCATTAAAAGGAGTCCCTTTAGGCAAGGTTCCGAAGATACTGGCAGCGTCCCCCCTTTGAATAGCTAGACTAATTCTTTGTCCAAGGTAGCTGCCAGCTCTTCGGTCTCCTGTGATGTCGACTAACCTTTTTGATCTTAATTGTAATATTTAGTTGATTTTGTATAAAGTAGACAAATAAATTGGTCATCTAAGCCATGTCAGAGGCCTTAGGAATGCTCATTTACTTTGACACTGGCTGGTTGACAATTGGCTTTTCATTTAGTTTTTTTTTTATTGGTCACCTCATAGTAACTGTCACGCTTATGAGGTAGCAGTGCAGAGTTCAGCTGCAACCACAATTTTGAACTGCAACAGTTCAATTCAAAGTATAGAAAATACCATATTTCAAATACCAATTTTCATCACAGGTACTCTACAGGTATCTTACAGAAGAAAGGTTATTTGTTGAACCCTTTCATGTTTGAAAGGAAACATAGTTTATTACGTAAGTATTCGAAAACATAATGAAGTTGTAGCAAAAAGAAACCTACAAGCGTAGGTAATAGTTCATTCTTCGAATTTTATTGGCGAGCCATGTATCTCTGCTAACTGAACGTGAAATAGAAGTAGGAGTGGCTGCAATTTATAGAAGTGGAGAATACTCGACTATTACAAGAATTTGAAACGATATCAGAATTTATTTGGCTTTGGTACGTTACTTTCTGTGTGTTCTGTGGAAATACATGGATGAATAAAGATTACCTGTTAGCTAAAGATCGAGGAAGCTGCCCCACAGTGGGCTGAATGTCCAATGATGATATTACGAGGTGTTACTATGTATCGTTTAGTAGGTAACATTGTAAGTTGACACACAACATTGTGAAAGTCGAGGGCAACCGGTGGGTACAAATGGTAGGTTGTCGTAAAGTGCAGCGGTCAAAGGTGGAGGCCTTCAGCAGTGGACGTCTCCGGGCTGATGATGATTGTAAGTTGGTGATAAATGATTGAAAATGTCCATGTGTCTTTTTACCAAAAGTAAATAATAGAGTTGTTACCGATATGTGAACATCAAAGCATGGTCAATTAATAAGTCGTATAATTTCGTAAAAATTCTTGAAACTATGTACTTAGTTCAAAGAAACAGAACTATAAGAAATAAGTGAATAGCAGTTGTCTACCAATATTTATTTTGTTCGTTAACGTTCCTCTATACATTTTCTTTTTCAATCTGCGGAACACATTAAGATAAAAACTGGGTGGCAGCATAATGTCGCCGTATGTAGGGCGTGGGGAAGAAAGATGGAGGCATCTACCAGGACCATTTATTTAATTAACTATCTCGCTGGAGACGCTTCAAGTCCTACTTAACTTCTTTTATCTGCGTTGACTTTGATGAACCAAATAAAAGCCATAAAATATGTTAGTGTGATACGTGAAACATTCGGGTAAATACCTATATAAACATTTCTCTCGCAAACAGCTTTTCAACACCAAACTTGTGTCAACAATAGACAAGATTTTGTTAATAGAAAATGATACATTTTCTACACAAGACAAGACAATAGGAAAGCAAAAAAAATTTTTACAATAGGTACAAAATAGTTTTTAGCTACAAATCGGTTCTAACTCGGCATAATGCTGCTTGCGAACAGCCAGCGCTGGTCTAACAGCAACAGTTAATTCGATAAATCAATCAATCTAAGAATGAAACGCTTTTTTCTAGGGAGGCGTGCTACACCGTATATAGTACCGCATTTTCATTCAACATCTGGCAAGTTGGAGGTCAAAAACAATGAGCTATACGAAGAGCTGGCCTAAAAAATACGAAATGGCACCCGATAGCAGCAGTTGGTGAATAATCACGTCTCTTTTATAAGTCTGACTGAGAGTTAGAGTGATGGCATAAAGAAATTGAGATCATGACATCTAAAGACAAAACGAACTAACAATGGCGGCCTTTTTATTGTAAAGCACTTTCCTAAAAAGGGACCAAATTACGTAAACGATGTTTCAAATTATTGCGGTTGTTCATTACAGATTATTTACGAGATAATTACTTACCGTGAATAATCATAGTTAATCCTCATTCAGTCTGTCCGAAAAAAAAATGCAGTGCATGCAACCGCTCAGAAACATCCAGGAGGTAACTATTCCGCGTGGTCAGATCGATTGTTAGATCAATCTGGATAAAGATACTCACTCATTTCACAACACAATCACGGTACCTTAATATCCCGTAAATAACCATAGAACTGACACAACTTTATCTATCGTTGTTCTTTGATTTTCAATAAATGTTGTCAATAATATTGTAGTTTTGTATTTTGAAGATTTTGTTTTGAAGGTATAAAAGTTGGCTTCTAAGTTTTTCGTTTCATTTGAGAACCAAAAGATTTAACCATTTAGAATTCTTATCTATGTATATTGATCGGATTTGGAAAAAGAAAAAAGCAAATTGTTTATTTTGATTTGTAGGTAGAAGTAATAGCCCTTATGAGGCTGTTATGTAACCTATAACTCTGAAGATAAGGTCAAAGAAAAGTGGTGGGCAATCTGTGTCTTATGATATCGTCTGATTTGACTTTCATCAATTCACAAGACTGATTAGGTCACTTAAAAAATCTACAACAAGTGGTCTGCCGAGTTTTATTTATCAATGCAACAGTATGTCTTCAAGCAAATTGCCATTTATTAGTAGAAGGCGTTATCCAACATATTGGCAATGATCCCATGTTATACAGGACAATTTGAAATGATAACCTTTGTCAGTACCCGGAATATTTCAGCCGCGAAATGAAGGGTAGCCTTTAGAGGCTCCAGATAAAACTGACATTTTTATGTCCGTTTCTATACCTCCAGGTAGAGGTAATTTGAGATAAGGGCTATAAACGTCTAGTATAACAATAGCCTAAAAGGCCTGCCTCTTAAATTGAGCGGCAAAACGTGTTTCTGCTCGGTACGCACAAAATCTGTGTACCTAATAAGGGTTGATAGGAATTGAACGCCTTTGTCGCTTAGTTTATTTTTGCCTCTCATCTTCCGAAATTAATCTTACAGAGGTTCAACATTGGATTTATTGAAACATATTATACGAAAATTACATAACACTGATAAAGAAAAAAATTATAGAATCCGTCGATTATTATCAACCGTTATAGGTATACAAATTTGAAAATGTCAAATAAATTAATATTATTATTAAATTAAAGAGTCAAATGGATGAATTGTATTAACAAGCCTATCCGTAAAGATGTAAACGACACGACATTTTATTGAAAAAAATCTCTATTTCATAAATACACTTTTTACTAACCACTTTTTCAACTGTGCACAGGATCGTTTGTACGTTAAGGTAGTGGATTCATAAATGACATTGAATGTTTCCTCTAGATGTATGCAAGTTTCCACAAGATGGATGTGTGGTATGAAAATACGTAGGTGGGTACATAAACTCCAAAAAGCTCATTCTTCGGGATCCGGGATTTGAAATCGAGCGGGCTTCCAACTATAAATATAATTCACAGGATACCACGACACTGAAGCGGCCGTGCCTAGACATAAATACATTTTGGATTTCATCTTTAAATATTTTTGCTGCCTAATAAAAGCGTTGCAAATTTACAAGAAAATTCAACACGTAAAAGAAACCTTTAATATTTTTGCATAAATTATATAATTTTCACCTAATTTGAAAATATCACGCGAGGTCGCGTACTTGGGCTAATTTGTTCTAGTTAAAATACAGTGTTACGTGATAGGACGTTGTACCATAAATAATGCCTGGATATACCGGGTTATGTGTAACGGTATTATTATAACGCGATAAAAAACAAAAAAAAATTACGTCCGGAAAATAAATTTTATGGCGTAAGTGAGTTCACCAACCCGCGACTGGGCCAGTGAGCGTGGTGAAATGGCCCATTATCCCTTCGAGGGTAGACCTTAGTCCAGCAGTGGACAATAAAAAAGGCTGATTATGTTAATAGGTATAATAATTGTATACCAACAAAACTACTGTAGTAGTATTTTTCTATAATCATCCATTATAAATACAAAAGCATGTCTCGCTAATTTAGAAGTGGTTATTGTAAACCTATTCTTAAATATTAAACAAATTAGAGGTAACGACATTATGTACGTCAACCTGAAGACAGATCAGAAATGTATATAAAATTTACAATTAAATTAACTGTTAAATTACATTTTATGTACTAGTTTAAATTACATTTTATGTACTTGTTTAAATTACATTTTATGTACTTGTTTAAATTACATTTTATGTACATGTATCAATCAATGAGATGACATCAGCTTGGTATTTTCCGTGTGTATGCGTTTTGGGGGAGTTAGCTCTCTTTCTATGGTGAGCATGTATCTACAGAAGTACTATTTATTAGTTTATTCTGGGTTATCAGCTGAGTATTGTGAACTTCACGAGTACCATGCACAGTCTTACCTCTATTTTGTCTAAGGCGCAAATAGCATATGTAATGTTCTAGATAAAGTTATGCAGAAAAAACTGGGCATGTTTATATAACTGTGTATGTGCACTGCGATGACTAGATACTTCAAGCAGATATCTGACAGATCACATCAAATAGAACATAATGTTTTACGCATTTACACAGAAAACTTGTTGATATCTTGATCGATGTCTAAACTAACATAATATTATCTGATAAACGGCCGGCCTTCGGGCAGCACATTACACACTCTGACACGAGGGCTAGCCACTCAGCCTATTCGAACTTACTTGATAAACGCATTATAATTTACTAACTTGATTATACCTACTATGCTTCCTCGACTCAAACGATTTTTATTTACATCCGCTAATGTTATTAAGAAGAGTAAATAAATCGTCGCAATGTAGATCTAATTATTGGGGCGTAACTTCCAATTACTCGAGCAGATAGGCAGCTGGGTGCTCAAGTATCTCCTGACGCGCAAGATGCTACTAGTGATGTGATATTGTGACTGATTTTAATCGATTCTGTGATCGATGTGTATATTGCTGTGAATGCAAAAAAAAGGATTAAGTACGTCGTTATTATTGAAGAACAAACAGAGAATTAACTCACATTTGCGTTAGTTACTGCCGAAGCGCGGGTTAACTAACCTAAACTAATACACTCACTCTACCCACATCACATCAGCCAGAAGACGTCCACTGCTGGACGATAGCCTCCCCCTTTATTAAGGGGGAGGCTATCTAGGCCTTCGTCACAACTTCGTGGCAATCCCTTCCAATAGGGAGGGAATGCCATAATCCCCACGCTTGGCAGGCGGCTTGGGGATCGCAGAATGCTCACCACCGTTAACCAAGAAGACGCTGCTGCCAATCCTTTGGTGGTTCTGGATGCAGGTTTAGGACGTTCCCAACCCTCACAGAAATAAAGTAAAAGTGTGAAAGGTAAAAAATACAATAAGCATGATTTTATCTCCGTTTCACAATAAGGCCACGAACAGAGATCTTAACAAGTAAACAAAAAAAAAACACACACAAACAAGAACTCTTAAGAAAAGCAAGTGTGAAATTTTGTGTAATTTAGATGGAAGTTTGGGTTAAGCTATTCATATAACTAAACCGTCCTTTTAATAGCATTGGATCTAGAACGTATAAGTGAGTATTTGTCAATTTTGCCTACATGCGTATGGGTAATGCCCTCCAGACTTATCTAAGGGCTGAAGAAAATGCCATAAAACAATTTTGATACTATGTATGGAATTAATAAAATGAGTGTTATTGATTCTAACGAGGCAATGGACCTGAATATTTTTTTATTAATTAATTTCCACGACATGAAATTATTTCATGAAATAAAATAATTTCAATGGAACCTCGGAATGTTTTATACGAGTCTGTTTTTTATCAATTCGAATAGCACATCTCTAGACGACGTCAAATATTGATTTACCGCCCTCGATACAGAAATGGAATAAATTCGAATATTAATTTCGCATAACAATGCCACCAAACAAATTAAAGTGCCAGATGTCTTCCGCAGATTCCTCCGTTTTCCATTAATATAAATAGTTGATTTATTTTAATTGATGTCATTTTCTGTTTCCATTATGATGGGATTGTTGGATTTTCATGAGCTTTCTATCGCTACCTGGTTTCCCAGAGACAATGAACCCTATATTAGATAAAATTACGAATATTATAATCCTATTTATTCTCTCTATCATTCTTCTTCACCAGCTTCTCATCTCTCATAGTTTTTTTAATAATCATGCATCACTAGCATTGCGTTATTTGTTATAGCCACTGAGGAAAAATACAATCGTGTTAGAATATAAATTTTATTTTTATTCAATTGTTTTAGGATCCAATCTTGCCGGTTGGTCAATGTTTGAATTGTAGATTTAATTCAAAATAAGCTCTTTAAATATTGTCGAGTAGCTCTGAGTACTTTATCGGCCCTCAGAAATCACCCCCGCGTTGCCTGAATTTTGGCATGAAAGTACAGTGATAAATACATTTTCATTGCAATCTATTAGATAAGGACTGCAACATTATTATCCTTCAAAATTGGCAGTAATTTGTGAGTACTACCCTTATAGTATTATTTTATTTATTTAATTCTTTATTGCACACATAAATACATTAATGTACAAAAAGAGGACTTAATGCTAAAGCATTTTCTACTAGTCATCCCCGCGGTTAAAGAGATGGGGATGTAGGCGCACAAAATAAATTATAGTTAAGAGCAAATACAGTAGGTAATTACATTTCAATTAACTAATAACTAAAAATACCTCTACTTATAAATTTAAATGACCAATAAATAAAATTAAATACAAATAATTAATTAGATAATAATATAAACCAATAATATATACAATATATATTATGAAAAAGAAATATTTATGCAATAAATAAATAAATACATAAATACGAGTGATCAAATGGTTACAAAACTAGAGCTGATTTTAAATAAATTTACGCACAACTCGTTTCGACGGCGCTTGCCGAATTTGGATATAGCTCATTCCATAGGCGCACTGCAACTACACGAAACGAGTCACTAACAAATGAGGTAGAGTGGCTAGGGGTGCTAAGAAGAAGCTTCTTACTAGATCGAATGGGGTTGGTGAGTAAGTCAGAAAGAAACGTAAAATAGACTCTAAGATAAGAAGGAGATTGAGGTTCGTTAAGAACAGAGTATACCAAGCTAACAATCCTGGCGTTTCTTCTTTCACGGATCATTAGCCACTTAAGCTTAGACCGATACTCAGATATATGATCATGTTTGCGAAGGCTAAAAATGAAACGAATGCAGGTATTGAATAGTCGTTCCAGCCTATTTAATAACTCCTCGGTGACATCTAGGTAGCAGATGTTTCCATAGTCTATGATTGGTAAAAGAAGAGTGTTAACTAATGTCAATTTTGTGTTCATTGGTAAAAAAAAATAAAAACAGTATTAGTTAGTATTTTTATTTTTTGCGTTAGAGATATTTTTTTGTGCTTATGACACTATACTCGTATTAGCGTATACCTCTAAAGCTAGGGCTTCACTTGCATGACGCTTTACGAACAATTATCAGAATAATTAACGTGCAATAAATAATGCATTAAACAATGCGCAACACGGGTGGCCACACTATTAATTAACTTTGACTATCGCTTATGCTGTACTAAGACCTCTCCCAAGGTACGTCACTCAACCTGCTTCCAACTACTGCATATAACCTGTGAACACTATAATATCACCAAACACTAGCAGTAACTCAATCGCCCCATAAGTCATGCCCTAGTCACTAAGTATTACGTCATTGTAGTACATTTAACGCGCAATCTAAATCAGCGCGCACATTAATTTGCCATCAAAACTGTTCGTGATAAGCCTTTACGAGTTAATTAGGTTATTATGTTATGTGTACACATGCCAGAAATCATAACGTTGTATCTTAACGTGTGTACATTGTAATGTGGTTCAACATGAAATGTGGGTGTGGTGATAAATGAATCATAGGCATAAGCTTATATAGAAATGCTGTCGTTTTTGCTCTCTTCAGCTGTGACAAAATAACTTAAAAGACTATTATTATTTCTACAGTATCTAGTAGTTTTAGTGGTAGATTTGACATCAGGGTGACGAGCGCAGAGCAGTGCGGCGCAGGATTTTGCCACAAGTTCACAATTCTGGCACTGCTACTGTTACGGGCAGACGTGATACTTAACACCGAGCGTGAAGGGAGTTGCGAGGGGCTCGCTACTCCCGTCACTCCATTGTATAAGACAAAAAAACCTATAAAACAGTAGAAAAAAGTTCGGTGAAATCATAGAGTTTAAAAGAAGTAAATAAGGTTATATTAGGCCTTTACTAAGATAAAAAGTGAGGCAGGTTCATTCATGAGGTTGATTCTAGCGATTAGCGAAATTCTAGCGAAAATGACTAGATACTTTAAACCTGACTCTACCTTTTTTTGCAAAAAAGCTGAATTGGCCTGTTGACGACAACAAACATCTAATTTATAACAATTTTCACTTTCTGGAGACGCGTGAAATTCTTAGCGTGTTTAGATGACGAAATGACAAGTGATTCATATTTTGAATCACTTGTCATTGTCATGTCAACTGGACACACGCGTGTCGTCTCCCTTGCCAAATGGTAAAAAATATATATAAGAAAATACCTTGTTGGTAAAAAAGCCTACTTAGTCAACATCAAATAATGTAAAAAATAAGTTTTTATTTGCATTTCAAATCGCTCTTCAACAATGAATTGACTGCTCTATCATAAAAGCTTGTAAAAACTGCTATTTAAACAAGGTCACGTCATTGGTAACTATCTAACAACCACTTAGGACCAGCTTCTGTAAAAAATTACGACTGTTTTTCTATAACTTAAATTTTAGCATAAACATCTGCTGTTCCATAAGGTACTTGCTCTAAAATGTTCAATGTGTGTTTTATCAACAATATTGGCAACATGTATAGAACGTCTATTATTTGTCGCGAATTTAAAAAGTGATGTTATACTGTTTTTAATGACCCTGTATACGTACTTGCTTCAAACTCATCACCATCATCACCATAATGATGATGACATCACAATGTTGAAAAGTTCAAAACGAAAATAACACAGTTAACATTTTCAACGAAAACCAAACTAAATCAAGTATCGCTGAAACAACTGCTGGTATTTACAGCTGAAGTTTTTCTGTACATACTCGTAGGTAACTAAGGGTATAAATCTCTGCGGCAGCAAATCCGACATACTAATGGATTGTTCGGGCAAGTGCGTGCCAGTTGGACTGGTGCCTGTACACACTGTGCTAGCCGCTAGCCAAGTATACACACACTCGGGAAGCTTGTAGAACAGTGGTTCTTAACCTTTTTGTCATGTTGGACCATTCATCACTGCACTATGCTCGATAGACTGCCTTATAGCTCAGTTGGTAGCATGTCTGCTTTCAGAGCTGTAGGGCGTGGGTTCGATCCCCACCCAGAAAAAAAATCATGTGACGTACATCGATGTTTGCTCTGTGTCTGGGTGTAGTATGTATTTACGAAAAAAAATGTATATAAGTATTCTATCAGCTATTTGGTTTTCATAATACAAGCTTTGCTTAGTATGGGGCTAGATGGCGCTGTGTGTAATAAATGTCCCCCCAATATTTATTTATATGGACCCAGAATTATTCATCACTCCTGGATTGGTCCAAGTTTGTTTGCCAAGTGGTAAGCATCACGCATGCCCGTAACAGTAACAGTGCCAGAATTACGAACTTACGAAAAAAATCCTGCGCCGCACTGCTATGTGTTCGTCACCCTGAGATATTAAAAGTACCTAATATCTCTTCATGCCCACTATTTTCTCTGGTAACAATGCTCTTCAAACAGAAACACAGTAATGCGTCCACACTACTTGTTGACGGTTAATAACTGGCAAAGGCGTGGTTCTTCCCCAGGCGGACTTTGCAATAGAGTCGTACCAATGTAACGAGTAACGATATACACAAAAGTTATTCTTGTTAAACGAAAAGGTAACTTGTTCTATATATTTTTCGTTAACATTTGAATGTGGCGGTTTGGGTGAGGTGGTATTTACTTGGTTTGTTTTTATAAGGTACATTGAAAAAACCGAGCAAAAGTGTCTCTACAGGGACAAATCGCCGTTTATAAAATATGTATATTTTTTGTTTGCAATAAATAAAATAACACCAAGATTCATCTTATAAATATTATAAAAAATTAGTAATTTTAATAGAAGTTTTAAATTTGAACATCTAGGTATGTAGGTCCAAGCTTTGCCAAAGTTTTGGTAGTTTTCAGGGGTCACCGTTCGAATGAAACAACTAGTTAGAGAATATTATGTTACGAATCGTAATGCGCGTGTCGCGCATCGTATCTATGCGTCGGTTTCTTTCGAGGATCTCTCGAGTCGTTTCATATTCACAGGGGAAGCCGTGGATAAAGGTTAAGAACCTATGGCATAGATCGTAGACACTGGCCAAAACGTCTACGGGCCCATGCACGCCCATTCTTGAACGCGTACCCACTAACGCTGAGGATTAAATTATCTGTGTTGCGGTTGCCAACGTTGTTAAAGATATTGTTTATAGTCACTTGGCTAGTGGGGCAGTATTCGGCCATTTTAAACGTCAGGCTGAAGTTGTACGAGCGTAGTTAGATGTATTAGATGAGGACTTTTGAAATGGACCTTATTCATCTTCCAAGTTTGGGTTGTAGGGATATGCTTCCCTACGGGTACCTATTGACTTACTATTTTATAGGTAATTCCTGTGTTTAGCTTCCTAATAGCTGAACATGCTTGAATAACACACTTTTATGTATTACTTTTCTTTATTTGGATAATGTTTCTCACATCTCGTTTTTGAGGCATGATGTTCGTCTTAGATTAGGCCCTTGTAGAAAGTTAGGTGCCTTCTTTTACCTTGTATGTTTAGGGCAAGTTGTTATAATTTTCCTTCTTTCGTGTTCACACGATTTCTCCTGCTAGGAACCAATGTTTTCCTGGTTTGTCGGCATACGGGCGTTCTTTGGGTCCGCATGCTGAATCTTTCATGCTCTTCTGGTGCCGGGATCGACGTTTTCGGATTAATTTTGGAAATAATAAATTTTCCTGGTACCTCTTCGATCTGCATGAAACTTACATCGATTGGAGAGCGAATTTTTGTGGTTCATCTGGTGTAGTTAGATTGTGAAATAACTTATTGGTTTTACTTGAATATTGGTTTAAAATTAGGTAAACAAAGCGCTGTCAATCTTGACAGTTGTCAAATTTGACCGTCTGTAGTCTCCATGTAGTTTCGTGAAAAGAGGTTTGCCTGGAAATCTCGACTACATGGAGTATTTTTGGGTAAGGTCTTTTATATTATTAATAGGACCTCTCCGCTCTGTGAACAAAATTCCAGGCTGCAGAGAATTTTAGAAATGGCTCTAGAATACTTTCAAAATCCGTATATAAGGGAGACTTCCATCCCTGGTGCGGGATTCTGTTTTTGGATTCTGATCCTACAACTACTACTGAGATCAATGATACTTATGCCCTAGGGGTTATCGTGATTAAATTTAACCCAGTCTTAATTTTGGACGAGTTGGTCCGATTTGATCTCTTACTAGGCAAACCTTAGGCCCTTCATTGTTCCTTTTTCTCTTCTCACCACAAATTATTTCAGATTCCCTAGACGGTTGCCAGCTCCAGTTCTTGGGAAACTCTGCCCCAAGACCCGTATTCCTGCTTCGGGGAGCTGAAATTCCGAGCAACCCTGGTGTCCTATGTCGTGCCTACTTCTGGTTGCGAGAATTACAAGCAAATCTGGTGTCCCATGGATGTGTCTGCATCTGGTTCAGAAGCTCTCCAGTGAACGTGTCGGCTTCTGGAAGCTTCAAGCAATCTCTACTGCGGAAGTCTTCATGGTGGCTAGATTTCTCTAATAAAATATACTTCTTTTGACTTTCGATATTAGGGATCCGTAAGGTTACCACTTCCATATAGGAAATTATCAGTATAGGCAAATTCTTTAAAACACTAGGTAGGACATCTATTTTACAACAAGAGAGAGATTAAAATTCTTATAACCTATACTTTCTTTTATTTTTAAAACTGCACTTCATTACAGTTTTTGGCGCCCAACAAAAATCCACAAATTTTACTCTCTTTCTTGTCTCTAAATTTAAAAAAAAAAAAAATACTTACACAATGAAGGGTTTTCTTTATCCAATCAGAATTATGATTATTTTTATTCTTTACTATGTCTACATGTTTGTTATTATCTTCTATTAGTATTTGTTTTTATATTCTTTCTTATTAATGTTAATTTAATTATACCTTAAGACTTAGATTTAGTGGTAGATATTAATTGTATTATTATTGTTAATATTAGGATAGGTGTTAGGTTTTATTATTCCTGCTTATCTGCTTGTCTTCTTGTCTTGAATACTTACTTACTTGTAATCTTATCTTATCTTACAAATTGTCATGGATATCGACTATTGGATTATGCAAAATGGTTTTAGCATGATTGGGGGTTAAAGTTTTAACTTTATAGCCTTCCTGTTGGGGTACCGTATGAGTGTGGAAGTATGAAAGATATAGTAAATATATATTAATATTTTTAAATTATAGGAATGATAGGTTTTTCATGGAAGAATGCCTGCATTGTGCTATTAACATGTCATATCGATTGTTCGTTTCCAAAACTTGTTTGCATGAACTAAAAACATGCTTTTGACTATTCTAACTAGTGATTCAATTGGTTCTTTGATTATCTTAGTAACTTAATTTAGGATTTTCTCTTCGGTTTTCTCGCTTTATCATTGCGTGCCTAACTTCTCAAAAACGGTTTTTTAAAAAAAAAAAAATATTAAAATACTTAGATATTTTAATATTTTTTTTACCGGGGTTTTTGGGGAAATGTAGGGATATGCTTCCCTACGGGTACCTATTGACTTACTATTTTATAGGTAATTCCTGTGTTTAGCTTCCTAATAGCTGAACATGCTTGAATAACACACTTTTATGTATTACTTTTCTTTATTTGGATAATGTTTCTCACATCTCGTTTTTGAGGCATGATGTTCGTCTTAGATTAGGCCCTTGTAGAAAGTTAGGTGCCTTCTTTTACCTTGTATGTTTAGGGCAAGTTGTTATAATTTTCCTTCTTTCGTGTTCACACGATTTCTCCTGCTAGGAACCAATGTTTTCCTGGTTTGTCGGCATACGGGCGTTCTTTGGGTCCGCATGCTGAATCTTTCATGCTCTTCTGGTGCCGGGATCGACGTTTTCGGATTAATTTTGGAAATAATAAATTTTCCTGGTACCTCTTCGATCTGCATGAAACTTACATCGATTGGAGAGCGAATTTTTGTGGTTCATCTGGTGTAGTTAGATTGTGAAATAACTTATTGGTTTTACTTGAATATTGGTTTAAAATTAGGTAAACAAAGCGCTGTCAATCTTGACAGTTGTCAAATTTGACCGTCTGTAGTCTCCATGTAGTTTCGTGAAAAGAGGTTTGCCTGGAAATCTCGACTACATGGAGTATTTTTGGGTAAGGTCTTTTATATTATTAATAGGACCTCTCCGCTCTGTGAACAAAATTCCAGGCTGCAGAGAATTTTAGAAATGGCTCTAGAATACTTTCAAAATCCGTATATAAGGGAGACTTCCATCCCTGGTGCGGGATTCTGTTTTTGGATTCTGATCCTACAACTACTACTGAGATCAATGATACTTATGCCCTAGGGGTTATCGTGATTAAATTTAACCCAGTCTTAATTTTGGACGAGTTGGTCCGATTTGATCTCTTACTAGGCAAACCTTAGGCCCTTCATTGTTCCTTTTTCTCTTCTCACCACAAATTATTTCAGATTCCCTAGACGGTTGCCAGCTCCAGTTCTTGGGAAACTCTGCCCCAAGACCCGTATTCCTGCTTCGGGGAGCTGAAATTCCGAGCAACCCTGGTGTCCTATGTCGTGCCTACTTCTGGTTGCGAGAATTACAAGCAAATCTGGTGTCCCATGGATGTGTCTGCATCTGGTTCAGAAGCTCTCCAGTGAACGTGTCGGCTTCTGGAAGCTTCAAGCAATCTCTACTGCGGAAGTCTTCATGGTGGCTAGATTTCTCTAATAAAATATACTTCTTTTGACTTTCGATATTAGGGATCCGTAAGGTTACCACTTCCATATAGGAAATTATCAGTATAGGCAAATTCTTTAAAACACTAGGTAGGACATCTATTTTACAACAAGAGAGAGATTAAAATTCTTATAACCTATACTTTCTTTTATTTTTAAAACTGCACTTCATTACAGGGTGTGATTCAAAATAGGTACTTATGTTTTCGTACATGAATTCATAATTTTGTAGGCTTTTAGACCAATAAACGTCTTCAAAGCTCGATTTATAAAACGACAAGGAAACTAAAAGGGTGGGCATATAAAAGGATGTTGAAAAATGATGTTGATGTCGGCTACTGCCAGAATGGTTATTGAGTGGCGACGGCGAACCGGAAGACGCAGCGTAGGAAGGCCTCCCACTAGGGTGACCGACGGCATTGTAAAAGTCGCGGACAACCGGTGGATGCAAATGGCAGGTTGTCGTACAGTGTGGCGGTCTAAGGGGGAGGCCTTCGTTCAGCAGTGGACGTCTCCGGGCTGATGATGATGATGATGAATGGCTACTGCCCCATGTCATGAGGAGCAACATGACCAAAAAAAAATTACGTTTTTGACAGTCAGTAATTACCTTTAAGTGTGTATATTGACATGTGGCACTTTAAAAATATATTAGTTCCTTGTTTCTTCCTTAGTTATCTTAATTTCTTGGACCACTATAGAATGTAACAACAGCGTTTCAGTGCCGTTGCTGTACAATATTCGCGTATGAAATTCTATAAAAATAATAAAAAATAGAAGCGTGCCGACGACGGCGTGCATCCGACATTCGCATTTTACTTGCAAATTGCTTATATCCATCGATATCGACGCCCATCCACCTCACGCCGCCAGTAAATAGCTCTGCATAATGTTAAAATATTCAAACTAATTTAGTTGAAAACGGTTTACACCTCGGTAGTTGATGCGTTCTACTTGCTGCAGAAAATCTAGGAAATGTTATCGACTACAAGAAGTAGTAGGTACGGATAATTTGACGAATAGACATGTTGCTTCAGGTGGATATAAGTAGCAATACTTTAATGGCATCCATGCCGGTTTCGGCTACGGCCAGCGTAAAATGAATGGACGGGAAATAAGCGCACAGATTTTGAAGACTATAAGTTGAGCGCCGGCTCTCCTCTCGCATCAGTCATTCTTTGCGACATGTGAGCCGTACGATACGACAATACAAACTTCTAATACATGTAGATGAGTTCTCTTTTTGTCATGCAGCAATTAGATTCGCCATGTCTTTTTTCCGGCAAATTTAATATGCTTACTTTTAGCTAGGTATGCTTGATTGTGTTGACTTGTTAATTTTGAACGATTTGCAAGCGCTGGGCCCGTCCATTCCAATATCACTGTCGCTGGCTACGGCGACCACTTCTGCGACTTCAGGTAAGGATGTTGGTGTTTTTAATAATTCCTGGCCATGAATACAAGTCTTTCAGCCAGCAGCTTCTTTTGTAAGCAAGTAGTTCTGAAAATACGATTATCAAGTTCGAATATGATTGGTCAAGGGAATTGAAATTTATGAGGTCGCAAGGTTTCAGTTTGCTGCGAATGACTAGTATCTATATTGGAGCTCTACGATTATTTACGGGGTATATACCGAGACTGCCTGTGAACTTGGCGCATGTAACTGCGCGAAATATCGGGACCTCTTTTCACAACATAATCACGGTAAATATCCCGTAAATAACCATAGATAATGAATAACCGCGATAGTTAAAAACAGTGCTATAAAAACTAGCCTAAATTATTAACATTTCTATATGTATAAAATAAGATAAGTTTATTTACAAATAAAATACAATTATACACTAATATTAAATTATAACTAACTAACAACTAAATAAAACCTACCTAGTAAAAACAAACCCTACATAATAAAAATACAAAACTTAAAATTTAAACTAAAAGCCCCGTAGATGATGGAAAGGTGGCCAGAATGCTGGCGGCATTGCCACGTTGGATGTATAAAATTAACAATAAATTTATAAAATTAACAATATGTATAAAATGAATAATATGTATAAAATTAACATTTAATGTTTGTATGAAAATTACTTAGTTTATCATATCTTAGATTCAAGTTGTAGTACTTTATATTTAGGCCTTTACTTAAAAGCTTTGATTAAGTTACGAAATGCTATTTAACTTCTACGCAATAAAAAAAAGTGGTGTTCAGTACTAAACTAATAACTAATGTCATTTAACTTTAAGCAGCGTTTAAGAATGGTCGTACGTTTTTGTATTACGCAAAAGTTAAATGATTCTTGTTAACATAAACAACGTTATTAAATAAGGCCTCTAATCTGTAAAGTTCTTTGCCGCTACGTACTTACTTGAGTGGGGTTTCCAATAAATCTTAAGTAAAAATCTCAAATAAGATCTGTATTTATTCTGTTAGGGAAGGTACGAGTGTAAGCCCGTTTCCCGCTGTCAAGTCGAGAACGGTGCAGTTCAACATCTCGCCGTATCGAGAATTCCTTATTCAGTTATTTCTTAAGAAGTGTTTGGGATTTCCTTTTGGGGGAAGTTTTAAGCCAGCAGTAAATTATTCCATCGACAGGTGAGGCCGTAAACGTAAGATTTACGCCCACGGGCACCATCGGGTGAACCTCGCTCGATAAGATGTATATTACGCAGTAACGTTTCCTATAAGTATTCATCGGGGATTGACCCAATGTAAAGTTGCGCGATAAATTGGAAAACTTCATACTTTACTTATCAGCGACGTAGCCTTCGATCGAGCGGATTACAAAGCATCAAACCTACTTCGAAACTAGAAAGGAAAAAAGTTAATGGATTACTTGGAATTTGCAAGCTGTAATTTTTTGTGAGAACAGCGCAAATAGAAAACTGTGACGTGTGAAATACGAGGGTATTGTCGGATGTTGTGACGTCAGAATAATAAAACACCCGCTGTGACTGGCCCTACAAATATGCTTTTATTTTGCGCAATAAAACTCGCTTAAAACTTGGACAGAGTTCAACTCCAACGAAAGTGCTGCCACCGCTCCACTGTCTTAATCATTGTTAAGCTTTCTATGCAGAAGGGTCATAATAATATACTTGTTTTCTTGTTTTTCCACCACATTACTCTACATTTTCCTTAAAACCATTGCCTCTAACCCATGTTTAACCTAGTTTGATTAAGTAGTGTGCGTATTCAATGCTACACTTAAGCATTTCCTTATTAAACTCTGTTATTTGAAACTAAGCTCCGTAACTAAGTGCCACTTCACCGAAGTTTAAACCTGAAAAGATGAACGGGCAACGAACCAAATCAAGGCACCCGATATCAAAACAAGTGCACTTTTGAGTTGCAACTCGGCGTTAAATTAGAGCGCAGTGTATTGTGTAAAAGTCGCTTTTGAAAGGCAAAACTGAAGTTCGTTAAAACTAAGGAACCGTTGAATTTTGAAAGGTCGCGTCGTTAATGTCCCAAAGTAAACTGGGGCGGGGCAGGCCGGCTTCGACGGGAATCAAAGCGTCGCAACTTGCCCACTCGATTACCATAAACAAACGAGAAAGACGCTCCTATGTTTTAATGACACTGTTTTAAAGCTCGCAGTTGCTGTTTCGGAGTTTCGGCCAGATAAATTAACGATGCCAGAGTTGACGTTGCGCTCGCACGGTACCTAATGAAAGTTCACTTTGTTTTCAATCTCGCGACCATTCTAGAAACATTGAGTTTGTAATGTGGTTTGCGATTACGAACTTAGTTATACACGTGACATGAGTCACTAGTCATTTACGTACCCATTCAAATTGTAATGTAGCGATTGGAAATACTGTACAAGATAAGACTTGTCAAAGAGTTAAATATGAAATTCTGTTATCACGACAGCAACTTTCTCGCTATTCAGTATTACACAAAAAATCGATATCGTCATTTTTATTGGTTGTCAGGTGTCTATATCAATTTGGAGCAAAAGTGAACATTTTACGAGTTACACTCACGAATTTTGTTCTTATATATTTTTTGTTAGTAAAAGCAATAATAACACCTTAACAGCTAAACTAAAACGATGTAATACTAATAGTCCGTGAGCCGACTGCAGATTTGCCTACGTCACATGATATCATCTTGGGATACCTGGCAGCATGTGGGAAAATATACGGAGATCCCATCAAGAAAAATCAGCACCTGGAATTAGCCGGAACCATAAGAAAACCTCCTATAATATAACCATGCCAATTTTAGGGGGTCATTTTCGCCATATGATATCACTTCCAAACTTATGGCATCATAAAAGGCTTCACTAGTAGATCGGGGCTACATAAGTCTGCCAGCGCGCAATCAGCCAGATTTACCTGATAGACGGCTTCAATGATAACGATTTTAGACGTCATATGATATGACTTCAAAACTTGTAGTATCATGTAGTGCTTGAATAGTAGAGTAGGGATATGGAAGTCTGCCAGCGCGCAATTAGCCGGAAGTATTAGCACTACATGATACTACAAGTTTTGAAGTCATATCATATGACGTAGGTTGACGTCTAAAATCGTTATCTTTGAAGCCATCTGTCAGGTACTTCCGGCTGATTGCGCGCTGGCAGACTTATGTAGCCCCCATATACTATATAGTGAAGCCCTTTATGATGCCATGAGTTTAAAAGTAATATCATATGACGTAAATGACCCCCTAAAATTGGCATAGTTATAGGAGGTTCTTATGGTTCCGGCTAATTCCAGGTGCTGATTTTTTCTTGATGGGATCTCCGTATATTTTCTCACATGCTGCCAGGTATCCCAAGATGATATCATGTGACGTAGGGAAATCTGCAGTCGGCTCACGGACTATAAAATTATGATAGCCTTTAAAAGTTTCTTGCTGTCTTAAATTTGTACAAATATTGTGAGCCGACTCAGAAAATACTTCCAGGCTACAGAAATAAAAATGTCACAAGTTAATAGGTTCGGTTCGTCCTACACGTAGGCACACTGAAGATGCCACCGGCAAAAACACAGATGCACAGAATAATCTGCAGATTATAATATAAAGCCGTGCGCCAAGTTCACAATAACTTTAATTTAAACGTGTGAAATTCGTTCGAAACGAGGGGTGTTGATTACAAAATCTATCTGTTATCGGAGACGGCCCGAAAAGGATAACTCATCAAACTTTTCCAATCAAACCAATTATGTAGATACCGCACAAATATTTATCCAAGGGCTCGATTTACCACGTAGTAATGGCAGAATGAGTGCTTCACACTGAAATAACAATAGGTAACAGGAATAGAATAAGTAGGTATTTTTTTGTTTTATCTATACGGGGATACTCACGTTTAATTAAATCGGATACTCCGACTATAGTTTCGATCACATCCGGTGACCTTTTTCAAAGAGTGAAAACAGCCCGACGCGCGTGCAGCTGCGTCCTGCTTAGCACCCCAAAACCACGTCAGTTTTCATAATAAAGTAGGTAAGTACTTATCATACTTAAAATCGTTACTTAAATTAACACCGTCATTCATTCTCTGCACGACACAAAACTGGAATAATTAAGTATTAATTTAAAATATTGCATTATAAAAAAAAAAAACATAAAGTTTTACTACCTAAACGACTTTTTTAATCGATATTATAGAACGCTTATAGTATCATAGCCAACAATCCTATAGATAGGTCAAACTATCTCTAATTTACAAAACGAAGTGGGCAGTGTTAACAGTCTCATTCAACTTTAAGCGTAGTTTTTTAAGTAAGCCGTAAGTAACTGCATTTTTTTTGTCAAAACATTCCTAATAAAAATAGAGTCAATCAAATGGCGCATTTGTTTCAATTGTATCAGTTTTGCCAACAAAAGCTACGCCTTTCTGTTTAAGCGCTGTGGAGTTGGTGATATGTGGATGGCTGCGGAAATGGGTCGAACGGTTGAAACTTTTTTATTAAATAGAGATTGGACCGGATCGGAGAATGGTTGAGTTGTTGCCGATAATTCTGTGTTACAGAAAATGGGACTAATGTTGCCTTTCTGCTCTAGTTTGTTTACGTTAAAAATAATGAGCACAAATTAAGTTAGATACTAGCCATTTAATAAAGCTGTGCTTTTGCCTAGACTCTCAGAATAGCTTACTAGAATTTAAAAAATCCTGGTATGCGCGGAGAGCAGTGAGATCTTATAGGCTAAGTACTATGATTCGTAATATTTCGTGTAGTATCGTGCTTTAGTATCGTAGTTCTTTATGTGTTTGTTGCATATACAGGACTACTTATAACTTGACGTATTCCCGGCGGAATCAGATAGGGAGGGTAACAAAATAGAAAAAAAAACAAAAAAGATAAGTATTAAAAAAAAGGGAAAATAATTTAAGAAGCAATAAAATATTCAAAAATACTTAGAATGCGATAAGCAACCAAATGATGACATATTTCTTTGTATTTTTTTATGATTAGGCCAAAAACGATTTAAGAAAAAAGATGATAAAAATGGTGATGATGAAAAAAGAAAAAAAGCAAAAAAAAAAATACATTTGAATAACATTTTAAACAAGTAGCCTATGCATTATTCCAAGGTATAAGCTACCTCTAAACCGACTTTCATCTCCGTTCAGCCGTATCAGCGTGAAGGAGTAACAAACATAGGTCCCTACTTACACACAGAAAAACTTTCGCATTTATATTATTACTGTGACATTAGTGTGTTGTGTTGTGATGTGATAGTGTGATAGCCACAAACATAATTATATCATCCCAGCCTATCATATTCCTATCATATCATAGCCTCTTTCAAGGCACACCTGATATTTGGCTTTCAGCTTCCAACCATTGCCAGACGTCCTAAAGACTCTATGAAGTAACGAAATATATTAGATATGGTAAGTAATAATGTTTGCATAATCAGGTTGTCAATAGTCCACTGATAAACATAGGCCTACCCTCGAAGGATGAATGTTCCATACCTACCACACTGGGCCAGTTGCGGGGTGCATTCACAAATACCATTGAATTTCTTCATATACATATTCAGAATAAGGAATAATAATCCCTCACGATGTTTTTCTTCACTGAAAAGCCAGTGGTATTAAAAACCCGTAAATAAGCTTCAAAGAGCACACCGATACGGGTCCGGGTCTGGGATTGAAACACATTACCCAAGGATTCCGAGTCTGGCGGTCTTATCAATTTAAGCTACTAAGCCATCACAGCCAGCAGACGTCCAGTGCTAGATGAAGGCCTGCCCCTTAACAAGAAAGGCTTTCTCCGACCGCGGTCGACGTACCCCTGTGGTCCGTAGTGTGAGCAACGGTCCAAGCGTTCAAAAGCTTAAACAGGAAGAAAAATTATGACCTCCGGCAGGACTCGAACCTGCATACGAGCAATCTCTATGGGTTTCCGTCCCAACTGCTTTGCCAATTAAGCTACAGAAGTCTCAACAAGAACTCGTAACAAGAAGTTACTATACACTTCGACATCCCCACGCTTGGCAGCTTGGGTGGCTTGGGGATTGCAGAATTATCACCGGCGTTAACCGAGGGCACGCTACTGCCCGTGCTCTGGTGGCTCTAGATGCAGTTTTAGGACATACCCAGAACAAAACACCTAACACCTGGCACCCTAGCACGCGCCGAGGACTAATTGGTCTTTCCCCGCGTGGGAACGTCATAAAGCTACAATATGGATACGTCTGTCTCGTTTTCCCGGGGAAAAAAGAGTGGATAGACGTTTGCCACGGCTTGCGTGCTAGGCGGGCTGGGGAAAAACGGGTGGAACAATTATGCCAGCGACCCGAAGGCAGTGCTCCGGTATTTTAAAGAGCTCGGATGATTTGAGTAGGCTGGTTGGATGGCACATATACCCCAAGCGGGACGTCAGTGCAGAATTCATCACCCCCATTCAGAATTAGAATTAGATACCCAGGTCATACGGCGTATAGTAATAATGTTTAATCCGCCGTTTTCCCAGATCGCATCCACCAGATTACAACACGGGAAGATGACAGCCGCTGGCTACAATTGGCACAGCATTAGCATAACGAGCGGCGGCCGTCCTAATGAATGGCCTTGCAATTGAAACAATAGTGGATTAGCGCCAACTCGCTGATCTGCGAGGATTCCGAACCCGAGCTACTTGAGATGGAATGATTTGAAGATAAAATAGGGTAGATGACTGATGTTTATATCGTTGAAACCAATATAGCTTTTTTTGAAGAATTTAAGTAAATATAATATGTTTATTGAAAAAAATATTTAAATCCGTTAATAATGTTCTGATATATGAGCGTTTAAAGTTTTTGTTAGAGACAACTCTGTCCCTTTCCCACAAAACAAAAAATGACGTGACGCCTTACTTGTCAGAATAGAATTTATATGGCGTACTGACAAGTGACGTCACGATTTGCTGTCTCGCCTCTCTGTCTAGCGTGATATTAAAATGCTTATAAGTTACTTATTTTTGATCAGATTTTCATTTTTTTTTCATTAATCAGGTATATTTGTGGGCAACATTTTATTAGGACAATAAAAAAAACCAGTCATCTAGCCTATTGTACGAGACCTCGTATAATTTTTATGTAAATATACTTAGAAACTTTAGTTTCATATTCTTTATATTTTGCAATTTATTTCTACGGGATTACTTACGTTTTGTTTATTCACAACAGGTTTGAGTTTGCCCCGTCTGAAATTAAACAGTGATACACTCTAACATTAAGGACGCTAACCTAGAAATAACCTACTTACTCTGGATTTGACGACGGCAGAATATTTCACATATCTACGTTTAATTGAGTTGGATACTTCGAATATAGTAGCGATCACATTCAGTGACCTTTTTCGATGAAACTTCTAAGAAGCGGCAGCCTGATAGCTCAGTTGGTAGCATGTCTGCCTTCAGAGCTGTAGGGCGTGGGTTCGATCCCCACCCAGGACAAAAATGTTTGTGACGTACATCGATGTTTGTTCTGTGTCTGGGTGTAGTATGTGTTATAAGTATGTATTTACGAAAAAAAATATAAAAAAATAGTATATTAGTATTCTATCAGCTATTTGGTTTGAAATGAATGAATTTTCACATGAAGTCGTGAAAAAAAAACAGCAGCTCCATACATTTTCAGCAAGGTCAATCACCTTTTTGTATGGAACAGCTGTTTTTTTTTCGTGATTTCAGGGTTGGCCCCATAGTAAAAATTGTACATAATGATGAGTAAATGCATACCCTTCCGTATTGTTGAACCTTCTTGTTACACATTGTATAGGTACGATTAAAATTTTAAACAGACGGTTGAATGCGCTTCCCGATTGGTTATTTTCCCTAGATACAATCTGGGTATCCTAAAATGCTAGTAAAAATTACTTCTAGGCATCGCAGACCGCTTCTTCGTCAAATATCAGTAAATTTTACAAGCCAATTACAAAAAAAAAATAAGCTTTTAAAACGATTTCAACTTCGAATACCTGGATGACATTTTCATATTTTCTAGTAATTTTGATTTAAAAACCAAACTACTGAACCGAGTTCGATAAAATTAATGGGATCGACCACCTCTGAAGTATTACCTACCAAACAAAAAAGAATCATCAAAATCAGTTCATAATTGGCGGAGTAATCGCGTAACATACATACAAAAAAAACACAGTCGAATCGAGAACCTCCTTTTTTGAAATCGGTTGAAACACACTGGAGTAAAAAAAGTTTCAATTAAGTACAATTTCTGTACCAGAACAACATAATGGGTACATAAAACGGTGCTATGTAGAAAAACCTGTTAAAAAAGGTCGTCGTAAAATTGCGATGGCTATTTCCCACTGAATACTCATCTTGCCCGATCGACCTGGGTCCATTACAGCTGTTCGTGAAAAAATGCTGGAAATTTAATTGTGTAGGTGGCTTCGTTCAATCATGCCTTTCTAGTCGATTTACGGGAATTTGTATTGAAATAAAGAGGAAATGTTCAGAATAAAATAAACTTATTAGGATACTTACATGTAAATGCAAAGGTGTGAAACTAAATTTGAGAAATCCGGAATAACAACTTTGTAAATTTTTACATAAGATATTGCTTCAAAGACCATAAATTGACATAAAAAATTAAATCCTAATTATGTATTCTATACTGTTTTAAATCCTAATAATCAGTCATCCTAATGGCAAATTTACATAACATTACTATACATACCACTACTGCTAATATTAATCTTTTTATTTTTATTTATTTATTTATTTAATATTGCCCAATGCGCACTTACATCAAATACCTAGTTATTTTAGATATACAATTTAGAAGCTATACAATTCAAAATCCTAACAATAACTTATCCTACAGCAAATGTACCTAACAGCTACTCATCCTAATAATATAAAATCATCCTAATAATATAAAATCATCCTAATTTTTTTAAGTCGTATCATTTCTACTTCTCACCTAACCTATCCGAGTCGGATCTGTCATCGAGCTTTATTATACATACAGTGCGTTGTTATGTTCATTCCACAACTTACTGGGCTAATAAAAAAAACTAAACCAAAAAGATAATAGGACTAATCGTTCTAACTTTATGAACAAAGAAATTAGTAACATTACCATTTATGATAACAAATCTTATTATGTATAACCATTATGTCACGCTACTATTAGGAACGACAATCACAAGGACAAAAAAATATATTATGCCAGAAAAAAATATGTGCAATTGTGCATGTATCATTATGAATATAGTAGTTTATGACTAGTGAGTATGACTAATGACAATGAGTCAAAAATCAGTATGTCAATTCGTAGGTCACCTGTTTCAAAACGTGTGTTAATAAAAATAGGCAGTTACTATTGCATATCTACTTTTACCCCTTGATACAAGTCGATACGTTTCCGTCTCTGCTTCACCTCCAACAGCCGTCATTTCAATTTTTTATAATCTTGACCGCTATCACGCCAGATGTAAAGTGAAGATGCGGTCCTCGGTGGAGCACGCTTGTCGACTCACTCGCGACTTAAAGACACTCAGATTGTATATATCGAGAAACCCCACTCCGGATGCGCATTACATTTACTCCAGTTAAAAGCATAAATATCATCTTTCACATAATCTCTACACATTTTTTAGCATTATGCTATCAAATGATAATAACAGTTAGGTATTGTGTTCTATGAGTCAGGCATCATTATGGCTCTCATTGGCGTGTTGCTGTAAAGATAAATATTGGGCATATCCCATTTGCCAATATCGCCCCCTAAAACCCGTTACGTAAAACCTAATACCCAGTGACCCAATAAAGACAATACAGTGTCCAATGAACTCTACGGTTAAAAATCCAATTGTATGCGGACGGTCCACGCGGCAGCTGCGACCGCATTATATCGCCGTGAAGTTAGTGAAGGGATGCTTGTTATTTTTGTACTCTTTCGTCATCATCATTCACAGCCTTCCTTCTGGGTTTCCCTGCTGGGTGCTACTCTATTGGCTATACTACTAAACATAACCTGCAAAACATTGGCAGGGACAAATAGGGTTACAAGTAGAGAGGCCTATTACCAGTAGTAGTAAATGATTTCGGACTGAAAATGATGCTGATGATGTCAAATGTTCAAGGTCGCTCAGTACACACAGGTACGCTCAGTTAGCTATGGATAGAGCTCTGCTCGATGTTTCTCTAAGGGATCGTATCCGGGAACGAAGTAATTCACCAGAGAACCAAAGTCACCGAGATAAATGAGCGTATCAGTAGGCTGAATCGGCAGTGGGCTAGTCATATCTGTGAGAATCGATAACCGCTGGGATAGGTGCATTTTAGGGTGGAGACATGAATCAGCAAAACGTAGCGTAGGTCGCCCTGAGACTAGATGGCGTGACAATATATTTAGAACAGCTGGCTCTGGCTGGAAGCGGTAAACCGGAGAGCAGGCTGAGTGGCGTGCCATGGGAGAGGCCTGTGCCCAGCAGTGATGATGAAGGTGATGAATAATCACTTTTTTGCCATACTATTGTCTCAGTCCTGTGCCAAACGAGTCATCACTTTACCCGCATGGGTGATAATATCAGCGATGTAAGTCGTAATTTTAAAGACCAACAGGTCGTTGTTCTATTACTCATTTCTGTTATAAGTCATAGCCTATCTTTATCCTATGCCAGTTCATTGTCTATACGAGACCTCTCACCCAGAAGTTATTTTTTTAAATTAACATTTGTTATTAATATTTTTTTTTGCTACCTAGGGTTCTTATGTATTTAATACCTTTGACACAAATATAAACTAAAAGACTAAAACTACCTAAAGAAAATATTAAATATGTTAGTTGCATCTATCAGTCTGTCTTTATCCATGCCTTCTTATATCTTGTTTAGACCATTCGCCTTTCGACATGTTATGCAATATCCTTTTAATGCCATCAGGCTTGTGGTCAGAATAGTGCCTCTACGTGGTCGCCCATTTTGCGATTAGCCCATAGTCTCAGTTTGTATTTTAAAGTAATTACTTTGTACTAGTAAGTAAAGAGTACAAAGGCTACTGTCCTATATCGGTCGGTCAAACGGGGTCAGCTCGACGCTTGATGAAATGCCTCGCCGCTCATTCTCACCACCACATGTTCCAGCCTGGCTCTAATATTTGATGGATTTATTGTGTGACGTAGAGAAGCAGGTTTATCCCTTGCTATTAGTTAAGAAATCATTTTTGCATATAAATTCAATAGTTAAACGGATGGAACGATGGCTGTGGCTAAGCTGGAAATATTTTTACAAGAAATTAGAAAACTAATTTTTACTGAAAATTAAATTTAGAAACGAGTCACCGTTTCTAAATTTAATAGAATTTGGTTGATGTGTTCAGTTTTGACTGCCAGTCTACGATGGTTCTACTTTGCTTAGAAGAAACCGATTCACTCACGACTTGAAGACCTCCAGTTTAATAACTATCGGAAAACATCCACTAGACAAACGCTTACAAATCGCGTTAAATAACATTGATCCTATGTGTAAAGGAAAGCCAATTGATCCAAACCAAACCAAAACTAACCAACCTTAACCTCTTGGCTTAACTAAAGGTTTCTTCTCGACTGCCCTATATAGTATCTGATTTCTGCTGTTTGCTTGTTTCGACCTTCAAATACCTTCGCTCTCAAATAAACCAGGCAGAGAAAACCTTCCTGCCTACTTGAACTGTGAACTTGTCATAAAAATATTTTTTTAGCAGGAGTAAATTGGATTTTGTTAAAACATACAAACAACAAAAGGCATTCACGTGCGTGCCGTTATATCCTAGTTGTAAATTATAATCTAGGTTGCACAATAACATGAACCTTACGACTAGCCTGACAAACACGACCACTTGCTCGCTTTTTATAATTATTAACATACAAATTAGGCATGATTAAAATTAGTTTATGTTGACACCACACGAACACGTTACAATGACTAGCAATGGTCAAAACTTTGTCATAACAGAAAATAAAGTCGAACAAAAAAATGCGGGCCCAGATGAGAGTAGACAACAATTTGTGACTTTCTGGTACAGACAATTGCCTAATCGAGGCTGTTAGATACTAGTTGAGTACACTTTGATAGTGTTTCACGTTTGTTCGCTTAGCTTTGACCGATGCAACCGTTTTGCCCAGTTTCATTTGTCTGTTTATAAAGAGTAAATAGAAGTCACAGATTAGGAGCTATTGAAACGTGGTCTTTTACTGATTGGCTTTTGGTGAAACTCAGAGTCACGCAACGGGCAATGGAGAGAACTATGCTCGGAGTTACTTTGCGCGATAAAATGCGGAACGAGGATATTCGCCAATGAACCAAAGTCACCGACATAGCTCGCTGAGTTTGCAAGTTGAAGTGAAAATTGGCAGGTCACATCGCTCGAAGAACTGACAGCCGATGGGGAAGAAAGGTTCTTGAGTGGCGACCGCGAACCGGAAGACGCAACGTAGGAAGGCCTCCCACTAAGAGGGCCGACGACATTGTAAAAGTTCTGGGCAACCGGTGGATGCAAATGGCAGGTTGTCGTACATTGTGGCAGTCTAAAGGGGAGGCCTTCGTTCAGCAGTGGACGTCTCCTGGCTGATGAAGACACCTTAGGAGGTACAATACTCGTTGGACCAACTGTAAAAAAAGCTGTCCACCATAGTGCAGTGTGCTTGATATGCAACCAGCCGTCAAAAAATGAGAAGCATCGCAAAACAAACAGCAGCTCTGAGGCGGGCGACGATGGCGAGGAGTTACCATATACTATCGGTGCAGCCACGACCGCTCCGTCAAGAGTGCACGACTAAAGTACAATAATAATGTAAAGTTTCCTCTCTAGGCCGTACACTACACAGCATTTTTTATGCAACGAGAATGAGACGAACAAGTCTGATTGGTGGAAATACTACTGGCTTGTCCATAACCAGCCAGCTATACATGTTTAGCAAAATCGGTATTTGGGCTATAAATTATAGAAGAACAAGAAAGAAAAGAAGAAGAGTGAGAGAGTAAGTACCGCCAAAGAGGTAGGGCCTTCGTTTTTCTGTGGTACTGTTACTAGAAAAAAAGAAAATAACAGTTTCTATACTGAATCACTCTAATATATAGTCTACTATAAGTGCCCCGCAGTTTTACCCGGGATGCTCGGGATAATAAGGATCTAAGAGGATGCCTATATGCCACATGAGATAAAAAGTAGGCAAGTTATAAGCTATCTCCAACCAAATTAAATACAAATCCGTACACCCGTTTTTGCGTGATTGAGTAACAAACATCCAAACATAAACATTCACAGTTAGACATTTATAATATTAGTAGTATAGTAGCATAGGATTTATCTACAACGATATAATTTATTGTCTGACCTTATTATACAATCTTAATTTCCGAATGTCATTGAATTACTGGGCATGAAGAGATTTGACATATTATGATACGAGTATCTCAGGGTGACGAGCGCAGTGCAGTGCGGCGAAGGATTTTGTTCGCAAGTTCAGAATAGTGGCACTGCTACTATTATGGGCAAGTGTGGCGCCTACCACCAGGCAAACGTCTCGCTCATCTCGTCACTCCATAGCATCAAATTAATTTAATATAATTCCATCGAGCAATTATAGCATAATACGTAAACACACACATTTTGGGGTGTGAACAAATTACTGTGATTTGCCGAAGTATTATTGCTAAATTGTACCCGTGATAGAATACATACTTATCACGAGGGCTAAACTGTGAAACTTTATAACCAAGTTCCCAATAGTTGCCAGCGACAGGTCTGAGTTTGGAGATACCCTCATCCATACTCGAACAAAAAGACGTTGTTTGCTTTCCTTCAGAAGTCTTCGTGTCTGTAGGCTTTTACCACAATATTTGTCTTTCCTGAACTCACTTCAGAGGATTTCGTCGTTACACATCTCTTCAAGCGCTCTTCTCCAACAATAATCCTCATTTCAGCTCACAATTTTTTTAAATTTGGTGCTTTACTTTTAGAAATGAGTTTTGTTTTGGGCATTTTACATTATTATACCAATCAAATCTTCATTTAATACTATGATAACCAAAGTCCTGACTGACAGAAAACGCATAGCCTCGTAGCAACTTAAAATTTGAAGGGTGCATTCACAGAAGAGAGAAGTAAAAGTAGGGCCTTCGCTTTTCTGTGGGTGCATTTGTCTTGATGCACAGAGGTGGACTAAAACAGGATTTTTCAAAATTCAACCTCTAAGGGGGTAAAAATGGGTGATAACTTTTGTATGTAAGTCTTTTGTTTTCGATCTTTTGGTTTTAATTATTATTTGAATAGTTAATAAAAAATAAAAGAAAGGTATTTTTAATGTTTTTTGACAGGAATTATTAAAGAGAAATGGAGGATGAAACTTTGCATAAAAAGTTCTTTGTTTTTGAATTTATAGTGATGGAAATTGGTATTTGGCTAGTTCATTTAAAATCATTTCAATATTCGTGACAAGGTGAAAATGTGGAAAAGGTGGAAAATTTATTGTTTTTGAAGTAATATTAACAGATAAAGTAATGACAATTGATGTTTGGATAAACTTTAAACATAAACAAATGTTTTTTTGCCAAGGTTGACCTAAAAAGGTGAAAATGGGGAGGAAAAAAATAAGTGATTAACCCAGCGGTATGGAAGATATTTACTAGCGGGGCGAATTTCTTTCGTACGCGGGCGGAGTCACGAGGCGACCTCTAGTTCGGCACTAACTGAAAAGCTTTGACTAAAACCACAGAAAAAAACAAATAAAACACTTAATTAAATTTCAAATCTCATTTGTTTAAATTTAACAAGAAGCTGACAATTAAATATTCAATTCAACAAAGGCAAAGCAGCCTTTGTTCGAAAACGAATTGATTTAATAAAGTAAAAGACCGAAACAAGGAGAAAATATAGGAAAATCGGTTAACGAGTATATTAAAGGCGCTGTGAACATTGTCGAACTCGATGTTGATTAGCGAACCCTTTATCGCTAACAAGATCCGTCTAACTTTACCGATTCGGGGGTCGACAAATCGAAATCGCTTTTAGCAAAACAAGTATTAATTTTGTATCGAGATGCCGGTAGTGTAGGGCGGGCGGCGCGCAGTCTACAGCGCTACGGTTACGATCGCGGGCCGCCCCCGCCCTGGCCAGTACCGCCCGCGCCGCCAACGCCGCGCCACGTCCTTACCTCATTACCTTCCGCTCGCTTTCCCTCATTCAAATCACGACACACGACCATAACACTACACCATACCCCGTATCACGTGTGATACCATTTTTCAGTGAACCGTCATACGCGTAAATAACAGACGTAAATGGAATTTCGCAAATACGATGTGATGTCCTAGTGTAGTTACTTTGATATTTGATTGTCAAGTGGATTCTAATACTGTGGATGTTCACAAGAGCCGACAGTCGAGAGATATGAACATTATTTACAAAGGTAAGTACGTGCTCATGGGATGCCTAACTTAGTAACCAGGAAGTCTGCAGTGCATGGTTCCTGCTTGCTACGAATAAACTTTATCATTATTTTTTTACATAATAGTTTATTGTAGAAATTCCATGTTTGTGTATTGTATTATGGGTAAATATTAAAAAGTTTTCGCGGTTTCGTATATTGTTTCTTTTTTCAAAGTGTAAAATGATTTTATTGTTATCTGAAGACTGATTAATTACTATGTTATGGGTAAATTACCGGTTTTATAGCAACTATAGCTAAACTAACGTCTTGAAACGTTAACGTTTTTGTACTACATATTGGAATTATATCTAGTTATGCTTTGTTTATATTATTCCAATTATTCCAGTTGATTGTATTTAGAAGCTTCAGTTTAGAACTAAAATAAATAATCTTATTTGTCAACATTATTTCAGTTGCAAAGCCATCAAATCTTTAAATTTGTAGTCTATTACGTAATTTTCAGATTATATCAGTTGCTATGCAATACTGATTTAGGTGCTGTACTGGGAAGCAACTGGAATAATGCAAGCTGCTCATTAGCGTGCTGGTCCAGTTTTAGCTGCTAGGGTGACTGTTAAACCCAGCATTAACATGAGCAGTAGAAGATAGCATATCAGTATCTCGTATCTGTAGTAAGACTCTACAAAAAGAAGCATGACAGTGACTGGAATTGCGACCCCGCCAACAGAATATCTAATAGTAACTACGTTTTGAAGTTCTTGTAGTTAAGGTAGTATAGGGGGAGAATACTTCGGGCATCAGCGTCCTCTCGGTTAACAGTGGTGAACATTCTGCGATCCCCAAGCCGCCTGCCAAGCGCTCTATTAAGGGAGAGGACTTCGTCCAGCAGTAGACGTCCCCTGGCTGATAATGATGATGATGAGGGGGAGAATACTTCGCTATGTGGACAACATTGCAATAGAGTACAGGAAATCTAGCTGTACCGGGAGGATAAATAAATAGAAAATAAATATCGGTGGATATTTTTCATACAGCGCCATCTAGCCCCAAACTAAGCAAAGCTTGTAATATGGAAACCAGATAGCTGATAGAATACTTATCTGAAGACTACTCTACTACTATCTGCTCCGTGGATCTGATGTGCTATACACTGATGATTTGTTTTTGATTTGGTTTAAGGGAATGCCAAATTTTACGAAAGATGCGCCATCGCATAATAAAACAACGTTTGAAAATGACTGCCATGCCGTCATGTTTACGGGTTGCGCTGGAGTGCGAAAGAAGATGGGATTTATGAGAGCAAAAGGGATAACGCGCGTCTCGCTTAGTGAGCGCAGACGTGCGAGACAGTCCCTTGGCCGTTTTCACGGGGCCATTTGAAGGTGCGATATGACATATCTCCCTCCTTATATATAATATCATAGGGGAATGCATACCGGCATAACCTGCAAATAGAAATGGGTGGCTTGAGAAGATGAGAAACATTATCCTGTCCTTTTCATAAATAACGAAGAAGGAGCGACATTAAAGATCATACTCTTACATTCATACGTGTTGATAAATGACAATATGAACATACATACTTTCTTATTCATATCAACTTAGTACTTAGCACTACTAACTATAACTAAGCTAGCTGTGTCCCGCAGTTTCACCCGCGTGATAATGGAAAACGGTGACGATGAAAATAAGCTATCTTCATTCCGAGATTCATCCAAATCCATTCAGTCGTTTTGGCGTGACGGGGTAACAAACTTTCACATGTATAATGTGATAAACAATTCAATAAAAACATCTCTTTTCGAAATCGTGTGTGTCTATGTAAGATATAGAATACCTATCTACATAAACCATGATGCTCTAGAATCTAGAGTAAGTATTATGCGGTTCTTCGTATCTATCTAGAATATAGTATAATAATATCATTGTTAAGATACTCTAGATTCACTCATTCATTCATTTCATTCATTCATTCATTTCATTCATTCATTCATTGGTAATGATATTATACGTTTCAGCTTTGTGATCATTCAATGATACTATTATACGTATAATCATTGATAAAAACTAACAAAGAGATTCCAAATTCCCAAAGGAGCTATTAAATTCAAGAAAAGAGCAAAAACCTAGGGCCTAGAGCAATATAATAAACTAAGTTTAAGTTAAGAACAGACAAACACAATATCAGTGTAATGATCTTTCTTAAAATAATATTTTAGTCAGTGATATTAAGTATACACTTAGGTACCTTAAATTTTCGTAAAACGACTATAGTCACGGGATACAGCTATAGACTTGAATTATATATATTTTTCTCCCCTTTGCGTTTGACTTCAGTCTACTGACTAGGCACTTGATATTAGGGGTCGGGACTATATTTGGAAGGTTCAGTTACCCCTTAACGATGCCTTGAGTTTTCATTTTACTTTACGGCCAAAATGGTTGCTCATGTGGGTGGGGTTCGAGTAAATAGAATTATACATATTACTTGTTTGTTGTTACTGCAATAATTATACATTTTATTGTATAGTTTACTGCAGAGGAGGCTTAAGAAGCATATAAAAGTATAATAAACAAACAAATGTGAAACACGGCGTAGCTAAGGCCAGCGAGGTTTTATTAGGGCTTAAAAATTATAATCATATTAAGGTAGAAAAAAAAAACCGTCAAGGTACGAGTCTTCTTACGACTCGGACAACGAGGGTTCCGTACCACCACATGTACTAGGTAATCCGCGATAGTAACGAATATTCTGTGAACATTTCAACCTGTTATCTATTAGAATTCGCGAGATTATAGGTCAGCAAAGATCGGAAAGAGAGATGGACACAGACAAACAGACACTTTAGGCGGCTTAATTATAGGGTACAGTTGGATTCTATTTGGGTACGAAATCCTAAAAAAAACACTTTCTTTCAATATGCCAAATGCAACTTTTTATAAAAGATGTGTAGTTATAACTCAGACATATCTTTTCTTGTTGTTTTCAAAACTCCGTAAAAGCTCTTAACAACGCCGCCACAACTTCACTAAGGCATGACTTGGACTTGACCGTGACTGTTTTTGTTGTGAATGGCGATGATTTTCTGACTTATCTTGGTTACTGATACTATCAAAAACTTTTAAAATGCCAATGGCAGAATGCACAAAGTATGATGCCAGTGGAAACTCATTTCTCCATATTAAAGAGTATAAATTGAGTTGTACGCAGAAGAAGCCACCAAATTGGCCATCACCAAAAAAGGTATCATTAAGTTAAGTATCGTACAAAACTCCTTTCTTTTATGAGTTTTTGAATTGTATAGCCCTACAAATTTGTAGGTACTAAGTATTGGTCAAAATGTTAGACCTAAAAAAACTCACAGGACCTATCAAAGCTCCGTAAAAGCTCATAGAAAAGTCACCACAAACGAACACTAGGGGCTGTGACTATGCAGTGGGGCATGACTTGTACTTGACCGTGACTGATTTTAATTATTTATTTTTGATATGCTATGAACTTGTTTGACTGGCAGAAAGCACAAAATGCGATTAGTGCGATGCTAAAAAGGAAGAAAAAAAAGGCAGGAGTCGGCTGCCATAGATCGACGGAAACGGAACGTTTGCGAGTTTTAACATCTAGCTAGCGCCATCTATTATTTTTTTGGGAACTAAAGAAACAAACAAAATAACCAATTATGTTTTGGCTTGAGATATGACGATATATCTATAAATTATCGATATTCAGTTTTTTTTCTATAACTACTGTTATGAGACCTTGCTTCTTGCCAAATTTCATGAATCTAGGTCAACGGGAAGTACCCTGTGAATTTTGATTTAGTTCACTCTAAAATACTCGCAAGAACGGCCGTAATTTTTTATTGTGTTGACTTACAAGCTTGATTTTTTTTATTGCTCCAAGGGACCGTAGGCTGACGTATTTTATATTAATATCAATTTGATATCCCCACGCGTTCCAGAGAAAAAAGGAAGACAGACAGACAGAAAGACGGACAACGGCGTGAGGCCTATAATGGTTCCTTTTTCTTTTTAATGTACAGAACCCTAAAAATTAGCACGTAGAAGCAATTGAAAAATTCAAAAAGAAAATGAAAACGTTGTACAAAACAGTAAGATTAAAAAAAAGTTTTTTTTTCAAATCTCGTCTTAATAATATAAACTTAATAGACCCATGAAGAAAAATACTAACTGTTTTGTAATAAAATTAAGGTCGTCGTCAGCCATAAAACGTCCACTGCTGGACGAAGGCCTCCCCTTTTATAGAGGGGTATTGCCATAATCCCCACGCTTGGCAGGCGGCTTGGAGATCGCAGAATGCTCACCACCGTTAACCAATAGGACGCTGCTGCCCGTCCTCCGGTGGGTCTGGTTGCAGTTTAAGGACATAAAAATTAAGGTGTATACCCTTAATTTTATTCTAATATAGAAAATATTATGCACATTTAAATAAGTACGTAGATACAAGATACTAAGAGCGATAAAATACAAAAAAATACACCTGTGGTCAAATGCTTAGCCTCAGCAATAACCAAAGAAATAAAAATAAAAAGCCGTTAACATTTAGTAGGTATGCCTAGATACTAACAGCCTTACTTAAAAAAAACTTTTCAACCGTTAGTCACTGCTTAAGATGCTCCATCTTCTCTCTGACGTGAAGTTGCACGTGCTAGAAAAGGACAGAGAAGTTTAAGCAGTGACTAAGAGAATCGAGATTATTTTAGGTAAGGCCGTAAGTTTTGAATTTAATACGACAAAGGTTATTTAAATAAAATTCATATCAATTGTCGTGATTAATAGTTAGAAAAATTAACTACAGATTTATGTTCAAATGTTTACCGTCTTACCACAAAAAATATTTAAAGCAGCGACATCGGTTAGCTAGACAGTGTCTAAAAGTTAGAGACCGTTTAAACAAATGTTTTATTTCTCTTACCACAGAACCATGTTTAGCATGTGTTGTTAAATTAATTTCACAAGCAAAACTGAATGACGTAAAATTACAAATCTGAGTTAGACACGTCTTAAACCAAGGTTATAGGCACTGTTTAAGTTAAACCGTGTGGCTAAGGCATGTTTATCATTAGACGAGTGCTACTCGCGGATTTGTGGTACGAAATTTGTGAAACATCTGTTCAACACGTGTCTAAGGCTTGCCTAAATCTTTTGTGGTAAGACGGTTAATGTTTTCTGTGATATTATTGTTTAATACTCATACATACTCCACATTGGCTACGAATGTATCAATTTATCATTTCGAGGCATACATACACACTCGTGAATATCATATCCTGATCGTAGTATAACTATGTGTTCATACATTATGGATGAAACACTGTATAAACGACTGCTTACCAAGTTCAAACTCTATAAGTAACCGTTTATAGGTGCGAGCGCTGCCGGCACTGTAACGTTACGCTAAGCGATTTTGCCTCTGCAAATCTTTTTAAATCGCAAAAGCCAGTCGTCAAGATCGCTTGTCGAAGGGGGAAAGAAAATATCCTGTTGGAATAGCGCAGATGCTCGGATTTCGCGGCAACTTTCCAGCAAATCCGAAATGAAAACACACTCCGGATGTAGGCCATCCTGTCTTCGCCGCAAAGATAAATTCGAAAAGGATTCCCTCCACACACACATTACCAACTCAATAAGGATTAAAACTTCATTCTGGGGGTGAAAGCTTTAAAACTTTCCGGTAAACACGGTTTATCCCTTTTAATTGCGTATATTTACATGACAACGCTCTCGCTGTCTCACTCGCACTTTTTGGAGTGTTTTCGTCTCTCGCAAGTACAGCATCTCTTTTTGAATTTAAATCCTTATTAATATTTTATGGGTGGCCACGTGAAGGTCGTGTCGGAGGAATCTGACCTTTATTTCCCTGAGATTAGGTGGAGAAGTAGATTAAATGAAAGGAATATCTCATCCGAGTCGAGCCACTTAAAAGCACTTACGTTTAGGTAACTTAGTGACCGTAGAAGATTATTCCGCACACACACTGCTTAAAATTAAATAATTCTTATCAAAACATAACGTACTCGTTTCATGAGCAGAGATTTTATTAATACAAATGTAAAATTTGTTTGACGATTCGACCATGCAGATTTATTTGTTGTTCATTTTTATATTCTCGTTACGTATTTGCTACAGTTATTTTCAACGTTTCATGACTATTTTAAACACATTCTATTTTAACAGAAGCTGTTACAAAAAAAAATTGAAAATTCGGCAGACAATGCCTTTTTCCGGGACCTGGGTATGTCCTTAAACTGCAACCAGACCCACCGGAGGACGGGCAGCAGCTTCCTTTTGGTTAACGGTGGTGACCATTCTGCGATCCCCAAGCCGCCTGCCAAGCGTGGGGATTATGGCAACACCGCTCTATAAAGGGCCTTCGTCCAGCAGTGGACGTTTTATGTCTGACGACGATTGCCTTTTTCAACCGACTTAAAAAAAGACTCAATTCGACAGTGTATTTTTTTTTGTTTGTATGTTACGCGATTACTCCGCCAATTATGAATAGATTTTGCTGTTTTTTTTGTTTGGTAGGTGATACTACAAAGGTGGTCCCAAATAAATTTTATCGAAATCGGTCTACTAGTTTCGTTTTTAAATCAAAATTACTAGAAAATATGAAGATGTCATCCAGGTATTCGAAGTTGAAGTCGGTTGTATTTTCTTTTATAATACGCTCTAAAAAAAAACTACTGACTTCACCCGACCGATCACTTCACGACCACTCCCGACCTACCAAACAAAAAAAAACATCAACATCTGTTCATAATTGGCGGGGTAATCGCGTTACATACGAAAAAATAATAAAAAACATAACATTTTTGAGGATCGCAGAATGCTCAGACTCACCACCATTAACCGAGAGGACGCTGCTGCCCGTCCTCCGGTGATTCTGGTTGCAGTTTTATGGCATACCCAGTTTTTTTTATAGTTGTTTATTATCTCCACGGACTGTGGGTCCGTGCCTTTTGTCAACTTTTACATTATTTTATTAACTTAATTTTACACTTAATAACTTAAAAGCTAATGGCTTTACAAAATGACTATTCCAAAAGAACCTAACTCAGTAAGTATTCTTAATTATTGCTAGAATTGCGTGGATACTCCGAGCAGTCCAGCTCCCGCACCACACGTTCACGAGTTGGTGCATGTGCCAGCATCGCTCTCCTCAACCATATTGGAGGGAAGAGGGCGACCCGACACACGACGCCGCCGCAAGAAGAAGCTTTTTAGTGAGCGTGAGTGCTCTATGGGTATACACGCAATACCTACAACAGTCCGATTACTTACTTTATTATATAATAGGTCTTTACCTATGAAATTGCCGTTCTTCAGTACTGGTCATTTCAAATAGAAAAAAAGTTAGGAATGGCTTTGTATTCTGAATTCAAATTAATGTTGTCTTAAAAACATGACATTCTTTTTACAAACTCAGTCTTTTGTTTATTGATTAGCGTTGTATTTTCATTACATTTGAAAATTTGTCGTCATAATGGATACATGATGGATACTTTAAAAATTCGTGTAATTATGGAATATGAGTTCCGTCGTGGCACCAACGCGACACAAACGGCACGTAACATCAAAAACGTTTACGGAGAGAACTGTACAAACGAACGCACAATCCGTTATTGGTTTTCCCGGTTCCGTTCTGGAAATTTTGACTTGAAAAATGAAGCTCGAGGTCGTCCGGAGAATTTGGTCAACAATGATGAATTAAAGGCGATTGTGGAAGCTGACGAAACTCAATCTACAGCTGAGCTAGCAGCAGCTTTTGATGTTAGCATCAAAACAATTTTTATCCATTTGCGTCAAATAGGCAAGGTAAAAAAACTTGATTAATGGGTGCCCCACGAACTTAGCGATCGCCAGCGCAACGTACGCGTCGAGACCTGCCTCGTGCTGCTCAATAGGCAAAGAAATGAAGGAATTTTGAACCGAATTGTTACGTGCGATAAAAAATGGATTCTGTTCGACAATCGAAAGCGCTCAGCAAGTTGGTTAGATCCTGGTTCAGCACCAAAGCAATGCCCTAAACCAAAAATGACCCCTAAAAAGGTGATGGTCACTGTTTGGTGGTCTAGTGCGGGTGTGATTCATCACAGCTTTTTACAAAACGGCATGAGCATTACTGCAGATGTGTACTGTGAAGAACTGGAGACAATGATGGAGAAGCTTGCACATCGGCAACCAGCTTTGGTCAATCGGTCGTCCCCACTGCTCCTTCACGACAACGCGCGACCCCATACTGCGCAACAGACAGTCTCCAAGCTGCAAGAGCTGGGGTTGGAAGCTCTCCCTCATCCGCCATACTCACCAGACCTCGCACCTACCGACAATTACTTTTACCAAAATTTAGACAACATTTTAGTGGGTAAAAAATTCAATTCCCGAGAGGCAGTACACAATGCCTTTGAAGAGTTTGTTGCCAGTCCAGCTGATTTTTACAAGAAGGGCATCAATAAACTGCCAATTCTTTGGCAAAGATGCGTCGATTGCATGGGTGATTACTTTGAATAACAGAAATAAAAAAGTTTATAAAAATAAGTATTTTCTCTTATTCCATACAAAACGGCAATTTCATAGGTAAAGACCATATATCCGACTTTTTACTCTTAGTTTTTTTTTAAATATTAAAGCAATCACTAGTAGATCCCGTCTTTGCTTTAACTCTATCAGTGGTCACTCTCATATCGTCTTATTTTTTATTTGTCGCCTCCTCCCGGACCAGGGCCTCCATTACCGCCACGATCCGATCTTTTATGGTCATCTGCAAGTTGTACTCTTTGATGGTCTTCGGTGACGCAGCCAACGCTCGCCGTACGAATCGACTGATTGCATCGTTTTCGATTTCATACCCGGTATTACCAGGGGGGTGTCACTCCGCAGTTTAGGTATGTTCGGCCGGCGCTCCGTCCCGGGTGGACAATGCAAAGCAGAACTCAGTCGCCGCCCGCACGCTAGCCTCGTCGCACTTAACTAAGCATACGTGATAGAAAGAGAGCGGTATATCTAGGTGAATATTGCGAGCGGTATCCAGCGCTGTGCGAGTTGAATTGCTACTTTATTGCCTAGCGTCCTTATTTATTTCAATTCCTTTGCGAAGTTAACTTTCTGTACGTAGTACTATTATTTATTCTGTGGTATTACCCAAGTCCGTTCATAAAAATACAGATATCCAAATAATATTTACTTGTTCGATTGTAAGAAAATTAAGAGCTTAGCTGTAGAGCTTACAAATAATAAAAAACAATGTTAACCGTATATTATATTACAAAAGTTTATACAAAATTCCAAACGAAAAATTAATCTTAAAGTAGGTTGGCGAAATTGTTTCACTTCATTTAACACGACTCGCAAAAGTCGAACAAGCAAATAAAATGTACCTCTTACGTACTCTCCCTTCAAAGGCGTACTTGAGTGAGAAAAGTCCGTAAATACGAGTATATTGTAAAAGGGAAGTTTTCTAAATAAACGTAGCTCTTTATAATTGGGGAGTGGATAAAAAAGATCTATGTGCACGGTACCTACGTATATCATATAGATGTGTCCTTACGTAATAAGTATGGTTTTCAAATAAATCGGGAAGTCTGTCTCATCTGTCTGTATATTTATTTATTGTTTGACAGAAACCAACCATGTCATTATCCTTCGCGCGGTATATAAAGAAATCCGGGGGGTTCTGGTTTTATTCTACTTCCAGCCACCGTAAAAAAATGGTTTTGTAAAAATTTTACATACGTTCATTAAAAAGTGAGAATGAGTATGTTGCCGGTAACTTGTATTAAATGTTTTTTTATATAGGCGCCTTTTAGCGTAATACACTTGGAATATCATTTTTCTAAGCTTAAAATTCCTGTATTAAAAATCTCTTCATCCTGAGCACCTAAAAACTCCTGTATTGCAGCGACTACGGCTTCATCATTTTCGAACCTCTGTCCTCTCAGAGACTCTTTCAACCTCGTAAATAGAATATCTCGGAATAGAAATAGAAATCACTAGGGGCAAGGTACAGGTGAATATGGAGGATGCTCAAGTATTTCGAAGCTAGCATCACGAATTGTAGCCATAGCAACGGCGGACTTGTGAGCCGGGGCATTATCTTGATGGAACAAAACAGTTTTTGGTAGTTTGCCTCGCCGTTTCTCGCGAATTTTTCAATTTGTTCTGCATACAAATAGCCCGTTACAGTAGCTCCATGCATGGTCGAGATATTCTATCATAACCACCCTTTTACTATCCCAGAAAAAAGAGCTCATGATCTATCCGGCGGAACGACTCGCCTTAAATTTCTTAGGAGTTGGAGATGATGTCTTTTCCAAGTCATAGATTGTAATTTTGTTTCAGGATCCTAATGGTGAAGCCATGTTTTATCCATTGTTATGAATCGAGACAAAAACTGATCAGGATCTTGTTGTAACAATTCCAATGAAGCTCGAGAAATGTTCAGCCTGGTTTGTTTTTGTGCATCGATAAGCATTCTGGGGACCCAGCGCGCGGATAATTTTTTCATCCCCAAGCGTTCCTGTAAAATGCTATGCCCACTACCAGTCGAAATCTTTGTTTCATCGGCTATAAAACGTACCGTGAAGCGACGATCTGCTAAAACAATGTTCTCGACTTTTTTTTTACTATTTCTTTGGTCACTACCGTTATGGGGTGGCCCGGGCGAGTCATCTTTGGTGGATGTTCTTCCACGTTTAAATTCGGCACACCAACGAGCAACTGTAGAATAAGGTGGTGCATTAGCTCCATAAGTATCGTGCAAGTCTTGATTAGTTCGTTCCGTAGTGAAATTTTTCATGCACAGATACTTAATAACCGCACGCATTTTTTTTTCCATTTTCGACAACTCGCTACGACAGACTGCAAACAAAAGACAGCAACGTAATTTAGAATGATCGATCCAATATGCAATGTAATCAAACATGACATAGATAATGTGATTTTTCGTCTCCTGCTAAGAAAATTAATCGTAAAAACATACAAATAATGTAGCACTTTAGCAAGTGCTAGTCTTTTTATGTTTTATTGGGTATTTAGAAAAACGGGCCTGTTATAAGTTTAGAATGTGCGAAGCCGAAAAATTTTGCTTCGCTTTGTGATCCTACCTGACAAAGCATGCACCGATGATCGACTACAGTAACAAACGCGCTTAAAACGTGGTAAAACGCTTGCTACTAAGCATATACGAACATACCTACTACTAGTTGTACATATAATTTTAATACCTCTCAACTAAATGGACGGATTTGTGTAAAAGGTGCGGGGTAACGCATAGATTCCCTGAATTAGCATATTATCTTCCAAGTAATTTTCGCTGAAGGTCATGCCTAGTTAAGAGCGGTATCATCTTTGCGTAGGCTTCTTTTCATCCCAGGAAAATAAGTGTCTGTCAACAAAAGTTCTTAACGTAAAATCGCAAGTAAAATGACGGTGCGAAGTATTGATATATACAATGTGTAACAAAAAAGTTCAACAATACGAAAGGGCATGTATGTACTTATCATTCTAAACAACTTTTACTATGGGGCCAACCCTGAAATCGCGAAAATAAAATCAGCTGTTCCATAAAAAATGTTCATTGACCTTGGACAAAATGTATGGAACAAATAATTTTTTTTTCTTGGTTTCAGGGTTGGCTCCATAGTAAAAGTTGTTCATAACGACGAGTACTTACATACATGCTCTTCTGTATTGTTGAACCTTTTTGTTACACGTTGTATAATAATAAATATGATTAACTAGCTGATACAGCGACTTCGTACGCGTTGAGCTCGGCCTTCGGCCTCGCCACTATGACCCGCTCCAGGAACACAAAATTTCATCCAAATCGGTCCAGCCGTTTAAACCTTCCCTGGACTACGACAAACATTTCATAACCAAAATCTGCTAAATCGGCACAGCTTTTCTCGAGTTTTAGCAAGACAAACGAACGGCAATTGGTTTTTATATATACATGGTGCTATTAAATCGGCTAGAGAGCGGTTATGAGTATTTTGTAATAATAATAATGTCCATGCCGGTTTCGGCTACGGCGACTACTTCTGCGACTCAATCAGGTAAGGAGCTTCGCTGGTGTGCTCGAATACGGCTAATGTTGTATACAAAATAACAAACAACTTATGTTGAACGATGTTTGAAAATTCACGAAAAAAAACAGCTGTTCCATATACTTTTTTACAAGATCCATGAACATTTTGTACGGAACAGGTTTTTTTTTCCGTTTATTTTCCAAAGGCTTAGAACAAAAGTTGTTTGTTATCTTGTATACAACATGCTCACGACCACTCCCTAGCCGATTAAATAGCACCGTGTATAGATTAACTACATTAAATATATCTTAGACATAATTGCTAATCTATTATACGTAAGTACAATAAATAAAAATAACGAGAAAGTGCTAATTCAACGCAGGAAGTTTGATGAGTAAATTACGAATTAATTATAACTTTTGTATGGAAGACGAGATTACTTATGAAACTTTGTTAATAATTGGATTGCTACCGAAATCGTAAAAAGATATTGTTACAATAAACCAGGAAATTTAAGCCGGGTATTCATTAGGCAACATTTGTTTATAAACGTAATCATCATGTTAACCTGCTGTAACGTAACCCTGCTGTTTACTGAAACTTGGCTATCCACATTTTGTCAGTTGTTACTAGGATGTCGCCCAAGGAGGCAGTGTTGCTGTGTTACTTTGGCACATCATACATTTCAGAAATGTTGGCCCAAGAATATATAAAAAAAGTTTCCTTATAATACTTATTTGAAGCATCCCGAAGTATATTATGCTGTTGATAAAGCCCTGTAACCTTTGAAACCGGCTCGTTGGAACACACACTTCATGTTTCAAAACTCCCGCAGCACACCTCTAAACCTGTCAACTTATGTTAAGAAACTAAATGTTTCGCCTCGCCTTGCTCTCTACTCAGAATGGGGAGCACGGCAACACGTATTTGAACATTGAGATATATGTACTACGTACTACATTTATATCGATGTATTTGAAACAATGTTTTATCATCTTTGTGTACTCAATGTTTATTTTTATAAGGCTAATCATGTAACTGTTCGGGATTGCAATTCGGATCGCGATTTGTCATAAATGTCACTTGTCACTGTCCCGCCAAAACTCATTTGACCCTGCAGGGCAGGACGAAACGCCAAAAGTCAGGCGGATTTGCTTGAAATCAATGCATTGGTTCGTTAACGGAAGCAAGAGAAATCCCTCCGTGATACCGTGAAGCTGTGACAGTGACAAGTGACAATTATGACAAATCGCGATCCCGAACAGTTACATGATTAGCCTGCTGGTACACCTATCCCTACCAAGGTATCCCTACCGGTAGGGGTAGTTTCGTTCCTCCGTAACCGAAACTCTTTATAGAGGTGATGAAACACTGTAGAACACTGTTTATAATCAAAATTAAATGTTGCGTAATGGACACCCGGCTTTAAGATTCTCGCATTTGTTTCTTTGAACATTTTTTATTATCGTTTAACAAAACAACTCGCAAAAATATCCATATAAATTGTACGCTCCGTCAATACTTTCGATTAAAACGCTCTCAATTCGAGAAGTCAGCTGTGAATTCTATTTATAAGGAAAAATGTTCTCGAAATGATGGCTCGAGTGGCTCTTGAAACAAACGGCGTTATCAAATCACTGCACCCGAGTTAAAGTGCCGGTGAAATAGAAGGGGGCACTTATTGCCTCCCCAGATAACTCCCACTTCGAAGAAGGGAAGAGAGGGGTGAAGGTTTGGTTCGGGCCTCTGAGGTGCTTAGCCCAAGACCTGCGTGAGGGAGTTAAGAAATTAGTGTGAATTGTGGTAACAACTTTTGTAACTATTCTGTGATGTGGCGTGTGGAAAGGAAAAGTTGGAAAGTAAACTAAACTCTACTTAGTAAAACTTCAACGTAAATATCAAAATAATCACAATACAATACAATACAATATATCTTTATTGCACACCAGAACTATAGAACAACTTACAAATAATCAGGGTAGGTACAACACTATCACACAATAAATGTGTGTGTGTGTGGTAATCACACTATAATTTATAACTGCTAAAGTTTGTAAATGAGTGTGTGTGTATGTTTGTCTCTTTTTTACGCTGTAATGGCCTCTGATACTCACCTTAATACACCCCCTTGATAGGCTACTTTAATTCCTTAAAATAAATACGTTTCCGATCTGATAGCAGGTAACCCCAAGAGGCGCTGTTAGTAGTTAGATAAAGTAATTATAGCTTTATACGTAGGTATGCTTAAATTTAATACACAAATTATCAGACCTTTACCATGATACATAATACCTTCACCTATTGATTGACGTAATAATACCTTGATAAATAACATTCGCCTACGCGTTGATGACGCCGCAACTCTTTACAATTTCATCCAATTATTTTTAAAAACATTATTTTTACACCCAAGTTATTAATTTCTTGTATTGATCTAATTTGTTTTAAGTAAACCAAATTAAGTGGGTACGAGTTCTAGAAGAGATGACCAGACATCTTACTGCTGGGCGTCGGCCTATGCTCGAAGAGCGATTAGGTGATATTCCACCACATTGGTCCGGTTGGGTTGATGGATTCACATACGACACTGAATTTATTCACCAGACACATTATGCAGAATTCCTAATGTTTTCTTTCACGTTAATTCTGACTACCGATGAAGAAGAAGGGGAAGGGGAAGAAAGGTTCTTGAGTGGCGACCGCGAACCGGAAGACGCAGCGTAGGAAGGCCTCCCACTAGGTGGACCGACGACATTGTAAAAGTCGCGGGCAACCGGTGGATGCAAATGGTAGGTTGTCGTACAGTGTGGCGGTCTAAGGGGGAGGCCTTCGTTCAGCAGTGGACGTCTCCGGGCTGATGATGAAATTCTGAAGAACTCATTGGTACGGGACGGACCCGTGATGGAATGGAAGACCTAATGGTTCCAAAGCGTATCTTTTCTCAATGGGCTACCATGACTACTTAGATGTTAGGACCACGATTATAAAGCAGTACGACGATTATAACCATCGTATAATTATATTTATTGAACCTGAGTATGTCCTAAAATGTTATGTCCAGAACCACGGGAGGGCGGGCAGCAGTTCTTTCGCGTTCTTTTAACGGTGGTGAGCTCTCTGCGATTCCGAAGCCGCCTGCCAAGCGTGGGGATTATGATACCCTTGAGGACGACTTCGTCCGGCAGTAGAAGTTTTCTGGTTGATGATGATATATTTACCTACTGAAATACTCGTACCTACCCTTCGCTAACCTTGTACTTATTAGAAATCTCTTCAAAGATCGTGTTTGTGCTAACACTCGAACCAGAAATCCATTGTTATTGAAATTGGAAATTAGAATTCAATTTATTCTCGTAGGAACGAATGATCGATCCATCTTCAGTCATTACGAGAGCCTTGGCTGAATATTTTTACTGAATCTCTTTTACATATTGAGACACAAAAAATATATTTGTACTGAATCAAACGGGAATAGTAAGCGGACTTATCATTTTTTCCATCGAATACTTTGGTACACGGATTTGGTTTTTTGCTTCCTTCATAACTAACTGTTTTGAAGGAAAGCAAAAATTAACTGTTGTTGTTGCTGTTGTTGTTTTTAAAAGTGATGTTCACTTACAATACTTTTTAAAACTTATGTATTAATATAAATTTATTTCTCCTTTTATCTTCTTCTCCTTCTCTTCTTCACCTTCTTTTCTATTTTATCTATTAAATATAATTCTTCTTTACGTGTGTAAGTCAGTGAACTCCTCTTAGCTCCGCTTAAACGGCTCGGACAATTTTAATAAATATTCGTGTGTGCTTTCGAGCCCCTGGATGGTTTAAATTCACAAGTTAACCCTTTAGGTGGCGCAGCGATCAGATTTCAGGTTGTTTTTCTTTTCAGGGCAGGACACCGTCTACGGTGCCCGCTAGTGCACTTATAATATACCAAGCTTGTCGTACATCACATGTTTACCTACATCGTCACTTTGTTGTCATACCTAAACCACAAAAATCAATTTCTCAACACTTTGTGTCCAACTTTTCGTTTCCCAAACACTTCTTTGATATGCAACATTGTTGGAACTGAAAACTTAGATGTAGGTAGATTAATAAAGAAAAGTCGCTTATTAAGTAAAGGAGTAAATTGGCGATCAGAAAGCAGTCAACGAATAACACAGAATTACAGGCAACTAGTGTGAAATCATTCGAAACGGAAATAGGGCTGCTGTGATATCGTTGTATTTTAAAATACAGGCTTCTTATTTTGATATGGCTTGGCTGCAAAGGAGTCGTGACAGCATGAAAATCTGAAATTAATTGTAACTGTATAAACATTTACGAACATACGTTGGTGATCCAAAGTTGTCGAAAGATACGGCCTTACAGGAGAAAATAGTCTGTTTATGGCACGAGGCGCTCCCAAAATCTTCCACCTAAAATGTACAAATAGGTATCCATTTCACCTTTCGACAAGAAAACACACAAATTGTCGTACACCTCCCCGTTGAAATCAGAGTAGATTTTTATGAGGAACGGGGAACTGTTACAGCCCTACAGGAAATTGAGGAGAAATATCCCATTGTTCTTCACGCCCCGCCGTATGCTGAGGCGTTTTGAATATTTCATGCTCGATAATTTATTGCATGATTTAGTGTACGAGGGCCTACTCCCGATTGCAAAGATGCCTTTCGCGCAGTTTCGCTTCCTATATGAAACCCTTTCTTACAGAATTTACATACAAAAATAGTGTGTTCTATTTCAATGTAACGGGCACTCAATTCTGTGACGCTTCAATACCTCCCACCTATCAGCCAGAAAACGTCCACTGCTGGACGAAGGCCTCCCCTTAATAGGGAGGTGTTGCCATAATCCCCACGCTTGGTAGGCGGCTTGGGGATGATCGCAGAATGTTCACCATCGTTAACGGAGAGGACGCTGTTGCCTGTCCTCCGGTGGTTCTGATTGATTTAGGACATACCTATGACCTAGGTCTTCAATACCTAACATCGTCTAATGTCAGTTATTTTATGTTTGGGTCAAATTCCTGAAATGTAAGACCAGAACATATGGAAGTTTAAATGTGGCCACATTACGTAGCCGTCCGAAATAGTCCACGAGGCACAATTTGACAACGTCTAACACTGCCCTAACTTCTATTGTTAGGCCATAATTGAGGAGAATTTAGACCTAATGGGGGACACACGATAAGCAGAGAAACATATTTCTCTTGCCACTATCTCATACGCCATAATAACGTCATTTGTGTGAAACACATATTTAATAGCGGCCTTTACAGGAAATGGGCTAACGAATGAAGTCAATCTCCTTGACGTAAATCCTTGATAAAGCCAGAATTCAAGTTTATAGAGTTTCTGTTCTTTTTCGCATGAGAATTTTAGGACGTGTTAAACTTTTTATGTCGGTTTTCGTGAAAGGCTTGAGGAATATTCTATAAAAAATTATAAAATAAAATAAATATTATAAAATTCTAGCTTTTGTATATACTACAAAAACTGTACTATTCCTGCACATATTCTATCACTAGAGGTCCCCCGCGACTTCGTCCGCGCGCGGAAGAAATTGGGACCCAAAATTCACCACTTTAAATCATTCCGAGCAAACTCTACCGACTCTACCCCAACTTCCCTTCCTTTGAATGAACTACCCAAATATCACTTTTCATCACTATAACTTCAAAAACAAAGAACTTTCCATACAATATTCCACCCCTCTTTCCCCCCACTTAAATCATCCCTGTCAAAAAAAATAATTAAATCAGAATTTTTTATTTTAAATGAACTATCCAAATCCAAATTTTCGTGACTTTTTTCCAAAAACAAACGACTTTCATACAACTCCCCCCCCCTTTCCCTCCCTTGGGGGTCGAATTTCGAAAAATCCTTTCTTAGTACACCCCTCCGCATAGAGACAAATACACTCTCCAAATTTCAAGTCTGTACGACCAGCGGTTTGGGCTGTGCGTTGTCTGTCAGTCAGTCAGTCAGTCAGTCAGACAGTCAGGACAGACAGGCTTTTTATTATATTAGATTTGTATACAATAACAATAATAAAATTTTCTGGAAAACCGGCTTTGGCCAAATCAATTAGCAAATCTGCAATGCGTTGCATTAGCAAATCTGCAATGCGTTGCCCGAGTGGGTGTTTTGCAATGATGTGTTTTGCCGATAGTTACGATCTGGGTGTCTTTAAGTCGCGAGTAAATCGGTTTCTTGTAGGCAATTGTGCTACATCTTGCACGTAGACTGCATCTTCCTTTAATATCAAGCAAGACAGTAGTCAAATGCAAGCCTAAATAAATAAATAAAAAACACATAAATATCAACTATTGTTACAGCTTGAAAAAAAACGTTCAACAAGAGTTCACTCCGAATTCATCATCAAACACTTACAGGTTCACCGATTTTATTAAATTTGTTATCAAAAAGCGATTTAGGTTACCGTGTCAAGAAAAGTTAAAGCCAATATTTTCTTCCATTAGCGGTGACATGTTAAATACACGCTATTATACATATTTTATCGCTACGCATCTAGAATGGATTGGTAAACTTTGTCAACGAAACCGTTGGGCTATTGTTAGGCGTGCTGGGAGTTTCGACAGCTAAATAGACGAATTACTTTAAGTGTTTTAATGTTATATTTTGATATTTGTAACGATAATAATTTGTTACTATCAGATTTATAATGACCTATATCTCGGGAGCCGTAATATGTAGCCAGTTGAAATTCTCACATTCTTAGTGTAGCTGCTACAAGACTTAAAAATTATCATTATTACAAGCTATGATTTACTAGTAGAAATAATAATTATGTATAAATTGGGACTGTAACTATTGAATAAATATATTGATTATTTGTTTTTTTTTATTCTCACAGAATACTCATATAGAGGATCCGTAGAAAATATGGAATAAAATATCACTTAGGTATCCGCGAAGAATCTAAGGAATGATATTAAAAGTAGGTAGGCACTTCTCACAGTTGAGCTTTGCAAATTTTCAAATTTAAATGGCAGTGAGTCAGCCGTACTATAGAAAATAACCTACTATTACATATATAGAATCACCTAGACAAGCTACGTCCACCTAGATAAGCTTGTCTAAACGTTCACCGATGTTAAGCAACGGACGGTCCGGTCAGTCTTCGGATGGGTGGCCGTGAGTGGCATTTATTTCTGAGCGCTACCGTGGGTCGGATGACACATTAAATTGTTGGTCCCCAGCCATGCCAGAGGCCTTGGGCGGCACATTAACTCTGACACTAGGGCTGGCCACTCAGGCTATACGAACTTACTTACTTACCTACTATATATATTATACGTAATTAATATTAAATGAGATGATAAACTGTACACAGTGTTGGTGAACATAAATAAATGAGTAACAGCAGTGAATAATTTGTTTTTAGTTGACATTCTATATAATTAACTGAAACTTGATAACAACTTGAGAAGTAAAGCGGAAAAATTTGAATTAAAGATTTTTCCATAACATGATATTGGTTTCCAAAAATTTGGGACCGGTCCACATTAGGATCAGCTCATTTCCTTGCCGGTTCGGGCTATTCGGACCATTAGCAATACAAACAGGGCGAGAGTTTTGGCGACACCTGCGCCTCACGCCCGTACCCTTTCCGGGAGGATGTCACGTATCGTGTTGCCAAGATTATGAGTTCTACGTATGTTTCGGTTGTGTTTGCTGATATGGGTGTCCATAGCCGTAATGTTCGAGTTGAAGGGTTGGAGTAATGTTCATCGTGACCTGCATGCAAATGTAGCTGAAATTCGCCTTAAATCATTGAAGTGATAAACTTCTTACACGTGCACGTGATCGTACCGTTCGAATGCGAGACTACTTCGCTTAAATAATATAAATACTTCCAATTAGTTTTACTACTAGTATACTATTATTATATTTGTGTTATACTAAGTTTAAAAAACTAGCTTTCATATTACGACAGGCATATAATCAAAGCGTATTATTAATATTTCCTTTTATTTGGCCCAACGCACAAGCATTGCCATCCAGCGTAGCAATGCCGCCAGCATGCTGGGTACGCTGCCGACTGGTAGTGGGTTTGAGCATTTAGATTGTCTCTAGGCTTTCATCGGTCTGGATACAATCCTTTTGTTTTTTGTTGTGTAGTAAGCTAAGTATTTTCGTAATATAAACGCAAAAGTTGTGAGTGAGAGTTACTGGGTGTATAATTGTATTCATCATTGTTACTTCTTCACGCGTAAAATGACCAATGGAGATAGCTTATACTATAGTTTATTCATTGTGCATACCTGGGTTTACTTTTTATCCTAGAAAATATACGTTTCTCGTAGAAAAGCGAGTGAAACAGAGGGGCGGTAGTAACTATCTTCGTAAATATAAATTTCAATTTTAGCGTTTTATAGAGGCTGCTAGCTATGCTAAAAGCTGGCCAGTCTTTGTGTGGGTAACCCTAAGTGACATTTACAACTGAATACTATCGTAATTTTGATGATGGAAGAAACTCTTAGTCTTTGTTTTATTTATACGGGAATACTCACGTTGCTTAGTGCTGCGGAGTGCTAAGCAGGACGCAGCTGCACGCGCGTCGGGCTCTGTTTTCACTCTTTGAAAAAGGTCACCGGATGTGATCGAAACTATAGTCGGAGTATCCGATTTAATTAAGCATGAGTATTCCCGTATAAATAAAACAAAAATGTGTCAAAACCACGTCAGTTTTCACAATAAAACTCTTTGTCTTTGTTTTCTATTATTAGACTACAAGTGTGAAGTCCTCTAACGAATGTTAGGTACCTAGCAGCTACTGTAGGTTACTCTATAAACAATATATGATATTTAGTTTTGACTCATCAACAGCCCGGACACATCCACTACTGGACGTAAGCCTCCCCCTTTATAGGGAGCGGTTGCCATAATCCCCACGCTTGGCAGGCGGCTTGCGGATCGCAGAATGTTCACCACTGTTAACAGAGAGGACGCTGCTGCCCGTCCTCCGGTGTTCCGGTGCTGGGTACAGTTTTAGGACATACCCAGTTTACCCAGGTACGCCATACTTTTGACTAATCTATAATTATACAGTTATACACTGCATAACAGGTATCTTGCTATCCAGCTAGTTTGAACTGTTAATGAAATCTATTGATTTCTGAGCCCAACTTGCGACCCATTGAACGGACTCTTCTCGGTAAGCAATTTGTGAGCCATTGTTATTCAAATCGTTGATTAATTATTCATACACTTCATTTACAGATGCGAATTATATTTCGCTTGTATAGACGCTAAGTACATAAGCGATTGTACTAAATTTTGTTGTCGGTTTTGGAGCATCGGTGTTGAATCTATTTTTAAAGTTTTATGATTCCAATATAAGGTTCCGATTCTAAGTTCGTCTGTGTGAAAATTACACAGAGACGATTTTCATAAAACTTACTATTCGTAGAGTAACTCTACGAATTTCCCGTACCTCCTTGTATGAACTAGGCCAAAATGTCACATGTCTTTATATAAATATATTCAATCAGTCAAAAATCTAATAATAAGTAGGTACATTTTATACTTGAATGTATAAATTACATTACCATTTTAACTATTTTCAATAGTCACGTTATATTTTTGTGATAAAAGCAAGAAGAAAACTACGGTCGGTCATAAAAGCCACAATAGTAATAACTCGAGTAGCATGTGCTACTAATTTTGTAATATCCTCCGCATGCAATAGCGTTTGGAGTCCTGTGTCTTTTCTATTTGCTCTACATTTATTTGACTTACTATTATTGTACAATATATTTCATACAAAGGGTTAGTGGCACGGTTGTACTTAACAGAAGGGGCTTATAGTAATCATTGTAGTAAACTTACAACTTTTATCATGGGTCAACTCCAATCGCAAAAATATCCTGTTCCTTACAAAAATTTCATTTGCACTCATAGATTACGAAAGATGCGCCATCGCGTAATGAAGCAACATTTGAAAATGATCCCGGTGCCGTCATGTTTACGAGTTACGCTGGAGTGCGAAAGAAGATGAAGCACTTTTATGAGAGAAAAAGGGATAGCGCGCTTCTCGCTTAGTGAGCGCAGGCAGGCGAGACATTCCAGTGGGGCCGTTTTCACGGGGCCATTTGAGGGCGCGATATGAAATCACATCAACAGCCGGAAGACGTCCACTGCTGGACGAAGGCCTCTCTCTTAAAGTTGCCATAATCCCCACGCTTGGCAGGCGGCTTGGGGATCGCAGAGTGCTACCGCCGTTAACCGAGAGGACGCTGCTGCCCGTCCTCCGGTGGTTCTGGATGCAGTTTTAGGACATACCCAAGTCCCACATCAGGAGATATGACATCTGCCTCCTTATATTTATAATATCATTGTTTGCACTCAACAAAATGTATGGAACATATGGTTTTTTTTTCGAGGTTTTAGAGTTGGTGCCATGTGATGTAGAAATTTTGCTTTTCTATTTTAACGGCGACCTTAAACAAGCCATAATTAAAATAAAAAAAACAGCTCCAGTCAGTCGCGATGGCCTTACTTACCACCAGGAAGTAAACATCTCGATCGTCTCATCCCTACATTGCATAAAAAATCAAGTAATAATAAGTACCTACATAGCGTACATGCGTATAGCTTACTAATTATTAAATTTTTCAGAACTACCGTTCTACAAAGAAGCTAACACTAAAATAACCTTTATGTAGTTACCTCGCAAAACCTTAAACATGGCGAGGCATATCACGGAACGGTCAAATGTAGTAAAATATTAGCGTGGGTAGAACATTTTTCATCCGTTTTTCTCGCGATACCTTCTGAACTTCATGAATATTTCAACCGGGATCAATTATTAAAATGATTTACTACTGCCGGGTCGGCAGAACACATCGGGTCAATATAATGCTGAAGTTTCGTAATATCTTTATGCGAGGGTAGTTTCAGATTTTCCGCTTTAGTGTTTGGTTCGCTTTAGGGTTCTGAGCCAAAAAGAAAAAAAAGCTTTATGATGAGACTTCAGTGTCTGTATGTTAGATGATTTTTTCAGTAACACCTGAAAGATCATAATATAAATAATACATTTAAAAAAACAACCGACTTCAATTTTGACTACCTGGATGACATCTTCATATTTTTCAGTTTATTTTTAATTTAAACTCCAAACTACTCAATTGATTTCGATAAAATGTATATGGGACCACCTCTGAAGTATCACCTACCAAATGAAAAAAATATCATCACAATTCATAATTGGCGGAGTAATCGCGTAATATAGATACAAAAAAAAGACAGTAAAATTGAGTACCTCTTTTTTTTGAAGCCGGTTAAAAAGTACCGCCTTCCAAGCTACCATCACGCCATTCAGCAGCTTTACCATCTACGACCATGTCACTTAACACCAGATGAGCTGTTCAAATAACAAGCCTGGCAAGAAAAAAATATAGAAAATTATAATGTCGCGTTCTAAGTACTGTTAAATTTTAAAGTAGGCGATGGAAATATTATAGTCGGTGAATAATTTTATTGTTTTTAATTTTGGCATAACTATAGTAATGAAATTGACAATTTATTTACTATATAATTTATTTCGGAAATATTATAAGTAATAAAGAATATAAGTAGTTCAAAAAATAAAATTATTGTCAAATTTTTTTTACAAAACATTCAAATACACGTACTTACTGATTCAAGATTAAATTATATTCTTGTTAATTAAGCAACTAACATACGACAAACAATGGGAATCCAAAGATCACCTCAAAACCCAGAAACTGTATCTGTTTATAAAATTAGTGTAAGTACTTTTAAAGCTGTTATCTAACATATTAATTCTATCGAATCTCAGTATATGGATAACAAGCATCTCGAATGCCTTTTATCTAAAGCTTTCCCGAAGTTGACATCTTTATCCATTTTGAAAGTCTCAAGTTGCATCTTCGAAAGTAATGTCTCAGCTTGCGAGTCTCGAAGGAAATTCAGTAAGGAAATTCTGATGGAGGTCGGGTGTCAGAATCTACCAACTACGTGTCTTTGAATAAACGCTGAAATGCGAAGCCGGGTCACTGGGGCATATACCGCGGAGTCTTGCCGTTCTGTTTATGCCTCATTACTGATTTTTACGGCATGAAGAGGTTTGACATCTAATACTCGTAGTATCTCAGGGTGTCGAGCGCAGTGCAGTGCGGCGCAGGGTTTATGTTCGCAGGTTCACACTCCTGGCACTGCTACTGTTATGGTAAATAACAGGGGAGCGTGATGCTTACCACCAGACAAACGTCTCGCTCGTCTATCATATATGACATGCGACACATTAATCAGGCGTTTTCTGTTACTATCAGGAGAGCGTCTTCTTCGTCCCAGTATTTACTACCCAAAAAAGCTTACACTAGATGCCACTACATAAACAAAAACTATTGGCAACTATTAATTATTCTGTCACAAGTGTAAATTAGTAAATTTGTGTTTCCTGACATTAGTCAAAGTTCCTGACAAATCTTGGACGATCTGGCTCTCTCTCTTTCTCTCTCTATATATAATCAAAGTTCCCAAACTGTGATTTTAATTGTTGCCTAACGAATTACAATTGTTTTTTAGTGCTCCTGAAACAGATTCGCATCTGCGCTGCTTAACAGAGTGCCAGTTTTTGCTCCGTATAAAATGTGCCATTTAATTTTATTTTCATTTGCTTATTTCCATTTCGGTCCTGTACTGGCAGTTGGCTGGCCGCATTTAAAATAGCCTTACATTTAATTTTGCCAACAGATGTTTCTTGCGATGAGATGTTGTTTTCTTTCTTAGATTAAGTATTATACAGTTATTAGTAGGTACTTCTTATGATTTTTTCGCAGGTATGTGCTATTTAATATTTAACGTCACTATTTTTTTATATCCAGGTAAACATGCCGTATATGACGCACCTACACACTGAAATGGTATAAGCCATAAGGTATGTTTAGAAATTAACTATTAAGGGACTTATTAGGGTTTCGTGGAAAAATGAAACAATTAAGTTTCGTCGTATCCACCAGAGGTCCAAAACAATTTTTTGTAGGCATATTTTCATAAAAAAAACTTTTTGTTTTTTATATGGAATTTGATAAACAACTTTTATGCGTTAGGTTGATGACATTTTCCCCCTTGTAGGAAATACCTAAAAAACAGGCAAAAAACTAATCTTAGCACATTCTAAATTAGCACATTTTAAATCAAAATAAAATCAAATATTTTACAAATATACTGATATTATAACCGATCCAGTTAGCGCTTATGTAGAGATTGTGTAGTAGATAGATAGATTAACTCTTTATTGCTTACACTAAAGAACAACAACAAAGGATTAAATAAATTAAATACTAGTGCACAAATGGTGATCTTGTCGCTAAAAGCGATCTCTGCCAGGCAACCTTAGAATGGTAGTAAGGTGTAGTCAGCCAAAATATTCCGGAAAAATAGGAAAAACATATTTTTACGCTTAGAACTCAGCCGGTGGTTTCTATTATTTGTTTTATAACACAGAACCTAACTATAAGCGTACTCGTACTTACGTAATAGGGTAGATGACTGATGTTTATATCGTTGAAATCAATAGCTTTGATGAAGAATTTAAGTAAATATAGTATGGTAATTGAAAAATATATTTAAATCGGTTAATAATGTTCTGATATATGAGCATTTAAAGTTTTTGTTAGAGACAACTCTGTCCCTTTCCCACAAAACAAAAAATGTCGTCACGCCTTACTTGTCAGAATAGAATTTATATGGTGTACAGAGAAGTGACGTCATTATCTCCTCTTTGTCTAGCTTGATATTAAAATGCTTATAAATTGCTTATTTTTGATTAGATTTTCATTTTCTTTTCTTTAATCAGCTATATTTATGGGCCACATTTTAATAGGACAATAAAAAAAAACAGTCAACTAGCCTATTCTAAGGATGTAGTAATGTGATCCTGATAACAAACAAGCAATTTCCTAAAACATAGTAGATACTCTTTATTAAATCTCGTATTGAATCACGCAATAGGCTAGATGTTTTTTTTATTGTCCTATTAAAATGTGGCCCATAAATATAGCTAATTAATGCTAACAAAATGAAAATCTAATCAAAAATAAGCAATTTATAAGCATTTTGATATCAAGCTAGACAAAGAGGAGATAATGACGTCACTTCTCTGTACGCCATATAAATTCTATTCTGACAAGTCTGGCGCACAGAGGTGTGATGTCATGTTTTGTTTTGTGGGAAAGGGACAGAGTTTACTCTACCAAAAGCTTATATATTTTATCAGAACATTAATAACCGATTTAAATATATTTTTCAATAAACATATTATTATATTTACTTAAATTCTTCATCAAAGCTATTGGTTTTAACGATATAAACATCAGTCATCTACCCTATTATTTTTCAGTTAAAATACTGTGAGACCATCAGTGTGGACAATACCTGGAAGACTTTTACAATGTCGTCGGTCCACCTAGTGGGACGCCTACCTGCGCTGCGACTTCTGGGCCATGGTCACCTTTCTTCCCCATCGGATATTTCTTCGAGTGATGTGGCCTGCTCATTGCCACTTCAACTTACAAACCCTGAGAGCTATGTCGATGACTTTGGCTCTTTGGCGATTATCTTCGTTCCGGATTTTATCGCGCAAGGAAACTCCCAGCATATCTCTCTCCATTGCCCGTTATTTGACTCTGATTTTCTCGAAAAGGCCAGCAGTTAAAGACCACGCCTCAGTTCCACATGGTAGATAATGACAATTAATTCTAAATAATATACCTCGACGTACTTACCAACATTACGTTCGTGCGTCATTGCACGTCTTCACCCCCGCTTACAAAATTTAGTAAGCTTCCGCAACATTATTGAAAATTCATCCCTTTTTAACCCTCCAAGCCCCGAGCACATGATTGCTTAACACCTCATACCAAGTCGGATGCGATAAAATTGTGTCGCGTCATCGCGCAGCATTACTTTTTAAAGTTTGTCGTTAGCAACATGGCACGATATACTTCAAAAACTTTCTTAAAGTAAAAAATAATGACTTTTTAATAGTATGTAGTTAAGACGTCCTCTTAACTCTGAAAACGTGTTTTTTTATGTAACTAAGAAGTAAAATAGGAAACATGCTTGACACTTGGCGCTGGAAGGTGCGGCCGAGCAAAAAAGGTAATCTTGAAAAAACCTATTCAATCAAGACTTAAAAATACCTGGTTTGTATTTCTCAGAAAACAAGGAAAATTGCAGGATTCAATTCGTGGATACTGAATGTAGAGCTAAATCGTTACGGACTTATTTTAAAATGTCTACGTAGAACGGCTTCTACTACCTTGAAAGGAATATGTTTTTGGCGTGTAATTGGTTATCAGATATCTCTTAAGCCTATCTCACACAACCAGATGACCGGGCGACCAACCAAGCTCACTTGGTTGGAAGTCGCGGGGGACCTCTAGTAGTATTACATTATCTTTGGGCGTAGTGAAAAGCCTTGAAAAGTATTCGTACTGTAGCCGTTTCGTGCAACAATTTGAGTTGCAATCATCTTGCTGCAATCTTGGTTGTTGAGAACCGCAGTCATTAAGTCAGCAGTGGATGATTTGAATCTTAGTGCGAACTACTTAGCATAAGCGAAAATAGTTACTGAGCTGTTTTATTTTTATTTACGGGATATTTATCGTGATTATGTTGTGAAACAAACTGTAATTAATAACCGTGATAACGCCTACAGTTTTAATACTATAAATAGCTCGCAGAATTATTCTAGCTCTAATTTAAAGTGAATAAATTTTGGTTTAGTAAGTACCTAACGTATTACTATTAAATTAAGATAAACCAATAAATTCATCATCAGCTTATAAGTTTATAATAAACTTTCGTCGGTCTCTCTTTAAAATACCATATAATTTCAAGTAACTGAAGCAAGCTGTCGTTAAACTGCATTTGCAATCACAGTAAAGATCTCTACCTTATAAGACATTCTCGTCTACGAGAATAATACACAAGCTAGCATTCAGTGTCGGCGAACCAAGTTCAATTTACATGGCTTTATACAGCTGAACAGTTTTCCTATCCAGTGATCCCGGTTACAATGCTCGTGTTGGTCTCGTTTTGTTCCCGCTTTCCTTCGCTTGAAGAGTTATTTAGGTAGTGTACCTACCAAATGTATTATCTTGATCTTACAATCCCGATATAAATCTTGTTGCATATAATGTCGCAAACTTTCTTCATATAGAGATGACCCAAATATTGTTTACGAATTTATTGATTTCTTATTAACTTGACGGAAGGAGCACGGCACAGAATGAAAAATGTCGGGCTGAGTGACGCGCATTAAGAGGGAATCTGGAGAGCGACTCTTTATACAAACGTATTCCCCTATTTTCTTCCTGGATAATGTATCTAAAGTAGTTTTTTTAGGTCTACTGTACAATTTTTTGTATGTCTCTGTCATTTTATTTTATTCAGCAACTAATTGCTAAAGAAAATATAACCCTCCAAAGATTACTATGAAAAGATTTAAAGGGTTATGTTTCTTTTAGCAATTAGTTGCTGAAAAAAGGAAATGACAGAAACTTGTCTACAGTAGACCTAAACTTTAAAAAAAAATGCTCTAGACGCATTATCCAGGAAGAAAATAGGGGAATACGTTTGTATGGAAAATGGCTCACCTGATTATTTTTTATTTTATTAAGGGGAATGCTTTGCAGTGGATAAGGTGGGCTGCTGATTGTGATGATGATGTTACTATTTTACAAGTGGAATCATTGCTACTATTTGATCGTTGTTAGGTACTTATGTAATAAATAACGAATTTGTTGTTACTAAAATATTGTGTTAGTGCTCGTTACGTTCATCCTTACTTTGTTATTTTACGATATACTTACGTGAAAACCTAGAATTATCTTTCTGTTTTAATAACTATCTATAAGTAACTATTGCTGTTGGTTTTCTAATAAATAAGTAAGGCACTTGATAGTATTATTTCCAGTTACTTAGATGGATTTATGCCATATTTGCCCCTCTTTTATTCCCATTTTCAGCCTAGTTCAATAAAGGAGGTTCTCAATTCGACTGTATGTTTTTTTTTGTATGTATGTTACGCGATTACTGCGCCAATTATGAACTTATTTTGATGATATTTTTGTGTTTGGTGGTATCATATAAATTTTATCGAAATCAGTTCAGTAGTTTGGTTTTTTAATCAAATTTACTAGATGATATGAAGATGTCATATAGGTATACGAAGTTGACGTCGGTTGTATTTTTTTAAAAACGTATTATAATTTAAAAAGTCTAATTTCGTCCCACCTTTCAGCTTTGTCTACATTCGGCCCAAGTTTATTTATTTAGGTAAATAGTGTTTTTTTCAGTACAGTTGAAGCGACAATTAAGTTCCTTCGTTTGACTCAGCGACGGTGATAATGGAATAACGGGCCCAGCGCTTGCAAATCGTTCAAAATTAACAAGTCAACATAATCAAGCATACCTAGGTAAAAGTACGCATATTACATTTGCCAGCACATAGAGATATCGAATCTAATTACTGCATGACAAAAAGAGAACACATGTACATGTATTAGAAGTTTGTATTGTCGTATCGTACGGCTCGCATGTCGCAAAGACAGAGTATGACTAACGCGAGAGGAGAGCCGGCGATCAACATATACTTAGTCTTCAAAATCCGTGCGCCTATTTCCCGTCCCTTCATGTTATCATTGTCGCTGGCGCTATACACAACTAGGCGTGCGGTAAAATAGGTTTACCAGACGCCTAGCTATTTTACCGCACGCCTAGTTGTATGGTGCGTAATGTTCAACTTTCGAACGATGTATACAGGCTTCGTAAATGCATTTTTCGAGCAAATGTGTTGTAAATAATATTATAGTGTTAAATTACCTCATATTATATCAAAAATAATAATAGTTATTGACTTGTTTTTCTTTTTGGCTTTTGGGCATATTTTTTTTACGAAAATTGGTTAAAAGATACGAACGATTAGATTTGACGACGAAAGTACAACAGAAGAAAAAAACGAAAAAACACGTGAAATTGTTGAGTACAACTTGATAAACAATTTGAGTTGAAGTCTTCTGCTCGAAGTAGGCTACCAAAGCACAAGCGCCTATTACCAAACTTGAACCATCAAGTTAGATTGCTTAGATGTTCCATCAAGATACTGCGAACAAGCTTTTCAGCTAAGACGAAATTCAGACTCGAAAATGAGGCCATCTTCATTTCATTATGATTATCTAGAGAATCACATAAAGACTAAATTTACCTCTCATTTTTAACGTTCCTTATTCTTATACACAAGAGCTCAAAAAAAGATTCACAATTATTTTTAAAATAGAGCTTTTATTTTATTTTAATAAAACCGACTTCAACTTCGAATACCTGGATGACATCTTCATATTTTCTAGTAATTTTGATTTAAATCCAAACTACTGAATCGATTTCGATAAAATTTATATGGGACCACCACTAAAGCATTACCTACCAAACAAAACAAGAATTTTCAAATCAGTTCATAATTGGCAATTTAATCGCGTAACATACATAAACAAAATATAAGACATACATTCGAATTGAGAACCTCCTTTTTTGAAGTCGGTTGAAAATAGTATCAAGGTTACGCGTAACGGTATTACTAAGCCGAAAGGATATCATTAAACAGATCTTAGAACAACTTTTGCTAAAGGGTCATTAGCTGAGGATTAGTAATATCGTCACGCGTAACACTGTCTAAAGATAAATTATTGATTATAATATGATTATTTTTAATAGTTAAGACTTAGTATCAGGCAATATTCAAAAGCCATTTTCAATTTTTTTATTATCGTTTATGACATATTGTAGTAGTTAAAACTTTATAAGCTGACGTGTAGCTAAGCGGTAATTATCAACCGACTTCAAAAAGGGAGGTTCTCAATTCGACTGTATGTGGTTTTTTTTTCTATGTTACGCTGTTACTCCACTTATTATGAACTGATTTTGATGTTTTTTTTTTATTTGGTAGGTAATACTTCAGAGGTGATCCCATAAAAAAATTATCGATATCAGAATATCAAAATATGAAGACGTCATCCAGGTATTCGAAGTTGTATGTATTATTTCATGTACTATAGACCGGCTAGCCAGCAGAGTCCTAGAAAGTATATCAACACCAATGAATACTTTAGATTTTTCTCTCGGCTAGTAGTTCACGCATACTTACTACTCGCTAATAGGTGTTCCACAATCATGTAAGACAGTGTCTTATAAAGTAAACCGTAACACAATACATACATGTGCAGATAGTAGTTGAGATAAAGAATTTAGAGGATGTCTGGGTATTTACAAAGCGTCGTTTACCTGGGCGCGCATTCAGCCGCGACTGTACCTCGGCTCTGAAAGGACCTGCCGGCTGCCGGACACGGCCCACTCCACTCATGTATATCATTGAGTCAGCTACTGTGAAGAAAACAACCCTCCTCCATCATATTCTGTAAGACTACATTATTTTGTAATATCGAAGTTAGTGAAGATGATATGACATATTTTCTCTTTCATGTTTACAGGCTATTGAGTAACAGTAATATTAGGCTAAGAGTGCTTTTCCACCAGAGATGTGCTATGCAGCTATTCTATAAACGAGGTAAAGCTAAGCTACGTAACTATGTGACCGTTCCCTCTAATGCTAAGAGGTATCTCTTAGGCTTGGGTGTTTTTTTACGAACAGAGCTGCTTCTAGGATATATATACATGGTAAAGACAGTATTTTTTTGTTTTATATTATGAGATTTACAGCTATCGCGTTGCCGAATATTAACCAGTGTACGGATATATTTTTTTGCATGATAAAAAGGTCCTTGGCGTCTGTACTATTACCCCATATAATAATACCATATCTTAACCAGGCAAAGGCATATGGATAGTAAGCGCTCATAGCTGTATTTATATTAGTATTCGCTTTTAAAACCGATAAAGCGTAGACAAACTGTGACAATTAAGATTTAAAAAAAATGATATGGGTTTTAAAGTTGAGGATCGAGTCGATATCAACACCCAAAAGAGTGTAACTATGTATTTCATCTATATATTTATTGATTTAGAGACAGCGGCAAGGTTTAGGGGAGTTTTCTGATATGGGTGGAATTGTATTATCTTTGATTTATTTGTATTCATCTCATGGTTAGAAAACCATGATTTGACGTGTGTAAATGTGTCCTTAATTTGATGTAATGTATTTGCGTCAGGTGAGCATTTGATGAGTAAGGATACGTCGTCAGCGAACAGCACACAGGGGTTATCAAATAATTTTGGCAGACTGTTAATATAAATTAGGAACAAAATGTATCCTAGTGCACTACCTTGTAGAATTGAACAGTTTAATGTAATTAATTCTAAAAGTACATTTTGCTTCATGGCATTTTCTTGATAAGAAAAATCTATTTCTACGAGTTGTTTTCTGTTCGATACCCAGGTCCATGGGTAATCACGTCTTATATAAAGCTCAATCAATAGTTTCTTTAAAATTATTTTCGTTTGCGTGTTGGGTTGTAGTTGGAAGTATTTAGATTTGCTTGAATTCTCACATTTTCGACCAAAACATTCCACCCTCCTGTCACGTCACATCACTCTTATTCAAACCCTTTTTAACATTTTTATTTCTACATTTGCAAGAGTTTACTCGATTGTCCGCGCTTTCTCGACTGTAGAATGCGATAACACGTTAAAAAGATTAACCTGTTTGAATGGACTTGGGTTCCGAAGGTTCTGTATAAAAAATAAATCATTCCTTAGGATTTGTGGGTAGCCTTACTCCTTATGATGTTGGGTCTAATTGTTTCCAATTACGGTTGCTATGTGCTATAAATAATCTTTGCGCAAAATAAATGCGTCACTTACACTATAAGGAAGAAAAGGAAACAGGAAAGGAAAGAGGCCAGTCGTAGAAGAAAGTGGTGGCTCGTGAATTTGGAGTGCCGCCGAACTCTTTAGCCATGCAAAAAATAAGAAAAAATATGCAAAGCTGACTGCCAAACTCCACTAGGTGCAGATGCATCTTAAGAAGTAGAAGATACTATAAGGGCTTACCCAAAAATAATGCTTAAGGTAATAAAAACATGAAATAACTTCAGCACAAAACTAAAATGAAATGCGCAATATTAACTAACGCCGTTTAACTTTTAGTTAAGTTTAAAGCCATTTAAATTTAAGTTAAAGTTAAAAAATACTCATTTAACTCTTCTTATTTTAATACGCGGGCCCCTAAAAGATGAAATATACGGTCGGAGCGGCCAGCGGTCGTTCGGTGTAACTAGTCGTAAAGACACCCTTTTATATCGGTGTCACTCGTGTTTATGTTTAACCTTTCGAATGGGGGCACTTTTATGCGCGCTTTATCAACTTAAAAGGTTCGTTTTTCATTAAAGGCTTTGCCAAGTTTTCCGAGTGGAAGATTTTCATAGAGTCTATTTTTGATTTTCATAGATTTTAATAATTATATAAAAATAATGTCGAACGATTTTTTTATAAAGTTGAAAAGCGGAATAGATGATCTGGCCAGTCCTTGGAAGGGGACCGCGAGTGCCATTTACAATAGAGCGCTCCCAAAGAATGGAATTATTGGCTCCAGTTGTGTGTTCCACAGCGACTGTTAAGTTATGTTAGAGGTTGTACGCTTCTCATTCTGCTTCCGCGCACTCTGATACAACAGGCCACTCATGTAAATAAACTTACCGACAGACAAACACGATTCTTGATAGTAGGGTATGTAATGTTTGTACTGGTAATTGCTAGTTGTTGGATGACAATTGATTTTGATCGCTCAACGATATCTACCTGCGGTATGCGATGCGAACAATGAAAATACTTGACTATACCGTTACATCGACGTAATGACTAAACAAGTACACACACGAAACGCTCGTCCTGTTTTTAGGTATGGCGACGTAAAGGCAATATAATTGAGCCATCATTGAAACATTATTGAAGCTTTTTTACCACAAAAGGCATGAATTTTTAGTGTATTCTCATTCAAACGTAGCCTCATCATCAGCCCGGAGACGTCCACTGCTGAACGAAGGCCTCCCCCTTAGACGGCCACACTGTACGACAACCTGCCATTTGCATCCACCGGTTGCCCGCAACTTTTACAATGTCGTCGGTCCACCTAGTGGGAAGCCTTCCTATGCTGCGTAGAACCATAGTAGAAGCATAGAACCTTTCTTTCCCATCGGTTATCAGTTCTTCGAGCGATGTGGCCTGTCCATTTTCACTTCAACTTGCAAACCTTGCGAGCTATGTCGGTGACTTTGGTTCTTTGGCGAATAACCTCTTCCGGATTATATCGCGCAAATTAACTCCGACCATAGCTCTCTCCATTGCCCGTTGCGTCTGAGTTTCTCTAAAAGGCCGCAGATAAAGACCACGTTTCAGTTCCATATGTCATCACTGGCAACACACACTAGTTAAATACCCTTGTCTTCAGACACTGCGGGATTTACAAAATTTGCAAACGGAGCATAGTATGTTCTGATACTTGATGGGTTGCCGATAAACGTTGGGCACCTGGTAATGTGGGAAGCGGAAAGCCGAAATTAGGGCTAAGTGATGTGCCATGCAAGGCTATTAGACACTTATTATGACGACAAGTGGGATTGGGCAACTCAGAAGAAGTGGCCCACTTCTGTCGAATGCGCCTGAAAAGATGGGAAAATGGTCAGGACGTATTGGGTGCCTGAAGACGAGCATTCAATAAAGTTTCGAGTCCTGGTATTTTACCGGAACTGCAGCGCGAGTATGTCGCAAAAATTTGACGTGTCAGTATAGCAGATTTACTTAGACGAATTTGAGAATATACCAAATTTTATCGAATAATACTGATTGAAATGTCAAATATAACGATCGCCAAGAACAGTACTAGCGCTGATGGTATCAGTTGGCATTGGATCGTGATAAGTGGAACGAAATAAAATATGAAATATATCTTTTTTATTAAGAACATAACATGAACAAATACACATTACAGAACACTAGTAGATCGATGTGGAAATGGAGAAGACCATTGCCCAGCAGTGATGTCTTATAGGTTACCAAAATTAAGCATTTGCCATAAATATGTATTAATTTTATCATAATTCATTCATTCATAATAAAACAATCTATATTCAACTGTATAACATGTATTGCATGCCCAATAGGGTAGCTGTCGATAATTCACTGACACTACTGTAACAAGATTGAAAATGTTAAACACAGCCTTAGAATAAAGTTTTCGTAGTATTTTGTGGATAATGCTGTGGGTGGCGTCGTTACGTGTAACTATTACTACGCCAGTGTTAATTGTCCCAAATAAATAAATAAATAAAGACTTTTGACTTTTTGACTTTTGACAAAAAATAACCATGAGGTATGCATTGTACTACGATCTCATATTTGTGACGAGAAGCGAAAATGTCATTTAAAGATTAACACTGTTTTCGAGTATTTTTACGTTTCAAATTTTAAAACAATGCAAATTAAGACAGTCTAGTCTGTTTGCTATACAACTATGAGATATTGAACCTTAAATTGCTACTAGTAGGTACTTCATTTCTGTAACGACTTTCCCTTTTGTTTGTTCCTACTATTCCGATACAGCTCATACTTATAACAAATAACCCTTGCCCTATATTTCGGGAATACAAATATAATAATAATGTTAATTGTTTTCCTCAAGCAAGCCTTATCTTCATTGCGCGTAATATTGATGTTAGCAGATGTAAGCGAGTTCTTAGACTGACGTCATTATTTGCGCCTCCGGTTCGGTTTTCCATACGTTATATTTTCATAGGACAGAGATAAGAAGACGTATTGCTTTCATACCATCTTATGCAAAAAACACTAAAACCTATTTTAAACCCATTTTAGTTAAGAGGTGTTTTGTCAATTTCATTCGAATTACGAATTGAGTTTGAAAAAAGAAGACAAAACACTTTATAACTAAAATAGGTTTGAATTACCTTTTAGTGTTTTATTATGCATAAGACGGATAGAGTTTATCTCTTTTTTTAACGCGGCTAGCATTTTGGACACATTGCCTGAAATTAGACTATAGGTATATAGGTTTGTTTGGTGGTTTAGATAGTTTAAATAAAACGGTCTCTTATATCGATTATTTAAATGTTATTAGTTTGAATTAAGTAGTTTAGGTTGTTAGTTATCTTTTTTGTTGTTGTTTTTAATAAATTACCTTATGACTTTATAATTAAAATTATGTAAAATTAGTTTACAATTAATTACATACCTGCTAACTTGGCTTTATGGTCAACTCAGCCCGCAGTTTTTGAGTTCATGTTTTAAAAATTGTACTATTGCTTAAAGCACAATTTTTATCTCTCGTCTCAGCTCTTCCTATGGAAAGTCAACCTAATCTTTCATTGGTTAAAGATAGGCCGGCAGCGCTCGCCTCGAGGGAGTTACAGTATAAATGTTAACGGCCTGCCGACGTCGCTCTGACAGTTTGTCATTTGCGAAAGGTTTCCTCTATTTGTGCGCGGTATTATCGTAATTTTTCCTTGTTTTTCGTCGGCTGTGGTTGTAATCGGATATGAGGAATATTTCAAAGAGAATTTGTGAATTATCGTAAATGTTCTTCAGATTAAACATAAATTAAATGATAGAAAGCCAGATTAAAATTAGGAAGGAAAGAAATGGCTTGCAAACAAAATAACAATAATTTATACTAGTTTTTTTTTAAACATACTCTATCCTACTCCTTCCCCTGACAACGGATCCACCACGAATACAAAAATTATACGAATTTAATTATAATGATTTCTCTGAGCATTTGGCCCCACAAGTGGACTTGTGTTGCGTAGATCTTGTGAAGTACAAGAGCTCGGGCTCCGGGGGCTCGAAAGTGGGTGCAACATGGTCTATGCTCCGCTCCGCAATCGCAGTCTAGGGGTCGAGCACAAGTCATCCTCTCTTGGCTGAGTTGTTCGTTCACGGGTTCTACTGCCGCTGAGAGTTTTCTCTGGGAAATATATAAAACAGAAAAACATTTTTTATATCAATCTAACAGAAAGAACTATCTCGAAGGGAATCTCGCTTCTGATCGTATCTGGTGCAAAGATTGGCCATTGCAATACAGCGCGGGAACCAGCGCGGCACCTTTGCGCCAGGTGCGGTAAAGGGCGAGTTTTTTGATTGAAATGTTGTCAATTATTTATATATGCTGATTTATATGCTGAACCTGTGTAATTATGTTTTATATTTTATTTGTCCATTGCAATGAAAGATCCTAATTACCCACAATACGACCTCAAAACACGATGCTTAGGTAAGAGCGGCATTGAATTTAGGTGCGTTCATTGTACGGAGACTGTATCTCAACGCCCCTACTGGCTATAAATTACCAACAGGGAGGATGAATCCATTGAGGAGTTCGATGTACGATCGCGACTGCATCACAAGGCTGCATTTGAATAACGCAAGAGATAATTTATCTGCTGGAAAGCTATAAATTAGGTACAGCCTATTCCCGATGCTGTTTCCCGAAACGGGAATTAAAGTCTTGAAGTATGGGATCGTTCCGGGGTAATTGAATACGTCGGAAACCTAATGTAGTGTAGTGCAGGTACTAATTTATTTTGTATCTGCAAATAACTTTTTTATTGTGGACAGCTAGGCGCTTAAGCACAGTTTTGAAGATCACACCGTTAAGTGCTTGTTGGTGACAGATAAATAACATAAAAGGCTTATACATTCTTAATAGTATCTAATTTGTTTGATCTCCGCAAAAGGCATAGATATGTGAAGAAAGGCCAAGAAGAAGTCAAGGTCATAAAGACTAAAAGCCCTCAAGAATTTAAGCTAGTTTGTTCTTCGCAAACAGGGACTAAAATAGCTCTCCTTATCCTTAGGACGAAAAGTAATTTGAGTTTGGAATGTGGATATTGTCAGTAAAAGTTCCAATCACCAAAGAGATGAACACGTACATTGTATCAACAAGTAACAGGCTGTATGATTACATACAGAGTGCGCAAGTAAAAAAAAGTTTATGTAAAAATCAAAAACGCGTGAAATGGTTTCCTCCTTCGTTCGTGATTGTTTACTGAAATTCAGATAAAAACTTCGTTTTATAAAAAACTGAGTGTATTTTCCTCAAGTAGTGAGACTGAAATAAACGTAGGTACTATTCATATTTACAAGAAAGTAAAAAAAAAAGAAAAAAAAAGTAGGGTGTCCACTTCGGGAGCAGCTTGGCTCATTTTATTTAAATGTCGAGTGACGTACTTTGAATTCCTCACTGCGCTCAGGATTTTACTTTCTTCTCAGGATTCTACTTTTTTCTTTTTGATTATTTCTAATCTAGATTCAAAGAAATACTCTCGCCTTTAAAATAGTTGTTTGCTCCCTTGGTAAACAAACTCCTGTTTCAAACGTATATACGTAAACTAGAGGTCGCCCGCGACTACGTCCGCGTACGAAATAAATATAGACCGCTCCCAAAATTCCCTACGTTTTTACCCATTCCTTGGGGGGGACTTATGTTAGATAGATGGATAGATTGATTGATTGATAGATACATGTATAATTAAGGGTGCTACCACACCAATCGATCCATCGTCGATCGATGCTATCGATCGATGGTACAGTGGAACAGTTATAGACGTCAATCGGTTGTAGTAACACACTTATTTCATTACATTTAAGAACGAATGTTACTAGATGCCAGTGTGTTGAACTGCTGATAGTAAGTAAATAAAATGCCAGTGTGCTCTGATATTACATAGGTACGTATTTAGTACCTAACACGACAACATTGGTTCATATGCATAGTACTATACTAGTGCTTTTTATTAAAGACTCTGTGGTCTTAGTTCTCAACGAATACTGGCTGAATAAAAAAAACAAAAAAAGAGAGCTGCCCACGTATTGGCAGTAAGCAGCAATAATCGTCAAAATACGACCACCATTCGGTTTTATTGTTATTGATTGAATGACCCGCCAAAATACCCCTCTTCGGTACTTGTTGAAATGTATAGAATATAAACTGCAAAGCTTTCGATAAAACTGCTCCCCTTTACCATAAGCCTTGACGGCGCAAAAACTCGTTCAAATTGCGACTTTGCTCTGTGAATGTCTGAAAATGTCTCATTTTATTTTTTAGAGAGAAAGAGAAAACAATACTAATCCTTTCGCTGTTAGGGTAACGGATTGTAAAGGGAGAGCGATATATATTCAAAACCTTGCGTGACATTGGATCAAGTTATTATGTTATTTTTATTTAACCATAGTTACCATACTGATCTTTACAATTAAGGAATAATATTAATAAGGAATATAGAAGTAACAGTATCTATATTATTACTTCTTTCATCCTTGAATAAAAAATAATGAATATTTTTCAGGTAATTATTTTCATATTTATTTAAAAAATATGTTCGCATAGGCTGGCCCTAATGTCAGATTAAATATGCCGCATGAATGCTTCTTACATTGCTTGACGAAAGCTATCATTGTATGACAAAGCGAGATCGATATAAAGTGTAATATGACTTGTATAGCATTCAATTGTAAATACCGCACCCGATCATCTGATGACGACGTCTTAATTTGACTAAACTTTAGTGACATATATAATATATTTATACATGACGGAGCGTGCTTTAAATATCTCCTTGATATATCACGCTGGTTAGTATAACGCCGACTAGTATAGCTTTGGTGGACTTGAGATGGAAGTGGCGCCATATCCGCTGTAACGCTAGTAACGTGCGACGCTGATTGGTCGTTCGCTGGTTGATGGCAACCAATCGGAATTTAGTGGGGTTCGCTTACCGTCCGACAGAGGCGCTGGTGGGGGAGCGTGCGGACACGCTCCGTCTGAGAAGCTCCGTTTTTATGGAGAGTAGTCGTTGAGAGCGGTCGCATTGGTTACTTAGCGGAACGCCTTGTCCCCAAGTTCATATGGTTTAAAATTATGTGAAGTGTGCCTTAATGTCGATAATCATTAAAAGACTACGTATGATATATTACTTTCCTCACCCGCCAAACTCACGCCACCAAAGTACCATTATCTGATGCGGTTTCTACTTCGTGTGCCGACATAAATATTATATTTTGAACCACCTAATAGAGCTACTCACCAACGCCGCTTATGCTATAGAACTTCAAAAGAGGGTTTGAAACTTACCAAATAATCGTTACAAAACTATAGTAGGTCGCAAAAGCCAGTTCGTTGTAAGTCTGGGTAGTCAATATTATGACGGCAATCGTTTCGCTATTAACTAAAAAAAACTTAAGACCATTCTATTTAGAAAGGCTTAGGACATTTCCCATACTCATGTGGCTTAGTGGTACAAACGTCCCATACTACCTTGTACCAAACATAATATAATACTAGAGTAGTTTGTACCAAGTAGGGAAAAATATCCCTTGCCTTTATTTTATGTTGCGTCGCTGACAACATTTACAATGCTACCACTTCTAAGCTAAGTCTAGTAAATCTGTTTAGCTAGGCTTTGTTTTAAGTCCATGTTTTCTCCTAATGCTTACGTTAAGGTCGCGTGATCATTCCAATTTGCGTCGGCGCCTTATCGCCGAAGCTAATGTTCAGTGTAATGCCACTTCCGACATGAAAACTGTTTCGAACAAGTGGGGTCTACAATGACTAGCTTGTGTTTGACCCACGTGTATTTGTGGGTGAGCCACTTGACACTTTACTAACACCTCTAGTAGAGGTTTACCTTTCTCGTATTCATAATCAAACGGACTAAACCTGACAGATTGAAATGTCACTTTACAAAATAATGCTGCCTGCTAAAAATCCGTGGTGATGGATATTGTTAATTTCATATCGTTCAAAAGAATTATTCAATAATTATTAAGTGCCGTCAAACATTTAAAGTGCTGCCAGTGGAAGTGTAGGTAGAAAAGGAAAAACATATTGAGTTAAAAAGTTGTTGTATAAATTGATACAGGACAAGTAAAATTAATATGACGATTAATAAATCATCATTTTACGTAACCTTGGAAATATTGAAATCGTACATAAGTAAGGAACTACACCTTCTACTAAGATTAATATAAATATATCGAAGTAGATCATTGGTGTGAAATTATTAAGTTTGGTAACATAACTTCATAAGTTAATAAACAGATTAAGTTTCTTAACATATGTTGATAAACTTAATATTTTTATCCCAGCACTATTTAAATTTTGCCAAAAAGTAGCAACACTCGAAATGTCAGTTTAGTCCGTTTAATTAAGAAACCGAGTATAACATCTAAGCCAAGTAAAGTCAAGTAAATGTTATCATATTACATTACAACTTTTATAAAGACCTAATACTACTATGCTTGACCATAGTCAGCCATTTTAGTAGTCCACTTGTCATAACATTATGCAGGTTACCCCAATATGTTTTCGTTCACCGAAAAGCCAGTGGTATGAATTATTTTATAGTGACATGTAATGTAGGTACGCAAACTCCAAATAGCTCAATGTTATGGGGCTAGGTTTGTTCGCGCTACCTCACGATTTTAAGTCGAGCGGTCTCCCGATTACCACAGTCTCTTCTTACCACACTACTTGCTAGACACACAAGCTGCTGTTGCTGTTGGCTTGCTTGAAGTACACTAAACTACAAAAAACAAATATCTCTAAAAACGCTGCCAAAATCTCATACTAATAAAGGCAAAGACACTAATGGTGCGTGGTTATACGTTTAGTTCACTATACCAAGCTCATAACACTCATAACACAGAATGACTAAAAGCACTTTATGTACTTACATGCACGCATACGGAAGATTCAAAGTGAAAAACAAATTAAACTAAAAAACAAATGTAAACCAAACTTCACGGTCATTGAAAAGCACACGAGCTATGCAACTTATATTTATGTTTTAGTGCAATACGTAATTTTAAATTGCCGTCATATGCATAAAACACTAAAATGTATTCGAAATCTATTTTAGTAAAAAAAAGTTTTGTCTTCTTTTTTCAAACTCAATTCGTAATTCGAAAGAAATTGACAGAACACTTTTTAAGTAAAATAGGTTTTAGTGCTTTATGCATAAGACAGTTAATTTGCATTTAAATGTCGTAAGAATACATTTAAGTAGGTAGTTATGACATTCTTGAATACTTTAACATTACCTACTTCTAACTGTTAGAGGAAATATCATTACAAAACTAGCGGAAGCTGAAAAATAACTAAAAACAAGTACAATCAATGGTAGGTAAAGTTATTAGTATAGCAGCAGCCGATATCCATGAAATAAACAATACGTACAGCACCAAAAAAGAAACATTTGAATATGCCCTATTCATATTCAGCGTTCACTTTATTCCTAGTCACGAAAACGACATTTATATTAAACATGTCGTATATAAATTTGCAATAAAATACGTAGCATTTCACATGTCAGCAAAGCCAGGTGCGCGTATCGCTGTTTGTCCCGTCAGCAAACATAATGTCCCACCATTATTAGAGTTGCGTACTGCGCGGCCCGTGCCTTACTCCTGGCCTCATATTATAACGCATGCGATATTGTTTCTGTCTCTGTCACTCTCCTATCAAATCAAACGAGAGTGACAGTTCAAAGAAATAATATTGCAGGTTCTGGAAAAGCCTCGTAGTTCGTAGGCACGCGCGCGCATCAAGATATATCGACGATCTGAGACACGGAACAGAACAGTTTTTCATTGATTCAGTGCCACATCTGGCGAAGAAACGCCTCGGGCTTTCCATTCTGATGACCTGACTTGACATTTTTATTGCACGCCATATTTCCTGCGGCCTCGGAGGCATTCGCTTATGGGACCCGGTGTAAAATATTGTGAAACTCGAAAGAGGATAGTCCTGATATTATGATATTACTGACGCGATATATTGAAGAAGTTTCGACATGAATGGGACGTTTCGTAGCCGGTTGGCCGCTTCGTTTTTTATAGCTCTTGTTTTATCTTTAATGTGGAAGTTGTGCCTTAAATTATGACCACGATTCAGTAACAATATGTTTGATCAAAACTTAATAATCCAAAAAAATAAGTACCTAAATAAAAATGTTATAAGTAAAGATTCTTTATTGTGTACAGATTTTTTATTAGTGGTAGGTTTTTGTAGTGGTAGGACTCTACTGCTACTGAATGTTTTGCCATTGTATTTAGATTTTCATATTCTGTGATCAGTTTTATCACGGTTACACACTGTATATCAGCAGTACTTAGTTACTTACACTGTTTGTTATTGTAGTGGTAAGGCTCTACTGCAGAGTCCGCCTGGGGAAGTACCACACCTTTGCCAGCTATTGAACCGCCAAGCAGATGTGCGTAAGCATTACTGTTTTCCGGTTTGAAGGGCAATGTTACCAATTACTGGGTATGAAGGGTACTGGGGACTGGGTTCTAATATCTCAGGGTGACGAGCGCAGTACAGTGTGGCGCAGGATTGGGTTTCAAGTTCACAATTCTGGCACTGCTACTGTAAGTGGCAGGCGTGGCGCTTACCAGCAGACGCACGTCTCGTCTCATAATTTAAAAAAAAAAAAGATTATTTAAAAGTATATTTTGCCACTAATTTCACCTGCTCATCGTAAATTACCTTAGCACCAAGTCTTTTCATAAAGATGATGGATTTAACATTAACAACTAATTGTAACTTACTCGTTTGTTCCCACAAAAGAAAACTTTTACCCAAGAACTGTCAAACTTCGTCACGGGGTGCTCTTACAACAAAATACAATTTGTCATGATTGATCAAAGAAGTTGGGCAAAACAAAGACAGGAGAAGTAACAAAGGGACGTCTTTTGTCAAAGAATTTTTTGGTAAAGTGTATTGACGGCGGCCTCGAAAGTACGACGTGGTCAGGTCTGCTTGGAGTAAACTTTTTCAAAGCTTGGTTGTATTAGTTGGCTTTTATGTAATCCCTGAATAGTTTTATTTTGGGATTACGGGTTTATTTTCGTCGATATTGATTCACTTAAATAACACGTTTTCTTCGGGACATTGTTTATAAAATCTGACGTCGTAGACTACCAATGCTTTGAATAATAAGCTGAAACCTGCTCGTGAGTAGGTCATCATCATCAGTCATAAAGCACCCACTTCTGGACGAAGGCCTCCTCCATAATAGAGGGGTGTTGCCATAATCTCCACGCTTGGCAGGCGGCTTGGAGATCGCAGAATGCTCACCACCGTTAACCAAGAGAACGCTGCTGCCCGTCCTCTGGTGGTTCTGGTAGCAGTTTATGGACATACCCAGGTCCGTGAGTAGGTATACCAAGTATATTGAGTGGCGACCACGTACCGGAAGACACAGCGTAGGAATGCCCACTAAGAGGACCGACAACATTGTTAAAGTCGCGGGCAACCGATGGATGCAAATGGCAGGTTGTTGTACAGTGTGGCGGTCTAAGGGGGAGGCATTCATTCAGCAGTGGACGTCTCCGGGTTGATGATGATGAGTACACCAACTCAAAATTATGATAACTCTGTTTAGTAAGGAAATAAAAAACACGATTCGCTACACGACATCGGAATACGAAAGCCGATTATTTATTTAATTCAAACTGACGTTAACCTTTCTCGAATGTTTGGCTAACATCATTTTGTACATTAAAAGCGTACCTTAATAATGTTGGAGCGGAATATAAATGTGAGTTTGTTCCAATAAAATACTTGTAATTACCTTTGATCGTGCCTTTCTTTGGAACTCTTTGAAACGACACGTGCAAGCAATTTAGGGCGTATCATCAAAGAAAGTCATTGGCATACAGGTTAAGTTGGCATGAGAATCGAGTATGATGTAATATTTTTATTTGAAGCCTCCGGTTTGAAGAATAAACACGGCGATAAATATTCATGAGGGAAGTAAGCCTTCTTGTCATGGGCCTTGAGAGCCTGATGGATGGCGCCTGGTGGTATGCTGTCCTGCTTTTGGAAAGTTTTTTACTTGGAGCGATGGTCTAAAGTCGAGGTTGGTTATAAATGATAAGCATATTTTACTTTTCAAGGTTTATACTTGGATCGATATATAAATGCAAAGAGAGGAAAAATTATGGCTAAATACAATTTCAATAGAATCTTCTTACAGAAAAGGAAAGAAATAGTATGTAGCTACTTCGATAATCTTATTTCATAGCCAATGAGCATGTGTACGAAATAATCGAATAGTATGAGAAACAGAAAAATAATCCTCAATATAAGCGTAACGTGAAGATTTCCGAGAAAATTTCCTGCATTCCACGCTATATGGGATCCTATACGTGTCTGTAGGCGTCGCGGAAACACCTATCTTATATCCAGGAATTTCCCTTAGGGAAATATATTCGTGGGACAATACTGGCGCATTTCTGGCACATTCATCTCTTTACTTTTATCCCGAGATAAGAACGTATTTACGCTAATCGCATTGGTTTGACTCATCTTTTGATCAAAAGAAAAATAGCTTCAAAATATTTTACCGTTTATTTCCTTGTGTCATTTTTAACTTAATTTACATAGAACGTTATCTATCTATCTATCTATTACTATAAAAGGCTCTGTCCTGACTGACTGAATGACTGACACTCGCACTGCCCAAACCGATGGTCGTACAGACTTGAAATTTGGAGGGTGTATTCGTCTCGATGCGTAGGGGTGTACTAAGAAGTATTAACTAAGAATTTTTCGAAATTCAACCCCTAAGTGGGGGAACAGGGGGGAAGCGTCTGTATGAAATTCCTTTGTTTTGGACTTTATGGAGTCACGGAAATTTGGATTTGGATAGTTCATTTAAAATAAAAAACGCTGTTATGAATATTTTTTTGACAGGGACGATTTAAGGGGGGGGGGGGTTGTAATGTGAATTTTGGGAGCGGGCCGAATTTCTTACGCGGAAGTCGCGGGCGACCTCTACTCAATAATATTTATATTAGATATATTTTTTTGTGAAACCAATCATAATGTTCATAATTATTATATGGCTACAGACACTAAACAACGATTATGAAACATTGAAGTCAGCATAATCATCAGCTCTCCTGATTCCACTAGATATAGGCCCCTCCCAATGCACGCTACTCAGCCCGATCTTTCTCGCTGAGAGTCACCAGCAGGGCTAGCATGCGCACCGCGAGAACATTTTCTCGATTCTTAAAAACAGGACAAGGCTAAAACTTTGTATAAGTCTGTCTCGTTTTCTCACGACATAAAGACACGAAACATTTTTCTCGCGGTGCGCATGCTAGCCCTGATAGTCACCCACTGCTTTACTAATATCGTCACTATATAGTTTCAGGACGCGCTGTATACACTTACATTTCGGCGATTGCGCAAGAACTTCAACCTTCCTTTATCATGAACTTAGTTCACCTTCTCCCTTTCACTACATGACAAGTAGAAGTACGGCACTCTACCACCCGTTTCACGTGGGCATTCTAAAAATCCGGATAAGTAGGTCTGGCTCCACTTGATTCGTACTTCACAAGAATGGAACTCACTGCCATCTTTCCTATTTCCAGAAAACTATAATCTGGGTCTCTTCAAGGCTAGAGTGAATAGATTTCTTCTAAATCGACGTGTTCTACTCTCGGCCACACCTTCGCTTATCACCAGGCGATATGATGGCCAATTAAGGTTAAAAAAATAGTTTGGATACGATCTACGGACCGTGTCTTTGAGTTTCTAAAGCTGACCGGGATCATTATATGGAACTGATAGTCTTCTGTACGTTGAACTATTATTTCTTATATGCAGCTTCGTTATGCTAGCGAAACATTGGAGTAGGAAGAGCATTTTTGGCACATTTATCTAGGCGTGCCCTCGCCAATAACGATAGTTAAACGGTTAACATCGTGTGTATCCGTTTTGAGTCGATGCCAGAAGCTTGATAGATTTACTCCATTCACTTTAAACGCTCACATTTTCCGCGTTAAAAAATCTAAGTACAGTGTTCCGGAGAATAAAAAGCGGCCTTGGATAAGGACAATGTTCATTTACGGATATAAAGGGAGGCAATTACATAGTTCGTGATGATATTTAAACAGGTTTATGCGTAACTGTTTTATTAAGCCGAAAATAAGTTATTGTAATCATCATATTTTCATCTCCTTCTTTGAATGCCAATCCGTTATTAACTATAACTTTTGACTATAAGTTTCATTGTATTCGTTTTTAGCAGCTGTGGATTTAGTGAAATAAATAAAAAAAGCATTGTGAAAAATCAGGAAAAAATGCTGTTGCATACAACGATCTTAACATATAAGATCGTTGGTTGCATATATTTGAATGCAGACAATTTACATGACATTGCCAACGCAATGACATGCAGTGGTCTGACATTCATTTGTTCTGTAGCCACAGAACAAATGAATGAAACGTGAAAAAAAAACAACAAACACTATTATACATATGTCTGATTATATGACAAACACTCTTATACTTATACACACTATTTAGTTTTTTTTAATGTTATGGATGCATATATGCACCTACGCATGTAATAATAGCAATTTAAACGTGTTAAGAAAAACTTTGCAAGGAAAACGTATAGACATAGGCTCGTGAAACGCAAAGGGTTATTACAGTACGTAAGTCTTCTATAATAAAGTTGAAATGATGAAGGAATAACGGAGTCCAGCCTGGGTGATCCATTGCAGCCCCGCCAAGATTTATGATAAGAGCCCAACTTTTGGACGTCGCCACCCATGGCGCGAGCTTGACTCTCGTTGCCTGCTGAGATGTAACAGATCTTATAACATTATCGGACAGATATTGTCATTTATTCCCTCTGTCTGAGTGGCATTGGTTTATCTTATCTTATATTTTAAGTCTATGAAGATTATCTATTTCACAACATGGATTTTTGACCTAGCATAGATAACAGAAGTGACAAATATAGTGTTCTGAGTTTACTAGAGTGTATGATTTGTGCCTAGATACCTATCTGTGTAAAAATACTGATAAATTACTTTAAATATTAAGTTGTCAGAACAATGCAATAATTATAAGATTTGCAGACTTTTTAATTTACTTTTCGCATTTTAGCTTTAGTTTCATACATTTTCACAATTAAGGCTTAAAAATCTTGTTATTGGTGTAGCCGTTTTTGAGCAAAATCTATGAATACAGTCATATGGCTGACGGAATAACGCTAAAATAAGTGATCTGATAATGTTTAAAACTATCTCTGCAAAGCAATTAAAATAAGTATATTATTATTTGCTTACTTAATTACAAAAACAAGTTTACATAGTAAACTAGTAGTAACAAGTTTACATAGTAAACTTGTTTTTGTAAACTTGTTTTACATGGTAAACTTGTTTTTGTAATGGATAGACAAACATTATGATTGCTTTGGACTGCCAAAATGTTTGATTTGCCATTATTTATTTCAAAATACCTCAGTAGGTACACGTTCGTTAATTAGTACGTACTTAGTAAATGTAAGTACTTAAAATATCACATCATCAGCTAGAAGACGTCCACTGCAGGATGAAGGCCTCTCCCTTTATGGGGGGTGATGCCATAATCCCTACGCTTGGTAGGCGGGTTAGGGGTCGCAGAATACTCACCACCGTTAACTGAGAGGACGCTGCTGCCCGTCCTCCGGTGGTTCTGGATGAAATTTTAGGACATACCCAGGTCCACAATTACTAACAACTTATTAACATAACTTATTCCATATTCATATTTGAGGGGATCTAATACCAAAATACTGTATTTTGAGGCATTCAATTTATGTTTACTGAGTCAGCCACCGCCACTCGCCGACTGGGGATGCGACGTGTTAACACAGGCTAACGGGCCCGGACAATGCTTTCCATACGGCCAGCTCGGATAAACTTCCCAACTTCCGAATGCTCTCGACAAACCTATCAAACAAAAACAAACTTACACGTCCAATATTTAAAGGTGGAAGTTGATCGAATTATTATGCACGCTTGAATAATCATTCATGTAAATGGCATGCCTCGGAACCGACATTACGTAGTTTGCCCTCGATACGACAGGCAAGTCAGAATGAATGGATTAACCAAATTTTGAATAATGTGTTTTAAAATCCATGGTTACGCTTCTTGAATCTAAAACTCACTAAGTAGCCAAGAAATATCCGAACAAAATACAAACCTTTCGTCTCAGAAACCTATAAGTCAAATGATTTCATACCATAACTGTAGTGTTTTCGTTAGGTCCTATTATTAGGCTTCATAAAGTTTTAAATGCGCTTTGGCAATAATTAAAACAAATTAAAAACACGACTGTCCTCACAAATTTTCACAGACTTCAAATTAATATGGGACCACTTTGGGAGAAACCCCTTTCAAATTAATTAAAGAATTTTCACAGACGGAGAAACGGGCGAACATACATAAAAAAAAAAAAACATCCATACCGTCGAACATAGAACCTCCTCCTTTTTCGAAGTCGGTTAAAGAAGAAAAAAAAGTCTTTGTCACTCGCGATGGTGAAATAATTCTTAAGATACCCCATACTACGTAATACATCTAAATCTGTGCTGGCATTTAGAAGTTATGGTGGAACAAAGAAACTCACATACATACAAAGACACAATAAAACCAGAAAACTTTACACTTCTTTTTTTGGGCAGCAAAAGTAACATCCATGGCGGGTTATCCAGCACACTTTAAAAAAAAGTCATTGTAGATGGTGCTGACATTGCGCCGCTGACCAGACTTGTCTGTCATTGTCTAGATTTTTATTTTATTTTATGTATTAAAAATATTAAGTTGTTTTTGACTGGCAAGTATAGACAGCGTCATCTACCGAGTAGAACAATTTTTTTGAAACACTTTTGGAAAATCTCCCATTATATTTATTGAATAATCTACTCGTCTTCATGCGTCATCTCGCATGAATAAAAAATAATTAAAGTTTAAGGTTTATATAGGTTTTATGTAGAGGATGTGTGAGTGAGAGCTTCCGAAAGAGGATTAGCATTTATAAAAATTTAGATTCCTTAAATTTCGCAGAGATATGTGTTTTCGAGGGTGACTGAAAATAATGAAATAACGGGTTAGCAAACAGAAACATTCTGGCGACGTATGCTCGTACGTAGCCGGTATAAAGGACGACTCTGCCATAGCTCGCATATTTCGTTAAAAAGTATTCACTTTGTACCCGTGTAACCACATTACTTTATTTCATGCACACGACGTGCTTCCCCCAAAAATATTTGCACAGTTGATATATAAAGCAGTAGTTTGGCTCAGACGTATCCTTGAATTGACCTGGTTATGTCCTAAATGGACCTGGGTAAGTCCTAAAACTGCTACAGAACCAGCGGAGGACGGGCAGCAGCGGGCACCCTCTCGGTTAGCGGTGGTGAGCATTTTGCGATCCCCAAGCAAGTATGGGGATTATGGCAACCAGGCCTTCGTCCTGCAGTGGACGTCTTTTGGATGAAGATGTGTCCTTGAATTCAATGCCTACTGTACACGATGAATCTCAATGACGCGGCGCGCGCGAATGTTGCTTTGAGCGTACCGTGAAGTATCGTAGCGGGTGGGGGAAGGGGCGCTCGTTTGGTAACGTGACTAGATTCGGGCTTTAGTTTAAGTTATACTACTGCTTTAGGTTATATAATCTACAGTGGTATTTGTGCCGACGTGCCTGCGCTACCATACAAAATAAAATAAAATATTACTAAGAATAAAATATTCGGCTAAGTAGTATATTCCAATAATAATAAAAAAAAAATGTAAGTAATTTGGGGAGCCGTAGCCAAAAATTTGGTCCGTGAGATAGGGCGCCGGATTAGGGATAGGACTGGTGACTCCCGCCCCGGCTCCTTAAAAGGCTGCCATAGACAGCGTGGAAATGCCGCCACCGTTATGGGCACCTTTCCACCAAGTACAGTCAGGGGTGGGTTATGCATTATGCAACTAATCAATAGTTGGACTGTTTGCTGTGTTTGTGTTTGTTGGCGTGGTTAATTTTATTATTAATTTAATTTAATTGACCCAATTTTAAATGATTTATAATATGGTAATGAAACAATATGGCCCATTAATAAAAAATTTTTTTAGTACAAATGTGTTTTTGAAGTAATGCTTGTGCTTAATGCCTTATTTGAGAAAAAGAGTTGTGATGTAAATGTGTTTGTAAAAAAAAACATGTTTTTGTATTGGGTGTTTTAATTATATCGACAAAACCAATTACACTGACAACACTGTTATAATTTTTTTTAAGTAGGTAAGTAGGTAAATATATCAATCGATAAAATCAATAAAAGATAAGTTTTTTTCAAAACAAGAATATAATTATGTTTCAATGAAAAGACAGAAGCCAAGGTGAACTCCGGAGGACCGTTACTAATGACGTCATAATGTATTTTAAAATTTAAGTTATAAGTACTTATTATCATTCTTATTCTCCTTCACCATTTACATGTGTTGCCAAAACATTACAAATAAAGCTTGAAGATTGAATAACAGAATTTAAACGCTTCGTTGAATAATACAATTACCGGGGTAAAACTAATTATGTGGTTCGTTTATCAACAATACCGAGATTCATTCAACAGCTGGTAGATAATAACAATGAATAGTAATATAAACACCGAAAGGCAAGCATACAAAATAAAACTCATTCGACCTTGGTTTCATCGTCCGTTGACCGTAGAGTATCACTATCGCTATATATCAACCTAGAATCAATAGATTTGCTACCAGTAACAATCAAGCTGCGGCCGAAAATGGACTTCTTGAACAAAGTTGTAATTATTACTGGTGCCAGTTCTGGAATCGGAGCGAGTGCAGCTGTTATGTACTCCAAGCAATCAGCGAAACTCGTGCTCGTCGGCAGAAACGAACAATCACTGAATGAGGTTGCAAAGAAATGTGAAGCAGCTAAAGGAATCAAACCTCTAATTGTCAAAGCTGATCTCACAAAAGATGATCAAGTGAAAAACGTAGTGACAAAGACCATTGAAACTTTTGGCTGCATTGACGTGCTAGTGAACAACGCTGGTTTAGGAGTTCGTGGCAGCATCACCGATGGTATAGAACCTTTCGACAATGCCATATCTACAAACGTGCGCTCTGCGTACCTTCTCACGAGCATAGCAACGCATCACCTGATCAAATCAAAAGGAAACATCGTCAACGTTTCAAGTGTGGCAGGATTTGGGCCAATTCCAGGCGTAAATTTTTTGCCGTACTGTATTTCCAAAGCAGCGTTGGATCAGTTTACGAGGTGTTTAGCTTCCGATCTCGGTCCAGAAGGAGTACGAGTGAACTCTGTGAACCCTGGCTGCACTCGGTCCTCTTTCGCTGAAACCGCAGGGTTCTCTGAAGAACAAGTGTCTCAAATATATAAAAACCGTGCGAGTGCTTATCCGCTTCGTAAAATAACTGAAAGCGAGGATGTGGCTGACCTGATTCTTTATCTATCCAGCGATCGTGCCCACAGTATCACGGGCACGACTCATGTTATAGATAATGGTGAAATGTTGGTGTAGTTTAGGGAATAATAGCTTAAATTACGTATCGTTGTTTTATGTTACTTGTGTGTTATGTTTACAAGCATTTTTCTTTATAGGTGGTAAAAACATAATATTTTCAATGAAGTTATAATGTAAAAAAAAACTCACACTTTATTAATTAAATAACTTTTCAATAATATTAGTAAATACTTAAAGTAAACGTGCAATAATTACGTCTTGTCGTATATTAAAATATAATTAGAAAATTAGATTAATTTCGTATAAGTAAGTATTAATTTTATGAATACAAGTGATATCGTAAAATAAATATATTTTTCAATTCAAAACATGGTTAACATTCTGCTATTAATTACCATTATTTTGTGCAGTGTAACTAGTGTAAGTTACTATCTGATAGGAGGTGTTTAACAGCAATGTAACATCGCAAAATCCTCGACAAATCTAATAAGCTAAAGAAGGGAAGTAGGACACACTACCTCTATAACAAGAATGGAATAGTATGGTAAAGTATGAGCAGAATGTAGGGCCAACATAAACAGGTCAGTCGTAAGACAGTAACCTAATATCCTTCCTGTTTTATAGACCGTTAGTTTCAATTTCGCATGCACCGAGTGTAAAGCAAAAGTTATAGTAGAAGCAAATGGGTAGCAAATTGAAATATGTAGGTAAAACGTGAACAATAACCGACTACATTATACTCCATGATGTTAATCGCTTTTTGACAGCTCTTGCAAAATTGGAGACTTAGCATTGTAAAGTGTCTAGTAAATTATGTATAAGTCTAGTTCCATATAAATAAATTCGTTTGATCTAGCAATACCTCTTTACAAGGTTGTGTCATCTGCGGACGTAAACTTGTGAAGAGGTAATCTAGCATGTTCGATCGACGTAGCGCGTTGGCCCTATGTTATGCGCAAGTAGGTATTACGCCTCCCTATTAAGGAACGTATTACAAACGAAAGAGCCCTACACTCCTAAAGTACGTTCCTGTCCGTTGTAATTACTATAGCACAATAATTTTGTACATAAGTATTGATAAATTTAATAGCTTAAATACCTAGTCAAGTTTTGGGAGCACTTAAACTATTATTAAATAAAACTAATAAGTTGCCGATTTCGACGCTTTAATACTAATGACCAATAAATGAATGCAATCTTAATGCTAACTTACACTATCTGGGTGGTAAGACCACCGGAGGCCCTTATTCAGCAGTCTGTATACACAGAACTGCATCGGATCTGCTGAACAAGATGTCTCTACTTACATTAATGTACAGAGCCGTCTCTAGGTTAATACAGAAGGGCGAGGAGGATGCATAACTACCTAATTAAAGTTATGAAAAAAACTATTGAAAAACAGGTATAAGAAATTCACAAAATTATTGTTAAGTATGAAGTACTCAAAAACTATTACATAAAATTAACAACATAACTAATTACTTACACTTGTATACCAATTTATGTTATAGGTATTTGAGTCTAATAGGTATAAAATTTTATTACGTTTTTATTGTTATAACAATCAGTTGATATTTATCTAGTTTCTGTTGTTATAGACTGTGTCATCACTTGGAAAATAGTACCACTACATTTGAAAACTCAATTCATTGCTAAATTTGGAAATTTAGATAATTGGAAATCCTTCCTCCGAGCTTAGAAGAGTCAGTCAGTCTATTATAATATGTCATCAGACTTTTTAGTTTCTTTTTTTAATGTTTGCATATGGTTAAAACTAGCCTGTTAGAGTAGAACAAAAGATAAGTTCAAAGTTTCACTCTGACGGCGGTGCTATGACTGAATTCTGAAGGTGCATACCACCTTTAGAATAAATCTACAAATAAATATAATAATGTCTGCATCACAATCTCTTTGTATCCGTGACATCGGTGCGTATGGAACGTGCACATTGGTCCCCTCAGGGGATTTGCGCAGATTTTTCAATTTTTATTTGCGATTGTAAGTGCCCCGACAACATAGTCATTCTACTTTTGATCAGTAAGGGTACCTGGACGACCCACCAATAATTCTAGTTTAATAAAAACATTTTTTTTAAATATTGTTTCTGGGGATTTAAGTCAACATTGGTATATCACACTCATAGCTTTTATTAATAAAAAATATTTTTGTAACTACTGTTTTAGTTACCATGGCTGTTCACTACAGTTATATGTTTTTTTGTGGGAAGCCTTCACCCACCATTTCATAGATAATCCTAGTTTTTTTAAAATATTATATTAATATTTTATATGGTAATGAAAAGATTTCAATGCTCAGGTAATAATAAAAATATTGGTGACCATTGCAGCAGTGTACGACCAGCGGTTGAGGCTGTGCGTTGTCTGTCTGTCAGTCATTCAGTCAGTCGTAAAGTCAGGACAGTGATTCTTATAGTATTAGATTAGATAATAAGAATATATAATGTATGTGTCTGAAAATAAATGTATTTTGATTTGATTTTGATTTAAGTCAGTTAGATAGATGTTATTAAAGGTTCCTTCTATTATCACCATATTCGATTGGCTTTGTTTCAATCCGGTGTCCATACTGCATATTTCACTTTAGAAGTGTAGGTATTGGGCGTTGAATGCACATTCACTATTTTTCGAATTTATACGTAAAGCCATCGTCATGTCGTGTTTGCGAATTTTTTGCTACAACACGTCGTCGACGCGCCTCAGGGATAAGTTCAACAAAAGAAAAGAAGTATTTACTTTGTAAGCTTTGCTTCATAAAGTTTTTTTTTATAAAGTATTATATTCTCTTTGATTTAATAATTTATTTACTAAAACCAGTTGTAACACCTTAACACCTTAACTTTAAATCGATGTTACACTACTTAAAGTTATATTATTAATTCGTTTAATTATAGTACATTATGATATAAATGTGCTATGTTGGTCATTACACTAGAGGCGGTATTATGCGCGCGAGCCGCAGGCGAGCTTGATAAGGAAGCCGAGAGTGTAATGACCAACATAGCACAAGAGTTTCATATGACTGTTTTCATCACACTTGCGAGGAAAAAACAAACTTTTTTTGATAATAATCAACCATACAGCGAAAACGTCAACAAACATTTGCGGAAAATGGCGCCCAAACCAGCAATGCGCGCGCAGGTTGACATTCACTTCAGCGGCATAAGAACTCTATGTTGGTATTACAAAAAAACTGTCACTATTACCCGGCTACATTAAGAGTGCTTCGTATATATACGTCTAATTGCAGTCACGTACAAACTCGACTTTACCAGGTTATACCTATTATAGCACTAGTGCCGTAATGTAAAGTAAAAAGCACGCGTGCGTAATAGCTTGGATTATGAGCCTAAAACCGATGTAATAAGATCCACTTTACGAGCAAGTGTGACGAAAAATATTATCTATATTTATAAAAGAGAAGCGCGTACCTTTCAGACAAGAAATCTCAAAAACGAATAAAGCTACGACTCTGAAATTTTGCGTGTGGTCTGTTGGTTAAGACGTAGATACTCACTAAGAACGAATTTTTTTGTAAGACGAAATTCCTCTCTTATAGAGGTGAAATGAAGGGTGCAAGTTTGTATGGGAAAAAACCTTTTTTAGATGTTATGGCGATACATTTTCGTGTACATTATTATGGAAAGGTAAAAAATGGGCGTTTAATTCTTAATTTATAAATCTTTATTTACTCAAAAAAACAATATTATAACATTTGAAACCTAGATCCCATACTAGGAGTCCTGTGTCGTGGCTTACAGTACTTTAGATTACGTACTAGATTGATTAAATAACTACAATTTGGGACGTCCGATGTATGTGCCTGTTTATTTATTTTACTCCAAAATATGGTAAAAAATACAAAGCTTGTCACGCAAAGGAATTTTACGGATCATTTTGTTCAGTCGAGTGCTTTAACGGTCGTACGATGTAAATGTAATAAAGCAAATGGCTCTTCTTCCACTCACATGCGGCGTTCTCTGTAAAAATATTTTAAGCTTTATTAACGTAGTAATGTGTGTAATTTTTTTCCGTCAATAAGTTCTTGTCACTTACAAAAAATATAGGTGGTGGTGGTATGCATTTTAAGTTTAAATTAACCTGCTTAGCATTAAAAAGTAATAATTTTCCGTATGTTTGTTACAATCGTAAGTACAGGTAAGAATGATGTAGAATCAAAAGAAGGATCGCAGAACTCGCCTGGGTCTAGAAAAAAATACACGTCGTTCATGTTGTGTATATAAAATGGAAATTCATGTTATATTTTTGTGGTTTTCATAAAATATTAAGTACCTATAATTTATAAAGCTGGGAATTAAAACTAACTTTGTTCCATTTATTTTAGATATTACTTGAATATTATCCGAACACTCTCATTTCTCATTTTATTGTTTACGTTCGGATACACGTTGCATCCTAGTTCTGTCTAGTCTCTGTCAATGTCATCGTTATATCGCCACTGTTGTCAAGTCACCTACTTTATAGCTAGCAAATTTAGCACCCCCGTCAGCTACTTTTTCATAAAAGTTATAGCTAAAATATATAGCTACTTTTCAACGTAGCGACTTTATTTGATCATTTACACGTCTTTAAGTCATAGAAAACGTAATTTATGGGTGCATGTGTCTGATTTTGAGTTTTTATTTTAATCTGTGTCTGTGGCAGTCCAGTTTGCTAATGTGTGATGGTGCAGAGGCGGCTTTTTACATAGTCTTGGAGGACTATAGCAAGAATACAGAGTTAATAGCATGCGGCTCACTCGCATTCGTTAAACACATTGGATTGTAATTTTATGTAGGGAAAGATTTTTAACTAGCAATATTTAGTTTTTATCTTTGGCTAGCTACTTTTAGGGGGCAATCATAATTTGTGATGATCTGTTTACTTGTAAAACATCTAGCTACAAAGACGATGAGTACAGTAGGCAGCACTGTATATCGCCGCGTTCCGAAAAGCATCCAGAACACAGGGACAGGACTAATTGTCTATGGTCCAGAAGCTATCAACCAAAAAGTCAAATCCGAAATGCGTCAAAATAGCTGTTGGCCCGATTATAATCCAAAAGTAAAAAAATACTTTTTCTTCATACTTTTGAAATACAATACAATACAATTGAAATATATTTAATTAGCTCTATCAGTTCGTACAAGTTTCATTTATGCACGCGGCTTTGTTCTACTAGACTGAAACGCCATAGGAATCTGCCATCCATCTTTCCTTGTCTAATTTAATCAAACTCGGTTCAACTATTTTATATAAAAAAATAGAAACAAACAGTCATAGAAACATTGACAGAAAGTTTAGCATTGAATCATTTATCTGATTTGTGAAGACACCTGATAAAGTAACAAAATAGTTTAATCTTAATAAAGCCATAACCACAACATTGACGATATGAACACCATTATGTATGTATTTCAAAAAAAATACTATCCAGCTATCTGGTTTCCGTAATACTAGCTTTATTGCTTAGTAATGGGGCTAGATGGCACTGTGTGAAGTGTTCACCGATATTTATTTATTTATTTACTTAAAAGCGAAAACCGCCCTATATTCTTATATAAGTTAAACTTGCAGAAAAATCTCAAAAGCGCTAACAATTAGGTCAACCACGAACTCCGATCAACTGGCAAACATCAATCCGACGTTAAAAAACGCTCAGATTCCGCAAGCAAACTGTCAAGACTCGATCGACAATAATTAGTTGGAGTGTTGAGCGCGGAGGAAGCCCAAGATTGATGGCGGAGGCACAAAGGTCTGGCGGTGATGAATTGCCCGATATTAGGTCATGATTTCGGCCCGGTATTTGCCTATCGAAACCGATATCGGCCTTGCATTTTTTGTCTAGGGTTGTGTAAGGTGAATGCGGAATCAGCTCTGTGAGAATTTTCTTGCAAGGTTTAACGAATATTTTTTCCTGAAATCTCTGTTGTACAGACAACAAGAATACCTCGAAGTTACATAATTTTTCCAAACATATGAGTGGTTTTTTTGCCACTTTTTTGTGATTCATACACTATTGAGAGTTTTAGAGAGGAGCTATGCACTGTTTGGAGTTTAAGTACTACGGATTTTCATACTATTAGATTTTTGGTGGAGAAAAACAACGTGAGGAAATCTTTTTTTTCTTTACCAATCAGCATGTAGCTACCGTGAGATAGTTCGTGAAGAAACCTGCATACATAAGTATGGAGAAGAAATTCAGTGGCGAATGTGAATCCACGAACCCGCAACTGGGCCAGCATGGTGGATATGGCACAATCGCCTTTAAATGGTCCTATGTCGAGCGGTGGACTAATTATAGCATACTGATTATTATGCCCTATAATAAATCAGAATAAGTAATTTTACTCATTCATTTTCATTCATTATGAGCCAGAAGACGTCCACTGCTGGACGAAGGCCTCTCCCATAGGGAAGGGTTGCCATAATCCCCACGCTTGGGAGGCGACTTGAGGATCGCAGAGTGTTCCCACTGTTAACTAAGAGGACGCTGCTGCCCGTCCTCCGGTGGTTCTGGGTGCAGTTTTAGGACATACCCAGGTGATAACTTTTACTCATTATGATTTACTTAATAATTTTGTTGCACCTGAGTATGTCCTAAAATTGCATTGAGAACTTTCGGAGGACGGACAGCAGCGTCCTCTCGGTTAAAGGTGACGAGCATTCTGCGAGGCCTTCATCCAGCAGCTATAATATGTGTGTGTGAATAGCTTTTACTACGTATCGGACCAACTCTATGATCCACGATTATTTGATGACATTGGTTCATTTGATAAGTGTGGGCATAGTGTGGAGTTGGAAACAAAATCCACCAACCAATAAAATTTACTGTCTTTTATATTACACCCAACGAACTGTATGGCAAAGCTGTCTTTTTTCTGTATAGAGTTTATACTGCCGTTCCGCGTAATAATGTTTTCATCACACTTGCTCGTAAAGTGGATCTTATTACATCGGTTTTAGGCTCATAATCCAAGCTATTACGCACGCGTGCTTTTTACTTTACATTACGCCACTTGTGCTATAATAGGTATAACCCGGTAAAGTCAAGTTTGTACGTGACTGCAATTAGACGTATGTATACGAAGCACTCTTAATATAGCCGGGTTTTTAAAAAAAACATTTTTTATGAATGACTGATGCTGTTGGCCTCAGATGGCCTCTACAGCATCACCGGACTTTAGGCAAGCGCAAACGGCGCTCGGCCTAGGTTTAGGTTAAAGGCGACTAGCTCAAGGGCACCTCAGACGGTACGAACCTCGGCTTGGCCGTCGCCGGGAGTGGGGTCAGACTTGCCCTGGCACCCCAGAAGGGGTATGCCCTGGGGCCCTAGTAGGTTGATCTGGTTGACTATTTGGAGAGAATCTAACCGATCTTCTGACAGATCTGGGGAGTCCTCGACCTCGCCGGCGAGGTCGGTGCGTGTTTGTGTGCCTCTGGTAACCGGCGCCTATACCAAAAACGTAATACTTCCTGTTGCTAGGAATGGTCGGATCGGGCGAGCCCAGCGCCGCCGAGGTGATGACGGCGATGGGGTCGTCTGGGTCGCCCAAGACGTGTCTGGGGCGTCTACGGAAGGGGGGTGGGTCTGTCGTGTCTGTCGTATAGTTGGAGGCTTGGACTATGAGTGGATTGGGATGGTGAGGGGCCGCATCGAAATAGCGGCGCGAGGCGCACTTAATGTACTGACGGATGGAGGGGAGTTCGAGATCGCAGTGCAGGTCGGAGTTTCGCATGAACCAGCTAGCTCCGACTGCTCTGCGGATGAATCTATTTTGTATGACTTGGAGTTTCTCTAGATCTATGCTAGAGGCGTGAGCAAACGCCACGGAGGCGTATGTCATGACGGGGCGAATACAAGTTTGGTAGATTGTAACCTTATTTCTAAGGGACAATTTACTACGCTCGTTGAGAAGGGGAGCGAGCCGGCTTAAGAAGAAGGCTGCTCGGTTGCGAACTATCTGAATATGCTTTGAGAACGTGAGTCGACGATCAAGGGTCACACCGAGATACTTGGTCTCGGTAGCCCATGGGATGGGCTGCCCGTGTAGCGTGATATGCTTCGAGGGAGGTCTTTTGGACGGATGAAAGTACACGGCTGCACTTTTATCGGGGTTAACGGTGATAGCCCACTTCTTGAACCAGTCTCCGAGGAGATTGAGGGCTCGTTGAAGGTGGGCTAGCTGAATGACCTTGTTCCACCCTCTGGTGTAGAGGGCGGTGTCGTCTGCGAAGAGAGCAAGCTCCACTTTAGGAGTGCGGGGGATGTCACAGGTGAAAAGCGAGAAGAGGATCGGGGCCACTGCGGAGCCCTGAGGGACTCCGGAGCCGATATAGCCGGGTAATACTTACAGTTTTTTTGTAATACCAACAAAGAGTTCTTATGCCGCTGAAGTAAATGTCAACCTGCGCGCGCATTGCTGGTTTGGGCGCCATTTTCCGCAAATGTTTGTTGACGGTTTCGCTGTATGGTTGATTATTATCAAAAAAAGTTTGTTTTTTCCTCGCAAGGGTGATGAAAACAGTCGTATGGAACTCTTGTGCTATTAGTCATTATGCTCTCGGCTTCCTTATCGCGCTCGCCTGCGGCTCGCGCGCATAATACCGCCTCTAGTGTAATGACCAACATAGCATAGCGTATACTAATAATTGCATTTTCGATTAACCTCAAACACGATTTCATTATGAACTCTGACGTGCATGTTTGATACATTTTTAAATAAGCGAAGCAGACGCAGTGTGCGATGAAGGACGCGGCTTTACAGTCGGGCCGGCGGGTCGGGGGTGAATAACTCCTTGAAAAAGGTCACTTGATGTGAGTGAAACTATATAGTCGAAGTATCCGGCTTAATTAAACAGTAGTGAATCACGTTTCATAAATAAAACTAAAGTCAAAACTAGATCTCTCATAATAACGCGTATTGCGTATATCGTACCTAAATGCAACGGAATATTATAGATTCGTACCTCGTAGACTAACTACGCCAAGTCAACATTTCCTAATGTATTCAAATGTCTTTGAATCTGTGTACGTGCATATGTGAGAATTGATCGGACATACCGTGAATTCGGTCAACCCGGTTTATGTAGAACAGGCTCTATATTATCGAAGTTATGGTTTGAATTCGGGCAATCCGGACATACGGGACACTAAGTTCAGTAATAATGCAAATCATATGCGATGGAAGTGCCACCACGTTACCTAGTTCCCTTTACTTGAGAGGCAAATTGTGATAAATAAAATTCTACAACATAGTTACCAGTTGGCCTTAAGTTTTGAGCGGGGAGTGTGATTGGCCGTTTCATGTTTTTAGTGTGACTTTATAAATAGATTGTATCTTGTCACTTTCCAGTTTGTTGAATTTGCTATTTTATAGCAACATTATTATAATCGTCTTAATGAAGCTCACTATTTTTTTTACTTTGACTACCTTATAGCTCAGATGGTAGCATATCTGCCTTCAGAGCTGTAGGGCGTGGGTTCGATCCCCAACCAGGGCAAACATTTATGTGACGAATATTGATGTTTGTTCTGTGTCTGGGTGTAGAAGGTATTTACAAAAAAAAAATTCTATTAGCCATCTGGTTTCCATATTACAAGCTTTGCTTAGTTTGGGGCTAGATGGCGCTGTGTGAAATGTCCACCGACATTTATTTATTTTCCTTGCTACTTTTAACAAAATCTGTTTCTGTTCTGCTGATCAGATTTAAAAAAAAACATAGAACATTCAGAGATTAAACATTGCTTTGTTTTGATGTAATGGGCGATTTTCTGACAGCCAATAAAAAAATATTTGATGACAGTTGTAAATTTCTCTGGATGAGAGAGTCTTGGCCCCATCATGGCCCCGAACAGTTTCACTATCTTGTCTGTGGTTCTAAAGATTTTGAAAGAATAAAGCAAACTAAAAAGGTCAATAAATTAAAAGTAACCTTATTTCATTTATATCAGATCTGTCATGCGTTTTTTGTGGTTATTGTTTGTCTAACAAAGTTCTTGCCCATAGTATTTCTTAAGCAAATAAGTAAATGCGCCTTGCCAATGAATGAATGTACTAATGAACTATCAATAAAAACAACAATAACTATGAACACAAAATTATAATATTAACGTAACGTAACAATAGCAATTTATCAAAATTTCAACAAAATGATACAAGAAAACTTGGAAAAGCACTTCCACCAATCAACGCGAACTGTGAAGTGAAGCAGTGGAGGTGCGTGAACTGCTTTTTCACAAGAAAAATGCGAAAAAAGTGGGCCATATCTCGCCAGCGCCGTCTATCCTTTGGCTGTAGAACTACGTTTTGACAGCTGTCAGAAAAATTCCCACCAAAGAATTTTTTTTCTTAGTTGTTGGCATCGCACGTTGTGCATTCTGCCAGTGTCATGTTTATGAATTTTCAAGTTTTTTATTAAAATCAAGTCAAATATGTCATGAAATCACAGTTAGTCACACGAATTTAGTCAAAGTCGAGTCCAAGTCATACCCCAGTAAAGTTGTGGCGACTTTACTATGAGCTTCTACGGAGTTTTGAAAACAACACGGAAATACATGTTTCACCATATTATATCACTTGCCCACACTCGTGCATGTAATTCAACACTCAATGAATAAAACACCACCATTTATAATCATTAATTCGCGATAAAACACAAGTTTAAGAAAATAATAGAATGCAATGACATGATTTTTCCGTGTTCCCGCCAAAACTCCACCAAAAAAAATTATAGGCTACCACTGTATGGGTAAAAGAAAAAAATAGAAAGAAAGAAAGAAAACAATAAAGCCGTCAAGTCTGACTCGTTCTTGCGACTCGGAAAACGAGGGTCCCGTACCACCACAAGTACTGGGTAATCCGCGATAGTAACGAATGTTCAGGGGCCCTACCATAGCCGTTACATAAAACAATATTGCTGCGTGAACATCGTAATCCGAGCGCAAAACATTCTTACTTTGGACCGTACCATAGCCGTAAAAACATTGCCGCCTTGTTAGGAAAGCACGAGACAATGCTCTACGGTAATATAGAGTTCTCACTCGCACACTCGGCCTTAGTTCGTTAGACTTCGTTCCGTTTTTCCGTAATATAAAAGTTTTGAATTTAAACCGTACCATAGCCGATTTTAACAACGTAAACAATATTGTTATTGATTCAATTGGGCTCCATTCTAGCGATAATGAAAAAGTTAGTCAAGACCAACTTTTTTACTATTGCATTGAAATTAAAATAGCTTTATGCCTCCCAAAGGCCTCTTACATTATTTAAATCAGAAGATAAGTTCATAAAGACTAAGCGGTCGATCCAACTGCAGTTTTTAGGCCGCCGGGAGGCCTCCGACAAGTATGTGTTCCAATCACTAGAAAAATAAGCCAATATATATATAATATGAATAAATAAGCAAAGCATAGGCCGAATTGCCAAGCCTAGAGTCAGAGCTATAAGGCCTCCTGAAGGCCTCCCATAAATACGTATGTCTAGTTTTCTCTCATTAGATCTAAGATAATACAGACTGAATTGGCAACCCTTATGTCAGAATCGTTAGGCCTCCTAAAGACCTCCAACAAAAATGTGTATTTATCATCAAAATATGTAGGAGGCATGAAAATATTGGCGGTATAAGTAACCTTAGTATTAAAACTTTAGGCCACTCGGAAGGCCTCCGACGAATATATAGTTATATCACTTGAATATGTAGTATACAAGATAATAAAGGTTGAATGATCAACCCTAGTGTCAGAACTATTAGGCCTCCTGAAGGCCTCCGAAAAATACGTATGTCATTCTCTAGAATATATAATAAGCAAGATAATACAGGCTGAATTGGCCACCTTAGTGTCAGAATCATTAGGCCTCCTGAAGGCCTCCTACAAAAATGTGTTTTAATTACTATAATATGTAGGTGGCATGAAAATATTGGCTGTATTGGTAACCTTAGTGTTAGAACTTAAGGCCACTCGAAGGCCTCCGACGAATATATAGTTATATCGCTAGAATATCTAGTAGACTAGACAGTGAGATAGTGCCAACCCTAGTATCAGAACTTCTAGGCCTCCGACAATCAAACGCCACTACTGCGCATGAGCATTATCTTTAAATATTGCGAAAGTGGCGCCCGATGCCTAGCGAAGAGGCACTGGTTTTTTCTATAGAATTTCAATAGCATAAGAAAAAGCATATCCGCTGTACCTATTGTATTTTCTTAAATTTGTGTAAATGCGACTCTCATTTTGTAATAATGGTAGCTTATTAGACGTTGATGAACGTGCTAGAGAGTGCTCAAGTGATGTATCGAGGTGAAAAATTAATTTTCATCTTGTTACCAAAACTCCGTAGAAGCTTCTAGTAAAGCCTCCACTCCACCACTTGACTAGGCATGACTCGTGACGTACTTTTCTTAACTCTGACTTTGATTATTTGACGATATTGAATAAAACTTGACATTATTTCATTACATGAAGACAGAAAAGAAAAATACTCATTAAAATACAGTGCGACAAAATAAGTACGTATAAGTACTACGGGTTCAGACAAGTCCAACAAGTCCAAGATAGAGCACCACACTGTTTATAGTGCTTTATGATAAGCCTTACAAAATTTATTTGAACAATCTTAAAGCGTCGTCCGTTTTGTTTTAACTTGCGTACCATAGCCAACAAAAACATGATGATTATATTATGGTGAATGAAAACATAGAGTAAGTAACGTAATAAGAGACGGGTGTTCCATAGAGTAAAACGAAAAAAACAGTCACTCAAAATGTTTTTTCTTAAATACCAATAAAAAAACAATTAAAAACATGAAAAAAATATAAAAGAATATTGAAAAAATAACTTTTGACGTAATGACAGAGCTGACATTGTCAGCCTGACAATATAATCACCTCAAATAGGGATGTACCTATTTTTTTATCGATAAATTTACTACAAAAATGTAGAGGGGGTTGTGGGGGGGGGGGGGGGGCGTAGGATAATGTAGGGTATATTAATTTAGGATCTCTGTAGTTGCAAATAAATAAATATGAAAGTATTTCATTTCATTTTTGGCAGTTTTGTTTTATTTTTATTTAGTGAGATACATACAAACATAAATCTAATCTTACAAAAAAATCTAATCTTTTTCACTTCTCTCTTAATAATATTAGTAAGTAAGTAGTGTAGAAGGCCGTTTTTTTTTGATTGTCTTCGAATTGTTGAAAGAATTCACTGATGGTGACATCTTCGATGACGTTGTATCTCAAGGATCTTGTGGTCAAGCATTATCTTGGCGCACTTGGCGGTGATTAAAATTGAGTCATTCGAGGGTATCATGTGTTTCGATCTTGCTGTTCGCTCCATCTCAGTCTCATGCAGAGTCGCAATACCACTTTCTGCACTGCCAGCTGCCATACATATTGTCTTTTCATGGCTCCCCGGATAACCTGGAAAGTGACGTTATTATTATATTATATGGCTGCTTCCGCCTCCTCTAGTCCCTCTTAAATTAGATTATTGCTTCCTAGCCTGTTTTTTATTTTTATTATTATTGCGCTATGAGCGCGAACACCACGCGCGTACTGGCGCTATTTTGTATTTTTTTTAACGTAAATAATAAACATCGACAGTCGATAAAAAAATGGACAAACACTATTGTTAGACTATTTATGGCTTATTTTCTTAATATTCCTTATTCTTTAAGCTAAAACTGTAAATCAAGTAATTCTTATTCTATAACAGCCTTACAAAATTAGTTTTTGATGCTTACCTATCTTCATCCAAAGGAAATTTTGCCAGGAAGATTCGCTTTTGGTCATTTGACTGGCCGGATTTAATACCACATATTTGACACGTTTTCATTATTTTTCATTATTATTAGATTACACTCATTGAACTCATTCACATAATACCATGTGTTTACGTGATAAATTTAGGAATTTTGGTTAAAACAGGAAAATGATGCTTAACAATAACAACAACATTTTGACAACAAAATTAAATATTGACAGTAAAACGTGCTTAAAGCTCTTTGGTTGGCGACTGCGTAAATAGATAACTTACCTAAGCACCTTTATTCCGGGAGTTTTTGGCGGGAACGCAAAAAATTATGTCGCCGCATTGTACCTATTATTTTCCAAAACTTGTGTTTTTTCGGGTTTTACTGCATTAAATTAGTGGCGTTTTATTAATTAAGTGCCAGTTGACGTGCATGAGTATGGGAAATTAGTATAATATGGTGTAATATGTCTTTCTTGTTGTTTCCATAACTCCGAAGAAGCTTGTAGTAAACTTGCCACGACATTATTAGGACATGACTGGACTTGACCGTGACTTACTGTGTGTGACTTGGACTGAGGCTAGGCTAAAACTCATTTAGTGGGAATAAGAAGGATCGATGAAGAAATATTTATTCGGGTGAAGGCCTAGTATCCATGGCCAAGAGCAAATTATAAAACACCATTATTCCTAGTGACCTTATAATTTTCTCATCCCTGTGTTTTTTCGTGAATTAATGATAAAAAATGGTGGTGTTTTATTCAGTGTGTGTTGAATTACAAGCACGAGTGTGGGCAAGTGATATAATGGGGTGAAACATGTCTTTCGTGTTGTTTTCAATACTCCGTAAAAGCCCATAGTAAAGTCACCACAACTTTACTACTTAGTACTTTAGTTACTTGACTGTGACTAAGTGTGATACTTTATGTCATTACATATTTGACTTAATGCTGTAAAAAAAATAAAAATGCATAAAACTTGACACTGGCTGAATGAACAAAGTGCGAAGCCAAAAACTAAGGAAAAAAAAGACTATGACATAACTTGTCACTCTTAGCCACAGATCATATAATTCATCTAATTTGAATGAACGAAATTGTCTGACGTCATCAAAACTTCCAGGCGATATCAATGTTAAAGTAATAATATATTTTAGAGTCTATGGTACGAAATCGGCAAGTAAGCTTAAAATAACATTACTTGTACACCATATGGTAGGCCCCGGCCGGCGTAAGGCCATACCGCCTGGTCATACGTCAACGATCCGTTTTTGTTTGTTTATGTAGTCCGTACTTCAGGCAGTCCACAGACAAGTGAAACTAGTATCTTACAATGAATTTTGAAGGCGTTTCGCAGTCCATTTTGACGTGATGTTGCCTCGCGATACAAGCTTAGAGCTTGAGGCAATGAGGCAGTAGCCAGTATAAAAAAAACATAAAAATGGAATCTGCTGTACAGCAAGGTTATACACGACCGTTCTGCTGTACAGCCCGCACTCCGCACCGGAAATGGTCATGTTCGTTCGCGGTGGTGGGGGATGCAAAACAAAACTCGCTGGATGCAAAACGCATCCAGCAAGTCCAGCAAGCGACATTCATTCATTCAATTTGCTGTACGTCAAGACTATTCACTGTCGTTTTGCATCGTGCATCGTGACCTTGATCGTATGACCTTGGCGGGCTATACAGCAAGCACGATGGTGCGTAGAGTGCTTAACATTGCTTGGTTAAAAACTAAAGTAAACTCTTTAGAAGAAAAGCGTTGATCAATTCCTTTCTTCTAAAGAGTTAATTTTGAATAGCTCTTCAAACTTATTTTGTACTATTGGTTAAATGGAAGAAATAAAATAATTCAAAAGAACCTGTTAGTTTTGTACAAAGATGACGATGGTGGCTCCCTCGTATCATCTGTAAAGGAAAGTTAGTTTGATTTGAATGAGCCGGCTGACATCGGTCTAAAAACGACGAACGAAACGTTTGCAAGTTTTAACACCTAGCAGCGCTGTTTTAGACAATTTTACGGCATAACTTGGACTTGACCATGATTATATTTTATGACGTATGACCTGATACTATGAAATACTTGTAATATGCATATAATTGAAACTGGCGGAATACACATTGGGCGATGCCAAATCATAAGAAAGAAAAAAACGCAGACACCGATGTACTTACGTACATAAGAAAAAGTTTAAACTTATGTGATTACTTTTCTCCGTAGGTTTTAAGGTGCAAAGAATATGGCATAAGAAAAGGTTTTAACTAGTTTGTAATACTCCTTGCTACAATATTCAAGACGTAAATTTGAATTTTGAATTGTAGCCCTCCAACTTATTTGTTATGTTGGTCAAATGCAAGAAGTGAAATAATTCAATAGGCAGCTGTCAGTTTTCTTCTAAACCTACGCTGGCGGCTCCCTCGCCCACCTGTAGGGATAATTTAGTCGTACAATTGTAAGCAGCTGCAATTAAAACTACCTTAAAATCGACGAACGAAACGTTTGTGCGTTTTAACGGTGTAGAAAACCATCTAGTAATTTTTTTTGGAACTAAAGAAACAAACAAAATAACCATTTCAGTTTTGGCTTGAGAAATGACGATTATCTATAAATTATCAATTTTCTGATTTTTCCTATAATAACTGTTATGTGAACTCGCTTCTAGCCAAATTTCATGAGTCTAGGTTAACGGGAAGTATCCTATGAATTATGACTCTAAAAAACTCTCAAAAATGGCCGTAATTTTTTATTGCGTTGACTTAGTAGCTTGACTTTCTTACAGATACATGGGACCGTAGACTGACGTATTTGATATTAATTTCAACTTGATACCTCCACGCATTCCAGAGAAAAAGGGTATTGACAGACAAACAGACAGACGGACTACGGAGTGATCCTATAAACGTTCCTTTTTTCCTTTTAAGGTACGGAACCCTAAAAAGAAAGGGAAAAGAAAAAAAGAGAAAAAAGAAGAGAAAGAAGAAAAATTAGAAAAGAAAAAGAAAGAAAGAGATGGAAGAATAGAAGAGAGGGAGGGGGGAAGGAAGGGTGGGATAGTAGAGAAATGAGGTTCGATGGAAATATATTAAATGTGCATGAGCTATGCCTTACTGCTGCTGTGCCTTAGGTTATAGAGTTATGTTATAGAGCCTAAACAAATACAGGTCAGTCAGTAATTGCAATCGATATGTTGTATTGTAACTGTATTATCTGGGCATATACCGCTTCGAGCGCGGGCAAATACTATGTGTGTTTGCGTTACAAACATATTATATTACTCAATTATTCCATTGTCTAGTTACAGGTGGATATAATTATTACTTGAATCTCGAATACAATATTGCATGCATGCACAAGTCAATATATGCTGTAGTATATTATTTGAATCAACTATTTGGATTTATAATTGCTACAAATAGGTGAATCCAACAGGTGATTTTGTGGTCAAACCAGCTATTGTAAATAAAATATCAGGTCATACTTGAAATTACGCCCCAGCAATTTCAATCATTTTTATCGTTCTTGATCAAATAATGAAAATTGTTTAAGCCTTGACCAATTGAATTAAAAACCTTTCAGTCACTAACTCACTCGTCAGCCAGAAGAAGTCCACAGCTGGACGAAGGCTAAAAAAAACAGTACTTATGCACTTGGTGATAGGTCTTCTTCTTAGCAGGAGGTTACATAATGTATTAGGTATGTAGATTTGGTATCTACAGCATAACACATGTAGTGATCAACCAGTACCGATCGAAATTACAGGGCTAATGAGACCCACCATCGCATGGCTACAAATTAGGTTATGAGAGCTAAGGCAGCGAAGCCTTGAACTACTGCTCTCTGGGCTTTTTGTGTACCAGTGCAGTAGTCCTAAGCTAATTATCTCTTATAGTTTGTTTTTTCATACCTAACTAAATTTTGTAAACAACAATGGCAGATTTACAACAAATCATAGCCAGAAAACAGAACAGAGACAGACAGACAAACAGAGAGTTTTGTCAGAAAGCTATGAGCTGTCGTTGATTCGAATCCACCAACACAGAAAACAGAGTATACCTCCTACCATTTGAGCGTTCTGCTTCTCTTTTTCGTTTGGTATTATCTACTCGTACATTTTCGTCAATGTAATTAACTTTCACAAAGGAGCCGATGACAAATTATTCATCAGATTTAGGGGAGTCGCCGCCGAGAAAAAACTACTTCCTTCCCCATACAAATGAGAGGCTCCTGAATCTCGCACTTTCCTTAAGATACCAATCCTGGGTCATAGAGTGAAATGAAAATTAATGGTGGTCGAGAGTATTTTTTCGTGTAGGTTTGAGTACACACCATTACTTCCGTTTTTGGCTCGGCACCCTCATTTATTATGTACATCGTAGTCAAACTTTATGAGCAAAATGCAGATGGTATGAAGATGAGAGTCAATTCTAATTTTATATAGTCAGTATTAACAGACGTCCCAGTCTCATTACTTTAACTTCCTTTTGGGTAATGGAGGAATTTTACACAAATGAAATGTTATTATTTGAGATATACAATTTTGTCAAAGAGCTAGACAGATTGGACAGATTGTTTTACTGATCATAATTTATCGTTATCGTTATTTATATTTATCTGTATCGTTTCTGACGTGTTTAATTCTAACCTTGAAATTCGGAGTTTTATAATAATTCTTATAAGCTTCTAAGCTCAAACAATCTACGTAAAAATAATTCGGAATAATAAACTTCGTCAAGCATCTTTTGCGCTCCGAGTTTTAGGCCACCTTATTTCCTCCTCTAATTGGATTGATGAAGCGGGTCGCACGAATCTGTCAGAAAGATAATGAACGCTGAGAAATGAACTTTTTCTTTTGGGATAACTATAGTATTTTCCCTGATAGAGCCATTCGTATTTCCCTCGAAACAACGCTTACAAATGGATTGTACTAGTCATAAAAGTTGAGTCAACTGAAGTCTCGTAATCGTAAAAATGAACAAGTTGAGCTCGTTTCGAGCTTATTTCAGTGCGAATACAAATGAAACAACAATACGGTCCTGTTTACTACTTGGATTAATTTAGTTCAAAAGTTTGATGAGATTTATATACATTTCGTTTTGAACTCCGATTTGTTTGTCACATGTCCTTGGCGATTGTAACTTACTTGTCATACATGCTCGTGGCGGGTTGACCCTTGTGCTTCGCTAATATGATTATTCTATAAAAGCTTTAAAAAATAAAGCTGTCAAGTCCGAGGACTCGGACAACGAGGGTTCCGTACCACTCACTACAAGTACTAGATAATCCGCGATAGCTAACTGTATAGCGAATATTCTGTGAACATTTCAACCGGCTATCTATTAAATTCACGAGATTATAGGTCAGTAAAGACCGGAAAGACAGATGGACAGACAGATAGACACGGTAGGCGGCTTAATAATAGGGTATAATTGGATTCTCTTTGGGTACGGAACCCTAAAAGAATTTCTACTTTCGTTCAATACGCTAACTGCAAAATTTTAAAAAATGTCTGGTGAAAACTTATTACGAAACGTTTGCGAGTTTTAACACCCAGCAGCGCTGGGCTGGCTTTAGGAATTTTTAGGGCATGAATTGGACTTGACCATGATTTTAGTTTATGCCTTAAGACCTGATACTATCAAAAACTTGTAGTATGCATAATACTTGACTTAACTGGCAAAATACATATGGTGCGAAGCCAAAAGATAAGAAAGAAAAACAACGCAGACACCGATCGATGTACTCACTTACATAAGACAAGGTTACATTTTTATGTGATTACTTTTCTCCGTAGGTTTTAAGGTGCAAAGAATATGGCCTAAGAAAAGATTTAAACTAGTTTTTAAAACTTCTTTCTACAACTTGGATCTAGCTCTCGTATATAATCAAAGTTCTATCTACAATTTTCAAGAGGTTAATGTGAATTGTAGCCCTCCAACTTATTTGTAATGTTGTTCAAATGCATAAACTAAAAAAAAACAATGCAGCTGTTAGTTTTCTTAAAAACCTACGCTTGTGGCTCCCTCGTCCATCTGCACGGATAAGTTGGTCGTACATTTATTAGAAGCGGCTGCGATCAAACCCGTCTAAAAACCAACGAACAAAACGTTTGCGCATTTTAACGGTGTAGAACGCCATCTAGTAATTTTTTTGGTAACTGAAGAAACAAACAAAATAACCATTTCAGTTTTGGCTTGAGAAATGACGATATATCTACAAACTATGAATTTCTTGCCAAATTTCATGAGTCTAGGTCAACGGGAAGTACCCTATGAATTTTGATTTTGTTCACTCTAAAAAACTCACAAAAGTAGCCGTAATATTTTTTTGCGTTGACTTAGAAGCTTGATTTTTTTACAGATGTAAGGGACTGTGGACTGTCGTATTTGATATACATTTCAACTTGATGCCTCCACGTATTTCAGAGAAAAAGGGTCTTGACAGACAGACAGACAGACAGCGAGACAGACGGACAACCGAGTGATCCTATAAGGGTTCCTTTTTCCTTTTGAGGTACGGACCCTAAAAATCGACTGTAATTCTGACTACCTAGATGACTACCTATGATGATTTTTCCAGTTTACCCCATTCGGGTTAGTTATTATGATTTAAAAACTAAATTAATAATATTGTAATTCATTATCATAATTGTAATTCTTTTTGAGAAATAAATAATCTTAAACCCGAAATTACCCGATTAACCGATTTCGATAAAAAAATTCATGGGAATACCTCTGAAATGTGACCTACTAAAAAAAAATAAGAATCATCAAAATTAATTCATAATTGGCGGAATAATCGCGTAACATACATACAACAAAAAAACATACAGTCGAATTGAGAAACTCCTTTTTTGAAGTCGGTTGGAAATAAGCTCGCAAGTCATAGACAACGTGGCTTTCTTGCCGTCGCGTCGTCGGCAAGCTAGTATATTGACAACGTAGTGAGTACCCACTGAAGAGAGAACCTAGGGGTTTTGCTTTTCTATGTGAGTACCAGACACTTCCAATCATTCGCCTCCACTCTCCTTGTGGAGTCGCAGTGGCCAAATACTTACGAAATTATGACTTTACTGATAAAACATAAAGCATAATCAGCCTTTTTAATAGTCTACTGCTGGCCTTAGGTCTAGCTCGATTGGACCATATCGGCCACGCTGGCCCAGTTGGGGGGTTTTAGCAGTATCAATATGGATAATCGACTTAACATAGAAGAACGTTGTAAAGCTGTCAGGATAACCCACTGGCAATACCGTCTTAACGGAGATTTCGGTGTGGAAAAAGTTTTGGCGATAAAGGCAATCAATTATTTTATACTACTACTCGTAAACGAAAAGGTTCAAGGGAAAAAAAAAATATCAAAACATTGCCGTAAATTATCGTAGACTACTAGGACATGCAAGGATCAAAAATATTCTCGAAGTTTATAGGTTCCGATGCTAAAAGAACTCATCAAATTTTCTCCACCAACCTTCAACCTCGTTGGCGCACGTCCGTGTAATCCTCTCCGCCTTATCTCGAGTGTGATTGGATGAAATTAGAGGATCGTAAACATACGTGATCCGAAGCGTTGTTTGCGCGCCTCTCTTGAATGGTGCCGCTCTATTCAGGGCTTGATGGAACACAAACTGTGTCACGGGGCTGCCGAAAATTTAGTAGGCGGAGAGATGTAGGGGTATCATTAGACAGGGGAAATTGATAAACTTGGTCACCGATACAATTTTATACCTAAAGAGTAAATTTGTAAGATCCCATAGACATTCAGGAGATTTATATGAACACCCCTCTATTGGGAGGCCTTCGTCCAGCAGTGGACGTCTTATGGCTGACGATGATATGAACTGCCGGTATTGGACCGAACGAGCGATGTGAGCATAGTCTTTGCAGCATCGGACAAAATTAGTTTTAATTTGTCCGGATGTATGTATGTACCTATGTATGAATGTTGGTAATCGCATACAGGCCGTATTTAATTTTGTCGAATCTCGGTATACAGGTTATACAATTTCATAAAATTGATCTTATGTTTTCATCGTTTTTTACTACGGTATCCTTCGATATCGACAAATCGAATCAAATAACTCGAGTTTTTATACCTAGTTGTTTACTGCGGCCAATTTTCTGGTAATAATTTATAAAGCCAAGGAAACGATTAAACGGTTCTGTACTTTTAATTCAATCCGCAGAAAACGCTTTCTAAGCACGTGAATGACACAAGTCATTAAATTATCCATCAGCTCCCTAACTACAATGTTTGTAGTTGCAAACGAACTGCCTTGTGCTGGTAATGGGCTTTCGGACAGGTACGTATAAGTTGTACGTCGCGTCGGGCAGCCGGGCACCGGGCTAGTTTGGAGACAAACTTTCAAAGCGATGGCGTAACTGGGAATTCGATTACAGTAGCACAGACCTGGTGAAGCCTACATAACGTTACAACCTAGAACCTAATATACTCGGATTCATAATCAAACGGACTAAACTGACAGATTTAAAATGTCCCTTTTCAAAATAATGCTGCCAGCTAAAAACCGTAGTGATGGATATAGTTCAGTTCTTATCGTTGAATAAAATTATGGAATAATTATTTATTAAGCGCCGTTAAACATTTAAAGTGCTGCCAGTGAAAGTGCAGGTAGAAAAGGGTAAATATTATATTGTGTTAAAAACTTATTCTATAAAATGCTACATCCCTGTAGCATTTTAGAATATAAGTATCTTAACATAATTTAACATACTAAATCTTTTTATCGCAGCAAAAAGTAGCAACACTTGAAACGTCAGCTTAGTCCATCTAATACTTAAGAACACGACTACTAAGAACACGATTATCACTTGCCTACTCTCGTGTATAAGAGTCAAATCCAGTCAAATAGAGTTTTGGCGGGAATGCGGAAAACATCTCGCTGCATTATTATTATTATCCAAAACTTGTGATTTCCGCGTGTTGTTTAAAAATTATGGTGGAGCCAAATAACGCGTACGAATCTGGGCAAGTGGTATAGGTACTCGTAATGTGGCGAAAAAATATATTTTAGTGTTGTTTTCTAAACTCCGTAAAAGTATGAAATTAACTAAGGAACAACACTAAGCATTACGTGAACATAAAAGTGCAAGTGCTGAGTCCAAGACAATATAAAGAGCTAAAGCTAGCTAGAGCTAGCTATTCATTAATTAATTACACACTGTTTAGTAAGATGAGCCCATTGAATGAGATTACGAAAGAACTAAGAAAACAGTGCCAAATCCGCTCGCGTAATTTATCAAACCGTGTCCTTTCGGAAGAAAATCCTGGCAATCACTCTCGGCAATTATCCTCAATTTTTTGGAGGAGACTAATTAGTCGAATGGACTGAAGCGTTCAAGGTAATTAACTTTGATGATAAATGATGGAGTTTCAAGGGCGGCTAGGGAATTACGCGTTTTACGCGCTAATGCAAACCTTGTCTTTGTGATTTGTTGAGCTCTTTTCTTGTCCTTGTTTGTTGATGTGCAAAGGCTACCAGAAAAACTGTGGAGATTTCGACGAATCTACCTAAATGCCAGTTTTTTTGTATTTATCTCATGTTGTCACTTCCTACTAAGTATTGTTTTATTTACACTTCATTTCTTAACTATTTATAAAAAGGTATTAAATAGTTTTTAAGTTCATTTTAGGTCATCATCATCAGCCCGGAGACGTCCACTGCTGAACGAAAGTAGAAAAAAAAGAAAGAAAAGTGAAAGTAGTGGAGTGTGTGTGTGTGTGTGTGCTGTATTTTAGGTAGTTTTTATTAAATAACAAAATTATGACTATTTTATTATATCACATTAAAATAAAATCAGATATAAATCAATTTGATACCTTAAAAAAATTACAAAATGTAAATGTTCCGACAGCCTCATTTGAGAGTCAATTTTAATTTCAGGCTAGATGTCTTAACCATTTTTGAACACAACTTCACTGTTTAATCTAGTTTAACCACCCACCAAGAAATCCCATGAAATACTTTATGTACGGGGATTAGAAAATGTAGGGTTCCTGAAAAAAGATCTTTAAAACCACGAAGCTATTTTAACTTTACTATTTTGTAGCAGCTATAGAAACGTAGATTCAAGCCCTTCGTAATGCGGATCATAATGTGACCCTCATCAAGGCTTCATACACGTGAAGCGAAACCAATCACGAGGATAAAAGAGAGGAAAATAAATTATTTCTCTAACTCTCATCTTGTCTCCATGGTCGAACACTGTCAGCCTTATCTAAAATAATCTCGATTCTCTTAGTCACTGCTTAAACTTCTCTGTCTTGTTCTTGCATGTTACACTTCACGTCAGAGAGAATGGCAGAGCATCTTAAGCAGTGACTAACGGTTGAGAAGTTTTTTTAAGTAAGGCCCTGTATTCGGAATCAAATCTGCAGGCCCCGCTATTTTTAGAACATGCAATATTGTTTCAAACTTAATCAGCACCCGTCTTTCCTAATGACAATCTAAACGAGAGTGACATATAGCTAAAATTGTATACCAAAATGGTTTTATCTGTTAATTTTTAGTGTATTTCCGCTGTAATACACTAAACACTAACATCCTTACTTAAAAACGCCGCTCAAACTTAATCACTGCTTAAGATGCTCTGTCAACTTCTCTCAGACGTGAAGTGTCACGTGCATTACAAGACAAAGTGCCAAGTTTGAGCGGCGTTTTTAAGTAAGACCTGAATATACACTAGAAATTAACAGATAAAACAATTTTGGTTACAATGGACTTCCGCAAAGTAACGCCTAAATCAATCACATATAAAATTATATAATAAGTTCTGGAATAGTCATTCGGGTATGTTTATAGTATAACGATGTTGTTATCTGTTTTTGTGTTGTTTTGACACACGCCTGTTTGATGTCCGCAATGTTGCGCGACCTCGACGCGTTGTGGTCTACTGCGAGCGCTGGATGAATAATAACTTGACTTATAAAGAACTGCTTGCGCCGTGCGGTCTCTCTCGTTTATCTTATTATACCTTAATACTCATTATGTTATTCAAGCCTTCATAATATTTATATAGTCTTGTTATCCCGCAAAAACGAGACAGTCGTATCCATAATCTAATTTTGTCACGTTTATGGTAGCGGCTAGACGGAGTGACCGATATACGTAGTAAAACAACACCATGAAGGACGATTAATTGAGATTTCTGCTAGGATAAAATTCAATGTAGTAGATTCATACCTCCTAGAACTTCTGCCGTTCTGGTACTTCAAAATGTAACATCATAGGAATTGATGTAAAAAGTTTTATTTTGCAAACTGTATTCAATTAGGTAGGTACCTAAATGTGAAAAAAACAGATGTGATCAGGAATAGTAATATTTTAAAAAAAATTTTTTTTGATCTTTTTACAACATGTGGGATCAGACCAGCATAAAAAATATTCTAAATAAAACGGATCCCATGTGGTATCTTCATGGGATCGGACCGAAATACATCGTAGTAAACACCTAATATTTACAATATAAATCATTTATAAACAGCACTCAAAGAATTACCAATTTTTTTTTTTTGAAGATTTACCTGCTAAGTTAAACTGCATATTTTTCAACTTGCACTTGCGGTTTTCAGTAAATTATGTCAATCGGGACAAGAAATAGAGGCAAAAAATAAGTATAATCATCACAACTTTTACGCCCGAGCGAAATCGAAATGAAAAAACCATAGGAAAAAACACATTTATTTAATGTGGACCTTGAAATAGATATTTTTTGTTTTGTAAGGAAGTCTATCATAGCGACGCAAATTCTGAAAAGAGTTGAACAGTCAGTTCTACCACTATTTTTCTCAGTTTTTTATTACAGTTAAAAAATACGACAAATAGGCTGGTGGTTAAATGGATAGGCAGACGGTCAGACAAACTACATGAACCACAGAGCCCCTTTAGACCACAGAGTATACCGATAGAAGGAATTTATTCTCCTTGCATTTGGACACATTTTTTATTATTATTCTTTAAGAGTCAACAAACAGTACACAGCTTGGAGGAACTAGCTCTCTCTCTCGTTACACAGCAAAGTATAATATTAAAGTAGTACTTATAAATAAGAAGTTAGGTAGCTGGTGCATCAGCAAAGTTGACCACTTAGGCACGAAACCTTGAAAATGGAGGATTCTCAACCTACTGTAACTTTTATCACTACCTACTAACTACTAAGTTACTACTTAAGTTTACGATATTTAACTAACTGCTGTTATTTATGTTGTTATTTATTTGTATCTACTGAATTTTAATTTCTGAATTATGCCTAATCGATGTTATTTATGAGTAGTAGAATAAAGTGTTTTTATTTATTTACTTTATTTATATAACTAAGAAGTTAGGTAGCTGGTGCACCACGTTGACCACTTAGGCACGGAATCCTTTTTAAAAAAATATTTATTTCTTCATAATTTGTACATACATTTATACATCATAAGTAGTACCGAAAACCACAGTGGTTAGTCTCGGCACCAATCACATCGCGCTGTCAAATAAATACATAATTTTGTAGTGAAAATGTATATGTTTGAAAATGGGATAGGTTCAACTGCTCGAGCAAATACAGGTCCACAGAAATGCGATAGCTTCCTTTCTCTATTCAGTGTTCAGATCTATAATTATAAACCTTTAGCCTATAAAACCTTTGAAATCTTTCTGCACCTTCAGCCTATAAAACTTTACTAAATTGCTTAAAAAATTATAAATCAGCTGCGGTCGGCGGCCGTGTCCGACCTCGCACTTGTTTAATCCGATTGTCAAGCGCAACAGAATCCAATCAGGGTTTTTATTAACCCTCATTATTATTGATTGATATGAAACTGTATCCGCGTACAATCAAACGGGGTTTTGGTCAGCGAGAGAGATTGGTTCATTTTGTACCGTTCATTTTAATCTTGCTTTAAAAATCTATTGATATTTTAATGATTTGTATTATTCTTAATTCAAATTGATTTGCTTGACGTTCAGTTTCGATTTATGAAAAATATTTTTCCATTTCTCATACATGGGTGGTGCGCTTGAAGTTACTTGATCAATTTTGATGGGTGCTATTTTGGGAATAATTATGTTAAGTGCAATTGTCAAGAAATTGGTGCTCAAACGGGAACACCCCATTTCCCGGTTGTCAAAACATTTTAGAGAATAAAAAATATATTCAAAAATAATATAAACAATATTTAATACCCATTTTTTTGCCTCTATTTTCTGTCCCAATTTTATTGCAATTCTTATCGTAAATATTAGGTGATTAATAAAAAAAAAATAGAATCTTTATATAGAAACGGTGATGATTATTGATGATAAAAAGTAACCTATATGTTATTCCGGGTAATAAGCTATCTCAATTCCGAGTTTTATCCAAATCCGTTCAGCATTTTTGACGTGAAGAGGTAGCAAACATAAAACTTATGCATCTATAATATTAGTGTGATACTTACGACATCATCAAATACATTTTTAACGATTCATGTAACATATTGCCTTGGAGGACCTATCTATGCATATTGGATTTTTCCTTTTAAAATTCTTTGTTTAAAACCGCTCACGTAAGGTTACAAAGAGAAAAAAGCTATTGCTATTAGAACCGCATTGCTCGTTCATCAGCGCAATTCCTGCGGTTCAGCGGAAGAGGTATTGGCTATTCTTTTTATTTTAGCTCTAAGCGTACAATACATTCGTTACAAGTGAGCGTATTCGCCCTGAGAGCCAACTCCTTGATTGAGTGCCTCACTAGTCTCACCACTGCACACAAATTGAGTTATATGAGTTGTTTTTTAACCGACTACGTAAAAAGGAGGATTATGATTTGAGCAGTCTATGAATGTACTACGTTCGTTTGTTACCGTATATCGCCTAAGCTCTTGGGGGTTAGCTCTTTCATTTAAAAATACTAATTGACAAAGGACCCTAAAGATTTTAGTATGAAATCTGGCATATCTATAAATATGACAGTATACTGTCCGCTATGGGGATAATATATATAATATAATATGTATATCGATAATATCCTTTTTTTCAAAGTAGCGGCCACTCTTAAAACATATATGAATCGATAGCTCACACTAATACAAATAAGGTTTGTATGAGACAAAATCACTTCCAGCGTCACGTTTCCAACCGTATTTACATGCTTCTATATTAGTACATAAGTTTACTTTTTTAAGTGCTATTTAACATTTAAAAAAAACACATTTAAGAACTTTTAGGATACCAGTTTACAAATTTAGAGAATTTTTTCATTCTTTCGTACCAAGTTGATCACATGGCTCCTGACTGTATGGGGTGTACATTTAGTATGGGGACTCATACTCTAATTCTGTTCAACATCCTGAATACACACACAGCTAAATAACGAATAGGAATAGGATGTATTGCCAAGACAAAGATCATGTCCAATGTCCATGTTATGCCCGTACCGGTTGTCGTTGGGAACGATACTCTCGAAGTTGTTGACCACTACAACTACCTTGGACAGATTGTTCAGTTAGGTAGGTCCAACTTCGACAAAGAGGTCGCCTGAAGAATCCAAGTCGGATGGGCAGCGTTCGGAAAATTGCGTAATATCTTCTCGTCCAAAATCCCGCAGTGTCTGAAGACAAGGATATACGACTAGTGTGTGTTGCCAGTGATGACACATGGAACTGAAACGTGGTCTTTAACTGCTGGCCTTTTGGAGAAACTTAGAGTCACGCAACGGGCAATGGAGAGAGCTATGGTCGGAGTTACTTTGCGCGATAGAATCTGGAACGAGGATATTCGCCAAAGAACCAAAGTTACCGACATAGCTCGCAAGGTTTGCAAGTTGAAGTGGCAATGGGCAGGCCACATCGCTCGAAGAACTGACAACCGATGGGTAAGAAAGGTTCTTGAGTGGCGACTGCGAACCGGAAGACGCAGCGTAGAAAGGCCTCCCACTAGGTGGACCGACGACATTGTAAAAGTCGCGGGCAACCGGTGGATGCAAATGGCAGGTTGTCGTACAGTGTGGCGGTCTAAGAGGGAGGCCTTCGTTCAGCAGTGGACGTCTCCGGGCTGATGATGATGATGATGATGATGTATTGCCAAAAACTTGAGGAATTGTCTTCCTACAAGTGTGCTGAGTGCTACAATAGTTATTTTTGACAACAATAATAAAAATAACTTTTTTGTGCAGACGAGAATAAATATTAAAACAGAATTCGTCTATAATCGATTTTTCTATTAATAACAACAATATTTTTTAACGACTTTGTGAACTTAAAACACGCTCTTTACTTACTGCAATTACTAAATAATAAAAATAAAATAAATGTTGGGGGACATTTTTCACACAGCGCCATCTAGCCCCATACTAAGGAAAGCTTGTATTATGGGAACCATAAGCTGATAGAATACTTATATACATAGTTTTTTCGTAAATACGTACTTAAACCACGTAAATACTACACCCAGACACAGAACAAACATCTATGTTCGTCGCATAAATTTTTGTCCTGGTTGGGGATCTAACCCACGCCCTACAGCTATGCTATGCCTCTGAAGGCAGACATGCTACCAACTGATCTATAAGGCTGTCAAACTTTAATCGTATTCTAAGATTTCTACATTATCCGCGCCAGGAGCAAAAATAACAAACACAAAACAAACCAACGTTTAACAAACCTCTTCCTCGTTCGATTTTTAAAAAGAAAGCCGATACAATGTTGCCCATGTTGCTGAAGATTGATGGAGCTATCTGAAACGAGATCGGGGACTCTATGGTGCTGTCGGGGCGAAACTCGGCACAGATGCTATTTAAAATCAAATACGTGTTCGGTGCACTTGGTCCTGGCTATTTCGTGAATTAAATATAAGTTGTCTCGATTAAAGTTCCAGTCCCTTCGTCCATAGGAGGCCAAACGCCCGCAAAGTGAAATGTGAAAATATATATTATGCATTTGGAACCCGTTAATATGAGACAGATAGCACAGAGTGTAGAATAGAGTGTAGAGTGAGGCTGTAGACCTGGGTATGTCCTTAAACTGCAACCAGACCCACCGGAGGACGGGCAGCAGCGCCCTTTTGGTTAACGGTGGTGAGCATTCTGCGATCCCCAAGCCGCCTGCCAAGCGTGGGGATTATGGCAACACCCCTCTATTAAGGAGGAGGCCTTCGTCCAGCAGTGAACGTTTTATGGCTGCTGACGTGAGGCTGTGGTACTGTAATAAAGTTTGTGGTAGTGATTCTGCGCAGATCACACAATAAAAAAATTGTTGTTCTGCCCTTATTATACCAATAACTGTAAACCGAATGATTTGAAGAAACAGGGTAAGTATGTCCTAAAACTGCATCCAGAACCACCGGAGGACGGGCAGCGGCGGCCGCTCACATAACGTTGGTGAGCATTCTGCGATCCCCAAGCCGCCTGCCACGTGCGAAGATACTGTTAGGCAGGCGTGATGCTTACCACCAGGCGAACGTATTGCTCGTCTCGTTACGCCTTCTGATGATGTAATGTGGAAATGATGGTCGCCTCATCCGTTGGAGTAGCAGGCGTCAACTACTGATATAAACTCAAATCACATAATAAATATCGACGCGAAGAAGAGGAGGATAAAGAATAAGTCTGACAATAATAACTATAGTTTATAATCGTTTAGTGGACGTCTCTGGGCTGATGATGATAATCGTCATCTAAAAATTTCAAAGTTAACCTCTTCCAAATGTCCAAGGGCTGTGTCTATCCCGTATAGTTATTCAAGATAGGTATTAAGTTTGAACTTAAAGAGATTATTTTGGTACAGTACAATGAAACAAATTGATTTTTCTGTGTCAAAACATAATCATCAAGTGTTTTGTGCAGATAATGCAGTGCCAAGAAGAGTGGATTCCAAAGCCAAAAGTGAATAAATCTCGTTGTTATCCGAGTATTCGGCTCAAATGTACCAGGCGTGTATGGCTGACAAGGAGTTATAAATGAACTCGTTAGAGCTTGGCTTACGTGCGATGTACTGCAACATTACTCGAGCCAGCTCCTGTGAGTAAGGGAAGAATAACATCTTAGTCAACAGGTTACTGCTTGGAGGATCTAGCTCTCTCTCTGGTTACTGTACCAAATTGTTGACGAGCGACAGAGATAGAAAGACATTCTCAAAGTCAGCTTACGAAAATGTATTTATCGAGAAACAATGCAGCTGAAATACTTAGTAGAAGGAAAAATTAAAGTTGTTATTACACTTATAAAGAGGTCCTTTCTAGGTTTAAGAAGAAAGGGAAAACAATATATTTTCGTAGCGATGATAGGTCATGATTTACGCGTTATAATTACAAGCCGAAGGTTCAAATCCCAACAATGGGTTTGAACTGCCGATGAAGGAAAACATCGTGAGGAAATCTTATCTATAACTATGATAATCTTATAAATAACTATGACTATGACTATCATGCAGGTATACTACTTTGTAGCAGGTATATAGGTACTCGGCCAAAGCACCTATGGCGTGTTGTCAGCCTCAAGTTCCCATTCAAGGCTACGTGTTTTTTCATCTTCGAACATACTGCCACTCAACCTGTGGTCAAGCCTAGCCTGTCAAAATTAAAAAAGTACCATATATATTCTGATCAACTTAGACATATTTTACTCATAAATTATGATCATCATAATCAGCCTGTAGTATAAAACCATGATCTACTACAGGACGTACCGAACTCGACGCACTGAAACTATCTTGTGCACAAACCACTCGCACTTACGCGCTATTTGAATAAGTATGTTACGGCAATATGGCCGCGCAGTAACCGGGAAACAGACACCGTATAAATGTATTATTTATTTTTATTGAATGACTTAGGCAAGCGCAAATGGCGCTAGCCCTAGTTTAGGTTATAGGCGACTAGCTCAAGGGCACCTCAGACGGTACGAACCTCGGCTTGGCCGTCGCCGGGAGTGTGGTCAGACTTGCCCTGGCACCCCAGAAGGGGTGTGCCCTGTGGCCCTAGTAGGTTGATCTGGTTGACTATTTGGAGAGAATCTAACCGATCTTAACAGAGCTGGAGAAGACACCGTATAGTAGGGATTATTTGTTTTATTAGGCGCAAAGCAAGGGACGTGTCCACAAGGTCACGCGCAGCTCCGATACTATCTACCTAGTTATTGTCTATGCTTATGACATAAGTAGACCTTTGACGAAAACGACCCATACACCGCATACCAACAGAGCTTTGATATTTCACTTACCTACCCCGATTCAATATCACAATATGGGTCCCATTACAGCCTTTGAGCCCATTGTCCCTTACACACGTAATTGGTTGTGCCAATCGAAGCATATACATTTGAAATGGGCACCTGAGCCCGGGTGTTTGTGTACTGCCTAATTAAAGGCCCTTGAACGCAGTAGATGCCTTTTGTCGTTGAATTAATTAGCCGAAAAATTTTCTTTTTTGTTTACGTTCTCCTTGTTGCATTGTTGTTACTCTGTTTGATATGAAGTACACCTTTTATCTTAGTGAAGACATATAATTATAATGATCTTATAGAATTCTGGTTCTTAAGAAATTTTGCCGTATTAAATGAGGTATCTTTAAAGAAGCAAATGCTTCATAATTCAACGCTTAATTTTGTTTTTGCCTATAATTTGAAAAAAAATACTCTCCAGGTAGGTATATAACTGTTTTATTTTTTGTACGCTCGTAGTTTGGAAATAGACAAGTTAGGAAGTCGACCGAAGGGGTCTGAACCAGCGACAGTGATAATGGCATGGATGGGCCCAGCGCTTGCAAATCGTTCAAAATTAAAAAGTCAACACAATCAAGCATATCTAGCTAAAAGTATGCATATTATATTTGCCAGAAAATAGAGATAGCGAATCTAATTACTGCATGACAAAAAGAGAACACATGCACATGTATTGGAAGTTTGTATTGTCGTATCGTACGGCTCGCATGTCGCAAAGACAGAGTATGACTGACGCGAGAGGAGAGCTGGCGCTCAACATAATTATAGTCTTCGAAATCCGTGCGCTTATTTCCCGTCCATTCATTTTATCATTGTCGCTGCTATGAACCAATTCTTCTATTCTTTCTAATGCCGTATAAAGTCTACATGGCTCTATCGTGATTGCAACAATGCTGTGTTTTTGCATGAATGTTGTATACCGGGTGTTAGTTTGAACACCGTTATCCTTCTAGGATATCATTGTACTGATCATTATGCACAGTTTTTACTACGGGGCAAACCCTGAAATCACGAAAAAAAAAACAGCTGTTCCATACAAAAAGGTTCATCGATCTTGGACAAAATGTATGGAACAGCAGATATTTTTTTCGCGATGTCAAGTTTGGCCCCATAATAAAAGTTGTTCATAATGATGAGTACAATGAAATCCTAGAAGAATAATGGTGTTTAGAGTAAAGCCTGTATAATTTACATGGATGCTGAATAAATTTTGCATGAATGATGTTAATGTTTGCATGGATGCTGTTAACGTTTGCATGGATGCTGTTAGCGTTTGGATGGACGCTGCGCGCTGTATAAACTTTGCGTGGATGCTACAGAAGTTTTCGCTATGATACGATTACGCGGTTCGCATATAATATGAAGTTAATGGACTACATTTTTATTTGCTGTCTTTTACATTGCATTCTATTATGGATTGCACATTTTAAGTTAATTGAAATCTCTTAACTAAAGCCTTCAAAATTGGTATTATCTTTTATGGTACTTTTAAATTTATTGATTAGAATAAAAAACATTAAAAAAATACCAAGTGCGAGTTGGACTTGCGCATAGAAGGTCCCTACTACTACATGATAGTAACTGTAAAATACGTCTTATGTATATATTTTTTAATTTGCATAAAATTTGTTTAGGTAATTCTCTACAGTAATGCATATTCTGTGAAAATGGAGTACATAATAGGTCGGTCGGACGAACAGATAAACAGACGACATACGAGTAGGCTCAGTACTTAATAGGGTTTTGTTGGAAACCATTTATGTATGGAACGCTAAAAATGCAAAAAAAACAACTAGATTAACGAGCGTTGCTTTTGTTTCAGGTAAAATAACAACAATATACTCGATAGAGAAAAGCAGCCACCTTATCAAAGTTCACCTAAGCCTTGATTTGCTTAAACAAACCGCCAGTCTACAGTTTAAAAAAGTAAGTAAAAAATCCAAGCTGCTGCAGAATGCTGAACATGATGTTTTGGAATTGAACTCTATTTACTTGCTGATAGATTTTATAATTGATAGCGCTGGTGGGGTAGTGGTTATCAAAAGGGTATCCTAAGCATGGAAGTCCGTCGGGTCGTAATTAAAAGTGTGTTCTGAGCCGTTGTTTTACAGCAACCCGACGCGCTGTCTCGAGCCGAGCAGTGAACACAATGAATATGTATAGTGTATACTATAGCATCATGAAAAACGTAGAAGGACAGCGTGCTTGTATTTTTTTTTCAGACGCGCTTTTCACGGTATCTGCCCTTAATAGCCAGTCTGAAATAAATGATAGCGAAGTCATTTTTTTTGAGCTCAGTACGGACTTTTTAGAATAGGGCATAAATAAAATTCTGTGTTATACTATTGTAAAGGTTTTGGCCGTTTTATAATTGGCATGAAATGAAAAATTTCGTCAAAAAGCTAAAATGATTTCATTTACATTCCTGATTAAATTTTTTCGTCATGTCTTTGTGTTTATTTGTTGTCATTATCCCACTAATCCTAACCTACTAATATAAATTATAAATGCAAAAGTTTGTCGGTATGTGTGTGTCTGTTTGTTACTTTTTCACGCTGAACCGGCTAACCGGATTTGGATGAAATGTGGTATAGAAGTATCTTGTACTTTGGAATAAAACATAGGTTACTTTTTATTCCAAACGCGGCCCAAATGAACAAATGTTTGTTACCTCTTTCACGCTGAAAATCTTACGACATTATAATGTTCTAAAAGTAACAAACTATATTTTGTCCGCGTTTAACTAGCGTGTATTGAGATTGGAATTTAAAATTCTTCCTTTTTCTGCGTAAAGCCCGGGTCTTTGTACATTTTTGTACCCTTGCCCCCTTATTTGAAAGCATATTGTCTGGGTGTTAGTTGCTTGTACTTGACTTTATGTGTTCCAAGACATCCCCGATGAGTGCGTGAGGCCATGACTCTTTACTTTATTGCGATTTTAATCTCAACATTCTATAGTTGTATCTTTATTTGAGGTAAAGTACACGATAAAGTCTTGGCGGGTTATTTCTACAGCGCAGCGTGGCTTGAGTCTTGCGGAGCGCGACGACTCAACTTCCTACCACATCACTTGAGTTTACGCAACAGAGGCTGCGGCGCACTTGTATGAGTGATATGCGAGTTCGTTAAAAGGAATACTGGCCATGTATGGACTTACACACCGATTGTTCCGTACATCTAGAAAAGAAAAGTTGAAACGCATTTGGCAATTACCTAAAAATTACATCTAATAATATTTATTCATGATTAAACTTAAAAGTACTTACTTAAAAAGAAACAACCGATTTTAATGTCGTTTACTTGGATGACATAGTTTCCCCAGTTATTTTGTTTTAAAAGCCAAAATATAGAGCCGATTTTGATGAAATTTAAATAAAAATTAATGACGGAATTCTGAGTTCTGAGTGTAATAATCATAAAAAAACATAAGGACGAATTGAGTACCTCCTCCTTTTTAGATGTCGGTTTAAAAATGGACGGAACTCTAAGCTTAGCCGCAAAACGGGACTCGTGCCACAGCCACAAAACGCCGTTACTGAGCTCTCCAGTTTTTATTAATTTTATATGAAATCGCCTCGCACGGTAGAAGTGGATGTCGCGTGCTGCCGCTTCTCAGAAGCCGCTTCTAGCTGGCGGCGTCGTTTAACGGCTGTGGCGCGTCTCCGTGTGCTAGTACACTACTATGCTGACACTCAGACACTATGTAAGCTTCATGAACTTTTTTGGTAATATTCTACTCATACAGTAAGTACCTACCTAACGGTGCCATCAAAAGGTTTCAAGTTGCATGATTAATTATTCTCCAACTTTCACGACTCAAAGTTTTGTAAAGCTACTCGTAAATAGGTTTAGAAATGAAGGTATAAAAAAATGTAGTCAAAGAAAATAACCAGTAAACAAAAAAATATCTACTAACCTAAAACATAATTTTAATAACCGCTTAAACTGATCTAAAGAACTCCATTCATGGTCTTCAAGGCTTTCAACGGTCGGTCATAGCCCACATTTCTTTATTTACCTCCAATTAAGCTTTCGTTTATTCGTTTCACTAATATTATTTAGTATATTTTATAGTACAGTAACAACCTTATTACCGCATGCTTTTGATAAAATGGCTCTCAGTAATTTATAGCTCGCGCCGCGAATGAACTTAGGCGTATATTTAACGAACAAGTTTAAGTATGAAAAGGCAGCATTCAACTTTGAATGGAAAGCACCTTGTTAGGACTGCTTCAGATGTCTGAAATACCCAGTTATGAATGCGGTGCGGTATTTGATATCCATGACAGCGAGTGTAACGTAAGTAGGAATTTAATTATTGACCTAATGAGTTTTTGGACTAAATAGTCAATGTAAAGGCATTCTAATCTCAATAGACGTACTGTCTCATTGCTCTTCGAGGGTAGGCCTTAGTCCAGCCGTGGACTATTAAAAAACTGAATATGCTTACTGGGTCTTATTAATAAATGTGGATTAGCTTCGGAATAGTTTAGTTGTAGTCTTGTAGTGGTAGGACTTTATTACTTAAATATTTCGCCTGGGAGAGTACCATATACCCTTGCCAGTTATTCAAGCGCTAAACAGTAAGGCGCATACATGTATTTCTGAGTTCAATTTCTGCAAGGGCAATGTAACCAGATAAATTACAAGACATTAAGGGATTTGACATCTAACACGCGCATGCAGTGCGGCTCAGGTTTTTTTTCGCTAGTTCGCAATTCTGGAACTGCTGCTGTTATGGGCAGGCGTGATGCTTACCATTACGCGAACGTCTTGCTCGACTCATCACTCAATAGCATTAAAAAAAATATGCTTGAATTTAAGTCTTTGAAAGTCTCAGACCGAACGTCCTGAGAATATTCAAATAAAGCACACACTCACAGAAGACTTCATCCCATTTCTAATATGTGTGTGTGAACCTAATGGAGCTTTTAAAATTTTTCAGAGATTCACATAGCTTGGACAGTGCGTTCAGACAGTCTTTGTCTGCCGTAATGGTCAGTCTCTAAAGGCTGTGCTCCCCGCCTCATTAAATTTGCATCAAAAACGCGGCCATTCATCTGCTCTACGCTCCTTACTCCATGCGTCTGTAAACACTACATACGTATAGGAATACGGTCGATATGTTTGTAGTACATTTGATTACTCAAAAGTAACGAATAAAATTCGGGAAATTGCGTAATATCTTCTCGTCCAAAATCCCTCAGTGTTTGAAGACAAGGGTGTCGACCAGTGTGTGTTGCCAGTGATGACATATGGAACTGAAACGTGGTCTTTAACTGCTGGCCTTTTGGAGAAACTCAGAGTCACGCAACGGGCAATGGAGAGAGCTATGCTCGGAGTTACTTTGCGCGATAGAATCCGGAACGAGGATATTCGCCAAAGAACCAAAGCTACCGACATAGCTCGCAAGGTTTGCAAGGCGAAGTGGCAATGGGCAGGCCACATCGCTCGAAGACCTGACAACCGATGGGGAAGAAAGGTTCTTGAGTGGCGACCGCGAACCGGAACGCAGCGTAGGAAGGCCTCCCACTAGGTGGACCGACGACATTGTAAAAGTCGCGGGCAACCGGTGGATGCAAATGGCAGGTTGTCGTACAGTGTGGTGGTCTAAGGGGGAGGCCTTCATTCAGTAGTGGACGTCTCCGGGCTGATGATGATGAACGTATAAAATAATAATTATGGTGTAGAATATTTGAGTGAGGCTTATTAGGTGATTTTCGCAACTATAGAGGACAGTTGCGAAATTTACCTAATAAGCCTATATCTATACAGCTAAAGTGTCTCTATTAGGTAGTTTTTTTTTTGACATCCTAGCAATTTATTTGCAATTTGACATTCTCATCAAACATTCTATGTCATAGGCCACTGTGTGACAGATGCTTTTAAATTCGGTAATTTTCATACAAACTTATGCATTATTACATAACAAATACTAAAGTCAAATATGAGTCAAATTAACAAAAAATTGAATGAACAAAAATCAAAGACACGTAATCAGTACCTATCACTAATCACTATCACCAAATAGTATACAATAGCACATGGCGCGTGGTCTCTTTGTGTGCTTAGTTATTCTAAACTAGGCACCGAATTTCAATACGGTCTTGAATATCATTTTGAGAGTTTCTTTTTTCTTCTTCCTTTTCTTCTTATAATAATAGGTAGATACCTGTATAAAGCCGGGATAGGTCACTAGTAAATTAATAAGCTCCATATAATTAGGATCTTTATTTCGAGTAAACTTATAGCATGACTGATACTGTACTTAAATCATACTTATGCACGGAAGCTAAATAAAATTTATTTTCTCCAGTTACCCCGCGTACGGTTCCACATACTTTTGAATAGAACGAAATTCCTCAGATGGGAAAATATTGGAAATATTTTTCAGTTTCCAATTCAAGGATGCTTCAAAGTCAGGCGTGAGTAAAATAAGCATTTTCATTTATTTGAAAACGCGATTCAATTGGCGTTCTATTGCACATTACTTTATGTGTGATAAACAATATTATTTGAAAGTTTAACAACTCTTCAACTCGTCACGACTTATGCTAGATGACTGGTTATTTTTTTTACTGTCCTATTAAAATATGGCCCATAAATACAGATTATTAATGAAAAGAAAATGAAAATCTGATCAAAAATAAGCAGCTTATAAGTATTTTAATATCATGCTAGACAGAGAGACGAAACAGCAAATTATGACGTCGCTTCTCTGTACGCCATATAAATTCTATTCTGACAAGTATGGCGCACAGAGACGTGACGTCATTTTTTGTTTTGTGGGAAAGGGACAGAGTTATCTCTACCAAAAACTTTAAACGCTTATATATCAGAACAATTACTAACTTATTTTTTCAATAAACATTATATTTACTTAAATTCTTCATCAAAGCTATTGGTTTCAACGATATAAACATCAGTCATCTACCCTATTCTAATGTTATGGTATTGATAAAGAAAACTAAGGCAATGGTTGCAAAACACAGATTAAATCTTTGGTTGTAGCCTGAAAAATATTTCTTGAAGAGATTTTGAGTGAAATTTACGAGAACTCTAAATTAGTTCCTATATTTTTTTATACATACAAACATTATTAAAGCCGTCTTCCGATGATCAAAAACCTTCACTCTACAGAAGAAACCTTTCAATTAATTAGAAATACCTTAAAATTCCTTTGATTCAGTTATTTGCCTTTATAAAATACTCGGGAAAATTATCTTGCTGAGTTTTTAAACGGATCAAAAGATCAGTTTTAATGTGTTAAAGTAAACCAACATTTTAATATTACAATAAACCTTTTACTTTTTAAATAATATTTTGTTTGATCTCAACCTTTCAACCATTTTTTTATTTACTTATTTAAAGAAACGCAATAGCTTTGTATAACAAACTTGTTCTTTTTATCATCATCAACAGCTTTTTTCAATCCTTTGCTGAATACCGGTCTCCTCTTTACCGCGCTAAAACATTTGCGCTATTGACTTTCTTTCTCCCATAGTTACTTTGTAGAGATCGATTTAGAGATAAGGTTTTTTTTTTTTTTTTTTCTCTTGTAGCTCTTTCGCTTAAGTTTTATTCCGACTTAATTTTAATTTGTGATATGCTAGTTATAGAGTTTCTTATAATTTAAATTCTATTATAACGTTTGTTTGATTAATTTGTGTTTGTCATCGTAGCTATTACGGTTGTGTTCATTATTCATGCAATGTCAAACGATATTGAAGGTGACGTCACTCGATATATTTTCTACCTTAGAAAACGTTTACTTAAACTGTAGAAGATAAATGAGCTAAATTTAAATGGATTTGAATTATTAATGACTTTGGAAAAAAGTTTTGATCAAAATATAAAAATATACTTTCAAAAGATTTTTTCAGGTTTTTCGTAATTGGAATCTTTGGATCAATGACTGGAATATTAAATTCATTATTTATGTACTGTACTTTAAACATAACACATTTATAAATATTTATTATTATAATTGCTTTAATAAGTAGCGCTTGATAAAATTATAATATAAACACCGTACCATAATATTATATTTTTCGCAAACCTAAGAAAATATTGGATGAACTCGTTCAATTGCTTTCGTTAGCATGAAAAACTTATACTGGGAAATAACTTATTCATAAAGTTTCAGCAAAAGTACCTTAATTCTTTATTGTGTAAAGTATTATCCATAATTTTCCAATCTAATCCAACTTTGAGGCTTAAAATGTAGAAAGATGGGGGAGGTGAAGAGGGAAATTTGCAAATATATTATCTGGGAAGTGTTATTACTTAGCTCTCTTGCATGCCAAGTTTGAGAAGCATATTGCGAAAGTTTTTATTTTTCTCTAACCCAGTTATGTTGCCAGGATCTTCTTGGTACCGGTGTCAGCTTCATACCTTATGGAATTTTATTATCACCTTACAACTTGGGCCGATTTATGCAAGGCCGTTTCAAGAACGTTAATAAAAAAATTTGGCTTCTCAGACATAATTTCGAAAAGAAAATTTAAATATTATCATTTCCCTCCACAGAATGAGAGACGTTATTAAAGTTTTAAGTGGTTATGAATCTCAGAAGTTTTACCGAGCCTTCTCCAAATTATTGTTTTTGAAACATTTCTCTCACAACTCAGGTTTATGTTCCAAGCTTTCAGAATAAGTAGCTCGGCCGTAAAATTTCAGTGCATCTTGTGCTCGTGTTTTGTTCTGCGCCGTAATAATATAACTAATGCATGGCATCTGCATGAAGGTTTATGTCAAGAGTAACAGTATTCCGCGTTAGGTCATAAAGCTACCTCATATCTGTTGCATACGAAATGATGGCATTTTTATGTGAAGGCATCTCGTGGGATCGGCGGGCACCTCATAAACCTCGCTGGCAAATTCAATTCAATATTAGATACTGGTTTATAGCATCACTTTGCATAAATGGACCTCTTTCGATGACGAGAATTCCGTGTTTGCTCACGAAAAGCGGGTAGGCATTTGGTTTGTTTATAGTGTAATCGGTCAGAAATAACCAAAGAAGGATAGCAATAGAATCGCCCCTTTTGAAGCATAATTTACCTTATTTTATCACATCTTAGGGAGGCGCTTAAAAAGAAAGAGCCCGCGGTAGTAATTCGTTTTGTGTTTAAATTTTGACATGTTTTCATTTTTATATTCCGCGACTCTCAGTCATCTTCAGTCTTTTATGCTAACGGAGTACTTACCTATAAACATTACGGCATGGTGAATGACCAGCTGATGCAATCTGGTTACACGTTCCTATTGTTTAGACCCAGTCTTTACACATTTAGCTAGCTGATTGGAAATAAATAATAAAAAGAGCCAATAGTAAAAATGTTACGAACGTGCCAATCTAGTTAATAAATTTAGTTTTTGTTGAATGTTGAAAAGTTCGTTTGACACTTTGCATTAAAACTACTACAAAGTAATTTTAAAAAACTTAACTCGCAAATGCAAATCATAGATTTTAACAAGAACTTTATACAAAGAGAAAAGTTACTTCCATTTTAAAATTTTATTTCTCCTTTAAAAAGATAAAATATCTTCTTCCTTAGTTCTACATTTTAATCGCCATAATGTTGCAATATCCATTCAAGGCGAAGTAGTTATATTAAGTTTGCCGGGGAAAGTTTAGGTCTTTTTCATGAAGACATTCTACAATAAGGCTCACGTTCAGAAAGTTCAGGGGTCACCCGGTCAAAGGAGCTGAAAGAATGCGGAACTTTGCCATTCAACCCTCGTACTCACAATATGAGTTACTGGTCCGTTGAACACCACCTCGACCGGAACGAATTGAGTCCTATCACAATAGCAATACAGCCCACCGCGATAATGTCAAACTCGTGCTTTACAAAAGACAGTTTCATAAATTTGGAATCTATTGAAATACTGTATCAGGCGCTAGGAAACTTAACTGTAATGTATTTGTGTAATCAAACTTAGTTGTAATATTGTGTAATCCCTTGTGGTTCTCTTACATTCCGTAATGCCGATTAACAGTTCTTGGTTGTTTCCTTCTCAATAAATCCTAGAGCTGAAACTATGGTTTGTGTGTTAGAATAGCTGTTTCTCACGATATTGTAAACAGCAGTTAAGTGCGTGTAGCTTACAATATTGACGTGACTGCCTTATAGCTCAGTTGGTAGGAACTTTGCCCTGAAAGCTGGAGGGCGTGAGTTCGATTCCCACCCAAAATAAGTATTTATGTGAAGAACGCATTGTTTGTCTCTATGTTGTTGCACAATAAGTTGGTGTTTAAAAAAAATGAGTGTTTCATCTACAGAAAAGCGAAATCCCTAACTAAGTTTTACTTCTCTCTTCAGTGATTTCATCAGCTATGTGGTCCCCAAACTTTGCTTGGTTTGGGATTAGATGTCGCTGTGTAAAATTTTATGTGACCGTTTTACGATTTGCTGAAAGAATCATCATAGGATCATATGCAGAATTTCTAAACGAGACCATTTTAGCCCTCCTGAGCTTAACTTGCATTTTTTTACTAAACTAAACTAGTTTGATAAAAAGTCTTTGATAATAAGTTCGGCAAGTTTATTTTTGAATGTTTTTTTATTTCCGAGGGTATTTTGTTGTAAAAGCGCGCACCCTCAAACGTAATCATGGTTTTGCCGTAATTCGTTCGGATCTTCGGCAGAACAATGAAGCTACGGCGGCGAGTGCAGGGGTATGAAACATTTTGTTTCCGTTTAGTGAACAGCAATTTAGAGTGAACATGTTTATTAATAGTTTTTCGTATAAAGAGGCAACTATTGTATGCGAATCATTGTTTTATGTTCATTATTGTTTCATTGTTAAAAAAAAATTGTTTGCGTTAAGTAGTGTTAGTTGAAGATAGTTTTAATTATTTTATTTTGTAAAGTTTGCAGATCAGCTATTCTTGTTTTGACAGCACTTCCCCAAACTTCAACAAGGTATAGAAGGTGTGGTTTCACGAGCCCATTATAAACAGTGAGCCGTAGCTTACTTGAGACGCATCGTACAATAGAGCGAAGGGACCCGCTACTAGTTTAGTTATTATATATTTCCATGTTAGTTGGTGGTCCATGTGTAAGCCGAGGTATTTTTCAGTTTTTTTAGTAGTATTGTTGTTTAAATAAATAAATGTATGTAGTATATAATAATGTATGTGTCGCAATCGAGTCGTATCCGGGACGCCAGCGCCACCTGGTGGCACTCGATGGAGTCGGTGACTTCACTTTCCCAATGGCGAGCGGCGCGTGCGGTGGACACTGAACCATCGCGCGTTCTGTGATACGTACCTACCTACAACTTATTTGTACCTACCTGATTACTGTACTGTGTCTGTGAAGATTATAATTTGATTGATTGTATGAGCTTGTTTTCTTCATCCGACACTACCCACCGACGACGCCCACTGCTAAGAGGATCAACGATGAGTGCTGATGATGATGGCGAAAGGACCCCCTCCTCCTCCGTCATATGTAACGAATATTGTTTAATTATATAATATGTTTAAACGCGTTCTATACGAGAGTAAATCTACTCTTCGTAGTATTTATTTTCTGTGATTTCCTCAGATTTCCTGGATGGCATCGCGCCTTATATTCTGATATTCTAGAGCTGAGCTATTTATAAAGTGACCACTAGTCCGTCAGAGACCTTTCTCCAAGATCCATCATCACGTCCTAGAACCTTATCCTGCCAGCGCCAATAAAATTTAACTAAACGAGATCCGATATCATAATCCTTTAGCAATATTACAACTTATAGTTCCCTCCAGCTTCAAATACTTGCATAGTTATGATAATATACTCTACGCTAATTCCTCTGAACTAGATACAGATACTTAAGCTAACTTCAAGTCTTGGAGATGCTTGTACTAGATACTACTTTGAACACTGCATTGCAGCTACTCTTGCTGTAATTGTCCAACGCTTCAAACTGTAATTAAGCTAATTACGTTTCTTGGTAGGTTGTAGGTAGCTAACTAGCTAGTTTTTATAAAATGGATTATAATAGTGTTTCACTAGTAGAAACTCTTTCATCATTATCAGCCGTAACCGTATTCTTATCCAACTGCTAACTATATTGCTTCTCTCTTGCTATTCCGTTTGTCTCGGTCACCAATGGGAAATTTTCTGACAGGCATTAAAAAAAGAAGCTTTTGCCAGTAGCAAAAAAAAGCTGGTTGTAGATGGGTCTGACTTTGCGCAGACCAGACGTGGCTGTCATTGTCAAGTTATTTATATTATTTCATGTGCCACATATCAAAAATAATATGCTGTTTTTGACTCGCACGTTTAGTCTGCGCTATTTGTTGCTTTTTTTTTTTTTTTTGGAAAATCGCTCATTGCTTCCAGGTTCGACCCAAACCTCTATTGCATGATCATCCTTATACGTAATAGTCCACTGTTGGACATAGTTCTACCCTCAAAGACGATAGGGCCATATCCACCAACTTGGTTCAGTTGCGAGTTGGTGGATTCACTTACGCCATTGAATTCCTTCTCTGGATGGATGTAGGTTTCCTCACGATGTTTTCTTCACCGAAAAGAAAATGGTATGAAAATCTGTACATAAACTCCAAAGAGCTCATTGACAGCGACCTCACGATTTCAAGTTGAGCGGTCTCCCGGTTAGGCTATATATATTTTTTTATCATACTTATGTACCTATTAATTTAGTTTTTTTTTTAACTCTTCTGTTTTTCTTTTATTGGATATCATCAAATGAATATCACAAACACGTTAAAAAGTTAAAAGGTTTATTTTTAAAGTTCAAATCATCACTATAATATAATATTTTGCTGCCTAATTGTAGAATACGCCGTATTACATAACGGCTAGTCATTTTAAAGATCGGAGCTGTTTTATGATGCGCCGTAATAACGTTTAGACAAGTTGTATTACGGCTGTCAGAAAGTCCGCCGCATTGTATGCGTGCTTCGTATTCTATAACATGGCTATCCATAATGTAATTGAGTGGATAATGATCCGCCGCTTGGTTTATTTCAAGTTTTCGGCAATTTCAGCGCTTTGGCGCTGTAATAACCTGAGTGTGAAATATTAATTTTCAAAACTTTTTGTTTGCCTGCTAATTAATAAAAAAAAATTGCACTTGCTTAAATTAAAAATGTGTAACTTTAGTTTGGTAATTTGTATCATAAAAAAATATTTTTACATTAAATCCAAAATAATTTTAATAATAAGGTAACATTTTTGCATTGTAGTTAAATTAATTACAATGCAGCTAAACGTAGGCTGCCATAACGTAGAACTTATCTCAATAACACTCCGGATAAACGTTGATATACCGCCGTAATACAAAACGGCTCAGTTTTGTAAAATGGCTAGCCATTATGTAATACAGCGAATTATATGATTCGGCTGTGACATATACACGAGTATACTTTCCCTTTGCTATTCAGTATGACCAATCTAAACAAACCATCAAAACGAAAGCTTTTAAGTCAATATTAACTTAAAATCAAAGGTTGTTTGTCCGTTTGTTACCGAAAGTTGATTTTGTTTAATAGTAATTCAATGGACGGTCGCTTTGTGTTCACAAATAACAAATTGCAAAGTGAACGTAATTCGTTGTAATCACCGGTCGAAAAGGAAATTTAATCAAAGGGAATCGATCATTGGTTGAGGCAATTGTGTGTGAACTGCCTTTGACTCGAACATAATTGATGGCATACTGCGAAGTTCACTTGCTTATTCTGACTGAATTTATTTTATTTTAAAGGAAAGTTTGGTGAAATTATCAACAAAAATAATATTAATATGCAAATGGAGGAATAGTCAAAAGAAAATACCTACTGTATTTGCTTAGACCCAAAGTTTATTTGTTACAAACAACATGAAGTACATAAAAAAATATTAGAATAAAAAATCTATATGTAGTAAGGGTATTCTTAATATTACAGTGTGGATGTCAGACATGAACCATGTGCCCGTAGTTAGGTGTTTATATTTTCTTTGCATGTACCATGATGGTATCATTTTCTTTAGATGTCTTATAGGTTTTTTTGTCGTAACAATAAAGTCAAAAAAACGAACAAGTAAAACTAAGTGTTATCTGATAACACCTACTTATGAACAATTTCAACAGAATCTAGAACTTTGCGTAGCAAAACAATGTACAGCCCATCACTACATTAGTTTATTACTTTAAGGCATTCCATTATTGCGTTTATAGCCCTTGAATTTCTATAGCTACAATATTTTTCAAGAAAACTTTGCTTTGCGACATAATATCTTATACTGTTACTTGGAGACCTAACTTACCATAAATTAATATATCTTCGGATTTTTTTCTTACGAAGATCAGCCACCGCATTTCATAGATACTTGAGGACTTCCACTTTAAACCTTACGTGGCGTGCAAACTTCTATTAAAAATATAACAAAAGACTTCCGCATCATAAAGTTCTATTTTCTTTACATAATTTGTCTCTTTACCCAGTAGATTACAATGGCTGGCTAAACACAAACTGCTTAAAAATTCACCACCGTCATTACTTCCGTTCTGAGAAGCCTCGTTGCGGACACAACATTAATTATTAAAGTCAGCTATCCTCTCGAGCCTTGATTTTAAGAGCTGCTTAAAGACTTGAAAAAGAAATACCCGAGCCGGTTAATTATTCACCAAACGCAACCTTTGCGTACAAAAAATAAAGGTGAAAATTCAAAGTGTAAATTGGACGCAAATTAATTTTGGGTTCATTTGGCAACTCGATTCGGCGCCACGTATTCGTATGAAGATAACCACTTTTCGCTGAATATAAATAAACAGGCATACACACCTTGCCAATTTGATTGTTGAATTATTCATGATGTCTCACACGAGCCCACCTGCGTGAGGTCTGTATTCCACAATACAGTAGCAGTAAGGAAATTAGAGCGCTTTTATTTGACACAATTCGCGCCGATCCAATGCGGTGCCACGCGGCCGCCGCGCGATGAGCGTTCATCTATTACCGCTCTCTCACGTAGGTATGTACAGTTCAATAAAACGTTGTTGCCTAGGAAATATTAAAACATTAATAATTATATTAATGTTGCAAGACAAAAAAAATGCATAAATAATCAAAATAGTATAGAAAACCTAGGTGTAGGTGCCCATACTGCCGTAATAATGAATGCATCGCGTATGGTAGCTTGAAAGCGAAACAAAATGGGCAACGGAGACACAGACTCATTTGAGGGTCAAAAAAAATAAAACTTGTTCTTATTACCGTGCCTTGGTGGAGTGTCATTATGATTAAGTGGGCACGGGAGGTAAAATGAGGGGGCAGATATGGTATGTAATAGCAGAGATCAGGGGTCTATAATTCTTGGCGTAAATGTAGAATAGAATAATGGAAAATATACTGTCGGGTATTCTTCGGATGCTTTCACAGTAATGCATGCTTTGAATATCTTTGAATGATCGGAGTTCGGATAAGTGTCTATCCATTGTATAATACTCATCGACAAATGTTTACTCAAAGAGTTTTTGGATAAAACCCTTTTGTTTTTGTGTTGTAGGTTATTGATATAGGTTATGTAGTTTATTTCAACCTATTTTAGTTAAACTCAACTTGTAGAGTTTGAAAAAGAAGACAAAACACTTAACAAAAATAGGTATGAACGTTTTAGCGTTTTATGCATGAGGCAAGAGGTAAATCCTCCAAGCATAAGACTGTTAGAAAATTAACCTGTAATAAAGATAAAATAAAGAGTTTCTTAATTTGATCGACCACTGACCTCTACTATTCAAGGCAAGGTGTATAATAGAAGTCAGTGATCTTGGAGGATCTAGGCTGGTTGAGGCTGGGTATATAATCAAAGTCAGTCATCGATATTAGTACATTATGATACAAGTGTGCTATGTTGGTCATTACACTAGAGGCGGTATTATACGATAAGGAAGCCGAGAGTGTATACATAGCACAAGAGTTTCATACGACTGTTTTCATCACACTTGCGAGGAAAAAACAAACTTTTTTTGATAATAATCAACCACACAGAGAAAACGTCAACAAACATTTGCGGAAAATGGCGCCCAAACCAGCAATGCGCGCGCAGGTTGACATTTACTTCAGCGGCATAAGAACTCTTTGTTGGTATTACAAAAAAACTGTAAGTATTACCCGGCTATATTAAGAGTGCTTCGTATACATACGTCTAATTGCAGTCACGAACAAACTTGACTTTACCGGGTTATACCTATTATAGCACTAGTGCCGTAATGTAAAGTAAAAAGCATGCGTAATAGCTTGGATTATGAGCCTAAAACCGATGTAATAAGATCCACTTTACGAGCAAGTGCGATGAAAATAATATTACCAAATCTTTTTTTCTAAATCCATCGATGTCACGAAGTTCCAAGGAGGTTTGAAGATACGCTTATTTCCTGATTCAGAGCGAGGTTCAGATCATTGGATGTCACACTGACGCGACTATTAAGATATTGTGACACATACGACCTTAGAGCGTAAGCGGATCTTACCTCTTTGCATACGACATGTGACTTGACATTTGCTAAATGTTTGCGGAAGCAATAAAGGCATTACATTTTAAGTTGAACGTATTATTATTATAATGGCCACAGTATACTTCCTGCTGCCAACTGCGGATGAGTTCTATGCGGAGCTCCAAGACCGTACAGATTATGCTGAGAGCCAACGCCGTCGCCGCTTCCTTGCTGTGCAGCTTCTCCAGCGAATGGCTCGAGGTTACCTGATCAGGAAGCACGTAGCTTGGCTCGCCAAGAACGCGACGATCATACAATGTGCGTTTAGAATACACCTAGCACGGGCAGCATACCGAGCTGCCTTGAGAAGGGCCGTAAGGAACAAACATGCCAGACATTACGCCATTGCTGCGAGGAGAATCCAGGTACACTATTTTTAATTTTAAGTAAATATTTTTGTCTTTAACCTAGTTTTTATCTTAACTTAGTGCTATTTTCACAGACAAAAACTATACCTAATTGACATAACATAGCAATAATATTATTGTCTTCAAAAACGTCTCGCTAAAAGTCTCAAAAGTTTAAAAATACTCACATAACTTTAAAGGCAAATTTATATATAAGTTGTCTGTTACAGACAACTACACAGACAACACAGAGGTGCACTCTGTATTCTGGTGTATATATCTTATAATATATAGATAATACATTTAGTGATAAGCTCACGTTCTTTGCTTTTGTGGATATTTTACAATATCGAAAGCAAACAGGGTACTTATATAATTATTTTTATTTGTTTGATTTCAGGCCTTATGGCGAGGCCATCATTCAAGGCGCACCAAGTTCTGTTATCGCAGATACCGTCGCTGGCTGGCAGCCGTCACAGAACGTGGCGAGCGCAAAGCGGCCGAAGCTGCCGAGTTTGGCATTAGAAGCCGAGCTGACGACTTGAGAATCCTAGAAGACGAGGCTAGAACTTGGCTTGCATTCGTAGTCTTCAAACTCCATCACTTGCTGCGAACTTACGTTTGCGCCGGAATTTACTCCAAACCGGCTTCTTACGAGCTCACAGAATTCGAGAAGCTACTCAAATCAATCAGATACACGGATTATATGAAGAGATTGAAACGTAAATATAACGAGTTCGTGAGAAAGCACCGCCCGATGTTCTCCAATAAAAGGTTATTTCCGATAATAGGGGACGGCGCCGACTATTGGTATTTATCGCTAGCGGAAATGTATGAGCTGACCAATCCGGAGACGAGAAAAGAGAAAAATACTAGGCATATGGCAACTCATCATGGGCGTCAGCATAAGGAGCCATTTCTGTGGAAGAAAGTAAGACTTAACTTGAATGAAGGGAGGGGACCGTTTACACCGCAGCGAACTCCACGGACGCCTCCACCACCGGCGCCTACTATCAGCTCCTCTCACGCTCCTAGTGGCGATGGTTCTCAAAAAGATCCTCGATTTTACCTCTACGTGAAGCATTACACGCCTCAACCGGCCCTATTTGACTACGTAGATTTCCACATAAATGTGCTGCTGAAAAGAAAATGCTCCGTTGAAAACGTCGGCGTAGATGAATAGTGTTATCCTTATTTTAATCAAATCTTCGTTCAATGTTGACGTCAACATCTTGAAAGCGATTTGTTTGAAAATACTTGATTTTTGTTTGATGGTTGCGTATTATTTTCCCTTTATTTTTCTTGCTCGGAAATCCGTAATCAGGCTGCTAAGTTTGGAAGGGTCGTCCGGAAGTTGCGGGCTACGAGCCTTTTGTTGTTACGCTTTTGTTGTTGTGAATTTTACACTTGTAATTTATTTCAGGAAACGCCTTGGTGAGAAAGAAATTACGTTCAACTCTCCAAGGAAAATGTGTTTTTCTAAATTAACATTTCTGTCGTATAGATTTTAAGGCTGGCTGTTCTTTTTATTTGGGAGTTTATATTCTTTTGAATTTTCTCTTAATATTACCTAGTATAATATTATACTCAAAGGTTTCCCAACAGATGGGGCTTAAAATGGACAAGACAAAGATCATGATCTGTGTCTTGTCCATGTCCATGTACCCGTACCGGTTGTTTTTGGGAACGATACTCTCGAAGTTGTTGACTACTACAACTACCTTGGACATATTGTTCAGTTAGGTAGGTCCAAGTTCGACATAGCGGTCGCCCGAAGAATCCAGCTCGGCTGGGCAGCTTTCGGGAAACCATTTAATATTTTCTCGTCCAAAATCCAGCAGTGTCTGAAGGCAAGGGTCTTCAACCAGTTTGTGTTGCCATGGATGACATATGGAACTGAAACGTGGTCTTTAACTGCTGGACTTTTGGAGAAACTCAGAGTCTCACAACGGGCAATGGAGAGAGGTATACTCGGAGTTACTTTGCGTGATAAAATCCGGAACGAGGATATTCGCGAAAGAACCAAAGTCACCGACATTGCTCGTAGGGTTTGCAAGATGAAGTGGCAATGGGCAGGCCACATCGCTCGACGAGCTGATAACCGATGGGGAAGAAAGGTTCTTGAGTGGCGACTGAGAACCAGAAGACGCAGCGTAGGAAGGCCTCCCACTAGGTGGACCGACGACATTGTAAAAGTCGCGGATCACCGCAACCGGTGGATACAAATGGCAGGTTGTCGTACAGTGTAGCGGTCTAAGGGGGAGGCCTTTCTTCAGCAGTGGACATCTCCGGGCTGATGATGATGATGATGATGGTAGTATTATATAAGCTTTGATATTACAAATCTTGTGGTAAATGTAAAAGCTCGCGGACATTATGGAAATTTGTAGTTTTTTCTACTGACTACTTAGAGAGATATCTCCGAGTCCAAAATCTGCTTAATTTTAAATAATATAAGTAAGGATGACACACTAGCCCTACTATTACAAACAATGTTGTACTCATTTTTGTTTAATTTATACGTGAATACTCACGTTAAGCAGGACGCAGCTGCACGCGCGTCGGGCTGTTTTCACTCTTTGAAAAAGGTCACAGGATGTGATCGAAACTATAGTCGGAGTATTTGATTTAATTAAACGTGGGTATTCCCGTATAAATAAAACAAAAATGTGTCAAAACCACGTCAGTTTTCATAATAATACATGTTGTACTCGTAGGTCAAAGTTCAGACCGAACAAGATTAAGACCCTACACAACCGTGTAGGTGGACAGAATGTACTGTACCTTGTTTACAAGTCAAACAATACGAAACGAGTCCTTTATCTTTCAAGATAGGAATAGTTTATTTTTGTATTTACCTTTGCCATTTTAGCCATTGTCCTCGAAGTTAACCTTCAGCCGGCGTCTTCGAGCTCATTTGTCTGGCAATGCCTGTTTGACTCGGAAAATTTATTAGGGTCAGAATAATGCAGGTTTGTGGGTTTCAGAACCGACTCCTTATTGCACAGCCCGACTTAAGGCGGGCACCCATTTGTTAGACTTATAATGGTTGACCCCCTTTACTTATGTGCTACAGTCTCGAGTCGGTGTGATTTGCGCTAAAATAGATAACGTAGACAGTTCCAACCCTCTCTCGGTTACAATAGACTCAATCGCGATACGATCTGAATTTCTTATTGTGTTTTAAAATTCAAGGTTGCGTGAGCGCGGGCATGGCTCGCAATTTGGAATCTATGTTTATTTCTCGTAAAGTTTGCGTCAACTGTAACTGTCAGTCGGTCTCGCTGGGAGGGTGTTTGGTACATGAATAATGTATGGGGTAAATTTGCAAGTGTTTCAATTTACACCCACCGACACTCCATGCCAGGGGTACGCACAGAGTAGTTGAAGTGCGAAAAAGAAAACAACAAGTATACGAGAGGCTTGGTTGTAGGTATTGGTACACATCAGTTACTAAGCTCTAGATTCTTGGAAAAAATATATCACGTTGTACTAGTACCAACTTTGCGTGCACGTACCTTACTGGTATATTCTAGCCGTATCGTATGATGTTAGTAATGTACTTATTCAGAAAAAGTAACTTTTTCGCTGCTTGCGCTTTCTAAGTCAATGGTAGCACGTTTATCTTAGGAGGTTGAGGTCCCCGGTTCTATTTTTGGGCTGTAAAACTTTTGAGTAATAAATTTGAAAATATATTTTTGGTCTGAGCTTAGGGTTTTTGTGTTTTTCGTAGTGTGACGCAGTCGTGGAGAAATGAAAGCGATAAACGAAGTTTTTTTTAGTTTCGAAATTACTAGATTTATTACTCGCTAAGCCGTGGTAGCCTAATTGGAAGACGTCTCAAGTTAAAAGTGCAAAATCACGGGTTCAAACCCAGGCCCGTACCAATGAGCTCCACGGAGAGTTTATGTAAGGATTTTCAGTGAAGCTAAAAATCCGGAGACGAAATTCAATGGCGTATGAATCCACCAACCTGCAACTGGGTCAGCGTGGTGGATATGGCCAAATCGAATTTCGAGAACAGGCCTGAGTAAAAAAGGGTTATAATGCTTTATGCAAAAATTCTTGCTGCTCATAGCTAACATAGCTACTCGTATTGCCTATTTTTAACGTCACAAACTTATTGTATGAAAATCAAACTCTGTTTTACTCCGCATCTATGAGAGTCGCGTGTGCCGAGGGCTACAGCTTAGCAACTTACTAGCTGTCTTTATGTGGACGTTTTTCAGTATAACATTATAAGCCACTGCGGGGGAGAATGTTCCCCGCACTTGACTGATTTTGCAGTTTGTGTGGCAAGAACTTTACCTCGCTGGTTTTGTGAATCCTTTGAATAAAGTTGAACATGCTAGTTCAACTTGTTTATGGTGAAATGCAGATCACATAATATGTATTGTGCTATTCAAAAACTGCTCCTGGTCAAACACAAACTATTTAGAGGAATGTTTTATATGTTTTATTTATGAAATTATTCGACATCAATATTCTAACTTAGCGCGTGATTAGTTCTCTGCTTCGCAAAGGCAGGCTCTGCATTCCGACGAAGACGGCTCGGACCTAGAGCGATTCCCAACTGGACATAAATCGATAGTAGGTCGTAGCGTGTTCCGTGATCTGTTTGAAAAATGCGATGAGAGGGTTCTTTGTAATTAGTGGACAGACGGCCAGGCATGCGGTACTATCTACGTGACTATTGCGTTTTTTGGTTTAAATAACAAGAAATGAGTTTTCTATTTTAACAATGAATACGGCAGTTACGCCAAGACTCTACTGTAATAAGTTTTTTTGCATCCCTTTTTAAAATTAATTATAATGGCAGTATAATGGTGTCAATCCCGATAACCTATAACTAAAAGCCAAAGTAATTTTTTCATACAATCGAGTGACGAGGCGAGCAGGACTTTCACCTGGTCGTAAGGGTCACGCCTGCCACTAACAGTAGCTGTGCCAGAATTTGAACTTGCGAATAAAATCCTGCGCTGCACTGCACTGCGCTCGTCACCCTGAGATATTAGATGTTAAATCTATTCATATTCAGTAATTTTCTGGTAACATTGCCCTTCAAACCGGAACACAGTAATGCTTGCACACTACTGCTTGGCGATTGAATAACTGGCAAAGGTGTGGCATGATCCAATAAAACAAGGTCTGCTACTCCGGGAGTGACACTTGCTTACGTCACTCCAGTTGCCACTTTATGGCAACAAAATTTGAAAATGTGAATCAAATCTGTTGATAATGTATTAATTATAAAATACACAAATCATTTCAATTGTCATTTCGTGTCCGCTCAAGCGAAATGATTCAAGTTAAACACGAATTAAAATAGTTTCAACCAAAATCACATAGTTTTATGGGATTCCCACAGGTAATATACGGAGAACGGGGAGTTATGATTTCACGCTACTGGTCATTTCACGTCGATGACGTAGGCTTGTGTCACCTATGTGACCTTTGTCACTCGGGAGTGTCATACCTGGCGGAGTATATTATTATACCATCAGGTACAATAATATACTCCGGTAGATATTATTATACCATGTGGTACTTCCCCAGGCGGACTCTGCAGTAGAGTCATATACCACTACAAAAGAGTCGACTGAATCGGAGAGATCGGACCGAATGAGTTGCATTGGGAGATGCCTATGTCCAACTACGTACTAAGGTGGGCTAATAATAATAATAATACCGATAAAACATTTCAACCATGCAATCAAGCTCTTCTGAGTGAATTTCCAATAAAAATTAAACTTCAAATACTCTGATTGAAAACACCTCTAACAAAATGCGTAGCGTATTTGCAAATAAACCACCGATTGAAACTTTGGTCGAAATCACGAGTTTACAAATTGGTGAAATTTCAATGGCGATGAATGAACGCAGTACTACCAGTTAGTCCAGTTTTCTATCGGAGATAGGCATGTGGGCTTACCGTAGCTTAGCGAGTCGCCTGCGCCTGTAAAGTGTACATTCACATCAAGGGTTATCGAATTTTACAGTCACTTCTCTCGATATTCGCTGTGCAGTTCGAATGAAAAGCGTTTCAACTTTTTTCGGTAGCATTTTTGTGTAACTGCACGTTACGAAAGGGTGATAAAATTGCGTATCAAATTTCATTTGGCCCGCCGCCGTTGGCAGCTCGCGGTCAATTTTAGAGTGATCTAGGAAGAAGGTTTTAATTTCACGGGGATTAATCAACTTTTGCTCAAACATAGCGCAGGGGTATTTGTTTTCGAGTCTACTTTGTTTAAACTAATCCAATTACTTAATTGTAGAAGGGTTTGGTAAAACTGTGATTGGAATATATTAACTAAACAAATAGAACTAGCTATTATTTAAGTTATAATTTAAAATCTCTGCTTGCAATTGCTGTAATATAACTTAAATCTGTACATTACTGTAGCGCTCGTGGCTTAGCTTGTCTAGGTGATTCTAAACGATCACCGATGTTAAGCAACGGACGGTCCGGTCAGTCTTCGGATGGGTGACCGTGAGTGGCATTTATTTCTGAGCGCTACCGTGGATCGGATGACACGTTAAATTGAAAACGGTTGTTTGTTCTAGTTTCTATAACAACAACCGTCAGCCATGTCAGAGGCCTTCGGGCAGCACATTAACTCTGACACTAGGGCTGGCCACTCAGCCTATACGAACTTACCTTTTACTTAAATCTGTGCAAGAAAATGATTCAACATTATCAATATCATCATGCGTATATTTCCTACTTCCAGTACATTGTAATAGGCTTGTCTTGCAGTTCTGAGATCGAAAAAATATATGTAGCAGCATGACATCTGGACGTAGTCATTTTATTAACTAAACTAAATTAAATCAGTAAGTAAATTAAATGATTTAAGTCTATCTTTTGTCACATATTATAAAATAAAAAGAGAAGTAGAATCTCCCAAGATTTAAATAAAAATAAATACTTTGGATTCAGCTCTCTCTATCCTGTTGGCAGACGATAAAAAGTCCGTTGATCAAAATATAGAACCATGCAATTAAGAAGACTCAACGATCAAGCACAGAAATAATTAACTCTTTAATACACTTACCCTAATAGAGCCACTAACATCCACCATTCAACCATATCCACAAACCGCAACCATCCATCGCATAGCTCGCAGCTCGAACAGACTAAAGAGCGATCCTTTAGTGCTTGAAAGCTGGAACTGTACTCGTCGACACGTCGTTGCTGCCGCGTTTCTACGTGTGAAACGTACAAACAAACAAGCCTATACACGAGGTGTGAGTGCCTTGAAAGGAGCTGACTTGAAGAGTTGCGCCTGTGGGTGTAAATCGTGACTTAGGAAGATAGACGGAACAATTTTTTCTTCTAATCTAGAATTAAATTTCACGGGACGGCTATGAATTTTTGCTATCATGACTACCTATTTTGTATTTGTAACAACGGTAGAAAGAAAGCAACTAAACTTCACGAATATGTAAAAGTAAAAAGTCTATAAAAAGTAATTTATCTATAGTATTGTATTATCTTTGCAAAGAGAAAAGTGGGTGGCCACCCACTTGACAGAGATAAGTCTGCGTCTTCCCACAAACTTGCCTGTTGATAAGCAATGATGCAATACATATACTACCTAATACATATACAGTCCTTGAAGATATCTAAATTATATTACGCCGGTAACAAAGAGAGCAGATTGTTCCATTCCTAGCAGTATGAATTAGAATATTATCATCTGCCAGAAGTCGTCCGCTGCTGGGCGAAGGCCTCCCCCTTAATAGAGGGGTGGTGCCATAATCCCCATTCTTGCAGGCGGCTTGGGGAATGCAGAATGCTCACCGCCGTTTAAATTAGTAACATAGAATTTAAAAGTGTGTAGTGAGTTTATGAGTTGGTGGTTAATCGTAAAGTTAAACAATGGTAAATAAAGTCAACCTAACAAAGTAAAACTCGATAAGTTAACTTTTGTACGTTTCTAAGGAAAATCCAAAATGTCACCTTCCGTCATCAGCCCTAAAACGTCCACTGCTGAACGAAGGCCTCCCCCTTAATAGAGGGGTGGTGCCATAATCCCCACGCTTAGCAGGCAGAATGTTCACCAACGTTAACCGAGAGGACGCTTCTATCCGTCCTCCGGTGGTTCTGGTTGTCCCAGGACATACTCGTACCTAGATCCCACCGCCAAAATGTAATTGTATGCAATGGTGGAATTTAGGACACTATTAATTTGTCACGCAGAAAATTTGTTCTCTAATTTGACCTTTATTTGATATGACAGAGAAGAAAGAATGTCTAGCGATCTGTGTCCGTAATAGTCTCTATAGTAACAGTAATAGAGTTGATTGACCAGGTTTGAAAACTCGATCTATGACTATAATACTGCGACATCAAAGTCCGGCACTATTTTAAGGCTAGAAATACAATTTCAAAATGCATAAATATTTCGTTCAGAAAAGCTAAAGGCTACATTTTCTGTCCTATTTTACTGAAGATGCTTATTTCCAGTATAATACCAGTCCTATCATGCTATCAAAATGACAGCTAACAAACTTAGCAACAATGTAGGTCACCAGTCGACCCCGGTACAACCCAATTTAGGCTGCCTGCTTATAGTTTCAAGGTTAAACTTTGGCTGATAGAATATTCCAGCATTTCCTTGTATGAGCGATGTTATTCACTTATTCATGTTAATAAGCTTGGAACAGAAAATTAAATTTTCCTATTATTAGTACGAGTATCTCGAGTGCGTTGTTGCTACGCGAATATTATAAATGTGGCGTAGGCGTGCTACGAGCTACGACGATGTTTACGAAATTCAGTTTTCATATTTTTTTTTTGTTAAATCACTCATTTATATTACACCGCCACTTGTTCCAATATTTAAGTTTATTAAAATATTTTCTCTGTAATTCTTGGTGTGAACAAATTCAAATTCAAAAAAAATATTTGCGGAGACATGGGTTTAGACAGATACAAAATATGTCACAAAGTTGAGATCGCCATGCTCTAGCACCATAGCATGCAATATATTTAGTATGTAAGTATCATTCATGCCTCATTATTTTAATTAGTTAATTTAATTCTATGTCAAAAAATTATTTTAATATTATTCACTATCTAAATTTATAATTTGTCAAGAATCAAACAATTTAAAACTCATTAATATTATTAATAATTTTATTTATTTTAATAATTTTACAACTTGTCATTTAAAGACTAATTAATTGACTAATATGTCTTGTCAAAGGGCGATTTACTGACAGCCAATAAAAAAAAAAGTACCTAAAAACCGATAGACAGCGACGAAGCGACATGACCTTGAACAGTTTCACTATCTAGTCTGTGGTTCTGAAGATTTTGAACAAGTGAAGCAAAGTAAAAAGGTCATAAAATATAAAGTAAACTTATTTCAACAACAAACAACAACAACAACTTGTTTAACTTATTTCGTAGTTTTTTTTCTTTATATTAGTCATGTGTTGTTTGTGGTTATTGTTTGTCTGACAAAGTATTTGCCCATAGCTTTCGTTATTCCACGCAAATTAGTAAGTGCGCCTTGCCAAATAATTTGTTAATTACTATCAATAAAAATAACAATAACTAATAAACAAAAAATAATAACAATAACGTAACGTCACAATAACAATTTACCAGAATTTCAACAAGATGATGCCTACAAGAAAACTTGGAAAGGCACTTCACCAACGAACGCGCACTGTGAAATGCAAAGAATACTATATACTCTACTACCTGACTAATGAAGCAGTGAAGGTGAGTGAACTGCTTTTTCACAAGAAAAATAGTGGGTCATATCTCGCCAGCGTGGCCTATCCTTTGCCTATAGAACTACGTTCTGACAGCTGTCAGAAAACTTCCCATTAGAAATTTCTTAAGCCTACATTTGTAAATGACAAAATTATGCATTTATTTCAAGCTTTGCGTTATTATTATATTCAAATTATCATAATAAACGTGCTGTGGCGGTTCTGCGGTGTGGCTCACGCAGTCTACCGTCATGCCACTTACTTAATATAGTTTCATATTTACATTATAGAGTTAATAATTAAATCATTCAATTTATAAAATGCAATATTCGCTTAGTAGCAATTTAAAAGGTCAAGGTTTTCAAGCTATCTGGTGACTCAGCAACTTGGATTTAAGCCTCCAAAGCAATTAAGCTTCATTAGAATAAAATTGTCCGGTCGTCCCTGTCCGCTCTTCCGAATTTAATTAATCCCTTCCAAAGAGAAGCTATACGAATTAAAAGTGGTATTATTAGCTTAGGTTACTTGGTATTGCAAACGTATTGTAATATAGATATAATTAAGGCGACAAAACTTTGATTAGGGTTGGCCTGAGCTTAATAAATTTTCGTTATAATAGTCTTAATTTTATAACTTTTTCAGTTTTATAATGATTGTAAGTTGACTTTTTTCTAAACACAAAAATAAGTTGGTTCTGTTTCGGTTTATCTTTTCAGAATCGAACTTGACGAAATTGGATTTGATGGCGATATTATGCACCATGAAAACATACATCTTCGAGCTTATACCATTAAAGATGGCAAGTCTGTTTGTCTGTCTGTCTGGCGTCAGTCTGTGTTATCTGTGTTGTGAGTTCGTTTTACTGTGCGTTTATAATATGATCAGAATTTTGTTTAATTTGTTTTCATACGTGTTTACATGGTCGAAAAATAGCAGAAAATGGTGTAGGCAGATTAGCGCCATTGCCATCTCCAATGGTATATACTCAAAGAAGTGCAAGAATATTTTTCGTAAGTTAGGAAAAACTAGCCCGTATAAGTAAAATTGCAAGATGCTGCTAGTATTTTATAAACAATACCAAACAATAATGTTTCATGTGCCAGGACCGGTGTTATTTTCATACGGTTTATAGCATATTGCTATATAAGTATATTTATACGCTATTTGAGCATTTTGCCAGTGTCAAGGTTCAATAATTTTTATGTTTTAGTTGCAATAACTGAAAGTTAATAATTGAGCCATAATTGACAGCCATAGGACGTCCACTACTAGACGTAGACCTCCCCCTGAATAGGGAGGGGTTGCCATAATCCCCACGCTTGGCAGGCGGCTTGGGGATCGCAGAGTGCTACCGCCGTTAACCAAGAGGACGCTGCTGCCCGTCCTCCGGTGGTTCTGGATGCAGTTTTAGGACATACCCAGGTCCAGTCAATCAGTCTTCCTCAGTCAGTCTTCCATATTAGTCAAGTCCAAACCATGTCTCAGTAAAGTAGAGGTGATTTTACTGGAAGTTTTTATGGAGTTTTTCTGAAAACACGAAAGGACATGTTAGGCCGCATTATAACTTCACTTGCCAACAAACCGGTGGTTAACGTTCGCACGTATCAAGCAACATCAATGTCAAACTTGATACCAGGACTGACTCTACAACTCACTGGCCGACAGCATGTTATTAATGGCAGCTGTAATTACCTGCAACACTACAGCGCGTTCTCATTACGCGAGACACGCACATGCCATGTACGATATGTACGAACTTATTGGAGGTCTAAGTACGAATATGACAAGTCTGATCTTATCTGAATGTGATTCACAGACAAAAGGTTACGGGGGTTGCCGGCCCAACCGCAACGCTTAGCGCTATGCTATTTTTGTCTTTGGCTACGATTCTATTGTTATAAGTGAGAGAGAGAGCTAGATCCTCCAAGTTATACGCAGTGCCGTAATTATGGCGGTGCCATAATTAGGCACCGAGCATTGGTCCTGAAGGGGTGCAAAAATGACTAGACTCAGGGGCCGTACCGTGAACCGCTTATAGCGGAACCGAATAGGTTCAGCAGCCGACACTGCGCGACCGCAAACCTTATTGCCAGGCAGCTGAGCGTATTCGGTCCCGCAATAAGAGCTCATGGTACGGCCCCTGGAACAAGTTTAGTTTTTTTTTAAATTATTAATAGGCTTGCGTTTGACTGCCAACTCGTCTGATGTTAAACGAAGATGCAGTCTACGATGGAGCACGGTTGCCTAGAAGAAACCGATTCACTTGCAACTTGAAGACACCCAGATTATAATTATCGGGAAACACCCACTCGGACAGCGCATTCCACTGTTTCGCATATTTTTAATTTAAAGGGCGCAATAGGGTAGATGGCTGGTGTTTATATCGTTGAAACCAATAGCTTTGATGAAGAATTTAAGTAAATATAGCATGTTTATTGAAAAAATAATGAAAATCGGTTAATAATGTTCCGATATATGAGCGTTTAAAGTTTTTGTTAGAGACAACTCTGTCCCTTTCCCACAAAACAAAAAATGACGTCACGCCTTACTTGTCAGAATAGATCTTATATGGCGTATAGAGAAGTGACGTCACGATTTGCTGTTTCGCCTCTCTGTCTAGCATGATATTAAAATGCTTATAAGTTGCTTATATTTGATCAGATTTTCATGTTCTTTTCATTAATCAGCTATATTTATGGGCCACATTTTAATAGGACAATAAAAAAACCAGTCATCTAGCCTATTATAGAAACTCGCACCGGCCGGATAAAAGGCTACTTACAGCACTGTTATAGGTCTTGTCAATATTACTTGCGAGAGTTTGGGCCGTATACACCATGCTGGCGCATTTAGTTGGCATATGCCATTGTTTTTTTTTCCAAAAAATGACAATTGCATGCAGTTTTTCCTTCAATGTTTTCCTTTTTGCTTCAACGAGACCAAAAACTCGTACGCAACGGTTTGATTTCACTTTCTTTATTCGAACTTCTGAACAGTGGAATGCGCGAGTGGGTCATCATCATCATCATCATCATCATCAGCCCGGAGACGTCCACTGCTGAACAAAGGCCTCCCCCTTAGACTGCCACACTGTACGACAACTTACCATTTGCATCCACCGGTTGCCTGCGACTTTTACAATGTCTTCGGTCCACCTAGTATCATAGTGTGTGTGTGTGTTACGGTTGGTCCAGCGCGCGCGAGAATTTTTCTATTTGAAATTTCTCACAATGTGCGACCGGCCTTAACGATTTTAATTTATTGTCTTGTTCTTTATCTCGAAACACGAAAATTGCCGAAGTGCATAAATTACATCTTATTCGCATCGAGTGATATCAATATCAACCGTGATCCGTCCATCAAATACTGCAAAGTAATAATAACTGTTAGCTAATTAGCTTTAAATAGCATCAAAGTAAATAGTTAGTACCGTTAACAATAATTATGTGGTCTAAGAACATTAGAGGTTTGAGTATTGAGTAACACAAGATTATTTTACAATTATTATTATTAAGCCTTTATTGCTGAACCAAACAATATATAAAAATTACACAATTTAAATTTTTTCAAGCTAACACACGTCCTGTTTAGTAATCAGCGTGTCCTGTGACACATAGGCCTCTTCCAGCTGTTTCCAATATTCTCTATCTTTAGCTCTTCTTGTCCAGATTGCCCCTCCAACATTCTTTTCATCACACTTGCTCGTAAAGTAGATCTTATTACATCGCTAAGGCTAAGGCTTATAATCCACCAACCAACCAACCAACCAACCGACCGACCGACCGACCGACCGACCGACCGACCGACCGACCGACCGACCGACCGACCGACCGACCGACCGACCGACCGACCGACCGACCGACCGACCGACCGACCGACCGACCGACCGACCGACCGACCAAGTTTGTACATGACTGCAATTAGACGTACGTATACGAAGCACTCTTAATATAGCCGGGTAATACTTACAGTTTTTTTGTAATACCAACAAAGAGTTCTTATGCCGCTGAAGAAATGTCAACCTGCGCGCGCATTACTGATTTGGGCGCCATTTTCCGCAAATGTTTGTTGACGTTTTCGCTGTGGGGTTGATTATTATCAAAAAAAAATTGTTTTTTCCTCGCAAGTGTGACGAAAACAGTCGTATGGAACTCTTGTGCTATTAGTCATTACGCTCTCGGCTTCCTTATCGCGCTCGCCTGCGGCTCGCGCGCATAATACCGCCTCTAGTGATTACACTAGAGCCTCTAGTGTAAATGACCAACATAGCACACCTCGTATGATAATGTACTATTTCATCACACTTGCTCGTAAAGTAGATCTTATTACATCGCTTTTAGGCTCATAATCCAAGCTATTACACACGCGTGCTTTTTACTTTACATTACGGCACTTGTACTATAATATGCATAACCCGGTAAAGTCAAGTTTGTACGTGACTGCAATTAGACGTACGTATACGAAGCACTCTTAATATAGCCGGGTAATACTCACAGTTTTTTTGTAATACCATACATTGATTGATTACACTAGAGCCTCTAGTGTAAATGACCAACATAGCACACTCGTATGATAATGTACTATTTCATCACACTTGCTCGTAAAGTAGATCTTATTACATCGCTTTTAGGCTCATAATCCAAGCTATTACACACGCGTGCTTTTTACTTTACATTACGGCACTTGTACTATAATATGCATAACCCGGTAAAGTCAAGTTTGTACGTGACTGCAATTAGACGTACGTATACGAAGCACTCTTAATATAGCCGGGTAATACTCACAGTTTTTTTGTAATACCAACAAAGAGTTCTTATGCCGCTGAAGTAAATGTCAACCTGCGCGCGCAATACTGATTTGGGCGCCATTTTCCGCAAATGTTTGTTGACGTTTTCGCTGTGTGGTTGATTATTATCAAAAAAAAATGTTTTTTCCTCGCAAGTGTGACGAAAACAGTCGTATGGAACTCTTGTCACAGAATAATAACTAGTAACAGAAGCTTTACTTCGCAATGGTTTTCAAAGAAATATGACTCAATCTGATAAACAATATGATTTAATTTAGCTCGCAGTCCAGTCGAGCACGTGTTCATTTACATACCTACCAATTTCTTTTTGAAGGAATATGGGCCTTAATTCACTATACTACGGTTCATAATAAGTTATACATGGTTATACGTATTGAAAGAGCCGCCGAGCCGAGCCTACTAGATTGGCCCTTGCGCAATGGCCGCCGCCCGTAGGTATGTTTTTAATACCTACACGCGGAGTGACACAGGCCGGCTCTTGTGCTATTAGTCATTACGCTCTCGGCTTCCTTATCGCGCTCGCCTGCGGCTCGCGCGCATAATACCGCCTCTAGTGTAATGACCAACATAGCACACTCGTATCATAATGTACTATAATGTCATCTGACCATCTTTTAACTTGTCTTCCTCTTTTTCTTTTGCCGTCGCGTGGTTGCCATTCTGTAATTATTTTTGTCCATTTTGTCCGGCTTTCCCTTGTCATGTGTCCTGTCCATCGCCATTTCAACTGTCTTACTTTCTTTAGTATATCTTCAACTCGGAGGAACTAGCTCTGGGTATATAATCAAAGATCTTCAACCTTTGTTATACATCTGATTTCTTCCGCTCTTTTGCGGTCTTTCAACGTGACGCCTATCATACTTCTTTCTATACCTCTCTGACACGTTCTTAGTTTAAGAAAATGTTTCTAAGTTAACGCCCAAGTTTGGCATTTTACAATAGTACCTACCTAAATAGTACAATAATACCCTTTTATCATTTTTCTGTATTATAAGCCACAGGCTATTTATAATGACAAAAATATGTTCGTATTGTTCGTACCAAAATTATTGTAGGTAATGTTAAAAATAAGAGTAACAATTTATTAGTAACAATCTAAGCCAGTCTTTGTACCGAAATATGGAAAAGAAAAAAACATATAACGTGATATTATTATTTCAGTCGATTACATTAGCGCTGGCGGGACGTAATCGCATTTTCTTAATATTATTATATCCTATTCCTTCCATATTTCCCGTTCCTTAATGGAACACGTATAAGACAGGATATGAAAGTAATTCGAGAAGGGATAAGAACATCTCGTAGTTTCCACTAAATAGAACTAAATATCAAAGTTGCCTAAACTACCGCTGAAATAGGCTGTTTCGCAAACTTTTGCCCGTTCGTCATAGTTAAGGAAGCGCGGAGACGTTTCCATTCCAAGTAACAATAAGTACCTATCTTATTACGTTTCCCACATCCCTCATCGTCGTCTTTTATTTCACACTTAACAGTGGGAATATTTTTATACGGCTTACTGAAATATTGAAGATTTGTTAGGTTCGAATTATTTCTGTTGTAAAGTAAGTAAAATGTGACAGTCCTAATTCATAATTTAATTAAATTAAAAAAAAAAAACAATCACGTGACGAAACGAGCAAGGCGTTCACCTGGTGGTAAGCGTCACACCTGCCACTAACAGTAGCAGTGCTAGAATTGTGAACTTGCGAACACAATCCTGCGCTGCACTGCACTGCGCTCGTCACCCTGAGATATTAGATGTTAAATCTCTTCATACCCAGTAATTTGTCTGGTAACATTGCCCTTCAAACCGGAACACAGTAATGCTTGCACACTACTGCTTGGCGGTTGAATAACTGGCAAAGGTGTGGTACTTCCCCAGGCGGACTCTGCAGTAGAGTCCTACCACTTCAAAAATTACATTGCATTTTTTTAACACTAACATGATAAACGTTATTGCACTACTTACGGAGACCCAATACCTAACCGAACGACCAAGACCGTGTCTGCTATTGACATAAGTTACCGTCGACAACACTGAAGAGAGAAGTAATGTTGGGCCTTCGCTTTTCTGTGGTCGACAAGCTCATCCCTATATTCTGCAAATGAAAACCGCAGCAGCTGGTGTCCATAGCTTTGGATTACCATCAGGTGAATCGTTGGCTTGTTTGCTACTTTTTCTTTGTACTTATCAAACTTTAAAAAAAACTATAGTTCTTCGTCTACATTTTCTATTCCTTAAATGACAGTTTTTCTATGTAAGTAGTTTGTATACCTTGACCTAATGTAATATAATAGGGTAGATGACTGATGTTTATATCGTTGAAACCAATAGCTTTCATGAAGAATTTAAATAAATCGGTTAATAATGTTCTGATATATGAGCGTTTAAAGTTTTTGTTAGAGACAACTCTGTCCGTTTCCCACAAAAAAAAAATGACGTCACGCCTTACTTGTCAGAATACAATTTACATGGCATACAGAGAAGTGACGTCACGATTTGCTGTTTCGCCTCTCTGTCTAGCATGATATTAAAATGCTTATAAGTTGCTTATTTTTGATCAGATTTTCATTTTCTTTTCATTAATCAGCTATATTTACATTATTATTTTAAAAATGATTTATTCAAAAATATTACATATTGACAATTACATAAAATAGCTGTCGGATGAGTTGAGAAAATGGTTTAATTAGGAAAAAATAATACGAAGGATGAGACGTCATAGCACGAGTGAGGAACAATCCATACAAATTCTTATATAGCATAGGTGCCCATAATACAGGAGCCTGAAATTAGTAATTATTAAATAATAGTACATTATGATACGAGTGTGCTATGTTGGTCATTACACTAGAGGCGGTATTATGCGCGCGAGCCGCAGGCGAGCGCGATAAGGAAGCCGAGAGCGTAATGACTAATAGCACAAGAGTTCCATACGACTGTTTTCGTCACACTTGCGAGGAAAAAACATTTTTTTTTGATAATAATCAACCACACAGCGAAAACGTCAACAAACATTTGCGGAAAATGGCGCCCAAATCAGTAATGCGCGCGCAGGTTGACATTTACTTCAGCGGCATAAGAACTCTTTGTTGGTATTACAAAAAAACTGTAAGTATTACCCGCCTATATTAAGAGTGCTTCGTATACGTACGTCTAATTGCAGTCACGTACAAACTTGACTTTACCGGGTTATACCTATTATAGTACAAGTGCCGTAATGTAAAGTAAAAAGCACGCGTGTGTAATAGCTTGGATTATAAGCCTAAAAGCGATGTAATAAGATCTACTTTACGAGCAAGTGTGATGAAAACACTATTAGCGTTAATTCTTACAATCTCGCGTTCATGTCAATTTAATCATCTTTATCATAAGGGTGTTTTCTTGCCATTAACGTTAATAATGTGAGCCAAGTGCTGAAAGCTGTTATCGTGACTCTGAATTCTCTTTTCAGAAACTCAACCCCGTTCATATCTCGCGTTCCCCTCCCCATAAATTCGTCTCCCATGACGTCACGCATGGGACGAATCTCACACACCGCCATAACTCAAACTAACGTACTGCTATAAACAAGCTAAGATACGTTGCCTGACGCCTCTGAGTTGCAGTACTGAGAAATACAGCACTTGAAGTTGAAGAAATAACATAGCAGACATACTGCCATGAGGCAATCAGTTAATAGACTGCAATGACAACTTTATTTTTAAATAAGACAACTATATTTAATTATGAAAAATGTCGTGGTTTTGACACATTTTTGTTTTATTTATACGGGAATACTCACGTTTAATTAAATCGGATACTCCGACTATAGTTTCGATCACATCCGGTGAAAAAACAGTGAAAACAGAGCCCGACGCGCGTGCACGTGCTAAGCAGGACGCAGCTGCACGCATAAATAAAACAAAAACAACTATATTAAAAAAACACAACTTTTTTTTTTAAAGGCAACTATATTTTAATAATATTTGGATCTGTCAACTAAAGCCTCGAGAATGGGCGATTTTCCAGCCCATTTAAACAAAAAGATGCTCATTGTAGATGCGGTGTGCCACAGATCAAAATTATTATGCTGTTTTTGATGGGCAAGTACAGACAGCGCCATCTATCGAGTTGATGAGAACAACAAAAATTTTTTTTAAACATTTTTGGAAAATCTCTCATTGGTGTATTGTGATCTTAAACACTGCCTATTCTTCCTACATCTAGACAAGTGCCGCTACACACGTGGTCGACGGTCGTCGTGTGACGTCATTTGTCCCTGTCGCTCAGACGTAGGCATAAATCAGTCAGACCGTTGACACTTCTTTTATTTTACGTCTATGACACGTGTTGGTGCCAGGTGCATACATGTACCTATTTTGGAATACGGGAGCTTAATATGGTGTTCCGTGGAACGGTAATGCTAAGCCGAAAGGAGCTCTTCAACATTGTGAACAACTTTTACTAAGGAACCGACAATGAAATCGCAATAAATAATAATCAGCTGTTCCATAAATAGATATTAAGTAGAATTAGATGGAAAGATATATGCTCGGAGTTACTTTGCGCGATAGAATCCAGAACGAGGATATTCGCCAAAGAACCAAAGTTACCGACATATAGCTTGCAAGGTTTGCAAGTTGAAGTGGCAATGGGCAAGCCTCATCGCTTGAAGAACTGAGAACCGATGGGGAAGAAAGGTTCTTGAGTGGCGACCCCGAACCGAAAGACGCAGCGTAGGAAGGCCTCCCACTAGGTGGACCGACGACATTGCAAAAGTCGCGGGCAACCGGTGGATGCAAATGGCAGGTTGTCGTACAGTGTGGCGGTCTAAGGGGGAGGCAGTGGACGTCTCCGGGCTGATGATGATGATGTTGCATAATTAAATACTTACCTAATTTTGTAGTGGTAGGACTTTGATTGGTTTGATCCGCCTGGGGAAGTACCACACCTTTGCCAGCTATTCAACCGCCAAGCAATAGTGTGCAAGCGTAACCATGTTTCGGTTTGAAGGACAATGTCACTAGCAGTGCCGTAAAAAGGGCAGTGCCAGCGGTGCCCAGGCACCGGGCGCTACTCTGGTCCTGGAGGGGCGTAAAAATGACCAGAGGCCGTACCGTGAACCTATTATAGCGGGACCGAATAGGTTCAGCTGCCGACACTGCGCGACCGTGAACCTTATTGCGAGGCGATAAAATTCACAGTCGCGCAGCGTCGGCAGCTGAGCGTATTCGGTCCCGGAATAAGCGTTCATGGTAGGGCCCCTGAACAGTTACAGAACCAACTATAGAAGCTCGCACCGGGCGCATAAAATACTATTACGGCACTGGTTGCTAAGCAAAATATTTGCATGAAAATATTTGAAATCTGATATTTCAGGGTGACGAGCGCAGTGCAGTGCGCGTAGGATTTAGTTCGCAAGTTCATTATTCTCGTCACTCCATTGCTTAAAATCAGCTATTGAGGGCGACTCAACGAAATAATACATTATAAGGAACAGCTGTTTTACTTCAGAGTTGGCCTCATAGTAAAGGTTGATCACAATGATGACTTTCTATGACCTCTATGGCTATCGTTTCGAGTAACCATGTATGAACTGTAAAATTATTACACAATGTGTAACAAAATGGTTCAACAATACTGATGGGTTTGTACTCGTCATTATGAACAACTTACGTTTTGTCCAATGACAATGAACTTTTTGTATGGAACAGCTGTTTTTTTCACGATTTCAGAGCTGGTCCTATAGTAAAAGTTGTTGATAATGATGAGTACACACATTCCGTATTGTTGAACCTTTTTGTTACACATTGTATACTTGCGGCACTACTATATACTTTGTGTGCCCCGTGGTTTTTACTGTCGTCCTACTCCGCAGTAGCACGGGAGCCATAATTATATTTTCCAGACTAAAAGTACTTTAAAAAAACAACCAAAAAAATTACTATAGCCGCGTGTCTACTGCACTTCCATGACGGACGTGCGCTCGCGGAGCTCGGATGACTGACGTGCGGTGGACACGCGGCCATAGTAATCTGTGTTCCGCTACTTCGGCGACGTCATCACGTTCTCGTTGACGTCTCGGTGACGGCGTCGGTGGACAAACGGCCTTAGATTACGATTCCATTATATTCTGACGTATTTGGCACCGATCTTGGCTTTGGCTTTGGCTGTGGCTGTGGACAAACGCTCTTATTCTTTTCCAGACTTGTTATTTTTCTGGTTGAAGTAGAAGTATTTCGGTAAATACGATGTGAATATGATAATACGAGTAGACAATGTACTTATTATTATTCGCGTAGGTGTTTAAGGAATTTTGCCAAAACCTCTTGGAAAACCCACAGAAGCAAAATAAAATTATATTTTCTGCTTTTATTGGTGTAACTTGTTTATTTGTATTTTTGTCTCGTATAAAATGTAGAGTAGGTACCTAAACAATTTACGCTTTCAAAATTACCTTCTTCAGTTCTACGCAGCATTTATTCACGCTGTTATTTTATCGCGTCATAAACAGGTTGTTGTCAGAATAAAAACGTGAAACTTTTAATATTTCTGAGGAGTTGGCATCTCTTTTAATTTCCTTTTCACTTGGGATATTTTTTGGCACATCAATCTTGGCGGCACGAGTAGGCTGTGGTAGCTTTATTAAATTTCCGAAGCGCAAGCCGTCATGTATCGGGATGACGGCGACGGGCCACGTGACGTCACCGAAAGAAATATATGAAACAGTATCGAAACTAACACGAAATCTAAAACTGACTGACTGGTTATTATTATTTTGACTCACTGACATTTGTACCGATATTATTATTATTTTATTTGATTATTATTGTTTTTTTTTCTTGAATTTAGTAAGTAAGTAAGTTCGTATAGGCTGAGTGGCCAGCCCTAGTGTCAGAGTTAATGTGCCGCCCGAAGGCCTCTGACATGGCTGACGGTTGTTGGTTATAGAAACTAGAACAAACAACCGGGACCAACAATTTAACGTGTCGTCCGACCCACGGTAGCGCTCAGAAATAAATGCCACTCACGGTCCACCCATCCGATGACTGACCGGACCGTCCGTTGCTTAACATCGGTGATCGTTTAGAATCACCTAGTCAAGCTACGCCACGAGCGCTACAAATTAGTGATGTATTTTATATAATGTTTTAATGTGAATCTTAAGGACTAAGTCTGAAAATAAATTATTAGAATTTGAAAGTTACGAGCATTCAATACATTTATCTTCAAAGCTTAAGGCCCTACCCGTTCACGGTATGCCTATAAGGAGATCTGTAATACTATAAACACTTTATAACTAGAATTTTAATACTACCAAGCGGAAAATATATACGGATGCTCAAACGTGTTCAGTAAAATCATATATCTATCACAATTATTTTTTTAACTTTTTTCCTAGTTTTTAATTTCTATTTCGTCGTCAGCTATAAGATGTCACTGCTGGATGAAGGCCTCCCAATAAAGCGGTGTTGCCATAAAAAAAAATATTTAGACCTATTTTATTCATATTTTAATTTTTGAAACACTTATTAGCAAACTATTGATTTAGATTGATTTTTGTATATTTATATCAATAAAATTTATTAAAAAACAGCTGCGGAACGTGCATAAGGCACCTACACAAGTATTTTTGTGTGAACTAATAGCGCCTTAAACTCTTCTACTAAATAACACAATAGAAAGTTAGTAGGTAGATAGTATACATGGACACGCAGTATTAGCTTGGAATAACTAACAAAGATTGTTTTTTTTTTAAATTTAGTATACTTTATTTTTCGTAGTACAGCTTTACAGTGCGTAGCTGTAGAGCTTTGTAGCTGTGCTACGAATTTTGAATGTACAGTATTTGTAGCATAATTATGTAATACACGGAAGTTTGTGTGCGTTTGCTGCTAGCTCCGTTATTTAGACTTGGAACACTGCTTTGCTAATGCAGTTTGTCGTCACGTCTCAAAGATTAATTTTAAGTCATGTCAAATTTAGGTGTGCTTTAATATCGTCGGATATGTGTCGCGATAATTACTCTCGTATAAACATGTGACATGTGATTTATACGCTTATTATGAAATGTATAAATTGTATAAACAACGGAAATGCATGAATGGTGATGCGACGTTCCTTAAGAAATTTTCAAATAAACCACAAAGAGAATATAAGTACTATTCGTTTTAAACAACTTGACTTTTTGTGCAAAGCAATAATTTACTCTACACCACTCTCTAGTTAGTATGTCAAATGTCAGAGAGGCTTTAAAATACGAATTTCAGAACAACAATGTTCTACAAAAAGCCGATGAAAGCACATTATTTTACCACAATCAATCAGTCAGAAAGTCACACTGTGTCATTTAGGCGTTACGATGTGTTTCATATATTTGTGTACACAAACCGGTAGAATACTCTCTTGTTCCTTTATTTTAATTTAACTTCAACCTTCTATCGATTCTCTACATTACATAAACCTAGTGTGGCGATTTAAAAATGTGTCTTTAGGTCCCCTTCAGTAGGGTATGCAGATTGAGAAAACGTGATCTGAAAGTCAATGGCCGCGACCTGCGGCTGACAAGCCGATTAGCGGCTTAAGGCTAGGGTTAGCGTCACTTTAGCGGATATCGGAGTCTTGGCTTGATTCTACTTACGATATAATATTTTCTTGAAGTGTTTGTTGCTCGCGTAATGGACTATCTAGTAATTGAGATTAAGCCCATGCTACACACGATCCAGGTCAAATTATTGTGCGCGTTTGTCAAAGAGGCCTTAGTAATCTTTACTCGTGTAGTCTATAGTTTGCTAGCTTGACTACAATTTTTATAAGGTATTAAAAATAATATAATAACTAATAATGTATTGGTCAAACGCATAAGCATTGCCCATGAACGTGGCAATGCCGCCAGCATGCTGGTTACGCTGCCGACTGGTAGTGGGTTTGAGCATTTGGTCAATCCTGTTGTTTTTGTGTAGTAGGGCTATGTAGTATACGTAGCTTGTTGTAGTTAATAAAGGCTAATGCCATTAAAAAGAAATACAATGACTTAAAAATCATATATCTATTTGAAAAATAAATAACTTTAAAATAAAAATAATTTTAATTTATTGTCATGTTTCTAATCAAAATGTAATTAACCCTCTATAGCATAACACTTGCCATACAACTAGTTATACCCCAAATTATTTTGCCCGTAACTTTGATTAATAATTGAATAGTCATCAGGCAAATTTGTTCGGTGACAAGTATTAATTGAAATATATGACGGTGGCTGGTGGCATCTGCCAGGGGATTTAATTAAGGAGCTAATGTACTGCCACCACTGTAACAGTGATTGATGCCCCTCGAAAACGGCTTGGAAATTGGCAGTTATTTGTCTTTCTGCAAACGGATATAGTTTATTTCAATTTACAACATAGTTAAGCTTTGAATTGTTAGGGAAGAAGGGCAAATAGAGGTTGTATTTAAAACAGCATTACAGAAGTAACAGCATTGTTTACCGTGACAGTACAGTTGGTAGGATCTGTAGTGGTATTTAAATACTCTATTGCAGAGTACGCCTGGGGAAGTACCACACCTTTGTCAGCTATTCAAGCGTGCGTAGCGTGCAAGCATTTCTATGTTTCGGTTTGAGGGACAACGTTATCAGAGAAATTACTGGGCACGTGACGATACGTTTGCTATACGAAAATCGTTTCTGCTGCCAACATAATTAAACGCATGATACACGGGCGGTGTACAATTTTTTTTTCACGATTACGATACGAATATTTTTTCGCAAGTTTTCGTGCTCGTGGATCGCATGGTAGCTCTAAGAGTTTTTGTACCCGTACGAGCAACAAAAAACAAACCAGTGGTATGAAAATCCGTACATAAGCTCCAAAGTGCTTACTTTTCCAGCTTTGGTCACAGGCTTTAGTTTGAACGCGCAATCTCACGATTTCAAGTCAAGCGGTCTCCCAATTAGCTACCACGATCACATACCTAAATAAATCATCTATTTATTTTCAACACAATAGGGTAGATGACTGATGTTATCGTTTAAACCAATAGATTTGATGAAGAATTTAAGTAAATATAGTATGTTTATTGAAAAAATAATATAAATCGGTTAATAATGTTCTGATATATGAGCGTTTAAAGTTTTTGTTAGAGACAAGTCTGCCCCTTTCCCTCAAAACAAAAACTGACGTCACGCCTTACTTGTCACAATAGAATTTATATGGCGTACTGAGAAGTGACGTCACGATTTGCTGTTTCGCCTCTCTGTCTAGCATGATATTAAAATGCTTATAAGCTGCTTATTTTTGATCAGATTTTCATTTTCTTTTCATTAATCAGCTATATTTGGGCCACATTTTAATAGGATAATAACAACCCAGTCATCAAGCCTATTCACGGTATAAGCCGTTCTGATCCAAATCTTATTATCAACATGTCAATTAAGACTGTTATTTTTTTATATATACAACGTTATTATTAGTATAGAGAAAAGCCGAAACACCCCAAAAAGTTTATCACATCACATCAACAGCCGGAAGACGTCCACTGCTGGACGAAGGCCTCTCCCTTAAAGGGAGGTGTTGCCATAATCCCCACGCTTGGCAGGCGGCTTGGGGATTGCAGAATGGTGACCACCGTTAACTGAGAGGAAGCTGCTGCCCGTCCTCCGGTGGTTCTGGATGCAGTTTTAGGACAAACCCAGGTCCAGGTAAAAAGTTATATTTCAAAGAAAAAGAATATAAAAAAATAAGTCCAAAGTATTTAAAGCTCGCAAAGTTACGCTATTGCTAAGTTGACCTGTTGTTCCCACAAAATCATGGTCACCGTAACGCAAGCTGTTTCTTTACGCACGGCGGGGATGCGCCGCCGCCGCATCAAAGGGTTGCCGCCGCAGCGGCGATCTATTGATTTGCGATGCTAATAACTGTGTCTAAATTGCACTGTTTTTTGAATTTTTTTAGGACAAAATGTAACGTTGTGTAAAAACTATACCAATCGATTCTCCTAGTGAACTGAACAAACTACTTTCAGGTTTGCACTATACTAAAAATAACGTTGTATAAACCTTCTACAAATAATATAAAGCATTTACGATGACCCTCTTGAAATTCAACATGCAAATGCAGTGCATAGCTCATGCACGGTTAGGATGCGGGCAGTCGGTCTGACGTGAGTTATGTCGCCCGGTCCGGGGTGTGACGTCATTGCTTGGTATTGAGAGCTTCGGGGCTTCCGGGCAGATTCACCGTCATTATACATTACCTGACTGAGACCATCTATTTCGAAGCTTGAAGCAAAAAAGGTTATAAGGTTATAATAATAATAATAAATTTTTATTTGAGACCAATTACATCCATATACCCAAATTATACATTAAAAAAAATACAAATTGGATTAGATTTAAAATTCGGTGGTGTCAATGTCAATCAATAAATAATCTATAGTCGAAAAACAATATTTTTTTTATTTCTTTTTTTAAATTTTATATACTCCTACCTCTATTATATAGGAAGGAATATTTAATTAGTGCAATGGCACAACTAGAAAGTGGGTTGGTATTAGAATGGCTAGATCGCAAAATGACTTCATCTCACTTAGGCCACATCTCTAAATATCCGAGTCGCAAATTGACTAAATCTCATCTATTCCACATCTCAAAATGTCTAATTCGCAAAATGACCACACCGCTGCTAGTCAACATCACAAAAAGGACAAGTATCCATTGGACCCGATAGCTGGCGCTGCGATCGAATACTATGACTATTTCATTTAACGTTATGTCGAAATTTCTTTTTCTTTTTGATTTTTCCTATATTTTATGTTTTGTTTTATTTTATGACTATTATTTTTATTTTTTAGCTATGTTTCAAACCTTTCTTACGTAAACAAGATGTTCATGGGCACAAACAAAATAAATAAATGAATATCGTACATGCAATAAATAAAATATATTTAAATAATAATGTTTGAAACTGTCCAGACTTTTTACGACGTATCATTTTAGCACTTCTGATACTTGTACTTTTTGTGATGTGGACTAGCAGCGATGTGGTCATTTTGAGATGTGGAATAGATGAGATTAAGTCAAATTGCGACCCGAATATTTTGAGATGTGGCATGAAGTCATTTTGCGACCTAGCCATTCTAATACTAACCCGTCTCCTTCGTGGTCCCATTAATCCCAATAATTGTATTGTACAAATATTATTATTATTATTTATAAAACTAATAGATAGATAGATAGATAGATTAATAGAAGTGTGTATCCAAAGGCAATTATTTATGTAAGCATGTAACCCTTTATTATATGTATAATAGATATAAGAAAGTATTTTACTACATCTATAACTATAAAAGGCTTTGTCCTGACTGACTGACTGACTGACTGACTGACTGACTGACATATAGACAACGTACAGCCCAAACCGCTAAACGTAGAGACTTGAAATTTGGAGGGTATATTTTTGGAGAGGTGTAAACGCCCACTAAGAAAGGATTTTTCGAAAATCAACCCCGAAGGGGGTTAAATGGGGTGTTAAAGTTTGTATGAAACTTTTTATTCTCTGGTTCTTTTGATACAAAACTTGGTATACATATTCTACTATAAAAATAAGAAGATACGGGTGTCACAGTTTTTTCAAAATCAGCTCCCGTTAGTATATAAAAAAAAAACTAAGTTTTAGTGATAGTACGTTTGTTTCTCCTTAACTTTGTAACGGCTGTACATATTAAAATGAAATTTGGTATAGGGATGGGGATAGATGTGGGGATGGGGGTGGGGGTGGGGGTGGCGATGATACTGGGAACGGAGACGGGACGGAGATAGGCATGTTAATATTAAGATTACAATTGGTATCGGGATGGGGATGGGGGTGGGGTGGGGATGGGGTGGGGATGGGGATGGGTGGAGATGCGTGGGGATTTGGTGGGGATTTGGTGGGGTCAGGTGGGGATGGGATGTGGATGTGGATGAGGCTGGGAACGGGGATGGGCGTGTCCATATTAAGATGAAAGTTGAAATCGGGATGGGGGTGGGGATGGGATGGGGTGAGGATGGGGTTCGGGATGGGGATGAGGGAGGGAACGGGGATGGGGACGGGGATGGGCGTGTTCATATTAAAATGGCATTTGGTATCGGGATGGGGATGGGGATGGGGATGGGGATGGGGTGGGGATGGGGATGGGGTGGGGATGGGGTGGGGATTTGGTGGGGACAGGTGGGGATGGGATTTGGATGTGGATGAGGCTGGGAACGGGGATGGGCGTGTCCATATTAAGATGAAAGTTGAAATCGGGATGGGGGTGGGGATGGGATGAGGTGAGGATGGGGTTCGGGATGGGGATGAGGGAGGGAACGGGGATGGGGACGGGGATGGGCGTGTTCATATTAAAATGACATTTGGTATCGGGATGGGGATGGGGAAGGGGGCGCTTATAGGGATGAGGCTGGGAATGGGGACGGGGATGGGCGTATTTATTGGTAGGCTGAACAGATGGAGCTGCATTTTTGGATAGGTAGTTATAGCACATAAGGTTCGGAAACGGACATAGGCTATTTTTTTGTAGGTCCACGCAGACGACTGTTTGACGGACATAATTATTATAGATACTGTACAGCCTAAGCTGCTAAATTAATTTTTAATATTAAATTAACTTACTTTTAAATGCCTAAACTAAATTTTGAGTGGTGTAAACTTACACTCAGCTCAAGCTGTGGTAGCTTCAGTGAGATCAAGCTCGACTCACATTCTTGGGGTCGCGGGTTCGAACCCGGGCGAGCCCGTTCCAATTAGTTCTTTGAAACTTACGCATGGATAATACCACTGGCTTTTCGGTGAAGGAAAACATCATGAGGAAACCTGCATATTTCCGGAGAAGAAATACGATAGTGTATGTGAATCCGCCAACCTGCACTGGGCCAGCGTAGTGAATATGGCCCAATCAGGGTAGGCCGATATACCATTAGTGTTAAGGGCTGATGCAGAGAAACGCACACTCAGCAAGGATTTTGAAAAATTCGCAAGGGGTTCAATGTATCATTAAAATACCATTTTGCCGAAACCATTCATTTAAGGCTGTTAAGTTTTTTGACTTAAGAGATAAGATAAAATAAACATAAACATGTTTCAGAATTTTCAAACAATTTCAAAACTGGAAGGCCACGGGTCAATTTTTCATTTGAAAAAAATAATTTATAATTATAGATAAGCTAATAATAATAATAGCTAATCGAGTGTTTATGCGTAAGAAGATAAATGTTTTAAACACATGTACTTGATCCGGTGCACGCACCAAGCACAGCGCTTTCGAAACGTCCATCCCGCGTCGGCTCAGATACGTTAAAACCCGAGTATAATGACGCGCTGTACCTCGAGCGCGCCCCACTCCAACCCACACCGAGCCTACCTAAGCGATCAGTGCAGCACTGTATTTTATCGAAGTTTCGTAATTCTTGCGATATTTTGGTGATCTTTTTGCGTTCTTTGTTATCATACTTTTTCTGCTTAAGCTTATTTCATTTCATTTGTTATTTACATTTCGTATAATTATCGTTATTTGTTCCTTTAATTATTTAGATTGCTATTTAGTTTGTTATTCGTATTTTTTTTTAATTTTAGTTTACATTGTTTGTTATTAGGTTTTTTTATATTGTTACTGTTGATATTGTTATTTAGTTTGTTATTTAAAATGCTTAGTGAACTTCTCTTCATTCATGGAGCGAAGGTAAAACACTATGTTGTTCCCATCGTTGGTGATGGAGCGTGTCTTTTTCGTGCGCTTTCTTTTTTAATGCACGGTACCCAAGAAAAGGCAATTGAGGTGCGAAAAAACATCGTTACTCATGTAGTAGCTAATTGGGAGGAGTTTGAAATCATGTCTCATGATTCAAACGGCGACAACTACACCACTGCGACTGCATATTTTAATGACATGTCACGGCAGTCGAGTTGGGGCACTGCGTGTGAACTAGCCGCTGCAGGACAAATATATGAGTTTGAGTTTGAAGTTTATGAAAATGGCAAATTGTATGCAAAGTTTGGTACAGCAGGAAGGCGTATAAAGCGGCTACGATTTACGGGAAATCATTTTGATGCGTATCTGTTAGAAGACATAGATATAATTTCTAACGGCACTCCACGTGTTCCAGTAGTAGCGAAAAAAATAACTAAGCGACGTGTTGAGGTTCCTACATCTCCAAGTTGCATTCAAACAGAAGATATAAGTTCTGACTCAACTTCTACTTTGCCTTTGTACTTTGATTCTTTAGCTGTAGAGATGCCCAAAAATAATTACAAAACGTCTTCAACTCATACCGTCCAAACTTCTTCAGCCCGATATTTTTCTGAACTGAATTCACCAACATTTACGGCTCAGTCTGATAAATTAATTTCACCTACATTTACGGTACAGCCTACTAAGTTAACAAATGACAAATTAATTTCACCTACATTTACCATCCCAACTATTCCCAGTTCATCACATTCTAATTTACCGACCTGCAGTGATATATCTCCCACATATATTTTTAAAGAAGCCTCACAATCTTCAGAAGTTCCATGTCCATCCATCCATCTATTCTGTCATGTCCATCTGTCTGTCTGTTTAAAATTCAACAAGACGGCTTTGTTTTGAAGTAAGTATTGCAAACGCGACATGCCAAATTTGGACATCCTCAAGCAAACTTAAAGACTTGCAAGCGGCTTGGAAAAAATTCAATAATATACGTATTTTAGTGATTCAATTGAGTTGGGCCCCGATTTAACCGAATTCAAGTATTCAACATTACTACGCGGGCAAAGCCGCGGGCAAAAGCTAGTTAATTATATATATATATATATTTCTTATTGTTCTATATAAATCTAAAACATTTTTATCATTTATATTTTTTATATAAATTGTTTAGAGGCATAAATTTTACTGTGTCCAAATATAGGAGAGGCCAATGGCTAGAAATAAAAGGCAGTAAATACTAGTTTAGAGCCACTGGGTTCAAATCTAATTTTGTACCTACTTATTTATGTCAAATAAAACAATTTGTATTTGTATTAATAGGATAAAATCCTGGGACCACCAAAAAATAACTGAGCATATGACAAAAAAAAACGCCATGCGTAATATGGCATTACGGCCTTTAAAGTGAATTGACGTTAGTGAGTAAGTTCGTATAGACTAAGTGCCCTAGCTAGCTAAGCCCTAGTGTCAGAGTTAATATGCCGTCCGAGGTTATCTGACATGGCATGCGTAGTAAGTACTTTCTGCGCATTTTATTTTTATATTGCACAGAATTTAATGTAATTTCTTACCTTATGTAACGTTTAAGTAAGAGCCCTAATCGGTACTTAAGTTAGCAAACGTCATTTCACTTCTACGCAAAACAAAAATGAAGTACGCAATACTAACTAGCTATATACTTAACTTTAAGCGGAGTTTTTAATTAAGACACATAATAACATAATTCGCAACGTTTCTATATCTTAGTACCGGATAGAGATAAGATTTTTGTAGTGGTAGGACTCTACTGCAGAGTCCACCTGGGGAAGTACCACACCTTTGCCAGTTATTCAACCGCCAAGCAGTAGTGTGCAAGCATTACTGTGTTCCGGTTTGAAGGGCAATGTTACCAGATAAATTACTGGGTATGAAGAGATTTAACATCTTATATCTCAGGGTGACGAGCGCAGTGCAGTGCGGCGCAGGATTGTGTTCGCAAGTTCACAATTCTGCACTGCTACTGTTAGTGGCAGGCGTGACGCTTACCATCAGGTGAAAGTCTTGCTCGTCTCGTCACTTGACTGAATAATAAAAAAAAAAGATTCCGTGCGTTTACCGTTAACCTTCCCACACAGTCCCCCACACATAATTAACTCCACATATGAATAATCTCCACTAATGTCTCGGCACTAATCCAGGTGCTTCAGTAGGTGAGCTTAATTTGTCTTCGTTACGAAGACGTCCCACTCTCAAGGATTAGGCGGCTCATCGCATCTTAATAGAAGTGGCGGTAGCCAATTTACCGTGAAAGTACGGCCGGCTTATTAAATTATGGAATTGATTTGGATTGGACGCAATTTGCGGGACTTGTTTGCCGTTACTTATGTTTGTTCTGCTTGAAAATTGTTTATGTTTTTAGGGCTCAATGTTTATATGTATGGTACATTTTTTTTAAATTATTTCTATATCATCATCAGCAGCCCGGAGACGTCCACTGCTGAACGAAGGCCCTTAGATCGCCACACTGTACGACAACCTGCCATTTGCATCCACCGGTTGTACGCGACTTTCACAATGTCGTCGGTCCACCTAGTGGATGACCTTCCTACGCTGCGTCTTCCGGTTCGCGGTCGGCACTCAAGAACCTTTCTTCCCCATCGGTTGTCAGTTCTTCGAGCGATCTGGCCTGCCCATTGCCACTTCAACTTGCGAACCTTGCGAGCTATGTCGGACTTTGGTTCTTTGGCGAATATCCTTGTTCCTCGTTTCTATATCACTAGAGGTATATTAGATGTCTACGATTCGTGTTCGTGGCGTACATACATATAAAAAAAAAACAACAAATAAAAAAAACATACAGTGGAATTGTGAACCCCCTTTTTTGAAGACGGTTGAAAAAGCATATTATATAGCTACAACTCAAAAGATTCGGGGTTTCTTAGAATTTAATGTTTTGTTGGCACTTTTGCAACATTTTTAAGGTTCCGTACCTCAAAAGGAAATAAGGAACCCTTATAGGATCACTCCGTTGTCCGTCTGTCGGTAGACAGACAGACAGACGGACAACAAGTGGACCCTTTTTCTCTGGAACGCGTGGAGATATTAAATTAAAATTAATATCAAACACATAAGTCTACGGTCCCTTGGTGCTGTAAATATATCAAGTTTCTAAATCAACGCAATAAAAAAATTACGGCCATTTTTGGGAGTTTTTTAGAGTGAACTAAATCAATATTCATAGGGTATTTCCCGTTGACCTAGACTCATGAAATTTGGCAAGAAGTATGGTCACATAACAGTGATTATGGGGAAAATATGAAAATTGATAATTTGTAGATTAATTGTAATTTCTCAAGACAAAACTGAAACAGCTCGTTCTTACAATTCTACGACTAACTTATACCTACAGAATACAGATGGACGGGGGAAATTTCTCCCTAAAAATTCAATTCCCTTTACTAAAAAAAATCAACGCAGCTGTCAGTTTTCTTCAAAACCTATGCTCGTGCATGGTACAGATGGACGGGGGAAATTTCCCCCGTTGCGTTGATTTTTTTTAGTTCTTGCATTTGAGATATGACCAACATTACAAATAAGTTGGAGGGCTACAATTCAAATTTACAACTTGAAGTTTGTAGAAAGGAGTTTTATAAACTACTTAAAACCTTTTCTTAGGCCATATTCTTTGCACCTTAAAACCTACGGAGAAAAGTAATCACAAAAAAGTGTATACCTTTTCTTATGTTGTAAGTACATTGGTTTTTTTTTCTTATTTTTTGGCTTCGCACCATTATCGGTTCTGCCAGTTTCAAGTTAATGCATATTACAAGTTTTTGATAGTATCAGGTCATAAGTCATAAAATAAAATCATGGTCCAGTTTAAGTCATGCCTTAAAATTGTCTAAACAATTGTTAAAATTCGCAAACATTTTGTAGTAAGTTTTCGCCGCAGATTTTTTTTAAATTTTGCATTTAGCGTATTGAACGAAAGTAGAAATTATTTTAGGGTTCCGTACCCAAAGAGAATCCAATTGTACCCTATTATTAAGCCGCCTACCGTGTCTGCCTGTCTGTCCATCTGTCTTTCCGGTCTTTACTGACCTATAATCTCGTAATAGAATAGATAGCCGGTTGAAATGTTCACTGAACATTCGTTACTATCGCGGATTATATAGTACTTGTGGTGGTACGGGACCCTCGTTGTCCAAGTCGCAAGAACGAGTCAGACTTGACGGCTTTATTAGTAGGTAGGTACATGGATAGTAAAACCTATTAACCTTTTTAAGAGAAGATTTTAGATAATAGCTCGATCCTAGAACGCACTGTTGCTGACGAGGCGAGGTTAGTCAAACGCAAACCTAGTCATAAAAAAAGTCCAAGTATGTAGGTAAAATAAACCTACATACACTTTTCATAATATAGGCACACGTTACTAGCCAGGTACCCTACATAACCTACTACCTACCTGCCTATACCTACTTTCCTCTATGAAGCCGTATCTAGTGGAATACTAACTGTTGGAATTGAAAATAAATACAAGTGGCTATTATTAGATAAACACTTTTCGTTTTCTTTATTTCCTCTTGCTGATGAAAATGTCTGCAGAACGTACGGAAACGATGATTTTTCCGAGCCATGTAATAAGTATGCGGACAAAAGTGCAAATGTCGCGGACTTCCGCTGTTCTTCGCGAAACTAGGTCATCGCACTGTTTTCGTTTGCTGTTAGATGCATGTTTACAAGCAAATTTATTATAAGTAGGAACTGAGTTTTTAGTAGATTCTTACGTAAATACCTGCACAGCGGACGGCTTGCCTAGAATGCACTAGCCTATCTAATACTATAAGAATCTTTGTCTGACTAACTGACTGACTGATTTAATGACTAACAGACAATGCACAGCCTAAACCGCTGGTCGTACAGACTTGAAATTTGGAGCGTATATTTGTCTTGATGCGTAGGGTGTATTTAGAATGGATTTTTCAAAATTCGACCCCGGGGAAAATGGGGGAAACTTTTGTATGAAAGTTCTTTGTTTTTTATTTTTATTTATGTTTGTATATAGATGTAGATATAATCAATCCTAAGTAGGTGTTGTATTGTACATAGTGCGTATTGTATTGTAATAATCCCTTTATTTAGGATTTACTAACTACGCATCACCATTTTTACTCGCGCGTCGATGAAAAATGGTGATTATGATAATAATAAGTAACCAAGTAAAGAAACTAACAGCCTTACCTAAAATAATCTCGATTCTCTTAGTCACTGCTTAAACGTCTCTGTCCTTTTCTAGCACGTGCAACTTTACGTCAGAGAGAAGATGGCAGAACATCTTAAGCAGTGACTAACGGTAGAAAAGTTTTTTTAAGTAAGGCCGTAAGTAGGTTACCAAGAACGTAAGTGTTTTTTTTAGGAAATAAGCTATCTCCCTGCTGACTTTTATCTAATTCCATTTAGCTGTTTTGGCGTGACGAGGTAACAACCTACACACACAAACACTCACACTGGCAAATGTTCGCATTTATAATATTAGTATGATTAGCTGGGTGTATACTATTCCGAAAAGGGAAAATATACTCACCATTTCGAATATTTTTTACAACAGCTAGGATCAACCCTGAATTCGTAAAAATAAATATTATGTTGTTCCATTCACAATATAAGTACTTAAGTCAAACAGGTCAATGTAAGTAAGTACTTATACTTACATTGACCTGCTTTCAGCTTAGTAATACCGTACCGTGTAACCCTGTATACCTTACCTCTTCGGTCAAGGTATAAACATAATTATATCGAAAAGCCAGAGGCATGTTAGTAATCTATACTAAACTATTTAGGAAGGTAGGGTACCTACTTGGCACTTGTGTAAGGAGGTGTATTGTGTAACTATAAGGTATAATAATTATGAGTCTTTCGGCTTAGTAATACTGTAAAGGTATTTGCATACGTAACGGGATAATACCCCGGACGGGACGGGGACGTGACGTGCGTAGAGATAATTTTTATTTTCACGTGCAGTCCCGTCCGCTTTCTCGTCACGTGTATTTCGTTACTATATTTTTAAATGCAACGATGTCAAGAAATAGTCCCGTTCCGTCCGGCACGAGTTAAAACCCGTTACTTATACAGATATCTTTTTATTCTTTGCTTTTATGTGTTTTTAGTCGTCAGGCGGTATAGAGTAATTTAATATAGGAACCTACCACACATGTACATCGACAATGATTAAATTAATGAACGGGAAATAGCACACGGATTTTGAAGACTATTATGTTGTACTATTATTGTTGTACATACATTAGGGACGGGTTGGACGACATTTTGAAATGTCGCTCTTTCGTCGGTGTCAAAGAAACGCATTGACACCGATGCCGGCACAGTCTGCGACGCACGTCCGACTTGATTACTTGAGAGTAAAATGGCAAAATGAGTGGTAAAGGGCTGTATGAATTACATTTCAAAGTGCAGTAAACAAAAGGTGGCGTTTTTTATGACCAGTAAGTCAATATTTAAAGTTAAACTAAACTTGCTTTTACACAATAACTAAAATATTTAGGTAATAGGTAAGTCGTTTCTAGTTTCGTACAGTTTGCGCTTCTTCTACCGTTTCTTACTGGCGCTGCACGTAGTGAACGCGAAATCCGAGAGATGGCGTTGCCCTTTTGTCAAAGAGAAATTAGACTTACGATTTCTTAACTCAGGCGTATCTAGACATAGAAATCATTGGCGCCAGCTCTCCACTCGCGTAAGTCATACTCTGTCTTTGCGACATGCGAGCCGTACTATACGACAATACAAATAAATCCTAATTATGCCTTCGTGTAAATTCCCCAAGTGTAAGAAAACTACTAATATTAGCAATAAAAATTTGGGGATAACATTCCACAAGTAAGTATATAGGTACACAATAATCACTGTATTATGTCACAACTTATTTACATACTAACAATTAATTTCAATAAATAAGTATGTAAGGTTAATCGCCATTTTGAGGCAATCGTAATGTTACGAGACAGAGAGACTTCGGAAATCCTTCGTCAATACTCGTGATTGTTCGAGATTCGAGAGAAATAGACAAATACATGTGTTCTCGTTTTGTCATGCAGTAATTAGATTCGCTATTTCTATTTTCCGGCTAATGTAATATGGATACTTTTAGCTAGGTATGCTTGATTGTGTTGACTTGTTAATTTTGAACAATTTGCAAGCGCTAGGCCCGTCCATTCCATTATCATTGTCGCTGCCCATGAACGGATATAAGGGGAGGAGGGGGAGTCAAGACCCCCCCCCTCTAGCATCCGGGTGTCATAGAATAAGTTATTCGACAAAAATATCAATAATGTATATTTCGTCTTCGTGCTACAAACTTGCATTCTAAAGACTAGTGTTTGCGGGGTATGCAAGGGGTAAGGGGTTTTGATATGGACCCCCGGAACCCCCCCTTGTGCCCGAAAGCCAAGTCCTTCAGGGAAATATCTTAAGATTTACTCTCTGTGATTTAATTATGCACCTTGGTTAGTATCTACTTATCTTACCTACTAGGTACGTAGATTATAGGTACTTTAGTAAGTAAGTACCTTACCTACCTATACCTACTTTGATACACTATCAACGCCAATCATTCAATGACGTAAAGTAGGTACCACCACATAAAAGCGAAGGTCCTATTGGTACCACTAAGCTATTTTATTAGTAGATAGCTATTTTTTCTACTTGTTTTCCTAGTATTACCTAAGTTAATAGTACATTATGTAAGTACCTACTTACTTATGAGCCGATTATTATTATAGGTAACTTATGAGATGATTACTTTAATCATTTAGTTACGGAATATTTTTCATGAGCCATTTGTACACAAATTCTTATCATTTGGTGTAAATATGTATACGAAAGCTAACACGGAATACGCAATCAATACACAGTCGCAGAGCATTTTTGATTTTCTTTTCAAAAGCGCCATCTATTGTCACTGAGCTTTAGATCCAGCTACTTTCAGACAATTTCCACAGATGGCGCTACTAGCAAAGGTTCAATTTGAAGGTTGTCAACTAAGAGTTTCTGACATAAGCTTAGAGATGGCGCTCAACGTAAAGCTTAAAATTATTTCCGAAACATTATAATTATTTAACTTCCTACGTCATAATCAGGTACTACACCACAGAAGTTTTTATATAAGTTTTCTGTGATAATAGTAGGCGGTCAAGTGAAGCAGAGAAAAAAAATAGGACTGTCTACCTAAGAATCCTATCGGGACGGAAAGAAAGAAAATTTTCAGGCTATTTACAATTTAATAATTCTGAGAAAAAATACTAAAGTACAAGAATTATAATATAAAAAAATAAGTACCTACCAAATTTTTTTTTTTAACTTCGGCCGGCTAGGAAACGGATTAGCAGCTCAAAGACTCTCGTCGGGCACGAAAACGTCTAGGTTGGAGTTGGAAGTTCAAAGATTCTCGCCGGACACGAAAACCTGACTTTACCTACTGTGACGAGACGTTATCCTCTGGGATAAACGTTTCGTTACAGTTTGTAGTAAAGTACTAAGGATAAGGTGAAAATGAACTTTATTACTTTTCTTATTATAAAAGAAAAAGGAAATTAGACATAAGCAGTAAGTGGGTATAACCCATATACATAGTATATACGAGTCCCCAATTACCTAAATGGATAGGTAGCTACTTTATGTTTCGCCATCAATAGGACCGTTTGACGTCAACAATTTATTTCACTTCTCATGAGAATTTTAAGAATTAATGTAACGTGGCAAACCGTTATAATTGGATGTTGGTCTCTACCTAAACAATTGCACAATCTTACTAATTGGACGTGTGTTTTTGGATAATTCTCGCATACCTACATCGCAAATAATTAGGTAGGTACTTTGAATGACATTTTCAACGATAACACAAAACACAACAACCGATATTATATCTAGCATACTTTTGACTTAACCATTTGCCATAGTAGCTAGTCCGGTGCTCGTATAATTCCACAAAACGCTACTGGAGCGAAATGGTAAATTTCGCTGATTCCACACACAAGCGATAAGAGATAACAATCGGAAAAATACAGGCGTAACTGCATTATTAGTTGCCTTACTCATTTGAAAATGAAATACCTAACGGGCCTTTACGACCACGAATGGTACTTTAGAAAGGCAGTATGGAGTCTAGTCTACCTAATCATCATCATCAGCCCAGAGGCGTCCACCGTCCACTTCTGAAAAAAACCTCCGCATTAGACCGCCACACTGAACGATAACCGGCCATTTGCATCCACCGGTTGCCTGCTACTTTCGCAATGTTGTCAGTCCACCTTATATACCTACGCTGCGCCATCCGGTTCGTGGTCTCACTCAAAAACCTATCTGCCCCATTGGTTATGAGACCATCGGTTCGGTTTCGGGTTATAGAGATTATTGTTGATAGGAACTATAAACTACAAAAATGTGCATACCTGATTCTCAGTAAACGTTTGTTTAGATTAATTTTACAAGGAATTTCACCAAGCAGGTACGTGATACATCTCTTTGGAATGAGGTCCACCGCAGCATCAGATGTTCTGCCAAAAAGCCGTGGTAGGAAACACGAGTACATAAGTACGTTAAATTAAATTTCATAGAAAATAATTTTCTTAATTCATTACTTAGTCGGTTTGTAATAAAAAGAAGTTACAATTTTATTGGTAGAACTAGCTGGTGCCGTGGTTTTACCCGCGATTGTTGGGATAAAATGTAGCTTTTGATTTAATCTAGGGTATGAGCACCTGTATACCAAATTAACTTCGTTCAGCCGTTTCAGCGTGAAGGAGTGACACACACACACACACCGTCAAATTTCACATTAAAATATGAGTACTTACGTTCAGAATGTAAGCTTACCTACATACCAAATTTCATCAAAATGTGTTCAGCTGGTTCAGCGTGAAAAAGTAACGACATAATATGAACCCACGGGAATACTTAACTTTGTCTCGTCTTTTTCACCTCAATTAGTTAATTTGGTTAAAAAACATATAGACTGTAATTTTATGATAGCCTTACTGTAATATTATGATAGTCAAGCTATTATAAAATTAAACTAATTACACAGATATGGCAGTTTGTATAGCAGTTTGTTACATAACTATGGTCCTAATTCAAGGAAGCCTATTAAGTAGATGAGAAGCGCGAATACCATGGAGTAACTATACCTAAGCCTTCCATGGCGATACCTAGATTATTTTCGGAAAACCTAGCAAAACGTGTAAACTTTTGTGACTCAAATTATTTGTACTTTATATAACATTCATTCAAATTTTGAGTTACTATAAGTTGTTGAGCTACAACAAGCTTACCCTTTTTTTTGTTTACTGTTTGATAACATACAACTACTAATGCACTAACTATGTTTAACTCTACATAAAATATGCTAAACATAGTTTGTGGGCGTTAGTTTCACTACGTTTGTGCTTGTTGTAGTTCTTTACGTAGAATCTTCGGGCCACTCCGTAGGATAACACCTTTGCACCCACAGAAAAGCGAAAGCCCTACTTCTTAGGTAAATGTTGTAAATGTTCAATGTTGTAAATCAATTGTATGGAAAACCGCTGTCCTGGCGACACACAATTGTATAGAAACTACGACGAAAAAATGCCAATCATTGGTCGCGCATTTGAAGTAAAACGCTCCAACTGTCATTTTGCAACAGATTAAAATTGATATAATTACGATGCAATGTGGTTTTGATTCCTACGCGTCTATTTAAATTTTCTTTTTGGTGATTCTCAGTTTAAAAACGTATATTGGTAGAATTGTCATCAAGCGCATACCGGCTAGCGCGGACCGTCACATTTCCGTTCTATTCACTTCTCTCTTCAGTGTTTGCACCCCTTGGAGGATCTAGCTCTCTCTCTCTCGTTGCACCCATAACAATTCAGAGACAGTGTCATCCAACATATTTATTTAGAAAACGATACACTACATTATGTTCGTTATTTTTTTAACGGCTTCACTAATTTCACTTATATTCTTGTAATGACATTCAAAACACACAAAGCTAGGTAAAATACCTACCCATAAACTTTAAGTTTTCTAATTCGACTGCCATAAAAGTAAGTTGGTGGTATGTTTGTTTTGAGAGATTTTGGGCATGAGTTCGATTCCCATACATTTGGTGTGACGAACATAGATGTTAGTTCCGAGTCTGGGTTTTGCATAATTAAGAATATAAGAATGTGTTGTTGTGTCAAAAAAAAGTATCTAAGTAATCTAGCAGTGGTCCTAAGAAATGACATAGGTATTGATGTTTGTCCTATTGTCATTAGTCATACGCATCTAGTCATAAACTACTGTAGTCATAATACACGCACATATTTTTTTGCTGGCTTACATATTTTTTGTCCTAATGTTTGGCGATTAGGGAGCCATTCTAACAGTTCTCTTAAAAATATATATTAGAATAGAAAATATATTTTCAAAACAGCAGATAATCAAAATAATATTGTGTAAAGTTCTATTATTATTAACGGGATATTTACCGTGATTATGTTGTGAAATGAGCTCCCGATATTGTGTAAGTTTTCTAGCTAGCACGAGTTTACACAACTTTTTTTTTACCAGCTCTTGAACTATGAGCAGAAACCGGTTGTTGTTCCGCGGGCCAACTTTATCGCTGCCGCAGTAGAATTAAGCAATTACATGCAAGTCCTGAAACTTTGCAGGAAAATGAGGGAAAACAGCAAAACGCCAAACATAGTTTTATTTCTTAAATTTGCAATTCAATTGGTCTGGCTACTTTAAATGACTTTAGGACGTCATGACGTTGGCATAATTGCTTTTGGAATTTGTTGTTTACTACCTTTGTTTTGGAGTAGACCTGCGACTTATTCTTGTTTGTTTGGAATTTATACGGTCTTTCCAGAAAAATAGTTAACAAAAAAATGTGCTAAGATCTTAACCTTTGTTTTGGTTTTGGGTTTATTATTTTTCCTGTGACCTGTAATGATAAAGGATTTTATTTGTATCTTGCTTATTGGCGTTTTGTGTTTTTTGTAGACTTAGTGATTTTGGACATAGCTTAGGTACATAAGATGATTGTGTAGGTATCTTCTAAAGTAATTGAACTGAAGGTATTAATATACCAAATCTATTAGGGCATTGCAGTATTTTATTGCTGCAATCAGAACACCCGGAAGACGGGTAGCAGCGTCTTCTCGGTTAACGGTGGTGAGCATTCTGCGACCCCCAAGCCACCTGCCAAGCGTGGGTATTATGGCAAGCCCTCCACCCCCCAGAGGAAGGCCTTCGTCCACCATTGGCCGTTTTCTGGCTGATGAGTGTACAGGTGAGTATTTTTTCGACTGGATTTAGATCGAACTAAGTAGGTACGTAAGATGTTGTTTTTTTAAAGAGTTGTCATTATAGGTAGAGTAAGTAGCTACTTACTCTACCTATAATGACCTATAATGACTCTACCTAATCTATGAGCTCAGATAAAAAAATAATTCCATATTACGAGTTAATATGTTAGGAGCTAATCCAGTTTATTATTATTTTATCTACCTTTTATTTCGTTTCAAATAAAAAATCTACTTCCATTGCGTTAGACAAATAATCCGTGCAATCAAATAACATTTGACGGACACAAACACAAATACGAATTGCAGAAATACCATTATATTTGTATTGGTACGCATTTCGTTTGTAATTCGCTTAAACGATAAAAAATCCACCAAGGAGGTATTCTGGTACATTCTCATCACAGATAGAGTGTTAGTTTCAAGAATGCCCATCTCAATAAGAGTGACAGATGACAGAAATTGTGTTTGTTACGTGAAATAAGCTTTTGCGTTTCAACAGTTTTAATACGAGTAGTTAGAATAAGTGAACCAAACAAGGTAATTCATAATTAGGTAAAGCGATATTATTCGGCCGTTGACAAATTATCAGGGGCTCGATTTTTGAACCGGAGCCAACATTCGAATAATATTTTTTGAAAGTCTGCTCTGCTCGCATATGCAACTTTGCGTACGATTCAAAAATAAGGCCCCAGAAACTAGAAAATATCGTTCTGTAAGTAAAGTAACGCAGTACCGGTAACTGAGAAAAATGACGTAACAATCTTAGTATATTTGCCCTCTGCTCCGAGGGGAAAAAGAAGTGAGAAAGTGAGAACGATGAGAATGTATCTCCAAATAAAATTGTATGAAAACAGATTGCAGATGTGTTGGGCACACATTTCGATAACTAAAGCCTAAATTATAATGAGATGCGTTTAACTGTGTCATACGCGTTGAGATGCGGTTGTATGATACTGCGCGCTCGGTACGTTTTCACCTTAAAAATGGCAAAAAATGTTAGAATATTTTTCTCGCACTCCATATGCTGGAGTTTGCGTCGGACTCATTCAATTATGCAAAGCCACCATTTGTTAACAGATTTTAGGGTAATTCGGTGAATGTCGGCCGGGTTTTATGCTAATCAGCTTAGTGTCCGTTATTTATGTGGAACATGCTTACAAACATTTCACGGTACCTACTGCCACCGCCGATAACGGTTCACGCAATTAATTGCAGAAACACTCACTAGCGTGATTTAAAGCGGTATTAATATCTGGTCAAAATTGTATTTGTATAACGGTTATTTTGTGTTAATTTAATACGAGTGGTGATAAGAGCTTGGAACGTAACCGGCGTTCAAGTTGTTTATTTTGGCAGCCAGCCAGGCCTTTTAATTTTTCTTTTTCAAGTTCATTTTTGGTAATGGAAACTTTTATAACAATACGTGATCAAGCCATTGAATTTATATTATACGTTACCTAACGGTGTATAAGACATTTTGGTCTGATAATGACGTAAAAAAAGTTACTTATTATGTAAAAGTTTTACTACTGGGCCACGCGAGTCTGATAAATTATGTAAGCTTTTGTACATCAGCTACGATGTCAACAATCGTGCTACGACAGCGATACAGAGCCGCTACAAAGACGCTACGAAAACTCTAAAATAGTGCTACGCCACGTCATGGTCACAAAAACTCATCAAAAACTCTATAATACCCATGTACAAGAATGTTTTGCTGCATAATAGATTTTATTATTAAATTTATAATTTCTGTTATGCATATTTAAAAAAAAGTTGTTGCTTGAGTTACTCACAAAAAATTACGTCTTCTGGCTGGTGACCAGAAGACGTCCACTGCTGTCGGTTGAGTGCCAAGTAGGTAGTAATATTCAAGAAAGTAACGATTGACATGAAATGTGAATAAAAATAGATTTCAACCAAAAGACTATAAATCAAAAAGAACAATAAACTTAAACCAGCCCAGTAAGTTTAATAAAATAAAGGTCAATGTTGTTTGTAGTAAATTTCATTTACATTACAGTAAACAACACCAGCAATCTTATCGGTTTACAAATTGAACGTCAGGTATTGGATTACTTTCATTATTGATTGTAGTTTGTAGTGCTTTTATAGTACACGATTTACAAGCTGTTCAGTAAATCAATTTCCTTTAAACATTAAGTATAATTATCGAATTTACAGGAAGAAGCACTTGGTTAGAAAAAAATTAGTTATTCTCCAAGTGGACTCGAGGGGCTGGACACGTTGTGAATGATGAATAGAGGACTAAAACAGTCGCAGAATGGTTGCCGCAAAACAAAAAGACTAGCGGACAAACTACAATCGCGGAGTCGAACGTCATTGTTATATCGCAATTAGAAAGCAGTAGGAGAGACGATAAAGAATAGATTGTTCAGCAGTGTGTGGAAAATAGTTAAAGTGAAAAAAATAACTAACAAATAACTTCAAAAACATGGTCATGTTTTATATTAATTTATTATTCATCTCATACATCCAAAAAGTCTATTTAATTTTATTACAAGTACGAAATTCAATTGTAATTATTTATTGACAGATTCAATCTTAAAGTTCGATGTCCAAGATGTGTATGTATACGTCTGTAAGTATCATCTATCTAGTTTTTTTCCGTAAAAATTAAACATGCTTTTTTATTTCTCCAAAAGTTTATTTTAAAAAAGACTACTCTATTATGTAAGCCGTTTGTAATGAACAGCCGGTAGGAGTTTCATACAGTCATGACAGAAGTTGCTTCCGCGTCGAGTCGTCGCCACAAAAACTGAGCAATTTTCTGATAGCTATCTGACACGAAAATGGTTACGTTTGACGTGCCATTTATACTTCCATTTGTCAGAATATAAGTTGGTGTCGCGACACTGGGGTTAAAGATTGTTTGGAGCTAATTATTTTAATGGGTCACGCTCACGTCAATGGTATTTGATACTGTGAAGGGTATTGTAGATATTATTGAATAACACTAGTAATAACCCATGGTAGCTTAATCGGGAGGCCGCTTGACTTGTAGTCGTGAGGTCGTGGGTTCAAACCCAGGCCCGTAGTAATAAGTTCTTTGGAGTTTGTGTTCAGATACTTACACCACTGGTTTTTTGGTGAAGGAAAATATCGTGAGGAAATCTACATACTTTCGGAAAAGAAATTCAATGGCATATGTGAATAATATGGCTCATTCGCCCTTCGTAGGCTTAAGTCCAGCAATGGTCAATTTAAAAGATTGTTTTATTTTGTAAACAACCAAGTGACGAGACGAGCTAGACGTTAAGCGTCACGCCTGCCACTAACAGTAGCAGTGCCAGAATTGTGAACTTTTGTGAACTTGCAAACACAATCCTGCGCCGCACCGCACTGCGCTCGTCACCCTGAAATATTAGATGTTAAATCTGTTCATGCCCAGTAATTTCTCTGGTAACATTGCCCTTCAAACTGAAACACAGTAATGCTTGCACACTACTGCTTGGCGGTTGAATAACTGGCAAAGGGATGGTACTTCCCCAGGCGGACTCTGCAGTAGAGTCCTACCACTACAAAAAACACAAAAAATCTAACAAATCACACCAATTCTGACTAATATAGTATTAAAATATTATCTTTGATAATAATAGGTCTTTACCTATGAAATTGCCGTTCTTCAGTACTGGTCATTTCAAATAGAAAAAAGTTTGGAATGGCTTTGTATTCTGATATCAAATTAATTTTGTCTTAAAAACATGACATTATTTTTACAAACTCAGTCTTTTGTTTATTGATTAGCGTTGTATTTTCATTACATTTGAACATTCTTCGTCATAATGGATACTTTAAAAATTCGTGTAATTATGGAATATGAGTTCCGTCGTGGCACCAACGCGACATAAACGGCACATAACATCATAAACGTTTACGGAGAGAACTGTACAAACGAACGCACAACCCGTTATTGGTTTTCCCGGTTCCGTTCTGGAAATGTTGACTTGAAAAATGAAGCTCGTGGTCGTCGGGAGACTTTGGTCAACAATGATGAATTAAAAGCGATTGTGGAAGCTGACAAAACTCAATCTACAGCTGAGCTAGCAGCAGCTTTTGATGTTAGCATCAAAACAATTTTGATCCATTTGCGACAAATAGGCAAGGTAAAAAAACTTGATAGATGGGTGCCCCACAAACTTAACGATCGCCAGCGCAACGTACACGTCGAGACCTGCCTCGCGCTGCAGCTACAGACAGTCTCCAAGCTGCAAGAGCTGGGGTTGGAAGCTCTCCCTCATCCGCCATACTCACCAGACCTTGCACCTACCGACTATTACTTTTCCAAAATTTAGACAACTTTTTAGTGGGCAAAAAATTCAATTCCCGAGAGGCAGTACAAAATGCCTTTGAAGAGTTTGTTGCCTCCCCGTCCAGCTAATTTTTACAAGAAGGGCATCAATAAACTGCCAATTCGTTGGCAAAGATGCGTCGATTGCATGGGCGATTACTTTGAATAACAGAAATAAAAAAGTTAAAAAAAATAAGTACTTTCACTTATTCCATACAAAACGGCAATTTCATAGGTAAAGACCTATAATATATTAACTGATCCAGTTTGATACAACATTACCAGATAATGCTATCAGACTTTTTATCACGTTGGTTTGTGACTGTATCTTTTAAGCTTTCTCGATTTAAACTAAACATACTATCGCTTTAATACAATATTATAAATGCGAAAGTTTGTCGGTATGTGCGTCTGTATATCTGTTACTCCTTCACGCTGAAACGTCTAAATGGAAAAATATATAGAGGTAGCTTACACCTTCTAGTACACATCGGCTACTTTTATCGCAAAAATCGGGGATGAGACCTTGGGGCGCTGCTAGCATTTTAAATGACTTCTAGGTCTGTATGCTTCATCTTCGACTACATCGTCACTTGCTAGCAGGCAAGTTGTTGATAAAAAGTGGACGTATCCTCGAAAAAAAAGTTTATCGCTCGGATTTACGGATACTATTTGTGCTCAGTTAAATTCTGATCATCATCATCAGCCCAGAGACGTCCACTGCTGAACGAAGCCCCCCCCCCCCCCTTAGACCGCCACACAAATCAAAATACCGATGATAAACTTTTTAGGCTTAGGCTAGGCTAGGTTAGGCTTGCGTTTAACTACCATTACTCCCGATAATAAAGGTAAATGCTAACCAGTTTTTTTTTTAATTAATTAAAATATACAGATATTCTCTCTAAAACACTATTCTGTTTTAGAAGTTTAACAAACCATCTTTTATTTGTTGCAGATGCCAATCAATATAACTAGTGCTGATCAAACCAGGTAAGTTACATACATAGAACCCACTAATATAAAAAGTGTTTTCCTGCTAGCTATATTCCCAAACAAATTAACATAGTAGTGAGTTTATAAGTAAGACATGCAAACGTTTAAACAAAATTGCTTATGAATTATTTGCGGCGAAAACGACTGCTTTACCGCTACAGTTTAGTTCAGAAACTGTTATTTCTGTTGGGTACGACGCCAAGCTGGAATTAAACGAAATTACACCGTAATCGACGAGTTATCGAACACTGATTTGTTACAAGGAGTTTAAAAGCGTTCTTATCGTCAATTCTAACAATTTAGAAACTAGCGTAATGACTGGATTACACGGGCTTCGTAGCTTCGTGCTTCTTAAAAAATGTACTTATACAAAAAAATGTACTCAGTACTTATACCTTTCGTGTAAACTTACTAATTACACGAATTACTTTAGTGCTTAGTATTAGTAAGTGACAGTGCAAGTGAATAATTATAATTATTACCCAATCCTATTTACTAAGCGATAAGAGTCATTATAATAGGTATATAGGTAAGGAGGTGGGGTGGGGGTGGTGTCTAGGTCTTATGTAATAAATGCCACAAAAAAATATGTATTTTAAACTTTGATTTACACAATTATGATTTATGACTATTTCATGCCCAGTATTATGATTAAATCAGGTGATCATTGCAATTCTTTACTAGACCTCCTCTGACTAAGACCGTGGTCAACTGGAAGCACTTAGGCGATGCCCTGAAAGCTTGTAGTTCCCCTGACTTGGACAGAATCCCTGACGACATTGTTACCCCTGACGACATCTCTACCTCCATTGACGCTCTCACTAGCCACCTCCGCACCACCGTTGGTGAGGCCTCAAAGCAGGTTCCAGCCGAGGGAGACCAACGCTGGGCCCTGCCTGAGGACGCGAGGGACCTACTGAGAGCGAAACACGCTGCCACTAGGGCATTCGATCGAGCTCGCACCGAGGATAACAGAGCCACTCTGCGGTATTACGAACGTGCCGTAAAAAACCGCATGAGTGAACTCCGTAATCAACGGTGGGATGACTTACTCTCGGGGATCGAGCCATCCCACCTGGCATTCTGGCGGCTGACTAGATCCCTGAAATCAGACTCTGTTACGACTATGCCCCCTCTCACCCGACCTGACCTCCCCCCCGCGTTTGACGACGAGGAAAAGGCCGAATGCCTGGCCGACAGCCTCGAAACGCAGTGCAGCCCCAGTTTAGAACATGTCGACCCTGCTCACCTCGATAAGGTGAACAGCGAAGTCGAATACAGATCCTCACTTCCCCCCTTTGATGAACTCGAGCCTGTCACAGCTTCCGAGGTTGAGTCGATTATTAAAGGCCTCCACACCAGGAAAGCTCCAGGTGCGGACGGCATCAGTAACAAAGTGCTCAAGCACTTCTCCATTACGCTAGTTCACCTTCTAGTTAGCATCTTCAATGCGGCCATCGCCAATTGCATTTTCCCCGACGCGTGGAAATCCGCCGACGTCATCGGCATCCACAAACCCGGCAAGAAGGCTTCCGAGCCCTCTAGCTACCGTCCCATTAGTCTCCTCAGTACCCTGGGCAAGGTCTACGAGCGCGTCCTTCTGAAGCGCATCTGGTCCTGTGTCAAAGACAACAACCTCCTCCCTGATGAACAGTTCGGCTTTAGAGCCAGACACTCTTGCGTCCAACAAGTACACCGCATCACGGAGTACGTCCTAGAAGGTTTCAACAAGAAACCCGGCCATGGTTACACCCACAAGCCGTTCCCCCAAGGGACTGTAGCGGTGTTCCTCGACGTCGCGAAAGCTTTCGATAAAGTCTGGCACAACGGGCTGATATACAAGCTGTATCAGCTCGGGCTGCCAGACCGTCTTGTACTCATAATACAAGACTTTCTCAGGGCTCGAAGCTTTCGATACCGCGTCGAGGGACAACGCTCCTCCCCCCACGACATCGGCTCCGGAGTCCCTCAGGGCTCCGCTGTGGCCCCGATTCTCTTCTCGCTTTTCACCTGTGACATCCCCCGCACCCCCAAAGTGGAGCTTGCTCTCTTTGCCGATGACACCGCCCTCTACACCAGAGGGTGGAACAAGGTCATTCAGCTAGCCCACCTTCAACGAGCCCTCAATCTCCTCGGAGACTGGTTCAAGAAGTGGGCTATCACCGTTAACCCCGATAAAAGTGCAGCCGTGTACTTTCATCCGTTCAAAAGACCTCCTTCTAAGCATATCACGCTCAACGGCCAGCCCATCCCATGGGCTACCGAGACCAAGTATCTCGGTGTGACCCTTGATCGTCGACTCACGTTCTCTAAGCATATCCAGTTAGTTCGCAACCGAGCAGCCTTCTTCTTAGGCCGGCTCACTCCCCTTCTCAACGAGCGTAGTAAATTGTCCCTTAGAAATAAGGTTACAATTTACAAAACTTGTATTCGCCCCGTCATGACGTACGCCTCCGTGGCGTTCGCTCATGCCTCCAGCATAGATCTAGAGAAACTCCAAGTCATACAAAATAGATTCATCCGCAGAGCAGTCGGTGCTAGCTGGTTCATGCGAAACTCCGACCTGCACTGCGATCTCGAACTCCCCTCCATCCGTCAGTACATTAAGTACGCTTCGCGCCGCTATTTCGATGCGACCCCCCACCATCCCAATCCACTCATAGTCCAAGCCTCGAACTATACGACAGACACGACAGACCCACCCCCCTTCCGTAGACGCCCCAGACACGTCTTGGGCGACCCGGACGACCCCATAGCCGTCATCACCTCGGCGGCGCTGGGCTCGCCTGATCCGACCACTCCTAGCAACAAGAAGTATTCCGTCTTTGGTATAGGCGCCGGTTACCAAAGGCACACAAACACGCACCGACCTCGCCGGCGAGGTCGAGGACTCCCCAGATCTGTCAGAAGATCTGTTAGATTCTCTCCAAGTAGTCAACCAGATCAATCTACTAGGGCCCCAGGGCATACCCCTTCTGGGGTGCCAGGGCAAGTCTGACCCCACTCCCGGCGACGGCCAAGCCGAGGTTCGTACCGTCTGAGGTGCCCTTGAGCTAGTCGCCTTTAACCTAAACCTAGGCCGAGCGCCGTTTGCGCTTGCCTAAAGTCCGGTGACGCTGTAGAGGCCATCTGAGGCCAACAGCATAGTCATTCATAAAAAAAAAAAAAAAAAAAAAAAAAAAAAATAATAATAAAAAAAAAAAAAAAAAAACTTTACTATTCTTAGGTCCTTTTAATATTTTTTGTTCCAATTAATAAGAAAATGTGTTTGTTGGTTTTTTGATTATGTCACGTGGCAAAGGCACTCCTTTCTACACAGGATTTTTTTCTACACACATTCTTTTTTACAGGTCAACTTTAGACTGTGGGTCGGAGACTGAATAGGATTCTTTCTTTTTAATAAATTTATTGCACCGTTATAATATTATTATTTTGTTAGTTTATCTAAAATGGTGTAATGTTTGTGAGTTCGTGTCTTTTTAGCCATATATATAATCAGCAGAATAATGCCTAGGTTCATGTCTTTTAGCGACTTCATAGCTCGACTGTGCAATTGTGTATAAATTCAACGGAGCCCTTCGTGAGCAGTGAGAGGAAGGCTCCATAGAATTTATTTTATTGAATTAGATACAGTTACAGGTTACAGACTAAAAGGCTATCATATATTAAAAAAACAAAAATTGTAAATTGAGCACTGTGAACCTAAAGTCTAATTACAACCGTGCACAATTTATACATAAAACATAAGACTGCCATATAGCTCAGCGGTAGCGTGTCTGCCTTCAGAGCTGTAGGGCGTGGGTTCGATCCCCACCAAGGGCAAACATTTATGTGACGAACATAAATGTTTGTTCTGTGTCTGGGTGTAGTATGTATTATAAGTATGTATTTACAAAAAAAATGTATATAAGTATTCTATCAGCTATCTAGTTTCCATATTACAAGCTTTGCTTAGTTTGGGGCTAGATGGCACTGTGTGAAAAAATGTCCTGCGATGTCCTGCGATATATAAAAGCATTGATATTAATGGTAGTTGAATATTATCTAAGAGTACAAGTAGATTTACTAGATGAACCTTTTAAACTTTCGCGATTTGAACACATAATTATGTTTATCACCAAGACGACCCGCATTCTTCAGTCAGCTCGTGACCACGGCCATTGGAACATGGTAGAAACGCCGAGGTAAATAAAAATAATTTTATTTGTGCGCGATTAAGTCCCGGTGATAAACATAATTAGATTTACTAGCTCATTGAGATTGTAGTAACTCGTCGTTTTATTGAAAATTGTTTTACCGTATTAAAAGCCCGCATACCAACAAGTGTGCCAAAATACTTCCATTTCCATGTTAAATATTAAATCTAACAATAGTTTCCTTTATTGAATTGCCATTAATTCCTTCATTTTAAACCTTCCTAAACAGGGCTACGCTCGATATCGTACCATTTTACTTGCTTAAATCCAAACTCAAGCACAACTCCGCCAAGCTCCCCCACACTCGATACTTGTTCAAATAATCCCTTTTGTTAATCCTCTAGTATTGCTATCGAACAGTATGTAGGGATAGATATCCGTATTTGCACCCTTAACACTCTAATTAAAACAATAATTACAGTTACAGTGCTAATTTCTTGTCACTTGCTTTTGAGGGCCCTTTGTGACTATATTCGTTTAAGACGCAAAGGAGAATGCGGGGGTCCCAGCTCTAGTGTGGTAGGTGGTATCGTAAGGTCTTTGTGTCTTATTATTTACACAGTACATAAAATTATGTATCTTTGTAGAGCTCCTATTATATTCGTACCTGGATATTTTTGTAGTGATATGACTCTACTGCAGAGTCCGCCTGGGGAAGTACCACATCTTTGCCAGTTATTCAAGCGCCAAGCAGTAGTGTGCAAGCATTACTGTGTGCCGGTTTGAAAGGCAATGTTACCAGAGAAATTACTGGGTATGAAGAGATTTAACATCTAATATTTCAGGGTGACGAGCGCAGTGCAGTGCGGCGCAGGATTGTGTTCGCAAGTTCACAATTCTGGCACTGCTACTGTTAGTGGCAGACGTGACGCTTACCATCAGGTAAAAGTCTTGCTCGTCTCGTCACTTGACTGTATAAAAAATATATATATATAATATAGTTATGGGCGATTGTGCGCTGCTGCTGATCGCGAGGAATATCGCGCTATCGGTACAAATATTTCATGGCGTGGATGACGGTGACTGTAATGTTTTTCTTATTGAAATGAAAAATTATAGTAAAAAAAATACAGTTATTTTTCAACCGACTTCAAAAGGAGGTTCTCAATTCAACTGTATGTTTTTTTTGTATGTATGTTTGGCTATTACTCCACCAATTATGAATTGATTTTGATGATAATTTTTTTGTTTGGTAGGTTTTCTTCAGAGGTGGTCCTATATAAATTTTATCGAAATCGGTTCAGTAGCTTGGTTTTTTAAATCAAAATTACTAGAAAATATGAAGATGTCATCCAGGTATCCGAAGTTGAAGTCGGTTGAATATTTTTTCGTAAAAAGCGTATTATTCTTAAAATAAACCATGAGAGTGACCAGCATCACCGTAACAATTGTAGGAGAGCACTGATAAATAAAACACATGCGTTTGAAGTCCAATTTAGCAGATGCAGAGACAAAATGATACTATACCTACTAGGCAGATGTTACAGTAAACTGCCTACGTGGTTGTATAAGGTACCTGATAATACTCCTTCGCAGCTACGCTACGAGGTTAATATAGAGTTGCATTAGAAAACGTTGACAAGAAAATTATGAATGCCATTAACGGTTATTTATGTAGCACGGAATAATGAATTAATGATGTAACCACATAACTCATGTTGTCTGGGTATGTAGACACTATATACACTGTAATTATAAATAACGTGTAGTGAGCATTATTTTTACCCGACTCGACCGTTCGTTATTTTATACCGTTTTTTGTTGTTGTTAGTATTCTGTATTATTAAACACTGTTTTATTGAACACTGAAACACTGAAACACTGTGTTGTTGTTTTTGTTTTGTTGTTAACTTCTGTATTATTGTTGCAAAATGTACCCTATTGCATGTCGAACGTGATAAAGTCTTAACTCAATCTATTGACATCACTCTTTTCCAAATCGGTGAAATCATTTACACTGTACAAGTGCGCGCTTGTACAAAAAAGTAATATAGAAATAGATATATATAGCGTGTAAAACAAGACCATTTTATACCTCATTCTGAATAATCAGGTAGTAAGTAATTTAGGCTTTGTATGTGCAACGAATTAAGACATTGATTGGAATTGATAAAGTTGCAGATTTTGATAGATTATTATCAATTATTAGCCGTTTTTCATGTCAGTTTGACTGACAACGGGTAATATTTTTTTATCGGTTTTTGAAACCGCAAATAAATTTAATAATCGTTTTACGTCACATTTACACAGTTACATTTTCGATAAAGTTCATTTTTCTGGTGTGTAACCTTAAGAACTGGTTTCCACTGTATTTCTACGTGCGAATCAATGGTGCGGAAAAGCTCTATCGATTTTAAACTACCTTTATGTTGCAGTTTGTTAAACTTATATTGTTATTGGCTTTTCAAAGCGCTCCGTTGGACCCTTTATGCTTGTGAAGTCTTTTCGAATGCCCGACTGTGTAGATTTTTCACAGAAGATTTCGACAATGCTTGTTGAGAAAACCGTTTGAAAATATTAGGTACCGAAAATTACTGAGGCGTTCGCAGGTTGAGTGAATTTAAGCAAATTCAAAACTTTGTTAGATGTACAGGTATTTAATAAAATACCAGCTTGTTTTTAAATTTCAAAACACGAGTAAACCGTTCGAAAACCGTTCGGTTTTAAAATAATTCACAATCACTTCACCAAAGCTATTAAATGAAATAGAAGAAAATGTTTAAAACAATTTTCGCTTTGCTATTCAATCTATTCGCTGCCGAGCGCAAGGAAAAAAGAACAATCGTGTGTTTGATGATGGAAAATTACAAACTTTTAAACTGAAGTCCCTGAAAGTTTAAGCAAGCTTGGTGCTCTAGAGAGAGTCGTCATTTTTTCAAAATAAATCCTCGTAGTTTTAGTAAGGAAAGGCTAAAGGGCAGGTTGAGGGCCGTCGAGTGCTCAGCTTGACGAGGAGTGAAATAATTTAATTCCATTGCTTCAACGTTTTTTGCGTAAAAGGTGCTATTCTGGATGTCTATTTTGTAGAAAATCCTTTTTGGAAATTCCAAGCAAAAACAGAGTTTTCTATCGTTCCAATAAACTTGAAAGAAAAGTTTGACAAGTTAATTAAATATGTTTGAGACGTGAGAGAAAACACACGCTTTAATTATGACATTTACAGAACAAATTAAAACTTGTCTTTGGTCATGATCTCACTTGATGCTAAGCAATGAAATTGCCTGTACATCGATCTTAGACCCAAATTTAGATACCTTATTCCCATCGACACTGCACATACGACATATTCCACTGCGGTTATCTTAAAGAATAATACTGAACTTTTGAGTTAGGCTCGGCCCGGCCCTTTATACTTTATTATAGTTCTATGTCTGTATCTTGTAGTTATTAATATTGCACACCCCGTCTATATGTTCTTCGAATCCTTTCCATCCAAAGGTTGCCTGGAAGAGATCGCTTTTAGCGATAAGACCGCCAATTGGAACACTAGTTTTAAGTTCCTTTTTTGTGTTGCTATGATCATGACTGTTATCATTTCTTTTGGTGTGTACAATAAAGAGTAGGTAGCATGTCAGGCTTCAGAGCTGTAGGGGGTGGGTTCGATCCCCACCCAGGGCAAACACATATGTGACGAACATAGCTGTTTGATCTGTGTCTGGGTGTAGTACGTATTATAAGTATGTATTTACGGAAAAAAAAGTATATAAGTATTCTATCAGCTATCAGGTAAGTATAATACAAGCTTTGCTTAGTATGGGGCTAGATGGCGCTGTGTGTAAAATGTCCCCCAATATTTATTTATTTGACCACTATCGCGGAGATGTGGTCTACGGTGGAGCACGCTTGCTTAGAAGAAACCGATTCACTCGCGACTGCTATAATACCACTATTATTTATTCTCTGGAAGCCACACCATAGTATAGACTTACCTTTAATTGTTACCGATTATTCTTCTGTATAGTATCTTATGACGTACCAATCACATTACTATAAACTAGTACTTACCTAATAAAAATGTTATAATTTACGAGCGAGTATGTGAGTATAAAAGAAATTTTACTTTTTTATTTTCATATAACGGAGAAATTTGAAATAGAGGTATTCGGATAAGGCATAATGCCATTTTAATTTCGGAAATCTATACGATTTCGATTATTATTACGATGTTTCAAAATAGAAACACTCAAATATTTTAAAACTGTTGAACTTATAACAGAATCTACAATACCTTCATAAGCTAGCGAACGAGCTTAACATTTAATTACGGCACCCATAACTGACGTGATTGCATTTCCTACAACTGACGCACTGGTTTATTATTTTGCCAATTTGAAATGATATTAAATTCTTGGAAGTGGAATTGGCGCTCGAGTTAGTCACGTTTAAAGTATAAATGCGCGAAAACATTGTGAATATTATGAAAGATTTGGAAAAAAAACGCTTACCTTACTTTCAAAGATGTCAATAAGATTTTGTTAACATTATGAAGAGTTGTTTTGAATCTCGTTTCAATCGAATTTAAGAAGCGAACTGTAACTGGATTATGTGAGCTAAACACGAACATTATTGCTGTGTATTCCACAAAAATGTACTGCCAGCAGTGAACTAAAATAAGAGATGATGACAATTAATTGAAAAAATAATACAAAAAGGAAATTTTCATTGCTACACGAGGAAATATTATTTATTACTATTTTCCAATCTATAAGTTAAACCCATTGACTTGTGAGGTTTATGACGTGGCTAATGAAAGTGTATTCTCCTCCGTAGCAGGTTTTCCTGAAGCGACTACACACACTGTCACACACTGTCTTTAGGACTTTCCTTTATAGTGGCAATGGCAAAATATCCCGTAAATATTTATTATGATAAAATTGTAATGAATAAACGATAAAAAAACAGCATCATAAATTTAGCGGTAGGCAATGGTCAATTAAACTTTTTAAACGAAACCACCTTAGTGTATTAAACACCAATGTGAACTGACTTCGCTGTTGAGCAGTTGTTTAGAGCTACAGTATCGAAGCTAGTAGAAAACCTTGAAGGAGTTAGCTCTTTCTATCTGGCTAGGTCTTCTACAAACTGATAGAATTTTTGTCAGATGGTAAAAAAAATATCACACATTTGACATACATTGTGATGCAAACGTCCGGATGGGTACATCCTTACTTTTTAGATCTTTTGGTAAATCTAAGCACGCTAATAGAGACTGAAACTAGCTTGATAAACATTTCTTATACTTTAAAAGTATACCAAAGTATTATGAAAGATCCAGTCCGTACGTCTAACTCATGCACAAATCTCTTCAACTCGCGACTTTGTTATCTTATTCACTTAGCAAAGTTTTCTATTCGCCGTAAACTCTCGTTGAACTCGGTTTCAATAATGGCGCTGGTGTGAGAGACGTCAAACTTTGTACGACTCGCTGCCGAGTTATGACGGAACTAGCTGCGTCTCGTGGGCTTACCCGCAACACACCATCTGATTATTCAGGTTTATGATCTTTCAAAATAATATATAAGTATTCTATCAGCTATCTGGTTTTGATTGTACAAGCTCTGCTTAGTTTGGGCCTAGATGGCGCTGTGTCCACTGTATTTTTTTCTGTATATTGAAAACAAATAGATTCTTATCTTTTTGTATGTGTAAAATTACGTATTTATTAATGCAGCAGTAAGTAACAATAATAAATAATAGATTATTAACAAACTTCATTTAACTGCACCGCAATACAAAAATGAAGTGTATGTACTAACTAACGTCATTTAACAATAAGTTGCGTTTTTAAGTATGGCCTTATTTTTAAATAAATACCATAGGTTAGCTTTGATAAATACGTGTTTCATCAAGTTCCAACTGCTTGCTCGGAAATAAGGAACAGTAAATGGCAATTGAACATGGTGTTATTCTAACCAAACCATAAGTAAGTAAACTGCTGCAAAATGAGCACTGACATGGTCAGAAATTGTTACAGTAGGCACTAAATCATGGTAGCCTAATGAGAGACCGATAGACTCAGCATCCAGAAATCATCGGTCCAAATTCCAGGTCCATACCTGGACCTGGGTATGTCCTTCAACTGTAACCAGTCCCACCGGAGGAAGGTCAGCAGCGTCCTCTTTGCTAACGGTGGTGAGCATTCTGCGATCCACAAGCCGCCTGCCAAGCGTGGGGATTATGGCAACACCCCTCTATTAAGGGCAGCAGCAGAGGACGTTTTATGGCTGACGACGACCACCATACCAATGAGCGCTTTGTAGTTCATGTACAGATTTTTACACATCTTGCTTTTCGATGAAGGAAAACTTCGTGAGGAAACCTGCATACATTAGGAGCAGAAATTCAATGGACTTTATGAATACGCCCTTCAATTCCAGCAATAGACTTTTAAAAGACTGTTACGCTAAGCACTGAATAGATTCAGTTTCATAACGTTCTATTCTACTAATGTCGATTCGTCGATTCCCCTGAACGTCAACATCATTGTGTCGGTTATCCACGGAGAGACAGATTGACTTAATATTTTATGAATATTAGTGTGATTCGTGGAGAACACTTACCTAGAGTTGGCAGGTGCATCGATCGGCGCTCCGCAACTCTCGGCACTCGACAAACTTTCCCGATGACCGGATTCAAATATTTTCACTAAGTGCAGATCCGCTTCGAGCGCTCTTTTGATCTGAGGACATCTGTGAACTCTTTTGGAACGATTTTTCGGTATTTCACGTGATTCGTCGTTAAGTCAAAGCGTTCTGGTGGTGCGGCGACGAAACGGGAATACTAGAATGATTGAGGTCATTTAAAGGCTTTCAATTATACTATTTCCTAGACATACCTAAGCATTAGGTACTTAGTTTTGTTAGAGCAATGCTCTTTTAAATATTAGGATTTTGGTGCTTTATGCTTTAGTTACGAATTTTATAGTACGCAATTCACTAATTTCTAAAAACATGTTCAATCTTTGGTGGTATGAGCCTCTCAGCAGTCTCATTTAAAAAAAAAAACGAATTACATGGTGCGTGCCTATTTAAATATTTTTGAGTGTTTAAAATCTGATTTTAAGTAGTTATGAAAATCCGCAGTCGGTGAATTTACTGAAACTAACATTGTAAAGATTTAGAAATAAATAACGAAATTTCGATCCAAGCAAGTTTTCAATCATAAAACTGGTCATAACCTATAATTTTATTCTATTTTAAGGTACTAAAACTTGTTTAAATAAGAATTATTTTTATGCTGAACCTTTGTAATGTTCATCAGGGCATCTGCAGGCATAACCTCAAGCATACTTACTAGATTTCATGAACAAGAAGAATGAAGATCTAGATCATCGGTTCACAAGACGTTATCGTCGTACAAATAAATATACATGCAAAATATTACACACAACAGCCGATCTGCCCCAGTAGACTCAGAGACCTTCGCTTTGCTCGGTCAAAAACCTATCATAATGATTAAGCAAATAATAAAAATCGTTGCCTTCTCCAAATTATTTAATAAAACAATTTCTATAACCAAAAACAAAAAATATATTCATAATTGCGGCTAGAAAACAGTAATTTGGTTGAATTCAGCGCTGAACACGCAATTAAGTATTTGAAATAATTACAAGGAACAATTATCAAAGTGGCGGCACCAACGTCAGCTGTTGCTCCTGGGAAGTGGGAATGACACGTTGAAGCGTTGAACCACCCCTTTAGATAAGAAATGGCGTGTTTTTATAATTACTTCATATCTGTGATACAGCACTTATGTAACATTGCGATGATATTATACGCAAATACTATTATTAAGCACGCTGCAGTATGAACCTTTATTTAGGCTGGTTGCATAGTCATGCTTGTCGCCGGCGCTGTCGATAAGCGTGGCTCGTAATTGAGCTGATGACCCGCGTGAAACTGTACAACGCATTTAGTATCGCGCTGTTTTCCGAGTGTTAGAATGGGGACGTCGCCGTCGGTGCGAGTCAATTTCATTAAGCAACGATACTTTAAACTTAAAGCTCTTGCCCTGTGCGCTTTCCGTCCACACTGACGAAAAAGCGTGACAATGCAATTAGCCGCCGCGAACCATAGACAATCGAGATTTTTGTGTACGCCAACGAATTCTATAGTTTTCAAAAATATAGTCAACAAAAACATACATATATTCTTAACAACATCTGACTTTTGAAATCCCTGTTTTTAATTATTTTTTTGGGCCATTGGCGTACAGGATATGGCGATGAAGTTATGCCAATGCCTTTGAGCTAGACCCTCCAAGGCCAAGACGGTCGAAAGGTTAAATATTATTTTTAACCCGTACCTCTATTCTACTTACATAGACACTGAGGTGCTGCTTCACACCATGGTATAATTATAACCCCTACATACTTGAAAATATTTTCCAACTATTAATTAATTTCGTATAACTTTCGTAAAAGATCAATGGTGCCAGTGGGTGGTACTACGAGTATCTTTTGAGTTTATTTCTCGCATTAACATCCCCTTTTAAACGCCATCTTGCCAGCGTGGCAGTTAGCGCGGTTGTTGCCTGAGGAGAAACTTTGAAAGTTTAGACGTCTATGGGCCATTTACTGTCATAATCGTGGGAATTCGGGACGAACTTAAGCATTGCCTAAAAACTAAGGGCAAAGGAAATTTTACTATAAGACCGTGAGTGCATGAGAAACATATTATGTTATTATAATTAATATGGTTCAAATGCGTCCAATTAAGTTTATATGTGTAAATAAAAAAAGGGGCAAAATATCGATGAGTTCTACGCAAATTGATAATTATGCATATTTATTTATTTTTTTAGGTTTTTAATTGAAATAGAAAACCAAAAGCCATGTAAGATTTTTGTAGTCTTTCTAATCATAGAAAATGTGATATCTACGTCATTATCATGAGCCAGAAGACGTCCACTGCTGGACGAAGGCCTTCCCCTTAACAGGGTATGTATATATATATCTTTATTATGATATTCTATTTCGTAAATATTCCTACTCATTTAGGTAAATTCACCTTCTCAAAGTTTCAAAGCAATTCATCTGTTCAAAACAAATAATACCTAAGATTTAAGAGAACATAAGTCGAGGTTTTTGTGTTAAGTTTATTTATCTTCAATTTATTTGAATTCAGAGGTTGTGTTTTCTAATAAAATATTTCAAAGGTAAAGATGTCTCGAAGGTACTTTGTATAGATTCATCTGAAATAACATAAATAATTTTGCATAAAGCAACATTATTTTATTTATCTAAATTATTAGTTAAATAAAATAGTGTGTAAAAGTTTGCGTGGCTGAGTATTTAATGTAATTACAAATTATGATTTAATTGTCTAAATTAAAGTTTAATGAAAAATTTGTTTTAAGACAACCTTTTTTGAACTCCTACGAGTGATTTAGACATTTTGATTTTAGTTAATGATAGTCAATTTAAGTTTTTTTAATACTTATCGAGCATATTCTAATTCTAGTGAATTATTAGGTAGGTAGGTAGGTATACAATGTGTAACAAAAAGGTTCAATAATACGGAAGGGTATGTATGTACTCATCATTATGAAAAACTTTTACTATGGGCCAACACTGAAATCGCAAAAAAAACCAGCAGTTCCATACAAGAGGTTCATTGACCTTGGGCATAATGTATGGAACAGCTGATTTTTTTTCACGATTTCATGGTTGGCTTTATAGTGAAAGTTGTTCATAATGATGAGTACATATATACCCTTCCGTATTGTTGAAACTTTATGTTACACATTGTATACTGTTAAGGTTTCGCTGTTCATTACAAAGTAAATAAATCTTACACCAAATATTAACCTCAATACTGCGAGATAGATATACAAGGTGAGGAGAAATTTGACGAGACGCTCGCATTAATTAATATCGTCCATTAGCATCACTTGCTTCGTCTCTCAGAGAGTGCTCTATCGCTCTAAATGCAATTAGTTTACGTAGAGCTCCGACACCGCGCGACACCACCGACACTGCGCGACCAGGGTTGCCAGGCGTTATATTTTCTACGAAATAATGCAGGCTCGTATCGTATCATACCCACCAGGAATTGGTCGTAGCAACCAGAGCAGACACATTATTCAAATTAAATACGTTGAGTTTTGATCTTTACATTGAGTGAATAAAATATTTATTAAGGACTTTATGCGACCTACTTACAGGACTGGTATCAAAATTCCGAAATTTGACCGCCAGGTTTGTTGAAGGTACGCATTCAAAACAAGCATAACATAATATTTGTTAGTTCCTGTAGGTATATTAAACGAGCCATAATATATATTTTTTATTAAATATACGACGACCTTACCGAACCGTTTTTTTTTTCACAAAATGTATAGCCGTTGTCACTTAAGATGATGTTAGAATTCTAACGATACTACACATTCAAATATGTACAGGCATTTAAAAGTTATGGTAAAATAAAGAAACATACATACATGAACGCTTAACACATTACTCTCCTTTTTTTGGGCGGTTGTATAAAAGTATAATTAAATATTATGTTGTATCAGTAAGTAGTTTTGAGCTAGATTATATTAAAAAAAATTGGTTTCGAAGTGTCATCAATCTCTTTAAAATTTTGGATTTATTCTAGGATTATTTTACGTCTGGCAACCCTACGCGACGCAGTTCGCTCTCAACCTAAATATAATTCCCTTTCTAATAAGATTACGGCGCTGAGTGTTCATAAGAAAATATTGTAGTTCGTAATGAAATATACGAGAAACTTTTAGCCTCTATTTTATCTAATAAAGGATAGTGATGTAAATGTCACGCTTTCGGAAGGGTCTACGTAAAAAAATTCGTTTGCCATTTGAACTTAGAAAAAGATAGTATTTAGTCACGAAAACAAGATTTTACGTAACGAATAAATAGAACTCAAATGAAAGGGTGAACGACTCAATGTTGTCTTATTTATATCTAAACTGATTTGTGAACATTTGTACATAGCAAAACTTTTGGGAAACGCAAAAGATATTCAAAGCTCCTAAACTCCTTCTAAACTTCTAAAGACAATATCACAGTGAATGTTATGTTTGAATTAATTTAATGTTTCAACAATTGCATCGCGAGATGTCGCACGAAAGTTCAAGCGAGAGTAAATGACATTAGGCTTCTCTCCGGTTCAATGGCTTAGGCCGAGAGCCGGCATGATTAGTGCTGGGAAATGGAAGATGTAAATAGCAAAACACTTTAGTTTAAAACTTCCAACTTCACACTTTCTTTACCACGGAATTACTTGACGTTATTATTGATGGTAAAATAAGATATATTGCAATTTGATAAAATTTAAGACAAACTTGTTTCAGCCACAGATTGCTACGTAGAAGAATAAGAATTGACCAACTATCAGGAAGCAGTAAAATGCCTTTGATATTATTATGCAAGCAGTGACTTTGATTGTAAGTCACGCCTTTATAACCGACTTTGAAAAAGGAGGATGTTACACGTACTGTACGTATGTTTTTCAAGTCATAAACCCATAACAATTTGAAGTCAGTATTTTACGTAGCTTGTTTTAAACTCTCACTTGAATAAGATTGCTTCATAGCAGGCCTTTGAATTATTCTATATTATATAACTGCATAGTTTTGTTAGTGTCCCATCACTAGAAGCTATGCTACGATACCGTAGGTGTTCAAAGGGGATTAAAATCATTTTTTTTTGTTACCATAATAGCACCACGCCTAAATGTTGATTGGTGCTATTTTGGGAATATGCTATGTGCTATTTTCACTGGTGCTCAAGAAATTGGTGCTCAAACGAGAATACCCCTCGGTATCTATGTATGTATTTTTATAATAGGCACAATATTCTAACGCACGTAAATAAGTTCGTACAAGCAATTAAAAGCTGGGGTCTTATTTATGAATCGTACGCAAGGTTGCGCATGCGAGCGGAGCCGACATTCGAAAGATTTTGTTTGGAATACCTATATCAATCAGTCAGCCCAAATGTCATAGTCGATATACCGCCCGAAAGCCTCTGAAATGGATTTACTGTTGTGTTTTATTTATACTTATACAGTTATACGTAAAACTACAGAATAGACGTACTTATTACATAGTTAAAATAAAATTCTTGTGAAACGTAACTGAATTGTTTTTCAAACGGTAATATACCTATTCAAACTAAAACGAAAATGATTGCCTGAATCGTATGTCCCTTCTCTATGCAACGAGCAATGCCGAGGGTCTGTGTCAGGTCTAACGCAAATTATTAGCGCAACTCCATCCCCCGCTTCATCTTTCTTTCGCGTCCGGCTTCGCTCCACCTACCCTCAATAGATTCATTAAGACCCTAACGAGATCTACGGAGAATCACGGCTGCTTTGTTTCCTTTAATAATATTTGTCCCAATATTTCTATACAAACTGAAAAACCTAACAATTGGCAGATGAATCAATTTGTCGTTTGCATACAAACACGTTTTATAGAACTTACAAATGCAACAGAAATTAGTAAAAGATTTAAAATTCACCCTTTATAACTAACTCTACATACAGCTTTGATAATTAGGCAGATTTCGCCGCTTTTGGCATATTTAACTACACACGTTTAGGGCGCTAAATTGAAAGACCCATCGAGTTTCGGGGAAATTTATGTGATATAATGTGTTCCTTTGATATAGTCTCGTCATTTCGAGAGTGAATTAGGAAACTTTGTTAATTGATTTGAAAGGGGAGAGATAAATTTAGACGTGACATTCATCTCGGAAGTTTTAGGCAAAGAAACTCGTTCAAGAATACTTCCAATCGTCATCAGCCATAAAACGTCCACTGCTGGAAGAACTCCTTAATAGAAGGGTGTTGCCATAATTCCCACGCTTAGAATCACGCAAAAATACTTCCAATACGAGTTAAATGTTATTTTTTTTAGATATCGTGTTCAATGTTGATTTAGTTATTATGATTGAATTATCATGAGTAATATACTCGTAATAAAATCCGAGTCAGATGACTCAGTAGAACATGACACCCCTCAGCAGTAGAATAAAGAAGGCAATGATGATGATGACGCACAAACAAGCCTTCATTAGAAAAGGAAACATCGTCTATAAAAAGCATGCAACCACAACCCCGCGTAAATGTTTTCACTGCGAAAATTATTCATCGTTTAACATTGGAAATTTGGTATGCAAATGTCGACATTAAACACCTTTATTGTAGCACTAAACGCAAATCGATCGGAAGAGCCGAGACGAGGCCGAATTCGCGAGCGGTATTTTTCAAGCCGACTGCAGTCACGCGATAAGAGAGCTCTCGAAATGTGACCGAATTTCAATCAAATTTATGACTTATAATAATGATTACAGGCACTTTATCTGCGCTGCGCATAAAATTTCGCAATTTGACTGAAAAGGTGAACTCTAGTGTAACAAATTTAGCTCAATCGTAAGGCGATGATAACGATTCAGAGAATTAATCTCGTGCGAAAAAAGAGCGCGTTTGAAGGGGGCGCTGAAATGAGACGAAACGTCGATGGATTGTCGCTCGTTTGTCAATGTTAATATTTATTAGTTCATTTTAGAAACGATTTAGATATGATATAATTGATGGTTTTTGTTCGCTTTTCTTGATAATTTTGAAAAAGCTGTATTACGATCGGTATTATGTGGCCCAACCAAAAAACTTGTTTGTGACTAAACCTTAATTATAATTTTATTGATACTTAATATCTTTCTTTTTGTTGAATCGGGGGGCTCGACTTGACATTGTGAGGTCGTGGATTCAAACCCTGGGCCGGTACTAATGCGGTATTTGGAGTGTGTATTCAGATTTCCATAGTGGCTTTTCTGTAAAATAAAACATCGTGAAGAAGCCTGCCTTAGCAGGCCTTTACCTTGCCTAGCCTTCGTGGGCAAGCCCATGTCCGTGGAATATATAACAGTCTGATTATGCTATGTTTTCTTACTCGATTTATGATTATTTATTTTATATTAGTGTACTTATGTTTTGAAATATTATCGTAGGAATATGTACCTATTACTATTAGATTTAGGTATATATTTTTATTGAATGTTTTTTAATAATGCAATACAATGATTACCTTTCTTAGTACCAATAAAAACTATGAACTATGATTATGATAAATTGTAAAACAATCGTGTAATCTGTAATCATGGAAAATTTAGTTATATTTAGCTGACAACTGCCGTGTAGCTAGTCATATTGTTAACTGTGTAAAATCATTACGAGTGTTATTTTCCGTCATTCCGACCCTAGTCTAAAAAGAAAAGAATAACAAAAAAGAAAACCATTAACATCTGGCACATTCGATATAATTTTTCCGATACAATAACTTATTATAACACTTAGCAAAAGTCACGAGTGAAATCTTTGTTCTTGGCACCCCGGAGCGATCTGGACCGCTTGGAGCGATTGAAATTTAAAATATTGTACCCTTTGCCATTATGCGAGCTTATTCACCCTTGAAATATCCCTAGGGGGCGCCAGGTACTGCGATTGGGGAAAATATTTTACACTTGTTACTAAGGATGTCGCTTTCAAGTCTGCCATTACATCCCTAATCTCATTACACTCTCGAACTTATTCTTAAGAAGCTAGAGCTTCAATTCGCGTATGCCATTTCGTGAATATTTATGAAAAGCACTTAATTAGTTTGTCGAGGATGAAAAATTGTTATTGAAACCGAGTTGATTGAACTGGTGATTCATAACCATGTCATTTTGGATGCGATGGTAATGAAAATGCGATTAATCAAGCGCAATCCCGGCTCGATGGGATTTTTCACTGGAATTGCAATACACTATTTACAACCGGCTTCAAAAAAGGAGGTTCTCAATTCGACTGTATGGTTTTTTTTTGTTTGTATGTTACGCCTTTACTCCGCCAATTAAGAATGGATTTTGATGATTCTTTTTTTATTTGGTAGGTAATACTTCTTTATCGAAATCGGTTCAGCAGATTGGTTATTAAATCAAAATTACTAGAAAATAATATGAAGATATCATCCAGGTAGTCGAAATTGAAGTCGGTTGTATTTTTTTTATAAAGCCTATCATTTGTATTATGTTTTAAAAGTACGAGAACTTAATAAATTTTACGTACCTGCGGAGGTAAAGCGGCTACTTTAGCCCTTTTTTATTTGTATTAATTATCTTATGATTTCTTAGATAAAATCAGGGAAAGGGGAGGGGGTTCATTAAGTTTTTTTTTTTTAAGTTTTAACAGGAAGAAAAATGATGGACCTCCGGCAGGTCTCGAACCTGCATACGAGCAGTCTCTATGGGTTTCCGTCCCAACTGCTCGTATATGCAGGCTCGAGTCCTGCCAGATGTCATAATTTAACTTCCTGTTTAAGCTTTAAAATAAATATAGAAATACCCTAAGTGTGGAAACACTTCATACAAAAATATTCAAACAGATTCACTCTAATGGAAAAAGCGTCTAAGCGTAGGAAAATACAACAAAATTATTATTTAGTGCTTAATACACTATACACACACACACACGCTACACTCACACACCAACACACTAGGTGCAAGCTAATTTGTCCCTTATTCCTTTATTTGTTTACCACGGTGTCTCAGTAGCGCTTGGCTTGATGACGCCAAGCCAGCTGCGCGCGCGTCTTTGCGCTGCAGTGGAATATAGACACTATATTATACATATAGAGTACAAACTAGCTTGAGCTGAAAATAACATGTTGGAAATTTGTATTGTGGTACAAAAATGATTAGACCCTAGTAAATTTCTCTGATTAGACCCAAACAAAACAAAAATGTGTCAAAACCACATCAGTTTTCATGGTTAGACTCGTTTTACATGGGAAGATGATACATCTGATGATGGAGCGGGGAAGTAGGTAGTGGAACTTCTAAATCTAAACGACTAGTATTAGACTCCTCCTCAGACCAATAACTAAATAGTCATAACTCGTAATGGGCAATGTAAGAAATAGACTAATAACGACATAACCGAATAGCTACTTAGTCCAAACGCTGATTTGAAATGACATTTAACGCGATTAAGGCACACTACGTTTAGGTACGCAGCGAGCAAACCTTCTAGACGTGTTGACGTGTAAGTGTTATGAACACGTCTGTTCTAGAGAGGAGACCACGAACCGGCTAACGTAGTGTAGGCAGGGACCGATATCGATAAATGAAAAATATCTATACTTTAAAGAAAATATCGATAACTGTAACCGATACTTCTAAAACATATCGATATGTATACAACTTTTTTCAAATACCGATATAAAGGTTACGATAATTTTATCGATACTCTATACTGATACAGCGTGGCGGTGTCATTGCCAGATTTCTCGGTTCTGCGGTGCGGAGTGGCAACAGCACCCGCAGAGCGCGGATTCTCTTTATTCAAGCGCGGCTTCCCCTCAGGTATCGACGGATTGTTTGTCCGTCTAAATAATAAAATATTTAAAAAAATATGAAAAATAGGACGCAAAAGACAAAACCATGTTTATAGACATTTTGATTTGATTTGAAATTAATAATAACAATTTTAAATCAATGTATTGAAATAAAGTATCGGTATCATTAATGTATTGAAATGAAGTATCGGTATCAATACCGATAAACGGATGCCCAATTATCAGTATATTGCGATATATAGATACCATAGAAATATCGATATTACAGTTCCTGAGCGTAGGACGCCCTGAGATCCGTTGGAGAAACGAAATATGCAGTGGACAGTGGCTGGAACCGAAAAGCTGCATGTAGAGGCTTATGTCTAGCACTGTCTAGCACTGGACTACGAGTATTTAATGGACTGATGCTGATGTTGCTACACAAATTCTCATCATCGGCCCCGACTTATATGTCGGTAATAACCATGTTAGTTCTATTATATCAATCCAGGCAATTCAAAATGTTAGTTACAAAATTAGCATTCCAACTGTGTGCAAACTGTTTCCTAGCCGGCGCACTAATTTTCCAACAGAGTTGTTCATAATATGAAATAAGAGCGATACAGAATTAAATGTTTACTAAACGTTCAGAACGTTATAATTAAGCAAATAACTTCTCTCATTACTGGGCATCAAATACCTATTCTATGCTCTGCTGTAAGTATTCCATGTTGAACAGTTACTGAGGTACGTTGTACTTATCTAGTCCCGCAATTTTCATCACCCTTCTATACCGTGGGGCACTCATCAGCCAGAAGACGTCCACTGCTGGACGTAGGTCTCCCCCTTAATAGGGAGGGGTTGCCATAATCCCCACGCTCGGCAGGCGGCTTGGGGATCACAGTATGCTCACCACCGTTAACAGAGGACGCTGCTGCCCGTCCTCCAGTGGTTCTGGATGCAGTTTAAGGATATACCCAGGTTCATGGGGTCCAGGACCATGTGGGGACGGTCGTGAAGTAATAACTATTATTATATGGACTAAATAACCTGCCTACACTTTGTTAACAAAATGAGGCTATAAGTTTAGTTGAAAAAATAATCTAAATTGGATTATTAAATAAGGTAGTAGAAAAATATCATCATTATCATCATTGACAGATGCGTCAACGATTGTTCGGCCCACTACAGGGGATGGGATGGGCCTCCTCCTTTTTGCGCCGATATTTTCTGTTTCTGTGAATTTTTTGTTGTTTTTTTTTGACAATGCAGTCGAGTTTTTCAATTTTTTAAATATTATAGTTTATTTGTTTTTGTGTTCGTATTTTTTGTGTCGTACAAAAATGTGCCAAAACCACGTAGGTTATCATAGTACTGTACCAATTCTTATTACTTCACTGCTTAGTACGTTTTTTATACAAGTTTTTTTTCTGCAATGGAGTGACGAGACGAGAAGTAGTAGTGCGAGAATTGTAAACTTGTGAACAAAACCCTGCGCCGCACTGCACTGCACTCCACTGATATTACGTGTCAAATTTCTACTGGTCCAATTTATGTAGAACATTGCCCTTTAACTGGCAAAGGTATTTACTTCCCCAAGCGGACTCTGCAATAGTACATTTATAAAGTATTTCAATAGCCATTTTGGAAACTAAGGTACTGAACACATCGTATTGCGAGTGTCGGGTGTTCGAAGCCCGCATTACTGCATATTAGATACAGCCCACTGAGCGGAAGGCCAACGTTTACTTGATAAAATAAATTTGAACAAAACAAACGCATCCGGTGCGCCAATATGAATCCTCTGTGAAGTTGTGCTAAGCGGAATGGAAGCGGAAAAATGGTGGGCTAATACGCGGATACCTCGCGTTCCGTACGCAGGACTAGGGGCTTAGGGGTACCTACAGAAAAACGAAAGCCCTACTTCTTAGATAGAACGGCTGTCAAAACAATGTTGTAAAGCAATTGTATGGAAAACCGCTGTCGCCAGTTTCACACTTATTTGTATAGAAACTACGACGAAAAAATGCCAATGGTCGCCCATTTGAAGTAAAAAGCTTGAAATGCAATTTTGCAACAGATTAAAATTGGAATTGTCATCAAGCGCATTTACACTTAATGCCGGCAAGCGCAGCCCGTCACATTTCGGTTCTATACACTTCTCTCTTCAGTGGGGGCTACTCAATTTTCTAAATGTGAAAATATGCGCTGTGCACATGAGAACTTCGGCCGCAAGATACAAGTCTTTCCCCGAGCCCCGATTTTTACCCCTCACCTGATTTCTGGATAAAGTTTTCTGAATAGTAGGCTCTTGGAATTTTATAATACGCATTCACAGAATAGTTTTAATATTATATTGTTCCGTTTATTGAAGAAAACTATTTTGTAAAAATGTGTACCTGCTCAAATTTTTAGTTTGCTTATAAATGATACTTACTTTCATAATTATAATTGTGGAGTTCTATTTGGATTGTAAGAAATAAAACAGTAGAGTGGTTTTATTTGAATTTTTTTAGTGTTTGATATTTTTGTGTACGTTTCTTAATGTATTTGAATGATTGGTATTTCTTCAATCTTCTTTATGCAATATAGAAGTAGAAATATATATACAAACTAGAGGTCCCCCGCGACTTCGTCCGCGTACGGAAGAAATTCGGCCCGCTCCCAAAATTCACTTTAAATCATCTCGTGTTTTTTTTTACAAATATGATTTAATACTTCTATTTAATATTATTTGATGATATAATATCAAATAAATAAGAAAAAAAGGTACCGGTAAGGGGCTGCATCCAGAACCACCGGAAGACGGACAGCAGCGTCCGCCGGCATTCTGCGAACCTCAAGCCGCCTGCCAAGCGTGGGGATTAAGGAAACCCCTCCCTATTAAGGGGGAGGCCTTCGTCCAGCAGTGTCATCATCATCGTCAGCCGGAGACGTCTCCGGCTGACGATGATGATGACGAAAAAACTCCATCAATCGAGCTTTGAAGATAAGAGTTTAAAGTTGCAACTAAGCCGAATTATTGAAGTGTCACCCGTAACGAGTTGCTGTAGGGCACCCATTCGTTAGCCAACTCTTTTAGTAAAGCGACCCCTGGATAAGCCGGCGCACTGTTAACATTCTTTTCAATAATGATGGAGGGGTAACGCGAGAGCCCTGTGTCTTGTTTATTGGATTTTTTGTTGCAATCTACATATGAATGGGAACAGCAATCTGTTGGACGCTGAACTCTATTGAGTCGCTACCGTCTTGTTTACTTAATTTACTCTCTATTTTGATAAAAGTTTGATCGATGGGTTAAGCTTTGTTATTAAATTAACACACATATTGTGTAAACATTGTATATAAATTGCTATAGAATTTTATAATATGTGCAAATATTATAGTATTTATAAATTTATTTATAATTATTTATTTACACATGATTCACAGTTTACAGTCAAAGCACTAACCAATTTATTCTAGGTAAGCATGACCCATCTCAGACCGCTTTGTTGTTTAACAGAAAGCAGGATGTGGTCAAACGTGAACCTATTTTTTATCGTTTTTATAAGTCTTAAATATTTCAAATTAAAACTAGTTGAAACTTAAACATCTAAAAGTTTCAGGATAAAATTAAACTTTAAAGAAATATTCAAGTCAAAATTTATCGAATATGTTAAAGTCGACTCCAAGTTTTCCTAGGGAAGTTTAAAGTTTCACTGCAAAGTAACACGCGTGTTGGTCGCTTTAATAAGTCCCGCGCATGATAAATAGGATCAAGTGCAGGGACGTACGTATATTTTGTCTCTCTCTATAGAAGCTTAAAATTAATCTTGTGTCCTGTTCATGCTAGAGGGTTGAGGATTTAATACAACGTTTGTGGACTAGAAGACTTAATGAAAGTGTGGCTGTAGTCTAAAGTAGTCATCAAAGTAGAGCATCATTATCGACGGCTTTGTTCTCAGATAAAAAGCTTTTTGAAACGTTATGAAAACGTATGCCGCTTTGGGGTTAAACCAAGCGATGTGGAATAATTTGAATAAACCTACAGACAGTTTTATTTTAATCTGCAGTTGAAACTCAGATTTGTTTTTCATTTCCAGGCTGACCTAGTCCTCTTTGTGGCAAAGAAATATCTTTTTAATACTAGCTTTAAATTCTCTGTTGACTTCTGCTCCGTTTCTGCATTAGTTTTGTTTTCAAAAACATCGTATATTTCTTTCGAAGACATTTTGTTTTTTTAGACATTATTTGATTATTATTTGGACAAAAAAGTCAAATATAATCTCATACAAATTAAAAGTTAAAAGGGCTGATAAGTTCTGCAAATTAATTTAGTTACCTATTATGAATATATATTTTATTAAAAAATATTTTATATTAACAATGACAAAACACTTCACACCAATTTTTACAAAACGAAAACTAAACTGTAACCGACTTATGCGTAAAACACTAAAAAGCATTTCAAACCTGTTTTTGTTAAAAAGTGTTTTGTCTTCTTTTTCAAACTTAAATCGTAATTCGAAAGACAATACACTTTTAAACTAAAATAGATTTGAAATACGTTTTAGCGTTTTATGCATATGACGGCAAGTATTTCTGGACTTTTTATTCACAAGTAAGCTTGTAAATGTCTATTATCAAATTTGTCTCAAACGACGCGAGGAAAATAATGAACATTTTTACAGATAAATTGTGGGAAAACACCACAAAAAAAATTACCATAAAGATAACGTAAAGTTTTTTAAACGAGAAGCATCAAACATGTTGGACAGTTATTCTTTAATTCCTGCGAAATTGAAAGATGCGAGGATTGGCTAGTCAAAAATATGCTTCAAGTTTCTTTTTTTTTTTTTTTTTTGTTTTTTTTAGCTGGAATGTATTTAGCGTTTTAACGTTTTATGCATGTGATGTTAAGTCTTATTGATTATTCTTGGTATTTCGTTATCTAGTTAGAATTTAATGTAATACCTTGTATTACACTAGTGTTAAATGGATCAGCATTTGGGGGTAGGCTGAAATTTTACGAGGACGATCGCTTGTGGCTAGGATCACTAGGAATCTGGTTTAGGCACGCACACAAGCGCGCGCGTGGCACCGTCCCACCGTCGCGAGTCGCTCGTGACGTCTGCGCGCGACTGCTATTACGGGTGGAGATGGCGCTTGGGCCGCGTGCTCACTTCATATGGGACTCAGCTCTTAAAAGGAATGTGATTGGATATTGGTATACATAACCTTATAAATCAAAGATGCCCGGCCTAATACTAATGTAAATAAGTGGAATTTTAGCTTTCAGTTGTTTTCAATATATCTACTACCTTATACCTACCCACTGGGGTTCCTATATTTTAAGCATTTTATTTACGTAACCGAACATAATTCTGAATGGTAACATTGCACTTGAGCCCCAAGATACAGGCCTCGAGCCTAGTTTGGGGCTCACCGTTAATTACCTTGATAAAAAAATAACTGTATTTTTTACTATGTACCTAATTTAAGCAAATATGTACTTCTCTATGTGGTTGGTAATAAAAACTATTCTATTCTATTCTAAGTAAGGCAGCTACCAATACAGCAGCAACCAATATTTGCCTGACTCAATATCTCCCAATTAAATGGCCTAACGGATGTTTTTTCCACCGCTGTAACAACATTATAAACTGTCAACAAAGCGTAACGCACGTGCCGCGCGGAGGCAACACAAAAGACCATATTTCAGTTGCAGCTTGACTTCATTACTTTACCAAAAATTAAGCTACTTTCAACTCTAAAGCTTATACAGATAAAAGCGCCGAAAGAGGAGTAATATACACTGACTGAATAAGAATTAGATACGCACACATGCGTCTATAAAATAAGGGTTGGTATAGTAACAGCCAAGTGTATCCAAGTCATTAGAATTCGTGAAATAGTTCAAGTGTTTTGCATATATACTAGTTGTATTGTTTTAGGAGATATTCGTTTTATTGCTTTGCCTAGCATACATACATATACACACATTATGCATACATTCACGGGCTTTCCCTACTGGGGAATGTAGAGACAATTATTATATTCTTTACAGTTGCTACGAAAGAAGCATAAGATGTAAAACTAGAAAACTAGAAAACACTAATATTTCACTTCTTCTACGAGTACTTTCCTGGCCCTGGCCCCTAGCACGCGCTGAGGACTAATTGGTCTTTGGACTAAGTGATAAAGCTAGAATATGGATACGTCTATCTCGTTTTCGCGGGAAAAAAATAAGTGGATAGACGTTTATCACGGCTCGCGTGTTAGCCGGGCTGAGCGTTTAATTATACATTTTTATGTGTTGCAAGTAATTTTGACTTAGCATTTCTTTTTTAAAACGTCTTCAATTTGGTCATGATAAGTTCGTTCACCTTTTTTTTTTGTACAGTCTAGTGACGAGATGAGCAAGACTTTCACCTGATGGTAATCGTCACGCCTGCCACTAACAGTAACAGTGCCAGAATTGTGAACTTGCGAACACAATCCTGCGCCGCACTGCACTACGCTCGTCACCCAGAGATATTAGATGTTAAATCTCTTCATACCTACCTCGACCCTTAACGACTTGCCTATTCACAATCGCCATATAGATACGTTTTGTCAATTTTCTTACATTTCATATCCTTCCTACGCTTAAAATAGGTTGACTAAGTGTCATACAATCTTATAAGATGTTGTATCTTTTATGCAACATTTATTTTAAGTATTATTAAATGGAGTGAGTTTTTTCTCAGCGATAGTTTTTGTTTCTTTTGAGATAATCTCGGAAAGAACAACCCAAACATAGTTGACAAACAAAAAACCAAGTGATCTAAAATGAGCTCAGCGTTTTAATATAGCTTTCAAGTGTTGGTAAGCTAAAAAGTTTGAGTTAACCAATGAAGGAAATTCTGCTAAACAAACCTTTTCAAAACCATCTATCTAAACCAAACCATAATATCTAAAAACCCTATTTATACGAAACCATCCAATTAACATTGATTTATACGACCTTTACCGAAATTACACTTAGATCTATAGAATGTCCAAGACCGTCACTCTGGGAAAGGTCGCATTTAGAAACAACACGTTAAACTTACATAAAGGCAAAAGGAAACTACCAATAGACCACGGAACAGATATAATGAGGAGATGGCACACATTTTTTTTCTCTACAAGATATGCGTGTGACGAAGGCATCTCTACATGCAATCATCTTTCTCCGGGGTAAATATAAATAGATGGCAGTATAATTTTCTCTACAACAATGTAAGACCTGCCCGAGGCGAGGAGGTCGTTACATGAAAACCTCCTTTTTCTATCACTATTCGATTGATCCTGATCTGCATCTAGAACCATCGGTGGACGGGCAGCAGCGTCCTCTTGGTTAAGGGTGGTGAGCATATTGCGATCCCCAAACTGCCTGCCAAGCGTGGGGATTATAGCAACCCCTCCCTATAAAGGGGGAGGCCTTCGTCCAGAAGTGGACGTCATCTAGCTGATAGTGTGTACGATTGAACGTAACACTTGTCGACCGAGTTGATATACATTTGTTGTCCACAGATTTATTCATTTATTTTTATTGTACGTGTCACTTATTTAACTTGTAGAAACAGAAGTATTTATTATTTCAATTTAGAGCATTCCTGCAAAATGTCTTGCGTACGCGTGTAATTTAATGCGTTACACATTTACTTGGACCACCTCCCTTTTGGATATTCTCTGTGGAAACTACCAGTAGACTGAGACAAAGCGCAGTCATCAATACACAAGCCTTCGAATGTTAGGGTACAGTACATTAGTAGTAGATTAATATACCTATTTGAAGCTATTGGCGGAGTAGATGGTAGTACGCAAACTTTGTATGAACTCTTTAACTCTGCACGTACTACTACATTGTGTATAGAGAAAATAAGTATGTTGGCTAGGATTTTTTAGTTTAGTCTGTCAATATACTGCATTTTTTTCGTTTGAACTGTGGTCATCTGATGTTGACTGACGGTGTGATCAAATATGGTAAACAGACCGAGATTGGAATGGGAACTCTCTCTCTAGTGCGATTTCTGTAACATAATATCATTAGGTGTTAGTGACAAACTTTTTTTGAAAAAAAGGTGGTAGCTAGCCAGACGTCCACTAAAAAGTACTCAACCACCATGTCAAGGTTTGCTCGTTGTATGCGAACGCCTTCCTCAATAAATATAAATTGCAATAAAAAGATACGTTTAGAAAATATGTAGCGCTTATAAAGCATACATGCATAATCGACCTGTTATTAGTCCACTGCTGGACCAATTCTAATCAATAACATACAACAATTCAATCAATAAATCAATTCACTGCTAGGCCAATTCTCAAAGGGCATTAGGCCATATTCACCACGCTGATCCAGTTGCGGGTTGGAATTCACATATATCATTGAATTTCTTCTCCGTATGTATATAGGTAAAGGGAGGTGCCTTTAAGGGAGAAGCCTTCGTCCAGCAGTGGACGTCTTCCGGCTGTTGATGATGATGATGATGATGATGTATGTAGGTTTTCTCAGGATGGTTTCCTTCACCGAAAAGCCTGTGGGATGAAAATCCTTACTCTAAAGGCCGTCACAGGCGACGAAGATGCTATAATATTACATGTTAAGATTAAATATTTAATTAAATTAAATTTATTAGAATTAGATTAAATATCGCACTCCATACATTTTTGAAACAAAAATTATATTTGTCATTTGTTTTGTATGAGTAGCGAAATTGAAATGTGTTCTAAGCTAACATGAAATATTATTGCATCTTCATCGTGTGTGACGGCTTTAAAGGTGATGATACGGCCCCACGATTTGAGCCCACGAGCTCACAAGTCCGAGTCTGATCTCTATCTAGAGATATACGAGTCACGAGGCTATTCAGCGAAGATTCCTGCGGTCATTGTGCAGTAGACTTGGTCTTAGGCGTAAGTTTAAGGAATACTCAGACAGGATATAGAAGTCTTCCGCTTCGCGCTGATAAAAAAGTCTCAATATTAGACTCTAATACAAAATAGTTAGACTCCAATGTGATAACTACATTGGAGTCTAACTATTGCAAGTTTCTGTACTGCGCGTATTAATTATTCTACACTATTGCCCTACCCTCTCTTATTGGAAGTCTTTCGATACACGCAATGCTCATTTGACTCGGATCACTAACTCGCAGGTTTTGTGATTGGCCGGATTCGTTTCTCGATCAAAAACTCATAATGTTACTCGATCGAGCGGAATAGGCCTCGGTTTGAGTGAAAATGAATTTTGGACTAATCAAGATTTGCGGCATATGAAGATGAGAATCGAAATTGTGTGACGATCTGAAATCCAATTTGTAATTTCTAACTCGAATCTTTCGAAATGTATTTTCTTAATCAGATTCATAGAATTTTTAGACGACGACGTTTGGAAAATTTCGTTTGTTTATTTTTCAATTTAAATTGATACGAGTATATTTATTGAGTATGAGTTACTTAATGAAATCTCCCTAACTAGCAACCCTTATTACGAATAGCTTTGTATCATCAAAAATATAAATAAAGGGAGACAGGTGAGCGTTAAAAAATAAACAAGCTTATTCAATTCCATTGCATTTTCAATAATTCAATTGCACAGTTTCAAAGTAGACTTAAATTTAATACACGCGTTGGGATCGGTTCATTTAGTTTCAGTCGATGCTTGATTAAATCCGTTCCGTGAATTATTATTTCAATTGTTTCACACGAATTAATATCAGTATTATCTACGCAAATTAGAATTGGTTTGAGTTCATTTGTTTTGTATATCCCGCGGGTGGACGTAATTTCATGATGTATTAGGATTGTTAGCAGGTTGATGAACCTGATTATATCATCCAATAATGTAAATGTCTGTACCATATTATTAGGGAGACATCCTGGAGTAACTTAAGCACAACATAATCCTACATAATTATGTTAAAAAATAACAACTCAAACTTTAAAACGACAACATATATTTAAAGTTGGTATGTTAAAGGTTACGGAAGTAAACGCACAATTTTAAGGGCATGCTTTTAATAGTTACTAGTTATAGAAACCAATGGGGAAGAAAGGTTCTTGAGTGGCGACCGCGAACCGGAAGACGCAGCTTAGGAAGGCCTCCCACTAGGTGGACCGAAGACATTGTAAAAGTCGCGGGCAACCGGTGGATGCATACGGCAGGTTGTCGTACAGTGTGGCAGTCTAAGGGGGAGGCTTTCGTTCAGCAGTGGACGTCTCTGGGCTGATGATGTTGGAAAGTAAAGATCATAGGAGGAGGAAGAAGATCATAGCTAAGAGAGAGCCAGTTCTTCCCAGGCTAGATATGTTTATCTATCTGCATTGGTATCTACAACTGCACCGTCACTTAACATTAATGGTCTTACTTAAAAAAACATCTCAACCGTTAATCACTGCTCTCCGCTTAAGATGCTCTGCCATCTTCTCTCTGACGTGAAGTGTAACATGCAAGAACAAGACAGAGAAGTTTAAGCAGTGACGAAGAGAATCGACATTATTTTAGTAAGGCTGTAAGTGTCTTGTGGTCATACACTTAGCCTGTCGATCATAAAATAACTTAAGTACAATAGGAATATTAATAAGTATCTCATATTCAGCAAACATTTTACTTGCCTTACAATAAAATCATTCAAGTCGAATAGAGATAACAGCATTAATTTTGTTAATCAGTAAAGTAAATTTATGTCCAAGGTTGAAAACTAAAGGATTAATTCTTAATATTTTTGTTGAATTAAACTGTTGGATTGAACTATGAGTAAATTAAATTAATTTGAGTTCAAGACTTTATTAGTGCTATAACGACCTAGACTTATCTCGGATTAAAATAGGAGCACTCAGCTGGTTAATTCAAATAAAAAGCAATACGATTATGATCAGAATCTTGGAGTTTTCGCTCGCGAAGGGCACCTCGCCCCATCTTTGCACTTAAGTAGTCATATTAACAGTAAGAGCTCTTAGTTGCAGTCGCCACGGAATGAATATATTATGATATTAGTTCAAGTATCTTAATATTTCAAAGCTATGATAACCAATACTTTTCTATGAAAAAAATAATAGTAGGTAGTCAAATTTAGTGATTTCTGGTTATTGGACGTAAGAAATCTTTTTCGTTTCATTGGAAGAATAAACGTTACGAGCAAGTTTCAATAGCCCTTTTTTTTGATAAAATACGTTTGGATGCTTACTATATAACTCTTAGCACTGTCTTTACTTACTGTAATTACTCCTTTATCCACATTCGTAACAAAAAATTAATAACAAGCTACGAAAAAAAAAAAACCCAAAATTCTGCTGAAATGATCATGGGTAATGTTTAAAAGCGTCTGTTTCTCACATTACTTGTTCAAGTATCATATTCAGAAAAAAAAGAAAAGAAAGAAAATCAGAAAGAAAGAAAGTAAATAAGATATCAAAAACAATAAAAAAAAAAACAAAAAAAAATGAGAAAAATAATGAAAGAAGAAGTTCACAAAAACTCGGAAAAGAAGACGAAGGAGAGAGATAAAGTAAATTAATTCTCGGGGAGTTTCAGAAAATACATTATTTTATTATTACTTGTTGCTTATCACCATGTCTGTCACATGTCTTTAGTTAAACTAATTTTTTTTTAACTTATACTTATCATAAAAAAACTAATGACTGTACAAATTTAACGACTTATTTTAATTTAACCTCTGCGAGGTTTAGTAGGTGCTAGTTACCGAAACCTTTGTTGTAATGTAACAGAGAATAAATATTAAAAAAAAAAAAAACTAAAGTATGAATTTGGCGCAATTGACTACAGAAATTTTAACATTGATAATGATGACAATTTTCCATGGTAATATTACCATTAAGCTTACTGAATGAGCTACTGCAATAAAATATATGGTGTCGCACCAGTCTCTCGCGATCTTTAACTTAATTTGAGAGAACCCAGCGAAGAAAGTATTCAAAGAAATTAGCCGGTTAATTCGGGTAATGATAGCGGCTAATGTGATTAATAACTGAAGCCCGAGATTGGAGCTCAGAAATTACTACACTTAGCAAGTCAAAGCAAGTTGGATTAATTATTTTTTGTGATTAATTTTGGGGTCGTGCCTGTAAGGTAAGATAAGAAAACTTTTAACACACTTACGGGTACATTAACCAATAACGATTTAAGAGGGAATCCGGTTTGCGAATCTCCATACAAATGTACTCCCCTATTTTTTTTCTGGAAATTGTCTCTAGAGCTAAGCTCTAGAATATTTTAATTATAAGAAGATAGAAGACAGAGACATGTTTACAGCAGACCTAGACTTTATAAATAAATATCTAGAGTAATTATCCAGGAAGAAAATAGGGGAATACTTTTGTATGGAGATTCGCAAACCGGATTCCCTCTTAAGAATAAATGCTGGTTTTATCGCTACGAGCAACTCCTAACTACAAGGTCAGCTAAGATAAGAAATAACGTTATCAGACTTCATAAATACCTATCAAAACATAAATATTTTGTTTAAAACATAGTTATGTAGATAGGTACTTTTTCGTGGTAGAACTTTATAGCAGAGTCCTCTTGGTGAAGCACCACGCTTTTTTTAGTTATTCGATTCGAGTTATTCTGATTCGCCAAGCAGTAGTGTGCAAGCATTACTGTTTTTCGGTTTGAAGGGCAATGTTCCCAGATATATTACGGGGCATATAGAAGTTTCACATCTAATATCACAGGATGGCGAACGAGGAAATTCATCATAAAATGTCATAATATTATTATTTACTATTGTTGATTTAAGAGATACTCCCAGATTCAGCTCAGATACAACACTTTATTGTTAGTTAGGTAAAAGTTACACGACAATTTGTACGTCCTACGCTATTCGCTATTTTTACTAGAGAGAGAGTGAAAGCTAATCTACATCCTCCCATAGATAATGCTAAAGCAAAAGCAAGTCGATTAATAATCGATATCCAATATTTAGTCATTTATGTTATTAGATTCGTTCCGTAAAAATGTGTATACCACGCTCTCATTTTGGAGATATGCACTGCTACACGCTACACACAACGAACGAGACAAAATAAGCGACGAAAATGTCAAATTAAAAGTTTCTTTACATTATTTAGTGGCGAAATAGGGTAGAGCCTCATTATACGTGATTAAATATTGTGTGTGGGTGACACAAAATATTTAATCAGTGTGTCAGCATAAACAAAAGTTTAAGCTACCCTAGTTCAACACTGGAGTAGACGAGTTTTAAAGTGAACTGTTGTTTAGAAAAACTTATACGATGGTAATGAATTACTTATAAAAAGGACAGGCAACGAGACAATATATTTGACGTCAAACGGATCGTATTTAGAGTAGGAGCAACATAGAAGAAAAAAACAGAATTACAATAAATGACTGGTTTTTTTATTGTCCTATTAAAATGTGGCCCATAAATATAGCTGATTAATGAAAAAAATATGAAAATCTGATCAAAAATAAGCAACTTATAAGCATTTTAATATCATGCTAGACAGAGAGAAGAAACAGCAAATCGTGACGTCACTTCTCTGTACGCCATATAAATTCTATTCTGACAAGTAAGGTGTGACGTCTTTATTTGTTTTGTGGGAAAGGGACAGAGTTGTCTCTAACAAAAACTTTAAACGCTCATATATCAGAACATTAATAACCGATCTTCATTATTTTTTCAATAAACATACTATATTTACTTAAATTCTTCATCAAAGCTATTGATTTCAACGATATAAACATCAGTCTCTACCCTATTAAAATTAAGTTAATTAGCAAGGTAGGTATGAAAGGTGGGAAAAGATACGTTCCCCCTTTTTATTACGATGTTTCAAAAGTGGTAAACTATGTAATAATGTACATTTGTAAACCAATCAATTTGTCTATCTATTATGTACCTAAGTATTAGTATTAGAATACACATTAAAAAAAAATGTAGGTAAGTGTGTGTGTGTGTTATGATGTTTGTGTGTGTGCCTATGTGTTTTTATTGAACATAAATGTATCCGTACCTATACGTGTATCTACGTACAAATGCTATTAAAATTATTATTGTATAGTTTTAAAATACATAACTGTTTTTTTAAGGCATTCATTATACAAAAGCATGAGATTCCTTCAATCTTAGTTATGTGATGTTTGGCGGGAACATAAAAGGCATGTCGATGTTTTTTATAATTTTTCAAATTTTGTGTTATTTCAAGTATTATAAAAATGGTGGCGTTTTATTCATTATGTGTTTATTTAAGTGAATGTGTAGATACTAGTGATAGCAAGTGATTTAATGTGGCGAACCATGTCTTTTCGTAGTGTTTTCAGAACTCCGAAGAAACTCGTAATAAAGTTGCAAAGACTTGACTAGGGCATGATTGGGCTTGACCGTAACATATTACTGTGTGTGATTTTTATTGTGACTCAGAGTTAATTGTCTGGAATTAATCAAAAACCTGAAATATTATTATAGAAGAATACTTGACATTGGAAAATGCACAAAGTGTGACGTCATAATTCTCGAAGAAAGAACAAAAAACATTTAATTAGTAGCCTTACTGTTCTATGCCGTACTTGTAAGTAATAAACAAGAACTCCTTTAAACTTGTAATAACTTTGTTTACGCCAGTTTACTAAAATGTGGACTAGTTCATCAAATTATTAGTTTCGGGACGTTTCTTGGGAATTCGTTTTGAATTTTGGTACTGCTGTGTACATTTTGGTCAAGAAGTAGTTAATTTGACATAGATTTGTAAAGATTAAATTAATATATCGGTTCAAAAGGCAAGTTACATTTTGGCCTAGTTTATACAAGGTGTAATGGGATTTTTTACCACTAGGCCACCTGCGGATGGAAAATGTCCTGAGCCTTTAGTTACGTAAGAAAACAGAAAAATTGTTCACGTAGCCCGAGAACAATTATTATCCACGTCTATCAATAAAACCTTTAAGTTTAGATACCAGGGCCGTACCATGAACGCTTATTCCGGGGCCGAATACGCTTCGGACGCTGCGCGACTGTGAACTTTATCGCCTGGTAATAAGGTTCGCGGTCGCGCAGTATTGGCAGTTGAACCTATTCGGTCCCGCTATAAGCGGTTAATGGTACGGCCCACCAGCAAAAATACTACTTCGCCTGTATTATTGTACCCTAGGTACCAAAAAGTGTGAGAGACGGTAAACTTCCGAAATAATAATCAACATTGCATTTTGGAAAAGCTTTTGGTGTGTCAATGTCGAATCTATAGTTTTTAATATCCTTGCCGAAAATACAAATTCTTTCTTCGTCGTCAGCTATAAGACGTCCACTGCTGGACGAAGGCCTCCCAATAGAGAGGTGTTGCCATAATCCCCACGCTTGGCAGGCGACTTGGGGATCGCAGAATGCTCACCACCGTTAACCAAGAGGACGCTGTGCTGCCCGTCCTCCGGTGGGTCAGGTTGCAGTTTAAGGATATACCCAGGTCCATAATTCTATCTTAATGTCTCTCAAAATCAATCCCGTAGAAAATCCGAGTTCATATTCCTTAATGAAAAGCGCTCTGAAGCTTCCAGCTGCGCTGTAGACGTTTTATTTATTAATACAATTAACTCTGAACGTATCGGACTTTGTACTTAAAGCTTGTTTAAAAATTTAGCGCCAGTTTTCTCTCGTGAAGTTGTTGCCCCCGCGAGCCTTCAGTCTTAATTATTACTTTGGGAAAATTAAGACTGTCGTTTATCCCAGGAGTATCCGGAGTACCCCCAGAGTGCCCGACGAAGGTTTTGCGCCTCCATTTATCTAAATGTACTTTGTCTTGCTGGGGCGTTGTTCTCGATATGTAGAGAGGCGCTTGGTCATATTTTTTTTAGTAAGCAATGTAGTTCAGCTTTCAACTGCCTGTTTAGTATTCCCACGAATATATTTTTGTCAATTTTATAGTATTTTTTTATTAGGACATTAAGTTTTTTTAATAGTGGTAGGGTGTTGCAGAGTCCGCCTGGTGAATTATCTCACACATTTGCCAGTGATTCAAGCGCCAAGCAGTAGTGTGCAAGCATTACTGTGTTTCGGCTTAAAGGGCAATGTTACCAGAGAGATTACTGGGCGTGGAGAGATTTGACATCTAATATCATATATATATTTTATGCGGAAGAAATACGGATCGCTCCCAAAATTCTCCACTTTAAATCATTCCTAGGAAACTCTACCGACTCTATCGACCTCCCCCCCCCCCCCCCCAACTTCCCTTCCTTTGAATGAACTACCCAAATATCAATTTTCATCACTATAACCTAACCTAACCTAACCCAAAGTTTCAACTATACTATAAAATTAAACTTAAATTTAAAATTTTAGCTCTAACAACGACTCCACGCCTGTACTCGCCCCGACTGGCTCAAAGTAATGACGAGCGTTAAGTACATTACCTATTGTAGTACTTTGAGGCATCCACATCTACTCGCTCGCGAACGTATGAACTGCTTTTACTCTAATTATGAGCCCGACACTTTAATATTATTACGTAATGCAGGGGCCAATGCCATCCTTTCCCTTTTATCTACATTGCGCCTTGGCTTTTACTTCTACCTAGCTCATTTAATGTTAGCATAATGACGACGAAGAAAACATTATAAATAAAGTAAGGAAGTCAGTTTACTTATAATATACTCTTCATTAAGCTGTGGTGGTGATGGTATTGGTAGATTGGTAAGACCTAACGCGTAATGGTAAGAGCGCTAGATTCTTGATCTCGAGGTCGTCGTATCAAATCCCGAGTGTGACCAATGATATTTTTGAAGTAGGTGTTTGTGAGAATTTTACTGCTTACTGCATACCACTAGGTTTCGGTGAAGAAAAACATCGTGAGGAAACCTGAATTCATCCGAAGAATAAACTCAATGGGCGACGACAGACGTATAGGCCGTATGTGGATTCAATAACTCGCAACTGGGCCAGAGTGGTGGTTATGGCCCAATTGCCATCGTAGGTAGGTCTATGTTGGATTATATTGTAGGACAAGAATGTTGTGGAAGCTGATGATGTCGAAACAACATTTTGCGACATATTCATTTTCGGCGGAAGACATTGGTATGAGGAGTACCTCCTATTCATTACACTGTCCACACACAAATACAAACACATCACACATCAACAGCCGGAAGACTTTCACTGCTGGACGAAGCCAAATAGGGACGGGTTGCCATAATCCCCACGCTTGGCAGGCGGCTTGGGGATCGCAGAGTGTTACCACCGTTAACTAAGAGGACGCTGCTGCCCGTCCTCCGGCGGTTCTGGATGCAGTTTTAGGACATACCCAGGTCCACTCCTATCATTTATTGTAACTGTTGTTTTCCAAGAACAAATTATAGTCTGCAACATGACTCTCCTTTAAACTTCTGACCTCCTGGTACTTTACAAATCATATAACTAAGCCGTGGACCTTTTTTTGTACCAATTGAGAATAACCATTGAACGAACTGGGTAAATAAGGACATAGAAGGAATTGGATTGTACGAACTGGGAAATCATCTCACTAGTTTGCAGTGCTGGAGTGCATTGGTACCCCAATGCACTCGGGACCAGGAATGCTAACTTTGATGACACTCCTTTAACGTAGATACATATTGTAGTGGTAAACGATACCCGTCTGTCCTTGACTCTAGTGATCGTTTTGCTTATATGTGAGTTTATAGCCTAATAATTTTAATTTAAAATTGATCGTCTTTTTCTTTGAATTGGTAAGGGTTATTGTATTGTATCGACACAGATCCAGCTAGTTGGTGGTTTCTTTGTAAGGATGAGTACGTCTACAGATAGTTGTAAATAGTATTTTATATCTTTAGTAGCAAGAACTCCACGGCTTATACCCGATTGCACAAGTATACATTCAGGCTTGTCAGCTTGAGAATAGCTTTGAAAGATAGCGTTAAAAGTCTAGAGCTTTAATTGAGTTAAAGGTTAGCTGAGCTGAATAATTAGTGAGGTATTATAATTATCCTGACAAGTAGCTGACTTGTGGTACATTGTGCAAATCTGTAACTGATATTTTAATTGACTCACTCTGCTGCGACCTAGCCTACATCCTTTAAAAAGGAGAGTGCGGAGCACTGCTTCTGCGGATCGTTAGTCTTTGGCGAGAGCGCCTTACAAGACGGTACCTCAGGGTACGGCCTTCTCGTATGACATATGTACGAGTACCGGATTTAAACAAAGTTCGGTGGCCACCGAAGTCGACTCACGTCCGCGACACGCAACTCTGCATTGTGTCAGTTATGAGTGTGTGAGGAGTGCGAGCCAGAGTCACAAAAAAAACCAGGCACGGGAGATTTAATTCTGCTGAGTCGGTATTACCGACCTAAGGATACATTAATAAGAAACATAGCATATCTTCATGCCTCGTTGGGATATCGTGAATATCACAACTGTCCAAGATAACGTAAATCCTAGCCGATACATTACTATTCCAAAAACAGGGTGACGTTATTACTATTTAGTTGGTTAATGGCTCTATCAGATTCTCACGGGAAACAATGCTGGTACATTTGATAACATTTATCTAACTGGATGAAATGTGCCTATAATGACTCACTAAGATGGCTTAAGGCACTGACTCGGTGACACTGAGCTGAAGCTCTTAATGTCTAGGATCTGGCTACTATTTCCAGTTGTCTGTGCTCATCAGGTAAGCGGTGACATGCCATAGAGAACCCTACCTGTAGTGCAAGTAATAGTTCAATATATTTGATACTTATTCAATACCCACCACAAGTATGTTCGGAGACTTGTTGTCGTCTGTCGCTGCACGAAGTCCTCGATATCCTGCTGCAGCACGGAGCGTCCTAGATAGGGATGGTCTAGGCTCGTCTTAGGCCACTAAGAAAGAATAGGAAGAGACCTTGTCTCATTCTTGTGTGAATGTAAATAGAATGAAGTTTATCGGAAAGACCTAGATTTAGGTCGGTAGAGATGTGAATGGCATACTAGTTCCCTACGATCGAGTGGCTCCGGCAATGCCCGTAAGCGTTACAAGTTACTTGTTTGTTCTTAATAATAGCTTCCATTAGTTATGTTTAGTTAAACCGGCCTTCGGTTCGTGGGGATACTATATGCCAGTCCCTGCCTGCCTATCAAGGTGTTAGGGTTCATAGAATAAAATATACAAATTAAACAAGTCATTTGGGCGATATAAGGGTTTATTAAGACTTTGATTATGTAATAGACGCCTATGGTTAGAAAATACAATCTGTTCGTCTTTTGCAATAAACATAATCTTAGTCTGTTTATACGCCCCGTAAACCAGATGCGGAATACGGAATGTAGGATACTCGACTGCTAGTGTGGCATTTCCTTACCCAGAAAGCGAATATCCAAGCGAAAACTGGTAGGAACGATCTGCCTGATTCTTAGGAATAAAACCCCGTTCGCCCTTCTCTTTACTAATGTTATTTAATCGACTCTACATTAATTTATATTAGTCTCCGTTCCTTGGTGTTTATTAATTGATTATTAGGTCAACCAGTGCTTTATGATACTTTATAGACGTTTCGCACAATGTCATTAGAATTATTTTACTGAAATATAGTTTGGTAAGGTGATTAGATTTAATGGATTTGACAGTTATTGGTTACTTTGTAAAACTTGGTCTGATGTAAATTATTATTGAACTAGAACGTACTATGAAATACTCAATCTCGATAGTTAATTGTCACGGCCAAGGTACGGAAGTTTTATTATATAATACCAAAATAACACATTAATTATCAGAAAAGAACACACACGTTATATCAGATTAATACAATAAGGACAAATCAGTGACGCTAGTTCATTTAGAGCATAGTTTATATAGGTAACAAAGATACTGTTAATTAGGTGGCACCCATTAAATAAGGTGGGCTCTCATTGCGGCAATACGCTCGTAGCGGTATCGGTACTGTATTCACTCACTGGTAATACAAATGCAAGGAGGTAGCGCCAAGAAGAACTTAGGTAGAGTAACTTGTTCCTCAATACTTTCCAAGATCAGATTAGTTATTACTGCTCTAAAGGAACCAGGTAAAAGATGAGAGTCATACATCATTAGTACATGCGGAATACTATACAATTACAGGCCTCTAATTCAACAAGAATAAAGTGAGCAAGAGATATATACATTAGGCCAAAAGCCCTTCATTTAGACTTGGTAACATGGCTGAATTAAGATCTATTTATTTCAAAGGGTGATTCATTTCCAGCGGTAATGAATCAATTACTTATGAGCATACCTGAGTGCGTTGGTTCGTTTAGTTCGTCTCTGTTCGCACAATGTGGTAGTACCACATCTATAGTAGCTCGAGGTGCGAAGCACCGCTTTAAAATGACTTTCGTGATTCTATAAACAATATACATAGCGGGCCATATGGCGCACGCAATTAGGATCCAGTACCCGGCGATACGCTTTGCATAGCATGGACTTAGATAAGAGTCAGGTCCCGCCACATGGGGTCCTTCTAGGCCATTTGAACATAGGTTACTCAGTATCAGTTTAATATCGACTTGAGTGTGAAGAATAGAATATCAGTACTTTACCGACAGGCGTCCTTTACCGGAATTTCACTGATTATAACACTCTTTAATAGCTCACTTGCAATGGAACAATCTTACCATTAGCAATATTATTAGAGAACAGACACGTCTACACTGCTTGACTCGATACTACTCACTGTGTCCTTCCCTCTGTCGTTCGGTCCCAAGAGAACGCGTACATCTGTTATACATATATCAAGTAAATTTATGGTCCCTTTTTGTTCTGAGTTCGTTTGACACATTAAAGATAAAGATATTAAAGATAAAGATATTTATTTAACAGAAGAAAAATTACAGTAATTATACAGAGAGTAAGTACACAGACTTATCCAGTAACAAAAACAGCGTATTCAGTCAACTCTAAGTATAAAAAAACGGTTAATCGACGGGCCCCAAACTAAGCACAGAGCTTGTATCTTGGAGTCCGAGTGCCGAGAATACAGATACAAGTGTTTTTCTAATGTGTCTAAACTAACTATTATATAAGGCATCATTTTTAAATGACGGAAAGTATAAGTAAAATACCATGCACTTAAAATACTAACTTAAGAAAACAATACAAATAATCATAAACATACTCATTTCATCGCTTTGATACACTCACAAAAAGACGGATATTTATGTTTCGAAACTACCTCTCACTATATAAGCCATGGACAAGACCTTCGGTCTCATCATAGGACAACATTAAGAGCCATTCTCTGATGGATCTCTTAAAGGCAGTTTTAGTGACATCTGGCTTCTGACAGACTCTCTTACATATGATGTTGTACACGCACGGAAGTGAATATGCAGGACTACGTTTAGCCATCAGTGAACTGGCTCGAGGGACAGGAATTCTATAAGAACGTTTATTTTTGACAGCATCGTAGTCAGAGTGAGTTTTTACGCTAATATGAGTTTTAAGGGCAGCATTGAAGAGAAAGAGCTGCCTAACACGCAAGACTTTGAACTCAGCGTAAAGTGAGTCAGTGGGGAAGCGAAACGGTTTGCGTAGCATCACTTTAATTAAAGCTCTTTGTGCTCTCTCTACTGTCATAAATATAGTTTGTCCTGCGCTGCCCCACACTGTGATGCAGTACTGTATTATAGATTGACATAACGCAAAGTAAATTTGTTTCAGTAAAGGAATAGGGGTGCAGTCCCGGAGGTTCTTCATGACAAATATCAGTTTGCGCGTGCGTGATGCAACGTTTATTATATGCTGCTTGTAAGATAGGTTCCCGTCAATGATTACGCCGAGATATCTCATATTGTTGACACGGCTTATGGATGTACACGAGCAGGAGGGAGACGAAGACTTACTGTACGAGCAGTAGTGGATTTTTAGTTCCAGGTGTTGAGATGGAAGAGAAACACAAGTCTTCGTGAAGGCAATAAATTTAGTTTTGATGGGATTCAGGGTAAGCAGATTTCTATCCAGGAGTCTGGCCACAATAGACAATCCATCTTCTGCTAAGCTATATACTCGGTTCCACGTATCCCCATGAAATACGATTGCTGTATCATCCGCGTATGTGACAATTTCTGCGTTAGGCAGTTTACAATTTAATATTTCGTTTATGTAGAGAATAAACAAGGTGGGACCGAGTATACTGCCCTGTGGAACCCCAAAATTGATAGACAGATGATCGCTGGAGTAGTTAGCAACTTTAACATATTGCATTCGGTTTGATAAATAACTTTTAAACCACTCCAGTGCCACCCCCCTAACACCGAAGACCTCCAGCTTCTTTAGAAGCAGACCAACCGAGATCGAGTCGAAGGCTTTAGCCAAGTCAAGGAATACGCCAATGCATTTGTCTCCCTGGTCAACGTGAGAGGACACAAGGTTTGTAAGGCGTGAGGCAGCGTCTTCGGTTGATCTGCCTCGTCGGAAACCAAACTGTTTTTCGGAGATAAGATTATGTTTATCCAAGTGCTTGATCAGTCTATTGTTTACCAGCTTCTCTAGCAATTTAGAAACTACACTAAGTAAAGCAATGGGCCTATAATTGTCTGGAACATTTTTGAGGCCACTTTTATGGATAGGGGACACTGCTGCCACCTTCCAATATTCTGGGAAAGTTCCGGATTCTAAACTTAGATTAAAGATGAAAGTTAACGGTATAAGAATAGAGCTTAAAGATTTTTTTATTAATTTGACTGTTATAGAGTCTGGCCCAGGGGCACTGTCACTTTTTAGGCTGGCGATTGCATTTGATATTTCATAAGGATCGGTGGGAAAGAAGAAGAGCGAGTCATTGCAGAGAGAGGTCAATCTGTGGGAACTGATCAGAGATTCTTCAGTTTCGTTTAACTTTGTAAGAATAGCATCAGCGAGGTTCTTCCCTACCGAAGTAAAATGCTGATTGCAATGATTAAGAGGATTTTCATTTCCTTTAAAGCGAAGCAACTCAGATGATGCATCAGACTGTTTAGAGGTGTAGCATATATTTTTAATCGTTTTCCATAGACGCTTAGGATCGTCTTTGTTCTGTGCTAGGAGTTGACTGTTATGTTGATTTTTAATATTATGCAGTAGCTTGTTACAGAAGTTTCTGTATCTGACATAGATTTTTTTACATAAGGCATCATTTGGGTTTAATTTGGAATCGCGGTGGAGTTTGTCTCGATGACGTATACACCTGATTAGACCTGGGGAGATCCATGGCTTCAGAGGCGCCACCTTTCTACTCAATTTTACTTGTTTAGTATATTTGGTTATAATAGGACCAATAATATCATGAAAGGCCCTGACAGCTAAATTAACACAAAGACAAGAGGTGACCGGTGACCAATCAGTATGGTTTATCTCCAAAACCGCATGATCCAGGTTAAATTTTGATTGAAATCTTAAGTGTTTATTTTGGGGCTGTCGCGTGATACCGGCTACAACAATGGAGTGGTCAGTAACTGAGGATTTACAGATCAAACCGAAGGCCTTTGTATTCATTTTAATAAATATATGGTCTATGCAGGTACGGATTCGGGTTGGGCTGGTGATTGCGGGGAGTAAGCCATGTGATGCCATCAGACATAAATAGGTAGATACCTGTTTGTCTGTGGCGTCACATAAGTTTATATTAATGTCGCCAGCGAGGACGAGTAAGGGATGACATTTGAGAGTATTTAAGACTAAATCAAGGGAATCTAAGAAAGGCGTGATATTACAAATGGAAGGCGTGCGATAAATACCCAGTAAAGCAGCATGATTATCAATCTGAATCACCAGAGAGTCCGCGTCAACAATGGTTGTTTCTAAGGATGCTGATCGATATTGATTTTTGATGTAAACTACTACTCCTCCATTTTTATTTTGTTGTCTGTGTGTCCGAAATACATTATAACCAGGTAGGGGGTGGATTAAGCTACCCTCAGAAAGCCAGCACTCAGTCAACACAATAGCATCAAATTCGGTATTAAAACGTCTCAAAGAAACGATGAAGTCGTCAAAGTTACAGGCGTAACTTCTGATGTTTATGGATATGACCTTAAAGTTATGCTCAGCGGTTTCAGATAAAAATGAGCTGCTAAATTCAATGGACTCATGTGTATGACATTCAATCGAGATTTCGTCATCAATGTCATTAATAGCACAAACTAAAGCCATCATTGAAAGTTAATAGAAATTGAAGGCGAATATTGGACTGAACCTGTCGTGTCAATCGATTGTAGTGCATATCTAAAAGAGAGCTAGCGTGAAACACATGATTTAATGAGTTAAGGTCGTAGTGAACCTTGTTTACATAACAGCAAGATAGATGCAGAAGTATGAGTTGAATTTGAGATAGCGAGAATGTGAGTTTGATACGTATGAGTGAGATACATGACAATGGTAGGCAAACTATGTAACTAATTAAAATAACTAAGATATCGTGGCAAAGCGAAAGGTAATTAAATTTAGATGTCAGAGGTAAGACGGTAAGATAATCACTTGAGCGGCGGTATTGTGTGAGCGTCCTGTGACGCCAGGTGGCGCTCCAGATCTTCAGATGTCCTGATGGCGATAGCCGGCGTACCTTCCTGTCTACGGACGTGGACAATGCCGTTTCGAATCCAGCAAAATGTAAAGCCGGCTTCCTTTGAGCGCTTACGTGCCGATCGAAAAAGGTGCCTATTTTCTTGTGTGAGGCGCTCATTGAAGTAAATTCTACTACCCGGACCATCCACCCCAAGATCCGTGCTAACCAGATTTCGTCGGATTTTGGCCGCTTTCATATATTCATCGCGCTTTAGGCGTCGAACAAAGCGAACCACTAAAGGCCGCGGGAGTTTTGAGGGCGCGGAGGCATTGTCAACATTTGTATTGCGAGGCCCCACACGGATCGCGTAGTCGAGGTCACCGTCATCCATGGAGACGCCAATTATCTGAGCTGACACCCGCACCAAGTGAATGAGGTTTTCGTTCTTGTTTTCGGGGACTCCCGATATTTCGAGTTCATTTTTTAACGTAGCTTGCGCCCTCGAATTCAGTTGTCCTCGTAGATCTGACACAGCCGATCTTAGGAAGCAAAGTTCAACCTCATGTGCGGCGTCACGTTCCTCTAGCTGGTGGCATTTATTACTGCATTCGTCCAATCTGGAGGTAATATGTTCAGACAGGAATTTCAATTGCGTTTTTAAGTCTCCCATCTCCTCCCGCATCAACTTCATCTCTATGATCATCGTCTCTATTGGATCGGGTTCTGGAGTGACAATAGGTGAACCTGCCGGCGTAAATATCTTGCTACCGCCCGAGCCCGTAACACTCGCAGATGGCACGCGCAGGTCGCCGGGCGCAGTCGCGCGGACCGGCGTATTCGAGTTATCAGACTTCGGCATGTTACTCTTGCATAACGGACAAACCCAAGCTGCCTTCGCCTCTTCTGCAATGTTGCGGAGATCAGTCACGTTAACGCATATGGCGTGAAAGTAACTGGCACATTTTGAGCATTTTATTTGCTGCGCTGTTCTAACAACTTTCGTGCATGCGGAGCAATAATTTGCAATTTTGCTAACAGGTACGGTGGGCATCTTATTAGTTACGCTAACTCACAGCGTAGTAGATAAGTTAACGTAGCTTATAGGTAGCAATTGACTCGTAGCGCAGGAACCGGTTTGCCCGACGAGCACTCGACCGCCGCGCGACAGAGATGGAGTAATTTAAAAACAGAGCCCGTCTCGTTTTTCGAGGTGTGGAAGAGCTTACCTCGGCGCGCGGCGTAGCGGCACCGGTTCGCTTGGAACTTTGTAGCAGTAACTATTATAATTACGTAGCACACAACAGTGAGGCTAGGGTGCTTGACTTAGGGAGTATAATGATGTGCAGTTCGGGGCAGAAATTAAAAGACGCAGCGACACACGTCCACTCGGTAAGCAAGTCAATTCCGCACTCGTTCGACACTTAAGTTCTAAGCAACTCAGCGTGCTACATTTTATCTCTAGAATAAACATTCACTAGGTCCGTTTGACATGTTTATGACGCCAAAGTCTTAGAAATTGTGCAAGCTAGGGTTTTTTCATAGTTAGGCAATCTTAGAATAAAGAAATTAAAACTCCCATTAGTTGCAAGTTCTGCTAAGACAAACACTTAGAAAGGTTTTATGGCTTGCACATTGTATCACAGTATTTCCGTGTGAAATTATCGTCACGAAGGCGGACTGTCAATAACGTTTATATTTGAGCAGACAAAACAAAAAAATACCCCGACTAGGTATTCCATCACAATATAAGCAGAACTTTTTAAATTTTTTGTTCATATTTAAAGGAAAGAAGAAAAGAAAAGGAAAAGAGGAAAGGAGGGGTTTTTTTTTGTAGGATTTCCAGATTTACTTCGGGACAATTCTTTGCCTGTAATACATGAAGTATAAAAAAAATGGTTTTCTACTCTCTCGTGTTCTACTAGTATAGAACATTTCCTGAAAAGGTTAGAAATAATAGTCTCACCACTAGTCACGTGCAAAATGGTGCAAGTATAATCGAGTTAATTAAAAGCAAAACGTTTAGTATTACTTTCATTTCGAATCAAGATAACAGGAACATTGTTGTTTTAAAGTTTTAAACAGTAAGAAAAATGATGACTTTTGGCAGGACTTGAACCTGCATACAACCAATCAGTCGGTTTCCGTCCCAATTGCTTAGCCAAATCATAGAAATACCCAAAGTGTGGAAACATTTCATATAAAATCAGGAATATTGTTATTAGTTCTGCAAAATATTCGCAAATTAATGGTTGACCAATTTGTGAAGATTTTCGTTTGCAGCGTGCGAAATGCGGTCGACTCATTTTCATTGCAATTGTGGAAAGCAAAATTATAATGTGTTGGATTAACGCTAAGCGCGGTTAATTAATACAAACACTATCTGTGGATAATTTTGAAACAAATAATGTTATTTTGTGTTAAGTACCAAAGTAAACATTAAACTTCAAAAGCCCTACCCTAAAAACAAACGTTGTTTAACTTCTGTGCCATACAAAAAATTAAGTGCGCCGTACTAACTAACGTCATTTAACTTGCAGCGTATTTAAGTAAGACCGTTAAATGTGCTGAGGTATCATGAGGTACATATCAAAACGTCAATAAGGTCGAAAAGCGTGTAAACCTGTTTTTTCGACTTGTAATCGTTAATGGACTCTTTTTCGACTTTCTTTTATTTTGTTAAGGCACATGCATTAGGTATATTTTAAATATTCAAAACAAATGTTGTAAAACTAGGAATGATTGGCAAAATAAATACATTATTTTTTATTTATCCTATGTTGTGTTGTCCCACTGCTGGGCTAAGGTCTAATGGTGATCTTTTATTCCATTTTTTTTATTTTTTATAATCAAGTGATGAGACGAGCAAGACATTCGCCTGGTGGTAAACGTCACGCCTGCCGCTAACAGTAGCAGTGCTAGAATTGTGAACTTGCGAACACAATCCTGTGCCGCACTGCACTGGTCACCCTGAGATACTAGATGTTAAATCTCTTCATACCCAGCAGTTTTCCTGGTAACATTGTCCTCCAAACTGCAACACAGCAACGCTAACTGGCAAAGGTGTGGTACTTCCCCAGGCGGACTCTGCAGTAGAGTCCTACCACTACAGAAAAATTACAAACATTAAACAGTGGACTAAGCTTTCCACTTATCGCTACCGGTAGATCTAAATGGTTTTTTTTTTCCACCTATCCTTACCGGTAGGGATAGCTTGGTAGGGATAGGCGTACCAGGCCGCTAAAGTATGCATATTACATTTGCCAGAAAATAGAGATAGCGAATCTAATAACTGCATGACAAAAAGAGAACACATGTACATGTATTAGAAGTTTGTATTGTCGTATAGTTCTGCTCGCATGTCACAAAGACAGAGTATGACTGACGCGAGAGGAGAGCTGGCGCTCAACATATAGTCTTCAAAATCCGTGCGCTTATTTCCCGTCCATTCGTTTTTTATCATTGTCGCTACATCTAGTTAGCAAAATTTCCTACTTACTATCAACATACTAATCAATATCATCTACTATTTCAACAAACTTAAACAAATGATACTTAGTACATTTTATAAGAAATATTAGAAAATATTAAAAAATAAAAAAAAATAAAAAAAAAAAAAAAAATTGAATTATTATTTAATAATAATGATAGTAAATTATTTACGGGGATTTGTCCAATAAGGCGTTTCCAAGATTTTTTTCCAGGAAGTATATTTTTTGCTACGTAGATAACAATTCAATTGGACGTAAGTAGATCTTAAATGGCAGTATATTGAACACTTACAGTGATTATGAATCGCCCATATTTATTATTGTAAATCTAACCATTTAGCCATATTTGTACCTTTAGCAATACATTGAACGCAGCACTAGTAGCGAGGACGGCTGGTTTTAAAATATCTACTACCTACTCTAGTGTATACATTTATTTACTCTACAGCCATAAAACGTTCCATCTCCTGGTCTGAGATGTGAAGTAAGATTAGCGTTGCATCTTTAATTAAAACCCAGTTTACGGCTTCTACCGTTTTATTTAACATTTTTAACCATCCCTTGTTTTTACTTCCGTTTCTCTGTTAAAGTTAAAGTTACAGAAAGTTGGGGATGCAATAGTTTTTGGGTACAGTCATGATATTATTATTATGTTCTATATTTCAGAAAATAATATTAACATACAAACACATCTACATGCAAACATACGCTTTGATCACAAAATACTATTCTGTATTTTCTTTCTTCTATTCTGTATTTTCTTTATTCTATTCTGTATTTTCTTTCTTCTATTCTGTATTTGCCGTTGTCAGATATAATAAGTAGATAGCTTTGAATGCTGTTATATTTTCTGACTGTTTTAAAAAAAACATATTCATCATCAGCCCGGAGACATCCACTACTGAAGGAAGGCCTCCCCCTTAGACCGCCAAATTGTACGACAACCTGCCATTTGCATCCATCAGTTGCCCGCGACTTTTACAATGTCGTCGGTCCACCTAGTGGGAGGCCTTCCTGTGCTTCTTCCGGTTCGCGGTTTTGTTTAAAAAATATATGATTGTTTAACTCTTTATTCTTCACGAACGAACACACAGGAAAAACAAATAGATTTTTAAACAAAAAACCCTTTTTGCTGAAAGCAACCTTTTGCAGGGCACTTTAAGAGAGAGGTCGTCCTGCAGTTGAAGTCTTCTGGCTGATGATGTGATGTGTTGTGTTTGAAATCATTCACCTAGATACCTTTATTATAACGTATAAGTAATACATACTAATACTTAAAGCACCAACATTATAAAATGCTCCCTTTCCAGGAAAGAGGGCATTTAAGCTGTAACCAAAGCATTTAATCCTATGCATGTTCCGAACAAAACGTACGTCTTCTTAGCAAACGTCAGTAAAAAGCCGAGAGAAAAATATTGCTGCCAAGATAAAATGCGGTTTACAATTGTTAACGTTTTCTGTTTTCTTTTTACAGCTTGTCCTAAAACTCGACAGCCGCGGCTGGATTTGGAACTACATTTAGTTGCTTACGAAATTCAATTGTTGTTTTGACTATACGTTTAAAGCGCCCCCAGTATGACGGTCTGCAAAGGACAACATAGCTTTTGGCTTTATTGCCTCGCATGGTTTGGAGTTGCTGTCAGCCGCTTTAGTTTAGCTCTAGACTTTACAACAAGCTTAACAAGAAGCTACATTTTTTCTCCCTTTCAAAATTTGAAGTTAAAAAGAAGCTAATGTCTTGGTTGTAATCTCTAAATTATTATGAAACAGAAAATTTACTTGTCTGATTTTCTCCCAGAAGTGGGTTTTTGGTGCATATCCCTGAATTTCCTCCACACCAATAGCAGATATCCTCCTATTTACCAATTATTATTTTTTTACTCACACATTATCACAATCAATTAGTTGTCCTATAATGTATCAATCCTATTGAAGAATCAACTGTCTCCCATAGTACAGGGTCATCCTAGTTTGGGAGACAGTTACTCCTGTGTTATTATTCTACAACTAGTATTTTTGTATCTTTCCCTCCTTTTTCTAAATGTATAAACAATAGTTAAAACATATAAATACCTATATAATAATGTAATCCTACCAAAATTGTAATATCCTAAGGTTTTTGGTTTATGTTCATGTAATATTAGCTGTAGTTTCTTAATTTGGAAATAAAGAAATTATTATTATTATTATAGTGTATCCAAACATAGTAATATTATTAGCGTATTTTGAAATAGGTAAATATTTATGAATTATTCGAATTAAATTCAGACTTTTACGACGTCGTATTCTTAGTATGGGTGATAAAACTGAATGTTGTCGTTGGCGTAGAATAACTAATGTTGATGGAATTACTTGATATGAGCGTTGAGCTTTTATAATACCTACTTAATATAGAACGTAAGTACTAGTACTGCGTATCTGCGAAAAAGAACTTTCATGTTCTATGTTATTGTATCCATTTTTATTATGATGGGATTATTGACATTTTGATGATAGCGTACATGCCTGAAACACTTTGCATAGTTTAGGTACGATTTAAATCAGTTCGTAGAGGTACCACCATTGATTATCTGTTTACGCGGGTTGTACAATATAATCTGAATCCAAATCGAAGCCTAAATGCCCTCTATAATGGCATGGATTTATAGTCGATATGAATCAAATTACTTGAAAATATCATAGCCCAAACAAAGCTTGTCGAAAATGTGCTTCAATTTGAGTTATTGAAATGCAGTAAAAGGGTTAATCTAATACATTTTAATAGGTAAATATTATGTTAATGGTTTCTTGCGTTTGATTTTTTTTTTGGCTGGCTGTTATCTTTCTGCTTGAGTATCTAAGTCTTCTGTATGTAATACTATACTTACTGAATTTCATCCAAATCCGTTCAGCCGTTTCAGCGTGAAGGAATACCAAAAATACACAGGGAAAAAAAACACATTTATAATGTTACTCTGTTTTTTTCTGTAGTTGCAGTGTAATCCAATATCAAGATAATTATGTGTAATCAGGCCTTCAAATGACAGCCTAATTTGAAAGCCGGAACAAGCCGCTATGTCCTTGACACCAGATATGAAACGTTTCTAAAGGCTCTACTTAAAAACCTTTCTTAAGTTAACCAACGTCACTAAACTTAGCACAATAAAGTGCATGGTACTAACTTACGTCATTTGACTTTAACTGGAGTTTTTATTATAATAAGGTCGTATAAATATTGGTTATGGTAGTAGCTAGCCAGGTGAAAATCAAATAACTGACCTTGTTTCTATCACGATGATTTTTGTACCGTATTTATAAATTTATTGTTAAGATTTGAACCCACATGCGGTGTGAAATACAAACGCACCATCACAGCTGTTATTACTACACAAGATATTTCCAAAATCTGCTTCCCAAACAATCTTATAAGTTAATAGATAAATAGACAAAGGTACGAGAGACCCATGAGTTAAAATTGTAATATGCCGTAGCGGTAACTTAGTCGGATGTGAACCATATTAGGTTATCTCCTGAGACCGAGTTAATGTACCTACTTGAGACACCGTCTAGGGGAATCAATAATCCCATAACACATTATTAGGCCAAGAGCCTGTTCTGGTTTGGTTAAATATTTCAGAACAATGTGCTCACTACTTTGGAGCAAGTACACAAATTTGTTTTCGACCTTGTCTCTGACTTCTTTAATACTAAAATAGTTTTTAGTGTCTACTTGTAGTATTTTGTATTCTTAATAATCAATCAATGTTTTTTAGAAGTTTTTTTCATGTCTATCTACCCACTAACATTAGATGTGCAAAAACTTACTACTAACTTCTAATATGTATATTTTTTAGCTCAAATAAAGTTTATTATTATTACTAAAGTGAAGATATTTATATTCCCAATTTTAGAAAGTTCAGAGTATATTTTACACAAGCTCCTTTCTTTTTACGCTTTTCTAAATAAAATTGATCTCTTCTTCTCGGCTGAAATCTGCTATGCTAATATTTGACAAGATTTTTTACACAAATAATTAAAGATTTTTTTCAGTATGTATTGTTATAGTTTTGCATACTGTATTTTGTTGTTGTCTACACAGTTTTGTGGGACTATATCCTAGACAATTTGTGTTACAAAAAATGGGTGGCTCTTCAACTATGCCCTTCGAAATCCATTTATGAAATATCACATAAAACAGTCTCCGGGTTTATTTATTCTTCCTTCCGAGATCAAATAGCTTTTGTCCTTCCCCTGTTTACTTATTCAAACAAAATTACATATGCCTGTTTCTGGATCGCCAATGGTCGAATTTTTACGCTCAGGAGATAGTGTCATGAATATAAATCTATCTTAAAGGACACCAAGGAGAGGTTAGCCGACTTTACTGCGTATCTCACTTTGCGTTCTTTGTACGGTAGCTTTTTATAGTCCCCTTTATGGAGTTAGGTTCTTTTGCATAAAGCTTTTGGCGTTCGAGGTAGTTCACTAGTAAGACAGGCTTTTCTATAGTAATGTAGTTCATGGGTTAAACGATAAGTTTGTGTTTATCACTTTCAAATGTTGTGATCTTAGCCTAAATATTTTTCGGAAAACAATGTCAATATGTATACAGTATTATGACATAATATGTTCATACTTATTACTTTTCATAACTTTAATGATCTTACTTAAAATCACTTTGGACAGACACATTTTGTAGAATATGTATTTGTTTAATAGGTAAGTACTACCTTACCCATCTTGTCCAAGATTCATCATTTTATGGCAAAGGTTTCTTTTCCTTATTTTCATATAAATTTATCTGATAGATGCTCTGTATTCCAATATAATAAGGATGCAATGTATTAGTTCTATAACTTTCATACGATTGGTTCGGCAATTGTGTCTAATTGCTCCATCTATTAACTGATCTCGGTTAATAGTGGTGAGAATTCTACGATCCCCAAGCAGTCTGCCAAGCGTAGGAATTATGGCAACCCCGCTCTCTATTAAGGGGGAAGCCGTCGTCCGCTGTTGCAGCTTCTAGCATCAGCCATCTACTGATGGGCTGATGATGTGATGTGTTCAATGTCAACAGTAAAAATTGGCGAACCGACAAGTATTGCCCGACCATAATTTGACTGCCTTATAGCTCAGTTGGTAGCATGTCTGCCTTCAGAGCTGTAGGGCGTGGGTTCGATCCCCACCCAGGGCAAACATTTATGTGACGAACATAGATGTTTGTTCTGTGTCTGGGTGTAGTATGTATTATAAGTATGTATTTACAAAAAAAAAGTATATAAGTATTCTATCAGCTATCTAGTTTCCATATTACAAGCTTTGCTTAGTTTGGGGCTAGATGGCGCTGTGTGAAAAAAAGTCCACCGTAATTTATTTGTTTTATTTTATTTAATTGCTGAAAAATTGCCCGTGTAACTGTACCTTTACACCCTGTAATATTTCGTGTACAACAAGCCCGAGGGTTTTCTTGAGGCTCTGACCAAACTTCCTCTACCCTGAATTTTAGATGACAATTGCGGTTGTCCTAATGGTAAACTAGCCGAAGGTAAGGACCGGTCGGTTTACTAGGACTCTTGCTATGATTAGTGATAGCCCGGTTTTATTCGTTCTTGTTTGGTTAGCAAACAACTAGAAGACACGTCAATGTTTAACAAGTAAAAGGTATAGCTACTCACTACTTATCTTTTGTATTTCGTTCTTTTATTTAGGGGTTTTTTGTTTTCTGTTTTGTAATTTTAAAACTATTTGTAGACAGTTTCACTAAGCAACTTTTGTCTCGTAACCGTTTGCAAAAAATATAACAATAATCAGCCTTTTTAATAGTGCACTGTTGGACTTATGCCTTCCCTCAAATTCAGGAAGATTGGGGTATGCCCACCACGCTGGCTCAACTAAGAGTTAGCGCATTCACATGCTGTTGAATTTCATATCCGGACGAGTGTAGATTTCCTCTCGGTGTTTTACTTCACCAAAGAAGCCACTGGTATGAAAATTCGTACTTCAACTCGAAATTAACCTGGGATTTGAACCTGCGACTTCATGATTTCAAGTCGAGCGGCCCTCCAATTAATCTATAAAGGCCTTTTTGCTACCACAGATTTTCACAAAATATACATAATTTCTCAAAAAACACATCATTAACTCAATTTCAATCTTGGCCGAGTATTGGCCCTGGGTATGTCCTAAAACTGCAACCAGAACCATTGGAGAACGGGCAGCAGCGTCCTCTCGGTTAACGGTGATGAGCATTTTGCGATTCCCAAGCCGCCTGCTAAGCATGAGGACTATGGGCAGCAGTCTTCTGGCTGTTGATGGGCGAGTATCATACCGGGGTAAACGCCACTAGCCTTAAAAGTCATCTGGCTAATTGTCCAAGAAAAGATTGTATTCTTCAGATACATTTTCTCAATAAAAAAAAAGCCTTTAACAGCGCTTTAAGACTGAATGTAACGAGCCGATTTATTACGAACTAGATAAACGTCGACTTGATAAACGTATACTTGGGTACAAGTGCTTAGCGCTGGGCGGATGTTCAACGCCGGGAAGATCTTTGTTAACTATTAATCCTATTTTCTTTTGCTGGAAGATAACGAAACTCATTTAAGATATCTCGCGAACGCCTGAAAGGCGTTTTGGGGTGCAGTGTTGGAAAGCATAGGAGTTGAGTGGAGACGATTTTAATTTATTAACTTTATTTCTAAGTACTTTTCGTTTCAAATTGCATTCTTATCAATGTCGCGCCAAATTCGCTGCCAATTTTATCTTATACGTTTGACATACTTGGCATGTTTGATCATTTACCATTGTTTGACTATTTGAAATGAAATAAAAATTAAAATAATATTTCTTAAAAAAATAAAGCAAATACCGCGTCGGGGCTATTTTGAATAATATGAAAATGTTGCAATTTTTATGACAAACATTTCAATGTTACTTATACATTAGAGTCTGGTGAATGTTTTAAAAATAACTGATGTTTAGTTTTAACTGAATTTTATGAGCGAATCTTCCACTCCCGTAAATAGTGATTATTCATAAAACTTAACCTCCTCCTTCTCCACGCGTTTCGCTGTCTTAACTACGTATTTCGTCTCGAGACCAAAGGTTTCACTTTATGTCTAATAAAATTTTCTTCAGTGTCCTTAATTGAAAATTCAAATTTATGCATAAGCTCTGATTGTGAAAGATGGCTTCGTCCAAAGATGAAATGGAGATTCAAGCCTTTCGTGTTCCCTTGGCGAGATTGTTGGCAAATTTGATGATAATTACGTTGCAGATTATAAGGAAACCCATTTTAATTAATTCACAGTTAATCCGCACGGGTGACAACGGTGGACTCGGCTGTTTATCAGTTCATATTAAGAGATTTTACGGTATACAGGTTTTGTCCTAATCAGTTAGCATCCTTTTAAGGGCATACATTTTGCCCAAGGTCGATTAACTTTTCGTATGGAAAAGCTGTTTTTTTTCGATTTCAATGTTGGCCACCTAGTAAATGTTGTTTGTTTTGATGTACAGAATATACTCTTAAAAGTATGCTAACTGATTAGAACTAAATCTGTATAAACTAAAATGCAAAATACAAATAGAAGTTTTCCGCATACAATATCGTTGTGACCACAGTTATATAATTATATTTTCATCACACTTGCTCGTAAAGTAGATCTTATTACATCGCTTTTAGGCTCATAATCCAAGCTATTACACACGCGTGCTTTTTATTTTACATTACGGCACTTGTACTATAATAGGTATAACCCGCTAAAGTCAAGTTTGTACGTGACTGCAATTAGACGTACGTGTACGAAGCACTCTTAATATAGCCGGGTAATACTTACAGTTTTTTTGTAATACCAACAAAGAGTTCTTATGCTGCTGAAGTAAATGTCAACCTGCGCGCGCATTACTGATTTGGGCGCCATTTTCCGCAAATGTTTGTTGACGTTTTCGCTGTGTGGTTGATTATTATCACAAAAAAATGTTTTTTTCCTCGCAAGTGTGACGAAAACAGTCGTATGGAACTCTTGTGCTATTAGTCATTACGCTCTCGGCTTCCTTATCGCATAGCATAATACCGCCTCTAGTGAAATGACCAACATAGCACACTCGTATCATAATGTACTTTTAAGTAAGTATGTATGAGTCTCTTTCTGCTCCTATATGTAATTACACCGGTCTTTTTACCAGTTTTGTCCCGCTTCTATGGAAAGGTTATTCTCTAACAACGTTATTATAGTAAACTTAACGAATGGACAATTGTTGTTTTTAATGACAAAATATTTTATATAATATAAACAAGGTCCTGGACCTGGGTATGTCCTAAAACTGCACCCAGAACTACCATACAACGGGCAGCAGCATCCTCTCGGTTAATGGTCGTGAGCATTCTGCGATCCCCAAGCCGCCAGCGAAGCGTAGAGATTATGGCAACTCCACCCCTGTTTAGGGAGAGGCCTTCATCCAGCAGCGGACGTCTTCTGACTGATATCTGACATATAAACAAGCGTTATAATTATGTTGAGTAGACACTGTGACTTTTGCTACAATCAGACATTTAATTTAAATTTAAATGTTATAAACAACCGCTATGTTAGTTTATCACAAATATAAATTTGATGCATCCTAAATGATAATTTGAGTGAAAGTTGTACGCAACAGTGCAAAAGAGACGAACAAATTCTATAAATATCAGACAATTACGTAAAAGCCCGTAGGGTATCAAAAGTATGGACCAATAGTTTGTTATTTGCGGATATGTATTGCATTATAACTGGATGATTATATAAGAAAGCATTTCCCTCAATAAAAACATCTTATTTTGGCGCAGATTCCTTCCGCGCACGTACTTAATCCAATATGGGAACGTCCTTCTGGCGAAGTAATTTGCGTGTACTATACTTACAGGTAGAAAAAACAAACATAAAAACAAGCTAACTACATCAAGAAATCCTTCTTTGACAAAAAAGAATCATAGCCAACTTTACAAAAGAATAGTCTACTAATTACTACTCAGTACAAACAATTAACTTATTTATCAACTTGCTAACAACGGGTCTTAGTAAAACTTAAAAGTTCTTTTGCTTGCTTAAGCTTTATCTTTCTTTGTAAGTACGATCAAGACAGAAAGTTCTTAGCGCTTTACCTTCTTTAATAAATTAACGAGACAGTGAGATAGTCTAAAAAGCTATTATGAAGCTCCAAGTAGTTCTAGCATTAACTAATTTAATAATGCTGCGTGGCTAACCCTTCTTCCATAGTTAATATACTGCCAAGGCTCTGACATGTCCTTACATAATTTTAAACATCGTCATCATCAGCCCGGAGACGTCCACTGCTGAACGAAAGCCTCCCCCTTAGACCGCCACACTGTACGACAACCTGCCATTTGCATCCACCGTTTCCACAATTTTAAATATATAATATAATAACCTATAGTTATAAAACTATAGTTAAAAAAACTATAGTTTAGGAGTTTTTGGGTTCATGACACACTAGGTATGTATTATAATTATTTAAGGCAAAAATAAACGATTTGTAATTAAAATTTAATTTGTAATAGTGTACACAATTTTTTTAAATTGTAGCGGATAAAAAGTTATTGTGAATTAATTTTTTTATTTTAATTATATATTTTTTCTTTTTTTTTTTACATTTTCTGAGCCTCTCCATGTCCATTTATTTTTCTTTGTTTATCTAGTTTCCGTATTACAAGCTTTGCTTAGTCTGGTGCTAGATGGCGTAGTGTGAAAAATGGCTACCGATATTTATTTATTTATTTATTTGTTTTTATACTCATGTTCATTGTTTTTTATTATGTCATGTTTTCATACATTCGTTTATTGGATGAAAATACATTTTTAGAATTTGGTTTGCTTCGGGTAAGTTTAAAGGTGGTTATAACTTTATTCCCATACCTTACCTCTATCACCATTACACAAAGCCCTTAATTGAATGAGTCAAAGTGCACCCAATAGAGCGAGAGTGAAACAAATCGGCCCAAAATGATAATAAGCCAGAATTCCAACATGCTGCTGTAGATACACTAACAGAATCCCAAACACAATTTTCATGAAGCGAAAGTTTTAGTGATAGACAAGTGGTATCACGACTAGCAAGGATTACTGAAACATTGGCAAAGGACATTATGCCGACTGTTAATGAGTTTTATTACAAACATTTGTTATTTGAAATGCATGTCAATTAAGCCAAAGAACACTTTAATCAAGACAAATCATTATTTACGTGACGAACATAGATGTTTGTTCTGTGTCTGGGTATTGTATGTATTAACACAAAATATTTATTTATGATACTAGTGGCGGTAAGTTGGTTTTTACAAACGAGTAGACGAATGACGAAGACAAAATTCCATATTAGCTGGCGCCTATTCGTGTAGCGCGGAAAGCTCGACTATGCTTAAAGATCGACAAGTTGACGGCTCGAACTCATCGGTGGGCGCGGCTAAAAAGCATGCTCTCCTCATCAAAAAAACTGTGGGAATGGGAGAAAGAAAGATAAATGAGCGCGCAAATTTTTTTTTTGTCCACCTTTGGCTGCAGTAATGTGGTTGAATAAACTCTGAGTTAATTTATTCCAACTTGAGTTATTTGAAATGTTTATAAACTAAACTATGCCGCTAGATAAATTATTTTAGAGTTTTCGTATTACGTCCAATGTGGCGTTAAAATTGAGCTAAAATACAAGATGTTTCCTGGCTCATAACTTTCATGTTTATTAACTTTTTACTTTCGTAATAATTTACAATCCTAGATAACGAAGAGATTAATCGATATAATACTTAGTCTTGGACCTACAAAATTACATAGTGGAGTAGTAATACTACCGCGTTTCTATGGAGAAGTGACCAACTTGTCTACTCTTAATGAAAGTTGTCAAAGATTTGACCACATTACAAGGATTTTTGAGTAAAATTATATATATAGTTAATATAATAATTAGTCGATCGCGGTTACATAACACCACACATTTGTCAGTTATTCAACCGCCAAGCAGTAGTGTGCAAGCATTACTGTGTTCCGGTTTGAAGGGCAATGTTACCAGAGAAATTACTGGGTATGATGAGATTTAACATCTAATATCTCAGGGTGACGAGCGCAGTGCAGTGCGGCGCAGGATTGTGTTCGCAAGTTCACATTTCTAGCACTGCTACTGTTAGTGGCAGGCGTAACGCTTACCACCAGGTGAACCTCTTGTTCGTCTCGTCACTTGAATGTATTAAATAATAATAAAAAAAATATTATGTAACGAAAAATATTTATTGATAGAAACGAATAACAAATTGATACAAACAAAACATTACATTTTAGAAACACATTTTTCCTGACTGTACAAATTTTCTACACTATAAAAATAATAATACTTATAATTTAAATCTAAATTAAACTGAATACCTATCCTGAACAAAAAAAAAAACTAAAAAATACATAAAAACTGCGAGACTTATAGAGACAGGAAAAAATAATGATCCAGTCATATTGTCTTAAAGTCAAAAATGTGTTTACATACCTTTGTTCTGAAGTTTTGTAAGTTGTCTCGAAAGTCATAAGGGAAATCCTACGAAGGAGACAGAAAAATTCTGCCATCGTTATAGCAGAATTTATAAACCTGGGTCTCTGTATCTAATAACACGTAATTGTGTGCCAAATATCTGTTTCATTGGGGTGTTACAATCGGATGCGCAATCTAGCATTGCGCCCTCTTCCGGACATAAATAAAATCAGACGTTTATTTCATAACGACGGAACTCTGATAAGGCGACTTCGTGAGCTTCCGCGGAGTAACTGAGTTATCTGTTCTGCTGAAAGGCAGCTCTGGGACGTAGGTACGTGTTCCCTAGTTGAACCAATTGAACTATACAGGGTTACGCGGAACTAGTACTTATCCGAAGGGAGATTATAGTAGGTGCTCATATGGCTGACTGGCTGAATTGTCCGCTCTGTTTAAATTCAGTGATAACAACATTTTGTAACATCAATGATATTATATATATAAGGAGGGAGATATGTCATATCGCGCCCTCAAATGGCCCCGTGAAAACGGCCCCAGGGATTGTCTCGCCTGTCTGCGCTCAATACGCGAGACGCGCGCTATCCCTTTTGCTCTCATAAAAGTGCTATCTTCTTTTGCACTCCGGCGCAACTCGTAAACATGACGGGACTTCCACGGGTGTCATTTTCAAACGCTGTTTTATTACGCGATGGCGCATCTTTCTTAATCTTTGGGTAACATCAAGAAATGTTAGTTGAGTCAGGATTTAGGTAGTATTAAGCTTGTCTAATAGTTCTGTTGTTGTCTACGTCGTTCACTCTGACACTAGGGCTGGCTACTCAGCCTATACGAACTTACCTACTCGGACAATAACTCGAATTTCAAAGTCAAAGTTTAAATCATTATTACCTAGATTATGGATATAGTACAAGGCCGAATTGTATTTCAAATCCGATATAAAAAGCCGGCCTTTAAATTTTTTGTGATTCAATAATTTTCGTCAACTAATTTAAAGGCCGCTTAAAACAGCCAAAGTCTTCAAGAACTCTTCCTGTCTGAAACAAAATAGTTACCAGAAAAAAAAATTGTACCTAATTAGGCACAAAACGGGTATTTTCTTCCGCTCCGTAGCTGGTTACCCTTTTAAACCAATTCAAAAAAGGAGGTTCTCAATTCGACTGTATTATGTTTTTTTTTGTATGTATGTACGATTACTCCACCAAATTATGAATTGATTTTGATGATTGATGTTTGGTAGGTGACACTTCAGAGGTGGTCCCACATACATATTAGGTATACTAACTAACTACCTAACTAACTACATACTAAATCGATTCCATAGTTTGGTTATTATATCAAAATAATTGAAAAGAAAAAACAATAAAATAACTGGAAATATGAAGAACGTCTAAATTGAAGTCGGTTTAAAAAAACGTATTATTTAGTTACAAGATGGTACACAACGGAATCAATATAACTTACTTAGTAACATACTTGAAATATTAATATACTTGACACTAGCAAATGCACAAATAGCGAGACCATAATCCTCTTAGGAGGAAAAAAGCATCACAACCAGAACTCGGCTGTTTTGCCAACACAGCTTTATTATATAACTAGTATGCCACAAATGAAAAAAAATAATTGCACAGCAAGAGTAAGAGCCTCAACCACTACAAATGTTTTATCTGTGCGAAGGCAAACTATCATCACATGGATAATGTATAAAAGTTCATGTGGCTGCTCGGCGGCGGTGTAGGTATATTCCTGTCCGGGAAAGCAAATGAGACACTCGTAGTCAACTGTAGGTATAGTATTAATCACGAGATAACAACAATCAAGCACATCAGACAGTAAAACCTAATAATAGAAGCGCGCGCGCCGGTGTCGCAGGAGAGTCCTTGCTCGCGGGCCGGCGCGGGGCGAGGTGCGCGGAGGGAGGTGACGCGCGGTAACCACCAGGCGGGATGAAGCGCGCGGGGAGGACGCGGGGCGCGGGCGGCGATGCACGCTAGAGCGTTGTAGCTATAACTAAGTACCTACCTATAGCTAACCCATCGCGTGAATGTATATGCGCACTGTTACAAATGTATTTAAAAGTCTTCGAAGTCTTTTTCAGTCTCATTTGGCCCACGGCCAAATTGTTCTAGAACCTTTGCTAACGCCGCAGGTGTGGAGGAACAATATGCAACACGTTTAGCGCCTAAAATCCCTAATCTCGTTAGCCTTTGCTGCCTCCATTTTTATTCCAAAAAGTCCTTATAAAAGCTGATATAATTTAATAAAAGCGTTATATCTTTCCCGGGTCACGTAAGAGGTCGCTTCGGGGAAAATTACATTTTGTTTGGCCACGTCCGCGGCGACACGGGACAACTCAGTTAACGAGTGTTCAGGATTCTTTCATATCTTGACAATCTCTTTATAGAAATACGACTTTGATAAATACCCTCACAAATATGTAATAGCTTTAAAAACCGAGCTACAAACAGCACATCACTTGGAAACGGCTGGATCGATTTGGCTATTTTTCAACCGACTTCAAAAAAGGAGGTTCTCAATTCGACTGTATGTTTTTTTTTTGTATGTATGTTATGCGATTTCGCCGCCAGTTATGAACTGATTTTGATGATTCTTTTTTTGTTTGGTACGTAATACTTCAGAGGTGGTCCCATATACATTTTACCGAAATCGGTTCAGTAGTTTGGTTTTTAAATCAAAATTACTAGAAAATATGAAGATGTCATCCAGGTGTTCGAAGTTGAAGTCGGTTGTTTTTTTTTTAAAGCGTATTATATAATGTTATAAAATGATAGTAACAGTCCGAATTAGGCTTTTATGGAAAAAACATTTGAAGAATTTCCCGTTTTTTACGTTTTTATTCTATAGGTTTCTATAATGAACTTCACACCTAAGACCTAACTCACGATTCAAACGATTAATATGATAAAGTACTTATAGGTATACTAGGTACCATAGAGGTATGAACTACCATTCATACCTCTATGCTAGGTACTATGTTTTTTTTAAACCTAAACAAAAAAAACATTGAAATACCATAAGTGTGGAATCACTTCATACAAAAATACTAGGTACTAATGTAGTAGAGTACAGGGTTGAGCTTATCGGTATTACTAGGGGGGCGGGGGAGGGGGTGCAAGCATGCTCCATGGTAGACTGCATCTTCGCTTATTATCAGGCGAGATGACAGTCAAGCAAGCATTGTACATTGGGTTTACCATAATATAAAAAAAGCTCCGCCATCGAAATATATGAAAAAGCTGTTTTTAGCGATATCAGAGTGAGCTCTAATAAAAGCAGTTCACGATGATGAGTACAATGACCTCCTTCCGGCTCAGTGATACCAATATGCCTAACTTTGTATAATAATAATAATAATATATTTTATTTCCATCATGCCAACTCAAAAAGGTTAGCAGGTAATTTTAATTCCGCATAGATATAAGTAGCTGTATACCTATGTAGGTATGTGCTTGTACATTATTTCGACATTAACGAAGTTTCGGACATCCGCACTCGGAAACTTTCCGACGCAGGGATTTACGGGAATAAAACGCCACAACAAAATGTTAATTCAACCCTTTCTGGCGACGAATGGGGAAAATTTGACGGAAAGTATTCAAAAACTGCCGGCGAGGGCGTGTGGTCCTAATCAGGTATAATTCAATATTATCCAGTGGTACGAAATAAATGTACATTTTCTTTGATGTGGCGACATGAGATAAAATATATCTATGAAAACTCGTGGTTGAAAATGCGGTTAACGTAATTTTAAATCGAGGGATTGTTGTTTGAAAACTTCAAATTAGTTTATTTTCGTCTTTCGTACTTACATGCGCACATATGTACTTATTTAATAAATTCTATTGGAATGAGCTATTTGTCTTGTTGTAATTATGTTATTATAGAAAAGGAAAATTAATTAAATGATTTGTAGGTACGTGAGGAATAGTTTACGCCTTAATTGGTATATGAAATTCCAAGACAACACGTTAGGCGTCCCTTCTAAACAAGCAAGTTGTTAAAGAGGGGAAAAGTAATCTTCCATAATGCCTTGTTTTAATTTCCAACCGTAAATAATAATTTGGTCAATTTTCCACAATTTCGGTTGCGTGCACAAAGTTTTTATTACAATTTTATTGTTATTTAGGCGTGTTTGTTCCTTGTTTCAGATTACATCGGAGGTTTTAAAGGAGCCGGGCGCTAATGTGAGTTTCCGAATTTAACATTGTTTATTATACGAGAGCGTAATTGAATTTTGTCCGTTTTCTTACCTAAGTCGTACATGAAGGCAGAGTTACGAGTGCCAAGTACACGCGTAAACGTAAATAACAAAGTTTCTTGTCCAGCGACTCGGGAGGTAATAATAAAATCCCAAAGCAGATAGGCTCCGTAATGGCAAAGGAAAACTAGCCGGACGCAACTTTTTAGAGGGAACATTTTAGTCAACGGCAAGGTAGCCCAAAACTATGAGCGTTAAGAAACTTTTATGTGAGGGCGCGCCATTTAACCGCGAGTCAAGAGCTAATCCCAGCAGCCGGTCCGTGGTGAACAACGCACCTGAGACCGGCTTTTTATTTCTGTTTCACATTTCCACCTAATTTCAGCCACTGAAGCAGCCAAGGTGGGCTGAACTTTGTCGGGCGTCATAAATTTATTTAACGGCCCGAAGGCAATAAGAGGCGGAGTGTAAAAAGAAAAATACGATACCAACGTGCCTAGCCGTTATTGCAATTAAACAGAGGAAGTAAATCTTTCAATACGAGCGGCAAACGTTCGTTTCCCGTTTCCTGCCTTAATTTATTGCTTTGTTTTAGTCAGTGGCGCATCGCATTGACGGATTGCGATGTGTTTGATTAAAAAACGCAACTTGATCTTCGCCACCCCTTTTGGTTCGAGTGCAGAATACTAATCCGGCCGCACTCAGCTTACAGAGTTCAATAAAATACTCCCCCTTAGGTAACGGTTTATCGCTACCATTTAGATACGCTAATAAATTGTAGTCACTTAACGACACGTACTGAGGAATCATCGAACAATTGTACTGAATACTAATCACTGCAAGATTGAATTCGAAATTGCATTGAACCGAATGGCTGTTTAAATAAAAAACATATTCAGTGCAAATTCGATATTCTTTGAAAATACTGAGCGAGTGAAATTATAACATCTGCGTCGAGAGTGTTGGGGAGGCGACGGTTCGCATTATGCCGTAGATTTTCTTTTCCGATTTTTTTCATTTCCTCCAAGGAGTTTCGATAAAGCGTCGGATTAGTTCACATCCCGCTGCCGGCTCAATTGCTCTACACACGTATTTAATTTGTTCTGTGTTGATTTATTCCGCTTCGATTACTTCATTCGCCTTTGATGCAGACGATTTGAGAGAAATCTTACTTATTTACGTAAAATGATTTCAAAGCGAACTTTCGAGTAGGTAGCTCGCTTCTTACTTAGAATTATGGAAATTGACATTTGTCAAAAAATACGTTTTACAACTCTGCTTAGGTTGCTAGTAAAAGTTTTGAAAGCAATATCGGAGTGGATATCTACTTATAAAAGTCTAGTCTGAAGCGATTTGAGTTCATTCACCAATTTAGTATTTTATTCGCAATTTCTGCTGTAATAGGAAAATGAAGGGACGAGTGTTAAATTCAAATTGCTTAATGGTTCGGAAGCAAGCATTTCATTTTCCATTCGAATTGATGCGTAATTTACTACCGCGTGCGTAAACGACGCGAAACTCTTCTTTTGTTTGCAAAAAGCTGAAAAATGGTGTGAATTTTTTTGCTAAACCTATTTTTGCTTAGCAATAAACTGACAGTGCGGAAACCGAAGCAATGAGTTATTCTGAGTTAACTTATTGGAAAAATCCCAAACACATTATTATAATAAATACATGTAAGATATTGGAATTTAATGGCAAATACAACAACGTTATACATCCGTTGTTACATTTTTAACTGTTTTTATTTTTTTGGATTCGTGTCCTAAAACTGCATCCAGAACCACTGGAGGAAGGGCATCAGCAGCAACGACCTTTCAGTTAACGGCGGTGGTGAGCATTCTGCAATCCCCAACGCCTGCCAAGCGTAGGGATTATGACAACCTCCTATTAAGGGGGTCATCTTCGTCCAGCAGTGGATAATCGTGGCTGAAGTTTTTATATTTTTTAGAGTAAATACGTAGTATCAATACGTAATAATAAGCAAAATAAATTAATTAAAAAAAACACTGTATGTACTGTGTTGTACGTATAATGTAGGTACCTAACTGTTAAAAATCCCTTCGAACAAAGAGGATGATATTAATGATAAGGGGAGAGGGGCCAAAGCGGGCACCGTGCTTAAAGCAGGCACCAACCATAATAGTAAAGTTGAAATTGAAAAAGCTAAATATTGCGGCATAGCTGTGCGTGAACAAGTCCTCCGCCATGAGCTTCCCGCGGTAATCACCCTGGTCCACCTGAGACGAAACGCGCGCGCGCTATTTGACGTAACATATTTTCGGTGCTTTTTGAAAAAAGAAATAAGGTATGTTGATTAAATTTTCCATTTTTGGGTGCTAGTTGTCTCAATATTAAACTGCGCATGTTTTTTTGTTTCTTTCTGGTTGTGTTTTGATTGTATTTGATTGACTATAATCCAATAATGAAAGTTTATAATTTGGATATTAAAAATAACCGTCCCAAAGGGCAAAGTGGGCTATAGTGGGCAGGCCCACTTATGAATAACCACTATTTAATTTTTAGCCTCTTACTTAAAAACTATAATAATATTTTACACGTTTTTCCTACCGTTTAAGGTATGATTTTAACTATGCCGGTTTTAGCCCAACCCCCTTCGGACAAAGCGGTCTCGGGTGAGGGTTGTATCTTTACTCTCCCCAATTTTTCTCATTTCATAACTTATGATAAATTTGATTATGCAACGTTAAACTTTATAAAATGTAATCCCTGCTTGTATAAAATTTTGACAGAAAATCTCATATTTTTCCAATTTTTATCAACTTTATCTTAAGGTGCCAGCTTTGGGCCCCCCTCCCCTACATTAATTATTAAAACTAATTGAATTGTATTGGCGTGCAGTACTTTTCGAACGGTGTCATTAAAAATCGAAATTACGATGATTATAGCGATGGAAAATCGATAAAGAGAAACTATTTCAATTAGCTACGAGTCCGGGACAAAATATTGTAGACGAGGTTTTGTAGAGCGGGCACAAGTCTACAACTACGAGTAAAAATATGAACTTGTTAAAAATACTTCATTGTGACGATAATTAAATAAATTACTTATTTGTAGAGGAGGAAATTAACTTTTGAAGAGGTCTAATAATTAATCTATAAATATAAAATTCAAAGTCCTGACTGACTAACTGAATTTGAAGGGTGTATTTGTCTTGATGCGTAAGGGTGTACTAAGAAAAGATTTTTAGAAATTCAACCCCTAAGGGGGTTAAAATCGGTGAAAATGTTTGTATGAAACTCCCTTGTTTTTGAACTTTTGGTTGTGAAAATTTGTATTTGGATAGTTCATTTGTAATAAAAAATGCCGTTTTTTTTTGTTAGGGATGTTTAAAGGGGTTGAAATGGGGGATAAAATTTTGATAGGAAGTTTTTTGTTTTTGAAGTTATAGTGATCAAAATATTTTTTTGCTAGTGTTGATCTAAAATGGTGCATATATATAGGGAGGAAAAAAAATAGTAATTTTATTGAGTTATTCCAGCGGTATGGATTACGAGTATTTGGGAGCGGGGCGAATTTATTCAATACGCGAACGAAGCCGCGGGCGACCTTATTATAATATACTCTACGTCATAACATCTACAACTTGTTCTGAGTTCCTATTCCTATACACATTTATGATTATAACAGTTGCACATCGCAGTTTTACCCGCGTGGTGATGTATTTGGTTATGATGATGGAAAGCTTATATCAGGCTCCGATTCTGAGGCTCAATCTAAATGTGAACGAAAAAGAGCTGAGACCGAGACCCAAGCCTTAATCTATATCCACGTCACAAAAACATGTCTGTCTGTAGCTGCGTGAAAAGAGAACGAACAAGCCAAACAATTCACTTTCTAAAAAAATACATCTTTCAAGTGACGAGACAAGCAAGACGTTCGTCTGGTGGTAAGTACCACTAACAATAGCAGTGCCAGAATCGTGAACTTGCGAATACAATCCTGCGCCGCACTGTAATGCGCTCGTCACCCTGAGATATTAGATGTTAAATCTCTTCATACCCAGTAATTTATCTGGTAACATTACCCTTCAAACCGGAACACAGTAATGCTTGCACACTACTGCTTGGCAGTTGAATAACTGGCAAAGGCGTGGTACTTCTCTAGGCGGACTCTGTAGAGTCCTACCACTACAAAAAGATAACAAAAGCTACAATTAGATAACATGATAATAAGTATAGATATTAATAAAATACATCTTCATTGTACACCAGAAGCAAAAGATCTAAAAACGAATTAAGTATCAATCAAAACAATCTAGTTTTTGTATTCGAAAATTGACAATATTATCACTTGTAGGTAACACTTGTATTTAATAAACACTGGCCATTGGCACAGAAAACGTTCAAATATTCATAGGCCGTATCGATTGCATACGGCGAGGGCAGTCCGTCATAAATACGCCCCAATGAAAGATGCTATCGGGCCACCGCGCCCGCACCCAACCCGGTGAAAATAATGTGTGTAATGCTCGCCTGTTCGTAGGCGGATATGGGAAATTGTTATTTATTTATTTAATAATATTTCGATGTCGTTCTATCGGTTCATGCGTGATCGAAACTCGGATAGAATCAATCGCTGGAATTAGCGTTTTTAATGGGGATCCACACTGCGTTTTTTCCCCTAGGTGGCGCATCATCGATGCGGCCATAGTCTAATAACAATCTCATACATTTTGTTGCTTTTTTATACAATTTAATGGATTTACTCGTATTAGAAAAACAAAGGAGTTTTTTTAGGGACCTGAGTATGTCCTTAAACTGCAGCCAGACCCACCGGAGGACGGGCAGCAGCTTCCTCTTGGTTAACGGTGGTGACCATTCTGCGATCACCAAGCCGCCTGCCAAGCGTGGGGATTATGGCAACACCCCTCTATAAAGAGGGAGGCCTTCGTCCAGCAGTGGACGTTTTATGGCTGACGACGACGACTCGTATTAGACTATGATTACCAGGGAGAATCTGCATACTATACTGGTTTGTTCAGCAATCCTTTGCCTTGCTAATTCAAGCTATGTCCAACAAAATAGTAAGCAACTATAATGTAGGCAACTACTTAACTTAACTACTTTATAGGTTCTTAAAACAAGACACAGTACTTACCCAGTATTTTCCTTGGACTAGATTATCGACAACGCTCTCATCGAGAGCAGACAGATATAAGAAAACTTGATTTTGCCACATGCGGACCGCCGCTGGCGCCATCTACTAAAAATGTTGCCTGTGAAACCTTATTGATCAAAATTACTTTGCACATTGCACAGGTATGTTGTTAAATCGCGCCTTCGGTCATTTTCGAACGCATACACCGAGCGATTAATAAGTCCTCGCCAATTCGATCAATTATTTGCCAATAGGCTAGATGACTGGTTTTTTTATTGTCCTATTAAAATGTGGCCCATAAATATAGCTGATTAATGAAAAGAAAATTAAAATCTGATTAAAAATAAGCAACTTATAAGGATTTTAATATCACGCTAGATAGAGAGGCGTAACAGCAAATCGTGACGTCACTTCTCTGTACGCCATATACATTCTATTCTGACAAGTAAGACCTGACGTCATTTTTTGTTTTTTCATACGCTGGTTGTATCCCTTACTAAGATGAAGACTTTCAGATTCCCAAAACACTTATGCTAGGTTGGGCTTTACAAACATTAATCCACAGCACAAAAAAAAAAACATTAAAAACCTTGGCCTTGCAATACCATCCATCTAACTTTTTAAGAACCGATTATTTAAAGCGGGGGCCGACGTGTTCTAGATTATTTACCTAGACCAGGAATCGGCAAAAGTAGTTTAGGACGCCCTGAAACTCTGTGGAGTCACGATATACTTAACGGCTCATAGGAGGTCACACTGCATAATTTAAACTTATATACTATCGACAATACTGATACATTAAATTTCAAATAAATACTATAACAAAGTTACAGTTACAGTAAAGGACAGTTGCTAGGGCTTGATCGTTGTAGAAACACGATTGCAAAATAAAGTCTCGTTAGAAAAAAAAACGAACTTACCGGTAAATCGCAAATTTAAAACTTGATAATCTACATAATGCTCTCAATGAGATCTTGAAAGTTTGCATAATAATTGAACTGATTATAAGGGAGGGCTTGAACGTGTCAAATTGTAAAAATAACTATTATAATGCCTGTAAAGAAGAAACACTTAAACTATCGAGCGTTGAAACCAGTTTAAATGAGACCTTTCTTGCCGCCCGGCTCAGGCAAAGGGGGTGATATTTTAGACGAGGTAGCGTATACTCAAAATTGAAGATATGAGAAAATAGCATTGGAAGAGGCCTATTTAAAAAAAAAATTCTTTGGCTCCACCGGTGGAACCAAGTGGTGGACAGTGGATTCATTAAGAACAAAAAAAAACTTAAGATGCACCGGTTTTATGCCTCATAAGGCAAAAAAAAACCTGAGGATCCACTGGTGGATTCAAGAGGAGAAAACATTTTGGAGCCACCGCCAGGATCTAAGTAGACGTAGGCGATTTCCAGTAGTGGACTGAAGTCTTGGAGGATCTAGCTCTCTTATATAATCAAAGTCTGAAGTAGGTTAATAACTTGTTTTTAGATGTAGACAAATTGAAAATAAAACAAAACAACTGTCTAAATAATAATGAAAACAAGTAAACTATACGCCAACCAGTGAGAGTATTAATTTAATTAGCACCTCTTAATTTATTCCGAGTGAAGATACTCCGCCTGAAGTACCTTGCATAAATTGTCTGATGGTGCGCTTCCACTGAATTCAAGTTTATGGATACCCCTGGGGCATCGTTTATGAAACCTATTATTTAGAAGTACAAATTGAAAAGTGCAAATGAAGGCAGCGAAACGAAAACTGTGTGAAAGTTTCTTAGTTTGCAACTGCAGTAAATTTAAACGAGATAATTTCGGTGGCGCTGAAACGGATTTATGCAAGCATTACCCATATACATACAACCATTAGATCTGAGAGCCAAGTGACATGTTCCGTTACTCATTAGTTTAAAAATAAAACATGCACACACCTTGATCGTTGTCTAACCGGTAGCTCCCAAATCACATTCTAGTACGTATCACCCACCCATCAACCAGTAAACGTCCACTGCTGGACGAAGGCCTCCCCCTTAATAGGGAGGTGTTGCCAATAAAGTTCTTATATAAAATAGTATAATATAACATAATTTTATTATAAATAAAATAGTCATATCAATCAATCATTTGTATTTACCAATCTATATATATAAAAGGCTCTGTCCTGACTGATTGACTGACTGACTGACTGACAGACAACGCACAGCCCAAAGCACTGGTCGTACAGACTTGAAATTTGGAGGGTGTATTTGTCTCGATGTGTAAGGCGATGCTTAAAAACGGATTTTTCGAAATTCGATCCCTAAGGGAAACGTTTGTATGAAAGTCCTTTGTTTTTGTACTTTTAGTCACGAACATTTGGATTTGGATACTTTATTTAAAATAAAAAATGCTGTTTTAAATTTTTTTTGACAGGGACTATTCAAGGGAAAGGGAAAGGGGGGGGTGGGGGTGGAATGTTGTATGGAAAGTTCTTTGTTTTTGAAGTTATAGTGATGAAAATTTATATTTGGGTAGTTCATTCAAGGGAGGGAGTTGTGTGGGGGGAGGGGTGGGGCAGGTATTGGGGAGAGTTGGGGGAGGGGGGAGTTGCGGGGGTGTAAAAACGTGGTGATGTAAGTGATTTGTGAATGTCTGTATACCTTATCCAGGTAGAAGCTAGAGCTCCTAGTATCTATTATTATCACCTATATTTATCATGTTTACCTAGTTTCACAGACCAATAAAATCATTGTATCATTGCATCATTGTAATTGTAGGCCGAATTTTTTCCATACGCGGACAAAGTCGCGGGCGACCTCTAGTAGTTAAATAATAAAAGTAACAATCCTGAATTAATGTCAACTGCACTATGTAAATAATATAATGTATAGTCCAAAAATACAACTCATTACCGCAACAATTAGGCAATTTCAACAGTAGCCACTTCATTATACAGACAACAAGAACCAATCAGCGTTTAACATCACAGTATAGATAATAATATAAATTACTACGAGTAAATATATATAATAATACAGGTAGCTGGTAGCCATATCGATAAGATAAAGAGAAGTGTAGTGTAGGGTATTCAAAATATTTAGTGATTTGTCACTATTTCACAGTATAGCATCATCATTTTGGTAAATAGGATAATAATAATAATAATAAACTCAGCAAGTACCTTGACTTGGCCTTCGAGATAACCGCCATGTGGGATGTTGACTCGACGATCATTGTCCCGATAGTCGTTTCGGCAAACGGTCTCATAGCGAAGAGCCTCGACCAATACCTCAAGAGGCTCTCGCTATACGGTTGGGTCAAAGGTTAGATACAAAAGGCAGTGGTACTTGACACGGCACGCATTGTCAGGAGGTTCCTCACTCTGCAGCCCTATAACCACCGGCAGCTTGAGCCCTGCCCCGCTGCCGGTGGCACTCTAGGTTTAGGTTTTTATAATATTTATGTTTTTAAATTTATATTGTAAAAAACTTAGATTTAAGAAAGTAAATAAATAATGTGAATAATAATAATATCAATAAAACATAATGTTGATTAAATTATTTCGTTGTTTCATAATAACTTTGATTTTATATCATACTACTGCATCCTTCTTTTCGCATTCTTTCGACAGAGTTGTCAAGATTGTCAGAGTCAATCGCGTCTCCAGCAATTACTGCTTGATATACGGGCTGATTACCAAGCCCTTATAGCGATAAGCCCTAACCGATATCAGTCTTTGGTAATTTGATGGCCTTTGTGCAGTTGCATTTAGTATCTACATTTAATATTTAATTCGTAATAGAAAATTTACGGGCAATACTTAAGTCTTAGAAATTGTTTTACGCTAAAGTTTTTGTATAAGTTCATGGAAGAAAATATATCATCAACAGCCGGAAGACGTCCACTGCTGGACGAAAGCCTCTCCCTTAATAGAAAATATATACAAGTATAATAATAAGAATTGTTGAATGTTGTTGCGTATTGTTGTTGAAGAATTGTTTCGTTAAATATTTGTAATCATATAATTGTTAAGAACAGCGGATCCGCACAGGGCAGGAAGATTATAATTCTTATGTTTGTACGAAAGGTAGAATGTATTTATCATTAGTGTGAAAACTGACGTGTTATTGACACACTTTTTTCCAATTTATTTCTCCTTGAAAATTGTAATAGGGTGTGATCGAAACTATAGTCGGACAATCCGAATATTAAGTAATAAATAAAACAAAAATGCAAAATTAAAAGCATTTAATGGTGTAATAAAAAGTTTCGTAAAGCATTGCTTGTAGACAAAGATAAAGTAAAATGTATTAACTAAAGTCCAGAAAAAAATCGAAGCTAGTTACATTAAAACCGAGTTGATAATTAGTTATATTGACCGCAATCCAGAATAACAAAAAGGAGTACTCATTCAAATTCTAGACAAAAAAAAACTAAACAGCTGTGTTCTTTAGCCGTGTATTACTGCGATAATCAGGCATAAGAGACTGAAGTAGTGCATCAACACATTAACAAATCAAATCAGAGTTGCATTTTCTCAAAAATCATGCAAATGACGACGATTCGTGCGTGTGTGTGGGCAAAACTCTTGCAGGTGTCTGTTTATCCAACTGATTTAATAACTGGTTCATCCCGAATCGAATAAACGGGGTTGTGTGCGGAATATCAATGCTCTGTTACAACGCATTAGGAGAATAGAGAGATACGCAAATAACTCAGAGGTGGATTGAGTTACAAATCACTCTATGTACCTACGTGATGGTTTGTAGTTATGTACGCGTGTAAGGGAACTACTTCCGATAACGAAGCCTGGTGTTAGTACCAGTGATTATCAAGAAGACACCAAAAAAAATGCGAAATACCGGGTGTTAGTTTAAAAACCGTTATCCTTCTAGAATACCATTGTACTCATCATTATGAACAACTTTTACCCTGGGGCCAACCCTAAAATCACGAAAAAACCGCTGTTCCATACAAAAAGGTTCATCGATCTTGGACAAAATGTATGGAACAGCTGTTTTTTTTCGTGATTTCAGGGTTGGCCCTATGGTAAAAACTGTTCATAATGATGAGAACAATGATATCCTAGAAGGATAACGGTGTTCAAACTAACACCCTGTATTTTATTCATATTTTTATGTAATTTTTATCACAAACTAAAAATTATATATAAGCTCTTAAAACTTATATATAATTTTTATTGCAAATCATAATATTATTCCATATGTTTTTTTAGTTCGCAGTGTAAAGAGCATACTATACTAAATGATAATATCAGCTGATGCTAATGATTAATAAACGACGACGTTCTTTGACCTCTAGCGTAACATTATCTTTTTTGTGTTATATCGTATTATTAATTACTTTACTACCAGTAATTGTGTTAGCTTACTCAACTTACTTGAATCTTGCTTAGTGCGGAAAAAGGACATTATAACTCATCATCATCATCAGCCCGGAGACGTCCACTGCTGAACGAAGGCCTCCCCCTTAGACCGCCACACTGTACGACAACCTGCCATTTGCATCCACCGGTTGCCCGCGACTTTTACAATGTCGTCGGACATTATAACTATCATCATGTAAACCATACGAAGTTTTCTTTATCTTGGGGGTTTGTATTAGACCTCTCTCGCTGTGCTATGTGATTAGTAATTGAGAACCTACTAATTCTTATAAGGGTCGGATTCTTAGATACACTCTCACATCGTCGTCAGCCATAAAACGTTCGACGCTGGACGAAGGCCTCCCCCTTTATACAGGGGTGCTGCCATAATCCCCACGCTTGGCAGGCCGCTTGGGGATAGCAGAACGGTCACCACCGTTAACCAAGAGGACGCTGCTGCCCGTCCTCCAGTGGGTCTGGTTGCAGTTTAAGGACATTCCCAGATCCGACACACGCTCCGAAACACTCACACATAGTTTCATCAAATTAACTATCGTCTCTAGGAGCCCTCTAAAATTACTAACGACGTTATTTTTTTGCTACTTACAAAAAAAATCTATTATGTTTTCAATGAGAATAGACACAAGTTATTAAAAAATGAAACACGTTTTAAAAGTAATAAGAATTAACATTTTCCGGGACAGTCCAAACAAATGTCACCGTGTTTCCTTCCGAGTTCTCCCCTGTCCTTGCGCCCAAGTCGCATCAAAGCTGATAAGGGAAGGGTGAATGCACGAGTGCGTTCAGGTTTCTATTCCACCTTGGGGTAGCGTTGAAGGGGGGCAGGGGGGATAGCAACGTGATTAATGGATTCCAGCGGCACGATAATGATAATGACTCGACTGTGACCGCAGCGGCATCATCGGAATCAATGCGGGGCGGCGGTCGGTTAGTTTTTGCATAGCTGCCGTGCCAATGCGTTGATGAGAGGCTCTACCGGTTCATTCGGAAAGGATGTCCTAAGTCTAGGGTGCATTGTACTTATTTATTAAAAAAAGTAAAATTAAGTAAGTTCGTATAGGCTGAGTGGCCAGCCCTAGTCAGAGTTAATGTGCCGCCCGAAGGCCTCTGACACGGCTGACGGTTGTTGTCAAAGAAACTAGAACAAACAACCGGGACCAACAATTTAACGTGTCATCCGACCCACGGTAGCGCTCAGAAATAAATTGCCACTCACGGTCACCCATCCGAAGACTGACCGGACCGTCCGTTGCTTAACATCGGTGATCGTTTAGAATCACCTAGACAAGCTACGCCACGAAGTTAATAAAAAAAGCTTTAAAAAGCTTACTTACTTAGCTTTTTTACTGTGGTAAAAGCTTTATTGAAAGCTTTTACCACAGTATGTCCTAGGACCTGGGTAAGTCGTAAAACATCATTCAGAACCACCGGAGGACGGGCAGAAGCGTTCTCTCGGTTAACAGTGGTGAGAATTCTACGATCCCCAAGCCGCCTGCTAAGCGTGGGGATTATGGCAACCCCTCCCTATTAAGGGGAATGCCTTTGTACTGGAGTGGAAGTCTTCTGGCTGATGATGATGATTACCACAGAACTACCACAGCTAGTACTACCTGTTACAACAACCTAGCCTAGTGTCATGTCATAGTAGCATTCTCTAGACTAATATAGTAATTACCACTGAAGAGAGAAGTAAATAGGGCCTACGTTTTTCTGTGGTAATTATTTTCCATAAAAATTAACATGGTAGCCTCGAAGATATTGCTTTTAACGATAAGGTCGCTTCTTGTGGTACTAGTTATTAAGGTTCTTGTTCTTAAATTTTTGTATTAAAAAAAAGTATATACAGGCTTAGTTCTAATCAGCTAGCATCCTTCTAAGGACATATTCTGTACTTCAAAACGAATAACTTTTACTATGGGGCAAACATTGAAATCGCGAAAAAATGATCAGCTGTTCCATACAAAAAGTCCATCGACCTTGAGCAAAATGTATGGAACGGCTGTTTTTTTTGCGATTTCAATTTTGGCCCATAGTAAAAGTTGTTTGTTTTGATGTACAGAATATAAAAAAAAGGACCTTAAAAGGACGCTAACTGATTAGAACTAACCCTGTATATATATATTTTTTAAATTACAATTTGTGTTTGTGTTTGTTTGTTTTTTTGTGTGTCTACTTACAAATATAAACATAGAGTGTAGACACGTTACAGCTCGAAGAAGGCTCAAGGGATTTGAGTGAAGCTTTAATTGGAGATAGCTTATGACCTGAATTAACAGGCTACTTAAGTTTTATTCCCGCAAAAAGACGGCTATCATAGGATACCGGATGCAACCAGGGACGATGTTAGTTAAATAATCTAGACGTTGTTAGTATAATAATTTAAACAGAATTAGATGAGCGAGTTCGAGAGTACAAATCGAAAGCAGAAAGTATGATGTACACATTTTCGGAACAGCATACCCTTTCGGGATAAACCTGTAGTTGGGAGTCTAGTTATTGCGAGTTATCTCAAGCCTCACAATCGTGAGTCTAGCCACCGATGTGGGCAAGCCTGGGGCCCCAGTGAATTGATTGAGATGGTATGGCTTGTTTGAGTTGAACAGTAGGATTCCTTGTTTGTTTTGCAGTTGCTGAATATGGAATGAAATAGTCAGTTGTGGTCAAGTTTTGATTTGGTTCGACATGATTTTATTTGATAGGTTTCCTTTTGTTTTTTACTTGTTTACAACACAAATTAATACAGTAAATATGTCCAGTTGACGATAACAAACATGTTATTTTATTAAGATTCCACTATCTAGACACGCGTGAAAGTTCTAGCGTGTCCTGATGACGAATTAACAAGTGATACTTTTTTTGAGTTTCACTAACTAGACACACGCGTGTCCAGCACCTCGAGTCCAGTTGGTGAATAACCCAAAATATTACTTGATGTATCAAAAAATGTTAGATATACCTAGTAAACGTTAAAATAATGTATCTAATTATCTAAGCATTGTTTTTAGTCGCTCCCTGCCCGTGGTCCACCTACATTCGTTCGTATGGCTGTACCAGGGGCATTTTTCCCCTTGGTAAACCTAACTAGATAACTGGGTGTACCAGTACCTAATTGGTCTTTCCCCGTGCGGGTAAGTGTTAAAGCTAGAATATGGATACGTCTGTCTCGTTTTCGCGGGGAAAAAGGAGTAGATAGACGTTTATCACGGCTCGCGTGCTAGGCGGGCAGGGATTTCATTACTTCCCAAGGGCCACTTATGTAACTATTTATGGTTTTTAAAATATATTGAGAAAAAATAAATGGTTTCGACAATGACTCGAAGGAGTTAGCTCAAGGCTGCCAAACCTAGAAATGTCGAGGGGAGGCCTTTGCCCAACAGTGGGCCTCCACAGACTAACAACAAAAGGGATGCACGTTAACTTTGACAATAGGGCTGGGCACTCATCCTATACGAAATGAAATCCTTTTAACTACATAAAAAAAATTACATGATTGCTTTAAAAGCATTCGCTAAGGTAATTACTATTAGACTTCTTTCACAATCGAAGTTTCTTTTCATGTAAGTCAAAAATGGATAAAAAGTTGTAGCACTTAGTCCGTTTTGAATCGCGTTTCCATTATCGGCGCCGTGGTTGAGCGCATCCCCCGTCGTCGAAAATAAAACAAATCCTATGCGCAAAATCATTTCGTACTCGTATGTACCATACGGTTGGGTGCGCATTGTATTCGTGGCTTTGCATAAAGGCAGCGTTGACAGTAGGCCCAATTCTATAGAAGTTATTTAATAAATAATAATACGATTAAAAAAAAAATACAACCGACTTCAACTTCGAATACCTGGATGAAATCTTCATATTTTCTAGTAATTTTGTTTTTATAACCAAACTTCAGAACCGATTTCGATAAAATGTATACTACCTCTGAAGTATTACCTACCAAACAAAAAATAATCATCAAAATCAGTTCATAATTGGCGGAGTAATCGCGTAATATACTTACAAAAAAAACATACAGTCGAATTGAGAACCTCCTTCTCTGAAGTCGTTTGATTAAACATCAAAACTTCACCTTTTTGCCATATTAGGTATCTGATGACAGAATTAGAAATCTGCCCACTTTCATACTGTTATATAATTAGATAAGTACCTATGTAGACCGTCTAATCGTTGAGCTTTCGTTGAAAATCGATTAGACGAAGGCACCAACTACCGCCAACTTCCATGGGAATGCTGGATGTATGTCATCATCAAGGGCAGCTTATACAGTCTATTGCATGACATAAGTATCTGTCACTTTCTTCTCTGCATGCTCAGTGCCAATCTTTTTTTTCACAGAGTTTCTGAAATATTTCTGTATACCACACCTTTGTCAGTTATTCAACCGCAAAGCAGTAGTTCGCAAGCATTACTCTGTTTCGGTTTGAAGGGCCATTACCATATAAATTACTGGGCATAACGAGATTTCACGTCTAATATGTCAGAGCGACGAGCTCAATGCAGCTCGGAGCAGGAGTGTATTCGCAAGTTAACAATTCTAGCTACTGCTACTGTTATAGGCAGGCGTGTCGCTTACCACCAGGCGAACGTTTTGCTCGTCTTGTCACTTAAAAGTCTTAAAAACAACATCAAAAAATGTCAGGGCGACGAGCGCAGTGCAGTTCGGCGCAGGATTGTATTCGCAAGTTCACAATTCTAGAACTGCTACTGTTATAAGCAGGCGTGTCACTTACTGCCAGGCAAACATCTCACTCGTCTTGTTACCAAATACCATTAAAAAAAACTTTTTTTTTTTAACAATGCTTATTTATTGATCTGCTGTTTTCCTGTACTGAAAAACAGTACTACATGGTTATTATTTAGATATAGTCTAGGTATCACATTAATATTATAAATGCGAGGAGAGTGTGCTTCGGAAACTAACTAACTAAAATATACTGTCTCTTATCTATAATATAGAATTTAATTTTCATTTTAAAGTTAAAATTATTTAAAAAAGACGAGAAGACTCTATAGAGTTTTATAAATATTTTTATTAAAAAAATATTTAAGTTTCAATAAATAATTATAAACTATTTTAGTATTATTACGAAAACTGACGTGGTTTTGACACATTTTTGTTTTATTTATTTGGGAAGTGAGTGCTAAGCAGGACGCAGCTGCACGCGCGTCGGGCTCTGTTTTCACTCTTTGAAAAAGGTCACCGGATGTGATCGAAACTATAGTTGGAGTATCCGATTTAATTAAACGTGAGTATTCCCGTATAAATAAAACAAAAATATTTTAGTATTTTTAATTTAAATTTTAAATAATAGGGTATCTAATCCCCCTGCCCATTCTTCTATTGGACGACCAGGACCTCGAAAAAGCGACACCGTTTCATGGTTGATATACCAAAACTCGTACGAAACGGTTTGGTTCCACTTTCATTTTTAGAACAACTAAACAGTGGATTGCGCTGCCCGAGTGGGCGTGTCCCGATAGTTACAATCTGAGTGTCTTCAAGTCGCGAGTGAATCGGTTTCTTCTAGGCAAGTGTTCTCCATCGACCGTAGACTGCATAATCCAAACGCAACCATAAAATATATAACACAAAAAATATGTGAAATTTTGTCGATTTGTTTGTTACTCCATCACGATAAAACTTAGGATTTGGGTGTAATTTGGTATGGAGGTACTTGGTACTTGGTGGTACTTGGTGCGCGGGCTGTTTCCGCACGACATGCCCCTCATGGGCTTTCGGTGCGTAGTCCCGGTGTAGTTTTTGTAGTGGTAGGACTCTACTGCAGATTCCGCCTGGGGAAGTACCACACCTTTGCCAGTTATTCAACCACCAAGCAGTAGTGTGCAAGCATTACTGTGTTGCGGTTTGAAGGGCAATGTTATCAGAGAAATTACTGGGTATGAAGAGATTTAACATCTAATATCTCAGGGTGACGAGCGCAGTGCAGTGCGGCGTAGGATTGTGGTCGTAAGTTCACAATTCTAGCACTGCTACTGTTAGTGGCAGGCGAAACGTTTACCATCAGGTGAAAGTCTTGCTCGTCTCGTCACTTGACAGTATAAAAAAAAAAGCTAGTTCAGCCACCCGGTGTCTCCGAGGCAGGCCAACAGCTCGCTGACGCCGGCGCAGGCCTCTCGGGGCGTCCTCGGTGACCCGAGGATCGTTGTCCGTTGGTGTGTCACGCTGCTGCATTTAAGCAGCATGTGCGCAGCTATTTCTTCTGCCTCCATACACCGTCGGCATAGTATGGAGGTAGCTTATAACTTGTAATAATTACATAGGCTACTTTGTTCCAGGAAAAGCTGTAGAAACCGCGGGGCGCAGCAAGTAGGTATATGTACATAATAGGCTAGATGACTGGTATTTTTTTATTGTCCTATTCAAATGTGGCCCATAAATATAGCTGATTAATGAAAAGAAAATTAAAATCTGATCAAAAATAAGCAATGATATTAAAATGCTTATAAGCATTTTAATATCATTTCAGACAGAGAGGCGAAACTTCAAATCGTGACGTCACTTCTCAGTACGCCATATAATTTCTATTCTGACAAGTAAGGCGTGACGTCATTTTTTGTTTTGTGGGAAAGGGATAGAGTCGTCTCTAGCAAAAACTTTAAACGCTCATATATCAGAACATTATTAATTAATATTAATTAAATAATGTTTTCAAATACCATACTATATTTTCTTAAATTCTTCATCAAAGCTATTGGTTTCAACGATTTAAACATCAGTCATCTAGCCTATTATATTAAAAGTTATTTTGTAAAAAATAAATGCCTTTATTTCAGAAATTCCCTACTGCTCTACTCACACTGCCACCATAGGGGCCCGTTATATTGTGTGTAGATTAAATTTTGACAGTCGACTTATCAAAGATAATGCCAGACAGTACCCAAGTGCGGTGTCAGGCTGTCAGCGGTGGCTCCGACGTTATTGGTTTCAGGATTGCTGAATGAATAGATGGAAGTATTGTAGATCTTTCGAAGGATAAATGAAACGTAGTAACTCTAGTAACTAAATTTGATGTATAACTTGTGTATAAGTGAATTCAAGTTTTCAATGAACAAAATTATTAAAAAATATGAAAAAATCTTTATTACAGCATATTTTTTTTAATTAAAATAACAACAAATTACGTTTGAAGAAATTTTAGTGTAGTCGAACTTAATTTAGAGAAATTTAGAATTGCTACCAGTCTGTAACATAATACGAATTTAAAAAAAAACAACCGACTTCAATTTCGACTACCTATCTGGATGACATCTTCATATTTTCCAGTTATTTTGATTTAAAAACCAAACTACTGAACCGATTTCGATAAAAATTATATGGGACCACCTCTTATTACCTACCAAACAAAAAAAGAAACATCAAAATCAATTAAGCGCGTAACATACATAAAAAAAAATACATACAGTCGAATTGAGCACCTCCTTTTTTGAAGTCGGTTGATGTATTGCTGTGTGTAATTATCTATGACTGAGAGGTAATTAATAAATTTAGCAACGATATCATAAAATAGAAGCTACTTAATTCATTTTGCGAAGTCCGGGTGCAGAGATTTTATGTACGATCGGGAAATTCTGGACAAAGGCGTCTTCGAGGCCTTCATTCGTAAGTCCTTTACTACGAAAAGTGACGTAGTTTGACACATTTTCGTTGTATTTTTTTAAAAGGGATTTCTCCAATGACCTTTTGATTACTCACATGTAATGAAGTCCGATACTTCGAATATCGCAATTTGTTTTTAAAGTTTATTTAAGAGTCAACAAACATTACACAGCAAAATATAATGTTAAAGTAGTATTAATAAGAAGCTAGGTGCACTAGCCACGTTGACCACAGATTTTGCTTTGGTCATATTCGGTGATAACAAAGGAGTCATGATTATCATTATCAGCCAGAAGATGTCCACTGCTGGACGAAAACCTCCACCATAATTTCCCCGCTTGGCTTTGGCAGTTAAATAATATTTTTCTTGCAATTGTTTCAATTTCAATCATTTATTGCGAGACAAATCAAATCTTCTCAGCAAACATATTAGGATTTACCAAACAATATTAAGTAGGTAAGTTCAATCTATGTGTGCCCCTCTTTTGGGGAGGCCCCGGGCAGTGGTCCCGATTGCCCTCCCCTAAATCCGGCGATGATTCGTTGTACTATCGTCGTGCGATGTAGAAAAAATATATTACTCCTAAACCCATTTCAACACGTTTGATATACCTATTGCAAATGATATTCAGCCATCTACAAGTAGTCCCTTCTGCTCTATATGCAGCATGAACCATTTGCATTTTATTCTTTACAAAAACGTCCCTTTGCATACGACTAATATAACTTAGCCAAGTGTGAGTCTAACGAGCGCCAAGAGTTTCGTATTGTCATTTAATATATTTATGTTATGGTAATTCATAATAACATTGTATCTTATTTTATTTAGCCCGGCTTTTTTAACAGGACCGCACTTGGCCGCAGTTTTTACGATTAGATTATATTTCCATCACCAGCTTGCCAAATTTTACTTAAGTACCTATAATATATTCGGATCCGTTTTTATAATGGAGGACCTCGTTCACACAACCACAGGTAAGCAAGCACGCACGCGCACCAACACCTACAGTCCTACATTCACCCACACACACACTGTTACATCCATAATACTCGTATTAGCGTGATAAATAGTCATAATATGACCTGGGTATGTCCTAAAATTGCATCCGGTGCTGAACGTTTTGCGATCCCTAAGTCGCTTGCCAAGCGTGAGGATTATGGCTCGCCCTTGATAGGGTTGCCATAATCCCCACGCTTCCTTCATCCGGCAGAGGACGTCTTCTGGCTGGTGAAAATGGTAAAAGAAATATAAAAATAAAAGGCAAGTTTACACTCTTTGACTACGGAACCCTAAAAGGCCGCTAGCACACCGCTCATAGTCCATAAGTCAGTAGCGTAGGTGGATAAGCTCTGAATAAATCATCGGCGATGAATACAGTCTGCGCGGCCTCGTAGATAGCAGTTAAATATGGCGAGTCTGATCGTAAATGGTAATGCGTGTACTTACGCGAAACGAATAGATTTGTGCCAAACATGGTGAAGAATCAATTTACTTTACCGCGATATTCCTCCTTTTATGTACTAGGCCAAAATGTCACAAGCTTTTAGTTGCAACTTAGTATTTTAAAATCAATAATGTAATATTTAAAAGACTATTAACACTTTTTTTTAAACTGCATCCAGAAACGCCGAAGGATGGGCAGTAGCTTCTTCTTAGTTAACGGTGGTAACACACTGCGATCCCCAAGCCGCCTGCCAAGCGAGGGGATTTTGGCCTCCCTAGTAAAGGAGAGGTCTTCATCCAGTAGTAGACGTCTTCTGGATGTTGAGTGAACACTTAAAACATTTTTCTGGTTTTGTACTAACACACACATTTAATATCTTAGGGTAACAAGCGCAGTGCAGTGCAGCGCAGGATTTTGCTCACATCAACAGCCGGAAGACGTCCACTGCTGGACGAAGGAAAAAAGGAAAGGGAGGTGTTGCCATAATCCCCACGCTTAGCAGGCGGCTTGGGGATCGCAGAATGGTTACCTCCGTTAACTAAGAGGACGCTGCTGCCCGTCCTCCGGTGATTCTGGATGCAGTTTAAGACATACCTAGGTCCAGGATTCCAGGGTCCAGGATTTTGCTCGCAAGTTGACAATTCTGGCACTGATACTGTTATGGGCAGGCGTGATGCTTACCACCAGGCAAACGTCTCGCTTGTCTAGTCACTGTATTGCATAAAAATACGTGTTTGTAATCTATGACCACATTGGTTATAAAGACAAATACTTAATATCATAAATTTGATCGGATGATGTCTCAGGTCCCTAATAATTGCTACTACGCCTACGGTGTGTAGGTAGACAGGAATCAATTATATCTCTGAATACTTCACCTCGCCCTAGCTTTAACGTGTCCGTTGAAATTAGATCTATTAGGGGAGTACTACCACGATAGATGCGTACACCAGATTAGTTGCCTATTAACATGGTGTATGTGGTCAGTGCAATTTAATTTATCGATATCGGTATCTTAGTATGTCTTGTGGCGTATGTTTGTTTGAGGCATGTGTATTATCATCAGCCAGAAAACGTCTAACGCTGGACAAAGGCCTCCCCTTAACATGGGGTTGCCCTAATCCCCACGCTTGGCTGGCGGCTTGGGAATCGCAGAATGCTCACCTCCGTTAACCAAGAGGACGCTGCTGCCCGTCCTCTGCTGGTTTTGGATGCAGTTTCAAGACATACCCAGGTCTTAAAACTATTAATGAGAACTGTTAATGATTATTTTATATTCGGTTCTATAATTTTCTTCGATAATATATTTTAAATTATTGGTAATCAAAACGAACACTATCATTAAAATTAATAACAGCCCATATTCAAAAGCGGAAAGGCATAAGGGTTCGAACACAAATCATGAACTCTTTATGCAAAACCGCTCTCAGGGCAACAGGATTACACGCGAGCATCTGTGTGTACACTCACTAATGAGATTAGCAACACCAAGCGCAGAATTGTGTGCCCCGCTTTAGTGTCAGGTGAATATGTGCTTAAAAGGATCAGGCGGCCGTCTGGAACTGTTTTACGCACGTGTAATTCATCGGAGTCTTTGAAGTCTCCACAATCTAGAACAATCTGGAATTTAGATTTAAAGGGCTTGCTTTCTTTTAGTTAATAATAGCGCACAGCCTTTGCACTGGTTAAACATCGATTGTTATTTATATATTGAATTCTTTATTGTACACTTACATAAGCGTAGAAAAGGTGGACTTTATGCTAAATATCTTTCTAGCAGGCACACCCGTGGTTAAAGGCGTACAATAAAAATTATAGTCTTGGTTATTCAAAGCTTGTACTATGGGAACCAGATAGCTGACAGAATACTTAAATACTTTTTATTTTTATATAGATAACTACTTATAATACATACAACAGACACAGAAAAAAACAAAAAAGATTAATCTTTTAATAATAATTTTAAAACTTTTAACTTAATCCATTTATTTTTTTACTTTTAATTTAATTCTAGTTATCACATTATTCAGTCAGTTTATATTAAAATAATAGGTCCTTTTTATTTAATTCTTATTTACAAAATCACACAGCATAAACTAAAAGATAACATTTCCAACATACCACGAACATTTGTAATGAAATAGTATAGAAAGTAATGTGTTAAAAAAAGTGCCTTCCGTGACCTACCTCATCCCTATTCAAAGTAGGCATAATCATGAAACGTGGTAGACACGAACTGTATTGGAAATGCATCAATGTAATGAAAGTGAAATGATGTGAACCCGTACGTATATAAGTGCATGACTCCGAGTCATTGATTGATTGATTTAATATATAAAATTATAAAAGTACTGTACTATAAAATCTACTCTGAAAGGTAATTTCTATATTGATATAGAAATCGAATGGACCTGGGTATGTCCTTAAACTGCAACCAGACCCAACGGAGGACGGACAGCAGCGTCCTCTTGGTTAACGGTGGTAACACTGCGATCCCCAAGCCGCCTGCCAAGCGTGGGGATTATAGCAACATCTCTCTATAAAGGGGGAGGCCTTCATCCAGCAGTGGACGTTTTATGGCTGACGACGATATAGAAATTATTTTTTAATAGTTTTGACAGCCTTGTTGACAGCTCTGTTGGTAGCATGTCTGCCTTCAGAGCTGTAGGGCGTGGGTTCGATCCCCATCCAGGACAAAAATTTATGTGATGAATATAGATGTTTGTTCTGTGTCTGGGTGTAGTATGTATTATAAATAAGTATTTACGAAAAAAAAAAGTATACAGAATTAGTTCTAATCAGTTAGCATCCTTTTAAGGGCATATTCTGTACATCAAAACAAACAACTTTTACTATGGGGCCAACATTGAAATAGCGAAAAAAAACAGCTGTTCCATAAATTTTGCCCAAGGTCGATGAGCTTTTTGTATGGAACAGCTGATAATTTTTTTGCGATTTTAATGTTGGCCCCATAGTAAAAGTTGTTTGATTTGATGTACAGAATATGCCCTTAAAAGGATGCTAACTGATTAGAACTAACCCTGTATAAGTATTCTAAAGTTCTATTATTATTTATGGGATATTTACCGTGATTATGTTGTAACTGTGTAGAACTTTAGTAAACAACCGTGATAGTTTAAAACAGTGTTTTATAAGTAGGTATAGTATTCTATCAGCTATCTGGTTTCCATAATACAAGCTTTGATTAGTATGGGGATTGATGGCGATGTGTCTAAAATATCCCCCAATATTTATTTATTATTATTATTATTTAAGTTTAGCGAAAACTGATGGTTAAGTATTTGTAGTAGGTATACCCAAATTTTTCATCAGAGAAAAGTATTCTACGTTTGTCCTCGAGATAATGTTCCTTGGTACATTATGTTACAGTTTATCCAGTCTAAGCCTTGCCTTAAAATTCTTACTACAGTCATAGCGGTTAACTGAGTACGCTCCTGCGGTAGAGGATCGGTGCGGGAGGGGTTTTCTCGTTACGTCGAATAACGCGTGACTTTAGCAGAGAATATACAATAACACGCAGGAGAAGCTAAATCTTCCATGTACGACTTCAGACTAGCGTCAATATCGCTGTCATCAACACGTGTTACTTGGAATGGCCGCTTTACAGACAGTTCTGTTACGTTACAGAGTGTCTAGTGCCAGTTTTTCCAAGAGCGTTTACGTATTCGTTCACGTTAACGTAAACTACAATTTGTATGAAATAAGAGCAGCGCCACCTAGTGTCAAACATATCAAACATGTTTGACACTAGGTGGTGTAGTTTACGTTAACGTGAACGAATACGTAAACGCTCTTGGAAAAACTGGCACTAGACACTCAGGTCACCCCTCCAACTCCAGCGCAGTTAGTTAAGCGCTATACCTATAGTCGTTTGTCTATTATCTTATCAATTTGAATATTAAAGTCTTGCGAGCCTAATATTTTGTCTTATTTTTAAGTTACATGCACGTTTTTTTTACCAAGCAATCATCAAATTGGGTGAAGCACCAAAAAAATAATAAAAGTAGATAGCGTCTGCCAGGTTGCATGTAAACGGCCCATAATATCAGTAGAGCGCCGTATTACTATGAAAACTTGCCTATTTGCGGGATTTAATAAAACAAAAACATATAAATAAAGAAGGGGAGAACCGCGGTAATGTACGATATGTAAATTGGATGGACCGTTGAAATAGTTCGGTTTCTTCCGCCAGTGGAACTTCTGATTATAATCGACGTTTACTTTTGATTTAAGGGATAAGTTCAACAGTTTCATCAAATTAAACGTAGTTTGTTTATTACTTTTTGCAATAATGATAGTATTATAAATTGGATAAATTAAAAATTACATTGTAGCGTTGAATCAGCTACGGGATATGTATAGGCTACGGCGTAGACATATGCCTACGCAACATAGATGGGAGAGATTAAGTCACAACGCGGCTTAAAATAGTAGCGAGAATAACATAGACTTAAATTACTATTCTATGTAGTTTTCATTAATGTCGACATACTCGTGTCTAATAGATCTACCAATTATATTTCAGGAATTTACGAAACATTATTTTACAAAAAAAATCATCAACGATTAGGTACCTAAGTATTTACTAACGAAAATTTAATGTTGTTGCTTATAACGGCTTAGGGTGTTCTGTGTATTGAAAACGCGCAACAGTGAAACAAAACTTACGCTATCTCCCTTAGCAACGTCGATTGTAGTCTGTGAAGACCTTTTCATATTATGCTATGAAGTAAAACATCATCCTAAGCTCATTTCGCGCTCCACTCTGCTGTTTGGCTCGCAATGTAACGCAACATGTTACATAGAGTTTGAAATATACCTTACTATTCAAATTCAAATTCAAATTCAAATTTTATTTATTCAGATAACTGGGATCCCGGGGTTAGTAACAAAAGGTTTAAAACTTACAAAACCATTTTGTTAGTATACATATAAAAAATACAAAATAAAAGATAATAGATATGCCCCTGTGCAGAGGCACTCCGCCGGGACGAAGCCAGAATAACATAAAGATCTTATCTGATCATCACTCCGACGAAATGCCTCATATGCCTACTATGCGTGACAGCTGGAAAAATGACATTTATAGTTTTAGTGATAGTTCTAGTAGTGAAATCAAACGAGAAGAATATTTGAGTCAACTGCTTTTTTAAGCAAATTATTATTTTCAATAAAGTGCCCGCCACGCCTTGTCATCATGATTTATCTATAGTGCTTCATGTTGTAGGTAGCTTAACTCACACTATTGTTAGTACTTGTAAGGTACTTCATCATCAATCAGAAGACGTCCACTGCTGAATGTAGGCGTCCCCCTTGGACCTCCACACTTTACGACAACCGGCCATTTGCATCCACTAATTGCCCGCGACTTTCATAATGTCGTCGGTTCACCTAGTGGCTCCAACGTAGCCGTAGCGTAGTAGTAACATTAGCCTACCTAAGCTTCTGCCGGTTCGTGGTCACCACTCCAGAACCTTTCTTCCCCATTGGTTATCATCATTGACAAGTTGCCAATGATGACATAATATAAAGTTCACGCACTGCAGTGTGGCTTTTAGGTACTTAAAATATGATTCAAATTAGCTTGTGGAACCTTTATTCATTGCTAATGAATTATGCAGACATAAGCAAAGCGAAAAACCGGAAGACCGAAGAGAAGTCAAGTTAAGGAGAGGGCCAAAGTCATGGCTTTCATAAAAGGAGGTCAAAGATAGGCCGGAGATAGAGAAATATGGATGTCACTCCACCGACAAGAGCCGTGCTCTTAAATAAATGAATGAATGAATCAAAGCAGAGTAGACCGTTAGTCGGCTGCTGTCAGAGAGTAAGAGTAACGGAAACGCATCAGAAGTGGTTCGACTTTGGTTAGCTGAATCGGAGCCATTAAGGATAGGCAACTTTTCATCTCTGAATAGCGTAGTGTGAAACCGTCTTGTAGTTCCAACTCTACAACTTCCATTACTCACACGCTATTTAGCAGTTAACGTGTCTGCCGATTTATCAATGCGACATTTATATTCTGTTAATCGTGTTTGGTTATTGAGCCGATAGGGCGACGGGGTGAACTGCAATGGTGGTGATAGGTATGCTGTAATTATTGGGGAGAAATGGCTTTTAATGCACAATGGGCAAACACAGGTATCAATAGTTCTATTTTATATTGACAGTAACAGCCCGCCCTATTGAATGACGTACTAATAGTTTTGAACTTTCGTGAACGTTTATTCTTGGCATGGGAAACTTGTACTATCAAGTGACGAGACGAGCAAGACGTTCGCTTGGTGGTAAGCGTTATGCCTGCCACTATCAGTACCAGTGCCAGAACTGTGAACTTACGAACACAACCCTGCGCCGCACTGCACCGCGCCCGTCTCCCTGTGATATTAGATGTGAAATCTCTTCATACCCAGTAATTTATGTTTTGCAATGCCCGACAAGGGCAACTAAGTCTCAAAATGCATAATATATTTAATTTAAGACCTCTGTATACACTTACTTGTAAATAAATAAATATGAAAATATGAAGAAAAAAAAACTGGTAACATTGCCCTTCAAACCGGAACACAGTAATGCTTGCACACTACTGCTTGGCGGTTGACTAGCTGGCAAAGGTGTAGTACTTCCCCAGGCAGACTGCAGTAGAGTCCTAGCACTACAAAAACTTGAGCGTAATCGATTTCCAAATATCCATCATAGTGACTAACGCAACTTCGTGCGGTCAAATTTCGTCCACTGGATTATCATTGAGTCGTTTACTCGTTTACGTGAGCCGTAATGGCTCAATCCTAACCGATTGGACGGAATTAGACCACGAAGTTTGAATCACGACGATAGGCACTAAATACACTACAGAAAAAAACAACATGTGACATCGTTTCATGGTTTTTCACGACAACCAAATAAAGCGAGTTGATTCTACTTTCTTTCTGTGAACCACTAAACAGTGAAATACGCTGCAGGCTGACTATGTTTCATCATCATCATTGGCCCGGAGACGTCCACTGCTGAACAAAGGCCTCCTCCTTAGACCGCTACACAGTACGACAACCTGCTATTTGTATCCACCGGTTGTTTCTTCAACAAGTCAGTAGTTGAAGAACACGTTTCAGTTCAGCACACTGTGTGTTTCACTTCAACAGCATGAAGACGTCCACTGCTGGACGAAGTCCTCCCTCTAAATAGGGAGGTGTTGCCACAATCCCCACGCTTGACAGGCCGCTTGGGGATCGCAGAGTGTTACCACCGTTAACTAAGAGGACGCTGCTGCCTGTCCTCCGGTGGGTCTGGATGCAGTTTTACGACATACCCAGGTCCAACTGGGTACTGTGTGTTTACCGATAGGTGATTGTAATTTTGATGTCTACAAGTCGTGTTTGAATTGGTTTTCTCTCGGTAAAGAGGATTTTGACAATATCTTTCAAATTACGAATTAAGTTTTAAAAAAAAGACATACGAGTAGTGCACTCGTATAAAACCAAAAAAAGTTTAATTGTTTTAGTATTTTATGCATAATACGGTAATATTATAAAGAGGTATATAGTGTGAGTTTGTATATTTTGTTTGAGGTAATGTTAGGAATTAAATACTGGTCTAATTTACATAAATCTTGCACCCATAGAAACCTACTCTATCCCTGAGTGGTACAGGCGATATTTTATTGGAATACCAGAAAAAACGTTCTTATTCTGAAAATCGAAGCAAAAATCACATAAGATAGACAAGTTACGCAACATTATTAAAGCATCTTTACAATAAACACATTAAGATTCATTTTTGAAAGGCGAAGGGAAGTAAAATAAATGTGACCTATTTATAGTGTAAACGAAACCCAGCAGTGACTACGCGACCTCGACCTTGATGAAAGCAAACATTCAGAATGAAAGCTTTGGTCGAGAGTTCACTCGAGCTCTGTATAATGTTTGCTGAAACGATTCTTTTTAATATATTTTCAGTTTATGAGTAGAAATAGTGGCTTTTAAGTGCAAGTTTAATAGATAAGAGCCTGTTTATGCAGTAGATTATGTAAAATTATCCATTTAGAATATAAAAAGTTGTAGTGTTGTTGTTGTGTAGTTGTTGTTGTTGTCCAACCGCGTACGTTAATTATAATAAAATAAAACATTCTAAATTGCGCGATTTGAACACATACGTACTTAATATTATAGTTTTGAGTGTTATAAGTCCCGGTAAAAGGAATAGAACGAAGTAGGTACTTACAATCTAACTACCTAAACTACTTAACTTATTTATAAATTCGAAACCAATTACTGATATTTATAATTGATTAACTAAAAAAATATAAATTTAAAAAATTGATTAGTTTGGGACCTGGGTAAGCCCTAAAACTGCATCCAGAACCACCGGAGGACGGGCAGCAGCGTCCTCTCAGTTAACGGTGGTAACCATTCTGTGATCCCCAAGCCGCCTGCCAAGCGTGGGGATTATGGCAACACGTCCCTTTAAGGGAGAGGCCTTCGTCCAGCAGTGGACGTCTACCGGCTATTGATGTTTTGACGTGAAAATGTATTACTCGTTAACAAAAAACGTATTTTTACTTTCTACAAACTTACCTACGCGAGATAATTAAAATTGCTATTATTAAATTAATTAATTATTATTTATTTTTTAAATAAATAATATTATATTATTATTTATTTTTTTAATAAATAATATTATATTATTATTTATTTTTTTAATAAATAATATTATATTATTATTTAATATTTAATAATATTATTTTTTAAATTTATTTATTTATTATTTACTAATAGCGTTATACTACGATATTTCTCTATATAAAAAGTAAAAGTGACAAAGCCATTTATTCTACTTCTATTAAAAATATTAAGTATAGTTAAAACAATATACCCAATTTATAGAATTAAAATAGTACTTTATGCACTTACACTACACTAACACACACTACACTCACTTATCTTTTGTTTCTTAATTTTTTTGTTTTTGTTCTTTATTATTATATTTGAAATTCGGGTCTAAACCCGAACCTTTAAGAGGCATTGGTGGGGCCGAAACCAACACCAAGAGGCCCTTTTGAATAGGAAAATAACATTATATAAAACTATTACATGGATGTCAATGGAATATGATACACTATTTTAAACATTAAGGTATAAAATTGTAAAAAATAATCGGGCTATTTTGGTGATTTTATATGAAACATTGAACTGGTCTATAGAATGAGAAACGGCACCTGCCTATTTTGTCTCATTACATCAAAATATTAAGGCAGGTGATGACTCGCCATCCACTAAATGGGCCCCCCATAAAGGCTACCGGCTACCGTGGTGCCAGAGGAGCAACATTGACGTGGATGGCTTAGGGTGTCGAGAGGTATGCTGCACTTTCACTAAACGCTACTCGCGGCGTTATGCCCTTTAACACTTCCACCCTGGAGCTTAGGTTCTTAGCTCTTGCGGTTTCCACTCCCGGACAGCCGGTTAAGGCATGCCGGAGGTCTGGGGTCTCATGTAGCCCCAAAGAAGCAGGGTACGCGGTGTCGCCACTCACCGACGGCTCGCCACAAAGCCGCCCCTGCGTATTATTATATATTAAAAAACAAAAAGTAAATACTTTTTGTTTTTTTGGTCACTTTATAAGCCAGTAAAAGACGAGACAAGACAAGTGAAGTTAGTTATTTTTCAAGACATTTCGTAAAACGTATGTGTGTTAAAAACAAAAGAAAATATGATAATATTTTTTACTTGTTAGAACACGGCTAGTTGAATTGAATTGAATTGAACACGGCTAGTTTACAGACCTATCCCTAACATAACCAGTTTATCCTCCAGTAAATCCAGAGCAAACAACGTTACCTACTTTAATAAACCAACAGCACAATAGCAAGCACTTGTTAGCGATCAAATAAAGAAAAGAGCAAACCCCTCAAGTGAATCAGCGTTCGGACACAGTGTAACGACAGAGTCGAAGGTTAGAAAAAGTGATCTCAGATTCTTACATATCCCGTAAAAAGCCAGCAGTATGTATTTCAAACCATACATATGGGTTATGGTATAACACGAGGCTTCTAATGACGCCTTATGCAAGGGAAGATGGAAGTTTGAGAGATGAGTGGGATAATATCGCTATAATTCTTTAGTACGCGTAGGAACGTATAATAAAAGTAAGTTCGTTTAGGCTAAGGGGCTCAAAGTCACCGTCATGGCTCGCAGGGTTGCAAGTCGAAGTGGCAATGGGCAGGCCACATCGCTCGAACTGTTAACCGATGGGGAAGAAAGGTTCTTGAGTGGCGACCACGTACTGGAAGACGCAACGTAGGAAGGTCTCCGATTAGGTGGACCAACGACATTGTGAATCGCTGGCAACCGGTGAATGCAAAAGGCAGGTTATCGTACAGTGTGGATGTCTAAGGGGGAGGCCTTCATTCAGCAGTAGACATATCCGGGCTTATAATGATGATAACGATGATGATGATGATAAGCTAAGGGGCTAGCCCCAGTGACAGAATAAATGTGCCGCTAGGAATGTATGAAAAAAGGAAGTTCCCATTTACTCCCGATAAACGCTAATACCTGCCCTAGCTAACAGTCCATAACTTGTATACGTTGTACGTGTATAATTGTATACTATGAGGAATACATTTCTATTCTTAATCATCAAAGCCGTAATTATTTTTCGTGACTTGAGAAGCTTTAGATACTGTTTAAATGAATACTACATCATCATCAGCCACAAGACGTCCACTGCTGGACGAAGGCCTCCCAATACGGAGGGGTTGCCACAATCCCCACGCTTGGCAGGCGGCTTGGGGATCGCAGAATGCTCACCACCGTCAACTGAGAGGACGCTCATGCCCGTCCTCCGGCGGTTCTGGATGCAGTTTTAGGACATACCCAGGTCCAATTAATACTACATTTCAGTTTAATAGAACATTGCAAGTTTCAGTTTAGAGTTTGAGTACTGTCTTCATTATTATTTCATGTTGCGAACTAACATCGCGAGTCGGGAATCAATAGCACGGGAGCGGGACAACCCCTTATCTGAGCGGTGCGCACGTGTGAACCCCGCTCAATTTTAATTTCATGCTCAAACAATGACGCTATCGAGCCGGCTATTATTTTGTATAGTCGCCAAGGGTTCAGTTCATCTAAATCCGCCAGATAAGCTGCGAGCTCTTTGTCGCCGTCTGCGCTGATAGCTAATTTGGAACCTCTCTTCGTTTCAAAACTCCCGCCGGAGTGTTATTCACGACCACTTCAAATCCGTCATTATCACATCGAATCTCTTAAACCCATCTCCCTTTACGACATATAATTTGATAATCTTAGTTGTTTGCGAAACAACTTCAATAATTTGCATTCAAATCACTAAGGCTATCGTCGAGTCATGAATATTACGATTCATTTTTTTCTTTACTTTGTTTGCAAATGTAACAATAATTTTATGTTACGCTTAACACAAAAAAAAAGGTAGCAGGTGCGCTGTGATGGTTACTAGATACCTTCTATGGGTATGAAAATGACTGGAACAGTTTGTATTCGTTGAGCAATCTGTTGCTATAAAGATACATCTACACTCGAATAGGATCGTGCTTCCCCATCGAGGATGATTTACCAAATTCCCAGCAGCGAATCGCATCAACGCTAAGCCCCTGTCTGTGTTTATCAAAACACTTAACGATTTAATATGTTCGCTGAACTCTCCCCCACCGGTACATTAGCGGTACAAGTGCCAATGTGCACGTAGATTATTGTTATTAATATTTTGATGAGCAAGAGATGAATTCGTATCAGCAAGTATTCAGAAACAATCACAAATCACGATTGAGGTTGTAGACTTCTCTGCCGGAGTATACAAAAACAGATGGGCGTCTTTTCCACCGACTTCAAAAATGGAAGTTCTCAATTCGACTGTATGTTTTTTTTTGTATGTTACGCGATTACTCCGCCAATTATAAACTGATTTTGATGATTTTTGTTTGGTAGGTAATACTTCAGAGGTGGCCCGATATTTTTTTTATCGAAATCGGTTCAGTAGTGTGGTTTTTAAATCAAAATTACTAGAAAATATGAAGATGTCATCCAGGTATTCGAAGTTGAAATCAGTTGTTTTTTTTTTAAAAGCGCATTATCGACATCATCCATAAAACTTGCACTACTGAACGAAGGCCTCCCCCTTAAAAAGGGATGTTGCCATAATCCCCACGCTTGGCAGGCGGCTTTGGGATCGCAGAATGCTCACCACCGTTAACCAAAAGGACGCTGCTGCCCGTCCTCTGGTGGGTCTGGTTGCAATTTAAGGACATACCCAAGCGTATTTTAATGTAGGGTAAATAGGTTCCTTCTGGTAAGCGTGCAGATTTTGACACTAGACCTCACCATTGCTTATTGATTGCTTAGCATCAGCGGGCGTGGTCAAATGCTGACTTACTCCGAATTGTCATAAAACAAAGTTAGGCCACCATTTTTAAATGATGCTGACACTTTAAAATTATTAATACTAAATATTATATTAAATTACAATCAAGTGACGAGAAAAGCAAAGCGTTCGCCTGGTGGTAAGCGTCACGCCTGCCACTAACAATAGCAGTGCTAGAATTGTGAACTTGCGAACACAATCATGCGCTACACTGCACTGAGCTCGTCACCCTGAGATATTAGATTTTAAAACTCTTCATACCCAGTAATTTATCTGGTAACAATGCCCTGCAAACCGGAACACAGTTATCCTTCCACACTACTGCTTGGCGTTTGAATAACTAGCAAAGGTGTGGTACTTCCCCAGACGGACTCTGCAGTAGAGTCCTACCACTGCAGTACTATTAATAGTCGATGACGGCTATAAAATGGATTCAAAATTTCTTTGACTTAAACATGTTTTAAAGATTGGTGCTGACTTACTCAGTGTGTCTTTTTTAGTTAATCAACGATCGTTTTGGAGATTCTTTTCTATTTCACGGATCACAAAATTTTAACGATCGTTAAAACAATATGCATAAACGGATCGCCTGAGTAAAATGTATTTTAGAGTTTTATTAACACGCTTCGCAGATCGACTGGATGTTTAAGTGTCATAAAATTTTACATAGCACTTTCACAGGTTTTCGTAGTTTTATTTTGAAGAGATGTGAAAAAACAATAACCAGCTAAGTGCGTGCGGGTCGATCATAATGGGTTTCGTACGAAATAATTCGAGTTGTGTATTTGGAGATAAAACCTGTTTTTCTTTCCATTCTTTAGCGCACATATAAACCAGTTTTTCTTTATTTTACACTTGTAAACACCAAAGCTACTAATACTTTTCAAAAGAAAAACCCTCTTAATAAAGGCAGGACAAAGAGACAGACGTCGCAGGCTTAATAATTGAAGTACCTTGATACTTTTCGAATACGGAACCCTAAAAAAGAAAACTGTTCTCACATTTCAATTGTTTTGACCATAAGCCACAAAATACAACGATTGTTTTAACGTTAACGTGTTTTTCTTCTTTTTTTCAACGAACATAATAATAGCTAGTTTTTTTTCTTAATTGAGGCGTCTTATTGTAGTTACTTAAGGGTACAAGCTTCAAAACAGAGTCGGATTTCCGCCGTGATTTTTATCGATGTGGATTTTCTACATCTAGACAAGTTGTAATAGGGGAAGTTCTAATAAGAAAACTTCTAATAGACCGTTTCAGAGTCCGATCTACGCGATATCGGGTAAATGAGCTAAAACGGACCCGCGGCAATGATTGCGTGCTGTCTGGGATGTAATTTTGGTGGTCGTTTTTACACCTTCACAATTTATGGTACGGGCAAAGTTAGATGTAGGTACGTACTGCCGACTGTTACTTATTATAAGTTGGAAATTTAGGGTGGTTTTTAATAAAAAAATCTTTTGCTTCCTATTCTTTGCCTAAGATTTAGGCATTTAAAATCATGTCTTGAATCTTTTTGACTTGAGCATTGCTTTTCACTCAGTTCACATATTTTATAAGTTATATGCGATGGTGTTCTGTAGTAACATGTAATACAAAATTGTTGAGAAAATAAAATTGATGCTCAGTTTTTTCTGGTTTCAGCAACACTAATATAGAGAACAATACTGAATAGGAATTATCCTTTGAGATGTCAGGCTACCGTAGAATGCTACGTATTAGCTGGAAGTATAAAGTCTCCAACTTCAGAATACGCCAAAGCGTTCGTAAGCTTTAGACGGCGACCTTCTTCTAGAATGTAAACAGACAGGATTTCCTCCCAGGTCTACGGATTTAAAATACCGGATCTGTTTGGAAAATGACACATAATTTTTTTGATAATAACTTATGAGTGAGATTATATAAAACTCTCTCCTGGGCCTTGTTTTATTAAGCTACAAGTCTTGTACTTGTAGTCAAAATACTGCAAAAAAACAATTGAGAAAAACAAAGGAAAGATAGATATTATGTTTTCACGTTTAGCGAACTCAAATAATATCAGTTTTTGGTTAAGAAGCAATGATGTATAAAGTTGACGGCAAACAAAGTGCTACAAAAGGGTAAGAGTTACCGTTGCGTAGAACATCAGTTAATGAATAATTTCATGTGGTTACGTGGAGCGGGAGTACTAAGCCGAAAGGATATCATTGTAGTTAACAAGCTTTACTATCAAACCAACTCTGAAATAAAGAGAAAACAATCAGCAATTAATACAAAAAATTAAATTGCTCCCAAGAAAATTAATGAAATATATTTGTCGCTGTTTTAGAGTTGGTCCCATAATAATAAAAGCTGTTCACATGATGACAATGATTCCGCTTAGCCAGCCATTGTCGAAGATAATTATAATGATTTCGTTTGGCACAAGACAGAAATAAGTTCCCTGGGGTGACTGCCTCCAGTAGAGAGGAGAGATATTGCTGAGCTAACTTCTCCAAGAGACCTAAAGAAGATAACCCCAACTAAATTTTTTTAGCAAATCCGCAACTGCATAGCAGAACATGAACACAGATCCTATACATGGACTTGTAGTGTGGCCATTACACGCTTGTAATCAATATTTCGCCAGATTTCAATAATATCTACACACAGGAACAATGCTACGTCTGTTCTCTGTACGCGATGGAGGTTCATTGTTTACATTATCTCAATTAAGTCTACGTTTTGTTTACGATTCGTTCGTGGCAGCACTTTCCAGATTCGTTTGTCTGACTCTTGCATTGAGTTTTGGCTGTTGTGATTATTTAGATTATACTGATGGTTATGTAGTGGTAGGACTCTACTGCAGAGTCCGCGTGGGGAAGTACCTCAACTTTGCCAGTTATTCAACCGCCAAACAGTAGTGTGCAAGCATATAGTATAGTAGTCTATTGTGAGTTCAAACCCTGATATCAAGCTTTAGTTTTCGTTTAAGGAAGAAAATACAACACGGTTTTAAATGTTCACCTAGGTTTAGCTGATAAAGTTAACTTATAACAGCCTTTTCCTCCTATCTTCATATTAGGAGTATTCAATACATAAATCAGCTTAAACTACTACTTGCAGTCTTCTGCATTCCTGATACTTTTCCAAATCTAAATCAAACCCCCAATCTCAAAAACCTTATACGTAACGACACCCTTATACCATTCCAATGTTACGTTTCTATCAAAAACTCATTCGTCCACAGATACTGTGGAATATTTAAAAAGGGATAGGGTTCTTGCAACGACCATGATCCGTTCGCAATCGTCGGTTAATCTTTGTTTGATTTCAATTAACGCCGGCTCTACTGCAGTGCAGTTCGTCTTTTTAGTTCGCGCTCTGGATTGAAATAATACGAATATACCTCTATTATTGCATCCTACAGGTGACCGAGAATTATAAAGCAATGTTATATTAAAGCCGAGCAAAATTATTGCCTGAGTAAATTTTTGGTGAAATTTTGTATTTTCAGTTAATGCAGAATAGGGTAGATGACTGATGTTTAAATTGTTGAAACCAATAGCTTTGATGAAGAATTTAAGTAAATATAGTATGTTTATTGAAAAAATAATTTAAATTGGTTATTAATGTTCTGATATATAAGCGTTTAAAGTTTTTGGTAGAGCCAACTCTGTCCCTTTCCCACAAAACAAAAAATGACGTCACGCTTTACTTGTCAGAATATAATTTATATGGCGTACAGAGAAGTGACGTCACGATTTGCTGTTTCGCCTCTCTGTCTAGCATGATATTAAAATGCTTATAAGTTGCTTATTTTTGATCAGTGTTTAATTTTCTTTTCATTAATCAGCTATACTTATGGGCTACATTTTAATAGGACAATTAAAAAAAACCAGTCATCTAGCCTATTCTTGGGTAACATGATAAACAAGACAATTAAATTCATAGCCATATAAGAAAAAAAAATATTTTCTGTGTACCCTTTATTTTTTTTCAATTCATTTGGTATTCGTAAAGTGTTTATAGATTTTATAGCCTTGGTTTTAATAGTGTAAAGTTGTACTAGACATTTGTGTTTAAATTCAATGATTATTGTCTGATTGGCCCTAGAAAAATAACACACCTCACGAGGATCAGACCATTGTTTTACTATACATTACCATAACTATTTGCATTACAAAAAGAATAATATAAGATTTATTATAATATAATACATATTTTTTAATACAACCGACTTATGTTTCGACTCCCTTGATGACATCCCAAATTTCCAAATTTTTTCCATTAATTTTGATTTAAAAACCAAACTACTGAACCACAATTTAACAAAATCAAATCATAATTGGCGAAGTAATCGCGTAACATACATACAAAAAAAACATACAATCGAATTGAGAACCTCCTTTTTTAAAGTCGGTTGAAAATAATGATAATATTTTTTTTTAATTCTTTTGAAATTACTTTTTAATAACTTTTGGTTTCAAGGTAGTAACGAATGTCACAAACAACCAATTTGGATATATTTTTCTTAACTTTTTAATTACTTTTATATACAACAGACGTTGTTTTTATTCTGTCGTAAAGTATGGAGCTTGTTTTGTAGCAATTGTTTTTACCATTTGTTTTTGACTTACTCCAATAACTGCATTTCATTTCTGTCTTTTGTGAAACAGAAGAAGTTATCAGGAAATTCTATCATAACGTAACAATGGATCATGAAAATGCGGATCACGTACAGTCGCCTTAAAATGTGGATCGTAGCTTGTAAAGTGCTTGAAATATTCTTCGATGCTGTACTTATTTCCTTTGTGAACAACGGTTGTAAGATTTATTCAAAACCTTGTTATGGAAAACGCAACAAAACAAATACCATTGATCCTTAAATTGGTATTACTTACATGGATGAACTAATAATTTATCAACACAAATTTTCAAGTAAAAAACGCAAACAATTATTTGATATAACTGATGTCTACTAGTGGAACAAAATAAATAAATAAAAAACTATGGCGAGTCTTTTTCTGGTGTAAAAATTAAACAACTTAATTATGGTTCAATGCTAATGTTTAATACATGTGAAATAAATTCGTATGTTTTGGTTTGTCTATAGAATGTAACATACTTAATTAAATTGTCTTGAATCTCAAAGAAAGGAATAAATACCCAAATTTAAAAATATATATATTTTGGGCCATCATGTCACACTGCTGAACAAAGGATAAACTACAATAATTTATTCGTCAATCAGCCAATCCAAACAGTATGGAATGCTAACAAAGGGGAGTACGGTCCAAGAAGGGCATTGATACGAGATCTGCATACGAGAATACCTGAGCGAGACCCTTATTCGAGATATCTCACTGATCACCCTCAGCTAGATAATGAAACATCGTATCTATGCAGGCTTGTTCAAAACAATCAAGCTACTGGCTGGTATATCAGAAAAAGATAAAAATATATATGATAATCTTCTTACAATGTATAACAAAGCTACGCACGACATAAATCTTGTCTATCTCTGTTGTACTTGGCCTTGTAAGAGCTTAGACGTCGGTCCCGCAACAGGGGCCTTATTTTTGAGTCTTATGCGAGCGGAGCAAATTTTCAAACGATATTAAAAACCTTATTCCAAACAATAACGTTCGAAAGTCAGCTCCGCTCGCATGCGCAACCCTTGCGTACGACTCAAAAATAAGGCCCCTGATGCTTAAACAACAAAAGGGTAAGAAAAAGTATAGCATCTCACTTAGCATCTCATCATACATTAGTTACTATCTATACAATTACGTTTAAGTGCATGCAGCCTATAGTAATGTTGATGTAGAGCAATGATGCGGTCTAGGATGGAGCAAGCTAGCCTGGAAAAAAAAGAGAATTTGGATTTTACGTAGGCATCTATTTAAATCTAAACCGTTTTAGACAATAAACAAATGTTTTCCATTTAGACTGTCTACGTAGTAGTGCTAAAAAACCGCAGTAATTTTAAACCAGCCGTTTCGTATTATAAAATATTGCCTTGGTTACTTAATCCAGCAACTGGAATCAACTGAAGTAGAAAATCCACGGAATGCTTATAACGACCGGCTCTATGCGAGCCAGCGTGTCAATGTATTGAATTTCAAAGATGATTAATAGCATTACTTGAATTCTCGGACCAAATGCTATTCAATTCGTTGTTTTGAAGCCTATCGATGTATCTGTTATATTCGATATTCGACGTATTGTAACTAAGCCGTGTTGGTGAATTATTGTTGGTTCAAAGTAATGAATTCACGTTAGACGTTTATGGTAGGCCAGTTCTCAATCAATATAAACTGAAAGGTTTTAATATTTTTCCGGCTGGTTTCTTTTCTGTCGGATGATTTCTATTCGTTAATGGTTTCTTTTTTTTTCAAATGATTTTAAAGCTTTGAATCAAATAGCCAATAGATACCGAAAACATATTTAGCAAAAAACATAAAGACTACGTGCCTTTTTTTTAACTATTTAAAGACTACGTGGCTATTTTAACTGACTTCAAATAAAGAAGAGGTTCTATGATGGACTGTATGAATGTATGTTTTTTGATCGATATTTAAAATTATGAATTATTTTAAACGATTTTGTTCGAGGTGGTCCAAAATAATTTGAATTCGGTTAAATAAAAATAAAAAACTTGTGACTAATTAATAAAATCCATTTAATAATAAAACTAACTGAACAAAAACATAAATTCAAAATAAGAGGTGAATAATTAAATAATAAAGAGGTGAGGTATTTTGAGCATGACTTATATCATAACATTCAAATGCAAAAACCTTATTTCACAGTGTGCGCACATGGCGGTATATCTTGTCTGATTTCTCAAGAGCGCAGCAAAAAATATTTTTGGGGTATTAACCTAATCTAAGGCTATACGTTTATACATAAATAAGAATAGCTTTTGGCATTTTCAGCCAGGTTTCTCAGAGTTGTAACTGCGAAGTATTTATTTTTTGTAGGTACTTATTTCTTTGCCTCATCTCTCATGTAACAAAATTACTATAAAAGCGAAGAATTCGCGTGTCTGTAATTCACTCATCAGCCAAAAGGCGTCCACTACTGGACGAAGGCCTCTCCCTTAACAGGGAAGGGTTGCCATAATCTCCACGCTTGGCAGGCGGCTTGGGTTGTTGTTTTTAATAGTTCCTGGCCATGGATACTAGTCCTTCAGTCGAATACATTTTTCTTCATCGATCCTTCTTTCTCCAGTTAAATGAGTCGTAGTAACAGTCCAAGTCACACACAGTAAGTCACAGTCAAGTCCAATCATACCCTAATAAAGTCGTGGCAACTTTACCACAAGCTTCTTCGGAGTTTTGGAAACAACACGAAAAGACACGTTTCACTACATTTTATCACTTGCCCACAATCTTGCTCGTAAATCAGCACTTAATGAATAAAACGCCACCATTTTTATGCATGAACACTCGAAAAAACACAAGTTTTGGAAAATAATACAATGCAGCGACATGATTTTCTCGCGTTCCCGCCAAAACTCCAGGCGGCTTGGGGATCGCAGAGTGTTACCACCGTTAACTAAGAGGACGCTGCTGGCCGTCCTCCGGTGGTTCTGGATGCAGTTTTAGGACATACCCAGGTCCAGGTCCAGGTGTCTGTAATTGCTTGCAATAAATTATATGGCATCTAATTAGTGGAATACGCATTCCGAGTGGATATTTCCCAAATGATTCAATCCGGGTGACTTCGTGAATAATTAGTGAATAGATTTCTTCTGGGCAAGCAGCATGCTCCATTGAAGACAATAATACGCTTAACATTAAATTTTCAATTAAATTTCAATTTATTCATGTAAAATGCAGCTTATAGTTTTATTCCTACGCGTTATTTTTTTTTATATTATATTAGATTATTATAATGAATGTGCCATTAATGAGGCAAGAACGTACTAACGATAGAGACGGGGTCCTAAGAATTGACATACTGATTTTTGTCCTATTGTCATTAGTCATACTCATCTAGTCATAAACTACTGTAGTCATGCATGTAATTTTTTAACGGCATAATTATTTTTTGTCCCTTGTGTTTGTCGATTCTAATAGTAGTGTGACATAATGGTTATACATCCTAAGATTAGTTGTCATAAATAATAATGTTACTAATTTCTTTGTTCATAGAGTTATTGGTCCTAACATTGATTAGTGCTATTATTATTATTATTCACGTATTTATTTAAATTCTTAATTTTTTAGTTTTTTACAATATAAATACAAAAATTATAAATATTATAAAAAAAAAACTTAAAAACTAGGGTGCCGCCAGCAGCGGGGCAGGGCTCAAGCTGCCGGTGGTTAGGGCTGCAGAGTGAGGAACCTCCTGACAATACGTGCCGTGTCAAGGACCACTGCCTTTTGTATCTGACCCTTGACCCAACCGTCCAGCGAGAGCCTCTTGAGGTATTGGTCGAGGCTCTTCGCTATAAGACCGTTTGCCGAAACGACTATCGGGACAATGATCGTCGAGTCAACATCCCACATGGCGGTTATCTCGAAGGCCAAGTCAAGGTACTTGCTAAGCTTGTCCTTCTCGGCCTTCACGAGATTCTCGTCATGTGGGATGGTGACGTCGACGAGCACTGCCTGGCGCTGGGACCGATCCACCATCACGATATCAGGCTTATTGGCGACAATAGTCCTGTCCGTGATGATGGAGCGGTCCCAGTAGAGCAAAACACGACCATTCTCGAGAACTGGAGCTGGTGCGTACTTATAGTACGGCACCTCCGACTCGACAAGGCCGTATTGAAGAGCAAGTTGCTGATGGATGATCCTGGCCACTTGGTTATGCCTGTGCAAATACTCGCCGTTAGCAAGATGCGAACAACCGGAAATAATATGTCGGAGAGATTCCCCGGGACGGTGGCATGCCCGACAGATGTCGACCGTACCGTCCTTCATGATATATTTCCGATAGTTGTTCGTCTTGATAACTTCGTCCGCAATTGCACAGGCAAACCCCTCGGTTTCCCCAAAGAGGTCCCCGAAGCGCAACCAGTTCACCGACGCGAGCAAGTCCACATCGGAGCCCGTTAAGGCCCGATAGAACCGCCCGTGCAGCTCCTTGCTCTTCCATACTTCCTTGCGGTCGTCAGTGCTTAGCACCGATGGTCTGCGCCAGTTCTCGTTTGCCAAGGAGAGCGGCGTGAGCCCCTTATCAACCGTCACTACATCGCGATGCATCCCACACTCATTGTTAAGGAAATAATCCCTAAGACTGCACACTTCACGATTGTGGAGGTTCTTGGCGTTTAAAAAGCCACGACCCCCCCACTTCCGTGGAATGTACAGTCTCATAACAGATGAGCGTGGGTGTAGCATGCGATGCGCAGTGAGCAGTTGACGGACTCTTCTATCCAGGGCGTCTAGCTCAGTCTGAGTCCACCTAAGTATGCCAAAGGAGTATATCAGTAGAGGCATCACCCAACCATTGAAGGCGCGCGCCTTATTGCCACCAGACAAAAGACTGTTAAGTACTTTTGTCAGGCGACAAAAGAAGCGCTCCTTCACTGATTTCTTGATGTCCACTACTGATATACCCAATGACTCTGACATACCAAGATACTTGTAGGTCTCGGCCTCAGAAAGAGATCTGAGAGTCATTATCTCAGAAAGTTGTAAATCCGGAGAATTTACAACTTTCCCCCGCTGCACACGCATGACCGCACACTTGTCTACACCAAATTCCATCCTGATGGCGCTGCTAAAAACCTGTGTGGTTTTTAGCAACTCCAACAAGTCTTGGTGTTTTGGTGCAAACAGTTTAAGATCATCCATGTACAGAAGGTGAGAAATGACTTCACTCCCCCTTCGAAGCCGGTAGCCTAGTCCTGAATCCTTCAACAATGTGCTGAGAGGATTCAGTGCTAGGCAAAACCACGATGGACTCAGACTATCACCCTGGAAGATGCCTCGCTCAATCCTTATCAAGTCCTGCGGATCAGAGGAGTCATTTCCACCACCTGGCTGACGAAGGACTGTGGTCCACTGCCTCATGCATGCGCTTAAGAATGATTTAAGAGTTGTATCAATTTGATACAACTCTAAAATCCTCTCTAGCCATGAATGAGGCACCGAATCATAGGCCTTCTTATAGTCGATCCAGGCAGCGGAAAGGGCTCCTTTGCTCCGCCGAACTTGTTGGCTAATGGCCATGTCGATGAGGAGGAGCTCCTTAGTACCACGGGACCCAACCCTACATCCATTCTGAGCGGGGGCCAAAACGTTGTTCGCAATAATGTGCGCGTTAATTTTAGTGCTCAGAATAGATGTAAGGAGCTTGTAGATGGTAGGCAAGCAGGTGATGGGTCTGTAATTTTTGGGTTCCGTGGTACTACCGGACTTATGGAGCAGGAAGGTGATACCAGTGGTCATGAAACTAGGGAGGGAACCGAGCTCGAGAGCTTCTTGGAATTGTGTTGCCAAACGGTTATGCGAGCATCGAAACCATTTTATCCAGAAGTTGTGCAATCCGTCCGGCCCAGGACTTTTCCAGTTCTGTGCCGTACGAATCGCACAACTAACGTCTACGGGGTCTATTAAAATAGGCCCCATGGGTTCAATGGCCTCGCATTCCCGTTCGACAACACGCATCCAATCACCCTCGGTGTGCTCGACGGGCACCGACCAGATACTGCGCCAGAAATTGGTCATGGCGTTAGCATCTGGTAGATGTCCGTCGTTCACACGTTGCGCGGCTCCTTCCCAATTTCGGTATACCTTCCTTTGATCGCTTTGGAAGAGGCGATTTTGCCAGTATCTATCCACACGCTCTCTGTAGCGGCGGATACGGTTTGCCCACGCATAGACTTTCTGCTTCAGATAGTCAATGCGTTCCGTGACACTGGCCATATATTGCTGGGGCCGTAAACCAGTCCCAGAAAAGGCCTGAGTCACGAAACGCATGACTCGGGGGCGATTATTCCCCCGGCTGAAGCAGATCAGCTTTGCAATGAGTGTCCTGAACGTGCTGATACGCCGCTCGATTCGTACTTGCCACGCGGGCACATCTCCGACGGTTCGCGGTGCACGGTTAGTGTCCGGGAACCTAACACGTGCAACACGACACGCCGCGATGGCACCGCAGTACAATATCGAGTGGGTATCAGTTAAATCTTTGCTAGCCCGTAAATACGGGGCTAGCAAAGCGTTCAGGGCTCCCATTAACGCTAGATTACGTCTATGAGTGGGCAAACGCGGTAGTCGCGGCCTAAAGTTGAGTGCGAATCGATACTGACAAATCGCGTCCTCCAAAGCCCTCCTCAATTGCTCACTCACCTGGCTAGACACACTCATACTCGTACAATCGCCCTCATCGACTACGGGATCAGCAGGTGTCGCTAGTGTCGCCGCCGACGTCGGCATTGATGCCAGTGTCGGGGCTGACGACGCAACATGCGAGTCCCGCGTCGACGCAGGCGTAGCACGAGCGGACTGCGCCTCCAGGCGAAGCCGATCAAGCAGGGACTGATCCAACAGGTTGAGCCGCTGGATAGCCCGCACTTGATCCGATAGTCGTTGGGCAGACACGGTAACGGTCGGTTCAAGGGCCTGGAACAAAGGCAGCATCCTAACTCGGTACGCTGACAGGTTGGTTCCCCCCTCTGTAGCCCCATAATAGGCGCGCATGCAATTCTCGTTATTTATCTGCGACCATCGCATGCGACGCACTACACCACCGGCAGCGAGAGCCGGACGCGAGGCAGGTAGCCCCGCAGGCCCCAGGCGTGCCGGCAGCGGCGGACGTCCCCGACGCACAGGTGGTGGCGGCGCCGGTGTCCGTGGCCCGCTCACATCGCTGTCGCTCGACGTAGCGCTCGACTCACGGGGGGTGAGGAACTCGTCATCCCCCGACGAAGCGCTCGGAGATGACGGAGCGGGCGGTGATGGTGGTCGTGCGTTAGGTTCCGCTGCAGCTATATTGGCCTTCGATCTCGTAATCATTGTTTATCATTTTCAGTATTTCTATGGTTTGATGTGACATTGCACTGTCAAAATGAACGTCAATAAAAATTACCAAGATATTTTAATATTTTAAGGTCTGTAGTATTGCAATTTTTGGTAAATAGGTCACAAAATAAGTATATTTCTATTGTATAACTGTTTCCAATCGATTTGATTCCAAATTCCTTATAAAAATAATTAATTTAATCACAACGATCAAAATGGCAACTGTTTGGCAGCGGTCAAATTTTTTTATTTTGACCGCTTAATTTATTATTATTATACACGTATTTATTTAAATTCTTAGTTATTTAAGTTTTTTACAATAAATATAAGAATACAAAAATACAAATTATAAAAAACTTAAAAACTAGGGTGCCGCCAGCAGCGGGGCAGGGCTCAAGCTGCCAGTGGTTAGGGCTGCAGAGTGAGGAACCTCCTGACAATGCGTGCCGTGTCAAGTACCACTGCCTTTTGTATCTGACCCTTGACCCAACCGTCTAGCGAGAGCCTCTTGAGGTATTGGTCGAGGCTCTTCGCTATGAGACCGTTTGCCGAAACGACTATCGGGACAATGATCGTCGAGTCAACATCCCACATGGCGGTTATCTCGAAGGCCAAGTCAAGGTACTTGCTGAGTTTGTCCTTCTCGGCCTTTACGAGATTCTCGTCATGTGGGATGGTGACGTCGACGAGCACTGCCCGGCGCTGGGACCGATCCACCATCACGATATCAGGCTTATTGGCGACAATAGTCCTGTCCGTGATGATGGAGCGGTCCCAGTAGAGCAAAGCACGACCATTCTCGAGAACTGGAGCTGGTGCGTACTTATAGTACGGCACCTCCGACTCGACAAGGCCGTATTGAAGAGCAAGTTGCTGGTGGATGATCCTGGCCACTTGGTTATGCCTGTGCAAATACTCGCCGTTAGCAAGATGCGAACAACCGGAAATAATATGCCGGAGAGATTCCCCGGGACGGTGGCATGCCCGACATATGTCGACCGTACCGTCCTTCATGATATATTTCCGGTAATTGTTCGTCTTGATAACTTCATCCGCAATTGCACAGGCAAACCCCTCAGTTTCCCCAAAGAGGTCCCCGAAGCGCAACCAGTTCACCGACGCGAGCAAGTCCACATCGGGGCCCGATAGAACCCGATAGAACCGCCCGTGCAGCTCCTTGCTTTTCCATACTTCCTTGCGGTCGTCGGTGCTTAGCACCGATGGTGTGCGCCAGTTCTCGTTTGCCAAGGAGAGCGGCGTGAGCCCCTTGTCAACTGTCACTACATCGCGATGCATCCCACACTCATTGTTAAGGAAATAATCCCTGAGACTGCACACTTCACGATTGTGGAGGTTTTTGGCGTTTAAAAAGCCACGACCCCCCCACTTCCGTGGAATGTACAGTCTCATAACAGATGAGCGTGGGTGTAGCATGCGATGCGCAGTGAGCAGTTGACGGACTCTTCTATCCAGGGCGTCCAGCTCAGTCTGAGTCCACCTAAGTATGCCAAAGGAGTATATCAGTAGAGGCATCACCCAACCATTAAAGGCGCGCGCCTTGTTGCCGCCAGACAAAAGACTGTTGAGTACTTTTGTCAGCCGACAAAAGAAGCGCTCCTTCACTGATTTTTTGATGTCCACTACTGATATACCCAACGACTCTGACATACCTAGATACTTGTAGGTCTCGGCCTCAGAGAGAGATCTGAGAGTCATTATCTCAGAAAGTTGTAAATCCGGAGAATTTACAACTTTCCCCCGCTGCACACGCATGACCGCACACTTGTCTACACCAAATTCCATACTGATGGCGCTGCTAAAAACCTGTGTGGTTTTTAGCAACTCCAACAAGTCTTGGTGTTTTGGTGCAAACAGCTTAAGATCATCCATGTACAGAAGGTGAGAAATGACTTCACCCCCCCTTCGAAGCCGATAGCCTAGTCCTGAATCCTTCAGCAATGTGCTGAGAGGGTTCAGTGCTAGGCAAAACCACGATGGACTCAGACTATCACCCTGGAAGATGCCTCGCTCAATCCTTATCAAGTCCTGCGAATCAGAGGAGCCATTTCCACCACCTGGCTGACGAAGAACTGTGGTCCACTGCCTCATGCATGCGCCTAAGAATGATTTAAGAGTTGTATCAATTTGATACAACTCTAAAATCCTCTCCAGCCATGAATGAGGCACTGAATCATAGGCCTTCTTATAGTCGATCCAGGCAGCGGAAAGGGCTCCTTTGTTCCGCCGAACTTGTTGGCTAATGGCCATGTCGATGAGGAGGAGCTCCTTAGTACCACGGGACCCAACCCTACATCCATTCTGAGCGGGGGCCAAAACATTGTTCGCAACAATGTGCGCGTTAATTTTAGTGCTCAGAATAGATGTAAGGAGCTTGTAGATGGTAGGCAAGCAGGTGATGGGTCTGTAATTTTTGGGTTCCGTGGTACTACCGGACTTATGGAGCAGGAAGGTGACACCGGTTGTCATGAAACTAGGGAGGGAACCGAGCTCGAGAGCTTCTTGGAATTGTGTCGCTAAACGGTCATGTGAGCACCGAAACCATTTAATCCAAAAGTTGTGCAACCCGTCCGGCCCAGGACTTTTCCAGTTCTGTGCCGTACGAATCGCACAACTAACGTCTACGGGGTCTATTAAAATAGACCCCATGGGTTCGATGGACTCACATTCCCGTTCGACAACACGCATCCAATCACCCTCGGTGTGCTCGACGGGCACCGACCAGATGCCGCGCCAGAAATTAGTCATGGCGCTAGCATCTGGTAGCTGTCCGTCGCTCACACGTTGCTCGTTTCCTTCCCAGTTTCGGTACACCTTCCTTTGATCGCTTTGGAAGAGGCGATTTTGCCAATATCTATCCACACGCTCTCTATAGCGGCGGATACGGTTTGCCCACGCATAGACTTTCTGCTTCAGATAGTCAATGCGTTCCGTCACATTAGCCATATATTGCTGGGGCCGAATACCAGTCCCCGCAAAAGCCTGAGTCACGAAACGCATGACTCGGGGGCGATTATTCCCCCGGCTGAAGCAGATCAGCTTTGCTATGAGAGTCCTGAACGTGCTGATACGCCGCTCGATTCGTAGTTGCCACGCGGGCACATCTCCGGCGGGTCGCGGTGCACGGTTAGTGTCCGGAAACTTAACACGTGCAACACGACACGCCGCGATAGCACCGCAGTACAAAATCGAGTGGGTATCAGTTAGGTCTTCGCTAGCCCTCAAGTACGGGGCTAGCAAAGCGTTCAGGGCTCCCATTAGCGCTAGATTACGTCTATGAGTAGGCAAACGCGGTAGTCGCGGCCTAGAGTTGAGTGCGAATCTATACTGACCAATCGCGTCCTCCAAAGTCCTCCTCAATTGCTCACTCACCTGGCTAGACACAATCATACTCGTGCAATCGCCTTCATCGACTACGGGATCAGCAGGTGTCGCTAGTGTCGCCGCCGACGTCGGCACTGAAGCCAGTGTCGGGGCTGACGACGCGACATGCGAGTCCCGCGTCGACGCAGGCGTAGGACGAGCAGAGTGCGCCTCCAGGCGGAGCCGGTCAAGCAGAGACTGATCCAACAGGTTGAGCCGCTGGATAGCCCGCACTTGATCCGACAGTCGCTGGGCGGACACGGTGACGGTCGGTTCAAGGGCCTGGAACAAAGGCAGCATCCTGACACGATACGCTGACAGGTTAATTCCCCCCTCTGTAGCCCCATAGTAGGCGCGCATGCAATTCTCGTTATTTATCTGCGACCATCGCATGCGACGCACTACACCACCGGCAGCGAGAGCCGGACGCGAGGCAGGTTGCCCCGCAGGCCCCAGGCGTGCCGGTAGCGGCGGACGTCCCCGACGCGCAGGTGGTCGTGGCGCCGGTGTCCGTGGCCCGCTCACGTCGCTACCACTCGACGAGGCGCTCGACTCACGGGGGGTGTGAAACTCGTCATCCCCCGACGATGCGCTCGGAGAAGACGGAGCGGGCGGTGGTGGTGGTCGTGCGTTATTGTCATTTCCCGCTTGTGTACTTTTTGAGCGTGTTATCATATTTTCTGTTCTTCATTGTTGAAAATGTTGAAAATTTCTTGCATTCATATGACACCTAAGTGTCAGACGGAGAACTCAAACAGAATCTCGATAGTAACTTCGTAATAATTTTAAGAATCCAAATGAAAATTATTACTATTATTATTATTATTATTATTAGTGCTATATTAGCTTTATGGTTTAGTTTTTTTGTTAATTAGCTCAGTTAGTTGTAGAATGGAAAATAGAACACACTGTATGTATATTAAAGCTAGCTGACAGATCCGACTCGGTTAGGTTAGGTGAGAAGGATTAACCTTTTTGTTAAGTTATATTTTATTTCAACCCAAAAATCCTCGAAAAACTTGATTTGGTTAGGTTCTAAATGGGTAACAGATCTGAATCGGAGCAACCCGACTCCACCTACTCTTGTGATCCCTAACCCTAGAGTGTACATAAAAAGCGCGGGAGCCAGAAGCGACACTCGGGGGCTACCACAAGAGCTTCTGGCGGGAGCCAGCCCGGAGTTGAATTTGAGATGGGTAGATTCGAAATGACATATCCAACTCGGACCATTCTGACTTGAGTAACATCAAAGTTACATCAAGAAGTCAGTCGATTAAAGTACATTCCTAAACATTTTTTCCATACTTAACCTCGAAATGATTTGTTATTGTTTTTTCGAAAACTATAGGTTTCTGTACTCCCTCCCTTTCAGGGAAAGGTTCTATGTCTCTCTAATTACACATATTGGAAAGCCCTTATCCCGCCTTAGCCTTTTTGTTATTTCTACCCAGAAATTCTCACTACTCATGCTACATTATGTATATTATAACTCGGTGGCAAATCCGACTCGGATAGGTTAGGTGAGGAGTAGAAATGATACGACTTTAAAATTTTAGGATGAGTATCTGTTATGTTCATTTACTGTAGGATTAGATATTGTTCGGATTTTAAATTTCATGGTTTTTAAATATTATATCCAATGAATATTAGAAGCAGTGATGGTATGTGTAGTAATGCTATGTAGATTGCCATTAGAATAACTGATTATTAGGATTTAAAACGGTATGGAATACTTAATTTGGTTGCCAATTTTTGGGGGAATTACAAAACCATTATACCAACATATACAAAACATTGCGAAATAAATACCTAAATGACTAGGTACTTTAAGAAAAGTTACCAGTGCCAGAATTGTGAACTTCTAAACACAATCCTGCGCCGCACTGCATTACGCTCGTCACCCTGAGATATTAGATGTTAAATCTCTTCATACCCAGTACTTTCTCTGGTAACATTGCCCTTCAAACCGGAACACAGTAATGCTTGCACACTACTGCTTGGTGGTTGCATAACTGGCAAAGCTGTGGTACTTCCCCAGGCGGACTCTGCAGTAGAGTCCTACCACTACAAAAAAACTATAAATATATATACAGGTTATTACGTGCTAAACCTATAAAAGTAGTGAAATTATTTGATTATAATTATTTTAAACTACTACGATAGGTACCTACTATGTAACTTTTAGATAAACTTAACACTAATTAGTACCTACATTTACAATTTGAATTACTCACATTAGTCCAGAGAGTATCTAACAGGTCTAACGGAAGTCCATTACACAATAATAATGTTAAGTTAATTAATGTTAAAATTGTTATACGGAGGCAGCTCACGTGCTATCAGCTATCATTCTAATTATACTTACCTATCTTTGTAGTCTGTCTGACAACCGATGGGGAAGAAAGGTCTTGAGTGGCGACCGCGAACTGGAAGACGCAGCGTAGGAAGGCCTCCCACTAGGTGGACCGTCGACATTGTAAAAGTCGGTGGATGCAAATGGCAGGTTGTCGTACAGTGTGGCGGTCTAAGGGGGCCTTTGTTCAGCAGTGGACGTCTCCGGGCTGATGATGATGATGATGATGATCTTTGTAGCTCTGCATTTTTCTTTCCGAACAAATACCGTAACTTCTGTCAGACAGAAAGTAAAATAACAATGTTATTCAAAAGCCCAAATGATATTTTCACCTTTTTACTCGACAGCACTTCAAAGTTTTTATAGCGTTCTTTCTTCTGCAAATGTTAGATTGAAAAACATTCATGTTACTCTCTGTATTTTTTTTGTTTTTGGCAGTACACTTCCTCTGATATTGCCAACTCGCAAACTGCCAGATAGTGGTCCGCCAGACGGAACTGCCAGATAAATAGCGAAAAGACATGAAAAATGGGACTGTCCACGAATACGCTGTGCATTAACTGACAGTAGTACTGTTTTGTATCACAATGTTCATTTTCAGTTATTGCATAATATAGCCTACTAATACAGGGTTACCTAGGTATATCTTAAAACCGCAGCCAGTACCACCGGAGGACGATCACCCGCGTCCCCCCAAGCCGCCTGTCAAGATTGGCGATTATGGCAATACTTTGATTAAGGCCTCCCCATTAACAGAGAGGCCTATTAAGGGGAGGCCTTCATCCAGCGGCGTCTTCTGCATGATGAATGAATGAACAGATATTATAACAAAAATAAATTGACCTCTAAAAGCCCGAGGAGAAATAAGCATTAGGAACTGAACAAACGAAATGAAATGTTTTATTAATACATTGCTAAATGCAATTATGCATTTCATATTGCACATTTATTAATTGCCTTGTAGCTCAGTTGGTAGTATGTCTGCCTTCAGAACTGTAGGGCGTGCGTTCAATCTCCACCCAGGGCAAACATTTATGTGACCAACATAGATGTTTGTTCTGTATCTGGGTGTAGTATGTATAATAAGTATGTATTTACAAAAAAAATAAGTATTATAAGTATTCTATCAACTATCTGGTTTCCATATTACAAGCTTTGCTTAGTTTGGGGCTAGATTGCGCTGTGTGAAAAATGTCCGTCGATATTTAGTATTAAAAATTTACTAGTGTTATTTCAAGCTTCGATACTGTTGTCCTCTGTATCGCGGCACACTGCACTTCTAATATTTTTGCATTTTAATTTGCTCCAGTCTCTCGTTTTCAAGCGACGGTCCTCAATTGCTCTTTGTTTTCCGTTTTCAATTAAAAAGAACTCACCAAATCGAATGCTTGACGTGATAATGGAACGTTACAGAAGTGGACTGGAACAGCAAATTGAAATAACAGCATTTTACTGACTGTTTGTGAAGGTACCTAACGTTAGATTTTTTGTACAATTTCGAAGGGATAATAGGCAGGCTTGCTAGTAACTTGCTTTACTAACGCATCTTATCACTGATATCACGGCTAACACTATCTTACTGTAAAATGTACAATGGAACCTCGGTGGATAAATCAAAGACAACATAGCTAGGTTGGATTGTCTGCGTGCATGCGGTGAGCACTTCGCGCCACTTTTGCTACTTTGTGGGTTGTGGAGAGGTGCCTGCCGCGGAGTCGACTCGCGAAATTAGATGGTACTGATGGACAAAGAAGTTTATGTTATACATGGTTCAATTTCAATGCTAAATTCCTATTGCAAGCAAATTGTTCGCATAGTATTTACAATGGTGTAGATTTTCTTGTACCAATAACTAAAAATATTTAAAAAAATACTATGTCCATAGAAATAACCTTAGAACCTGAGTCAGCCCAACCTAAGTGACGCAATTTCAAGTCTCTGTTGTCATGCTGTTTCGTGAATAAAACGCTTTATGTTATAGAGTGAGTGAGACAACAGACATCATACGTCGTTCTAGGTCATATTTTTAGGCTTTAAAGGAATGTTCTGAATGAAACCTCCATTGTAAACGCTTCTTGGTAATTACTCTAAGTTTTTGTTTTATTTATACGGGAATACTCACGTTTAATTAAATCGGATACTCCGACTATAGTTTCGATCACATCCGGTGACCTTTTTCAAAGAGTGAAAACAGAGCCCGACGCGCGTGCAGCTGCGTCCTGCTTAGCACACAAGCACGCTAGCAGAGTGCTAAGCAGGCGCGCGTCGGGCTCTGTTTTCACTCTTTGAAAAAGGTCACCGGATGTGATCGAAACTATAGTCAGAGTATCCGATTTAATTAAACGTGAGTATTCCCGTATAAATAAAACAAAAATGTGTCAAAACCACGTCAGTTTTCATAATAATACTCTAAGTTTATGAACGTTAGTGCGAAAGAATAATGGTGCTACCAGCGAAATGTTAAAGAGAGAAATTCTTCCTCCAAGGGTGCTACATACTACCGATCGACAGAATCTTATTGCAACCAACTTTAATGCTAAAGCGTAGTAAAGTACCTAATGCTATGAACTCTCAACCGACAGAATTGTGAAGTAATTCTGTATTATGTTTCTTACGATTTCTCGATTATGACGAACTTAGACATCAACAGCCTTATCAAAAAAAGTATCTTAGTCACTGCTTAAACTTCTCTGTCTTGTTCTTCCATGTTACACTTCACGTCAGAGAGAAGATGGCAGAGCATCTTAAGCAGTGATTAACGGTTGAGAAGTTTTTTAAGTAAGGCCCTATGTCACTAAGGATTCGTAACGTACCTTTAAGCAAATTAGTAGCTAGCTATATGTTTTTGCATCCTGCTACCTTCTTTTTAGGAACAATTCTTCAGAAGCTTCTTCTTCTGTACTTTAAAACTATACTTTACGATATCATGCTACCTACTTTTAAACAAGAGACTTTTTTATTTTTTTCTGCCATCAGTATTTGCTAAGCAGACCATTAAAAGTGAGGGTGTGAAAATTCGCTGCTTATTTTCACCGTACGTTTTTATAATCCTACATTTTGACGCGCATCGTGCATTATGCATTATTTGTATACATGTACTCATCTGGTGCAATCAGTCTTTATAATAGGCTTTGTTTATATTATAACTATAGATAAAAAACAGCATTAATAGCACGTTAACTAAGCTATTTAAGCTGCGCCGGTTTAATAAATGAAATTAGTTTCTTCGGTATTAAAAACATTTCCGAATTTCAGTAATAAATATTAAGAAAAAAACATAGAGGAACATTTAGGAAACCAAGAAAAGAAAAGAGTAATCAATTAGAGGATTTACGTAGTGACATTGTGTATAGAAATCTACAGATTGCAGTTAAATAGAATAATGGTAGCTACATTACTTTCCTTTCGCTTTCTTGGTTGTCGGTAATATTTATAAATTATACACGCGTAACTGTCCAAGCCATCATAGAGATCGCCCCAAAAAAATCTGCAAAATTTCATTTCATCAAGTTCGTTGATATGAACTCCGGGAGGTGCCTAAATATGAACGCAATTTCCATCCATTCCATTCCTAATGACTTCCACTGACACGGCGCAAAACCCCTCATTTTACACTTTGACGCGTTCACTTACGCCTTGTCCCATAGCGATGACATTTTCCAATGGGATCCTAAAAACACATTTCGAAATATCATCTACCTCCCCATAAATAAAGACGAGTATTGAAAAGCAGGAGCAAATCCGACATGGTGACTTTCGTCTATTCTGGATCTTCGAGGATAAAGCGCAATTTACGTTCGAAGTGATACGGCTCAAGTTACTCAAGTTATCCTCTAAATAAAACCGTAAATCTTTGGAATTAATACGCAAATGGCTCGACAGGCGCGCGGTGGTTATGGCTGATTCTACTCTACGGGTTTTTCTGTCAGATCGTTTTGTCTATCGGTAATATGAGAGCCGGTTCGCACCTCTGAACAACAGAGGTTCACTTTTTTCACGCTTTATGAAAATGTACCGCTCTGTACGCGTTGACTCGTTAATGGTATAAAGTTACTCGGTTTTAGACTGCATATTTTGCTGGAACTAAGTATTCGCTTCTAACTTTACTATTAAAATTTGGCAGGAGGTGTTACGCTTTCGGCTTGCGATAGTGAATTATCAACTGGTAGCTGGAATGAAAGAGTTCAAACGTGAAATATTTTCTTGTTCCAAGAGTTTTATAGGCTACGCCAAAGTTATATTCCAGGCATACTTGGATAAAATAATAATGAAGCTAGTCAAAAATACCTGACGGAGAGCCGATGACCAATATTCGACGCTCGATCGTGGCGTGCCTGGCATACCCCGTCTGAGTATGAAATATGAAGTCGAGAGTTTGGTATGTGGTAGAGCTGACCACTCGTCGCAGTGAAATGTTAATTTAAGGCCCTTCGTCGCGTCTTTTGCTGTCTCATTTAGACAATCTTAATATAATATCTTAAACATTAGGTTGCGTGTAACTGACGTAAAATTATAAAGAAAGTTTCATACTAATACCGGGTGTTAGTTTGAACACCGTTATCCTTCTAGAATATCATTGTACTCATCATTAAGAACAACTTTTACTATGGGGCCAGCCCTGAAAGCACGAAAAAAAACAGCTGTTCCATACATTTTGTCCAAGATCGATGAACCTTTTTGTATGGAACAGCTGTTTTTTTCGTGATTTCAGGGTTGGCCCCATAGTAAAAGTTGTTCATAATGATGAGTACAATGATATCCTAGAAGGATAACGGTGTTCAAACTAACATCCTGTATTTGTAAAAAAAAGTGACGATCTTAATCGTCAAATAAAAAATCTGAGTACATAATTCAAATCTAAAAGATTTTCAAAACATTCGTGACTAATGATTTGTGTTTTCGTACAGATACTATAGCTACAATATATACTATTCGAAACTCCATAGCATAGATCCAGATAGTGGATGGCCACTATCTACTTACTGACATCAAATGTGCGAGCGAGATAGCTGAGGCACTGCTATAACGCCCTTAAATTTATACAAAATACGTACAGAAATCTCTTTTAGTCAAATATTTTTACGATAATTATTGAACAGTCATTCTCAGATTTGAAATACTCAAATTATTAAAATTATCATCGTCGTCAGCATCAGCGTAGAATTAACGCGATATAACTATGTTACACAAGTATATAAAAGCACAATTAACCCTGTAATAATTAACCCTGTTTCAGCTAACCCTTTAGAAGTTAGCTTTCTTGTAGTTACACAAATGCAATCATTTTACAAGTTTTAATTTAGTTTCCCTTGTCGATTTCTGTCTGTCTGTAATCATATCATGTAAGTTAAATTTGACCCATATCCCGGTTTCAGATTGTGCTGAAATTTTTCATACTTCGTAAATCGGATGACAATGCAATATTATTATGACACGTAGTTGATCTGATGATGGAGTCGGAAGGTGGCCATGGGAACTCTTTAATAAAACGACGCAACCCCATCAAGCCTGCAGCGCGAGTAGCGATCTGATCTATGTAGCTAAATTTGACGTGTCGGTATAGCTGATTTATTTGACGAATTTGATTTTTGACGAAAAGAGATAGATAGATAGATCTATCTCTTTATTGTACACACCAAAATAATTAAAAACAGTCATGATGATCACAACAGAAAAAATAAGTTATAACTAATGTAACAATTAGCGGCCTACCGCTAAATACCGATTTTTATCGAATTTTGCCGATATAAATGACAAATTTAACGATCGTTAAGAACGGTACTCGCGCAGCTGGGTTCGTTCGATTTGTCTTGACATTTTTTTCTTATCTCAACTAATAATAATAATAGCATGTATTTCTTTAATTTTTACATGTTTTCAATTCTCATTCCTCTTAGTAATGGATGACCCAATTCTTCCCGGCTCTTTGCAATGGTTACGGTAAAAAGTACATAGCCTAAGGTAGCGTCATATGGGAAACGTTCCCCTGTCTCTACAGCTACCCTTGCTTGTCCAACATGCTTTCACACTTTTGGCAACCGCAACAGCTGTGGGGGCAAACCCATTTTGTGTGAAAAGTTCAAGAGTTTAAACGAGTGTTTATGACAGACAGGTAGATTTCAAAGTATATAGAAATCATTTTTTCTGTCATTTTATTATTAAAAAGTTTTCGTTGTATATTTAAATTCGTTTTGTGATGATCCCTCATGGACTGTCTCATAAGGAAAAACTACTGTAATTTCAAACAAGCGTATAAACTTTAACTAGGTAAGCAGATTTAAACAACTAGTTAGATAGATCGTGTGACACACAAATATAATAGGGAGGGGTTGCCATAATCCCCACGCTTGGCAGGCGGCGAGATCGCAAAATGCTTACCACCGTTTAGCGAGAGGAAGCTGCTGCCCGTCCTCCGGTGGGACTGGATGCAGTTTTAGGACATACCCAGGTTCCATATAACCATATACAATTCACAATTTCTTAGTTAGCATTAAATAATAAACTCTTAGCTATTCGTTTATTCATATCAAATATTATAATTATAATACTATACTTGTATTCATATCAAAACAGTATGTTAAAGAATAGTTTAAAAATATAGTATAGTACATTATGATACGAGTGTGCTATGTTAGTCATTACACTAGAGGCAGTATTATGCGCGCGAGCCGCAGGCGAGCGCGATAAGGAAGCCGAGAGTGTATTGAAACATAGCACAAGAGTTTCATACGACTGTTTTCATCACACTTGCGAGGAAAACAAACTTTTTTTGATAATAATCAACCACATAGAAAAAACGTCAACAAACATTTGCGGAAAATGGCGCCCATACCAGCAATGCGCGCGCAGGTTGACATTTACTTCAGCGGCATAAGAACTCTTTGTTGGTATTACAAAAAAACTGTAAGTATTACCCGGCTATATTAAGGGTGCATCGTATACATACGTCTAATTGCAGTCACGTACAAACTTGACTTTACCGGGTTATACCTATAATAGCACAAGTGCCGTAATGTAAAGTGAAAAGCACGCGTGCGTAATAGCTTGGATTATGAGCCTAAAACCGATGCAATAAGATCCACTTCGCGAGCAAGTGGGATGAAAAGTACATTATTGGTTGATAATGTTATCCTTAATTCTTTCTGAAACTAATAGTTTCAGCTACTTACGTTATACAACGTATGTTTCCTCATCGGGTATCATAATCCTATTACCTTTTACCAAACAAGTATTTTTCCGAGACGATGAAGTGTTTTTGTTCTTGTCCGTTAGACATAAACAACTTGTTTACGTAAACCTTTTACTACACATAATGTATGTAATTATCTTGGCTCTCTACACGACTTCTATTTGATAAGTCGACTTCAATCGACAACTTTAACGTAATATACAGGGTGTGTCGTAATGAGTGGATAAATTTATACCTACATATAGGTGACATTGTGCTGGTTCAGAAAATAAAAAAAGATATTCCATAAAAGTCACACAATTTTCGAGGTCGTTTCACCGTTAAGCATTTAAGCAGTTAAATAGCTTTGTTAAACAAAAGTTATACTCGCGACACAAAAATGGCAGTGTACGTTCGATTGCACATCTGACCAAGACTACTAACCAAAAAACAAATCGAGAAAATTCTTTGATTTGCAAACTTACTAGAATAACTCGAAATGTCAACTTGAAAACTATGCGACTTTTACGAAACACAAGTTTTGATTTTCTTAACCACCATGATGTCTCCCATCTGTCGGTACAAGGTTATCCATTCATTAAGCCACACCCTGTATATTAGACTAATTAGTATTGGTACCCCTGTAATTGGTTAGTAAAATACTGGACCAAAGTTATCTACGATTTTTTTAATGTTTTTAGCAGAGGTATGAAAAGCATGAAAGGCAGTCAAAAGAAACCTTCTTTTACTAATTAAAAATGATCAACAAACGTACAATTTAATATATTATGTAACCCTTTTTATAGTTAATATAAAATAACACCTAAGTTTAGGGCTAAAGAATTTTATTATCAACAAAGACGATATTTATTTTAATATGATCAAGTAACGAGACGAGCACGACGTTCGCCTGGTGGTAAGCGTCACGCCTGCCACTAACAGTAACAGTGCCAAAATTGTGAACTTGCGAACACAGTCCTGCGTCGCACTGCACTGCGCTCATCACCCTGAGATATTAGATGTTAAATCTTTTCATACCCATTAATTTATCTGGTAACATTGCCCTTCAAACCGGAACACAATAAAGCTTACAGACTACTGCTTGGCGGTTGAATAAAAGGTGTAGTACTTCCCCAGGTGGACTCTGTAGTAGACTCCTACCACTACAAATAAAATTGTCACATAAGTGGATAATCGAGTAGACAAATATTTGACATTCATCGACGCATATACACAAATTTATAATAACGTCTATGAATAGTGTAGGTATAGTTTCGTTTAGCAATAAAATTAATTGTACCTAACTCACTTAACAAAACTCAATTAAACATTCCTAATGAACCTTTTGCTTTTCTTTCCGCCTCAAAACTCTTAACATTGTTATTTTTCTTTTTCAGTCTACTCGTATTTTTTCTCATGTGTAAACCACTTTGCTGCCGGCGTCAGGCCGAGGGTTTCTTTGCTCAAAGGCCGTCGTATCCACGTGAAGCTTGCAGCACAATGTACCTTTGTGCATCGCACCCGACTAATGAAATCTGGGGAGTTAATTTTGATAGCTTAGTGCTTGCTCCGAGTGCTAGGTTTGTGGAGGTTTATTTTCAAGTGATTTGTGAACTGAGCGCTTGCAAAAGATTAAATTAAGGTATAGTATAGTATTATATTATCTTTGCCTATATACTTTCGAAACAATGAACCATCGGTTTGATTCTAGATGAAATTGCGCTTATACTTTGGCAAAATAAAAGTATAAAAAGGAGCGCCACTATCGCAAATAATACCCTGCTGTTCGTCTGAGGAAGACGACTGAACGAATTCTTCCATTGAAGTGATTATAACCACAGTTTAGGCAGTGGAGTGGGGGGTGTGGCAGTGGTTTTAGTGTGTGCTTATATAGTTATATAAGTATTACATATCTTGTAGATATGACTAGGTCAATTTTGTATTTTATTTATATTTTATTTTATTTTTTAAATTGTTTTTTGTGTATAAATATCTGTGTAATTTCTGTTTGTTTTTGTGTGTATCTGTGTTTTTGTTATGGATAAACTTTTTTGTATTGTATTGTTTGTATTGGATAAGACATTTTCCATTTCAAGACTTTTTGTTAAGCTATGCTTCAGTTTTCAAAAGACCACAAATATAACCCCTTTATCGAAGCACAAAAATGTAGTCTTAGACTTAGACGTCATCATCGGCCAAAATACACGTCCACTGCGGAACGCGTCTCTTGGACCGCCACACTGTACGTGAACCAGCCATTTTCCCGCGACTTCCACAATGTCATCGGTCCACCTAGTGCGAGGCCTACCTACGCTGCGTCTTCTGGTTCGTGGTCACCACTCCAGAGCCTTTCTACACGCACACGCTAGTAAAGTGGATTGGAGATATTAAATATCGTAGTATTTTATTATCGAAAGCAACCAAAACTGGTTACCAAATATTAAAAGCATCTAGGGAAAATACAAACCAAATACGAGTCAGTATGGGACGCCTTAAAGTGATAATAAATAAACGAATACTGCACAGATTTGTTACACAAAAACCTAAGTAGCGCTGCAATGATCATGGGCATTGGGCAGTCGTCTCTTGCCATTACGTCAACGTCTTGTTATTCTCATAGAAATTAAAAAAGCAGACCTCTAAAGCTCATGATCGTGACGAAAACAAAACACCTGCTTTACATCTTCAAAATATTCTATAGCCCCAGACGGAGCAATTAAAATAAGACGTTGCCGAGTACAGGCATTGTCTTCCGTCCCACCGTCCATAATTTTGATAATAGGCTAGAAATATTCTTTTGTCTTCTACAGGCTATCTGGTTGTAAGCCGTTCGATTATTTGCCGAGAGCGCTTTCATTGATGTCTGGTATCTTAAGACAGTATAAAGCTTGTGGCCGAAACGTAATAATTTGAAAAGTTATTATCCAATTGGCTAAAAAAAACATTTCTCAGAACTAGTTTATAATGCGCTCAGTTGTTTGATAAATTTAATTATAATTAAAGTAAACCAACTATATGATCTTGATATTTAAAGAAATTGAGCGGCCTGCTTTTGCCTTCTTCATTATCTTTTATGTACCTATGATTCAGTCATCATACTCTTATATTATATTTCAATGTGTTACACATTAGTTAGGTTCCGTTACGTATTTCCTGAATCTTATTGCAAAAAAAAACTTACAATAAATAAAAGGATACAGAAAAATATTATTGCCAAATGTAAATAAGTACTTATTTTTTTATGTACAAAATAGAGATAACTAAGAATTCAGCTCGAATCTCGGTCTCGGTTTTGGTTCGGCTTACGTTTTCATGTTCTTCAGTAAGTATATGTTTTCAGTTGCAAGTAGTTTACTAGAAGCAGTAAGTTATTAGTACATCGTTGTTTTGTTGGATAATCCAAAAACTTGTCTTTTTAGACACCTACGGCCTTACTTAAAAAAACTTTTCAACCGTTAGTCACTGCTTAAGATGCTCTGCCATCTTCTCTCTGACGTGAAGTTGCACGTGCTAGAAAAGGACAGAGAAGTTTAAGCAGTGACTAAGAGAATCGAGATTATTTTAGGTAAGGCCGTTAATGTGGTCAATTTTGAAGGCTTTGCTTATTTGATAGTTCTAAACTAATTAAAATATTGCTGTCACTTTTTTACTAGGCATATTAGCTAAGGACAGCAATACCTTTAGTTAGTTTAGTTATGTCAACTAAAACCTACTAAATCGACCACAATCACTCCTTTAACAGGGTGCCACAAAAACACCACTTTGAAATTTCGAAGAAAAAAATGTCTATCCCATTTTGTTTAACAAACTCTAATTCAGTGATACCTTATTATTATTAACGTATTATAGAATATAATATATTAATCTTATTAACGCATTATAGAATAACGAAAAATATAAAGCAAATACAAGTCGTTGAGTTACTGTAATAGATCGTGCTATCAGTGGACTTTATGTCGTCAGTTAGTTGACAAAGGATGAGTCGTCTCCTTGGTTTTATCTTGAAACGCTGGCGTGATTATCTTTGGATTGTTGCATAGCTTTGTTTATATTTCAATTCATTTTCTTTTTGTTCTTTGATTGGCGGTTTAAGGCAGCTAAGTGAAAGCAATGAAGTTAGATTAAATTAATTAATAATGAATAATTAACAATGTATTATTTTGATTTACTTGGTATCGTAATAAATAAATACAAGACGCAAAAAGCATATTATGTATAGAAAATTATGTGTCACGCCTTAGTTATAGCTAATTTTGTAACTAACGTTGCCCAGTTCGGATTAACATGAATCAATTCGCTTGGATAATTTTTTTCCCATTTTTTTAAATAAACAACCGTGTTTTTTTTAAACTTTTGGTCTAGATTCTCGAGTGACCAAAAAATGTAAGAAAGTAGCTTTAGAATTTATTATGAACGCTTAATTTATTTTTCATAAAAATTAACCATGGTACTTTTTACATCGGCAGTACTTTTTTTTGTAACAGATTTGTGTTTGACCGCAGCAATGAATGCGTCTAGGATGGAGCACGGTCACCTAGAAGGAACCTGTTCACTCTGGATATAAAAACACAAGTTGTACTTTTCGGGAAACATGGACTTCGCCAGAGAGTTTCACAACCTCGCTGTGCGAATAAAAAATGTGGAATCAAAGAAGCCAAGTACAAGGGTGGTCTTATCACCTTAAGCGATTTCTTTTAGGCAACATTTGGACGGACAGGACTAACGTGTTGTTTATTTGCTTACCCAATTTTTTTGTCTGATTTGTATCGACATAATCAGCCTATCATGGAGCACTGCTCGACAAAAGGCCTCTCCTAAGACTAGAGTCTGATTTGTATACACACAAGGGCGGATCCAGGGGTGGGCCACAGGGGCACATGCCCCAAAACGTTTTAAATATAACAAATAACTGGGAGATTTATAAGATACCGCTTTAATAACATTTGTTTCTTTATGCATAATAATCAATAATAATGTAATTCTCATTATTTAATCTTTATTAATAGTATTTTTTATAGTAACTCTTGTATGTCATTGAAAAATAATCGATCACAAAGACAGCATAGGAAAAAACTATAGGGGAACTTGGCCTTTGGCCCATGTGCCCCTCCCAGAAATAAATCCTAGATCCGCCCTTTTGTACACCTGTGATTTTATCTTACTCATTATACGTGATAGTTATAAACTTCAAAATAGCGCGCAAATTACAGTGCGCTCGTTAGTACGTAGTAACTTCCCACCTGCAGGTGAGTGGAACCCACTAACTATTGTTAATGACCCGACGAGGGCATAATTACATTTTTTCACACTCCCTCCATTAATAGTCATTCCACTAATTTCGTAGGTTACGGAACGGCATCACCTCGTGTAAATTATGATGTAAGCGATAAAATTTATGAAATCAGAGGTTTTTTTGTCATTTGTATGATCAGAAAAAAAACATCATTTCCTTTCTTTCTTAACTCGGTGGATAAAGGCAAAATAAAATATGTGTATGTCCTTAAACTGCAACCAGACCCACCGGAGGACGGGCAGCAGCGTCCTCTTGGTTAACGGTGGTGAGCATTCTGCGATCCCCAAGCCGCCTGCCAAGCGTGGGGATTATGGCAACCCCTCCCTATTAAGGGGGAGGCCTCCGTCCAGCAGGGACGTTTTGCGGGACGTTTTGCGGCCCCGCCCCTAAAGGCTGGTGAAATAACATGTTTTTTGGGGATAGGGTCTTTTTTATTACAACCTGACTGGGCTATATTCAATTTTAATGCTCAGATTCCCAAAATGAACAAATAAGTTATTTTGTATGGTGGCCCAAAACCTTCGAATTGTAAGTGTGTAACGCTCGGTTTTATTCAATTGATTATTTGTAGTTACTTTTATCGCGGCAAAATGTTGAATTAAGAAGACCTGTAAATCAACTAGAACGGTCCTCCTCAGGTAGTACCTACGTTAATTACGCCTTAAAGATGGACGGGCTTTTACATTATCGTCTCTTGGGCGTTTCATTAAAAATTTCTTTCAAAGGGGCAGCAGCTTGCTTCATGATAATAAACGGTCTTAAAAGTACAAAATACTTCTTGACTTGTTAAATATTTAGGGAAAAGCGACAAGTTGTAAATTAGACATCGTTTTAATTTTAGCTTCGTCGTCAGCCATAAAACCTCCACTGCTGGACGAAAGCCTCCCCCTTTATAGAGGGGTGTTGCCATAATCCACACGCTTGGCAGGCGCTTGGGGATCGCAGAATTGTCACCACCGTTAACCAAGAGGACGCTGCTGCCCGTCCTCCGGTGGGTCTGGTTGCAGTTTAAGGACATATTATACCCAGGTCACAATTTTAGCTTATTTTGACAGTAAGCAGCTTGTGTATACGTTTTACAGTTCCACTCGGATTTTTATAGTTCCAATGGATTACAGTTAATAACATCTGTGCCTGCAGGAATTTTATTCTGGTTTCGATTTGGCTATGCTTTCACGTAAATATTTCAAGTAGGTCACCCTTTTAAACATTATTTTTACATGTATGAAATACGTTATCTACACAGGGTGTTAGTTTGAACACCGTTACGCTTATAGAATATCATTGTACTCATCATTATGAACAACTTTTGCTATGGGGCCAACCCTGGAATCACGAAAGAAAAAACAGCTGTTCTATACAAAAAGGTTCATCGATCTTGGACAAAATGTATGGTACAGCTGTTTTTTTTTCGTGATTTCAGGGTTGGCCCCATAGTAAAAGTTGTTAATAATTATGAGTACAATGATATTCTATAAGGGTAACGGTGTTCAAACTAACACCCTGTATTTACGTAATTTTTTATTTTGTTTGATAACGTGCCTTTATTATAACTACATACATATACCTATAGGTTATGATTGTTACAGTATTAAGACAGTAAAGGCATATTTGTACTATTTAATTATGGCGTCAGCTAGGGCTAGCTGATACAAAGAGGTATGGAAAATTGGTACCACTAGGCTTACCTACGTATCGAAAAAGGGGAAGTCTTTGTCTCGTAGTGAGCGATAATCTTAATAGAATAGGCATGATGACCACATTTTTTTATTACCTCTTAAAAAAGCTGATCATCAATAGAGCCTATCAACGAAAACAACATTTAAAATAATTCAAAAATAAATAAGTTCTAAGTATTTTAATTTCAAGCTAGACAGAGAGCGCGCTATACTGAGCTATGACGTCAAACCTCAGGCAGGCATACAAATGCTATACTAACACGTGCTTTGCGAGAACGGGATAGAGCATCCCCTCTCTATCCCCACCTAAAACTTTAAACGCTCATATCTCAGAGATTTATCAGCCAATACAATTATTTTTTTCAGTATATGTAATGTATTTAGTTATATTCATCACTAAGCCTGTTATTTGTCATAAATTAAACATTAGGCCACACGCCTATTATCAATCTTAATCTTTTTATTCACTATATTGTTTTAATTTTTACAAGCGCTATGTAACAAAACTGTAACATTACGTAAACTTGTTTAACTACTTATTATTTCAATAAAAGTATAACAGCCAACGATCCTTTTAAAAATTCTCTTAGCTAACAAGTTACACAGCTATCTAGTAGGTAACTGCAATTTCACAGTAATTGTACACTTAATAGACTGTAGCAGTGTGACTTGAAAGCGCTGGGGCGCACTAAGGCACACTAAAGCACACTAAGGCACTAAAGTATACTAAGGCCAAATAATTACGAACTGGCTCATGGTGGGGATCTTTGATGCCTTAATCAGGTGAAGAGTGGGCCACGCCCGGATTAGTAATTAGAATGTCCTCTGGAGCCTGTCGCACTATTACGTGAGGATGAATAAGCTGAAAGAGAAAGAAGAGACGTTGATGCTTTCAAAGGACTTTGGCTAAATTATTTTCTGATTTTGTAATGGTGAACATTTAATCACACCAGCTAATCTTCCAGCAAAAGAAGGCGGGGAAGGTGGTGGCACGATGCTAGGCTCAATAACTTGCAAGAATATTACAAACTTGCAGTGCGTGTACCGTTCTATGTCGCTAAATTTGACGTGTTGGTATAGCAGATTTACTTAGACGAATTTGAGAATATATCGAATTTAATCGAATTATTCCAAATTAAATGTCAAATAAACGATTTAAATGTCAAATAGAATGATCGTCAAGAACGGTACTCGTGCTGCAGGCCTTTTTTTAAAGTGAAATTCGTCCCAATGTTGTCCTAGTTAAAAGTGGACCAAAAAGGAAAAGTCCATTCGAATATAGGTAAGTATGCAAATTCTTCGTCGCGCTTCGTATCAGAAGAAAAGGGGGAAGGTGATTCTACTTACGTCTTTTTTGTTCAACGTTTTCGCACTAATGATGCACATTGCAATTATTACCCTTGACGTATTCTATTAGCAGTAATACAATTTGAAAACTTTTGAATTCAATACAAAAGAAAAGTTTGTCTTTTATAGGACAATTTAGCTATATTTCGGTGCAAGTTGACGATTTCACATACGTTATTAAATTTCTTCCACGGACATATTTTCCTTACGACGTTTTGTGTTCTCCCAATTGGCTACCAGAAGATAAACCTAAATAACATCTACTTATAATATATATTTTTTCCAATATGAATCGCTTGTGGATAAGCAAAATAAAAATAAAACTTGCTGCCTTTTCTTGTTAGGTATCTATATTATATGCTATCCTTGAACATTAATTGATTACTTAAATTTTGTACTGAACTGATTTACTGTTCAAATTGTGTATGGTTTCTATGCTGCGCAATTACAAACACTCATCTATTATTACTCGGCTTACATTTGCTTAATTTTGCTTTGTCCCGTCTGTAGGTGAGTTTAATATTGCAGGTGGTGATAAAGGTGGCTGATTGTTTTGTTTTTAAAACATAGAATTTTAGAATTTTTGTTGTTAGTTGTGTCTACGAACGATGCCATTTTTTATGCTTGGGCAAGTACTATTACTTCTTCTGTAGCTTGGGTCTCATTGTCTACTCTCTCCCTTTCAGTCACACGTTTCATGATTTTTAGATAGGATTCAAAATTATTGAATACTAGCTGCGCCCCGCTGTTTCATCCGCGATTCCTGGAATAAAAAGTAAAGCTATGTTTTAATCCAAGGAATAAACTACCTCTATACCGAATTTCATCCACTTCTATTCAGCGTGAAGGAGTAACAAATATACACACACACAGACAAACTTTCGCATTTATTAGTGTGATAAATAAAATAACTAAATAAATAGTGTGAAAGGTACTTTTAAAAATGTATTCAGGGCATCCTATGAATGTTTTTAATAATTATTCTTTGGGTTGATCAAAGCAAATACGAAATTGGTAATTGGTCCTCCGCTTAAATTGCCGGCCAAGCCGAAAAAATCATCTTTTAAAAGCCTTGTTCCAAATATGCCTTAAATGTTAATATCGTAATAGGCGCTCAATAGATAATTCAAAAATAAACTGAATAATACTGTATCTGAAAAAAACCCTTAAATGTGCAAGAAACAAGAGGTGCTACATTCATATTATTTGAGCAAAAACGTGAAATTTTAATCTTGTCTGTTTTGAGGTGTGATCAATTTAGTCACAAAAACGACTGAATTTTATTGCGAAGTTATAAAAAAACGTAAAGGTTTGATTTCTCTTTCCTGATACGTACTTCTCAAGATTGTCTTCATCTTCATTATGTCCCGAGAACGACAGACTAAACGTTTTATCATTACAATTATTATTACAATTATAGGGGTGTGTATGATGTGATTACTCTACCTACATATAATATATGTTGGTAGAGTAATCTATATGCAGGTCATCAGATGTCCCTAAGCAAATTATAGATTTTAATAAACCTGAAAAAAATATGAAGATATCATTAAAAAAAAACATCACACTTGCTCGTAAAGTGGATCTTATTGTATCGGTTTTAGGCTCACAATCCAAGCTATTACGAACGCGTGCTTTTTACTTTACATTACGGCACATGGTGCTATAATAGGTATAACCCGGTAAAGTCAAGTTTGTACCTGACTGCAATTAGACGTACGTATACGAAGCACTCTTAATATAGCCAGGTAATACTTTCAGTTTTTTTTGTAATAACAACAAAGAGTTCTTATGCCGCTGAAGTAAATGTCAACCTGCGCGCGCATTACTGATTTGGGCGCCATTTTCCGCAAATGTTTGTTGACGTTTTCGCTGTGTGGTTGATTATTATCAAAAAAATATTGTTTTTTCCTCGCAAGTGTGACGAAAACAGTCGTATGAAACTCTTGTGCTATTAGTCATTACGCTCTCGGCTTCCTTATCGCGCTCGCCTGCGGCTCGCGCGCATAATACCGCCTCTAGTGTTATTACCAACATAGCACACTCGTATCATAATGTACTAATAAAAGACCTACATAATCAAATACAATATTTTATAAAATCGGCGTTGATAACAAGTGAAGCCCCAGACCTCAATACATTATTTAACCCGCTAGACGCAAAAATATTCTTTAGAGATCTCATTTTACTTATCCAAGAAATAAATACGCAAAGCCGCAGAATAACGCAAGCAAATACAGCTTTCTTTCCTTTAGCGAGTTATCTTTCAAATTCTTACAATATTCAGATTGGAGCGGATTTGTGAGTTTAACTTTTTCGGTTATATCCAGTTATTATTCATAAATGCAAAGGCATCTGATATTAGGCGAACTCACTTTGAAACTCGACGGATTGATTTCGGGAGTTGAATTGGATCGTGTCAATAAAACAGAACCATCTTGAGCTTGAGGATTTGATGCGATGATACCATATTATTTTAATTAAAAAATTTATTACGGTCTCTGTACAAAGTTTACCTAGTTATACCTACTATTTCGACTATTCTTTCAGGATTTGGTGATTTTTAAACCAGTTTTTCTTTTAGATAGAGTTTAATATTATAGATTTTACTTTTTATGTAAACACCAAAGTGCTTTTTAGTACTACTGGTAAGCAGGCGTGATGCTTGCCACCACGTGAACGTTTCTCTCGTCACTAGATTTAATAAAAGAAACATTCTTACTTTCCGATAAAGCTAAATAAGTATACATATCGAAATCCCGCAGTTTCTGAAGACAAGGGTCTTCAACCAGCGTGTGTTGCCAGTGATGACATATGGAACTGAAACATGATCTTTAACTGTTGGCCTTTTGGAAAAATTCAAAGTCATACAACAGGCAATGGAGAGAGCTATGCTCGGAGTTAGTTTACGCGATAAAATCCGGAACTAGGATATTCGCCAAAGAACCAAAGTCACCGACATAGCTCGCAGGGTTTGCAAGTTGAAGTGGCAATGGGCAGGCCACATCGCTCGAAGAACTGGTAACCGATGGGGAATAAAGGTTCTTGAGTGGCGACCGCGAACCGGAAGACGCAGCGTAGAAAGGCCTCCCACTAGGTGGACTGACAACATTGTAAAAGTGACGCGCAACCGGTGGATGCAAATGGCAGGTTGTCGTACAGTGTGGCGACCTAAAGGGGACCCCTTCGTTCAGCAGTGGACGTCTCTGGGCTGATGATGATGACCTATCTAAACCTGATAACAGCACAAAAATAATATAAAATAATGCCACTCATTGTGGCATTACCATAGAGCCAGTTTTACCATAGAGAAGTCACAAGATCTTGATTCTAGCAGGCATTAAATAAATTAACAATAAATAAATATCGGTGGACATTTCACACAGCGCCATATAGCCCCAAACCAAGCAAAGCTTGCAATATGGAAACCAGATACCTAACTGATAGAATACTTATATACCATTTTATATGTATGTGTGTATGTAAATGCATACTACACATACTTCATGTGTGTGTGTGTTCATGCATTTCTTCTGACTTCATAGTTCTAGAACTTTTCTAAAAAAGGTAAGAACGTAACTTTAATTACTTTCCTTTGTTGCAGGATATACGATGGAACCCATAGAGTGATGTAAAGATGAAGGAGGTGACGTGGCTGATGAGATGCGCTATGTCGCTGTTGTGGGTCCTAACTGGACTGGCGGCAGTAGGAGCCGTCAAGGTTGTTATAGAACCTTTACCAAAAGGTAAGTGAAAATAATAGGTAAAAAATGCATTTCAAAACTATTACAATAAAAGAAGTGGTGCGTATAAATGAAAACAAACCATAAAAATAAAAAAACAACTGCCCTGCCAAAAAAAATATACTATCAATCAGGATGATGAATTATAAGACATGCAAATCTGTTCTGTTATTTAGAAGGTATGATGGAAGTGGGATAAAAAAAATGACACACACACATAAACCCTGAAATCATTACTTTCCTTTTTTTGAGTAGTCGTCTAATAAGTATCGCCTAAAATAAGTGAATACTTACCGGAAAGTAAACTGATTTCTGCCAGCTTAAGGAAGCGCGCCTTAAAAATTAGGAATAGACTCAAAATGAATGACTTAGATAAATTATATTATTTGTTTTATTTGGGAATATTCACGTTTAATTAAATGCATTAAATCGGATACTCCGGCTACAGTTTCGATCACATCGTGACCTTTTTCAAAGAGTGAAAATCAGAGCCCGAAGTGCGTGTGGCCGCATCTTGATTTGCACTAATTATTAATATTAAAAAAAGTATGTAATGATATGCATAAAAAGATTCAAGTTTTTTTTTTGTTTTGTTACATCTTTTACTTTCTTTGAAATACAAAAATTAAGAGCGCAATTCCGACGAACGTCATATTAATTTAGGCGGTGTTTTTAAGTCATGTAATTCTAAGTTACTAGCTATTAATTTATTTTTGAATGAAGAAGGAAAATAAAATGACATCCATTTCGCCAAATACTGCGAAAGAATTTTAAAAGAATGCAACGAAAACAGAAACAAAAATAAAATGTGCCCTAACCTGTCTCTCACAGTTCGGGCGCAGTCTTATTTTTTTTTTAAGTTTCTGGGCACCCCAATGTTCTCCCCCTAGATGTCAGCACGAGCGACTTCGCTTTAGTTTCGTTTAATTTCCTATCTCTCTTGTCGTGACGTTTATTACGGACGTTGGTCCAACCCAGCCTCAACAGTACTTGAATGCTTTTTCAAGGCTTTTTCTTGTCTGTGGACCACTAATAACCAGATCGCAATAATTTTATGTTGATCATCATTCTCTCTTTTCAGTCTCAAATTTCGACTCTTTATTGTTTTCGCATTCTTTTACAGTCCAGAGCTGCTGGTAAAGGAGACTTCTAAGTTTTTTTTATCTTTGGTATTCTTTCTTTTGAAAGTGAGAGCTCCTATTAATATTAATTAAAAGTTGAATAATTGAATGGATTCGGAATTGTCGACCGTTTGTTGGGAGCCCACTGACGGGGAATCACGGCAATAATTAAAAGTTCGGTTCATTATTCACTGTTTGTAAATGACAGATTTGGTCATCAAAATCTTGAACAATGGAAATTTTATGGCTTTTTGAAAAGTGAAAAAGGAACGCTTGGGGTGTTTTGCGAAATTTATTAAAATACTTTTTATTTTCTTAGTAAATGTCTGGTATCACCCGAACGCGCAAATTTTCTCATCTGTAGTCGAATCATATGGGATTATCCATATTATATTATGCATCAAGGATTTCATCTGACAACCACTTAAGAGCAACATCCGGTACGTCTTAACAAAAAAAATACACGATTCTCGAATCTTGTCAATATTTCTGTGCGAGAAAATAATAATAAAACTTTTAAATACTTAACTAAGGAAACTTAACTGAACGCGACGGAGCATAGAGATCCAGAGCTGACATTGAACTCAAACAATTTAACATTTTACTCGTATGCAAACTATTTTTTGGCATTGTTCTGTAAAAACCATTAATATAAGAAAAGTCGCTAAAGTTATATGATTATTTAAGGAATATACGCGACTTCGTCCACGTATATATACGGAAGACGCGTACGGTCATAGTTTAAAACAGTAAAAATATAGGACAACTGTCTGCGAGAAGTTGTTAGAATCAGACAATTATTGATAGCCCATAATTATACATAATTTCAACAATAATCAATTTAGCGTGTTGGCATTATTATAGACATACATTGTTATATTATTAAAGTGTTTTAATATATTTTTTTTTACCGAAAACAGTCTACATAAATTTTAAGATCGTTTTGACATGACCGACGTACCGAACAGTGAGTTGCGTTTCAATAATTTATTCATGGTTTCCACAAAGGTTAAAGAATTAATCAAATAAAACATGGGACGTATAAACAACTTGCGTTGCAAGTCACGAACTCAAAGTACAATTAAGAGCTTGCCGACGGCATATAAAGCACGAAGAAGCATTCCTTCTGAATTGTTTAAGGTAAAATTACGACAAAAAATTGCAGGGAATGAAATTCTTTATTGATTGAGTTAATAGCTAATGTTGGTATGTGACTTAAGTGGGAGAAAATTAGCTGTTATCCACCACAATCTCATTTTTATAGAATACCTACACATACCATGATACAGTATTCTTCTCAAGTGCAATCATATTGTACTTTTTTCTCCATTAAGTACTCTACACGTTTTAAATAACAAATATTTCTTCTAAATCATCTACTCACCAGGTTGGATTTGATCAAATGTAACCAGTAAACAAAATATACGAGAAGAAAGGTACCAAAGCTTGGTATAGCTGAGCTATAATCAAATGAAGAATCTCTACAGTTATCAGTGTTATTTGTTTATATAAATTAATCTAACAATTTAAGTAAAAGTAAGTAAGTTCGTATAGCCTTGGTGGCGAGCCCTAGCGTCAGATTTAATGTGCCGCTTGAAGGCCTCTGACAAGGCTTGACGGTTGTTCTTATAGAAATATAGAATAAGCAACCGTGATTAATAATTTAAATTCCGATCTATGATACCGCCGATAATAGATATAAAATCACGGTCCTCACGGTCACCCATCCGAAGACTGACCCGATAATCCTTTGCTAAATATCGGTGATCTTTCAGAACCACCTAGTTATGCTACGCTATGAGCGCTACGATAAATCGAGTAAAATTGTCTGTTCCAATCCAGAAGCACTATATCAAACACATATTCGTTTTTCAGCAATTCTATTGGTCGCCTTTGCAAAAACGATTGCAATATTTCCTTCCAACCGCTACATCCAGATACGTCAGAACAGAATACATGAGCCGTCCATACGCGGCCCTGTACCACACATCGACATGTCTGATGCCTGCAGGGTGAATCTACTGCCAATTAAAAGTATAGATGGTAACGTGTCCACGACGGATGGTCGGCGAAAACGTCCGTGCTACAGTTTATGGTACCCAAACTGGATATATAGGGTGATATAAATGTCAAAAACCTGTGACGATACATGGTCAATGCTTTCTTTCGACTATTAACCTTTCGACATTTTTAAATCTTGGTTAATAGTCGAAAAGGAAAACAAGGAAAACTACTCTAACACACGTTAAAGGGAATAAGCATTTTAATTCTGTTTTGTATTGAGCGGAAGTGATTATAGTCTGTAGTACTAGAGGTCGCCCGCGACTTCGTCCGCGTACATAAGAAATTCGGCCCGCTCCCAAAATTCACCACGTTTTTTACCCCCCCTTAAATGAACTACCCAAATATCAATTTTCATCACTTGAACTTGAAAAACAAAGAACTTTCCATACAACATTCCACTCCCCTTTACGCCCCTTAAATCGTCCCTGTCAAAAAATATTGAAAACAGCATTTTTTATTTTAAATTAACTATCCAAATCCAAATTTTCGTGACCAAAAGTACAAAAACAAAGGAGTTTCTCCCCCCCTTAGGGGTCGAAATTCGAAAAATCCTTTCTTAGTACACCCCTACGCATCTGTACGACCAGCGGTTTGGGCTGTGCGTTGTCTGTCAGTCAGTCAGTTAATCAGTCAGGAAAGAGCCTTTTATATATAGATAGATAGATTTTGATGTCAATAAAATCGTGGCAATGCTTTAAATTTAGCTTTAAATATTTTTATTACATTACACAATTGTCATGCCTTTTATAATTAAAAGGAGAGTAATGTTTTCAAGGTTAATGTATAATTATATTTTATTGGAGTTTCTTTATTCACCATAACTTCTGGTTAGACAGATTTGGATGTATAAGGTATCGTTACAATCCTTACACCATCTCCAGTGTTTTATTTAATTGCATGTCTTGTTTCAATTGGAATGATAATACGAATTAACAACGTCGTAAAACTGCGTAAATTCTAATGTAGATAGATATATTTTATTGCCTTTAGCATAAAAGAGTTTGCATTTTGTAATAAAATCTGATAAAATGTGAGTACTACAAAATGAAAAAAGATTTAAAGAACTATTTTCACAACCTTTTTACAAATAAATGTTAAATCGACCGTGCAATCTGATAATTAGCTTGCCTGAACCTTTCTAACTCTAGAATTATCTATCCAACAAACTTTGCCTAAGTAGTGACTTCTGAAAGTCTCTGACCCCTCAAAAGAAGCTCGAGACCGGCCTCATTGTGTTCGTCCTATTGCAAAGAAACCTCAGAAAATACGTTTATCATTACATAAAGTTATTAAATTATTCTCGTTTTCGTTCTTTCTGAGCATAAAACGTAAATCTAACAAAGATTCTGCGGAGCTTTTACTTAACTTTTACGACAATGCCTGAGTTTAACGGTTACGTTTAATTACATTTGTACTGTTTCAGGGTAATTTTATGCTTCGCTTTCAAATTTTGGTTACATTGTTTTAAGTTGATATCGAGTGTTCGCGTAAAAGATATAGCCACTTTACTTCTGCTTGCCTCCGAAAACTAATTTGGGCGGGAGCTCACGCCCATGAAAATTACAAAGTTGCCATTTCACAGTCACTGGTTAATTGTACGACAATGCTAAAAGTACTGCTCTCAATTTTACAATGTTTGCTAAAATAAAAATTTAAAAATTCGTCACAAATACTGTACTAAAATTAAAATAAGTATTCGTAAAATAAGAACGCCACATTAATAACTACTCTTTTATGATTCAACGTTGTCATCAAATTGTCTCTAATCTAAATGTTAATTAACATGCGTCTTTACGTGCAAATAGCAGGCACCATCTTTACTTACGGTCTGATCTTACTAGGAGTTTTGTGATCGTTTTCCTGTGTATTGAGAAGTTTTGTTAAAGTTTGCACTGGAGAATGCTTGGGGAAATAAAATATCAGAGCATTTGTTTAGAAACACTCTGTTTTTGTTTGGCGAGGGTCTGCCGGAGGGTGGGATCGATTTGCGACACTGAAACAAATGACGCGCGCTGCCATGCCCGATTGACCATAGTCCATAGCACACATCCGAAAATGCAGTTAACTACCAGCTGCTGATACGTGAACCACAAAAAGTAGGAAGAAACCAAGCCGAGCCTGATTAAATAATATGCTTAAAAAAAACAAGCGACTTCAATTTTGACTACCTGGATGACACCTTCAAAATTGGCTACATTATCCATATTCGAGCACACTAGTCATCAGGTAAGGGCTTCCCTTACCTGATTGAGTCGCAGAAGTAGTCGCCGTAGCTGAAACCGGCATGGAAGATATTATTACTTACCAGTTATTTTGATTTAAAACCCAAACTACTGAACCGATTCCGATAAAATGTATATGGGTCCACTTCTCAAGTATCTCTTACCAAACAAAAAAACAAATTATCAAAATTAATTCTTAATTGGCGGAGTAATCTCGTAATATAAATACAAAAAAAAGAGCAGGCGAATTGAGAACCTTCTTTTTTGAAGTCAGTTGAAAAAATATCAAACGATGCTTAGTCAAAATGGCATTATAACAAATCCAAATTAACGTAGCAAAAACTAATAAAAGCTATAATTTCGGTTTGGTGATTCACAAAATCCCAAAAGTAAAACTGTTATGCTATCGCCAACACGTCTTTCCAGCAGCGTAGCGGTTGTGTGGTCATCAACACATGTCACTATAGTAGTCATCAACACATGTCAGATTCAGATTCAGATTCAGATATTTATTGCTTCCATAGTGTACATGTTGACCCTCACTTCCCGCCTGTTCTGGTTAAGGTAGTAAAAACTGCATCCAGAACCACCGGAGGACGGGCAGCAGTTCTTTCGGTTTACGGTGGTGAGCATTCTGCGATCCCCAAGGCGCCAGCCAAGAGTGGGGATTATAACAGCCCCTCCATATTCAGGGGGAGGCTTTCGTCCAGTAGTGGACGTATTCTAGCTGATGAGTGAGTATCAATGAGTGTGGGTATAATTATGGGTAAATCTGAAATAAGTGAATTTAGAATTTGAATTTGTACCTGCCCTTACAAAATAACTTTGATAAGGGCAGGGCTACAGAGCGTGCTAAGAAACGCCGGGATATCACAGGCCACCAACCCACTTGTCGAAGATCGAGCTGAGTAAACTGCATTGGATGAGATTTATGTACAACCGGACCTGTGTATGTCCTGAAACTGCATCCAGAACCTCCGAAGGACGGGCATCTACGTCCTCTGGGTTAACGGTGGTGAGAATTCTGCGATCCCCAAGCCAAGCGTAAGGGAGAGGCCTTTGTCCAGTAGATGACTTCATCTGGTCAACGTTCAACGGTCCAACGGACTAAGATGCACTAATAATTCATACAACATTAATAGCGTCATCTACTTGCGGTTGGGTCTTTCGTTTATTTGACAGAAACACCATCATTTCATAACAAGTGTACTGAGAACGAACGAATAACGAAGAAAATGAAAGCCACGCTAGATAAGTCCCAAAGGAGAGAGGTGCAAAAGGAATACACGAGACGTGGTATGATTAACATCCTTTGTAGTCAGGGACACTTCGGGACAATAGCATGTGTCTGCCTTTTGGCTGATTAGCCGTTATTACTAGCTAGTAATTTGTTTCATATGACAGAAGATATACAGAGGTCCTTATTTATAAAAATAAAAATATGAGCCCATATTGTTATTTTATTGTTTTTTTTGTCGGATATGTAAGAGTATGTCAGATTACACCTTTTGAAAACATGAAGTTTACGATATAGGTACGCCTGTGTTTAGATAATTAATCGATCTTATGACGTGCCAGACCGTTTATACAGAGATTTTATTGGTAACTTGCGTATATTAATTTCTTAAAGAAGTCTTTGGTACATCACGACAAACAACTTTCGTTCGAGGACTTTTGCTGATTCATTGATTATTTTTTCCATAAAAAAAACTACAGGTCTAAATCATTTTAGATCTACGCAAACTATAAACAGTCACAGTTCAAGCACCGTGCCGCACCGTAGCACAGTAAACTTAATAGTACTAAGTTAAATAGTTAATAGGGAACCGAATAGTGAAAGAAACGAAATAATGATTTTCTTGAAATCTATTACGTTTTGGCAAAATTAAAGTATTGTTTTATGCTGGTAAAGTCATATATAATGATATCATGTGCCCCAGTTATGCGTGGCCAGGTATAGCTAGGATAAGGCAGACTACAAAACAACAGTTAATACACATTTTGGGTCTTTATAAAATTATCTAGATACTATAAATTAATTACGTTAGATTTTTATCAAAAATGTACTTTGACTGAGTATTTTTTTTATTCAAGAAATATCTACGTCGCGTATGAGATGGTTATCAGAACATCTCCTTATTTCACAAAATCTTTTCATTTCCAATCTCCTTAACCGGGTAAGGACTCGTCTAAAACAACAGGGATCCCATTCCATCCCTAAAATACCTTTCTATATTGAATAAAACGCGTCAAACGGGATCATAATCACAATGATTATACAGTCAGTATGGACTCTACATATTATTTTATTGCAAACAGCATTACGTAGAGCAAGAAGATGAATAAGAGCGACGAACTGTTAGTATGATGTATCATTGAAGTGTTTGAAAATAATTTTAGACAGATCTCCAAATTTCTCACATTCAAACACGTCAACATCTGTTTTCAACCGACTTCAAAAAAAGAGGTTTTTATTAAAGAGATAATTATTATCATCCTTCTATTATGGTATATAAAGGTATTTGATTCTGTGTTATTTAGATACAACTTATGAACTACATTGCCGTTACTAATACGTTAATAATGTATTGCGTGAGATATTTAATGAAAGCCTTCTTGACTTAGATGATACAAGTAGGTATTGTGATTTTTTTTTCACCTAGACCACGTGTACATGGGAAATTCCCTATGCTTTTACAAAATAATAGTAAGCATTGACAAAGTTCCTCATACTGCATGCTATCTGTAGTGCTTCCACTGATATTTTTCCCTACACAAAGCGTTTAAATATCGGTATGCAAAGAGGCTTTCACGAGCGTGTCGCCGAGACGATCTACCCCGGCCTTTTTCATATCTGTGATAATTTATAGGTGAAAGGTATTGTGGTTTATTGTGTCAACAAAGTCACTGAGAAAATAAACTGTTATTATCTTATGTAGGTCATAGATGGGTGCACGTATGCTTAGAAAGTGTTAGTTCTATTTATATGTATGTAGCCAGTAAAAATGTAGTCACTAACTCTTTTGAGTTCTATTAACCACAGTAAAAGACAGGTATAGAATTAAATGTAGGTATGTCCGTTAGTGACGACGATTTAACTATAAGTATTTTGTAGGTCATAGATGGGTGCACGTATGCATAGAAAGTGTTAGTTCTATTTATATGTATGTAGCCAGTAAAAATGTAGTCACTAACTATTTTGAGTTATATTAACCACAGTAAAAGACAGGTATATAATTAAATGTAGGTATGTCCGTTAGTGACGACGATTTATCTATATTTAGTTAAACCTCCTACATTTCCTGAAACTCACCTACATTTTATTCTATAACACTAAAAAAACTTCTTTCCTTTCTTTTTATCCTTTTTTTTGTGGTTTTATGAACTAAAGTTAAATCCTCGTGCTAAATAGTAATAGCATAGGATCCATATTATGGTCCTTCGATCATTATATACAGATCAATGTTATGGTCATATCGTTAGTCTATAAGAACATAATTATTCAGCCATATTATGACAGCCTGATAGCTCAGTTGGTAGCATGTCTGCCTGCAGAGCTGCAGGGCGTGGGTTCGATCCCCACCCAGGACAAAAATGTTTGTGACGTACATCGATGTTTGTTCTGTGTCTGGGTGTAGTATATATTATAAGTATGTATTTACGAAAAAAATATATATATAAGTATTCTATCAGCTATCTGGTTTCCATAATACAAGCTTTGCTTAGTATGGGGCTAGATGGCGCTGTGTGTAACAAATGTCCGCCCAATATTTATTTATTTATTTATTTATTAGTCTACTTCCCTCTACAAGTACTTCCACTTGTAGAAGAAAGATACTCTTACTGGGTGGGGACGATGACGGGACCCAATTAGAGCATGAGGGAACTGCAGCTGTTATTTGAGCGTAGATATAAAAGTAATTATTAATAATAGATTAAACAACGAACTTCATGATTCGTACATTTTGCCGCATCCCATTTATAAGACACCGTGCCAAATTCAATATGTATATACACTTGAACAAACATATTATTTTTTCCTTATGGTAGGTAAACGTAAGGATCCCGACATTCGATATGTTTCCTTGTGTTTCATGAAATATTATCACGTTGTTAAAGAAGACCTAAGAAATGTACTTTTACGAATTTATTTTTGGTCCTCTTATCCGTGAAATATGATATAGCAGAATTATAATGAGGCAAACCTCATATTTTGTACAACAAACAATAAAGTAAAAGGCGGAGCATAAAATAAATGGTATTAATATCTGTGGATGAGATTATTTATAGTGCAAATGATGAGTTTTTACTTGCATGTGCATTATTATGTAATCAGGCCTGTTTCAAGATATTTACTGTTTCCTATTGCCCGACTGGCTTGCTACGACTCTCAAGTAAAAAATCTTGCCAAACATTATGCTCGACTGCATTGTTTAAGAACCAGTGCGCCATTTGTTATACTAGCCCTAAGTCTGTAATGTTAATCATTTATTTTGGTACGTACAAAAAATAGTTTTCACACCACCTGCTCGACAATGTCCAAATACATATCATGCAACGTCAACGTAAGGTAAAGCATTATCTTTGAAGGGATATAAAGTTGTATGAAACTCCCTCAGGAATAAAGTGATTTGAATTTTGAACGTCAAATTCGCGTGGAAAGTCGTGGAAAACTCTAAGTAAAAAAATACCCACATGGCAATGAGGTTTGTTCGAAAATCGAACTGGCCACCATAAGCAGAAATAAATAAAAAAGGTGCGTTTACAAAGAATGTGAACAAAAGACGGTGTTTGGTCCTGTGATTGTCAGTGAATTTAAATTTATGGAGCCCTGGCTTTTTATTGTCTTGCAGAAGGTGTGAAAAGTAGAGTATGTTCCTCTGGAATAAAGCATGTCTTCGTCTTGGGCAGCTTGACTCGCTTCACCTCGCTTCACTCAGGACTCTATATAACTCGCCTCCCTCGTTACGCTCAGGGTTCAATATGCCGCCCGCGCCGTAAGACACTGCTTTATTCCCTTAGTGCATAATCTACTATTATTCTATCTATCATTAAAAACTAAGCGTATTTCACATCTATGACCATCCCGTAACGTCAACATTAAATCAGTTGTGGCCAAGGCAGCTAGCCTGTTATTCATTAAAAAACTGCGCTAACTATATACCTCTGCAATAATAATGTATGTTACTGGCAGGTATCTATTTTATGTAACTTTTTAACAAGATTTTTTAATACCCTCATCATCATCCTGTCATAGTCCATTGTCGGGCCATTATATAGTCTCTACCAAGAAACGAGACCCAGCCCGACCTTCAGCTTTTTATTTCCAGCCACTATCAGTACATAAAGGCTTCCTCATAAGCAGGTGGCCTAATGGTACCAATTCCCCCATACCTCCTAGTATGAACTATGCCAAAATGTCCCAAACGTACCATAACTCATGGTACGTTTGGGGCATTCTTGTTTCATTTTTTTCAATTTTTACTAGTGGTACCTACATTATGAAATGTATTAAGAACTGATTTTGAACAGCAGATTTTCCAGCCTACTGCTGTAATTATTAATTTGTAGCCCGTATTGGTACCTGTTAATGGTTCAGACCGTCAATATTTGCCAAGACGTAGACCAAGACAGCATGTAGCGGGCAGCCTAGCTGGTATTCCCAAGGGTTTAATCCCTTGGTCAGCTTAGTGTTACCAACTCAGCACTTGCGGTGCTAAGTTTAGCACTATTGAATTTTAAATATAGCACCTAGCACCTAATATAGCATTAGCAAAAAAAAAACATAATATTAACAAAACGCTACTATTTTCGTACTCTTTCTTGTAAAGAAAAGCTTTTTTGCTAATTTTGATTAGAAATTTCTTTGGTTTTTTATGTATCGCAGGTTTTTTTTAAATCATTGCAATCTAAACGATTTTTAGTTGCAATGTAGCAGCAATCTGTGATACCAAGTTGGCAACCCTGGGATAGCTAGTCGTATCACAGGGGTCCGTCTTCACTCCTTTGCTTAAGTATTCCACACAAAACCTAACCTTTCAATATCAGGCCAAAACCGTCTGTTGGAAAAGAAGCCGATTACCCTTGTTTACGCACAAAATAAAGTTTTCTTCTCATTGGCCCGAAGATAAAGCAGCTGAGATTAAATTCGGGCCGTGTTTGCCGGCCCGAGCCGCTGTAGTGACATTGCAGTACTCAAACTTACATCAAGAATCCTTAAGGTTCTAAATGAACTGTAGTACCGTAAATACATTTGAGTCATCAACAAATATATTATTTAATTTTATTAATCATTTTCAAGCGGATTAACTATTCCAAAGCTAATCTATGTTTAATAATAAGATCCGAGTAATAGTGATCGACATAACTTAGTTAGTTTAATAACCCCTTATATTTTCACATGACAAAGATACAGGACGGATTTACTATTCAGAAGCTACTACAAGTTTATTATTAATGTCCAAGTAACATAGTGGTCGACATAACTTAGTCAAAGTGTAATAAAGCCTTATATTTTAAAATTCAAAGAATATATATGGATTAAGTATTCCAAAGGTATACTACGTTTATTAATAAGCCCGAGTAGCATTGTACGCGGCATAACTTAGTCAAAGTTTAATAACTGTGTTACACCTGTGCCCACACCCCATGTAAACGACCCTAGGTAAGGAGACAAAATATCATTTGGCATAGCTTAATGGGCCCCGTAGAAAGGTTACTTTACGACTTCTTATTTGGCATCTTGTAATGAGTTTTGTAAGAGGGCAGAATTTTTCTGTTTTAGCTTTGAAAGTAATGTAATTTTGAATGAGACAAAAATCCGGGTAATCTGTTATTATCCTTAGAATTAAGTCGTCATCCAAAAGTATGAGCACATTGCAAGGCAACTGCACAGATTATTTCGAAATAACCATTTAAAATACTAGCTTTTCCCTGCTGTTTCACTTGCGGTTCCTGAATAAAAAAGTTGCATAACTATGTGCTTTTCCAGGTATAAGTAAGCTATTTTTATACCAAATTTCATACAATTCCATTCAGTCATTCTTGCGTGATTGAGTAACAAACATCCGGACAACCCAACATCTTAACATACAAACTGTCATTTTTATTATAAGTGTACTTTAAAGCAACTTTTATTTACAATTATATACATTGGGGTAAAAAATATATTTAAAACAACTACATTTACATTACATTACATTTTACTTACATTTTGTTTTGTATATAGTTCTTAATTTTTTCTTCTAGTGTACGATTAACAAATAAGCGTAAACAAAACTATAACACCATTAAGTACCTATCTTTGTTTATGTATATTTATCTCTGTGTTCGAGTGAATAGTTGGGCTCTTTCAAACCAAATTGATCTTAAAATTCAAGATTAAAAGGAAAAATTATTGGCGCATAAATATTTAAATAATTAATATGTATCTCGGAAAACCCAACGAACATTGTTCTATGCAAAATCTTTTTCAAAATAATACTATTAGAAATAAATTGATAATAAAACACTGTTTTAAACTATCACGGTTGTTTACTAAAGTTCTATTATTATTAACGGGATATTTACCGTGATTATGTTGTGAAATGAGCTCCCGATACTATCCCGATATTTAAATTGATAATAAATTAATAAATGTATAGGTAAATAAAAACAATAACAAGAATTTTACTATGAAAACTGACGTGGTTTTGACACATTTTTTTTTTTTGTTGAGTGCTATGCATGACGCAGCTGCACGCGTGTCGGGCTCTGTTTTCACTCTTTGAAAAAAGTCACTGGAGGTTGTTATGGATGTGATTGAAACTATAGTCGGAGTATCCGATTTAATTAAACGTATTCCCGTATAAATAAAATAAAAATAACAAGAATCTTACAAAAGCTTTTTCTGGTCTATTGAAAAATGAAAAAAATAATAATTATGCTATTTAATCCAACTTTGACCGTCACCTTGCCTTTTGATAAGTGAAAATTCGGTCAAACTGTTAACGTTTAAAACTTATTTTCCCACAAAAATGTTAGAAAGTTGGCTAGTTAATCGTTAAATATAAAAATCTTTCAAAAGAAAATCTAGGTCTACTCAACTCTATTTACTACTTACAACTCTACTTAGAAGTTTTTGTCATAATACTACTTTTACCACAAACGAATCAACAAAGGTACCTCAGGGCCGCGGTATGATCCCACTGTCCCACGGGACCGCGACCCTAATTGGACGTGGCCTGCCTCCGGAATCGTACGTCGATTATCTAATCTGTACAACGTCTGGAGCAAAACGTTTCTATATACTTTCATTGCTGGTCTGTGAGGGATCCATCTATAAATGATAGTGCAGTACACCTACAATGTATTCAAGAATAATCAGATTTATACTTACCTAGACTAGAATAGATCTTGAAAGTCGCGCGCAACCGGTGGATGCAAATAGCAGGATGTCGTACCGGGTGGTCTAAGGGGGAGGTCTTCGGTCAGCAGTGGACGTTTGCGGGCTAATGATGATGATATTTACCTATATTCAGACTATTGCTTCCATATTGTTTAAAATGTATTTTATTAGTTTAGTTTAAATTAAAAAGAAAGAATAATGCTTTTTTGTTTTATTTATACGGGAGTACTCACGTTTAATGAAACTATATATATATATATAAGACTATAGTTTCGATCACATCCGGTGACCTTCCCGGACCTTCCTTTTCCGGTGCTAAGCAGGACGCAGCTGCACGCGCGTTGGGCTCTGTTTTCACTCTTTGAAAAAGATCACCGGATGTGATCGAAACTATAGTTGGAGTATTCGATTTAATTAAACGTGAGTAGTCCCGTATAAATAAAACAAAAATGTGTCAAAACCACGTCAGTTTTCATAATAAAAAAGAAGAAGTCGTTATTTAAAAACATTCAATCGAATTGAGAACCTCCTCCTTTTTGAAGTCGGTTAAAATATAGTACCAACTTTCTATAAAAGGTTACACGCATTGGTATTATTAAACCGAAAGAAAATAATTGTACTCATCATTGTGAATAATCTTAACTTTGGCATCAACCCTGAAGCCCGGAGAAACCCAGCTTTTTTTTCGGATTTCAGAGTTCTACCAAATAGTAAGAGTTGTTCACAGCGTTAAGTACAATGACCTCCTTTCGGCTGAGTAATACCAATACGCGCAACCCCTACAAAAACCATACATATTGACTATCTTTTGTTTGATGCAGAATACAAGACAATTTGTCAGAAAAAGAAATCCAGGATTCCAAAAATATTTCCCAAGCCTGATTTCTTTGTTCTAGGTTAGGTATTTTATCAGCAATACCCATTACCCTCAATGTTAGAAAAATAGGTAACATCCAACCCTATATTAGGCGGCGTGAGTCGCCTAGAGATTTATCCAATCTAGATCGAGACTGGCAGCCTGGTGTGACCTTGTCAATTTAATGCCAAGTTTCAATGTTACAAAGATTGCTTGCGTAAAGCTACATTTTGTTTTGTTATTATTTTAATTGATTCTGAAACAAATAAAAAACAGTAATTCTTTAGTAGTACTGTCCAAGAAGGTAATTATTTAGTAGTACCGTCCAAGTCCGTCATAGCCACGGAAGTAATTGACGATTTTCTTTCTAAATTAAAATCTAGTTCGGCTCTAAAACTTTTTTTGGGCAAAAGCCTTTATTAACTACAAAACTACAAAGACTACTTAGCCTACGACACAAAAAAAAACAGGATTGTATCCAGACCGATGAAAGTCTAGAGACAATCCAAATGCTCAAACCCACTACCAGTCGGCAGCGTACCCAGCATGCTGGCGGCATTGCCACGCTGAAAGGCAATGCTTATGCGTTGGGCCAAATAAAATAAAATAAATAAATTATAATAATTGGCTCTAAATTAGACTTCACAACTCTTGATCTTCGCAAATTTTAGAATGATTACTCATATTAAAAAAACTTACCAAAATCCGAAATAATAATGGCCTAGAAAACTTTGTTGACTACATTGGGTCGACAAACGTCAAGCTGTCATCGAATAATTATCAATAATATAAACAAATGAATATACTTTAGAGGTTCTTTCATCTTTTACCAAGTCACAAAATAAATGTACTTGTTACAAACTTTTTATTACATAAATACAATAACAATTGTATGTTTATGTAAGTTAAAATTGCGTAACCAACCGCAGAGTTGCATAATTATTTCAACAAAGATCACTTACAAAGTTCAACAAGGCACGAACGATGAATAGGATACAACTGGTAATCATAAGTTTTCATGTGTTCAAATTAAATAAATAATTAAATATCAGAGGACATTTTTTCACACAGCGCCATCTAGCCCCAAACTAAGCAAAGCTTGTAATATGGAAACTAGATAGCCGATAGAACACTTATATACATTTTTTTTGTAAATACATACTTATAATACATACTACACCCAGACACAGAACAAACATTTATGTTCGTCACATAAATGTTTGCCCTTGGTGGGGATCGAACCCACGCCCTACAGCTCTGAAGGCAGACACACTACCAACTGAGCCATATGGCTGTCAATTAAGTATGCCACCAGCCGTAAAATTGCATATTTCAAAGATCACTTACAAAGTTCACGAGAGCACCACGCAACATGCAACTCCGAGCGATGAGTAAGCACCAGCTATATCCAATTGTTCTAGAATAACTCCAACTGAATTGTGGCGCAGGATTAACTACTCAACGGCAGGCGGTGAAACTTGGCCGACGAGATCATTCCCTCTAATATTCAATTTAACTTTGACACTTCGCCCATCCAACATAACCACTGTCAGCTTTTTGTTCCAGGATATCGTTTCGCACTTCTCGGATTTATTTTGTAATTTGTGCGAGTATATTTTCACTTGCGGAGCTTGGTTACTCTAATCTAGTGGCTTAAAGTTCGAAATTGTTGAAGCCTTATTGTGATTTATTTAGAACACTGTGGTTTCTATTTAGAAGCTTTTTCACTTCATACTTTCATCATCAGCCCGGAGATGTTCACTGCTGGATCACTCCCTTAGACCGCCACACTGTTTGAGAACTTGCCATTTGCATCCACCGGTTGCCCGCGAATTTCACTATATCGTCGGTCCACCTAATGGGACGCCTTTCGCTGCGCCTTCCAGTTCGTGGTCCTTACTCAAGAACCTTTATTTCCCATCGGTTATTAGTTCTTCAAGTGACCAACCATGGGGTTCTGTGTATCATGGAGTAAATTGTGTATTATAAGTATCTACTATATATATTTTTTATAATATGTTTTTATTAAATAATATATAATACTAAATGTTTTAGATTAGAATTAAAATTAAATGTCTAAGCAATAGTCAATGTCAATAATAATAAAACGCTTTAAAAAATAATACAACCCACTTCGACTACGAATACCTGGATGACATCTTCATATTTTCTAGTAATTTTGATTTAAAAACCAAACTACTGAACCGATTTCGATAAAATGTATATGGGACCACTTATGAAGACCTACCAACAAAACAAAAATACATCATTAAAAGAATTATCAAAATCAGTTCATAATTGGCGAAGTAATCGCGTAACATTTAAAAAAAACATATAGTCGAATTGAGAACCTCCTTTTTGAAGTCGGTTGAAAATAATATATTACAATTTCAAAGTTGTAAAGTAAAATTTTGTAATTGTTCGTACAATTTAGTAACATTTTTGAACGTTGCCGGAGTTATCATTTTGATTAGAACAGCACAATTCAAATGGATTACTAAATAGAGATACGAATAAACCTTCGAAGTCCACAATGTATGATTTCAAATAGAAACTGATATAAATTGAATAAGTTCAGTTAACAGTGGGAGTAAAGTTATAGGCCTAATATATTCTTGGGAACTAAAAAAACACACAAAATAGCCATTTAAGTTTTGGCTTGAGAAATACAAATGATCAATTTTCAGATTTTTCCCATATTAACTACTGTTATAAGACCTTGCTTATTGCCAAATTTCATGAATCTAGGTCAACGGAAAGTACCCTTATGAATTTCGATTTAGTTCACTAAATCGAACACTCGCAAAAAAGGCCGTAATTTTTTATTGTGTTGACTAACAAGCTTGATTTTTGTACAGATCCAGGGAACCGTAGACTTATGTATTTGATATTATTTAAAATTGATATCTCCACGAGTTCCAGAGAAAAAGAACCATGACAGACAGACAGACAGACAGACGGACAACGGAGTTATCCTATAAAGGTTCCTTTTTTTCCTTTTAAGGTACGGAACCCTAATAATGGTGGTGAAATTATTCATTGAGTGTTAAATTACTTGTATCGGTGTGGGCTAGTGATATATTGTGGTGAAACGTGTCTCTTCGTGTCGTTATCAAAACTCCGTAAAAAATTAGACTCGACTATGACTAATTTCGTGTGACTGACTGTTGCTTTTTTGTCACTTTATTATAAATATTAATTTTCGCTTTATTATTGCGATGGATTTATCGTGATACATCATCACGATATTTTTTTTAGAAAAAATAGGTACCTATCGTATATTATTATACTATCTTTGTTACAAAACATACAAGGTTTTGTTTGGTACTATAAATTAATCATAGCTCGGCATAGATTCCAAATAAAACGTGACCTTAGGACGAAACTAATACAGCGTACAGACAAAAGAAAATTGTTTTATTATCTACAAAAGTTAGCTTCTCTTATCCTTTGAATGTGTATTTGACAGGCTATTTTATGCAATTTTCATTGTTTGTTTTAGTTAAAATGGACTATTATTATTTCAAATGTTGATGTGCTAACACATACAATACATTGTAGATGGATTTATCAAATAACAAATAACAATACTCCAGTAGTAGACAACAGAGGTGTGTATCTAATAAAAATATGTTTAAAATATTATATAGAAAGGAAGTAAAAATATTTGCCAAGACGTAAACAATGCTTAACACCTGGGACCTGGTTTGTCGTAAAACCACATCCAGAACCACCGGCGATCCCCAAGCTGGTCTGCCAATCGTGGGGATTATGGCAGACCCTCCTTATTTAAGCGGGAGGCCTTCTTCCAGCAGTGGACATATTCAGGCTGTTTATGAACCAAGGTTTAATATGACATGCGTACAAATGCGGTAAGTCTAATATTAATGCCGACATGACATGACTAAAAGACGACATGAGTCGTTTTAAAACGACTTCCAAAGAAGTTCTAAACTAGGCCAGTATTTTTGTATGTACACAGATTAAATTGTGGCAGCCTCCGTGGTGGTGGCCTCAAATGTATCTGCTACCACAGACTTTAGGTCTTTAGCGTAGAAAACGCTAACGAGAGGTTGTTTTTTTACCAGTTTAAATAAGCTTTTTTATATTATTACGATACTTGAATCGATACAAGTGTATTTGTACTCTTATTCTCGATGATCTCAAACTACAGTTGTCAGAAAAGCCAACAAAGTTAGGGCCGATAGTCTATAAAATTGCTAAGTCGCGGTCCCATCGACCGGATCCGACATGAGACAGTTTTGGTTCCGTGATTTCATTGCTATTAGGACGGTAGTAGGGTGGTCGGCCGCTCCACATTTATTGTCAAAGATACGAGTGGATTTGTGGAAGCAATTTCCTCTATACATTTTGTTTTGTCCTTTTTCCTGCAGTTTGATGGTCCACTTGGTGAGTTGTGGTCCGGCTTCGATTTAGCGGGACTCCCTTAGTCCGGCAGCGGCTGGATAGTTTTTTCACTGAAACAGAAAATATCGTGAGTCCATTTTTTTTTCTTTTTTTTTTCTATAAATCCACCCATATTTAGTTTTATTATTTTTGATAAACGATCAAGTATTTTTTTTAAATATAAATTTAAGAGGAATTTTTAATTATACCTTGAATAAAGTCACTAAAATGTGCAGTCTATTATCGACGTATCCAGCGCTATTGATCAGACTTATTCCGTGTGAATAAAACAATGTGTCTAAACCTCGCAATTTCATAATGGAGATTGCTCCATATGAATTCGCGAGTCAATGAGAAGTTTTTGTACTTAGTAATAAGTCTAAATTACTTCAAAATCATTCAACAACCAAACCCTTTTTAATTGAAGTCTACTCTACCTACCTAACAGTTTCTCAACTGGACTTAAACTCGAATCAAAATTAAGAGCTTCTACAACATTTCATCACGACTTTTTTTTATATGATGGGTTTTCACCGTTTACTTAGTAGATTATAAGAAATATGTATGGTTTTATCTGTATCTGTATGGAACTATATTTTTTTTAAACTATCAATCTTTGCTTTTTACCGTAATAAAACATGATAGAGACTACTGAACTATTGAACAGATACGCATCTACCGTTCTAGTGGGGAAAGGGAAAATGTAATTATATAAACCGATCACGTCCAAGTATTGAACTGAAACTAATTTAGTGCTGGAGTTTTTAACTACATGTAGTAAGCTTGACTTTTATTAAACTAAAGTTGGCAGTAAGCGATTTGGTTTCATTGAAAAATCTTAATATTTTTTTTGTGTACCTACTTAATTTTTCGATTGTTCGTAAAACGAAGAAGTAAGGATTGAAATTCATTCACATTTTAAAGAGAGTTTTTAGTAACGGTTGCTAAATCTGGTTGGTAGTACAATCTCATTGTATCAGTGGCGATATTTTAAAAACACATCCAAAGTAGACAAACATTGTTTTTAATAGCAATGATTATGTACTCGTCATATGTCGTCGTCGTATATATCGTAATACCTATTAAATAAATATTGTAGGATACTTCACACAACGGCCATCTGCTATTCCATACATTTTGTCCAAGGTCAAAGAACCTTTTTGTATGGAACAGCTATTTTTTTAATCGAGATATCAAAGTTGGCCCTATAGTGAAAGTTGTTCATACTGATGAGTACCCTTCAGTATTGTTGAACCTTTTTGTTACACGTTGTATAGTTACTTTTTTATAAATAAATAAATGTCGGTGGACATTTCACACAGCGCCATCTAGCCCCAAACTAAGCAAAGCTTGTACTACGGGAACCAGATAGCTGATAGAATACTTATTATCCTTCTTTTGTAAATACATACTGCTCCTGTAAATACATCCTACACCCAGATAGCAACAACACACATCTATGCTCGTAAAACAAATTCAGTCCTGGGAGGGAATCGAACCCACACACTGCAAAGCTGAGATACCACCAACACAGCCAATAAGATTGAGCAGATTTACAAGAAAAAGTTGTCTTACCAAAGTTCCTGTATTTATATCAAAACATTCAAAACGTCGTTATTTAGTAGGTATCGAAATTGTTGATGTCGTTATAAAGCTGGCTATAGTTAGATTAAAGAATAAATTAATTGCAGTAAAAAAAGCTTTATCAAAGATACTTAGTGGTATTTTTTTGAAAGTTAGAAATTTAATTAAGGTGACTAACTTCATTATGCCTTTTTTCACTATTGAAATGCTATGTGTAGCCTAAGCATTAAGAATATCGATTAAAATATAAATACTATATAATACTAAAAAAATATAATACTATACTAGTAGGCCAAGTAGTATATAAATAGTCTATGTAGTTTGTTGTAAGTAGTTAATAAAGGCCAAAAAAACACTCTCTTACGTAAGTATTGTAATAAGTTTGTAGTAGGTAAGTATTGGTAGTGGTAGGACTCTCTGCAGAGTCCGCCTGGGGAAATACCACACCTTTGCCAGTTATTCAACCGCCAAGCAGTAGTGTGCAAGCATTACTGTGTTCCGCTTTGAAGGGCAATGTTACCAGAGAAATTACTGGGTATGAAGAGATTTAACATTTAATATCTCAGGGTGACGAGTGCAGTGCGGTGCAGCATTGTGTTCGCAAGTTCACAATTCTGGCACTGATACTGTTAGTGGCAGGCGTGACGCTTACCATCAGGTGAAAGTCTTGCTCGTCTCGTGACTTGACTGTATAAAAAAAAAAACTGTATCCATTTCCACAACAATACAAAGTATGTACTAGTTTTGTATCAACAAAGGCTTTCCATTACGATTACAACTAAACTGTCGTTGAGCCTGAAGAATCTAGAGGCATTGTCCTCTCACAATAGAAAGTCGACTTTGGGAAAGGAACATAAACTGTTTACCCCTTGGAAATGCGTTTCAATGTCAATGCAAGGCAAACGTGCTCCGTCGAAACGACATACCCAACAAATGTAGGCGAGGGTGAAGACGAGAAGAAACAGCAAAAACTTGCCGAATAAAGGAGAGGTCGTGACGACCAACGGCTCCCTTGCAAAGTCTCTATCACACTGGGGTAAGATTATCGCAACACGGAATAAGTATAATCTCAAAATCTTGCAGCATAGTCGAATATTACAACTTTACATGTTATGTATTTGAAGATGGCTTGTTGAACATGTGTTTGTTATTTATGCATTTTGTCGCGTCCGACATCTGTTTGTTTATTGATTTCACAATTCGTATAGTTTTTTTGAGCTATTTGTTCCGATGACTATGGGGTAATGTTGTAGCCGTAGAGTCAACGTAGAGTAGTAAAAAATGCTGAAATTTATCCACTTGTCAGCGTGTTTCAGTTCACGTACGAATTCGCGGGCAACAGATAGTTAATCGATAAGTGGCCAGTGTTATCAAATAGGTTGAACAAGTACCCAATGTAGATAAAAGTCAAAAGATAATAGTGTGACTGTGAAGTATGTCTATTCTCGAGTGTCACGCTGGTGTAACAATGACGAAAAAATGCTTCTGTTCCACGCTGGTGTGACGATGAGTCTGCCCCCGCTTGCAACTGCGCCAAAATATCGGAAACTCTTTTCTCAACTTAATCACGGTACCCTAAATCCCGTAAAGAATAATCATACAACTGTTATGATCACAATGCTTCATTTGCGTTTTCTGCGCGTCCATCAAGCGTCATTGTAAAAGAGCTCCAAGGGCCAAGACGATGTCATGTTTATTTGCTTTAAAAAGGGTACGCTTTTCTTTCGCACTATAGATGCGATCTGTGAAAAGCATGACGTTGAAGAGGAGCGACGTGACTTAACATGGGGGTGATTTAGGTAAATGGGTTAGGATATTTCTACCGTGAGTGTATAATGTTACCTCGAAGCCTTGAACGCGTGGGCTCTGAAAGGTAGCCGTGTTAATGGTATACTATATCACATTGTGGAAGTGTATTTCTAAAGTATGAGTTCAATTAAGAGGCAATTAAGTAATTTTTTTTACTTAATTTTCCGTCTTGGTGATACCTAGTGACCTTTAAGTGTTAATTTAGAAAACAAAAACGTTTTGATTAGATTAATTTCCGTTCAGCGTAAATGTAATTAAATTCTTCGCTAGTTCAACGACGTTCTGTCATTAACTAACTGATCATGGTAAAAAAGTCGATGATAAACAATGTTAATTATTATTTGTACCGCAGGTATATAGGGTCTTACTTAAAAACGTTGCTTAAAATATCAAACGTAATTTAATTGCTTCGCAATACAAAAACGAAGTGCGCAGTACTTTTTAACGTCATTAAGCCCAACATTTTTATATTTGTTGCTAGTACAGCGTGTTCTATTTTATAAGAAGATATTTACCCATATTTACGATTTCTAAAAGGAAGACTAAAACTTTGCTGACGTTTGATTTATCACAGCAAAACTAGTTTACTAGGAATTGAAATTCAAATTGGTTGCAGTTCCGGTGACGTTTGACCGGGTTTGCCCAGGAAGTTTCGAAACTTGTCTTGGTTAAGCTGTTTTTGGTACTCGTACTGGATACATTTTGGAGGTAGCTGTAGCTATCTAATTATGTTTGGGTCAACGTGACATGCCCTGGTTTAAATCGAATCGCATTGGATTCGATTCAAAACTACTTTCACCATATCTGTCTTCACGTTAATAATGACGGAGACAGATAGGTATAGTTTCCCAGTGGAACCTTTTCGATTAGTTTAGACTTTAGAATACAGTAGATGATCGAGATCAGACATTGCATAGTTCTTGTATACCTATTTCTAAAATCTATCCTAGAAATCTGTTTAACAGTTTATGTTAACAGGTCACCTAAAGACTTGATCGCCATCAAGAAGTTGCCGAACAAGAGAAAAAGAGAACAATATTATGATGTTTATCAGTAATCTCTCATTGATTGCAAAGCGGTCTGCTGTAGTCATCGCGAATCGAGAATGAAATCTCTACGATGCGCCGTCATTAAGCGCCGGCTCCACTAGCAATAAACATTTTGATTCTGTGGTCAAATCACTTCAAGCATAAAATTATCGGTTCCTAATCATCTTCCTCGCTGTTTAAGCAAAATCGCATGGGGCTGTACTAAAAAAAAGTATTTACGTTTCAGCATTGCTACGAATACCTACCACAGTTACACCAAAAATATATTATTAATAAGTTAGATTGAGAGCGTGACATTCGCTTCTCTACTTCAATACCATACCTTACACCGAAAAAATTATTCAACTTAGACCAGTCTCAGACCTAGTATTCTATAATTTAAAAAAAAAACTTGTTAAGTTAGGGTTGCCTAACTAAACATAAACTTTCTCATGACCGAGTTTGGATTCACATTTAGAGAAACCAACTATGATATCAAGAACAACATCTAAGACATGAAGCGACAGCTGAACCATTCAAAGTAAACCTGAAACATTTACTGTTTGAAGGAATCAATCAAAGCCAACTGGCTCTCACAGTCGGCGTGCGTGGGCCGGACGAGCTAATCAAACTAATGGCCACCAGAGGGCGCTGCGCCCGCAACAAATCACAACAATAACATAGCTGCCTGATTGATTACACCGACCGACAGACTCAATTCGATTTCTGTTACGGCTGATTGATCCGTTGGCATCGGTACAGGTGTCGAGCGTCTAATGAATGCCAATTAAACAAGGCGAGTATTGCGGAATTTGTATGTGCCCGTTTCTCAATTTTTCTGTCAGTCATGGTGCTAGGCCATTATTCTCCAAAAAAATCACCGAAGTAAAACAACAGAGAAGAAGACCTTAAATCAAAAACAACCGAATTCAAATTAATATTTAAATCGGAAAACGCGTTTGCCACAACCTTTATAGTCCGTTTCTGGACATAAGCCTACCCTTGAAGGGGGATAGGGCCATTTCCAACATGCTGGCCTAGTTGCGGGTTGGTGAATTCACATACGCCACTGAATTTCTGCTCGGAACGTTTACCTATAGTTTTCCACGCGATGTTTTTTTTTCACTGAAATACAGTGGTATAAAAATCTTTTCGGTCACGTTTGCCAAGAAGATACCAATTTACTTTTAATTTGAAGATTGTATTGTCTTAACATTCTAGTCTAGATAAATATTATTCATAATGGTGCATACAATCATTTGATTTCAGTTTTTCATACTCTTCTGGCACGACTCTCCCTTATATGTACAAAAGAACACTTTATAGTCATCAAATATAATTATAATAATATTCATAAAAATAAAAAGGTTAAAGTTTAAACGTTGGTGAATTTTTGTTTCTTTTTCGACATAGTAGCTTTCTTGGATTTTGCGTTTCTACTATTAATTTAACTGCAAAAAGCTTTAAAGCCCAGTATGACGCATAACTTAACAAACCTACCGATATCCAATCACCCGACCAGTAGTCAAAGCGTCAAGAACTTAAAGAAACAATAAATTTCATACTTGAATTGAAATCTCCTCAAACCAAGCCGTTACATCAAAGTCACGCAGCCTCGAAAGCTACAATGGGAACCGTTCTGTCCTATATTCAATTCTGAGTTACGCCTTATTGGAGACAACTTGGTAGGAATTTGAATCAAAATTGACAATTGCGTCTCAGAGCTGCTACTCAATCAATCAAGTCTGTGAATTCATCGGGACAATGCTGGAGTTCGAAAACGTAATCTTGAAATTTTGGTCGTGATATTATTATTCATAAAATTTTGGTAGTCTAATTTGACACTGATTGTATTCTTATTGTTAAACTTCTTATAAATAATTTAAACCATAGAGTAGACATACCAAGACTACGCTAATTTTCCGTTTATTTCTAAACACAATTTTTTTCTTACTTATTAAATAATTTAACTTGTTTAAATTGTTATTGTTTTTGTAATTTTTCAATTTGTGGTAATCAAAGTTACCAAACGGATAAAAATCATCTTCAAAACTTTACTTAGGTATCATTTGTGCAGAGTATGACATATCTCACTACGTTAATTTTTCGTTCATATCTTAGCACATTTTTTTTCTTCATAATTTTTTTTTTTTTTTTTTTTATATTAGCCCGTAGACTTCCATTGCTGAACGAAGGCCTCCTCCTTAGACCGCCACACTGTACGACAACCTGCCATTTGCGTCCACCGACTTTTTTTTCTTACTTTATATGAAATCATTTTAGTTCCTTTTGTTGTGGTTTTAGTATTTTTTTCAATTATTTAATGTAATTAAAGTTTAAACAGGTAAAAAGTATCTACGAAATATTACTGTACGTATAATTATATATAGAAAGAGAACTGACGTGGTCAGAAAGTAAACAAATGATTTGATATTTAAATTTTACCCCAATTTATAGTATAAGTAGTTATATATACAATAAGTAGTTTCCTTCAACTCCACAGATAGCACAGATTATACGTGTCTATCAAAAACAGTTATTGATATGTGGCAAATGAAATTAAATAAAAACTTGACAATGACAGCCACATCTAGTCTGCGCAAAGTCAGTGTCATCCACAATGAGCTTCTTTTTTTTATTGCCTGTCAGAAAATCGCGTATAACATAATTATTACTGATATCAATAAACAAAAAATAAAATTAAGAGCATAATAATATATTTCATTTTTGCCTAGTACGTATACGTAATGTATGAAATAGTTTCGGCCTTAGGCCACGGCTCTTTAGCACATCAGAGCCTTCAAATCCTACAACATGTATCTTACTGCCCAAAGTACAACGTTTCTTTAATACTAGCCCAGTAAAATGTCATGGAGACTTCTACATGAAGAGCTATACTATAATTGGGTAGTAAAAGCTCTTCATGGACAACATTTTGAGCTTAGTGCGCGAGCGGTCATCCGGCCGTCAAGTTAGCGTCATAGAGCTCCAGCGGGCTTGCTACCTCTGGACGTTTATTAAGTACAAAATATGAACTGTCTATCCAGATAATCGCTTTACAACCGTTGTCTTAAAACAGTGTTCAATACTGGCCACTATAAATGGAACAAGTACTTTCATAGCCGATTCTTAGAGATACATCAAAATATCAAATAATTTTTCTTATTTCTAGAAATACTAAAGTCACAGTCGTATTGTGCATGAATACGTACTTATAGCTATTATTATTTTAACAATTGCAAACGTATGTGATAGACAGGTCAGGGAGCAGGAATTTGTAGAATTCAATGAGTGTTCACAATTTTTCAGCCAACAATAAAAACTGTGACTTAGTATTCTACTGTCGCGCTGAAATAATACTGGCGGCTTCCCATGGCCCAGTCGGCGCACTCCGTGCATTTTGAATAACCTCCACTGACCAGACTTGCGGATACAACACAAAGGCACTTGTTTTTTTCGTTCGCCTAACAGAATCCAAATCAATGGTTAGCTCGACTCACTTTTGTTATTGCTGCTATTATATTCTGGGCGGTCCGGCTGTTCCAGGATTTTCATCCACTCGATATACCACGGCTCGCCAATTGCTCGTCCTAGTTACCACATGAAAATTCATTTGTGTAGAGTTGTATAATATTTATTATGTAGAGTGCAATAATTTTATTATAATACGATTTTCAAAGACTCTTTTTTTATGCTATCAAGTGACGAGAAGAGCAATACGTTCGCCTGGTGGTAAGCGTCATGCCTGCCACTAACACTCTTTTGATAAAGAATTAAATTACCTATCGAAGAAATATAAAAAAAAAAAACTATTTTCTTACCTTTATTTTAATGTTTATGCTATAAGTGACCAAGTAAACTAATTATTTGCCTTTTGGTAAGGTATCTCAGTCTCCTCAATTCAGACAAAGACAGAATGGCCTTGATGCGATTTTGTTCTTTCTCAACAACTTTTTGGAACTAGGCACGTATTTTGAAAACTGGTAATAAATGATCATCATCGTGAAGGCTTTGATGTCCCCGATGTAATTGTATATAATATTTTTACATGAATAGTTTGCGTTTTAATCACAATCCTAATCACGACAGTATTGTGCTCTGAGGCAATGTGCCTCAGAGCACAATATCAGTGAACACAATAGCCTAAGCTCGAAGGACCACAAATTTAACAAAAGATATCGCCATTTTCTTTTATCATGTCTGCGTTGCAGGTAAGAGGTAACATTGCATCATCTGTCGTACGTCTTACTTGGTAGCTTCTGCAAAATGAACTATACGCAGCTGCTTATTGTACCGCTGACAGCAACCGTGGTGCGGTATTATTGTCGGGATCTTTCGAAGAAATATAATAGAGACTTGCTTGATCCTCCAACCACAATGCTTCGTCATTATTTCGAGTAAATTTACAGTTAAACGATCCTTGTTACACTCCATTAGTGCTGTGCAACGTCTTACTTTTTAATAGAACAATTTAAGAGTGTTATTGTCTGTCTTTGATAAATATTTGTCATTGAGCACATCTCCAGAAACTGGTTAAGTTTTCCTTTATCATTTAGCATGTGTTTGTGAGGCTTATGCCCTGCATTGGGCTGAGTGAGCTGACGATGATATATTTGCACGTACATTTTATTTGGGTAAAGTGAACCCTGGCTACGTCAATAACCGAAATTATTTCTGTTTGCATCCCCGTCATTGTTGGATTAGCTACCTGCAGGCACTCGTAAATTTAATGAAGTATGCTGCGAGCAGTACCCGTGTCAAGCTGTCAGGTGCACGTCAAATTTACAGATTTGTTCTGTTTTTAAAATGTCGAATACGATTAAGAAATGTTCTATCAACACTCAGTTATACAAAGTATTATGACGTCCCTATTTTCAACAAATTTCAAAGAAGGAGGCTTTCAATTCGACTGTATGTTCCCCGCGCGGGAAAGTGATAAAGCTAGAATATGGATACGTCTGTCTCGTTTTCGCGGGGGAAAAAGCGTGGATAGACGTTTATCACGGCTCGCGTGCTAGGCGGGCTGGTGTGTTTACCTTCTTGGAGCTGTGGGCAAACAAATTTGCCTGCTAAGAATAAAAAGAAAAAAAATATAATTCGGGGTCTAGCACAAAACATGTTTTCAAAAGTTTTTATTTTGTCCTATTATTTAGTTGTTGTTTATTTTTAGTTCAATTTTGGTGCGATTATAGTTAGCTCTATAGCTCTACTATTATATTATGTTAGCTGAGTTCCACTGTTTCACCAGCGTAATGTTAAAAAACTTTGATGATGACGACGATGAAAAGTAGCCAATAATATGTTATTCCGGGAAATAAGCTATCTCCATACCGAGTTTAATCCAAATCTGTTTAGCCGTTTTGGCGTGAAGCCAAAATTTGGGATGTAGCACATACACACACATACACAATGTGTAACAAATTGGTTCAACAATACTGAAGGGTACATGTATGTACTCATCATTATGACATATGATATATAAGTATCGGATTGGTCTAGGACTGTTATGATACTATTTTTGCTGTTGTAATAAATTAATAAATAATATGATATGATAACTTTTACTATGGGGCCAACCCTAAAATAGCGAAAAAAATCATCTGTTCCATACATTTTGTCTAAGGCCAATGAACTTTTTGTATGGCACAGCAGATAATTTTTTTCGTGAAGTTAAGGTTGGCCCCATAGTAAAAGTTGTTCATAATGATGAGTAACATACCATTATACGCTTCAGTATTTGTTGAACCTTTTTGTTACACAGTGTATAATGTATATCGACAAACGTAGGCATTAATATTGCCTAATTTGTGATAAATAATAATTGGTCTTGTCCATCAAGTGGCAGTACAAATTCTTTGGTACACGAGTTAGACTAGCACTAGGTCGATTATTCTGAATGTATTGTTCACGTCCTCGTTGTGTTACGTAAAGTTTAACAAAGGTATAAAAAATGAAGGGTGTAAACATAATACTACACTAATTTGTGTGATACCTACATGGTAAAAGAGTGTATATTGTGATACAATGTCGGCTCGTATTAGCGTCGAGTCGGTGCCGGCGGGCTCCGGTTTCGAAGAAGTGTTTCGCTTGACGCTCTCCAATGCCTGGAGGGACTTCTGATATTTTTTTGGAAGTATTGTGTTACCAAACAGGAATGTCTCGGGAATATTTAAACTGGTAAAGTTTTGGTTTTACGTATAGTGCTAATAGTTACTACGCCTATGTCTTCATTATCTTTATTTTCATCATTTATAGCTTTTTATCCTACTTTTGGGAATTGGCTATCTTCTTGCTATTAATTTGTCTTAGTCAATTAAATACAAATACATTTATTGGACATACATTTTGACAAAGTGTAATACTGAATCCATTAGCTCCGAACTAGTACTAATACTGTGTTTCAGAAACCAATGGCCTCTCCCAAATATAGGACTTAAATAAACTAAATGCCAATAGTGCAGATGTAGCACAAAGTTTAAAAAGATTATATAATTAAATAATTCAGTTTTGTTTTTAACTAAAAATAAAAATTATAATTGCATGCTTAATAAAAACATGATCCTTCCGCTCTATGTGTGTGTGTGTGTGCGTTAGTGTGTGTGGGTGTGATTCTTGTTTTATGATATATCTAAGTCATACATCAAATGTTCCATACCGCCATAGTCAAATGTATCTAGCCAATTGTTTAGTTAGCTAAACGTGGCAATTTGTCGGTTAATATTAATTATAAAAATAAGTTGGTGAAGCAAGTACTCTCTATAACTGTGATTGTTAAAGATTAGGGCGTCTACCTAACTTATCAACTGTGCTCAAAACTTAATAATCATCTGGTAAGCTCTTTTTTTTTGTTATTTTTTTATATGTACAAACACGCACATAAACATAAGAAAAATCATATAGGGTTACTCATACAAACTACCATGGGAGCCTGCTACCTAGCTTACATTGTACAGTATATTCGTCTGTCTGACTTTAACCTTTAGAAGCTTAGAATCATTACAGTTATGTAATAAGACGAAATTCTCTAACACCATAATGTTTATTTACTAAGTTTTAACTTAGCAAGTATGACAAAACGCATAAAACCCGGAGTCCGTAGAATAAGCAAACAATTAAAAAATAACAACAAACAACAAATACTTAATCGTAAAACAAAATTATTGATTTCCTCATAAAGCAAAATCGTTAACTGTACTTTGGTATTTCGATGACCAAAAATACAATATTTATTTGCCATAATTTAACACGGTTACTTAATTGAATTGTCCAAAACAAAATAAAAAGCTGCCTTATTAATATCAAATGTATTCATTGTATCGAACGTGCTTTTAAAAAGGAATAGAACGGCGGAGCTTGCAAAAAATATCCCAAATTTAACAACACACGTTAGACTAGCACCGGTACCTGCTACTTTGTGACATCTTGATGTAGGGCTGCTACCTGTTCACCTGAATCATTTATTAGTTTGCGCCTCCCCTCCTCACCATGAATACTGTTCTCTCATTTTATCTCCGGGTTCTATTTCGTTTAGTCTTCTTTTGTTTGTTTTGTTTCGATTAGTGAGTATTTTGGTGCCTCAAGGAACTCAAAATCATTGTTATTAAATATTACATTTAATTTTGTCATACTCTATTAACAGTTGTAAAAGCGAAAACAATGTTTGTAAAATTATGGTAATTTAGCACTTTTGTAAAGTTATTTTGGTGTTTCAGTGGCTTTCAAGTTTATGGAACACTAAACTAAAAAGGAAATCCCGTTCGTTTGCGTAATAATCAGGTGATAACCCTAAAAAGCTTCATCTGCCACTTGAACGATCGAAAGGTACGACGGCGCGCCGGTATCAGGAAGGAATGTACAGCGGGTGACTTGAACAGTTCCTGTCCCATTCCCGCACAGCCGGCTTTGCCTTAGCTAAATTTGTTTTCTGTCTCATTCGTACACACCAACATTTTCAATACTTACCTGCGTAAAATGATATACATCTGTTGCGGTTCGACTTCTCTTTCCCGCTTCATCACCTAAACGGATTGTTGATATTCACCTCTCGCTTCAACGTCGCACGAACAGGGGGTAGACGGTGTTATTGCGTTTGTGTTGGTGTTCGTTTATTTAGTGAACTTGGAAGCTCGCTTCGTGTTTGTGCATAGGGTGTCGGTCATGATTGTGTGCGTGAGTTGTAGAGGCGCGACATAGCTTTGCCGTCTCCATGACTTAAAAGTTTTGAACAGAATGAGTCCGTCGGGCTAGTTCAGCGCCGGCCGGCTCGCTCGACGCACGTGTGTGGGCCGCTTTTGCATAACTTCTTCGTAAATCTACGAATACAAAAACTTGTGTTTTAGAAACATTTTTACAGAAAATAATAGATTTGAATGTTACATTGCTGGACTTTACTAACTATTAAGTGATTGTTTTGTTGATAAACGTTGAGTGTTGAATTTTTTTTTTTGTGAAATTACAACGTGTTTGGTTCAACGGACTACAGAGAAGGTTGGTTGTGGCGTTCTCGTGTAGGCTATTGTGCACGATGTAACTCCAGCATGGTTCTCGAGAAACTTTGTAATGATTAAAATCAGCTAATATAACTTTAAAAAACGATATAACAACTTTAGAAGAAACGTATTGATAAAATACGTTTACTAGACGAAAAGTAACTCAACACTGGCAATATTTTGAAAACCCACAGGAAGTATCGAAAAGGATTTGTTAAGACGAAAATAACCTTTCAAAAGTTATGTAGGTATTGTAAGTATAGTAAATATTACAGAATAAATAAAATTAAATCCGTACCTACAAGATCTTAGAAAGCATGTTTTGAAAATATCAGAATCAAAGTATAATATCAAGTTATTTGATTAAGCCTTCTTTAAAATTTTATAAACGGGTAGAGATAAAGACCAAACCGAAATTAATAAAGTCAATTTCATAAATCATGATATCAATCAACATTTAAAATAGGTAATTTATCTAGAGATTGTAAATTAGAAATAACATATTAAGTAATTTTATAAATGGGACGCTACAATTTACAAAAGTTTACATAAAATTTATAATGTTAAATCACACCTAAAGATATAAAAGGTTTTTAGAAGTTAATACTTCAATTAACACCGAAGATGATGCTGCACTCCGTAGTGCCATGCTTAGAGTTGAACAACCTTAGAATATAAATATAGACGAAATACAGACAGAAGATACAGAAATGTCGACAAGACGCGTCTCCCCTTCAAATCATTATAAGAATTTACTTTGATTATTAAACATATTTTCATAAAGTAACAAACGTTGAACAACGTAAAAATCAGCCAAAATAGACGGAGTATATTATTGGTATTGTAAATAATGAGGAGAAAGTAAACCACTTACATGCAATTACATCCTATACGTAATAAGTAATTATTAACCAGTAAATTATTTACCTTTTGTTTTTATAGTGGTTTAGTATGAAACTGCAATTGCTTCTTGATAACTAGCTTATAGGTACTTATTATTATTAGGTACTTTTAAAATGTATAATATGATAATGGAATAAAAATTAGGTTTACAATAGAAAACACTCGCAACATTACCCCGAACCCAAACTAAATAAAATATTATTCTGTAATACACAAACTTCTGTCCCTAACAGTGGTCATAAAAGGCCCTTACGGTCCGTCCAAAGAATAACTATCATTGCCACGTTGTATCTCCTTGTCCTAAACAATTGATATCTCTATTTGTATCAATAATGCGGAGGCAGACGTTTACGTGCATTTTGTACGTGTGCAGAATCTAGTAGCGTGATCATCCTCCCCAACCAAACCTCTGTGGGATGCCTCTACCGGCTTTTATTGAAACTATTGACGGTTGTACCTATTCCATTATTGTATCTCAGGAAAAATGTTTTAGTGTTCAAGAAAGTGGAACAAAGAAGGTATCTAAATTGAGAATGATCGCAGTGTAATGAGCGTCTGGGGAATAAGGTTAGGAGAATCTTGAGAAGTATAAGTAAGTCCTAGAATGATAAACAATATCTTGAATGTTGGAATATAAGTGAAATTAATATCATAGCTGACATTTTTGTTTAACAAAATAATTTCCTTTAATGGCCTTGTAAACAAGTAAGGTAAAGGGTTTTGTTTTAAGTTAATTGGATATAATTCACTAGTGTCTTCAATAAAAAGAAATAAAGCTCGTATCCTTAAAAACCAATACCGTTCAAATCTTAGATTTAATTTAAATGTAATGATAGAAGATGTAACTAAAACAAACCTGCTTAATTAATCTATTAATTTAAAGCAAGCTCTTGTAACAATTTTGTGTTTAGCTACTGTGTAGAATGTAGATATTTATGCATCCCTTTGAATCCTCGGCGAACATTTCTTGAGGTTGCGGTTGGGGAGATCCAATAGCTCCGTTAGTACCATTTAATTGATTTTGTACTACAGAAACTAATTAGACTTGAGGTTTATGTAACCGAATGGTATTAATAACTTATCGTGTTGGCCCTCACATAATCTCGTTTCAGTAATCCTTCTTGGTTAATTGAATAAATTAATATTCCGTTACTGAGTAGACAGGCTTAGATATCTTTAGTTTTTGCTCATACTTGGGAATAACAATAAATATCAGGTAAGTAATTACTTATAGCAAATAATAGTGTTACTAGGTTTAGCTTGAATTTGTCTAGATATAATTATTACTTTCATCATAATGTCCAAATCTTGAAGTAAAAATGTGATGATTCCTTTTATAATAAACGCTGGAACATTAAATATTATACCTATGTAGATGCTTAAAGCCTTCTTATTTGTATTTGGGTTTCTCTAACTATCGGCCCACCGATATTTATTCAGTTCCCTTCGTAAGGAGCTTACAATTCGCTGCTGTTACAGTATTGTATTAATAATTCAAACCGAATTTCCTGAGTTTGCAACGTATCTCTTCTATACAGCCAATTCGTTGTCTTCGATTATAGGTAGGTACTTACCTCTACATTTACATAGAACTTATTATGCAACTATTTTGAAATCAATTATTGTTAGAGGCGTATGAGAATAAAATTGTGCATATTGTGTTGTAGAGGATTTTATTTCCTCTCGTCGTTCTTGTATAGGTAAACTTATCTTCTTATTTATTATTATTGTTGTTATAAATCACCGCGCGTGAACTTCGAAAGCTGTATGATAAACCCACAAAAGCAAAACTGCCACTGACAATTCCACTTTTTGAAACTTCACATTTTGCCCACTCAAACATACTAATGTGTCATCAACTTTATAGCAAAAGCGTGAACCTTAAAATTCTGCCTATTTACAATTCAAAACTCAAAATTCTGCTTCTAACGGAAGGTATGCCTTTATTTCATCTAGAATTCTGTTGTCCTATTTCATGCTTCCTGTGACAGACAGACCTTTGATAGTAGACTAACCCTTTTCCAATTTATAATACATATTCTAGCCCTCACCTTTTCAAAAGATTTACACGTAGAAGAGAAACATAACACAACTATTATACTTATTCAGAGTTATATAACTTAAATACTATTTCTGTAACACAACACAACCCATATAATTACTAAAATAATTGCACTGATAGAGCTCCGAGCAACTTTAATGAAAGGGTTGGGAAATATTAATTTACTTAACTAAGATGTGTCGGCAGATATTTTTACGCAGTTTAATGATGTGACATGGATACGGGTTGAGGAGGAAACATCGAGTATTGTGTTACGGGGCTCAGTGGTCTTTATCGAGGCGAAATTTCATTATAATCGTGCCCCACTGTACCTACCCACCATTCAATTGGAACACCTTCGCACAATTGGGAGGGCTGCCTCAATGGGTTGTCGGATGAAATTTCTTAACATTCTTCGCTCATAATGAGTCGAGCCTCTCGTGCAATAGGCAGCAGTAACGGTGTAATTGTATTCCTAAACGAGATTCAGGGATATTAAGGGAGATTAAAATCCGCTTAATGAACCCGTCTAATAAAATTACAAATTATAATACTTCCGAAATTCTCAAGACTGAATCGCTTCAGCGTGAAGTATTCGATACAAGAACGTACGGGATTAAAATATTCAGAGATATTACAAATTCTCGGAAGATATTTAAAGCTAACAACATAAAATCTGTGAACCAATAAAATAAGGTAAAAAATTACCTACTCGAGAACATTCATCAGCGCTCTCGTGAATCATCAGTACGATAATGAAGACATCATTTTGTAGAAACCGGTTTGAATAAGTCTGACAACCAGTGTAAAAATCGTATTTCGTACTTTGCCTGACGCTTCTTAGTTTATAAAACCGTATATATCCGTACCTACTTGTAAAAAGAGAAAAATACATGAAATAAAAGTTTTACGGTTTCGACAAAAACGCGAGAATGACAATAGTGTTTACAACGTTAACACAGGGTTAACGTTCTATTGCAGTGATGATTGATTGATGAGTGACGCATCAAACTTATTTGAATTTAGAATTTGGCTCTATGATAATCATAGTCTTAGTAACATATTGATTTAAAATCATGACAGTAGTTACCTATTTTTCCCCAAGAACACAGATTTAAATCTTTTTGTATTCTTCAATCGATCATATGAGATTATAGGAATCATTTTTCATGGTTAAAATGTTTTTTTTTCATTCAAAACTGATCTCTGCGATGCACACGCAGTACACGTCACCGTTATTCTGTAACTCTTCAAGCATTATTTGACAAGGGGAGTGCGTTAACTCCAAAGCTTTCACTGTCAATTGAAAACCTCTCCCATGCGTTTATCCACATCATTAATCATCCAAATAAAAATTTGGAATCCTCCCTAAGCAACGTTTATATTATTCTAAATCTATGAACGTGCAAACCTATGAAGGACTTAGTGATTATCAAAATTCAAAAGTTATGAATATGTCTTAAAAGTTTTTTTTTATTCTTCTACAAAAAACCTTTTTAAGAAGTATTAGCCCTCGCTGTCAATGTTATGTCTGTTGGTCCACATTTTAAAAGGCTGCTTATAAGGCTCATTTATAAAGTAATATATAGCCTATATATATATATTACATTTTATTGTATTTAATATACATTATTATGTGTTCTTGTATGTCCCCGAAATCTTCTGACGTTTTCGTAGAGTTCACCTGGGACTAAGCACTATGCGCTTTACCTACTTAAGTTTTAAACTCTCTAATAAAGATAATAATTAACGAAGATAAAACTCATGATGATATCTTTATAAATATAGTTGCACAAACCATACAACTCTATCCCTTTCACATTCCCTTTTTTGAAGGGCTTATCTATTTAATTCATCTGGACTCTTTGAAAGGGATCCCTGACCGCATTCAGTGAAAGATATCGGTCACATGACGACGGCCCAGCAAGATTGGAGTTAAATTTAGTAGAAGACATTTATTTGCTTATTTGCTGATATCCAAGGTAATCATCTATGAGGGTGACTGGGTAATCATAGCTATACATCTTAGCGATAACACTTTAATGGATTTTAACGCGTTTTATATTTCGTTTTGTATATCTTATGACGTTAACATGATAATACTCATAGACTTACTATGTTATTATGTTATAGCTTGTTCTAAACTCTGAACTAAATTAAACTCTAGGAATTGCACAGCAAGAAGAAAAGGCATCTAAAAAATGCCACCTCATTGACTACACACCAAATTTGTAAAACGAATACGCAGCGGAAGATTTTGTTACTTAAATAAATAAAATTAATTTAATATTGCTTTTCTGCACTTTTGCCATGAGAACTAGCACCCCATTGAGCATATCACAAACTTGCATAAAAATGTCCGCGCCAAAACTCGGCGCACGCTGTGGATTGCGCCGACTTATTTAACGACTTGGACTACGATAAGACGCAAGCGCCCAAGCATACTTTCATCACTATACAAGCGACATAACGTCTAGATTCGAACAATTGTGAACTATATAATACACGTATAGGTATGCACAACGGCACTCGGATGTTTTTTGACTGTTTTCACTTAAAGATGTGACTCTTTATATTTTAGCTCAATGTAGCACCGTCTAGTTTTGATAATTTGCCCATAATTTCGAAAAAAAACATGTTTAATATAGTCATGGTGCTTTCTAATTTTGAGAAGTTGTCTATGATTTCAGACAAAATCACGACAAAAGCAATAAAGGGAGTGATTACTGAAAATAATGTTCCTCCGCTTGGATAGAGAGGGTTAGAGTTCCCTTGTTGCATATCGGCGTGTGGTTTCCATTACCAGAGGTGTGCTTAATGCCATCAGGTCGTAATGGCCTTCATTGCCATTAAGCTACCCCAAAACATGCTACTTTTTAATGTAAAACCAACAAGAAGTATTGTCATTTTTATTGACAAATAGACTTAGCGCTGCCATTTTTTTAACATTACCGTTATTTCACTTTATTGGTTTTATTGAGTTGGTAATCATTATACAACTGTTGGGGTTGCAATGATTTTTATCTTTTTTACCAAAATGTGCTTTGAGTTTTTTAGATTAATAACCATTAATCATGTCAATTACGATTTATAGTTACGCAGACATAGGATTTAACTGAAATTTCGTGAACCCGTATAAATTAACCAAATTAAAGGTAGAGGTAATATTTTAAGCCTTATCTAAAATTATAGGCCTCGTTAACAATTTGGGTGTGTGTTCAACACGAGTAAAATGTTTGCTGCGATACAATTATTTAAATTTAATTCGGTGCCAAATCCAAGTTTAAAACTTACAGCGACCCCCGGATGTCTAAGTATAAGTTTTATCTAAATGCACCAACTACAAAGCAAGCTTGATAACATATAAATTGGGATTAATAATTTGTTATCTGATTTTGACGAAAGCTTAATACAATACAATAATTTATTTGTGTTACACCTAGAATGAACCGCTTATATTACTAGGTATGTTATTTTCTTTTGAGATCACATCTCACATAACTGACTTGGCCGTCGCAACAGCTAACAATGCATTTAGGCCTAAAAGTTAGGCCTACTCTGTAGATTTCACGCTAAAAACTATGAGAGAACTTGGAGAGTCTGACCCTTTTTTTAAGACGCTTTCTATATTGTTATTTAATAATAATCATGCTGGAGTTAGTTCGTGACACAATTTTGTTTTGATAAAAAAAAAAACATGATTTGTTTTATTTTCCTTACAGAATTGTAAACATGCGGCTTCACTTTTACTAAAACTGTTAGTGTTTTCGGTGCAGTGATAATAAAAAGAATGTTTCAATCGAGTGTTCGGACTATGGGGGCGTTAGCGGTATTGGTGCGGTGGTTGATGTTTCTACTCATCGGAGTCGGGTGGCAAGTTCGCTCCCAGATTGTGCAACAGACTTCAGAAGTGGACAGTTCATACAATTTCTATTATGAGCAGCCATGTTGTTCTGGAACAATCACTAAGAGGAAATATCATGTGAGGCATAGAGGAGGTAAGTTTAAAAAAACATTTTTTTATTATATTATAGCGTTTATCGTCTTTAAAATAAGCTGAAAAAACAACTTCATTATGAATTGAAGAAAATGAAGCAGAATTTTTCCTAAAACATTTTTGGACTATAATTTCAGTTGCCTACATAATCAAGGATCTTTGAAATAGGAAAGTTCGCGAACTTTGCTAACGATATTCCTTTGAAGTATAAAATGTTGTTAAGTAATTAAAAATAAAATGACATCCTATTTATTTTTAATTCATCGCGTGAGTTGATAAGTACTTGTTTGCCACTAATGGGAATAAGATATTTTATCTCTAACATGCCTGGATTATGTCTTAATATTTTAGACATTAATTTCTTCAAAGATATTGCTATTAACGCAGATTATTTTTGTAGTGCTAATTCCGTAACCATCTTCTCTTATTTCTAAAACAATAGAAGGCTAACTATAGTTGGCAATTAAAATGTTATTGATGAAATCGTATTACTTTAATTATGTGCTTGAAATTTATATCATTCCATATATTTCGGCTTAGTCTATTTAATTGATTACCGCGGTCATAAATTGTACCTCAGTATATTCCACAGATTATAATAATACTATACTAGTAGGTATGCTATGTTGGTAGTTATATAGTAGATCAATGTGTGTATCTTGTCTTCATCTTTATTATTTCGTGGGAATTCCAAAATGATGAGTCTCAGATGTGAATCATCAAAACTCAAACAAAATGCAACAAAACACGCACACCACAATAATATAAGTACTCGTGTCACCAACACCATGTCAACCAGAGACGTCTTTGAGGGTTACGTGGTGTGATGTGCGACGGAAATATCAATGTCAATGAGTGTAAGTGAGATGAGAGATCCCTTTTGTTTCATTGCCCTCCCAGTTATGATGGCGAGTGAAGATTTTAATACAGTTGTAGTTGATATTTTCTTTTGTATTGATACGAATGGTTGGTAGGGTGATAATGGTTATGATGTTTCTTATGTATTAGATATTAAGTGGAAATTATGATTTACATGGCAACAAATACAAAGCTTACATGCAGCTTAGTGAAACCTAAATTTTCATTTTTGGTTTATAATAATTTTTTTAACATCGCTTTCCTACATAATTAACAGAAAAATACAACCAAAAGTAGCATATTACTTTAATAATCCAACCTTGGCGAACCAAAACAAAACAGAAAAATATATTATTCTCAACCAGCAGCGTCCCATGGTTTCACCTGCGAATACTGGAATAAAAAGGAGCTTGTGTATTATTTCAAGATATAAGCTCTATACAACATTTTATCTAAATCCGCTCAGCTGTTTTAGCGTGAAGGAGTAACAAATATACCCGACACACACCGACAAACTTTCGCATTTATAATGTTAGTGTGAAGTGTGATTTCTATTTTCCATTAGGTCAGACGCTTTACCGTGATCGGCGCTAATCAAACCCTGCGGGTTTCTACTACTATCCCAAGGATTGCCATTACTTTGAATTCTTCAAATTTTTATTCAGATCTCTGTTACTGCCGTCCAACACTGGGTACCTATTTAATATTTATTTTAAGCTTTATGAAAAAACAAATTTTAACTCATATTCAAACCTCCTCCTCCTATTATTATAAAGTATTAGTTATAATTTTAAGTTTATTCTTGTTTTCTATTTAGCCGACTGACAGTACAAAATTATCATCTAGTGCGAGATGTGAGTCATCCAAACCACAATATTAATGCCAGATACCTCGTCCATTAACCATTACTGGCTTTGGCCGGCAAAACAGTTTGCCCGAGGCTTAATGAATTCAAAATTTGTAGGTATCATTAACCATTGCACTTAATTTGGACCCACTTTATTCAACGGTTTTAGCTAATAGGAGGACCGAACGTTACGTTGTTTAGCCACCTGCAAAATCAATTAATTTTATGCTAAAATTGTATCGTTACAGGGATTTTCTGAGCTTTCGGTAGGTACTTCTGTTTTATGTCGAACAAAAATTTCACGTAATTTTAACGAAAATTGTATAAATTGAATGTTTTAAAATATATTTCATATAGAAAGTATAGAAAAATCTTTTAATAATTTATATTATAGATGGAAGAGATAGCGTATCGCAAAATACCTCAGTTTATAGTGGGGTGAAAATGTGGTTTATGGCAATAAAATTTAGTCTAGTTATGTCTCGAATTAAGTTCTTACTTAAAACTAAATAGTAATAATGTATGTTAAGACAGTTGTTAATAATACACTTTACAGTATAAGTTACTAGATTTATTTCTGCATAATATTAATGTTTTCATACTCAAGTTTTAGCAAAATACAAGCTAGAAACTAAAAGTGTCGTAAACATCTTTCACACCAATGAAAATCCCAGCTAGGTTGCAAATACATTTATTTACTAAAGCGACCCTTTCATTAGGCTCCTATTCAAGGTTGCCATAGATTACTTACGTATACAGAGGAGCAACTTTCAACATCGCCTACCTAATGACAGGGCTCGGTCGGCTCACTCGTTTGTCCATCCCCGTTACTACACCAAAGAATCATCCCAACTTATTCATCCGTTTCGGGCCGACCCTGCCCATCGTTCAAGGCTTTAACCCTTGTAATTAGCAACGGTACTAATTCTGTTGGTCTATTTTATGCGTAGGTAAGGGTCATGAAACAAATTCAGTTGAGTTAATGATGAAAGTAAGGTAACCACAACTTTGTAATGATGGAACTGATATAAAAGTAGAAACCGCTCTCTTTCATCTCTGTCATAGAAACTTTGATTCTTAGGATTAAGTACCCAGGTCACAATTTTATTATACAGCTTATTTTGACAGTAAGCAGCTTGTGTATACGTTTTACAGTTCCACTCGGATTTTTATAGTTCCAATGGATTACAGTTAATAACATCTGTGCCTGCAGGAATTTTATTCTGGTTTCGATTTGGCTATGCTTTCACGTAAATATTTCAAGTAGGTCACCCTTTTAAACATTATTTTTACATGTATTAAATACGTTATCTATACCGGGTGTTAGTTTGAAGACCGTTATCCTTCTAGGATATCATTGTACTCATCATTATGAACAACTTTTACTATGGGGCCAACCCTGAAATCACGAAAAAAACAGCTGTTCCATACATTTTGTCCAAGATCGATGAACCTTTGAGGCCCCATAGTAAAAGCTGTTCATAATGATGAGTACAATGATATCCTAGAAGGATAACGGTGTTCAAACTAGCACCCTGTATAGTTATCGAATAGTATAGTTAAAGGTGCTTAATTTACTCAAAATGTTGTTTAAAAAAATACAACTATTTAGCATATATTTCTTTATTTGTTGAATTTTAAATAATATTTTTTTTTATGATGAAATAATATATACATCTTCAACTCAAATGGTGCGTTAAATGCACGATGATGAAATTTCACAGAACTCAAATATAAAATCATTAATAGGCACATTATATTAATAAAAATAACAAGATTGATTAAAACGCATCCAACCTTTTCACACATTTGAAAAAATATTAGTATTGGTTTAGTAAAGTTCGTATGTAATAATAACAAGAGAGAGGCCTGTACTCAAAGGTGAAACAACGAAACCTGAAGATGATGATTTCGGAGATACGCGTTGAGCAAACGGATGGCTGTGATTGAAGGGCTCTTATCCCACAAAGTCAGTTAATATAATTTGTGTGGCGCATGTGATATCACACGAGGATCACACAATAGCCTTTGCCTAGCAGGAATCTAAGATGCTTGTAACTTCTCTATCTACCAAAGTATTATTACTGATTTACTCATTATTATTAACTTTTTCAGACAATAAAATAATCTGCTAATTAGAGTAGAATTTTTAGACATTATAGGTATATTATTATTATTATTTACTCCACGTTAATTTTATTCTAAGTTTAAATTGACAAAAAAATTTTTTGGTCTGGCCCCTCATCCAATGAACTTACTTATTTATTTCAAAATTAACGTGATTATGCTTATTGATGTTTTTTAAGTATAAAGTTAAGCTTTAAGTAGTATACTACTCGTATGTATAGCGTCCTAATTAATACATTATCAATTTACAAGATTTAATATTATCTGCTCCAGAGCTTGAAGAAGATACGACATGTGGTGCGTGCACCTGACTCCAAAATTTCAACTTTAATATACTGACAGGGGTTGCACCAATTTCACACACGCCAATTGACGTCTTCCGAGAATCGAAGGGCATCAAAAAGTTGAGCTACACACGTGAAGTGTGGATGTGTGCAGCTGACGCCGTTTGCCAAATTATGGTGTCCCTAATCTACTTCACGGCTCGACGGACGGACGGCGCTGTCGATAACAATAACCGACTTAATACGCCCGATAATCGATTTTGCTATTCGAAAACATCCGTGATTGACACTTCTGATGACGTTTGAGCTGAACCCAACACCCTCACTTCCAACCGTTTTATGCTCTCCGTAAGGGTACATTTTGATCAGAGATTTTAGTAGATTGGCCGATGAAAAATCGATGTTGATGCTGTTAATAGAAATCCTTATTGAAAGTATTTTAATGTCTAAAGGCCTCTTTGCATATTTTATATCATCTCAGCATCGGACCCGGACCGGTTTTACATGAGCACGCTAGTAAAACTCCATTCATATTTTATCTAAAACTACAACCTTCATCATCATCATCATCAGCCCGGAGACGCCCACTGCTGAACGAATGCCTCCCCCTTAGACCGCCACACTATACGACAACCTGCCAACTACTACCTTAGATTCACACTAATCCTCCATATCCAGAAAGTAAAACAAAAAAGTATCTAAAAAACCTACAAAGTCAACTTAAGTTTCTCAGAACATTTTAACAAGAATTGTCGAGTAAAACTTAAGTGACCATGAACTGGAACTCTTGAAGCAGAATAAAAGGAGGCTGGATAAGTCTGAGAGGCAAATGTCCATACTAGTGGCGAGTAAACAAAACAATGCGAGAAAGAAAGAGCCCACTCAGTCGACGTAGTCAAAAAAGTAAAAAAGAAACACAATGCCTGAGGCACGTCCGGGGTAGAAGTAAGGAGCAGACGGGATAGCTTTGACCGTTAACTTGGTGACCACAACAGTTGTGTTACTAGTTTGTAAATGCTTTTACGTTTGTGATATTCTCCAACTTTTATGTATTATATGTACTTGATGAACTGCGCTTTCACCCGCAATTCCTGGAATAAGCTTTTTTTTAAACAATCAAGTGAACTTGCGAACACAATCCTGCGCCGCACTGCACTGCGCTCGGTCACCCTGAGATGTTATATGTTAAATCTCTTCATACCCAGTATTTTCTCTGGTAACATTGTCCTTCAAACCGGAACACAGTAATGCTTGCACACTACTGGTTGGCGCTTGAAAAACTGGAAAAGGTGTGGTACTTCCCCAGGCGGACTCTGCAGTAGAGTCCTACCACTACGAAAAGCTACCGCTATAACGAATTGCATCCAAGTCTGTTCAGCCGTTTCAGCATGAAGGAGTTGTTACTCTTTCATGCTGAAACGGCTTAACATAATTTTTCACACACTCTCCCACCGACTAACTTTCACATTTATAATAATTAATAATATGACGGTTTTAAGTGTACTTAAAGATATTTATTTTACCTTTCATCGCAGTAATAGAGACGTACTTACGCTTTTTCTAAAAGTATCACATAACTAATATCATAAAGCTCATCGGACTATCCCACCCTTCTGAAGACACACGATATCCAACTTTCAAGATGACATTACTTATTTCGAATATAAAGGTGTGCTGCAAACATTTTGCTCAAAATTTAGTCACGTAGGGGCGTCCCATGTCGCCTCTCAAACCATTGCGATTGTCCATTGTATTCTCAAGAGACAAAGGGTTGAGGATGGTAGAAGGATGCTTACCTTCGTCAAACCGCCTTTTGGAATCAAACGTTCAGGTATTTGGAATATATCGGCTGCCTCCGTTTTATCTTGTCCGGACGGGAACCGGATAGGTTACAATGTGATGTTTGTAACCAAATGTGTGTCTTGTTTCCCCTATTTCCTTTGTCAGGTTTGGCGATTTTGTTTTACATTCGAACCGTTCTGGATTAGCAGCTGTTTACATTTTATTGTTTGAACGTATTACATGCATCGAATTCTCATTCTCAACCGCTTTCAAAAAAATTTGAATGTAGTTTTTTTTATGTTTGCTACGCAGTTATTTGATTTTGATGATTCTTTTTTTTTCTTTCTTATTTTTTCATACTTCAGAACTAATTAATTTTATCGAAATCGGTTCAGTAGTACGGTTTTAAATCAAAATAACTGGAAATACTGATACGGAAGGGAACTGAAAAAGCAATCCAGGTAATCGAAATTAAAGTTTGTTGTTTTTAAAAGAACTTATGTTAAAAATATTGTTGTTAGAAATTGGTACCTATATTTTTATTTCGATTGTATTTTGTTTTCTACTAATTACCGGTAATTATAAAAATATTATTTATGCTCCGTTATTTTTAAAAGAATTCGGATGATGTAGATAAATGTATTATAATCCAAACATGAATTAAACGCTTATAAAATTGGTACTACTCGCATTTTGATCCCGCTAAGAATATCAGTGTCAGTACCCGTGTATAAAAACGTCTCAAAGGTGGAATGAGAATGTGTAAAGTAAGCTCCGCATATAGTTGTCCCAGTCCGTACCTATATTCTTTTCTTGCCCTTCCATTTGAATGCGAACATTTACTCGGTCCAAATGGTCGCTCTCTAGCGTTCAAAGGCCGCCGTGCACCTATATCCTACGTCGTGGGTACTGAGGACTTTGCGCCTCTGACGTCGTCAACATAAAACGAGCCATCGTTACTGGCTTTTAAACTGAGATGCAGTCGGACAAAAGTTATTTATATTTATAAGTCACCTACATTCGTATTTATTGCCTACACGAGAGCATCGTTGAAGGCAAACCGTGGAAGTAATGAAATGTTATTGACGTAATATTTTATTTTGCATCGCAGCGGTAACATGTTCTGCCAATGTTTGATATAAAATAATTTCATAATGGAAATCTTTTTTGCCGCTGGATATTTTAATATTATTAATGTGTTATAGTTAAGTAATTCATAGCAGTCAGGGGCCAGCGGCTTTTTCCACATTAAAAACTTAATATTTTTGGGAGATGAAATTACACTGATAATACGCAGAATACAATCACAAAGCTTTTTGACTCGTTTTCTGTTGTAATTATGCGCCGATGCCAATAACGCTGCTGCCAAAATTAATTAAAAAATTTACAATGCTGCGGGTAGGTACTGATACTGAATTAAATTAGCAAAGATTGAAATACTTTTTGTGAGAACATAATATGGAAGACAGTACTTATGTGAGTATTAGTGTAAGTACCTAATGAATATGGTTAAAGTTAAAATATCTGTTTTAGTGAGAACATGAAAAAAAAACAAAAGAGAGAAGAGTGCAAGTACTGAGATCCAAATTAAATTTTCAACCGACTTTAAAAAAGGAGGTTCTCAATTCTACTGCATGTTTTTTTTTGTATGTATGTTACGCGATTACTCTGTCAATTATGAACTAATTTAAATGTTTTTTTATTTTTGTTTGGTAGGTAATACGTCCTTCAGAGGTGGTCCCATATAAATTTTATCGAAATCGGTTCAGTAGTTTGGTTTTTAAATCAAATATACTAGAAAATACGAAGATGTCATCCAGGTATTCGAAGTTGAAGTCCGTTGTATTTTTTTTAATACCGTTTTATTGTTTCGTAATTTCCGTTTTTACTTCTAATATAGTTCTTTTTATATACATATTAAATACTCGTGGGGATTTGAGTCTAATTTTATTGATTAATACAGATGTTTTGTTTTTAAAAACAAGAAAAGCTTTCTAACAGCTTGAATCTAAGATAGAACATTATGGTGATATAGCTGTAACTCTTTCGTTACTGTTCCCTTCTTCATAGCGTTTCTTTTTTACCTCGACAATATAATTGGAATATACAATTTGGTCTATAATCATTTAATATGTGTAAGCCCAACGTGTTCACATGTCAACAAAATAACGGTGTTGTACGTCTTGTATTGCCACCACTTCACTCTTACCGATAAGTACCATGCGTTGTGCAATATTTTACGAAGTACCTACCTATTTACATAGACGGAAGACGGTGCAGAGAAAGCTATGATATTATGATATTTATTGAAATACATATGTTGTTATGTTGTTAATTCTCTATGCAATAAGATTTCAATGCTATCTAGTTTCCATATTACAAGCTTTGCTTAGTTTGGGGCTTTATGGCGCTGTGTGAAAAATGTCCACCAATATATATATATATATATTTAATGGATTTTAGCGAAATAGACATATCTTACAACCTTAATTCGACTGTATATTTATTTTATTTTATTTTGTTTTTTACGCGATTACTCCGCCAATTATAAACTTCGTTTGGTAGATAATACTTTAGAGGTAGTTCCATATAAATTTTATGAAAATCGGTTCAGTAGTTTGGTTTTTATATCAAAATTAGTAGAAAATATGAAGATGTCATCCAGGTATTCAAAGTTGAAGTCGGTTGTATTTTTTTTTAACTGTATTATAGTAGGTACACTGCTGGACTTAGGCTTACCCTCGAAGGGCGATTGAGCTATTATCCACTACGCTGGCCTGTTTCAGGTAGTTTTATTTTATTAAGCAATGTATTGATGAGACGAGAACGTCTTTCGCCTAGTGGTAAGAATCACGCCTGTCCATAACGTTAGCAGTGCTGGAATTGTGAAATTTCGAACAAAATCCTGCGCCTCTGCACTGCGCTCGTCAACCTGAGATATTAAATGTATTTTTTTTTATGTCCGGTAGTTGCTCTAGTAACATTTCCCTTCAAACTGAAACACGGTAATGCTTGCGGGACTCTGAATTAGTGCCCTACCACTACAATAATTATTAGAGAAAAATAAGCGGTTTCCGTAGAATACCCATGGCGTGATACTAGTTGTACTAAAAATAGTCTGAAAAGCAGTTACACTCATCCTGAACTCGCTGACGTCTGGTATACATTGTTGGTGTAGCATAAAAATTCTTGTCGTCTGGAAAATTTCTGCCTTTGTGAAGAAAATGCCCGAATACCGAAGCCCCGCAAGTTACTCACTTAATCTCTGCTCCGCCCCCTTTGTGTTCCAGTCATCAATACTTTTGGAAATTGCACCTCGAGTACCGCGAGCGCTTGTTCGGCTTTCGTCCTTTTGTCATTTTCGAAGGAGCTGAGTCTTTGAAACTGTGTCTATGTGAAATTACTTTTAGTTCTGCGAGTCTAGTTATGAACAGTTTCTACAGAATATGGTTTTGAAATTCATCACAATAACTAACCTAAGATCGTATCGAGTAGCATAATAAGGGGGACGATAATCTACGACACAGATAATGTACGACATGATATTGTACGGCATAATAATGCACAGCATGATAATTGGTGTACATGTACATCAATATCATGCTGTGCAATATCGTGCCGTGCAATATCATGCCGTACATTATCAGCTCGGCTCAATAATGCACACCCCGATTTTGTACAGCCTGATATTTGCGGCCTTACTTAAAAAAACTTTTCAACCGTTAGTCACTGCTTAAGATGCTCTGACGTGAAGTTGCACGTGCTAGAAAAGGACAGAGAAGTTTAAGCAGTGACTAAGAGAATCGAGATTATTTTAGGTAAGGCCGTTTATGTACAAGTACACGAATTTCTTATTTGAATAGCAGTTAGGTTCAGGTTATTTTTTTAATGTCAATTTGAGAAAAATTTACTCGGATTATTGGCTGTACATTAAGGGCCGTACTTTATAGACACGAGCCGATAATGGACGGCCAGTATTGTACGACATGGATTGTACAGCATGATATTTGATGTACACGTACACCAATTATCATGCTGTGCATTATTATGCCGTACATTATCGTGTCGGCAAATATCATGTTGTACATTATAGACACCCCCCCCCCCCCATAATAATATACATGATATTCAGGAGTTTTGTTGGTAGGTTAAGTTTGTCACAGTCTAGGTTCAATGGAATTTATGTGTTAATATTAGTACCTATGCTTAAAACGTAAGCATAGTTTTCTTAAACTTAAGAAGTATATCAGGCACAACAAACATTAGCGGTACCAGTCTCACATTGCCATTGCTTCTTACCTTGTTTGCGCAGATCTAAAAACGTTTTGTATTTTCCTTATTTTGTGCACGTGACCTAGACGTTGACGTATTATTTCTAGGCCAAAAACCCCATGGTTGTCGTAAACCAATAAAGTGGTTTTCAGCGATTCGCTGAAAAAGAAAGGTGAAACCAAAACGTGGGATTTTATAGGTTAACCAGTAGTGTCAGTTGTAAATGTCAAATCATTAGAAGTGATTTTACTGCCTAGCCTCTTGTTTAATCTGCTGGGAACGTAGGTGTGCTTTTATGCCGCCAGCCAGTTCAGATATACTTTAATGTGTAATGCACGCCTACGCAGATTTACAACAAGCTGGTTTCACCTCCAGTGGGTTAAGTTAACGTCTTAGTTTGTGACACACTTTGAAAGTTACGTTAACGGCGTTGATAGCGCATAACTAACAAAATAAATTAAGGTAACTTTAAAATTATAAATTAAACACTAGGTGTTATTCTTAATATTTTCGCAAAAATACTTATTGTACATCAAAATAAGAATCGCCATTTGCAAAACAATAAAGTTACTGTTGATTAAAGTAATAATTTGAAAACTTAGAGGATCTAGCTCTCTCTCTCTCTTTGAAATAACTCGCTATTAGTTAGAATAAGTTTTTTTAGAAGTACTCCAAATGTTATCTGTCTGACACCGTGATTTAACGGAATTTGTCATAAGGTACTCGTATAATAATAATTGGTTTATTCTTCTATGCATTCTATAAATCCTCTCCATCCAAAGGTTGCCTGGAAGAGATTGCTTTTAGCAATAAGGCCGCCAATTGTTCCAATATTTAAATTTATTAAATTATTTCTGTGTAATATTTGGTGTGAACAATAAAGAGTTAATCAATCAATCAATCATATAGCCAGCTATAGTTAAAGTAGCTTTGGAGACTAGTTTAGGTAGAGATATGACATTTAATTACGTTTACCACCTTAATTTTATTAAGAACAATAAAACAATCATTACTTTCTAACATCTTTATTTAAACAGGCAGCAAAGGCTGAATAATTTTAAAATCACATCAAAACGAAAAGCTATAAAATAAGGTCTACCCCGTCCTGTAATCACTTAGATAAAAGACGAGCGATCCCATGGAGACCATTGTTTTACGCCGAAAATACGTCTGTCCTAATTGAAATGATCCCGACAAAGTGTTGTTAACGTAATAATAATAAATCTTACTTGCTGCAGCAGCTTGTCCCCGGACGTTCTCTTAAAATTTCGTTTGCACGAATAATGGAATAAGTTTAATTAGTTCAGCAAAGGTGCCTAGTCTTAATTAAGTTTTGGTTTCAGGCATTATGTTAGAGGTTTCTGTTTGTTTCTGACGCCTACAAATCCTTTTGTACGAGCAAGTGCCAATTGTAAATACCTGAAAATGATTTCGAGAAATTTAGGTTTAGTATTTGATTTTATATTGCGGTCAGTGAAGTATATTTTCTTTAAGGTTAATTAACTTCTCATCATAACAAGGAACATAAATTAAACGGTTATTGTTATTGTTTAAAAAATCAATTCATTATTCAGTTCATCCAGCTTACTATAGTGCACTAGTCTCCGACTTTACCTATATTAATAGTTGTCCGGTAAGGTATTTGACCACAGCTCACCTGATATTAACTGACGGTGTCGTTAAAGATGACCTGTTTATTTCTCATTCCCACGAAAACATATTTCAAATGATACGAGTAAACAGTTTCTACATTTTTCAACCCAAACCTAGCAAAGACATAAAATAACGAAGCCGAATTCACGGGAAAACCGAATCAAGAAACTGTGATTCGTCTCTAAGCCGAGGCATTGAAGTTTGAAAGTGGTGATTCACATTCGACTGTCATTCAGTCTTTTATGCGACTGCAGCCGTCGTCAAAGGTAATTCGATCACCGAAACGTGTTCGTTTTGTTTTCGCACTTAAGCATTGTGCCTTTAGTTTGTTTTATCCGGTAACTGGAGAACCCGCTCCGCTCGCACCCCTATTGACACTTCCAATCAAAACATACAAGTGAGTTCAGCGAATTAAAAAAATCTAGACGTGAAACAAAAAGAGAACGAATAGACCAAGGAGTAAAGAAAAACAATCAATATTACGTACTTACCGGCTCCTCACGTCTTAGTCATCTGATGAAATTATGATACCGAAAAGGGTAGGTATATATAGTTTAGTGATGATTGTTTTTTATAGTATTTTCATATAGTTTTTTAATAATATTTATGTGAATGGAATTTGTTTCTGTTACAATCTAGTTTCAATCAAGTTTATGTCTAATCATTTTGTTTTTTGTTTTATATGCAATGTTTAAAAAACGTAGCTGGCAAATAATGGATTTTTATAATTATGATATCGTGTCAATCAATGTCTTTACTAAAAACTATCTAACGCCTGTATTCTGGGCGGTCCGGGCGTTGGATAGATTAGTTCGTTTAATTTGGCGTTGGACTAAATTTACGTATTTTTATAATGATCATCATCATCATCATCAATGATCAATTACATCGAATCAATGAGAATCGAATGATATCGATGCCATAAAACAAACCGCCGGATTACCTATTTAAATGCGCCGATATCGTTAAAAGGGGTCTATAAATTAATGCTGCCAATTTCCCTAATGACACTGTAAAGGGAAAGTTAACGATTAAACATTTTAGTATTCAAGAACGACTGCACCGTAATTGAGTTTTTACACAGCATTGATGTATGACATGTCTAAAAGACTAAAGGTTAAACCAGTATAGACTAGAATTTTATAATATTTTTGTTTTATTTATCGGGTTCAGCCCGGAGCTCACTGCTGAATGACGGCCTCCCCCTTAGACCGCCACACTGTACGACAACCTGCCATTTGCATCCGCCGGTTGCCCGCAACTGTTACAATATCGTCGGTCCACCTAGTGTGAGGCCTTCCTACGCTGCGTCTTCCGGTTCGCTGTCGCTATTCAAGAACGGGGATTTATCGGCATTACTCACGTTTAATTAAGTTGGATACTCCGACTATATATCTGATTACAACCGGTGATCTTTTTCATGGAGTTAAAATGAGGCCGAAGCGCTTACAGCCGGGTCCTGCTTCACACTGAAAACAAAAATGCTGTATAATAAATAAAACATGTCAAAACCACGTAAGTTTTCATAGTAAAATTTTAAATATTTCAAGTGGAACTAAAGATTCTAACGCAACAGCATACTTGTTCTTTAATAAACTCTAAGCCAATACGCTAGCAGCTTTTCCAAGAAATGCTGTTGTGTTTCTGATAAGATTACATCTCGTGTTTTCTTTTCCTATTTAAGGCTCCTCATCTATGTTTCAAGCACATTTTTTACTGCGATCAATAATTATTCTAAAGGTGAATGAGATAGGGCCACATTTAGCGGAGCATAAATATGGCAGTTACGCAGATTCGTGCGTGTCATGATTCGATTTTCGTTTTTTTTTACTCATTTTTAATTTATTACAAGCATAATATCAATATTTTTTCAAAACTAAGAGCTACAAATCGTGGCAAACTATATTATTTACAAGTGAGTAAATTTTCGTGCTAAATTTGTAAAAAATGAATGATTACAACTATTGTAATGTTTTTACACATTATACATACATAGAGGTGTTTTGTATTTTTTTTTTCTTCTTAGCAATTTTTTTTTAATATTACAAAACCGCTACATCACTTCTCACATCTTATACATATATATTTTTTGGGAAAACACAAACTCATAAAAATGGTCAAAAAACTGCTATGACTGCACGTGATTTTTTTGAACAGGCCCTTAACTGTCAACTAAATGTGACAGGAACATTAGGCGAACCATTATCCAAAACTCCATCTTCTTAACTAAGACAAGTAACGATACTTGAGGGCTTGTTAGGAAATTAATTATCAAGTGCCTTTATCAGGTGCTTTGCCTCAGGGCACAATGTTCCTATCTTTCCTGTCGTGTTTACTCGGATTTAATTCTAGCAATCAAAACAAGTATTTAATGGAAAGAGATGGTTCGTAAATTAATCTGTATTTTATTTTACAAATTATTTTTGAACAGGTTGACAGCCTTGTTACTTTTGTAGGGAATCGTCACCGAGGAGTCAGCTCTCTGAATGTTCACATCTCTGAGAGGTCATGCCTATTCACTCATGTGAGTAGGTACGGATTTCATCATCAACATTGGTCCGTTTCCATGATTGATTTGATGATTTGATGATGATTTATAGAGCGTCTAAAGTTCATCTGAGCTCACGTTAAATAACCCTATTCAAGAGCCACAGATGCGGTCACGTTTAGTACTGAGTAAGTGCTATCTATAGAAATCTTACTTGTATAATTTTCTGTATTTTCAACCGACTTCAAAAAAGAAGAGAACCTTCTTTTTTGAAGTCGATAAAATGTATATGGGCCTACCTCTGAAGTATCACCTACGAACCAAAAAAAGAATCATCAAATCTATTCATAATTGGCGGAGTAATTGCGTAACATACATACAAAAAAAACATACAGTCGAATTGAGAACCTCCTTTTTTGAGGTCGGTTGAAAAAATTACTATGTGGCGGTTATACGGCACCCTTATCAAATGTTAAAAAATAACTTTTTTTGGCAGAAGTGTTTTAAAAAAAATATTGTTCTTGTTTAGCTTAGACAAGTTTTGGAGTCTCTGAAATAAATTCACACTTGATCGTCACAAAGCATCTCATGGACATAAGCAGTCTGATACCGTCGTCTATACTGATATCTCGGTGAAAGGATTTCAATTAACCAATTGATGTAGAATAGACGTGTGTTCACGACGTGACAAGCACTAGTGCTATCTAGATCTAGTGCCTACTACGCGTAGTGCGGACACGCGAACCGATTCAAGGGTTCTCCTCTCGATAACCGATTCGGAATCACGTTTGGTATCGATTATATCGGAATACCACGAATCCCCTCAATTGCTTGTTGAAATCCGATGTACCTATTATCTACCAACTTAACATGCTTTGTCTATTTAAGTACGTTTAATATATTATGGATAAAATTTATTTTGGTAATTTTCTCATGAAAGTACCTGATAATTATTATCAGATACTCATAGTGTACACGTAATTCGTTTCGAAAGAAATTCTGTAACTTCTGGTCATCATCAGTCCAGTTCTTACTTGTTGTCATAATATTGTATTTGTGTGCTGATATTATTTTCACAGAGAGAAAGATACGTCGATTACAGGTCGTTTCTGAATTTAATTAAATTTTTTTATACAGTCAATTGTAGAGAGTAGCGGGACGTTTGCCTGGTGGTAAGCGCCACGCCTGCCATTAACAGTAGCAGTGCCAGAATTGTGAAGTTGTGAATACGATCTGCGCCGCACTGTACTGCGCTGGTTACCCTGAGATATTAGATGTTAAATTTCCTCATACCCAGTAATTTCTCTGGAAAATATGTTATTTTATGCAGCAACGAAACTTTAGTTACCGACATAGTTCAGTAGTAGCAAAGGTATTAGTAATCTGAAGATGTTATATACTGGTCATATTATCTGTCGCAGAACCGATAACCATACTGGGTTAGACGTTGAAGTGAAGACCGCGATTCGGCAAACGTAGCGTAGGACGCCCTAAGACTAGATGAAGTGACGAAGTACGACAGGTGTCAGTGGTTGGAAGCGGAAACCGGATCGGACAGGCTCGTACCGTTGGAGAGGCCTAGCTAGCTACTGTGGGAAATATTGGTATTCAAGTCTCGAGTGTAGATATCGGTTTCTTTTAGGCAAGCTCCGATGTGTAAATCGCATCTGCAAAAAATAATTAGTTTTTCTAATTTGGGCAAAGGTAACCACAGATCGGGTCCGAAAATCTAATCGAAATAAGGCCAGACAAAGGTAGCGTGGAGTCTCACGACATATACTGGGCTATCAAAGCCAATTTTAAGATCAAATAGTCTGGAAGGAGAGAAGGGAAGGGAAGTCTATGTCAAGCAGTGCCCCCACTTCAGACAGAAAATAATTCCAAAACAAAACCAAAAGTACAAAAGTAGTACCAAAATTACCAGTAGTAAGTTTTTACCAAAAGTAGTTTTGGTAAATACCAAAAATACCATAAGTGTGGAATCACTTCATACAAAAATATTCAGAAAATAAATCATCATCATCATCATCATTTCGAGTCATGGCAAAAGTATTTTTTTATTTCACCTTTTGAACTTATATTTTTATGACCAAAATCTGGCTACTTCCACCGCATCCTCGGAAGCCTCAGGTCTTTGAATAATTTTTGGTAAACAACGGGCAAGCCAAAAGATGTGCCATTGACTGGACGGAAGCACCATAGTCGCACTCCTCCTGATTTGAGAAGCCCTATCTCCATCTGACCAGGTTTTCTCTACAGCAGCGGCCAACCCCCGCACGGTGCCAATCAAGAGACTTCGAGACTTACCATTGTAAGTCATATCCTAGGGAGCCTTGTGAATGTAAAAAAAATAATTGTATAATCTAGCGAGACGGTGGCGGTGCCGCGGCGGTCAAACGCAATCCTATTAGTAAATAAATAAAACTGCTATATTTGCATAAACGTGAGTCATCTGGCAATACTCGTAACGAGCAATGGCTCATTTAGGTCTTAATAAAAGTAAATCCTCCATAAAACCGTTATAAAAGCGAACAAAACCGAACCAATAGCACAGTTTATGTTTATAGTAGCGTGATCCCAAACCAATTTACGTTAGTTTAGGGGACCGAGTAGAAAAAAAGTATAACAATAAAGTAATATAATTTGGGACTAGCAGGCGACGTCGTTACGTATTTGTGTGGAGGGATGGTATTAATTTAATGAAGGATTCAAAGCATTATACGATTGAGACATGACTAGGATAATTAAGCTAATCGAAATGTCGATGCTTTCTTTACTACTAATGTAGAAGCTGATAATCATTAACAATGACTTTACAGAAGTTTGGTATTCCATGTCCGATCCTACATGAATGTTGGAAGTAAAAACCTTGTTCAAAATATCAAAAGAAATATTTTCTATCGTTTATTTGGATGTTTAGATGTTTGATTTGAGGATTTACCACTGACCTGTCCTCTATTATACAAGTAAGCTGGACTAAATATTGTCTAGGAAATGACACTTATTTTTGTGCCGATTTGAAGCGCCCTGTCGTGCGGCTCCGGTACCAAAAATTACATTTGTGTCAACAATAGTATTCTATTACGAAATATTAGTTCGATGGACGCTCACACTGCTATCCGTTGGCTATCCGCGCCAAAATGGCGAAAATCAAATGGCGTCAATTTGCTATCGACAATATGAACAGCGTACTTGTATAATAGAGGTCAGTGGGATGTCATCCCACTGACTTGATTTGCAATATATTTGGCGATTACCATCAGGAAAGTACGTGGTCAAGCGTAGATTTATTTCATATAAAAAACCAGGCTTTATTGCTTTAACAAATGCAAGTAAACACATAAAATACGCATTAGCAATCTTATAATGTTCAAGGTTTGAATGTCAACGGAACAGTTAAAATGTTGTATTTGTGTTGTACGATTATATCTTCTCCTGTGTTATTTGTAAATAGAAGAAGACCGAAGAGAAAGCATGACAATAACATAAACAAACATACACTTAGAAAGCCACTAAAGACATGCAATGAAAAAGAAAATTGAAGTTGCATAAAACGTTCCCTAGTCTAGGTTTAACTGCCGCAGTCGAGCACGGGTCGGGAGCGAATATCGAATACAAAAGTACTCCGTCCAGTCCAACTGATCCTTTTAATCCACTTTTATTAACAACTTTCCTTTTATCTCTCGACTCAAATATTTAAACGTAAATAAATTGTACTCTGACCGTTAAAAAGGAGGAAAGAAAAACACGAAAGTAAACCGCTGCAGTCAATTACAAGACTTAAAAATATCACTGGTATTTTTCCTAATCCGGAAAAAAAGGAGAGGTTTTCAATCCTTTAAACCGCTCGGAACAACTTAAGATTCATTCGCTGTAAATCTGTAGCGGTGGATAGCTATTTTTTGCAAACGGCTTACCACTCCACTAACCCTGAATATTTTAGACATCTTGTTAATATCCTAATCCTCGTTTTTGGTCCGGGAGGAGAGTCGGCATTCAACGTTAACAGTTTCATGATTAATGACTGAAAACTCTTTGATGGCTTTTTAATTAGAGCTAAAATAGGGGTGTAATACTGGTTGCGAGCGGGAAGGTTGGTGCGGCCACAGCTATATTTCATACCGAGAGAGCGGGCTCGAATTTGCAAGGCTAATAAATTGTGGAATACCTAGGCCTTATTGGCTCAACGTAATCGTTGGGCCACTGGATTATTTTTCGCCCAACTTCCCCGTCGCTTCTTTGTGGAGCGATCGGGAAGTAAAATGCTAAGCGTATTCTTACCTTTGTGCGGCGTGAAGAGTTTACTTTATCGGTAACACAGGAATGGAATTTCTAACTTTGCATTACAAATTTATTTCCACAAACCTTCCGGCTCGCCTTTCAGATTATTCTCATTCGTCAGTGAAAATAGGGATTAATATTCAATATGAACAATCTATTTAAGTGATTGTTTCTGAACGCAACCATCGGTATCAGCTTTGAACAATGAAATAATATTAATTGGAAGAAATTGTACGCATTTCCATTTTCTTCCAACAAATATTTGATGATCTATGAAAAATATTAATTTCTTACTGGAGTTGCTATGGTAATCACAAGCAACTCGCTGGTTTTATCAGGACAGAAAGAACGAGATATTGGCTTAATATAATAAAGACGTTTATTGCAGGCACATAACCCAAAGTGATAAAAAATAATAAAATAAAATAAAAGCAAAGTTAAAACATTAAAGTTAATATTGAATACTTTTTAATAAATCAATCAGTCAGCTATTTAAACTTAATTAAATAGGTCAATAAGCTATTTTCAGTTTTCGCTCTGATGGACAGATATTCAAAATCTATAAATTGGACATGCTTATCTGTTTAACTAATGTTTACCTTCTAAGTATTTCGTTTTAAACTTCAACGTAATATTTCCCAAGCTAGCAATTTCTAGTTCTTTTGTAGTGGTAATTGACAAGATGGCTCTTGTAAAATATTTTCTTTTGATGCTTTCAGATTTATTTTTTAGTTATATTTTGACCTTATTTACTACTGCGCTTTGTATCATAAAACGATCGAGTTATTTATTTTTTGAAAGGTTTTATATTATTGACGTTTTATATTGGAAGATTTAGTTCTAGGCTGGTTAGTACAGTCATGCTATTAAAAATACTTTATATATTCTACTAAAAAATTAAAGTAATACCAAGCCAAACAATGGATTGATTGCATTGAAGGCATAGGACATTTCCCAAACGCAGGTGGCCTAGTGGTAGAAATTTCCCATACCTACTAGGATAAAATGTCACATCGCTTTATTGTGATGTATGAATTATAATTGAAACAAAAGTCATAATCTCATGATAAAAAAAAAAAAAAAAAACTTTTGAAAAACTAAATTAAGTTTTTTTTAATTTTTGTTGTGTAATGAGTAACCTACCACTGTATAACTGTTTAGCAGATGTAGGTATTGCAGGGGTATTCCGATTGAGCACCAATTGCAGAACAGGAAAAACGTGTCATCCAGGTAATCAAAATGGAAGTTAGTTGTTTTATTTTATTTTTTGAAAGTACTTATTATAAAAAAAATATAGGTAAACAGACATAGCCGCGGTGGTCCTGCCAGTTAAATAAAAGATTTATTCATAGTAAAAGAGCAACAAATAACCACGAGTGTTCGGCAGTCTGTCGCCACCAGTCAAGTTTTTGAAAGTCACGAACGCTCGACAGGGGTGTTACCCGAAAATATTCCTATTAGAGCCGAGAGCTTCGAAAACAATGACTAGCAAGAAACCCGGCTAAGCAGCCACTTTGAGCAATTAGGAAAACAAAGAATTTTTATGCAAGGTTCGGTAGGCTGGAAAGATCTTGGGTAGATTGACGTTTTGGAAGTCAGGGTTTTGGTGGCGAATTTTCTTTTAAACACTTGTTAGGATTGTGTAGTTTTTATCAGGGTTCCGCACCCGAAATGTATTTCGGATGCGGAATCCTGATAGGGATGTATTAAGAAAACTGACGTCATTTTGACACATGGTCATTGAGGGACCGGAACTGCAGCCGGAGTATCTAAATAAAATTAAAATAAGTATAAGGATTTATAAATATATTTATTAAGCCTTGAAGGATCTAGTTCTCGGCTGGGTATATAATCAAAGTTATTAAGCACTAGTTGCAATTTTCACAGGGATCTATAATAAAAAAATCCTATGTTACTGGTTGTTATTGTATTTCTAAAGACAAAATATTTTTTTTATCGATTGAGTAGCTTTTGTGTTTTTCCATTACAAACCAAAGTACAAAAAACAAATCGTTCCTCTTTATAATATTTAATTCATGGTTGAGATTAAAACAAATTATACTAATATATAAATCCTAGTGTATATTTATGTATCATGGCAGTGCAACAATTGAAATAATCATTCTGCCATTTACAAGGAAAACTTCTTCATCTCATGAACATCATTTCAGCCAGACAATTAAATAGCTGTCGATGAGTTAAGAGTAGAAAACGTTGAGTTAAGAAAAAAATATAAGTACGAAGGATTTAGGAGGAGCTATGCTCGGAGTTACTTTGCGCGATAGAATCCGGAACGAGGATATTCGCCAAAGAACCAAAGTTACCGACATAGCTCGCAAGGTTTGCAAGTTGAAGTGGCAATGGGCAGGCCACATTGTTCGAAGAACTGACAACCGATGGGGAAGAAAAGTTCTTGAGTGGCGACCACGAACCGGAAGACGCAGCGTAGGAAGGCCTCCCACTATGTGGACCGAAGACATTGTAAAAGTCGCGGGCAACCGGTGGATGCAAATGGCAGGTTGTCATACAGTGTGGCGGTCTAAGGGGGAGGCTTTCGTTCAGCAGTGAACGTCTCCGGGCTGATGATGATGATGATGAATACGAAGGATGAAACGTCATAAACAACCCAATTTAATCGCCCATTTCTGAGCAAAGGCCTCACGCCATTAGAGCCTACGCCACACATCCCAGTTCTGTGCTAATTTTATTAAGTTGGATGGAACCGATTTAACACAATATCTTCGACCTAACGAGCTGGTTGATGCACATAGCTTCATTTACCGGTGGCCGAATGGTGACCGCGTAGTAAGAAAACCTTACGAAAATATGATTATAATGAAGCTATGAAAAATCCAGAGTTAAATGTCTGGTAGATAAGTAGTTAGTAACAGCATTCCAATTTTATGCATAAGAAAGCCTATTGAATAATTTTTATATGAAGTGTTTCACTTTGGGTATTTCAATGTTTTTAAAGTTTAAACAGTAAGAAAAATGACGAGCTCTGGCTGGACTCGAACCTGCATACGAGCAGCAATGGGTTTCGTTCCCAACTGCTTTGCCAATTAAGCTACAGAAGTTACAGAAGTTGCCTTACCTGTCATAATTCACAGACTGTTTTAAACTATCAACCGATTTTTCTTATTGTTTAAACTTTAAAAATATAGATAAGAAGGCCTATATTACGCAAATATTTAATAAAGGTATTGAATGATATTATTTGACAGTTTTTATTGTAAAGATACTTATTGTCTTTATTGATAACTGACTAATTTCTAATTATTATTATTGGTCATATTAACTTACATTATTGAGTTGGGCTAATCCTATAAGGATAGTTGTAGATTGAATAAATAAATATATTTTTAATATTTAATAAATCGATAAAAGTAAATAATCGATAGAACTAACTACTTAGATACCTTTATAACTACCAGATGTCACTCTCAAAAAGCTGGTCACATTGCCACGTGGGATGTATAAAATTTGTAAAAGTAAGATTCTTGGTCAAGGTATAGAGGCTAGTATTAGTTAGAGTACATTTACTCTGCTACAAACTTCCTGTGTTATTTTACACCTTATACACTGTAATAAGCATTTCTGTAGTGTAGTACTTTCCAACAATGGGCATAAACCATACTTACGAGTATAAGTACGAAGTATTCTATTTGGCGACCAACCGCACGCCACGCGACGGGGCCTCAGATGTTTCGGGAATCTGTTTTGATATATGGAGCTATTAGGAAACAAACTTTTAATTGCCGGTAATCTCGGTGTTGTATTGTGAATTCTGTTTATATTTGAAGATGTGAATTACACTGTCGGCTAAAAGTTTAAGACCAGCTTATATTAAAAAAATACTTTTAAAATATTGGTGACAAGCTAACTACGGGGTTTCATCCATGTGATTATGAAAAACAGTGATTATGATGTTAAAAAGATGGCTATTCTGGGAAATAAGGTAACTCCATTCCGAGTTATCCAAATCCGTTCAGCCGTTTTGTCGTGAAGAGGTAACAGACATACAAACATACGTACCGGCAAACATTCGCATTTATACTATTAGTGTGATTAAGTCAAATCAGTGCACCTGAATTTAATCATCCATTTCGAGGACCTTCGAAAGCATATTAGGCGTTCAGTACTTACATAATGTACAAGACTGTGAGATTTGTGTAATTCACAAAAACAGCGTCCTGATTCCTGAGCAGTGACGAAAATTTAACAGTACGAGTATGTTATAAAAGTTTAGTACAAAGCATACAAATCGTAAAGCCCACTTAAAATTCATTCAACCTAATAAAATATGAGAGAGCCAACTACCTACCAGTGCGAACGTGTTTAAGCAATTTGGCTAAGCTGCTGGCAAAATGTTTTCCTTTTCCAAACTTACACAAAACAATTTCTCACAGACTCCTGCTCTGTCCATTCTGTATCCGGAGCAAGTTCAACTCCAAACAATAGTTAAGCGCAACAAAGAAAGTTGTTGGCGGTCGGACGCCGTGAAGCAACTTATGTCCGACAGCTCGCTGCATGCTGCTTGTGGAATCGGTGCAAGCAAGTCTGTGCTCACGACGTCTACGTTTAGACGGGCCACTGAAATTTAACAAAATAATATGCTTTAAAAAAAATATACAACCAACTTCAACTTCGAATACCTGGATGACATCTTCATATTTGCTAGTAATTATGATTTAAAAACCAAACCATGAACCGATTTCGATGAAATTTATATGGCACCACCTCTGAATTATTAGGTATTACCTACCAAACAAAAAAATAATCACAAAATCAGTTCATAATTGGCGGAGTAATCGCGTAAATTAATACAAAAAAAATTACACACAGTCGAATTGAGAACCTGCTTTTTTGAAGTGTTTGAGGTTGTTTAGTAGGTAATACTTCAGAAGTGGTCCCATATATATTTTATCAAAATCGTTTCTGTAGTTTGGTTTTTAAATCAAAATGACTAGAAAATATGAAGATGTCATCCAGGTATTCGAAGTTGAAGTCGGTTGTAATTTTTTTTATATGCGTTTTATGCTTGGTTTAGATTATGGACAACGCCCTCATCAAGAGTAGATAGATATAAGCAACGATTAACAAAAAAAACTGTCACAAGAGAACTCATTCACAATGTGAAAAGTATTTAACATATTATAAATTAGAATTACAAAATGACTATGACTCTCGATCGGTAATTTCTTTATTTCCACAATGTATCACCAAAAATTAAATTATTTTTTATGACCGTAAAAATAGAGACGAATAGCCACGAGTCTCAGCAATTAAACACATACAAGCAAACCTGAAACGTTCTTATTCTAAATTAGTGTTCTAATTTCCTCTCGTATCAGTTGTTCGCGTTAGGGCCTTGATTTATTTGCGGGTATGAGGCGTGAAGCAAATGAAGTGCCTTCAGGAGTAGATGTACGGCGAAACCGGGCCGTAACTACCTGTGAGAAGGGGCCCTACATCACTGATGTAGGTAGGGGTAGCTTACACGTAATGTACTTATGTATCTATGTATCTACTTAAGTATAGAGTACCTTGGTAATCGTCTTTACTTTGTAATGTGATCAAGTTTCACGTATGTTCCTAGTTGGTGTATTGACACCACAGGGCAGCGAAAACCCTACTTCTTTGGTAGAACGGCTGTCAAAACAAGTATGGAAAACCGCTGTTACCAGTTTCACACAGAACTGCATAGAAACTACGACGCAAAAATGCCTATCATTGGTCGCGCATTTGAAGTATTAAAAAAAATAAAAAATCTAATTACGATGCAATGTGGCTTGATTTCCTACGCGTCTATTTAAATTGTCTGTTTTACGTATTCTCAGTTTAAACATGTATTTTGGAAGAATTGTCATTAAGCCTTAGTAGACTTAATGCCGCGCGGCCCGTCACATATCCGTTCTATTCAATTCTCTCTTCAGTGATTGACACAGTTTAAAGGCATCTGAGGAGTATTAATGGAGCGTAATCAGGCTTGGCGCAATGTTAGGTTTTGGTATTACGACATTGCGCGTGGCCGGCCATGTCCGCGCAGTGGCTGCCGGCGACCGCGTAACGTCGACAAGCGAAGCGGTATAGTGGAATACCGACCTATACTGTTATACAAATAGAGTACGCATCAGCTTGCACTGAATATGGTTATACGTATGGTGGTCCCATGTTGTATAGGTTCATTTCCATACGAAGTTTTCCTTCACCGGAAAGCCAGTGGATTTTTTTAAACCGTGGGAAAATTATAAAGGACTCACTATGTACGAGCCCAGGATCGAACCCACGACGTCACGACGAAGCGCGTCTTCTCCAAAAAACTAACTATGAATTTTAATTTTAGTATTATAACAGATGGACCTGGGTGTGTCCTAAAACTGCATCCAGAACCACCGGAGGACGGGCAGCAGCGTCCTCTTAGTTAACGGTGGTAACACTCTGCGATCCCCAAGCCGCCTGCCAAGCGTGGGGATTATGGCAACCCCTCCCTATTAAAGGGGAGGCCTTCGTCCAGCAGTGGACGTCTTCTGGCTGATGAGTGAGTGAGTGATTATATCTAATACATTTTTCTTTAAGGTTTAGTACTGAAATGATGTAGTACTGTTGTACTCACAATTTAAAAGTATTTCTATAATCTATTTGTAACTTCTAAATAAACGTTTTCCAGTCAAATTGGATTCCTTCTGTACCTAAGTATGATAGATACTGTACGAAACACAGGTACTGATAAGTCCAATGTACTTTTTTGCCATAAATAAACTGTATTGACTATTGTCTATTGTCTAATGTGAATCCTAGATTATGTGTCTAAAGGTAACATTACAATAAACTGAAACAATAACTATATGGCTGCTAGCTACATGTTCGTAACATGCAGATATAAGAACAAAAAAACAATTATTTTTATTTTTATATTTATCATCTAAAAACCGGTACAAAATATAATAATACACTTATGTTACATTATGATATTATATTAATATCTATAACTTACCAAAGCTATCCTTTTTTTTTTTAATTGTATTATAAGAGCTATGGAGACATAAAGTTTCCCCGAAGTAAAATCAGCCGACCTAGACACATAACGCAAGAGATCCCAAGACAAATAGTCTGTAGTACCAATTCGTTATTCACAAGCAGTTTGTCACGGAAACGCATTAACGTTTGCGGCGGCAACTTGGCTTGCGGCAGGGCCTTGCCCAAATTCCTCTTCAACTGTCATTGCCGCCTGGCGATTAGTCAAGCTGCTAAGTGCTACTTTCCGATTGTTTTTCTCTGCCGTCGTGTCGCTAACTGTAATTTATGCGACTTCACAGTTCCACCGCAGCGTCGAAATTTGCAATCGACCAGGATCCCGGCAAAACCGAAGATTTATTTATGGGATGTAGAGTTAACTTCTGAACTAACTTCTGCGGGTGCAGCGGTCGACGAACTTTTTTGTTTACAGTTTGTAGTGTTACGAGAAGTAATATAGTATTCTATCTATATCTAGTCTAATCTAAATTAATTATACAGGCTAACTGGTGAACATCATACACAAATTAAAAGAGGATTATTCGGTTCTAGATTCTTGTTTTAAATATGCTAAAAAAGAATACCCTTAATAATAATTTAGCATTGGTCTGCGTAACTCACAGCATTCAGCATTTTCTAATGAATTCGGGTAAAATCTCAACTTATGTCCAGTTGGCGAAAACATCGCCGTCAGCCGTAAAAGGTTATAGTTTTGTTTAGGATGGACCACACTTACCCAAGAATAACCTGTTTGCTCTAGATTTGAAGATATTGCTCGTCAGCCAGAAGACTGAAGCTGCTGGACGAAGGCCTCCCCCTTAATAGAGGGGTGTTGCCATAATCTCCACGCTTGGCAGGCGGCTTCGGGATCGCAGAATCACCACCGTTAACCGAAAGGACGCTGCTGCCCGTCCTCCGGTGGGTTTGGTTGCAGTTTAAGCACATACCGAGGTCTAGTTCCAGTCCAGTTGGCAAAAACATAAAAGTTATTAATTATAAGACTCACTATCTGGACACGCGTAAAAATCTTAGCGTGTCCAGGTGACGAAATAAAAAGTGATACCTATTTCAAGTTTCACTAACTGGACACACGCGTGTCCAGCCCCTCGTGTCAAGTTGGCGAATAACCCAAATAATTTTCCAGCGTAAGATTATTTTCAAATATCGATTTTGCTAATTAAAAATAGATCATGCGTCATCTTGCTTTATCAAAGCCCCGTGCAATGTCTTCACTTTCCGATTTTATTATTTACGCGGATTTATGGTATAATAAATTTCTATTTTGTTTCTTCTTTTCTTTTATTCGTTACTGTTTGTTAATGTGTGACCATGAATTACCATGTCCTTGAGTCCAGTACCAGTCAGCCTGTATATGTTTACTCAAGCCCTTTTTAGCAGGATTACTAGATTTTGTAGGCAAAAGTTAATCAGGAGTTTCAAATTTGTTTTCATCTAATAAAGTTTAACTTTGTATTCGGTAGTGTTCTATAGAAGGTTCTCATAATAGAGATATGCAACTGGAATAATGTAATTTTAATTTCTGACGCGTTTATAAATTCACAGAACATTCGTGGGGCTAACACAGTTAATGTTTTTTTTATATAGCAGGTGCTAGATAGCTACAAAGACGACTAAGGTTTTACTTGTTATATTTTTTTCTGTACTAAGATGCGTATATAATCGTAATAACATTTTTTTTTAAACTTCATAGTGAAATATTAACATTTTTTTAAAAATTCAATCAAGTGACGAGACGAGCCAGGCGTTCACCTGGTGGTAATGGTCACACCTGCCACTAACAGTAGCAGTGCTAGAATTGTGAAATTGCGAACACAATCCTGCGCCGTACTGCACTGCGCTCGTCACCCTGAGATATTAGATGTTAAATCTCTTCATACCCAGTAATTTCTCTGGTAACATTACCCTTCAAACCAGAACACAGTAATGCTTGTACTGGCTTACACTACTGCCTGGCGGTTGAATAACTGGCAAAGGTGTGGTACTTCCCCAGGCGGACTCTGCAGTAGAGTCCTACCACTACAAAAATTTAGTTTATTTACAACCTAATTTAGTCGAAAGCGACAAGGTTGCAAAAATATACCGCAAGCAATTGAAGGTGCCTCTTTGCAACTGTTTCTTTGTGTATTGACAGTCAATGTGTTTGAAACAGGAAAGCACAACACATTACGATCCAAATTGAAACTTTTCTCGTTTAAATTAAGGTTCATGTTAGCTTAGATTTGCTCGCCGGTATTTGAACAAACATTCAGATAGGTGACGGTCTTGATTGCGGGAAGGTATTTTTGTTTCTCCACCCTGTAGTCCTTAAGCTTTTGATTAGCAAACCCTAGCGTTCCTGTAAAGGATGCTACGGAAAATGTTTTCTTATTGTCTTTTTACTCTTGTACCTATGATTAATGTCAGGTAAATCTTAAATGCATGTTATGAAATATTTCCATCGCTGCAGGTTGTGCGGGCAACCGGTGAATGCAAATGGCAGGTTGTAGTAAAGTGTGCCGGCCTAAAAGAGGCCTTCGTTCAGCAGTGGACTTCTCCGGGCTGATGATGACCTTTTCGAGTAGCTGACACATACATTTTTGTATTTTACTTATCTCAGTAAGTAAGTAAGTTCGTATAGGCTGAGTGGCCAGCCCTAGTGTCAGAGTTAATGTGCCGCCCGAAGGCCTCTGACATGGCTGACGGTTGTTGTTATAGAAACTAGAACAAACAACCGGGACCAACAATTTAACGTGTCATCCGATCCACGGTAGCGCTCAGAAAAAATGCCACTCACGGTCACCCATCCGAAAACTGACTGGACTGTCCGTTGCTTAACATCGGTTATCGTTTAGAATCACCTAGACAAGCTACGCCACGAGCGCTACTCATAGAGCGCTTATTTCAGTAAAAAAGAACATTAAACGTTGGCCAATAAATCTGATGTCAATAAATCTTGACCCCAAAACTATTTAAGTTTTCGATATTTAATATATATTTAATATTTACAGACACATATTTTTACAAAGGGTGGCGTTGTGTTTTAGTACCCGCCGGCATTGTTTTTCTAGCAGCGATATTCGCATTGAAACTCGAATTTCATTACATTCGAATTAGAAACAATTAATGTGTGAGAGTGGTCAATAAAATAGTTTTGAGAACAAATGAATAGTAAACACTTACGTAATAGTAAACATTAATTATTATATATTTAGTTTGTGGTATTATAATATTAATTAAAAATAAAAGTGATGTATTGGAAGTAAATATTCAGTGTAGTGGAAATGGCCCGATCACCTTTGAGCATGTGTCTGTCCAGCGGTGGACTATTAACCTGCGGTTTGTGACGTACATGTCAAAGAGACCGGGTGGTTCGAGAAAATCGAATAACTTTTTGGTCCGTCGCATGAAGTTGTAATTTCGAATAGCTGCCTTTTTTATTCCTCCCACCGATAGCCTCTTCTGCAGCTGTGACGCAGGCGCACTTTCCGGCGGGTTTTAGCGCCAACACGGTACGTGAGACCGATTTTAGTAAAATTGGTACAATTTTAATAATTTAAGTCATATTCACGTCACCGGTGGCGGCGGGTTTAAAGGGTGATTATGCTATTTATTGAAATAGTAGTGAGCATCCATTCTTGAGACAGTGTTTGGTACATAATTGTTTTTTGACAATGATAACATATACAATATTATTTGTCTACTTATAAAACTTTCAGTATACTTATATAAATTGTAACAGAGCACAACTCGCCAACCTTCCCTGATTAGCGCTAATCTTGACCTGGTTTTTTGTAGTGGTAGGACTCTACTGCAGACTCCGCCTGGGGAATACCACACCTTTGTCAGTTATTCAACCGCCAAGCGGTAGTGTGCAAGCATTACTGTGTTCCGGTTTGAAGGGCAATTTTACCAGAGAAATTACTGGGTATGAAGAGATTTAACATCTAATATCTCAGGGTGACAAGCGCAATGCAGTGCGGCGCAGGATTGTGTTCGGAAGTTGACAATTTTGTTAGTGGCAGGCGTGACGCTTACTACTAGGCAAACGTCTTGCTCGTCTCATCACTTGACTGTATAAACAAAAGTGACCCACAGAACTTCTGGATGTCATCCCGCTACTAATGGGCTATTTATTTATCCCTACAAAACTAAAATCAAAATGGCCGCCAAACATACAATAGAACATGTAGTAAAGACCATGTAGTACACAATGTGCCAGCACACCTAAGTACAACGTACTTACGCTTCAAATATAAAAGAGTTGAGAGCTCTGATCCTCCCACCTCTCAGAGGCAACAATTAAAGCGAGGGATGAGGGCGTAAGGGGGTTACTTCGGAACTACTGAGTGGAAGCAATGACGGCTTGCAGCGTCCTGAGTTGTTGTACAACAGAAATGCATGTCTGGCTAAATTATGGCGCGTCACGTTTCAGGAACCCCTTTTTATAACTGAAATACCTTTTAGACCAACATTTACGTACAGTGAGAGTAATGCAATCTACTTTTTTAAACATAATAAATACAGACTGATACAAAATTATATGACAGTTTGTAAATCATTTTCCTTTTATGAAAATGGTATTCCTAAAATTGATATTGTCTATTACTATCCGTATAGACATATCCGAATAGACGAAGGAAAGTAGTTATTACACTTTTCTACTGATATTAGTAGAAAAGTGAAATTACTAGGTACTAGGTATCTATGTATCTAGATACCTATTATCTATATTTATATTACCTTTACCTAATAATATTCTGTGATCATTCCTAGCTAGGTATGGCTAGTAGTTAATGGTTATACCACATTTTAATGCTTAAAAAGTGCTTGCTTTGCTTTTAATGCTTGCGTTAATTTTAAATCTAACCTACGTAAGATAAAATGATCCCGATACTGTTATTTTTTTATTATATCGGGTCGCTAGAAAAGAAAGGCTGTAGCGTGGCAAGGAATATTTCCTTCATACGTGATACAATTCATCGCATCATATATCGTAAATTATATTTGCCTTATCTGTGTGTTTTACACAATAAAATTAGACAAAAAAGTCACATCTGTATAATTTAGAGATGCCGCATGCCAACGCATCTCCACTGAGTATTTAGTCAACTGGACCCACTCGCCAGCGGACCCGTGGGTCGACTTAACCACATAATTTTTCTGTATTTTTATTGGTTAACTGGACCCACATACAAACTGTTAAAAAAAACTATTGTTTAAAGCTACCAGTGGGTACAGTCGAGCGCAAAATTGGTTAGTCAAAATATAATAAATCGCAATTCAATTAAACGTTTATTCTCAATCAAAATCTACTTTTGTTTTTAATTAGGTACTTGTTAGTAAAATCTAGACAAACCTCTTTTTATCGAGAATTTTGTACTTAGTAATGATGTTTGGGAATACTTTGTTGATGAGTTCGTCTTTCGATGAGACAAAGCTAAGAAATTCGGAGGAAATGAAATCAATCCGCTTGATTCGTCGACAGGTACTCGACCATTACCGATAGTCAGCAATTGCTCAGATAAAACTTTAGCAGATGTATCGTTCTGCATTGCAACTCTCATATTTGTTGTCAGCTGAAGTTTTTTCACATAGATATTGAAAAGAATATGTAGGTACAATTTAAAAATCACATACACAAAGCCGTCCTACAACTCTTCTTCAAAAACATTGGCTTAAATAAAAACTCCGAGCCCATCCAACATTACAACACAAAGTTCAAAGCATCCAACACTACAACACATATAGTAGGAATGGTAGACTCTATTCCCAACTCTGACTTTCCTTTACAGATTTAGTTGGGAGACGGCACCGACAAAAGTTTATCGCATGTGTGCTCTTGCTACTAAAACAATGAATCTGATGTATGTAAAACGAGAGGGGTGTCGCCACAGCATTTCTCATGACGGCCCATCGAAGCGGAAGGAAGCCGCACTAGAGTAGTTTTTTCAAAATGGCGGCACGTCAGACGTCATTCTGACGTGTGAAACAAGAAAAAACAAGATGGCCGCACAAAAGGGGTTAGTTGAGTGCTTTATCGGGTTTATTGTAATCGAGACCAATAATTACGACCCTCATCAATAGTTTAAGTCGGTTAGTGTTCCATCCAATACGTAAATCCATTTATACTTAGTAGGTACCTACTTAATAGCTTCAAATCAAAAAGGTATACAATTTTAACCTTCTTATTGAGTAGTTAGTAGGTACTTGATGTTGTTAAAGCCTGACAGATTACAAAATAAGCTTTCGATTAAATACCGTCAACATAAAAATCATAGTTATAATTATAATTAAATTATTTCTGTGTAATTCTTGATGTGAACAATAAAGAGTTAATTATTGCATTGTAACTGTAATTAATAATAACTAGATTATAAACTTACTAATATGGACCTTATCTTCAAGTTGATATAGGTAGGTATATATTTAACGCTCCACTTTGAGAGTAGCTTATTTAATATTCTCTAAAATATAATCTTCCCATATATCGCGTAGGTAACAACTACCCTCAAGTAATCGAGGGATTTATTCAAGTGCTCTCCAGTGCCTAAAAGTCTGACCTTGGCCCTTTTCCTCCATTTAAAACCTCGAAATGGGGTTTCCATATTTTCATTAAAGGCATCTAAGGTCCCCAACAAGTGCTCTGTTAGACGTCAGAACGGCTTTTTCTCTTAAATCAAAGTGAAGCAGCTCTCGGGCAGCGGGCAGGGCAATATGAAACAGGTCGAGTCCAGCGATCCGCACTCCAAAGGGCTCGGCGTCTCAGATGTCGCTCCAAGAGCCCATTCGCGGGGCCCGGCCACACCCTCCACTCGACTCGCACATAAGCCCACGAACGGCCCGCTTTATTTATTATGTACAGCCATTAACGCCACTGGCATCATGGCGGCGAGTTTTCAATTTTTAATTTTCCTCTTACCGCGTCGGCGACACTCAAAACGTTCCCTGGATTGACACTCGAGCTTGTAACTCATCGCGTAAGAGAGCTGCCTGCTCTTGTAATGAGTTTCTCTTGCAAATGCAGGTTCTTATTTCACTCAGGAAATAGTTTCTGATGTTTTAGTTAGTTATTTATAAATTCACTACTAACAGCTTCTCTGTTTGGCCCAATATTCTGCAAAAGAAACAAGAGCATCAAAATCATTTCGTTACCCAATTTCTTCTGTTAAAGTTTTTCTAACAATTTAAATTATATTTAATGTTTGCGCCGCTAAAGCTGCAGATCAGGAGCCTGGAGAGAGCAAAGGGAAGCCTTTGTTCAGACAGATAATAATATTTATAATAAGGCTGAAAATAAATAAATAATAATATTTATACATTTACAGCCTTCCCTTAAAAAGTTAAATGACGTTAGTTTAGTACTGCGCTATTATTTTTTGTATTGTGCAGAAGACAAAAATGACATTTATTAAAACAACGTCACGTCGTCGTAGTGATGATTTTTTGTTGTTTATTTTTAAAGTAACATATTTATGTACGACTTACCATCTTATGCATAAAAAACCAAAAAGTATGTCAACCCTATTTTTGTCAAAAAGTGTTTTGCCTTCTTTTTTCAAACTCAAATCGTAATTCGAAAGAAATTTGACAAAACACTTTTTAACTAAAATAGGTTTGAAATACATTTTAGCGTTTTATGCATGTGACGGTTATTATTTAAGCATTATTTATGCCCACATGATTTTTGAGCAGGAAAATGCTAAATTTGTGGCAGTGCTTTGAAGTTCTTGCAATGGAGTGACGAGACGAAGAAACTTTTTTCTGATGGTAAGCATCACGCCTGCCCAAGCAGTACCCGAATTGTGAACTGTCGAACAAAATCCTGCGCCGAACTGCACTGCGCTTGTCAACCTGAGATATTAACGGCCTTACTTAAAAAACTTTTCAACCGTTAGTCACTGCTTAAGATGCTCTGCAATCTACTCTCCGACGTGAAGTTGCACGTGCTAGAAAAGGACAGAGAAGTTTAAGCAGTGACTAAGAGAATCGAGATTATTTTAGGTAAGGCCGTAAATATCAAACCTCTTCATGCCTAGTAATTTAGTTGGTTACATAGCCCTTCAAACATTGCGGACCTGAGTATGTCCTAAAACTGCATCCTGAACCACCGGAGGTCGGGCAGCAGCGTCCTCTTAGTAAACGGTGGTAATACTGCGATCCCCAAGCTGCCTGCCAAGCGTGGGGATTATGGCAAGCCCTCCCTATTAAAGGGGAGGCCTTCGTCCAGCAGTGGACGTCTTCTGACTGATGAGTGATTGCCCTTCCAACCAAAACACAGTAATGCTTACACATTACTGCTTGGCGATTGAATAACTGGCAAAGGTGTGGTACTACCCCAAGCCTATATAGCTATATATATATACATTTCCTATCTGCAATATAGTCCTATATACCACTAATATAAGTAAGAACCTAAATTAGTATAGATGATATCAACAGCTCATCAAATTTTACATGCCAATGGATTGTGAATAACAAGCCTAATGTTCTGCTGATGTGTTTTCTTTATAATCTCTATGGTATCGGATATTTGTATCAGTAGTTTATGGCTTCGTACCGTCTGGTAAATAACTACGCACCCAAAAAGTATTTTGTGAGGCTTCAAGCTTACCGACCCAAAATGGCGTCTCATTCTACACAAATCAATGTATACGATTTTACACGTACCTGCGACACAAACCCACAAAGAACAGAACTGTAGACTAATAACGTAGCTAATCTAACATAGAAATCGTGTCGTTGCTTCTTGCTTAGTTCAATTCACCAAAATTTTATTGTATCGGGTGTGTTTTACTCGACTGCCCAAAAAAGGAATGTAATGTTTTTGGGTTCGTGTATGTGTCTATGTATATGTAAGTATGTGAATTTCTTTATTCCACCATAACTTCTAAATTCGTGAACAGATTTAAATGGGGTATCGTTACGAGTATAATCCTTACAACATAAAAACAGATAAAAATCTCCATATGTATTCTTAGTTATAGTACTACAGTTAATATCATTGTTTTTTTCTTGTAAACGTTTTGTACGGTTTTAATTGGACTTTAGGTTCACAGTGCTCTGTTTACCATATTATTTACTTGATATAAAATAGCCTTTAGTCTGTAACTGTACCTTATTAAATAAAATAAACATTTCGAGTGATACTGGCTATATTGTTTTTGGCAGAGCAGTCATTTTTATTTTAGTTTATTAGTTGTCTTGTTACTTTTAATCTAACAAATTAATGTATAAGTATACGTATATACGTCTCTATAAAATATATTATGAATATATTAGAGCCTTACTTGGTTAGCCGAAAAGATAATAAGCATCATTTAGCTTCTGCGCCGAGCAAAACACAAGTTTACAGAACTATGAGTAATTAACGTCATCATAGTAAGACTGTTAAAGTACATATTAGACAGATCTAAAGTTATTAAAAACACAATTGTTTTTTATCTCGCAGTCTAATAAATAAAGACTTACATTTCAGTAAGTACCTAAGTTAAAATCTTCAATGAAAACCTTCAAAATTGGTTGTATTATTTGGATAAAAATTTGAACACTTTAATAAACTATTTTAAAGAGATTTAAGTTGCCACAAGTAAAAACTTAGTTTAGTTATTAGTATTTATATGACGGTGTAGGTAACAATCAAAATTATTGTTGTTGTATATACCTAATCTAGAATATTATTAAATACATATATAGTATAATTATAATGTATAGTAAGGTAGCCTGTGGCGTCCAAAACTACTCCCTCACTGACTCCAGACAAAACTTTCAACTGCTGATTCCCCAAATTTATTTCATTAAATTTAATTCTAAACTCTCGAGGGCCGAGAATTCGGACCGAGGCGAACGAGTTAAAGTTCACAAGGTACCTAGGCAAATTAATCTTAAGGGAGTTTCGGCTATCCGTGGACTTGAGTGCTCCAAGTCCCTCGGACGTTATAAATTAACAAAGCCCCGCCGGTAATTAAACGGGAGGTGTGCTTCACGTCTAGTAACGAACAAAAATTCAATTAACCCAAATTGTGCTACGTAATGTTTGAAGCCACGCTCAAGAACTGTTTTCATATCTATGAAATTTATAAATCCGTCTTGTCTGTCTAGCTTATCTTCAATAGGCGATACTATATTCTTCTTGTGGAAAAATATTTTCCAATAAATTTTACTTTCAAATTAAATTTACTCTCTTCGTAGCACTAATTCAGAAATTATAATTATCTATCATTTGACGAGACCAGAATATTACATAGTATCTAAAGAGAAAGACACTGAATCTCACGACACAGGACTCCTCTAGTGAAAGATTCAGGCTTCCTCCGTGGAGTATGTAACTTTCAAACATGAAAAGTTATTTAAAAAAACATACTTAACTTCATAAGCCATGTAATAGTTCCAAATATTTTATATAACTATTAAACGAGGTATTCGAACACGTCCAAGGAAAAGTAAGAATCCAGACATGAGTCCTTTTGTTCGTATATGAAAATAACCCAGGCTTCTCTTTTTTCAGGTAAGGACTTAAGGAGCTGTACGCGTTACTTTCCCGTTCAACATTTATTTAACAGTAAGGCCTTAAAACGAAAGTCTTGTTTATGGAGGTGGTAAATACGTCTTAATTATAATAAGACCTTATGATGAGACCGTGTAGCTTAATGGAGTTAAAAGTATTACGCTAGCTCAGCAATACAATGATAAAACGCCGGAATGCTCAGAGAGTTTTCCGAGCGGCCGCACTCGGAAATCTCTTCAAACATACATCTACTCCAGCTACCGCTCCGTCAAATTAGTTAGAGTTGAAACTTTATAATTAACACAGTTAAATATCCATTAAAATTCGTCAAATGAGTCGCCTCTTCATTTGCATATTTTGCAGCTAGAGTCGGCGAACTAATGTTTCGGGTTCATTTCCTAGGAGTCCCACGGCGGTCGTTCGTGCGAGGCCTTTGCCGGGCCGCGATATGGAATTAAATGTTGATTAATATCACGCGTTTTAGGGCCGCCGAGAGGCTGATGCTGTTGAGACCCGTTCAGGTGTTCAATTTAGAGCCACTTTGCAACTACAAACTAGTTAGCAGTAAGTACGGGATCGCAGCTGTGTCGTGTATGTTACGTTAGTTAAGTAGCGCTCGTTGGTTCGACGGCAAGGATTCGGGTAATTTATGTAATTGATTTGCTGTTATGTCTTTGCGTTTGAGACTCAAGCTGTATCCGCTTTTCCGCCATTTACCCATATAGGTAATGTATCGCTGAATGTGTTCCTAAAACAAGTTAAATAACTTATAGCTCATTTGGTAGCATGCTGCCTTCAGAGCTGTACGACGTAGGTTCGATCCCCAGGACAAAAATGTATGTGACATTCATCGATGTTTGTTCTAAGTCTGGGTGTAGTATGTATTATAAGTATGTACTTACGAAAAAAATATGTATATAAGTATTCTATCAGCTATCTGGTTTCCATAATACAAGCTTTGCTTATTATGCGGCTAGATGGCGCTGTGTGTAATAAATGCCCCTCCCCTCCAATATTTATATTTTATAACTACTTATTTGGACAAACTGTTATAGACTAAAACTAATTGAAACTCATGTTTTAGATTAGAATCGAAACTTTTTATTGTGCATACCAGAGATAAAAATAGAAAAAATATACAATTTATTTATTTATTTTATTTTATTCGGGAAACTAACAGCGACAAAAAAACATAATTACTAAACATATAGAAACTATGCGCCATTTAAGAGTTTCCGCAAATTGAGACTAATTAGACACTTGTCTGCAATTACTTAAATGAAATTAAATAAATAATATGTAGGTATACTAAGTATAAGTCAAGGAGACACACCAAACGAGTTTTTGGTAATATTAAGTTTTATCGAGTTCGCGGATGAATTAAATAAGTCAAATTCGGGATAGTCTTCCAGTTTATTTATATACTCGTAGTTAGATGCTCGTAGAAAGAAGGAGTTCTGTCTATAATTAGTCACACACTGAGGGATGTGTAAGCATTTAGGATGTCTTGCGAGTATTCTAGGAACGTGCAAGTTTATGTTAGAGAGGAGGTGTGAAGAGTCAACTTGACATTGAGCAATTTTTGTTAAAAGTACAATATCACCCATTCTGCGTCGCTCGTGAAGAGGTAACATGTGATGTCTACTACACCTCGCCTCATAATCGTTGTCGTATTTCTTGCACTTGAACTGGAGATATCTAACAAAGTTACCTTGTATTGATTCCAGTCTATTGATATATATGTCGTACTGGGGGTTCCATATTTGTGAACCATACTCGAGTAAGCTACGAACATATGTACAGTACAGTATTTTAATAATTTTAATACTAGAGAATTGGGAACAAGATCTCTTGATAAATCCCATGGATTTGTTAGCCTTCTTAGCGATGTTATCATTATGTTTATCGTTTTTCGTATTTTGAATAACGCCTAGATCACGTATCTTATTTACTATTTCATTTACTCAAGTTTATAACAGTTTATCAGCCTCATTTATTCCCAAACAGCATGGATTCATCAGAAATCGCTCCACTACATCTAATCTGTTATCTTTCGTCAATTACACAACTGCTGGGATGGATTCTGGGGGTCAGGTAGACTCTATTTTTACAGATTACAGTAAAGCATTCGATCGAATCGATCATGCAATACTACTTCAAAAGCTTTTTTCGGCAGGAATCCATGGCGACTTGTACAGGTGGTTTACCTCGTACATCGAGAACAGGTCTCAGGCTGTTGTTCTTAACGATTACTCCTCAGCATGGAAATACGTACCTTCTGGAGTTTCCCAAGGTTCTTTGCTTGCTCCTTTGCTGTTTAACTTATTTGTTAACGATATCAGCGCATGTTTCCATCATTCAGAGTTCTTGCTGTACGCAGATAGCATGAAAATCTTTAAACAAATCCGTAATATTGGTGATTACCATCTGCTACAGCACGATCTGAGTAGGTTTGAAGAATACTGTCGCCTCAACAACCTAGTCCTAAACATTACAAAATGCTATGCTATAACTTTTACCCCTAAAACTAAAACTTTTGAATTTAATTACTCATTTAAAAATCAACAACTCAAAATCGTGTATCAACTCAACAATGAGTACATAAGTGCCACAAGTTGCGCTATTATCGCAACCAGTCGTTTTTTGTTCTAAAATGGAACTTTAATTTAACTTTACTTTATTAAAATTATGGGCTTGATCTATGGTTACAGTTACTATATTATTTACTAGAGGTCGCCCGCGACTTCGTCCGCATACGGAAGAAATTCGGCCCACTCCCAAAATTCACCACTTTTTTAACTGTCTGTCAGTCAGTCAGTCAGTCAATCAGTCAGGACAGAGCTTTTTATATATATATATATAGATAGATTATATGAGAGAAAGAGCTAGATCCTCCAAGATTTATTTCTCAGAATAAGTGCTAATAGAATTGACAAAATATTATCGAGATTATATATAGTACGGCCTACAAGGAAACCACAAATTAATTGTGAATATTCTACTCCATCTGACTTAATCTGACTTAATCCAGTCCTCCCCAATATTATAACAAAATCAGTCGACCCTATTCCACGCTGCAATTTTCTCTATGCGCGTACGCCGCTGGGGATTGCGACTGTCAATCAAACGTGCACCAATCCACAATAGTCCCAATAAAATATTTACAAATCTAATCCTGTGGGCCGCGAATCCATTATAAATAAACTTTTACAAAAGTAGAAAGTCCGCCCTAATCATACTATTGGGGTGGACTTAGAGCCATCGTAGACTACGAACTTTTTGACGAGCGGACGCACAGAACCTTGGCGAGAGAACGACATGAGAATATTTTATTCTGAGTTACACCGAAACAAACAAATACTTCGTCGATTGTAAGTCCGACGTCTGTTGTGGGCTTTAATAAGGCACTCTTTCCACTTGCTCGTTACGTATTGATGACGTGTCTAGACGTTCAATTCTAGTTGTTCAGTATTTGCTGTCACGAAACCATGAATTTATAAGGAACTGCAATTTGGCACACGTGAGGGTTGAGCCTTAGTATAATGACCGTTGTTAGACTTCGATTTACTCGCATTTTCCAACACTCGTGCTAAACGAGGTGAGTTTTCAAATTATTTTTATATTTCAAGGTTTTATCATCGCATAACAGGAAGCTATTCGTTTAAAGTCCGATATCATTCCGACGACAACTATTATTAGCAAAATCACAAATCAAAAGGGAATACTTATTTCGATTATAAATCGATTAAGCCATATTGTAGCAAAAAAAAATTTTTTTCCCTAACGAAGCGAATGTCTCCGAGTCTAAGGGGCATTATTAAGTGTTTGTCTGTATGTTTGTCGGACGATAACTTGCGAACCGTTGATTCGCTCTTTACGTAATTCTGTAAAAAAAAGTTCGTGCAAATACAATTATCAAGTTTGAATAGTCTTTAATCAAATTGGTCAAGAGGTTTAGAAGATGGGAGTGGGTGTTTCCCGATAAATATTATCTGGGTGTCTTCAAGTCATGAGTGAATCGGTTTCTTCTAGGCAAGCGTGCTCCGTCGTAGACTAGAACTAGCTTAATATCAGGCATGTTGGTGGTCAAACCCAAAGAAAAAACCCATTCCCATTGAAATCCCCGAAAAAAAAACCGTTCCGTTGTCCGTTCGTGTTCCGTTGAAATCAAATTAAAAAAAAAATGTGGTCCGAGGTCTCAGTTCGCTGCGTGCAAACAACTAGTGCTAAAACAGACGTCCAGTTCCTTAAATCAAAAGTGATTTCCTTCAATAGAATCTCCAAAGTAATTTTATCCAAAAATAATGAACTGTGTAACAGGCATCAAATGGACAGATTCGGTGCCCCTTGGTGCCTCCATCCATTCATCGTTGATCATTGTCAAAGAGTAAATTGATGTTTGACAAAATGACGTCACCGCTGATATTAAGTTGAAAAGCTTTTAACGATAATTAATGTTGAGTAAATCGTGAACTCGGACCGAAAATTTTAAGTAATCGATAACAATGGCAAATTATGGAGTAATTGGATGAACTCCGCGTAGATCTTTTTTTTTGTGTATTAGTCTTTTGTTTTCAACCGTCTTTAGAAAATAATTTATAAATTCGACTGGATGTTTTTTTTAGTATGTTTGTTACGCGATTAATATCCGCCAATTATGAATTAATTTTGATGAAATTTTTTTTTTTTGGTAGGTGCTTCAGAGGTAGTCTTATATACATTTTATTGAAATCGGTTCAGTAGTTTAGTTGTAAGCTGAGTGCCGAGTGTAAGTAATTATCTTAACAATTTACGTTCACGTATTCGATCGTGTTGACGTTTGCTCAAATTTGTATGACTAGGTACTTTTATTTCAAACAAATTGTAATTTTGACGTTGACGCGATCGAGTACGTTAATACAACTGGAAAAACTCGCACTCGTCACTTTTCGTTCTCAAGTTTTACCTAAATCTAATGCTATAATAATCTTTGTCTAACTGACTGACTGATTTGATTGTTGAGGGGATTAAAAAAATTGCTGGGGATGATTTAAAGTGGTGAATTTTGGGAGCGGGCCAAATTTCTTCCGTACGCGGACGAAGTCGCGGGCGACCTCTAGTACGAATATAATAGACTAAGGAGACAGACACAATGTCGGGAACCCTGTTTTTGTGGAGTAAGAGTGGGTGGAGTTTTAGGTCTAAGTCTCAACTTCGTAATGAACTAACAATTGCAAAAAGTGTAACCAGTACCTAAGTAACTTATGCATTTTGTACACCTAGGCAAAGTGAAGTAAATTTTTAAAATATCAAACCATGATATTGACTACCTACTTACTTTTGACGGAAAAACTGCGAAATTTCATGTAAAACCACGGCACACATCAACAGCCGGAAGACGTCCACTGCTGGACGAAGGCCTCTCCGTTAAAGGGAGGTGTTGCCATAATCCCCACGCTTGGCAGGCGGCTTGGGGATCGCAGAATGGTTACCACCGTTAACCGAGAGGACGCTGCTGTCCGTCCTCCGGTGGAACTGGATGCAGTTTTAGGACATACCCAGGTCCACACATACCCAGGTCCACGGCACAATAGAATTATATTAGCAAAACCACGGCAGGCGCAGTAGAATTGTATTAGCTGAAGCAGTAGTTTGAGTAGAGCGTGTCCTTGAATGCAATACCTACACTATCGATAAGAGAGCTAAGGGTGCAAAACATTTCTTTGTGTTGTAGTCTGTCAGTAGTGAAGCTTCTAGACTACTCAAACGCGCGGCGAATCTGAATGACGAGGCGCTTGCGACTATTGCTCTGAGCGTACCGTGAAGTATCGTAGCGGGCGTAGGAAGGGGAGCTCTGTTTGATCACGTGACTAGATCTGGCTGTTTATTTGAAGTCAAACTACTGCTGTAGCTTATATATCTACTGTGACCACGGGATGTAGAATAAAATAATCATCTCATGTTTTAAAATTTTGCATAAAAGCGTTAAAGTATCACCAAAATAATTAAAGTATCATAAAAGTCACCTTAAAAACTTTTCTCCATCTTGCCGAGTTCCTTATCAAGATGACATTCAAGTTATTATTATGAGGTGACACTTTGATAAACCTTTCCTTTTCGGGGGCTTTCGCAAATTCTGAAAGTGTGGCTTGCTTGATTTTGTTAGCTGACTTTGATTACTTCCTGGTCCTTTTGCTTGTCATGAATTTCAAGTCAGATTCGAAAGTATTTTTATATTCAGTGCCATTATATCGGAAACCAATTACATAAGACTTTTTTTATTGATTCTATGAACAGCAGGATTTGAGTAAGCAACAATCCAGGCAAAAGCATTCGTCTCTGAAGTCGTTTCCTTGGCGGTCGCAAATTTAGAATTGTCTTATTTTATACCTACTCACATCTAAGTGTTGTTGGCGCCTGTAGTTTTTGTTTCATTCTTTTAATAACACCCACTCCCATGCCAGTAGCCGCTTCAGCAGTCGTACTAGTTTCCTCAGTTCCACTACATATTCTCTCGAAATATTGGTATTCCATAACCGTCGTAAGAATATAATGCAAGTTCATTACGTCTGCAATGTCACGGGCATAATATTATATACATTCCTTATTCTTGCTAGACCGATTGTTACGGTGCAATGGACGCAAAGGCTTGATTGTCCAAACTGCTTTACAACTCTACCTATAATACATAGGTGATGTATTTTGTTAAAAAATAGAAGTTTTTGTGATAGTTTTGAGGTCTCAATATTTGATTTTGTAGAAAAGCATCCAAGTTATCTCTTTCTCTCCACTTTAACTTGTTCTGTCAGATGCTCTATCAAAAACTTATCATGCCAGCATTATGCCGAGGCCACACATTGGCTATTTTGCCGAATAAAAAGGGATGTACGTGTACAGGCTACATAGATGCGTCCTTTTTTATTCGGCAATTCGTGTGGCCTCGGCATTAAATTGGAATAGTATGATCGATCGCTCGATCTCTCTAAAAATTGTTTTTTTATTGCTTATCACCATGGACATGGTGATTTGGGATTCGGGGTCCGTGTCTTTTGTCAAAACTTAACAACTTTTGTTTATTAATACTTAACTTAATAAACTAACGAGTTTACAAAAGGAATATAGAGGTACTATAGGAAACTTATTGAGGGAAGTCGGTGACCCTACACATGACGCCGGCGCAAGAAGAAGCTTTTTAGTGAGCATGCGTGATCTGGGTAGGAAAGGTGCCTTTACACGCAATACTTACAATAAAAAGAGAAAATTTTACAATGAGAACACGTCTCCACATTGACACTATACAAAATGAATTCCAAAATCTAATGAAAACTTGGTTCAGCGCAGATTTCCCGTAATTACACCCCATTCAGGCGTTATCAAAACCGAATCTCGCTGAGTAAACACAGGGGAGCTGAAACACACTCCAAAGGGCTATTTTCAATTTTCTTCTAAGCTTGAAATCCCGAGAATCCTCCACCCTAATCTTGGAACTAGAGAGCAAATGTCGCGCTATCAGCTCTCGTCAGAGTAAATAACGAGTTGAAAAATGACAGTAATAACTATCGGGGATAATGAGTGGGGTGGAAATGCCCTCAGGAATACAAGCTCTGCGCACACCAAATGTTGCATCGAATCGTTGTACTGCTCGCGGCTGGAAGTAAACAAACCATTGTTGACAGTTTTTGTGCCCGCTGTGAAATATATATACGCGCGTGTGTCGTTTTTGAATACAGTTTACGGTATGAAGTTAGGATTTAACATAAATGTGTAATTTTTATTGTTTTTTTTTACAGTGTGTAACAAAAAGGCTCATCAATACTAAAGGGTATAAATGTATGTACTTATCATTATGAACAACTTTTACTATGGGGCCAACCATGAAATTGAAAAAAAACCAACTGTTCCATACATTTTTCTAAACTTTTTGTGTGGAACACCAGTTTTAATTCGCGATTTCTGGGTTGGTAAAAGCTGCTCATAATGATGATACATACCTGTACATACATATATTGAAGTTTTAGACGTGAAAAAGCTAGGTTTCCCAATTTTTTATTTTTTTTATAGATAGATAGATTAACTCTTTATTGCCCACACTAAAGAAACAAGATAATATAAATAAATAATTATGTTTATCACCGGGACTTAATCGCGCACAAATAAGTTTATTTTTATTTACCTCGACGTTTAGACCATGTTCCAATGGCCGCGGTCACAAGCTGACTGAAGAATGCGAGTCATCTTGGTGAAAAATTAAAATAGTTATAATAGTATATAGTAATAGTAATATAAATAAAAGTGATATAATGATTTAAACAAGTCACTTTCTGGATAGGTGAAGATAAAGACCAATGATACCAAGTCTTGTAATTTCGCATTTCAAAAAGAAACGCAGTCATGCTTACACACTAATGCATTGTGGTAAAATATCTGTCACTCTGTGTCTGTCTGTAGTAGAGGTATATTAAACTAGGCAACCTTGTGCAAAGAAAACCTACCAACATGTGCAAGTTATAGTAATAGAGTAGTATTTTCGTTATTAAAGTAGTCTTTTCGTTATTAAAGTAATCATTTCGTTATTAAAGTAGTCTTTTCGTTATTAAAGTAGTATTTTCGTTATTATAGTAGTATTTTTTTGTTATTATAGTAGTCTTTTCGCTGATGTTTTTTTTAAATGTTGTATGATAATCTGCCAAATTAAATTTGTCTATATACGTCTTCCCTTACATTTTATGTCGGAGAAAACAGCAATAACTCTGCGTCTGCGTGATAGTCACAAAGTATCCTTATCAGAGCGTCTCATTTCCACTCAATCCTGTTTCACGTGCCATCATACGCAACACGGGGCTTCAGCTTTTTAAAGCGAGGGGAAAAACGAGCGAAAATTTATCAAAACTCCGGTGTTCTTTCCATTAGCACCATCTCAGATTGTCAGAGTTGTAAGCTTGTTGCTCTTAACGACGTAATATACGCGAGATGGTGTAATGACGTCATATACGCCTGATGGTACAGCCTCTAACCATTACATACGTCATCATCTCATGGGGAATTAGATATCCTCGAGACTTCTCAGCTTTCAAGTGACGCAGACAATAAAGGATCCACAAAGACGTAGAAAAGGTCACAGAGTTAGGTAAACTAATTTTATAGTATACTTGCAATGTTGATAAAGGGCCATTTAAAAATTTTAATTTTGCCGTACAAAACAAGTTTGTAGAGACGAAAAAACCTAATTTGAATTGTTTGCGAATAGCTAAGTAAATTCAGGCAAAAAAATTTATGAACGCAAATAAGAAATAGGCAAGGCAAGCTTCTGAATTTAGGCTCATAATAAGATATTCATAAAGATGTTCCGGTGAAACGACAAAAGATGGGGAAGTGGCTTGCTTTCAACCAAAATGTTAAAGAAAGAAAGAGACTTGTAATGCTTCAATGAACAAAAATAGGTAACTTATTTATCAGAAAATATATGAAACAGACTTGGAAGCTATTAGCAGATTTAGACATATATTCACTCTGTTATTGATTTTTTACTCAAACTTTATAAAATTAATATTAAATTGACAAGCTATTTACGAATTTTATAATAATTATAATAATAATCGTGAGAATCTCGTGAAGACCGAGAAAGACAAGCTCAGCAAGTTCCTTGACTTGGTCTTCGATTTAACCGCAATGGGGGATGTTGACTCGACGATCATTATCCCGATAGTCGTTTCGGCGAACTGTCTTATAGCGAAGAGCCTCGACCAATACCTCAAGAGGCTCTCGCTGGGCGGTTGGGTCAAGGGACAGATACAAAAAGCACGCATTGTCAGGAGGTTCCTCACTCTGCAGCCCTAACCACCGGCAGCTTGAGCCCTGCCCACTGCTGGCGGCACTCTAGTTTTTACGTTTTTTATAATTTGTATTTTTAATACTTTATACCTACACTACATATTGTAAAAAACCTAATAACTAAGAATGAAAATAAATAAGTGAATAATAATAATATTAATTACGTTTAATGTATACTTATAACAATTTTATTATGGTTATTTATCATCACCAACTATTTTTTCTTCTATTATGATCTCTTCGGCGCCATCTCTTTCAGTCTTGTACCCAATGATATTATAGTATTTATCCCAATGCTTGTATCAGTCCCAACTAAAGACTGATTCTTACCGCTTTAACAAAGTCTTCGACCAGTGATTAATCCGAAAATATGATGAAGTTTAACCCTCAGTAAAACTTCTCGGTTAATTAGCTGCATACACTACTTTTAAAAGCCTCTAGGTATTTGCATTATTAAAATGTACTAACAGATGTCCCCATGATACAAGTATACTCGTAAGTCCCGGTAAATGTATTATCTTGCCAGCAACATGCATAGGTATATATTTAACGTACAAGTACCTAAGCTACCTTTACTACAAATCCATAATTATTAATACGTTGCAATATAACATATTAGACGTTTAATCGCGACCCCTGGACCTTCGACATGAAAATCTAACCATTTGTCAGGGTTTCCCTACCATCGCCTGTCAGACGAACGTATCAAATATCATTGGAAATTAATCAAGAAGACTCGCATCTTAGAACGCTGCAGGGCGTCTCAAAACTTTTCCTGGGAAGGACGATTGCATTTATATTGTGAGTAAACAGAAATAGGGCTATTTGTTTCGTTTTTATCTTAATGTCAGTCTGCTTTGATGTTTATGGCGTGTATTTGTTGACTGTAGTGACAGGATTTCCCTTCATTTATTATGTTGTTTATTGTCACTTTATTGTATATTGAACTAAAATCGGACGAAAGTTACTCAACGCAACGCATGGCTAGTTCCATAATTGAATAGATGTCAACTCAGTTTTAACCGACTTCGCGCTGGGTGTTAAAACTCGCAAACGTTTCGTAATAAGTTTTCACCAGGTATTTTTTTTAAATTTTGCAGTTAGCCTATTGAACGTAAGTAGAAATTATTTTAGGGTTCCGTACCCAAAGAGAATCCAATTGTACCCTATTATTAAGCCGCCTACCGTGTCTGTCTGTCTGTCCATCTGTCTTTCCGGTCTTTACTGACCTATAATCTCGTGAATTGTAATAGATAGCCGGTTCAAAATGTTCACAGAATATTCGCTATACACTTAAATATCCTGACCTGGGTATGTCCTTAAACTGCAACCAGACCCACCGGAGGACGGGCAGCAGCGTCCTCTTAGTTAACGGTGGTGAGCATTCTGCGATCCCCAAGCCGCTCGCCAAGCGTGGGGATTATGGCAACACCCCTCTATTAAGGGCAGCAGTGGACGTTTTATGGCTGATTACGTGACGTGACAACTTAACTATCGCGGATTATCTAGCACTTGTAGTGAGTGGTACGGAACCCTCGTTCTCCGAGTCCTCGGATTTGACGGGGTTATTTTTTATTTGGGCTTGCCTGTGACCGTTGACCGCTTATGACTAAAACCAACTGCTACTTATTTTATAATCATACGTTTATGCTTATTATGCCAGTACAACAAAAAAATGGAACCTTTTATCTCCGGGGTTGGTTTGTCCCAAGGGCTGGCCTCAAATTACAGCTGAAGCATCCACCTTTGGTTCGCCACTTAGACGGCTTACAGTCTACCCGGATAACTCCGTCCCCTTCCCATGTATTAATATAATCGCAGGGAGGCTTTATTTTATACCAGTCGCACCCTAAAAGACAAAAGATGTATCACAGTCATAAGTCAGACGAATTAATCCATATAACTTGACAATAAAATGAAAGTAACATCTCGAGAAGTTAATAGAAATTTATTGCAGCGCGAGATTTTGATATTAATATTCTACATGCTTTTGTGCTTTGAATATTATCGCATTATTTTCCTCATTTTGATAGATTTTCGTGGGGTATTCCCGTTTGTGTTACAAACAGGCTATTTCACCCGATTGCTAAGAAGAAAGGTAAAAACTTTAAAAAATATAATTTTAGACACAACCCCACGTGTCCTTAGAAGCAAACCACTAAGAAAGAAATATTTAAACTTTTAAACGTAGTTCGACAAGGCGGTTCTGAACAAGATCACGGGCGTAAGCAACGAACGATCCTATCTTCGGATTGGTGACCGTGAGTGGCATTGATATCTGAGCTGCACCGTGGGTTGGATGACTCGTAAAATTATTGGTCCCGGTTCTTTCTTTCATATTTCTGTAAGAACAACCGTCGAGTAGGTGGTCAGAGGTAGTCCCATATACATTTTATCGAAATCGGTTCAGTAGTTTGGTTTATAAATCAAAATTACTAGAAAATATGAAGATGTCATCCAGTTAATCGAAGTTGAAGTCGGTTGTTTTTTTAAAGGTATTATTATTATTTTTAAAAAACGTATAACATAACTAATCTAATAAGTATTTTAATCGCCTTTGTCCTTATTAACTAGGGTAATACAAGGTCAAAAATAAACTAGTATACCTATTTTCCCTAATTTGGTTGAAATCTTATCAAAAGGGGCTGGCTCCATAGAATAATTTTACGGTATACCGCCTCCACATTGCTCGCTGCACCGTGGACCACATTTCAAACAAATTGAAAATCAATTTAACGAGGGTCCCTATGAAGAACGATGTCTTTAGTAGAAGGGGATCGGTATATGATAGTACAATCAGGTTCACGTTCAATTCACACAGAGTTTCCCGACTCCCTTTTATATTGTTACACAAATGTATAGCACAGTCTAAATTATGGCTATCGATCTAAAACGATCTAAAATCAAAATAAGTACTAAGTTTTAAATAAATATTATTAAATATTTTTGTATGGAGTGATTCCACACTTATGGTATTTCTATGTTTTTAAAGCTTAAACAGGAAGAAAAATCATGACCTCTGAGACATAGAGACATAGAGACTGCTCGTATGCAGGTTCGAGTCCTGCCAGAGGTCATAATATTTTTTTCTGTTTAAGCTTTAAAAACATATAAATATTATTAGTTTAAGTACTCGTATAGTATAATTTTTTCAGTGGTAAGTACCTATTATTTTACCTTTTTCAAACTTTTCTGGTGATTTTAGTTCCGATGACAATAAAATAATAATTATGATACAATTGAATCAATCTAAGGATGGAGCTGGAATCATCATCAGCCCGGAGACGTCCACTGCTGAACGAAGGCCTCCCACTTAGACCGCCACACTATACAACATGCCATTTGCATCCACCGGTTGCCCGCGACTTTTAAAATGTCGTCGGTCCATCTAGTGGGACGCCTAATGTCTTCCGGATCGCGGTTGCCACTCAAGAACCTTTCTTCCCTATCGGTTATCAGTATAGCTATAGGAATAGGTATAGTTAATTTTGAAACTTAGGGTGTAAAACAGAATAGATGCTATAAATTCGAGTTTAGAATCGTCTCAATTACACATATGTAATGTATTACTTTCATACTTTTCTCTTGTTAGGGAGTTTTTTTTGTTTAAAATTCATTTTCATTGAAATGCATCTTAGCTAGATCCTCCAAGATATGCATGTTTTTTTAAATAACTATGGTTAATTTTTATCAAAAATGGGTCAAAACCACGTCAGTTTTCATAATAAAACTATCGTTAAATTTGGCAACATTTAGTTGGAAATTGATTAACAGTATTCTTGATCAGATTCGTTTATTATTTAACAATTTTAGTACCATTAGACAAAAAACAGCTTTACTACTGCTGCTTTGTAAAAAAAATATGTTTAAAACAGCATAACTGTGTAGTATGATATTTGAAAAGTACCTATAGATCTTAAAGTTCCTTTTTCATAGAATACACTATGAAAAAGCAACTTCAAGATAGAGCTTGAGAAGTTTGTAATTTAATGTAGCGAAGTCAAGTCTTCTCGACTCTAAAGACACGCCAACAAGCTAAGGGGTAGAAAATAGGAAAATACATCACCTTAAAGCGAGGGAAGATTCATATCAGACAGGAAATTCGACGCGTCTCGCCTCGCGAAGTAGATTTTTTGAAAGCAACCCACCTCCTTTCGCTTCCACATATGGACTACCTGATTCATGAGTTTTATCTACCATGAAATGTGTGACTTAGAATTGAATATTACCGTCGTGTTCATGTATCGGAATGAATACAAGTATAATATTTGGGAAATCGTAAATTTTTACTTATTTTATTCGAATACTTCAAATTACTGGATGAGTTGCATACGGTTTATTATTAACTATTTAAATAAATTTATTCTTCGGTTGTCGTACAGTGTGGCGGTCTTTATTCAGCAAAGGACTCCGGGCTCTAGGTCTCCGGGCTGCTGCTAATGATGACTTTTTATTAAATGCAGATTGCAATCGTGTCTTGTTCATTATTCTTTAATAAACATAACAAGACTGGGACGCAATCGTAAAAAAAACTCATCTTAAATTCCGAACATTTTCCAGCATGCAAACTGGAAACTCTCTCAAAGTGAAACAAGTATCCTAATAAAGTACACGCAATTCACAAAACACAATCACTTTTCCGCCTCCCTAATTTTCGTATTGAAATCGGTGTCAATAAAAAATGCATCAAAGTTAGGGACAGAGGTGAATAACGCGCAAGACATGTAACTCAATTTTCCGTACAAAAATTGGCATTCTTTTGTGCGTTAGCATTCGTTGATTCTCGCCCCATCACTACGATACAACGATTATTATTACGTTCGAAAACCCATCAAAAGTTACAATTGAAAAGTTAAAGTATTCCGGGTGGGTTTGAGTCTCCCCCGTCTATCTACAAATGAGTTTGCAATAGAAATATTCTTTTGTTAACATGCTCATGCTTCGCACTTACCGTAGACTTAATTACATCTGAATACTTTAAAAATTCTGTTGCTCAACTCTTTAATTTTCTTTTGGCATGTGAACAATTTTGTTTCACACTTTTCTCTTGTTAGGGAGAATAAGCGTATTTTTTTATGTTTACATTAAAATTTTTTGTGCGTCCTTAAATTTTTATAAATAGAACGATGCCGTAATTAGTCGCTAAAGGTAAATGTGAGTACGTACTGTTACGCAGAATGAAACTAATGCTAAGTGTAATTTACTCATAAATTCCTGCCATTATTGATGTTATTTTCTAAGTAATTGCACTCCTTATTTTTTACACGATAAGTTAAGGGAAAACCCAAGAAAAGAAATAAGTATGTCCAATGTACATCATCTGCATATAGATGTATAATTATGTATATTTATTTGAAATCAGGAATGGTAACTGTTTAAGTGATGTCATAATAAATTTATGAGATATCCCCACGCACACCATAAAGAGGTTTGAAAATATTTATCTTCTCCCCTGTCCCACATATAGATAAACATATTATGTTAATCACAAACAAACAAAACTGAAAGCGAGGTATTTAATCAGATGTCCTGTTTACGATTATATTCTCTGACATAACATAAAATAACAATACCTATATAGACCTATATAGCATAATAATAACAACACATTAATACGTCATAACGTATAATAATCTAGTCTAACCATAATAATCTAGTCTAGTCTTTATAATAAGCTGCATTGCTGTGTCACAGTAATGCAGCTTATTACAAGAAGCACAGGAGATAATCTCCACATTTTTTCAGACTTTAAGTATCATTATGTGCTTTGGATAGCACCAAAATTAAATTCACTAATTTCTACAGATAACACAAAACACCTCCTACAAGCATACAACAACATAACAAAACAGCGGATTGTTTATCGTGTAAACTAAACTGTACAATCGATAGTCCATCCTCAACCAAGCGGAACTTTATCTCGCTGCGCTGCATTCCAAAACAATTTTATTAAACTTCCTCGCGCCCGGCTATTGTTAAACTGAACACTCGATGCAACTCCCTAAAATTCTTTTACCCAACTTTTCCCAAAAACAAATTACCTTTATTCCCCTGCAAGCGCACCTTAGAGCCCCGCCTTGAATAATTAATACAATGGAAGGTTAAAATCGTCCAAGTGTCAACTTCCCCTAACTCAAAAAAAAATACGACACCATCAAAAGTGTGGTCTTAGTCGACGGCTAGACCTTTTATCTTCGCGAGGGTTGTTTATTTAATTTCGCTTATTTTATTCGAATTGACATTGATTTAGGAAAAGTTTTACAGAGATACGTGTCAGAGCGTATTTGTATTTTTCAAGTTTGGGTGTGTATGGGGTCTGTGTTCTTTTGATCCTGATTGAGGAATTTATGCCGTCTGAGTAAATTATATTTGCTGTGAAGTTTTTTCTTGCTTCTCAAGCCATAAAAAGAAAAACAATAGTGATGTGACGTAAGGTTTATAGAATTGAGAATTGAGCAATATATATACCTACTTGTATTGTTTTTTTTATGTAACATGCTTTTGTGTTTTCATAAAAAATTACCATTCCTTTCTTAATGTTACTATGCTCACATCTTTTTACATTTTGCTACGTCCCCTTCTGATTAGGAGGGGAATTACCATCGATAAAATTTTCAACCATAAATAGACGATTTTATAATGTGTATAAATGTATTATAAACGGAACACACGGAGATCGACAAGCGTCTCCTTCTTGGTTGCCCTTCTTGCTTCTTTCTTCTTGCTCTATGTCTTATTTTGACTGCATGAAAAGATAAAAGAGAAAAACCGGTGCATGCACCGGTTTTTTTTATAACGGAAATAAGTCGCGCTTGACCAACTCGCCTGTTGGTAAGTGACGATGCAGTAGAAGATAAATCACACAAACTTAAAGATACCTATTCGCTATGACCTCGAAAAATATGATTAAAACTGTAGTGAGTCTCTTATAAATAAAACAAAAAATGTCAAGCCCACAATACCCAAATACAACCACTTAATGCAGTTCGAATTTGTTTGTGCTAAAATTAGTATTACTTCTTCTTCTATATATCAACTCTATTTATTATAATCTACCAATACGTGTCATTGGATTAATTATGAAACGCAGAGGCTATTATATCTATTTCAATCGATACACCAGTCACGTGACCTATCCCTGATAAAAACCAGCCAATACAAACTTTCAACAAAAGCATTCTGTTTTTTTATACTTTTGCGTAAGCAATGCCCTTTAAATCCCGACAATAATTTCCCTTGGGGCTTCAGTTTGGCCTTTGACTGGGGAGACTTGGACAGCGGGGTGACCAAGCTAAGAACTTACTGGGAGTACGGCTAGGGTCACTCTTGGGCCGTCTATTGTTCCTTGACGTTTATGGTCACCCAAAAGTTATAGTTAAAGGTCAAAACTCGGACCCCAGGTAATTTTAAGACAATTAATATTGAAAAGCCTTTCAAAACTCACTGTAGAATTGAGCGCTTATCTAAATGGCAGGAAATTGGTTGCCGAAGATTTATTTGAATATTTTGTGGCGTTCATAGTTTAGTGCTCGCTATTCATTTGTTTAGAATTTATCGTTGGAAATGTGAATAGAATAAAGTTATGAAGTGGGGATCATGGTTTAAACGCAGTAAATAATACAAACAAAGGGGTATAAGTGCTTCTATTCTTCATTAAGAGTTTGATATTGTGCCAGCTTTTAGAACAAATAAATGTTTGGTAAAACTTATAAAGTCATTATAGTAATGTTCTGTTTGTTTGTTACCCTTTGACGACTAAACAACTAATCGAATGGCAGTAACGCACGTCACGCAAAAATAAATAGTTATTCCTGAAAACTAAAAAGTTGTGGTCAAGACATACAGCGCTCGTAATTAAATCATCATCATCATCGTCGTCAGCGACAGCTTATACGACCCAATTGCAGGGTATAAGCTCCTTCCCTCCTTCGCCAATCTTCCGGTGCTTCCACAGAACTTTTAAATATGATCCCGACATCGGTTGGTTGGTCCAGGACTGCGCTTACCATTACGTATTACGTAATCTTATAATTTTCATAACGATTGTAAACATGTTTGACTCGTTATTGAAATACTTATAGTACATACATGCGTACCTATTAGGTAAATAATTCCTTGCTTAATTTAAATAGCAAGAGCTTTACCAGTAATATACATAAATAAGAGATCTATCTCTAATATTCACTGCATGATGCAACCCTATCTTGAGAAAGCCCCAAGGATCTAACATGAGTCTTTGTGGCGTCCTACAAACACGAAGCCAATATTTTCCAGCTTGTATGAAATGCAAATACAATTTAAAAGTTTACATATTTTGTCTTCTACTATGAAGATACGCCTACCACGGACTTTTTTATATTATACTGTGTGTTCGGTTATTTGACTGATGTATCTTGAGATTCAGTACACGATTCTGAATCCAACTGTGTAAAAATGCTCATAGCGAAACAGTTTTACAAGTTTGACAAGTTTTAGAAATTTAATAAGAATAGTTACTTAAATATTTTTTATATTTTATATTATTGGTTGAATTATGTAGTCTAATATTATGTATTGAAAATAGTAGACTTCGCGAGCAGAAACTTCCATGTCATGTTCAAATTACCGTTTTGGCGAAAATGCCCACAAGCCCACAAATAAAAAAATTACCGATGACAAAAAAAACCACATGAAATTGTAAAACCTGTATGCCATATTTCGTCAAGATTAGTTAAAAACTTCTTCCGGGGTTATTTTTATCTTTCTGGACTTTTTTATCCGGAGAGTAAGGGAATTTTGCCAGTTATTGCAAAGGCTTCATTCGCTTCACTCGGTAGGTCAATTTTCAAATTATTGTATTATATTATTTTCCCGTATGAGAAGCTTGGGTCTTTTTGACAGCGCTCTAATTCCATGTATTTAAGATAAAAATTATCGAATAAATTTTTGCAACATAAATGGTAAGTTTATTTTACAAAGTTACCATCACGAAGTATTCAGAACAGGTTTTTTTTTAATATTTCATGAACTTGACTCGAAATGTGACTGGTGTACCTATCTATCATCTATCAATCTATAATCTTCTATAAAAGGCTCTGTCCTGACTGATTCACTGACTGACTGACAGACAACGCACAGCCCAATCCGCTGCTGGTCGTAAAGACTTGAAATTTGGAGGGTGTATTCGTCTCGATGCGTAGGGATGTACTAAGAAAGGATTTTTCGAAATTCAACCCCTAAGGTACCCCTTTGTTTTTGTACTTTTAGTCACGAAAATTTGGATTTGGATAGTTAATTTAAAAAATAAATTGACATGGACTATTTAGGGGGGGGGGGGGGGGGGGGTGGGGTTTGGTAGAATTGGTAGAGTCGGTAGTGTTGGGAGAGTTTTGGGCGTTATGATGCGCATTGGGTCTGGATAACCCAAAGAATATTATACCCAATTAAAAGCTTGTGAGAATTGAAAGGTGAACAGTTTGCAATTTGATAAAATAATTATGTTTTTTTTTTGTACTGCGTACCTAAACTTTAAATTATTACTAATACTTAAACTGGAGAGCTAGATGCTCCAAGTACTGAAAAAGTTTTTTAATCTATCCAATTGTCACGTATTGTAAAGGAATAAATAAATAAAATTGTAGAATGATACTTTACGAGAGTATTCGCTCGAGAATAGACAAATAAAAAGTTTTTTGCACCGAAGTTATTTATAATGCATACTCTTCTTAGAATTTAACTACGTACAAACGAACTTCTGTAAAAGCTTTGAAACTATCAAGATATCTATTTAAATTTGCAAAGAACTATAGGTACTCATGTTTTGTACCTAATATCAAAGCTAAATTAGAAAATATAATGGACAATAATTCTTTTCGCGGGTCAATTAGTCAAATATTTACTAAGAGTTCTCTGAAATTAAATTTACTTTTGCAGTGTCTCTTTGGCGAGTCACAAATTATATTACTGAAGCTAATACAGAAAAGTTATTCAACAAACTCTTTAGAAAGTTGAAAGTCAAAGCCTCTCCCGGAGTAATAATCCCTTGGCGTCTCTCTGTGCCTAAGTTTTATTTTAATAATAAGCCTTTGGAGCATCGTCTGATTTTTTTCTGGTCGCCTGAACTATGATTTGTTTGTTTCTTTGAATTAAAGCAATTTGAATCAAAATGCGAGACAGAAGAAAGGTGATTGGGCCATATTATCCACGACGCTGCTGGCCCAGTTGAGGGGTTGGCAGATTTACATACGCTATTGAATTCCTTTTTAGGTTTCTACCTGCATACATCCGGACTACTATATTTATGTGTTGATGTGAGTGTTTTTTTATTTTTATTTTTTTTATTTAAGCTCCGAAGAGTTGTTACGGGCCTTAGATTTGAACCAGTGACTTCGTGATTTCAAGTCAAGCGGTCTCCTGATTTTTACGGCTTATTACGCTTCCTAGATTTATGAGTATGACTTAACACGATGATAAATAAACTGAAATTGCGAGAAAAACCAGTCGAGTATTCACAATGTGACACACCGTATTCAATCTGAATTATTAATTTCATCACCATAAAATACTTCGGGCCAATGTAAAATAAACTTCTTACGGGACGAAGCATGAAATAAGGAATCATAATTCAAATCGAAAAAAGTTTTCCGAGTCCGGGTAATTTTTCCCATCTTACGGCAAGTTTCTCTTGAGGGTCGTGGGTCGCCTCAAGGAAATCTAAGAGAGGGTTTACATTTTTAGCCTTTCACCGTGTTTTCCTCCACACTTTTATATCGCCTTTTGATTACTCTCTCAACAAGTTATGCATATTGTAAAAGTCTGCGGTGTCGCGCGTACACGAATTTTTGGTGTTTTCTTTAGACATTCTTGATGCCTTTTGTTGCTGGATGTGCTATTTTTGTATCTTTTTATTTTATCTCTCTCGCTTCGTTATGAATGGAGCCTTTTTATGTTGATTATATTTTCCATCTACCTCTAATAATATGATCCAAAAATACAGCTTCGGTTTATTTTCAGCGAAACTGAAAAAAAAAAACAGTGTAGGTGTGAGAGCGGTAACTAATTAATTCAGGAGTTTAAAAACGCTGCGATGTTTTCGCTCTTAAGAGTGCGCTTAATGACAGAAAAATATCAGATATCACCCGCGCGCCTTGCATTAGTTTAGAGTCGAAAATCGCATGATATAATTGATGATGATAATGGCTTTGAGCAATTTAGGCGCGATTTTATTTAATTATTCTAAGTATAACAATGAAATTAAAAAAAAACCGGTTACTTAGCTAAAACATTAGCCTGGCTGCTGTTTAATTCGTAAAAAATAATGTGGTGTTGTCGCTGATAATTTAGAGAATTTGAATTAAAACAGTTATTTAAAAAAAAAAATTTTTAATAATCTAGATTATTATCCAAAATTATATTCGGTTACTCGGCATTCTATAGGGTTTTCCACTACCTGTAGAATTTTTATTTATCTGTATATTTACGTTCTTAATTATTAAACGATGTGTTTAAAAATACACCTTTTACTTACTTTTGGCATTGGTCGCCCTTAAAGCAGTGCTAACACTTCGTGCGCTGTTAATTCCATTTAAGATGCCAGATCCACCCTAATTGTTATCGGCATGGCGACCCTTAATGGTGTTTCTAATGCGACTAATGTATTTTCGGGACATTTTGCAGCTTGCCTTGGGGCCATTTTTCTGTTTGTATGCGCGCAATCCCCTGTCCCTCCAGTCACGGTAACTGTGTTATCTGCGAATATGGTCCCAATTCTCTATTGTCCATCCCTGCAGTGGTAGTGTGAAAATGCAATGAACATAAATAACAAATGTAGGATCGAGAGGACGTAAGTGTTTCTGAGTCTTTACGTAGCGTATTAGTGTCGCCGAATATAACAACCTATATAGTATATTATATACTATGTATAAACGAGTCATGTTTCTTTCCCACTTTATAAAAAAAATATGGCTGAAGCTTTAAAGTAGTAGTAAATTATAGATGTTTATACTCATCATCATCATCAGCCCGGAGACGTCCACTGCTGAACGAAGGCCTCCCGCTTAGACCGCCACACTGTACGACAACCTGCTATTTGCATCCACCGGTTGCCCGCGACTTTTACAATGTCGTAGGTCCACCTAGTGGGAGGCCTTCCTACCCTGCGTCTTCCGGTTCGCGGTCGCCACTCAAGAACCTCTCTGAAACGTGGTATTTAACTGCTGGCCTTTTGGAGAAACTCAGAGTCACGCAACGGGCAATGGAGAGAGCTATGCTCGGAGTTACTTTGCGTGATAGAATCCGGAACGAGGATATTCGCCAAAGAACTAAAGTTACCGACATAGCTCGCAAGGTTTGCAAGTTGAAGTGGCAATGGGCAGGCCACATCGCTCGAAGAACTGACAACCGATGGAGAAGACAGGTTCTTAAGTGTTTATACTCGTGCATACATAATTATTATCAAAACCTCTTTCAAATTTGCTGTTGCGAGGTGTAGGTGAGGTAGTGAGGTGTTGTAGAGGTGTCGTATTATTATTACAACAATCTGGTGCTATACACACTAGTGGTGCTTGCCATTTTTCATTCGTCTTTCATATCCAGTTTGACTTCGAATGTAGATACATCTAAATATTATATTGTTATCCCACGCATTCTCTATTTTCAACTGACTTCAAAAAAGGAGGTTCTCAATTCGACTGTATGTTTTGTATTTTTTTGTATGTGTGTATGTTACGCGATTACTCCGCCAATTATTAACTGATTTTGATGATTCTTTTTTTGTTTGGTAGGTAATACTTTAGAAGTAGTCCCATATATATTTTATCGTAATCGGTTCATTATTTTGGCTTTTAAATCAAAATTACTAGAAAATATGAATCTGTCAAGATGTCATCCAGGTATTCGAAGTAAGTATATATATATATATTTTTTTTGTAAGTGTCTAAATTATGTAATATTTGCAATCCGAATCCACTGTTTTAGCCATGTCGAGCGCTTGCTATTTTGGATCATGGGATCGTTCTGTATTTTTCAACATGTTACTGTATTATGCAATTTCTATGATCTGCTGTAAGTGCCTAACAAATCTATAACTATAAAAGGCTTTGTCCTGACTGACTGACTGACTGACTGACTGACTGACTGACATATAGACAACGTACAGCCCAAACCGCTAAACGTAGAGACTTGAAATTTGGAGGGTATGTTTTTGGAGAGGTGTAAACGCCCAATAAGAAAGGATTTTTCGAAAATCAACCCCGAAGGGGGTTAAATGGGGTGTTAAAGTTTGTATGATGCTTTTTATTCTCTGGTTCGATTGATACAAAACTTGGTATACGTATTCTACTATAAAAATAAGAAGATACAGGTGTCACAGTTTTTTCAAAATCAGCTCCCGTTAGTATTAAAAAAAAACTAAGTTTTAGTGATAGTACGTTTGTTTCTCCTTAACTTTGTAACGGCTGTACATATTAAAATGAAATTTGGTATAGGGATGGGGATAGATGTGGGGATGGGGGTGGGGGTGGGGATGATACTGGGAAAGGAGACGGGACGGAGATCGGCATGTTAATATTAAGATTACAATTGGTATCGGGATGGGGATGGGGTGGGGATGGGTGGGGATTTGGTGGGGACAGGTGGGGATGGGATGCGGATGTGGATGAGGCTGGGAACGGGGATGGCCGTGTCCATATTAAGATGAAAGTTGAAATCGGGATGGGGGTGGGGATGGGATGGGGTTCGGGATGGGGATGAGAGAGGGAACGGGGATGTGGACCCCCGTCCACATGGGCGTGTTCATATTAAAATGACATTTGGTATCGGGATGGGGATGGGGAAGGGGGCGCTTATAGGGATGAGGCTGGGAATGGGGACGGGGATGGGCGTATTTATTGGTCGGCTGAACAGATGGAGCTGCATTTTTGGATAGGTAGTTATAGCATAAGGTTCGGAAACGGACATAGGCTATTTTTTTGTAGGTCCACGCAGACGACTGTTTGACGGACATATTTATTATAGATACTGTACAGCCTAAGCTGCTAAATTAATTTTTAATATTAAATTAACTTACTTTTAAATGCCTAAACTAAATTTTGAGTGGTGTAAACTTACACTCAGCTCAAGCTGTGGTAGCTTCAGTGAGATCAAGCTCGACTCACATTCTTGGGGTCGCGGGTTCGAACCCGGGCGAGCCCGTTCCAATTAGTTCTTTGAAACTTACGCATGGATAATACCACTGGCTTTTCGGTGAAGGAAAACATCATGAGGAAACCTTCATATTTCAGGAGAAGAAATACGATAGTGTATGTGAATCCGCCAACCTGCACTGGGCCAGCGTAGTGAATATGGCCCAATCAGGGTAGGCCGATATACCATTAGTGTTAAGGGCTGATGCAGAGAAACGCACACTCAGCAACGATTTTGAAAAATTCGCAAGGGGTTCAATGTATCATTAAAATACCATTTTGCCGAAACCATTAATTTAAGGCTGTTAAGTTTTTTGACTTAAGAGATAAGATAAAATAAACATAAACATGTTTAAGAATTTTCAAACAATTTCAAAACTGGAAGGCCACGGGTCAGTTTTTCATTTGAAAAAAAAATGTTATATTTATAGATTAGCTAATCGAGTGTTTATGCGTAAGAAGATAAATATTTTAAACACATGTACTTGATCCGGTGCACGCACCAAGCACAGCGCTTTCGAAACGTCCATCCCGCGTCGGCTCAGATACGTTAAAACCCGAGTATGACGCGCTGTACCTCGAGCGCGCCCCACTCCAACCCACACCGAGTCTACCTAAGCGATCAGTGCAGCACTGTATTTTATCGAAGTTTCGTAATTCTTGCGATATTTTGGTAATCTTTTTACGTTCTTTGTTATCATACTTTTTCTGCTTAAGCTTATTTCATTTCATTGACTCTGTTTATACGGTATGCAATAATGATGATGCTGTAAACTATCCAGTTGAGTTTTTAAATTCATTAAGACCGCCCCGCTGGTCGGTCTTCTGGCCGGTCGCTGGCTACCATATCAGAGGCTTATCCTGAAGAAAGGTACACCCGTCATGCTCCTTCGGAATTTAAGACCACCCAAATTGTGTAATGGAACCAGGTTACAAGTAAAAATGCTGCATCGTAATCTGGTTGAGGCCATCATTTTGACTGGGTGTGCCCATGGCGAAACAGTGTTTGTGCCGCGTATTCCCATGATTTCCAGTGACTTACCTTATGACTCCAAAAGGCTTCAATTTCCTCTAAAAGTTTGTTTTGCCATGACCATCAATAAGGCTCAGGGTCAAACTTTAAAATACGCTGGTATTGATTTAAGGCAGGACTGTTTTTCGCATCGTCAGTTCTATGTGGCTTGCTCGCGAGTTAGCTCCCCTGAAAGCCTGGCTATTTTAGCACCTTCCAACAAAAAAATCAAAAACGTTGTCTACAAAGAAATATTGTAATCTTTCGGGTCAAAGGCCCCGGCAACTATAGCGTCATTAGCAGACATTTTTAGGGTTCCGTAGTACTACGAGGAATTCTTATAAGTTTGTCATGTCCATCTGTCTGTCTGTTTAAAATTCAACAAGACGGCTTTGTTTTGAAGTAAGTATTGCAAACGCGACATGCCAAATTTGGTCATCCTCAAGAAAACTTAAAGACTTGCAAGCGGCTTGGAAAAAATGCAATAATATACGTATTTTAGTGATTCAATTGAGTTGGGCCCCGATTTAACCGAATTCCAGTATTCAACATTACTACGCGGGCAAAGCCGCGGGCAAAAGCTAGTAAATAAATAAAAGTCGGATGTTTTTTTTTAAAGCGTATTTTATTTACTCACAATAAGCTTATATGCAAATCTCTTTGTACCACTAGCGTTCGTCTTGATGGACTATAAAAACAAATCTTAGTCAAAACTTTCCTTATTGTCTCTAAACGGAGTTACTTATTTACAAGAAAAGCCGTTATTAGTGATCGATCCGGCGCTTACCGTAGTAATATAGCCTTCCATGTAACCGGATGAGTTTTATTTCTCCCAATTTTATGACTTTAATCGTATTAGGGAGAAACAAATAAAAAAGTAAAGAAGGTATTGAGAGTAAACAATACACTCGAGTCGGCGAGACTCGTAAAGCCGTTCGTATAAACGTAGCAAGGCGGTAAATTAGATTTTATTTTATTTCTTTAACAATTTGCGGCCGGACACAGACAAAGGGCGCATAGGTTCGATGCCGTGGTCAGCAATTCAAAGGTTTATGCGGGTACTTTTATTACTTACCTACGCGCTACTAGTGTTGTGCAATTATCGATAAATATTTTATTTTATTTTTTATGCAATGGAGTGCGAGACGAGTGATACGTTCGCCTGGTGGTAAGCATCACGCCTGCCCATAACAGTAGCAGTGCCAGAAATGTGAAATTGCGAACAAGATTCTGCTCTGCACTGCAGTACACCAACTCCTACCTGAGATATTGATTTTTCATCTACCGTTTTAAATACATAATTTGAATGTTAACGGAAAGGTATGTTTTATTTATTGTCAGGTGATATAGATCATATGAGAAAGATCTTATATTTTTAAATGTTTTGTTACCTTCACATAGGGCGTTTTACGTGACCGACCGTGTTCGAACCATCCCTGGTTCGATTCCTAGACAGGCAGAAATGTTCGAGAGGTTTTGAATATCTACTCTAGGCAAGGTCAGTTGTTCGATGTTCGTGTCTCTCTAAATGTTATATAGAGCATCCTAAACGTACGGAATCTGCATTAGGTAGCCATAAGCTTAAAGTGTTATTTTTATCTTTTTAGCGATTTATTGTCATTATGTTTATCATATTTATATTTTTTAATAAATAAATTGTTAGCATTTATTAACGAAATAATTATGCAGTTTAATCGATGCATGCCCATCTCTACCTGTCACGGTGTCCGCGGTAAGTTCGCACTGACCACAGTCCGCCGTCCAACCGGACCCCAATCGCCAGCCATTGTACCATGTCCTCGTTCCCATTAAAACACCGTTAACCATTCTTTATTGTTTTATCCACCATAAATGTCCCGGACTCCTGGGAAATACCAAAATACTCCATAAGACCACGATTCCACGGTTTGCCAATGAGTTCGCCCTTTATTACGAAAATTTGCAGTACTTAAATCATTTAATACGATCATGAGACCGTTCTAATTGTGCAGTTTACAATCTGATTCGGCCGTTAACATTTTAATTACAATAGGCGGGTGAAATATTTTAAGATCGTGTTACTTCGTGCTTGATTAGAAATTTTAAAATTGTTTACGTTTATCGATACCCACGATAATTCTGGTATGCCGTTCTCTTAGAAATATTAATTCACAGCTCTATCTACCCGTTCTTTGAAAAAGTTTGAATTTGACCCACAGAAGGTTTACCGCAAGATTTTTAAAAGAAAACTTTTAAATACCTAGTTTTTTAATATACTCACTTATCATATTTTGTGTGCTATCATCATCATTCATCATTGACAGCTTATTCAGCCCAGTGCAAGGCATAAGCGTGTATCCTCTGTCTTTTGCCAATCTTCCCTGTTTAGCGCCAATATTGTCTGGGCTGAATCTATTTCAGATCACATACTTGCTTATTCAGGGCGCGATGGGTGAATAAGAATTACTTCAAACTTTTAGATGTGTATTGTTAATGCTAACAGTGTTGTCTAAAACATGTCTAAAGTAAATAGTTAAAAGAAAAGTTTAACCAAATACAATAAAACTAGCCAGCCGTGTAAGGGCGCAGCAGTTCATTACGTCTAGCAACAGAGCACCTATCTCTTGGTAATTCTAATTCCGTCGAGCAACTGTTAAAGTTAAAGGTGTTTTAGCACTAACTCTCGAAGTTAGAATGAGCACATCGACTTTCGGTTCACCCTACCGTGGCAGTAATGGCTGGAGCCTTCATTCGGCGGTGGAAAACTTTACCGTCGATAATTACTGAAGTGCGAACGGCAGCCGATTTCGTGATACCAGTTACCGCTATGCAGGTACAATTTAACAATTATCTATTGAACCGTACCTTGCTTGTAAGGAGTTTTATCCCATAGCCATATTTTTATTAAATCAAAATAAAACATTTATAGATATCGTGCTACCTAGATAGAGAGATTAACTCTTGATTATTCAGGCCTAAAATTACATTTACATTCTCAGGTTTAATGTTATAAGTTCGTCCGTAAAAAATATTTTTTTGAGATGATTTTTAGGTCACTTTTGGTTAAAATCAAAAATTTTTTTTTACTTTTAACCACATATTACATGGGCCAATAGCATAAAGGCATAATCAGCCTTTTTAATGGTCTGCTGCTGGACTTATGCCTATTAGGCCATATTTACAAAGCTGGTCCGGTTGCGGGTTGGTGGATTCTCATACACCATAAAATTTCTTTTGCGGACGTATGCAGGTTTCCTCATAATGTTTTCCTTCAGTTTTTCCTTTTTCTAGAGCCAACGGAACTTCCATCAATTCTACAACAACTTTTTTATGATATCATGCAATAAGAGAAACGAGATGCTCTCCTAAAGGTAAAAGATACGCACAAGCATTGCTATTCAGCGTGGCAATGCCACCAGCATGCTGGGTAGGTTTTGAGCATTTGGCAATGATTTCTATGTATTTCTATCATTTGGATTGTCTCTAGACTTTCATCGGTCTGCATACACTCTCTTTGTTTTTTTTGTGTAGTAGGCTAAGTTGTTTTTGTAGTTTGTTTTAGTTAATAAAGGCTTATGCCCGTAAAAAAAGATAACGCCTGCCCATTACATCAATATCCGGAACATTCATAAAAAAAAGTTTATGGCATCATTTAATCGTTATTATGCTCTTGTGTATTGGTTAAAGCTATTTACGACCTGATTGACTCGGCCCCTTCTGAACAATAGTTTCTTGAAGTCGAATTTAGATCGCCATAAGTTAGCTGGCGCATAGGAAAGTATTCTCGCCGATCCCGACACTTCGCTGAATTATAGATGGACCGCGCTGCCGCCGCGTTGCGATGTCAGTCGTGTGATTTTGAGACAATCTGATTTTGTGTTCTCCCCGCTTTTGCCCCTGAATCTTTTATTAGATTGTTCCTGCGGATCCTGTATATCCCCGTTACGACTAATAGCCGTGCGGTCTACGTATTATCTTCTCTTTGTTTACTTGCGACGTTTGTTCTGTGTTCTGCCGCTTGAATACGGCTGATTTGATGCGGATTTGAGTTTGCTCTTCTTAATTAGATCGGTGATCTGTGGATGGAGTTTGGGGAGCGCGCGTTATCCGCCATGACGCTAAATTAGACTTGAGACGGAAATAGCCGCCTATAATATCGAAAAGCGAGCCATACATTTTGATTAATTCATTAGTATGTTTGCTACCTGACGGGAATCCTAGAGCGGAAAGCTTGCCCAAATTACTTAGTATTTTTTTTTGTGGGCAAGTAGGTAAAATCCATGAAACCTAACTACCATTTTTGTTTTATTTATACGGGAATACTCACGTTTAATTAAATCGGATACTCTGACTATAGTTTCGATCATATCCGGTGACCTTTTTCAAAGAGTGAAAACAGAGCCCGACGCGCGTGTAGCTGCGTCCTGCTTAGCACTGCGGGCCGCAGTACCTAACTACCATATTATAGGATTATATTATCCAGATCGATGATAGTCTAGAGACAATCCAAATGCTCAAGCCAGTCAAGTTACTTAATTGGATAATAAAGACAAAAATACTGAACAGTCTGTTAGAATTTGCAATACATACGATAATTTAAAGAATCCCAGAGACATGTTAAAATCTTTTACTCTACATATTTTTTGATGGTTTCTGTACAAGAGTTATTTTGGGTCTAGAATCGCGTATATATGTTCGTTATATAATCAAATCTATGAACCATTTATATGTGTTTTAATTGAATATGACTTGAAAAATTTGACGAAATAAACCCTAAACAAAGAAAAAGCGGGAGAAAAGTATGAAATAAAGTTTTTTTTTAATAACCGCAACAGACATTATTAGCGTTTGGTTCCTTGTAAAAGTTAGCCAAAGCAACGGTTAATGCGCAAAAGGCATCCCCCATGCATTCAGCTACCGAACTTTTCCTAATTAATTGCAAGATTTTAATCATGGCACTGACGTAAAGGAATTATCATGGACCGCTTAATTTCTCCGGCGCCCTTTGGCATCTTACCATAATGCGTTATTGCAAAATTGTAATCAAGGGTGTGAGCCAGTAATTAAATTATGCAGCCTGTCGTATGCACTGCTTGATAATAAATCTTCTATGTTTATTTAGGAGCTATATTTTACTTTAGCAATAAAGTTAAGAACACCCTACGGTAGCCAGTTTGAAATAATAGGTTGTAACCACTCTTGAACCTCTCGAGTTTATGATCGACGTGCGACTTCGTATCGAATCGTTATTAATGATTTAAGATTTCGATTTTATTTCAAAATGAATTGCTTTAGTAATAACTAGTGTGATTACTAGTATGGAGCTCCTATATCTTTAGTATTGGTATTACCATGACTCACTACAGGAGTAGTTTTTAAGCGTTCATAATTATGTGTCATTTTTGTACTTAATCAAAGTCCGTTAAGTGAATTTGCTAAAACATATTTCAAGTAAAAAATAATATCAGACAGACAGTGAGCAGTAAACTCTTGTTTATGTGCTTTGTTCAACACGATACGAGTATAACTAAACCCAAGGGCAGAGAAAGTTCAGAAGTAAAATGTTCGTTTTACAAAAACGAAAATTAAAGTCAGCGATCTAACCGAATGAATCGCACCGAATTGGCCTCGTGTTAGACCAAGATCAAATAATTTTATGAAAATGAACCCAGGCCCTTTTAATTAACCCAACCTCCCCTATTAAACTGTACAAGAACTCCCCGGTTAAACATTAGCATTCGCCGAGCATTTAATTCGCGAGCAACGCAAAAATATTTATTTACACATTTTAACGATTTCAATTATGTACATATCACACGTGGCTGTTCACTATGGAGAAAGTTAATTAATTTTTATTGGATTTTCTTTTCGGTAGAGAAGTTTTAATTACTGCAGAGAGGGAGGTGTGTACTGTATATTGTTATAAACCGGCGCGAGTACTCGGACGCAAATTGTTTGTTGCGGTCGTAATATAATCGCGTTATCGTTATTCGTAGTTTGTTTTTCGCAGTAACGTTATACAGTCATATCGTTCTTAATACGGGAACGAAAATATGCTGATATTGGTTACATTATTTATAGAGCTCATTGTTACTATTCCCAATGTTTGTACCTGGCTATATCCTAAAACTGTATCCAGAACCACCGGAGGATTCATGAACCACTTTTGCTTTGAAACGGTTTGCGGTGATCAGCATTTAGCTATCCCCGAGCCCCTGCCAACCTGCCAAGTGTGGGGATTATGGCAACTCATCCTCAAGGGAGAGGCCTTCGTCCAGCAGTAGACGTCTTCTGGCGGTTCTGGCTGATTATGTGTACTATTCCCAAAGTTATGATATCCAATCCTTGCGAAAGCTCCGAGTTTTTGCCGCACAAACTTAATCCATTTATGTCGAGCAAACTTCGCGTGATCTGCCAGAGATTTAATATGTAACAGACGCGTAGAAATTAAGCGGACCCAATCTGAGCTCATCAAACATTAAGCCTACCTGGGGCCCTCTAAATAAATAAGTCGAGTAAATGAAAAACATTCACGTTCTGTAGGTATTGAACGGTGAGAATTCGTTTGGGGGCATTAATAAATATGCATAGCGCGTCTATTCCACGTCCTCTGTGATTAGTCGTGTGGGGGTAGCCCCCCTCGCCGGTGATACGGATAGGTGAGTGATAGCGCGGGGGATCTAAGGAACCCCCTAGCTAATAATGGTGTATCACTTCTATCGTCGACATTTCTTGGATATTGGCAATACAATGTTCACGTGTGCCTTTGTTTCTATCGATGCTTGCGTTTGGGAGGCACGGGTGGGAACTGTCGAGGGATCTATTTACGGTCACGTGTTATTGACAGGGTCTATTTGATGAAATTATATTAAAATATATCAATATCAATAAAATAATCTTATTTTGTAATATAGGATATAAAGGATACATTTTAAGCTACAAAAATTAAATATTCTAATATACATAATGATAGTTTCCGTTTAAAAAAATAACAAAAAAGCACTTTTAAATATAAATTTGCAGACCTACTCAACTAAAATCATAATAAAGACTTATGAACGAATTAAAACTAATTTAAGATTAAATAGAGATAGTTTAAAGTATCTGTAGGCATGAAACCCCTATAGATAGTTTAAGGTACGTAGTAATGGTAATGCAATACCTACTTGAATAATACAAATATACCTACTTTAATTATACCGGGTGTTAGTTTGAACACCGTTATCCTTCTAGGATATCATTGTACTCATCATTACGAATAACTTTTACTATGGGGCCAATCCTGAAATCACGAAAGAAAAAACAGCTGTTCTATACAAGAAGGTTCATCGATCTTGGACAAAATGTATGGTACAGCTGTTTTTTTTTCGTGATTTCAGGGTTGGCCCCATAGTAAAAGTTGTTCATAATTATGAGTACAATGATATCCTATAAGGGTAACGGTGTTCAAACTAACACCCTATATTAGTTTAGGTATGAGTTCAAAACTGATTATATGATTTCTAAACGTTTAAAGGGTTAGCATAACTCGCATTTTATTCATCTCGCTTAATATAAATAGAGGTTGACGATATCAGTACAAAGTCCTAACTACCAAGAAGTTCTATTTCGAATAGTATGCCGAAACTAATACAGTGTTATTTCGGCGGTGACAATAAATTTACAGAATGTAGGCACTGGAGGCAAGCATGCACTTTATTACCGCACTAGGTTGGAGATGCATTACATCCCAAGTTATAACGCTCTAAGGGATGTAAGAGAGGCAAAGAAGAATGAGTCCCAAGGTAACAGGATATCAGGGGGGAAGGGGATATCATATAGCTTTACCTGCAAACGTTACCTACTTACTATGGTTTATGGTGTTGTTTCAGAGCTTCACTGCCTTGCATTTTGTCGTAAAGTTTTGGTTGCAGACACGTAAAAGAACGTATTACGACCGCCTTTCTAGTATAGTAGATATAATCTTATGATTTATAAAAGTTGATAGATTTAAAGCTCTAAAATGTATAAAGTAAAATCTTTGATGAAAGACAAAACTTTCAGTAAAAATATCCTATCGTTAATATTTCTTTTCAAAGAAACAATATGCTTTGTAAATTTTGCTTAATTCTGCTTCAAAAGTTGTAGTTACGTCTGCTAACTATATTGCACCGAGTGAATACCACAATGGAAGAGTTAACGCGTTCTTTCCCTCAAGCGCTACTGCCGAATGCTCGTTAGTAAATTAATTCCGTGCGGTTGTTGCACTCGAACAGACACAGTACATCTCTAACAAGGGCACTGATGGTTGGATTAATCTCACCTCTAGTGGTTATATTTATTTTTATTGACCTCGGATTGCGCTCGTATACCGTCGCCAAAATCTAATTACAAGTCCAGCGCAGACCTAAACAAATTTCAATTTTCAATTACGTCCGTAGGAGTGGCAGGACGACGGCAGCTCCCCAGAGGGTCTGGTGACTTATTGCTCTGTATCGGCCAGAGTTGATTTCTCAATAATATATTCAGAATAATTGTTCAAAGCACAGGCTCCAGCAATAGTACTGCGAACCCTCTGGAGATATTATAATGATTTATTTGATACCCGCGAGAGCGCCGATCATGAGAAAACGTGAATGTGATTTTATGAGTTTTATTACAGAAACGGTCTTGGAAAACAGTTGCCGCGTCACGCTACTTATTGATTTCGTGTGCCAATAAAAGAATCGACGCCGACCTTAGCCTCCCCACATACTTTTTCCAGTTCAATGAGCATAAATTGCAATAGGATTCCTCGCGGTGGATGGCCTCGAATATTTCTTTGGAGCCCGCGTCGTCCGCGCGGAAAAGGTGCAAAGATTTACCTCCATCCCTTACATGGGCTATCGGTTAACATTAAAATGTTTATTTTCAATAAACCTGTCCGAAGACGAGGGTGCGAAGTGTCTCCGTGGAAGCTTTGGACACTGATTTTGTGCTCACGGTCCACCGGCTATAATCTCTACAACTCAGTTTTCTCGAGGCAAATATAAAGCTCTTTCCAATCAGAATCTACCTAACCTTTTCATGTTTTATCGAAAAAGAGTATAACAAATATTTATCTCTGTAATGGTGTCTCGATCGTTAAAATTGCCGAAACGTAGGCGTGTTTAAAGTTTACGCAATTTGCTGTGTTTGTATTAGCTTATTTGTCTGCAAGGTAAATTATTTTACTGATTCAGGCTTTTTAGATATTTTGTGTTCAGATCCTCAAATACAAGATTGATTTTATTTTCCCTCTTCGCCTATTATGGGTACGTCCTTTGGCACAAATCACAAGGGTATAAAAACAAATCAATTCTAGTCAGTTATTGGAAAGAGCCTGAAATAAGAAGTCAATACTCAGTAGCTGTATCCTGTCGTTCGGTTCCGATGAATGCTTATGAGAATGGAAGGCAATAAGAAAAAGTGTAACGGCAGTGCGGTGATAGTCAATATAACAGGTGCAAGACAAACAAGCGGCAATATGTGGAAATATAGGCAATATCGATAGACAACACCGGTGATATCAATAAGGTTGGAGAAGGAAATGGAGTTGGCAGAGGGGGGATGCGCGTGCTTCTATGTGATTGGAGACGATTACCGTCCTCTATATCTCTCACGGATTGAGCTCAGTTTGATTTTAGGGTTCGATTGGTGGTGATAAAGTTACTGTGATAGAAACTGAAATATGAGTACTTTGTTAATCACATTACACTTCACACTTATAATATAAATGCGAAAGTTTGTCGGTGCGTGTGTGTGTGAGTGTGTGTATTATATTTGTTACTTCTTCACGCCAACGCAGGGTGAAAGGATTTTGATGAAACTCGGAATCGATGTAGCTTATTTCTCGGAATAACAGACCTATAGGCTACTTTTTATTATCAGCATCACCGATTTTCATCGTCAAAACCGCGGGGTGAAGTTAGTTTAAAATAAAATTTAGTTAATGATGATGACGATGATATAATGGAGATTCACAAAGATTAAAATAGAACCTCATAACCAACCACTAACCAACCATAACCTTAGAAAATAAAAAATAAAAAATCTATTGTTTTTATCGCTTTATACAGCGTGGCGCTGCTAAATATCTGGGTAAAAAAAAAAAATATATATCATTAAACCTACACGTTTGTTAATGTAATGTGGGCACCGTAGCGCCACGCTGTATAAATGTTAATTAAATACTGCTACGCACGATACTATGTTTTTATCTATTGGAGAATTTTAACTATCTACATCAGCAACAATTTTCACTTTTGCACTATAATTTCAGATCAATAAAGTGTAAGTACTTACCCAGGCACTCTGCTACTATCGATTTGCTCTAGGAACTTTCATATCAAGTGCATGCAATGAAATTAAACACCTCATTTGACTTCATAATGCAATATTACAATTTCACTTCACCGTTTCAAGTACCGTTTGCTATATTTTTAAATTGAACCAATCCAGCTTCGCGATCCAATAATTCAATGAGCAGTTTAAATAATACGCAATAAAAGCTGGAAGCTACTGTTTCAAATATTCCATTTCCGGATCACGGACCATTAGGGAATCGAAAGGAAATCTGCAATCTCAGGAGATTGAAAATCAAACAATGGGAAAGGCAGTAACTTAATACCATTCGTTATTAAGACACAAATGTGGCATTAGAGGAAAATATGGCGAAGGAAAGTTGCACCGCGGCTCGAGCGTCGCCATTGAAGGGGAAAACGACACGAGAATGTTTATACACTGAACAGGGTAAGGGGTAATGCCGGTAATAAAATTTTATACACCTTAATATTTTCGCGAACGATGAGTTGAGCCGTGTGTGAAATTATGTTCACCATGTTGTGAAATTTAATGATGAGCCTTCACTTTGACACTCGTAGCTCATAAAAGTATTTTTTTCTCAACTGTCAAAATAGGTAGGTGTTGGTTTAGCTGTGCATTTTTACTCTGAATATTAGCTAGGTGATTAATTCACCCCTGCATTCGTTTAATTCCTGAAAGCCTCAAGTAAATTAATCCCAATGGGCGATCACGGCGTGTTGCGTAAACAGTCAGCGCTCGGCAGGGTTCGTAGCTCGGCTGCTCGGAAAGACACCATTTCATCGCGAATAATTTATGCAAATGAAATACGCATTATGTCGCTTCCTATCCGAAGGAGTGCGCGCTCTGACATGTTTTCGCAACATGTTTATTGCTGTGTTTTGTCTTTATTACCGCGTCTTCTCTGACACTGCTCTCAACCTACCTCGCACCGCCACATTTCACAATTTTTCCTTTGCCGCCACAAAATACATTTTATCACGCTTTTAAAATAAACACGCATTCACAGAAAAGTGCAGGCCACGTTATTAAAATTCTCAAAATGGAGAAGCAGTGTATTCTATAAAACAAAGGTCTAAAATATTTCATAAAACCGACGGAGATTGAAAAACTTAATCAACTCCACAAAGCCATAACACAAACTAGATATCCGTTTTATAGCAGTTTAGCAAAAACGCTTTAAACACCGCACAGTATTTTCTGAATTACTGACGCCAACCTAATAAAGGCTGAGAAGTTTTAGGACCGCGTTTAGTAAAAATACGGTGTCGCAGAAGTTTTCTTTATTAGTTTCCCCCTTTAATCCGGCCAGGCGTGTTTCAATGTCTTTATGGCGAATTTTCAATCTGAGTCTGGGCGGAAGCCAATAAGAAATCAACTATTTTCCCCTGATTCCCTGCATCGGTTCGAGGGGAGATTCGCTTCTTTACGACTTCTTTTACGATTGGAGGTGCATTCGGAATTAGTCCGCGCCATCGGGAGAGCCTTTTCGTGTCAGCGAAGACGAATGCTAAAAGGATTACAATGACAGAGTTCCTTCCTTAGTCTTTCGCAAACTTTTTTATTATTTTAATAGGGCGATATTTTGCATACGATTTTTTTTCAGTAATATGCTAGCTTGGATCGTTCAGGTTGAAACGACTAACTACTCCAAGTTACAGTGGAGCGAATAATACTTGCTTTTCAAATGACTGAAGTTTTCCCTAACGTGAGCGGCAAATGCTTACGATACTGAAAGCATTTAATGCAAGCATTTTATCGTTCTAAAATACTCGTACAATAACATAAGCATGGAGTTCATTGATAAGTTAAAATTAGGTATTTTTACTGTATTTGATTTGTTTTTTTTACACGTCGTTAAAATGAGGTTATGGATTAAGCATTGCACTCATAGAACTGCTATTTTATGTTTTTTTTTACTGGCATTAGTATGCCTTTATTAACTACAACAAACTATGTTTTTAAAGCTTAAACAGGAAGAAAAATTATGACCTCTGGCAGGACTCGAACCTGCATACGAGCAGTCTCTATGGGTTTCCGTCCCAACTGCTTTGCCAATTAAGCTACAGAAGTCTCTGCCTTAGATGCCAAATTTCCCAACCTGTTATAAGCTACCAACTAAAGCGTTGGTGTGGAATCACTTCATACAAAAATATTCAAAAAGTACAATAAACTACATTATTATTATTTTATGTTCACATTGTTTATGATCCCAAAGTTGTATCATCTACTCGTACAAAATTCAAAGCTGTTATTTGTAGATAATATCGTAAAAACGTCATCAAAACATGTTTACTATGAAGACGGCAAAACTCAATTACAGTAGTTTACCCCTAGTAAGCCACCAATATCGAGATAGTGTAATGGCTGATGAAGTCTGTAAGTAAGATATAAAACCGCGTCAAGATGAACCCAGCGTCAATACTTTATTACACCTCATACACGAGATAGACTGGCATTTACGACATTCTTTAAATCGCTTCAAAGTTTAAAAGGGACTTGCACTCTACAACAGCGCGTTCACTTTATAACGTTTTAATATTTTAACAGCATTTTATACGGTTTAATAAAGCATTTAAAATTAAAAAGCTCGTCTAGAACTGGCCATTAATCTTGGATGTTTGCCTTTAAGTATCCAAGTGTAACGTACTTTCTTAATAACTTGGATGCTTTGAATGTTCGTAGATTTACGATGTCTAGGCTTTATTAAAACAAGATTGAGTTTTTTAACAATTCTGCTCGTAAAATGCATCTAATAAGTACACTGATTCGAAAAAAAAATATCCTTTGAATAAATTTACCTCTCAAATTACTCTATGATATAATTTTTATTTTATATTCGAAAAGTAGTATAAATGGCCCAAAATTAAAAAAAAATACAACTGACTTCAACTTCGAATACCTGGATGATATCTTCATATTTTCTAGTAATTTTGATTTTAAAACCAAACTACTGAACCGATTTCGATAAAATTTGTATGGGACCACCTCTGACTACCGCCACATACGAAACAAAAAAATAATCATCAAAATCAGTTCATAATTGGCGGAGTAATCGCGAAACATACAAACAAAAAAAATACTCATTCGAATTCAGAACCTCCTTTTTTGAAATCGGTTGAAAATAGAACCGCATGGATTTCCAATCGTAGATTTTCGTGTTGCCTTTCTATGAAAGTTATGATCACATTACAATAAACCGGACTCACTCAAATATCGTGAAAGCTCCACTATTTCGAGTGCTACAACAAAATGAACTTACTCTCGCATATTATGTTTCCAAATTTCGGTCACGATCTCACTGAATACTCGGTTACTTTGAATCGAAGTGAGTTTTGGGGCTAATCGCGATACGTGTCCCGACAAATATGGGAAGAGCGATTTCAAAATTCGTGAAGGTACGATTACGAGTAGGTACAGTTTGGTATTGGCTAAATAGTATTAGTTTTAGTTTAAAAACTGGGCATCGTACAATATTTACTTTTTTTACAATTTGTTTTTGTTGTATAGGATTACTCACGTTTGATTAGGTCTGTCACTCCGGCTATAGTTTCGATGTCATCCGGTGACGCTTTTCAAGCAGGGAAAACAGATTCTGAGGTGCGTGCAGCCGCGTTTGTTGCCCGTGAAAAAATATCCCGTAGAACTACCAAGCGATCCATACCACGGGAAGTTTTTTTTTAACCGTGTTACTCTTCTCCTACCTTAACATTTCCTCAATACTACCTCAGTTTTCTTACTTTACATGATGAGTTTAAAAGCATAGTATTTAATATCTTCCATCCTCTAATTATGTAATTAGGTCAACAAACGAGTAAAACGAGATAATTACACCCGACGACACACAAGTCAAACAAGAAGGAAATAGAAAACAAGCTAAAGAAACTTTACCCGTTAATTACGTCAAACACATCGCTTAGAAAGCCAAACTTGAGGCGTTTTCGGGCCGTACGTGAAATATTTAATTTCTACTCGGGCCTGTTATTGTTAAAGACAGGAGCGATAACGACACGAAACACACACCCGTGGGGCAAATTCTGAATTAATCCTATTTACGGAATAAGTATTACTGAAAGTTAAGGCCCTTTTATTGCGTGGTAAGTCCAGGCGAGTAAACGATAGGCACTAAACGGTAGGCGCGAGCAAGAGAGAGGAGAAGGCGCGAGCGCTTGAATTGCTAAATTTATTAGGTTTTTTTTTGTTTGTTGTGAAAAATATAACAAAGAAATAGTGTAATCTTCAAAATCAAAAACTAATCTATCTCATCATAAAGTTTGCCTGGAAGAGATTGCTTTTAGCAATAAGGCCGCCACTTGTTCCAAGATTTAAGTTTATTAAATTATTTCTGTGTAATTCTTGGTGTGAACAATAAAGAGTTAATCAATCAATCAATCAATCATCATCATCATCATCATCATCAGCCCTTCATTGTCTACTGCTGGACGTAGGCAATGTACGCCACTTTACGCAGGCCATCACCTCCATCTAGCTGCCGGGTGTCCTACGCTACGTCTACCTAAACGCGGTCTCCACTCTAGAACTATTCTATCTATTAATATAAAATGTACGTGGTTTCATTATGTAATTTCTTAGTTCTAGCTAATCGAAATGCCCATTTAGTGTCCACTTTGTATTTTTTTCTATCGAGTCAAACAGTCAAAATTACGTTTTCTAAAAAACAAAAAGCTAAAATATATGATCAATTTAGTAAAAAAAAAATTTTTTTTTAAATTTGAAATGAGTAAAAATTGCTACAAGCCCGCCTTAATGGGCCAAAGTTTCCATGTAAGCCAATTGTGTGCTGCTAATCTAATCGGTGTCGTGTTGAACGATATTTTGATATACCGTTACAATTGCCAAATGAAAAATGCGCGTATTTCCTGTTGGTTGTAATCGGCTGTGATCCATCAAACCAAATGATGTTGAACCGAACACTTTGCTTGCGGAACGTACCGTATTACGTATTGTCACGATTAAACGGCTGATGTACGAGCTATTTGCGTTATTCTCTGATTGATTGGGCGTTTTGACTTTGTTTTTGTTTAATCTGTCTCAAGTTTTGTTGGTTTTGGCAAATAATCCTAGTTCTGTTTTGTTAGATCAAACGAGTCATAAAGAAAACACTTTTTTAATTGATTTCTGAACGGTGCTGTTTTATATGTTTATATTTTAAATTAAAAAGGCTTTTAATATAACTTATTGAACTGAACTTATTGTTTATTGTATGTGAGCATTTTTTGTCACATATTAATGGCGAAGAAAAGACTTTGTTTTAATTATTTATTTTTATTTTTACGATAGCTATTAATTAATATTAATATGATTATTAAGATTACGCGTGTTTTAATCTCATGAAAGTGCTTTCAGTTAGTTCCTTTCGTCATGTAAGTTTTGAAACTAAAGTGAAAATAAAAACTAAATCTTCTTCAAATTAAACCATAAGACCTCAAAAAAAATCTAAAGAGTTTGGTTCAAGCTATCTTTTGGCAAAATAATTGCATGTGAAACGTGCATTGGTTTGTTATTAACTTTCTTCCTGAGAGCTCTCGCTGAGATCGCACCCTCTCGCACCCCTCTACCCCCTCACTTGACCAGTGTAACCGTTACTCATGCGATAAAACAATTACCCCAATGAAATCGTGTACCCGACACGTAGCTTTACAAAAACAAGACAAATCGTCTACGTGAAATATAAAAAGAAAAAATAAATATGTTTTTGAAACAATAATAATATTTATAAGTTGGCTGATTCAAATAACAATACTTTACAAACGTGACTATTTTTTCTGATTGTAAAAATACTCGTTCCACAAATTCGTGGTCATAAAACTAAACCATATTATTGTACGTTTCAACTGTAGGACATAAAGATACTTAATATAAAATTTAGAATTAGATCTATATTACAGAAAACACTTTGTCAAAACGTATTAGGCATAGTTTCTTAGACTTATATAATATTAAATAATAATAATAACCCGCAAGTAATCATAGAAATGTTATATAATATAGTTTTTTTTTTACTGTGTAACCTTCACACATCATCAGCCGAAGTCGTCCATTGCTGGACGAATGCATCCCCCTTAATACACGGGTGGGGGTTGCCATAATTTTCACGCTCCCTTAAAGCCGCGTTGACACGATCCGAGTTAGCTCGATCCGATCCCACTCGGGATCGGATACCTACTCGGACGCCACTCGTATTGCGGACGCCACTCGTATTGTGGTAACCGAGAATCCGAGCGCACTCGGACGATGTTGACTGATCTGAGTAGACTCGGACTCTCTTTTCACTTTCTCTACTTTTCAAGCTAGCTTGTATACGAGTAGTGAAATAAAATGGTGGATAAAAGAAAACCAAAGTGGGTTGAAAGTGACACAAGTAACTAGATTTGAATGTGAGCAACAACGAAAATAATGAAGAAAACGATCCGAGTGAACTATGTAATGTCAACAGCACTCCTAGTGCACTTGTATTAAAGCTTACTCGTACGAGTGCGATCGGACCAAGCTGACTCGGATCGTATCAACGCGGCTTAATAGGGAGCCATAATCCCCACGCATGGCAGGCGGCTTTGGCTTGGGGATCTATGTAGTAGAACTCTAGAGTTCAGTAGCCGCCAGTGAAGCTAGAATAAGATTCAAACTACAAGTATTATTATAAATATTATTATTATTATATTATCTGTGTGTCAAAAGTGATTAATTTTAAAAGTAAAAAAAAGGACGACAATTTTCACACAGCGCCATCTATCCCCAAATTAAGCAAAGCTTGTAATACGGAAATTAGAAAGCTGTTATAATACTTCCATACTTTTTATTTATTTATTCGTAACTTTAATTTAAAATAAATGCTATCAAATGAAAAAGAAACCGACTAAATTATACAGAAAACTAGGCAGCATTATCAGATGCCGTAGTTAGGTTGTCGTGTTACCGTTTAAACGAGTAGCGTGCTGGATATTCACGGCGATCTGATACGACGTAGGCCTCACTAATTATAGTTTTGCTTATTACCTGACCTGCGACCTGGAATACTGACTCTAATTGTAGCTACAGCACTAATTTGACGAAGATATTTAGAAGATATTTCTAAACCGAAGGATATTGAATAAAATTGGAAATACCATAGTTATTCGGTTCAATCTCAGTAGATCCAGAGGCCAGATCCACGATCTAGTGACATTTTATTTTCCCATTGGATCTGTTTTCAAAGATGTGATACAAAATGTATCTGACGAGATTTTATTGTTCCCAATAGATCCATTTTAAAATTCATATTGTAAATTATGATGGATCTAGTGAAATACGTTTACCCATAAGATACAGTTTTGAAAACTGTGTATAGATCGTAATAATGTGGAATCATGTTGTCTTTGTCTATCTTAACGGGAAAAACGCGTGGTTTTTTGTATAATACTTAAAAGTAGGTAGGTATGTGCCTGTAGGCTGAGTGGCTAGCCTTTATATCAGAATGAGTATGGCGCCCGGAGGCATGAGTTGCTGTTCTATACATAACAAAACTAACAAACGTGACCGATAGGTTGTCATCCGAACCACGGTAGCGCTCAGTTGCGTCAACCGCTCGCGGTCACCCAGACTTACTATAGGTACTATATTATGGCAGTTGGATACCTAGTAGCTACACAGAAGAAATAATGTATGGTAACTGTAACAATAGCTGCAAGCTATGATAACAAAGTTAGACCGTCACCTAAACAAAAAAGATATGGAAATAAAACCAATTTCCAGTAGTTAATACCTTGATGTGCCCCACGTAGGAGATTGGATGATGAAAAATGCACTATCACTGAATATGCTATATGCTATGCGAAAGATCGTGCGACAGGCGCCCGCGTCGAGCTAAAATATGTAGTGCTTTATAGTGTCAAATCCCTCAGCGCGAGGAAGGAAAAATTTCATACAAAGTAACGTATGAGTACTTACGAGATTTTTTTCGCAGTTGCAATTAGATATTTCATTTGAATATCCATTAGGCTTGCGCAGAATGTGTCACCAAAATGAAAAGATACATAACGTAACTTTTCATTAAAAAAAGTACTTCACTCATCTAGTTCACTAGTCCAGTTGCTCATTTGAAATGATTTCGCCATTCGATACCTAACTACTAAGAAGATACGTTTACGAACAAAAACAGGCCGCTTACTTAAGGCCGATTGCTTCATTTTATATCCAAGCTCGTACAAACGTGTTTGTAAATTGTACATTGCCCTTTTCCTTCCTAGTTCAATATTAGCTATTTCGTATAACAAGCAATGTACGATAAAAGTTAGAGGACTCCTAAAATCGTTCTCGAACTATCGTAATAGGTAACCAGAGGACCGAACGCAACGAGCCAAAGATTGAGTGAAATAGACAATTACTTCAGTACCTAAAACAGAGCGTGATAGCATTATCTATCGTTCCCAAAGAAATATCTTTCCTCACTGGGCTCGTTCGTGTCTCATCGTTCGCGACTTCGCGACGTCGAGTGAACTAGACAGCTGAACTAAGAAGTAGCTACGTTTTATCTGAAGTAGTGAATGAAGGACGAACACAGCTGAAGTACTTCAATTGAAGGATTCATTCAAGAACGACACACGGCTAATATTCATAACGATGAGATCAGGCCTGCCATTTTGCATGATCTTATTTGTAAGTAATTGAGTAGGTAAGCGATAAAATCTTAGCCGCTGTCCCAGTTACGTCTCTCCGACGAGTCTCAGCCGACCTAAGACGCCCTCCGATTAATGGTATCCACTCTAGAATACATATTCCCCAACGATTATTGTTTCTGTGACAGATATGACCAGCCTTAGAGAATACCTAACTACCTAGGTAATGTATACTCTAAGTGACTAGCTCTCAGCCACTTCAGCTTACTCTGGGCCTTTAGATCTACTGTTTTATAATTAACTATCAAAGAAATAAAAGTGTATTTTAGTCCTCGTGTTTGTTTAACACAAATTTTACTTTGAATCTAATTCAATAGATTTTGTATGCATTACGATGTCGTTTGTAGCGTCTGGAACATTAAAATAAATATTTTTCTTACATTGCCCGTATTTATTGTAGCGCTCGTGGCATAGCTTGTCTAGGTGATTCTAAACGATCACCGATGTTAAGCAAAGGACGGTCCGGTCAGTCTTCGGATGGGTGACCGTAATTGACATTTATTTCTGAGGGCGTGGGTCGGATGACACGTTAAATTGTTGGTCCCGGTTGTTTGTTCTAGTTTCTATAACAACAGCCGTCAGCCATGTCACAGGCCTTCGGGCGGCACATTAAACTCTGACACTAGGGCTGGCTATACGAACTTACTTACTTTAATGTTATAGCTCGGGTGTCTTTAATATTTATTGTAGCCATTAATTTAGGTATCTGTGTGTATTCAAAGTCGGTTGCAAGCAAATGCTGTAATCAGCATTACATGCGGAATATAGAAATATTTCTATAACATATCAATTCCAACATTTTCCTTTGCAAGTAGCAATTTATTTTGTACGTGTCGCATAGTGAAAATGCATACGAGGATTTAAATAGTACAGTTTGTATTTACCACAGCTAAGTGTGTACCACTGTGCATTCAATTATTTTAAGATGATTATGGCATGTTTAGCATGTAATATTTTTATAAGTATAAAAATGACTGAGGCGAAGCTTTTCTAGAAAAAAATACGTTATCATAAATATTATGATCTCATGTTCGTGAAATGTTGTAAGTACGACGTTTTGTAAGATAGAAATTAGAGTCACTAGGTTTATTAAAGGAGAACGTAATATTTTTTTGTATTGTTAAATCAAACTCAAATTTTATTTATTAAGATAACTGGGATCCAGGGGTTAGTAACAAAAGGTTTAAAAACTTACAAAACTATTTTGTTAGAATACATATAAATTAAATAAAAGATAAAAGATATGCCCCTGTGCAGAGGCACTCCGCCGGGACGAAGCCAGAATATCATAAAGATCTTATCTGATCATCACTCCGACGAAATGCTCAGCACAGGCGCACGCAGGTCTTCAGCAACAATAAAAAAAAAAAAAAAATTAGTTGTAGATAAAATGATTTCCATTTTTTTTTGTATTGTTAAAATATTTTCAACCGACTTAAAAAAAAGGTTCTCAGTTCGGCTGTTTTTTTATACGTATTTTACGCGACTACTGAGCTAATTATGAACTGATTTTAATGATTCTGTTTTTGTTTTGGTAGATTATTATCTACCAAAGCAAAAACAATAAAACAATAATTTATAGGTGGTCCCATATAAATTTTATCGAAATCGGTTAAGTAGTTTGGCTTTTAAATCAAAATTACTGGAATCAATCTAAATAACTGGAAAATATGAAGATGTTATCCAGGTAGTCGAAATTAAAGTCAGTTGCTTTTTTTAAAGCGTATTATTTTTAATGTATTCATGTATATGCAGTGCCGTAAATAGGGTGGTGCGGTGCCAGTGGTGCCCAGGAACCGGGCACTGGTCTTGGAGGTGCCAGGAACAAGTTTTGAATATTTTCTTTTCAAGGCGCAATTATAGAAGCTCGCACCGGGCGCATAAAAGGCTATTTACGGCGCTGTGTATAAGCAATAAACAGCAGCAACTCATGGTCGGTGGCGGTAGTGTATGCAAATACAAGAAGGCTGTGGTCCCAGCGGCGTCGCGTCTGCAACCAATACTGATTTCTGTATTCACACCTGTCTGACTTGCTGTCGTTGTCGCTTTTTAAATTCAAAGTCTATTTCGTGGCTGATAAGGTTTGTCTACTCACGTTGTTGTTCAGTTACGATTACAATGTTTGCCTCGTGATGATACATTTAATTTTGTAATCAGCTAAAACGTAAATGACTTACCTCTGGTCCTGTAATAGTCCATTTGTTTGGAAGGAATCGCTGTCAACGACAAGGCCACTGATTGAAAAGCTAGTACATAGATATTACACCTCACTGTGTTTGCCCACAAATGTATTATAAAACTATCTATTATATATTATGTTTTTTTGCTTGTAATTGTAATTCATAGGTTTCAAGTTCATAGCAGTGAGCGTAGACGAGCTGATTAGATAGATAGATACAAGTAAATTATGAAGTGTGTTATATTCATGATAACACAAAACCTATTCTTGAATATGTTTTATCAATTCCATTCAATCATCTGAGAGCGCACCGATCGCTGTACCAAACGAATTAACTACGCTATCAAAACAACCAAAGAAACAGTAAGCCGCAAATAACAATAAAAATAAAACAACCAATTCCGTCCTATACTCGTTTGGGAAATATCAAAACTTGCATATGTGAGCGAGTGACGGCTGGCTTCGTGAAAAATGTATTCCATGAAGTGATAGACGTGCTCGACGTCGGAGCTGCAGTAAAAATACTCTTAGTTGAACAGTTTGAAAAGACTTCCAGCCGAGTTGATCGGTACGACGCCCATGTTACTCTTTGTAAGCATTTCTGCTGCGAATTCAGATACATTTATAATACACGCAGTAAAACTTCATAACTTTGCAAAGTCACGTTTTGTTTACAATTCGTTTGTAATTTTAGCAATGTCGTAGAAGTCGAAGCTTGTAAATGTAATGTTTATCGGTGCGTGACTAGGTCCCTCACTTGCTACAACTTGGCCGCAGTTGTAGATTATGCGTTAGTAACTCAGTATTGCTTGAACCTAGCCACACAAGTCTGATACGTGTTCTGTCCTTTACAAGTTTCCAAGTTGAACTGCCAATAATGTCATGAAATGATAAAGTGAATAACTTTTCTTTTTCTGCGATTCTACACGACCTTTACCGTAGCGTTGAAAGGTAAAGATTTTAGGTTCAGTCGCTATTTTATTAGTTATCATACGTTTGAGTCAGTGCATTACGTATTTCTCAATATACTTAATAGTATTGTTTTGTTTGTTACAGATCATGTTCGAGAGTTTTCTTGTGGTACTCTGTACTACAGGACATTCTTTGTGGACTCAAAAAGGGATGCTCTCTACGTTGGAGCCATGTAAGTAAACCTTCATCAATATTGATAAAAATACAGTAAACTTCATTACAATCTGTGGTCCCCGCATAGGCTTATTTAGCGACTAGCGCAGATGTAGGTACTTTGGACTATACATAAATAATCTCTCGTAGACGAAAACAGACTAATGACGATGATGATAATGATAGCAGTTCACTAACCAAATAAACATTATTATTCCACATAGCTATTCTCTTATTTAAGGAGACAGGAAAAATCACAACAAAACGATCTTCATTTTATACGATCAGAGTTGGGTGATGTGTCCGTTTTATTCTATATTGACTCTATCATCTGATTGGCCAAGATTAATCGACACTACTTTACCCGTATCTTCAACCTTGTATTATAGAGAACGTAAGGTTTTCCGTGAACCACAGAGGCCGATATAAACTGGTGGGTTAATACAAAAAGGTGATATAGGTCAATTGTATGTGTCACGAAGGAAGCTAATTTTGTTCCGGGAATAATACAACCACCGCATTTTGAGCAATAAAGCGATTCTTCTATAAACATTATGGTAGCTGGAACGCAACTTTGTAATGTATCCCTTATATTGCCGTAGTGAATTGACTCAACTTTTCCATTCGAATGGTAAAAGTTAGAAGGGTTTTATAGCATTCGCTCCTTTCTTACACTTTTTTATTTTTCAGGGATCGGTTATATCGGCTCAATATGAATAATATCACCGCAACGCACTGCGAAGTAAGTTAACATCCTATTTTCATGTGAAATCGTTTTGCCTATATTCACCTCTTTTTGAGATAACATTTTTATTTTGTTTGCAGAGAGACTCGATAAATTTGGAGCCGAGCAACGTGGCGCAATGCGTATCAAAAGGAAAATCAGAGGTAAGCTTCAGATTTAAGATTTTCCGCGCTCGCTAACGTGTAGCTGCAGCGAATTTAATTAAAATATCTTCATTTTCCGCAAAATTACTCACAACTAGCACTATTTCCATCAAGGGTTAATCCCATTTTTAACTGTGAGCGGCGGGCGGCGAGCATATTTCATAGCGGGGGGCTTACAGCCCTGCTTGCTCCGCTATATTAAGGCCGTTAATTTTGATTTACAATCGCAACGTAAAAGCAATATTTGTTTTATTTCTGGGCGGTCTGAACCCGTCTCGAAGATCGGGGAACGACGATTATTCGAGTTGCTTCGCTACGTTATCGGCTAATTCGATAATACCCCACTCTAAGCGAGATATAACGCTTGAGTGGTTTTCTACATTTTCTTCCTCTATCTTTCCTATGATATATTTTATCGCAGGTTCTTTTATGTGTGGGCGCACCTACGTAATAAAAGCGACGGTTGTAGGTACTGTGAATTATCTTATGCTGAATATTTGTTTACAAATCCTTCCGGACGCGCCTAGTTTTTAGGATAGTCATAAAGCTGGAAACCGAAATGAAACATCTCATGTGAAATTTATAAAGCCTCAAAGAAGAATATAATCTAAAAGGTGTACAGATGTATCACACAAAAGGAAACAAAGCATAAGAAAATTCGCAGCTTTACGATGACCAAGTAAGTATACAATCCTGGCAAATAAACAACTCCAGTGATAGTGCGAAGAGCGATAGACCACATGGTACCCTCTCCAACTCTACCATCGGCGAAAAAGTAAATTTGTTTTATTAGTATCAAAAAGGCCTATAAAAAAGAAATATCCCCGAGTCTATCACCTCGGTCGCGGATGGAACGGCCACTCGTGAAGGCTATAATCAAAGTTTCTCGCCGTCGACGAGTTTTCTTTTCTCTAAACACGGTGTCGTAACACGAAAAAGGCTGGAAAAATGCCGTTGGCGAATTCCGTTAAGGCAGCCGCTCAGCTTGAAACCCAGGTTGTTGTTTTAAGTCCGCCGCTCTTTGTGTCGCTATTAAGGACAATTCACTGGCTTAGGTAAATAGGAGACTCGAGATTTTTAAATAAAATATCTCGCTAGAATCACGGCAACGTATTATCTCTTTACGATGTGACCGACCGCAATTTTACTTCATAATATTTTAAGCAAGGGATGGCCCGCAAGGGTACCGGCCTGAGCCCAAAAATTAAATTATGTTCATTATGTACGTTTGTAACATTAAGTGCCTCATAAAATACTGCAAAACGTTCCTAATTGATAAAAATTGTGGTGAGTCTATACTAGCAACACTCAAGTAGCTTGCATAATGTTCTAGTGTTATTTAAGTCTCTAGTATTTTTACTTCGAAGTCTAGCAACTTATTTCCATGTACTCCAAATTAAATTGCTAATTGAGGCGTTGCCGGCCTTAAATTTCCACGAACCGTTTCTTTTAAAAATACTATCGTGGCAAAAGCAATAAAATGTTCTGCATTCGAAATGCAAATCGCCTCTCTTAAATTCCTAATAAAAACCGTTATAGAAAACAAGAGAAGAAAAAAAGGCCCGTAAATCTACTTAGGTACAAAGTGGCGAATAATTAACGAAATGGTCCAATCGAAGGCATTAGTTCCCGAGTGAAGTTATGCAAGGCAGCGAGAGCCGGCGCTAAGAGCCGTTAAAAGAAACTTAGACGGGGACCTGATTGTGCTGCTGCTTAATTCTGATTGTTTCTCAGTGCAAAGCAGCTCTGCTATGTCAAAGAATTTTCCTGGAAATCTGAAAATGATACGAAACGATATTCAAAAATATTGCAATTTAAATCAGACTTAAATACTGTATTATTTAGTTCCCGGCTGAAGTTATGCAAGGCAGCGAGAGCCGGCGCTAAGAGCCGTTAAAAGAAACTTAGACGGGGACCTGATTGTGCTGCTGCTTAATTCTGATTGTTTCTCAGTGCAAAGCAGCTCTGCTATGTCAAAGAATTTTCCTGGAAATCTGAAAATGATACGAAACGATATTCAAAAATATTGCAATTTAAATCAGACTTAAATACTGTATTATTTAGTTCCCGGCTGAAGTTATGCAAGGCAGCGAGAGCCGGCGCTAAGAGCCGTTAAAAGAAACTTAGACGGGGACCTGATTGTGCCGCTGGTTAATTCTGATTGTTTCTCAGTGCAAAGCAGCTCTGTTAAGTCAAAGAATTTTCTTGGAAATCTGAAAATGAAACAGATATTCAAAAAATATTGCAATTGAAATCAAACTTAAGTAACTGTATTAACTACACTTCTGAACGATCACTAAGGCAACGAATAATCTTGTCAGTCTTCAGACGGTGAGCGCGAGTAGTATTTAAAGCAGCGCACTACCTGTGGTTATGGCAACCCCTCCCACTAAAGGGGGAGGCCTTCGACCAGCAGTGGACGTGTTCTGGCTGGCGATGACTACCTGTGGTTTGGATCAGAAAAATTGTTCTGCTATATCAGTGCCCGTCAAGCCATATCTTAGGAAAATCTTCTTAACTTATGAAATATATAATATTATATATTTCAAAATTGTATAGCGTACGATATTTTATCTTAACATGAAATACTATGGTTCTCCCTTGTTTCGTATAATAACGTTTCCTATGATTTAACTTGATATAATTTCAGTTCCTATAAAATCAGTTCGCATAATTATTCATTTCATCTAATATTTATTTACTATAATTTTATTTTGCATAATCATTCATTTTAATGAAAATTCATTTCACATAATTGTTCACTTTGTATGATATTGTTTGACTGAATATTGATTTCGAAAAATTATACTGGACCTAATATTTATTTAACTGACGCATGTCACCTGACTCCGTGAGACTCCGGGTGGGGAGCCCACCCGGAGTCTCCAGACGCCAGAAGCTCTAACTGTTTTTAAATACACTCTAGGGGTAGGGACCACAAGCCTAGGTGGAGTCAGGGTGCTCTGATACATCTGCTCTGATTTGTCAGCCATTTCAAACCTAACCAACTCAAGTCGGGTATATGAAATAGGATTAGATAAAGCAAAATCACACCAAACAAATATTATATCAAATAAACATTATGCCATTTGAACATTAGCGCAACCGTTGTTATATCAAACAAATGTTATTTGAGACGTAAATTATATGAACTATAAATATACGAAACGATTATTATACGAAACGTTGTTCGATGAAGTGAAATTATATGAAACGTAGTTATATGAAACGTCGAGGACCCAAATATTATAGCATCTTCGTCGTGTGTGACGGTTTTTACTTTGAAATTAGAGCTCACCATATAGTCTATACAAAATTAGTTATTAGTTCAAGGTGGTACATAAGTGGAATTTAGGTTTCAACCTTCTTAGGCTAGATTTTTCATAAACACTTTAACATTAAAATAAATCAAACGTGTACATAGAATCTCATATAAACACTAACGTATTCACTACAGAACAATCTAGAAAAGTTGCCTTTGAGAGATAAATAAACTTTTATCATCAAACAAAGTGTTCTGTTAATAGAATTATCCTACACGTTCTTACTTATTTCTTTGGAAATTAGGGTTACATACTTAAATTTGTTTTCATCTTAGCTGAGCCTAAATTTTCTCTTGTTATATACTTTACTTTTGAAAAACTTTGGTTGCGAATATTTTAACGTTAGTTAGAACTGGTATTATGATGTGATAGAACAGCTACATAATATTATTTATTTATATGTTTTTGAAGCTTAAACAGTAAAAAAAATCTCTATTTTTTTCTTACTGTTTACTCTCTTATTTTTTTTTACTGTTCTTACTGTTCTTTTTTTCTCTTCTTTTCTTATTGTTTAAGCTTTAAAAACAGAAAAATCCAAAGTGTGGAAACACTTCATACAAAATATTCAATTATTTATTTATTATTATTTACGGGATATTTACCGAGATTATGTTGTGAAATGAGCTCCCGATATTTCGGCGCAACTATGCCTAAATATCTGGAGCTCATTTCACAACATAATCACGGTAAATATCCCGTAAATAATAATAGAACTTCAGTTAAATAAATCATTTTCTTCAATACCTTTGTCTTTTAGTCGTTTATGTCGGACTCCGTAGTCGCGGCCGAGCGGCGTGCGAACGCCTGCCTACCTACGGAGTTCGCGTGCCACAGTGGAACGAATGAAGTGGGTGAAACTGCAACTAAGGCATCTGTTAACACGGAGGGATGGCAAACCGTGTCAAAGGGCAGACGGCCGCAATATCGGTATCGGGGTACGTCGGGGATCGCTCGAGATTTACAGAGCAATTTCAAAGCCGCGGACACAAAAGTGCCGATTTTCATTACAAAAATACACAGAGATACTACCGAGAAGGACATAGTTGATCATGTGTATAGCCAAACAAAGGACACGATTGCTCTGGAGAGAATTATATTTAAGCAGGAGAGAGAACATAAAGCTTATAAATTTTACGTATCCGAACAGAAATTATCGTTGTTCCTTGATGACAAACTGTGGCCACAAGGTATTATATTTAGAAGATTTGTGAATTTTAAAAGAAATTACTCGAACAGAGCCAACTCTGTGGCGGCCTCACAACGAACTGTAAGATAATATGGCTAATTATTGTGAGTTGTTCAACTTCGTCAGCTTCAACTGTAGGAATGTGAAGAAGTCAGTAGATGATATAAGGCGGTTATGCCGCATGTCGCATGTTGTCGCGCTGCAGGAGCACTGGCTACTACCGCATGACATCGACTACCTGAGCTGTATAGACGACGAGTTCGCGTACACAGGTACCTCGGCGGTGGACACAGCGGTGGGGATGTTGCGTGGTCGTCCTTACGGGGGTGTCGCGTTGCTCTGGAGGAAAAGCATTTTTCAGAACGTCTCGGTTGTGCAGTGTGACAATAAAAGAATATGTGCTATAAAAGTTGATATAGGGCAAAGGTCATTCTTAGTTATAAGTGTGTATATGCCGACCGATGCGGCGCGGAATCTGTCGGAATTCACAGATTGCCTCGGCGCACTGAGCGCGCTGGTTAGTAACGAAGGCATCGAGTGTGTTTACATGCTCGGGGACTTTAATGCGCATCCCGGTGAGCCTTTTTACAATGAATTGTCTAACTTTTGTAGTGAGGTGGAATGGGCGTGTGCAGATATAGATAAACTTGGTTTATCTTCTGATACTTATAGTTACTTGAGTGACATTAACGGGTGTTTAAGCTGGCTGGATCATTGTGTGGTTACCAAGTCAGCTTCCTTGACTGTACAGAATGCTTATGTTAATTATGATTACGTGTGTTCTGACCACTGGCCTTTAGTAATACAGTGCAAATTAGATATAATTATTCCGAAAATATTATGTGCTGATGTGGACAGCAATAATTGTAAAATAAAATGGGGTGATCGCAACCCGGATCAAATTGCACTTTATAGTAAACTGTGTCATGAGAAGCTGAGACTTATAGACTTTCCCTCTCAACTAAGTTCCTGTTGTGATCATTACTGTGCCGCGTGTGATCACCACCTTATAATTGATAATATGTACCATAATATTTGTGAAGCTTTATCCAGCGCTTCTATTGAAAGTAGTAGTGTAAAAATAGTTAAGAAAAGAAAAAAGAGGCCTGTCGTAGGTTGGAATAAGCATGTTCGCGAAGCTCACAGGCTGGCCAGGTGCAAGTTTCAAATGTGGGTGCTGACCGGGAAGCCTAGACAGGGCAGTGCGTGGGATGAGATGCGTCAAACTCGAAAGGACTTTAAGGCTCGTTTGAGGTGGTGCCTAAATAACACTGAACAAATAAAAATGGACATTTTAGCCTCACAGCATTCCAAGCGCGATTTTCGTAGTTTTTGGAAGACCACAAATAAGCTAAACCATAAACCGGGCCTGCCTGTGAGTGTCAGTGGACTCAGTGACTCAGAGCATATTGCCAACATGTTTAAAGACCATTTTACTGTAACCTCGCCTTTGGGTCCATCGCAGTCGTTCAGTGTAGACGGAGGTTGTGAACAGGAAGTTTGCACAAAGTTTAAGGCAAAGGATATCAAAAAAGCTATCACATCTATGTCGCGAGGCAAGTCTCCTGGCCATGATGGCCTAAGCATTGAGCATCTGAAGTTTGCTGGTGTTCACATACCTCGAGTTCTTGCAATGTTCTATACGTTATGTATAGGACATTCATACTTACCAGCGGAGATGATGAAGACTGTGGTGGTTCCAATAGTGAAGAGTAAGACCGGAGACATAAGCGACCATAACAACTATAGGCCAATTTCATTAGCTACTGTATTGGCAAAAGTGCTTGACAGTTTGCTTAACACCCAGCTCGATAAATACCTAAACATACATGATAGCCAATTCGGTTTTAAATCTGGACTTTCTACAGAGACGGCTATCTTGTGTCTAAAGCAAACTGTCAATTACTACACAGACCGAAGCACTCCTGTTTATGCTGTGTTCCTCGACCTGTCAAAGGCATTTGACTTGGTTTCCTATGACATCTTGTGGCAAAAGCTTAGCGATATTTCAATGCCTATAGAACTAGTGCAGATTCTTAAGTATTGGTATTTGAACCAGGTCAATGTCGTTCGGTGGTCTGGGACGCTGTCGGAGCCGTACAAGTTGGAGTGCGGGGTAAGGCAGGGGGGGTTAACCTCGCCGAAGCTCTTCAACTTGTACGTCAACGGCCTAATAGAACAGCTTAGCAGCACTCGTGTCGGCTGCCATATTGATGACATCTGTGTCAACAATATCAGCTACGCGGACGACATGGTGCTGTTGAGTGCTTCGGTCTGCGGCCTGACCAAACTGTTGGCGGTATGTGGGGAGTATGCATGCGCTCATGGCTTGTTATATAATACAAAGAAGACCGAATACATGGTCTTTCGAGCCAGGGGGAACAAGTGCCCAGATATCATACCATGCATTAAACTAAACGGGACTGCTATTTCTAGGGTTCAGCATTTTAAGTATCTCGGGCATATAGTAACCTCTGACTTAAAGGACGATGTAGATATTGAGAGGGAGCGGAGGGCGTTGTCTGTGAGAGCTAATATGATAGCCCGCAGATTTGCTCGGTGTTCGACGGGCGTCAAAATAACTCTTTTCAAGGCATTTTGCACGTCCTTCTACACTTGCGGCCTGTGGGTGGCATATACACAAAAACAGTACAACGCCCTCCGTGTGCAATATAATAATGCTTTTAGGGTGGTGTTGGGACTGCCCTGGCGCTGCAGCGCATCAGGGATGTTCGCAGGGTGGCGCGTCGATTGCTTTTACGCCACCATGCGCAAGCGATGCACGTCCCTGGTGCGCAGAGTCCGGGCCAGCCCTAACAGCATCCTGAAAGCATTCTCAAATCGGTTTGACTGTCAGTACATGAACCATTGTCACATGATTCATGTACTGGCTAATGACTTTATTTTCTGAATTAGTAATTTTAATATTGAATAAATTTTTGAATTTTGTTTGTTGAATTGAATTAGGTATAATTTTATTTGGCATAATTATTTAAAAGGAGTAGGGATAATAATGATAATAATAGTTTTAACATAATATTGTAATTTATATATGTTTGAATTGTAATATGAACTTAAAATTTAATATGACTTGAAAAATTAGTCGAAATAAAAGGATTTGAATTTGAATTTGAATTTGAATTTAGTACCGAACTACTTGAGAATTCGAAGTAATTATTCCAAAAAATTTAACTGAAATCGTAACTAACGGCGATAAATTATCAAAATGGCACTAAAACTCATTTCAAAATAGCACTCCAAAGTTTATTATTTTTTAATGGAACTTTAATGAACTGAAATGGTCCGATACAGTACTGTTTTACCCAGTTAAACGAGCAATGCATATTTTCTGTCGTTCGGAATATTAATGCCCGTTTAATATTTATGCGCACGCAAATTTGCATAATCACGGCCTGCGAGCACTCATACACATCGCAGCTGCGTACAATGAGTACTTTCGAATCACTATGATTTGCAATGAATTTCGCCTGAGGTACGAAATATGCACGCCGTCCGTCCAGTGAGATGTTCGGTTCGTTTTTGCGCCAGTTTATTTTTAAACGACTGCCCAAAAAAGGGTGTAATGTTTTCAGGGTTCATGTATCTGTGTATGTATGTGACCTTCTTTGTTCCACCATACCTTTTTTTCTTCTTTCCTCCTATAAGGATTGTGGCGTCGCAACTTTGTGCATTTGCCAGTGTCAAGTATTTGTTTATATCAAGTTTTAGACGATTTTCAAGTCGAATGAGTCTTAGTCACAGTCAAAGTCACACTTCAGTCCAGTCATGCCTTAGTAAAGTCGTGGCAACTTTACTACAAGCTTCTTCGGAGTTTTGGAAACAACACGCAGAGACACGTTTCACTACATTATATCAATTGACCATACTCGTGCGCGTAAATCAACATATAATGAATAAATCGCCACTATTTTTATGCATTAACACTAAATAATACAATGCACCAGCATGATCGCGTTCCCGCCAAAACTCATCAACATAACTTTTAAATGCCTGATTAAATTTAATTGTATGGGACAATAGACAATAGACAATACTTTATTTGTAGAAAAAAACACATTTTGTACATAAGACAATAGAAACGCATAACAAATTTAAACAGTACAAAATAGTTTTTCGCCACAAACCAGTGGGCGGATGGGGTATCGTTAGAATCCTTACATCATTCCGAGTGACATAAAGGGTGTTATTTTGAACATCGTTATCCTTCTAGGATATCATTGTACTCATCATCATGAACAACTTTTACTATGGGGCCAACCCTGGAAAACAGCTGTTCCATACAAAAAGGTTCATCGATCTTGGACAAAATGTATGGAACGGCTGTTTTTTTTCTCGGGATTTCAGTGTTGCCCCATAGTAAAAGTTGTTCATAATGATGAGTACAATGATATCCTAGAAGGATAACGGTGTTCAAACGAACACCCGGTATTATTTATATGTTTTTTTTTAAATCTACATTTCGGCTGTACAGTTTTTCCATTTTCATTTATGAAAAAAACTTATATTATTTTACATTTTTGGTTTTTTTAGGCAGTAGTTGTGATTTTTAATGTTTTTGAATTTATTCCCAATAATGAAGACCGATTTTATTTTCGGTATTTTCTCCGACTCGATTGCCAGTGTTTCGAATCGAGTGCATAATATAAAATGGCCACGCGGAAAATTGATTGCGACTTTGTGGATATTCGTTATTGTTTTAAAAGCGACGCATAAAGCCTTGATGGAAAATGTAGTTTTAAGTGCGATTTTTATTGAATTGTGTGGTATCTATGCGCTTAAGTTCGTTTTTATTTTTTCAGCACTTCGATTGCCGAAATCACATTCGAGTCATTCAGCCAATGGGAGATGGAGGTCGACTCTACGTGTGCGGGACAAATGCACACAGTCCTAAAGACTGGGTCCTTTACGTGAGTACACTTTTTAATCTTAATTATTCACAGATATACCCCCAGATATAACCGCCGGAGGACGGGCAGCAGCGTCCTCTTAGTTAACGGTGGTAACACTGCGATCCCCAAGCCGCCTGCCAAGCGTGGGGATTATGGCAACCCCTCCCTATTAGGGGGAGGCCTTCGGCCAGCAGTGGACGTCTTCCGGCTGTTGATGTGTGATGTGATTCACAGATATTGCAGTTACAGTACCTACTTCATACGGTAAGGCAAGGCAACTTTTAGTATATCATAATTATATAGACGATACGAGGGTATATGCTTGCAAAGTTGACCTTTTCTTTCTTTGTCGAATACTTACAGATTACTGAGTAGTGGTTGTGATTGGTAAGATTATTTAAGATTGCTTACTTTCTTTAAAGACGTTAGTCTTTCCAGCGTTTATTATTCAACTTCAATCTTCTCTATATCAATCGACCATTCGTCAAATTATGAAAATACTAACTCAAAATAAAACAATAAGAAATTAGCTCAAAAATGCTGTGAAACTATTTTCCAACTAAGTAATCCAATCACCAACCAATCCACGTGACAATGACAACACAAGCGAAAAATAAGCTATTCCATAGAAAAAAATATAGAACAGCTGACGTTTTTCATGAATTCAAGATTGGCCCCATAGTAAAAGTTGTTCATAATAATGAGTACACTATAACTTCCCTTTGTCTTAGTAATACCGTACCACATAATAAAAATGAATTACACTTTTTTATTCAAAGGAGTGACGAGGATGAGTGAGACGTTTGTTTGGTGATAAACAATGCCTGCCCATAACAGTAGCAGTGCCGCAGATGTGCAATTACGAATAAAATCCTGCCCCCCCAATGCACAGCTACGCTCGTCGCTTGTTATAAATTAGATATCAAGTCAAATCTCTACATGCCGGTTATTTACCCAACAACGCTTAGGTGCCCCAAAACTTCGACAATTCACAAGCGGTCTTGTTTACAGCCATGTGTCAAGACCTGTTGTAGATCTGTTGCGCCTGGCCACAGTCCAAAGCTCATGTTAGGATCAGCGCGAGCAATTCTAGATAACGATCCCTCTCACTGCGGCATGCCGCCAAGACACTTGTGCTAGTTGAATTGATAAATCTTCGTGTGAAATGTACGGAAAAACAGTGATCAGTTTGAAAACTACATATTCGCAAACTTATTCAAGAGTCAGTGTCATTTTACGAGTAAAATGTTTTACAATAATTGTTTGAACTGAGGCCGAAGTATGTCCGTAAACTGCAACCAGACCCACAGGAGGACGGGCAGCAGCGTCCTCTTGGTTAACGGTGGAAAGCTCTGCGATCTCCAAGCCACCTGCCACGCGTGGGGATTATGGCAACACCCGTCTATTAAGGGGGAGGCCTTTGTCCAGCAGTGGACGTTTTATGGCTGATGACGAGGCCGAAGTATGAAAAAAATAATTATAATCAATCACACTAAAACCCATTGACGGATGTTATAAGTAGGTACCTCCCAACACGGCAATCACACACTTGCCACCATTGATTTCCTACTTGATGCAGAGGATACTACATAGCACATATATTGACAGTTCATTGTTATTATTGTAAAAAAATGAAATCTTTTGCGCCAAAAACGTCGGCCGTTTGAATGAAAATTATTTCAGCTGTTGACAATTAACTAAAGTAGGTATTTACGCATCCTCTGGATTGCTTATGAATTTAGCTGGATGGCGTATCAATGAATATGAACGAGACATGATGGCTCTACTGCCTAATGCTCCTTGGTTTTCTGTCGTGTCGGGACTATAAGTACTTAGGTATACCTAGTACCTTAGCTTATATCGTATGCATGCAATAATGATACTTTTCTAAGTCGCCATTCTGCAGTTAGAATGCAGTCTCGAGGATACAACTCGGGGGCCATGCGAAATCACAACAAACACGCATACTGATTCCAAATGATGTCATAAGTCGAAAAGGGAATTTCATTTTCCACAGTGGCATGTTGAAGGAAAGTTATAACTAATCGAATTTCTAAAGCTCCTTATTTAAGTTGATTTAGAAAAAAAGCTTTAAACTTCTTCTGAGAGAGATATTTTTTTCGGTATACAATAACAAATCTATTATACTAGACAAGCACTCCATGATTTAACAGTATTTTTATATTTTTTTATGAAAAGTAACCAATATGCTAATTCTAGGTAAAAAAAAACTATTGCTATACCAAATCTCATATAAATCCGTTTTCTACTGCCCTACATAAAAGCTCCATAGTATAATTATATTTCTGCGCTTGAACTCTTCTTGGCTTAGTTTTGCAAAAGGAATACTTGCATGATTTTCTTTAACAGGCTACACTACGACGGACTACAGCTATTTATGATAATAGATTGCATGACCACACTCCCGCGATGTGCTGATAAGTGCTGTTATTTTCATGATATTATTTTTAAACTCATAAAACGATCTCAGCACAATACGTATCGAAAGCAGACCGCAATAAATTTCGGTTTGCCCTGTTCACCTCTCACTTTCCCTGCTCTTGACTTTCATATAATTTTATGATGTATCGTCGGTCGTTTTGACCCTTCACACGTTTTATCGCTCCGACACAATGTATATACAGTATTTTTATCGAATTTTGCAATTTTTTTGGTTTAAAATATGCATTGAACATAAAACTTGTTATAAATGGGTTTGCTATCGGTTCTTTTCCTGTCCGTAGCTATTGAATGGTCAATAAGTATCTAAGAAACGACATCGCATTGTTCAGATTTTAATACATGAATACAGTATTTTTCTGATAACACCAAAGTTACACGTCAAAATCATTAACGGCCTTACCTAAAAAAACTTTTCAACCGTTAGTCACTGCTTAAGATGCTCTGCCACCTTCTCTCTGATGTGAAGTTGCACGTGCTAGAAAAGAACAGAGAAGTTTAAGCAGTGACTAAGAGAAACGAGATTATTTTAGGTAAGGCTGTAAGTACCTGCGAGTATGTCATAATAAAAAATTTAAAAAAAATCATTTAATAAAATTAAATAATTAGAAAAATATTTTAATCTTTTATTAATTTAAAATAAGCTTTTTGTTGAGGGATTTGTTGTAAATTTTTTTTGTATTAATATTAATATCTCAGTAATACAATATTTTGTATGAATAATGATCATTATATTTTAGTCTTTTATCTTTTAGAAAACACGATTTTGAATGTTTGGCTCGATAGAAAAAAAATACAAAGTAGACACTAAATCGGCATTTCGATTAGCTAGAACTAAGTAAATACATTAGGAAACCACGTAAAATGTTTACGTATTGATAGTCTATGAAGTGAAAATAAGCTTCAATATGGTTTCTTTGATAACAAAAAGTGGTCGAAAAAAGTTTCCTTTTTTTTTTTTTTTTTTTTTTTTTTTAACACTTATAAGTGTGCGTTTGACCACCAACTCGCCTGTTGGTAAGCGACGATGTGGTCGAGGATGAAGCACGCAGACTTAGAAGATACCTATTCACTCTGACCTTGAAGAGGTCTAGATTATATCTCTCAGGAAACAAGGAAGCCGGCAGCTTGTTCCACTCCTTGGCTGTACGAATTAGAAACGTGGAGTCAAAACGTTTGGTACGTATCCAAGGAAAATCCACAATATAAGGATGATAGTGGGCCGTCTTTCTACTTGTCCTGTAGTAAAAAGGTGATGGAAGGATAAGGTCGTACAACTCATCGGCACATTCTTTAACTTGGCGCTAAATATACAGCAATATTTACGTATGCGTATAAAATGTATCTAATAACCGCTTCATAATCTAAATATAGACACTCCGTAGAGTTTTAGGATGTAGGTACATAATAAATATTGGGGGGGACATTTATTACACACAGCGCCATCTAGCCCCATACTAAGCAACGGTTGTATTATGGAAACCAGATAGCTGATAGAATACTTATATACATATTTTTTTTCGTAAATGCATACTTATAATACAGACACAGAACAAACATTGATGTACGTTACAAACATTTTTGTCCTGGGTGGGGATCGAACACACGCCCTACAGCTCTGAAGGCAGACATGCTACCAACTGAGCTATCAGGCTGTCAACTGTGACATTGTCCCTACTATAGATTTTGGCGGTTTATTAATAACTTTTTTGAATTGAAGTATAGGCTGGCGTTTGACTGCTTACTCGCCTGATGTTAAGCGATGATTCATTCTCCGATGAAATGGGTCTTGCTAAGATGTAACCAATTCACTCGCGACTTGAATACACCCAGACGTATCAATCGGGAAATACCCACTCGGGGAGCGCAATCCACTGTTTAGCAGTTCGCACAATAAAAGTGGAATCAAACCATTTCGTTCAAGTTTTTGGAATATCAATCATGAAACGATGTCGCTTTAAATGGTTTTGCGAAAGACATGATTAAAATTATTGTCGCCTTAAGCTCATTTAATTCATACTAAGTCAAAGAGTCCAAGGCAGTAAGTTGGCAGTTTTTGGACAAATGTGGACCATGAGTTCTCCTAGATCGACTTATTGGACCACAGATTTTAATTTTTTTTTTTTTTTTTTTTTAATCGTAAATCATAAAATAATTTGTAAAGTTATTTCCATCCCAACATGAAAGGGGCGCGAGCCAAAGATAAATCCCTGCTTTAAAGCCCAAAACTCAGACTAATGGGAAGCCAAAAATTGAAAATATATCATTCGTCCTTCGTAGGGGACCGATTTGATACTCGCCGGATCCTTTTGTACCCAGCGCTGTCAAAACACTGATAGTTACGGTGTGCGCGCCTGAAACATCTTGATACTTTTGTAGGTTTGATTTCATTAGCATTTCGTTGGCTTGTTATGCTGCGATAAGGTTAAACCTGCTCTTTATATGTACCTACTTTTATAGGTGCCTACATAATAGAATACTAATGGGATATTTTTGACAGGCAATAAAAAATAAAGCTGTCAAATCCGAGGAGTACAAGTACTAGATAATCCGCGATAGTTAAGTGTATAGCGAATATTCTGTGAACATTTTAACCGGCTATCTATTACGATTCACGAGATTATAGGTCAGTAAAGACCGGAAAGATAGACGGACAGACAGACAGACACGGTAGGCGGCTTAATAATAGGGTACAATTGGATTCTCTTTGGGTACGGAACCCTAAAAGAATTACTAATTTCGTTCAAAACGCTAACTGCAAAATTTTAAAAAAAAACTGGTAAAAACTTATTACGAAACGTTCGCGAGTTTTAACAACACCTTACCAACACCTTGTTTAAGGCAATTTTACCATGACCATGTTTTTAGTTTATGACTTAAGACCTGATACTATCAAAAACTTGTAATATGCATATACTTGAAACTAGCAGAATACATATGGTGCGAAGCCAAAAAATAAGAAAGAATAAAAACGCAGACACCGATGTACTTACTTACATAAGAAAAGGTTTGAACTTTTATGTGATTACTTTTCTCCGTAGGTTTTAAGGTGCAAAGAATATGGCCTAAGGTAAGGTTTTAACTAGTTTGTAAAACTACTTTGTACAATCTTCAAGAGGTAAAGAATTGTAGCCCTCCAACTTATTTGTAATGTTGATCAAATGCAAGAACTAAAAAAAACAATGCAGCTGTCAGTTTTCTTCAAAACCTCCGTAAACCTCGTGGCTCCCTCGTCCATCTGTAGGGATAAGTTGGTCGTACATTTATTAGAAGCAGCTGCGATCAAAGCCGTCTAAAAACCAATGAACAAAACTTTTGCGCGTTTCAACGGTGTAGAACCATCTAGTACTTTTTTTGGTAACTAAAGAAACAAACCAACCAACCAACAATAACCAAACCATGGAACCATGGATGATTATGGTATAACCATTTCAGTTTTGGCTTGAGAAATGACAATATATCTAGAAATTATCATATATCTAGAAATTATCAATTTTCAGATTTTTCCCGTAATTACTGTTATGTGACCTTGCTTCTTTGCCAAATTTCATGAGTCATTCATTTCATTCTAGGTCAACGGGAAGTACCCTATGAATTTTGAGTTTGTTCACTCTAAAAACTCACAAAAATGGTCGTAAATTTTTATTGCGTTGTCTTAGAAGCTTGATTTTTTACAGATCTAAGGGACTGTGGACTGACATATTTGATATTAATTTTAACTTGATACCTCCACGCATTCCAGAGAAAAAGGGTCTTGACAGACAGACAGACAGACAGATAGACGGACAACCTAGTGATCCTATAAGGGTTCCTTTTTTTTCCTTTTGAGGTACGGAACCCTAAAAAGACCATTGCAGATGGCGCTGACCTTTTTTTTTAATTCTTAGTTTTTGGCGTCGCACTTTGTGCATTCAGCCAGTGTCAAGTATTATGCATTTTAAATTTTATATGGTGTAAAGTTAAATATATATGTCATCAAATCACAGTCAGTCACACGAGATTAGTCACAGTCAAGTCTAAGTCATGCCTTAGTAAAATTGTGGCGACTTTACTATGGGCGTTTACGGAATTTTGTAAACATCACAAAAAGGCATGTTTCATCACAATATTATACCACTTGCCCACACTCGTGCATGTAATTCAACGCCCAATGAATATAACACCACTATTTATAATCATTAATTCGCGAAAGAACACCAGTTTAAGCAAATAATAGAATACAGCGACATGATTTTTCCGTGTTCCCGCCAAAACTCCAGCGCTGACCAGACGTGGTTGTCATTGGCAAGTTTTTTATTTTATTTTAGTGTCATAAATATTATGCTCTTTTTAACTGTCACTGTCACGTATACCTATTCATCGCCATCTATCGAGTTGAAGAGAACTACTTTTTTTTATTGCCTGCCAGAAACCTCCCAATTTATATCTAGAAGGCATTTCTGTCTGGAGGTATTATGTGTTCTTATCAGAATAGATATTACAATAAATAAATAAACATTGGTGGACATTTCACACAGTCTAGCCTCAAATTAGTAAAGCTTGTACTATGTGGGAACCAGATAACTCATAGACACAATATATATTTTTTTGGTAAAAAAACCTTTTTTAATTTAATAATCTAATAATACATACAAAACCCTGGGCCTGGGTATGTCCTAAAACTGCACCCAGAACCACCAGAGGACAGGCAGCAGCGTCCTCTCGGTTATCGGTGGTAGCCATTCTGCGATCCCCAAGCCGCCTGCCAAAAGTGAGGATTATGGCAACACCTCCCTTTAAGGGAGAGGCCTTCCTCCAGCAGTGGACGTCTTCTGGCTGTGTACATACAACACCCAGACACACTAACATCTATCACAAATATTTATGTAACAGATGTTAGTGTGTCTGGGTGGCTCTAGAGTGGGAATCGCACACACTCACTAAAACTCTAAAAGCAGACATACTACTACTAGCTGAGCTATAAGGCAGTCAGATAATTATTGATATTGATTTATAAAAGTATCATCATCACCAACAAACGGCCAGAAAACATCCACTGCTGGACGAAGGCCTCCCCCTTAATAGGGAGGGATAAAAGTAACAGGTTAAACATATATTTTTTGCTATCCATTTCTAGATATTTGAACAAATTGAAGCATTCGCAACAAAACCAATGCAATCAACGGTGCAGCAAAAACCTTTTATTGATGCCCACGAACTTCAAACCGGTCGTAATCTGTGATTTGAGTAATGCCTCCACCCCCTCGCAGAGGGCGCGTCAGTTTCAAAAATTGAGTGAAATCACATGTACGGTATTGATAGGGCGAAATTCTGCTTGTGGTGGTACTACCGATCGGCGACCAACTGTTTAGTTAGTGAGATGCTGAACATTTTAGTTACCGGTTCACTATTGGTTCGCATAAAATTTAAGTTCATTATTATATTGTACCATAATTTTACTTGCCCTGTAATGTGTGAGCAATATAATAACTACGCGTGAATAGTTAGCCATACTATTCCCCCACAACTACACAGTCGCCATAACAATAACCTGGCATATTATTGTATGGAGTTAATAACGCATAAAGACTTATTACCATAATGTTGTACCAAATAAGCCGAATATATTCGAAATGACGTACTCCGTTAATAGGTTAGTTTTGAAAATATAAATTATTGTTTACGTTGGGTGAACTAACTTTTACGTGTACAATAAACATGTTTAACTTACTGTCACAGTATAACATCCGATGAAGTTGAACTGACTTTATGCCAAAGTAAATTAGGATTTAAAATAATTATGTGAAACAAAGGGATCCTTTAGTTACCTTATTTTAGTAAGCTACTATGTATTTCAGTGCCTTTTAGAAACAGTATTTTGACTTGAATGGGTATTTTTTTTTGTTTAATTTTAAAAATGATCTTATGCTGGACGTGGAATGGTGGCTATTTACATATAATTTAAAGACATTTTGACTGCCTTATAGCCCAGTAGTTAGTATGTCTGCCTTTAGAGCAGTAGGGCGTCGACTCGATTCCCATCCAGAATCCAGGACAAACATTTTAAGTGATGATCATGTCTCATGTTTATTCTGTTTCTGATTGTAGTATGTATTGTAGGTACATATTTACAAAAAAAACGTCTATGATATTATGTATACTGTCAGTTATATGTCGATATGGGAATACAAGCTTTATTTGCTTAGTTTGGGGCGAGACGGCGCTGTGTCAAATGTTCACTAATATTTATTTAAATTTCCACTTCCACCAAAATCCACTTGCTATTTCACTAAGTAAAAGCTTTGTGTACTTTAAATTGCCCTAAGTACCGTAAAAGTAAAATGGCGTTAGTGTCGCGTAAAATAAAAATGATCGGTAGCTCTCCTACTACAACTGAGCGATTCATATTTTCTGCAACCGCCAATTTATATCTATTCCCTAACAAATGGTCGCTTGCGATTGGATGAGTATTGGAAACAAATGACGCGCGAGTTGTATTTGTGCAAACAGCGTTGACAGCTGTTTGTATTTAAATCGTTTTTCAAAAGATTCATTATTTGTCATTCAGCCAGTGCGCTTGTCACAGTTGTCATTAACAGAAACAAGTGAATTTGTGAAACAAAATAGATAAGTACCTAATTATAGTTTTTTTTTGTACGTCGTTGTAAAGGTTACTGTGTTCCGTTGAAAACCACGCTGTCCTTAAACAATACACATAACCTTAAAATATGAATTAAGTACACTTATTTTAATAGCCAAAAATGTTGTGTAAGCGTTTATGATCCGAATAAATGCAAGTTTAAATACTAAACAAATTTGTAAGAGATTTGGCAAAGGTTTGTTTTCCTGAAATAATGTGTTTTCTGGCAGAATGGTAGATATAGGTACGAATAACCCAAAAACCGAATCCTCACATTGAATATGTACCTACCTATTTAGGAAACTTCTTATCAAGCTAAATTGACATCAATCAAACTTGAATCTAATTATGTAGACAACAATATTGTAAATTGGCTGACGTTAACAAAGCCGAGCTAATGAAATGGCATCGCTTGATATGTGTCAGGAAGTTAATTATAATATTGTCACATCCAACCTCCGAGCGTTCATAACGTTGACTCACTTTAACAGTGATTTATCTATAGATGCCTAATGTGTATTCATTTAAAGGAAATTTAGTTGTGAATAAGGATTTTACGACCTCATTAGAACAGTTTTTTTTATCAAGTTTACAAAACAAGACAGAAAATCAGATTAAGTACAAGATATAACGCTTTTTAAATAAAAGTAACCGACTTCAATTTCGACTAGCTGGAAGACATCTTCATATTTTCCAGTAATTTGATATGGCCGGCCCATTGCCACTTCAACCATTAAAATTATAATATATCATTAGAGAAACATAAAACAACTAAATACACCAAATAAAAATGTTTTTAAGTATAAACAGCTACAAAATATATCACTCGCACAAAGTGGCATCGAAATAGAGAAAGCACTTTGTAATACGTAGAAAATTCAAACAAAGCAACGGACGACAGGTAGTCGTATCGTAAAACTGGAAACGGTATTGGCTCCTAATTCCGAATGGGATAGCTACTGCACCTGTGCACTGACTAGCACTTTACCAAAATATACGATCATTTCTTGCTCTAGAAAATTGTGCAATCATGGCTATGACTTTACTTATGTCCTTTACTTTTTACACCTCGGTCCTAATACTGTCCTTATATTTGTCAGATAAATAAGACTGTAATATTTTTTGTTATATCCGCTTAAAAGTAGAAACAAATTAGCAAAATGATTGGAAGGCCACGAAGAGACGTAAGATTTTTATAAAACAAATATTCAGATTGGATTTAATCGCGATGATGGTGATTAAAAAAAATATCCCTAATTTTTTCCGGTACTAAACATTTTTTTTTCTTTTTATTTGGTATAGGCTTGCGTTTGCCTGCCATCTCGTCTGATGATAAACGAAGATGCAATCTACGATGGAGCACGCTTGCCTAGAAGAAACCGATTCACTCGCGACTTGAAGACACTCAGATTATAATTATCGGGAAACACCCACTCGGACAGGGCATTCCACTGTTTAGCAGTTCGAATAAAGAAAGTGGAATCAAACCTATACCATATTGTGACAGTAACGTGCGAGGCAGCTTCTTTCAAACAGCAGTTTTCCTATTTCATTGTTTCACAAACTTCAGATATTCAAAATTTCCATAAGTATAAAGAAAGCACCTTACGAAATATGACCAGCATAAAATTCTACGCCGCTCTTCCCTGCACTACCTAGAACCGCTGCAACTTTGCATATAACACTATACTCCTCTTTAATACACCACTAATGGACATGGTATAGAGCTTGAATAGTGTGGGAGTGGCCAGTATTAAAATGTAATCTTCCAAAGTGTTGGGCCGCACAATATGATATGGGCTGAAATAGATATGATAATATTATGTTATAGACAGAAAAAAAAACACGTAATTTCTCAAAAAGGCACTATCGCAGCAAAGTCAAACAAAATTTGTCACGATCAATTCCAAGTCTTGTCTAAGTTAATTGATGGCGACTTTACTGGAAGCTTCTATGGAGTTCTGTGTTTCTCCAATTACATCAAAGAAATTTAAAAAAAAACCTTTCGCGGCTATTTGAATGTATCGCCAATTTTAAGCTACTTACCTTAATCCCCGGCGCGAGAATCAATACTATGCCTACCGTTTCAAAGTATTGATTTATTATAAATTTATAAAATTTAGTTTGGAGATGCTTTATTCGCATATGGTTCTCGTCTCTATGCGGCTGGTCCAAACCTAAGCCCGAATGTGAATACTTATTTATATTTTGGGCATATGAAATGAGCTTCGCATATGCAAGTGATACAGGGAACTTCTATGCACTTGGGGAATATTCTGATTATGCCAACCTTTACCGTACGCTGGGAAATATATGGAGACAAGAACTTTTGGCCAAGTGTCTGAACTCATGAAGTTGGAGTCTTGGTCAGTTTTCATTAGAAGTTGGCAAAAGTACCTGCAAGATAAAGTTTAAATGAACTAGGTACTTATCAGTTTCAATGTCACATACTCAAGTTTTCGTTTAGATACTCTACAAGGTAATCTAATACTATAAGAATCTTTGTCTGACTGACTGATTTAATGACTGACAGACAACGCACAGCCTAAACCGCTGGTCGTATAGACTTGAAATTTGGAGGGTGTATTCGTCTTAAGAAAGGGGGTGGCCTAAAATTTGCTCGGAATGATTTAAAGTGGTGAATTTTGGGAGCGGGCCGAATTTCTTTCGTACGCGGACGAACTCGCGGGGATTAAAATATAATTTAATTCAAATATAATTATATAAACAGAAAACTAAAGATTAAAAAGTTTTTTTATTTTTTACTAGCTACGCCCCACGGTTTCATCCAGATGATGATGATGATGATGATGATGGTAAAAGTAGCCTAAATATTTTTATTCCAGGAAATATATGTCGAGTCTGTATTAATCAAATGATTTTGCTTCGTAGTTTTACCTTTATGACCACGCAGCACAATTATAATAATATGAATATTAGGCTAAGGCCTCACTCGCAGTAATCTTCTGCCGTGCTATCTTTGACTATAACACCTTTTCACACCACCCGCTTGAGAATGTCCAATTACATATATCATGTAACCTCAACGTTAAGTAAAGCATTATCTCTTATGGGATATAAAGTTGTATGAAGCTCCCTAAGGAATAAAGTGATTTGAATTTGGAACGTTAAATTCGTGTGGAAACTCGTGGAAAAGTAAAAGTAAAAACATGCCCATATGGCATTGTAAAGAGCTTTGTTCGAAAATCGAACTGGCCACCATAAGCAGAACTCAAAATAAAAGACGCGTTTACAAAGAATAAATATAAATATCGGTGAACATTTTACACACAGATAGCTGATAGAATACTTATAAACAATTTTTTTTCGTAAATACATACTACACCCAGACACAAAACAAACATTAGGTCTGGATACAATCCTTTTGTTTTTTGTTGTGTAGTAGGCTAAGTAGTCTTTGTAGTTCGTCACATAAATGTTTGCCCTGGGTGGGGATCGAACCCACGCCCTACAGCTCTGAAGGGGCAGACATGCTACCAACTGAGCTATAAGGCTATCAAAATAATGTGAAACAAAAGACGGTGTTTGGTCCTGTGATTGTCAGTGAATTTTAATTTATGGAGCCCTGACTTTTTAATGCCTAGCTGAAGGTGTGAAAAGTAGAGTATATGCTCCTCTTGAATAAAGCCTGTCTTCGTCTTGGGCAGCTTGAACCCCTCGCTTTACTCAGGTCTCTATATAACTCCCTCGTTACGCCCAGGGTTCAATATGCCGCCCGCGACGTAAGACACTGCTTTATTCCCTTAGTGCATTATATTAAAGACTCTACTTATTACTATGGTAAGCCGTACAATAAATTATCCATTTGCCTCTTCCTAACTAAGTTAAGTAAACTTAAGTTTACAGTAAGTAACTACAATCACCCGACCTCCGTCGTTATAAATTCAGATCATCCTCGAATGTTATCAACTGATAGTGACATGTATGTCAAAACTTCGTCCCTACTTTACCACCCCTCTAAAATCTCGTACAATTTGAACATCCCTTGTGCGTTTGAAAGTTACTTAACTCCTTGAGCGACAAAGACAAGTTTCCTAATATTGTACCTAAGTTACACGTGTGACATACAATGTAACGCTTTTGAGAGTTGTGGTAAACAAACGGTTACGTACCTATTGAAAATTCGACTCCTGTATCGAAAAGGATATATATAATTATATTTTATTTTATTTTATTTTCACAGGAAAACTTACAGCTATGTACACAGTTAAATAGAGTTGTTAAGAATAGAAGGCCAATTAAAAGTTTTCACAGATAAGAAGAAGAATAGAACAAATTTGTAAAAAGACGGACTCGCACATAATTATACAATAAAAACACTAAATAGAGAATAGGAAGTTAAGTTTACTAAATATATATTGGAAAAAATAAAAATAAATAGAGAAGAGAGAATATATTATACATAAAGGTATATAAAATACATGATCCGACGATTTTGAGAACGACTTAAAACACAAAAACCACTAAAAAGTAAGTTCGTATATGCTGAGTGGCCAGCCCTAGTGTCAGAATTAATGTGCCGCCTGAAGGCCTCTGACATGGCTGACAACAAAAACCACTAAAAGAATTGAAGAAAAATGTTCAATCACATTGGTAGTTACAAACAATAAAGCTTTACATAAAGAATAAAATGCTACCAGCTGATAATGATGCCGTCTCTTTTAAACTCCATTGATTTAAAACCAACAGAGAGCTGACTAAGAGATAGAAAGAAGTGGCATAGAAAAATAGAGGTATGTAAAAAATTATCTACTATGGCGGACTCTTTCTTATAAAGAAGACAAAACAAACAACTGAGTCGAAATCTTTCTTCTAAAGCACTTCTGATCTTAGTAAGCGTGACTTACGCGTATTTAACACAAAGTGCGATGCCAAAAATGAAGGGAAAAAAAGGCTCTTGATACGGAATACTTTTCGAACCCGATCGTGTGTTTAATAAAAATAAAGCCGTCAAGGTACGAGTCTTCTTGCGACTCGGACGACGAGAGTTCCGTACCACCACATGTACTAGGTAATCCACGATAGTAACGAATATTCTGTGAATATTTCAACAGGCTATTACGATTCACGTGATTATAGTTCAGTAAAAGATCGGAAAGACAGATGTACACAGACAAACAGACACGGTAGGCGGCTTAATAATAGGGTGCAGTTAAATGCTCATTGGGTACGAAACCCTAAAATAATTTCCACTTTCCTTCAATATGCCAAAAGCGAAATTTAAAAAAACATGATTGTGTGGTGATAACTCAGACATATCTTTTCATGTTGTTTTCAAAACTCCGTAAAAGCTCTTAACAAAGCCGCCACAACTTGTTACCAACCACCAACCGTGTTAGGGGTGTGTAAAAAACGTGGTGAGTTTTGGGAGTCGGCCGAAGCGTACGCGGACGAAGTCGCGGGCGACCTCTAGTGATCTATAAAGCTGAGGTTTCTTGTTTTTTTTTTACTTTTCATTGAAATTTCAAGATTTCTACTTAAAGAATGATACTTTTACGAGCATTACCTGGAGTACGACCAAAGAAATTCCAAATGACAAGCATACAAAGTAAAATATTATAAACTAAACTAAAATGTAGTATTTCATAACTTACATTAAAATACGCGACATATTCGACATCTCGAAAGTTTCCTCTATTCAGATATTATGCTCGCATTTACAATGTATTGGGAAGCCATTGCCATGTTGCATACTTTATACGCGGTATCGCGAGGTGCCAACAATTCTTGATACTTATGTCTAGGAGTTCCTGGATGGGTGTAGGACCTTTGTTTGAACATAATACTCATTCAGGTGCTATGTAATATTATAATAGTATTTTTCATCACACTTGCTCGTAAAGTGGATCTTATTACATCGGTTTTAGGCTCATAATCCAAGCTATTACGCACGCGTGCTTTGTACTTTACATTACGGCACTAGTGCTATAATAGGTATAACCCGGTAAAGTCAAGTTTGTACGTGACTGCAATTACAACAATAAAACGTATGTATACGAAGCACTCTTAATATAGCCGGGCAATACTTACAGTTTTTTTGTAATCCCAACAAAGAGTTCTTATGCCGCTGAAGTAAATGTCGACCTGCGCGCGCATTGCTGGTTTAGGCGCCATTTTTCGCAAATGTTTGTTGATGTTTTTGCTGTGTGATTAATAATTATCAAAAAACGTTTGTTTTTTCTCGCAAGTGTGATGAAAACAGTCGTATGAAACTCTTGTGCTATGTTAGTCGTTACACTCTCGGCTTCCGTAACGCATAATAGCGCCTCTAGTGTAATGACCAAAATAGCACACTTGTTTCATAATTTACTAATCTAGACTTACTTCTTTACTGACTTTTGGTTTGGTTGTAAAGAATTTATGGATAAACTAGCTGCGCCCCGCGGTTTCACCCGCGTAATGATGAAAAACGAAGATGGTGATGATAAAAAGTAGCTTATATGTTATTCCGGGAAACAAGCTATCTCTATTCAGAGTTTCATCCAAATCCATTCCGTTGGTTCAACGTGAAGAGGTAACAAACATACACACACATGTCACTTACATGTACATACATACCGATAAGGAAAGATAAGTAACTGATTATTACTAAAACAAGTCAAACTAGATTTACATACGAGATAATATATTATGGCATGGGCTTAAAATTATTTGGTAAATCTTATTGCCCTCTTACTTTAGCTAGAGCATGAGTAATAATTGTTTCTGTCCCCTCCGGTCTTACAGCAACCAACATCAGATAGGTGACAATAATAGTGACTTAAATTCTGTTCCCGCTGTATTATATTATAGTAAAAATAAATAACTAACTTAAAACTGGAAATTACTGGGTATGAAGAGATTTAACATCTAATATCTCATGGTGACGAGCGCAGTGCAGTGCGGCGCGAATGGTGTTCGCAAGTTCACAATTCTGGCACGGCTACTGTTAGTGGCAGGTGTGACGCTTACCACCAGGCGAACGCCATGCTGGTCTCCTCATTTTATAGGGAAAAAAAAGGTGTAATATTCATACATTCCCAGTACTAAAAAGCGTTATCTTACGAAATCAATACAAAAAGCTATTGTTTAGGGACTTTCAACTAATTGAACTAACTTTTATACCCACGGGAACGAATTACAATCTAAATTGGGCCGAAAAATTACCCTACTCGTACTTCCTGGAATAGGTAATGACAACGAAACTGTCCAACGAAAACAAATCCTGTCGAGTTTCAATTCGTGTCATTAGAACCATCAACGAACGCCCAATGGCGCTGTTCTATATATTTGTGGTCAGTACTCAAACTATGGTCAATATACTGCACTATACAAAACCAGAGAACTATCATATCTGAGAATAATTATTTTATTTGTTTTTAAAGCTTAAACAGGAAGAAAAATAAAACATAGAAATACCATAAGTGTGGAATCACTTCATACAAAAATATTCAATAATATTTTATTGGTTATCATTTTCATACCGTCACTTAGCTTAAGATTCTGGAGCAAGAAACATTCAAGCCCAGGTCATATAATATATTTTGAGAAATATTGTGTGAAGGAAAACTATCGACTGACTAATTGTCTGTTATCTACAGAAATAGCTAAATGAAAGAACAAAATTAAATACTTTTTATTAATATCACCTTATTTCAGAAAAATATTATAATACTTAAAAAAAAATTGCTATTGATTTTAAATAAATACTTTAAATAACTACTAAATAAACAAATATTAGACGGTCATTTTTACGCAGCGCCATATAGCCCCAAACTAAGCAAAGCTTGCACTATGGAAACCAGATAGCTGATAGAATACTTATATACCTTTTTTTGTAATTACATACTTATAATACATACAACTCCCAGCCACAGAACAAACATCTATGTTTATTCCAGAAATTGCCAGCCCCCGATGTTTACTAAAACATAGTTATGTTTTATTTAACTCTATGATTCTATCTTCCAATCCAACACATTATATTATGATCACCTGGGTATGTCCTAATTATGTATCCAGAACCACCGTACGACGGGCAGCAGCGTCCTCTCAGTTAACGTTGGCGAGCATTCTGCTATCCCCCAGCCGCCTGCCAAGCGTGGGTATTATGGCAACCCCTCCTTACTAAAGGGGAGGCCTTAGTCAAGTAGTAGACGTTTTCTGGCTGTTGATGAATCCAACACATAAGGTTCATCATCAACATCATAACTAGCTTATCGTAGTCCTCTGCAGAACATATAGGCCTCTCTCAAGGTATGCCTCTCATCCCGATCTTCGGCTTATGCCCGACATTGCCAGTTGTCTCACGTATATCGTCACTACATCTAGTCTCAAGGACATCCTACATTACGTTTGCTGATTCGTGGTCTCCACTCTAGAATACGTCTATCCCAACGGTTATCGGTAATAACAATATTTATTGAGGATAATTATTTCGTTCTGGATAACTTTAAGTACTGTTCTTGTCAGCAATCGAATCTTTCTGAATGCTAATTTGGTAAACAAACAAAAACGAAGGCCTAATGAGGGCCGCTTGCGGGTGAAGACAAACTTTCTTATTCGTCAAGGGGAAGGGACCGGAGCTTCCGTTCGGTCCATTTGGTTGTTTATCCACGACTTACGAGCCCGCGAGAAACGTTGCGTATTGGAACTACAGTAGACAAAACATTACAGTATTAGAACTGTAGACAATTCAATGTTATTTTAAGAATGAAACTACGTACGCATTTAAAGAATTTGACTCTAGTATTGCTTAGCAACCGTTTTAAATTATGTCTATTTTAAACTGATTAGATTTTGTTAGCAGCTTGTGTACTGGTTCGTTGAATATTTGCTTTAAGTATCGGTGTGGTGGAAGACAAAGTAACATTGTTTGGTGTTAAGCTTCAACGTTGTGTTTATACAGCTTATGACCGCAACGGAAGTGGCTGAGCTGTTAATTTATGTCTTTGAGTGTTGAAAATGTTAGGGCTTAGTTTTGTTGCACTGCGTTTCTGCTTTAGACTTTTAGGTTTAGGCATCTAGAATTGTTAGACGAAGAGGCAATTTTTTCTGAGACTTCTTACCGCACTAATCGTATAATGTTCTGCTTGAGTGTTTATATTGTTACACACTTCAAGGTGGTATTTGTTTATCTCTGTGAGCGTACTTAAAACGAAAATAAGTTTGCCAGCAATGACCGGACCATTGATTGATTTGATTTTAAAGTTATTGTTTTGCTTACTTAAGTCATACAATCTATTATTTGCAGGCTATATATATTTTTTATCTATAGCCCTCTTATCACCTACTAAATGTGATATAGTCAGTCAGAGTGTCAGAGTGAATGTGCCGCCCGAAGGCCTCTGACATGGCTGACGGCTGTTGTTATAGAAATTAGAACAAACAACCGGGACCAACAATTTAACGTGTCATCCGACCCACGGTAGCGCTCAGAAATAAAAGGTCAAATCACGGTCACCCATCCGAAGACTGACCGGACCGTCCGTTGCTTAAGGCCGGGTATTTCACGTTTCAAGCACATTTTTTTATGAGTTCAATAATTAGTCTAAAGCTGTATCAGTTAGGGTCACATTTAGCGGAGCAAAAATATGGCGGTTACGCAGATTCGTGCGTGTCAAACTTCGATTTTTGAAGATTTTCTCAGATTACTTGAAAAGTATAGAATTTAATAACTTTTGAATCTCAGCATGCTCTCCAAAATACTATTAACTTATAATACATATTTTTTTAATGTGTCTATGTGCTGTAATTAGGACATAAAACTGAAAATGGTTTAAAAATAGACACTGCTTCGGTATTTTTTTCTATCGAGCGAGTTGTTACCAATCATGTTTCTAAATTCACAATTGTCTAAATAATATGTTCATCTATGATATTACACTAACTCCGTATTTTTTTTCAAATTAGAAGTATGCGAACTTATGTATCAAAAGTTGCAAAAACCTAAATAAGCCCGTCTTAACATCGGTGATCGTTTAGAATCACCTAGACAAGCTACGCTACGACCGTGTGATATAAAAACCCTTTTATAGTTTCGGCCTCGAGATAATAAATCCTTTTATTATTTTTATCACAGTAGGTTCTATAAATTCAAATGATACAATCATGCAAAAAATATTAGAAGCTATTATTTGTTAATATGGACGTGGTTAGAAAAAAGTATGGACTATGGGCGTCATTGGCAAACTCCAATTCGCCCAAGGCTCTCTAAACCAGTACATCTATACAGGAAGATGCTTCAAAGAAAAATATTACAAAATCTCTTAGGGGCTGAGATGCACGTCTTCGCATGCCTAATTTAATCCTCGGCTTATTGAAATAAAAACGACATAGGTTTCGACAGGTGCCGCGGGCAAGGGGAGGCACAGGTGGCCCCGATGGTCGCAGCGTCGTTAAAATTTACATAAAGTCTCAATCCACGACGGCGGCCGACAGTGCCCACCCCACGTTTATGCTACATTTAGTAATTTTATGATAATTTCGAAAACCGTACCGCCACCCATCGCATTATACTAATAGAGGAATCCTCCAGAGGATGCTATGTCGAAAAAATTTCAACCGCCTTCAAAATAAGTTTCGGCTTATAAATCGAGTGAAACGGGCATAATTTTTTGGGCGAAATTAATAGCAGATGTGTTGTTGAGTTGTTAGGGCTACGGGGGCGGCCAGTGTGCTGTTAGTGACTTTGAAACGCATAAATTCACTCGCAACGTTTTGTTTTTTAGAAATATTTTATGATTAATGGCTCATAAAATTGAAGTGGTCACGCGGAAATATTTTAATATTTTGGAGAATTTTTTATTCCCCCGTCCCTTTTTACGCCCCTATGACATTATTTGGAATTGCCGTTTGTATGAGCGGCATTTGCATTTTTTTACAAATAGGTGTAGAAAACACATTTGATACCGCAACACATGCGTGAGGGCAATAAAACGTGAATTGTGTAGGGTAACTAAAATAATAACTATTTCGTTCCAAATGCGAATTTTAGTCCCAAACTCTGCGTTACGCTGGAATTTAAAAAACAAAGCAAGTTTAACAGTCCCTTGTTTATTTTTTGTTGGGGGAGCAGGAATGTCACTTAGGGTGTAAGCGCCTAAAACGGGCACTCAGGAAAATAAACACGAATTCTTTTGTTGCAGTCTAACTTGACGCACCTGCCGCGTCACGAGTTCGTGCCTGGCATCGGCATGGGTGTCGCGAAATGTCCGTACGACCCCGCAGACAACTCCACTGCCTTGTGGGTGGAGAGGGGCAATCCCGGCAACCTGCCAGCTTTATACTCCGGCACAAATGCGGAGTTCACAAAAGCAGATACCGTCATCTTCAGAACTGATCTCCATAACTTGACCACCGGAAGAAGAGAGTTCTCTTTCAAAAGAACACTGAAGTACGACTCCAAATGGCTTGACAGTAAGTACTATAATAACAACCAGCGACAGCGATAATGGAATGGACGGACCCAGCGCTTGCAAATCGATCAAAATGAACAAGACAACACAATCAAGCATAATTAGCTAAAAGTATGCATATTACATTTGCAGGAAAATAGAGATAGCGAATCTAATTACTGCATGACAAAAAGAGAACACATGTACATGTATTAGAAGTTTGTATTGTCGTATTGTACGGCTCGCATGTCGCAAAGGCAGAGTATGACTGAAGCGAGTGGAGAGCCGGCGCTTAACATATAGCCGTCAAAATCCGTGCGGTTATTTCCCGTCCATTCATCTTTATCGTTGTCGCTGGTAACAACTAAGTAACGCATTTAATTTGTTGTAAATGTTTTTACAGAAATCGTTATTATTTGTTGTTTTAGAAATTAATTGGTGTATATTACCGACACTGTGTACAAATCAGTATTTTTCCCAATATTTTAGTCTCGGTATATTTTTTCCATAAAATTACACCTTTCACAATTCCGAAATAGCATAAATCAAAAGCTTGTTATTTGAACGTCAACACTCAACGCGGTGATGGTCAGCTCCTGTAATTTGTGTAAAAATAGCTTTCTAAATTAGCTTCCCTAGTTGGTAAAGTCAATAGGGTTGTCAACGTAATCAATGTAGAAATTAATGCGATCGTTGCTTGTACAATCAACGAGTATCCAATAAAGCGGAGCTGCGTCGATGATTATTAGGAAAATGTTGCAATTATCGGCGCTTACACGACCTGAGTTGAATGCCTCGTTTTCAATGCGCTGTTTGTGATTAAACAATGGAAAATTAAACTGTTTACGCTCTAACGAGCAGTAATATCGGATCTATGTCCGGATTATGCCTCGTTAACTCTAACTGCCATTTTTGTACGAATTTCGCATGCGAAGCGATGACATAAAATATTACGACAAAGTATTTATTACGTGGGCGATAAATTTGTCTCCAGGGATTGTGTTAAATATTCCAGTGATCTGATATGAGAGGAAAATCTTTTGTTTCCGGGCAATGTTTTGTATTTGCGGCAGGTATTTTTAAGTAACCCAAAAAAGGGAAGTATCAAAATTTTTCATTGCGGTCTTTTTGGGTAGCGTACTAATTGTCTGATCATGAAAAGTGACAATTATAATTGCCAAGTCCCTTTTGCGTGTTTATTACAAAAATACCACAATAAGGCATAGCTTATACCATACGCTATAATAATGTTTATTGATTACCAAATACACTAAAAAGTAAGTAAGTTCGTATAGGCTATCGCAAGCCCTAGTGTCAGAGTTAATGTGCCGCCCGAAGGCCTCTGACTTGGCTGACGGTTGTTGTTATAGAAACTAGAACAAACAACCGGGACCAACAATTTAACGGGTCATCCGACCCATGGTAGCGCTCAGAAATAAATGCCACTCACGGTCATCCATCCGAAGACTGACCGGACCGTCCGTTGCTTAACTTCAGTGATCGTTTAGAATCACCTAGACAGGCTACGCCACGAGCGCTACAACAAATACACTTCGTCGTCAGCCATAAAAACGTCCACTGGACGCTGGACGAAGGCCCTTTATAGAGGGGTGTTGCCATAATCCCCACGCTTGGCAGGCGGCTTGGGGATCGCAGAAAACCAAGAGGACGCTGCTGCCCGTCCTCCGGTGGGTCTGGTTGCAGTTTTAGGACATACCCAGGTGGACACTTAGTAGCAATAGAGTCCTACCACTTCAAATTGAGTGGCGACCACGTACTTACCGGAAGACGCAGCGTAGGAAAGCCTCCCACTAGGTGGACCGACGACATTGTGAAAGTCGCAGGCAACCGGTAGATGCATGTTATAGCAGGTCGTACAGTGTGGTGCTCTAAGGGGGAGAAGGCCTTCGTTTAGCAGTGAACGTCTCCGGGCTGATGATGATGATGACTGCAAAATAGTTTGTAGTGGTCGGAGAGTCCGCCTGGTGAATTACCATACCTTTGCCAGTTATTCAATTGCCAAGTAGTAATGTGCAAGCATTACTGTGTTTCAGTTTGAAGACCAAACCACCAGAAAAACCAGATATCAGAGATTGCTAGATAAATTACTGGGAATGAAGAGATTTGATATCTAATATCTCAGGGTGACGAGCGCAGTGTGCCGAACAATTTTTGTTCGCAAATTCATAATTCTGGTACTGCTACTATTATGTATTGGCAGGCGTGACGTTTACCATCAGGCGAACGTCTAGAACGTCTCGTCACTTATGTTGGGATGTTACCCTGTTTTGGACCTACACCATACGAGTATGTACAAATTACTTAGTCATACTCATAATCTACTATGCTAAGTACATTGTGTTCGTTCACTATTATTCTCTATTGCGTAAATTGAAGTTCCTAAAACCAGTTAATACCAGTTAATTGAATTTCGATTAATTTTCATTAAGCTACCCTTTTACAAAAACTTTGTCAGATGAGTTTAGATTTCTCTTAATTAATTGGAATGGCAATTCGCTCAAAGGTCTTAATTCGAGTATTTATGTTTGCCCCAGGTGTCCACGAAACTCGAGGATGACCATAAAGTATACTTTACGATACTCCCTTAATATTGTACATTAATAACGGTATTACCTGTACATTATTATCGATATTATTCCACGTACAACATATTCATCAACAGTGACCGGCTTATTGGCACTATTAATTATATTGAAGCCAAATTTATACCAGCCATAACTTTAAAAGACCTTATAAAGCTTTAATAGTCTTTAAGCTCTATTGTTAGCGTGCAGCTTACTATCCTGTAGACCGTATAGTAGTTGTATAAAAGTAATAATAAAGATAGCAGGCGCGTGTCACGTCGTGTCCGTATTCTCTAATCCGGAACACGCGTCGATTTCATTTCGGTACCGACAAATAAGCACTTATTAATGCTACCCATAAAAGTGTGACATAATTGACACCCGCAGACTTCATCTAATATTTATTGCACATCACAGAGAATAACAGTAATATGAAACAGTGGAATTAAAGCAATTGTGGGAACGCGTAGTGAGATCGTGAATATAAATGTGTAATTGAGTAAATTATAATATAACGCGCGGCTATTACTATTGTAATTACTTTAACACCCCAAATTTAACAGGGACCTCGATACAAAATAATATATTATTCAAATGATCCCTTAAAACTTGAGTATAATAATAATCTATTAAATTGACGACATTTATAGTAAGAGATAAACAGTATCCCGGAAATTTTCAGGTCGATCCAGTACGTATAATAGTAGATTACTCACCAAGGGAGCAAAAGAAAAGAATGTCTCAGATCGCATGTATATTGTCTCACGAAGCGAAGCCGAGGGTGACAAACATGAGATCTGAGGCTTCTTTACTTGCTGCCGTGGTGTGTATACGATTTTACGTGCCGCTGCGGGGAGGAAGTGGTTCCTTTCGCTCCGCGTAGCCTGCGGGGCTAAAGTGGCTACTTTAGCCCCGCAGGCACGTAAAACAATTAATCATAGGCCATCTCTATTATAAATCTCATCATTTCAGTTGTTACAGATTTGATAGGAAATAAACACGTACACAAACTTTCGTAGTAATTATTTACATGAGTGACGTCTATCTATCGTTTATCTTCTGTTAATATAAAAATTATTTGCGTTAGTCTCGTCAAAAAACGCAAATTAATCAACCTCTATAATTTATTTTTTGTTTTGGGCTCGATTAGGTTAAAAATCTGGTGGTAAAATTGTATAGTTTAAAATAAGTGTCTGGTTGAAAAACGAAAGGTCTAGTCTAAGGTCTCTATATTACATTGATGCATTGATAGGCTGATGACAAAAAAAAACAAATGAGTTTATAAAATCAATCTAAATTTAATATAAGTGTTCTAACGCATATACTCATTTTCAGAACCAAATTTTGTCGGTTCGTTCGACGTCGGCGAGTACGTCCTCTTCTTCTTCCGCGAGACAGCAGTGGAATACATCAACTGCGGTAAAGCTGTCTACTCACGAGTCGCCAGGGTCTGTAAGAGGGACACTGGAGGGAAGAACATCCTGAGCCAGAACTGGGCCACGTATCTGAAGGCTAGACTCAACTGCAGCATTCCCGGAGAGTTTCCATTTTACTTCAATGAGATACGTAAGTTAACGGCAGCGAGACTATAAGCTAGATGACTGGTTTTTTGTTATTATCTTATTAAAATTTGGCCTTAAAATATAGCTGATTAATGAAAAAAAAATGAAAATCTGATCACAAATAAGCAACTTATACTTAAGCATTTTAATATCATGCTAGACAGAGAGGCGAAACAGCAAATCGTGACGTCACTTCTCTGTACTGTAATTTTTTGTTTTGTGGGAAAGGGACAGAGTTGGCTCTACCAAAGACTATAAACGCTCAAATATCAGAACATTAATAACCGAACAAAAAAAATATTTTTTTCAGTAAACATACTATATTTACTTAAATTCTTCATCAAAGCTATTGGTTTCAACGATTTAAACATCAGTCATCTACCCTATTTCAGAACCTGTGAGACTATTTCTGTCACATTACTCTAATTGAGAATGAGATATTATAGACGTGGAAACAGTATCATATACTCTGGAATACGGGGCTAATCAATGTTTATTTTATTTTATTTCTAATGTTAATATTATTATCTTATCTTATAGGTTTAGTACTAAGATTCTAGATTCTAATGCTAGGGTTTTCTGTTACCTAGAAAACAAACAAATATTAATATAAATAGAAACGTTTATGAAATGAATTTTGAAAAATATTGATTATTATTTATTAAGTATCCTTTACCTAGGTACTTGTAGACATCAGTACAAAAATCAATCGCATATTAGGGTTTATTTCAAAGCAGTAATTGAAATACTGTGAGTATGAAAACTACAAAAGAAAAATTATGTACTAATAAATAGGAACGAATCGGAAGAACGCACGGGTTGAAATCGCGAGGTCACGGTGTCGTACCCAAGCTTGTACTAATGAGTTCTATGGAGTTTTCACACCACCTGCTCGACAATGTCCAATTACATATCATGCAACCTCAACGTAAAGTAAAGCAGGGATATAAAGTTGTATGAAATTCCCTAAGGAAAAAAGTGGTTTGAATTTGGAACGTCAAATTCGTGTGGAAGCTCGTGGAAACTCTAAGTAAAAACATATGGCATTGTAAAGAGGTTTGTTCAAAAATCAAACTGGCCACCATAAGCAGAACTAAAAAAAAAGGTGCGCTTACAAAGAATGTGAAACAAAAGACGGTGTTTGGTCCTGTGATTGTCAGTGAATTTTAACTTATGGAGCTCTGGCTTTTTATTGTTTCGCAGAAGGTGTGAAAAGTAGAGTGTGCTCTGGAATAAAGCCTGTCTTCGTCTTGGGCAGCTTGAACCTCTCGCTTCACTCGGGACTCTATATAACTCTAGACTACCTCGTTATGCTCAGGGTTCAATATGCCGCCCGCGACGTAAGGCTTTATTCCTTTAGTGCATAATCCACTATTATGTACCGATTTTCACTTTTCGGTGAAGGCAAACATGATGAGAAAATCTGCATACGTCCGGAGAGTAAATTCAATGGCGTAGTGAATCCACCAACACACAACTGGGCCAGCGTGGTGAATATAGCCTAATCGCCTTTCGAGTCGAGGGTAGGCCTAAGTCCTGCAGTGGACTATTAAATTGGCTGATTTTGCTATTATGCTACTAGAAATCTGCGTGTTAGCAAACTAATGGCATTGGAATGGCTTCGCCTCACCTCCAGATAATAGAAATTATTATAGGGTTTCTTTTATGAAACTTCGTACTGCAACGCATATTGCAATTATTCTATAGTTGTAATTAGTATGCTATTAGATTTTCTCCATCATGGGATGACAAAATCATGCCAATTTGATAGATAATAATTAGTTGCTGCGATTTTAAGATAATTGGTAGATATAAGCCCGCACATCCCATTAGTCTAGTGAGATCACCCATACTCTTTATTAGTCTACCGAGTCTCAATCCTCCCAGACTGGCTTCATATAATATTAAAACGTTCGGTTCGGGCTTGCCACGGTTTTTCACGCCCCCACTACCTGCGCTGCATAACTCATGAGGACGTAATAGCTGCTCAAGTGCTCAGTATTTGTATGGAGGTGCGTTATTTACACGTTCTTTGAGCACTATTAGTTCGAGATCGTTTTGAGTTTGCGCTAACCTAAGCTTCGTAAATTTTCAAGAGTGGTTATAGGGTTCACTGGGTGATTGAAAAGGCTTTTTTTACTATTTATATATTTGTGGATAGCATTACACTGTATAAATATAGTCAAACGTAAATTGTTGCTCAAAACCTTTTGTATGACGACTTCGTCGTACAGTGATAGCGCGAGCAGAACCAGTGATTCTGGGTTCGATTAATTGGTCGGGCAGATGTTTGAATGGCGAATTTGATTATCTACTCTGAGTATAAGTGTTCGTTGTTCTTATCTTTTTATGTGTTCCATGGCAGCGCGGACACAGCGGATCCTAGCGTGAATCTTTGAGTGAGAAGTTATTGTTCATCTCTTCAAACCCAATTTTGTTAAATAACGGCGTAAGCCAAAATCCCGAAATAAAAACGATAGACATGAATTCATAATTAATCATTTATACAGTTTCAAATGACGTTCATAGCCCGAGGGAAGAGGTTTAATTGTGGCGCCAACTTCCGGTGACACTGAGATATAAAGTTGAGAACCACAATTAAACTGACTTAATAGTCGCCTAAATAGTTAAGTTTAGCTGGTAGATTAACTGTCATGACAGCTTGATAAGTTTTAGCATAGTATCTTCATAATTGATTTAATATATCGTATCAAGCAAGTACGTAAAGAATAACTTAGCCTTTTAACTTTGTTAGCGTTAAAATAAATACAATTAGTTATCTAAAGGTTTGATCACCGTTCAATATAAAATTAATAGTTCTATTGCCAAACGCGACGGTTATCTTTAGAATGTCTGCTATTAAACCCCAAAAACCCGTGAAAATGTTATTTACTTAATAGTTTTCTTCTTAATTTGAATTTAAATTAGACCGACAGCTTCTTTTGATATTTTACACCTGGGTCTGCGAATTGGACTATTACTCTTCTCGATGAACTTTTAAATGAAATTTCGTGAATTATTGATAAGGTGTTGAAGTTGTCTTGGGATGAACCGTTCGCACTTTAGTTATATTAAAATTCTAGGCGATTTAGCTATCAAAAAGCTTAGTAATTGGTTCTATAAGAAGTACTAACTCGTAATACCTATTTTGAGTCGTATCTGTCATATAATATCAGGTGCCAGAGTCTAGTGATAAGATTAAAACTTCACAGACAGACTCTAAGTACAAAGACTTCCATTATTAGATTCATTACATTTACGAAAACTTTTTCAAATTTGTCTTGATAAGTAAATTTGGTTAAATTTACACAAGATTATTATCCTACTAATATTCTGAATGTCAACATTTGTGTGTTTGGATATTTAGAGGTGTCTTAATGTTTGATACTCAATCATGCAACAAATGCTTAACGTATTTTAACGGTATAGGGGTAGCTTACCTCGGAATAACAAAAAAGCTACTTTTATCCCGGCGCAAGACCTGGTTAAAATTGCGGAGCACTAATAATATTAACAATATTGATATAGCTCATAGTTTGCAAGTTGAAGTGGCAATGGGCAGGCCACATCGCTCGAAGAACTGACAACCGATGGAGAAGAAAGGTTCTTGAGTGACGACCGCGAACCGGAAGACGCAGCGTAGGAAGGCCTCCCACTAGGTGGACCGACTACATTGTAAAAGTCGCGGGCAACCGGTGGTTGCAAATGGCAGGTTGTCGTATAGTGTGGCGGTCTAAGGGGGAGCCTTTCGTTCAGCAGTGGACGTCTCCGGGCTGATGATGATGATGAATAAAATTAAGGCCAGAAAAAATATTATTTTTTTGTTAATCTATCTTTATTTTTTTTCTCATTAATTGGCTGTGCTTGTGTAAAGCAATTTCACAAGCCCAACCTATTACATTATTTTACGTTAAGTTAGAGATAGATTCTCGATATGTCTAGTTCGATTTACTCCACTCCAAGCTCAAATTTTGCCCTGTTGGAAGTATAATAAAGTTTTTCTTCTCGTTCTCAACAGAAAGCATTTATAAAGTCCCCGGTGACGACAGCCGTTTCTACGGCGTCTTTACTACTGCGTCAACTGGGCTCATGGGGTCAGCAATCTGCACGTTCACCATCGGAGATATCCAGAAGGCCTTCGAAGGGAAGTTCAAGGAACAAGCCACCTCTTCATCTGCTTGGCTGCCAGTCATCAGCAGTAAAGTGCCAGAGCCAAGACCTGGAACATGTGTTAACGATACGGCTGGATTACCTGATACAGTGCTGAATTTTATAAGGTAAGCTTACATTGGGGGTCTGTGGACTGGGAAGGCATTATAAAAACGCATGATAAAAAATAGAACTTAGTCGACACCAAATTGTGAGCAAATAACTGGTTTATTTAGTATAACACACAAGTATTGCCAGTCAACGAGATAATAATACTGCCAGCTGTCTACCAGCATGCTGGTTACGTTGCTGTGTGGTAGTGGGTTAGAGCTTTTGAATTGTTTCTTGCAAAGATAATATAATACTATACTAGTAGTGCATGTTTGTGCCGTTTGGGGTAGAGACTTTAGGACCTTGGGGGCCGGCAGCACATGTCTTATATAGGGACCTGGCGAAACGTTTAGTTGAGGTGTCAGGTGACTGGAATGCTGGCGTATATTTTGGTCAAAAACTTAGCATTGGCATCTAACGTGGCAATGCCGCCAGCATTCGCCACCTTACCGTCATCTACGGGATTTTAGTTGAAATTATAAGTTTTGTATTTTTTATTATGTAGGGTTTGTTTAGTTGTTAGTTCGTTTTAAATTAATTTTAAGTATTTTTCTAATTTATAATTAAACTCTTTCTTGTTTCAGAAAGATTAATTATTTTACTAGTAGTCTCTACATATTCATAGGAATTGAAATATGCCTTCGTATGGTTATGTGTAGTAAGTTGAGTAGATTAGACAGATTGTATTATGTTTTACTTAAATATGCCTAGTAAAATAGTAGCCAATCGGTACAATGTGACTGCGAAATATTTACTTTTTGAAAAGTTTGAAGGTTTTTTTAAAGTCTAGACTTAATCACAGGGAATTTTAATATTAATAATACTTGCTACTCACTAAATATTGAACTTGCGCGAGTGAGGATAAATTTAAATTCATTTTTATCATGAAAATACTTCATAAAAAAGGTTTCGCCATATCTTCCCCGCTAATTAAAAAGGTTACAAAAAATTAATATTATTGCTATATTTAAAACGAAATTCGTCTTTCTATTTAAAAACGTTAACTGCTCGTTTCATTCCTATTCGAGGACCGCGTCCGCCGGGTTGCTTTTACGACATGCATGTCTAACTTTTCGAGCAAACTAGCGTGCCATTGTTTTATTTTCTCATTAAAAAAGAAACTGAATTAATTTATATCCGAAAGCGGCACAAAACGAAACGCCCGCGACTGTCGTTATTGTAACAAGCGAAGCGGACGTAAACAAAGTAGAAAATCGTCACTTAAAAACGTTGGAATACGACCTGTCGGGTCCCCAGTCTCCAGTGATTCCTGGATTTCGCGCATTGAAATCCACAGGCACTTTTATCTAGCGACACGTCCTGTTAATTATCTGACGCTCTCGCCCCGCGAGCGTTCAATTATTTTTTCCCCCGCTTTTCCATGATCCTCACGTGGAAACGTTGAGATTTTAACACTTCACCTGAACCAGACTGCTGAAAATAGTAAAATTTTTATTCATAACAAGAGAGGTTTTAATTAAATAAATGAGTTATTTCACCGTTGGAAGTCTGTGTGATAGCGTTTGTCGTGCGACATTATTATGTCGTGTGCAATAGCCGTACCTGTCTTGTTCATTGCCATCGGAGTGTTGGTAATGTTTCCGCTCTTACGCTTCAATGACTACCTGTATTAGAATACCTTTATACGATGCATTGTTACAGCGTAAATTGAATTTCATATTTATGATTCTGCTTGGTTCACTGTTGAGGTGTTTACGCGACGGTTCTTCGTAGCACAAAGATTGTTGTGCTTGAACGTGATTTTTTTGCGAAGTTGGAATTTACAGGTTGTTGTATCATTTAGGCTAAATCAATACGTCCTTTACTTAGGTAGCCGATTTATTTCTCGTTTTCAGTGTTCGTTTCAAAGTACAAGTTGTCCATTGTGATGGGTTTAATGACTCCGTAAGATATTGCTCATGAATTCAATAACACCTTGTAATATAATGGAAATACATACCTATTGCGAAAAAATTTATGCGAATGGTATTTTTTTTGTTTTTGATTATTTACACAGCAACAAAACGTTTCATTGAATTGTTTTTGGCATCAATTTGTGTTTGGGAGTGCCAAAATGCTTCTTTGCGTCATCTTATATACGCCTATCTTCTAGGGATACATATAACCACACGTAAAGTCGCGTTTTAAATTATAAACCAGTTTTAATGTACCTACTATGTAAGTACAATGGTAAAAAATTCAAACCATACCATACCTTACAATAGGAAGTTAAAACATGTATATAATCGCGTTTTTTGTGCAGGTCTCACCCCTTAATGGACAGTGCGGTATCGCATGAAAACGAGAAGCCGATATACTACAAAAGAGACTTGTTTTTCACTCGGCTGGTCGTCGACAAGGTGAAGGTGGACATGATGGGACACCAGCTCGATTATACCGTCTACTACGCGGGCACAAGTAAGTGGAACCTATTTTTAACTGACTTCAAAAACGAGGAGGTTCTATGTTCGACAGTGTGTATGTTTAAAAAAAAAAATATTGTCACCGATTTCTCCGCCAATAATTGTAGACCGATTATGAAATTTATTTATTTTTTGTTTGAAAGGAAGTAGGTGCGCCCGAGGGGATCCAATATTAATTTGTATTTGGTTGTTTTTTTTTGAAAAAGTGACTTGTTAAATAAGCATTTAAAGTTCATCGTTTCACTTAGGTCGAGAAATACAAATTTTAGACAAGTTATTTTGTCCTTCCTGGCTAGTTAACGATTATAAAGAATTGTAAATGTTCGCTATAGTTGCAGCAATCATTATTACAGGAAGTTATTTAGTAAAGCTTACATTCTTCAATAGCAAAAGTAAGTTTACCCATTACTTAATGGTAAATAAATAGGCTTTACGTGATCATTGATAGAATTAAATATAGACATGGCTTAGCTACAAAGAAAAAAACTGCTTAAAAATTTAAATTCCCGCTATGAGTGGAATGGAGTGGAATGCTGAACTTATTATAAAAGACAGTCATAAGACTAGTCCAGTTATTTTTGAGCTTGAAATACTTGTTCTCTGTAGCGCAATTCCTTAAGTAAATCGAAAGAAGAATGACAGTTGAAGAAATTAATACCACGAGTCTTGGAACGACTGGAAATGTAAGTCATAACTAAGAAATAAGTCTGTACTGTCCAAGCTGCTTACTTAATCTTGATCTTAAGACTTATGGACAAGTTGGTATATATCACAAAAAGCTAGAAACACTCACTCATCATGCGAAATGCAAAACATAATCTGAAAAAGATAGAGATTTTGGTGTTATTAATAAATACTAAATGTGCTTCTAAACTAGCATTATCTAAGTACAAAAAATCTTAATATTTGTGATAAAATATTCTAGAGTGCGGAAATACTATATAAAGCACTCTTTTATATGAGATTCATAACAATCTTTATGGGTTTGTTGTTCGTAGATTGAAGTACCTTAATACGCAAATTTAACGAATTAAAGAATAAAATATATTTAAGTTTCATTGCTAATCAATTCCAATATCATAAAATACCAGGTTAATTTTAGAGCTCAAAATGTAATTGACGCCATCAAAATTTTAATCCTTACCTTCAAATTAAAGTCGGCGCGTCACATAAAACAACACTGAGCGACAGCGTTTAATTAATTTGCTTAAAATCCGTTCCAAAGTGCCTTTCATGAAACTTTTCGGCCCGAAACTCTTCGGACAAAGAAACGTTCGCATAAAGATCACAAAACAAAGCAATCGAGCACCTCCGCTCGAAACAATCGCCGAATTCCAAAACTGGCGAAACAATCAGCGGACACGAGAGGACATAAAATTTCATAAAACGTTCACGAATTAAAAAATGCCTTCCCACTGGGAAATTAAAAAGTCGAGGAGGACGAGTGAAAGTGGCACAAAGGCCATAATTCGTCTCGTCCGTGACGTGGGACGTTTGGATCCTCGTCTGGATGCCATAGCGGCTTATGCACCTACGTACCAGCGGATTTACTGCAAAACATGAAAAACCGATTATAGGTGCTTTCATTGTTTCATCAAAATGCTGTAGTTTTAAACGATTTTTGTGCCTCAATTTTATTGAGCTTGCGTTAAAGCTTATAAATCCTCTGTACAGTCAAAATATTATTATAGCCGATGTTGTTGATTGGAAAATTTATCGTGATAGAAATTGTCGATTGAAAACATTATTTTCGTATCAACAACAAAGTTTATGTTAGCACGTACTACGTTCAGCTTGTCTAGATGTCATCGAAATTACTTTTGTTATACTAGAAAAGTTAAATGTGATAAAAGTAAAGTATAGTAAGGTATTCAGACATTTACATACACACATGACATGTTAGTAGCGCCAGACCAAAGAGTTTCGACGTCACATTTCCACCACATAAATTCGACCGCGCACCACCGCCGCGCCGTCACCGCTCCAAACAACGCCTCCGAGAGGTAATTTTCGCCTATGTTGTTGCAATTTTCACCAATTCCCAACGAAAATCGTTCTCGACAGAACCGCTCCGAGTGGATTAAACTCACGTAGATATCTAACGAACGGGCGGTTCGTTTACGAACCTCCAAGGCGAAGCTACGTTTGAGTTGCCGTTACAATTGCTTGTGTGTAGAATATTAAATTTCTTAAACGTTACCTTAGCATCTTCTTTGTAATAATTACTAAAATTCGCGCTGCATTCCAAAGTTCGCGTTCTTAAGACGACTGTGAAACTTTTCACGAAACGCCGACGTTTAATTACGTAACTCAAACTACAGACCAATAAAGTGTTTGCAACAGTCGGGCTCGTGACAGCGCACAATAAATGGCAACAGCGTATTCAAAACCGCAGACTAAAAAGAGGGAGCGTCCGAAAATCCGTGGCGCTCTTAGTTCACTATTATTTACACTCAGGCACAAAATAAGTTGCACGAAATTCCGTCACAAAGAGCTCGAGGCGTTCCGTGAAAAAGAACAGTTTACTCTTTCAATAAAGAGTGCGGTCGCGCGGCGACTACCGCGGTGATATTGCCACATTTATATTGATATTGATTTATATTTTTTTTTTATTTGATATTGCCTGCTTACCACATTTGGAGTGCTTACCGCGTTATAATATGCATTAAACTGCACCGGCAGAAAGTTGTGCTACCGCTCGAGGTGATACCAGACAATGAGAAATGAGCGTGTGATGCCCCCGCAATGCGGGCCCCTCGTCTCGCCTCATTCCATTTGTTTTATCACGCCTAAATCACTGTTGCCAGACAACTTTGTACGCAGGCCGAGGTTGATAAAAGTTTGACAGCCACTGTCGTGCACACGCCCCGAGATCGTGTTGTCAATGAAAGGGAACCGAGGTATCAAAGACGTTAAGAGTATTTAGAAGTTAACGAAGTTAATTAAATTCACCGAGTTAGATGTCGACGCCGCCACTCTTTAGTATCAAGGGCGCCTTTGTAAACAAACGAACATATTAATGTTAACGTATCGCGTCAGTACAGGCCGTGTTAACAACAAACTCAAACGTAATTACGTGCGCTTGTTTTTCGAACAAAAGAAAAAACGTTCTGTTTTTAGTGGGAAATGATCGAGGTTTAGGCAGTACGAGAAAAGCTAGATCCGTAATCAGATTTCAGAGAAAGAGTCAGCAGAGCTTTGCGGAAACATGCGATGCAGCTGCACTGCTATTAAAAACGATTTAAAATTCACAGAAGGCTCAACTGCCGAACGGCCAGGGGAAACGTCAGTAGTTTGATGACGCAATTATGTAAGCTCAGACTCGCAATATTTAGGTCCTTTGATGTTTTGAAATGCAGTTAATATATGGTCAATGGTCGTGATCGTGCATTTCCTGAATATTTACTAGGCAATAAAATATGTGACTAGTGGTTCTAGTCGCCGTTGAACTTGTGTATGAGAAGATATTTTTCTCTCTTATTCAATAGTTAAATCGTAATCATGATTTGAATAAAAAAAACATGAATTCTGACTAGTATGCTGTGCTTAAACACCGAGACAGTATACCATAATATACAGAGTGTTATTGAATTAATGAGCAATATCTTAGGGCGTCATTTAAACTCATCATAATGGACAACTTGCACTTTGAAACTAACACTGAAAACTAGAAAAAACAATCTGCTGTCCCACACAAAAAAAAAACAATCACGCACGACTAAATGTTTGGAGCAGTAGATCTTTTTTGTTCATGTTTTCCGCGTGGATTTCATAGTAAAAGTTGTAAGAAGAGTTTAATCACCCTCTAAGAGATTGCTCATAAATTCAATAACATCCTGTAGAGTCTTCTAATACATGTACATTACATTACATCATCACTACATATTATAAAACAAAGTCGCTTCCCGCTGTCTGTCTGTCCCTATGTATGCTTAGATCTTTAAAACTACGCAACGGATTTTAATGCGGTTTTTTAATTAGATAGAATCTGATTAGATAGTGATTCAATTCGAGTTTATATGTATAATACATGCATAATATAGTTGAGAAACACTGATAACTTTAGCGGTTTCTAATGTGATGTCGCAAAAAAAAACACATTTTTTTCGCTTACCTTGCAAACGCTGGCTGAACCCTACGAGATAGATGAAAATAATGTAGTAGTGTTGTACAACTTAAAAATTCTTACTTTTTCTTTTTACTTTTTGTGAGAAATAATGGCTTATTTACGAAGTGATTTTAAGCAATACAGCTTTAATCCTTATCCAATTAAGTGCCTTAAATACATAGTGAAACTGCGGGCACAGCTAATATTACATACACATGTGATATATGTCTCTTTTTTTTTGAAGTCGGTTCAAAATAATTATTTACCCCTTGCGAAGCCGGGGCGGGTCAGCTGGTACTGTATAAAAGTTAAAGTAAATAAAATGATATTCGAGTTCTAAAGAATACGACGAGTGGAATCGATTCTATATGTATCATTTATTGTAAGGGCAATTTATTTTACATTCTCAAGCGGAAAATTGCTAAACAAGGCGGTTAAATTATACAGCACTCATAGACATTATGCTACGCTTACATCGCCGTCTAAATAACTGTGTAATAATTTCAAAACATCGCATTTAGCGAGATAGCTAAAGTGTATCGATATGCCGTATATCGCTCTCATAAGTATTGGAAACCCATTTGCCTAAGTGCATGAAGTCAAAGTTTTGCCATAAACATGAAATGCGGTCCATGCAAAATGATATGTTAAGGTTCAGGTGAGGTATGGCGCCGTTACCACAGCACAACTGGGTCCGATGCAATCGCGAAGATTCGATCTCTGAATATCGTACTTGTTGATGTGCTTAGAACGTGGAATGTTCTAGAACAATCCCCGGCGCGGCATAGCTCCATCGACGTGCATTGCCCACAGGACGAAAATGAACAATATTTATTGCCGAGTTGCGATACGATACTCCGGAACGGAATTTCCGAAGTAATTTATAGTTTGCAACACTTTACCTTCCACCGCTACGTTCTAAAATCATGCCGTATATTGCACTGTGAGCCTGAGCTACTTGTACGGCGTTTATCGATAGCATGCAGCTAGGTTTTAAAACGATGTTTAACAGCAAAGTGGGAAAAAAATACAAATTTAAGTTAAAATACCTGTTTATTTGTGCATTACTTTTGGGGTACGACTAAAAAGCATGAAATCACCAATTGAAATTAAAAAAAACATTAATTATTCCATTACCCAAACAAAACAACCAACGGACATGGGGCAATATCGAATCCAAATTTCGAGAGCCGTTTATAAAACGATCGCACCTTCACACAAACACAGAGCAATTAGTTGTAGCTATAATTAGCATTCGAATCGCGTTCGTCGGGAATAAACATTGATTTTTTATTCCCCCAAAAGCGGGGAGAGGCCACGGTTCCGGGCGAGATTTAGAATACTAATGTGTTCATTTTTGAACGGTTATTCGCGCCGCGCTAAAGGCGACCGACGTTTTTTGCATAAAACATCTCATCAAAGGATTGCTTAGGTCCCGCAGTATATTGAATATCAAAAGGTGCGCAAACGGGAAAGTTTCGGGAGGTGGCACGGTCGCAGCACCCCTAATACTGGCCACCGTGAAAGCCTTCTTTAAAAATACACCTTTGGAACGTGTTCGGAATAATCGATCGCTTAACTACGGTACGCTATTGAAAGGGTGTACTTATAACTCTGTTTATACCTCTAACTTTCTTTATTCAATACATTTTCTTTTTTTCTGAGGAAATTATTTTTTATGTTGATGGGTTTTCAGCGTCTGCGTGGACTGCGATATTATCCTGAACAGAGAAATAGGCAACAAAAATAGATACTTATTAGGATACTCCATACGCATAGTAGAGCTCACGCCTGAATTAAAATTTCATGTAAAATGTACACGATATAACAAAGTTTCCTGATCGATTGGAACTGCGTCTTCGTAATTACAGAGTTCGGAGTCGAGAATGAATGGTAACGCGTTAACTTTTCAAGTGTTTTCGGAACTTCCTTCGAGGAGGCGCTACTTTATCTACTTATACGTAATTATTCATATCGATTTTAACGAAGGGTACAGAAAACGGGTCACAGGCCGCCTTTGATAGTCACATAAAAATCTCTTGCGACGTATCTCGTAAAAGTCAGTCGAGCGCTCGTAGGCAAACGTTAAAAACCCACGTTTTCGGATTTACGGCGCCTATAAAATACATATTGGGAATCGTGATAAAAGTCCTTCCTTCCCGAATTTGTTCATGCCGGCAATCGCGAAATTTATCGGTTCCGTCTAGCCGACATACCTTTAATATAAACGAACAATTAGAATTGAAAACAAAAAGCTTGGAAATTTAAATAAAAGTACCTATGCGTATGCATAGATACTCTGGGTAAAACTTGCTGAGCTAATTGATTTCTTTATCATGTAGATAAAATAATTTATTCGTATTGTAACTAGACTATAAACAAAAATATAATATGCTAGAGGTACATCTGTAGCATATTGCTTTTTGATGAAATTAAATTATGTAGTAATAAATGGTGACGGACGTACTTTTTCTCAAAAATGAACATTTGTAATTTTCATTTAATTTATGTACTTAATTATAACATTGAGCTAATACCTATAGAGTCACAATCGTGCAAAGAAAATGTCCGTGCAAAACTCGGCGCACGCTATGCAGTGCGCCGACTTTTTGACCGACTTGAACTACGATAAGACACAAGCGCTCAAGCATGCATTGAACACTTTACAAGCGAAATAACGGCTAAATTCGAACAATTGTGAACTATTATTATAATGCACGTATAGGTACGTCTGCACGAATGTACAACGGCAGTCGGACGTTTTTTGACTGTTTTCACTTAGAGATTGTGACTCCTTAGATAATAGCTCAATGAATTATAATTATGTATTATTTTACTATACACCTTAATAAAACTATATTAAAAACCAAGAATTAAATATGGAGTTTAAAATGGATACCTACTTATATGTACAATTATATGATGAAAACTGACGTGGTTTTGACACATTTTTGTTTTATTCATACGGGAATACTCACGTTTAATTAAATCGGATACTCCGACTATAGTTTCGATCACATCCGGTGACCTTTTTCAAAGAGTGAAAACAGAGCCCGACGCGCGTGCAGCTGCGTCCTGCTTAGCATGTGTGCCGGATGTGATCGAAACTATAGTCGGAGTATCCGATTTAATTAAACGTGAGTATTCCCGTATGAATAAAACAAAAATACAATTATATGCATATTTTTACAATAAATTGAAAAAACGAAGCTAATGATCGTAAAGTAACAAAAGGTAAAATAAACTGTCGCGGTGCAGAAAGCGGGAGCCCATTCCCTGAATCTCCCAAATCTATACGCTAAACGCGGACTTTTTATGAAAAGCAATAAAGACGTTAGAGCTACTTTGTATTTGGGAATTTATACCACTTGGAGGAATAAAACTTATATTGTTCGGGGATCGCAAAAAAGTTTTCACTTAGGCCTGTCGAAGCGAAATCTTTATTGGATTGCTGGATTATTTCTTTTGAGGTCGACGTCAGGACCCGTGATTATTTTTGGAGAAAAGAATATAATAGATAATTATAGAATAAATTTAAAGGTGAATTTTTATTTTATGTTTTACTTACTTGAATTGAATAATCATAATCATCTATTTCAGCACGTAATCGCTCACTGCTGAACATAGGATTGTTCGTGACTAACTTCAGTTCTGTTCCGATATTAAAGGGTTAGAAATAATACATTATTTAACTATAGTACTTCTTAATATTAACGAGTTTTACGTTAATTAGCTAAAAATATTTGATTTATTCTGTTTCTTTAAACACTTATTTACTGGTTAGAATACTTTAGCAATGATCGGATATGAAACTATGAAAACTTGTATCTGGTTATTTTTGTAGCTGTCTGTAGGTTTTGGTTTCAATATTTGTATAACCAGCCCCTCGCCCCCCTACCCTACCCTTCTATTAGGAGGAAGCCTTCGTCCAGCAATTGACGTCTTCTGGATGATGATGTGAATATTTATAATTATTCGATCAAATTAGAATTCTCTCTGTTTGTTTGTTACGGATATTTGCATCACGATTACATTAATAAGATATTTATTCAAATAAAATGCGGGGAATCTAGAAAATTGCAAGTAAACCACGGGACACAGCTAGTAAAATCGTAATATTTCTAGCCGATAAGTCGGTACACAATTCGAAGCACTAAAACGATATACCTCGTATTTCTCCACGTATAAACACGAGATAAACTAATTTGTCTACTCGCCAGGGGCGTCACAGTAACTACATTCGCCTTAGTTTCTTTGACGTTTCAAATAAGATTTCCCTGTTTGTTGTTTCTGTATTTCCTTATGAAATTATTGTTAGGCATAACGTCCATGGGGAACTTTCCGCGTCCTACGTGGGATTGTTTAATTATTTCGCTCGGACCCGGCCGTGATGTGAATTAATCACTTGAAATGTATTTATTTATAAATCGCCGCAGGGGACTAAATAGACACGTCAATGTTTCACTGTAGTTCGATTAATTTTAATTTAGGTGAATTGGAGCCAGACATAGACTATTTATTAAAATGTTGAAGATTGTTGGCTATGCACTGGTGAACAAAGTGACAGATGGTCGTATAGAGAAAAAAACACTGTTCGAACCTGGGTAAGAGTGCTTTTCTACCGAAGCGCATATGAGCGGAGCGGAGTTAAAAGGTGCATAAATCAACCAATTACAAAAAAAAAAGTATATATATATTCCACATGTATATATTTTTTTATACAATCATGTGACGATACGAGCAAGACGTTTGCCTGGTGGTAAGCGTCACGCCTGCCACTAACAGTAGCAGTGCCAGAATTGTAAACTTGCGAACACAATCCTGCGCCGCACTGCACTGCGCTCGTCAGAGATATTAGATGTTAAATCTCTTCATACCCAGTAATTTCCCTGGTAACATTACGCTTAAAATTGGAACACAGTAATGCTTGCACACTACTGCTTGGCGCTTGAATAACTGGCAAAGGTGTGGTACTTCCCCAGGACTCTGCAGTAGAGTCCTACCACTATAATATTTTTTTGTGTGATTGATGTGTTTGGTTGATTCTTGTACACTTCTCTTGTCTACCTTGCTCTGCTTCAGAGGTAATGCACGTTAAACTTGTCTCGTGTAGCCATAAAACGCCGTTGACTGAAGCTAGAGCCGGCTTCGGAGTAGCGGAAGCCCGCAAAAGCCACTTTTAGCGTGTGCGTGTGCGTGTGCCATTTTGTGCGTGTGCGTGTGTGTGTGTGGTGGTGTTTATGTAAAATGTTTATAGAAAATGCACTAAAACTGAAGTCCGCAGCTATAAGGCGGCGTTTTGTGGTTATGTTGCGAGTCCCATGTGAGGCTTGGCTAAGAACGGCCCAGGGATATCAGACCCTTTTTTTATAGAAAATTTGGGGCCCAATTTGAGAAATTTTAGAGCCGGAACATTTCTACTCATTTAGAAAAGAGTATAGTAAAATAACGCCAATATCAATCTAAATCAAAGTGACTTTAGTTTTACAAAAAGCTTTTACAAAGTACCCACATCAGGAAAATCTTGTACGAAGTGTCAAGTTTACTTTTCACCACAAACTTTTCCATCGCGGAACATGGCAAGTTTTGTCCGTACTCAATACCGTCATGTCACTTGTTAAAGCTTAAAACATGTAACGGGGTTTCCGGTAAACAGATTCAGTTGGGGCCTTGTCACACAAGTATACACAAGTTTGCTGAACGCTTTCCCATGTTGCTATTATCGTATCAAGACACGCGCCTTGTCAAAACGGGGTAACAGACCCTTGCGATGTATCATTCGAGCTAAGTACAAGTTGCTTATGTAGTACGTAATGCTACTAATGTATTATATAGTATCTATATTTATTGTCATACCATTTTCGTATTCTTTACGGCAAGTTAAGAGCATAGTATTAATTTTAAATAGTAAATAGACTAATAACAGTAATAATGTGGACGGTTGTGGTTACTGCACCTAAAGCGATTCACAAACGTACAAACTATTTCTACCGGTCGGAGTCTATCGGTCGTTCGGGTTTGGTGGAAAAATCCATCCAATCCAAATCACAACGACAAAAATTGTTGTAGAACCTGTATTCCAAGATTCTGTAAGACTATATTATAAGACCAGTACGCGAGTTCCAACATCCACATCCATACATCCGGACAGATGAAAGCAAATTTTGCCAGTCGTTGCACACACGTCGCGTGTTGCGTCACGTCGTCGTCGTCGTTGTTTGTTGTCGTTGTCATTGCGTTGCGTCGCGCTCACTGCGCTCACTTGGTAAAAAGTTATTCACAACTACGAGTATGAGACTTTTAACTCTTTACCCCGAACTATCTCAAACAAATGTGGTCCAGCCATCTTGACGTCAGAATGGCTGGCTACTTTCTTTTCACTTTTCTTCGCTGTTTATCGAGGTACTAATTATTTGAATGTAGGTATCAAATAGTAGCTAAACATTAGTAAAGTTTGGTATTTACTACACATCAAATATATTTGTTGGTCCAGCGGTCCTGGCGCTTACCTAAATTTACGCCTAAAATTAACTGGAATACGTAGTTTAATGTCCCTTATCGGTTAAAGATCTTTTCTGTAGCCTTCCCATAGTCATATCCTTAATATATTTAAGTATGCGTGAATCTACTCAGCTTTAGATACCAAATCAGCTAGCAAAACTAACTAGACGAGACGGTTCACGCCGTAGCCTATTAGTTCCCGTCCCAGCACGGCTGTGATTGACGCAAACAAGTACCAGTAATTATGTTTCCTGAACGCCGTATCGTGCTGCGTATCTGACTGGTTATTTGGCGCAGTGTTTGAAATGCCGGTCGATATCTCAAAGCAATAACGAGTGAAGTTTCTCTGAAGTGAAGTTTATAGAAGCCTAACAATTAAAAGTGATAGTAAATTATCGTTCATTTAGGTTATAGACAAATAAATAAATTATTATCATTATTAAATCTTCTTATCTTCTTTTCTTCTTTATTCTTGGTGTGAACAATAAAGAGTTAATCAATCAATCAATCTAGAAGCAAATTTTAAAATTAGATGAAAATAACACATTTTTGTTTTATTTATACGGGAATACTCACATTTAATTAAATCGGATACTCCAACTATAGTTTCGATCACATCCGGTGACCTTTTTCAAAGAGTGAAAACAGAGCCCGACGCGCGTGCAGCTGCGTCCTGCTTAGCAACAGTGCTCAGTGCTAAGCAGGACGCAGCTGTAATGTTTTTTTTTTTAATTTGATTTGGAGATTTTGAAGTTTTATTTAGATGATTATCTATAACATGCAGTTTATCTTATGGAAAACATAATGTATTTCATGGATTATAAGTAATCTCACATTACTCACATATTAGCAGATTATTTTTTACAAAATATTAATCTTGGTTATATGTTTAATTAAACGTAAGTATTCCCGTTTAAATAAAATTAAAAACTATCTCACTCCCTCAAATACAGCCTTATAAATAAGTATTTTTTTCTTTTCATGCGAGGTTTGTCTAAAGAGATCGCTCTTAGCGATAAGACGTTGTTTTCTGCCAAAATAATCCATTGGTAATGTCCTTTGTGTGTTGTTAATTAAGAGTAGTTGTGTTTTATATTATCTAAATGTAATATAGAACACAACAAAAACATTAAAGTAAATAAAACGTCGTCGTCAGCCATAAAATAAAACCTAAATCACCTTAATTGGTGATTCGAACTTTTTAAAGTTTTGAAGATTTCTAAAGTATTTATTTGCAGGCAAAATAGTTTTTTTTATTCACTAAACTGGGATATTTATTTACACAACGTTTTGTTTATGAATAACGTATACCTTGCTGATGCCATATCTCGAATTTAGTTCTTAGGAAATTATATTTTTACATGCGAGTCTGTAACGAATTTGGCATAGACGAATATTCAAATAACGATCGAATATAATATTTTAACCGTCATAGGCATAAAACGCTAAAACATATTTCAAACCTATTTTAGTTTAGTTTTAATTACGATTTGAGTTTGAAAAAAGAAGACAAAACACATTTTAACAAAAATAGGTTTGAAATACTTTTTAGTTTTTTATGCATAAGACGGTAAGTACTTATCTATAAAATTGTAAATCACTTCATTGTTTCTTCGTAAAAGTCGTCCCAGAAATACACAAAAGTGTTTTCTCACAAACGAAGTTTATTATGGCCAAATGAGGTCCGCGCTTCGTTCGACTGAGTTCATTAGCAACAAAGGACGTAATAAAATTAATGATTTATAGCGTTGTAGCTAACGAACATGCTTAACTTTATTATCCTACTGATATTATAATAAGCTGATCATTTGTAACGCCACAGAATATCAAAAGAAAAATAATAAATTAGTATCAAACAACGTCATCATAAAAACTCGAGGATATCGCACGCTGTAATTGCAAAGCAAAAATAGTGGCACGTTATAGTTACTCAAACAAATAGCAAATCTAATCTAAGAGGATAAGGCTAAAAATGCAAATGAAGTGACTTGTTTTCACGACCCGAATGACAGTAACGTCGCCTATTTGCTTGCAAACTGGTGCACAGGACAGTTTTAGGTGTGCTACGTTTGAAAGGCTGGTGCAAAATTCTCTGTATCTTTGACCGACGGAAAATCCAAAAAAAAAAACACTCCTGCACTATTAGACATTATCATAATGAAAATAATTCACAATCACTAAACGCCATTCAAAAGTAATTCACCTTCACTAAACGTTGAAGTAGCCTATCATATCGAATGAAAACTTGCAAATGTTGGTAGCGAAATAAAAACCATTTTATTTTAAAACTCAACATTTTACCTTAGTTACAACAAAAATATAATTCTGTTTCTTTCATGAAAAAGTGACAATGGTTTTTATTTTGGACTAATTTAATACATTTTGGGATAATCTAACCACTCTTGAGTGTCATGTCGATACCATTGTACATTACTTAGCCCTATATCATGAAGACTTGCTTTTTAACAAGCTATTCTATTCAATTTTCGAATGACTTTCACAATGAATAATTTTGTTTTATTAGGTTTTCCTAATAGGCATAAAAGGACATAAAAGATAAATAAGTCATAAGATAGGTACCTACTTACGGTAGGTACTTTACCACACACAAAAATAATGTCTAGTAATGTTGGTTTATAAAAATCAACTGTAAAAAAATCTCTACACAGTCATGTTCTAAAATGACGCAAAGTTACCAAAACTCTATATTATTTTATGAAGGTGTTTTCCCAATACGAGAAATCAATACAAACAATGTAACCCCCGTATCCACATCCTATATGTATAAGTACATAAGGTCACGCTTTCCTTACAAAACGGGACCGGTGCCGAATTAATATTCGACCCACGGATCTTAATAGCTAATTGGATTAGAGGCATGTACCGAAATTACCAAACCCAGTTAGGTATAACGCGTGCGTGTTGCAGTATACTTGTGGCAATCAGTCCTCAATGCTTGTAGTTTTCGGTACGGAATTTAAAAAAATACAAAAAAAAAACGGTTTGTGATTATGACTCTTCTGTAAATCTTGAATATTGATTGTTGTTATCCATGATATTTTTTGGGTCATACCATAATAGGCTAGATGACTGGTTTTTTTTTTATTGTCCTATTCAAATGTGGCCCATAAATTTAGCTGATTAATGAAAAGAAAATTAAAATCTGATCAAAAATAAGCAACTTATAAGCATTTTAATATCATGCTAGACAGAGAGGCAAAACAGCAAATCGTGACGTCACTTGTCAGGACGCCATATAAATTCTATTCTGACAAGTAAGGCGTGACGTCATTTTTTGTTTCGTGGGAAAGGGACAGAGTTGTCTCTAACAAAAACTTTAAACGCTCATATATCAGAACATATTAACCGATTTAAATAATGTTTTCAATTACCATACTATATTAACTTAAATTCTTCATCAAAGCTATTGGTTTCCACGATTTAAACATCAGTCATCTAGCCTATTATGGTGGTCTGAAACAAATGTATTTTTATGTTATTTTAAATACTGTCTTTTCAATGTAGGTGCTAGAATAACTTAGATGTAATTTTTTTTTGAAAGCACTAGCAAAGCACTAGGGCTCTTTTGCCATTTATTTCTACTTTTTTATTATAAAAAGACACTTTAACTTTGCTCCTTTTACCTTTAATACGTAAGCTAAAGTAATAAACTATAAAGATTTCAAAAACAACATAATATAATTTTAAAGCATAATAGGAAGAAAAATTATGACCTCTGATGGCGCCACCAATGCTTTAGTTGGTAGCTTGAAACAGTTTGAGAAATTTGGCATCTAAGGCAGAGATATCTGTAGCTTAATTGACAAAACAGTAGGGACGGAAACCCATAGAGACTGCTCGTATGCAGGTTCGAGTCCTGCCGGAGGACATACAATTTCTTCCTGTTTAAGCTATAAAAACATAAAAATACCATAAGTATGGAAACACTTCATATATACTAAAATATTCAACAACATAATATGCTTTGCACTCGTGAACATTTTTATGACCTTATGCAATAATTCCACACAAATCAGCTTGCAAGAAACGTAATGATCTTATTTTGTACAAAGTTCATTCGCTGCTTTCTAAACTCTATACCGTATGAATGTATGTCACAGCGCGTCGCTTTGCTATGTCGTATGTAATACAATAAGAGGTGACACGGACGTATCTCTTGACACGAATCCTTTGTGAAGACATGCTTCTCGTCTTATTAAACTAGAAAACTTTAGTTTAGGAGCGTAACATTTTCTTAGAACTTTGTCACTGAAGAAAATAATGAACTGCCATTTATTGCAGTTCATTATTTCTTGCAATAAATGCATAATGCAATGAAGAAAGAGTGAGAGCTTTCTCATAGAAGCACTGGAAAAGTTTTGAATCTGATCAATTGTTGTGTCATAACGAGAAAATAAAATCTCACTAGATCCATCGTGGATCTGGCTCCTGTATCTACTGAGATTGATCCTACATTTTGAAGGTTTGCCCATAATCGCCTCGCTGGGCAGGCGTGTTAGCAATTGCTGGAACGTAGCGTCGGTGATGCTACTCTGCCCTTCTCCGACTAGTGGTATATAAGCTACGTTTATCCAAAATGGTTATACCGCCATTCATCGGTTTGCCGGAGCCTCGTTCGTTATTCAGCAGGATGTAGGTACTGACGAGCAAGTGAGGTTGCCTTAGAGTCGAAAAGGTGACTTGGGTCGTGAGTGGCGTGCATTAGGGGAGGCCTATGTGGACTATGATGGACTGATGGTCATGAGTCTAATCGAAATTAAATGAAAAGTGAAATTATAGGACACCAAAATTTAGTTGATAATAAACTACAAGCTTTTATGTAGAAATAGGTCTCTACTACAAAGTCCGCCTGGAGAAGTACCACACCTTTGCTAGTTATTAAACCGCCAAGCAGTAGTGTGCAAGCATTACTGTGTTCCGGTTTGAAGGGAAAACCAGAACCAGACCAGAAAAAACAAAAAAAAAACAGACCAAAGGAACAGATACATTACTGGGTGGAATGAAACAAACTTTATTATTTTGTTTATAAATATCGGTCGGAAAGTCGCAACTAAATACTTGACACTGGCAAATGCACAAAGTGCGATGCCATAATCCTCCTAAGAGGAAAGAAGAAACAAAAACTACGTTCTAAAGTTCGTCTTCGTTTAAACGTTTCTTAAATGCACTCATTCTTTTCGTGTTGTTTCCAAAACTCCGCAGAAGCTTGTAGTAAAGTTGCCACGACTATACTAGGGCATGACTAGATTTGATTGTGACTTAGACTCATTCGACTTGAAAATTATCAAAAACTTGATACAAATAAATACTTGACACTGGCAAATGCACAAAGTGCGACGCCATCCTCCTAGGACGAAAGATTAAATGTTGCGAATTAACAAACGGCGCTACGTGCGCATGGTGAAAATTAGAACTACACAATTTGTCACATTTTCTGTTTATAATATTTATTTTCTATTTAGTATTAAATTGAGACAAACGTTTTGAGCAAAAGCGCTTCCAAGGAAATTCGATTATTTAGCTTATTTTATTCTCGTAATGTGAAACTCTTTAGTGGAATTCTTATATATTTTTAAGGAAATTAAAAAAAACCTAATGTTTACGCACGGCGCTATACAACGGTAAAGCCTTTACCGCACGCTCCGTTGTATGGTGCGTAATGTTTAACTTTGGAACGATGTATACAGGCTTCGTAAATGAACTTTTTGAGCAAATATGTTGTAAAAAAAACAATATGGCTGCTGAACGGCGTCATTTCCAAAAATGTTAAAAAAAACTTATTTTTTTTTTCAATTTTGTTAATTTTTTGCAGGGCAGTCGTGTTTTTTAAATATATTTATCTAAATAGAGTATTCTTATCTATGTCAAGTTAATTATTTACTCATTTCATCGGGAATGAGTGTGACATTTTTCTATGGAACAACCGTTTTTTACCAATTTAAGAGGCCCATAGCAAAAGTTGTTCGCGATGATGAGTGTAATGATATTCTTTCAGCTACTAGCTTTCGCCGTATCCCTGTATAAAATCGAGGGCACATTTATCCGTGTACTTAACAACTCAATTTGAGCTAATGCTCTGATACGTTCTTCATATAATTACGCGAATTAAGGAATCATTAGCACCCAATTAAATTATTAATACCGATGGAGGCTCGAAGTAGACTGTTACATTGACTATACAGCTGATAGACAGCAAAAAGCTTATCGTGCTGCTTCGTTAGCACATCAGTGAAGAATCACTGCACCTAAATTTATGGTCACAGTATTTTTTTGACATGTAACTTGGGTGTATCAAACTAATTTATTGTGTTTTTTTAAACGATTATGTAATATTGACGGTGCAAAAATATAAAACTGCAATTCTTCTTTAAGATAATTTAGATTATCTGATTTGGTATATTAAAAGTAACTTTTTCAAATACAATCTATCGATTTCAAATTAATATAGGACCACCTCGGAAGTATACCCTTCCAAACAAAAAGAGAAATTTCAAACTCGGTCCGCAATTGACGGAGAAATTGGTGAACATGCATTTTAAAAAAACATACATACCGTCGAACACAGAACCTCCTCCTTTTTTGAAGTCTGTTAAAAGTTATCTTTTATTCGTTTCATACTCTTAGTTCGGGTATTTGGTGGGGTCACGTTCTTTTTGTGTAATTATGTATACCTTACAGTTCTATTATTATTTACGGGATATTTACCATGATTATGTTATGAAACAAGCTCCCGATATTTCGGCGCAGTTGCGTGCACCATGTTCACAGGCAGACAATAAGAAAGTTGAACATTTACGGGATATTTACCTATTTTATAGTCTGCATGTACTAAACTAATTTGTGTTTGGAACTGTAATGAACAACCATAATAGTTTTAAACAATTAAGTTAATACCTGTCTAGATAAAATTTATATTTAAGGGTTTAATCACACATTTAAACAAGAGACTATGTAAGCTCTTAGACTCCAATGATAATAGCATTTGTGCTGCCATACGTCAACAGTTTGCAGGTGTCTATATTTGCCCTTCACCACTATTATGATCAATGCCAACTGTAAGTAGATCCCTCTGGCGTTTCTAATTGATTCCGGAACGCAATGAACCAGCGGAATTTGCTGAATGTATAAGTACATAAATTAGAATATCTTGTGTATAGTTAATTATGTGAGTGTTCTGTGATCTCTAAAGTAAACTGGAGCGACAGTTAACTGCCGTAATTGGGAATGCTACATGAAAACCGATTTATCTGTTAACAAAAACTATATAATAAAAAGATTTATTGGATTCATAACAAACAAATCTAGTCGAAATGCTTTCAAAACAATGACTAAAACACACTTTTGTAGTTTTAGTCTCTACTTCTGTAAGATAAATAAGTACCTAAATAAATATCGCTGTTTTTTTTTACACAGCGCCATCTAACCCCAAACTAAGCAAAGCTTGTAAAAATGTGGGAATACCAGATAGCTGATAGAATATTTATATATATTTATTGTAAATACATACTTATGAATTATACTACAACCCAGACACTGAACAAAAATCTTTGTTCGTCACATAAATGTTGCCCTGGGTGGGGATCGAACCCGCGCCCTACAGATCTGAAAGCAGACATGCTATCAACTGAGCTATAAGCCAGTCAAAGACATTAGATAAAATCGCGGTACCTTTGGAACTTTGTTGGTAAGACTACAATGCGATATTCATTTGTTTCAGATGAAGGCAAAATCCACAAGATCGTGCAGTGGATGCGCAATGGCGATGGTCAGTCAGCCTTACTGGATATCTTTGACGTCACGCCTGGAGAACCTATTCAGGTAATGCGTTCTTCATCATCATCTTGTTCTTTAAAGCTTAGGGATAAATGTAAATGGTCCTTGTCCTTGTTATTTAGAGACCGACACTATTATCCTACTTTGCTTACTATAGCAGTTATGCGAATTTCACTTTACTAAAATGCCTCCACCTGGGACCTGTGTATGTACTAGATAGTTTCGTCATGATGGATTGATACATCGAACATCCAACAACACCACACCACTGAGAAGACATCCAACTGAGAAGTGTCTCTCCAAGCTGGAGAGCCATAATATGGAATATCGGACAGGAAACACATATCAGCTAGAAGACGTCCACTGCCGGATGAAGGCCTCTCCTTAATAATATGGAACTGCCATAATCCCCATACTTAGCAGACGGCTTGGGAAGGCTTGGATATTCACGGAAAATGGTGGCCATACGCAAGTCTATGATTTTATTAAAAACTGTAACAGATAAAGAGTACTACAGGACACAAAATAATAATAAACTTACAGTTCATGAAATTTGGTTATGTATAGTTTTTCGTAAATAAATCGATGTTAGATCGATCAGCCGCGATGCACGACAGTTTGCCTTTAGACACCATTAAATTTGAAAGGCATTTTCATCATCAGCCTGAAGACATCCATTGCAGGACGAAGGCCTCCCCCTTCCATAACCGCCACACTTGGAAAGTGGCTTGGGGATCGCAGAATGCTCACCACCGTTAACGACAAGACGCTGCTGGTCGTCCTCCGGCAGTTCTTTACAGATCGTATCGGACAGGCTATCGGATTGGCTTATTATTAAGATATCGAAAAGAATGCCACGACATGGTCAAGACAAAAAACTACGTGACGCAAGCAATGGTAATTTTATAGTGACTTATAAACATTTTATGCATTTTTGTAGGCTATGGCAATATCCAGGGTGCATGGTTCCCTGTACGCAGCGTCGGACCGACGTGTTCTGCAACTTCGACTGGCATTGTGCGCGCGACGATACGACGCTTGCGTGCGGTGCGCTCGCGACCCATACTGCGGCTGGGACCGCGACGCCGCCGTCTGTCGGGAGTACATGCCGGGGTACGTATATCTACATAAGTATATTATAATAGTACAAATGGTTGACCTTAGACTTTCTAGAACGTATAGGCGTTGCTCAAATACTTAGGTTTGCTTCGAATCTAAAATAGCAGCCACCATCTTCTCTTCCACTGAAATATGAAATAGAAACCTGTCATTTATTTTCGGTTAAATGCTTTTATTTTTTATTTCATAAATACACTCAAAAAATACTCTCACAACAACACAAATAACTTATTTTGAACAATTTTTAATCTCTGAACTCTTGTGGCCTGCGCGCTTATAATCTTTGTAAGAAGGTGGCACTGCCGTAACAAAGAGACCGCACGCTGGTCTCCGGCGTGTCTCTAAACTTCTTCACTTACTAAACAAAAATGAAATGTATATAAATATACCCCTCCCACCCCTCCTAATAAGGGGGAAGCCTTTGTCCAGCAGTGGACGTCTTTTGGCTGATGATTAACGCTGCGTAACGGCTCTGTCAGTTCACTTGAATATCAGTTTCTTTCCAGGCTAGAAAAATATATATAAATGTAGTTCACTTGAATATCAGTTTCTTTCCAGGCTAGAAAAATGTATATAAATGTATTTATTTTTATTGTCAAGTGACGAGACGAGCAAGACTTTCACCTGATGGTAAGCGTCACGCCTGCCACTAACAGTAGCAGTGCTATAATTGTGAACTTGCGAACACAATCCTGCGCCGCACTGCACTGCGTTCGTCACCCTGAGATGTTAGATATTAAATCTCTTCATACCCAGTAATTTATCTGGTAACATTGCCGTTCAAACCGGAACACAGTAATGCTTGCACACTACTGCTTGGCGATTGAATAACTGGCAAAGGTGTGGTACTTCCCCGGGTGGACTCCGCAGTCTCTACTGTTTGTAGTGGTAGGACTCTTCCTACCACTACAAATTTTGTATTTAAGTAATTTCAGATTAATAATACAACATAATATTTTAGTTATTTGATTTTTTTATAGTAACACTTGTAGAGGGGTTTAATAAATATTAATATACGTTTTTGTGGCACTAGTAGCACCGCGTAGTGAGCTAGTGTCGTAGCACTTGTTTTCGTAGAGCAGCTACAAATGTTGGCGCTACGAGTTGATTCTCATATCTCTACTAATCTAAATTAATCTTATATATTTACTACGTTACAGTTAATTCTCTAGAATCATCTATATTAAGCCTACATTCATAAATTTTATTTTAATAAACTGAAAACTTGAAAAAAATATAAACCACTAGTCTTCTATTCGCAGTAGACTACTGCTATTCTAGTCTTTATTACTCCTGGGCTTCTCTCTATGACTAGAATTAACGTTTACCTCCATCACCTAAACATGTCGCTCTTTTTTCCAGGCTAATACAAGATGTGGCAAACGAAACAGCAGACATCTGTGATTCGTCCATATCTCGCAAGAGCGTCTCGGCAACTTGGGGCCAGAGCTTGCACCTCGGTAGTTTCGTCAAGATGCCTGAGGTGCTAGCTCCCAGAGCTGTCACTTGGTATCACTATTCGAGGGAGAAAGGACGACACCCTATCACTTTTAAGTGAGTATTTCCACTTACTCTTATTTATATTTGACAAAGCGAAGCGAAGGATTCGATAAAGATCACATCAACAGCCGGAAGATGTCCACTGCTGGACGAAGGCCTCTCCCTTGAAGGGAGGTGTTGCCATAATCCCTAGGGGATCGCAGAATGGTTACCACCGTTAACTGAGAGGACGCTGCTGCCTGTCCTCCGGTGGTTCTGGGTGCAGTTTTAGGACATACCCAGGTCTAGGTTCGAAGATCATTTATTTGCATACAACATGATTGGTTTTATACACAATTTGTGCACAAAAGATGTCAAATATAAAAGTGCCTTACAGAGCTAGCATATTGAGCCGATTTGGCGTACAAATGTCAAATAGATACGTTCGTCAATAATAAGAATAATTATGAAAAATAATAATAATAACAAATATGAAAATTTACAAAAAACAAATGAGTAATGTCAAAATTAAAATTACAATAAAATACCAATGTCTTAATAATGAAATACCAAATGTCAAAGAAATCCATATTAATTAAAATTTGCCATTTTAATACTCATTAACTGTATTAGCATTTTTTGAATAATAATATCTTCAATTTATTCCTGAATAGGTTGGTATTCTGTTCCTTTATAGACTTTGGTACCTTATTGTAGATAAGAGGTCCCATGCACACTATGTTATTTTGCATCAGGGCTGTCCTTCCTTTATGGACATATCGACTTGGGTGAATCTGCATAAATAATAATGGTTTCCGTTTTTAAAGGTATTTGTAAGAGCTCTATGATTATCTAGGGATTTATTCGTGGCGGTTTTTAACTCGTGGTATCCAATAAAAGATTGCCTTAAAAACACCTAAGTCACGTCCAAATTCTGTCCAAAATGACATTTGCAGTGATAGAATGTGTTTTGTCGAGAATTTGGTTCAAGTTCGAATTCCACTAATAATAATCTTAATAACGTCTTACGCATAAAACACTTGGATGATCTAGCTCTCCTGGGTATATAATCAAAGATAAAACACTAAAAAGTATTTGAAACCTATTTTAGTTAAAAAGTGTTCAGTCTTCTTTTTTCAAACTCAAATCGTAATTCGAAAGAAATTTAACAAAACACTTTTTAACTAAAATAGGATTGAAATACGTTTTAGCGGTTTATACATATGACGGTTATTAAAAGGGTACCAGCTAGTTCGTTATGAATGCCCTTAATGTTTTCGAACTTTTTCCGAACCACACGCATTAGTCTGCCCGTGAACATGGTGCATGCAACTGCGCCAAAATATTTGGATCTCGTTATACAACATAAACACGATAAATATCCCGTAAATAATTATTGAACAGTAATAAACTATTGTGATAGTTTAAAACTCTACTTATACTAAATGTACTTAACAGTAGTTGTATTTTTTTATTCCTGTCACCTCGTTTTCCCCTCTTTCATTCTGAAACAGCTTAATTACTCGTACCTCCAATTTCAATCGTACAAAGATAAAACAGCTAACTTATTCGGAATACATTCAAACACACGCATCCAACAGCATTAATTAAAGGGTGGCCAAATCTTTCCTTATCTCACTTCCGTACAATGAAAATGCAAGGGGAAGTTCGGAATTAACGGTTTGTTTTATGTCTCTGCACTTTAAATGTCTTTAGAACGTGTCTTTTCCTTTGTTCTCAGCTGTGTTTTTGACAATAAAATTGCTTTACCAATATTCTGGGGTAAATTACTCGTAGAAAATCAATAGAGATGACTGAGATGTTAGTTAGATTTAAAAATGTAGATAATCGTCATCAGCCAGAAAACGTCCACCCTTGATAGATTGGGTTTGCCCTGATTCTTACGCTTGGCAGGTGGCTTGGAAATTGCATAATGCTCGCCACCATTAACCAACAGGACGCTGCTGCCCGTCCTCTAGTGGTTCTGGGTGCAGTTTTGATGACAGGTCCTGAAATATGTAGATAATGAGCATAGCTTGATATGCATTATTTTATTATTAAGTTGTTTCGTGTTGCATTATCTAGCTTTTAAAAATAAACTAATCTAAGGGATTAAATCCTGATAAATTAAAACAACAAATCTTTTTTAAGAGCGCTGTTTGATTACGAAGGCATCTTTTTAATTATTATTAATGACTAAAAAATCGCGCATAAAAAGTTTCCCATATTCCTTTCACTTCATCATTAATATTAAAAAATGTAATCATTGACGAGAAAGCTAGACAGAAAGCTCGTTAAAATCTAAAATAATGTAAAAGCATCAAACCCTGCAACCGCATTGCACTATTCAATCATTTAGAGCGCGATGAAACGGTTTTGATCGTAGAATTTTATTTTGCAGTAAACCGGAGAAATACATAGAGACGTCTGAGCACGGATTGTTGATAATATCTGTAAATGAAGGAGATGCGGGTAGATATGATTGCTGGTTGGGTGGATCACTACTCTGCTCATACAATATCACGGTCGATACACACAGGTATGTTAATATGAACCGATTTTGTTTACATCCAACTATATAATAATATTTATATATTATTATAAATGCGAACGTTTGTATGTATGTTGTCGGAGGGTGTGTATGTGTATGTTCACGCTGAAACAGCTGAACGAATTTGGATACAATTTGGTATAAAGGTAGCGTATACCTTGGAATAAAACATAGGCTACTTTTCATAATAACTAAGCATTATATTTTGTGCTAAAATTATGTGGTTAAATCATGCATTCAGCAATATTGTTAAAATTCTTAAACTTACGAGGCAACTTTATTACTACTGTATCGTACTAATCTTGGTATTTTAAATTACAGATGCTCACCACCAGAAAAAAGCAACGAATATCAGAAAATTTACTCTAACTGGTGTCATGAATTTGAAAAATATAAAACTGCTATGAAGACGTGGGAGCGAAAGCAAGAGGTATATATTACTTTAATTATATTATAATTAAGAGAAAATATTAAAGTGTTTAATGAATACCTTCTAATTTTGTTAATCAGCTAATTTTTATTTTATTTCAGCAATGCGCACGGCAAAACGATTCGAATCAAAACACACACCCGAATGAAATAGTGTGATAGCTGATGAAAATCGCCTATCTCATGTTTCAATCAGTTAACTATTACGCCGGAGCCATACCGATACCATACGTGTCGGCTAGTCTCAAATACTTGAATATACTCTCTTGAAAACGTAAGATATCACCAATAGTGACTCCATAGATGTGCACAGGAAGACTGTAGTGACCTCGACCAATGTGTCACCCTCTAGCTTTTAAAAAGACATTAAAAAGTGTAGTGTAAAACTGGTTTTAGTAGTGCAACAGTGCAGTTCTTTGGAACATGAGGAGGCGATTGGACTTCGAATTTTTTACGGACTCTTTAAATTTTAAAATGAATTAATCGAATAGAGTTGTGCGTTGCTTGTTGGTATATTATGGAATGTAAAAAGTTTAGTGAACGAAATTCGGATATTGTAATTACGCTTTTGTCGCATAAGGATAGAGAATTGTTAGATATACAATGGTAATTAGTTTTATATTTGCCTGATAAAATGTACCATGCAATTATTTTTAGTTGAGTTTGAATAATTATACTTTTATACCATACGTTTTCTAATTGTCTTGTTTTTGTCTACCCATTCGCAATCTCTTTTATTGTTTAAATTTGGTATTTGAATATATTTTTTAACTTATCGTTTTTCGTACAATTCCTGGGGTCTTATTCCATAATGATGCATAACTACGTTTTTGGTATTCTCTATTATTTATATAGAATACCGAATACCTGTATTTTCAATGCCATAGACTCTATGCTATTAACACGGTATATAGTACGGTCATATAGTCGTACCATACCACATAATTTGCGTAACGCATTACATATCCATGTTCAAGCATAGAAAATAAGGCCCTTGCGTATAAATTGTAATTATCCAGGATCAAGACTAGGTTGTCATAGTAACATTTGAAAGTAAAGTTAGGTGATTGCATATTACACTGCGCTGTAATTCGAAATCTCCGAGGGTTGTGGGAGGGTTCGCCTCATTATTTTTCCCTATTTTGTGTAAATAGTTACCCAATTTCGTTTGACTGTACTTATAATAATACGGATAGTATGCACGTCCCTAACGTAATGAATATATTTAAGCCTGTGATATATAAGGTCGTTTAGGACGTATTTTAAGTATCTATTTGGAAGTATGATAAAATTAAACTAAACTTAAGTTTTAGGTTTCCATGACATTTTTTTTTATGTTAGAATATAAATAACATTTTATTATATGGACTCAAAAATATTTACATTTTTCATTACATTTGTGTTTGAGTAAGGTTACAAGGCCAGATTTGTATTAATTAACCATAGATATACCAATACATAGATCTTGGACATAGTACAAAATCCACCAAACAATTTAATTTACTTATCATATCCTTAGAAATATAATTAAATATCGAAAGATCTGTAAATCCAATGCAACGACTTGCAACATTTTTTTGTACTTAAATAGCATTATACCACATACACGAGTAACTTAATAGTTACTCTGGCTTAGTCTACGTTTGGTTCGGAGTTAGTAATTATGTAAATAGAATTTAAGTTTCAATATCTAGACACAACCAACCTAGTTTCAGTATAGTATATTATAAAGTTAATGTATTTTGGTACAAAAATAACATCATCCAGTCACGTATCACATATACCTAGTACCTACTAATTCATATCATGATTGTACTTAAGCTTGTACATAATTTTATTAACACTAGATCAGCCATTTTAATAAAATTATTTATAACTAGCAGCTATTGGATATTCTTTATTGAGAAACACGTTTACGAATTAGTGACACATATATTTTTTCTAGAAATATATCTAAAAATTGCCACTAAAAGTTCCGCTGCCATCTTGTAATCAATTACTTGCCAATATTTATTTTGTTTATGAAGATCTCTATAAAGTAAGATTTTAATTGGTAGACACATGAGTTACATGAGTACACATTCTAATAAAGGTAATAGTATAACATTGGGGAGGCACACTGCTTGTTTATCCCACTAGATGGCGCATTATTGCTGGTGTTGTTTTGCTGTCAACATACATTGTTATTATTTAGAAAATAAACAATAAAGGAAAACTCCTGGAAAATCAGGAGATCAAATAACGCTGTGTATCATTCACGATCATAAAGTTTATATACTCAAATTAAACATCAATCACAAGCACCAGCGATGGTGGCGCCATCTGAAATTAGCGTTGCCTGTGCCACCCTATTGCATTATACTTTATGTACACACAGTTTATAAGTTTTATTCGCGTAATTTTTTTGTTTATTTTTGAGAGTGTTAAATTAAATAAATTGCTCATTATACATCACTGTAGAGTATTAGTATTAACTTGTAATTGCTATGTTTACTTATACAGGGTTACTCGTATCGGTTTTACTAAGCTGAAAGGAGGTATATTGTACTCATCCTTGTGAACAACTTTTAATAGGAGCCCGACTCAGAACTCGCAAAAAGCAAGTCGTTCTATAGAAAAATGACATCCACCAGCTGTTTTTTTTTCGCTAATTCTGTATTGGCTATTTTGGGAAAGTTATGCACTATGATGAGTACAATGCGCTCTTTTCGGCGTAGTAATGCCGTTCTGCATAACAGTACCTACACTTCAATTTTAAGTGTAACAAATATTTTCAACCGAAATGTCTAATAGCTATTTTGGAGGTAGAATAATGCGGTCATAAGTGCTTGTGTTAATTTTATATATTTTTGCAAAAAAAATTGAGTTGCACTAACTTTTATTACCAAATTGTTTTTGAGTTATGCTTTGATTCGCTATTTTTTTGTTAAAAAAAATATGGTATCGATAATTCGTGCAACTCACCATTACAAATATTTTTCAAACTTCTCTCATATCATACAAATTAATGTAAATACTTAATTCGGGATAGATTTAAATTCGTAAGAAATATCTGAGCTTCGACATTTATATTCGTAATAAGTTAAGTCTAGTATAAAACTATGGACTTCCCACCTTTGGGAAAGTCTTGCGCAATAATTATAATTACTATTATCTTATACTGTAATGTAATTTTTATGTAATGCTCTGTAAATTTCACATGTTACTATACTAAGTTAAAATTCGAAATGTAGCCTAAGATTTTATAATAATAAATTTATGAAATGTATCTTTGAGTTTGTGTTTGAATTCCTTCTTAGGGAAATACTAGATAGGTTATAGATTAAGCTATAGGCATTGAGTTAATATCTAAAGAGTCACAATCTCTGAGTGAAAACAGTCAAAAAAACGTCTGAACACCGTTGTACAATGTACACACCTATACGTGCATTATTATAGTTCACAATTGTTCGAATTTAGAAGTTATGTCGCTTGTATAGTGTTTAATGTATGATTGAGCGCTTATTGTGTCTTATCGTAGTTCAAGTCGTTCAAAAAGTCGGCGCACTGCATAGCGTGTGCCGAGTTTTGCCGGAGACCTATTTTTTGCACGTTTGTGACTCTAAAGATATTAGCTCAATGGCTATAGGTTTATCGTTCTTACAATCTATAATTTATTTATTTATTGGGTACCAACATATATCATACATCAACACATTATCATTAACACATGAAAGTAAACTGAAACTAGATGCATTATTATGACATGTGTTGTTTAAGTGCGATGTTAGCTTGTTTGTTACGACCAAGTTGCCCGCGTAGCGGTTTTAATCGCCGTAGCTTCAACTCCTGCGCCTCTACGCGTTTTTGTAGCCTCCGTAGCCTCTCGCCTTCTACGGCCACCTGTAAACAATAATGAGTACATTTATATACATTTCTGAGAAAACATCAGAATAATCACTGTGATATGATTGCAACACAGCACGGTAGACAGAGTTCTGAAAATCTTGGATGGTACTGGCTCGATGGTAAGCGATATGCTTACCATCGGGCAAGCTACTTGCTCTTAGTCGTGGCACATATCAAATTAGATTCTATAAACATAACATTGACATTTATGACATTATTAGAATTTTGATTTATATAATTTCAATTAACCAATTCTATATAGCCGTTTAGTTGATCAACAAATAAATAATAACTGATTTAATACAAAACTCTTCATAATTCATAATTTAAAAAACTTAGATATTCAATATTATGAGCAGTAAATAAAAATAATTCTAAATTATAAGAACCTATTAATTACCTACTAAACTTTATTTTGTGTGGCAAAATTTATCTTTACAAAGCTCTAGAATAAAGTATGTACAGGAAAAGTACCTACGAACTTTTTATATTTTTACCACATTTTTAATCACGACGGAACGAAGAATGGAAGCTGACTGTATGCGTTTACTAACTGTGAGAAGTTGTTTGTGTGTGCAAAAAGGAATGCTCTAATATAAAATAAATTATTCTTATCTACAAACGATTTGACAGATTTAGATACAGTGTTCTGTGTAAAAGTATTTGATTAATTAATTGATGGTTCTTATAACAAATATAGGTGTTATGATGGCATATGACCAATTGTTGTGCCTTGAGGTTTTTGTCTTCAAATCATTAATTTTAGTTTAGTTATAGGTAAGTATTTTCGACAAATTTAATATTATAACTCTTTGATAGCAAAACAACACAAGCGAAATACGAGATCGTTTGTTTCGTGTTGTATCGTTGATCCATGACCTTAGTAAACTGCGAGAGTACAAAATAGTGTCGATTCATCAAGTCACATACTGGGTTGACATTTTCGTCATAACACCGCGCAGGGGCCGAACCCTCCGGGCACCGGCGCGGCGTTCCGACCCGGGGACTATAAAAAATAAGGGCCCGTAATTATATAGTGCCACTAAACTAATTTCACGATACATTGCCGACGAAATCTGTGCTTGGCACCGCCTCGCCTGTCGACGAAATGTGATTTTTCCTTCACCCAAACTCTTGATTACTATTGTTATGTGTTATTTCGTATGAATTGCTAATGTCGCTACGTGTTTACGATGAAATTGCTCGCAATATTAATGAAAAGCTGATGACGGCTGTTAAATTGTTATGACCTTCCATTTTTCAAGGTTTGTGTGCGTGACGAGTGAAGCAAGTTTTTTTTAATTGTGGAGTGAATGTTAACAACCGTAATTTGCGATTGTATAAAGGCGGAGGCGGATATTAATGCCCATTGGACGGCTATTAACGTTTCAGGTATTTTTAAATTACTTGCGTTCCTTTTCAGGGTTATGTCAATGTTCATATTTTGCGTTTTTTCCGACGCCCGTATTTGATAATTGTATGCTTCCTTGTTGGGCAATTATGTCTAGACCGAATCAGGTTTTCACCCACAAAAATTATACAAATCAAAGAAATACTTGTTTTCATATTTAAATCAAATCATTTTCACTAATAATGTTATTAAGTATGGTTGACGGTTTACGAACCATTTCATATTTAATTAGCTAGGATTTCTTAGATTACTGGAGTGTTCTAAGATCACTGGAGACGGGAGTAAAACTAAGCTTGCAGAGTGCAAAGGTATCTTCTAAGTCCGCGTGCTTCATGTTCGACCACATCGTCGTTTACCATCAGGTGAGATAGAGGTCACAAAAAAAAGCTTGCCTTGTATACATTCTAAAAATGTCTATCATACTTCTATTTCTATGTGAGACGGCAATAAAGTTACAATAATGAGATAAATTAACATTTTCCTAAACAAATGCATCGTAAGCAATCTTTATAACAAAAGTTTGATCGATGACTCCATCCCACAGCGCTTAAATTATTAAAATGCATTAAAAACTAACCCCGGCATTTTGCAGAGGGGCTAGAGAATGCAGCATCAAACATTAGAGCTTCAGCATCAGTGGAGCATGTAATGTCTCATTTCACGCCGAGAACTGCGGACTTCGCCTTCATTAAATGATTACTCATGGTGGAGTTAGATAAATAGGGCAGAGATTGTGGTAAGTGATCGATGTATGATTAAAATGCAAATACATCAATAATAGTTTTCAACCGATTTCAAAAAAGAAGTTTCTCAATTCGACTGTATGTTTTTTTTTGTATGTTACGCGATTATTCCGCCAATTATAAACTGATTTTAATGATATTTTTTATGTGTTTGGTAGGTAATACTTCAGAGGTAGGTAGAGGCTTCTTCTTTGGTAGGTTTTTTCTTCTTTACTTTTTTCTTTACTTTCTATATAAACTTTATGGAAATCGGTTCAGTAGTTTGGTTTTTAAATCAAATATACTAGAAAATGTAATCCAGGTATTCGAATTTGAAGTCGGTTTTTTTTTTAAAGCGTATTATTGTAGTGGTAGGACTCTGCTGCAGAGTCCGCCTGGGGAAGTACCACACCTTTACCAGTTATTCAATCGCTAAGCAGTAGTGTGCAAGCATTAATGTGTTCTGGATTAAAGGGAAATTTTACCAGAAAAATTACTAGGTATGAAGAGATTTAACATCCAATATCTCAGGGTGACGAGCGCAGTGCAGTGCGGCGCAGGTTTGTGTTCCCAAGTTGTAGCCACTCTTAGTGGCAGGCATGACGCTTACCATCAGATGAAAGTCTTACTCGTCTCGTCATTTGAACGTATAAAAAAAAACTTAATACATTTTTTCCGTTGCGGTTTATTAATTTTTTTGCGGAGTCCGCCTGGAGAAGTACAACACCTTTAGCTTTTATTCAACTGCCAAGCAGTAATATGCAAGCATTACTATGTTTCGGTTCGAAATGGAAATGTTACCAGAAAAATGACAAAGCCATAGATGTCTAAAATGCAAAATTACTGGACCGGTCACGTGGATAGATGTGTTGACGGCAGATGGAGCAGTACCTTACGCAAGTAGTTACCGATAGTCTGCTATCGGTAGCCACTTAGTTTATTTAAATTCTTGTTTCATAATTGATTACGAAACAATGAAAAATAATTCTTCTTTAGTAGCTGACTACGAAAATCAATTACCAAAACGTACCAAACCTACACAAAACATTATTTTTATTTTTATTTTTATTTGATACACAAAACAGAAATCACTCTTTACATAACGCATTTTATAGGTTACAAATAATTTAATTTAGTTAGGGTTCCATCGCGTCGGCTGACAACCAGCTCTACAGGTCGACGACACACACGTGGATGCTACTGGCCCGAGATAGGGAACGATGGCACAAGAAAAGAGGCCTATAGGTACTCAGCACCAGCAGAGCGTCACTGCAAGCGGGCGATGACTGTGATTATCATCGCTTATCCATAACCAACAATAGTATTGTAGTTTAATGTTTATTTTTCGCCAAGCAGGTGATGCCGTGTGTTTACGTCACATTTGAGAATCAGTTCCGATTCTAGGCTAGATCTGTTTTCTATCTTCGACCTCTAAGTTTGAGCATAGAGTAAATTTATAGCTGTCAATCTTAGCATAAGCATAATCAGCCATTTCTAAAGTCCACTACTAGACTTAGGCCTTTGAGGGACAAAAGAAGGGCGATTGGGCCATATCCACCAAGGCCCAGTTGCAATTGCAGGCAAGTTGCGGGTTGGTGGATTCACAACGCCATTGATTTTCTTCTACGGGCGTATGCAGGTTTCTGTTAGATGTTTTCCATTCACCAAAAATCCCGTGGCATGAAATCCCGTACGTAAACTCCAAAGAGCTCATTGGTACGGGCCTGGGTTTGAACCAGTGATCTCAAGATTTCAAGTAGAGTGGTGTCCAACATTCGATTATAAAATATAGTCCGATTATGCTGTACGCTAAGTAATTATCACTATACCCGTTTAAAACACCCTGTATAAATAAGTATAGTCCGTAATACCATGGGTTGCGGTACTCTAAGCGCATTACGTGAATTAACAATTAGTCATGGCTTCGTCTGTCCGCGAAGTTTGCTTAAATTTACATAACAATAAAACCCTTCTGCGCAATTTTGGTCGGTTATGGCGATTTTTTAATTAATTGGTTCGGGAACCATGGCTAATTCGGTCCACAGAGGGTTATTTTGTGGTCAGCTGCATGCAAGTCTTTTAGCTACAATGTTTTTAGAAATATTAATTGTAATAAGTATCGGCAAACGTATTCAAGTTACATTTAAAGAGCACGTATAAGTAGTATAGGTAAACTACGTTTTGCTAAGGTTATCATTTCAATCACATACACCATAATGACATATGGAACTGAAACGTGGTCTTTAGCTGCTGGCCTTTTGGAGAAACTTAGAGTCACGCAACGGGCAATGGAGAGACCTATGCTCGGAATTACTTTGCGCGATAGAATCCGGAACGAGGATATTCGCCAAAGAACCAAAGTTACCGACATAGCTCGCAAGGTTTGCAAGTTGAAGTGGCAATGGGCAGGCCACATCGCTCGAAGAACTGACAACCGATGGGGAAGAAAGGTTCTTGAGTGGCGACCGCGAACCGGGAGACGCAGCGTAGGAAGGCCTCCCACTAGATGGACCGACGACATTGTAAAAGTCGCGGGCAACCGGTGGATGCAAATGGCAGGTTGTCGTACAGTGTGGCGGTCTAAGGGGGAGGCCTTCGTTCAGCAGTGGACGTCTCCGAGCTGATGATGATGATGACGACACCATAATTAGTCATACGTACGTACTTCAACAGCATATGTGAATTCACCAACCTGCGACCGGGCCAATCGCCCTTCGAGGTTAAGTAGATTAAAAAAAACTATCACTGGACTCTTAAAAGACACTATTACAATTTGGGTAAAACAGTGCCACGCTATTATACTTTTAACACACGATATCGATCATGGACGAGTGTTAAGTACAATGGAACACCAAGCCAGTGAAGTGTTGCCATCACATCTCAACTATCCAACATAAGCAAAACTAAATTTCGACTGAATGACCAAGAACAATGGGCTGCTTAAATTGTAGCATTGTCGATTCACATCCGACACGTTCTCGAAGAATAGAGTCATTTGCCTCTAACAACATTAAAGCCTGACCCTCATACCATCAGTTTTTGTTTGTTAATCTACAGAAAAGGGCGTAACTCATTTTGTCAACTCGTAATTTAATTTCACTGAACCCCTACAACTCGCGTCCGCCTTTAGGCGACCCAGGACATGGGTAGCGGCAATTTGTTTAAGTTAATTTATTGTCTGTTTATGTCCAGATTTTAGAACATGACAAAACATCGTAATTGTTTAAGTTACTGAAAGGTCTTCTGTCTCATTAATAAATGACCGATTCATAAAACAAAGGTTGTTCCACCCACCGTCACAAATATAAATTACGTATTAACAAGCTTAAGCTGGCCATACCTATCTGTCACAAAAGCGATAACCACTTTCTAAGCCACTGGGGTAGAATATCTGAGCGTATAGATCACGATCCGTCAAATTTAGTGTATTATATCATACGTCCTGATGCGCGATGAACTTTGATTAAGTACCCAGCCAGAGAGAGCTAAATACTCCAAGTTAATGAAGTAACAAAAACAGTTGACTGTGCAAGGAAGCAATAGATAAAGCTCGTCCTTTAATGACATATTAAGTCCAGCAGTAAACTATGATAGGCTGATATTTCATCATCAAATAATTATAATAGCCATTCTCTCTCACTTCTCTCTTTTTAGCCTATATTCAAATACCTAATCACCTCCATTAAAATTATTGTCATGAAACCTTTGCATGTAACAAAAGCCTGGCACAGGTAAGGTCGCGTTTAGAAATGCTTAAAATGCAATTTTACGTGAGCATTTTTATTTATGGCCCCCAAAAATGTAAAATGCAAACGTTTTATTGCGAGGCTTTGTAAAAATGAAAAGAACAAACAATGCCCTTGCTACCCAAGACGGGGGATGTCAGATATTTTGTCTTTTCAAGGGATACCATAATAAAGGCACGCGCATGGCTCGAGCAGTTACGATTTAGGTGGCAGCTTTTCTACCCCAAAACTTAATAATATGAAAGTAGGATAAGACGTTATAAAAATTTGATTATCCTTAATTGCATTTTAGAGAATGTAAACATTGACGACTTTAAAGTCGACGCTGAGGCCCTTTGAAATGAATTGGAGATTCAAATGAGCGATAAATTTGATTACTGTTCTCAACAAAGAGATTTAATTTTGATAAATCAGCGCTTATTGTTGTTGAGATTTATTATATTAGATGCTGCGATGACAACCTTTTCAATAAAATTGGTCCTCGTCTCAACTATTGAAGCGAAAGGAATAGCTTCTTTGAGTTTTTCAAGTGTTTTCAGTCTACGTTGAATAGTTCAACTTTTTTTCAGATCTTTAAATTATCAAAAACAGGTGTATTTATAGAATATACAATATCGAATGTAATCCCGTAGTTAATTAAGCATACATTTTTATTTTCACACATGCTAATTACCTACAGATCCAGACGATCAACACTTTAGATAGTTTAAACGGTTTGAGAATTATGACAGGTCAGGCAGAGACTTCTGTAGCATAATTGGCAAATCAGTTGAGACAGAAACCCAGAGATTGCTCGTATGCAGGTTCAAGTCCTGCCAGAGGTCATATTTTTTCTTACTGTTTAAACTTTAACTATAAACCTACAGATATATAAATATATAACTGTGAATTTTATAAAGCACGACATTGTCGAAGGATTAGCGTCTTATTTCAAACTTTGCCTGACATAAATAACATCTTCCCAAGCGCTCGAAGCAGGCATGGGGGGCAAGAGTGTTGAAAAATGTGAAATATTTAAGATGCAAAATTTTATAATAAGAATAGCCGAGATTACCTTGCTCTCATCCATTTTTTAACACGACGAAAGCAAGTGGGACATTTTTATTGCCCCCAGGCTCTAGATTAGTTTTGTTCAGAGAATTTGATGCATATAAAATGAGCTCGATTATTCAACGCCCTGCACAACTTGGTTTGTATTGTCATACATGTTGTATGAATTTGAAATTATGCTTTATGACGCTGTAGAAGTTTATCTATATGCAGCTAAAAAGGTTAGGGACGACTTTACTATGGCATTTGTAGACTCTTGTATTTTTCGAAACCAAAGTGGCTTTTTAATGCTTTTTAAATTGATATAATTTTTTCATGATACAATAATAATACATTTTAAACGCACTTACAAATATTCACTGTTATAACTGTCAATATAGCCGCTAAGTGTTCACAAAGAGAGTCCTCGAGAACATTAATACAGTAAAAACAAACATCAGCCATCTCTTTTTCGACCCAAAGTATTCAGCCAAGAATGTTGATCATGTGTGAAGTGTTCCCATTTCATTCGTGAATAGCATCGCTAAATCCCGATTACCTTGAAATAACGATAGCAAGTACGACATTCTGTATCGAATAAGCGAACAATGGCACGAATACGAACATGTGCAAAAAATATCTGGCGTATGCATTTGGGAATTTCGCGTGACAGAAAATTTAATACGAGGGGAGTCTAATATTAAACCTCGGGGACCCATCACTTTTAATATTTGGCCATAGTCCTAGAGGGCTCCTAAATTATTTACCAAATGGAAAGGTAATGGTCGACGAAGAGTCAGGAATCAGGTATGCAAATTTTATAAGCATATGTACTGTCGGTAGTAAAACGCGTTAGGCGAGTTCCCAAATCGAGTAATGAAGGAAATAAGGTCTCATAATGTTTTTAGGACAAACTGATAGGGAAATGCGGTCAAAAGTGAATACGCTTGTTATTTTGTAGCGGTGATTACAATTTATAATCCCGTAAACGACCGCAAATAAAGTAACCGTAGGCATTTATATGCTTGCTGTCCCGAGAAGGGTTTCCTGGGATGCGTAATAATGCTAGAAAGTTATTTGTAGTAGACGTTATATTGTTGATTGTAAAACGCTAATTATTTATGATATAAGTAGCTATTTGCAACTTTAACCATAGTAAGTATACCTATGTACGTTTTTACAAGTTTTTTGACCAACCTTAATATCAGATTTGATACCACGCAAATCATTATTTTGATGTAGAGCATAGTAATTTTCAACGTGCAGTTGAAAAGAAAAAAAAAAGAAAAAAAAGTCAGGTTTAAAAAAGTTTTAACGCTTAAGTAGGTACGTAAGTGCTTAAGTTTGGAGTGGTAGAACTCTAATTCAGAGTCCGCCTAAAGAAGTACTACATGTTTGCCAGTTAATAAATCGCCAAGCAGTAGTGTGCAAGCCTTACTGTGTTGGCAAGAAGAGATTTGACATCTAATGTCTCAAGGTGAAGAGCGCAGAGCAGAGCGGCGGAGGGTTTCGTTCACAAGTTCACAATTCTGGCGTTGCTACTGTTGCGGCCAGGCGTGATGCTTTCCACTCTCTCACTCGTCTAATTCATTGCAGTCTGTTAAAACATAAAATAAGTGCCTATTTTCCTACATTACTCTTGCATATTCTATCCTCTAAATATAGGTACCGGTTATGACTAATTGAATTCCTTATAGATGTAGATATATATTATGTTCAAACATGGCGGGAAAATTGAAATGTACGACAATTGGACCTTTTCGAGTCCAAAGATTTATCGGCAAAAAATGCGGATTAATTTGCGCACGTGGCCACGTTTAGACTAGAAGGGGTGCGAGGGTGAAACTGTAGTCACGGCCCATAAAGAGTCACGCATCGCGGAGGTCCGCTAATGACTCAAGTTACACAGGACAGTATGACCAGGATACCATTCTCAGAATGCATCGACGTGATGTTAACTGGCATTACACAATATGTAACAAAAAGGTTCAACAATACTGAAGGGTATGTATATACTCGTCATTATGAACAACTTTTACTGAGAGAGCTAGATTCTCCAAGCTTTTACTATGGGGTCAACCCTAAAATAGCGCAAAAAACAGCCTTTCTATACAAAAAGCTTTGCATGCAAACCTTGGACAAAATGTATGGATAAGCTGATTGTTTTTACGCGATTTCAGGGTTAGCCCCAAATAACACTTGTTCATAATGACAAGTAAATACATACCGTTCATTATTGTTATTGTCTTCTGTATTGTTGAACCTTTTTGTTACACATTCGTCGTTAATTGTGACGGCTTGCACTTGCAAACCGTCACAATTAACGACCACTAACTCGACTGGCGATAACTTTATCTTCGAACAAAAATACATTCAAACATACACACACACAAACTCCGAATTGTCCTCTTAGACTCAGTTGCCTGCGCTTCGTTTGGTGAACTAAACTAAACATAATTGAATTGGGTGTTTTTTTGTGGTCCCAGGATTTCAGAGGCTTTGGTTTTCAATAACTTGATAGGGATAAGTGTACAAGGCCACAATTTTAATAACTTAACTTATTTAACCACAACTAACTGGACCCGGGCATGTCCTAAAACTGCATCCACCGGAGGATGGGCAGTAGTGTCCTCTCGGTTAACGGTGGTGAGCATTCTGTGATCCCCAAGCCGCCTGCCAAGCGTATAATATATATTGGGAGGTATTCGGCCAGTACTGGACGAATTCTGGCTGATGATGTGATCATGTGGACCACAACTATATAAAGTAAAAACACCGGTTAAATAATTAATTATTGAAAAATAAACCTATTTGGAATAATATTAGTGTTGAATAAGTCCTGTTGACTAGACATTTTCACAGTTTTTTCATAAATTACAATATCATTTCTATCAGCACAGTCAAACTATATCAGTTAATGTATTGCGATGGATCTGCCTTGCACTGCCTTCGTGCCTCTAACTCTTTGTTTTCTGAACGGTATAACGTACTTACCTTCCTATTACACGAATGTTCCGCAAGTTAATTTCTGAAGCATTAGAATACGAAAAAGTTTTTGAAGTCGGCGCAACATTTTATCATTAAACCGTTAAAAGTTGTTTTTAAATATATTGACGGTAATATTCGAAGTGGTAATAAAACTATGTAAGGTGTTTTTTTACGCGTTTAAGTTCACGTTTGACCACCAAGTCGTCGCCTTGTTTTTGGGAAACTTACTAATAACTCTATAATAAAACTTTTAATACAAGCTCTGTACATTGACACTTGAGAACATTGGGGGAATTCATGTTGCATATGTTCAAATTACCTTAAAAAAGTAAGTAAGTGAGTTCGTAAAGCTGAGTGGCCAGTCCTAGTGTCAGAGTTAATGTCCCGCCCGAATTTATTTAATGATATTATTATATTACCTTATAATAATATCATTATCCTTCTGTTTTAAAAATGATTTCTGCCCATGCTTGAATTGTCTACAACGATTTAAAAAGAGACGCTTGTCAGTTTACCACATTATTTATTTAAAATAAACTATAATAGATCATGAAATAATAATTCAGTTCTATACAAAAGTTGTAATGCCATACTTGATAATAGCCTGTGACTCTAGTTTAGGTGCGCGAGCAATGATTATTATTATATGCAAGTAATGTGGTCATAGTCGAATAGAACCTAATGTACCATGCAGGGAGTATTATGTTACATAACTAGGTATATTATAGGCCAGTTGTGGTCTCACAGTAGCGACATTATTAGAATGTACTATGAGAAACACTAATTATAGGGACTGAATCCTGAATTGAGTAGTCACTAACGGCAGGTCTTAATATTCAATCCCGATCTAGATCGGATCAATCCAAGATTGAATGCGATCTCTGGATCGACCTCTGTCATGAATTCATTACTATTAAATAAAATTAAAAATTGAATTACATTAAAATATATATATGACGGACGGAGGAGGAGGGAGGGTCCTTTCGCCATCATCAGCACTCATCGTTGATCCTCTTAGCAGTGGGCGTCGTCGGTGGGTAGTGTCGGATGAGAATAAAACAAGCTCTTACAATCAATCTTCTAATTACAATCTTCACAGGCACAGTACAGTAATCAGGTAGGCACAAATAAGTTGTAGGTAGGTATCACAGAACGCGCGATGGTTCAGTCCACCGCACGCGCCGCTCGCCAATGGGAAAGTGAAGTCACCGATCGACGGCGCGCACGTCACCGACTCCATCGAGTGCCACCAGGTGGCGCTGGCGTCCCGGATACGACTCGATTGCGACACGGTCATCCTGCATGCACACGTCCTCGTGTGATGGTTACCCTGCGAACAAATAGTCTACGACAGAAATTTGTTCCACTCGGTCACTCCTGACCAAACTCTTGATTCATTTAACCGATGAATAAAGAACGAACTCTACGAACGAAAACGAACTACATTTTTATTTCTTAATCAATAATGTGACATTAGAATAACCGAAAATACAAACATCAGTAGCCTGGGCCGTGTACCACAGTCGTTCGAATCAACTTTTCAATCTCTACAACAGAACAGATACCGCCAAGCTTACAGAATCCTTCGAGTAAAACGTCTAACGCCACGTACACAGACAGAGCCACGCATCACAGTCGTTCGAACCAAATTGCTCAGTACAACTGTACACAGTTTTCACAAAACTTAAACTCTATAAACTCTCGCATAAACTCTACAAACTCTCTAAACTCTCGAGTAAGACATCTAGAGCCCCGGCTATCCAGCCGACTAGCAATCGCATTGCTCTCACACATCCAGCGAATGGATCAGATCCCTCAAAGATCTCCCGTGTGTCACCCCCTCGTGACCACACGTAATGGTCTTTACAGACCCCAACCTCGACCAGAGCCAAACGCACACCGCGCTCCCACGGACTACTTGAGTTGCCTCAAGAGATACCGATTTCTACCGGGTTACGACTACGAATTAGCTACTGGCACGGTCGAACACAACTCACTATAGCACCTAGAGTCCCCTTACTCAAGTTTCAATCAGAAATCAAATTTGAACTTCATCGTTAACATCATCTACATCGATTTCGACTGATACGTGACCTGCTGGCATTTTCTGAAGTCAAGACTCGAATCCAAAAATCTCTCATGGCAGTTAAATCTGATTGAAGCGTGGTATCATTATTATGACTCATCGAATTTACACAAAGAACTTTAGTTATCGAAAGCTCCGTTGCCTTTATGTTTACAGAAAAACCCTGGTTTAAAATCTCGCAACCTTGTCACTTTGCAAATAGTTGTCGAGCAAAACATGCAACAAAATTTCGAGAGAGAGTGAACGTTAATCACTACACAATAAAATCTGCTCTGTACTGAACACTCGTGTTTGACCAATTACCAGTCATAGCAACAACATTACTAGAACGTTTACCACTAAATTTCGAAGCGAAACTTTCTTTTATCAACGAGCATTTAGCGCCAGAATCATAAGCAAAGCATATCAGTTCACCTTTGTGATGTAACACGCCCGATGGTGGTTGTACGACGCAGACATCAACGCGCCGCTCGCTGCGCGTGGCGCCGACGTCAGCCGCCCGCTGCTGCCGCCGCTGCTGCCGCCGCCACTGCCGCCGTCACCGCCGCCGCTGCCGCCTCTGCCGCCGCCGCTGCTGCTTCTGCCGCCGCTGTCACTTCTGCCGGCGCTTCTGCCGCCACCGCCGCTGCCGCTTCTGCCTCTGCCACTGCCGCCGCCGTGGTCGTGCACCGGATGGCTATGTGACCCGGCTTGCCACATTTAAAGCACGCCAAGGGCTTCGCTGTCGGCTGCTGCGCTGCTCGACTTGATGATGTAGGTGGTGCATTGCTTCTGTACTCAATTCGCTTTGTCCGACGGTGATCTAGCGCTTCAAGTGTGAAAATGCGTTTAGTTCCTGCTGCAGTTCGTCTCCCTCGATAACGTTTGTAGTGAACGCCATTCTTTGAAGTCGCGGGTCAAACTGTGAAATGTCTGCGAGTACTGTTGCTACGGCAATTTCCTCCTTATTCACATCTTTCCAATGAACAGTCAGTGAACTAATCAAACGACTCGCGAACGTGGGTAGTGTTTCGTTTTCACTCGGTTTTTCGCCGTTCATTTTAATGAGGGTACCCGCCAATGTCTCCTTCGAAATAAACCGTGGCATGAAAATTATTATAGACTCGTGCCATGTCATTGCTTCGTAGGCGATTTGTGATAGCCACGTGGATGCTTTACCTTTTAGCGCCTCGATGACCGCCAGAACAAGACGACTGCCGCTTGGTGGATTTTTGGCGAAACACAAATCAGCCGTCGCGCACAATGATCTTGAGTCGGTATCTCTTTTTTCAGGATCGAATGCAGGTAGTTTTTCACGGTAGGCTGGTTATGGTAATTGCAGCGCCTCAATCAATGCTCGCGTGTTCTTGTTTGTTCAAACATGGCTCGCCAGATGTCCGTCTCCTTGTTCTGATCCAACACTGATCCCACTTCTGATGACGGACGGAGGAGGAGGGAGGGTCCTTTCGCCATCATCAGCACTCATCGTTGATCCTCTTAGCAGTGGGCGTCGTCGGTGGGTAGTGCCGGATGAGAATAAAACAAGCTCTTACAATCAATCTTCTAATTACAATCTTCACAGGCACAGTACAGTAATCAGGTAGGCACAAATAAGTTGTAGGTAGGTATCACAGAACGCGCGATGGTTCAGTCCACCGCACGCGCCGCTCGCCAATGGGAAAGTGAAGTCACCGATCGACGGCGCGCACGTCACCGACTCCATCGAGTGCCACCAGGTGGCGCTGGCGTCCCGGATACGACTCGATTGCGACATATATATATCTGTTTTTTTTTATTGAATTATTTATTATTATTTGTTTATATTATTATTTTTATGTTTTAATTTCCGTGTTCAATGTGATTGTTGTTTATACTTTTTTGCCATAAATAAACTATTGTCTCGTCATCAGCCCAGAGACGTCCACTGCTGAACGAATGCCTCCCCCTTAGACCGCCACACTGTACGACAACCTGCCATTTGCATCCACCGCTTGCCCGCGACTTTTACAATGTCGTCGGTCCACCTAGTGGGAGGCCTTCCTACGCTGCATCTTCTGGTTCGCGGTCGCCACTCAAGAACCTTTCTTCCCCATCGGTTGTCAGTTCTTCGAACAATGTAGCCTGCCCATTGCCACTTTAACTTGCAAACCTTGCGAGCTATGTCGGTAACTTTGGTTCTTTGGCGAATATCCTCGTTCCGGATTCTATCGCGCAAAGTAACTCGGAGCATAGCTCTCTCCATTAACTATTGTCTAAGTATTGTATATTGAATTCGTCAAATCAAAACATCGAATAATAAAAAAAAACGAACTGGTATCCACGGTTTCGATTAGGAAACACATATTGGAGAAATCAGATTGAAATTCCGATTTGAATTCGGTAAAAATGGATTGAGATCGCTTATTGGGACAGGCCATAAATCGATAAAATATGTTGTAATCAAAATCATGCCTAGCTTTTCCTATTAGATTTATTTTCAAAATATAGTAGAAGCAACGGGGATAACAAAATCGAAGTGGCCGAAAGTAAGTAAAAGCCGAAGTAAAATTGCCGAAAATGCGACATTTACCTACCGATACATACTTTTAGATCAAGAAGCCGATCCCCAAGCCGCCTGCCAAGCGTGGAGATTATGGCAACACCCCTCTATTAAGGGGGAGGCCTTCGTCCAGCAGTGGACGTTTTATGGCTGACGACGACATACTTTTAGAAAATGATCTATTTGTCCGGAATATTATTAAGGCTATAATGTATTATTGTTATTAAGATTTGTTATGGTCTATAATATAGATTCGCACTTGCCATGCTTTTAAAGACATACTTAAAATGACAGAGCGCAGTAATTGTTAGGCAAAAATGGTTAACACAAAATCTCAAGAATAACATTAGAAAGGTACCTACTAATTATACGTTTAATTTTCATAATATGTAAAATTATCGTCGACTTATTTTTATTAACAAATATGCTTATGTATTTGATATCGAAACAAGTCGATAATAAATATTTTTCCTAACAATGGCATATCATTTTAATATCTTAAAATAGATTTGAAAATGCGAGCGACAGGGCGAATACTCGCCTATAAGCTTTTTAAGTATTAACGTGGTTGTTGTACCACAATCCTTGCATTCATGCATTAATGCAGATCCGATACAGGTGTACCAAATCTAGTTGCGGTGCTGTGGGAGACATACCGGACAGCTCTGGTTGCGGTCACTGAGTGATGCCACGAGCCGCAGTGTTTCGACGCACACCTACACTGCGACCACAGCATTTGTCTTTGGGTGTTAATTTTGATGAAAGACGCATTTGGTTATACTATTTTATTGCTTTATAACTTATTTATGTCGAATTAGTCCTGTATTTTTTCAGTAATTTTACTGACACAGTTACAAAAGGGTGTTTGCAGCAGAATTTTGTATAGGCTTTTTTTCCCAGTGAATAACTGACACGGAGGTGCAAAAGGTTGATACTCCTACATAATATAGCCTTCAATAATTTAACCAGCCAGATAAACAATGAAGATTATAAAGTATGAGTATATCTGCGCAGAATAGAAAATTTGAATATAGGTACCTCAAGAATCTAAAGGAATCTAGAATGTAGAGGCACCTAACGTATATGTAGAGTCTAGCTATTTTATACGTTACGTGACCCACGTGATACCGTATGAAGCCAATGAGTTTTAAAATAAATAGCAAACATAATAAAATGGATATTGACGTAAAATATATGAAACTGAAAATGAAAAGATGCCTTCCTCTAAGTTTTACATAGATGATCTCTAAAAGAGACAGAACCGCTAACTGAAATAAGTGATTGACATAAGAAAATAAGGTGCATGGGGAATTGGGGACATTTTGACAAGACAAAAGGAGCTACTGTAGTTTATTTTAAAGCATTTCGGTCAAAAATAATATATGAGATCAACGAAGTCTAAAACGACGAAAGAAAAATACCATTATATTGCATTTTTTTTTACACGTGTGTTAAAAACAAACTCCCACGTGTATGTAAATTAAACTTCCACGCGACATTCATTCTACAATTTATCTATAAAGTTGAGTAAGAGGATCTTGTTTTGTGTGGATTGTTGTACCTAACAACTTACCTAGACATCGGAGAAATTGACATGTTTCCGCTCTTTCATAAAAATAAAATGATGTACCTCCCTTTGAGGAAAATACTTCGAATACGTTTCTTGTAACAGACCGATATCTAAAGTTTGCCAATGAGAAACATTTAATAAAAGTTGCAAAGATAGGGTAAAGATAACCCCTACTCTAGCCCCTATTTGATGGATGTAGCAGAACAAATTACCTGTCTTGGTCTTCTTTTTGATTGAATGAAGGGAAGGGGTTGCTAAAATAGGTGCCATAACTCCCTAAGTACAACCCTTGGTGTAAAAATAGCATGATAAAATGTGCCTACAGCACAATTTTAGAGTCAAAAGTTAATTCAGTTCAAGATGAGATTTTTTATGGCAGTAATTAAAAATAAAAAGTTTTGCGGTAAAAATGCGAAATAGAAACTTTGTGAAAGCTTTACTTATTATGTTATGCTATTAATCCGGGACTACAGAAGCTACTAAGTACTAAATTTTCTTCATTAATGGCCTTCCTACGCTATGTGCAGAAGAAGAAAAAAGAAGTTTAAAACACAACTTGCTTTATGACTGGATAACACGGGCTTCGTAGCTAATGCTTACTGCTTAGTGCGAATATCTATCGTGTAAACGTACGAATTAGTGCATAGTATTAGTAAGTGACAGTGCAAGTGAAGTTTAGAAACCGATCCTAATATTTACTAAGCGACAAGTTTCACATTAATATTAACCGGTAAGTACTAATAAGAAGTACGAAGTCCGAGTAATCTAAGCATATATTTTTTAATGTTCAATGGGTTCCCTATGTGCACATACCTCAAATAAAAACATTTAATTTATTATTTATATTTTTTATTATTATTTATATTTTTTATTATTATTTATATTTTTTATTATTATTTATATTTTTTATTATGCGCATTTTTATCGTTTTCAAAAATGCGTAGGTATACTTAGGCTTCAACGGAAGACCAGCGGTGTTTGGCCATTTTTGTGACATCACTCAAGATTTGTTGATTAATCATAGTTTTATTAATTTGTTCTGATGTTACAGAATACACTATTTCTTTATTTATTTCTATAATTAAACAGCAATTCAGAATAATAAAAGTCAGTTTCATTTTCTAAGATTGCATTAACAATCGGCATCTGATTCTGTCTGTCGGCATCAAGTCTGCAGTCGCCTTTAATCCGAAAATACGAACAGGCGTAACATTATTTGAATAAAGTTCAGGAACGAAGGCGCACTAAAAGCTTCCATACATAATCTGGAGAGAAGCAGAGTGCGGTATTAAAAAGCATTTCGCAACGTTTGCTAATTTTTGCAGAGAAAAGAACAATCGAAAGCGTGTGAAAGCTGGTGTTGCATTACTATAGCCGGTGGTCTAAGTAACAGAAGATAAGAAGAAAAAAGTATTGCCGTTTTTTAGGCTTTAGTTCCGTATTAGTTTGAATGGTAATATATCCATATCCTTTTTTTTTATATCAGTTTGATACATACGGCCTTACTTAAAAAAACTTCTCAACCATTAGTCACTGCTTAAGATGCTCTGCCATCTTCTCTCTGACGTGAAGTGTAACATGCAAGAACACGACAGAGAAGTTTAAGCAGTGACTAAGATCTCAAGATCAAGAATCAAGATTATTTTAGGTAAAGCTGATAGTCTCTACATTTCGTTCCAGCTCATGCTTAAACCAAGATCTGATATCAAGAATTGCTATATCCGATGACAATCCCACCCTGTTAGCGATGGACTGATGTGCCTAAATCTATTCATCAATTCCATCTCATAGCATACATGGTTGTTAACAGCGTTTAGATACGTTTATATAATGTAGGTTCATAAAGTACAAATTAATGAAGTAGAAAATACTGTTTTATGCTTACTATGCTATATTTCATTTAAAACACTCACCTATCAATCAGGTATAGTCTAAGCACAGAATAAATAATAGTACTACGTACAGAAAGTTCACTCCGCAAAGGAATTGAAATAAATAAGGACTCTATCTACTAGGCAATAAAGTAGCAATTCAACTCGCACAGCGCTGGATACCGCTCGCTATATTCACCTAGATATACCGCTCTCTTTCTATCACGTATGCTTAGTTATGAGCACTGGCCGAACATACCTAAACTGCGCAGTGACACCCTGGTCTAAGATAGCAATAAATACCGACCAACTATCTCTAAACCGGATGTAATAATCAGTGACGTCAAAGTTACAAAAACAACTATCAACAAAAATTATGATGATAAAATACATTTTCCTTTATACTCAATCTAGCAGTACCCCGCGGCAGCACCTGCTATCCCATAGAAAACGATCTATACTTTCCATGGAGAAAAGAAAAGTACATCATCATCATCAGCCCGGAGACGTCCACTGCTGAACGAAGGCCTTAGACCTTAGACCGCCACATTGTACGACAACCTGCCATTTGCATCCACCGGTTACCCGCGACTTTATACAACACTTTATAAAACTACATATCTTCTGTTAATCCACGGAATAATCTACTTCCATTCCTTGCCTAATTAGTTCAGTTGTTAGAATTCTGAAAAAACACACAGTCCAGTTCATGTATAAATTATAGTATTGATAACATCATTTTTGATTTATATTTGGCGTCGTTATGAAAAGTAGTGATTATGATGATAAAAAGTAGTTGAGGTCACTCTCCAAACTTTCATAATCTAAAAAAAGTAAGTAAGTTCGTATAGGCTGAGTGGCCAGCCCTAGTGTCAGAGTTAATGTGCCGCCCGAAGGCCTCTAACATGGCTGACGGTTGTTGTTATAGAAACTAAAACAAACAACCGATACCAACAATTTAACGTGTCATCCGATCCACGGCAGCGCTCAGAAATAAATGCCACTCTCAATCTATAAAAACATAAATTCAAAATTTTGCCAAAGATCACGTCGATTAATTTTACCATTGCTGCGTGAAATAAGAACCAACAAACACACTTTTACATTATTATGCCTATATTTTCTTCGGTATAGTTAGATATAGCTATTAGTTAGCGGGCTATAGTTTCTTCCGGTGGATGCAAATGGCAGGTTGTCGTACAGTGTGGCGGTCTAAGGGGGAGGCCTTCGTTCAGCAGAGGACGTATCCGGGCTGATGATGATGATGATGATGATGATGATATTTTACTTCCAAAGTATAAGCTACCTTTATATCAAATTTCATCAGCCGTTTCACCATGAAGGATTAACAAACATACATACACAACGACAATCTTTCGCGTATTAGTAGGATAACATTAGTAGATAAGGATTGTTTATAGTATTTGCTCAATTTGCTCATATACTTACATAAATGAAACAATAAGCTTGATTTTTGTCACGGTATAGTAGGTATTATCTGGCATGTATTTTCTCTTCAAATTATCTCATGCTGACAAGGTGCTAATCCATCAATCCTTCACCCCAAACTATTCATGATTCATTAGGGCAGGATCAGCTAAGTAAGCGTGAGGTCTCTCGTGGCCAGATTACGAAGGGTTAGGCTCAAGGGTTGTGGTGGACTAACTTTGATGACCCCCGTTATCTTCGTCCAAATGTGTCTCAACTTCGTAATGTGGCTTTAATGGTAAGGGATATTTAGTAGATCAAAGATCAATAAGTTCAAAGTTGGTATTGATAGAATACGACTTCTGTTACTTTTTCCTTTTTCATAATATAGTTCATAGGAAACAAAAGTTTTGATAGCGGGTAAAATTTGAACGAAATGAACATAATACAATACAATACAACAAGTTTTTTTAAATTCGAGACAAAGAAAAAGATACACACACAAAATATCATACAAAAGAAAGAAATTTATGTAATAAATAGTGAGCACCTATATTCTTTGTCACAAAACCGATCCCAACTCAGCGTAATGCTGGTTGCTAACAGCCAGCGCTGGTTTATACGAGTATAGCCTATCAGCAGTAGGATACATTAGGTAGCGGATGATTATAATGATGGTGAAAAAACAAAAAGACAAATCATGAACCTCAAACCAATATCCTGGCGCTTAAATCTTTTTTACATTTTATTAAATTTTCATATTTTGTATTTTTTTTATATCATTTTTTCTTAAATTATCTTATTATATATTCATTTTTAAATTGTCCAAAAATATATATTTTTTTTTAATTTCAACTTAATAAAGCACTTAAAAAATACATAACAGACAATACTGTGGGGCTTATGGCGTCATAAGTGTCATGACATATTAATTATGAGGTCTCAATTTTATTACTAGTAACTTTTAGCCACCTATATACCTAAACAACTCAAAATAATAAGCCTTGTTGACGCCGATAAATGAAATTCTACAAAGAATATTTTCTATTAATAATTCAAAGCCTTCAATTTCGAGAGAGCACCTCAAATACCGTCGTAACTTACGTTACGTATAGCTACGCAACAAAAGGAAATGCATCAGCGAAAATTCCGCGCTATAAATCGAAGAGGGAGATATAAAATCGATACACGTATTCTCGGAGTACTCGATATAGTACGGGTGCTCGCATGGCTGCGTATACCCGAAACACCACTTAGTTTGGTATAATTTTCAATGAGTAATGACGGCGGGCGAAGTAAGGAGGCCGACCTAGGTCAACGCATTACTGACCGGTGGAGACGCTTCCGATCAAAACAGAAGTGGGGTGGAGTTTTTTTTCTCTTTTATCGGTACTTCTAGATTTTTATATAACACAATGACCTCGTTTTAAATGGAATAAGCTTTGTTGTACACGACAGTTTAACAATTTTCAACAGAACATAAAAAAAAATGGCATAACTACCTACCCAATTAACGCCGCCACACAGTTAAGGTAACAAAGAAGTAACAATTATTTGTTACTTTATAAGTAACAATTATAAGTAACAATTATTTGTTACTTCTTTACGAAACTGTACGGCGACGTACGTTGTACACAACTTCTGAATTTATAATAGTAGAAGAGGCTATTATGACCTTTTGCTAATTATGGCCTCAACTTTTACTAACAATTAAAGAATCTCTACGCCACTCTTGTCCGTGACATCCTGTCGAAGGGCGACAGAAGATCGGTCACGTTGATCTCCGACTGTAAACATCGGGACGTCAGATGATGAGATAGGGTCGTTTAGTAAGGGATGACCCCGGACAAAAGGGGATGACTTACGTTTTGTAGCTGACAAGAAAATTATCGTAAGAAAAAAGTTACTACGTTCTCGTATTATGCAATCCCAGAAGCGGAGTCGTTCCAAATTCAAAGAATAAAATATTTATACTAAGAAAATACTTACTAAGAAACGAACTTACTTACTAAGAAAATTTTAATTTATTTCCTTATCCTGATTTCCTGGAAGAGATAGTGTTTAGCGATCAGGCCACTTGGGCTATTAACTCATAAGTTTTTCATGAAGTGTCTTTATTCAAATGTATGGTGTGTTTAATTGTGTATAAGTACAATAATACGTGGAACGACTACGATATTAATCCGAAAAGAGTCAATATAGGTAGTCGTAATTTTGGCTCTGAGCATATACCATTAGAGATACCAATGACGATAATCTGCCTAGGTACATCATTTTTGCCACTTTTTCCGGAGGATGTGGCACAAACTCCAAGTTCACATGCACTCTGAAAGAAACTCACAACACACAGAAAGGCCTGACCATACACCTTTTTGCAGAGTGGTATGTTCGTCTTGGCTTGCCACATTATCAACAGCCGGAAGACGTCCACTGCTGGACGAAGGCCTCCCCCTAATAGGGAGGGGTTGCCATAATCCCCACGTTTGGCAGGCGGCTTGGGGATTGCAGAGTGTATAAAAAGTCTCTGTATTAATCCAGGGTAATGTGCACTCTATATTATACTCTACTACGCAGCAAGAAGACGTCCACTGCTGGATCAAGGCCTCCGGCTCCAGCCTATGGCTCTCAATGGAGTGTTGATTTCGTAAGTTTACAGTAGTATATCTGTTATATATAAACCTTTAAATGTATGAATTGATCAATTTACGAACTTTATCACCAGCCAGAAGACTTCAAGTGCTGGACGAAGGCCTCCCCATTAATAGAGCACATTCTATTATTATATATATTATTATTATTTTATTAGAGATTATTGTCATGCCATAATCCCCACGCTTGGCAGGCAGCTTTGGGATCGCATACTGCTTGCCGTTAACAGAGAGGACGCTGTTGCCCGTCCTCCGGCGGGTCTGGATGCACTTTTAAGACATACCCAGGTCCACTTGGCGGGCAGGTGGGCTTGCCACTTGTCAACGGTATATACCAGAAGTTTTGATTAAGTTTTACATTGGGACGAACCATAAAATCGCGAAACAATCAGCCATAGCAATATGGAATATAGAAAATATCATTCACATTTGACAAAATGTATGGAACAGTTCAGGAACAGTTGTTTATTTTTCAAGGTTGGCCCCATTGTAAAAGATATTTACAATGATGGACATCCCCCATTTGGCTTAGTACATTACCATTCCACGTACATAGGCTGATTCTAACTTAATGGCGGCTGCGAACTTAGGCGGAAGACGCTGCGCAGTAGCAAAAATTAGGCGTGCGGTGTGCGTACAATCGTAAAGTCTCGCTTGCAGCGCACTTCACAGCCGCCATTAAGTTTGAATCAGTCTGTAACACTGTATATGTTTTCTACATACTCAACTTTAAACTCATAACGCGCTAATCAAACTAGGCCACAAATTTTCAAGATGTTTGCTGTTGAACATCAGCGAACTAGCCCAATATTCGCTAACCACCACCGGTCGCCAGCCGTCCATCTAAGTCGGGTAAATTGTTTACGGCACTAGCAACATTGCCAACCCAGTTTTGAAGAGGAACTATTTAATTCAGTTGCTGTCCCGAGTCGGGAAGTTGGACAAGTGGAAGCACTCGAGGCGACTTATGGATATATACTAGCACTAAGTAGATAATTTTCCAGTAGCTCGTTGAATTTTTGAGACTGGTAAAATACTTAGTTATTATGAAGAGCAGTTTTTTTCTTACTAATTTCTGGGTGGGCCCTTTAATAAAAGTTGTTTATAATGATGGTTACAATGACCTCCTTTCGACTGTGTAATACCAATACGTGTAGCCCTTGATTGATGACACTGATGGATATGAGTTTATTGAAATTTGCAGTGGAGATATAGTGGACTATTTTATGTTGGGAATGTTCTAAAACTGCATCCGGAACCACTGGAGGACGGGCAGCAGCGTCCTCTCGGTTAACGGTGGCAAGCAGTCTGCGATCCCAAAGCTGCCTGCCAAGCGTGGGGATTATGGCATGACAATCCCTCTCTATTAACGGGGAGGCCTTCGTCCAGCAGTAGAAGTCTTCTGGCTAGTGATAAAATTCGTAAATTGATCAATTCATACATTGAAAGGTTTATATATAACAGATATACTACTGTAACCTTACGAAATCAAAACTCCATTGAGAGCCATAGGCTGGAGCCGGAGGCCTTCATCTAGCAGTGGACGTCTTCTTGCTGAGTAGTAGAGTATAATACAGAGTGCACATTACCCTGGATTAATACAAAGACTTTTTATAACTGGGAAATTTTTATTATAATGAGGTTTCTGTACAGTAGCGAAATTGCGAGGTGCTGAAAGTTATAAGTAAAATTTAAGACAGTTGTTGGATTCTATTTCAATGTCGCTGACTACTCTGAGTATACTTGCCAGTCAAAAACAGCAATTTTTGATCTGTGGCACATTATTTTTTAGTTTTTTTACTCATAATCCTGACTACGCCAGACAAGTCTGGTTAGCGCCATCTACAATTAGCTTCTATTTTTTATCCGGACCATCTGGAAATATCCGGTTTGATTAAAACGCCACGTACTAAATACAATAATTATAAAATAACCACATTGTTTCGTATAAGTAAATTAATTTCTTCCTGATTTATTTCAATGACAAAATTTGTTAAAATTGAAATTATCACAACCAGTACTGCAACCTGTATTATCAGATTAACTACGTGCAAAAACAATTATTGTTATTTACTCCATTGTAAGAGTTAATTCACGGCGAAATTAACGTTTTTGTTGATTGACTCATTATCTGCGCGCCAAAATAAATTGTTAGGGTTGTGCTGTTTGCATTTGCTCGTAAGCTACGTAATTATATCTATGTAGTATAAGTGGTTTTCTCCAAATAAGTCTACCAATCAGAAAGCACTAAAACACAAACACACACACAAAACTATATATGTATATTCACAATTCAATTAATTAAATAATCAATTCAATTCAAATTTTAATTCAATTCAATTGATTAAATAATTAATTGAATAAATAAATTATCTTCGCTCTTCTGCTTCTGCATCTTCGCTTAACATCAGACGGGATGGCAGTCAAACGCAAGCATATACTTAAAAAAAATTGCCTAGCATAATATAAAAAATAATAATTTGAATTCTGTATATTGTTGTTTAATATTGTATTAATTTTAATAATCATTGTGTATGCTAATGTGACTGTATTGAATTATTATTGTGTGTAATAGGAGTCTTTGTTGCTAGAAATAAATAATATTTATAATTAATAATAATAAGTCTAGCAAAAACTGGAAGATGGCTAGACCAATTTAAATACATTTTTAATTTTGTTGTTTCTCTTGAAACAGAAGTATTTTAGGTTTTATTTTCTTCCGCAAAACAAGGGGTCGTTTTGAAAAAAAAACTTTTGGTAGTACGGAGTTCAGCATGTCTAGATTACCTGAATAGTGAATTTCGTACCACTATAAATTTGAGTCATTATCATAGTCACTACACCTAAATTCAAAGTGCTTCGCCTGATCAAAATGGCGTTTATTTGAAGCCACATTGTCATGTGTCGTGTCAAATATGGCAATGCCGCTAGTATGCTGGGAACACTCTGTAGACTAGTATAGGCATAGGCTTTGAAATTGTCTTTAGATTGTACAATTTCATTGTTCTGTCCAACTGTGTTTGCTCCAACTTGCTTTAGTTAAGTACCTATATAGTTAAATCCACGAACGCTTAGTTAAAATATTATGTCGCATCTTAGTCTCCCAAACTTAGAGTATCCATAACCAATTATTAGTCTGAGCTCCCAAATATTCCCCCTCCTCTCATCCTGTCCTCTTTCCGTTCTTAGTGATATTTTGAAAGATCCCTTAGCTAAAATAGTGTCACAGTAATTACCAACCTAATACGTAACTTAACTTTAAGACCAGCACTTATATAAATAAAAAAATTGCTATCTTATCTATATCTTACATTGTGTCAGATTTTCGTTGAATCCGAATATATGCGGCTTCATTGCTCGCATAATTTATATTGATCAAATTTTCGCCCACTACTGTCAAAACACTCCATTATAAATCAACGAGGCTCATTGCGGATTTATTGACTGATGCCAAATTATTTTATAGCTTTTAAAGGACGTTATTAATCGCTATAAAGTTCGGTGATTTTTCAGTATGATATTTAATACTAAAAGCTTTTCAGTTTTTTGTAAAAGCTTTGGGTGTTCAATATCAGATATAAACGAGTTTGTCTATAATCTTATTCCGATAGCTTTTCCAGGCGGATTATGAGAAGGTGGTATTTTAGGTTTTATTTGTAGTTAACAAGTAACAACCTCGCGAGCATATAGCGCGGTATACAGGATCTACAATTAAATTTTTGTTGTCGTCAGTTATTTTTGCTGGGAAAATACACCATTTTCCCGAAAAAATGGCGGAACTTTTCAGTGGTGCCATTTCACGGCAGATTTTGATCATATTATTGGAAATATTTGCTTAGAATTGAGTACCGAATTATTCTCATCCAAATATTATCATAATCGACCGGCAAATGTACAAATCAAATATCACCGACGACAAAAAAAATATGAAATTGTAAAACACGTGATAAAACGTGATACGGGCTCTACTCTTGGGACCGCTTGATATGGATAGACGTGACAAAACAAAACTACCTATTACTTTAAAAAAATGTGTTTTTGGCGTCGTACAAACGTTAAAACTAAAAGCTTCAGCCCAAAAACAAATAAATTACCACCACATGTACCCAAACAACTATAAAATAAAAAACTTAACGCGCAAATTCAAAAATCATCGCATCGAAGTGTCACGAAGGGCATCCTCCCTGATTGATGCTTTAAACTCTGTCGCGCGCTAAATCCGGATGAAAACTTTAAAACGGGCCGACATTTTAACCGGCGTTTTGCCCGACCGGCATTTTGGACGGCCGGCAAGCGTAATTGCAGTAACAAGGGTGCTCTAACGTTATTTAGTCCTGCGGCATTAACGTCCCGCCGCTGTCACGTACCGAACACTTCATGTTTAATTATATTCTACGAGTATTTATCGTACGATATTTTTTCTCGTTTCATTATTGTTTGTATTTGGGACCTTTGGGCTTTGGGGCCGTCTTGCTGGAGAAACAATGAATACGTAAATAGGATCGAAATTGTATTCAGAGAAAACTAACTTTTATTTGCTGAAAAGTTATTTAAGAGGCCTAAATATACTACACACACCACACACACACACACACACACACACACACACACACACAAACACACACACACACTACACTTGGGTACTTACATTTCACTTCATTTTACAGCCAGATAAATTTTATGCTAAGGTAAATTACTTTTCAATTAATCTTATGATTTACGATTAATTTAAATTATACGTGCCTTCGCAAGAGAATAATTAGCGTTTAATTGTACTAAGTATGATTTCGAAGTAATTTTTGTCAGTGATCTAACAAATCGCCTACCTATCGCATCTTCTAAAATTATCGCACTGGCTAGAATGATAGAAGCATTATCTGTAAATACACAGACTTAATAGACGCAGACTTAGAGGTAGGTAGATAAAGTAAGTTTTTTTTGTATTGTTTGTCTAACTTGTTGTTTAAGGTGGAGTACGATCACCTAGAAGGAATATAAATTTTGTTAGTAACTACCTTGGTTGTGCAGTTTCACTCTCTCTACACCATTAATTATTTTTTGGTATGAAAGTAATCCCGTAGTATGTGTTAATCTAGGACTTATGCTACTTTCATTCCAAATATCATCCAAACATCTAACATCATTCCATAATAAGTTTGCATGGTGCCAACTTCACACACATACACTTCCGTATTTATAATTGTATACTATTATTGTGTAATAGCTACACTTACCTACAGCTGTGCGTTAGCAGCTTCAATTTCAACGAAAGTCTTCTACTGAATCACTAAAATTAAAAGCCAAGACTTAGCGATAATTACTCATAGTCATATAACCTAGTAACTACTAAATACGGCCTGGTACACTTATAACTACGTATGTCATGGGCCGGATAAATTATAAAGAAAAGTGTTGATAATTTAATAGTGAAAAGATAATAATTTTATATTATATATAATACTTATATTTTGGTGTTATCTCATGATCGCTGAAAAATTATTGCATTGATCAAACTTTAGGTTATATAGTAGCATCATCTACCTTCTGATTCTTTTTAATTCTGTGGTTGTAAACCACACTCCCCTCGCGCAACCGTCAATCAAACAGAGATCGATCAGCCAGTTCCATGTAACTATAGTTAAGTACTATAGATATTATGTGTAGTGTCGTGTAAACTGTAGTTAAGCCCAGCTTACGTCGCGCGATAATCTTTCCGACGACGTCAACGGCACGCGCTTGTAAAAGGACTGCCAAGTTTTTTTATGGAGTGTTGATGGGGTTTTCTAGAGTTTAAAAGTAAGATTAGCCTTTTAGATAAAAAATACTCAGTCTACTTAAAATATTGTAAATTCTTACTAAGTTCTTACATATTCCATGAAAAGATACGTAGCTCTACCTTTGCAGCGTTGTTTTCGAACTCATATAATATGTGGGAAACTTTAATTGTATAGAGTGAATTATATTTTTTATACAAGCCAATTTTTTTAAAATATTTATTTGGTTTGATGGCTTTGATTTCCATCACAATAATGCGGTCTAAGAAGGAGCATGCTGGCCTAAAAGAGACCGATTCACTCGTGAATTGAAGACTGAACTATCAGGGCACTCCAGCATAGTTTGTTTTTGTTTACTTTGCCTTTGTCTACACTTGTATATGTACACATGATATTTAAAATGTTTACTCCCCCGAAAATTAAACAACGAACCTAATATAAAACTCCACAAAAAAAGTTTTTCAAACCATAATACCACAAACACCTACTCTGGAAACTCCACCAAAATAAAATAGGCGTGGCACCACACACATTTACACCTACTTAATTGTGTTTATTTGGCCCTTTAAAACCACAAGTTGCGAGGTGAAAGATTTTAACGGCTCTAATGGACAACCTTTCCAACGCATTAATAGGTTTTAAAATTCGACCAAAGTGGTGCTAAGTGTGCATTAATGCAAAATCTTCGTCCCAACCTCCCTCCTCATCGAGCCCCTGTGGGTAATTCAAACAACATTTCGTTTGTTGACATGAGTATTTTAAATAACAGCCGATTTTTGCGATAGGCAAATTTAGTTAGTAGGTACTTACAAAGAATAATACATTTTTTTTTAAACAATCTACTTCAATTTCGACCACCTGAATGACATTTTCATATTATCCAGTTATTTTGATTTATTTCAGTAATTATCATTTTAAAACCAAACTACTGAACCGATTTCGATACGTTTTATATGGGACCTCCTCTGAAATATCACCTACCAAATAAAGAAAGAATTATTAAAATCAATGCTTAATTGACGGAGTAATCGCGTAACAAACAAACAAACAAAATAACATACAGTCGAATTGAGAACCTCCTTTTTTGAAGTTGGTTTGTAAATAAGGATAGCCTGGGCTTGTTTTTGATTACTTGATTTCTTTACTAGGTTCCTATTCCTAGATTCTGTTTAGGGGATAATTCAGTTTTGCGTCCCCAACTTCATTAAGCTACGCGTCCACTGCGCCGGTAAGTATCGGAGCGGACGGAGCGGAAGGATTTGTTGCTCTGCATTGATTTCTATGAGAATGCGTGCCGGATCGGCAAATCCTTGCCAGATACCGGTATTTTTGCCAATTACGTTATCCACAGCGAATGCGCCATCCGGACATCGATAAAGCAGATGCAAAATCCTAATGCAGTGAACCCATCCTATCGACATTTTATAAATGCTGACGCTCCGTCCACTCCATACGGGCCGACTCCGACGCAGTGGACGCGCAGTTTTATACTGTAATTCTCTGACAGGACATTGTGATTTGCAATCTTCTTTATTTGCAGCCCTCAACATTTTTGTACAATAAAAAAAAACATTAATGTTTTTGTACAATGCATTCTCGTAGCTAACAACAGCGACCCTAATATTGTAAGTTTATTTTTCTTTTACACTGCCAGTGGCATTTTCCGCCCTTTTTACGTCTGTTTAACGTCGGCTATGAATTTTTGGCTGATGCACCTAAAAAAATAATTAAACCAGTGCGAATTTTCATCAGCCCTTTTGTTTAGCAACGTCTCCATTAAGCGGGGTTTTTCATTAATTTAAACTAGTAGTTTTCCTGGAACTGAAACCTCGCGATTTTTAGGTTTACATAATTTTATTTGATCCGGTGGTTAAATAAAATATTACTAGGCCGATTAAACTCATATTCAAACATAAAAATTGTAAGGGTATAGTTTTTTTTTAAGGATGGAGCACGCTTACCCAAGAAGAACCTGTTTGCTCTAGATTTGAAGATATTGCTCGTCAGCCAGAAGACTGAAGCTGCTGAATGAAGGCCTCTCCCTTAATAGGAGGGGAGAAGCGGAGGGGTTGCCATAATCCCCACGCTTGGCAAGCGGTTGAGGATCGCAGAATACTCACCCCCTTAACCAAGAGGCCGCTGCTGCGGTGGTTCTGGATGCAGTTTTAGGACATACATTGCTATAATAGTCTTCAAATTTAGTACTATAATAATCTATTCTACTATACTACTATACTAGTATTCTAGTAAACATCGTAAAGTACAAACGTTACGCTGATACGTTACTTACAAAATGTTAAGAAGATCTGATCAATGGTTCGAACTGCTCGAGTAAAATGTGTGCCTTTTTAGGCTTCCGTACCTTAAACAGAAAAAAGGAACTCCGTTGTCCGTCTGTCTGTCTGTCTGTCAAGACCTTTTTTCTCTGGAACGCGTGGAGATATCAAGTTGAAACTAATATCAAATAAGTCCACGGTCCCATAGAGCTGTAAAAAAATAAAGCTTGTAAGTCAACACAATAAAAAATTACGGCCATTTTTGCGAGTTTTTTAGAGTGCTTAGAGAGTGCTGAGAACTTAAATCAAAATTCATAGGGTACTTCCCGTTGGCCTATATTCATGAAATTTGGCAAGAAGCAAGTTCTTATAACAGCTGTTATGGAAAAAAGCTAAAAATTTATAATTTGTAGATATATCGTCAATATCGTCTCAAGCCAAAACTTAAACGGTTATTTTGTTTGTTTCTTTAGTTCCCATAAAATTACTGGATGGCGCTAGCTAGGTGTTAAAACTCGCAAACGTTCTGTTTTTAGGTCGATTCGATCTATGGCAGCCGGCTCCTGCATGTAGTCAGAATAACTTACCTTTACAGATGAGCGAACGAACCACCATCGTAATTATTGAACAAAAATAACAGATCCTGTTGAATTCTTTTAGTTCTTCCTTTTTACCAATAGTACAAATAGTACAATTCAAAATTAACTCTTTAGAAGAAAGGAGCATAGAAAATACACTATATATCCGGAAAGGAGTTTCACTTTAGTTTTTAACCTTTTCTTACCCCAATGTCACTCTTATAGAGAAAAGAGTTTCAAATTGTATAAAACTTTTCCCAAGTAGGTATCAGTGTCCTTCTTTTTCTTTCTTCATTTTTGGCATCACACTTTGTGCATACTGCCAGTCTAACAAGGATTATAACTTTTCAAGTTCTTGATAGCATATCAAAATTAAATAATTAAAAACAGTCACGGTCAAGTACAAGTCATGCCCCACTGCATAGTCACAGCCCCTAGTGTTCGTATGTGGCGACTCTTCTATGACCTTTTACGGAGTTTTGATAGGTCCTGTGAGTTTTTTTAGTTCTAACATTTTGACTAATAGTACAAATTTGTAGGGCTATACAGTTCAAAAACTCATAAGGAGAAAGGAGTTTTGTACGATACTTAACCTAATTATATTTGTAGGCCAACTTAGTGGCTTCTTCTGCGTACAACTCAGGTTATACTCTTTAATTATGGAGAACAGAGTTTCCACTGGCATCACACTTTGTACATTCTGCCATTGGCATTTTAAAACTTTTTGATCGTATCAGTAACCAAGTACCGAGTAAGTCCAAAAATCAAAGCCGCCAAAAACACAAAAACAGTCATGGTCAAGTCCAAGTCATGCTTTAGTGAAGTTGTGGTCAAGAGCTGATACTTACGGAGTTTTGAAAACAACAAGAAAAGACATGTCTGAGTTATCACCACACATATTTTTTTAAATTTCGCATTTGGCTTGAACGAAAGTGGGAATTATTTTAGGTTTTCGTACCCAAAGAGAATCCAACTGTACCCTATTATTAAGCAGCCTACCGTGTCTGTTTGTCTGTGTCCATCTGTCTTTCCGGTCTTTACTGACCTATAATCTCGTGAATCGTAATAGATAGCCGGTTGAAATGTTCGTTACTATCGCGGATTACCTAGTTAGTACATGTGGTGGTACGGAACCCTCATTGTCCGAGTCGCAAGAAGACTCGTACTTTGACGGCTTTATTTAATAATACATTGAATATATATATATTTTTGTAAACAAACATGATTATACCTACTCACTGGACAAAAATATGGGTAGTATAATAATTATGAATCATTAAAGTCAATAGTCAAACCTCTATTTGACTATTGACTTGTCCTCTCTATCAAGAGGATTTTCTAGAATGGAAACGCACATCGGGCACGTCTAAAACCGAGTCGACCACGATGTATTGAAAATGAAGTAAGAGCTTCAACGGCTGGTCGACTCGCATTGCACTGATCTCTGCACAGCCTCTTGACAAGCTGCAATCACTCGACTCGACATCTCTAGACCATATCGATCACTCTAGCGAGTGTTGAGTGAGACTCGAGCATCGGTAATGTGAACTAACGCACACTTGATCGTTCGGCAGGCGAAGACCGAAATTCGATTAATGTTTGAGCGCACCGCTACTCACTCCGTTTCGAGTTCGTAGCCTCTAATCGAATCTCTATTCGGTGCACGGAATGTTCCATTGACTTCTATGAAGTATTGCGATAATTGTTCATAGTGTAATAATCGATTTGAAAAGAATATGACCTGCTTCTAAAAGTTGTATCTTGAATTTATCTGAGCATTTAAGTAGGTATACCTATAACATCTGAAATCTTATCACAATGTTTGATTTGTTATCTATCAACTCCTTAAGATTTCGTCATTTTTTTTTATCAAAGATGTCAATATCTATAGAGTTAGATATTGTTACTTTTCTAACAGCTTTATTAAAACACAACAGTTTTTAACGTAACAGTTGTATTGTATTTTATCACGATAAAATTAGTTTTTAGTGCTAAAAGAATATTGTTTATTAAATAGTGCAGTTTACAAACAAAGGTTTACAATATCTAACGAAGTAAAATGTGTACTTATACGCCCCTTTGTTGTTGCGTAAATATTTTCAACCAAAAATGAAAGATAACCGAACTGACACGGACGTATGCGAATTGAATCTGAATACAATGTCAGCATAACTAAAGACTTTGACTTTAGTCTAAACAGACATACCAGTGGAACTTGGCCTGTTTTGTGTCCCGCTCAGTATCCTTCTCAGGTGAAATAGGGGTGGAAAGTTTGGAGTACAGGGTTCAGAAGTAAGTGGTTGGCTAATATCATTGGGTTGTTCCGCGCGAGTGCTTGAGTGACAGTCCCCTGTGCGAGGCACAGACTGAAATTGTTTGTAGAAGAGCACTGCAGGAGAACCAAACCAACCAAGGCCTATATAGTGTACTGAATATTATATTACTTCACTTTACAACACGAAACTTTTTGGAGCCGTCATTTCAATGTTATCTCATATTGTTTTGGAAACTCTGCAAAGTTTAAGCTTAAACCAGACATGCTTGTGCACTAGCTTAGAGTATATTTTGTTATTTTATTGTTTTTATTCTGTTCTTTTAATGTCATTTATGTTGTTTGTTAAAAGTCACGTATTTTCCAAATTTGTTATTATCAAGATTACAGTGCAGTATTATCGATAAAACTTCAATTAACATTATCACTAGAAAATTCATAAATACTAACCTACCTTTTTTTTTGTAAAATGGATTTAGGAGTGGATTTTATCTAGTCTTCGTACAGAAATACCTCCGAGTTATCATGCGGTTGTGCGGAGCGCCTCTCTTGTTGCTAGTAAGCTTAACCTGGGCAGATGTTCAGGTGGTAGAACCAACTGTCCATACCGCGTATGGATATATTCGGAACGTAGGCATTCCTAGAGCCGAAGCTATTCACAAAGCTGAAGTACAACTCGCCGAGTCTAGAATCATTGGTGGACTTCCGGCTGTTTTAGGCCAATATCCTTTTCAGGTAACTATGCCGAACTAGTAATCGGTTGAAATAATTAATGTTTTGTACTTATAATAGTTTCGATGCCTTTCTCTATAAAATAGAAAAAAAAAAAAAAAAAAAGTAATACATACCTACCATATTTTTTGTTGCTGTAACAGTGTGTAAAATGTTGAAGGTTTTAGTTGACATTACTAAACTAACTGGCCTGGGTATGTCCTTAAACTGCAACCAGACCCACCGGAGGACGGGCAGCAGCGTCCTTGAAGTTAACGGTGGTGACCATTCTGCGATCCCCAAGCCGCCTGCCAAGCGTGGGGATTATGGCATCGCCCCTCTATTAAGGGGGAGGCCTTCGTCCAGCAGTGGACGTTTTTTATGGCTGACGACGACTAAACTAACTAAAGTATTGCTGTCCTACCATGTCTAATTAAAAAGGGACAGTCACTTCACACACAGTCTTTGTCACTTTGGGTAAGCAGACGACAGCGCTGTTGTAGAGAGCTACATATCCAATGCACGAGCCAGTGGACCAGAAATCCTGTCTCTAAGAGAGGCCATAGTCGAGCGCTTGAACTTGTCCCTTAAGGCAGTCTCGGACTGGGGAGATGCCAACCTGGTCAAGTTCAATGCAGCTAAGACCCAGGCGTGCCTGTTCTCCGCAAAAAGGAGGCCATTCGATCTGGCTCCTACTTTTCGAAGTGTAACCGTGCCAATAACCGACCATTTGGCGTTTCTCTGACTCCAACCCCCAACTTTGGCTCTTATATTGAGTCAAAGGTTTTACTGGCTGCCAAAAACCTGGGTGTCCTTTCGTAGGTGCGTTGGTATTTCACGCCGCAACAGTTGCTTGCATTATACCAAGCACAAGTTCGGTCGTGCATGGAATATTGGTCGCACCTTTGGGATAGATCGGCTAAGTACCAGCTTGAGACGTTGGAGTCAATCGAGAAACGTGCCAGGAGAATCATTGGCAACGACTGTCTAGTTCGGACTAAGCTACAAAGCCTCGACCATCGTCGAAAAGTAGCTAGCCTATCGGTATTTTATCGGATACATTTCGGAGAGTGTGCTTCGGATTTAAATGATCTTATTCCCCCCTACCCATTCTCTATCGCACGGCCAGGACCTCGAAAAAGCGACACCGTTTTATGGTTGATATACCAAAAACTCGTACGAAACGGTTTGATTCCACTTTCTTTATTCGAACTGCTAAACAGTGGAATACGCTGCCCGAGTGGGTGTTTCCCGATAATTATAATCTGGGTGTCTTTGAGTCGCGAGTGAATCGGTTTCTTCTAGGCAAACGTGCTCCATCGTAGACTGCATCTTCGTTTTTCATCAGACGAGATGGCAGTCAAACGCAAGCCTATAAACATAACAAAAAACCTATTTTCGTATTATATTTGTTCCCTGTAAAGTCAAATCTGATTTTCTATAGTCTTGCTTTCCCTAGCTTGTCTAAACTCTTTGTTTTTCTATGGCATTAGAGTAACTTTAGCGTTATGTTTTCTATACGATATATTTGTATGACTGAGAAGCCCTAATCATAATTAATATTTATTACAATAATATAGCTTGATTCAAATTTTAGGCTGGTCTTATTGGTGACATTATCGGCTTAGATGGAAGAAGCGTCTGTGGAGGCACTCTCCTATCTGCCAGCAGAGCCCTCACCGCCGCCCACTGCTGGAACGATGGCAACATCCAAGTGTGGAGGTTCACAGTGGTCCTCGGGTCCACTACGCTCTTCTCTGGAGGGACCAGGGTTGAGTCCAGTGTTGTCGCTATGCACCCCAACTGGAGTGCCGCGCTAGCTAGAAATGATGTAGCCGTTATTTATCTGCCGAATGCAGTGACCTTATCAAGTATGTAATTTTGATGCGAAAACTCGCCAATTCTATTGTATTTCGTTTTAAAATAAGCTATAAATAGTTTTACTAAGTATTAGTAATCTGTATCATAATCATACAGACCTGAGTATCGTGCGTAGGAACCCTACTCAGCTTTTCACTTCTAATCACTGCCCACTGCCTTACGCAAGTTGTCACTACATTGAGTTTTAGGGCATCCTACGTTACGTTGGCTGCTTTGTGGTCTGTATTTGTAGCGTTTTCCTTAATTGGTTCTTTGATAATAATTGAACTAAATAAACTATAAGAATTAGCATACTTAATACTCAATTTGATCTTCAGATATAATTGCGCCTGTCGCGCTACCAACCGGATCCCAAGAAAATGAAGACTTTATTGGTGAACCTGCTATTGCTGTTGGTTTTGGAATCACCGCTGATGGTAAGACTTATAATATGAAAGAGATTTTCGTGCGTAAGAAATAGAAATTTGAAGTTATCGACCTCAATATAGAACTAAATCTGAAGAAATATCACAACTATATACGGCGTCTATAGATGTATATGTGGTTACGTTAAGATATACTCGTACCTATGATACTACTAGGTACATACAAATTCACTGTAGAAAACAGGAATCCTCTTGATTCTTTGAAATAAGTTCTCAAAAGCTTGTACGCAAATATTTATTTCTATAGCACGAGACGTACTAACTATATTTTAATAATCTAAATAGTAAATGGTTTTAATTGTGACCATGCTTTTACTAGTGATCATATGTTTAGCCGTTTTCTTAGAGCTGTGATCCTTCCTCTAGTCGATTTCATTATGAATTTACGGTTGAGTTACAAAAACCTTTATGATAACCGAAACTATTTAATATTTTCAGGTGCTGGCATTACTCTCGACCAGTCGTTGAATCACGTCAGACTGAATGTCATCACCAACAGTATCTGTTCCTACGCTTTCCCTTTCATCATCCAGACCACCCACCTTTGTACCAGCGGCCTCGGCGGCACTTCTATTTGTGGTGGTGACTCGGGTGGGCCTTTGTTGGCTACTAGAGACGGTCAACAAGTTCAGGCAAGATTTTAAAATATTTAGCATATAAAAACACAATCAGTCTTTTTTTTATTGCCACTGCTGGACTTAGGCCTTCCCGCGAAGGGCGAATGGGCTATATTCACCACGCTGGCCCAGTTGCTGGTTGGTGTATTCTCATACGCCATTGAATTCCTTCTCCGGACGTATGCAGGTTTCCTCACTATGTTTTATTTCACGGAAAAACCAGTGGTATGAGTAACCGTACATTAACTCTTTGACTGAAATACTCGCAAAATAAATTAAATTCAAAAATAAGGAGTGAAATGCCAAACAGCCATTTAATTTTGCCGTATTTTGACGGAAGGAAATCCCAGTATTCAAGTTTCCCGCTATTCAAGTTTTATGACGAAAATGATGGTAATGACACGAATGCACTAGGGCATGTCACACAATCTAAGTAACGATTTTAATTTAGCGACCAATCCAGTATTTTGAATATAAAACAACATAGAAGAATTAAAAAACCTTTTGTCAACGGCACAGACACAAACTCTATACCTACTCTAGTATAGAGACTTATCATTAGTACTTACTGCATTAGTTTATTTTTTGTTAGAGTAGGAAAAACTTTTTGTGATAATTTTATACTAAAGGGTTCCATTTAATACATTTTGTTTAAATTTCAGATCGGGATTGCATCATTCGTCTCTGCTCTAGGTTGCGAGTCCAACTTACCTGCAGTGTTTGCGAGAACCAATTCATTCCTTGACTTCATCAGATCCCACTTTTGAAAACAATAAAATAAATAATATAAATTAAGCAATTTTTGTTTTATTTGCGTTGTATATTCGTTTATTGTGCTTTATGCCAATGGCTTACAATAGGATATTTTAAAAGACGTGGAAACTACATCAATAAGAAAATTAGCCAAAAACCGCAAAAAATCATGTTTAAAACATTTTGTTGAATGTGATTGACCTCCAATTCGAGCAGCATTTTTTTTAAACTTTTAGTAAGTCCCTTTTTAAAATAAGTCTACATTTAAATGTCGTGATTTGACTGCCTTTTTGCCTGATAAAAAACAACGTTGTCGTGAGGAAGTTAATCCGCATTTTGTAAAATGTGAATACGCAAAAGTCTCGTAGGGTCCATTACTGCCACACACGTGTTGAATGTGGGTTGTTCTTCCACTAAAGGCCTTTCAGTGAAATGATAATCCGAGACGCTTCACTAGAAATACGAACAAAATCCGTTTCCTTCCACATTACCAACGCACTGGCAAAACAGTCCAGGGATACGAAGATACAGAGGTCACAAAACTTTCTGTAGAACAACTAGTAGAGACGCCAGTTTTATAATTGAAACTAGAGGTTGCCCGCGACTTTGTCCGCGTACGGAAGAAATTCGGCCCGCTCCCAAAATTCACCACGCATATATAATACTGTTTTCCGTGATTATTATTATCATTTCACAACATAATCACGGTAAATATCCCGTTAATATTAATATAACTTTAGTAAACAACCGTGATAGTTAAAAACAGATGTAAACTTCTACACTATTTACCTATAAATACCGAACGTTTAGATAGGTAGTCAAATTGCGGGAGCACTTACATACTAAAATTAAAATAAGATGTTGCCGATTTGGAGGCTTTATTACTGCTGACTAATAATTAATACAATCTTAATGCTAGCCACCTAGACGCCTAGACCACCGATGATGCTTATTCAGCAGTCCAACACTTGGGCTTCCAACAAATTGCTTTGGATGCTGAATAAGCAGGCTCTAGTTTAGAGACGGATGAGATGGGAAGGCATAATAACTAGGTTCCTGAAGGCATATTTTTGATAATAGGGATATATTCTATTCAGTTTAAAACAAAATTGGGCCGCTCGTCGTGGCTCGGCTGGAGCTCCGGAGTTAGTTAGTCTTAGTTAATTAGATACAATTTTAAACCTACGTTAACTACACTAACTACAGATCAGTGTCTCTACCATGAGTTTTTAACAATTTACTCGCTAGCGAAGGCGTAAAATATTTCTATGGCAAATTGTACAGCGCCACTAGCGGTCACCTTAAGAACTAAAAATCGGTAGTATGAGTCACTACGTAAAAAACCTATCGAATCTAGTCTCGCTAGCGTCTAACGTTTTGTATCCGTTGCTTTAATTCGGTACCATGGGTCACAAATTTGACAGATGCTATCGATAAATACCGTTTCGATAATAGTTAAGTCATTCACTAGCAAAATAAACCGTGAAAGCATTTCGATAGCTTATTTTATTGTGAAAGTTTATTTAATTTTGAGTGTTATTTATGCGAAAGAAGTAATTTACCACGGAATACGTTAGAGGCGGCTGTGTATGAAGTCGAACGACGCGAACAAGGGAATTTTCAAGCTGGCATGAGAATGATTTTTGGAAATCCACTTCAACACTTATGCACTTGAAACGAAGTATTTCTATAAAACACTGGCTTACAATCGTTCGAAGTTATATCACTTTTTTTTTTTTTGTTTTTTTGTTTTTTATAATTTTTATAAAGTAAAAACAAAACTTTCCATATACTCCACCATTAACTGAAATTGTAAAGAACTGGTTCGCATTTTAGGTAAATAGCTAAAATAAGTTAGTTTGCAGAAATAAAATAAACTTGAAGCCAATTAAACAACCAAAGTAAACAACGAACGTGTTGACCCTGACAGTTTGACTGAATATAACCAATACCAATTAAAAAATTACTAACAATAACATACTCACGCACTCCTTTCGAGACGCTTTCGATTAGCAGGGTTATTTCAATATACATCTTACTCTGTCTATGGAACATAGACAGAAAGAGGCAGCTACATTCAGTGTGAAGTTAGAAACGTACTACGAGAGTACCAACATGCCGACGTGATAACTACTCGAAGCAGCGAGCTAACGCTAGCGAGTAAGTAAACGCTCACGTAACTCATGGTACGAGTTTAATCGAAAACTATTCGATGCGCGTTTATACGCTATCGACTGAAGTAAGTTTTCGACAGCAAGTCATGGTAGAGACAAAGATTATTTTTTCTCGTAGCTAGTCTAAGCTCGCGACAATTTGGCTTTGCATTGAAAGTATGATTTTAAAAAAGGATAATGATAAATTACATCAGCCCTCTGTAACAATCACGACCAATATCGCTTCTTCGCGCAAAAAAGAAAAATAATAAACAAAACCTTGTTGTACGTCTTATAATGATGTATTCAACGATTCAATAACGATTGAAATCAGTGTTTAGCCATAGATAATTAAATTAATCCTTATCAAGCCACCGAAATTTTTACCACATATGCAACGTCACAATTATAATTCCTAATCTTAAGGCATGTATTCACTATTCACAACGCTATCATTTTTTTAAGTGGTAAAACTGTTACAGAAGTAACCGACTAGTTAGCAAACAATAACAATACAATGGAGAAAAGTTACAATTGTAGGCAGGCAGTAGTGTTGATAGACACCAATCAACACTCACTCACTCACTCATCAGCCAGAAGACGTCCACTGCTGGACGAAGGCCTCCCCTTAATAGGGCGGGGTTGCCATTATCCCCACGCTTGACAGGCGGCAGGTATCGAAGTGTTACCACCGTTAACTAAGGGGACGCTGCCGCTCGTCCTCCGGTGGTTCTGGATGCAGTTTTACGACATACCCACTACACTACCTCCTGTGAAAATTATGAAGAAGTTTTACAATATTATACAAGTTATACAGAGTACGGGTACTTACAACATGTGAAACTCGGTTGATAATAATGTAAAATACAACAAAATTAAGTCGCAAGGAAATCGGTTTAGCAAAGCACACAATACTTAGTATTAGAACAAAGGTTATAAAATATAGTGACGAACAGGACAACGAAAAAGTTTTCAAAGTATAAATTAATGCTTTTCAAACCGATTTAAAAATATATCTTAATTCAGTAGTATTATTTATGTTTGTTACTTCAAAACTCCGTTATATAAACTGATTTGAAAAATTAATTTTTATTGAAATCAGATTGGTCCCATAGAAATTTCATCAAAACCGATGCAGTAGTTTGGTTTATTACTGGAATTAATATGTCATCCAAGTAAACGAAATTGCGTAGGTATTTTGCTTTTTCCTGTGATTTTTTAGTGATGTTTACGGAAGTGGTCCCATATCAGGGCCTTGTTTTATAAAGCTACAAGTACAAGTTTACAATTGTACTAGCTTCTTGTACCAGTAACTACAAGTTACCAGTTACATAAGATGGTTTGTCTTTGTCCTATATACAAGTGCTTGTACTTGTAGTTTATACACTGTTACACTGGTTGTCTTGTAGGTTTAGAAAACGACGTACTCAATATTTTTTGCGGTGTTGCCAGTTTTTAACTACAAGTACAAGACTTGTAGCTTTATAAAACAGGGCCCTGATTGAAGCCAGTTTTTTTTATTAACTTGTATTTGATAAATATGAGGACAACTAAAAATCCCCGGACATCACAGAACGCCATTTCAGTATAACGTTGCATCCGGATGCTCAGTGAAGTGAATTAATAGCCTTATGATTAAGAAACCAAAGTCTATAAATATGTGTGTTGTTGTTCAGAATAGGTACTAGTAAGTCAACAGTCTTCAAAATGAAGATCTTTGTTGTAGGACTTCTTGCTCTCGCAAGTGTTACTTGTGCAGAGGTTACACCAGGACTTTCTGGTAACACTGCTTATGGGTACTTGAAAAACTTCGGTATTCCCGAAGCTGAGAGAATCCGTAAAGCCGAAGAAAATGCTGCATCAAGGATTGTCGGAGGTGTCCCTGCGGGTCTTGGACAATATGAATACCAGGTCTGAACCGAATAATGTATTTGATTTGTGATTCTATTTTAGTAATTAATACTTTGTAACACTTACGTAAGTTCTCTATAAGCCTATAATATCTTTATTATCTTTTTGTAGTGGTAAGACTCTATTGCAGAGACCTTTGACAGTTACTCAAACGCCAAGCAGTAGTTAGCAAGAATTACTGCATTTCGGTTTGAAGGGCAATGTTACCAGATAAATTACTGGCCATGAAGAGATTTGACATCTAATATCTCATGGGTGACGAGCGCAGGTCAGTGCAGTGCAGGATTTTGTTTGCAAACTGCTAAACTGTTATGGGCAGGCGTTACCACTAGGCGAACGATGGTTGTTTTAATAATATTAAGCAAACATTCATAGAAATCTTAAATTCATGAGTGGGATGCATTTTTTATCAGAATCGAATTATTGACGAGAGATTGAGAGGGTCTACCCTCACTTCAACAGCTGCTTCATGTAAATTATGTACATTTTCGATTCATTGTGGATAATTATTAATATTCTTTAACGTCTTGCTCGTCTCGTCACTTGAAAGTATAAAAAAAGATATATCATTCAATAAGTTTTTGACAAATTCGGATTTATTTTTCAGGCTGGTCTTCTCCTCTCCATCATTGGCTTTGAAGGTTCTGGTGTCTGTGGTGGTTCTCTAATCAGTGCAAACAGAGTGATCACAGCTGCTCACTGCTGGTTCGATGGAGTACACCAGGTTTGGCGCGTCACTGTTGTTCTTGGCTCAACGTCACTCTTTTCTGGTGGCACCAGGATTGACTCTAGTGTCGTTGCTACTCATCCCAACTGGTTCCCCGCGCTTATCCGTAATGACGTCGCTGTCATCTACCTACCCAGCACCGTCTCTTTCTCAAGTGAGTAAACTTTACCTTAATTGTCTCTATTTGTGAATATTATGTCTAGTAGCGTTTTATGCTTAGATAGTTCTAAGCTGAAATTAAGTCATCATTATACTTGTAATAAAATTATGAAAACCTTTTACATAAGGGCCAACTTTGAAATTGCAAAAAAAGCTGCTATTATATATATGTTCAACCGACTTCAAAAAAAGAGGTTCTCAATTCGACTGTGTTTTTTTTGTATGTATGTTACGCGATTACTCCGCCAATTATGAACAGATTTTGATGATTATTTTTTTGTTTGGTATAGGTAATAAATACTTCAGAGGTGGTCCTGTATACATTTTATCGAAATCGGTTCAGTAGTATGGTTTTAAATCTTAATTACTATAAAATATGAAGATGTCATCCATGTATTCGAAGTTGAAGTCCGATGTATTTTTTTTTGAACAGCGTATTATATCGAGCATTTTACTATGGAACAGAGGTTTTTTTTGCGATTACAGTGTTGGCCTCATATTAAAATTTGTTCACAATGATGACTACGATGTCTTCTTTTCGCTTTAGTACTACCGTTCCGCTATATCTGTATTGTTTTAACACTTTATATACTTAACATTGTTTATTTTATTGTTTTAGGCACTATTCGCCCTGTAGCCCTACCAACTGGAGCTGAACTTAACGAAAACTTTGCTGGAGAATCGGCCATTGCATCCGGATTTGGAATTACTAGTGATGGTAATCATTAATCTTCTTATTTATTATGTAAACCATAAACTAAAATTTAGTTTATAAAAGAACATTCAAGCGACGGCGTGTTGATTTTTGGTAGTCCCGTTGGACACCCAATTCTACTCTACTAAACATCATATTTCAATCATATGGGAATTACTAAGCTGAAAGAAGGTCATCGTTGTCTTACTTTTGAATAACTTTTACTTTACCGCCAACCCTGAAATCTTAAATAATAGGCTAGATGACTGGTTTTTTTTATTGTCCTATTAAAATGTGGCCCATAAATATAGCTGATTAATGAAAATATAATGAAAATCTGATCAAAAATAAGCAACTTATAAGCATTTTAATATCATGCTAGACAGAGAGGCTAAACAGCAAATCGTGACGTCACTTCTCTGTACGCCATATAAATTCTATTCTGACAAGTAAGGCGTGACGTAATTTTTTGTTTTGTGGGAAAGGGACAGAGTTGTCTCTAACAAAAACTTTAAACGCTCATATATCAGAACATTATTAACCGATTTAAATATTTTTTTCAATAAACATACTATATTTACTTAAATTCTTCATCAAAGCTATTGGTTTCAACGAAATAAACATCAGTCATCTACCCTATTCCACCAATTGTTATTCATTTGTCGATGGTGAATGACATTTTTCTATGGGACATTTGTCATTTTTGGCGATTTCATTGTTGATCCCCATATAGTAAAATACAAACATCATTGTTGATCCCATTGTAAAAGTAGTTTACAATGGTGACTATAATTTTCAGCTTTATACCGATACACCCACCCATCAGCCAGAAAACGTCCACTGCTGGACGAAGGCCTCCCCCTTAATAGGGAGGTGTTGCCATAATCCCCACGCTTGGCAGGCAGCTTAGGGATCGCAGAATGTTCACCACCGTTAACGGAGAGGACGCTGCTGCCCGTCCTCCGGTGGTTCTGGTTACAGTTTTAGGACATACCCTACCCAGGTCAGATATATACGACACGTTAAGCCTGTATATTATTATAATCTTTCATTTCAGGTGGTGGCATTTCTACGGACCAATTCTTGAGCCACGTGAACCTTAACGTGATCTCAAACAGTGCCTGCAGTTACGCATTCCCATTTGTTATCCAGCCTAGTAACATATGCACTAGCGGTCTTGGAGGCGTTGGCACCTGCCGTGGTGACTCTGGCGGTCCTCTTGTTATCACTAGGGGCAACAGGCGCATTTTGGTAAGAGCAATCCTCTCAGGCTGGATGAATTAAAATAGCATCAAATCATGGGCAAACAAATAGAATATCAAAGTCAACTCTTCCTGGGGACTTTTAAAATTGTACATTATTTTCTTCGTCAAAATTTCACATAAGAGTACAATATCGAACCTAAAGTAAACCGGGAAGAATTGACTTTTCTATGCTCCCTGCACGCCCAAAATGCGACACCGCCTCGAGTTACTGCATTTTCAACCGCAATTAGTCCAAAGGTACAAAATTTATAAAATATAATAATGTCCACGGTGATCAACTAAACAAAACAACGGGTAGTTTGGTGCGCATTCAATTTAATTCTTAAGTTTTCGTTATCAATAGTCAAAACCATTATCATAATTAATTATTAAACGAAGTGATACTGCTATCAAATAATAAGATAACAAATAAAATGATTAAAACTAAGATTTAAAATATGAATATAATACTGGTAGGTATGAGTTGTATAATCGAAAAACTTATATTGCTTGTCCGCGAAGAGTGTATGTATGTAGTGTGTAGGTATTCTTACGCCAGATAAATCTTGGCGTCGCAATATTTATTTTTCACTATCAAATTATAACAATACAAAAATATTAGTGTAAGGAAAACTTAACTTATTGGGTAAGAAGAAGGCTAGCGCAGCGGCTGAATCGGTAAACGACGCAAATATAGCAACCTAGACAGTGAGCACATTTTTGAGCATTTTCGGGTCGAAACTGGTGCCCGTGTGGACCGGGAGCCAAAAAAACAAGGAATTGTCGTCTCGCCTGGTCAACGCCATACGTGACCAAAATGTGGCAATGGGCCAGCATTTTGGGAACTATTCCCATCGGTAACGGCTTACTGGATTTGTTTCTTCTAGATATATATAATTTGTATTACTATAATGTATAACGGTTATTTGAGTTTCATTGACAGCCAGAAGAGGTCCACTGCTGTACGAAGGCCTCTCCCTTAATAGGGAGGGGTTACCATAATCCCCACGCTTGGCAGGCGGCTTGGGGATCGCAGAGTGTTACCACCTTAACTAAGAGAACTCTGCTGCCCGTCCTCCGGTGGTTCTGGGTGCAGTTTTAGGACATACCCAGGTCACCCAGGTATTTGAGTTTAACATAATTAAAACGAATTATAATTACTTACATACTGTTTTTCCGACAGATCGGTGTGGTGTCCTTCGGTTCTGCTCTGGGCTGTCAAATAAACCTTCCAGCTGTTTATGCTCGCACGACTTCCTACGTCGACTTCTTCAACCAACACCTTTGAAGTTATTTTGGACTTTCAATAAATATTGTTGTTTAAAAGAATTGTTTTTTATTCTTACGTATATCAGTAAAATAACCAGAATTACATCTTCCCCTACCACGGCGCCGTACCCTGTGATCGCCATGGTCATGGAGTAAAAATGGCTCACTTGAGAATATCGCAACACGGTCGGCCACCCCAGATATAAAGTTAAGTGGTAAACGATCACCGGAAATTTGAAGTCAATACTTGGCATTGATTGGTGAAAGATAAACAAGGTGCATTTTAGTATCAGAAGCCAAAACTCATTCTGGCTTCTCCAGCAAAGAACCAAAAAAATTTCACGCGATTTTTTTTGCATACAGTGCTTGGCCCTTACAGCACTGTGCAGCTCCTACTTAGAATAATAATCTAGCTACGGTAGAAACTTCCTCCTCGCAGCGGCACGTATAGTCGTATACCTACACGGGAGCAAGTAAGGAAGCCTCAGATCTCATGTTTGATCATGTTGATCTCCTCAGCTTCGCCTCGGCAGAATCTTGCTAAAAGCTTGATTATGACAGCAAAAAGAGTGAGTTTTCAAAGTGTATGCTGTAGTAAGGGTGATAATAAATAAAACTCTTTAGTTTTGACAAGGCTGTTTATCTCTTATAAGATCCTTTATTTTCTTCTTTACAAAGTTTACAAACATTGAGCTAATCTATAGTCACAAACGTGCAAAAAAATATGTCCGCGCCAAAACTCGGCGCACGCTATGCAATGCGCCGACTTTTTGAAGGTTTTGAACTACGATAAGACACTAGCACTGAAGCATACATTGAACACTATGACAAGCGACATAACGTCTATATTCGAACAATTGTGAACTACAATGCACGTATAGGTATGTACAACGGCACTCGAACGTTGTTCGACTGTTTTCACTTAGAGATTGTGACTCTTTAGATATTAGCTCAATGTTTAGAAACTAAAAGGCGCAATGTTTTGACATTTGTATCTAAGAACACCGCAGAGCGCATTTACAAAATATAAATAAAATTAGAAGTTTGAAATTTACCCAATATCTAAACCAGTTTATCATATATTTTAAAGAATTACTCGCGTGCTAAGGTATGAGCGGCAGCTATAGTATAGTCCGTTATAATCCCACATAATCAAAAATAACAATCAGCTATTTTTGATGTTTTAGAAAATTCGACCAATAGGCACCGTAGTCTTTTACTATTCATTTTCCAGAATCAAAGCCCAGATTTTGACAAGGTAAGTAGTAGGATTCAATTCTACAAAGAGCAGAATCACTATAAAATAATTATAGGCATCGAGCTAGATCCTCCAAGAGGCATCATTCTTCATAATAAATGTCATTGTGCCGTCTTCAATATGGGCGATTTTACATCTTTTGGCAAACCGGAGCACCCGCCCCGGGCGGCCGATACAGGGCAGACCAACGTACTAGCAACGTGCCGGGGCACTACGCCGTACCGTTCTGGCGCACAACATCGCGATGAGACCGCGTCCTCATTTGTTTTAAGAGCATTTTGTTTGTAGTGGTACGTGGTACGAGTCTATTTCAGAGTCCACCTGGGGAAGTACCTCTCCTTTGCCAGTTATCCCAACGGCCAAGCAGCAGTGTGCAGGCATTTACTTTGTGTCAGTTTGAAGGGCATAGCTACCAGAGAAATTACTGTGTATATATATAATACACCTAATGACACCTAATGAGATGTGACACCTAATATCCCAGGGTGACGAGCGCGGTGCACGATTTTGTTCACAAGGTCACAATTCTGGCACTGCAACCATCAATAGCATGCGTGATACTTACCACAAGGCAAACGTCACGCTCGTCGCGTCACTCCGTTGCATCAAAAATATAAATTACTTACTTCAAAATTGGTACGATTATTTTATAAACTAACGTCAATAATCAGGTTTGCGCTCGGAATCCCGATCTAAATGAAAGAAAAAAACAATATAAACTATTTTGGTTTCATTGTGTAATGATGCAAAAATCTTGGTAGATAGTGCTATCTCTATCAAGCACTATCTATTAAATGGGTTTTAAATACATAGATAGCTTAATTATAATATTAATTTATTTATCCTAGATAATTGTTAAATAGCTAGTTATAACATTTACATATGTTCGTTGAAGAAGTCCATGAAAGAAGTGACGCGAGCGAAGGCAGCTGGGAAGCCCCAAGTGCATCCCCAGGCAGACCCGAAGGAGACGATACCGACCTGTAAAGAAGAAGAAATTACAATGTTTTATTAGAGATTCAGATAAATCACAAACTCAAGATTTATGTGTCGAAAAAGGATAAATCAACTACGTTTTGAGTAACAAGTTAAAACTACAAACATTTATAATTCAGCGACGGTTTATAGATAAAAGTAAGATATCTCAAGGAAGGATCTCGTGGTGGTAGGACATTTTCTAGTACTTCGCTGGCTAACTACTACCCCCAAGTTGAACATCTGCCGTTAACGCATCTACTGTGTTCTGAGGAATGAGTTCATGCTAAAAGAGCATTTGACATCTGATTATATTATTATAACGTCAGGTGAGCTTTCAAACACCTAGCCTGCCATCAATAAATAAAAATTGTTCACCATTTATTTTAATACCTATACCCATGAAATGAACACATGCCTAGGTACACAGTAACTTTTTCAAAGGTTTTTTTTAATTTTTTTTCTAATTTGAAACTCTAGTCTGTAGACAGAGTTTATAGTTATAGGTAATATTCATAATGCATAAATTATCTTAAATTTTCCTAGACTTTGGTAAGGTTAGATTGATCACAGCATGTTCAAAGGCTAACACAATCGAAATGGAGAATAGCAATTGAGATCTTACCAAGACTCAATCGGCTAAGTATCATCCAGAATGTTGTTCGTATTGAAATGTCTAGTCAGAATCTTACCAAAAGAGGTTGTCCGTTCCTGGTAACGGCTAGGGGGCCGCCAGAGTCACCGCTGCAGGTGCTAGTGCCGCCTGAACCGCTGGTGCAGATGTTAGAGTCGACGACGTTGCTGGGGAAGGAGTTTCTGCAGACGGCGTTGGTGATGATGTTCAGGTTCACGTGGCTCAAGGTTTGCAGCAGAGTGATCGCTCCGGCAGCCGCTAAGAAATTATTTTGAGCTAAAGTGATAATCTGTTATGCTATAAGTACTTTTATAATTATACTAGCTGCGCCCCGATAATTCGTACCATAGCTGTATTAACCTTCAGTTAAACGTGTTCATATTTTTTATTTTGTCAAGGTTAAAAGCCATAAAGTATAGATATAAGATATATAGTATCATGTTAAGATAAAATATCGCTCGCCATACAATTTTGAAATATATTAAGCATATTATCATCGGCACTTGTTCGTCATTTGTTTTGTATGAGTAGCAAATATAAATTGAAATATATTATAAGATAAATGAAATATTTTAGCATCTTCATCGTGTCAAATTGTATATTAGGCGGAACAATAATACCGCGTAATACAAACCTTCAGGTTCACCTTCAAGGTCAGGTTTCAGGTTCAGGTTAAGGGGTACCTTTCAAGGTACTCATTGTATCACAGAATACCGAAAACCTTAATGTGCACTATACTCATCATTGCGAAATATACTTATTATTGGATCAATTAGCGAAAAAATATCAACTCCGCCTTATATTTTGTTCAATGCACTTAATGTTATTTTTGTATGGAACACTTCAGTTGTTTTTGCGATTTCAGAGTTGGTAAAACTTAATACTTAGCTAGAACATTTTTATATCAAAATTAACAGCTCTCGTAAAACGTGTGCAACTCATAGTTATACTTACAATCACCAGTCCTGCCAAAACCAGATGCAACACCAACTTCACCTTCAAAAAGTTCGTTGAGATGATCTCCAGTAGGTAGAGCAATAGGATTAAGTGTGGCTGGAACAAAACGAAACAATAAATTATACACCAAGACGATAAAGCAGTGCTTTTCGTCACAGGCGTCATAATTAATCCTGAGCGTAAGGAACGACTCTAGGGTTAAGGCCGGGATATTCCTCGTTTCAAGCGCATTTTTTTATGCGATCGATCATTAGTCTAAAGTTGTATCAGGTAGGGTCACATTTAGCGGAGCAAAAATATGGCGGTTACGCAGATTCGTTCATGTCAAACTTTGATTTTTGAAGTTTTTCTCAGTTTACTTGAATATTATCGAAATTAATATTTTTTTTACCAAACATATAGTTCTCCAAAATACTATTATCTTTTAATATAAATGTTTTTTTTTAAATGTGACTATGTGCTGTAATTAGGACATCATTATGGGTAAAGTATGGTATACTTACTTACTTACTTATGGGTCAAAATCAAAGAGGTGAGTGGTGGTTGCTTTGGACAAAGTTTTTGTGTAAAAAATATCGATAAAACACTAACTACGCATTTAAATAAGTAATATAACCGAAAAAGTTTAAAAATAGGCACTGTTTCGGTATTTTTTTCTATCGAGGGAAGTGTAATTAATCGTGTTTTCAACCAAAGAAATTACTGAGACGGATGTTCGTCTGTAACATATTTTCAGTAATATATGATACAAATTTCAGGTAAAATAATCTTGGTTCTCGTAGGTCTCTTTAGTTAGAATCTCTCAAATAACCGTTTTAAAAATAAAATCACAAATTTTACACATAATATAATTATAATTAAGTTAACTGTTAATACACCAGACCTGGACGTGGGTATGTCCTTAAACTGCAACCAGACCCATCGGAGGACGGGCAGCAGCGTCCTCTTGGTTAACGGTGCTGACCATTCTGCGATCCCCAAGCCGCCTGCCAATCGTGGGGATTATAGCAACACCTCCCTATTAAGGGGGTGGCCTTCGTCCTGTACTGGACGTTTTATGACTGATGACGTGACGTAACTGTTAATACTTATATAATAAGACAAGATTTTATTTCGGGACGACATATTTTTGAAATACATTTTGGATCACGTTTGCAGCATGTGCGCTTTTTTATTTTTTGTTTTCTATTTGTGGTGGTCAGTTCAATTTTCGATTCTTTTTTTGGTGTAGGTCTCAAGGTATCTACGTAGTTACATAAGTTCTTTAGGTCTCAACGATAAGTTTTCACACTTTTTTCAGATGAACGTTGAATTGTATTTCCAAATTCAACTCACATTGTTGACCGAATTTATTATTGGTTATAATTAAATTTATTATAATTAGTATTATATTGCCCGGCTACAACGTAGGTTAGATGTACGTGACATCATTGATTACTAGCTATTGCTTGGCAGGTATAATGTGTAAAGGTTATAGTTATAAAATTAATTACTTGTATAAATTCACAATAATTTACCTGAAAATTGGACTGCGTTTGACAAAGTAATGACAGCAACGTCGTAGCGGATCAAGGATGGATTCCATAGTGGGTGCATGATTACATTGCTGGTAGACTGCCTAGTGCCTCCAAAAAAGAGAGTGGTCGACCCAAGGACAATTTCAGAGATGAATCCTTGATCCCTGCCATCAAACCAGCAATGAGCAGCGTGAATAACTTTGGTACTGGAGACAAGAGAGCCACCACAGACACCAGTGCCAGAAACACCGACAAAGTTGGTAAGCACACCAGCCTGAAAAAAAATACATTTTGAATAATAGAACATTTTTGGCCAAAATTACAACTTAGCTTAGCAAACTTTGTATGGAGCAATTCAGGGTTGGCCCCATAGTAAAAGTTGTTCATAATGATGAGTACATACGTACCCTTCAGTATTGTTGAACCTTTTTGTTACAGATTGTATGACTACAATAAAAATGTACGTACCTGGTATGGGATAGCTCCCGAAGCAGTGCTGGAACCACCGGCAATTCTTCCCAATGCACCCTGCTGAAGAAGGGCTTCTTCTTGCTTGCGGATCTCTTCACCCAAAGGAATTGCTACTCTTCTGTTGTACCCGTAAGCACTCAGAGTTTCACTCTGTTCAATGCTCTTGGCATAAGCCAGGGTCACAACGGCTAACAAAACTAAACCTCTCATTGTAGAAGATCCAAAGCAAAGCCCTTAATGTCGCGTTAATGAGTATAAGCAGTATTTATATAATTTATCTAATCACGTCAATGAACCGGGTAGTTAATTAATTTTCGAAAAACCCACTTTGATAGGTTTAGCGAGATAAGTCTGGCGATTAGGTATCAGAAGCATTAAAATTAGTGATTTATATTGTATTTGTAGATTACAACAAAGCTATTATCAATTTGAAGGCTTTCAAATAAAACAGATTTTTTGAATAAGTCGCCTTCGCTGTCCTAAGAATCTGCGATGGCTACGTTTTAGGTAACTCGGCCAACCTAACGTCTTAGGGCCGTACCATGAACGCTTATTGCGGGACCGAATAGGTTCAGCTGCCGACAAAATAAACCGTAAATAAAATAAACTTATTTTTGACGTTTTTGACATTGAGTCATTCATTCGAAATCTTACCACAGACTAGTAGTGATAGTATTAAGAACCATGTCTCTTCAACGCCATCTAACGGATTTTCAGAAACGATCCTTTTGTTAGACAGGTCAATTTACACGCTTAGGGCGTGCAATTTAATTAATTGCGTCCGAGGCGCTCTTGATTATAGCCATTTCCATGCAATTAGTAGTTTTGAAAATTCAGTCCATATACAGCTGATTTTCTGGTTTAGGTATTTACTCATTATTATTTTGTAATTATTACTTTTTATAAATTTAATTTGATGACGAGATATGGTGTGATGCTCATCGATTACTATTTCATTTTAATAAGCTTTTGGAATTCCACCTATTAATAAATTTTATTCTATTCTATTCTGCCTTCATCTTGGCCTCCAGTCATGGGTCGCGGACCTTCATCCGTATGATCCTTATTAACCCTGTTGCCGATGTTCGGGTTGCTTGCCAGACGGACGTCTTGGTGGCTTGGTGTGCGTGCCTCATGCCTAAGTGTCAGCATTCCCACCGAAATGAAGATACAGAACAAATGGGACCTTCCGCTCAACAAGAGCGTTTAGCCTGTGCAGAGGTGGAGTCAGGTCACTGGCTCCGTACGCTTCCCTCTGACAACTTGGCAACAGTCCTCGACCCCAGTTTTCTACGCATAGCGGTGGGTCTCCGTCGAGCTAAGTTGTGTGAGCCTCATCTTTGCCATTGCGGACGAGACGTGGACCACACCGGACTGTCCTGCGTGAAGAGTGCCGGCCGACTATTTCGTCATTGGGCGCTCAATTAATTAGTCCGGCGGGCACTCTCCACGGCGGCAGTGTCCTCGTTACTGGAACCACCATCATCCCTCGGCGGAATGTCGAGGGATGATGGTAAGCGACGGACGGTGCTACGCTGGCACCGTGGTGTCTCGGCCGAGCTTTGGTTTGTGACGCCGCTTCCGTAGATACCCTGGCACCGTCCCATGTCGGCAGCTCCACTCGCAGTGTTGGGGCCGCGGCCTAACAGGCCCAACTACTCAAACATCGAAAGTTTTCACAGCTAAGCGCACATTATGACTTTGTGGCGCTGGCTGTGGAAAATTACGCCCGTGGTCGTACGACACAAAAAAAATGTAAATATTTGGCCAAGAGATTGGTCCTCGCCTCGGGGGACCTCAGAGCTGTCGCATACTTTGCCCAGAGACTAAGTATTGACATTCAACGGGGAAATGCAGCCAGCATCCTGGGAGTCCTACCGCATGGTGGCGATCTAGACGGCGTTTTTGTTTTATAGGTAAAAGGGTTTTTTTTTCAAATATATTTATGTTTATATATATTTTATTCTTTATTGTTTTTAGTTAGTTTTAATATTTATTTTGAGTTTTGTACATATATTATGTCCCCGTCTTTTTCGTGTTAATAATTTTTCTCCATCCTAAGGTAGCCTAATGCCTAGAAGAGATCACTTTTAGCGATAATGCCGCCATTTGTGCACTAGTATTTAATTTTAATCCTTTGTATGTATGTTTCTTTGGTGTGAGCAATAAAGAGTTAATCTATCTATCTATAATGTAATAATGTAATTGTAAAAAAAATGTTTAATTAAAAATAATATATATATATATATATATATATATATTCTATAAGTATACAATGATTAATATTTATTCATATTATAAATATGTCCTTAAATGATATTACAGAGTCAAAATAGAAATAAAGCTGAAATCCGCAGAGTTCATTGTCAATAATTATAAAATAGAATGTCCAAGATCGTGCCCGGCCCCCCGACCAAACGTGCCCATCAAGCCAGCGGCATTGCCACGCTGAATCGCCAAGGAAATGCGCTGGGCGAGAAAATGACCAGAACGTGGGTCCCGCCCTTTCTCCCTCAAACGACGACCTATTTCGGCTACCAATTTCTTGGCGTCGGAGCCGCACGATCCCGCGGTCTCCACGGCGAACGGAACGAACTCGTACTGCGTCTCCAGGCTGGCATACTTGTGCCACTTAGCTCTGGCCGCCGCCTCCGCCCCGGCGCCAGCCACCTGCTGGGTAGCGGCTATTCTATTATATTCTAATAAAGCAAATACTAGCTAAATATTATCACATTACATTATTAAGTTTTTTCTCCAAAGTTCCTCTCCTTAAATCTTTTGGTTTGACTTCTTAAGTTCAAAAAAAGGGGAATTATGACCCCGGCAGAAAGCATGAAACTTGGCATGCTTGTAGCTTTTATATATATTTTGTAGAAACACGTCGAGAATTAATCCCCCCGTCTTCTTGTGTGTCCCTAATCGTGTTTCATTTATTTATAAAGACTACGATTAAAGCTTACGATAAAACTGTCAAAGTCCAATTTACTATTAGTGTTTGGATGTCTGTTGATGACTTAGTTTTCAAGATAATATGATCATGCGCACATTTTGTTCCAATTGTTTTACAATATTGCATCATATTTACAAGTAAGTAAGTTTTCTTAATAAATAATTAAAAACACGATTAGGGACATAAAATATAAGGGTGGGGGAAGGTCGGTAATCAGTTCCCGACGTCTTTCTACTTATACATTAAGCACATACTTAATATAAAAGCTACAAGCATACGATTCATGCTTTCTGGCGGCTGGGCCGTATTTCATGTTAAGAAGCTGGACTATTCATTTTCCTGGCTTTTGTCTACCGATGTATTTTTAACCGACTTCAAATGAGGAGGAGGTTCTCAATTCAACTGTATGTTTTGTATGTATGTTACACGATTACTCCTTCAGTTATGTACCGATTTTGATGATTTTTGGGTAGGTCAGAGGTGGTCCCATATAAATTTTAAATCTACAAAATAAAAAATATATCCATAGATGACGTTATGATTGTTGCTCGCCCCCGTTTGCATGCGCTTGGCACAATTTGTTCATAATATCCACAACTAAACTCTTGGGAGCGTTGCGTTAGCAAAATGCGCTTACCTACTTCCAATATTTTTTTAAAAAAAAAAGAAAATTTTTAGAAAAAACAATACCGACTTCAAGACTATACCTACCTATATTATGTAAAAACTTAAACGAAAAATTTAGAAAATAATATTTTAAATTTACCTATTCACAATTTATAATCAGGTATTTTTGGAGTCGGTGCAAACCAAGAAGGACAGTTTTATCATGTAATAGCTGTTGCCCGCGGCTTCACCCGCGTGGGCTGTGTATTTTGCAGAAATTCGGTCTGTGATCACACCGTGACTTTAAACTTATTATAGGCTACCGCCTACGCCGTGGTAGCCTAATTAGGAGACCGCTCGGCTTGAAATCGTGATGTCAATCGCGGGTTCAACCAATGAACGTATCGATGAGCTTATGTACGAATTTCCATACCATTTTGGGCGAAGGGAAATATCGTGAAGGACCTCACGCATACGTCCCGAGAAGAAATTCAATCGCGTATCGCCCAATCACCCTGGAAGGGTGTAGTGTTAAGTATCTTCGAAGGTATACGTAATTCCAGCAGTGGACTATTAAAAAAGCTGAGTAGCCTTATCGTATGCCATAATACCACACCAAGTTTAATCATTCAATGTACCTATTATCGATTTTTACGATATGAGAAAAACAAAAAAAACCTTTAAAAAGTGCCTTTCATGTATGGGTGGACTCGTTTAAATTTTGATCGTTACCATTATCAACCATGTTCTACCTACTGCTGAGTAAATATAGGTTTCCTCTTCAGTGCGCTATCTTTTCCTTTCCAGTACCAGTCTCACCCGTTGCTTTACTGCCGTTATAAAATTATGTCTTCCGACCAGCCGGCTTCTGGACTACACGGTAATCGCTTTCTGTTCGCGGATACCATTCTGTAAATACTCCAAAGCACCAGTCCACTACCCATCTTCTTTTCTTATAAAGTGACACACACACACAGTCTCGCTGTCTGTTTAACCACGTATTCGACCTTAGTTCGCCGTCGCACGTTAACGTTTGATATACGGTCTAGGAGATTGATGGCTAACATGGCCCGCGCTATTTCATATTGGGCTACTTAGATCTTTTGCGTGGTCTCTGTATTGAGGGTTCACGTATCAGCACCGTATGTGATGATAGATAAGAGTCATTCGTTTCAGGCACCTTGGTCCTCAGACATTGTGGGATCTTGCACAAAGATCAATTTTCCAAACGCGGATGTTGAGACTTGTCATGGTCTTAGTCTTGGTTTTGTCTATCCCGTTGAGAATCACCCTAAAACTTATTTTTAAGTCTTCTGGAGTTCTTTGACCATACTCTAGAGGTCAGCAAAGTTCTCAGCTAAGCTAGTCTTCTTCGAAACGGAGATACCTTTTGTGTGTGCTATTGATATTAGAACCTCTGTCACTCCATTCAAGAGTCTTTACTAAGTCATCTGGTACGTTTTGGGAAGATCTTGGACCTTAAAGACCACGGAATTCATTGGCAATATAATTTTTACTTTCATTCTTTTCTTTCATAGGACCTTTGTAAGAAATCTCTAGAAAAATGAACGAAACCTCTACATCTATTCTATAACCTAACCGAGATAATAGTGAAAGTTATGTAATGCAATTTTTTCAACAGGCGTTCTACGTGTTTGAAAATGTAAATAATAATACGTATTTAAAAAATAAATCACCGATTTCAACTTCGAATACCTGAATGACATCTTCATAATTTCTAGTAATTTTGATTTAAAAACTAAATTACTAAACCGATTTTGATAAAATTTCTAAGGTACTACTACCTCTGAAGTATTACCAAAAAAAATGAATCATCAAAATCAATTCATATTCGCTATATTACGCGAATTTGTTAATATAGGCATAAAAAAAACATCCAGACGAATTGAGAACCTCATTTTTTGAAGTCGGTTGAAAATATAAAAAAAAATATTTTTTTACAATATTTTGTTATTTTTAGGTTTTTTTTCACCAACTTCAATAAAGGAGGTTTTCAATTCGAGTGTATGTTTTCTGGTATAAACTTTATTAATTAGAGTGCTATTGTTGTTTTTCAGGCGCCATAATATTCAGATGGATATTATGCAATAAAAATAATATTTGTAGACTACTCACCTAGGGAGCAAAAATAAAGAATGTCTTCATGAATGTCGTCAGCAATGAAGGCTTCTTTACTTGCTGTCGTGGTATGTAAACGATTTTACGTGCCGCTGCGGGGAGTAAGTGATTATTTTCGCTCCGCATAGAAGGGCTAAAGTAGCCACTTTAGCCCCGCATGCACGTAAAAATAATTATGCTTTGTGCACGGACCATTTCACCTCTTTAAAGGTTGAATTTCGAAAGAATTTGAAAATTGTTTGTTTGTTTTTTTTTTTTTTTTTTTTTTTTTTTTTTTAATTATTTATTAGCTCCACGGACTGTGGGTCCGTGCCTTTTGTAAACTTTTACATTTTTTTATTAACTAAATTTTACACTTAATAACTTAAAAGCTGAAGGCTTTACAAAAAGAATATACCAAAGGAACCTAACTAAGTATTACTAATTATTGCTAGAATTGCGTGTATACTCCGAGCAGTCCAGCTCCCGCAAGCAGCACCCGTTCACGAGTTGACGCATGTGCCAGCCATCGCTCTCCTCAACCATATTGGAGGGAAGGGGGCGACCCGACACACGACGCCGCCGCAAGAAGAAGCTTTTTAGTGAGCGTGAGTGCTCCGGGTATACACGCAATGCCTACAACAGTACGATTACCTACTTTATTAATTATACTATACTGTTTTACTCTAGTTTTTTTTTTTTCCTCTTGTCAATTAAAGCAATCACCAGTAGATCCAGTCTTTGCTTGACTCTATCAGTGGTCACTTTAATATCGTCTGATTCGTCGCCTCCTCCCGGCCCAGAGCCTCCATCACCGCCACGTTCCGATCTTTTATGGCCATTTGGAGGTTGTACTCCTTGATGGTCTTCGGTGATGCAGCCGACGCTCGCCGCACGAATCGACTGATGGCATCGTCTTCGATGTCGTCGGCGTAATAAATGAAGGTCCCGGTGTGCCGTGATATCGCAACAACTGCGTGCGGGACGCTTTCGTGCAGCTTCATTTTGGCCTTGGTCTTGATGGCGATTACCGACTCGTACGTTAGTCCTTGAGCTTCATGAATGGTAAGGGTTCGCGACCCAGTGCCTGTCCCATATCCCTGGCTTATGAGGGTCTCCTTTTCTTCCTGCGTGTGCACTAGAAAAAGGGTGTTGGGGAGGGTGCTAGGTATTTTCGCTCCTTTGTACCCTTTCTGCTCAAGAGACCTAATACGGGTAGCCGAGGAATATATACCGGAATATATTTCCCTCAGCGCATACGCGACGTCCATTGGGTTCCTATGTGTGCAAAGCAACTCTTGGCTGATGTTTGTGACCAAATTTGGGCGATGGTACCTCATTTCGAAGAGATTTTCTCTGTTGTCTCTGTTTGTTTGTTTTTAAATGTTTCGTGTATATACTGATTTTTATTATTCTGGCTTTAAGAATTACGAAGTTTAGTCATTTTAGCTTTTAGAAAAAATGTTTAACTTTAACACCCCTTTAACGTTTAACGTTAGGGGATGATTTTCTAAAAACCGTGAAAATGAGTTTCTTGGTTTTTTTAGTTTAGTATATTTACCAACTTTCATCATCGTAGGTGAAAATTCAACCCCCTAATAATACCCATTAAGGGCCGATTAAAAAAAAAACACATATTATATATTATTTAGTTATATTTACTCAGAACACTCACAAAATTTCAGCGCTGTGGCACTGAATTTTTGTCATTTTGACCTTTCATCCCCAATAAAGCATCCTTAGAAGATGAATTTCGAAAAATCCTTAGGCATGCCTTTCTTTAATTTTTGATGTTAAATATACAAACCGAGTCTGAACGACGTAGCTCGAATTTTATTTTTATTTCTATACAAAGTTTAGGGGTCAATTTCACCCCCTTAGAGATCGAATTTTGAAAAATCCGTTCTTATTGTACACCTAGACCATTTGAGAAATATTGGGTCCAAATTCCACATCTCTACAATAAGCGGTGTCATCGCCAGGGCGATGATTGCTAAGCTAAAGGGACTTGCTTTTGTATATATAGATAGATAGATTGCAACAAACTTTCGAACGGCACGGCCGGCGGGCGGCGTGGCGGCGGCGGCGCGCAGCGGTTTGGCTGGCACTGACTTCAAAAATACCTGATTATAAATAGGTATATTTAAAATATTATTTTCTACTTTTTAGTTTAAGTTTTTACATAATTATTATATTATTATATACATTACAGTCTTGAAGTCAGTTATAGTTTTTTTTTTTTTAATACTTTTTCTAATTATTTTGTAGTATATGACTTATCACGTTAAGAGTCCCCGCATACTACAAACTTTCTATTTTATACAAACTTAGTGGCCAATAGTTCAATGCCAATAATAGTAGTGGAGAGGTCTCTCCATACTTATTACGAACCCGACCAAAAATGTGAAATGCAATGCGTGTGCAATGTGTCGCACATTATTGGCCGTTGCAATGTGCGCACTTATCCTTACCTCTCCATACAAACCTGATTACAAACCCGACAGAACTATCGGCCTTATTTAGTAATATAATAGAAAGTTTGTAGTGTGGTGATCTGCGGGGTCTCTTACTGCCTATTTGTTTGACGTTTTCGTATATCTTTTTTTAAATAATGTTTTATTTATAACGTGTTTACCAGGAGTAAAACCAGATTAATTCTGCCTTACTATAGAAAATGTACACTATACAGTCATCATGTAAAGGGGAGGCCTTCGTTCAGCAGTGGACGTCTCCGGGCTGATGATGATGATGACTGTCATCATCAGCCGAAGACGTCCACTGCTGGATGAACGCCTCCCCCTAAATAGGGAGGGGTTGCCATAATCCCCACGCTTGGCAGGCGGCTTGGGGATCGCAAATGCTCACCACCATTAACTAAGAGGACGCTGCTACACTGTACAGTACTGGGTAGTAATTAAATACACATTGCTGTAGGCATATTGTTGAACACAAAATATGGTACGGGTTGGGTAAATAAGTCGCATCTTAATCTCAATACTTCATTTATTTGGTGTTCGTTACTAGTTCATAATCAGATAACCAGTTTCAATTTAGTTTTATTATTTATAAATGTTGGTTGAAGAAGTTAATGAAAGAAGAGACACGAGCAAATGCGGCAGGGAAGCCCCATGTGCATCCCCAGATGGAACCAAAGGACGTGATGCCGATCTGAAAATAAAAAAGGTTTTATTTACATGTAATAAGTACCAAAAGAGCAACAAATAATTAGTGATTACAAAAGAACCTACAGTCTAACATTAGAAAAACATTCACTTTCAATGTATTTGTAAATAAGGATGTTTTTTATGTGTGTATTGCTTAGTCAATGTACGGAAAAAGAAAAGAAGGAATGAATAAGGGTTAGAATTAACAATTGTTATTTTCAGTGCTTAACTAAATTTTTAATTTTACTAGTTTTTTTTAACCGAGTTCAAAAAAGGAGGAGGTTGTATGTTCGACAGTATATTTTTTTTTTGTATGTTCACTGATTTCTCCTTCAACTGTGGATCGATTTTGAAAATCTTTTTTTATTTGAAAGGGACTCTCGGGGTGGTCCCATATTAATTTGAAGTCGCTTGTGTTAACTTCAAATTTCTTATCTCACTAATAATATTATTATGTTAAAATATGAATTCTAAAGCTGTTGTCATGTATTTCTTTTTTTGTATATATGAATGTGCCAAATTCATTTTTTTTAAAGATACTTACTGACACTGTAATAACAATATAGAAAAATGTGTGATTAAAATTAAACGTATAAAACAGATAATAAGTAACATTACTGTACCTGCCCATGCATTGCTGTGGCTGATAAAGTTATATTTGAATTTTCTATTGGTGCAAAGTTCATGTAAATCAGCGGCCAACCAGAACTTTGAATCAGTATCTTACCAAAAGAGGTTGCCCGTTCCTGGTAACGGCTAGGGGGCCGCCAGAGTCACCGCTGCAGGTGCTAGTGCCGCCTGAACCGCTGGTGCAGATGTTAGAGTCGATTACGTTGCTGGGGAAGGAGTTTCTGCAGACGGCATTGGTGATGACGTTCAGATTCACGTGGCTCAAGGTTTGCTGTAGAGTGATTGCTCCAGCGGCAACTAAAAAGTTAATCTTAGTTACTATCACGAAACAAATCACGAGCTCACATTTAATTTGTATATCTAAATGTCTAAGAAATTATATCTAATTCCCTAATTAATAAATCTAATTACCTAGTATAGCGCAAGTCATTTTTGTATTCGTGACGTTTGTTGATATAAAATAACGTTTTTAAGTAAAGCCTTCAAGACAAGTAAACTCGACAATATGCAATATTCTTAAGACTGGCTCAATGCTTGTTATATATTTGTCTGTTAAACTTACAATCGCCAGTTCGACCAAAGCCAGAAGCAACAGCAACTTCACCAACAAAGTTTTCAGTGAGCTGGGATCCAGAGGGCAGAGCAATAGGAGCTATAGTGTCTGTAATAAAATAAACTTGGTTTAGATTCTCATTAGCAATATATGACAGGGTATTTTCAGTATTTCAGTACTCTCAAGATTCAAATCTGCCGCCAGCTAAAATGTAGTGTTATGACAGCCTCACTTCCTTTTCAGGGTAGGTGTGTATACCATCTTCAACGGCCCACCGTCGCTTAACATCAGGTCAGCTAAAGTCAAACACTAGGCTGTCCATAAAAAATACCAACTAAAATTATTTTAGATCAAAATAATCTTGATGAAATTGGTACTTACTTGAAAACTGAACGGAGTTTGGCAAATAAATTACAGCGACATCATCACGGATCAAATCAGGATTCCATTGAGGGTGCATGATAATGTTGCTGGTAGACTGCCTAGTACCTCCAAAGAAGAGGGTGACAGATCCCAGGACAATTTCAGAGGTGAATCCTTGATAATCGCCATCGTACCAGCAGTGAGCAGCGTGGATAACCCTGTTAGGGGAAACTAGAGAGCCACCGCACACTCCAGTGCCGGACACTCCGATGAACTGGGTAAGTATGCCAGCCTGTGAAGTTAAAACAAATTACGTTTCATATTGAAAATAATTGATAATTTAAAACACCGAAAGTACGTATATACTTGTTAGTTGCTATATCTTTTTACAGCAACAGAGACATGTATTTCATGGAGATAGCAATAGGGCTGGAAAGTGAATTGGTGTTAAGAGAAAAGTTTATGTCCCCTCAGAAAATTGTACGATTTCTGAGGATTTATGATGTTTATATGGAATACTGTTGATTTAATATTTTTACTGTTGTAATAATGTTTTATTATAATGAGGAAATACCTGATAAGGGAACTGTCCAAGAGCAGAGCTAGAACCACCAGCAATTCTTCCCGCTGCACTATGGCTGAGAAGGGCTTCTTCTTGTTTACGGATCTCCTCACCCAAGGGAATAGCGACGTCCTTGTTGTACCCGCGAGCACTCAGAGTTGTACTCTGCTCAATGCTCTTGGCATAAGCCAGCGAGACAACAGCCAACAAAATTAAACCTCTCATTGTACAAGATCCGATGCCTTACCCTTACTGAAGCGTCAAAGAGAATACAAGGTTTTTATACCCCATTGAGCATAAAATTATCAAGTACTTAATTACATTTCAAAATCTTAGAAAAAACCCACAGTGATAGTAGACATATTAGGCGATTTACCTGCTATGATAGTTTATCATAATATCGAAATGTGTGCTTTAAGTACGTTTCCGTTATTAGTATGATGTGTGAAGCATTGGTCTCAAGCTACGTATGAACATACGAAGATGCTGTTTTAATATTATCAGTGGAAATTAAAATAAATAAATTCTTATTGGTAAGGCCATTTTGTAAAAGACTACCAGTTTTATTTAAAAAAAAGAAGGTAAGTAGGTGGTGTGGTTTAAAGCATAATTATATACTTAAAGCTAAGGTTTGTTCTTCTTGCCTTCATCCTTCTCTACGCTTGACTTGGTAATGATGATTGTAGTGATAACTCTGAATTCATTAGGGATACCTAATAAATTAAATTACATAAAATAATTACATAATAAAAAAACTTAGATTTAATTTAAGTAGGTTATATAATTGTTATTATATTTTATTTTATTTTTTACTTTTAAGTGACAAAAAAAGTCAGTTTTTATAATATTATAAATTATGTTAACTCTATGAACAGCACTTTCAATATTTACAAATGTTGGTTAAAGAAGCTTATGAAGTAGCTGACGCGAGCAAATACAGTAGGGAGACCAAGTTGACAACCCCAGAAAGATCCGAAAGAGGTGACTCCGATCTGAAAAGAAGTTTCGCTATGAAGCTAACAAGGTAGCATTATGTAACAATGCATAGAAAATCTATAGTCGTTAAAAAGAGTGGCAAATAATAGTAGGTATATTATAACTAGCTGCGCCCCGCGGTTATTGGGCTAAAAGTAGCCTATGTTTTATACCAAGGTATAAGCTACCTCTGTACCAAATTTCATCTAAATCCGTTCAGCCGTTTCAGCGTGAAAGAGTAACAAACATCCATACATCCAGATACAAACTTTCGCGCATACCAAAGGTGGCGTGGTTATAAGTAAAAAACCTTGGTACCTACGTTTTTTATAGGTAGGTACTTACACCATTCAACAATCTCGCCTGAAGCCGAGTTCAAAGATGCGGTCTATTTATATGGAGATTGTTTGACTAAACCAATTGACTCAGGGTTTTTTTGACATTTGTTTTATAATGTATGAATCAGAAAATCACTTAGAATGTACTGTGCAATCCAGTTTATCGGTGTAACAATGAAAAGTAAGCTATTACAACTTAATGAATTTGAGTGCAATTCAGAATAACTCAATAAATATTCTACTTTCAATAAATATTCTACTTCTTATCCAGGTACAAGATGCTGTTCCAGTAACATAGCGGATAAAAGAGTAAGGCTTTGCTAGTAACTACACAACAATTTTGTATTTTTAAGCTTCTGGCTGTCAGATAGTAGTATTGGAATCATGGATAACTGAAACAGACTCTTAAAAATGATTTCGACCAAAAACCAATAGAAAAAAACTTTTTGATTTGCTATATCGCTTACCAATACAGGCTTTTCTTCCCTGGTAACAGCAAGAGGGCCACCAGAATCACCGCTGCATGAACTGATACCGCCTGAACCGCTAGTGCAGATGTGAGAGTCGATGACGTTGTTAGGGTAGTAGTTTCTGCAGATGGCGTTGGTGATTATGTTTTGGTTTACGTGGCTCAAGGTTTGATACAATGTGAACGCTTCGGCATCAGCTGAAAAGTTATATTGAGTTCGTATACGTAAACGTATACTCAAGATGTTACACGAATATTCTGCCAAATAACGACATCTCACTCCTCATTCTTATGACATATTGTATTTTATACAACATTTTGAGGCTTTAGCTGACAGATCTAAATTTAATCAAATGTAGGAGTCTATACCTACCTAATAGATTTCAATTAAATAGATGGTTATGTTTTTAGTAAGTTTAGATATGTCATAGAGTCAATATGAACCGTCTTGAACGTAGGTTTGATGACTTCCAGCCTCCCAAAACAAGCCAGATTCCAAAAAAGCTTTGGCACCGTAGACCACTTACACACGCTCCGCCAGATTATACAGAAGACCCAGACGTATAATAATCGGCCGTTATGTCAACCATTTGTGGACTATAAAAAAGTGTTTTAGAGAAACTTAGAGTCATACAACGAGCAACGGATAAAGCTATGCTCGGAGTGATTTTGCGCGATAAAATCCGGAACGAGGATATTCGCCAAAGAACCAAAGTCACCAACATAGCTTTCAGGTTTTGCAAGTTGAAGTGGCAGTGAGCATGCCACGTCGCTTGATGAACTGATAACCGATGGCGAAGAAAGATTCATTAGTGGGACCACGAACTGGAAGACTCAGCGTAGGTAGGCCTCCCACTAGGTGGACCGACGACATTGTGAAAGTCGCGGGCAACTGGTGGATGTAAATGGCAGGTTGTCCTTGTCGTACAGTGTGGGGGGAGGCCGTTCAGCAATGGACGTCCCCGGGCTGATGATGAGATATCTCATAAAAAAAACAATAATTGCGTCCTCAGCAGCGTCTGTTTAGCCTTATTTTTCGTTTCCCTCCTCTCAGCATCCATTCTATTATTTTCTAACTTAATCTATCGTTATCATTATGCATACATTTTAATATAAGCGTATCTGTTATGTCTCTGACTTTTAGTTTTTTACCATTTTGTTATACTTATGTTATACTTTTATAGTTCTAACTAACATACTTCTCTTCATTGTTCTTTGACACTCCGCTAATCTGTTTTCATTCTCCTTCCATAGGGTTCAAGTCTGGTAGCCATATAAAAAGGCGACAGTATAGTTTGAATTTGAATTTATTTATTACATTATTTATTTTTCCCTCTATATAGGTATGCTGATCCTTGCTTTTCATTCATTCATTTTTATTTATTTTTGATTTAGATAATGATAGAGTGATCAACTTACAATCGCTGGTTCTGCCAAAACCAGTAGCAACAGCCACTTCATCGACAAAGAGTTCGTTGAGCTGCGATCCAGAAGGCAGAGCAATAGGAGCAATGATATCTGTAATAGAATACGTCGCACACAAAATATTAAATTATGTATATTCATTACATGGTAGCGCTATCTCACAGTCTTCTAGTTCTCCTGTACTTCCAGAGCAAAAGTATTATAGTTACTTGTCCCTATTATCACATTTCTGATAGACAGAAAGACAAGCTCATAGAGTTAATTTTGCATTTATATTAGCGTATCTAATTAGAAATAAGACAGAAAACAAAGGTAGTTATATTATAATTTCGAAAGAATATTTACTTGAGAACTGGATGGGGTTCGACAAGCTAATGACCGCAACATCATCACGAATCAGGTCGGGATTCCACTGAGGATGCATGATAACATTGGAGGTGGATTGCCTTGTCCCTCCAAAGAAGAGCATTTTAGTGCCTAGGACAATTTCAGAGACGTAGCCTTGGTTTTCACCATCGAACCAACAGTGAGCGGCATGAATAACCTTGTTGGAAGAGACCAAAGAGCCACCGCAGACACCAGTGCCGTTAATTTCATTGAAATTGGTAAGAACTCCGGCCTGCAAAATGACAAGATATTAACGGGCTGAAAAATTAAAACCTGCTTACTTATGCCACGTCCCATTTTATGTTACTAATTATACATAAGTATTAAAATTTTGCTCATGGAGCAGTTAAAAATCAGATGAAATATTATGTCACAACCTGGACCTGGGTATGTCCTTAAACTGCAACCAGACCCACCGGAGGACGGGCAGCAGCGTCCTCTTGGTTAACGGTGGTGACCATTCTGCGATCCCCAAGCCGCCTGCCAAGCGTAGGGATTATGGCAACACCCCTCTATAAAGGGGGTGGCCTTCGTCCAGCAGTGGACGTATTATGGCTGACAACGATTATGTCACAACAACTATACAATACACAACAACTTAAAGTACATTGTATAGACTAATAATATAACTATTTTTTGCGGAGACTGTTTCAAAGAAAGAAACAGATAGACGGGTAAACAATTATAATAAATTAATCAATTTGATTCGTGGACCAAAATTATATCAGGGGACTTACGTGGTAAGGAAATTGTCCTAAATCCGAGTTTGATCCACCGGTGATTCTAGCTGTAGCACCCTGATTTAGAATACTTTCTTCTTGTCCGCGAATCTCGTCACCCAAAGGAATAGCCACTCGCCTATTGTATCCGCGAGCACTTATTGTTTCACTCTGCTGAATGCTCGTGGAGTAAACCAGGGTAACAACGACCAACAAAATTAAACTCTTCATGATGGCAGATTTGTAAACAAACCACTGGAATACAAAGATATTATCGTATAATTTACACCCTATTTAACGTGCCTTTGTTTAATAGAGCAGTTAACATAAAAAACACACATTGATTAACAACACACACATTGGTTTGATTGGTGCTGTGTGAAAAATGACCACCGATTTTTTAATATTATTTTTTATATTTGTCAGGACAACTTGGCTATCACGATAAAGGCCGTCACACACGATGAAGATGCTTAATAGTTAATCTTATATTAGCTTATGAACTTTATATTATATTAATGAACTAACCTAGCACACACGGTTAAGATACGATAATTTACAAAATCTTCTCATTCGTTCGACATTCAAGCAAGGTGTCAGACGTGTTGGCTTGGAAATCTACATAAAGAATGTGTTATTTTTATGCAAATGAGTCACTCAAACGTCACTACTTGATTAAGTATTAAGATTTAAGATTCAAATTTGATTTACTTGACAGTTCTTCAGAAGATAATTCTGTTTTTTTCTTTCAACTGCGTCTAGTTCGCAGAGAATGCAATACGCTGTTTATATTTCCACGTTGACCAATTGTTGTCTTTGAGGAGACCGACTTGCGACTTGGTCGCGTCGAACCATAATCATCGTCATCGTCGTCATTTTGCAAGTTTTCTTCCACTTCAGCAAATTAATCTCACTATAGTTTTTATTAGTGAAAAACCCATTCTGCTACCATGTTAAGATTGGGCTAAAACGTTTTTTTATAAAATGGATAACATTATAATAATTTCTAAGACTTAAAAAAAAAATTGAGTGACAAATGTCATAGAGCTTGCAAAGCAGCAAAAAGAATACCATAAACTAATCAGCCTGTATTTATCTTAAAATGAATTCATGTATGTTAAGATGATATCTTAAGATCATGTTTACCAATATTAATATGGGCATTTTAACATGAATTCAGAAATATGTCACCAGCTTAAGTAGCGGGCGTTGGGAATATTATAATTATCTTCGTCGTTTGTGCTCTTCAATGAAATGTATGACTAGCGATAATAAAATATGTTCTAAGATAACAATAAATAAGATGCTATAATCTTCGTCGTCTGTGACGGCTTTAACCGCAAACTGCACGTTAGTAAGATAATGCTTTTGATTGAAAACTACTAGGTACGATGAACATAGTGTTACATTTGTATTGATGTGCATCGAACCTATAAAGATAATATTTGTCATGAATTTGATGCCAATATAATTCAAATTCAAAATATTTATCTGCGTAGACATGGGTTTAGACAGATACAAAATAAGTCACAAAGATCGCCATGCTCTAGCACCGTGTAAAATGTTTAGTATGTTATTATCATTAATAACACATTTAATTTAATGTCAATATATAAATATTAAATAAAAATATTATTCATTATCTACATTTATAAATATAATATGTATATAATATAATTTTACCTTTCCTAAAAATTTACAAAGTTCGTAAAATGCTGAGTGGCCTAAGTATTGGTACTACGCATAACAATACTTATTTGAATGTCGTGGGCCCCACGACAGAACTCCTCCTAGTGTGGAATCCAGGGTTCAAGTTCTAAAATTGTCTCAATAGTTTTTCTGCTAAATTTAACTTTTTATATATTTTTTGATTGAAGGACTTTTTTAATTCTGAATAATCCAACCACCAGCAAGTAATACTAAAAACAAAACCATGTGTTCTTGTGTGGTATTTTATTGATGTTGTTACCCCATATCTCTTGCAGCTACTTCAGGTTGTTGCAATGTTACATTCTTATCATTAATTATCTTATTGCTACCGGTAATAAAATTTACTCGGTAACCATTATACCGGTTTTTAGGGCATTGTATCAGACTAAGAGTCTCTTATAGTTTCACCATGCCCGACTATGTTAGTTCGATACCAAATTAAAGTCAAATCTTGTTTGTTCTTACAGAGTTGATTTGATTCGGGATCAAGAAATATTTCTTATAAAAATTAAGACGTGATCCTCGTTATTATCAGTCATTTAGCTAAATCAACCTTTTTGATATCCAGTGTTTTAGGCGTACTCTTGAAAGGCGATAAATATTTAAGATAAGATTCTGTCAACCATCTTTCACCAAATTATTTCATTCAGTAACACAGATTGAAGTCTCAGCTTTTAATTTTACTTTAACTGTACCGAGTTAATGGGTGTAACTGTACTGAGTTCTATCTTGAACTGTTCTGGTTTGATTGCCATTGTAATTTAATAAAATACAGATGACTGTGTTGTTTTAAAATTAATATAGTGAAAAATAAACGGAGAGTATAAGGATGGCTTTTACCCAGCATTACGTATAACGAGTATAATTACAATAGCTTGAAGAGATACTATCCTAATTCTTAGTAGTTATTAATAAATATTTCTCTAATAATATTACTACTATTTATTATTATTTCTTCCTTATATTTTCTTTCTCTTACCTTTTTTTCTAGTTCTTCCTTCATCCTAATTCTTTTTTCTTATTCTTCTTTCTTTCTTTCTACCTATTCTTATTCTTCCTATTTCTTCTTCTTTCTTCATATTGATTTTATTCAATTTAGACTCGGGTGGGTCATACGTTATTGACAACCACAGTTTTTTTACAAACACACAAACGTTTACTTTCCTTTGACTTTCGTTATTTTTTTTTATACCTATTAAAGTCTGATAAAAAAAGGAAAACATTAGCGTTATCTTGTAATGTAAATTGCTTATCTCCATCGTGGTTTCAATCGCGGTTTTTCCACAACAATGAATATTACTGTGCCTGCTTATCAAATTAATGTAGGTTTCAAAATAGCTTTTCTATGAAAACGTTCAAAATAACTATCTGCCCATTTTTGCCTACGTAGGTACCACATGCTGAAGGAACACTTACACTATCTTTATTATTTTTGTTTTTTTACCTACTACTGTTTTTTGTCTAGAGGTTTGGGCATTTCTCTAAGGTGGCTTTTTGACGAAATTTTATATAACTATCTTCTTTTACTGCTGGGCAAATGACCTAGGCTTTTAGTAGTAGCACTTATACAATTAATTGTAACACATAATTTTACTACTTCACAACTGGATGACGCTGCCTTTTGCAACACAGTTACCTATTACTAACGCAAAAGGCAGAGCCGAACTTTTACTGTTACCAATATATATTTTTTGCAATAAATTGTTTGTTTTAATGTTTATGTTTATTCAAATTCAAATTCAAATAATTTATTTTCAGACTATGCCATAATAAGATTCACATTAAAACATTATATAAAATACATCACTAAATTCAAGAAAAAAAAATATACAATAATAATCAAATAAAATAATAATAATTTCGGTACAAATGTCAGACAAAATAAAATGTCAAAATAAAAATAAAAATAAAATGTCAGTGAGTCAAAATAATAATAATAATATTTATTTATTAATTAATTTATATTTTATATTTATTTTTATTTATTATTATATTTTTTATTTTATTTAATTAATATTTATTTATATATTAATTATTAACCAGTAGAAAGGCATGTGACATTTTGGCCTAGTTCATACAAGGAGGTATGGGAAGTTTGTACCACTCGGCCACCTGCGGGTGTAGGAAATGTCCTAAGCCTTTACCACAATAAGTACCAGGCATAAGATTAGCAACTTAAAACTTTTAGTCCTGAAATGATGTGCCATTTAGGTGATAACCCTGGGTGATATCTATATATATTATATGATAAAAAATGAAGTATTATTATGAGTAAGTAAAACTAATACTTTACTATGGGGCCAACCCAGAAATCACGAAAAAAAAACAGCTGTTCCATACAAAAAGGTTCATCGATCTTGGACAAAATGTATGGAACAGCTGTTTTTTTCCGTGATTTCAGGGTTGGCCCCATAGTAAAAGTTGTTCATAATGATGAGTACAATGATATCCTAGAAGGATAACGGTGTTCAAACTAGCATCCGGTATTTTTTGTTTTAACAGCAGGTTTTTAAAAGTAATTTCTCTAGTATAACGTAGTATAATCTGACTAACTAACTGCATCCTGTGGTGACTCCCTGGCATAGTAATATAGAAAGTCTTATATAAAGTCAGCACAGACTTTAGATATGCAGCATATAGCTTAGCGGATTATGCATCCTTAGGATAATTTTTCTCAAGAGCCTTAAGCGAACGTTGTAGCGCTCTTCATCATCATCATTCGTATTTCATCTTTTTGTATTTCAAAAAGGTTACTAAAAGGTTAATTAGGTTAGGACACCCACAATAATTATTTTCAATTTGGTCTTGAAATTAAAGAAAAATAAATCCCGGAGAATGTCGTCACTGCGACAGTAATAACCTGAGATAACTCTTGTCTTACGTATTATTGAATCTTTTAACACAGTTCAGAGAAGACACGATTAATTATAAGAAAAAGCTTATTTCTTCCTGTAAATACATTTTAAGAAATAAGTAAAATAAATCAATCAATAAAGTGTGGTGCTGTTGTGAAATAAGAATCGAAGTACGACTTGCTCTATGGCTGCATTAGGGTGACGTTTCCTCAGGTGACGCTTCGATCGGAATTTATGTACATTACATTTTTAACCGACTTCAAAGAAGGAGGAGGTTCTCAATTCGACTGTATGTTTCTTTTAAATATAATGTAATAAGATGACTTTCTAGGTTCGGACCATTGAGCTAATGTCTAAAGAGTCACAATCTCTAAGTAAAAACAGCCCAAAAACGTCCGAGTCCCGTTCTACACACCTATACGTGCATTATACAGGGTTAGTTCTAATCAGTTAGCATCCTTTTAAGGGCATATTATGTACATCAAAACAAACAACTTTTACTATGGAGCCAACATTGAAATCGCGAAACAAATATCAGCTGTTCCATACAAAAAGTTCATCGACCTTGGGCAAAATGTATGGAACAGCTGTTTTTTTTTTGCGATTTCAATGTTGGCCCCGTAGTAAAAGTAGTTTGTTTTTATGTACAGAATATGCCCTTAAAAGGCTGCTAACTGACTAGAACTAACCCTGTATAGTTCACAATTGTTCGATTTTAGACGTTATGTCTGTCTGTCTGTTTGTATAGTGTTCAATGTATGCTTGAGCGTTTGTATCTTATCGTAGTTCAAGTCGTTCATAAAGTTTTGGCACGGACATTTTTTTTGCACGTTTGTGACTCTATAGATATTAGCTCAATGGTTCGGACCGAATATCCTCTGAATCAAACTACTGAGCGTGTGCTGTTTAACTATAAACATTTCAGTTTCTATTGTTTTGTCGTCACTCTTCGTAACACTGCTAATTATAGTATAGGTTCTTCCTGGTGACATTTAAACAAACATTATTCACCGCCTCACTAATAGGCATGATGACAGATTTTGAAATACCCTTCTATAATGTAGATATACGTCTAGTATTGCCAAAAAAAACTATATTTCAGCAATATATTACGTTTTAACGGAAATTATTGCATTTTAATTAATCTAAATTGAAATACGCGCGAAAACGACCGTAAGTGTCATGGCGTCAGCTTGTGACGTCACGACTTAGTTACCATCGCATTGCGGCATATGATCAACGAATAAAGTCATAAACTATTACTTATTTCGTGTGTTGGAGGCGAATTCCAAAGTTTACAAGTGGTGTGTGTGCAAAAACACATCAATAGAAACTCGCAGCAAACTATTTTTTTACGTTCCAAACCAGAAAATGTGAGAAATAAGTGGCTAGAGCTCGCACGGCGAGACCCAGGAGATGTAGCTACGAAATCGTCTATTATTCTTGTGAAGACCACTTTGATTATGTATTTACTATATCAGTATAGATTAAAAGGTGTGTAATACAAAATCTTTGTTTGATATGAAATGCTTAAGTGATTGTTGTTGCAATTTATTGAGGTTATGTTTGTTTTGGTTATAGTTAGATCTTTTTTTCTAGGTTCATGGCATTATTGTTATCAATTACAATGGAGTACTTATTCTCATTTCAGCTGCCAAATGATATCAGAAATTATATGCAGATGTGGTCGGTATCACATGTGCGTATGAAACCATGTATTTATACATGCCAACCAGACAGAAAAACAAGAACATCTGACACTATAGAACGACCTCACCTAACTTATGAAACGAAAGATAATGATGGCTCTTGTAGTATGTGAAAAGCAATTAGAAGAAAATAGTATACTGACAGAACATTGTTGTTGGAGAAATTGCACCTGGAAGTTCAGGTAAGAACATATTTTTAAAGATAATATATCTAATTTAATGGTTTAACATATTGCAGCAAAGAAGTTAAAAAAAATATTTTATATCTAACAAAATAATGACACACATCAACAGCCGAAAGACGTCCACTGCTGGACGAAGACTGCTCCTCTTCTTTAAAGGGAGGTGTTGGCATAATCCCCACGCATGGCAGGCGGCTTGGGAATCTATCGCAGAATGGTTACCACCGTCAACTGAGAGGACGCTGCTGCCCGTCCACTGGTGGTTCTGGATGCAGTTTTAGGGCATACCCAGGTCCAATAATGACACAAGTAGGTATTAATTTCAGATATAAGTTACTATAAACAAAAGCTATATACCTAACATCAGACTGTACTCATGTGTAGGTATACCGTCAATGTAAATCAACAAGTAAAAAAATGCTGCATTTTAAATGTTATAGGTAGGTATTTTATATATATTGTGGACTTCTTTTCCATCACCATTTAAAGAAATATTATTAAGGCATTTTATTATATTGTATCTAGTGTTTTGCAGTATTATTTATTTAATTTATATTTATTAATAAGGTGTTGATCATCTCCCGTCTGTCTTTAGTTGTAATTTATTTTTATACCATGGTTGCCTGGAAGAGATCGCTGTTAGCGATAAGGCCACCACTTGTGGCACTAGTCCCTAAGGTTCATGTTTCTGTTTTAATTTTTGTGCATAGTAAAGCATTAATATCTTATCTTTATTTTCAGTTCAGCAAAATCTTGAAGGAGCTCAACAAGTAACAACTAAACTGATAGATAAATCAATTCAAGTACATATAACACAACATTCAGAAGCAAAGCTACCCCAACAGTACCTACCTAGTTGGAATGGTAAATCAGAAAACATCACCGTTGATGCCGCACCTGCATTCTGTCTTCTGAAGCTAAGGAAACTAAACAAATAGCCAGCTTGAGAATTTGCACTTGGGGAGATTCATATGATAAAAAACAAACTTGTCCCAAGCTTGTCTTAACGTCAGTTTGGTCAGAGTTCTTTATGATGTAATAATAATAGTGTGTGGTTAATTAACTTACAAGATTCGCTTATTAAATATAAACAAGAAATATCTGCATTTTAATTTATTACTCTGTACTTTTATATAACAAAATGGATAGTTGTAGGATTTCTAGAATGCAATAACACTTCAAAAAAAATCTTTCACAAATTCTTCATCAAATGTTACACATAAAATTTCAACATGTTTATTTGTAGAATAATTAGGGTTCGCCACTCAAAAAAAACCCACTTTTTAAGTCCACTCATATACATTTGCATCTGGGCGTAGCATTTGTTAGTGGGTTTCCCATTTTTTACATAATTGAGATAAGTTTTATCGCTCATGGGGCATTTAATTATCTTGACAAATGCCATCGGGTGAACCAGCTATCGTTGGATAGTTTTTGGATATTATTAGTCCACAACTCTTTATTTTCTTCCCCAGTTTCATAGCTACTGTTCACATCACTTCATCAGCACTTCATTCTCTAAACTTCTACCGCGTTTCATGGCTAGTGTGTCTGGGATTTTTTCTCCCATGATGAGCGATATCAGCGTTCCGTCACCTTTCTGGCACCGACTGACTTCATAAGCCCTAGATATGTAATCCGGCCATATCTCAACTTTTACCAAAAGCTATTTTGATACTGGTATCGGGTACCATTTTCAATTTTATTTATAATTTCATCCGTCAAATTTATTTTATCCAAAAATATGTCTCAGCATTTTTCTTTATACTTCAGTACAAGTTGGTGCATTGATGCACTAAGTAAGTCATTACAAATATAACCTGGTTGATACTTCACTAGCCCAGTCACTAACTTTTCTCTTTTTTCCCAGTACTGTGGGACAAGTCTTTTGCTATGTTTTTAAAGCTTAAACAGGAAGAAAAATTATGACCTCCGGCAGGACTCGAACCTGCATACGAGCAGTCGCTAAGTCTTTTGCTGTTATAAATTTCAGGATAGTGCCAACTCTGGATAGTATAGATTTCAGCCAGTAACATTGTAGGTATTTCAGTACAAGATGGTTCTTCGCTCCTGCGATGGACCCACATAAGGCGTATGGCATGCTTGCAGCCACCTTGAGCAGCAACACAGCATTGACAGATGTTACCTTTTCTTCGTCTTCATCAACTGTTAATGTGACGCATACAGCTTCGCATGGACATTGTGTTCGGGGCAAACTTTGCATTTCACAGTGCAAATTTTTCCTTCCTTCCAATAAGTTGCACATAACTGATAGTATCATCCCCATATGATGGTCGTGAGGACCTGAAAGAAATAAGATTGATTATATTAATATGAACAAATACAGAAAGTGATAAGTGAGGTGGTGTTTATTTGCTAAAATGAACTGACAGATGTTGAATTTGAGGGTGCACATTACTGTTTCTGGAACTATACGTAATATTTTCTGAAATGTAGGTTAGTAGGTTAGGAGCATTCTACGATCCCCAGGCCGCCTGCCAAGCGTGGGGATTATGGCAACTAATCGGTATTAAGAGGGATGCCTTCGTCCAGCAGTGGACGTCTTCTGGCTTTTGATGAGGTTAGTAGGTACTTAGCAATAAAAATAGTACAGTAGGAAACATGAAGCCTTCTGTAGATGTGAGTTAGCTAAGCTCAAAATCAGCCTATGACATCCAGTGTTAAAAAAGCTTGTGTTAGTTTAATTATATGCACTAAATATGAATAAAAGTGTACTTACAAGGAAGTTTTCACACGGTTTTTTTCACAAGTTTTTACGAAATTCAGATGAGATAAAGTCTTTATTGGGTGCAAGAATCCCAACATCAACAAATCAATTCTGGGCAAATTAGAGGTATTTGCCTTAATAAAACCTTGTTCCATCGTCGCTTCTTGGATTTTCTGATTTTACCACAAGCCTACGAATAAACAACAACTCAATTAGGTAATTTTACGATACAGAAATCAATCAAAACGCGTAATTACAACCAAAAGTTCATACAACACGGTGAGGGTTACTATGGTGTGACGTCATTCGCTCTGATTGGCGTTTGAGTTAATATGGCCGATTGCAGTATTTTGTACTTTTATTTTATTGAAAATCTTATCGATCTCAATGTTTTTAATAAAAATGGGTCATTTTTATGAGTCCTTTTATCATATATTTTTCTCTAAAACCATTGTTCCTTTGATTATTAAGTACTGTCATCATGCCTATTCCTGCACATTTTTAGGGTTCCGTACCTTAAAAGGAAAAAAGGAACCCTTATAGGATCACTCCGTTGTCCGTCTGTCTGTCTGTCTGTCTGTCTGTCAAAACCCTTTTTCTCTGGAACGCGTGCAAATATTAAGTTAAAATTAATAAAAAATACGCAAGACCACAGTCCCTTGGAGCTGTAAAAAAATCAAGCTTGTAAGTCAACACAATAAAAAATTACGGCCATTTTTGCGAGTTTTTTAGAATTAACTAAATGAAAATTCATAGTGTACTTCCCGTAGACCTAGATTCATGAAACTTGGCAAGAAGCAAGGTCTTATAACAGTAATTATGAGAAAAAACTGAAAATTGATAATTTGTAGATATGTCGTCATGTCTCAAGCCAAAATCTAAATGGTTATTTTGTTTCTTTATTTCCCAAAAAAATACTAGATAGCGCTAGCTATAAATTTCTCTGTTATGATTCGATCTATGGCAGCTGGCTCCTGCATATAGACAGAATAAATTACCTTTACAGATGAGCGAGCGAGCCACCATCGTAATCTATATATATAAAAGCAAGTCCCTTTTTCTTAGCAATCATCGCCCAGGCTACACCGCTTATTGTAGAGATGTGGAATTTGGACCCAATATTTATCAAACGGTCTAGGTGTACAATAAAGAACGGATTTTTCAAAGTTCGACCTCTAAAGGGGTGAAATTGACCCCTAAACTTCGTATAGAAATAAAAATAAAATTCGAGCTACGTCGTTCAGACTCGGTTTGTATATTTAACATCAAAAATAAAGAAAGGCGTGTCTATGGATTTTTCGAAATTCATCCCCTAATGATTTATTGGGGATGAAAGTTCAAAATGATCAATATTTTTTTCAGTGCCACGGCGCTGAAATTTTGTGAGTATTCTGAGCAAATATAAATAAATAATACATAATTTGTGTTTTTTTGAAAATCACCCCTTAATGGGTTTTATTAGGGGGTTGAATATTTTTTTTCACCTACGATAATGAAAGTTGGTAAATATACTAAACTAAAAAAACCAAGAAACTAATTATCACGCTTTTTTTAAATTCATCCCCTAACGAGGAGAAAAGGGGTGTTAAAGTAAAAGATTTTTCTGAAAGCTAAAGTGACTAAACTTCGTCATTCTTAAAGCTAGAATAATAAAAATCAGTATATACACGAAGCATTTAAAAACAAAAAAGTAATTTTCAAATGTCTTCGAAATACGACCTTTAAAGTGGTGAAATGGTCCGTTAAAGTTTGTATGAAGTAAATATTTTTCTTAAAGAGAGAGTGATGTAACTTCACATATTTGTTTAATATAGTACCATTAAGAAACTGCTTTCACCGTTTTTCAAAATTCATCCCCTAACAGAGTGAAAATGGGCCTTAAAATTTAATATTTCCTAAAAGCTAAGGCGATATAACTTGGTAATTATTAAAGCTACAATACTGAAACTCGGCATAGGTACTAAAACTTCAAAAACAAGAACCGTATTTTCACCGATTTTTCAAATTCATCCCCTAACAGGCTGAACGGGGTTATTAAAGCTTAAGATTTTCCTAAGAGTTAGTCTTTATATTTCGTAATTATCAGAGCTAGAATAATGACACTCGGTAAATGTACGTAGCATAATTATTTTTACGTGCCTGCTGGGCTAAAGTGGCTACTTTAGCCCCGCTACGCAGAGCGAAAGGTACCACTTACTCCCCGCAGCGGCACGTAAAATCGTTTACATACCTGCCACGACAGCAAGTAAAGAAGCCTTCATTGCTGACGACTTTTATGAAGACATTTTTTATTTTTGCTCCCTAGCTGAGTAGTCTACTATAATTATTTTTATTTGCATAAAATCCTTCTAAATATTATGGCACCTGAAAAACAACAATAGCAATCTGTGGAAAACCACAAAATAATTTTGAGAATTTCGCAAAATGCCCTTTGTTGCCCCAGCAACTTTTTCTTTGCGAAACGCAAATATTGTGAACGCAACAATAAAAATATTGTTGCATTAACAATTTTGAGGATCTTTGTTATCACCGCAAAGTGGTAATCTGCGAAGTTCACATAGTTAAAGTTTGTGCGGTTCAAAATGTAAGTTATACATTGATTTGATACGTTGAGATGTTAGCAATTTTAGACCCTCTGATATAACCACAACGTGGTAATCTGCGCGATGCACATAGTTAAAGTTTGTGCGGTTTGTTAAGGATCCTAGCTGGTTCCTATTTGATTAAAACACTGCACTTCACTATAGATACGTTTATTTACTGTTATTACACCTTTAGATACAGTTTTACTATTTTATACGAATTTAAACACCGGAGCGCGTGTCGCTCGTCACATGGTTGATTTGCAACAGAAAGAGACAGATAGATATACATAAGTACATAATTTAGTATGTATAATAATAAACATGCTCACCCCCAAGATAAGTGCAATTGATAGGATTGTACAATTAATTATAAATATAAAGTTTTCGTTGAATTTTACATATTGTTTCATTAAGTAGTTAGAATTTTGAAATTTACAAAAGTCTAGGTTTCAAGGTGACTTAAGGTAAGATGGTAAGTATTCATAATGTTATAGGTTAAGCCTGATTTTACGTTAGGTTTATGGTTCACAATTTACATTTTATAACATCTAGCAGTTAAGTAGCATAGCAGTGGGTAGCGGCATAATATGTCTCATGGAATAGCTTAAGGCTCATTGATACAATTTGCAAAGAACTAGGTAGGTAACTCTTATGAAAATTAAGTTAACATTCTTTAGATAATAGCATAAGTAGTTACATTTTACAGTATTTAGGTAGGTAACATGTACTTTTTACAATATTTAGCTGATAGTATACAGCATGTACATTTTACGTTTGGTAAATTATATACTAGGTAGGTACATAATAATCTAGCTTATATATACTAGGCATGCAAACTAGTTACAATCTGTAGTCTTATATCTAAGTAGTAATAAAGGCTTAAGTAGTAATAATTAATTATAATTATTTGGATACATAGTTTAAGTTAAATTTAAATTTTATTAGGTAACAAAATGAGCTTATGAATTGGCCTGGTATATTCTGATTTACTAGTACGAACAACTACTGATCTAACTAGGCCATCTGATTTATTAATGTTTGTGGAAACTATTCTGCCCAGCGGCCAAAAAGTGGGAGGCGTGGCTTCGTCTTTTATCAATACTAGATCACCAATTTTTAAATTAGTTTCAATTTGAAGCCATTTGTTTCTATTCTGTAATTTACATATTATTATTATAAAAAAATTATGGGTTATAGTCTACAATAGTAAAAAAAAAAAGTAAATTCTCGTCAAATAAGCCATGGGTATAATTAATTAGCATACATTTATATTATTAATTTATTTATATTTTTAATTATCTTTTTATTGTACTGCATGCTTATATTTACTAAGTGTCCAAGTCATGTATAATAATGAAACTGTGATGATTATTGTGAATTTTGAATTTATCAACGCCTACTTAGTGCTCTCGCTAATTAGTGTTTTTGGTATACGAGTATATATCTTTTTTTGGTTTAAATCAATTCAATCAACCTTCTGTTATATTTCACTATGTCTAAGAACTTCCAACGGGGGGCTCTGGCGCTCGTAGCACAGTTTTATTACTAGTACGGGTGCCAGCCAGTTCCACAAATCCCATGCAATTTAACAATAGATATTACTACATTTAGCTCTTACTTACATAATGTTCCAAATTAATTGTTATTGTCTAGTTCTTAAGTTTTGGTCAATAAACTTTTATTATTATTATTCACATTATTTATTTACTTTCTTAAATCTAAGTTTTTTACAATATAAATTTAAAAACATAAATATTATAAAAAACCTAAACCTAGAGTGCCGCCGGCAGCGGGGCAGGGCTCAAGCTGCCGGTGGTTAGGGCTGTAGAGTGAGGAACCTCCTGACAATGCGTGCCGTGTCAAGTACCACTGCCTTTTGTATCTGACCCTTGACCCAACCGTCTAGCGAGAGCCTCTTGAGGTATTGGTCGAGGCTCTTCGCTATGAGACCATTCGCCGAAACGACTATCGGGACAATGATCGTCGAGTCAACATCCCACATGGCGGTTATCTCGAAGGCCAAGTCAAGGTACTTGCTGAGTTTGTCCTACTCGGCCTTTACGAGATTCTCGTCATGTGGGATGGTGACGTCGACGAGCACTGCCCGGCGCTGGGACCGATCCACCATCACGATATCAGGCTTATTGGCGACAATAGTCCTGTCCGTGATGATGGAGCGGTCCCAGTAGAGCAAAGCACGACCATTTTCGAGAACTGGAGCTGGTGCGTACTTATAGTACGGCACCTCTGACTCGACAAGGCCGTATTGAAGAGCAAGTTGCTGGTGGATGATCCTGGCGACTTGGTTATGCCTGTGCAAATACTCGCCGTTAGCAAGATGCGAACAACCGGAAATTATATGTCGGAGGGATTCCCCGGGACGGTGGCATGCCCGACAGATGTCGACCGTACCGTCCTTCATGATATATTTCCGGTAGTTGTTCGTCTTGATAACTTCATCCGCAATTGCACAGGCAAACCCCTCAGTTTCCCCAAAGAGGTCCCCGAAGCGTAACCAGTTCACCGACGCGAGCAAGTCCACATCGAGGCCCGACAGGGCCCGATAGAACCGTCCGTGCAGCTCCTTGCTCTTCCATACATCCTTGCGGTCTTCAGTGCTTAGCACCGATGGTCTGCGCCAGTTCTCGTTTGCCAAGGAGAGCGGCGTGAGCCCCTTGTCAACTGTCACTACATCGCGATGCATCCCACACTCATTGTTAAGGAAGTAATCCCTAAGACTGCACACTTCACGATTGTGGAGGTTCTTGGCGTTTAAAAAGCCACGACCCCCCCACTTCCGTGGAATGTACAGTCTCATAACAGATGAGCGTGGGTGTAGCATGCGATGCGCAGTGAGCAGTTGACGGACTCTTCTATCCAGGGCGTCCAGCTCAGTCTGAGTCCACCTAAGTATGCCAAAGGAGTATATCAGTAGAGGCATCACCCAACCATTGAAGGCGCGCGCCTTGTTGCCGCCAGACAAAAGACTGTTGAGTACTTTTGTCAGCCGACAAAAGAAGCGCTCCTTCACTGATTTCTTGATGTCCACTACTGATATACCCAACGACTCTGACATACCCAGATACTTGTAGGTCTCGGCTTCAGAGAGAGATCTGAGAGTCATTATCTCAGAAAGTTGTAAATCCGGAGAATTCACAACTTTCCCTCGCTGCACACGCATGACCGCACACTTGTCAACACCAAATTCCATCCTGATGGCGCTGCTAAAAACCTGTGTGGTTTTTAGCAACTCCAACAAGTCTTGGTGTTTTGGTGCAAACAGCTTAAGATCGTCCATGTACAGAAGGTGAGAAATGACTTCACCCCCCCTTCGAAGCCGATAGCCTAGTCCTGAATCCTTCAACAATGTGCTGAGAGGATTCAGTGCTAGGCAAAACCACGATGGACTCAGACTATCACCCTGGAAGATGCCTCGCTCAATCCTTATTAAGTCCTGCGGATCAGACGAGTCATTTCCACCACCTGGCTGACGAAGGACTGTGGTCCATTGCCTCATGCATGCGCTTAAGAATGATTTTAGAGTTGTATCTATTTTATACAACTCCAAAATCCTCTCTAGCCATGAATGAGGCACTGAATCATAGGCCTTCTTATAGTCGATCCAGGCAGCGGAAAGGGCTCCTTTGTTCCGCCGAACTTGTTGGCTAATGGCCATGTCGATGAGGAGGAGCTCCTTAGTACCACGGGACCCAACCCTACATCCATTCTGAGCGGGGGCCAAAACGTTGTTCGCAACAATGTGCGTGTTAATTTTAGTGCTCAGAATGGATGTAAGGAGCTTGTAGATGGTAGGCAAGCAGGTGATGGGTCTATAATTTTTGGGTTCCGTGGTACTACCGGACTTATGGAGCAGGAAGGTGACACCGGTTGTCATGAAACTAGGAAGGGACCCGAGCTCGAGAGCTTCTTGAAATTGTGTCGCCAAACGGTCATGTGAGCATCGAAACCATTTAATCCAAAAGTTGTGCAACCCGTCCGGCCCAGGACTTTTCCAGTTCTGTGCCGTACGAATCGCACAACTAACGTCTACGGGGTCTATTAAAATAGACCCCATGGGTTCGATGGACTCACATTCCCGTTCGACAACACGCATCCAATCACCCTCGGTGTGCTCGACGGGCACCGACCAGATGCCGCGCCAGAAATTAGTCATGGCGTTAGCATCCGGTAGATGTCCGTCGCTCACACGTTGCTCGGCTCCTTCCCAGTTTCGGTACACCTTCCTTTGGTCGCTTTGGAAGACGCGATTTTGCCAATATCTATCCACACGCTCTCTGTAGCGGCGGATACGGCTTGCCCACGCATAGACTTTCTGCTTGAGATAGTCAATGCGTTCCGTGACACTGGCCATATATTGCTGGGGCCGTATACCAGTCCCAGCAAAGGCCTGAGTCACGAAACGCATGACTCGGGGGCGATTATTCCCCCGGCTGAAGCAGATCAGCTTTGCTATGAGAGTCCTGAACGTGTTGATACGCCGCTCGATTCGTGCTTGCCACGCGGGCACATCTCCGGCGGTTCGTGGTGCACGGTTAGAGTCCGGGAACTTAACACGTGCAACACGACACGCCGCGACAGCACCGCAGTACAAAATCGAGTGGGTATCAGTTAAATCTTCGCTAGCCCGCAAGTACGGGGCTAGCAAAGCGTTCAGGGCTCCCATTAGCGCTAGATTACGTCTATGGGTGGGCAAACGCGGTAGTCGCGGCCTAGAATTGAGTGCGAATCTATATTGACTAATAGCGTCCTCCAAAGCCCTCCTCAATTGCTCACTCACCTGGGTAGTCACACTCATACCCGTACCATCGCCCTCATCAACTACGGGATCAGCAGGTGTCGCTAGTGTCGCCACCGACGTCGGCATTGAAGCCAGTGTCGGGGCTGACGACGCGACATGCGAGTCCCGCGTCGACACAGGCGTAGAACGAGCAGACTGCGCCTCCAGGCGGAGCCGATCAAGCAGGGACTGATCCAGCAGGTTAAGCCGCTGGATAGCCCGCACTTGATCCGATGGTCGCTGGGCGGACACGGTGACGGTCGGTTCAAGGGCCTGGAACAAAGACAACATCCTGACACGGTACGCCGTCAGGTTAGTTCCTACCTCTGTAGCCCTATAATAGGCGCGCATGCAATTCTCATTATTTGTCTGAGACCATCGCATGCGACGCACTACACCACCGGCAGCGAGAGCCGGGCGCGAGGCAGGTAGCCCCGCAGGCCCCAGGCGTGCCGGCAGCGGCGGACGTCCCCGACGCGCAGGTGGAGGCGGCGCCGGTGTCCGTGGCCCGCTCACGTCACTGTCACTCGACGAGGCGCTCGACTCACGGGGGGTGACAAACACATCTTCCCCCGACGAAGCACTCGGAGATGACGGAGCGGGCGGTGATGGTGGTCGTGCGCTATGTTGTTCCGCTGCATTCCTTATAGCTTTGGATCGTGTTATCATGTTTAAAATTTTCTTGCAGATAAATATTCATTTTTGTAGATGACGTTTCGCTGTCAAATGTTAGCCAAAATAAAAGCGATTCAATATTCGTTGTAAAAGTTTTGTTTGGTTTCGTTATTCTCGGAAAATTATTCCTATGGCTAAAAATTGTTGCTTTGTATCTTTTACGGCCGTTTGACTTCGTAAAAACCAAATAAATACACACAAATTAAGTAACCAAAATTAACACGACAGCTGTTTGTGTCAGCGGTTTGACGTTTTTTATTATTATTATCTGATAAGTAACTGAAGTAGAATTGTTTCCAAAACTTTTGTTTTATTGCAGTTATTTTTTGATAAATATCAAGTCTAGATTCATTGAGGTCTAGAACATTAGGTTCAGTAGCTCGAGCACGAATAAAAAGCGCCTTCGTATCGTAAAGGTATCGACTCCTCGATACGATAACAGAGTGTGACGATAGATGGCAGTACGAAGCACAGTCCGTCGACTATCGTGAGCTCGATACGATTACGTTAGTGACGTCATTCTAACGTAAGGACTTGTGAAGAAAATGAACGTCTTGCCGAGTGAATGATACGTTCAAAAACTCTACGAAATTGCAAATATTTTGTTACTTTTAGCTTAACGGTTGATATAGTGGGACTGAAATCAAAATATAAAAGACAAATAAAGTAAAATTCAAAAATAAGCCATCGGAGGTGATTAAATGTAACTTTATATGTCGAAATAAAATAATTATGATTGCATTACAAAAAATTTTTTAAGGTTTCTGAATGAAACCACTTGTCATTTGCTTGACAATTGATATAACGACTTCGATGCCATGATCAAGTTTGTTTACGAATTCATAAGAAATAAAATTATTGTCTCGCGTTTCATTAAAACATACTATTATTAAAGAAAATAAAACAATGCGAACCAGTTATTTGCAATACGTGATGGAGTTCATGGAAGCGTAAGTTTTAAAAGTAACTAAGTAATTTAAATTGCATAATTATTTATGTATCAGTTACGTGATGTGCAAAAGAAATTTGTTTTTTTTATGTTTAAACTTGGTTTTAAGGTATTAATGTTATTTTTAAAACCATGTTATTACGTACTTTCATGTCTTAAGTTTATAAATAAATGAGTGAATATCCGCCACAGTAAAGTCTCTTTAATAGAAATCAAGATAGCAGATATCAGTCATAGCTTTACCTATGTTATTTGGTCAACAATAGACTATACACCTGGGTATGGTATGTCTCTTAAAACTGCATCCAAAACTACGGAGGACGGGTAGCAGCGTCTTCTTGGCTAACAGTGGTGAGCACTCTGCGATTCCCAAGCCGCCTGCCAAGCGTGGGGATTATGGCAACCTCTCTCTATTAGGGGGAGGCATTCGTCCAGCAGTGGCCGTCATCTCGCTAATAGTGTAGTGTATTGCAGTCAAATCAAACCTATTTAATACAACCAATGTCAGATTTAATTTATATTGGAATATTTTTAGACTGGAATACTCCGGGTATAAGCAGTCAACCAACTGTGACTCCTCCATCACCGCCAATTCGAGCTCAGCCCCCATCTCCTCCAGTCGCACCAGTGGAAGAGGAGTGGAGGCCACCACCACAAAAAAAATGCAAGAAGGATGAAAGTGTAGCGAAGCTATTTATTGAAGCTGAGCAGCATGCAAGGGAGTATGCTAGCGAGCGTGATAAGGTATACGAGGAGATTGAAAGAGAGCGGTTGCGATTAAAGAATGAGGAATTGAGAGTGAGGGAATACGAGATACAAGAAAGAGTGAGACAGAGGGATGTAGAGCTACAATTGCAGGCTGGATGGCTAGTGTTTATGAAAGAAGCTATGGAAGTTTTGGTTAAGTATGTGGAAAATAAGTAAAAGTAAGAAGAGGGATGAAAGTGTAGCGAAACTGTTTATAGAAGTTGAGCAGCATGATTGAGAGTGAGAGAATATGAGATAAGTACAAGAAAGAGTGAGACAGAGGAATGGAAATGTATGAGTATATGAATGAAGCTATGGAAGTTTTGGTGAGGTGTGTGACCTATGTGGAATAAAATACAGTTTTTTAATGATTAAGAGATGTTTATTTAAAACAAATAATGTAAAAAATGTAATGTAATGTAATGTGTTTATGTTAAATAATTAAAAACTCAAATTATGGATGAAGTCTATTAATCCTATTCACCAACATATTTCGTATTGCTCTTCCCCTAATTAAATCATCTCCTGCTGTCTCTTCCAATATATTATGTTCAGACAAAAATGGAGAGTCATTCTGTGGCATGTTTTGGTTTTGTGGTTCTGGCTCAGGAACATTGAAACTGATGGCTAAATTGTGCAGCACACTGCAAGCTGTTTTTATTTTTGCATATTTATCAGGTGCATAATGTAGGATGCGATCTTTGCACAAACAACGCCATCGATTTTTCAAACGCCCAAAAGTGTTTTCAATTGTAAGAGCAAAATAATTGGCGGTCTTTGCATTTTAACTTTGATTATTCTTCCTCGAGAGATGAGGAAATCACTTGATATTATATAAAAAATATGATAAAAGGGCAATGAAATATGTTTCGAATCTTTTCTCAGCGACAAATTTTAAGTGAATAAATATTCGACTGTGCTCGATAGCCAGCATTCGAAATTTACATTACCGGACGTCAAAACAAAGTTCGTGCTCTCAAGTTAACTCAATTTGGTGTAGAAGTCGCAAGTTTCGTATCGCAAACGATACGTTTGCGATACGAAATCTTCCGTGCTGCCAAAATTAGTTACTTTTACGCACGATAGAGGCGCTGTACAAATCTCATACATTTTTTTCTCGATAACGGTACGAATACTTTTTCGCAAGTATTTGTGCTTGAGCTACTGGTAAGTCTGTCATTGCTGTTCCTAAAATGAAATGGGCCGGGGTTAAGTAAATTACATCATTTGGCAAATCGGTCATGGGATACAAAGGCCGTGAATTTAGTATTCCTTCAATTTGTACTATTACAGTATATAAGAACTCATAAGTTAGCTTAGTACTAAATAAGTATTTCTTCAGTAGGTTCTTTGTACATTTAATGCCTGCTTCATAAATTCCGCCCATATGGCTGGCCAATGGTACAGTAAATTTATAATCAATGTAATTAGCATTGCAGTAGTCTATAATTTCACTGTAAGATTTGTCATCTTTGAACATTTGATACAGTTCGTGCAATTCAGTTTTTGCACCTTTGAAATTTGAACCATTATCGCTATAGAGACAAGTTGGTAATCCTCTTCTAGAAACAAATCTTTTAAGTGCACAAAGAAAGGATTTCACATACTATCACATATCACATACTAGTTCGAGATGAATTATGCGGACTGATAAGTCTACAAACAGACATATATATCCCTTTGAATATTTACAGTTTCTAGTCATTGAACTTCTTATAGCTATTGCTCCGCTGAAATCTGTGGCTACATGAGCGAAAACACGTGTGAGTGTCACTCTGGGTGCTGGAAGATCTGACATCTGCTGTCCGCAGGCCTTGCCTTTAAATCTAGCACATCTAACGCAAGCGTGAATGCATTTCTTCACTTCACCTCTGCCATGAATCGGCCAGTATTTGAGTCTTATGTTGTATAGTGTGCTTTGTATGCCAGAATGTAACAATTTCAGATGGTAATGCTGTATTATAATAGCAGTTATGTGATCTCTAGCAGGTAGTATTATAGGATGTGCTTGTGAATAAGGAATGTCAGAGTTGCGAATCCGTCCTCCTACTTTTAATATATTATCTGAATCTAGGAACGGATTCAACTTCCTAATTGGACTTGAAGTGAATGTGGAAGACTTTAGTTTCTTAGTACTTGTTGATTTGTCTAAGTTTTGTGTGACGTCATGTTGCACAGTGTCTGTGTGAGTTTGGTTGTGAGTTTGCTCAGTGGCATGTGACTCTGATTGAGCTTGTGTGGACTGTAATTCTTTTATCTCTCTTGCAAATGAATGCTGTTGGGTTTCGCGCATTATGAAATTATGTGAATTTCTAAGCTCTGAAACAGTTAAATAATTTACACACCTTTGTTTTTTGTTTTTTAGATTGTGTGTAAATCTTAATACGTATGCAACTATTCTGATTAAACGTGGAAAGCTTGAGTAATTGCAGAATAGCTTGTAAAAAAATGATGTGTGTGTGTACTCATGTGTGTCAGTGCAAATGTTAACAGCTGCTTGACCTTGTGTGGCAAGATTATCTACTGGAAGGTCAGCCTGAGAATGTATCCTAGTAATAGGCCAATCTGACTGCATCTGCATTAACCATGGTGGGCCTTGCCACCATAAGAGGCATGAAGGTAAGGTATTGGGCATAATACCATGTGTTTTTACATCTGCTGGGTTAGATTTGGTATCACAGTGGTTCCAGCTGTCAGCTTTGGTAGTGTCAATGATATGCATAAGACGGTGTGATACATAAGTGTCATGTTTGTGTTTGTATGGTGATTTGATCCAACTTAGTACAATAGATGAATCTGTGAATAGGTAAGTTTCGCTAAGGTGGCCTGAGAGCGCTGCCTTGAGGTATTGCAGCTTAGAAACACCCGGAAGGTCGACGCTGTCTACGCACGCGTAGAATAAGTTCTTGAAGGCTGGCCATTCTCGATAATTGCCGGTGAATTTTGGTAATTCCAGTCTGTTTAGCTTGATATGTGGTTTATGTTCATCGTTTATCGCCGTCGAAGAAAAGTGACTGGAACGTGGCGAAGCCGTCATGGCGTTTGTGCGATGGGAAACAATAGGTCCCGTTAATATTGCGTCCATTTTGGCTTTAATGGAAAAATACCTTGATTCGAAAAGTTCTCGTTCTGCTTCATGCGCTTCTTCTCTCGACGGGCTGCTATCTAAGCCTTCTATTTGAAGCTGTATGTCTTCGAATCGCTGGAATGTTGAAGTTATTTCTAATTCCCGCACGTGGACTTCGTGTAGGTTGCTTCTATCTGGTTCTAGTTCGAAGCTATTCATGTAGTTTGATAATCTTGTTAAGCGCCCTTTCACTGCACTTCTCTGCAGTTTTAGCGTTTCGATATCCATGTTGATCTCGAAATGATTGTAACAAGTTGAATGGTGGCCGCAGATATCTCGTCATCTATTTCTCGTGGCGGCGTGGTGCTGTATTTTCTTGAAATACACAAGCAGCGATGTCGTAGTAATCGTGCTCTTGTTTTTGTAGTACTTTTTCTTGACTTGGAATTGTTTTTCGTTCTTGATGATCTTTGATTGTTCTTGGTTGCAGCGTGGTGCTATTTTTTTTTTACGTGTTACGTCGTAGTAGAAAAGTTGTAAAGATGTGTAGTGAAGTTGTTTTTTCAACTTGTGTTTGTTCGAGGTTTGACTCGTTTGTTCCCGTTTGGTAGTGGGGATTGTTGAATCGTCGGTAAAGCAGAGCCGAACGATGTCAATCTTTTTATTGTAGTTTCGATTTGGTGGATAAATTGCCCAACGATGCTCCTAGATGTCGCTAGTCGTTGCGGCGCTCGTATTGTAACTTGTCAGTGCTCTGTCGGTGAAATGGTGCTCGTGTTTTGTTTTTCTTTTGACCGCTGGTGTCGCTGCTGTTGACGCTGCATGCCCGTTCTCGCGAACTTCACTTCTTTGCTTGTCACTTTTGCAAGCAGCTATCAAGCAACGAGCAAAAGTAAATATGTCTACCAAGATGGCGTTTACGAAAATCACTTTTGCACGGCTTCGAAGGACCAAATGTTAAGGATCCTAGCTGGTTCCTATTTGATTAAAACACTGCACTTCACTATAGATACGTTTATTTACTGTTATTACACCTTTAGATACAGTTTTACTATTTTATACGAATTTAAACACCGGAGCGCGTGTCGCTCGCCACATGGTTGATTTGCAACAGAAAGAGACAGATAGATATACATAAGTACATAATTTAGTATGTATAATAATAAACACGGTTCACAATGTAAGTTGTACGTTGATTTTATATGTTATGGTGTTGGTAATTTTAGGGTCCTCTGATAAAATCACAATGCGGTCATCAGTGGGGTTCACATAGTTCAAGTTTGTGCGGTTCACAATGTAAGTTGTAGATTGATTTTATATGTTGTGGTGTTAGCAATTTTCGGGCCCTTTGATAAAATCACAATGTGGTAATCTGCGGGGTTCACATAGTTAAAGTTTGTGCGGTTTGTTGAGATGTTAGCAATTTTTAGACAGTTTGATAAAATCACAATGTGGTAATCTGCGGGATTCACATAGGTAAAGTTTGTGTGATTCACAATGTAAATTGTACGTTCATATTATATGTTGTGGTGTTAGCAATTTTGGGCAATCACAAACTGACCTAAGAGTACATTATTTAATGTTTGAACATTGTGAAAAGAGCATGTTTTAATGTTTGAACATTGTGAAAAGAGCATATTAAATGTTTTGCCTTATGAGAACGCTTCAAGTTCACTCGGTCATTTCATTGGCAGCACTCGTGAGGGAATCATAAAAATTGAAACGCGCCTTTTTGTTCGAATTTTATTCTATTATTGTGTAGTGTTGTGTAACTATCTTTGTGTTTTCATTGTGTTTAGTGAGTTTCGTACCAACTTTTAGTGTTATATAAGTAAAAGTTCTAATTTATATCGGCATATATGCTCATGCTTTTCGAGACAAAGTTTTTTGATGTTATAATTTCAATTTTATGTATGCAGCATTTTTTGTGTTTTGTCGCAATGGTATAGTATGTTTTTGTTTCTGTGTGTTTTTCGTTTGTGATTTTGTATTTGTTTTTATGTTTTGTATGTTAGTATAGGCACAAATAACATAATATTAATAATATACTTTTTTAGTAGTTGATAATAAAATATTGGAGTGATTTTAATAAGCTTTTTATTTTTAGGAATATACATCATTCGTGGTTCTGGGCGTTGCTTGCTCACACGACTAATTGCACCGGGCTTCATTTAGAGATCAAGCAGTGCAACTAGGCTTGTGCAACGATAAGGACCTTGTGATGATGTACACATTGCGTTATTGACAAAAGTTCAAGTTATGATTTTAACATTGTGAGGATAGCAATGTTACTATTACATCCCTGCAATGTGGCACAGTGATGGTTGCTATTGCAAATGTTATAGTAACATTGCTATCCTTACAATGTTAAAACCACAACTTGAACTCTTGTCAATGCTCCCACTGCTAGAACCACAACTTTGAGGTTGCCAATAACGCAAAGTGTACATTGTTAGAACCACAAGACCCTAACATGATATTGCTCTTATCGCAATGTTAGCATTGTTGTCCTTCCAATGGCAACATTGCAATCCTCGCAATGTTAGGTGCCTCCTCTGCTAGAACCACAACTTCGAGGTTGCCAATAACGCAAAGTGTACATTGCTAGAAACACAACTTCGAAATTGCCAAAAACACAAAGTGTACATTGCTAGAAACACAACTTCGAGATTGCCAAAAACACAAAGTGTACATTGCCAGCACCACAATCTTAAACGTTGCGCAAATCCAAACTTTAAAGTTGTTTTTCTAGCATAATATACGTTGCTAGATTATAAAGGTAAAACGTCGCGATTTTTCTAAGATAAAAATTGTGAAATAGGAGCCGTCAGAGTAAAATTGTGAAAATTTGCGGTTGTGAAATTCGCTATGTGGTAAGTCACAAAGTAAAAACCTTCACATTGTCTTATTCACAATGTTTTTTCACAAAATTAAGGTTGCTGCGCCAACAAACCAACTATGACGGCTCCTATTTCGCAACTTTTTCTTGTTAATTTCACAATAGTTTTTTCTCCGTGTAGTACTTGTGGTAGTATGGAACCCTCATTGTCCGAGTCGCAAGTACGAGTCAGACTTCACAGCTTTATTAGATAGCATATTGGTATAGGTAAAATAAACCTTCTAACCTCTCCCTAGATGGGTGTCGTATAATGTACAAGGCAGACCATCGGCCTGGAGCTGAGCTTCTCTCTACGATCTACGGTTTTATGATCCAAAACTCAATACTATACCCATCACAAACATAATATTCGTAACGTAATAAGTCACACATTTCAAATGTCATAAGGTTCACTTTTTTATGCATAGGTTGTGAAATTCTCTGCCGGAGTTGGTGTTCCTCGAAACGTAAAATATGTGGTGACTTTGAAATTTACAGTCAATAGTTTTCTAATTTATTTTCCTAGTCGACATCATGGCTTAACAACAGGCAGGGTGTTCTAGAACGCAAACCTAATCCGAGACAAAACAAAAGTTCTGATTAAGAGTAAACAAGCCGGTCACTTCTCCACAGAAACGGGGAAGTAATAAATATTACTCCACTATGTAATGTTGTAGGTCCAAGACTAAGTATTATGTCCATTTGTGTCTTCATTATCTATGATTGTATATTGATATCAATTCTAACGCCAATTTGGACGTAAATAAATAACATAAGGAGTACCTACGAAAACTCTAAAATAAGGTATCAAGTGGCATAGTTTAGTCCATCAAAATTTCAAATAACTTTAGTTGGAATAAATTAGTTCAGTAGTTTATTTATCACAATCCTGCAGCCAAAGATCGATATGAAAAAAATTGCGAACTCTTCTTTTTCTCTTCTTTCTCCCTTTCCCACACTTTGTTTGATGAAGAGAGCATGCTTTTTAGCTACGCCCACCGATGAGTTCTAGCCGCCGGGCGGTGCATCCTTAATGTGGAATGGTAAATTGCTGTACAACTGATGGGCTAACAAATAGTTATCTAATTTGCGTGATTAATAATTATAATCCGTGTATAGATCATGATAATAATGATTATTTTTATCAATGGGTTTTTTGGGAGCTATTCCGTTGTAACTTATATTTTTTAATGGATATAATATATATTTATTCTATTTACAATTTTAATATGGTTTTCGACTGTACCTAATTCAATTTGGTCATTTCCAGGTATACCGTATAAATAAGCTTGCACTAAACGTGTATTGTAGGTAATCAGATAAAAATGAAAAAATTATGAATGATGTATCAGTTTAGGACCTGGGTATGCCCTAATACTGCATCCAGAACCAATAGGGACTCCCTATTAAGGGGGCGGTCTTCCCTATTAGGGAGGGGTAGATACATTCGTACATTTATCTACTTGTAATCTTATACAAAGTAGACGTAACATAAACTTTTTGAGAAATTTCTCAGTGCATTGAAGTATAAGACATAAATAATCTTTTTTTTTATGGTTACAAAATATTTTTTACAATTAATCAATTAGGTAACGTAAACCATTTGTCTTAGTGTCGGTTCCTCTGATAATTATTTAAAACATAAAAAAACAACAACGAACAACTAGGCAAAAAATAGCAATAGATATACAAAGTGTAAAAAAAAGTATAAGGGTAGGTTTTAAAAGGTAAGGTTTTGAAGGGTATGTATGTACTCATCCTTATAAACAACATTTAGCCAGCCTTGATCTCGCGAAAAAAAGTTCAGCTGTTCTTTACAAAAAGTTAACTGACCTTGGACAAAACGTATTTTCGCGATTTCAGGGTGGCGCCATACTAAAAGTTAAATAAATCAATAAATATTGGGGGACATTTTACACACAAGCAATCTAGCCAAGCCAAGCTTGAAAAAAAAATTGTTCATAATGATGAGTAAATTATATTGTGGTACCTTTTTGTTACACATTATAATTATTATATTATATTCCTACGAGTCATCGTGATACAATACGACCGAGCAAGCGCCTGCCGCTGCTTCAGCTTCCTACCTACACAATACATGTAGGCGGTATAAAGAGAAACAATGCGTAGGCGCCTACGCACCGATCCGACCACGCTCCGATCCGCCGGTTACCAGAGGCACACAAACACGCAATAAGGCCGCCACTTGTTCCAATATTTAAGTTTATTAAATTATTTCTGTGTAATTCTTGGTGTGAACAATAAAGAGTTAATCAATCAATCAATCAATCGCCGATCTCGCCGGCGAGGTCGAGGACTCCCCAGATCTGTCAGAAGATCGGTTAGATTATCTCCAAATAGTCAACCAGTTCAACCTACTAGGGCCCCAGGGCATACCCCTTCTGAGGTGCCAGGGCAAGTCTGACCTACGAACCTCGGTTCGTACCGTCTTAGGTGCCCTTGAGCTAGACTAGGCCGAGCGCCATTTGCGCTTGCCTAAAGTCCGGTGACCCTGTAGAGGCCATCAGAGGCCAACAGCAAAAGTAATAAAAAAATATATATATTGGCTCCTACGCATTGTTTTCTTTATACCCCTGTTCGCTCAGTTCTCGATATATATTTTTTATACATAGGATGTCCGGGTATTAATTAGCTTTATCCAGGCCTAAAATGTACGATTTCGTATTATTGACTTGCACCTTATTTTTTCTGGATAAGTCATCTCATCATCAGCCCGGAGACGTCCACTGCTGAACGAAGGCCTCCCCCTTAGACCGCCACACTGTACGACAACCTGCCACTTGCATCCACCGGTTGCCCGCGACCTTTACAATGTCGTCGGTCCACCTAGTGGGAGGCCTTCCTACGCTGCGTCTTCCGGTTCGCGGTCGCCACTCAAGAACCTTTCTTCCCCATCGGTTGTCAGTTCTTTGAGCAATGTGGCCTGCCTATTGCCACTTCAACTTGCAAACCTTGCGAGATATGCCGGTAACTTTGGTTATTTGGCGAATATCCTCGTTCCGGATTCTATCGCGCAAAGTAACTCCGAGCCTAGCTCTCTCCATTGCCCGTTGCGTGACTCTGAGTTTCTTCAAAAGGCCAGCAGTTAAAGACCACGTTTTAGTTCCATATGTCATCACTGGCAACACACACTGGTCGTAGACCCTTGTCTTCAGACACTGAGGGATTTTGGACGAGAAGATATTACGCAATTTCCCGAATGCTGTCCATCCGAGTTGGATTTTTCGGGCGACCTCTTAATTGAAGTTGGACCTACCTAACTGAACAGTCTGTCCAAGGTAGTTGTAGTGGTCAACAACTTCGAGAGTATCGTTCCCAACGACAACCGGTACGGGCACAACATGGACATTGGACATGATCTTTGTCTTGTCCATGTTCATTTTAAGACCCACCTGTTGGGAATCATTACTGAGGTCGCTGAGCATAGTATTGAGGTCCTTCAGCGACTCTGCCATGATGACTATATCATCGGCAAAGCGAAGGTGAGTGATGTATTTGCCATTAATGTTGATGCCGAATCCGTTCCAGTCCAAGAGCATGAAAACGTCCTCCAATGCGTTCGTGAACAGTTTCGGAGAAATAACGTCTCCCTGTCTCACGCCTTTCTGCAATTGGATTGGTTTCGTGCTCTTGTCCTGCAACCGAATTGACATTGTGGCGTTTCTATACAAAAACTTGATTGCTTCGATATACCTATAGTCGATATGACATCGCTGGAGGGACTGCAACACCGCCCAGATCTCGATTGAATCGAAGGCTTTTTCATAGTCCACAAACGCTAGACATAACGACCGATTATACTCCTCAGTCTTCTGTATAATCTGGCGAAGCGTGTGGATGTGGTATACGGTGCCAAAGCCTTTACGGAAACCGGCTTGTTCGGGAGGCTGGAAGTAATCAAACCTGCGTTCGAGACGGTTCGTAATGACTCTCGAGAACAGGTTGTATACATGGCTCAGGAGTGAGATGGGCCTATAGTTCTTCAATAAGGTGTTATCTCCTTTCATGAAGAACTGCACCACCACACTTCTGTGCCATGCTTCAGCCGTAGTACCTTCGTGAATGACGAAATCGAATAACTTCTGGAGGATTAAAAGTACCGGTTTACCACCCGCTCTCAGTAGTTCTGTCGTTATTCCGTCCTCACCTGGCGCCTTGTTATTCTTAAGCTGTCTGAGAGCCATTCTAATCTCGTACAGGCTGACGTCTGGGATGTCCTCAGTGTAGTGTCGGGTCAGTTTAGCTCTTGTGTCCCGAGCATTACTGACAATGGGTTGCCGTGTTGAGATGTACAACTGTCCATAAAACCTCTCGAGCTCTCTCAGAATCTGTGGCTTCGACGAAATGATACTGCCACCTTCGATCTTCAGCTTCGTTATTTGGCTCATAAGTCATCTATTTTGTCTCTATTATATACCTACCTACTCTCTCGCAAGGCAAAGAGAAGACTAGAATTCTCTTGTATTTCGTGAAACTTAACTAAGTATTCCTCTGAGTATTAATGTGTTGTGATTTTATAAGCAAAAGATAAATATTATTATGTAAGCCGTGGTAGCCTAATTGGGAGACCGCTTGTCTTGAAATCGTGAGGTCGCGGATTCAAGCCCGGGTCTGTACCAATGAATTCTTCGGAGTTTATGTATGGATTTTCATACCACTGGCTTTTTCGTTTAAGGAAAACATCGTGGGGAACCCTGACTTGTATGTCAAAGTCTGAATCCATTATACTAGCCCAGTCAATCTACGAGACCCTGCGAGGGTAGGTCGAAGTCACGTAGTGAACTACAGGGTGAAACATGGGTTGTCGAGTTTTTTAATTCATGAGCAATACCTTAGGGCACAGAATAAAATAATACTACTACGTACTTAGGGGGTCAGAAAACTCATCTTATTTTCATCAAAAACGGCTGTCCCACACAAAAAAAAACAATAACGCACGACGAAATGTATAGAACAGCTGATTTACTTTTTAATGATTTCCGCTTTGATTTCATAGTAAAAGTTGTTCATTATATGATTTCATTGAACCCGTACGATGTTGCTCATGAATTCAATAACATCCGACTAGTACTGGAGCATTTGGATTGTCTCTAGACTTTCATCGGTCTGGATACAATCCTTTTGTTTTTTTTTTTGTGTAGTAGGCTAAGTAGTTCGTCTTTGTGGTTTGTTGTAGTTAATAAAGGCTTAAACCTAAAAATAATACTTCCTGTATAATATTAGAATTGTCGGCAGAGGTGTTATTGTAAAATAAAATTTGCTTGTGTTAAAATATATTTATTTTGTTTTTCAGATCAGTGTAATTTCTTTCGATGCTATCTTTGGCTGTGAGAGCGGTTTTCCAGTTGCATTAATTTTCCAGAGTCTCCTCTCTCGCTAACTTCTTCAATAAACACTTATAATATGAGTTCACGAAAAAAAGAACTAAAAAAAACTGAAATGTTATAAAAAAGGGACTTGAAATAAACAATCTATTTATTACTACATTTTATTTGTTTATATCGGGAATATCTCAGTATGATTGTATTTACGGTGGTCAAATGGTGCACTAAAAAATAGAAAAAAGTAAATCTGTAATTTCACTTGCATTATTGTAAACATAATACTTCTTTTATTTTGGCATAAACCTTTATCTACAACAAACTACAAAGACTACTTAGCCTACTACACAAAAAAAATACAAAAGGGTTGTATCTAGACCGATGAAAACTCAATGAATGTTCAAACCCACTACCAGTAGGCAGCGTACCCAGCATGCTGGCGGCATTGCCACGCTGAATGGCAATGCTTATGCGTTGGGCCGAAAAAACGCCAGCATAATACTTATTATTAAAAAAAATGTATTTCCTTCATTCAGATACTATTTTGGAAAGTAACGAGTAAAAATCGCAAATATTTTTAAAACAATTTATTTGCATTAAATTACAATCATATTACACTAAAAAAATATTATCACATTATTATCCGGGTCAGTGCCATTCAGGGTCATTTTATGACGTAGAGATTCTTTACAAGACTTAGTTCGTGAACACACGTTTGCCAATAGATTATTATATTATGTGTGAGAGAATCGTTCAGCTGTGCTCTCGTTTTTGTTGAAGTTGACGCCTCGCAGCATCCATCCGTAGCCGGGCTGCACGCGAACGTTCTCGTCGATGAATCTGTCGTCAGCTGAGACGAACTGGGCGAGGTACATTCGCCGTGGTCGGGTAGAGGTGTTGTGGGAGCTTCCGTGGATGAGCAGACACGAGAAAAAGACCACGTCTCCGCGCTCAGCGACCACAGGGGTGGCCTTCTCGAGCGGCCACCTTTTCTGTAAATTATTTTATGATTAGCAATTGCTTCTTCGTAACGTTCGGGTTGTTAAACCATCTATAGACGACAAGATTATGATATATTTGGTATATTGCAAGTGTCCAGCTTGATTAAACGTGAGTAAATCCGTATAAATACAATAAAAATGTTTCTTGTGTGCTTTCCAAGCTGCATCTTTTGAGCTTTTTTTAAAATAAAGTATGTGATATGTTTGTTTTTAAATATGTCTGATACATTTTATAAGTAATTCTAGTCTGTAAGTAACTTGAGCAATTATGTCATTATTCGCTAAGACGCATCAACAAAATAAATACAAACTATTTATGCCTGAAGCGTCATAATGAATCATAATAATAATGTCATCCATACCATAATTAATTATATAGGCTTACAGACCCGTGTAACCGAAAAGCCTATAAATAAACAGTAAAATTAGAATAAAAAACAGTCAATATCCAAACTCAACAAAAGCCGTCACAGACGAAGCGTCCTCTCAGTTAACGGTGCTCATTCTGCGATCCCCAAGCCGCCTGCCAAGCGTGGGGATTAGAGGCCAGAGGCTTCCAGCAGTGGACGTCTTCTGGCTGATAACGTAACGTATACTATACGTAGCATCTTCATCGTATCTGACGGCCTTTATTAATATACGATGGACTATTTACCTTGTCAACAAAGTGGTAGTTGTCTTCTTCTGCGCTTTCGTCGTCGGGAAGAGGTCCTAACTTGTGTGAGCCGGGGTACACGTGTAGACCACCGTTCTCAGGGTTGGCAGCATCTAAGTGGACGAAGGCAGCAATCGGGGAGCTGTTCACGTAGGGGAAGTAAGGGTAGTCCTATGGAAAATAACAAATTAGATACAAAAAAACTTTCACGCTTAGAATGTTATGGGCAAGCGTGATGTTTACCACCAGGCGAAGGCCTCGCTTATCTCGTAGTCCATTGCATGAAAAAGGAATTCACGAAAATAAATTGTGACATCTAGAGAATATCTTTTTGGAAATCGTATACTCTTTCGTAATTAAGATCAATGTTACATATTTTGGTACATTAACATTAACGTGACCTTGAGGAACAGAACAGAGTATGACGCCATTGCAAGCTCTAATTGAAATAAATTGAAACTGTTCTGCTCAATATCCATAGACCAATAATTCATTCATTAATTCATTCAATTGTGCTAAAAATAGGTATCTTATGATTTCTTTAAGTGAGGAAAGAATCTCACTGAAAGCAAAGGCAACTCAATCAATCAATCGATTTCACGCAAAGCAAAGCCTTATTTAGTTCTAGTTTTAGCTTTTCAACCTACTTCGAAAAAGAAGGTTCTCAATTCGACTGTACGTTTTTTTGTATGTATGTATGTTACGCGATTACTCCGCCAATTATGAACAGATTTAGATGTTTTTTTTTTTGGTTGGTAGAGGTTTTTTATTTTTTGTTTTTTTTTGTCTTCAGAGGTGGTCCCATATACATTTTATCGAAATCGGTTCAGTAGTTTGGTTTTAAAATAATATAAAATTATTAGAAAATATGAAGATGTCAGATATCATCCAGGTATTCGAAGTTGAAGTCAGTTGTATTTTTCTTTTAAAGTAATTGACATTGTGACGATTATTTTGAAAATAAAACGGAAAATTTTAATAGTGCAATATTACAGTACAGTGAATCTCGATTTGCACATATATACTAATAGAATCTTAGCGTAGTTCACAAGAAAGCAAATTCTAGGCATCCTATATCTAAAGTTACAAGATATAGAACCAGATGGCCCAGATGGTCCGAAAAAAAGGTAAAAAACAGTTTGAGTTACCTGGTGCATAGGGTACAAAGCACCCTTGGATGGGGGCTTGTAGTGAGCCTTCGTGTGGTGCAACATGATGTTTGGGCACTCCATGAGGTCTTCGACGATGTCCAGCACTCTCTTGTTGGTAAGGAATTGACCGAAACACGCATGGTGGCTTTGGAGGTTGTGGATTCCTTTAACCTGTAAGTAAAATTATGTTTATTTATGCGAACAGGTGACAATGAAACTGGTGAAACTGGTGGCGTGCCTTGGGAGGGGCGCATGTACAACAATATAATATGATGATAGTGAAAATTTTTTTTTTATTTTTTTTTTATACCCATGATTTGTTTGCCCTGCATTTTTAGACAGAATAGTTTAATTCTATTAAAAAAATAAATTTATTTAAATTTTGAAAAATATAAATCTAACTGTCCTTATTATCATGTCATGTCATGACGGATGCTCCGGTCAGTCTTCGGGTGGGTGACCGTGAGTGGCATTTATTTCTGAGCGCTACCGTGGGTCAGATGACACGTTAAATTCTTGGTCCCGGTTGTTTCTTCTAGTTTCTATATTAATATTCCTTCGGGCGGCACATTTACTCTGACACTAGGGCTGGCCACTCAGCCTATACGAACTTACTTTTATATAGAACATAGTAACATTGAAATTAATCTATTTTAAAAATATATACTCATGATCCCTTATCATACAGCTTTAAGTTACCTCTACAGAAAAGCAAAAAAAAACACTTCGCTTACCGTGTAAGGGCTATCACTGATTCTCAAATCGTCATCTCTTTTGCCAACCCAAGACTGTTCCATGATGGCCTGGTTCTTCCTCTTAAAAAGAGCGTCGTATTCCCTTGACATCTCATCAACCTCATCTTTTGTAAGGGCATCCTTCATAAGGATGTACCCATTGTCCTTGTAGAACTGTTTCTGTTCGGCTGTAAGTCCAACCATGACTGATGAGTATCTCTTGACTGCTGGACACTGACTGATTTGTTCCATCTATGCAGCCTCTATTTATACCTCGCACAAATCCGTCAACAACAACCAATAGCAGATAATTTATGGTGACCTGAGCCCATGTCCTCTGAGGTCACCATGCTGATAACAGCGTTTGAAACACAAAACTATGATTTTCGCTGTAATGATTATGGGGTTATCAACGGGTAATTTATATAAGACCTTCTATGACGCGCATAACTTGGAAAAAAGTTCTTATTCGGTTGCAATATACCTAGTTGCAATGTAGGTACTTCTTCGTGAATTATATTGCACAGATATACAATTTAAATGAATTATCATGGGCAAATAATGGGATCGAGAAATGAATGCCCTAGGGTTATGAAAGGTAGGTATGCTAACGAAACGACATGATGTAATTTTAAGTGTTCGTATTTCAATATTGGAAAAGGGAAAAAAACTCAGTCTGCATGTTTGAACTGGAGTCAAATGGTCGTCAGTTTGGTTAAAAGAGAGCAGAGGTGAAAAAAATTGTGCCAAATGACTGAATTATTCTGATGGACGTACCATACGTACGACTCTACGTCCCACAGAAGGGTGCTCAAAGGGGAATAAAATCAGTTTTTTTTTGATCCCATAATAGCACTAAGCCAAAATTTTGATTGGTGCTTCTTCTGGGAATATGCTAGGTGCTCATTTCATGGGTGCTCAAAAAATTGGTGCTCAATAGGGAATACCCCCCACAGAAAAGCAAAAGCCTTAATTGGTTTTAAAAGATCAAAGATATGCATAGATTCATCCTATAATGTTTATCGAAATTGATTCTTATTTCATATTTAACTATTTAGTAGTATTTTTTGGACCTGGGTATGTCCTAAATCAGCATCTAGAACCACTGGAAGACGGGCAACAGCGTCCTCTCGGTTAACGGTGGTGAGCATTCTGCGATCCCCAAGCCACCTGCCAAGCGTGGGGATAAAGATAATGGCAACCTATTACGGGTAGAGTTTCGTCCAGCAGTGGACGTCTTCTGGCTGCTGTGATGAGAGTTGTACTCTAAGCTAGTTGCACTGACGCTGCATGTGAATGCACGTGTAACAGCGTCAGCGCAATGGCATCTCCAAACGGCCGTGTCCTTAAAATGGCTCATTCTAAACTCGCCCCAAAGTTAATCACCACCCATAAAGATTTCCAGACAACCTGTATATAAAACTGTAATATCATCATCATTATTATCTACATCAGCCTCATAATCAACCTGTTGGTACCTAAATATTAAAACAAATCCTTATCGAAAAAAATTTCGTCTACTCATGTAATTAAACCTATGGCCTATGATAACTGGATAATTCCCAGTCATGATATACAAACAATCTATACCTAATATAAACAAAGATAATTGTTTCAAAAACAAAGTATGATATGGGAAAAAAACACATTGATGTAATTTGACTTACGTAACATTTCTGCCATGTTTTAGCAAAATTATCGGTGGTGGCCATAAAGATATCGTTGTTTTCCATAACAATAATTATGTGATAAATGTATTTATCTAATTTAAATTTAAAAAACAACTATTTAGCTGCCCAACTTATCCTGAATCTGTTGTGTATCATGTCAAAAAAATGGAAAAACGATACAAAAAATAGTGATCAACATTTTGGATTGATAGATAGAAAGTAACTTATGAAAATAATGAAGTCATCGATAAAACACCTTCACATGTGAGTAGAAGAGCGCCTCAGATTTTCCGGTACCGTCACACTTTACCGTTCATTTTCCGGGCTGAAAAACATATGTGTTAATCCATCGTATAAGCTATGATCGCTTTTAATTTCACTCAATAATTGAGGCCTTAAAAGCTTGAAAAAATATCAAACGCCTACTCCTTGGAAGATCTAGCTCCTGGGTATATAATCAAAGCGCCTACTCACTCATTTGCAGACTTTCAACATTTTTATTAATGTTTAATACTCATTTTTGTTTTATTTATACGGGAAACTCACGTTTAATTAAATAGGATACTCCGACTATAGTTTCGATCACATCCGGTGACCTTTTTCAAAGAGTGAAAACAGAGCCCGGCGCACGTGCAGCTGCGTCCTGCTTAGCACACCAAAAATGCAAACAAAAATGTGTCAAAACCACGTCAGTTTTCATAATAGATAAAGACTTTTAATACAAATACAACCACTACCAAAAGATGTTACAATTAGAAGGAAGTTATTTGTGAAACTTATCTTTTCAGTGTATGGAGCAGTTCTTAAGCTAGCCTGAACATGGTGTGGCGCTATTCAATTCCAGCTCCCTAATTAACGCTCAGATCATAGGCAGGCGTTGCCTCTTACTGCCGAGCGTCATAATTATAAATATGTCCTATACAGGGTTAGTTCTAATCAGTTAGCATCATTTTAAGGGCATATTCTGTACATCAAAATAAATAACTTTTACTAAAGGGCCTACATTGAAATCGCGAAAAAGCTAGCTACAAAATATACTTCAAACATTTGAAAAATAGCAATTAGCTACAAGTTTCAAGGAAACCTCTTGTTACTTTGAAGTTAGTCCGTTTTTATGGTTGTTTGAATGTATGTGTGTAGATAAAAGTGTATAAAGTGTACAAATAAATATTTCAATAAGTACCAACAGTAATTATTATCTTCTCCAATATCTGTTTAGAATGTTTATTATGATGAATGTTATTTAACTAGCAGTTGCTTGGAGGAGCTACTTTGCCGGTTAGTAAATCCATCCGCAGTTGTCGCTAAACGTACAAGTAAGTTAGCCACACGGATTTCCTAACCAGAAGATAGCTAAATCTTCCAAGATTACACATTTTTTTTATGCAATGGACCGACGAGGCTATTGGGACGTTCGTCGTAAGCATCACACCTGCCCATTACAGTAGCTTTGCCAGAGTTGTGAACTTGCTAACAAAATCCTACGCCGCACTGCACTGCGCTTACACCGAGAGATATTAGATGTCAAATCTCTCCACGAGGAAAGTATGATGTAATATTTTAGGTAAAAATTGTTATGCATATCAATTTTAGTTCATTTTATCGTCTTGCTTGAACATTGACCGTAACGAGGGACTTCGCTCGGGCGAGGCTCCTCTGCGAAGTCCCTGTTACGCTCAAGGTTCAATATGCCGCCCGTGACGTAAGACACTGCATTATCCTCTCGGTGCATAATGTAATATTATAATTATTATACAGTGATTGTATTATTGTGATTATTTGGTGTAAAGTGATGATTACTTATCTACCTGTTTACATAAATGTGAGATAAAGCTATCCAAACTAATGTTTCCTGGTTAAAATATTACGCACATTTAAAGCAACAAAAATATTATTTTAAAATAAACTAAGTTGTCAACATGTTTACTTCTTGATAATAGGGGTTAATTGACGTTGATAATTGGGGGTTAGTACGCAAATTGTTTTGAGGTTAGAGTCAGTCAGGTACAATGATAAATACGGAAAGTTGAATCACAGAATTTTTACTCTCACCTAATTTTGACACTTTTTGTTTTATTTATGCTAAGGAGTACTCACATTTAGGTATGTCAACTTCACTCCTTGAAAAAATTAACCGGGTGTGATCTCAACTATAGTCGTATCTGACTTAACAATCCCGTAAAGAGGTGAAAGGGTAGTAAAGATTGCATTAAATATATTTAAAAAAATTATGTCACGGCGATCAAACTTTGTACATAATTATGCTGTGATATCTGAGTAATATTGCTACCTTGTCTGTGGTTATGAAGATTTTGATGATTTAAGTATACAAAGTCAAAAGAATAAAATTAAAAAAAAAGCTTACTTAATTTTTACATCAGTTCTGTCATGCTTTTTTGTGGTTATTGTTTGTCTAACAAAGTATACTTGACCTATGCTTTTGTTCTTACACAACACAAATTAATAACGTAAAAAAAACAAAACTATAAAAACCTCCTATTTTGAAGTCGGTTGGAAATAGTCCGGGCGTGCTCAGTACGCATCGAAAACCTACGGCCCGACGCGGTTGAACACTGCCGCCAATTAGAATCGACTCGTGGGGCGGCATCATTGCCACGTTAGCTAAAGGACACTAAAATGACTATTTTATGGTGATTTTAATGTTGATTAAATTTCATATAGAAAGAAGGTTCTTACAATCCATATTTTTAACATGCTTCTATTAAAATAATTTGCTAAGACCTATGTTATCAAATCTTGGAGGTCAATCTCCACCACCGCCACAGAACATTATAAACCACTTCCAACTGCCGTATCGATTGAATTTAGTCACAGAAGTACTGAACTAAGTGAACTTTTTGTATGGACCAGCAGATTATTTTTTCGCGGTTTCAATGTTGGCCCAATATTAAACGTTGTTTGTTTTGATGTATAGAATATGCCCTTAAAAGGATGCTAACTGATTAGAACTAACCCTGTATATATTTGTGCCACCACGCGCATAATCTAGACTATCTTTGTCATCGCCCAACCAGTGCTCAACTGTTTTGGTACATTTTAGCGCTCTCTACCCATAGGTCCCAGAGTCGAGGGCTGTTTTTAAATAAATTAGTCATAACACAGCGTGGGTGTAATTACCGTGATAATCGCTAGGTGCTCTCGTTGCATCGGCCACCGTACCATACATTCAGAAAAGTCACTACCATCACAGAGTATACAAGATTTGATATATTTACTAAGTAGTATATTATACCATACTATGCTACGAAGTACACCTTTCAATTTCTAGGCTTCGACTAAAAGTATCTTATTTGAAATTTTGGGAATATTATTAAAGGGGCTAATTTAAAGAATCACGTGCAGTCGTAACAGATTTTGACGGTTTTTATGAATTTGTGTTTTCCCAATAAATATATTTGTATCTATAAGATGTGAGAGGTGAACTAGCCTTTTTGTAATTTCTATAAATTTTAGACAAGAAGAAAAAAATAAAGCACATTTTTTACTGCGATCTATCTTTTATTCTAAAGCTGAATGAGATAGGCCACATTTGGCGGAGCAAAAATATAGCAGTTACGCAGATTCGTGCGAGTTACGTTCGATTTTTGAGGTTTCAGATCCATTTTTAATTTATAACCAAAGCAATAAAAAACAAAAAAATCTTTTACAAGCGTAATATAAATATTTTTTCAAAACTAAGAACGTATGAATATATGAATGATGAATATTTAAATATATTTTTTTTTCAAGAAAATTTTACTCACTTATATTTAATATACTTAGTTTGCCATGAAACAACGTCCTTAGTTTTGAAAAATTACAAAAGACTTCCACACGCTACTTTGTACGACAACCTGCGATTTGCATCCACCGTTTGCCCGCGAATTTAAGAATGTCGTCGGTCCACCTAGTGGGAGGTCTACCTATGCTGCGTCTTCCGGTACGCGGTCGTTATGAAGAACCTTTCATCCCCATCGTTTATCAGTTCCTCGAGCGATGTGGCCTGCCCATTGCCACTTCAACTGCGGTCCAATGTCCTATCCAAAGTCCAGTTCGTCATCAGCCATAAAACGTCAACTGCTGGACGAAGGCCTCCCTCTTAATAGAGGGGTGTTGCCATAATCCACAACCACACGACCGCTTGCCACGCTTGGCAAGCGGATTAGGGTCGCAGCATCTCACCACCGTTAACCGAGAGGACGCTCCCGTCCTCTGGTGGTTCTGGATGCAGTTTAAGGACATACTCAGGTCCAATTCAATATCCGGTTAAGTATGTTGTGTAATTTCTATGGTATGGACCGATATAGCTACAGCTAGATTTCATTTTAGAAATAGTCTGCAAATCTCTTCCCAGAAGAGCCTTTAAAAGCATGGTTGGCAGCGACCCTCCAATCAAACAGCTAATTGACCACTTATAATGTAAATAACAGATATAATTTTGATTTCACTAGTGTAAACTTAATGGAAATAATAATCTTACCAGAAGAGGACGTCCACTTCTATGGACGACCAAAGGACCGCCAGAGTCACCACTGCAAGTGCTCCTGCCGTTAGCTCCACTGGTGCAGATGTTGGAGGCCAGGATGCTGAATGGATAGGACCAGAAGCAGACAGCATTGGTGATCACGGGCAAGGTGACGTGGCTGAGCTGCTGGTTAGTAGTGATACTTCCACCTAGAATTCAAACATTTAGCCACACTTTGAAGTTATACATGATTAGACATTTCTACGTTCCTCCTCTAAATATACTTAGTACGAGTGCAACGTGTAATATACTGAAGGATATAATTATGTATGTACTCATCATTATGAACAACTTTGACTATAGGACCAACACTGAAATCGTATAACAAAAATTAGCGGTTCCATACAAAAATTTCATTGACTTTGGACAAAATGCATGGAACAGCAGATATTTTTTTCTCTATTTCTGTGTTGGTCCCATAGTTAAAGTTGTTCATTATGATGAGTTAAATGACCCCCTAAGATATTGGTACTGAATTAAATTTCATCATGTGTAAAGAACGAACAACCCCCAAATCGGTTAAACTTAACAATTACTTGAGGAAACGAAGTATTTACGGTCATTTTTTGAATCTGATTAGTACTGATCCATGAAGCGATTGAGATTGAAAACTTACCGTCACTGGTGAGACCGAAACCAGAGGTGACAGCGTTTTCTCCAGCGAAAGTATCGCTACCAGAAGCCAGAGCAATTGGAGCGATGTTGTCTGAAATAAATAAAAATATATAATAATCTGTCTATCATCATTAATAATAGTAATAAAAGTGTAAGCCTATTTTAGCGTCGTTAAACAGAAAGCCTGGGTATGTCCTTAAACAACCAGACCTACCGGAGGATGGGCAGCAGCGTCTTCTTGGCTAACGGTGTTGAGCATTCTGCGATCTCCAAGCCGCCTGCCAAGCGTGAGGATTATGGCAACACCCCTCTATTAAGAGAGAGGCCTTCGTCCAGCAGTGGACGTTTTATGGCTGACGACGAAACAGAAAGCGACCATCGACGAAAATCGCGTCTTGAGTACATTTGATACAATGTTAATAAGTAGCAGATTGTTTACCAAGGGAGCAAACATTGAATCCAGAGCGCAGCGAGGGTTTCAAAGAACTCGAGCTTAAAATAGTGTTGATCCCGAGGTGGACACTACTTTTTATCACCCTCTTTGAGAAAATAAGTAAGTGCAACTTATGAATAAGAATAGTACTTATCTACGTTTATTTTATTCTCATGTTGTATGGAAAGCTCTCTGTTTTTGAAATCACAGTGAAAAATAATTATTATACAACATTAAATTATATATTTTTTGTATAGGGATGACTTAAGGAGTAAAAGAGCGGGTGAAACTTCGCATGGAAAATTCTTTGTTTTAAAGTTATGATGTTATTGGATGTTGATGTTGTTGGTATTAGGATTGAATTCTGAGAAAAAAATATCGCACGTTATGATATAAAGCGGTGGATATGGGGACGAAAATAATTAGTAATTAACCCAGTGGTATGGAACATGTACAAGTATTTTGGAGCGGGTGAATTTCTTCCGTACGCGGACGTAGTCGCGGGCGACCTCTTGTTATTAAAATAAAATTGTCACATAGATGAAAATTGTTAATTTTAATTCTTTTATTTTTTCAGTTTAATCTACACTTAGCTACTTTTTACAAATAGGTACTTAGTCTTCAGCTGATGATGATTAATGGCTGCTGTTTTAGATATACAAAAAAAAATACGTTAACTAAACAGTGAACCTGCAGATGTGTAAATTATACTTTTGTCGCCTATTACTTTTCTAATAATATTTTTACTGTCTTATTCACTTTGATTATACTCGTCTAACTAGAGAGCTAGATCCTCCAACTTAAACGTAAACACTAAAACGTATTTTAAACCTATTTTAGTTAAAAAGTGTTTCGTCTTCTTTTTAACAGACTTCAAAAAAGGAGAAGGTTTTATGTTCGATGGTATGTATGTTTTTTTAATTTTTATTTATGTTTACCTATTTCTCCGTCAATTGTGGACCGATTTTAGATACTCCTTTTTTATTTGAAAGGAGGTGGTCTCATATTAATTTGATGTCGGTTGATTATTATTTTGAATAAGTTATTTGTTTCAACCTCAATTTCATAATTCGAAAAAAAATTACACAATACGTTTTAACTAACATAGGTTTAAAAGAAGTATTAGTGTTTTGCTCGTATGCATAAGACGGACTCCTAACATTCACCACGTTTTAACTATGCTCAATTATTATGCACATTTTTGATTTTACATTATCATTATTTTACTCTGCCCAAAAATCTTGTTAAGCATATTTTTTGTTGTAGCTATGGTATGATAGTCATAATAAACAACTTTAAAACGTGTTAGATAGATTATCAGACATAACAGGAAGATAAACAATAAAACACCTGAATAAAGAGAGATATAAAAGAACTGAGAGAGAATTAGAATATTATGATAACAGCTGGGACAAATAAGCACAAGCACCATGTTCACGTGCATTTTTCCTGTTATCTCTATCTCTACATATATAATAAAAGTGGAGATCGAGGACCCTAGTGTAAGATTCCTACGTAACGTGGAAGTAAAATCTGGTATTGGTGAATCAAGAATTAAAAATGTTGCTTGCGCGATTTAGGTAAACTGTCTTATAAACCTTAAATAGAACTTTTTTTATTTTTGCACTATTATTTTTTTAACACTATCATTATTGTAGTAACTATGAAATATTTCTGACGTTTTCAGCTGTACATTTAGTAAAGTTTTAGCAATTTTACTATTTTCTACATAATACGCATTTTTTTATGCGCCATCTGGTGAAACAGTCGTTTTGTCCCGTTTTTTCTTTTGTTTTCTGTCTGTCTGTCTGTCCGAGATAAACTAGAAAACTACTGAACAGATCTTTATGCGGTTTCTATAAATATGTGTAGAAAAGGTCTGGTCAACACATAGGTCAACACAGGTCAACAATTGCTGAAAATATAGATCTCATATCGGAAAAAAAATAAAAGTAAGCGCCATCTAGGCTTTTTTTTAGGAACTATAGTTGTTCGAGATGCATACTTGTTATGATTCAATAGCTGGCACCATCGCGTGTGTAGTTCGATTCATTGAAACTAGATGGCGCCAGTAGCAAAATTAACTCGCGCAAGCGTTTGTCGCCGTGCCATCGAAAGACAATTTATAGGTTGATTTACAAAATATTACGTATTACGTAGTATTTACTTACTCAATGAGGATACGTAACAAGGCGTTTTATTTTACCCTTCACGTGAATTCCTAGATCTTATAGAAGACAATAGTTGTCGAAGATAAACGTAGTTGGGATGATAACTGACACAAAAACAACGTGGCCTGTTGATGGAACTAAACATTTTCAACATATAGCTGACACTTATGCACAAAAAATACGATGGCAGCTCCCTCATTTAATTCTGCAAATGATTTAGTCGTAATTAATACAATTTTTTAGACAAGACAAGTTAAAAGATGGTCAGATGACATTAAGAATATTGGAGGGGCAATCTGGACAAGAACAGCTAAAGATAGAGAATATTGGAAACAGCTGGAAGAGGCCTATGTGTCACAGGACACGCTGATTACTAAACAGAACGTGTGTTAGCTTGAAATAATGTAATTTGTTTAATTTTTATGTATTGTTTGGTTCAGCAATAAAGGCTTAATAAAAATACTATTTTAGGATATAGTGACAAAATAAAAAGTAAAGAGTAAAGAGTCCTGTTGTACTGATCGTCAGTAAGTCACAGTAGTAAATATTTCATTATTATATAATTTGTTACAAAAAGATTCAACAATACTGAAGGGTATCCTAATCTTTATGAACAAATTTTACTATGGGGCCAAACCTGAAATCGCGAAAAAAATCTGCTGTTCCATACAAATAGTTCATCGACCTGATACAAATTGTATGGAACAGATGATATTTCTTCGTGTTTTCGGTGTTGGGCCCATAGTAAGAGTTGGTTAACATACACATTCTAGATAAATTAGTGGACCAAGTTTTACTAATCCATCATCATCATTGGCCCATTTTTACCTTAAAGTACAAGAGATAATTTATGGAGCGTCGAAATTAATTTTCACTTATTGCTAAAAATGCCTGTTTGGGAGTCATATAGATGCGGTTATATCAGGATCACACAAGATGGCATCTGGTTGTCAGACCAAATGTGTCTTATAACACGTTTGTGAGCTAACCCATAAATCTAGGCTTTGTCTTGAATAGAATATAACCTTCAGCAGTCACTTTTCTCCATCGATTATTATGGTCCTTTGCAACTGGCTCCCAGCTTCCTAATTGTACGTGTTAATTCATTAATTATTAATCGCAAAAAAAAACATGTTGAAAATAATGATAATACCCTCCAAATTGTATCATAACGTGCTTTCAAAAAAAAAAAAAATTTTTTTTTTTGGGACTTTTGTACATGTACATGTCAGTCCCATCGTATCTTCTTAACGTAGTGCTAAAAACTAATACAAACACTACTGGAAAAATTGGCGGTGCGGGTCACTTAAGGCGACTCACACAACTGAACAGCTCACGAGCTGCGTGAGCTGTGTGGTTCTGTTGAAGCGCATTTTCATTTTTTATTTTGCCTTTTCATCTATAAATTTCTTTGCTTTTAATTGTATCCTGTCCTGACCAGTGTCAAATGATTATATACTTATGACAGCAAGGAAGTGGTAACCTACCAGTATAAAACTTCCTTGCATAGCACGATGGATCAGAATCAGAATCCCGCTTTTTTTATAGTATCCGTGATATTTATTTAAACACCATATAGAGTTTAAGCTTCAAAATAACACAAAAACACACAGCTTACTGAAATTACGCTCAAAGGTTTGACTTTACCACAACCTAACCAAATCAGATAGTTTTTGAGGTATTCACACATCGTCTCTTACCATCAGGTGAGCTGTGGAGAAACACCCATTCTTTAATTGAAAAAAACCCATATTTCTTTAAGTTTGTGGTATCCGAATAGTATCTGTTTTCTTTAGGTACATTTCATATGGTCTATTTGAGCTATTTGTTCCTATGGGTTAATGTCGTAGCCGTATAGGGTAGTAAGAAATAGCATAAATCGGTGTTCCACTCGCAAGCATTTTTCAGTAGGCACGAAGATGCAGGCAACATTGATGAGCTCCCTTTTTTTGAAGTCGGTTTAAAATGGGTTAAGGGCCCCGTGCGAAGCCAGGACGGGTCAGCTATGAAGTTTTTTAGTTAAATAAATTCATAACTTACTTGACAAACCCACATTGCTGGTCAATCTGATAATAGCGATATCGTTGCGGATGAGGCTGGGGTTCCATTGGTTGTGCATAACAACCTGGTTTGTGTTGAGCCTGATGCCTCCGGAGTAGAGGGTGGTGGATCCAAGGACGACAATGTAAGATATAGCCTGGTTGACGCCATCGAACCAACAGTGAGCGGCGGTCACCAAACGGCTACTAGTAATGAGGGAGGCACCACAGACTCCCTGGCCTTGTCCAAACTGAGCGAGGAGACCAGCCTGCATAAAAGAATCGCTGTAATGTACTGGCAAAATATTATTGAAATTGATACTGCCGAACTCTTAAGCCAGGTCCCACAGGATCTGTGAGTACTATCATAACACAGCCTTGTTTCGTAGCTTATTTGTAAGCGAAATATCACAATTAAGGTACGAAACACATCTCATGGTCAGCAGGAAGACGTCCACAGCTGGAAGAAAGCCTCCCCCTTAAGGCAAACAGCAAACTCTCCTTTGAGGGTTTCCGGATAATCCCCACGCTTGGCAGGTGGCATGGGGATCGCAGATTGCAGAGGACGCTGCTGCCCGTCCTCCGGTGGTTCTGGGTGCTGTTTTAAGTCATACCCAGGTCCTAAATAAATAACAAATCAAACAACTGCACCAAATTCGTCTTTTTGATGGAGGTTCAAGCGCGTAGCTTCGTTTAGAAATTTCCTATTTAGTTTCAAACATAGTAACTTTATTCCTTACCTGGTAAGGAAAAGCACCTGCAGCGGCTGGCGACCCACCGACAATCCTTGACCTGTCCTCCTCTTCAGCTTTACGGATCTCTTCAGCCCGGGGAAGGCCGTACTTTGCAAGGTAGTCGTACGCCGTGATATCTTCCAGATCGATCTGGTCAATTATCCTGGCGTGGGCCACGGCGAAAAGGGCGAATAGGGTCACTAGAGCAAACTTCATCGTAAGATTTTGGAGAAACTCAAATCCATTTCGGGCAGGTCTTATTATATACCTTTTCGTCTATTAGATTACAAGATAATGTGATGATAGTATTTGTATTATGATTTCTGATTAATGATAAAAATTAGTCATTGAAAAAATCCCAGGCTTTAATCTGATCCGATAATTACTTCAATTTGAAATGATATTATCTACACTTCCGCACGTGGGCACTTTCGGGGAAGGAGCTATGCGCGGAGGACTTTTCTTCTAGAGGACTTTTCGTTGATCAGAACAAGGTATTTTATTTATTTATTATTTTTATTTAAAAAATATAATAATTGCGTTCTTTAAAGTATCAGAAAGAGAACTTCAACTGTAAGATCTTGCCAAGTGATAACAGGCAGACAATATACATATTTCCATACTCTCAGCTCACACTCAAAAAAATACACTCGTGCAAAATAAAGTAGAAATTGTCGTAGGATTATTTTCAAACATTAAGCCTTCGCGTATCATAATGTCGATTTGTAATGTGTGGTGTCAAAAATTTAAAATTTGTCTCCTTATTTATATTCGTTTATGAATGAGTATAAAGAGTAATCTTTATAATCATTCATATGGATCCACCAGCTGCGCCCCGCGGTTTTACCCGCGATTTTCAGTAAAAAAATTGCGTATATATTTTATTCCAAGGTTTATGCTACCTCTTTACCGAATTACATTCAAATCATCATCATCATTCATCTGTTTCAGCATGAAGGAGTAACAAACATACACATCACCACACACACATACTCACACATATACCGACAAACTTTCACATTTATAATATTAGTATTGTAGTATAGTATGATAATTTTTTGATTAGTGCCGGTTTTTTGATCTGTGCTCAAAATCGACATAGCCATTTGTTAAACTGACTATAGTTAACTAGCTAACCATTAGTTACATTTTTGACCACTTGACTGGTCATACTGGATTTTAACAATTTGTTACCGTTTTTAACTATTAGTTGGCTTAACTCCGGATCAAAAAACCGGCCCTTAATGAAATTTTACGTGTTACGTTGGTGTTATCAATAAACTATTGTATATTAGTGTATAGTAGAATACTTTATACTATATCTAGTATAAAACACTTATTTTATTCTACTTCACCTCCACTTCGTACTGGTACTTGACACGGCGCGCATTGTCAGGAGGTTCCTCGCTCTGCAGCCCTAACCACCGGCAGCTTGAGCCCTGCCCCGCTGCTGGCGGCACCCTAGTTTTTAAGTTTTTTATTTATAATTTTTGTATTTATATTGTAAAAAAGTAAAAAATTAAGAATTGAAATAAATACGTGAATAATAATAATAGCCAATTATTTCGAAATTTACAGAGACAAATTTTCATACTTCATAAAATATCTCTCATACAACTGGTCGCAGATAGGAGCTACACGTAGCCATAGTTGTTGTAGGCACAAAAGCAGATTAAAAACACCTGCTTACATACCTACTCGCGCAATCTGCAAAGTCGGTTACGTGTGCAGTATTCGCACATGTACAATCATTTTCCCGAAATTGACAAATTAAAAATGCTAACTAGTAGGTAAAGGTTATTAATGCTCAGTGAGAGTATTTACGGAAGACAAAATGGTAAATAGTACCTATATTATAGTGTACCTATAAATATTTATTATTACCTAGTATAAGATTGACTTGTATATTTCTATATTTATTTTAAAAAAAACTGAATCTAATCAAAAAGTACATGTTTCATCCTGAATCTGAATTTTGCCATTACTTCGTGCTGAGAAAGGAGGGGTAAAACATAATAAGTAGGTACCTTAAAAAAACAACTGCCTTCAGTTTCTATTACTCTCCAGTTATTTAAATTTAAAAACCAAACTACCGAACCGATTTCGATAAAATGTATATGGGACCACCTCTATGACCTAGGTACCAAACAAATAATAATAATATCAAAATCAATTCATAATGGGCGATTATCAGACAGGTAATTAAAAAAAAATTGCTCATAAATATTCGTTAGATGGCGTTGACGAGACCCGATTCTGAAGAGTATCACTAGTCACTACCTACCTAATCTGTGGTTCTGAAGATTTTGTATGAATGAAGCTATGTCAAAGGGTCAAAAAAAACCATATATCATTTACAACAGTTCTGTCATGCTTTTTTAGGTTGGTTGTTATTGTTTGTATAACAAAGTACTTTCCCATGCTATGCTTTTGTTCTTCCACAACACAAATTAGTAAGTGCGGATTAGTATTTGCTTTACAAATGCTTTATTTTTAGTTCAAAATTTTGCTTACAAAGGATACGCAATGTACTTACTTACAGTTAAGTTTAATGAAAAGAAATAAAATTTGTAGTGTTTGCTTTTTCATTAGACAAATACGATAAAAGAGAATGATGTCTCATCAGCGCCATCTATCCTTTGGCTGTAGAACTACGTTCTGACAGCTGCCAAAAAACCTCCCATTGGCGGTGCAATAGCGAAACAAAAATAAATTATATACTGTTGCTACACCTCCTATTTTGAAGTCGGTTGAAAATAGTCCACGCATCGAAAACCTACGGCCCGACGCGGTTGAACACTGCCGCCAATTAGTAAGTATAGGTAATATATAGGTATCTTCGTGATACCCTGGTGATACCACTTGCATTGTTTTAACTTTTTAAAAATTCGCTCAATTTTCATTTTAGAAACATCAAAGTTTTTTTTCTTCTTTCCTCCTTATGGCATTGCACTTTGTGCATTTGCCAGTGTCAAGTATTTAGTTGCGAGTTTCTTTAGTATGAACAAAATAATACAGTTTGTTGAATTATTACTGTTTTCTCGCAAATGTGTTGTAAAATTTTGTAAGACACTAGTGCGGAAATGGTTTAAAAAAAATGTGACTATGGTAAGCCCTCAACTTCGTTTCGGGCTTACATTCGTCTACTCGTTTGTAAAAACCAACTTACCACACTAGTATAACGTATAATAACTATACCGACTACATTCATAAAGCCCTAAGAACCACTAATCATAACTGTTTTGGTACATTTTAGCGCTCTCTACACATAGACCCAGAGTCAAGGGCTGTTGTTAAATAAATTAGTCATAACACAGCGTGGGTGTAATTACCGTGATAATCGCTAGGTGCTTTCGTTGCATTGGCCACCGTACCATAGATTTGTTAATTGTTGGTAGATCGACACTTCTTGAAAAATTCATCCTGATTCTGATATTTTCAAATTCTCTAATATGGCAGCAGAGCATCGAGCATTTTAAAAACTGAGTTTCCTAATAATTATTATTGTCATATCGAACTAGATTATAAATTAATAAAAATGGATTCCAAAGAAAATGAGTGTTGAAAATTTCTGTCACGCATTAAGTGCTTGGAGGATCTAGCTCTCTCTCTCTCTCTATATATATATATAATCAAAGAGTAAGTGTCGGTTTAACAATTGTTTTACATTACCGAAATTCACTGGAGAGCGGCTCAGCGTGTATTACGTTATCTCAAATAATTGACAACTGTAGGGAGCGGGGCCCAAAGCAGGCACCGTGCCTAAAGCGGGCACCCCCCAAAAAAGTTGAAATTGCAAACGCTATTGCGACACATCTGCGCGTGAACAAGTCGCCATGGGCTTCCCACGGCAATCAGTCTGGTCCGCCTGAGAATAAACGCGCTACGTGACGTAAAATTTTTGCACTGCTATTTTAAAAAAAAGTTTTTGTCTGTTGATTGGTTTTTCCATTTTTGGGTGTAAGTAGGCTTAATTTCTACCTGCGCATGTTGTTTTGTATCCTTCTGGTGGTGTTTTGATTGTATTTGATTGATATATAGATAGATATAGCGGCTGCAGGAACAAGCATAGACTTTTACACGGTGTCGTCAACGACAAAGACAACACACTTCACTCGCCTTTGTTTCAATGGTGTGTTTAGAGGTACAATAATAGTACATTTGAAAATAAATCAATCGACTTTAATTTCGATTTATTTATTTGATACACAAAACAGAATACAGTCTTTACATTAGCATTGTATAAGTTACAAATAATTTGTTCTAGATTGCATTCCTTAATAAATGTGTACACAACATGAACAACATAGAAGCCGCAGTAGAAGCAGTAGGTACCTACATCTATAAGATCTATAGATGTAGATGTGATCTATAGATTACTTGGATTTAGTATTTTTTCGGGTACGGACCCGTGCTCCACCTAGGTTCTCCCCCTGGGTGAAGCATGGGGTACTTTACGAGTCCTCGTGCTCTAACTGTTAATATTTTTAGTTCAATCATGATTTCAATTTCTAAATCACTTTGAGCAGACACTTCTCACTAATTAGCTAAAATATTAGTAACCGATTCCTAGTTAATTTTGATAATAAATGTAATGTTAGGTTCGTCGTCTGCCATAAGACGTCCACTGCAAGACAAAGGCCTCGCAATAGAGGGCTGTTCCCATAATCCTCACGCTTGCCAGGCGGCTTATGTTAGATTAATTTACTGAAAATCTTACTGCATTTCAACTTCCTTTTTTTCAGTTTTTTCTTTTCGGCGGTTTTGGATTCTTATTATTTGTAGACCCACGGAAAAACAATATACTATCGATAAACAAAAGTTGCAAAAGGAGTCCTTTAACGATTACAAGTCGAAAAATAGGTTGCGTGATTTTCGACCTTATTGAAATGTATTGTTTAACTTGTTTTTCGTTATAATCTTAGTCACTGGTCTCTATGTAGTCTATAATGAAGGATTTCCGATTTACGATAGTCAATTGTTTTTCCGTGGGTCTACAAATAATCAGAATACCTATTACTCACACATGCATCAGTGTGTTGTCGCGGTGCCTATTAGTAATGGTCATTTCAAGAAGTGGTCATTTAATTTCATTAAAACTTCTTCTTGTTTTAAGTTTGATAAACCCAGTATTTATTGTTGCGTCTTCTTCTTCATAAGTAAAGCAGGATTGCTAGAAGTTGCCGGTGATAAAAATCGGGGCACAGCATGTGCTTGCGTACCTGAAGATTACGAAACCGAGACTGCTGTCGTGTCGTCTCGTGGAAAACGTTCAAGGACACCAACATTTTATGGTGTCGTTATCGTTTAAAGTCACAGCAAAAAGTGTCGTACTGTCCTTCGTGGAAAACACGTCCACCCACACGTACCACAACCACACCACATCGCAGCGGCAAAATGTGGTGACGCTGTGGCTACACGTGAATAGTGTCGTTGCAGCTTTTTGCAGTTGCGTTGTGGTACCGACAAAATTTCGATGTAGTTGCGTTGTCGCTAGCAGTTGCAATGTGGTTGCGTAGTAAGCAGACACAGTTCAACTCCGGCTTTCATAGAGCGCGAACTGTTGTTGCTTCGACGCAACGTTTTATTTGCGATGTGGCCGGCGGCTATTTCACGGTGACGCTGGTGGTTGCGATGTGGTTGCATTGTAGTTGCATTGTGATTGCGATGTGGTCAGTATCAACCACGCGGTCGATAACGACGGCAAAATGTGGTACGTGTAAATTCTACTAATCATTTTCAATACAAAAATGCGCCCGACCACGTGTTGTAGTTGTGGTGTGGTAATGGTACGTGTGGGTTGGCCCTTAAAGTTTCTAGAAATATTATTAAGGATAAGGTCAAACAAACTGGAAAAAACTATGTATTACCAAACTTTATTTATTAGACAAACTCAGAGTCCATTTATGAGTTCTGGTTGATCCAGGTGAAGTATGAAGATACTCTAGCGAAGGCAGCGGGGTATCCGAGCTGGCAGCCACGGGCCGAGCCGAAAGATACAACACCAATCTAAAAAGTAAATATTTTTTAGTTTAATAATTATGTATGTCCAGTTCATCATCATCTTCATCAGCCCGGAGACGTCCACTACTCAACAAAAACCGGGGGGGTTTTAGACAGCCACACTGTACGACAGCCTGTTATTTGCATCCGCCGCACTGGTTGCCCGCGCCTTTTACAATGTCGTCAGTCCACCTAGTGGGACGCCTACCTATGCTGCGTCTTCCGGTTCGCGGTTGTCACTGAAGAATCTTTCATCTCCATCGGTTATCAGTTCATCGAGTGATGTGGCCCGCCCATTTCCACTGCGGTCCAATGTCCGGTTCGTAATCAGCCATTAAATGTCCACTGCTGGACGAAGGCCTCCCTCTTAATACAGGAGTGTTGCCATAGTCCCCACGCTTGGCAAGCGGATTGGGGATCACAGCATCTCACCACCGTTAACCGAGAGGACGCTGCTGCCCGTCCTCCGGTGGTTCTGGAAGCAGTTTAAGGTAACGACATACCCAGGTCTAATCTAATGTCCGGTTAAGTATGTTGTGTAATTTCTATGGTATGTCACCGATATCACCATGCTACAGCAAGGTTTAATTTTAGAAATAGTCTGAGAATTTCCTCCCGGAAGAGCCTTTAAAAGCATGGTTGGCAGCGAAGCTCCAATCAAGCAGCTAATTGACCACTTATAATGTAAATAGCTGATTTAATTTTGTTTTCACTAGTGTAAACTTAATGGAAATAATAATCTTACCAGAAGAGGATTTCCATTTCTATGGACGACCAAAGGACCGCCGGAGTCACCACTGCAAGTGCTCCTGCCGTTAGCTCCACTGGTGCAGATGTTGGAGTCCTGGATGATGAATGGGAAGGACCAGAAGCAGACAGTGTTGGTGATCACGGGCAAGGTGACGTGGCTGAGCTGCTGGTTAGCAGTAATACCTCCACCTGGAATTCAAACATTTTGCTACACTTTGAAGTCATACATGATCAGTCGCCGACCTTCGTTCATTCGTTTCGTTCGTTTATACGAGTGCAACGAGTAAAAACAAGGTACAACAACACTAAAGAATATAATCATGTATGTACCCATCATTATGAACAACTATTAGGTACTTTAGAACCAACCCTGAAATAGCGTAACAAAAATCAGCAGTTCCGTACAAAAAGTTCATTGATTTCGGACAAAATGCATGGAACAGCAGATATTTTATCTCTAAGGTATCTATGTCTATTGTTGGTGCTATAGCAAAAGTTTTTCGTTACGATGAGTTAAATGACCCACTAAGATATTGGTATTGAATTAAATTTCACCCTTTGCAAAGAACGATCAACCCCTAAGTCGATTCATTCAACTTAACAATAATTTAAATGATGAAGAAACGAAATATTTACGAAAGAAAACATTTTTTTTATCTGATTAGTACTGATACATAAAGCGATTGAGAAAAACTTACCGTCACTGGTGAGACCGAAACCAGAGGCGATAGCGTTCTCTCCAGCGAAAGTTTCGCTACCAGAAGCCAGAGCAATTGGAGCGATGACGTCTGAAATAAAATAAAATAAAACTTTTATAATAATCTGTCTATCATGATTAATAATAATAATTAAAGTGTAAGCCTATTAAAATTATTTTGCACATTTTGGATTTTACATTATCACTATTTTACACTGCTCAAAAATCCTGTTAAGCATAATTTTTGTTTAGCTATTGTATGCTAGTCAGAGAGAGCTAGATCCTCCAAGTTTAAATGTGCTAGATAGATTTTCAGACATAACAGGAAAACTTGACAATAAATAGATAAAAAACAATAAAATACCTGACTAGAGAGAGATATACATAACAGAGATGTACATAACAGAGTTGGGAGAATTACATGCACCGTGTTCACGTGCTTACCTAAAGACTGAATTTTCCTGTTATTAACAAATGTAAAGTTTTTTAGTTAAATAAATTAATAACTTACTTGAAAAAGCCACGTTGCTGTACAATCTGATAATAGCGACATCATTGCGGATGAGGCTGGGGTTCCATTGGTTGTGCATAACAACCTGGTTTGTGTTGAACCTGGTGCCTCCGGTGAAGAGGGTGGTGGATCCAAGGACTACAGTTAAAGAGTTAGCCTGGTTGACGCCATCGAACCAACAGTGAGCGGCGGTCACCAAACGGCTAGCAGTAATGAGAGAGGCGCCACACACACCCTGGCCTTGTCCGAATTGAGCGAGGAGACCAGCCTGCACAAAAAAAATGCAAAATATTTTTTAGATTGATAAAATATATTTAAATATGACCGTAGTGTTCAATTATTATTTGCAATATTTATGCAGTAAACACTCATGAAGATGTTAAAGTTTAGCACGTATTTTCCCACACACATGCCTAGTGGTAAAACTTTAACATTTATAAAATATGACATGTACCTAAACTGCTAAACTTTTATACCACTGTGGGTATTCTCATAAATAACAGAACCGTGTTGAGATGGTTGGATGGCTTAAGATGGTTTGGGGTTTGCTTTCGCTTACAATTCGTTATTTGTGATATTTCGCTCACAAATAAGCTCACACAGCTCATCGTTAGCTGAAAGACGTCCACTGCTGGACGAAGGCCTCCCCCTTAAAGCAAACCCCAAACCATCTTAAGGGTTGCCATCCCCACGCTTGGCAGAAGTCTTGGGATCGCAGAATGCAGAAGACGCTGATGCTCGTCCTCCGGTGGTTCTAAGTGCAGTTTTAGGTTATACCCAGGTCTTAAATAAATAATAAATCAAACAACTGCACCAAATTCGTCTTTTTGATGGAGGTTAAAGAACGTAGCTTTGTTAAGAAATTCCCATTTAGTATCAAGCATTGTAACTTTATTCCTTACCTGGTAAGGAAAAGCACCTGCAGCGGCTGGCGACCCACCAACAATCCTAGACCTGTCCTCCTCTTCAGCTTGACGGATCTCCTCAGCCCGGGGAAGGCCGTACTTTGCGAGGTAGTCGTACGCCGTGATATCTTCCAGATCAATCTGGTCAATTATCCTGGCGTGGGCCACGGCCAACAGGGCGAAAAGGGTCACTAGAGCAAACTTCATCGTGTGATTTTGGAGAAACTCAATCTCATTCCTGGCTGATTTTATTTTATACCTTTTCGTCTATCAGATTACACGATTATGTCATGATAGTATTTGTATTATCGTTTCTAATTATTGATAAAAATTTGTGATGGAAACAATGCAAGGCCTTGTTCTGATTTGATAATTATTTCAAATAAAACTAATATAAAAAATAAAGCCGTCAAGTCTGATTCGTTCTTGCGACTCGGACAACGTGAATCCCGTACCACCACAAGTACTAGGTAATCCGCGATAGTAACCATTGTTCAGTGAACATTTCAACCGGCTATCTATTACGATTCACGAGATTGTAGGTCAGTAAAGACCGGCAAGACAGATGGACAGACAGACACGGTAGGCGGCCTAATAATAGGGTACAATTGGATTCTCGTTGGGTACGGATCCCTAAAAGAATTTCTACTTTCGTTCAATACGCTAACTGCGAAATTTCAAAAAAATGTGTGGTGAAAACTTATTATGAAATGTTTGCAAGTTTTAACACCTAGCGCGAGCGCCGCAAGTTTTAGGCAATTTTAGGGCATGACTTGGCCTTGACCTTGATTTTATTTTATTACTTATGACCTGATACTATCAAAAACTTGTTATATGCAAATACTTGAAACTGGCAGAATACATACGGGGCGAAGAGCAAAATAAGAAAGAAAAAAAAGGCAGACACCGATGTACTTACATACATAAGAAAAGGTTTAAGCTTTTACGTCTTTACTTTTCTCCGTAGGTTTTAAGTTGCAAAGAATATACCTAGCATAACAAAAGGTTTTAACTAGTTTGTAAAACTCTTTTCTACAATCTTCAAGATGTAAATTTGAACTGTAGCCCTCCAACTTATTTGTAATGTTGGCCAAATGCAAGAACTAAAAAAAACAAGGCAGCTGTCAGTTTTCTTCAAAATCTACGTTCGTGGCTCCCTCGTCCATCTGTAGGGATAAGTTAGTCGTACAATTGTAAGAAGCATATGCGATCATAACTCTCTAAAAAACGACGAACAAAACGATTGCGCGTTTTAACGGTGTAGTACGCCATCTAGTATATTTTTTGGGAACTAATGAAACAAATTAAAGAATCATATCTGTTTTGGCTTGAGAAATGACGATATATCTACAAATTATCAATTTTCAGATTTTTCCCGTAATTAATATTATGTGACCTTGCTTTTTGCCAAATTTCATGAGTCTAGGTCAAGGGAAAGTACCCTATGAATTTTGATTTAGTTCACTCTAAAAAATTCACAAAAGTGGCCGTAATTTTTTATTGTGTTGACTTAGAAGCTTGATTTTTTCACAGCACCAAGGGACTGTGGGTTTACGTATAAATTTGTTATTATTTTCATCTTTATATCTCCACGCGTTCTAGAGAAAAAGGGTCTTGACAGACAGACAGACAGACGGACAACAGAGTGATCCTATAAGGGTTCCGTTTTTCCTTTTGAGGTACGGAAACCTAAAAACGTTAAAAATTTCGCTGACAACTGTAAGATTTTGCCAAGTGATAACAGGTAAATAATACATGTGCGTGTGCACTGAGTGAGCACCTTCTGAAAACAGTTAATAATATATAATTTATTTAGTAAAAGCTCTGGAACAACACCAATATTAATTGGTATTGGTTTTACAAAACCAATATTAACACATTTTTACATACTCACCTCACTATAGCTCACCCTCAATAAAATTACACTCATGGAAAATCGAGTAGAAAAGTAATAGGATTATTTTAGAATATTTTAAGCCTGCGCGTAATCATAATAATATCGATTTGTGGTCTGTGGGAGTTAAACATGTAAAACTTAATAAAAGAGTATCCTTAGTGCTTTTTTGCACGAGACAATTCACGACACCGTAAATTACGGTGAGGATTTAGAGCGCCATACAATCCTATATCTATTGTTTTTTCACGGTACTGCACGACATACGTTTTTTGGATGATTTTCGGCTATATCGTCGGTGTCGTTGAAACTGACGTTTTTATATAGTCACGATATAATAGCGGCTGCAGAAACAAGCTCGAACTTGTTTACTCACGGTATCGTACACGACAACGACACGATACTTCATTCTGCATTAGTTTTTTTCACTCGCCTTTGTTTTAATGGTGTGTTTAGACGTACAACAAAATTATACCTATTTATAAAAATAACAGCTTTAATTTCGGATACTTGGATGACATCGTTTTTCCGGGTGCTTGTTATACAGAAATTTTTTCTTGCCTAAAATGGTTTGGCAGAAATTGTTCAGCATACATTTGTTTTGCATTATGGTATTTTGCACTATTAAGTATTTAGGCATACTTTATTGTTTAGCCTTAAATTACTTACCTAGCATGTTATTAGTTTGGCATTGATTTTTTAGGCATAATATTGTTAGTATTGTTAATTGTCATAACCAGCATTGGGTTAGTTTTTTTTTATTTCAACCCAGAAATCCTCACTGCTCGTGCAATACTGTATTATACATAAATACTCGGTTATAAATCCGATTCGGATAGGCTAGGTGACGCCTCGCTTCTCCCGCCTTAGCCTTCTAGTTAGGTTTTTTTTTATTTTAACCCAGAAATCCACACTACTCGTGCAACATTGTGAGACAGATCCGACTCGGATAGGTTAGGTGCAATTCTGTATGTATAATAAAGCTCGGGGTAAGGGGGAGGCCTTCGTTCAGCAGTGGACATCTCCAGTGGACCTCGGTGACAGATCCGACTTGGGAAAATTAGGTGAGAAGGCTAAAGTGAGGCGAGAGCAAAGCGAAGCGGAGCTCCCGCCTTCTCACCTTCTCGCCACCTCGTTAGTTTTTTTTTATTTCAACCCTCTAAGAAATCCTCTCTATCTCCTTCACTTTTCTGATTATAATTTGATGTTAATCAGATTCAGATTCAGATTCTTTATTGACCATTATTATAACATGTTCGTTATATTAGGCAAGTCGGTTTATACAAGACTAGCTTTTGCCCGCGGCTTTGCCCGCGTAGTAATGTTGAATTCTGGAATTCGGTTAAATCGGGGCCCAACTCAATTGAATCACTAAAATACGTATATTATTGCATTTTTTCCAAGCCGCTTGCAAGTCTTTAAGTTTGCTTGAGGATGACCAAATATAATATTAAAAATTAATTTAGCAGCTTAGGCTGTACAGTATCTATAATAATTATGTCCGTCAAACAGTTGTCTGCGTGGACCTACAAAAAAATAGCCTATGTCCGTTTCCGAACCTTATGCTATAACTACCTATCCAAAAATGCAGCTCCATCTGTTCAGCCGACCAATAAATACGCCCCTTCCCGTCCCCATTCCCAGCCTCATCCCTATAAGCGGCCCCTTCCCCATCCCCATCCCGATACCAAATATCATTTTAATATGAACACGCCCATCCCCGTCCCCATCTCCGTTCCCTCCCTCATCCCCATCCCGAACCCAATCCTCACCCCATCCCATCCCCACCCCCATCCCGATTTCAACCTTCATCTTAATATGGACACGCCCATCCCCGTTCCCAGCCTCATCCACATCCACATCCCATCCCCACCTGTCTCTACCAAATCCCCACCTATCCCCACCCACCCCATCCCGATACCAATTGTAATCTTAATATTAACATGCCTATCTCAGTCCCGTCTCCGTTCCCAGTATCATCGCCACACCCACCCCCACCCCATCCCCACATCTATCCCCATCCCTATACCAAATTTCATTTTAATATGTACAGCCGTTACAAAGTTAAGGAGAAACAAACGTACTATCACTAAAACTTTTTTTTTATACTAACGGGAGCTGATTTTGAAAAAACTGTGACACCCGCATCTTCTTATTTTTATAGTAGAATATGTATACCAAGTTTTGTATCAATCGAACCAGAGAATAAAAAGTTTCATACAAACTTTAACACCCCATTTAACCGCCTTCGGGGTTGATTTTCTAAAAATCCTTTCTTAGTGGGCGTTTACACCTCTCCAAAAACATACCCTCCAAATTTCAAGTCTCTACGTTTAGCGGTTTGGGCTGTACGTTGTCTATATGTCAGTCAGTCAGTCAGTCAGTCAGGACAAAGCCTTTTATAGTTATAGAAGATAACATTTTAAATCAGGACTACATGCTACATACAATCATATTTTAAATTAATGTCATCATTACATCAAGTCTATACAAATTCAACAATACAACTAAATAAATAATCTTTAACTTTATCGAACAGAATAAGCAGTCAAACATAATAACAAGAATAAAATTCAAAAAAATATATAAAATGTCATATCAGTTAATTATAAAAAAATATTATTCATTTAATTTCATGTCCATAAATTCATTCAGTTTATAAATAACATTGCTTAAAAAGAATTGCTTTATTATTTTTTTGTAGTCTGAATAGGGTAAGTTGGTAATTGATTTGGGTAGTTTATTGTACATAAAGATTTTATTGTAAACACCGTGTTTTTGGGATTTACAAAGTCTGGTTTTCGGTAGACATAACTTTTCTTTATGACGGGTACTAAAGTTATGTTTGTAATTGTCCATTCTCTTGGGATACTTATCCTTATCTGTGTGGACTTCAAGTAGGGACTTGTATATATAAAGCTAAATTACGGTCATGATTTTGTTTTGTAAAAAATATTTTTTTGCCGACCTTATTTTTCTAATTCCGCTTATGATTCGTAAAGAGCGTTGCTGGCATTTTAGTAATCTGGTGATGTCACTACCGTTACCCCAAGTTGTTATAGCATAACTTATCACTGATTGAATATAGGCATGATACACTGATATTAAGGCCTTTTTATCTAGTAGTGGTTTCAATTTAAATAACGCATAGTTCGCACTAGCAACTTTTTACAAATATGCTCTATATGAGAGCTGTGGGTTACGGTGTAATCTATATTGTACCCTAGGAATAGATGTTCCGATTGTGCTTTCACATCATGTTTGCTTTTTTTAGCACAGTATTTCATGACGACAGTTTTATCAGCGTTTAAAATAATTCCATTGGCCTCGAACCAATCCTGTAGTATCTTCATAACAGATGCTATTTTCTCGTCAAGGTGCTTCTTATTTTTGTCTTTAACACCTACATGCGTATCGTCTGCGAACAAGTTGACTGATGACCAATCAGGGAGGCAACATGCGAGATCGTTGACGTAAATGAGGAATAAGAGAGGTCCCAATACTGATCCTTGGGGTACACCAATATCAATTTTACCTGTTGAAGATTTCTGATTATTCAAATACACAACCTGTGTTCTATTTAGAAGGTAAGAATTCATCATATTAAATTATTTTCCGTCAAAGTTAAGTTTCATCAGTAAAATGTCGTGACGCAAACAAACGAAAGCTTTCGATAAGTCGCAATATATACTAGCGGATTTTTTCTTTAGCGGATTTTTTTTGACTCGTCCATCCCATGTAAAATATAGTAAACTACCTCTTTGATCGCCATTTCAGTTAATTTATTCTTACGAAATCCAAATTGTGCCGGGGTAAACAATACATTTTCTTCAAAGTATGTGGTAATTTTCTTTTTTAGAATGGCTTCTAGAATTTTAGATAGGGTTGGAAGGATACATATTGGTCTATAGTTACTTATTTCCGAATGTTTCACCTTTTTGTATAGCAAAATCACTCTCCCGTGCTTTAAAGAATCTGGAACAACTCCTTCATCCAGACAGGCATTTATTACTTCGCAAAGTAGTACGAGTAATATTTCATTACGTACGATAAGTTCTCTAACAGTTTTCGCATTCATTTCATAGATATCTAGTGTTTTTTTATCTTTCATATCTCTAACTATTCGTCTTAATTCATCCCTAGTTATAAAGTCAAATTTTATCTTAGAGGCAGGAATATCTGTGGTACTCAAGTATCGATTAAATTTTTCTTTGTCTATCTTAGTGTTTCTTGTCTAACTATGTGCAATGTTCAGGAAAAAAACATTAAATAGATTAGCCATAGTTGCGTTATCTTGTACGATTTCGTCGTTATCTTTAATCTTATTAATACGAAAATTATTATTTTTATTATTGTTTGTCTGTTCACTTATTATTTTCCATGTTTCTTTAATTTTATTCTTAGAAGCTTTGATCCTCTGAGAATATTGCAGTTTCTTAGCAGCTTACAAAACCTTTCGAAACGTTTTTTTATATCTTCGTATTCTTCGCTTTCTTTCATCACTTGGATCCAAATCTTGCATCATTTCTAATTTGGCTAAATTATTATGCGATATTTTATATTCCTACTGTAGTGATTTTTTTGCTGCCTTTATTAGGAAAAACTTTTTTCATAGGAAAAGCAATTTTATAGTAATGTGTTATTGAATTCAATAAAATATTCATTTTATCATTGGCGTTTGTAGAGTTCCTGATTTCACACGTCAATTTATCAGTCTTTGGATAGTAGGTAGTGAAAGTAATTGCAAGTATTTTCTCAAAATATTCTTTTGTGTATCGGGGGATTTTTAGTTTTCATACTGTCTGAATCGTGAGTCTGCATATTTAGCATAATAGCATTGTGGGGGTTAAAGGGGTATGTTTAATTAAAAATATTCTATTAATCATGCAATTTTTATTGGAATTGATTTATGGATTGTTATTTTTAGTTTTATGGTGTTATGAGTTATATGTTTTTTTAATTATTAGGGATATTTGTAGTTATGCTTTATTGGTTTAGGCGATATATATGCATTTTGATGATTATGGTGATAATTGTTATGCGTAAATACTTTATGCGCAAGCATTTATGCGGCTTACTCATTATGCGTAATGATATTTCTGCGTAAACTTGTAATGCTAATCGTCATTATAACATTTGTTTTTCTACTTACCAAGTTTTCAATATGGACCCAAAAAGTAGCGAATAACAATAACTGTTTATTTGTAACAGTATATTGCTAAAATGTTCTATCAAAATCAGGTGTCAAAATATTTTATTTTATTGGCAATCTAATACTAGTCATAAATTAAGTTATTATTATATAATTAAAGAAATTGTTAATATTAAATGTAGTAACATTTTTCCATAACATTTTTTAATTATTTGCATTTGAAGCCAATATTTAATTCTATAAACATTATTTGGCAATTTTTTATAAATGCTGAAGCCATTGCCATGCAGTACACATTTTTACTATTGACACATGTTCATATTTTATTGGTGAAAGGGCAATTTACAATTCAAGTAGGTACATGTACTGCTAATAGAATCCTAAACCTTATTACAAATAATGTAATTGATCTGAAAATTACTGTGTTCTGTGTTGTCGGACAAACAGACACATCTCATAAATTTAGAGGGAAGGCAAGTACAAAATTTTACATTTTAAAAAAAAAGGTCTACATGGTGCAATGAAATGCTCTGATGCATCTTTTCTGTACTTTAAAAGCTTTCTCCCAATCGACTGCGTGAGCGTATGTTTTGTTCCAAGGTATAAGCTACCTCTTTACCAAATTACATTCAAATCCGTTCATCCGTTTCGGCGTGAAGGAGTAACAAACATACACACACACCCTCAACACACACACAATTTTCGAATTTATAATATTACTAGGATACTATACTATAAGTACGGTATTATTATTTGTAAGTAGGGTATTATTATTTGTTTATTCAGTTTGTTGACATAATTATGTTAATGATTATTATTGTGTAATTTATATATTATTGACGAAAATAAATAAAAGGATTTAATTATAAGATTATACTATAAGTACTAGTATAGTATATACTCTATACCAGTATACAACACAGTTTTAAAAGTTTATTCCACTATTTTCACCCGGGTGAAATCACCTTGGTGGACAAAGTGGAAACTATCACGGTTGTTCACTAAATTTCTATGATTATCTACGAGATATTTACGTTACGTACGTTGTTTACGTTTACGTTATTTATTTACGTTTTTTATTTATGTTATGAACCGAGACCAATATTTCGTTGCAGTTGCATGCACCATGCTCATGGTTAGATTAGTATAATCACTAGTGACATCACTCAAGAATCTGTTAATTACTCATCGTTGTATTATTATTTTCAATCGACTTCAAAAATGGAGGTTCTCAATTCGACTGTATGTATGTTACGCAATTACTCTGTCATTTATGAACTGATTTTGGTTTTTTTTTTTGTTTGGTAGGTAATTTTTCAGAGGTGGTCTCCTATAAATTTTATAGAAATCGATTCAGTAGTTTGGTTTTTAAATCAAAATTACTAGAAAATATGAAGATGTCATCCAGGTATTCGAAATCGGTTGTATTTTTTTTTAAAGCGTTTTATGTATTGATATCATTTAATCTTTTTCTTTCTTTCTTTCTTTCTTTCTGTATACTATACTATTAAGTATATAGTATATTATTATACTATACTACTAAATATAGTATATTAGTATCTTTACTACTATCTGTCTATACCTACAACTAGTATACTTCTATACTATGCTACCAAGCACACCTTGCAGTTTCTAGGTTTCGGTAAAAGTTTCATTTCAAATATGGCTAAGGCTTTATTATAATTACACCTGACTATATAATCAAAGGGCTAAGGATAAGTCTAAATAAACGGAAAAAAACAATGTAAACCTTAGACACACTTTATTTAGAAGGCAATCTCAGAGTCCATTTACAAGTTCTGATTGAACCAGGTGAAGAAGGAAGTTACTCTAGCGAAGGCGGCAGGGTATCCGAGCTGGCAGCCACGGGCCGAGCCGAAAGATACGACACCAATCTAAAAAGTAAATATTTTTTAGTTTTAATAATTATGTATATCCGGTTCATCATCATCTTCATCAGCCCGGAGACGTCCACTGCTGCTGCTTAGACCGCCACACTGTACGACAACCTGCTTCTTGCATCCACTGCACCTCAGTTAGCATTTAGCAAGGAGTTAGCATCCTTTTAAGGGCATATGCAGTACATCAATACAAACAACTTTCACTATAAGGTCAACATTGAAATCGCGAAGAAAAAAATAGCTGTTCCATACAAAAAGATCATCGACTTTGGGCAAAATGCTAAAAAAACTGCTGTTTTTTTGTTGCGATTTCAATCTTGGCCCCGTAGTAGTTGTTTGATTTGATGTACAGAATATGGCCCTTAAAAGGATGCTTACTGATTAGAAACAGCCCTGTATAAACGGAAATACTCACGTTTAGTAAGAGATCCGATCCGAGTCAGCAGGCTAATCATGTAACTGTTCGGGATCGCGATTTGTCATAATTGTCACTTGTCACTGTCACAGCGTCACGGTATCACGCAGGGATTTCTCTCGCTATCGGTATCGAACGAATGCATTGATTTCCTAATTAAGTTAAGCAAATCCGTCGGTCTTTTGGCGTTTCGTCCTGCCCTGCAGAGTCAAATGAGTTTTGGCGGGACAGTGACAAGTGACATTTATGACAAATCGCGATCCGAATCACAACAGTTACATGATTATCCTGCTGATCGGCGTAAACGATTTAATTAAACGTGAGTATTCCCGTATATATAAAACAAAACATATTTTATTTGTTTTCACTACACTACCTACATTTAATGGAAGATACGAAAGAATAATCTTACTAGAACAGGACGTCCACTTCTCTGGACGACCAAAGGACCGCCGGAGTCACCACTGCAAGTGCTCCTGCCGTTAGCTCCACTGGTGCAGATATTGGAGGCCTGGATGATGAAGGGGAAGGACCAAGAGCAGACAGTATTGGTGATCACGGGCAAGGTGACGTGGCTGAGCTGCTGGTTATTAGTGATACCACCATCTAGAATTCAGACATTTTGCCAAACTATGAATTTATACATGATTGGTCGCCGAAATCTATCATTAAATGGGTAATAAAAAGGTACAACAATGCTGAAGGGTATGTACTTATCATTAAACAACTTTTACTATGGAGCTAACACTGTAATTGCGAAAAAAATATGAGCTATTCCGTACAAAAAGTTCATTGACCTTGAACAAAATATTTTTTTTTGCGATTTCAGTGTTGGCCCCATAGTAAGTACCTATTGTTCAACCTTTTTAATACACATTGTTAATATTTAAAAGCGAAAGTAGTTGCCTACAAAAGCATAATTATACATTTATTTACAGTCATGCAATTATTTCCAATATTGTATTTAGTACCCACTGGCTACAATGTTCTACTGATAATGTATAATTTTAATTTTGTTCTAGTATAGTAGGTATTGTAATCAAATGTTTTGTATTACAATCTGTTTTGTATGTTCACTAAATAAATAGACTTTATATTGTTCCCACGTTATTTTATGATATCGTCTGAGACGTAATGTTTCTTGTGATATTTAAATAAAGATCTTTGAACCTTAAGTCGCTGACTCACTCACGTGACTCGTTCACTCATGTGTGTTTTGGCCGGTTGCGTTGGTACATTGCGTCGAACCCATGAGACGTCATAAATTAAGAACAGGGGCCGTACCATGAGCTCTTATTCCGGGAGCAAATACGCTCAGCTGCCGACGCTGCGCGACTGTGATTTTTATCGCCTCGCAATAAGGTTCGCGGATGCGCAGTGTCGGCAGCTGAACCTATTCAGTCCCGCTATAACCGGTTCACGGTACGGCCCCAGAAATCCCTCAATTCGATTCATCTTTACAATAACACAAATGGAAAAAATTGAAAAAAAATACATAAATGTACTAAATATTCACTTGAATAAACTAATATGATTAATTCAGAAAAAGTGATTCAGAAAACTTACTGGCACCGTCAGCGGTGCGGCCGAAGCCAGAGGCGACAGCGTTCTCTCCAGCGTAAGTCTCGCCACCAGAAGCCATAGCGATTGTAGCGATAGTGTCTGAAATATAAAAAAATATTAATTAAAAAAAACTGTCTTTCTTTAATGAAAATAGTAATTCAGGGCCTTGGTATCGGCTGATGTCCCGTGTTTGCTTAGCTACCCGGCCTCAGCAAGTCCGATGGCAAGAGACCGGACGGTATGACTTTGGTGCCGTGGAAAAACGGCAGGTGCCTTTTGTGGGACGCCACGTGCGTCAGCATTGTCGCTCCTAGTCACTTTAGTTGTACCGTCCTCTCTCCGGTAGCTCCTGCCGAGGACGCAATATCAATGATATTATATATATAAGGAGGCGGTTTAAATAATAAATATATCCCGTAAACATAATATTGACTTTTAATATATTTTTTATGTATTGGAGTGACGAACCGATTTAGACGTTCAGTTGCTAGCAAGCATCACGCCTGCCCACAGTAGTATCAGTGCCAGAATTTTAAACCTGGTTCCTTATTTATATAATATCGTTGCTGGGACCTAAATTCTACAGTACACTTCGTCACGTTCACGCTCGTCACCCTGAGACATTACAAGTCAAATCTATTCAGGAGCAGTAATTTTTCTATGTTTGTTAAGTTGTTTAGGTTAATAACTTACTTGACAATCCCACGTTGCTGTTCAATCTGATAATAGCGACATCATTGCGGATGAGGCTGGGGTTCCATTGGTTGTGCATAACAACCTGGTTTGTGTTGAGCCTGGTGCCTCCGGAAAAGAGGGTGGTGGATCCAAGGACGACAGTGAAAGAAGTAGCCTGGTTTTGGCCATCGAACCAGCAGTGAGCGGCGGTTACCAAACGGTTATTAGTAATGAGAGAGGCGCCACAGACACCCTGGCCTTGTCCGAATTGAGCGAGGAGACCAGCCTGCACAAAAAGAATCGCTATTAAGTAATGGGATAACAATTTTTAGATTGCTAAAGTATAATGTATTTAAATATTAGCGTAGTTTTTCATACTATTTTATTTTACTATTGGTGCAATATTTATGCTGTAAACAATCACGAGGATGTTAAAGTTTAGCACGTACGAGTATTTTCTTGTGGTATTTTCCCACACACTAAGTACACATGCCTAGTGGTAAAACTCACAAAAATAATTATATTACTATGTACCTAAACTGCTAAACTCTTAAACCTCTGAGGGTGGGCGTTTTTCAAAAAAGATGTACACGTGACGAACCGGAGCATTTTTTGTGTTATATCAATTTTGTTGTATTTTCTTATCTTATTTGATAAAATATACTCTTAATTAAATAAAAAACATAATTATTGGGGAGGACATATTGGGCATATTATTCGGTGAGTTATAATATAATATTAATAGATTTATTGTTATTTGATTACTAGTCATCTGTTAAATGTAGCCCCAGTCTAATAGGTCTGGAGCGTCATAAAATGATTCCGGCTATACAATACGTGACGAACCCAATATGACGTATTCATATCAACCAAACTTCAAAAAATTATACTAACTGTTGTGTTTATTTTACGAATACATGCGATGTGTTTTACAATAGTTTATAAACAGAAATGTGATTGTGTTACGGCAAATAACTTTATAAACTGCTGCATAGCTCCTAAAATCCCGTCACCATCTGGAATTCAAATTCTGATCCACCGCCACGCCTACTCTCGTCTCAGTTTTTGATTACACTGAGGTTTCCTTCAAAATGACAGTACCTAATACTACAGACAAGAGAAAGTTGAAGTTGAAGATTAATATTGCTAGAAATTAAAAATAGCCATATTTTAGGGTAATATTTGTTGAAGTAGGAGAAAACGTATCGTGACTATTGCCGGAATTCCGGTTCTACCATATTCCTGGGACAAAAATTAAACAGCATTTTGAGGAATTTTAAGCCCAATTACTACGATAGAGCTCTAAATCGTATTTATCAGTTCAACATACGTCTACAGACCCTACAGTGGTGCTACTTAATTTATCTAAACTTTTCTGACATGAAAATATGCAGTTGGGACAAGCAGATTTTACACTTATATAGTTTATTTTTATGATATTTTAATATTCATGACTGTTGAGTTGCCCATAACAGGAAATTTGATAGCTTAATTAAGAACATTTCATACAAAAATTATAAAAAAAGTCCTGGACACCCCTAATAAGCAAATTTCTTTTTTGAAAAACGCCCGGGTACTATCCTAAATAACAAAGCCTATGGATATCTTTGCTAGTTAAATTTTTAACTAGGCACTGTAGATTATTGCACGAAATATCACAAATAAGCTACAAAACACAGCTCATTGTCAGCCGGAAGACGTCCACTGCTGGACGAAGTCTTCCCTCTTAAGGCAAACCCCAAACCCTTCTTTGAGGGTGCCATAGTCCCCACGCTTGCCAGGCGGCTTGAGAATCACAGAATGCTTACCACCTTTACCTGAGAGAACGCTGCTGCCCGCCCTCCGGTGGTTCTGGATGCAGTTTTAGGACATAATAAATGAAACAACTGCGCCAAATTCGTCTTATTGACGGAAATTTGTCAAAGCACGTAGCTTCGTTAAGAACATTCCCACTTAATTTCAAACATAGTAACATTATTGCTTACCTGGTAAGGAAAAGCACCTGCAGCGGCTGTCGACCCTCCAACAATCCTAGACCTGTCCTCCTCTTCAGCTTGACGGATCTCCTCAGCCCGGGGAAGGCCGTACTTTGCGAGGTAGTCGTACGCCGTGATATCTTCCAGATCGATCTGATCAATTGTCCTGGCGTGGGCCACGGCCAACAAGGCGAATAGGGTCACTAGAGCAAACTTCATCGTGAGGTTTTGGAGTAACTCAATCTCATTCCTGTCTGGTTTTAGTATATATACCTTTTTTCATCAATAAGATTATAAGATAATGTCATGATTGGATTTGTATAATCATTACAAATTATTTATAAAAATGCAAGGCTTTGTGCCGACTTGATAATTGTTTCAAGGTTGAATATTGGAAGAACCATAATAGTCTATATGACTGGTTTTTTTTATTGTGCTATTAAAATGTGGCCCATAAATATAGCTGAATAATGAAAAGAAAATGAAAATCTGATCAAAAATAAGCAACTTATAAGCATTTTAATATCATGACATCAGACAGAGAGGCGAAACAGAAAATCGTGACGTCACTTCTTTGTACGCCATATAAATTCTATTCTGACAAGTAAGGCGTGACGTAATTTTTTGTTTTGTGGGAAAGGGACAGAGTTGTCTCTAACAAAAACTTTAAACGCTCATATATCAGAACATTATTAACCGATTTAAATTATTTTTTCAATAAACATACTATATTTACTTAAATTCTTCATAAAAGCTATTGGTTTCTACGATATAAACATCAGTCATCTACCCTATTATAATGTATTATAAAAATAGCCTTCTTCAAAGTGTCATAACGATAGCCTAGAATGGTGAGATCTTACTATAATTAAAGACAGACAACAAATATTTACATACTTACTTTTGCCCAAAAAATAATAAACTTGTTGACAATGGTGTAAAATTTGGGGTCTCCGCTTTTTCTTCTAACCACTATTAATATAATTTCACTTGAACGAACAGCGTTTCGTATAATCATCGCCATGCAAATTTTTATTTACATATTTTTTGTTTCAAGTAACATTTGTTTGATATAGCAACGGTTGCGCAAATGTTCAAATGATATAATATTCGTTTAGTGTGATTTTTCCTTTATCTAATACTATTTCATATAGCCTCATTCCCCCCCTCCCCCAACACCCTAACCCCCCTTGAATGAACTACCCAAATACCAATTTTCATCACTATAACTTCAAAAACAAAGAACTTTCCATACAACATTCCACCCCTTAAATCATCCCTGTGAAAAATATTGAAAAGAGCATTTTTTTTATTTTAAATGAACTATTTATGTATTTATTATACAAATTTTCATGACTAAAAGTTTGAAAAACACAGGACTTTCATACAAAAGCTTTTCCCCTTTTTTGCCCCCTTAAGGAACGAATTTCGAATAATCCTTTCTTTATACACCTCTACGCATCAAGACAAATACACCCTCCAAATTTCAAGTCTGTACGACCAGCGGTTTAGGCTACGCGTGGTCTGTCAGTCAATCAAGCAGTCAGTCAGCCGTCGAGTCTGGCCAGAGATTCTTAAAGTAATAGATAGATAGAAGATGAATTTATATTATTATGAATGTTTATTCCAAATAATATTATATTAAATAAATATTAGGTACTACTACTTATTACTAACTAATTTTATATGAACTGAAATTATATACAGTGATATTATTATATAGGAAAAGTCGTTTTAGGAAACAAGGGCCAACCGTGAAATTTGTTATAGGATCATCAAAGGTTTTAAAATTCATCTCCCTATTGTATTGATTTGTGTTGGATGATAGCTAAAGATTTAAAACTTAATTGGGCATCTTGATACTCATAATATAATGGATCTAGGTATTAATATTTATATAATACATAAAAATCTTGATTAAAAATTATAATAAACCAGTTAAGCTGCGCATCGTGGGTTCCTTACCTATACTAGTGTCACACATTCACAAATTACAATATTTTGTTCAAAGTGATTCTGGCACTGCCAACTGTTATGCAGGCGTGATGCATACCACCAGGCGTACGTCTTTCTCGTCCCGTCACTTCATTATAGGAAAAAACAACACTTTTTTACAGTTTATTACACCAAACGCTTTTCGGACTGCTAATGCCATGTCTGATGACCTAATATCAATTTAGCGGACTAATTGGCTTTGAACCACAACTCAACGACATAAAAAAATTAAATAAAAATCTTCTAAGAAATGCGTGTCATGGACCTTCCCGTAATCAGACGTAATAACTTATTTATTCTGAGAAAATTTCAACCAGAACGGAAAGGCAGACAGACAGACGTCGTAGGCTTAGTAATAAGGTCCCTTTTGACACCTTTCGGCTATGGAACCCTAACAAACAAACATAAGTAATAGACCAAGGGTATCTAATGTCATTTTATTTTCAATACCTATAGCTTTCAGAGAAGTCAATGTTGATTTTGACTGAATATATGGATGAGCTAGGTATAATAATAAATTATCAGAGCTACACAGCAGAGAGCAGAGCTAAGAGCTGCTGCTCGGTTCAGATCTGCTTAGAGTGTTATCTTATATGCTATAAGAAAACAAAGAGAAAATTTCCAAGGCAGGGTATACCACACTATCAGCCAGATGACGTCCACTGCTGCGGGGTTGCCATAATCCCCACGCTTGGCAGGCGGCTCTGGGATCGCAGAATGTTCACCATCGTTAACCGAGAAGACGCTGCTGCCCGTCCTCCGGTGGTACTGGATGCATTTATTAGAACATACCCAGGTCCAAGGCAGGGTATACGCCCTAATAATTTTAGACTAAAAGTAGGCTACAGTATGAATTTAAAAACAACAACTGGGTATTTATCCTAATCGTATCGTAATCGTTATACGTCGATATAAAAATATTCTGAGGATTAAATTGTAATTATAATGTGCCTAATGCTTCATAATTATATGTATGATTTTTATGACAAGATAAAATAAATCCAATAAACAGTACGAAATACCGACATAAAAGAGTGTTGATATGACGGAATTTCCTTTTAGTCTGATTTTTATGATGGTCTTAAAAGCATCCCTATATCATCATTATCAGCCCGGAGACGTCCACTGCTGAACGAAGGCCTCCCCATTAGACCGGCACACTGTACGACAACCTACTATTTGCATCCACCGGTTGCCCGCGACTTTCACAATGTCGTCGGTCCACCTAGAGGGCGGCCTTCCTACGCGGCGACTTCCGGTTCGCGGTCGCCACTCAAGAACCTTTCTTCCCCATCGGTTATCAGTTCTTCGAACGATGTGGCCTGCCCGCCTGTTGTCACTTCAACTTGGAAACCCTGCGAGCTATGTCGGTAACTTTGGTTCATGGGCGAATATCCTTGTTCCGGATTTTATCGCGCTAAATAACTCCGAGCATAACTCTCTCCATTGCCCATGCTTGCTCCAAAAGGCCAGCAGTTAAAGACCACATTTCAGTTCCATATCTCATCACTGGCAACACACTGGTTGAAGACCCTCGTCTTCAGGCACTGCGGGGTTTTGGACGAGAAGATTTTACGCAATTTCCCGAACGCTGCCCATCCGAGTTGGATTCTTCGGGCGACCTCTTTGTCGAAGTTGGACCTACCTAACTGAACAATCTGTCCAAGGTAGTTGTATATGTATAGGTACTTAGATATAATATAGAAGCTGCGTATTATTTATGTAGGTAAGTAGTTATGTGAGAGATAACCTTTAATCACACAGTAACATTATCTGCTTTTTACCGCAAGCAAGATAAATACGTAATGAATTACGTTGTTATCTAATCATAATTATCAACTCTTTAGGCTAATTTACACGAATATCTAATTAATACATTTCTTTACTATTTGATAACCTAATAATATTATCTTTGGTATAACTGACTATTTCTAGTGGAGACGAATGAACGACGAATGAATGACGAATGAGAACGAAGAATTAAAAGGCTCAATAAGCATAATTCAAACGTTGTGTATGACTGTACCTAGACTTGTTTAGGGAAAGCGCGGAAATGTTTTTAAAAACACATTAAAATAATTGAAATGTAATTATTTAATTAATAAGTGCGTTACATTTAGTAGCCGAATACAGAATGGCTTAAACTTACTCTACTAGTCTCGGAGAGCCAGACTTGCCATCTCAGCAAATAGCCAGGTGCGTCCGGGCGACCGTGCGTGGGCGCTTATCGAGAACGGTGGTTAAGTAGATACAAACAAAGGTTGACTGGCTTGTACTGGTGACATGACTCCTCCCTCCGTAAGTTCGAGATTATCCGAGGAATGAGGATGATCTCGAGTTTTCCCCATAAAAAGAGTAAATTTTTTCTTAATTCTACTTTTAAATGCTAGCAATAAAACACAGATTACTATAATTACGCAAAACACGAAATTTCCTATGCTAACACTTTTATAATCTAGAGCACTAAAATGCCTTTCACTATCACTAATTTCACTTCCACTTTTCTGCAATAAGTAATTCAGGAACTGAGTATCGGCAAGGTCGATTCCATTGAGGTTGATAGGTTTCCTCTGAATGTCTGACGAGCGAGTCAGTATTGTAGGTAGGTTGATAACTGGAAACTTCGGGTAAACTATGTCCTTTCCTTGGCTTTGGTATTTCTTAAGCTTCAAATCTTTTATCTTGACTTGACAGTTGTCGTCCATAGTTAGCACGTAAGTTCCGGAAATAGTTTCTTGTGTTATTTCATCTTCGCAGTATTTGGTGAGTGGTGTTTCCGTTTTCGCGTAAACAATCCAGCGGTTTGGCTGTATTAGGTCGGCTTTCACATCGCCAATGATGACAGGAACTGGGTGGCAGCTCGAAATATTTGTGGAAAACTTCATAAGCTCGGTGACGCAATCGTCTTCGATCAGCGGTGAAACGTCGTTCTCAAAGCACAGGAAGCGCGCTTCGTCAATTTCGGTACATGACCGGGAGAGCGGCTTCGCTTTCAACCCTTTCACAAGGATGTACGGGTATTTAGGAAGGATAAGTGAGGTAAGGCCATTGGTTTCATTGTGGATAGGCAAGGGAATCAATTTAAAATAGTTAAATACTTCATTCCTTATTAAGGGAATTTGCATAATTAGTTTTATCTGATTTTGTTTCATGTAGGCTTTTATTTCTATACATTGCTCTATTTTTACGATGTTCTCTAGAGTTACGGGATACACAAGTTTCTCTGTTTTCTCAATTTCCTTTAAAAGTAATATTAACTCATCCGTATCTATAATTGATTGGTGTAGTAGTTTAACTTTAGCAAAAGCAATAGCCGTTTCAATCTCATTTAGCCTTATGTAGAAGGTTTGGAAATTGTGTATAAATACATTATAGATATGCACAATTCGATTACTGGATTGGGCTACTTTAGACTCATTTAAACCCTGACTAATGTAATTAATGCTTTGCTCAATTTTAATAAAATTGCTTTTGGTAGAGTTAGCAATTTTTGTAAACGTACCCACCATTTCGGCAACGATTGTTAGTTTATTGGTTAAAAGGTTTTGTTTGGTCTTTACTTCCTGAATAATTTTTTCATACATCACAGCGTCGTCGTTATCAAGATTGCCAGTTATTGCTTTAATGAATGAACCGAGAGGATTTATTAAGCCGCGCTTAGATCTTATTGATGGGGCCAGTTGCTTATACTTATCTATAGTTATGTTCATGGTATAGTCAACTTGTGTTCCTACTTCTAACAGGTCTGAGTCAAAAGCTTTGTTTTCGAAATAGCTTGAAACTCGTTTTTTCAGATTTACATAACTATCTATATTTAATTCTAGTTCCTCGTATAATACTTTTAAGTCCAAAATCTTAATTACAGTCCATGTATCATGGCTGACGAAGGCTTGACCTTCCTTTTCAGGGAGTAGTCCTGGGTTCTTTTCAATCCGCTGCAGATGGAGGGCTCCGACGTGGGCCACCAGAAGGATTAACCTGCGGAGGGCGCTTGATGTCTTTAATGGGAACTTTGGTTATCCTATTATGCGTAATAACTGGTACAACGTTCCGCTCTATAGCTCCGGTGACTTGAGCTTTCTGATATCGTGGTTTGTCTTTGCCGCGCCTAACATTTACTCCTTTGATAAAGACTGTGTCGCCGATATCTATGTCAAACTCTTTCTCTCCGCCACGTTTCCTTATTTCGGTTTGTTTTTTGTCGATAATTTTGTCTGTTAGGTATTCGTACAAATATTTTGTCCGTCTTACGTGTTCTTTTACCAATTGTTGCGTGAATTGTTTATTGAAATCTACGTGAAATGCGCTATTAGACTCAGTATGTCCAAAAACTACCTCAAACGGTGTAAGACCTGTAGTAGAATGGATGGTGTGGTTATATGACATTACTGCATAGCTCATGACAGTTGCAGCGTCCGTTGCCTTTTGTTCGTACTTAGCAATTCGATATATCTCTATAAGAGTCGAGTGAAATCGCTCTACTATTCCCATAGAGCTGGGATTATGGGGAGTACCGATATGAAGGTCAATCTTATAAAATGAAAGCATTTCCTTCATTAACGTGTTATTGAATTCGGTACCGGGATCCGAGCTAATTCTACTTGGGATTCCGTACAAGGAAAAGTATCTTATCAAAGCTCTAACTGCTTCCGGGGTAGACTTGGTGCTGATCTCAAATGCTTGGCCTAGTTTGCTAAAAGCGTCAACAATTGTAAGATAATATTTTCCGTCAATTGAGAAAGTATCAATAAATAGTTCTTGGAATGGCCTAATTTGGGTCTGCGTCAGTTGTAACTCCGGTTTTAATGGTTTACGATCATACTTCATTTTCTTACATAGTTCACACGCGTTTATAATACTACTCACTGTTTGATCCATGTTATTCCAGTAAAAGTTACGTCTTAAGTGTACTAGCGTTTCCTTAATTCCTCTATGACTGTTTTTTCCTGCATGGTACTTGAGTACGATATCGCGCTGTTCTTGCTCATCCTCTACATAAACTACTCTCTTGGTGCACTCGTAGAACTTCACTGTTCCTTTTTGGAAAAGGAATAGAGTGGCTTCCGAAAACTGTTTGCGGTGTAATGCGTCCTCGAAGTAAAAGAAATATTTAATCTTAGGTTTTATGTAGCTTTTCAGAAATCGTTTAACTAGTTCCGGGTTGTTTAAGGGTAAGTGAACTTCTAACACTTTTTGTTTGTCTCTAGATAAGTCTTTAACCGATATGTCGTCTCTGTTCCAAGTATATACTAGTATCTGGTTTGGCTTGGTGTCTATAGCTTCTTGTAATATAAGCATGCCGTCTGTATCGAGGTCTTGAGCTGAATGGACAGTACCTATAGTACTTACGTCATCACGTCCTTCTGATGCAGATGCAGTGCCGCTACTCAAGGATGGGTGAGAGTAAGGAGATCGTCTACCTTTACTTACAATGGAAATTGTACTTTCCTCCGAATCAGATGAAATTAGTACCGGGGACGGCGTGCGCTCGCGTGATGTAGAGACACGAGGAGCATCTTTTGAATCTTTACCTAGTCGTATAATTTCGTTAGTCAAATCCACGATATGGCGTTTAAGTTTTTGTTCTTTTTCGTCTAAATTTACCTTCATTGAGACGTCGTCACCTTCACCTAATGCGTTAATTCGAATTCGTGACAAAGCGTCAGCATTACAGTTTTGTTTTCCTTCTTTGTGTTTAATGTCGTAATCGAATTCCGAGAGTCGCAGTTTCCATCTTGTTAGCTTACTATTTGGTTCCGTGATTGATTTAGCCCAAATAAGCGGCCTATGGTCTGTGTAAATTATAAATTTCTTGCCGTACAAATATGGCCGAAAATGTTTTGTAGCCCAGACTATGGCTAGGAGTTCCTTTTCAATTGTACTATAACGTGTTTCGGCATCGTTTAAGGTGCGACTTGCGTAAGCTACTGGCTTGTCGCTACCAATAGGTCCTTGTGAAAGGACAGCGCCAATTGCGAAATTGGATGCATCTGTCGTAAGGACGAATGGTTTGCTAAAATCGGGGAACTGCAAGAGCGGTGCGTTTGTTAGAAGCTCTTTACACTTTTCAAATGCGTCTATATTCCTGCTTGGTATAGTCGATTTTGTTTTTCTTTTTAAGACATGATGTTAGTGGCTGTGTTAGCTTAGCAAAGTCTTTGATGAATTTCCTGTAATACCCTACTAAACCAAGAAAACTCTTGATTTCCGTTGATGTCCGTGGTAATGGAAAATTCAATACGGCTTTTATCTTGTCGTCGTTGGGCATAAGACCGTTTTTGGTAATTGTATGGCCAAGATATAGAACCTCTTTCCTCAAAAACTCGCATTTGTCAAGAGTTACCTTGAGGTTAGTTTTCCGGAGTCGATCGAATACTCTACGGAGTTTTTCTACGTGTTCCTCTAAGCTAGAAGAAAATACTATAATATCGTCAAGGTAAACTAGGCAATGGATACCCTGAAGACCTCGTAGTACATTGTCCATGGCCCTTTGAAAAGTTGCCGGTGCTGTTTTCAAGCCAAACGGCATTCTTTTAAACTCGTAATGGCCTGATTGTGTGGTGAACGCTGTCTTTGCTCTATCCGCCTCGTTTACTTCAATTTGGTGGTACCCACTAGCAAGATCTATTGTGCTAAAATACTGGGATTTGCCTATTTTATCAAATAGATCAGTAATGTTAGGCAATGGGTACTTGTCGTCTACTGTGATTTCATTTAAGCGCCGATAATCTATTACCATTCTAAATTTTCTTTCTCCTGAGGCATCTAGTTTTTTCGGGACTAGGTGAACCGGTGCACTCCAAGGAGAGTGGGAGTCGCTTATTACGTTATCTGCCAAAAGTTTATCAACTTGTTTTTGTATTTCCTGGTTTACGACAGGCGGGTGTCTATATGGTCTTATATATATTGGGTCTTCGTTGGTAGTTCTGATATTGTGCTTTACTTGATTCGTGAAGGATAGTGGTAGTCTATCACAATAGAATATGTCGCGATATTCATGACATAGTTTGGTAATACAGTCACGTTCTTCGCTATTTGTGTGGTCTAATCGTAGTTTTTTCAAGTTTTCATTAAGTACTTCGTCAATCATGCAGTCGTCTTTCATGAAGTTTACCTCACATTCCTCATTTTCAAACGGTATTACATGAAAAGGTTCTTTGAACGTGATTATAGCTTTTACTTCAGATGTATTCTGTATAATCGTTTCCGCGAAGTAGTTCTCACACTTGACAAGAGCAGTTGGCATGCGGACGCCTTCCTGGAATTGGAGATACTCTAGTATCGCTTCACCTTGCTGTAAATTGGTGGGAATTCTAACTCTTGTTTCGGTTCGTGGTGGTATATAGATCTCGTAAGGTGGGTTGTATATAATTGGGATACATGCGTTGTGTGTCAATAGCATTTGATTTCGCATGTCAATATTAGCTCCTAATTTGGACAGAAGGTCAGATCCTATCAAGCCGTCATATCGTTTGTCTACGTCATATATGTAAAACTTTTGACGCTGTGTGCTCTTGAAGGTTTTCAATAGTGGTATATATATAATCTCATCGTGCATACTCTGAGCGTGGGTACTAATTACTGTGAATGGCTCGTAGTATTTGAAGTCATTGAAAAATTCGTGGGCCTTGGCTGGGCTTATAAAAGATCTACTACTTCCGGTATCAATAAGAAATTTTGAATTGATCTCTGGGATTACCACGTGAGGTAATTTTAATATACTGTCGCAATAATTAAGGCTAATCACTTCACTGCATCCGTTGAGGCTATTTCCTGAAAATTTTCCAGTTGTGCCGGTGTGTCAGAGTGTTCCGGGAAGGTGTTTTCCGGATGTGTAGCGTTAATGTCGTCTACGCTTTCGGTATAGTTACATTCGTTAGTAGAGTACTCTACGTCGCCGTAAGTGTTATAGTAATCATAGTCGGTGTATTCCTGACAGTGTGTTGGGTCATCGAAAAACAACTCGTTTACGACCATGTTTTGTCGTACTGGTGCCGTACGCATCGTGACGTCAGATTCTTGGAGCCTGGGTGCTTGAACCTGCTGATGCTGCTGGGGTATGCCAAATCTAAGCTGGTTACCTGACTGGTGCTGGTTCGGGATGCCGAACTTGTAACCACCATTTTGGAATGGTGCACGTTGCATGGGAGCCTGACCAAAGTTGCGTTGAGGTAAATGTTGGGTCTGCCCAAAACGATAACCTTGCGTGGGTGGCATGAACCTCGCTGGTTGAATTGGATTCGGTCTAAAACCACCTTGATTGGGAATTCCGAATTTAAAGTTATTTTGCGGAAAGCCGAACTTGAAATTGTTATTTGGCGGTGAATTTAACACTGGTCTAAAGCCTTGTGTCGCTGCAGGCGTTGTAGCGGGTGGTTTCGGCGTGAGCTGTGAACTCTGAGAGTTTGGCAACTGTAATGTAGTCTGTTTCAGTAACTTATTCTTGGTATCATACTGAAATTTAAAGTTGACTTCCTCAGTTACAATGCTTAAGGCGTTTTCTAAACTACCGCAACCTTTTAAGCGTACTATTCTAATCATATCTTCCGGTAAGTTATATAGGAAAACATTCAAGGCTGTGTTGTTATATACTATCATTTTTGCGGCCTTGATTCCCTCATCGCTGAGTCTGTTGACTTTAGCGAAAAGAGAGCTTCTGACGTTTTGAATTCTGTGACAGAGCTGGATGTATGTTTCACCTTGTTTGAGTTTTATGGTCTCTAATTCAATTGCTATACACTCTTCTGAGCGCGGGTCGCCGAAATGCTGTGTAAGTATTTCTTTTAAGTTTTCATACGTTTTAATATCTGGGTGGTCACTAAGTAGAGTCGCAGCTCTACCACTAAGTCTACTAGACAAGGCATGGAAAAGGTACAAATTTTGACCCGGGTGACCTGGTAACCTGCTACCAGCTATCACATAGTCACACTTAGAAAGGAATAGGTTCAGTTGGTTTTCCTCTCCGTCATATTTCGGGATAATAGATAGAATTTCTTTAGGAATAGTTTTGAAATTTTCCATTTTTATAGAGTTTACTTAATTCTTATTCTTATTACTACACTGATTTACCAATTTATGTGCAAATCAATTACGCCTAAATACTAGTGCAACTACTTCTACTTATACACTATACGAATTAATTACGCTCAACAGTTCTGCCTATTTTTGTGCAAACCAAAATCAGATAAACGCAATTAATAAGCTCGATAAGTTAGGATCGAGAAAAAGGTGGAAAAGACACGGGAATATGAAAAACAGGAAGTGAAAAGGTTTACTCACAAACTGCTCGATCCCATGGCCTCCTGATGCTGCGTCGGCCGCTAGTTTCACACGCTTCCGTAGGAGTCGTATTTATTTGGTTCGCTTTTCTTTCACGTCCGCGTAAAGTCGGTTTTCATACGAGCTGCTACTTTTCGCGATACCGATTTGGGGGAAATCACGACCGTAGATACTCGCGAAACTCGTGAAAAATCCTACCGGCTGCGCCAGACTTGTTTAGGGAAAGCGCGGAAATGTTTTTAAAAACACATTAAAATAATTGAAATGTAATTATTTAATTAATAAGTGCGTTACATTTAGTAGCCGAATACAGAATGGCTTAAACTTACTCTACTAGTCTCGGAGAGCCAGACTTGCCATCTCAGCAAATAGCCAGGTGCGTCCGGGCGACCGTGCGTGGGCGCTTATCGAGAACGGTGGTTAAGTAGATACAAACAAAGGTTGACTGGCTTGTACTGGTGACATGACTACCTACATAATGTTTACTTAACAAATGCAGCGTGGCGCACGGAAGCTGTCAGCTCTTGTTAATGTGATACTCCCTGGCAGGACCACTTTCATTTTACTAGGTAATAATAACATAATAAAAATTTATAAAAATTGTATAGTTTTGTAGTCTTATTAAAAAAAAATGTATATCGACAGTTTCCCAGAAAACATCGATTCAAAATGGTCCTGCTGGAGAGCATGCTCTCTGGCAGGACCACATTGTTTGGAGCTGAAATACTTATTTTTACTTCATAAAAAATATGCCATAAAAATGTATAATTTTATTTTATTTTTGTAGGCTTATTTAGAAAAATTGTATATCGCCAGTTTCCTAGAAACCATCAATTTAATATGGTCCTGCTGGAGAGCATGCTCTCTGGCAGGACCACATTGTCCCGGGCACAACCACGTTTGTTTTATTGGAAACAATTACCGTAACTTGTATTTCCATAGTAATTAGTAAGGAATTAATAAAACCCAACTGTGATAAGATTTTTGAGAATGTATTTACGATTAAAAAATAAACAATGACTAGCATTTTACAGATGTTGGTTGAAGAAATCAAGGAATGACGTGACACGGGCGTAGGCAGCCGGCATGCCAACCTGGCAACCCAGAGGGGATCCGAAAGAAGTGATACCGACCTGAAATAAAAAAAGAAAAAGCTTAGGACATTCCCTAGGACGTGGCCTTGTGCCTTGTACCTACTTTCCCATGCCTCCTTGTATGAACTAAGCCAAAATGTCACAGCCTTTAGTTCTTATGGCTCTGGGAAGAGTTATAAAAAACTAGGTAGAGCTTACATAATGACATTAGAATAATATGCCAGATTTTAAACACTATTTCATGAAGGGAGGCTCCACTAAGGATAATCAAATCAAATCCAGGGGCACGGCAGTGGCCCTCTAGTAGAATTACAGTACCATCCTTATTTATGAAAGCAACTCTCTGAATCTGTCAAAAAGTACTAACTTAACCAATTTCTGCCCCAAAATTACAAACTCGTACCTAATTTGTTTTAAGATAATTTCAAGTCAAAGTTCCCTTATTTTGTCACTGACATACTCGCCAATCATCAAACTAAGGTGGTACTTCAAGCAGACTTCATCATCAGCCAGAAGACATCCACTACTGGACGGAGGCCACCCCCTTAATAGGGAGGGGTTGCCTAATCCCCACGCTTAGCAGGTGACTTGCTGGTCTAACAGGAAAGAGAGTAAAATTTGAAGCACTTCATATTTTCCTAGTATGAAAAATTTGAAGTGCTCAGGTCTGTCATGTAATGTTCTGGTACCGCTGATCCATCTTACCAGTATCTGCCTGTTGTTCCTAGTGACCACGAGAGGGCCACCAGAGTCACCCCGGCAGGTACTGGTGCCTCCGCCGCCGCTCGAGCATATGTTGGAGTCCCGCAAGTACAGCGGGAAGGCGAGGAAGCAAACGTTGTTGGAGATTATGTTCAGCTGCACGTGGCTTAGGGCCTGGGCTGATGAGATGGCACCTCCTGGGAAATATAACATTATTAAAAGCTGTATGTATAATAATAATAATAATAATAATGTTTATTTGAGACTATTACAAGGCTTATGAAGTATGTAAGTACTAACATTTCTAAAAATATACTTAACTTATTTTTAAATAATTTGAAGATAGTAGGTACACACTCCGTGGGGGAGCCCTGAATCTCACACTAGGGGAGTCCTGTGTCGTGAGCTTCAGTGCCTTCCTTGTTAACTACTATGCAGTTATATTATAACTATGTCCGTATTTACAGAGAAAAAAGTGGGTATCAGACACATATAAAAATATAAATTTGACTACATACAGAACATAGTTATTTTAGCGTATTTAGATGTTTCTCGTCAGATGACTGAATTATAGAGTAAAAATAAAGTGGGTAGTCCACTGGCGTAATAAAAATAATCCTAAAGGTACGGGCATCTCGAGTAGGAGCGCTTGTGTGTGAGTGCGAGCATGAGGTATCGCCCTGAGGCATAAACTTCTAGCGATTTATGCTCGCGAAGATTTCTTGGTATAAATATTATTGTGTGAATGTGTAAGATAGTGTTTAGGGGTGGTAGGTATAGATATATAGTCTACATATATGTGTATTTGTTAAATTTGCTTTAAATATTAAAAGACTAACTTTAGACTACTTACAATAAAAAGCGATTATTTGTCTTTATACTATATACATAATATGTTACATTTAATTTATATATTTTTATATCTATATAGGTTTTTTGTTTTAAGTTGAGTTAGGTATTTAATTATAGACATTAGGGGCTGTAATTTGCAATATGCCTGTGTTTGTTATACGTGTGTATGTTTATAGGTATTAAGTTCTATTGGTAAGTTATTAAAATCAAAGATATAAGGGGACAACATGTAATATAATATGTGTAAGTACATACATAGCTTTAGTTTCAGGTTTGGTATAGGTTATAGTTGAGTTTTTTATTGAGTATTCTATGGTGCATGCAAGTTTAGGTAGAAAGTATCTGTATTATCTGAGAGATACCACTATATATATTTTTAGGGTACGTATGGTAAGGTAAGGTTTGTAAGGTAAGTATGGTAAGTTTTTTACATAGACAATCTTCATTCGTAGTACCAAATAGATTTCAAATTTGTAATTTGTTAATAGGGGCCTGATTCTCCGCCTGTCAACCCTACTACCACACGAAATGCTATTTATTGATATGATACAGGTATACTTATAACATAACAACAAACATGAGCATCCTAGGCAAGTCAGACTTAAGGCAAGAGGATAGGCCCCCCAACATCATCTAAGTATAGTAAGAAACTTCTCTGTCTCATTCCGACCCAGCAGGGACAGCCAGGACATAACTTTTCGTTTGCAGACATATCGAGAGGTTTTTACTAAGCTGAGGAGATTATCAAGATGTTGGTACAGGAACGGTCCCTTGAAGTAGAAGGACCGCTGGGAGAAGGTGGTACGAGTAGAAGGAAGCACCCAGACATTGCGACGAGTGGATCGAGAGGGGCGAGCAATAGTGCTTAATGATGATTTATGGAATCGCATTGTCACTCCCAGAATATAGAGCTGCCTAACAGTGAGGTACTTGGTTTCATTATAAAGTTGATCTGTGGGATAAAGGAGTGGTTTTTTATAAGCAATTTTTAGGATGAAACGCTGCGTGTGAAATGTATATGCGTATATAAGCGAGTCTAAGGGATTGGTTAGCATTTACAGTTCGGGCGTGAAGGCGCGAGAAATAGTTAGGGGGCTTCCATTAATAACGTGAGGTGATTTTGGCGATTTTTCGATTCCGCCTCCCCCCTTGGTAGGGTGTCGTGAGATTTTGCTCAACCCCCTCCTCCCTAATCTTACGTGAGATTTTTCATAATGCTTATTTTTGGACGTTACTCTGTACTTGATTGTGTTGGATTTTCAGTAAAAATCATCTGCTGCTTTAATCGTGCTCTGATTTAGCCAGTTTTCTCATATTACGTGATATTTTCCCCTTTTCCCCCATGTGAGATTGGATGAGATTCGGTTCTACCCCCACGCCCCCTAAACGCCTCACATAATTAATGGATGCCCCCTTAGAAGGGGCATGCGTAATAAGGAGTAAGGATGAGAAGAATTAATAATGAGTTCATTGTGGACATCTTTAGTCGCGAAAATAACTAATTTTTGTTTCGCTATTTCATAATAGTAAAAGTTGCTCACAATGCGGAATACAATAGGTAACAGTGGCGAGGGGCGAGAATTCAGTAATGGGAAGCCGAAACAAAAAACTTACTATCGTGCGGAAAGCAGTCTAGGAACACCCGAAACCACCTTCACCATACTTAAAAGCACCATCGCGTAAAATTCGGCGGCTCCTGACATTGCTAAGATAAGATAATTTTAACGGCACCTCGGAGTTAAGTAATTATTGAGAGGTGGTACCTAGGAAGGTACTCGATAGTATGTCGGTAGTTATATTGTTGATACTTACAGACACATTTTACAAAGGGAAGACGATAGGAATCGGCTTATATGGACGCTTCGCCACTGATAGGTAACCTATTTTCAGCTTAGAAAAGTGATAGTTTAGGACATCTGGTTTCCTCCGTTTGTCTACACCTACAGGCCACACACAGATGCCAGTCAGATGCCCCTTATTGGTTTAAAAAAGACAGACTGATACAGGTGACTATAATCTTCGAGGAAGGAGGCTTGATAAATTTCTCTGATTATAATATACCTATGAATAATTTAGCGAAATGGCGACATAGAGAAATGAGTACAAAAAGACTAAACTATACAAATAGGTATTTGTGTAGGAAGAAATTAAACTTACCGTCCTGAGTGAGACCAAATCCAGAAGCGACAGCCGACGATCCGGCGAAGTCTTCGTCAATTTCAGACCCAGAAGGTAGAGAGATAGGAGCGATGGTATCTGTGAAGCGCACACATTTCATTGTTAACTCCAGCGACAATGAATGGACGGGAAATAAGAGCACGGATTTTGAAGACTATATGTTGAGCGCCAGCTCTCCACTCGCGTCAATCATACTCTGTCTTTCCGACATGCGAGCCGTACGATACGACAATACAAACTTCTAATACATGTACATGTGTCCTCTTTTTGTCATGCAGTAATTATATTCGCTATCTCTATTTTCTAGCAAATTTAATATGCATACTTTTAGCTAGGTATGCTTGATTGTGTTAACTTGTAAATTTTGAACGATTTGCAAGCGCTGGGTCCGTCCATTCCAATAACACCGTCGCTGGTTAAGTCCACGAACTAAGTTAAACCCTTAGAGATTAGAAAGAGGCAAGTAAGCTTTTTTAAAGTCAATAGGCGTGTGGCCTAATGTTTAATTTATGATAAATAACAGGTTTAGTGATGAATATAACTAAATACTGAAAAAATAAATTGTATTGGCTGATAAATCTCTGAGATATGAGCGTTTAAAGTTTTAGGTGGGGACAGAGAGGGGATGCTCTATCCCTTTCTCGCATAGCACGTGTTAGTATAGCATTTGTATGCCGCGCCTGAGGATTGACGTCATAGCTCATTATAGCGCGCTCTCTGTCTAGCTTGAAATTAAAATACTTAGAACTTATTTATTTTTGAGTTATTTTAAATTTTGTTTTCGTTGATAGGCTCTATTGATGATCAACTTTTTTATGAGGTAATAAAAAAATTGTAGTCATCATGCCTATGAGGCTTTATTTGACAGATCTAAATTTACTAAACCCCTGTCTCCTTTATTGTAGTATATAATAAATTGGACGGCAACAGTTTTAGTAAGTTTAGATTTGTCAACTATAAATCTTTCAAAATTGCTTGTAGGTTAGAATCGTATTGTTTTAAAATAAGCTATAATAAAGTAGTAAGTATACTCGTAGATAATAGTAGATTATGCACTAAGGGAATAAAGCAGTGTCTTGCGTCGCAAGCGGCATACTGAACTCGAGCGCAACGAGCACAGGCAACGAGGGAGTCTAGAGAGTCCTGAGTGAAGCGAGGGGTTCAAGCTGCCCAAGACGAAGACTGGCTTTATTCCAGAGGAGTGTACTCTACTTTTCACGCCTTCTGAGAGACAATAAAAAGCCAGGGCTCCAAATTCACTGACAATCATAGGACCAACCGCCGTCTTTTGTTTCACATTATTTGTATACGCACCTTTTTTTTAGTTTTGCTTATGTTGGCCAGTAAAATTTTCGTACAAACGTCTTTACATTGCCATATGGGCATTTGAGTTTTCCACGATTTTCCACACGAATTTGACGTTCCAAATTCAAATCACTTTATTCCTTAGGGAGTTTCATACAATATTATATTATATTTCATAAGAGATAATGCTTTAATTTACGTTGAGGTTGCATGATATGTAATACGAGCATTGTCGAGCAGGTGGTGTGAAAAATGTATTACGCCCAGTACAGTCATGGCAGCTTATTGATAGAGGATGCAACTCGGAATCGTAAGACCAAGGGTTTCTAACCCGGGCCTGTACCAATCAGTTCTTTGGAAATGATGTATGTATTGTAAAAATTCTTACGACTAGTTTTTCGGTAAAGCAAAACTTCGTAGGAAACCCACATAATAAAATAATGCCGGGAAAAGAAATTCAAAGACTATAGGAATCCGCACCGGGCCAGCGCGGTGGGGTATCGCCCAATTGCCCTTTGGTGGAGAGGGAGGTGGAAGGGAGTAGGGGGGGAGAGGGGTTCGGGATCTACGCTTAGGCAGTAGGCCTAGTATAAAATAGAATTGGTACTTACTTGAGAAAGAAACAGAGCTGGGCAAGTAGATGACAGCGACATCGTTACGAACTAGCAGTGGGATCCAGTTAGGGTGCATAATTACTGTGCTAGTCTCCTGTCTGACTCCACCAGTGAACAGGGTGACAGAGCCGAGGACTACAGTAGTGATGTAAGCCTGGTTGATGCCATCAAACCAGCAGTGGGCGGCAGTGATGACCCGGTTCGAAGACACTAAAGAACCACCACAGACGCCGGTTCCATCGAGGCCTTGGTAACGCGCCAGAAGACCAGCCTGTGAAGATAATAAAGTATTTTTACAGATATCAATGTTTCATCTTCTGTATATATAAAATTCAAAGTCCTGACTGAGCTATCAACGCACAGTCTAAACCACTGGTCCTACTGACATGAAATTTGGAGGGTGTGTTATTTGTAAAGTGTAGGTATCCACTAAGAAAAGATTTTTGGAACTTTCACCCCTAAGAGGGTAAAATAGTTTATATAAAAGTCTGTCAATTTCGAAGTTAGGATCTTCAAATTTTGTGTTTAGAATGACGGAAGTTTTGAAAATTTCACTCCCGAAGGGGTGAAAAAAGGGATTTTCACCCCTTCAATTTCAAAGTAAAAATCACAATATTTATTATTTAGTCTTAAGGTTGGAAACTAACGCAACTGGTATCGTTTTTTTTTTTAATTTCAAGCCTTAAGAGGGTGAAACGGGCGATGAAAATTTGAAGTTTTTTTTTTTATTGTATTCATGTACAAATAATGAGCGCGTGTATCGGGGGTAAAAAACGTGGTGAATTTTGGGAGCGGGCCGTATTTCTTTCGAACGCGGACGAAGTCGCGGGCTACCTCTAGTCTGCATATTAGGGGCATTGATGGCATTGATAGCGCTGTGTGAAATGCCTACTAATATTTACCATCCATATCCATTCGGTTTTTTAAACTATACAGCCACCGTGCAATTTTGAAGCACCGGGCACCTGTGTGTTTAGTTTAGTTACCTACTCTTCGTGGTTGTTGTGTAAAAAACCAGATCGACGTGGTTTGACCCTGATTGATTAGGAACTTGTCTAAAATTGATCGAAGAATTCCACTTTCATTACGCGAACCACTAAACCATCGTAAACTGCGTCTTCGTTTTGCGTCAACGGCGCTCTGCAGAATTTGGTAATCAAATAGAAGCTTAGGTAGATTAAACAAAATTGTGTAGAATCTGTTATATACTTAGATTTATTGCCTTTTGGCAAACCAAGCAACTCACGTTTTTTATACATTACATAACTACTATAACGACTAAAAATACCCCATAAAAATGAAAGGCACATTTAAAAAAACATTTCACTGTAGGTTTTTTTAAAAGGGCCGAGTGCAGAAGAGAAGTGAACGAGAGGAGAGAAGTTCAGCAAGGGTGATTCTTCTCTATCTTTCAAATTCTTAAAGTCAGCCATAAGAAACCATAGATAAGACTTACCTACATGTGCCGGTTTGAGTGTTTTTATACTATGAAAGAAAACACTTCCCGTCCTTTCCTTTCTTATAAAAGTAATCGCATGGATGTAGAGGAAGATACCGCAATAAAGTTGTGACACAGAACTAACGTAGGTATATATACCTGATGAGGAAATTGTCCCAGCTGCGCTAGCGAACCGCCTACAATCCTCTGGGCAGCATCAACCTCTTCAGCCTTGCGGATCTCTTCTGCCAAGGGGATGGCTACATTCTGAATGTGTCCATATGCAGTGTTAAAGGACCCGTCATAGGCAACGGCGCAAGCCACGGCAAGGGTAAAAACTACCAGGAACTTCATTTTACAAAACCCAATTCAACGAAGTAAAAATCTATCATCGTATCAATATTTATACCTATGACAAAATCGAAGCCTTTATCGAAAACGTGACGATAATTAAGTGATTATAAAATTGGTAATTGGTGTAAAAACCCATTAAATAGGTATATTATATAGGATAGGATTTGTTAATCTGATTTTGGTTGATAGGTAACATAAGTTTAAGTACCTATCTAACAAACCTAAATCTAGATTATTAGATTATAATCGCAGAGCAAAGTCTTTAATCAGTGCGTTCTACCCGTTATGACCTACGGTGCTAAAACATGGATACTCACAGTTGGATCGGTCCACAAGTTTAAAAGTCGTAGAGCGACTTTTAAACTTGTGAAAGTATATGGAAAGAGCTATGCTCGGTGTTTCTCTGAGGAATCGTATCCGGAACGAAGTAATTCGCCAGAGAACAAAGGTTACCAACATAGCTCAGCGTATTAGTAAGCTGAAGTGGCAGTAGGCTGGTCACATCTGTCGCAGAACCGATAACCGCTGGGGTAGACATGTTCTAGAGTGGACACCACGAATCGGCAAACGTAGGGTAGGACCCTGAGACTCGATGGAGTGACGATATACGTAAGACAGCTGGCAGTGGTTGGAAGCGGACTGAAGATCGGGATGAGTGGCGTGCCTTGGTAGAGGCATAAGTCCAGCAGTGGAGTATTATAGGCTGATTATGACGATGATGATGATATACGCAGAATACGGGCCAGCTCCAACGCAATCCTGGCGATGATTGCCGACAGGCTGGACTGCCTCATCATGAGGCAGTGCTAAGCTGTAACAGGCATGTTCCAGTACTACCAGTACTACAGTTTGTGCGGAGATAATGAAAACCTGAGCTGAGAGAGAAAACCTTTTGCCTTTTTGATATTGATATTGGCCTTTTGGCTTTTGATCGCAAAGACAAAAGGTATGAAAAATACATAAAAAGTACTCTAAAAAAACTACTTCAATTTCGATTAGTTGGATGACATCTTTTTTCTAGTTATTTTAATTTAAAAACCATACTACTGAACCGATTTTGATGAAATTTCTATAGGACCAATCTGAAAGTATTTGACTGCCTTGTAGCTCAGTTGGTAGCATGTCTGCCTTCAGAACTGTAGGGCGTCGGTTCGATCCCCACCCAGGGCAAACATTTATGTGACGAACATAGATGTTTGTTCTGTGTGTCTGGGTATAGAATTGTATATTATAAGTAAGTACCTATGTATTTACAAAAAAAATATACTTATAACGTATTCTATCAAATAACTGGTTTCCATTATTACAAGCTTTGCTTAGTTTGGAGCTAGATGGCACTGAGAGAATTTATTAAAAAATATATTTACTAGGTAAGTACCTATATACTTATTATATTTATTATCCTTTCAAATAGAAAAACAATTTTCTGAATCAGTTTTTAAATGACGGAACGGAATTCTGAGGTAGGTAACCTAACATTAAAAAAACACACAAGTACGACCGAATTGAGAACTTCCTCCTTTTTTTAATCGCTTATAAAATTGGTGATTTTGCGTATTAGAGTGAGTATTAAAATAAATACCTAGGTATGCGTTGTTTTTTAACCTTTTTTATTAATTATTAGCTCCAGCTATAATAAAAAAAAAAATACTACACAGGAAGTAAAAAGTGGGTAATTAGGTACCTACCTACCTAATAGAAGAGTCAAGCTTGGTGTGATTAACGTTAAAGTGCAAACTACTTATACCTCATTATTTTACCATGACGTAATAAAACTGGCATAATATCGACAAAAGCTCTCAATGAATGTGTCGCATTCACCAGCAGAGCAGCTGTCTGGCGATGACGATGCAACGAATATGGCTATTTTAAGTACGATTCCGATACCTAGCGAATGGCTAAAACGCACTAAAACGTTTCTTCTGAGCCAGATAAGTGCCTAATCTTTTTTTTTCATTTTCCATGCCCATGCACAAAACCTTGCGGAGTAAAAAAATCTATTTGATTGATCCTGTAATATGACGTGTTACCTATTATATAGATAAATTATTCGTGCGGTTATCAGGTACCTAGTTAAGCTTAGGTTGTTTTTATTTTCATAATTACGAGCAAAAACTTCCTGGGACCAGCGACAATGATAAGATGAATGGACGGGAAATTAGCGCACGGATTTTGAAGACTTTGAGCGCCGGCTCTCCACTCGCTTCAGTCATATTCTGCGTTTGCGACATGCGAGCCGTACGATACGACAATACAACCTTCTAATACATGTAGATGTGTTCTCTTTTTGCCATGCAGTTATTAGATTCGCTATCTCTATTTTCCGGCAAATGTAATAATGGGTGTATACTGTATACTTTTAGCTAGGTAGTTGAGTTTGATTGTGTTGCCTTGTTAATTTTTGATCGATTTGCAAGCGCTAGGCCCGTCCATTCCATTAACACCATCGCTGCCTGGGACGGCATAAAATCTTGGAGATTTTAGCTCCTTGGGTACATCACTGCATAAAGTCATCACTTGTAGTTTTTAGGCAGCTAAAATGAGCTAGGCAGACGTCCCAAAACTTTATCGCTGCTGAATCTGGCAATGGCGGCACAGGTTTCCCAATCTAAACCCAATAAAACACACTAAACCCAATCCGAAAGGTTTCCACTCGGGAACTACACTATCTATCTCCGTCATTGTTATTGCAGAAGTTGGAAATGGGGTTCGATCCGATTCGATAGGGTGTAGATTAAAGGAGCTATAATAATACATATATATATATATATATATGTATATATTATATACATATATATATATTATATACATATATATTATACATAGGTAATTACAAAAAGCATAGAGCCAAAACTCAAAAGAAAAAAAACCCCTGTTCTATTGACTTTGACATTAAAGTTCTGCTTGACTGTGACATCACGATTCATCATGACATCAACTTGTTTTAGTTTTTAATAGTTCCTAGCCATGGATACTAGTCCTTCAGCCGAATACATTTTTCTTCATCGATCCTTCTTTCTGCAGTTAAACGAGTCGTAGTCACAGTCCAAGTCACAGTCAAGTCCAATCATGCCCTAGTAAAGTCGTGGCAACTTTACTACAAGCTTCTTCGGAGTTTTGGAAACAACACGAAAAGACACGTTTCACTACATTATATCACTTGCCCACACTCTTGCTCGTAAATCAGCACTTAATGAATAAAAAGCCGCCATTTTTATGCATTAACACTCGAAAAAACACAAGTTTTGTAAAATAATACAATGCAGCGACATGATTTTCTCGCGTTCCCGCCGACATCAACTTGATAGTAGCCGTGTGTCGTTCTTGAATGAATCCTTCAATTGAAGTACTTCAGCTGTGTTCGTCCTTCATTCACTACTTCATATAAATGTAGCTACTTCTTAGTTCAGCTGTCTAGTTCACTCGACGTCGCGCAGTCGCGAACGATGAGACACGAACGAGCCCAGTGAGGAAGGATAGATAATGCTATCACGCTCTGTTTTAGTTACTGAAGTAATTGTCTATTTCACTCAATCTTTGGCTCGTTGCGTTCGGTCCTCTGGTTACCTATTACGATAGTTCGAGAACGATTTTAGGAGTCCTCTAACTTTTATCGTACATTGCTTGTTATACAAAATAGCTAATATTGAACTGGGAAGGAAAAGGGCAATGTACAATTTACAAACACGTTTGTACGAGCTTGGATATAAAATGAAGCAATCATAGTAAGCGCACTGTTTTCGTTCGTAAACATATCTTCTTACTAGTTAGGTATCGAATGGCGAAATCATTTCAAATGAGCAACTGGACTAGTGAACTAGATGAGTGAAGTACTTCTTTTAATGAAAAGTTACGTATATATCTTTTCATGTTAGTGACACATTCTGCGCAAGCCTACTTGATAGCTTTTGTAATACCAGTTGAGAACATTTTATACTATTTTAGCAATTCATCTTTTTAAGGTAAAATTACTTGATGTTTTATTTTGCGCCAGACAGTTCTAAACTAAAGTATTGCTGTCACTTTTTTACTAGGCAGGTTAGCTAAGGACAGACATACTTTAGTTAGTTTAGAACTGTCAACTAAAACCGCCAGAATCGACCACATTGTCTCTTCTTTTATCTTTTAACTATTATTAATTTCCTTAATTTCCTTTTATTATATAATAATAATTATAATAATAAAAGGAAGAATACCTCAAGAGGCTCTCGCTAGGCGGTTGGGTCAAGGGTCAGATACAAAAGGCAGTGGTCTTTGACACGGCACGTATTGTCAGGAGGTTCCTCACTCTGCAGCCCTAACCACCGGCAGCTTGAGCCCTGCCCGCTGCTGGCGGCACCCTAGTTTTTAAGTTTTTTATAATATTTATAATTTTTGTATTTATATTGTAAAAAACTAAAAAATTAAGAATTTAAATAAATACGTGAATAATAATAATTGCATTTTTAATATTTTACTAACATTTGCATTAAAAATCTCTTGCAGCTGTCAGCACTAGCTGCTAGCTTTTAAAGTCTGTTATTCTGTAACTGGCGTTTTGGCGGCGACACGGTAAAATCATGTCGCTACATTCTATTATTTTCTTAAACTAGTGTTTTTTCGCGAGAATATGATTAAAAATGGTGGTCTTTTATTCATTGAGTGTTGAATTACATGCACGAGTGTGGGCAAGTGATATAATATGGTGAAACATGTATTTTTGTGTTGTTTGTAAAACTCCATAACAGCTTATAGTAAAGTCGCCACCACTTTACTAGGGCATGACTTGGACTCAACTTCGACTAATTCCGTGTGACTGACTGTGATTTCATGAAATATTTGACTAATATGAAATGAACCTTAACGTTCATAGAACCTGACTCTGGCAGAATGCACAACGTGTGATGCCAATAACAAAGAAAAAAAAAGTGAAACTTACTTTTTTTTTGTGTGTTAACTGTTCGTGGTTGTTGTAAAACAAGTTGCAGTAATTTCGATATTAATTTTGTTTTTACCCCGAAATGAACGATAATGAAGACGAGCTCACTACATTTTGTGATTCAGCGGTAATCAATTTATCAAAGTAAAATAGGGTTCATCAGAAATTCGTGAAAATATTTTGTTGACAAATTGTTGATTTTTAGGCCTCTCTGGTGGAAGGATGTCGTTTACCTGTTCGGATGCAAGGAGGCGACGACTGGCCCCTAGCTGAGATTATTAGTATAAAAGAAATACGAGGGCAAAGAGGATATTATGTACACTATGTTGATTGTGAGTTTTTTACAACTTTCTTGTTGATAGCCTCTGGTTCCAAAACTAAACAACACGCCAAACCAAAAGCAAAGTTCATAATACCTCCCCCACTCAAGTATTTATGTTCCCTGACACACTACATTACATTATGGTAGCATACAGTGTGTTTTGCTCCTGAAACTAGTGTTGTTAAGTATTTCGATTAATATAATTTGGTTTGATATTGCTATGTTTGTGCTAAATATAAGTAGATACCAATTTTTTTACTGAACAGCTGTTTGCCATTCTTCAATGAAACTCGCTCTTATTATAAAGGATGTACTGTGTTCCGGTTTGAATGCTATACTTTACCTAGCGATACTACAGGGCTAGTGAGGTTCCTCTCACTACACTCTGAGCAGGGTGTTAGTGTGGGATATGAACCCCCTCAAATAGAATTTAGATTCACTATTGAAAGTCCAAATATGAACCTTAGGCTCTTCACATGTTCATTCACATACTCACAGAGTCTCAAAGACTAGTCGCCACCAATTATGGATTATACATTTGATAGTGACTCACACACTATGGCACACAGGATACCGGCAGCGTAGTTTGCGATTCACTTTACAAATGTATGTGCAATACTTGATGGCGACTAATCTACGATATTCACTTAAGACACTGGTCGGCTGTAAGTATCATAATGTGTTTGGATGCTGATGCTGGATGCTCTGATTTTGTATGCTACTTAAAGTTCTGGAAACTACTGTAATGTGTACAAACAAGCTTTCCCTCCTACCATTAAGATAACATCTATATTGTCTCTTTATTTTTATTCATTTATTATTATTATTATTATTTTGAGTTACAACATTCGCAAAGAAACCTACGCCTTCAGAATATCGCACTAGTTTCTTTGTTCATCATTTTTATCAGCAATATAGTGGCAATGACTGTTCAATAACCAATCAAACATTTCAGTTAACAAACGTTTGGACGAATGGGTGGGCGAATCATGGCTGGATACAAGGAAAGTCCAGTTCCCACGTCGAGATGGAACGGCCACCGGCGGCACCACCACACCCAAGAAGACCCACATTGGTTCTGGAGGTGGCTTGATGCCTAGTTTTATTAGTATGTGTCTTTATTTGAGTTTTTTGTGCAAAAATCAGACGTGATACAAAGGTTTTAGCTAATTTTCAAATTGATAGAGTTATTATTTGCACTATACATTATTTGAAATTTGCATTTGGTTTGAAGTCATATTTTTGGACTTCATGCTATGCCTGAATAGGTGTGCAAATCTGGGATATTTATTAGGGTGTTTACTATGGGGCAAAAAGGTTCATCGATCTTGGACAAAATGTATGGAACAGCTGTTTTTTTTTTCATGATTTCAGGGTTGGCCCCATAGTACAATTTGTTCATAATGATGAGTACAATGATATCCTAGCAGGATAACGGTGTTCAAACTAACACCCGGTATTGCTATTCATTATGGTTATTATCAGTGAAATTAGTTCCACATAATTAGGGTCACAATCACAAAGTCAAAGATCTAAGTTTTTTTTTAAATTATGATCTAATAATAATATAACTATTTGAAAACCCTAAACATTTTCGTCTATGTGATTAGCTTATATACATTTATAATAGTTACTTCCCAATTTTTTTGATTCTTTTTTGCATTGTTGTGTAAAAGAAGGATAAACTAACCAGCAAAGACTTACTAACACATTTATAATAATAATATTACGTTAAGTAAAGAAGGATAAGCAAATTTACTCTAAGCTCTCGCTTTTTTGTAAATTTAATTTACAGTTATTTATTATTACTCAATTTAACTACATATATATATATCAAACAAGATTGGAAGTATTCCCCTTGTACCTTTGTTTGTACATATTCTAAGCCATAGCTACTTTACTTGTAGCTGAACATTTAATTTCTACTTTTTGTTTTATTTAGAAGGTATTTTAATAGATAATAATGAGTGTAAGACTATATTATTGACCCAACTTCAAAAAAGGAGGAGGTTCTGTGTTCGACTGTATGTATGCTTTATAATTTTTTATGTTCGTTGATTTCTCCGTCAAATGTGGACCGACTTAGAATATTTTTTGTAGGTGATTCGTCAGAGGTGGTCCTATATAAATTTTATCGAAATCGGTTCAGTAGTTTGGTTTTTAAATCAAAATTACTGGAAAATATGAAGATGTCATCCGAGTAGTCGAAACTGAAGTTGGTTGTTTTTTTTTAAAGCGTATTATGTTTTGGACAGATACAAATTGGCTTACTAAATGAAATATTTTTTCTGCAGATGAAAACGTCTGCAATGACAGTCAGAAGTCTCATGCCAATAGTAGAACTCCCATTGCGAACCCACCGTCCCAACTGTCCTACCAAAAAACTGAGAAAGCCCCATTTATACCTTCAGCACATAATGGTTCTGCACATAGAAATTCAATTGGTATGTTACTGTTTTTTTTTGTTTTTTGTATGTTTGTGTTGTTTTCATGCGAAATAATTATGCATATTTCTGCAAGTTGCTTTGCATTTGCAATAGTGTCAGTTTTATTGTAACTGTCACTACCTAACCTGTGGGCATTACAATAAACTATGTATCTTTTCTGTATGAAAAAAAAGTATGGCATAATTGTTTGATCTGTTTAATATCTACACTCTGTCCATTATGTTAATCGCTTTTTGACAGTTCATGCAAAGTTGACGGCATAACATTGTAAAGCGTCTACCAAATTATATCTTATACTAGATAAACGAATTTATTTGTTGTATGATCTAGCATTACCTATTTACAAGGTTCGTCGACTTTTTGAGTTGAGATAACCTTGTGAAAAGGTAATGCTAGATCAAACGAATTTATTTGTATGGGATATAATATGCTAGACCCTTTACAATGTTATGACGTCAACTTTGCATGAGCTGTCAAAAAACGACTGACATAATAAACAGAGTATAAATTTGGAAATGGTACAACAAAATTGATAGTGTTGTTAAAATGCAAAGATGACTCTGAATGATTGGCTTACATGACATCAAAGTAATGAAATAACTTGCCCATCACAAGAAGGCTTCTGCAGTTGTCAAAATGTCACTTATTCTCTCTCACCCGACCGCTATCACATGAGCAGTAAGGGAATACTGACTGGTCTAAGGTTCTCAATAATAACTAAATTTAAAAATCATCCATGAGACATTACGCTTTTCAGCTTTTTACATTATTGTAACAGCAGCATTCTCGTCACACTCTGTTGAACTAGGATTGGTTGTGGCTTGGATACTATTCTAATATATCTAGACAAGGCTGATAATTACAGCCTGTTTGGCGGTAAATCTTTGTGCTTAAATATAGCAAACATCCATACATTTTTGGAACAGTTTCAACACGCGCTTCATAATAGTGCTGTGTCGCTGTTTCAACATTTAGGATTGTTTTGGTTATAATTATATTATAATTAGTTGGCTAACGGGCCGTTTGTTGCCTGTGGTACTTCCAGTAGTACCACGGGTTTTTTTTTCCCGCGTTACAGTCTTAGTCAACATTTCATAGTTTGACACCTGTCTCTTTGTCACTTGTCGCTTTGACTTTTACATTTAACGGGCGGTTACGTAGTGGTATCACCCTATCACATCGCCATGCTTATGACTGACGTCAAGGAAGGTGATTGGGTATCAACTTATGGCCATCACCTAATCTTTATGGGGCATATTGCCTCGGCTATCTCGCTCTCACATTATCTTTTAATTTGGCGGAAATAGAAACATACGGTTTTGTCTATCTTCTCAATCAAATAAATAATATATACAGTAGTGTACCTACAATAATAATAAAAAAACCTATTTTTATGGATTACAAGCATTGAGCTAATATCAAAAGAGTCACACTCACTAAGTGAAAACAGTCAAAAAACGTCCGAGTTCCGTTGTACAAAACTATACGTGCATTATATAGTTCACAATTGTTCGAATTTTGACGTTATGTCGCTTTTATAGTGTTCAATGTATGCTTAAGCGCTTGTGTCTTATCGTAGTTCAAATCCTTCAAAAAGTCGGCGTACTGCATAGCGTGCGCCGAGTTTTGGCGCGGACATTTTTTCCCACGCTTGTGACTATAGATATTAGCTCAAATTACAAGCTAAGTGTGTAACCACAACTCACCTGGTGCAATGTGCTACATCAACACACACTATTTAGAAATTCACCCAGTCTTTAAAATGTATCTTATACATTTGAAAAATATGTGCAAGCGAGATTGCTGAGGATGGGATGAAGGGCCTCAATCGATTAATTTCATGGTTCGGCGAATAGGCCGTTCTTGCAATTCTTTTGTTGTGCTAACACTACATTACACACCGTATTTTCAACCAAACCACCTACGAAATGTGGTATAAAGTCGCAGGCATACCTGGCGAGCCGCGGCAGCTGATATCGCGGCCCGCCAGCCCGACGCTGAGCACCGAATCGTCGTCTTTGGTGAACGGAGGTGCTGTGCTAGCCGCCGCGTTACAGAAGAAAATGAACAGGAAACGGAAAGCCAACTCTTTGGAGAGTGAGGTATGGAAACACATTTTTCTAGAGATGGACTACCAAACTTTGAACGATCCTAGTGCCACATGAAACTCCTGACAAAATACCACAAGTTACAACGCATTTTTTACTCACTCGGCCCAACATGATTAAGTTTAAATTTCATTTAAACTTTTCCAATGTGTGCTATACTGCTATAGATTCTCGTGATGATGAGTTACATTATACTCTGATGTATGTTAATTTACTATTTCAGTAGCAAAATTATGTATATTTCATAAGACAAAACCTGGCTATAAAACAATCTGTTTAAGCAGGCTTCAATGGATATAGACAAATGCTAGATTAATCAGGTAAAAGATAATTTGGTCTTGTTGTGATTAAAACTACTTTGACTAAATGTACCCTCGCAGTAGATAATAAAAAGGAACAGGATTTAACAGGAAGGACTAGCCAGGTGGCCTAATTGCGGATTAACATTCGTATTCTTACCACTCGTTGCAAGGAATGTAGGGTGTATAGAACATTGACTTTGGTAGCCCGACCAACCATAGACTGAAAGAAGCAAATCTCAAGACAAAGCACTAAGTCTTTATATCGTAACTTAAAAAGAAAAATATGTTTGTGGCCTGTTGCAGGCCGATATCTCTCTGGAACCGGAAAGCGACAATCTGCCGAGCGGCGCAGCCACGCCCACCGCCCCGCGGCCCCGCACCTCCGGTAGTATGGTGGCGCATGGCCACGACGATCTCGTCACTCGCATGAAGAACATCGAGATGATCGAGCTGGGAAGGCAGAGAATTCGGCCCTGGTACTTCGCGCCCTACCCGCAGGTAATAAAACTCGAGAGGGACTAGCCCCTAAAGACGTGTTAAGTCACGCCACCGCCCCTGCACCTTAAGCAGCACTTATCTACACTACAGATTATGCGCCACCGCATAGAACATCGATATGATCGGGGACGGCACAGGATAAGATCCTGGTATTTCGCGCTCTGCCCACAGGTAATAAAACTAGAGAGAATTTTTGTAGTGGTAGGACCCTACTGCAGAGTCCGCCTGGGGAAGTACCACATCTTTGCCAGTTATTCAATCGCCAAGCAGTAGTGTGCAAGCATTACTGTGTTCCGGTTTGAAAGGCAATGTTACCAGAGAAATTACTGGGTATGAAGAGATTTAACATCTAATATCTCAGGGTGACGAGCGCAGTGCAGTGCGGTGCAGGATTGTGTTCGCAAGTTCACAATTCTGGCACTGCTACTGTTAGTGGCAGACTTGACGCTTACCATCAGGCGAACGTCTTGTTCGTCTCGTCATTTGATTGTATAAAAAAAAAGAGCGACGTCCCTAGAGACGTGTGATGTTACACCTCCACCCCCGCACCTCAGGCAGCGTGGGACATGGTCACTCACATGAAGAACTTGGAGGTAATCGGGCCTGGTGATTCGCTCCGTACCTGTAGGTAATACCAGCATCCCAAAGCCGAGTCCATGCTAGGTTTGGCCTAAGTGAGAACGTTGCAAGATGCCAGATGTTATAGAAAATTTCATTTTCATCACACTTGCTCGTAAAGTGGATCTTATTGCATCGGTTTTAGGCTCATAATCCAAGCTATTACGCACGGGTGCTTTTTACTTTACATTACGGCACTTGTACTATAATAGGTATAACCCGGTAAAGTCAAGTTTGTACGTGACTGCAATCAGACGTATGTATACGAAGCACTCCGGGTAATACTTACAGTTTTTTTGTAATACCATCAACGAGTTCTTATGCCGCTGAAGTAAATGTCAACCTGCGCGCGCATTGCTGGTTTGGGCACCATTTTCCGCAAATGTTTGTTGACGTTTTCTCTGTGTGGTTGATCATTATCAAAAAAAGTTTGTTTTTTCCTCGTAAGTGTGATGAAAACAGTCGTATGAAACTCTTGTGCTATGTTTCAATAAACTCTCGGCTTCCTTATCGCGCTCGCCTGCGGCTCGCGCGCATATTACCGCCTCTAGTGTAATGACCAACATAGCACACTCGTATCATAATGTACTATTATTGACACCTTACACACCGCGGACTTCGTATCCTGTAGCAGTATACCAAAAACGTCTGACAACTCACGTCTCTTGCGAATAACTTTGAAGCATCTTCAATTACCATGCGTTATATTACCGTAAAATTAAAAGCGTGTTTTTGCCAGCTATATCGGCTAAGATCAAAATTGGGATTTTGAGGAATTCCATACAAATACTCTTCGTATAAGTTAACGGTGGTAAGCATTCTGCTATCCCCAAGCCGCCTGCCAAGCGTGGGGATTATGGCAACCTCTCCTTAAGGAGGCTTTCGTCCAGCAGTGGACGTCTTCCGGCTGTTGATGACTCTTCTTATTCAATTTCTCTCTAATACTATGCTGCAATATCAATAGTAAATATATGTAATATAATGTGTCTATGTATAATATTAGTGTGACGTACCGTAATGTGATTTCCGCATATCTGAACTACTCCAAATTTAAATTTCAGGAAATGGTGAACCTCCCATGTATTTACATCTGTGAATTCTGTTTGAAATACAGAAAGAGTAAAAAGTGCTTAGAAAGACATTTGGTGAGTACAAATATTGATTTCAATGTGTTAAATGTATTGTCAACTTCTCAATGAGGAATAGTGTCCCACGCTAAAACGAGACAATGTGGTCAATTTTGAAGGCTATTGACTAGGCTAGTTGACAGTTCTAAACTAATGGGAAGTTTTCTGACAGATGTCAAAACGTAGTTCTACAGCCAAAGGGTAGACGGTGCTGGCGAGATATGGCCCATTTTTCTTGTGAAAAAGCAGTTCACTCACCTTCACTGCTTCTTTTCACAGTTCGCGTTCGTTGGTGATGTGCTTTTCCAAGTTTTCTTGTATAATTTTGTTGAAATTCTGATAAATTATTATTGTTACGTTACGTTATTGTTATTATTTTATGTTGATTGTAATTGTTATTTTTATTGATAGTCATTTAATTAATAAATTGGCAAGACGCACTTACTAATTTGCGTGGAATAACGAAAGCTTAAGAAATACTATGGGCAAGTACTTTGTTATACAAACAATAACCACAAAAAACGCATGACAGATCTAATATAAATGAAATAAGGTTACTTTGAATTTTTTGACCTTTTTCTTTGCTTCATTCGTTCAAAATCTTCAGAACCAGAGACAAGATAGTGAAACTGTTCAAGGCCATGTCTTCATTACCATCGAACGGATTTTCATGTTCTAATTTTTTTTTATTGGCTGTCAGAAAATCGCCCATTAAAATATTGCTGTCACTTTTTTACTAGGCATTATACCTAAAGGACAGAAATACTTTAATTAGTTAAGTTCTGTCAACCTAAACCTTCAAAATAGTCCATAATGCAAGTTTTAAACAGATTTAGAATGTTATGAATAAGGTGACTTGTTTCCCTAAAAGAATATGTTCCTGGAAATTTTAGTAGCCATCGGTAATCATCGTCTATATCTATTCCATTAGTTGGGGTTCGAACAGCACATGCCCTTTGTTGACTTTAACTGCTTCGTATTTACATTCACATATACCTTAGGACCTGGGTATGTCCTTAAACTGCAACCAGACCCACCGGAGGACGGGCAGCAGCGTCCTCTTGGTTAACGGTGGTGAGCATTCTGCGATCTCCAAACCGCTTGCCAAGCGTGGGGATTATGGCAACACCCCTCTATTAAGAGGGAGGCCTTCGTCCAGCAGTGGACGTTTATGGCTGACGACGATACCTTAAGAGGTCATCTTACTCTTCGAGCATAGACCGTTGGAGAAAGGGCAATGTTACCAGAGAAATTATTGGGCATAAAGAAAGACTTCTAATACCTCAGGGTGACGAGCGCGGTGCAGTGCGGCACAGGATTTGATCGCAAGTTCACAATTCTGGCACTGCTACTGTTATGGATTTGCGTGATGCCACTAGGCGTCTCACTAATATCGTCACTCCATTCCATAAAAGGTAGTGCCACCGAACCCTCGATGCGCGAGTTTAATTCAAACTTGACCAATTATATTTTACAACACATTTGCTCGAAAAATGCATTTACGAAGCCTATACTTCGTTCGAAAGTTGAACATTACGCACCATAAAACGAAGCGTGCGGTAAAGTAGGTACTCTCAGCTAAGTACCTATTTTACCGCACGCTCAGTTGTATAGCGCCGTGCGTAAACTTTACGGTATTTTTTATTTCCATAAAAATATTTAAGAATTCCACTAAGGAGTTTCACATTACGAGAATAAATAAGCTAAATGATTAAACCTCATTGGAAGCGCTTTTGTTCGATACGTTTGTCTCACTTAAATACTAAAAAAAGAATGAAACGAAAGATGTAGTTCTAATTTTCACCACGGGCACGTGGCGCCATTTGCAAATTCGCGCCATTTTCTTAAAGAAACATCTAAGTTTTTTTTCTACTTTCCTCTTTATGGCATTGCACGTTGTGCATTTGATAATGTCAAGTATTTATTATCAAGTATTTACGAGTGCCTGACTGATATTTATAAACAAAATAATAAAGTTTGTTAAACTTATCTTTGGGCCAAGATTACGACCCTGTGGAATCCAGATCGCAAATGACCTTCCGGCAGACCCAAAAAGCGATGGCGGGACGACCTAGACAAACACCAGAACGACTGGTCCGTTGTAGCTCTGGACAGAGACAGATGGAAAGAGGGTAGGGAGGCCTTTGCCCAACATTGGGACAACTCAGGCTCTGAATAATAATATGAAAAAATTATTACTGTTTTCTCGCAAATGTGTTGTAAAATGTTGTATGACACTCGTGCGGAATTGGTTTTTACAAACTCGTGACTATGGTAAGCCCTCGACTTCTCTACTCGTTTGTAAAAACCAACTTACCGCAGTAGTATCATAAATAAATTCATGACATTAATTCCAGATTAAATGCAAACTAAAACACCCTCCCGGCAACGAGATCTACCGGAAAGGCAGTATTTCCTTCTTCGAGATAGACGGTCGGAAGAACAAGAGCTACGCACAGAACCTATGTCTGCTCGCCAAACTGTTCCTGGACCACAAGACTCTGTACTACGACACGGACCCCTTCCTTTTTTATGTTATGACCGAGTACGATACTAGAGGTTAGTGTTTTCAACCGACTTCAAAAAAGGAGGTTCTCCATTCGACTATACGTTTTTTTTTCTGTGTGTATGTTACGCGATTACTCCGCCAATTATGAACTGATTTTGATGATTTTTTGAAATTTTATCGAAATCGGTTCAGTTGTTTGGTTTTTAAATCAAAATTACTAGAAAATATGAAGATGTCATCTAGGTATTCGAAGTTGAAGTCGGTTGTATTTTTTTTTAAGTTTATTATTTATTGTTACCGTTGTACTGCTATAGTTCTAGAGTATGAATATTTTCGGTACATTTACCATGATTATGTTGTGAAACGAGGTCCCGATATTTCGGCGCAAGCGCATTCACCATGTTCACGGGCAGACAACATGGCGCATGCAACTGTAATTAACAATGAGGTTCCACAGGCAAAACTACGTAAATGGCGCCAGCGGCGGTCCGGATGTGGCCAAATCAAGTTTTCTTGTTAATCGTTGCTTGTATCTATCGTTGCTTGTATCTATTTTCTGCTCTACACTGCTCTTGTTATCGATAAAATCTAGTCCTGGGAAAAATACTGGGCACTGTGCCTTGTTTTAGGAATATGCTTTTGGTAGTGGTAGAACTCTACTGCAGAGTCCGCCTCGGGAAGTACCACACCTTTGCCAGTTATTCAACCGCCAAGCAGTAGTGTGCAAGCATTACTGTGTTCCGGTTTGAATGGCAATGTTACCAGAGAAATTACTGGGTATGAAGATGTTTCACATCTAATATCTCAGGGTGATTGTCTTCGCAAGTTCACAATTCTGGCACTGATACTGTTAGTGGCAGAGGTGACGCTTACCACCAGGCGAACGTCTTGCTTGTCTCGTGACATGATTGTATAAAAAAAAATGCAGCTGTTGGTGGTCTGAAAATAGATTTGTATGTTTATGTTTTATGTCCCACATAAAATGTATACAACTTCCTAGTTGTATACATTTTATGTGGGACATAGCTTTAATTGGCAAGGCAAAGGATTGCTGTACAAACCAGTATATGCAGATTCTCCCTGGTAATCCGAGTCAATAATAAAACAATTAAATTTGAGAAAAAAATTACTATAGATGCCCTATCGACTATGCGCCACATACCGGAAAAAAACGCAGTGTGGATCCCCGTTCTTAGTTTAAATGTTTTTTGGTATATAACAATGCAGGTAGCATCGCCCTTCAAACCGAAACACGGTAATGCTTGCACACTACTGCTTGGCGATTGAATAGCTGACAAAGGTGCGGTACTTCCCCAGGCAGACTGCAATAGAGTCCTACCACTACAAGTACTTGCCTATTGTCTACTGCCTATCCGTTGTTTAGCCTTCTTTTAATAAACTTGCTATCAATTTCCAGGTTTCCACATAGTGGGATACTTTTCAAAAGAGAAAGAAAGCACAGAAGACTACAATGTAGCGTGTATACTGACTCTGCCTCCGTACCAGAGAAAGGGTTACGGAAAACTTCTAATAGAATTTAGTAAGTATCCAATATCTTCGAAGCTTTGCTCCAGTATGAGTATTGTGCTGAATTTTACAGCTGTCTTGCATTTTCAGAAAGGAAAAAATATTCTTTCTACCTCTTGTATTATCTATTATGTACCTACTTCACATCACATCATCAGCGAGAAAACGTTCACTGCTGGACTAAGACCTTAATATATAATAGGGTAGATGACTGATGTTTGTATCGTTGAAACCAATAGCTTTGATGAAGAATTTAAGTAAATAAGTACCTATGCTTATTGAAAAAAATATTTATATCGTTTTTAATGTTCTGATATATAAGCGTTTCAAGTTTTTGTTAGAGACAACTCTGTCCCTTTCCCACAAAACAAAAAATGACGTCACGCCTTACTTGTCAGAATATAATTTATATGGCGTACAGAGAAGTGACGTCACGATTTGCTGTTACGCCTCTCTGTCTAGCATGATATTAAAATGCTTATAAGATGCTTATTTTTGATCAGATTTACATATATTTTTTTCATTAATCAGCTAAATATAGCTGATTAATGAATGTGGGATATGGGCCACATTTTAAAAGGACAATAAAAAAAAACCAGTCATCTAGCCTATTGGCAAGCGGTTTGGGGATCGCAAAATGCTCACAACCGTTAACTCCGGCACAGCAGAGTTTAACATTTGACTGAAAAAAGAAATAGGTAAAATATTTAGAAAACGTAAAGTTGGTTCACTTTTTGGATAGTTTTCTATCTGCTTAAAGTATGTGAAAAAAATAATGTCATAAAAAGATGATGATGATGATGACGATTACCTGGATGATGTCTTTTTTCCAGTTATTTTGATCTAAAAACCAAACTACTGAACCGATTTTGATAAAATGTATATGGGACCACCTCCAAATGTATGAACTACCAAACAATAAAATAATCGCCAAACTCAATTCATAATTGGCGAAGTAAAAGCGTAATAAACATATAAAAATATAAATATAGTCGACATTAGGACCTCTTTTTTGAAGTCAGTTGAAAAATGATTTCATGTAAATGCAAAAATGCCAATACCAATTAACCTAAAGCCTTAAATCAAATATACTATAGATACAATGTCTCTATGAAAATCAAACCTCAAAACTGTCCCAGCGCCAACGCAGACATAATACCTCTCCAGCTTATATAAAAAAAGTCCACAAGCGGATTATTTAATTTTCATAATGAACCTTAACACCCTGTAATAGTGGTGTAAGACATTCGGCATCGTAGCACGTCACACGATTGGCGCGGTCATACGTGTATGATAGCAAAACAAGGCATTATATGCGCTATTTATGCCTTGTTTAGACGGTGGCGTTTTCGAGCGGCGATCGGGTATCTACCCAATATTTCATCAAAGTCTAAAGCAAACTTTTCTTCATAGGTTACGAGCTGTCAAAATTCGAGGGTAAAACAGGGTCGCCAGAGAAGCCGCTGTCCGATCTGGGGCTCCTCTCGTACCGCAGCTACTGGGCTCAGACTATACTGGACATACTGATGCACGCCAAACCCGTCGGCGATAACGAGAAACCCATCATCACCATCAAGTAACACTTTTATTCTCCGTATTAATTTTCTTTCTTAAATAAATAAATATCGGAGGACATTTTTTCACACAGCGCCATCTAGCCCCAAACTAAGCAAATCTTGTAATATGGAAACTAGATAGCTGATACAATACTTATATACATTTTTTTTTGTAAATACATACTTATTATACATACTACACCCAGATACAGAACAAACATTTATGTTCGTCACATAAATGTTTGCCCTTGGTGGGGATGGAACCCACGCCCTACAGCTCTGAAGGCAGACACACTACCGCTGAGCTATATGGCAGTCAAATCTTAACTTTTTTACAATATAAAAGTATAAAAACGAAAATATTTAAAAAAAAACGTAAACCCATAGTGCTGCCGGCAGCGGGCCAGGGCTCAAGCTGCCGGTGGGTAGGGCAGAGCAGGGCAGGGCTCCAGAGTGAAGAACCTCCTGATAATGTGTGCCGCGTCATGTATTACTGCCTTTTGGATCCGACCTAATCGTCTAACGAGAGCCTCTTGAGGTGTTAGTCGAGGCTCTTCGTCATGAGGCCGTTGACCGTGATGACATCGAGACAATCATCGTTGAATCAACCACATGGCGTTATCTCGTGAGCCAAGTCAATTATATTAGTTTATTTTTAATATTCTCTATCGCTATATTATTCCAGCGAAATATGTGAGCTGACCAGTATAAAGAAGGAAGATGTGATCAGCACACTGCAGAATTTGAACCTTATTAACTACTACAAAGGGCAGTACATCATATCCGTTAATCAGGTGAAATATACAATCTTTTAACTTTGCAGTTATATTGGAGGCGAGAAAATTCCAACATTATAAGAACCTAGAAGCTATATTGAAGCAAAATATTCTTTTATTTTCAAAAAAATTAAAAATGTATAGTTGCATCAATTATTTCATAATATTATTAACCGGCTTTGTAATATTAGAATAAACAAGTATTATAGATACTTACATACACGGTTACGCGTATCGGTATTACTAAGCTGAAAGGAGGTCATTGAACTACATTGTGGCAAACTTACTACGAGATCAATCCTGATCTCACGAAAAGAATATAAGCTGTTCCAACAATGTCGATTGTGAATTGTGAATTAAATTTTTCGATGGAACAGTAGTTTTTTCGCGATTTAAGAATGGGTCCCATAGTAGTTGTTTGCAATGATGAGTGTTATAAACCTGATAGTTACGCATTACCCTGTATAAACTTTGTAGAGTAGAAATCATCCAATAGGTTATATATGCTTGTTTTTTTTATAAACTCACAAATGAGCTGACTCGTAACAAAACAACACATCGAAAATAAAATTTAAATATGTGCATAAATAACGAAGTTATAAACATTTTAATTTCATGTTAGGCCCCTGGTCGTGGACTTTGACGTCATTTGCTAGTATAGCGCACTATACTAGCGAATGACGTCAAAGTCCACGATTCCAAACAAATTCTATACTAGCACGTGTTTTGTTAGAAAGGGACAGATGAATCCCTCCCAAATACTTTGAACGCTTATATTTCAGGACTTTACCAGTCGATTTAAATTATTTTATCGACGTAAGCATCAGATTCAGTTAAACTCTCCACTTAGTCTATTGTTTTTAATAATCAAAACACATGCATATTCCCTATTAAAAAAAAACGTACTAAAATCCGTTGAATTACTGCGTTAAAAAAAGTTCACAAAGAGACGCGATATACGACTTAGTTTTTATACTATTAAGTGATTTTCTCGCCTCCGATACGAAAGCCAACTATAATTTCCCGTGATTTGATATTTCTTTATTGTCAAAAGGAATTGGTGCAGCAACACGAGAAGACAATGGAGAAGCGAACCCTCAGGATTGATCCTAAATGTCTGCATTGGACTCCTAAGGACTGGTCGAAGCGTGCCAAATGGTACGTACTACCCTTAACGTTAGCTTTACCTTGTTCTGTTCTAAAAGCCGTCACACACGATGAAGATGCTATAATATTTCATGTTACCTTAGAACATGTTTCAATATCGCTACTCATACAAAACAAATGACGAACAAGTGACGAAGATAATAATATGTTTCAAAATAGGGTAGATGACTGATGTTTATGATGTTTTTGTTGATGTTTATGTTTGTTGTTATGTTTGTTTTGTTGTTGTTTTTTTTTATATCGTTGAAACCAATAGCTTTGATGAAGAATTTATGTAAATATAGTATGTTTATTGAAAAAAATATTTATATTGGTTGATAATGTTCTGATATATGAGCGTTTAAAGTTTTTGTTAGAGACAACACTGTCCCTTCCCCACAAAACAAAAAATGACGTCACGCCTAGTAAGGCGAACAAGTATGTCAGAATAGAATTTATATGGCGTACACAGAAGTGACGTCACGATTTGCTGTTTCGCCTCTCTGTCTAGCATGATATTAAAATGCTTATAAGTTGCTTATTTTTGATCAGATTTTCATTTTCTTTTCATTAATCAGCTATATTTATGGGCCACATTTTAATAGGACAATAAAAAAAAACAGTCATCTAGCCTATTGTATGGCGAGCGATATTTTATATTAACATGAAATATTATAGCATCTGCGTCGTCTGTGACGGCCTTTATGGGCGATTTTCTGAAGGCAAATTAAAAAGAAAAAAGAAACTCATTGTAGATGGCTCTGACTTTACGCAGACCAGACGTGGCTGTCATTGTCAAGTTATTTTTATTTTGTTTCATGTGCGACATAACAAAAATAGTACACCTATGCTGTTTTTGACTGGCACGTTTAGTCTGCGTATCTATCGAGTTGAAGGAAACTACTTTTTTTTAATCATGTTTGGAAGTTGGCTGTATTTTTTTTACCACAAGCATATTTGCTCAAATGTCCAAAAATTCAAAAGGAAACTCAATACAGTAAATACAGGTAGAGTAAAAAAATGCCAGGAATCTATTGTATTGTATTTAGACTGTTTGATCTCACTGCTGTCCAAAAGACTCCCACCGAATTTATTTTTTTATCGTTAAATTATCTATCAAGGACTTAGTGAAATTCTTAACACTGGCTGATAGACGCAAAGTCCAATTTAAACCAGTGGGTTCTATTTGAATAATAGAAGTTCCCCACATAATGTAGCGAGTCTTAAAAAAGGGGTTCGCGAGGCTGAAGGCCGGGTCTCTGTTTCGAGCGCTACACCTAAAAGGCCCAAAGAGATACCCTATAAGTAGTAGTATTAGCAGAAGAAGAATACAAAAAGGCATAAAATCAAAATTTCAAGACTAAATACCACCTAATAGCCGACTGGTGATTAAAGTTATCTTTTTATCACATCTATTCAAAAAGAGCTACTTTGTTCCTCGCGAACAGGGCATAAAAGAACTCTTTTTGCCATAGGGACGAAAAGTGATTTGTAATGTGGATATTGTTAGTAATCGTTCCAATCACCAAAGAGATCAACCACGGACATTGTATGAACAAGTAACACGCCGTATGACGAAAACGCACGAAAAAATTAAAAATTACGTTTGTGAAAAAATCAATACCGCGCCATATGAATTCCGCCTTCGTTCGTAATTGTTTACTCAAATTCGGATTTTACTTAGTTTTGAAGTTGAGTAGTGAGTTCTGAGTGTAGAAGTGAGTGTGAGTAGTGATAATGAAATAAACATAGCTACTATTCTTATTCATAAGTTGCTCTTACTTATTTTCTATAGAGGTGATAAAAAGTAGAGTGTCCACCTCGGGATCGATACTATTTTAAGCTCTAGTACTTTGAATCCCTCGCTGTGCTCAGGATTCTACTTTAGAATCCTTCGCTCCGCTCTGGGTTCAAAGAAACACTCTCGCCTTAAAAATAGTTGTTTGGTCTGTTGGTAAACAATCTACAATTTAATACTTTCTAGAGCCCTATTGCAAATAAAATAAAGTTCTGAAATAGTCCTTACTGTCTATAAAAATGATACTTATAGCGATTTCTTTCATATAAGGTCTTCTATCTTAGTATTAATAATTATGTGATGTTGGTTTCTCTTGTGTCCAATAATTTTGTTTCTTTGTTACCAGTGTTTGAAATGATAGTGTAAAGGAGATGCGACCTAACTGGCTTCAAAATAAGTACGCAAATACATTTTGTTCCTAACTCTTCCATCTGCCGTTCATCTATATCTTTAATTTTACTCATATATTCTTGTCTATCGTCTCTCACTTTACTTCCATTTAGCGTCAAATATTTCACATGAATGTCTTCCATTATTGCTATTGATATTTACACAGAAAAGCGAAATCCCTACTTTATCTATCAGGTTTTATTTTTAATATCATCTTCATCAGCCTGTACTGGCCATCTTTTCATTCATTCATCTCGTTCTTTTAATTTCATTCGCAATCTTTATTCAGTTTTATTGTATAACTGTTATATTTTATCATGCATGCTGATTACATTTCTTAGGCTTATGGTTAAGGTGTCACTAATTGATTTAATTAATATTAGTCTTTGTTCTGTTTATAATGTTACTAGCTAAGCCATTGTGTACGCGCAGAAAACCCCCAAGGAACGTTTTCTTCCGGGTTATAAATCCATCTAAATTATGCTACCGGCTTCGACCACATAAATGCTAATATTCATGATGATTTGTTGGTGTTTCAAAAAACCAGACTATTAAAACCTCATTTATAATTTTATAGTTTCACATATGTAATATAAGGTTTCCGATTTTTAACCGATCGAAAAGAGGTTCTTTATTCGACCGCTATCGCTAAGATCAGCGATGAAGGTGTTTTGTCAAAACACGTTATGCGTAGCACTCTTTTGGGCTGATTTTCTAAAATATAGTTTGTTGACCTATTTATCTTCATTCATTCCCATCTCACTCATCCGCATGAAAGATAGTAGTAGTTCACTCAGTGAACGATGTAAGTTTGTACAGAAAGAGAAATGTCGTTGCTAAAAAGTAGAAAAGTTTCGATTTTTAAATAGCAACTTTCGTATGACAAATGTTAAACTCGACTGTTATGTCAAGGTTTGGGTTGCAAGTTCAAGTGGCGCAGGGCAGGCCACGTCGCTCGAAGAACTGATAACCGATGGGGAAAAAAGGTTCTTGAATAGCGACCGCGAACCGGAAGACGCAGCGTAGGCGCTGGCCTCCCACTATATATATATATATATATATATATATATATATATATAGGTGGACCGACGACATTGTAAAAGTCGCGGGCAACCGGTGGATGAAAATGGCAGGTTGTCGTACAGTGTGGCGGTCTAAGGGGGAGGCCTTCGTTCAGCAGTGGACGTCTCCGGGCTGATGATGATGATGTTATGTCAAAATTGCTTTGCTGTGCATTGATTTCCTGTTCTGTAGATCGCCCAAAGGTGTGGCCGCTCATGAGAGTTATATTAAGTACTCGAAATAAGCGTTTTACGCAACACCTCACCATCTTTAATTTTAAATAGACGTTTGCTAAAACTGCACTGCACTGCCCTGCACTTTTCAAATAGTTTTCAAACCTTATAACTAATAAAAATATTTTCTTGAAAATGGTCCGATCGCATTGTGACAAACGCCGTGAACGGTCTACATCATAAAAGAAACATGACAAACGAAACGGCAACGGAGACCAAAAATAAGTGTTTTCTCTCACTTTGTTCTCAAAGTTAGTGATCTTGTGAACTCGTTCGCTTTCACGAACACAAAGTGATGGTCCTGTCTAGACGTCATTAAATGCTGTTTTTTTTGCTATAGCTATAGCACGTTCGTGCATTACGTGCCAATTCTCAAGTTTTCTTTAAATAATTAAAGTTTACCTCGTTTTTTCTATGCTGTGGTGTTGTAACCCAAACAGAAAAGGTGATTTAGCATAGCTGATCTCAAATCATACAACAGTTCTCTTTCTGAACACTCTATTTTACTTTATATGTATAGTCTGCACTCTATTTTATATCCTAATACATTTTTGTTTTCTAGGTAGAAAGAACAGACCGCTTCGCTGCTTATTAGGTACGTACTGTTGGGGAATTTGAAGCAGACCTGTGGAATCACTAGGTACACCTTTTAATTATAAATAATGTGTTCAAAGTAGTTATATCATGGACTATCATTTCGTAAAGATTTATGTATTTACGTGAGATAACAGCAAGTTTAACACTGTTTTCTAAACAAAATAATTTTCTTTATTTTTCTCAATATCCTTAAACAAGAGTCCACGCCCTTTTTATAGATGTCTTTTTGTGGCTGTTTTAATGTTCGAATACCATCCCACTCGCACGCGTGGTGCGAGTAGGTTAGCGTGAGCGAGATGGCTTGCGACCACGTCCACAAATAGGATAATGAATGGACTATACAGGGTTAGTTCTAATCAGTTAGCATCCTTTTAAGGGCATATTCTGTACATAAAAACAAACAACTTTTACTATGGGGCCAACATTGAAATCGCAATAAAAAAAACAGCTGTTCCATACATTTTGCCCAAGGTTGATGATCTTTTTGTATGGAACAGCTGATATTTTTTTCGCGAGTTCAATGTTGGCCCCATAGTAAAAGTTGTTTGTTTGGATGTACAGAATATGCCCTTAAAAGGATGCTATCTGATTAGAACTAACCCTGTATACTACTATAGCAAATTGGTTTGATATCAGGGACTTATTAGGCGATACAAAGATATACTTTTTCTCCAGTCTTTTATTGGGGGTGACTATGGAATATCTTGTAAACTTGTACTTCGATGCCGTAAAATCTCCGTAGTTTTCTGGGATTCTTTATCCATTTTATACTTTACATGTTTCATCGTGGCTGTTAGCACTGTAACAAAACTGATATCATTCAGATTGTTGGCTTTCTGTCCTCTCGCGTAAATATATGAAAATCATTATAAACGCGCATAAGCATTTTACCATTGACTTTATCGGAATGTATTACTTATAACGGGTTTACCTATACTGGTTATTTCAATCAGTTGTGTATCAACGCTATTAAACTTGTAACATATTTAGTACATTAGTTGTAACTCTTTATTGTGATATTAAATAATATCATCGTTTTAATAATAATTCTTTTATTTCTTGTTATAGTTATAAGGTAATAAACTTGGGTTATTCCCTATGAATACATGAACACGTAATACGGCACGTTTGAACGTGCGGTATTTTATAAGATCGGCTTATTTTACTGGACAAGTTTTAGTAGAAAAAAAAAACGATTTAAGTGTCGATTACTTGGATGACAGTTTTCCAGTTATTTTAATTTAAGGACCAAACTACTGAAACGATTTCGATAAAAAAAATATTTGACCACTTCTGGATATGACCTACCATACAAAAGAGAAACATCAAATTCAATTAATAATTGGCAAAGTAATCACAAAATATTTTTTGTTTTATTTATACGGGAATACTCACGTTTAATTAAATCGGATACTCCGACTATAGTTTCGATCACATCCGCTAATCCGCTAGTGGTGCTAAGCAGGACGCAGCTGCACGCGCGTCGGGTTCTGTTATCACTCTTTGAAAAAGATCACCGGATGGGATCGAAACTATAGTCGGAGTATCCGATTTAATTAAACGTGAGTATTCCCGTATAAATAAAACAAAAATGAGTCAAACCACGTCAGTTTTCATAATCACAAAAAACTGTTATATAAAAAACACATTCGAATTGAGAACCTTCCTTCATTGAAGTCGGTTGAATAGCCAAAAACCAAAAAAACGACTAAACATCTTAAAAATTATATTTGGAATTATCTAATAAAACAGATGTTGTCGATGGCAAAATTCCAATTTGTAAACATCCCGTAAGTTTAGAATTGATACGAAAATTGTCGCTAATGCTCAATGCTCCCATAGCCACACACACACAGACATTTTAGGACAGTTTTTTGTAAAATATTTAGTATTTTTGTGTTTGCTACAAATATGGGTCTCGTACCTGAAATAAATGAATTTGAATTTGATAGCGTAGGGATTCCTAATCTTGTTATTCTTAGCATTACAGCATTAGTTTGCATAGCGTAGCCAACCGTTAATAGTCAGCTGAACACAGGCTTCTTGCTTCCAAGAATAGAAGGCTGATCGGGACAAGTTCCCACCGCTGGCCTAGGTGCGAGTTCGTGCTTTTTTTTTAGATAAGTGTAATGCTAATTGGGTTTAAAAGGAAGTAAATCAAACATATTCTATGCAATATAATGATTTATTTTTCGATATATAAGCGCAATAATTTTGCTTTGATTGTCATAATATTTATATTCAAGCAGGTACAAGTGATGTTTACAACACTTAAAACCTAAATCTTAACATACTGTTAATCTTTTAATTTCAAATCATAATTAAAAATTCAATAAGCTGTATGAATATAATTACAAAAAATCACTTTGTGACCTTCAATAAAATGTGGATCGAAACTATTTAAATTCATAAAATTTAAAAATTTATCAAATTTTCAAATATCAAAGCGTTAGACTTATTGTAGACTACTTATATTAAAAGATAATAACATGTTACAAAGGTTAAGTTGTGGTATTTCATTCGATTGTTTTAAAAATAACACTGTTTAAAAGAATATCAACAACATCTAATTAGGACAGGAAATGTTACAGCGTCAATATAATAACTCTCGACACCAAGGGTTACATATAAAATATTATTATCATATTTCAGATTAACGATCTTGAAAACATTATTATTTTCGAACAATTATATAAGACATATAAATTACGAAAGTTAAATCTTACATAGTAACAACAACAGATAGCGAAACGGTAATACTAGCAGTTAAAACTAAGATTTTTGTAACAGTAATGTACTATCACAACTTCCATAGTTTAGGAAGAAGAAATACAAAATATAAATTAAGGGGAAACATTCTACCGCATTTTGATAGAGATAAACCATATGAAATAAGTAAAACCCAGTAGTCAAGATTCCCGTAAAATTACAAAAACCAGGATTAGACAAAAACCGTTATAACTATTTATTAACATGTGAAACAAAACTAGACATGGTTTTGCCGACATAAATACACTGACGTATTAACTACGTCAATGCCTAGCATTTAACATTTGTATGAAGATTTTTCTTTGCATAGCATATACGTCCTTATTTTTTTTTAAAGATTCTTGCTTTTTATGCTGTATCAATTTGCGGAGAACTAACCAACATACGAAATCTCAAACCTATACCTTCTAAAGTTAATCTTACGCGCAAGATTACTACGACGGTACAATCACACTACGAAGCGACTACAAAACACTATAAACCTCATATAAACTAATTGAAATTAGGGATAGACGAGTAAAAAAAGGCTTGAAGCTTGAAGTCGTAAAAGATACACAGCAAGTAAAATTATCGTGTCGTCGTACTATTCTAGATAATATCTGACCAAAAGTTTTAGGCATATTCTTGGATGGAAGTAAGTTTCGATCTAATCTATTCTCATAATTAAATTTCATTGGAATCCTCAAGCCAAGCTAAATAGGTCATGCGGAGACTATTTCTTGTTACACAAGACAAGACAATTGTGCTTTGTGTAAATAAATAACTTTAATCTATCACAATAGTACCAACAATATAAAAATAAATGCTCACGCGACTGACTGCTCTTTACTAGATGCAGTCAAAGACTAGGATCACTGGATGCAGAAGGCACTGTTTTAGAACAAGTCTGCTCTAGACCTACCTATCATAAAGCACTTATAAATCTTTGTCAAGTAAGCATTTTAGAGTTTCGCGGCAACGCCAAAATGGGATGAATTTTGCTCTTGTCTTCACTATTTTGAGTTCAACGATTTCATCTCGTTTATCTTTGTGTTTTTCTATTAGGTTATGGTTCTGGCAAGTGAACATACCAGCATATAGTTTTAATGTACATGCACGTAGCAGTACAACTCCGGTTGCTTACGACATTAATTAACTACGTGCTTGGTCGTTTGCCAGTCTGAACCGTAATATGCAACCAGTAAAAACGGCTCCCAAATATTTTTTTGCTTTTTACACAGGCACTTGAAATTTACAATAATACCTATATTTCAAAATGGTAAGGCAGTATAGTGTTTACGGCAACCAACACGCTTTACACTTGTTATACACATTACATACAAGTATTTTTTTTATTTCATACAAACCGTTTGAGTTGCCGTGCTTTATATTAATATAAAATATACAACATAACAAGTATACTTAATACTATGGATTAATTTTACAAATCATGCTCTTTGCACTTAGTAAATTATTATATCACGAATTAATCTGAGTTAAAGCATCTTAAAACTATAAACCTTACGCATATTTTAACACATGTATAATAATCTTGGAATATATCTTCATATAAATCTGTTTTATAATCTATGTTATAATCTGTAATAAAATAATATATGATTTGGAATTTAACAGGAGGTATTTATATGATAAATTGTACTGGAAGATAGTTATTATGGTGTGATGTCTGAATATTTGGGTTTTTTAATGAGACTAGTTCACTGATAATTAATTAAAATAATTATAATCATTTTTATGTTGTCAAACAATCAGATCTCAAATCTAAAAAAAATATTTAAACAGATCAAAGCAAAATTAAAGAACTTAAACAAAAATAATAATTAAAACGAATTTATTAATTGTTAGACGTCTAAATAAAATAATGTGAAAACCTACCTATAAAACTGTCATACAGTTCTGTTTCAATGTTATTCTTATAAACGAAATATGGTGACTCGAACTTATTACTTCACAACACATGAAAAATAAAATTTTATAATAATATGACGACCGATCTGTACATTTTGCTGTTTTGTTATGCGACGCTTCGCGGGACCTTGTTGCATTAAAATATTTCAAGAGGACAGTTTCTATGTTTCACAGGCACCATACTTACAATACGTTGTTGTTCTACACAGTAGACATACGATTTCGTTTCGAAATAAATTTCCCCGCCCTTGTCGAACTCTGGCACTTCTATATTAATGAGATGCAGTTTTATACTAACAGATATCAGCTTTCCTATCACAAACTTGTTGAAATCATTTGATTGTGAACAGTCTAATTCTGGACCATTATTAACACCAAATAAAGTAGTCGTGTAACTACATACTGTAAAGTGAAATAAACGGTGATACTATTTCGAATTTCTCATTTTTACGCTAAAATTATACGTATACAATGTCGAAAATTACATTTTGGACCCGACAAAAATAGTTATTCGGATTTAGTTGTCAGCGCTCGCTAAACAAGGCAACCGTCGTTGAGGCCGTTGTGTTTGGACTGAGAGTCTGGGATGTTCCCCGGATAGGTGTGACACTGTTGATTCGGAGCCAAGTTGTAGTTGACTTCTGTGTCGTAGTACTCCTGGTCAGCGTCTATCGGGACCATCATGGTTTTAGGCAAATACCCGTCAGTTGTTACGTAATTCGCTTCAGAGTTGGGAGGAAGGCTAAGCACGCTGTCAGGCCTGGTATAGTCCCCTTCCATCAGTGGAGCGACGTACAGAGTGTCGATAGACGACATCGTATCGATATTGTCTGCGCTGATAGGCGTACAGGTATAGCTAGAAGTGAGGATGTTCGCCGACTCTGGTCGAATGTATGGCGAATGAACTTCGTAGGTGTTAGGGAATGTAGTCGGGGATTCGAAAGACCGAATCGGATTATAGGGGCACGTCGGTGAGCCTCGTGTATTGGAGTTGTTCTTGACACAGGATGCCGCGTGGAGGGAGAGCATGTCGATCAACTGCCGCTTCTGAACTTCAAGGTCCTGAAACAACAAAGAATCACTTAGAATTCGTTATAATTCTTGACAAAGATCTTGATTCGCAATGGTGTAAAATTTTCCGAACGCATCAATGTAAGAAAAGCAAATTTCTGAGTGGCCGTGACTGTAAAAAATTGAGAAAACCATAATAGATGCGATGCGAAGCGACGCTCTTATCGGCCGCCACTATAATTAAGACTAATGACTAGTTTACTTCGTTTGTTATCATGGCATAGCGACAGCCACGTCAAGGCTGATAGTGAAAGTGCTTTGGGAAATGTTTGAAGAAAGTTTAACGCATAAATTGCTATGACCTCTACGACGCGACGATTACCTAATTCCAAAACACCTCTGCCCTGCTTAGAGTCAATTTTTATTATATTTCTGTCCTTAAAGGTCAATAGCAGATAGAATAGCTTGATTATTTAAATCGCAGTATCTCGATATCTTCGTATCTTATTGCAAATACAAAGAGGTTTATTATTTATTACCTTAAGTTGTGCCTTTAAGTCTATGTTCTGATTTTCCAAAACTTCGCTCTCAGTGACCAGGTTGCATGTCCTTTCACGCTTCTTCATTCTGCATTTGGTTGCTGCTATTTTATTCCGTTCTCTTCTGCGCCGCCTTCGTTCTTCATCTTCTGGTGTCAGCTGCAAAACAGAGAATGAAGTGAGTGAGCGATGGAATACTTTTTGTAAAATGACTCGGGAGATACATTTAAAACCGTTTTGGGGAAGAAAGTGTTTAATCCAACAAAGCTTAAAATGATACCTGAATATATTTGTTTCCGACGAATATACCTACTTGCTAAATGTTGTAATTAATAATAAAACAAAATATAATGACAAACGTGTGGATTGTAGGAGCCACTTAATGAAGGCCAGTATTTGTTTTTACTCAAAAACGAATTCACACGATGACTATTGATTCATGTAATAACATCCAAAGCTCATAACCTCGAAGGTACAAATCAATCATTTCTCATTGCCATATTGTGTTTGTATCGTTGCTTTTCAATATCAGGAAGTGGAGTCACGACCGCGGTAGCATTTGCAATGCCTTCTTCGTAAGCTCATAAAATTATCAATGAAACCGTTGAATTATAATGCATAGAGTTGCCTCTATAAAAGCTAGTTGAGACACTATTCGCAATCTTCCGTGGCTATCTTTATTTTCGTTCCATGAACGCATGCTGGGTGGTGTAGGACTGAATTTAATGACAATGCCGCCATGTTTTTCATACTAATGTATTGATCTACGCAGCGATGCGACCTAGTTGTTAAGACGCGTCTAGAAATCTGAAACAACTTTGCGAAGGAAAATGTAAATGTTTGTAGGTACTTTGAAACTAATATGTATAAAAAAAACATTTTATTAAAATATAAACAAAACTTTAAAAGTAAGTAAGTCGTATAGGCTGAGTGGCCAGCCCTAGTGTCAGAGTTAAAGTTCCGCCCGAAAGGCCTCTGACATGGCTGACGGTTGTTGTTATAGAAACTAGAACAAACAACCGGGACCAACAATTTAACGTGTTATCCGATCCACGGTAGCGCTCAGAAATAAATGCCACTCACGGTCACCCATCCGAAGACTGACCGGACCGTCCGTTGCTTAACATCGGTGATCGTTTAGAATCACCTAGACAAGCTACGCCACGAGCGCTACAAAACAATAACATGTGAACTCCCATAACTCTTTTAAATTTTAAATGCAGGATAGGCATCTTGAACACGTTAGTCATTAAAATAAGCAAAACTGAAGTTTTGTTCCATGTTTCATCATTGTTAATTCAGCCGGAAAACATTTTACCTACTTCTAGAACATGTCCGAAGTTTACATTTCATATCTAGTAAAAATAAAGTGAGAAACTGGCTTCATAATTGTTTTTAAGCGCCTACTTTTGACACATTTTCTTTAACGTACGAGTATGTAGGTAATCTACTCTCCGTTAACAACAACAAAGTATTTGGTTAACCATTTGTTTAAAACAAAACACGTGCGCTTCATAAAATTATACAAAACAAATGCAACATTTATTTTTACACATGTGCAGCCTACATATTGTGACTATTAAAAGAAGATGTGACCTCTAAGCATTATTTACCTACCGTATATCAATTTACCCAGAATGTTGCGGTCAATATCACCGTGCAAATGTATAACTAACAGGAAAATTTCCCTCATTCACAGATGATTTTATGCCTTAGGACTTTGGGAGTTGCTATGCTACGAGTAGAGTTAGCTGAAATGGTTAATCAGCAAGTTGTCATATTTTGTGGTTTCAAATAATGCGTCAAAAAAGAAACGTGATTTACGACCTCTGTATTTGTAGTAGTTTTATTGCCAGATAGAATGTTGTTGTTCATAGATATCTATTGGTACCAAGCAAGTATTTCTCCTCATGTTTTAGATTTTGTAAAACACAAAATCGGTGTGTGTGTTGTTTTTGTTTTGTGTTTGTGTGTTTTTAGGTTTTGTTTTGTATGTATTTATAACAACGAAAAAAGTATATACGTATTCTACCTATCAGCTATCTGGTTTCCATATTACAGGTTTGCTTAGTTTGGGGCTAGATGCCGCTGTGTGCTCTGTCCACCGATATTTATTTATTTAAGACTTCCTCAACAATAATATCTACCAATAGTCAGAACGTCACGTCGTTTATATCACCTGCGTTAGAGATAATTATGTTGTACCTGTTATCAGCAGGTGTAGATTTTTTTATTTTCATTCGCCGATACCGACTATTCTAGACCATATTCTACGTGCCTGATTAGCCTGTAGTCTATTAAAAAATAAGTAATTCTTCGTGGCTTTTTCTAATCTGCCTGCACTTTAAATTCGCTCGTTGAGTTTTGACTTTACTCTAAAACATTTTATCACAAATGCGAAACACTAATATCATAAATGCGAAAGTTTGTCTAGTTCAGGTCATGTTTGTGTGTGTGTGTGTGTGTGTGTGTTTGTTACCTCTTCACGGAATATCATAAGGCTACTTTTTATCATCATCATCAAGCGGGTGAAACCGCGGGGCGCAGCTAATATTATACAAACGGTTCTAATCGTATTGTGCTAGTAGGTACTATGTGCTTGCGCACGCCCCACGCTGTTTCCGCCCGTATTGGACTCATCTATGGCATTAAGCCGCGTGACTTCCTGTTGAGTTTAAGATATTGTATTAGCCAGTATTTAATTGGCTTCGACTGACTTCCAATGACTATCAATCTTTAAAAAACTATAAATCATTTTATTAGGTAAGAACATAGATAATTTTGCAGCCGTAGACACCAAACTAGGTTTGGCAACTCCTGTATCTGTATCAATCTCCAGCGACGATGGGAAGGTTACCCACAGGCATAGATTAAGTATTGTTAATATACTTAATCTATGCCACAGGTGGGTAACCTTCCCATCGTCGCAGCACTCTATAATGTCTGTAGGCACTCCCATATCAGGTCAGATATTATGATGGACTGTAGATTATTAAAATGATTTTAGTCAGGAAAGTTACAAATTTAGTATGTACTATAGGTATATCAACAGTTTCAGTAGCATTCGCGCCTACACTACAGAAGGCCTAGTTATTTTTTTTTATATTTCACTAGAGGTATTATCCAGGAAGATAATAGGGGAATACAATTAGCATGGAGAATAGCAGTCCGGATTCCCTGTTAATTGTATTATTAAAACCATATTTTTTTAATTTTATATTCAGGTTGGTGATGATTATGGTAATACTTGGCTTTATACGATAATAATAATAATTTATTTATTTATTTACTTATAATTATATACTACACCCAGCCACAGAACAAACAACTATGTTTGCACATAAATGTTTGCCCTGGGTGGGGATCGAACCCACGCCCTACACCTCTGAAGGCAGGCATGCTACCAACTGAGCTATAAGGCAGTCAGGCAGGATGTAATGGTACATACCCCTTCTGATTTAGGCATCATCGTGGTACTGCTGTCATAGTCGTCGTCGCTTTCTTCTTTTTTCATTCTTTTGACGCTCGCGTCTGTATCGCTGCCGGACATCTTGCGTTTTGACTCTATGGTCAGCTTCAGGCCAGCCTTGATGAGTTCCGAACACGTCTGGAAAATAGTAACCATTATATTACGTTATGAGAAGGAAAAGAAATTCGCTTTATAGAGCTTTTGATCAAGGAAGATTTTTTTAGATTCTTAATCCAATGTTATTCTTGTGAATTCAACTCTCGGGAAGCCCGACTCAAAATATATAATTATATTTCCTGCAGTGGTCATGGGTTAACTATAGATTGTTAGCCCTGCAGCGGCAGAACTGATATCCTGGCTTCTTGCAAAGTAGATCTACCACCTAATAGAGTAGGTACTAAATTGATTTTCAGTGGTCTTATCTAGATCTGTTATCTTTACTTTTAAAAATATTTCCGTATACTAACACCACCAATGGAATGGTTTATTTTCATAGACGACAGCTAGCGATTGTTTTAATTAAAACAGCGTTGTTGTATTAATAGATTCTTTAAGTAATGCTTTGAATCCAATAGCCCCATACAATTGCGTATTCAATCGTTCATTCATAACAAAATATCTACTTACCTAACTTTATTAAGCTAGTTTACTAAGAACCGAACCACTATTATCGACCATATTAGCATGTGGGCTGTACCTACACGGATGTTTACCGTAGTCAATAGGCGTATATCGAAGATCATACAGAATTAACATTTTCTTAGCCGTCCATTATTTTTTCATACCTAGCTCTACCTTTGATTCACGGCCACTTCACCTTGATTGGATTGTGATGATCACTCCAAGGTCGAACGTACATCCAAGATGTAGGTATTTAATGCTAGATATGAATGCAATTATATCATATTTATTACAGAAAAAATAAACATTTCAATGGCGATTGTGGAATTATAGAGTTATTGCGGTTTGATTTTCTCACATTTTTATACGTCCGCCTATTGTATAGACAAGTTTACTTATAAGTCAACATAACCAAGACAAAAACTGTGGTTCTATTCAACAGTAATAACGATAATTTGAATACGAGGCCAAAGGAAACTTGCTCATGCATCTTGCGCATTTGTTGATGTTTTTCTTTAAAACCACAAATTCCGGGCTTGCCGTATAATTCAATTGTGTTGCTTTTTTTATATAAAGTCGCGGGCGGTCTATATGTGGCGGTCTAAGGAGGATGCCTTCGTTCAGCAGTGGACTTCTCACGGGATGATGATGTGTATGAAATCTAATTATCAGATATATTTCATAAAGTATACCTGTTCGTAATACCATATCAATTTAAAAATATATTCTCACAATATGTTTTGCTGCGAGATTCTGGTCTGTTATTCTTTTCAAAACAATCATTCTTAATTCAACAAAGTAATTAATCTGCCTTCCATTGATTGAGTAAATAACATGCGTGACCATGAAACATTTTTTGTTAGATTTTTGATCAAAAGTCAGAGCTATTATAATCGACATTGGTTTTTATTTGGCTTACAACTGGTGAGCTTCTGTTTAATCGAGCTCTATAAATTGTAGGTAGGTAGTTATTGAATTATTATCAATATACTGTCCGTATATTTAAAAATTGCGCACTGCAAGGAATTATCAGCCAGAAGCCAGAAGACATCAACTGCTGGACGAGATCTCTCCATTAAGGCCGGGTTATTCCACGTTTCAAGCACATTTTTTAATGAGATCAATCATTAGTCTAAAGCTGTATCAGGTAGGGTCACATTTAGCGGAGCAAAAATATGGCGGTTACGCAGATTCGTGCGTGTCAAACTACGATTTTTGAAGATTTTCTCAGATTACTTGAAAAGTATAGAAATTAATAACGTTTGAACCACAGCATGCTCTCCAAAATACTATTAACTTATAATACATATTTTTTTAATGTGATTATGTGCTGTAATTAGGACATAAAACTAAAAATGGTTTAAAAATAGAAACTGTTTCGGTATTTTTTTCTATCGAGGAAAGTATAATCAATCGTGTTTTCATCCACAGAAGTTACTAAGACGGATGTTCTTCTGTAACATTTTGTATTTTTGGGCTTTTAAATATAGTAATTTGACTAAATAAATTTGATTTTGCGAGGGGCAAATTTGGGAAATACAAGCCTTAATGGGTTACCATAATCGTCACGCTTGGCAGGCGACTTGGGAATCGCAGAATGCTCACCACCGCGCTGCTGCCCGACCTCCGGTGGTTCTAGATGCAGTTATACATATCCAGGTCAAATACTAGGTTAATTTATGAAGTATTATACCTTCTTTACACTATTAGGCGTGCCCGTGGTGCTAGATGCTGGCGACGTGGCCGACGAACCGTTGGACATCGAGGAGTTGGAGTCTTGCCCGCATAATGGCTGAAATGAGAACGAAATCGTGTTAGAGCTCTGCAGACCAATTAATGCCAGATGCCACAAAAATATGCCATATAGGCTATTTTTAGGTGCCCTTGGGAAACTTCTTCATTATAATCAGCGTATCGTAGTTCACTGATGTACGTAGGCTTCTCGCAAAGCAAGCCACTCAGACCGATATTTAGTTTTCCGCTTTCAACCACTGCCAGCTGTTTTAAATATATCGTCACTCCATATAGTCTCAGGGCGTCCTGCGACACATTTGCCGATTCTTGTTCTCCACTCTAGAACACGTCTACCCCAGCTTGTGAACAAATTTCCCAACTGACCCAGGTTGAAGGTTTGAGTGGTCCGTCAGTAATAAACCCTATGCTAGATAATGAGCAGCCTACTTCTTATGGAGAAACTTCTTAAGTACGTGCGTCTAAATATTGAAAAAATCGTGGTTCACGGTCTGTGACATCGCCTGCTGAAACCGCTGTGTAGCTTCTTTTTGCTTAGCATTACCTTTCCGCGTAGCCTCGTATAGGTCTTCTGCCCTGTCCGTCACTCATCTAAATCCTAATTCCTCGACATTTTTACAATTTAACAAGAATAGGATAGACTAGAGGTCGAACGCTTTGCTCGAACAAAACACCATGGATATGGGCTGGCGTTCTCTATTACCGTTACTTAAGTATCTTATTGTACTAATAACTTATTACCTACCCAAAAAAATATTGATTTATTGATACCTAAATTTTGCATATTATCAATGTACCTTGAGAAGGTAATTATATATAATTATAGATAATCTATTTCGTCCTGAAAAGGGGAAATGAGACGTCGCGCTTTGAGCGAAGCTAATGGATCTTTTCACACCTGGCTGGGCCAGAACAGCTGGAGAGTTATAACAACGAAGTTTTTTGTGAAATTTGTTAAAAACGCAGCTGCGGTCTTTACTGAAAAATACCGGTCGCTGAAGTTGTAACTAAGATGCGACAAACTTTAGTTATACTTCGTTCTTTAACGTGTAATCCGACCCACAGTAACGCTCAGATGTTTGTAAATGCCACTCACGGTCACCCATCCGAAGACTGACCAGATCGTTCTTTGCTTGTTTTTTTTATACAATCTAGTAACGAGACGAGAAAGACGTTCGCCTGGTAGTAAGCGTCACGCCGATCGCTAACATCGGCGATTGTTTAAAACCAAGCCAAGCTACGCCACGAGCACTTTCGTTGGAATAGATCACAAATGTCTATCTATTGATTAAAACATAAGACGGTAGGATAAAATTAGGTTTCACAGTCTACTGCTGATGACCCCATAATTTCGGCTCGTCATTTACATTCCATATCAGACAGAAGCGGGTAATTAACCAATGTCCCATTGTCTCTTCACGCTCTAAATTCCCTTCCATTCATATGTTATTTCAGTGCAATAAAACTCATTCATGTAACGACTGAATCAGTTTAATCTACGACTACGTACCCATAGAGGTATTCGTATCATGCGATAACTAAAACAGATAACTATTTCAAGTGTTACTGTGGCGCCATGAAGTCTGCTTCTCAGCCATCATGGATTCTGCATAAGGTGCATGACCTCATGCAAGCTGGTTGTTATCCAATGTTTATACAGGAGAGGTGGCCACGTGACTGCGTTACGTGGCGACCGAGTCGACACTTGGCTAGTCTCCAAATGCTTGTAACACTTATTTTATATGCTAGCCGACGTTCCTCGACGCGACCTAAGTGCTGCAAGGATCCTACGTGCATTGCTAGCTCATTGTCCTACCGTGAAAGCGTCTAGGAATGAGGATTGCAAATATCGACAGTAGGTACGCTAATTGGCAACCGTCTGAGAATACTATTTTTAGCAACAAAAGGCTCATTGGGCCTTTACAGTGGTCATATTTTATTCAAACCGCGCACGTTCGGCATGTTTAGTCATATAGACGACGCATTTCAGGGAACTAGGTTTCCATTATCACGTGTTTACATTATAATTCGTTTTCTTATATACATGAATCACTCGGAAATAAGAGGTTTCATTAACGCTCTATTGTTATCTGTCGTGGAGCCAACGTTATCAACAATGATGCTGCTACATAAATTAGAACAAATATTTACCTTGAATGTTGAGTTTTGCTGATACTGGTCAAGCTGGTCTAGAGGGTTTGTCATGGTGATGACATCGTTGACGATCTCCGGCGTTCGCAGGGTCGTGGTCCCCGAAGCGGACTCCGCCGACAGGAGATTGATCATGTTGGAACTTGCGAAGTTGACGTTGACACTGAGGTTGTACTGTCCTCCTTCTCCTTCTGTCCCCACCGCCGCGTTCGGCGATGGAGCTGTATCCTCGCACTTTATCGTCGGCACAGCTGAGCTCATGCTCGTAGAGTTCATTATATCCTTGTAAGGAGCCAGTTTCGCTTCTTTTTGGTAACGGTTCACAATAAAAACTATAGCACCTTAGCCTAAGATCACGGTTGCACTATCACTAGCTTATCTAAATATCACTGCTTGTGGTAAACTTGTTTCGAATGGCACTTAATGTCTTCTGAAGGAGAAGTCTTCACGGGAAACGTTCGTTCACTACTATCTACCTGAAAAGAGGGAAAACACTTGATTAATATTAATATAATACTGCAAACTTTGTATATAGGCGTAGTGTGTACGCTATGGCTATACATGCAATAGAGTATAGGATAAATTATTATACCTATACCTACTTGACAAGGTCTCCAGCGCCCTTGAATCGTACATTGTCATTAATCATACAGATTTTAATTAGAAGGAACGTCTTTGCGATAAATATTGTGCGACATATGCAGTAATTCTGAGAAAACTGGAATCTGTATGACCTAAAATCTGTTCAGTAACAACTGAAGGGCACCGTTTCGCAATCGGGCGATTCGGCGGGGCCCCGCTTTCGCAAGAATGCATGCGGCTGGTTTTTAATTAGACCTATCCGAAGCCAGAGTCGCGACCTCGGAGTCAGGATGCTTCTCCAATAAAACGCTTTTTTACAGGCCCCAATTGAACGCTAGTCGTAAAATTAAAACTACGCGCTTTTTACGACGCATTTTAACGCTCTTCCGCGTATCTCGTCTCTATTGTTCGCGCGGGCGCGGTATCGCGGGATTAGGAGACGACAGCGCAAGGACATGGATTAAGCATTAATGAGGACACGATATCTATGTTAACCGTAGACAACATTACTTGTTGGGAAATAAGGTGCCGCTGGAGTATAATTAGAAGGCGATCGTGACGGAGTCATTCGTCAAACGGGAGCTACATCTACCGACTCCATATACAGCGGCTCGAAAGCTGTAGAGCGCCTTGACCTGGCGTATATCTGTGTATCTCATATCTGTCGCACGTAAACACAATAAAGCACCGACTCTTAGTAACCTAGTTGCGGCGTTTGCTCATTCCACTCGCGGACTCGCCGGAAAATAAACCTCGGCCTGAAATATGGAGCTGGACTGTTATGGAAAACCGATGTCAAGGTTGTCTTAAATTCCAGAAATTACTCATAGGTATTTAACACTAATTTGTACTTAATAATTAATGACTATTTTACCGCAAATGTTTAGGCGTTTTATTGTTATTGATTGGTCAATTTATTAATGGAATTATCCTTTATTGGAATTTCATCTTGTTATTGTAGTCAAATGCAGAACATTAACAAGGGATGCTGCTTTAAATGTATTCGTAGATGTTTTAGGTTAGCTAAATGGGTAAGTACAAACCTAATGATGGACTTAGGAAATCCCAACAATATAGGTAAGCGTTGGAACGATCCATTAGTAGGTAGTCTAAAAACAGACTAGTTATCCATGGATCCTATAGGTACTTGATCGTAGTTAGGTATATAAAGTGATACATGTCAGAAGGCTATTTATCTTGCAAAGCACCTGCTCACATACGCAGACAAGTGTTCTATTCAGTTCCACACCTATGTCTAATGCAATGATGCAAAAAACGCCGAGAGCGACGAACGTTTTGCGCAACTCAAATATCGGTATCAGCTTATTTGATGAGTAAACGAAGAACATCTGTTTAAATACGAAAACGCATGTGAGCAAAAGATTTTACGCTCCCACAATAAACATGTGTGTCTAATGGCGAAAGCGACAAAGTGGAAAACTAGAGAAAAGTTTACGAGCGAAGGCAATGAGCATGAGATATCTAACCATGAAGGTTTATTAACAAGGCGTGGAATATTCACACGAACATTTCATATTTCGAATCTTGCTTCAATTTTGAAGGCAGAATTTTTATATCCGTCCTATCGGAGTGAACAAACGGGCCACAAGTGCGTGGGCGCCAATAACTGCCTTATAGCGAATATGCAAATAACATTAGGTAGGACGTCCGTGCCCGAAAAGGGGGAAAGAAATAACGCTAATGTATCCGCTCACAGACGCGTGGGCTTTGGATTAGTTATTGATAAAAATAAGTCAGTAGCAAATATAATAAAATGTAACTTGTTATAGCAAATGCAATTTTGTTACAAGTCCTACGCCTACCTCTTTAAGATAGGTAATTTGATGCCGAATGGATTTGTTTATCAAAGAGCTTACCTATTTCTATGCTAATATGAATCCAAACTCAGAGCTTTCTTATCGATATAAATTTTCATGTAACATTGTAGCGGTATCTCTTAGTAAAATGGCAATATGATATTGCGTATAGAATACTGCGCCATTAAACCCGAGATAGCTTTTCTGAATCTATATCTTGAGGGGTTCAATCTCCTTTTATGGAAATAACGCGTTGGAGTGGAGTATCTTTGTTACTTTCCAAGGAAAGGGGGTCGAGTTGCATAGTTTTAAAAGGACATAAAAGTACCGTAAAGCTGTGGTTCGTACGTCGTTTCTATTTTGTTGGTGGACGAGAAATGGGTGACCCAGTTTGGACCGCGCCCGCTGCGTAGTACGGTTAATGCCTGTCGAGTTAATTGCATTTTTATGTGTCGATCTTTAATTAAGTAGGATTGGGTTACTGTTCAGTTGCTGTTTTGTTTTCATTAAGGCCATAAAGCTTAACTCGTTATTCATTTGTTTTCTTGTCTAACGCAGTTTTCTTTGTTCTCTTCTAAGTAGTTTTGGTTATACCTACTCGTAGCATGCAGCTGAAACCAAAATGTCGTTGTACCTTTCATCATCAACCAGTAGACGTCCACTACTGGACGCTGGCCTCCCCCTTAATAGGGAGGGGCTACCATGATCTCCACGCTTGGCAAGCGGCTTGGGGATCGCAGAATGCTCACCAGCGTTAACCGAGAGGACGCTACTGCCTGGCCTCCGGTGTTTCCGGATTCAGTTTTAGGACATACCCAAGTCCTTGTATCTATCTATACCTAAGGACAAGGACTTGTCAACAATGTTAGTGCATTATGAACTTAATTTTGAACTGTGCTTATGTTAGTTGATAAATAGAACCATAAGCTAGGTTTCAGTGCAAAATGCTGACTGTACAAAATTCATTTATATCTTTGATAAGCAACAAAGGTTGACGCCTATTTGTCTCTCTTTGTAGCATACCATGTTTTTATCTCATACAAAAAACTATAAATTATCTTCCTCGCAATTATCATGGCCGACGTTACAAATGTTGTTCTACACAATAAGTAATAAAATAAATCTGAATGCATGTTCACCTGGTGTACGGGACCTAGGATTTGATTCAGGGGTATAAAATAGCGGAGCCTTATTGTAATTGACCTTCTGTTTTTTTTTTATGAAAGTAATAAATTATCTATCTACCTTAGCAAGAAAAAGAAACGATTTTTTAATTCAGTTTTAAGGCTATGATGAAGAATGAGTATTCGACCATAATTTTCACTATTTGTTTCGGGTTACAAGACGAAATAACGCATGTTCTTTGCCTTTATCTTTGCTCTGTTATGGGTTAGCTTTTCTCAAACAATTTCAATAGACGCGTCTATATGACTCGTCGATTTGTCCTATTTTTTGCAGATTTTGTTCAGGCGGTTTTTTTTTTGCTTTCATGGCCAGTACGCCCCATTGCCCCCGTACTACCTACGTCCACGTTAAGTCTTATTGTTATTCAGGTGTAGAGGACGTAATTTTTTACTCTGCCGTGTCTGGCATTAGCAGTAACAAAACAATACAACTACCATTTTGTTACAGAACGGAAACGACACATTTTATAGTGCTCGAATTAGACGATAAAAAATGCAAAAACATGTGTTTAAATTAAGGTTCTGTTTTAATATAACGATTTTAATCTGTTTTTAAACCTTCTTACTACCTTCTAGCTACCTTCAAACGAACAAAAACTAAAAATGTAAGAATACCTATTAATATACCTACTTTAGTTTGTATACCTATTTAGTTATTTACCGCCGTCCTATTTTTAGATGCATGCAAATATACGTTTTATAGCCTAAACCCAACGTTTATAAATATGATTATATTCTAAACTTTACTTAAGTGTAGGCTGCTTTTGTAAATGTAGGTACCTAGGTAAGTACCTAATTGATTAGATTTTCCCCTAGAATCGGAATTCATTTAACGGCTCATCTTATTCCTACTGTAGAGTAGTCGAGTTGATTAAACATTAAACTTGTTGTACTAGTAGTACAACAATTAATCAATTAGGTACTTACCTAGGTACCGTTACCTACCTACATTTACAAACGCAGCCTACACTTAAGTAAAGTTAAATGAATTCCGATTCTAGGGGAAAATCAACTCGAACCAAAAATGGTTATCACAATCTAGGTGTCCATCCCTATTTGTGTATCTTTATCATCTGAATAGATAAAGATAAAAATAATTGTTTTGCCAAATACACACGAAACATGACACTTACCTTATCTACTTAACTTAACCTTATCTACGTAAATACAAAAAAAAAAAAACCTAAAAACATTTTGACAATGGGGCAAAATCAGCAGCTACAGCAAATATTCCTGCAGCGCCGGTTTGCATTTGGTCCTTGAACTCGGAATGGGAATCCACTTGGAATCATTTAGAACATTTCAGATCCCGTTTACCTATTAGATAGAATCCTCCTCTATTAGATCGGGATAGGATATCTGCACTGTCGTTGTTTATACGAGTCACGAATGGATATATAAAAAGGTTAAATACTATACCTCCCTATGAGTACGGTAACAGTAGGTAAATAGGTACTTAATAAGTATGTATTTAGATACAGATAGATTTAGATGAAATAGATAGATAGATTTGATTAAAAAAAATAGTTTTTTTTAGGGTTTTGTCTGTTTTAGATGTATTGTATTGTATTGTATTTACGAGAAAAAAAATAAGTATTCTATCAGCTATGTGGTTTCCATAGCACAAGCTTTGCTTAGTATGCGGCTAGATGGCGCTGTGTGTAAAATGTCCCCCAATATTTATTTATTTTATTTTTTATTTATAATGAGGTAATAAATATCCACAACGCCTCTATTATATTGAAATTAAAAAGTCTATTCGATTAGGGACGTGCCCGCAACTCATAGATAACATACGCTAAAGCTTACAACAAAGTAAAGGTGTTCGCCGAACGCTACAATTCCTTATTCCTCGTTCTAAGTACCTTTAAATAGACAAAGAATTCCAATGTAAACCTCGAAATAGAGCCCACGGCTCCGTTAACTAACAATAGCTAAGATCACACGATTAATCCGGCATTGCCATACCAAAGAGGCGACATTCGGACTATCAATAAAGCTGTCAAGCCGAACGGACATGAATAATACTGTCAAGCGCGAGATACAGGAGAACGATTGACTGACTCTTGTGATTGCATCTTTTAATCTCTGTAGCTACAAGCGAAATTACTAGCAATTTTTCAGTTTTACTAGATTTTTTCCTGAGAAAAAGTACTATACGTCCACCCTCGCGCGCTCTCGTTCTACACCCTACCGTGCCAAACGTCAAGATCGAACCCGCAGCACAGAATATATTGTAAAATTCAAAATACGTAAGTATCGATTAACCCCTAGTAGGTACCTACGTAGAATACTGGGCAAGTGCCGAGAGGTGCAGTCGTCAAGCGTCGCCTTCCCGGAGTTAAATCCGAGATACTCCCGCAAACTATTTAACCTCAACGTGACAAACTCGGACAAATAGTCGGAGTGGTCACCGGACACTGCTCTCTAAACAAACACCTTTTCACCATTGGGGTTTCAAACAGTCCTCTGTGCAAAGGTTAGGTACATGGAGACGAACGAAACGGCCGCGCACAAGCTGTTTGTATGCAACAACTGTTGAGGTTTCCGTGGGAGATTCTTCATTACAAACACTGGTTATTATATGAATCTTCCTTTATTCCTTCATAATCAAATAACTATATAGACAACACCTTTTATGTTACGCCATATTTTTTACAAGAGAGTGGATACAGTAACCATAGACATAATATTAAAAAGTTAAAACAAGAGATGAGACAACTTAAAATTAGGGATGAGCATTGTCATTCAACACTCTCCCTCAATGCACATCTTCATACCTAAATCATTAATTAACTTCACAAATTGGTTCCTGGGCAAAGGCTTAGTTAGTACATCCGCTAACTGAAACTTAGTATTAATATATTTAACATCAATCAAACCGTCTTCTACCTTTTGCTTTACAAAATTATACTTTATATCCATATGTTTGAGTCTACGCTGATCAGGATTTTTTACAGTTTTCATTGTACTTTGGTTATCTTCATAAATCAACACATTTTGAAATTCTACATTTAAATCAGACAATATTTTCACAATCCAACATGCTTCTACTACAGATTCACATAACGACACCAATTCTGCCTCAGTAGTACTTAGTGCTACAGTTGTTTGTTTTTTCGATTTCCATACAATAGTATTGTTGAATAACTTAAATACATAACCGCTAGTGGATTTTCTATCGTTGTCTCTAGCCCAGTCGGCATCAGCATAGCCTATTAGAGGTGTTGAATTATTACAATTATTTTTAGAATATATTAGCGAATAGTTTACAGTCTGTTTCACATATCTTAAAATTCTTTTTAAAGCTTTCCACAGGTTTTCACTTGGTTTACATTGAAATCGACTTAAGTAACACACAGCTGTTGTTAAATCAGGTCTTGACCCTACTGTTGCATACAATAAAGACCCTATCAGAGATCTACATTGTAATTCATAGCTCATATCAACCGAACTTTCATCATATTTATAATTAACATCCATTGGTGTATCATTTCCTTTACAATTTTCCATTTGGTATTTTCTAAGAATACTTTCTAAATATTTAGTTTGATTTATCGATATATGATCTGATTCTACGTTGATCGATATTCCTAAGTAATTTAAGTTATTAGAGCCCATGTCTTTCATTCGGAATTTTGTGGCAAGAAAACCTTTTAGTTTTTCTATTTTAGTGACATCATTTCCCATAATTAATAGATCATCTACATACAGAGTTATGTAGATATCTCCCATACTATACAAACAATAGTCGTTTTCTGATCGTTTAAATCCATAACCAGTTATAACGTTGTGAAATTTTTCATACCAATACTTTGGTGATTTCTTTAATCCGTATAGTGACTTCGTTAATTTTAGTACATGTCCTTCTGGTATTTCTAATCCTTCAGGTGATTTTAGATATACATCTTCTTTTATGTCTCCGTATAAAAAGGCTCCTTTCACATCCATTTGGTGAATTTGGTATTTTCTACAAGCTGCTACTGATAACAAAACTCTCAAGGTTTGTAACTTCAAAACTGGTGAGTAAATTTCTCCGACATCTTCTTTCTGTTGAAAGCCACGTACAACAAGTCTTGCTTTGTGTATTTCCTTCTCTCCAAAATTTTTCTTAGTAAAAACCCATTTTGTATCTAACAATTTTTCTCTCTCTGGTGTAGGTATAATTTTCCAAGTTTCACTTTCTTCTAGTACTTTAAGTTCTTCCTTTACTGCATTTTTCCAATCTTGCCTATCTGTTCTTTCCTCTATATCTTGAAAATTTGAAGGTACATCTTGATTCAATGAAAGCAGTGCATATAATGCTTTGTCATCTTCTTCATCCAAATTTATAACATAATCTTTGTGCCATATAGGATTCTGTTTTCTTCTTCTAGCTCTCCCTTTTTCTGACTCATCTGACCTCTGACTTGACTCTTGAATGCTATTTTCTTCAATATTTTCCTCTGGTAATTCTTGTTTTCTCACTTCAGAATTTTCTTTCTCAAAGTTACTCTTTTCTTCTGTAAAATCCACACTCCTCTCCGTTGGCAAATATACAGTTTTATCTTCTTTTAGTTTTTCATCAAACACCACATTTCTTGCATTCAATACTCTGTTTTCTTCCATATCATACAGTTTATATCCTGATGTAGTATATCCAATCATTATCATTTTCTTTCCAGTATTATCTAATTTCCTTCTGTGTTCCTTAGGCACGTGATTATAAGCAGTACAACCAAATACTCTCATATTTGACACATCTGGTTTTCTGCCCGTCCACATCTCTCTGGCTGTAAGCTCTCTCCCTGCTGATGGGCTTCTGTTTGTCACATATGCTGCATATAATATTGCATCACCCCAAAATGTTCTATCTAGTCCCGAGTCCAGTAATATTGTCCTTGATTTTTCGACTAATGTTCGATTCATTCGCTCTGCGACTCCATTCATTTCCGGATTAAATGGCACTGTGTAATGCATTCGGATTCCTTCTCGAGTACAGAAACTTTTGAACTCATTTGATATATATTCCCCTCCGTTATCTGACCGTAATGTCAGTAAATTTGTGTTGAAATTTTTTGTTGCATAATAATAATATTCTTTAAATTTTTCTAAAACTTCAGATTTTTCTTTAATCAAATATACTATTACAAAATGTGTGAAGTCATCAATAAATGTGACAAAGTATTTATTTCCCTCTCTGTCTATTGGTGAAATAGGACCACAAACATCTGTATGTACAATCTCCAATGGTTTATTTGCTCTATATCCAGTTTTATTGAAAGGTTGTCTAGTCATTTTTCCTAAAAGACATGGTTCACATAAATTATCTTCAATTATATTATTTTTTAGATCGTCTAAGCCATTTACTAAATGTTTCCTCACTAATGTGTTAATATTTTGTATGCCTAAATGGCCAAAACGCCTGTGCCATAAATTTACTTTACTGTCATTTGATGGTGAGTAGTTACAATTTGATAAATCAATCTCCATTTCAACATTATATAAACTACCTTCGGCATTTCCTATTAATATTAAATAGTTTTTATTATACACCCTTACTTTGCCATTTTTGAACAATACCTCTAACCCACTTGATTCCATTTTTGATACAGACAATAAGTTTTTTCTCAGTTCTGGTACATAGTATACATTTTTAATTGTGGTAGGTATTTCTGTTTTACCGACAAAACATTTAGTATGTATATTTCCTATTCCTAATGCTTGTATCATGACACCATTTTTGGCTGCGGCAATATTTTTGGGTACTTTTAATTCTATATAGTCAGTAAAATAGTCCTTATTATTAACCAAATGGTCAGAACACCCTGAATCAACACACCAAGAGATCATTTTACTATTACAATTGTTAGCGATTAAATCATTAGTTTCACTTGTACATGGAAACACATCACTTACTTCTTTCGTTTGACTATCTGCTGTATAAGCCTGGTGATTTCTCCAATCCGAAGAACCTCGCCCTTGACCTGTATTGTAGTTCCTTCCTGTATTATAACCTTGTCCTCGTCCAGTATTGTTAGATTGTCCTTGTCCTCGTCTGGTATTATAAGTATGTCCTTGTCCTCGATAATTCATATTCATATTCCTGTTTGTCTCATAAGTACTGTATCCCTGCTTTTGGCCCTGCCCCGGAGTGCGGCCCTGTGCCTGTCTGCACTGATATTTTTTGTGTCCAGGTTTTCCACAGTGAAAACATAAAAATGAGTTACTGAAATTTTGATTTTTTGGTGCTTTATGTCTTTTCTGTTTCTCTTCTTCTCCCAGCAGTCTGTTTTTCACAAAATCTACTTTCAAATCCGACATGGTCTCTAGCGCCGTTATAATTCCTTCGTAAGAGTCTGGCATTGATAAAAGTATGTAATTCACCTTTTCTTCCTCACTCAATTCCGTGTCCGCTTCTTGAAGCTCGGAAAACATTTGCTCCAATTTCACAAAATGTTGCGCAAGTGACTCCGACTCAATGTATTTGGATTCTGATAACTTTCTTCTAATAAACAGTTTGCTTCTAGTCCCCTTCTTTTGGAAGTTTTGTTTTAGGTTGTCGAACATAAGAAAAGCAGTATCTTTCTTGATATATTCAATGTGGCTGTCGGCCACCCCGGCGATTAATATAGCTTGCGCCTTCGCCTCGCTTTGAGCATTTTCTGGTAAACTATAGTATGCCGCGTCTTCTACAGCGGCCATAACTCCATTTTCTTTAAGGATACTTTTTATCCGGAATGCCCATGTACTGAAGTTCACGCCGGCAAATGGCGTCACGGGGAAACGCTCTTTGGAGGACGCCGACATTTTTGAACACGGCTAATAACACTGGAACCACGGACCTCTGCTACCACTGTTGAGGTTTCCGTGGGAGATTCTTCATTACAAACACTGGTTATTATATGAATCTTCCTTTATTCCTTCATAATCAAATAACTATATAGACAACACCTTTTATGTTACGCCATATTTTTTACAAGAGAGTGGATACAGTAACCATAGACATAATATTAAAAAGTTAAAACAAGAGATGAGACAACTTAAAATTAGGGATGAGCATTGTCATTCAACAACAACGTGGCACACCAACGTACGACGATCCTCGGGTCACCGAGGACACTACACACTTTTAATAGCTTTGGCGCGTTAATACAGTAAGTATAGATAGGTACAAATTACAATACATTTTAATGAAGGTAGAATCTAGGTATTTAGCAAGGTAGAGTTACTAAAGATTCAGTGGGTATAAGTTCGTATACACTAGTTAAGCCTCGTATCAGAAACAAGGGAGATATGCCTTAGCACAATTATCGCTGGTTTTATGTCTTTCTGAGCTGAGAGGTCATTTTGCTTTCATATTATTCTAGTTGCAAGTAGAAGTAATAAACTGATAAAACGTTTTTTTTTTATACTTTCGACTTCAATTTCGAATATCTGGATAACATCTTCATATTTTCTAGTAATTTTGATTTAAAAACCAATCTACTGAACTGATTTGGATAAAATGTATATGGAACCACCTCTGAAATATTACCTACCAAACAAAAAAGAATCATCAAAATCAGTTCATATTTGGCGAAGTAATCGCGTAACATACATGCAACAAACAAAAACAAAAAAATATACAGTCGAACCACACAGTCACACACAGTCGGTTTAGAATATCCTTTTTTAAAGTTGGTTGAAAATATTATGAGTAGTTATAAGTATACCCTTGGTAAATTATATAGGTCGATTTCTAACACAGAAACAGGATAATTTTGATAAAGAAACGCGTGACTTCCGGGAAAACTATAGACCACGGATTATTGTATTGTGTATTAGAGAATATGTTAATTTATGTTTTCTTTTTCTTTTAAAATTATTTTATTATAACGTTAAGTTTTTTTTGTTTTTAGTTGTATGTAATATTTAGGTTCTTAGAATTAGCTAATTGGCAATTGTATATACAAGCTTAAGTGTTTATTTTTTATGAATGGATATATATATAATAGGTACCTTAGATTAGTCTGTAAAGTTATATCTGTCATGCTAATAAAGAATTTGAATTTGAATTTGAGAATTTGAATTTGAATTGTAGTGAGTAAGTGCGAATTGAAGCCGTGTTTACAAAAACCACTTTAAATTTTATTTAGGTATGGAAACAAACTAATTTCTGTCGTGCAAAAAATCTCGAAAGTGTACCACCGGACATTAGAAATTCGACGCGGCCAATCAAAAAGGAATGTTAATTAACTTCTTTTAAGGTTTTTAATTAAACCTAAACTCCTCGGGCGATTAGATAACTTGTCTTTTATGATCGCTGTACCAATAAGGTCAATGCCAATTTAAAGGTTTTTAATTTAGTTATCGGTTAACTGTAAGATAAATATTTAATTGATTGTAATCATTTTCTCAATTTAGTTATATATGTTTTTCAGGCAATTAAAATATATTTTTTATCTTTAGATAGATGTGGTCGATTCTGACGGTTTTAGTTGACAGTTCTAAACTAATTAAAATATTGCTGTCACTTTTTTACTAGGCATCTTAGCTAAGGACAGCAATACTTTAGTTAGTTTAGTTCTGTCAACTTAAACCTTCAGAATTGCCACAATGCTAAGTTTATTCATGTTTCCATGTTTTATAAAAATAACGGGATTATGGATATAGGTACAATAAAGTGGTCTACCATTTATCTCGCTGTATCTATATAAGTATATCTATCCTCCAACTTCGAAGATCACGGCACTAGTATTCCAAATGTGACTATAACTATAATCTAAAAAAAAAAATATTTTTTGGTTTCTAATAAATACGTTTGCGTTTGACCGCTATTTTACAATTTTATAATTTACCTAGGTATCTACATATTTTAATAATGATGCGATCTACAAAGCAAGCACGCTTTCATTTTAGAAGAAACCGATTTACACAAATGATTTGTGGTAACTCATTGTTTCAAATTGTAAATTTTTGATCTTCTTTAGCATGGTTTAATGCTTAAAGTCCATTAAACTCCGAAGTTAAACTCGAAGTTACTCTGCCTCCAGCGAAATGGCTTTCAATCATCAAACCACGCACAAAAACTTGTACTGGCAACTTTTTTCCTAATCAGAGCGCTGAAAAAAAGAAAACGAGTTCTTTATTTAGCGTGGCAACAGCTTCGTCCGTCCTTGACACTCGGCAGCGGGCAAAAACTATCAGCACCGAGGGGTACAGAATATAAAGTAGTATCTATCGGCCGCAATTTCGGCGCGTCTCGCCCGGTGGGTGTGTTCTGTGGATACGTGCACGCACACACGCAAGTGAAATCCCATGCCATAGAATTAAGTAAGATTTGAATTACAGATGCGGCAGCATTAGCAATTTTTATCTACCTACCAATTTCGCGTAGCTTATTGTATGAGCATTTGCCAACTGATTTAAATGTTCCTCGGCAAAGATATACGTAAGTATAAACTGGCAATTGCAATCTTCTTATACTGATATACCTACGTAGAACACATACTAAGGAATAAGTACCTACTTGTTATTTAGATTTTATAAGTAAAATATTTGTAAAGGTTGTGAGTATATAATAAATGTTATTGTAATAGAATATAGGTACATTGTAATAATCAATTTGGAGGTCAGCAATATAGCCCAATTGTACCAATTCTGAGGACGCCCACACACGTGTAGCTTAATCTAAAATTAAACTATGAAGAGTTATATACGGAGGCCCTTACGACGCGAAGTCAATAAACATAGCATTTGTTTTTAGTATGTAGCAGATTTGACGAAGTACTCGTAGGTTCTTCTTTCTTCATATTTTCTTATTTAAAATTCAACGGTTTCTTTGCAAAATTTGATTATACAACACACGAAAAACTACAAAAAATATGATAGAGTTATTCAAGTCTCGTGGTCGTCATTTCAATTCAGTATGATGGTAATATATACTGCAGTTTGCAATGAAAATAGGTAAAAATCATAGCCAAGATATTAATCAAATACGAAGAAATAATAAAATTAAATATGCCATTGCAATTCGCTGCACCTCGCTCGCGGGCCTTGGATAAACGTTCGCACACTCGAGCTTTTAATGCAAACTTACTTGTACAATTACGGATTATGAATGAATGATTTTCAATGCCTACAGGCAGACATTACTCGATTAAGTAATTGCTGTATTGTCTTTCGCTTTAAGTGGGTTAGCAGGGCTGTCAACATTGTTATTCAACCATTTATTTTGCCTCTGTACGTTTTAAATCTTCATAGATCTTAATAACTTACAAAATCGTTTATACTGACATTTTGATTCAAATAACTTAGGCACTTACTTGGTCAAATTATTCTTAGTTCGTTTTGATAAATATGAAGGTATCAAATAACCATTATCATAAACTTGTTGTTCTCTGATCCGAGTGATAAATCTTTTGACAACCATGACTTAAGCAATAACATTATTTATTCAAAGTAGGCAGTGTCCCTTCTGACAACGTATATATTCTATACCATTAGACACATATCTATAGATAGATACATCTACTAAACAACACGGCGCCACAACAAAGTATGTATAAATATCGATAGTCTACTCGTACCTATATTCTATGTTTCATTTCAATGTGTGCAAGAAACAAAGGAAGTGCGGCAAGGTAATGTATTGTTCGTTTGGCTTGTGAGTCTGCCGAATTGTAGACCAATTTGCAATGCAAAGATACGAATTAAGCACCCACACAGGTATGGCTCGAAAGTCACTGTAGCGGGTATCAAGTTTAAGGTTAATAACTCTTGATAAAGCCAATAACGACACCTACAGGATAAAATCGTGTTCGAGACTGTATAAATAAAGATATAATTTAATACAACAAAACAAAAGTAAATTATGGTTACTACATTTTATTTTAGAACCTACATATTTTTGTATAGGGTTTGGTTTGATCAACGTTGAACTATTCTAAAAAAAGTTGAAATCCGCTGTACGAAAATGTGTATCTAATCTAATATAATAAAAGGCTCTGTCCTGACTGACTGACTGACTGACTGACTGACTGACAGACAACGCACAGCCCAAACCGCTGGTCGTACAGACTTGAAATTTGGAGGGTGTATTCGTCTCGACGCGGAGGGGTGTACTAAGAAAGGATTTTTTGAAATTTGACCCCCAAGGGGGATTGGAAAGGGAGTTTGTATGAAAGTCCTTTGTTTTTGGACTTTTAGTCACGAAAATTTGGATTTGGCTAGTTCATACAAAATAAAAAAAATGCTGTTTTCAAAAAAAAATCGTCAGATACGATTAAAGGAGGGCAAAGGGGGGGTGGAATGTTGTATGAAAAGTTCTTTGTTTTTGAAGTTATAGTGATGAAAATCTGTATATGGGTGGGTAGTTCATTCAAAGGGGGGAGGGGGGGGGAGTTAGATAAGGTTATAGTGATGAAAATTGATATTTGGGGAGTTCATTCAAAGGAAGGGAAGTTGGGGGGGGGGGGGGAGTTAGTAGAGTCGGTCGAATCGGTAGAGTCGGTAGAGTTTACTCAGAATTTTTTAGAGTGGAGAATTTTGGGAGCGGCCCATATTTCCTCCGCACGCGGACGAAGTCGCGGGCGACCTCTAGTATGTGTATATTCTGAAACTAACTTTTTACATTTTGACCTGTTTCAAAGATGTAATAAACAAAGTATCCCTTGAATATCGCACTGCCAAGGCCTTGATAGACTAGGTATGTAATGTAGGCTTAACATTGTCCAAAAGGATTTCCTACCAGTCGCATATTTTGTTATACTCGTACTTAATGTAATTGACAGTATTACAAATAAATAAATATCTTTTCGTGAACATTTCACACAGCGCCATCTAGCCCCAAACTCAATTAACCAATCTATCGGTGAAGCCAATCTTGTACTTTGGGAACCAGGTATCTTATAATTATAACGACTTGCCCATTTTTTTACGTACTTTTATAACTTACAGCGTCTAGACGCCGAACAAACAATCAATTGCTGTGTTACGTAATAATTTGTCTAGTATGTAAACTGTTTACTTATACTTACAAATATTATAATACGTACGTCTCTATCCTGATTACCATTCAACTCTATTGTTAAATTGTTAAGCACGCGGTCCCGGCACAAAATCGGTGAAGGTTACTTCACCCATTTTACATAAAACAGATATTATTAATCAAGAAGAATTTACATTTACATCGCTTACGACCAACGCATCTGATTTGAAAATAAATGCGATAGACGGTTAATAAGCATTTTATATTTATTAAGTATGTAAGTAAGTTCGTATAGGCTGAGTGGCCAGCCCTAGTGTCTATTTATTTATTCTCCATGGCCTGTGATTAACTAACTACAAGTCAAAAACCTGGGTATGTCCTTAAACTGCAACCAGACCCACCGGAGGACGGGCAGCAGCGTCCTCTTGGTTAACGGTGGTGACCATTCTGCCATCCCCAAGCCGCCTGCCAAGCGTGGGGATTATGGCAACACCCCTCTATAAAGGGGCCTTTAAAGCCTTCGTCCAGCAGTGGACGTTTTATGGCTGACGACGAAGTCAAAAACTATTGCTGAACATCGTTCATGTTACAGTGTTATTAATGGGAAATGATGGCCTAATTTATTGTTATATATTTTTTTTCTAATATTATTAATATAATTAGCGTAGAAAATCAATCTTACTATAGTTTCAAAGATGCATTTATCAGTACATCAATAAAAGCGTTATACTACCTTCGTACTAAATACATAATTTATTTCATAAATATTTTTTTAATGGTGCAGTTTGAAATGTCAGTCTGACGACGGCAGCGATACATCCATAGTGAACCTAGCGCGAGTAGGTACCGTTCTTAACGATCGATACATTTTACATTTAAATCGGTAAAATTCGATAAAAATCGGTATTTTCTCAAATTCATCAAATAAATCAGCTATAGGTACCGGCACGTCAAATTTACCGACTTAAGAATGGTAGTCGTGGTCAGGTGATTTTATAAATATTATATGTTCCTTAAAAATTACCATTTTAGCGTCTCATGTCATGTGACATGATTTTATTATCGATATTTTAACTGATTCAGGCTTTATTTTTAGCAAAGTTTTTGTTTTAAGTTAATACTTTGTTTTTTAATTATTTCAGGGTAATATTTTTTTGTATTAAATTAGGTTAGATTAGTTTATTATTTACAGAATAACTAACATTAATACTTATCGAATTAACAATTAATCACTCATTCGTAATACTTATCAACACGAAAACAGAAGCAGAAATAAACTTTAATCGACTTAAAGTAGGTATTCTAAAAGTTTTTTTTAAAAGTAATACCACATTCTATCTCATGTAAGCAACCAAGCGGTCTAGGATAGAGCACGCTTACCTAGAAGGAATCTTGTTGAAGAAGATGATTAAAAAACAGGCGTTTGAGATAGAATATTCGAAACCACAACTTAAACAACACTGTTTCACACACGGAAAACTGCTACAATATAGGAACCATGCCTGGACGGAACACAACGTGCACTCTGTCGCACGACCTCGCACATTTTACGACAGGAAACCAATAAAACGATAATACCTGGACACTACAAAGAGCTTAGTTAATTACATAGCTCTAAACTCACGTACAACATACACCTGCTACGTATCTACGTATGGGCATTTATATTGTTATGCTTTATGTTCAGCTGAAGTTAATCATTATCGTGTCACCAAGGTCGTGCCGATGCAGCTAATCTATCGGAAATGAGTTGTCGTTATAGAAAATAGCTTCGCTTGTTGTGGAGCGTGCACTTGAAGTCAATAACATGTTCGTACCCAAAGATAACGTGTTCGATAAAACTGGCCACTTTAATAAGAACTCTACTCTTCGTTATAATTTATACCTATTATTTGTTTTTTTTTTAAGTTAGTAGGTAAATCACAGAACAGCAAAGCCTTACTTTTTACTTCTCTCTTCAGTGAGGTAAATATGGGTCGTTTTAAATAACTTATAATAATTATTTAGCTATAGGTAGGCAGAAAAGGGAAGTTTGCAGGCAGAACATTCAATACCGCCCAAATGCGCGGAAGAAACTCTACATACAAGACCATGATCTTTCCGACTTCAAAAAAGAAGGAGGTTCTATGTTCGACGGTATGTATGCTTTTTTTATGTATGTTCACCGATTTCTCCGTCAATTGTGGACCGATATTGTAATTGTATTTTATTTGATTGGGTATACTCCCGAGGTGGTCCCATATTAATTTGAAGTCGGTTGTTTCTTTTTTAAACTTACTTGTTATCTTTATAGGCATAAAGTTACCTAAGTAAAGACAGGCAAAGAACGTGGACCCAGTTGAGAGTTAATTGCATGCTCTCACTTCCCTGTACCATTATCATCCACGGAGTTTTTAACTTGGCTGACGATTTGACGCAAACCTAAAAACTCGTAAACCAGCCTTTGTAATTCAGATTCAGTCGCGTAATTCATTCCTAGACCCTATACTGGCGTCTGGCTATTTAGCCAGACGCCATGTATTTACAAAACATTGAAATGGAATTCTTATAACTTGTGCAGTACAGTAAATTTTCAAGCGGCTACATTTGCTTTCCTGGTATGTATGGAGCCTAATTATTCAGCTTGATTTTTGCCACGTGAAATTTTGATTTGAGTACACGCAGAGTACACGGGTAGACGAGTAGACAGGTCGACTCCAAGGGTACACGATACAAGTATAGAATCACTATACAAGGGTTAGTTCTAATCAGTTAGCATCCTTTTAAGGGCATACTCTGTACATCAAAACAAACAACTTTTACTATGGGGCCAACATTGATATCGCGGAAAAAATTCTCAGATGTTCCAAACAAAAAGTTCATCGACCTTGGGCAAAATGTATGGAACAGCTGTTTTTATTTTTGCGATTTCAATGTTGGCCCCATAGTAAAAGTTGTTTGTTTTGATGTACAGAGTATGCCCTTAAAAGGATGCTAGCTGATTAGAACTAACCCTGTATATGAGAGGATGTAGAGCGAAAATTCATACGCAACGATTTGGCTCGACTTTCTTGATTCGTACTTCCCAAGTCATCTTCCCTGTTTCCTGAAAACAGTATGGGCCTCTTCAAAGCTACTGTGAAATAGATTTTCTCTAGATCGACGTGTTGCACCCTCGGCCACTCCTTCGCTTAGCACTAGGCGAGTTGGTGGCCAAACGTAGATCTATTTCCATTTTTTTAAAGTGAGTTCAATTCGAGACGACCGTGAAAGACGCTTCAGGAAATTCATGTTTGATTGTTTACCGACCACTTTAATGCACAACTCTAATGCTAGTTAAATAGTCAATACATTACACGCATTAGACAGTAAACTCATACATCTCCGAGAACGGAAAACACTGATTGGCTTATCATTGGATTTCAGACGTTTACAGGAAAATTTTACGACCACTCCAAATAATTGGCGCTACCAAATGTAAAGGTAAATTTATTTCTTGGTTAACGGTCGAATAAACTTCGTTATGTTACTATTAGTGCTATAGTTAGGTACTAGAGTAACCTATCCACGTTACGAGATGTTACTACAGAGCTGTTTCGGAAATCAAGCTTATAGAACGTATAGGAATAGTCCTACACTACAGGAACACTTACTTATTATTTTAATGGTATTGTAGTATTTTCCGGTTATTGCATTTTATTAAGTATATATAAGTATTTATCAATTATAGGATGATTTTTAAAACATAACCGGAATTACCACCTGTTTGTCTTTTCAAAATGTTATTAAACATGAACGGCGAAATATTTTAATAATTGCAAAACGTATAATATATGATGTTAATATTGTAAAATCTTTATTCGAAAAACGACATAAGTCCTTACAGAAAGTAAAATAACTTCCAAGCAGCAACGTTAGTTCAATGAGGTAGGTAGATATGTTAAATCGAATTGAATAAAATCTGAATTAAGTTTTAAGCAGGCACTTGTAAGTAAATCCTGATTAAGTGCCACATACACGCGTAAACAATACAAAATATCTCTGAACATGGAATCACAAACGTCGCCCCTAACGGAACATATACTTATAGCTTGTAGGCACCGAAGTAGGCTGAGCAGGCGTCGTTACTTACCCCACTTTACAACGTAAAGTAATATCTTTCGACGTTTTTGGGATAACCGCGTTTGAATAACAATGTAAAGAAGCTTGAAAGTCGTACTTAAGTCATACATACGTGGGTATTTTTTCTTTAGAAAATGGTGAGTACGATTAGGTCAACTGGCACCGCACTAATAGGGTCTGCAGGGCGTGATTGACGAATGTGGAGATTAACACTAAAAGTAGAATGTAATTTTTTAAATAATTTTGCCGAAAAAATCGCCCCATTACGTTATCAATGAGGTAAATGATTTTGTTCCGATGGACAGGACTCGCTCTCGATATATTTGACTAGACGCAGTTTGATATCTACCTCATTCAGAAGCCTCATGCAAATGCGTTGTATGCTTAGAGAACCTAAACTACTCTTAGAGTCCAGAGTAGAGATAGTTAGTAACTTACACAAGAAATAAAATACTCTAATACTAAATAAAAACCACTACATTCATACACCTATTCGTACTTTCATACTTTCATGTGTAAGTTTGTATAGTACTTAGTATGTATAAGTCATACATTTTCAACAGTTACTTTTTAATCCGGCGTGGTTTAACAAAACGTTACTATATTACATTAAGTATAGGTTTATTAGTAACCAGTATCAAGCAGTTCATAGGTACTTAGTGAAATCGTTATAGATAACGTAAAACAACTCAAATTATAACTTAACGGTCTGTTTCTGTAAACAATTGCGATAACAAAGAATATTCTAGAAATAACACGCGATAAATGACCCCCGTTTTGTTTTATCTCAAAAGTTACAACTTAACCTATATTTTAACAAGAACAAGAAAGTTTAAAACACAACTTTCAAAAATGTTAAGTTCATTCTGAAGCTCGTCTTTTGTGTGTGGGCGTAAACCAGTAAAAATAAGTACCTAAATGCCCCCGTATCCAAATTATGATAAAATGTACAAAAAACACTGTGTAAGGATCGGTACAGTGTAAATATGGCTTTAAGCACATGATTTATGTATTATTTGACTTGTTCTGTTTACGTTGTTCGAACGATCGATTTGGAAACATATCCATAGGCATATATTGAACAGATTTCAAAATTAACCTACATTCGGCTGATCAATGAAGAGTTTCCGATTCTAATATAAATATTAGCGGTTGAATGTTTAGAAACATTGGGGAAAAGAAAACTTATAAAAGCTTTTATTAGATAACGCCGCGCCAGTGGCGCTACGAAAGATGTTTTCCAAGCATTCGATTTAAAACGACTAATGTATACCTACCTAATAATTTTATTACTGTTACAAATAAGCATAACTAACTACGTATCTTATCTACCTACCTAATTTTATAAGTTAGACAGTCCTGGAAACATCTGTTTTTTTTATACGATCGAGTGACAACGAGCAAGACGTTCGCTTGGTGGTAAGCGTCACGCCTGCCACTTACAGTAGCCGTGCCAGAATAGTGAACTTGCGACCACAATCCTGCGTCGCACTGCACTGCGCTCGTCACCCTGAGATATTAGATGTTAAATCTCTTCATACCCAGTAATTTCTCTGGTAACATTGCCCTTCAAACCGGAACACAGTAAAGCTTGCACACTACTGCTTGGCGATTGAATAACTGGCAAAGGACGTCAAGAGTCCCCGAGAACCCCGAGAAAGGAATCCCCAGGCGGACTCTGCAGTAGAGTCCTACAACTACAGAAATTCTTATTACTCTAGAACATACGATTGGGACCTACAGAGGCTATGTCGCAATCAGGTAGTGCTCACTTGTACCTAAATGGCAAACGTTCACCCATCCGAACAATGATCAGTTCGTCCGTTAATCTATTTATTTATTTAATGGAATAAATAATTGGTACACAAGTACTACCCTATTGTTACTTAATACCTACCAGTTCTCTAATAAACGACATACAAGTAAATACCATTTTAAATGAAAAAAAGTCAAGATAAAATAAAACAATTAAATGCAAATAACTCCACTGTACTCGTGAGGGAGTGTTCGACATTTTCAACAATGCTACGCATTCAGCATTCACGTAGGAGCACTAAAACTGTGACCCATATAGCGGTTATATCCTAATCTACACTGCCCACACTAGGACGTGCTCGTCTCCGCTCAATGCCACCAATAGGTACAACTGTAAAAAAATTCAATACGTCCAGAGCATGGGTTCTTACGACCTCGGATTATTATGAAGTAAAAACGTTCTGAAGTTCACTTTTTATACAACAAAGAAGCACTTTTAAAGCGAATAGAACTTTACTGTTTTACTACCAGTATAGTAATAAATTATCTTTGGTTTTACTAAGGAACCAACTCTTTTACTTATTCACGAAAAACAGCGATTTGTTTTTGAAACGGCCAATTCTTATACGAATTGTCAAGATACCACGAAAGATACCATGAAAATAATTATTAAATAGGTAGAGGGAGTCAGTTGCCTATTTAATATATAGTACCCCCTAGCCTAGTAGCCTTTTCATTGTAACTAACTTGGATTGTGGTTAAGAAGGAAAAGTAAATTTAATTGAGGGCTTTCCAATCGATAAGTTAAGAGGTTTTTTTAACCATAGTGTTGACATATTGTGTTGTAGAGTTTATTGACTTTTGAATTACTGGGAATAACCCTTTTGTATAATTGTAAATTTAATGCGTACAATTTTTATTTGTGTATTACAACTACTTACTAACTATAAAATTACATAAACAGAAAGGCTTAGATTTTTGCTAAAAGTGATTCCAGTGGAATTAGAGATATTTGTGTAGCGTTAAAAATACGAAACTTTGCGTTTTTTAGAAGTTCCAATTCCAACCCCATTTTATAAAGTCTGAACTTGATGAAATTTGATATGGAGCTAGCAGTAGGTACATATATAAACAGGGCATTTTAAATATTTTTCTGAACAATAAAACCACGAGGAGCAAACCAGACAAATATTGTTACGTAAATTCAGAACTCAGCATTGGCGGCAGAAGAAGACGAACAACTTTTGTAGAACAATAAGTCAGTTGTTCTACTGACATGTGTATTTAGGTTAGTCTGATTTAGAGGTCGCTTCTAGATAATGCTGTTAATTTTATTAATAGCTAGTGTTTTATAGGGACTTGCCGGGAATAAATAACATTGTATAGCCTACGTTTTGCAGTCGAGATTTTTTTATTCTTTTAACTATATCATACAGCTAAGATTGAAAATGTTGCAGTCCTTATGCTAAATGCAAGAAATAGACAGCTATGTTTTAGTCAGTTTGGATCTATCAACTAAAGCTTAGAGAATTGACTAGAAATTGTTGTACTGAAACTAATGATATGTTTTAATCTTACCTAATTTAGTATTATGTTTGTAACAATCGTAAGGTAGTTTCATTTTATACTTTACATACACTTGTTAAGCTTTAAACTAAGTATTCTATGTTAGGTTTATGTTTTCTATGACAACCTTGCGAAGACACAGACATTGCAAGTCTGATTAAAGCTTTACGATCACGACACGCGAAGGCTGCCCATAACTATTTACGGCCACTACAGACGTATTATGTTTCGCACATAACGCCTCCTGAAGGCAACAATATGTAGCCTAATGGCTCTATGTATAATTTATAAATAAGACTATGTAAGAAGACAAGAAGAAGGCATAAACAAAGATGTTAGCAATAGAGGACAGAAAAGAGTACAGCCAAGGCATATCTAATCAGCGACAATGATAAGATGAATGGACGGGAAATATCCGCACGGATTTTGAAGACTATATGTTGAGCGCCGGCTCTCCACTCGCTTCAGTCATACTCTGCCTTTGCGACATGCGAGCCGTACGATACGACAATACAAACATCTAATACATGTACATGTGTTATCTTTTTGTCATGCAGTAATAATTCGCTATCTCTATTTTCCGGCAAATGTAATATGCATACTTTTAGCTAGGTATTCTTGATTGTGTTGTCTTGTTTAATTTGATCGATTTTCAAGCGCTGGGCCCGTCCATTTCATTATCACCGTCGCTGTATCTAATACGGGAAACAGATACCTGCATAATCAACCGGTGGGTGATGAGAGAAAAACATCTTAAATATTCTCCTACGCTTGGATAAACAGAGGCATCCAATGCGTTGTAAGTTTCTTTTCCGTTTTCTTTTATCATATTTGGCAAGCAGTCTATAAAATATTATGATAAATATTTCAACTTCCCACGAGTTCAGTCCATTTCCACTGGTAGACGCGTGGACAAACGTCAGAATGATAGGATCCTTGATCTAGTTTGAGTCTTTAAAGTCATAAAAACAAAGGTGATTGAACTCCTGATCTTGTACAAATTTGAATATAGGTATTTGCATGTATTTCAAGATCGTTATAGTTTATTAGGATAAATAAAACGTCTCAGATTTTGCGATTTGCTTTTAGATGTGTGTAATATATATACTTACATCATGCTAAAAGACTTAATTCTTAGTACCGTTATACTATATGTTTTCATGTCTTTTCATGCTATTATATCGTAATTATTTATAATAACTTGGTTATTTGCCATAAATTAAGCACAAATTATTGGTTTTAACAAATTTTATTATTGTATTATGTGATCACTGACCAATTACTTATGTAAATACCTTTAATGAATTAATATTCTTAAGTATCTTAAAAAATAGATACTCTTATTTTTAGTTATTTATGAAAACTTAATCTTTGAATGATGAATGCCATCGATATAGAATTTATCACTTCATGAATTCGTAATAAATTATTGAATGTACAATATTATACAACAAATGTGTTGATCAAGAGAATAATGCCCAGTGTGATCGAAGGATACTATTGCCAGGGTTACTTATCGCTGTAATACGACACTGAGCTATAAATTGCGAGCAACATTGTGTAGAGATACAATCTATCGTAGATAATAATATCTGCATTACAAGAATTTACTATAAAAGTATCTGGTAGGTATAGCTGTACCAGGCCCCTAGCACGCGCCGAGGACTAATTGGTCTTTCCCCGCGCAGGAAAGTGATAAAGCTAGAATATGGATACGTCTGTCTCGTTTTCGCGAGGAAAAAAGAGTAATAGACGTTTATCACGGCTCGCGGGCTAGGCGGGCTGAACGAGAAGAAATTAAATAACATGGAACTAAAAGTTTTGAATACAAATATTCAGTGTTGCCAAGATATACGTCATTATGAAAAGTTTGCATAGAAAGTTTCGCCCCCATTTTTTTCTACTCTTTCTGGTACAGCTATATGTTGAAAATTTTGGAAAAACAGTTTTCGTTCGCTGATTCTAAATTTGAATTTTGTTTTATGTTTCCAATATTTAATGTCCATCCATATTCCTGGATGTCTGCTGGGTTTTTTCTTTGTTGCAAGTATTTTATCTCCTAATATAGGCAGATATTTTCTATGTTTTCCTTTACCAAATACCTAGTCAGTGAAGAAAAACACAGTGTAGATAATACGTTTTTTATAAACAACCGACTTAAATTTGACTTCCTGGATGACATGTTTATATTTTCCAGTTGGTTTGATTTATTCCAGTAATTTGAATTTAAGCACCAAACTACTGAACTGATGTCGATAAAATGTATATGAGACCACCTCAGAAGTATCACCTACCAAACAAAAAAATAATCATCATAATCAGTTCATAATTGGCGGAGTAATCGCGTAAAATACATACAAAAAAAAACATACAGTCGAATTGAGAACCTCCTCTTATGAAGTCGGTTCCTTACCTATCTTACTTACCTTCAGAAAGTATGTGTTTTTTAATCGGTACGTAATTCTAAAGAAATCATTGGTACGGGTCCGGGATTGAACTGTTGCGGCGCGTCTTCACCTTATAGGCTACCACGTGTTTTTAAACCTTATAGGCTACCACGTGTTTTTAAACCTTATAGGCTACCACGTGTTTTTAACCGACTTAGAAAAGGAGAAGGTTCTTAATTAGTTTTTTTTTTTAAGTTAGTAAGTATTTATTATACAATTGTGATAATTGTGGTTTTCAGTGGTTAACTAACGTAGCTTAGGTACACTATGACCAGATACATTAAAAGATTCTAATATATTATGATCTTCATAATAATAATTATTAGTACAGCGAGGAAAGTGATTCTCTCACGTAAGTCGAATATTGTATGCATATACATTTTTATCATTTAATTAGGTAGTGTAACAAAATAATTAAGTACCCATTTAAACTTATCTTTATAAAATTGGAAATTCCCGCATATTTGAGTAAGTATAACCATATACCTCTTAGGTATGTTAATTTGTACCTAAGTATTTTTATTGTAATACGTGTTTTTTCCTTATTTTACTTAATTTTATTACTGTTGAATTATATTCTGCATTTTTGTTCAGGATTACGTACTATTTGGCATTTGGCCATTATAATACGGTCTAGAATAAAACTAGCTAATAGAGATGGATTTAACATATAGATATTATCGTACATATTTATCAATTACCTAATCGTACTCGTACATCATTAAACAATAAATATTGTATAAGAAACTATTATTGAATCTTGTCTAAGAAACTATTATTGAATTTTGTCTAAGAAACTATTATTGAATCTTGTCTAAAAACTATTATGTGATTGATTCTTTATTACACTTTGATAAAATTCATACTCAATAAATATGGATTTGATTTGATAGGGGGAACAAATTAGCTGTATGTCAAAAGGTGGCCTGTTTACAGGTTGATGTTGGCACTCCCTCGCTGGTGCAGTGCCTCCGAAATGTTTGCGCAGTCTTGTAATGACGGTTTCCACGCCGTCATACGCAAAAAACTCGCGTCATTGATGAGGAGGGTGCGAGGGAGTCACAACAGCATCCTGCAAATTGTTGCTAAAGACCTGCGTGCGCCTATGCTGAGGCATTTCGTCGGAGTGATGATCGGACAAGATTTTAATCTTATTTTGGCTTCGCCCTGGCGGGCGGAGTGCTTCTGCACAGGCGCATTTTTTATTTTTTATTTATCTGTATACTAACAAACTAGTTCCGTAAGTTCTTTAAACCTTTGTTATTAACCGTTTGGTCATTTATCTTAATAAATACAATTTGAATTTCAATTTAAAACATTTGACGGTCGGGTATCAATTCTACTCAGAAAATGAGATAGAGGCGCCTCTACTGTACTATAAAAAAGATGGTTGCTTATAATATTCGTTTAGCTTAGTGGGAATCCATTAGCTACGCCGCCTACGGCTACGCGGTACGCTACGACATTTAGGTCACTGCGATACGTCTCATTATGTAACTGGAACTTGCTAAGAATACTTACTGATAACTAAGTTATGTTTATCTTGTGGTCTTATTTGTTAACAAATCATTATACAAATAAAACCCTTTAGTGACAGTATGAATTAAAGATGCACCGCCCGACAGCTAGAAGTTATCGGTGGGCGTGGATAAAAAAGCATGCTCTCTTCATCAAACAAAGTGTGGGAAAGGGAGAAAGAAAGAGAAATAAACGCGCAAATGTTTTCATATGGACCTTTGGCTGCAGGTTCGTGATGAATAAACTACTGAACTAATTTGTTCCAACTAAAATTGTTTGAAATTTTGATGGACTAAAGAATGCCACTAAATACATTAATTTACAGTTTTCGTACTTCTTATGTTATTTATTTACGTCCAAAGTGGCGTTAATATTGAGCTAAAATACAAAGATAAAGATATAAGATAAAAATAAGATAAGATGTTTCCCGACTCATAACTTTCATTATTAAATTTTTACTTTCTTATCAATTTACAATACTAGATAAATAAGATACAAATCGATATAATCTTAGCCTTGCACCTACAACATTACACAGTGGAGGAATATTACTTCCCCGTTTCTATTGGTAAGTGACCGGCTTGTTTCCTCTTAACGCCTGCCTATGATCATTGTAGCGGTAAAGCTAAAGCCTTAGCCGCAGTCTACACAAAACTTTTATTTTGCAGCGGTGGATTCATAGTTAAAGTTGTCGATAAGGTAAGGTACTTTTTTATATTATTTTAACCATATAAAGCTAACCACCCCTATGCACGTAGCTGCATAAATTATTATCTAATGTTATACACTCGACACAATTAATTACAGTTACAATTTTAGCTAGGAATTCATATTATACGAGCTGTGACCTATGCAATGCATGTCTAACTTAATACGAAGAGATACAGATTTAAATAAACTTTTATTATCATTAGTCAATCAATATTAGATTGTATTTATCTGTTCTGCCTTGAACTTTGTCTTACAGAGAGTCTTACTTATGAAGATGCAGTGAATGTTAAAAAAATCTTGCCGTAACGACTTTCAAAATTGTGATGTATCAAGCTTAGATTATTTTGATGAATAAGATAGTGCTACCTTACCGGGTCACCGGTGTGGTGAACGGCTAGCTCGAGGGGTAGTGGGTTCTGTGTGCGCTCTGCGGGCCTGCCTCTGGCGGGTGAGATGGGGTTAGACCTACCTATCCGAGATAACTAATTCTAACAAGGGCGCCACCAGCACGATAATGCTGGGAAATGAGACAAGGAATTAGCGTCCAAATCTTATGTATTGTAAAATATGTTCTTCAATTTTTTACCATTGTACATCAATGACGGTTCTGTTAGTTATAGGTACATTCTTTAAGATATTTCTATTATGTTAGTACATTTGTTAAACAATGTAAAATTAAGTACTTAGGTACTAGGTTAAGTATAGATAAGTTAAACCTTTAATATTGTAGTTCTAAGTTTTAAAGTTACACCAAAGGATTGAGACAGAAGGGCCAGTTCTGCTCGTTGAAGTTAAATTTACAATTCTTGATCACATAATTTCTAGTTAAAGTTCAAAAACATTCTAGGTTCTTTCTTCGTTGTAGACACTTGACTGACGTGAGAAAATTAAGAGAAAATTGACATACCAAATGCGCGTGGCATTAATATTGATTAATTGGGCTTCACAAAGACATATTTCTGCTTCTAAATGTTATTGCGACGTATTCACGTCGAAATCAAAATGGTAGGCTACGAGTCATTTCGCAGACATGGACGCTTTACAAGCACAAACACTAAACCAAAACAAAAGAGCGGCGGAATCTGCAACAAATGAGACAACGACGTTATTTCTAATTCTACTATAATTTAGGTACGTGGATTTGGAAACAAGACGAGATGGGTTTCTTACCAATCCACCGCTTTGGACCTCATGGAATTGTTGGTGGCCATGCTATCATTAACTGCACTGCAACCATCCCAAGTACTGTGGAAATCAGTGAAAATGATAATCCTCGCTTCAATCTCCAGCGGGCAACGAATCAGGTTGAAAACCAAGTAAAATAACTTACTATTCTGCGGTGTGGTATTTAATTCACAGGAGCGGATTATTCGCCCGCTTACTCCATCAAAAACCAAAGTTAAAAAGGATGTTGCCAGGACTTGCCGGCGTAAAAACAAACAAAGCTTTTCTTTCTGAATCGATAAATCAATAAAGGGCTGTTGAACCTAATGAATTCTGTTCTCAATGAAAAAATTACAGGAATCTACGAAATGTCAATGTCAACGTTATTACGTTACTTACTCTATGGTCAACATCTCAAACGTCATACTGTCAAGCGATATGTAAACAAAATCATAAGGGTTTCTAAAACGAAAGTTTTATAAAAAGATGTGTAAAATATTGTGATATCCCACACAAAATGATAAGCCACATCATATTTAACAAGTTATTATGTTCCACCGGCGTTCTTCAGTGAGGAAGGACTCCTGAAGATACGAAGCAAATGACAACAAAAATGTTTCTAGATTCTCTTACTTCTTTGCCTGAAGGACCCCTTCGACTGATGGGAGAAAACCCACAGGATACGTCTGAGCGTCGAAGAACACAAAACAAAGGTTTGCAACAAAAAACATGATAAGGTTTTTGCAATGCAACATCACCCCCTTTCTAGAGCGAAATGTGGGTGAAAACAACAACATTTCGCGAGGAGTGAGCAGCGGAACCATCCTGGGACAACCAGTGCAAACGCAGTGCTAGCCAAATATCAAAATTTAATAAAGTTTTTTGAAACAATGGTTTAAAAATGAATTAATTCTTTTCTTAGGTTATAACAACACAAAATGAGCACAAAATGAACAACAGATCATCACGAGCATCCCACTGTGTAACCCTTCTTATTCTGTAGGTATCCTACCTTAAGTAAGTTTCTAAATTTTAAGTGTATGAACAATATCATAACTACTAATTCTATAAGTATATAACTTATACTATTCTATTTTAAGACAATAATGTTTGCCTTAGGTTCTTAAAATGGTTAATTCTTTCTTTCTTTCTAACTAAGTTACGGGATGAAACCCTAAACAAAGTAATTCTGTTCTGTTTACATACAGTACCGGTATAAAATTAACCAAGCACTGCACGTAGCTACCTGCTTCGGTGCCAAATAATAGGGGAACTTGCCCCACTGGAAAGTTTGCTTCTTCGTACAATAACGAATGCTAATCATTTATTATGCGAGGTCGCATTGCTAACTCCTACGAGTATTGGATAAATACCTATTGTATTATACAACCTAACGGAACTAGGTCCTAATGGGATTAAGGCTTAATGGGATCCCATATCTAAGTAAAACTAAAGCAGAGGAAAAGTGGTAGGTTTCCACCACCATAAACAATCACTCACCCTTACACAGTTCCTTATAAACCTTTCACACTATCCTGTCCCGGCCGATCCTTTCATAGCAGCGGTCAATCACACTCACTCTAATTCTATCATGCTTAATTTCTTCCAAAGTCACCTGTCACACCATACACTCACACACACATACAAACACTTGCATGCCTTCTACTCACCATCCCTATGCATTTTTTAATCCTAACATACAAAACTTAATTTTTTATTTTAATTATTCTATTTTATTTAAATTTAATTAATGGATGTTTTATCCCTATTCTTTCTAAACTACCATGCAATAAAACTACATATATTTCTTAAAGTAGATATTAATAACTACCAGCTATTATTAAGATTTGGACCTAAAATATAATTTCTTACTTATTTATTTAAGGAGAGTACTAACTCTATGTAAATAGTAGTTTATTCTATGACTCCACATGGACTATATCCTTAATGTGAGTCAGGCCAACATGTTTACCACTTAAGGCTCTTAAGCGATACACGAGTGGACTTATTCTTTCTTCGATTACACACTAAATATTTCTAGGTATCTTCTATTTCTATTCACTTCTCGTGGGGTCGATGACGATCTGTAGCTCACCTGGCTATTCTGTAAGTATTCTATTCTATTATCGGAGTGACTGCCTCGGCACACACGGTAGACACTGTACGCTGCACGGGCCGTCGCAGGCTGCTCCGATGCTCCAGACTCGAAACAGATTTCTGATCCCCCTGGAATGTTTAAATCCTAAATTTTAAAAGCGTGCGAGAGCACATTCTTTCTTTAGTTCTTGAATTTTCTCTGTTAACTCCTCCGCAGAAGGTGGAAGTCTGTTAAGCCTAAACTGAATATGGAGATTTCTAGAAATGAGTCTCTCTCTGCGGGGTGTTGTCATCGATTCTGATTCTATGATTTGGAAAATGTCATTAATTTTATTTTCACAAATTTCTAATTCTGTTTCTATGTTAAATTCTGAAGGGACAATGGTCTCTTCCAAACGGGAAGATTTGGATAATGAGGCAAGCTTTGTCCTCATTGCCTCGACCGTTCTGAAGTTTGTATGGCCACGGATCCGTAGCTCATACCGTAGCTCATCCATGAGTAGGTGGTAAAAGTTCATCTTAGCGCTCGCCATGATGGAAGAAGTACCAAATACAAACAATGTATGAAAACAAAAAAAGTAAGACCAACCTCACACGATCCACGATATCAAGGGAGATGACACCGTTGAATGTCGACTGGCCGAAGGGAACCCGTCACACGTTGGGCGCGCCAAAATGCTACCTTACCGGGTCACCGGTGTGGTGAACGGCTAGCTCGAGGGGTAGTGGGTTCTGTGTGTGCTCTGCGGGCCTGCCTCTGGCGGGTGAGATGGGGTTAGACCTACCTATCCGAGATAACTAATTCTAACAAGGGCGCCACCAGCACGATAATGCTGGGAAATGAGACAAGGAATTAGCGTCCAAATCTTATGTATTGTAAAATATGTTCTTCAATTTCTTACCATTGTACATCAATGACGGTTCTGTTAGTTATAGGTACATTCTTTAAGATATTTCTATTATGTTAGTACATTTGTTAAACAATGTAAAATTAAGTACTTAGGTACTAGGTTAAGTATAGATAAATTAAACCTTAATATTGTAGTTCTAAGTTTTAAAGTTACACCAAAGGATTGAGACAGAAGGGCCAGTTCTGCTCGTTGAAGTTAAATTTACAATTCTTGATCACATAATTTCTAGTTAAAGTCCAAAAACATTCTAGGTTCTTTCTTCGTTGTAGACACTTGACTGACGTGAGAAAATTAAGAGAAAGTTGACATACCAAATGCGCGTGGCATTAATATTGATTAATTGGGCTTCACCAAGACATATTTCTGCTTCTAAATTCTTCTAACTGTTATTACGACGTATCGACGTAAAAATCAAAATGGTAGGCTACGAGTCATTTCGCAGACATGGACGCTTTACAAGCACAAACACTAAACCAAAACAAAAGAGCGGCGGAATCTGCAACAATGAGACGATGTTACTTCTAATTCTACTATAATTTAGGTACGTGGATTTGGAAACAAGACGAGATGGGTTTCTTACCAATCCACCGCTTTGGACCTCATGGAATTGTTGGCCGCCATGCGATCATCATCTGCACGGCAATCATCCCAAGTACTGTGGAAATCAGTGAAAATGATAATCCTCGCTTCAATCTCCAGCGGGCAACGAATCAGGTTGAAAACCAAGTAAAATAACTTACTATTCTGCGGTGTGGTATTTAATTCACAGGAGCGGATTATTCGCCCGCTTACTCCATCAAAAACCAAAGTTAAAAAGGATGTTGCCAGGACTTGCCGGCGTAAAAACAAACAAAACTTTTCTTTCTGAATCGATAAATCAATAAAGGGCTGTTGAACCTAATGAATTCTGTCCTCAATGAAAAAATTACAGGAATCTACGAAATGTCAATGTCAACGTTATTACGTTACTTACTCTATGGTCAACATCTCAAACGTCATACTGTCAAGCGATATGTAAACAAAATCATAAGGGTTTCTAAAACGAAAGTTTTATAAAAAGATGTGTAAAATATTGTGATATCCCACACAAAATGATAAGCCACATCATATTTAACAAGTTATTATGTTCCACCGGCGTTCTTCAGTGAGGAAGGACTCCTGAAGATACGAAGCAAATGACAACAAAAATGTTTCTAGATTCTCTTACTTCTTTGCCTGAAGAACCCCTTCGACTGATGGGAGAAAACCCACAGGATACGTCTGATCGTCGAAGAACACAAAACAAAGGTTTGCAACAAAAAACATGATAAGGTTTTTGCAATGCTACATCACCCCCTTTCTAGAGCGAAATGTGGGTGAAAACAACAATATTTCGCGAGGAGCGAGCAGCGGAACCATCCTGGGACAACCAGTGCAAACGCAGTGCTAGCCAAATATCAAAATTTAATAAAGTTTTTTTGAAACAATGGTTTAAAAATGAATTAATTCTTTTCTTAGGTTATAACAACACACAATGAGCACAAAATGAACAACAGATCATCACGAGCATCCCACTGTGTAACCCTTCTTATTCTGTAGGTATCCTACCTTAAGTAAGTTTCTAAATTTTAAGTGTATGAACAATATCATAACTACTAATTCTATAAGTATATAACTTATACTATTCTATTTTAAGACAATAATGTTTGCCTTAGGTTCTTAAAATGGTTAATTCTTTCTTTCTTTCTAACTAAGTTACGGGATGAAACCCTAAACAAAGTAATTCTGTTCTGTTTACATACAGTACTGGTATAAAATTAACCAAGCACTGCACGTAGCTACCTGCTTCGGTGCCAAATAATAGGGGAACTTGCCCCCCTGGAAAGTTTGCTTCTTCGTACAATAACGAACGCTAATCATTTATTATGCGAGGTCGCATTGTTAACTCCTACGAGTATTGGATAAATACCTATTGTATTATACAACCTAATGGAACTAGGTCCTAATGGGATCCCTTATCTAAGTAAAACTAAAGCAGAGGAAAAGTGGTAGGTTTCCACCACCATAAACAATCACTCACCCTTACACAGTTCCTTATAAACCTTTCACGCTATCCTGTCACGGGCGATCCTTTCATAGCAGCGGTCAATCACACTCACTCTAATTCTATCATGCTTCATTTCTTCCAAAGTCACCTGTCACACCATACACTCACACACAAATACAAACACTTGCATGCCTTCTACTCACCATCCCTATGCATTTTTTAATCCTAACATACAAAACTTAATTTTTTATTTTAATTATTCTATTTTATTTAAATTTAAATAATGGATGGTTCATCCCTATCCTTTCTAAACTACCATGCAATAAAACTACATATATTTCTTAAAGTAGATATTAATAACTACCAGCTATTATTAAGATTTGGACCTAAAATATAATTTCTTACTTATTTATTTAAGGAGAGTACTAACTCTATGTAAATAGTAGTTTATTCTATGACTCCACATGGACTATATCCTTAATGTGAGTTAAGCCAACATGCTTACCACTTAAGGCTCTTAAGCGATACACGAGTGGACTTTTTCTTTCTTCGGCTACACACTAAATATTTCTAGGTATCTTCTATTTCTATTCACTTCTCGTGGGGTCGATGACGATCTGTAGCTCACCTGGCTATTCTGTAAGTATTCTATTCTATTATCGGAGTGACTGCCTCGGCACACACGGTAGACACTGGCGCTGCACGGGCCGTCGCAGGCTGCTCCGATGCTCCAGACTCGAAACAGATTTCTGATCCCTCTGGAATGTTTAAATCCAAAATTTTAAAAGCGCTTTCGCATTCTTTCTTTAGTTCTTGAATTTTTTCTGTTAACTCCTCCGCAGAAGGTGGAAGTCTGTTAAGCCTAAACTGAATATGGAGATTTCTAGAAATGAGTCTCTCTCTGCGGGGTGTTGTCATCGATTCTGATTCTATGATTTGGAAAATGTCATTAATTTTATTTTCACAAATTTCTAATTCTGTTTCTATGTTAAATTCTGAAGGGACAATGGTCTCTTCCAAACGGGAAGATTTGGATAATGAGGTAAGCTTTGTCCTCATTGCCTCGACCGTTCTGAAGTTTGTATGGCCACGGATCCGTAGCTCATACCGTAGCTCATCCATGAGTAGGTGGTAAAAGTTCATCTTAGCGCTCGCCATGATGGAAGAAGTACCAAATACAAACAATGTATGAAAACAAGAAAAGTAAGACCAACCTCACACGATCCACGATATCAAGGGAGATGACACCGTTGAATGTCGACTGGCTGAAGGGAACCCGCCCCACGTTGGGCGCCAAAATGCTACCTTACCGGGTCACCGGTGTGGTGAACGGCTAGCTCGAGGGGTAGTGGGTTCTGAGTGCGCTCTGCGGGCCTGCCTCTGGCGGGTGAGATGGGGTTAGACCTACCTATCCGAGATAACTAATTCTAACAAGGGCGCCACCAGCACGATAATGCTGGGAAATGAGACAAGGAATTAGCGTCCAAATCTTATGTATTGTAAAATATGTTCTTCAATTTCTTACCATTGTACATCAATGACGGTTCTGTTAGTTATAGGTACATTCTTTAAGATATTTCTATTATGTTAGTACATTTGTTAAACAATGTAAAATTAAGTACTTAGGTACTAGGTTAAGTATAGATAAATTAAACCTTAATATTGTAGTTCTAAGTTTTAAAGTTACACCAAAGGATTGAGACAGAAGGGCCAGTTCTGCTCGTTGAAGTTAAATTTACAATTCTTGATCACATAATTTCTAGTTAAAGTCCAAAAACATTCTAGGTTCTTTCTTCGTTGTAGACACTTGACTGACGTGAGAAAATTAAGAGAAAGTTGACATACCAAATGCGCGTGGCATTAATATTGATTAATTGGGCTTCACCAAGACATATTTCTGCTTCTAAATTCTTCTAACTGTTATTACGACGTATCGACGTAAAAATCAAAATGGTAGGCTACGAGTCATTTCGCAGACATGGACGCTTTACAAGCACAAACACTAAACCAAAACAAAAGAGCGGCGGAATCTGCAACAATGAGACGATGTTACTTCTAATTCTACTATAATTTAGGTACGTGGATTTGGAAACAAGACGAGATGGGTTTCTTACCAATCCACCGCTTTGGACCTCATGGAATTGTTGGCCGCCATGCGATCATCATCTGCACGGCAATCATCCCAAGTACTGTGGAAATCAGTGAAAATGATAATCCTCGCTTCAATCTCCAGCGGGCAACGAATCAGGTTGAAAACCAAGTAAAATAACTTACTATTCTGCGGTGTGGTATTTAATTCACAGGAGCGGATTATTCGCCCGCTTACTCCATCAAAAACCAAAGTTAAAAAGGATGTTGCCAGGACTTGCCGGCGTAAAAACAAACAAAACTTTTCTTTCTGAATCGATAAATCAATAAAGGGCTGTTGAACCTAATGAATTCTGTCCTCAATGAAAAAATTACAGGAATCTACGAAATGTCAATGTCAACGTTATTACGTTACTTACTCTATGGTCAACATCTCAAACGTCATACTGTCAAGCGATATGTAAACAAAATCATAAGGGTTTCTAAAACGAAAGTTTTATAAAAAGATGTGTAAAATATTGTGATATCCCACACAAAATGATAAGCCACATCATATTTAACAAGTTATTATGTTCCACCGGCGTTCTTCAGTGAGGAAGGACTCCTGAAGATACGAAGCAAATGACAACAAAAATGTTTCTAGATTCTCTTACTTCTTTGCCTGAAGAACCCCTTCGACTGATGGGAGAAAACCCACAGGATACGTCTGATCGTCGAAGAACACAAAACAAAGGTTTGCAACAAAAAACATGATAAGGTTTTTGCAATGCAACAATAGAAACAGACATGTGGTCTCCCGGATGATTGTTGGGTTGTTCCTTCTTAACTTTACTTACAGCTGCGTCACTAAACATATTTCCGGAGCATTGCCAATTTAAAAAAAACTAAGTTTTTTTAATGGATTGGAGGGCGAGACGTTGGCCTGGTGGTTGGGAACATGACAACAAAATCCTGCGCCGCACTGCACCGCGCTCGTCACCCTAAGCTAACACATAAAATCATGTGGTGTGGTTTGTGTGTGGATTCTTTCGGGTAAGATGCTGTAATTATTTTTTCTTATAGCTACTTAAGTTATCAGTTCACCTCTACAATTCGGTCGCACAATCTATCTATCTATATCAATATGTATAAAAGGCTCTGTCCTGAGTCCTGACTGACTGACTGAATGACTGACAGACAATGCATAGCCCAAACCGCTGGTCGTACAGACTTGGGGGGGTTGGGGGAGTTGGTAGAGTCGGTCGAGTCGCAGAGTTGGTAGAGTTGGGAGAGTTGGGGTGGGGGAGGAATTAAAAAAAATGCTCGGGATGATTTAAAGTGGTGAATTTTGGGAGCGGGGCGAATTTCTTCCGTACGCAGACGAAGTCGCGGGCGACCTCTAGTATTTAAATAAGTTTTGTACTCATACGCGATTATTTCTGCATTTGCATGGTTCGATTCGTTTCGAATGAGATTAGACAAGCTCTGTCGGCAATAATATTGAATGTCCTAAGGTCAATACGAAATGCAAAAAATACGTTTACCGCATCTTCTGACCTTTTCTTAAGAAACTGGTACCGTAAAAAGGTATATCTATTCCTAGATATCTTTAAATACAAAATTGTATTATTGGGCATGAATTTTTACAAAGTGTAATTATGAATCCATTAGCTGGGAACTAGAAATAATACTGTGTTTCGGAAACCAATGGCCTCCCGAATAAGAGACTTACTAAAACTAAATGCCAAACTTCTTAATCGTATACAGAGTGTTGTTTCAAACTACTCTTGTAGCAATAGACACTAAAAGCGTTGGTCACCCATCAACGTGAACATCTTTAGCCATATAAGAGAAAAATAATTATAATAGGTATAATAACAAAATAATTTATAAATATAATAATTATTAAGTATAAATAATAAATTAATAAAAAAATAAGTAATAAAATTTTATTTAACAATTATTACATCTTTAAGTAACTTATTAATTATTTTGTTTCCAAAGGGTTATTCTTTTTATAATTTTAATGCTTGATCACAGCAAGCGTTCATAATTGGACAGCAGATGCCATGGAGACTGACGCTTCGTTTCATTTTATCGTTCCTCGATTTTGTAAGCATAGAGGAAATATCAAAGTAATTTATTATCTCCGAACTCCGGCAATAATTACTTTACGATTCATTTGATCTAAACACGACTGCGTGTATAAAATAATATAATTATATTCAAGGCCGCAGTCACCTTGCATCCATTGATTAATGGAAGCTCTTAATCACAGATCGGAGTCGCGTGAGAAAAAACTATTTGCCTACATACTCCGCAGTTGTACTTATGTAATCAAGTCCACCTTTATGGTGGTTGACTTAAATTAATGACTTACTGATAAGACACCTCCCGACGTATCAATGTTTAAGTTCGACTAGAGGACATCTGTGTGAACGAAAACCTTAATTTGTTTAGTAAAATTATTTTTATACCAAATAAGAAATAAACTCTACTACACTAATAAATTTAAAAATATCAGTCGTTTATCATTTAATATTAATTCCTTCTCCACACTATTCTCGATGTAGGAATCATGAGACATGAAAAATCGCTTATTAAAAGGAACCAACTGGTGGTCAGATGAGGGAACTATAAATGTATCTACAGCTCGCTGCAAATCTTGTTTAAAAACGCTATAGTGGCTCTATCGCTTATGTTTGCAGATGAGTGAATCTGAATACAGTCATAAATTCTAAAATAATTCGGTGACATTGAAAGCGTATCCATTCAACCGCAGGCACAGAATACATAAGAGTACAAGTACCACAGACTAGATAATTATTACGCATTTTCACGCAGTGTCCAACTGTCCACAGACTTGTAGATTGTGTAATATTTACTCGGAAATCGCGCGCGCGTGTGAAAACTGAATCCGCTTTGATGATGCGTGTCCGAAAATGTTGTTTCGTTTGTGTAATAAATAATAATAGATAACGTTTAGCAGTAATTACAGTTGCTGGTTTCTCGGATAGTACCTACTATAAGTGCACATTAAAACATTTACTTAATTATATTTTATAGAAGAGATAAAAGTTTGGAAAAGTAAGCAATTTTTGTTGACTATTAATTTAATAATCGACAGTCCTTGTATCAGTTGTAGGAAAGAAGAATTTCGGTCGGGAAGGTTTTCGCTTAGATAAAAGAACTTTATTGCCTACATTTTCCGATAATAGACAAGCCGTCTACTAGGTTACATAGATTAATGTTCAGTGGTAGTATCTATACTTTACGGTCGGCCAGTGCATATCAAGTGTGGGCGTGGCCTCGGTTTCGAGGCAACTCTCTGATTGGCGGATCGAGGAAGGCAGTTGCATTTCACCTACTTGATTTGAATGCTAATTATCGAGGATACATTTTCGCAAAAGTAGGTTAGGCCTAGGCCAAACATTATGAAGTCTGCCTCTGTTTCGTAATAGGATACAAAACGCTACCTCACCCAATTTTCCACAGACTTCAAAAAAGGAGGCTCTCAATTCGACTGTATGTTTGTTTTTGTTGAATGTTTTTGTTTGGTACGCGATTAATAAATTGATGTTGATGATTTTTTTTTTGATTGGTAAGTCATACTTTAGAAGTGGCCCCGTATACATTTTATCGAAGTTGGTTCAGTAGTTGAGTTTTTAAATCAAAATACTAACTGGAAAAATTTTTTGAAGACGTTGTTTTTTTTTAAAGTAAGTAAGTACTTGTGATATTTGTACATAGTCTAGATAAAATTATATCCTGTGCATGTGCATTACTATTTATAATGGTCATTAATATTAAAATTACCTTACAGGAATTCTTAACTAACAGAACAAAAATTCAGGTCAAAATTAATAACTCAAAAAGGGTCAGAATTAATGACTAACTTAAAATAATTTTGCTTGAAACATAAATACTACTATCAGGTTGCTATCAGGTGTTATTTGTGCTTTACCTATTTACATTTGACATCATTTACTTATGTCATATCCTAAACCTTTGGTTTTACCTATGTCATCAGCAACAGTTTTGATCATAATGTCATTTAAAATAACCTGCCTACCTGTTACCTGAACCATATCTCTTTGGTAAGCTTTTATTTTAGACGAAAACACGTACCTAACTACAATTATTTCACCTTTGTTATAAAATAATTTCTATATATGGTATTTCCTGCGATTGTACATGTAGAATACGTATGGTCTAATCTTTTGAAATACCTGGATTTTTTAAGCTTCCACAGGATGTTTACCAGTATTAAGAACAAAACCTAAAACCACAATACCTACCTTTGTATTAAACGTGATTTAGCGTTTATCCTTGTAATTGTGAATTTAAAAACATGTTGTACCTAACTATAAATCATTTTAATAGTAGGTACCTAGGTACTTACTTACTTACATTGTTTTTACGGTACGATCCTATGGTAACTAACGTTAAAAAATTGGTAAGTACTGAGAACGAATGATTATAATGAAATAAAAACTTTTGTCAATGCATTTTATTGTAAAATAACTTACTGAAGGTTGGGAAAATCTTTTTTTATTCATAAAATTATTTTTATTATGTATTTTTAGTCTGTAAGCCACTTAGTCACAAATAGAAATTACATAATCACATTACATTAAAAGTCAAAACTAAATCTACAAAGATCACGTCAAATTCCCTCGCCCAAACGTGCCCAACTTACCTAACTTACTTAGTTAGATTTAAGTACTTATTTTTACCTGACCTGGGGCACCTGGGTGTTTCGTAAAACTGCATCCATAACCAACTGGCTGGTGTGCATTCTGCGATCCCAAAGCTTCTTGCCAAGCGTGGACCTTATGGCAACCTACCCTATTAAAAGGAAGGCCTTCGTCTAGCTGTGAACGTCTGCTGGTTGATGATAACTTATTTATTTTTTTGGGATGTAGTCTTGCGGTTGACGTTGCCCTAACTTTTCTCATAAATAATCTTGAGTTTAGCGAAAAAGATATCATCAGAAGGTATTTTACAGTTCGTATTAAAACCATCACAATTTTACGTGGAGGTTTTATCAAAAACGAAATGTATGCAACCTCGTGTATTTAAAGACGACGGCCAAAACAAGCCAAGTACTTCTAAGAACAAGCGGCTAAAATACCGAGACGAATGTTTTCGGATATCACAATGAGACAGACAAACGATCCTAACAAAGGGATTCAATAGATAATAGAATAAATCAAAACAAACACGCTCTATGAATATTTTCGTGAGTCTAAACAAAGTTCTTTGGATGTTTCAGGACATGTATTTAAATGATTTTCGAGTAGGTACTTAACTGCACTATTGCACTTATCTACTTCTAATCATCCTTATATTTTGAATATTCATCATCATCAACAGCCGGGAGACGTCCACTGCTGGACGAAAGCCTCCCCCTTAGGGGTTGCCATAATCCCCACGCTTGGCAGGCGTCTTAGGGATCGCAGAATGCTTACCACCGTTAACTAAGAGAACGCCCGTCCGTTGCTGCCCGTCCTCCGGCGGTTCTAGATGCAGTTTTAGGACATACCCATACCCAGGTCCAGATAGTTCAGGTTTAGAATATAACCTTACTTAAAAAGGTTATTAATCTTTAATAAACGTCACCTTTGAGCGACGTTTTTAAGTAAAGCTATAAGTATTCGTGCAATAGTTCGTTAGAAAGAGCTTTACCTAAACGTTGCTTAAGTCAAAAAAGATCATATAACTTCTGCGCAATACAACAATTAGGTAATTACGCAGCTCTAACTAGCGTCATATCACTCTAAAGCTTTGGTTTCCTCTAATAGCGGTGGCATATTTTAGCGGTCGTTATATAGCGTTGAATAACGTCACTGCAACTTCGGCAATGAAAACAAAGATGGCGTGGTTTCCTAGAGAGCGTTGTCCGACACCGTAACGTCAGTAACAGAGCCGCTATTTGCATGACGGCCGTACCGACTTTACAGTGTCAAATAGTCTTCGAACGTTTTTTCAATACCGTGTAACTACATAGTGGCCGTCTTTTTACGATCATCATGTTGCGTCCGCTAAATGACGACCTCGCTATTGGAGGAAACCAGTGCATTAGAGGCATTTTAAAGTAAGGTCAAATAATTATTTGCAACTATGCTTAATCCACTCTCGTGACGGCTGAACTATATTTTGAGTCTTTATTATCTATATACTTAGCCTACTACACAAAAAACAAAAGGATTGCATCCAGACTGATGAAAGTCTAGAGACAATACAAAGTAACAAAGTTAGTTATTATTATTAACTATCTATGTTGCTCCTTACAGATGCAGAAACAAATGAATAATACACTTTCTCATTTATAAAAATAGTTAAGACAGTGCCTATGGGGATAAAAGTGGAACGAATGTACTAAAAGTAAATTTTAAAGCACACAATGTATCCAATTCGACACTGAATCCGTTAATCGAATTAGAATCGCTCACCTTACTAATTGCTTTTTAATGGCTATAAAAAAACAGCACATGAAGTTAATCTCTTATACGAGGAAATACGTTTGCTAATTCAGCACATTCTTGTGTGAACCTTATTGTTTAAGTAATATGAGAAAGAATAGTTAATGTAAACAATATCGCAGCTGCATACTTCAAGTGCAGTGTGGCTCAGTTGGCGACGATAGCTTTATAAGCCGATGTGATGATTCGACAGGGCATTCCCCTTTAGATTGTTTAACTAAAGAGCTTGTTTCTCCGAACTCGTCGTGAGAGATTATCTGTCTGTAGGTATTTGGTAACGAGTTACGTTTAACTGACCACCAAGGAATTTTTTTTTTTTTTGCTGAAACGATCACTAAAACACAAAAACCAGAAGCTTTACTCCGTTTTAGTTAAAAAAAAAGAAAGTCAAACATTATATATTTCGTTATCCTATTTAAATAAAACATTGTAAATAAGTTATTCTCTACTCAATCTCATAAAAAAAACTTGCAGGAGAATTTCCGTGTTGTTATAAAAAAAAACTGAACCTGTTTGTAGTCCGCGTCTTTCTGTCAGCTGAAGGATATTGTCTGGAATTGGTGGTCACTTACAAAATTTGGTGTACACAACACAAGGGACATGTGACATTTTGGCCTAGTTCATACAAAAAGACATGGGAAAATTGAACCACTAGGCCACATGCGCATGAAAAATGTCCTAAGCCTTTAAAACTAGTAGAGTTTTGAAATATTATTCTGGTGGCACATAATAGGATAGATGACTGATGTTTAAATCGTTGAAACCAATAGCTTTGATGAAGAATTTAAGTATATATAGTATGTTTATTGAAAAAAATAATGAAATCGGCTATTCATGTTCTGATATATAAGCGTTTAAAGTTTTTGGTAGAGCCAACTCTGTCCCTTGCCCACAAAACAAAAAATTACGTCACGCCTTACTTGTCAGAATATAATTTATATGGCGTACACAGAAGTGACATCACGATTTGCAGTTTCGCCTCTCTGTCTAGTATGTTATTAAAATGCTTATAAGTTGCTTATTTTTGATCAGATTTTCATTTTCTTTTCATTAATCAGCTATATTTATGGGCCACATTTTAATAAGATAATAAAAAAAACCTGTCATCTAGCTTATTATAAGTATTTTATCCCTTTAGTAACCGTGGTGCATGATATGCAATTGTACTTCTAAGAATATTATATGTAAGCATCCGTAGGTTTTTAACTGTATTTATTTTTATTGCATTCACCTCGTGTTTGACCTCTTATATAAATCCTGTCTATCCTTTGCAGTTGTTTTATGATAAATAGGTTCGCGTTTGATCTTGCCTAACCGGCATGATGCCACTAGTTTTTAGCCTTTACCTAATGCAATTTTTGTATGTAAACGAAAAATAGGTTTTTTTCTTCTATTAAGAATCTGTTTGGGTACATATATCTGTGTACTTATATAGCAATCTGGTTAGTAATAACTAGTAAAAAAACGATTGCACAAACTGAGATGATTAAATTGTATTTCCATTTACTAGTATTCAAATAGAATAATAAGGAAGCACAAGTTACGATACCCAGCTATATTTTGCAAATTGGATATAAATATAAAATAGAATTTAAATTATGTTCATTACGTTTATTTCAGAAGCAATTAGTTGTCATTAACATCTGAAGCAAAGCGGATACCGCTTACGATTCATTGATGAATAAACTAATAAAAATCGTAAATAAAGAAATAAATAAAACTGTCAGCCGAACTCATGATATTTTACAATGTAAGTATTTGTAATTTTCGCATTTGGCAACATTCCCGTGTTTCTATAACGTTTTCAAAAGAACAGAGGTTATTTCTCTTTGAATTCAAGAAAAATATCAAAATTCAATCTAAAATAAGTTATAAGAACATTTGCACTGGTCACTATCATGGTATCTAAACGTATAAATTTACACTTTGAAGCTATGCGGAATGTGGTTCAATATTGCTCTTGTCAATTTCACAGAAAACTGCTAGAAATCACATTACCATGCAATTGATATAATCAGAAATTTTGTTTTTCAGTTTCTGTAGCGTCATATACAACTATCAGTTAGCCCCCGAAAATACCCCATTAAAAGTTATCTATCGACAGCCTAACTCGAGATCTCAATACAAATTCGAGTGTAAGCTCATTGAGTCAAAGTCAAATCTTGCAATACTTAGTTCTAGCCGCAACTCGATGGCCGTAAAAATCTTTAATCGACTGCCGAACTCTCTCAAAGAAATAGAACATGACGACTGTTTCACTAAACAAATAAAAATAATTTTATAAGCGAAATGCTATTACACCCTTGAAGAGTTCTTCAACGACAAAATACTGCCTTAGATACCTACTAGTAAAATAGAGCGTTCTGCACCAAATGTTATCATACCCTGACAAGGGTCATACGTAGAAATATAAACATGTTACTTAAGAGCTGCATGTAGCTTACTTAACATATGTTGCAATAAATGATTGAGTATTGAGCTCCAAGGACTCTGAACAATAGTATATGATATTTTACCTGCATGAAATGATTACTACTAATGTTACAGCAGACCTAATGTTACAGCAGACCTACGCAAAAATACCCTATTAAAGGTATAAAAGTGAGTTACATAATATAAAGGTAACATACATAAGTACCTACTTTGTGTTTTAACGAAATCCAAATGCTGTTATAATTTGAAGCCGCTAGTTGTTCCCAGTGAGCAGCTGGCATTGCCAAATGGAATTACAATGCTCCATTACGCTTAAGCTAAATATAAATGCTTCGTTTTCTTTCGAATAATATTTTGTGACTTGAATAGCGGACCTTGTATAAAAACATATTGCATCTCTCTAGCATCATAAACCATATTTATCAGACTCTAACTTCCTCTATTGGCACATCTCCAGTTTCTTCAGGACATCGGAAGCATCTGTCATCTGTCTACTTTTACTTATTATGTAACAAGATATTTATCTTCAAGACTATTATCTATCTACTAATTTGCTTTTTCCATAGTTTTTATCTTGTCCACAAATTTTTTTTTATTCAATTCTTTTTGCTCAATACTGTAATTGTACGCTCTTAGTACAAAACCTGACTAGTCTACTGTTTTTAACTGACTTCAAAAAAGCAGGAGGTTCTGTGTTCGACGGTATATATGTTTTTTTTTAAATGTATTTTCCCCGATTTCTGATTAACAAATTTTTTTTTTATTTGAAAGTGTATACAGGTAAAAGGTATCCCGAGGTGGTCCTATATTAATTTGTAGTAGACTGTTTTTTAAGTTACTTGTTACAATTATAAAATACTTTTTAAACAACTTATGAACTTAGCTACTTAAAATAAAGCAATGATTTCCGTAAGATATTATTTATGAAAAGTCAATAGTTTTACTATACAGCTTTGTCCTTTCTGCACCTATAAAATTGGAATGACTTTCCTTCAGTTGCCAAATAGTGACACACGATTTCTATTCTAGTGGAAGATGCTCAAGAAGACCTTTACGCAGGCTATATTTACAATGTTCTGATGACTTGTTGTGATGGAACTTGTAGCATCACACACATTGAGCTAATATCTAAAGAATCACAACCTCTAAGTGAAAACAGTCAAAAAACGTCCGAGTGACGTTGTACATGCATACATACATTATGTAGTAACGTGCATTATATAGTTCACAATTGTTCGTATTTAGACTTTATGTCGCTTGTATAGTGTTCAATGTATGCTTGAGCGATTGTCTTATCGTTCAAGTCGTACAAAAAGTCGGCGTTTTTTGACGGGACTTTTTTTGCTTGTTTGTAATTCTATAGATATTAGCTCAATGATCACGCTGTAAACAATTTGATCTCAAGGCTTTCCAAAATAGACCCTTGTATACTAATAATCAAAGTCGACTGAAGTAGGGCGTTTCACATTCCCGTCATTTAAAATGCTAGACATGGTCCATTTATCATCCAAAATTTGAAATTACAAAATGATTGAGTCAATCTGTCTGGAGAGTTGTCTGACGATTCCTCAGGAGCCAACGCGAAGTTTACTCATTTGCACCTTAACTAATTGGGTGCGTGCCAAAACAACCACCCAGACTTACGGTTAAGACCACCCAACTGTTATTAATTCATTCGTAGTTTCTCTCATTTCCCCGGTTTATGTTTGCCAGCGTGATTTGTAGAATATTAGTTTCTATAGTTGCATATTATATTCGCTTAATTTTCACCTAAAACCAATAAACTTATCTATTTATACCTACAATGTTAATAATGGATGTTTGTGGCATTGTGCCAATTTATTAATCCAGAACAAAGCCGCGGCAGGTGACGTATATAAACAATGTAACGATAAATTAAATAATAGATAGATTTTTCCATAAATAGAACCTACCTACATATAGCCGTATAGTCTGTATTATCTACCTACATTATATAATATTTTGGTAGGTAATTCTTCATCATATAAAATTTGGTCAGACCTAAAGTGTACAAAATTAGGTAGAGCAGAAAATATGTATCTCCCACATCCACTATAATGGTGATGTTAAATATATGGCAAATGTATAATTAAATGGCAAATGTATAATTAAATGGCAAATGTATAATTAAATGGCAAATGTATAATTAAATGGCAAATGTATAATTAAATGGCAGATGTATAATTAAATGGCAGATGTATAATTAAATGACAAATGTATAATTAAATGGCAAATGTTTAATTAAATGGCAAATGTATAATTAAATGGCAAATGTATAATTTATGGCAAAGTATAATTAAATAGTGTAATAAATATTGCGCTACATCATTATAAAAATCTCTTACTGTGGGACCGACCCTGAACTCGCAAAACATTCAACTGTTGCTATTCCCTAGGTAGGTAGTTTCTTAAGGATTAGTAATGTTTCTGTAACATAGACAGTAGACACTTCTAGCAAATATTTTTAGCAATTTCAGGTTTGGTCCCGTAGTAAAAGTTGTTTGTAATGACGTATATAAATATTAGTGTGATTGATGCAGTCTGTGACTCCATAAACTGTACACTTTTTTAGTGTCAGCTAGAGTGAAAGAATTATGAAATGGCTCTGCGGATATAGCACATAATAATAGTGTCTAAAGGCTTGTAATTATATTGCGGCAGATGACGCTGATAGCCAAGTTTTGTATTTTTATTTAAAAACCTTTTCACGTTTCAATGTGTCAGAAACACATTACCTACACATGCACGATACGTCACGGTTCACACCCGATATACACATTAAAATTAAATAATGGCTCAAGGCCCGGCTTTGTTATTTTTGTTTTAATACTAGCTTCCCGGCGGCGGTAAAGCTAAAGCCACTGAAGCCGCATGTCATATAGTAAAGACAAGGTATGTCCATTAGGTAGGCGTGTCCTTAAATATAAGCTTATGTCTTGTACTAAAAGTGTTAGCGAAGTGGAAACGTAGGTTAAGTTCATTTTATTGTGTTTTTTTTCTTTAATTCGTATGTTTTTTACATGAATTCGGAAAATATTGGATTTTCAGATGCAAATGAACAATATCGTTTTTAATTATAATGCAATACTATTAATTATTATGAAGTCTGAAACTCGTGTTTTTATTGCAGGCTTTTCAAATAAAAATTAAAGCATAATTGCATCGTCGTGTTATGTACGCACCGTCACTAAAAAAACTACCTATATAATTTTTTTTTTTTAATCAGACAACAAAGCATACCTTATGTTTTTTTGTATTCAACTGACTTCAAAAAAGAGGTTCTCAATTCCACTGTTAGTTGTTTTTTGTATGTTTATTACGCGATTCTCCGATAATAATTATGAATTAATTTGATGTTTTTTTTTGTTTGATAGCTCATACTTCAGAAATGGTCCCATATAGGTTACATTTACCGAAATCGGTGCAGTAGTTTGGTTATTAAATCAAAATAACTGAATGTCGTCCAGGTAATCGAAATTGAAGTCGGCTGTTATATATTTTTTAAGTACTTACCTATAGTTATAAGCCAATTTGTTTTTGACATCTAGGTATAAACTTTGTTGGTGTAAATGGCCCGCTATACAGTTTTGGTCATTGCTGCCTTCGGCGCTCAATAAAAAAAAGTGAAGTACCTTGTAGGTAATAAAAAAAAATTGGGTTTAAGGTCCCTACTAACAATTCCGATAAGTAAAATCTACGTAACATCAAATTGTTAACTAAATAACTAAATCAATATTTAAAAAAGGGACGCTAAAACAAAATAATGCGAATTCTTATTCGCTCTAAATGCTTGTTATTTATTGCCAAACCACATGGCGCTTAATCCAGTATTTTCAGTAACATTTTAACTGCGACATAATTTCTTTGCCAAAAGAAAATAGCGACATATTATGACATTTCGATGCTTTACACAGTTATAAAATGTTTTTAAAATATTGATTTGCGTCATGAAGGACAGAATGCTGCGAGCCGATATCTCGCTCGCGCAATTCAACATTTTTGAGATATTAATCACTGAATATAGCTATGGAAAATGGCAGTAGGTGAAATAAATGAGAATAAGACTAAAATGGATGTAATGTTTCCCGAGTGTGGTAGTCCACACACAAAAAATATATACAGGCAAAATAGGTAATCCTTATTTTTAAGTACCAAAAAATTGTATGAAAATTTCGCCTAGCTGACTTTGAAAACCGCTTAGACTCTAAGCTCAGCCGAAACTCACCCTATTGGGTACCCCATTTCCGACTAAAGCTTAGGCTCTTGCAAAGTTAAAAAAAAGCCAGAAGCATTGAAATCATGTTTGTTGTTTTTTTCAATCTGAATTTTCAGATTCTCTGTTCGAAAGCTAATTTATTACTTCCGGTCCAGAAATCACATTGAAAAGGACGCCAAAAAAGTTTTTTTTTATGCAGATCAGGCGGCAAATTGCTAAAAATAAAAATAAAAACTCCTAAACTATGAGAATACATACATGGGGTATTTTCGTGAAGCCAGTGGTACGAGGAATATTTTTTTTGTGTTGACGTTACCGTTCGTTTGGACCACGCTGTTCGTATCGAGCTTTCAATTTTAGTTAGCCAACCGCAGTTGTATGGTTTAAGTTTTTTAAAGTACTCATCAAAAAAAGTGTAACGAACAAGAAACACTTTAGCAAGAAAGTTCCTTTAGATAACAATTGTCGCAATTGTAATTTTATGTTTCTTTAAACTCTTAGTGGTTCCAAATGCCCGTCAATTTTCGGTCCTAATTTGCGTGTTCAACGTTTAGTAACATATAATTTAGAGCAATATAACCTCTGTGAGAATGCTTGATGAAATAGTTCCCGGGAAACGTAATGTAACATAAACTACCTAAGTATTCATCTGTGACAGCAAAATTGAAGTTGCATTACGCAAATGTGTTCAGTACTTATGAGATATTTCACGACTTTTTCATGAGAGTCCAGTCCATACTTTTGTTTCCTTTCTCAGCTTAAAGGAGTGTGACATTTTGGCCTAGTTCATACAAGGAGGTATGAAAAATGTGTACAAGAGGCCACCCGTGCTTATGGGAAATGTCCTAAGCCTTTATCAGATAAAGTCCGTCTAATTATGAATCCAACTATAGTGTACCTACCACATTTTGCCTGTTATTCAACTAAGGTCAAGAGTAAAAAAAGTAGGTATTAGTAGGTTTAGTTATTAAAATTATGCAACCCCTAAAGCCTTTTTATTTTATTTAAGGGCAATAGTTACCAGATAACTTAATGGATTAAAACTTCACATACATATTTAATAATGTTTAGTGGGAACGCGAAATCATCTTGTCGCTGCGTAGTATTATTCCATAACTTGTGTTTTTCGACTTTAAATGTATAATTGCGAAGCCTTAATCCTTTTAGGAGGAAAGACGAAAAATAATTTGCAAAGTTCGTAGAATATTATAACCAAAAAAATAGAGCCAAAGCCAGACCAATCAATAAGCCAAAAAAGATGAACGAAAGTTATTAATCTTGAACACGAATGAAAATTAATAACAGAGTATACAAAGGCGAGCGTGGCGTGCCCACTCGTGCTTAGTTACCGACGCGCCCTCTGGGGCAGATAATGTTAATAAATTAGCCGCTGTCATAACGAGCCCAAATAAATAATAGAATTAACCTCAATGTCACTGTTTTACACGATAACATTGTTACTCGGTAATTAGTACCTACCTAACTTTGGTAAGTACTTTAGGTTAATACTAAGTGCAAATAAAAAGTTGCATTTTAGATACAAAAAATATCATTGTATTTTTTTTAAAGCTACAAAATAATGGCTAAAATAGAAAAAAAAATACCCTTTTACAGTAAGCACAAGTCGGCGGCACGGACAAGAAATTGTATAAATTAATTGCTAGTTGAAATTAGAACGTTAGACTCACTATAAATCAGTTTATATTGTAAATGAATGAATGTTATTTGAAAAGACCATATTATTTTGTTTAAGTATAAACATGTCAGCATTATAGATTATAGCCCTTTAAGAGTAGACAAGTTGGTCACTTCTCCATAGAAACGCGGTAGTATTACTACTCCACTATGTAATTTTGTAGGTCCAAGACTAAGTATTATATCGATTAATCTCTTAATTATCTACGATTGTAAATTAGTACGAAAGTAAAAAATTAATAAACATGAAAGTTATGAGCCAGGAAACATCTTGTATTTTAGCTCAATTTTAACGCCACATTGGACGTAAATATACATAAGGAATACGAAAACTCTAAAATAATTTATCAAGCGGCATAGTTTAGTCCATAAACATTTCAAATAACTTAAGTTGGAATAAATTAACTCAGAGTTTATTCAACCACATTACTGCAGCCAAAGAACGACAAAAAAATTGCGATTTTGAATTTGTTTGATGAAGAGAGCATGCTCTTTAGCCGCGCCCACTGATGAGTTCGAGCCGTCAACTTGTCGATCCTTAAGCACCAAAACCCCATAAAAATGATATTAAAACTACATCACCAAAATTTACATGCGTAGGTAGGTACCTATAGTTCACACGGATACTTGACGCAAGTGTTCGAAATCATCATAGTGGGCATTATTGAATTTCCATAAGTAATTCGTACTCATGGTAACCACTCGTAGTAACCATAAATCTATTTTTTTGTAAAGGTTATAGCTAGTATTACGTTTTTATTATTATCGACTTAATAATGCACTCGGTTTATTATAATGATCCTAATAACAGATATTTGTGTAGCTGATCCTTATTACAAAATACTGTGTAAATATTTTCCTATGGTAGAGCTATTTTAGGCTTTTAAGTTCGTGGTTACACGCATACATGAAAATAAAGGTTTAGAAAATTCCCCTGTGCGACATTATCCTAGCGCGAAAAAGCACGTTAAATAAAGATTTAAAAAAAAAACCCCATGCGCATGTGGGTTTATGGTCAAATTTTCTCATACGCACTTGTACATACTAGGCCTATGCCTTAAAATTAGCAACAAACAAAAAATAAATAATAAAATCTCAAAATTATTAACGTTAAGTACTTATTCGTAACCATTTACTTACATAAATCTATTATATCGCTAAGTACTTATTACCCAGCAAATAGATTTTGCATGTCCACTAAATTGCACAAAGAAAGATCTTCTCACACGATTAGAAAACACTACCCACTCAGCAGCCTTCATAAGCAAACCTAAAGTTATACGAGTATACTAGAACTTAATTATATGTAGGGTTACCAACCGTCCGGGTTTTTATCTGGCCAATTAAAAATGTGCATGAAGAAACGTATTTTTGTCCCCAATATCCTCGTAACAAATTTTATTTTATGCAAATTTGTGACGAGATGAACGGGACGTTCGCCTGGTGGTAAGCGTCACGCCTGTCCATAACAGTAGCAGTGCCAGAATTGTAACTTGCAAATACAATCCTGCGCCGGCGCCGCATTTTATTGCAGTATCCAGTAATTTATCTGGTAACGTTGCCCATCAAACGGAAACACAGTAATGCTTGCACAATACTGCTTGGCGAATAAATAACTGGCAAAGGTGTGGTACTTCCCCAGGCAGACTCTGCAGTAGAGTCCTACAACTAAGTACAAAATAAACGTGAGAATTTTCATTTGGTACCAAAACTCGGGCTTTTTGAAAATGATGAAACGGGATCTTTTGGATGTCTAATTACGTCTAGCTTATTGTCAAGACTTAAATTTCGATATGGTAACCCTCGTTACATACCTATCCACTTTCAAAAGCTGAGTGCGTGTTGTTTGAAACCTTCATAAAAATTACTGATTAAACGCTTGTCAAAAATATTACAGAGATGACAAGAGCAAGGAGGTGAATATGTTTTTGGACGGAAGAGCAACGACGTCGTGACTGGCCACACCTACCTATGTTTATCAAGTTTCCTAATTTACGAGCATATAATATTTTAATATTCAACTTTTAGATTTGTTTATAGTTATTGACCTCAGATTAGATTGGATTTTATTGATGTGTTAAATTCGAACGGTAAGAGCCCCAGATCATTGGTTGTCTTTATAGTTCTCAAATTTTTTATTAGCTACATTTTGGTGGAGTTCATTTTATTAGAAATGCAAATGTTAATTTGCATCTAGAGCTTTCATAATGGCTTGTATTTTATCTAAGGTGAAACTGAAACTGGATTGCTGGAACAACAAAGCAAACGAAATTTAAATTAGGTTCCAACACAACATTCCAAATGTATTCGAAATAAATTTTATGCTACGATTTAAATTAATTTTAGCAAATTTGTATCTTAATAATAAAATTTAAAAACATGATATTTGGACTTTCTTTCGATGTTATCTGCCGCTTTATTAGTGGTCAAATTACAAATTGTTATTGTTTCTAGTAGATAGCCGGTCGTGACCCGACTATTAACGAAAGAGCTTTATTGTCATCTGCATTAATAAGACAAGTAGGTACAAAGAAATTGCACTGTTTTACCTACTTAGTACATTGATAGCCCAGCGATACACTTTAAAACCACTCATAATTTCTGTAGATAGCATATATAAGTAACTTTCTATCCAGTTGACCAGTATTTGTTTTATTTACTAAAGCTAGGTACAGAAAGTCATAGTTAATTTTTTCTAAAATTAAATATGGACATTTTAATATAAATACATTGTTCAGCTTCATTCCTCATTTGAAACACTATCACCCGTTTCGTGTAATATTTAGTTGTACACATGGGTACCTACCTACTTATTTATTTATTTAACAAACTCATCTCTAATTAAATGTAATACTTGATTTAATTTAACTAGATGTGACGTTATATTCGCGATTATTTGTTGTCACGAGTCATTTACTTTTGAACTACTTATGTCAGCTTAAAAGCTTTTTAATGTTTATTTATTTCTCAAGGAGTTTTGACCTTTAGTTTAGAGCACCTAAACAACTATATTATAAGTGACTTAAGTGGGTCAAAGAATGACAACTAGAATTAAAAAGAGTAGAAGTTCCATAGCTATAAGGAGTAGCATCTGATTGCTTTGAAGTCGTACCAAATCCATCACGATATATATGTATCTATCAATATAATGTTGTCCCCAAGTAAACAAACAAAGTTGTAAAATAAGATAGAACACTGTTGATTACCGATAATCTTCAACATCAACAGTGTGTACTGTGCATAAATGTGTCGTCGGACCGTCGCGACGGCAACCTTTGATGTTATGTCGGTGCGATAATTACGCTCTTAATGATATAGCAGCGATACAGAGAAGCTATTTTATCGCAATTAAGAGTGCGCTATCGAACGACCTACTTGCAGTACTTGCCTACTGGCTGCCTCTGCTAATTCACAAGTTCCCGACCTTGACAGACCATCAGGCCGCTCGGTTTTAGCGAGAACCAAATTGACTAGCGGGGTCAGCTAAAATTTTAGGAAGCATTTTAAAAATTAAAACTGCGAAACGCAAGGTGAGCTTAACCTTGATTTTCATTTAACTAGACAATCTAGAAATCTGTACAGATATGCCATTAGAGGCTAAACGCCTAAATAGCACGCAAGGCTAATGGATTGCAGTGCAGTACTTTAGCCGCGACAATAAGAAGTTCGCATTCCCGACGCGACCTGCGACCTGCGACCTGATTACAGCTGGCTGGCGAGATTCTTTTTATTGAGCTGTTTTGAATCTCGAACAATCAAATTTTGATAAGATTATTAGATGCTTTCAATAATCCTATAAACCTACTGTATAGTGTAGACGTGGTGCAGACAGTAAAATTAAAAAAAAAACTCTAGTAGACAGACAGAGCAGCATTGCTGATGCTCTAAATCAATAAATGTAACAATTTTTTAAGTGGAAAAATATTTTATACTTATTCTCTAGATGGATATAAATGGAAAATACATTAGTATGAGTATCGAATCACCTTAATGTAATTGAATAGTAGATCAATCAATATTAGTAACGCCGGAAAGATCATATTAACAATGTTAAAGTAAAGTATTTTTCGCTGTTATTAGTTATGTTAGGTACTTTTGATTTTGGTAACATCACAGTCGCTCACCTACCAACCGGCGCTGTTACTGGGTAAGTTAGGGTTAGGTACATTAATGAAATCCCGTCATATCAATGCTTAAATCTCTCTACTACTTTGTATACTATTATAATATATCTTAGTAGTTTCAAGACTAATTGTCATAACGGCAATGATTAAAGTGAAGTACATTTTGAAAAAAAAACAGTAATATCATTATTACATAATTTAATGAAAAAAATGCAATACCGGTACTAATATTTACTTGGTTTCAAAAAAATATCGACGGATAATGAAATCGTTTTGATTCAACGAAACAAAAACATCATGAATACTGCAACTTAATACAATATTGATTATTCTTATGAGTGGTTCACACTAAGGTTAGATAGAATGACGACGGTATCGATTGAGTAAGTAGATACACAACATTTCAGGCTTTCGCACTATTTACACAGAATATTGGAACTGAAACGTGGTCTTTAACTGCTGGCCTTTTGGAGAAACTCAGAGTCACACAACGGGCAATGGAGAGAGGTATGCACGGAGTTACTTTGCACGATAGAATCCGGAACGAGGATATTCGCCAAAGAACCAAAGTCGCCGACATAGCTCGCAAGGTTTGCAAGTTGAAGTGCCAATGGGCAGGCCACATCGCTCGAAGAACTGACAACCGATGGGGAAAAAGGTTCTTGAGTGGCGACCGCGAACCGGAAGACGCAGCGTAGGAAGGCCTCCCACTAGGTGGACCGATGACATTGTAAAAGTCGCAGGCAACCGGTGGATGCAAATGGTAGGTTGTCGTACAGTGTGGCGGTCAAAGGGGAGGCCTTCGTTCAGCAGTGGATGTCTCCGGGCTGATGATGATGATTATGAATTGTGAAATAAGTAGTTCTTGTATGCGATGTAATATTGGCAGTTTCTATACTAAAACCCTCTCACATTGCGGAGGCTGATCTCAAGGGCATGTTCGTGTTTACGTTTCTATGCATTTCGGCAATGTAAACAAATCAGGCGACTTTGACGGATTAGTTGCAAGATATGTTCGTCCCACACTAAAAACTCAGCGTGGTTCAAATCTGCGTATAGAAATGAAGGAACTACCTATATTGCATTAAAAAATGTAGATCGATTCGCTTAGTGCTATTGGTCTAATCAGATTATACCAATAGCAGGGCCGGGAAAATAAACACTGAAACTGCGTAATGGAAAATGATAGTCTGGTCAAGTTTGAACGTAGATTTCAATTCACTTTGAAGAATATCCCAAATGACAATTATTTTATAGTTTTATTTAACTTTAAAGATAAAAAAAGATAAAGGTATATCTACCAAAGCACGATCTCCAGCATTTCGCTCTCTCTCTCTCTCTCTCTCTCTCTCTCTCTCTCTCTCTCTCTCTCTCTCTCCTAGATCTCCGGCATGCCGCGGCATTAGAGTATGATAATTTTCTACTCTAATAAACTCTTTTGGTCATCTTTTGGTAGTACCAACTAGCTAACTAGCTAAGTGCGTACAAACATTTATTTGACGAACTTGGCAGTTTGTTCACGTTAGTTGATGTATAAAATATATTTATTTTATACTTTTCACAAAAAAAGTACGCAACTATCCGTCGTTATCTGGTTTCCATAGTAAAAACTTTCCTTAGTTCGGGGCTAGCAGACGCTGTGTGAAATGTTCATCAATATTCATTTATTATATTTAGATTTAGAAGAGCCAGTAGTGGATTAAGGTAGACAGAGAATGATGACAAAATAATAAATAATTTGATCTCCTTACAATATTGAAGAATGTCACAGACTGCGATGTGCAAGAGTGCTCAAATAAAGCAACATTTAGATAAACATACTATTACATTACAGAAGGTATAACACGCTGAGTAAATAAAAAAGCTTGTTGAGTTATTGGCGGTGGCTGGGCTCGCTGTTTGTTTTCGTTCGTCAATCACGGCGGCCGCGAGGAAATCCGCGTTATTTTAGCATAATGTTTAAACTACGGTATTACGATAGCAGTCGCTACGGAATCGAACGTAAATCACGAAAATGAGATTACACAACTATTTTCTACGATAGAGTTCAAAATAATTAAGCATTTACTAGAAAATCCTTTTGTACCGACTTATACTGTTAAATGATATAGAAGAGATACATTTCTCTAGATATTTCGTTTAAAACTTTGTCTTAAAATTAAAACAGTTCTTATTCACTTATTGGAATTATACAAAAAAATATGTTTGTGCATTTAAAAGAGTCATTAACTAGATACGTTCTTAATATGCAGTTTACAGTGAAACGTTTATCTAAACAGAATAGACATACATATATTACTGCCGTTAGAAGACATGTCTGCAGAAATAACAAAAAGATTAAAACTTAAAATGAAAGTAAATGTTTTCACTAAAGCTCTTCTAGGTTATTCTTCAACATAGTAAAGTATAAGAGGTCGGCTTAAAGTTTCTGCAATTACTTTCGTTTGTCCAAGAACTGATTTTGAATTAAAAACCATCTTAGAGTGAGTTTTTCTACGTCCTTAGAGGAGTCAACTCTATACTAACTCTATATTCTCCTATATTCTTGCAAAGCCTTAACGTTCTTTTTATTACCATACTTAATATTAACTATAAATCAGCTGTTATTAAAAAGCAGTTTATTGCCACCATTATCGTAATCTCAATAAAGCTGTTAGATTATTTTTATCTCGGAACATTTGCACTTGCAAATGGCGGACGTCCCCTGACCCGTTTGTGAGTGCAAATATTGATTCTGGACCAACAATCTTATCCGTTTACTTCGCACGTAGGGGTAACTGGCTATATAGGTATCTGGGTATACCTATACATGTATCTGGGTATATGTGTATCTAGGTAAGGGTTTGAGAATTGAGGTCAGACTGGAGATGAAAGCGTTGCGTTTCGTTGTTGGTACAAGAGCAAGTGTTTTCTTTTTTCGGCTGTTAATGCCAGTCTTATAAACATTATAATATACCTAACGTAATTTAAAATGTAGTCTAAAAAAATATGTAGAAAGATAAGTAATATAAGAGCAAGGTTTAGTGCCATCATCATCATAAGCCCGGAGACGTCCACTGCTGAACGTAGGCCTCTTAGACCGCCACACTGTACAATCTGCCATTTGCATCTACCAGTTGCCCACGACTTTCACAATGTCGTACGACACCTATTGGAGGCCTACCTACGCTGCGTCTTCCGGTTCCGCTACTCAAGAACCTTTCTCCCCCATCCTGCATGCCTGTGGCCTGCCCATTGCCACTTCTACTTGCAAGCCCTGAGAGCTATGTCGGTGACTTTGGCTCTTTGGCGAATATTCTTGTTCCGGATTTTATTGCGCAAAGTATTTGTAGTGGTAGGACCAAGGTTTAGTGCCATCATCATCATAAGCCCGGAGACGTCCACTGCTGAACGTAGGCCTCTTAGACCGCCACACTGTACAATCTGCCATTTGCATCTACCAGTTGCCCACGACTTTCACAATGTCGTACGACACCTATTGGAGGCCTACCTACGCTGCGTCTTCCGGTTCCGCTACTCAAGAACCTTTCTCCCCCATCCTGCATGCCTGTGGCCTGCCCATTGCCACTTCTACTTGCAAGCCCTGAGAGCTATGTCGGTGACTTTGGCTCTTTGGCGAATATTCTTGTTCCGGATTTTATTGCGCAAAGTATTTGTAGTGGTAGGACTCTACTACAGAGTCCGCCTCGGGAGGTACCACACCTTTGCCAGTTATTCAACCGCCAAGCAGTAGTGTGCAAGCATTACTGTGTTCCGGTTTGAAGGGCAATTTTACCAGAGAAATTACTGAGTATGAAGAGTTTTAACATCTAATATCTCAGGGTGCGAGCGCAGTGCAGTGCGGCGCAGGATTGTGTTCACAAGTTCACAATTCTGGTACGGCTACTGTTAGTGGCAGGTGTGACGCTTACCACCACGTGAACGTCTTGATCGTCTCGTCATTTAAACATATCAAAAAAATTATACGGCAAGCTCAGCTCTCTCCATTACCCAAACTTATTGTAGGTACCTAACTCACTATGACCTCCAAAACAAATTATAAGTAAGTATATATCACTGAAGAGAGAAGTAAAGTAGGGTCTTCGCTTTTCTGTGGTATATATACCTTCTTGCACAATCACAATACAGGGGAAGCAAAAGCAGTTTAAATAAGTTATATATTAAATTCCTATAACTTGTGTCCACTATGTGGTATTTCCTTTTAAGTTCAATTGCTGAACTGGTATAATTCTATTCCACACATATTATAAATGTCTGCCTGACTGTTTGTTTGTAACCATTTGATGTTGACTTGTAAATTTATATTTATCAATACAAGACTTTGACTTTTCCTATAATAGTGAAAGAAAAAGCAGAAGAAATATGCTGAAGGACTACAAAATGGGCGTCATAAAAAAATATAGAATTTACATCGAAAGGTACAACATTAAAAAATTACAAGCAAAATCGAGGGCCTAACTTTTATATATATATATATATATATATACTATATAGGTAGAACCAAAATTAACAAGTATAATCCTAGCTCGCACACCGCATGGAAATGTGAAAATTTAATCCTTTGTTGAATCAAGACGATCTAATGAATTCAAATCGCCATGATTAATTTATAAATGCCTATGGACATTGAATTCAAATTATTCGCCTATTATTAAATAAATAACAGATTAGTATTAAAAAGGATTGACGTTTGACATTATCATGACTCAGGTCACTACTATTCGATTGAATTTTCCTAATACGTACTTATGGAGCGTAATTATGTCTGGTATTGAAATGAGAAGTAGCTTATTAAAATAATAACTGGTGGTTTCGTGACGAAAAAAAAAAATGAAAACTAACGTGCTTTTACAAATATTTTTATTTCTCGCACTGCGCGCATGTAACGAAACGTAGCCACACATGCGTGTCGGACTCTATTTTCACTCCTTGAAAAAGTCATCGGTTGTGATTGTAACTGTATTCGAAGCGTCCGAATCAATTAAACATGAGTGATCATTGTATTGAATATATAAAACAAAAACGTGTTATGTTTTCCGAGGAAGGCTCTATCTTGCTAGGATAATGTTAGGGAGACCCTTTACATTACGTGAAGCGGCTTGCGGTTGGTCCTACAAAAGAAACATTGTAACTATATTGAAATAAAAGAAATCCAAAGGTTGCCTGGAAGAGATTGCTTTTAGCAATAAGGCCGCCACTTGTTCCAATATTTAAGTTTATTAAATTATTTCTGTGTAATTCTTGGTGTGAACAATAAAGAGTTAATCAATCAATCAATCAATCAAATACTATTAGGTTAAGCACAGAAAAGCGAAGGCCCTACTCTTAGGTCTCTCTTCAGTGAGGTTAAGTCATGCAGTTTCACGCCAAAAGCGCATTTAATATCCCAAATCATTAAAAAGTATTTAAACAAAAAAAACATTTTTGCCAATTTATTGTCCCGGCTTGTATAACAGAATATTCAGGTATTAAACGTAAAAATCCATAATATACGTAGGTACGTTCATAAATATTTGCACGTTACATTTTTGTCAAGATTTTTAGTTTGGACTGGTGAAGCTACTCGGAAGAAGAATTAATAAAAAAAAATTAAAGACTACCTACATTCAACAGATGTTTTATTTTATAAAGAAACAGTTTTAGCCTTGAATAAAGCTATTCTCATATTTCCTTTACCAATCTACTGGATTGGCCTTATCCGCGTCTACAAAATACTCTAAATTGGTTGCAAGATCAATCATTTTCATCTCAAATTGTCCATTAACGGAGCAATCAAATAAAAAAACAACAGCCTATATTTGCGCTTCCATCATGTTTGTTATTTTAGCAAAAAATGGCAGCTCTCAAACATTTGGACTTCCTGTATATGACACAAATATCGGAAAAGTTCCAAAGCGCTTCGTTTTCCATTGATTTCGTTTACCAAGTAATTTTAGTCTATTCTCTTTAAACATTTGCTTACTGTGTACCAATCCCGATATAAGCGTAGGTGTAGAGTCGTCAAGTATCGTCCTTCCTTGCCTACTTCAGATGATCGACAAGCACTTGAAAATTACCGAATACACAATTACACATTATAAAAACAAACAGCTAGGTTTGTTAACGTTATAATGCGGGTGTCGTATGTACATACACGAAGAGACGCCAAATTGACCTTTCGTCAGGGACGATATAAGTCTTAAAACACAATATCAACGTGATAATTTATGAGCGCATGCCTTCCGCCCTTTAGAAGTGTAGGAAGTGATTCAATGATAAAAAATAACAAAAGTTCGAACTTCTTGTGATTCTCACAGGCAACTAACACCTACCTATTTTGCAAGTGTGAAGGTGTATATCGCTTTATTGCAGTTTTGTTAGAACGTTTCTTGATTTGATTCGATATCGCCTACAAAGAACAATATCGTGGGCACGAACACGAACATAGATGTGAGCGCGTACTAAAATTTTGAATGTCCAATTTGTCCTGCAGTTTATGTATTTCCAATCGGCTACAGAGTACCTATCTCAATGTTCAGATATGTTTCGCCATGTGTGAGTGAGACGAATGTGTGAGTTTAAGTGTTAAAACAAACGTACTAATTAACATCCATTCAGATGTGTAGAGGCCAAGTTTATTCATGTATGTGTGTAGCCGGTGGTTCGGTGGTTCTTATCACGTTTGTGTGCAACGCTGTTAACTAAAGAATGACATTTAACGAACGAATTTGAATACTTTAAAAACGTCTGGCTAGTTAAGAGGACACGTTAAGCAACTTAAACGCTCTAGTAATTAACATCTATCTTGTTTTCTTTAATCATCATATCTTGCTTTTCTTTATCTCATTTCTTACATACATGCATATTTTGAAGCTTCTCTAGCTATGTCACAATGCTCTACCCGCAATAATAACAATAATCATTATTGTTTTTTCCTGTTCCTAACGAAAATACCATACCTAATACCATGTTTAGTGTGCCTACACCGCACCGTCGGAAACTATACTAAAATCCTTTTTGCTTACACCATTATTATATGGGCCCGTGTTTTTAAGTAGGTCGTGTTGCCTGAAATAAACGATTATTATTATTTATTATTATTATTTTACCATGATTGCTAAGTAGAATATTAAATTACTAGCAATCACGTATGACTTCATGAAGTTTTCAAAGGTATCCAGCGCATTTCCCGACAGCTTGGTATTGTAAACAAGGTCACATTTCAGTTCGATTGATAAAACGTTTACTATTCTTCTATTTTGCTATTTCGTCATTTGATTCTGTTCCTTTTATCCACAGAACTCAACCGGAGTTAACTTTAAACTATTCTGTATGTGTATGGAATTTAAGTTATCCACCTATTACACGAATAATGTAAATGACGTAAGGTTTCCCAACAGGTGGGTCTTAAAATGAACATGGACAAGACAAAGATCATGTCCAATGTCCATGTTGTGCCCGTACCGGTTGTCGTTGAGAACGATACTCTCGAAGTTGTTGACCACTACAACTACCTTGGACAGATTGTTCAGTTAGGTAAGTCCAACTTCGACACAGAGGGTCGCCCGGAGTATCCGACTCGGATGGGCAGCGTTCGGGAAATTGCGTAATATCTTCTCGTCCAAAATCCCGCAGTGTCTGAAGACAAGGGTCTATGACCAGTGTGTGTTGCCAGTGATGACATATGGAACTGAAACGTGGTGTTTAACTAAACAACAACTTTAAAAACTTTAATTTATAAAGATTTGCAAGTTGAAGTGGCAATGGGCAGGCCACATCGCTCGAAGAACTGACAACCGATGGGGAAGAAAGGTTCTTGAGTAGCGACCGCGAGCCGAAGGACGCAGCGTAGGAAGGCCCGACTAGGTGGACCGACGACATTGTATAAGTCGCGGGCAACCGGTGGATGCAAATGACAGGTAGTCGTACAGTGTGGCGGTCTAAGAGGGAGACCTTCGTTCAGCAGTGGACGTCTCCGGGCCGATGATGGTGATGATGGCACAAATAGGAGCGCCTGCGTATTATAATAAATTAATTTACGCCTAATGGATTTGCCAATTCTTTATTTAGTATGAACTATACTTACCTACCTATTCTATGTTTGTTATTTCAACTCTAATAGGGAAGGAAATTTCAATAAATATACCTACATACATAAAAAAACTTTCTTGTAACAACCATTTTGAAGATATTAAAAAAAACGAGTTGCAGTTTGAAATAACAGGCGACAAATAAAATAAAAAACATTCTTGTAACCTACCTTTTTGTATATAGATATTCAAAAGTACCTACCGAGTTGCAGTTTGGAAAAACAGGCATAAAAAAAACTAAATGAGATATTTGTATGTGTTCTTATCATTACTTACTGTTGTACTTACCCGGCATTTCTTTAATAATATTTTCTGATATGATTAGATATTTATCTTTTAACTGTTTGCTCTACTCTACAGTTCTCCTGAATATTCTTGTCTCGCGTGTCCCAAAAAAACAGCTGTGCCCGTACTGACCTCTATGGAAACGGTTTGGGTTGGTAAAACGATTAATATTGTCGTCTTCGGACAAAAAGACGGTCATTTTTAACAAGTGACAAAGGTGAAGCTAATTTACTTTAAAATCCTGCCAAAAATACAGAGAATGATGGCAAATAAGTATAGGTAAGTAAAAATAAAGTTTCTGCATGCATACTGCGTGATTTTGGTGGTCTAGCCGATGGGTCTTTCTGAGAACATTCTTATTACTTCGACCAGAAATTACAAGACAAGCGACAGCAGCAAGCAAGAGTAGGTTTATTTTTAATGTCATTTAAAATATATATACCTCTACATACCTATATACATTATACAGTATAACTAGTATTAAACGGCCTAAAATAGACCACATTATTCTATATTCGAGTAGAAGATATAAAAAAATCACAGCCACGGTAAAAGGAAATTTGCAGCCAAGATAAAGTACACTGACGTATTAAAAGTATAGTGTGGTCAATTTTGAAGGCTTTAGTTGACATTTCTAAAGTAATTAAAATATTGCTGTCACTTTTTTACATGGCATGTTAGCTAAAGACAGCGATTTTTAAGGTTTTAGTTGACAGAACTAAACTAACTAAAGTATTGCTGTCCTTAGCTAACATGCCTAGTAAAAAAGTGACAGCAATATTTTAATTAGTTTAGAACTGTCAACTAAAACCGTCAGAATCGACCACAATGTATTCTTTAATTTTACGTTTAAGTATGTGACGTAAATTTAATTATATTTTTTTCGTAGCTTGTAATGAAAAAAATATGACAATGGAAAAATAGGTAACTAGTTATGAAACAGCGAAGAAAGTTTATTTATTCGTAGCTAGTTATGAATTTTGAGTTACGTATATGTGGATGAAGGGAAATTAATTTTAAAAAAATAAAAAAATAGTAACACTAGCAAAATTAAACTATTCGTTAATCTATTTTGTTGCGGTAAAAACGAAAATTGCTGCTCGATTTACTTCTTCGTATTTTTTTTAAACCATAAAGTTTTAAATCAAAATTTCTTACGCAATAGCATAATCCTGCTTTCTGCTTCACACATAAATACCGAAATTATACTGTTGATATTTGTGTTGTCCCCATTTCTTTATTTTGGTTACTACATTCACTATACTTATTACAGCTGAAACCTGATTTTGCCGTCCGTTTCAATACCACCAATACAAAAAGCAAAAACATTTTGTTGTGTGGGCGAGATCCATTCATAAGCCGACAGTTTTGTAATACCGCACACATGTTCATTTATCACGCGATTGTTAAATTAAATTCACATAAGTGTCTAGGCTGAATGTACAATATGTTCTAGTTTTTATGGATCACGTCCGGTTTTAAAAAGTTAAACGTCAAAATATGACTTGAAATTACGTTACTTACTCTATGACTTGAAAGATGGCGGAAAATAAAGTTGAAGATTTTCTTTTGTATTTATTGTAACATTGAAAGTAAGACAGGTGGAAGTACTTATGTTAATTCTTAATAATGAACATCGTTAAGAGTAATCCTAAATTATGTAAATGACTATTATTATCTTCATTACATTACATAATGCATAATTATAATTTTTATTTAATGTTTAGCTAATGTAAAGATAAATAAGTATATAGGTTCCTATGTACATAATGGTGAATCTTTGATAAATTGGCATATAATTTATCAAAGTGGTGAATGTTAAAGACTAGCCGTCTGATGCATAAAACACTAAAACGTGTTTTAAACCTATTTTAGTTATAAAAGTATTTTGACTTCTTTTTTCAAATTGAATTCGTTATTTGAAAGAAATGGACAAAACAATTTTTAACTAAATTAGGTTTTAGTGTTTTATGCATAAGATGCTAAGTAAGTTATTGTGTTTGTCTAAATACCTTTCCACTTATTGAATTGTAATTATTGATCCCATGTAACTAAGCAGCAAAATAATGTAGAGTACACAATAACATGTTGTGACTATCAAGGTAGAGTCAGATAATAATTGAATTCAATGTAGGTACCTAGTAGGTACCTATTAAATCGAGCTCCAAAAAATGTTCCCGATGATTGTCATGGTAGAAGTGTTAACTACAATGAAGCATACGTTTTAATAGGGTGTGTTTATTTATTATCTTGATACGAAAGCTGGCAGACTAAACAATGGTGCATTTGATATGGGTACGTTATTAAACATAGGCATTTCATCGTTCTTTATAATGATTCCTTGTGTTATCTTTGATCATCTGTCAATAAATTTGCGTAGAATGCGGAAATAAAAAGCAGAAACTAGTTATGAAAAAGTTGTTCATCTCTAGATAGGTATTAGACTAGAATAGATTGAACAAGATTTTCGGGTAATGCAACATGCAAATATATTTTTGGGCACATAACTGAAACGAGTTATGTAATAAGTAAGCAAGCAAATAACTATTTTTAAAGAACATTTTATGTGCGATCTCAACACTAAATTGATGCAAATAAAACCTTCAAAGATAATAAGCATGTCACGTAGAAATGCATCACCAAAAATTCGTAAAGTGCTAATATAAGTTCGGAGAAAAGATAAAAATTTAAACAGAATGGCGAAATTGCAAACGAGATGTAGGTACCAGGGTATAAGCAAAGCAAGGAAGCCAAGGTCACAGGAACAAGTTTTACCTAGCACGTGCGGGGCGCGCGTCGGCCGGCGTCCGGCGAGTCTGCGGTCTCCTGAAGCCTCCGCGCGAGAGCCTCCGAGGCAAAGCAGCACAGCCTCAGTTCCACACAGATGAGCATCAACACAGCGACTCGGATCGCATCCACACCCGGCACATCCACTAAACGCCGTCCGATCAAAACATCGCTCTCACGAACCTTTTCAACACACAGACTCGATTTGCAAAATTTATTCATCGCATCCGCCGAAAACACCTAAATTTTTTATGAGCCGCACTGAAAGTATGATAAACGGCTGCCGTCGCAGGTCACAGAGTGTTTTCGGTGTTGCTGACACGTATGAGCACCAGTAAACTGAGAAAACACCGAGAAGATTGCACTTCAGAGCCTCCGGAAAAATCGGATTCGCGCGATTCGCTCTCGAATGCGTGCGCTCGCCGGCCACAGCGCCGCGCTGTAAACAGAGAGCGCGCCTCAACAACACACGCACACATCTACACAGCACGTATCGCCGCACACATGCGCAGCCAGCTCGGCGCGCGCATTGAATCTCGAGACCGAAATAGATATCGCGTCATTTTTCACCAATCAGAAACCGGCTCCATCACGTCATGCTCGCTCGTGATCGGTCGGGACTCCATTGATAGATTGGCTACCACAAGGCGTTTCATTTCGCGATTAACTGAAAGTTTTTGATAAAACTTAACTGATATGAAATCTTAACAGATGGATACTTCGATATCGCCGTTTAAATCGTTAAAACAAATAGTAGGGATAAACATTTCGTTGATAAATGGGATTATGATAGAGTACCTACAGAAACACTCAGCGCAACTAGGTTTGGCGCGAATCGTAATCAGAATAATCGTTAAACGTCTTGTCGTCGATTAAGTGCTTGATTAAAGTGGATTACTTTACATGTTTATTGTCAGTTAAACTAGCCTCGCAAATAGGTTACTTGCTCGTTCAATTTCTTACTAACTGAAAATGTTGATGGACATTTAGGCCTAACTTAACTTACACCGAGTTTACTTAACTCTACCCGGACTCTACCTATGTAATGTTTGTGGTTTTCAGCTTTGGACAACGTATATTTTGTAACTTGAGCTTCAAATTGCTTCTTATAAATATTTTAAACTAAACTGCGAACTCTACTTTTTATGGTTAGTGGCCATTATAGAGTTTCAGCACGAATCAAGTTTTGGATAACGCACACTTACAAACGATCTTTGCTTGTATATTGGAATCAGGGGTCACGATCGTATTGGTTTTTAGCCATTCTAATATGATTCTTATTGCAATACGTTAAAATTAAATATCGTGAGAAGGGATCTTATAACAATAAAAAATCCACTTATGTAACACTGTTGCTACTAGGATTTATTGTGTTTGATTTGAATGTGTGCGGAGAAGCTTTAGATTTTGTAGATGCTAAAGCGTTTTGGCTACTTAGCTTTAATGAGATAGCCAGATATAATAGGCTTATGACGAAGTTATATTATAGAGATATAAATCTTTATATAATAACGTTTTTCAATTTTAATTTTGTGGGAGTGGTGTGACAATGACAAAATTATAAAGGCAATAAATCTCCTTGATTGAAAACTTATTGAGTTTTAATCTTTTATCGCAGAATAAAAAAATTACGTAGCGTCGCAAAATATTTTAATCCCTATCTTATATATTATGTACCTACCGAAATACCTACGATGATTTAGATATTATGTGTATTATTGTAAAGAGTTTATCTATTTTCCTTTGTAAAAGTCGGTGCATTTTTTTATAATAAAATATCTTGTTAGTTAAGTTTTATTTTTTATTAAAAGCACCATCAATCTAATAATACACTTTAAAAAAAATACAAACGACTTCAACTTCGAATACCTGGATGACATCTTCATATTTTCTAATAATTTTCATTTAAAATCAAACTACTGAACTGATTTCGATAAAATGTATATGGGAGCACCTCTGAATTATTGATTACCTACCAAACAAAAAAAATCGCGTAAGAAACATTAAAAAAAACATACAGTCGAATTGAGAACCTTATTTTTTGAAGTCGGTTGAAAAGAGCTTTCATGTATGAGACCAGCGTATCGGTTACATGGATTCCATCATCATAAGGCTGGAGACGTCCACTGCTCAACAAAGGACCGCCACACTGTACGACAACCTGCCATTTGCATCCACCGATTGCCATCGACTTTGACAATGTCGTCTGTTCACTGTGTCGTGTGTCGTTAACATAATATATTATATTCACATAATATTACCTTTAGGTAGACTAAGGACTTATTAAAACACTGTTTTAAACAAGCACGATTGTTCACTACATTTCCGGTTTTTTTTCCTGACATATTTACTTCTCTCATTCACATATTCGGTTAATATCCCGTAAATAATCATAGAGATACATCTCTATGATTTATTTTGTTGATTGTTTATTTTTTTCTTTGTTTTTTATTTTTCTTTCTCTATTTTTTTTTATAAATAATTTTTGTGGTCTTTCTCTTATTATAATAAGTAAGTAAAGAGTAAGACTGATTAGTAACTAAAGTTCATATTTTTATGTGTCTACGTAGGACATCGAGCAATTCCGCGGGCAAAGCTAATCGATCTTGCGATAATTTGATGCTCAACATTTGTACTGACACTTAGGACAACATAATTGACCGCACATTGTGGCAAAAGTAAGAGCATAATAAACGTAATTATCTAACAAATAACATAATTATATGTTCTTATTCTTTTTACCCATAAACGAACCATGTTTTGTATTAGTACGGCTTTTTAGTCTTGTTTTTACTGATAAACACCTCGTGCTAATCACGTCAGTAAATAAATATGACTACATTATTGAAGAATTTTAGTAGGTACCTAATTGGTAATTTTGATGATTTTGTTTTATTTTTATTTTTGTCTATACCAATGTTGAAATAGTACATTATGATAGAAGTAGGTATGCTGTGTTGGTCATTACACTCGAGACGATATTAAGCCGAGATAATGAAGCCGAGAGTGTAATCACCAAATACATACGCGTTTCATACGACGATTTTCATCACACTTGCGAGGAAAAACTAACTTTTATTGTTAGATAAATCAACCGCATAGCGAAAACGTGCGCCCGCAGGTGAAATTTTCTTCGCACATAAAAACTCTTTGCTGGTATTACTGTAGTATTACCTACAACAACAAGAAAAGCTGTAAATATTAGCCGGCTATAATAAGAATGCTTCGTATACACATGCAGGTACAAACTTAACGTGACCGAGTTTTATATAGTGGGTATATAGTCAAATATGATAATGAAACTGTAATAATTATTGTGAAATTTGGATTTATCAACGTCTAACTGCTCTCGCTAAATAGCGCTTTTGGTTATATATTTAATCAACCTTCGATGCGAATAGAACGGAAATGTGACGAGCCGCGCTAGCCGGCATTAGGTGCAAATGCGCTTAATGACATTTCTACCAATATACATGTTTTTAAACTTAAAATACTCAAAAACACAATTTAAATAGACGCGTAGGAAACCAAACCACATTGTATCTTTATTAGAGCAACTTAAATCTGTTGCAAATTGGCATTTCGAGTGTTTTACAGACAAATGCGCGACCATTGGCATTTTTTCGTCGTAGTTTCTATACATACCTATAAGTGAAAACAGCGATTTCGATTTTGAATACAATTGCTTTAGAACATTGTTTTGACAGCCGTTCTACCTAAGAAGTAGGGCTTTCCCTTTTCTGTGGTCCGAGTCTTCTCAGAGTAATACGACTCACATTGACAGGTTTTCTTTTTATCTACTTACACAATAACACCTTTTCAACCGACTTCAAAAAAGGAGGTTCTCAATTCGACTGTATGTTTATATTTTTATGTTATGCGATTACTCTGCCAATTATGAACGGATTCTGATGATTCTTTTTTTTTATGGTAGGTAATACTTCAGAGGTGGTCCCATATAAATTTATCGAAATCGGTTCAGTAGTTTGGTTTTTAAATCAAAATTACTAGAAAATATGAAGATGTCATCCAGGTATTCGAAGTTGAAGTCGGTTGTTTTTTTTTAAAAGCGTATTATTCATAAATAAAGATTACTGAAATAAAAGAAAATAGGCAATATATTTTTAATCTTACATTTATTAGTTGATAACAAATCGGAAAATTTGTAATCGTACCTACTCGTATCCAGTCAATCATTACTGGCATCATCATTGTTCCCTACATAATCGTTACGGATGTTAGGTAAAACTACAAACAATTTAGTAGAGTGAGGTACACCTATTAGTGACTTGGTCGAGAGTTTTTTTCTGGTACATCTTAAGAGCAAGAGAGTCAGGGGTCATTTTTCAGCATTTTCAAACAGGTATGCACTTGGGTGTCTTCAAGTCGCGAGTAAATCGGTTTCTTTTCTGTACCTAAGCGTGCTCCACGTAGACCACATCACATCAGGCAAAATGGAATGCAAGCCTGCTTATGCCTATAGCTAATAACATAAAAAGCTTTATTTTCTCTATTAGGGAAACAAATGACGCTCGATTCTAAAGCACAAACTTACGTCCCCTATTTTTTTACATTGCAATCAGATCGTAACATCATGGCCATAAAATAAATATTTGAAAATAATTTATGCTGGTAAATGAAAAAAACAACATCCTACAATGTAGAGCATAATTAAACTTTATTTTTTTAAGTACAAGGGGTATAAACTGGAACAAATAGATCCATGTGATTGATTAAAAATTATAATTTCTTCAAAATCATGAGCTATCTTAAAATATTAATGTAATATTACGCACTGCTTATAATTACTTCAAGTTTACTGTTAATGTACACCTACTCTGATAGGCAAACATTTATCGTCCGTCCACGACGGAAACGTCGACTTAGATATTATCAAGATAATGCTCACAAATTAATCCTCAAAGAGCGATTAACTTTTCCATCAGATGTGTGTGCATCATAACACTAAGGTATCTACTTGCATACTTATTGTAACTTCGTAAGTAGTATTTGAGTATTTACCTACCTAACTACTCAAATAGAGATATACTTTAACTTTACAAATCAAGTTTATCTTGACTATATTGTTAAATTTTAAAAGGCACGTAAATACATAATTTATATCTAAAAGTACTTTTGGGACAGATAGCGTTCTTCTAATTAAATGTCTAAGATTAAACCCACAAACTGATGAATAGTCTAGATTTTTAAGACCTCTTTGATTTAAATAGAAGTAGGGCTTTCGCCTAATGTTTAATGTAAGTTTTTTTTAATTACGAGGAATTCGGAGCGGTAGAAGTTGAATCGTATTGTTAGTTACAAATACAAATGTTTTATTTTGCGCATAAATCGGTCACACAAGTACATTTATAGAAAAACAAAGGCTCCTAAATTAGTTAAAACTGTGTTTTAGGAACCAATGGTTTCTCCCAGTTAAAATGTATTATAATTGTTGTCAGACCTTAATTAAATAGTGGTATTTTTAATCGACTTCAAAAAAGAAGGAGGTATTTCAATTCCGTTGTATGTTTTTTAAAGTAAAGAGAATCTTATTACATTGGTTTAGGCTCATAACCCAAGATATTACACACACGTGCTTTTTACTATACATAACATTAGTATACGTAGATATAGTGTTAAAACAGGTATAACCCGGTTAAGTTAAGTTTTTACCTCACTACAATTTATGTTATGTATGTATACGAAACATTATTAATTTTACCGGTTAATACAGTTTTTTTGTAATACCAAGCCAACAGGTTTTTATGCGGCTAAATAAAATATCACCTCCGTGCGCATAGCGATTACGTGCAATTTTCCGCAAATATTTGTAGACGTTTTCGCTGTGTAGTTGATTATTATCAAAAAGTTAACAACAATACAACTTTGGTTTTTCCTCGCAAGTTTGATGAAAAACGTCGTATGAAATGCGTGTGCATTGGTAATTACATATTACATTCTCGGCTCCCTTATCGTGTATAATAACGCCTCAAGTGTAATGAATAAAATGCACTAAAAGAAATCCAAAAAATTAAAGCGTATTTAAGCATGAATATTTCCATAGGTAGGTACTTACTTATAAGTAAAACTAGCATCAAATCTTTAAATGTTTACACTGAGTGCATGGGCTAGTTGAATTCTAACGCAAAATCAAAATTCGATTATTTTTGTAGTTTATTGAGTGTTAAAACCTTCTAATATATTTCTTTTGTGTAAGAGTTAGCATTATTTAGAGGAATGACTCCGTTACCATGTTGCATGTCAACGCCGCCTAATGCTGATGGCCTCTCCTGACATATTGACGGAACAAAGAAACTTTCCGTCCACAATAGGTGTACTGCATCATGGCTGGCATTAGAATAGTGTTGATACGCTTCCTTGTCTATATTATTTTGCATAAATTACTTGGTAAAAAAGGCGTGATAGTTAGTCCAGTTGGCAGAAGACACGCCTATGTACCTACATTCGCGATGTGGCTTTAAACCCTTGGCTACTGGCTATCGGATCGACTTGTTAAATAATGTACACTTTTCAGTGAAAGAAAATGTGAACCTATCTTTCCCTTTTGTACGGGAAACCTGCTCTCATTCATCTTTCGAGTGTAGGTTTCAGCATATGCTCAGTTGTGTTGTCTAGAATCTAGACTCTAGCGGCCTTACTTAAAAAAACATTTCAACCGTTAGTCACTGCTTAAGATGCTCTGCCATCTTCTCTCTGGCGTGAAGTTCCACGTGCTAGAAAAGGACAGAGAAGTTTACGCAGTGACTAAGAGAATCGAGATTATTTTAGGTAAGGCCGTAGATGTTAAACTTCACATGAAAACAGAGTTTAAATGGTGTTTATTTGATTAGGAGGCGCTATTTTATGAAAACACAAGAACCATGATGCTCCATTCAAAATTGGCCTAGTTATTGGAAATAAATATGAATAGGATTTAAGAGTACTTGGACTTGGACTTATTTTATTTTTTTACTACATTGTTAAACACATAAAAAAATGCGACTTAAGGAAGATCATATTAAGAGTACGGTGATATTATAGCTGCTATATCTTATGTGAATACTTTAGTAGTGGTGTCATTGCATGGTTTGAAGCCCTAAGGCCCATGAGCAAGTTAGATATGTATAATATATAATTATGTTAGCAACGACGATTTATACAAGATGTTACAATATTCAAATAGTACATATAAGTCAGTGTATACGTTTATTGAAAGAAAGAAAGAAAGAAAGAAAGAAAGAAAATAATTTATTCTGCGACATCAGCACACAATAATAGGTAATACAACCATTGATACATTTATAGATTCTTGAGTGATGTCACAAAAAGGGCCTCAACTCAGCATAATGCTGTTTAACAAACAGCGCTGGTCTTCCGTTGAAGCCGAATTAGCGAGGTCACGAAAGGTTTATAAACAGTGAAACATGAAACAATATTTCACGTAAATACTGTCATATAAATATGCCTACAAAACAAGTACAAAAATATATTGATTTAAAAATATTCTGTAGAATATTTACAAGAGAACATTTATCATTTTACAATCATAACTGTATAAAAATATAACTTTAATGTTATTACATAGCAATTGAAATAAACCTTAATCATTTTAAAAGACTGAAATCAAAAATCTTAATAAAAAAATAACTTTTCAACCGTTAATCACCGCTCAAGGTGCTCTGTCAACTTCTCTCTGACATCACGTGCCAGAACAAGACAGAGAAGTCCAAGCAGTGACTAAGTTTTGAGCGGCGTTTCTAAGTAAGGTCGTAAGAGTTTTACGCAAACATAAATACTAATAACAATATGACAATGCGCAAACTCAACCTCGGCATGATCCAATAAAACGTATATTATTATACCATGGGTAGCACAACACTACTTAAACATTGTCAAAAGTTGGCAACACGCGCGTAATGTCATTTTATTTATTTAAGATATTGTTATTATTTTTACCAAAGACCAAAGAATTGTAATTGTTTTTACATGCACAATACAATAATAAAAGTACAATAATTTTCATAAAATTAAAACATTTAATTGAGCTGCTCAATTTGATCAGCTATACCAGAAAAGCAAACAGCAAATAGAACCAATGTGACCAATAGAATTACTGCGGGTGTGGTAGTGGATTCGAATAAGATGAAACCTTATATTCTAAGAATGGTAAATAAGGTAGGCTACTTATTATATTACATACTTTTAACACATATTTAAATAGCACTAGTGTCATGTGTTAAGCTCTCCTGCTGCTTTTGGTGATCAAGAAGATATGCTTTTAACTTATGTCTAAAACCATGTAAACTTTGCAGGTTCCTAATCGGCGGCGGTATGTTGTTCCAACATTTGGTAGCAGCATATCGAAAGCTACCCCTGAAAGCGGCTGAGCAATGTCTTTGTGTAGCAAGCTGCGGCGTGCATTGACGTGAGCTATGGGATTTTGCTTTGCGCATCCAGGTCATATTGCGTGTAGCTACGTAATTATTGCCTAACACAGTAATCTTGAATGATGTGATTAGTATAATTCTCATGAAAGACTATGAAATAGAATGCAATATCCTCCTCTAAGGCTTTAAGATTTTATGAACGTAGGTAGGTATTTATGTTAGGTAATATAATAAAATAAGGGTCTAAACCTACACACTTGTATCTGAACTTTATTATTATAACCGGTATTGGTATGTTTAAAATTCTTTGATCTTCCAGTACATTACTTAAACATGTCAATCTGCTCCTCGCATGTCTTTACAATTTCTCGAATTTTGACTTTTAATCAAAGTACTAGAAGATAATCTATTTACCATACAATATCACTACAAGACAAACTATAATAGCATCAAAAATTACACTTACTTGGGTTATCAACATTATTAAAAGCATCATCTTCCACAGCTTTCCTTGTTGCATTGCCGGGTTAAGATTTCTCTCTTGCTAAGCCATAAGTGCTGCCTCGAACCAATGCCACTCTGATCCAGATCAGAATCACGATGGTGACGAATACCCAGGGATTCTAGCGAATGACCATAACGTCGACCCATCTTACTTACTAAAAACGTTCCGCTTGTCATGGCCGGGCCACCATCACTGCTACCTTACTCCATCTATCGCCACTACTCCCCCCAACATAACCAACCAAATTCTTAAAAATCTCAATATGATTTTACCTATAAAACATTTTCTTACGTGGTTGTTTAGAAATTGCTAGAAACACCACGCCTCCTTTGCTTCTACGATGATAAGTACACTGATAAAAGTGAATAGATATTTAGATAAGTTTTATAAAGTCACTCCCATTATCAGTCATAAAGTCATGTAATTCTTATCACTATTATCGTGCAAAAATATAACATACCTACCACAGCCTTGCTGTAAATTCTAGTGTTCTTGTAAATTCTTCTTGTATGATGGAATCCTGTACTCTTACGGCTTTAAATCATTTATTTACAAGTGATATTGTCTTCTTTTGCTTATAATTGATAAAACGAGTCATCTATTAGATTCATCATCATCAGCCCGGAGACGTCCACTGCTGAACGAAGGCCTCCCCAGTAGACCGTCACAGTGTACGACAACCTGCCATTTGCATCCACCGGATGCCCGCACTGAAGAGAGAAAGAGTAGTGCATTCGCTTTTCTGTGGTTGCCCGCGACTTTTACAATGTCGTCGGTCGGCCTTCCTATGCTGCGTCTTCCGGTTCGCGGTCGCCATTCAAGAACCTTTCTCATGTGGTACTCCCTGGCAGGACCACTGTCATTATACTAGGTAAAAATGACATAATAAAAATGTATAATAAATTTATATTTTTGTAGTCTTATAAAAAAAAATGTATATCCTAGAAAACATCAATTCAAAATGGTTACCCATCGGTTATCAGAGCGATGTGGCCTGCCCATTGCCACTTCAAATTGCAAACCCTGCGAGCTACGTCGGTGACCTTGGTTCTTTGGCGAATATCCTCGTTCCGGATTTTATCGCGCAAAATAACTCCGAGCATAGCTCCCTCCCTTGCCCGTTGTGTGACTCTGAGTTTCTCCAAAATCAAAAAAGACCAGTTAAAGACCACGTTTCAGTTCCATATGTCTATTATATTACAACTTATTTATTTCAATTCTATTTTATATCTAGGTAGTTCATACAAATCTTTCCCTTTTACAGACATCCACATTTCTTCAAAGCTTACATGTCCAATAGTTCACATGTCGCTGCAGTAATTGATGTCCTTTGTTCTGAACTGTAAATCTGAAGAGGGTGTTCTCTGTCTATCGTTAATAATCCAGTGTTGTGAATCGAATGTGACCATAAACACATATTTTAAGGATAAAATTTCCATTTTACATTACGTTTATTTTTATAATTTTTCTATTATATATTTTTTTTTAATTTAGTGTAAGTAGAGTATATCTATAAACACTATACATATATACATAATATATTATAGGACCTGATTATGTCCTAAAACTGCATCCAGGACCACTGGAGGACGGGCAGCAGCGTCCTCTCGGTTAACGGGTCAGTATTCTGCGATCCCCAAGCCGTCTGCCAAGCGTGGGGATTATGGCAACCCCTCCTTATTAAGGGGGAGCCTTCGTCCAGCAGTGGACGTCTGATGATGATGTATTAAAGTACCTATATCTGCAATAACTTTACGAGTTTGATACTGAAAATTATATAGTGTTATAAGAAAATTAAAAGAATAGTTGAAGGTTATAAGTATTAAAATATTGTGACTATTGTCTACTCGTCAAGCAGGAATTAGCTTTCCACATATACCTATGTTCATATATAACTGGAGCTAATGTATATAACTTTGACCCAACAAACTTATTCTGCGTTAGCAATTCGTGTGTGCATACTCGTATGTGATCACATCTTATGATAATGCTAGTTGGCAAAACAACATTTCACGAAACAATCGATTAAAAAAAAAAAAAAAAAAAAAAAAAAAAAATGCCTTTGATGTGAGTTTTCTACGATATTTATTTATTTCATTAATATTCATGATTTCATCATCATGTTATTATTATGTAGTTTGTCCACGCCTTGATATAATGCACCTTAGTAATGGCTATAATTTTGAGTTTTTTTTTCTTGCTTTAGGTCCTATCCACCTACGTGTTGTCACATTATATCATAAGGCAACATAAACGTAAATCTAACACTAACATCCACTCGTGCGTCTAGCACTAGGTTTTACATGGTCTTGTTACCTTCCATAAAGTCTATAAAAATTACGTTAAAAACAAAGTAAGACGCACCCTATAACAAATTATGAACAACGCCTGAAAAAAGCTACTTTATCCCATAATAAATATATTTACAGACACTCCAACTGAAAGAATAAAACACGTGCTGTGCCACCGATAATGTGGAGACATTAACATTATTTGGGGCTTCTGTTATTAATGGGACGCCATCTTTGACTAACGATGGCAACAGACCGTCTTGCGTTATAAATGATTTCATTATCTTTTGGGAAAAAACGACGTAGAGTTTATAATGTTTAGCAGAAAAATCAAAAGCTGTCTTTGTTCCTTGTTATGTGAGTCAAAAGTTGCCTAACATTTTCAATGAGCATTGTGCTTGAACCATAAATAAATCAGATTTACTATTGTTCCAATGTTGGCAAAATTTTATAGTATTGAATATTGTTGTATAAAAATAGGCAGACTACATTGTTTCTTTCAGGTAAATGTCTACCTAATTGGAACAAAACCAGGTAAAACTGAAATGCGGGTTTGTTTAATTATAACTTAAATGTGGAAATTTGTGAGTGCGTATGTTACTTCTCTCTGTAATGACTTTATATAATAATAATTTGTAATTTGTACTATTATGGATCTGTGTCCGAAAATAAATGTGTTTTGATTTGATTTGATTTTTGATTTTGATTTGATTTACGTATTTGAATGAAATTAGGAATTGAAGTAACCCTAGACATATAAAAACGAAAAATTATAAGGATAATTATTAAGATAGCGGGCTAAATCACGGAGCGCTTATAAAGCAATTTATGAACGAATCTATGAAAAGTGAGTAGCGCTTGGATTATAATTGTTCTCTATTGTAACTCTACTAGTAGATAACTAATATACACATTAGAATAGTATTGAACTGTAAAAATATTTTTAATAAAACTATGTGTATAGTGTTGTCCATCTAGCACGTATTATAATAGCCATGACCAGTTTCATTGATATAAAAATGTTCCCTAATATGTTAATAGTTAAATATTTGTTTTAAATACGTTTAACACAAAACTATCAGCGATTGTGTTAATTTACACGACAAATATAAACACGGTTAAGATAAATGAGCTTATCCAAGTTGCTTTGACAAAACAAATTTGTTTTTTGAAGCCTTCACGGACTAGAGGCGTTAATTTTATTTGTCAAGGCTCTTCGCCGTTTGATTAATGTACTTTGAATAGTTAGCTACTGCGTAACCTTTGATACAGTCGATATACTTCATAATATTTCCTAAGTAGTTAGGTACCTACAACAAAGTGGGCAAAGCACAAATACTGCGATACAACTACCTATTAATATTACTTCATTAGCCATTAACATCCTTCAGGCCAGAGGGCAGACAGAGGCCTTAGCTCGTATGGCGATTAGGCCATATCCACCTCGCATAGAATAGCACACAATTTCATAGAAATCATATCGTAAATTTTTTTCAGGATAAAAAATAGATAGCCCCTTGTCACTCTCCCGTGCCAACAATTACTTCGTTTCGATCAATTTATTTTGCTGCGTGCCTTCTGAATATTATTAATGATTTTTCGGGTAGAGTTAAAAAGTCTACAACTCTTAGTGAACAAAATGCTGGCCTGCATTTCGGGCAGAAAGTTAGCCTCAAATTGACATAATGGTCGTTATCTCCCAAGAATATACCGATAAAATGCCGATAATCAAATTACTAGAGAGAGAGACCTCAAAGAGAAGAAGTAGGAATACTCCATAGGTCATTTCAAGCGTCATTAAGACCACGCATTGACAATAATTTTTTGTCTTATGCTATCAGCTACAACCTCGTTGTGGGTAGATATAGGGATGAATCCCGGAATATCGGAATCTCGCAATATCGGACTCTCGGACGTGAGCTCCGATATTACAATTCGGTATTGAGTGATCCAATATCGTAACATCGTAATTAGTTTTTTTTTCTATTAGAGTTTTAAAAAAAAGGTTTTAAGCATGCCACAATTGGCCACGAGGCATGGTCGACTAGAAGAATAAACATTAAATATTAGTTTCTTGTGTAGAATGGTAGCACACTTAGCTGTGTGTTCCTGTTGCCTGGCCGCTCTGCCTATAACTAGAGCCTAGTACCACACCCACCACGATATGCAAGCGATACGATACGACAGCTACAATAGCATTGACTGTCTCTCACTTTCACTGCGAACTGCGTATGTCTTACTTGCTTATTTTCGTGTAAGTCAATAGCGCTCATGAAAAAGTTATATCATTTAAATACTTAACACAAAGTAAAATATTAGTCAAATAAATTACCCCTGCCTGACTATCTATCCGGTGCAAAGTTGCCCATGACACGCACACAGAGAGTCATCGTCCTGTAAAGTAAGGCCACAGAAGACCCTGCAACCATGCCCAGACTTCTAACTGCTATACAGTCCACAGTCTAGCTAAATCTAGCCCGGCAGCATTGTCCGAACTTCCTTTATGTATCTGCTTAGCCCACACGTCATTCCAAGCCCACTGGACATGCGAAGCTGCCGGACACAAAGTGTCATAATTGAGGATCAACTACGCTGCAAAAGCGTCGGACACATACGGAATACAGTTTGTCACCATCGGGCCAAAAATAAGAGTGACAAGGTTTGCAACCCCATGTGCCAGCGTGAAGAAAGCTGGCAAGGCAATATCACGCACGCGCCTCACTCCAAGGCCCTCGTGCCGAGTCGGGTGAACCGCCTAAGTCGACTGCAAATCGTTAAGAAGAGATTCAGTATCGACTCCGGGTGATTTCAAAGTGTCGTCAATATACTAAATCACCTAAAACACCCTAAACCCCTTTAAAACGTTTTTTTTTTCAATTCTGATTCTGATATTAATATCGGAATTCCGGTATTGAGACCCAATATCGTAACTCAGTATCGGAATTCAAAACCGTCCGATATTACAAACAAGCCCTAAGATACGTCTTACTTATAGGTAGAAAATCTAGATGAACTTTGGACTCTGAAGACACTAAATAAGTTAACCAACACCTATTAGTTTAAAATAGTTCCGATCTTATGATGTTTTGATAAACTCGTAGATTATGTTGTGAAGTTGTTTCGACATTTTTTGGGTGTATCCGGTTACTTAGTTAATTAGTAAAATGTCAAGTCTCGAATTTAATCAAAGTGGAAATGTTTCGTTTATACAACTAATTAGTTTGACTAATTTGATCAAACGTTTACGTAACGTTTTATTTTACCGCCGTTACTAGTCGCATCCTGCGGTTTTACTCTAGAGTTTTCTAGACTCTAGGTTCTAAGTCAAAACCTGATACTTACCGGATACTTAGAACTTCTAAGTATCCTATGGATCTCGGTAAGTTCTAAAACTGCATCCAGAACCACCAGAGGACGGGCAGAAGCGTCCTCTCGGTTAACGCTGGTGAGCATTCTGCGATCCCCAAGCCGCTTGCCAAGCGTGGGGATTATGGCAAAACCCTATTAAGGGCGAGGCCAAAATCATCCAGGAGTTCCAGTTAAAAACGATTTATTTACCTACAGTTACAAAATGTAATACGTCCCACACGACATTACCTTTTCTCGCATACTGAAATCTCGGTAAGTTGGTAGGTGCATGTAATTTAGTACCTACTTATGTACCTAAAGAAATGTATGATATTAAATAAAGAGTTGTAGAGTTGTAGAGTTACTCCAGACTCCAGCCGGTATTTAAGAAGCTTTAGCTTGAACAAGGAAAGTGTGAAACTAGAAAGAGAGCAACAACGTGAACAAGTGCCCCACCCCGCCTATCTTTACTGGTGAACTCTGAAAATAACACTGTTTTAAGCTATCACGGTAGGATACTGATTTCTGTTTAAAGGGTTAGTTCTAATCAGTTAGCATCCTTTTAAGAGCATATTCTGTACATCAAAACAAATAACTTTTACTATGGAGCCAACATAGAAATCACGAAATAAGTATCAGCTGATCCATACAAAAAGTTCATTGACCTTGGGCAAAATGTATGGAACAGCTGGTTTTTTTAATCGCAATTTCAATGTTGGCCTCATACTAAAAGTTTTTTTTATGTGCAGAATATGCCCTCAAAAGCCCTAACTGATTAGAACTAGCCCTCTATATAGTATAGACCATATTTAGCCCAATCACTAAAATATCGAGTCTTTTTAGTTTAGGTAGGTAGGTACTAAATTGTTCTACAGTCCATAAAATAAACATCGGTTAAACTTTTGTAGTGGTAGGACTCTACTGCAGAGTCCGCCTGGGGAAGTACCACACCTTTGCCAGTTATTCAACCGCCAAGCAGTAGTGTGCAAGTATTACAGTGTTCTGGTTTGTAGGGCAATGTTACCAGATAAATTACTGGGTAAGAAGAGATTTACCATCTAATATCTCAGGGTGACGAGCGCAGTGCAGTGCGGCGCATGATTGTGTTTGCAAGTTCACAATTCTGGCCATGCTACTGCTAGTGGCAGGCGTGACGCTAACCACCAGGCGAACGTCTTGCTCGTTTCGTCAATTGATTGTATAAAAAATATATAAAAAGACTTAGAATAATAATTTTCGTATACGTATCAATTTGTTAGGACGATAAAATATTCATAATTCAATCAATTCTAATACATGACTACACTCAGAGACCCCGAGAACGTGCTCTTCTTGGACTATAATTATTGTCTAACTAATCTATACCTACCTACAAATTCCTAATAGCCACGCTAAGTGCATAAAATAATTACAACTTGAAACTTTATCGCAGTAAATAAATTTAGTTATATGAAATCAAAAGCTTGTCCAAAGAATAATTATTTGTATTGCGACAAAGTTTCAGTATAAGATTTATTACTAAAGTCATACAATAATTCCTGAGTTGTGGCGATAAACGGTATCTTTTGCCGGTCGTCTTATGTAAAGTTAAGAGTAGACAAGTTGGTCACTTCTCCATATAAACGCGGTAGTATTACTACTCCACTATGTAATTTTGTAGGTCCAAGACTAAGTATTATATCGATTAATCTCTTAATTATCTAGGATTGCAAATTAATACGAAAGTAAAAAGTTTATTAACATGAAAATTATGAGCCAGGAAACATCTTGTATTTTAGCTCAATTTTAACGCCACATTGGACGTAAATAAATAACATAAGGAATACGAAAACTCTAAAATAATTTATTCAGCGGCATAGTTTAGTCCATAAACATTTCAAATAACTTAAGTTGGAATAAATTTACTCAGAGTTTATTCAACCACATTACTGCAGCCAAAGGTCGACAAAAAAATATTTGCGATTTTGAATTTGTTTGATGAAGAGAGCATGCTTTTTAGCCGCGCCCACCGATGAGTTCAAGCCGTCAACTTGTCGATCCTTAAAGCCTAGATAGCCTAGACCAGTCAGACAATAATAAAACACGGTAAAAGTTCGCAATAGGAATCTTGTAACGTTTGTTTATTTTACGTACCTATCTACATTTATAAGCTCTTTTTTAACCGACTTCAAAAAAGCAGGAGGTTCTATGTTCGACGGTATGAATGTTATTATGAAAACTGACGTGGTTTTGACACATTTTTGCTTTATTTATACGGGAATACTCTGTTTTCACTTTTTGGAAAAGGTCACCGAATGTGATCGAAACTATAGTCGGAGTATCCGATTTAATTAAACGTGAGTATTCCCGTATAAATAAAACAAAATGGTATGAACTTATTTTATCTTTTTAATGTACTTCACCGATTTCTCCGTCAATTGCGGACGAATTTAGTTTTTTTTTAAATTTGAATATATATATTATATACTCCCTAGGTGGTCCCATATTAATTAGAAGCCAGTTGTTTTTTTTTTGAAAATAGTTATTTGTATGCTTCTTTTCTAGGCGATAAAATGTAGTAGGTAGGTGACTAGGTGGATGTTATATGAGTACGAGTATACCTACATTACACTACCGAGAGAGCGAAGCGGGCGAAGGCGAGCGAAGTCTTGCAGGCGATCTGACTACGACCTGCCTTTTTTACCTGACCGTAACAGTTACTAGTATAGTATTATTTATTCTCTTTGCCGTAACGAACATACAACTATAAACTTATTTATATTTGGCCAATACAAAATAATGTTAGCACAATAATGTTATCTCTAAATAGTCCGGAACGATTGATGTCTTCCTCAGGGGGAAAATCAGGGGAGTCACGAGCACAGAATAAATAATTGTACTACGTAACACGAGACCGTCACACTCTCAACTCATCCGACAGCTATTTTATTACTCTTAACTCATCCTTTTTGTATTCTTATCTCATCCGTCTTCAATATTCTTGTAATAATATGTGTTATCTAAGACCTGCATGTAACCTTTATAACTTTATAACTGCAATAAACAAATATTGACATATTATAACTAGATTATTTAGAACTAAACTAAAATTTAAAAAATATATATCGATATAAGAGACCGACGGTATGACTCTCATTCCTTGGAAGATGGGACGGCCTTTAGTGTGGGATGCTACTTGTGTTGATACACTGGCGCCGTTTCATCCTCCAGAAACATCAAAACATGCGGGTGGTGCGGCTAATGCGGCGGAATGCCTCAAACGGCACAAATATTCTAGCCTCGATAGAGGTTACATGTTTGTGCCGTTTGGGGTAGAGACACTTGGGCCGTGGGGGCCAGGTGCTTTGCGTATCTTTAAGGATTTGTCGGGGAGACTTAAAGAATCCACATGTGACCAAAATTCTTGCCTTTATTTGGGCCAGAAAATTAGCCTCGCAATCCAGCGGGGCAACGTGGCCAGCATTTTGGGCACATTACCGCCGAAATTAGAGACCGTTTAAACTATCTATAGGTTTGCTACCTTTATATACTATAAACAAATTGAGTATTGAGTATTGAAAAAATACCACGGTTTGTACTGTTGGCAAAAAAATACAGTATAAGCTTCCTATAACTTAGCCATGCCATACATTTAGCCATGTCTAGTGGTTGCTATTTTGGATCATGGAATCGTTCTGTATTTTTCAACTTGTTACTGTATTATGCAATTTCTATGATCTGTTGTAACTTGTAAGTGCCTAATAAATAAATAACATGGAAATTATTTCAATTGGTTGTTTTACCTTTAAATGTGATTACGGATACTACTAATCTGATTGGTTAAATTATGGTGTTCGTGGTCAGGCTGGAGGCCGTTATAGTGTATCTATAGTTAGATCGTGTTGTTGGATTCATCTGACCCCAAGCACAGCTTTTGGAGTCCTTGGTTAGACTTGGCAAATCCTGGAACAGAATGTATAATAAATCTGTTTGCGTACCGGCGCTCTCTCTCTGTTCATCTCTTCTGTTATGTTCTTTCTGTTCTGTGCTCTGTCTGTATATTACACTTCGACATATTTACAGAAATATAACCTACTTAAACTACAGGATAGGTAGTTTATTAAGCATTTTACATACTTAACTCAGAGTAAGCACTTTCGTCTTTCAGTAACCGTTTCTTGCAAAACTGATTTTAGTCTCGGACCTTGACATTTTCAAAGTGAATGAAAAGACGACATTTTGATATTATTAAAAGAACAGAATTATAGGTGCTCATAACAACTTCTTGAACACAAGTCGTGTAAAGTTTAATAGCTTATTGGTAAGTTTAAATGCGATCATATTATATAAGTACAAATATTTTAAGTTTTAATTCTGTTTATTTTTTAAGTAAATATAGGATTTTACAATATTGATATAACTTGTATAAATCGTTTCCGTAAACACCTAAATCTAGAGTGCCGCCGGCAGCAAGGCAAGAGCCAAGCAACCGGTGTAGTTATGACTGCAGAGTGAATATCCTCCTGAGAATGCGGGCCAGTCACTGCATTTTGGATCTAACCCTTGGCCAAAACGTCTACGGAGAGCCTATTATAGAAAGATAATACTGGTACTAAGCTTTTTACTATTAGCATAGATAATATAATATTATACTAGCTATTAGTAAGATCGCTATCATGACGTTTAACCGAGTCAACGATTGTCGTTTCAACATAATATCACATGTCGCTTATCTCGTGAACCAAGACAAGGTGCTGACTGTATTCTTACTTCTCAAGCTCCTCGAGATCGTCAACATGTGGATGAGCACTGCCAGGCGTTGAGGACGGTCGACACTACGACATCAGGCTTATTGTCGACAATAGTCTTGTCCGTGATGATAGAGCGGTCCCAGTAAAGCTAAGCACGACCATCCACGGGGGCTGGCATTACGCAGGTGCGGATAACGTATATAGAAGCCTACTTAATACCTATAGTACCTTGAATTTCAGCCGATCAAAAGCGTGTCTCGTAATTATGCAAAATACATTTGTGCCTACATTAGAATGAACATACAGTTGCAGTATGGTTACAGTAACTATCTCAATAAAGTAAAGACTAGGTAAATATATGGAAAATAATCGAGGTGCCTAAGTCACGTTATTAACTTTGATGACAGAAAAATATGCTGTGTGAGTCCAATATATGCTACCAATGTATTATAATGTATTATTAATCAGTTTCAGCCATTAGTACAGCTTTAGCCGTCTTCAAATATTTGCTAGGGGATTATAGTTTCGTGATGCGGTGAGCCACGTGAGGTTATAAATCACATTTTTTAACCATAAAATACGTTTTTTTTTAAATACAACCGACTTCAATTTCAGCTACCTGGATGACATCTTCATATTTTCCAGATATTTTGATTTATTCCAGTAATTTTGGTTTTTAAAATCAAACTACTGGACCGATTTCGATAAAAATTATATGGGACCACCTCTGAAGTAACACCTAAGAAGAATTATCAAAATCTATTCATCATTGGCGGAGTAATCGCGTAACATACATACAAAAAAAAACATACAGTCGAATTGAGAACCTCCTTTTTTGAAGTCGGTTGAAAAGCTTGTCAATTGCATATGTGAATGTCGCCAACCAGCTTAGTGGAATTGCAATCGTTCTTCGATAAAAGCCTCCGTAGCCTAATAGGAAGATCGCTAGACTTAGAATCTTGAGGTCATGCGTTCAAATCCCGGGCCCGTACTAAATGAGTTCTTTGGAGTACGAATTTTCATACCACTGGCTTATCGGTCAAGGAAAACATCTATAAAACCTACATACGCCCGAAAAAGTAACCCACTGGGCCAGCGTGGTAGATATGGCCCACTCGCCCTTCTATGGGGAGGCTATGTCTGCAGTAGATTAATAAAAAAACTAAAAGTGATCTACTGAGCCCGCGAGCTGAACAGACTGCTGCTTATACATCCTTCGAGGGCCCAAGCCTCCTGCCAAGCGAGGGGATTATGGCAACCCCTCCCTACTTCGAACAGCAGTGGACGTCTTCTGGCTGTTGTATGTGTGTGCGTCCTTCGAGGGTAAGCTTATGAGCAATGGAATGTTAGAGGCCGATGCAGAAGTACTTCTCTTAACGCTTTTTAAATACAACCTAATTCAGTACGACATACGATCCTCCGGAATTGTGGAGGCAGAGTGAATTGCAGCTTCACGTGCAGTCGGCGCGTCGCTGCAATTGTGTTATTTGTCATCATAAACGTCAAGCGGCGCTAACGTAAGGTCGGAGTACATTGTAGGCAGGATGTTGCCGTCTTTTAACAACATAACAACCTAGTTATAACTTACTTTGTAGCATATAATAGCTGAATGCCTGCAAGTCGCCATTATTTACTCGCTTTGTCAGAAGCCAAGCCATATTTTTTCAGGGACAAAAAGTGCTACACATTGTTGTCATGCTAGACGTTTGAATAAAACTCATTCGGTGTTAGTGGTGGTGTGAACGGTGTATTTTTTTATGTATCTAATTGAATGGCGGGAATTAATGGAGAGAGCTATGCTCGGAGTTACTTTGCGCGATAGAATCCGGAACGAGGATATTCGTCAAAGAACCAAAGTTACCGACATAGCTCGCAAGGTTTGCAAGTTGAAGTGGCAATGGGCAGGCCACATCGCTCGAAGAACTGATAACCGATGGGGAAGAAAGGTTATTGAGTGGCTACTGCGAACCGGAAGACGCAGCGTAGGAAGGCCTCTCACTAGGTGGACTGACGACATTGAAAAAGTCGCGGGCAACCGGTGGATGCAAATGGCAGGTTGTCGTACAGTGTGGCGGTCTAAGGGGGAGGCCTTCGTTCAGCAGTGGACATCTCCGAGCTGGTGATGATGAATTGAATGGCGAGACCAGCGAGACTTACGCCTGCCCATAACAGTAGTAGGGCTAGAATTGTGAACTTGCGAACAAAATCATGCCGCACTGCACTGCGCTCGTCACCCTGAGCCCTTTTGTGCCCGTATTTTATCATCAGCCAAGAGACACCCACTGCTGAACAAAGGCTGCTGAACACTTAGTTTCGACCGACACGCTGTACAAAAACCTGCCATTTGCATCCACTGACTGCCCGCGACTTTTTCAGTCTCGTCGGTCCACCTAGTGGGAGGCTACCAACGCTGCGTATCCCGGTTCGTGGTCTCTACTCAAGAAACTTTCTTCCCCATCGGATATAAGTTCTTCGAGCGATTGATGATGATGAACTCTTTTCGTTTACGCACGATAGAAGCGCTTCGTATGCTGCGTTCTGTTTTTCATACACCTTGCCAAGGAATATTATTTTTGTGCCTGAGATACATGGGAGGCAATAATTTACGACACAGATAATGTACGGCATGATATTGTACGGCATAATAATGCACAGCATGATAATTGGTGTACATGTACATCGAATATCATGCTGTGCAATATCGCGCCGTGCAATATCATGCCGTACATTTTCGGCTCGGCTCAATAATGCACACCCCGATTTTGTACAGACTGATATTTGATGTACAAGTACACGAATTCCTTATTTGTATAGCAGTTAGGTTCAGGTTATTTTTTTTTAATGTCAATTTGTGAAATGTAGTCGGATTATTGGCTGTACAATATAGGGCTGTACTTTATAGATACGAGCCGATAATGGACGGCCAGTATTGTACGACATGGATTGTACAGCATGATATTCGATGTACATGTACACCAATTATCATGCTGTGCATTATTATGCCGTACATTATCGTGTCGGCAAAGATAATGTTGTACATTATAGACACCCAGATACACTGAAGATGGTATCATACCTACGTAATTACAATTAGATAAACTACACTTATAATTATATTTAAAAACAGCATTAATTTATTCAACATTCATTCCAGAGCTACACCGCGCCGGCTCTAGCCCATGTAACGTCCGGGTGCAATCAATACCCTGGCGCCGGGCACCTTCTAGTAGGCGCGCAACTGGTGAAAATATAGGTAAATGATCGGAATTTCTGGTGCAAATTATACAATTATTACACCGGCGCAGCTTCTTGTTAGCCGGCGCAGCACCGGGAGCAACCAAGCTCTTTGGAAGCGTCGCGAGCGGCGCTTAGCGCTTCTCCTTTAGAGGTCTCCTGCGCCCGTCTGCGCCCTGCAGGCTGCGAGCCGGCATTGATTCGTTAATTATTGTGTTGTGATTATCATGACTGTAATTCTTTTGGTATATACAATATAGAGTTTATCTATCCATCTAAGGATTTCGGCCTCAGTAATGCACATTCCATTTCATTATTTTTCTTGTGTTAATTCCCTAATATACAAAGTTTTTTTTTTCTTAGTTATTGGCATCGCACGTTGTGCATTCTGCCAGATTCATGTTTATGAATTTTCAAGTTTTTTTAATTAAAATCAAGTCAAATATGTCATGAAGTCACAGTCAGTCACTCGAAATTAGTCATAGTCGAGTTCAAGTCATGCCCTAGTAAAGTTGTGGCAACTTTACTATGAGCTTCTACGGAGTTTTGAAAACAACACGAAAAGACATGTTTCACTACATTATATCACTTGCCCACACTCGTGCATGTAATTCAACACTCAATGAATAAACACCACCATTTTTTGTCATTAATTCGCGAAAAAACACAAGTTTAAGAAAATAATAGAATGCAACTACATGATTTTTCCGTGTTCCCGCCAAAACTCCCATATATTAGGTTGGCCGTGATCATCGAAATATTTTCTGGCATACTGCCAAACGGAATGACTCTATGGTGCACTCCATGTGTTGCGCTAGGAACTACTTATATCACTAGGGAAGTATATGAGTATAATATTGTAGTTTTATGCTATTTTCCGCATTATTCATTGTCAGTCGCATATATGCATTCAGCGTTACTCGTTGTTTACTTTAGGTAATCTGTGCATAACTAATGCAGGTCAGTAGTGAGTCGGCCCAGTAGTTTGCTTGTATGATTAAGTATAGGTATGCATTATTTGTATGACTAAAAGGATACTTAGCCGCCTACGCATAAAGGACTAAGCATAACCCACTGGTCGTGACCATGATTCAATCGATGATGTAATCCTTTGCATATGATTCGATTATTCTCGTCAAATTAGAGCTTGAAAATCACATTTTTGTATCGATACCTTACTGGTTCTATCGACTGGTAAGTTAAGTACTGTACATTACGCAATGCAGTATGTTTCGCTTAAAACATTGAAAACATTAGTAATATCCTGGCTCGAATTGACAAATAAATTTGACATACCATGGAATGAAGGGTAAAATAGTTAATTCTAATTCTGTAGAAATTTGTGTATTTATGAAGGCAATAAAGTTAACACAAAAATTGCGACCGTGCAGAGGCGTTTAAGATGAAGAAGTCAGATAAATTGAATCACCTGAAACCTGATACTAACGACGATTGAGAAAATGAGAGTGAACTGGACGAATGAATTAGCTAATGGCACGGAGTTTGCTTTTTCAATCTGTACTAACGATCATACAAGGTTTTCTAATCATTTACGACTTTCATTGATTGAAAGTAGAAAATATGTTCCTTACCTACCTTATGTTACCTATGATAGAGTATAGGTACCTATATTACAAATTTATTTATTTTGACACATAAATATCTCCACAAAATATAAAATGACCTTTGGAAGCCTATGGGTCAAACTAGTCAAGGACTGTGTGTCAGGAACCAGTGGCTAGATATTAGACATTGGAAAATATTTAATGGTATAAATGTATTTGCTATTATTTACGTACGACCTTGGTACATAATAACTGACTCATCGACATCGATATCTAATTACTAATTAGGTATGCTCGCAGCACATCACTATAACCGACCACAGTTAGAGGCGTCACTTCACAACGTCATGAATATCATGAGCTCACAGCTGTTACCACTGTTACCGAATGAAGATGCCACCGAAAGTGGGATTTATTTACCTTTGAAGAGTTTTACTGCGTAATTAGTAATCGGACATTCACGTTGTGTTACATTATACGGTAAATAGGGACGTCATGCGGGTCATTCAGGTATTTGTTATTCTTGAGGATAGAAAAAGGAAAAATGATCAGGTAATTATGGTGAAACAAGCCATACCAACTTTACAAAAAAAACACGGTTGGACTGCCAAAAATTATCTATTGTTTTTTCTCCAAAAATACTTTTAGCCAGTGTCACTCGGGGTGATTTGTAAGGATTGCAAAGAGAATGTAGTATAATACTTATACAAGTATTGTAACGATACCCCATACATCCAAATCTGTTCAGGCATTTAGAAGTTATGGTGGAATAAATAAAATCACATAGTACCCTAGCAAAAATAAAAAAACATTACACTCCTTTTTTGGACAGTCGTGTAAGAACCCTAAAATAATTTGATTATGCTACTTTTTTTGGACAGTCGAGTAAAAAATAAAATGTGTTAAAATAAAACATTGGTAATTTGGTACACTGACAGAACATCGGTCATTGTTGAGGGAGAAGGAAAATTCCCGCCTGAATACATATTACGTTACTAGTATAGGTATTTTTTATGGCAGCCCTTCCGTATTAAGGGAGAGGTATATTATATTACTCTATGGGGAGAGGCGTTCGTCCAGTTGTGGACGTCTTCTGGCTGATAATGATGATAGGTTTTTTATTTCAGTCTGTAGACAACCACAACCTTACCAACCTTATAGCTCAGTTGGTAGCATGCCTGCGTTCAGAGCTGTAGGGCGTGGGTTCGATCCCCACCAAGGGCAAATTTTTATGTGGCGAACATAGATGTTTGTTCTGTGTCTGGATGTAGTATGTATTATAAGTATGTATTTACAAAACAAAAAGTATATAAGTATTATATGAGCTATCTAGTTTCCATATTACAAGCTTTGCTTAGTTTGGGGCTAGATGGCGCTGTGTGAAATTAATGTCCACCGATATTTATTATTTTTATTATTATTGTAGATATACTACACATAATAAAGAATTATCACGAAGTTGATTTTCTTAGAATTTATCTTTTAGAATATTTAATTTCTGTGAGTACCTACCTATAACATTAGGTAAGTAGGGTATACTAATCTGTGCCTACACTTATCTGAATCATTTTCCCATTTTGTTATGCAATTCTTATTATATTTTCGATTGGATATTTTTAGTATGAAGATTTGATTACTATACTAAGGTTTACTAGACGTGCTATTCAATAGGTATCATATCCTCCAATAACAATCTAATTATAAAGTACTAACTAGCAGACCCGCCCCGGCTTCGCACGGGGGTAAATACCTATTTTAAACCGACTTAAAAAAAGGAGGTTATCAATTTGACACAAATATGTGTGTAATATTAGCTGTGCCCGCAGTTCCACCGACGTGATGATGAAAAACGACGAAGGTGATAATAAAAAAATTACCTATATGTTATTCCGGGATATAAGCTATCTCCATTCGAGTTTCATTAAAATACGTTCAGCTATTGAGGCACGAAGAGGTAACAAACATACACACACACCGATAAATTTTCGCATTTATAATATTAGTGTGATAGCCTGACCTTCAGATATCGTCACTTCATCGAGTCTCAAGGCGTCCTGTACTAAGCTTTCGTATTTATAATATTAGTGTGGATATATCTTCAAATACCAATTTTCATCACTATACCTTAAAAACAAAGATTTTTCCGTATAAAGTTTCATCTCCCGTTTTTGGCCGTATAACATCCCTGTCAAAAAAAAAACATATTAAGTTTGGAATGAACTACCCAAATACCAATTTTCATTAGTATAGCTTCAAAAACAAAGAACTTTCCATATAAAGTTTCATCCCCCGTTTCATCCCCTTAATTCAGCTCTGTTGCCAAATCCGTTCTTAGCTGACGTATCCAACTTATAAACTACCTAAGTACCTACCTGCCAAATTTCAGCTTCAGAGATCAAGTAGTTTTCGAGCTTTCGTGTTTAGTCAGTGAGTGAGTGAGTGATTTTCGCTTTTATATATACAGAAGAATGCGTGTGTACCGGTAGAACTTACGCACGCTCACCATAAAGCTTCTTCTTGCTGCGGCGACGTGTGTCAAATATGGTAGAAAAGAACGATGGCTGGCACAAGCGTCAACTCGTGAACGGGTGCTGGGCTGCTCAGGGTGCATACCCGGAGCTAGTAATAAGTAGAATAGGCTAGATGACTGGTTTATTTTATTGTCCTTTTAAAATGTGGCTCATAAATATACTTAGCTGATTAATGAAAAAATAATGAAAATCTGATCAAAAATAAGCAACTTATAAGCATTTTCATTCATGCTAGACAGAGAGGCGAAATAGCAAATCGTGACGTCACTTCTCAGTACGCCATATAAATTCTATTCTGGCAAGTAAGGCGTGACGTCATTTTTTGTTTTGTGGGAAAGGGATAGACTTGTCTCTAACAAAAACTTTAAACGCTTATATAATATCAGAACATTAATAACCGATTTAAATTATTTTTTCAATAAACATACTATATTTACTTAAATTCTTCATCAAAGCTATTGGTTTCAACGATATAAACGTCAGTCATATACCCTATTAAGTTTCCTCGGTATATTCCTTTTGTAAAATCGTTAATTTATTAAGCAAAGTACCTATTAGTAAATTTAAGAAAATAATTACATAAGGCATGGACCCGGAGTCCGTGGACCTAAGAAACAAATAAAAAACAATTTTCATTTAAATGTACCTAAGTGATAGAAATTTATTATAGCAACCCCACCATACCTTCGTCCAGCAGTGGAAGTCTTCCGGCTGTTGATGTGATGTTTATTAATCACTTCACTTAGGTAATTTTTTTTCTTATTTATTGGCATCGCTCGTTGTGTATTCTGCCAGTGTCAAGTTTATGAATTTTCAAGTTTATTTTATTAAAATCAAGTCAAATATGTCAATAAATCACAGTCAGTCACACGAAACCAGTCATAGTCAAGTCCAAGTCATGCCCTAGTAAAGTTGTGGCGACATTACTACGAGCTTCTACGGTGGTTTGAAAACAACACGAAAAGACATGTTTCACCACATTATATGACTTGCCAACACTCGTGCGTGTAATTCAACAATCAATGAATAAAACACCACCATTTTTAATTATTAATTCGAGAAAAATCACACGCTTAAGAATATAATAGAATGCAACGACATGATTTTTCCGTGTTCCCGCCAAAATTCCTATACTAGGTTATCGATTGAGCCCTTGGTGCCTATCGGAGATGTGAGTAAGCATGGGGAAAAGCGACCTGTTCAATAATTAGTCTACAATTCTGAGAAGGATAAACGGATGCTATGACTTGAGATGTTCAGCTGAGTGTTTCATTCAGTGTATGTCATTTATTCACCTTAGTAAATATAAGTGGTAAGGTTTAAATGTGGCTAGAGTACTGTAGGTACCTAAGTATTATTATGAATCATCTAATTATTTCGGGAAACTACGGCGAGTCTATTCGTCTTTTCTCGTCACCCATCCCAGTCTCAAGATGAGAATCTTCAACCAGTGCATCCTACCAGTCATGACTTGCACCGATACAATTAAACGTGAGTATGCCCTTAAAAATCGAACAAAATGTGTCAAAACCACGTCAGCTTTTTCATAATAAAACTGCATAATATCTAACTACTTAAGTAACTATACAAAAGATTGTATCCAGACCGATGAAAGTCTAGACGCAATCCAAACGCTCAAACTCACTACCAGTCGGTATCTTTAAGTTATCTGGTTCCTACAGTAGGTACCAACATGGTTTTCTCAGATTGGGGCTAGATGGTGCTGTGTTAACGAAATCTGACTGTCAACACACACTGGTTAACCAGTGAGTGTTGCCAGTGTTGTCATATGGAACTGAAACCTGGGGCCGTATCGTGAACCGCTTATAGCGGGACCGAATAGGTTTAGCTGCCGACACTGCGCGACCACGAACCTTATTGCGAGGCGATAAAATTCAGTCAAAAAAATTAAGTTAAAAATTAAGTCGGGCAGCGTCGGCAGCTGAGCGTATTCGGTCCCGGAATAGGCGTTCATGGTACGGCCCCTGGTATTTAACTGCTGGCCTTTAGGAGTAACTCAGAGTAACACAACAGGCATCGAAGAGAGTTTTGCTCGGGGTTACTTTGCGCGATAAAATCCGGAACGAGGATATTCGCCAAAGAACCAAAGTCACCGACATAACTTGCAGGGTTTGCAAGTTGAAGTGGCAATAGGCTCGCCACATCGCTCAAAGAACTGATAACCGATGGGGAAGAAATCTTCTTGAGTGCCGACCACGAACCAGAAGACGCAGCGTAGGTAGGCTACCAGTAGTCACCCACTAGGTGGACCGACGATATTGTGAAGGTCGCGGACAACCGGTGGTAGCAAATGGCAGGTTGTCGTACAGAGTGGCGGTTTAACGGGGAGGCCTACGTTCAGCAGTGGACGTCTCCGGGCTGATGATGATGATGCTGCTGTATTAAAACATATTAAACTGCTGATGGTGACGATATATTTATTTCATCGTCTGCCATAAAGCGTCCACTGCTGGACGAAGGCCTCCCCCTTAATATGGAGGGGTTGCCATAATCCCCACGGTTATTGGCAGGCGGCTTGGGGATCGCAGAATGATCACCACTGTTACCCCAAAAGACGCTGCTGCCCGTTCTCTGGTGGTTCGGGTGGCAGTTTTAGGACATACCTACCCAGGTCCAGATCTGATATTTATTTACTTACAACTAACTATGGAACCTTACCATGATCGTAAACACTTCTTAAATATTTTCATACATCATATAACTTCAGCGTAAGTGCGCAAAACCAACTTGCGGCATTTAACTTTAAACTGCGTTTTTAAGTAGTACCTATGGCCCTTAATATTATGCTAAGAACCATTTACTCAGTTAGTAACGGTGTGATAAGTTATACAGTAAACTTAATTGAAAACAGGATAGGGTTTTGTAAATTAAATTCTGTACAGCACTGCCGCTTCGGAATATTTAAGAGCTAAAGGCTTGTAAGTGTCAGGTGCTTTATATACAAAAAAAATGTACCACACCACGTACCTACTTTATTGTTTTCGTACTACTTTCGTGCAATTTCTTGTTTGTTTTAAATAATATAACGAAAAGTAGATATGTACGTTTTTATAGCTTAAACAGGAAGAAAAATTGTGACCTCCGGCAGGGCAGGCACAATTTTTCTTCCTGTTTAAGCTTTAAAAACATAGAAATACCATAAGTGTGGAAACACTTCATACAAAAATATTCAAGAAAGGTTTGAGATACGTTCAAAAAAGTAGGTAGGTGTAGTAGGTAGGTAGTAGGTAAGTAGTAGGTAGGTAAGTAGGTCAAGTTATTATTCAGCCATTTTGATAGTCTAGTAGTGGACTCAGGCCTACCCTCTATAAAGGCGACTGGGTCATATCTACCACGCTGACCTAGTTGCAGGATGGTGGATGATTACCTACTTGAATACACACACCAGCCAATAGACGTCCACTTCTGGACGAAGGCCTCCCCCTTAATAGAGAGGGGTTACCATAATCCCGACGCTTGATAGGTGGCTTGGGGATCGCAGAATACTCACCACCCCGAGAGGACGCTGCCCTTCCTACAGTGGTCCTGGATGCAGTCTTAGGACATACACAGGTCCAATTTCTTGTACGCCTATTTCTTAATAAAACCATAACCTTAAACTGTATCTAACGTGAAAAGTGTTGTATGAAAATATCCACAAAAATCTAGCTACGTCACTTAACAAAAAGTCTTTACCAGAGTACCTTGATTAAACCAACAATCAGCTCTCAAACTAAAGAGCTTTGCATAAAGTTCACGCGTAGATAATGTATTCCACGCTTTGTGAGCTCATACCCTCTAATAGACATGCGTACCAACTATTGAAAAAATCTGTATATCTGTCTGTAAGCATGTTTGGTTTTTTCGCATTAGATCGAGATACCTACCTACATCATTAGTGGCATAGAGTTTACACTAGCTTTAGCAGGGCTTTCGCTTTTCTGTGACTTTAGCCGTAACCACAATCATTTATTTGTAATTTCATCATTGGCTACATACTACATACATGGCTGGCAACAGATACATTTTTTTTTTTTAATTTTTTTTTTTTTATATTTATAAAAATAATTTATACAATAGATGATTTATGTAGTGGCCGTAGTACATCTGTGCTCGTGGCTAAATAAGTCTAATCTGGAGCCACAGGTACGGTCACATTTTTTGCAGATGTATTGCGAAGAGGGTGGCAGTTGCCTGTTACTACGGAGACGTGTCTTAGCGCACGCTTATGAGCTAACCCATCAAACCAGGCATTATCGTGTATTAAGTACCCATTCACGATTCGCAGCCTAGCATATATAACTATCTAAGTACTTATTAAGTACGACTAAGTCAATAATTTATGGTTACCTATAAGTTCCTAGGTGAACTTTGGGTTATCTATCGATTTGGTCCAGCGCGACACGAGCCTTTCGATAACCCAGCTCACTGAAAAAAGGGGGCTAACCACAACTTATACATATTTAGGTTACAATTTCCGTTTACTTGATCGTAGGCACTGTAAACTTTTTCCTTCCTGCTGACGATAGAGCGATACGAATAGAAAAAAAAAGTGCTGTATAAATAATATGATAAGGCTTATTATACATATATAATATATACATTACTAACTACACTAACTAAGTACATTACTACACTTACTAACTAAGTACATTACTTCAACTGAAGTTGCCACAACGGCATGCGTAGGAACTTAATATTTTATTATTTTTCATAACGATAAAAAAATTTGAGAAACATTTTTTGTTTGTTGACTATTGTTGTTATTGATGGTTGATGTTTGTTTTTGAGGTTTTTCCGACGAAAAAACAGACAAGTAGAGATAAAAAATATATAAAACCCCGACTCTCTTGAGTGGTTGCAAAGAACACTCTCTTTCAAACAACAAAAAATGGTGCAAAGGCCAGCCATTGCTATCCAACGCGGCAACGCGGCCAGGGTTATGGGCACCTTCGCACCTGGTTCGAATACTGGTGGGTTAATAATTTAGTTTAAGGCTCTATTAGGTGACATTGATAATTAACATTATTATTATTTCTGCAATCATTATAAATAATATTTGTTCCTAATCTAGACACTGTATTATAATTACAAAAAATTAAATCATACCTAATTATAATATACGTACTTATAATTAAAATTACTGCTGCGATTGGGATAGACACTAGAGTTTTTTTTTTTATTTTTTTTTAATCCGACTCCTGTCAAGGTAAATATTATGAAGAAACCGTACCATGGTAAAGCATTTACTAAGTCACTTCAGACTAGCTACCACCAAAAATCGTGACAAGAATCTGTCGCCAAGCGCGGTTAGTAATGGTGTTCCAAAAACCATTTTGTTACTTGAGAATAGTTACGATTCTGCAATAGACGAGCATATTCGATCATTCGCTTTTAATATGCTAAAGGATTTTATTTTAGCTATGGCAACAAGTATAGTAATGAGATGGACAAGATAATCTCGTAATGGTAAGAATAACGCCTGCCCATGACCATTGCAGCAATATAAATACCCAGAACTGCCTTATAACTCAGTAAGGTGTGAGTTCGATTCCCACCCAGGACAAGAATTTTTGGGACGAACATAGATGTTTATTCTTCGTCTGGGTGTTGTTTGCATTTACAAAAAAAAAAAGGACTTTTTATAAGTATTCTATCAGCTATCTGGTTCCCATAGTACAAACCTTGCTCAGTTTGGGGCTAAATGGCGTCATGTAAAATGTCGATCCAATATATTTATTTATTACTACTATTACTACTACCTATTTACTACCTTTATTACTAGAGGTCGCCCGCGACTTCGTCCGCGTACGGAAAAAATTCGGCCCGCTCCCAAAATTCACCAATTTTTAAACCCCCTTAAATCGACCCTGTCAAAAAAAAATTAAAACAGCATTTTTTATTTTAAATGAACTATTCAAATCCAAATTTACGTTACTAAAAGTCCACAAACAAAGGACTTTCGAGGTCGAATTTCGAAAAATCCTTTCTTAGTACACCCCTACGCATCGAGACGAATACTTACACCAAATTTCAAGTCTGTAGGACCAGCGGTTTGGGCTGGTTTGCGTTGTCTGTCAGTCAGTCAGTCAGTCAGTCAATCAGTCAGGACAGAGCCTTTTATATATATATATATAGAAAGATAGATAGATATAATTTATTTTAACTGACAAAACAAAGTGCAGGACACCACTGAATGCATTGGCCTCATAACTTCGAGACGCTGCATGTTGAAGTCTCATCAGCTCTATCGATACGTGCATATCCCCAGCCCACGCCTAGTCCATGTAGCCGACTTTATTGCAGATGTAACTGTCACCTATTCTGGAACACGGAGAAACTTATAAGCGAGCTAGCACTAGCCACGCTGACTTCATAATGAAAGGTGTGTCTTTGGAATTCAAAATCGACCAACGGATTATTAGCGGTGCGTCAGACAATTAGACTGGAACTGGTTTGAAAATGAGAGGAGCTGGTTTTCTTAGGTTTAAAAGGTTCCTGATCTAAAAATAGGTGTGATGTGTTGGCGTAACTACTCGTAGCTAAAACTAAACGTCACGGCTTGCTGGAGCTGCGTGCTTCTCATAGTCTTCGATGCCGTGGAGACGCAAACAAGGTGATTCTGATTCCTACCTACCCCATCAGGGTATCCTTGCAAAGGTAATCCTGCTAATAGGTACTATGCAAAGTAAATCCCTACTAAGTGCGAAGGTGTTTGTATCTCTTTCCAGCAGCAACGGAGCAAATGGTCGGCGTAATTTGGATCGCAAGTTAGCTATTTGGGTTACTTAATATCCTGCACCACCCATCAGCCAGAAAACGTCCACTGCTGGACGAAGGCCTCCCCCTTAATAGGGAGGTGTTGCCATAATCACTCACGCTTGGTAGGCGGCTTGGGGATAGCAGAATGTTCACCACCGTTAACGGAGAGGACGCTGCGGCCCGTCCTCCGGTGGTTCTGGTTGCAGTTTTAGGACATACCCAGGTCCATATCCTGCACACATTTAAGCAAACATTCACACAAATTAAACAAATTCGTGTTCGCATGAACGCACACTGAAACAAACTCACAACACATACAAAGGGTATATGGTCACTGACCAACCTTTTGGCAGAGGGGTAGGTACGCCTCTGCTTGCCACCTTCATTGGTAAGTACCTCAATGGATAATTTCATCCCCCTGTTTATTTATATAATAGTCTTTTTTGCCCCGATCAATGACAAAAACAATGAGTAAAATAAAAAGCTCAAAAAATCCCGCAAAAACGATTTCGTGGTTTCTATATTTCCTTTTTCTTATATTTTTTTTTTCTTGATAAGTAAGTACTTACTTATTTTTTATGTTCGTTGTACTTTGATTTTCGTCGTTAGTACAAAAAAGATTGTATAGTAAGTTTCAAAGTAAATATAAGATAACATTAGTTGTTAAAGCTATCTGATGTTAACAACATAGTAATTAGTCGGAACAAATAAATATTTTTGTTAGATGATATTGGGACTATTTTATCAACATCCAAATTCATCAAAATGCATCTTATCTGTTCTGATTGATACTCCCTACGCGACCTGTGACCTGCCGTGCCCATGTCCAAACTGCCCACTTAATTTATGCCGAGGTCAAACACAAAAATATTTAAAATTTGTTGGTGTCGGGCTAGCCGTGAACTTATCACATGTGTTTAATAAAACAATCTAATGCTTTAATTAGACACGCCTCAACAGAACTTTTTTTATACGTTTTAGAACTGAAAGGTTCAAAGTAGAGAGCGCAATAGAGCAACATTTATGGTTACACAGAACGGTACTAATAGACCGAAAGGTCAATGTAGTGATCGTTGCGAACAACTTTTGCGTTTACCCTGAATGAATGGTAAAAAAACAGCTGTTCCTAAACTTATACCAACGTAAGTTTTACTCAACGGAAATGTTGTACCTATAGGTACCTAAGGTTTAGGACAAAGGCCTCCCCCTCTCTTTTAAAGGGAAGGCCTTCATCCAGCAACGGACGTCTTCTGGCTGATGAAGGTTTCCATGGGTTAAGGGTTCTACGATTGCTAATAAAGAAATAGCATCGGATTATTTGACATATTTTATCAATAAAAAAAATGGGTAACGTTTTTAATCAATAAAATTACTTACTAAAGATTATAATACTTATTATCTGTGTTACAATAAGTAATTAGGCAGTAGGCAGGTAATTTTAAATAAGCAACAAAATGACTCTGAAAATAAGTTCATGGCGCAAAGCAAATTAATTTAAAGGGCAACTCTTTCGGCGTACCTACACTAGAAGTGGGCCGTTTCAAATAACTTTTCTTGGAACTGTGAGCTCGACTGCCAAATCTCGGCGCACCACTGCCATTGCCAGACCTACATTGTTAAACTGCAGTAACTATGAATGAACTAGATTGGTACTCATAGACGGTCAATAACTAGGTAGGTAGGGACTCAAAAATAACTCTGTTCGGTGCCCATGTAATGATAATAAAAACAACTATTTAGACCTCTTTTTATTAAGTGATATTACAGAATAAAAATCGAATAGTTTTAAAATTAATAAGGAGGGATAAGCCTTTATTAACTACAACAAACTACATAACATCTAACTATAATTTTCCTCAAAAACAAAAGGATTGTATCCAGACCGATGAAAGTCTAGAGACAATCCAAATGCCAGTCGGCAGCGTACCTACCATGCTCGCACTTTCATTTCTAAAATAAATGTCAAATAGCTAGGAGGAAATATAATCTAAAATAAATGTCAAATAGCTAGGAGGTAAATATAATTAATAAAAAATAAAATAATCATCTGAGTATCAATCGGTACAATAAAATATACCTATCTGCATGAGCTATTTTTCAAAATCCCACTGCTGGACTGGTTATCGCTGGCCCGGTGTGCGTCGGATGATTTACATACATACTTATTACACGGTTCAGTTACTTCTCTGTACATATCTACCTACTTTGCATGGACTTATTAGAAGATGTCCTCTGGTTATCGCTGGCCCGGTACGCGTCGCATGATTTACATACCTACTTATTACACGGTTCAGTTTCTTCTCTGGACATACCTACCTACTTTGCATGGACTTATTAGAAGATTTTCTCTGGTTATCGCTGGCCCGGTGCGCGTCGGATGATTTACATACTTATTACACTGTTCAGTTTCTTCTCTGGACATACCTACCTACTTTGCATGGACTTATTAGAATATTTTCTCTGGTTATCGCTGGCCCGGTGCGCGTCGGATGATTTACATACTTATTACACTGTTCAGTTTCTTCTCTGGACATACCTACCTACTTTGCATGGACTTATTAGAATATTTTCTCTGGTTATCGCTGGCCCGGTGTGCGTCGGATGATTTACATACCTACTTATTAAACGGTTCAGTTACTTCTCTGTACATACCTACCTACTTTGCATGGACTTATTAGAAGATTTCCTCTGGTTATCGCTGGCCCGGTGCGCGTCGGATGATTTACATACCTACTTATTACACTGTTCAGTTTCTTCTCTGGACATACCTACCTACTTTGCATGTACTTATTAGAAGAGTTCCTCTGGTTATCGCTGGCCCGGTGCGCGTCGGATGATTTACATACTACTTACTTATTACGCGGTTCAGTTTCTTCTCTGGACATACACCTACTTTGCATGGACATAATTGTAGATTTCCTCGCGTTATTTTCCGGGCATACGCAGATGTCCTCACATTGTTTTCTTTCGCCTATGAACCAGTGGTACCTACCTAATTTTCCATACGTATTACGTATGGATTTTAAAAATCAGATGTCTACTTACATTCCAATGACCTCATAATCAACCTTTTTTTCATAGTCCACTGCTGGACTTAGGCCTTCCATCGAAGTGCGAATGGGCCATATTCACCACTGGCTCAGTTGCAGTTCAAACTAAGTTCTTATATTAGGTATGCATTGTACCTACTTACATAATTTTTAACAGGAAATGTCCTGGAAAATCAGGCAGGCATATTAACGCTGTATTTCATGCACGATCTAAGTTTATAAACATTAGTGACAAGCACCAGAGATGGTGGCGCCATATGAAATCAGCTTTGCCTGTGCCACCCTAAATATCTACCAAAAAAAACAAGACCAGAAAAAAAAAGAGAGAGAGAAAGGGACCACCATAATATTTACTTACTCTATGGGGACCACTTTCATCCCCGCAGCGGCAAGTAAAACCATATAGGTGTACACACCACGGGAGCAGCCTCAGATTTCATGTTTGACACCCTCGGTTTCGCTTCGGGAGACAATATAGGAAGGTACATGACATCTGAGACATTCTTTAGTTTTGCTCCCAGTAGTAATCTACAAATCTACAATCACAAAGAAAGAAGGAAAAATACTTTGATTTTTGCCGATGTAGAACGACACGACACCAATCAATCGAAAGTAATTTTGGCGGATTTTGGCGGGAACACAGAAAAATCATATCGTTGCATTCTATTATTTACTTAAACTTGTGTTTTTTCGCGAATTAATGATAAAAAATGGTGGTGTTTTATTCATTGAGTGTTGAATTACGTGCACGAGTGTGGGCAAGTGATATAATGGTGTGGAGCATGTCTTTTCGTGTTGTTTCCAAATCTCCGTAGAAGCTCATAGTAAAGTCGCCACAACTTTACTAGGGCATGACTTGGACTCGACTATGACTAATTTGGTGTGACCAACTGTGATTTTAAGTCTTTATAGATGATGACGATTCTTTATAAGCTTGAAAATGCATAGACTTGACACTGGCAGAATGCACTGCGTGCTATGCCAAGAATTTAGAAAAAAATATATAAACAAAAATCACTGTCAACTTGTCAAATGTCTATAAAACGTTAATTTCAAAGTCAAAACTGTCACTTTCACGTCAGACACGACACGAACGAAATCAAAACATTTCAATATCATTTCAAATTCTGAAAACCTATTTTTAACTTTTCCCACGTTTTATATTAGGTATTACTTTCTATAGTTTATATTTAAAGTGAGAAATTTAAAATAAGAATCTGAAGTGGTATATAATACATAACAAACTTTTCACAAACTGTAAAATGGGCCGCAAGTCACAGTCAAAGCAAACTTCAAAGAAAACTTCGGGGAAGGAAAACAATAGATTTGTTCTACAAAAACGAAAAGAACTGGTTATTCTAGTGGATAAAGTGTTAAGATTGACCAGCGTTTTCCAGGCCACGACTATCGTGGCCAAGAGCTGGGAACACCATTTAGAAATTGATGCTATTCTCAAAGAAATCGTCAACTTGGAATATACACAAGTAAAAAGCAGCCAAAGGTACAGACAGAATAGCATCGAAAACTATTTGAAATGGTTGAAAGAAAATGAAGTGAAATTTGAAGGTACGTACATAGGTACTGCTGTACTTAGATCTAGCCACTCTTTGGCATCAATGTAGGTATATACCTATTATATATTAGATAAGAGCCTAGCACATTTTTTAAATACTGGATTGCATATTTGCCTTTGACCACAGCTCACTGGATCTTTAGTAAAGTGGCAGAAGATGCATAATAAAAAAATTGCATTTAGTTTAATTAATATTGTTAACTTGATTTCAGGTATTGAAATAGCAGAGTTTAAGGGCTATGATCTTGGTCTCAAAGCTACCAAAGATTTCGCCGAAGGATCTTTGCTCCTCACTGTACCTTCAAAGGTGATGATGACAGAGAAAAATGCAAAGGAATCTGAACTTTCAGCATTTATATCTGTTGACCCGTTGTTGCAAAACATGCCAAATATTACACTTGCTCTCTTCCTACTACTAGAGAAAAGTAATCCAGGTAATGATAAGTATAGAATTTAAATCAGGTACTTGTTTTTATCAACTTTAGACTTAAAACTGGCAACTTTTATGAAATAATTTTAAGGCTTTCGACATGAGATCTGAGGCTTCTTTACTTGCTTTGGTGGTGTGTATTTGATTTTACGTGCAGCTGCGGAGAAGAAGTGGTTCCTTTCGCTCCACGATCCTCTATACACGCTCCTCTATTTTATCTTGTCACTCTTACCTTATGTCAATGCAATGCCTCTTAATAATTCATCAGGAGCAATGTGTCGTGCCACATTACTAAATTGTATAAAGTAGTTGCCGCTGTACAAATAATTAGGAAAAATATATTTCACTAGTGACTTAAGCTTATAGCTAAAAGTAATGTAATTCCTTTCCACCATTTACATTACAATAACTCTGACACTAGGGCTGGCCACTCAGCCTATATGAACTTACTTACTTTAATTACAATAAGTTTTAAAATTGTAAATATTGACATAAATATAAGTTGTTGTTGTTGTTTAAGTTAAAAAACTTCAAAATATAATGTTTCAGATTCATTTTGGAAGCCATACATTGACAGCCTCCCTGAGAAGTATTCAACAATTTTATACTTCAGTGCAGAAGAACTATCAGAACTTAGGGTATGAACAACTACCCGAGTTTTTATATGACTTTTCTAAATTTGTCAGATAGGCTGAGGCCAGCACATTTCCGATTGTGTTTATATTTGAGCCATGGTAGCCTAATGGGAGCCCGTTAGACTCGGAATTGTAAGATCGCGGGTTAATTTCCCGGTTCCGTAATAATGAGCTCTTTGGAGTCTGTCAGATTTTCATATCACTAGCTTTTCAGTGAAGGAACACGTGGTGAAACCTGCAGGCATAAAAACGCGGGGTGTTGCCTTAATCCCCACAGTCGGCAGGCAGCTTGGGGATCGCAGAATGCTAACCACCGTTAACCGAGAGGACACTGCTGCCTGTACTCTGGTGGTTCTGGTTGCAGTTTAAGGACATAAGCAGGTCTAGTCTAGTCCAAGGAAAAATACTGGGTACTGTGCCTTGTTTTAATTATAAATCTATGCAGCTGTTGACGGCCTTAAAATAGATTTGTAGGTTGGATAGTTGTTTACATTTTATGTTGGACAGAGCTTTTAGCAAGGCATAGGATTGCTGTACAAACCAGTTTAAACAGGTTCTCCCTGGTAATCCGAGGCTAATAAGAGTAAAACCATTAAACTGTAGGAAACTGTTTTTTGTAGTGGTAAGACTCTACTGCAGAGTCCGCCTGGGGAAATACCACACCTTTGCCAGTTATTCAATCGCCAAGCAGTAGTGTGCAAGCATTACTGTGTTCCGGTTTGAAGGGCAATGTTACCAGAGAAATTACTGGGTATGAAGAGATTTAACATCTAATATCTCAGGGTGACGAGCGCAGTGCAGTGCGGCGCAGGATTGTGTTCGCAAGTTCACAATTCTGGCACTGCTATTACTGTTAGTGGCAGGCGTGACGCTTACCACCAGGCGAACGTCTTGCTCGTTTCGTCACTTGAAAGTATATAATAAAAACAACAAGATGAGATTGACAGTTGACTATTGCCGCGTCGACGATGCGCCACCTAGCGGATAAAACACAGTGTGGATCCCCATTGGCTGTGTACTAGCAGTTCTCTGCTGTTTACCTCCTACACGTACAATACTACCTATGCCACTCAGGAACCGTGTTGTTTGCAGCTGCAGTGTTGCTTCCTATGGAGAAAATCTCCTATTTCCAAACTAACAAAGAAATTTTACTTACCTCTTTATGACATCAATAAAAAATTTGTCTTATTACAGCCTTCTCCAGTTTTCGAGTCTTCATTGAAATTATTCCGAAGTATCGCCAGACAATATGCCTACTTCTACAACAAAATTCATACCCTCGACATACCAGTCTTGAAACAGTTACAAGATATTTTCACATTCGATAACTACAGGTAAGAAAAGTCAGTTTCAGTGTTTCACATTGTCATTTTATTTCTAACTAAAACAAGGATATGATTTACAAGATAAATTAACTAACTGAAATTGCACTTGCCACTTAATACTGGAACCAAAAGTAAGGTAAAAAATGCAGTCTATATACTACTTATACTAATTCTTAAAAATAACTTACCTATGTATACATATATGAGGACCCTGTCACCTCGCTCTCATCTTACTATCTGTAGGGGTCAGCAGTGCCGTAAATAGCATTTTATGCTTTTTTTATAGCCTTTTTGAGCTTCTATAATTGCGCCCTTGAAAAGAAAGCGCCCGGTGCGAACTTCTATAATTGCGCCCTTGAAAAGAAAGCGCCCGGTGCGAGCTTCTATAATTGCGCCCTTGAAAAGAAAGCGCCTGGTGCGAGCTTTTATAATTGCACCCTTGAAAAGGAAGCGCCTGGTGCGAGGTTCTATAATTGCGCCCTTGGAAATAAAAATATTCAAAACTTGGTCCTGATCTGTACATTTTTGCGCCCCTCCAGGCCCAGCGCCCGTTTCCTGGGCACCGCTGGCACCGCCCTATTTACGGCACTGGGTGTCAGCGGAGGCATAGATTAAGAATAATTAAGGAGGTGAGATATTGATATAACTACAGGAACGTACTTATTCCTAAAGCATGAAGTCACTATGCAGGATTTCAGGTCCCTGATTTCTACCATTTTACACAGTCAAAATGTTTAGCTCAGTCCTTCAGCCTATTGAAACGGCTTTCGTAAAGAATCCCACATGTAATCGGGAGAGTCTTTACCATTTCGAGAATCTAATGTGTTTAAGGTGTAGATATTCGATGAAAGCATTGGGCTTATACTTCGACTGCTGCTGTTGTTTTTATGGCCTTTCCTATTTTCAAATACTGGTGTAGGGACTCTTTCCTCGGAAAAACTATTTTTTCGAGTATTTTTTCTTTGCTGCTTCCATTTGTAACATACATAAGTCAACAAAAAGAGTACCATCGCTAAGCCAGCAATAGAGGCTGTTACGACTGTTACGGATTTTGTCTGACTTGGTATTTTGTCCAAAATAGAAGCTCTCGCAGTAGAAGTTTCCTCTCGTTCATAAGTGTTAAATTCTAAGTTTTCATTGGACTCTGAAGCGATATTGCTGTCGAAATCTTTAAGATGCTGCAAGTCTTCAAGTACGATCACTCCGTCGCCATCCAAATCATCTTCCAATGTTGGCTTTTTAATTTTCTCTGCAGGTATTAAACCTAAAAACATAAAGAAATCGTTGTTATTGTGCTTTTTGTAAACACTAAAAGAGTTATTTAAAATCTTACCACGTGTTGGAGCTTTTGGGATTTCTTCTGTTTGATTTTCATAATTCCTACGCATTAGGGAGAATATTTCATTCCAGCTAACTATATCGTCTTGGTTGTCATTAATCACATGAATAACTCGACTTTCTCTTATCGTGTTGTTGTCGTTTCGACCGTCGGTTGTATTAACAACAGTTATAGAAGTTTCGTAAAGAGTACCTTGTGAATCTTTCTTTAGGAACGTTTTTGTAGACGCGTCTGAATTATTTCTTGTAATATTATGGAATAATGACATTATTCCCATATTTTCTGCGTTTTCGTTAACATTATTTCCATAATTCATTACGACTGGAATGTTCGTTTCAGTCTGTAATGTTACAGGATCGATCGTCGGTGATTTTGCGGTGGTATCGTGAGTATTTGCGTCTAACAAAGCTCTCAGTGGATATGTTTCTTTGGAAATTGGTTCTATCAATGATTTAGACAGGAAAGGCTCTGGTGGGTTGGGCTCTTTAGATGCGTTGTGGAATATGTCTGCTAAATGAACATGACTGGACCCTCGCTCTCTGTGTTCAACCAATTCAGATAGAGTCATATTTCTTTCTTTCAATATCTTCGATAGCTTTTCGCTTGCTGAAATTTAAGTTAATACCAATTATAAAAATTACAGTTTTCACTTAACTCCATAACGGCTTAAAGTGTTTGAACGAAATTTGGTAAGGCAGCAGGTTTGAACGAAATTTATTAATTTAGTTTAGGTTTGCGTTTGACTACCTTCTCGTCTGATATTAAGCGAAGATGTAGTCTACGATGGAGCAAGCTTGCCTAGAAGAAACCGATTCACTCGCGACAACAGATTGTAACTATCGGGAAACATCCACTCGGGCAACGCATTTCACTGTTTAGAAGTTCGAACAACGAAAGTGGAATCAAACCGTTTCGTACGAATTTTTGGTATATCAAACATGAAACATCAATCACCGTTCCGGCCAGGAGGCCGTCTGATAGAAGAATGGGAATGATATGGTGTGTTATTATGATTTTTATCAACAACTGTACGCTAGAGAGTAAAACCACGATATGCTGCTTTAACTATCTCAATTGTTAGTACTTACTTTGAGTATCATTAAAGATTTCTTCTATTTCGATTTGAGCTGTCTCTTCTGTTGAAGTCGGTATGAAAAAAGAATATGGGATTGTCGATGTTCTGGATGAAGGATACTTAGTTGCCCTTACTCTGCTTTCGTGACGATGTGGCATTTCAGTAGTTATGGAGTCCTCCAAGATAGTTATATCGTCCAAACTGGTCTTTGGCCTTTGAGTTCGCGCGATAAATTCTGAAGATGATACTAAATTAGGCATTCCAAAAAGGTTCATCATTATATCGTCTTGAGGTGGTTCCGTTGTAAGATTCTTCTGTTTTAGTCTTTTTTTCTTAAGCCTGTTATTGAATGCTTGACGCCTTAATCCAGATGCGTTAACTACTTGTGTTGTGATTGAATTCATTGTTGGTTTTTCGGTAACGTTAACTAGAGGTTGTATTAAATCAGACTTTGCTTCACTGGCCATATTTTTTTGCCGATTTGTATTTACTTCAATGTCGTCGGAATTTTCACTTGCGTTGTTTTGATCGTTTTCTGGTTCTGCAGCTTTTGTACAGTTATCTACTTCCTGAATCGTGGTTTCTTCGACTGAATAATGTACTGTCGTTGTTTCGACATCTGTCTTCTTACTAGCACCCTCAACGCTGATATTTTTTTTCATTATTGGTACAACATCTTTCCATTCTTGATTATTCTTTCTTCTGTTATTGAAATATTTTCTTGCATTCAGGGCTATCATATCTCTACTTAATTGGCTTTTGTAGGTAGTATTCATCATTGGTCTAATGCGTTGTTTTCGCCGCGTGGCCGTTGAGAATTTTCGAATATTCGGTTGTTTTGAGGTTTCTTCTACTTTTGGTTTTTCCGATATTGGTTGCTCTATATCTATTTCCGTGGTTGAATCATCTGCAAAATTATGAGTATCTGCGGCATCTGTTATTGCGGCACTATCGGACGCTGATTTTATTGAGTATTTTGTTTCAGCGTTCTCCAATGATTTCTCACTGCTAATTATTTCTGGACTTAATTCAGACAATGGTTTATTCTCATTGGAATCAGTGAAATTTTCTGAATTATCTGATTTTAAAACTGTCAAAACCTCTTCTTTACCTCGAAGCAGATCTGCTAATGTTAAATTATGTAGTTGCAATATTTCACTCAAACTGCTTCCATTTGACCTCGTCAATATTTCTTTTAGTGTATGTGGGTCGATTGGTCCCGTATTCTGTAACATAATTGAAATACAAATAAGTACACTAAAATAAAATAATTTTTCCACGATTTGATTATTCAACTAGTAGCACCCCGCGGTTTCGCCTAATATCCTGCAAAAATCATGTTAAATCTCCATCCTGGTTTTTCGGGATAAAAATTAGCTATGTATTGATCCAGCTTATAAGCTATCTCCATGTCTCAAGCAATTCCGTATAGCTAACGGCTAAACTAGTAAAGTAAAAAAAAATACAAACTTTTGTAGTAATGTTAGTGAGGTATGGTATGTCTTATTCTACATAATTTACTATAAAGCTAACTACAAAATCAATACAGTTTGTGAGAACAGCTAAAATGATACAATTAGTCGTTTCAAAACTGATATTAGCATTTATATATACAGGTTCATTCTTAACTGTATCTGTTCGTCTTTCGAAAGATGCGTTTCTCTTAAAATTTTGTCATCAATTGATAATAATATTCACCCATATCTATATTATTAGAAGGATTCGCAAGTATATATTTTATTCGCTTTGTGTTCGTGATTGGAGCGACCCATTTCTCCTAGAAAATAACTTTGAATTAACTAAAAAAAATATTTAAAATTCTGTAGTTATAATTATTATTACATACCTGAGCTTTTTCTAAATCTTTAAAATATTCCGGTGCTTTCGTTATTGCTTTATTTTTCGTGACGCTATCAACGTTTTTCAAGTTTGGTACAAATACATGGCCCGCGTCCTCATGTGAAAATTCAGAAAAGGATGAGTCACCTATCATTTGAGAAGGAGCATCGTCTCTTAAGTCACTTTTATATCTTGTCTGATTTTGATTTTTGCCGTGCGCTAATGGTTCATTAGCTACTTCCTGAGCTGCGTTGAATTGTATTCCTAGGCCTTCGGCTAAAGGTTGTTTGTAGCGTTCATCTGTAAAATGGGGTTGTTTGTTGTCGTGGCTTTCGATGTGTCTGTATTCATCGCCTACAGTACGTTGGGGGTCTGTCGCCATATTTCCCTTCACTTCTCTAGTATCATCAGGGCGATACCCAGGTAAGCCGCCGTATGCAGGCCAAGCATCCGATAATGGTCGTTTCCTTCTCAGACCTCGTCTTCTAAAAGGCCTATCTTCCTCTGCTTGTGAGTCCCATCTTCCAGGTCTTGGCTCTTGCTTTTTCCTTCTTAGATTTGGTGTATCTGCCACTTTTCGTTCTGTATCGACATCGTAATATGGTCTGACGAATTCTTCGGCTAAGCTGTATCTTTCCAAGCGGACAGATTCTTCTGATGATGAAACTTCTGGTCTCCGTTTTCGTTTGCGTCCCGATCGTCGTCGTCTAGGTGGCTCCCCTGAAGAGTTGGTCATCCATGTCTCTCCTGGGGTCGTTTGCTGCGGCATCGGTTCGATTTCCATTGTTCTCCATGGCTGCAAAAGTAAAAAAAAAAACATTACACTAATGGTATAAATGCGAAATTATTTACTACAGTAAGCACTTGTAGTCTGATAAAGTGTCAGAGGTGCCGCCCGAATGCCTCTGACATGGTTTAACGGTTGTTGTTTAGAAATTTAGAACAAACAACCGGGTCCAACAGTTTTACGTGTCATCCGTCCCACGGTCGTTCTAAGATGTAAATGCCACTCACGGTCACCCATCTAGAGACTGGCCTATCTGGAGGTTTTTACTTGCACGGTTTGCTATGTTACATGTTAAATCCACACATCAGTATCCACAACTACGGTTTTGTAGCTGGCGGCATTATTTTGATAAGTGACATTTCAATCTGTCAGTTTAGTCCAATAGTTACCAACTTACTTATTAATCTAGTTTTATGTAAATCAGACGAGTATTTAGACGTACAAGTTTCTATCGGCCTTACCTAAAATAATCTCGATTCTCTTAGTCACTGCTTAAACTTCTCTGTCCTTTTCTAGCACGTGCAACTTCACTTCAGAGAGAAGATGGCAGAACATCTTAAGCATTGACTAACGGTTGAAAAGTTTTTTTAAGTAAGGCCGTATATTTCTATGAAATACTTTTCAAAGACGTACTATACCAAAAATAAATGACAGCCCGAACTTTTGTGTTGCAGCAAGAAACATCAGGTCTGTCAACATCATAAGCATTTAGAAATTACCCGACTAACTGTTAAACAATTACACACATGCTTGGCACTTTCGTAACCGTGACGCAGATTCTAGCGAATCAACGCATTTTTCTTGTTTATCTTTCGCAAGGAAAACTGTGTGTTACGTAAATTTAACATACGATAGTTTGTGCTCTATATACTACAGCTATTGTGCGTTAACTCATTTATGAAAAAAAATACGCTGATCCCGTGTGATAATATATACGTCAGGCGTGTCATGCAATGAAAATGCCGGTGATTATGTCCTGGGTCGGCCCTGTTAGGCGCCACCTTTCGTTCCATAAAGGCTTAACTCACCACGCAATGCATTGCTTTTAGCAATAAGACTGCCACTTGTTTCAATATTTAAGTTTATTACATTATTTCTGTGTAATTCTTGGTGTGAACAATAAAGAGTTAATCAATCAATCAATCAGTGGCGTCCGTTCAGTCACTCATGTGAAAAGATACAAACTTTCACCTATAGATAAAATAAGTTTATAAGTAATCTACGTCCATTTCCATTCTTCCCATCCTCACCTACGGTGCACAGACTTGGCCTTTGACAAAAGATCCGAAGGCAGCACTTGGGGTTTGTCAACGAACGATGGAGCGCAGTATTCTAGGAGTCGGGCTACCAAACAGAATAAGGAACACGATAGCTACTTTAACTGCGCTCCAAGACCAAAATCGCCGACGTCAGCCAGAAAGCCGGACAGCCAAAATGGGATTGGGCGGGACACGTTTCTCGAATGCCGAACGAACGCTGGGCAAAGTTCACTACAGATTGGGTCCCAAAATCTAAACGACCACGGGGTCGACCCAGACGAAGGTGGCGTGACGAACAGAACTCGCACGACAAACACTGAGCCACCAAAGCTGAAGATCGAGCAGTCTGGAAGGAGGGGAGGGAGGCCTTTGTCCAGCAGTGGGACACATCAGGCTGATAATAAAATGAAACAATAACTATTCTACCAGTTATCTGGTTCCCGTAGTAAGCTTTGCTTAGTTTTGGGCTACATGGCGCTGTGTAAAATGTCCACCAATATTTTTTATGGTCTCTGCTCACTATGCCGTACCACACTATGACCGTGGTAGGAACGTGTATGGCAAAAAACATTATCTGTATTGAAAAGTATGACACTATTCACTATTCCAACTAGACTAGACCGTTCCGTCACCGACCAACACCGTGGCGTACCATGCACGGAGCGTCAACAAATTTTCCACGAGAATAATATTTCGATGCGTTTCAGTGGGCATAGTAGCGTATCGTGTTGCTTTCGGTGCCTTATACGTTCATAGCACGGTCATGGTATGGTATGATGTAGTGGGCAGAAACTTAATATTGGTGAACAATTCACACAGCGCCATCTAGCCTCAAACTAAGCAAAGCTTGTGCTATGGGAACCAGATAGCTGATAGAGTACTTAAATACTTTTCAACCGACTTAAAAAAAGGAGCTTTTCAATAGAGTGTTTCTCAATGGAGGTGTATGTTTTTTGTATGTATCGTCAAAGCCATAAGACGTCCACTGCTGGACGAAGGCCTCCTAATAGAGGGATCTTGCCATAATCCCCACGCTTGGCAGGCGGCTTGGGGATCGCAGAATGCTCACCACCGTTAACCAAGAAGACGCTGCTGCCCGTCCTCCGGTGGGTCTGGTTGCAGTTTAAGGACATGCCCAGGTCCTTTGTATGTATGTTACGGGATTACTCCGCCAATTATGAATTGATTTTGATATATTTTTTTGTTGGTAGGTCGTACTTCCGGTCCCATATAAATTTTATAATTTTTTTTTTTTAGAAATCGGTTCAGTAGTTTGGTTTTTAAATCAAAATAACTAGATAAATGAAGATGTCTTCCAAGTAGTCGAAATTGAAGTCGGTTGTTATTTTTTTGTTTCAAAATGTATTATTATATATGCTTTTACGTTTCTATCGTGACAAAGATCATTGTTGGGTGCTTACTAATCGTAATCATAACGGAACGTACCTACCTATTATCTCCGCATACCTTGTCGTGTAATTACTCGTATGAGTGAATTGATGATGTTTGCATTGCGTGCGTGTTTGGATTTATTGCTATTGTGTTGTTTCTCAATTTACAATCTTGTATTGCAAAGAATACGGTATATATTGATAATCAACTCGTGGAAGGTTTGTAGAATGCCCGTAGAAAGTGTTTTGGTAAACACGGCAAAGAAAATAGTCTTTATTGATAAAACAATATTTTAACAGTGAAAAGTGACTGGGTAACCGACTGCCTTCTAGCTCAATCGGTAGTATGTCAGCCTTCAGAGATGTAGGTCGTGGGTTCGATTCTCGTCCAGGACAAATATTTATGTGACGAACATAGGTGTTTGTTCTGTGTCTGAATGTTGTATGTATTAGTTATACTATTATGTATAAAAATAGTATATTATGTACCTATCTGGTTCCCATAGTAGAAGCTTTGTATAGTTTGTCTCACATGTCCACAATTATTAGGGTTCCGTACCTCAAAAGGAAAAAGGAACCCTTATAGGATCACTTCGTTGTCCGTCTGTCTGTCTGTCATCGCCTCTCTTCTCTGAACCGAGTGGATGTATCAAGTTGAAATTAATATTGAATGCGTAAGTCCACGGTCTCTTAGAGCTGTAAAAAAATCAAGCTTCTAAGTCAACGCAATCAAAAATTACAGCCGTTTTTTGTGTTTTTTAGAGTCACAAGTAAATCAAAATTCATAGGGTACTTCCCGTTGACCTAGGATCACGAAATTTGACAACAAGCAAGGTCAAATAACACTGGTTATGGTTAAAATCTGAGAATTGATAATTTGTAGATATATCGTCATTTCTCAAGCCAAAACTTGAATGATTATTCCGTTCGGTTGGCTTCCGTTCTTTAGTTCCCAAAAACTGAACTAGATGGCGCCACAGAAAAAAATTGCCCGCACCACTCTTTTATCGCAACTGTTTCGTTCGTCCTTGTGGTGGCACGTGCTGCGTACATAATGATTGTACTCCCTAAGGCTAAAATGTGGTTTCTCTTATCTGAGGACTGGCGTCAATAAGTAATCCTAGCACATTTCATAGTACGTACGTACCTAAACTATAGAAAAAATTAAATACTGGAACATCTTGTTGAACGTAAATTGAAACTCCTTTTTACGGTTCCTTACCCAAAGGGTAAAACTGTACCCTATGACGGGTGTTCAACTGTACCCTATGACTAAGCAATCCGTCTCTGTTTGTCTATAAATATGTTAGTTCGTCTGTTTTTTATCTATAACGACGTATATCTCGTAAATCGTAATAGGTAGCCGGTTGTTTTCATAGAATATTCGTTAGATGCTGTCGCGGATTTCCGTTGTACTTGTAGTAGTACGGAACCCTCGTTATCCAAATCGCAAGTACTCGTATTGATGTCTTAATTTTTTAAAGTTTCGGTGACTAATTCTTGTACGTTAGAATTACTACAGCTGCGACAATAATTTTGTCAACTATCTCTGAAAGAAAGTTCGTATTGTCGTAGCGGTAGGGGCCACCGATCCTAAGGTTGTCTGGAAGAGATCGCTTTTAGCGATAAGGCCGTCATTTGAAAGTAAGTTCGTATAAGTGGGCAGTCCTATTGTCGTAGTGCCAGGGGTCACCGATGCTAAGGTTGCCTGGAAAAGATCGCTTTAAGCGTACAGGCCGCCTTTTTATTTACCGCCAAGTTATTTAATCCTTTGTGTATTTTTCTTTTTTGGTGTGAGCAATAAAGAGATAACTTATCTATCTATCTATCTATCTTCTTGTTATAGAACTAAACCCTGCACGGGACTAAGATTTAACGTGTTAAACGATCCACGGTAGGATAGAAAGCTAACTGCTCCAAGACGGTAGGACTCGGTTGTAAATGCCAGTTGCGGTCGCATCCGATGATTATCCAAATCGTCCACTGCTTAGTACCTACTTCTGTAAATATTAGTTAACACAAATGCATAGGTACTATATAATATACAATTTATGTAACGCGGCCTCGGAGTTCAACTGTAGTTTGCGCTTACATAACGTAATTAAAGGTAAAGCTTGTCCCTATTTTATTTCCGGAACCACAAAATTATGTTTGTCAATAATTTTCGCTTATCTAACATCTATAAGCACCTGATTCTGATGTAACTAAATAACGCCCTTAATAGAACCCTGACGGCAAAATAAATATGAACGGCTTATATGAACTAACGCAAAAAGAGATAATTCTGGCAGTCTATATACTATTTATTAAAATATGTAAGTATATAGGTATGGATGTTCGTGTATTTTCTAAACTATTTGTCATATTTTGAAGAATGTAGTGTATATCGATGCTTCTTTCCACACATAATTATATTAGACGTCACAGTAAATCCAATATGGTGGATTTTACAGATCGAATTGCAAAACTTTTTTTTTTTTTTTTTTTTTTGTACATATATCAATTATTATCGATTACGTGTTTGTCATCAAATGAATGGGCTCAGGGAGCACATTCCAAATAAATATAATTTGTTAATCAAATATGATATTAACAAAACATTTAATTAGGAACTATTGTTCCTTGTGACACTTAAGTAAAATTATAAGAAATAATAATAATAAATAAGGGGCGGTCGTGGCTTTTTAAACGCCTTAAACCTCCACAATCGTGAAATGTGCAATCTTAGGGATTATTTCCTTAACAATGAGTGTGGTGTAGGGACAGTGGACAAGGGGCTCACGCCGCTCTCCTTGGCAAACGAGAACTGGCGTAGACCATCGGTGCTCAGCACTGACGACCGCAAGGAAGTATGGAAGAGCAAGGAGCTGCACGGGCGGTTCTATAGGGCCTTGACGGGCCCCGATGCGGACTTGCTCGCGTCGTTGAACTGGTTGCGCTTCGGGGACCTCTTTCGGGAAACCGAGGGGTTTGCCTGTGCAATTGTGGACGAAGTTATCAAGACGAAAAATTACCGGAAATATATTATGAAGGACGGTACGGTTGACATTTGTCGGGCATGCCACCGTTCTGGGGAATCTCTCCAACATATCATTTCCGGTTGTTCGCATCTTGTTAACGGCGAGTATTTGCACAGGCATAACCAAGTGGAAGAGGCATAATCAATGGAGAGAGCTATGCTCGGAGTTACTTTGCGCGATAGAATCCGGAACGAGGATATTCGCCAAAGAACCAAAGTTACCGACATAGCTCGCAAGGTTTGCAAGTTGAAGTGGCAATGGGCAGGCCACATCGCTCGAAGAACTGACAACCCATGGGGAAGAAAGGTTCTTGAGTGACGACCGCGAACCGGAAGACGCAGCGTAGGAAGGCCTCCCACTAGGTGGACCGACGACATTGTAAAAGTCGCGGGCAACCGGTGGATGCAAATGGTAGGTTGTCGTACAGTGTGGCGGTCTAAGGGGGAGCCCTTCGGTCAGCAGTGGACGTCTCCGGGTTGATGATGATGATGTGCATAATAATAATAACGCAGTGGTACTTGACACGGCACGCATTGTCAGGAGGTTCCTCACTCTGCAGCCCTAACCACTGGCGGGGCAGGGCTCAAGCCCTGCCCCGCTGCCGTCGGCACTGTAGGTTTAGGTTTTTTATAATTTGTAATTTAAGATTTTCATACCTACATATTGTAAAAAACTTAAATAACTTTGAATGGAAATAAATACTTGAATAATAATAATAATTAAGGCCGAGAAGCACAAACGCAGCAAGTACCTTGACTTGGCTCACGAGATAACCGCTATATGGGATGGCGACTCGACGATCATTGTCCCGATAGTCGATTCGGCAAACAGTCCATAAAGCGAAGGTCCACGACCAACATCTCAAGAGGCTCTTGCTTCGCTAGACGGTTGGGTCAAGGGTCATAGGTTCCGCACTCTTCACTTCAGCCCTAACCACCTGCGGCTTGAGCTTTGCACCGCTGCCGGCGGCGCTCTAGGGTTAGGTTTTTTATATTTTATTATGAAAAATTTTAACTTATGAAAGACAAATAAATACCTGAATAACAATAACTATATTTTATCAAATATGTGGTTGCTTAAAATTTTACTATTGTTCAAATAATAACGGAATATCTGATTTTTGTTCACGATTTAATATTTTTAGTTTGATTTGGTTTTAATATCGGTGCCATTAAAAAATGTGTTCACAATATTAAGTACATACAACGACCAACAACTTTCTTTTTGCGTAGTAGGTACTACCGTTCTGCTTAATAGCTCTATAAATATTGTTTAATAATATAAACGGGAAAAAACTCCGAAAGGAATTCTAGTTTGGACGCGTATATACGTAATTTCAAAAAGTGACAACAACGCCAGAGTATTGCTTTAAAAAAAACTCCAACAAACAGGTACAGCTACATAAAGCATGTATATCTTTATTATATACGTAATTTCAAAAAGTCACAACAACGCCAGAGTATTGCTTTCAAAAAAAAATCTCCAACAAACAGGTACAGCTACATAAAGCATGTATATCTTTATTTGTAATCTGATACAAATTATGCCGTCATCTCATTAAACAAATACGCATGAATATAATTAAGTTATCTCATCGAGAAGAAAGTCGCAATACCGAATAACCGATGGCATAACGGTGGAGAAAACTGGAAAGTACCATACCGGTTTGAGGCGATCTTCATCCGCGATTTGCCGTCCATGGAAATAGAGGTTACACGTAATATGTAAATAATACGTGCGATTAAATAACTGCTCATTTTTAAGTAATGATGTATAAACAAATGATTAATGATAATTTCCTTTTTTTAATTGCGATGGCGAAAGATATTTTATGGGCGTATGCTTTATAAATATGTGACCAGGAAAAGTGTGTGTATTCCTTTTTAACCGCATCTGGTGTTATTCGATTGATCGACTTTAAAATGTAAGGTTAAACCTTAATTCTTGATTCGCATAATTTTTGTGTTTCTATTTGAATTTAGCAGTCATTTTTTGGCGTTCTATAATTTTGCATAATCATGATTTGTCTAATGTGTAAGACTCGCCTCCATGTACGCATTTTGGTGTTGTTTTTAGTCACAATTTTAAGTTGAACTCCGCGAATACAAGGGCTGAAAAAACTTTGAAGCAACTTAGACTAATAGTAGAATTTCGGTAATTATGTGTCTTGTATTTCTGTTCATGACTTGGATATATAGGCAATATCATATCATTTGTCTAACCGCTTAATTAGGTGACTGTCTTGTCGACATCAGGATTTTTCAGTCCTGGTGTCTCCCAGGCCGGGGAGATATAAGAACTTACTTTTAAATAATATTTTGAATACTCCCCTGTCCCCTGTGTATTACATTGAACGAAACCTTAAAAATAATTCAAATGTCAAGAAAAACGTACCTACGAGGGCGGCACTGAAAATTTCGGGAATCAAGGAAGTGACACAACATTACTATTTAAAAATATATTTATTGCTTTTCGAAGTATTCTCCGCGAAATTTGACACATTTTTCCATACGATGGAACCAATCATTGAAGCAACCATTCCATTCGGAAGTTGGGGTCTCCAAAATGGCCGTTTTGTAGGCGTCCACAGCTTCTTCAGGTGATGAAAATCTCTGTCCACGCAATTTATTCTTTATTTTAGGGAAAGTATAGAAATCATTAGGGCTTAGGTCGGGGCTGTACGGCGGATGGTCCAATAATTCTATGTTTTCTTGCTCTAAAAACTCTTTTGTTCTGTGCGCGGTGTGAGAACTCGCATTGTCGTGATGGAGGATGATGCGGCGGTTGCAGTTCTCTTTACGGAGTTCAGAAACGACCTGTGGCAAACAAATGCTAGCATACCATTCTGCATTAACCGTTCTTTGTCCCTCAAGAGGAATAGTCGTAACATGGCCGGTTTTGGAGACAAACGTGGCCACCATTTTTTTTGCAACACTCCGTGAACGAACAATTTTTGTTGGCTTTAACTCATTTTCGAACACCCAAACTCGTGACTGGTTTTTTGTTTCGGGTTCGTACGCGTATATCCAGGATTCGTCACCTGATACGATGTTGTATACAGCATTTGAGGATCCTGCGTGGAATCTTTCGAGAGTTCTGACGCACCAAGTAACGCGAGCCGCTTTTTGCTCTTCACAGAGCGAATGCGGTATCCATCGGGAAAACAACTTTTTTACACCTAATTTTTCATGCAAGATTATTTGTATTTGACTCATGCCAATGTCTAAAGTTGCCTGAATTTCGCGGTATGTCACATGTCGATCTTCCTCAATCAGCTTACGCACAGCATCAACGTTTTCTTGGGTGACTGCAGTTTTTGGACGACCTTGACGGGGATCATCACTGAGCTTGACACGTCCACGTTGAAATTCAGCAAACCAGCGATAAATTGTGGTTTTGGATGGGGCTTTATCACCAAATGCAGAAATCATCCGGTCAACACACTGTTTTTGTGTTAAACCACTTCGAAAGTCATAATAAATCATCGCTCTTGAATTTTCTCGAGTCAATTCCATTTTCTCAACGACTAAACAAGTTTGACAAAACCTTGTGACAAGACCGAGAATATTTTTTTAAATAAATAAATGGTAATCGATTTTTAAAACCAAGGAGTTTTCAATTAAAAAGATTTTAATATGACAGAAACAGTGGAAATATTCCATTCCCGATACTTTTAGTGTAGCCCTCGTACTTACTAACTAAATATTCACTTTTGTCGCGTCATCATCAGCAATTCAGCCATAAGTCACACCACTTTTAAAAATCTGCAGTTTCTCTATACCATCACTTGTACACCAAATTAAAAAAAATGTACCTGTGCTCTCTCAAAATCTATCCATCCTGCTCTTATTTATGATTATTTGCGAAAAGACGTTTTTCATTTGTTCTTACTATAGTGTAATGACTCGGCTTTTTTTTAAATAGTCGCCAGTGATCAAGCTGCTAATGATATACCAACCTCTTACATGCTCCAGTTACTTCGACCCACCCCCGTTTCACTAGTTTCTACACGCGCAGCATGCTTTCCTGTGCCATTTTTTAAACCTACCTAATGGCAGAAAAAAGTTTGATATAAAACCTTTCACATAATTTGCAGATTTTTTTTCGTGATACGACAAAAGGCTTCTGACATTTCCCATAAGCAGGTGGTCTAGTGATACAAATTTCCCATACTTCCTTGTATGAACTAGGCCAAAATGTCACATGCCTTTACTGCGTAGGTGTTTTTGGGAATATTATCATATAAAAACAATACCTACTAAAACCAACTAAAACGGTCTAAATTGCCATAACAAACCTCTTCTTACTTCTCATACTTTACTTGCGCCTTCATTTTCCAGATTTACAGCTATATTATCAAAAGTGATAATGGTAGCAATTCTAACATCACTCTAAATTAAGTTCGACTAAACGAAGTCGTCTTCAAACGTAATTTGAACCTTGCAATCTTTGTAATAAGGTATTTTTCAAATTAAAAAAGAAGGTAACATTTGTTGTTTTAGAAATCAGCGATTCATATGTAGTCGAAGCCTAACAAGCCTAAAATGAACTTTATTGCCACAGAAAGAGAGTCTCCATTCGTTTAAATGACATTCCAACGTGAACTATTTGTACTTGTACTAACTGTTTTATATTTCGGGCCTTTAAGCGCCCCCTTTTAGGTGTAGGGCAATGTTACCAGAGAAATTACTGGGTATGAAGAGATTTAACATCTAATATCTCAGGGTGACGAGCGCAGTACAGTGCGGCGCAGGATTGTGTTCTTAAGTTCACAATTCTGGCACTGCTACTGTTAGTGGCTGGCGTGACGCTTACCATCAGGTGAAAGTCTTGCTCGTCTCGTCACTTGAAAGTATATAAAAAAAACGTCATCTTAGTTACTTTTAAAAACGTATTGAGATGGCTGTTTGATAAATGGGGACTCTCGACGCGTAGCAACAAAGTTGATTTTTCGCTGACAGGTATTAGTGACTTGTCAAGTTAAGTCAGTGATGCTAAAGAATAGATTTCCAAGGGCAAAAATACCTTGTTAAGAAGTAGACAAGGTTTAAATTACATTTTGATGAAATTTAGTGTGAACTGACTAAAATGTGTGTATGCCAGAATCACAGCATCCGTCATAAGGACCAAACCTAAAAATGTTTCGACTATTTATTTTAAAAACAAGAGAGACAAAAGTAAGAAAAGAGTGTCAATAATTTGTGACAAAAGAGTCGTTCTTGAAGAAAGAACTACTTTCGCATTCCATTCATCAGCAGTTTTATCCAAAAATATTTATGATGCTTAACTTTATGAAGATGGTAAGCATTTGGTTTGTTTATACATGAAAAAAACAAATAATTCATCATCATAAGAATCTCATAATGTATTATAGTAATAAGTAACAAATACTTTTAAAATAAAAAAAGTTATTGTAAAAAATACAACCGACTTAAATTTCGATTACCTAGATGACATATTTTTTCCAGTTATTTTGATTTAAAAACCAAACTATTGAACCGATTTCGATGAAATGTATATTATCACACAATTTCACAATTCGCACAATTTTGTATCTACCATCCTGTACACCTAAAACTTATGAATAAATGAATGATCTGATATGATATGATATGGGACCACCTCTGAAGTAAATGACCTACCAAACAAAAAAGAATCATCATAATCAATTCATAATTGGCGGAGTAATCGCGTAATAAACATACAAAAAACAACATACAGTCAAATTGACAACCTCTTTTTTTTCTGTTGAAAAGGTAGTTACGAGCACGAGCTATATTTTGCACCATAAACAAAATGGCACAAATAGAAGCCACAAACGAAAGGAAAACTTCCATTGTTATGAAATTCGCAGCAAAGAAACTAATAAACTGCGATGAATTCTGAACAGTTTCCTGCTAACAGGCGTTGCTTAGGTGCCATTATTTTCATAATCGATGCACTTTTGCAATGAATCTCTTACATAAAGAAAGCCAGACCCATATTACGCTGGAAAGGGAGGGGACTTCCCTCTAAATGAGTTTTCGGCACAGTTACGTCACTTTCTGCTAATTCTATAGTGAATCGTGGAGATCACGATGCAATTCACAATATTATAAATATGAAGAAGTTACTACATCTCTATTGTCTATCTTTCTGTTTTTATTTACACCACAACAGGCTTAAACTTCATCACCGTAACATTAACAAAATTTGGCAAGGAGGCATCAAGAATGCAAACTCCAAATAAAACAAATCCGTACCGAACCGGAAAAAAAATATAAAAAATAAAATTGCAAATATTGATTTTATAGATGATAAATTTATGCGGCTACGGCTTAATACCCATTGATGTTTGTATTTATAGATACTAATGTCTTCTAATAAAATGTTTAATGTACCTGATCGTAAATCTTAGGCGTTCCTGTATCCAATATCCTGGGTCTCAGTTCTCTCCTATTATACTCTTCATATTCTTCTTCTGCAGAATGCACGATGATCACCAAAGCAGCTAGCGTGCTCAACAAAACCATTTTGAACCTCCAAATCATACCCATATTAAAACAAATCGACTGACTACTACAGATAGACACTAATACACTGCACGGAAAGTAAAGTTCACACGTTTTAAATCACTGTAAAAGAGTAAACAGAGTAGTTAAAAGACGTAGAAGGTAAGAGAGGAAAAGAAGTGAAGTTTGACGACACTGAACGCTCGACAATGTTCGATTTTGCGGCGTAAACTTTCCAAGTAAATTTTTGATGGATTTGTTTTGGCAATTACATCATGTTTGTTGGTAAACAAACAAGAGTTACAACGTTTTGTTTTAATTGTGTTTCTCGAGATTTTTCCGCGTGGTTTTTGTCGGCTTGCGTTTGTGAAAGTGTTTGATTCGCGCGCACGTTAGGCTTCGGCAGCTCGTTCCGTCGGAGTGGTAAGTGGCAGCGACCGACACAATCCCCTGTTGCGTACATTAAATTATTTTAACATTTTCGGTGAAACACATTAGCGACATAAAATAAAGAGAAGCAATTGAAGATTAAATCCGTGAGGCGTATCTACATCGATTTTAATCGATGCTTCAAATCTCGAATGGCATTTGCATATTGCATAAGACGGCTATTTCTAAATAATAAACAGCTTTAGTAGTAGTCAAACACATATCAATTCTTTCAAGTAATCATATCTTTATTAATGTGAATAGTTCATAGATTATTTACAGTCACTGATTCCTTGCCTATTCTCACCAATAAAACATTGCATATACCTATATAGGTAGAATGCTATCTTTTATTTCTAAGTTCTAATATTTGGGGCTTATTATCTCTACAATGTCTCAAAAGATTTCAAAGCTCTCTATATCTCGGGCTCTGTCTGTTTCTAATCCTTTCACATCTAAAACGATTCCGATGAAAGCACAGTATGAAGATAAGCACAGAGAACTTAATTATTATATCACTCCAAAAAGTTAAAAGTCATGAACCTGGTTTTTTTTCACGGTTTTTTTCATTTGTCCCCTAATATTGCCATTCATAATATGGATAACACTGAGTTTATTTCAGCTTAGCCTTTTAAATGAATCGCATGCCATGTAGCCCTGTATTGTAAAACATCGTAATAAATCAAGTACTCTACTATCTAGCTCGTTACCGTCTAGTCATGAAGTCTGGCGACATTCCATTAGTTGTGTTGTGATATCTCGACCATTACGATAGTTTCTTTTCTCACATCCAATTATATTTAACTCATAGAAATAGAAAAAACTCTACTATTTATATTTTTAGTCAAGCTTTATTCTGATTAGAAGTTTAACTAATGCCCGTGGTCTTCGCATGAATGAATTTTCAATAATCTTAGTGTTCACCATTGTCAAGCTATGTCATATAAATAATTTAAATATCATCTAATGTAAATATCGTATAAAAACCGATAGTTCATCTATCGATCTATCTACAGATATAAATCAAGAAAGAGTTAAATTATAAATTAGAAAAGTACTTAAAATTCAATTAAAACTAACTAACAACTAAACAAACCCTAACTAGTAAAAAACAAACCCTACATAATAAAAAATACAAAACTTAAAATTTAAACTAAAAGCCCCGTAGATGATGGATGCTGGCGGCATTGCCACATTACATGGCAATGCTAAGTTTTTGACCAAAATGTACGCCAGCATTCCGGTCACCTGACACCTCGACTAAACGTTTCGCCAGGTCCCTATATAAGACATGTGCGGCCGGCTCCCAAGGTCCAAAAGTCTTTCTTGTAATTGTTATTTTTCTTCAAAGAACATAATAAGGAAGCATATAATATTCTCCCACATGTCAAAGGATCTGTTCAGGCTAGTTTTAATCGCGGAAACTACCTATAGGATTCCTGTAATTGCTAAATATAAAGAATGTAAGGGGTATGACTGCAGGAGACCGCGAGCATATTATATAACACTAGTTGCACCCTCGGTCTTACTTCGTACGCATTTTTCTGTATACTTTCTATAAATTAATGTTAAACCCTATAATTAAACCAGACTCCAAGACTGTACAAAATTTTAATTAAATCCGGTCTTTACAGGCTTGAGTGGAAACAGTTAGGCACATAAACTTTCCCATTTTCGCAATATTAGTGTAATCCTTCGGTTTCTATCGAGATGGCTCTTGCTTGTGAAACGGAATGTGCGCACGCGTCGTCTGCCGCGCGGTATGCGCCCGCGCGCGCGTACTCGCGTTCTCAATCATTTATCGATCAATTACTACTAGGTACTTACTACCGGTGTACGGAAGATCTGCTGTTCAAACCAGTATCTCGACTTATTGGAAACAACGCAAAGTATCCTAATACATCATCATTAGACATAGTGCAGATGCCTCTATCTAGCAGTTGGCTTTGATAGGATTGCGACAGCCTATGCCACCCTGATCTTCGATTGTCCGCATCGCACTACTGCACAGTTGTCCTGCATATATCGTCAGTCCGTGAAGTTTCAGGGTGTCCTACACTACATTTGCCCATTCGTGGCAAATGTATTCTCAACTCTAGAACACGTCTATCCCAACGATTATCGGCTCTAAGACCAGCCAGTCATAGCCACTTCGTTATATTAGACACACGTAAAATAACGTGCCAACGTGCAGATTTGGCACTTAACAAATCAACACGTTGTTCAATTTAAGAACACCCCAATAACATTTGATATTGAACATGTTTATTACAATGTCTAACATGTATGACACTTGATGACCATGTAAGATAAACCTTTAAATAGATCAAAACAATAGTTTCAGAAATACTGTTAATCATAAAAACCTTAGTCACTGTTTTGCTTTTCACGGCTCGATCACGCAATAGCACTAAGTATTGACATGCTAATATGGGTAACCAGAGCATTTCTCTTACGATATCATAGACAAAGAACAGTTTCACTTTATTAGAAGGATAAGATAAAATTGATCACTGCCTATTCTTTTTGCTAGGCTTTTACGTTTAATTTATATAATGAACTGTCCTTGTCCACTCCTAAATCTGTAGAAAAGCCGTATATGTAATAATTTCGTTTCTTTTAGTTTCTTAGCACGTGATAATTGTTCATGCTGCAAGCATTCCCTTCAGACCTTAGTCGCCCTTCTCCTTTTTTCTGTTTGTCTTTATTATTTTGATTATCAATGTCTGTCTGCATTAATCTACTATTGAGCAAAAGCTTTTGTTTGTTTATAAATTCAATTTTCTTCGATCTCTTGCTAGTGTCATTTATCTGTCTGCTACAGCTTTAAACGAATCTTAAATAAATCTTTAGAGTATTTTTGCTGTCATATCGCGTCGAGTCACGCTTAATTCATTAACTTTACGTTATCTATCTCCTAGCAACTAACAATTTGGTCCGTCAGCCTCATTTGGCTTTTGTGAGTGAGAGCCATTCTTCATCCTTTCCGAACTTACATCACGGTAAGTATTTATACTGTTACTCGTACGAATTGCCAGGAGTCTAACTCTATGTCAAATTCTCTGTATGGTTGTACTAATCACAAAGCTAAGCTATGGGTCAAAAATATCTTATATCTTGTCAACAACGAATCCTGTGTACGTTACGTTAGCAGCTCCAATTAATAAAGAAAGGTGTAAAAAGTAGCACAAATAATATTTGGCGTAACCATCCGCAATTTCCTCATTAGTTAAATTTTTTAGCACCCACATTTCCTCCACTCCACGACTGTTTTCTACAGGTGAACCAACTTACCTGTACAAATGGTCAAATAATGGAACTAACAATTTTAGACTGGTGACTACTCGCTTCGCTTAAAAATATGATAGTGGCTCCCATCACTAACGTCTACGGTTATTTTGATCGCACTGTACTAACCGCAGCGCCTGTTCCGCGTTGTTCACTTCGTCGTGACAAACAGAATTCAAATTTTCACGCCCACTTGCGCGTAGGCATTTCTCTCGATCTTCGTTTTCTAGCAATACTACGCCAAATTATGTGTTGTGTAACTATTTAGTAAAAGGCTGACAAATTACCGCCATTGCATAACCGATGAGAGCTGCAAAGATGAAGACGCGACAAAAACAATATAATTTGCATATTTATTATCATATTAATTAAGTATATTTAGTTTATTACTTATTGTTATTGTTTTTCAATCTGGCATCTTCTGTTGCCTTATATAAGATTTTTAATGTTAACAACGTTATCATTAGTCAAAAGTTTAATTCCTGTAACAAATAGTTTTATTTGCCGCAATTAACTAATGTTTTATTTTTACGGTTTAGACCAAATCAAATCATTTTGATTTGGTTGATAGATATGTTGTCAATTGACGGTGAAGCCGAAGGGAAGTGAAGCTTGAATAGGAACTGACTCACAAATGAGACTCCCGAATCACACCGATAGATTACAGAATTCGGTACCAGCTGTTTGGCTTTGGCTGTTTGGTAATAAGCCGAGTACTACGAGTAGAAAGCTATCGCGCGATGTTTTCATTCAGGAAGCTTATAGCTCAAGCTCGTTGTTACGATTTCAAACCATGCCCGCCCTGAACCGAACGCGCTAACCATCGGGCTGCCATCGCTACATCATACTATAAAACGTACGTATATAATACACACATTACTAGACTCAGACGCACGGGTGATTTCATCTGCTATATTGTATGGGTGGGGTCATTGTTATGTCAATTTCTCACGCAGCCTCTTACTTTCTTCTGGGACTGGCAGCCATAATATATAGTTTAACTTAGCGATGGTAAAAAGCTCGCTACATGCGAGATCAATATGGATCATCGCATGTCGACGCCACACGTTCACTTTATCATTATTATCGTGAAAACTGGAGCATCTCTAAAATAACTCGAGTTACTGCGCATGCATAATTTGCTCGCCTATCTCGGCATTGTTGGTGGCTTTTATTCTGTTTTTATTAGGGTTCCCGAACGGTCTCCAACTTATAGTGCCTGTTATTAAAACTACGCTATATGCCTTACTTACATTCTACCTTTTCAGAGATAATATTTTTTATTTAACCTTTATTGTCCTGCTGGGCAAAGGTGGCCGCCAATTTCTTCCAGTTGTGTCGAACTTGCGATCTTTTTTAAACTTCCCAAGTTCTTCGCGCCATCGTGTCGGAGGATGACCTCGGGGTCGACAGTTCAGGGGCACCCAATCCGTAGATACCTTTGCCGGCCTGTCCGGGTGCATTCGGCTAAAGTGGCCCTTTGTTTCCCAAAGGATATCAGTAAAAATATTTGTGATACCCTAATTAGCGGTTGTATTTGAAATTTTCACAGAATATAATATGTTATTGAACCTTACAAATAATAGAAAACACGAAAGGGCAAACAAGAAACATGTCCTACAATAGAAACTATAATAAATCGTTTTAATAAAGCAACCGTCTGACTTATCCGTCTTCTTAGGTTATAGTGCCTAATTTGTTGTTATACAACAAGTCGGTAATAAAACTGGGCCAATTTTAATTATTCATTCGTTCATGGAATCATTAGTTCGACTCGGTTTCGTACTCTTCGTGATTCCGGACAGAATCAAATAAAACTCGTTTTTTATTTTTGTTTATTTTGTGTGCCGATACGGAACTCTCCGTGCGCGGGACCCACTTCCACTTGATCGGTTTTATTTCTTATGCATTTTCTATGATTAGCAAACCGCTAGAAAATTATGCTGTTTCGTCGCTGTAAAGTTACCCAACTGTAGAACTGCTTGTCATACTTTAACAAACGTAAGCTCATTTTAAACATTAATATTGAGTGAATTATTATTGGCATCATTTGTATTGAAACCTGTCGGAAGCTCTATACGATTGCGACAGTCACGTTTCGATAAAATTAATTTGTCTAAAGTTTTTTGCTATTTCTAAACTGTGACTTTTAACTTTTAAGTCAACCAATTACAATATTGGTTTAGCCTAGTTATCGGACGGTAATGTTTTATTTACTGCTTCCTCTTGTCTTGTTATAAAGTTATGTTTATAAATACGACAATGTTATGTTGGGAAAGCAACGGTAACAAGCATAAAGACATCCGCGAATAATACATATAGGTACTAATATTGGTACCAACCACGTCTCACATTTATTATGCATTCAGTGTTATAATGACATTTATCTATAAACGTGGAAAAAAAAGATCTAACCATTCATTTATGTTATTTTACTAAAGTGGAACATGAATCGGTAAACGCAGCGAATATTCAATGTGTAACAAAAAGGTTCAACAATAATGAAGGATAATGCAAGTACTCATCATTATGATCAACCTAGAAATCGAAAAAAAATACTGCTATTCCATACAAAAAGTTCCTTGCCCTTGGACAAAATGTGTCTGATCAACTGATTTTATGTTCGCGATTTCATAATAAAATAGCTCTAAAATAGTTACCATTCTTTACACATTTATAATGTTTTTTAAAAACACGCTTTTTTATAATGTTTTTTAATTTTTTTTTTGACCTTTTAGATTAAGGTTGTTAGGGACCGGCACGTATTGTGATATATGACCATATTAGATAGGCTTGTAGTTGACCCCGCAATAAATAGCAGTAAGCACGTTCACAATAAAATGTTATAAAAAGTCGTCTGAGCATAGACACACATAGTAGGGACGGGTTGGACGCCATTTTAAAATGTCTCCCATTCGTCGGTGCCAAAGAAACGCATTAACACCGATGTCGGCACAGTCTGCGACGCACGTCCGACGTGATCACTTGAGTGCAAAATGGCAAACTGTGTGGTGAAGGGTTGTACGAATTACATTTCAAAGTGCAGTAAAAAAAGGTGGCGTTTCTTATGACCGGCAAATCAACATTTAAAGTTAACTACGCTTGCTTTTACACAAAAACTTTTATATTTAGGTAATAAGTAAGTCGTTGCTAGTTTCGTACAGTTTGCGCTTCTTCTACCACGCTTTACTGGCGCTGCACGTAGTGACCGCCAAATCCGAGAGATGGCGTAGACTTTTTGTCAAAGAGAAATTAGTCTTACGAGGCGCATCTAGATATATAAATCATTGCGTCAGAGATAAAAATATATCTTGACGGTCCTCATGGTATACGTTATTCCTTGCTTTCTTCTTTCTTCTTATTGCAAGCTAGTTTAATAGGCGTGTGGCCTAATGTTTAATTTATGACAATTAATAGGCTTATTGATGAATGTAACTAAATACATTATACATACTGAAAAAATAAATTGTATTGGCTGTTAAATCTCCGAGATATGAGCGTTTAAAGTTTTAGGTGGGGATAGAGAGGGGATGCTCTATCCCTTTCTCGCAAAGCACGTGTTAGTATAGCATTTGTATGCCGCGCCTGAGGCTTTACGTCATAGCTCAGTATAGCGCGCTCTCTGTCTAGCTTGAAATTAAAATACTTAGAGCTTATTTATTTTTGAGTTATTTAAAATTTTGTTTTCGTTGATAGGCTCTATTGATGATCAGCTTTTTTATGAGGTATTAAAAAAATAGTAGTCATCATGCCTATTCTGTCGTACTGTTGTTAAAACAAACGACTGAGCTAGTTCTGTTTTGTAGATTCCTACAAAGAGACACCAGAGTCGCAAAAGATTCGCTCTTATGTAAAACTATCGTCAACCCTGCAGAAAATGTAGTTATTAGATAACTTGAAAGTACATAATCTCGTGTGATTGTCATCGGAAACAATAGGATGCGAGTACAAGTGAAAAATTTAATTAAACGAAAGTAAAAGTTTACTTAGACATGAGAAACTTTGCTATTGGGTAATCTCTAACAGTGACTACTTGGCGCAACATATTCTGCTTTTCGGAGCATTTGTAGCGATGGCAGCTCAGGGGTTAAGTTGCCCGATTCGCCGCAGGGCGTGGTTTCAAATCCCAACATTGGGCTTGGGTTGTCAGTGCTGTCAGTGAAGGAAAACATGGCGATAAAACCATCGTGGTGGTAGGGTAATTTTCTGGAACTAACCCGAAGTTGAAAATCTGCCCTTCAACGAGTAATTTCTTTTTCCAAGCTAGGTTTGTTTACCAACTTTGACCACTCTGTCACTTACATCAGGTGAGCTGTGGTCAAACATCTAGCTGGTCAATATGGGTCTTCAATTCTAGAGTAAACAGGTTTCTTCTAGATAAGCGTGCTCCATCTTAAACCGTAGTTGCTTAAGGCGGGCTTGTAGCATTTTTGTACTTTTTTTAAATGTGGAACAAAACCTTAATAAATCCTGAATATTGAACCAAAAAATTTTGTTTTTAAATTAATCATATATTACATATAGAAAAAAAAACAAAGTAGACACAAAATCGGCATTTCGATTAGATTATGAAACCACGTAAAATTTACACTTACTAATAGATAGAATTATTAACTAAGGATTATACTAAATAATTATGAATGAAGGATTATTTAGTTTGTTTTTGTAATATTGTTCAAAACAAAGAAAACCCTTGTACATTTAACAATTCAAAGCGCTTGCGCCTTCTCCTCTCTCTCGCTCGCGCCTACCGTTTAGTGCCTATCGCTTACCCGCCTGGAAGTACCTCGCTACAAGCGGGCCTTAACATCAGAAAGAAAGTGATAAAACGCACGCCTATATAGAATTTAAAAAAACATAGAATCAATATCGCATAGTTTACCGCGTGCTAAAATATCTGGTACATTTTAAATGTTCTGAATTCACACCATGTTAGAAACTCTATGAACATGATATATAACTACGCATACAACACAACAGGTGAAAAGCGCAACAAATGGACTGTGACGTGAAATTCGAACAATGCTTCTTGATTACGAATCGAACTATTCAATGGACATTTATTGAATCGAGTCAAGTTATATGATTCTCTACCGCGAATGTGCACCTGCGACATTTGGCATCATTCGGAAAAATATTTCGTAACTAGTTTTTAAGGGCACACTCACACGAATGCTGCTAATGACTCTGCGGTATTCATATAATACGCTTTTTAAAAACAAAAAACAAAACAACCGACTTCAACTTCGAATACCTGGTTGACATCTTCATATTTTCTAGTAATTTTGATTTAAATACCAAACTACTGGAACGATTTCGATAAAATTCTATTCGAACCTCTGCAGGCCTAACATGCGCACCGCGAGAAAATTTTCTCGATTCTACAAAACAGGACAAGGCTACGAATCTGTATAAGTTTGTCTCGTTTTCGCACGACATAAAGACACGACAAAATTTTCTCGCAGTGCGCATGTTAGCCCTGCTGAAGTATTATCTACCCAACAAAAAAACGCATCAACTCACAAAAAGAAGCATCAAAGTCAGTCCATAATTGGCGGAGAAATCGCGTAACATACATACAAAAAAAAACTGTCGAATTGAGAACCTCCTTTTTTGGAGTCGGTTTATAAATAACCATACATAGCTGCTATACGATGATGTCCGATGCCGCCGCTACATTTTGTCGTCGTCGTTGTCTTCTTCATCTTCATCACGGGTGCAAAAGTGGTGCACATTAAATAATCTATAATAATCTATAGGCTTATGACATTTCCCCTACGCAGGTGGCCTAGTGCTACAAATTTCCCATAAAGTCCGTTTCACGAAAGAAGTCCCGCAGACGCAGCGCTGTATTCGCGCGACATAATATTGCCAGGGTTAAATATGGGGAAATCAGGGGAAATAAAATAAAATAAATAAATTGTTTCATAATATAATGTATTTTTAATATAGTTGCCTATTTGATGTCCGCTCAGGTCAGATTAGTGAAAAATAAATCTTCCTGTAATTTCCAAAATATAAAATGGAAATATTCGACCAACTTTAAATTAGAAAAATCAAACAACATTTAAAAGTTTTATTCAAAGTTTTATTGAATAATTATGATCGGTCATACTATGATCACTGTCAGAAGAGTGAATAGAAACAGAATCAGATTCTGTTTCACTATCACTAGCCGTGGATATAATAAATCGATCCATTTCTTCATCCATAAGACCATCGTTTTTTAAATATTCTTCCTCCAAATGCTGTACATGTTTACACTGAGCTGCCCAATCTTCCGCTGTAACAGTCTCAAAAGCCTCTTCTGTTAGGCGTACAATTTCTTTTGGATCTTGGCCTACGTTTTTATCTGCTACCCGTCTCTTAACAAGGCTCCACATTTTTTCGATCGGATTGAGATCGCAGTGGTAAGGCGGCAATTTTAGCAATTCATGATTGTGAGATTTTAATAATGCATCCACGACATATGTAGGTGGACCTTTGTTTTGTTTAATTAATTCAAATAATAAAGCTTTTGTCCAAGTATCTTCAAAATGTACACCCTTGTCTCGCAGCCATTCCTGCATGTCACGTTTAATACTTGACATTGTAGGCGCTTTATTTATTTGAGTGCAGTGATACGGAGCATTGTCCATTACCACAAGTGACCTTTCAGGTAGGTTAGGAATGACTTTTTCACTCATCCATTTCAAAAAATTTGTTGAGTTCATTTCATCGTGGTAATCTGAGGATTTGGATTGGGATTTGAACATTAACAACGCACCATTAATAAAACCATTTTCAGTTCCCGCATGAGCAATTATCCAACGACTCCCTGATGACTCTGACACGAACATCCCAGGCTCCTCCTCACTTTGCCAGCAACTTTTAGCATGATAAGTGTTGTGTATATAGGTCTCGTCTAAATATACTACAGGTTTTTTCTCCACATTGCGATTTCTTCGGATTCTCTCCAAATATCTTGAACGCCATGCGGTAATATCATAACGTTCCATAAGTAATTTACGTTTCGATTGGCATCGCTTATACTTGAAACCGATACTTTGCAATATACGGTGCAATGTTGTGATGCTCCCTTGAAAATGTATGTCTTCTCTCAAAGCTACACGTAATTTAGCCAATGTTGGTAATTCTTTCCTCACAACATAAAAACTGTGAATTGTTTGCCGTATAGCGCACAAATCAAATCCATCCAAATCGAACTTTTTGGTATGCGGGCGACTCTTCCCTGGGGTGACAATAACTTTAGAAGTACTCGCCGCTGTTGCGCCTTCTTTTGTAACTCTCGTTACAGTTTTCTCTGACACACCTGCAATAAAATGAACAAGTTTGAATTATTATTTTCGTCTTTAATTACATTATTGTTGAATATAACTTTACAATTTTTTGTTGTGTTGTGTTAATTCCTTTTAAAATTTTCCTTAATAAATATCATGCATTAAAAAACTTAATTTCAATCTGTAAGAAATCAATCGGGGAAAAACCAGTATATGGCAGCCCCAAAATTTACCTGTCATGGCGGCGACTCTCTTGCGAACATTGTTTAATGGTATTAAAACACCTTGATTCTTGTGTTCCGCTTCACAGAACTCCTTCACCTTTAATATCATTTCTCGACCTGCACTTTTTACAACTTTTGGCATCGTAAATAAACCTTATAACGCACTAATCCAATAATAAACTCAGAAAATATCTACCACAACAAACGCACCTTGATAACATCGACAAACGACAACATGGCCGACCTCCCGATCTGTCAAATTTAGTTCCATAAATGTCCGCGGGACTTTTTTCGTGAAATGGACTCTACCTCCTTGTATGAACTAGGCCAAAATGTCACATGCCTTTATAAAACAAAAGTCACGCTTTTTTTTTCTTAGTTGCTGGCTTCGCTCGTTGTGCATTCTGCCAGTGTCAAGCTTATGAACTTTCAAGTTTTTTACTAAAATCAAGTCAAATATGTCATGAAATCACACTCACAGTCAGTTACACGAAATTAGTCATAGTCGAATCCAAGTCATGCCCTAGTAAAGTTGTGACGACTTTACTATGACCTTTTACGGAGTTTTGAAAACAACACAAAAAGACATGTTTCATCACATTATATCACTTGCCCACACTCGTGCATGTAATTCAACACTCAATGAATAAAACACCACCATTTTTAGTCATTAATTTCGCGAAAAAAACAAGTTTAAGAAATTAATAGAATGCAACGACATGATATATCCCAGTTCCCGCCAAAACTAAAAAAAATATACGGTTAACTCACAAAAAATATTTATAGACGCTACGGAGTTTGCTGGGTCAACTAGTAAGCTAAAATTATTTACCTAATTAGTTCATAGACATGTGGGTTTTTTTCTTTCAGATGGGCGGTGTCCACCGTGATGACGCGACAAAACAACATAGTCTTGGACAACAACGAAGTCACTGCCTTTATCCCACTCTGGGATATGTGCAACCATGAACATGGGAAGGTAAGAATGGCGTTCATTTGTTTTTTTTTTTTACCTCTCTACTTCGGTAAGATTCTGTTTATCATTCGACATCTGAATGCAAAAGCGCATTTTGTCCGCTAGCGTGGAAAGAGTTTTTAAAATTCGAAGGTATTTAATAATTTTCTACACCGCCAGTCCACTGAATGCATAAGTAATACTTATTTCATGTCAGTGCGCCAACATCATTTTTAGAATAATCGCACTGGCCAGCACGAAAAAAAAAACATAAATTATTTCAGCTGTTTTTCTTGCATCTAGTATTTTTCTCGCTACAGTGAGGTGAAAAGTTGTGTGTTTCGCTCGGCAGTACAAGTACTCGCGCCAAAAAACGACTTGACAAACAACTAAAGTTGTTTGTTAAAATAACTATTTCCATTTGAGCCTTAAATTGCTTATTATAATTATTCAGTGTTATGCGCAACGGTATCACTAATGGAGGTCGTTGCACTCATCATTATGAACAACTTGTACTAGAGGATCAACCCTGAATACGTGAAAAAAACATTTGTTTCATAGAAAAATGTAATTCAGCCTCGACAAAATTTATGGGCCAGCAAATATTTTTCTTTTCTAATTGTGGCCCGTATTAAAAGATGTTCACAATGATGAGTTCAATGACCTCCTTTCGGCGTAATAATACCGTTACGCGTAACCTAACCATGTATAATATTATATTCAGATAACCACAGACTACAACAAGGAGCTAGCGCGGGGCGAGTGTTACGCGCTGCGCAACTTCAAGAGCGGAGAACAAGTGTTCATATACTACGGCGCGCGACCTAACGCCGACCTCTTCCTGCATAATGGGTAAATTAATACTCCGTTGCTAGATTCACATTGCAAGTTTCTTTTCCGAACGTATGTAGATTTCCTCACGGTGTTTTGCTTCGCCAAAAAGCAAGTGCTATACATAAACTCGAAAGAGCTCATTGATACAGGTCCATATCTTATACTTGCTTTGTATAATAGTAGATTATGCACTATGGGAATAAAACAGTGACTTACGTCGCGGGCGGCTTATTGAACCCTGAGCGTAAAGTGGGAGTTATATAGAGTCCTGGGTGAAGCGAGGGGTACAAGCTGCCCAAGACGAAGACAGGCTTTATTCCAGAGGAGTGTACTCTACTTTTCACACCTTCTGCGAAACAAGAAAAAGCCAGGGCTCCAAATTCACTGACAATCACAGGACCAAACACCGTCTTTTGTTTCACATTCTTTGTAAACGCACCATTTTTTTGAGTTCTGCTTATGGTGGCCAGTTCGATTTTCGAACAAACCTCTTTACAATGCCATATGGGCGTTTTTTTACTTAACGTTTTCCACGAGTTTCCACACGAATTTGACGTTCCATATTCAAATCACTTTATTCCTTAGGGAGTTTCATACAACTTTATATCCCCTAAGAGATAATGATTTACTTTACGTTGAGGTTGCATGATATGTAATTGGACAGGTGGTTCAATGGTGTGAAAACATAATTGTAGGCTACTTCTGTATCCCAACGGTCTCCGTAATATAGTGATTGCAACTTCGGGGCGCAACTACTAGTGTAATAAAACGAGTATCTTGTACCAGGATCATTCCCATGCATCATCATCATCATCATCCCGGAGACATCCACTGCTGGACAAAGTCTTCCCCCTTAGACCACCATACTGTACGACAATCAGCAATTTGCATCCACCGATTGCCCGCAAGTTTCAGATCCCGATTTCAGTTACCGATGCAATCGCAAATAATCAGTCGAAATTCGCCTACACAGTACGTCCTCATCTTTAGTTTGTTTATACCTACTTCGCATTTTAATAGTGTCAAAACTATCTAGACCGAGAAACATTAATTTGCCAAAAGGCTCGTTAAGTAAAACCTCGTCATTATGCAGATAATGTTCGCCAAGCGTGACTTTACCTCCAACTCAAAGAGCTTACAAGCCACAGACTTAGAAAGAACGAATAATGCAAGTTAATATGATAACAGTTTGTCTACAGTATCTGTAATTGAAATCGATATACAAAAATTATACTTCATTTAATGTGAAACGATTTGGTGTTTCCCAATAGATTCAATCGATCTAATACACTTGCATACACAATGCACTTGATCCAATAAGCATTTCGTCCAACTCGCAGTTGGTCAACACGCATTTCGTCAAATACCCAGATATACCAATTTTCATGGTTTTCCAAAAGTACGATATTTCCCTAGGCTAAAAATCCTGTTACGATTGAAGAAACTAAGTCAGAGCCACTAGAATCAGTTCCCAATCCAATTAATGTCCTGGGACCTGGTTATGTCCTAAAACTGCACGGGCAGCAGCGTCCTCTAGGTTAACGGTGGTGATTATCCTGCGATCCTTAAGTCGCTTGCCAAGCGTGGGTATTATCGATAAAGGGGGAGGCCTTCGTCCGGCAGTGGACGTCTTCCGGCTGATGATGATATCACACATTTATTACCCATCAAATAAACTACGATCGAGAGCCAATAAGAGCTAAATAAATTATTTATCCACCGACACACCTCGCAAGGGCAATGAGCAGGCCACATCGCCCGAAGAACTGATAACCGATGGCGAAGTAAGGTTCTTGAGTGGCGAGCGCGAACCGGAAGACGCAATGTAGATAGGCCTGCCCTCCCACCAGGTGGACCGACGACATTGTAAAAGTCGCGTGAAACCGGTGGAAGCAAATCGCAGGTTGTCGTAGTGTGGCGGTCTGAGGAAGCCTTCGTTCACCAGTGGACGTCTCCAGGCTGATGATGTTGATGAAATCATTTCTGCAAGTTTGACATACAGTTTGCGTTGCCTATCCTCTAAGTCTGCGTTCGGTTCACCACATAATTAGAATAGTACTGTTCCTGATACATAACCGAGTGACGTAACATAAATCCAAGTCACATCCAAGTTATGATCGATTATGTCACGACGGTAATGTGATGCTGACGATGTGGCGTGTTACACTTTTCTGTTATGCAACTAAGGGCTATATCTAAATTGCTTTAAATTTTAAAATCCCACTTCGGGATCTAATAGGCCTCTAGCCTCAAAAGGTGCATAAAACAAAGCATAATCGGCCTTTTTAATTGTCCGCTGCTAGACATATGTCTATCATCGAAGGGCGAATTGATGGATTCAGATACGTCATTGAATTTCTTCTCTTCTCTTCTCTTCTCCGGGATTATGCAGGTTCCCTCACGATGTTTCCCTTCATCGGGAGGAAACTTGTTGTACTATAAGTACCTATATCTTAATCAAATCAAATTTATTTAGTTTTATTCTGAATAGGCTTGTCTTTGACTACACCCTGCCTGATGGTAGGCAATTTTTCGGTCTAGGATAGAGCGCGCTTAATTAGATAGAATCTATTTTATGAAAATGTCTACATTTTACCTATTTACCTATACCTGTAAAAAGTAAACAAACAGTAGTGTGCAAGCATTACTGTGTTCCGGTTTCAAGGGCAATGTTACCAGACAAATTACTGGGTATGAAGAGATTTAACATCTAATATCTCAGGGTGACGAGCGCAGTGCAGTGCGGCGCAGGATTGTGATTGTGTTAATGGCAGGTGTGACGCTTACCACCAGGTGAACGTCTTGCCACTTGATTGTATTTAAAAAAAACCTGTTTTTTATTTGTGTTTATTACCTTGTGTGTATTATTGTGTTTTTGTTTATGCTATCATATTCCAGTTTCGTATACCCGGACAACCAGCACGACAGCGTCAGCTTGACCCTCGGCGTGAGCGCAGGCGACCCGCTCTGTGAAACAAGGATGTCGCTCCTCAGCAAGCTGGGGCTCGCCGGCGTGACGCGCTACACGCTGTTCCGTGACAACCCTGTCAGCGCCGAGCTGCTGGCGTTCATCAGGATATTCGCCATGAACGAAGGTATTGTTTGATATTGAACTCTAACGTATGCTGGATAACTACGAGACTTAGCAACACACTGCGTTTTGCCGCTAGGTGGCGTATCGCCTTTGCGGCCATAGTCAACTGTCAATGTCATACATTTTGTTGTTTTTTCTACAATTTAATGGTTTTACTCTTATTAGAATCGGATTACCATAATAACGAGAGAGAGTGACTTCTTCGGCCGGGCATCTTATCGATACATATTAGTTTTTATTTTTCGTTGTTTCCAAAATAATGTATTCCGTAATATCACAGCTGCACCCTGGTATGCTAAAACAACAGAGATACACGAATATCTAGACATGCAAATGGTTAAAGAGGAAATACAGTACTACAGTAAAAAATACAATGCAAGACTAGAATCACATGTCAACAAGCTAGCCTCACAGCTCGCTGACACAGGAAAACAGAAAATAATATTTTTAGTTGCAATGTGTTGCCACGCCACAACGCGACATACTTCAGCAAGTATGAAATATAATATTATAAAATTGCATAGCAAGTGTGTTTGGAAGCAGAAATGGCAAACGACAAATCTTATTTTTCACACAATTGTGAGTTATGACGTGCTTTCTGCTTCTGTATGCGGTATGTACACTGTCGGCGCATGAACTTATCCCACCAGGTGAAGTCGGCAAAGCATCTTTCTTCCTCCACTTTGTTACATTCTGTAATAGTTCTGACTTGACTACATAATTATAACAATACAATATTTTACTAGAACTTTTGCTAAAGATAGCTTTACCACTTGTGTCTAATGAAATCTTGGAAGATTTGCAAAATTATTTGTTCACTTATACTTACGAGTTTCGTCCATGGAGATAGTATTAATAGGCTATTATTTTTTTCGTCGTCATCATAGGCAGTTGGACCTGGGTATGAAACCATATCTAAAACATCCTAAAAATGCAGCCTAAACCGCCGGAGGACGGGCAGCAAGCAGCGTCCTCTCGGTTAACGGTGGCGAGCATTCTGCGATCCCCAAGCTGCCTGCCAAACATGGGGATTATGGCAACCCCTTCCTATTATGGCTTACGTCCAGCAGTGGAGGTCTTTTGGCCGCTGATGTTGATGACAGGCAGTTCACTGATCTTCTTTTCTCAGCGCCAATCAGATGCACTTGTTTCCACAGAATTTTCGAATGACATTTCACCACGGCATCTGATACACTTTTACAAGTGGTTGTTCACCGCCACACAAACACACACACTTCTACAGGTTTCTTATACTATTTTCAGGTGGTTGTGTAGTTACCAAAACTGTTTACTATGTTTCCAGAGGAGCTAGCGAAGTGGCACTCGGCAGGCTCGCCCGGCGAGCTGGTGTCGGCGGACGAGGCGAGCGCGCGCGCGGTCGGCGCTGCCCTGGACCGGCGCGCGCACGCCTACCTGCGCACGCGGTGCTCGCTCATCCGCGCCGCTTATAAGGAGGACACGGATGGGGAACCTGATCATGTGCACAGGTAACTAAATACAGGGTAACACGGAAAGGTATTACTAAGCGCAAAGAAGATCATTGTTCTCATCATTGCGAATGAGTTACCGTCTTATGTATAAAATACTAAAACCTATTTTTAACATTAGAACCTATTTCAGTTAAAATGTGTTTTGTCAATTTCTTTCGAATTATGAATTGAAGTTAGAAAAAGAAGAGACATATAACACTTTTATAACGTGTTTTATTTTATGCATAAGTCGGTTAGTATATAGCCAATCCTGAATTCGCAACGGTTTTTTAAATATTTATACGGGATTTATTAACGTTTAATCCAGGCCTGGCCAGTCCTCTAACGTATCACAAAGTTGCCAGTATTTAGAACTATTTCGATAGTGGCGCTCCTATTAATTTCTAATGTTTTTTGCCAAAAGTATTTCTAGCATCTAACGGAGGTTTGTTTTAACGCCATCTGTAAGTGTTGTTACGCACTACACGCATACATAGTTTGGTAAACACTCGGTGGCGCTACTAGTAGACATTTGTATGTACAGTATACTGGCAAAGGAATAGTGGCATCAAGAAGGCAGTTTTTGTGATGGTTAACGCTACTCGAACATTACGTTGACGCTAATGCAACTACTAATTCGTTTTTGTAGCTTGGCCAAAAATACTTGAAAAGGAAACTCTTTTCTCCTGGCAATACTGCAAGAATCACCTTAGACGTAGGCACTACGGGGCTGCCAGTATATAGAAATATTTGCGATAGTGGCGCCCGTTTTAGTTTGTATATTTTTTTTCATTACTCATACTCGGAAAGTAGGTCTGAAGCTGCCTGAGGAGCGGGTTGAAAGTAATACATTGCAGCCCTAAGGAGAATCAGTTTCAACTGACAGTGACAGTTAACAAATGACACACACAAATTATAAAAAAAAAACTAGTTCTATTTTCACATAAATCTGTATTGAACCATGTTCCAACTTTTTTTTTCTCAGAGGTTTATGGTCTTCACTTCTCGTGAAGTGAAGACGTGCATTTCCCAGTGTCAGTTTATTTTTAGTTTCCTTGTATTCGTAATGAAAAGCACAGTGTTTACCTCGGGGTTAAAGACTTATTACTCGGGCGCCAAACCCCGTCATTGAGTTAATTCAAAGTTACTTTCACCCTAGGATAACAATGTACTATTGCTAAGCTATACTTAAAACGTTATGCGAAAGCTATGAGAGAAGCCTTAATTATAGCGTAATTCACCTTGTTTCAGGAAAAACATCAAGCTATTGAAGGAAAGCGAGGTACAAACACTAGAAGGTGCCATCAAATATTTAACAGCAACCATAGAAAAGTTATCCACCGACGACAAGCAGTAGTACGAATTTTTAATATTTTATGCGCCACTAAACAAATCATGACAGTATTTTGAGTTTCTACGACCTCGTAAGTTAATTTTTAATATTAGTTTTATGATTTACATAGGCAACGAATTTTATACGATCAAAAGCTGTTTTGTTATTATTTTGTAAATGTGATTTTTTTGTGGGTATAATTTTGTTGTAATTAGATTACAACCAATTATGTAGGCTTTAGTTGATAGATGTAAGCTTCAATCATTATTACCATTGAACTCATAAAAAATGGGAGATACGACCGTGCCTCGAACATGGCAATATCAAATCAGGCGGACCGGAAATGTTACCGGAGAAATTACTGGGCATAAAGAGATTTCACATCTAATATCTCAGGGGGACGAGCGCAGTGCAGTGCGGCGCAGGATTGTGTTCGCAAGTTCACAAGTCCGGCACTGGTACTGTTATGTGCAGGCGTGACGCTTTACCACCAGGAGACCGTCTCGTCACTCAAAACCAATTAAAATAAATGCGACGTGTCCTGATTAAGTCTCACTCGAAACAGGAGCAAGAAATGCTTTGCAATTGTCTGTTGTTAAAGTGTACGCACTTCTCGTGTGAAACATTTTCTCCACATTATATTATCGTTATATTAGAGCGGACCCCGACCCCATCTCCGCTTATTTATTTAAATGAATGAATGAATATATATGGCCTTGTATTTAGGGTTGGCGGGGCCACTTCTTATTGCCTTTTTATCTTCTGTCTCGTATCACACCTCCCTGATTCAGAATAAGGCATCTTAAACGACGTGAAACGTATTACGTTTCACGGTGCCCTATAAAATTGTTTCATGTCCTCGTCTATTAGACTGCAAAGCAAAACGTGGCTATTATTCAAAATATGACATGTCAGCTATGGCCGTTGTTAGATTGGATATATTATGTACTTAAGTACCAATGTTTTTATTGTGTGAAAATTTTAATATACGCATCGTGTTTTCTTTAAGGATTTGTTTGTCTTATAAAAACACTTTTACACTCATAGCTACAGAATGGGCATTTTCACACTGACCAGAAACGATATCGTTTCATACAATTAGTACACACGCTTTCACACTGACAAACGATAATGACTGTTTTCACACTGACAAACGATGTCGTTTGTCAGTGTGAAAGCGTGTGTACTAATTGTATGAAACTAGCACTCCAACGATATCGTGACGATATCGTTTCTGGTCAGTGTGAAAACGCCCAATATCCTGTGTTGGAAATGCCGTAGAACAGACTCGAATACATATAAAACTCTACATCCAGGCGTTTCAGTCCATTTCCGTTTTTTTGTATTGGTAGGGCACTACTGCAGAGTCCGCCTGGGGAAGTACCACACCTTTGCCAGTTATTCAACCGCCAAGTAGTAGTGTGCAAGCATTACTGTGTTCCGATTTGAAGGGTAATTACGACAAGATAAATTACTGGGTATGAAGAGATTTAACATCTAATATCTCACGATGACGAGCGCAGTGCAGTGCGGCGCAGGATTGTATTTGCAAGTTCACAGTTTTGGCACTGCTACTGTTATGGACAGGCGTGGCGCTTACCACCAGGCGAACGTCTCGCTAGTCTCGTAGTTTATAATAGTATTTTTTTTAAACGGCTGGTTATCGAGCCTGTGGCCGCCTGTGGCGCTATCACTTCTCTACCACTTCGCTATCACTTGGATCTACGAACTCTCCTTTAAGAAGAAACAAATATGTTAGGGTTTTAGCGACAAGACAACTTTACGGTAATACAGGTCAGCCGATTTAGATAAAATATGACAAACACATCAACATCCACAAGACTTCCATGGATTATGGGTTCCATAATCCCCATATATGGCAGACAGCTTGGGGATCGCAGAATGCTCACCACCGTTACCAGAGAAGACGCTGCTGCACGTCCTCAGGAGTTGTGGATGCAGTTATAGCTGGTCTCACGACAAAGCACGAGTATAATTATCTGTTAAAAGTGTTCAATATATTTTAAATATCAAGACTTGCCAAGGTATAAATCATACCTACCTCACAACCTTATAGCTCAGTTGGTAGCATGCCTGCGTTCAGAGCTGTAGGGCGTGGTTTCGATCCCCACCAAGGGCAAATTTTTATGTGGCGAACATAGATGTTTGTTCTGTGTCTGGGTGTAGTATGTATTATAAGTATGTATATACAAAACAAAAAGTATATAAGTATTATATCAGCTATCTAGTTTCCATATTACAAGCTTTGCTTAGTTTGGGGCTAGATGGCGCTGTGTGAAATTAATGTCCACCACTGATATATATATATATATATACTATATATATATATATATATATATATAGAGGACAAAATATCTCATAAATAATAAAACACGTAATTATTCTTATTGTTTCTTACTGTCAATAATTACAAAAAACATCGACCAAAACACACTAGACCTTAAATTATTCTACTATTTACAAGGTTGGAAATACTAAAGTAAAATTAAATAATGCGTATAAATTAATCCTTAACTAACATAGCTGTAATCGGAAGTACAAACTCACTCTGAAACTAGGTAGTAATTAAATCTACTGTTTCTTAAAATATTTTATCACAAAACGTAAAAATGGTAGACAAACGGAGGAAAATATTTTATGGAAATAAAATAATAGTCCTCTCTATTTGTCCTTACATAAACTATTTATCTCACAAGAACGAACATTTGAATTGATATTAATTACAAAAAAGGTTTCCTTATGAAATATTATTAAAGGCCTGATTTCGGATTCTTTGACCTGTTATATCGGCAGAATCATTTAATTATAATTATTGTACATAGTTGTAACAATTATTATCGTAACATAATTTTAGAGGAAATTGGGACTAAAGAACCGCATCGTACATTCAAACGCTAGCCAATAGGCGTATTCACACTGCCACGACACGACACGGAGACGACACCGCCGCGATGCGACCTCGTGAGCTCGGATGATCCTCACGATATCGGTATCTGACACGATTGTAACCAACTGCTTTTTGTCACGCGCAGTAGTCTTGAATAGTCGCCTTGCGTCAGCAAAAGCTTACATCACCGCGCGATTCAAAAGTGGAATGGTGTACCGACTTGTGAGTCGTGTCGACGATGATTGTCGTGCCCTTCGTGCCGCACGATAATGATTGTTGAAGACGATGCCGTGGACGACAACGACACAGTGTGAAAGCGTTGTGTAGTAATTGTAATATGAAACTACAAGTCCGACGATATCGTATCGGTGTCATGTCGTGGTATGTGAAAACGCCCAATCGTGACAAGTATTGGACCTAATAATGCAAGTAGTCTAGACCTATTGTACTATTCCTTCAACTGTGTAACTAAATAATTTTCATCTCTATGACATGCTTCTGACAACTGTAGCTGTTAATTCAGATAGAACTCAAGCAAAATAACGACTTTGAGCCGGCCAAAGATAGGGAGGAGTGTCACCCTACAAGCACAATAATTATTGGACAAAACTTGGACAGCTCAAATTAATTGATTGATTTAATGGCGCTATACGCTTAGCCTTTGACGATTACAAGACCTACTATAATAGAATACATGCAAAAGTCTTTCATTATTTGATCCGTCCTTTATGCGGCACGTACGCGTTATGGTTAGCCATGGTCTCTCGTCGACAGCCTCTCGCGGCGACCAGGACTGCTCCTAATAACGCTGCGATTAGGACACCACATGAAGCCATGATGGCGGATAAAGCTGACGTCTTCATGCACGTTTGACCTTCAGGATACGCTGGAAACAAATGGAAAACAAATGTTAGAGGACAATGGAAATGTTGGTTCGAGGATAATGGAAAGTGTAGTAAGAGGGCCATGGAAAGTAGTAAGAGGACCATGGAAAGTAGTAAGAGGACCATGGAAAGTGTAGTAAGAGGACTATGGAAAGTGTAGTAAGAGGACCATGGAAAGTGTAGTAAGAGGACCATGGAAAGTGTAGTAAGAGCACCATGCAAAGTGTAGTAAGAGGACCATGGAAAGTGTAGTAAGAGGACCATGGAAAGTGTAGTAAGAGGACCATGCAAAGTGTAGTAAGAGGACCATGGAAAGTGTAGTAAGAGGACCATGCAAAGTGTAGTAAGAGGACCATGCAAAGTGTAGTAAGCAGACCATGCAAAGTGTAGTAAGAGGACCATGGAAAGAATGCTTAGAAGACAATGAAAAGATTGATTACAGGGCAATGAAAAGATTGTTTAGAGGGCAATGAAAAAATTGGTTAGAGGTAAATTAAAATATTGGTTCGAATACCATGATTAAAACCATGGTATTCGAGTCAATATTTTCAGGATTTTCAGGTCATACTAGAGGACAACAATGGAAAGATTGATTAGAGGGAAAAGATAGGTAAGAGAACAATGACAATATTGGTTGGAAAACCATGGAAATATTGGTTAGACGACAAGGAAAGACCGGTTAGAGGACAAGGAAAGACCGGTTAGAAGACAATGGAAGGATAGGTTAGAAGGCAACGGAAATACTGGTTAGAAGGCAACGGAAATACTGGTTAGAAGACGATGTAAAAATTGGCTAGAGGAAATGTAATATTATAGGCTTGAATACGCAAGCGGAGAACCGTTTGCTCTCTCTCCACTTTCTCCACCGGCATGGTACTCTATATTACGTTATTTCATATTACTGGAATTCTACATCTGTTCTTACCAGTACTGGAAGCTGTCTCTGCATCCTCCTCTCCCTCCTGCAGTACCCTGAGTGACTGGAACAGCGATATGTTCTCCGAGAGTCGCGGCGCTACGTTCGCTGCTAGCTCGGGAAGCTCCACGGAACGTCGCCGCACACTCTTCATGTTACGCCAGTGGCATGGCTGCGACTGGAAACATAGAACTAGTTCATAACCTGGATGTCACTTTATTCTATGGAAACCCACCAGTATTACTTAGTCTAGTAAATTAATTAATTCAATCTGTTGGATCATAAATGTGGTATATGCAATGTTTCATCCGCCTGCCAATCCTTGAACATACTTGGGTAGCGCTACAGGTATGAGCTAGCGTTAGTTTATCATTGGCTGGAATAATATTTACTCAAGCTGTCAAAGTCTGTGGTCGGTGCGTTTTTTTAATGACTCCATATTGTTCCTAATCATATAGACTAATTGACAGTACTTGCTTGGGCATACATTGCACCAACCTATGTTTGGCGTGATGTGGTTAAAGGTACAATAGGTTTTATGGTATTTAACTAGACACCAATCATGTGTATAGCTTGGCATACTTTTTTCTCGTTGCTATGCTGTGGTTAACGTCAAGTGTGTGAATTCATTTCCAATAGTCCGCTGTCGTACGATAGTGGGATTGAGCCACCAGTGTTATTGTTCAGTGTATTGGTACCTACATAGGTGCAATGCAATATTTCTTACTCGTTTTTACCAAGTGATACTTACTGGACATCTCCCGTGGCACATCCTGACGTCGCACTCGATGTAGAGCGCGGGAGAACCGGTGAAACGGAACGTCTTCATGTAGGCGTACACTTGCGTCTCGAACACGCCTGCCTCGGACCACGAGCCGCGGAACCGGGAGATGAGCTTGTCGTCCACTGGGCAGCTGGAACAGATCACGTGAACAAGCATCTCCATGAGTGAAACCATAGAAAAGCGAAGACCCTACTTTCCAGAAGAGTAAACCGATCACATTTTTTTTCGTAACGAGATGATTGGACGACCTTTCTAGCTTTAGTGTTGCGCGTCCGTTTGAGTAGATCATCTACTAATAATTATTATAAATGTAAAAGAGTACCTATTTATGTTTGGATGTTTTTACTAAATCACGCAAAAAAAACGGGTGAACGGATAGGAAGAAATTTGGCATAGAGCTTAGAACTTGAAATAACACATAGGCTACTTTTATTTTATTCCAGGAAACGCGGGTAAAACCGCGGGGCGCTGCCAGTAATATATAAGTATTTACGAAACTAAAAGTAAGTAAGTTCGTATAGGCTGAGTGGCCAGCCCTAGTGTCAGAGTTAATGTGCCGCCCGAAAGCCTCTGACATGGCTGACGGTTGTTGTTATAGAAATTAGAACAAACAACCGGGACCAACAATTTAACGTGTCATCCGATCCACGGTAGCACTCAGAAATAAATGCCACTCACGGGTCACCCATCCGAAGACTGACCGGACGGTTACGAAACTAAAAATTTAACAAAGTAAAGCGAGCTTTTAATATAAGTAATTTTTCCTTTGACGAGTTAAGGTTCGCACATACTACAGCCGCGACGGGCCGCAGCGCAACGCATTGCTAAAGGAGAAATCCTGGGACGGGCACTATTATTGTGTGAACCATTGGACATTAGGGCCTTTAGTGTCCGATTTTTGCAATGCAGCGTGTTGTGACGTGGTCCGCCCTTAACTCTCCTATTACTTAGTGATAACTTTATTTAAAACTCTTACAATAAAGTTGTGTGGAAAATTAGCGCTGACCTATCACCGCGTATAACTAACGCATCAAAACTAACGTTATAGGTACGTACCCGTATTCGTCTATCAGTTGTATCCTCTTCGTGGCACCATTGTGTGCGTAGCAATCATTCACCACAATGTCGAACCCATCTGAAATTCAAATTAGACTCTTCATAATAGCTAGTCAGAACATGGGCTTCAACTTTGAAACCGTTCTAAAGCGTTTTATCATAAGTTATCGTTTGAAAATCATTACAATTTTTAAGTAAAATCTCTTTAAGATTATTAAATAAGAGCCCCTGTGCTTACCTACATTACTGCATTTTTATTTTATGACGGATATACTTATAGCTCTATGTCATTACTACGTATTGTTGTCAATCGAACTGCCTTACGCGCGAATGTTATGTTTCAGTGCTAGCACGTTCCGAAAAACCTGCCTTAGTCCGTCCTCGTAATAAAATAATCTAACAGAAGACTTCTTACTTTCGCATTTATAGCTAAAGCTGTAAAAATACGAGAAACTGAAAAATCACGGGTTAAACGAGGCTCGGTTGTTCGGACATGTGCCAAGAGTCGGCGATCAACGACCTTGCATATCGAAATAGACGTAATATTCCGGGATGGCGCTACATCACGCGATTGAACCTGTACACCGTTACAATAGCGCCCTTAGATACGCCTCTAATTGATATCGGAAACATGTACTATCTAGTTCAGTAAGGTACCTTCATTCTATCGTTTATTAATTTGCAACAGAACGCAACGAAAGTTACTGTTAACTTTCGTTCTGTTATCGATTCGAGACGCCCTAAGATTTTGTACGGCATTGGATTTGATGGATTAACTGTTTGTGAACTTCATCTGCCTAAATATTACGCAGTTTTATGGGGGTCAACATTTTAATATAATTACAGACTTATTTATCTGCTCTACTTTGGTTTCGTGTTTGTAACTTGCAAGCTTAATCAATTGGCAAAACTAGATCGTCACTAAATAAAAAACGCTTCTTACTTAGGTATCTATATGTTAGTCAATTCTTTTATATAAGTTTAAAATGAAAGATTTCAAATATTTCTGGAATGGATAACTCTGGACTAATTAGCTTTAAAAACCAACGCAACGATGTCTTGGATAACGCTATGTTCGTGTTGTCCATAACATTTCAGTAAGTAAAAAAAACCATTTTATAACTAATGTTGTTTTGTTGTTGTTGTTGGAACCTTATGATATTTTTTTTGTGGGGAGACTTAAAGCTTCCTTAGGTATTTCAGTTTTATTATCTGTAGATAATAAGACGTTGCTTAAATTCCCCGATTTGCACATGTGAACCTACCCAAAAAAACTTTGTAGCTTATCCTAAGAACACGAGAAATAAAGCTGGAGATTCTTCTCCTAGAAGTTGTTCTTCTCTTAGACTTTTCTAAGTCTAAGTTTGTGTTTCGCTTTGGGAGAGTCCAACCTTTATCATGATTAAAGTGATTAAAAACATGATAATACGCTTACCATACGCGCTTCTCATATAGATGAGCAGTGTCAGAGGGTCTCCTACCCTCACGGGGCCAGATATCCTGGCGCCCGTCGCACCGTACCCTGATCTGATCTCCATGTAGCACTCTGGCGGCTGCAGTGTGAACACCACGGGGTTACCTGTCGCTACCCTGGAAATTCAACAAGTGATATGTAAGTAACCCTACCTGACCTGATAATATTTAATCATTAGGCTATGATACTAATAACTCATAAACGTGCAAAAAAAATCCACGCTAACGCAGCGCACGCTACGTATTGCGCAGTTTTGTTCGTTAGTTCAACGCATTATTTTTTAAAAATTGTCCGATCGAGTAACAGTGCGACTGGTTAGGATTTTTTATATAAAAAAATCCCATCGAGTGACAGGTGAGGCTGTTACTCGTTGGGAACAAACCCAATAAACTACAGCTTACTGATGTTATAACAACCGCAAGGGTTTTTCTAGTCTGCACGTTTGAAAAATGAAAATGAAAATAATTTTATTTACATAAACATAAACCTATATAACAAATAAAATTAATAATTAGATATTCGGTAAGTAGTAGTAGTAGTTTACTTATCATCTTTATGTAAGAAGTTCTCGACAATCGATAAGGACAATATGAGGTGCGCCTCCTACGCCCTTCTGTATTCCCAGTGGTTTTTACAAGTATATAAAACCAAGATTGACTAGTCCTAGGCATCGAAGTTTTTAGAGGAACCGAAGATATCTGATTTGAACGAAAAACTGTCAAAATGAGAACAATTATAATAACGACCTTAAAAGAGATATGTTTGAGTAAAAAATCTAGTAACAAGTTATATAAATTATCATTTTGTTACCTATGCTATGCTTTTTTATTTTAATTACATCACCACGTATCACAAGAATAATTTCGAAAACCGGAAAGATACTCAGTAGGTAATTATTTAATTAAACTATTAATATAAATGCCTATCAGTAGAACATCAGTGGGTAGGTAATAATTGCGTAATTTTTCGTCAATGCGTTATTTTTAAACAAGTTATGAGGCGAGCAATTCACTCTCCTAATAGTAAACGTCCTGTTTACCCGCATGATTAATATATTTAGGTATTTGATTCACAAAACAGAATACACAATTGTTTTTTATTATTTCTCACATATAACACCTTAGCAACATAATATAAATCAAATATCAACGCAACTGTAATTTATGCAAGTGTTATTGAAACAAAATAAAAAAACTATGAACAAATGGTTCTCAAGTTTATGTCGACGCGCATTATGAAAATATCTGACCCAATAAGCACAGAAATCAGGCCACGTAGGTATAATCCATCCAGAAGCCTGTTATTATCCGACGAGATAGAAAGGGAATGTGTTTCAATAATCCATCAACTTGGCCGTGGGAACACGCCATTACTTGTTTAATGTAACGGCCGCGGACGATTAGTATTTATTTAAGTATTCTGCGCCAGCGACAATGATAAGATGAATGGACGGGAAATAAGCGCACGGATTTTGAAGACTATAGGTTGAGCGCCGGCTCTCCACTCGCTTCAGTCATACTCTACCTTTGCAACATGCAAGCCGTATGATACGACAATACAAACTTCTAATACATGTGTTCTCTTTTTGTCATGCAGTAATTAGATTCGCTATCTCTATTTTCTGGCAAATGTAATATGCGTACTTTTAGCTAGGTATGCTTGATTGTGTTGTTTTGTTAATTTTGATCGATTTGCAAGCGCTGGGCCCGTCCATTCCATTATCACCGTCGCTGTTCTACGCTATTACTTTGGAATTTGTTTACTAGGGTCGAGAATTTTTTTGCGCGTTTTTTACAGTTTTTCGCATTTCCAACATACAAGCATCCGATGTGTGCAGAGAAAAGAGAAGAACACTTTCAAAAATGTGGTTTAATCAATAACTGAGTGAAGATAATAATAAGAACAGAGAAACAGAGTAACAAGCAATACGAGTGTTTTTCACTCGTTGATCGAATACAGATTGAAATGTTCTTGAAAAAAAAACTGTCTTAAAAAACACAAACACAGTTTGATGTATAATAAGTCAATTTGGTTCACAATTTACATCATTTATTTTGATATTATAAAAATTTAAAGACTGGCTTTGGCACTGAAAAATTTAAAACCAGTTTCCGTTTCAGGCTAGATCTCTTAATGGTAGTTGCGAGATAAAACCTGCTCAAGACCATTGTAGCGGTACACATAACTTTTAATAACAAACTATGGATATGTCAAAATCATGGGACATAATATAACTTTGCAACTTTCGATGGTGATTCATCTCTACTTACTCGACATCCAAGAAAGGGAAGGTGACTGTTTTCCAGAAGTCGTATCCGTACTCGCAGGTGACCTTGAAGTGCTCGTCTAATTCCTCCTCGATCAGCGGGTTGTACTGCACCGTGATAGTATTCCACATCAAGTTTTTCTGTTGACGAAACAAGTTATGTTTTTATTCGAAGAATTTCCATCATGAGTTGAATTTTGTCTTTGTATTATAAATGACCAATGCCCAAACTTAAACACTATAAAAAATGTCCAATACAAATTGGAATGGCATTTTCGATCAGTCAGGGTGCTTACAGTGGGATGTTTCCTGGAGTCAGCATGCTCGCTGTTCCTGCCCAGGGTGCCGCACCTGTTCAGCTGGATGTAGAACTCGTAGTAATCACGACCGGTGCCGTTTATGTACATGCAGTCCGGGTCGTAAGAGTATCCTAGAATAAACAGTCGAATGTGTAAAGAACATGGGCCATTTTGGCCTAGGGACAAGTATACAATGTTTAACCAAAAAGGTTCAACAATACTGAACGAATTCGATGCTGTATAACCATACACCATCGAATTCGCGAAAAAAAAACAGCTGTGCCATACATTTTGTCCAAGGTCAATAAACTTTTTGTATGGAACAGCTGCTTTTTTTCGCGATTACAAGGTTGGCCCCGTTGTAAGGTCCTTCAGTATTGGTGAACCTTTTTGTTACACGTTGTATAATAATATTATCTATTTTCGTTTTTAGTTTCGTGGGGATTATGGCAACCCCTCCCTATTAAGGGGGAGGCCTTCGTCCAGCAGTGGACGTCTTCTGGTTGATGAGTGAAGTTTCACCATCAGACTATAGGCGTAACGGTATTTGTATACGAAAGATACAATACTAACTACGTACTAATAGTACTAAGCATTAGCTACGAAGCCTATGTAATCCATGCAGTCATAATCACACAATTGTTTAGTAACAAGTTATCGAAGAGGCGTCATTCCATACGCATAAAGTTTGTAAACCCATTGCGGAAATCACATCTAGATGACTTTCTCATTAGAAAACAATTACTAACGCACTGTTAGAACGTCCTATTAGCATAGGTCTGCCGCATGTTCAAGTACAGTAATATTGGGATGCAAAAACGCGGGATTCCATTCCATTCGACACTTTACAACTGTCTATCGTGGGAGGATGGAATATCCCGTACAAAATATCTTGTCACATTATGTAGTGCGTTGGTAGGTACCATCGACAAGTATTTTTCATTTTAGGAGATATGCATCGTAGTATCCTAATTTTCTTGGCATGCAAAGGGCGACGATAAGGTAGAGCGTGCACGTTGTAACAGTCCTTGAAAAAGTTAACCCGATGAATCAGCCTCAAAATGGTCAGAAGTCCCATACACCCAACCCATTTCCCATTTTCTGTAATTACCAAACGTTATGTGTTTGTTAATTCGCCACAAATGTGACCACAGAAAAGCGAAAGCCCTACTTCTTAGGTAGAACGGCTGTCAAAACAATGTAAAGAAATTGTATGGAAAACCGCCGTCGCCAGTTTCACACTGATTTGTATAGAAACTACGACAAAAAAATTCCAATCGTTGGTCGAGCATTTGAAGTAGAACGCTTGAAATGCCATATTGCAACAGATTAAATTTGATCTTATTACGATGCAATGTGGTTTGGTTTCCTACGCGTCTATTTAAATTGTCTTTTTGAAAATTCTCAGTTTAAAAACATGTATATTGATATAATTGTCATTATGCGCATTTGCACTTAATGCCGGCTAGCGCGGCCCGTCACATTTCCGTTCTATTCACTTCTCTCTTCAGTGAATGGGACAGATCTAGTCTATAATTCAAACGTAGGTAAGGGCACAGATTACATAATACTATAGGTAATAGACCCAAGTTATAGTTGAGACTTGCAACCATATATGGCGATGTTCTCATAAAATGTCTTACGTGAGATAAAGTAATGTTTTCCACAACATTCCTTGCTACGGAGTATAAATAGGTGAAGCGTGTCTTTAGTCTTTATAGCTCTACGCCTTTCTAGTAACTGTTCAAGGATTTGTTCTGCACTATTAACGAGATACAGTCATAAAATATTCGCCGAAATGCAACAGGAAAAAAATTACCGACAATCAATTCGTCCTGAACCCGAAATAGTAAAAAAGACGATGTAGTCTCAGTATGAAAAGCTCTAATACCTTAACTACAGAAGATTTTGGAGTCATGCATGGTTCAGTGCTACCACTACCACAGGGAATGTACGGTATTCGTTTGCTTTATCTGTCAGAGAGCCCGGGTTCAATTCTCGGTTTCGTATCAGAAGGACTATCAGGGTAAATGACGATGTTTGAAGAACGTCGGCATGTTAAAATGTCTACATTTCTCGGCCATCCGGCCATCCAGGTTTTAGATTATTTTCAGCCTGTGTTGTCCTACTGCTTGGCGACGGCCCATCCCTCCTTAAAATTGTTTCATATGAGGTTTCCGTAATATTTTTCTGTCATTATAACAAATTCAAAACATTTATTTCGCGGAGCCATGAGTTACATACCGTGGTCTTACTTCATAAGAAAACTAAATGCCTAAAATATGTGTTAATTTCTTTTACTTAGCTACTAAAAGAGCTGAGACTGAGCGTCACTCAATCCACTACTAACAAAACAAAATACCTACAACAGATATAATAAATTATAGCCGTCAACAAGACCATTCATAAGGTGTGCAATTTTACTGGCGTTAACGGAATCTCGTGAATAAATAGCTCGTCTCACGAATCACTGAACAATGTAACCTTAATCTCACAACTTAATCGTAGGTAATTGCTAGGGGAATGTGCTCTAAGTACAGTAACTTAAATATATAGTAATCTGCAAAATTACTCAAGTAGAGGCGCAGAGGGGACTTTATTTGAGAAGTGTTTTTGCGAGTTAAATGTCGCTTACTGTCGGATACCAACCATTGATTTGATTTTTGAAGTTCTTTACACAAATAAATATTCGTACAACTCAGTGTTAATCAGCACAAGTTACAAGTATTCTTACTAAGGAGTCGTGTTGTAGGCTAGGAGTGCCTTTTAAAACTTTGAGGTATACAAGTTTCTTGTTATAATAATAATTATGTACTCATCAAAACATAAAGTTGAGGTTGGTTAGAAAAACTTAATACACAATTACTTACTATAACTTACTATAAGTACTTGGCATTTTCATGTGTTTGTAGCATTGAGATAATATCTATAGAGTCACAAACGTGCAAAAAAATGTCCGCGCCAAAACTTGGCGACTCGGCTCGCCGACTTTTGCTACGACTACGACTACGACAACTTGAACTACGATAACACACTAGCGCCCAAGCATACATTGAACACTATACAAGCGACATAACGTCTCAATTTTAACAATTTTATTGTGAACTATATAATGCACGTATAGGCAGCGACGGTGATAATGGAATGGACGAGCCCAGCGCTTGCAAATCGATCAAAATTAACAAGACAACACAATCAGGCATACCTAGCTAAAAGTATGCATTTTACATTTGCCGGAAAATAGAGATAGCGAATCTAATTACTGCATAACAAAAAGAGAAAACATGTACATGTATTAGAAGTTTGTCCTGTCGTATCGTATGGCTCGCAAGTCGCAAAGGCAGAGTATGACTGAAGCGAGTGGAGAGCCGGCGCTCAACATATAGTCTTCAAAATCCGTGCGTTTATTTCCCGTCCATTCATTTTATCATTGTCGGTGCGTATAGGTAGGTACAACGGCACTCGAACGTTTTTTGACTGGTTTCACTGGTTGAGATTGTGACTCTTTAGATATTAGGTCAGTGGTTTGTAGCAATTAATTTGTCTTTACTGTCGGATTAAATTATATCTAGAAAAATAAAGAATGCCTTTTATAAATTTTCTGTTCCATAAAGTTCCTCAGGATCTGTCCTGACAACATATCTATATACCTGACAAAGTTAGTTTCTCTAGGTTTGTTCGCTTATATTTGGAATAAGGTTCAGACTGCAGTGAGAATAAAATTCAATGTGAATACTTACTTTTGCGAATAGACAACAATCCAAATGGAAATTAAACTGGAACTGGATGGAACTGAAACGTGGTCTTTAACTGCTGGTCTTTTGGAGAAACTCAGAGTCACGCAACGGGCAATGGAGAGAGCTATGCTCGGAGCTACTTTGCGCGATAGAATCCGGAACGAGGATATTCGCCAAAGAACCCAAGTTACCGACATAGCTCGCAAGGTTTGCAAGTTGAAGTAGCAATGGGCAGGCCACATCGCTCGAAGAACTTACAACCGATGGGGACGCAAGGTTCTTGAGTGGCGACCGCGAACCGGAAGACGCAGCGTAGGAAGGCCTCCCACCAGGTTAAACACGTTTTAAACCGACGACATTGTTAAAGTCGCGGGGAACCGGTGGATGCAAATGGCAGGTTGTCGTACAGTGTGGCGGTCTAAGGGGGAGGCCTTCGTTCAGCAGTGGACGTCTCCGGGCTGATGATGATGATGAACAATCCAAAATTGTCGCCACAGTAAAAGAATTAGGTCTCTTAGTTCGAGATGGTGCCGTGGTGATAAGCTGTCACGATGTCGTCTTCATAATTTTCGACGAACAGAGGGAGACATATGTACGGGCACATTATCGAGACACAACAGAGGGAAATATATGTACATTATCTTTCCATTTGTTTGATAGAAATAACATTTCCTTGTGAATTTCTAAATTTAGTCGCTAACTTCATTACAAGCCAGTTAGCTAAAGTGGCATTATCATTGTTAGCTCAGTCTCATACAACGCACTGATCTAAGATTGTACACAATGCGTACAGTAGCGAAACTGTTTGCGAATCCGATGATATCTCGCTTAATGTTGGATATTGTAGGGAATTAAATGGGGTGAGAAGCTTTAGATAATAGGAAATCTAACGTGAACAAGCTGCGGAAGCAGATGTTCCCGCGTCGTCTTTGGTAAACCCTTTTAATTTTAAAAGTTTAAAATATTAGAATCGACCAGTATAAGTCACGATTTCGAAATTTGAAAAGTAATAATAAAAAGTACATACGACTTACATTAAAAAAAATAACTCAGCAGGTCAGTTGTTGAAATAAAAAACTGATGACTCAAAATTTGATAACAGCAAACATAAAACTTTTAGCGCCTGCTTAAAATTGTGTACTAAAGTCGTTTTTAAAGTCTATAAATTGTATAATCGTAAACTTATTACATCAAACATACAATACAAAAGTAAGTATGTACATTGTACAAGGCAATAACCATGTGCGTATGTCTCCAAAACAAAAGATTTCCTATTTACCCACACAGATAATGTATTTAATTCAGTAACTGTTCGACGCACTTGTTTAAATTTTATTATAGCTCTGTTACTAAGCAATTCATAATAATACGAAAAAATAACAAAAAATGCATGTACACGACACGAGTAACAAGATCAATAAAATTATAGCTTGGCAAAAAGAAGTAAAAATGTATGGAACCACTATCGCAAATTTTGTTTAAATACTAGCAACCCTGTACGTCACAGGAAATTGATAGGATTAATTTTATTCACCCTCTGACGCAGTAGTATTTTGTTTATTTTTAATAGTTCCTGGCCATGGATACTAGTCCTTCAGCCGAATACATATTTCTTCATCAATCCTTCTTTCATCTTTCTCCAGTTAATGTAAGTAAATGAGTCGCAGTCACAGTCCAAGTCACACACAGTAAGTCATGGTCAAGTCCAATCATGCCCTAGTAAGGTCGTGGCAACTTTACTACAAGTTTGTTCGGAGTTTTGGAAACTACGCGAAAAGACACGTTTCACTACATTATATCACTTGCCTACACTCTTGCTCGTAAATCAGTACTTAATGAATAAAATACCACCATTTTTATGCATTAACACTAGAAAAAACACAAGTTTTTGAAAATAATACAATGCAGCGACATGGTTTTCTCGCGTTCCCGCCAAAACTCCGATCTCACAGTAAAAGTATTCTTTGACTCCGACGCAGCAGTTTTTTTTTAATAGTTCTTGGCTATGGATACTAGTCCTTCAGCCGAATACATTTTTCTTCATCGATCCTTCTTTCTCCAGTTAAATGAGTCGTCGTCACAGTCCAAGTCACACACAGTAAGTCACAGTCAAGTCCAATCATACCCTAGTAAAGTCGTGGCAACTTTACTACAAGCTTCTTCGGAGTTTTGGAAAAAACACGAAATGACACGTTCACTACAGTATATCACTTGCCCACACTCTTGCTTGTAAATCAGCACTTAATGAATAAAACGCCACCATTTTTATGCATTAACACTCGAAAAAACACAAGTTTTGGAAAATAATACAATGCAGCGACATGATTTTCTCGGGAACCCGCCAAAAACCGACGCAGTAGTAGTATCCGCAGTATTGCCAGGAAAAAACAAAGTTTATGCCATGCTACAAATACATTTCACAGCTATAATTCTTGTTTGAATGCATTGGTTATTTTAGCTACGATTAAAATTTCATCAAATATAGGTAGACCTACCTATATTTGAACAAATTTTTATATTGAGCGCGTTTCTCAGTTTTATTAATAAGAATTAATTAAATTATTATTTAATTGTCATACCTGCGGAGTAGAGCAGTCCACTGAAAGATCCATTGAAGCCCACTCTGATCTTCATGAAGTCATCTTGGCACTCTGCTTCGATATCTGTGTAAAAAAAAAAATGATGTTATAGACACAAAACACATATTCCACGCTTGAATGTTAGGGGCAAAGACCTTACCACGCTCGGTAAGTTTGATAGCTACATTTGGCAATAAAAAAGGCATGTAAGTTAAGCTACATCTAGTAATGTGAAATACGACCATCTAGCGTAAAAAAGAGAAACTCGAAGCCCTCGAAAGCCGACGTAGCCCATTGATAAAAGAAGCGCCACACTAAACGGCCACTTTTCAAGTTCATGTCAGGCATCGAGTTCAAGTTATCTCCGTTTATATTGTTTCAATTCAAAACAACTCCCTTTGTGTATATATACCTAATCTCTATTTCTCGTCACTGAACATAATGAATAGTTCCATAAAACTAATAAAAAGGCAAACAAAGGGTTACGCAAGCGGCGCCAGCGCCACGCGCTCGTCTGGATAGCATCTCAATTTGAGAGTTTCGACACTTGTGTCTTGTCTTGTTATACTCAGGGGTCTTTATTAAAGAGAGATGTTAATTAATCCCAGCCAGTTTCAGTTGGACTTGGGTATGTCCTAAAACTGCATCCAGAACCACCGGAGGACGGGCAGCAGCGTCTTCTTGGTTAACGGCGGTGAGCATTCTGTGATCCCCAAGTTGCCTGCCAACCGTGAGATTAAGGTAACCCCTCCCTATTAGGGGGAGGCCTTCGTCCAGCAGTGGATGTCATCCGGCTGATGAGAGAGTTTCACAGGTCGCATGTAATTCACTATATTTTACACTACCAATGGCTATGGTAGCCTAATATTGCCGTGGTAGCCTAATGTGGCTGTGGTAGCCTAATGTGGCCGTATCAATTAAATCTTCGGAGCTTATGTACGGATTTTATTACCACCGGCTTTTCAGTGAACAAAAACATCGCGAGAAAACCTCTATATACGTGCGGAGATTAAATTCAACGAAGTTTTTGAAATCGCATCCCGCAACGGGGCCAGCGCTGCGGATATGGCCCAGTCTCCCTTCGAGGGGCCTGAGTCCTTCAGATCAGTGGACTATTCATCATTATCAGCCAGAAGACTTCCACTACTGGACGAAGGCCTCTCCCTTAAGGAGGGATTGCCACGCTTGGCAGGCGGCTTGGGACTTGGCGGCTTGGCAGTGGACTATTAAATAGGTTTAATAAGATACTATGCTAGCGGTACCTGCACACCAAGCACATTAATTTATTAACTTTAAAATGAATTCTTATTGCATATAATTTATATTATGAGGACAAACAATTTTAACAAACCTTTTTATTTGAGATGGTTATACTTAACCACAGAAATGCGAAAGCCCTACTTCTTAGGTAGAACGGCTGTCAAAGCAATGTATGGAAAACCGCTGTCACCCGTTTCACACATAGTTGTATAGTCACTACTACGAAAACATGTCAATCATCGGTCGCGCATTTGAAATAAAACACTAGAAATGTCATTTTGCAACAGATTCAAATTGATCTAATTACGATGCAATGTGGTTTGATTTCCTACGCGTCTATTTAAATTGTCTTTTTAAGTATTCTTAGTTTAAAAACATGTATATTGGTAGAATTGTCATTAAGCGCATTTACACTTAATGCCGGCTAGCGCGGCCCGTCACATTTTCGTTCTATTGACTTCTCTCTTCAGTGGTAATAACCTCATTTCGGTTTGTTACTATAAAGCTATGCAGGGTTACCATCCACAACCTCTACCTAGTCGTCGTCAGCCATAAAACTTCCACTGCTGGACGAAGGCCTCTCCCTTTATAGAAGGGTGTTGCCATAATCCCCACGCTTGGCAGGCGGCTTGGGGATCGCAGAATGGTCACCACCGTTAACCAAGAAGGCGCTGCAGCCCGTCATTCAGCAACCAAACAAACTGCAACCAGACCCAGGTTGCAGTTTACGGTCCACCTCTACCTAGTAACTATTATGAATATTTAGTTGGCTATCGACAAGCCCACTCACACTGCACTCGGCTGCCATTGGTGCGGTGTCGGCGGTACTCGCGTTCCCAGGCCGGCGGCTCGCGCCAGCCGCTGTCGACGGGCGGCGAGCGTGGCTTGATGCTCACCGGGATGTAGCTGTTCTTGTCCGACAGGAACACCACCTGGACACGTCAATATCACACTTCATCACAACGGAGTCCTACCACTACAAAAAAATGTACTCTACATTTTTGGTAGTGGTGGCCCCAGGCGGCTCTATTGCAGAGTCCGTCTGAGGAAGTACCACATCTTTGCTAGCTATTCAACCGCCAAGTACTTGTGTTCCGGTTTGAAGGACAATATTACCAAAGAAATTACTGGGAATAAAGAGATTTGACATCTAATATCTCAGGATTGCGAGCGCAGTGCGTTGCGGCGCAGGATTTGGTTCGCAATTTCACAATTCTGGCTCTGCTAATTGTTATGGGCAGGCGTGATGCTTACCACCAGGCAATAGTCTCGCTCGTTTCGTCACTCCATTGCATATAAACAAAAATAACCTAAACTCGAAAAATTGGTCATTAGCCAGTTTTTTTATGGTCTCTAGATCTGCGTCATTGAAGCTACTTATTGTATTGCCATTTTAGGGGTAACGAGCTATTACCAATTTGAATGGCCTGATAAAAAAAATACTGTCAGCTGTGGAGGTCTCCGGGCTGATGATAATGATTTTAAAAATAAGAAAATTCAATAAAATTATTATCAATATTCAATATATTTATACATATTACATAAACAAATTACATAATTATACATATTACATAATATTACATAATATTACATTATATTACATAATTATATATAAATCAATTGCTGTGCGTTAGTCTCGCTTAATAAACTATAGAGCCCTAAAATACTTGACAATGGCAAATGCGTCGATAGCGCGGTGCCAAACTCCCCAGTAGGGGAAAGAAGAAGAAAAAACCGAGTATAGTCTACTTACTAAAAATTTTGTTTTTTGTCCTAGCATCTTAGCCTAGCCAAAGATTTTCTAATACGCCTAGTGAATTAAGAATATCTATTATATTTTCCGATTATTTATCGGCTGATAAAAAATCGAAAAAGATAATACTGATAGCAATTCTAAAATATTCCTTAACCTAGTGTTTTTTATTATCATCACGTCTGTCATGTCGATCTCAATGTTTATGATATGTTATACATGTCGAGTGACAGAAATAACAAAACTACGTCATTTACAACATACCGACGTTACAACGTTGCCGCTAACGAGTTTTCTACGTAGGTCGGCCAAGTTACGTCCTAGGGTACAGTATATAAGGTCAGGAGAGGGTTTATTATGCTTACATTGTGGCTATATCTGAGGCCTTGTTTCAAATTGTGGATTTATTTGCAAACTCAATAACAAAATAACATTAACCGTAGTAGGTACTAATAATTATTTCCACCTACACTGAAACGCCGATCGCAGCCTAAAATCACTGACGTTTTAATCAACGCCCTCACTATTCAATGGTGAAAAGAGTATTTTCAACTCAGTTTGCACAATCCCGTATGGTCTAGTGGCTAGGATACCTGGCTTTCACCCAGGAGGCTCGGGTTCGATTCCCGGTACGGGAAAATCTTTTATACTTTTTTTCAATACAATCGAGTCTTTTTGGTTTTGCATTCCTGAACTATTCATTTAGAAATAGTTAAAGTTGATAAAGTAGTAACAAATTTGTTATTTATTCGAAAAAAAACGCCTTTAAAACTTATTTTCAACGTTAAAATATTTTAATCAATTTCCACGGCGACGTAATTTCACTAAAATTAGGCGCTAACTGTTTTACACAAGTAGCAAAAACCAACAATGACCGTGCGCTGGGTGTCTAATCTTATTTAGGCACGCTATTCTAATGCCATTGTTAAATTAACCTGCGTGAAAACCATGCTTTAATAATTTAACCAATTATGACATCAAGTTAATGTAAAGCATTGTTTGGGTAAGATAATAATATCGTGCGAGGTTTGATATCCCGACGGCAGTGTGTTGCGGAGATTGCCCAACGCGTGATAGCCCTGAGATAACATAAGTCTAACCACCTCCTTCCGGAACACGCGACTTTTGACTGCCTTCAACGCTTATGAGTTGTACAACCTCCGCCAATTATGTAAACAGTTTACAGCGAGTTAGCATCACAAGATAAGCTGACCTAAAACCCTAATATAATAGTTACCGAGACTTATTTTAAAGACGAGGTATACTACGACTAGTACTAGTACTACGAGTATGAAATCTGTGATGTACAGGGACAGAGACATCTAATTATCAGGCTCCAGGGTGTATCATGGTAAAGCCAGATTATGTAGGATTGTATCTATTAAAACCTCCTAGTTGCCTTGGCAGCGGTGCAACGCGTTGTGGTTTTGGTGCAACGGGGTCTCCATAGAAACGCGCCGGTACCCTCGCACTTTTCTAATATCAGCGATTTTGGAAATGCTTGGAATATCTCCACTAACCTGTATAATGAGGCGAGCCACACTTCAACTTTGTTTGTTGTTATGTTGTCTAATAGCAGGAACGGACGGTTAGAACCACAGAAAAGCGAAAGCCCTACTTCTTAGGTTAGAACGGCTGTCAAATAGTAGATTACTCACCTAGTGAGCCAAAGTAAAGAATGTCTCAGATCTCATGTAGGTATATTGTCTCCCGAGGCGAAGCCGATGGTGTCAAACATGAGATCTGAGGCTTATTTACTTGCTCCCGTGGTGTGTATAAGATTTTACGTGCCGCTGCGAGGAGGAAGTGGTTCCTTTCGCTCCGCGTAGCACGATGCACGTAAACATTGTTGTAAAGCAATTGTACGGAAAACCACTATCGCCAGTTTCACACATTCATAAGTGCATCTGCACGTATGCCCTAGGCTAGTGCGTCTCGTCACTTTTTCGTTCTATTCACTTCTCTCTTCAGTGGTTAGAACCCCAAATCTGACCTCGGCAAGCCCAGACATGCTGACCCAAAACCCTAAAGGAAACAGTAACCGAGACCTAGTCACCGTGCAAGAACAATCTAGATTGAATCTATTATCTCGCGTACAAAAACCAAAACAAACTATCGAATTGGCGGATGGTCGCTGGTAATGCACCATTTCACAGTCACGACCCCCAGAGTTTTGTACAAAAAGTCATAAATGGCTGGAAGTATGTCAGGACGGTTCGCACGGCGGACCGCCGTCGCCGCCGTCTCCGCCGTCGCTCACAGCGACGCAGCATTATAAAATTAGGCTAGTGGATTACCGGTACTCATTGTCGCCGCAACACTTGTACAAATTGATTTCGGAGAAATAAGAAAACCAAACAAAATTACCCATTACTCGGGTAATTTATTTGGTTGCTTAGTCAAATGTGTTTGCTTAGATGGTTACAAGAGCTTTATGTGCCCACACACTTAGTCATGATTTCCGTCAATATAAATCGAATTTATGTTCTTTTTATTCGACCAACGAGCGATGTGCACAATACACGGATGTAAACACTCATTTAAATTAGTTGTAGGCAGTAATAAATTTAATTCTTTAGTACGTACGAATAATTTTGTAGCGATGATAGCTCAGTGATTACCGCTTTGGTGGAGTGAGTTCCAATACCAACTATGAACTTGAGGAGTTGTCAATGTAGGAAAACAACTCGAGGAAATCATAGCGTGGTGGTAGCAACTTTCTAGCAGGTACTATGGTGGCCAAGTTCAGCCTCAAGTTGAAAGTGTCCCCAAGTGTCTAACGATGTGTTCAGGCAGCCTCACTTAAGAGCCAGTTCCCATTTCAGGTTTAATTTGTTATCACCTTAGACTCATAGGTAATAGGACTTTTGTGTTGCCAGGAAGGTGGAAAAAGTAATGATAAGAAATATGTACGTCGTGCATTACTTTCATCACCTGCTTGACTCCTGGTTCGGAACTTGAAACACCAACTGTTACAGCATACATAGACGATTTAATGATTCCATGGGGGGAGAACCTCTTAAACGTCTGACGCTGACGCTAATAGCCCTAATAAATAGTATACGCAAAACTGATCAAATTATTCGTTGTTGTCGTGGTCAGCCATAAAACTTCCACTGCTGGACGAAGGCCTCCCTCTTTATAGAGGGGTGTTGCCATAATCCCCAGGCTTGGCAGGCGGCTTGGGGATCACAGAATGGTCACCACCGTTAACCAAGAGGATGCTGCTGCCCGTCCTCCGGTGGGTCTGGTTGCAGTTTAAGGACATACTCAGGTCAAATTAACAAACAAAACATTACATCAAATTATTATAATATTGTAATTGACATTATGTTAGTCGTCACAATATCGATACCGACAACACACAACAAATCGCACATCTTAACAAAAATTAAATTTCTGGTACGACGTCGAAATAAATTACTACAGAAAGATAATAACCAAAGTTCAAACCTAAAACAAGCACTTAACCAGTACAAATTGTTTATAGGGCACAGCATACGCGAATAGTTCATGGTTTACGCGCAATGTGAGCCACAGAACAGCTATTTCATCACACACCGACGACCGGGTCAGATGGCTATCTGCAGATATATGCCACTCGTTTCTACACCTTGTTGGTTCGGCACTGAACTTCACTGCAACGTACTTCTCACGCATTCTTTTACGTTAATTCTTTAATCGTAATTATGCGTGCGTATCGACCAAGAAATGGGGTTTATGTCTGTAACTGAACATTCCTGTTACATGATGAGATGATTTGTGTACATGAGCTGGATATTCATTAAAAGCAGTTGTAACACCTTTAGAGTAAATACAAAAAACTTGCAAAAAATACTGTAAAAACATATAATGTTACTCAAAAAATTACGTAGTTAAATATTTTGACATACATTTATCAATATATTTTACATGCATCTTGTTGAGAACGATTGATGATAGTGGATTTAGTGGCCAGTACACTGCTATTAATTTCGACTAAACACACAACATCGTTGACGCTAGTTTAGCAGTAGTTTTAGTATTATTAGCCCACTGTACCTGCAAAAAGTGCCTACGAGTCGTAGCAGTGCCGTGTGGCGCTCGTAGCAAACAAAAGACATCAACGACATCTCGCCCGTTTAACGCTTTGTTAAACGAGGCTTTTGTCACAAATTTACGTTCATTCAATTTCATTTAATCACAAAATCGAAGAAAAAAATATTTAAATTCTTGAAAAAATATTTACTTTTCTGAGCAAAACGTGATTTTTGAATCATAAAAAACTTTAATTCTTGGCTTGAAATGGATCAAAAAACGCAATTTGTCGTATGAGGTTTTGTTTCGCCTTTTTTATCATAATTTCTATGTACGCGATCATGGTACTTTATTAGAAATTAGTTTAACTGCGGATGTTCTAAAAAGACCACCAAAATTAAGCAACGAATGCGTCAGCTAGTCTTCTGACAGGACACCGTAAGCTGAATAAAAAATAGGCGCACAAAGCGAGTAAGGCACAATGCGTTTTAGGTACGCAGCGAGCAAACGGTATAAATGCGGGCCTTACATAAAATAATTGATGTAAGTAGGTATAGCGCGATTATTTATTTTTGCTTTGAGTAGAAAAAAAAGTTAGTTAGGCATACATTATGATGTGTAATAGAACTTTATTGTATTTTTTCCTGATTGAGTTCATGAATTGAACATTATCATCAAAGGCTAGCGGAGCCCTACAGCTCAACATAACTAGCACAATATTATTGCATAAACACCTTCGAGCTACTGGACCCCCATTGAGAGCGTCTATAGTTGGGAAACAACGTGCGTACGCGCCACCTTGCTCGGCGTTTTCACGCGTGAAAAGTTTATTTTGCAACCTACATGATTATTCTATTAACTTCGGTACATGACTGAGACCTTGAAGTATTTATAGTACTTTTTTCTGTTGGTAGAGATGTTCCTTCAATAAAATTACTGCTTTCATTTTTTTTTTTACATTTGACTGTCTTGATGATTGATCACAGCTCACCTGATGATTAGTGTCGTTATGGTCCAAGATGGTAAATATGTCTAACATGAAATGAGACCTAGCTTTTAGTAAAGGGGCACATCGTCAGTAATTCGTTGGCGACATATGCGACAACCTCATATTCGATATAAATGCATATATAATATAACAAAGTATTTGAAATGTTGAGAATCTCTTTCAGTGACGTACAAAGAGAACAGACTTCTTATCAACCGACTTCAAAAAAGGAGGATCAATTCGACTGTAAGTTTTTTTTTGTATGTATATTACGCGATTACTCCGCCAATTGTGAACTGATTTTGTGATTATTTTTCTGTTTGGTAGGTAATACTTCAGATGCTACTTGGGTTCCATATACATTTTATTGAAACCGGTTCAGTAGTTTGGTTTTTAAATCAAAATTACTAGAAAATATGAAGATGTCATGCAGGTATTCGAAGTTGAAGTCGGTTGTATATATTTTTTTAAAGCGTATTATATATAGTATAACAGTTAAGTCAAGACTGACATTTTCAGAATACAATAATTATCAATGATTGTTCTATCGTCATAGTCTTATAATATATTGAAGAAGAGTAAATGTCAATCCACTTTTTCTTATTCCGCATTACTTTTCTAATAATGACACACATTTCTAGAAACGGAAAAAAGCCACACTTTCACACTTTCGATTTAAAATCGAAATCACATTTGCAGCCAAAATAATCTCATTGTAGCGCAAATCAGGCGTAAAACCAATATCACACCACCGCGTTCCGAGACGAAAGCAAAACGTGGAGTATGACTACGCGGCTTTGTCCACTCTCCATCATTGGGCGAGGTAATGGGCCTGAAGTGGCAATTACCGCCTTTCACCTAATTCCCTACAAATGTGTTGTAATTGGGCCGATTGAACGGCGCCTTAGTCAAACTTGATAAGAGTAAATAAGTGTCTACATATTCACAGAATTCTGAGAAATTTGGCTAGAAAGTAAAAATAAGTGAAAAGTCGAGTAAAATTGCTATATAGTTCGTAATCGTTAAGTTCGCTACTGCGCTTGCACATGAAAATGCAGTGCCGCCCAAGGTTACAAACTGATGTGATAAGAGTAAATAAGTAGATACCTACGAGTTCATATATTCACGGAATACTGATAAAATCATCATCTTTTCAGCATCGATCGTCCACTGCTGAAAATAGGCTTTTCTGCTTGTAAGCCACTTATCCCGGTCCTATGCTAATCTTATCCAAGTTGGATCCGCAGTTTTTACTTTCGCAATGTTTAAATATTTTTTTATCTAAGAAAGTAGTAGGTTCTTTTTACACAATTAAGTGAAGAGTCGAGTCGTTTGCACACAGAAAATGCTGTACCTTCGAAGTTCTTTACTTTGATAGTAATTTGTATTTTTGTAGAGTGTTCTGTATCTTAGCCAGAGAATATACCATGAATATACACTGGACCTGGGTATGTCCTAAAACTGCAACCAGTACCACCGGAAGACGGGCAGCAGCGTCCTCTCCGTTAACGGTGAACATTCTGGTATCCCAAGCCGCCTGTCAAGCGTGGGGATTATGGCAACACCTCCCTATAAAGGGCGAGACCTTCGTCCAGCAGTGGACGTTTTCTGGCTTATGGGATACACAGGAGCTTGCTCAACATTGGGATGATATAATTAAAAGTTAGAACTTTGACAGAGCTCTTAAAGCTCAGTCGGCAGTATTGAAGTATCTCTGCTTTGAGAGCTGCAGGGTGTAGGTGTAGGTTCGATTATTCAGAACAAACATTTATATGACGAACGTAGATGTTTGTTCTGTGTCTGGGTATTTTATGTATTAGCAAAAAAAAGTTAAAGTATTCTATCAGTTATCTGGTTCCCATTGTACAAGCTTTGCTTATTAGGGGTAAGATGGCGCCGTGTGAAATGCACAGCCCTATTTAGTTATTTATTTTTTAAAAACCTTCAGTTTAGTACAAAACTCTCACTAGCATTATTAGCGTGATTCACTAGAATGGGTTTCACACATGTGTGCGTTAGTTACGAGTAAATATACGTCTTATTACAGGAAACGACGGCCAAGGTCAATCAGTCGCGGTTGTAGTCAAGAAAGTAAAACCATCTTGCGATTCCGTAATGTGATTAAATTAACATATTCATGGCAGTTACAGCTGTAAGTATAATATAGCAGTGTGATGATCATTGTTAGATTATAGTAACCAACTAAGTAAGTTCAGGCTTAGTGAGTAAAGACTATGACAAAGCTTGACGTTACCTACTTAATAGCTATCTTGATATATACCTACAAAATTGTGTTTAAATAAATTGTAGTTATCGCATATACATTATTACAAAATTTAGACGTTTGGCAGGACTTGAAATTGCATCCGAGCAATCTACCGGGTTTCCGTCTCGACTCTTACCCGGTATATTGTTAGTAAGCTGTTTCAAGTCCAGCCAGATATCCTAATTGTTCATATGTGCATGCATTCATCATCAGCCCGGAGACGTCCACTGCTGAACGAACCCTTAGACCGCCACACTGTACGACAACCTGCCATTTGCATCCACCAGCTGCCCGCGACTTTTACAATGTCGTCGGTCCAGGGAGGCCTTCCTACGCTGCGTCTTCCGGTTCGCGGTCGCCACTCAAGAACCTTTCTTCCCCATCGGTTGTCAGTTCTTCGAGCGATATGCCTGCCCATTTCCACTTCAACTTGCAAACCTTGCGAGCTATGTCGGTATGTGTATTGTGTATGCATAATAACATAGAAATATCTAAATGTGGAATCAGTTCATATTTTTTATTCTCTTGCCTAAAACTAGCAATGAAGAGTTTATATATAGGATAATTTATCAATTCCAACGTCAAAAGGCATAATCGGTTAAATTGATAAGCACGCCGTCGTGCCGTGTACCAAAAGTGTTCATTGGAAGACATGCTAAAATTGTATTCTAACATTCTACCAATAATAATTATGTTATGTGATGATGATATTAATGAATAAATTTATAAATAGTAACTTACTGGATCTTGTTCACTACCATCAGACTTCAAAGCTTCTCTTGTTTCGTTCTGAAAGTTACAAATAAAGAAATATAATATTGTATCGAAAATTATCAAATATAGTCATTACAATTGGCTTGTACTATGAGTTTTTTTTAATATTAATATTTTAGTTTAAGCTTTTAATATTGACGTATATATCAAGTTTCTTCTTTCTGTATGACTAGTTTGAAATTTAACATAGCTTTACAGCTTTACTTGAATAATTAGTTTGTTGTAAAATTAAAGTTCAGTAATACCTTTATTGTTGCTGACGTTATAGGATCAGGTGGATCATCTCCGGAGCCCTCGTGCACTTCTGATGATGACGACGAAGAGAGAGATGTTATCGACACCTCTGTGGACTCTTCGGAAGCTGATGCAGATATGTCCAAAGGGTGTGGTGTTGCAGATTGGGCTTGCTGAAAGTATATAAAAAATTATATAAGAAACCAAAAAGAGTAAAGAAAAGAAATGAAAATGTAGTACTTAATAACTACAATACGAGTACAATACAAGACATAGGGCAACAAAAAACAGTTGTAATTGGTACAAGAAGGTGTGAGAAATGTGTACCATTAGGCCACATGCATAATGGAAAATGTCCTAAACCTTAACGCCTAACGTTGTTGCCATGTCATAATGCATGTTGGTCTTCAGATCTCAGAGTAGTTAAAAAAATCTAGCGCATCTCTTATAAGATGATAATTCATTGGTTAGCGCGAAAGTTTCGCACGCTGGCGTAAGGCGTGGGTCACAAATTCCAACAATAAGATTGAGCTGGTGCAGGAAAACATCGTGAGGAAACGAGCAAGACGTTCGCCTGGTGGTAAGCGTCACGCCTGCCCATACCAGTAACAGTGCCAGAATTATGAAATTGCGAATAAAATATTGCGCCGCATTTCACTGCGCTCGTGACTCTCGAGATATTAGATGCCAAATCTCTTCATGCTCAGTAATTTGTCTGGTAACATTGCCCTTCAAACTGAAACACTGTAATTCTTGCACAGTACTGCTCGGTGATTGAATTACTGACAAAGGTGTGGTACTTCCCCAGGCAGAACCACTACAACACACAGCATTGTATTCTGACAGCATCATTTTAGAGACAGTTCCCATTACAAGCTAGGTGTGTTTATCACGTTCGACCGCACCATCACTTAAAATCAGGTTAGTTGCAGTAAAAACATAGCCTGGTGTCCATTTCAAAAATGACTTCGTCTATCTGTTACCCATTTCAATTAAGACTGATTGGCGGAATTGGTTTTGATTACTTACAGTTCACACCACAGAAAAGCAAAAGCCCTACTTCTTAGGTAGAACGGCTGTCAAAACAATGTTATAAAGCAATAGTACGGAAAACCGCTGTCACCAGTTTCACACATAATTGTATACAAACTACTTGAAGGATCTAGCTCTCTTTATATAATCAAAGACAAACTACGATGAAAAAATGTCAATCATTGGTCGCTCATTTGAAGTAAAACGCTTGAAATGCCATTTTGCATCAGATTAAACTTAATTTAATTACGATGCAATGTGGTTTAGTTTCCTACGCGTCTATTTAAATTGTCTTTATGAGTATTCTCAGTTTAAAAAAATGTATATTGGTAGAACTGTCATTAAGCGCATTTACATAGCTAGCGCGGCCCGTTACATTTCCGTTCTATTCACTTCTCTCTTCAGTGGTTTACACCATGAAAAAACCCATAGTTTTTTTTTATGAATCTACGTGAGCAAAGTCTCGAGTAATAAACATGTCGAAAATATTATACCTGAACTGATGTACATCTAGATAAAAATAAAATTATTGTTAAAATATATATTATGAAACTTACTCTAGAGACTAGAAGAACACTGCATACGATGAATAACCTGAAACAATGATAATTTATCAGCCAAAGAATGTATACTTTATTTGATACAAATAAAGCCCTTTTTTGAATATCTGAACTCAAAGCACATAAGCAATTTTGTAAAATAAAGAAATTTAGCCAATAACATGTTGTACTAAAGCAGATCGAATTGAATCGTGATATATTCTAATGATTCGATGATAAAGTATCAAATAAATGCGAGTGAACTTGGTTCAACTGATCGTGATGCAGGGATATTATGTACTACTGTGTATTCTACCATTACCGAAGGGTACGATGAATAGTACTTTTTGCTCAAAGGATAAGATTCAAAATTGATAATATACTTTTTTGTGCAGAGAAGCTAATCTACGGGTCAAAAGACACGGCGGGGTAATGACAGGCCACGGAATTGAATCGGTTCACCAGAATCAACCTATTACCTACCGTCGTGTTTCTGTATCAACTGCACCATTGTCTTACGCAATTTCGATCTATATTTTGTTATTTAAATCAATTTTTAACGGGACTAAAACGTTAGGGAAGGTGAATGAAATGTGGTGGAGTCGTGGACCTCGCGCATGGACAATAGTTTTTTTATCATTTAATCTAGTGTTATTACATAAATGCAGTATAATATTTCTTAATCCATTCTGTTGATCACTTAACTAAAGTTCGGAAGTCGTTGACCTTCTAAAGGCCAGCAGCGGACCGTAACCTAGCATCCTTGGAACTTTACTAATGTTTTAATCGATGGGAAATGGCTTATCGTCGTCGTGGTTGCTGTATGGTGCACCAAATAATTAAAAAAAAAATACTAAAAAAAACATTCAACCGACTTCAAACAATGAATGGGACTACCTTGAGATTAACAAACAAAAACAGTTTTTTAAATCAGTCCACAAATGACGGAGAAATCATTGAATATACCATATTGCCGAACATAGAATCTCGTCCTTTTTTAAAATCGGTTAAAACAATTATATGTATAGCATACCGTGTAATAATTAAGTACCTACTCATACAAAAGTCCAATAGAAACATGATAAGAAGTTTAGTGATAGTGATAAGAATTAGTTACGAACTGCTGCCGCTAGATGGCAACCAGAAACGAGACACGCTTTTCTGAATCGCGATGACGAGATTCTCCGCGTACACATGACTATTTCCGGAGTCGGTTTTAGCAGTATCGCTTCTCGGCCTTTTGGCTAAGATCAAAGTGTAGTATCTGTTCTTTTCAGCTTAATATCTGAAAGTTCCCTCACTGAGGGACCAGTATATTAAACTGATTTTTTTAACTCGACGGGATGTTCGGGGCTCGCTCCACTCCCGTCACGGGTCGGCCCGGCATTGCAGTGCCGCCGGGATCGGCCCACCATATTATACCATATACAAATACAAAACCAATATAATATTTAGAGTCTTCCTAGGATCCTCGAAATTTCATAACTCAGGCTGGAAATCGATAAATAAATAAAGTGAAGGAAATTAATGCTCTTAAATGATATGAGATTGTACTTTAGGCTTTACCCAAATTTGTCCGGGATTTAAAACTAGCTAGAATCAAAATATTTTTTTCGCTGAATCTTTGTAATGCTATTCCTAGCAAATATTGGTCATAATGCGTCTATACCATCTTAACGTCTGCAATTTACCATAACTGAATTTTTCAGATATTTTAAGTTTCAAAACGTTGAAATACTGGAATGGGACTAACTACAGCTTTGAAAAGCTATCGACATTTCGTGATCGATCTAACTTTTGCATTGCGATGCGAACGTTATTTTGTAAACTTCAGCGACAAACATGTTTTTAATAAAAACATGTACAAAAAAACTATTTTTGAGATTGGTTTATTCTCTTTATTGTTTACAAATTATTCATTATTTCTGTACAAAATATAATTTTGTAATCAGTCAGTTAGTGCATAAATGTCAATAATAGGTAGATGAAGGCCAGAATATAAGTTTGTTTTTTAACTCTAAAATTGGTGCAGTTTTATGACAATCAAACTGCTGATATAAGTAATTTCTTTAAGCAGTATGCACTCATCATTATGAACAACTTTTAATCAATCATAACTTTCAATCAATCACAAGTTTTAATCGGTCAATACTCAACACTGAAATCGCGAAAAAAATATTTGCTCTTCCATACATTTTGTTCATGGTAAATGAACTTTTTGTATGGAATAGCTGTTTTTTTTAAATGTGCGGACATAGATACCCTTCAGTATTGTGAAACCTATTAGTTACACATTGTAAACACTGATGTAAAGACCAAAAAGGAATTCGTTAATCCAAAGAACAGCATATCAAACTGTTCACGCTTAAGTCTATCAACGAACACATCCTACAGTTTCAACTATTATCGACATTACGACTCGTGATCAAGAATCGACATTCGCCGTTATTCGTGAACATCCAGCGGGGAAGTGATTTCAATTTAGTCGCGACTTGGCCCCGGGCACTTGTTTCTGAGAATTATGAGGATAAAATAATAAAACGCTCATGAAACGGCTGTTCATTGTAATGACCCACGACAGTTTTAACTCAAACCTTTAGATTTACCCTTCGTCCTCAGATTCCCTGATGGCAATATTAAAGACATTAACAGGCATTTTATTTTTAGCATTTATATATACATATATTATTTTTTTTGGCAATAAAGTTCTTATTATCTTTATCTTTTTTATTTTTAATAATGCCTTATGGTGAGCTCCATAATTTCCAATTGGTATATTAATAGTACGGAAATACTATTCAATGATATTTCCATAGCACAGAATAGCATTCTGGGACTTATTTCGTCTTGGGCACCTTGTTAAAATAGATTATGAGCGAATGCTGACTTATTGTCACAAACCTTCGTAGAACCTAGAGCGCGTTGATGTCTTTTTCTCGAGCATTCAACTATGACACTACCAAGAGTGTAAATATCATACTAATACTTTAAATGCGTAAGATTTTTAGTTTTTCACGCTGTAGCGGCTAACCGGAATTGAGTGAAATTCCGTATGGACATAGCTTATACCCGGAAGCCTAAGTTTTACATAGGCTACCTAATGAACCTAGACTTTTTGATACTAATTGAAAGGATAGCATATAGACATTGGACAATTCCTATTCGTAAAAAACCTGGCAGTCCCACTGGCACAGTGATTAATTATCCAAACAGAGGTGCTAAATCCTCCAAGCACTGGCTGAAGACCGAGAAAGGTGATGCGAACCTATTTCGTGTGAGTTCGTGTGGTTTTAACACTTAATGCACTTGATGATGAGCCCTTGCCGATTATGTTGTTACTGACTTGAAGTTAGCGTGGGGAAACTCACTTCTAAACGTTTCCACTCGATTTAAAACTGTAGCGGTCTTCAGCTGGCTCTTATCAGTCTCTGTTAAAGACCAGGTCTGTTGCCTAGACTACCATTCATCGCCAATGGCCGTCATTCATTCATAATTGGGTTGACGATATCGTACTGTACTGTTAGGCTACCGCCACCACCTAGCCTAGCTAAGGTAAGCGGAGCGTTTATCGTCAAGCTATAATATAATAATATTTATTTACTTTATAGAAGATGGTTCGACGATATCGTTACCACCGGGGGTCGAAGCTGGACCATATTAGCACAGGACCGAGGCAAAGGAACGAGAGAAGCCCACAGCAGCGGCGGAAACCCAGCAGCAGTAAGAATGTTGTGTGTATGATGCTGATGTGTTGTTCCCCACCACGTGCGCAAACTACAAGTCGGAACCGGCGGCGACCTCGCTCCGCTTCCTCCATCTTCCACCACCGCTCATTGCCACTTCCGCGCCTCGTTATGCTAACTGGCTCATAATTACTCACGGCCGTTGGTTAACCCCACTTAGATTTGCTTTTGACAATTCGTAAACATGGTAACAATGCATTGTAGAAAGAAGTCGAGGCTTCTTCAAACTGCGCAAAAATAATTATACATCCCTGACAGTATAGTCCCAGTTCTCCCATCGGTTCTGTATAGTCCCAGACAGTGACTTATTTTTTTGCACATTGATTTTTTTTTCCACTTTTTAAACTATAGTAAAAAGTATCTTCTGGCTATCAGTAGTGGAGTCATCACCACCAGGGGGGTGTAGCCATAATCCCCACGCTTGGCAGACAGCTTGGGATCGCAGAACGCTAACCAACGTTAACCGAGAGGACGCTGCTGCCCTTCCTCCGGTGGTTCTGGATGCAGTTTACTGACATACCCAGGGTTCAGCAGTGGAGTATTAAATATCCATGGCTAGTCTAGTATTATATTATCTTTGTCCATAGGTACTCATTATGGATTAGCTTTTAATACTGCACTGCTGACCTACCCTCCAAGGGTGATTGGGATTCAAGGGTCAGGTTTACTTATGATGTTTTTAACTTTCAAATCTATGCGTTAATGATAGTAACTACTTATATCGTTTTTTTTATCGCGAATTAGTCCGCGTTTAACCACCAAATCGCCTGTTGTTAACAACGATGCGACTACGTAACGACGTGGTCAAACACAAAGCAAGCAGACCTCAAATTTTCTTAAAACATATTTCTCGCAGTAAATGTTTGAAAATCTACTTATGTCATCTTGTTTAATTATCTGTGTTTCAGTACGGACTGTTAATTAAGTAGGTTAGATGATCCCAAATAATTAAAATAGCTGAGGCTAACAAACTATAAAAAAACTATTTGCTTAGTATTAGTATCAAAATAGTTTGCGTTTACTACAATTATCGGGTTCCATACAGTTTTTATTACATACGGTAACTACCACAAAACCAATAATGTATGGAGCGTGTCGAAAATAAATATAGTAAGTAAACGTAAAATAACAAAAATTGTGCTAAGGGTATGATCATGCAACGATGGTAATATCGCCTAATTCGTGAGCGAGACTGTTAGTTATAATATCACAGGTAAAACTTAATATCAAATTATCTAAGACCACCTAGATACACAGACAACAGTAATATTCTGTAATAATCTATTGAATCTATATCGCATTCCTACCGAGACGGCGATGAAAATTCTTTGTCGATTGCCTTTACACTGTCTTCCATTATCAAGTTCTGTGAAGCTTTCTTACTTCCTTGAAGATAAAGAGGAACTGTGTCGATTGTAGAGCAATTCTATTACTCTTTTTTGTTTTATGTTATAGCTTTTCCTGTTTGCACCTAGTTTGTATTCTTCCCCCGTTGCCAGTTGTGGCACTCACTAAAGGAGGAGTTTCTATGTGCGACTGTATGTATGTTTTTTTTAATGTATGTTCACCGATTTCTCTTTTCATTATTTGAAAAGAAATGGTCCCACATTAATTTGAAGACGGTTTTTTTTTTAAGTTACTTGTTATTTTTGATGTTCACAAGCAAAAGTTTCTATCTATTTAGTGGCTTGGCTATGCTTGCCTTAGGTATAGACAATGTGGTCCATTTTCAAGTATAAGTTGACAGAACTAAACTAACTAAAGTATTGCTGTCCTTAGCTAACATGCCAAGTAAAAAAGTGACAGCAATATTTTAATTAGTTTAGAACTGTCAACTATAGCCTTTGTAGTGACCTACATCACATTCAGTCCATGTGCCGTGTGAACGGGCCGGCGAGCTGCCGCGTACTGAGGCGCGCGCCGCGCGCGCTCCAAGGCGACGATGTGCCGGCGCAGAGCTCCATAGACGACTGAGGCCTGCGCTTGTAGATTTCTTTATTTATGTGATAGGACATATCGTCGCGACGCGACTCTGTCATTATTGCTTAGCGACATATTTTATACTCCTTATCAAAGTGCTATTCGAAGTAGTCAATTTTGTACTTAAGTAAGTTAGTTATCGAATAAAGTTCATGTTATTCGTGATCACTGTTTTATTTATAGAATTAATACTACCGTCGTTAGGAACTAACTGTAATCGCGCTTCTAGGTTCTACTGTAATCACGAACCTAGATGCTGCAAATCCAACTGTAATCTTACTGTAATCACACTGTAATCACACTGTAATCAAACCAGCTCAGGGTAGGCAAGGACGGCTAAAGTGGTGACCACGACGTGATCATTCGTGAAAAATGGCTGAAGAAAATCCAAATATTATTGGAAAAGGAATGGAGATGATTGGCATTCGGTCCCGTATTCCACAATTCTGGCGCGACAAGCCCAGACTATGGTTTGCGCAATTCGAAACAATGATAGCGAGTCAAAAACTAGGCGACGAAAATAAATTTGGTCTGGTCGTCGCTCAGCTCGAGAAAGTTGATGTGGAACAGATTAGCGATATCATTTTGGCGCCTCCAAATACTGGAAGATACGACTTGGTCAAACAACGTTTATTGTCTGTTTACGAAGAGTCTGAAGAAATACAGTTAAGGAAACTTTTAAACGAAGTAGACCTGGGCGAACAGCGTCCTTCGCAGTTGTTACGTCGCATGAGGGATTTAGCGCGTAGCAAAATGCCCGACGCAACCTTACGTATGTTATGGATGGGACATTTACCCCAATCAACGAGGGCAGTTTTATCTGTCAGCGAGGAATCAAAACTGGATGCTTTGGCAGCCATGGCAGACAAAATGCACGAGCAGACACGGGAAGTACATAGTCTATGCTCCTGCCAAAGTAATGCATCCACTTCACAGCACCCATCCCCAGTGGGCGATGCACCTCCTAATCATGACGTCATAGGCATGATTGAAGCCTTGACTAAAGAGGTCGCGGCACTAAGGGCAGACACAAACAACAATCACCGGCAGCCATATCGCGGTAGAAACGGATCACGATCGAACTCGGCTACGAGGCGCAATGAGACAACTGAATCAAGCGGGTTGTGCTATTTCCATCGCAAATTTGGTCGCGCTGCATATAGATGTCGAAGCCCGTGCAATTTTCACGCCCAACGGAATAATAACTACGACAGACAGGGAAACTAGAGCCGACTGAAGCTATGGCGGGAGCCGAAGTCGACGAATTGTCCGCATACCGCCTATTCATCAAAGAAAATAATTCGGGATTACACTTCCTAGTAGACACAGGAGCCAACGTTTCGGTTTTGCCAGCTCGACCCCAAGATAAGCAAAACCGGACACCAGATAACTACCTGTTCGCCGCAAACAAGACGCCAATACCAACCTATGGAGAGCGTACCATATCACTCAACTTAGGATTGAGGAGACCTTACTACTGGAAGTTCGTGATTGCAGCGGTTAGCCGACCAATAATAGGAGCTGATTTTCTGCATCATCATGCGCTACTGGTTGATTTGCGCGGCAGAAGAATTATCGACAAAGAAACGAATATGAATGTACGAGGGTATCTAACGCCATTATCGGAAGGCAGTATTCGCACTATTGATGACAGCATACCTTACCACGATCTGCTAGCAAAGTATCCAGACATAACAAGACCAACATTGTCAAAGAATTCAAAAAGCGAAGTGGAGCATCACATAGAAACAACAGGAGCACCCGTGTATGCAAAAGCACGACCCCTTCCCCCGCACAAATACAAGGCTGCAAAGGAGGAATTTCAAGAAATGCTGAACCAGGGCATTTGTCGGCCGTCAAATAGTCCTTGGGCAAGTCCTCTACATATGGTACAAAAGAAAGATGGAACATATCGAGCCTGTGGTGATTATCGCCGCTTGAATGCTATCACTGTGCCGGACCGATATCCGATACCACGATTGCACGATTTCACATACAACCTGCAAGGGAAGAATTTTTTTTCAAAAATTGATCTGAAGAAGGCGTACTATTTAGTCAAAAACCGTGAAGAAGACATCAAGAAAACCGCCGTGATAACGCCATTCGGATTATTTGAATTTACACGAATGTGTTTTGGTTTGAGAAATGCGGGCCAGTCATTTCAACGCCACATTGACAATGTTTTGAGAGGCCTTCCTGTTTTCAGTTTTGTTGACGACGTTTTAGTGGCCTCTGAAGATAAAGAAAGCCACAGAAAAGAATTAGAAGAAGTGTTCAGAAGATTCAACGATAATGGTCTACAAATTAATGTAGCGAAGTGCGTTTTTGGCCAGGAAAAGTTAGACTATCTGGGTTTTGCCATTTCAAAAGAAGGAATTACTCCTACCGACGAAAAAGTAAAGGCGATAAAGTCATACCCTTTACCAGAAACCATCAATGATCTCCGTAGATTCCTAGGAATGATAAATTTCTACAGAGGAAGCATTCCCTATGCGGCGGAGAGCCAAAGGAAACTAAATGAGTTTCTCCACGATGCAAAGAAAAACGATAGAAGGAAGATACCTTGGGACAAAGACTCAATTAGAGCATTCGAACGATGCAAGCAAGATATTATGAACGCAGCACGCCTTGCCCACCCATCAATAGATGCGCCGTATGCATTGATGACAGATGCGTCAGAAAATTGCGCAGGAGCTGCGCTACAGCAACACATTTCAGGAAAATTGAAGCCACTTGGTTTTTTCTCGAAGAAATTCAACGACGCGCAAAGGAAATACAGCACATACGATCGGGAACTTTTGTCAATATACCTGGCTGTTCGTCATTTTCGGCGTATGTTTGAAGGACGAGAATTAATCATATACACCGACCACAAGCCGCTCCTCAACGCATTGACCACAGACAGCAAAAACGAGACTCCATTGAGGACGAGATACTTGGAATTCATCAGTCAATTCACTTCGGACATACGACATGTCTCAGGGAAACACAATAGCGTGGCCGATGCGCTGTCAAGAATCAACATTGAAATGATAGCATGCCCATCGCCGATTGACTATAATTCTCTAGCCAAGAGCCAACGCAACAACAAAGAGCTAGTTCAGCTGAAAAAAGAGCAGAAGCATGATTTAAGGGACATTGTCATTTCAGGTACCTCGGCGAAAGTAACTTGTGAAATGTCCACGGGGAAAGCTCGTCCATGCCTGACCGAAGATTTCAGAAAGCCTGCACACCAAGCGACCCACGACTTAAGTCATCCGGGCATAAGAGCCACCAGAAAACTGATCACTTCTCGTTATTTCTGGCCATCGATGAACAGCGACGCCAACAATTGGACCAGAGCATGCGTGCACTGTCAACGCAGTAAAATTCAAAGACATACACAAACACCAATAGGAGCATTCGAAGAAGCTGAACGCCTGTCTCACCTTCACGTGGACATTGTTGGACCATTACCAACGTCAGTAGAAGGTCATCGATATCTATTGACCATGATCGACCGTGCAACTAAATGGCCAGAAGCTTACCCGATAACAGAAATTACAGCAGAGAAAGTAGCAGAAACGCTGTATAATGGATGGATTTCAAGATTTGGAACCCCAGCAAGAATTTCGACAGATCGAGGAACGCAATTTGAGTCGGATTTATTCAAAAATCTAATGCAACGGATGGGAATTGACCGCTGTCGCACAACTTCATATCATCCAGTCTCAAACGGGATGATTGAACGATGGCACAGATCATTGAAGGCCTCACTAACAGCCAGATTGAGCTCCTCGTCCTGGGTCCACGAATTGCCTACTGTTTTGCTTGGGTTACGCACAGCTGTGAAGGAAGACATAGGCGCTAGTGCAGCCGAGCTATTATATGGCCAAACATTACGGCTTCCTGGGGAGTTTCATGGCGAGCCCGTAAAACAGTGCAGCACACCATCGTTTTTTTCGCACCAGTTAACCGAAGCCTTTAAGAAGTCTCAAGCTCAAAGAAAAGCAATTAACTCACACGCCACCTTCATTCACCCGGAGCTACCAAATTGCACGCACGTATTCGTCCGACACGACGCCTACAGACGACCATTAACACCCGCCTACGACGGCCCATTTCGCGTGCTCGGCCGCAGTGAAAAATTCTATAAAGTACAACTACCTAAAAGAAGCGACAACATTTCGATCGACAGATTGAAACCAGCATTCTATATTAATGAAGAGCCAGAAGTGGGTACACAGAATGCCAACTACGTGACCAGATCAGGACGAGTATCAAGACCTCCCGTGCGCTTTGCTTTTTAGCGCGGGGGAGAATGATGTAGTGACCTACATCACATTCAGTCCATGTGCCGTGTGAACGGGCCGGCGAGCTGCCGCGTACTGAGGCGCGCGCCGCGCGCGCTCCAAGGCGACGATGTGCCGGCGCAGAGCTCCATAGACGACTGAGGCCTGCGCTTGTAGATTTCTTTATTTATGTGATAGGACATATCGTCGCGACGCGACTCTGTCATTATTGCTTAGCGACATATTTTATACTCCTTATCAAAGTGCTATTCGAAGTAGTCAATTTTGTACTTAAGTAAGTTAGTTATCGAATAAAGTTCATGTTATTCGTGATCACTGTTTTATTTATAGAATTAATACTACCGTCGTTAGGAACTAACTGTAATCGCGCTTCTAGGTTCTACTGTAATCACGAACCTAGATGCTGCAAATCCAACTGTAATCTTACTGTAATCACACTGTAATCACACTGTAATCACACTGTAATCAAACCAGCTCAGGGTAGGCAAGGACGGCTAAACCTTCAAAATTGACCACAACAACTAGATAGTACCGAAACTGCACTTGAGCATCTCTCGCCCTTACACAAACAGAAATAGGGAATTCCTCGCCCTAGGTTCGGCGCGGCCATTTTGCTTTAGCCATTCTTTCACAGATGGCGCGTATCAAATATCTTCATGCCCAGTTATTTCTCTGGTAGCATTTCCCTTCAAAACGAAACAGTAGTAATGCTTGCACATTAATGCTTGGCGCTTAAATAACTCATGACAATGCATTTATTCAAATTTAAATTCTTTTATTTCGACAATTTCTTCAAGTCATATTCAATTAACAAACATTTTGATTATATACGAGAGAGAGCTAGATCCTCCAAGAACAAACATAATTATAAATTACAATAGTATGTCATTATCCTATTACTAAACATTATGCGAAATATAAATATACCTAATCCAATTTAACTTAACTAAATTCAAAAGTTATTCAATATTACAAATAATCATTCACAAAATAAAGTTATTAGCCAGTACATGAATCATGTGACAAAGGTTAAGTACTGCAAGCCAAAACGATTTGAGAATGCTTTCAGGATGCTGTTAGGGCTGGCCCGGACTCTGCGCACCAGGGACGTGTATCGCCTACGCATGGTACCGTAAAAGCTATTGACAAATAAAATGCCACCATGGTGACACATTTTATTTTCTACTTCTCTCTCCGACGTGGCATTTTTTGAGAGTGCTCTGCCAATCACCATTGAAGGGTGTCTGTGCGCGGTGTGGAACGCACCGTTACCGCTGCCACGGGTGGCGCGCATCGCGGCGCCGCGATAATGTGCGCGCCTGCACGCCTGCCTCCGTGACCTAACACTTGCATCTTTGCACCGAACTACGACCTCGCGACCCCTGTGGGTCTTACTCATATATAGACTGGCCTCAGAGTAAATCTGAATTTGTCTTATCCGTTCTTTCAAATTTGGAACTTAGGTATTTGTTTTTTTTTATTATAAGTACGGACTAAGTTGACAGTTGAGTTTTGGCGGGAACACGGAAAAGGTCATAGTAAAGTTGCCACAACTTTACTAAAGCTTTACTAAACTTTACTTAGACTCGACTTTGACTAATTTCGTGTGACTGACTGTGATTACATAACATATTTGACTTGCTCGTCGTCATCATCATAATCAGCCTGAAGACGTCCACTACTGCTGAACGAAGGCCTCCCCCTTAGACCGCCACACCATAAGTCGCCATTTGACTTGCTAATACTCCATAAATTTGAACATTCATACATACTTGACTCTGGCAGTATGCACAACGTGCGATGCCAATATCAAAGAAAAAAAAACTGACAGTTTGAAATGTCACTTTTCAGAATAATGCTGCCACCTAAAAACTGTAATGATGCTGGGATGCTGGTAATGATTGATAACATAGAAAACTTAATCTTTTTATGGCAACACTATTTAAATATTGTCAAAAGCTGTACTTATGTCATTCTAGTCTAGTCCGTCTAATTAAAAATCAGTCAGATAACGACAGAAGACGAATTATATCTATAACGATAAGCGACCCTACGTTTATTATAAAGAATGTTATATATTAAGCAAGCAGGATTAATTGCTTGATGGTAAAATCTATCGCAGTCGCCTATGGATATCTGCATGCAATACACAACACATACCGCAACTACGTTGCCGATCTTTTATTCTGATAACACGCCTTTTGAAGCTTTAATTCAGTAGACTCCTTCGCTTTGATGGATCAATATTTTTACTATTGTGCGCTCTGCCAAATGATAAAAAATTAGGCCAAAGGCATATCGAAAAAGTATCCTAGAGATTGAAAGAGAAGAGTTCCGACAGAACCAAATTAGCATCCTGACAATAGGTGTACTGAAGCTGAAAATTCGAGAGGAATAGTATACCGAATTGATCAGAAAGGAAACGGAAAAGTGAAATTGGTAATTATTCCCACGGACATTATTACGAGTATGTTATGAAGGAATACATAAACTATCAATTTAGAGTATCATCAGCTACTTTGTTAAGTTGCAGGGCTACGAGAACGTCAGTGCTTTTTGCTTCACCTACACTACAGCTTCATTTTGCAATTGTCGTAGAGATTGTAGGGATAACATAAAATAAGAGCAGGCATGTTTCATATATTTACAGGCAAGTAGGTAATATTCGCTCATCAGAGGTGAAATCAAATCAAATCAAAATATATTTATTGCAGTTTGTTGGTAAAACTAGATGTGACATACAGAGTATAATCTGTTTTTAAAGAGCTCCGAAAACAAACTTGTCTCTAAATAGACATGCAATATTAGCCCTGGCATATTCATTACTTGCTAATTATAAGTTATTAGTATTGTTAGTGTACAAAGAAAGTGACATAATATAGTAGTTATGTCAAGTTAAATACAATGTCCACAATGTTATAATGTCATTATTAGTTAGTCAATGTTAGTATTCCAATTAAATCCCTTATCATTAATAAATTCTTTTACGGTGTAATAGCACTTAGTCAGTAGTATTTTTTTTAATTTCAATTTGAACAGATTAGTATTTAGATCTTTAAGGTTTCTTGGCATCTTATTATGGTCTGAGCTCTTTAACTTTTTTTTTGTATCGAGTGTAGCTAACCGACTGCGGACCGTTTTCTATAGAATTAGGAATGGAGGCAACTTTTATATTATGGTTGCAAGCTACAATGTCATAGAAAGACCATAAGTTTCTTTTTGACAGGATCTCGTGAGTAAATTAAAAATTTCTTAATTTTCTAAGTACGCTTAGTAAGCATAAGTACTTCTAAATTCGTGCAAGCTGGTGGGGAAATATAGATTAGTTTCCCATCAGCTTGCAAGATGATAAGCGACGTTCTGGCCGAGGATGAGGAACATTCAACAGTGAAAAATATTCACTGTGGCCTTAAAAAAAAACATATTACCTACGTCTCAGGAAAAAGAAAAGAGGACAATTCCATTTACGTATACTTTTGAAGAATGTGGAAAAACTTGAATGAAAAGCTAAAATTTAGCATGAAAACTTTAAAACCATTCTAAAAACTTTCGTTTCAAGCTTATAAGAAATAGATGAGCGAAACTTTTGAAAGTATTTTTTTTAATACTTTACTTTAGTAAATTTATATCTATATAGCTGTGGAGACCCTGGGTTGTTGGGGCATTGATGCTAAGGAGCTTATCAGGGAAATAGGGCAAAGGCTCAATATTAAGACAGGTGACTCCCGCTCCGGTTCGTTCCTGGTGCAGAGGATGGCCATTGCCATTCAACGTGGGAACGCGGCGAGTGTGATGGGCACCTTTGCACCGGGAACGGTCAGGGGCGGGTTATTTGATTATTTATTAGATTATTTTTAAGGGTTTTGTATTGACAATATTGACATGTGTAATATTTAATTTAATGATGTATATGAGTCTATGATACTTGATGAATAAATTTATTTAGTTAATTTCTGTTAAACCAGAACGATAAGTAGTAAATACTTTAGTTAAAGGTTCGTAGATTAAGTACTAATTCTAAGTAACTATGCATCCGCATTTAAGTAGGTAATGTTAAAGTTTAGCAGCTGTTCAAATTGTTATTATTTCTAAGCGTAGACGCAATTACGGCATGCCTTTTAATTCGGTGGAGCGTAGCGGGGTCACAGAACTAGTACAAACATCATTCTCCTTCCTACAAATCCGATTTTGTTTAAATTTTTCATTGAAATATTTGATTTATTTTGAAAACGTTTTTTCAGTAATTTAACATTATACAAAGTAGCTACTAAATAGTTTTTGTGTCACTAAGAAGCTTACTTGTTACAGCTCAGTGTCACACCGAGTTTGAACTTCAACAGTTCGTAACTCTGGAACAATGCGCTTGCAACCCTTAATAATATGATGAGCAAGATGTTAAATCTCTTCATGTCTATTGTCTAGTAAGTACTTAAATTCACCGTTAATATATCTCTTCGATCCGGAATATTGTAAACGAAGTATAGTATTCCATATCATGATATAATTTTGATAAACAATAACATCCTCTTTGTACGAATGTAGGAACAGTTATAAAGACGCGAAATACTTATATGTAAAATATTCGGGCAAAACTGCGAGGCGCGGTTAATTCATTTTATCACACTTCGTTATAGATTCATTTTTTTAAAGTAACTATGTCAGCTAGTAACATTTCTCTACTAAACGGCTGAACTGATGTTAGCCAGTTTTGGCATAATGCTAGGCTAATGTGCAGATGCCGGTGCCGGATGGATAGGATACTTTTTCTCGGAAAATTTGAGAAAAACTCCAGTGTGAAAGCAGAAAACTATAGTTAACAATTACAATAAGAATATACACTAAGTCGATAAGCCGTCGAATTTGTATATATCGCATCATTATTTAGACCTGGCTTTATAAATATCTATTTGAAAACTTTCCTATAACCATGAAAATTTACTCAAATCAAAAAGTAATCATTAGTAAAAAAAACATACTTATTCATTGAATACGTATAGATTTTATCATACTTACTTATTCCTAACATTCCTAATTCATTGAAGACTTTTTAGTTTTAAGAAATAGTTGTAAATTTATTACATTTCTTAGCCCGATATTTACGATTTTAAACCATTTGCTGAAACATAGTACTCGTAGAAGCCAATAATAACACTACGTGAACTACTATAGTTTCCCTTCAATTAAGTACGGGGTTTGATTCAGAATGTTCTTTTCATTTTCATCCAACGGTCGCGAGCGGGTGAAAATAATTGTCTCATACTCCACTTACCTCACACTTAGCACCATTTTGCACTAAGCGACGCACTTGGTTCACTCCTGTTTATTCAGCCACCAACACTGGACACTTGTTTAACGGAAAAAATAACTTTTATATTTTTCTAAATTTAAAAAAGTTCAGCGCAGTTATCGTATCGCGCTAAGGTCGCATGTGCGTGGTATGGAGCGCGCGCGTCTCTCCGAGTCTGACCATCAAGTGTTGGCAGCCTCCAGTGTGCTTCGCCATCCGCGAAATGCTTCCCGCTGCCGTTGAGCTCACACAAGTGTGCGGGGGGCCTTAATCACTTCCTCGCCTTCTGAGCACCGCCACCGGCCACCGATGTCCAGATGTTGACCGGTGACCGCGCTACGGTCCATCCGTCGCGCACACTAATAGCCACTCGAGCAATTAGCCTCCCATGAAAAATTCTTTTGAAAGAAAACAATTTAACGTTAACGTAACAGCTTTTTAATAATCTCATTGATTTACATTACCATTTTTGTTTTTTCGTTATCTTGAACTTCACGATTTTTTTCCATTGAACTGAACTGTTCAGCTATTCATTGATAGTGAATCCGACAAATCTTTCCATTCGTAGTAACAAATTAAAGCCGACAATTAATGATGTCACCGTTACAACCCCTATAGTAATTTTCATGGGCCTGTAAAAGAGCAGTTTTTCGGTTTTATTCGCTAAATACGCTAACATATTCTTACTTAATTATCGTAATTAGGCCGTTGCTCTGGATTCTCGAAAATGTAACTGGTCTACTCTTCTAACCGAAGAAGATCTTCTTCGGTTAGAAGAGTAGACTAGGTAGAGTCTACTCGAGTAGACCAGACTTCTCTTCTTTCTTTCGTTCGTCTTCTTCTATAATGACCGTCGCCTACGTGAGGTGCCATTTGATATGCAGTTTTGTTTTTTCACTATAATCCTGCAAATTTTGAGATATGAGTTGAATTTTAAATTTGAAAGAGGAGTATTTACAAAATTAATTAAGCTTTTAGAGGATTGTATTCACAACCGACTTTAAAAAAGGAGGTTCTCAATTCGTCTGTATGTATGTTACGTGATTACTCCCCCAATTATAAACTGATTTTGATGTTTTTTTTTTTTTTGGTAGGTAATACTTTAGAGGTGTTTCCATGTAAATTTTATCGAAATCCGTTTTGTAGTTATGTTTTTAAATCAAATGTACTAGAAAATATGAAGGTGTCATCCAGGTATACGAAATTGAAGTCGGTTGTATTTAAAAAAAGCGTATTATTATTATTTTCGTAGCCCTTTTTATTGTGTTGTCTTATTAAATCCTGGATATCCAATCAATATCACAATTTGCGCAGATGCTCACTTCACCAGCCGCCACTTGTTTTAATTCTAGACCACATGGTGTGGAAGTCCTGAATCCGTTCTTAGTTCTACCAAATAAGCTACTCTACCTATATTCAATTCTCTAGGTGTGATTGACTCGGGCGATACTTTGCAAGAGTTCATTTTAACCCAACTGCTAACTAGTGTCTCTAGTCTCTAGTGTTTTTTCAGTAATTGTATTTTGATGATACTTGTACATTATCGGCCTTACCTAAAATAATACCGATTCTCTTAGTCACTGCTTAAACTTCTCTGTCCTTTTCTAGCACGTGCAACTTCACGTCAGAGAGAAGATGGCAGAGCATCTTAAGCAGCGACGGTAGAAAAGTTTTTTTAATTAAGGCCGTTAATCTCATACATTGCTGATTAAACCAAACATTTTAAGCTACCAAGCGACGTAGATTAGTCCAACTTTACAAAAAAAATATGGGATTATCTATGGGTCTTTAAATGTCTACAGATCTTACCCATCAGCGTTGTGGAAGAAAATAGCACTGATTAGAGTGTAGTAAACAACCTGCATGTAGCAGTACACAATGTAGTAGAGAGCTATCGCTGAAGTGGTCAGCGAGATCTGTATCACTTGGAGCATATCCGACGAGAGCCGCCATAATCTGTTTGTTAATTTCTGCAACAATAAATAAATAGTCAATCAGTAATTATAAGTATCTGGTTCATAAAGGGAACGGTAGCAATTTGACAGCCTTATAGCTCAGTTAGTAGCATGTCTGCCTTCAGAGCTGTAGGGCGTGGGTTCGATCCCCACCCAGGACAAAAAAAATGTGACGAACATAGATGTTCGTTCTGTCTGTGTGTAGTATGTATTAAATATAATACCCGAAAAACCGAAAAAATAACCGAAAAAAATATGTATGTAAGTATTCTATCAGCTATCTGGTTTCCATAATACAAGCTTTGCTTAGTATGGGGTTAGATGACGCTGTGTGTAAAAATGTCCCCCAATATTTCGTTTTGTAGTGAGAGAGACCCTCTGAGGATTTACAACACCTTTGCCAGTTATTGAACCGCCAAGAATTGTGCAAGCATTACTGTGTTTCGGTTTGAAGGGCAATGTCACTAGAGACATTACTGGGCATGAAGAGATTTCACATCTAGTATCCTATACATATATCTAGTACAGGGTGACGAGCGCAGTGCACTGCGCTCGTCACCCTGGGATACCCTGCGGCGCAGGATTGTTTTCGCAAGTTCACAATTCTAGCACTAGTACTGTTATGGGCAGGTATGATACTTACCACCAGGCAAACGTCACATCGTCTTGTACAAGGTTTACCGAGTTTATCTAAAATTTACCCGCCACATCGTCACGCGCCTGTTCCTTTCGCACCTTTAGTCTTACTTGACGTTCGTTCCCAAAACGAGTGTTATCCCTAATAAAGACTCAATACAATAAGAAGTAGGTAAATATTCATGGACTTGGACTAATCACCTAATTTCAGGTTTATTTTGGAGATGACCAACTTACATTTTTAGAAATTTATAGAACTTATCTTTGTTATTATTTATTCTTGCAGAGATAGTATGTGCCAAATAAATAGGGAAGTAACATAAGCTAGAGCTTCAAACGAACAGGTCGATTCGTTTGCACAAACTATGTATGATCATCGAAGCAAAATACTTAAGACTACTGTACTTGGTCTTAACCTAGAGAGATGTATATCTAAATAAGTTAATTACATACAACATTAACAGCATATCACGTCGGAAGCCTCATTTGCGTTCGTGAAACAAGGTTTTATTTAACTAAATAAATAGCCAATAAAATAAGTAGGTAATTACACATTTCCTTTTGATATTAATGTGTTGAACTAACAATTATTACGTGCAACATTCTGAACTGGTAGATAAGAAATAAAATAGAACTATTTGTAATTAAGTATCTGTCACAAAAGATGAAAAAAATATAAAAAAATGGGAATGTATGAAATACTTTGAAAATTAATTTAGAATTCATAAACTTACGTACTTAGTTCGTACTTACTGGTACATTTGTTACAGAAAAACGGGGCTTTTAAATACATTACACACTCTGTGATTCACCCTACAAATGTATAGGTACCCCTATTTTATTTCTGCATAATACCCTAAAGCTATATTTTTTTTTATTATTTTACAAAATCTAGGTCTACTGTAGACATGTCTGTCATTTACTATTTTTCAGCAACTAATTTCAATACAAAATATTAACTTATTAACTTTCAAAAATCTTCTTAGTGAATTTTGGAGGGTAATATTTTCTTAAGACGATGAAGATTTTCGATAAGCCCCTCACCAGAGATTTACGGCCTTACCTAAAATAATCACGATTCTCTTAGTCACTGCTTAAACTTCTCTGTCCTTTTCTAGCACGTACAACTTTACGTCAGAGAGAAGATGGCAGAGCATCTTAAGCAGTGACTAACGGTTGAAAAGTTTTTTTAAGTAAGGCGTTTGTTTTCATGAAAATTAAGACAGATAACTTGCTATAGCCACACTAACCATTACTTATGCTAATCTCAAGTGTTTATGATCTTATCACAAGTAGACGGGTCGTCAGACAATTGTCTTAATGTTTACTTAAAGTAATTCCGTATAATATGCATTGTTAGCTGTACGAGTTCTTAAATGTGAGTAAAAACATAAAAGTATGTAAGGCTTGCAGCTTTAGACTTTGGTCTAACTTTGGCTATGCAGACAAACTCTACTTCAACAGTTAATACCTATATAACATTTATTTGTAGTTTTACTTTAGTTTTATTTATGTATTTAAATGCTTATTACACCACCCGTTATACTCTGAATTAGGGAAGTATTGAAAAAGAAAGCCGGTATATAGGCGAACAAATGATTTCGCTCATTCTGACACTTGGACCCTGAAAAAGTGTTTACCTAGGTACCTAAATACCTGTGTACCTAAATAAAGGTTTAAAAAACACCACCGGAAACTACTACTACTTTTTACTGAATAAAAATACTAAAGCTGAAACTAAACAAATGTTATCAATTTATCAGTTGACCTAATTTATATTGATCATTGCTGCTCGATAAAATATTTCAAAATCTCTATAGAGTAGTTCAAAATGTTGGATCTCAAGCGCGCGTCGATCGACACAATTCCAAAAAAATGTTTAGGTACGTATTGATTGGCAAAAAATATGGTGTCGATCGTCTGCTGCCTACACATTTGCTCGATTTTCGACGATCAAACAAGTTCGAGCAAATTTGTAGGCACCTTTAATTTGGCCAGCAGGCCTAGGGTCGCAGCCTAGAGCAAAGCAGTAATCACAAAAATGTAGTATTGCGTAACAAGTCCTGAATTCTCGACTGAGAGAGTCGTGTCATAGGGCGGCGTGTCCGTCACGACACGAACCCACAGATCCTATCGTTTCACGAGCCGCCATTACCATCATCCACTCCTACGCGGCCACGGGCGAAAACCTTGTTTATGACATCGTTATCGACACACCAATCCAGCCTAAACTATGCGTGATAGTACTGATAATCTCAAACTAGGAACGGCAGTTTTAAGGTCAGCTCAGTCGGTCGCGATAAGCTGAGCGACCAGAAAGGACAAACCAGCAGAAAATTGTAAGTTATATGATAGAATTATTCTCAAAAACACATTTTCAGCAATTCAGATTAACTGTGCACTTCCTAGTTCAGAGAGCTAGCAAATAAGCAAGGCAAGTATTACGAGCCAAAAATCAATAAAAAGTATCTAGAATTACAACTAGTATAATATAAATATTTTATATTTTATAGCATAGATTGATTTATGGAGCTAAACAAATGCAATAAACCACCAAAGCAAACATCTGACGCCATTAAACGTAGCCATCGATTTAAAACGGGAAGCATTCCTGGATAACGACAAGCTATGCATCAAGGAGGAAGCGATATCCTCACGAGCAGACCTCACGACGGAGGCACGATGAAGCAGACGCTAAGCGAAGATGATATCAACAGCGCACAATTACGGGATTAGACAAACATTTAAGAAGAAAGAATAGCAAATGTATACTTAATTTATAAGATGTAGTAAAAACAAAGAAAATGCGAATCGAATAGTGGTACTATCCATCTCTCTTTGTCTTGGCCTGGCATAATTTAAATTTTATCTTTGGTGTTTGTACTCGTACCTTACAGAATATAGGTATAATAAGTACTAAGTCGTTCAATTAACTTAACCTTCCAAAAAATTACAAATTATTAATGAGGCAAAAAAAAAATATGCCGCCCCCTAGACATCAACCTGAACGCGGCGACCCACGTATCTTGGTATACATATACTTTCGCTTGGTATATCTAGTATATGGGGTAGGTCGGCATTTTATTAATTCAGAAACACATACTATAACATATACATAACACATACTATAACACATACTATAACACATACTATAACACATACTATAACACATACTATAACACATACTATAACACACTATAACACATACTATAACACATACTATAACACATACTATAACACATACTATAACACATACTATAACACATACTATAACACATACAATAACACATACTATAACACATACTTGGTGCATATTAATATCATCATCGACGCAGCCGATTTAGGCTAATCAAAAAAATCTAGTGGGCTATCAGAATCTCAAAAACGTACTGGATTTAATCTTACATCAAACTTTATAAGTCGCCAGTGCTAGGAGGACACAAAGTCTAATGTAATATTGGATTATAAGATGGTATATACGTGTGTATGCCATTATCTTTGGCGACTATTAGAAATCTTGTTGACGTCACAGTTGCATAGCTTACATAAACGTTGTCAAAAGTAGTATGCAGCTCTTAGATTAAATACTAGGTCGCAATAATACTATTAGGTCGCAACTGTTGTCTTATTTCCTCTTTAAGGTTAAGAAAGCTGCCGCACTCACCCAAGTTTACTTGTGTCCTTGTCGCGCTGTAGATACTTTGTTTAATATGAAAGTAGGTACATACTCACATTTTTCGTAGTTACGTCATCAGCTAAACTTTTATGACTTTCTTGAAATTTCAGCTCCTTGGGTTCAGCGCACGCCATCGTTGGAATATTCGCACAGAGAGCAGTAAGGTCTACTAAGTTATTATTATTCTGCGAAAAACGAGTAATGAACAGTTCATTTGCAAGCATTTTAATGTAGCCTTATCCCTACAAGCGCCATCATCACGAGGTATGAGAAAAATGGACCTGGGTATGTCCTTAAACTGGATCCAGAACCACCGGAGGATAGGCAACAGCGTCTTCTCGGTGAACGTTGGTGAGCATTCTGCGATCCCACGATGCCTGCCAAGTGTGGGGATTATAGTAACCCCTCCATATTAAGAGGGAGGCCTTCGTTCATCAGTGGACGTCTTCTGGCTGATAATGATGATAAAGATACTCCAGGCACCACACACGTAATATTACGTTGTAGTTTGAAATTTGAATTATGAATTATGTCTGTAGATGTCGTACTGGAGGTAAGGATTCGAAAACTTCGCGGTCAGAGAGTTAAGAAATAAAAATACAAATCAAAACTTACCATTATTGCAGAGGCGGGGGAAATTGGTGTCGGTGGTGGCGGTGATGGAAACTTTTTCAAAAGCTCTTTCAACTTTTCACTTGTCTTCAAACAACCACACGATCGCGTTCGTACGTCGGATTTATCTGCCATTTTTATATCGTTGTAAGCTTTCTTCAAATGTGCATTCTTCGTAGATTGGCCATTTAAACTGTCTTTGCAATTATATAGTTTTAAATTATCTATATACGACTTTACACTATCATTATGAAGTGTCTGTTTATTTAAATCATAACTGACGCTTCGTTTATTTAAGTTGATTTCCGATTTATCTAGATTTGGTTCGTTTAGATGTTTCTTCGCGTTGTCTTTGTGTGTTTCGTGTTCATTCAGCAAGGCAACTGTTTTCTCAGTTAAATTTACAGTTACTACATCACAATATGGGTCCTTGCTAGTCGACGCATCGGCGTCAGGGTCACTGCTCACTGAAATTTTGATTCTTTTTTTATACGTAAAAGAAAGAGCTATAGCGTGTGGATAGTTGTGTTGCAGAGAACAACAACTAGAACAAATGATAAATAATAGTTATATTTAAATTAAAAACTGAAAGAATGCAAATATAGCTACGTAGCAGTACACGAAGTGAATGAATTATGAATGGATTTGTATGTAGTGCATCTTTGTCACGCTGTAAAACTGAGTAAACTGTTCGTCAGGCTATAGAAACGCACAAATAACTATTATACTCCCGAAAAAGCTATAGTGATACCGTCTCGTACGCGATACCGTTGCGTTAGCATGATTTCATACATTCTATTATGTATTCTATGACGAATGCCTGCTTCCCCTGTAAAGAACACGTCTGTCCCGCCCAGCGCCCCAGCGTCCGAGGCCGTAGGGCCGTGGGGCAGGTCACGCTCTAATTTGCCATACTATAGTGAAGACGACTGGTAATAGAAATAAAGAGAAGCGAAGCATATTGCCACTTGTGTAGATGCTTTAAAGCTTGACATCGTCCTATCGCCCTATTCTTGAGCACATTATATTTTTCGGTCCTGTGATTATACAACATAAATTTAACTGTCCTCTACTATAAGTTGGTCTAATAATTTGTTTCTCTAAGCCTACGGGAATACTAAAAGCTTTGATTATATAGACAGGTATATAATCAAAGGCTAAACGTGTTGCTGATACTTACTTGAACCGAATCTTTACAATTGGATTCTTCTAATTTCGTGTTAATTTCATGTGAATAACGAATACGGTGAAAAGTTATGCTGTTCTTGGGCTAAATGCACAATCAATTTTTGCAACAAAACTTAAAAAAACACAAAACTGGCGGACAAATTAGCACGTTCATCTAGATTTTGAAATGACACTGATATTGTCAGCTTTGACAGTTTATCATAAAGTTTTAATTCCATACATGGGCTCAAGCAGGTCTCCAAGACTGTCTTTTTTTTTAACAGGCATAAGCCTTTATTAACTACAACAAACTACAATGACTACTTAGCCTACTACACAACAAAAAACAAAAGGATTGTATCCAGACCGATGAAAGTCTAGAGACAATCCAAATGCTCAAACCCACTACCAGTCGGCAGCGTACCCAGCATGCTGGCGGCATTGCCACGCTGGATGGCAATGCTTATGCGTTGAGCCAAATAAACGCCAGCATTTTGATCACGCGTCGCGTCGACCAGGCGCTCGGATATGTTTTTGAAAAGATGATGAGCTCCCGGTCCCCACGGACCCAATGTCTCAACACCAAACGGCTCAAATATGTAACCTCTGCCGAGGTTAGCATATTTGCGCCGCTTGTGCCGCTCCGCCGAATTTGCCGCCGCACCAGCCCTACTCTGTGTCTCAGGAAGATGTGACGGTGCCAAAGTATCAACGCAAGTTGCGTCCCATACAAGGGGCCGTCCCATCTTCCAAGGCACAAGTGTCATACCGTCAGGTCTTTTGCCATCGTCACGCGCAAGGCCGCTCGGTTCGAGCACAGCTGCAACATTGGCGGTGGATAAAGCCCGGCGTATGACATCATTCAGGCTAGCTAGACTGTCTTTGATTTTTTTATACTATAATTGGAGAATATCCTTGATAATCTTATATACATGTAATAATATGTATAGGTAGGTACTTTATAAAACAATAAGTTTAGCTTAACATGGAGGGGAGAGCAGGTAGGATTCGTACAGTTTTTACTTCAAGTCTCATCAAATTAAAACTATTATAATAGCTATTTCAAAATAGTAATACCTAATGCTACTATACTACCTATACATCTAGCTTAAACAATGGTATAGTTAAGGGTTAATACAAAGCTATATAAAATAATATATATTTAAGCTATATATTAATTTTAATGTTTTAACTTTGCTTTTATTATTGTTTTATATTACTATGGGTTATGTGCCTGAAATAAAGTTTTTATTATTATTATTATGCAAGCTTTTCCAAAAAACGGAAAATGTACGAAAGCACCCCACACGCGGGGGAGCCTTCGTACACTATACATTCTTTATAATATATTATGTCTTTATTGAGATCAAATAGCCTTAGTCTTAGATCAAAATTAATAAAACTATATATTGAACAAATAATTTATTACAAAAATTCAGTACTTTTGCAAAATCTTCTTATAATCAATATTATTTTAAAAAAACCTAGGGCCATTTTACACGGTACTCTTACTGCACTTTGTATAAAGAAAGATATTTTTTAAAGCTATAAACATTACGAGTAGCTGTTCTTGTTAGTGCATATTTATCGACTAGTTCCGATCTATTCCCATTTTTCACATTATATATTAGCGGCATTGTTTTGAAAAAGTACTTCATAAGATACCTAGATAAGAACAGTCATAGCTCGTATCTATGTGAAGTAAATGTTCTTAGTTTAAAATCTTAATAATGCCTCATTTGCACTGTACGAATGTACCCCACTCACAACTGTACGAATGTACCTCAATGCAAACTATCAACAAATTAATTTAAAATGTAAAAGTACCCGTAAAAATTTGCCCAAAATAGATGTTTTCTAACAAATTTAGACATTTTTATACAAAATAATTTCGAAAAAACGTATTTTCAATTTAGAGCAAAACTTACTACGAAAACACTCATTTTAATATGTACCCAAAAAATACTTACAATTGCGAAGCAAAGTCAGCAGCCGCACTGCCCCGCCACTTCGTGGTTTGCCTGTACGTATGGGCAGGACTAGATGGACACAAATACAAACCCGCTTCGACGTGTTTAGTATTTTAGATTGACTACTTTACGAATGCTCCCCGCTGTACGAATGCTACCTGCTCTCCCCTATGGAACTAAACGGCAATGTAGGTGTACAATACCTTACGTAATACCTATACCTTAATAGAGCCGCATCTTGCTGAAAGTCTTATTAGAATCATATGCAGGATAAGTACTTGGATAGGCACCTTAAACTCATAAGTGATATGGTATACTCCGGTCTATAGCTAACATTTTCACAGCGGTTTTACACACAACCGCCGACCTCAACTCTATAGAAAATCACCTATGTGGATGTAATATCCAGCACATGCGTTGTTTACTACATCAAGCTACAATTTTATCCAACAGCTAAATCTTCCAGCATCGCGATTTGGCAAAGCACGTTCCTACTACCTACCTACCTGCCCCGGCGCCGTGACAGCGTGCGAATTCTATCTACTCATATTTCACATCTTCAAGTAAAGTAATCGCTCCAGATTGGGCACACTTCTACGAATTGTGACTCTTACATTTCAATATTGCTCGATAGCCCTGCTCGATAGGCATAAATACAAGGAGGTTTGAAGATACGTTAAAGTTTCCTGATTCAGAAGCTGTCATAAACATAGCTTCATCATCAATAGGTACTTATGTAAAGGAGAGAGAGAGCTAGATCATGGCTAGATCCTCCAAGTGTCAAGACAACAATATACTGATTACTTTCCTACGTCATGTTTCGCAATAGGTATGTGTAACAGCTTGTCTGATTCTCACCATCATCTACTCAACCATAATTATTATAAGCCACTGGACAGAGCCCTCGCTCGCACTCGCTGGTATTTCAAAGAACTGGAAGGTTCGAGCATTTGCTGGCAGAGGGAATTTCACACACAATACACCCCAAGTGGGAAGTTAGTGGACTTATTGCTCCATCTCAAATAAGGCGAATTACTCGTTTAGAATTAGTTAAGTATCTAAAACCCCATCGTAAATCATCACATACCTACCAAAACCGACAATCGCACAATAAATCGCAGAAGTAAGCAGATTATTATCGCCATTACGCGGTCATTACTGGCGCGTGACTGTCCCTGCCAACTGCTTCCATACTGTGCCCTGGCTTGAGCATGCGGTACCGTTCTATTGTCATCATGTGAGCTTTGAGCCGCGGGTACGGGTAGGTACAGCGGTGTGAACTTGACGTGAGCGTTTCCATTGTCTACCGGTAATGGATCGAGCGCATTATGACGGGCCGCAGCGTGGCGGAACGGGCTGCATCGCAACGAAAAATGATAAGACGTGCTGGGCCGCAGCGCATTGACGGATTTTGAATACAGTATACTGCCGGACGTGGTGAAGGGACGGGGCGGGCCCCTCCGCACTCGCGGATTCCGTCGCGCATTGATCCGCCCCGCTTGATATAGTGTGCTATTGTTTATATAAAATGTATGAAAACGATCTAGGCGGGTTCTTGCAAATGCGCTCCGCTCTTCTGCGGCCCGTCCTAATGTGGTACAAAAACACCACAAAATAGTGCCTACTATACCCTGTACGGTTGATACTCGTAGAATATGTAGGTACCTATATATGAAGTCATACTGTGACAGCTTTGCTTTGATGATAGAGAGATGACTCTTCCAAGCAGCTCTGCTACGAGTCTTTTTAGGTATATAAGTAAGTATAATACCAATGCTTTTAAAGCCGAAATAAAACCTATCTACTTACCTAACTTTACCATTTCTAATGCATTACTACCATTACTTTGCACAGAACAGCGAAAATTTGCTCTTATTAGCTTACCTGCCTACTGATAGGCCTTTTCGTATCGTTTTCTTTAGGTACAAGGTAAGAAGTTTTTTTAACAGAAGTATAATTTTCCGAATAGAAACTCATCTTCCTATTGTATATTGTATGGTTCATTCAACTTCTCACCCTTTGGAAATCTTTCAAGAAGGGCCTACTTCTGTAATTTTTGCCGCTTCCTACAACGGGCCCGTACACTGAACCATGCTGATTAAATGGTCTACAGCGCCGCGTGCGTGTTTTCGGAGTTGTGAACTTGAGACTAATTCATATTTTTATGGGGAACAGTTAACTTACCATTGAAGTAACGGTGAAGTCACACATTCGCACATTATCAGTTGTCACCAGCCACTAACGAGCGTGAGAAGGTCGGAAATCTTCAAAGCTTTGCCTCCGTGACTTGCCGAAGCTCAAGTCGAGCTTTCGTGCACAAATTCACTAAAATTGTAAGAACTAATTGCCATTACGTGTAGGTAACTGTGCGACTACATAACGTGCTCTTACAAATTGATAACGTCATGGAACCTCGGTAACACGGCGTCGCGACGGTTGCTGCTTTTCAGTTGTTTTTGCCATGTCGGGTCCAGTTAGAGTTCAAATATTCAAATTCTTTGCTCATGAGGTCGTTAGTCATGATTCTGTCACGAATTGGACAAATGTTTAGATTTATGGCGAGTTAATGTTGATTTGCCTCCGTTTTTCACTCCAAAGCCATTTCTTTGTTGGAGTTGAGTAGTTACTTACTCTAAGGTAGAGCCTGGTAGCTATGTGCCTAATTGCATTCTGTCTCTGCCTGCCTCGGGTCATTATGACTCGATTAACATTTTATCGTCCCCTTGAAATGGCCAACTGTAAGTAAACATTTACTTAAGTATTTTCATTGTGAAACGCCGGTCGCTAGTCAAAGTTCAGTTGGCTTTAACAAAAAGAATGATTTCCCGCTTTCTTTCAGAGATTCGTTCCTGGCGTTCGGGTAAAGAATTAAAGTTACCGATTAGGTGTGCTTTACCGCTTTGCCTTTTTAAAATGGATATAATTTTTGTTAACGAATCACCAACGAAGCCTCTACTGTACTAAATCTGTTTTCTGATTATTACCTAACTGTATGATTGGGCGATACGTTTACTCAGATTCAGATATGTAATGTAGATGCATAGGTACTCGATAGGTTATTTATTGTGTGTGGTGTGTTTTAGCGGGTTTACCATCATGAGTGCATTAAGCATACCATATCCGACCGAAATTCCCAATAGCACAGGAAAATATTCGGGATTCAATGCTTCAGTAGTCACCGGCGTAGTTCATTCGCCGTAGGGCTGACCACCTGTCGTGTTTCAAATTTGTATCGGGCGGGTCATTCACTCGCGTACCATTAACTCACCTGACGTTACTCTGTCTGCGATTGATGGTAACAGTAGAACATTAGCACAGGTTCTTTGGAGTGACATCCGCGCAGAAGTGGTAGTACATTGTGACGTCAACGCATTGACTGACTGACTGGTATACTGGGTAAGTGGGTACTCTAGCACTAACTAGCAAATTTTAATTTCCACATAAATTTAATGAGCATCGAGGTGTGCACTTTTAGATTTTCAAAATTTTCTTTAACACCTCGGAGTAAAACAAATTTCAAAAAAGTTAGGGAGTCCCGATTCAACGTAATTACCAGAAAAAAAACATACTTACTTATTGTTTTTTTTTTGAAGAAAATATTTCTTGGAAAAGAAATCGAATTCCAAAAAAATTCAAAGATTTTTTTTTGTGTAGGGTCACTATCACCTTTCTGTCCCGGTTTGAAAAAAACTTCTTTTTATTATTAAATACTTACTATACATACAACACCCAGACAGACAGCAAACCTCACCGTCACATAAATGTTTGACCTAGGTGCATGGAAATAGAACCCACGCCCTACAGTTCTCAAGGCAGTCATACTACCAACTGAGCTATAAGGCAGTCATAGGCATATTGAGTGATTGGGTCCGATTTGGTTTTTAGTGGACGTTTTATGGCAGATGACGAGAGTCCGATTTAGGGGAGAAACTTGGCTAGCCAGCTTTCTACTACATAAAATACCTAAAGCTCAGTCCATGAAAACGTCTCTAGGAAAGTAACCGAATCAAGTGACAAAATCATCAGCGCTTGAGAACCATGAACCCACAAAATAACAGCAAGACAGGCTTCAAAATATTTTAAATCTATTTATCAAACTACTGCTGAAACATAAACCTAAGCAAATATTATACTAACATACAATGACGTCGGTAAATCATCCAAGGTGAAATTTCGTGTTATATCGAAAATTGAAGACGAACAATGGTTGTAAAACCCACAATAAAAAATATATAGCCACTTGAGAACCTTGTCAAAATAAGCGTGTGAGAAAACCTTTACAACTTTTAAGTAAAAGATTAAAATTTACAGTGAAAAGGTGCTATAGTGCCTAGATATTTTCGTGGATGTTTCTACAATACAAGGCCAAAAACACAATGGGCTATGTAGTGATTTTGGAAATGCGAAGGTCGGGAGTGTCGCTTCGATGGGCGATAGCCCTTCCTTCTTGTTACGAACGATAAGCTATTTCACGCTACAAAGAACACATCACTATATTTTTGTGAAGTTTTTCATGTGTTGGTATGGAAATGTTAAAGCCAAGTAAAAGTAACTACTAATTAAAATTATAATTAGGAATTAACGGACAAAATAAAGAGTGCCATAAAAATACCATTTAGCCATTATCAAATATTAATTATTATGGCATTAGCTTGCAACTACCATCTCACCTGATGTTCAGCCAAGATTATTGTAGCAAGGCCTCTATATGCCTAGTAGTGAGATTTTTAGGAGCCTTAGTCCTAGTTTAGGACCTTTAGTTATATAACTTACTCAACAATAATACGCTTTTAAAAAAAAATACAACCGACTTCAACTTCGAACCCCTGCATGATATCTTCATATTTTCTAGTAATATTGATTTAAAAACCAAACTACTGAACCGATTTCGATAAAATGTATATGGGACCGCCTCTGAAGTATTACCTACCAAACAAAAAAATATCATTTAAATCATAATTGGCGGAGTGATCGCGTAACATACATACCAAAAAAAATATACAGTCGAATTCAGAACCTCTTTTTTTAAACTCGATTGAAAATTAAGCAAGGATGACAAGAAGAGTGAGATATCCGCCTGGAAGTAAGCATCACGCCTGCCCATAAACAATTAGCAGTGCCAGAATTGTAACTTGCATACATAATCGCTGCGCTCGCGTTCGTCGTGTGTACCCGAGATATTAGATGCCAAATCTCTTCATCCAATAATTTCTCTGGTAATATTTCCTGTCAAAATGAGTCACAGTAATGCTTGCGCACTACTGCTTAGCGGTTGAGTAACTGGCAAAGGTGTGGTACTTCCCCAGGCGGACTCTGCAATAAAAGTTTTTTTCCTGAAACTAAAAATGTATTCCTCTGTACCTAACTTATTTGAAAATAGGTTTCAAATAAGTTCCAGGCTACGTAATAGAGTCCTACCACTACAGTAGTTAAAGTATAATAATGAATTTGGTTGTAGCTCAAACAGGTAATATTTGTAGTAGTATAGGACTCTACTGCAGTCCGCCTGGAAAGTACCACACCTTTGAGAGTTATTCAACCACCAAGTAGTAGTGTGCAAGCATTACTGTGTTCCGGGTTGAAGGGCAATGTTACCAGAGAAATTACTGGGTATGAAGAGATTTAACTCTAATATCTCAGGGTGACGAGCGCAGAGCAGTGCGGCGCAGGATTGTATTCGCAAGTTCACAATTCTAGCACTGCTACTGTAAGTGGCAAGCGTGAAGCTTACCACCAGGCGAACGTCTTGCTCGTCTCGTCATTTGATTGTAAAACAAAAAAATTTTTTTCATAAACTTCGATCGTATAGTTTTGTTGTTAAGTAGTTTCTCCTATAAAATCTCGTAACGAACGGTTAGCTTAGCTAGTCTTCTCACCGTATTTTATGTCAATTCTGATAAAGACTTATGTACAGTTCAGTTTAATTTGACACAACTACATCTATTATTGAACAGTGAAACTGTCGAGTACCTTAGCATAAGGATAATTTAAACTGCATCATTATAGTTCACAAGTAATATTTAATAAATAAACACATTACAATGACGCTGCACAAGCATTAGGTGAGGACCGCAGCGTGGGTACATGAAGCAGCTCTCTAGGCTAGGACTATAACTAGGAAATATGGAATTTTCAATCAATTTTAATATGGGTAAAACTGGCAAAACTTAAGGGTGAAAGATAACAGTAGAATTTAGTGATTCATGGCTCCATTTTTAGTAAATTACTGTGCAAGACTTCAATCCTCTCTTCAGCCTTAGCTTGGAAAGACAATATTGTACCTATAGTGAGAAGCAATTGCCCATTTCATCAACTCATCTATAATTCCTTTAATCTTCAAGAGGATGTGAGCATACAGGACATTACAAAGAGATTCGACGAGTACTTCACACCCAAAACTAGCATAACATATGAAAGATACGTCTTTAACAAAACTACACAGAAGGAAAGTCAGTCATTTGAATGTAAAATTCTTAAGTCTAACCCCTGCTGTACAATAATAGGCAATTAAAACCAATAGGTGTAACTATAGTGGTCATCCGTACACATCGTTACACTGCAAAATATTATTATAAAAGCTGCGAGAATGATAATATATGAAAGACGATTTCAGCGCATCCAGAATATAAGGCAGACTTGCAGAATAATTACGTAAAATGGGCCCAGGTAAAGGCTATACATATAGTATGTACACCCAACCCAACTGAATAAGTTATCGATAAAATTTAACGTGTGTTCCAGAAATGTCGCCTAGTAATCACAAGCTTTTGTTAAACTGCGTATTTTTACGAGACGCTCTTGTGATGATACAAGATAAGGAATGTCCCTATTTTAGTATTATTATTTAGAAAACGTTACATGGCGCAGACGAAGTAACAAAAAACCATGGATAACCTCAAGCATTCTCACCGTTGGCCTAGGCGCCAGGAGATTTATGGGCAAACTTCAAAAAGATTAAACAAAAGTTCATGTTCTATTTTACGGCATCTGGGACCAGCAGAAAAAAAAACGAAAAGGTTCGTTGCTCTTACATATTATGGGCGAAAAAGCAATCGAACTATATAATACTTTTGAAATGGGCCCTGCGGCGATAATGGAGCAAGGTCGCACGGCCTTACTATAAAACGCCGCAAACCTCAAACCTTAGTCACTGTTTAAGATGCTCTGACAACTTCTCGCTGACGTGAAATGTCACGTGCGAGAACAAGACAGAGAAGTTTAAGCAGTGACTAAGTTTAAACGGCGTTTTATAGAAAGGCCGTTATTCTTTAAACGGGAGCAAAGGATGCTGAACCGTTTGATGAGTTTCTGACAGACTTAAAAATCCTATCAGGGGATTGTTACTTTGTAACTCTTAGGAACGGCCTCATCAGATACCAGATCAAAAGAGGCATTCAAAATGTGAATTTGAAGGAGAGGCTGCTCAAAGAAACATACTTGGTAAAAATTATACAACTATGTACAGCGTCTGAAATAGCGTCAGTAAATTTGAAAGGCTGACAGATAATACTAGTACTAATACTGTAAATAGAGTACCAGAGCAAGGTCAAGGTAGTCAAGAGGAGACACGCAGGTTTGCAGCAGTATTAAAAAAAATTAGTGCACAAGGTGCGGCTACAAACATGGTTAGTGTCCGGCCTTCGGCCAACGTAATGTAATGTTTTCTAAACAGTAATACTGTTTATACTTAAATCAGTGCTGTTTATTGTACGCCATCTTTTACCAAGAGGGTTGCCAGAATGAGACCATCACAAGGTCCGTTCGTTGGTATTGCCATTTGCCACCTAAGTACAATATGATCAAGATGATCGTTTGTAATGTAAAAAATAATAAAAATTAAAATATATATACAACGTGTAACAAAAAGGTTCAACAATACGAAAGGGCATGTATATATAGGTATGTATAAATAAAAAATAATGTAAAATCTTCACCTGTACACAAATAAACATATATCTTTAATAATTTACAACTTTAGACCATTGTAGCGGTACACAGAACTTTGAGTAACAACAACTTCCTCAGGGCACCACTACCGCTCTTTACTTTGAAAGAGCATTTTGAGTGCACATAACAAAATCTTGTATTTAAAACTTTTAAAAGTAAAAATGTTTTGGAAAACAAAATATATACAAGGCTATGCGGAACGGTAGTACTAATCCGAAAGAACGACATTGTTCAACATAGTTGTTTTTTTATTCTATCAAGTGACGAGACGAGCAAGACGTTCGCCTGGTAAGCGTCACTGTATTTTTTTTGGAGAAAAAAACAGTTGTTAAATTATTATTTTCAGGGGTGAAGGACTTTTTTCAGTGAAACAGTACATTTACTCGTGCTTTAGAGTCGGTCCTGGTCGGTCCTGGTCGGTCCTGGTGGTCCTGTGGTGGTCGGTCACAATAATGAGTTAAATGAGGTCGGTTTAGTACTACAGTGGCGCGATATCCTGTAAATGTGATTTTAATAACTGTACTCATACAGTTTTGTTTACTGGCAATTACTTATATAATTGCAAAGATCGTTAGACAGCTGGCCACAAAAATTATTTAAAAAATGCCAGTTTGTATAAACGTTACAAAACCAGTTCATTCAGGAATGTCTTAGATGGCTTGAGAAATAAATCAATAAATTATCAGCAAGTGTGGTAGGTCAGATAAAATAATCAATTAACTTCAAATTATGCCAATGTTCACAGCCCTGGTAATAAAAATCTCATGATTACGTAATCAGATTCTCAATTCATAATAAAAAGAATAGCATAAAATAAACAAACTCAAACGCAATTCCAGAGCGGAATGCCAATATAAGGACGTCGATACACGAACATAGCTAACACGTCAAGACATTGATATTGTGCTCAATACCTAATCTAAGCATCGATCGAAGAAACAGAGGATATCGTACGCCGTACATGCAATTAGCACAATTTAGCTTCTAAACAAATAGCAACTTCAAGCTAAGAGGCTAAGGCTAAAAATGCGGTGCAGCAGTATTTCAAAACTGTCATTAATTATGATTAAATTGATGTGTCAATCGAGCCATTAGGGTTCCCGTCATGCAATAAGAATACACCTTTGGCTAAGAGATGGGTAGTTGTATTTACAGAAATTATCTGTTTATGGTTCAAAAGAAAGTTTTTTTTAACAACATTGTATATAACTCGAAATCCAATACATTTCGCTGTTCAATATATAGCTTAAAAGATAGACAAAGACCTTCTTAAGCATGCCCTGAAAGGATACAGTCTATAACACCATCATCCTGTAAATGACAAATTTCGCCCTATATTAAGCAAATATGATAGAATTTTGTAAAAAGTTGGAACAAATGTGAGCATATCTTGTAAACCATCCTCAACAGGCCTATAAACATTATTCCAAAGACTTTATTGTTGACATTTTAATGGAGGACAACTTAACCTTTGACAGTTTGACTGTAGCTTTAGCCGTTTTCTTTATAAATAAATAAAACACGATTAGGGACACAAAATAGGGGGGAAGAGGGGGAAACAATCAATTCTCGACGTGTTTCTACTTCTACATTAAAGCACATAAATATAAAAGCTACAATGCTGTAGCTGTTATATAACATTTTATTTTGTATTGTAGCATGCCAAGTTTCATGCTTTCTGCCGGGGCCGTAGTTCATGCTAAGAAGCTGGACTAATTAATGTATATGACTATTGTATGTTATAATAGGCTAGATGACTGTTTTTTTTTTATTGTCCGATTAAAATGTGGCCCATAAATATAGCTGATTACTGAAAACAAAATGAAAATCTGATAAAAAAAATAAGCAACTTATAAGAAACAGCAAATCGTGACGTCACTTCTCAGTACGCCATATAAAGTATATTCTGACAAGTAAGGCGTGACGTCATCTTTTGTTTTGTGGGAAAGGGACAGAGTGGTCACTACCAAATACTTTAAACGCTCATATATCAGAACATTATTAACTGATTTAAATTATTTTTTCAATAAATATACTATATTTACTTAAATTCGTCATCAAAGCTATAGGTTTCAACGATATAAGCATCCAGTCATCTACCCTATTGTAGTCCGCGTGTTGTTTACACTGCATAATAAGGTTTAAGTGGGACGCGGTCGGTGCAAAATCCTCTGCTTCTTGTATCAAAGAATCTAAGCATCATTCTAGTAGACATACATAAACCTACTTTACACCAAGAAAGTACGCAACCCGGTTAGTAAAAACGAGCTTAGTTACTACTTTAACCTCAGCATGGATTTTGACGTTTAGGGAAACAAAAAAATATTTTTACTGAAAGCAGAAAATAAATTCTGAAAGTTTTACCACCACCAATTTATTTCTAATCCATACTAAGGGAGCTGGGTGTAAATTAGACTATCTTCTCAAATAGGTACATAATTTTGCAACTACCACCTACATTCGTTTAATCCTACCTACAGTAAATCGCTTGATATCTATTTTTCAAAAATATACTCCATTCAATTAGGAAAATATGCACAAATAACACAATTCGATATTATTTTGTATATAGTCGTACATAATGTACTGTGTAATGAAAGCAGATAAAGATAGTGCTTTTAAACTATATACGTGGGTATGACATGTTTATAATGTATGTTCAAATTATATATATTCTGGTGAGACTTATTGGCTTATTTTAGCAATATATTTGGAAATATGTCGCTTGTTGTACTGACGCGTACAAGGTTATTTCGACGGATCTCGATAATTATCAAAATCAAAAAAATACGCGCAATACGCCCATTCAAAAAGAGTAGCAATACAGCCGCAAGGACTGCTAATTCATTTTATTGTTTTAATTACTGTAACATGTGGCAAAGAAATCAAATTGCTTCGACCACAAGTAAGGTATTTTTTTCCTGTTGGACAAATCAGTTAGACTATCCAGTTTGACCACGAGGACGAGCCGTGTAAATAAAGGGAAAACTGAACCATATTTCCACAAAAATATTTGTGTCAAAATAAATAATTTTGTATTTGTACATGTATTATCCATGCCAATTGTCATGCCTGTCTGGTTTGCGCTTAAAGGCTCTTGTGTCGGCGATTTTCACTTCCATTTATACAAAATATAAGGAAATAACGCGTCAAAGACGTGGTACACGAGACGTCATCGAACTGACGACCTAATGACGTGTCGTTTGGTGATCGCGCCGATCTATGCTATTTAGATATAAAGGCAAGACGAACGCGCCTACAGTTTATCATAAATGTGTGTAGTAGTTGGCGCCTGACTTTTCACTAATATAAGTGGCTAGCCAATGACGTAGCATGGCAAAACGTTCAATTATAATTATAATGGTGAAATATATTGGCATATTTTACTTTTACTACGCAACTATTGTATTGAAATATATCCACTACTAAGTTTGTGCTTTAAATTTTTAGCATGGTCGTATAGCGCGTTTTCTTTGGGTTTTTGTTCTTTGGTAACTTAATGTATTAATCTGTTCAGCATTAATCTCTTCAAATATATCTGCGGTGCTATGACTTTGTACATTAGACGAACAGCTAGGTAACACTTACATAAATTTATCACATTCATTTATAAGCAATGGAGAAACATAACGCTTACAGACATCACTGACACACGACAAAATACAAACTTGCGACTAAACACATACTCTTAGCCGTAGTCTTAAAGTACATTATGGCTAGTTATGGTATTTCAACTTGGCATTACATTTTTTTACTATACTCTAGCAAACAGCAGCCTTGGTTTTATCAATTTTCATTACGTTCTCTAACATTCTTCTACTTAAAAATTTCTTAATTAAGCCCAACGCTATTTGTGCTTGCTTCCATATTTTCAGTTCCATGTTTAAGATTGCTATAATATTCAAATTATTGCGTTTTCTTTCCAGCTTTGTTCCATTATACGATAAACTTCAGTTCGGCATAAACTAATCTAAATTATAAATAAAGACTAGCATGAGTAAATCCGTAAACAACAAATTATAAAGAAGAAAGACAGTACAGTATTTATTACAGTAAGAATAGACAGTAGGTAATATCTTTCTTATCAAATTAGGAACATGAGTTTTAAATGTCTCTTCAAATGAATTCAATACTTGATATCGGAATGGTTTGAAAAGGATAAGTTTTAAATAAATCATAGTGGTTATTGGCGTCAATAACATCAACGGAATGTATCACTGTGTATCTACTGAGGAATCATACATCAGTCTCTGTTTTGCTGCTCGTGCGTCGGCTCCTCACGGCTGACCCTGGAGTGGCCCAATGAGGCCCGCTGAGCAAAAACTTCTTCACATTATACTCCATTCTCGCCAAATCTTCCGGCGATATCTCCTTATCGCTCTGAGCGAGCGTATCCCGCAAATTCTTCGCGGCTTTATACTCTTCCGCGTTGTTATTAGCAGTGTCTTTAGATATTTCAGTAACGGTTGCATCTCCAGATTCCACGGGAAATATTGTCTCTTTGATAACGTTCCCGGTTATTTTCAGTGGTCCACCTTTGTCGAGGTTATTGTGGGTCGCGCTGTGTATCCAGTTTTGAGCGTCTCTGTAGGATTTAGAATACTTGCTCACTGGATGGGGCATATTCAACGCGAGCTCGTTTAGCGTCTCCGTGAGTCGAGTCAGTTTGCTGTCTCTTCTAGCTGTTCTATTGAAGTTGACGTCTTCGTCCAGAGGATCGTTGAAATTGTTCTGCAGCTCCAAGTTCTTTTCGACCCACTCCGCCACCCGGAGCAACTGTTGCTTCTGCAACAGCGCAGCACTATCATCGCTCGACAACGAACTTGTGCTTTGTTCATTTGTGAAAGCCTTCTTATTATCATTAACTTTTAAATGTGTTTGCGTCAGATTAGGGTAAACATTCACAATTGGCGGTAAACTACCTTTCGAGGTGTCAATTTTTTTGTCCAGTTTCGGTAAATTGCCTTGCGGCGGCAGATCTTTAGAAATTCTGGTGTTTTCTAAGGAATGGAGTTGCGACATGTCAATTTTGCGCAAAGGTTTACTGTATTGAGTGGTCAGTTTGTTCTGCTCGTAGCGGTCGAAATTGAATATCTTCACGTCGTGATTGTCAGTGGGAGTGACGACGGTGTTTTGCTTAGAAATATCAGGAGGTTGGTTGTTATTTTGCAAGTTGCTCATGTCAGCGTTGAATTCGCCGAGCAAGTTGTCGAGTTCTGAAGTGTGTTGATGGCTACCAATACTTTGCGATTTATTGTTATTATTTTCAGAACTGTTAGAGAAGTTATGTGTCTTTAACGGTTGAAGGGGAGAAGACGAAACGTTTAGCAAAACTGGATTTATAGAAGTCGTTTTAGTGCTAGAGTTGGTCTCTTTATAATTGTTGTCAACGTGCACATCGATAAGCGTACTTTCTACGACCACGTTATCGTTTTTGATGTCGTCTTTGCGATCGTTGTCGTTCTTTTCTATCGCGATAAAGTTGTCGACGTCTTCGGTGAGATCTTTAAATATGGAGTTCTCATTGCACTTGCTCTGACGACGGTATAGGACCGGTGGCACGTCGGGTTCAGCGTTATCGAGGAGGATGTTCTTCGATCCCGCCTGCATACGTAGATGACAGAATCTCGGTCCCGGCCCGACTTGAGTGTTTGACTTGTGTGTGCTCACTGTAGACTTAGCTATTGAAGATGTCCTACTTACAGCTCCCATGGAACTTTGGGAATTTTTACGCATACTGAAACTATCTCCTTTATCTATTAACGGTTTGACCTCTGCAGGGCTTGTGACGACTTCTTTCGGAATGAGCAAATCTTCATTTACTACGCTCGGGACGCTACTTTTCTTGCTAGATACGGATACAGACATCTTTGTCCGGTCACACAGCTTATGATGCACCGCCGGTTCCATACTCATGACATTAGTCTTGCCGATCTGTTTGAGATGTTTGATATCGTCTATTTTTGGAATACCATCCGGCTGATCGATCGGTTCTACAGTTATGACAAGTTTCTCGTCAGTATCATGATCTTCATTAGTAACAATAATACTGTTTGCGTTTGATTTGTCGGCATATATTGGCCGATCGTTAGGATGATGCTCGGGTGTCGGCTGCGGTAAAATGTACAAAGGGTGTATCATGCGATTTGGAGATCTATCGTTGATGATCCTCACGGGGTGAGGCGAAATGCTTCTCATACTCAAATTTGAGTTAAGTGACTTAATTTCCGCATTGCAGCTGAGGCATAAGGAATTTTTCATCTCTCCGCTCACTAAAGTCTGCGTCGCCACAGAATAGTAGCTTTCGTTGTAGCAGAAGGGTTTGTTCTGAGATTTATTGCAAGTGCAAGTATCACAGTGTTTGGTAACAGTGTCTTGAATGCTATCTTCTAGAATTTTGGACATGAGCGAGGCAGAAATATTGAATTCGTACTCACTGGCGTCAAAGGTATCAATTTCGTTACCGTTTCTGGACTGGACAGAGCTGGAGGGTTTTGAAGTCTTCGACATGACATACTGTGAAACCCTTGCTTGTGTGTCCATTGGTAGCTGTAAAGAAAACAAATTGATCAATAATCATGTTCAGATTGCCGAGTTTCTTTTTGAATCAACATGTTTTACTCACATTGTCCAGTTTCTGTGACACAAAGTTGTCTGGTTTGCATTGTAGGAGCTGGATTGCTAAATTCATGTCGTTCTTGTATCTTTCCTGAAACAATATTATTTTAAAGTTAACAATTGTTATAAATATACTTGTCTTGATTAATTAGATGGTGTCGATTCTGTTGCACCGCTCACTATACTAAACTTAATTTGACAGGACAAAACCTGTTGACATCTTTTTCTAACATATTGAAATGAAATGAGACAAGTATAATTTTAGTCCTGTCAGATTAGTTTAGTTCAGTGAGCGGTGCAACAGAATCGACAACATTGTGGATGATACGGTGGGAATATAAGTAATTGTTTTTAACCGACTTCAAAAAAGGAGGAGGTTCTCAATCCAGTTGTATGTTTTTCTTAGTGTTTGTTACCTCAGAACTTCATCTTTTCAAACAAATTACGGAGGATTCTTTTTTAATTTGAAAAGATGTGCTTTCAGACTAGTCCCATAGAAATTTTATTAAAATCGGTTCAGTGGTTTTCTTTTCAAAACAAAATAACTGGCAAAAAGGTCTCATCCAAGTAAACGAAATTGAAGTTGTTTGTTTTTTTTAAAGTTCTTTTTAACAATTACTAGATGAGTCGGCAATTATAGCGACAACTACAAGATATTTTTTGGTTGAAATGGTCCAAATTTACTAAAAAGTGTCTGTAAGTCTCTAACATGTAACTAAAATGTTTACTTTCGATGATTTGTTTTGTTGCCAGTCTGCTTTTATGTGAGTCAATAAAAAAAACACATGCATATTCCCTATTATCAGAGTAGTTAGTGTGTACATTCATAGTATCCTGTATAGAAAAAGTCATACATTTTCTTTCTGCAGCATGCTAAAGTTGTGTTTAGACTCGGCCAGTCTGACAGACAGAGTGGCAATGTCTTTGGTTAACTGACTCTTCTCTCCCTTCATCTTATCAACCATCTGCAGAAGCTTGTCTTCTAAAACTTGATTCAGTTTCTGTACTCGCTTGTGCGAGTCATACAATCTGAAAATGTGGGTTATAAATATGTTATTACAGTTCAACAAAATAGGAAGTACCACTGCTTTAACTACAACTACTGCTACTATATCATGTTTCAAGATACCGTTAAACGTCTTATTTAAAAACATTGCAAAAGTTAAAAGAAACTAAATTAAACTTCTGCTCAATACAAAAATGCAGTGTAGTACTAACTAACATTGTTTAACTTTAAGCAGGGTTTTAAAATGAGGCTTTATAATCAGCCTTTTTAATAGTCCACTGCTGGACTTAGGCCTAACTGTGAAAGAAGATTCAGTGCTTTCCACCACGCTGGCCCAGTTGCAGGTTGGTGGATTCACATTGAATATCTTCTCCGGACATTTGCAGGTTGTCTCACAACATATTCCTTCATCGCAAAGCCAGTGGTATGAAAATTCGTATATAGACTCCAAACAGGTCATTGGTAAGCTGCCTGGGATTTGAATCCATGTATCTCAACTATAGGTGTGTATATATTATAAGTATGTATTAACAAAAAAAAGTATATAAGTATTCTATCAGCTATCTACTTAGCATAATTATTATAAGCTTTGCTTAGTTTGGGGCTAGATGGCACTGTGTGAAAAATGTCTTAAGATATTTATTTCTATTCATTTATTTATTTAGGTTGCCATGGTGTTATTTATGTGTAAAATATTTTAAGATTGTGATTGATGGGAATAGATAATGCACCAAATTACCCACAAAATTGTGTATGTATTAGTTTGCAGAATCACTGTCTAATTATGATGGTCCCTAAAAACTCACAAGAATATTGACCTTTAGACAACTTACTGTGGATACAATACATACTTTTATCCCGATATAATGCAGCTCATAATTTCCTATCCCTTATCGTACGGTCTGCAAAGCAATTTTTCTTTTTCTTAGGGTGCTAATATAAGATGAAAAAGCTGGCCTCACCGTTCGTATTTCTCTCTCCAAGTGGTGACTTGCTCCTCTAAGTTATTAGCTCTAGAAGTGCACTTGATGAACTCTCCTTCAAGGGCAACTATATGAGTATCTCTTTCCGCAAGGTGCTGCCGCAGATGCTCCACTTCTGCATGCAACTGCAGCCCGTCCACTCCATCATCACACTCCTAGGGATTACCGCGTGGCATAGTGAACAAAACAAGCAGTGTACAACAAACATTATGTTCAATACATTAAGTGTTGTAGCAAAATAAGTTACTAACAACTGGAATTTAAAACTGTGTATCATTACACTAAAACTGTGGTGTTATAAACTAAAAATGCAAATGAGAAAGGAGAAGCATAGTGCGCTCTGTTAGGCCACATAGTAACAGGTTGGTATTGATTAAACAATCATGGAAATCGGTATTTTGGCATTTCAAATTCAGACTGCTAATAGGTATTTAGTCACATTGATAACCAAATGATCTCTGTGACAATTTAATGAAGCCAAAAGTATAAAACATCACAGCATCTCCCCTTGATATAAGGTAATGTCTACAAGGTCAGCTAAAACTTTTTCTACTGAGAGTGGATGCAATTCCAAGTAAACTCATCAAGAAACAAGATATTGGACACCTACATATTACAAAATTGTAAAGCTTACTAATATTTAAAAACAATAGGAGTAAGAAATAGTCGTAATTTACGAAAGTAGAAAAACCAGTCTACAAATATATAGAGAAGTAAATACAGCAAATATCGCCAAATTTTTACCTTACAAGGGGAGCTCTTAGTACGTTCATCCATAGCTCAGAAGCTTTATTCTACTTCAATTTTCACATAATGGAACATCCAATTTAATTCGACCGCACACACAAAGTGATTTTAATAGCTATTTGTACCAATAAGCCACTGTTGAAACAAAATAAAATAAAAATCAATCTCGACACAGTGTGAAATATTTACTTTTTTATGTATATTTGGTCAACCGCCAACGACTGAAATGACTGTCATACATATCCTACACAAATATAATTGTTAATATGGAGCTACAAATGCTTTACGGCTCGGAAAAACTGGGATTTTCCCAAAAAATAAAATCAAATACACAGCACATTACGACTCTGATGTGGCCGAATGACGTTTAGGTAGAAGTGTTGCCATCGCCACGTCACAAATGTCACATCACAATAAATATCATGTTTGATAGATGACTGATGGCTGATTGCGTCAACTAACATCAAGCCATCAAGTAATGGACAGATTTTCTTTTATAACCGAGAGAGAGTAGCAAAATCCTCCAAGTTCTATCCTGACCATTTTGGGCGTGATTATTGGGCTTAGATCCTACTATGAGGAATCATCGATTCACCCAACTGTACGGAATGTGATAACGTAGACGATGTATATCACGTACCTACTGATGGAATATGTCCGAAACGAGGCTCATCTCATCCCGGGCCGTAATGTGTTTAGTACAAGCAATAATAATGAGTACCTATATGTAACAGTGTTTTGGCTTCGCCAGATTATGAGGAAGCCAAGCCGTTGGTATGCTTACACATTTTTAATCCGTTAAAAATGTGTAAACAAGCAAGCATAATAAGTAGGTAAGTCATTTAAATGTGTGTTTTCCCTACAGGGGTTGCATAGTCACTGTGTGACAAGACAAAACCCCTTTAAATGATTTAAAGTTTTAAAAAAAAACTACCTACTAATAATATTTAAAATGCGAAACTTTGTCGGTGTGTGTGTTTGTGTGTATGTTTGTTACTTTTTCACGCTAAAACGGCTTGACGGATATAGATACAATTTGGTATAGAGGTAGCCTATATCTTGAAATTAAACATACTACTGCGTTTCGTAATGCGCTAAAACTGATAATATCGCGAATCCGACCAAATTGAACAGTCACAAAATCAAATCAAAGCCCATATTTTTTTACACTATTCAATTTGGTCGGGTTTGTGATATTATCACTTTTAGCGCATAATGGAACGCAGCATTAATGTAGGCTATTTTTTATCCGAACGTCACGTGACGTCAACAGCCATAAAAAGTCCACTGCTGGACGAAGGCCCTTAATAGTAATATACATTTATTTACTTATTTTAAGTACCAATGATATTATATGTATTTATCTCAATGACTATAACAGTGCCCCGCTGTTTCACTAGTATTATTCCCTTCCTTAAAATACCATAGGTATGTGTTATTTCAAAGTACGTACCTATATATTATAAGCTTATCATCCTAGTTCGTTCAGCTGTTTTTGCGTGATTTTATGAATAGGTATATAGATAGGTACTTATAGGTACATAGAGGCATAGAGGTAGTTTCTATCTCTATGGAGAAATGTCGGAAAATGTATTCAGATTCAGATTCAGATTGCCATTCCGTTCAGTACATGGTGTTTATAAAAGTAGGTACAAAGTTCAACGGACCCCGTCGGGCACAGCAAATTAGAAGAGAGGAGAATATTCATTGATTGATTTGAGTTTTTTTTAATATAATATATTATGTCTTATTTGATTATACATGTGTATTGATTAAAATAACAGATATAATTATTAATTATTAAGTTAGATTTTATAAGTAGGTACATTTTATTAATTTTTTAAGTAAGGCCGTTCGTATTCTATGAAGTTAAAATGTTGAACTACATAATACGAAAAACCAAACTACTGAATCGATTTCGATAAAATGTGTATGGGAACACCTCTCAAGTATGACCTACCAAACAAAAAAACAACATCAATCGCATAAAAACAAAACAAACTAAAAACGTACGGAGATTGAAATCCTCCTTTTTTGAAGTCGGTTGAAAACAGTATATTCACATTTAGTTAAAAAAATCAGATTGTTTCTCGATGTCCTATTCAAGGTCACTTTCTCCGAAGTCCAAATGAGCTGGAAATTAGATGTTTCACAACGTTACGGCCAGTCACGTCGGAAATATCCCGACGAAAATAAAGTATTGACAGAGTCGTCGAGAAGATGGCTGCGTACGCGCACCGGCAATATTTAAGATCAGAGTACAGTCAGCGACATCGTGATAATGAAAAGTAACTCAAGAACAATACATTTTTGTATCTAACTTGATACAATGTACTTACTGCGTTGCAATGACACCTCAGAGGTTAGGCGTTCGGATGGGAGCACGATTTCTTCGATTGCTGCTGCTAAAGGAAGGCATTTTGAAAACAAAGGACGGTATAGGAACTCAGACCTCTGCCTGAGCAAGAAAAAAGATAGGACGTAGGTCCTATATATATTTTTTCAAGACACCTATCCTATCAAGACACTTTCTAGTAAACGGCCATCAAGCTCAAGTTGAAAATTTGATTTCTGGAATTTTGATTAATACCCGATAGCATTCACTGGATACCTGTGTGTTTACCATCTTCGATCATGCATGTGATGAGGTTATATAGTGGTCTCAAAATACCTATCTTGTCAATAATAAAAAAGGTTCTATATGGAAATTTCATCAAAAGTTCATTGAAACATCATAGAGGTCCGAAATGTCAGGGGCTCGTTTGATGATAAACCCCTTTTCTTTAGGAGCAACTTTGCCCTGCCAACTTTGCGTGAGCAACTGGACCTGGGTATGTCCTAAAACTGCATCCAGACCAGAACCTCCGGAGCACAGGCAGCAGCGCAGCGTCCTCTTAGTTAACGGTGGTGAGCATTCTGCGATCCCCAAGCCGCCTGCCAAGGGTGGGGATTATGGCAACCCCTCCCTATTTAGGGGGAGGCCTTCGTCCAGCAGTGGACGTATTCGGCTGATGAAGTGAACTTTGCCAGGAACGAATACAAGGAACAGTGAGGGACCGCGTCAATGAAAGAGGATCGAAAAGAAGAATAATTATAGTTGATCAAAGACTGAACAGAAGAATGAAAAGCTATAAACGGATGATTGGAAGCCGCCGCTCTCCATAGAGAAGAAAAGAATGAAGTCGTACCGAAGCTAAACTACTAACACGGGAAAAATACCGACAATGATAAGATGAATGGACGGGAAATAAGCGCATGGATTTTGAAGACTATATGTTGAGCTCCGGCTCTCCACTCGCTTTAGTCATACTCTGCCTTTGCGTCATGCGAGCCGTACGATACGACAATACAAACTTCTAATACATGTACATGTGTTCTCATTTATTTTCTTGCAATAATTAGATTCGCTATCTCTATTTTCGGGCAAATGTAACATGCATACTTTTAGTTAGGTATGCTTGATTGTGTTGTCTTGTTAATTTTCATAGATTTGCAAGCGCTGGGCCCGTCCATTCCATTATCACCGTCGCTGCTTAATACTACGTTACAGAACATTCACTCTCCCTGGAAACGCGTCTATATACGTTGAACCACAATAAATGTATATCTGAGTTAGAAATCATTGATCTGAGTATATAAACTAACTACAATCATGTCATAGTCAGCGCAAGCTAATTTGTATAAAGTAGTGTCGATATTCCACTGTAGCGCAGAGGCACGCGTGCAACCGACGGGAGCCGCGTGACCTCAAGGAGCCAAGCGCTACAGTGAAAAATCGACAGACTGTCTCAAACAAATAAAGTACAAATTCGCTTGCACTGAATATGACATTGTTGTAGACAGATGTATATCTACGTTTAGACGCGTATTCTATACAAGTGAATCTGCCACCGTATATATATATACCCTACCACCGTAGAATCTTCAACCATCTCGACCTCGACTATTTTTAATCCCTCAATGAGAGTTACTTCAGATATCAAGACTTGCTTAGGTTAAAGTTAAGCAAAAGGTCTCACTGCTTAAGCATTACTTAAACAGATCTTAACTAAACCACTTGATACCTCCTCGCCACAAACTCACCAATTATTGGTAAATGACGATGTGGTCGAAGATATTATGAAGTAGAGCTAGAAGAGTTAATATTTATTCATGGAACTGTACTTTCCTAGCTACGTGTACTCATAATACGCAGTGTGAGTAGATATACGTAATGCGCCGGCGCGCTTCTGGATCTCTGACGAGGGGTCTATTTCTGGCAGCGGCCGCTACACTCGTGCCGATTCAACAGTCGGCAATCCTTTGTCTTATTAAAAACATATCGCAGTTACCTATTTAAAAACGTAAATTGCGCGGATGAAAGTGTGGGTTGTTTATAAAAGTATTCCAAAATGGGAAATGTGTTCAGTAGTGGCCCGGAGCGAGGACGCGACGCTATACACGTCACTTGTGAAAGTGAAACAATGAACAAGGACGCCAGTGATAATGGTAATACTGAAGAGGAGTTCCACGATGCAGCGAATGAAGATGAAACTCGAGCGAGAGCTAAAGAGGAAGAAATGAACGATTTCAGAAAGCAGTTGGATATCAAGCGGGAGCAAAGAAAAGAAATATTAACCAGGCACAGGACAGAAAAAGATAACTTGGAAAAATCTCTAAAGGAAGAGAGAGCAACCAAATTAGAATTGTACCAAAAGAACGAACAACTTCGAGAGCTTCTATTAAAAAACAATATTGAGATACCAGAAAGCCTTCCACCTTCTGAATCTGCTGAACTTTCTGATACCATTCTTCAAATGAGAGATGAATTTGAAAATCTCAGAGCAGATAACAGTAAACTGCGACGAGATTTAGCTGAAGCTAACAACACTCTTCAGGGTGCTTATTCTGATATTGCAGACTTGAACGGCCAGAGCCTAGAGTCTATGAAACAAATCCAAGCCCTAAAAGAAGTAGTTTCAGTGAGCAAAACACTCATTAGTCTTCGAGAAGATCAACTCAATGAAGTAAGTACAATTTGTCCACGATTTACTCCTGTGGTCATGTCACGTGTGTACCTAATGTTAACCAGATACTCGAGTACTTTACTTAATCTAGTGTTGCCCATACTCTAACACAAATAAACCACAAATATTCCATAATAGGCTACGTATTACCTTTGTTTTATTGCCTAATAAAGTTTGTATTTGTGCTTGCTAGCTTCATGAGCCTTATTTATCTTTCTCCGTTGTATTGTTGACTATATTTCAACGCCGGCGTTGAGGCAACGACCTAAAGAAAACCATACGCCTTCGGTCAGGGACCGACTCCAGAAGCGGAACGCATTGCTTGTATTTTTTGGCACAGGATCTTGACTGCACGCCAGTTTTAGGCATAATTTATAGAACTAGGTAGCTGTTCCGATACCATTTTGATGTACCTACGCTTCATATTATACGAGTAGTCAACCGACTAGTTATTATTTTTTTTACTCTGGAGGTTTATCCGGTTTTCAGTTTTCTTACATGATTGTGTCCGGGAAAAGATTGTTCTATATTCCGGACACAATCATGTGCGAAAACAGGAAAGTCGCGAATAAAACCACGAGACTTTAAATCATCACTTCATGTTTCACAATTCGTCTGCCGTTTAGCGGTGAAGGTAACGAACAGGCAGACAGACAGACACTTTCGCATTTATTGTGACCTAGCGTGAATAGTGTAATAAATACATACAATTTATGCTGTGGTCATGACGCTTGGTTTCGTTTCGTCATTATTGCGTCGTTCGTTTATGCGTAATGGATTGTGTAGATTGCATAGCATGCTTAGATTTTCAATACCGTTGGCAGATGGTTATACTTATTTAAATTTACTTTACTTATTCATAAATATTAATAAAATAGTTTAAGTAAAGGCTACTAACCACCAAGCTATAATCTAAGAACTTTTTAACTCCAGCTCAAAGATAAACTTGGTGAAATCGAGAGGTCTCTTAGCGAAAGAGAAGCAAATATGCTATCAACAGACTTGAGGCAGGAGTACGAGCGACAGCTCCAGAACATTCGCACATTACGCGGCCTGTATGAAGAGAGGGCCAGACTTGCTGACGTCTCAAGGCAAGGGCTGGTTCGGGACTTAGAAGAACACAAAGCTCTATATCAGATTGAAAACAACAAGTAAGTTTGGGATATTCTCAGTTCATTAAGAATTTTTACAATCTGGGTTACCTAATTATTTATACAATAAACATGTCTTGAAAGAATCTGTATAAACATTTCTGAACATTTTTAGACGCATAGATCTCGTTGCGAAAGTAGAGGCACTTGAAGCCAAGGTAGACGCATTAGAAGAAACGATTGAAAACAAAAACAATGATATTTCAACGTGCCAAGAGGAAGCTAATGGACTAAAAGCTGAAATGGCTGTTGTCAACAAGGTGTGTGAACAACTACTGCTGAATTAGATGGTATAGTGTATTTAAAAATGTAGATACTAACTAAATACTTTTTTCCCCAGCTATTTTCACAAGTGTTGTTGGGCTATAAAACTAAACAAGACTTGGATAAATTGGTGCATCGCTTAGAGGAAAACCACGGATTACTTACACATATGGCTGAAAAAGAGGATGATGCTGAGGCTTCTTCAGCATTGCCTAAACTATTGCTAGAATTGGTAAGCCAAGTAGACGAAAATGAAGAAACCGGTGAATTAGAAAATATTCCGGAACTCAATTCATTTACTGACGAAGCCCAAATTAGTAACGAAGGAATAGGTATGTAAATTAAAGACAATATTATCCATAGTAAAAAAGAGGCGGTGAAATACACTTTTTTCCGTATATTATTTAACTTTACGTTATGTTAATATTTACAGCTCCTTCAACTACACCAGAAGAAATAGTTGAAAATCTTCCAAAAGTTTGGAGAGTACTGATGGAACTTCTTAGTCATCAAACTGTAGCTGAAGATTCATCCGAGAAGGTGACCACCTGCTATAAATCCGTGGAAACGAAGTCAGGACCAGTTCTAGTGCCAAGTGTTAGTCAGACATATATCAGATTGAAAGTAAGTGAACTCAGTGTTTGTTATCAGCAGTATGAGCCGCAATGTAATTGTTCACAATTTTAATTTCATGAGTCACGATCATGATCACGGTCAGCTTTTCAACCTCTTAAAATAAAATGTTCTAGATCACTCTATTGCACTACACAAAAACAGTTTGATAGTTACCGTGAAATAATTGGTGAAGCGCCAAATTTTATGCAAGAGCAAAAGTCATAAAAAATATTTGGGTATTAAACTGTAAGCTATAAAAATATTTCACGTCAAATATATTACGGGTGCTTATCACGGCAACGTGAAAACGTAAGCACGTAACGTTTTTATTTTTTTGCTGGTTTTGACGGGATATCACGGAACTAATGTACCTACGTGGAAAACGAACGTATGATGCTTTCCTTACAGAAAAATGTACAAAAGCTGGAAACGTAGAAGTAGATCAGACTGTAATTAGCAGGCAGACTATAATAATGTGTTTGATTTTCCAGGACCTTATTGTGGAAAAGCTGGGCCTGGTTAAAGAGATGAATCGTATGAAACAGCTGAATTCCCATTTAGAAAATCGACTACAAGAACAGGAAAAGAGGCTTTGTCTAGTAACCACAGAATTAGGGAAAACGTGGCATGTAGTTGGTAAACTGCGAAGACATCATTACCAGTTGCATACTCATGAAAAAATACTGAAATATGAATTGCAACAGAAAAGAAAACTATTGAATGAACTCAAAGAAGAACTAGAATATTGTAGAGAAAAATGGGAACAAGCCCGAGAAAAAAATACACAATCAGAAGAGGATTGGCGAAAGCTTAGGGCTGAATTCACAAGTAGAAAAACAAAATCAGGATCGCCTTCATTTAACAACTCTGGTGAAAGCGGATATAGTGACGAAAGACCATCTGATGATTCATCAGAGTCGAACGACGAAAGTGAATACGTTGCTGAACCTCTTAACAGGTGTAAGAAAAAGATTAAAAAGTCTTTTGAAAATGTTCTCGATTCCAGCGCTGATTGTCATTTAGCTGAACGTGAAGACCCTGTTAGTGATATGTTAGATGTAGCTGACTTGCCGTTAGACACACAAGATGGTGAAACATCGTCCGAGTGCAGCAAAAGTGAGCCTATTCTCAAGAGTGAAAAAACTTGCGAAACTGAAGATGAAATCGGTGATATTACTCACGACGAAGTGTTAGTTGTAGAATCTGCAACAAAAAATGAACAGGGCACAAGTAGTTGTGAAAGTAAAAATTCTGAATCTGAATTAGGTAATATGGAAAATTATTCGACACCGTCGAATACCTCGTCATCTGAAAGTCAACTAGAAGCTACAGAACCGAATAACCCAGCTACAATTTTGATGAATATACGGAAACAAAATGAAAGGTTGGCTATGAAAGACGAAAGACTTGAACAACTTGAAAAAAACAGTGCAGAACTGTTGAAAAAAACACTTATCACTACAAAAATAAGTCAGGACATAAATGACACATTAGACCACCTAATTAACAGGCCTACGTCAAGTTGTAATAAAGAAATTACTGATATTGAAATAAATAAATCAGATTTTCAAGAAACACCGGCCGGAACAAATGAACTAACATCTATATACAATTCGAAATCGGAACAAACTCCCGAGCTATCCACAAATGTTCTAAATAATACGAACAATGAAACAGAGTTAAAATCTTCATCGTCTTCTGAAGGGAAATGTGAGGACGATTCATTTAAAACTACACCCTTACCACCAGTAATTATTGACTATAAAGCCATTATAGAAAGAGTAAAACAACAAGATGAAAGACTTGCAAAAAAAGAAGAAAGATTGCAAAACTTAGAAAATGGATGTACTGAAGTAGTTCAGCACGTATCAAGCACGTTGAACGTTGGTGACAAAATAATTGAGAGACTAGAAACTCTTCACCACAGACATTGCAAAGATGACCAGACTAAAGCCAGCGCAGATTACCCCGATGACATCACTTCAGAGTGTATTGATAATGTCGATAGTAAAGATACCACTGAGCCTTCAACATCCACTGAAATTGATCACGAAGCTAGATTTGCTGCACGCGACATAAGGTTGAAGAGGCTCGAAGAACAAACCAAATCTCTTGTAAAGAAAGTTAACAAAACAAATTCTAAAGGCGTAAAGATTAATTACAAGTTGGACGAGCTGCATAACATCTATGGATCTGAGAGCTCTAGAGCTGGAACTCCTTCCGAAGATACTGAAGACAGGAGTACTGAGGAAGATAATGAACCTAATGAGTGATTTGCAGAAAATTTTATATATACATACCTACATGTGTTATAATTTTATAGTTACTAAACTATCTCTATTGTAACCTGCTCGCTAGTGACAGGATTACATGAAAAACTTAAGCCAATGTAAAATGTGAGATAGATGCATAACTACCTTTTCACTATTATAACTATGTTGATATATTTATAAATAAATAAAGACGAAAGTATAAGAAATAAACATTTATTTTCAAAATCTGAACGTAATTTATACAGATCATATCGTATATCAGGTACGCGTGAATCACGTGCACACACTTAACTAAAGATACCTAAGCATCCAGAATTCCAGATCACTTTCTAAACATTCTGATCAGAATGTTTACAAGGTAGGGATGCTCTAGTAGACTCTAAAGTTTTGTGTATAACACAAGATATAAATAATTCTATCTAAGAGTTATAATTAAACATTAAGATGACACAACATTGATAAAAAGTATATTTACCTCTATTTCCCTCGCTGTGCCAGCCAAACACTATACATTAAAGCCTCCACGAATTTACCTACACTGAATAAAAGATTATCATCAGTAAATCATCATTATCACTTATAATTATTAGACCAACAACGTTACGAACTTACGAACGCTGAGTATTTTGTCAGATCAGTTCGAGAACAAATACTTATACTTAGTGCCCGAATGATAAAACGGAGTATTTCTTATTTCACTTTAAATCTTTGTGATCTTCGCACAATAGAGAAAAGCAGATAAATACCACACAAAGTCAGGCCTATTCTATTGTGACTTTTGCGTTAATTGAACCATCACTATCAATTCTCACGACTTTCTATTATTAGCCAGCAAAGTTTCTTTGTCGTAGAAAGGTTGTAGTTGATCCATGGTCTTAACTAACAAAAACCTATCTACCTACCTTTAGACTACAACAAAAAGCCATTCTTTAAATCTACCATTAAATTACGAGTTAAAAGATCTATTTTCGACCCCGTCCTTAGGAGGTTTGACTTCAAGCGTCTTAGTGTCTTCCAGAACTGCGACAGCTACATGGATGGCTTTCTCCAAGCTCTTGCCGGGAGGCACCCGGTAGAGGCGCCAGGCCCAAACCGAGAGAAGCAGCATTTCCAGCATCATCACGCTGTTTTGAATCACTGGAAAGGAAAAATCGTTCTTATAGGCTTAACTTAAAACTGAAGGTATTCAAGAACTAACACACACAGACACAGACACAGACTAGTAATTTTATTTTCTTAACAGTAATATTGCTTAGCAATGTCCATGTTGTGCCCGTACCGGTTGTCGTTGGGAACGATACTCTCAAAGTTGTTGACCACTACACCTACCTTGGACAAATTGTTCAGTTAGGTAGGTCCAACTTCGACAAAGAGGTCGCCCGAAGAATCCAACTAAAAGGATGGGCAGCGTTCGGGGAATTGCGTAATATCTTCTCGTCCAAAATCCCTCAGTGTCTGAAGATAAGGGTCTACGACCAGTGTGTGTTGCCAGTGATGACATATGGAACTGAAACGTGGTCTTTAACTGCTGGCCTTTTGGAGAAACTCAGAGTCTCGCAACGGGCAATGGAGAGAGCTATGCTCGGAGTTACTTTGCGCGATAGAATCCGGAACGAGGATATTCGCCAAAGAACCAAAGTTACCGACATAGCTCGCAAGGTTTGCAAGTTGAAGTGGCAATGGGCAGGCCACATCGCTCGAAAAACTGACAACCGATGGGGAAGAAAGGGTCTTGAGTGGCGACCGCAAACCGGAAAACGCAGCGTAGGAAGACCTCCCACTAGGCGGACCGACGACATTGTAAAAGTCGCGGGCAACCGGTGGATGCAAATGGCAGGTTGTCGTACAGTCTGGCGGTTTAAGGGGGAGGCCTTCGTTCAGCAGTGGACGTCTCCGGGCTGATGATGAATATTGCTTAGTAGGGTAGCACTATCTGTTAGGTCCTTAGGTCCTTTAGTTTAAAAAGAAAGTTAAAGGTTTTTGTCAGTTTTTCTTCTAGTCGGTCTTTGCGTGTGCCAATCCAATTAGTGGTGTGTGTAGGTACTTCATTGTATAATTACAAGGTAAACTAGTCTAGGACAAGACCACCAATCAAGTCACATCTGTGAAATGACGGTATGGTCTAAAATGGTAATCACAACTGGCCTGAACGGGAACCGAGAAACAGAGAACTACCCGTGAATATAATTTTTGACAGCTTTTCTAGTATTATATTGATAGATAAAATAGCCATTGCTGTCGAATTGGAATTGCCCATTTTTTTTAAGTGTCTCACCATGGTCCATAACATGGTGATCCATCACCAATTTTCCACATGGCGCCTTATCATGACATGATGCACGAGATATTTCCCAGAACCCGGTTTTGACATAGATCGGTTTCAATTTATTAAACTATATATCAATAAATAAGCCACTGCAGTACTTTTTATTTTATTTATACAGGAATACTCACATTTAAGAAGCGCGTGCAGTTGCGTCCTGCTTAGCACACAAGCAAAACTAAGTAGGACGCAGCTGCACGCGCATTGGGATCTGTTTTCACTCTTTGAAAAAGGTCACCGGATGTGATCGAAACTATAGTCGGAGTATCCGATTTAATTAAACGTGAGTATTCCCGTATAAATAAAACAAAAATGTGTCAAAACCACGTCAGTTTTGATAATAACACAGCAGTACTGTCTCCGAAAGAACATTTTGTTGAAGATTCGGCAAACTCTAACATTGCGTAGTTAGGTACCTGGATATAGAAAATTATACAATTTAACTTACTGTTTGCAAACACCGAAGGGTTCAACGCTACGATGCAAGGGAAGTTCACGAGCTCGGGCAGCACCTTAGCAAAGCCGCACTGCAGCTTCACTATGATCAGCACGAGCTGCAGAGCTAGGAACCGCGGCCGGACGTTGATGCCGGCGGACTCAGCTACGCGGACCGACATTATAATGCCCCACACGCCTGATAGAATCGAAGCCGCAATGAACGGCTGGATGTAGATAAAGCATTGCAGGTATACGCGCTGAAACGAGAATAAGTGTAACATTAATTCAATCAGGACGGAAATCATAGATAGGTAGATAGCTCGTAAGTAGGTTCAAGTCCTGCGAAACGTCTTAACTTTTCATACTGTCTATGCATTAATAAGAAACACCTAAGTGTGGAAACACTTCATAAATAAAATAAAAACTCAAGAAAATCTGTGTGCAACAGAAAGTTTCCAAAGCATAGACCACACGCGACTGTACTTAACAATAGGCCCGTTACAAACTTGATGTGTCCGCAAAAACCCCCAGAATATTCTACGGAAGTCTACCTATAATAATGTTATTGCATCTATTTTTAAACCATCTCCCTTTTTTTACACATGTATTCAGAGCCGTCTATCTGACGCCGAACACAGAGCTTGGATGTCTTCTAGCCAATTCATAACATAATAATGCGCTGCTTTGTGATCAGTGACTGCAGTGATCCCAAGGCAGCGCTGCGTCCCAAAAGGCACGGCACTGCGGTCCTATAGTGGCTCCAGGCACTACGGTCCTATAGTGGCTCTAGGCACTACGGTCCTATAGTGGCTCTAGGCATAACGACCCTATAGTGGCCATGGGCGTACCTATATAAGGGGGCCCGGGTGGTCCGTGTCCAACCCAGAATGGTCTAGTGCCCATCCCAGGATGTTGAGTTACCGATTCAAAATTCTAGGCTGGTTATATTAACAAAATTGGGCGTTGACTCGGCTTCATCGGCCATCTCAGCCCAAGGGCCAGGTCTCCTTGAAAGATAGCCTTAGGTACGTCAATGATGGGCACTACGGTCATATATAGGTAGAGACCAACATTTATTCTAACTTATTAGAAAGGCATTATCAGCCATGATTTATGGTTACCTAATACGTAATAAAACAACTAAAAGGTGGACAGTGAAACAGTACGACCAGTTTTATCTTACCATATCTTCTGCCCAAAGAATTAAGATAATCATGTAAAGAAGAGTCTGTATCACAGGCATCTGCAGGACTAGATATCGCAACCACGTCAAATTTTGTCTGAAACAAACATAACTGTGTTAGAGTGGTTACCATGTTGTAACTTAATTTTATTTCTTGCTCAATAATAGCCCCTCTAACGAACATAATTGCAGCTTTCCTAGTAATTTGAAAGCGTTATTAGAGCCATAAACTTGCTATCAGCACCTATTCTATTACCATTAATTAACAAGAGTATCGTAGGTTACTTAATTTTAGTCCATAATCAAAATATGAAGGTTGTAATTAAAAACGTATTTCGTGGCCTTCGATTGTGAATTACTGTAAATATTTACAAAACGTGGGTGTCTTTGCCCAACCACTAATTGACTCCATAATGGCATGACACTTTATACCCATTTCCGATGTTGTAGTCAACAACTTTGGCATGTTATAAGCTTATATGCACGAGCTCCAATATACTGGGGTTCTAAGTGATCACTATATAAAGCTCTTCTAAAGGTAGATGTCCTTAATCTGTACCTAGCGAAGAAAATACCTACTAAGTTGATTCAAATAAAATTCTTTGTTGGTCTACATCGCAGACTAGTTGGGTCTTACGGTTTCGCTAGGTAGTTCGGTACCGTTCCTAAACCGATGCTCTAAATCAGTTTACGAGACTTATATGGAGATTTTTGCGAATTACAACATAAACATATTCAGCTATGATTGGCTTCATTTGCTGACGGACAGTCAGTAAATATATATACAATATATATATATATATATGCTTTGGAATATCGAAACGAAGTAATATTGAACCACGGTTGAAGGTACGGTTCGTAGTGAACCGTATAGGTCCGGCGAAGGCCGATCTGGGGAAATTAGTATCGGGCGCTTATTTTGTTTTTTTTTTAAGTCGGAAACTAATTGACGTATTGCAATATTTTTTATATGGTTTTTTGTTTTTAATTACAAAATCTAAATTAAAACAAAACCTAAATTTGTGAACTATATCAATTATTTCAATAAACGCAAAATTTAACATTTTGGATTGTTTCGGAGACGTACTATGTGTAATTTTAGACTTTTTATACGAGAGGAAGTTAAGTTATAATAATTAGAAAACAAAAAGCTATTTTTATTTTGTTCTAGGTCAACCCGTAACTTTGCTGGGTAACTTTCCTGTAGTTAATAATATAGATAAATCTTTATTTAGGTAAATAGAGAGCTGAGTCCTACAAGAGATAGATAAATTAACTCTTTAATGCTCATACGAATTTTTTTTTTTCGTATGTGCAATCACCTCACATAGATTAAAACTTAAACACTACTATAACAAATGGCGGCATTAAAGCCAAAAAAACCTTATGTCACAGGTACCTATACGCGTACAATGTATCATAGAGTTCCCTCATGTCCTCGTTATAAAATGTGCCTATCATGTAAGTGTATGTAATTTTTTTCTACTTTTTTACTATTGAACCACCCATTTTGTTTGGCCGTAAAAATACAGGGTTATTGGAAACTAGCCAACAACCTGATCATTGATTGATGAAATTGATGTTCCATTGATCATTTTTATGCTCTGTGTTTTTATGTCCTTGCAGCACAGTGTATGGAACAGCATATTTTTTATTCGCACATTTTAAAGTCATGGAACAAAGGTAAATGTTTACTGTACAGAGGGTACTATTATTTCTTCTGTGACAGAGGCTAATCCTAAGAAAATGTTGGCAATATTCCAATAACCCTGTATACGATTGCTACAAAGTATGTGGTTTTCTGTGTAATTCGGTATATACCAAATCACACAGAAAACCTTAAGGCATTACAGAATCGAATGCAATTACACACACAAATCTGTATGTATTTGTACTTGGATTTCATTTTATTATTGCATACGAAGTATATGGCTTGAACCGTTCGTCGCTAATGCTAAGTCATCAAATCATCCAATCGTGCACTTAACAAAGAGTAGGTTTTCAGTTTAAACAGACATTAATGTATTACGAGCACTTAGGTAAGCTAATATTGACCAATGGAGTATCTAAAAAGGTCATATCGTCCATTCCAATTTGTTAGGTTTAAGTATCAGTGCCGCTAGTAATTTACGTAGGTAGGTATACTACTGTACATATAAGTACAATACTAGTTTACTATAGCTATAATTATAGTAAACTATAGCAGCGCCCCGCGTGATGATTATGATGATAAATAATACTTAAAAAACGATTACCAGGATGACATCTTTTTCCAGTTTTTTGAATTAAAATCCCAAACTACTGAACCGATTTCGATAAAATGTATATGGGACCACCTCTGAAGTATGACCTACCAAAAAAAAAAACTATCTATAAATGGCAGAGTAACAGCGTAAAAAAACATACAGTCGAATGAAGCACCTTTATTTTTTGAAGTCGGTTGAAAAGTAGCCTATATGTTATTGAAATAAGCTATCACCATTCAGAGTTTCATCCAAATCCGTTTATGCGTGAAGTGGTAAAAACATACACACACACATAGCGACAAAAAGTTAATATCTACTGTGCTTAGTGTGATTATTAACTTTTCTTTTGTAATTTATTTTTTACCTATATTCAACACAGAAGCAGGGAGGAATCATTTCATATTGATAGATTCATAAGAACATTTAGGTAGGTAAACATTATCTTGAGATATTGTTAAGCCCTTTCTATCGATCAATAAGTAATTATAATGTTATATAACGTGCAGCTAAGTACATAGTTTTGCATGTTTTTCTATTGTTTTGTTATACTTAAATTTACTTGTGTTTTTTTGTCATTATATTACTTACTTGCCTAATTTCCTTCTAACTTCAAAAAGGAAGAGCCTGGAGCCCACGACACAGGTCACCCTAGTGTGGGATCCAGTGCACACCGACTGATAATCTATTGTTTTTCCATATATTTCTGTTACTGCTAAGGTGTTTCTATTTAGTGCTTAAGTTTTTTATAAAATAAATTTATCTTATCTTATCTTATCTTATAATAGATAAAATGTTGCTGTAATTACGACTCTACAATACAACAAACTATGAAAAAATAGCATTTACCTACATTACTACTACTACATTATAGGTAGATTCGTTTGAGGAATCTAAAATTCACATTAGAAACGAAGCCTATTCACTTCAGATTTAGTATCGAGCACAAAATGTTATGTACGTTTCTAGTAATTGTGACTTTTGCGCTCCATATAATGCTAATTCCTCATCAAAGTATAATATACACACGGTAACCTACGGTTAGGCAAAACTTACCCAAAAAAACCCTTTTCGCGATGTCGGTCGGTCCCATAGTAAAAGTTGTAAATGATGAATACAATGACCTCCTTTCGACTTAGTATTACCTTTTCGCGTAACCCTGTTTATAAACCACCCAAGCCCACACTAAATATAAAGGAACAGATTAGATCCACTTAGCCAAGAATTCTAGACAAAATAAGTGCTTCTCAAGTCAGGGTGACTTCTAAGACTCGTAGCCGTAGTAGGGTTAACGATTCAGTAATCGATGTGCACCAATGTTAAAAGAGTCGTTTCAGTGCCGTGAACTTCGAGTACCTATTTGCACGAAGGCCGTAGATTCACAACGAATATCGTGAGTGCCAACAAAAGTACCAATTTTTGGTAAATTTATTTACCTGTGGCATATAATTAAAGGTACGAAACATAATACAACATAGTAATAGTACATTATGATACAGGTGTGCCATGTTGGTCATTACACCTTATTATGCGCGCGAGCCGCAGGCGAGCGCGATAAGGAAGCCGAGAGTGTATTTAAACATAGCACAAGAGTTTCATACGACTGTTTTCGTCACACTTGCGAGGAAAAAACATATTTTTTTTGATAATAATCAACCACACAGCGAAAACGTCAACAAACATTTGCGGAAAATGGCGCCCAAATCAGTAATGCGCGCGCAGGTTGACATTTACTTCAGCGGCATAAGAACTCTTTGTTGGTATTACAAAAAAATTTAAGTATTACCCGGCTATATTAAGAGTGCTTCGTATACGTACGTCTAATTGCAGTCACGTACAAACTTGACTTTACCGGGTTATACCTATTATAGCACCATGTGCAGTGATGTAAAGTAAAAAGCACGCGTGCGTAATAGCTTGGATTATGAGCCTAAAACCGATGCAATAAGATCCACTTTACCAGCAAGTGTGATGAAAAGATTTTTCATCACACTTGCTCGTAAAGTCAACCTGCGCGCGCATTACTGATTTGGGCGCCATTTTCCGCAAATGTTTGTAGACGTTTTCGCTGTGTGGTTGATTATTATCAAAAAAAAATGTTTTTTCCTCGCAAGTGTGACGAAAACAGTCGTATGAAACTCTTGTGCTATGTTTAAATACACTCTCGGCTTCCTTATCGCGCTCGCCTGCGGCTCGCGCGCATAATACCGACCAATACCAAAGTAATAATGACCAACATAGCACACTTGTATCATAATGTACGATTATTTATTTTATGTACACATAGCAGACCTGGCAGACGTCGTCCTGTTCTGAAAGTAAAAAAAAACCTGTAACCCGATTGCGGCGCCACCTATCAGGTATCGGTATTTATACCACCCAGGGCAGGGCAGGGCGCACACAAAAAATTACGCTCTTTGCCCACCTGTTTATGAGGAGCTCAGTAACATACACACAATTACCTATACAAAAGATACGTACCATCTTATTTTATGACTTATTACATTAAACTTTATTTACGCCCTAAAACACCAAAGTATAGAAATGAACGTTTCTATGCTGCCTGTAGCCAGGGTTAGTTTTAACCAGTTAGCATCCTTTTAAGGGCATATTCTGTACATGAAAACAAACAACTTTTACTATGGGGCCAACATTGAAATCGCAAAAAAAAACATCTGTTCCATACATGTTGCCCAAGGTTGATGAACTTTTTGTATGGAACAGCTGATATTATTTTCGCTATTCCAATGTTGGCTCCATAGTAAAAGTTATTTAGTTAGGTACTAGAATATGCCCTTAAAAGGATGCTAACTGATTAGAACTAACCCTGTATAGTGACCACCTTACTAGTAAAGTAACAAGCATTACCAAGTCGACAATCTAGCGCCAAGCCCCTGACTACCTTGACCCGAATAAGGTCCTGAATCACCGGAGTACGGGCAGCAGCGTCCTCTCGGTTTACGGTGTTGACCATTCTGCGATCCCCATTACAAGCCGCCTGGCAAGCGTGGGGATCATGCTTATGGTTTATGGCAGCCCCTCCCTTTTAGGGGGGAGCCCTTCGTCCAGCAGTGGACGTCTTCTGGCTGTTGATGTGAGGCGCCTGACTGTATTTTCATATTCATATTTTTCGGATGCTTTTCTCTCTTGACAGCTAGCTACGCGCATTCCGCACCGTCAGCGTCTAGTAATCTGGCAAGCCTAGCAGAGGCCTAGCAGTCATACAACACTTACTTTTGCAGTTTTGGCCTTGGAATGACACAGCATGGCCAGCAGCAACAAGGTAAAACTCTCGTCTCCAACCGAGCGCCCGCTGCTTGCCTGAAAACCACCAAATAAACATGTTTTAATTATTTAATATAGGTACCTCACTAGTTGTGCGATGCCAACTGGAAACATAATGGCAGAATGTTATATATATATTATTTCAAATACCACCAAATCTATGTTTTCGATTATATAATAGCTTTTTTGCTCCAATTTTGCTTAATCTGGTTTTTTTTGTAAATATATATTATACGTATATAGGTATTCGATTTTGGGACCTAGGTATGTCCTAAAACTGCATCCAGAACCACCGGAGGACGGGCAGCAGCGTCCTCTCAGTTAACGGTGGTAACCATTCTGCGATCCCCAAACCGCCTGCCTGGGGATTATGGCAACACCTCCCTTTAAGGGAGAGGCCTTCGTCCAGCAGTGGACGTCTTCCGGCAGTTGATGTGATTCGATATTTTAAGTTTTAACTACCCTTATTCCGGTCATCACGGAAGTTCTTCTAGTTGTTCGGGAGGAACTCGTTTAACAACATAATCAAAGTACATATCCCGTAAATACCTAATCATAGAACGGTAGTGTAGATTTTAAATGTACCCAGCGTCGTATTTTTAGGTGCAACCTAGCATGTGACTGTGTAATTTCTAAAAACATCAAATTCCCAAGCTCAAGACAATATTTCGAGAAATCACAAGAACTGTAGGGTGATTAAATTAAACATAGAATTTGAACTACATCTTGCGCCTGTTCCCATCACTCATAAAAAATCCATGTCAAAGAGTGACAGGCGGCAGCAAAAGTAACTACTGTCTGAGAATAAACTGGCTAACTGAGTTAACGCAGAGGTATCTCTTCCAAGACGGAAACCATTATTATAAAATATAAAACTATCATAAAACTGCAGATGCAGAACCAGTGTAAACATGGTGCTGTGGAGTTATTTTTATACCCTAACAGACCTATGAAGAATGAAGGTAAGGGGCCATGCCGGAACGGCGTCTGTCCAACAACAGAGAAATAGAGAAATCATATTTCCTTTCTTTTTCTATCACTTTCCGCTATGGTAGAATCCGTATGTGTTTGTTCAATAGTGTAAGAGCATCATCATCATTTTCCCGTTTCAATCTATAAGAGATGATTTATTTACCCAGCGCGTCGTCCGAACCAAAGTACATCGGCTATCTTGCCCAACTAATGGCTTAGGACATTTCCCTCACGCATGTGACCTAGTGAATAGTGATACAATTTTTCCATTTTGTATCAACTAGGCCAAAATCTCATAATTATATACCCTGCTTTACCCTAGTGTTAAATAGACACGCGAAAATTATGTCAATTCTATAATTATATGATACTTATCTTCCCACATTCTAAAAACTACGTTTAAACTACATTTTATGGACAGGGATAAAACTATCTGCGCCTTAGGTATGTTATTAGTTTAAAAACAAATATAAAAATAACATAACCGTCGCGTCGTTTACAGTGCGTGGGAGATAATTTGCTTTTCCCGTTTGTTGTGACGATAATAGTATACCTAAATATAATATTAAAATTACTTATGTGTGCCTTACAAGATGTTTATTAAAAGCTATTTAAAAGTAGGTAAGTATATAAGTACCTAAATTTTAGTTTTTTAGTTTTTTTGTAGTGGTAGGACTCTATTGCAGAATCCGCCTGGGGAAGTACCACACCTTTGCCAGTTATTCAACCGCCAAGCAGTAGTGTGCAAGCATTACTGTGTTCCGGTTTGAAGGGCAATGTTACCAGAGAAATTACTGGGTAAGAAGAGATTTAACATCTAATAGCTCAGGGTGATGAGCGCAGTGCAGTGCGGCGCAGGAGTGTGTTCGCAAGTTCACAATTCTGGCACAGCTACTGTTAGTGGCAGGCGTGAGGCTTACCACCAGGCGAACGTCTTGCTCGTCTCGTCACTCGAATGAATAAAAAAAAAAAAAGGTACTTCGTTGATTCGTTCATGTGTAGCCAGATGCCTAAATATTTGCATAGTACTTAGATTATTAGTATTAAGTACTCACTTATAGAAATATTTTTTATATAGTTCCGATTTATCTAATTCAAGCTTCTGGACAAATATATTTGGAGCCAGCAGCCAGTATATATATATATAAATATATACCATAAATAAATAATAATAATATATATATACAACGTGTAACAAAAAGGTTCAACAATACGAAAGAGTATGTATATACTCAGTATTATGAACAACTTTTACTATGGGGCCAACCCTGAAATTGCAAAAAATATATAACAGCTGTTACATACAAAAAGTTCCTTGACCTGGGACAAAATGTATGGAACAGCTGATTTTATTTTCGCGATTTCAGGGTTGGCCCCATAGTAGAAGTTGTTCGTAATGATAAGTACAGACATACCCTTCAGTATTGTTGAACCTTTTTGTTACACGTTGTATATATATAATAATTGCCAATGCCGCCAGCATGCTGTGTCGTATTAATGTACCCACATAAATATGACACAGTTGATTTTCATACAGTTTGAAAAGGTTTTGTATCAGCCAGAAGCCAGTGCTGGATGAAGGCCTCCTCATTAACAGGAGGGATTGCTGTAATCCCCACGCTTGGCAGGCGGCTTGGGGATCGCAGAATGCTGACCACCGTTAACCGAGAGAACGCTGCTGCCCGTCGTCTAGTGGTTCTGGATGCAGTTTAAGGACATATTACCCAGGTTCATTAATAGGTTAAGGTTTACAAGGATAAGGTTTTGTATAGTCTACTTCAATACAGGTCTTTGACTATGATAAGCTGATTATGGTGATGACAATGATGAACAGAGAATACAGTCCTACCTAGGTAATGTATATTCTAAGTTCAAAGGCTTACCTAACAAGCTGGTCGGGTCCCCCGCACTCGGTGATGATCATAGAGAAGAGGTGATACATGGCGATCATGACGGTTTCCTGCGCCGCTGCCTCCGCCAGCATTCGCGCCCGAGGCACCACTATGGCCACGAAGCCCGCTGCTGATACCAGCTGCAACAAATAATGATAATTTTTTATGATTTCAAATATCAAAGCAACCCAAGACCTCTGACATAAAGTATGTCTTGAATACTTTGTAAGGCAGTAGGGCTGACCGCACACTGGCTGCTATCGCTAGAGCGATTGTTAATGAGGTACCTCAGGCAAAACTTTTCGCAGCTGGCGCCAGCGGCGGGCCGGATGTGGCAATATCAGTTTTCTTGTATTATCTATCTGCTCTTGATGAGAGCGTTGTCGATAATCTATATTCTAAGGAAAAATACTGGGTACTGTGCCTTGTTTAAAGAAAATTATGCAGCTGTTGATGGCCTGAAAATAGATTTGTAGGTTAGATAGTTGTTTACATTTTATGTTGGACAGAGCTTTAATTAGCAAGGCAAGGGATTACTGTACAAACCATGCAGTAATGTGTAGATTCTCACTGGTAATCCAAGTCTAATAATAGTAAAACCATTAAATTGTAGAAAAAAGCAACAAAATGTATGAGATTGCCAGTTGACTATGGCCGCAACGACGATGCGCCACCTAGCGGAAAAAAACGTAGTGTGCAACCCCTCAATTTACGAAACGGCTGCTGTCTGGTAGCTGCTGTGTAGACGTGGAGCATATATTGAGTAGCGGTCGCTTGTCGCTCTTACCCAGAGATAATAATATAATACTACTAGGGACCCGCCCCAGCTTCGCACGGGTGCAATGCTGATACAATTTTTTTTGGGTTCAGCCAGCGTTTATAATGTAAGCGCAAAAAAAAGTGTTTATTTACGACATCACATTAAAAACCTGAATCTATGATCTAAGTATAAAAATATAAAAATAAAAAAGATAAATCTAAAAATCTAGAATCTAAAATTATCGGTGTCTCTACTATAATTTATTATGCATGTATTGTACATATAAACCTTACTCTATCTATTTAAAAACGCATCAAAATCCGTTTCGTAGTTTTAAAGATCTACACATAGGTATACATAGGGACAGACAGACAGCGGGAAGCGACTATGTTTTAAACTATGTAGTGATTATACTAGTACTCTACCACTGTTTAATCGCGCAATGACATTGTGTTTTATTTATTTTTACGGAAACTTTCTTGTTTCTTGTCTTGTCAGATCGAAAGCTTACCGATTTGATCATTGGGATAAGTCATTGGTTCTGTTTCTTTGATCGAAGGGATTTGTAGGAGAACCCTACTCTAACCTACTTATTAATTAAATAATAAATTTAAATAGACAAAGCATGATTGAATGTCACGGGCCTCCACGGTGGAAAGATAATTTGGTCAAGAACGTAACACCTATTCACATTCCACAATTAATAATAATTAATTTATTCATAGGCGGTAATTGCGTGGAAAATAAAAACCAACTTAGGTATAGTTCTTAAGTTTTGGGTATGATGGGTGTACACACATAGTTCCCATAATTTTATTATATGTTACAGTCCGCGAGGTATAAGCTGAGCTTTGCATTAGTGTGAGTGATCACCAAAAGTACAGTACAGAATGGCGCCGCGCCTCAGGCCGGTTACCCAAAATCAGTTTAAACCGGTTTTTACCGGGCAAAAATGGCGCCGCGCCTAAGGCCGGTTATCACACCTACACTATCCATGTACACTCACACAAATGCAAAGCTCAGCTTATACCTCGCGGACTGTACCTACCTACTGAAGTGAATTTGTCATTTCCACATTTGCTTACCTTACCTATGATAAGACCTCTATCTCTATGTAGGTTACAGCGAACATTTTACAAGAAATAACTATTAAACCAACCAAACGAAAAGCCTTAGGTATCTAATCTATATAGTTTAGTGGTTACCTATAGCATTGTAATACAGATATACAGACCCTGTCCTTCGATTTTCCCAGCCTATTTGGGGCTTTGATTCTCTAACTAGAACTGACTCTTCCAAGATTTGGACAGACGACCTATTTTAAACACGTGTTGGTCTAAACACTGAAGAAATGAACTATCAACCGTTTAGAGCGTATACCATTGGAGAAGACATTGCGATAACCTGCCTACATCATTTTCTGCCACTTTCTGCGGGGGACGAGGTAAACAGTAAACACTCATGTCACACTTTCAAGCAAACTTTCACACTAATAAAACAAAATCCTGTTCGTAAGTACGCACTCTAAAACAAATTCGCAACACATACAAAAGGTATGTGGTCAATGATCACATACATTTAGGCAGGGGGTATGCCTTGCTAGAGGTACGGCTTGCTTTGTTTGGGGTTTCCATTGCTATATGCTCCAAGATCAACCCTTATCGAGCAGCAGTTTTTTGTTCTTGTAATTATTCAACATAATTTTAACAACAAACTACTGCTATATTATTTAAAGGTAAACTTGTACGTTTCAGTTTTAAGGTTCCATTCGGACCTTGACATGGCTTATAATTATTACGTTGCATAATAATTGTATCCTACTGCTTACGAGACTGTACTAAAATATTACAGAGACTTCTAGGAAACATACTTATTTTTAAAAGCGACAATGATAAAATTAATGGACGGGAAATAAACGCATGGATTTTGAAGACTATATGTTGAGCGCCGGCTCTCCTCTCGCGTCAGTCATACTCTGTCTTGGCGACATGCGAGACGTACGATACGACAATACAAACTTCTAATACATGTACATGTGTTCTCTTTTTGTCATGCAGTAATTAGATTCGCTATCTCTATTTTCTGGCAAATGTAATATGCATATGTACTAGGCATGCTTGATTGTGTTGACTTGTACATTTTGAACGATTTGCAAGCGCTGGGCCCGTCCAATCCATTATCACTGACGCTGATTTTTTATGCATTCGAGTTACGAGACAAGCGAGGAAGTTCGCCTGGTGGTAAGCGTCACGCCTGCCCATAACAGTAGCAGTGCTAGAATTGTGAACTGGCGAACAAAATGCTGCGCCGCACTGCACTGCGCTCGAAGTTGTCTGCTAACAAACAACAGGCGGACTCTGCAGTAGAGTCCTACCACTACCAATATAAAATAATATAAATCTTTAAGCTGGTCAGATAAGTACTCGTATAACAATCTTATCTGTTACATTAGATACCTAATTGATCAACTCATGTAATTTAAAGCCTTCAAGGCCGTTGAAGATAGTGGAGCGATCATGCGGAAGACATTAGATGCTATTTATAAAGTTTATGAGTTCGCGACGTGTTACGTATATCTCTATCTAGTATTTCTCTATTTATTATTAATTATTTAAAAGAGAACTACGCAAAGTTTGTTAATCTTTAAGTAAAGTTTGTTAAGCCGTGGTAGCCACCTAGAAGACCGCTCGACTTGAAATCGTGACGTCTCGGGTTCAAATCCCGGGCCACTGAGCTCTTTGGAGCTTATGTACGGATTTTCATAAAACAGCTTTTCGGTGAAGGAAAACTTCGTGAGGAAACCTGTATTCGCCAGGACGAAATTCAATGGCGTAAGGCTATTTGTCCACCAACGCCGTCACCGAGACGTCAACGAGATTCCACGAAATGTCACGGCGCGGCGCGGCGGCGGAGCTCGGATGACGGGTTTGCGGTGGACACGCGGCTATAATGATCTGTGTACCGCTACTTCGGCGACAACATCTTGTTCGTTGACGTCTCGGTGACGGCGTCGGTAGACATACGGCCTAAGTGAATACATCAAGCTGCAGCATGGTGGATATAGCCCAATTACCCTTCGAAGGTAAGATCTAAGTCCAGCAATGAAAGCTGATCATGCTATGATAAGTAAATAATTTTAAGTTTGTTAGTTTGAATCTAACCCATGCTACACAGATGTTATTTTAAGAAGCTTTATTTTTCTTGAACTGTTCCACCGAATCTAAAGACGACTAATTTGATAGAGTCTGTTACTTAAAGGGTTATATAATCCAAAGTTGCCCCTCGAAAAATCAATTTAATTTAGTCTAATTGCTATAGCTATTGCCAAAAAATATATATATGTTACAGACGAACATCCGTCTTAGTAATTTATTTAGTTGAAAACACGATTAAATACTTTCCTCGGTAGAAAAAAATACCGAAATAGTGCCTATTTATATACTTATCTCGGTTATAATGATGTCCTAATTACAGCACATAGTCACATTATTAAAAATATATTAAAAGATAATAAAGTATTTTGGAGAACTTTCTTTGGTTGACAAATTATTAATTTCGATACTTTTCGAGTAATCTGAAAAAAACTTCAAAAATCGAAGAACGAATCTGCGTAACCGCCATATTTTTGCTCCGCTAAATGTGACCCTACCTGATAAAACTTTAGACTAATGATCGATCGCATTAAAAAATGTGCTTGAAACATAGACTTGATATACCTTGGCCTCAGGCAGGGTATGCGGGCGAAGCCGCAGATAAAAACTAGTCGCTAATACTGTTACATTATACACATGATATCAGAATTATTAATTCCTTAAAGTAAACTTCTGTTACGTGAATCGAACCAGCTAAGGCTGCATCGGTCGCCTCTCTTGCATCACCAGCGGCGGTGGCTTTACGCAATAATGGACTGTGCCGTAAGCGGGCCACTCACAATCCTGCTTAAATAACCAAGGTGTTTGAAAGCCTTGACACTTTAGATAAACCGGATAAAGAATCGTGAAGATATTTGCTATAAGGTACAGATTATAATAATACAACTAGTGTGAAGCGGTTCCCCACTTCAAATATGTATCGCTATTTTATCACGTTGGCGTAAAGGTAACAAAGTTGAATGACATGATAAATCCATGAGAAAAAAAACAAAAAAAATATATTAAAAAATATGAAATAAATAAAATAAAAAAACACAATAAAAATAATGAAAAAAAAACATAATAAATAAAAAACATAATGAATAATGATAATGATGAAATATTACACTTTATAGCCATTATCAGTCCATAAACACAATACCTACAATCATTAGCTAGAGATAATATTTGCATTGTATTTTATAATCATAAAACATTTATCTACTTATACAATAGGGTAGATGACTGATGTTTATGTCGTTGAAACCAATAGCTTTGATGAAGAATTTAAGTAAATATAGTATGTTTAACGAAAACATAACTAAAATTGGTTAATAATGTTCTGATATATGAGCGTTTAAAGTTTTCGTTAGAGACAACTCTGTCCCTTTCCCACAAAACAAAAAATGACGTCACGCCTTACTTGTCAGAATAGAATTTATATGGCGTACTGAGAAGTGACGTCACGATTTTCTGTTTCTCCTCTCTGTCTAGCATGATATTAAAATGCTTATAAGTTGCTTATTTTTGATCAGATTTTCATTTTCTTTTCATTAATCAGCTAATTTATGGGCCACATTTTAATAGGACAATAAAAAAAACAGTCATCTAGCCTATTGTTTAAAAAAACAATTAAATGACGTGCGTTAGTCTTGCAAAACTCGACCAAGCGTAGCGAAGGGTCTCTGTGTCTAAGGGGATAACTCAGCGTTTGTATGCACCTATGTATGACGATAACTTTCGAACCGTTGCATTAATCCGATCTTTATGTAAGTATTGCGGGTTTTTTAATACTACGACTCTACAGTAGAGTCGTAGAAATCTTTCTTTTAGGTATTTCGTATCTTACTACTTTTGAGGACCTATTTGCGAAGCATTGAATAAATGGTAGGGTAGGGCAGTTTCTAGTACCTACTAAGCTGAGAATAGCTACCTCTCAAGTCGAAAATCTATCGGCAAGCTCATAGTGGGGTGTTAAGGCAGCCTCACTTCACAGCTGGGCTTCAAGCAGAGCCGGATTAAATGTCGACAGCGCTCTAGGCTAGCACCTCATCGGCGCCTCTCTGGACTCTGGCGTCCATACATTGTCTTATTCTTCATATTCTTACAAGGACTACGTCAGTTCGAGATGTAAGGTCTAGTCATAGAGGTAGGAACTAAATTCCTCTATGGGTCTAGTATGTATAATTCCCTTCAGCCGCGTACGAAACCTGAGGCTCGTAACCAGTTACGGCAGAAAGACAAAAATTCGTTATACGATACGGTTTACTAGGAAATTATGGTCTAATAGTACTTTTTATTTTCGTTCAAAAACTTCCGCGCGCGCCCCTTTGTAAGCTCGCGCTGCTAGGCAAATGCCTAGTTTGCCTTAAGGATAATCCGCCACTGGCTTCAAGAAGGATTCCAGGCCAGGACATTTCATTAATCATCTTTGGCTGCACTATAAATAAAAATAAAATAAATATCGGAGGACATTTTTCACACAGCGCCATCTAGCCCCAAACTAAGCAAAGCTTGTAATAAGGAAACTAGATAGCTGATAGAATACTTATATACATTATTTTTTTTGTAAATACATACTACACCCAGACACGGAACAAACATTTATATTCGTGACACAAATGTTTGCCCTTGGTGGGGATCGAACCCACGTCCTACAGCTCTGAAGGCAGACACACTACCAACTGAGCTATATGGCAGTCAAGGCTATATCTCTTGACGTCAGATGAGTTGGGTCCAAATTAGTCAATCGGCCTGACGACCATGATCAAAAATCCTAGAAAATAATGTAAATAAGTGCTAGCTCACAGGATAAACTGCCAACACGACGGCCACGCTGACGGCGCACTGCTTCCAGTGGCGCAGCGCTGACCGCATCGTCAGCACGTACAGTGCGCATGTCGCTATCAGCATCACGAGCCCGAACGACCACAGTACCCACGCGTATGCGTTCAGAGCTGGAACAAATAAACGGTTCTCTGAATTTGCTTCCACAATTCAAACTCATAGATGGCTTGCACCATTTTACCTCTCGATCATGAGTGGATCGAGAGGTAAAATGATAGCTAGAGCATTATAGGGGGTCTCGGGTTAGGATAGCTAATACATTTTTGCGGACGCAAACCCAGGATACATCCAGACGTTAAATAAAGACCGAGCGAATTTGAACGTTCAAACGTTTTTGGTTTGGTTCTGAGGTTGATTTTCTTCCTGTATGTGCAGGGTTGTCTGGAAGTGGCAAGGCCGCCAATTGGTAACCTTAGTTCATGGGTTCAGGTAATGCTTAGAGTTTAGAGTAACTTGCGTAAAGTTAGTGTGAATTCTACAGAAGCTAGAGACACTTTAGCGAGCTACAGAGACGCTTTTTTTGGAACTGTTGCATATTATAGTTTTCCAGAAATCTTTTTTTTCTTTTTAAATGAGAGGTAGTTTCTATTATAGCACTCAGAAAACAGAATGCGCGCTATTTTATTTCCCAGTCAAACCTTAACTTTCCTGGTCTATATGCATATGGGCTACATGGTATAATCGTAAAATCATATCACAATAAAAGATATAAATAAAAAAATCGGGATTGGTATAATTTTCTGCATCGTGTAAAGCAACCACGCTATTGTTCGTCAAAATGTGCGCTTAACTTATAGAAGTCTATAATTAAAACAGGAAAGTTATTCACTTAAAGGAAACTTGTCACAAATTTGTATCCGTAGAATTCCGGACTATTAGAAATCCAACATTGTAAAACACAACTGCTATATTAGCGAGCTTGATGCAGTGAGGCGCTTTGATATTTAGGTGGTCTTTGGTGATGGTGAAACAACACGTTTCATTCTAACAATTTGCTTTCATGCAGATTATACTAATCTCTTAAAATGTAAGTTTGCAAAATACAGCTTCATTTTGTTTATGATTTTAATAAGCCTATATAAGTCTCTTATTTTTGTCATGGCAAACTATTTGCCCTTAGCTCTCGAATCCAATTTTGAAGAGGATTTCGTAGCTATCGCCTTTGTCAGTGATCATTCATCCCCTTTAGACCGCCACATTGTACGACAACCAGCCATTTGCATCCACCGGTTGCTTGCGACTTTCATAATGTCGTCGGTCCACCTAGCGGGAGGCCTACCTACGCTGCGTTTTCCGGTTCGTGGTCGCCACTCCAGAAACTTTCTTCCAATGCTTATTAGTTCTTATTGCCACTTACTTCTCGTGAAACTTTTTAAGTCTCTGGTACGTAGGCTAGGCTACGTAAGAACAATAGTCCTACGCAGACCTATAACAGTTTCAATAAGTCTACGTAAGTCAACGTAGTAGATCTTCGTTTCAAAGATTGGAACAAGAGTCCGAGGCTTTCTATATAGCGCCAATATGAGGCATTACAAATTTCCTAATTGAAATACCTAATGATTATATTGCATCTTCAAGTAAACCCAAATACAAATAATGTTTAGTTTAGTCATCTGCAAGGCATCTATACTACTTATAACTATAATAATGGGTACTAAGTGTATTTTATCCTCTGTGGTGTACTTCTATGAATATATAGGAACCTGCCTATTCCGTAACACCTACGATTTCTTACTATAGGTTTCGCTCTGTTTAACATTAATTGGTTATATTCTGTCTAGTCTGCGTGGGTTATAATTATTAGGCCACTTAATTCCTCTATTGCCAGAGCAAGTTCAATGTCATGGTGTCAAAGGCCACATCAGTTCTGGTAGTGATCACATCTTCAGAAAATTCTGGTGAGACACGCAGATCATAAGGAGGTTAATTGGTAGAATGAGGAGAAATTAATATGTGTTTATCATTTGAAAATTCACTTTTGATTGGTCTTTATGATGGAATTGTGACCAATATCTATAATAGTACATTTTGATTCAAGTGAGCTAGTTGGTCATTACACTAGAGGCGGTATAATGCGCGCGAGCCGCAGGCGAGCGCGATATTAAAGCCGAGAGCGTAATGACTAATAGCACAAGAGTTCCATACGACTGATTTCATCACACTTGCGAGGAAGAAAACAAGCTTTTTTTGATAATAATCAACCAACAAGTGTGATGAAAATACTTGTACAAAGCACAAACTTGTCTAGTTGTCACAAACTGCTGTGCATAAATCATGCAAGAATTTATTCAGGGTTTCTAGCCAACAACCTTTTGGATAAGCTACTGTACTTCTTAACAAATAACTTTGTCACTACTCTAGCTCAAAAAGTCCGTCATTATGGCGCACCAGAGCGCAGCTAAAATAGCATATCATGCTCTAGGGGCTAAACTATAATTTTGCACTAGGGGCTAAAGTTTTTTTTGTCTGTTACACCAACGAGCCTACAAAGGAAAAAGTTTTTATTCAAAAGTAGAATAAATAAAAACTCGACTTCATACTGTTTAATGAAAATACAAGAGAATTTTATTTTTGAAACTGGAAATAAAAACGGTGATCTCTTTGCTGGAATGCGTTCATTGAGTTGCGGTTACAGAAGAAATTAAAAAAATAAGCGAAATCTTTAGAATTTTTATCTAGTATACCATATAGGTTATCAGTGATTCAAAATTGAATTGAGTGACCGTAATTTATATTTTTACAATACTGAAAATAACATTGTGTAGTGAGAATGGAGACCCTAATTTGCAGATGGAAGAGAAAGGAAAATAAATAATTTTCTATCTGTAGGCGTCAAATTCTCAAAGCATTTATTTATTTTGATTATTTTATTTTCTCGAAATCGTAGTGAAAAGTAGAGTGTAACACACGGCGCTAAAACCCATTCTAACTCTGTTTCTTTTACTCCCTCGCTAAAGCTCGGTCATAATACTACCTCGTATATAATGGGTTATTTTAGCCCCTTGTATAATTATCTACTATTGTTACACGACTCTTTGATCAAGCGAAGTGAAGGTCTCTGTGTCTAAGGGGATAACTCAGTATTTGTATGCATGTACGACGATAACTTTCAACCGTTGATCCGATCTTTATAAAAAAACATTAAGTTCGTGCAAATACAAGTAGGTAAGCGTCAAGTTCGAAAGCCATATTGGTCAAGGTGCAACTTGGAAGGTATGAGGGTCGCGAGGTCTCATTTCGTTGGGAACTACTATATTTGCGACAGAAAAAAACGGCGGTTTCCAATAAACCTGTATACCTAACTACAGGATATGTGGATTTACGTAGTATCAACCCATCATACTCAGAGGAAACACTAACTAACTAACGAACTATGTATTATCTCTGAGCCTAAGTAGATTAGTACTTACTACCCTACATAATTTTCCGGCACCATTTTTTTTATTATCGCTGTCCTTTAATTTTTACACATTTAAAACTGACCCAGAAACATAAATAACTAACATATAAATATTAAACTAATGTGTGTATGGATACTATCACGGAAACAGAAATCAGGATACGAATTCGTATAGTTGCTTATATATTTGACTTAGAAACCTACAAACCCTGTAAATTTATGATCATAGTTGAATAAATTTACAAAAATAGAAACACGCAAGGTGCCTTAAACACATCAAGAAACTAAATTTCACCAATTTCAACCCTCTCTCGAGTATTGGTAGAGTAGTTATTTCTATAAATAATAAGTTCCAAGAGAGTGCTTTCTTCCTCATCATCATCATCAGCCCGGAGACGTCCACTGCTGAACGAAGGCCTCCCCCTTAGACCGCCACACTGTACGACAACCACCATTTGCATCCACCGGTTGCCCGCGACTTTTACAATGTCGTCGGTCCACCTAGTGGGAGGCCTTCCTAGGCTGCGTCTTCCGGTTCGCGGTCGCCACTCAAGAACCTTTCTTCCCCATCGGTTATCAGTTCTTCGAGCGATGTGGCCTGCCCATTGCCACTTCAACTTGCAAACCCTGCTCTCTTACTACTTCCTACTAATTTTATAAATGTCAAAGTTTGAAAGTGTGGATGTTTGAACGTTTAGTTTAGATATATGGATGTTTCTCAGTGAATCACGCAAAAACAGTTAAACGGATTTGGGTGAATAATTTAGAGATGCAAAGAAATATAGAGATAGTTTTTATCTTGAAATAACACATATAGGCTAGGTACTTACTTTCTAACCAAGTGAAACTGCCCACTGCTAGTATTTATACATAAACTTATACTAGGTATGTTTAAGTAATTAGTGGGTTTACATACCTATACATGTATAGAAGGGAATACTTATATTTTGTATCTGATTTAGGTAGCTATGCATCGTCAGGTGCCAGTCAGTACGCACATGCAATCGGAATGGACCATATTAAGCACACATTAATTACGATTAAGTACAAGTGCAATCAGAGCTTGAAAGATAATGCAATAGGAATGTTCTACCATTATGTATGAATGGGCAATTCTAGCTAACTCACGCTTGGCGTGTTTCGCACTTCATGCATCGTTAGAGAAGTTGGAGAATTTACATTTCTTTTTGTTGCTGTAATAGTAGTGCAGACTGGGCAGATTCAATATTTCTTCCTGATTCATGAATAACGAAGCAAATATCTCAGAATTCTAAAAGCTAAAACGCACAAGCAATCAACTGTTAGATGTAAAATTCTTGACAGAAAGACAAGTATAAAGACTTATATCTACGCTCTACGCTCAATAGGCTAGATGACTGGTATTTTTTTATTGTCCTATTCAAATGTGGCCCTTAAATATAGCTGATTAATGAAAAGAAAATTAAAATCTGATCAAAAATAAGCAACTTATAAGCATTTTAATATCGTGCTAGACAGAGAGGCGAAACAGCAAATCGTGACGTCACTTGTCAGGACGCCATATAAATTCTATTCTGACAAGTAAGGCGTGACGTCATTTTTTGTTTTGTGGGAAAGGGACAGAGATGTCTCTAACAAAAACTTTAAACGCTCATATATCAGAACATTATTAACCGATTTAAATAATGTTTTCAATTACCATATTATATTCACTTAAATTCTTCATCAAAGCTATTGGTTTCAACGATTTAAACATCAGTCATCTAGCCTATTATAGCGTAGTCAGACATCGTAGGCCACAATGGAATATCTAGAACAAGATTCCGCCAGCCATAAACTGGGGAGAGTATAATTATTATATAGTTTTAGAAAAAACCTCAAGAAAATCATTTCCATGCACCAAAAAATGAGGAAAATCGAAGAAATGACAAGCGCAATTTAGTGGGTGTGTAAACTAAATGCAACGAAATAGGTAAGTAATCATACTAAAGGTCGTTCCAGATCTAGGAAGATCTAGATCCAGATGCATAATTTACTTAACTATTTTGAAATGTTTATGTAGGTATACTCTAAATGGTGTTTATTAACTTGTGTATTTTCAGTTTGTCGTTTCCTTTTTGTTTCTGTAAGTTTTATTGAAGCCATATTAACACATAGAATTATTGAAGTTATTTTTGACGTTGTTTTTGTTATTTTGTAGGTATAACATTATGCACAACATACCGTGCGTGACGTCACCTGTCGGTCCCAACAGAAAATCATCATTAGTTAGGTACGCCGAGATGGGATCGGCTTCGTGACAAAATTAAAATTACTCACAAATTATGTACATTTGTATTTAATTTGTGTGTGTATCTGTTTTTTGTCACGAATAATCGTTTTTTTTGTATGTATTAAGAATGAAAATTTACCATCGTCACACTATAACTCGCTCTACGTAGCGTAGCGTGGATAAGGTAAAAGGTCGAGGTAGAATCTATACGTGTACCTGTATAAATACGTATTGGCACATGCAATTTAGCATTTGAAATAAACTTTCTTTTTTTTATAACGATTTGTCAATAGCTTTGGATTTAAAAGTAAAATACCGCTTGCTCAAGGTAAATTATTATGGAGGGAAACTAACTCCGTAGCAAATAATATTTCAGCACCAGCTAATTTCTGAGTTGGTTTCTCTGATTTATTAGGTACCTACCAGGTTTACCCTAATAATTTATATATTTTGTAGTCTTGCAGACTTGCGACAATTGGGTTTTGACGTATTTACGGGCTTCAGAATAACGTATTTAATAAATTAATTAGGTACTTTACCTCTAATGTTTCGGAATGTATTTTCCTTAACATAAGTACCTAAATATAGTCAGAGTAACTATTGCATTGAAATAATTTATTGTATTGCATTTCTTGCCTAGATCTACAGCATCGGCCCCTGCCCGTGGGCCACCTACACTGTTCACCTGGGTGTACCAGGGGCATTTTTTTACTTCCCGTGGTCCACCTCAAGATAACTGGGTGTACCAGGGGATTTTATTTCTTCCCATAGTCCACCATACTTAGTTCACACGGCAGTACCAGGGGTAGTTTTTTCTTCCAGTGGACCTATTGTGTAGTGGTATTATGGATAATATACAAACTATTTATTAACTTTGTTTTTTCTTACTGACAACGTCACACGTCTTGATTTTTCCTGGTATTAGAAACTTCAGTGAAATAATCTCATTAACCTCGTAAAGCACATCTATCAGGAGGGAGTCGAAGCTATCCGTGTATGTAGGTTATGATTATTTTTCAAATTGAGTCCGGTATTCTACAAGGAGGTATTATTTCGCCACTGTTATTTAAAGTCTACGTGGAATACATACTTAATGAGGATTGCCCTTAAAGTATATAACCAATAATTGCTGCCTGTTCCGATTTAGAAACTAACTTTTAACTGTAAAGTCTGTAAAGTTAATCTGGTCAAACAGATTAAAATTCATAGGGTCAAAGCACTTGCAACGCTGCATTTTAAGCTGCATCTAAATACTGTTATGGCCGCTTTTTCTGTAGCCATCGAGATCAGAAGATCATAAAGTAATAAGCTGATAGATAGAAAATAAATCAAGATTTTTAACTTACTGACTTTTTAAATCAAAATAACACCTATACAAATTAAATTTTCAGTAGAGAAGAGATGTTTTAATGTGTTTTACAGGTTTAATTTTTTATCAATAATTCACTGTTTAATAATAATTATTAAGTATAATAATAATACAATACAAATCAATGTCAAATAATCCCTTAAAAATAACCGTAAAATAACTAATCAAAGAGACAGTAATAACTAACTTTACTGTAGTTTTCTTTTAATTAAAGAACTGAAGGTAATGCAAACAAATGCATTTACTTATCTATTTATTTATTAAGGAACAGCAAACAGTTGTATTAGAAAAAAATATAAAATATGATTGGTATGAATGTAGTGTTATTCGTTTACATTAGGTAAGTAGGTATGCATTGCAAGAATTTATTGTGTTTGCTAGTGCTTGGCTATTAGTTGGGTTTTTTAAATTTAGTTCTCCCCTTCCTACAGATAGTTTAATCAACTACAAGTACTTTAAAAAAAACAACCGACTTAAATTTCGATTAATACCTGGATCACATCTTTTTTCCAGTAATTTTGATTTAAACATCAAACTACTGAACCGATTTCGATAAAATTATATGACCTCTGAAGTACCTACCAAACAAAAAAGCATCATCAAAATCAATTCTAAAATTATTGGCGGAGTAACATACAAAAAAAACTTACAGTTGAATTAAGAACCTCCTTTTTAAAGTCGGTTAAAAATAGCAGTTAATCAAGCAACCTGACGCTGAGTTTATTATATAATCTGAGGTTATAAGTTACATTCACGAAGAAGTGGAAAGTACGAGTCCCCCCCCCCCCCCCCCCTTGTCCCTGTCTGCCCTTGACTTTATCGGATGGGTTGAGTAACCCATGCGCTTCCGGTTAAGGAGGACGACATGCCACAAAAGGCTGTAGGTGGGCTCTCAATATCCGTCCAAAAAATCAATATAAGTACTTATTACTTATGTCTTCCTTGCAACGTTTCACCAAAACTCTTTCGTAAAAATTCCTTGCTAATTCAAAATCTTGGCTATCATATAGCCATCAGATATTAATATACAACGAGTTCAAAAACAACTAAAAGGTTCAACAATACTGAAGGGTATGTATGTACTCATCATTATGAACAACTTTTAGTATGGGGCCAACGACGAAATCACGAGAAAAAATTCTGCTGTCCCATACATTTTGTTCAAGGTCAATAAACTTTTTGTATGGAAAAGCAAATTTTTTTTTGCGATTTCTGTTTTGGCCCCATAGTAAAAGTTGTTCATAATGATGAGGACATACATACTCTTCAGTAAAGTTTGAACCTTTTTGTTACACATAAACAGCCTTACCTAAAATAATCTCGATTAGTCACAGCTTAAACTTCTCTGTCCTTTTCTAGCACGTGCAACTTCACGTCAGAGAGAAGATGGCAGAGCATCTTAAGCAGTGACTAACGGTTGAAAAGTTTTTTTAGGTAAGGCCGTCAATGTGTAATAAAAAGGTGTGTGTACACTTCAGATCTGAATCACTGTTGCATTGATTTTCTGTGACTCATATTTAGTCTATAATAGTGTGGCGTCGTAGGTTGCGCGCACAACACTAGTGGAATCGACGGTGTACGCGCGACCCCATCACTAGTATGTCACGGCTCTATGACAGTGACAGCCCGCCAGAGCTCTTGCCGGTGGACCCTACCATCCGTGGTTTTCCGGGAAGCTTGTTAATCGCTACAAAAGACAACCAGCATTTCATTACGGCATCGTAGAAGCTGTGTCTTAACTCTTAGCATAAGTAGAGTGATTTGTACATTACCAGCCACTGAAATATACGTCTGAGGTGAATCGTACAGACTGTGTTTTACTCCGCCTGCTGTCACCTCATCAACATTATATCAAGTGGATACTAGGCCTCCACCCGGCATCCTAGATCCTAAAGTGGTGACCCCGGTATTTGTATTTTTGGTATTTTTAAAATCTGTAACAAGTAGCATCATATTTCCTTGCTATATGGCAATACTTATACTTTGATACAATCAGCCAATCAAAAGACAGCGAAGACGACGCGCCGCTATTTTAGCCAATCAGAATGTTTCCCGCCCGGTATCTATGGTCAATTGTAATATGGTAAAGGGAGCGAATGAAGGTGAAGTGAAAAATTATCTTGTCATGGCATTCTGGATTGAAATTGATGGAGTTTAATTCACCATACTGTTATAGGTTCTTGTAGGAGGTACCGACTATTGCCTATTTTTTCAGAAATTATTACTTATTACATAGGTACGTACGTCATTGAATTTAATAATCATGTTTTCACTCCTATAGCTCAAAAAGTCCGTCATTATAGCGCACCAGAGCGGGGCTAAAATAGCATATTATGTTCCAGGGGATAATTTTTTGTTCTCTGTTATACCAACGAGCTTAGCCGCTCATGTCGATCTACTATTATCTCCGGGACTTATAATCGCGCACAAAACAAATTTATTTTTAATCTTTATCCTAGTGTTTTGTCGCAGTGATAATAGTAGATTAGTTACCTAGGGAGCAAAAGTAAAGAATGTTTGTTGAATGTTTGCTTGAATGTTGAGAACATACTTAACATGTGATCTGAGGCTTCTTTAATTGCTCCCGTGGTGCTACGATTACTTATACGTGCCGCTGCGGGGAGGAAGTGGTTCATTAAGCTCCACGTAGCAGGGCTTAAAGTAACCACTTTAGCCCCGCAGGCACCTAAACTACCTTTTTAACCAAACTTGGCGCACAATCCAAAAACGGCGGTGTAGCGCGCATTTCAAGCTTTATTTTATTAAAAATTTGTGTATCAAACAGGAAGCCTTGTCCGTCTGTGCGTCATGTCACGGTACTATTTCAAGAGTTCTTCAACTTAAACTTTTGAATTTCTTCTCTAAACTCGTGCAGATTACCTCGAAATGTTCTCCTTCACATAAAAACCAGTGTATGAGTTTATTCGTCATTCTTTCAACTATAAAGACCCGGAATCGAACCCACGAACTTACAAGTGGGAGACGCGCTATAACGGCTCCGGAATAAAATGTTGTTTATAACATAAGTTATGTAATTCTGAGTAATAACATGCTGTTTTGAGTGAAAGTTGTGTGATTATGGCATTAAATATTATTGTTTTATACTTTTATACAGACTCGCAACTCTAGTTATTAACCGACATCAAAAAAGAATGAGATTCTCAATTCGCTTGTATTTTTATAATTACTGATTTTTAAATCAAAATATGAGGGTAAAATACTTCATGCAAGAAAATAAATCGATTATTTTGCTTTGAAGTCGGTTGTTTTTTTAGATACTAGGTACAACAATAAAACATAAATTTTCAAGAACTTCTAGTCTTTGATCACTTAAACTCACAATTATTTAAGAGATGTTTTTCCATTAAGAGATATTGCGCACTTTTTTACTGTCAGCGAGTGGCGAGTGGTTTATAGATTTCTCCTTCAAGCATAGATGGCAAGCCAAGGTGTACCGCTCTGCCAAAAAGTAAATGGTCAGTGACCATACAGCTTTAGTGTGTAAAGCACTGTTTTAAACTATCACGGTTGTTCACTATAGTTCTATTATTATTTACGGGATATTTACCATGATTATATTGTCTGCCCGTGTACATGGTGCATGCAACTGCGCGGAAATATCGGCAGTTCATTTCACAATATAATCATGGTAAACATCCCGTAAATAATAATAGAACTATAGCTTTAGTGTGTGTTGTAAATTAGTGTCAGTGTGCTTTCAATACGAATAGGAATTTATCATAGTAATATTAAAGTTTAATTAAAAAAGGAAGGTCTCAATCTTTCAATTCGGTTGTATTTTTTTTATGTTTGTTACCTCAGAACTCCTTTGTTTAAAAGCCGATTTAGATAATGTGGTCGATTCTGACGGTTTTAGTTGACAGTTCTAAACTAATTAAAATATTGCTGTCACTTTTTTACTAGGTATGTTCGCTAAGGACAGCAATACTTTAGTTAGTTTAGTTCTGTCAACTAAAACCTTCAGAATTGACCACATTATTTATTAGATAAATTTGAAAAGCGATCCCCAAGCCGCCTGTCAAGCGTGGGGATTATGGCAACACCCCACTATTAAGGGGGAGGCCTTCGTCCAGCAGTGAACGTTTTATGACGATGACGAAATTTGAAAAGACGTTCAAATTGGTGCCATAGAAATTTCATCAAAATCGGTTCAGCAGTTTGGTTTATAAATCGATATAACTGCCAAAATATAAAGTAAATGAAATTGCGCATTTTGCTTTCCTGGTGACTTTTTAATTGTGTTTAGGGAGTGATCCCAGAGCTGCTTGAAGTCGGTTGTTTTTTTTAATATCTTGTTTATTGTTTTATTCTTAGCGTACAGAACGGATTATCAATTAAACTATTCTCAAAATAAACTTACCTGCGAGGTATGTGCCAAAGTCTGGCTGTAGAGTGTATGTATGACACAATATCGTAGAATTGATCGCATTGTGCGACTGGGGAAGCGCTTTCTCAGCACTTATGTGGCGAGCCGCAAGGACTCTGCTCACGCTGTTGCCTTCACCGTACACATCTAACCTATCCATTTTATATCACTACAGTTATTCTTTAGTTATAATTTATATCATGCCGAGGTAGAAATCTATAACTTTACTAGTTTTGAAATTCGCGCGCTAAATAAAGGAGTTTGTACGCAACGAGCGCCAAGGTAAAGGCATCTGCATAAACTGGCGCGCAACGCAACGGACAGACAACTAGCGCGGCGCGGCTTGCGTTCACTTTCTTTCGACATTTGTGGTCGCTGTCGAGTCTGCGCAACACTACGAACTTGTTAGTAAGGTACCCCTCATTCGCTCGGGCGCTTTTTTAACGTCGCTTTAAAAACTGGCGTTGACGCTTTTTAACCGGCTTCAAAAATGGAGGAGGGTCTATGTTCGACTGTATGTAAGTTGTTTTTTTTTGTGTATCTCGTAATCGGTTCAGTAGTTTGGTTTTTAAATCAACATTACTGGAATAATAACTGGAAAATATGAAGATGTCATCCAGGTATTCGAAATTGAAGGCGGTTATATTTCTTTTTAAAGCGTATTAAAACGCTCAGCGCTCAAAGCTCAAAATAAGACACTGCCCGATAAAAATGCGTCGGTAAAAAGCGCTGCCGTGTGAACAAATACCCGGGTATCTGTTCCATAAGCAACGTTTTTTTTTAACGCGCGTTGAAAATGCGCCCGTGCGAACGTGGCCTCATTTCCTTCACAACAACCAGAAGCAATCTTGAGAACTACTAGCTCACGACCTAAATATTAGATGTTCTAAACCCCTGCAGGGCTAGCATGCGCACCGCGAGAAAATTTTGTCGTGTCTTTATGTCGTGCGAAAACGAGACAAACTTATACAGATTCGTAGCCTTGTCCTGTGTTTAAGAATCGAGAAAATTTTCTCGCGGTGCGCATGCTAGCCCTGCTGGACCAATTTGGCTATCATATTAATAATCACGGCTCTTGGGCTGGAACGGATTTGGCATCAACATTAATGGCGAATACATCACTCACCTTCGCTTTGCCGATAATATAGTAATCATGGCGGAGTCGCTGAAGGACCTCAATACTATGCTCAGCGACGTTAGTAAGTTCTCAACAGGACAATGACAAGACAAAGATCATGTCCAATGTCTTACCGGTTGTCGTTGGGAACGATACTCTCGAAGTTGTTGACCTTGGACAGATAGTTCAGTTAGGTAGGTCCAACTTCGACAAAGAGGTCGCCCGAAGAATCCAACTCGGATGGGCAGCGTTCGAGAAATTGCGTAATATATTTTCGTCCAAAATCCCGCAGTGTCTGAAGACGAGGGTTTTTAACCAGTGTGCGTTGCCAGTGATAACGTAATATGGAACTGAAACGTGGTCTTTAACTGCTGGCCTATTGGAGAAACTCAGTGTCACGCAACGGGCAATGAAGAGAGCTATGCTCGGAGTTACTTTGCGCGATAGAATCCGGAACGAGGATATTCGCCAAAGAACCAAGGTCACCGACATAGGGCTCGCAGGGTTTGCAAGTTGAAGTGGCAATGGGCAGGCCACATCGCTCGACGAACTGATAACCGATGGGGAAGACAGGTTCTTGAGTGGCGACCGCCAACCGGAAGACGCAGCGTAGGAAGGCCTCCCACTATAGGTGGACCGACAACATTGTAAGAGTCGCGGGCAACCGGTGGATGTAAATGTCAGGTTTTCGTACAGTGTGGCGGTTAAGGGGGAAGCCTTCGCTCAGCAGTGGGCGTCTCCAGGCTGATGATGATGAAAAAAGCCAAAAGTGGCCCTACCTGATACAACGATCGATTTCATTTAAAAATGTGCTGGATACGCGGAATATCCTGACCTTTAGTTTGCTAAATTCGCGGAAAACTAAATATAGTTCCCGTCCCCGTACACATAGGTCCACGTGTTATATGGTTGCGTCATATTTTTTGGAGACTCAACTTTTCTCCTCGAATATAGCAAACTTATGTTCTAAAAGTTGTTTACATCAGTGGGTAGATAGATCAATACTCCTAACTTGGAGGATCTAGCTCTCTCTCTCTCTCGTATATAATCAAAGACTCCTAAGTAGTTTAAACTTAACCATAAAGTATTGTTGCACGATACCTGTATAAAACATCCTGTACATATCGACGACCGTATAGGTACAATCATCATAGTCAACCTACCATAGTCCACAGCTGGGCAGTACCTAGGTAGGTACTTACTATCAACGACTGCAAAATAGTTTTTTTCATTTTATAAACGTAGCTGATTTACTATAATAGGTTTGTGTTTTTTGTAATAGGAAAGTAAGTATATACTTACTTTTTGATTATTTATATTCTTTTATATGCATATTTACGATTTACGAAACTAAGTACCTAACAACGTTTATCATCAGTCAGAAGACGTCGACTGCCTGCTGGAGGAAGGTAGGGAGGGGTTCCATAATCCCCACGCTTGGCAGGGGGCTTGGGAATCGCAGCATATATGCTCACCATCGATATCCGAGAGTGCAATCTGCTGCCCGTCCTCCGGTGGTTCTGGGTGCAGTTTAGACTGCCTTATAGCTCAGTTTCGTAGCATGCCTGCCTTCAGAGCCGTAGGGCGTGGGTCCATCGCCACCCAGGACAAATATTTATGTGACGAAATTATATGTTCTATGTCTAGGTGTAGTATGTATTAATATAATGGAAGTATGTATTTACAAAAAAAAGTATACATATAAGAATATAAGTATTCTATCATCTATTATGATTTCTGATTTCCATAACAGAAACTTTGCTTAGTTTAGGGGCTGGCTAGATGGCGCTATGTGAAATGTCCACAGGCTCAGAGTAATAATATGCGAATAGATACTCTAAGTCCACCGATAATTATTGATTTATTTATTATTAGTTTTAGGACATAACCAAACGTCGAAACCTTACACGGTCAACCCACGCGTACCACAACCACACCACATCGCAGCGGCAAAATGTGGTGACGCTGTGGCTACGTGTGAATAGTGTCGCTGCAGCTTTTTGCAGTTGCGTTGGGGTACCGACAAAATGTCGATGTGGTTGCGTTGTCGCTAGCAGTTGCGATGTGGTTGCGTCTTGTGCAGACAGTTTGGCTCCGGCTTTCATAGAGCGCGCACTGTCGTTGCGTCGACGCAACTTTGTATCTGCGATGTGGCCGGCGGCTATTTCACTGTATAGCTGGTGGTTGCGTAGTGGTTGCGATGTGGTTCTGGTTGCGATGTGGTCGGTATCAACCACGCGGTCGATAACGACGGCAAAATATGGTACCTATGTGGAAATTCTACTATTCATTTTCAATACAAAATATGCGCCCGACCACGTGTTGTGGTTGTGGTGTGGTTGTGGTGTGGTTGTGGTACGTGTGGGTTGACCCTTAGAGTATATTTAACCAGTAGATCCAAACAAAGGAAACAATCAATCCACTAGCTACAAAGAAGAGGGCGTGAAAAAAATTTATTAAATTATTTTCCAATTCTTGTGTTTTTTCGGGTGTTAATGCATAAAATGGTAGCATTTTATTAATTGATTGCCGATTTATGCGCGTGGGTGTGGGCAAGTGATGTAATGAGGTTACACTTGTACTTTTCGTGTTGTTTTATAAACTTCGAAGAATCTTATAACGACTTTACCATAGAGTAAGTAAATACTACGTAATAGACTTTACTAGAAGGGCATGATTTGACATGACCGTGACTGTGTGTGACTTTGGCTGATTAAGACTCATTTGACTAGCATTTATTAATTCAAAAACTAGTATATTTCTCTGTTCAAAAACTTTAAATACCTATTACCAGAGCCTATTACAATTCTTTTTTTTCCTAATTATTGACGTCGCACGTTGTGCATTCTGCCAGTGTCAAGTTTATGAATTTTCTAGTTTTTAAATTAAAATCAAGTCAAATATGTCATGAAACCACAGTTAGCCATCGAGTCCAAGTCATGCCCTAGTAAAGTTGTGGCGACTTTACTATAAGCTTCTATAGAGTTTTGAAAACAACACGAAAAGACATATTGCACCACATTATATCACTTGCTCACACTCGTGCATGTAATTCAACACTCAATGAATAAAACACCACCATTTTTAATCATTAATTCGCGAATAAACACAAGTTTAAGAAAATAATAGAATGCAATGACATGATTTTTTCGTGTTCCCGCCAAAAGATAACCAGATAAGTACTGACGCCCTTACTTAAAAAAACGTTTCAACCGTTAGTCACTACTTAAGATGCTCTGCCATCTTCTCTCTGACGTGAAGTTGCACGTGCTAGAAAAGGACAGAGAAGTTAAAGCAGTGACTAAGAGAATTGAGATTATTTTAGGTAAGGCCGAGAGTTAGTTCTAATCAGTTAGCATCCGTTTGAGCGTATTGTGGTCGATTTTGAAGGTTTAAGTTGACAGAAATAAACTAACTAAACTATTGCTGTCATTTTTTTTTTCTTCTTAGTTATTGGCATCGCACGTTGTGCATTCTGCCAGTGTCAAGTTTATTTTCACGTTTATTTGTTATCATCAAGTCAAATAAGTCATAAAATCACAGTAAGTCACACGAAATTAGTCATAGTCGAGTCCAAGTCATACCCTAGTAAAGTTGTGGCGACTTTACTATGAGCTTCTATGAAGTTTTGAAAACAACACGAAAAGACATGTTTCACCACATTATATCACTTGCCCACACTCGTGCATATAATTCAACACTCAATGAATAAAACACCACAATTTTTTATCATTAATTCGCGAAAATACTAGTCTAAGAAAATAATAGAATGCAGCAACATGATTTTTCCGTGTTCCCGCTAAACCACGTTTTTTTTATTCTTTCCTCCTTAGATGATTATAGCATCGCACTCTGTGCATTTGCGAGTGTCAAGTATTTATATACATCAAGTTTTTGATGAATTTCAGGTCAAAGTCACACACAGTAACGGCCTTACTTAAAAAAACTTTTCAACCGTTAGACACTGCTTAAGATGCTCTGCCATCTTCTCACTGACGTGAAGTTGCACGTGCTAGAAAAGGACAGAAGATTAAGCAGTGACTAAGAGAATCGAGATTATTTTAGGTAAGGCCGTAAGTCATAGTTAAGTCCAATCATGCCTTAGTAAAGTTATGATTGTGGCAGCTTTACTACAAGCTTCTTCCGAGTTTTGGAAACAACACGAAAAGACATGTGTCCACTATATCACTTGCCCACACTCGTGCACGTAAAAAAAGCAATAACACCCTTACCTAAAATAATCTCGATTCTCTTAGTCACTGCTTAAGCTTCTCTGTCTTGTTCTTGCATGTTACACTTCACGTCAGAGAGAAGATGGCAGAGCATCTTAAGCAGTGACTAACGGTTGAAAAGATTTTTTAAGTAAGACTGTTAATGAATAAAACGCCACAATTTTTTATGCATTAACAAAACACAAGTTTTGTAAAAATAGTACAATGCAACGACATGATTTTTTCGCGTTTCCGCCAAAACTCTTTTTCTAAGCTTCATATACCTACTTTTTTTCATTCCTCCTAGGAGGATTATGGCGTCGCACTTTGTGCATTTGCCAGTGTTTTATCAAGTTTCTGATGATTTTCTTGCCGAATGACTCTTAGTTAAAGACACAGTCAAGTCCAGTCCCTAATAAAGTCGTGATAAGTTTACTGTAACAAGCTTCTTCCGTGTTTTGGTAACAACACGAAAAGACATGTTTCATTATTTATTATATCACTCGTGCATATAAAACGCCACGATTTTCTATGCAATAACACTAAAAAATCACATGTTTTGAAAATAATACAATGCAGCGACTTAATTATTTCGCATTCCCCGCCAAAACTCTCTTTTACTTAAACAATACAATAATTTATTGATAGACGTCAAATTATCAATCCTTACCTTGCCTGTATCCTATGCCAGTAGTGCCGCTACTCCTTACTAGATGTCGCTACTAATGTATAAAACGGTGTTAAATATTGATAATAATACCATTTATTGGAGCTCTGCGAATAATAAGAAAAGAATTAGTCATTTCTCAGAGAAATGTAATTAATTCTAATTACTGTTGACCGTGACGCGCGTACTACTCAGAAATTACTACCACACCCAAGGAAATTGGTACGCACCTACATAATCTCGATTATCTAGTCACTGCTTAAACTTCTCTGTCTTGTTCTTGCATGTTACACTTCACGTCAGAGAGAAGATGGCAGAGCATCTTAAGCAGTGACTAACGGTTGAGAAGTTTTTTTAAGTAAGACTGCTAATACCTATACCTATCACATGGATGAATTATTTTGACACAGTTTTTGAGAAAATAATTTTGTGATGTGTCCTTCGATCTATCTAAAAGAGTATGCATGGGGTTGTTTATAGATATTAAATAATTAGAATTGCAATAGTTAATTGTATTGGCATTAAAATAAATATAATATAAAATAAATTCCGATGTTAGTTTTCCGATGCCATCAAACGATACACGAACGACAAGAAATAAAATCATATTTGCTATATTTGCCCACGCCACGCCTGCAACTAATTATATTGCGTTTTACTAAAACTAACCTTAAAGGTATAATGAAAACAAAATATATATTTTTAACTACTTATGCATAGAATAATAAAATTTAAGACAAGCGAACGCACTCTACAGATAAAAGACGATCTTAACCCTAATAATAATTTGGATAATAATATGGATTTTATAATTATATATTTGATTATTAAACGGGTTTTAAATGGGATAGGTTGTTTTGCGTTTTCGTATCCAACTTAAGAAATTAATGATACTTACTTCATAATATTTTTGATGACTACATTTGTGAGATTTGTGGTTTAGAAAAAAACACAATGGCCTTCTTCAGTCAATGACTTATTTACAAGTCGAAGTAATAAACTTTCGCAGTTCGCTAATGAGATCACCGTATTTATTAATACTTACCTACCTAATTGCAAATTGTTTAATATTTACTTAAAATATCTTGTTCTAAATGACTATCGGTTTCTAGACAGCCTTTTAGAAGTTAGAATGGGTGAATGCCAAAAATAGCAAAACAAAAACAAACTCTGTCTGTCATTAGGAAGTAACGAACTTGTTCATACACTGGAAAAAAACTGAGGGCAACGTCCGTTTTTGAGTTGGTTGGTTGAACGAAACTGAATGCGAGACGAAACGTTCATGTACCTGCTTAGGTTATCAAGCTATGGACAATGAAAATAATATTAGGTTGGTTGGTATTTAAATACATTGAAGAGCCGAAGTATGGTTGGCTTTCTGTCTCAAACAATTATGGAGTAATCAATAATAATTATTATATTACTTATTAATATTATAAAGATGCAAATAAATATAGAGATGTAAAATATAAATACCTAAGTACTTATTTGAATGCCAATGTTTATTGATAAATTAAACAGTCTTTAAATTGTCATAAAGGTTCTAACTAAAAACTGGCAGAGAAGTAGATGAACTTGTAAAACTATTATTATGAAAAATCTTGCCCATGCCCAACCAACAAACTCAGGTCCATGGCAGGTTAGACTTTTTGGTAACAAACAATGGATAAACTCGAACGAAATCAAAAACTGCCTTGAAATTTTAAAAGTTAAAAAATAAATACTGGTATGCTTTGTTATAATGAAGTTTTTAAAATAACAATTGGTCTTCATTTCTTGTGCAATTCATAGGTTACAGCTATTTGTATTGTATCCATTTTTTTAATATTTTCGTTTTATTGTTTGTTTGATAATTATATATGCGTTATTCAAATGCGTCTTTAAAAATGTGGTAATAAATTATGTTTTGAAATAAATCATATTTTGTTGATTTATCGTAAATATTCGCGTCATCTAAATATTCTGGCGAAGAAAATTCGTATTATTTCTTGTTCTTGCGAGGCCGGAGGCATTTTTCGATTCGGTCTATTTCTAATATTTTTAGATTATAGGCTTATTTTTTGTGATCGTCTATTGTTGTTTGTTTGACAATTCACAATATCGGCCGTTTTATTAAACTTATTATTACCTACATGCTTATTTCCATCTTTTACATAGGTACTAATTGCTTATATTCATGTAGGTATTATTATTTCAGGCATCCGCAAATTTGCATCCAAGTAGGTAGTTAAGTGTTTCTTTTTGCCAGTTAAAGTTTTCAATTAAATATAATAATGGTCTATTGATGACTTACTTAATTACGGATACAATAAGTAATTTAATCTTTTTATTTATTATTATTATTACGCCCTAAATGTTTAGATTATTGGTGGTATTATTACAAAATATTTTAGTAAAGAAATTAAGTTTAGTAATTTGGTAATAATATATAACTACATATATACTTACAAAATTTCAACAGCTAAATACTGCTTATCGACTAAACCTGTTCAATCCCATAAATTCTATATCAAAATAATGATCAAGCCAAACTTGCTAAACTACATAATTATACAGAGATTAACACCGTTGGCATGTCGAGTTCATGTGTTTATTTACGTCCATCGTATTCGTATTGTTTGTATACAGCCCGGCACGACTGCGCAAAGGAGTACGTCATTACCCCTCCCTTGTACCCCCGCAGAGACCCGTATTTCCTACGCTGGATCGAGCCGCCTCACTTGGACTTACTCGCTCGCTCATTCATTCGGCATTCGCAAACGTTGTTGCGCGCGGCTTACTATACCGGTGAAAATTCTAGTCTCTGAGTGAATTCAATCTTCTATTTACTCGTGTTATTAATATGTTGAAGGAAAGATCAAGATACGACAACCGTCACACCTCTGAAGAAGATGGTCGACCTTCTGCAAAGAGTAGACTACCTGGTATTGACGAACTCACCCTTGGCCTAAAACAAAAGCTTCACCTGCAGGCTCGTGCCAGAGCAGCGCCATACTATATTAGAAAGCAAGAACCCGTTGATCTTGTAGACAAGTTGTTGGAACAACGTGCCCTTGTTGCTGAAGCAGTACGGCGGTTACAAGAAAAAAAACAAACGTGTCATGAAATATCTGTAGATTCATAATTTAAAAACAAAACATTTTAGTTGTGAAAGTGTGGAACGTGTTGTGAAATCGCTTGTGTGTAAGAAACGTGTCGGATTACAATGGTGCTATATGCGGAGAGCGTGCAAGAAAGAGATGGCCAGCTATGACGTGTCCAGACAACACAAGTCACGAGAACAAATCAAAATGGCCGCTCTCACCCTACAATCATAATATTTATTATTCGTTTTATAGTGACCTTAACTGATCAAAGTACTGAATGACGTAACTAGCTTATAATGTCGTATTCGTTTTTGATTACCATACAGACTTATATTTTTATATTTATAGTACATTTTATGGCTGCCCGTCATATTGAAACATTTCCAACTTATATTTAAAATAATCTTTTAATATCCGAGCTTTAACTACTATTAATATTTATATTTATGTTGTTTAACAATGTTAATAGGAAATCTCCAATAACTATTTTTGAAAATAAGTTTTTATCTACCTTTCGACTGTGTCAACTCATAATACTTAGGTAATATTTTTGTCCTGATTACCTAATCATGTTGAATATAATTCTAGGTCAATACTTTCATGCACTTAAATTATTATATTAGAAAACGCTTAGTTTATTTAGTTGTATGTCGTACTAAGACTACTCTCATCGAGTATCAAGATCTCTGTCAAAAGTGATTGTAGAGATAACAGTACATAGACTGTGTTATGAACAGTTACTTCCTCGCATGTAGTAGTTAAGGTAAAAACCATTATCGAGCGCACAATGCGGTTTCAAAAGTATCATCCTACTTTGTTGGTATTGTCGTTGTGCAAACTAGACAAATTGTAGGTAAATTTTAATTTATACTTTAATTACTATTATAATAATTCTTTGATTACAAAAATCAATGTAGTAATAATGTACAATTGTACCAAATTTGGTATAAAAATCAATGTAATAATACATGTGTGCATGTTTTAGTGCATTTTGTGATTTTTAGATAGTTTAATTTTATCGTCGATCTTGTGATTTAGATAAGAAATATGAATTAAATTAATAAATTTAATGCATGTATTTGTGTATTTTTTAAACTTTTTATATTAAAATGGTTGTAGGTCGGTTTGTATTTGCGATACGAGTGCATAATCGTAATAAGCCAATTAATAATTAATACGTCTATACGTATTTTTCGATGTTTTTTCTGCGTATATCTTTTATCTATTTTAGCTTGAACATGATTAATTCCAGTAAGTAATTAAACATACAAAAATACGTGTTTTGCACCTCGTAAAAAATATGTTATTTAAAAAAACTATATTTATATAATAATAATTATTCGTTTTCCGGTTTATGGGTAAAATATGGTAAAATGCCGATTTTTCATGTGTTTGTCATTTTCAACCTGCTTAAACATTCGACAAATTATTCACAGTTTCCTACAGAACCCTCAAACGATAATTCATTAAATATCATAATGGTATCAATATGGATTGATACTTTTATGCCATCTAGTGTGGAGTAGAACAACAAAATGACACTATTTATGTATGTCCCAACCTTAAACCTAACCAAGTCCCAATCCAACCCTGGCTTGGTCCTAGGCCTCAGCCTTAGAGAGCTACGGCCTTACTTAAAAAAACTTTTCAACCGTCAGTCACTGCTTACGATGCTCTGCCATCTTCTCTCTGACGTGAAGTTGCACGTGCTAGAAAAGGACAGAGAAGTTTAAGCAATGACTAAGAGAATCGAGATCATTTTAGGTAAGGCCGCCTACCTAAAATAATCTCGATTCTCTTAGTCACTGCTTAAACGTCTCCGTCTTGTTCTTCCATGTTACACTTCACGTCAGAGAGAAGATGGCAGAGCATCTTAAGCAGTGACCAACGGTTGAGAAGTTTTTTTAAGTAAGGCCGCTAGTTCCTCCGAGGCCTCTCGAACTTTCTCGTACTTGAATATTCTACGATTACGTTAGATTGGTATTGGTAACTCGCTCCTATGCAAACTTCCTCTTGTTTTCTTCTTCGTTTTTGGCATTGCACTTTGTGTATTCTATCCGTGTCAAGTATAAAATAAGCATTTTTCATGTTTTTATAGTAGGTTATAAAATTATAGTCAATTAAAAAACTTACACAAAATTAGTCTCATTACAAAATAAAGTAGTTGTGACCAGCGACAATAATAACATGAATAGACGGGAAATAAGCGCACGGATTTTTAAGACTATCGGCCTTACTTAAAAAAACTTCTCAACCGTTAGTCACTGCTTAAGATGCTCTGCCATCTTCTCTCTGACGTGAAGTTGCACGTGCTAGAAAAGGACAGAGAAGTTTAAGCAGTGACTAAGTGAATCGACATTATTTTAGGTAAGGCCGTATATTGTTGAGCGCCGGCGCTCCACTCGTGTCAGTCATACTCTGCTTTTGCGACATGCGAGCCGTACGATACGACAATACAAACTTCTAATACATCTACATGTGTTCTCTTTTTGTCATGCAGTAATTAGATTCGCTATCACTATTTTCCGGCAAATGTAATATGCATCTTTTAGCTAGGTATGCTTTATCGCGAATCCGACCTATACTTGCCTCTGTCGGAATGCACAACGTGCGATGCCAATAACAAAGAAAAGAAGTGAACTGTCAAATGTCAATGAACTAGTGCTTCCACTTTTAGGGAATTCTCCGTTTTTTAGGGAAAAATTACTATTATTATGCAAGGTTTACATTTCATTTCGACAGAGATTTAGGGAGTTTTGGGGAAAAATCGAACTTAATGTGTGGTAATCCTTTTGTTTACGGTCTTAAACTCGTAATGAATGTAACCCGTCAGTTTTAGTTGACTTATTATTGGTCTCAGTGAGTACATCTTTAGAGTTAAGTGCAGTGAAAAACTGTAAAAGTAGTGCTTCGGCAACAAATGAGGTATTTTTTACTTTATTTTGGTCTTGCTTCCTAAACCAAGGAATTTATGAACTTTTTTAGGGAATTTTAGGGATAATTCGAAAACAAACTAGGGAAAAACCAAAATTGAAAGTGGAAACACTGTAATGAACTTGTCAGCCTTACCTAAAATAATCTCGATTCTCTTAGTCACTGCTTAAACTTCTCTGTCCTTTTCTAGCACGAGCAAATTCACGTCAGAGAGAAGATGGCAGAGCATCTTAAGCAGTGACTAACGGATGAAAAGTTTTTTTAAGTAAGGCCGTGTGTTTTCAAACAAAATCCCTCTCCAATCTGCAAAATCTGTAGGCAAAATCAGATCCAATTCGAGTAAAATGCAAAGACGGTAATTTTGTGTGACCTGCGATATCCAACACAGTTCAGATAAATAATCTCATTTCTGGTTTACCTATGCTCACTTACAAATTACAACATTGTCTACAGATTAAGCGTACAGTGTTTGAAATCACATACTTGTTTGAGAAAGTGCATGTACAGGGACTTAGCAACGAAATCAGCAAGTTATTTTCATTATCAGCTATTGCGCTTATCAGGGCAGATTAATAAATACCGGTTACCGGCGCAGGGAAGAATTATTACATTGCTGAACATGGCATCTACGTGGTCGATGGGCTCTGGGACACTGGAAGTTCCACTGTCCTTATTTGCTAAGAACCGAACTAGATTGGCAGATAGCTTGAAAAAGGGACAAGTTGTGGTTTTGCAAGGAGGCGAAGATATAAGTTTTTACGACACTGACGTCCAATATGTTTTTAGACAGGTAATATTCTTTACATTTTACACACAGATGTTTAAACTGCTATAATAAAGTGAGGAAGTGATACTATTTTACTGTATTGAGGTAAAATATGTGACGTTATCAGGGAACATGGACCTAGTTGTCAGTTTTTGTTAACCTTGTCAACAATGTCCTTTTCCCCTGATAACGTCACATACAGACATACCTATAGCTAGTCTCATACTCATACATAGCTAACTAAGTTGCCAGCATTTTCTTCATATTTTTTTCCTTTAGGAGTCATATTTCACCTGGATCTGTGGTGTTCGAGAGCCTGGCTGCTATTTTGCCCTCGATGTAGCTACAAGAAAAGCCATCCTATTTGTACCTCGGCTGCCTGCAGAGTATGAAGTTTGGATGGGAAAGCTGCTCTCATGTAATGATTTTAAGAATTTGTATGGAGTGGACCAAGTCTCTTATGTTGATGAGGTAATTACTTATGTTTTTCAATTGTTAAATTAAAGGCTTAGGACATTTCCCAAACATAAAAAAAAATGGTGCTGGTATATAAATTTCCTTTACCTACTATATCAACTAAGCCAAAAAATCATGTGCCTTTATTGCTGCTTTAAAATATTAATATGAATTATGCAATTACATTTTTATAATTATAATATTTTTTATGATTACATATGTACAATGTTTTTATTTGTTACAGCTACGAGATGTCCTCAAAAGTTTGAATCCAAAAACTCTACTAACACTGGTAAGAAAAAAATACTTTGGTAGTATCATGCTTGAAAGGAGATATGAACAGTTTGCTCACACACACATCACATCACATCAACAGCCAGAAGACGACTGCTGGACAAATGCTCACACTACTCTAGCTTATTAAACTTAAGATGTGGAATGGCTTTTTCATTACTAATACTCGGAAAGTAGGTCTGAAGTTGCCTGTGGAGCGGGTTGAAAGTAATACATTTCAGCCCTAGAGAGAATCACTTGCAACTGACAGTGACAGTTGACAAATGACTGACACTCAAACTATTTAAAAAAAACTAGTTCTATTTTTTTCACATAAATTTGTTGTCACCATGTTCCACCTTTTTTTTTTCTCTTCAGAGGATTATGGTTCCGTGCTTGCCGAGACACTTGCCACACACCGAGAAGTGCGGAACCATAATGTCAGTTCATGTTTTTATTTTTAGTTTCCTTTTATTCGTAATGAAAAGCAGTGTTTACCTCTGGGTTACAGACTTATATAGACCCTCGGAACTATTAACCCTGTCTCGGAACTAAATAAGTTACTTTCACCCCTAGGCTAATAATGTACTATTCTGCATAGATTATGTTCAGGATTACAACTTGAAGCATTTAAAAAAGGTGTTAATAAACATCCCTTTTAGTTGGCAACTATGCATAACATTACTAATCTTGCAGGCTGTGTTATCTTATAGGTAGTGTTAAGCTTTGCATGGACAAACTTTCTGCTAGTTTGCCATGCTTTCTATTATAAAAAAAAAATATACTGGGTGATATTGAATTCATGGTCATTATTATATACAACATTCAACTCATCATAATTAACAACTTGCCCCATGGAACCAACTCTGAAAACGCGAAATAAAATCGGCTGTCCCATACAAAAAATGCTTTTACGAACGAAATAATATATGGAGCAGCTGATTTTGTTCGCGATTTACGCATTGATTTCGTTGTAAAACTTGACCATTATGTTGAGTTGAATGACCCTCTAAGATAATGCCCATGAATTCAATGTCATTCTGTATACAAATCGTCAGGTGGATACATGAATGGCTACTTCAAGGGGTGTTCTGTAATAACACTGTAATTTAGATTACTGCAATTACTATAATTTGTTTACTGCATAATAATGCTAGATGTAACAAAACTGTCAATTTTGCTTACAGAGTGGCCCTAATACAGACAGTGGTTTGACAGCCAAGGAAGCTGTATTTGAAGGAATTGACGAGTGAGTAGTTTGATTTCTTGCCTCTTAGAGCGGCCGAACACTGGTCCAGGTGGTCACTGTTACGATTCGGTCCGGCGCCCGACAGTAAAGCTGGCCGCACCACACTACGTCAAAAAAAGTGTGAGCGAGACGGCGGTCACGTGAAATTTCTTACGGTGTGCGGGATCTTGTACAAAATGTATGCACGGAGCGCCTTCGGGCGCGACCGTCCCGTTTTTCCCCGAACCGGGTTTTTCTTATAGTACGCGGCCGCTCTTAGGGTCAACCCACACGTACCACAACCACAACACGTGGCCGGGCGCATATTTTGTATTTAAAATGAATAGTAGAATTCACACGTACCTCATTTTGCTGTCGTTATCGACCGAGTGGTTGATACCGACCACATCGCAACCATATCGCAACTACAACGCAACCATATCGCAACTACAACGCAACCATATCGCAACCTCCAGCTACACAGTGAAATAGCCGCCGGCCACATCACAGATACAACGTTGCGTCGACGCAACGACAGTGCGCGCTCAGAGAGTCGAAGCTGCTCAAGCCAGAGTCTAACTGTGTCTGCACAAGACGAAACCACATCGCAACTGCTAGCGACAACGCAACCACATCGACATTATGTCGGTACCACAACGCAACTGCAAATAGCCACAGTGTCACCACATTTTGCCGCTGCGATTTGGTGTGGTTGTGGTATGTGTGGGTTGACCCTTAATCATTTGAAGCCAGTCTTTTCATTTATCTCATTCCTGTGCCAATCTAATTCACATTGGCCTGCAATCAAATTTTAAAATATTATCAACCAAACATGATTTTTAATATTCTACCAAAAATGTCTTGCTTAAATAATTACTTATATATTTTTTCTGTACATTATTGTTACAGCACCGGTATGAGGCAATTATAGTTCCATTTTGATTTTGAAGTAAAATTTTGTCTCAGAGATTTCCTTTTAATACTATTTCATTTTAAAATACTGTGTAATCAATTTGTGGTTTAATGCGAAGTAACTAGAGTTTGTATCAGGAGGACAAACACAAACAAAGCTAACTGATAATAGTGTTGATTCTGTTATACCACTTACTAATCAAAAATTTTCTAACACGGTTATAATGTTGTGTTGCTTTTCAACATGGGAGAAGCAACCAGCACCCTTATCATGGACGTTTGTGATTCTGATTACGAGCGTGCGCGAGCAGGAGGGCGCATGGCGCGAGTGGGTTGGTACGAGCAGGATGGCATGCTATCGCAATCGGAATCGCGAACGTCCATGATAAGGGTGCTGTTCAGACCTGTCAATTTTTTTTTAGTTTAGCAAAGGTACAACAATACTGCAACTGACCACAGCAAAAATGAAGCTAGCTTATTATTACAGTAGTTTGTACTACTGATTAGGTACTGACAACAGTGTGGTCACAATAAGATTTACGTGCCTGCGGGGTAAAGTGGCTACTTTAGCCCCGCTACGCGGAGCGAAAGGAACCACTTCCTCCCCGCAGCGGCACGTAAAATCGTATACACACGGTCACCCTCGGGTTCCCACTGGTTGTGTCACCCTCAGCTTCTTCTCGGGAGACAATAAACATGTGGTCTGAGACATTCTTTACTTTTACTCCCTAGGTGAGTAATCTACTATTTTATTACTAATTGATCGTAACAATCATGGTTTCAGGTTCAAGGTTGACAATGAGACACTATTCCCGATCATAGCTGAACTGTGAGTATTTCATTTCAAACTTTTGCAAAAACATATTTAAACAAATGTACATTGTAAAATAAACAAGCAGACCATTGAGCCAATATCTATAGAGTCACAAACGTGCAAATAAAATGTCTGCGCCAAAACTTGGCGCACGCTATGCAGTGCGCCGACTTTTTGAGCGACTTGAACTACGATATGACACAAGCGCTCAAGCATACATTGAACACTATACAAGCGACATAACGTCTAAATTCGAACAATTGTGAACTATACATAGAGGTATGTTCAACGCCACTCGGACGTTTTTTGACTGTTTCCACTTAGAGATTGTGACTCTTTAGATATTAGCTCAATGAAGAAGACACATCAATACAAACTAAACTCACGGTTGAAGATATCACACCAAATATCTAATTATATTGTGCCCTGTTAATAAGATATACAATCTGTAACAAAAAGTTTCAACAATACTGAAGGGTATGTATGTACTCATCATTATGAACAACTTGTACTATGGGGCCAAACTTGAAATCGCGAAAAAAAACAGCTTTTCCCATACAAAAAGTTCATTGACCTTCGACAAAATATACAGGGTCAGTTTTAATCCTTTTAAGGCCATATTCTGTACATCAAAACAAACAATTTTTACTATGGGGCCAACATTGAATTCGCTTCCATACATTTTTCCCAAGGTCGATGAACAGATGATATTTTTTTCGCGATTTCAATGTTGGCCCCATAATAAAAGTTATTTGTTTTGATGTACATAATGTGTTTTTTTTTTTAGTTGACAGTTCTAAACTAATTAAAATATTGCTGTCACTTTTTTATCAGACATGTTAGCTAAGGACAGCAATACTTTAGTTAGTTTAGTTCTGTCAACTGAAACCTTCAAAATCGACCACAATATGCCCTTAAAAGGATGCTAACTGATTAGAACTAACCCTGTATATTGATAGACTGAACAATTGTAATAGGTAGGTATTTAAAGTTTTTGAATTCTTAAATTCTAGTCATATGACTCTTAATAATAATAAAAAATATCAGCTTGGGTCTTGATCTTTTGAGTTTTTATCATCAGGTTAGATATCTTCCAACAATAGGCATGTTTGTTGCAAACAAAATCATTGATCTAGCATTTAATGCTTTAAAAATTTCAAAACATTTTATTAAGTATGAGGGGCAACCGCATCGGCCACCTCATTTGGTGAGGAGCTGGCGACTTGGGGGCAGGAAACTGGTAGACACGCAAACGACGGGATATGTTCAAGATTTTTATATTTTACAATCCAGCTTTACGAAGCAGCAATTTTCATTCTCATTTTTATCTGTCTTCCAAACCAAAAACAAAAACCTATCAATTTATATTAAGGCGACCACAGAGGCTGCATATCAGCCTAAAGAGGTTCGCCACAAGTACAACATCATATCTCTTTCTGTAAGATTATTACATTTCTTATCGTACTTATCAGGAGATTGCTTTTAGTTCATTGCCAACGGCAGTTGGTATGAAACGTAACTGTGTTTTGCCACGTGACTCATGATAATGTTATTATTTCGAGCACCTATCTGTATAACACTGTTTTATACTATCACAGTTGTTCACTATAGTTCTATTATTACAATATAATCACGGAAAATATCCCGTATATAATAATAGAACTACACCTATCTGTAGTTGTGGTCAAATGAGGGAATTAAAACTTTTCCACTAGAGACGGACAATGTCATTAAGAAAATGGAATTGTGGCTCCTTAACTATGCAAAGTATAAGTTAGTTGTTTTTTTTTGGTTAGTTATTGACATCGCACGTTGTGCATTCTGCCAGTGTCAAGTTTATATAGTATAATCAAGTTAAATATGTCATGAAATCACACGAAATGAGTCATAGTCGAGTCGAAGTCACGCCCTAGTAAAGTCGTAGCGACTTTCCTGTGAGCTTCTACGGAGTTTTGACACTTGCCCACACTCGTGCATGTAATTCAACACTCAATGAATAAAACACCACCATTCTTAATTATTAATTCGAGAATAAACACAAGTTTAAAAAAATAATAGAATGCAACGACATGATTTTTCCGTGTTCCCGCCAAAACTTCTATAAGTTAGTTACACTTAATAGAGACAGTTATATAAATATACCTACAGTACAGTTATGTGCTTAACAGAATAGGTATGTATATGTAACAAAGTGCGTAATATTGAAGAGATATGCCTCTATAGATTACTGAGCATTGTTTATTTATTTAGACTACGATATAATTCTACACGCTACTGGTAGCATGTAATAGTTATCTCGTGTTTGGATATTCTTATCGGTCGCGTGAGCCGCCGCCTTTAGCTGAATACTGCCATATAAAGGAAAACTACACATTAATTAAAAAAAAATCAACCAACTTCAGTTTCGAGTACCTGGGTGAACTGCTTATACCGGGACCGAATAGGTTCAGCTGCCGGCACAGCGCGACCGCAAACCTTATTGCGAGGCGATAAAATTCACAGTCACACAGCGTCGGCATTTAAGCGTATTCGGTCCCGCTATAAGCAGTTCACGGATCTTCATATTTTCTAGTAATTTTGATTTAAAAACCAAACTAATGATCCGATTTCGATAAAAAAAATATGAGACCACCTCTGAAGTATCACCTACCAAGTCCTACCAAATATCTTTTCCAATATAATTGCATAAAATATTTATGTCAATAAACTAAATATATGTCACGTGTTATTATGTGGCATTATTATTATCTATATTTCCTGTAACTATAAAAAAGTACTAATATGTAAAATTAGTGTAGTGTAAACAATAGTACGAGGAAATAGCAGCATTGGCTGAACGAGTAACATTACGTGACAAAGTAGGTTTTAAGGTCACCTATACAATTCAGTAAACATGTTTATTTACTTGCAGGCGTGTTATCAAGACACCGGAGGAGATAGCAGTCATGAGATACGTTTGCAAGGTGTCTTCTGATGCCCATAAACAGGTAACTAGGTCTTAGAACATAAATAGAACTGAGAGAACGACCTACAATAACTCTATTTGGAAGTAAACAAGTAACGCCATCTAGCGTTGAGTTGCGAAATTTAAATTTTTTGTTTACATTCTGCGAGCCAAGTTTTTTACAATACTTATCTATGAGTAATCTTTATCTACTTATCATCTTTCTGATGTATTCAGTAAAATAAATGGAAAGTAGGTACTTGAACTTAAAAACTGTTAAGGCATTTGTTTTCCCACAATAATACTGTAAAGAACAGATGTGATTGCCATATAATTTCTAATAAAAGGTTGACCTACGTAAGCCCGAAACACCAAGTAAAAACGTAACCCTTAATCGCTTAAAACAGTACGTTGTTCTGATGCGAATAAAATGATAACTATAATAGACCTTAAAAATCTCGATAGTTTTTTGCCATTAAACAAGTCGCGCCATCTAACGGCGGGTAGTGCGTAGTAGTTTTGTTTGTTTACATCTACAGTGTTTTTCGCAATTTCGAAATGATTGTGCGTTTCCTAGGATCTGAGTCAGCTAAATGGAAAGTTGTTACTCACTACAACGTTAGGTAAGTATGTATTAGTAATCATACGTATTAAAAATTTAAATGATATAATCTATCTTAATGTTGTTTATGTGAGTATGTTACCTTACATATTTAAATGATTAAACATATCCTTTTATTTAAAAAATAATAATGGGTATAGACAACGAAGTGTTCCTTTATGGGTTCTTTTTTTTCCTTTTAACCTCAAACGTACCCAATTTAATTTGCAATAAAACCAATACTCTGCAAAAGGGTATACTTAATACCCTAGGGTTATACGTAATAAGGTCAAACTTAATATATAGCATCTTCTAAAGAGGCTAGTTCCTTAGCCTTAGCTTAGACCTCTATTTTTTGAATTTGTTTTGTTTATGGTTAAAACTAATTACATCAGTTAATTAAATTGTAAAAATCAAATTTAAAAGGTCACATTCAATAATTAGTTTCAGAAAAAAGGAAATGACAGACAGGTCTACAGCAGACCTAGATTTTAAGAAAAAAATATGCTTGCTCTAGATGCATTATCCAAGAAGAAAATACGCTTGTATGGAGAAGCGCTCATCCTATTCCTATAAGAGTACTCAGTCATTAAACTTATGATATTCTTTGCGCAGGATTTTGTATAAAGTTCACAATGCTGGCACTGCTACTGTTATGGGCAGGCGTGATGCTTACCACCAGACGAACGTCACGCTCGTCTTGTCACTCCATTGCATAAAAAAGCCTTTTTTTTACTACGTAGGCAGGGGAGGTGTCACTCCGCAGTTTAGGTATGTTAGGGCGGCGCTCCGCGCGCGGTGGACATTGCAGTGGCGGGCGGCCACTGCAATGTCCACCGCACGCTAGCCGCGTCGCACGTAATTAGGCATCTTTTCTGTAATTTTTGCAACAAACAATGACTTCTGAACGATCTGCAGCGCGAGTACCGTTCTATGTCGCTAAATTAGACGTGTCGGCATAGCAGATTTACTTAGACGAATTTGAGAATATACCGGATTTTATCGATTTAAATGTCAAATATACGATTTAAATGACAAATAAAACGATCGTCAAGAACGGTACTCGCGCTGCTGATTCGTTTAAATGACACTTTTCTGTTTACGGGTGTTTAAATAAAACAAAGAAGAATGAATCGAATTTATCATTTTTTTAATTGCTTTTGCCTGCTACAACCTGCCGTGTGCATTTTGATGCATATGGCAGGTTGTCGTACAGTGCGGCGGTCTAAGGGACAGGCCTTTGTTCAGCAATGCACGTCTCCGGGCTGATGATGATGATTATTTGTAAATATCAAGAAGACAACCCTAACGTTACACGTGCCGCGTCAGGAGGGATAGAGCTACGTGATAGAAAGAGAGCGGGATATCTAGGTTAATATAGCAAGCGATATCCAGCGGTGTGCGAATTGAATTGCTACTTTATTGCCTCGTAGATAAGAGTCCTTATTTATTTCAATTCCTTTGCGGAGTTAACTTTCTGTGCGCGAGTACTATTATTTATTCTGTGACTTAGGTCAAAAAGTGTCTATTTTATTCTGCTTGTTACCAGGTTATGCTGTACACGAAGCCAGGCCGGTTCGAGTACCAGTGCGAGTCGATATTCCTGGACCACTGCTACCGTGTGGGCGGCTGTCGGCACGTCTCCTACACGTGTATATGCGGCTCGGGGCACAACGGCGCCACACTGCACTACGGACACGCGGCCGCGCCTAACACCAAACGCGTTGAACAGAATGAAATGTGGTCTGTATATAGCTTAAAGTATGGAGGGTAGAAGGAAGGGTTACTAACTTATACAGAGTTAATTCTAATCAGTTAGCAACATTTTAAAGGCATATTCTGTACATCAAAACAAACAACTTTTACTATGGGGCCAACATTAAAATCGCAAAAAAAAACCCAGCTGTTCCGTACATTTTGCCCAAGGTCGATAAACTTTTTGTAAGCCTGATATTTTTTTCGCGATTTCAATGTTGGCCCCATAGTAAAAGTTGTTTGTTTTGATGTACAGAATATGCTCTTAACAGGATGCTAACTGATTAGAACTAACCCTGTATATGAGAGACAAGTTGAAAAAGTGTCCAGCTTTAGCAGCTGCAGTAAATAACAGTTTCAAAATACTCCAGAATGTCGCTAGCGTAGCTATATGGTATGGTATATAGCAGTAATTTGTGAAGGATGATTGTAGGAAGTGTGCAGAGTTTATTTTGTGAAACTTTAAATAATGCGATTTAGTGTTTTTTTTAATAATAGCATATAATGGACTAAATTTGTGTAGTGAAAAGAAAACCGCCATAACGACGAAAGACCCACCGGAGGACGGGCAGCAGCGTCCTCTTGGTTAACGGTGGTGAGCATTCTGCGATCCCCAAGCCGCCTGCCAAGCGTGGGGATTATGGCAACACCCCTCTATTGGGAGGCCTTCGTCCAGCAGTGGGTGTTTTATGGCTAATGACGATAATACGCTTTAAAAAAAACAACCGACTTCAATTTCGACTACCTGCAGGGCTAACATGCGCATCGCGAGAAAAATTTCTCGACTCTTAAAAACAGGACAAGGCTACGAATCTAGTTAGTATACGTTTGTCTCGTTTTCGCACGACATAAAGATACGACAAAATTTTCTCGCGGTGCGCATGTTAGCCCTGCAGGATGACATCTTCGTATTCTAATAAACCGATTTCGATAAACATAAAAAAATAATAATAATTTGGACCACCTCTGAATTGAATCTGAAAATCATCAAATTCAATTCATAATAGGGAATATGTATGTGTTTTGATTACATGCATATCCCCAAAGTAACTCCGAGCATAGCTCTTTCCATTGCCAGTTGTGTGACTCTGAGTTTCTCCAATAGGCCAGCAGTTAAAGACCACGTTCCATATGTCATCACTGGCAACACACACTGGTTGAAGACTCTTGTATTGTAAAAGTCGCGGGCAACCGGTGGATGCAAATAGCAGGTTGTCGTACAGTGTGGCGGTCTAAGGGGGAGGCCTTCGTTCTGCAGTGGACGTCTCCGGGCTGATGATGATGTGTTTTGGTTATTAGAAATAATAAGATAAGTGGAGAGTTTAACTGAATCTGATGCTTACATCGAAAAAATAATTTAAATCGGCTGATAAAGTCCTGAAATTTAAGCGTTCAAATTATTTCATCAGTCATCTGTCCCTTTCTAGCAAAACAAGTGCTATAGTCAACGCGTTACCAACTGAGTCGTGCGGTCATAAATCATGGCCGCACGACCCACAAGTGCGACCACAAGAAAGACCCACAAGTGCGAGCGAAATAGACATAGTGAATGCTTTATGGCCGCACGACTCAGTTGGTAACGCGGTGACTATAGTATAGAATGTTTGTTATATATAATTATGTTATAATGTGTTTGGAATCGTAGATTTTGACGTCATTTGTTAGTATAGTGCCCTCCCTGTCTAACATGAAATTAAAATTAATTTACTTTAAATTTTAATTTCGATGTGTTATTTTGTTGCGAGTCAGCTTTTTTGTGAGTCAATAAAAAAAAACATGCATATACCAAACATGCCTAAAATCCATAGATAAAAGATAAGCCATAAAATAAACATACAATCGAATTGAGAACCTCTTTTCTTGAAGTCGGTCGAAAACATTGTATATTTTGTTCGACAGTTTGTTCGACATGGGCGGCAACTACGCGGGCTACGCAGCGGACATCACGTGTTCGTTCCCCGCTTCGGGTAAATTCACGCCCGAACAGAAACTCATATACGAAGCCGTGCTAGCGGGCAGGGACGCTGTCCTTGAGTGAGTATTTTACATGGCAGTATTGCTGTAACTCTTTGATAAATAATATGTCTACATAGAGTCTCGTCCTGTTTATGAACGAAAAATGACAGGCCAACATTTTTAGACTAGTGTGCGTGACAGCCATGTCTTCACTCGCGTTGCACCATTGTCGTTGTTATAGTGTGCGTGCATAAGACGCTAACAGTTAACCGCTATTTTTTTCGACGCGTTTAGGATCCATCTGTCTATCTAGACATATAATTTATCAAAGGTGTAACTATTGACCGCCACGAAACAAAATGTATGGCCCTGACACAAAACGCAATGTGTAACAAAAATGTTCAACAATACGGAAGTTTATGTATGTACTCATCATTATGAACAACTTTCACTATGAGGCCAACCCGAAATCGCGAGAAAAAAACACCCATTCCATACAAAAAGTTCATCGACCTTGGACAAAATGTATGGAACAGCTGACTTTTTATTCACAATTTCAGGGTTGGCCTCTTATTATTACACTGGACCTGGGTATGTCCTTAAACTACAACCAGACCCACCGGAGGACAGGCAGCAGCGTCCTCTTGGTTAACGGTGGTGACCATTTTGCGATCCTCTAGCCGCCTGCAAAGCGTGGGGATTATGGCAACACCCCTCTATTAAGGGGGAGGCCTTCGTCCAGCAGTGGACGTTTTATGGCTGACGACGACATACACTTCCGTATTGTTGAACCTTTTTGTTACACATTGTATATACATCAAAATTATTACTACGAACCTGGGTTGTCCCAATGTTGGGCAAAGGCTTCCCCTCTTTCTATTTGTCCCTGTCCAGAGCTACAACGGGTCTTACGATTTCCTTACCATGCCATATTTTGGATTTAAAATGTGATCATTGGACCCTTTCTTTTGATACCAACGACGACAATTTATTATATTATTTGTCAATGTTTTTTTATTTAATTATTTAAAACGATTATTTTTGTTCTGTAGACACACTTTTTTAATTTTGTTTTATTGGTTAATGAACTCCTTGTTAATTTTTATTTATTTAAGACAAATGAACTCACTTGTTCAATTATTTTTATTTAAGACAAATGAACTCACTTGTTCAATTATTTTTATAAGACAAATGAACTCACTTGTTCAATTATTTTTATTATGAAGACACTTTTTCAATTATATTTTGTTTTTATATTGAAGATCTGTGATAACGACATTAAATGAATTTAATCTTAAATTACATTAGGGCATATTAATGTTTCAGTGAAGCCAAACCCGGCGTACTTTGGACAGACATGCACTTGGCAGCAAACAAAGCCATGTTGGAACACTTGAAGAAGGGCGGACTTCTGAAAGGAGACGTCGATGAAATGATCCAGGTACCCAACTGATCCTATCAGATATGACTGACTGGATCGCCCATTGCTTAACATTGGTGACTAAACCGAATGGGCATTGTGAAAAACTTTTACCATATGTTTCATAGAAATAGTTCATTGACACTTTGTACGGAACAGCTGATTTCTAATCGCGATTTTAGTTGTGGTCAACGCCATAATATAACCTAGAATATCTAACTAAATTAATAATCGGAATAGAGGCTTAGGACATTTCCCATACGCAGGTGGCCTAGTGGTACAAGTAGCCAATTTTATTAAATGATTTTAATGGTAATTTTTTCGTTTGGCCATACTTCAGAGGTGGTCCCATATACATTTTATCGTAATCGGTGCAGTAGTTTGGTTTTTAAATCAAAATAACTCGAAAAGAGATGTCATTCAGGTAATCGAAATTGAAGTAGACTGTATTTTTTTTTCAATAAGCTTAATTAATTACTAGCTGACCCGACCCTTCGCACGGGAGTATTTTCTTACCGACTTTTTCCGATTTTTCTCTTCACAAAAACCTTACTCGAACTTCAAGAAATACTTAAAAAAGAATTTGCAAAATTATTGGTGTAGACGTTCTCGAGTTTTGAGCTTAGCAACACATTTAGCGTTTGATTTTTATTTCATCATCATCATCATCAGCCCGGAGACGTCCACTGCTGAACGAAGGCCTCCCTCCCCCATATTATTATTATTTATTTAGAAGAAAAAAAAATATTTTTTCTGTTTTTTTAGCGATTTGTTGTGAATTTTCGCAGGCTGGCGTTAACGGCATCCTGCAGCCGCACGGGCTGGGCCACCTGCTGGGGCTGGACGTGCACGACGTCGGGGGCTACCTGGCGCACTGCCCCCCGCGCCCCGCCGGCCCCCTGGCGCGCCTGCGCACCGCGCGCCCGCTGCTCGCCCACATGGCGCTCACTATCGAGCCGGGCTGCTACTTCATACCCAGGGTATACATTTATTGAGGAGTATGACTTTTTGGTAGACTATTTTCTAGTACTCGCTAGGTGACACCCTCCATTCGAACTATCGCTAGGCACTTTACGGTGTTTTGACCACTGAAGAGAGAAGTGAATAGAACGAAAATGTGACGGTCCGCGCTAGCCGGCATTAAGTCTATTTAGACTTAATGACAATTCTACCAATATACATGTTTTTAAACTGAGAATACTCAAAAAGACAATTTAAATAGACGCGTAGGAAACCAAACCACATTGCTTCGTAATTAGATTAATTTTAATCTGTTGCAAAATGGCATTTCAGCGTTTTACTTCAAATGCGCGACCAATGATTGACATTTTTTCGTCGTAGTTTCTATGCAATTTTGCGTGAAACTGGCAAAAGCGGTGTACTTTACAACAATGTTTTGACAGCCGTTCTACCTAAGAAGTAGGGCTTTCGCTTTTCTGTGGTTTCGACAACCTCGTTTAAATTCACATTGCAGGCATGTGTGGCATCTTCGAATGAACAATTGAGGTCAATGTCGAATGAACAAACATGATAATCCATAAATACCATATCGTCATAAAAAATACTCTCACAGTAAACGCGTCTAAACTTAGATGACATTTGACCCGATAGTTGTCGAGGTCCTCTACTACATTCGTTCGGGCAGTCCCTCTGTGTCCAACCGTAGCAGAGTTGTAAGCGCTGGTTTTTTATGGTGGCCATGTGTTGGTTTCTTGTCTCCAGAATGGGGGTAAGGATAACTATTATTGTTACACAATTCCATATTTAGTGCAAGATAATTTGTATAAGACAGTGTCGACTTTCCACTGCAGTGCTTGGCTTGTTGACGTCACGTGATTCCCGTCCCGTCGGCTGCACGCGCTTGGCTGGAACTACAGTTAAATCTCGATACTATTGTATACAAATTAGCTTGTATTGAATATGATGTGATTGTAGTTTTAGATATTTATACTCATTTAGTGGTTCAACAATGTTTTATGCACCACAATAGGCATGATGACAGTACTTAATAATCAAAGGAACAATGGTTTTAGAGAAAAATATATGTTAAAAGGACTCATAAAAATGACCCATTTTTATTAAAAACATTGAGATCGATAAGATTTTCAATAAAATAAAAGTACAAATTACTACAATCGGCCATATTAACTCAAACGCCAATCAGAGCGAATGACGTCACGCCATAGTAACCCTCACCGTGTTGCATGAACTTTTGGTTGTGATTACGCGTTTTGATTGATTTCTGTATCGTAAAATTACCTAATTGAGTTGTTGTTTATTCGTAGGCTTGTGGTAAAAACAGAAAATCCAAGAATCGACGATGGAACAAGGTTTTATTAAGGCAAATACCTCTAATTTGCCCAGAATTGATTTGTTGATGTTGGGGTAGTTTCTTGCACCCAATAAAGACTTTATCTCATCTGAATTTCGTAGTGTGAAAACTTCCTTGTAAGTACAATTTTATTCATATTTAGTGCATATAATTAAACTAACACAAGCTTTTTTAACACTGGATGTCATAGGCTGATTTTGAGGTTAGCTAACTCACATCTACAGAAGGCTTCATGTTTCCTACTGTACTATTTTTATTGCTAAGTACCTACTAACCTCATCAAAAGCCAGAAGACGTCCACTGCTGGACGAAGGCATCCCTCTTAATAGCGATTAGTTGCCATAATCCCCACACTTGGCAGGCGGCCTGGGAATCGCAGAATGCTCCTAACCTACTAACCTACATTTCAGAAAATATTACGTATAGCTCCAGAAACAGTAATGTGCACCCTCAAATTCAACATCTGTCAGTTGTTAATTTTAGCAATTAAACACCACCTCACTTATCACTTTCTGTATTTGTACATATTAATATAATCAATCTTATTTCTTTCAGGTCCTCACGACCATCATATGGGGATGATACTATCAGTTATGTGCAACTTATTGGAAGGAAGGAAAAATTAACACTGTGAAATGCAAAGTTTGCCCAGAACACAAAGTCCATGCGAAGCTGTATGCGTCACATTGATGAAGAAGTTGTTGTTGATTGTTGATGAAGTCGAAGAATAGGTAAAATCTGTCAATGCCATGACTGTGTTGCTGCTCAAGGTGGCTGCAAGCATGCCATACGCCTTATGTGGGTCCATCGCAGGATCGAAGAACCATCTTGTACTGAAATACCTACAATGTTACTAGCTGAAATCTAAACTATCCAGAGTTGGCACTAACCTGAAATTTATAACAGCAAAAGACTTGTCCCACAGTACTGGGAAAAAAGCAGAAAGAGAAAACTTAGTGACTGTGGGCTAGTAGTGAAGTATCAACCAGGTTATATTTGTAATGACTTACTTAGTGCATCAATGCACCAACTTGCACTGAAGTATAAAGAAAAATGCTGAGACATATTTTTGGATAAAATAAATTTGACAGATGAAATTATAAATAAAATTGAAAATGGTACCCGATACCAGTACCAAAATAGCTTTTGGTAAAAGTTGAGATATGGCCGGATTACATATCTAGGGCTTATGAAGTCAGTCGGTGCCAGAAAGGTGACGGAACGCTGATATCGCTCATCATGGGAGGGAAAATCCCAGACTCACTTGCCATGAAAGGCGGTAGAAGTTTAGAGAATGAAGTGCGGGAAACAGTAGCTATGAAACTGAGGAAGAAAATAAAGAGTTGTGGACTAATAATATCCAAAAACTATCCAACGATAGCAGGTTCACCCGATGGCATTTGTCAAGATAATTGAATGCCCTATGAGCGATAAACTTATCTCAATTATGTAAAAAATGGGAAACCCACTAACAAGTGCTACGCCCAGATGCAAATGTATATGAGTGGACTTAAAAGTGGGTTTTTTTTGAGTTTCCCTAATTACTCTACAAATAAACATGTTGAAATTTTATGTGTAACATTCGATGAAGAACATTTGTGAAAGATTTTTTTTGAAGTGTTATTGCATTCTGGAAATCCTACGACTATCCATTTTGTTATATAAAAGTACAGAGTAATAAATTAAAATGCAGATATTTCTTGTTTATATTTATTTAATAAGCGAATCTTGTAAGTTATTTACCACACACTATTATTATTACATCATAAAGAACTTTGACCAATCTAACGTTAAGACAAGCTTGGGGCAAGTTTGTGTTTTATCATATGAATCTCCCCAAGTGCAAATTCTCAAGCTGGCTATTTGTTTAGTTTCCTTAGCTTCAGAAGACAGAATGCAGGTGCGGCTTCAACGGTGATGTTTTCTGATTTACCATTCCAACTAGGTAGGTACTGTTGCGTTAGATTTGCTTCTGAATGTTGTATTATATGTACTTGAATTGATTTATCTATCAGTTTAGTTGTTACTTGTTGAGCTCCTTCAAGATTTTGCTGAACTGAAAATAAAGATAAGATATAAATGCTTTACTATGCACACCAGAAATAAAAAATTAAAATAGAAACATGAACCTTAGGGACTAGTGCCACAAGTGGTGGCCTTATCGCTAACAGCGATCTCTCCCAGGCAACCATGGTATAAAAATAAATTACAACTAAAGACAGACGGGAGATGCTCAACACCTTATTAATAAATATAAATTAAATAAATAAATAATACTGCAAAACACTAGATACAATATAAAATGTCTTAATAATATTTCTTTAAATGGTGATGGAAAAGATAAAATCCACAATACATATAAAATACCTACCTATAACATTTTAAATGCAGCATTTTTTTACTTGTTGATTTACATTGACGGTATACCTATACATGAGTACAGTCTGATGTTAGGTATATAGCTTTTGTTTATAGTAACTTATATCTGAAATTAATACCTACTTGTGTCATTATTGGACCTGGGTATGCCCTAAAACTGCATCCAGAACCACCGGTGGACGGGCAGCAGCGTCCTCTCAGTTAACTGTGGTAACCATTCTGCGATAGAGATTCCCAAGCTGCCTGCCAAGCGAGGGGATTATGGCAACACCTTCCTTTAAGGGAGAGGCCTTCGTCCAGCAGTGGACGTCTTCCGGCTGTTGATGTGTGTCATTATTTTGTTAATTATAAAATATTTTTTTTAACTTCCTTGCTGCAATATGTTAAACCATTAAATTAAATATATTATCTTTAAAAATATGTACTTACCTGAACTACCAGGTGCAATTTCTCCAACAACAATGTTCTGTCACTATACTATTTTCTTCTAATTGCTTTTCACATGGTACTACAAGAGCCATCATTATCTTTCGTTTCATAAGTTAGGTGAGGTCGTTCTATAGTGTCAGATGTTCTTGTTTTTCTGTCTGGTTGGCATGAATAAATACATGGTTTCATACGCACTTGTGATACCGACCACATCTACATATAATTTCTGATATCATGTGGCAGCTGAAATGAGAATAAATACTCCATTGTAATTGATAACAATAATGCTAACTATAACCAAAACAAACATAACCTCAATAAATTGCAACAACAATCACATAAGCATTTCATATCAAACAAAGATTTTGTATTACACACCTTTTAATCTATACTGATATAGTAAATACATAATCAAAGTGGTCTTCACAAGAATAAATAGACGATTTCATAGCTACATCTCCTGGGTCTCGCCGTGCGAGCTCTAGCCACTTATCTCTCACATTTTCTGGTTTGGAACGTACAAAACTAGTTTGTTGCGAGTTTCTATTGATGTGTTTTTGCACACACACCACTTGTAAACTTTGGAATTCACCTCCAACACACGAAATAAGTAATAGTTTATGACTTTCTTCGTTGAGCATATGCCGCAATGCGATGGTAACTAAGTCGTGACGTCACAAGCTGACGCCATGACACTTACGGTCGTTTTCGCGCGTATTTCAATTTAGATGAATTAAAATGCAATAATTTCCGTTAATACGTAATATATTGCTGAAATATAGTTTTTTTCAGCAATACTAGACGTATATCTACATTATAGAAGGGTATTTCAAAATCTGTCATCATGCCTATTCATATAATTTTAAAGTAGTTATCTTCTTCAAACATAGATAAGGGATGCCAGTCTAAGAACTGTTTGTGACTTTGTAACTTGTAACTTTAAATTCTACTCTTTTTGCCAAGTTATACACTAATCTGAAATAGTTTTTTTTTTATATTCTTGTGTGACGAAACGAAGATGCAGTCTAAGATGGAGCACGCTTGCCTAGAAGAAACCGATTCACTCGCGACTTGAAGACACCCAAATTATACTCGTAATTATCGGGGAACACCCACTCGGGCAGCGCTACCCACTGTTTAGCAGTTCGAATAAAGAAAGTGGAATCAAACCGTTTCGAATGAGTTTTTGGTATATCAACCATGAAACGGTGTCGCTTTTTCTAGGTCCTGGCTGTCCGATAGAAGAATGTGCAGGGGGGAATAAGATATCGAAGTAAATAAACCACTTATTGGTGTAAAACTCTTCTTCAACAGTTACTGGACAATGCCAAGAACAACCCAGCCCAGTCCGGGTTCTTCAACTGGGACGTCGTGGACAAATACCGCGGCTTCGGTGGTGTGCGCATTGAAGACGACGTACTTATCACCGCGGATGGCGTAGAAAACATGACATTTGTGCCCAGAACGTAAGTATTGCAAACATTTTTTTTTTAATGACTTATGCTGTTGGCCTCAGATGGCCTCTACAGCGTCACCGGACTTTAGGCAAGCGCAAATGGAGCTAGGCCCAGCGCAATAATAATAATTATAATTCATTTATTTATTCAGGCAAATTACACCCATACATTTAAAACATTGAAAAATGTAATAAAATCACAATAAAATTAATAAAATTAAATTAAAAAATCAATGTCATAAATGGAAAAGTCAAAATTAAAGTCAGTAAAAATGTAGGTAAATTAATAAAAGTCTAACAGCATCTAACTAACTAACTAACTATATATCCGGCATGACTGCGACATACACATTCAACATTGTAATGTTGAAGTACTAATCAGTACTTCAACATTACAATGTTCTACCTGGCCACCGCGACATGCCTGTCGCAGCCATGCCGGATATATACATTATACACAACCGAGTCTGGTACAGCAATGATACAGCTCTGCTGTCGATTCGATTTTCCAACTTGTCCAAACTTATTTATTAGAGATTACTCGTTCAATGCGCAACTCGTATCGCGTTTAAAGTCGCCGCTAGAGGCGCTAGTGTAGAGTGAGGTCTCCGATCTCCGAAATCTCATACTGTCACTGTGTATTTGCCGGGTTTTGTGCACGTTTAATATTTCAACGAGTCTTTATCACGGGCTTAATTAAAAATATTTTGCAATACTCGACGCTGGGGTCAATGAATATCAGCGATTTAAAAACGGAGCTAAGAAAAGAGGTGCAAAATCAAGCGGGCTGAAAGTACGGCAAATTCAGAGGTTAGTTTATGATATGTCCCAGGGGCCTTATTTTTGAATCGTGTGAAAGCGTAGCGCATGCGAAAGGAGCTGACCTTCGAACGATACTGTTTGGAATAAGGTTCAATATCGTTTGAAAGTCGGCTCCTTTCGCATGCGCAACTTTGCGCACGATTCAAAAATAAGGCCCCAGGTCTCTGTGCGTTTACTATTTACAAACGTATTTTTTAAACGTCGTCGGTAACACGTAACAGATATACTTCAGGATCTTACTCGCCAGTGGCGCCAACTAGTGAGCATAAAACGAGCTACCGTTTTATGCTCACTTGTACTTATTAATTCTGATACTCTTATAGTAAAAAATGTGTCAAAACCACGCTAAGAAATAGTTCTGACTTTTTCCTATGTACCTGCTAGCAGCTTTAGCATTAAATTTGCGTCACTATTAATGCTCGGCTACTCGGCTACAGTTACTAGCGAAATTCAACAATCTTATCCCAAATTTAGCACTTACAAACCAACAATTTTAGTCCTGTCAAAGTAAGTTTAGTGAGTGGTACAGAAGAATCGACACCATTATCTTCCTTATTGACCTGGGCATGTCCTAAAACTGCATCCAGAACCGCCGGAGGATGGGCAGCAGCGTCCTCTCAGTTAACGGTGGTAACACACTGCGACCCCCAAGCCGCCTGCCAAGCGTGGGGATTATGGCAACCCCTCCCTATTAGGGGGAGGCTTTCGTCCAGCAGTGGACGGCTTCCTTCGATCTTCCCAATTTGAATAAAAGATAATAATTATAATGGGCATGTGACATTCTATCCTAGTTCCTACAAGGAAGTATGGGAAGATTCACAAAATATACTTAAGGGGCTCGAGAAAATAATAGTGTTAAAAAGAGATAGTAGTAAACAAATAAAAAAAAACAATAATACGATTGCAAAACCAAATCTCAATCAAAATTCTGTATATATATATATATATATATATATATATATATATATATATATATATATATATATATATATATATATATATATATATATATATATATATATATATATATATATATCTGTAGATACTTATCGTTGAATAATGTTACTTATAGAGTATTAAATCACTTGAATACGCACGTTACAAAGGCAAAGAGAAAATGTATTGTAATAGGAGGTTTTTTCTATTGAGACATATCAGTTTTCCTATTGAGAGATAAAAGTACTGGATCATAGAATCATAGTTAATACATTTTAAATCTTACACACTAATGCAGATACTTAATGAGATACATATATGCGCTGAAATATCAACATAACCACGATATTCCATATATAATCATTAAACTGTCTTATACAGTACGTAAGTACATGTTGTGGTATTTGTATGCTATAGTAAAATGGATAATGGATAACAAATTGACCATTCATCCTATTTTTAGGTGCTTTAGTGTTGTCTTTAATACCTGACATTTAAAGTGACAGCAATGGACCTTCACCCTTATCATGGACGTTCGCGATTCCGATTGCGATAGCATGCCATCCTCCTCGTACCAACCCACTCGCGCCATGCGCCCTCCTGCTCGCGCACGCTCGCAATCAGAATCACGAACGTCCATGTTAAGGGTGCTGGATTGGGTATGCCTCAAAACTACATCCAGAACCACCAGAGGGGCAGCAGCGTCCTCTCTCTGTTAACGCCTGTGGTCTGTGATCGCCTGACAAGTGTGGGGATTATGGCAGCCCCTCCCTTTTCAGGGGGAGGCCTTCGTCCTGCAGTGGACCTTTTCTGGCTGATGATGAATGTAACAGCAATATTATAATTTCAGCTTAGCTAGCAATTAAAGCTTTCAAATCTATGAGAAATGCTGTGAGTGATATTTTGTTTGCAGTGTGGCGGAAATCGAAGAATTTATGGCGAACGGAGCTAATTTTAAATTTTAGAGTGATATGTAAGTAATAATACTGACATTGATTCTGATGTACTATTTACTAAACTAGGCAGTTGTTTGTTTTTTTTTCTTCTAAATATTCTGGCAAATTAATATCAGAAACTAAATAAATCTACGAGGAATGCTGCGAGAGATTGCTTGTGGTTGCAATCGAAGAACTTATGGTGAATGGAGCTAAGCAAAATATACACTGACCTCTCCGACTTGACGAGACGGTGCGTCGGGGTTATCAGTTGGTCTTTCTTTTTATTGCTTCGTAAATCTAACGTGCTGTGAACGTAAGGGACGTTGGAACGTGTCTAGGTTTACATGGGTGAAAAGGGCTATCTGGTAAATAAACTCACACGGCAAGGGCAGTATCTTAAGTTCCCTAAATAGCTCATACATCATCATACCCTCATAATTCATACAAAACAAATTTTTAAAATTTTTATGCTTCAAAGACTTCAGAAGTTTCGACTCATACGCGGAAGCCTGTAACTATTACAGTATAGGCACGCTTCAGCAACGGCGTGAGCAGTATGATATTGTTCTTCTTCACGATTTATTCTCTGCGAAAATTGATTGTAGTGAACTTCTATCTAACATATCAATAAGAGTACCAACCCGTCGTTCTCGATACATTACGCCACTGTTTCACGTCCCCATTTTACATACTAACTATGCTCGAAACTCTGTTCTTTGTCGTGCCGCTCAAACATACGAGGGCGGCACTGAAAATTTCGGGAATCAAGGAAGTGACACAACATTACTATTTAAAAATATATTTATTGCTTTTCGAAGTATTCTCCGCGAAATTTGACACATTTTTCCACACGATGGAACCAATCATTGAAGCAACCATTCCATTCGGAAGTTGGGGTCTCCAAAATGGCCGTTTTGTAGGCGTCCACAGCTTCTTCAGGTGATGAAAATCTCTGTCCACGCAATTTATTCTTTATTTTAGGGAAAGTGTAGAAATCATTAGGGCTTAGGTCGAGGCTGTACGGCGGATGGTCCAATAATTCTATGTTTTCTTGCTCTAAAAACTCTTTTGTTCTGTGCGCGGTGTGAGAACTCGCATTGTCGTGATGGAGGATGATGCGGCGGTTGCAGTTCTCTTTACGGAGTTCAGAAACGACCTGTGGCAAACAAATGCTAGCATACCATTCTGCATTAACCGTTCTTTGTCCCTCAAGAGGAATAGTCGTAACATGGCCGGTTTTGGAGACAAACGTGGCCACCATTTTTTTTGCAACACTCCGTGAACGAACAATTTTTGTTGGCTTTAACTCATTTTCGAACACCCAAACTCGTGACTGGTTTTTTGTTTCGGGTTCGTACGCGTATATCCAGGATTCGTCACCTGATACGATGTTGTATACAGCATTTGAGGATCCTGCGTGGAATCTTTCGAGAGTTCTGACGCACCAAGTAACGCGAGCCGCTTTTTGCTCTTCACAGAGCGAATGCGGTATCCATCGGGAAAACAACTTTTTTACACCTAATTTTTCATGCAAGATTATTTGTATTTGACTCATGCCAATGTCTAAAGTTGCCTGAATTTCGCGGTATGTCACATGTCGATCTTCCTCAATCAGCTTACGCACAGCATCAACGTTTTCTTGGGTGACTGCAGTTTTTGGACGACCTTGACGGGGATCATCACTGAGCTTGACACGTCCACGTTGAAATTCAGCAAACCAGCGATAAATTGTGGTTTTGGATGGGGCTTTATCACCAAATGCAGAAATCATCCGGTCAACACACTGTTTTTGTGTTAAACCACTTCGAAAGTCATAATAAATCATCGCTCTTGAATTTTCTCGAGTCAAATCCATTTTCTCAACGACTAAACAAGTTTGACAAAACCTTGTGACAAGACCGAGAATATTTTTTTAAATAAATAAATGGTATTCGATTGTTAAAACCAAGGAGTTTTCAATTAAAAAGATTTTAATATGACAGAAACAGTGGAAATATTCCATTCCCGATACTTTTAGTGTAGCCCTCGTATAACACTCATTACTCTAAGCTAGACATTTTCCATTTATCTAAAAATAACCTAAAAGTAGAAATTAAAAAGCTCCACAGGCTCGGTAAGTAATTCGGCGCATCACACACACATACACACGCACACACACCACACCACACACACACACACACACACACACACACACATACACGCAAATACACACAAGCACGCACAAGTTCCTTATTTAATTATTTATCTCGTATCTAAACGATTTTTGTATGCCAGTAGGCTATTACTAAGTATATAAATGTTACTACATGTTATTATTATCCATAAACGTAAAATTGTGTAAAACTACTCATTATTATCTATATAAATGTAATCATCATTGGCCTTAACTTTATACTACTGTATTATCTAGCATGTATTGTTATAACGCTGTCGATTACAATAAATAAATAAATAAATAAAAAAAAAAAAAAAAAAAAATAGCTCTACGCATGAGACGTAGTTCTAAACCACATCTGAGCATGGGCGGGGTCGACATTGCCGACACAGCCGGTCATTATGTACGCGGCAAGCGTATCGGCTTCGGCGAGAAATAAACTGGGTATTCAGAAACGGTCCAGAGAGGCGTTGCACCGAAGCTGTGCATGGCCTACCGCACGGTCTCATTAAACGCGGCACTGGTGTGCTCGCTGGGCTTACTGCCCCTGATCTTAGGATATGAGAGGCAGCCGCCCTGTACAAAGCGAAAAAGTGATAAAACAGCCGACCGATAGAGACATTGAGCCGAGAGCCCCGTTCAATGACGGTCCACATCCGGCGCTGCATATGAGCCTGCAATTCGTGTCTGGAAGATGAGGAACAGGTCGACACACAGCACACCGGCAGTACGAATATTTACCGACATAAGCAAGATCGATGGCAAGGTGGAAGCGATTGTCTCTATGGAGCAATGATGCCGAAATCTTATGCCGGAAATTGAAACTGTCGTCGAACTGCACCGTCTACCAGGCTGAATCGCCATGTGTAAAGCAACGAGTGAGATAAAGCGACCAGAAGAAACCTTCCGCATCTACAGCTACTCAAAGTCTGTGCTGGAGACCATAGTGGAAAACCGCTCTGTCCATCTCCTCGCGGTTGAAGCCCGTAAATATTTTAACGATTGCAAGCCCATGCGGGACTCGAGAAAGCGGATCAGCTGGCAAAGGATGCAGCTCTGAAACTAAAGTCTAGACTAGACCCCGTCTACGACCGATGCCCAGTTTTCATTCGTCAAGCGACATATCTGCTCGAACTCTTTACGAGTGGAACCAGAGATACAGATCAGGTGACAGTCACAGCAGACATCAGTTTCGGTAACAAATAAGTTTCTGCAGGTTGGCATTCTAGCGTACCTAACTGAGTCAACTGAGACTTACCGGATCTCACGCAAGTACTGATGGGGCACGGTGGATTCTCTGAATATGTGCACTGTTTCAAGTGCAAGGAGAGCCCATCGTGCAGCAGGGCCGGAGAAGGGGGATTCAGTCATGCATATCCTGACAGTATCCCGTCTACGCACTGGACAGGTTTATTTTAGAGCAAGAGCTAGGAGTAAAAATATATATGGAAAACAATATCATACTTGATAAAAGTATATGCTGAAGTTTCTGTAAATACTGTATCAAATAGCACAAAAAGTAGGTAAGAGAAAAAAATATAGATAATTAACTTGGGTTGAATATCTATTTATGATAATAATAATATAAATGTCAACCCAAAAATAACCTTTCTGAACCAATATGCAATATAGAAACCACTAATAAGGAAGCAAAAGTCTTCGATAAAGTTGCAGGAATGACAGAAAGGGTTTTTTAGTCAGTAACCACGTTAAAATGGAGTCCGATATAACTGCACAGAAGGCATGTAATCACATTTCCCACTCCTCCGGAAAAAAAACAACTCACTTTGTTTACAATAGTACAACAGAATTAACGTCAATATTACAATAAGGAATATGCATGTGTTTGAATTATTAAAAATAATATGATAACTCCATTTATCCTATTATTTTTAATAATTCAAAATTTTATTTTTAATTGTTTAACTGAATCGGCCGGTAAAGTTATGAAATATAAGTACATATTTGGAAGGGAGTCATCTGTCCCTTTCTAGCAAAACACGTGCTAGTATAGAATTTGTTTGGAATCATGGGCTTTGACGTCATAAACCTAGTATAGTGCCCACATGACATGAAACTACTGTCTAACATGAAACTAAAATGTTTATAACTTCGTTATTTGTGCACATATTAAAATTTTACTTTCAATGATTTGTTTTGTTGACAGTCGGCTTTTGTGAGTCAATAAAAAAAAACAAGCACATTCCCTATTAGTGATATTTATTCTGTAAGATGTAAAAATGTATTATAGACTAATGCACTGTATAAAGTAATCTGAGAACTTTTTATTGAGTACACAAATATACTACTGTTTATTTTTATATTAAAACTAATTGGTATTTACAATTTTAGTTTTATTTCAGAGGAACCTCAGATATTGTCGAATTAATTTAGGCAGTGGTAATTTATCTAGGAGATCTAAGTAGTGTCTTGTCGCGATAATGCCTTTTTGTTGGAGTAAGTGACGCACTTGTAGTCTACTCAAATGTTTTAAAGATGGCACATAATGTTTAAAACCCTCAAAATCATTTATTTCACAGTCACTGTCAATCATTTTCATTAACCTTGAAATGGTCTGTAACAAGAGTTATAGAATTAATAATTATAATAACCATAATATAAAGATCAAGTTAGGTTGCCTATCGTAAAGAATACTCACTGTATTTGGTATTTGCTCTACTACTCCTAAATTATAAGCAGATTTCAATATAAATCCAGGGTCACAATGCAAACTAAATGTTATCATTGCTGGCAAAGTGGCAGGATCTGTTAGCAAAGAGGTGTAGAACGCATCAGGTAAATAATTCATTTCATCCATGTCAAGGAGCTCGTAAAGTTTAAAGACTGGCATAGTGCATCTCAGTGATTGAACTTGCACTTTCTCAGAAATGCTGAATGTTTCACTGTAATAGTCCACATCACATCCAAATTGCACCAATAAACCGAGGACCTAAAAATAATAAGGATGATCAAGATGTTTATGAATCCATAATGCAACAGTTTTATGATGAAGTGTTACAATGTTAACCACCCACCTTTACCTCTCAGCAGGAATAATGAATGTTATGACAGTTCTTGGGGCCTCAATATAATACTTACATATTCAAAACTAGCAGAATGTGAACAGATCTGGAGCCCAACTAATGGTGGCATTTCATCAACATGCATGGCATTCACCGACAAGCCTTTCATCATGATCAAACAAAATAACTGATCAAACTTTTCAACTGACAGATTGTAAATATATTCAGCTACATTAAGAAATGTAGTCAGTGGTGCTAACGTTTGATACGAAGTTAGTTCTTTTCTACAAGTAATGCCTCTGTAATGTGTTGTTTGACTGTCTAGTGTTTTCAGTATCCAAGGTCTAGTAAACATAAAGAACTCGGGATCTAAATCACTGGTAAAGATTGTATCAACCATATGGATATTCAAATAATCTGGTGATAGAGAGTTGTACACTAATTGTGGATTCATTTTATCTTTGTCTGTTGCTTTGAAGAGTAGGTTGAACCCTCTCACTAAACCTCGTTCCAATGCAAAATCAATAGCCATCTTAGAATAACGGTTTTCTACATTTAAATCTCCACCATGGTCCAGTAGAAACTGAATCACATCCTCATTCTCACCATGGCAAGCTGTGATTAAAGGAGTATCTCCATTAAAGTCTAAAGCATTGATATCAGTGATGAATGGATATAAATATTTAACAGTTTCAACACAACCTCTAGAACATGCCATGTGCAAGGGAGTAGCTCTTCGATCATTGGGTATTTCAGGTTGTGCTCCTGCATGTAGTAAAATATTGACTATCTCTGGTTGCATTGCCATACAGGCTTCATGCAACGGAGTATCACCATCGAAATCTACCACATCGAGTATTGCCCCGTAGTCTATCAGCAACTGCAGTGCATCTGTACGTCCTTGGCGACACACTAGATGCAACGGTGTAAATCCCTCTTTACTGCCGTAATTAGCTATATCTTTTACGTTTTCGAGAAGATATTTAATGCATCTAGTGGAAAAGTTATTCAAGCAAGCGACATACAGGGCAGTGTGGCCTTCGTGACTCTCGACGAATGGCCGACAATTGCGGCGCTTCAAAATTATTTGCAAGCACTCCAAACTATCGTGAAATGCTGCTTCGTGGAGGCATGTCCATCCTCGATTGTCCACGCAGTTTGGGTTGATTTTCTTCAAAAACCGGCGAACATCGGGTACATCGTTACGTCTAGCTGCTAGACTTAGAGCATTAGAAGATCTTGGATTATGAGAACTAAAATCCATGTCTCATTGTACATGCCTTATTGGAAATTGCTACCAAAAGATACTTTCCCAGTGTATTATCTCTTCTCTATGAGATCAATGAGAATTTAACACTACGTATGAGATACTGTTTGATTTTGTATCACTATCAAAACAAAATCAATAAGAGCGTAGACTATGCAGTAAAATAGGGCCGATCCTATTTTCAGGCAGTAACGTTCGTTCAATCATTCGTTCAATTGTTCATTCTTTGTTCATTCAGCACCACAGATAATAAAATCATTCATTCTCTAAGGTTCAGTATTGCCATTGTGAGGACTGAAAATTCATCGATATTCTGATGATATGATGAGCGTGAATAGGTTCCTTTAATAAGATAGATGAGAGTTTTGGCAGGAACGCGAAAAAACCATGTCGCTACGTTGTATTATTTTCCTAAACTTGTGTTTTAGCATATTCATGGTGGTGTTTTATTATTTATGCTGATTTAAGCGCAAGAGTGTAGGCAAGTGATATAATGTAGTGAAACCTGTCTTTTCGTGTTGTTTCCAAACCTCCGAAGAAGCTTGTAGTAAAGTTTCTACGACTTTACTAGGGCATGCCTGGACTTGGCTGTGACTAACTTGACTTGCTTGAAAATCATCAAAAACTTGTTATTTAAAAATACTTGACACTGGTAAATGCACAAAGTGCGACGCCATAATTCTCCTAGGAGGAAAAATGTGAAAAAAACATAGATGTCAATGTCACTGTCTGTAGTCAAAGTCAAAATCGGAAGTCTGAATCGACTGGACTTAACCAACAGGATTGCCAGTTCAGAATTTTATTTGCTAAAATTAGCTATCTTTATTTGTATGGACGAATCTGGATAAGATACTGATACGAGATAAGATAGACTGTTATAAGATACTAAAAACAATCTCCGTTAAATTATATATCTAAATAGATTTAATTTAATATTAAGAAGTTTTTACAATGTTCAAGTCCGGTACCTTATTTTAATATTAAAATTGTAAATTGCATTGAATTTGACTTATGTAAGTTAATTACATATCTATAAAATGTCTGCGTTCAATATATAATTGTTACAATACTAGCTGCTCTCCGTAGTTTCACCCGCGTGATGATAATGATGATGATGACGATACAAAATAACTTGTAAAATTTGTAGTTCCGAGAAATAAGCTATCTCCATCCAAATTGCCATTACCACGATTAAGATATAGTCGAAAAACATTATAAAGTCGTATAAGATAACTTGAACTTTGACCAAAAAACAAATAGAAAAGCTGAGAATATTTCAGAGAGGAATAGAGAGGAGTTATATAAACGTGAAACTAAAATACCGAGTTTAAATCGCACACATTAGAAAGAAAACAAAAGGCAAAGATGTCATGAAAGAAATGTTAAAACTAAAATGGAAGTGGGCTGGCCACATACACAGGCTAGACGGAAAGAGATGGGCACACATATCAACTAACCCCTAGAGATAAAAAACGCAAGAGAGGCAGACCAATCCATAGATGGAATAAAGACATCATACAAATCGCGGGAAAACTTTGGACTAGAACTGCCAGAAACAGGCAAGAATGTAAACAGCTGGAGGAGGATTTTAGCGCTATAGGCGGTTTTTATACAGATACATTATATTAACAAATAAAATAAAAACAACTATAACTACTAATTACTATACTACTAACTACTATAATATACTAACTAATAAAATACTAACAAATTTTTAATAGATATCTCATACTAACCCTACAAAAATAATACCAATATCAAACTCTGTTTTAAATTGTATATACCCACTTGGGTGTGACATTAAAAAAAACCGATTCATTACGATATAGGATGAAGACGATGATGATGGTGAGTGCACGCCCTTGTCTACACTGCTCGGCCTGGCGCCTATCAGCTAATCAAAATATCCTAAGCAGCTTAGCATATTTTATAGTAGTTCAGCTTAGCCTAAGCAATTGTGTTTTTTTTAATGACTACCAGCTTAGCATATTTTATAGTAGCCGAGAAGGCAACACTGTGTCGATCCTTTTCCTGCGTCCGTAATGCGCTAAAAGTGATAAAATCGCGAATCCGACCAAATTTAATAGTCACAAAATATAAGGGCTTTGATTTGGTTGAGTAATACTTCTGACTTTGGTCGAATTCGCGATATTATCACTTTTAGCGCATTACGGAACGCAGCATTTGTCTCGTCCTTGCCTTAATTTGTTTTGCTTTTGTTTGATTTTCTATAATCTATAATTTTGTAGATTTATTGAGTTGAATTTTAGGATGATGGTGTTGCTGATTCAATATGTGGCTTATGAGTGGATCGGAAAATCGCAGGCTATCATAGAAATGTTCCGGAGAAATTATAACCTATGGAGTCCTCCATCATCATGAGTAAAAGAGATCAAGGAGATCAGGAGTAAAATATTTGCTTATTTGTGTACCTCCACCGCATAAATGCTTCTTTATTGTTTTATTTATGATGCCGGTGCTCAGCCCAGGTAAAGGAGAAAACAAACAACAATTCTGATACCTAGGGAGGTTCACAACTGCCGACAAAGCTGATGTATCTCACTGAATAATGTAATGACTTACATAAGCATTTAAAACGTTTTTATATTAAAAACTTCTGTTACCTACCTGGACTGACAGTTACTCATAGTTTTAGTTATGTCTCTTACATGAATAATAATAAAATCATATTATTAATAAAACTTGTTTTTATTTATATAAATTACCTACTATGAACTGGCTTACTGATACCACCAATTACCAATTGTTATTACCAATTATTGAATAAGAAATTGCCAAGTGCAAGACATGTTCAGCTAGGTTACTTTTAAGAACAAACTGTGTTGTGGTCAGTGCTGTAAATAGCCTTTCATGTGCGGGGTGCGAGCAGCCTATAATTGCATCCTTGAAAAGAAAAATATTCAAAACTTGTTCCTACTCTGGTAATTTTTGCGCCCCCTCAGGACCAGTGCCCTGTGCCTGGGCACTGCTGTCACGCCCTATTTACGGCACTAGTTGTGGTGTATGGAAAATAAGACATAAATTATATAACATATCTTTTGTTCTGTGATCTTCCTGTACTAGTCTACTACATAGTAACTAAATTCTACCTAAAGTACTTAGTATTATATTATCTTTGACCTAAAGAAAGTAATTAAAAGTGACCGAAGCTAAATTTAAAATTTAGTATTTAGGCACAGCCTGTATATCCATAATACAAGTGATCCACGGGAAGAAAATATTACCCCTGGTACTGCCAGGTGAACTAAGGTGGACCATGAGAAGAAATAAAAGACCCTGGTACACCTAGTTATCTTGAGGTGGACCACAGAAAGAAAAAATGCCCCTGGTACAGCCAGGTGAACAGTGTAGGTGGACCACGGGCAGGGACCGATTCAGTTCAAGCAGTTTTGCTCCGGGCCCCAAAACAAGATAAAAAAGGCCGATTTGTTTGGTTCCCAAACGCACCATATTCTTCTTAGAGGTGGTTGTGCAAAGCTATAATTACAAATGGGGTAGGTACTCTAAGGTGTGACCGTTCTTCAAAGTCCTGCCAATGGAACCGCTTTTAAAAATTTGGAAGAAAGAGAAAGAACGAAAATACATTCCATATTGATATAATTAGATACAACACAAATTATTAGTGCTAGTGCTTTGACACACTTCTTCGATTGATCTGGCCACTGGTCTATTGCCGCATGCTTTATTTTCACAGGTATTGAAGCCACTGCTCCCACAATATCTAAATCTTCAAAGCAGGCTTTCACATCTAAATCTTCCCATAGTCTGTAGTTCAATAGGTGGAGGTTGACACTATCGGAGGGCTAATGTTAATGTAAGGCCATAAAATTGGGTCAATTGTCCTTTAACCAACATTCCATGGTTCTCGCTTTGTGTGGAATGGTCCAGTTGGAATATTCAAAGCTTTTGGTAAAATAAAGTTTGGCTCGAAGCAACTAAATAAAGTAGCAACAGTCTCCATATGATCATCGTGGTGCTTTGTGACCACCTTGTCTAACAACATCCCACCATACAACTATGACTGTGGCCGGATGATGGCCTCTTTCCCCGATGATGGCACCTTCTCAGAAGCTTCTTTGAACTTCTTTTCTACAGTTAAGATTTTCTCATTCGTAAGTATGATTTGCTATTATACACCCTTTGCGTGCTGCTGCCACAACTTCTTCGCTCTGGTCGCTCTAATGCGGCGCAGAGCTGCTGTATGCTGTAAAAGGGACTTCAGCAAGTTGATTTCGACTGGTCTTTTTCGTGCCTTGTGATTTTGATGGCGTTTTGTTTTGCTATGTTTAAATGTTGACTTATGGGTCATAAGAAACACCACCTTTTGTTTACTGCACTTTGAAATGTAATTGGTACAGCCCTTCACCCAATGATATTATAGGAGGGAGATATGAGTAGGTAGAATTTTGAAATACTTATTCGAATAGGTACCTACTTATTTCAAAAGTTAAGGAATAGGCTTTGATTAGGTAGGTATATTCAAAGTATATTGGAATAGGGATATGTAGTAGGTATTGACTAGACTTCTGTAAAGGTAGGTAGGTAGGTAGTAGAGTTCCTACCTCTATAGTAGGTAGGTATGTTATTTAAATTTATTATGTAGGCAAAGTACCTAACCTCATAGAGAAAAGTACATAATAAAATAAAATTACGCTTTTTTAGGGTTTCGCACCCGAAGTGTCTACTAAGCTACCTACTACCTACTATACCTATCTTACTAGCTGATCCGCCCCGGTTTCACACGGCGGTAAATAAACCGACACGTTTGTATGTACCTAATATCAGCGACGGGATTATGGAATGGACGGGCCCAGCGCTTGCAAATCGATCATAATTACCAAGACAACACAATCAAGCATACCTAGCTAAAAGTATGCATAGGTAAAACATTTGTCGGAAAATAGAGATGTCGAATCTAATTACTGCATGACGAAAAGAGGACATGTACATGTATTAGAAGTTTGTATTGTCGTATCGTACAGCTCGCAAGTCGCAAAGTCAGAGTATGACTGAAGCGAGTGGAGAGCCGGCGCTCAACATAATTATAGTCTTCAAAATCCGTGCGCTTATTTCCCGTCCATTCATCTTATCATTGTCGCTGTGTAATAGCTGTGCCACGCGGTTCCACAGCGTAATGATGAAAAATGGCGAAGATGAGTAGGTATTAAAAAAATGCTATAATGTTGTTATAATGTTATCCCCGTTATGTCCCGGCATATGAGTTACTTATCTCCAATCCAAGTTTCATTAAAATCCGTTCAGACATTTGGCATGAAGAAGAAACAAACATACCTACACACAGATAAACTTTCGTAGGTATTTATAATATTAGTGTCATATCCATCCCCTGTTTCACCCCAAAAATCATTTCTATAAAAAAAATTGAAACATACTTTTTTATTATGAATGAACTATGTATCTAAATATCAATTTTCATCATTGAACTTGAAAGGAGTAATAGGCTAGATGACTGGTTTTTTTTTATTGCCCTATTAAAATGTGGCCCATAAATATAGCTGATTAATAAAAAGAAAATGAAAATCTGATCAAAAATAAGCAACTTATAAGCATTTTAATATCATGCTAGACAGAGAGAAGAAACAGCAAATCGTGACGTCATTTCTCAGTACGCCATATAAATTCTATTCTGACAAGTAAGGCGTGACGTCATTTTTTGTTTTGTGGGAAAGGGACAGAGTTGTCTCTAACAAAAACTTTAAACGCTCATATATCAGAAAATTATTAACCGATTTAAATTATTTTTTCAGTAAACATATTATATTTACTTAAATTCTTCATCAAAGCTATTGGTTTCAACAATATAAACATCAGTCATCTAGCCTATTTGTTCATGACAAAAAATCTTAACAGCTTCGCACTCGCTACGCTCACGTGTGTGTTGACTTATGGTTTACCTATTATTTACAAACGACGTGAAATCCGCTCTAATTCGTCTTTTGACTCACTTCGGTCGCGCAATATTGATGCATTCTTATCAAGCGCCGTGTAATAAACAGCAGAAGTAGGTACCTATCATAAAATCATCCTTAACTTGGTCTGCTCAGAGTATAGACGAAGAGCTAGATATAAGTAGAATAAAAATCCTCAGTAGGTATATTGTACATTCCTTTTGTAAAGCACGGACCTCGGAGCAACCAACAATAGATAAAATATCTTTCATTATTCATGTAATTATTGTCTAGGTCCGTCGTGGATATGCCACCCCCCTACCCCTCTAGAATTAAGTCTTGACACGTGCAAGGGACTTAAATATATATATTTTTTTTAGGTATCAGCCATGATTCAATTCAATTTATTTATTACCAAAAAAAACTTAACTAACACTTTTTTTTTCCCATAACACAATATATCTCAAATAATATAGTAAACACAATAAAATTACATAGACATGTTAGGAATTTTGTTGGCAGCTGTTCTAGGTAACCCTGTATTACAGCTACCATGATAATGGATACGTGACCCGCTTATCAAAATAAAATAATCTAAACTATGATAAAATGTTTTTTTTTTATTAATAATATAGTTATTACTTATAAGTATAAATATTTTTAGTCCTTGTATAATTAATTATACACTTACACTTAAATAATTTTATAAAAAAATTAATAATACATTTTATCATAATTTAGATCATTTTATTTTGGTAAGCGGATCACGTATCCATTATACATATATATATATATATCGTCTGTCCGTTCGATCGTCCGATTTAAAAATATATATACTTATAAGTATATATACCTATATATAAAGGTATAAATAATTATTTATATAGATGACCCACGTAGACTTAGTTACGGTGCGGGGGATCCTAAAAAACGATGCCTACAATCCATGGAGGTACCAAATCCTATGTTAAATGCCCAATTGCCTACATTATTAAAAAATATATCATACCTACATAAAACTTTATTTTTTAAATATTAATTCGTAAGCTTCAATCTGCCTGTTACAATACGGTTCACAATATTCAACAGGGGTATTCACATCACCATCGGAAAGATTTCCGTTCACTGGATTACCCCTTCAAGTCACAGCTGTGATAGGATATTCAGGGAACCTAATATTAATATGGCTTTTTTTTCTGCCTCCTTATCCCTATCTTGTTGTTATTTTTCTGTGCTCCCTAATGTGTTTGCTACGGAATCCTAAACGTCATACTATGACACGCACTTGGCGTCTTGGCAATAATATGTATGGAATTTATAAGAAGCAAAAAATACATCAAAATAAATCATATAATGTACTAAAAAATACTGCAATTTATTAACGTAGGTACATACGTGAAAGATTTTAACATTAATTATCATAAAAAATTATCCGGTTATCTGTTTTCCTTCGTAGTTGGGAACGTAATAATATCTGTGTACATTGCCTTGTAATCATAGAACACATGGAAACATTAAGACAAAACCACACCTTTATTCACTTGCGCACGGCACAGTAAGCTTTATTATTAGTGTTATATGGATGCATTCACAGCACGACGTAAGATGGTACTGAGTGGAAATAGCCAAAACAAACCCCGATGACGTCCACGCACTACTAACACAAAGACAAAAACAACAACACATTCAAAATTTACTTGCACACATGCACAAAGACCTGACAGCACACTTACATCCGAAATCCTTAGAATTGCCAGTAAAAACAAAAACCGCAAGGTACATATTTCGTAACTTTTAAAGTTGACATACAAAGCTAGCTATTCATGGTCAAAACATTTTTTTTTTAAATGTAAGCACAGAGAGAACAAATATTAGCAATTTACTGTCAAAAATTACAGATATGTCAATGTCACTGTCAGCTGTCACTGTCATTTTTGACTCTAGACTGAGTATGAATAGCAGTTGCGGTAAAATAGATATTATTGCTGCATTCCGCCGCAGTCTGTCGCAGCTTCAGTACATTTTGTATGGATAGGCAGGGCTTGGCAAAACCTTAAGTCGCTGAACATTCTCGCCATGATGATGCCCAGAGTCCCTATAACCCGGCCAATCACGAAGGTGCGTGCTCCCAGTAACTTTACTCAAGTCTACGTCTCAAGTACGCACACCTCTAAATTGGCCGGGTTATAAGGTTTCGGTTAGTTTCATTACATCCTCTTTAGTTACAGGGTGACTCTGCGATAATGTACTGCCGGCATAATGATAAATCGCCATTTATATTTTGCCGCCAACAAAAGGCTATCGTAATAAAACAAATATTTTATTTTGCTATGTGAAATACTGGTAAAAACAAGTTGAGTTTACTAAAAAACAAAAACAGTTTAGCATGTCGTGTGCGATAAATAAGGACAATCGAAAACAATGCTTAACAGAAACTGTGAGATTTATATGTGGACTAAAGACGGGAAGAAAAGACAGGCAAAACATAAACGGCCTTACCTAAAATAATCTCGATTCTCTTAGTCACTGCTTAAACTTCTCTGTCCTTTTCTAGCACGTCCAACTTCACGTCAGAGAGAAGATGGCAGAGCATCTTAAGCAGTGACTAACGGTTGATGAGTTTTTTTAGGTAAGGCCGAAAATCTCAATGAGAAGAATGGGTTTTTATTGCTAGATTTCCTGAGATGCAGGTCGGTAAGTACGATGTGTGAAATATTTGTTCTGTTCCATTACTATAGGGCGTTGGAAGCACTTTAAATGCATATAGTAGCATAATATTATTCTAAGAATTCGTTGGAGAAACAGTGCCGAAGTCCATTTCAATAATCATTTATCGATATCGATAAAATACTTTTCGACATAGTGACTTAAAATATCAGGACACAAAAATTTGGCTTACGTACTAATAAGAATATAACACCTGAGTAGAGCTTATACAGCTTTACAGGTAATTCTACTTTTATGTAGTTTTAGCTTTACTTCATTGTTAATATTTTGCATGAGCAAAACATCAAATTTTGAAAGAAAATATTCAGATTCATTTGAACCCACCCCTTAAAACCAGATTTGCTTGTTGGATATACACCGAGCTACACGAGCCTTCCAATATACTCTGTACGCATTGATTATTATTATTTAATTTATTTATTATTCCCACCCGTATTTCGGGGGAGGCTTTTGTCCAGCAGTGGACGTCTTCTGGCTGATGTCTGTGTGTATTTATTTTATTAGTAATTTATTTTCTTTTTACATTGTTAACAATCTTATCTTAGTAATCATAATATTAATGTTACAGTTTCAGTCACTCGTCCAATGGCAAATTTCGTGAGACGCAAAATATCTTCCCTAGTACAACAAAGGAAAGTAATAAGGATGAAAATTCAGCCGCATCGATAATGAAATCTACCATTTCATTTCTCTTTAGAATCGAGTGCAAGAAAATGTATCATCAGATTATAATAATTTATGAAAACAATAACAATCTCTTGCAGATATAACATGAAAAAGACACAACCACAAGGGATCTATAAAATATAATAAAAGCTTGGTATTTTGGATATTTTGTATTATTTACCTATATAAAATTATCTCAATGTTACTGGTTTTGTTTTGGTGGTTAACAAAATACTTAAAACTCATACCTAACCATCAAAACAAAATCGGTAATTTAGCCAGTCAGCCTGTATACCTTCCTGGTCACTTGATCAGCCGTGCGCGACTATTGTCGACGTCGCGAAGCACAAGACCGAAATTCCGTACACTCAGAATTAGCGGAATTGGTAAGTAACCGCTTTTTATAGAAGCGGTCCTCAGGTAAGCAATATGACTCGGCGAGATTGAAACGTCAACAATATTGTTAATACTGTTATTTAATGCACACACAATGAGTAAAGATCTAAAGCAGCACTGAAGGAGAAACAGCACAGTAGGTAAGCGATAGTCAAAGCACAGAGGTAATATTATATGATAGTCGCGTAAATATGACAGCGGGCGAGCGAGCCGCGAGCGGCGTGCGTTCGGTGTCAGAGGTAGGTACTTCCCGATGTATTACTTTACTCTATGGTAGGTACGGACTGGCGCGCGGGGCGACACCGGTTGCGCATGCGGCGAGTGTCAATCGATGAACAATAGGAACCTGTTACATCGAGAGCGCGCGGCGCACGTCCAGCAGTTATTCAAAGGTAAGTACGTATGTATGGATGTGTGAGTGTTTGTGAAAGTATGAATGTATGTATGCATATATTTAGTGATGATGAATGTGACTAATTGTATGTGGGAGACGCCCACAGGTAAGGAATAGCAATAACTGGCGAATAAAAAGTGCACCAGGCATGAAAATTCCTCGATATCGATATTTCATGGTGGTACAGCTCTAAGCTCTTTGTTCATGTTGGCGCTACTGGTACTATCATAGTAAACATACTATGATAGTACCAACTGCAATAGGCTAGATGACTGTTTTTTTTATTGTCCTATTAAAATGTGGCCCATAAATATAGCTGATAGATAGCTGATTAATGAAAACAAAATGAAAATCTGATAAAAAATAAGCAACTTATAAGCATTTTAATATCATGCTAGACAGAGAGGCGAAACAGCAAATCGTGACGTCACTTCTCAGTACTCCATATAAATTATATTCTGACAAGTAAGGCGTGACGTAATTTTTTGTTTTGTGGGAAAGGGACAGAGTTGTCTCTAACAAAAACTTTAAACGCTCATATATCAGAACATTATTAACCGATTTAAATGATTTTTTCAAGAAACATACTATATTTACTAAAACTCTTCGTCAAAGCTATTGGTTTCAACCAGATAAATTTACTAGGAGAATCGTAGTGTGATGACGTAATTCATGAATGACAAGGATAGCGCTGTACATTTAGCACAAAGCCAAAAAGAGGTGAAACCTTTTTTTGCGTCCTTATCACCGTGGCCGGGTTATTTTGTTTGGCAGCATCTGATCTGTCATGGAAGCTGCCAAACAAACACGAGTTCGTTTGATTTTTTTTCAATATTCATGTGAAAAAACCCTTTTATTTAAACTAAACCTCATATTATGGAAAAACAGTGTGTAGGGTGATGGGTGGTTGTAGTATTTTAGGCTGCAAAAGCCGTTCTGAGACGAAAACTGAAGGACTAACATTTCACTAGTAAGTGGTCATTGTTTTGATTATTTTCGCTTTTAGAAGTGTTCATTGTGAAAAATATTAATACTACGAATATTACGCTACATTACAAGGAACACTAGTTCTCAGCAGAACAGCTACGTGAATTTTATTTGCTAAAATATTATAAAATAACCATAAAATAGCATTTCATAGTGCTGCCAGGTTTTGCTTTTTAATATCCCGAAAAATCTATACCCAAGGTATGACTTTACCTAAGTGCCAAACGAGTTGGGGGTTCATATTTTTTTTTACAGAAAGGTCTTATTATATGGAAGCTTTTTGCAAAGTTTCAAGTAGCGCAAAATAATACTTTTTGTAAAATAATTATTTGAAAATTGGGAAAATCAACATAGGGTTTGACAGTATTTTTTACCTCAATAACGCAAATTGAACGTTTCGTTTTACTCTCTACCAAACTGAGCAAATGTCGTAAATCGCAAAAAGTTAAAATAAGTTACTGTTTTGGTTATTTTTTGTTGTTTATACACTAACGGCCTTACTTAAAAAAACTTTTCAACCGTTAGTCACTGCTTAAGATGCTCTGCCATCTTCTCTCTGACATGAAGTTGCACGTGCTAGAAAAGGACAGATAAGTTTAAGCAGTGACTAAGAGAATCGAGATTATTTTAGGTAAGGCTGTAAAACTCCATTATTTACATTAAAGACTTCGTTTTCTTCATGTATGTTTATTTCATTTAGGCTGATATAATATTAAGCGGACAAAGTTTTACTGATTTGTGTCAACTTGTGAAATGAAACGTAATTGACGCCATTTTGTGGTAACGCCAGCTGTCGCCACAATTTTATTTTTTTCTTCAAAGTTTTGGGAAAGTTAGGTAAGAGTTTAAAAAATACATATCCCCGTTGGGGTTTCCGCAACTTCCCCTTCAAGGTTTCTACCCCCTCCTCTATACTAATTCAATGTTCTAGCATTTATCTATATAATATCTATATTTTTATTATTTTAGATTCCCGAATGATCCTGAAACATAGTGTAAATGGATTGAAGCCAAACTTGGATTTAAAAAAAATCTACGATATGCTCCATCCATTTCAGTAAAGATTCATTTAAAAACGGTGAAAATAATAAAAAATGTTTGAAGATGTTCTCAGAGCCAGTTTTCCATTTAAATGTAAGTATATTACGCGCGAAATTGCGTTTTTTATCTGGGACTCTAAGACTGTCCAATGACAGCTTGATTGAAGTGTGCCACACTAGCGCGTGGCACACTTTCAAGGTAAACTTTCCTACGCACTAATAAAACAAATTCCTATTCGTATGAACGAAGAACGAAAAACAAACTGAACAAAGAGTATTATGGTCATTGACCATTTTACCTTTTGCCAGTAGGGTACGCCTTGGGGTGACACCTCCAATCTCCAATAAGTGCTCGAAAATTTAATGGTACAAGTAAACTGAAATAATTAGTAACAATTTGCATTCAAATATATATTTATGAATATGAGTAATTATGGTAATTGATAAACGAACAAATATAATATGAAAATAACCTATAATTAGGTAAGAACCTAGGTAGGCAAAATGTCAAAATTTTACATAAAAAAGCTAGACGTAACTATTCAAGGGTCGGAGGAAGGATTTCCCTCTTGGATTCAAGGGGTTTTATCAGAAGTTATGTATGCCAGAAACTCTATTTTCCGATTAAGTAGGTATCACTAATTTTTTTCTTCCTTTTTAACCCTTAACGTACGAGTATTTACTGTTTATGTAAAAATTCGAAAGTATAATTAGGTACTTGTTTTATGCTAATTATTAATCTATAAAATAAAATTAAAATAATGTAAGTATAAAGGATTTTTCATCACACTTGCTCGTAAAGTGGATCTTATTGCATCGGTTTTAGGCTCATAATCCAAGCTATTACGCACGTGTGCTTTTTACTTTACATTACGGCACATGGTGCCTGGTTATAATAGGTATAACCCGGTAAAGTCAAGTTTGTACGTGACTGCAATTAGACGTACGTATACGAATTAATATAGCCGGGTAATACTTACAGTTTTTTTGTAATACCAACAAAGAGTTCTTATGCCGCTGAAGTAAATGTCAACCTGCGCGCGCATAACTGATTTGGCCGCCATTTTCCGCAAATGTTCGTTGACGTTTTCGCTGTGTGGTTGATTATTATCAAAAAAATATATTTTTTCCTCGCAAGTGTGACGAAAACAGTCGTATGAAACTCTTGTGCTATGTTTCAATACACTCTCGGCTTCCTTATCGCATAATACCGCCTCTAGTGTAATGACCAACATAGCACACTTGTATCACAATGTACTATTATGAACAGAGTTAAGGTTCAATACCAAACTAATAGTTAGGTTTATAAAGTCGGTAAGTATTATTAATCCTACTAAGTATTAGATTTTTTAAAATTTCCCAATTTTTTTAATATAGTAACTCAAAATTGAAACTGTGATGGAAACCGCCCGCATTTCCAATAAATTAAATAAGGACTATGTAGTTTAAATTAGTTGATGTCACACAGCATCAAAGCAAACATTCAATAAGTATAAATATTATAATTCTATTGAATTATTAAGTCAACGTACATTACGTACATCTCCAGAATCTAAAATATATTATTCGACAGGCACGATAGTACCCCGCTAAGACTAGCCTTCGTCGTGTATTATCATTCTATCCTCAAAAATAACACAGCTGTGTAACAGTTATGTTGAAAGTAACAGCGTATTCATGAAATTAGAACCAATAAGAAAACTATTGGTCCATAGAAATTATTATAAAATAAATAGTTAACTATTTTATGAAGGAATCACTCCGTTAGGGAATTTTAGGGGTGTCACGTTGGCACGTGGGAGCGAATTAGCGCGCGAGCGCGGCGAGCAAGGTGAACGCTGGCAACGTGCGGCGGGGTAGGGTCGTGTCCGAAGCTCTTCCGCGCTACGGAACGTATTGCGTACAGCGCGTCGTCTGTACAGTGACGTCATTGAAGACTCTTGCAGTAGGCATCTGCAAATAACGAGACCATCACCAACTTTATTAAAGCAGTGACCAAAATATATCTGAACTGGGGTCTGGGGTTCTGGTGTCCAACACCGAAGAAATAAATCTGGAAAATCTCTATTACACATAGTCGCTTTTTCATTAAAGGTTACTGAGCTGGTTGAAGATGTCTACCTACTGTAAACACATTTGTATGTCTTACTTTTCCAACTCGCTGAGCTGCTGTTTCGGCGTTGAAGCAGCAACGGGTCGTGCGCGGCCCAGCTTGGCTCGCGTTGACTGGATCATTTGTTGCGTCACTAAAGGTTGTTGACAGTTTTGAACAGACTTAGCTCGGACCGGGTTGTCCTGTAAAAAAACATACATCTAAAATATATACTGGTAATCAGTTAGCATCATTTTAGGGGCATAATGTAGTCTATTTTGAAGGTTTAAGTTGACAGAGCTAAACTAACTAAAGTATTGCTGTCCTTAGCTAACATGCCTAGTAAAAAAGTGACAGCAACATTTTACTTAATTAGTTTAGAACTGTCATCTAAAGCTTCCAAAATTGTTGAAAATCCAAAAAAATACCAATTATAGTAATTGCTATTTATTCTGTTAGTACGAAAATAACAAAATTGTGTAGAAATTAAAAAAAAAACTAAAGGCATGTGACATTTTGGCCTAGTTCCTACCAGGAAGTATGGGAAGTTTATATCACTAGGCCACCGGCCTATGGGAAATGTCTTAAGCCTTTACGGTTCCAGGCGAGACAGACAGAAGGACGATTAAGACTTAAAGGTTCCGTTGGACTCTCTTCGGTCACGGAATCCTAAAACAAACGAGAATTTTACCTTAGCCTTTCTGAGTTTGACATTCGCGATGTCTTGTGGTGTTATCGCCAGTCTTGGTCCCGCTATCCTCGGTGGCGCTGAGCCACATCTGGGAATCGTATTGGAGCGAGTCACGGGCTTCGACGTCGGAGGCGGCGGCGGTGGTGGTGGTGGCGGTGGGGGCGGGGGAGGCGGTGGCGGGGGCCCTTGCGGTTTTGGCTGGGTTTGATTTTCTCTGTAAGGTACACTATTTCAGAATATACATTCTCTGCTGCGACTCGAGTAGTCATCAGAGTCAAATAAGTCGATAGTTATAATAAAAACTTCGTTAGTCTTCAGCCATGACCGTGACCCATGACAAGAGCCAGATTGTGCCAAGTAATGGCTTCTAAACATCTGTGAAACAGTCTGTAAATCACTTTCTCTTATAGTCACGTAACAAAAGGTATTAATAATGAAAAATAAAATACCTATGCTACGGATTGTTACATTTTGCGACGAGTCAGCGCTTCAGGCCGAGACCAGCAACAAAGGGCGAAGGCTACGAGATTTAAATAGGTCGATTTCATTCATACCACGATGTGAAAAAAAATCCTTTCAATTTAAATAGATATTATTTAGCTTCCAATATCGATTCCTAATTCCACTGTAACTGTTATACGTGTTACAAGACGCTTTACCAACAGATGCATCGATGAGAACTACTCGCAGAAAAAAAAAACCCATCGAATTTAAAAGAAGTAAAGAAAATAAGATCATCTTCACCAGTTTACCTGTGGTTACCCTCGCGTTCTTCCATCTTGGCCATCATTGTCGCTATCAACTGCTTTAACTCCTTATTGTCTTCTTGAAGGCGTGCCTGCTTCTGCTCCTTTTCTTGCTCGACCTGTTCCATCTTGGCCATCAATAACGCCATCAACTGCTTTAACTCCTTATTATCATTCTTCAGTTCTTTCACATCCGTTTTAAGTTGCTTAATAACTTTGGATGGACTGTCAGGGATGTCTGTGATTTGTGCGATAGGCTCGCGGTGCTCGTTCGAATATAATCTCGCGAGGGATTGATAACTCTGAAGTAATAATTTTTCTACTTATTTTTAGGTAATCGGACACAATATCAAATACATGTACATGAAATATGTTTAAGTGAACGTAGGTGGAATTAATGAAGGTGGCAAGCCAAAGCGAGTACCCTCTGCCAAAAAGGTACATATATTTGTGTGTTATGAACCTGTTAGTGCTGAGGATACAGTAAGCAGCGATTTGCGATGCGCCTGGAAGAGCGAAACGAAATAAACATGTTATGGCTACATTATAAGCGGAAAAAAAAAAAAAAACATTCAAAAATCCGGCGAAGTACGTAGCTTCCATATGCGTCGCAAACTCGCAAAGCCCCCTCGAGAGCCGAGAGAGCTCGGCCTAGAGATCCAAAAAATTATAAGCAACTGAATTCTTAAGTCCACTCACTTGAGATGCTACTTATATAGGGAGAAAAGTTTTTAGTATGAAATAGTAGAAATCTACCGAATTTAGAGGGCAAATCTACTGATATTGCATTTTATCTTTTGAGGACACTGGCCGTAGTTCTCGCGGTTATTTCTTACGTCCACAGTATTATGAAGTTTGTGAATTAAGACGGGTAATGCAGAAACTATACGCAGCGCGAACTGTACGCCGTAACTATAGCAGTTACGGCGGAAACCCAGAGATCGCTCGTATGCAGGCTCAAATCCTGCCAGACGTCTTAATTATTCATTCTGTGTATGCATTAAAAACATAGAAACATCCAAAGCGTGGAAACACATCATAATATAAAATTATACTTTTCTCATCGGAGTCAATCAACTTAAATCCATAAATAATAAAACCCACCAAAATAGTTAATTTTGTATAGATGGCTCAATATAATTATCCCGCCTAGTTCTTATGTATAGCATTATATATCTTTTGTACGAATCATTAGCTCTGCTGGCTTCGGTTTCTTCAAGAGCTGACCGCCCGAGCTGCCTAATGTAGCCTCAGCCTAAGGTGTGCGTTTATAATATAAGAACAGGAATTTGTTTATTTGATAATACTTTGACGCTAAAAGATTATTTCAGTGTGTTATGCGTGATTAACCCGTCTCCCGCAAAATGTGGCAGAAAATGATGTAGGCAGAATATCGCTATTGGCTTCTCCATTGGTATATATGCTCTAAGTTTTAAATATTGTTTAAAAATAATAAACCATTGTTTGTCAACACCAAAGACCTAACAATATTATTTTTCTTTCATCAAAACCAAACATCGTTGCTCTTCTACTTCTGCTACTAAACCTTTCATTTCTACTTCTTCTTGTAAACCACTCAATCATTGGCAGCTTAATCAGCCGACTGCAGGGCATAAGCCTCCCTCCTCTTACGTCTATCTTCCATGTTTAACGCCAGTCTGGTCCACTGCACTTCCGGATGACATCTCAAACTGAAAACTATACAGTTCAAAAAAAAATGTTCTGTATTAATATGAGCCTTTGTAACTTGAATAAAAAAAATATAAAACATTTTTGAGACAAAAAGCGAACTACAAAATCAACTGATCCAAACTTCATGGCATGCAATATTTACTTCACTTACCTTTTTGCCGATCCATGTGCAGAGGTCAACGAGCTTCCAAGCCTTGCCCTTGCCATTGCGCCTGCGGTTCCGCTCTCGTCTAGGTGTTCCACCTGATAACATGAACCATTCCACATCTGATAACAGTGCTGCCTCCGCGTCACATTCTATTTCTACCTCAAGCTTAATGCTATCACAGGCTACAGTCATTTTTACACTCAAAAGTTACGCAGGTACAGTCTTTTCACGAATACATAGCGTAAATCTATTTGTAGTATTCAAAACTTCACGATTTTCTAGTTTTGTACACTCTTCTAGCATTTAGTAAAATAAATATATGCGTTAAATGGTTTTTCGTTAGTTCAGTGGGACGTTCGTTAAATTTTTCAATACTTGGCGGTTAAAATAATCAAGAACTTGAATTGACTTGAATCTGCATCAACGGCGCGCGATGATGTCACTGAGATATTTAGCTCGCTGACTGGTTTGCGGCGAGATGTTTTTAGTAAAAAGTTATCGATGGCAGTTATTATCGCAGTTCAAGTAAATTGAGACAACTTTATTGACCTTAAGGATTTTATTTGGGATAAATTAGAGCGTGATAAGAGTGTAACAAACGTGATTATAAGGCTTATCTTTGCTGGTTTATTTATCAAGGGGCAAAATTACTCGGAGTCCTCACCTACCAATTTGAGCTTATAATTATAACTTAAAGTTTGTGCACCAAGCTGAAATCGCGAAGAAAATTGCATTCCATATGAATTCATACCTACAATATGCTCTGAATCATGGTAGAGTACAACTCTACCTAATTTAATCCGACGCAAAAGAGGCGTTTTATAAGTTTAAAAGGCTGTTTGGATGGTTGTTTTGTCTGTCCTGTACTGTTGGTATCTATACAATCAGGGTTTAGATGTGTACGGCCCGTTTTTATTTTATTATAGGTTTTGTTGGGTTCTCACGGCCTTACCTAAAATAATCTCGATTCAATTTCAATAAAATATAAAAAAACCTCCAAAGTAACAACGCATGTATTCTCAGTAAAGCACAATCCCCAACCGTAATAAGAAACGGCCTGCTTTTCAACCGACTTCAAAAAAGGAGATTCTTAATTTAACAGTGTTTTGTTTTTGTATGCTTGTTAGGTACGCGATTACTCTACCTTTTTGTTTGGTACCTAGGTCAAACTTCAGAGGTGGTTACATATAAAAAAAAATATCGAAATGGGTGCAGTAGTTTGGATTTTATACCAAAATAACTGGAAATAAGACGTCATCCAGGTTATCGGTTATACTAGTTAAAATGGCTATCCATTATGTGATACGCCGAATTTTACAAATCGGCTGCAACAGATGCATAAGGTGCCGGTGTTGTTTTTTTTTAAATTAAGTAGAAGTATTTAAAGGCCTACCAAAATCACTCTGCGCGGTGGCGACATTTATTGGCTTCTGTGTTATAATATTTTAGAAACTTACCAATAGAACTGTTATCAGAATAACTATGACTATGTGTGCTCAGATATGCGCTCTTCTGCGATCGTTTTACCGCATCCTTTAATAAACTTGACTCCGATTTCATTCGTCTCTTCCTCACTCTGAACGAATGGTTGCTATTGGTCGACTTGAAAGATAATTCAGAATTGCTCGACAATAGGCAGGAGGAAGACGCTCTCAACTCCTTATTCTCCGTCAAGTCAGAAGTACTTGATGTGTTCGACTCTGTACACTTCTTCTTCCAGGGTCTCAAAATCCCGTCGTCATGTTCAGAATCTTGTCTGTTACGTTTGTAACCCAAATAAAGCTGTGATGGCTCATTAGAGGTAGATTCATGTGTATTAAAGTCTTTATTAAACGTTAGATTCACGACAGGAATACTGCAGTTAGTTAATGATTCAAAATATTCCGTCTGAGTGGAACTGTCGGTCAAATTCCCTCCTCCAGGGCTCTGGTCGTCAGGTATCATATTACTCACGAATGGTGGAGTTTTGTCACATTTGCTTACCTTCTGATCATTCGATAAAACAATAAAGTTGTGTTCCCATGATACGTTAATTGTGTTGTTTTGAGAACATTTCCGAATCAATTCTATTGAATCATCAAACTTATCGAAATTTTCTGTTTCTTCCGTTGTGCTTAGAACCGAAGACACATCATTTTCATCGGAAAAATGCATTTTAGTTTTTTTTGTCTCTAAATCAAACATTAATAAAGAGTTTTGCTTAATAAAAGGTTCACCTAAAAAGTCACAAAACGAACGTAATTATTGATTTAATTTTTAACTACACTATAATAAAAATAAAATAAAAGGTACCCTCATTTTTTCTGCTCAATATTTTTTTTATGTTGATATCGTTTATTACCCGTGGTCCCACCGCGTAGTCCGACCAGTAGAACCACGGGTAATTTCTGTTGCCCGCGGTTCTACTAGCCCATGGTTCAACCGCGTGGGCTCTACCCATGGAGTTTAAAGCTACTATAATGGTTCTACCAGTAGGACCACGGGTCAGTGTCCTTCTATTTCTTTTTTTCTTTTTTGGCATCGCACTTTGTGCATTCTGCCAGGGTACGTGTAACAAGCATTAAACATTTGCAAGTTTTTGTTAGCATTGTGTATCTAGGCACTTACATGTTTGTACGTTGGAAATGTTTTATTACTTAAAACTGTATGTGACACCTTATACACTTTTACATCGGTATAAGACTGCATCCATCTTACACTTAAATTGCTGTTATACTTCTATTAAAATAACTATTTTGCTTATTATTGCACAGTATATCAGATTTTTTTTAATGTTGGTATTTTTTAATACAGATCTTCCTTTTAGCAAACATTTTAAAGAAGAACATAATAATATGCGAAAAATTTCAGAAATCGTTGAATATCAAGAAAGTGATGAAGAGCAACCAAGTAATAATTTAGATCATTCCCATATTTTCTGCACAGCCCAAAAATCAGCCAGAATAGCTCTAAGATAGATAGGTATTTCACACTGCTAATCACACCAGACTAATAAATAATAAGTATGAATTACAGTCTTACTTAAAAAGCTTCTCATCCGTTAATCACTGCTTAAGATGCTCTGCCATCTTCTCTCTGACGTGAAGTGTAACATGCAAAAACAAGACAGAGAAGTTTAAGCAGTGAGTAAGTTTTGAGCGGCGTTTTTAAGTAAGGCCGTAAAAGTTAAATTTTATATGTGTGCGTTTACCTATTTGTTCCCTTTTCACGCTGAAATGGATAGACATGCTTTGATGAAATATGGAATGGAGATGATTACTTAGGTTACTTAGGCCATGAATGAACAAATAAATAGGTTACCTTTTTACCCCTGAAAAGTAACAGATTTTCCTGGAATAATCGACAAGTGATTTATTGAAGTGAAACATGTCTTTTTGTGTTGTTTCCAAAACTCCGAAGAATCCTACATTAAAGTTGCCACTGAACTAGGGCATGAATGGACTTGACTGTGACTTGTGTGTGTGAGGTGTGACCTTGACTACATCTAAAACTCATTCGACTTGAAATTCACCAAAAAAATGATGTACATAATAATTATAAATACCTGATTGACACTGGCCAATGCACAAAGTGCGAAGCCATAATCCTCCAAGAGGAAAATAAAAAAAAGTCACATTTGAACAGCCGTCAAAGTCAAATCCTTCAATTAAATTACTAAATTTTTCGGTTGGGTTTATTTTCCAGTCTAAATTCTAATAATTATTTACAATTACGTCGAGTACAGTAATAATAATGATTTTTTTCATTAGTAATTGCTTGTTCGCCTCCCCGTGAAATGAACAGTTATTCATCTACAGTTTCGTCGAGTTGAACTTTGACTTTAGTGCAGTGTGTATATTATGTGCTCATGAACTAATAATTATATTTTAATGTTATCAGTAGTGTTGTAATTTTCGAGCTGAATAAAATATATTGAAGTGACCAAAGGTGTAATTATGTGGTTTTAGTTTGCCCATCTAATATGTATCTACCTATAGCGCCTATATCTATATAAGCTTAGTATAGGTAGGTATGTAGGTATAGTATAGGTAGGTATAGCAATAGAAGATGTACTATTATTTATTCTGTGATATCTGGCGATTTTAGCACCATCTTTTAGAAGTTCACCAACATCTGCTATTGCGAACGTTTAGATTTTGGGTGGCATTAAAAACTGATGAGAGGGCCCTCTATTCCCAGTATATTACTCTGCTCTATGATTTACATAGAGCAGAGTAATTATTTTTCTCTGCTGTTCTAAGTTATTTATTTGATAATTTTTATTTACTAATTAAATTTTGTTACTCATGAACATGAAAATGCGGTACCGACTTGACAAAAGAAAAATATTTTACTGTGTAGTTACGGCTATAGCTCTTGTGATATTGTTGCATCCTGATAGGCATGCAGTAAAATATGAATATTTGCATGAGGGAATTCGGATTTTCCCAGGAATATCAATAAATCTTTTATACTGGGAGAATACAGATGATATATTGGACAATTTATACGTAGAGCTGGCGGCAAATTTTACGAGCAGTGCTAGTGTCAGCTGCAATTATAAAAATATAATTAGTGACGATACTTCATTATCCATTAGTATAGCGGAGGGTGACTTGATTGAAGGCCACGGCATACGAGAAGGTGGAGAGTATGCCCCACAAGAATGTGTACCTAACTTCAGTACTGCTATTATTGTACCGTATCGGTAAGTCGGCTCCAGAATCCATAAAATACCATGCTTTATTCCTTTAATCTGGATCCTTGGTGGACCTGGGTATGTCCTAAAAATGCATCCAGGGCCATAGGAAGACGGGCAGCAGCATCTTCTCGGTTAACGGTGGTGAGCATTCTGCAATCCCCAAGCCACCTGCCAAGCGTGGGGATTGTGGCAATCCCTTCCCTTTGGGGAGGCTTTCGTCCACCAGAATGTCTTCTGGCTGATGATGTTGATTCCTTTAATCTGTGATATTATGTATGAAACATGCAATATAAGAGTCTGTATTATATATATGATTGTCTTCTACATTGCAGAGAAAGGGCTGAACAATTACGGCGATTCCTGGTCTACATGCACACACTCTTTCGGCGCCAAAAAATTCATTATCGCATCTACATAGTGGAACAAATGGATTTTAAGCTTTTTAACCGGGCTAAGCTGTTAAATATTGGTGCAGTTGCAGCCATGAAAGCAGGATACCCATGTCTCGTTGTACATGATGTAGACTTGCTGCCACTCCGTCCTGCGAACATCTATGCTTGCACAAAGCAACCTCGGCACATGTCAGCAAACATCGACAGGAATAGGTGTTTAAAGAAATATAATCACATCGCTGAACATCATAGTAAGCTTGCACTCAGTAATTGGTGTTTGTGTTGAAAGCTTGTATTTTTTTGTTGTTTTTAGTTGAGCTAATTTTCCTAGGCAAAAATTTTTCATGCTTATACTCAGTAAATCATTAATAGCAACATTTTCACTATGTTTATCATGCTGGCTCTTCACATTGCCTATATTAGCGGAGTAAAAAGAGATATGTAGGCTGCAAAGGTGTGTCCCTTTTTATTCGGCATTGATGGGCAATGTGAAGTGCTGGCATCATAGGTGTGTTCCATGATCTCCCTCCATCCCATCTGTAAAGGTGCATCCACACCGCTAATTAGTGAAGCAACATTTTGCAACATGATGCAAAATATAGCTTTTACATGTGATACGTGATCATGAAAACACTATAAGAAAACCTGCACGGCCACAAATTAAATGTTGTCATTACGTACTAGCTCCTAAATTGTTACTAAATCTGGCTCAAAATAAAATAACAGCAGTGGATACACCTTTAGTTCGAAAGCTGGAGCAACTGATGACTGGTTTCTAAGCAAAGAGGGGCAGTAAACTTTAACTTTAATTTTGTATGAGTACATTATATAATCTCCAAGCAGCCTGCCAAACATGGGGATTATGGCAACCTCTCCCTGCGCGCGGGTGATGGCTTATGGAATCAAACTAATGCACTCATTACTGGATAGATGGTGTGCCGGCCGCTAAATGCGCAATATCATTTTGCCTTACATTTCACCGACTTTAGTCCAGCAGTGAACATCTTTTGGCTGTTAATGATGAATGAATAACACGTTATAATGTTTAAATAGGTTTTTATAGTATTATCCATCCATACCAAAGATAATATAATACTATACTAGTATCCATACTGTAATTAAATTTTATCTGTAACTATTTTCAGATTTCTACTACCCTACACGGACTATATTGGCGGAGTGATGTCAATTACTTCTAAACAATACAAGACTGTAAATGGAATGAGCAACAGATTCTTCGGCTGGGGCGGTGAAGATTCAAATTTTTATGAACGTCTCCAAAAACTCCACATACAAGTTTGTCGCTTTGATCCTGCCAGAAACAGATACCACCATATGGTCCATCATACACCTCCATACCAGAGAAATCGCGGGTGAGTTAATTAAAAAATAAAAAAACTTCCGTTTTGTGTCTTTTAAATAAAGGCTGCCAATGCTGACGTCACAGGCCGCGCGAGTCGTGTGTTAGAGTCGCGGCCTTGCCTCAGTTGTTACTACAAAGCAATCGCTTTTCACAGAATTTTATACATCTGAGCAATGACAATAAAACTTATTGACTGATGGTACCTGGCCAAAATTTATCTTGGTATAGCGTGTTCTCACGCAAATACTGTCAGTTCGCCTTTTCAACTGACTTCAAAAAAGGAGGTTTTCAATTCGACTGTATGTTTTTTTTAATATGTATGTTACGCGATTACTCCGCCAATGATGATTTGATTTTGATGATTATATTTTTGTTTGGTAGGTTATACTTCAGAGGTGGTCCCATATACATTTTATCAAAATCAGTTCAGTAGTTTGGTTTTTAAATCAAAATTACTGGAAAAATAAAACAAGAAAATATGGAGATGTCATCAAGGTAGACGAAATTGAAGTGTTTTTTTTTTAAAAGCGTGTTATTGTATAAAGAAATTTTAGAAATCGTACCATTTGAATTAATGTTATTCCTTAAAGAGCTTGAAAAAGACACATGTATAAGTTACAATTTGAAATTTTCAGAGAGCTACGGAAGCCGCTGTCTTCTAGTTTAGATGAGGACGGTCTAAACACCCTGCAGTACACTGAAATAGCAACAGTGCTCCATCCACTTTTTACCCATATCATGGTTGACTTGTAACATATCATGTGATAGTTATTCACTCATATCAAATTGTTGGATCTCTTTGTAATGTTATAGTGTGTTAAGAGAGTGGTAAGCGATTTAAGGGCGCTGCTGTTTTAAATTACCTGTTTTTACCTAACTCTGACACTGATCTTTTTACTATAAATGACTAGTTGATTTTAGTTCACTTTTGGCCATAACCAATCTCTTTCTGAACAGACCAACGCATTTGCGCAAACCACGGCAGACTGCATTCTTGCCAACGAGAGAAAGCTAGAGAGTATATTAACCTCTATCTCATTGGTCCACCTTGAATCTCCAGCAACCTTATTTTGAAATCAATCGGAATGGTTTCGATTCGATAACTATAACATTTCTCTCTCCCGTTATCCTGAAAGTAGAAGCACAGAATAAATAATATTACTACGTACAGAAAGTTCATTCCACAAAGGAATTCAAACTCTCAGGACTCTATCTACTAGGAAATAAAGTAGCAATTCAACTCGCACAGCGCTAGATACCGCTCGCTAAATTCACCTAGATATACCGCTCTCTTTCTATCACGTATGCTTAGTTACGTGCGACAAGGCTAGCGTGCGGGCGGCCACTGACTTCATCCTTGCAATGTCCTCCCGGACGGAGCGCCGGCCGAACATACCTAAACTGCGGAGTGACACCCCCCTGGTAGAAGGCAGATGAAAAGAGATGGTGATAGTGTTTTGCGAAACGAAATCTTCAAATTAAGTTAAGAGAGATATTAGAATATGAGAGCAGGGGCCGTACTGTGACATTTAAAAATCACTCTTTCGGTTCAGCTGCCGGCGCTGCATGACCCAGAACCGTATCGCAGGACGATAAAATTCACAATCGCCTCGCGTCTGCGGCTAAACCTAACAATCATGGTTTAAAGATATCACGGTACGGGCCCAGCACCCCTATTCAGAATGGCGTCGGAAACTTCCGATTCGAATTTCGCTTCTGTATAAGGTAATAATAAGGTATACGACCAAGAGCGCCACTCCTAATCAATAATAGTCGGTAGGACGTAGAAATTATGGAATTCTAGTCAGTAGGTAAGTAGTTTACAGCTGAGATAATTCTACATGCTTTGTTAGTAAAAAAATGCTCAATGACATGTTTATACAGGGTTAATTAAAAATCCCTTGCTACTTTAGTAATTTCCGCAAGTTAAAATTATACATTTGATGACATAGAATCAGTTTGTGCTGTCTTATGTGGCATACAGTACAATAGAAATAGTGGATTTTTCTGGCTACAATTTTCAAGACCGATTGAATATAAATCTTTCGAGCCAATGGGGTCCATTTGGGTCAACATTCACGACATGTCGCGGTAGACTTTGTGATTGTGCGTCAAAATTGAAAGCGCGCGCGCAAGTATCCCGAGTTGCACTGTCTCGTACATGGTGACCCCTAGTTGCCACAGATGTTTAATTACCTTGTCGAGGTGAAAGTCAAGGAAAGGAATTGTATTATGTACATATCAATCATACGTCTTAGGAGTATTATAATAACGTTAGTACAAAATGTTTGTGAGATATGTAGCTAGTCATTTACTTTAAGTTCTGTTTAAATTATTTATGGTTAGTGTGTTGAGTAAGTGTAAGTACCAAGTAGCTTGTTACTTCACTTTAGATTGAACAACTTTATCTGCTTTACTGTGCGAGACATACATTTCAGCTAAAATAGTTTGTACATAAATTATACACTGACGAAAGTATTTAGTATTTAAACTAACTACTGCACATCCATCTTGTACCTTTTTTATTTTAAGGTGGTTTTATAAGAGTCATATAGACTTCACAAATTGTAGCCTTTAGCCATTAGGGTTACGCATACCGGCATTACTATACTAAGCCGAAAGAAGGCCATTGTACTCATCATTTTTTACTATGGGCCCAACCCTAATCTGCGAAAAATTTCTAGTGTTCTAACTTTTCTACGAACTTAATTCGTCGACTGGTATTTATATATGGAAAATCAATTTTTTTTCGCGTTATATTTATTAAAATTTGTTTACAATGACCTGCTTTCGACTTAGTACTACCGATATGCGTAAACCTGTGCAATATCAGTAAAAAAATCGACAGCCGACTTTGCTTCCACCATTTATGCAAAAAATTATTGGTTGTGGTAAATAACGTGGTCATAATGGTTCTTGTTACCGCCTTAAAAGTAATGGGATCTTGGATAAAAAAGGTGCAGTATCATAAACTCATGTATTTGGCATAATTATGTCACAGAGAATGGTCCCAAACCACAACGGATTTTTCACAATTAAAATAGCAATAATTCATAAGCAATTTGCTTTTACAATTTATGCATATTATGTTAGATTTAAATTAATATATACAACACTTCAATTATTTCATTATTATGTAAAGACAATACAATTTGTACAAAATAAACAATGACTTAGAAAATCCTGCACAAAATTCTATTTACAATATAGCTTTGGAGGCTGTGAATCATAAAAAATCTTTTAATTAGAGAGTAAACTTAGTTTTAGTATCACACAAACCCAATTAAAACACATAATAAAATAGCTAGCACCTCTAAATATTTTAGATCTATCGGCAAAAAATAATCGCACCTTACTCCAAACACTTCTCTATTTTATTTCCAAAATGTAATCTTGATTGAAAAATGCAAATTTATGATATTTTCAATAGGCATTCCGTATAGCAAAAAAATTTTAAAACAGGCACGAGAACAATAAGCCTCATCAAAAAAGAGCAGTACATAATAATATTTTTAAAAAAAATTCGAAATACAGAGTTTCAACAACTTTTTATAGAACAATTTTGTAATCCAATGAAGTATTGGCTGGCTGGTAGAAACTAGACGGCACTTGCCTTAGTTTTACCAAAATTACATAGCGTTATTGTTCTTTGAATCTGAAATAATATAAATATTTCACAATCTCAGCAATCAGTAACTATGCCATGGCACTTTGACCTATTTTAACTCAATATCAAAGGCTCTTACATTGTTTTCTGTAGTCTTATAATTGTCAATAAGAAACTGAAGTGCACAATATAATTTAGTGATTATTTACCGCCATATATATTTAAACGGAGTTTCAAATTAATACATTATAAGTAAAATTATTACCGTTTATGTTAATTTTAATAATGTATCTGTTGGTACAGCTGATTTTTCCCCAGTTCTGGCATGCAATATGAACTTTTCCTATTGTTAAAAAATATTGTGTAACTGATAGACCATTTGAACTACTCTTTGATACGGAAGCATAGTTTTAAAACACTTCAGTGTCTTTATGAGCATTATGCATAAGAAATTGTACAAATATATACCAACACATACTAAGAATACGCATTTACACACTCTTGGTATGGCTACACTCTTGTACCATGTCGCGAGCCATTCCCGAGATGTGGTGGCAAACCATAGCTTCCCTATCGCAGCCTCGTAAGTGCCTCGAGAAATTCAAATTGTTATAATATCCTAGTCTGGAAATATTCATAATACCTAACACATTTAACATTTGAAATGATTGATTGAAAAATTACTGCCTTTAATATTTCTAAACCCTAGTTAAGCTAGCTGCAACGATGCTCTACAAACGACTTATCTGTGGCGAATAGCGATGGAGCCACAATAGTTCCTAAACTAAACTGATAGCATAGCAATTTTGGTTCCCTAATTTCTCCAACACAGCTCGCACAAATAAGTTATGATTATTCAATGTTAATGTTTTTGTCATATTTGGAACGTACCCAAACTACGTCACTCATTTTTTACGAATATTTACCCTAAATTTAAATAAAATTTACAATCTGAGCTTATTTTCTAGCCATATCTAGCCATAAAATAGCTACCTTTACCCCAGTGGCTGACGTATCAGTGCGGCCGCCTGTGAGTTTAAAAAGCGCTACACGCTGCGCTCCATATTTGAATATAGCTCGAAAAGGCGTGAGATTTCACTAGAGGATATTGACTATGTGACGAAAACCTAAGCCCCCTCCCCCTGAACGGGTCACGTAGTATGGGTAAGTTGTAAGTTCTCTTTCCAATGATACAGTGCTGTGCAAAAACACCAAGACAATATTGTTATGTGAATATAATATAACATCAAACACATTATTTGTTTTTTATTTAGATTTAGATAAGCCCATAGTACTAAAGCTTCAATTTAAAACTCATGTTGATTCCACATTTATATCTTTTCATTGCATAATGATCACTTACTTTAGAACTCCTGTGCAAAACGTCAAGTTTTTTGAGGCACTGATTTAGGTTGTGTATTGTAAGTGTGTTGTGTGTGTGGAATAGTTTTATAAATTCTGCTATCGATATGGTATAAGAATAACAATTGATTCATAGATAGAACTCCCAATGTAGTAGTTTTGGCGGGAACACGGAAAAATCATGTCGCTGCATTCTATTCTTTTCTCAAACTTGTGCTTTTTCGCGAATTAATGATTAAAAATGGTGGTGTTTCATTAATTGAGTGTTGAATTTCATGCACGAGTGTGGGCAAGTGATATAATGTGGTGAAACATGTCTTTTCGTGTTGTTTTCATAACTCCGTAAAAGCCCATAGTAAAGTCGCCACAACTTTACTAGGGCATGACTGTGAGTAATTTCGTGTGAATATCTGTGATTTTATTTATGACATATATATTTGACTTACATACTATGTAAACTTGAAATTGCATAAAACTTGACACTGGCTGAATGCACAAAGTGCGAAGCCAAAAACCAAGAAAAAAAAGCTCCCAATGTCCAAAATTATGCAAGCTGCATTGCTAGGTATATCACCCTGCTGACCTCTGCCCTGACAATATCTAATGACCTAGGTTAGACCGATGAATGTAGTTATGACTTTTCATTACTTTGTAACAAAACGAGACAGCACCACTTTCGTTGGCGTTTCTTTAGCCGTTCTTTACCCAGCATCGTTATAAATCTGCATACATACACTTTGATATATGACTATTATGGTAATATTCACAAGTTTTTATTGCATATTTTGTAACCCAAGTAATACTATTTTTTTTTTAATGTCCCTGCACTAACTTTATACAACCTTCACCTACTTATATAATTTGTTTAGCCAATTGTTCACTGTAAACAGTATTGCTTAAGGTCGCAATACAAGCATACTCACTAATCCAAGCACAAATGCAAACACAAGTTTGAGGTTTGATCCAATGTGTAGCCACTCTGGCATCTGGGACTTGACGAGTTGCTCTGGTTGTGTGGGGAGTAGGAGAGCTGTTATACAGCATAAACTCACTGCTACTGCTACCACATTTACTGGTTGAGGTTCTCTGGAATTGAAATAAATAATATAACTTATAATTATATTTACAGAATGAAGTGTTAATAAACAATATAACTTATAATTGCATTTACAAAATGAAGTATTGATTTTAACTGAGCGGTGATGGTTGCCGATGTTATGTTGGAGAATAAGATGATATCCGGATCAGCCGGTACATGTGATTAACAAAAAAGTGTTAAAAGTCAGTTAGTTTATTTTTTTACATTACAAAGAGTGTATTCTGTCTTGTGTATCAAATAAATAAATAACAAGGATTCAGTATGTTCTATGAGGTCTTATATAACCATCAAATATTCAATTATAAAAGACATTGATTACAACTTATCTGGAAATGGGAGCCTCAAGATAATGGTTATGTGTTTACAAAATTATCTGATAGGCGTTATTATCCCGTAAGATCAACATATAAACACAACTTAATCTTACCAACCTCAAACTTGAAATACATAGCTTGGGGCCATGCTCGATGGCAGTCATAATATTTAACAAACTTTCTGCTCAGATTAAAGACATGGAAGATGAGGCCACATTTTTAATAGTGCATAAAGAAATACTAGTGAAGAAATGTTACTATACTTTAGACAAATTCTTATCAGATAAATGAATTAACAACGGAATAGAATAAGCCGCTCCTCACAATATTGCTATACCCCAATGGGTTCATTGTCGGTACCTCCATAAAATGTGCTAAATAAGATCTGCATGTATTATATAAGTTACATAATGTTTGCAATAAACCATTGAGTATTGAGCGTCTACCTATTCATCGGTTTGCTAACTAATCAATAGTTGAAGAATTTCAACAGACACAGATCAGTGATGTGCTATTGTGTCATACAAAGGTCAGGCGCATAACAGGTCATGCACCTAATTATAGTAATGTAAAATAAAACCCAACCTGATGTGTGATGTATGAGGATGGTTGCATGTGACTCTAGAATGATCTTCAGCAGTTCTAGCCGGAACAGCTCTGGACACCAGAGGGTGAAAGCTGTCACCAAAGCTTTCCGGATTACTGCTTGAAGGTTCGCCTTCTATTAGTTTTGTGGGTACATCTCTTTTACCCAAAGCCTGAAAAATAGTGTTTCCAGTGTTTATAAACTTATAGATATTAATTATTAATCTTCGAGTTCCAATTCAGCATTTATTTACTTATTATTTAAGAATCTTATTCATAAAAGTGTTACAAAGAAGGTACACAAGTGTCTGAGATAATTTATGCTTTCTGCAATCTTGCAGTTTCCAAATATTTTTTTGGGATCTTATTCAATATTTATTAAATATCCTAGATGTTAAAGGTAAGAAACAGTTACTTTTGTATTTACAAGTTTGTAAAAGAAGTTGTATAGTATAAGTTAGTATCAAAACAATTTGATAGATTTTATTAGGGTTCATTGTTCAATTTGAAAGTGTAAACAATGTAATGTTTCATCATTTCAAGCTACTCCAATGATCTTACCTGCTGGGTATTGCTATCGTACATAGTTATCCGAAACTTATCTGTGGTGTCACAATGGGACACAGATGGTTGGGTGTACCTCACCACAATATCGATGCAACTCTGTGGTGCGATCATTCCCTCAGGGTCGATCACAGTAAACTTGTTAGGCGACGTACAAAGAACTAGAATAGAAAGTTAATTTTAATAATACCACGTTATTTCCTTACGTCTATGGTTATTTCGACACATCACGGAAGTAACAAACCATACCTTTAAAATTAACAGAGAAATCGTAAGGATTATACACAGTTAATAGCTGCTTATGTGTATGTCTAGCATTGAGGTAGAATTCTAGCGACACAGGAAAAACGAATACTGGGAAATTTTTCATTTTAAATTAAATTTCGCGATCAACACAAAAGAAAAACAATAACAATTCCAACACATTCGCACAACAGGACTGCCAGCTGACAACTTGACTCTGACTGACTGACAGACATAACATGATGACAATGACAGCAAAGTCACAAATGAAGTTAAAAAAAAGTAGAATCAATGGCAGCACAAAATTAGAGATACAATAGAATCATAGACAATGTTATTGGTTTGCTGTGTCTAACAATAACTCATTATAAGTACACTACTCACCGCTAGATGGCGGAAAACGTAAGGAGCTAGGGAGTTTTGGCGGGAATACGGAAAAATCATGTTGCAGCATTCTATTCTTTTCTTAAACTTGTGTGTTTTCGCGAATTAAACTTGTGGTGTTTTATTCATTGAGTGTTGAACATGCACGAGTGTAGGCAAGTGGTATAATGTGGTGAAACATGTCTTTTCGTTATGTTTTCAAAACTCCGTAAACGCCCGTAGTGAAGTCGCCACAACTTTACTAGGGCATGACTAAGTCTCGACTGTGACTAATATCGTGTAAGTGACTGTAATTTGATGACATATATATTCAATTTGATACTTTATATTTATACATTTGAAAATGTATAATACTTCATAATCATCAGCCCGGAGACGTCCACTGCTGAACGAAGGCCTCCCCCTTAGACCGCCACACTGTACGACAACCTGCCATTTGCATCCACCGGTTGCCCGCGACTTTTACAATGTCGTCGGTCCACCTAGTTTAGTTTGCTAGAAATCCAGCAAATGCGCAAACGTTCCCCCAGCAAAAACTTGAATATCTCGGAGGTCTTATGACAAACAAATTCCATTCTAGCACAAACATTTACGAACAAATATGATCTAATTCGTGGCATACTTTTTTTTCTCGAAAGTCCTTTCTTTAGAAAAAAGTGCCGCTGGGGGAACGTTCCCCTGGCGGAATCTCTATTTTGCAGATATCTCAAAAATGCCTGGATGAACAAATTTCAAATTACCACAAACATTTACACGACGTCATGATCTAATTATTTGCCATAACCAAAATTAGATTTTCGATACTTTTCCGCCAGGAGTACGCACACATCCACGGGGGCATTTTAGGGCGCGATATGACATATCTCCCTCCTTATATATATAATATCATTGCTTATAGATAAATACGTAAATAGCTCCATAATACACTTAATTATGTTCTATCTGTGAGATATTCACATACAATACAACTCCGCGATACTTGCCGAGTCGGGCTGTCCTTACAAATATAACGCAAGAAGAAGAAACAAAATTCGTGGTCTGTATCAAATTTATTCAAGGATAAATTTTAAAGTAATAAATATTTGTCTACTATTTACTACTAGCATTATAAATACTTAATTACACACCATTCAAGATGGACTTCCTAAAATGAGACTTATCCAATAAACGTTTTACAAAATCAATGCTTACAAATTTAAATACCCCTTTGGCCTTTTGCCTGACTTAAAAACGCCAAGTTACATGAGTTTTAGTTAATGATGCCACATATAGCATGTTTGTACTACGGCGAAGTTATGACTTGTGACTGTTAAAGGCTTAGGACATTTCCCATATGCAGGTGTACAACAGTGGTACAAATGTCCCATACCTCATTGTATGACTACTTATGCTGCGTTCCGTAATGCGCTAAAAGTGATAATATCACGAATCCGACCAAAGTGACAAGTATTACTCGATCAAGTCAAAGCCCTTATTTTGTGACTATTCAATTTGGTCGGTTTCGCGATATTATCACTTTTAGCGCATTACGGAACGCAGCATTAGTCGAATTCAATATCTATAAACGGACTAAACTGACATTTCGAGTGTTGCTACTTTTTGGTAAAATTTAAATATAGTGCTGGGATAAAAAGATTAAGTTTTAACTTATGTCATAGATTAAGGTAGTATACTAATTTATGCTTATGTTAAGAAACTTAATCATTTCACAACAGGGCGTACATCAAACCTTTTAAGAGAATATTCTGTACATCAAAACTAATAACTTCTTAAAATCACGAAAAAAAAAACAACTGTTCCATACAAACAGTTCATCCACCTAGGCCAAAATGTCACATGCCTTTAAGTAGCGTTTTTAAGTAAGCTCCAAAATTAGTAAATTTGGTTAACTACCATCATATTAAAGCCAGAAGAAAATAAATAGACATAAATTTATACAGAACCAATAAACAGAACCATAATTTCTAATAATAGATTAGGCGAATTCGAATTTAAAATCTAGAAATCAACTGTCACATAAGCTACCACAGTCTCTTCACATGTTTATGATTCACGAAAAGTGAAAAATGTCGTTGCCGTTCTATTTTCCCTTTCCTTACGCCTTACTTAATCCCTACTTAAGTTAACAAACGTTAATTTAACTTTATGCAAGTGTTTAATGTATAATTGCAGTAAAAACTTCGTCTACGTCGACCGATATGCCTATTTAAATTTATGGCTATGCAAAAATTAGAAATTAATAGGTAGTCTATCGTTCTAAATACTAGCAATCCTGTAGTACTTCTGAGGATGATTGGATAAATTCATCCAATAACGTGATTTACGGTTCTCCCTTGTTTCGTATAACAACGTTTCCTATTATTACACTTGATATAATTTCAGTTCATATAAAATCAGTTCGCATAATTATTCTTTTCATCTAATATTTATTTACTATAATTCTATTTTGCATAATCATTAATTTCACATAATTGTTCACTTTGTATAGTATTGTTTGACAGAATATTCATTTCGAAAAATTATACTTGACCTAATATTTAACTGACGCATGTCGCCTGACTCGGTTCTGTCAGTGGAGGAGACTCCGGGTGGGCTCCCGCCAGAAAATCTTTTTTCTCCCGCGCTTTTTATATACACTCTAGGGGTAGGTACCACTAGCCTAGGTCGGGGTGCTCTGGTTCGGATCTATCAGCCATTTCGAACCTAACCAACTAAGTCGGGTACATGAAATAGGATTAGATAAAGCAAAAATCACACCAAATGAATATTATATCAAATAAACATTATACTATTTGAACATTAGCGCAACCGTTGTTATATTAAACAAACGTTATTTGAAACAAAAATTATGTGAACTAAAAATATACGAAACGATTATTATACGAATGGTTGTTCGATGAAGTGAAATTATATGAATCGTCGGGCACCCGTGATTTACAGTATTGCCAGGAGAGAAAAAGTTTCCGTATCAAGACTTTTTGCCAAACTATCCAATTAACAATGGAAAATAGATATCTAACCTGAATCGGCATTGCATTAGTTAAACACAACCAAAGTTTTATTATATAAGTGAAATATAAATAAAATTATCAAAATATGTAATTAGATGGGTAGCAACAGTGCTGAAAACCATCTTCATTAGTGCTGTAGGCATCGTTGCTGTATTTCGGATCGCGCCCGTTAGGAATCAACAAACTCGGAGAGCAATAAGATGAAAAAGCCTACAATTTGCTCAGGCAGGAACAGGCAACAACGATTTTTTTACATAAATGATTACTGTAATATAAATGGCGTTTACTATGAACTAAGGGCCTAAACATATGCAGCGGCGCAGACACAAAAAAATAGCGGCCGCAGCACCGCGCCGCCGTATTATATAAAAGCGACCAGGCTGCCGCACATTTTGCAAGCACGACCGGCCGCCTCAAATGCAGGGATAGTACTGAACCATGGTTAAGGAGTTGTGATGAGCGACTTGCGGCCGTAGCTCCTATTTTGCGGACGGAGTGTGTGTCGTCACGCTTATTTGCTCAGTCTGCTAATGACCGCCACACGTAACGGCCAATCAAATGATTTTTAGTGTTTTTACCCGGTAAAAGTAAAAATGAAATGAGTAGTCTGTTTCTTTATGTTAAAATGACCGTGGAAAAAAATACCAAACCATGATTAGCGTCTCATTTCATTCATAAGTAATTTTATTTGTATATTTTGTGATCTGTTCTATAGAATTTAAAAACGCGACATCTAGCGTGATACTGAGAATTAAGTGTTAATTCAGCTAAGTTATTAGTACACTTCTCAAAAACTTTTCCTGAATACACCGCTAGATGGCAGTAGAATTTGCCACCCCTCCCGCAAACCTGCACCTCCCCGCATGGTCACGCGCCTATCTAAGGAAAAATCCTTTGATCACATCTCTGCTTCTATTACTCTGTGTACTGAACAGTGAACACGTACAAACTCGTAAGCGCAGCCGGCCGCGTGGGAGCGGCCGAGCTAGCTGCTGTAGCTATAATAGGCTAGATGACTGGTTTTTTTTATTGTCCTATTAAAATATGGCCCATAAATATAGCTGATTAATGAAAAGAAAATGAAAATCTGATCAAAAATAAGCAACTTATAAGCATTTTAATATCATGCTAGACAGAGAGGCGAAACGGCAAATCGTGACGTCACTTCTCAGTACGCCATTTAAATTATATTCTGACAAGTAAGGCGTGACGTAATTTTTGTTTTGTGGGAAAAGGACAGAGTTGTCTCTAACGAAAACTTTAAATGCTCATATATCAGAACATTATTAACCGATTTGAATTATTTTTTCAATAAACATACTATATTTACTTAAATTCTTCATCAAAGCTATTGGTTTCAACGATATAAACATCAGTCATCTACCCTATACGTCGCTTATGGTCTTGTGTAATCTCGCAGTGATATAATTAGGCCCTAATGGTCAAAAAATATTAAACGCTATTAAAATCACTGAAAAAAGTGTTTAATTAAATATCTACTATTTTAAGGTCTTCCTGCAACGCCTAGCATGCGCCTTACGATACAATTTTACCGTGTCGTTAACTCATGCAAAAACGAGACAAACTTATACATGTCGTAGCCTTGTCCTGTTTTTAAAAATAAAGAAAAAAAACACGGGCCGCACTCTAGGCCTGCTGGACTTTCATAGCTCTTATACAAACAAACTAGTTACAATTTCCGGGAACTACTCGTCCGATTTGACCATGTAAAGTATATTTAAATTAGCAATATGAACCGGAATGCAAAAAAAAAGAAATAAAAAATCTTTCTAAAATCGACTCAAACCAAGTGGCACCAAATTATTACATTATCAATGAGTGAGTTAGTTATAAATCTGAATCCCATTAACTTTAGTCAAAGAAATGTTTTAAAAGACGGCGTTTCCTCTTTTACGTAAAAAAAAAGTGTACATAAAAACAGAAAAATACAGATCGATTTGCCTACCTTCCTCTTTTTCGAAGTCGGTTAAAATGACCCGGTGTCCAGGCCACTATTTAGGCTTGTTCTCAGACCAAATAAAAAAGTTAAGCCGGAACTCCGCGAACAGAGAAGTGAGGCCAGTTTTCCAAACATGTGGTGCGTGGCCCGGTGTTGCCATTATAGTTCAAAATACACCAAAATTAAAAAATAACGTTACCAATTTAATTACGTTATCACACGATATAACAAGTGTCCATCAGGGCTAGGAAGCGCACCGCGAGAAAATTTTGTTGTATCTTTATGTCGTGCGAAAACGAGACAAACTTATACAGATTTGTAGCCTTGTCCTGTTTTTAAGAATCGAGAAAATTTATTCGCGGTGCGCATCCTAGCCCTGCTGGTTAGACATTCCGACGTAAGGTGTCGGTACATACTAGTCGCGGTAGTGAAAAGGAAAGAAAACTCAAGGCATAGTTTCGTTGTACGTGTGTGTGTGTTAATGTGTATGTACACGGCGAGGCTTAATTTTACTGGCCTCACTTCGCTGTTCGCAGAGTTCCGTCTTAAATTTTATTTGGTCTGAGGTTTTTTTTGAATAAATATATGTATATTAGGTTACTCTTTACGGTAATACTAACCCAAAAAAAAGATTATTATACTCATCTTTACGAACAATTTTTACAAGGGCGCCGAACCAGAAATCACGATACAATAATCAGCTGATCTTTATAATAATGTAATTTACCCTGAACGATATGTATAGAACAGCTGTTTCTTTGCCCCCCTGGGCCGGGTATAGGTCGACTACTGTTCACTCCCTTTTGCCATTCTTCAACACATCTGTCAGCTGTCACCTATATCACCTGTCAACCTGTCAAAGGCGAGCTCGCGCCTTTTCCATCGAGGTGACAGGAACAGTCACTTTTAAAACCAACGAACAAGTAAGTTACTTCGGGCAATAAATCAAATCTTTTCAGTGTGAGAGCGGTGTTTCAGGTTCATTTTGGTCCTTCGAGCCGGATATTACCGGTTTTTTTTTCTAAATGTAATCGAATTGGAGCCTTGGTCATATAGTCGAGTCGAGGTCTTGTTAGGACAGGCTCCAATTCGATTACAACTACAAAAAATTACAGTAGTTGACCTACACCCGGCCCAGGGGATCATGATCCCCAAAGAGTGTTTGGTCACCGGATTTATCGAAACTATAGTTGGAGTATCCGATTTAATTAAAAGTTAGTATTGCAGTATAAATAAAACAAAAACCTCTACCTCTTTCTTGTTGTTCTCTTTTTGGCTTAGTACTGTCGCTTCGCGTAAACCCTTATTTAGCCTTTAGTTGGTTTACAGTTCAGTTCTCTTACTCCAAAAACTCTAGTTATTTAACCATCGATCAAAGAAACAGCACATATCGCACGCCGTAAAAGCAATGCAAAAATTATGGCACATCTAGCAAATAGCAACTCTATGCTAATAATTTAAGGTTCAAGATGCAAAGCGACTAAAATGACTAAAAGTGACCAAGTTGCAAGCAAATTGTAGCAATGACGCGTTTTGTCAGAGTCTAGGTGGGACACATTCAGGCGGACGGAATGAGATCCTATTGCTACAATATTTTCAAATCAACATTCTAAATCCAAATCGGACAAATTTTAAGTCGTAAGCCACACAGCAATGGCATCAGGCGCGGACATGGCACGGGCTCCATTCAGATTTTATACGTGATACATTGCAATAAGGCACAAATTAGAACACAACGAACGACTTTCCTCGGACATGCATCGGGCGTAGACGAGCCCGATGACGTCATTCAGTGTGTGTCTTATTTCAATGAGTTTAGTATGTATTTTGTTTGTTTAGTATGGACCTGGGTATGTCCTTAAACTGCAACCAGACCCACCGGAGGACGGGAAGCAGCGTCCTCTTGGTTAACGGTGGTGACCATTCTGCGATCCCCAAGCCGCCTGCCAAGCGTTGGGATTATGGCAACACCTCTCTATTGGGAGGCCTTCGTCCAGCAGTGGACGTCTTATGGCTGACGACGAGTATGTATTTTAAATGCAGCGGCAAGCCGCCCGTGCCATTTCTGTGTAGCTTGCGCCTTATGGGGATCTTCATTGCCCTTTTTTCACGCCAGATGGCGCTTCGTCGACATGGCCATTGGAAACTGTCAGTACAATACATTTAGTAACCTATAAATCATTAATTTTTAGTTTTCTCGAAATATGCCTCTGTTAGCTATTAAATTAAAATTAAAAATTCATTTATTGCAGGTAAAAAGACCCATATCAAAATTACAATTATACAAGAACGTACCAACCCCGGTGAACACCTATGTCCAAATGATTCAACATTAAAAAAAAAGTGGGAAAAGGCTATTGGCGTCGCAAAGATTTTGTACTGACACATCAAAGCAGATTTTGCCGGAATATAACAATAATTAACTATAATGATGACCAACCAGTTTTATAGCAAAAAGTAAGATAAAATCTCATGTAAACAAAGCGACAACGATTTGACAGCAGCCATCTCACCGCTGGCGCCCTCTGCACTGAGCTTTGCTTCTGGATCCCCATTCCAATCGGAAAGGTCATCGCTCGGAAACTACACTATCTGTCTCTGTCATTCTCGTTACAGAAGACGGAGATGGCGAGAGTAGTTCTCGAATCGAATCCGCAGCGCGAGTAGTCGTCGGTATAGCAGATTTATTCAAACGAATTTGAGAATATACCGATTTTTATCAAATTTTACCGATTTAAATGTAAATGTATGTCAACTATAACGATCGAGAACAGTACTCAAGCTGCCGATATGTCTAGTCTAGTTTTTTAGTTTTAGATTAAAGGCTGTTTCTGTGATCGTAAGAGTAAGTTTACTGGTAAGGGTAGAGCATGGCCACGGCCGGGTCCTCCGTCTCGAAGGTGATGAGGACGTCCTTGAACTTGTCCAGCAGCTGCATCAGCTGCGACCGGCTCACGTTCTCCATGAACATTATCTCTTCCAGGTGCTGCTCGCCGCGGAGGTAGCCTGCAACATTCATAACAATATTATAATTATTGACCGAAACGAAGTAAAGGTTTCCGAGTCTAAGGCACAGGCCACACAGAAATAGCGTCGCGCGCGGACATGGCAAAGGCGCTTGCGATTCTCTTCAAATTTTATACTAAGCTCATTGAAATAAAAAATATTGAAACTAAGAAATTGGCCTGCGAGTAAGGGAGCAAGCCAGCATTTAGGCGTCCACTGCTGGACGAAGACCTCCCAATAGAGGGTGTCGCCATAATCCCCACGCTTGGCAGGCGGCTTGGGGATCGCAGAATGCTCACCACCGTTAACCAAGAGGACGCTGCTGCCCGTCCTCCGGTGGGTCTGCCGAACCGCTGTCCGATCTTTATGCAATTTTGTAAGCAATTGCAAATACAATTATCAAGATCAAATATGACCCAAATTAGTCCTGGAGCTTGGAAGATGTGGGGTCGCGAGGTCTCAGTTCGCTGTAAACTACTATAGTGGGACATCGCCCCGCGCGCCGCGCTTGTCTTCCTTCTTACTTAAACGGTCCCACTATAGTTATTTGGTAATTACTATAGAAACAGGAGCTCATTATATAAATGGTGGAGCTAAATGGAATAAACTTAAGATCTACCCATAAAGTGAACGCGCACGAGTCCGTCACGTCGCAGCTCGCCGGCATGTTGGAAGCTGGACACAGTACACGGTACCTTTCTTGTGCAGTTGCGCGAGCAGCAGCAGGTCTCGGTGGTCCTGCGAGGCGGGCACGGCCTCCAGCGCGGCGCGCTCGTCCGCCGTGAACGTGTCCAGCAGCGACTCGGTGCGCGGCGGGGACGCGGCGCGCGCGCACGCGTCCGTCACGTGCAGCTCGCCGGCATGTTGGAAGCTGGACACAGTACACGGTACCTTTCTTGTGCAGTTGCGCGAGCAGCAGCAGGTCTCGGTGGTCCTGCGAGGCGGGCACGGCCTCCAGCGCGGCGCGCTCGTCCGCCGTGAACGTGTCCAGCAGCGACTCGGTGCGCGGCGGGGACGCGGCGCGCGCGCACGCGTCCGTCACGTGCAGCTCGCCGGCATGTTGGAAGCTGGACACAGTACACGGTACCTTTCTTGTGCAGTTGCGCGAGCAGCAGCAGGTCTCGGTGGTCCTGCGAGGCGGGCACGGCCTCCAGCGCGGCGCGCTCGTCCGCCGTGAACGTGTCCAGCAGCGACTCGGTGCGCGGCGGGGACGCGGCGCGCGCGCACGCGTCCGTCACGTGCAGCTCGCCGGCATGTTGGAAGCTGGACACAGTACACGGTACCTTTCTTGTGCAGTTGCGCGAGCAGCAGCAGGTCTCGGTGGTCCTGCGAGGCGGGCACGGCCTCCAGCGCGGCGCGCTCGTCCGCCGTGAACGTGTCCAGCAGCGACTCGGTGCGCGGCGGGGACGCGGCGCGCGCGCACGCGTCCGTCACGTCGCAGCTCGCCGGCATGTTCCACACGGTCGGCGGCTGGAAGCTGGACACGGACCTACTCATTATACTGTGCGCACAACATGACGACTAAATAAAAATAAATAAATATTGGTGGACATTTCACACAGCACATTTAACCCCAAACTAAGCAAAGCTTGTGTACTACGGGAACCAGATAGCTGATAAAATACATATACTGTATTTTTGTAAATACATACTTATAATAATACATGCATCCCCCAAACATAGAGATTCCTATCTCTATATTTCAGATAGTTGATACTATGCTTACCTATATACTTTTTATTTGGTAAATAAATTTTAAAACACATGCAACCCCCGTACATAAAGTAAAAACCTTTTGTGGAAAAACAGCGCAATGAGCAATTTTATGTCTGATGAAATATGAAGGTGAGATAAAAGTTTTGGCACGAATTATAACTCGTGGCGTAGCTTGTCTAGGTGATTATAAACGATCACCGATGTTAAACAACGGACGGTCCAGTCAGTCTTCGGATGGGTAACCGCGAGTGGCATTTATTTCTGAGCGCTACCGTGGGTCGGATGACACGTTAAATTGTAGGTCCCGGCTGTTTGCTCTAGTTTCTATAACAACAATCGTCAGCCATGTCAGAGGCCTTCGGGCGGCACATTAACTCTGACACTAGGGCTGGCCACTCAGCCTATACGAACTTACTTACTTTTTTTTATAACGACTTGCCTTAAAACGTAAACATGCGTTATTTGTGAGTGTACGCGAATATATCACGCGCAGTGTATGAAGGTTTTCCAATAGGTGTACCGACGACATTGTGGAAGTAGCGGGCAACCGGTGCACCGTTTGCAACCTGCCATCTGCATCCACCGCGATGGAGCAAATGGCAGGTTGTCATACAGTCTGGTGGTCTAAGGGGGAGGCCTTTGTTCAGCTGTGGACGTCTCCGGGCTGATGATGATGATGCGAATGTACGTAAGTTTGTTGCTGCAAATGGCTGTATCAGTTCATGGAAATTTATTTAAAACAACAGAGATAGCTTGTAGCCTGGATTTACGCAAAGGCTTTATACTTTTTATCTCAGATAAATGTATGGTTCCCAGAATTGGTTAGAACAGGGAGTGGAAACCGCAAGCCGTTGCTAGTATTGTAAATATAAAAGTTTGTTATTTTTGAGAAATATCTTTCTTCAGCTGAGGTCTCCGCGAACCAAATCAGTCTTGTTAATAATAGTAATAAAACGCTTTAAAAAAAATACAACCTACTACAACTTACCTGGATGACATCTTAAAATTTTCTAGTAATTTTGATTTAAACACCAAACTACTGAACCGATTTCGATAAAATTTATATGGGACTACCTCTGAAGTCATCATCATCATCAGCCCGGAGACGTCCACTGCTGCACGAAGGCCTCCCCCTTAGACCGCCACACTGTACGACAACCTGCCATTTGCATCCACCGGTTGCCGGCGACTCACCTCTAAGTATTACCTACCAAACAAGTTCAACAAAATCAGTTCATAATTGGCCGGTCATCGCGTAACATACATACAAAAATATAAAAAAACATACAGTCAAATTGGGAACCTCATTTTATGTAGTCGGTTGAAAACAAAAGCTTTATTGCTTACCTCATTTCACTTTGCAGCTTCAAATTTAGCGAGACGCCATTTTTCCTGTCGATCCCACGGCTTCCATTAAACTTGACCTTCGGACACACATCATGATCCTCAAACTTGTCCTCATCGCTGCTCGCGCCTCTATGCGAGAGATTCTCGATCTCCTTCAATGACAAATCCGACAACCTAGACGGGAGAACTTTAACTTTGTCTCCTTTATCGACATTCCCATTAATTTGATCCATACAATTTTCTGTTACATTATCATTTGCTGTTCCATTAATGTTATTAGAAATGCCACTGTCCACAGAATTCGCGTGTAATTTCTTTTGAACGGTTACTGAATCTTTTTCATCCACGTCAATGTCAGGTTTGACTCTTCCGTCGATAACGTCGACGCCGTCTTCGAAGGAATGATTGGCTGAATCCGCCTCGTGAAAGTTGTCGTATTTTATGTAGTCGGACTCTATGACTATAGGTTTTGTGTGGGAGAAGTCTACTTGGTTCAAGTTGTTCTCGGTGGGATAGTCTTCGTCCGAGTCGGGGAACATGTTGGAGTTGTCTCTGGTTTCAAGCGGCTCGGGTACGTTTAGATGTAACTGTGTGAGCGATGAGAAGGACACGTTGCACGACTGGTTGTACATGACGTCGTTGTGCTTTTCACAGTAGTACTCTTTTCCATCTGGGGATGGAGATGATTGATTAGTGATATTTACAGAGGATGTTAGAGAAAGTATCTTGTTGAGACATGTCATGCGATGTTTGAAGTAGCTGTTTTTTTATTGTCTCATAAAAAGATGTCAGTAAATACGAGGCGGCCAGCGAAAACGTACGGTATATAGTATAGTTACCGGGGTCGCGTCCCCAGTGCGGCGAGTTGAACTGCACGTAGGTGTGCAGCTGCAGCAGCAGGCGGCGCTGCAGCAGCCAGGCCACCACGCGCGCCAGCCGCGCGCCGCCCCCGCCGCACGCGCCGCGCGACACGTACCACAGCGGCGCCGGCAGCGAGAACTCGCTCAGCATCTATCACACGAGAACATTTTGACATGGAACCTATGGATTCCATAGTTGCATGTAATGTCTTACTCCCACGTTTCGCGATAATCGACCGTTATGTGTCAAATGTACTTTCGGTATACCACTTTATCACAAACCGCTCAACCAAAACCAGGTGGCAGGCGATCGAGTCACTCGGACCCCTTCCACCGATTGGTGGAAGGTTGGTACTGAGAATTTTGAATTCTGACAACTGACTTCAGTCGCCCCTAGGGTTTGTCTACCGACGAAGCCTAGAGGCTGAGGGTGTTTTTACTCCGATTTTTTTTAGTTACTCCACTATTAAACTACTAGTCAGTTACTATTAGTAGTACTAGTTTGGCAAAGTCGTGGCATCCCACGATATAACTTGGAGTATTTTCTCTAGGCGTGTGCGTGCGTTACCATGACGTCACACGTGCTATTACGTCTACGACGACGTGCTATCTTCCTTCCCCCAACGTATGTCGCCCCGCAGGAGGGTCACGCACGACGTTGCCAAACTATAGTTGTTAAATATCTTGGGAACTATATCACATATACAAGTCCGATCAGGAAAATACAAAGTGCGTTGTGATCCATATAACTAAATATCTCCAATAACACCAATTCTGAGCACCAGAAGCACTCGCAGAAAATAATAACAACTGAAGACTGAACAAATGCCCTAAAAAACGCGATAAAACTCGAACAAAAATGGATCACACATACGATACAGCGGGGCTATCATGTAACTTTTCGGGATCGCGATTCGGATACGAGTTGTCAAAAATAGACACTTGTCACTGTCACTGCCAAAACTCATTTGACCCTGCAGGGCAGGATGAAACGCCAAAAGTCCTTTAAAGATTTGCTTAAATTAATTAAGGAAATCAATGCATTCGTTCGATAACGATAGCGAGAGAAATCTCTCCGTGATACCGTGAAGCTGTGACAGTGACAAGTGTCATTTTTGACAAATCGCGATCCGAATCGCTATCCCGAACAGTTACATGATTAGCCTGCTGCTCTCGCGTAGTAGATCACCACAAGACGCGCGTACGTTTACAGAAATATAATCGTCAAATAATGGGATCCACACTGCCATTTTATTCCGCTAGGTGGCGCACAGTCGATGTGTGCATACTCAACTGTCAATCTCATACATTTTGTTGTTTTCTTCCAACATTTTAATGGATTTTTTACTCTTATTAGATTTCAATATGACGTTGTGTTCTGTACCAGGATGTTCCAATCTTAGTAAACATCTGTTCCCAAAAAACCCCACTATGAAATACGCAAAAAGCACGAAATATCAGAGTAAAACGTAGTGTTTAAATCCTCTTTGTTAGTTACCAACCGTTCGACAAACTAGTAGAGTCCGGTTTTTTCCAGAAGATATTTTTCCTCAATGATCATATATGTTACCCAGTGGTAACGAGAGAAGTATAGGGCCTTCGCTTTTCGTGTATGTTACATAAAAAATATCATTGCTTTTCCTCCTCGTTTCTTTAACTCTTCTTTGAGTTGCGCCAACCAACCAAACAACCACAACCACCAACAACCACCAACCAACCACAACAACCTTCCAAGTTGAAAAATAATTCAAACAAAACTCGTATTCGTAAAATACGCGACATCCACAACAAAGCTTTAGATTTACAGGTTGATTTTCCATAGATTTTCTTAAACTAGAGTTTATTTGCAATTTGATGATTAAAAATGGTAGTGTTTTATTCGCTAAGTGTCGAATCACAAAGTGTGGGCAAGTGACAATGAGGGGTATGATTTTAAAAAAAAATGTTCGTGATGTTTTACTAGATGGCGTAAGAAGCACAGAATCTTGTCTGTCAAGCCCCGTTTAATCTTGTTTTAGTTATTCCTGGCCATGTATACAGGTCTTTCGGCCGAAACACGGTCAAACCGATTACGTATAGTGGTGGGTTCGTAACGAGCCACACCAAAACCAGTCATAGTATGACTCGTTGGGATTTCCCATCGCGACTTGTTCTTCTTCTTCTTCTTCTTCTTCTTCGTCGAGTCGATGATCCAAAAAAATATAATTATAAAAAAACCTATTCTATACTATTTTCTCCCAGTATTTGGCCACTGCCATCCCGCAAGGAGTAGCCTTATTCAGGTCTTCTAAGGTGCAGGAACTCGGGCACCGAGGACACGACAGTAGGTGCAACATGGTCTGCGCAGGCGCTCCGCAGTCGCACTGTGCTCTCTCGGTGTCCAAGTATCCCCACTTGACCAAGTTACTCCTGCAGCGGCCCACTTGGGTGCGGAGTCGATTTAAAGACTTCCACGTGGGCCACGGGAGGTCGCCGCCTACTGGGAGTTCTTCCATAGGTTCTGGAAAGTCAGGCGGTGGGAAGTGTGTTTTCTTCCACAGGTTCAGGCGATACACACATAGCGAAATAGCGAAGCGCGATAGCGAAACACACATTTTTATATTTGACACTGGCAGAATGCACAAAGTGCGATGCCAATAACGAATTACATGGAACTATAAGTAAAATGCGGTGAAACATTACATGTCTTTCCGTGTTGTTTTCAAAACTCCAAACTCCGTGAAAGCTATAGTAGAGTCGCCACAACTTTACAAGGGCATCACTTGGACTTGACTGTGACTAATTATGATTTTATCACTTATATTCTTTATAACTGTACGGAACATCTTGTAGAACGTAAATTGAAACTCCCTTTTAGGGTTCCTTAACCAAAGGATGAACTGTACCTTATGACTAAGCAACAGTCACTGCTTGTCTATAAATATGTTAGTTCGTATTTTTATGATCTTTAACGAATGTTTTCATAGAACATTCGTTAGATACTGTCGCGGATTTCCTTTGTGCTTGTGGTGGTACTGAACCCTCGTTATCCGCGTCGCAAGTACTCGTATTGACGTCATTTTATTTTATTTAAGCTAGCGTCTCAGGCCATTCATTTGCCGATGTTGCGAAGCCATAACTCAAAGTAACACCTACCTGCAAAAGGCACAGTCCCGGGAACTCCTTGGCGAACTCTTGCACGAGCGGCGAGTGCGAGTGAACGTTAGCGCCGGGCGCGACCACGTACACGTTGCCCTCGCACAGCGGGAATATCACGGTCGCCTTCGCCCAGTACACCAGGTGCCCGGCCAGCTGGGACACCTGAAATAACACAAACAAACACACTAATCAAGTTTTTATCGGTTTCAAGCGTGCTCAATCGTAAACAGCATTTTAAATTTACCTGAGTACAATTTTTGTTTTAGTTATTTGACTAGCTCAAGGGCGGATCCAGCTTTTAAGTCACATAGTCGAGTCGAGGTCTAGTTAGGACAGGCTACAATTCGATTACAACTAGAAAAATAATCAGTAGTCGACCTGCACCCATACCAGGGTCATTAGGGAAAAGACATTCATATTAGAAATGTTTTAACGAAGACGAACTTTAGAACGAAGTTTTTTTCTTCTTTCCTCCTAGGAGGATTATGGCATCGCACTTTGAGCATTTGCCAGTGACAAGTAGGTATTTAGTTTCGACTTTTCGTCCTATATAATAAAAACAAAATAATCAAGTTTGCCTCATTATCTGTTGTAAGTACTTCTGTTATCGGTTTTCTCGCAAATGTGTAGTAAAACGTTGTATGGCACTCGTGCGGTATTGGTTTTACAAACTCGTGACTATGGCTTACCGCACTAGTATCATAAATAACTATATTTGCTGTATCTTAATCGAAAAAAATTTTTTTTTTATTAATGTTTTATTTGCTGATATTACCTGCTTCAACGTGAGATCGGCTTCAATGGCGAGGGTCTGGAGACTCTTCAGTGGGCTGTACAGTTTAATCAGTCTTAGTAGGGCAGAGCTACCGTCCAGCGGGATCGATGCTAACAGATCATTCGGGTTCACCTGGAAAGGGTATTGAATAAGCTTAGTGGCCGGCTATTGTCAGAGGTTACACAGTTACACCCCCTAAAACTGTTCTACTAGAGTGTTATAAATGTATAAGTGAGCTTAGCATTTTAGGACACACCACTAGTAGCTTAACATCTGCTGAACAGTGGTCAAAGGCCTAGTCTGTTTACTAAAGTAAATTGTTACATAACGGTCTCGTTTCTCCCCTGATGTCCCCCTGTGGGGGAGATATAAGAAATTACTTTTAAAATAATATTTTGAGTACTCCTATACCCCCCTGTCAAGCATTACATTGAATGAAACCATAAAAATAATTCAAATGTCAAGAAAAACGTATCTACTTACTACCTAAATATTCACTTATGTTGCGTCATCATCAGCATTTCAGGCATAAGACAGCCACTGGTGTGGAGCCCGGCCTAGGGGAGACACCAGGACTGAAAAATCCTGATGTCCCCCCCCAGGGGGGGGGGGGGGACATCAGGGGAGAGACGAGACCGTCACCACAATAAGTAGGGATGCGTATGTTTTAGGCAAAGAAAAAACAAAAAAACAGGAATAACATAAAAAAACATTTCAGATACAGACGTTTTGTCAGTTATTCAACCGCCAAGCAGTAGTGTACAAGCATTACTGTGTTCCGGCTTGAAGGGCAATGTTACCAGAGAAATTACTGGGTATGAAGAGATTTAACATCTAATATCTCAGGGTGACGAGCGCAGTGCAGTGCGGCGCAGGATAGTATTCGCCAGTTCACAATTCTAGCACTGCTACTGTTAGTGGCAGGCGTGACTCTTACCACCAGGCGAACGTCTTGCTAGTCTCGTCACTTGAAAGAATTAAAAAAAAGAAAAAGTTGAAACGTTCACAGTACGTTAGATTTACGAAGCCTACTGATAAGTGATAACCCTGCCGCAGTCTCGTCAAGTCGGAGAGGTCAGTGTATATGTTGTGCGATCAATAAATAAAATCTGGTCTCGTCACTTGACCGTATATAAAAAAAATACATATGCCTATTTTATTATCCATATTTATAGAATAAACTATGTAAAATATGAGTTTGAGCTAGCGAAGGTCTTTCTCATCTCGTCATTTGATTGTACAAAAAAAAAGACGATCCGAAGACAAAAGCCTACATTGTTTATATTGTTGAACTCACGAGCAACAGTATTCCATGGTAAGGCCGTAGCTTCTGCAAGCACTTGTCTATCATCTCTGGTTCTATGATGAGCCCTCGGTTGTGTATTTGGTGCGCTTTGTGAGGCAGGCAGAATGATAGCAGAACCCAGTTGTTGACCCGCACTTGTACTATGCCTGGAATTTAAAATACATCCATTATTGACTGTCAACATCCAAGTTCTATTAAAGTGACATTGATATGTGTGTAGTTTTTTGACGCCCAAAACCACACTACTGCCCAAATTATTATAATAACGTTTAATATGCATAACTGCGTAAATAGAAGTCATAATCAAGAAAGGCATTGAATCCAGAAACTGTAAAGTCATATAGGTAGTTTAAAATTAACCAGAAATTATTGTAATTTTTTATTTATTTGTTGGCGTGTATGTCTTGTTGACGCTGCGTAAAAAAATTCGCTCGTTCAACCAAAACCAGAGCAAAATTCTCGGCTCGCTACGCTCGTGCATTGTTATTGTTATTACATTGTATTTTTTTTTTGAAAATACACAGATAATCAAAGTAACAAAACTTCATAATTCATTTAATTCTTGCAAAATAGGTAAACAATAAATTGTGATCTTAAATTATACAATAGGCAAGGACTTTATTTTCGCTATTGATGCATGCAAGTACTTCTATAGAAAGTAATAAGTAAAATTAAAAATATATAAACATCTGAGAGTTTATCCATACAATACAAACTTCGATTATCTTTGTATTTTGTAATTAATCAGAAGAACGAAATTCACGCACTCGCTATGCTCTCGCTAAAGCTGGTTACGCCCATAAATGGCACTGTACATATATTACCAGTACTACTGAGCTCTTCAAACACAGCCTTCATGGACTTCGCCAGTGAACTCCGCTGCAGGATTAGGTGGAAGGCTGACTTTGGAGACGAATCGTCCGAGTTGTAAGTGGTAGAGGAGACCGAGTGCCGCAGGTTGTCCTCTTCATCGTCGTTATCACCGTTCATTTCGCTGTCCAGAGCTGAAACTTCGTCATGGGCTGCCAACTGGAATATGATGTTCAAAATTAATTGTTCCCCTCGAACTGTGATCACGCGACTTACATTCTCGAACGTACTTGAACAATTTTTCTCATATTATTTTGTACATAGTTGAAAGTTCTTTTGACCACCAGTAGCTCAATCTATTGTTGGGATTTGGACAGATCGGTATTTATAGCGATCCTAGTGTGGAGTTTATAAAGTGTGTGTGCGTGTGTGTGTGTGTGCGTGTGTGTGTGTGTTTGTGTAAGTGTGTGTTTGTGTGAGTGTGTGTGTGTTGTGTGGTTTTATTTAGTTTTTAAAATATTTTCTTTCTTTCTTTTCTTTCTTATATACGGATTTACAGAAAACTTAATACTAGCATTTCAGGAAGGAAAACATCGTGGGTCCCAATATGTCCAGAGAAGAAATTCAAGGGCGTATGTATCTGCGAATCGGTACCACAGAATAAATAATAATACTAAGCACAGAAAGTTCACTCTGCAAAGGAATGGAAATAAATAAGGACTCCTATCTACTAGGCAATGAAGTAGCCATTCAACTCGCAGAGCGCTGGATACCGCTCGCTATATTCACCTACATATACCGCTCTCTTTCTATCACGTATGCTTAATTACGTGCGACGAGGCTAGCGTGCGGACTGCCACTGACTTCAGCCTTGCAATGTCCTCCCGGACGGAGCGCCGGCCGAACATACCTAAACTGCGGAGTGACAACCCCCTGTCGGTACCGATCAAGCATGGTGGAGTATCGGCCAATCGTCCTTCGAGGATTGTCCTATGCCCAGGGTGGGATGTTACAGTTCGATGCAAGATGTTTATGGAAATACAATATTTTCCATGCAACAGGAATGACTTAAAAAACACGGGCCCATATTATAAATACCTTACAGACTAACATACATACTAAAAATAATCTTAACTAACACAATTTAATTAACACACACACACACACACACACACAAACACACTTTTTTTTGTCTACTTAACATACTGAAGCAACTGTGATAGAGGTTTGCTCCGATATTTCAACTGGGCTGGTTAGACACATGCTTGCAAACTCATCGCAACGGGAGCCTTTTGCCAGTATCAAGCAGTGGAATCTGGAGCTATAGGCATGTGACAATATGGCCTAGTCATGCAAGGAAGTATGGGAAAATTGTACCCTAGGCCATTTGCTCATGGCAAAATAAATGTCCTAAGCTGTTATAGTAACCGCGTTACCAACTGAGTAGTGCGGCCATAAATCATTCACTATGTCTATCTCGCTCGCACTTGTGGGTCTTGCTTGCACTTGTGGGTCGTGCGGCCATGATTGATGGCCGCACGACTCAGTTGGTAATGCGGTGACTATAGTGTAAATTATTACAACATACCATAATTTTCATTTCTTCATTCAAGTATGAGCACCTCTTTTCTTCATGCCTTAGAGCAATCCCAAGTCTTCGGCTCAAATCATAATAGCATTTGACTGAAATAGTAAGATAATTATAATATTTTATTATAATAGAATTTATGTAAAATTTTCCTGCATTATAATAAACAACTTTAATTTGGTTTTAATTTATTTGTTTTGCTTTTTCTAGGGGAAAAACGTCCTTACTCTCTTCTCGAGATGCACAATTAATAATTATCATGCCAAATTTCATTGAGATTTTTTCAGCCGTTTATTTGAGAAAAATTGCAAACAAACTCAGTTGCAGAGTTCTGTTACTTAAACAGTGTTAAGTAAGACCCTTATGTCACATAGAAAATGCATTTTGTTAAATGATATCAATATTTAATTATGTTTTCTAAATTCTAGTTACTTCTGTATACATATTTATATTTAAGTATTTATGTTTAACTAGCAGCCCGGCTTCACGCGGGAGCATTTTTTTTTTCTTTCAAACAATCACAAACACATAAAAACGTCAAATCGGTCCGGGTGACGAGCTTACATACATTTAGAAAACTGATTTTTATTTTTATAGATTATTAAAAACTCTCTAGAAATTCAACTCATTAAAAACCAGAGAAATTACTGGGTATGAAGAGATTTAACATCTAATATCTCAGGGTGACGAGCGCAGTGCTGGTGGCTGATTGTATTCGCAGGTTCACAATTCAGGCACTGCTACTGTTAGTGCCAGGCGTGACGCTTACCACCAGGTGAAAGTCTTGATCGTCACTTGACCGTATATTAAAAAAAACATATGCCTATTTTATTATCCATATTTATAGAATAAACTATGTAAAATATGAGTTTGAGCTACAATTCGAAGTTTAGTAATCAATAAAGCATAATTTTATTGGTATAAATGAATGTTTTGACATACTAAAGTAAATATTGTATTCTGTATTGTTACATCTTTATCTTAGCATGATATAAATAAAGATATAGTACTATACTTTGTACTAAGTACTGTTATTTATTCTGTGATAGTAGGGCATTGCCGTGACACAAATACAATTAATTTGTTTACTAACTTCACTGTATGACGCATTACAAAAGGGGGAACTCCAACTACTATTTATATCATAATCTTTTTTTGTATTAGTCTAATTAATCACCCCAGAAATTCTTACTACTCGTGCAATACTATGAAGATATTTTATCAGATATACCTACATTTTCTTTTGCATGTTAAAAGGTATTTTCATCACACTTGCTCGTAAAGTAGTTCTTATTACATCGCTTTTAGGCTCATAATCCAAGCTATTACACACGCGTGCTTTTTACTTTACATTACGGCACTTGTACTATAATAGGTATAACCCGGTAAAGTCAAGTTTGTACGTGACTGCAATTAGACGTACGTATACGAAGCACTCTTAATATAGCCGGGTAATACTTACAGTTTTTTTGTAAACCTGCCAACCAACAATGAGTTCTTATGCCGCTGAAGTAAATGTCAACCTGCGCGCGCATTACTGATATGGGCGCCATTTTCCGCAAATGTTTGTTGACGTTTTCGCTGTGTGGTTGATTATTATCAAAAAAAATATGTTTTTTCCTCGCAAGTGTGACGAAAACAGTCGTATGGAACTCTTGTGCTATTAGTCATTACGCTCTCGGCTTCCTTATCGCGCTCGCCTACGGCTCGCGCGCATTATACCGCCTCTAGTGTAATGACCAACATAGCACACGCGTATCATAATGTACTATTGTGTTATTGTGAGAGTGATGATAAATCCTAAATAGGAGGATTTATCATCATACTAAAGAATCCAGACATTTTCACCAAGATGTTTGACAATAGCTATTTAGAGACTTAAGGCCAATTTTGGTAAAATATAAAATATGCATAATGGGTAATTTTACTTAGTTTAGATAACTAAAAACATAGCTTAAAACATAGTAACTTATTTCTCACATAGCTTCAGAACACATTTTAGTTTTATTTTAAAAAAAAAGTTTCTTATTTATTGTTTTGTTAGTTTTTTATTTATTTATTTTTTGTGTGTATATTTTTTTTTGTTTTTGTTGTTTATAGCTTCAGAACCTTGCCATAAGAGTGTCACATACTTGACAGGTACTTGTGGAGTGACCTTTTTGTACCATACTATCTTTATACAATGTAACAAAAAGGTTCAACAATACTGAAGGGCATATATGTACTCATAATTAGGAACAACTTTTACTACGGGGCCAACATGGAAATCATGAAAAAAAAACAGCTGTTCCATACAAAAAGTTCTGACCTTAGCCAAGTTTTTTTAATGTGCATTCGAGCGAGTCCCTGGATGGTAAAGACTCACAACAAGACCCATAGATGGCGCTGTAGTTGGGTTGTAGGATTTTTGAAATTTTATTTTATGTGATTCTGAGCAGACCTCAAGTTGGTTGTTAAAGGCTTCTGACATTTTGGCCTGGTTCATACAAGGAGGTATGGGAAATGTCCTAAGCCTTTAAATTTAAGAAAAAAAAACACCATTATTATGCCCTAAATTTCGAGTACTTTTTATTAGTTATTCAAACTTACCAATTGAATGACTAGCTGACGCTTGCAATGCAAACACAATGTTGGTAACAATACTGGCAGCAGCAGCTGTGTCGTCCTTGTTAGTTCTGTACGGGAGAAGCGTAGGGTGTCCCACGAAGCGAACATCATTAACTTTCAGTTCAAACTTCCTGTTGCATAGCTCTGCTTTAACAGCAAATAATGTCGACAGCATCTCATCTGTGAAACCACTTAGTTGGCCTGTGAAATAGAATAAACACAATAGGGAATATGCATGTGTTTCATTTATTATAAATAATAGGATAAAATAGAGAGTTTAACAAAAAAATATTATTGAAATCGGGCTGGTAAAGTTCTGAAATATAAGCGTTCAAAGTATTTGGGAGGGATTCATCTGTCCTTTTCTAGCTAAACACGTGCATATTATAGAATTTGTTTGGAATCGTGAACTTTGACGTCATAAACCTAGTATAGTGCCCTCCCTGTCTAACATGAAACTAAAATGTTTATAACTTCATTATTTGTGCACATAAAAAAATAATTACACATTAAAATTTAACTTTCGATGTTTTGTTTTGTTGCCAGTCAGCTTTTTTGTGAGTCAATAAAAGAAACACATGCACATATATCTAGTTTTTTTTTTTTTTATATTTAATGATAGGCGAGCAGCATTATGCTGTGCTTACATCAAACAGTGTTGAAATTCAGTATTTGTCTGTTAAGTCTATCTTCTCTTTTTTTATCCATTTATCCAGACTGTTCTTAAATACGTATCAATAATAATAAAATGACTTATAGAATTTATTCACAATACATGATTGAATGGGTTTGGGTATGTCTTAAAACGGCAATTAGAACCACCAGAAGACGGGCAGCAGCGTCCTTTTGGTGAACTGTGGTGAGAATTCTGCGATCCCCAACCCGCCTGCCAAGCGTGGGGATTATGACAACCTCTGCCTATTAAGGGCCTTAGTCCCAACAGTGGACGTCTTTTGGCTGATGATGACATGATTTAACAGGAAGTTGAGACTAGAAATTCTAGACATGAAAATGTTTTGATTTAATGTAAGAATCATATTGTGCTTCAAGAGAGTCTCAACACCACTAAACCAACCTTGAAAGATATTCGATGTCTGTGACTGAGGATTCTGCAGTAGGTCTTCGGTACAAATAATAGCATAGGGGTTGTGCCTGCCATATTTCTTCTGTTTATTTTCATCTTTATTTTCAGACGCGTAAGGGTATCTAAACAGTAAACGATCCCCCTTACTGTCTGACTTAACGAAAAATATGTTTAGCGGATTCACTTCCATGATTGTTGCACTAATACGTAGTTTATATCAGTTTCAACTGAAGGTAGTCATAGGTTTTTAATAGTAAACAAGGTGACTTGATGGAGTTCTCGAACCAAAACATACTATGAACACTGGTCTAAAATTATTTTTTATGTACATTTTTGTCATTCATGTAACCACAAGCACTTTTAGTCAATTGTAACGCCACCCTCGCTCTACATTTGAAAACCAAGAAATCCAAGAATCGTGCAAGAATCCTGAGAATTTTATTTTTATTTAGCTGACAAAACAGTGAAAGCAGTTGTTCCTTCTCGTCTCAACGTAATCATCATATAGGTTACTCTATGGTAATCATCAAAGGTAATCATAGACAAAGACAAACAGGACAAGTTTTTTCCTATTATTTATAGCCCTGGATGGAGATACAGGTCTTTCAGCCGCAAAACATAAGATTTCTGATCTTTCCATGATCTTTCTTTCTTTCGCCAGTCTTGCGCCAGCCATGTGAGTCTTGTCAAAATCACACAATAAAACAAATTACGATATTTTTTTAACCAGAGCAAAAGAGCTGTAAGTTCTACAAGTTTTTCAAATAAAAAAACAATAATTTAATTTAATAGTTTGTGATATTTGTCACTAGATGGCGTAAAAAGAAAAGATTACTGCATAGATTGTCTATTCCCCCGTAGATGGCACAATTAAATCGACTAAACCGGAAGCCATGAAGCCACATATCTATTTGAGAAATTATTTTACTGTCAAATAGAATTTATGGAGTTTTGGTTTTGGCGGGAACACGGAAACATCACGTCGTTGCATTCTATTCTTTTCTTCAACTTGTGTTTTTTCGCGAATTGATTAAAAATGGTGGTATTTTATTCATTGAGTACATTGATTACATGCTAATCTCGACTATGACTAACTGTGATTTCATGACATATTTTACCTGATTTTAGTAAAAAACTTGAAAATTCTTAAACTTGACACTGGCAGAATGCACAACGTGCGATGCCAATAAATAAGAAAAAAAAGGTAAATGTCAAAATTGACAAAAAAACAATAAGAGAAAATTGAAGACCGATTACTTACAGCGAGTCAGAAAAACGATTTTTAATTCGCCTGTTTTCCATTCCGAAGATGGCTAACAAAACAGAAAACAATTCCAAAGTGAACCCTGAGAAAGTATGCCTGGAAACCGACCAAGGTATTATCGAGAGCGAAGAACGTAAATGGGGTTTGCCTCTGAAGGAAGTTTACAAACATGGACTCTCGTTTTACAAAGGCAAGTTTTATCGATATTCTGCTTTAAACTTGAAGTAAAATTATACATTTCCTTTAAAATGTCCTAATTATACAGCCTATCGATCTTGCAATCTGCAAAATCGTTAATTTCAATTAAATATGCCTTGCCCACATTGTACTTTTCTATCCTATAGATAAAGAAGGCAAAGCGCTTCATCTAAGCTATGAAGACCGTTTGAAACTGGTTGCGTACACTCAGCAGATTGCTCATGGGCCGCTGGATCTAGATTCTGCTCCTCCTTTGGGGGTTTTGGATGTGATTGGTCGCGACAGGCGTGCTGCCTGGCAGTCTTTAGGGCGAATGTCTCAGATACAGGCCATGGCTGGATTTGTGCATACTTTAGACAGGTAAATAAGAAATTCCCATCAACTAGGTACTAATAAAAAAACTGTTACTTGAACTATCAAATTTTATGACAAAATAAAACTACCAATAAATGAGGTAGCTTTACTAGTTTATGGTATTGTATGCGCTGGGTGTCGCTGTATACTCAAGGAACCAGCCCAGGCTAGCTGACCTAACTACCCCATTGTCAACAAAAGGAGTGCTGGTGAGGCATTACCTACAATGTAAGTAAGAGGTATCCTAGGAAACTGTGGCAACTGGCTGCTATGTGAAATGTATGGCGCATCTAAAAGATTGATTGATTCAGCTGTAGTAATTCTGTTTTTAATTATTAATCTTTTACAACTTTACCATAATGTTTACCCAATGGTGCTGATCTCTATCATTGTATTAGAAATTCATGATCAAATACAAGCAGTTGGTTAAAAATTTGCCATTTACACACCACCACACCCACCATCTCCACTATTTTGTATTAATAAATATTATTTTATATTAATATTTTTTTCAGACTGTGTCCTCTGTTCAAGCCATTTCTGGAAGCCCATTTGAAAGATTTGGAAGACAAGAACTATCAAGAGTATGTGTATTTAAGTTTTATGATTCTATGTAGACTAAGTTTATCAGAACTGGTTGTTTCAAGTATAGTCGTAGAGATATTAAGTGAACTATGTATTTATCTATGCCATAAGTAAGCCAATGGAATTATCAACCTGCACATTAGGGTTCTTCCAAACAGAAGCTACTTTTAAGGGTTCCATTTGTTGTGTTTGTTTGTGTATGTCATTCTGTTGTAAACAACAGCTTACTTTATGGGGAAGGTATAATTCGTGCTCACTTTTTAAAATTTAGTTAATGGAGTTGTGTTTGACCTCCATCACTGTTGATGGTAAGTTAAGATGTTACAATGGAGCATGCTTGCCCAGACGAAACTGATTCACTTGTGTCTTGAAAACATCCAGATTAATTTTCTTTTCACATAAGGTAAGGGAGCTATCAACTAGCTGCGCAACTAGCCTGAGGGACACCATATGATTTAATTTAATAAATTTATTAAGATACGCCAACAGTTAACATATTACACATTCTTAAATTTGTAGGTAGATAACACAAGGATCCTAGTTATAGCTAGCTAGGAAGCTATCCATAGTAATTTACTAAGATAATGTCAGTATGTTCCTGTATTTGTCTGTCTTGCTGACATGGGGATCCTGAGAAAGGAGGGAATCAGTCAATGAAACATTGTTAGTTTATTTAGAAAGATACCTTTGTTTACGAAACCCTAAAAAGAAAGTTCTCCAAGACCTAGAACAATAAAGATAAGAGTTCAACAAACTTTGAGAACAATGTGTCAAAGCGAGAAATTAGAAAAACAAATAGAAGTAATATGTGTGTTTACATAAAACTATGATACTTGTATGTATTTTCAGGCAAAAAAAAGTGGAACAAGACAGAGCACACATGGAACTTCAAAACAGAATTATTGAAGAAAAACAAAAACAGCAGAGCAATAAAATTACAGAGGAACAACAAGTGTAAGTTGTAGTTTTCATGTAAACAAAAACAGCAGAGCAATAAAATTACAGAGGAACAACAAGTGTAAGTTGTAGTTTTCATGTGAACAAAAACAGCAGAACAATAAAATTACAGAGGAACGACAAGTGTAACTCGTAGTTTTCATGTAAACAAAAACAGCAGAGCAATAAAATTACAGAGGAACAACACATGTAAGTTGTAGTTTTCATGTAAACAAAAACAGTAGAGCAATAAAATTACAGAGGAACAACAAGTGTAAGTCGTAGTTTTCATGTAAACAAAAACAGCAGAGCAATAAAATTACAGAGGAACAACAAGTGTAAGTTGTAGTTTTCATGTAAACAAAAACAGCAGAGCAATAAAATTACAGAGGAACAACAAGTGTAAGTTGTAGTTTTCATGTAAACTGTTTTTTTGTCCCGGGCATCAAAATATGTGTTACAATTATTATATAATGTACCATCTATTTACTTATTACTAGCAGTGTCTTGCACTCTATAGGAACTGTATAATTTTTTAGGACAAAAACTTTCTCTCTTCTTCTCTTACCTTTTTTAGCCTAGCATGCGGATAGCGACAAAATCTCTATTCTTACTGACGCGAAAAAACAGGACAATGCTACTAATTTGTGTAATGTAAATATTTTACATTAGTGCTTGCTACGCCTGCAAGAAACCAGTTTTTTCGGCTCGTGAATAATTGTTATTGTAAAAAATTACAGGCAAAGAATAAAAGACGCTCTCAATGCCCAAACCTACGATCAGTTCCTGCATTACGCTCAGCAACAGTACCCTGGCAACTTCGACCAGCAAGCCATTCTGATCCGTCAGCTGCAAGACCAGCATTACCAGCAGTACATACAACAGCTGGCGGTCGACAAGAGACTTGCTAACTCCATGATCAAACACCCTGAGGAGGAAACTAAAGATAGCCCGGAGATTAAAGATCTGGAGATTTCACTCATAGATTGTAACTTGAACGAAACTGATGCTGTTACTGATACTAAGTGAGTAAAACAGATGTCTCTTTTAAATATCCTGCAGCAGGATAAATCTGTTTTTTTCCTTTTGTAATAATTATAGAACTATACATCATTTTATGTGGTTGTATTTAGCAAGTCGTATCTGACACTGGCTGGCCCAGCTTATATTAACTTTTACTGTTTAGTTTTCATGTACAAAAATGTAGTCAAACAAGTCAAAGTACAGTCAAAACAAGTCAGTCAATACTTTGACAGTCAAAAAAAGTCTGTCAAGTCTATGTTATGCCTTAGAGACCTGGTGCAAAATTTTCATTAAATTCTTTCAACCATTATGGAGTTAAGTGGGAAAAAAAATACTTTTGAACTAATAGTATGATGATAGTGTGATTGGAGTGATTACGTTATTCAGTATACTGTAATAATCTATTTCAGGTCAATGCAAACTGCTAAAATAGATACAGATTTTGCCGAGCAATCCAAAGAGGAAGAAGAGTCAGATGGAGACGGTAATACTTTTATTTTTTCTTGAGCATGGACATGCTTTCATTCATTATTTGCTGGGCCCTGACCGAACGAGCACATAGCCAACCACGTTCCAGTGTCGCTCCTACTGACCAATATCCCAAGGGCTAGACTGAGAAGGTCTAGAAGTTTTGTGTGGCTCACAAAACTTGATCGATAAGGCCGCCAATGTTATTATACAGGGTTACGCGTAACGCATACGCGTACCTAACTCGAAAGGAGGTCATTGTACTCATCATTGTGAACAATATAATACACTGTTGAGGGAAATCCTGAACTTGCGATAAAAATCAGCTTATGTGGCCAATACCATTTTGTTGACACCCACATCAGCCAGAAAGGAGCTGGGAATGTCCTAAAACTGAATCTAGAACCACCAGAGGACAGAGAGCAACATCCTCTCGGTCCCCAAGCATGGAGATTATGGCAACCCACCTCGCCAATTAAAGTGGAGGCCTTCATCCAGCGCTGGACGTCTTCTGGCTTGTTGACACATATTCAAGGAACTATAAGCTTGTGGAACAGGCGACAACCTATTAAAACTTAAATAAAGTTGTGCTTATTACCGACTAGTCTACCTATCTATGGGAGTACCTACTCGATGAACTAAGGCACTTGTTTTTCCACTTATAAACTAGTGGGTATTTTGGTTTGCTTAGCTACAGTGTAAATGAGCCTATACTAAAGTAATTATTTTTATTGGAGCTCGGTAGGTTTTTATTTCTTTTTTCTTTTGTTGTGTTTAGTTTTTGTAATATCTTCGCTCTGTTTCGATCGGTAACTTTGTACTTGCGCCCCAAGATACAAGCTCCGTGCTTAGTTTGGGGATCATTGTCAAATCTGTTAGCTATAGCACAGAATACATAATAGTGGAAGTAATTACAGTATCTACATCAAGGATATAGTGTTACCTAATTTAGTATACTTTTTTTTACCCTTAAGGCTACTTGTATATGTACTACTTTCTTTCTGGTAATAAACTTTATTATTATTCACATATTTAATTTCTTTCTTAAATCTAAGTTTTTTACAATATAAATTTAAAAACATAAATATTATAAAAAAACCTAAACCTGCACTGCCGCCGGCAGCGGGGCAGGGCTCAAGCTGCCGGTGGTTAGGGCTGCAGAGTGAGGAACCTCCTGACAATGCGTTCCGTGTCAAGTACCACTGCCTTTTGTATCTGACCCTTGAACCAACCGTCTAGCGAGAACCTCTTGAGGTATTGGTCGAGACTCTTCGCTATGATACTTTTTTTAAAACTATTATTATTATTGTTTCCAGATGCCTTCCCCCAAGTGGAAGACCCCCGCATGTGGACCCGCGCCGAGGTGGGCGCCTTCAAGGAGTCCGCGCGCGCGTCCGGCGGCAAGCTGGCCGTGGGCCACGGGGAGACCGTCACCGTGCGCGTGCCCACGCACAGCCGCGCGCGCTGCATCTGCTGGGAGTTCGCCACTGACAACTATGATATAGGTCAAATTATATCACTCACACACTCACTCATCAGCCAGAAGACGTCCACTGCTGGACGAAGGCCCCTTTATAAGGAGGGGTTGCCTTAATCCCCACGCTTGGCAAGCGGCTTTGGCAAATTATATCATAAATAAATAAATATCGGTGGAAATTTTTCACGCAGCGCCATCTAGCCCTAAAATAAGCAAAGCTTGTAATAGGAAACCAGATAGCTGTTATAAAATATTGATATACCATTTTTTTTTGTAAATACATATTACATCCAAACACAAAACAAACATTTATGTTCGTCACATAAATGATTGCCCTGGGTGGGGATCGAACCCACGCCCTATAGCTCTGAAGGCATGAAGGTGCAACCAACTGAGCTATAAGGCAGTCACTAATATAATACGCTTTTGAAAAAAATACAACCGACTTCAATTTTGACTACCTAGTATTCTTTTATTTTTTTGAAATTTTGTTTTTGAATTTATCTTCATATTTTCTGTTATTTTGATTTATTTCAGTAATTTTGATTTAAAAACCAAACTACTGAACCGATTTAGATAAAAATTAAATGGGACCACCTCTAAAGTATCACCTGTCTACCAAATAAAAAAAGAATCATCAAAATCATTTCATAATTGGCGAAGTAATCGCGTAAACACTTAAAAAAATAAACTTTCGAATAGAAAACCTCCTTTATTGAAGTTGATTAAAAAGTATAGCCTTAACAAGTCTAATGATATAGCATAATCATCCTGTTCATAGGTTTTGCTCACATTACACAAAAATTAAACTAAATCCAATTCTATTTTCTAGGTTTCGGATTATACTTCGAATGGAACAAGTCTTCCACCACAGAAGTGACCGTTCACGTCTCGGACAGTGACGAGGATGAGGAAATAGACGACGAAGAGAATGGTAAGATTTAACATTTCTAAGATAAGAGTGGAATGGAGTTTTGGCAGGAACACGGAAAGATCATGTGGCTGCATTGTTCGGTCAGTTCGGTTAACTCAACAACAAGGGCGGATCCAGATTTTAAGTCAGGGTATTTTTAGGTCATATAGTCGAGTCGAGGTCTAGTTAGGACAGGCTCCAATTCGATTACAACTAGAATAAATATCAGTAGTCGACTTACACGACTACAGACGAGATGGCAGTCCAACGCAAACAAAAATTTATAAAAAAATAAAAATTAATTAGGTAAGGTGTATTAATGTAATTAAAATAATTTGTTTATTAATTAATTAAATTTAATATTAATAATTATCTTTTACAATTTGTCATTTAAAAACTTATTAATTAAATAATAATGTCTTAATTGTATATTAGTAATTTCTTAATCCGAAATTACTCTGAGGAGACCCTCAGAAGATTGTAGTGGTCGCTTTTCTAGATGTGAACGAGTTCACGGTCCACGGGGACACGCTCGCCGACCCGGAGGTGGGCCGGCGGCGCGCGCCCGCCGCGCCCCGCGCCCCGCTCAGCCAGATAGTGCCCATCTACCGCAGGGACTGCCACACCGAGGTACGTGTGTACACTTGCCGCACTAACCGGCAGTGCAAATGCGCTTAATGTCAATAGGGTAGATGACTCATGTTTATATTGTTGAAACCAAGAGCTTTGATGAAGAATTTAAGTAAATATAGTATGTTTATTGAAAAAAAAAACGGTTAATAATGTTCTGATATATGAGCGTTTAAAGTTTTTGTTAGAGACAACTCAGTCCCTTTCCCACAAAACAAAAAATTACGTCACGCCTTACTTGTCTGAATAGAATTTATATACCGTACAGAGAAGTGGGGCCACGATTTGCTTTTCGCCTCTCTGTCTAGCATGATATTAAAATGCTTATAAGTTGCTTATTTTTGATCAGATTTTCATTTTCTTTTCATTAATCAGCTATATTTATGGGCCACATTTTAATAGGACAATTAAAAAAAAACCAGTCATCTAGCCTATTCTACCAATATACATGTTTTTAAACTTAGAATACTCAAAAAGACAATTTAAATAGATGCGTAGGAAACCAAACCACATTACATCGTAGTTAGATAAATTTTTATCTGTGGCAAAATGGCATTTCTAATGTTTTACCCCAAATGCGCGACCAATGATTGGCATTTTTTCTTCGTAGTTTCTATACAAATATGTGTGAAATTGGCGACAGCGGTTTTCCATACAATTGCTTTACAACATTGTTTTGACAGCCGTTCTACCTAAGAAGTAGGGCTTTCGCTTTTCTGTGCTTATAAGAATAGATTATTATGTTTCCCTCCATAGACATTCAAAATATATTTAATGTTCAGAATTGGACCTGTTATAGTTTTATTACAATATTAATTTTTTAAAAAAGTTAAATTATTTAAGTTATTAAAAGAGTGATTGTTATTCGAAAATTAATAAAATAATTAGGATGAACGATTCGTGTTACAAAAATAAAATAGTCCTGAAAATGAAAAAAAATCGCGCAAACGAAGTTTTTTTTCCGCAATGAACGTAAGGTAGAAGTCATGTATAGATATAGAATTTTAACCGACTTCAAAAAAAGGAGAAGGTTGTAATTTATTTTTGTTAGCTCAGAACTTCGTCGTATAGGTATTAAATTGGTTGTCATAGGTCTGGAAAAAACAAATACAAATGTACTGTGCTAATACAATTATCAAGTTCGAATATGAGCCAATTTAATTAAGGGGCTTGGAAGACTTGGGCGTCGCGAAGTCTCAGTTCGCTGAGAGCTACTAGTTATTTTATCTATAACTTTTCAGGTATACGCAGGTTCGCATACATACCCAGGAGAGGGCGTGTATCTACTGAAATTCGACAACACTTACAGTCTATGGCGATCTAAGACTCTTTACTACAAAGTATACTATACACAGTAAACCAGTTGGATTAATATATTATTGAATTTATTTATACCCATGACAGGAGATATCTAAATGTATTAAATTATTTGTTAGAATTATACTGTAATTGTTGTCTCGACATTTAACTCAATAATGTCTCGGTTACATTTACACATTTAAATTATGTCATAAAATTATATGTAATGTGGATACGCATTTAAAATTATTTAAGTAATGATGAGTCGTGTTCAACCTTCTTTACACATTATCTCAGCCTGATTTTATGAAGAAAAAGGGAAATAACAGTGTTGCGATTTAATGTTAACAGACTCGCTGCTCGCCGACATGACCATGAAGGAAAGTGAGTTGTGCACAAGGTCATGCGCAGTTACGGTACGACCTAACCGGTCGGTCGGTTCGGTAGTTATTGTATAAAACGTATACTTTGTCACACAGTTATAATATAGTTTATTTATCAGTGAAAGAATAACCTTATACCCCTTTATAATAAGTATTATACTCTGTCCGTTATGTCAATCACTTTTTGACAGCTCATGCAAAGTTGACGACATAGCTTTGCTCAACTTTGCTTAAGCGTCTAGCAAATTAAATCCCATACAAAAAAACGTTTGGTCTAACATTACCTCTTTACAAGGTTATGTCACCTGTCGACGTAACTTGAGTAGAGGTAATGCTAGATCAAACGTATTTATTTGTGCAGTATATAATTCGCTAGACGCTTTACAATGTTATGATTAATAAACCGAACAGACTATAATGTAATACACGCACAATAAGTACATAATATGTTGGGTTTTTTAAATAAAAAACAATTGTTTTTTTTTGCTACGTATTTAATTTGTTTCTGAGATCGGCTTAGCCATGAGCAGAAGAGACTGGGTGTGTTGGTCAATAAATAAATAAATGAAATATTGGTTAATATTTGACACAGCGCCCTCCTAGCCCCAAACAAAACACAGCTTGTACTATGCGAACCAAATAGCTGATAGAATAACTTATACACCTTTTTTTGTATATACTTATAAATACATACAACACCCAGATGCCAAATACTTGGCGGTGTGAATAGGGTAACATTTTGTGTCAATGTTGTTAATTATTTTTTCCTCTTTCGTCATAAAAGCAGACCACGAAACACGACATATTTCGTTAATATCTACCGTGAATATTAAATGATGCGAAAATAGAGAAAATATCTTAAATGAAATATTATGTATCGTTATTCGTACTTGTTTTAGAAATTAATACTAAGTGCAATAAAGACGTATTTAATTATTGTTTTTGTTTAATATAGATGTCTATGTAATAAACTAGAATTTTATATCTCATTGCAAATGGGTACATAATGTATATGAAACGCAGTGAACCTGTTAAAATTTAGATGGCAAGGGACTGCGAAATTGTATTTTGTAAGTGGAACTAGGAAAAGGAAATAATGTAATGGGTTATTATAATAGTCTAAATATTGTTTGTTTATCTTAAATTTTATTGGATCACGAAAATAAGTTAATTTTACTAATAAAATTTCATCACAGATCTTTTTATGTCCCATGTGTGCCATTAGGGTTTATGTTTAAGGATATAGCTATCTTAGAATTAGTACTTAATTTATTTAGAACTGATGAGTATCCAGTGTTTATTTAAGAAGTCAGTCATTACTTTGTTAAACATGGTGTTAATGACATCATATTGAATTATGATTATCACATTTACTTACGAAAAATATATATAGCTTGGCAAAAAAGTTATGAAACGGTTATTTTTCTCTTCTGGCAATACTGTGGGTGCTGGATACGATTGTTGAAGTTTTGGCGGGAACGCGAAAAAAACATGTCGCCGAATTGTATTATTTTGCAAAACTTGTGTTTTTTCGAGTGTTTGTTAATTTTGTTATTGTAAACAAATGGTGGCGCTTTATTCATTATCTGCCGATTTACGTACATGAGTGTGGGCAAGTGATATGATAATTATCGAGTAACATGTCTTTTCGTGTTGCTTTCAAAACTCCGAAGAAGTTTGGAGTAAATTTGCCACAACTGTACTATAGTCATAGGTGTTCGAGATATTTTTGGCCCGATAGCTGCATTTTCTGATGGAAGCAAGCCGCTTTGCATAGTGATAGTAGGGGCCAAAATAAGCGATTTGATCCGAGGATACACAAGATTCATCCCTTAGGAACAGAGATGGCGCCAGTTGTACCAAATATCTTTAAAAATTTCTAAAACCTGAACAATTAAAACCTGATGCTCCGATTTTGATGATTGCGGTGTCAATCAACAGCAAATTGGTTAATTTATTATTTAAAAAAATTGAGGTGACAGAAAATAATTATAAATACCAAAAAAAAAAACAAATCTTTGAAAAACTTTTTTTTTCGGTTTTTATGTAATTATATAAATAAAATGTATGAATATAGTACTTTTTTCTTTATTTATATTATTGTGCAATACATTGTACGTTTAATAAAAAAACCGTATATCTAAATGTTGTATAGTTTCAAAGTTATTGAAGAATACACTACACGGTGCCGGTGCGACGCTGCCGCAACATGTGCAACTATTTTGGTGGCTGATATGCCAATCGAAAGATTAATTATTTATTTCTCACAAAACAATAGAAAAAAAAACCATGAAAAATAATGCGAAATAAATTATTTTATTTGTTTGTGACTAACTTAATCACGTTGAAGAATACATATCTATCACGTTGATAATGTGTGTACCTATTATATCGATATGTATATTTAGATATCTATTCTACCGTTTCAATGGTGCTGGTTACCATGAAACTAAAAGCGCCATGAAAAATATCATAATAATAATCACATTAGATGGTAAATAGCATTTCTGAATCTGTATTATACTAACGTTTTATTTTCACATTGGCCTTTTCAATGTTTGCAATGATTGATGAATGGAACGGTTTGTACCCATAATGTTTTTGCGATTGTATGGGGTGTGTTTACATAATTATGTAATGATTTTCACTCTTTCTCAAATAATAGAAAGCAGTGTGTGCAGTGTTTCAAGCGGGTCATATATGGCGAAGCGTCTATTTGGATATAAATCAATCCCAAGTCCATCTTTTTGAGGAAGGAACGACGTCGAAAGCAGATGGATTCCACAATGGTCGAAGGATACTTTAATTTGGCCACAATTAAGCTTCCTTGACTTTTGTGGAAGAAAATCGGGCTGTGCTGTGACGCAATACATTGTGGCTGCCGACGGGTCGGCCTACGTTGCACGTTCCTGTGCAACATTGTGTATCCTCGGATCAAATCGCTTATTTACTATCACTGTGCAAAGCGGCTTGCTTCCATCAGAAAATGCAGCTTTTTTTTCATAATTACTATGACTACTAGGGCATGATTGGACTTGATCGTGACTTACTGTGTGTGACTTTTGACTGTGACTAGGACACATTTGACTGAAGAGAAAGAAAAATTTATGACGAAATATGTATGCGGCTGAAGGACTTGTATCCATGGAAAGAAATGATTAAAGACAACAAAATCACGAATGATCTACAGGGTTGCTAGTATTTAGAAATATTAGCTATAGTGATCTTGCTCCATCAATTTCTACTCTTTTTTGCCGAACATTATTAAACATTGTTACTATTGTGTTTTTTCATCTATTTGTTTGTTTCGTTGTCACTATTTGTATAACGTATTTTAATGGCGTGGTTATTCTCATTAATAATGTTACAAAAAATTGTAAAATCTATCAAAACTGTTAAAATGAAAATGAATAAAGCTCAGAACTGTAATGGCATTTGAGGCTTAGATGGCGTTTTTGTTTATAAGGTGTCAATCAAAACAAACAGTTGAATTCACATTTGCCAGAAGGAATGGGTTGCTATTTAAAAATCATATTGTTAGTACATTTTTTGGTCACGACAGCTTTCTTTCCGCACAAACTCTAGTTATTTACATAGTCCTGCGCGATAAGTGTACCTATTTTAGTTATACCATATACCATTTATTGACGCGATTGGCGTATGGGGCCCGCTATCGCTTGGCAACTAGACGACTGGCAGTTATTGGGTTAACATTAATGCTTAGATATCCTACTAATCTTATAAACATACAACATTGACATGTTGTATGTTTGTTACTCAGTGACCAAATACAGATTATTAACTGACTTGTGTGAAATTTGGTATGGAGGTAGCTTGTACCTTGAGTACCACAGGGTACTTTTTACCTCAGAAATTGCAGATGAACCGTTTTGTTTTCAAACAGTACTGATAGAGCTTACAATTTATATTCGCGACAGCGCGTACTAGAGTATTATAAATAGCATTTATTTTTATTGATGTTAGTTTATATGTCCGTGTTGGTGTTGAATTTTAATATCTGTTACTGAATTGTGTTTTGGTTTTTATAAATGCTAAGTAGTGGCTGTTACAATTATTTTTCTTTATTTATTACATTAGTGGAGTATTATCCAAGTAATATAAAGAGATGTAAGAAGTATGTAGGTATTGATCACCAAGCAATGATGCTCTTTTTTTGTTAATTAAAGTTCTGGGTGCTGCTGCAATGGTATAGAAGGCGTTATCTGTTAATATAATAAGGTCCGTTTTCGATTTAAAAAAGTAATAGGTCGCAAACGCAATACAGCCGATTTTAATCTTTAGTTGACAGATCTAAACTTACTAAAATGTTGCAGTCCTTGTCCATTCGACTGCAATGTAAGACTTTCCACAGAGAATCAATCGTGGGGGTTATTTTTTTACGGCAGGCTAGTTAATACATTATAATGCTTTAGACATCCGTGGTGAGCATAAATAATTAAATACATTACCAAACATTAACGGCCTTACTATGAAACGCCGTTCAAACTTAGTCACTGCTTAAACTTCTCTGTCTTGTTCTCGCACGTGACATTTCACGTCAGCGAGAAGTTGTCAGAACATCTTAAACAGTGACTAAGGTTTGAACGGCGTTTTATAGTAAGGCCGTAAATATTTCATTAACATTCATAAACATTCACAATCCAAACTGCACAATTAAATATGAACTGATATGCTGGACACCGCTATCATGCATTTCAACATTTTGAATATATACTATTACTGAATATAGGAAAAAATCGCTGTCATATCGGTGAAATTAATGCGAATAAAATTCCAATGGCCTAGAAAAAATAACGAATCAAAGAATTTCATAAAACTGGGCATAACCTTTTTTCAACCGTCTTAAAAACGGAGGTTCTCAATTCGACTGTATTTTTTTTTGTGTGTTTATGTTATTACTCCGCCTATTATGAACTGATATTGATGATTATTTTTTTCGTTTGGTAGGTAATACTTTAGAGGTGGTCCCACATAAATTTTATCGAAATCGGTTTAGTAGTTAGGTTTTTAAAGCCAAATTACTGGAAAATATGAAGATGTCATCCAGGTATTCGAAGTTGCAGTCAGATGTATTTTTTTTAAAAAGCGTATTACTTATAGGTACTAAAATTTGTTTAAATCAAAATGTTTTTTTTAGCTGAACCTTTGTAATGTTATTGTCAGCAATTTCACCGACTGCGATTTAGCTTTTTCGTATTCAGTGAAAAGATAGCGTCAAAAATTGAAAATTCCGCGAAAGAGATAGCGGCGTGCAGCATTCTGTCCCTTAAGCCCTTTGCAGCTGGGAGTCTAAAATGTTATAGGTACAGGTTTATCCTAGCTCATCTTAAGATACTAGATACTGTATATTTTGTCACACAATATATCCTAGTGTTCTGACTATGGTCCAGAATTTTACCAGCACCCCTATTCAGATTGACGTCGGAAGCTTCCGACTTGAATTTCGCTTCCTCCGTCTTTGTCATCCTGAATGTAGATGAGTGGGACGGATAGTGTGGATCCGAACGGAAACCTTTCCGGTGGAGTTGTGAATAGGGGTACAGAATCGCAAAAAAAAAACTCATTTAAATATTAAATTGAATTTTGTCTCGTTTTTTTTTTCTGTAGAGAGAGAGAGAGAGAGAGAGAGAGACAAAGCTTTATTTACGAATGTTCGCGAGGTTATGGTACTATCCTTGGATTGGATTACCTGTTGCACAAAAATAATTGCATCCAAAGGAAATGGTTTCTTTGTAAATTAATATGCTTTACTTTTCCGTCATAGATTAAGATAACATAATACTAAGATCTTCTTAAAATAGCAACCGATTAGACAAGCCCAAGTAAGCCACTATTATTTATTCTGTGGTAATGCCTACCATGTTCTAGGCATTAGTGTGTAATATATGTCATGTTGATGTTGCTGTGAACTCTTTATGTTAAAATTGAAACTTTATTTCATACCCATTCTAAGCATATCTTTACCTACCAAATCTACAATGTAATAAATACAGAATATGGTCTAAATAAATATATTGAAAATAGTTGCAGTTGTTTATTTCACATCGGAAGGAGCTACTAGATGTGGTACGAGACTTGAGACTGTGCTTATCTATGAACGCGATTATGATGCAAGCCATTTCTATCTCACCTTTTTAAGTGGAATGCTAGGCATCAATCAGAAGAACTGCTATAAGTAAGTATATACTAATTAAAATGTTTTTATAAATAAAACAAAGTTATCTGCGGGATAACACCTCAATGCAACCATTTGTTCTAGTCATTCTACAGCAGTCTACCAAGAAGCTTTTGCAGTCTACAATATTATAGATAATGTAAGAACCGACTGGTGTTTTGGTGTTCGCATTTGAACCCTACACAAGTTTAAGCCTAGAACAGATGTTTTTTTTAAGAAAGGCCCATCTACCAAAATAATAAAATAGTGAAACAGTTCGTTACGTATTTATTCCTTCGCGAATCGCACTCGCTACTAACAAAAGCGTCTTAGCATAAATAATATTTAATCTATGAAAAGCTTTTTAATTAGTTTTTACGATTATGTTTATATTATATTTATTAGTTTTTAAGAGTTTGTAACTTTTGATTTTGAATGCCTTTTCACTGGCAATACGTTTGGCATTTACTTAAAAGTTAGTTTTGGCGGGAACGCGAGAAAATCATGTCGCTTCATTGTATTATTTTCCAAAACTTGTGTTTTTTCGAGTGTTAATGCATAAAAATGGTGGCGTTTTATTCATTAAGTGCTGATTGACGAGCAAGAGTGTGGGCAAGTGATATAATGTAGTGATACGTGAATTTTTATGTTGTTTCCAAAACTTCGAAGAAACTTGTAGTAAAGTTGCCACGACTTTACTAGGGTATGATTGGACTTGACTGTGACTTACTGTGTGTGACTTGGACTGTGACTACGACTCATTTAACTGAAGAAAGAAGGATCGATGAAGAAAAATGTATTCGGCTGAAGGACTAGTATCCATGGCCAGGAACTATTAAAAACAAACAATTACTTAAATGTCAAAAATAAAATTGTCATGTCAAATCGTATACTACTGTCAACTTATGTTATGTCCGTCAACCAACAATGTTCAGTTTTTTTTATTTTTGATTGTAAAGTTTTGAAAATTAATTAAAATGTTTCAACGTCTAATTTACACTAGTTTCGAATTAAAAATGTATAGTAAAAGTACATATTTTCTGTTGGGAGTCCCATCGAAATTTAATAAGTGTTATCAATGCAGATTCAGACTATACTCTCACCACAGAATGCCCCTGGCTCTACCGAGCTGTTACGAAAGATTATTCTCAAATAGACCAAGATTATTCAATATAAGACTGAGGCATTACACCAGTCAAGTAGATACACACAAAAAGAATGACCACATCGAGAACTTGAAACAGAAAGAGACCTTGGATACCTCTAAGAAGATCAACGTAAAGTTAAAGCCTACCGAACTGAAACGACTGTTTAGTTTAGCAGAACCTGAAAAATGGACCCTTACTGGTGAGTACTGGTACACTAATAAGTGTAGTCTGTAGTTATTACACTACTTGATGTTCATATAGCTTTGAGGTGTAAAATTTTCTCTAAAAATTTCCAGGTGCTATCGGTCTACTCATCATATCATCCAGTGTTACGATGGCAGTGCCATTTTCACTTGGCAAAGTGCTAGACATCATTTACAACAGTACAGGTGACCTGGGTGCTGCAAGAGAGAAGCTAGACTCACTATGCCTAATGTTGTGTGGGGTTTTCTTAATCGGAGGCCTGTGTAACTTTGGACGTGTCTATCTGATGTCTATATCAGGTACCAAAACACTTGCATATATTCAGGAAATTTTCATAATATTGTAGCAATATAATGTACCTATTATACAAAACTTGCTGCTGAAATGTTTCACTCGGAAAAAGAACACAAAACTTTTTAAAACTAATAAAGTATAGTGGTTGGTAATGTGTTAGCTTATCGAAGTACTTTAACATTCTAACACAATAATACTTTTTATGATTCAGGTTGAAGCTATGTGATATTTTATCACTTATTAAGATTTTTTACCCAAATAAATGCTTCCAAAAAAAATTACTATGACAAGAAAGCAGCATTGCCAAACACTAAAATTATCTGTAATTACTTATCTCTCGTATTAAGTAACTTGTATTGGTAGAAAAAAGTTGATTGATTCGTGACCTACCATTTTATAGTATAAATACTTCAATTATCATGATAAAAATGTCTGTTAACTTACAATATTCCAAGTTAAAAAAAAAAAATGGATTATATTATATTTCATGGATGTTTTGGCAATAAGTAACAACAAAAAAGGCACCAATTAGTAAAATAATAATTAGGCACCAATATCGGCTTCTTCCATTTAATACAAATAATAACTAATTTACCTCAGTCTTTATCTTTGAATGATATGTACCTATATTATAATTCAATTATTATTATTATTGAGATTACTATTATTTAATGCCAACATGATATTTTATTTAGTTTGTGTAGAGTTTTTACTAAGATTAATTTTGCATACCACACCGGTTAAAACATGGCAATCGAAGTATTATTATTTATCATAATAGGACTTCTTAAATTCTAAAATAGGATCTTATTAAATTGTAACACCCCATGTTTAGTCAAATAAAATATTTGAATTTAAATTCTGCTCACAACATGCTTATATGCACAAGAAAGCGAAAGCCCTACTTCTTAGGTAGAATGGCTGTCAAAACAATGTTGTGAAGGAATTGTACAGAAAACCATGAAAAATATGAGTAGTTGAGTGGAAAGTAAAAATAATCATACTTGCTTGGTTTTAACCGACTTATATAGATTCCATCTACACATTTGCTATGTACACAGCTCAGCTACTATAGCCTCTACAATATTAGTGTAATCCACCTTACAGGTCAAAGAATGACACAAAATCTACGAAAACAAGTTTACGGTGCCATCGTTAGGCAAGAAACAGCATGGTTCGGCAAAAACTCGACTGGGGAGCTGGTTAACAGACTGTCAGCTGATACATATCTGGTCGGTCGTAATCTGAGTCAGAATGTCAGTGACGGGCTGAGGTCTCTGTTCATGGTTGGAGCTGGCACCGGCATGATGGTAAGGATATTACAACCCATTTGATGAAGATAGCTTACAACAATTCACCTTATTTTTATTTATCACATTTATATTGTAACAATGGGTATTGTAATTTTTTTTTATGTTAAATGGGTTTGCTTTTACCATATCTCACCAACGCATAGACTAGGTCTAAGGTGGAGCACACTTGACTAGAAGATAGGCATCTTTATAGATATAGATTATTATAGATAGGCTCATTTCAATCTTCGTTTGATTATCCCCAGATTATATTAAAAGCCTGGAAATACTTAATAGTTAAGCACAATTATTAAGTATTTTATGAGTCTTACTGTAAAATAGCAGCAGGATGGGCAGCAGCCATTCTCTTGTGTAATGGTCGTTAGCACTCTGCAATCCTCAAGCCTCATTCAAGATAATGGCAACCCCCCATTAAGGGGGAGGCCTTCGTCTAGCAGTGGACGTCTTCTGGCTGATGGTGATGGATGATGATTAAGAATGTGTTGGCAACAACTATACTTCTTGCCTTATTAATACTATATGGTTTGACATAAATCCCCAAGCTTGACAGGCAGTTTGGGGATTACGGAATGCTAACCACCATTAACCGAGATGATGTTGCTGCCGGTCCTCCGGTGGTTCTGGATGCAGTTTTAGGATATACCCAGGTCCCAGATTCTTAATGGTGATGATGAAATAACTCAATGTAATATTTAGAATGAATTGTCAGGGGAAAATGTTTTGGTTAGAACATAAATGATAAGATTATAACTACAAACAGTGATGTATGATAAAAACGTCTTTCTGGATTTGAAACTCAATTATAATCCCGAAAAAGTATTTATTTGTATTTTTATGCATAATCCCTTGGGGCGTGCGGCGGATTGGGAATGTCCACACTTGGCAGATTGGCTACGCTTGGGATCACAGAAAGCTCACTACCGTTATTCGCTAGCTTCCTATCCGCGCCGTGAGGTCGCTACTACCCGAGTCCCAGTTATACATAAAGGCTTTTGGAGTTTTGGCGGGAACACTGAAAAATCATGTCGTTGCATTCTATTATTTTCTTAAACTTGTGTTTTTTCGCGAATTAATGATTTAAAATGGTGGTGTTTTATTAATTGAGTGTTGAATTACATGCACGAGTGTGGGCACGTGATATAATGTGGTGAAACATGTCATTTTGTGTTATTCGCGAATTAATGATTTAAAATGGTGGTGTTTTATTCATTGAGTGTTGAATTACATGCACAAGTGTGGGCAAGTGATATAATGTGGTGAAACATGTCATTTTGTGTTGTTTTCAAAACTCCACAGAAGCTCATAGTAAAGTCGCCACAACTTTACTAGGGTATGACTTGGACTCGACTATGACTAATTTCGTGTGACTTACTGTGACTGCATGACTTATTTGACTTGATTATAACAAATGAATGTGAATATTCTTAAACTTGACACTGCACATGCACACTGCAGAATGCACAACGTGCGATGCCAATAACTAAAAAAAAAAAAGAAAAAAAAAAGGCTTAGGACATTTCCCATATGCAGGTGGCCTAGTGATACAAATTCTCCATATCTCCTGTATGAACTAGGCCAGAATGTCACATGCCTTTTCAATTCGGTTCCAGTTCTATATGTCGCCGTCTCTGGCGCTGATCGGGCTGTGCGTGGTGCCGCCGGTGTCGGTGCTCGCCGTCATCTACGGCCGGTTCGTGCGCAGCATCACGCGGCAACTGCAGGACGCGCTCGCTGAGACTAGCGAGGTAAACCGCACGCAGTGAGATTCCACAGGCAATTTTCACAGATGGCGCCAGCGGCGGTCCGGACGTGGCTAATTCAACTTTTCTTGTTAATCGTTGCTTATTATCTATCTACTTTTGATGAGGGTGTTGACGATAATCCAGTCCAAGGAAAAATACTGGGCACTGTGCCTTGTTTTAAGAATCTATGCACTGCCTGAAAATAGATGTGTAGGTTAGATAGTTTACATTTTATGTTGGATAGAGCTTTAATTAGCAAGGCAAATGATTGCTGTATATATGCAGATTCTCCCTGGTAATCCGAGTCTAATACGAGTAAAACGGAAATATGAGTAAAAATGGCAGAGGAAGGACACAAGACCATGAAGAAGAAGTTCCTCTTCTAATCTCATCCATTCTTTCTTTGTGAATGAATCATTTTTAACAATCTTCTTTCATTCCACAGCTGGCCGAAGAGAAAATATCAAACATAAAGACAGTGAAAGCATTTAGTAAAGAACAAAAAGAGTGTGAAATGTACGGGGAGAGGATAGAGAACCTTTTACAGTTGGCGTATAAGGAATCTATGGCAGTTGGCAGCTTTTACGGTCTGGTAAGTTTTTTGTTATATCGTTGGTGGTAAGACCTATTATGATCACAGTTCATTCCTAGTAATCATGCTTAGCTAGGCTAAACTCTATGGTTATTCCCTATAACTATCCCTGTAAGGACTCTACTGCAGAGTCCGCCTGGGGAAGTACCACATCATTGCCAGTTATTCAACCGCCAAGCAGTAGTGTGCAAGCATTACTGTGTTCCGGTTTGAAGAGCAATGTTACCAGAGAAATTATTTAATATCTATCTCAAGGTGACGAGCGCAGTACAGTACGGCGCAGGATTGTGTTCGCAAGTTCACAATTCAAGCACTACTACTGTTAGTGGCAGGCGGGAAGCTTACCACCAGGCGAACGTCTTGCTCGTCTCGTCACTAGATTGTGTAAAAAAAAAAGAGTTAGTATTTTCCTTGCAAGTGTGATGAAAACAGTTGTATGGATCGCGTGTGCTATTGGTGATTAAACTCTTGGCTTCCTTATCGCGCTCGCCTGCAGCGCGCTTGATACCGCCTCTAGTGTTATGACCAACATAGCACACTTGTATCATAATGTACTATATTAGTTCTTGGACCAAAATTAAATGAAAACTTGAAATATTATTAGAAAGAAATAATATGTGCTTCGGGAAGTATGTATTTTGTCGTTAAAAAAAAACCGATAGCATAATGTACCAGCTTTGGATATTCTGAAATCCTGAATAAAGACACATCACCCTCAACCTTGGCTAAGGCTTTGAGGCTACACGGAATTATAGAACACAGGAACATACAAATAATACGTCTACATACACCCGAAAATACCGCCTTCAGTCATGAACAACATAGCACTCTTGTATCATAATGTACATTACAGACGGGGCTCGCCGGGAACACAATAATAATCCTCGTGCTGTACTACGGCGGCGGCATGGTGGCCACGGAACAGCTGACCGTCGGAAACCTCACGTCGTTCCTCCTCTACGCCGCGTATGTCGGCATCAGCATCGGCGGCTTGAGCAGTTTCTACACGGAGCTCAACAAGGGCCTCGGCGCCGCCACCCGCCTCTGGGACATCATCGACAGGGACCCGACCATTCCAGCTATAGGTTCGTTATGTTCTCTGGATCTTCTTAATCTTAATGGTCGTGGTTTCAATCCTGGTCTCGTAATAATGAGTTCTTTGAAGTTTATGAATAGTTTTTTATTTTTTCTTAGTTATTGGCATCGCACGTTGTGCATTCTGCCAGTGTCAAGTTTATGAATTTTCAAGTTTCTGTTATTAAAATAAAGTCAAATATGTCATTAAAACACAGTCAGTCACTCGAAACCAGTCATAGTCGAGTCCAAGTCATGCCCTAGTAAAGTTGTGGCGACTTTACTATGAGCTTCTAGGGAGTTTTAAAAACAATACGAATAGACATGTTTCACCACATTATATCACTTGCCCACACTCGTGCATGTAATTCAACACTCAATGAATAAAAAACCACCATTTTAAATCATTAATTCGCGAAAAAACAAGTTTTAGAAAATAAACTTGTGTTTTTTAAGAGAAATCATGTCGTAGAATGCAACAACATGATTTGTGTTCCCGCTAAAACTCCATGAATAGATTTTCTTATCACTGGTTTTTTGGTGATGGTAAACATCGTGGACGAATTTAATGGCTGATTATGTATGTACGTTATGCTCTCTGGATTATAGCTTAGTCGTTAGTGTGTCAGCTTTCAGAGCTGTAGCCTACAGCTGTAGGGCGTGGGATCGATTCCCATCTAGGACAAGCGTTTTTGTGATGAACATAGATGTTTTTCTGTGTCTGGGTGCGTTGTATTAATATGTTATTACACCTTGACATATTCTAACACATCTCGCCTTATGATAAGTAACGATACGGTTTGCAATGGAGCACGCTTGTCTAGAATAAATTGATTCAATCGTGTCTTGGAGACACCCAGATTGTAACAATTGGGAAACTCAGGCAGCATGCTACTGTCTAGCGGATCGCACAATGAAAGTGAAACAAAGCTTGACTGCCTTATTGCTCAGTTGGTAGCATGTCTGCCTTCAGAGCTGTAGGGCGTGGGTTCGATCTCCACCCAGGGCAAACATTTATGTGCGAACATAGTTGTTTGTTCTGTGTCTGGGTGTAGTATATAATTATAAGTATGTATTTACAAGAAAAAAGTATTTAAGTATTCTATCAGCTGTCTGGTTTCCATATTACAAGCTTTGCTTAGTTTGGGGCTAGATGGCGCTGTGTGAAAATGTCCACCAATATTTATTTATTTATAAAGCGTTTCGAGTTTTACTACTTATCTCTATCCATGTTTGATATAATCCGAGTTCGTATCACCAACTAATCCGAAGTACTATTTTTAGGCGGTCTAAGACCGACAGGAAGACCGAAAGGCGAAATTATAATCGAAAACATTCACTATTCCTATAACAAGCAGCCGCTAATCAAAGGCTTAAGTCTTCACTTGCACCCGGGCAAGTCTATGGCCCTGGTGGGCCGATCTGGATGCGGTAAAAGTACTATAGCGTCGCTTATACTGCGGCTATATGACCCCGAAGAGGGCAGGATACTGCTCGATGGCATCGACATCCGAGAACTTGACCCTGTTTGGCTGAGGAGTCACGTCGGATTTGTAAGTCAGGTGAGTCGAAATTAGTACTTCCTTTCAGATCCCTCCCTCCTTCCATATTAATTCACGAGTTTTTAAGATTAAAAAAAATACGTTTATTTTAAAGCTTAAACAGGAAGAAAATTTATGACCAAATTATGAATGTGAATTATGATTATTTTTACGCTTTAGTTTAGGTAGCTTGTAACAGGTTGGGAAAATTTGGCATCTAAGGCAGAGACTTCTGTAGCTTAATTGGCAAAGCAGTTGGGGCGGAAAGCATAGAGACTGCTCGTATGCAGGTTCGTGTCCATAATTTTTCTTCCTGTTTAAGCTTTAAAAAAACCATAGAAATACCATAAGTGTGGAATCACTTCATACAAAAATATTCAAAAAAAATACATATTCGAATTGAGAACCTCCGTTTTTGAAGTCGGTTGAAAAGTATAATAATACAATACAACTTTATTGCACACCAGAAATATAGAACAACTTACAAATAATCAGGGTACATTATCTGGCAGTACAAGGGGCGGCCTTATCACCTTTAATATTATGTGTTAAGGTGATACGTTTCACATATGGCGGGAAATTCAAATTTCAACCAGTTTTTTTGTTCTTGTAGCAAGGCCGGGTAATTATTGTAAACGATCATGATGTTTGCGCCAATTGATTATTATTCTTTACAAACTCACGTAAAGCTGTTTATCTGTAATGCACATTATTACATACATTTGTCAATAAACAAATGTTTGCTGTTTCAAACGGTTTATGGACAAATGTAAGTAATATGGTGAGTTACTGATTAATAGTTGTACGTGATAATCTAAAGAACAACCAACAATTTTCGCAAACACTATGTAATTTCACATTAACTATCCGGCCTAGCTACAAAGACCAAAAAACTGTTTGATTTTTGAATTTCCCGCCAAACGGGAAACGTATCACCTTAATTCAGGGTATAAACTATCTCCTTTCCGAATTTCACTCAATGGGTGATTATACGACACACTAAAAAAGCTCTTTGTAGATGGCGCTGACCGTGCGCTGAACAGACATGTCTGTAATTGTCAAGTTTTTTATGTTATTTTATGAATCAGATCAAAAATATTATGTTGTTTAAAGACTGGTTGACTGGTTGATAGTCAGCGCCATCTATCGAGTTGAAGAGAACTACTTTTTTAAAAACATGTTTGGAAAATCTCTCATTCCGTTGAGCTGTTACAACATGAAAAAATTACAAACTATATTCACACGCTCAAAAACTTGGGATTTATAATTTTATGATTACTGTGAATTGATTACCGTTTTTTGTTGATATTTGTATAACAACTACTGTCAAGTCATAGAATGATAGAAGCCTTCGGGCGGCACGTTAACTCTGACTCTAGGGCTGGCCACTCAGCCTATACGAACTTACTTAAACAAGCTCAATCTGTAATAAAAGTTACTTATAACATAGCTTTGGGGTCTGACAATAGGCTAGATGACTGGTTTTTTTTATTGACCTATTAAAATGTGGCCCATAAATATATAGCTGATTAATGAAAAGAAAATGAAAATCTGATCAAAAATAAGCAACTTATAAGCATTTTAATATCATGCTAGACAGAGAGGCGAAACAGCAAATCGTGACGTCACTTCTCTGTACGCCGTTTAAATTATATTCTAACGTAGTAGTAAGGCGTGACGTCATTTTTTGTTTTGAGGGCAAGGGACAGAGTTGTCTCTACCAAAAACTTTAAACGCTTATATATCAGTACATTAATAACCGATTTAAATTATTTTTTCTATAAACTTCTCTGTACGCCATATACATTCTATTCTGACAAGTAAGGCGTGACGTCATTTTTTGTTTTGTGGGGAAGGGACAGTGTTGTCTCTAACAAAAACTTTAAACGCTCATATATCAGAACATTATAACCGATTTACATATTTTTTTTCAATAATCATACTATATTTACTTAAATTCTTCATCAAAGCTATTGGTTTCAACGATATAAACATCAGTCATCTACCCTATTCCGTCACCACAGTCGTAATGTTTACTTATGTCTTTTGATTTTAGGAACCCGTGTTGTTTAGCGGATCAATAAAGGACAATATTCTATATGGGGCTCTGGACGATGAGACGCACGAAGATATCATCGACACTGAAAAGGTAATATTATTATAATACTGAACGCTGCGCTGACGAAACTAATGTAGCTAACAAATTCGTTGTACAATCAAAAAACTATGGGTTATTTACAAACACTGTATCATGACACAAACATCTGTACATGTCTGCGTGTGTGTACATGTATGTGTCATGTGTGATGTCATGTCATGTCATGTGTGTGTGTGTGTGTGTCATGTGTGTGTGTTGTCTGTGTGTCATTTGTGTGTGTGTGTGTGTTCATGTACATCTGTGTACATGATCGCCGTTTACGATCTAAGTACCTTATCACACTAGCGGTTTGCGAGCGTCTTCAAAGCGGAGCGGGCACGCAGGACGTGGCAATTACGGAACGTTTTAGTTGCCTGTTCGCGGCGAGTTCACGACGTACAATACACTCTAACAGAATGGATTCCGACGAGGAAACACTCCTGTTGGCTTTGTTACTTCGAAGACGCAGAAAACGAAAGCATTCAAGCGGAGTTTTGGCGGGAACACGGAAAAATCATGTCGTTGTATTCTATTATTTTCATAAAATTGTGTTTTTTCGCGAATTAATGAATAAAAATAGTGGTGTTTTATTCATTGAGTGTTGAATTACATGCACGAGCGTGGGCAAGTGATATATTGTCTTTTCGTGTTGTTTTCAAAACTCCATAGAAGCTCATAGTAAAGTCGCTACAACTTTACTAGGGCATGACTTGGACTCTACTATGACTAATTTCGTGTGACTAACTGTGATTTCATGACATATTTGACTTGATTATGCCATTAAAACTTGAAAATTCATAAACCTGACACTGGCAGAATACACAACGTGCGATGCCAGTATATAAGAAAAAAAAAGCATTCACGCACGAAAGGGTTCTGTACGAGAATGTATAAAATGCCGTTCGCGGCGAGCTCGTTGTGCGGCCGCGACGTATTCGTTGCGCACGCGCGGCGTATTTGCGGCGCGCCCGCTTCGCTTTGAAAACACTCGCAAACCGCTAGTGTGATAGCAGCCTCATTCAAATTGAATTGCTATATATGACGTAAAAATATATATCTTTATATACAATATGTAATACAAAGGTTCAACAATACAGAAGGCTATGTATCTACTCATCATTATGAACAACTTTTACTATAGGGCCAAGGGCGATTTGAAATCGCGAAAAATCTGATCTATACATTTTGTCCAAAGTCAATGAAATTTTTGTTTTTACAACAATTGAACAACCGGATACCCTACACCCCCTCCTTATATAAGCCCATACTGGCAGGCTCAAATACATAAAAAAAATTGTTGGCGCAGAGTGAGGAGGCGTGGGTGTCCGCGGCGCGCACGGCGCACCTGCACGAGCTGGTGGGCGCCTCGCGCGAGGGCTGGGCGCGGCAGGTGGGCGCGCGCGGCTCGCAGCTCAGCGGCGGGCAGAAGCAGCGCGTCGCCATCGCGCGGGCCATCGTGAAGGTAACACCACTTTACACAACATGCCATCATCACAGAAAAAACAAGACGTATATATAGGGGACATTCCAGAACCCTTAAAAAAAGAAGCTCATTGTAGATGGCGCTGACCCAACTTGTCTGTCGAGTTGTTTGTTTTATTTTATGTGCCACAGATGAAAAATATTATGCTGTTTTTAACTGGCAAGTATGGTCAGCGCCATCTATCGAGTTGATGAGAACTAGATTGTTAAACATGTTTGGAAAATCATCCTTTAAAGAAATTAAAAAGCACAACTATCTTTTCATAAAAGTTTTAGCCAGCGTCACTTGGGATGACGTAAGAATTCTATCCAAACCTCCGAACATCCAAACCTGTTCAGGCATTTAGAAGTTATGGTGAAATAAAGAAACTCACATACCCCTGAAAATCCTGAAAACTACACTCCTTTTTCTGAGCAGTCGTGTAATAATACAGAAGCCTCAACTTGGAATATACCTGCAATTCATGAATTAAGTTTAGTGCAAGCCAATTTGTTTACACCCTATACGTCAAACTAATAGACAGAAAGCACCAAAGTCATGGGCAGGCCACATCGCTCGAAGGACTGACAACCGATGGGGAAGAAAGGTTCTTGAGAGGCGACCGCGAACCGGAAGACGCAGCGTAGGAGGGCCTCCCACCATTAATATATATATATATATATATAGGTGGGCGGGGACATTATACAAGTCGCGGGCAACCGGTGGATGCAAATGGCAGGTTGTCGTACAGTGTGGCGGTCTAAGGGGAGTCCTTCCTTCAGCAGTATCCAGACGTATCCGGGCTGATGATGATGACGCCAAAGTAAGGCGATATTCCACTAAACTGTTTTTTTTTGTGGGCAAAACAAAAAAGTGGGCAGTTTGTGGGAAGTGCCTTTATAAAAAAGACAACCGTGATAGTTTAAAACAGTGTGCCTTTATAACTACAACAAAACACATAAACACTATAAAGGCGGTCTTGGCGCTGAAGTACCAAGGGGACGCTGACGCAGAAGAAATAGAGCACTTGCGCAAATTCCTTCGTAAATGTAGACCGAAATTCACGAACGAGGAAAATTTTACGCAGACAGTAGTTCGCTGAGCGACTAATAGCCCGACCTACTACTGAATGCTAGTATCTGAATTGCTTGGCTCGATAACGTGTGAGTCCAAAGTGCGCCTAATGCGAGAAAAACTTCAAAGTTGTAATGGTAGGACTCTATTGCAGAGTTCGACCACCCACTAGGTGGACCGACGACATTGTAAGTCGCGGGCAACCGGTGGATGCAAATGGCAGGTTGTCGTACAGTGTGGCGGTCTAAGGGGGAGGCCTTCGTTCCACAGTGGACGTCTCCGGGCTAATGATGATGATTGCAGAGTTCGCCTGGGAAATTAAAATACCACACCTTTGCCAGTTATGCAACCGCCAAGCAGTAGTGTACAGGTTGCTTGGTTCGGTTTGAAGGGCAATTCTACCAGATAAATTACCATAAAGCTTTGACATCTTATATCTCAAGGCGATGAGCTCAGTGCAGTGCGACGCAGGATTTTGTTCGCAAGTCACAATTCTGGCACTGCTACTGTTATGGTCGGGTGTGATGATTACCATCAGTCGAAAGTATTGCTCTTCTAGTCACTATATTACATAAAAAAAACGCCTCTGTGTTTTGTTGAGCAAAATGATTAAACCATTTCTCCGATTATGTAATAGAATTAAAAATGTCTACCCTTGTTTCAGAATCCGAAAATTTTAATACTCGACGAAGCTACTTCAGCATTAGACGCATATTCCGAATATTTAGTCGACAAAGCGCTAAAGGAAATCAGCAAAGACAGAACTGTCCTAACGATAGCTCACAGGCTAAGCACCATACAGAACGCGGACGAAGTGGCGGTGTTAGAAAACGGCGTAATCGTTGAAATAGGAGCTTACGCGGAACTGATGGCGAAACAGAACGGATTCTTTAGAGAATTAATCACACATCAAGCGTTCGAAAAGAAGTCCAGAAGCGCAGAGAGCCAAAAAACGTAACGACTGTTCTTTGAACTGGCTCCTACCGAGGTGGATTGCACCTTCACTAGTCGGACTAAATTCGTACTTACAAGGTAAGTAGATGGGGGTGGGGTTAGATCGAGCCTCGATATTGTTGATTTATTTATTTAAATTATTGTTGTTACTTGGGTATTGATTTATGGGGATATTTTAACTTTTTTTGTTATGGATCACGACATGTATTCGGTCACAGAGTGTTGAAATTTTAGTTTATGGTTAAATCACTACGAAATTGCTTTTGTTGAGAAATTATCTAAATGCCAAAGGCAATCATGTGGCGGTCATTTCCTGTAGTTTTACTAACTGTTGGAGTTATATACCTTTATATAGATTTTGAATCAGTACCGGTTGAAATAGTGAATATACCTACGATATGTGAGAACGAAATAATACTTTGTTCCACTGAAATGTTGTATTGGGTTCGTGGGAAACCAACGATCTAACAGCGTTTCTTATTTTAACAATGCAACAAAATGCCCTTTGTACCGGTCGTAGATAGAACAATTTTGTGATATAATACAATTTATGATATTATGCGACGTGGCCATGAAACCGTGGAAAGGTCATTGCGCGAATAACGAATATTTTAAATTGTTATGTTAATAGTACAATATTTTAGAACATAAGTTAAATCTTAGTGACTACGGGTAGAGGAATATTTTTGTCGTGACTCAAATAAAATGGAAAATGTTGTTATTTTATGGCGTCGTTTTATTTCAGTGTCTCTTTAAATAAAACGACACTTATAACTGTTCCTGATGCTTATACGGTATCATAAATAAGTAGTTTATCATTAGTTTTTGACTATTTTGTTAATAAGATAGATTATTGCTCAGATAATTTTTATCAGCTTTAAGTATTGTAGATTTTTTTAATGCTTAATAGGTTAGGTTTGATCACAGCTCACCTGATGTTGGGTAAAGGTGTGGTCAAAGATGGTAAACATCTTTATTTTTTTGACAGTCATGTGACGAGGCGAGCAAGACGTTAGCTTGGTGGTAAGCGTCATACCTGCCACTAACAGTAGTAGTACCAGACTTGTGCACTTGCGAACACAATCCTGCGCCGCACTTCTCTGCGCTCGTCACCCTGAGATATTAGATGTTAAATCTCTTCATACGCAGTAATTTCTCTGGTAACATTGCCGTTCAAACCGGAACACAGTTATGCTTGCAGACTATTGCTTGGCGGTTGAATAATTGGCAAAGGCGTGGTACTTCCCCAGGCGGACAGTAGAGTCCTACCACTACAAAACATTTAGCTGGAATGGGAATTAGGTCTCAAGTGAGGTTGCCGGACGCAGACATTGAACGAAATAGATTACGTTTGTCCCTCAACCTGTATAGAAACCAAGCGTGCCACTTGTTTTCTAACCGATAAAAATAATAGTTTCCCTTACCTCGGTCAACCTTTTTGTGGAGTTTTTACAACACAATACGGCACAATTTGGCATTTTTAACCGACTTAAAAAAAGCAGGAGGTTCTATATTCGACTGTATGTAGTATTTAAAAAAAATGTATGTTCACGGATTTCTCCATCAATTGTGGACCGATTTTGCAAACTCTTTTTTATTTGAATGGGTATACTCTCGAGATAGTCCCACATTAATTTGAAGTCTGTTGTATTTTTTTTATAATTTCTATTGACTTCCCGGTACCGATAACGGAGCGCAGACTAAATAAAGTAGCGCTTCCTCTTGGCACGCGAAGTACATTACATACACTCGCGTCATCTATTTCGATCAATGTCTTGTGTATGCTGCCGGAACACCGTTTGGTTCTTGGCGGATGATTTTTAACTTGAGGCACAGAATACATAATAGTAGCACAAAAGATTCACTCTGCAAAATCCATAGCGACTCTTGCTACTACACAATAAAGTGCAATTCAGGACGTGCGAGCGCTAACTACCTACAGTTATATTAACTTAGAAGGTGCCTCTCTGTCTAGCGCGTAACTCTTATCTCTTCTGACTGAATTCTTCCCATTGAATCGGCCCGTCTAGACGGGCCCGCCACGTACTTGTAGCTTCATTCCTAAAGTGCGGAGTGCGCCAGGCCTGTTTGATGTTAGTAGCAAGCAAGTCGAGATGTAAATAATGTACAGGCTGATTCAAACTTTGGCGGCTGTGAACTTAGGCGCGAGACGTTGCGCAGTAGCAAAAACTAGGCGGTGCGGTGTGCGTACAATAGTCAATAGTCTCGCTTGCAGCGCACTTCACTCACAGCTGCCATTAAGACCAGTATATTCCACGTTTCAAGCACATTTTTTAATGCGATCGATCATCATTAGTTTAAAGTTGTATCAGGTAGGGTCACACTTCATTTCATTATCAGCCAGAAGGCATCCACTACTGGACGAAGGCCTCTCCCTTAACAGGGAGGAGTTGCCATAATCCCCACGCTCGGCAGGCGGCTTGGGGATCGCAGTGTGTTACCACCGTTAACTAAGAGGACGCTGCTGCCCGTCCTCCGGTGGTGCTGGATTGCAGTTTAACGACATGCCCAGATCACACTTAGCAGAGCTAAAATATGGCGGCTACTCAGATTCGTGCATGTCAAGCGTTGATTTTGAAGTTTTTCTCAGATTACTCGAAAAGTATCGAAATTAATAATTTTTCAACCAAAGACAGTTCTCCAAAATACTAATTTCGTTTAATATATTATTTTTAATGTGTTGTAATTAGGAGATATAACCGAAAAAAATATATAGGCACTGTTTCGGTATTTTTTTCTATCGAGGAATAGTACATGATACAAGTGTGCTATATTGGTCATTACACTAGAGGCGGTATTATGCGAGCGAGCCGCAGGCGAGCGCGATAAGGAAGCCGAGAGCGTAATGACTAATATAGCACAAGAGTTCCATACGACTGTTTTCATCACACTTGCGAGGATAAAACAAACTTTTTTTTGATAATATCAACCACACAGTGAAAAAGTCAACAAACATTTGCGGAAAATGGCGCCCAAACCAGCAATGCGAGCGCAGGTTGACATTCACTTCAGCGGCATAAGAACTCTTTGTTGGTATTACAAAAAAAACTGTAAGTATTACCCGGCTATATTAAGAGTGCTTCGTATACATACGTCTAATTTGCTTTTTGCTTTTTTGTTTATTTTCCCACGAATAAACTATTGTCTATTAATTGCAGTCACGCACAAACTTGACTTTACCGGGTTATACCTATTATTATAGCACAAGTGCCGTAATGTAAAGTAAAAATCACACGTGCGTAATAGCTTGGATTCTTTGCCTAAAACCGATGTAATAAGATCCACTTTACGAGCAAGTGTGATGAAAAGTATAATTATTCGTGTTTTCAACCAAAGAAATTACTAAGACGGATGTTCGTCTGCGACATATATATTTTTTGGCATTAACAGCAATTTGAGTAAATAACATTGATTTTTCGAGAGGCAACTTTGGAATATTAGAACCCTTAAGTTTGGATCAGTCTACAGCCTATCACCTATGTGTATGCGTGCTATAATTTTCAAGCGATCTTTTTTTGCCCGACAGCTTAAGCTTATTGTTGGGATTTGAACCCCCTTACGGCTTATCTTAAGGCGCTAACCACTGAGCTATTTTCCCTACTTAGTTAAGCGTTAATAATACTTGCATAAAATCTAGACATGTTATACCCGTACATAAAGTGTACACTCGAATAAAAACTGCTTACATACAAACGTTGTAGTTGTCGCCAAGGTGGCTGCGTTGCACGTCATATAAATTATAGATTGGCTAATAATGTGAACACGAGAAGAGCATGAGAAATCAACAAGGTTTTTAGATTACTACAGATACGATAGTTTAAAATTATTTTTAGTGCATGGACCAAAATTCAATGAAAACTTGAAGTATTATCAGTGAACAAATAATAATAATCGTTTTTTTGAGGCAACAGGAATTACTTAAACACGGACCCATATTATATTATAGTAAATACCTTACCGAATAACATACGTATAAAAATAATCTTAATTAACACTATTTTGTCTGAGATATTCCTGGCATTGTCGCTTCCCAGTAGCGTCGGAAAACCAGCCCCTTTGGCCAGAAATCTGGTGAAAGGAAAGCGCCCTTGTGCCTTCCGCCCTTCGCCGGAATACGGAGCAAGTAGGACTTGAAGTTCGTGGTCCTAACAGTCGACTCCAGGCGCTGCAGCTGCACTACTGAGGACGTTTCCCCCAGCCTACAAATATGTTCTACGAGAAGTATGTATTTAGTCGTAATAAAAAAAACCCGACAGCATAATGTACCAGCTTTGGATATTCTGAAATCCTGAATAAAAATACATCGCCCTCAACCTTGGCTAAGGCTTTGAGGTACTGGAAGTCTAGAACACAGGAACATACTTGAATACAAACATATTAATACGCCTACATACACCCGAAAAAATACTTTCCTTTTGGAGTAGTTGGGTAAAAATAGACAAGATTAATTATATTATACGCAGTAAATTGATAATATTTATTTTTGAGTGTGACAACATACCGAGGTTACCTAGGATTATTATTATGTATATTGTATACTCAAGAACTTAGATAGTACCTTATTCAAATTCTATATTTCAGTCCTGGATATCTGTCAGTCAGTCCTGGTCGTGATTCTATTTACATAACGACTATTATTTTGTATAGAAACCGTTCATTTTAGATAGAAATGAGCGGCCCCGTACGAAGGCATGCTATCTGAATCCGCTCTAGTTACAGCTCGAACCCTATCGCGCGTGGCTCATTCATTACTACGTTGATAAATAGAACCGTAGTGTAATCTTGTTTGTTGCCACTTTTCGTCACAACAGTAAACAGTTAAATATGTAAGTGGACCTTGCCCTGTAGCCGGGGAACGCGCCAAAACAAAACTCGAGTGGAGGCGTGCCGCGCGTCATTCACGTACGGACACTGTGCGGGCAACACACGGAAAATGTCTCTCAAAGTTTTACGCGGAACACTCGCGCGCCAAGTTTTGAACAGCACGAAAAACGGGAAGAAGAAATGTAGCCTCTCCAGTAGAACCCTGGCGACTCAAGTGGCGCCTAGAGCTGACGTGAAACCTTTGACGTCGCCGTGGGGTGAAATTCAAGTCGGAAATGAAACTTTGCCTGATTTTGTTTTCGCTGACTTCGAAGAATGGGCAGACAAACCTGCTGTGGTAAGTTTTCAATCCTTGTTTTTTATAGTTTTTTATATTTTCTCAACTGTCACATTTTCCAGCCAGATATCGCTTTGTTTTTAATTATAATTAACTTTGCAAGGGAGTCTAAAAAATTGGGCAAAACATGTTTTATGCATAATTGATGGTTTTGTTTTTAACTGTGTAAATCATATTTATTCCTATTCTATATGCTACTAAAATGTTGTTTACGTTATTTACACGTTCAGCTTTGTAGATGACTTTTTTTTCTTGGAGTTTGGGTCATGGGTTTTTTACGTTCTAAAACGTAAAAAAGGGCTAAAGGGCTCAAAATTTCCATTCAATAATAAAATAATTATGGCGAGTCCGAAGTCGTAGTGCATCAATTAAAAACCATTAAGCGATGCAGTACAATCACTCTTGGTACAAAGTTCAGCTTGCTACATATGCGGACATGTTGTGATAGGGCATATAAATAGTTCCGATTCGAAGGTTGAGGTTACCATGGATGCTTGGCACTGCGCTCGGGTAGAAATTGGAAAGATTTCCGATAACGCCATCTCTGACAACAAGTGAACAGCTCTTATATCTAGGTACACTCATACATCTACACTAATATTATAAAGAAGAGTTTGTTAATTTGTATGTTTGTTTAAGGTAATCTTTGGAACTACTAATCTGATTGAAATAAACCTTGCAACAATAGCTAAATTCTATGTTTTTAAAGTTTAAACAGTAAGAAATAACCTAAGTGTGGAAACACTTCACATAATAATAATATAATAATAATCATATATTTATTTTATTAAAACATGCTTGGAGACATGCGTTTAGATACATTTTTGTTAGTAACATGCATACTTACAAATATTTTCAACAATCAGTGATATAAAACAACGCCTATAATAATTGCCTCTAAAGAAAAATAAATAGAAAATTTCTATTTTAGATAATAGACGTTTATAAAAATATAACACTTAGTATAACAATATTCAATAGCTACACTATTCTCGAGTGTTATATGCAATATTTTTTTCTGGTATACCAAAAAATCAAATTTTGAAACAGCAACGCGTGGTTCAAAATGTAGTCTAGTTGATGTTGCTGTACACAATGTTTAGAACTACATCTTTGGGCTTAGTCACAAACATGATCATAGTAGCTGCTGTATATTGGGCTGCGTGGAATAGGAGCTCGTTCTCAATCAATGTGAGATAGCGAAGAAAATCTACTGTACCAAACATACATGAAAATTTCAAACCTTTTTTGAATGGAATAGCAGGCTTGCATTTGACTGCCATCACGCCTGATGCTAAGCAAAGATGCCGTCTAAGATACGCTTACCTATTAAAAACAATCGCGACTTAAAGACACCCTGATTGTACATTTATCTGTTGTTGATTGTGTGTAGTTATATTTCTATCGTTATCAGCGCGGGGCTGTTCGTCCTGGTTTTCCCAGTTTTCAATTGACTTTTCAATTGTCTTTCTTTGATTGAGTTTTCAATTGGTTTTGACTCACTTTGCCTTTGATAGAGAACATGTACCGTTTAACTTTTATTCCTACAGTTTGCAACATAACGGTAAACTTAAGTTTAACAAAATACTTAGAGGGAATCCGACGGATTCTCTCCGCTCTGCGATTCTCCATACTAACGTATTCCCCTATTTTCTTCCTGAATAATGCCTCTAGAATAACCTCTCTATAAAGGGGGAGGCTAACGTCCAGCAGTGGACGTTTTATGCCTGCGACGAATGCCTCTAGAGCAATAGTTTTATTATAAGTGGTCTACTTTATACATGTCTTTGTCTTTTGCTTTTATCAGTAAGTAAAGAAAAAAAGACTCCTTTTTTGTGATTTTCGCGTATTTTGCCGAAACTTTACCTTTTAAGCACTTATTTGCATCCAATTCAGCCTTTGCCCGAAGATGTATCAGAGACTAAACTCAAATAAAAACATAAAACAGATTTAAAAAAAAGTTAAGGTGTTTAATAGGTAAAATTTTGGAAAAATACGAGAATATCATTAAAAAATTAGGGCATTTGGGATTTTTTTGGCCAAATTGTTTTTACCTAATGGGTCCCCGAACACACCTTTTCAGTTTGTCTAACCCTCTACAAATCACCCAGTATATTTTAATTTATAGCCAGGTAAATCTTGGAAGCGCATAATATTCCGAGTTTTTTTTTTATACGATCAAGTGACGAGACTAGCAAGACTTCACTAACAGTAGCAGTGCGAGAATTGTGAACTTGCGAACACAATCCTGCGCCGCACTGCACTGCGCTCGTCACATGTTAATTCTCTTCATACCCAGTAATTTCTCTGGTAACATTGCCCTTCAAGCCGGAACACAGTAATGCTTGCACACTACTGCTTGGCGGTTGAATAACTGGCAAAGGTGTGGTACTCCCAGTACCCCAGGTACCCCAGGCGGACTCTGCAGTAGATTCCTACCACTACAAGCTTGCTTATATATATTTTATACAATCAAGTGACGAGACGAGCAAGACGTTCGCCTGGTGGTAAGCGTAGCAGTGCCAGAATTGTGAACTTGCGAACACAATCCTGCACCGCACTGCACTGCGCTCGTCACTCTGAGATATCAGATGTTAATTCTCTTCATATCCAGTAATTTTTCTGGTAACATTGCCCTTCAAACCGGAACTCAGTAACACTACTGCTAACACTAATGTAACAGTAGAGTTACTTTAGATGTCACAGGGAAGAATATTCAAAGTAATAATTATGTCGCGGGGCCTTTTGCATAATTAATTTAATAACATAATTTTCGTCACACTTGCTCGTAAAGTAGATCTTATTACATCGCTTTTAGGCTCATAATCCAAGCTATTATACACGCGTGCATTTTACTTTACATTACGGCACTTGTACTATAATAGGTATAACCCGGTAATGTCAAGTTTGTACGTGACTGCAATTAGACGTACGTGTACGAAGCACTCTTAATATAGCCGGGTAATACTTACAGTTTTTTTGTAATACCAACAAAGAGTTCTTATGCCGCTGAAGTAAATGTCAACCTGCGCGCGCATTACTGATTTGGGCGCCATTTTCCGCAAATGTTTGTTGACGTTTTCGCTGTGTGGTTGATTATTATCAAAAAAAAATTGTTTTTTCCTCGCAAGTGTGACGAAAACAGTCGTATGGAACTCTTGTGCTATTAGTCATTACGCTCTCGGCTTTCTTATCGCGCTCGCCTGCGGCTCGCGCTCATAATACCGCCTCTAGTGTAATGACCAACATAGCACACTCGTATCATAATGTACTATTTCCGGGATGACTATTCAAGGAATGAGAGAAGTCGTTAGTTCATTTAGTAATTATTAAGGAAACTTTCATATATTATTTATTATCAAAATAACTACTCACTGTAAATCTACATAGTGATTCAATTTTGTAAGAAATTTTGACTTAACAGAAGTTTACGGATGTTGGGGAATGAGCAGAGAATCCAACCGAAAATCTCTTATGGGGGCCTATTTTTTTGGGTTTTAGTGTAGTTACGACATTCTTAGTAGTAATTGTTTATCTCTCTTGTGCATAAACACTTAATTAGCCAATAAAGAAGATAACAATAGTATATCCCTTTCCCAGACATAGTTGATATTGATTTTATTTGTTGATCGCGGGCCACAAAATGTACACTGACCTCTCCGACTTGACGAGACTGCGGCAGGGTTATCACTTATCAGAAGGCTTCGTAAATCTAACGTGCTGTGAACGTTTCAACTTTTTTTTTTTATTCTTTCAAGTGACGAGTCGAACAAGACGTTCGCCTGGTGGTAAGCGTCACGCTTGCCACTAACAGTAGCAGTGCCAAAATTGTGAACTTGCGAACACAATCCTGCGCCGTACTGCACTGCGGTAGTCACCCTGAGATATTAGGTGTTAAATCTCTTCATACCCAGTAATTTCTCTGGTAACATTGCCCTTCAAACCGAAACACAGTAATGCTTGCATACTACTGCTTGGCGGTTGAATAACTGGCAAAGGTGTGGTACTTCCCCAGGCGGATTCTGCAGTACAAAACGTTTCTAGGTTTACGTGGGTGAACAGGACTTCCTTATAAATGAGCTCAAAGGGCAATAGCAGTATCTGAAGTTCTTTAATCAGCTCCACACACGAGACAACAACGAGACTTGTTAGTTTATTTGTTAGTTTACACGTAAAGGCGAGACAAAAATGTTAGGACTAGACTAGGTTAAAAAACGTGGTTTATTCCCGTTATGCATAAATGTATCTACGCACTGATAATAAATAAATAAATATTGGGTGGACATTTCACACAGCGCCATCTAGCCCCAAACTAAGCAAAGCTTGTACTACGGGAACCAGATAGCTGATAGAATACATCAATACTTTTTTTTGTTGGAAATACTTACACCTATATAGTTGTAATATAATCCGAAAATATGTACATTACCTACGTGTGAATAAACTATATAAGTACTCGATCTGATGATTAAGGTATTTTGAATCAGAACTTGACCTAGACTTGGCCTAGACTACATGTATAAGTAGATATATATTTGGCCTAGATTATCAGCACAAATAATAATTGCCTTGTGAATTCAAATTAAAGTTGAAACTACTTATATGCAGTTGCATTGTCCTTCGAAAGTGGAGTTTGATGAGATAATTGCTTGATACTAGTTAAATCCGTTGTTAAGGTAATTAAATCCGAATGCTTGCGTTTTTTGAAGGCATGTGTGAAAGGATGTCAGAATAAAGGTTTCACTCAATTATTCACGTTGTTATTTCTTGTTTCTTGAGAATAAGTAATGAGTGTACAGAATTCATAGAGTGCTAGCCAGCGTGCCGCAGTTTTACCCGCGATATTAATTTTTTTTACTAAATTTTTTTGGACGGAAAAGAAAAAAAGAAAAAAAATTATTCTGTGACATCAGCACAAAATAATAACACATTTGCAGATTCTTGAGTGATGTCACAAAAAGGGCCTCAACTCAGCATAATGCTGTTTAACAAACAGCGCTGGTCTTCCGTTGAAGCCGAATTAGCGAAAAAGTGTCCTCTGTTAACACCGTTTTTAACTATCGCGGTTGTGTTTATACAATGTGTAACAAAAAAGTTCAACAATACTGAGAATATGTATGTACCTATTCATTATGAACAACTTTTACTATGGGGCCAATCCTGAAATCACGAAAAATATAATCAGCAGTTCCATACAAAAAGTTCATCGACCTTGGACAAAATATCTCAAGCTAAAATATCCCGTCAATATTCATAGAGCTGTAGTATGTTGTCTGTACGTGTGATATGTTTATCAAAATCATCTTAGCCATTTAGTTATCTAATGTTTTTCTCCCGAAAACTGAGACATGAAGGTCTCATAACGCCCTATAATTGGCATATTGAAAACATTTCTCGATCTGCTAGAACATAGGAAGTAAATAAATGATAGGAAACTATGCTAACCATAAACCGTTTGTTGTAAGTAATTACGTATATGTATGTTCCTATATTCATATGATACACATGCCTGAAAGAGGCAAAACCATTATTATTTCCCTTCATCCACATTCGTAATATTTACCTGTTAGACTTCGGCCCTTGGACCGGAAAACCATTGCAGTAGGTAGGTAAAATTGCTTTTGCTATTCAGTTAGACAGTCGATACATATATTGCTCTGATGTATGATATACTAGCTGATACGCGCTACTTCTTACGCGTAGAGCTCGGCCTTCGGCCTCGCTACTACGACCCGCTCCAGGGACACAAAATCTCATCCAAATCAGTTCAGTCCGTTTAAACCTTCCCTGGACTACGACAAACATTTCTAAACCAAAATCAGCTAAATCGGCCCAGCCGTTCTCGAGTTTTAGCGAGACAAACGAACAGCAATTGATTTATATATATAATATATAGACTTATTTATTTATTATATATTTTATACAATCAAGTGACGAGACGAGCTAGACGTTCGCCTGGTGGTAAGCGTCACGCCTGCCACTAATAGCAGCAGTGCCAGAATTGTGAACTTGCGAACACAATCCTGCGCCGCACTGCACTGCGCTCGTCATCCGATATTAGATGTTAAATCTCTTCATACCCAGTAATTTCTCTGGTTACAATGCCCTTCAAACCGGAACACAGTAATGCTTGCTTACTGCTTGGCGGTTGAATAACTAGCAAAGGTCTGGTACTTCCCCGGGCGGACTCTGCAGTAGAGCCCTACCACTACAAAAATATATCTGTCTATCTATATTAAATATATAGATAGATAGATGTTCCAAATTAGATGTATTACTAGTAGCATGGTATTAAGTAATCTGTGGTATTACCTACCTAAGCAAATACTTACTACCTTCCTATTTACCTTTACCTTACCTACTTAATAAAATTGATATACCATGTGCTTATTATTTATTTATTTTATTTATTATTATTTAAAGGCTTGCATTTGACCGCCATCTCGTCTGATGTTAAACGAAGATGCAGTCTACGATGGAGCACGCTTGCCTAGAACCGATTCACTCGCGACTTGAAGATAAAAGAATAATGTTGAAATTAGGAGATTTTTTCCTTTATACGAGATTACTTTGCGTTTAATTAAGTCGGATATTCAGCCTCTTTATTTTCTTCATCTATAGTTTCACCGATAATATAGTTTATTAACTATACCTATTGGTAGGATAATATTAACAAGCAGTATCACGGTCCACTGCTAGGGGCCTACGGCACAACTTGTTAAAACGTTTCACTGTCCACCATGGTGGACGAAAGGAATCATCTAAAAAGTTGTGTCGTTGTCCACCGTGGTGGACAGGAGCACAACTTTTCTAAAATGTGTCACTGTCCACCAGTAGCGGACACGCGGGTGGTGGACAACGGGAATAAGGTATAGTTTCCCATTATAGTTTATAAAACAAAAATGTGTCAAAATCACGTCAGTTTATTTATTATCATCAACCTTCCTATTCTCTTATTTACAAATAAATAAGAATTTGTTATATCGCATCCCAAGAAGCACTGAGCTCCGTGCCAAATATTTATATCTTAGCTATTTCAATATCACACTCCGGACTTCGGCCGTTTAACGAGAAATGACCAAAGTCCAACGCCAAAATGTCGACAAGTCCAGCCGTTGACCTGATTGAGTGGTAGAGTAAACAAACTTATATCTAGCAAGTCGTCACTAAAGTAAATAATACTCGTTACGCACAAAGTAACAAGTCTACTCTATCGTCGATTTTATCTATACATTGTTGCCGCAAGACTTTTTTTTTCTCTTAGTTCTTGGCATCGGATGTTGTGCATTCTGACAGTGTCAAGTATATTAATTTTCAAGATTTTTAATTAAAATCAAGTCAAATATGTCATGAGTCACAGTCAGTCATACGAAATTAGTCATAGTCGTGTCCAAGTCATGCCTTAGTAAAGTTGTGGCGACTTTACTATGAGCTTCTACGGAGTTTTGAAAACAACACGAAACGACATGTTTCCCCACATTATATCACTGGCCCACACTCGCGCATGTAATTCAACACTCAATGAACAAACACCACCATTTTTAATCATTAATACGCGAAAAAACACTAGTTTAAGAAAATAATAGACACAGGGCGCAAACCCTGGAGGGGCGTAGAAATGACCAGACCAGCAGGGGTATTAACAACCAATCGGAAAGCTTTCCGTTCGTATCCACATTCTCCATCTCTGTCATCCTGATTGTTTCCGATTAAGTTGTGAATACCGTGCAGTTATAGAAGCTCGCACCGGGTGCATAAAAGGCTAGTTACGGCATTGCAGGGACCGTACCATGTTCCCTTAAAGCGGGACCGAATAGACTCAGCTGCCGTCACTGCGCGGCGCGAACCGTATTGCCGGGTTATAAAATTCACAGTCGCGAAGTGAGCTGAGCCTATTCGGTCCCGCAATAAGAGTTCATGGTTCAAGAGCTCATCCTAACACAACGCAATATAAAAATACGAGTTTTTTTGGGCTTGGCCGTTTTTGCCCAAATTATTGATACTCTCAAGTAAATCATCAATCATTGAACATCCTGTTCACGTAGAACCATAAAATTTGGCAAGAAGCAGTGCCTCATACTCACAGCAGAAGTAAAGGGGAAAATCTGTAAACTGGACATTTGTTGTGAAATCAGAGAGACTCTACTGCGTAGTCCGCCTGGGGAAGTACCACACCTTTGCCAGTTATTCAATCGCCAAGCAGTCGTGTGCAAGCATTACTGTGCTCCAGTTTGAAGGGCAATTATGTTACCAGAGAAATTACTGGGTATGAAGAGATTTCACATCTAATATCTCAGGGTGACGACCGCAGTGCAGTGCGGCGCAGGATTGTGTTCGCAAGTTCACAATTCTAGCACTGCTACTGTTAGTGGCAGGCGTGACGCTTACCACTAGACGAAAGTCTAGTTCGTCTCGTTACTTGACAGAATAAAAAAAAAACTAAAAAAAAATATTTTTTGCTATTACAAACTCACATTTGTAGTTAGAGAATCGACCGAGCGGTAGAGGCTGATTCAAACTAAATGGCGGCTGTGAACTTAGGCGTGAGACGCTGCGCAGTAGCAAAAATTAGGCGTGCGGTGTGCGTACAATCGCAAAGTCTCGCTTGCAGCGCACTTCATAGCCGCCATTAAGTTTGAATCAGTCTATATAATTATGTATGTGCCAATTTTTCCAAAAACAATTTTAAGATTGCCTTCAAAACCTTCAAGCTGAACAATACTGCAAGAACAATACTACTGAACAATACTAAGTTCAACAATACTGAAGGGTATGTATGCACTCATCGTTATGAACAACTATGGTGCCAAACCTGAAAACGCGAAAAAATAAACAGCTGTTCCATATATTTTGTCCAAGGCAATGAAATTTCACCCCTAAAAAAAAAAAAAAATGGGGGACGTTTTTATGGCTGACGACGAATGAAATTTTTGTATGGAACAGATGGATTTTCTCGCGGTTTTAGGGTGGGCCCCATAATAAAAGTTATTCATAATGATGATTACATACATACCCTTCAGTATTGTTGAAACTTTTTGTTACACATTGTATATTTTCACTACAGCAGTTTTCGGTGGTTTCTGTTTACGGGTGTCGTTTCGAATGACCGCGCAGCTAACGACTTTATTTTTCTTACCTTGTGCTTTCCCCAGACTTGCGGCGCGTCAGGGCGCGGCTACGAGTACGGCATGATGCGCATGATGATCGAGCGCTGCGCCACCGGGCTGCTGGCGGGGCTGAAGATGCAGCCCGGCGACCGGATCGGGCTCATCCTCCCCAACCTGCCGGAGTTCACGGTCCTCGTGCACGGCGCGATGCGGGCCGGCCTCACTGTCACCTTCGCCAACCCGCTCTACACTGCAGGTACCACATCAAAATAGTTAGTAAATACATCACTATAGTTAGTAAATACATCACTATAATTAGTGAATACATCACTATAGTTAGTAAATACATCACTATAGTTAGTTAGTAAAAAAGTAAGTTCTAGTTTCAGAGACAATGTGCCTGACATGGCTTGACGGTTGATGTTATAGAAATATAGAATAAGCAACCGGGACCAACAATTTAACGTGTCATCCGACCCACGGTAGCGCTCAAATGTAAATACCGCTCACGGTCACCCATCCGAAAACTGACTGGATTGTCCGTTGCTTAACACCGATCTTTTAGAAACCTAGTCCCTAGTCAGCTACGCCACGAGCGCTACTAGTCTACTTTTATCACTACGTTAATCAGTATACCAATAATAGGCATCCGCGGGACAAGACTAATAGTTTTCAAATAGTATGGCGTTTGTATATTATGTACTCAAATAAACCGAAAAAGGTAGTCGTGGTAGCCTGCGTGGGTTCAATCTCAGGTACCAATGACTTCTTTGAAATTTATGTACAGTTTTTCATAGAACTGGCTTTTTGGGAGGCAAAAATCGCGAGGAAATGTATAAACGTTCGCAGAAGAAATTCAATGGCGTATGGCGTTCTATCATTATTTACGGGACATTTACTGTGATCGGAAGCTCGCGCACAACAGAATCACGACTCATTTAATTTAAAAAAAATACAGTAAAATAAGTTGGCATAAGGAAAACTGTAACTTGTTGCTCGTAACATAATAGTAGATTATGCACTAAGGGAATACAGCAGTGTCTTACGTCGCGGGCGGCATATTGAACCTTGAGCGTAACGAGGGAGTTATATAGAGTTCTGAGTGAAGCGAGGGGTTCAAGCTGCCCAAGACCAAGACAGACTTTATTCCAGACGAGCATACTCTACTTTTGACACCTTCTGCGAGACAATAAAGCCAGGGCTCCATTAATTAAAATTCACTGACAATCACAGGACCAAACACCGTCTTTTGTTTCACATTCTTTGTAAACGCACCTTTTTTTATGTCTGTTTATGGTGGCCAGTTCGATTTTCGAATAAACCTCTTTACAATGCCATAAAAGGCATTTTTTAATTTAGAGTTTTCCACGACTTTCCATACGAATTTGACGTTCCAAACTCAAATCACTTTATTCCTTAGGGAGTTCCATACAACTTTATATCCCTTAAGAGATAATGTTTACTTTACGTTAAGGTTGCATGATATGTAATTGGACATTGTCGAGCAGGTGGTGTGAAAAACTGATTTGCTAATTGGGTCAATGTTGCCCAAAACAAATAAGTACTTACCTCGCGACCCTTAATAGTTAGTTAATAATTATAATATAATTATGAACAATCGCGTCGTATCTTATACCCGCTCAAGGAGGAAAAATCACATCATCAGCCAGACGATGTCCACTGCTGGAGGCCTCCTCCTTAATAGGGAGGGGTTGCCATAATCCACACGCTTGGCAGGCGGCTTGGGGATCGCAGAATACTCACCACCGTTAACCGAGATGACGCTGCTGCTCGTCCTCCGGTGGGTCTGGTTGCAGTTTGAGGAGATACTCAGGTCCAAGGAAGATGAATGCGACCCTCCAATCAGATAGGTAGATATTTGGGATTTAGGTATTATTGACACAATTTATTATTATTAATTTATGACGAACCTCATAAAATACCTCTATTTAATAGGCATCTTATTGTAAAATTAAGTCGTCCTCCTCTCTTCTACTATTGCTGCACACGACAGGGTCCATAATCCTACATGGGCAGCGTGGTGGATATGGCCCAACCTCTCCTCGAGACCTATGGTCCAGCAGTGGGCTATTAACAGACTGATTATGCTAAGTCACATAATAATATGAACAGACAAAATTATGTCTTATACCTAGATTCAGATTTCGATATTTATTGCTTCCATAGTGTACACAGATATTGTCAAAAAGAAGTTTCGTAATATGAAACTTCTTTTTGACCCACTGCTATAATAATAGCCCAAAGTAATTAAATAGGTCTCTTAAATCTTTTTTAACTAAATAGGTCAAAAAGAACCTCAGAAGAAGAGAGGGTGTTTTTCAAGAAGTTTCATAATATGAAACTTCTTTTTGACCCACTGCTATAATAATAATAATAGCCCACTGCTGGACCATAGGCCTCGAGGAGAGGTTGGGCCATATCCACCACGCTGCCCATGTAGGGGTTGGTGGATTCACATACGCCATTGATTTTTTTCTCCGGACGTATGCGGGTTTCCTCACGATGTTTTCCTTCACCGAAAAGCCTATGGTATGAAAATCCGTACATAAACTCCAAAGAGCTCATTGGTACGGACCCGCAAGCTTGTAGTGGTAGGAATCTACTGCAGAATCCGCCTGGGGAAGTACCACATCTTTGCCAGTTATTCAATCGCCTAGCAGTGGTGTGCAAGCAATACTGTGTTCCGCCTTGAAGGGCAATGTTACCAGAAAAATTACTGGGTATGAAGAGATTTAACATCTAATATTTCAGTGTGACGAGCGCAGTGCAGCGCGGCGCAGGATTTTGTTCGTAAGTTCACAAGTCCGGCACTGCTACTATTAGTGGCAGGCGTGACGCTTACCACCAGGCGAACCGGATTGTATAAAAAATAAAAAAAACGTTTTATTGGTCTAATCGGGAGACCACTCGACTTATAATAATGAAGACTATGACTTGATCGATTGTGATTGTGTGTTTGTGCTGTGAATTTATCGTCAGATTTACAGGTTTTCATTTTGACGTAGGTACAGTAGGGAACTATATTATTTACTTGCACCTTCTTTGTTACTGTAGGTGTACTTAGCTTAGAGCCATAAAAAGGAAGTTACGGTACATATAATTCTGATAGGGCATTTTATTATCTATTTGTAAAGACACAAATATTTTTTATCTATATGTTCAAACTCCAAAGGCTTACTATAATCAAAGATAATATAATACTGTACTAGCTATAATATAATATAGGGAATAATTATGGGTCTAAAGGTTGTGATTTAATCAGTTGTTTGGTTTGATTCCGGTCTTAAGGTTACGTCGTGGATAAGAACTAAGACGCGTTTTATATGTCTTAAGAGTGATCGCACGTTGATTCGGCACAGCACCCGACTTTGATCGACCGAAACACACTGAGCAGAATTAACTGGTGCGAGCGAGACGGGCGTCTCGAGAAATTTCTTACGGTGTGCGGGACCTAGTACAAAATGTATGCACGGAGCGCCTTCGAGCGAAACCGGACGGTTTTTCTCGTCGTATACGCCCGGCCTTATACTACCAGCCTTAGTTGAGCAGTTAAACGTTATTTTATTCGGAATTGGTTTGCGTTTTACCTCACCTGTGATAGATCCACCCTAGCAATAAATATTATTGTTTTTGTTTTAAACAGTCAATGCAAATACCAATAACATCACTATAACATAAATACAAAGAACTTCCCATACAAAATTTCACCCACCCTTTCATAAGTCATCCTTGTCAAAAAATTATGCAAATAGGTAACATTTTTTTTTATGTACTATTTAAATACCAACGTTCATCACTATAACTTCAAAAACAAAGAACTTTCCATACAAAATTTCATCCCTCTTATCGCCCTCTTAAGTCATCCGTCAAAAAATATTGAAAACAGCATTTTTAATTTTGAATGAACTATCCAAATCACGACATAAAATTAAAAAACAAAGGAGTTTCATACAAAAACTTTCACCTATTTTTACATAAATAATTTGTAAAAATAGTTAGTTAGTACCTACACCTCTACGTACCACAATAAATACACTCCAAATGTTAAGTCCGTACGACCAGCGGTTTAGGCTGTGCGTTGTCTGTCACTACAGTGATTTTAATAGTATTAGATTAGTAGGATAGGATTCTCTGTACATAGTAAAAGTTGTTATCAATTATGACTACAATGACCTTCTTTCAACTTAGACCCTGTTAGATTATTTACGCGGTATCTCACGCACACACTTCACTCTAAGCTGTGGCTATAAAGATAACCGTCTCGCAAGCTAGACACTCATTAGTCTAGATACCTATGCAGTATGCACTAATAATAGTTAGACGTTACTATCAACTATTACTGCCCACGTGGGTTGCAGTTGTCTAAATAATTCACTCGCTTACATTGTATAGGTAACAAATGCTTTTTCGATGATGATGATGATGACCAGTGGTCTCGGGCCTATCGATTTTTCGGTATTTCTACCGGCTTTGGTGAAATGGATCGGTTTTCTACCGATTTTGAAAATACTATATACAGATAGGAAAAAAATACTGATTTTTAGTTGGGAAAAAAACAAATCTACCGATTTTAGACTGCAAATCTCCTGATTTTGCTCTCTCCGGCCGTTATCAGGTCAAGAATGGGATTGAGTTTGGTGTCGTATTAGATATTTTTTATTGCTAATAATTTCTAGAAAACTCAAATTTTTAGGTAGATATGTTTTAAGGTTAAAGTATCTTTTTAATGTAATACTAAATGCGTGCCGCTTTTAGCTCTGTAACTCTGTAAATGCAAGTACCACACGCAAAATTGTAAGGTGCCCAAGATAAGGCTTGGCCTTGTTTGGGACCCAGTTCATTTGACTTATTAGTGTCAGTTCATTCAATAATGATATATCTACTCTAATATACTCTGTACTGGACTACTCTGGACCTGGGTATGTCCTAAAATTGCACCCAGACCCACCGGAAGACGGGTAGCAGCATCCTCTCAGTTAACGGTGGTAAAACTCTGCGATCCCCAAGCCGCCTGCCAAGCGTGGGGATTATGGCAACACCTCCCTTTTAAGGGGGAGGCCTTCGTCCAGTAGTGGACGTGTTCCGGCTATTGATGATATACTCTGTACTAATTATTAAGGAAATATTTTTTTTATGTTTTGTCTGGACCTTGGTATGTCCTTAAATAGCACCCAGAACCACCGGAGGAAGGGCAGCAGCGTCCTCTCGGTTAACGGCGGTGAGCATTTGGCGATCCCCAAGCCGCCTGCCAAGCGTGGGGATTATGGCAACCCCTCCCTATTTAGGCGAGTCCTTCTTCCAACAGTGGACGTTTTCTGTCTAATGATGATGATGAATCTTCTGTCCACAGAGGAAGTGCGGCGCCAGTTCGCGGATTGTCACGTGAAATGCATCGCTACGATAGAACTGTTCATGCCGATTGCCTCCGAAGTGAGCAAGTCGCTCAAGGACTACAAGGGCACCATATGGGTTGGAGGAGAAGATGATAAGACTCAAAGTAAGTATCCTAGCTACTTACGTATAATTTCCATTAACATGTAGGCCAGTAAATGCTTTTTTGACTGCCCTTTAGCTCAGTTGGTAGCATGTCTGCCTTCAGAGCTGTATGGCGTGGGTTCGTTCCCCACCCAGAGCAAACATTTATGTGACGAACATAGATGTTTGTTCTGTGTCTGGGTGTAGTATGTATTTACAAAAAAAATGTATATAAATATTCTATCAGTTATCTGGTTTCCATATTAAAAGCTTTGCTTAGTTTGGGGCTAGATGGCGCTGTTTCTAAAATGTTCACCGGTATTTAAATAAAGACAACAACATCGCAAACGCGCATGTATTTACGATTGTTTTATATGTGGTTAGGACCCCTGAGCGTAGTTTATACCCAAGTGTGCAACCCTGAAAACCCTGTGCTACTCCTGTGAAGCTCGAAAAACTGCAAAATTTTGGCACCTGTTTCAGTTTTTTATTTACTATTTTAAATCTTCTTCATGTAGGAATAGAACCTGGATATGTCCTAAAGCTGCATCCAGAGCCACCGAAGGACGGGCAGCAGCGTCCTCTCGGTCAACGGTGTAAGCATTCTGCGATCCTCAACCCGCCTGCCAAGCATGGGGATTATGGTGACCACAGAGGGGGCCTTCGTTCAGCAGTGGACGTCTTCTGGCCTAGGATATAGCAGTAGACCCCAGTGGCTACACCAGTATCTTACGATGTTCTGATATAATGTGATATGATTTCCAGATGTGTTCGGCCTCCGCTCGCTCCTGATGGCGGACCTCAAGGCCGACATCCCCGACGTGAGCTGCGAGGAGGTCTGCCTTATCCCGTACTCGAGCGGCACCACGGGCATGCCTAAAGGCGTCATGCTCACCCACAGGAACTTGGTGTCCAACTTGAAACAATGTCAATGCCCAAAGATGATGAAGTATGAAGGCAAGAAAGGTACGTGCAACCCTTGATACAAATAATATAATAGTTACTAAGATTTTGGTTCATTCTTTTTAACCGAATTCTCTTTTTTTAACCCCCGACCAAAAGTTTTGTAAGTAGTGTTATAAGTTTGACGTGTGTATCTGTGACATCTTTGCTCCCGGTTTTGATTATCGCCTATGAGTGTGGAATAACATTCCAAGGCTTGAGCCAGAGACGAGCTTAACCCACGGATGAGCTTGAGTCAAGGATGAGCTTGAGCCAAGGATGAGCTTGAGCCGGGGATGATCTTGAGCCGAAGTAGAGTTTGAGCCAGAGATGAGCTTGAGTCAAAGATTAGCTTGAGCCGAGGATGAGCTTGAGCCAAGGATGAGCTTGAGCCAAGGGTGAGCTTGAGCCAAGGATGAAGTTAAACCGAGGATGAGCATGAGCCAGCGAAGGAAATGATTGTGAGGTAGCCATCGCTTGGTGTTGTGGTGGTAGTTTCTAGCGGCTGTAGTAACCACTCTCCAAATTATCACGCCAAGCAGTTGACGGTGCGTTCCGGCAGTCCCCATGAAAGGCAGTTCCCGTTACAGGCTAGGGTGTGTTTACATATAGTTGTTGGCGACAGGTTCTCAACTTGATTATTGTTTGTTTCAGGGCAATCTGATGTAGTTCTAACAGTGCCTCCATTTTTCCACATCTACGGCTTCAACGGAGTCCTAAACTACAACCTAAATTTAGGATACCATGTTGTCACTATGCCCAGGTGAGAAAGGGACACATTTATAAGCAATGGATAAGGTTGTTGATTATTTTAGTAGTTTCCATTTTAACTGCTATTCGAGTAGAATCGTATAATAATATGTAATTTACGATAGGCAAATAGACCGTGTCATACCACACAACTCAGCTGTGTGGAATGCCACCTACAGGTTTATTTTTTTCTGAAAACGTTTGCGGTTTTTGCAATTTATATATTTTTTTATATATATTTTTGTTTTTATTTATTGACAATTAATTTTATGTTTTTTTACAATTAGAACCAGCTAGACCTTGGGTAAAGTTCTGATATATAAGCTTTTAAAAAACATATACAAAGGCATTTCTCAACCGACTTCAAAAAAGGAGGAGGTTCTCAATTCGGCTGTAACGTTTTTTTTAAATGTTTATTACCTTAGAACTTCGTTATTTATAAACCGATTTGGAAAATTCAGATTGGTCCCATAAAAATTTCAGTTCAGTAGTTTGGTTTTTAAATCAAAATAACTGTAAAAAATCGGTTGTATATTTTTTTATACTTTTATTTTTATTGCAATCAAGGTACGAGACGAGCAAGACATTCGCCTGGTGGCAAGCGACACGCCTGCGACTAACAGTAGCAGTGCCAGAATTGTGAACTTGCGAACACAATACTGCGCCGCACTGCACTGCGCTCGTCACCCTGAGATATCAGAGTTAAATCTCTTCATACCCAGTAATTTATCTGGTAACATTGCCCTTTAAACCGGAACATAGTAATGCTTGCACACTCTACTGCTTGGCGGTTGAATAACTGGCATATTTAATTACTTATGGTTTCCTACCAGAGACGATCTATGCCCTTCCCGCAAAGTGACTACTAGTATATAGGTATAATGACGTCATAGTATCTAGGTTATGGTGCATTATTATTGTCTGTCGATGTGTGGATGCATCTTATGGAAATTTTAGGTAGTCATTTTATTTAGTGGAAATATCCCGATATACGATTCTGCTACAAATCATTTGAATTTAGACAGATTTAGGGCAAATCTGTCAAAAGGATTGATAATACTTATTGTGAATAAATTTACGGCCACTATCGGTTAGCGGGTTATCTGTACAGCTCTGTAGATTGCAACATTGTCTTGGTGGGTTAGGCCATCTATCAGTTAAGACCGCTATGAACATTGTACATTGTACCTGACTGTTTTGTATAGCGAACTTTGGAATCTATAATCATAATGCGTAGTAGCTGATAAGATTAAAAGCGGATTTTGCCAGCACCTACTTAACACAACATAATTAAAGTGTTTACAAATGTAATCACTATGTCGGGAGAAAAGAGACATCTTATTACCACAAACTAGATAAAATAATAATGTGGTCAATTTTGAAGGCCAGACAGACAGATCTTGATTGTGTTCTCTAGCACTGCTACTGTTAGTGGCAGGTGTGACGCTTACCACCAGGCGAACACCTTGCTCGTCTCATCACTTGATTGTATTAAAAAAATGTAAAAAAAATCTAAACTAATTAAAATTTCGCTGTCACGTTTTTACCAGGCGTGTTAGCTAGGGACAGCAATACTTTAGTTAGTTTAGTTCTATCAATTAAACCTTCAAAATCGACCATACTGTCATGCCTTACTAAATTACCTTATTTAGAGTTCCGTATTTCTAATGGAAGAACGGCCCTTTTAGGATCACTTCGTTGTCAGCCTGTCTGTCTGCCAAGACCCTTTTTGTCAGGAATGCGTGGAGATATCAAGTTGACAATAATATCAAATAGTTATCTAACTGCCAAGCTGTACTAAATTACCTTTTTTAGAGTTCTGTACTACAAAAGGAAGAGAGGAATCTTCGGTTTCTTTTGTATGAACTTTTGTGTGTGTATCTATTTTTTTGTCTCGAATAAAATAAATGTTCTTTCTTTCTTTCTTTCTTAGGAAGCTTATAGGATCACTTCGTTGTCCGTCTGTCTATCTGTCAAGACCCTTTTTCTCAGCAATGCGTGGAGATATCAAGTAGAAATTAATATCACATACTGGTTAACATTTTTTAAACTCATTCGCACCGCTCTGACAAGTAACAATCATTTAAAAAAAAAGAAGTACCTACCTACTTCAATGTTACCCTTATGTTAAGGATTCACCTGCGTGTAATGTTAAGGCCATTATTTAGCGCGGTATTTGATACAGGACGCAGTTTTATAAGTTCCTCTTTTTATCAGATTCACATCGGAAGACTACATAAAGTGCCTTGTAGAATACGAACCCACGACTCTGTTCGTCGTGCCGTCGCTCCTAGCTTTCTTAGCCACGCATCCCTTGGTGAAGAAAGAACACCTGGAGTCAGTGGAAACCATCATGGTTGGAGCCGCACCGACGACCGACAGCATGCTGGAGAAGTTCCTGCTTAAAGTGGACAAGACGAAGGACCAAATTAAACTTTTGCAAGGTAAGGTTCGTTTTGTCTAAGGCTAAATAAAATTCGATAGGTTTTGGTCGAATTTACGAAGATTACGAGCAAAGCAGTAACAGTGATGTAAAGCTATTCAAAAATAACAAATTAAAAACACAAACAACCTATTTCAATTTCGATTACCTGGTTGACATCCTTTTTCTAGTTATTTTGATTTAAAGCAAACTACTGAAACTATTTGGTTAAAATTTATATGAACCACTCTGAAATATGACCTACCAAACAAATGTGATTGATTCAGGCGTTACTTTGCGGAAGTCCATTGTTACCAAACAAAAATAATCATCAAAATCAATTCATAATTGACGAAGTAATCGCGTAACATAAATACAAAAAAACATACAGGTCGAATTGAGAACCCCTTTTTTTGAAGTCGGTTGAAATAAGAGAAGAACACAATAAAACAAAATGTCCTAACAAATACAAATACCTCTAACTATTTTGGTAAGTAGATAGATATGTATTACGTTTGATTTTTCCGCTTCTCCCAGCTTAATCGTCTATTTCTGATAAATGCCTTAATGATTAATGATGTCTTTAGTTGTAAATCGACACATTGGCTTTGGATTCCAACGGTGCGGTGTCCGCTTCCGTAAATCTGTAGACGTTGGCGCAGCGTTTAATAAAGCTGACTTGATTTTACTTGCCTATCTCAATATATATCTCTTTAGAGTTAAATTATACATAGGAACTAGATATATACGTAATAATACATTATAGCTTGGCCAAAAACGGCTAAAAGCGGAAACTGTCTTTTCTCTTTGCAATAAAGTCACAAACTCATCATTCAAGGTTTCCGTTCGGATCCACATTCTCCGTCTTTGTCATCCGGAATGTAGAGGATGGGACGGATAATGTGGATCCAAATGGAAACCGTTCTGATTGAGTTGTGAATACCCCTCCTGTATTGTCACGGTTTTTTGTGGTTATTGTTTGTTTAACAAAGTACTTACCCATGGTATTTCCTATGCTTTTGTTCTTCCACAACACAAATTAGTAAGTGCGGATGAGTAATTAGTAGTGGGTTTGCTTTTTTATGAAATAAATCATTTCTCGTCAAGCGCCATCTACCCTTTGGCTGTAGAACTGCGTTAGGACAGCTGTCAGAAAACGTCCCATTGTTTTTTTTCTTAGTTATTGGCATCGCACGTTGTGCATTCTGCCAGAGTCAAGTATAAATGTTTAAGTTTATGTAGTATTATCCGCTCCGTCGCCGTATAGGCAGATAGAACATTGTTTTGACAGCCGTTCTAACTTAAGAAGTAGGGCTTTCGTTTTTCTGTGCACACAAAGAACCAAGTGAGCTGAGTCAGTGCAACGTTCCCCAGGTTACGGCATGACGGAGAGCTCGCCCGTGACGCTGATGACGCCGTACGTGTACCCGTACAACAAGGTGGGGTCCGTGGGGCAGCTGGTGCCCAGCACGCAGGCGCGCGTGCAGTCGCTCACCACCGGGCACATGCTGGGCCCGCACCAGTCCGGGGAGCTGCTGCTCAAGGGGCCGCAGGTCGGTGATTTGTTCAAGGAACTTTTTTTTTCCTTATTGGTATCGCACTTTCTGCCAGTGTCAAGCATAAATGTATGTTTCAAGTTTTTATACTAACAAGTCAAATAAGTCATAAAATCATAGTCAGGCACACAAAATTAGTCACAGTCAAGTCGAAGTGATGCCCGAGTAAAGTTGTGGCGACTTTACTAGAGCTTTGCTTTTTTAGCTTTAATGGAGTTTTGAAAACGACACGGAAATACATGTTTCACCACATTATATCACTTGCCTACACTTGTGCATGTAATTTGACACTTAATTAACTTTATTAACTACCATTTCATAAATTCGCGAAAAAACACTAGGAAAGTAATACAATGAAGCGACATGATTTTATAAAAAGGCTGTCTTAAAAAGGAAATAAATGTGATGTTATCGCAACGCATTTTGTTGGCGATCTCCGGTATTGATTAAGGATACATCATCACGGCGGGCTACGTGAGAGCGACCGGAGCATAAACACTATGAAAATGGTCACAAATTTCACAATGGAAGGATGACAAGAGCTGCGTAAAGGCGTTTTAAAAGAACTGGAGATAGATTAATTTTTTAAACGGTTTTAATTATCTTGACCTATTTGCTGTTGTTTTTTGGGTCAAATTTAGTAAAACTTCAATAGGGAATATGCAAGTGTTTCAATTATTAAAAATAATAGAATAAATGGAGAGTTTAACTGAATCTAATGCTTACGTCGAAAAAGTAATTGAAATCGGCTGGTAAAGTTCTGAAATATAAGTGTTCGAAGTATTTGGGAGGGAGTCACAGTCTGTCCCTTTTTAGCGAAGCACGTGCTAGTATAGAATTTGTTTGGAACCGTGGACTTTGACGTCATAAACCCAGTATAGCCCTCCCTGTCTAACCTGAAACTAAAATGTTTATAACTTCGTTATTTGTGCACATATTCAAATTTTACTTTCGATGATTTATTTGGTTGCCGCAGTCAGCTTTTTGGTGAGTCAATAAAAAACCACATGCATATTCCCTATTACTAACCAACAGATTGATCTGATATTTGTTACACGCTACACACCATTAGTTCTGTAGTGCATTCACAATGGCGTCGGAAACTTCAGATTCTAATTTCGCTTTCTCCGTCTTTGTCATCTTCAATATAGATGAGTGGGACGGATAGTGTGGATCCGAACGAAACCTTTCCGATGGAGTTGTGAATAGGGTTGCTGATGACAAAACCGTTTAACTTATTTTATTTGCTTTTGTATCGCGCAGAGCGGACTTGGTTGAAATAATTAATTAATTGGAAAGGTATAGATAGATAGATAGATTAATTCTTTATTGCTCACACCAAAGAAACATACATACAAAGGATTAAAAGATTAAAGAAAAAAAAAGAGTATTTTTTTATTTTTTAAGGTATCGTTCTTTCAAGCCTGTACATAATTGCTCTGTTGCTGTCCAGATTATGAAAGGGTACTGGAACAACGAGGCCGCTACCCGCGAGACGGTGGACAGCGAGGGCTGGCTGCACACCGGCGACGTGGCGTACTACGACGAGGATCATTACTTCTACATCGTGGACCGCACTAAAGAACTCATCAAGGTTAAGGGCAACCAGGTAAGTGCTATTACGTCACACTAACATAATACATCAAAAGTACTGCTAAAGTATAAGAGAGAGCCACCGTGCATAGATCCCGATTGTCGTTACCGTTTACGCTTATTACCTGGCACAACTGTTGCACTGACAATATTTGTTGGTTTAAAATAGTAGAGCAATAATATTTAATAGAGCAACCTCGTGAGATCAAAGAAAAATGAGAATTTTCTAAATTATATTGGACGCTCTTGGGACATTTTGATTTAGGTACCTAGAGGATTTTTTTTACGGTCATGTGCCAAGACGATCAAGACTTTCACCTGGTGGTAAGCGTCACGCCTACTACTAACAGTAGCAGTACCAGAATTGTGAACTTGTACCTTTCAAACCGGAACACAGTAATGCTTGCACACTACTGCTTGGTTGAATAACTGGCAAAGGTGTGGTGAGGTGTATTTAGGTTCTATTGTTATTGAAAAAAAGATTCACCACTAAGCCACATGGGTGTAGAAAATGTCCTAAGCTCTTAGTGTCGTCATTTATTAAATGTTTGGTCTTGTAAACAGGCGTATTCTTCTATTATATGTAAAGCATAGACTCTAGTCATTGAGCTGATATCTATAGAGTCACAATTGTGCAAAAAAAATGTACGCGTCAAAACTCGGACAAAAAGTCGGCGCACTGCATAGCATGCGCCGACTTAATGACCGACTTGAACTACGATAAGACACAAGCGCTCCAACATATATTGAACACTATACAAGCGACATAACGTCTAAATTCGAACAATTGTGAACTATATAATGCACGTATAGGTATGTACAACGGCACTCGGACGTTTCTTGACTGGTTTCACTTAGAGATTGCGACTCTTTAGATATTAGCTCAATGACTCTAGTCTATGCTCAGCACTATAGGAACATAAGAGTTGAAAGAAACGTTTAATTACGGTCTGTTTTGGATTGTTACAGGTGTCACCAACAGAAGTGGAAAGCGTCATTATGGAGCTCCCAGAAGTGGCCGACGTGGCCGTGGTGGGCGTGCCGGACGCGCTCGCGGGCGAGGTGCCCAAGGCCTTCGTCGTCCTCAAGGCGAAGCACAAACTCACTGAAAAAAATGTCTACGATTGCGTCGCCACCAAGCTGACCAAATACAAGCATCTCGAAGGCGGTGTTGTCTTCCTGGATACCATTCCCAGAAATGTAGCCGGAAAGATATTGAGAAATGAACTCAAAGTCCACGGCGCTAGGAAGCGTCAAGATAAAAAATAGGTTTAGAGAGCAATAACATACTAGTCGACATGTTGGGTTTGAATTCCTGAACGAGAAGTTTAGCTTCGTCGCGTTTCGCGTCTGAAACTTTGTTGAAGTCGATATAGCTAAGCTTATCAAAATCAAATGTTTCTGCCTCAGGGCAAAATTAAATTTATTGTACAGTGTAATTTAGTTTATCTAGGCATAATAAATTGTGATAATCTTTTCAGATATTTTGGAAAGTTAGTATAGCTGTTATAGTATAGGACTGAGTTTTTATAATAGTATTTTGAAATGATTTTCTAAGAGAAAATTACGATTTATAAATTAGGCTAATATTGTTACATTGAAATAAATTTTTTGTTTGTTAATTTTGCTTTTCATTTATTGTACAAAAATATCCTCGTCGTCAGCCATAAGACGTTCACTGCTGGACGAAGGGCTCCCAATAGAGGGGTGTTGCCATAATCCCCGCGCTTGGCAGGCGGCTTGGGGATCGCAGAATGCTCGCCACCGTTAACCAAAAGAACGCTGCTGCCCGTCCTCCGGTGGGTCTGGTTGCAGTTTAAGGACATACCCAGGTCCAAAATTTCAAAAATTAATAATGTCCTATACTTCCATAAACATAAGTTCCAATTTTATGAGACTATCTTCAACCAGTAAGTTAGGATTTTAGATACAACTGGGTTATTTAATCTAAGGAACAAGAATAGAAATATAATAGGGTAGATGACTGATGTTTATATCGTTGAAACCAATAGCTTTGATGAAGAATTTAAGTAAATATAGTAGGTATGCTTATTGAAAAAAATATTTAAATCGGTTAATAATGTTCTGATATATGAGCGTTTAAAGTTTTTATTAAAGACAACTCTGTCCCTTTCCCACAAAACAAAAAATTACGTCACGCCTTACTTGTCAGAATAGAATGTATATGACGTCCAGAGAAGTAACGTCACGATTTTCTGATTCGCCTCTCTGTCTAGCATGATATTAAAATGCTTATAGGTTGCTTATTTTTGATTAGATTTTAATTTTCTTTTCATTAATATTTGTGGGCCACATTTTAATAGGACAATAAAAAATACCAGTCATCTAGCCTATTGCCTTTCTCCAGAAAATACAATACACAATCTCTTATTTTAAAATAATCTTCAATGTTATAAACAAATTCTCTTGTAACCACGCTCTGAGCTTGGTTATAAAGCACCTGGTGGAAGGAGCATCCCGAATGGAAGCTGGTATACGGTTGTAGATCGCGGGTACCAAATTATACACTGACCTCTCCGACTTGAGACGGTGCGACGGGGTTATCGGTTGGTATTTCTTTTCACATTCTTCATTCTTCACATGGTTGATCTTCATGTTATTAATGCATAGACAGCATGAGAAATTAAGACGTCTGGCAAGACTGGAACCTGCATAATTATGAGCAATCTACCTGATTTCCATCCACACTACTTGCCGTGCCAATTTAGTCTTTATAACTATCAGTAATTTGGTTTTATCATGAATGAGTAATTATTGGAGTTTTTATATGACTAAGACAGCTACTACTAGGACTAGTTAGTGTTAATATAATGAAATCATCACCGGATTTAAGGGAGCGCAACCAGGGCAAATGCCCGGGGCCTCCACATAAATTGTACTTACTAAAAAAAGTTTGGTTAACCCTAGTTTGCTAGGAAGATTTGATTTGTCTCGCAATAAATGATCGAAAAACTAGCAAGAAAAATATTATTCAACTGCCAAAGCCATGCGAGGAGACTATGGCAACGCCTCCCTATTAAGAGGGAGGCCTACGTCCAGTGGTGGACATCTGGCTGATAATGATGATGACGACTCATTTGTGTCCCCAGGACCTCCACACTTCGAAATTCGGCCCTGAATAAAATACATATGCCTACATAAATAATACATTTTGTCCATTATGTTAATCGCTTTTTGACAGCTCTTAAAAAAGTTCATGACATATTATTGGAAAGGATCTAGCAAAATGTAAATAAATATGTTTGGTCTAGCATTACCCTACACAAGGTTATGTCGACAGTTGACAAAACATTGGAAAGAGGTAATGCTAGATCATATGAATTTATTTGTATGGGATATAATTTGGTAGATGCTTTACAAAGTTATGTCTGCAACTACACTTGTAGCCAGAGTATAACTAGTCCTGTTACTGGTATTTAATATAATATAATTAAATTGAAGCATTCTGGTCAACTTGGTTACATGAACTGTCTTCCATAACATGAAGACGTTTTCTAGTTCAAATTCGGGTTGGACCATTTCATTCACAACCACACATATATCCACATCATATGTTTAAACAAAAATGTATCACATTCTGCTAGAGTTATGTTAGAATTCAATTCGAACTAAGTCAGGGTAGACTGCTCCAAGTTTGTTAACTATACAAACTAGTGATGGTTTTTCTACACAAACAAGTCAACAGTACGAAATCTGAATAATAGTGCCGAGCCTAAACCTGGTTCTCATTGTACATACTAGGTTTGTTTCAATAAACAACATTTAAATCACAAAAATTCATTTATTTTGGCATACAACTAATAATATAAAAGTAATACTATTTTTACCCTTATGCAATTGATTTTTTATTTTACTTCACAACTTGGGGAGAATAGACATTACAAACACAGCTTAAAGAAACAGATTGTTAAACTATAAAAAAAAACCGACTTCAAATTAATATGGGACCACTTCGAGAGTAGGTATTTCTCTTTCAAATAAAAATAATAATATTTAAAATCGGTCCACAATTGACGGAGAAATCAGTGAACATACATTAAAAAAAAAACATACAGTCGAACATAGAACCTCCTTTTTTGAAGTTGGTTCAAAATTATTAGAATTCCTACTACATAATATTATTAATGTGATTGGTCTGTTTGATTTTTGTTTCATGGAGTTTTTTTATGTGGGTATCCTTTTGCATGGGTATTGTTAGAACACCAGAGACTCGAGAGGATAGTTTTTATCCTGGAAAAATTAACAGATCCTGCAGGATGATCTACATGGAACCACTGAATGCAGCTTATTATTAAGTTTTCATAATTATGTTAAATGCTTAAAACATTATCGCAGATGCAGAACAGCAATTATGCTAAATAATACATTTTCACTGAGTTTTAGGTTCCTTATTATCCAAACTAATATCTACATTTTCAGGCTTTTCCTGACTGTTACTCTTACTCTCATCAGCGGCAGTTACTTCTACTCCTTTCTCTTCTATGGTTTCAGTAAGTTTATTTACTTTACAGTCTGCTGGGGGTTCTTTAAGTTCTGAATTGACATCTGTTATGGAATAGTTATCAGATTCAATTTTGGGACGAGGGCTCTCAGCTTTTACAGGTATAGGTTCCTCAGGTTCTTCTGGAGCCTTTGTCTCAGAAGCTGGTTCCATAGTCGTACTAGTTGTATTTGAATCTGACTGATTTGATTCTTCTGGTATGTAAATGTGACCTTCATCTGTTTTTGGAGAACTACTGCTTTCTGTGTTGTCACTTGATGAAGAACTCTCCTCACTAGATGTTAGAACTTCAGAGAGTTTATTTTCATCTTTCTCGTCCTTGGAATCTGAACTACTCTCATCAATTGCTTGGGGTAATTCTGTTTCTGTTTCTGGTGATGGTTTTGGCTCCTCTGTACTTGTGGCTTCAGGCTCTTCTACTTTCTCTTTCTCGGTTTTGGCTTGCTCGATAAGTTTTTGTTCAGTCATCTCAGCATCATCAATTCTTATTTCTGGTATAACTAAAGTAGTAGTAGTTGTAGGCCCGTCACTATCAGTCTTCATTTCTACATCCACTTTTGGTTCTTCAGTAGCAGTTATTATAGGATCAATTTTATCATCATCTTTTTTGTCCGATTCTATTGGTATGTTTGTATCAATTTGTGGCGATGCTTCATTAGGTTTATCATCTGGGCAGTCGTTTGACACATTCAGCTCAGGAGGAGTTAGGGATTCATACTCAGTGGTTGTTTTCTCCTGAGTCTCCATGTCAGAGTCTTCTTTAGCTTTAAGTCTGGCTTCAATGTCATTGACAGATATATGAGTGTCTGACGAGCTAGGCTGTGGTTCGCTATGGGTCTGTTGACCATTATTTTCTTTCCATGACATGTCTTCCATTTCTACGTCTACATTGTATTCAGAGTTATTGTCGGAGCCGTTAACGATAGGTTCGTTTGTCTCTCCATTTTCCTCGGGATGCCGTTGTATACCTGGCTCTCTGGTGCTAACGACTAAGATGTTCTTCTCGACCGCCCGCATAAACTTATCAACACGGTTGTATTGCTTACGCGGGAATGTGAGAAGTTCACAAATTCTCTGAACTGTAAATGGTGCGGATGTAAACGAGTCGAGGCGTTCTATCAAGCTGTTTCTCATGGTATCGTAATTGAACGGATCTACGTTGGGATATGAAGGAATTTCGATACCTGGAGTCGTCTCGTAGAAGTCGGTAATCACGTTCAGCAGCTTTTCTTTGAATAAACTCTTCACAAGGGACCATTGGTAGACAGGGTCACCGGTACGCGCTACGTACGCCAGATATTCGTTGAGCTCTTGAGGGATAGTTTTAGGTTTTCTCTTTGAGAAGTCTTCGAGAAAGTGAAATATTTCTTCGGCATTTTCCATTTTTTAGTTATTTCTCAAAATTACAATGAAAATAATATTTTCTCAAAGGAAAACCCACCATCGGTCAATCAACTTTTGATTTTGAAGTGAAGTTTTTTTTTTTTTGGGTTATTGGTCTGGCTGCAGAGGCCTTTGGACCAAGAAGCAGTGGTTCCACTTAAAATTTTGGTTTTTCCCTAGTTTCTGATCAAATTATCCCTAAAATTCCCTAAGCAAATATTTAAATTCCTTGGGTTAGGGAGAATGATCATAATCAAGAAAAAAATACCCTAATTTGAAGCCGAAGCTCTACTTTTACAGTTTTTCGCTGCACTGGATAGGTAATCACCACTCACTCAGACAAATAATGGAATATTAGGTATTTCGCTATTTTTTATGAAAAAACACCAACTGTTGTTTTTTTATCATTCTGCACAATACGACTTAGATCGCCTGTAACAACGGTCACAGCACAATTAATAGGTCAGTTAGGAACCAAAAACACATAAACAAAAGGATCACCACATTAAGTTCGATTTTTTCCCAAAACTTCCTAAATCCCTGTCGAAATGAAAATGTCCCTAAACACTACATAATATTAGTAATTTTTCCCTAGAAAAGGGAGAAATCCCTAAAAGTGGAAACACTGCCAAGAAGTGAAGTCAGTGAGTGACAGTGTTGCCAAGTCGTTAAGACGAGAAGTGCCTAAGCATTTTTTTAAAGTTGCCAGTATGTTTAGAATTTCATACTTACGAAGGTGGCTAATAGTGGCCAAAAAATAAAATTACCTTATAAGTACGTATATCACCCAAAACGGCTAAACGGATTTGGATGAAACTTGAAATAGTGATAGCTTATTTCCCGGAATAATATTATTATACCTAGGTTACTAAGTGAGGGGGAAGCCTTCGTTCAGCAGTGGTTGTCTTCTGGCTGTTGGTGATGATGATGATGATAAGTTATTTTTTGTCATCATCATCATCGTCGTTTTTCATCATCACGCGAGTAAAACAGCAGGGCGCCGCTAGTTTTTTCTAATTGTGTGTCTAACCGACTGTTAGTAATAAAAGCGATGTCAATGTATTCAGCAGCTTTAAAGGATTTGATTCCTGGACTTCAAAACTTTTGATCACTCTTTTATTTGTGGTTTAGATAACGTTAAAAGTTGCCAGATCTAGCTAAGAAGTGGCTAAATTGGCAACACTGGTGAGTGAGTGCGTGTGAGTGAACATAAAACATTGCACAGAAGCACAGATTATATGCAGATTATAATTTAGCAAATGCTCAATGAATTTAGCATTGGTTAAAAGCTAGTAAATTTATCTGGTTAAAAGGTTAAAATTAGCGATGGGTCTTACTCGAGTTCCTAAACTGAGTTGACCCATCGCTATGAGGTTATTTCCGTGAGGTTATATCGAGTTGAGGTTATTTCCACTCAACTCCAGTTGACTTTGTTAGAGCTCGAGTGATATCGAGTTGCCTACGCACCCCGTGGCCGCTGTTACGGGGGCGCCGGCGGTTGGCGGCGGGCGCTCGGCATTATTCGGGATAACTCGGGTCATTAATTGAACCGACCTATCATAGCGCACCGCGCGCGACGATGGTAATCATTGAGTTAATATCTAAAGAGTCACAATCTTTAAGTGAAAATAGTCAAAAAACGTCCGAGTGCCGTTGTACATACCTATACGTGCATTACTTATATAGTTCACAATAGGCATGATGACTACAATTTGTTATTACCTACTAATAAAGCTGATCATCAATAGAGCCTATCAACGAAAACAAAATTTAAAATAATTCAAAAATAAATAAGTTCTAAGTATTTTAATTTCAAGCTAGACAGAGAGCGCGCTATACTTAGCTATGACGTCAAGCCTCAGGCGTGGCATACAAATGCTATACTAACTCGTGATTTGCGAGAAAGGGATAGAGCATCCCCTCTCTATCCCCACCTAAAACTTTAAACGCTCATATTCAGAGATTTACGGCCTTACCTAAAAAAACTTCTCCACCGTTGATCCATTGTTCAACGGCCGATTAGCAAAATTCTTCACTCATAAAACCATTTCAACGTTACGCGGTGGGTGAGCAATGACTCAACAGTTGTAAAATTTAACAGGCCGCCCGACCTGGTTTAACCATGGTTTAACCATGTTTCAAGCCTTGTCTATGGAATAAAATGGTGGATTTGATATTCGTGTTTGTTTGTGCTTTGAATTGGCTTTGAAGTAAAATCGTGGATTTCGACGATCTGCTATCGAATTTTGGAAGAACTAGCGAGCTTAGAAGGCGTAGAAATAAACAACGGAAGCGGTTTAATCCACTACAAGTCTTAACTGACGAAGAATATAAGCTGCGATACAGATTCATTAGGACCAACATGGGCCGAATCATTGTTATTGTTAAAAACTACCAGCAGGTCGATGGATGTAGCGGAATCCCTATACAACCGCAAGTAGATTCAGGGAGACTGCGCATGCACGGCATGAACCAGCAGACTATTTGTCGTTTGGCTTGTAAAGTCGCAATAACCTTCCCTTCGAAAAGTTCACGCTTATTAAAAATGCCTTCAATCAAACATGACTGAGGAGGCTAACGCAATCCGGAAGTTTGCGGCCTTAGAGGTATCGACTGCACGCTTATCAAAATAAGGTAGGTTAGCAGAAATGCCACATCAACAGTTCAGTACTTTCATATGATCTTGAGAATACATATTTTTACCAGTAGAAAACCTTATATAGATGTTTCTAATGTATATTGAAAACATTCACAGGTTGTGTGCGATGCAGATAAAAAAATCTATGATATTGTGTCACATGGTGCAAGAATATATATAGAGAAAGCTCTATTAAGAAGAGGTTTGAGCACAACGAGTTTGTCGGAAAGATAATCAGTGATAGTGGTTATCCGTGTACCCCTCATCTAATCACACCAATACTGAAGCCCAGCACCAAAGAAGATCAACGATTTAACTATCACCATATACAAAAACACGATCATCATTTCTGCTGTACTGCATAACTTGGCAATTTCATTTAATGTAGAACAAGGTATGTTTTCTTTTGCTAAATAAGCTTTTACAGAATAAGCAGTTGCATTGCGGAACTGTATTGCGAGTTGCGGAACTGTATTGCGAGATGAATTAAAGGCTATAGGCATCATAATTATATGGGGCACAAATACTTTTAGACCTTTACGTATATTATCATTGTATTGTACACAGCAGGCATTTTCTTGTTAGGTTAGCAAAGAAAGAATTAGTCAGAATTATCAGTTTTCAATTATGTGACATTCCAGAGTTCTAAAACGGAAAAAATACATTTGCCCTATCTGCTCTGCCTCATAAACAAATTTTTATTGTTTTCAGATGCAGCGCTTGAAGTAGCATTTGAAGAAGAAACTGGTGATGATATTGTGGATAACGCCATGAAAATGGATAGAAATATTTTATTGAAAACAATTTATATTCAATAAAACAAATGTTTTAAACACATTATTACTTATTTTTATTTTTAAATATTCCTCCTATAACTAAAGACATCACTATATATTTTTTTGTGTATTTCTTCCTCATGGAGCAGGGCTTTTTCTCTTGAAGTTTTTGCAAGGAGCAATAACTGGTGCTCATGGGTTTCATTACAGCACAGTAACACTAACATATTGGTTGGTCTTGCTGTTCAAAATCTTTTTTGGAAGAGAAGGACCAGTTTTTTCCCTTGCTGATTGAGACATCTCAGGCAGGACATGAGCAAGCCTTGTCAAGGAAACTTTTGCCAAATTATGGGTTAGCATAGCTACCAGCGTCTGAGTGGGTTCCAGCTGAAATAGTGAAAATATTAGGGTTACTTAACACATTATGCTGTAACGGCTGATAGATTAGGATAAGGGCGGGTTCTGGGTGCACTTTTAGGACACCCAGGTCCAGGCAGCTTTAATTACATGCTTTCGTGCTAGTGTCCTTGTTTTCTATAACATCGGCTTGCTCAAGCAGACTAAGCGTAAATATTCTTAGTCAGTTTCCACACAATAATAAAAGTAAACCTTGTTCAATCCAATTGATGGAGCGTGCTGATATGAATGATTCTAAACTTCTTCTTTCTCTAAACTAGGTAAATATACCCTTTATTTTGAAATAAAAATACAAAACAAATCATAATTTTAAAAACTTGTTGATCGTATCTGACACTGACAACAGAACTAACAGCAATCTGACATTTTCACAGTAAAAACAGATGAAAAAATTCGAATAAGGCTGCAATACACCTTCAGTTCCCTCCTTCCGTTCATCAGTTTGGTTATAGTCTGTGTCGAAGTTTCAAATTTCGTTGCTCTGTGGTTCGGTCATCTTTGTTTCAATTAAACTATGGCTAGTCAAGGATTTTGGGTGAAGAAAAGGAAACCATAGACAAACGATTTAAGAACCTCTCACCTGAGAGCTGCTTAAGCATTGACTAACGAGATTATTTTAGGTAAGGCCGAAAAGCATTTTAACGTTACGCGGTGGGTGAGCAATGAATAAACAGTTGTAAAATTTAACAGGCCGCCCGACCTGGTTTAACCGTGTTTCAAGCCTTGTCTATGGAATAAAATGGTGGATTTGATATTGGTGTTTGTTTGTGCTTTGAATTGGCTTTGAAGTAAAATCGTGGATTTCGACGATCTGCTATTGAATTTTGGAAGAACTAGCGAGCTTAGAAGGCGTAGAAATAAACAACGGAAGCGGTTTAATCCACTACAAGTCTTAACTGACGAAGAATATAAGTTGCGATACAGATTCATTAGGACCAACATGGGCCGAATCATTGTTATTGTTAAAAATTACCAGCAGGTCGATGGATGTAGCGGAATCCCTATACAACCGCAAGTAGATTCAGGGAGACTGCGCATGCACGGCATGAACCAGCAGACTATTTGTCGTTTGGCTTGTAAAGTCGCAATAACCTTCCCTTCGAAAAGTTCACGCTTATTAAAAATGCCTTCAATCAAACATGGCTGAGGAGGCTAATGCAATCCGGAAGTTTGCGGCCTTAGAGGTATCGACTGCACGCTTATCAAAATAAGGTAGGTTAGCAGAAATGCCACGTCAGTTCAGTACTTTCATGCGATCTTGAGAATACATATTTTTTCCAGTAGACAACCATATATAGATGTTACTAATGTATGTTGAAAACATTCACAGGTTGTGTGCGATGCAGATAAAAAAATCTATGATATTGTGTGTCACACGATGCAAGAATATATATAGAGAAAAAGCTCTATTAAGAAGAGGTTTGAGGACAACGAGTTTGTCGGAAAGATAATCAGTGATAGTGGTTATCCGTGTACCCCTCATCTAATCACACCAATACCGAGGTATTGACTGCACGCTTATCAAAATAAGGCAGGTTAGCAGAAATGCCACATCAACAGTTCAGTACTTTCATATGATCTTGAGAATACATATTTTTACCAGTAGACAACCTTATATAGATGTTTCTAATGTATATTGAAAACATTCACAGGTTGTGTGCGATGCAGATAAAAAAATCTATGATATTGTGTCACATGGTGCAAGAATATATATAGAGAAAGCTTTATTAAGAAGAGGTTTGAGCACAACGAGTTGGTTGGAAAGCTTATCAGTGATAGTGGTTATCCATGTACCCCTCATCTAATCACACCAATACTGAGGCCCAGCACCAAATAAGATCAACGATTTAACTATCACCATATACAAAAACACGATCATCACTTCTGCTGTACTGCATAACTTGGCAATTTCATTTAATGTAGAACAAGGTATGTTTTCTTTTACTAAATAAGCTTTTACAGAATAAGCAGTTGCATTGCGGAACTGTATTGCGAGATCAATTAAAGGCTATAGGCATCATAATTATATGGGGCACAAATACTTTTAGACCTTTATGTATATTATCATTGTATTGTACACAGCAGGCATTTTCTTGTTAGGTTAGCAAAGAAAGAATTAGTCAGAATTATCAGTTTTCAATTATGTGACATTCCAGAGTTCTAAAACGGAAAAAATACATTTGCCCTATCTGCTCTGCCTCATAAACAAATTTTTATTGTTTTCAGATGCAGCACTTGAAGAAGAAACTGGTGATGATATTGTGGATAACGCCATGAAAATGGATAGAAATATTTTATAGAAAACAATTTATAGTAACATTCAATAAAACAAATGTTTTAAACACATTATTACTTATTTTATATTATTTATTTTTATTTTTAAATATTCCTCCTATAACTAAAGACATCACTATATATTTTTTTGTGTATTTCTTCCTCATGGAGCAGGGCTTTTTCTCTTGAAGTTTTTGCAAGGAGCAATAACTGGTGCTCATGGGTTTCATTACAGCACAGTAACATATCGGTTGGTCTTGCTGTTCAATTTCTTTTTTGGAACAGAAGGACCAGTTTTTTCCCTTGCTGATTGAGACATCTCAGGCAGGACATGAGCAAGCCTTGTCAAGGAAACTTTTGGCAAATTATGGGTTAGCATAGCTACCAGCGTCTGAGTGGATTCCAGCTGAAATAGTGAAAATATGGGTTACTTAACACATTATGCTGTAACGGCTGATAGATTAGGATAAGGGCGGGTTGCCATAATCACAACGCTTAGCAGTCAGCGTGGGGACCGCAGAATACTCACCACAGTTAACCGAGAGGATGTTGCTGCCCGTCCTCCGTTGTTTCTGGGTGCACTTTTAGGACACCCAGGTCCAGGCAGCTTTAATTACATGCTTTCGTGCTAGAGTCTCTGTTTTCTATAACATCGGCTTGCTCAAGCAGACTTAGCGTAAATATTCAAAATCAGTTTCCACACAATAATAAAAGTAAACCTTGTTCAATCCAATTGATGGAGCGTGCTGATATTACTGTTTATAAACTTCTTCTTTCTCGAAACTAGGTAAATATACCCTTTATTTTGAAATAAAAATACAAAAGTAATCATAATTTTAAAAACTTGTTGATTGTATCTGACACTGACAACAGAACTAACAGCAATCTGACATTTTCACAGTAAAAACAGATGAAAAAATTCGACTAAGGCTGCAATACACCTTCAGTTCCCTCCTTCCGTTCATCAGTTTGGTTATAGTCTGTGTCGAAGTTTCAAATTTCGTGGCTCTGTGGTTCGGTCATCTTTGTTTCAATTAAACTATGGCTAGTCAAGGATTTTAGGTGAAGAAAAGGAAACCATAGACAAACGATTTAAGAACCTCTCACCTGAGAGCTGCTTAAGCATTGACTAACGAGATTATTTTAGGTAAGGCCGTTATCAACCAATACAATTTATTTTTTCAGTTATGTAATGTAATGTATTTAGTGATGTTCATCACTAAGCCTGTATTTGTTATAAATTAAACATTAGGCCACACGCCTATTGTTCGAATTTAGACGTTATGTCGCTTGTATAGTGTTCACTGCATAGCGTGCGCCGAGTATTGACTCGAAAATTTTTTTTGCATTTTAGTGACTCTATACAATGTGTAACAGAAAGGTTCAACAATGCTGAAGAGTATACATGTATGTACTCATCATTATGAACAACTTTTACTATGGGTCCAATCTGGAAATCGCGAAAAAAATATTAGCTGTTCCATACATTTTGTCCAAGGTCAATGAACTTTTGGTATGTAACAGCTGATTTTTTTTCGCGATTTCAAGGTTGTGCCCATAGTAAAAGTTCATGATGATGAGTACATAAATACCCTACAGTATTGTTGAATCTTTTTGTTACACATTGTAGATAAATAGATGGTAAAACACAATAGATGGTAATCAATAAATTTATTGTTTAATCATAATAATTATGATTACAAAAACAACAAAAACCATAAAACAACAACAACACAATAACAACAACGATAATTTTTGTCGTTGCATTAATTAAGCAATTTTCAAATCAAGTTGGCTGGATCTGAAAGGAATCTTCTGCTCCCTCAAATATCTTGCTCGTTCAGTCGACCTGAGTTGGAATTCGAGTTAACTAACAAGAACCTATTGCAGAGTGAACTAAACTAAACCCTATAGTAGGTATCTTCGTCCAGTCAACTTGAGCTGCAACTCGAGTTACGTATATTTTAACTCGGTTTAGCAAAATCTCGAGTTCGTCCATCGCTAGTTAAAATCTCGTTGGGTTAATGGACAAAATGTATGGAACAGCTGATTTTTATTTCACGATTTCAGGGTTAGCCCATAGTAAAAGTTGTTCATAATGATGAGTACATACACACCCTTCAGTGTTGTTGAACCTTTTTGTTACATGAACCTTTTTGTTTATTACATGAACCTTTTTGTTTGTTACATGTAGTATACATATTGTTGTGTGAATATGTAAAAATGTGGTGTAGGTAATATAGCTTTTTGTACCAGTAACTACAAGTTATCAGTTACAGCTTGATGGTTTGTCTTTAACTTATATACAAGTGCTTGTACTTGTAGTTTGTACACTGGCGGCCTTACCTAAAAAAACTTTTCAACCGTTAGTCACTGCTTAAGATGCTCTGCACTCTTCTCTCTGACGTGAAGTTGCACGTGCCAGAAAAGGACAGAGAAGTTTAAGCAGTAACTAAGAGAAACGAGATTATTTTAGGTAAGGCCGTGGTTGTCTTGTAGCTTTACAAAACGCCGTACACAATATTTTTTTGCAGTGCAGCCAGTTTTGCACTACAGGTACAAGACGTAGCTTGGTTTCTCTCAATAAGCTTGTAGCTCTCGTTATTATATACCCGGCCAAAGAGCTAGATCCTCCAAGTTGTACCTATATAAAACAGGGCGCTGGCAGTATGGCTTTACGGCTTAAGCTTGCTTTTTAGGCAAAAAAATAATTGTTCAATGACATAACAAATGACAATAGCATTGACATTTGTTTGACGTCCATAACTTTTGAGATTGGTTTGACGCTTGGCTGGCTGGCTGGCTGGCTTTGGCTTCATTTTTCAATATTTTCAAGAAGTTCAAAAAAAAATTTGCTTTGCCGTTTATTAAATAATTTGAGCCTTTGAGGAAATAAACAAAAACCCTTCGAATTTAATTATTTTACAAGGTCATTAAAATGAACAATATTCTAAGGAGGAGTTTCTTGCCAATTTACAACAGCACATACAAGTTACCTTGTCGTCTTTTTGCTGATGCACCCATTAAAGATAAAATTGATAGTATTGTCAAGAATAATAAAGTTGTGGTATTCATGAAGGGTGTTCCGGATGCACCGAGATGTGGGTTCAGTAATGCCGTTGTCCAAATCATGAGAATGCATGCTGTTTCATACGATAGTCACGATGTGTTGTCAGACGAGATTCTGAGACAAGGTAGGTTTTATCAAATTCAGCATCTAAGCTACGGTATTTCCGGCGTTGTTGTGTATAAAAAGTACTTAGAGTATTGTTGGTATCTCGTAAGAAAAATATTATTTGTGTCAGTTAAAGATAAGCTTATGTAATCTTGTTTGGTTAAGCCTTAACTTTAGGTTAATGATTGTCCAATAGAATTATGCTAAACATAAGACAATGTATTGGTGGTATTTACTGCCCTATAGGAAATGAGTTTATTTTAATGATTTAATCTGGGGTTGTTTTGGGATTGTAATCATACTTCATAAATGAAGAGTTCTGTTTAGCCGTTATGGAATTTAGTTAGGATAACTCACTCGTAGATTTATCATTCTCATTTGTGTTTCATTCCTATAAGGGTAATAGTTTATTAGTGAGTTAGGTAAATAGGTATAAATATAACCTTAGTCTTTTATTTTGGGGTTGCCTTAGTAATTTACCTCTCGCCGGCTGTAAAGATTAAATCAATCAATTTTAATGATTGATTGATTTTATTTTTGCTGGTCATCTCCTTAATCATAAACATATCTTTTATTTATAGCTTAGTTAAAAAATCTTGATATGGAAACTTTTCTATCCTAGCAGTAATGTGGTAAATTATGCCAGTGGGTAAATTCATCCAATCATCTTTCTCTGATGTACTAAGGGTTGCTAGTATCTATAACTATTTACGTTAGTGTTGTCCCTAATCTAATGTAGTGGGGGTGATGAGTCCTGCACTGACGTACCTCTTGGGGTGTATTGTGTTCCATTGGCAAAATAGAGGTGGAACAATATTATGCTTGTGACCCAAGGCTGTGCTCCAGTATTTTATGGAGCTTGATTGGTTTGGGTAGGCTGGTATTGAGCATTCATTGTGGATTGAGCTTTCCCCAATGCTCAATCCACCCAAGTGGCGTCCCTATTAATTGCTATTCTGTTTTGCTAAGCTATGTGTATTTTTTTTACGCAATGGGTCACCCTTCAAATGTATTGCTCAGTTTATTGTTGCTACGATTGCCTTACCTACCTGTAAGTCATAGTAAACGCGTAGGGTATTTTCCATTTGAAAACATTCAAGTACGTCCTTAAATCCACTTCACCAAGACATCCTATACTCCTTCATGATGTTAAATGGCAACATAACAAAAAATTATTGCTTATTCAGCAATTTAATTTGCCAATACAAAAGGTCTGAAGTATGTATGCAAGTGTATAAGTATTCTGTTATCTGGTTAGAAGGATATCAGTCATCAGGTTCCCATACGCTGTGTGAAATGTCTACCAATATTTATTTATTTTAAAAGCACCTTTACAATAACTCTAATGGGTCCGATTACAATAATAATTACCATACAATCAAATTCCAGGTATTAAAGATTACTCTAACTGGCCCACAATACCGCAAGTGTTTATTAACGGAGAGTTTGTTGGAGGCTGTGACATAATGCTGCAGATGCATCAGTCCGGAGAACTAGTTGAGGAGCTCAAAAAAGTTGGCATCAAAAGTGCACTCTTAACAGCAGAGGAGTCAAAGAAACAGGAACAAGAAAAGAAATAAGAATACCCATTACAATGGTTTGTTATTTGTTTAATAAAAACATAATTTATTGATATTATAATAATATGGACATCTGATTTTTACGATTTTTGTATTGTGGATGATGGTTATGGTTGATTTCAAATTTGATTGTATCATAATTAATTCTGCAGTTTAAGCTACTGTGCAAGAGATCAAAGGTTGGTGCTTGTATACTTACTAGGTTTTATTTAATGATCTAAGCAAAATGAAGTTATTCATTGTTTGCCTCCAACGCTGTAGTTAATTTTAGTTGTTATTGAAATCCAAAGTAGCTATAGGATATTTTATAAAATAAAAAGCATTTTTTAATTTAAGAGCTCTTTATTAAATTAGCTGTACATTCGAGTTAGTATATTATACTTTTTGGGCACATATCTATTCTTAGTCTAGGTACCACTGTCCCACATAGTCGCTGTTTCAACAACGCAGTCAATATAATAAGTCAAAAATATGGCAGATCATTTATTTTGAGTACTCAATCCAAAATACTCTTACAAACGATGATATAAAATGATAAATTAATAGATGCAGGCAAGTTATGGCAATCTATGAATATAAATAATTTATGTTACACTTTCCTGCAACATCTATAAATTTAGACCACTTAAAAATGTTTAGGTACTGTCTACCATTGAATTATGACAATTACTAATGGCAGTAATTAAATTGAAGTTGTATAAATATGCTTATAAATAAAAAAATAACAAAAAAACATTCTCATCATGACGGATGAGTCTTATAACTGGTGTCAGACATTAGTGTAGCCTAACATTAGCACCGTTTATCTTACAAATAATATTTTTGTGACTTCCCTGAGAATTTTATATAAAAGTTAAAAATACCTAATGCCTAATATAAATAGATTGTTGTATGATCTTTCCTGTTTGAGCCGCACGGTTACAAGAGAAGAATTTGATTGTACGCGTTAATGGCATATTTGGCTTGAACATTGCACATAAATATTTTACTGTTCCATAATACTATAACAAAAATTGTTAACATTACATTGATCTATGTTTAGGGCGAGATCAATGCAAGGAAAATAATCTTTGTGTGATTGCGCCGATGCTGCTTGGAGTCTCAGGGTGTGTTAGTAGAGAGCGCAGGGACCAGACGCATGCTTCTTCTCTTCGGATCACTCCTTGACTGATGACTGGCAGATGACATGTCCTATGATTCGTCACAGGCGACCTGTATCTGAGTAAAAAGTTGTTTAGTAGGTAGGTATAAACTAATTATTATGATAGACATCTAAATATAAACTAGACTAATGGTGTAGTAGCTAGGCAGAAGGCCAATGTGAACTGGAGGGAAGCCAAAAATTTGAATATTTTTTGCTCTTCAAATAATATAATCTACAAGGTGACTTTCTGAAATTATTGTGGGTTTGTTGTTTAGCTGTTGACACGATAAATAGATTTGAAATACATTAAATGTCTCCTTGCTTGATGTTAAAATAACGTGACAAAAACGTGTGATGAACTTTGCTAGATAGTATCATCAAATTCAACTTCGAGCCAAAAAAATACTTGTAGAATTAACCAGTTGCTCACTGGCCGAAATCAGGTTATATTCGGTTCAAACTTAGAGAAGTTCATACGTCAATGGGTTCAAACCAGTTATATTGCGTGGGGAAAACAGTTATATTGCGTGGGGAATAAAATATTTGAAAAATAAAAATAACTTACATATTCTGTTCATATCAAATAAATAGATGGGTCACCTTAGAGGTCGGTCTCGCCGTATATCGAGCGCGGCGGGCGGCGCGCCGGGCCCGCGGTAGGGCGGCATGCGCGCCACGCAGTACTCCGCCTGGTCGGGCGGCAGCTCGCGCCTCAGCTCGTCCGCGGTTATGTACGGCTGCACACATACACATATTCACAAATCAACACAAAAACTATAAAAGCTTTAAAAAATAACATAATCAATCTACTACAATTTCAACTACCTAGATGACATCTTCATATTTTCCAGTTATTTGACTTATTTCAGTAATTTTGATTTAAATACCAAACTACTGAACCGATTACGATGAAATGTTTTTTTTTTACCACCTCTGAAGTATCACCAACCAAACAAAAAAAGAATCGTAATTGGCGGAGTAATAGCATAACATACAAAAAAAACATACAGTCGAAATGAGAACCTCCTTTTTAGAAGTCGGTTGAAAAGACGTTGTCAATAATTTTTGTCCGAGAACGAATATCACACCATCAGCCAATAGACGTCCACTACTGGATAAAGACCTTCCCCTTAGTAGGGAGGGGTTGCCATTATCCACACGCTTGACAGGTGGCTTGGACAAGAAGAATATAGTCGACGAATATTGTCCCATTTAAAAACAAATGTTTTGAAATCGTCGATTAGGTACTAAAATGTAGTATAGTATTATATTATCTGTGCTAAAAGAAATCAAGGAGATTAGTAGTAGGGTAGTAAGTAAAGTACCTTATTGTAGTAATTCTAATTAAAGTTAAAATACAAATATTTATGTGTATAAATTTACACATTTAAATTTGTATGACTCGATAGGCAAAGGATATGTAATGTGTTCTAAAATTACCATTTTAAGATCTGTATGCTACTTTGTATGTATGTATTTACTAGAAATGTTCTAACAAAATTTTATTAATTAATCTTGAATCTTAAATACGAATGAGATAACCACCCTGACCGATATTGAAATATTCTTAAATTTAATTCAATGACGGAGTGTTTCCATTTTACTCATTTCTTAATTTGAAGCGGTGATTCCTTTAAGCTCACCTTTAAGCCCAGCCTTTAAGCCGTAGCCATGAAAGATTATGCAGGCTCGAAGGACCAAAAATATATGAAACAAAACAAAGTGTGAGTTACCTTGTCACCGGCTAAGATCCTGAAGCTGTCGATAACCTGTTCAGCGGTGTCTGTGTCTGTCGATTCCCTCGTCATAAAGTCCAAGAACGAATCGAACGATACAAAGCCTGGAAAATTTGAATTAAAAATACATGAAAATAGGTCCTGGTATACATTTTCACGATTTACATATTTGTTCTAAAATTAAAAAGTTTTGCGATAATATACCTAATGAAGTAAAGTTGCAAAAAAAAATATACTTGTTACTTGTTGTTCCAATAATTGTCATGCAGTTGTTTCAAGAACGTTTAAAGAAAGAAAGAAAAGAAAGAAAATTTACTAATTTTTATTTTTTTATTTATTTCGTTTCGTGGATGAAAGTGGGATCGACTTTCGAACCCGATTCTAAAATTCAGAACTCTAGCCCAGGGGCTCAATTTTTCAATTAGCAAGGGATTGAGAATTGAAAGAACTGTAAGATAATCTTGAACAGGAGTGAGATAACAAAAGCCAATAGATGATGGTCAAAATGCGTGTATTACCTGTGTTGTTGGGGTCGACGACTGCGAGGATGCGCTGGAAGTCGAGTTCTCCTTGCCTGTCCTTGCCGATGCTGTAGCCCACGGATACCAGGCACGACTTGAGCTCTTCGGGTGCTAAGCGCCCTGAAACGTAACGACAGTATCCGTAGCACAAACGTCTCTTATTTTATTTTATGTTGACCAGCTTGAGACGTTGGAGTCAATCGAGAAACGTGCCTGGAGAATCATTGGCAACGACTGTCTAGTTCGGACCAAGCTACAAAGCCTCGATCGAGTTTATTATCGGATACATTTCGGAGAGTGTGCTTCGGATTTGCATGATCTTATTCCCCCCTGCCCATTCTTCTATCGGACGGCCAGGACCTCGAAAAAGTGACACCGTTTTATGGTTGATATACCAAAAACTCAACGGTTTGATTCCACTTTCTTTATTCGAACTGCTAAACAGTGGGTAGCGCTGCCCGAGTGGGTGTTTCCCGATAATTATAATCTGGGTGTCTTCAAGTCGCGAATGAATCGGTTACTTCTAGGCAAGCGTGCTCCATCGTAGGCTGCATCTTCGTTTATCATCAGACGAGATGGCAGTCAAACGCAAGCCTATATCTTACATAAAAAAAAAAAAATGCTATGGCGTGATGAGACGAGAGAGATGTTCGCCTGGTGTTAAGCATCACGCCTGCCCGTAACAGTAGCAGTGCCAGAATTGTAAACCTGCACACAAAGCCATGAGCCGCACTGCATGCGCTCGTCAGCCTGAGATATTAAATGTAAAATTTCCTTATGTCAAGTAATTTCTCTGGTAACACTGCCCTTCAAACGGAAGGACATGATGCTGCACACGACTGCTTGGCCATTGTATAACTGGCAAAGGTGTGGTACTTCCCCAGGCGGACTCTGCAAGAGTCCTACAAAGGTCTAGAGGTAGTTACCGGTGCGGTTCTTGTCGAAGTGGTTGAATGAGGCGCGGAACTCTGTGAGCTGTTCCTGCGTGATGCCTTTGGAGTCGCGGGTGAGGATCTGGTTCTCCACCTCGTTGATGGTGCGGTTGATGGAGGTGAGCAGCTGTTCCCAGCCCACGCGCAGCGTCTCCATTGTGTATTGCGAGTATCTGGTGGAAATGTTATGGTTTTATTTCTAACGACCCGATCTAAAACTGGCACCCACTTGTGGTTACGATCCAATGATTGTTCTTTGCCCAACCAGTAGTCGGACATGAAAATAAAATTAATCCCAACGATCCCTACAAATTGGCACCACCGGTGGTGGTTCATCATCATCATAATAGTTTAGCCTATCTATTGCTAGACTTAGGCCTCTCCTAAGACAGTGAGGCAGATCGTCAGCTATCCGCTTTTTGTTCAATTCATGCACTGCCAGCTGTCCTACTGGAAAAGATACTTTGTACTTTGGTGGTTGTTATTACAAAGGTTTTTTTTTGTCTGACCACCGTAGTTGCTACACGAAAATATAATTTCGAGTGTCTTTAAATTGCTGTTGGTTAGTACCTACAGGTGTACAGGGTTGAACAGTACTAGGGTGTCAGGCATAAGGCCATTACTTGGCATTGGCCAAATTAAGAAAACTAATTGATATATTAGAAGATACACAGCGTGTAAAGTTTACTTATCTCTTCAGTGGTGTAAAGAGATCATCGACCAGCAAATTTCGATAAAATTCGATAAAATCGGTATTTTCTCAAAATTGACATATAAATCAGCATACCGACACTTCAAACTTCGCGCTGCAGTTCTAGATTGGCAATATTGTATGAATAGTGTACCTGTTCTCGAAGATCATGCCCTCCTGGACAGCCTGGTGGATGCGCTCCAGCTCTTCGATGTGTGGTTTGTAAGCGTACACGCCGGCCTCGTACTCCTTGAGGCGGCGCAGCTGGTCCTCGAGGGAGCCCTGGGTATAAAGGAAGAGGTTGGATTCGTGTCAAAAAATAGATAAATATATGTCGTATATATACTCTAAGATTATGGCTACACTACAAAAATATGGAAAATTAAAAATCGTTTGATACCTACTGGTTCATGATGTTGGCTTACGATCTAGTTTTTTTTGTGAAAAATATTATAGCGGAGTCTCTTGGGAACCCTGGATTGGACCATCCGACTTTAAGTCAAGACTGCAGCGGACACTGATTTCTTTTTCTAATTCTCAAGGTAAAATTAGGCATATCTAAAGTGCAAGGATATCAGTTGATTCAGCCTTTGCCCTTTTCTAGACCCGATACCAGGGGGTTGTCACTCCGCAGTTTAGGTATGTTCGGCCGGCGCTCCGCTCGGGTGGACAATGCAAGGCAGAAGTCAGTCACCGCCCCCGCACGCTAGCCTCGTCGCACGTAACTAAGCATACGTGATAGAAAGATAGCGGTATATCTAAGTGAATATAGCGAGCGGTATCCAGCGATGTGCGAGTTGAATTGCTACTTTATTGCCTAGTAGATAGAGTCCTTATTTATTCAAATTCCTTTGCGGAGTTAACTTTCTGTACTTACTACTATTATTTATTCTGTGCCGATACTAAATGCGGTGATAAATAGATTTATTGTATCACATAAGGTACATCGTGCGGCGCGATTTTAAACAAAAAATACTTATTTCAAAGCCATTTTTTGTAGTTATTGCTACACCCGCCCGAAGCAGCCTGTATACCTATGTATATGTGTAGGTACAAGTACGAGTAGGTCACCTGCAGGCCCATGCCGATGGCGGTGACGGCGTCCATCTGGCGCTCGATCCAGGGCCCGACCGCGTTGGCCTTCTCCGCGAACTGGCGGCGCAGGTTCTCGTTGTTCTGCTGCTTGCGCAGCTCCGCGGCCAGCGTCGCGTCGCGCTGCGGCACCAGCTGCCGCACGTCGCCCCACTTGCGGTTCAGCTCCTGCGCCCGAGGTGTATTGTTAGTGTTATCTACCATACTCGAACAGCTTCCTCTAGTAGGTACCTAGTACCTGTCTGGTGGTGCTAGTGGTAGGTAGCCTTATAGCTTTGGTAGCGTGTCTGCCTTCAGAGCTTTAGGGCGTGGGTTCGATCCCCACCCAGGGCAAACATTTATGCGACGAACATAGATGTTTGTTCTGTGTCTAAGTGTAGTATGTATTATAAGTACCTACGTATTTACAAAAAAAAAAGTATATATGTATTTTTGCAGTTATCTAGTTTCCATTACAAGCTTTGCTTAGTTTGGGGCTAGATGGCGCTGTTTGGTGAAAAATGTCCACTAATGTTTATTTAATTTATTTACATACTGTCGAAAAACAAGTACTAATAGGTACGTACAAACTTAACTTACTTAACTTAGCAAAAAGTAACATCGTGTCAGTGTTCTCGAATGACAAGGTGTCAAAAAAAACCTAAGTAAGTCATTACTTAAATAGTAATCGTTAAGGTGATATTGTAACTATTTATCTTCTCATAATAAAACATCCGCTAAAGTGTGTGTAAAGACATCCCTGACGTCATGATATCAGCCCTATTGGCCAATTAGGTGATATTGTTGAGAAGTGAAACTTTTTCAGCTGGTTAGATCACAAACAAACACGTAGACACGTAGTTAGACATTTGTTTTCGATTGATGTTATAACTTACGTGAGCGGTGAGTGTGGTGTAGGGGTTCTCCAAGCCTCCGGGGATCTGGTGCTGTTTCACGATGGACTCGACCTGGTGGACCAGGTTCACTATCGCCTGGAAATAAGTACAAAATGTTATAACAAAGTAGGCAACTAACTATATTTAGAGTTTTGGCGAATGATCGAATATTAGGCGCTGGGTTGTTCCAATCCAACGCCGGGCGGTAGATTTTTTTTTTTGAAATTATGTTTATACCTCGTAAATAGCAACTCAATTCGAAGCGGCGATCATGTATCGGTATAGTGATTTTAAATCGCCCATAGTTTTGTTTGTGTAACGAACGAGCTAAACTCGTTCCTTTATCTACGGGATGAAAATGATGATATTAAACTCAGCGCTGCAGAAAAGGAATGAATATAGCTACTACCTATGTTCGTTTTACAAACAAAAATATAGGCGATTAAAAATCACTGTACCGGTACATGATGGCGATTTACGATCTTCTTTAAATTGAATTGAAATCTACGTCGTAAATAGTAGATTACTCACCTAGGGAGCAAAAGTAAAGAATGTCTCAGATCTGATGTATATTGTCTGCCGAGGCAAAGCCGAGGAGATCTGAGGCATCCTTTACTTGCTCTCGTGGTGTGTATACGATTTTATACGTGCCGCTGTGGTGAGGAACTGGTTCCTTTCGATCCGCGTAGCGGGGCTAAAGGGCACGTAACAAATATTTCGAATAAGAATGACTCTAGCGCGCTATGTCTTGGCTACCCTGAATAAGACCCAGTAAAAAATATTTCGAATAAGAATGACTCTAGCGCGCCATGTCTTGGCAACCCTGAATAAGACCCAGTAAAAAATATTTCGAATAAGAATGACTCTAGCGCGCCATGTCTTGGCAACCCTGAATAAGACCCAGTAAAAAATATTTCGAATAAGAATGACTCTAGCGCGCCATGTCTTGGCAACCCTGAATAAGACCCAGTAAAAAATATTTCGAATAAGAATGACTCTAGCGCGCCATGTCTTGGCAACCCTGAATAAGACCCAGTAAAAAATATTTCGAATAAGAATGACTCTAGCGCGCCATGTCTTGGCAACTCTGTTGACCATCCGCGTTACACGTTAAAGAAAACTGGTCGCAGCTAGCGGTACCTGGTACTCCTTGTCAGCCTCGCCCAGCGTGGCCTTGAAGCGCGCGTGCGCGTCCATGAGCCCGGAGATCTCCTCGATGGTGTGCACGATGAACATGTCCACCAGGTCCTCGCGGGTGCCGTCCAGCCTGCACAATAAAACAATCATAATTTTCTAAATCACTTGACACACAAAAATAAAAAAAATCACACCACCTGCTCGACAATGTCCAATTACATATCATGCAATCTCAACGTAAAGTAAAGCATAAAGTTGTATGAAACTCCCTAAAAGGAATAAAGTGATTTGAATTTGGAAGGTCAAATTCGTGTAGAAACTCGTGGAAAACTAAAGTAAAAATCTGCCCATATGGCTCTTTACAATAAAGAGGTTTGTTCGAAAATCGAACTGGCCACCATAAGCAGAACTAAAAAAAAAGGTGCGTTTACAAAGTATGTACACGTAGTATTTACTTACTCTATGTGTGAAACGAAAGTCGGTGTTTGGTCCTGTGATTGTCAGTGAATTTTAATTTATGAAGCCCTGCTGGCTTTTTATTGTCTCGCAGAAGGTGTGAAAAGTAGAGTATGCTCGTCTGGAATAAAGCCTGTCTTCGTGTTGGGCAGCTTGAACCTCTCGCTTCACTCAGGACTCTATATAACTCTAGACTCCCTCGTTACGCTCAGGGTTCAATATGCCGCCCGCAAAGTAAGACACTGCTTTATTCCCTTAGTGCATAATCTACTATTTGACCCTGAAGTAACGCAAAAATGTTATAAGCATTGCTTACAATCGGTTTTGTAAATACGTATGAGTGTCACGTTATTCCCAAAGTTTACGAAAAGCTTTACGCTTGGCGAAAAGCGAAAACACGTTCAAAAAGCACACTCGTAAAGAAGCCTTACCATTTTACTGAGGCGCCTACCAATTTTATGTACACAGGCGAATAGGTAAAACGTGAATAGGCACTGACGTATTCAAGTTTTTCTTGAAGGAGAAAATAAAGTGGCGTACCAGTTGTTGAAGGGGGCGGCGCGCTTGGCGAACTCGAGGTGCAGCAGGTCGATCTGCTCGAGCACGCGCTCGGCGTCGTCCAGCGCGTGGCGGCGGCGCTGCGTGAGCGCACCCAGCCGGTCCCACTGCGAGCAGATGCGCTGGCAGCGCGCGTTCACGCTCGCCACCTCGTGGTACTCCAGCGTGCTGCGACCGACAATATTGTTATGCCGTGGCATGCATTTAGTCTTTAATTTCCGGCGCAAAAATAATTTTATTTTACTTTTTGGGTGACGAGATAATGGAGACGTTCGCCTGGTGGTACTAGTAAGCATCAGGCCTGCCCATAACAGTAGCAGCGCCCGAATTGTAAGCTTGCGAAAAAAATCCTGCGCCGCACTGCACTGCGCTCACTGATTTGACATTTAATAGCACAGGGTGACCCTGTGATATTAGATGTCAAATCTCTTCATACCCAGTAATTTCTCCAGTAACAAACATATCTGTATTACGGTTTAGATACCGAAACACTTCGGTGTTTAAGTTTAAATTATGTGTTTGGGCACGTGCCCGCCCTCCCCTCCCTACGGTTTAAATATAACAAAGAACTGGGAGTTTTTTTAAATAGTTATTCTTGTATGTCGTTGAAAAAGAATCGATAAGACAGCATAGGATAATGACTATGGGGGATCTTGGCCTATGGCCCATGTGCCCCTCCCAGGAATAAATCCTGGATCCGCCCTTGGTCTGGACCTGGGTATGCCCTAAAACTCCATATTAAGTACAAAACCACCGGAGGACTGGCAGCAGCGTCCTCTCGGCTAACGGTGGTGAGCGTTCTGCTATCCCCAAACCGCCTGCCGAGCGTGATTGTGGCAACCCTTCATCCCTATTGACGGAGAGGCCGTCGTGCAGCAGTGAACGTCTTCTAGCTGATGACGATAGTGCTCACTTGAGTTCCTGTGCGATGGCCGCGATCTGTTCGACGCGGTCCTGGTGCGCGGCGAGGTCGGACTCGAAGGCCTCGTGCTTCTTCTTCAGTGCCTTGATGTCGTACAGCTTGCACTGGCGGAAGTCCTGGGACTGCAGCATTTCTTCCTTGCCTTGACACAAAAATCTTATGAACCCTCGTGTTCTGCTACCTTACTCTAAACACAATAAGAACGGTAGTCAGCAACTTCACTATATCTGTCTCCGACATTCATAATGCAGAAGACGGAGATGAAAAGACCAGTTTTCGAATCGAATCCGAGTTAATTGGGTTTAGAATCTGGGAGCTGTACCCAAACGGAAAGGTTTTGAATCATAATCTATCTCAAATCTCTGTCATCATGTATTTAGCGGGTGAGGTTAGGATATAGTTATAGAATATAATTTATATAGTTTTCCGTTTGGGTTCAGAATACAGGATATACCACGTTTTTACAGATGTAAAATTTCATATTTCGAAAATAACATCTCATCTCTTGCATTCTATTATATGTATTGCTGGTTTACTAGATAATTATTTATATATTTTTTTATTTGCCTATTAGATAAGCACAATACGACATTTAGCTACGCCTTGATTCCAATATTACAAATCAAAAATACGTTGATAATTTTAATTTTCTTTTGTTTTATAATTTTGATGTTTTCCCAACTCTAAAACGTGATACATTTTTAAATAAGTACATGTTAACAAGTTTAGCGATGCCAGAGACAGTACTGACCTCTGGTCCAGTCCTCGTGGATGTCAGCTTTGTGCTTGAACTTCTGCGCAAGGTACTCAAGACGTTCTAGGCGCATCATCTCGGCGAGAAGCCATTCTTCGAACGCCTTCTCGGCAATCTCGAGACCCTTCCACGCACCAGCGATGTCCTGAAACACGAAAATTTTAGAGCATTTTACAGACATGTTACACGTAAAATGTATACAAGATAAAGAACTAGAAGACCAAATTTTTTTTTTTTTTTTAAATAATTATAATCGTTTATTTCATCAGGCAGATTACAAAAATTACAATTTCTTACAATTTACAAATGTTTTTTTAATACATGCAACTAAAATAAATTACTTTAAAAAAAAAATAAGCAATTTTAATTAGCTGAGTAATCGCGTAACTAACAAACAAAGAAAAAAAATACAGTCGAATTGTGAACCTTCGTTTTCGAAGTCGTTTGAAAAATAAATTAAATATATATAATATACCCTTTTATAATGTACTTATGAAATTTATTTCTCTGTTTATATAAAGGGTTAGTCCTAATCAGTTAGCATCTTTTTAAGGGCATATTCTGTACATCAAAACAACCAACTTTTACTATCGACCTTGGGCAAAATGTATGGAGAAGCAGTTTTTTTTGCGATTACGATGTTTGCCCGATAATAAAAGTTGTTTGTTTTCATGTACAGAATAAGCCCTTAAAAGGATGCTAACTGATTAGGACTAGCCCTGTATAGCGCAGGGTAACTAGGGTATGAAAAGAAAATAGCTATGAACTTAGCAAGTACTTATTTGAAACGGCAGTGGATCAACGTTATGCAGAAGTAATAAATCAAATCTTCTATTTTGTCTGATTATGTAGTCAGAAAAATGATTTACAACTAGGAACATCATTTTGTTTTTTACCATCAATATCGTTGTGCCTTAACTTTCTCTTTTTGTTACATAACTAAAGCAGAAGAGTTGCTGCCATCAACGTACTTGATAGCAAGCAATAAAACCATTAACCATTTATGATTATTTCGAGCCAGTACCTAAATGTCTCCATTGGTTTGTTCATAACAGTCATAACTCTTTGACCTTAATAGGATCGTGACTGTCGCATTAGAAACTAAGTTGTTATAAAATATTTGTCTGTAGGTTCTAGGTTCTTATGGTTTTTTGCTTTTACTGTTCCTTTGTTAATGTTTTTACTATGTTTGCTGTATTAGACGGAAATCGATTTATAGCGATATGGATTGTTTAAATTATGATTAATAGTTTGATTATATATCTCAGGCTCAAAATTTGAATCTGGCAGTGCAGCAACTGTTCTTCTCGTGGTTTGAAATAAAAAGGTCTGCGATACTTACAGAGACCATCTTGCCTTCGGTGGGCATGTATGCAGGGCGGTTGCTTAGGCGAAGTTTGGTCTGCAGAGTGTTAAAGTTGGTCTCGAGCTTAGCCTTCTGCTCAACACGTGGTGGCTTGTGCTTACGCCTGAAAGAAACGATAGATACCCTTGGTTAGGATGTGGGAAGTAGCGTTGTCTACGCATATAGCGTACCGTAAGATCTTTGTTTTATTTAAAACATTTTTCTCTTGTTAAAGGTCGAAATGTATCTATATTTCACCAGTGGGTCGAAACAGGGTCGAAATTTATGAAATAAGTAACAAACATTTTATAATGTTAAACTTTGAAGTGTTACCTGTAAGTACGGTAGTCTTCCAGCTTTTTCTGGCATCCGGCAAGCGAGTTGTCGGTCTGGCGGCTGTTCAGCCAAGGCATCGTTCGGCGGATCCATTCCAACAGCTGAAATGTGAATGGGTCTTTGAAACGATTTAAAAAAACGGGAAGTGTGCAACCAGGGACCGCGGAAGTACTCCAGTAGAGCGGGCGTAGCACCCCCCCGTTTTGGTTGGGGGGGGGCATTTGTCCCCTCTGCCCCCTACTTCCGAGGCCGCTGTGTGCAACCACGTTGACATCGGCGCCGAGGTCGATAAAGTAATTCCAGAATGATAGGAGACTAAAGTCAAAGTCGATTCAATTCAATATGTACGAAACGAAAATGGGTACGATGGAAAATGACGGAATTAAAATGGAGCGAGTTTGTTGATTATGTGAAGGTGATATAAATGAAGATGAAGAAATAGGAATGTGGTGATGATGGTGAAATCAGTTCTGTTGGGATACTTACATCGCTGGCAAGACGCTCGTACTCTTCCATGAGGCGTTCGTTCTCCTGGTTGACCTTGAGAACTTTGCAAATGCGGTTCGCGGCCGTTTCAGCCTGCCAACACAAATCAACATTATCTTCTTGAACTAAAAGGATGAAAAGCTAAAGCAGTTAGGTGTCCTGGCATTGAAAATTGGTAAAAAATTACGGGCCGTTGTGTCAAAGTACTTGGTAATTTTACGAGTCAAAAACATTCAGATCCGCTGAAGCTTATTGATGCTCCTGAAGTTATTCCCAAAATAAGAAAATGTTTTCTTAACTGAGTTTGTTGCAATAATTGTGTATCGTAACGGTACTCGTTTAGAAATTTATGTACGATTAATGGTTTCAGTAGAATGTTTGTTTACTACAAACCTTCTGAGCGCCAGAGAAGCAATGGTAGTATGACGACACGTATGTCATGACGGCCCGTTCGTCTGGCATCGCAGTGTTCTGCAGATCTGATGAAGCGCCACGCAAGCAACATTGTGTTAGTTCTCATGCGATGTCTATGATTCACTTAGAGAATGCTTGTGTTTCCACAGTATCCAGCCTTTACGATTTGGTAAAGTTCTGGACTGAGCGTTGTATTAGCGGGCGATGCTTTACATTACAATAAAAGACAACGGACTACATAGAAAGCGTACAGTATTCGCATATTTCAAAAAATATTATATGGAGCATGAAAATTAGTGTTCCTAATTATAAGCATGACATTATACGGCACAACATACGGTTCCCCTAATGAATGTGGTCCCATTTTTTTCTAACAAACACAAGCATTCCGATTCGATTTTAAGATGTAACTTATGGTAAGTTAATAACATTAAAGCTTAAAAACTACAACAGGTTAATTGTAAAATCGAAAACTTGGTAAAATACAACATTGACTGGGCTGGCCAATATGGGTAAACACCAAATTGATATATTACTTAAATATAAAAAAGTTGGGAGGGCAATATCGATCGGGAAAGCTTTGAAGAACCTGTGAAGCATAAAAGGCACTCTGATCATGCTATAAGTGACACACAAAGGCCTGGCGTTAAGGGCACACGCGGAAGTTGGCGGTAGCTTTGCGGCCATTTTTTGGTTTTATTTTATACCTGGTGCGCGCCTTGGAAGGCGTGGTAGTAACATGACACATAGGTCATAATGGCGCGCTCGTCCGGCTTTGGTGTGTTTATTAGGTCTGTAATGTTCAGTAATAGCTTTTGTTTAACCACAATTTTAAATAAAAAAAATGCATTAAAGATAATACCAGATTTCAGTAAAAAAACTTTCAAATCTAATATATCCACAATTTTCAGGTTTTTTTTTTGAGCAATGCAATGCACTGTCTGAAAAGACTCCATATAGCCAAATCCACATTTATTTTTATTCCCTACAAAAGGCAAGTTGTTTTTTTTTATTCGTTTTGCCTAAATATCTTAAAGACTCTTTGTATGGACTACTCATGAGCAATTCAAATTTTAGACGTGTCGTCGTGGTTCTAAGATTTGACGTTGAGATTCAGATGATATCGCTCTTCTTTTGTTTTAATTAGTAAGTATTCTAAGTTAGAAAGTTCAACGGATGCGTCCTTACCATCGGGGTCCAACATTCTGGGGATGTCCAGGTACTTCTCAGCAACATCGAAGGCGGTGTTGAGGTTCTCCAGAGGGTTGTCCTTGGAGAGCTTGCTGTAGTCGATGAGGTCGGGCCTGTGCCTGTGGATGAGCGCACAGAAAGCCAAACCGTCCTTGAACGACAGGTGGAAGTTCTGGACGTTTACGTTCTTGTACGGCGCTGTCTTGCGTTGGCACCAGAGAAGGAGACCTTCCTGAATGAGAAGAAAATAATTGTGTTGTCAATTCGGCGAAGCTCTCGAAGTTAAGCCCTTAAATTTTTGTAGTGGCAGGCGGACTCTGCAATAGTCCTACTGGAAAAGTACCACAACTTTGCCAGTTAATCAATCGCCAAGCAGTAGTGTGCAAGTATTACTGTAAAGGGCAATATTATCAGATAAATTATTGGGCGTGAAGAGATCTGACATCTAACATCTCAGGGTGACGAGCGCAGTGCAGTGCGGCGCAGGATTTTGTTCGCAAGTTCACAATTCTGGCACAGTAATGGGCAGACGTAACGCTTACCACCAGGCGAACGTCACGCTCGGCTCGTCACCCCATTGCATATTTTTTTTATTAACGATATTATTTTATAATATAAGAATCGTTTATAATAATTCAAAAGCATGATACTGTAATATAACTGGTAGTTAAATACGTTGCTAACTTGGGTCAATGACTCTGATACAAGGTTTTTGTATTGATAATGAGCAAATGAGTCAGTACGACAAATTATTTTGTGTCAAGGGAGTTTAGCCTTTTGGTCTCATTTCGTAAAGGCGTGACATTATGGCCTAGATGATCAATTCCTAGCCAAAGAGGTATGGGAAATTTATAGCACTAGGCCACTTAAGTACTTATGGAAAATGTCTTTACCTTAGCGGTCATTTCTTCAACTGAGATGTCCTGGATGGCGAATCGGAGAATGATGGTCCAGATCATACCCAGGGTCATCTTCAGGTTGCCGTCGACGATTTCTTCGGCACCGATGGACACCAACCTTACACCTGAAATTAGATTTGTTTTTATTAATATTTTTGCTAGAACCCTAACAGGCACTCGAGGAAGTTTTCCTTATTATCATGTTTATTAATACTTATTGCTATTGTAGTGCATTTGTAATTCGCAAATAACTTATCCGGGTAGGACAATTACTGGGAAATAATAATTTAGAACGATATTTGAAGAGATACACTTGGATCATGTCATAATATTCAGCTAACGTGTTACTTTCGTACTGGTCGGTATTTGGTATTTTTCGTTGATAAGTTGATCACCTATTTTTATTCTACAGGTTTACGCGGTTCGGTATAACTAAGCTGAAAAGACCCCACGAAGGAGTCAAAGTCATTATGTTTATCATTATAATATAAAATAAAAATACTTGCTATTTATAATAATTAAAACTAATAATTAAATAGAGTAGGTAGGTTTAGCTTAGTTTAGTAGGTCATAAGAGCACAAAAGTAGGTACTACTGCTCTATGATTATTTAAGAAATGTTTACCGTAATCATGTTGTGAATACCCCGTAAATAATATACTTAATTGTAATAAACAACCGTGATAGTTCATAATCATCTTATCGAGTCAAGGCTGCTCTTTTTTTTCTTTTCTTGTAGGTATTTTTTTTACGTTATTAATTTTTGTTTCTTTTATATTTTTTGTTTTTTATTGTTTTTATATATTTTTTCTTTTTTCTTAGTTATTGGCATCGCACGTTGTGCATTCTGCCAGTGTCAAGTTTTTATATTAAAATCAAGTCAAATATGTCATGAAATCACAGTTAGTCACACGAAATTAGTCATAGTCAAGTCCAAGTCACGCCCTAGTAAAGTTGTGGCGACTTTACTATGAGCTTCTACGGAGTTTTGAAAACAACAGGAAAATACATGTTTCCCCACATTATATCACTGGCCCACACTCGTGCATGTAATTCAACACTCAATGAATAAAACAGCACCATTTTTAATCATTAAATCGCGAAAAAACACAAGTTTCAGGAAATAATAGAATACAACGACATGATTTTACCGTGTTACCGCCAAAACTCCTGTTTGTATTTTGTTTCTCTATTAATGTTTTTTTTAATTTTGGTTTTTTATGTTTCACCGGCCTGGATTCTGGTCTTTATTGCCGATTTTTATGTCTTTAAACCAAAATGTAGCAACCTTCACCGCATCAACGGAGGCCAGATTTAGGTAACTTTTTGTAAAAATTTTGGCACACAACGGGCAAGCCAAAATATGTGCCATTGACTGGACGGCAGCACCACAGTCACAGTCGACTTCTCCTGACCTGATCCGACCAGGTTTTCTCTTCAGTGTTTTACAAAAGTACTTAGGTTTAGAAAAACGGCAAAAAAAACTCATTGTGAAGACCGCAATAATTATGTAATGATTCTAAGTACTTAACGTACCACAACACGCACTTGGTTTTTTCCAAGTGAAGCTTTTCCACTGAAGTTAGAACGAAGTGAGTGAAGTTATTTTACACTGATTGGAAGTGTACACTAAACAGTTGTAAACATCACGCCTGTCCTTATCAGTAGCAGTGCCAGAATTGTGAACTTGCGAACAAAATTCTGCGCCACACTACACTGCGCGCTCGTCACCCTGAGATATTAGATGTCAAATCTCTTCATGCCCAGTAATTTATCTGGTAACATTGAAATTCAAACCGAAACACAGTAATGCTTGCACACCACGGCTTGGTGTTTGAACAACTGGCAAAGATGTGTTACCTCCCCAGGTGGACTCTCCAGGTATGTTTGACTGCATCCTGTCTGATACGGTCTAATATGGAGAACGCGTACCTAAAAGGAACCTGTTTACTCTGGATTTGAAGACCCTACATTTTGTTTAGTATAAATATAGATGCAATTTATATAGCACTGTTTTAAACTATGACGGTTCTACATTACAAAAAATCTTTTACCTTTAGAGGCAATGAAGTCCAAAGCCTTATTGACGTTAGCGATCTTGTGGAAACGCATCTTGCCGCGGTCAGGCTTGGGCAGGGTCTCGCCCGAGATGACCTCAAGCAGCAACATCAGTTTCAACCCATTGCGGAAGTCATCATCGATGTTCTCGATGCCGGTGCCAGCCTTCCTCAAGTGGCTGTTGCACCATGCTGTGAAGGTCTGGAACGGAAAGTGGGCAGATTATACATTGAGTTAGAAGAACGTGAGAGGTGCTTTAAGAGGAAGTTCTATGTGTTCCCATTCACGCCCGCTAGGAGTGCTGATCCATTTCTCATATATCGCGAAAAAAGTAGCGCGACAGTTTTCGCTGGTTTTCCTATAATACTTAGGTACATTCTCTACCACTGTCTGTGCTCAATACCTATCTAAAAATATGAAGTAAGTAATCGATAAAAACTGTATGAAAGAAATATCTATTTTCTCTTCATATAGCTTTTATTTATTCAAGCCTTTAGCTGTGTCACTTTATGCATTTTATATCGTATAGTTATATATCGTAAAAAAACATTGAAGCTATAACTGTTACAAGTATATTTTTTACGATATACTTTTCTTCTACAGTTTCTTTCTACAGAGTAGAATGAGTATAACGGCTGTACCTAATCCCATGTATGGGAGTATGTATTCACAAAATCGTCAAGTTCACGTATCCTTGATTGTTATATAATATTATCTAACTAGCTCGTAAACTTAATTCAGGAACTCCTTTGAGTTTCATATGTTTTAGCCTCACAACTCCTCATAACAAACAACTATCGACTTTATACATAGCACCTATAACTGTTGCAACATTAGACTTGGTAGTCAGTTCTTGGAAAAACAAAAGGTGTCGTATTGACTCATCAGGTGTTTATGCTTTAACTTTATTAAGTATGGTAGGTGTAACATTGGCCTAGAATTAAAATAGTTGCTAGCTTAGTGGTGGGTAATATCGTTGCACTTGGCCGAGTTTTAGCGGGAATGCATAAAATAAGAGCGTATGTGAAAATTCTTCGATATTACCTTATACTTGTAGCTAAGGAATTTTCATGTATCAGGCAGAACAGAGAATGACGCGAATTATCCGTGACGGACAAGAAAAGGTCATTACAAATAGAATTTGTTTCTTTTTCTGAATCAAAGGCTGGTTAGTGTAAACTTTAGCTTCAATGTAGCGAATTTGAAGCACGTCTGATTTTTTACTGGTGTTTCATAATAGGGATGACGAATCAGTTTAAAGCTGTGAATTATCTAGGGCTATATCGATGAAAAATAATTCTCATTACGAAATGTGGCCGGAAATATAATTGAACCGCGTACAAGTGCTGTTAATCAATACTGCATTTTGCCAGGTTGGGGAGTAAACGCGAGGGTGCGACCCTAGTGATGCAAAATTCGGGGGTGGGTAATAGGATACACAGCTGCAATGTTGACTCTTATTGCAAGAGAGTTAAATCCAGTTTTAAGTAAAATAATTCGTACGACTTTGAATTTACTGTCTCGCTCTACAATATATGAACGTGAATTAGCTTGGCTGCAGATTTTAAAGTTTGCCAAATATTTGCAATTTGGTATGTACAAATTTTATCTTCTCTTTACTTGCGTATAAAACATTTCAATTTCTTAAATATGTAAGTGATCTTTTATTTACTTACCTAAGAAATATGTGAATTTTTTCGTTGATTTTGATACTAAACCAGCATTACAAAACCAGTACCTATCTACCCATAGCTATGTAAATATACCTACTTACTTATCTACATAAAATAAGCTAAGAACTGCGTACTACGAACGTATACGAACATATACGAACACCGAAGTACCCATTACCCAGTACCCATTTTGAATTATTTGGGATTTATGGTTGGTAATGAACAGCTGTTTTCCCAATTTCGGTTTATTTGAATTTAATGAACTGATCTAGCCTTATCAGTTAATCGGTTGATAGATGAACGGTTGATGTATCTATTATTATAGATTCTAGATAATAGAACAATACTTTATTTGGTTTAATGGACAAGACAATGAAGGCCAAATAATTAGCTGTAAAAGTCCCAAATAAGACATCGTTGTACGTAGTCACTTACAATTTGAAAGGCTGTATCAATTGCAAGTGGCACTCCTATATGCAAGGCACAATTCTACAAACGATCTGTTCCGGAGGCGACTCCAAGGCCAGCCCTGCTAAATAGAAGCCATTCCATCACAGCCTGCGTGATCATGCCTTATTCTAAACTCGCTTTTTGTTGACAATCAATTCAAATAACTGCTACTTCAATTGAATTACATCACCGATTGATTTGAATGATCAAAGAAATTAGATTAGAAAATCAACGACACGAACCACCTCAATAAACACGGCACAGTTATTGCTATTGTGGGACCGTTCTCAGACTGTAGATAGGTATAGATAAAGGTAGGCATGTGTGTGAGCCATATGGGCAAAAAATTCTACCTGCCAGCATTCTACTTGAGTGTCACGTTACGGTCGTTTTGATTCTGCTTTGTAATTGAAAGCTGCATCGCTGGGAGAGTCCGCAACGTAATCGAGTTTGTATCTGTATGTAGTTTCGATATCAATATCAGGATTAGCAGGCGCTGCAGAGAATGTACCATCGGCGGAACATTAAAAGTGACCAAACTGCATTCTGCAATCGCATCAAATGAGTCATCTTGCCTCTTGGCACTGGATACCACTATTACAATAATTATCTCCGTTACTACATGACCGATACATAAAATAAAATATACGGGTACCTAAAGAGTATGTTAATACTGTACTATAGATTTATTGGCAGAAAATACCGCTGCTGTTAAGCTTCAGAACCTCGTCATATTTACAAGTCAAGAATGCAATAAATTATTGATGGGGTTCACGATGATTTAAAAAGAGAAAACGCGGGTCACGACGTTGATAAAATTGTAAAAGGCGTTGCATGTGCATTCGCCAATTTGACGATAAACACACGCGGATACTTTGATATTCACGTTACGTCTTTAGCAAGAACTAATAGATACAGAGAGTAGAAACATATCTCTGGATAGAGATGTGATGGAGGAAAAGGAGACAAATCCAAACAATTGCATGTCAAATCAAAATCAAAAGCGACTTCATAAAACGTTCGGTAATACCAACGTCCCTGAGACAAAAGACATCGCGACCTAGAACATGAAAATAATCCAGAATCACCTTGCGGATACCGTCACGGCCAAGCCCGGTCTAAAATAAGATACGCAGGTGTAGACAGTAAAGTGCACAAACTACTTAGAATAAGAATAAGAGCACGAACTGAAACTGCCTTAATACTGTCAACACCATCTCTCAAATGTGCGAAGTATGAAAGGTTGCAAACGTAAAATTCCAAGGCAAATATAACAAGGCGACTCGTGCCGATTCTGGGTCGAGGCATTATTTTTTCTAATAGACAATTGAACTCTTTACATTTATTTGATGATCGCTTTCTTTTTTACAACGTCATCAAGTCACTGATAGCATCGTATAACAAGTAAAAGGTGTAAAGAAAAAGTATAGTTTATTGTAAGTGGTGACGCAATGTAAACTAAGCGATGGCTCCAACTCATAGGTGACCTTGACAAGTGCCGATATTACGATCATTTATGAGAGGAAGCTATTGAGCTCATTGAGATCGATTTCAATGATCTTGTTGATGACAATTATCTTATTGATGCTGTTTGTTGCTAGTATAAAATATGACCTTATAATATACTATACTATGTATGTTTATGAAATGTAGGTACTGACGACATTGGTGTATGAACATTAACTTGTATAAAAGAAAGAATCACCGATAACATGTCACTAAAATAGGGCTGAGAACCTCAATAAAGTACATTCTTAGAGAGTTCGAGAAAACTTTCTTTTAAATAAATTATCCAAGGCAAAACTCAAGGTTGTCTGTTAATGCCACACGAAACCTGTTTCGTGTATGCGTACGCATCTTCCTGGTCGAGGCATTAACTTTAATGAGGTGGCATTAATTCCACGTCCAGTTATAAAAGCTTCCAGAGTCCGCAAGCCAATAACTTTTTGTATATCACACGCATACCTTGAAGCTGGATAATCTTGGAACCTGTAGTTACTGGACGGCCTCTATTTGTCTTCAATAAATAACAATGTGTCGGCCTTATGATTAATGTAATATTTATATTGATTGCCAAACCGCATTTTACGGGACGTCTGGTGTCACTTAATGTGGATTTGCCAAGATTTAGAAACAGAACCTAAGCCAACGATGTTCTTAGGCACGATACTATAATAACAGATTCCCTGTCAGGTTATGTAATCCTTAACATTGACAGCTAATAAAAACATGGTTTAAATTTGGTCCCACTGATCTAATTAATGTATCATATTTCCTTTTCATCACTCATAATATAATATATAAACTAAATACACATTGGAAAGATGCAAGTAATGAATTATTCTGAAGATAGAATTAAAAACATGTTCCTGAACACAAATATAATCTATAGTACCTACCCACCCATAAGAAAAATAATACTTTAACGTTCGGTTTGTGTTAAAAATAGACATTAGTAAAGATAAAACGGAACTATAAAGAGGCAATTATAGAGTGGTCATTTAATTAATATATTTGTGCAGAGCTAGACCTAACTGTTTGAGATAACATGTCGCCAAAAAGCCTGAAAACTAAATCGTTTAAACTGTTTAGCTACCTACATCGGAACCACCCAGAATTCCAGCATCACACTTTTACGACTGAAGAAGAGCTAATTCCTGATCTATAAATATTTTACGGACAATAAAATTCCTGGACCGATCGCTTGCATCATGCTCCAAAATATGTGGGATAACGTGATACTTCCGATTGTATTCAATATGCAGAACAAGGAAAACACTAGTACGGTTATAAGCAAAAGTATGTTGGTATAATAGTCTCTCGAAATCAGTTATAAAAAAGCATATTTTTAACCCCGGACGCAAACAGGGGTGATATAAGTTTAATGTCCTCTTTGTGGCATCGCAGCTCCCAAATGAATGAACCAATTTTGAATGTTCTTAGCTAAAACTCAAGAAGATCGGTTTTTTAAATGTTCAATTTAATATTTTATCTTATAATATTATGTTATCTACATAATCTAATTTTAAGTATAGTTTGATGGCCATTTCTATACTAATTTAGGCGTTTTCTAAAGGCTAGACTTTCACTCAGCCGTTTCTGAATGCCTATAGTTCAAGGTGCATTAGGAACTGTCGGTATATAGTGGATTATGCTCAGAGAATGGCAACTGCGCTATTAATTTTACTGCCTGAAAGAGAATACGTTATTGTTATTGCAGGAACATTAACTATCGAATACTCTCTCTTTTTCACAGTATTTATACTATTTTTTATTGAGATTGTGATCTGGTATCAATTTTTTTTCCAACATTTTGTTGCAAAACTGCATTTTTAAATGTTTTAACCTACTTTTAGAGGATCACGTATCATAATTTCTATGGTTAATTTTGACCTTTTTAATGATTTTAACAGAGATTACAATATAATATTAAAGTGATAAAAACTAATCCCTTCTTGGACAGAAAACGTCAAAACCTACGTAAATTATAACGGTCAGTTATAACACAATAATTTCAAGGCTATTTAAAATCCGAGATCTTTTCAAGTTGCTTCGGTTTGCTATAGTAAAAGTTTTGTACAAAGGAGATACTGCAGTTCTCTTGATTTAAACTTCATCATCGCTAGTAATATTTCTGAAATGTTGGTTCTGTAAATTCCAACTCGAATATTCGTTTGAATTCATGTCTTAAGTCCCTGTGACATGCATTCAGTAGTTTAAATTATTGCTCGAAAGCTCAAAGTGCGTGATAACTGTTAATTTCACTGAATTTTGTTCTGTTCTGTGTATTTTACTGATTATAACTCAAAGATAATTTGTTATAAACCAGTAGCGGAAAAAAGACAAGACCAATCAGTCATTATTGTGATTGATGATCCCTGCTACCGCGGTGGGCAACGTGGTCAACAGTCTTCAGGAGATTGAAGTATTAAAAGTGTAAAGTAAAAAGAATGTACAATGATGATATTTATATCATCACAGATATTGTTAACCGATACTGCTACAGAAGCTAGTGCAATTTTTGGATTCATTTATTAGAAGAAAAAAAAAAAGTTGAGGAGACAATCATCATTTAACAAGAGCACTTTCGTCGTCAGCCATAAGACGTCCACTGCTGGACGAAGGCCTCCCAATAGAGGGGTGTTGCCATAATCCCCACGCTTGGCAGGTGGCTTGGGGATCGCAGAATGTTCACCACCGTTAACCAAAAGGACGCTGCTGCCCGTCCTCCAGTGGGTCTGGTTGCAGTTTAAGGACATACCCAGGTCCAACACTTTAACATGAAATTTCTTATGGACGAAAATTGTCTCTTGAACTTTTATTCTTTCATTACTTGCATGGAACGTATGCTACCCATGCCCGTCTAAATTTCTTCTAGGTATAATTTTTCTTAACACCTATGATAACATTCGAATCCTTGAGATGAATTCGTTCGACATGAATTAAATTTTTCAATCATTTGCTCCAACAATATATAAGTATTCAATGCCAATTGAGCCAGTATTTCATAATGCAAACAAACGATGGCGTTTATTTGTTCAATTGAGAACCGATTATGGTAACCGAGTTGTAGGCATTCCAAAGCCAACTAGTGAAGACAGTTTAGCATTTAAAAGAATTCAGAAAAAAATCTCGTCACCTGCGAGGTGGTTCTTTCAGTCAGCCTACTGCTAAACGCCCACTATCGATTCATTTAACAATCACGAAACCGTTATCCGACATACATTTTTTTTAATTCTGTAATACAAACACAGACACGCCTATAATAACGTTTAGACTGGTGTAGACAACATGTATATTAGTAGAAGACTCGTATGACAACGTGTCTGGAGAGCTACACGACACTAATACTAAAACAAACAATCATACATAAACGCCTATAATCTTGATGCCAGCGACAATGATAAGATGAATGGACGGGAAATAAGCGCTCGGATTTTGAAGACTATATATTGAGCGCCGGCTCTCCACTCGCTTCAGTCATACTCTGCCTTTGCGACTTATCAGCCGTACGATACGACAATACAAACTTGTAATACATGTACACGTGTTCTCTTTTTGTCATGCAGTAATTAGATTCGCTATCTCTATTTTCCGGCAAATGTAATATGCATACTTTTAGCTAGGTATGCTTGATTGTGTTGTCTTGTTAATTTTGATCGAATTGCAAGCGCTGGGCCCGTCCATTCCATTATCACCGTCGCTGCTTGATGCTTGATAACAGGATGTAGAGATCACTGACCGAACTTATCGTTAAAAGAAAGTGTGATTAAAGTATTTGGAATGCTGTTAAAGCTGCGGTGCTAAACTGAGAATTCCTCAAAACACTCACTCACTTTTCATAAGGCGTGTCATTGTGTTGGAATATTATCCTGATAACTGTCAGGTCCAGTTTCAATACCTGAAAAAAAAAAATGCGATGAGTAATGCGCTAAATTAAATATTTGCTTTCGAATTACGTTCAATGGTTCAATACATCACTAACGGAGTGCGGAGTTGTGGACGAATTTAATTGTAAATGCCATGGGAACAGAACAGATGGATAAAATATGTATGAAGTAAACTATTCGCGTGGGCAGATTATGTCCGCACTCGTAGATATTTTCATCCTGCGCAGATTTATTAGCGTCGAAAGTTGAAAACTCTGGAAACTCGCTCTGAATTTAAAAAAAACCTATTCATCGTTAATCTCTTATCTTGATGCAGATACGCATCTTTATATATTTTAGTTTTACCATTTATTATGTTTCGGTTGAAAAGTTAGGAAACGGACCGTGGCAATTGTATGGTAAAAATATTTTTTCAATATTATCAGAGACTTAGACGTCTTGTCATGTCTACACAATGTTTTATAAATACCTCGTGCAGCAAACCTTCTTACCCATACCCATAGTTTTATTATAAATACAGCGAGAGTAAAACGTTTCGCAAGCACCGAACGGGCAAGACGCTTCCTTATGTAAATAATGATGTAAGATCAGCGTCGTTGTTTATTATTGAACATTTATTGATGCAAGATTTAGTAATGTTGATGCATCAACACCTATAAATACCTACTGGGTAAGGGATGATTAATCGATACGATAAATTTGTTATCTGGCACTGGTGAAGACCATGATTCAAATCTCTCGTTCCTAGGTCTCATTCGTCATACGCCAAAACGAGAAACGAATTCACCGTAGTCATTATGTTCCATAAACAAATTGTGGAGTAGCGTAAGCAAAGCTGATCAAAGATGGCGCCACCATCGCTGATGCTTGTCATTGATGTTTACTTTGAGTTTATTATAATCGTCGTGAATGAAACACAGCGTTATCTGATCTCCTGATTTTCTAGGAGATTTCCTGTTTTTTTGTTAATATATAATATTCAGATCACAATAAGTTTACAATTGAAAAAATATGTCAGTTTAATATATTCATGAAAAATAACTTAGTCTACTGACAGAGCCTACAATTATTTGAACAGTCATAACTTTATTACAGAGACGATTTATTGTTTATTTTCTAAATATCATATAATGTAAGTATGTAGTTTGACAGCAAAACATCACTAGCGATAATGCGCCACCTAGTGGGATAAATAAGCAGCGGGTCTCCGCATTCAGGCTTATCACGTACTAGCAAAGGAAAAGTGTCAAAAGGAAATTAAATGCGAATAGATGTGGCATTAGCATGCAGAGTTCCAGTAATTGGACCAGCCTAGTAATACATCACGGCATATTTACACTTCGGCGCCTGCGTCCGACATGTAACCTAGTTCCCGGTTAAACTGAACTTTTAGATAAATATAGAACAGTCGAGTGACATGGCTTGTTGATGACTATACTTCCGCGATTTTCACTGTAATGACCGAACGGAATAACGTGGAGGAGCGTCACAAACGAGCTTCCAAAATCGGGACTTTTGTGAAACTATATGTTGCTGGGAGTCGTTTTTTTCGTTATCCAAACGGGTAAGTATTATTAGAATGGCTAGATCGCAAAATTACTTCATGCCACTTAGGCCATATCTCAAAATATCCGGGTCGCAATTTGACTTAATCTCATCTATTCCACATATCAAAATTTCCAATTCGCAAAATGACCACACCGCTGCTAGTCAACATCACAAAAAGCACAAGCATACAAGCATCAATTGGACCCGATAGGTGGCGCCCGATAGATGAGATTATGTCAAATTGCGACTCGAATATTTTGAGATTTGGCCTAAGTGAGATGAAGTCATTTTGCGATCTAGCCATTCTAATACTAACCCATCCAAACGTCTTTCTTTCAGTGGATCCTTTAGATATATCATAAGACTAATATTATAAAGTCTAGGGTGCTGATACTAATATTAAAAATGATCGATTCTTGCTCAACATCTGTTTTTTTTTACGAAGTTTTAATGAAATTCGGTAAGGTGCGATGGCGGCCAAATTAAACGCAAACCCATGAGATATTAAAAACAAATCTGTGTGCATTTGGTATCCAGGAGATGGCAAAAGGAAAAGGGAAAGATAAATGATAAGATGGGAAGACGAACTCAAACACACCGCAGGTCCAAACTGGAGGAGTCGCTAGAGTCAGAAAACAATGGAAATTTTTAGAGGAGGCCTTTGCCAGGAGGCACGCTGAAGTCAGAGACATAACTGGTATAAAAACAAACAATGACATTAATCGATTCCAGGAAAAAAAGGTTACTCGTATTATTTAGCATTACGAGGACGTGAGATACTTTTTGAAAGATACGAAAGAAAAAACGGAATGATTAAAACGATAATACATTTTTTTAAGAGTATTTGGTAGCATTACTGTAAAACAAAAGGTGTTAAATAGATAAATAACTGCAAGGCTATAATAAGGATAATAAGGCGATTTTGTGCTAATTTAGCCCAGAATAAAATGTTCTCTTAGCAAAGCTCTAAGTATAGTACTGCGTAGGTATATACAATTTTTCTTTATGAAACGTAGTCGTGTGAATGAGTCGTGGAAAGCCATCGGTGCTAAATCCATGAATGACTGACGTTTCACTTTTGCACCTAGCAAGTATAAAGTTACTGCAAAGCTGCTATGTACAAATATAAATATGCACGCTCAAAATTTTAATAAACGTTGAATAGGGAGATAATATTTATTTGTGTTAGATTTTAAAGTAAATAATCCAAGGTATCGAACTCTATGTTTGCGATTCATGTCCGAATAAAGATTTGGTTATTGCAAAATTTAATGATTTGGCTCCAAACATCAAATCTGTGGATAGATGTTCTCTTCGCCTACTGGGTTCACCGATTTTAGATGAGTCTTTTTCACCTTTCGTAGAAGAAAAAATTCAAAATTTTATGAGTGCCTCCAGGAGGTTACTCAATATTAACGCCCACATGGCGTTTACCATTATCAAATATTGTCTGTTTGTGCTAAAATTTATATACACTTTACGATGTAGTCCACTGTGGAAACACGGTGAGCTCCTTTCGAGCTTAGACAATGTCGTAAAGGAAACACTAATATCGGTTTTGAATGTTGACATGAATGACAGGACATGGTCACAAGCCTCACTACCAGTAAGGTTAGGAGGCTTAGGGATCCGCAAAATTTCAAGTGTAGCTCTACCAGCTTTCTTGTCCTCAGTTCATAGTACACATAAATTAATTGAAAAAATCCTTCTTCCCTCTTTAGGCCATTCCGGTGTAGTAGTAGCTCATTTGAATGAGGCCAAGAATGTTTGGAGGGAGGCTTGCCCAAATACTGATTTTCCGAGGACTTTGTCTTCGCAGAGACTATGGGATGGGCCGATCTGTGAACTAGCACGGAAATCTCTTCTAGATACGTGTACTAGCGTCGCAGATCGCGCTCGTATCCTTGCTGTCTCTGTATGGGAATCAGGTCTTTGGTTGCAGGCTATTCCCTCCTTTAACACTGGTAGCCTTTTGGACCCAACCGCATTTCGTCTAGCTGTCAGCTTGCGCTTGGGTGCAAGGTGCTGTGAGGCCCATCGCTGCCAGTGTGGTACTGCTGTCGATCAGCTCGGTCACCATGGTCTCTCTTGCTCAAGAAGCGCTGGTCGGATCGGCCGCCACGCTAGCCTGAATGATGTCATACGCCGGGCTTTATCCACCGCCAATGTTGCAGCTGTGCTCGAACCGAGCGGCCTTGCGCGTGACGATGGCAAAAGACCTGACGGTATGACACTTGTGCCTTGGAAGATGGGACGGCCCCTTGTATGGGACCCCTTGTATATAATAAGGATAATAAGGCGATTTTGTGCTAATTTAGCCCAGAATAAAATGTTCTCTTAGCAAAGCTCTAAGTATAGTACTGCGTAGGTATATACAATTTTTCTTTATGAAACGTAGTCGTGTGAATGAGTCGTGGAAAGCCATCGGTGCTAAATCCATGAATGACTGACGTTTCACTTTTGCACCTAGCAAGTATAAAGTTACTGCAAAGCTGCTATGTACAAATATAAATATGCACGCTCAAAATTTTAATAAACGTTGAATAGGGAGATAATATTTATTTGTGTTAGATTTTAAAGTAAATAATCCAAGGTATCGAACTCTATGTTTGCGATTCATGTCCGAATAAAGATTTGGTTATTGCAAAATTTAATGATTTGGCTCCAAACATCAAATCTGTGGATAGATGTTCTCTTCGCCTACTGGGTTCACCGATTTTAGATGAGTCTTTTTCACCTTTCGTAGAAGAAAAAATTCAAAATTTTATGAGTGCCTCCAGGAGGTTACTCAATATTAACGCCCACATGGCGTTTACCATTATCAAATATTGTCTGTTTGTGCTAAAATTTATATACACTTTACGATGTAGTCCACTGTGGAAACACGGTGAGCTCCTTTCGAGCTTAGACAATGTCGTAAAGGAAACACTAATATCGGTTTTGAATGTTGACATGAATGACAGGACATGGTCACAAGCCTCACTACCAGTAAGGTTAGGAGGCTTAGGGATCCGCAAAATTTCAAGTGTAGCTCTACCAGCTTTCTTGTCCTCAGTTCATAGTACACATAAATTAATTGAAAAAATCCTTCTTCCCTCTTTAGGCCATTCCGGTGTAGTAGTAGCTCATTTGAATGAGGCCAAGAATGTTTGGAGGGAGGCTTGCCCAAATACTGATTTTCCGAGGACTTTGTCTTCGCAGAGACTATGGGATGGGCCGATCTGTGAACTAGCACGGAAATCTCTTCTAGATACGTGTACTAGCGTCGCAGATCGCGCTCGTATCCTTGCTGTCTCTGTATGGGAATCAGGTCTTTGGTTGCAGGCTATTCCCTCCTTTAACACTGGTAGCCTTTTGGACCCAACCGCATTTCGTCTAGCTGTCAGCTTGCGCTTGGGTGCAAGGTGCTGTGAGGCCCATCGCTGCCAGTGTGGTACTGCTGTCGATCAGCTCGGTCACCATGGTCTCTCTTGCTCAAGAAGCGCTGGTCGGATCGGCCGCCACGCTAGCCTGAATGATGTCATACGCCGGGCTTTATCCACCGCCAATGTTGCAGCTGTGCTCGAACCGAGCGGCCTTGCGCGTGACGATGGCAAAAGACCTGACGGTATGACACTTGTGCCTTGGAAGATGGGACGGCCCCTTGTATGGGACGCAACTTGTGTTGATACTTTGGCACCGTCACATCTTCCTGAGACACAGAGTAGGGCTGGTGCGGCGGCAAATTCGGCGGAGCGGCACAAGCGGCGCAAATATGCTAACCTCGGCAGAGGTTACATATTTGAGCCGTTTGGTGTTGAGACATTGGGTCCGTGGGGACCGGGAGCTCATCATCTTTTCAAAAACATATCCGAGCGCCTGGTCGACGCGACGCGTGATCAAAATGCTGGCGTTTATTTGGCTCAACGCATAAGCATTGCCATCCAGCGTGGCAATGCCGCCAGCATGCTGGGTACGCTGCCGACTGGTAGTGGGTTTGAGCATTTGGATTGTCTCTAGACTTTCATCGGTCTGGATACAATCCTTTTGTTTTTTGTTGTGTAGTAGGCTAAGTAGTCATTGTAGTTTGTTGTAGTTAATAAAGGCTTATGCCTATTAAAAAAAAAAAAGGTATAAAACTAATAAGCATATTAAAAAAAACACGTCATAATTAAGCAATTTTAGAAAAAAAAAATAACGGTCCGGTAAATAGATATCGCACCGAGCACCTCACTGATGGATTGTCGTCACTGATCCTTAGTGTGAACCATGGAGCAGAGAACAACTTGTTCTCTGGTATGTTCAGTGGTGCTGCACCCTTATCATAGACGTTCGTGATTCTGATTGCGAGCGTGCGCGAGCGGGCGCATGGCGCGAGTGGGTTGGTACGAGCAGGATGGCATGCTATCGCAATCGGAATCGCGAACGTCCATGATAAGGGTGCTGATCATGCAGATCTTGCCGGTTTTTATCATTAAAGGCATTTGACATTTTAGCCTAGTTGATACATAAAGTACGGGAAATTTGTACCTCTATGCCATCTAAGTATGTGAGATGTCCTAAGTATTTTGTTTTACGTATAAGCTAGGAACGTTTTATATGAAGTGTTTCCACACTTTGGGTATTTCTATGTTTTAATACATGACATTAAGAAAAAGCAGTTGCTCGTATGCAGAGCACCTGCCAAAGCGGGACTTGAACCTGTCATATTTTTTATTGTCTATGAATTAAAAACATAAGTTAGAAATGTACTACATGTAATCACTGCTTTAACGTATTCCGTTTACCCTTTAAACAATACGTAGAGCGAAACAAGAAACTCCACAACGTCCTTGTATGAAAAGAGTTCATCATTTCTTTTTCACTTTAATTATTTGTTAGGAAATCCGCTATTGTGTCAAATAAGCATTTCGTGAATATTAAAAACCGGCTACCTATTACGCAATTTTTATGAGATTGTACCTTAGTTTTTGAGAACCTGAGTTTTATTAGACTATTTCAGAGGCTCCATTAGCCATCATCCATCCTCAGATCATCCTTTTTTTAATAAAAATTGATCTACGTTGGACTACCAACTCGCCTGGTGCTAAGCGATGATGTGGCAAAACTCGGATGTGAAGAAGTATATACAGTTATTAAAGTCAATTGCGACTAATCTAATAAATTATTAAGTGGTAGTATAAGAGCAAAATGCGAATAAAGCTTCCAAGCAAAATGATGGTCAAATTAGTAATACGCTTTACGAGCAATCTGTAATTTCAGCCCATTGTACAATAAACAGTAGCCTGTTACAAACTACAATGTCGTTCTAACTGGTTTCTTTGAACGCCAATGAAAACCCCTTCCAATAAAAGCTCGGTGTTTAGTTACCGTTCTCTGTAGTTTGTACTCGTTTAAAGGATGTGGTCTACCTTCTATGGGTGTAACAACGATCCATATGTCGTGTCAAGGTGCAGTTGTGTAGGGAACCGTAGTTCTTGATACGTACGAGTCCGGCTATTTGAGAACGCGGATGTTGGACGCAGTGATCTATACGTGGTTTAGATGTATTTATAGATTGTCCTAGATTTTTATATTTGTGTTTGCAGACACGAGAGGGCAACAGCTTGTTACGCACGAAGGATAACAATGATGTTCCGTTATCCACGTTGTGCTGGTTCTGTGTCATTTAACGAGTAGGTCTCTAGTATTAAGATTATAACAGTGCGATGAAGCATTGGAGACGTGTTAGCCTAGTTATAGATCGCTTATTTGAAATCGTGAGGTCGTAGATTCAAACCTAGGTCAGTACTAATTAGCTCTTTACAGTTTATATTCGGTTATTCATACCACTGGCGTTTCGGTGAAAGAAAATATCGTGAGGAAACCTCCGGAGAATACAATGGCGTATGTGGATTCACCAACCCTCAACTGGGCCAACTAGAGGTGGATGAGGCTCAATCGCCTTTCGAGGGCTAGCTAAAAGATGATTAAAAATGCTGATTATGCTTATACTAATAGTTCGATTATTGTTTACAGGATATTTACCGTGATTATATTGTAAATATCCCGTAAATAATCATACAACTGTAATAAATAATCGTGATAGTTTGAAGCAGTGTTTTAAGTACACTCATCATCATCACCAGCCCGGAGACGTCCACTGCTGAACGAAGGCCTCCCCCTTAGACCGCCACACTGTACGACAGCCTACCATTTGCATCCACCGGTTGCCCGCGACTTTTACAATGTCGTCGGTCCACCTAGTACACTAAATACGTTGAATGTGGTCTCTCTTTGCTAATTATAGTGTAACTTAATCTCACTAATATCATAAACTGCTAATGTCCCTTCCGATGTGGAGCCGCCAGGACTTAACAAATCACACGGGAAGAGACCAGACGGGCTGATCTTGGTACCGTGGAAGAACGGGAAGTGTCTGACTTGGGACGTCACTTGCGTCAGCACTGTGCCGGCAGTCACCTAGGTCACTCCGTTCTTTCTCCGGCAGCAGCAGCAGAGGATGCTGCTTGCAAAAAAGGGAATCCGATGACCGATTCTCCATACAAACTATTTCCTTCCTGGATAATGTCTCTAGAGAATGCCTTTTTTTCAGAAACTAATAGCTATAAAATTATAATGCTTTAATAAATATCTTCATAGTAATTTATATTTTCTTTAGCAATAAGTTTCTGAAAAAAAAGTATGACAGAGACGTGTTTACAGTAGACCTAGACTTAATTTAAAAAAATATTGCTGTAAAGGCATTATCCAGGAAGAAAATAGGGGAATATGTTTGTGCGCAGATGCGCTCCCCGGATTCCCGCTTAAATAAGCCACTTTAGAAAGCAGTTACTCCTTTGTGCCTATCACAGTTGGGGCGCTGATGCCAGAAGGTTAGTCCGCGAAATAGGGCGCAGAATTAAAGATGGTGGTGGTGACTCCCGCGCTGGCTTGTACCTGGTGTAAAGGTTGTCCATTGCCATGTAGCGTGGTAATGCGCAAAGGCGGATCCAGCTTTTAAGACAGGGATCATATAATCGAGTCGAGGTCTAGTTAACAGTCAGGCTCCAATTCCATTACAAATACAAAAGCTATCAAAGCTATCAGGGGGATCCTGGATCCGCCCTTGGTAATGCGGCCAACTTAATAGGCACATTTGCACCAGGTACAGTATGGGGCGAGCTATTTTCTGACTGACTGATTGTTCTTATTTCTTTTACTATTGTAATTATAATGTATTTGGCATGATAAATTAAAAATAAACTTTGTAAAATTCGATAGGTATCATAAACTAGCTCCACCTTGAGGGTTTCCCATCATATGTCATGGTGAGCAGGACACACTAATTATAAAGTCGAGTCTTCAGATGTTCTGTAATCTGTACACGTATTAGAGAATAAGGGGGTTATTCAATACTTACCATAGAATAAATACTAGTAAAAATATGAAGTAGGACCTATTAACATAGATTTTAAACTGTAGAGTCAGTACTTGATTCCAGTTTTAGTAACAGGTTTAGAAATAGATGTCAGTAAGTTTAGTACTCGTTCCAATCCTAAGTACTTACAGATTAATTTATTAAATTAGCATTCTAGTCCAACCATTGAAACAAGTGATCGTAGGTTTTAGAGCTATGAAATCCTAGCTAGAGCTATGCTACAACATACAGCGGTAGAGCCAGCGTACTTAGTGTAGGTAGAGTTAGATTTGCATGTGACAAGTCAACCCAAAAGCACAGTATTGGCTCATTGTTTCGGAGCCAACGACCCGACATGCTAATTGAATGCGATTTACATGTACAGGGTTCCACGGAATGGTAGTTAGTACTTAGCTGAAAGGGGGTGATTGACGTCATTGTGATCATTATTGTAAACAACTTTTAATTCGGGACCAACCATAAAATGGCGATACGAATATGAAACCAGCTGTTTCATACATTTTGTAGAGTGTTTTGGTGAAACATTTTCCTGTTAGTTTATGATTTGTTTATTATTATAAACAGTAAAATCACCACTTCAATTACTTAATTAAAGTTAACATTGTAGATAAAAATACGATGGCTGTTGTTTTTGTGTTATTTCAGAGTTAAGTTGTTGAGATGACGTAAGTAAAAGTTGGTCAAAATGATGAGTGGTGGACCTTTCGGCGTAGAACCACCTTTCAGCGTAATCTGTATATATAAAATCTTGTATATTGTTCGCATACTCCTGGTATGTGGATACTTGAGTAGGAAATAAAGGAGTCGGTCCAGACGGTATGATCGATCCGAAATCAAGCGGCCCGGGGTGTTATCACGTACCTACCCGGCTGGGATGTTGCCGCGTTGCTTCGAGAGCAGCGTTGGATTCGGGCGCTATGAAATGTATAATTTGTGTCTATTACGTGTCTCCAAAAGTTATACTATTTGGGTAAAACATACTACAGCACCGTTATAGCCCCTAATAATTTTCAAAACCATACTAGGTTTTCCGCCCGCCGTCGTTATTTTTTACGAAAATGCCCTTTTATACGATTTGACTCTAATTGGTCTATTTTAAAATAATACTATGTTCAATTCAATTCAATTAATTTATTTCAATTGGGTTCATTTAACGGTACACTTATGCATGGTCAATAAAAATTAAAAAATAATACAAAAACATTTTTAAAAATCATAAAAAAAAATACAAACATGCAACATAATGTTGCCAAGTCATCGACATGGTATAAAATATAAAAATATAAAACTTAGTTTGGTTGGCATAGTATAACAACATTACGACACTAAATACTTCCACATCATGAAATTATGGTACCTACTTATATAAAATAGTACCTATGATTATACCTATAATTATATAAGTACTACGAAATTCAACTCTGGTGAAGAGCTTTAGCTTCTTTTTTCGGTTCTATAAACTTTAATCGGTCTAGATACAATCCTTTTGTATTTTGTTTTGTGTAGAAGGCTAAGTAGTAAAAGTAGTGTTAGTCGTTTGTTTTAGTTAATAAAGGCATATGCCCATTAAAAAAGAGCTTTTAACCTTATATTCATACTTGTACCTATCTAAATTATTTAACCTTATATTCATACTTGTATCTAAATTAAAGTAAGGTCTCATTTTCTTTATTTATATTTAGATGTATTTTCTTTTTGATTCTTTTATATGGTGTCGTGGTTGTAAAAAATCAACAGAGTAACATTCACCATCTTTATCGCCTATCCACTGCCGAATACACGCCTCTCCCAGGGCACGCCACTCAGCTCGATCTTCGTTCTACTTCCAAACACTGCCAGATGTCCTAGGTATATCGTCACTTCATCTAGACTCATGGCGTCCTAAGCTATTTTTGACGAGTCCGGGTTCTGCTGAGCTAGGTCGGTGATTTAGTTCTCTGGCGAATTACTTCGTTCCGGAGACGATCACTTAGAGAAATGTCGAACACGCTCTTTCATAGCTCGCTGAGCTACTCACAGAGAGATGAGAGTAACATTATCGAAGGTTAAATTCACGAAAGCGCAAGCAATACATTTCTTTATAATCGCTTATTTCGCAAGCAGGCAACCGCTAAGCAGTAGTGTGTGATCAGTACTATATTCATAATTGAAGGGCAATTTTTAATTTAAATTAATAATTATTATTTATATACTATATTCACATGCATAAAGCCGTGGTAGCCTAATTGGTTCAAATCCCAGGCTCGTCCCAATGAGCACTTTAGAGTTTATCTATTTCCATACCTTTGGCTTTTCCATGAAGAAAAACATCATGAGGAAACTTGCATTCGTCCGGAGAATAATGGAATGTGAATCTCCCAACCCGCAATGGGCCAGCGAGGTGGACATGGCCCAATAGCCTTTCTAGGTTAGGCCTACGTCCAGTAATGGACTATTATTAAAAGGCTGATCATGCTTATATGCATAAATAAATATAACATCTCACAATAATGATTTATGCGAAGTGCGATATATTGGCGTACATAGACATGAGATGTTTAAATAATTAAAAAAGTGGCACTTATTTTTCTTCTGTCTATAATAATTCAATGCCACTTATTTTAGCATGACGCTTACCACACACATCACATCACACATCATCAGCCCGGAGACGTCAACTGCTGAACGAAGGCTTCCCCCTTAGACCGCCACACTGTACGACAACCTGCTATTTGCATCCACCGGTTGCCCTCGACGTTTACGCTTACCATCAGGCATGTACTAGTTCATTTCGTCACACAGATGCATAAAGAACATGCAGAGACCTAGGTATGTCCTAAAATTGCATCCAGAACCACCGGAGGACGGGCAGCAAAACCCTCTCGGTTAACGGTGATAAGCATTCTGCGATCCCCAAGTCGCCTGCCAAGTGTGGGGATTATGGAAAACCCATATTAAGGGATGGCCTACGTCTAGCAGCGGACGTCTTATAGCTGAAGATGAATACCATTGAATTGTAGACTAGTAGGTGTAGTATAGTAAAGTATAGTGTATAGTATAATAAAATATAAAATTGTGGAATATGTCTTCAAGAATAAAATAGACAATGCAATTTTTTTGGCATTAGAAGTAAAGCATTTAAAATACGTACGTGGCGTATTGAATTATTGTGAATGTAAGCAGAGAAAATAATGCAGCAAGACGACAAAAAGCAGACCACAGTCCGTGGCCAACATCTATTAAAGAACATTGTTGTGTTACTCTAAACGGACGAAACAAAAAGTGCGGTTCACTTAGAGCTGACAATGGAAGCAAGTTGTTGTTATGACTCTGGCACGTTTCGCTATACATTGTAATAAAGCTTTGTAGTTTGTACCTAACGTGTGTTATAGCAACTCAATTCCACAAATCTGAAGCTTTATAGATTGAGCAATAAAGGAGAGCTAAAAACGACATCGACATTAAAAACATTTTAGGTCAATAGCTTGGATCACTTTAATTGAAATCAATTTCTTTGCCAGAGGTTGCAATGACATTCTGACTCTACTATCAACAAATTGTTATGGAATTTGCCTTCTTTGACTTTGGATTCTTCATCGATGTTAATAATTGCATTCTGAATATGTATAAACACATTAACCGTATGTCCTACCCGCCTACTCTAGGTGCCAACCATTTGGCAGTGACTACCACATTACTCGTCTATTGTTGTATTCTTGCTGCCGTACAATTATGCAGATACAGATATTATGTCACCAGAGCTCAAGTTGTGAACAACAAAGGGTTGTGGATAAATAGGAGATGTGGACTCTAGGAGCCAGAGCTTAAGTCTAGTTTTCATATTTTTTGTAACGAAGTAATATTTATTTCACAACAAGCAATCTTGTAAAAAAGAAAAACCCTGTAAAACTAAATACATATTTACGGGAACGTGAATATGTATAATAGTCAGATTATAGACTTACTTAACAATAAGATAATAAGGCTACAGATGATCTTAAAGATATATCGGATACTTTAATAGATAACGCCTCAACTTAGATCTGTATAACAAACATAACATTAATAAACTATGGTTTATAAAAAGACATGAGATCTCATCTATGTAAAAATAAATACACATATTATGTTAGATCTATTACCTACACTGATAGCAATTTTAGGAAGTACTCGGTGTTATAAATCTTACGGATATATATTGTAATGCGTATCATAGATATTAGAATCAAGTTTTAAAATAGAGATAAAGAACAAATATCAAAAGAAAAACTGCAAGTCAAAAGATGCAGGGTAACCTACGCGTGTTCTAGTATCTACCCAAAGATAATGTAACTGCTAATGACGTAATGACATTGTTGTTGTTGTGATAAAAGATATAGCACAGCTAATTAAGGTTAATGTTGTTGCACTTTCAAATCATAAAAGTACTTAGTCGAAAGCATACAAGAAGAATTATATCTATAAGATATACGCAAATGATACTCAAGCTAACTCAACGAACGTTGAAGTTCAGAGGTTTTCAAACATAACAATCTTTTTTGTTAGAGATAAATTGTATACACACAGCCTAGATGCCTAGCATTAACTATTTCGATTGGCGAAGAAGCAGATTTATAGAGGAAGAGAGACGTAGTGATCCAGACATCCTGTTCGCAGACGTTAATATAAATCTGAAGTAACAAGATTAGTCTTCGTAGCACAATGATCTGTGTGTACCTTAACATGATGTGTTCGCTGTAAGATTATATTGAGTTTTCTGAGAAACTGTGAACATGATCCTGTTCAAACCTGCAAGAAAACTTTTTGAATAGGTAACATATTATCAAAGTTTTCAATTCTGTACTTAAAGATTCTGATGACAGCTACATGACATGATGCTACGTGTATGTATTTCGACTGGAAACCATCCGGCTTAGAATACAATGTGAGTTTATTCGGCCAACGGGTCTGCCGCCTTGCGTCGATGCAATGTGGTAACGGAAGCAACCTACGCAAAGGTATTCTGTTATAACCCTGTTCGGAATCCGACACAGCCCGGACGTAGGCTAACCGACGACATTGGCAGCACTGACACATAATTATGGCCAGAGCTGCCAATAAGCTATAATTGTGGTCTAATTTTAGTCACCGTATAATAATCTTTTGCAGCTGGAGTGTTGAAGGTCATTCATGTTTTGCTGTGCACGTAACCCTCGTATTCATTGTGTTTGAATGTGGGGTCCGTCCGAGTGAATAATAATATTAAATTGAGAGGCAGTCCCCTCGCTGTGCGTCGGGAACGGGATTTATCTGAGCAGATAATCGTTGGCGATAGGCGATAGCAGAGCGCGCACCACGTGGGCATGTTAGTATGCTGGCTGATAAAGACGGCGATAGCATTATTTATAAAACGGTAATAGTTTTAACAATTTTCTTTGGCAACTGGTTCGAACTAATTGATTGGCCATTGACGCTAATTGGCTCCTCGTCTGCGTGTTATTAAGTAGGATTCCTGATAGACAGCAATTAGAGAAGATAATAAGGTTGAAACTATGCCGGAATCTTCGGCGATTTAATGCAGAAGCCAAACGGCGATCAGATATTTTAGTACCTACGTTTTTCTAATTATAACAGCAAGTGAGTGTAAGCAATTCGCGTGGGCGATTGGACACAGTCAAAAATAAACGCTGTTGGCATCGACTCTTTGCAGTCTATCCTCCGGGCGATCTGTCTGTCTTGATAGAAATGTCTCACATTTTTTTTGCTTTTCACATGACAGACGAAATTTTAGGAAAAACTATTCTGCAAATTGGTTTCTTCTCTTCGACGTTTATTAAATTCAGTAAAGAATCTCAAGGCGGTGTACCTGCTTTGCTTTTCTATACCGGAAACCCTCAGTCGTATTGAAATAAATCAAAGCTTTCTGATCAGCCTACAAATGACGTCACTCAAAAAGCTTAAGGGCACTTTCACGACGACGAAAATCACATAAACGTGCTATAGCGAAAGTGATAGAATGTATGCCCATAACAAATATCACTGACCTATAATATGCATGACCATTCTCACTAATAGTAGAAGAGTTTCTTGGTGGATGATCATGTTTGTTACGAGTTACAACTCTATATACCTAGTTAGCGTTGAACAATGAAAGAAATTGATAGAACTATTCGGTTCCCTATATCGGATGGTTTTAAGTAGCAAATATTTATTGATAACAGAGCCAATTTTTTATGTCTCCTGAGAGTCTCTGTTGACAAAATTATGTTTTGCTTCTTCAGTTGGTGCTTGGAACCAATAATCCAACAGCTCATTCGTATCAAACGCCACTGGCATAAGAAATTCGAATACTGACTTCATCTTCCGTTGCCGAATTTTTGTGACTTTATTTGAAACACCTAGTCCAGCTACGCTCCAAGTTCTACGGCATGTTCTCGACTAGTTTAGTAGTTGGAGCAAGTAAAAGGCATGATAACGTCGCTCGAGGTGTGGAGGCATTTGGGTGCAGTGCGTGGGACGTGTCACACCTACGTGCCTGGCCACGGCTGAGCCGCGGAATAATGGGACACGACTCGATAACGAGGGACACGACGACACCGCCATTGTTGATATTAAGCTCGTTTTAACAATGTTTTGAGTTAAAATCTCTAACGTTAGTGATTCACATACGAATTAAATAGGCATATTCTTGTGTACTCGTAGTCAAAAGTTAACATCGGGTGGGTAACGCAGCTTCATGATTCCGTAATTTCAATCCAATCTTTTGTATTATCTATTTGTTTTGGGCTTCTTAATATTCAAGTCAAAAGACAATAGAGGAGCCACGCCTTTGTAATCAATAACGTTATTTCCAGCATTCTGACTAACTGAACCAAAAACAATAGATGGCAACGAGAAACAATTTTTAAAATAAATCATCGATGGAGATTATTGATCAACCAGAACGTCTATAATTTAATGGTTCTATGTGTATGTACTCATAAGTTCGTGTACTCGGAAACCGGTCCACTTAAAATGATATTGTTGATGCGAGCAAGACGCAGTGCTACAACTTTTGTACTTTGTATTTGTACCAGTTGATTGTTTACTAAAGTTTTTGTCAAGCCTGATGAGAATGAATGTTCTCGTAATCGGTTGGCTACTTTCACTTGTAATGAATCAGCCTGGTATTCCCATTGATCTGGCGAAGTGCGAAATGCAGTGGGTACGGTCATTACGAGGTGTGCCAATGTTTTGCATTCTATTTGAAGAGTGACATTGAAGACTAAAGAAAAACATGTTTGTATACTTTGACAATTTGAGAAAAACAATAGGTACATTAGAAATACGAAAACACTGAAAGCAAACGAAGTTTACTCACTGAAGCTATTGACTAACTTTTAATATAAAGTAGATACGATGGAAGCAATTAGCCAAGCCACACGCTCAATCCACTTTTTAGGGTTACGTTTAGGTGTAATAATAAGTGTAATTACAATTAAGTAATAACATATTTACGTACACCATACAGAAAGTCCATAACATTGAGATTATAAGAAACAGTTACGCTTATGTGCTCAAAGACTCTGCGAACTATTAAAATATAAAGAGTATTTTTATCAATTCAAATAAGTTTACTTACTTTCTAAATAGAATTTCTAAATTTGTAGACCGGGTTTCTTTTACTACTTTTTTACGGTGTTAAAATTATGGAGACATTATTCAAATTTAAATTTTCATCTTAAGGTTTATCTAATTATTTTATTATCTGAGATAAGTCTGTTGATTGTTTACAAACGATGTTAAATAAACACTTTTCTCTAACGCGTGTGGAAAGCAGGTTCCTTAAACTCTTGGTCCAAAATATTGTGATGATAACACGTAGAAAGTTTAATTTCTCCAGTGTATGTAAATTTTCATTTTTGTGCCCCTTGTGGTTTTATTTCTTATTCAAGGTCGACTGGTTCACTAAACGTGTACAGAATCGTGTCATTGTTTGCATTTTATTAAACAAATGCGGGTCTGGTAATGATAGCGATGGCAAAGACGGTTTACATTATATTTGATTGTCACTGGCTTTTCACACATTTAAACAGAGCTGTTCTAAGAATATAGGAATGACAGGATACTAAACTGGTACTCTAGGAACATATTTCCTGTAATAATGTAAATCAGTTTGTAAAAAAAGGCATCAACAACATAAGACACCGGACAAGGTAAAGCTTTAAGTAATTAATAAGGTTTTACTGAGAAGAATTCAAAATAGCTTTTACAGAATTGAATCATAACTAACCGCGAAAAATCCTACCTACTTGGATTTTTAAGCAGAAAAATAGGAGCTTGCTAATAGCTTAAGCGAAGAGGAAATGTTTGAACATTGATTTTGGCCAGGTAGAGCTGAGTAACCATAACAAATTTTGTATTCAACTTTTTGTATATTAAGATAAATTTGTTAACGAACTTATTAAATATTAATATTTTTCTCTGTTTTTCTCAGACAATCAGAGGAGCTGCAAGCCGACACTCTTATGCCCCAATTCTTGAGCGTGTGCCAAAACTGAGCTAACAACGACATGGAAAAAATAGCCTTGTCAAATGTTATGTAACTGAAATTATACTGCTACGTCAACATATTTTTCTGTAATTCCTAGATCTTGATCATTATTGCAAATCCCAACGTCTAAAATCAGAGAAAAAATATCTATCTCTAAATTTTAGAAGTATTTTTGTTAGGAAGATCAGCTGATGTCTTCGAGGTTTTATTGAAAATCCATTGAACTGTTCATCGAATTGGATCGGCACAATTTGAAACCTAATAAAATTATTTAATGTACTTATCTGTTAGTTCATTTACGCGTTTGTTAAATTTATTTACTTTAAACGCTTACTTTAACATAATAGTAGTACAGTTAACTTTAGATAAGCGAGTCAATGTCCTCGAGAGCACAGGAATTAGGTGCGCAAAAGGTATGCCAAGGTGAGGAGACAGTCACAAGGTGAGCGTTAAATATATTTTGAACTAGAAATTAGAACAAACACTTTTAAAACTCATAAACAACTAGGAATGACTTTGGAAAAACCTCCAGAGAATCTTTTTAATAGAAGGCTACCGACGTTTGCTTTCGTAGGTATTATATTATATTATATTTATTTTATTTTGGATGTATCATTTTTATTTGGGTTTATTATTTTGACTGTACCGGTTACAAATCCAAATTTATCAGAAAATCGCGAATAGTTCCACTCTAAGCGTGAACCTTTTCAATAACACTGATTGAATAAATTAGTAGTTTAATGTAAATGAGTATTTTATAACCAGTTTCGAGCTCGTCCTCACCACTTTCACGCACGATTTCTAGTGTAACCAGATGCTGGCTGATCTTACTTTGGATAAATTAAATGGTGAACCATACGGTGAATTCGTGGTTTCCAGCCTCACTTTTATGAAGTGATGTAACGAATGCTCGCAGATCTGGTGTTAATTGATATTAGAAAGCGAGTAATTAAGGTGTTTCCGATTGGTTTGAGGAGAATGCACGTATGATCGGTGCGCTAGTGACCTCCTTGCAGAAGACTCCATCGGAAAGGAACGTGTGCGACTCGCCGGGCGAGTATTCCGCGCTGGCGCATCAAAAGTCGTTCGGCCGCGACATTGACCCGCCATACATGAACGGCCATTGCACCGGGTGTCGCAGGCTCTTTGTTTATATCCTGCGAGGCCTACCGTGCGCCTCTGTCTAGTTTGTTGTCCTCGCGCGATTCATCTAGCTTCTACCACAGAGATAGGAATAAACTTCGTAGAATCGCGTGGGTTTTGTCTTATCCTGCAGCAAAAAATCATTGACGCCAATAAACAGTCTCGTTTTAGACGTCGTTGACGTCTACGTTTAACAGAGAGATTAGCTATGTGCCGCATAATATAGTCATGATTTAGAGCACATTTAATTATAAATTCGAATCAAGTAACACATGACAACGAAAGTTTGTGAGTTATATATGTGGCAAATAATTATTTTAAAATGATATAAATTCTGGCATGTTTATAAAGTTTAATGTTCCTTCTATTTCACCAGTGCTCTCCTAAGTATATTTTATATTATTATAAATTTATAAAATTAAGTTACTTAAATACATATTTTTAATAATACCGAGTTATAGTAAAATCTAAAAGAGACCTGGAGATCATAGATACCTATGATTTGATAACATTACTAACATTTTCAATCATGTCAGACCGAGCAGGTGCCGGCCCAATAGGACCAAATAGTAGTTCGTCGTGAGAGGTGTAGTGTAGAGAGGTGTGAGGTGTCAAGCCGTTAATGACATTCCACGGGCTGAGCTCACAGCTTACGGGGTGCGTCAGAGCACGTCACTGGTCACAGGTCATCGCGTTATTAAACACGCTAAGGATGCGGTTTGCGTAGATGCAATACGCTCAGCAATTTCCTGAAATACGGGTTTCATGGTGACGCAAAGTCCGACGCCCGCGCTTTCAGCGGCGCCTGCGCTGAACCCATTTTAGGACATGACTAACGGAAATTTGACTCCTCTCTCTGCCCCGTTCACTCCCGCGGGAAGCGGCGTACGCCCGTCTCGCTCACGCGAAAAGCTTCAAGAAATCTTTTAATAGTGTCCACGGCCGCGATCTACTTACTACTTGCGGCGGGAAATGTGCAGCGTGATGTCAACATTTTGAAAATGTGCACGTGTCTACCCTCATTTTTTTTTATTTATTCGTTTGTTTATGTTTTTTTTTAATTTAGGTAGATAAAAAAATATTTTATTTGTTCTTTTTTATATATATAGTACACCTTGATTATCAATTTATCATCACTCTCTAAATTTAGATTCATAATCTGATAATTTTGTACGAGCGTTGCCAATTTGTAGCCGGGGCAGATCAGATGTAGTAGCACGAGTAGTAGCTCGGTCTATTGTTTATTGAAGGACACCGGTAGCCTTTCAGTATTTCAGAATCGATTTACAGATAAAAATATTGTAAATGCATAAACATGAGTCACTTCACGACATAACAGATAAGGCTTTCCTGCTGGCGTTTTTATGTCAACACAGTGCGCGTATTTTTGTTTAAAACTTGGGTCTTATTGTTACTTACCTTCGGTAAGCAATGTGTCAACAGATGTGAGGTGTGTCATGTAGAACTGACCTTTTTCTGTTGCTTCTCCCAAGCGGGGTCTAGCAGACCCTCGCGCTCCCACTCCTCCTCCTGTTCCATATATCCGTCCCCGTACTCATAGCTATTCATCACCCCGTTGTCCATCATCATGGTCACCGCACTGACCGTCGATTCGATGTTCGTTCGAGCCTATGACCGCGAGTCGCGTGTGTTGGATCGTACCGCGCACTGCAACAAGCAGCCGGCCGCGCGCCCGCTGCGTTAACACTGGCGCACTAGCGCTGCCAGCGGCCTATCCTAGAACTTCTGCTCCACGTTCCATTCCACGCAATCTCCTGTCAAACTCGCCTACACTGTCTACTGGTAGGTGTAGACCGAAGTGGAACATGCCTGAATGTGGTTGCTCTGAAGAGCTATATGGAGTACACTGAATGTTATTTTTACTTTTCTCAACTCTATACGCCTATTCGCGTTATTTTAATGATTGATATTAAGAAGTCTGGCATTTTACCGACTTCTATTACTCTATATCTCATTATGTTTTTGAAGATTCTTTAGGTAAATTGTTTACTCAACTGAGAACAAAACATGTAAGTACTTAATTAGAAAAGTTATATATTACTCTAAATTACTTACTCACGTATAGTGTGGGGAATTATTGTAATTGTTATTAGTTACCGTACCTGTTGAGTGTGCTTGCCTAAAGACTCGTTTTATAGAGTAATATTGTACCTAAAAATTAATAGTTAGTAGCTGAGAAGATGCGTATCAAAAAACTTATCAAAGGTAGGTAAGATGCTTTTACAATAGGGTTGATTAGTGAAATACGGTAGATAAACACAAAAATATATTACACAAAAATTTATTCACCACATAAAATTTCATTGGATAATTCTTGCTCATGCAAAATAACAGTTAAATACATTTTACGTCTAATTTTGTTTTCTTTGACCAAGTTTACAACACGACACGGTTTATGGCAAGGTTAAATCACGGAAAACAAAACTTATTCGTTCCAAAAAACATGATAATAATACGTAAAAATTTTGGTGTTTCTAAAATTATATTCTATAAATATATTAAGTTAAAGGATGTGAAGTAGTTGTATGAGTATTATATACTTAATTCCATTAATAACAACATATAAATAAATATAAGTATTTCTAAAATTCAAGTATATTTCATAATTTTTTAAGAATATTATCCAACAATCCAATAGATTAGTTTTTGTGACTGTGAACAGTGTGTATATAGGTATCTCTATACTCGTATATGTGTGTATATTATGTATGTAGATATTTTAAAAGCTTTGAGCAATAAACGACGCGTCGGCAAGTAATGTTATTTATAATAAGAAAAATAAACTATGAATACATTACAATTAAATCGTTTTTAATTACTATTAACTCACATATTACAATTAAATCATTTTTGTATAAGTGCACGTGAGGTACACCATCCAAGAAAATAAGTATTAATAACGTCTCCTTTTTTATTACTTTGTTACGAAAACGACTCTTTTTGATAACTTTATGTTACAAAACTGTAACATAAAGTTATTGTTGATTTTGTTGTGTGCTTTTATAATCCATTGCTGTGACATCAGCGTTTGAAAATCGTTTTGCTTTTTCATAACATTATAATTAAAGATAGTAGGTACTGATTTGTATCAATTTTATGTTTTTCTAACGTCAAGATATAAATAAAAAGAACACTTTTAACTTTCTGGGGTTCCAAAGCAAAGGATTTTGTAGTGTACATTTATAGGAAAGTAGATATTTATGCTAAACAGTTTTAATCATGTTTTAATGTAGTAAAACCATCTTAATTTTATAGTATATAATAATAATAATCCTATAAGTTATCGATATGAAACAAAAACAATAACTTTTAAAACAAGCAACGAGCGGTATAATCAATGTAAGTAAACTCAAATATATTGGTTTATTCCACTTTGTCCCCTTGTTTCACTGGGTGAAATCACCTAGGTGAACAAAGTGGAAATTATAGTCTCTTTATTTCACCTCGGTCTCATTGCACCTAGGTGATATCACATGGGTGATTTATTAAATCAAAAGAAATTACCGCTTATTATAAGTTATACCTAGTTTAATTTTAACCACAATATTACTAAGATTGTTGTAAACCAAGTCCAATAAAATAACAGGATAAAGACGGCTATAGAAATGGAACCCCATACTCGATACCTCATTTAGCAATATTTTTATACTATAGTTTGAAATTATAAAAATATCCAATTTCACTTGGCATTTAATAAATATTTATTATTATAATTAATATTAAGTTACATAATATAACACTTAACATTTATTTTTACGACTATTGACAGAAAAATAGAAAACGCGTTGAAGGAAAACGTGGGTACATCCAAATACAAAAAAGCGTAAACACATTGATACACAAGTTGAACTGCGGTAAAATAATAAAATATTTGGTTTCATAGAAAGGTATATTAAACATATAAACATAACCTATTATCTAAAGACAAGATATAATAGTTGGCATGATTTAGTTGGTATTTAATAATACCTTAATATGGTTTTATGATAAAAATCCTCTTGTTTTCTTTTCCAACGAGAATAAATTCGTAGGATAACTATATTTGACATATAAAAATATAAGATGATAAGAAACTTTCGGATATGCTATCGGTTATATCATTATTATTAATTAAAAGGGTCAAAACTCAATAAATAAAAGGATAGATCTCAAAGGTATGTATCACTATAGGTAACGTCAATCTTCCATTTATAATAAGTATATAAATATTTCACTTTAGTATATACTACGATAAGTTTTTTTGTATTTTTGTACAAACTTTAATGACAAATATGTTAGATATAAGGTTTAGATATTTAACATTTAATGTAATATTCTAATACATTTAGAATTATTTGTAACAGGTTAAAGTATCAGTCGTTTTATAAACGCGAAATTGATTAAACAAAACGTATGATGAGATACATGATTAACCGTGTAATGCTTATTCTGACTTATAAGACGATAATACGAACATAGAAGATGAAAATTAATATTTTAATACGACCAATGAGGCATTTCATTTCATCTAATATCTCAGAGCCGCGAGCGCAGTGCAGTGCGGCGTAGGATTTTGTTCGCAAGTTGCTTACCACCAGGCGAATGTCTCGCTCGTCTCGTCGGGAATATACGGGAAGATACATTAAATGGTTATATTGCTATAAATTTTATTGCAGAATATGATTGACTCTCACTGGTGGATCACAGAAAGGGACAACACATGTTATCTGCTACTAAGACCAACTTATAAAATATCCCACTAGATACTTCACCGCCCGACTATGTGCGACGAACAAATGTTTGGTACCAAAAATAGAAATGATTATACTGAACACGTCTAGCTAGATGTAAAAAATATAGGTATCAATGAACAACAACAAGGAATAGGTAGTCGAGAAATGTACAAATATTTCTCGCACCTCTACTAAGTACTCGAGTACATCTATAACAATAATACTTTAGAAGGCGTCAACATACCATAATTAGAAGGACCCGGTCCGATCACTCTTCATAATCTATCTAATACACTGATATTCCTCACAGCTCCTTTATATTCCGTAATCGAAGCTCTCGAACTCGGAGAACCTCGAGTCTTGCTTCTGCAGACGTTGCTGGCAAGCTTCTATGTAGCTGTCCTGGATTCTGTACATCCCGGAGTTCGCTTGGTACATTAACGTCTCCAGGATTCTCTCGTTCTTTATCGCTTTCGAGGGCAGGACCACCTTTATCAATTCCTGTGGGGAAATCCTGTACAGCTTGAGGTCTCTACCTAATCTCTCCATTATGCATTTAAATTCATTTCTTGCGTCAGTCTTATTGGCAGATTTTGATTTGATTTTATTTTTGGCCCAGCTGAGCATGGCTTCGAACTTTCTGACTTCGGGCACTTCCAGGTTCCGGCACATTATCATCTGGACCATTGACTCGGAAAGGTTCAGGAACTCTGACGTTTGGAAGAGAGCATATGCCCGCTGTTCGGTAAACGCTAGGATCATGTTCACTAGTTCGGAAGCCGATGTGTACCGCCAGTAGTAGTTCTCTAATGATATAAGCATTGTGCATACCTGCAATAAAAAATCTAATGATAATATCTAAAAATACTAAATAGTTTATAGAATGGACCCTAAGATTTACTAAATTTTATCCCTCAACGTTTTATAGTTTGGCAATCCAGAAACCGAAACTTTCTTTCTCTCCTGAGCTGACAAAATTGTGGAATTATGTGCGATAGTGGCGCCCTTAGTTTCTACTCTTTTTTTGCAGTTTTCGCTTGCCTAGCTTAGTTCGCTGCTTGACACCACACAGAAACTAGCGCCAATTTTTTGTGTGTCAGTAAAACACTAGATGGCGCCACAAGAAAAATTAAATCGCGCAATCATTTTGTTCGTAATGCCATGAAGACTGACGTGGTCTCAATAACTCTTCAAGATGTAACACGCCTATTGCCATGCTATAAGCTGGCATTGCCTAGGAGTTTTTGAAACGCTGTTCTACCGCATAGGCAGATAGCGATAACCAGTGTTACCAGATAGAAATTTCAAACTACCGTGTTTTTGTTATGGGTATAACAGTGTTTCCACTTCCAATTTTGGTTTTTCCCTAGTTTGTTGTTGAATTGTCCCTAAAATTCCCTAAAGAAAATTCCAAACTCCTTGATTTAGGGAGCAAGGGTTTTATAGAAAAACATACCTAATTTGAAGCCGAAACTCTACTTTTACAGTTTTTCGCTGCACTTAACATTGGATAGGCACCACTCAGACGATTAATAGAATATTTTGTCACTATTGTTCTGCAATGCTAAATGAAAAACAAACTAACTGTTGGTATAATACGACTTAGTTCTCGTAGTAGTGATTATACTATCCATTTTAATATAAGTTATAAATACAAGAGAAAAAACAACGACCAGAAACTCTTTTTTATTTGGCCGGATTGCCGGACCTGACAAGCAACCAGCATTTTAATAAGTTATTATTTTTTGTGACATGCTTAATGAAAAAAAATGGCGGTATCATTGGTGGTGTTTGGCATTTGGTGTAATGCAGTTGTATTGTATTTACTTTCTCAACAGCGGCGGCCGGTGTTGCTGATAGGTCGTTTTACGTTTTTTTATAATTTTGGATCCAAAATCGACTTTTATTTACACGGTAATTTATACGACACGGTAATAGATCATTACCGTAGACCGTGTTTTGGTCAAAAATACCGTGCATCTAGGGTAATTACAGTGTATCTGGTAACACTGGCGATAACTAACAGACACTGGACTGAATTAGCATTTTTTGGAACGCAAAACATGCTAATTCCATATTCGTATACGAGTTTATAATTCTAGCTTCGGGCGGGTGGGATCAAAGTTCAAAATATGGCGCGTGTGCCGTGTGCTAATGCACTAGAGATATACTGACGACTTCTATCCTGAGGAACTGCTTGGCGTGGTGGAAGCAGGCCTGCAGCAGCTCGGGCAGGTCATAGTGCTCGGCTGCGCAGATCAGCCCAGGGATAGAGGCGCACGTGAGCGGACAGCTTCCCGTGTGAAGGTAGTCCAGCAGGATGCGGAACGTCTCCGGGTCGAACTCGATTATTGAAAACTGGAATATAAATTACCATTTTTTATGCAATTGAGTGACGAACCTTGCTAGGACGTTAGCCGTAAGCGTCACGCCTGCCCATACTTGCACACATACTTCACCCTGCGATACTTCATACCCAGTAATTTAAGAGTTTAAGCGTACGGTAATTATAATATATTTTAATGAATTCTAATATGTAAGTAGGTACTCCCATATTAGAATTCATAATTTTATATTCAAAATTCAAAAACATTTATTGTTAGCTGCGTATTATAAGTTGGAGTCATCACAATAGGAATCAGCAGCTACCCTTTTGGGCATACAATAGTACAATATTATATAATATTAGATTATATTTGATTTACATAAGGATACAAAATATAGAATGTCAAAGTATTATTAATTAGCAGTGTCAATTATTATTTTATCATTTAAGAATTTGTCAATTTTATAATAGTATTTATGCAGTAATATCTTAAATTAATTATTTTTGAATTTTCTAAATGTGATATCTTTCTTTTCATCAGGTAAGTGATTAAACAATTTGGTGCAAACTACATAAATACTGTCATCATAATATTTAGTTTTCGAGCCCTGTGGGTAATACATAGTAGCCTTTTATAGTTTCACGTGGTCTGCGAGTAATTTTAATATCGAAGCTGTTCATATTTTGTTTTACAAATAGACATGCCTCTAAAATGTACAATGACGCTAGAGGAAGTTTTTTTTAAAAAAAAATTATATTGGTACGCAACTTTGTCTTTGTCTAGCTCCAGTTAACGCTCTTATACATTTCTTTTGCATCTTAAATACTTTTTTGGAATTTACAGAGTTTCCCCAAAGCAACAAACCGTAACGTAAATTGGAAGCTACATACTAGAATAAAAATTTATTCTATTTAATTAAAGTAACAGAGAAAATAAACTTGAAAATAGAACTCAAGGCCTAGCTAGTAATATAGTAATTATGCTAAGATCATAGAACTGTTTATCTTCATCATCTAGAACTCGATGACCAGTTTTCAAAAATTACGTTAACACGGCTAATGATGGGTCTGAAAATAAGCTAAGCTTAGTTGCGTTATCTCAAGCTTTTTTTTGAGGATAGGCTATCTTCTAATATTGTATTAAATATAGTTAGTATCTAAGTTTTTTCGAGGATAGGCTATCTTCTAATTGTATAATTTTTTAGGATAGGCTATCTTCTAATTGTATTAAATCAGATTAGTATCTAGTTTACAAGAAAATAGTCTAAATAATATATCGTGTAGGTATAATTATTTAATATGAAAGGTTTCGTTTAACATTTGCAAACTCACCTCAGTTTGAGCAAGTTTAGCACGGTCGACTTTCTGTGCGTCCGCGCACACGGACAGCCGCGGCACCGCTAGCGCTGCTGCATTCTTCTCTTTCTCTTTGTCTTTACTTTCTTTGTCTGTAATTGTAATTTATAAGGGCATCTGCTTACATTGTTGGAAAACTACAATAAAATTCGCCAAGTAAAATTGTAACAGATGTGGGTTGTGTAGTGTCGCAAAGTCATATTTAACGGATATTAAGATTAGAAAGAAAAATATTTTTCACATGTGTTCGTTGAATGTGACTAACTCAGAACATTTCACAAGGCGCTAATATCTTGCTGGCACCACAATCTATTTAAGTACTTATTTACAGTGAGTACGTTTATTTTACTATTCTCAGAAAATGAAAAAAATATTTGGTGACATTTAATATTTTGGTCTTATTATAAACTTGAGAGACATTAAACCAGTTTAAAGAGATTTACCAATATTAAATGCCTTTTTGGACAAGTATAATGCAACAGACTATAAGGAACATAATTGCTACTCAGACAAGTGAAAGGATAGCAAAACTATGGCAGATAGGGGGAAATAGAACTGCTAGGTTATACTAATAAGTAGGTAGCTTATAATAGTTTCTAAGTATCTTATACTATAGTAGGTAGGTAGCCTATACTTGTAGCAAAGTAACTTATTCTAGTGGGTAGGTTATACCAGTAGGCTACTAGAAGTAGCTAAGTAACTTATACTAATAGGTTATACTAGTAGGCTACTAGAAGTAGCTAAGTAACTTATACTAATAGGTTATACGAGTAGGCTACTAGAAGTAGCTAAGTAACTTATACTAATAGGTTATACTAGTAGGCTACTAGAAGTAGCTAAGTAACTTATACTAATAGGTTATACTAGTAGGCTACTAGAAGTAGCTAAGTAACTTATACTAATAGGTTATACTAGCAGGCTACTAGAAGTAGCTAAGTAACTTATACTAATAGGTTATACTAGTAGGCTACTAGAAGTAGCTAAGTAACTTATACTAATAGGTTATACTAGTTATACTAGTAGCAAGGTGACTTATGCTAGCAGGTTGGTAGCTTATAATAATAGTTACGTAGCTTATATTGGCTAGGTAGCGTATACTATTAAGTACGTAGCTACTACTACTAGTAGGTAGGTAACCTATACTAGAATATAATAGAATAGAATAGTTTTTATTACCAACCACATAGAGAAGTACATATTTACTTAAATTAGGTACATACTTAAAAATTCAGTTATTTTTTTATCAAGGTAATTAACGGTGAGCCCCAAACTAGGCTCGAGGCCTGTATCTTGGGGCTCAACTAGTACTAGTACTTGTAGTGCTCTATTACTGTAGCGGTCATTAGTATCTAGGTAACTTATACAAGTAGATACGTAGCATATACTAGTAGATAGGTACGTAGCATATACTAGAAGGTACCTACGTAGCTTATAATAAGTAGGTAGGGTTAAGTTAGCAGTTTGATAGAGTCATGAAGTTTACTTACTAGAGCAGTCTTGCGAGCTGGACCACTTCTTCTTGTCGTCCGCGTTGAGCTGCGAGTGCTGCTTGCGGATGGAGCGGCCCCAGCCCGCCGTGATCGTGCCCAGCCGGGAGAACGCGCGCTTCACCATCGGCGAACTTGGCACGCTTTTCGGTCTGAAACGTTTTCAAACATTCAGGTACTAAAGTGGTCCTGGGTATATCCTAAAACTTCATTCAGAACTACCCGAGAAAGGGCAGCCTAGTAAAATAAGCTTTTACGGAGTTTTGAAAACAACACGAAAATACATGTTTAATCTAGGGTTTGGGAAGTCTCGACATTCTCAAAGTACCGGGACACGAGACCACCCATGATCAGAGTCTCGGGACGTCCCGGGACTTCGAGACTTCTCGTAATAGAATTAGAAAGAATGTTTGGCGAGATGTATCAATAAAAAAACAATTTTAATAAAAATCAACATTTGTTGAATTTAACATCATAAAGTTAGGTTAACTGGACTAACAACTGAACTACAGTGTCGGTCAACTGAACTAAACTAGAGATACTAGAGAGTATTAATAGTTTGGTGCTTTTAATACCTGACTATTTCCAGTATCAAGTAATTATTTGTTAATCTTATAGATGGCGCTTTCAATAACAAGTTGCGGGAACCAAGCTAATAAAATGTATTATGACTTTTTGCAAATAACACTATTTAAAATTTCAACAACCGTGTCTCGTCTCGAGTCTCGACCCGAAAGTCCCGGGACCCGAGCAAACTAAATTTCCAAAAAGTCCCGGGACCCAAAACCTAGTTTCATCTCATTATACCGGGTTGCCCTATACTAAGCCGAAAACACGTATACGTACTTGAAATTACTTTCCTTTTAGCATTTAAAAAAAAAGGAAGTTCAGCGCTACCCTGTATATTTATGACAGCCGCGTATAACTATTAAAATTAATTGATGAAATAGTTAATAAGAATAGTTAAGATTTGATTAACGGACGGAACCCGAAGTCCGTGGTGCTGAGCAACAAATTGAAAAATCCCCATATATTGGTTACCTTGGTGACTCGATGTCTGGCACTTGCAGGAAGTTGCTGCTCTTCTGCCTGGGCGTGGGCGAGAGCAGCGTGGGCGCCGGCCTCGCCAGCAGCTCCGCCACCGGCACCTGCGGCGAACCGAACCCCGTCTGGATGCCGTACAACATCTCTTGGAACACCCTGCAAAACCAATGACAGAACCAAAGCTAAAGACACTTCATTTACGCAGGGCGACCCAGTGGTGAAACTTTTATAATTATAGCCATGCACTAGCTGCGCCCCGCGGTTTGACCCGCGTGACGATGAAAAACGGTGATGATGATGATGATAAAAAGTAGCCTACATGTTATTCCGGGAAATATCTATCTATCTCTATCGAAGAAGCTATCTCCATTCCAACTTTTATCCAAATCCGTTCTGCCGTTTTGGCGTGTAGAGGTAATAAGCATACACAACACACACACAAACACACCCACGCATACCGACAAACTTTCGCTTTTACAATACTAGTAAGTAGTTCAGTATCTTCAGAGCTCTTTGACCAATTTCGCTCATAATCAAAGTTATTTATTGTATTTATAACATCCGCATCGCTAGTACCGTTCTATGTCGCTAAGTTTGACGTGTCGGTAGATTTATTAAGTCTAATTTGAGAATAAACCGAAATAAAACTTTACCGAAATGTCAAATATACGATTTAAATGACAAATATAACGATCGTCAAGAACGGTACTCGCGCTGCTGGGTCTGCAGCTATATGCTGTGGTCAAACAGCTGCCATACATTTGTGAAAATAATGGTTTGCTGATATAGGTAAGACTATATTATTCAAAGTAGTAAAACCTTTTGTTATATCGTTCAAGTATTGTGGGTTATAATAATTATTCTATTGCGAGCATTGAAGTTGCGAGTAGGGTTGCCACCTTTTTTTAAGCAAATAGAGTATATTTAATTTTCTAGGTTACAAAAAAAGTACAACATCTGAAACTAAAGTACCATTTATTTACCAGACTATTTCTCTTCCATACATATTTTTTATTGCTTCTAGCAACATCCAACAAATATTTGTTACTCTTAAATATATTAACGGCATCTTTACAATCGATCCCTAAATTTAAAAGCAATCCGGTCCGTTCCGTTACACGTAAAAAATAGAAGTACATTTAAAAAAATCTTCACCGGTAAAAATAAAGTATTTTCACGTACTTTACTGCTCTCATAAAGTATAAAGTACGTTTGGCCAAAATAGAGTACAATACTTTATTATAAAGTACGGGTGTCAACCCTAGTTGCGAGTATCAAATGTATTGTACTGGCAATTGCAGTTTTCTTAACTGATAAGCCTATTACAGGACGCAACATAGATACAACACTACTTTTAACCCAATGAAAATCTCACCTGCTTCTAACACCAAGTATAGCTCTGACTCCAATAAACTTAGTCTTCTGCTTCGACTGGCCCACGAGAAAGACGACGTCAAACAATTGTGCGTTTGTGGCAATGTTCAGTTCATTGTTAAGGAAGACTCTTGTGAAATCTTTCGCCAGCTGGTCGTAGCCTTCGAACTGGTCCCTGACGGAGTCGAGCAGGGGAGAGGAAGGCCTCATGTGACCAATGGGGCGCCATGACCCTGGAAAAATTGATAGATAAACGTGTTTTATTCCACATTTAATTTACAGTTCTTTATTACCTAATCACCACGGTGGGTAAGGCGCAAGTCACATAGGACCTGGCTCTAGCGCGGACACGGCACGGGCGTCTCTCCATTGCATTCAAATGTCGAACAAAATACACGGAAACAAAGTCGTAATTTGAACACAACGAATGCTATGGACACCATGTCGGCAAGCAAAATTTGAGACTTTATTTCCGTGCATTTTGTTCGAACTTTGGATGAAGTGGAAAGACGCCAGTGACGTATCATGTCTGCGCCTGCGCAAGATCATTATGTGGCTTGTGCATAAAGAGAGTGGGACTTAGAGGTTTACAGTAAAAAAAATATAGTAAGCAAGGGCCTTACTTAAAAACATTGCTTATGTTAATAAACGTCATTTGACGCCTACGCAATACAAAAATTAATATATAATAATATTTATTGGGGGACATTTATTACACACAGCGCCATCTAGCCCCATACTAAGCAAAGCTTGTATTATGGAAACCAGATAGCTGATAGAATACTTATATACATATTTTTTTTCGTAAATACATACAATACATACTACACCCAGACACGGAACAAACATCTATGTTCGTCACATAAATGTTTGCCCTGGGTCGAACCCACGCCCTACAGCTCTGAAAGCAGACATGCTACCAACTGAGCTATTAAGACCAGATCATTTGGCAGAAGACGCCTTCTGCCGAAGTTGTTTTTGTAGTGGACGTCCACTGCTGAATGGAGGCCAGACCTTTCCCATAATATGCCATATAATCAGGCGCGGATCCAGGATTTCGTTGAGGGGGGGGCAATTTTTGTGTGATTTTATCTTCCAGAAAATTCGTTCTAAATTTATAAAAAAACCTTTTATTATTGTACTTGTATTTTTCGTGCCTGCAGGGCTAAAGTCGGTACTTAAGCCCCGCTACGCGGAGCGAAAGGAGCCACTTCCTCCCCACAGCAGCACGTAAAATCATATACACACCACGGGAGCAAGTAAAGAGGCCTCAGATCTCATGTTTGTCGCCATCTGCTTCGCCTCGGGAGACATATACATGTGGTCTCAGACATTCTTTACTTTTGCTCCCTAGGTGAGTAATATACAATTTTATTTCAATATTGGCTTGCAATGGCAATGACCGCTATCTCGTCTGATGTTAAGCAAATATGCTGTCTACGGTTTTGCACGCTTGCCTAGAAGAAACCGATTCACTCGCAACTTTAAGAATGAATCGCATTCTACTGTTTAGCAATTCGCAAAATAAGGTGGAATCGAACCGTTTTGTGCGTATTTTTAGAATATCAACCATGAAATGGGGGTCCATATACCAACGCAGAAAAACAAATGTCATAATGACGATTAGCATTACAACTTTACGCAGAAAAATCATTACGCATAAAAAGCAAGCCGCATAAATCCTTGCGCATAAAGTTTATACGCATAGCAATTATCACCATAATAATCAAAAAATATATCGCCTAAATCAAACAAGCATAATTACAAATAACCCTAATAATTAAAAAGCATAAATATCAAAAAACCATAAAATAAACTATTTTCATCAAAAAATACCAACCTAACCCACACGTATGGCTCGCTCCCCTCAGAACCTCCCTTGAGCTTCTGGCCCCCGTGCTTTTTATGTACACTCTAGCGGTAGGGACCACAAGCCTAGGTGGAGTCGGGGTGCTCTGACAGTCAGTCACTCATTTCAAACCTAACCAACTTAAATTTGACTCCAGGTGGGCTTCCGCCAGAAGCTCTTGCGGTCGCCCCTAAGAGTACTTGGCCTTCGCTTCGCTACAGAGGCACCGGCTTGCTTCACTCGCCACCTCCCCCTTCGCTACGCTCACCCTCGTATGGCTTGCTCCACTCAGGACGTCCCTTGAGCTTTTGGCTTCCGCGCTTTATATGTACACTCTAGGGGTAGAGACCACAAGACTATGTGGAGTCGGGGTGTGTGTGTGGGGGTGCTCTGATTCGGATCTGTCACTAATTTCAAACCTAACCAACTCAAATCGAGGTGAAAAAAACGAGCCCAATGCTTTTTATGACAATTAACAATACAAGCAATATTATGCCTAATAAATCAATGCCAAACTAATAACATGCTAAATAATTTAAGGCCAAACAATAAGTATGCCTTAAAACATATACTCCAAAGAAACCTTTCTGCTCTTGTTAGTCTTGCACTCTTGGTAGAGTGGTCGTGCTTGCGCCGATAGTACAGGTAGACTCCTCGCCGTCGTCTTCCCTCCCCAGGGCTGCCGCTCGTCTCGCAATGCTTTTCCATTTCTGGCGGCTAGATGCATCGTGAGCACACTGCACTACGATTAACTGTCTGGCCTTTTTTATGAAATCGGTCCAGCGAGTTGGGGTTCGACCAGGACTACGCTTGCCTTCCATTTGGTCCAGCACAACAAGCCGCTCTATCGAAGTTTCCTTCCTGGAGCCGTGCCCAAAGAACTTCAGGATTCGGAACTGCACAATCGACGATAATCTGTCTTTTATATGAAGTTCTTTGAGGATAGATTTATTAGTGCGAAACGCTGTCCATGGTATTTTCAACAGCCGTCTCCAACACCACATCTCCAGAGCATCGATTTTCCGGCGATCATTCAGCTTTAGGGACCATGTTTCTGGTGCAATTTGCCAAGCGAGATAGGCCTGCAGTCTCGTGTTGATTATGAGAAACAACACTTTACTAGCATGCGATATGAGGGATATGAGTCTGTAGTTGTTACACTTCTTAGTGGAACTTTTCTTGTGCAATGGCATGAATATTGATTGGGACTAGTCTTCGGGCCATATTCCAGATTCCCATACTTTGCAACAGATATTGTACAAGAAATCTACTCCAGCTTCTCCCATAGCCTTAAACACCTCGATCGGAATCTCATCTACACCAACGGCTTTATTTCTTTTTCCTACCTTCTACCTTTCTGCTAAGATACCATTATGCAAAACAAATTTATGCCGAACAATTTTCGCCAAACAAATTCAGGAATAAAATGTTTCTGCGTATCAAGGGGCACCCATGAAGGGTCCATATACCTACGCAGAAAAATAAATGACATAATGACGCATTTCAACTTTACGCAGAAAAATCATTACGCATAAAAAGCAAGCCGCATAAATCCATGCGCATAAAGTTTATACGCGTAGCAATTATCACCATAATCATCAAAATGCTTAAAAATATATCGCCTAAATCAAACAAGCATAACTACAAATATCCCTAACAAATAAAAAGCATAAATATAAAAAAAAACATCGAAAAATACCAACCTAACCCACACGTATGGCTTGTTCCCCTCAGGACCTCCCTTGAGCTTCTGGCCCTCGCGCTTTTTATATAAACTCTAGGTGTAGGGACCACAAGCCTAGGTGGAGTCGGGGTGCTCTGATTCGGATCTGTCACCCATTACAAAACTAACCAACTCAAAATCGGGGTGAAAAAACGAACCCAGTACTTTTTATGACAATTAACTCTATAAGCAATATTATGCCAAATAAATCAATGCCAAACTAATAACATGCTAAATAATTTAAGGCCAAAGAATAAGTATGCCTAAAAACATATACTGCAAAGAAACCTTTCTGCTAAGATACCATTATGCAAAACAAATTTATACCGAATAATTTCCGCCAAACTATTTTAGGAATAAACAGTTTTAAGCGTATCAAGGGGCACCCCGTTCCAATACTTGTTTTTTTTGTATGGATAAAAAACAAGTGTGCCTAGCGAATGTATGGCGAGCCTCAAATTTTCAATACAAAAAGCATAATTATAACAGAAAGTTTTCCTGTTTCATTAAAATTTTCGAGTTTGCAAAATACTATAAAAAAATTTTTTACACACAATACACACAATGCAAAATAAACTATCAGAAAACCAAAGATATTGCATTGCCATGCCATAAATGCCAAAGATAACCAGTGCTTATATAGATTCCAAGCACTCGGTGAATTTCAGTCGCGCACGGATTGACAAGCGAACACAATACCGAAGTGCTCCTTGAAAAGGTGAAAATAACACACTAGCGATATTTTTTTAACAGAAACTTAATCTACATAATATAATTTAGCAATGATAATAACGATTCTTGTAAACAAGTCTCTATGAGGAATTTTGTTGATGGCGTCAGGGGGGGGCAATTGCACCCATTGCCCCCCCCCTGTATCCGCGCCTGCATATAATCACCACGCTTGGCAGGCATATTGGGGATCGCAGAATGCTCAATGATATTTAAAAAAAAAACTATGGAACTCTACCTCACCAACTCTGAAATCAAGAAAAAAACATCAGCTCTTCCATAAAAATTGTTAAGTGCATTCAACAATATGTATGAAACAGTAAATTTTTTGCGATAATGACAGAGTTGGTTCCGTAATAAATGTTGTTCACAATGATGAGTCTATAGAGCTTATTCCGGATTAGTACTATCTTTACGCGGAACTTTAATCATTAGATAACTTTTGTACATTGAGATACCTTTTTGTACCTTAAGATACCTTTTTTGTATCTACCTTTAACTTTTAGACAGATATTTTGTGGAGATAAAATATTCTAATAACACAGAATAGGGACATTTCACGTGAAGCGGACAGGGAAAAAAAAGTGAGGTTCTGAAAATCGACCACATTCGGCCCATTTGTACTTCTAGTAGGTATGAATGTGTACGCAAAATATTTTTTTTGTATAGTGTATATTTACCAAGTTATAGGTTTCAAAAGAATTGTCGTTGATTGGTACTACAGTTTTTCGAAAGTAATTTTTCGAATATAACAAATCTACTATAAAATATTTTACATAGCGATACATATTAAAAATAAACTGTTCTTTTTGACAGTAAAAAAAAATAAAAAAAAATAAAAAATAAAAATGGCCAAAACCGGAAGTAAACTTTTCAAACCAGAATTACAGTCACTTCAACCAATTTTTTTTTAATTTTTTTTCTTTCAAAATATTGCTTAAATGATAATGAAAGTACACTAGAAAATTTAAAATGGGATCTCTATTAGTTTAGGAGATACGTTGAATAATATACACCCGCGTCGCAAGGGGCGTCATATGTAGCGCTTACAAGGTTGAGCAGTTTGCGCGATATTGCAACTTTATTAATATTTTATATCGTTTTAGCGTATATTTAACCTCATTTAATGATATGAAATAAGTTTTATTAATATAATATAATATAAATATAACTACATAATACAAATATAAGTTAATAATATATTATAAAGAAAAAACGTTTTTGGAGCAGTAGAAAAGTTTTATTATTTGCGAAACGTGACTAATAGCGCCATCTGTTAGTAACGTGTAGTACTTTTTTGTCTCAGATAGAGTCAAACGGTCAAACCTATCTACAAGAAAGAGATAGAAATATGACGCCTAGCGGTTTTAGTGTTGCTTTAACCGCTCAGCGACTTGTGCACGTTTTTATCTGTGACAGTTGTTATTATTAATGGCGCCGTACGGTGATCGATGTTTTAACCCATTTCAATTGGTACTTCACCGAAAATTTAAAAATTTAAGGAAAATATCTAAATGTTTAAGAAATTTTAAAGCTTTAAAATTTCTTCGTTTTCTATGGATGTGTCGGTTTGGGTGGAAATATGTTTAAACTTATCTTCGGGAATAAACGGTTCATCTTCAATGTTTTGCGAAGGTTCACTAGATGTTTGACTGCATTGCACAATGTCTTCATTAGCACTGGAGGCACATACGTAAAGATCTTGTGAAAAACTCCACTTTTGAGCTAAACATTTAGATATTTTCCTTAAATTTTTAAATTTTCGATGAAGTACCAAGTGAAATGGGTTAAAACATCGATCACCGTACGGCGCCATTAATAATAACAACTGTCACAGATTAAAACGTGCACAAGTCGCTGAGCGGTTAAAGCAACACTAAAACCGCTAGGCGTCATATTTCTATCTCTTTCTTGTAGATAGGTTTGACCGTTTGACTCTATCTGAGACAAAAAAGTACTACACGTTACTAACAGATGGCGCTATTAGTCACGTTTCGCAAATAATAAAACTTTTCTACTGCTCCAAAAACGTTTTTTCTTTATAATATATTATTAACTTATATTTGTATTATGTAGTTATATTTATATTATATTATATTAATAAAACTTATTTCATATCATTAAATGAGGTTAAATATACGCTAAAACGGTATAAAATATTAATAAAGTTGCAATATCGCGCAAACTGCTCAACCTTGCAAGCGCTACATATGACGCCCCTTGCGACGCGGGTGTATATTATTCAACGTATCTCCTAAACTAATAGAGATCCCATTTTAAATTTTCTAGTGTACTTTCATTATCATTTAAGCAATATTTTGAAAGAAAAAAAATTTAAAAAAAATTGGTTGAAGTGACTGTAATTCTGGTTTGAAAAGTTTACTTCCGGTTTTGGCCATTTTTTTTTTAAATTTTTTAATTTTTTTTACTGTCAAAAAGAACAGTATATTTTTAATATGTATCGCTATGTAAAATATTTTATAGTAGATTTGTTATATTCGAAAAATTACTTTCGAAAAACTGTAGTACCAATCAACGACAATTCTTTTGAAACCTATAACTTGGTAAATATACACTATACAAAAAAAATATTTTGCGTACACATTCATACCTACAAGAAGTACAAATGGGCCGAATGTGGTCGATTTTCAGAACCTCACTTTTTTTTCCCTGTCCGCTTCACGTGAAATGTCCCAATAGCTACATTAATCTACGACCCACACGAAAAACAGATTCCAAAAAAATAGGTAGAAACCAACATTATCTGAAGATAAAAAACTTAGAAGACGTTCCTTATTCATGTATCTAGGGTTAGTTTGTCGTCCACAGCCCTGCGGCATATGACTCAAGCATCATTACTAGTTCGATATCATCCTCACAATTACCCTATTTATAGTCCATTACTGGACTTAGGCCTACGATCGAAGGGCGATAGGGCCATATCCACCTCGCTGTCCCAGTTGCGGGTTTATGGCTTCACATACGAATTTCTTCTATGGACGTACGCAAGTTTCATCACGATATTTTCCTTTAGCGAACAAGCCAGGTATGATGAAAATCCGTACATAAACTCCAAAGAGCTCATCGGCAATGGCCCGAGATCTGAACCCGCGACCTCACGCTTTCAAGTCGAGCAGCCTCCCAATTAGGCTACCACGATCATCTTTATAATGGTTAATGATGCAAAAAAAACAAAGGGTTCACATCAAAACTGCATTTGTTCTGCGTTCAATCAGTAATAAGTAATATAAAATTATTATGAAGGAACTCTTTCTGCTATTGATTGTCATAAATACATACATACCTACAGATGGGGTCTACGTTTATATCGGCTGAGACTAAGAAATGAGAGAGCGGTGTTTCTAACTGTGTTGAAGGAACTATCATTGTTAAAAAACCACGTTTCAATCAGCTAGTGATATGTAAGTGTAGTGTAGATTCATCATAACAATGAAATCAATCCAAATTTGAGCAGCCTTTTAGGTATCTTATAGCTCCATCATCTGATACCAAATAAACATTGCGTCAGCCTTCATCTGATCAGCTGGATGGTACTAAATAAACATTGCGTCAGCCTTCATCTGATCAGCTGGATGGTACTAAATAAACATTGCGTCAGCCTTCATCTGATCAGCTGGATGGTACTAAATAAACATTGCGTCAGCCTTCATCTGATCAGCTGGATGGTACTAAATAAACATTGCGTCAGCCTTTAAACCTATACCTGTATAAATCAAATACAGTCAAAAATCTGATTTCGGATGTTTTATGTCCTAACAATAGCCACCTGGATAAGATACGATCAAAGTTTCTTTCAACACGTCTCTACCTTCTACCATTTCATCTTAAATAATGTAACTGTGACGTAATCCCCATCTGTGCATGCAGCTCTTTGCTCACGTACTTACATCAAGGTTGCATGCTGGTGGTTCCCGTGCAAGAGTTGTTTACACCGATTGCACTTGCAACAGAAAGGTAATAAGCTTACCATTATCACTGTGACGAATAAAAATTAGTATACCTCTTCGGTAAGGTTTCGGTATCTGTCCCGTCTCGGCGTGGTTCTGCAGGTTGGCCACAATGTCTTCTAGCATCTGGCTGCGGGTTCGTTCTTGCATTCTCGCGAATTTTGGCGCTGAATACGAAGCCCGCTCGCCGTTCACTATCTTTGTAAGCAACCATTCTCTGTAAATTGTTACAAAAAAAATAAAGTTAATAAAGACAAAAATTAATACGATGAGGTTTCCAAGTTATGAACGAGCGCCGTTAGTTTTGTCACGAAACCGATCCCAAGTCAGCGAGATACTGGTTGTAAACTGGCGCTGGGGCCGTACCATGAACGCTTATTGCGGGACCAAATAGGCTCAGCTACCGCCACTGCGCGACGGCGAACCGTATTGCCGGGCGATAAAACTCACAGTCACCCAGCATCGGCAGCTGAGCCTATTCGGTCCCGCAATAAGTGGTTCACGGTACGGCCCCTAGTATACCTTCTTCCATATTCGTAACTAGAAATTCATAACCAGCTACGAAAAAAAATATTCTTCGTTTTTTATAACTGGTCTTATTCTTATTCAATGTGTGGGCGCAAGTCCTGCACTGTCATGACGTCCCGCTTGGGGTGTATTGTGCATTTTCCACCAGCGTCTACCCGAGCCAGCCCTCTACTTGGATATAACTAATTATTAAACTGGCTTTTTTCCGCAGAAATATTGTTGCATCCGGCAGGTCACATCACAAAATTAAAGGTGTCGACAACACAGGGAATTAGTACCAGGTGGAGCAGAGTCTTGACAGCATAGAGCAACCATTTGCTATCTTGACGTACCATTGAGGCATTTGGGACGGTGGTCATCCAATGGAAAGTTTGCGTTTCATGTGTTTCTATGCGTTTCATGTGTCTTTCCATGTGTTTCACTTATCATTGACTTGATAAGTGAAACACATGGTGGTAGTTATTATATTCATTGCATGTTTCATCTACTAAAGCAATAGATATGGAATGAAATAATAATTATACTTTCTCTCCGTATGTTTGATAACTATTACTGTTTTTTATTTAAATTTTTATAAACATTAATTTTCATAGATATGGAAATATTTTCAGCTTTGTAAATATCATCATCATCAGCCCGGAGACGTCCACTGCTGAACGAAGGCCTCCCGCTTAGACCGCCACACTGTACGACAACCTGCCATTTGCATCCACCGGTTGCCCGCGACTTTTACAATGTCGTCGGTCCACCTAGTGGGAGGCCTTCCTACGCTGCTTCTTCCGGTTCGCGGTCGCCACTCAAGAACCTTTCTTCCCCATCGGTTGTCAGTTCTTCGAGCGATGTGGCCTGCCATTAGCCACTTCAACTTGCAAACCTTGCGAGCTATGTCGGTAACTTTGGTTTATTGGCGAATATCCTCGTTCTGGATCCTATCGCGCAAAGTAACTCCGAGCATAGCTCTCTCCATTGCCCGTTGCGTGACTCTAAGCAAAGCATTTGTAAATATAGCTTTCATTTACTCCAATTTCCCTAATTTCACTGGGACAATTAAAACTCCTCCTCTACCGTGAAATTTGAGCGTTCACATAAACCGAAACTAATTACTGGAGCATCGCAGTAAGAACATCGCATTCTGTCTCCGTGCGCAATACTCACTTTGCACTTGTCGAACTTGGCCCCTAATAGTAAAGCCACAACAGATACTTGTTCGCTTTGCGTCTGAATCCGCTAACGAGAATTAGCCCGCAACTTGTGGGATTAGTTTGTTGCTTAGTTAGCTCGTTCTAGGATTTATACTTGTTGGCAAAGTACTCAATACGTAAGCTGATTTCATGATACTTTGTAGCTAAGACCGCGCGAATAGGCAGAGCTATATTTAATTTTAATTGCAGTACTCTAATCCGTGGCAGTAAAATAGAACGACAACGATGACTAAATTGAGTCATCGTCGGATAGTTTAGATTTTTAGTTGATCCACTGATCAATAAAATGTACGTATGTCGTCTATCACACATAATCTGCATTTTTGACCGACGTCTCAAAAAAGGAGTTCGTTCTATGTTCGACGGTATGACTTTTTTTTCCTTTTTTTTATTTCCGATTTTCCGTCAATTGTGGATCGATTTTGAAAATTCTTATTTCATTTGAAAGGGTATACTCCCGAGATGTTCCCATATTAATTTAAAGTCGGTTGTTTTTTTTAAAAAAGTTACCTACTTGTTTGTATTCCGTATCCGATGCCGCTTTACTTCTAGATGCAGTTTAATTTTTAACCGAATTCAAAAAAGGAGGAGGTTCTATGTAGAACTGTATGCATGTTATTTTTTTTATGTATGTTCACCGATTTCTCCGTCAATAGTGGACCGACAAAATTTTTTTTTTGTTTGAAAGGGTAAACTCTCCGGGTAAGGGTAAGTGGTCCCATATTAATTTGAAATCGGTTGCTTTTTTTTTGAAAAAGTTACTTGTTAGATCTCTATTTCTAGATATTTTCATAATTAAAATTCAAATACTTATGTTTAATTCATAAATTTAAATTTACTACATTGCTGTGGGTGTGGGCTTTGAGTCTAGTGTGGAGGCAAGGCTCCAAAGCCCGTAATGTGGAGTTTATATCATAAGTACGTACACCTATATTTTCATAAGTCTGGTAAGCAATAATCCAAATTCCCACCGGACCCAAAAATACAGGGCAAGCAGACTTATAATTAAAATGTTAAAAACAAATGAAATTTTGAAATGAAAGTGGGCTTACCTAAACATGGGGCCCTTATCGAAGACGCTCTGCTCCCAAAGATACGGCTTGTAGGCGCCCACTTCATCTCTCGTAACAACGGACACTTCATAACGAGTTGGACGACGTTTTATTTTCGCTGACACTCGAACTGAAACGATATACACATTTACATGGTACAACGACGAAATATAAATGCATGTTTTAAATAAACGTTGCCTGTTTGCATCAGTTTTTATAATTGAGCTGACTATATGCAATTACGAAGGGTGTTTAGACCCATTGGACCATATTTACCATCCTGGCCCGATGCGGGTTAGAGATTTAATTATTTATACGGCTACAAGCAGGTTTGGCACACTTCAACGCAAAGCTAGTGCAATGATTCTTATTTGTTTGTAAATTTCGTAGAACCTGCTGCCCATTGGTGCGGGTTTGGTATCTAACCCGTAACCTCAAGGAAGTGAGACCTTTCTGAATTAAACGAGGATCGGTGTAAAATGAAAAGAAAAATCACCGAGGTCGCTTGTTTGGCTAATCTGCAGATTTTAATACAAAGTCAAAAGAAGTGGCTACTAATAAGTACGACTACGAGGTAACGTAGACAGATAATTCAACCGTTAGATTTGTTGTTGTAAAGTGCAGCAAGCTGAATGGCAAGATAAAGTGCAAAACTGGATCACGGAGCTTTGTGCAACTCAGTGTTAAGTGGCGTCGTTGAAATGTTTCCCTTTTAAGAACAAGGACAAAGGCAGACGTGGTGGGATAAGTACAGGAATGTTTTAGTGCTCATCCTCTGTCAACTTTTTGTGTTTTATTGTTGTAACTGTCGATACAAATGTAAATAAGTTTACGTTTGACAGCATCTTGCCTGATGAGGTCTAAGCTGGAGCACGCTTAGCACGCTTTTTGGCTTTTTTGGCTTTTTTGGCGCTTTTTTTAGGGCTTTGTCTAGGTAGAAGAAATCTGTTAATAATATTGATTTTTAGACATACATTGTAAAGTATAAAATAATACCAATGAAATATGTAAAGCAGACGTTTAAAATAGATCTAATTTTATGATAGCCAGCGACACAAAAAACGTACCTACAGCATTTTCTTGCAAGCTCAATTTGCTATGGTTTGGCGACAAACCTATGATAATACATAACCTTTGATTACCCAACCAGCCTGACTCCTCCAAGTACATCATCAGCCAGAAAAAGTCCACTATTGGATGAAGGCCTCCCACATATAAGATGGAGGCCATAATCCCCATGCTTGACACGAGCAGAATATAACGTTGCTGCCCGTCATCCGGTGGTTCTGGATGCAGTTTCAGGACATACCTAGGTCCAAGTACATAGCGTATTTTTTTTAACCATACCTAATATAAAAGTATGTAAAAAGTGGCTCTTAATGCAGGCAGGCGAGAAGGCAGTGTTGTCCGCTTCGAGGAACACCACACACACGATATCGTTTCCTATGTGACGCTTCCTCTGCAGCTTCTGAGGGTCATGCCTCTCGTACGGGAGCAGAGTGGACACGTGGAACATGATCTCTATGCCGCGCCAGTTGGTGTACACAGAGTACAGGCCCGTCAAGTCGTGGACTGTGTCTAAACCGCCTTTGTATTTGTCAAAACCTGTGGAAGATAATGTTTATTGTTTGAATTTTAGGCTTGCTTTTAATTAGCATCTCACCTGGAAGCGAAGATGCTGTCTACAATTGAGCTCCCTTGCCTAGAAGAAACCGATTCACTCGCGAATTGAAGACACCTATACTGTAACTGTGACGGGAAACCTTTATTTATCTGAAAGCTTAGGATATTTTCTATATGCAATAGGGTAGATGAGTGATGTTTATATCGTTGAAACCAATAGCTTTGATGAAGAATTTAAGTAAATATAGTATGGTTATTGAAAAAATAATTTAAATAAGTTTATAATGTTCTGATATATGAGCGTTTAAAGTTTTTGTTAGAGACGACTCTGTCCCTTTCCCACAAAACAAAAAATGACGTCACACCTTACTTGTCAGAATATAATTTAATAATTTTAATTTTATATGGCGTACAAAGAAGTGACGTCACGATTTGCTGTTTCGCCTCTCTGTCTAGCATGATATTAAAATGATTACAAGTTGCTTATTTTTGATCAGATTTTCATTTTCTTTTCTTTAATCAGCTGTATTTATGGGACGCATTTTAATAGGACAATAAAAAAAAACCAGTCATCTAGCCTATTATGACTTTCATGACTGCATCTTCGCTTATAATCGGGCGTGATGGCAACTAAACGTCTGCCTTTTATTTATAAAAATGTATCTAATTGTGTCCTAATAATTCACTTATTTTGAGGATTCCTTGTAGAGTTAATTCTAGATTGGAGTCAGAAATACCGGATCAGAGCACCGCGGTAATTTACCAATAAATACGTTTATTTTATACAAGCATTATCGATCTGTTAACCAAAGATCATCCCAGCGTTAACGTTAATAAGTTAATTTGAACGAAATAAGAACAGCATCAACTAGTGACAAAATTTGGCTTAGTGCAATGGAATTCGTAAATGAGGGAAACTCGCATTTGGCACTCAGTTAGCCGGTCGTCAATTACTTTGGTAGTATCACTGAAGAGAGAAGTGAATAGAACGGAAATGTGAAGGGCCGCGCTAGCCGGCATTAAATGTAAATGCGCTTAATGACAATTCTACCAATAAGTATACATGATTTTAAACTGAGAATACTTAAAAAGACAATTTAAATAGATACGTAGGAAACCAAACCACATTGCATCGTATTTAGATAAATTTTAATCTGTTGCAAAATGGCATTTCGAGCGTTTTACTTCAAATGCGCGACCATTGATTGGCATTCCCCGTAGCTTCTCGGTTTTCCATAAATTGCTTTTCATCACACTTGCTCGTAAAGTGGATCTTATTGCATCGGTTTTAGGCTCATAACCCAAGCTATTACGCACACGTGCTTTTTACTTTACATTACGGCACATGGTGCTATAATAGGTATAACCCGGTAAAGTCAAGTTTGTACGTGACTGCAATTAGACGTACGTATACGAAGTACTCTTAATATAGCCGGGTAATACTTACAGTTTTTTTGTAATACCAACAAAGAGTTCTTATGCCGCTGAAGTTAATGTCAACCTGCGCGCGCATTACTGATTTGGGCGCCATTTTCCGCAAATGTTTGTTAACGTTTTCGCTGTGTGGTTGATTATAATAAAAAAAATGTTTTTTCCTCGTAAGTCTGACGAAAACAGTCGTATGGAACTCTTGTGCTATTAGTCATTACGCGCCCAGCTTCCATCTCGCGCTCGCCTGCGGCTCGCGCGCATTATACCGCCTCTAGTGTAATGACCAACATAGCACACTCGTATCATAATATACTATTACAACATTGTTTTGACAACCGTTCTACCTAAGAAATAAAGCTTTCGCTTTTCTGTGGGCAGTGAGTTTATTTCGTAATGCTGACTATTGACGACGAAATCTTCACTTAGCATCAAGTAGAACTAGCTTCATTTGTCTTTTGAAAGTCCACTGCTGGACATAGCCCTCCCTACGAAGGACGATTGGGTCATATTAATCACGCTGACCAGTGGGTCGGCTGTACGCTAGTGGGTAGGCAAATTCACATACACCATTGAATTTATTTTAAAATAATACTGAACGTACCTTTGAGTCTGACTTTCTCCCCCATGACTTGGAGGAACTCGTCGAACATGGGAGAGTTTTCATTATTGTCGAGGATCTCTTCTTCTGTGTACTGGTTCTCTTTCACATAGATGACGCCAACTTTCAGCTCCGATTTTATGAACACCTGTAATATAGGCTATTATAGGTACCAAAAATTGAATACATTGTCCAATTAGAGCTTCTCTCCTCGAGTTTCAGCAGCTTCATTATAATGGTTAATAATATTCTCGAAATCCAAACATAATTATTTGATTGTATTGCTCAATTCAATCAAAACTGCGCGTGATTTTGTGCACAAATCACTCGCTCTTACGGGCTTTGTGAGAAAGAACGGGCAAGGCAGTACTCGTATGGCCGCGGCGTAGCTTAGCTGGGAAGCAGCAGCGCCGGATTCCCTATTTATTTCTCTAATTTCGCGTAAGGGCGATTAATTTGTGCACAAGGTCACGCGCAGTATTGGTACTCCCAAGTTATTGTCTATCGTAATACTAAAGCATTCGTATATACTCTGTCCATTATAGCAATTGCTTTTTGACAGCTCGTGAGAAGTTGAATACATAAAATTGTAAAGCGTCTAGCAAATTTTATCCCATACAAATAAATTCGTTTGATTTAGCATTACTTTTTACAAGGTTATGCCAACTGTCAAAGTAACATTGTAAAGAGGTAATGCTAGATCAAACGTACTTATTATAGTAGATTACTCACATAGGGAGCAAAAGTAAAGAATGTCTTAGATCTCATGTATAAATAATACCTATCTCATGACAAACGCGAGATCTTCATTACTTGCTTCCGTGGTGTGTATACGATTTTACGTGCCGCTGCGGGGAGGAAGTGGTTCCTTTCGCTCCACGTAGCGGGGCTAAAGTAGCTATTTTAGCCCCGCAGGCACGTAAATATATTTGTATGGGATATAATCATTTGGTAGACGCTTTACAATGTTATGTCGTAAACTTTGCATGAGCTGTCAAAAAGCGAGTAATGTAATGGACAGAGTGATAGAGTATACGCAGGTTTAGAAGATATTGAACACAAGTTGTGTGTTTAATACAAATTAAACTCTTGTTAATTATTTTTCATATCTACCTAAAGTGTGTGTTTTCAAAATAAATTGTATTAAATTTTATTTGAATAAAGTACGTAGTAGTATATTCTCCTTACCTATAGCTAAGTTAATTAAGAATACCGATTGCCGGCTCCAGCGCGGCTTGAGGTGAGTACTCTAACGAGACAGGGCCTTGTGGAGGCTGCGGTAACCCGTTGTATTAAAAGTAATTTGTTGTTGAGACGCACACATTTGTTAAGCAGGTTGCACGTCAGCAAATTAGCGGGTTACCGCCTATTCTGGCGGGTTGAATGCGGGTAAAAGGTTGTAAGAAGCTTATTAGAATTTAGAAGATTAGTTAGGCGTTCCGTGGTTTCCGCTCTATGTATCCTACAAAACTGTACTTTACTGTTGTTTTTTTCGGGATGTGTGTTTTTTTTAAATATGCTTGAGTTAACTGGATGTAACTACAATACCTAATACCATACAATTCAAACTAGACGTCAAGGATTTAAGAGGAATCAAAAATCTAACATAGCCCACAAAACAAGCTGCAGCATTCAGGCCTAATATTTTTTGTGTTATTTAAATGAAATAAAACTTATTAAAAACAATAATGTAATAAAAACTACACAATGTAATTTTTTTATCTCTTTGAAAAAGGTCATCGGATGTGATTGAAACTATAGTCGGAGTATCCGATTAATCGTGAGTATTCCCGTATAAATAAAACAAAAATAATGTATTTAACTTACAAAATACATTTGAATTATCTATACACCGATGGGTGCCCAATCCAAATGCCTAGCCAGCACACCAAAGCTACCCAGTATGCTGGCAACATGAAACGACTAAACAAATCCGTAATCTAAGTATTTGACGTGTTAAAGTAACTATTATTTATTCTGTCATTGGGCTTATGAACTTTTTCATAGTAACAACTGCATATATTTTAAACTTCTGTGTCGACTTGATAGTTTTCCGTACCTACATAAACTTCAAAGAGCTCATCCGTGCGCGCCGGGATTTGAAACCACGACCTCATAATTTTGACGAGTCTAGCGATTTAGCAGTCCCTGCGAATAGACAAGTAAGTAAATAGAAACTCAGTGCAAGTTAATATTTGTTTACTTTATAACCAGTCTTGCCTTTGTGTTAAACGTTGCGTCTGCCAGGTTTTATGATAAAAGAGATAGGCAACTATGGAACTAATCTTTTTAATTGCTTATCCGTAACAGCGGTGTTATATTTATTTTCATTCATAAATAAGTTTTGTAAAGTTGTTCTTGACCTAGTTTAACAATTTATCAGTTGTAAAGTAACGAGGAATTAACAAAAGTCCTAGAGGCAATGATAATATTTTTTATCCCGTAACCGACAAAAAGTGTCTTGAATAGCGTGTCATTAGCGTTGAAAAGCTTTTAAGTATCTTTGACTTTACCCAACTTTTTCATCTAAATTCCGGACTTAAAACGCTCATGTATTGAACACTAATGTTTCCTAAACTAATATTTCTCTCAGAATTGGCTATTAATGCCCGGCATAAGTTAAACCGATAATGACGACAAAAACCTTCATAAGCACCGTAATATTTTCCTCGTATCGGCTTATTACGATGGTATTATGTTGGAAGCAATCTATCCTGGAGACTTTGATGTACAAGGGGTCTACTATATCTTCCAACTGCTCTTCTGACATTAGTCGTTCCCTTAACTACGCAACCTGTATCAGGTTATATCTATATTTTTAACGCAAAGCCAGCATGAAAAATGAAAACCTCTTGGCAGAACATGAACTGATACAATACGAGCTTTATATGAAGTGTGATGTGAAAACGCTTCATATGAATATTGGATTGTATCAGTTTGTTCATATTTTTAATCTAATACTATAAGAATCTCTGTCCTGACTGACTGGTTGACTGGCTGACAGACAACGCACAGCCTAAACCGCTGGTCACAAAGATTTGAAATTTGGAGGGTATATTTGTCTTGATGCGCAGAAGCAAAAGAAAGAAAAAAGAAAGAAAGCAGAAAAGAAAAAAAAAAGTCGATATTCAACCCTTTAAGGGGGGTAAAAATGGTTAAAAAAATGTATGAAACTCCTTTGTTTTCGAACTTTTAGTCATGAAAATGTTGGGTTGTTCATTAGAAAAAAAAAGTTTTCTATATTTTCTTGACAGGGATGATTTAAGAGGGTGTAATTAGGGATGTTTTTTTTAATAGAAAGTTCTTTGTTTATGAAGGTATACTGATGAAAATTGCTATTAAGGTAGTTCATTTAAAATACAATTTAGTACTCTCAATATTATTAGACAGAGATGACATAAGGGGGTGAATTGGGGGATGAAATTTTGTATGGAAAGTTCTTTGTTTTTGAAATTATAGCGATGAAAATTTGTATTTGTATACTTAATTTAAATAAAAAATGTTATTTTAAATATTTTTTGACAGGGATGTCTTAAGAGTGTGAAATGGGGGATGAAATTTTGTATGAAGGATTCCATAACACTAGCTTTTTAGTGATGGGAAATTGAAGTTTAATACATAAAGTTTTATGTGTGGTAAAAAAACCTGATTGCCCTACGGTAGGCCTATGTTAAGCAGTGGACTTTAAAGGCTGATTACTACACATAAAGAGAGAGAAAACATCGAACATTGAAAAGAAGTTTGAGGTCCTACAGTTGTCAAATTTTTTAAGCATACTTAAATGTTTTCCTACGGAAAAGTGTGTCGTCAGTGATGGCGCTCAGATATTATGGTAGACCCTCTATCTGTAAGACTCTGGGGACCTACTTCATTATCTTTCCATCACGGATCGAGCACTCCTCCGTAATAAAAGTAACCTCCCAATCGCAAACAAATCGAAAACCTTCAGAAACTAACTTAGTTAATGAAACACGCTGGTAAGATTTCCTCGAGAAACAACTATAGATCTCGCTCTGAATAAATACGATTAGGAAAGAAGATAGCCACAGAGATGCTACAGAGATAATATTGTACAGAGGGGCCCTAAGCCTCGGACCACATATTAAGCTTATAGTGCTTGATGAGGCCGCTATATGTATTAATTTAATACATGTAGCGGCCTCATATTACTAATAAGTTTAAGCTTTAGCATAACATAATCAGTTTGTTAATAGCGTATCTACTCCTGGACATAGGTCTACCCTCAAAAGGAGATTGGGCCATATCCGCTGCTGGCCCAGTTGCGGTTTGGAGGATTTACATAAATACTTCATTGAATTCTTTCTCCGAGCGAATGCAGGTTTCCTCATGATATTTCCTTCGACGATAAGTCTCTAGTCCAACGGAAGACCAGAGCTGGCTGTTCGCATTCAGCATTATGCTGAGTTGGAACCAAGTTTGTGGCAAAAAGCATTTTTGTACTATTGTTTAAATTTGCTATGTATTCCCATTTTCTTGTGTACTAAATGTGTTTTTTTTCATAAATAAAATCTTGTCTATTGTCTATATATTACGACAGTCCCTACATAAACTCGTTGGCCTGGGTTTTGAGGGTTGCAACCCTGCCAAATTTCGACATGAATTTTTGATTTATTGGAAATAAGTCGTTTGTTGTAAGTTTTTATTAGAGGTCGTGGCAGCCTAATCGGGAGACCGTTCGACTTGAAATGGTAAAGTCACAGATTCAAAACTCATATGTCCTCATGGCCTCATTGTTCTACTAAGCAACAGTCTGTCGACTTCCTGCCGACGCAATGGCGAAATTCTAAACTAAGCAAACAGTAAATGTATTAAGCCAAGTGTGCTGCTGTTGACACTAACGGTCGTAATTAATGTGGATTAGTGTCGGAATAGCAAACTCGTTTTTTTGTCTTTTCCTATCTATCAAATTGTAAGCCGGTAGTTAAAGACAAAAGCCTGATTAACTATTCCGAAACTGCTCCACGCTTATTAATAAGACTCTTTTAGTGTCTTAGTTAAAAGTTAACAAACACAAACGGTGCTTAAGTTAACAAACGTCATAACTTTTGCGCAATACAAAATTTAAGTGCGTAGAACTATTTTTTTATGGGAGGCCGTTTATGACTAAAGAAATAGCAATTTTGATCAAATAAACTATCAATCATGATGTTTGAAATTCAACTACAAAATACTAATCAATTACTTAAATACTTCATCCAGTGCGTGATGGAGTGCTAATTAATATTTCAGCAGAATAGATACAACTACTGAATATTAAAACGATATCACGTCAAAAACAAAATTGGGACGACATGACAATCCACTTTCTGGTTTGCTCGGAATATAAAGGTTCATACCGAAGGTTCTGTGTCTGGCAGTTTAGGTTTCGAAATGCGCAGAGAATGTTGTAGTACATGTACATACATAATGGGTCACGTTTACTTGACAAGAGTATAACTAGTTGTTTGCGTCGAACTGTGAGCTCACGAGAAGTACCTATGTATAACTCTACAACCCTTCGACCAATTTATATATGGGCAAGGGCATATGGCTTGCAACCTTTTTTATTTTTTACACTGTCTGATGGTTTTGCGTTTGACCGCCATCATATGCTGTCTACGATGGAGCACGCTTACCCAGAATAAAACCGATTCACTCGCGACTTGAATTACAATGTTAATTAGTACGAGACTGATTAATTGGTCTTCTTACTGAAACAACGTATTTCATTCATGTCTTTGTATGTTTTCTCTATATTAGGTCTGTCACAACGCCAGCACAACTGACGAGCATTCCGCCTGATGAGGGCACAGTTACTGCCATTCCACTGCCTAATAAAGAAGATATAAAGCTCTCACATGCTCTATATCCAACAATACTAACAATGCTGAAGGTTTTCTACCATTACTGACCTAAGAATACTTTTACTAGGAGTTCTCTAGATACTAGCAATTTCTGTAAACATTAATGTAGCGAGAAAGTACCTTTCTCTTGAGATACATTTTTAAAAGTAGGTGGGTGTTTTATGTGACCGTATACAATCATAGTGACAATTATAAAAAACATTTTATGGCGTCATTAACTTTTACGAAGAGAGGAATCGGACGATAAGATAGGGGAAGGTGAGCAAAAGTAGGTTACGGAGGAAGGTATAAAAAAGTACTAAAACGTTATTTCTTTGTTGTTTGAAGCCTTGGAATCGGTATTTGGTGTTGGGCCATGCTTGTGGAAAATTAAATCTTTAAATACAAGGCAACGCGTAACGGTATCACTAGCCCGAAAATACATCATTCAGATTACTGAGAGTGAACAACTTTTACTGAGGGAAAAAAACAGCCCCATTGAAAAATTACATTTGTCACCTTAGACAAAATGTATGGAAAAACAATTATTTATTTATTTTTCTCTATTATGAGTGCCATGACTTAGTGATGCCGTTCCGCGTTACCCTGAATATTTATTTTATAACTAGCTAATGTTTACGGCTTTTGCAGCCTCGCAGGTATATAGCAACGATACTCAATTCAACCCCTTAATGGGATACATTTCTGTATTTTTTTACTTCGTGTTACCTAAGGTTTAAAAAGTTGTTTAAAATTTCATGCTTTTAATTTATACCCATCATCTCAGTAAGTGTGTTTTCAGTGAGTCAATACAGTAAGTACACTTAGTCGATATCTCAGCTGTGAATATCGATGCAAGAACTTACTGCTTACACGTAAGTTACGCTTTTTTCTTCTTACTTTATTTTATGGTGCTACTCATCATCAACAGCCAGAAGACGTCCACTGCTGGACGAAGGCATTAGGCTACAATCCCCACGCTTGGCAGTAGGCTTGGGGACCGCAGAATGCTCACCACCACTAGCCAAGCTACTCACAGAACAGCGAAAGGCGCACCTATTAATTTATGTCTTTAGTGTTGCTTCTGTACTATACTATACGCTGTTTAGAAAGGATAGTAAAGCAAGTAAAACAAACTTACGAAAGAGAGCTTACGAAAAGTTCTAATACTGCTTTCAGTTCCTCAAGTAAAAACACTGAGATAATGTAAAAATAAAAACACAACGTGTCATGATTAGACAGACTTGTCCTATACTCCCACTTCACATTACATCAGGTATCCGATACCGTGACTTGGCAGAAGAGACAACTGAACAAAGAAAAGTCCCCGCAAATGTAATGTGTGGGTAGAATAGGAGGTGCGCCACTCACTCAGCCAAATCCCTCAATAACTTAAGGCCCAGATCCACCGCGCGCCGCTTTCTCGCTCGCGCGTTTCACCATTTTTGAAGATTTAAATCACTGAAATTAGTTTTGAACTGACTGCGACAGTGAAATAGCTGAGAATCATTACAGAGGTTTACAAAAATATCATTATAATATAAACAAGTTGTAGTACCTAAAATAGGGATTATAAGTTATGCCCAGTTTTATGAATACAAACTTGCTTGAATCGTTTTTTTTTAATTGTAATGATCGGTAATTTCACCGACTGTGATTTTTCATAATATCCATATTCAGTAAATTCAAAAATGTTGGAACGCGCAAGCGAGATAGCAGCGCGCAGCATTCTGGACCTTAACTAAACGAAAAAAATAAGACCGAAAGTCTTGTGTCATTTGTTGTCAGTCCATCTGTATCAAAACGCGTTAGTACTTCGGTCACATTTCGTTACTATCGGTGAACAGGAAAATATACTGTAAGTTGGTACGATTTGAGGTCAACGTGGGAAATTCGATTATGGAAGGCAGTTTATCGTAATAGGTACGATTGCTTATTTTGCTATCAATGTTTTTTGGGATCCATGTTATTCTTTGAAACCATTTAAAAATGTGCTACAGTTACAACAATGTTATGAGAACCATTCATTCTAACACATTTATTAAGCTCTTCGAGAATGAATGCCTGATAGTCCTTAAAGGAATCATCATCATCATCATCTTCCCGCTTAAGTTCACTGCAGCTGGATAGTGGATATACCTATCCTAATGCACTCCACTTATTTAAATCTTCTGTTTATACTTTCAAGTCACTGCCCACTGCCTTACCTTCATATTTCATCACTCCATTTCGAGTCACGAGAGCAAGACACGTCTACATAGAATTCTATAAAGCCATAAAGTCTACGTTAAAAAATTCAACGCTTCTTTCCACGAGTAAGACATACATTTAAACGCTTCTAAGTTAAAATCATTTTACTTTCCATTTAGAGGATTCAATTCGCACATGCGGTCACACAGTCTACGCTGTATTCATGAAATCCGACATCTCACTAAATTCGAAATGCAAAGGACGGACGGGGATGGTTCTTCCAACAAAGTTCTGGCTTATGGCCGTACCTCTGACAGGGCTTAATGAAAATTGGCAGCTCACTCAATCGAATAAACTTCCACGTAAAAGCAACGCTCGCTCCGAGCGATCCCACGATATCAAGAGGATCCGCCAGCTTTTAACTTTCTTCATAAACCGGCCGAGAAAAATCTTTATATTCCAAATGTGCTTTTACCTTACCTAGTTAACATTTTACTGTACAATGATGGGTTATTTTATGAAAATGACCGCAGTGAAAAGGCTCTTAGGAACATCTTTACAGATTGTGCCCTCTAACAACATTACAGTGCTGGCCGGGGAAAATGATTTAGTTTGTAATGTAAACTTCTCTATAAAGGAAACTTTGCTGATTCAGCAAAATTTTAATTGGGTCAACATTGAGTTATCATTATTGGGTATGCTTATGCTATGGTTTGGAGGATATGAGGAGAAATATACCAATACCGCATACCGAGCTGAACATAGGTAGATTTAAATTCCTTCCAAAAACAAAATCTAAACTTTGTCAAGTGAAAAAGATTTTTCGAAAAATCATCATCACAATCAAAGCTGACTCATCCAAGGTACAAATCCATCCTTGCTTACAACATGTAAATTAAATAATCTCTATGAAATCAACTACTTGCTTAACTTTTAAACGTTGCGTAACTAACACACACGTACACCGTAGAACAACTAACAATGTAGAAATATTTTATGGCGAGATCGAAAATATATCAGTCTTAAGCCTGGTATTTTATGTAATAAAAATTAGTTCAGCAGAAAAATAGTAAAGACCGTCTCTGTGACTGTAGGCAAGAGCGCAGGTACTCATATATGTGATTTATTTCCACAACATTATCCAAACCAAAGTTTACCATGAAAGTTTTCCGAGAGTGATTTTAATGTGAAGAAGATTTTACACCAGCTCCGGAGTTTGTAAACGTGGAGTAACTAGTTCAGTGTAACTTGTCATTAGTCCATTACCGTGATTAGTCGCGAGCTGTGAGATCTATGAGACGGGAAACGGAGGGTTGGCGCGACTCGTGCGGGGCCTGTAGAGAGCGAGTGCCGTACTCTATAAATAAGTAAGCAAAATACGTTGTTTTTCGTTTATTTTGGGATCCTTAGCAAGACCCTGAATTTCAACAGAGTTAAGAACGATACGATAGAGCAAAAAAAGTTACTCGATAACTACGTAATTTTTTTTTAATAACTTTGATTTTGACCTTTTAGATTTTTTAAACTTTAAAAAAAAATTACTATAAATAGCTACTTACTTTACAACAATCAGCCATGTCAGAGGCCTTCGGGCGGCAAATTAACTCTGACACTAGGGCTGGCCACTCAGCCTATATGAACTTACTTTTTAATACTTAATTGCTCATTTTCTTTGGTATCCGCCATAATATAACCGATTCCGTGGAAAAAATAATGAAAGAATGAATGAAAGAAGTGGACCTGGGTATGTCCTAAAACTGCATCCAGAACCGTCGGAGGACGGGCAGCAACGTCCTATTAGAGCATTTGGTGACCATTCTGCGATCCCCAAGCCGCCTGCCAAGCGTGGGAATTATGGCAACCCCTCTCTATTAAAGGAGAGGCCTTGGTCCAGCAGTGGACGTCTTGCGGCTGTTGATGTGAATGAAAGTAATGATACTTTAATTAGTGATAGTGATATTTTAATAAAGTTTGATACTCCCAATTATCATATTTTAGGTAAGGAACCCTAAAAAGGTTTATCAGTGGGATATTCAAAGTAGTTAGTTCTTGATATAGTGAGGATCATCTTGAATCACAGAGTTGGATTGGATTTATATGGATTTGTATACAGGTTCAAGTCCAGCTTTGTCAGCTAAAAGATACAAAGAAAAAAATTGCAAATATAATATAACTGCGTCAAACAGTCACAGGAATCAGAATTTTGTGAAAAATCCTAGGATGTAATAATCCAACAATGCCACACAGAATATATTATGTAAATAAGACTAGAGTACTTTAGTAAAGTTATCAACAAAACAGGTTTCAAATTTATATATTTTTGGTACGTAATGGAAGTGAGTGAGCGTAGGGAGAAGCTTTCGACTAACGCGGCTCATCAATGTTTCACGCCAGTAAGCGGAATCGCTTATTCCTAATTGGGAACTGAAAAAACAATCGGCGTGACAAGAAAAGGCTTTACTGCTAATTCAGTAGCGATTCAGAGCTCGCTCCGGGCCGAATGCTAAATGAGATAAGATCGCGAACTCGCGTCGATTTGTTCGTTTTTCGCTCCTGCTCCCAATAAAGCTGTTCTCCCTACACATGGTACGTTACGTTAACGTGCCTGAATAAGTTAGAGTTTTATTGCTGTTCTGTTGAAAAAGGGTTTGTTTTGTTACCGTGGCTGAATCATGGCTGGAAATAAGAATCGGCCTAATGTTGTTTTATTGCAAGTGACTTGGTAAAACTGTATAGGGTGCGGGTGCACATCACAGAAATTATGTTTTCTAGAGATGCCATAGAAGCTTAGGGACCGATTCAGTCCTAGTGAATCTACTTTTTTATACAAACTTAGTTGAGTACACGTAAAAACGTGTTCTCAAACAATAATGTACGTATGCAATGTACTTTATTTGAACCACTTATTTTTTACGTACAATTACCGGAAACTGATGACATTTAAAAATTCGATAGATCACCTATTGCTGTTGCAAACACAAGTTCGTGCAGTCAACTAAAACGCCGAGTCTATGCATCTCTATAAAATATAATATCTGCGATCAAATAAATACCAGGCGAAAGTCCCGCTCGTCTCATCACTCCGTTGCATTAAAAAAAACCTACACCAAATTTGACCTGGCCGAAGCAGGCAGCGAATTCCACAACAGTCCTCATGTTTCTAGAATGTCGTCGTTAAGTCTTGCCTGGTCTAGTTTGAGCAGTTCCTCGGGCGTGTCCGGCAGCTGGCCCAGCATGAGCGGAGGGTTGATGTTCACCTCCTTGCCCAGGGAGCGCACCACCTCCTCCCTGTTGTACCGGTCCGCAAACACGCACGACGCAGGAATGAGGCCGTGCACCGTGTAGCTTATCGCTCGGACTAATATCCTGGAAAGAAAATCTTTTTAAAATTTTGAACAACGATGACTTTTTTATGACGAGTAGATCTAACTTTGTCTATGTCTGGTGGCAAGCGAGTGGTGAAATGAGACAGTTTTTATTGTGTGAGTCTACTGTGTGTTCTGGCAACACTTTTTGATGCAGTGGGGTGACAAGACGAGCGAGACATTCGATGGTGGTAAGCGTCACGTCTGCCCATAACAGTAGTGTCAGAATTGTAAACTTGCTAACAAAATTCTGTGCGGCACTGCGCTCGCCACCCTGAGTCTGAGATGTTACATGTCAAATTTCATCATAAACAGTAAAAACTCACACATAGTGACAGTTACACAGATACAATAAAAGTCAGTGCACATGAAATGCACTATAAATCTTGGACCTTGGATCAGATATATAATCTATCTATCTATCTATCTATCTATCTATGGACTCCCAAAACAAAAACTGAAAAAAAAGATTACATTTTACAATCTCCATACATTCTCCATGTCTCTATTGTATATAGGCTTTTTTACGAATGTAAAAATGTAGAGAAGAAAAATTCTAATAAAATGCCGCGTTTGGCTGTTATGCCTAAAACTATCAAGTAAAAACAAGCTTTGATTATATATATATATATAGAGAGAGAGCTAGATTCTCCAAAAACAAATGATCATAACAAATTGTCAAGAAAGTTTAAAGGACTTGAGGTCCTACAACAGCATAATGCGCTTCTCAGAAAAAGGTTCAAAGTGTCAACAATCCGTTTACATTAACCGTTTTAAACAATGATTTGTTGAATCAGTCCAGAGTGAAAGTCTTTCGCACGATGGGACAGCGACAACAAATAAAAAGGGTATCTGTGACCCTTTGGGAAAACAACGTGACCCGCAATGTAAAGAATCGGATGAATTTTAATATTTTAATGAATGTTCCCGATTCGACTGCTGTCGCTGCCTGTGGATACAGCACTTTTTAATTATTACGTAATATTCAGTATCCATCACATGTGAGCTTTACAGTTAAATCTATAACTGTAATGTTGGCATTATCTTGCATATCTTTGTTTTATTCACGAGTGTTTAAACTATCCCCGTATTTTGAACCCAATTGGACAGGTTTCAATTTAAAAACTACTCTTTGTCTCCCCACCCACCCTACATGTAAGAGGGTATCTGGTGAGCGATTTTCCATATAAATGTGTTCCCCTTTTTTCTTACTGGATAATGCCTCAAGACATGTCTCTGTAATATTTTTTTTTCATCAAATACATTTATGAGGGTTACACTTTCTTCCTAGACCTAGATTTTATAAAAAAGAAATGATTGCTCTACATCAAGGTTTTAAGCTATCATGGTTGTTCACTATAATTCTATTATTATTTACGGGATATTTACCGTGATTATGAAATGAGCTTCCGTAAATAATATCCCGTAAATAATATTAGAACTATTACTCTAGATATTATCATAATGATAGATAAGAGATAACATTTGTACGAAGAATCGCAAACCGGATTCCCTCTTAATATAGACGACGGCGCAAGTGAGAAAAGATTTTTAATCCTAACCATTCCAATTGCATTTTGAATACGAGGTCTTTTTAATTTGCGTTTCAAAAAAAATACTTTAGTTAAATTCGGTAAAGATATGCGATTAATTGAGTGGAAGCTAAAGAGATTAAAACCAAACTGAGTAATCACATAGATCGATACTATAATAGAGTCAGGTTCAGCTTTAACGGTAAATTTAATACAATTATAGCAGTGCTCGCTTTACCCAGAGCGCCGAATTCGTTAGGGCTTCGCAGCATGAAGCTAAAAATTTGGCCATTGAGGCGTTTTTAATTAAACTCCCCGTGTCCCGCCGCGCCTCAGTTTACTTTACCTTACCGACTGGGATATATTCTGTGGTTCTGCTATGAAGGAATAATGAAAATGGGGAAGTTTACGTGAGCCGGTCCGGGAACTGAATTCCGTGAAATTTATTATGCCGTAAGACATTTTGTGGTAACATCATATATTTTTATTTAGAATGTCTCTTGCCATTTATTATGCCGGATTTTGTAATTATTTCGTTGACGTATATTTTATGCCTCTTCTGAGAATATTTTTTTTTGTAGGTATGACGTACTTATACAGGGTTAGTTCTAATCAGTTATCATCCTTTTAAGGGCATATTCTATACATCAAAACAAACAACTTTTACTACGGGGACAACATTGAAAGCGCAAAAAAAACAGCTGTTCCATACATTTTGGCAAAGGTCTTTTTGTATAAAACAGCTGATTTTTTTCGCGATTTCAATGTTGGCCCCGTAGTAAAAGTTGTTTGTTTTGATGTACAGAACATGGCCTTAAAAGGATGCTAGCTGATTAAAACTAACCCTGTATATCTCATCAATGCAAAATAATTGATAATCTGGTTGTTGTAAAGTCATATTGAAAGCAAAGTAACACAAAACCAGCATCTTAAAAAAACTTAATCAAAACTTTAAAAAGTTTGTAGAGCAACCTGACTCCAGTATTAACTACGAGTAGGAAGCTTACCTATCTGACGTTATAATATTTAATATTCATTAGACAATACTAATCTAGATTCCCTTCGTATTTGCTTTAACATTTTCCTACGTCGTTGTGGCAACAAGACAGTTAAACCCTTGCCAAACGCATTTAAAATTAAACGCAGCGTTTACCAAGCTGGTTGCGACTTTAAACTCGTCTCACATCCGTGGCATCGGAACCATTGCTTATTCATTATGTTTAACGTGGAGAGGAGTCGTAACCCCTCGTGCGCACTTCTCGGGTAATAAGCTACATTAATATAAAACACGTTAACTTCAAAATTCACTTTCGAGGAATATCTAAGCATCTTTCTCGACTGAGTATGATAAGTAAGATGTAGAACAGATTTTATTAAGTGATTTTGTCATATTTACTACTTATTGTCATATTTACTAGTTTTTGTCATATTTAGAATCAGATTCAGATATTTATTGCTTCCATAGTGTACACAGATATTGTCAAAAAGAAAGTTTCATATGGACGGTTGTCGGGCGCAGCAATAGTAGAAGAGAGGAGGACGACTTCATTTTACAATAAGATGCCTATTAAATAGAGGTATTTTAGGAGGTTCGTCATAAATTAACATTTTTTTTAACTAGTTTTTGTCCCTCTATAAAGGGGGAGGCCTTCGTCCAGCTGGACGTTTCATGGCTGACGACGACTAGCTTTTATCATATTTACATTTTTTTTTTTTTTTTTTTTTTTTTTTATTATTGGGTTCGCGTTTGACCTTGCCCCGCCGAGGCGTAGACAAAGTCTAAGTTGGAGCACGCTTGCCCAGAAGATACCTATTCACTCTTTGTTTGAAGATCCCCAGATTATATGAGCTTGGAAATATTGTTGCTGGTAGAGAGTTCCAAACCTTTGAACCAGTTTTTGTCATATTGACTAGTTTCCCAAAATATCTGTCCAAATCGATGTCCAAAATCCCGCAGTGTCTCAAGACAAAGGTCTTCAACCAGTGTGTGTTGCCAGTGATGACATTTGGAACTGAAACGTGGTCTTTAACTGCTGGCCTTTTGGAGAGGTTCATAGTCGCACAACGGGCAATGGAGAGAGCTATGCTCGGAGTTAATTTACGCGATAAAATCCGGAACGAGGATATTCGCCAAAGAACCAAAGTCACCGACATAGCTCACAGGGTTTGCAAGTTGAAGTGGCAATGGGCAGGCCACATCGCTCGAAGAACTGATAACCGATGGGGAAGAAAGGTTCTTGAGTGGCGACCGCGAACCGGAAGACGCAGCGTAGGAAGGCCTCCCACTAGGTGGACCGACGACATTGTAAAAGTCGCGGGCAACCGGTGGATGCAAATTGCAGGTTGTCGTACAGTGTGGCGGTCTAAGGGGGAGGCCTTCGTTCAGCAGTGGACGTCTCCGGGCTGATGATGATGATGATGATGATGAACTATATCCTAACCTCATCCGCTAAATTCAAGATGACAGAGATTTGAGATAGTGTAGTTTTTGATTCAAAACCTTTCCGATTGGGTACAGCTCCCAGATTCTAAACCTAATGAACTCGGATTCGATTCGAAAACTAGTCTTTTCATCTCCGTCTTCTGCATTAAGAATGGCGGAGACAGATATAGTGAAGTTGCCGACTACCATTCTTATTGTGTTTTTTGTATCCGATTGAATTAAACGTGAGTATTCACGAATAAGAAACAAAGTTACCGACATAGCTCGCAAGGATTGCAAGTTGAAGTGGCAATGGGCAGGCCACATCGCTCGAAGAACTGACAACCGATGGGGAAGAAAGGTTCTTGAGTGGCGACCGCGAACCGGAAGAAGCAGCGCAGGAAGGCCTCCCACTAGGTGGACCGACGACATTGTAAAAGTCGCGGGCAACCGGTGGATGCAAATGGCAGGATGTCGTACAGTGTGGCGGTCTAAGGGGGAGGCCTTCGTTCAGCAGTGGACGTCTCCGGCCTGATGATGATGATGACACATATTTACTAGTTTTTGACATATTTAGTCGTTTCTGTCATATTTACTAGTTTTTGGTATATTTACTAGTAGTTAAGTAGTATTTAGTATTTACTAGTAGTTTCCAATCAATGATTTGGCAGCAAGCTTGGTAGTTTTACAACTTAATAAGCAAGGTGACTGATTTATTTATATTGCCCCATAGGAAAATGGATCATAAAATAGAATCAAATCAGTTTCTACTACTAATAAAAAAGTTATAACAAGTTCAGATCATTGAGTTATGTGCATTTTAATTTCGTGCCAGACAAAGAGCGCAATATAGCCAAGATCTCATATTATAATATTACCTCTATGAGCATAGATCTAGTAAAAAAAGGGGAGATGAAGGACGCGCGCTTTGACGTGGACCGCACAAATTAGGACCACGCACCTAATTGACCTTAGTCACAATCAAACAGGCGCTTGTGTATAACGTTAGGAGATCAATCTAAATAAGCAGAAACAATACCTTCATGTGTTTTCAAAAGACGCACAAATAGTCCAAAAACCAAAAACATGTTCCAAGGAATTATTTCTCACTCGGTAATAAATAAAAACAAAATTTTCTTTAAAATTCTTCTGTTTAAAGCTTGTAGTTGTTTTAGTCCAATATGTTTGCTCGACATTAGAGCATACCTCGTCCCCCTTTTTTACTAGATCTATGTCTATGAGCGCTAAATATTCTAGGGCTTAAAATAGGAGTTTAAAGTTTGCTGAGGTTAGTTAACTTAAGCAATGGTTAATTGGTTTAATTAAGGCCCTCTATGTAAGTATTTTCCACTAACAAAGGGTAGGGGAGGGGGACAATAATCCTGAAGATGATCCGCTCAATTTTTTTAAACGCTTTGGTGTAAGTATCCTAGAAGTATCTTAGAACTTTTTGAGCCGACTTAGGACATTTCTTCGATACATATAATTATTACTCAGCTTAAATAATATTTTTGACTAAGTTTGTTTGATTAGTAAGTTAAACATTAGTCAGCAGCGTTAGAGAGATAGATCCTCCAAGACATTATGCCTTCGGTGTTGTATAGAGAAATGTTAGATAATACAGGTTGTTCATTTGAACGACAGACAAATTCTAGGATATAATGGTACTCATCATTATGAACAACTTTTACTTTTACCGCCTCTAAAAGCGTAAAGTATCTGCTGTTCCATACATTTCATCAAGAGTGAATGATATTTTTCTATGGAACAGCAGATTTTTTCACTATTTCAGAGGCGATCCTATAGTAAAATTTGTTCTAAATAATGAGTACTATTATATCCTAAAATATGTCCGTCGTTAAAATGAACATCCTGTATAGTGCAATGTGCGTAGGGGTGGCAAAAGCGAGCGATGTAGTAGTGCGCTTGTATCTGACAAATGAGGCAATGGAAGTGACGTAAGATGAAATGACGTCACTGTCTCTTCAATATGGCTTGTGAAAGACAGACCGACTTATTGGCATAGTTAGCGTGAATCACTCTACCTAACTACGAGATCTATTGCCTTGATGACAATACAATACAATTGTTTATTGATAAAACCGAAGTTACACGTAATTTTTTATTAAATACGTCACAAAAAATAATCACGTATTAAAAATAAATAATTATACAAAAAAAATACGTTAATAAACTCTTATTTTAGAAAAAGCTTCAATGCCATAAAACAATTTTTTTTGTAACCACGCTCTCAGCTTGGTTTTGAAGCACGTGGTGGAAGGAGCTTCCTGGAAGCTGGTATGCGGTTGTAGATCGCGGGCCTAAAATATATACTGGCCTCACCGACTTGATGACACGGTGCGACGAGGTTATCAGTTAAGTAAGTTCGTATAGGCTGAGTGGCCAGCCCTAGTGTCAGAGTTAATGTGCCGCCCGAAGGCCGCTGACATGGCTGACGGTTGTTGTTATAGAAACTAGAACAATCAACCGGGACCAACAATTTAACGTGTCAACCGATCCACGGTAGCGCTCAGAAATAAATGCCACTCACGGTCACCCATCCGAAGACTGACCGGACCGTCCATTGCTTAACATCGGTGATCGTTTAGAATCACCTGGATAAGCTAGCCACGAGCGCTACAGTTATGTAACCAGGTTATCAGTTGGTCTTCCTTTTTATTGCTTCGTAACTACCCTAGACCTGACGCTATCCTAGTATGATGAGTCTTTTAATAGTCGACTGCTGGACACAGTCTACCCTCGAAGGACGATTGGGCACGATCACGATGTTTCCTTCACCGAAAAGCCAATGGAATGAAAATCGAAACATAAATTCCAAAGAGCTCATTGGCACTGTTACTCGATGGGAAGAAAAATCCCAACGAGTAACTTAAAAAAAGTAAATTACTCCACTGATTTTGTTGTTTTTTTTTGTTTGGTAGGTCAGAAGTCTCATATAATTTTAGCATAATCGTTTCAGTAGTTTGTTTTTAAATCAAAATTACTAGAAAATATGAACATGTCATCCAGGTATTCGAAATTGAAGTCGGTTGTATTTTTCTTTTAAAAGCGTATTATGGTGTGACTTGTTGGGAGCTCATTTCGGGGTTGGGGGGTAGAGCTCTGGACCTTTAAGACGACGACGATCTATATTTAAGTAGGTATGTATAAAACCACAGAAAAGCGAAGGCCCTTTTACTGCTCTCTTCAGTGTATATAATGGTGGGTTGGTGAAGGCATTTCGGGGGGGAGGGGGGGGGGGTTGGACTCCCCTCCCCCCCTGCCTACCGCTTTGGTCATTTTCCCATAAACTACTGATACTGAAAAGAGAAAAAACGCACCCCAATTTAGAAAAGGAAATGATAAAAGTGAATACAGCCTCTAATATCGGAGAGAGGTTTGTAATACTATTATATCAATTCTAATAAACTTATTGTGTTCCGAACGTTTCTGTTATTTGAAGCCTTTGCCCTTGAGAATCGGAATTTTGGTGGCTTCCAGTACAGAATATTAGTAATGTACCTGCCAATATTACTGACGGGTATTTCTTGATTTATACCAACGGTAAACTTTAGGGTACAATACGGATAGAACAGTAAAACTGGGTTACGAGAAATATTATGTGCCTACTCAAGATCGTTTCATAATGTATGATTCGAAATATTTCTTAGTATAGTATAAAGAGCTACGCTGTCTATCATTATAGATACATACGTACTATAATAATATCTTTAAACCCACAAGGAATCCTTTTTTTAATGCAATGGAGTGACGAGACGAGCGAGACGTTCGCCTGGTGGTAAGCGTCACGTCTGCCCGTAACAGTAGCAGTACAGAATTGTGAACTTGAGAACAAAATCTGGCGCTGCACTGCACTGCGCTCGTCACCCTGAGATATTAAATGTCAAATCTCATCACGCCCAGAAATTTCTCCGGTAGCATTGCCCTTCAAACCGAAACACAGTTATCCTTGCACACTCCTGCCCGCCTAGCACGCGAGCCATGGTGAAAAATAAATAAAAATGAAAAAACTTTATTGACATAATGTTGAAAATTATAGGTACATACTTTTAGCCTATATAGCCTATATATATATTTAATGATTACATTTTGAAGTATGGATGGTAAACGTCTATCCACTCTTTTTACCCTTCGAAAACGAGACAGATGTATCCATATTCTAGCTTTATCACGTTCCCGCGCGGGGAAAGACCAATTAGTCTTAGGCGCGTGCTGGGGGGTTTGCTTGGCTGAATAACTGGCAAAGGCGTGGTACTTCCCCAAGCGGACGCTGCAATAGAATCTTACCACTACAAAGTTGATCCCATAATCTATCAACTTTGGATATGGTTGTGTGGTTGGGACACATTTGATCTACTTCGTGTATGGTTAGGATTACATAGGCGTATGATTTGGAGCTTAGATTCTTTGATTCCAGGAGTCTATGGGCTTGGAGACCAGAGAAATTACCGGGAATGAAGAGATTACATATCTTATATCTCAGGGTGACGAGCGCAGTGCAGTGCGGCTCAGGATTTTGTTCGCAAGTTCACAATTTTGATAGGTCTTCTGGTATGGGTAGGCGTGACGCTTACCACCAGGTGAACGTCTCGCTCGTCTCGTCACTCAATTCCATAAAAAAATCCGTTTCCAGTAGTAAAAGTTGTACATAATAACGAGCAAATTTTGGCTGTTTGCTTAACCTCGTATAGAGCCCAGCAAACAAACGGTAACAGTATCTATTTTAACTATGGCTTTTATGTAATGTAAAGGAAAAGGGTGCGTTGCGAACCCAGTAATGATGTAACATCCTCCTGCATGTAATGAATACAAGCCATACGCGTGTCAGTAATTAATATCTAATTATAACTTATAATAGCGTATTCCATTAGATTTATTTGACGCATTTCGAATATCGATTTCGGAATACAATTTTGTAAATAATTTTATGTTACATCTGGAAATGACTAGGTCATGCAAATTGTCAGTCAAATCTCTCCGACAAATTTTCTTACGTACAAGCGCTTTTTTTAAAGCTCTGTGAAGGATAGTACATAGAAACCTTCTTTACCAGGTAGTAATATTGGACCCCCCCACGTTTGATTTTTGGCCCCTCTACCCCCCACTTCCACGGCCGCAGTAGGTCAATATTGATGTTCATACTGTCTGTTTTATTATATCTGGGATTGTTGGCCAAACGTAGAATTCTAAGAACTTTAATGAGCGCAAACTTATGAAGACTGCAAACATTTAAGATGAATTCAGGCTAGCGGAGAATGAATGAAATAATTTAAACAACTCTTAAGAGCTTTGTAAATGTAAGTTCAATAAGAAATTTGTATCATTATTATTACCATAAATAAAACTTTATAATTTTTAACCGACTTCAATAAAGGAGGAGGTTCTCAATTAGACTATGTTTTTTTTGTATGTATGTTATGCGATTACTCCCCTGAGAAAGGGAGAAAAATAACTGAATATGTACCGATTTTGATGGTTATTTTTTTGTTTGGTAGGTCAACTTCAGAGGTTGCTTCATAAATTTTATCTAAATTGATTCAGCACTTTTTGAAGAATCTACAAAAACAAAAAATATATAGGTATATTGACGACGTTATGATTATTACTCGCCAGCATTTTGCAGGCGCTTCAGGAACAATTTCACAGATGTCGATAACATTAGAGCTTGACACAATTTTTTCATATCCACAACAAACTCTTGGGACCATGGAATATAGTATTTTTTTGTGGCCTGCCTGGGTGCTTGATGGAAGGCTCCGATATATCCAATGGAACGCACCGGAGCCCTAAGCACTGCGTTACGGCTCCTCCCAGGCCAGCGTTGTTCTGTCCCTAAATGCGCAACTGCCTACGACAATGTGGCCACGCAACGTCTTCGCCCACCCCTGTCTCTTCAGATGGAAGGTCAAATCCCAGCCCTACATTCTACTGCCCCGACATCAAGGCGACCCAGTATAAGTACCTGTACGTAGGAGCTACCGACTTACATAATAAGAAGTTGAATCTGATCAGAAAATTCTAGAAAGCAGACATTAAAAGTGAGTCATTATTGAACGGGTACGGCTCCGCTCTACCGCTCTTGAGCAAGGACCTCGGCACTAACTGCTAGTGTTCACGCGATTCTCTCGTATAAGAACAATCAGCTAAGTCGTTGAAACTGACAAATTAACCTTAAATACATCGACGTAGCTCTAACTTTGATTCGCGAAATAAAATAAAAATGCGTAACGAAATACGCGAGAAACGGCGAGGCAAACTAGCAAAAATTGTTTTGTTCCATCAAGATAATGCCCCGGCTCACAAGTCCGACGTTGCTATGGCTACAATTCGTGATGCTGGCTTCGAAATACTTGAGCATCCTCCATATTCATCCGACCGTGCCCCTAGTGATTTCTATCTATTTTGAGGTTATCGATGTTGAAGGAGTCTCTGAGAGAACAGAGGTTTAAAAATGATGAAGCAGTAGTCGCTGCAGTACAGGAATTTTTAGGTGCTCAGGATTAAGAGATTTTTAAGATAGGAATTATAAGCTAAGAAAAAAAAAACCAAATGTATTACGCTAAAAGGCTAATAGAAAAATAAAATAATATTTAATAAAAGTTACCGGCAACATACTCATTCTCACTTTTTATTAAACGCCCCTCGTACCTTAGAACAATACAAAATTATGCTACTTTTTATCCCCTGAATCACGAATGAAAGCACGCGGAACTACTAGTCGTTTATATATTGTTTTAGTGAATAAAGTCTTTATTAACTACAACAAACTACAAAGACTACTTAGCCTACTAAACAAAAACAAAAAAAAAATGGATTGTATCTAGACCGATGAAAGTCTAGACGCAATCCAAATGCTCAAACAACACTACCAGTCGCCAGCATAAAAAAAAAGCACTGCTCTTAAAACTTTATAGTACTGAAGGTTCAAAACTACACATTTCTCACAACACATTATGCAAATTGAAGAGTAGGTTTACGAGGGGTAGAAAGTAAACCTGATGATGTCAGCGTTAGGGGACAGTTAATTATGGTTAGGGTAACAAATAATTAGTTAGGACAAACAAATAATGAGTCAGAGGTGTTTCATTTTACTATGTTTTAACAAACGGATATCCTGTCCGTTTGTTCAATCTACAAATATTACCGACGGTCTATTTACAATTTTTTAGGTGACACATTGCGCTTAAAATATAAGAAACGTTGGTTGTCAAGCAATATTTTTGTCAAAAGATTTTCGGCAAAACATTTGTGAACCGTTCCACATACATACACATTCATACACATTTTTTTTGGGAGTTCTGGGTTGGCCCATAGTAAAAGTTGTTCATCAACCTCTGTGAATTTGGCAGCAATGCCAAACAACAGCTTAAAGATTCATACTTACAAATTTTCTTAGTTATTGTGATAAAACAGGCTTATCGAAGAATACAGTTAGGAGTAAAGAGAATAATAGAATTTATGTCTGAAACAATCTTCGCCCACGCATCCACTAATTAGGTTATAAAATATGTTATTCCCATTTCCATACAAACCCTAAAGGGCTATTAAATCTCGGTTTTCACCGAACAAACTAGGACATTGTCCGGGGAAAGAGGACAGGTGGCACAGCTCTAATTATTGCCCATTGCCCGCAATTTACAGGGACTATTTTGTTTTACAATAGGAGCCATACCTATCGAGCCTCATTTAATTAAATTTATACACTGAAACTGAGGACGTTTTGTTTAAATGCCGGACAAAAGTTGGATGGCAAAATTATGCTTTATAGGGTAGAATTTACGTCATATTTCAGCACTTCTCTCTATTAAGTAGTGCTATTATTTCTTCTGTGCTATTAGTTCATTAATGTGTTTCCAAACGCAAAAGGAGTACGCAAAAGGTGTCTGTCTATCTTTCATTAGATGGCCTATCTTTTGAACCTAAATATGTATGGCTAAATCAATATTTCATAGTAAGTAGTAATATTATTTATCCTGTGATGGTAATAAGGATGTAAATATAATTTATATAAAATCAAAATGAGAAGATTTAACGTTTTCAAAAGTGTAATAAAAAAAACGTATTTTTTTACATCTGAGTATGGCTTTAACAAGTATTGCAATATAACATTTTTTTTTTATTGCCAATGACAATAAGTATTTCATTGGCAATAAAATATTCTTTTATATTGAAATACATTATATACTTACGTGTTAACAAAATAAATTGACAATACAATAATTAATAATATTTAAAAAAAACTAGTTTTTTTGGGGTCTGTAAAAGTTAAATCTGAATGGAGATTTCCTCACAAATAAAAGAAATAAAATTTAATTACAAAAAAATGTGTTCCTAGCGTTTTATATTTGATTTATCTTAGTGTGCGATAACACATAAAAAGGTGCTATGTTTGTTTGACTGCTAACTGATGCTAGGCGAAGCCTGATGTCAGGGAAGAGATCCTTCTTATAAGAAAACGATAACATTATATTTCAATTTAAAAAAGCTTTATTTTAAATAAAGCAGTCATAATCGTAACTGCATATAAAAACAATTGGTCTTAAACAATGAAAACCAAGCCCATCTCAAATTCATAATCATCAACAGCCGGAAGACTTCCACTGCTGGACGAAGGCCTCCCCCTTAATGAGAGGTGTTGCCATAATCCCCACGCTTGGCAGGCGGCTTGGAGATCGCAGAGTGTTACCACCGTTAACTAAGAGGACGCTGCTGCCCGTCCTCCGGCGGTTCTGTATGCAGTTTTAGGACATACCCGTCAATCCAAATTCATAATAGAAATGAGCTATTATAGTCAATATACTGCTTGTATGTATTAGTTAAGGAAAAGGGTCAAAGGTCCCTTTTTTGAAGTTTGTATTTAACGAAACCACGGTCCAAACCTTTTGTAGTAAAATTTGGTAACTACTTACATAAAACTCTCGCAAAATTAAAATAATTACCTCTTTGTGTAGCTGTAAAATAGCAGGAGTTGCGAAGGTCAAGGGTCTAGTAATTTTGTAGTAAAACAAAAGGAATGAAGTTTTGAAGGTTTTAAGAAATATGCTTGTCATAAGCAAGTTAATAAGCACTTCTTTTTATAGCTCGTGGTTCTCGTTATTTCAACGTAAGTACATGTGTTAAGTACCAACTTCTTTAAAGACCATGACCTCTGAAGCGAAAAGAAAATAATATCTTATTCACGTTAAGTATCCGTTGTCAGATCCGTTTGTTAGATTGATCTGACCACGGCCACTGTTTTGTGTCTTTGGTTACGAGTGTCTATATAGCTCAGGACGGAACGACATAGCTCAACAGCCTTCAGAGGCAGTTTCCGATATGCTGCGACAAAATATTGGAACAACATTCCGCCGCCTATAAGGGACACAAGCAAAGCAAAGTATCTACACCTTCAGAAAAAAACTTAAAACTTTTGTATACTCACACCAAACAAGTGAGGGTCAGTTAAGAAACGACACCAGTGTAATCCAGTTTTAAATGTTACTGTAGTTGTTACGGGGTAAGATTGTATTAGTTAAGTTGTAACTGGTGTTTTACCAGTGTCGTGTGTAAAACGACACACGACATCATTCGATCGTCGATTCGTTCGATCATCGATCATTAAGTTTACTCATTCATATTATGGTTTTTTGTCATTATTATTCCTGGTTGCTACTTATATTTACGTATATTTATTGTTATTATATTTTTAGAACGTCTTCCTGTATCCTGCTGTAAAGTTTGTTACTACTTCTTTGTTCTGGTTGGATTTTAATCGGTATTTTCTTAATTACCTACAACTACATAAATGTTGATATTGCAGCATTTTTTTTTCTTGTAATTAAAGTATTATTCATTTACCAGACAATACAATTGTTTATTGATATTATCATTTTATTTATTATAACTTTCTTTTTATTACAACTTTTTATTAATATCATCCATATTGTCGGTGTTATAGATGATATCTTATCTTATGTTATCTTTATCTCTGACTTGGGTTTCTGTTTTGAGCAGTATAAATATGTGTAGAGTACGTGACGTCACTTGCCGGTCTCAACAGAATACCAGCGCTGGTTGTTTACAACCAGCATCAGGCTGAGTTGGGATCGGGTTCATGACAAAAATTATGGATACCCCTTGTTACATGCATGTATGATTATGTCCTCATAATATGTTTTGTGTCATAACAGTTGTTTATTTTTTGTGTGTATCTGTGTTTTTGTCGTGAATATTTTTTTATCGTATTGTATATTATGACTTATCTACATCTATTTTCCCCTGACTGAGACTGAGACAAATCTATTCTGAAGCTCCAAAAGAAAACGTTTCCGGACACCTCGTGATGCCTAATTTACTTTTCAACTTTTAGCTTGTACGAGAAACCCCACAGTTAGCAGTTTTTTTAATGCATTGGAATGACTCAAGCCCGCCAAGCGGGGAGATTATGGCAACCCCTCCCTAATAAGAGAGAAACCTTCGTCCAGCAGTGGACGTCTTGTGGCTCATGAAGACTGCACTGCGCTCTTCGCCCTGACATATTAGATGTCAAATCTCTTCATGTCATCATCATCACCCAGAAGACAACAATTTTTTTACTATTTTTTTTTACAATCGCAATTCCCAAGCAGCCTGCCAAGCGTAGGGATTATGGCAACACCTCCCTTAAAGCGAGAGGCCTTCGTCCAGCAGTGGACGTCTTTTGTTGATGATGATGATGAATCTCAATTTATTTTTATTATTTACGAAACGTTATTAATTTATTATTACTAGTATTATTGACACAATTTTTTATTATTAATTTATGACGATCCTCCTAAAAACTCTATTAAATAGGCATCTAATTGTAAAATGAAGTCGTCCTCCTAACTTCTACTTGCCCGACGTGTACACTATGGAAGCAATAAATATCTGAATCTGAATGTGTCCGCTGCAGGACGAAGGTGAGTTGCCATAATCCCCACGCTTGGCAGGCGCCTAGGGGATCGCAGAATGCTCACCACCGCTAGCCGCTTACCCAAGAGGACGCTGCTGCCCATCCTCCGTTGCTCCTGTTCGTATAGTTTCCTAGTCATTTATCTGGTAACAGTCCTTCAGAAGGAATTAATGATCAAATATCGTTATGCTGAAGCATTTCATCATTTTAGTAAAGGTATTCGAGTCGATTATCCGCCGCGCTGTCTCGCCCGGAATTTCATATTTGCCAGATTCGACCTGCCTTCATGTTATTGCACACCGGCATCACTCGATTTAATATAATTGTATTTAATTAAATTCCATCGCCACTTTCCGTTCTGACATGATATATCTCGTATTTCGATAAATTATTTACTGTCTGACACAGTGTTTTGACGCTGGAATTTACTGATTGTTTCATTGATTTGTGTTTCTAACGAGGACTACAATTATTGAACTTAAAATAAAATGTTAATCAATCTAACATGGATTATATATCAAAAGGTATATATTTATTAGTGTAACCTGTATTAGGATGTAGTGTATTCATAAATCTAGATATAATATATTATGTAGTATCATCATCAGCCAGAAGACGTCCATTGTTGCCATAATCGCCACGCTTGGCAGGCGGCTCTGGGACCGCAGAATGCTCACGACCATTAACCGAGAGGACGCTGCATCCCGTCCTTCGGTGGTTCTGGATGCAGTTTTAGGACATACCTGGTTATGTCCTGTATGTATTGTATCCAGGTGCATGCAGTATGTCATGATCTCTTTTTTTTAACCAGCACCGTATAACCGTATCATCGTCAGCCAGAGCACGTCCACTACTGAACAAAGGCCTCTCCCTTAATGGGAGGGGTTGCCATAATCCCCACGCTTGGCAGGCGGCTTGGGGATCGCAGAATGTTCACCACCGTTAACCGAGAGGACGCTGCTGCCCGTCCTCCGGTGGTTCTGGATGCAGTTTTAGGACATACCCAGGTCCCAGGTATAACTGTATAACCGTGTAACCATCCCTATTTTATTTTTTTCCTATGCTTCCAACGGGTTGTCTGGAAGACATCGTTCCTATTTGTAGTGTTTTCATCTCGTATCTTTACTGAGGTGTCGATAAAGAGTTATTGTATTGTAAGAGAAATTTCCTGTCATCGCCATAAACCATTTTTAACCCAACTGTTGTCTGAGAATTTCCCTTTAATAATAACTAAATAACCTCTTAGCAGCTTCATTATTAGCAGCAAGTTGTATGGACAATATTATCGCAGGTCGAACGCTGGACTCCATCGGCGTTAGGCTGAGACAGATAGATCAGCGAATGAGAGCAGCATATTATACCCAGCAGTGGGATAATAGTACATTATGATACAAGTGTGCTATGTTGGTCATTACACTAGAGGCGGTATTATGCGTGCGAGCCGCAGACGAGCGCGATAAGAAAGCCGAGAGTGTAACGTCTAACATGGCACAAGAGTTTCATACGACTGTTTTCATCACACATGCGAGGAAAAAACATACTTTTTTGATAATAAATAACCACACTGCGAAAACGTCAACAAATATTTGCGGTAAATGGCGCCCAAACCAGCATTGCGCGCGCAAGTTGACATTTACTTCAGCGACATAAGAACTCTTTGTGGGTATTACAAAAAATCTGTAAGGATTACCCGGCTATATTAAGAGTGCTTCGTATGCGCCTAATTGCAGTCACGTACAAAATTGACTTTACCGGGTTATACCTATTATAGCACTAGTGCCGCAATGTAAAGTAAAAAGCACGCATGCGTAATAGCTTGGATTATGAGCCTAAAACCGATGTAATAAGATCCACATTACGAGCAAGTCTGATGAAAAGAATATTGAGGGTGGACGATGATCATAATGGTGACCATTATAATGATTATCCCTGAATATTGCATTGGGCGTATGATTCCATATATTTATTTTATTCTAGGCACATTCATCTGATGTCACCACTGACCTCTATTATGCAAGTACGCTGGACTAAATATTGTCTAGGAAATTACAGTTTTTTTTTGTGACGATTTGAAGCGCCCTTTCGAGCATCTCCGGTACTAAAATTGACATAATAGTATTACGAAATATTAGTTCCATGGATTTTATTATGAAAACTGACGTGGTTTTGACAAAAAAATAGCTAAGCAGGACGCAGCTGCACGCGCGTCGGGCTCTGTTTTGACTCTTTGAAAAAGGTCACCAGATGTGATCGAAACTATAGGCGGAGTATCCGATTTAATTAAACGTGAGTATTCCCGTATAAATAAAACAAAAAAGTTCCATGGATGCTCACACTGCTATCGAGAGAGAGAGCTAGATCCTCCAAGCTGCTATCCGTTGGCTATCCGCGCCAAAAGGCGAAAATCAAATGGCTTCAATTTGCTATCGACAATATGAAGTCCAGCGTACTTGTATCAGAGGTCAGAGGATGACACATAATGAAACATTATAATTTACATGAACAGTAGCAAGCACAATCATAGCTTTGATTTCCTATTCCATGCAGTTTTCTGATCGTGATCAGCCGACATAGGAAGTTACGACACCATAAAGTCCTGTGACTATAAACTCACATAACCGACCCTAACGTGATGTTTATTGTTAATCTGTGTTATCCCATCTGTTTAGGACTGTTAAGGGGCGACATAGCGTAACAAATAAATATAATTACATTTGAGGAAAACTGAATATTTGGTTGTCGCCAGATCCGATACTTATCGCCGTTTTACTCCCTCAAATTAAATTACAACTATTGAATAAAAACAACTTTATTGATTCGTTTTATAGATAACAAAATACGGTTTTGTTACTTTTTGAAAATTCTAAATGGGCGATTATATCTACAATAGTATTATAATGGCCTAGTGAGAGAACTGCAGATAGAAGGAGTAATATAACCTAAGGATATTCCAAAGTTTCCCCTTGCAAAACCAATGTTATTTTGTCAAATTTCTATATATAAGGCAAAAAAATAAATGTAATGTTGCAGACGAATATTTGCCTAACTTCTACGGTTTAAAGCTCGTTAAAGTAGGTAAGTGGGTTTCCGAAACATTGCCTATTCTTAAGCCTTTACCAGTTACATTTCATAATTTGAGCACCTAGTCACACAAAAATGTACGTACTAAAAGATTATAGTATTTTGGTAAACATTCTACAGCATAAAAAAAAATATTCTTTGATTATTTTCGAGTAATCCGAGCAAACCTCAAAAAATTTTTTTGACACGCACTAATCTGTGTAACCGCCATATTTTTGCTCCTCTAACTTTGACTCTATCTGATCCACTTTAGACTTAGACTGACTTTACTTTGACTTTGACCTGACTTTAGACTTACGCAGTAAAAATGAGCATGCAACGTGAACCGACCTGGCCTTAAGTTAGAACTAACCTGAACTGGTCCCTTCCGTTGAGCGTTTCTTGCTTGATGGAAAGTATGACCGGCCCCAGGTCCTCGTCGTTAGTGAAGTAGTTCCAGTGTTCTGTCCCGTAGAAGTACTTCTCATAGGTCTCCTGCTCCACTGAAGTGAGCTCGAAGCCACCTGACCTCTCCCACTGCTCCTCGATCACCGTTTTCTTCTTCGGCGTGCTGCCGCCGTTGTCGCTGCTGTCTTCGGCCGCCTCGTCCAGGGAACCGGATCTTCTGTGCCGATCTGGTAAAACAAAAACTGCATAACGTTAGAATTTAAGTCTTGTTATCTTGTGCTCTTTAAAAGTGTCACCTTAAGTACTATCTAGCTTAATAGGGTAGATGACTGATGTTTATATCGTTGAAACCAATAGCTGTGATGAAGAATTTAAGTAAATATAATATGATTATTGATAAAATAATTTAAATCGGTTAATAATATTCTGATATATGAGCGTTTAAAGTTTTTGTTAGAGACGACTCTGTCCCTTACCCACAAAAAAAAATGTCGTCACGCCTTACTTGTCAGAATAGAATTTATATGGCGTACAGAGAAGTGACGTCACGATTTGCTGTTTCGCTTCTCTGTCTAGCATGATATTAAAATGCTTATAAGTTGCTTATTTTTGATCAGATTTTCATTTTCTTTTCATTACTCAGCTATATTTATGGGCCACATTTTAAAAGGACAATAAAAAAATACAGTCATCTAGCCTATTCGGCTAATAAGTAATTGTGTTATATCTTAAATTTACTATACAGTGTGTAACAAAAAGGTAAGGCTTCAACAATACTGAAGGGTATGTATCTACTCATCATTATGAACTTTTACTACGGGGCAACGCTAAAAAAAAAAGAAAAAGTTTTTAGCGATTTCAATGTAGGCCCCATAGTAAAAGTAGTTATATATATTGATGAGTATTTATTTATTTATTTTATTTATTTATTTTTTATTTATTTATTTATATAGAAACACCAACAGTACACATATTAAATAATTTCTATAGTAACATCTTCATGACTAAAAAGTTCTGATATGCATACCCTTAACAGGTGTTTACATCATTCAAAGACTTATATATAAGAATTTAGTTGAGAATAAAAATACAAAGGACATACATGCACTGCACAGTGCAGCACATACCCACTGCTCTATTAAAAAACTGAAAAACTAAAACAAATTAAAAAAAAAATACAAAATGATGACAGAAGATGACAGAACGTTATCGATTTGCGTCGTTTCCATTTAAATACTTTGTAAGTTTATTTTTGAAGACAATTAAAGAGTCATGAAATATATCAAGATCACTCAAGGATGCATTGAATTCATTGTACAAACGACATATTCTTAGTAGAGGAGAGTTAAAGGCTAAGTTTGTTTTGGCATATGCAACATGAAGAATATTTGAGATTCTATGACGTGGGTAATAGCAGGGCACGTATAGGAAAATATTATCCAAAATGGAGGAGCAATCAGCAATATTGTGAAATAGTTTATAAAGAAATGTTAGGTCTCGGACTTTCCTTCTGTTGCGCAGAGTATCCATTTTAAAGAATGACAAGCGATTTGAATATGGACTTCTATGTGAGATACCTGGACAAGAAAAAGCTAGTGATCTTGTGAAGGCTCTTTGGATGCTTTCGATGCGTTGAGAGTGCACTGTGTAGAAAGGACTCCACACTGTACTAGAGAATTCTAGACAGCTGCGAACCATAGCATTATACAGTAAGATCTTAGTGCTATTTGACTTAAAGCTTTTGGAATTGCGTCTAATGAAACCGAGTTGTTGGGCCGCCTTCTTAACTATTGAGTCTATATGAGGTCTGAAAGATAGTTGACTATCAATTAATACTCCTAAGTCTCGCACTTCTTTCACCTCCTGCAAAGGTATATCATTCAACATATATATTGAATTTATAGGGTTTTTTTTGCGTGTATATTTAATATAAAAGCATTTTTGGACATTGAGGTGCATTTGATTTATGTCGCACCACTTTTTAATTCTAATAATGTCACTTTGTACGAGTTGAGTATCATCGTCACTGCTTACTAATTTATAAATTTTAAGGTCGTCCGCAAATAATTTATAGTTGCAATGTTTTATGTGAGTAGTAATATCATTAATAAATATTGAAAAGAGAATGGGACCAAGAAGGGATCCTTGTGGAACGCCTGACTCCGCAAGATATCTCTCTGATTCAAACCCATTAGCAAACACTACTTGCTCTCTGTTTGTGAGGTAAGACCTGAACCAATTTAGAAAAGATCCATGAAAACCGATGAGTTCTAGCTTCTTGATTAATAAAAAATGATTCACTTTGTCGAACGCGCTGCTAAAATCAGTATACACGGCATCGACTTGACGACCTTTATCTATTTCCCGAACCAGTTCAGAAACAAAGCCGACCAGATTTGTTTCTACAGACCGACCTTTCTTGAACCCATGTTGGTGATCTGATAGGAGGTGACAGGAATGACGAGAGACTATTGGACAAATAAGGGCTTCAAATAATTTTGAGAAACAGGACAAAATTGAAATGGGCCTGTAATTATTTACATCGTCTATTCTGCCTTTTTTATAAAGAGGTATAATTTTGGCTTTTTTCCATTCTCCAGGAAATACTCCCAAAGACAGAGAACAATTAATTATAAGTGATAGAGGAAGCGCCAGAGCAGGGCCACAACGCTTTACCAAGAGAGGTGGGATGCCGTCAGGACCTGGTCCTTTGTGGATATCTAGTTTCTTGATTTCTTTCAAGACTTCACGTACAGTAAAGCTTACTTTACCAATGTAGTTAACCTGTAACTTATCAAAGCATACGTTCATGTCGACTCCGTCCGTCGGATACGAGGTAAATGCATTTGAGAAATTTTTTGCCAACAGATTAGCTATATCCCTCCCTGTGCTAGCAACGTTATCTTCCAAGCGCATTTCTGCCGGAAGCGAAGAACGCGTCTTACGTTTGTCTTTAACATAGCGCCAAAAGCTTTTTGGATTTTTAGCAATACTGGCCTCTGTTTTCTTCAGGTAATTCGAATAGAGAGTGTCGAACAATTTATGACTACGTTCTCTCAACATATTAAATTCAAGCAAGTCACGAGGGTTCTTATACTTTCGATATTTTATTCTAAGTTTATCTTTCTCTGCAAGTAATTTTACTAGAGATTTATTAAACCAAGGAGGAAATAATTTTCTATTTAATTTGTGTTTGGGGACAAACTCGCCAATACAGTTTTTGATTATTGCGTAAAATGATGAAGTCATTTCGTTTACTGAGGAACAATCTTTAAAAACTGCATACCAATCAGTATTGCATAGCCGTAACGAAATGCTATCAAAGTCTGCTTTATAGAAATTTAATTCAGTGGAAGATTTCGGACGTAAATACTTAAACACGTTGTTAGATAGCGTAAGTAAAATCGGAGGATGTTTTTTATCAAGTTTACTTAAAAGATCAGGGGGCGGCGTTACACAAATGTCTGTCATTGTGCTGATAGCAAGATCTAATGTTCTGTCATCTTCGTTGCGTATATCGTTGAATTGATACATGTTGCCTAAAGAAATAAAGTCAACTATGGAATTTCCTAATGAGTTACTATAGTTACATGGTGTTGTAAAATTGTTACATTTGGTCCATTTTATAAAAGGTAAATTAAAATCTCCTAGTAATACAATCTCATCTACTTGATTAACAAAATTATTCGCGTTATCTAAAAACCCGTTCAACTTATCAAGCTTTACAGGAGGAGGAATGTACACGGTACAAATAGCAACTTTCTTAATTTTTTTACCAACACGCAGCTCCACCACAACCCAAATATCCTCGCAACTAGATTCCCAGGCTTGCAAGCGACTTGACATATATTTACGCGATACTGCTATCAACACCCCTCCTCCATCCTTCTTAGCATGAGAAGCAGAACCAGAGCATACACGATCACGTCGATACACAATATATCTAGAATCTATAAATTCACTACTGCAAACGCCTGAGTTTAGCCAAGTCTCAGAAAAAGCCAAAATATCGTACGAACTTAACAGTACATTTTTCAAAATATCATTTGTTTTTGTTCTCATTCCGCGTACATTTTGATAGTAGATAGTAGCCATTTCTAACATAATATAATAAAAAAAACATTGTACATACATACCCTTCAGTATTGTTGAACCTTTTTGTTACACATTGTATGGGTAAGTACTTAATCATATTACTAAGAATGTGTCCAGTAACACGTTTCTTATTGTTGCTATCATGTAAAGGTAAAAAATAATTAAGGGTTTAACATTTTTTTTTTCTTCTACTTAATGTTTATATTTTTTTGTTACTGTAATGTTTATTTAATTTAGTTCATTTTTCTTTTACTAATTTATTTTAATTTATTAGCTTGTACGCGGGCAAGGTGGGAGACCTTGAGATTCTAACTGTGTTCATATATGAGAACAGAAAAAAAAGTTTTTATTTCTATAACCAAGATTACGCTTCTAAAAGTAGGTTGGGACCTTGTAGTAAGTATAAAATACTTGTAACAGAAAGTACCGCCCTTCCATAACCATTCCGTACATATGATTACAGAAATTAAACAAGTATATAGTTAGTATAGTATACTTACGCCCACCAACCAAGGCCCACATGCTCAAATAAATTGAGTTTGAATTTGACAGTAATTTTGTGTGTATATTATTATATACAGATTTGTAGTCGTTTTGCCACCACCATTTTGTTTTAATTTGGAAAACTGAATCGGTGTAGTCAGTAATTTTGAAGTCGTGTTAGCTTAATCAGAAAGCTTCTAGACTCGGAATTGTCAGGATGTGGGCTCGAATCCCGGGACCGTATCAATTAGATCTATGGATTTTATATACTGATTCTTATAACCTTTTTTTTTATTCTGGCTTTTTGGTGACGGAAAACCTCGCGAAGAAACCTGCGGCGTCCGGAGAAGAACTTCAAGTGTCGAGACGAGCAAGGCGTTCGCCTGGTTGTAAGTGTCACGTCTGCCACTAACAGTAGCAGTGCTAGAATTGTGAACTTGCGAACACAATCTTGCCCCGCACTGCACTGCGCTCATCACCCTGAGATATTAGATGTTAAATCTCTTCATACCCGGTCATTTCTCTGGTAACATTGCCCTTCAAACCGGAACACAGTAATGCTTGCGCACTACTGCTTGGCGTTTGAATAACTGGCAAAGGTGTGGTACTTCCCCAGGCGGACTCTGCTGTAGTCCTACCACAAACAAGAGCTGGAATGGCGTATGTGAATACACGAACCCGCAACTGGGTCATCGTAGCCGATACAGCACAAACACCTTTCAAGGGCCTCTGTCCAACAATGAACTATTACCATTAACAAACTGATTATCCTAAATAGTAATTTTACAGAAAGAACATCATCACCATCGCCTGTTAAGTCGGATCTCAGATCCACAAGAGTAGAATCAGTGATTTGTTATCGAACACGAATGCTGATAGAAAAGAGACACTCAAAAGATCGATAGATTAACTCTTTATTGCTCACATCAAAGAAACATACACACAAAGGAATACTAGTGCACAAATGGCACACAATGGCAATGGAAATGGTAAAACTGGACATACGAGCAAACGTGTACATGTGTAAACATACTGTGGGTACTGTGCTACTCGTATTGCCACACAGGGACTATACGTATAGACTTATGGTCTCGTAGGTCTCATACTATGTATCTTCTTTGATATCATAGACTTAGATTAGATATAACCCTAGTTCATCATCAGCCCGAAGACGTCCACTGCTGGACGAAGGCCTCCCCCTTAGACCGCCACACTGTACGACAACCTGCAATTTGCATCCACCGGTTGCCCGCGACTTTTACAATGTCGTCGGTCCACCTAGTGGGAGGACATCCTACGCTGCGTCTTCCGGTTCGCGGTCGCCACTCAAGAACCTTTCTTGCCCATCGGTTGTCAGTTCTTTGAGCGATGTGGCCTGCCCATTACCACTTCAACTTGCAAACCTTGCGAGCTATGTCGGTAACTTTGGTTCTTTGGCGAATATCCTCGTTCCGGATTATATCGCGCAAAGTAACTCCGAGCATAGCTCTCTCCATAACCTTAGTTATCCTTCTTAAAATGATCTAGGTATATAACTTACTATAAATTAAGTATATTACTACTTATTTTTTTTAAATGTTTCGCTGAATGGAAGAAGCTGGAGCCCACGACACAGGTCACCCTAGTGTGGGATCCAGGGTACGCCGAATGTTATTTAGGTATTTTTTTCTGTTGTCTTTTTTTGTTGTTGTCTTTCGGTATGTTTTAAATGTAAATTTTATGAACCATAAACTATTATTATTATGTTTATTTTAACCTACTACTAGGCATGGATAGCGTTTCTCTGACGGTTTTAAAAATCCTTCCATTTGTCGAGTATAACAATAAAAGTAAAGTAAGTTCGTATAGGCTGAGTGGCCAGCCCTAGTGTCAGAGTTAATGTGCCGCCCGAAGGCCTCTGACATGGCTGACGGTTGTTGTTATAGAAACTAGAACAAACAACTGGGACCAACAATTTAACGTGTCATCCGACCCACGGTAGCGCTCAGAAATAAATGCCACTCACGGTCACCCATCCGAAGACTGACCGGACCGTCCTTTGCTTAACATCGGTGATCGTTTAGAATCACCTAGACAAGCTACGCCACGAGCGCTACAGTATAACAATAGAAACAGTCCTAAAATTCATGTAAAAAATCAGTGCCTTCTACGCGAGACAGTCCGTACATTATTTAGACCGTGATACGAGTACCTAGCAGCGTTTTTCCATTAGATTTTCGTGTTGTAAATAAACAATTAGATTGGAACGTATCGCCATAATGTGAAGCTGAACATATTTGACGAAATAAGATATTTACGTGAGCTTTTATCGCACTTTTTCTGTATCGTTGCCTCCTTGAATTCATTGTTGATTCAAGTATCATCGCTTTTCAGAGTCCCTGTCAACAGACAGGAGAAATCTCATGTAAACGATATACTTATATTGAAAAGAAAATAAAAAAATTGCAAGGGTGTAGAATACTTTGAGTAGAGTCGTTTTGAGCTCTCAAACCTCACCGCTGATTATATCTAAGTCTTAGTTAAGAATTAATGGTGATAAAAAAAAGTTGATAAGTGAAACATACTATAATAACGTTTAGTTAGTCTTATTTAAAAAAAAGTATTTTTTTTTTATCTTTCAAGTTATGTGACGAGAAAAACTTTTACCTGGTGGTAAACGTCACGCTTGCCACTAACAGTAGCTATGCTAGAATTGTGATCTAGCGAACAAAATCCTGCGCCGCATTGCGTTCGTCACTCTGAGATATAATAAGTTAAATCTCTTTAGGCCCCGTAATTTCGCTAGTAACATTGCCCTTCAAACCCAAACTCAGTAATGCTTGCACACTACTGCTTCACTCACTCATCAGCCAGAAGACGTCCACTGCTGGACGAAGGCCTCCCCCTTAATAGGGAGGGGTTGCCACACTACTGCTTGGTGATTGAATAACTGGCAAAGGTGTGGTACTTCCTCAGTCGGACTCTGCATTAGATTCCTACCACTACTAAAAGAGACGCGCTGTTTTATACAATGTGTAACAAAAAGGTTCAATAATACGGAAGAGCATGTATGTACTCATCATTATGAACAAGTTTTACTATAGGGCCAACCCTGAAAAAAAACAGCTGTTTTTTATTTCGCGATTTCAGGGTTCCTACATTACCTAAATGCTCATTCGTACAGTCAGCTGAACAGCTGTTTCATACATTGTGTCCAAGGTCAATGGACTTTTTCTATGGATCAGCTGTTTTTTTTTCGCGATTTCTTTGTTGGCCCCATAGTACAAGTTGTTCATTATGGTGAGTACTGTACATACCCTTCAGTATTGTTGAACATTTTTATTACACATCGCATACTAGTAATCTATGTATTGTTCACTCTGATATGCAAAGCTGTACCCTTCCATTACACAATATGTTAGCATAGGCTGCGGTGGAGTTGACAGCGCCGAGCCAAATTGCTATGAAACACAATCCGGACAAACAGCAAGTATATGCGTACGTACGCGGAGGTAATGGGTATACCGCCTATTATTATCTGACGGGTATGACAGCTGAGAGTAATACAATAACTGCCTACCTGCTTACAAACATCTGCCCACGGAATATCAGGTGAGAGGAGGAACCTTGGAGGATCTAGCTCTCTCTCTCTATATAATCAAAGGGAGGAACAGAAACGTAACTATAGTCAGGTATGTAGGAGAAAGAAAATAAATACGAAAGAATAATTTCTTGGTCTGTTGCACAAATTGTAAAAATAAAAACATATAAATATTTAGTCGACCTCTCTGTCTATGATAACTTCTACTAATTTCGCATACCAATAGGTTAAAACATGGCGCACCTACTGTGCAATTTTCAACCTTTTGTGATATAGGTAAGTCTCAATGTTTGCGTAATAAATGAAAAAAAAAAACAAAAAATAGATTAACAATTTTCTTTGTTAGGTACTAGAATTAATTTAATGATAAATTCTTTATTATACACACCAAAAAAGTTAATAACAGTCATGATAATCACAACAGAAAAATGAACTTAGCGCTAGTGTAACAATTGGCGGCCTTATCGCTAAAAGCGATCTCTTCCAGGCGGAATATAAGGGGTGTTTCGGTCAATAGTCATATTCTGTATAGGATATTCTGTAGGTATTATAGTATTTTGTCGAGAGTTAATGTTTCCGTTTAAGGATAATACGTTTTTTTTAATACATACGACTTCAACTTCGAATACCTGGATGACATCTTCATATTTTCTAGTAATCTAGAGGAAAATAATTAGTAATTAACCCAGCGGCATGAAAGATACGAGTATTTGGGAGCTGGGCGGTTATTATCTGTACGCGGACGAAAACGCGGGGGACCTCTAGTAAATAATATAAAATTAATATATTGTAAAACCCCGACAGTCTTTTTTTAAACAGCGAAGTTAAATTAAAAGCTATATCAAAATCTTTTCAGCTGTTTTGCTAAGAAAGGTCTCGACAATATACAGGGTTAGTTCTAATCAGTTAGCATCCTTTTAAGGGCATATTCTGTACATTAAAACAAAAAACTTTTACAATGGGGTCAAAATTACAATCGCATAAAAACCGTTCCATACATTTTGCCCAAGATCGAGGAACTTTTTGTATGGAACAGCTGATATTTTTTTTATGGAACAGCTGATATTTTTTTTATGGAATAGCTGATATTTTTTTTATGGAACAGCTGACATTTCTTTTATGGAACAGCTGATTTTTTTTTTATGGAACAGCTGATTTTTTTTTTGTGGAACAGCTGTTTTTTTTTTTATGGAACCGCTGATATTTTTTTTATGGAACAGCTGATACTTTTTTTATGGAACAGCTGATTTTTTTTTGCGATTTCAATGTTGGACCCATAGTAAAACTTGTTTGTTTTGAAGTACAGAATATGCCCTTAAAAGGATGCTAACTGATTAGAACTAACCCTGTATAAATATATTAAACATCGTTTCAAAACTAGTGTTTCATTATAAAAGATAATCTTTGGCTACATCAAACTGTAAAATCTTGTAATATCAAGAAAAAAAAAAAGAGAAACTTAGTAAAATAACCCCATGTTACATCTTTTGAAAGCAAATCATGGACATGCAGTTGTTATTAGTTTGAGGTTTGAATAAACCCATTTATGTAAAAGTTAAAATGCAAAACGTAATTGATTAAAAATAACCAACGAACCAGTGTTTTGTAGCAACACTCGTGATTTCGTGTACAAATCTAAGCTTTTAATCACGGCTTTCATTTCAGACTGTTATTGAATTCATAATCAGTGAGTCTCCACACTTTCTGCTAATCCACAATGCTCGGGGCTGCCAGCATTAGGCGAGGTGTGCTGAAATAATCGCTTTTAAGCTGCCTTTTGCACTTCGCTGAATATCAAATAATATACAGGGCTCCTGAGACGTTGCGAATTTTATTTTGAAGCTATTTTTGCAGATATTTTTAAGAGCATGAAAGCTTCGCTGTACCTATATACTTTCCTGCTATTTAATACTATACTGGGGTTATACACTTGGGGCATACTATGAAAAAAGGGTAATTGTACTCGGCATTATGTTTTTTTTACTAAGTATAGGGTCAATATTCTGAAATTGCGAAAAAATAAACTACACATGTTGTCAAGAGTCAACGAATATTTTTTTCTAAACAGCGAGGCTTTAATTAACAGTTCTAAACTAATTAAAATGTTGCTGTCACTTTTTTACTAGGCATGTTAGCTAAGGACATCAATACTTTATTATATATCATTTCAGTTAGTTTAGTTCTGTCAACTTAAACCTTCAAAATCAACCACTCTAACTCAATAGTAAAAGCTGTTCACAATGACCTTCTTTAGGCTTAGTACATTCCAAGCCTATGACTCTGTATATGAAGTTTTGTGAGGTGATAGCTTTGACCGAAGATTTGTCAAAGTTTGAAGATAAAGAATCCCTCAAGGGCATTACTCATGCAATAATTCACTACATATCAACTTGGCATTTATTGCTAAGTATTCGCGAATATAGATTTTAACATCTCAGAAAGTATAAACGTCGAGGCAGTTCAAGTTTCCAAGTTGGGTCTGCAATCGTGAAGCGACGGGTTGTCAGAGCAAATTATGAATAATGATATTTTTGTACATGACCAAGCACTTTCTTCTACGCCACGAGACAGAATAATATTTTCTGGCCATAATTTTCATTTGTGAGAAAAATATCTTTCCATATTTTTTTATCATATATCTGTTACACAAGAAATTTTACGCTTATGTAGACAATCTGCAAGTTAGTGTAGAATAAATAACATTACCTACTATTACAAATCAAATATGCCTAATAGATAAATTACCTGTTTCTTCACATCCGTGGTGCTTTGCGATACCGACATTTTTTTTTTTTTTTTTTATTAGACCACAAAACTGGGTGAACATTTTGACATGGCAACTAATTTAAGAAAAAAATATAAACTAACGAGGAAATTCACCGTTCTAGATGTAGTCCTAACATTTAGATAAAAATTATAATATTTGATATGATAATAACTCTATTCAACACAGTTGATTCAGGACCTATATCTCTAGAAGACAACGCATCGGTTATTGTCATTTTTCGCTAATAAAATAACGGCTATATCTTCATGGCACGTCATACATCAAATGACGTCTGGTTCGAAGGAAATTATGTGAGTCAGTGATTGATGACTTCAGGAGAGCACCTATACAAAGGCTACCGTGAATTCGATGCTCTCCAATTTCGAGATGGCTTTGGCATTGAACCAGAACCACTCACATTTATAGACTCTTTGAATGGGAAGAACCTTGACGAGAGGGTTCTATTATTGGACAGTTTTTAATATAAATACATGTAGAGTGACGTTTGCCATTTTTATTACTTTCTATAGTCATAAATGAACCATTATTATTGTATCTTGATATTATTATACAGGCTGTTAGTTTGAACACCGTTATTCTTCTAGAATTTCATTGTACTCATCATTATGAAAAACTTTTACTATGGGGCCAACCTTGAAATCGCGAAAAAAATATCTGCTGTTCCATACATTTTGTCCAAGACCGATGAACCTTTTTGTATGGAACAGCTGTTTTTTTGCGTGATTTCAGGGTTGGCCCCATAGTAAAAGTTGTTCATAATGATGAGTACAATGATATCCTAGAAATATAACGGTATTCAAACTAACACCCCGTAATATCTGATTTTTGTTGGCCCCATAGTAAAAGTTGTTTGGTTTTGATTTACAGAATATGCCCTTAAAAGGATGCTAACTGGTTACTACTAACCATTATAAATAGACTAAAATACAAAAATGTTTAAAGAGTTTTTTTATTTGTATGTAACTACTTACCAAATTCTAACTGTAACGTATTTATTATGTATCCAGTTTCAGTATGTTTTGGAAAAGTTGTAATGATATTGATTGACAACTTTTGTTACTCGGAGAGTCCGCGAAGAGCGTGATCCTAACCTACTTGAATAATAAATAATGTTGAGTCAAGAGATTGAAAACGCGCCATTTATTATGTACTCCGATAGAATAATGTTAGATACTTTTTAATTTAGTAAATAAACATCTAGCCAAAGAACGAGGACAGCAATAGAATCGCCTTTTTCGAAATATCGTTTATCTCACTTTACAATACAATACAATACAATACAATACTTTATCTCGTGTTTGTGAAGTGCTTTATAAGAAAGAGGCTGCTATAGTAGTTCGTGTTGTATTTAAACTTTGACATGTCTCTATTTGTGTACGCCACTTCTCTAACTGTGATATGATACTCTTCCAATATTACAATGAAGAATAATGTATGAAAAATGTAATAAGGTAATTTCAAGTAGTGGTTTTTCAAAGAGTGGTAATTTCAAGAAGTGGTAATTTCAGGAAGTGGTCATGTCAAGAAGTGGTCATTGCAAGAAATTCATATTTTTATTTGTGGGCCTAAACCACCGAAACGGATACGTAGTCAGTCAGCGTCAGGCTAACAAGCATAAGTTTCACTTTTATAAAGATTGGACCCAAAAGTGAATAAAAGGCAAGAAATCTCAAAACGATTTGAGATTATGTGTAAGTACGGTAGAAAGAAAAGCAAACGTGGCAAGCGTGAGGATTATGGCAACAGGAGAGGCCTTCGTCCAGCAGTGGACGTCTTCCGGCTGTCGATGTGACGGTAGAAAAATTGGCCCATATAAATAATAATAATATATATGGCCGTAGCTTATCATATTATGATGTCATTACAAATTAAAAGTTCCCAAAAGGGAACGCAGATAACACTTAAAACAACCGACTTCAATTTCGCCTATCTGGATGACCTCTTCATTATTTGCAATTTGCCCCAGTCGGGTTAGTAATTTTGATTGAAAAACCAAACTACAAAACAAATTTTGATAATATTTATATGGAACCACCTCCGAAGCCACCTACCAAACAAAAAAATAATTATCAAAATCAATTCATAACTGGCGGAGTAAGCACGTAACATACAAACAAAAAAAAAACATACAGTCGAATTGAGTCCTTTTTTTAAGTGGGTTGAAACAGGTAAACAACATCCAAAATGCATTTGCGAGGCAAAACAATATCGCAGTAAAAACTGTTACCACAAGGGCTCACAAGGCACATAGAGTTATTATTAAAAATACTAGTTTAAATATGGAATAATCCAATTTTCAAAGCAATATCTATTAGAAAATAAGCTGAACCTTACATAATTTTTAATTTAAACAAATTTTCATTTCCCTGGCCTAAATATGCTAACGTAGAGTTTGATGAAGTAATTGTGAGTAACAGAGTTACAGTCGTCGCTGGTCTTTGTGCCCGCTGAATGGTAGATTGATTAAGGCGGCAACCTTCTTGACATTCCATTCCGTCATTCAGCTGAACTACGAAGCGTTAGAAAGAACCCACTACGGCCGATGACGTCATAGTCCTTTTAACCGAATAGGGAATATATATGCATGTTTTTTTTTATTGACTCACAAAAAAGCTGCCTCGCAACAAAGCAAATAAATGAAAATAAAATTTAAATATGTGCACAAATAATGAAGCTTTAAATATTATGAAAACTGACGTGGTTTTGACACATTTTTGTTTTATTCATACGGGAATACTCACGTTTAATTAAATCGGATACTCCGACTATAGTTTCGATCACATCCGGTGACCTTTTTCAAAGAGTGAAAACAGAGCCCGACGCGCGTGCAGCTGCGTCCTGCTTAGCACTGAAGTGCTAAGCAGGACGCAGCTGCACTGTATCCGATTTAATTAAACGTGAGTATTCCCGTATGAATAAAACAAAAAAAAACCTATAAATATTTTAGTTTTCTGTTAGACATAGGGCATTATAGTGGCTAATGTCGTCAAAGTAAACGATTCCAAACAAATTCTATACTAGGTGTAATTCTATACTAATTATATACTATATTATAAAGATTTGAACGCTTATATTTCAGAACTTTATCAGCCAATTTCAATTATTTTTTAGATGTAAACATCAGTCAGCTTATCCTATTATCATTGGGGTTAGAGGGGGCTTATCTTGTGTTACGGAATGATGCATTTTAGGATAGAGCACAGTAAAAAAACTGTTTACTCCGGATTTGGAGACAACCGGATTGTTGCTATTTTCGGGGAATACAGACTCTGGTAAAAACTTACACAACCTCACTGGATTCGAAATGCTTTGTGCGTCCGTTGGGAATATATTGGCGCTGATTCTGGCATCCCTCTAAATTAAGTGTGATTTAACTTTATTTAGAGGACCGACGTAGATGGATTAGTAAGAGAGAGGTCTTTATTGTTCACTTTTATAACCAGCAGTGGGATAAGGAAGGCTGTGGATGATGATGAAACTTAAATTTCTTCGATAAAAGAATCGCAAGACAAATTAACAACAAATCCAATAATTTTGATTGATTTGTACAGGATAACTCACGTTTAGCGTGAGAAAGTAATCCATAAATAATACAAAAATGTGACAAAACCACGTCAAAAAAACAACCACGTGAAAATGCAACCTTTTTTAATTTGAAAAATACCTTGTTTCAAATCACACAAGGTTTAAATTACATTGAAGAAAATTTAGTTTCATTGCAGTCAGAAAGATGAATTTCATTTAGTTTTATTACCGTTACATACTTCATTCAAGGACTTTTCGGTACCCACACTTGTTTCTTTAGAGTTGCTTTCTAGTAATAATTAGGTCAATTTTGAATGTTTATGATCGGATACATTCCTCGAATTGGAGTCTGCGGGAAAATCAACAAACGTTATGCGGACGGTAGCGGTGCCAACCCTAGGCAACGCATAATCCTTTATATTGGGCTTGTGTGGAAATTAAACAGAATTGAACAAAATTGGTAACTGGGCAGTGACCTAGTTACGATTCGTTTTTGTCGTATGTGCTATGCTTGTTATGAATGTCATTATCGGAAACATAGATTTTGGTGTTGTTAGATTATAATATGTATATAAACAGGGTTATTGGTAATCCGTTAGCAACCTTTAAGGGCATTTTCTGTACATCAAAACAAACAACTTTTACTATGGGGTCAACATTGAAATCGCGAAAATATTCAGCTTTTTAATACAAAAAGTTCATCGACCTTGAACAAAATGTATGGAGCAGGTGTTTTATCTCGCGATTTCAATGTTGGCGCCTTAGTAAAAGTTGTTTGTTTCGATGTACAGAATATGCCCTTAAAAGGATGCTATCTGTTTACCAGTAACCCTGTATACTTTTACAGTGTCATCACACTAAATAATATTATGAATGCTAAAGTTTAGTATGTTAGTTACCTCTACACGTCATAACGCCTGAATGGATTTGTATGAAACTCGGATTGAGGACAGCTTATTTCCCGGAATTACATATACCCTACTTTTTATCATCATCATCATTGTAGTGGTAGGACTCTACTGCAGAGTCCGCCTGGGGAAGTACCACACCTTTGCCAGTTATTCAAGCGCCAAGCAGTAGTGTGCAAGTATTACTGTGTTCCGGTTTGAAGGGCAATATTACCAGATAAATTACTGGGTATGAAGAAATTTGACATCTAATATCTCAGGGTGACGAGCGCAGTGCAGTGCGGCGCAGGATTGTGTTCGCAAGTTTACAATTCTGGTACTACTACTGTTAGTGGCAGGCGTGACGCTTACCACCAGGCGAACGTCTTGCTCGCATAGCATAAAAAGAAATCATCATCATCATCATCACCGGGATGCGCAACTAGCATATTAATCTATTAAGGGTTATTGATTACTAGTTATGCTAGGACCTTGTCGAAAAATGCATCCAGAACTACCGCGGTAGTCTCCCCCTTATTAGGGAGGGATTGCCATAATCCCCACACTTGCCTATTCTCCGCGGAGAATAGGCAGCAGCGTCCTTAACGGGTGTAGCACTCTGCGATCCCCAAGCCGCCTGCCAAGCGTGGGGATTATGGCAATCCCTCCCTAATAAGGGGGAGGCCTTCGTCCAGCAGTGGACGGACCTCGGTGTATCAACCTCTTAAGGTTGGGTAATGTAAGGTCAACATTCTGTAGTTATGATATTACTAACTGACTGACGCTACGTAGAGTTTTAATTTCCCTAATTGTAATATTACTGAAGGGACCCACAGACCACCAGAGATTCTCTAAATAATTACACTCAAGAATGGGCTTCGTACAAAAGGCTCTTGAATTTAAAGTGAGTGTTGGAAGCGCAATTTTAATTATGAATGTCGATAAACTTTCTGAGGACTTGCCTAAGTAAACTCTATTAGTCAGTTATTGAAGTCTGTTTACAGAGGAAGCGTTTGACTTGCAGACTTGTTTATAATCGCCTTTGTTTGTAAAGCGATATGGAATACCTATTAGTTATGTTGCGCAGTTGTACTCAATAAATTGTATCTGTACTCTTAGTTATAAGTAGTAATAGTCAACTATATCCATTATGTCAATGCATTTTTATGTACCCGTTTTATGGAGAGAGAGAGCTAGCCTCCAAGGTTTTATTTACTAAGTAGCGTACGGTTTTAATTAGACTTTATGTTCACAGTGGTTTATTACTTTTCTCTGAGTTTTGTTCTATGAGTTGAGTGGGAACCAACACGAGTTGGATGAAAACCAATGATGGAAATAAATAACATACTCGCATTTAGTTTCATAATGTTAGTGTTGACAACCGATGGGGAAGAAAGGCTCTTGAGTGGCGACCGCGAATCGTCCTACGCAGCGTAGGCGCGACCCACTTGGTGGACCGACGACATTATAAAAGTTGCGGGCAACAGGTAGATGCAAATGGCAGGTTGTCGTACAGTGTGGCGGTCTAAGGGGAGGCCTTCGTTCAGCAGTGGACGTCTCCGGGCTGATGATTATTAGTGCCATAGTGTGATAAAATTAAGATTGTTGGTAATTTCACAAAGGCATTTACGTGTTTGCGGGCTAAAGTGGCTACTTTATTTCTTTCGTTCTACTTCCTCCCCGCAGAGGCACGTAAGATCGTATACACACCACGGGAGCAAGTAAGAAGCCTCAGATCTCATGTTTGTTACAATATACATGAGATATGAGACATTCTTTACTTTTGCACCCTATAGGTGAGTAATCTACTATTCCGTCTGATTAGCGGAGCCTTCGTTCAGGTGTGTACGTAGAACGTACGTCTTCTGGCTGATGTGTATTATAATTATTATTTATTTTCGAAGTTCAGAAAGATATTCATTGACAGAACATTGCAGACATGAAAATGTTTAAGATAATACGCTTTTAAAAAAAATACAACCGACTTCAACTTCAAATACCTGGATGACATCTTCATATTTTCTAGTAATTTTGATTTAAAAACCAAACTTTCTGAACCGATTTTGATATAATTTATATGGGACCACCTCTGAAGTATTATCCCTATCAAACAAAAAAAAAATGATCAAAATCAGTTCATAATTGTCGGAGTGATCGCGTGACATACATAGAAAAAAAAAACTTGCAGTCGAATTGAGATCCTCCTTTTTTGAAGTCGGTTGAAAAGGGAACATTTTATATTTTATGTTAAGAGTAGGTACATGATAGCTATCATAGATGACCTACTGGTCCCTTCTTAGGCAACGTATCTATTCCAGTTTTATGAATGCATATCAAATATCAATAGGGCTTCGAGAGAGCGACTTTATTAAGCGTGAATTTATTATAGTATATAGATAAATAAAGGGTATTTGGTGTAATTTTTTATATGAGCAAATGGACATACCTATATTTTTTATGCGATGGACATGCGCCTACTAGTAAGCATCACGCCTGCCCATACAGTAGCAGTGCAAAAATTGTGAACTTGCGAATAAAATTCTGCCCTGCACTGCGCTTGTCACCTTGTAATCAAAAATTTAAAAATCTCTTCATGCCCAGTACTTTCTCTGGTAACATTTCTTTTCAAACTGACACACAGTTAATAGCTTGCACACTACTGGTTGGCGGGTGAATGACTGGCAAAGGTGTGTTACTTCCCCAGGCGGACTCTGCAATAGAGTACCTACTTACCACCAATTAAATGTGCGAGAAAAATGATGTCTTGAAAATAAACTAAATCTAACTAAGGTGCCAAAAACATACTATTACTTAAATCTTACTTTGTCATTTGATTAGTTACGCGTTAATCGATTTAGAAATGTAGACTTCAAGAAACCAATAAGTAAGTCGATCCTTTCTCAGCAACAGTGTGCATTTTTACAACGTTATTCCAGAACAGTTATTAGGTCTCAGCGAAATATTATTTAAAAATACTATTAAGAGGTATTTGTTAACCAATGCATACTATTTTGTAGATATGTAGGTATATTATAGATGGGGTACGATGGAAAAATATTGTATAGGAACCAGAGAAATTTTACTAAGTAGATAGGAACCAATTTTAGCTAATAATTTGACACTGACATATCGATAACACTATAATGTGGTCGATTCTGGCGGTTTTAGTGGACAGTTCTAAACTAACTAAAGTATTGCTGTCCTTAGCTAACATGCCAAGTAAAAAAGTGACAGCAATACTTTAGTTAGAACTGTCAACTAAAACCGCCAGAATCGACCACAAATATATCTGTAATAATTTTCAAAAAATTCTGACTTAATTCTGACATTTCTGACGAAGCCCCTTTTACAGCTGATTGTATGAATTTGTAATTCTTATTTTATTTTGTTGTGTGAAAGTGTAAATTAATATTATGAAAAAATTGTAAATGTATGACGTCGCCAAGCGTATATTATGTATAGCAAAGGATCGAAAAATAAAGAATTGAATTGAATTGAGACCCCAAAACGGCTCGGTATCTAATGTAAGTATCGAATAACTTTTTAATACAAGCCACGATTTTTGTTTCTTGTATGTAGGTACGATCTCTAGACTTTATAAGTCTATATCTAAGATCAACAATCCACTAAGTTGATATTATCAGAGACATACTCGTAGCTGATAGTGAAGTAAGTCTAATTGAAGCAAAGTCTCACATAGCATATATCAACCTAAGTAGACAGGATTCTACAGCTCCCACTATCGGCACACTTACGGTATAGTGGAATCAGAGACCGGGTCACCATGCCATTACAGTATCGGGGTACATTTACTCCCGACGTGACTTTTGAATAGGGCCGGCGATAAGGAGACGCGACGGCGGGCGCCAAACATCCCCCAGCCAACGACTAAAGCGATAAATTGAAAACGTGTACTGAATAAGACATAGCCGATGAACACCGTTTGCTGAGCCCTGTCATGTTTGTCGGCTTCTTGACCGGAATAATACGCTTCTTTGGAAATCGTGTTGCGGGTAAAATTGCGTAAAAGTACAATGAAGTCGCGTTTCACGTGACTATACAATGGACCACAAAAAGGTTCAACAATACTCAAGGGTATGTCTGTACTCATCATTACGAACAACTGTTACTAGTTATGGGTTAAAAAAATACTGCTGTTCCATACATTTTGTCCAAGGTCAATGATCTTTTTGTATGGAACAGCTGACCAAACAAACCCTTCAGTATTGTTGAACATTTCTGTTACAGATTGTATATAGTATCATACAACCTGTTGTGGTTTAATACAAGTAGGTATATTACACCAGTGCAAAGCCACGCTCGGTCGCTAGTCAGATTAACTTATTTTCTTTAGAGTTATTCAATGAGGTTCCACAAGCAAAACTTTTCGTAGATGGCGCCAGCAGCGGTCCGGATGTAACAAAATCAAGTTTTCTTGTTAATCGTTGTTTATAAAACTTATATCTATCTGCTCTTGATGAGGTCGTTGTCTACAATCTGGTCCACGGAAAAATACTAGGTACTGTGCCTTGTTTTAAGAATCTATGCAGATGTTGAAGGTCTAAAAATAGATTTGTAGGTTAGATAGTTGTTTACATTTTATGATGGACAGAGCTTTAATTAGCAAGGATTGCTGTACAAACCAGTATAATTATGCAGATTGGCCCTGGTAAGTAATCCGAGTCTAACTAGAGTACAACCATTTAATTTTATTGTGATAACTGACGTGGTTTTGATACATATTTGTTAAAGGTCACCGGATGTGATCGAAACTATAGTCGGAGTATCCGATTTAATTAAACGTGAGTATTCCCGTATAAATAAAACAAATACCATTAAATAGTAGAAAAAAACGAACAACAAAATGTACGAGATTGACAGTTGACCATGGCAGCATCGCCGATGCGCCAGCGGAAAAATAAACCAGTATGGATGGGGATTAACAGAGAAAATATAATGTTTCCTTATGTACCAACAATCAGTCTTAATTTGAATTATCGTTTTTTTTTCATCGGTCTGGATACAATCCTTTTGTTTTTTGTGTAGTAGGATAAGTAGTATTAAATTTGTAGTTTGATGCAGTTAATAAAAATTACAAAAAAAGACAAAAAGTCTAATACCTTAGCTACACCACACATTACTATAGTTATACAAACATATGAAACAGACTGACAAATTAAAAACATTAATGCGACCACTTTTCTTTCTATATTGTCACCTCCTGCCAACAACATTAGCGACTAATTCAGTTTCCTGGACATCTAGAATTTGAGATGTCCCATTTAACAGATTGCCGTCTCAAGATAATTACGTTCTTAAAATATATTACAACGTATGTAGGCGGGCGATTCTTTGTCTCCCACATTATTACTGCATTGACCGACAAATCAGGAATGGATAGAAGAACGCGATAATATCGTCGAGTCTGACATAAGTGGCTTATGAATGCTCAATCACCAGAGATTATTGTAAAACTTTGCTATGACGCCATATTAATTAATTAATTGGCATTGATTAGTTCATTAATTTTAGTTATTTTCAGAAACTGGTGGACATTCATGCAGAGGTCCTGCCATACTCTCAAAAACACTCTTTATTTATAAATGTCAGCATCACGCGGTTTGATCCGCGTGGTCATGAAAAACGATGAAATCTCTATTCTGAGTTTCACCTAAATCCGTTCAGTCGTTTTGGCGTGGAGAGGTAACAAACAAATACACACACGTACACACTCCGATATACTGACAAACTTTCGCATATACAATGTGTAACAAAAAGGTTCAACAATACTGAAGCTTATGTATGTACTCATCATAATGAACAACTTTTACTATGGGGCCAACTAAGAAATCGTGAAAAAAAACAGCTGTTACATACAAAAAGTTTATTGACATTGGGCAAATGTATGGAACAGCTAGTTCGTTACTCTAAGACATAAACGTTATTGTTAAATCGTTAATTGTTAAAGTTATTTTTATGATACAAAACAATAAAATATTTTCGGTTTTTCGTACTGCCCAAGAACCAAAATCTCTTCTCCGAAATCTTTTTTTGAATCAGGTACGTTTTTTATTAAAAATATTATTTCGTATAAATCTGTTAGATGGCGTTGACGAGACATGGGTCTGAACAGTATTACTACCTAGTCTGTGGGTCTGAAGATTTTAAATGAATAAAGCAAGGTCAAGGTCTTCCACAACACAAATTAGTTAGTGCGTATTAGGAATTAGTAGTGTTTGCTTTTTCATTAAACAAATGCGCATAAAAAGAATCATGTCTCGTCAGCACCATCTATCTTTGGCTACGTTTGGCTACGCTATCTATATTTGGCTACGTTTAGAACTACATTTCGTCAGCTGTCAGAAAACCGCCCATTCAGAACAGAAACATAGATGTACAAAAATGTGTCTAAGTTATTTGTATAAATCTCGTTTCTTAGATTTAAATACAAAAAATAATGATATTTAAATGTCCATGCTTTGATCTCTCGACCTAACCGAACCACGTCGGTTATGCTAAAAGATCACTCGTTAAAACAAAGACTTTTTTGCCGGTTTATAAAAATAAGGGGCGATGTTGTGTCTATTGTGTATTCTATAAAATCTCGTTTAACGGTCGAGTTCTTTTCCTTTTACGCTGCTCGTTATTAAATGGGAAGACTACTTTATGTGTCTATTAAATATTGCCCAGTTTAATAAACTCGTGGCTGCTTATTTGGCCAGTGAAACTGTATTCTGAAAGATTCTAATAACAATATTCGTTTTTTTGGGTGTACTCACAAATTAAGTTTTTGATTTGGGCTTCCGTACCTAAAAAGTGTCATAAGAGACAGTGCTAACAAGGTTTCGTCGTCTAGTCTGCGTGTCCGTCAGTCCTACCTTTCTCTGAATCTTTCGACCCGTAGGCCCCGTAGTATAGTAAGTGTCACATCACATCAACAGCCGGAAGACGTCCACTGCTGGACGAAGGCTTCTCCCTTAATAGGGAGGGGTTGCCATAATCCCCACTCTTGGCAGGCGGTTTGTGGATCGCAGAGTGTTACCACCGTTAACTAAGAGGACGCTGCTGACCGTCTTCCGGTGGTTCTGGGCGCAGTTTTAGGACATACCCAGGTCCATGGTAGGTGTAATAATGTATATTCAGCGTGGCAAATTTGCAATTTGCAATGCATTTGAACAATGCATTTGTGTGCATTGTTGTATGGTCAGTCTAGTTTTAATATTATTTATTTCACTCATGTGCAACAATTTTTGTATAGTCCACTGCTGGACATAGGCTTTCCCTTGACGCGATTGGGCCAGAGTAAAAAAAGTAAGTTCGTATAGGCTGAGTGGCCAGCGTTAATATCAGTTAATGTGCCGCCCAAAGGCCTCTGACATGGCTGACGTTGTTGTTATAGAAACTAGAACAAACAACCGGGACCAACAATTTAACGTGTCATCCGACCCACGGTAGCGCTCAGAAATAAATGCCACTCACGGTCACCCATCCGAAGACTGACCGGACCGTCCGTTGCTTAACATCGGTGATCGTTTAGAATCACCTAGACAAGCTACGCCACGAGCGCTACGCCAGAGTGATGAGTGATCACTCTGGCCCAGTTGCGTGTTCTTGGATTCATATATGCCATTGAATATCTTCTCCGTATGTAGGTATGCAAGTTTCCTCACGATGTTTTTCTTCGCCGAAACCCCAGTGGTATGAAAATCCGTACATAAATCCTAAAGAGCTCATTAGAAAGGCCTGGGATTTAAGCCCACGTCCTCACTATCCCGAGTCTTGCAGTCCCCCATTAGGCTACCATATCAACGAATACTAACATCAAATATACCTATAATATTGTGATTGTACACAATAAGTAAGAAGGTCTCATACAATGTTAAACAGTATATTTTCGTGGCCTTTATGATACGATTAAAATAATACGTTTTTCCTAACCGTTATATAAACCTTGTTGCTCTGATTTTCGTTTTACCTTATATTCCGGAAACGGTGCGGCGGAAAGAGAGATTTAATTTACTTTTTGCTGATCTGGCAGGCGTATAATTTATTCACAAGAAGTGTTTACGATCAATTCTTCGTATAAGGTGGCAGGACCGAGTTCCAAACTCTGAAATATTGAGGAGAACAGAGCTGCATGGCATAGAGGCCTTGCTCATAAAGGGTCAACTGAGATGGTGCGGACATATTGTACGTATGGATGACTCCAGGCTGCTTAAAGCTGTCTTCTATTCACAGCTGAAGTCAAGCGCTGACCAGGTCAGTACTTACGCTACAAGGATGTCCTAAAACGCCATCTCACCGCTAGTAACATTCCGCGCGAACGTTGGGAAGACCTCGCACAACAGAGACGAGATTGGCGCAGCTCTGTTTATAAGGCAGTTATGAACTTTGAAGAGCGTCGATTGCAAAACTTCGACGCGAAGCGCCTTAACAATAAGACCCGTCCGAAGCCTTCCTATATTTACACCTATAATGCAGACGGTCAACTGCACTGTGCGCCTTGCAGTAGGACCTTTAAAAGTAAATTTGGTTTTGCCAGCCACCTGCGTGCTCGCCACAAGAGGTTCGCCATTGACGGACACGTCAAGGAGGACGATATAATTCAGTATTTGGACTGATGATTTATGAAAGGGCATTGCCACAATAGTATAAACTTATAAAGTAAGGTTTTAATGGGGATCCACACTCGATTTTTTCCGCTAGGGCGCATTGTCGATGCGGGCATAGTCAACTGTCAATCTCATACATTTTGTTGTTTTTTTCCTACAATTTTATGGTTTTACTCTTATTAGACTCGGATTACCAAAGGGAATCTACATATACTGGTTTGCAGCAATCCTTGCCTTGCTAATAAAAGCTCTGACGACATAAAAATGCAAACAACTAAATCTACAAATCTATTTACAGGCCGTCAACAACTGCATAGATTCTTAAAACAAGGCATAGTACCCAGTATTTATTCTTGGACTAGATTATCGACAACTCAAGAGCAGATAAATTTATAAGCAACGATTAACAAGAATACTTGATTTTGCCACATACGGACCGCCGCTGGCGCCATCTGCGAAAACTTTTGCCTGTGGAACGCCATTGTTAGGGACTAACTTTGACTTGCAAGTCTAACTCGACCAGCACCTATAAAATACTTAAGACCTGCGCATATAAGCGATAAGTAAGATCAAAGCATCTTTTTGTTTGAAGACCATTAAATGCTTTTCAAAACACATGCGGTGCATTTGATGCACACCATTGTCACCACTTTTTGAATAAATTCTAGTATTACACGTTAAGTTACAGTAAGAATGGTGGCGCGCTAGAACAAGGGTCATATGGGCCATAGGCCTAGTTCGCCCATAGTATTTTCCTATGCTAACTTTGGGTGCGTAGTACTATTATTTATTCTGTGCTTTGGGATCGATTATTTTTCAATTACTTATACGAGGGCGGCACTGAAAATTTCGGGAATCAAGGAAGTGACACAACATTACTATTTAAAAATATATTTATTGCTTTTCGAAGTATTCTCCGCGAAATTTGACACATTTTTCCATACGATGGAACCAATCATTGAAGCAACCATTCCATTCGGAAGTTGGGGTCTCCAAAATGGCCGTTTTGTAGGCGTCCACAGCTTCTTCAGGTGATGAAAATCTCTGTCCACGCAATTTATTCTTTATTTTAGGGAAAGTATAGAAATCATTAGGGCTTAGGTCGGGGCTGTACGGCGGATGGTCCAATAATTCTATGTTTTCTTGCTCTAAAAACTCTTTTGTTCTGTGCGCGGTGTGAGAACTCGCATTGTCGTGATGGAGGATGATGCGGCGGTTGCAGTTCTCTTTACGGAGTTCAGAAACGACCTGTGGCAAACAAATGCTAGCATACCATTCTGCATTAACCGTTCTTTGTCCCTCAAGAGGAATAGTCGTAACATGGCCGGTTTTGGAGACAAACGTGGCCACCATTTTTTTTGCAACACTCCGTGAACGAACAATTTTTGTTGGCTTTAACTCATTTTCGAACACCCAAACTCGTGACTGGTTTTTTGTTTCGGGTTCGTACGCGTATATCCAGGATTCGTCACCTGATACGATGTTGTATACAGCATTTGAGGATCCTGCGTGGAATCTTTCGAGAGTTCTGACGCACCAAGTAACGCGAGCCGCTTTTTGCTCTTCACAGAGCGAATGCGGTATCCATCGGGAAAACAACTTTTTTACACCTAATTTTTCATGCAAGATTATTTGTATTTGACTCATGCCAATGTCTAAAGTTGCCTGAATTTCGCGGTATGTCACATGTCGATCTTCCTCAATCAGCTTACGCACAGCATCAACGTTTTCTTGGGTGACTGCAGTTTTTGGACGACCTTGACGGGGATCATCACTGAGCTTGACACGTCCACGTTGAAATTTAGCAAACCAGCGATAAATTGTGGTTTTGGATGGGGCTTTATCACCAAATGCAGAAATCATCCGGTCAACACACTGTTTTTGTGTTAAACCACTTCGAAAGTCATAATAAATCATCGCTCTTGAATTTTCTCGAGTCAATTCCATTTTCTCAACGACTAAACAAGTTTGACAAAACCTTGTGACAAGACCGAGAATATTTTTTTAAATAAATAAATGGTATTCGATTGTTAAAACCAAGGAGTTTTCAATTAAAAAGATTTTAATATGACAGAAACAGTGGAAATATTCCATTCCCGATACTTTTAGTGTAGCCCTCGTAAGAATAACTATAAAAAGTACTTTTAATAAAGATTAAATAATGAGAAATTGGGGGCGGAAATTAGGAAATGAGGAGGAAATGAGGGGGAGGCCTTCGTTCAGCAGTGGACGTCTCCGGGCTGATGATGATGATGAATGAGAAATTACATGTTTATTATGCAAAAAAGAAACAAATGTTTATCTTATAAATCTTCCAGTTCTTTGTTATATAGAAACTTAATAAAAGGAGCTAATTGTAGATGGCGCTGACCTTGCACTGACCAGATGTGTCTGTATTTTTTAAGATTTTTATTTTATGTGCCATAGATAAAAATATTAAATAAGTATGCTGTTTTAGACTGGCAAGTATAGTAGATGGCAACTAATGGTGTTTTTTAGATATGTTTGGAGAATCTCTCATTATAGATGAGCTTTAAAAGAATAAAGCAAGTGTAAAAAAAAATATATAAGACCTGGAAATATGAAATACTTCTTATTAAAACGCGTATTATCCATTGAAGTTACTCACCATTTAACTACCTCTTTCTTTCAAACACGAACTTGGTGGATAAAGACAAAAAACGGATTACCACCGGGCTACTCTATGTATATTAATTTGGTAGATGTATTACATTTTTTTTGGACAATAATTAAAAAATAATAATTTGGAGAAACTTAACGAGCAATGGAGAGAGTCGTTCGGAGTTACTTTGCGCGATAGAATCCGGAACGAGGATATTCGCCAAAGAACCAAAGTTACCGACATAGCTCGTAAGGTTTGCAAGTTGAAGTGGCAATGGGCAGGCCACTTCGCTCGAAGAACTGACAACCGATGGGGAAGAAAGGTTCTTGAGTGACGACATTGTAAAAGTCGCGGGCTACCGGTGGATGCAAATGGCAGGTTGTCGTACAGTGTGGCGGTCTAAGGGGGAGGCCTTCGTTCAGCAGTGGACGTCTCCGGGCTGATGATAATGATGATTACATAACTATAAATAGTATAAGATTTAAAACGCCATCACTAGCAACATTTATCTATCTATCTTCTATTTTTATTATATATTTTATATATTATATATTATATAACTATAAAAGGCTTTGTCCTGACTGACTGACTGACTGACTGACTGACTGACATATAGACAACGTACAGCCCAAACCGCTAAACGTAGAGACTTGAAATTTGGAGGGTATGTTTTTGGAGAGGTGTAAACGCCCACTAAGAAAGGATTTTTCGAAAATCAACCCTGAAGGGGGTTAAATGGGGTGTTAAAGTTTGTATGAAACTTTTTATTCTCTGGTTCGATTGATACAAAACTTGGTATACATATTCTACTATAAAAATAAGAAAATACGGGTGTCACAGTTTTTTCAAAATCAGCTCCCGTTAGTATAAAAAAAAACAACTAAGTTTTAGTGATAGTACGTTTGTTTCTCCTTAACTTTGTAACGGCTGTACATATTAAAATGAAATTTGGTATAGGGATGGGGATAGATGTGGGGATGGGGGTGGGGGTGGGGGTGGCGATGATACTGGGAACGGAGACGGGACGGAGATAGACATGTTAATATTAAGATTACAATTGGTATCGGGATGGGCATGGGGATGGGGTGGGGATGGGGATGGGGTGGGGATGGGGATGGGGTGGGGATGGGGATGGGGTGGGGATGGGTGGGGATTTGGTGGGGACAGGTGGGGATGGGATGTGGATGTGGATGAGGCTGGGAACGGGGATGGGCGTGTCCATATTAAGATGAAAGTTGAAATCGGGATGGGGGTGGGGATGGGATGGGGTGAGGATGGGGTTCGGGATGGGGATGAGGGAGGGAACGGGGATGGGGACGGGGATGGGCGTGTTCATATTAAAATGACATTTGGTACCGGGATGGGGATGGGGAAGGGGCCGCTTATAGGGATGAGGCTGGGAATGGGGACGGGGATGGGCGTATATTTATTGGTCGGCTGAACAGATGGAGCTGCATTTTTGGATAGGTAGTTATAGCATAAGGTTCGGAAACGGACATAGGCTATTTTTTTGTAGGTCCACGCAGACGACTGTTTGACGGACATAATTATTATAGATACTGTACAGCCTAAGATGCTAAATTAATTTTTAATATTAAATTTGGTCATCCTCAAGCAAACTTAAAGACTTGCAAGCGGCTTGGAAAAAATGCAATAATATACGTATTTTAGTGATTCAATTGAGTTGGGCCCCGATTTAACCGAATTCCAGTATTCAACATTACTACGCGGGCAAAGCCGCGGGCAAAAGCTAGTTGTAGGTATAAATAAAAACATGTCCCAGTGGTTGATACGGTCTCGAGTTAATTTGGAGGGAAAGTCCTAAACATAATTTTCCCTTTATTTCACTAACACGACAGGGGAAGAATCACGGGAGGAGCGATATTATTGAATTAACTCCGATTCTATTTTCGGGACGTTACAACATATTGTATGGGTGTACTCCTCAATGTCGCTTTAGTTGGAAAACTAAGTTAGCTATCAAACTTAATCATACTATTTTTTTATTTATAACAGCCAAGGCTACAATGCGTTTAACCACTGCTTTATTTGCTGTGGCTCTACGCATATTATTTAGATCTTAAAAGTCAATGTACGCTAAGAGGACGTAGCAAAGCATGTGGTAAATTTTTAGTATAAAGGCGTAGCTTATCGAATTTAGTCTAGATAATTATAAAACTTGTATCAAATGGCGTGATTTTATAATACACACGAGCGTTGAAGTAGCTCCGTTAAAATATTGTTTTCAGTACTTCTATCTTTATAATATAAAAAAATCGATGTGCTATATAGACTCCACAAGGGCTGGAGCGATTTTGATGACATTTTCAGGCAATCTACATATATTTAAAAAAAACCCAGCGGTTGATCTTGTGAACTTTGGTACCCGTGCAAAACCGGGGCGGTAATTAGTTATTTATAAAAGACCGGTATCATTTTTGATCCTACGATAATAGTGTCCACTCCAAATGCTAAAAACTGCATTTAAAATGTTTAAGGTCCAGTCAGTGATATTGAATCTGCTTCGCAAATTCAAGCCCGGTCTCTTTATGAAGCTTCTCATAACTTTCTCCTAATAGCTTGAAGGATCTAGCTCTAAGCCTAATAGGCTTACATTCTGCCTTTATAAATTTCAATAATTTTCTGTTAAAACCTCTTGTAAATTAAGCTTGTCGATGATTACTCGCCTTTTTCGAGAAGGCCTTCTTAGCCTTATGATAAGCACTTTACGTACAATAATAAACAGCTTATTGCTTAATCAGTTATCGGAATCATATTATCATTTATCAGCATTACTTTGGTAAAATAATGCTGATAAAATTAGCGTGCTGAAGCAATGGAAACAGTTAGGTTAGCTTTATGCGGCCGCTACCTGCTTACGACCAGGGGCCTTATTTTTGAATCGTACGCAAGCGTAGCGCATGCGAAAGGAGCTGACCTTCGAACGATACTGTTTGGAATAAGGTTCAATATCGTTTGAAAGTCGGCTCCTTTCGCATGCGCTACTTTGCGTACGATTCAAAAATGAGGCCCCTGGTAAATAAGAATATAGCGTATGCAAATCCCGCAATTGGGCCAGCTTAATATATATGGCCTAATCGCCATTTGAGGATAATCGTCCAGCAGTGGTCAGAATTGAAATTGCGGTACATAAGAAGTAGGTACGTATATATATACAATGTGTAAGAAAAGGGTTGAACAATAAATACTAAAGGGTGGGTAAGCACTCATCATTATGAACAACTTTTATCATGGGGCCAACCTTGAAAACTCGAAGCCCCTAAGCCCCCTCCTTATATACGCCCATGCTCATATCCCCTCTATACTCGTATCCCCGTATACTTGTACCTACAAAATAGAACTTACCATTGTCGGCGTTGTCTCGGTCGGGTCCGCTGTCGTGTTCCGACTCCGACTCGTCCCAGATGGTGTCATTGGCGATCTTCTGCCGCGAGCACTCGATCCAGTAGCCGGGGGTCGGTATCAGGCTGTGAGGGTACTCCTCGCAGAATTCATCTAGAAACAGACACCAGAGTGACAAACTCGAAATGGTCTTAAAATTCGATGACGAAAAAAAATTATCTTTAATTATTTTTTGTAGTTGAGAAGCTAGGTTTGTAGTTGACAAGCTAGGTTTGTAGTTGACGAGCTAGGTATGTAGTTGACAAGCTAAGTTTGTAGTTTACGAGCTAGGTTTTACCATGTTAAGTAACGATGTGAACGAAAATAGCACTTAGCCTAGAATGGAAAATGGCTCTATCGGAACACACCGCGGTGCTTGGCAGTAATATTTCAACTGAAGCGCGGTAGCCAACCATTTAGTCACTATACTAGAATACAACCAAGTCATGGTACCCTCACGATATTTTCTTTCACCAACAGCTCAAGCTCATCAGTATTTGAGCCCATGCCTTTAAGTTATTTTTTTCTAATTATTAAGCGCGTTTGCGTGAGTCCGGCCCCTCCGCTTTCCTTGCTTCCGCGTACGGAGTCACGGAACTTGTCACTCAAATCTTACCAGCCACTGGTGACAGAATCTGTGTTCCGTACGCGTCGGAGGCTTATAGTGTGTGGTCGGCTGCCTGTACGGGTGAGAATCAACCAGCAAAACCGGAGAGGCAAAGGGGTTGGGACGATATTTTATGTAGTAAAGTCTTCTCGGAACTCCGCGAGGCAAGCTCTGGAGCCACACGTGCTCGTCTGAATGCCGCAGCTGTGCCAGAGTCGGGCGCCTGGTTGCATGCCTATCCTTCTCCTCAATTGGGCACGCTTCTGGACAACGACTCTGTGCGGGTGGCGGTGGCACTCAGACTGGGCTGCCGTGTTTGCGAGCCCCATACTTGCGTTTGCGGCACTTGCGTGGGTTCGAATGGTCACCATGGTCTCAGCTGTGCTCGAAGTGCGGGTCGGCGGCCTCGGCACCATGCTTTGAACGAGATCCTGAGGCGCGCTCTTGTGTCAGCTGAAGTGCCTTCAGTGTTGGAACCCCCGGGATTGTCCCGGGCTGATGGTAAGCGTCCAGACGGGCTTACTTTGGTCCCGTGGCAGAGGGGTCGGTGCATTGTTTGGGATGCCACGTGCGTGTGCACTTTCGCTGCTTGCCACCTCCGGGGATCCCAGCAACGTGCCGGTTCCGCTGCAGAGTTGGCCGCAAAGGGCAAGAGTCGTAAGTATGCCGATTTGGCCCTGGCCTACGACTTTGTCCCCTTTGCTGTGGAAACGGCGGGCCCGTGGTGTGCCGATGCAAGGAAATTCATAGGGGACATCGGGCAGCGTCTGAGAGAGAAAAGCCGGGACCCCCGCGCTGGGTGGTTTTTGACGCAGCAGATTTCTCTGTCCATCCAGCGCGGTAACGCCGCCGCTATAATGGGCACGTTTGGGCAGGGTGCATTACGGGGGGGAATTTTTGACGAATAATGTTTTCGCATTGAGATTTAATTTTAAATTGTATTTAGTTTAGTTGAATTTAGTTGTAATGTGTATTATTAAGTAATTTAAATTAATTATTTTATATTATTTGTATTTGTAATTTTGACGTGCGAACTGAAAGCGCTTACTATACATAATACATATTATTATATTATCATCTACAACTATATTCGTAGCGCTCGTGGCGTAGCAGCCGTAGCACGTCTACGCATGACATTAGTCAGTTTTATCACATGTTTACCACCATGGCGAACGCTACCAAAGAAGAAATATAAGAACTACAACGCTACCTTGGAAAAAAAACAGAACAAGAATCAGCCAGTCTGTGGATTGGTGACCTTAAGTTTTATATCATATTTTGAGACTGATCAAAGTCGAAGAAGTTCGGGAAAACTGAATCCGTCAGAATGTTACTTTCAGGCAATATGTGATATGTGAGTGAAAGGGGACAAAAATAATATCGATGTTCCTGGAATAGAGCCCGGACATTTACAATTCTGTGTTTAGGAAACGCTGACAGTATGTATTTATAACAAACAACTTTTTATAGGATACTAGAGGTCCCCCGCGACTTCGTCCGCGTGCGGAAGAAATTCGGACCGCTCCCAAAACTATCATTCCGAGCAAACTCTACCAACTCTACCGACTCTACCGACACGACCGACTCTACCAACTACCCCCCCTCCCCCCCCCCCCAACTTCCCTTCCTTTGAATGAACTACCCAAATATCAATTTTCATCACTATAACCTAACCTAACCCAACCCCCCCTCCCCCCTTTGAATGAACTACCCATACAGTATACAAATTTTCATCACTATAACTTCAAAAATAAAGAACTTTCCATACAACATTCCAGCCCCCCTTTCCCCCCCCCCCCCCTTAAATCGTCCCTGTCACAGCATTGTTTATTTTAAATGAACTATCCAAATCCAAATTTTCGTGACTTAAAGTCCAAAAACAAAGGACTTTCATACATACTTTCCCCCTTTTTTTCCCCCCTTGGGGGTTGAATTTCGAAAAATCCTTTCTTAGTACACCCCTCCGCGTTGAGACGAATACACCCTCCAAATTTCAAGCCTGTACGACCAGCGATTTGGGCTGTGCGTTGTCTGTCAGTCAGTCAGTCGGGACAGAGCCTTTTACTATATTAGATACGTGTATTCGTCAGTATACTGTAAACCCTTCCTATAATTTTCTACTCTTCTTATTTTCATTGTATGTTCTACCTTTGGCATAATCGGCCTAATTATAGAAGATACATATTAAGAAAAAGGGATAAACCTACACCCAATACTTTTTTGGACATTATTACGTGGGATAAGGGTGGATTCAATGGACTTTGGTAGAATATCTTGTTACGGAGCGGCTTCGGGTTTTTTGCGAATCCCTAATTGAATGTCAAGCAAACCAAACTTAAACAAATCCCTTGTCGTTCACTCTGAGCTGGATAAGGTATTTCAAAAGTCCTATAGTTAATCCTTTTATCGCAGTTCAAAGACTTATAGGTCTTACCTTTTTTATCCATTATTAAAAAACTTTTCCATCTATTATTAGAATAGATCGAAAAGTAAGGAGATTCTTTATAGTTGACAGGCTAAGTATTAGTGGCTCAGAATCATTGCAAAAGGGATGGTGAGCACGCAGAGAAATTTACTTTTCTCTGTGAGCACGCAACATGATTGGTTCAGACAAACTGTGATTTGACACCTTTCTGCGACTGAAACCCGTGTTAGACAAAACGTTACAGGCGTCAGTTACAAGTAACCTTGGTAATTGTTTACCGTATAGACAGAAAAGGTAAACCTTACCAAAACTATAGCTTTAACATTGTCTACATGTTAAGAAATTCTATGGTAACTTTGCTATATCTATACCTTGTTGAAGTTCGGGGAAGTGCTGTCAAGACAAGTATAGCTGAACTTTAAACTTTACAAAATAAAATAATTTAAACTATCTTCAACTACCACTACTTAACGCAAACTAAAAAAATTTACAATGAAACAAAATTAATGAACATAAAACAATGATATTATATAAATATAAGGAAGGAGATATGTCATATCGCGCCCTCAAATGGCCCCATGAAAACGGCCTTAGGGACTCTCTCACCTGTCTGCGCTTACTAAGCGAGACGCGCGCTATCCCTTTTGCTCTCATAAAAGTGCTATCTTCTTTCGCACTCTGGCGTAACTCGTAAGCATGACGGCACGGGAGACATTTTCAAAAGTTGTTTTATTACGCGATGACGCATCTTTCGTAATCTTTGACATAAAACAATTATACGCATATAATAGTTGCATTTTTATACGAAAAACGATTAATAAACATGTTCACACTAACATGCTGTTCACTAAATGGAAACAAAATGTTTCATACCCCTGCACTCGCCGCCGTAGCTTCATTGTTCTGCCGAAGATCCGAACGAATTACGGCAAAACTATGAATACGTTTGAGGGTGCGCGCCTTTATAACAAAATACCCTCGGAAATAAAAATAAATTACTTGTTCAATGCATTCAAAAAGATACTTGCCGAACTTATTATCAAAGACAAGTTTAATAAAAAATGCAAGTTAAGCTCAGATCAGATGGATTTGTGTTATTTGTCAATTTGTTTTAATTGTACCTACATTAATGTATTAATTTGATTTGCATTGTATACCTATTATGTGTTATAAATGTATATTAGCTAGATCTTGTGACAATGAACTACATAAAAATATCATAGCAGTGTCCTCATGGAAGTGATGTAATGTCTTATATAAACCTTACTTACGCAGTGTACCATACGTTTAAAACTTTCAGTGATTTAAGCAAAGCGAATTTTCTTTGCTCTTTTTCTAATAGTATAATATACATCGTAATTTAGTAAATATTGTACTCGTACTACTTTATTTGGTAATAAACTATTTCTATTTCTATCGTTTTTTTGTATATCTATTGTAAATCCATAGAAACAAAAAACTATAACAACAAACTCAAACCTTAAGGTATAAAGGTAAGTAGGTAATTATTTAAATCCATTACAAATACACTTTTAGGTCGTTAAAACTAGTAGTAAATAGATAACTTTGAAGCAAGTAGCTAGTTGCAAAATTATTATAGCAACATCAGGTCACATTGTTTAAAATATCACGGTTCTAAAGTTATTTTATGTGCCTGCGGGGCTAAAGTGGCTTCTTTAGCCTCGCTGCGCGGAGCGAAAGGAAACACTTCCTCCCCGCAGCAGCAAGTAAATTCGTATACACACCACGGGAGCAAGTACAGAAACCTCAGATCTCAAGTTATACATGAGATCTGAGGCATTCTTTCTTTACTTTTGCTCCCTAGGTGAGTAATCTACTATTTCAGTCTGCCCATGAACATGGTGCGTGCAACAGCGCTGAAATATAACATTGAAAGTAGTTTATGTATGTAGAGTAGCACTGACACGACATTCGAGCATTGACATATACAATACAAATGAATGTACACACAAGAGAGCCCCCATTCCTGTTAATATTTTCTCTTAACATCTCTGAAAAAATCTGGTGCCAGTGATATTGCTGCAAAGGTTCGAGAGTACTGAATAAAATATTTACTAGCTCTGTGGACATGGGAAAAGGCGTAGCTTCACAAAATCGCTGTGGCTTGTGTTACTCACTAGGTAGGTACTGGTAGGTTTTGGTAAGTTGGTTAAAACTGTCATCAAGTTGAGCTGGGGCCGTTATGTGGCAAAAAATTAGGGATAACTGTAGAATTTGTAAAAAAAACGTTTAGGTGAATGTAATTTTTTTGTCGCAATAAATGTCTATATTTAGTGGGAACAAGTTGCCTTGACTCGTATCTGTTTTAATGTAAGTTGTAACCTAGTGAGTAACATTACATGTGAGCCAATAAGTACTGCTGTGCTGTGTGTGTGCTGTGGTTCTACAGAATGTACTGACGATGTTCTTGCCAAGCTTTACTACAGTGTGACTGAAAATCTGGTTCAGTTTAGCTAGTGGGACTAAAGAATTAGCGCTACTTTGAACCGACTTCAAAAAAGCTATGTTCAACTGTATGTTTTTTTAATGTATGTTCATTGTTCACTGATTTCTTCGTCATTTAGTGGACCGATTTTGAACTTCTTTATTTGATTGAAAGAGGGTCCCATAATTGTTTGAAGTCAGTTGTGTTTTTTATGTTTCATATTATATTTAAAGTACCAACCTATAGAGCATCTGATATATCTGATTAATTCAACAGATGAGTTCAAAAACTCATATTCTCTCTGTCAAAAAAAAAAACTACCTATCTTGACCTGTATTTTTACCTAGTACCTAGGGTCCTAGGTATCTCACAAAGCGGCTCAATTATGTAGGAACGACTTAATTGCAAGTTAGACTTCTTCATTTTTCACATCGTCGTTTTCCTTCTTTTAATTCTTCATTCTTCTTAGTGTGTTGATACATGAGTCGCCGTTCACTGTAAGGTAGAACACCAAACTATATGGTAAAGGCTTGGCGTTCATACTTAGAGTGAACCGCACTCTCATCATTCTTCTTGTCTTCTTGTCTTCGTATCTTGTTAATGTAGTCACTATATCATCATCATCAGCCAGAAGACGTCCGCTGCTGGACGAAGGCTTCCGCCATAATAAGGAGGGGTTGCCGTAATCCATAGGCAGGTGGTTACAGGTGGCTTGGAGATCGCAGAATGCTATCATAATGCTAGTTATATTACGACTACGCAGTAATAGAACTCGATGGTTTTTACGATAAAATAATTTACGGCGTAAAATTAGGCTACAGGGATAATAATATCAAATTTTTGTCTAAAATATTGTTAACCTTTACCTTTGGGACACGTATGTGCTTCAGTTGTGAACGGTTGCTACATTACTCTATGTTATTTGCTCTTTACAGTCTATAATAAAATTAGGTGCAATTATTATCAATCAGACCAGCTATTAAAGTTACAAATTGATGTAAAATTGGTTCTGTAAAAGCATTCTATTCCAAAGCATTAAATACGAAATTGGTTCGCGGAGAGTGCTTCATTTCTCACAACACAAATATCTGGTGACCTACTACGAGTACCAATTCACTTCATCAAAGAGCACAAAGAAATATTAATTTGCGTTCCACGGAAAGGGTTCCTATATTTTAAAGCTTGGTACAAAGCTAGGGGTTTCTTTTTGAGATAATACAAATTGTGACCTAGTTTTAAACACATACAGTGCGCGCTCTTTACAAACTGAAGTTGGCTGCAAACGACAAAAATGTGCCAAAAACACGGGAACATTTGTGGGTAATGTATAAAAAAGAAAAGGTAAAATGATAAAAGCCCTGAGTTTAAATGGTTCGTTTTATGAACACGTACGCCCCATTTACAACTTGAGTCGGGAAACACTGAGCTTAATACAGTAAATGCGAAAAACTGGATTCAACAGATTGTTTGTAGCAAATCAAGGGTTACATAGGGACATAATAGATCATGTACAATGTGTAACAAAAAGGTTCAACAATACGAAAGGGTATGTATGTACTCATCATTATGAGTAACACTATGGGGCCAACCCTGCCCTGGAATCGTGAAAAAAAACAGCTATTCCATACATTTTGTCCAAGGACAATGAAATTTTTGGATAGAACAGCTGATTTTTTTTCCGCGATTACAGGCGTGGCCCCATAGTAAAAGTTGTTCCTAATGATGAGTACATACATACCCTTCCGTATTGTTGAACCTTTTTGTTACACATTGTATAATGTAGGTATGCTAGTAAGCTAACGTTCAGTTTATATCACACAGTATAATTTTTATAATCTACACAATAAGTATAAGTTATACACAGTTATTGTTAACCAAACCTCTTAGAACTGACTTTTAAAGTTGAAGGAAAACGTAAACGAAACCTGCATAAGTCCCGAGAAGAAATTCTATTGGGTATGTGAACCCATCAACCCGCAATTGGGCCAGCGTGGTGGATATGGCCCAATCGTCCTTCGAGGTTAGACTTAAGTCCAGCATTAGAGTATTAGAAAGGTTTATTATGCTATAGATAACCTAGCAGCATCTCGTAGGATGTTTGCTACATCATATAACACAATAACACTTTATTGTCACCATAGAAATGACATTACAAACAATACACTACAGATGGGCACAAAAGGCGGTCTTATCGCTATAAGCGATCTCTTCCAGACAACCCTCGGATCATAATTAACGACTTATGTTCTACTCTCGCCTGGTGATAAAAAATAGAGTGTCCACCTCGGGATCAACATTAATTTCTCGCTCGAGTGGCGTACTTAGAATCCTTCACTCCGCTCTGGATTCAAAGAAACACTCTCACCTTAAAAATAGTTGAAAACTATTTAAAAAAAAAACAAAAAACAATAATAAAATAAAATTACTACTATTAAGAGGTTGTAATTATGTAACTCACATATTTCCTTAGTATTTATTGAACTAACAACTAAATATAAAATAAAAACAGTTAAACTACCTAATTAAAACTAAACTAAAATTAAAAAGAAATACGATATAAGAAACCGTTTAAAGTATCTATAGGTAGCAAATGAGCTATAGATAGTTTAAACGGTCTCTTATTTATTATTTATTTGATTCTTTAGAGGTTGTTAGGACATTTCCTATGCGCAGGTGGCCTAGCGGTACAAATGTTTCATATGTCCTTGTTGCGTAAGGCCAAAATGTCCCATGTCTTTATCCATAGCATATTCGTGTATAAGTAGTCGCACTCATTTGTATTGCTCATGCTGCTCTGGAAGGTGTAATGGTAGCTGCGAAATTTTAATCTTGTCTGACGCGACGTAATTTTGTCTGTCACTCATACCTTACGCAGGGCTGGGCGGGATATAATAAAGGGCGTTTGTTTACGTCGCTACCCCGAGTCGTACTCATATAATGTAAATAATAAAACATCTGTCAAGTGCACGTCGCGACACGCTTATGGTAAGGTTCCGTAGCAAATGAGAAATACACTACCATCACAGAGCGTGTTTTAGCATGCAATGTTGTTTTTTGAGTTTCCCAAAGCATTTAAGGCCGGGCGCATACGACGAGAAAAACCGTTAGAAAAACCGTCCGGTTTTGCCCGAAGACGCTCCGTGCATACAATTTGTACTAGCTCCCGCATACTGTAAGAAATTTCTTGATACGCCCGTCTCGCTCGCACCAGTTGATTCTGCGCAGTGTGTTTCGGTCGGTCCGGCGCCTGTCGGGTGCCGTGCCGAATCAATGTGCGACCACTCTACATGTATTGTTACGGCATTTGTCACATTGCAGGGCGTGGGTTAAAACCCCAAAACTAAGATTGGACTGCTAGTGCAAACATTGTAGTAAAATCACCATAGCATAGTATTAACGAAATTTTTAGTACGCGGGAATACTAACTCTCAAATAGAAAATTTGGTGTCAAGCATGGTATTTGCTTGTCGGTTAAATAACTGGCAAAGACGTGGTACTTCCCCAGGTTGACTAGAGTTCTACCCCTACAAAAGATTGGTCGTTTAAATCTGGTTAATGGTTGTCCTGACATCATTTTTATAAAATTTATACCTAATCCACTTGAAAAAAAAGCTACACTGGTGTCGATTCTGTTGCACCGCTCACTAATCTGACAGGACTAAAATTATACGCGTCTCATTTCATTTCAATATGTTAGAAAAGGATGTCAACAGGTTTCGTCCTGTCAAATTAAGTTTAGTTTAGTGAGCAGTGCAACAGAATCGACACCATTATAAGGTTACTTTAGTTTGCTACGGAGCCTTAAAATACCAGCATGTATCGGGCTGATCTCTTATTTACGTATGTCGCCATTCACAGAAAGAGTAAAAAGTTAATTTAGTTTGCGTGTTTTACTTTACAAAATATTATTATTTACTTTTTCTTCGAGATCGCTTTGATTTGCAAGCAATGTAGATGCTGTATAGATAGAAAGAGTTGCAACTAGGTTTATTTACATTTTCACAAATTCCAATGCAAAGGTAGCCAAAGTCAATTTATTTTAGAATTCAAAGCAGGTAAAATATTTACAATCCATTTAAAATCTGTCTTGATATGAGTAAATAAAATTTGTCTTTGACTGGTACTATGTATTTAATAGAATATATTTGTTTTGCTTTCTTTTGCGTTTAAGAAGCAACAAATGTTTATTTATTTATTTACTTAATACTTTATTGCATACATATATAAATATACATAAATGTACAAAAGGACGTCTCGAACCTAAGACCCTAAAGGTAAAGTTAAACAACGTTAGTTAATATTGCGCACTTCAATTCTGTATTAATCATCATCAGTCAGAACACGTCTACTGCTGAGCGAAGGCCTCCCCCTTAATAGGGAGGGGGTTGCTATAATTCCCACGCCTGGCAAACGTCATATGGGGATCGCAGAATGCTCACCACCGTCAACCGAGAGGACGCTGCTGCCCGTCCTCCGGTTGTTCTGGATGCAGTTTTAGGTCATACCTAGGTCTACTAGTATTTCGCAACGTTAAATGACGATTAACAATCGTCATTAAACTTTTTAATTTTTAAGTAACGCCCTGAATGCTTAAGCATTTTATAGTAGTTAAAGGGATGCGGAATATAATATTTTACTGTCTAGAATAATAACCCCCTTTAAGAGCAAGGCCTTCGTCCAGCAGTGGACGTCTTCTGGCTGATGATGTGTTCTATCTACAATAGTATTATATGGGAGTTCGGAATAATGTTCATTGTGTTGACACGGCTTTGACCAATGCCGTCCCCGTGTGATGGCTGCCGTTTCGTTCTCCACAAATCATTATTTTGTCAAGTGTCTACAAATAAAACGAGTTTGCTAAACAAGGATTTTTGCAGTTACTTTTACTTTTCTGATTTTTGTATTTTGCTTTGTGATCTCCTTGAATTAGGTGATGGAAAATTATTTGAAAACACACAGATTGTTTTTGTCGGGATCAGCGCGGGATAATTGAACTACGGTACGATCCCGGAATTTCAACCCACAACCTCACGATTTCAAACTATTTAGGCTAAACTAAGGTACGAGTGTATGTGTCCCATACTATAATAAAATGAGCTATGGAAAATGACGACAACGATTGTCGATTTGAAAACACCCAGATTGTATCTATCTGACGGGATAAACCTGGTTTAAACAATAAAAATGAAGTCAAACCGGTTTTGGAATCGCAAACATGAAACATTGTCGTTTTATTTACCTCCTGGCCTTCTAATAATAGAATGGGCAGGAGGGAATCAGTTTATGCAGATTCTATTCAAGCTCACCAAAATTGCAATCTATGTGCCAGCATCATTGAGCTAATATCTATAGAGTCACTAACGTGCTAATAAATTAATATTTGGAAAAAAAACATAAACCGACTTCTGGACTAAACCTATATATTAAGTAAAAACATAAAAAGTAGAAAATAATATTTTAATTACTTCAAAGCAAAGAGCATTAAAGGAAAATTTACGTAATTATTGGTACTATATACCTTTGCCAATAATTTATAATCAGATGTTTTTGATTCGGTACATTGAACTATACACGCGACATACCGTCTAAATTCGAACAATTGTGAACTATATCATGTACAACGGCACTCGGTCATTTTTTGACTGTTTTCACTTAAGCCGCGTTGACACGATCCGAGTCAGCTCGGTCCGACCGCACTCGTACGAGTAAGCTTCAAACGAGTGTACTAGGATTGCTGTTGACATTACATGAACTATGTAATGTCAACACGGATCGTTTTCTTCATTATTTTCGTTGTTGCTCACAGTCAAATCTAGCTGTATCACGGTCAAACCACTTTGGTTTTCTATTATCCGCCATTTTATTTCACTACTCGTATACGAGCTAGCTCGGAAAAGTAGAGCGCGGTCCAAGTATACTCAGATCGGACAACATCATCCGAGTGCGCTCGGAGTCTCGGTTGCCACAATACGAGTGGCATCCGAGTAGGTATCCGAGTGGGATCAGACCGAGCTGACTCGGATCGTGTCAACGCGGCTTTAGAGATTGTGACTCTTTAGATATTAGCTCAATGGCCAGCATTGTTGTTTATGAGAGTTTTCAGAAAACGCCTTGAGGTCGAAAAATTTAATTTTATTAAAGGTTTTGTCGATTACTACGTAGTTTTTTAAGTATTGTTTGATTTTTGTAATATAGCTACTTAGTTGTATTTAATAAACGCGTTTGTAAAAAAACCGTAAATAAAATAAAGTCGTCAAACTCGCGTTGAACTCGCACAAAGAGGGTACTGCACTACCATAATGGAACAACCGAAAATTGCTCTAACGAAAACATAAATATTGGAGGACATTTTACACACAGCACCATCTAGCCCCAGACTAAGCAAAGCTAATATGGGGAAAATTTAAATAGCTTAAATCAGATTGAGGGACAATCATAGCATTGTAGTTCAAAATGTTTGGGTGTATTTTTGTTTGCGTTGCCTTAGAATGTTGTTTTTTTTACAGCTTTAAAGGACATTAGGCCTAGGTACGTATAATTTAATAAGCTCAACTAGATATCTTCACGCATTCCTGTGAAAAAGGGTCCTGACAGACCGACAGACAAACGGACAACGAAGTTATCCTATAAGGGTTCCTATTTTTTCTTTTAATGTACGGAACCTAAAAAATCAAATATCAAAAGCTATTTTAAATAACGACTTAGTAAATCTCTTTTATATTTTCCTTTTACAACGATAACTTACTTGATGTTGATGGAGTAAGTAAACTTTATCATTACCGTTTTCCACAACGGAAATAAATCCCTAAAACGTAGCCCGTGAATTAGTATAAGATTTGATAGTCTTTAAGTCTGGGAAGAAAGAGACCTTGACATAAATCAGACTGATAGACATGACAAAACGATAAGACTTTCTTAGTTTTCTACGAAACCTTTGAAAGTCTTCGTCATCTCCTGTTACTCTCCAAGAGAGCACTCAGCAGTGTTATGTCTGATTCAACTTACCACAGATGCAAGCGTGTGAGCCTTTTATAAACTCCGTGCTTTATCGTCCACTTGAAGGTTTAATTAATATTTCAATGTTTGTTTTGGCCTCCGGCAGGCAGAGAGAATTACAAAGCTGTCTTTCTGGGATTTTAATATCATATTGTGTTGGTACAGTGAGTCTGGCGGAGCTTTTTGTTTATGTATTTGTTTGTTTATTTTCATACCTACCTGCATTGTTAATTTTAAAGTTTGGGTTTATTTTGTTGCGTAGCTTTTTTGCGCTCTATATTTATAAAAAATATATAGGCAGACAGGTATTTTTAAAAAGATCTTATGAATCTTGTGAGCAAACTTATTGAATCACCCTTATTACCATTGACTTAATACCTATAGTCACAAACGTGCAGAAAAAAAACACACCAAAACTTTTTAAACTACTTGAACTACGATAAGACACAAGCGCTCAAGCATACATTGAACACTATATAAGCAACATAACGTCTAAATTCGAACAACTGTGAACTATATAATGCACGTATAGGTATGTACAACGGCACTCGGACGTTTTTTGTCTGTTTTCACTTAGATATTGTGACTCTTTAGATATCAGATCAATGCTTATTAATGACAAACTACTTCTAAATAATGTCAATAATGTTATTGTATACAATATGTAACAAAAAGGGTCAACAATAATGAGGGGTGTGTATGTACTCGTCATTATGAACAACTTTTTTATGGGCCAACCTTGAAATTGCGACAAAAGCAGCAGTTCCATACATTTTGTCCAAGATCAATTAACTTTTTGTATGGAACAGCTGTTTTTTTTAAAATCTTTTCTAGTACACCTCTACGCACCAAGACAAATCCAAATTTCTAATCTGTACGACCAGCCATTATGAACGACGAAGATGCTATAATATTTCATGTTAAGATAAAAATTGCTCGCCATACAATTTTGAAATGTATAGTTATTTATCTTCATCACTTGTTCGTCATTTGTTATGTATGAATAGTGATATTGAATAATGTAATATTGTAGCATCTTCATGGTGTGTGACGGCTTTTAGGCTTTGCGTTGTCTGTCAGTCAGTCAGTCAGTCAGGACAGTGATTCTTTTAGTATTGCTCGTAGGAGATTAGTTTCAATTTTAAATGTAGTTGCCAAAAATACATTATTTTCGGCCTTAAATAAAAAATACTGCTTAAAAAGATTTACAAGATACCTCACAATTGATATAAAAAAGTGTCAATGAAAGTATCTACCCTGGAATGCCTTGCCTGGCTGTCAAGGCATTCCAGCTTTGATACTTTTGTGTCGGCAAAATTTAGTGAATTTCATTTATGTTTGTAAATACGTAAATATTGTACGGTTTTGTATCGTCGCAAGTTGGATATTTTCTTGCCAAAAGTTGATTACTCAAAGAAATTCTAGAGTTGTTTTATAACTAGACTTTACAACTATATACGCATTTGTGTCGAGTGCCTATTGTCAAAAAGACAGAAGAAGAAAGGTTATTTGAATTTACATTGCCTACAAGAGTTATAAATTTAATGATTACAATTCGCTATTCTGATACAAATACCTCAGCGTAATAATGATGTAATCGTTTTGGTAATAGCTACTCCAGTACGTTATACTACGTAATAAGTAGGTACGCATAAGTTACACTTGGACGAACTGGCTTTGTTTAAGGCGAGCTTGTAGCAATTTTTAACTTTTTTTAAATGTGGGAATACTCAATGAACCAATTTTTTTTAAAAATTAATATTGATCATATGTTTTAGCTTTTTGTTTTTTTAAAAACGTGATTTTGAATGTTTAACACGATAGAAAAAAAACAAAGTAGTCACTAAATCGGCTTTTCGATTAGCTAGAACTAAGAAAATACATAAGAAAACCACGTAAAATGTATACTAATAGATATAATGTAGTATTATTAAGATTACAGTATTTCTTTGTTATCTTTTTCAAAACAAAGGAAAACCTACTAAATTTAGTAATTCAAGCACTCGCGCCTTCTCTCTCTCACTCAGACCTACCGTTTAGTGCCTATCGTTTACCCGCCTGGACATACCTCGCTACAAGCGAGCCTTAAAACATATCTTAGGGCGAAATATGATATGAATAGTCAGTATTCAAATAGGTGAACGAGCGGCACATTAACTCCGCAATAGAGCTTTATGAACTTACTTACGAAATAAAAGGTGCCAAACAAAATGTTATTGTATTCAGTTAAAGTTCAGCTATTAATCACTGTACTTATTCATAACACCTTACAGGTAAATCATAAATGATTTAGTATTTTCGAAGTTCTTAAGAGGGAATCTAATCTGCGATTCTCCATACAAACGTATTCCCCTATTTCCTTCCTGGATAATGCCTCTAGAGCAATGAGTTTTTTTTAACTAAAATCTAGGTCAGTTATACTCAGCACAAGATGAATCTATGATGACACGAGCGCACATTTTTCAACGAAAATGAATCTAAGTTAGGTAGACTAATTAGGCAAAAAGCAATTACGTACATTTCGAGAATCTGTTTCAGATAGAGTAGAGTAATAGTAGGGTATATTATGATACAAATGTATCTATGCTATATTGGCTGTAAGTATGCTATGTTGGTAATTACACTCGAGGCGGTACAAAGTGCGCGAGCCGCAGGCTAGTGCGATATGGAAGCCGCGAGAGTAATTACCAAAAGCACACGCGCTCCAAACGACGTTTTTCATCACACTTGCGAGGATAAAACATACTTCAATTTGTTATTAACTTTTCGATAATAATCAACCACACAGCGAAAACGTCAACAAATTAGTATTTGCGGAAAATGACGCGCAAGTCAGCGATGCGCGCGCAGGTGTCATTTTCTTTCGCCGCATAAAAACACTTTGTTGGTATTACAAAAAAAATACTATAATACCCGGCTATATTCAAAATGCTTCATATCATCATCATCAGCCTGAAGACATCCACTGCTGAACGAAGGCCTCCCCCTTAGACCGCCACACTGTACGACTACCTGCCATTTGCATCCACCGGTTGCTCGCGACTTTTACAATGTCGTCGGTCCACCTAGTGGGAGGCCGCGCCTACGCTGCGTCGTCCGGTTCGCGGTTTCAGAGTCACACAACGGGCAATGGAGAGAGCTATGCTTGGAGTTACTTTGCGCGATGCTTCATATAGATACATATAATTTACAGGGAGGTAAAAACTTAACTTAAACGGGTTATACCTATTATAACACTAGTGCTGTAATGTAAAGTAAAAAGCACGCGTGTACCAAGATATTACCTTGGATTATGAGCCTAAAACCGATGTAATAAGATCCACTTTACGAGCAAGTGTGATGAAAAAGAAATATAGCGTTATTATTCACGAAGTTCACAGTAACCTATTGCATAAATAACCGCCCTCTACGCGGACTTCGTCGCGTCTTTTACAAATTGATCTGCATTTCTTTACTAAATTTGTTCACTAGAGACTATCCCAGGCAACGTAGACTACGAGTAGATGTGTTTTGTGTCGCTATGCATAAGATAAACATGAAAGGAAGAGATGAGGGTCGCTGAAAACTTTTCCCGAGCGAGGTGTAATCTACAACGGATTTTTACCCTACCTTAAATCTCACAGAAAATGTATCGTTTCAAGTAAATTTCGTCTACACGTCATTACATTATAGTACATTATGATAAAAGTGTGCTATGTTGGTCATTACACTCTCTGCTTCCTTATCGCGCTCGCCTGCGACTCGCGCGCATAATACTGCCTCTAGTCTAATGACTAACATAACACAAGAGTTTCATACGACTGTTTTCATCACACTTGCGAGGAAAAAGTAAACTTTTTTTGATAATAATCAACCACACAGCGAAAACGTCAACAAACATTTGCGGAAAATGGCGCCCAAACCAGCAATGCGCGCGCAGGTTGGCTTTTACTTCAGCGGCATAAGAACTCTTTGTTGGTATTACAAAAAAACTGTAAGTATTACCCGGCTATATTAAGATTGCTTCGTATACATACGTCTAATTGCAGTCACGTACAAACTTGACTTTACCGGGTTATACCTATTATATCACTAGTGCCGTAATGTAAAGTAAAAAGCACGCGTGCGTAATAGCTTGGATTATGAGCCTAATCCCGATGTAATAAGATTCACTTTACGAGCAAGTGTGATGAAAATATAAATAGTCGCACCCCCAGTTTATTAAAGAGCCGTGGTAGCCTAGTTGGGAGACCACTCGACTTGAATCGTGAGGTTGCGGGTTCAAACCCAGGGCCCGTGCCATTGAGATCTTTGGAGTTTATGTACGGATTTTCATACCACTATTAGTTTTACGGTGAAGGAAAAGATCGTGAGCAAACGTGCATACGACCGGAGAAGAAATTCAATGGCGTATGTGAATACGCCAACCCGCAGATGGGCCAGCGTGGTGGCTAATGGAACAGTCGTGGCTTAGCGGTGTCGTAACTAGCCTTTCATGCACCCGGTGCGAGCTTATACACCACATTTTTTTATTAATGTCTAAAACTTTAAGGGGTCATTGTAATCATCATTATGAACAACTTTTCCTAAAAGACCAACCCTAAAATCGCAAAAAACAGCTGTTCCATACAAGAAGTTCATTGACCATGGACAAAATGTATGGAACAGCTGTTTTTTTTGTTCGCGATTTCATGGTTGACCCCATAGGAGAAGTTGTTCATAATGATGAGGACAAAGACCCCTTAAAGTTTTAGACATTCATAAAAAATAGTGGTGTATAACTGCGCCCACACATGATCCAAAACTTGGTCCTGGTCTGGTTATTTCTGCTCCCCAGGGTCAGCGCCCTGTGCCTGGGCACCACTAGCACCGCCCTAGATACGGCACTGGGCCTTAGTCTATCAGTAGAATATTCAAAAGGCTTTATGCTTCAGTTTATTGGCTTAAACGCGCAATGAGTAAAGCATAATATTTAGCCAAAATCGTATCGTATTTCTTCGCAACGATGAGATGAACAAGTCATTCACTGACCTATCATAATCTTAAGTGAATGACGCATCACGCTACTCTTGCTGATAACAGTATAAAATTGTATAGAATGTTGTTGTATTGTATAAGGTGTACATAGAGATAAGTTAAACTTAAATATTTGATACGAGGCGGCCCTTCCTGTGCGGGCCGCGGTCGCTCGCTGTACATTATTATTAGGAAAGTTTTTACCTTTCCCGCATCTCTGTAAACAGAGTGCGGCCGCCGGAAATTGAGTTTCCTTGCATTTCATTTCACGGACGGTGAGCGACGTCATTGTCAAATCGTAGCGAACCCTCGCAGACTTTGATGGACGTCTGGGATCGGTAATAAATATGTCTAGGGCTGTTCCCATTGGGGAGCAATATCGGTGATTGGACTTTTTGTAGCGAATTCTTAACAGCTTAAAAAATATTGATGCTCTTCAAGGCCGAAGGGAAAAGTTAATGTTAATGGAACAATGCTATGGAATGCCAACAATAATCACATCACGCTAATATTATAAATGCGAAAGTTTTTGGTATTTGTTACCTCTTCACGCCAAAACGGCTGAACGGATTCAGATGAAACTCTGAATAGAGAAAGTTTATTTCCCGAAATGACATTTAAAGGCAATTTTTTTACCATCATGACCATCATCACGCAGCTGAAACCACCAGGAGCTGCTAGTTAATTATTAATTGAGATTTTATACGAGCTGTCGTATCTTTTTCTTCTAAAATCGTATCTAATCCCAACTAACATCTTAGCTGTAAAACGAGAGCGTGAAAGGATGTTTTTTTTAGGCTTTGACACCAAGTTATAAGAATAGCAAATCTATTAAAATTACGGAGTTGTCTCCACGGATCCCGGGATCGGATCGAGTTAGCCACGGATCACGGAGAGTTTTAACCACCGATACCGTGATCCGTTTCCCTCGCAAAAACAAATGAATATTTTACCCGCTGATTACGGTAACATTCACTCATCATAATGAACAACTTACCACATGCAACCAACCAGAAAACGTGAAAAAAGTCAGCTGCTCCATACATTTTTTCGTTCGTAAAAGCATTTTTTGTATGGGACTGTCCATTGATGGTCCTCTAAGATAATGCCCATGAATTGAATGTCGCCCAGAACTGGTTTGAATAACAACAGAGTCAATTTATCGTTGATTTATATATATATAAATCTTTTAGGCAAGCGTGCTCCATCGTAGACTGCATCTTCGTTTATCATCAGACGAGATGGCAGTCAAACGCAACCCTATAAATAAATAAATTAAAAATTTACCGTGATCATTTTTTTTTAATTTCTTGTAGCTACGGATACCGTGATCAGCGGGTAAAATATTCATTTGTTTTTGCGAGGGAAACGAATCACGGTATCGGTGGGTAACACTCTCCGTGATCCGTGGCTAACTCGATCCGATCCCGGGATCCGTGGAGACAACCCCAAAATTACTTTAAATCTAAATAGTTAGGTGTCTTTATTTCTTAAACCAAACTTTTTCTTGCCAAAATTACAGTTTAGATCTCAAAACATAGTTTAGGTTTGTCTAGGTTCTTGAATTCTTTTGGGTAAGTAAGGTTCCGGGTTCAAGGTTATTGTCAAGCTGTCATGAAAACAAGCATTAAGTTATTAAAAAGAATTAAAACATAACTGCCCATCCAAAAAATATTTAATATAGGTAATAAATACGCTTTAAAAAAAACAACCGACTTCAATTTCGACTACCTGGATGACATCTTCATATTTTCCAGTTATATAGATAATTATTCCAGTAATTTTGATTTAAAAACTAAGCCACTGAACCGATTTCGATAAAATTTATATGGGAAGTATCACCTACCAAACCAAATTAAGAATAATGAAAATCAATTCATAACTGGCGGAGTATTCTGAAGATTGCGGATGGTTGTAAAAAAGTTTCAAATATCAAGGGCATTCATAGCAAACTACCCTCTTTCTTAATCTTTTACTACGATTACCACTGAAACTCGAATTAGAACCCAAGTCTCGACAAAACACTTACTATATCACATCATAATCATGGTAAATATCCCGTAACTAGTAATAAATAAAAAAAAAAAAAACTGTAACAAAAGGAATGTATCTAGATCCATGCAAGTCTAGAAACAACCCAATTGCTCAAACCCACTACCAGTCAACAGAGCACCCAGCATGCTGGCGGCATTGCCACGTTGAATGGCAATGCCCATATGGGTCAAATGAACACTGACATTTTTTTTGCCGAAATTATTACGTAGTATTGTATATACTTGGACCTGGGTATATCCTAAAACTGCGTCCAGAACCGCCGGAAGATGGGCAACAGCATCATCTTAGTCAACGATGGTAAGCATTCTGCGATCCCCAAGCCGCCTGCCAAGCGTGGGGATTATAGCAACCCCTCCCTATTAAGGGGGGGCTTTCGTCCAGCAGTGGACGTCTTCCGGCTGTTGATGATTGTATATATTACGTAATAATTTCGGTCCTGAATTTATTAACAATCCTATTCAAAATTACCTTACACTGCTGAAATATTTGTGTGTTGTTTCATGTACGTTTGTTATTCAATATTTTATGTTTAAGTTACTACTTTTCAGAATATTTTAGTACCTTGTTACGAAATTGTACCCATCTAAATGAGACTCAATTTTGCGGAAACATGGTGGAAAATCTTCATTTGAATGACTATAAAACTGAGCGTAATTATTCCGTTCTGTGATTTTAGGAACAGCTATAAGGAGTAGCAATGGTTGCCGTGTTTAATCTTCTCAATTATCCACAAAATTGGAACGAGACCTTTAGTCCGGAACACGCCATTATTAAGATTTTATTGACTGAGTCTTTGTTCCTAGATATACTTTTCTTTTTCTTTTTTTTTTAATGTTTTGAATTGGCGAGAGTAACGAGACGTGTTTGCCTGGTGGTAACCATCACTCCTGCCCATAACAGTAGCAGTGCCTGAATTGTGAACTTGCGAACAAAATCCTGCGCCGCACTGCGCTCGTCACTCTGAGATATAATAAGTTAAATCTCTTTAGGCCCCGTAATTTCGCTAGTAACATTTCACCCTGAGATATTAGATGTCCAATCTATTCATGGCCAGTAATTTCTCTGGTAACATTGCCCACAGTTATTCTTGCACACTACTGCTTGGCAGTTGAATAACTGACAAAGGTTTTACGAAGGTTACGAAATATTTTAATGCTGAGAGTTCATGCGACGTCTTGCTTGCTCAGCCAATTCCAAGTTGAGCTGATTATAAATTACCTAATTTGCATCCTGAGGTACTCGTTGTCAAGACGTTGAACCTACGAGGATGCAGCTTGGCGGAGGTAGCATTACGTGCACAATTGATATTAAAATAGTTACATATGCTAACTTTAGACTTTTATATAATAGTTTTCACCCATTTTCACCCCCCTAAATTTCAACTAAATTATTTTTTTAATACACATCTACGCATGAAGACAAATACACCATCAAAATGTCGAGCCTCTATACTACCAGTGGTTTAGGCTGTGTGTTGTCTGTCAGAGAAACTTTGGGTTCTTCCAATAGCGACGGCGTCATTAAGCGGTCGCTAAATAACGTTGAATGACGTCACTTGTTTAAGCTTTGGTTATCAATACAAGATGTCGTGGTTTCCTAGAGAGCATTGTCCGACACCGTAACGTCAGTAGCGGAGCCGTTATTTGCATGACGGCCGTACTTTAAGGTTTGAAAATTCTACATCTTTTTACGTTTAATGGCGCCACCCCTAATGGAGGAAACCAAAGCTTTGTGTCAGTCAGCACTTTGTTGATTCTTATAATATTAGATGTGCGCATTGAGCACTTTACTTTGCTATGTTATGTTTTCCTAAAAATTATGTTGGGACGTGAAAAAATTATAATAAAAAAACATCTCTAGCGATTTATTATTCTCTGGGTGAGTCATAATTTTGTGCGCGAAATGGTTATTTAAAAGCATTCTCAACAATTTTTACAATTTTTTTCTTGGCTCTTAATATAATTTTAGATAAGTCACAAACATAAATAGCATTCGTTGTAATAATCTAACGGCGCATCTCTGATAAGAAGTTATTACATCTCTCTTAATGAAATTCGTCGAATACCTGGCATTAAAATACTTTAAATTTAACTAATGGCATTAGTTAAATTTAAAGTCGTGTAGCTTTCAGATAATGGATAAGTTTATTAAAATCTCTTACTCGTTTTTGCCGTAGTTTTAATTAATTTTCATTTTGTAAAATTATTTTATAACTTAAGCATAAACCATTACCCATACTCCATAAACTTTTTGGTAGGTGCCTACTTTTTAACATAAAACATTTTTTGACATAATACGTGCAGTCACTTTTTCCATCAGACATTCTCGTCTATACGAGATTATTTCTATCTTTTGATTGTCTTTTATTTCTGGGTAGTTTCATGTTTTTACAAAATAAAAAAGAAAGCAATTATTAACAATAGAAGTTGCGCAAGTCTAACATATAGAGAACATATAGAGTTATGTCTACAGAGCGATGGTTTTGTATTCCGTATCCTTTGTGGCCATGCTTATAAGCAGGTCTTTTGAATATCTTATATGCACTGATAAATAAGTAAAGTAACATTTTTTGATTTTAGAGTAATTTATTATTTGAAATGTTGATGGACTAACTATGCAACTTAATACATTATTTTAGAGTTTTCGTTCTCCTTATGTTATTTATTTACGTCTAAAGTTGCGTTAAAATTTAGTTATAATACAAGATGTTTCCTGGCTCATAACTTTCATGCTTGTTAACTTTTTACTTTCTTATCAATTTAATATCCTAGACAATGAAGAGACAAATCGATATAATACTTAGTCTTGGACCTACAACATTACATAGTGAAGTAATATTACTTCCCCGTTTCTATGGAGAAGTGACCGGCTTGATTACTCTTAACGTGAAATATTAAAGCATCTTCGTCGTAGGATGGCATAAATTACTAAATAAAAAGAGCTTTCGATACAAACAAATCTTTCTTTAAAAATGCTTGGGCTATCGAAATTTAAGAAAAGTAAATTTTCTGGTAAAGCCAAAAAAAAATACCTATATGGACGAGATATAACGACACGTCCGCATACTTACTTGTAAAAAAATAACTTTAAAAAAAAAAACGACTACAAATAAATATGGTAATAATTTATAAAATCGGTTCATTATTGACGGAAATATCTGTGAACATACATAAAAAAACATACATACCGTCAAACATAAAACCTCCTCCTTTCTGAAGTCGGTTAAAAAATAAAAACAAACCCATGCTCTAGGAGAAGTAACATACCAGAACACGCCTGTGGTGGCAACGGGAAGATAAGCGTGGTGGAAGACTTCCTCCTGGCGACGGCGCAGCCCAGGGACTGCGGTTTGAAGCTACGCAGCTGCTGCATGAAGTCACTGCACTCCATCAGCGCGACGTCCGCGAAGTGCAGGTCGCACAGGATGTGGTTCTTGAAGCGGCGCGCGCGTTTCTGAATAACAACTTTTGGTAAGAAATCTTTCATAAAACATTTTTTGGCAGGCGGCTTGGGGATCGCAGAATGATTACCACCGTTAACTGAGAGGACGCGTTTTTTTTTTTTAATATTGTTTTAAAATTAACTTAACTAACTTATTAATATTATTTTAATATTGTGTTTTTTTATAATATTGTGTTACTTACGCTGTAATACAGCGGAAAAACACTAGAAATTAAAACAAATTTTGGTAACAATGGACTTCCGCAAAGTAACGCCTGAATCAATCACATATATTGTGTTACTTGTTTTTATTTAAGTACTTCATATAAAAATATTCTCTGGTTTAAATATAGTTCGTTATTTTCATAAAATAAGTCACGTTATTTAGTCAATCTTGAGCTAAATGATTGATTCTCATTATCTACGAGAACAAAGGGCGAAGTGTTGTTATTAACTCTCAGCTCAGTAATCCTTATTAGATTAGTTTTACGAACAAAGAAGGTATTTTATTAGATTGTTTATTAGCAGTTAATGAAAGCTCCTCAGGTAGCTTGGACTCTATTGAGGTTAAACCATATTTCGTCCTTTTTTTACTGGCTCATCATCATAATCAGCCTATAATAGCCCACTGCTGGACATAGGTCTCTCCCAAGGCACACCACTCGTATCAATTTTCAGATATTCACTTTAAATGGCACATTACATATATAAATCTAGCGCTTAATTTTTTTGCAGCGGAATCTTTTTGACTCCTTACAATAATGTGGATAACACGTCAGTAAACATTCAATTATCGACCTCTAAAGTGCCTCAGGGTTGCTATTTAAAACAGTTTGCGATAGTGGCGTTTTTATTAAGTCCTACTATTTTTTGCTAAGCTATAAGTTTGTCTATTGATAGCTCTACAAAACGTTAGAGATAATCTCCTCAACGATTACAACCACGACTGGGTGACAAGATCTAAGTTTTTCTTGAATGACCTTGAATGAGTAACGTTTTGGGAGTGTGTATGTTAGGCCCTATGTGACTAATGGTATTTCTTTGAATGATAATGAACCCAATGTGACCAAACAAATTGACAGTTTAGAAAAGTGATTAATCTCAATGTTATTTTGAGACAACATTTTTTAATGTTAATCCGCATTTGAACTCCAACTTGCCTGTTGATAATCACCTTGTACCTATATTATTATAATTATCTTTGTACTTATTGACAGTGATTGTTGAAAAAACTAGATTAAAGGCCAATTCAGACCTCAGCGTTTTTTTCTTAGTTATTGGCATCGCACGTTGTGCATTCTGGCAGTGTCAAGTTTATGAATTTTCAAGTTTTTTTTATTCAAATCAAGTCTAATATGTCTTGAATCACAGTCAGTCACACGAAATTAGTCAAAATCGAGTCCAAGTCATGCCCTCGTAAAGTTGTGGCGACTTTACTATAGCTTCTACGGAGTTTTGAAAACAACACGAAAAGACACGTTTCACCACATTATATCACTTGCCCACACTCGTGCATGTAATTCAACACTCAATGAATAAAACACCACCATTTTAAATCATTAATTCGCGAAAAAACACAAATTTAAGAAAATAATAGAATGCAACGACATGCTTTTTCCGTGTTCCCGCTAAAAACCGACCTCAGCGTTATTTGCTACCGCTGTGGGTGAGAAAAATACCGCGTGGATTTCTGTTGGGTATGTGTATGAAGTTCCGCGGCTAGAGTGAAATCTTCAACCGAGCTTCTAGATAGGCGGTATTATTAACCGACTTCAAAAAAGGAGGAGGTTCTATGTTCGACTGTATGTATGTTTTTATTAATTCACCGATTTCTCCATCAATTGTGGACCGATTTTGAAATCTCTTTGTTTATTTGAAAGAGTATACTCTCGAGGTGATCCCATATTAATTTGAAGTCGGTTGTTTATTATTTTTTAAAGTTACTTGTTTCGCTTGTTTTTCGCTACCACAAGCGGCAGCGAACAATGTTTAGGTCTGAACAGGCCTTACAAAGAACTATTGAATTGAATGAATATAGATACTTGTATAGCTCAGTTGGTAGCATGTCTGCCTTCAGAGCTGTAGGGCGTGGGTTCGATCCCCACCCAGGACAAACATTTATGTGACGAACATAAATGTTTGTTCAGTGTCTGGGTGTAGTATGTAAGTATTATAAATATGTATTTACAAAAAAAAATATTTATATAAGTATTCTATCAGCTATCTGGTTTCCATAATACAAGCTTTGCTTAGTATGGGGCTAGATGGCGCTGTGTGTAAAATGTCCCCCAATATTTATTTATTTATTTACTTATTATAACAATGCTATTCTTGTATAGGTATATATATTTTCAGTATACGTGTCATGTAAAAAACACTTTCATCCAAAAATAAACCGTCATTGACAAAAGCAAGGACTCCCAAACAGGATTGCGCTAACAAAGCCCGACTAAGTTATTTATTAGCTGGTATTTAGGTACGTGTGTGTACCGTGCATGCGTGATCGGCAAATCCCCTGGCTAGCCGGGACAGCTACGCCCGGGGAAAACAATATCCTATGGCAAAAGGAAAATAAGGGAGGGAAATTGTTTATTAACATAGAAGCTATAAGGGCTTAATTAGAATGTTGAAATAATGAAACGATGTGGGCAGAAAGGAAAATAACTCAGAGCCGTAGCCAGGGGGGATGCATTGAGGGGCAATGCCTTACCTTAAAATACCAATGCCCTACCTTAAAATGAGCAAAGTACTTTGAAGCGCCCTTCCTGTAACAACAGCCTTAAATTCAGGTCTAGCCACGGCCCTGAATCAACCCTTCTGGATGCACAACTAATTTTAAGAAAAGTAGTCAAGTAGTTAATGAAATAGTTTACGGTATAGATTAAGTTTTGCAGTGCTTTTTTAATAAATAGGGCTCCGTATCAGAAGGACTATCAGGGTAAATGATGATGTTTGCAGAATGGCATGTTAAGACGTCTTGGTGAGAACGTCTTGAGTGACAAAACGACTTACTAGTAAAACGTCCAAAATGTGAAGTACACTCGAAAGATAAGGATATTCTTCACATTTTAAATTGAAGCGGTTCAGATTATAGTCACTCAGAGAGCCTCATGCTTTTCACCATCAATATAATATATATATATAGTTAGTTAGTTAGTTAGTTAGGGTTAGTTCTAATCAGTTAGCATCCTGTTTAAGGGCATATTCTGTACAGCAAAACAAACAACTTTTACTATGGGGCCAACACTGAAATCGTAAAAATAATATCAGCTGTTCCATACAAAAAGTTCATTAACCTTGGGCAAAATGTATGGAACAGATGATAATTTTTTCGCGATTTCGAATTTGGCCCCATAGTAAAAGTTGTTTCTTTTGATATACAGAGTATGCCTTTAAAAGGATGCTAACTGATTAGAACTAACCCAGTATAGTATGAATGTGTAAAATGAGTTTTTTCGGCAATTTAAACTATCGAGAAAAAGCAAACCTCCATCTAATCCACTGGAACTACTATGATAGCGACCTAGAGCTTCGCTCCGTTACTTCAAGGTGCTGGGTTGGCTCGGGTAGACGCTGGTGGGGGAAATGCACTATACAAGCCCCAAGCCCCAAGCGGGACGTCAGAATGCCTAATAATTACATCGTGTCCTGATAACTATACCTATATACCTATAGGTATAGTGAGGATATCTAGTAGGGAAACATCTTACCTGTTTATCTTTAAAAAAAAAACTATCAATTATTTTGTAATTTAAATAATTAAGATAATTATATTATTTTAGTTGGTGTAAAATTCTCACACTACGCACTTAAGATAAGCCGTACCTATCGACTTATGAAATTTTTATTAAGTAAAAACACGAATTATTCAATATACTAGGTAAGAAAACATGCGTGTTCATACATAATCCGGACTAAAGCCTGGTAAAGTTAGAAGTTTATCATCTTGTCGGCAGCTACGGCGGATACATTCAAATGTATTAGACGTCACATATGTCATACCCAAACACGATGCTCAAAACTTTACTGCGAGAAATCACGGAGCGTTATTATGAGACAAGTTGCTGTCGAGTTTTGGAAAGGCAATTTTATTTCGAAACTTTTAGACATGAGTACCGGGAAAATGTAGCTTTGAAGAAAACTGTACAAGTACTCTCAAAAATTGTTATACTGATAATCATGGTACAGGTCAAACCAAGAGACAAGAATAGGGTAGAGTTAACGTGTTAACGGAGTCATAAAATGTTGGTGACCCTGGTATAGCAGGACAGGGGTATCCAAAGGCGACGGTGATTGCTTATACCACCAGGCACCGTCGGCTTGTTTGCCGCCAAAGCCAAAAATAATAGCCAGTGTCACTCGAGATAATGTAAGGCTTCTATCGATACCCCATACATCTAAGCTGGACGAGGCATTTATAAGTTATAGTGGTTTAAATAAAGTTACAAACATACATGAATTCTGAAAACATTGCAATCCTTTTTCGAGTCATGTAAAAATCAATACATTTTGTAGTAGAATGACAGTGAAGAGCGGACTTTGAATTTTGCGGCGTTTGACTAAAAATGCTAAGTACCTACCTACTTCTGAGATTACAAATTGAATAGTGTATTTAACGTAATGAACTATTCACGCAAAGTATTAAAAAGTAAATCACATAAAAGGAGTATTAAAAAGATTATAACAAAAAAAAACAGACTGAACTCAGTAATCAGTCAGTAATCAGTAATCAGCCCGCTATGGCCTAGTTATTATTCTGTGCTATGGCATAAGTCCACTGCTGGACTTGGCCTACCTTCGAATGGCGATTGGGCCGTATTTACCACGCTGACCCGATTGCGGGTTGGTGAATTCACATACGCAATTGAATTTATTCTTCTAATGTACTTATTCAGATTTCTTCACGGTGTTATTTTTCACACAAAAACCAGCAGTATCAAAATCTGTAGATAGGTAAACGCCAAAGAGCTCACTAATGCAGGACCGGACTTAAACCTGCGACCTCACGATTTCAAGTCGAGCGATCACTCAATTAGATTACCCATAGATTACCACATATTATTGTTCGAATGTTCCCCCTGAATTGATGGGGTTTCAACTGCCGAGTTCCTATCACCATGTAATTGATTACAAATTGCAGAAACATTTAATACATTTCCGTCTCTATTGTGTAACAGCATATAAGAACCTTTCTCTCAGATAGAGCATCTCTTTGTACAAAGTAAACAGATGTTCCGTTTCCCCATCACAAAGGATATTGTCCTGAAGACTGATATTAGTATGCGTGGGCATACAAGACAAGACAACAAGACTATTACTGTAGACTGTAGTTGATAGACCAGTCTCCTACGGCGATCCTTACGTAACCGAACGAAGAAGCTTGGGTAGATGAAAAATACCTATAGCAAGCCAGCGACAGTGATAATGGAATGGACGGGCCCAGCGCTTGCAAATCGTTCAAAATTAACAAGTCAACACAGTCAAGCATACCTAGCTGAAAGTTTGCATATTACATTTGCCAGAAAATAGAGATAGCGAATCTAATTACTGCATGACAAAAAGAGAAAACATGTACATGTATTAGAAGTTTGTATTGCCGTATCGTACGGCTTGCATGTCGCCAAGACAGAGTATGACTGAAGCGAGAGGAGAGCCGGCGCCCAACATATAGTCTTCAAAATCCGTGCGCTTATTTCATGTCCATTCATTTTATCGTTGTCGCTGAAGCTGTCATATTTTTCTGCTAATCACTACCAAGGGCGTAAGCATTGTACTACCCTAATTAGTTTTATAAATTTTTAGTGCTATGTATCTGTGTATACATTAAGTAATGTGATATATCGCTTAAAATTTGATTGTTTTTGATTTGTGATTTTAATCTCGATGCGCCAGTTAAAACTGCGCGGAAAGATTTTTACATTTCACAGGAAGGTAAACATAAAGTCTATATCATAAATATGATTTGAGCACTAGTGATATTGTAGTGTGTTTCCACCCTTTATGTCGCAAAGGAATAATATTTTTATTATCTTTTCCTAAAGCAAAAATTGAAAAACAATATTTTTATGCAGGATTTGTCATCATATATTATATTGAAACAGGGATTTATATGGCACAACAACTTTCTAACTTTTACTCTCCATATTGTGCTAGCTTGAGCCACTGAGATACGACAACATTTTTAATGATGATTAAAAAAGTTTAAATATTACCTATGCTGAAGCATTTTGCTTCAAAATTACGTCTTGTTCCAGTAAAATGGTCTTAAAATAAGCTTTCTGCCTTGCCTTGTCTCCTAAGGTTGAAAATAAGTAAAAAAACAAACTAATCCTTTGTTTACGAGGCGGGAATTTAATGCAGTCTTTTGAAGAGACACGAGTGCCTCTTTTTATCTATTTTCTTTGCAAAGAGAGGCTTAAAGGCATCGTTTTAAGCTTATATACATACATATCTATAGAGGTATTAGATATTTTTTAAACGCTGCACTCTACAAAAACAGTGAAGTATTTCATGCGCATGTTTTGTGTTAATAAAAATAGCATCGCTTTTTTGTCTTCGAGGACGCCGCCTGAAAATCGTAGACATAAACTCCATCAGCGACAATGATAAGATAAATGGACGGGAAATAAGCGCAAGGGTTTTGAAGACTTTATGCTGAGCGCCGGCTCTCCACTCGCTTCAGTCATACTCTACCTTTGCGACATGAGAGCCGTACGATACGACAATACAAACTTCTAATACATGTACATGTGTTCTCTTTTTGTCATGCAGTAATTAGATTGGCTATCTCTATTTTCCGCCAAATGTAATATGCATACTTTTAGCTAGGTATGCTTGATACTGTTGTCTTGTTAATTTTGATCGATTTGCAAGCGCTGGCCCGTCCATTCCATTATCACTGTCGCTGAACTCAATAGGTTTTCAATGGAACTCAAAGACCGTGTAACTCTCTTACTGGTAATATTAGGCCAAATTTATATCCTTTACCAATTATTACCACTCCCGCTTCTCAACGTTCATAACAATACTAATTAGTAAATGCTTATACACTCGTCATCAAGCTATAAGACATCCACTGCTGGACGAAGGCCTCCCACTTAACAGAGTGTTGCCATAATCCCCACGCTTGACAGGCGGCCCGTCCTCCGGTGGGTCTGGGACATACCCAGGTCCACCATGCCTATACCTATCGATCTAGTATTCCGATAGTCAGCTAATCATGATTTGAGTTCACTATAATACGTAATTATATTTTTATATGCTTAATAACTAACTAATATTTATCTAAACACTAACTAACCTTTAAATGCTGTTTGAATATGTTTTTTTAAGACCATTATTTTATTTATATAATGGCATTTATTTTTTAGATGATGAGAGGATGCCGCACACTGTTCCGGTCCGGCACCTGATAGGCGCCGCGCCGGACCGACCCTAACACACTGCGCACAATTAACAAGTACGAGCGAGACGGTCGTCTCGAAATTTCTTACGGTGTGCGCGACCTAGTACAAAATGTATGCACGAGCGCCCTCAGGCACGACCGTCCGGTTTTTTTTTCGGGTTTTTCTTATAATGTGCGGCCGCTCTTAAACAAGCGAGGATAGGCACGAGGAGAACGTCTTGGATGGAGATGAAGACCTTTATAAACTTGACTTGGAAAATTTTCCTTATAAAGGAACTAATAAATTTTTAAAGGTTCTTGACCCCCTGTATTTTACTATGGAACACAAATGTTATCTTTCTGGGCTAACTTTCAAATCCTATCCTACTTATATTTATATTCCTACTAATAAAATAAACGTGAAAGTTTGTCGGTGTGTGTGTTGGTTACACCTTCACGCTGAAACGGCTGAACGGATTTAGATGAAATATGGTATAGAGGTAGCATAGAGTTTGGAATAAAACATATAAGTTACTTTTTATCAGAAGAATCGCGGGTACAACCGCGGGGTGCGGCTATAACTGTTAAATTAAGATAATTAATTAAATCGTTTGAGTAGTGCAATAAATGAGATGCAATGAGTGCAATTAATAATATTATTGAAATACGTTTTATTTCGTAGCTATAACCTTTAAAAATAGGCTAGATGACTGTTTTTTTTTATTGTCCGATTAAAATGTGGCCCATAAAAATAGCTGATTACTGAAAACAAAATAAAAATCTGATAAATAAATAAGCAACTTATAAGCATTTTAATATCATGCTAGACAGAGAGGCGAAACAGCAAATCGTGACTTCACTTCTCAGTACGCCATATAAAGTCTATTCTGACAAGTAAGGCGTGACGTCATCTTTTGTTTTGTGGGAAAGAGACAGAGTGGTCACTAACAAAAACTTTAAACGCTCGTATATCAGAACATTACTAACCGATTTAAATTATTTTTTCAATAAACATACTATATTTACTTACATTCTTCATCAAAGCTATTGGTTTCTACGATATAAACATCAGTATATATAGTATAATATCATCTACCCTATTGTTTTACATTTTCAACCGACTTCAAAAAAGGCGGTTCTCAATTTGACTAAGTATGTTTTTTTTTCTTCTAGGTATGTTTCGCGATTAATCCGCCAATTATGAATTGATTTGTATGCTTTTTGTTTGAAAAATCTTAATAAAAGGTAATTTGCTTGTGTATAGTAGTCATAATGTAATTGCTACATAATTATCTTTTATTGCCTTCCTATAGACCGTTTGAAGGTATTTTTATATCTTCGAGTCAAGTCGAGTATCCTGTAGTCTAATCCGAACACTCATGAACATACATTCTTACGTTACGATCGCCTTGCCTATAGATAATAATAATTATTAGCCCAATCATTCTACCAGACTTAGTATGACGCTAATCGCATAAATTTGTCATCAAATTTGACTTTGATTGGTTTTGAAGATTTTATTTGAGGTTCGTTTCGTTTATTGACGGAGTCACAGTCAAAATATTATTAAGGCAATAACACCTTTCACTTTTTGAAAAAAATAACAACATTACCGACATGCATCATCCAAAATGCTGCAGGGTCGATTTTAATTTGTCATTATACAGTGATTTTTAGCCTTAAACATTGGTATAGGAATTTAAAAAAGCCGTGATGGGTTACTTATAAATAAAATTCAATGTGTTTTTTATTCATTTCTAAGAAGCCGAAAATAATAGACCCTTTAATTCATTGCGTGTAGTCGAAGGAATTGCAGCAGTGTCATTATTTAGGTACCGTAAATATTTTTAGGCTGTAAATAATTCAATTAAACGCAATATTTAAAAAAGGGGTTTACAGAGAGACACTTTCCTTATTTTTTTACTTTTTATACGAGAGGTAGGTTCTATTATAATATTCAGAAATCAGAATGCGTGACTATTTTATTTCCCGGTCAAACCTTAACTTTCCTGGGCTATCTTTCAAATACAAAAGCTTGCGTAGGTACATCGTCTTACGATGTTAATAGGTAGGCATATCTTGTATCTACGTTCGAGTATGCTACACATTACACAAGTATCTAAGTTTAACAAATATACAATACCGTAATGTAACAAAGTTCACATTATACGTATCAACATCGAAACCGCTACCCACCGGATATTAAGAGCGCTATTCAGTACAAATATTTATTTTGGCACCGGAAGTGTTTCCTGGCTGATATTCAACCTAAAATGATGAGTTTTTGTGAGCCTGCCAAATAAGGGTCCACATTTGAAATTGCTGGAGCGTTTTGAGTGCATTGAAAACGGACCGCGTTTTGTGAAGGAACCACTTAGTGGCCGCCTGGGCGCACGATGAGTTGAGGTGGCTACCGCACTCACTAGGCAACCAATCATCAACCTATTGATTTTCTTTCGAAAAATACATACAAAAAAAAAACGTCGAATTGAGAACCTTCTCCTTTTTTGAAGTCAGGTAAAAATAGTATATTATGAGACGATGATTTAATAACACGCTTAAAACAACCGACTCAATATCGACTACCGGGATGACATCTTCATATTTCCAGTAATTTAGATTGACTAAATATCAAAATCACTGAAATTTTGATTCAAAACCAAAGTACTGAACCAATTTCGATAAAAGTTACATGGGACCACCTCTGAAGTATCATCTACCAAACAAAAAAATAATCATTAAAATCAATTCATAATTGGCAGAGTAATCGCGTAACATACATACAAAAAAAACTTACAGTCGAATGGAGAACCCCTTTTTTTGAAGTCGGTTGAAAACTTGGAATTTTTAATTTTGAAAATTTGAATTGGAATATTGCTTTCCAGAAATATCATGTTTTTTTTAACAGGCTATCGTGACGTCTGGGTATCTATATTTTTAGACATAGACATACACATAATATTATTCGTGTTTTTTTTTAACATATAATGTTTTTTCAAACATTTTTTGTAATTAAACTTTGTGATTTCTGTAAACAAGATGAACCTCATATTTACGCAGTCTTGAGTTTGTATGAGACATGGAGGTCTGAGAGCATTCATTGACAGGCTGAATGTTCACCACATCTCGTTTTATAAATTAAGAGGGAATCTGATCTGTGATTCTCCATACAAACGTATTCCCCTATTTTCTTCCTAGATAATGCCGCTAGAGTAATGACTTTTTTTACTAAAATCTAGGTCAGCTATAGGCATGTCCCTCCATTTTCCTTTTTTTCATCAACTAATTACTGAAGAAAATATTACCCTCCAAAAGTCGCGAAAACGCCCCGTTTTTTACCACCGTGATCAGAGTACCAGACAAATTTGAAAGACATGACAGACTCCGAACCTTCTCCGAATATACCGTTACGTTAGCCGTTTGGGAAGTAATTTTTGGTCTTTAGACCCGAGTAAAATATCCCTAGCGTTCCATGAAGTGTGACTAGGCTTACATATTTTTTATTTTTCTTTGTTTATTTCAGTGAGTTCCACGATTGATTCCTTTCTTGCCTGTAATAACTTCACGGCTTCCTGCCAGGCGTGAATATTACAACTGACCACCCAAGGAGCATGGAGGTGAAATGAACGCTAAAAATTAAGTTTTTGCAGATATGAGAAAGTTGCCTAATACCTATTCACTATCAGTTTTGGGCTGGCCACTCAGCCTATACGAACTGACTTACTTACCATCCTTTTTAATGATTTTTTTAAATTTGAATTTATATTGAAAAAGACGAAGAAGAAGATTTAGCACAAACAATGTTGTAATTTTTTAACAAATTAAAATGTAAGTATAAAAATAATAATTGCAAAACAACATAATAAAAATATGATTAAAAATACTGCGTTGTGTTCACGTTAGGTTGCAAATATCATTATATAATACCAACTATCATTAATTTGGTAAAATTTGATTTTGAAAGCAGCTTTCGTAGCAGGTTTCGTAGACTGCATCTTCACTTATTAAAGGCGAGATAACAGTCTAAGCCATAAAAAACAAAGCTACAGTTTAATGTGATATTTTGAGTTTTGGCTAATAACATATAATAAATAATAATAATAAATAAATATTGGGCGGACATTTATTTCACACTGCGCCATCTAGCCCCATACTAAGCAAAGCTTGTATTATGGAAACCAGATAGCTGATAGAATACTTATATACTTTTTTTTTTCTCGTAAATACATACTTATGATACATACTACACCCAGACACAGAACAAACATCGATGTACGTCACAAACATTTTTGTCCTGGGTGGGGATCGAACCCACGCCCTGCAGCTCTGAAGGCAGACATGCTACCAACTGAGCTATCAGGCTGTCAATTATATTAGAATGCACTATTATAATGTTTTTGTTATAATGTACGTGTTCCCGGAAAAATCATGTTCTATTCACATTATATTATTTTCTTAAACTTGTGTTTTTTACGCGAATTAATGATAAAAAATGGTGGTGTTTTATTCATTGAGTGTTGAATTACTTGCACGAGTGTGGGCAAGTTTCAACACTCAATCAATTCAATTTACAATGTATTTTCGTGTTGTTTTCAGAACCCCGTTAAAGCTTATTTATATTAAGTCGCCACAACTTTACTTAGGCATGACTTGGACTCGACTGTGACTAATTTCGTGTAACTAACTGTGATTTTGAGACATATTTGTCATAATTTGAAAACGCATAATTATATATACTTGACACTGACAGAATACACAAAGTGCAACGCCATAATTAAAGCAGAAAAAAAGTGATATTTCACTAAAGCTACTAAATATAGGTTCTCTATTATTAAATAGTCTACACAGTAGCCAGCCTTTGATTAATTTCGATCAATTCCACGGCGACTGCGACCTCGCTCTGAGCGCTGCCTAATTTCATTGATTGTTTCTGCTCCCATTATGGCCTGATTGTAGTTGGGAAGCCTTTGGGGCTAGTCTGGCCTGTTTCAGTTGTACCAAATTATTATGAAAGTGTGCCAAAATATGTTCCTTGTTATTTAATAGAGAGGTGAGAGCGTTGTCCAAAACTTACCTCGAATATAGCTAATAATATCTAGGTATAAGCAGTGACGGTGATAATGGAATGGACGGGCCCAGCGCTTGCAAATCGATCAACATTAACAAGACAACACTATCAAGCACACCTAGCTAAAAGTATGCATATTACATTTGCCGGAAAATAGAGATAGCGAATCTTATTACTGCATGTCAAAAAGAGAACACATGTGTATTAGAAGTTTTATTGTCGTATCGTACGTCTCGCATGTCGCAAAGGCAGAGTATGACTGAATCGAGTGGAGAGCCTGCGCTCAACATATAGTCTTCAAATTCCGTGCGTTTATTTCCCGTCCATTCATCTTATCATTGTCGCTGGGTACAAGCGGTAAAGCCGCAGAGTAGGAACCTATCGTAGCTATGTATAATTGGCTTGTTCCATTCTTGGAGAATGGAACGAGCTGCCGGCTTTCCTGCGAGATATAATCTAGGTCTTTTCATGTCATGTCAGTGTGCATATTAGGTATCTTTTAAGTCGGCGTGCTTCGTCTGCAAACTCATTGTCATCGTCGCTTACTTACAGGCGATATGGCAGCCAATCGCCGACTTGTAGGTACTAGGTAGGTATGCGTTAGAATCCTAATTAAGTACAATTAAACACAATTTTAATGTCGTTAATTTTACCACCTGGACCTGGGTATGTCCTAAAACTGCATCCAGAACCGCCGGAGGACGGGCAGCAGCGTCTTCTTAGTTAACGGTGGTAACCATTCTGCGATTCCCAAGCCGCCTGCCTAGCGTGGGGATTATGGCAACCCCTCCCTATTAAGGGGGAGGCTTTCGTCCAGTAGTGGACGTCTTCCGGCTGTAGATGAATTTTACCACACAATTTAATCTCTTTGTTTGTTAGATTTTAAAGTGTAATTTATTTGCAAGAATATATGCGTTTTGTGGAATAAAAATATATTCCTGAAAACCAGTAAAAATTTGCGTATTAAAGCTGAAGCTATAAAGCAAAGCTACTTGGCTTATTTATGTATTGTTTTTAAGTAAATTCTGAATCCTATCTTTACCCTGTTACAAACATACGGAAGAAACGACACTGTCTGCATAAGGAACATGTGAAAGTACAGTAAACTGCAGGTTTAACGTGGTAAAGCCGAAGAAGCCTAATTGGGAGACTGCTCGACTTAAACCCGTGAGGTCGTGGGTTCAAATCCCTTACCAATTTAACTGTTATTTAAGGATATTTTTTTCAATATTTAAGGTTTATGTCCGTTTTCATGCTTATATCCGGAAAGTAAGTAAGTTCGTATAGGCTGAGTGGCCTTAGTTTCAAAGTTAATGTGCCGCCTGAAGGCCTCTGTCATGGCTGACGGTTGTTGTTATAGAAACTAGAACAAACAACCGGGACCAACAATTTAACGTGTCATCCGACCCACGGTAGCACTCAGAAATAAATACCACTCACGTTCAGCCATCCGAAGACTGACCGGACCGTCCGTTGCTTAACATCGGTGATCGTTTAGAATCACCTAGACAAGCTACGCCACGAGCGCTTATATCCGGAGAAGGGTGGATATGTGATTCCACCAACACGACACGGGGCCAGCGTGGTGAATATGGCCAAATCTCTTTCGAGGGAAAGCCTAGCAGTGGCCTATGAGTGCCTAGCAGTGACAGCCTTATAGCTCTATTAGTAGCATGTCTGCCTTCAGAGCTATAGGGCGTGAGTTCGATCCCCACTCAGGACAAAAATGTATGTCACTAACATAGATGTTTGTTCTGCGTCTGGATGTAGTATGTATTCGTATGTATTTGTATGTTGTAGTAAAAAAAAACGGAGCACAGCGTCCACTTGGTTAATGGTGGTGACCATTCTGCGATCCCCAAGCCGCCTGCCAAGCGTGGGGATTATGGCAACACCCCTCTATAAAGGGGGAGGCCTTCGTCCAACAGTGGACGTTTTATGGCTGACGACGAGTTAAAAAAATTAAGTTTTATTGTCAGGCTGTGTTTAAAATTTTCAAGTTGTTACAGTAGTGGTAGATAAGTATGAACAGCTACCCTTTTGGTCATGCAATACATGTTATATATAGTTGTTTCTTTCTTTTGTATGAAATTTTGTATGTGTATCTATTTTCTTTTCTGGTCTCGTTTTTTTTTGTATTGTATTGTTATATTTACGAAAAAAAAATTTATTTATAACATTTCCCTGAACCCAATTTAATTTCACTACCTCAAATTCAATCATTGGGCTGAAGAGAACCATTAGTCCGATGGCCCAGTCGATACGGGGCCATTCTATCGTTATCACCCAATAAAGGTGGGGTCTGTATCACCATTTAACTCTACAAACACATTTTGTAATTTAAGGGTTAACACCGAAAAACAACATATTTTAGTAACAAAACAACAACAAAATGTTTTAGGAGCCTAATTGGTAGTTTAATAGCCTGTGAACAGTACGAGCAGGTAAGTACTGTTATAGTTTTTTTAATCACATGTTTTCAAAAATAACTACTTTGTTCCTCGCAAACAGGGCAGAAATGAGCTCTTTTCCGCCCATAGGGAGGAAAAGTGATTTGAATTTGGAATTTGGATATTGTTAGTAAAAAATCCAATCACCAAAGAGACCAACCACGGACATTGTATGAAGCATGAACAAGTAACAAGCTGTTTGAAAAAGGAAGGCGCGCGAAAAACGCGTGAAATGCATTCCGCCTTCGTTCGTAATTGTCACTGAAGTCTGCCTTCGCTTTTCTGTGGTAATTGTTTACTCAAATTAGGATTTTACTTTGTTTTATTTTATTTCAGTGTATTTTCCTCACTAAAAGGTGAGAAGTGAGTGTGAGTAGCGAGAATGAAATAAACGTAGGTAGGTACTATTCCTGTTACACATACTTATTTCTCATAGAGGGTGATAAAAAGTAGAGTGTCCACCTCGGGATCAACACTATTTTTAAGCTCGAGTTCTACTTTAGAATCCTTCGCTACGCTCTCGATTCAAAGAAACACACTCGCCTTAAAAATAGTTGCTTCCTCCCTTGGTAAACAATCATATATTACTAAACTAGGCAATCATTTATTTTGATGAATGTATAGCAAATTTTTTTAAATAGAGTAAGACACCGCACGTTGTTGATATGTCTATTGAGTTGTCATATTGTCGCCGCTATTCACTGAGTTAATCACTAGACGCTCGCGTTGTAATCTCGTGTTGTGTTACATTCTTGGCACAAATTTAAAGTGTGTAGTAAGGTTTACAATCAACACTCTTATTTAAGAGAAGCTTCTCGCTCAAGCTAAACAAAGCTTTTTGCTCTTTTGCGATTTAGTGGTGTGTGTCGATGAGCTAGATCCTCCAAGGTCGATATTGATAATAAATATACTATAAGTAAATAGTTTTATAGTGTAGTGTACTCGTAGTAGTCTCTAGTACATAGTATACCACATAGTACATATTTTTTATCTCAATGTCAAATTACACCAATAATACTTCATAGTACCGACCAATAACCTACACAGTTCAATATAAAAAAAGTATTTTGACTATTAACTAATTTTGGTTTCGAGTTTTTTTAAATAAATTATTCGCTCTTTTAATTTAAACGTAACTTTTTTCAGTCAAAGTAAATTGCGCTTACCGAAGCAACACCAAATAATGTTTACAAATGTTCTCTACGAAAAAGCAAAAAGTCTCATTTCAAGGTAAAAGGGGTTTATGTTGATTTTAATACTTATTTGGAGGTTGAACAGAAACTTCTAAAGCTTTCTAAGTTGAACAGAAAGCTTTAAATACGTTAAATTCTATTCGAACTTTGACAAAGTAGTTACGCAGCAATTAAACGAATTAACGAACTAAAGAATTCTATTTGAATAAACCGAATCTGTTTTCAAATTTAAAATCGAGCCTCATGTAATTTTGTTTGTGAGGATAAGTCGAAGCGAAGTTCCAAGTATATCGTTTGACAAAAGAGAAGCTCACAAGTATATTTAAGAGAAATAAGATCAAGTGTAGGAGGAGCTGTATAAGCTCCGGTTTTGAAATCATTGAAAGATTATTGGGCGATTTTCCGACAGGCAATAAAATAAAATATTCGCCAAAGAACCAAATTCACCGACATAGCTCGCAGGGTTTGCAAGTTGAAGTGAAAATAGGTAGGCCACATCGCCCGAAGAACTGACAACCGATGGGGAAGAAAGGTTCTTGAGTGGCGACCGCAAACCGGAAGACGCAGCGTAGGATGGCCTCCCACTAGGTGGACCGACGACATTGTAAAAGTCGCGGGCAACCGGTGGATGCAAATGGCAACTTGTCATACAGTGTGGCGGTTTAAGGCGGAGGCTTTCTTTCAGCGGTGAAGATCATCATCATCAGCTCGGAGATGAGATGATGATGATGATGAATAAAAAAAAAAGAACTCATTGTAGATGGCTCTGACTTTGCGCAGACTAAAGATAAAGATAAATTTATTATCATCAAACGCATGCTTGCGTTTGATGATATAATATTATTATAGTACTGAACTATTATGCCTGAAAAGCTATCAAAAACACTTTAAAAAACACATAATATTAAACATTTTAACACAAATACGTAATCTAAATAAATAGTTAAAAACAACTGTTGAAGATTTTTATTCAGCTACCAGCAAACAACAAGTCATGAACCGTTCTGGCTCCGCAGTTGTTCAGGGTTATTGTGGTGCATACCATCACATCAATAACTTGCACATCTTATTACTCTATTTAGTAGGGATATTAAATAAATAAGTTCGGAAGGAACACGTTCAAGGAAGTTTCACAACACCCCAGACGTTAAGTTATTTTTAATAAAACGGCCACTCACGCAATTTTAATTAAACTTATTAGGTATACGTGAATGAATATAGGATGACTCTACCACCCCCGCAACTTGGCCAGCGTAGTGGATATGACCCAATTGCCCTGTGAAGGTAGGTATAAGTCCAGCAGGGGATTATTAACAGGTTGATTATAATTCCAATTTCATTAAAGCCAGGCAAGTAGTTTAAAAAAACTGTTATAGTAATAAGTTGTCTTTAATATTTCCTGGCCATGGATACTAGTCCTTCAGCCGAATACATATTTCTTAATCGATCCTTCTTTCTCTAGGTAAATGAGTCGTAGTAACAGTCCAAGTCACAGACAGTAAGTCACGGTCAAGTCCAATCATGGCCTAGTAAAGTCATGGCTACTTTACTACAAGCTTCCTCGGAGTTTTGGAAACAACACAAAAAGACACGTCTCACCACATTATATCACTTGCCCACACTCATGCACGTCAGTCGGCACTTAATGAATAAAACGCCACTATTTTTATGCATTAACACCCGAAAAAACACAAGTTTTTAAAAATAAAACAATGCGGCGACATGCTTTTTTCGCGTTCCCGCCAAAACACCATAGTAATAAGTTAGTATTTAAAATTACCAGAGTCAAAAAAATACCAGTGTAAAAAATTTCGTGTAAAAAAATATACAAACGTCAAAAAATTACCAGTATCAGTGTGGTGAAGTTACCTGATTTGGTCCGGTGAGATTCAGCCCACAGGAGTTGCATCGGAGACATTCCTCGTGGTAGTGGTTGTTGTCGTAAAGAGGAGACGGTTCTGAAATTCGGCAATAAATATTAGAAAGAGGATTTGAAGGTACAAAGAAACTTGATGAGAATTGAGAAAGAGAAGTAAGAATTCTTGCAAATGGCCAATTCGGGTAAATGTTCACATGAATTAGACATTTTTGCGAATAAGAGTTTTCTAGCGACCTTTCAAGCGAATTACAATAATGAAAATCATCTTTACGAAGAATTTTATTTTTGACGAGAGATTACTGCCTGAGCGCTCACTAGAATACTCGATGGGATTTTCGTATTGATTTTTGGATCTATTTGTTGTTTTAGTATAACATTATTTATTATTTACAAATATTCTCTAAATCCATCCAATGTGCGTCCTTCAGGCTATGGCATGCGTATTGCACAAGATAGATTGACTGATTAGTCAATATATCTTAGTGATTACAATCAAAATTAAAGAGAAAAAGCGGATATACTTTTATAAATTGAATATTATAAGGGTTATTTATAAAAGAAACATAAATAAAACTCTGAAATCCAACTTTAATATAGAAGATAAAAAGAAGAGAGGATAAAATTGCCCAATCGTTTATTCAAAAAGTAAAAGTTGAATTTTCACTTGGATTCTTGCCAAAGGGCGAGAAGCGATTCGGAAAGTTGCCAAGAAGTTAAAATTTTCAAGTATTAGTTGTAGACGACCCCCGTCGCAGAGAGTGACAAGTTGACAAGCACTTAAGTATTCTTAGTAGAACCGCCAGCCAGTGTTGCAGTTACTTCGAGTCTGATGCATTATTGATAGATCGCGCGCGTTTTGCCGAAGAAATCTATGCTCTCGGTTGTTTTAAACTTGAGTTTCATGATTTGGTTTAATGTACACTCACTCGTACACTGAAATGAAAACTTATTTGTTTTACGAGAATGTGTGCGATTATCTAGGAGTGAATTCTTAGACCAAATTAAATCCTTAACAATTATTACAATTTAACAATTTATTTTGAAACAATCACAGATTCGCTGAACATTCGGTGATAATGTTTCAAGTAAAGTAAATGTTCAAAGTAGGTAAAGCGATTGATTCCGAACTAATACTAAAAAAAATCGTGAGTCCGACTCACATTATAACACATAATGAAATGCCGGAATCGCCAATTAAGTACACAATATAAAAAACACAACAAGCTAAATAAAAGCAAAAAAGAAAGCAAATATATAGGAGGAAGGAGAAAACACAGTCATAAGACTTCGAGCATTTCGTCAACAAGAACTTGTTGAATAAACAATTACGTATAGAATGATTGTGAGTGCGGACGATGCAAGCAAATAGGCAATCATAATAGAAGCAAAACATAACATAAATAAGCAAAAAATAATGCTTAACACATCGATTCGGTTAGCCATTTAATGCCTATTATTGCCTAAGTATCTATAAAAGCAGTTTAGAGTTGGAGCGTAAAAGAAAATTGACACGAGACATTTTACAAGCTATCACTCGTTTCAAGAATTAGCTTTTAACAACCGAATCTAACTTAACTAATTAGGTTATGATTGATATAACCGAAGTGGCTGCAGAATATGATAATAATGCAAAGTAAGAGTCTGGCTATACTGCTTGATACTGCTACACCGACAAGAGATTCTATTCTGACGTCATCGAGATCATATCGCTCACTCGGTCTTATGATATTCCCAATGAGAGGGGTATGACCAAAGTAATCTCGGCAATGCTAGAATCCCCTATTCTGTCCCCCAGTCTAAGTTTTAAACTTGAACGCCTAAATAGCAGTAAACAGTTAATTGTGTTTCTTTATCAAGAGTTTGATAAATGGCTCAGAGCAGAGCTCAGACTTGAAGAAAATTTGATGGGATACTTTAAGTCAATATTGATTACGAATTCCAGAATAAATTGTTTACTTGTTGGCCGGTGAATATTGGTTTCGTCTTCGTAATTCGTCAAACAGGAAAAGAAAAAGCGATGAAAGTTCGTTTAGTTTATCGAGCTTGGAAACAAGACAAATTATAGAAAGTGAAGCCGTACATAATAAAAGTGGAACTTACATAACAAAAGTGAAGTCCATTGAGAGTTATTCAAAAATTAAATCAACTAATCTGATTAGTGAAAAGCATAATTCCAATTTAAAGGCACAGCTAGGGATTTTCCAACTCAAGTCAACTCTAGCAAACGTTTCCTTGATATTTTTTACGACAATATCGGCCGTAGACCTAGATTCGTAGTTAATATCTACGTATAATACTTATTAGAATGGGCGGTAAATACGTACTCTCTTACTTTTATGTCTCAAGAAGTATATTCCGAGAGTAATAATAATATTATGGGCCGTAATGATACCGTTCCAATATTCTCTACGTTTATGAACAGAACCGATCGAGATAGGTAACAAGATAGGTACTTAAAAGTTTACGACAAATTGTTAATTGAAATTGGATCAATTTGAGTGTTTTTAGGTAAACTTACTGGAGGTATGGGCTGTAACGCGAATAATTACGAGAGTTGACATGAAACAAATGTGCATGAACTACGTAAAAGATGATATGTGTGAGATAATAGTGAGAGATGTCAGCTGATAGAGTGAAGTGAAAAAGGAATCGTCCTCTGCCCTCGGCCCCACCCTAGTGGGCAGTAAGGGCAGGAATATGATGACCTAGATGAAATTCTATATAAATGACGTCTAGGTACGGTTTATAGTAGGCACCTTTAAAGATATTTATAGTGATTCCTCATCGTTTGGACAAAGGCTCTACCAATGCGTGTCACTCAGCCAATTTTGGCTTTCAGAGTCATAAATAGAGTGTAGTGTAGTTTGTCAAAACGCCTTATCACAACTAAAATAACAACTATCTGAGTATAAAAATGATTAAAGAACAAGACCTGACTGACTATACAAATCAACGTACAGTATAAATTTACAGAAAATAGATAGTATCCCCAATACGAAATAAGTGTGTGGAAGTAATTTTTTATGTGGTAAGTATTTATAGAAAGTTTTGTAGAATACGTCCAATAAACAGGATGCGTTATTACTATGATTTAAAATAATGTTTTATTGGAAGCTAAGATATATTAATTAAATGCCTGAAATTATACAACCAAAATAGAAAATGCAATCAATTCAGCAATATGAAATTAAAACTTTAATAATACTTAGTAGGTATATAAATATGAATTTTTATTACCTACACTTACCATAGCGCCCAAAATTATTATCAGATTATTTATGAAAAAAAATACAGTTCTTTAGTTAATATTATATACAAAACTATTTATAAGATATTTGTTTATCTCACTATACTAATTGGTGTTTCGCTTAACGTTAAATCACTACTTATAGGTTAGAACGATTTTGGAAGTAAATATTGTTGTCCTTGAAAGCACAACTTATAACCAACCGATAAGAGCTTTCACTAGTACGCGCGTTTACTTTATTCACTTCACCAAGAAAAAGATCCCATATAAATACTGTTCACATTTTTATAAGAAATAAATTACAAAAATACGTTTAACACATTCAAATACACGATTTAGTAAAACTTTTTGGGATTGTATTCGAAAAGTAAAATTCGTTGTAACGGCTTCTACGTCGGGGTTATTATTATTCAATATTATTGCAATATTTGGGGTGTAGAAGTATTGTTATTGAGGTTATTCGTTGTGTACTGCACGTCACTTTCGTTCGGTAAACATGGCAGCGATCGCCAACAGATGACAGGGCGCGGGCGAGCGGGCCTGCGCGCCGAGAACTCGTTTCATCTCATTTCTGGAATACCACGCGATCGCGCTTCCAGTTTCAAGACTCAAGTGTGCCAAAGCTGCAGGTTCCATGGCCGTTGCTCTCAGTGGCGATGGCGCCACTGTGCTCATCCCTCTATTTTCCCCGAGAAAACCCCCTCTTACACTAGTCTCGTCGATAAAGCAGTTCAGCTGAAGCGAGACGGAAAAGCTACGGGTGAATCGATTGGCCGACGAAAGGGGGCGGAGATCGAGCACGTGGCTGCGCCTGTTGTTACAGTGAATAGTGCCCGTATTGCAATTAACTTTACTGTTGGAATTCGCTTCACGTCTTGAAAAAGCTCTTTGGCGCGTGTTTATTTAAGAACCCGCTCTATAACGCAATTAGAAATTAATATAACTTCAGTATTATTCAAAATATATAATTACGTAAACAAGATAGAAAATAATAATCGATCAGGTTTCCTAATTGTCAATTAGCATTCTTATTCAGCATTAAGCATTAATATTTAATTGCCCTATCCCTGTTCCATTTTAATGTTCATTAGGTAATGATCTAGCCTTTACTTGTATGTTACTTAATGTATGCGAAAAGTCTCTAACTTTAAGGCATAATAAACGAAGTCAGTCATGCATACATTTCAGCAAATGAAAATGTTCGTACTCACCAGTTTGGGTACTGGAATCAAAGAATGTGCTAGTAGTCTCAACAGTCATAGTTCCTATAGTCCCGTCCAGTATTTGCGTCGACGAGTCGCGACGACCTCGAGCCCGCATGCAGGCGTCATCACTCTGAGAACTTTGTCGCCGAAAGTTGCGACATCTGATCATTTCCTCCGTGGTAGACTGCCTCCGAAAACCACGAGCTATTAAAATTTCCTCTGTCGTAGATTGCCTTCTGATCATGGTTCTCCCTTCTGGTGGACGGGCTCCCGGGCTGGGATCACGACTGGAGCATGAACTAGATTCTGGGCTACGTGCGCGACCCATCCTGGCACATGATGCCTGTCTCCTCAAGCGACTGCGTCGCCTCGCGGCTGACGGACTCAAATCTCCACCTCCAGCACGATCAGGGCTCAGTTGCGATCTTTCACGTCTTGGTCTCACGGCCGAATCTGGACTCAAAGAATCTCGCCTTGCTCTACCTTCATCGTCAGGACCCAAAGAAGGTCCCGAATCTCTACGTCTCGCTCCTGGTGGACCATTTGGATCATCGAATGCTGTAGCTTGACGTTGAAGTCTACCGAGTCGACGCTCTGGACTAGCAGCAGCTCGAGAATCTCTTCGAGCGCGGCCACATTGCGTTGTAGAGTCCCGTCTTCCACCCAAGTTAGGTGGAGAACGCCCGCTAGGTGTCACTTGGGTCCCTTGAGCGGACTGTGTTGTCGTAGACGTAGACGTTTGAACCGTTTGGGTGGTATTGGCTGCGCTAGGTGGGGTTGGTGAAGTAGGCGATGGTGTCACAGCCGATGTTATGATAGTAGGCATAGGCATACTCGTATGTTGACACTCTCCATCAGATCGGCTCGGTTCATGAATTGCTACAACTGTCACTGACGGCATGTGGCTAGAAGGTCCAGGATCAGATGATGCATCAACAAATGAAGGCGCCGCAGGTGTTGGCGGAGAAGTGCGGCGCTTTCTGTGTGTTGCCACTATTCGTGGAGGTGCCGCAACAGAATCTCGGCGATAACGGTGCCCGTCTACAGAATCTCTACGTTCCTTAGGGTCTTCTCCGGAACCGCGCCTCTTGATGCGACGTTCTCTAGTCGGCATCGCAGAAATTGAGTCTTTTCTATCCAAGTTTGGGAAATCGGCACGAAAGTCTTGTGGTACTTTGGAGTCCCGGCGTTTGGAGGGCATTGATTTTATTCCTGAATCGGCTGAGGAATCGCGTCTACGTCGAGGAGGCGGCTCGTGTCTCGCCCAGGGCAGCGACCGGGCGAGATCTGCAAGAGTTTCTCGGCGGGAAAGCGGAGCCCTTTGTCGACGTTGCTGTTGACTGCCGCCACCTCCCCACTCCCGCAGGATGTCGGTGAGTTGAGCTAGCGAGGAGCGACGTCGGCGAGGGCCACCTGAGGAAAAAAAGGGTCTAGATTCTTTTTCAACAAGTAGTTATTAGTATACAAACACTAATAAGCATTTTCAAGCTAATTTACCTCTGGTCTGGTCTGAAACGTCGGGTTCTGGCGGTGAAAGGCAGGAAACTTGCGCCGCCGAATCCCTGCGACTGCCCAGCCTCTGCCTCAAGGTGTTTTCTTCTAGTGTGGATCTGGTCAGCTCGTCCCAGCCGTTGCCGCCAGCCCACACCAAGCCCACTTGGTGCGATAATATAGGGAGGTTGCAAACGAAACATATCGCTGTCATAGTCCTGTAGGAAAACAAACAAGTTTTAATAAAACCACACACATCCCAGATTGCGACGACCTAGTGGCATGATAATCACTCAATCAACTCACGCTTTGTTATTACGAAAATTGGTGTCACGATACATAATTGCAGATTTTCGCAGCTTGTTTGGCGCGCGACGAATGTAACCGTGGAGCAACATATTGTGGTTTTGTGCTCTCATCGCCGGCTTGATAAACGAACTACCGATATTAAATAACCACTCCCATAGCTGTTGACATGTATTACACTATCTATAATCAATTGATATTAGAAAGGTCATGTTCGGTTGCACTATCACTAGACGCTTCCTTGAATCAATGAAGCTCGGGAGTAGTGAAGGGATCGAATACGTTTTATCAGTAGCGCTTAAATTGACACATTGTCTAATACTGACAAGCGTCGCGTTTAATGCGTTTATCGCGAGATAGGCATACGATTGTTATTACGGTGTTATTGTGTCGCGACGGTGTTGTTTCAGGGCCTATCGCAGGTTGTGCGGATGAGTGGGTACCGCGCCAGCAAGGACGGTTCCTCCCTACATTTTCTGAAGTGGAAACGGAATTTGCTCACTCGGTTTGAAATCATATTCGCTGAGGACCAATTTCGGTACTCGCTAACATAGGTTGATAAGTGATTCAACAGAATGAGCACTTCGAGATAAGAATCTGCTACTCGCCTGATTATATCGATTTGCTAATTCGATTCCTCGTGCTGATAGGAACAGGTGCTAGTAGTAACTGTTGCTTTTATTCTACTATGCGTGCCTTTTGTACTATACTTACAAATGTTTGAGTGAATGCTAATTCTATACATGTATCTAAAATGAATTTGACTACTTTTTGCATCCGCGACTTATATTTCTAAGTTTGTTTTGGATGTTGTGATTGTTGTACTTGATTAATACACGAACCTAAAAATTAACGCTATGTGCAAGTTGTAGAGACAAATTTTAAATGATAGTAATCAATATTTAAAGTAATAATATCTAGTCTTATCTATAATTATGTGCAAAGCGTTAAGTACCGACTAGTATATAAATTAACTATTTATGCTATTATCTAAAGTTATGAAGCGGTTTAAAGTAGGAAAAGGTGACATAAAAGTAAGCAAGCATAAAGCATTCTGGTGTCTACACATTTACAGAATCATGAGTAGCTAGCTATAACAACATCTTAGGATTCGTTTATGTAGGTTTTAAAAAAAATGCAAATATATGAGGAGACGAGCGAGACGTTCGTCTGGTGGTAAGCATCACGCTGCCCAAAACAGTAGCAGTGCCGGAATTGTGAACTTGTGAACAAAATCCTGCGCCGCACTGTGCTGTGCTCACCACCCAAGGTAAAAATCAAATCTCTTCACTTCTTCTCTTGAGAATTTTGAAAGTCATAGAATTTTTGTTTGTTATGCTGTACAGTAGCCGACTCTGAGAGGTGGATAGCTAGATACCATAATCCTGTAACCCTGCATGCCTACGTGCTTCACGCTAGGATAGGAATGGGGGCTACTTTTGACGGTTTTGATAGAGGAGGTCGAGAAGTTAGGGTACTACGCTGACATGTCCGCTTTACATGATAAAAGCTTAGGACATTTCCCATACGTAGATAGCCTAGTGGTGCAAATTATTATTTTCTCTTTACATAGACTAGGCCAAAATGTTATCTGACTTTAGTATTAACAGTAGTACGGATTTGGTTTACGATAACCACGGCTGACTGCCGTCTGACCAACAAAGGAGAAGTTTTTTTATAGAAATTAATATGGCTTGCGCTTTCCCCCATCTCACCAAATTTAACCAAAGAGCGGTCTCAGATGAAGTATGCCTAGAAGAAACCTATTTGGCGTGAAGATTGTAACTATTGGAAAACATTAACCAGCGCATTTTACGATTCGCGCAATTAACCATTTCAATGGTTTAAAACAGTTTCGTTCTAGTTTTTGGAATACCAACCTAAAAGCAAAGAGAAAGCAAAAGAGAGATAGAGAGAGAGAGAGAGATAAAATATTTCCATCTCCTTTGCTCTCGTTTCGTTGGTCCGCAGTCGTCGTGACCGTAAGTCTGTATTTACAATGCCCGTCACAAAGTAGCCCCCATATATTTATGAAAATCATTTAAGCATTTATGGTGCAAGATTGTCCATGCATAGAATTTCCGATGCTAGGAGTCGAATCGGGGACCTGTAATGGCGCAGTCGAGGTGAGGGGGACTGTGGCATGTCGAAAGCCGGGTCATTGGGGTACAGAACGCTAACTGAAGGTAATGCCGACATATAATATCACATCAAACACTTTGTACATCTGAAACAATACATCAATGTTAGTTTTGAATATGGAAAATAGAATTTGGAAAAATACATTGAAAAAAAACGATCATAAACCAAGAAAAGAAGATAGCCAATTTGTAAGTTGAGTTGAGAAGTATACCAATCAGTAATAGTTATTGTATTGCAATATTTAGGTATAATAAAAACAGTGTTACAACAGTTTTAACAGTGGGAGTATTGACCACTATTATTAAGGCCGTCACAGACGACGAAGATGCTATAATATTTCACGCTACCATAGAACATATTTGAATAATTTATTTTAAATGACGAAGATAATATATAACTATTTCAAAATTGTATGCCACTGCTTCTAAGTATTTTATTTTCTTTACCTACTAACGCCACCTAGCGGCATTTTCACGCAACATTTTATGGATACTCCCGAAGCTTTCCCGTTCTTTCAGTAATTTTAACCGCTGTGTCCAGATGGCACTTCTGTCGCTATTCGGTAAAACACGACTATTTGGGTCAAGGAGGTTTATGTGCCCGCTACTTGCTCTCAGGATTAACTGACAATATTATAGATGGCGCCAATCACCACCACTGAACTTTCGCTGTTTTACCAGAAAGTACGGGGTTTCAAAGTTTTTTCACAACAATGGAAACAATGTTCTTGCGAGAAAACTGTAATCACGGTACGAAAAGATACTGACAATGTACTTATCCAAAGATAAGTACAAAAAAAGATCGTAAAACGTATTGGTAAAAATGCTATACCTACAAAATTGAGACAAATTTGCGGCGTACCTAACTTAAAAACGTTGCATAAGTTAACTAGCGTCAATGAGTATTAAGTGGCGTTTTTAAGTAAAGCCTCTTGCGAATACTTGAAAGAGCGAGGTCTTAATGTCAACTTTAATAGAAATAGCTTTTTGAATAAAATCACAATGAATAATATTATAAATGTTTGTTAACTTTTCACGCCTAAACGGCTGACCGGATTTGGATAAAACTTGGAATGGAGATAGTTTATTTCCCGAAATAACATATAGGCTATTTTTTATCATCATCATCATCACCATCATCAATCGGGTGAAACCGCGGGGAGCTGCTGGATTAATATACTTTAATGACAAGTTTTTATTCTAATAAAATGTACTTTAATATGACCGCTTTGAGTAATAAACTCAACATTAACAAAAAATACCAGGCTATTAATTAAATGAAAGGGTGGCAACTATTTATCATATCAGTTCATTCAAAATATTAGAGATAAAATAAAAATAACTTTATTGCCTAAAAAAACAAAATTACAAAATTTTTATGAACAAAATGTCTGGACAAAGTGTCTGGAACAGCTGCTTTTTTTTCGATTTCAACCTTGGCCCCATAGTAAAAGTTGTTCATAATGATGAGTACATTTACATACCCTTCAGTATTGTTGAACCTTTTTGTTACACAATGTATACAAATGCTAGACTTGAACAAGTTATATAAACTGTAGGTAGAGGTGATACGTACTCATTAAAATAGAACAATATTAAGTGAATGAGCCATGGTAGCCTAATAAAAGTAGTGATAGCCTGATCGGGAGACTGCTTGACTTGTAATCTTGAGGTCGCGGGTTCAAACCCAGGCCCGTACCAATGAGAATAAGAATAAGAATAATAAGAATATATTTATTGCCAAAAACACATACATAAGCTGTTTGGAGTTTATGTACGGATAATACCACTGGCTTTTCGGTGAAAGAAAACACGGTGAGGAAACCTGCATACTTCCGGAGACCTAATTCCAGCAGCGGACAATAAGGAATATGCATGTGTTTTAATTATTAATAATAATAGAATAAGTGGAGAGTTTAACTGAATTAATCTTACATGGAAAAAAATATTTAAATCGACTGGTAAAGTCCTGAAATATAAGCGTTCAAAGTATTTGGGACGGAGTCATCTGTCCTTTTCTAGCAAAACACGTGCTTGTATAGAATTTGTTAGGAATCGTGGACTTTGACGTCATTTGCTAGTATAGTGCCCTTCCCGGTCTAACATGAAACTAAAATGCTTATAACTTCGTTATTAGTGCACAAATGAAAATGTTATTTTCAATGTGTTGTTTTGTTGTGAGTCAGCTCTTTTGTAAGTCAATAAAAAAACCATGCAAATTCCCTGTTTAAAAAGCTGATTATGCTATGCTTTTTTAAGTAAACGAGTCTAAACATTTTGGCAAAAGGGGCAAACAGTTGCAAGAATAAATAAAATATTCTAACAGCGCTGGTTTTCATTTTGTCCCTATTAAAGAGTTACGTAGCTAGTAAAACCTACCTCACACAATAATTTGTGCAAGCAAATAAAAGGTAGGTATTTTACGAAGAGCTTTGCATGCGGGTTGGTTATACAGTGCGCTCTCGGGAGCATACGTGCAACTCGCATTGTAATTGTCTTTTAAGCCTTTTTGACGAAGACGGAATATTAATAACTACTAGGGTTTGGGTAGTCTTGATATTTTTTAAGTCCCGGGACACGAGACCACCCATGATCACTTCAAGACTGCTCAGAATAAAATAAGATTCGAGTTATTTTTTGGCGAGATGTATCAATAAAATACCTGGGACCTGGGTCTTCATCAGCCTGTTAGACATCCACTACTGGACGAAAGCCTCTCCCTTAATAGGGAAGGGTTGCCATAATCCCCACGTTTGGCGTCTGGGACCTGGGTATAATGGACATACCCAAATGTCCTAAAACTGCACCCAGAACCACCGGAGGATAGGTAGCAGCGTCCTCTCAGTTAACGGTGATCATTCTACGATTCGCAAGCCACCTGCCAAGCATGGAGATTATGGCAACACCCTATTTATAGAAACTAATAGTAAAAAAAATTATAACGCTTTAAATATCTTCATAGTAACTTTTGGAGGGTTTTATATTCTTTAGAAATTAGTTTCTGAAAAAAAGGAAAACATAGAGACACGTCTACAGTAGAGCTAGATTTAAATTTTAAAATGATTGCTCTAGAGGCATTATCCAGAAAGAAAATAGGGGAATACGTTTGCATGGAGAAGCGCTCACAATATTCCCCCTTAACACCCGACAAAACACTACTTTTGGATAATAATACAATGCGGCGACATGTTTTTTTCTCGTTCCCGCCAAAACTCTCGTAAGTTTATTTGAAGTTGAAGGTGTGCCGTGTGTATTTGCCTCGTCGTCCGCAGAAAGTGGCCGAACATTATGTAGGCAGATCCAGTTTGGCATCTCCAATGATAAATGCTCGAAGTTGTTGGAACATGTACTACTTATAAGGTTTAAACAACACGGCTTTGAATACTTGTATCTACACTATGAGGTTCCACAAGCAAAACCTTTCGCAGATGGCGCCAGCGGCGGTCCGGATGTGGAAAAATCAAGTTTTCTTGATAACGTTCTTCATATCTATCTGCTCTTGATGAGGCGTTGTCAATAATTTCAAGGAAAATACTGGGTACTGTGCCTTGTTTTAAGAATCTATGCAGCTTTTTACGGCTTGAAAACAGATTTGTTGGTCAGATAGTTGTTTACATTTAGAGCGGCCGATAGAAGAAAAACCCGATAGAAAAACCGGACGGACGAGCCCGAAAGCGCTCCGTGCAAACATTTTATATTAACCACACCATAAGACATTTCTCGTGACGGCTTTCTCGCTCGCACCTATTAGGCTAGATGACTGATGTTTAAATCGTTGAAACCAATAGCTTTGATGAAGAATTTAAGTAAATATAGTATGGAAATTGAAAACATTATTTAAATCGGTTAATAATGTTCTGATATATGAGCGTTTAAAGTTTTTGTTAGAGACAACTCTGTCTCTTTCCCACAAAACAAAAAATGACGTCACGCCGTACTTGTCAGAATAGAATTTATATGGCGTCCTGACAAGTGACGTCACGATTTGCTGTTTTGCCTCTCTGTCTAGCATGATATTAAAATGCTTATAAGTTGCTTATTTTTGATCAGATTTTAATTTTATTTTCATTAATCAGCTATATTTATGGGCCACATTTGAATAGGACAATAAAAAAAAAAACACTCATCTAGCCTATTGTGCGCAGTGTGCTACGGTCGATCCGGCGCGCGCGAGAAAGACGTGTCTCATAATTTGCGGTCGGCCCTAATGTTGGACAGAGCTTTAATTAGCAAGGTAAAAGATGTGCAAACCAGTATAATTATGCAGATTCTCCCCGGTAATCCGAGTCTAATAAGAGTAAAATCATTAAATTGTAGAAAAAATAACAATAAAATGTACGAGATTGACAGTTGACTATGGCCGCATCGACGATGCGCCACCTAGCGGAAAAAACCGCAGTGTGGATCCCCATTACCGATTCGTACAAACATTTTGAAATAACAAGACAGCATAGGGATGAAAAACCGTTTGAATTTTTCAAATTATAATTTCTGTTTAAACGGGTATGTCCCATTTAGATTGGTTTTTGATTGATGGAGTCCCGGAAAGTTTGGAATGAATTTCGGGACATAAGGCTAAAATGATGTTGCCAAGCTTTTCATTTTAACGTTTCGTAATTAATACTAGAATGAAATGGCGCGATTTTCTCTTTACTTAGCTGAGTAAAATGTCATCATCATCTTTATCAGCCCATTTTGGTCAACTGTTGGACATGCGCCTTATACAAAAAAAATATATAGACTTCGTTTGACTGCCATCTCGTCTGATGTTAAATGAAAATGCAGTTAATGATAGAGCACGCGTGCCTAGAAGAAGCCGATTCACTCGCGACTTGAAGACTCCCAGATTATAATTATCGGGAAACACCCACTCGGGCAGCGCTACCCACTATTCAGCAGTTCGATATAATGAAGGTAGTATCAAACTGTTTCTTACGAGTTCTTGGTATATCAACCATGAAACGTTGTCGCTTTTAAGAGGTCCTGGCCGTCCGATAGAAGAATGGGCAGGGGGAATAAGATCATGCAAATCCAAAGCACACTCTCCGCAATGTATCTGATAAAACAACGATAAGCTATACTTTTCGTCAATGATCAAGCCTTTGTAGCTTGGTCCGAGTCAGAGAGTCGTTGCCAATGATTATCTTGGCCCGTTTCTCGTTGGCCTTTACACCACTGAGCCGGACAGCTTTTTGCCTTCAGTCGCTGTCAACTACGTATATCGTTACTTCATCGCGTCTCAGGGCGTCCTTCTACGTCTGTCGATTTCTGGTCCCCACTCTAGCACACGTCTACCCAACAGTAAGTATCTAATAACGTTAAAAAAACGATATTGTATTTTCAGGGGTCACGGTCGCCCGTCGTATATCTCTCGGTACTTTTATGACAGGACTTTAAGAACTATGTACTTAGTAGTGTGAAGCATAACTTGACAGAAATATAAAATTCAATGCATATTATTAACATACTTTGTGTTGAGTGTTGATTTTTGTATCTATAACTACTTACATGCAAGCAGTCAAGGTTCTTACAAAGCTATAAATCATGTCGCTGTCAGAACTCAAAGTCGGCCAGGCCTACGTTGCCGCGGGACTAAATCGATACAAATAAAACGTTTTATGCCCGCTATGTACTTTAATTGAAAACAGAAACGTTGAAACAAAGTGGCTATTTTAGAATGGAGCAATTAGGACAGCGCACTTCGCGTGTCACTGTGTCTTAGTTTTCCAGCCTTAGGTAATTGGAAATAATAATTGTAACCTATATAAAAATAACCTACCTATACCTATATTTTATTGAAAAAATTTTGTTTCTTTTTTTTTAATTTAATTTTTTTTTAAAATTTTTTGATTCTGGGTTTCTGCCGACTGGTAGTGGGTTTGAGCAATTTTGATAGCCTCTAAACTTCCATTCGTCTGATACAATCCTTTTGTTTTTGTGTAGGTAATAAGAAATTATGTAGTTTTTTTGAGTAAATAAAGGCCTTCGTCCAATAAAAACGAATGTATGTACTTACATTTATAGAATGATATATTTTCTGTTATTTTTAGAGTAAAGTATTATCTAGCGTTATTTATTCTCTTTCCATCTTATGTTTGCCTAAAAGAGATCGCTGCTTGTGGCACTATAAACTTTTTTTTTCATAATCTTTTACTGTTTTAATTTCAGGAGAACTAATAATAAAGAGTTACTATTATATTATGGGATTTGGGTATGTCCTAAAACTGCATCCAGAACCGTCGGAGGACGGGCAGCAGCGTCGTCTCGGTTAACGGTGGTAACACTCTGCGATACCCAAGCCGCCTGCCAAGCGTGGGGATTATGGCAACCCCTCCCTATTAAGGGGGAGGCCTTCGTCCAGTAGTGGACGTCTTATGGCTGTCAATGACTATTATATTCTATTTCTCCCTTTGAATTAATTTGAAATTTTGGGTTACAATACAGACTTTTTTTTACATACCTAAATTAAATTGTTAAGTCTCGAGCTCGAGTTGACTCCTTTAAAAAACCTAAGAATTAAAACGAAGGTCGACCACACGGTCGAGTTTATTGCGGTCGAGAAGACTACCAACTAGAAAATACAATCCCGTAAGACTTTTCTAATTCCGGCATTTCGGGATTTGTGATGCTCAATCTCGGGATCCCGGGATTCAGACCAAAAATAAAAATGTAACAACAGCGACAAAAAAACCAATATGTGACTTTTATTTTTGTTACGAGCTACGTAATGGGATATTTTCTGACAGGCAATTTAAAAAAAGAATCTCATTGTAAATGGCTCTGACTTTGTGCTGTCATTGTCAAGTTTTTTATTTAATTATATGTGCCACAGCTCAAAAATATTATGCTTTTTTTGACTGGCACGAAACTGGCACTTTAAGGTTTACGGGGTCTGCGCTATCTATCGAGTTGAAGAGAACAACATACGTTACGTACAAATAAATTCCGTAAACAATCATAGAACTACAAAAAAACTTTTTAAAAATAAGAGTTTTCTGAACATCTTACTTAACAGTTTAGAGTACTTTTACAAATAAATTCCCAGCGAGACCATTGTTCACAAAAAGTTTGCATTCCGGAAAATCAAGGCAAATACCAAATACCCCAATGAGACGAACGATATTGAAGAATGGGTATTTCCTTTTATTAAGATCACATTTCAAGGTTCCCGTTGTTCAGCAAAAAAACTCCAAAGCCCTTTTCGGGAGAATTCCGGTTACGGAATAAAATGAATAATGATCTGGGAATGTTTTTGTTCAAACTGGCAACTCATTATTTCTAAATAATTCTTGCTGAGTACGGCACGGTAACGTAATGACGAAGCTCTTTACTTTACCTACCTGTTGTTTCTACTTCTATGTGTTCGTAAATTGCTATTGTTTGGATAACACATTCTGCCTAATCAGATGCTTATCTTTATGTAAGAGGGTATGGTTCGAATTAAGGTTTACGGGGTAAAAGGTACTTTAAATTGACTTTTCTACTTTATTTTACAGAAATTTCTGGGCATGAAGATATTTGACATCTAATATCTCACGGTGACGAGCAGAGTGCAGTGCGGGCGCGGCGCAGGTTCGCAAGTTCATAATTCTGGCACTGTGGGCAGGCGTGACGCTTACCACCAGGCGAACGTCACGCTTGTCTCGTCACTCCATTGTATTAAAAAAATGTTTAGTGTTTACACACCACCGTGACCGGTTGCAGAATAGTTAGTTAGTAGGTATTCAATTGTATGAAAATTGTATTAATATTACGATGAATTTATAATCTCAGCCGTAATAACAATGATTGTATTTTTGACACACGAGGCTCGCCAAAATGGCAGAGGCTTGATGCCGTAAAAACAGGTAGGGTTTTTCAATGACAATAAAATCTAGATTATAATATTTAGTCTTTTCTATAGATTATTCATACAGGGCGCCAAATAACAGAAGGATATACTGGAGCTGGAATCGATACATGATAAGTAGTTATTTTTAATATTGTTAACAAAAACAGAAGTACTTAAATGAATATCTCAAAATGTATGTAGTCAGATTATGTGTAGTTCCTTGTCGCTAATAAGCACTGGCTCAGAAAAAACAACACAAAGGTTATTACTAAACTAAATAAACAACACCTTAATGTTTACTAAATGAACGCCTGTAACCAATTTGCCATAAGGTTCGTTTTAGCAGCAATAGCATCTAAAAACCAGTTGTTACAATTTCCCAACAAGTATAAGTACCAAGAAAAACGACTTAAGTTGTTTTAGTGGGGAATTTCCGGCCGAGGTTGAAATCAATGGCCAAGATTTGAATATCTAATTTGAATTAAAAAGGAAAAGATAATGATTACGAGGGTTGCTTTAATGAATGATAAATACTGCCAAAACCCATTAAAATGGTGTCAGTTTTTTTTTGGGAAACTTAGGTGGTAATGTACATTTATTTTTGTACTTAGCTTCGGCATGTATTAAGTAGTTGGTTTTTCATTTTGTTATCATGGACACTGACATAGTTTTGACATAAATATTTTTGTTTTCTTTATATTGATCTTCAAACAAATCCATTAATGCTGGTTGTAGAGTCACGCTTATCGCTGCGTTGGCGGTAAGCGCAGCTCGTAATCGCTCGTATGACCTGCGCAAATTGTACAACGCATTAGCATCGCGTGGTATGCCGTACGTTCGAGTAGCGCCGACATATCGCGCGCGTTTTGCCGCGGGTCAGATAAGCCCGTGTTGCGTGCGTTTTACATCCACGCCGACGAAAAGCGTGACTGTTATTAAGGGGGAATAGGGTGAGCGCTTCTCCATACAAACGTATTCCCCTATTTTCTTCCTGGATAATGACTCTAGAGCAATCATTACTTTTTCATAAAATGTAGGCTAAGTACTGTAGACGTGTCTCTGTCATATCCTTTTTTTCAGAAATTTATTATTTTATGTTCAGTCTATAGCCACAGAATAAATAATAGTACTCTATAGTCTACAGTCGGAGTATCCGGGTAAAGTAAACAAAAAAATATCTATTTTGATCCTTGGAGAATCAACTCTTAGTGAATCCGTGTTTTGTTTTTTTAATCTTAAATTGGTCAATAAAGCTATCGAAAGTTTTCCCGAAACTTACTTGACAAGCAAGCTAAAAAATCGTGGTGGCCGAATGAGGACTACTGAACTCGGACACGCGATGTCGTCAATTCAAATCCCGGGCTCGTACCAGTGAGCTCGTTTGAATTTATATTCTACTAGAGGTCGGTACTAGAGGCTTAGGCTGTGCGTCGTCTGTCAGTCAGTCAGGACAGAGATTCTTATAGTAATTACTAGAGGTCGCCCGCGACTTTGTCCGCGTACGGAAGAAATTCAGCCCGCTCCCAAAATTCACTACTTTAAATCATCCCGAGCAAATTGAATATAATAGAATATTATTAATTATACTATTTATATTTTTTTGTAAATACATACTACACCCAGACACAGAACAAACATCTATGTTCGTCAAATACATTTTTGCCCTGGGTTCCACAATTGTGGCCTTCGAACCCATGCCCTACAGGTCTGAAGGCAGACATGCTACCAACTGAGCTATAAGGCAGTCAAACTATTAACAGGTTGATTACGCTATTGGATAAATACGAGTAAATGGATAACTTCTATGACTTCAGTCCTTATATACGAGTATCCTTTCAAAACCACACATAACCGTTTCCTCAATTAAGAAGGTCTCGCAAACGGTAAGGATCGATTAAGACGTCTCGCAAAGGCCTCGCGGACCTCGTAAAAGCCAGTTTTATAGGATCAAACCATACTTTATCTACGTTGCGATGTTTCACGTGTCTCGCTACAAATTATATGATCAGATAACGTTTGATATCAAAGTGGGGATCAGTTATGAGCAGCTTGGGAATTAAATGGACGTAAATTGTTGCTTCTAACGTGTGTTAAATCAGCATGATGGTTGACTGTATGTCATTTGTTTCAATTAAGACTAACATTAGCTTCATGACTCTTTGTAACGTGTAAACAACATTCATTTTCAACCGACTTCAAAAAAGGAGGCTATTAGTTTGACTTTGTGTTTTTAACTGACTTCAAAAATGGAGGAGGTTATATGTTCGACTGTATGTATGTTTTTTTTTAAATGTATTTTCACCGATTTCTCCGTCAATTGTGGACCGATTTTAAAAATTCTTTGTTTATTTGAATGGATATACTCTCGATGTGGTCCCATATTAGTTTGAAGACGGTTTTTTTTAAAGTATTTTTTTTGTATGTTACGCGATTCTACTCCGCCAATTATGAATTGATTTTGATGATACTTTTTTTGTTTGGTAGTTCATACTTTAGAGGTTCCATATACAATTTATCGAAATCGGTTCAGTAGTTTGGTTGTTATATCCATATAACTGAAAAAATATGTTTGGATAACAACTTTAGTAGTCGAAATTGATGTCGGGTGTTGTTTTTAGGGTTCCGTACCTCAAAAAGAAAAAAATAACCCTTAAAGGATCACTTCGTTGTCCGTCCGTCCGTCTGTCTGTCTGTCAAGTCCCTTTTTCTCTGAAACGAGTCTCAAGTATCAAGTTGTATTTAATATCGAATGCGTAAGTCGACGGTCCCTTAGAGCTGTAAAAAAATCAAGGTTCTAAGTCAACATAATCAAAAATTACAGCCATTTTTCTAGTGATTTTAGTGTTTTTAGGCTCGCAAGTAAAACAATATTCATAGGGTACTTTTTGTTGACCTAGAATTACGAAATTTGGCAAGAAGCAAGTTCACATAACACTGGTTATGGGAAAAATCAGAAAATTCTGTTGGCTTCCGTTCTTTAGTTCCAAAAACTGAACTAGATGGCTCCACAGATAATACTAGCTCTTTTATCGCAACTGTTTCGTTTCTCCTAGTGGTGGCACGTGCTGCGTTCCTTAAAAATTATACTCCCTAGGGAGTACTCTGTAAATGCTCTGAATAAAATGACTGAATAGGTGTTTTTGGGTCGACGAGGGGCCGGCGCGATAACATAGTCACGTATTACGTGCAATAAGTGAAAAGGTATATAAATACCTAATATAGATATTATGTAAAGCATATACTAGGTGTATTTTTGGTATAAGTACACTTTGTAAAAACGTTTAATTAAATCGGATACTCCGACTATATTCGATTAAATTAAACGTGAGTATTCCCGTATAAATAAAACAAAATGTGTCAAATTAAACGTGAATTATTTAATTAAACGTGAGTATTCCCGTATAACAAAAACAAAACGTGTCAAATTAAACGTGAATTATTTAATTGAACGTGAGTATTCCCGTATAAATAAAACAAAATGTGTCAAATTAAACGTGAATTATTTAATTAAACGTGAGTATTCCCGTATAACAAAAACAAAACGTGTCAAATTAAACGTGAATTATTTAATTGAACGTGAGTATTCCCGTATAAATAAAACAAAATGCGTCAAAACCACGTCAGTTTTCATAATAAAACACTTTGTAAACTTTATTGGTAGCAAAATGCCCTCAACACTTCATCTTCATCATAATCAGTCTGCCATAGTCCACTACTGGAAACAGACCTCTCCCATGGCAGTGGACCTGCAGCCTGATCTTCAGCTATCCACTTCCTACCACTTCCAGCTGTCCTACGTATATCGTCACTCCTTCGAGTCTCAGGCAGCTCTACACTACGTTCGGTATTATGCGATAAGGGAGCCGAGAGTGTAATTACCAACAGCACACACGCGTTCCATACGACGATTTTATCACACTTTCGCTAGGAAAAAGCAAACTCTTTTTGATAATAATTAACCACACAGCGAAAAAGTCAACAAATATATGTGCGCGATATAGCGCGCAAACCAACGCGATGCGCTCGCAGGTGGCATTTTCTTTAGCCGCATAAAAACTTTTTGCTGGTATTATGAAAATAAACTGTATTTTATTTTATTTTATTTATTTTATTTTATTTTATTCGGGAAACTAACAGCGACAAAAAAACATAATTACCAAACATATAGAAACTATGCGCCATTTAAGAGTTTCCGCATATTGAGACTAATTAGACACTTGTCTGCAATTACTTAAATGAAATTAAATAAATAATATGTAGGTATACTAAGTATAAGTCAAGGAGACACACCAAACCAGTTTTTGGTAATATTGAGTTTTATCGAGTTCGCGGATGAATTAAATAAGTCAAATTCGGGATAGTCTTCCAGTTTATTTATATAGTTAGATGCTCGTAGAAATATATTAACAGACTATATTAAATACAATGCATCTTACACACATTCTTATTTTTATTTTTTAATGAATAGGCTTGCGTTTGACTGCCTGCTCGTCTGATGTTAAACAAAGATGGAGTCTACGATGGAGTACGCTTGCCTAGAAGAAACCGGTTCACTCGCGACTTGAAGACACCCAAATTATAATTATCGGGAAACACCCACTCGGGCAGCGCATTTAACTGTTCAGTAATTCAAATAAAGAAAGTGAATCAAACCGTTTCGTACGTGTTTTACCTTACGAGCTAGTGTGATGCAAGTAAATTTTCGGGTTAAAGAATTTTTTATTTTCTCAACAAGAAATTACATAAAATTTCACTTATGTGAGAAATAAATTACTTACGTAGGTAACTAATACGCTTCGACAGACTTAAATACTTAAATAGAATATTATTTATTTATACATTATAAATGCGTGTTATAAATTTACTTTAAGTAGTGGAAAGTAGGTACAACTTGTTCTAAGAAATGCAAATATGTTTACAACCTATTAATTTTCTTGTATTTTTTTTTTGTTATTTTTATATTCCTAAGTACCCTACATTCATAAGTTTTACGCTAGGCGACAAGTCTGTTTTGACCGAAGCGATGTGCTAGCAGCGAGCGTCTATTATCAGTTATCCGAGCGGTGGGGAGTGCAGGTATGCGCCACAGTGCAATCGTAGCAGTTATAAAGCCTATTTCTTAACACTAGTAACTATCGTAATTAAATTCATATTTAATTCACCATTTATACAAAGCCGTGATAAACTTATTTTAATTTTGTAATTTGACTGTGTATAATATATATATTATATATTGTTTGTCTATGGAAGTACATACTTTGATTGCATAAATAATAATTATTATATGGTATAATAATAATTTTGTGTAATACTTGCAGTTTCCTTTATAACCACATAAGCATTAGGGCTCCGTATCAGAAGGACTATCAGGGTAAATTACTATATTTGCAGATCCTCGGCATGTTAAAACGTCTACGTGGTGACAACGTCTTGAGTGACAAAATGACTTACTAGTAAAACCTACATTGTGAAAACGTCCAAAATGTAAAGTACAGTCAACAAGAGAAGTGTCTTTTTCCAAAATGCAATTAATATGCGGTAAAAATAATAGGAAATATGCATCAGTATGTAAAATATATCAGAAATTGCTTTCTTAGACTACTAACAGCCCAGAGTAAAATCATTAAAGAATTCCGGCTAATTGTTACGTCCAACAAGCCTAACTTAACAGTAATACATTTTCATTAAGTCCAACTTAGTAACTGTACGTTTTATTTGTTCCTTAGGAAGTTTCTTAAACGGTTTCGCACTAAGTATCCCACTAATTGAATTTTATGTAAATGGATTCAGGCTAATGACGATTGTATGGTAATCACTTTGGAGGGAGGGGTTGCGAGTCATAGTGGCTTTATTGTAACTGCCTTGATACAATATTACGAGTAGGTACAATTCATTTTAACTAGGCGTGGATTGATGGCGGCCATCTTTTGCTTTTATTGTAGTAGGTCATAACGAAAGAACAAGGTTGGTATAAGAATTGCATTTTACCATAAATGGGGATCTACACATTGGACACAATACAATACAATACAATATATCTTTATTGCACACCAGAAATATAGAACAACTTACAAATAATCAGGGTAGGTACATTATTTGGCAGTACAAGGGGCGGCCTTATCACCTTAAGCGATTTCTTCCAGGCAACCTTTGGATGGACTGGACTAAAGGAGGCAAATGCAATTTGGTCGGTTGACACTGAGTTTTTTCCGCTAGGTGGCGCATCGTCGATGCGGCCATAGTCAACTGCTATCGTCGTCGTCGTCAGCCATAAAACGTCCACTGCTGGACGAAGGCCTCCCCCTTTATAGAGGGGTGTTGCCATAATCCCCACGCTTGGTAGGCAGCTTGGGGATCGCAGAATGGTAACCAAGGGGACGCTGCTGCCCGTCCTCCGGTGGGTCTGGTTGCAGTTTAAGGACATACCCAGGTCCATTGCTATAACTACGTAGTTAGTCAACTGCTATAATTTCATACATTTAGTTGTTTTTTTCTAGAATATATTACTTTTTTCTGGAATATTTTACTGGTTATTATATTCGGGTTACCATGTAGGATTTGTATATATAGGTACTGGTTTGTACAGCAATCCTTTGCCTTGCAAATTAAACCAACTCTGTCCAACATAAAATGTTAACAACGATATAACCTACAAATCTATTTTGAGGCCGTCAACAGCTGCATAGATTGCTTAAAACTTGGCACATTACCCAGTATGTTTCCTTTAACTTGATTATCGACAATTCTCTCATCAAGAGCAGATAGATTATAAGCAACGATAAACTAAAAAAAAATTGTACTTGATTTTGCCACTTCCGGACCGCTCCTGAACCCATCTGCGAAAAGTTTTGCCTGTGGAACCTCATCTTTAGGGTCTTTTATTGCGACATACATTTTGTCCAAGGTCAATGAACTTTTTGTATTTTTTCAATGTTGACCCCATAGTAATTAATTGTTTTGTTCCTAATGATGAGTACATACATACCATTCAGTGTTGTTGAAATGTTTTGTTACACATTGTATAGAATTAGTAGAGAGCAGAAGTAGTAGGGTATTTAGTTTTTAGTTTTCAATAAAAAAATGTGGCGTGACCTAAAGGGATTTAGTTTCTTTTTTAATATATTTCTTGTTAGAAGCAAAGTAATCTTTTTAAAAAATTCTAGGTAATAACTTAATTAATATTATAAGCTTTAAGTTGGGAGTATCCATAAAGTTATGCCGATAGTATCCGTTACTTAGAAACTTGAATTAAAACTACAGAGTATTTTCTCAACTAAATCTTAAATACCTAGAATTCGGTAGAACTCCAAAATATTACTTATTGTGTACCTAAGACACTTCCATTGGATGCGATAAAATATTAATTAAATTAATTTTATTCTTATTACTTTCGTCTGAGTATCTTGTGCTTGGAAGATATTGGCTTTTCAAAAGCGCCATTTTCACGAGTTAAGCACTTGTTTGCAACAGCTAACTAAGTACAACATTTCAAGATTTAGTAATATTACGTTCACGCGATATCCGAAAATTTGTTCGTGAAAATAGCGCTTAAGTAGGAATAATGCATTAAATATTCATCCACACATTAAGGGCATACATAAAGGTTCACAATAAGGATTATAGTCAGGGTGATAAGGGTGGTTACAGAAGTAAGGTAAAAGGTACAAACTTACATTTTGTCTAAAAAATATCACCGCGTTCCCTTCCCTTTTCAAAAGTATTGTCTGTAAAAGCATCTGAAACAAGAGAAATACAGATTTAATAAAAACAAATTTATTTTTGTTTAATTTTTTAAAGTTATCTTAGCGCCTGGTCGACGCAACGCGTGATCCAAATGCTAGCATATATTTGGCCCAACGCATAAGCATTGCCATTCAACGTGACAATGCCGCCAGCATGCTGGGTACGCTGCCGACTGTTAGCGGGGGCGGGTTGTGTCACGGGGCAGGGCAACTCGCGCACCGCGCGTCAGAACCGGCAGTTGGCGCCGCGCTCCAAAGACTACAATATACGAGGTGTTAGTTTGAACACCGTTATCCTTCTAGGATATCACTGTACTCATCATTATGAACAACTTTTACTAAGGAGCCAACCGTGTGTGAACGTGAAATCACGAAAAAAAAACGCATCATGTAACTTACTAATCTGAGCTGATTAAGTTTTAGTTTTTTTAGTGTCCTTAAAAGCTGATTAAATAAAGAAATATAAGCTTTTGTGTTCTTTAAGAGTGGTGTCGTTTTGATGTATTAAAATAGGGTTTTTGATTATTATTACTATTCTAGAGATAGAAACGGCAATGAAGAAGGTCACAAAAAACATTTTAAATATTCTAGACCAAATAGATCGTTTAAGAATAATCGCAATGAGAATAAAAACGAAAAAAAACGAGTTATCTGTTGTATCACAATAAATCATATTACTTGTTCACTTTCTATAAGAACACTTTGAAAACTGACGTCAAGTTTGGGAATCCGGTCAAGTAGTCCTAACTGCCGGTGTCCATTTTTGAAGTGAGTGTTAACTAACAAAGTAAGCTGCGACCCTTATAATTATAGATCCTAAGTACAGCCCTGTAATTACGGACCTTCAAGATTACATCGACTTTGTCCTTTTCGGGATTTCCTCGCAAAAAAGGCGCACTTTAAGTCATTCTCTCTAATTGGTTTGTTAGCAGTTGAAACGAGTTCGGAACGAACTCCGCGCTGTGTCAACTTGTCTTACTTTTGCCATAAAATTATAATTATGTTTTGGGAAGATCACAGAATAAACTTGAAGTTATATTTCAAAATGGAGACTGAGAAACGGCCAAAAATGCCGGATTTCCGGATGTCCAGCTTACATGCTATCAAGACGCGAAATAATACACGCCTCACGTCTTGAAAAAAATAGATTACTTAGGTAAAATATTTTAGATACTGGCTGCGCCCCGTGATTTACCCGCGTGATGATGAAAAACGTTGATGACGATGATGTCAAAGTCTATATTTATTTCAGAAAATTAGCTGATCTAAATAAATAAAGAAATATTAAACAAATATCGATGGACATTTTTCACACAGCGCCATCTAGCCCCAAACTAAGCAAAGCTTGTAATATGGAAACCAGATAAGTAGTTGATAGAATACTTATATACTTTTTTTTGTAAATACATACTACACCCAGACACAAAACAAACATCTATGTTCGTCACATAAATGTTTGTCCTGGGTGGGGATTGAACCCACGCCCTACAACTCTGAAGGCAGACATGCTACCAACTGAGCTACAAGGCAGTCAAATCATTAATTAAATCTTTATGCCGAGTTTCATCCAAATCTGTTTAGCCGTTTTGGCTTGAATAGGTAACAAACATACACACTCATACTGACAAAATTTCGAATTTCAAATATGAATAGGCTTGTTTGAGTGCCATCTCGCCTAATGTTAGGTAAGCGCCTGGTATAACAATAATATACTCCGCCAGGTTTGACATTCCGACTGACAAAGGGTCACGTGGGTGACACAAGCCTACGTCATCAACGTGAAATGACCAATAGCGTGAAATCATAACTCCCTGTCCTCCGTATATTACCTGTGCGAATCCTATAAAACTATGTGATTTTGGTTGAAACTATGTTTAACTTGAATCATTTGAGCGGACACGAAATGACAATTGAAATGATTTGTGTATTTTATAATTAATAAAAAAATAACAGATTTGATTCCCAATTTTCCAATTTTGTTGCCATAAAGTGGCAACTGGAGTGACGTAAGCAAGTGTCACTCCCGGAATAGCAGACCTTGTTTTATTGGATTGTGGGTAAGCCTATGCAGTCCATGTTGGAGTACGCTTGCTTAGAAGACTCAGATTTACTCGACAGACAGAGATTATTTTGACTATCGGAAAAACCCACTTATGGGCACTAGGGTTGCAGTTCGAACAATGAAACGGGAATCAATCCATTTCGTTCGGGTTTTGATATATTAACCATGAAACGATGTCGCTTTTCGAGGTCCGTCCGATAAAAGAATAGGCAGGAGGGAATAAGATCATCCAAATCCAAAGTATCACTCTCCGAAATGTATCCGATAAAAACCGATAAACTAGTAACATTGCGTCGATGTTCAAGGCATAAAAAAGCGCATTCAAAGCCATTAAAAGTGAAAAAAAAACAGACAGTTACCTACTTGTTGCATCAATATAACCTTGTTGCAATGAAGTATGATGAGAACGTTTATTTCCCTATTTAATCGGGAAAAATGAACATGAGAGCCAAATAACAATGATGTTCAAACGAGGTATTCCTTTCAAAGCGTGAAGAAAGTCTTTCAAATTCATACTCGCAAATGTTTGGGACTTTTGAACTTTTCTAATTGTCCTACACCTTTGTGGACAACGGGTACCTCACACGAGCGAATCCGTATAGAAAAGCTTGTTTGCAATAAAATCACGACACTCGACCCAACAATGCCCTGATGAGGGCACAGTTAACGTCCTGAAACGACACTTAATAATTTACTACATGTATTAAACTTTATAGATATCTAAAGAGAGGAGAGGTCGCTCTCGGTGTAAAATAAGACAGAATAGTAGCTTCAAGGTACAACTTACCGTCATATACATAAAACGCTAAAACGTATTCAAACCTATTTTAGTTAAAAAGTGTTATGTCAAATTTCTTTCGAATTACGATTTAGTTTAACCAAAGAAGACAAACACTTTTTAACTAAAATGGGTTTGAAATGCTTTTTATTGTTTTATGCATAAGACGGTTAATATATACGATACGAATATGTAAGTCACAAAAAAAGGAATTTAAAATAATATGACTAAGCAATTTTTTTAAACAGAATCAGAGATTTTTCTACTAAAATGGCAAAAAGACTTACCTCGATAGTGAAGCTTTGGTGTCTTTATTTACTCATCATCATGTTATCGGCTTTATTTTATTTTTTGTCGAGATGTAAGTATTGTGGAAATATAAAATGATAGACGTGAAACGCAAACCCATCAGATAGTAAAAATAATAAAACTATAAAGTATATCAAAATAAAAATACAGAAAAAGATACAAAAAGAACCTATTGAGTTAGTGACACAAATGGTGACATTATCGCTAAAAGCGACCTTTTCCAGACTGTAGGATGAGAAAAAAATTACAGACTGTATTCATAGATTAAAGACGATCTCAATAGAGATACTTTATGATTTTTACAAACTATAAAAGTTACGGTACTGTCAAGATCAACGTGTATGGTACATGTATGATTCAGGACATCAGGTTGTTATTACGGTACAGTTCGCCAAAGTAACGAGAAATGTTCGCGACATTCAATTTACACAAACAACAGTACTATTAACAAACAACTATGTGCGAATAATCAGCTTTGGACACACGACCCAAAACCTATCTACGTATTAATATACCTACACGATGACAAGCTTTCCTACCGCGTAACCTGCAAGGTAACCTCAAGAATTTAACGCAGAGAAGCCATGTTCACATGGGTTAATTTAGGCCTTAGATTCAAATTTGATTGTATTTCATTTAGAATTTAGTTGAGACTGAACTCATCTGCACGGATGGCTAGCAGCGTACCCTCGGTTAACGGTGGTGAGCATTCTGTGATCTCCAGGCCGCCTGTCAAGCATGAGGGATTATGGCTATCCTCTCTATGAAAGCAGCCTATGTCAAGCAGGGGACCATTAAAAAGCTGATTATGCTATGCACGTTATGCTATGATGAGGTTTAGCGTTATGGGATCACAAATACAAAATCCAAATGTGAATACCGCAACACTCATTGTGAATTCATCGCGACAGTGCTATTTATGTAGCCGAAACTCTGCAAACTGTGCCCTAAAAGCGGTTCCATTATACACATTACCGGGGCGGTTCCACGTTGGAGTTACTCCAATTTTCCGGCTTTGTTTTATTTTTTGCCGGATCGTTAATCGTTAACCGGTATATTTATGTAAGAAAAAATAAGTATTTGGAAAAATTAATCAGTCTTTTGCCTTTATGTATGTTGAACCTTTTTGTTACATATTGTATATAATTGTTCAACGATAACTAGCAAATCATGCAAATATAATTATCAAGTTTGACTACGAGTCAAATTGGTCAACGGACTGGGAAGATCTGAGGGTCGCAAAGTCTCCGTTTGCTGTGAACTACTATTTATAATTCAATTCGTTGGAGGTGTCACGCTGGGAACCAGACAGTCCTGGGTAGACTGCTCTAATTTTATTTCTGACGGATACGTGGCCCGGTCAATGTTTTAGCCGGAACGGTTGCTATCCGGACAAAAATATCTTGATTCAATATTTCCGCGCCGGAACAATTGAAATAGGCTTTCTAATTTCCGGGAAACTCCACCGGTATGGAACCTTTTTCGATGTGTTTCATGATTTGCCGGGGAAAAGCATTTATTACCGAGATATGTGTCCCGCGGTTTCACCTGCGATAAAAAAAATTAAAACAAAGAGATGATTAACTCCTTATTGTTCACATCAAAAATTACCTATACACAAAAATAAATAAACAAAGGAAAAATACAAAAACAAACAAATAGAAAGACAGAGAGACAGAGTTCTTTTAGACTTTATGACGTTGACGTAAGGATAGTAGTTACTACCTGTGTCTCACGGTTTTAGGTGGTCTCACGTGGTGGTAAAAAGTAGTCATTACGAAGATGAAACGTAATCTTTAACAGTCCCCGTCCCCTAATCTATGACAATTACGAATTTCCTCAGCCAGTCAGAGAGCTAAATCCTTCAAGAGACAATGTAGATTAACCAACAAATATCTTGCCGCATTATACCACTGGAGGACGGGCAGCAGCGTCCTCTTGGTTAATGGTGGTGACCATTCTGCGATCCCCAAGCCGCCTGCTAAGCGTGGGGATTATGGCAACGCCCCTGTATCAAGGGGGAAGCCTTCGTCCGTTTTATGGCTGACGAGGACCCTGCCGCATTTATAATGTTACTAGGAATAGGGAGTTTCTTTATAGAGATATACATGCGTACCTAAACCCTTAGTAAAGTTATGTTTTTTCTAGAAAGGGTTTCCGTCTGCTCCATTGTTGGAATGCCCATTGTTAAGGTTTTTAATGGTAGCGCATTAAAAATAAACCTTTGAGAAAGCAGACATGATAAATATCTAGAATAAACGGATGTGAGTGGTATATTTTGTATAAGCAACTTTATTACAATTTGGCTAAGCATAGGCCGTCGCATTGTAAAACATATAGCATAAACAATCCGGCTAAACGTTGATACGCCGTATTACAAAACGGCTCGGATTTGTATAATGGCTAGCCATTATGTAAAACAGCGAATTCTACAATTCGGCAGCGACATACATACTGAGTAAATACACTTAAACAGAAAGCGTTTAAACACTAATAAAAAAAAATACAAAAAAAATACAGTCGGAGTTCTATCTTCAGTATTCCCACCACAGAATACATTATTCATGCTTGAAGTGAGGTGTTGAAGTTAAAATCAATATAAATGTTGAGAATAAAATAGAATAAACGTATAAACATTGCTTGCCGGGCGTGAGGCTGAGTCTGAATGATTTGTTACTCGTGTGTACCACACTTTTATTTTCTTTTTTAGTTTTTGGTTTCGCACGTTGTGCATTCAGCCATTCAGCGGGTGTCAAGTATTATGCACTATCAAGTTTAATGCATTATCAAGTTATATATATATATGTGTCATCAAATCACAGTCAGTCACACGAAATTAGTCACAGTCGAGTCTAAGTCATGCCCTAGTAAAGTTGTGGCGACTTTACTATGAGCTTCTACGGAGTTTTGAAAACAACACAAAAGAACATGTTTCACCACATTATATCACTTGCCCACACTCGTACATGTAATTCAAAACTCAATGAATAAAACACCACTATTTTTAGTAATTGCGAAAAAAACACAAGTTTAAGTAAATAATATAATCCAGCGACATAATTTTACCGCGTTCCCGCCAAAACTCGTCCTAAGCCTTTAGTGCGAATAATGTGCGAGATGATCGTGCCGAGACATAAGCCCAACACTAATCTGGCTTCTATCTAATCAATAAATGACCAAACTAATTAACTAACCTACCAATAAGATGCTATAACTTCAAGACGCTGAAATGAGTGCAGCAAGACATGTTTTCAACCAAATGTTTATTATCACATCTATTTACAAGTTACTTCAAAAAAAATATTAACCGACTTCAAATTAATATGGGACCACCTCGGGAGTATACCCGTATAAAAAACCGGTCCCCAATTGACGGAGAAATCGGTGAACATACATTAAAAAAAACATACATACCGTCGAACATAGAACCTGATCCTTTTTTGAAGTCGGATATAAAAAAACATAAATACCGTCGAACATAAAACCTCCTCCTTTTTGGAAGTCGTTTAAAAATTAGATAGTTTGTTCCTCGCAAACAGGGAACAACATAGCACTTTTTTGTCCCAGGGACGAAAAGTGATTTGGAATGTGGATATTGTTAGTAAAAGTTTCCAATACCTAAATCAACCACGAACCTTAAAAAAATAAAAGAAGGAGCGCGAGAAAAAAAAATGTGAAAAAAACAAAAACACGCTAAATGCATTGCGCCTTCGTTCGTAATTGATTAGGTACACTTGCCAAGCTAAACTTGCCACATATTTATTCCTTATTAAATAAAAGAAAACTAAGATAAAACTATAGCGAATAAGTAAGTTGATGATATTGCTGCGCCTATATTATATACCTGTGACATGGCTTGATGGTTCTTGTTATAATAAAAATATTTAATTATATGTTGTAGTGGTAGGATTCTACTGCAGAGTCCGCCAGAGGAAGTACCACACCTTTGCCAGTTATTCAATCGCCAAGCAGTAAAACAATAAAAATGAAAATGAAAATAATCTTTATTACAGCATAAACTTATTAAAATAACAACAAAAACAGTATTGCTGTGTGTAATTTCTAGATTCTACACGTTTATAATAATAATAATAATAAATCTTTATTTCAGACCAGAGATCCATAGTGATAGCCATTACACAAAACACATTATTAAAAAGATACAGAAAAGAGAAAAGAGTAATAAACATAGAACAAAAAATGTTAATGCAGAGTAATAAACATCTAGTCTAGAAGGGTGAAAGTGCTCGTTAGTTAATTCATTGATTATTTTCCTAAATTAGTTGCCATCTCAAAATGTTCACCCGGTATTGTGGCCTAATAAATAAATAAATACAATCGGGACCAACAATTTAACGTGACTTTTAAAACTATAATATGCTAGATGACTGGTTGTTTTATTCTGCAATTAAAATTTGGTCCATAAATATAGCTAATTAATGAAAAGAAAATGAAAATCTGATCAAAACTAAGCAACTTATAAGCATTTTAATATCATGCTAGACAGTAAGAAGAAACAGCAAATTGTGACGTCACTTCTCTGTACGCCATATAAATTATATTCTGACAAGTAAGGCGGACGTAATTTTTTGTTTTGTTGGAAAGGGACAGAGTTGTCTCTAACAAAAACTTTAATCGCTCATATATCAGAACATTATTAACTGATTTAATAAAAAAAACAAAAATAAAAAAAAACTCTCTTTCTTTAAATTCTTCATCAAAGCTATTGGTTTCAACGATATAAACATCAGTCATCTACCCTATTAAACGCTTATTTTTATCATTAACATTCTTGTTCCCGTATAAGCGTACGCGACAGAGTAATAGAAACTAAACAGCCAATTAAAGAGGGGAGAACAGGAGCGTGTGTTCAACGTCTCATTGGAGCGAAAGTTTTCCTTATCAGCCCGAAAACTGGGGACTGATTGGTTCGTATTACACCGAGTACCGTCCGGACCTGGACGAATCCCGACATTGAAATGCGTGCAATAGGTATAAGTCATTAAAAATAACACTATAGTTTTGCTATAATGTTGATGTAAAACAAATGAAAACTCAGGCGAATATACAAAAAAAAAAAATGCAATTCAAGCCAAATTTTACTAAGTACCTAACAATTAACTTTGATAGCATTACCAGTGATTAAGTTAGCGAAATCTGTTGTGGAAAAAGATGTTAAAAATGACTTCAATGTAGAATAGGTATTTACAACGTGTAACAAAAAGGTTCAACAATACTGAAGGGTATTTATTTACTATTTATGTATTTTTAGGTATTTATGTACTCATCATTATGAACAACTTTTACTATGGGGCCAACATTAAAATCGCGAAAAAAACAGCTATTCCATACAAAAAGTTCATAGGAAAAGTTCATACAAAAAGTTCATTGACCTTGGACAAAATGTTTGGAACAGCTTATCATTGATACATCAGTAAATGTAGGTAAAACATAATTTATTTATGCAGTAAACATACAAAACAGAATGTAATAACATTAGATTAAAATTGTATATACAATATAATATACAATATATATATAATCTGAATATAGGTCGCCGTCAGCCATAAAACGTCCACTGCTGGACGAAAGCCTCCTCTTAATAGAGGGGTGTTGCCATAATCCCCACGCTTGGCAGGCGGCTTGGGGATCGCAGAATGGTCACCACCGTTAACTAAGAGGACGCTGCTGCCCGTCCTCAGGTGGGTCTGTTTGCAGTTTAAGGTCATACCCAGGTCATGCACAGGTGAATATAGGTATTTTTATATAATTTAGTGTACTTATCTACTTATTAAACAATAATGTCAAAACATTGTTACAGTTAGGGCCCGGATAAGGCTCGGTTAGTAGGAAAGGGAATGAAATTCCATCGACGTCGAGAAGTAGGGAACAATAATTACGTTAAGATTTGTGTTGATAGAAACGTTACGGTTTCGGTTACATACCGTTTTAGGAAAGTTACGAAAGTTGGGAAGGTGACTTTGGTTGTGGCTATTTGAGTGAATTTCTCGAGGTTTGATTGTGGTTTGTTAACGGGCGCTGAGTTTGTACTTTAGATACAAGGAATTTGATGGAGATTAAATTGAACTGGAAGTAATGATTATGATTATTAATATTATGATTATTTGAGCCGTTTGGTGTTGAGACATTGAGTCCGTGAGGACTCCCGGTCCTCATCATCTTTTCAAAAACATATCCGAGCGCCTGGTCGACGAGACGCATGATCAAAATGCTGGCGTTTATTTGGCCCAACGCATAAGCATTGCCATCCAGCGTGGCAATGCCTCCAGCATGCTGGGTACGCTGCCGACTGGTAGTGGGTTTGAGCATTTGAATTGTCTCTAGACTTTCATCGGTCTGGATGCAATCCTTTTGTTTTTTGTTGTGTAGTAAGCTAAGTAGTCTTTGTAGTTTGTTGTAGTTAATAAAGGAAGTAGTCTTTGTAGTTTGTTGTAGTTAATAAAGGGCAATGCATAAAGAAAAAATATTATTGTAATAAAATGATAAAGCATTAACCAGTAGTAAAGTCTATTTATCTACAATCTAGTCTAGAGAATTATACAACTGTATAATTTTGTGGATAACCAGCTGGTTTAGCTAAATGCCTTAAAATCGTCATAATTAAGAGGTAATCCGTTGAGCGATTACAAACGTATTCCCCTATTTCTGGATAATGCCTCTAGAGCAATCATTTTTTATTATAATATCAAGGTCTACTGTAGACATGTTCTGTCATTTCCTTTTTTCAGCAACTAATTACTAAAAACAATGTAACCCTCTAAAGATATTCATAGTAATATTTGGAGGGTTATAATTTTCTTTAGCATTTTTTTATTTTTAATTTAAAATTTATCTTTATTTATTTATTATGACTAATTAATAATAACTACCTTAACAAACAAAAAAATCTATTAATCAAATGAAAAAAACAATTAGTTGCTGAAAAAAGGAAATGACAGTGACATGTGTCTAGTAGACCTAGAATTTATAAAACGATTACTCTGTAGGCCATTATCCAGGGAGAAAATAGGGGAATACGTTTGTATGGAGAATCGCTCACAGTATTCCCTCTTAACACTGAACATTATCATAGTCCACAAAACGTAGGTAGTAATAGTAGATTATGCACTAAGGGAATAAAGCAGTGTCTTACGTCGCGGGCGGCATATTGAACCCTAAGCGTAGCGAGGGAGTTATATAGAGTCCTGAGTGAAGCGAGGGGTTCAAGCTGCCCAAGACGAAGACAGGCTTTATTCCAGAGTAGCATACTCTACTTTTCACACCTTCTGGGAGACACGAGGGCTCCATAAATTAAAATTCACTGACAATCACTGGACCAAACACCGTCTTTTGTTTCACATTCTTTGTAAACGCACCTTTTTTTTGGAGTTCTGCTTATGGTGGCCAGTTCGACTTTCAAACAAACCTCTTTACAATGCCATATGGGCATTTTTTAGTCAGAGTTTCCACACGAACTTAACGTTCCAAATTAAAACACTTTATTCCTTAGGGAGTTTCATACAACTTTATATCCCTTATGAGATAATGCTTTACTGTACGTTGAGGTTTTATGATATGTAATTCGACATTGTCGAGCAGGTGTTGTGAAAAACACTTTATCTACGGAATGATCTCCCTTGTTGATAAGGAATTATGAAGTAGGTTCATTATAGTTAGATAATCATAAATTTGATAACTAGAAAAAGCAAAAGAAGTTTTTAGTTTTAACCAGTAGTGTTTCCTATATCAACAAAAAAAAAACACATTTAAAAGCATCCAGGTGATTGATTTTGCATCCTATTGTCTACAGCTACTATTGTAACATTAGAAACATATTGATAAAACTCGTTACAACATAGATCAGGATGAGCTTTCTAATAAACGTAATCCAGGATTCAGTAATGAAGGGATTTAATTTGTATTCATGCACGTTTCAACTTGTCAAGCGTCACGTCGGAACGTGCCGTTAATTTAATATGGCAACCCGCGGATAGCGACAAGCGGGTATTATTATATTGTTTATAAATATATATATATATATTTATATACAGGTATTTTTGTAATGTGCCCTGGAATGAGTCATGATTGTTCTAGGGATGTTGGTCAACATTGGCATGCCCTTCTGGTCGTACCCATGGTATAATAATATACTCCGCCAGGTACGCCATTCCGAGTGACAAAGGTCACGTGGGTGACACAAGCCTACATCATCGACGTGAAATGACCAGTAGCGTGAAATCATAACTCCCCGTTCTCCTTATATTACCTGTGGAAATCCAGTAAAACTATGTAATTTTGGATGAAACAATAATTTTAATATGTTAATTCGTGTTTAACTTGAATCATTTTGCTTGAGCGGCCACGAAATGACAATTGAAATAATTTTTGTATTTTATAAGTAATAATTTATTAACAGATTTGATTCCCAATTTTCCAATATTGTTGCCATAAAGCGGCAACTGGAGTGACGTAAGCAAGTGTCACTCCCGGAATAGCAGACCTTGTTTTATTGGATCGTACCTAGCTTTAGACATTATGGTATGACTGTGACTTACCGTGTGTGACTTGGACTGTGACTACGACTCATTTAACTGAAGAAAGAAGAATCGATGAAGAAAAATGTATTCGGTTGAAGGACTAGTATCCATGGCCAGGAACTATTAAAAACAACAAACGACATAATGGTAGACCCGGTTGGCGTTTCGTAGCGTGTTTGTAGCGTCTCGTAGCACGTGTCGTAGCGCCTCTTAGCGTAGCCGTAGCCGTTCATCTTGGTAGCCGTTTATAACATGAAGTATAATGCAAAGTTCTGCACCTTTTTAACCGACTTCAAAAAAGGAGGAGGTTCTATGTTCAACTGTATGTATATATTTTTTTTTATGTGTGTTCTTCGATTTCTCGTTCATTGGAACCGATTTTGAAAATTCTTTTTTATTTGATAGGGTATACTCCCTAGGTGGTCCCATATTAATTTGAAGTCGGGTGTTTTTTTTGTATAGTTACTTGTAATAATTATTATATTGACAATTACAACGATTATAATTCAAAATGTTGTCAACCTAGCCTTCGATGAAATATAGGGTAGATTCCCGATCGCCGTTTGAAAACTTCACCATCAAAACGAGGCAAATAGCGTATAAATATGCCCTGTTTTGCTCTCAGTAGTGTGTGACCACGCCTATCGTGTCGTGCTGCGATGCCGAATATTTTACACGCTCATAAATGTTTTAGAACGCTATTACAGTGTTAAGGTTTATTATTAAAATGAAACAATATCCGCTTCTGAACTTTTTTATATTAGCTGGAGAGCTAATAAATCTTATAAAGCATGCTGTTATAAAGCAGCAAGTGGCGCGTGGACACTTTTTAACTGACTTCGAAAAAGACCAAATTTGAAAAAAAAAAAATATTTGAAAGGGTATACTCCCGAGGTGGCCCCATATTAATTAGAAGTCGGGTGAATTTTTAAAATAAATTACTTGTTGTTTTTATTAATATTCGTGTCATCTTGTAGCACGATCGTAGCGGGTTCTAGTTCTCATAATATCATCATTTTGTAGTGTTCTGGTGCTTCGTAATGGTTCTTAGTATGGACGCATAAATTGACGCATGATGTTCCGGTTTGGTTCAAACAATTTCGTTTCCTGATGTGCGAGGTCTAGAGATTAACATAAAAACTAGAGAATTAAGCTAAATCAGACTAATAATAAGTAATAAGTTCGTATAGCCTGAGTGGCCAGCCCTAGTGTCAGAGTTAATGTGCAGCCTGAAGGCTCTGACAAGGCTGACGAAACTAAACATCCAAACCAGACTTATAACACATTTTTGAAAAATATTTTTTTGTTTAATGTACTTGAATTATGAGACTAGCGAGAGATCGCCTGGTGGTAACCGTCACGCCTGCTCATAACAGAAGCAGTGCCAGAATTGTGAACATGCGATCAAAATCCTGCGCGGTACTGCACTGCGCACGTCACCCTTAGATATAAGATGTAAAATCTCTTCATGCCCAGTAATTTATCTGGTAACATTGCCCTTCAAACCGAAACAGTTATGCACACTACTGCTTGGCGATTGAATAACTGACAAAGGTGTGGTACTTCACCAGGCGGACTCTGCAATAGAGTCCTACCACTACAAAGTGAATACAAAAGGACTTCATCATCATCCTCGTCAACCAGAAGACGTCCATTGCTGAACGAAGGCCGCCCCTTATTGGACCGCCACACAGTACGACAACCTGTCATTTGCATCCACTGGTCCACAAAAATACTTATTTACTTAATGTAAAATACTTGTTTATAATGGAAGCAATCTGAAATTCTATTTTATCTAAATAAAGAACACTAATTACCCGACATAAATTTAAAGCACTCAGGGGACCTCTTGACATTAATTTTATTCCGCCTTTTACCATGGCATCCGCAAAGTGGTACTTTTTAATGACGTTCTAATATTTATGGATTATGTCGAGAAATTAGTGTCTACATTAAAATATGAGACTAAGCTTGATAAAGAATAAAAATTAACATAATATTCATGACGTGGAACTTTAGTGTTATCAATAAACTATTGTATTGTATAACATTATCCCATTCTACTATCGAACAGTCAGAAGTTTGAATTAGAGACATGGTTCATAAAACTCGAACGAACCCGTTTTATACCACAAAGAAAGAAAGAAGAAAGAAAGAAAACGTTTTTTTCTGTGAAATCGGTACCAAATAATAATACAATGCAGATTCTTGAATGATTCAATCAATACTTGTTTTTTTTTTCTTTTGGGTTTTTTTCTTGATATTTTTTCATATTAAAGAGCAGAGTGAGGGAAAATAATAAATTCGTTTTCTTATTTGTGGCTGTATTGGCTTTAGTATTTTCAACCGACTTCAAAAAAGGAGGTTCTCAATTCGACTGTATGTTTTTTTTTGTACGTATGTTACGCGATTACTCCGCCAATTATGAATTAATTTTGATGTTTTTTTTTTGTTTGGTAGGTGATACTTCTGAGGTAGCCATATACATTTTACCGAAATCGGTTGAGTAGTATGGTTTTTAAATCAAAATTACTGGAATAAATCAAAACAACTGGAAAATATTAACATGTCAGCCAGGTAGTCAAAATTTAAATCGGTTGTGTTTTTCCTTTGATTGAGAGAGCTAGTTCCTCCGAGTATTTTTCTCTTGATTATCACTCTCTTGTAATGAGGGTCGATATTTATAATAAGTTACCACGACCGTTGAAAGACATCCAAAGTAATTTTATTTTCAAACGTAAACTAAGGAAATTATTGATTGATAAAGCATATTATTCTATTGACAAATTCCTTAAGGATGAAATTGACATGTGAAAATTATTGTTATTATTATTTTTGACATGAAATTGGACAATTTGCTTAATTAATTATTATTTTTTCGGACTCTTTGTATAATTTATAATGAACATCAATTGACATATTTTAATTTGTTTTTTTCTTATGACATTGTTATGTGTTTTATTTGATTGCATGTAAGAAATAGATCTTTTAAATGTTGATCTGTTGGATGTTGCACTAATTGTATTATCATATTCAGTCGCCCTGTCTGTGTATATCTACTAACTACTACTAATTTCGCATACCAATAGGTTAAAACATGGCGGCGCACCTATTATGTAATTTTCAACCCTGTAATATACCCATGTTTGCATAATAAATGATTTGATTTGATTTGATTTGATAAGAAGCGATGACCAAGTTGTCTGTTGTCTATAAACTATTGAAGTGCTAACTTTCGTGTTCTTAAAATCCATCTTTATACTATGGTCCACGCTGAAAATTACAAAGTCACTGAATAATTTGACTATAAACTTTTTCCCTGCATCACTCTTCCTAGCCTTGGTTACGAAGATCATTCATCATCCGCAAAATCTCAAAGTATACAGTGTCACGGGCCCATCTCCAGCCGATGTCTTATTGTTTTAGCTGGACTATAAATCATGGGGATGAAGACAATAATTTGGATGTAGCAATATTCGAGGCCAATTTGTAAGGCACACCTGAGACTCGCGATTGATCGCGGTTACTTGAGCCCACCGAAACTTGAAGCCTTGTTTTTTTATTGGAGAAGTTAGTTAAGCTTTGTAGCTGACTGAGTTGGCGCTGTGTACTCGTATGTATGCCGAAGCGGAACTAACTACCTGTAAAATGATAGGAAGACAGCAAATTGCATTATGTTGATTTCAATATTGCATTTTGTTGATTTCAATATTACATTTTGTTGATTGAAATCAACAAAATGTAATATTGAAATCAACAATATAAAATTGAAATATTACATTTTGTTGATTTCAAAATTACATTTTGTTGATTTCAATATTACATTTTGTTTACTTCAATATTGCATTTTGTTGATTTCAAAATTACATTTTGTTGATTTCAATATTACATTTTGTTGATTTCAATATTACATTTTGTTGATTTCGATATAACATTTTGTTGATTTCAATATTGCATTTTGTTGATTTCAATATTACATTTTGTTGATTTCAATATTACATTTTGTTGATTTCAATATTGCATTGTGTTGATTTCAATATTACATTTTGTTGATTTCAATATTACATTTTGTTGATTTCAATATTGCATTTTGTTGATTTCATTATTACATTTTGTTGATTTCAATATTACATTTTGTTGATTTCAATATTACATTTTGTTGGTTTCAATATTGCATTTTGTTGATTTCAATATTACATTTTGTTGATTTCAATATTACATTTTGTTGATTTCAATATTACATTTTGTTGATTTCAATATTACATTTTGTTGATTTCAATATTACATTTTGTTGATTTCAATATTGCATTTTGTTGATTTCAATATTACATTTTGTTGATTTCAATATTACATTTTGTTGATTTCAATATTACATTTTGTTGATTTCAATATTGCATTTTGTTGATTTCAATATTACATTTTGTTGATTTCAATATTACATTTTGTTGGTTTCAATATTGCATTTTGTTGATTTCAATATTACATTTTGTTGATTTCAATATTACATTTTGTTGATTTCAATATTACATTTTGTTGATTTCAATATTGCATTTTGTTGATTTCAATATTACATTTTGTTGATTTCAATATTACATTTTGTTGATTTCAATATTGCATTTTGTTGATTTCAATATTACATTTTGTTGATTTCAATATTACATTTTGTTGATTTCAATATTACATTGTGTTGATTTCAATATTGCATTGTGTTGATTTCAATATTACATTTTGTTGATTTCAATATTACATTTTGTTGATTTCAATATTACATTTTGTTGATTTCAATATTACATTTTGTTGGTTTCAATATTGCATTTTGTTGATTTCAATATTACATTTTGTTGATTTCAATATTACATTTTGTTGATTTCAATATTACATTTTGTTGATTTCAATATTACATTTTGTTGATTTCAATATTACATTTTGTTGATTTCAATATTACATTTTGTTGATTTCAATATTACATTTTGTTGATTTCAATATTACATTTTGTTGATTTCAATATTGCATTTTGTTGATTTCAATATTACATTTTGTTGATTTCCTCCTTGTATGACCTCCGGCAGGACTCGAACCTGCATACGAGCAGTCTCTATGGGTTTCCGTCCCAACTGCTTTGCCAATTAAGCTACAGAAGTCTCTGCCTTAGATACCAAATTTCCCCAACCTGTTACAAGCTACCAACTAAAGCGTTGGTGGCGCCATCTGTAAATTTTTGATACACAAATATTAAGTGTAAGTGTGTATTGTTATAAGTGTGGAATCACTCCATACAAAAATTTTCAATAAGTATGATATATTATACAAGAAATAAACTTTAAAATAAATCGCTCCTTTTTCTTTTTCAGAGCCATACGAGTTTAAAAAATCTGAATAGGCATAAATATCCACAGAATTGGAACTAAATCAATACACCACCCAAAAACACAAGTAGGTACATTTATTCGGCATATTTTACAGCGTATCAAATGGCATCCATTAGCTTTATGGCGACCTGCTGTGGCTCTTCGCTAATTAGACGCCAGTGAATGGAGAATTCAATGTGTTCTGTATCGAGCACCGTGAATAGGACGATCGAATTAATCGCCAGATATTATTAAACAAGATGAATGCGATGGCTCTTGATCGCTTTTCAACCGACTTCAAAAAAGTAGGTTCTCAATTCGACTGAATGTTTTTTTTGTATTTATGTTACGCGATTACTCCGCCAATAGGCTAGATGACTGGTTTTTTTTATTGTCCTATCAAAATGTGGTCTATAAATATAGCCGATTAATGAAATGAAAATCTGATCAAAAATAAGCAACTTATAAGCATTTTAATATCATGCTAGACAGAGAGGCGAAACAGCAAATCGTGACGTCACTTCTCTGTACGCCATATAAATTCTATTCTGACAAGTAAGGCGTGACGCCATTTTTTGTTTTGTGGGAAAGGGACAGAGTTGGCTCTACCAAAAACTTTAAACACTTATATATCAGAACATTAATAACCGATTTAAATATATTTTTCAATAAACATACTATATTTACGTGAATTCTTCATCAAAGCTATTGGTTTTAACGATTTAAACATGAGTCACTTTTTTCTTTTGGTATGTGATACTTCAGTGGTGGTCCCATATACATTTTATAGAAATCGGTCCAGTAGTTTGGTTTTTATATCATAACTAGCGGACCCGGCGAACTTTGTTCCGCCTTAGAGGCAATAAATGAACTGATTTTGGATAATAAATATACTTAAATAAAAAAGTCAAGTATTTTAATGATTCGTTATTGGCCATGTATTTTAGTGCATGGATTGCACTCTTCAGTGAAGCACCTTGTGACAGACGACATTTTTCGTTTTATTATCAGGTGCAAGAACAAATAACGCAGATGTTCTTCCGACTCGTGAACATGCCACATATAATTGACCATGGGAAATCATGGATTTTCTAGATTCAGACCACAAACTTTCAAGGATTGGCCTTGTGATTTGTTAATGGGCATGGCGAATGCAAGACGGATCGGAAATTGAAGTCGTTTAAACTCAAACGGCATATCGGTTGAGATCATCGGGATCCTCGGAATGAGAACTTCCTCACCTTCGAATTTTCTTTGAGTATCGTGGCGTAAACCACATTGTTCATCAATTTACTTACCACCAAACGCGTTCCGTTACACGGTTTTGGTTGGTTTATGTTTCAAAGCATGATTACTACGAAGCCAACCTTTAGTCGTAAATTGTGCGGTGGTAAGCCAGACACATCCAAGGAGTTTTAAAACTCAATTGGATAGTTGGTGGCTTCATCTTCATTTGTTACACAGTCAATAGATTTGAATGAATGCAGTGTACCAATGATCATATTCTAAATTATGTAGTTTAAGTCATCTACATCTTTATTCTTAGCCGCCAAAATTGCTCGCTCACTCAACCATTCATTATTTTTGTGGTTAGTAATGATGTTTGGGAATACTTTGTAGATGAGTTGAAAAAGTTACAGAAGTTCGGAGGAAATGAAATCAATCCGCTCGATTCGTCGACAGGTACTCGACCATTACCGATAGTCAGCAATTGCTCAGATAAATTTTCAGCAGATGTATCGTTCAGCAATGCAACTCTCATATTTGTTGTCAGCTGAAGTTTCTTCACATAGCGCCATAGATTCGATGATTTGAGGGAAGCGTTTATTTCGGCAACAGTTGATCTTCGAATTACTGGCAGTGTTTGACGAAAATCGCCAGACAGTAAAACCGTTGCGCCTCCAAAACATCTCAAGTCATTACGTAGATCTTTCAATGTTCGGTTAAGTGCTTCCAATGCACGTTTATGCGCCATTGTGTATTCGTCCCAGATGACGATTAACGAGGCTTATAAAACGTATTAAAAAAATATGTTAAAAAACTAATAAAATCCTAAGTATCCTATGTCCTCCTGGTTCTAAGCTACCTCCCCACCAATTTTCAGCCAAATCGGTTCAGCCGTTCTTCAGTTATAAATAGTCTAACTAAAACGACTTTATTTTATACCGGGTGTTAGTTTGAACACCGTTATCCTTCTAAGATATCATTGTACTCATCACTATGATCAACTTTTACTATGGGGCCAACCCTGAAATCACGAAAAAAAACAGCTGTTCCATACATTTTGTCCAAGATCGATGAACCTTTTTGTATGGAACAGCTGTTTTTTTTGTGATTTCAGGGTTAGCCCCATATAGTAGAAGTTGTTTATAATGATAAGTACATACATGCCCTTTCGTATTGTTGAACCTTTTTGTTACACATTGTATAGATTACTGGAATAAATCAAAATTACTGGAAATATGCAAATGTCATCCAAGTAGACGAAATTGAAGTCGGTTTTCTTAAAAGCATATTATTTTCCCTATTTATACTTTTTTTGAGTAACTAAACACTAATAACTTGAAAAAGTATAAATACATTACACTGCCCACTTTTACTGTAAGTTCCGTCGTTGATACCATACGATACTGAGCTTTAATTAGAAGAAGATAAGGTTTAATTTGTGTTTCCTTAACTTGTTACCACAAATAAAAACTCAGACGTGACTGAACGATCTCGACGTTAATGTACATCAACGAAAACAGACATTAATTCCTTTAAATAAAAAATATTAAACAGGCAAAAATGCAATAGGTATACATTGAAAACATTGACTGCCCTATAGCTCAGTTGGTAGCGTGTCTGCCTTCAGAGCTGTAGGGCGTGGGTTCGATCCCACCCAGAGCAAATATTTACTCGTATGTGACGAACATAGATGTTCGGTATCTGGGTGTAATTTGTATCATAAGTACGTATTTACAAAAAAAAAGTATCAAGGTAAGTATTCTGTCAGCTAGGTATCTAGTTTCCATATTACAAGCTTTGCTTAGTTTGGGGATAGATGGCGCTGTAAAAAAATGTATTGTGAAATTGATAAATAATACGCTTTTAGAAAAAAATGCATCCGACTCCAACTTCGAATACCTGGATGATATCTTCATATTTTCTAGTAATTTTGATTTAAAAACCAATCTAATGAACCGCTTTCGATTAAATGTATATATGGAACCACCTCTGAAGCAAAAACCTACCAAGCAAAAAAGATTCATCAAAATCAGTTCATAATTGGCGTAGTAATAGCGTAACATACATACAAAAAAAAAAAAACATACAGTTGAATTGAGATACCTTTTTTTTTGAAGTCGGTTGATAAGCGTTAGAAGAGTAGCGAGTAACTAGCTACATCACAACCTAAGCTAGTTTCGAGTAGAAATAAGTACCGCAGTCATTTGCTTACCCTTCCAATTTACTTAGAAGCTTTTACATTAATAGATTTGTCTACGAACTTTTTCCAATACGAATCTCAATTGAGATTTAATTTAATTAGTAAATTGAATTACTAAAATATACCATTAAAAACAAATATTGAACCAAATGAACGCTAGTATAACCGTTGTTATTTGCAACATAAAATTATGTGGTAAACAATCATATTACCTACCTACTAGGTAGGGGACAGGGGGCATAACGGTGACGCGGGGCGGAACGGAACCCGCCTCTGTAGCCGCAACCGCAAGCGCTAGCCGCGTGTTTCATCCATCGTCGGACGACCATTTTGCATTGGTTACGCACCAACTACTAGTGTACTAGTGTTTGGTGGTGTATAGGCGGGCAAAGTGCATGTGTTCATTTTTTTGACGTAATTATATTTTTTCGCGTCGTTTAATCTAATTTTGTGCCGTGACTAAATTCCTTCTAAAGAGGTGAGTTTTTATGGTTATTGAATCGTTTCATTCCTATGTTTTCTTACATTCTTTGTTGTTGTCAAGTTGAGGACGAAAATACTCCATCTATTTGTTTGATTTTGTTATAGATTGTTTATTAGAAAAATAAATATTGGGGCATGACGGGGACGTAGCTACGGGGCATATTGGCCCATCATGCCCCGTCCCCGTAATGTCCCTCATTATATTAGGTAATTTTTTCTAATGTAATTTCCATTGTTTTAGCAATGATTAATGGTACGCATAAGATAGAAACTTCATGAAAAATTTGCTCGGCGGAAAGGATGAAAAGGCTATTGATGCGCGGTTCTTAGCAAATCTGGCCTACATAACAGCTGCACAGTATGAGATGATCTAGGGCTCTTAAAAGACCAAAAATGTGCTCAGATTCGAATGATCCTCGATTAAAAAGAAATAGTAAGAAGAAGAAGACACAGAAGAGTTAGGAGACTGCTCCCAAAACACAGATGGAGCACTATGTCTTTAATGTGCCGATGTTAATAACACTTTTTTGAAATTAACAGATAATTGGGTCCGTCACCAGCTGTGCGGACGTTGGTTTCATACGGACTGTGATGGAGTAAATGACGCTGACGCTGAAAAGATTCATATTTGCATAAATTGGGATAATTATTACAACAATTTTAAGTACCCCGTTGTGCCCCATTTTCAGTACCCCGTTGTGCCCCAGGGTAGGGGCAAAATTGGGTTTTAGTAAGGTTTAGTTGATGTTAAAAGAAAAATCTATTTTTATTGCTACCTTCTTTAAATGCCAAATGCTACTTGAATAAATGCCAAAGAGGCTGTGATGAATGTTTTTATTTTAATATAACATTTTGATACTTTTATCGTCGTTTTTCCTTAGCGTCCCCATTATGCCCCTCGTTCCTACAGTAGCCGCCAAACAAGTTGTCAAATTGCCGGCATGGAAAAGGTGAGCCTGCGCCGAGGTACGTCGTGTACACCACTGAAGAGAGAAGAGGAAGGCCTTCGCTTTTCTGTGGTGTACACTTCCGTGCAGTCTATTTGGCAAGTTTAACGACAAGTTTTTTTTATATTTCTGCGCTTCCCGACTGTTTGACAACTTGCGTGGCGATTACTATAATTGACAAAATAAACGTTATATAAATAATTTTATTCAAAAAAACTACAATTGACACGTAGTCACTTGTTGTTTGGTGTACAAGCCGAAAAAGGAATATCTATGTCTATAAAGATTTAAATAATCAGTGAAAAAAAGGGTTTTTCAAGAAGGAATACGGTGAGCTACATTTTTACTGACTTTAATTTTGACTTTTCCATTTCTGACGTTTGATTTTTGAATTTTATTTTATTAATTTTATTGTGATTTTATTTAATTTTTCTGTTTTAAATGTATGGATGTAATTTGCCTCATAAATAAATGAATTATTATCATTATTATTATTCTCCATACAAATTTATTCCCCTATTTTCTTCCTGGATACTGCCTCTAGAGCAACGTTTTTTTAGTCTGTCTACTGTAGATGTGTCTCTGTCATTAACTTTTTTTTCAGCTACAGCTATAATGACTGTACATACATTGTGAAAATTACGCCCTGTGATATTTCGAAAATAAAACATTTTGAGAAAGGACATTCTGAGACAGAAATTTCGAGAAAAGAACATTGAGAGGCAGGATATTTTAGTAAAGTTCATTTTGAGTAAGGACGATCTGAGACAGAAATTTCGAGAAAATGACATTTCGACAAAAGACATTCTGAGAATAATTTGCTAAATAATATACAACCTTCCAAAAATTACTATGAGGATGTTTGAAGGGGTTAAAATTTATGTAAATACTAGTTTAAAGTCAGGCCTGGCGCACTCCGCACTTTAGGTATGAAGCGTGGCGTGCCCGTCTAGACGGGCCAATTCAGTCAGAAGAGATAAGAGTTACGGGCTAGACAGAGAGGCAACTTCTAGGTTAATATAACTGTTGGTAGTAAGCGGTCGCACGTCCTGAATTGCACTTTATTATGTCGTAGCAAGAGTCACTACTTATCGGAGTGAATCTTCTGTACTGCACTACTAAGTATTCTGTGGAAAAGTTAAGGCCGAATTGAAAAAAAAACATACAGTGTTATCTATCTCAGTATTGTTGTGTAACCCCATGTGGGTATTGTGATGCAATCTTGATCCCTCAAGCGTTCAGCGTGGCAAGTGACAAGGTGAAAAGAACAAAGCCTTCACATCTCGCCGGTCTTTGAAGATAGCGCTGCGGAGAAATAGCTCCAACGATCGAAAAGTGCCAACGGTCTAAATAAAGTGATTATATATACGAGTAGGTACCTAGTAAGTACCTATTGTGCGTTGAGCTTAGTTGAGCTTTGTAGTGTTAATAAATTGATTACTATACTCTATAGGATGTATTCGAATAATAAATCGTTTCAACAAATGATGTTTCGAATTTCGTCAATTTACGAAACTAAAAAAATGCGGTAAAACGTCTGAAGATGTAAAGTATAAAAATTATGTTCTACCGGAATTTTGTAGTAATGACGATGGTCTTAATTATGACAAGGCGTTTAGAGAAAGCGTTTTGTTGTTACTTTGAGTGGCAGAGCCGTATTTTAACATTAATTACTGAGTTATTTGTTACTCTTCAAGTCGTTCATTAACTGGGCCAAAGAAATTGATGATGTCAGTTTTACTTCATAACGAACTCTTAATATTTATTATAATATCGATTGATAACGCCGCGATTTCTAACTCGTATATACAAACATATGCATATAACGCTAAAACGTATTTCAAACCTATTTTAGTTAAAAAGTGTTTCGTCAAATTTCTTTCGAATTACGATTTGAGATTGAAAAAAGAACACAACACACTTTTTAACAAAAATAGGTTTGAGTTGCTTTTTATTGTTTTATGCATAAGATGGTTAACATTTATACCATGGAGGATAATTTATACACACCCAAACATACATACAGTCACATAAATACACACCTTTAACTGCATTTTAACAAAAAAATAAATTACACTTGCATTAGAATGCAGCTCGAATTATAACATATTTTTTCATTTTTTTTGTTGAACAACCTGTTATTGATCATATTAATAAGTCTTTGTTAAAACGAATTTGGGTTCCGTATTACTCATTATTATCATCATCATCAGCCTATCATTGTCCACTGCTGGACAAAAGTAGGGCCTCTCCCAAGGCACACTACTTAGCCTAACATCCGGCTTTCCACTCTAGCCACTGCCAGCGACGGTGATAATAGAATGGACGCGCCCAGCGCTTGCAAATCGATCAAAATTAACAAAACAACACAATCAAGCATACCTAGCTAAAAGTATGCATATTACATTTGCCGGAAAATAGAGATGAGATAAGAGTGAATCTAATTACTGCATGACAAAAAGGGAACACATGTACATGTATTAGAAGTTTGTATTGTCGTATCGTACGGCTCGCATGTCGGAAAGGCAGAGTATGACTGAAGCGAGTGGAGAGCCGGCGCTTAACATATAGTCTTCAAAATCCGTGCGCTTATTTCCCGTCTATTCATCTTATCATTGTCGCTGGCCACTGCTAGCTATCCTACGTACATAATTGCTATCGCCACTCACACATTCATTCTCAGGGCGCAGCACTACTATCTATCCAAATATGTACATAGTTTTAACCAACTTAAAAAAAGGAGGTTCTCAATAGGGTAGATGACTGATGTTTAAATCGTTGAAACCAATAGCTTTGATGAAGAATTTAAGTGAATATAGTATGGTAATTGAAAACATTATTTAAATCAGTTAATAATGTTCTGATATATGAGCGTTTAAAGTTTTTGTTAGAGATAATTCTGTCCCTTTCCCACAAAACAAAAAATTACGTCACGCCTTACTTGTCAGAATAGAATTTATATGGCGTCCTGGCAAGTGACGTCACGATTTGCTGTTTCGTCTCTCTGTCTGGCATGATATTAAAATGCTTATAAGTTGCTTATTTTTGATCAGATTTTAATTTTCTTTTCATTAATCAGCTATATTTATAGGCCACATTTGAATAGGATAATAAAAAAAAACCAGTCATCTAGCCTATTCGACTACGCAAGTATTATGTTTTTTTTTTTAATATTTGTAACGCTATTGCTCCGCCAATAATGAATTCATTTTTATGATTATTTTTTGTTTTGTAGATCATACTGGTCATCCTTCAGTGGTCCCTTATAAAAAATATTGAAATCGGTTCAGTACTTTGGTTTTCTACCTGGGTATGTACTTAAACTGCAACCAGACTCACCGGAGGACGGGCAGCAGCGTCCTCTTAGTTAACGGTGGTGAGCATTCTGCGATCCACAAGCCGTCTGCATAGCGTGGTGATTATGGCAACACCCCTCTATTAAGACGGAGTCCTTCGTCTAGATGGCTGACGATGAACTTTGGTTTTTAAATCAAAATATCTGGAAAAATATTTCATCCAGGTACTTAGGTACCTAATCGAAAGTACTTTAAGCAGACAATAAATAAATTTGAATTTATGTTGTGGTGGTTACAGCCCAGAAAAAAAACACTTTTTTTAAATTAGGCATTCGTTTGATAGTTCTTATCCAAATTATGATTACTTCAGTACCATGTAGCATGTCAGAGGCCTTCGGGCGGCACATTAACTCTGACACTAGGGCTGGCCACTCAGCCTATACGAACTTACTTACTTTATGTAGCATTCAAATAATTATTAACTTAGAACTTAGTAAATAGAAATTAACTTTTATTAACACTGTACTAATCATCAATTATTAAAACATTTTGACGGATGTAAGCAGTAGTATTTGAGTAGTAACTAGTTAAAATCAATATAACAATAATTATCTAGAGTAGGTATACTATACATTATTCTAATTATAGTGTTTTTACTGCAATAGCCATATCGAACATTGTTATTAAAGCATTTGTACTAAGTATTTTTGCATAAAAAATATGTTTTGTAGTAAATAGCTTAAACAGTTCTAAAGTGTTTCGATCTTGTAAATAGCTTTACTTCCGGCCGATAAATCGGCGGAATACAAAGGGTAAAATAAGTCAATCCCAAGTGATGAATTTGAATAATAAAGGTTGGTTTTACTTGGGGTTTGGGACACAAATATCTGCGCATAATCGAGCACTTTGTCCTCACAATGCTGGTATCGAAACAGTCGTTGAGTTTCAAAAAAATATTAAAATAGTATAAGAACAGATATCTTCTGATATCATTAAAGTAAGTAAGTAAGTTCGTATAGGCTGAGTGGCCAGCCTAGTGTCAGAGTTAATGTGCCGCCCGAAGGCCTCTGACATGACTGACGGTTGTTGTTATAGAAACTAGAACAAACAACCGGGGACCAACTATTTAACGTGTCATCCGACCCACGATAGCGCTCAGAAATAAATGCCACTCCCGGTCACCCATTAGAAGATTTGACTGGATTGTCCGTTGCTTAACAACGGTGATCGTTTAAAATCACCTAGACAAGCTACGCCACGAGTTACTTTTAACAGACGGAAGACGCAGCGTAGCGGCCTCCCACTAGGTGAACCGACGACATTGTAAAAGTCACGGGCAAGCGGTGGATGCAAATGGCAGGTCGTCGTACAGTGTGGCGGTCTAAGGGCCTTCGTTCAGCAGTGGACGTCTCTGGGCTCATGATGATGACTTCAATCACCCAAATTAAAAATGTTTGGGAGAAATTGTGAATTCTTTTACGCTGCAACAGTTCAACTAATTTGAGTTGAATGTGGAATAATATCCTGAAACTATCACAGGCTTTATCCTGAAAAAAATACGGCTTCCGTTAAAAAGCGTATAAAACTCCGCTGTAAATTCACAAACACACACACATGTGTTTATGAATTTACAGCGCAGTTACACATGACACACACATGTGTTTGTGAATTTACAGTGCAGTTTTTTTCGCTTTTCAACGTAAGCTGTAAATTTTTCAGAATAAAGCCCGTGATAGTTTCAGGATACACACACACATACTGGCTCACAATTTTTCGTATTTCTAATATTCATCTGATTTAACGTAGACGTGCAGAGTTTTTTGGCGGGAACACGGAAAAATCATGACGTTATATTCTATAATTATCTTAAACTAGTGTTTTTTCGCGAATTAATGATAAAAAATTGTGTTTTATTCATTGAGTGTTGAATTACATGCACGAGCGTGGGCAAGTGATATAATGTGGTGCAACATGTATTTATTTTCGTGTTGTTTTCAAAACTCCGTAGAAGCTCATAGTAAAGTCGCCACAACTTTTCTAGGGCATGACTTGGACTCGACTATGACTAATTTCGTGTGACTGACTGTGAGTCATGACATATTTGACTTGATTTTAATTAAAAATCTTGAAAATTAATAAACTTGACTCTGGCAGATTGCAAAACGTGCGAGGCCAAGAACTAAGAAAAAAAAATTAGGTGCCCCTTGAATAGTATGTATAGCCTTGAACCTAGGAATGGTTAGATAGGTAATTAGACAAAATTCGGGTTTGTATAGCCGTAAAAGGTTGAAATACAATATTCTTATTATGAAAACTACATTTTCTTTAATTAAGAGTGTTCCCTTGTAAATAAAATTACTATTCAGAGTTAGTACCTAATTTGAAAAAATAACTAGAGTTTTTATAACGAATATTATATACTTAGCTTGTTTAAAATTTTCAGGGATTTAAAGTTGTTGAGTTTCATACAACTTTAAATCCCTTAAGAGATAATGCTTTACATTACGCTGAGGTTGCATGATATGTAATTGAACATTGTCGAGCAGGTGGTGTGAAAAAATAATAAAAGCCCAGTAAGTACCTACTCCACGTTCAATTTTAATGTCGCACCTAACAAATCTTCTCGTCCTTGGAGATATTAAAACGTGGATACAAGAATAACCTCGCAACCTCAATCACTGAAGTACAGCTACTTTGCAGGCACGGCTGGAAATTGAATTCTCGTTTGCAGGGGATCCCACGGCACTCGGACACTCTACTGGATTATAAGGGTGATAAAGAGATGCGACAAATATTTGCCTGTTGGCCTACTGATAAATCAAAACACACTTTCGGATAATGGGCCCAGCTCCCGAGGGGAAGATTTGTATTGTGCGAAGGAATCTATCTGTTTGCAACGACTGTTTTTGTTTTTATTTTATGTAGACTTTATCTTATTCTACGATGCTAACTGATTTGCTGTCTTAAGCATAAAACTATATCAATTAATAATAGTAGATTACTCACCTATAGGGAGCAAAAGTAAAGAATGTCTCCAATCTCATGTTTATTCTGAGATCTGAGGCTTCTTTACTTGTTCCCATGGTGTGCATACGGTTTTACGTGCCGCTGCGGGGAGGAAGTGGTTCGTTTCGCTCCGCGTAGCGGGGTTAAAGTAGCCGTTTTAGCCCTGCAGGCACGTAAACCTATTTGTTAATTTCTTTCGAATTACGAATTGAATTTGAAAAAAGAAGACAAGGTTTAAGTGTTTTATGCGTAAATTATAGTCAAATTAAAAAATTCTGCGTATCAAAAAGTTTTCCGTATAACGAAGAAACATGAGCTAGTGAATGTTTTCTACAGAATTTAAGTTTTTGCAACATCATCCATGAAATTAACGATCTCGCTTTTGTGGTGTAATCTACTCGTATAGTCTATGGTGCCACACCTAAGAGTAGGGCCTTCGCTTTTCTGTAGGTGCTACGGAGGTTTAGAACCTATACAAATTACATTCCTAGTAAAAAATAAAACCTGTTTTTTTTCTGATAGCTAGCAAATCTAGATGATTTGGACAAGATTACAGTAAATAAATATCTTCTGAGTCTGCGTTGGTCATCTTCGAACACATCGTCGCTTAGTAACAGGCGTGTCAGTGGTCAAACGCGGACTTATCAGCGATAGTAAAAATAATTAAATACTGTACTTTTGGCTGCGCCAGAAATTCAGACCACGGTTTCAGATTTTGTCACATTTATTTCTAAAACCAGCGCTGCCATCTATTGCTCTACAATTTTAGCACAGATCCGATACAAATAATCGTAATTAGCTGCAGTAATCCTGTTCCAACGCGGACACTTTAATCTTCCCTTGTTGCTACTTTGTTTGCTCTCGAGCGAATGCGCTCGTAGCGCCAATCTCCATTGCTCGCATTTTTTTTTAAGTGCCGGGACGGCGGGAATAGGTTTTACTCATTATAAAAGAAAACAAAGTATAACTTATTAAACGATATAAAATATGCATGAAATTAATTATCTTCCATTCGTATAGTAAACAGTATTTTATGAAAATATGTGGATACTAAGCAAAATAATCAACAACCAATAATCAAAAATAATATTAGTTATACAAATAGTAGATCACAAAAATAATCTTCATCAATGATTGGTAACCAAACTAACCTCTAGTACAAAATAAATTAAATAATAATAACGTTAACTCTTACAATACTAACTAGACTATAATGTAACTTAACAGTACGCAACATGGGCTCGTGAATTCTTTCTGCTTATAATCGGCACTTTTTGTCATGAACCATGAAACAAGTCACCTTTGTTACATAGGTAGGTAAAAAAGGAAAAGTAAAAAAGTTAAAAGAGCCTCTATTCAACTATCCCAAAATTACGTTATTTAACCACTCATGCTTTGATATTTCTTTATTGTCAAGACATGTATTTCAATCAATGTATAAGTTTGTGTATATCTACTGTGTTGATTTACTCTTCACTTATAATTGTTGCGTCAATATTAAAAAGATTTATAGTTGTCCATATTTTATGTCATGGTTTAATCGTGTGATTTACCTAATTTATTCTTAGTATAATTACTTTAGCGAATATCCTCGTTCCGAATTCTATCGCGCAAAGTAACTCCGAGCAAAGCTCTCTCCATTGCCCGTTGCGTGACTCTGAGTTTCTCCAAAAGGCCAGCAGTTAAAGATCACGTTTCAGTTCCATATGTCATCACTGGCAACACACACTGGTCGTAGACCCTTGTCTTCAGACACTGAGGAACCAAAGTTACCGACATAGCTCGCAAGGTTTGCAAGTTGAAGCGGCAATGGGCAGGCCACAGCGCTCGAAGAACTGACAACCGATGAGGAAGAAAGGTTCTTGAGTGGCGACCGCGAACCGGAAGACGCAGCGTAGGAAGGCCTCCCACTAGGTGGACCGACGACATTGTAAAAGTCGCGGGCAACCGGTGGATGCATATGGCAGGTTGTCGTACAGTGTGGCGGTCTAAGGGCCTTCGTTCAGCAGTGGACGTCTCCGGGCTGATGATGATGATGATGATTACTTAAAAGTCATTTCAGATAGATGTCGCCTCTTTGGCGTAGGCTCCCCCAGTTTTAGCCCCAATTTACTGCCACATAGGTAGGTAGGGTAGCATAAATGTTGAAATAAACGACTACCACAGCATAGTTCATCTATGTACCACAGTCTGCTTGCTAACTCAGCCAAATCCTAATACGTCGTATTCAATATCACCCACGACTACACAATGTTCCATTATGAGACCTAAGCTGAAGCATCGGTCGCCCTGCGTCATGACAATGGCAAGACTTTCTATTTAGCCTATAATCTTCCAGTAATCCGTATAGACCTTGGAGGTTCTAGCTCTCTCTCTCTCTCGTATAGACTAAATCTTATCTGTAGAAAGCAATCATTACAGTTTACACAACAGTATTACAATAAAGAATTTTCCTCTGAATCAGGAAAAAGCGTAAGCGGATCTTACCTCTTTTCACTGACTCACTTGACACTGACTTTTTAGTTTTTTCTTATATATTTATTTTCTTAGTTATTGGCATCGCACGTTGTGCATTCTACCAGTGTCAAGTCCATGAATTTTCAAGCTTTTATATTAAAATCAAGTCAAATATGTCATGAAATCACAGTCAGTCACACGAAACCAGTCATAGTCGAGTCCAAGTCACGCCCTAGTAAAGTTGTGGCGACTTTACTATGAACTTCTATGGAGTTTTGAATACAACACAAAAAGACATGTTTCACCACATTATATCACTTGCCCACGCTCGTGCATGTAATTCAATACTCAATAACAAAAACACCATCATTTTTAATCATTAATTAGCGTAAAAACACAAGTTTAAGAAAATAATAGAACGCAGCGACATGATTTTTCCGCGTTCCCGCCAAAACGCCCTCGTTTTTTCTTTCTTTGATTAGTCGCAGTGGTCGCAGTCTATATATTTTTTTTAATGTAGAGCTTGCATACCAAGTTTCATCAATATTTAAATATACGATCTATACACATTATAGTACCAACATAATAATATATAGAAACGGACACAAGAAAGCAAATGCCATTCGTTGTAGAGGCTTCACCCGATTAGATTCCCTCGCCCGGTCAAGAACAGACCAATTTTTTTTAGTACAATAAGTAAATACTTGAATTAATTCTAAGTCAAAGTAGTAGTGAATTACGTTCGAAGGTTCGTAGTGAACCGTACAAGGCCAGCGTGCGACAAATTGTGCGAGTTGTATGATGACGTCACACGCGGCGAGGGCCAGCCTGTCGGAAACTAATTGGCGTATCGAAATAATTTTTGCACACGATTTTTTAGCTTTTAATAGATAATATTAAAAGCTGAAAATCTAAATGTGTGAACATGCTTATTTATTTCAGTAAAGGCAAAATTTAAATGTTTGGATAGTTTCGGAATTACATTTTGCTTAATTTTAGACTTTCTAAACGAGAGATAGGTTACGTTAAAATACGTAGAAAACAAAACGCTATTTTATATTCAACCGACTTCAAAAAAAGGAGGTTCTCAATTCCACTTTACGCGATTACTCCGCCAATTATGAACTGATTAGGATGATTATTTTTTTGCTTGGTAGGTTATACTTTAGAGGTAGTCCCATATAAATTTAATCGAAATCGGTTCAGTAGTTTGGTTTTTAAATCAAAATTACTGGAAAATATGAAGATGTCATTCAAATATTCGAAGTTGAAGTCGGTTGATTTTTTTTAAAAAGCGTATTTGTTTTAATAGCGTATTATTTGTAGGTCAACCCCTAATTTTCCTGGGCTTCTGGGCACTGATACAGGTATGATGGGACACGTAAGTGGTGACATATCAACATTTATCTAGATAGCTGGCTCTCTTACAAGGAAACAAGAATACATCAACGATGTCTGAAAAATTGCAGTTCTTTTGTAGTATTCGTCAATGCTTTTTACTGTATTCTATTAAACATGCAACCAGCCAGTGATGACATATGGAACTGAAACGTGGTCTTTAACTGCTGGCCTGTTAGAGAAACTTAGAGTCACGCAACGGGCAATGGAGAGAGCTATGCGCGGAGTTACTTTGCGCGATAGAATCCGGAACAAGGATATTCGCCAAAGAACCAAAGTTACCGACATAGCTCGCAAGGTTTGCAAGTTGAAGTGGCAATGGGCAGGCCACATCACTCGAAGAACTGACAACCGATGGGGAAGAAAGGTTCTTGAGTGGCGACCGCGAACCGGAAGACGCAGCGTAGGAAGGCCTCCCACTAGGTGGACCGACGACATTGTAAATGTCGCGGGCAACAGGTGGATGCAAATGGCAGGTTGTCGTACAGTGTGGCGGTCTAAGGGGGAGGCCTTCGTTCAGCAGTAGACGTCTCCGGGCTGATGATGATGATGATTAAACATGCAAACATTTGAGTGTATGTTTGACACATATACCGGGTTAGTTTGAGCACCGTTATCCTTCTAGGAAATCATTGTACTCATCATTATGAACAACTTTTACTATGGAACCCTGAAACCCTGAAATCACGAAAAAAAAACAGTTGTTCCATACATTTTGTCCAAGATCGATGAACATTTTTGTATGGAACAGCTGTTTTTTTTATGATTTCAGAGTTGGCCCCATAGTAAAAGTTGTTCATAATGATGAGTACAATGATATCCTAGAAGGATAACGGTGTTCACTAACATCCTGTATATAGATTTATGTGAAATTTGGAATAGAAATAGCTTAATATAACCTGCATTAACGTGTATTTGTTATTTTTCCCCATAATATATATTATATAAGGCTCAGAATAGCATGTGAAACGTGAGTCTGAAATAAAAATTGGTAGTTTTAAATTCAGAGTGTATTTAAAAGAAGCATTTTTTAGTAGCACTATACCATCTCCCTGTTTAAAATGCGGGTTATCACTCAACCTGTAGGGATGAAGGGTGCAAGGACGCATTGACCTGTCGCAGATTTCACGGTGTTCAGAGTAACGGGTGCTGGGTACGCATAGCGCTACGTATACATCAAAGGAAACAGTTTCGGGACACACTGCAAGACAGAGTTTGTACAGTTACAAAATAAGCGATCACGTGTTCGAACAATACCTAATATACAGGGTTAGTTCTAATCAGTTAGCATCCTTTTACGGTCATATTCTGTACATCAAAGCAAACAACTTTTACTATGGGGCCAACATAAAAAACATGTCGATATAATACTTAGTTTTGGACCTACAACATTACATGGTTGAGTAATATGACTTCCCCGTTTCTATGGAGATGTGACCGGCTTGTTTACTCTTAAGGTATCATTTTAGGCCGAAATTAAAAGCGTTCGCCAATTGTGGAGTCAGTGTTACCCAAGTTGTTTCGATCTACATCAGTTGTTGACAGTAGGTACAAGGGCGAGCAATATCGCTGCCAACGTGCGGTGTCCTAAGTACACTCCGATGGAAATTTGGTTAAATGTGTGCGCACTACCCACGCTCTTTCACTTATTAACTACGGAATATAAATAGGTGTTGCGTATTATTTGGTTACCAACAATAATACGAACAAAAAATATTAAAAAAACAGTTTTAAAGCGTACTGTTTCATTTCCGCTCATCGCTTTTCATTGTCGCGCGGTGAACCGCGCGGTGTAGACAGTACCGTCTTTACCATAAGGGCACACAAGGCCCGTGCCCAGGGCCCTATCCTCAGCGGGGCCCGAAGGACCGACAATTTCTCTCACATTACTTTTGTCTTAAAATTTAAGTCAAAATTAAGTCGATTTTATTAAACCAAATTAAGACAAAATCAAATTTTAATTTTTTTTCTTTTAGAATTATCAAATTTTCATAAATTTTGACTTGATTTGATTTTGACTTGTTTGGCTCAGTTAGGATCGATTTAAGACAAAAAGCCAGTAGAAAAATGTTAGTAAGAATAATGCGCTTTCTTTACTTTCCAAAAGGGCCCCAAATTCTGTGTACCCAAGGGCTGTGTACCGCATAGCATCAAAAATGAAATCAAAAATACGCAAAGACTTTACACATACAATATATTATGTCAAATTATTTGGGGAGCGTAGGGAGCGCGATCAGCAGCGTCAGGGACAGGAGAAGTTACCCGTTTACATACTTGCGCTCTCTCTGCTCACTTCTGCTGAGTGTAATACCCCATTTACATTCAGCTGAAGTGAGCAGGGAATGGCATGGCTTGATAAGACGCAATAGATAGCCTATTATTAGAAACTACTGACTGACAGACAACGCACAGCCTAAACCGCTGATTGTACAGAATTTTGAGGGTGTATTTATCTTGATGCGTAGGCTGTACTTAAAAAGGATTTTTCGAAATTCGACCCCTAAGGGGGGAAACTTTTGTATGAAACTCCTTTGTTTTACAACCTTTACTCATGAAAATTTGGATTTGGATAGTTCATTTAAAATTAAAAATGCTATTTTCAATATTTTTTTGAAAGGAATGATTTAAAGGGCTGAAATGGGGGGGTGAAATGTTGTATGGAAAGTTCTCTATTTTTTAAGTTTTAGTAAGTAAATAATAAGTTATAAAGAAAAAAAAAGATAGCACAATTAAAAAAACAATATTATTCGGACAGGGATGACTAAGGGTTTCGGAGGGCTTCTTATTCTTATATTTATTTAATAACTAATCATGGCTACGGAAAAGGGCAGAAAATCTCTGGAGGAGGCCTATATCTCAGGACAAGCTGATATGTAGGTTACATGAAAGTAAAAAACCTAAAAATATAATAATAATATTAGCATGATAAAATATTAATCAAATGTAATAATTTTATATACTATCAGCAATAAAGGCAATTCAAATAAAATCAGCAAATTTTATATATTATCAGCAATTCTATTCTATTCATGGCAATGATGTTTTAGTTACTGTGTCTATTAAATTAAATTGGTAAAGCGTGAGTAGGGCTCACGCAACGAGGGTTCCGTCAAAAATATTTTGTATTGATTCACCGTGGGTTCTTAAGTTCAACTTCAACTCACTCTTAGACAGCTTTGATTATGGCTAAAGGGTTGTGATGATGATTTCGATGATTAACCGAAGAGAATATTCGGTTAATATATACCTTATCGGTTAAATTAATGCAATTTTACACTTCTTTGTCATAGAGCGTTTTTGCAAATCTACTAACAAGTGTAGAGGCACTGATAACATTTTCTTTCCTCTTATTCCGCAAAACAAACTTTTAGCCCAATCCGGACGTCTCATAAATAAACATAACAATGTTATTCAGATGAGAAAGTATTTTGTTATTCTTGTAAATGTATTTATGTTTAATATATTTATGTTTTATTATGCCTTATGGAAACTTTGAGCAAATACCTACCAGACAGATGGGACGATAAAATATTTAATTTTACTTACTAGCCTTTTATTTGCTTTCTTGTTTTATTTTTCTCATTAGATAATAAACATTGCGACATAGCCCGGGTTCCATTCAGATTTCATACTAAATAGATTGAAATAATGCACAATTTAGTACACATCGAACGACGTTCATCGGGTATGCATCGGGCGCGGACACGTTCTATGAACGTCATTCGGTATGTGCCTTATTTCAATGAGTTAAGTATGAAATTTAAATGGAATGACAAGCGCCCGTGCATGTCCGCGCCCGACGCCATTTCTGTGTCGCCTGCGCCATTGAAGGTACTACGTCCAACTTACAGAAAATATTGTAATAATAGGGAGTAAAGTCATTCCCCTGAATTTCTCATCCTCTAAACATTAAAATAACACAAGAAAAACTCTTGAAATTCCTATGCATGGAATAAATAAGTTTCAGAAACAGCAGCAAGTATGAAAATTCAACTGACTGATAACTATAGTAGGATTCATAATTAGACGGACTAAACTGACAGATGAATAAAAAGTCACTTTTCTAAATAATGACGCCAGCTAAAAACCTCAGTGATGGATATAGTTCAGTTTAAAAAAACTAAATATGATTAATGATTAACTGCCGTTAAATATTTTGTTTGTTAACATAAGTACATAAGTTAATAAAAAGAGTAAGTTTCTTAACATAAGTTAACAAAACTAATCTGTTTATCTCAACACGATTTAAATTATACCAAAAAGTAGCAACACTCGAAATTTGGAGTTTTGGCGGGAACACGGTAAAATAATGACGCTGCATTCTATTATTTTCTTAAACTTGTGTTTTTTCGCGAATTAATGATTAAAAACAGTGTTGTTCTATTGATCGAGTGCTGAATTACATGCACGAATGTGGGCAAGTGGTATAATGTGGTGAAACATGTATTTTCGTGTTGTTTTGAAAACTCCGTAAACGCCCATAGTAAAAGTTGCCACAACTTTACTAGGGCATGACTTAGACTCGACTGTGACTAATTTCGTGTGACTGACTGTGATTTGATAACACATATATTATACTATGATATTTTTTTATGTAACTTGATACTATATAAACTTGAAATTGCTTAATACTTGACACAAATTTAAGAAAAAAAAACTATCGAAATGTCATTTTAGCCCGTCTAATTATGAATCTGAATAGATTAAAGGAGTGAATACATGAGTAAATATAAATTTTTACAAACAGACTTTACTTTTCAGGTAAGCCTCTTTGTAACAGATTTATGTCGAAAATGACTTTCGAGAGAAGCCTAACTAAAAGGTGCAAGCATTCCTGCGAGCTTCATCAAACGTTCAGAACAATTCCAGCGAAATATTTTGTTTGTAAAACAAGGTTCAGAGAATTTTCAAATGAACTATGCGCTTTGAGTAACTATGCAGTGTATTTTAGTGCTAAATAATAATTAAGATTATTATTTAATTGCCATCACAAAGCGGAATACTTTGTGAGTTTCCCCCTCCAGTCACCTGTTTTTTCATCACATTTGTTCGTATAGTAGATCAAGTTTCATCGGTTTTAAGCTCATAATCCAAGATATTAAGCACGCGTGATTTTTACATTATATTACAGCACTTGTGTTTTATTATATCCCGGTTAAGTTAACATTGTACCTCACTGCAAGTTATAATTTATGTATGTATACGAAGCATTCTTAAATTAACCGGGTAATAAAGTTTTTTTGTAATACACGCAGAGAGTTTTTATGCGCACATATTTATACATGTTTTTGCTATATTGAGGCTTTGTTTTCCAGTGAATTTGTGTACCTAAGTACCTAAAAAGTTTTTTAAACTTGATAATAACATATTAAAAAGTCTTGGAGTCTATGTGTCTTTATACACAAGTTTAAAAAGCCCGAAAAGAAAATAATAAAAAGTAATGACTCCGAAAATAAATTTAAAACACTGAAACTACATGTAAATTTACATTTACATTGGTTATAAACGCAATAAAACACTGAATATGAAACGTAATCTGCTCAACATTGTTTCAATATTGATTTTCATACTGGCTCTCATTGCCAAGATGGTTTCATCCCATTTTAGCTCTTTGAAGTCCGTCCCAGGGTAAATTAAAATTGCAAACTGAATTACTAGAAAACGTTGAAAGATTTCTTTTGTTATTACGATATTCAAATTAGTGTGATAGATATATACATAATGTTAATAATATTACTTTTAATAAATTATATGTCTAGATAGACTGATGGATCCTAAACGCGTCGAAAAAAATTGCGGTTAACTGTTAGCCTCTTATGCACGCTATAACAACGACAATGGTGCAACGCGAGTGTAAGACATGGCTGTCACGCACACTAGTATAATAATGTTGGCCTGTTCTTTTTCGTCCATAAACAGTAAGAGACTCTATCTAGACATATTATTTATCAAAGAATATTACCAAAAAAAGCATATTGGATTGTTAACATTTTAAGGATAATATTATTTAAGGAAAAATTCATAAAAAACAGAAAACAAGATCTTGTGTAGTGAAATTCGTGGGGTCTCTTTGGTTAAAGTTGCGAAAAGAAATGCCATCCTATATAAAAAAAATGATATTTTTATTAGTTTATAATTTATAACTATATTTATATGGATGACAGTTAGAAGTTTGATTATAAGCTTACAGAACGTTCATGCTTAACCATTAAAAATCATGGAAACCAATTAAGGCTGGGTAAACACATCGAGGCTCTTAAATCAGTCTCGTTAAAATAAAAAACATAACCAGTCCAAATTTTCATATAAATAAAGTTTCTAAGAAAACTCAAGATTTCTTTAAATTACCTACCGACTTTTAAAGGGTTAGATTATTTAACTTATTTTAATGTGACGAGACGAGCAAGACATTCGCCTGGTGGTAAGCGTCACGCATGCCACTAACAGTAGCAGTGCCAGAATTGTGAACTTGCGAACACAAACCTGCTCCGCACTGCACTGCGCTCGTCACCCTGAGATATTAGATGTTAAATCTCTTCATACCCAGTAATTTTAGAATTTTAGAGACAACAATACGGGAACTTAAAATCGAAGTCTTATAACAACTGAGGCAGAATATCAATAAGATGGCACCTCCGAAGGCTAAAATAAGTACATTTCGGTTCGCTGCGCCGGCTTGAATAATTGCTACTGCAGATTCTAAAATTAATAATAAAATTTGAATGATAATTAAAAATATAATTATATATGAAGCTAGTTGAAGTTCTTTTAAGTTCTAGGGAATTTAGAAAAAATATCCTCAGGCGTGATGGTGGTCAAACGCAAGCCCATTAAATCTTAAAACATTTTTTCCTGAAATAATATTATTAAAACTGATTTAACTAATACCTATTAATTTAAAAAAAAAACCGCGAAACCATTGTTAAACCAGTAACAAACATACGAACTTGTCCAAAATTTCTATAATTCTGTTTATTTCTAGTGTTTTTCTGCTCTAATAGCGAAAATAATATAGAGCGGAATTAATACACTAGAAATAAACAGTTATAGGAATTTTGGTCAAAATTTACTTCCGCAAAGTAACGTTGTCTATAAAAACCTGAAGTAGGTATTTCGACAATAGAAAAAATATTGTTTGATAGATTTTTAAGATTCGAAAAAAATAAAAAAGAATTAAAAAAACGCCTGAATCAATCACATACTATAAAAACTTTTATTATATGTGTACGGACCACAAACAGCTAAAACACTTCAATTCCCCTGAATACTCACCCTCATCGGCTATTTTATTAACATATTCCCGCGAGCCTCCTTATAACGATTTGTCGAGTCTGGGGTCTAATGGAAAGGTTGGTCGAACCTATTATAGTATTATAATGATCTGTGCCTGAACCGAGCTTTTAACGAACCTTGTCAAAGACCGACAGGTCGATTTTGATAACATAAATACTAGTTGATATTTATAATAATTTATTATTATAATAGTTGATTATGAAAGTAATACCACAGAATAAATAATTGGTAATACACCACTACGTCCATTGTAAATATTAATTCGTAATAATGTGTATGTAATGTTTCTAGCTACTTTTAATAATTAAGGATATGACCTACTCCGTCCATTATGTGACAGCTCATGAAAAGTTCACGACATAGCATTGTAAAGCGTCTCAAATTATTTCCCAAACAAATAAATTCGTTTGATCTAGCATTACGTCTTTAAAAGGTTATGTCAACTGTCGACGTAACATTGTAAAGACGTTTTGTTAGAACAAACTTAATATTTATTTCTATTGGATATAATTTGCTTGCCGCTTTACAAAGTTGTGTCGTCAACTTTGCATGAGTTGTTAAAAAGACAGAGTATAAGTGGTATATTATGAGTATACTAGTAGGTATATACATTTGTCATCGCGGTGTTTGTGAGTGGTACCGAGACCAATTATCGGTAGGCACCTACCACAATATTGTAAAGTACAAGTACAAGTTAACGAACAAATAAAAAAAATATTAAGTACACATAAGAGTATGTTATGTTTTGTTATTGTCTCAAAATTATAACTGTCTGTTAATAGAAACCTAGTGGATAATTTATAGTCTACTGACAGCAAATTTGTAGCTTAAGTTATTTTGAGAAAACGAAGGTATTTAAGCCACCCAAAAACAATCTAGGCAATGAAAAATTTGGTTTTTATATCAACTGATTCCAAACAACATAATAAGGGATCACCTCTAGTCTAGCGTATATACCCTTTCAAATAATTTTCAAAATCGATCCACAATTGAAGGAGTAATCGGCGAAAAATAAATACCATAGATAAAGCCTTCCAATTTCTTCAACTTCCTTTCCAATACCAACTTCCTTCTTTTTTGAAGTCGAATAAAAAAAATGACAGATTAGTAAGCGTTCAACAAATCGGATAGGTTTTAAAAGATATAATCAATGTACCTAAGAAATAACAACAATCAATATTCGATAATACCCAACAATCTAGGAGGTACAATTACCTACTTATATATCAAATAATAACAAACAGCCATGTAACTAAGCCCGGGGTTTGCCATTCAAATCTTCGTATTGAATACCCTGTACCCGGGTATAAGTTTTTGAATACACTCGCCTCTAGGGTAACAATGGCCGGAGCTTCTGGCTATGAATTATAACTTAGAGTACGAAAACAAATTATTAAATGCACGGCCTTAAATAATTTAGGGCCTACGGCGGCGACCCTCGTCATTGAAATCTTACATGCAGAATTAGGTTCACACAGGGAATGTATAAAGAAGGTGGCCGAGTGGACACGTAAAAGGTCAGTCCCCATCTGATGTCGAAATTAATAAATTATGGCCTTAGTACGTCCGTAACTAAGGCAGACCTGTCGAACTGAACTGTACATTTACAGAATTATGCATAAAACACTATACTTAGTTGGATAATTAGGCGGACTAAACTGACAAATTTAAAAGTCACTTTTCAATATAATGCTTTTTTTATATGATGGTCAAGTGACGAGACGATCAAGACTTTCACCTGGTGGTAAACGTCACGCCAGCCACTAATAGTAGCAGTGCCAGAATTGTTAACTTGCGAATACAATCCTGCGCCGCACTGAACTGCGCTCATCACCCTGGGATATTAGATCTTAAATCTCTTCATGCCCAGTAATTTTTCTGGTAACATTGCCCTTCAAACCGGGACACAGTAATGCTTGCACACTACGCTTGGCGGTTGAATAAGTTGCAAATGTGTGGTACTTCCCCAGGCGGACTCTGCAATAGAGTCCTACCACTACAAAACTGTGGCCAGCTAAAGAATCGTAGTATGCAAATAGTTCAGTTTTTATTATCGAATAAACATTTACAGCCTTACCTAAAATAATCTCAATTCTCTTAGTCACTGCTTAAACTTCTCTGTCTTGTTATTGCATGTTACACTTTACGTCAGAGAGAAGATGGCAGAGCATATTAAGCAGTAACTAACGGTTGAGAAGATTTTTTAAGTAAGGCCGTTAAAGTGCTGCCAGTGAAAGTGCAGGTAGAAAAGGGAAAACTACAGGGGAAAATAACATTATTTTCATTCATTCATTCATGATTTATAACCTTGAAAAATGTTAACAAAGACTAATTTGAAAATTTCAGGGTTTCGCATGGATGGCAAGTTGAAGTGGCAATGGGCAGGCCATATCACTCGAAGAACTGACAATCGATGGGAAAGAAAGGTTCTTGAGTGGTGACCGCGAACCGGAAGACGCAGCGTAGGAAGGCCTCCCACTAGGTGGACCGACGACATTGTAAAAGTCGCAGGCAACCGGTGGATGCAAATGGCAGGTCATGGTACAGTGTGGCGGTCTAAGGAGGAGGTCTTCGTTCAGCAGTGGATGTCTCCGGGCTGATGATGATGAATTTGAAAATATCGAAGCATTTCACTGGTGAAAAAGACAGTTAACAAAGTTTAGATCTGTCTACTAGAACCTTGAGAAATTGACTGTTACTGACTTTTTAAAGTGAAGTGAAGAGTCTTGAAGTGTGACAAGCATAATTCAAAGCAAGATACATTTCAACAATGATATTATACGTATTTATCTCTATGCATTTCAAGGGCAAATTCCGCCAAGCATATTCCTATTTGCGACACGAAAAACAGCTTGTTCTTCATTTATTGACTGTCAGGTTAATTAAAATTGTGAGGTGAGAAAGTAGGTCAGTGATAGAACATTTTTGGTAATAGCAAGCTACGTTGGACCAAAAACATCCCGTCGATCAATCAATTTTAACTAAAAACGACGGCGTTTCTACGCTAAACCGACATTTCGCAGAAATTTAATGATATTTTAATACGGTTATTTTTATCACCATTTACGAAAGGTACTTACTTTAGGGACGCAGCGTTGACGTAACCAAGTGAAACGAAAGTGTATCGTATTACATTACAGAAGAGATTCCCGAGCTTTCTCTAGGCCGACAGTATATAGGTGGCTTGGCCGGAAGTAGTTGTCATTTTCTTTTACATTGACAAGGGTGGCTTCTCTTTGCGCTTTGAAATGTGTATTTCTATAGTAGTTATTCTTTGTGATGCTTTTAGTGGTGGTATTTGGTCGTGTCAATCTTAAAAGATATATATATTACCTACATTTAGTGAACACACATCTAAAATCTTTATCTAAGTGTAAAAATATCTTTATAATGAAGAACCAAGTTCCCATTCTTAGTTTGTTTATATGGGCTTAGAGTTAATGATAATATCACAGCGGAAAACATAAGTATAGATAGTCGGATTCAATAATTAGACGGACGAAGCTGACAGATTGAAATGACACTGCCAGCAAAAAATCTGAAGTGATATATACTTAGTTCAGTTTTTATCGTTTGTTTGGTAACATAACTTGATAAGTTCATTAAAAAAAAAAGTTTTATCATAAGTTAATAAACTTATTCATTTTATCCTAGCACTATGGTAACTTCTTGTTCAAATCTGGCACCCGTAAATTGGTCGCACAAATACGGTTTTAGCTTCAGAGACAAGCGGGATCGCAAAGCGGAATGTTTTGATTGAAATGAGCTTGCATACCAATTAGTGATTCGAAACTCAGCGGCGAAGTTACATGTACCTACCTATTGGCTTAGCTTTGTTTTGCAAAGATACGAGTACGACGGCGGTAACTAAAACATTCTCTGCCTTGTAATTTAAAACTGGAATTAACAGTTTCAAACAATCTATTTGTACGATTTATGTTAATACTTAATGCAGTAAAAACTGTGTATTTTTTATTTGCATTAGCAACATTGATCCTGTTTCTTTAATCGAAGACTATATCTCTATCATTTATATAGTAAGTGTTTACTAGTGTTATAAGACCTTAAAGGTATGTCCTAAAAAGTAATGAAAAACGCCTTATGCAACACGTGTGCCATTGGTAATTACACTCTCGGATCCCTTATCGCGCTCGCTTGCGACTCGCGTCCATAATACCGCCTCAAGTGTAATGAGCAACATAGCACACTTGTATTATAATGTAGGTACTATTTTTTCTGGACCTGGGTATGTCCTTAAACGGCAACCATACCCACCGGAGGACGGGCAGCAGAGTCCTCTCGGTTAACGGTGGTGAGCATTCTGCGATCCCCAAGCCGCCTGCTAAGCGTGGGGATTATGGCAACACCCCTCTTATTGGGAGGCCTTCGTCCAGCAGTGGACGTTTTATGGCTGATGCCGACTATTTTTAGGTCTGTACGAAATACTTTATAGTTGCCTTATTTAGCATAATCAGTCTGTAGATAGTTCACGGCTAGACGTAGGCATATCCTCCGATATATTCTCGACTAGAGGTCGCCTGCGACTTCGTCCGCGTACGGAAGAAATTCGGTCCGCTCCCAAAATTCACCCCGATTTTTACCCCCCATATAGATTGGGGGCCATATCCACATTTGCTGGTTGGGGAAGTTACCTTATTTAATCATCTCTATATACCTAAAACTCTGAGAGTGGCGTTTATCTGTAATATGCGTAGTAGAGGGAGGTAATATGTCAGTTATTTTGACAGATTTTGTCTATTTAGACAGATAAATTGACAGTTATTTGATATTTTGACAGAGATGCGTGAATACGATATTCATAATGATGTGGCTCTGAATCAGGAATTAAAGCGTAAGTGTATCTTCAAACCTCCTTGTGATGTGGAATCAGTGACAGGACTATGAACTATTTATTTCCAATGACGTTGAAACGGATATGTATAGATACGGGTGCTTAAATGTACCTAGTTTGGGGAGAAGCGCCACAAATAAACTGACTGTACTTAGTTTTTACTTTACTTTGTTAAAAGCAATAACGTTGTAAATGCCATATAAAATTGTACTTAAAGCGTATAAAACTTTGACATCTCCAAACGTAAATAAATTCAAACAAAATTTCGATTCCAACTTGGGGCACGTGAAATCCGTAGATTATTGAAAAATGATCCCCGAGCTTTTTCCTGAAACGGTTTCGAATGTAACAGAATTACACGCAAATCTCTTGTCGCGGAATATGAAACTTTTCATTCGGAAAATATTTATGCAACCAGGCTTTCAGATTTGTTCTCAATAATATCTGCTTTCTGTAGCATGTAGTGTCATAAGAAAATTCTTAGTTTTCATTCACAGATGTAGTAAAAAAGGGAGATGAGGTACGCTCTAATGTCACATAAACATAATTGGACTAAAACAACTACATGCAAACATACTCACACCTTATACTCACACAACGAAATTTCCGATGTCGTGCTTCATGTGTATCAACAACTGAGATAGAAAGATATACGCGGACTGGTAGCGAGAACGAGTTTTTTTTAATAATACTATCAGGTGACGAGACGAGCAAGACGTACGCCTGGTGGTCAGTGTCATGCCTGCCACTAACAGTAGCAGTGCTAGAATTGTGAACTTGCGAACACAATCCTGCGCTGCAATGCACTGCGCTCGTCACCCTGAGATATTAGATGTTAAAACTCTTCATACCCAGTAATTCATCTGGTAACATTGCCCTTCAAACCGGAACACAGTAATGCTGGCCCACTATTGCTTGGCGGTTGAATAACTGGCAAATGTGTAGTACATGCATAGATACTAACATAAATAGACACTGTTACTAACTCTATTCTTGAAAACTCAGGAACAAAATACGATTAGGGTATTCGGTAGATCTAGCAGCAATTTAAATCCGAAGAATTTTAAAGAAAAAATAGTTTTTCATCACACTTGCTCGTAAAGTGGATCTTATTACATCTGTTTTAGGCTCATAATCCAAGCTATTACGCACCCGTGCTTTTTCTTTACATTACGGCACTAGTGCTATAATAGGTATAACCCGGTAAAGTCAAGTTTGTACGTGACTGCAATTAGACGTATGTATACGAAGCACTCTTAATATAGCCGGGTAATACTTACAGTTTTTTTGTAATATCAATAAACATTTCTTATGCCGCTGAAGTAAATGTCAACCTGCCCGCGCACTGCTGGTTTGGGCGCCATTTTCCGCAAATGTTTGTTGACGTTTTCGCTGTGTGGTTGATTATTATCAAAAAAAGTTTGTTTTTTTGTCGCAAGTGTGATGAAAACACTCGTATGAAACACCTGTGCTATGTTAATCATTACACTCTCGGCTTCCTTATCGCACTCGCCTGCGGCTCGCGTGCATAATACCGCCTCTAGTGTAATGACCAACATAGCACACATGTATCATAATGTACTATTATTATACTATCTACGAGTAAAAAGTAATTCCGTTGAACTTGTTTTTGGATTTTGAACTATTTGTACACCTTTTAAAAGCACAGTAAGGCATTGCCGCTGTTTATTCAGTTAGATTTGGGTAGTTGTACTTAACGTGCCACACAAGCGCCTGTTCGATTGACTAAGGTAAATTAGGCAGTGAACCTATAATTTATGCGGTCCACGTCAAAGAGCGCGTCCCTCATCTCCTCTTTTTTACTAGATCTATATTTTCATTTACTTAATGTTGACATGCGAACCGAGTTAACCACACGCTCTTGACCCGAGCGTCGCTGCATTACCAGCAATATACACGAGTAACTACATCACGTCGCCCTGACCCACCACCCTTGTCCCACCACCCTTGTCCTACTGCCCTTGGCTGGCTCTCGGGTGCAACCGCACTAAAATTCATAAACGATAACATAATAATAGGTACTATTCATTGAGCTAATATCTAAAGAGTCACAATCGCTATGTGAAAACAGTCATAAAGCGTCCGAGTGCGTTGTACACACCTATACGTGCATTATATATTTCACAATTGTTCGAATTTAGACGTTATGTCGCTTATACATATAGGGTTCAATGCAGGCTTGAGCGCTTGTATCTTATCGTAGTTCAAGTTGTTCAAAAAGTCGGCGCAATGCATGGCGTGCGCCTAGTTTTGGTGCGGACATTTTTTTTGCACGTATGTGACTCTATAGACTTTAGCTCAATGGTACTATTGAATATTTTTATAAGCAATGTTTCCGCACTTTGGGTATTGCATAGACAGTAAGAAAAACCGACGCTTTAGTCGATTAGCATAAAACAGTTTGAGAATGGAAAGATTCTGACAGCTGTCAGAACGTAATTCTACAGCCAAAGGGTAGATGGCGATGGCGAGAAATTATTATCTTTTTTCGCATTTGTATAATGGAAAAGCTAACAAACAACTAATTACTAATCCGCACCTACTAATTTGTGTTGCGGAAGAACAAAAGCATAGGAAATACGACGAGCAAGTACTTTGTTAGACAAACAGTTATTGTTTGTCTAAATTTATTAATTATTTATTACTTTTCCTTTTTTTTAAATAAAACTTCATGGCAGAACTGATGTAAATGAAATACTTAAGCTTTTTTAATAACCTTTTGACCTTAATTTATTCATTCAAAATCTTCAAAACCACAGACTAGGTAGTGATACTACTCAGAATCATGTATCGTCAACGCCATCTAACGGATTTTTGAGAACAATTTTCTTTTTTAATTGCCTGTCAGAAAACCGCCCATAAGGCAGAGAGTTCTGTACCTAGTTTAATGGGAAGTTTTCTGACAGCTGTCAAAACGTAGTTCTACAGCCAAAGGATAGACGGCGCTGGCTAGATATGGCCCACTTATTTTCGCATTTTCCTTGTGAAAAATCAGTTCACTCTCCTTCACTGCTTCACTTCGCAGTTCACGTTCCTTGGTGAACTGCTTTTCCAAGTTTTCTTGTATCAGTTTGTTGAAATTCTGATAAATTATTATAGTTACGTTACGTTATTGTTACTATTTTTTGATGATAGTAATTGTTATTTTTATTGATAGTAATTAATTTATCAATTGGCAAGGCGCACTTATCTACTAATTTGCGTGGAATAACGAAAGCTTAAGAAATAGGGCAAGTACTTTATTATACAAAGAATAACCACAAAAAACGCACGACAGATCTGATATTTATAAATGAAATAAGGTTACACTTTATTTTTTGACCTTTTTACTTTGCTTCATTCGTTCAAAATCTTCAGAATCACAGACAAGATAGTGAAACTGTTCAGGGCCATGTCATTGCCATCGAACGGATTTTTATGAACTATATTTTTTTTATTGGCGGAAAATCGCCCATTGGCAAAGCAATTGAAAGAGCAGTTGGGACGGAAACCCAAAGATTACTAGTATGCAGGTTCAAGTCCTGCCAGAGGTCATAATTTTTCTTACTGTCGATGCGTTAAAAACAATAATAATACTATTTAATTCTTAATGCCCTGCGTGACCCTCCTGGAGCACGCAGCACAGCGCTGAGCGTACCCCTATTGCCGAACAACCACTGTTATCGTTTTATTTTAGTGTTGTTCCTCGTGGTTTTGGCAATAAATATATTCTTATTTTTATTCTTATACTTATCTAATATTGAATACAGGGGTATTGATGACTTGCGCATAACCTCTTAAGGGTGACTTTAGTACATGAAGACAGACAAATTATGTTCAACGACTTATGCCAAAAGTTAATATATTTCACGAAAAATAATTATTTTTGTTTGTTTACTGTTAAGTTTACTATTGACTACAAATTATTATTTTTTGCTACGGTGCGGCACGGTGCTTGAACTGTGATTGCCTATAATTTGCGTAGAACTAAAACCTTTGCTGTAGGTACTAAAGGATTTTCTGCAGTATAGGCTTACTAAATAAATTGTTGTCTATAATAATATCGTCCTTGTAATGACGAAACGTTGCAATATTTTTTAATATGTCCGTATTAGCTGAGTGGCCAGCCCTAGTGTCATGAGTTATAGTGCCGCCCGAAGGTCTCTAACTTGGCTTGACGGATATTTGTAGAGCTATTTGCAGAGTGTATTATTTGACCTCCATACTATCGGTAGGCTAATTGTTATTTTCTAGCAACACATCACAGTATGGGCTCGAAAGTGTTGTTTGAAATAACTATTATTAAGTGCGTGTTGTCATAGAAAACACGTTTTTTTTAATTCATCCGACTTCAATTTCGATTATTTCGATGACATGTTTCAACAATTCAAACTACTGAACCGATTTTGATGATAAATCTATGGATAGATACCAATCTGAAAATACATAATTTTGTATTTTAAAAAGAATTTCCGAATCGTTAATAATTGATGGAGTTCTGAGGAAACAAACAAACATAAAAAATAACTTAAATAAACAACTGAATTGAGAACCTCCTCCTTTTTGAAGTCGGCTAAAAACAAAATAAACCGATCTAGTTGAAGCTTTACTTGCGCACCGTAGTCCCGTAGTTGCGTACTGCCACACAATACATAGGTACTGGTAATATTGCTGCTATACATAAATGTTTGGATTAGGGTAGATGACTGATGTTTATATCGTTGAAACCAATAGCTTTGATGAAGAATTTATGTAAATATAATATGTTTACTGAAAAAATAATTTAAATCGGTTAATAATGTTCTGATATATGAGCGTTTAAAGTTTTTGTTAGAGACAATTCTGAACCCCCTTTCCCTCCCCTGTCCCTTTCCCACAAAACAAAAAATTACGTCACGCCTTATTTGTCAGAATTTAATTTATATGGCGTACAGAGAAGTGACGTCACGATTTGCTGTTTCTTCTCTCTGTCTAGCATGATATTAAAATGCTTATAAGTTGCTTATTTATGATCAGATGTTCATGTTCTTTTATAGACAATAGACAATAGCTAATATTTTATTTGTAGAAAAAACACATTTTGTACACAAGACAAGACAATATAAACTCATAACAAATTTAAACAGTACAAAATAGTTTTTCGCCACAAACCGGTTCCAACTCAGCATAATGCTGGCTGCGAACAGCCAGCGCTGGTCTTCCATTGGAACCGTTGGTGACGTCCCCCACGCATACCACACGGCAGGGTACGCTTAAACAAACAAATATAACCAGAAACAAACAAAAACAATACAAGGTAATAATATATAAACAAATAAACGACGGCGATTTTATTTTATATATCGTGGCAAAAGACTGACGGAAAACAGGTGTCTGACAGTGACATTTGATCCACTCTGACATAATCTCGAGCGCTATAGAGTAAGCACTGGCAAAGATAATGTAACACTAAACACAGGATGCGGTGACTAACCAACCAGTACCAGCCTATTACTATACTTGAAATTTAAGAATCAAAGAATACTTCGTAAGCAAACTTGAAATCAATCTGATTGCATAGCACTGGTGCATTAAGTGTTCGGTGGAGTGTCTCTGTGAAGTTAATAATAGAACTATCATGATAAAGAGCAACAGTAGCATTTACCTATATGGCACTGGTGTCTGTAACTAAGAGTTGTTCGCTTTTTTGGTGCTTGAAAATAAATCTTTTCAATTTAATTTTAAATCCGTGTATACTTTGCAGGTTCCTTATTGGCGGCGGAATGTTGTTCCAGCACTTAGACGCAGCGTATCTAAAGCTTCCTCTAAAAGCGGCGGAACAGTGTCGCTCTGTCAGAAGCTGCGATGAGCACTGGCGAGACTCAAATTTGCGATTTGTTCTCCACGACAACTTATCATAAAGATAAATCGGTGTTTTGTTTTTTATGACGCCGAACATAAGACATGCCAGATGTAACTTACGGCGATGCTTCATTTTCAAAAGAAGATGATTGTTTAAAAACGGGGTTACGTGAGACCTTAACGGAATGTCAAAGCAAAAACGGGCACAGGAATTCTGAACTCTTTGTATGATCTTTTGTGTTTTAACTAAGAGCCGCGAACCAAACACGGTGTCCAGGTAATTTAATTTCGATAAAATTATCTGTTCAGTTAGTTGGATACGCAACTCTTCTCTTAAGTATGGTCTTATTCTGTACAATACTTTTAGCTTGTAAAAACAGGTCTTAATGCAATTTATGACATGTTTATTGAACCTCAATTCGTAGTCCATAAGCAGCCCTAAGTTACGTGCTTCATACACTCGTTCAACAGGCTCACCCATGAGCGTAACACTCACAGAAGGACGGATACTAGCAATCTGATGGTTACTGCCGAGAATCATGTACGTTTTAACAGGATTGAGTAGCAGACAGTTATTATCCGACCATGCTGCTACTCTCACTAGATCTTCATTTAAGTTTGCAATTGCTAAGTCTATTTGGGCCGGTTTGCACGATATGTATACCTGTATATCGTCCGCGTATATATGAAACTTGCAGTTCTTAATTTGCTTAGTAATGTCAGCAGAGTATAGTGTGAAAAGGGGTGGCCCCCCAATCGAACCTTGAGGTACTCCTCTATCCACATCTATCGTTTCTGATACCAGTGAGGTGCCATCAGAACAATCAATTTTTACAAGCTGAGAACGGTTAGTTAGGTAACTGTTGAACCACTTTACTGCCATAGTATCAAAACCGTAATAGCTTAATTTCGACAACAAAAGATTAACATTCAAAGATTCGAACGCTCTGGAAAAATCAAGCAACACTAAAATTGTGCACATACCTCTGTCTTGAGCGCTAAGTACATTGTCAGTTACATCAAGTAACGCAGTTGCTGTACTGCGCCCTTTGCGGAAACCAGACTGTACGTCAGGCAAAATGTTATTACTTTCTAGAAAGTCTGTCAATTGAGAAAATACCGCCTTTTCTAATATTTTAGACAAGCACGGTAAGATACTAATAGGCCTTAGATCTTTTAAGTCAACTGGGTTAGGGTTTTTAGGTAGAGGCCGTACGATTGCAAGTTTCCAAATATCTGGAAAAGTACCGGTCATAATAGAGGTATTAACAAGAGCCAGCACGCTATCAATTGTATTTGGAAACGTCATGAGCAGCATGTCCAAACTAATTCCATCACAACCTTCAGCGTTAGATTTCAAACTTCTAATTATTTTAATCAGTTGATCTAGACTGACTAGATCAATGCTAAAAACAGCATCATTAAACCTATGATGTTCATAGTATGATAAATGTGAAATAGTAGTATTAGAACAACCTGGTATATTCAAAAAATGATTATTTATAATGTCAGGGTTATTGAAAAAAGAGGGTAATTCCGAATTAGTTTTATGCAATATAGTGTTATTAAGATTCTTCCAGAGTTGCTTTGAATTTCGAATGTTATTATTAATATTTTGTCTAAAATATGCAGATTTTTCTTGGAAAAGTGCTTTATTTACAGTCGATTTTAGCGTTTTGTAATATATCTTTTTTGACTCTAACTTAGTTTTGTGGTAATCTGCTGCCGCATCATCGCGTAGCTTCATCATCAGTTTAATGGTATCTGTGATCCAAGGATAGGAATGACCTTTTACTACTACTGACGTAACTGGTGCGTGGATATCAAAAAGAGTTAAAACGCCATTACTAAATGCTGTTACCATGTCATTAATATTAGAATGCTGAGATAAAAGATCCCATCTTATAGTTTGTAAATCATTATTAAAGCTACTTAGACAAATCTTTTTCTTTGGCCTATAGGTAATAGTACGAGGGGCAATTTTCATGCGCTTAATATAAAATTCGCATATAACTAGACAGTGCCCAAAAAGTGTCCCTACAAGTTCCAAACTAATTTTCTGTGTGCGTAAATCCGAACATACTACGTCAATTAGCGTTTGACTACTTTCAGTGAAGTGTGTAGGCTCATTTACTTGCTGTTCTTAGTTGAAACACGATAAAAATGATCTAAATTTAATTGAATCACTGTCGCCTGCATTTAAATAATTTATATTAAAATCACCCAAAATAATCAAGTTGTCGTGTTTAGAAAGCGAACTAATGGAATCTGTGATTGCACCAACAAACAGATCAACATTAACCCAATTAGGCCGATAGGCCGTGCCTATCATCAGTTTTTTTCCGTTGAGGCTCACAGTGATCCACATTTGTTCAACTGTACTATAAATGGGGTCAACCGGATGACGCCAAGACCGCACGGTGAGTCCTCGTTTGATATAAAAACCAACGCCGCCACCGCGCGAGCGCAACGCGCGCGGTCGCGGCGTGTGCCTCAGCCGGTACCCGGGGATCACCGGGGCGCGCCCCTCCTCCTCCGCGTGTAACCAAGTTTCGTTCAGTGCTAGGATATCTAAGCTACTCCGTGTAACAGACGCTATGATATTGTCGTGGTTAGTGCCAAGGGAACCTGCATTATATAGGCCAACTTTGAGATTTTTAGTAGTCATTAAAGTAATTATAATACTGCAACTTCAAAATGTAACATACACCAACTCCCATATATAAGCAGGTACATAATAACTCAAATTCACACTTCTGATTAATTACAATCAAAATAGTTGAAATAGAAACAAGATTTAAACTTGGAATTTTACTGTTGATTTTCCAATTATTATAACGAAACCAAGAAAGAGTTGCACATGTAATACCGTTCGTTAGTAAAAATATTAATAATATAAGCAGATAGTACGCTGAGATTACATAACTATATACGCCCTTTATAATAAGCTTACGACTTTCAAAAACTACGAAATGTTTGTAAATTTTCAACAAAAACATAATACCTAACCAATAAATGATTTCGATATTTAAAAATGTTTTATTATAATAATTTGACAAGAGACTCGCTATCCGACAGTTTGCATCGTCACTTCGTGCGTTTCGCCGCCAAAAACTTTGCTGAGGTCCTGCTCCGAGCGTAGCCGAAAAGACGCCTTCCCCGTTTCGCGGCGAACGTAAACACGCCCGCCTCTGGACCAGACGTACTTCCAGCCACGGGAACGGGCTTCCTCGCGCGCCTTGTAGAACAGCATCTTATTACTTTTCATTAATCAGCTATATTTATAGGCCACATTTTAATAGGGCAATAAAAAAAACCAGTCATCTAGCCTATTGCAAGTGCAAAACAGTCAAAAAACGTCCGACTGACGTTGTACATATCTATACGTGCATTATATATTTCACATTTAGACGTTATGTTGCTTGTATAGTGTTCAATGTATGCTTCAGCGCTTGTGTCTTATCGTAGTCGGTCAAAAACTCGGCGCACTGCATAGCTTGCGCTGAGTTTAGGCTCGGACATTTTTTTTGCACGATTGTGACTATTGATATTAGCTCAATGTCCTTACTACATCGTTTTCGTACTGAGCCATTGGTCCACAAACAACGTTACCCGTGACTTTGAGACGCAAATAGTGAAGCTTCGGCTTATTTGTGTAGCTTTCTTGATGTCGGGCAGGGTAAACATTTCGGCTGGAGGTCTCTGTCGGTAATTTTATTGATTCTTATTGGGATTAACGTTATGTAAACAGAAATCGCAAAAATCGCAACAAACGAAAACAGAAAATATACTAAATTTCTTTGGAACTGAACTACATCCATCACTATGGGTTTTAAGCTGGTAGCATTTATTTTTTGTTTATTTTGTCTTAGAGAATTAATTAAATAGCTCAATTTATAACTCTGCCAAACTGCATAGCAGTTTGTAGGCAGACATCGACTCTCATATTCATTACTATTTACTACGAGTATGTAGGAGTAGGTATTGACATTTTAGCGATAAGTAAACTTATACTTAACTCAATATATGTTAACTTATAGGTACACGGGTTATTTACATAGATATTCTATTTAACAGTAGTTTTTTCAAGGCTAATTTAAATGTAGATTTGATTATTTTGAAAAGTGATATTTCAATCTGTAAGTTTAGTCCGCTTAATTATGAATCCGAGTATAGTTAAAATTATATCTATTCCTAGACGCGTTGTCTAAGGGAATGCCAGCTCTGGTTTAACCTCGCTCGTAATTACACAGCAGCCAGCAGCACCTAGAGTATAAAGTTTCGTGTATTAGTTACCAGGTATTCAATTAGTAAGTCTATTATACCTATTTAGTATCTGTTTGTAAATCAATATTATCTAAATGCGATATCTGATATCCGACAGCATAGCTAGAATTGTAACAGTGTTGTGCTAAATATCACTTGCCTAGAAAAGATTACCTATCTTGAATAGCGTTTTGTTAATTTTCTTACTTTTTTTTTATTATTTACTAGCCTCGCCCCGCGAATTTACATGAGATTGTTGGGATAAAAAAGAGCCTATGTTTTATTCCAAGGTATAACCTACCTCTATACCAAATTTCATCCAAATCCGTTCAGCCGTTTCAGCGTGCAGGAGTAAGCGTAAAGAAGCGTTTTTGTACTGGTAGGACTCTACTTCAGAGTCCGTCTGGGGAAGTACCACATCTTTACCAGCTATTCATCGCCAAGCAGTAGTGTGCAAGCATTACTGTGTTCCGGTTGTAGGGCAATATTACCAGATAAATTACTGGATGTGAAGATATTTAACATCTAATATCTCAGGGTGACGAGCGCAGTGCAGTGCGGCGCAGGATTATGTTCGCAAGTTCACAATTCTAGCAACTGTTAGTGGCTGGCGTGACGCTTACCACCAGGTGAAAGACTTGCTCGTCTCGTCACTTGACTGTATAAAAAAATAAAAAATAAAGAAGAAGCTAGATCTGACTCAGTGGCGTCCCTACGCTACGTTAGAAGAGGGCTATGTCCACTGAGTAGACTTAGGGTGCGCTGATGATGATGATGATCATGAAATTTGTATTTGTATTAGAAACAGCACAGTAGGTTTCAAAAGCACGTGATTAAGGTTAAATCAGCGAAAACTTATTTCCCAAAAAGACTTCCAGAACAATCTTTTGATCCCAAACTCTTAAGTATGTATATCGAAAATTCCAGAAGTTTATCTTGTAATCAAAATTTAACACTTTTAATAAGTTTGTGGCAAACATCAATTTCAGCGAAGTGGAGCGAATCTGCAGCGGTCTTCGATCATGAATAAAATATGGCGTTCAGGAAAATGTCGGGAGAAAAAAATATTAAAGTTCGACAGCTTAATTATATCAGCAGCCACTGGGATTCACTATTGTGCTTATTAGCTTTACTAGCTTGGAAAAAGGAAGGAACTTTAAACAATCAACAATCAACAAAAAATAAAAAAAACTTTAAACGGAAACGGTTCTTGTCTCTTTTTTAAATGCAATGGAGTGACGATACGAGTGAGAGGTTTGCCGGTGGTAAGCATCACGCCTTATCATATCAGTAGCAGTGCCGGAATTGTGACCTTGCGAAGAAAATCCTACGCCGCACTGCACCGCACTCGTTACCCTAAGATATTATTAGAAGTCAAATCTCTTCATGCCAAGTAAAGCTTGCACTCTACTGCTTGGTGGTTCTGTAAATTACACAGGTGTGGTATTTCCTCAGGCGGACTCTGTAATAGAGTATAATACTACAATTCATATATTACTATTACTATTCTCTCCCGGAAATATTGTGGATAATCACGTTATCGAGTGAATCCATATAATTAACAGAACCCATCTTCTCTGACGTATTTCTCTTGCGGACCTTCATCTGATTTATTGCTAGCAATAGGGTAGATGACTGATGTTTATATCGTTGAAACCAATAGCTTTGATGAAGAATTTAAGTAACTATAGTATGTTTATTGAAAAAATAATTTAAATCGGTTAATAAAGTTCTGATATCTGAGTGTTGAAAGTTTTTGTTAGAGATAACTCTGTTCCTTTCCCACAAAACAAAAAATGACGTCACGCCTTACTTGTCAGAATATAATTTATATGGCGCACAGAGACGTGACGTCACGATTTGCAGTTTCTTCTCCCTGTCTAGCATGATATTCAAATGCTTATTTTTGTTCAGATTTTCATTTTCATTTATTTATTATCAATTGCTTGTCACACTTACAGCTACGCCAAGGCGTGTGACAAGCCAGCAGTTCTAATTAATCAGCTATATTTATGGGCCATTTTTAATAGGACAATTAAAAAAAACAGTTATCTAGCCTATTGCACTATTTGAGATAAGTGCCCAAAGCTATAATAAAGTAATATTATAGCTTTGTTTTAAGTAATAAAGCTATATTGTGTAAAGAGAGGGCCAAAACAATTCGAATATAACACCTGATTGTACCAGTGCTGGTGTATGTTGCCATCACTTTTATACTCCGTTGGTATAAAGTAGATAGACAGAGACTGACTGATAGATAGTGACGTGGTTTATAGAAATAGAGACATGTCAAAATAGGCTAGATGACTGGTTTTTTTTATTGTCCTATTAAAATGTGGCCCATAAATATACCTGATTAATGAAAACAAAATGAAAATCTGATCAAAAATAAGCAACTTATAAGCATTTTAATATCATGCTAGACAGAAAGGCGAAACAAGAAATCGTGACGTCACTTCTCTGTATGCCATATAAATTATATTCTGACAAGTAAGGCGTGACGTCATTTTTTGTTTTGGGGAAAAGGGACAGATTTGTCTCTACCAAAAACTTTAAACGCTTATATATCAGAACGTTAATAACCGATTTAAATTATTTTTTCATTAAACTTAATATATTTACTTAAATTCTTCATGAAAGCTATTGGCTACAACGGTTTAAACATCAGTCATCTACTCTATTGTAAGGCTCCCCTAACAAGTGATAAAATGAGATAACGTATGTCACGAAATACGCCAGTTCTATTCTTTCTATCTTTGTTCTTTGATAGGATTATGTTCGTGCCAACTCGTTCACACTATGCGTACGAGTTGAATCGCACAATCGAGTTACGAATGACAGTTAAAGACTGGCTAACAATGGAAATACTCGATGGAATTTAAATATCGAGTCGGTTTTTGATATTTATTTGATAGAGTTTGCAGAAATTGACGGTGGAAGTGGCTGAAAATCATAACCTTGTTCTCAACCTGAAATGTTTTATTTTTACCTTGAATATTTGAAAGTAGATTTCTGATATAAGGCGATTTTATTTTTGTAAAAGAGTAGCTGCTGATTTGTTATGAGTTTATATTGTCTTGTCTTGTGTACAAAATGTGTTTTTTCTACAAATAAAATATTGTCTATTGTCTATTGTCTATTGTCTATTGCTGTGGTATAAATATATTTGAATTTTGGTAATAAGGTAAAGAACGTAATTTACAAACGAACATTTATTAGCATATAGCATTTATTATTATTTTTTAACTTTTTTTTTTGCTACGTTAATGATGTTACAAAATAAATCATTTTTCTTTCTTTTCTTTCTTTATTTTGGTGTATTTATCATTCGTTTGTGTTGTTATTTAAATAATTGGGCTTCGAAATGTTTTGCATTTTGTAATTCTATCACATTACACATATTTAAGGATTCTTTATCACTGATCACATCACACTAAAGTCACAAATCAAGTGTCGGTCACACCCTCATTGCGAGGACAGAAGATTGCACTTGCAAAAAATTATAATATAAACAATATAACATCCAATGGTTGCCTGGAAGAAATCGCTTAAGGTGATAAGGGCGCCCCTTGTACTGCCAAATAATGTACCTACCCTGATTATTTGTAAGTTGTTATATATTTCTGGTTTGCAATAAAGATATATTGTATTGTATTGGATATAATTATTATAAAATACTCCAATGTGACAAAAGTATTCATTTGCATTATTCAGAAATACGACCACCCCAAGGTCCCTAATGATCCTATTAAAGGCCTTCGTCCTATGGTGGACGTTTTTTGGCTGTTGATGATTCAGAAACACAGTCATATTTAATCGTTAGAAAAAAAACGCATGTCGCATAATATTCAAGTTAAATTTTACTAATTTTTGAAAAACTAAGAATAAAATTCGGTATTGGTCTAGCATAATTATACCCTAGAAACTTTATTCGTAATAACACTGGTTCTGTAGAATAACTGAATTCACGGGGCATTGCTAGTTGAAAATAACATTTCTAGACGAATGATACAGTTTCATGTAAAAGGCACGTACAAATATAACGTAAAGCGAATAAAATACTCAGACTAAAAGTTTTGCGATCTAAATAAAAATAATAATAAAATCTACTCTCCCGATCGGAAAGTACGTGTTGCCATCAGGCTTCAAGAAGACTGAAAGAGCGTTCCTCTCTCGCTTTGAGTGCTCTCAGGTACCATGAAGTGGAAAATCAGAGCTTTAACAATAAGTTGTAGACGTGCTACGGTGTAGAAACGTAGCTTCTAACGTAGCAAGTTTACTGCTACGGTGTAAACTGTTTTTGTGGATTATTCTTGGTGATAAAATAGTACATTATGATACAAGTGTGCTATTTTGGTCATTACACTAGATGCGGTATTATGCGATAGATGCGATAAGGAAGCCGAGAGTGTATTGAAATATAGCACAAGAGTTTCATACGACTGTTTTCGTCACACTTGCGAGGAAAACACATTTTTTTTTGATATTTATCAACCACACAGCGAAAACGTCAACAAACATTTGCGGAAAATGGCGCCCAAATCAGTAATGCGCGCGCAGGTTGATATTTACTTCAGCGGCATAAGAACTCTTTGTTGGTATTACAAAAAAAATTGTAAGTATTACCCGGCTATATTAAGAGTGCTTCGTATACGTACGTCTAATTGCAGTCACGTAAAAACTTGAAAATGAAAATGTTGACTTTACCGGGTTATACCAACTTGAAAATGAAAATGTTGACTTTACCGGGTTATACCTATTATAGCACCATGTGCCGTAATGTAAAGTAAAAAGCACGGGTTCGTAATAGCTTGGATTATGAGCCTAAAACCGATGCAATAAGATCCACTTTACGAGCAAGTGTGATGAAATAGTACATTATGATACAAGTGTGCTATGTTGGTCATTACTCTCGAGGCGGTATTATTCGATAAGGGAGCCGAAAGTGTAATAAAATTACCAATAGCACACGCGTTCCATACGATTATTATTTTCGATACGATTGATTTATCACACTTGCAAAGGAAAAAAAAACCCTTTTTGATAATAATCAACCACGCAGCAAAAACTTCAATAAAATATTTGCACAAACCAGCGATGAGTGCGCAGGTGACATTTCCTTTAGCCGTATAAAATATATTATGGAGCGAAACTACTCTTTGCGAATTACCCAAAGAAGTTGCAATATGATATCTGCTGTTTATGAGACGTGTGGTTAAAGATGGTTATGTGAAGAGAGATGGGATCAGGAACGACTGATGGAACTCTGGAACTGATACTTTCTCAAATTGATAAGATTGATATTTTATGTCTAACTTTAGCCTATTTATTAACATGGGCTTATGAAATATAATTCAAAGCTTCTTTATTTAATTACTCAAGTATGTATTGAAGTGCTTTGAAACTTCTATTTTTTTTTTAACGTGTTATTTTGGTTTCGATAGATTTTCAAAATTATTAGCAGTATCTTGCAGTTGCTCACATGACAATTAAACATGATAATAGCAACCAATTGTTGCATTAAAAAAAATAGGTTTGCGTTAGACTGCTATCTCGTCTGATGTTAAACAATGCTTTAGCTCAGCGTCATCGTTTTCAGTAACTTTTCTAGATTTTTAGATATATCTTTAAATTTAATCAAGATTGCCCGAAATTAATTGAGAATAGGTACAAAACGGCTTGAAATTCAAAGCATATCTGCATCTAGCATCTTTATCGTGTGTGACGGCTTTAAGATTGATTCATATCTATGTCAGTACAAGATAATGCACGAACAGAGTATGTGGGTAAGGAATTCCTGCACTAAATCAAGCGCCAGTTGGACCGTGGCGTATAAATCTACGCATTCCGCTCGTGCGCTTTGTATATTATTATATGACCCTAGTTGTGTGGCTTGGATATTATGAAGACCCTCTTTTTGACCGATTGTCCAAAAAGGAGGGTTATATTTTTTGAGTGTGTGTGGGTTCTTTTCTACGTGTGGATTTTGAACTTTGATGCGGAAGTTATGAAGTGTGTGTGTGATCTTCGGGTTTTGTATTTTTTTTGACTGCCGTATAGCTCAGTTGGTAGTATAATATCTGCTTTCAGAGCGGTAGGGCGTGGGTTTGATTCCCACCCAAGACAATCATTTATGTGACGAACATACAATTTCGTCTGGGTGTTTTATATATATGTATTACATAGAGTGTTGTGTATTTACAAAAAAAAAGTATAAGTATTCTATCAGCTATCTGGTTCCTACGTCTGGTTCGATAAACTATGCTAAATGGCCCTGTGCCAAAACCGTGTTCAAGCCATCCAAAATAGTTACACTATAGTTTTCTAGATACAAAACAGATTACTAGAATTGTACGTGCCTTCCGATCAATAGACCAATAGGCTATTAGACTCTATTGACAATATGCTACAAATTGATATAATCCTAGTAAATTGCAGCGTAAAAAAGCATATCTATTTATTTTTCGACTAAAATTAAGTTTATTTTCTGCATAAAAAACTAAAATAAAATTAATTTCTTTTGAAGTTTGGTCACGTGATGCGACTGTGATTGGTGGCAACTTTTGTGACGTCACACCGAAGTAAACAACGAGATCTAACGTGCATTTTCATCACGATTACAGTGAAATAAAGCTATTTTCAAGTGAGTTACCACAGATATTTCTTACATAAACCCAGCATAAACCCCTTCTTTTACTAGATCTATGCCTTGATCGCTTTCTTTCGCTTGTTGTTTACTTTGGTGTGACGTCAGATATGTCACGTGATCCAAATCGCGTTATGGTGCGTTTTTTTTTTCTTATTCAAATTTTCACATAAATTTTTCCGAAAATACGACAGATCTCAAGGAGATATTGATGTGGTGTGCATTAAATATAGTAAGAAATTATTTAAAACAATTTCCTAATAGTAGTCAAATACCCTATTGCGTATGCGTAGCGATCTATCTGACTGATCTATAATTTGAAACAATAATTTCGTCATGAAAAACTCCAAAATTTAATGTGAAAAATGTCAGTTATACAGCCAAGAGCGCTGTACAACTGAGTACACCCACTGAAGATAGAAGTAGGGCTTTCGCTTTTCTGTGTGTACCGCCTTTTTTCAGAAGTTCCGTGAAAGAAGTTCCATAACAATACTAATGAGAATTTTTCCCCACAATAGTATGGAACCGTGCCACAAAGCACACATTAATTATTTCTTTGCTTAAATCTCTTGAAAATGTAACATTACCTGTTCATTTCAGATGTTTTACGCCATAAAATCTGGAACAATAGAGGTGAAAAATTAGCAAAAACAATACAATAATCGTCGGTTGTGAACGCGTCCATTTTTCCGCATTTGTTCTCGCAATTAAATTGTACGTATTTGACCAACACGTACCTCGACGTAATTCCATTAAGCTCCTAAAACACCTACACAACATGCACGACTGTAATGAGAAGTAATTGATAAAATGGAGGTGCAAGTCAATCCAATAATACCACCTGAGTTAGGTAGAGTCTATAATTATCATTACTCGTTGATTTAATCCACGATTTGATTAACGCTCTTAATACAGGATTAGGCAGAACGGTAGTCCTAAGCCGACAGGAGGTCATTGTACACATTTCTGAATAACGTATGGTATGGAGCACACCCCCCGAAATCGTGAAAAAAAGCAACTGTCATACATTCACCCATCAGCCGGAAAACGTCCACTGCTGGACGAAGGCCTCTCCCTTAATAGGGCTGTTAATAGGGCATAGATTATGTCGTATAAATAAAAAAAATCGATGAAGTAGCTGTTTTTTTTCTTTCTCTATAATGAAAGTTTTTTGTAGTACAAACCTCCTTTCGGCTTAGAGCTACTGATATCTAAGCAAGTGTAATAAAACTTGATTAAAAATTCCCAAAAAAACTAGTGATAAAAACAATTTTAATATTACTTATACATGAGCTCGCAGTTCTATAAGCTGTAATTTGATCTCTCATTGAGACAGATTTTAATAAAAGATCTAGTAGGTACCTAATTTTACGAAACTATTTGCTCAGATGTCATCTATCTTTGACAAGAATAAAATAATCGATGGAGTGAGTCAAATAATATTTTTTACAGATTATTTCCTTCTTTGTAGTCCTTTTGGTCGCTCATGTGTGATCGTAATGTTAACAAAGCACCGCTTACCCAAACTGGGAGTTTTTTGTTAGGGGCATATTGCAAAAGTCCTCTAATTAAACTCGGGCTCGCGTTCGCGGTGGCTTAACGTAATTTCATGGAAAAGTCAATTAAAAACTGGTATTTTGTTATTGATTTACTCGTACTTAGCAGATAAAAAACGAAAAAGTACACGTTCAGCCTGGTTTAAAGTTAAAGTCTGTCTCAAATTGCATCCAAAACCACCGGAAGACGGGCAGCAGCGTCTTCTCGGTTAACGGTGGTGAGCATTCTGCGATCCCAAGCCGCCTGCCAAGCGTGCCTCAGCAGGATAAGCTTAGATAAGCAGGAGCCCTGTGGGATGCCCATCCCGTTCTCCATCTCAGACGATACGACGTGGCCTCTATCACCCACCACGACCTGCGTTCTCTTTGACATGAAGGACGATATCACGGACAGAGCCGGACCGCGAATCCCGTAAAATTGTAGCTTATTTGCAACGAGCCCGTGATCGGCAGTATCGAACGCGCTCGATAGGTCGCAACAAAGAACGGCAACCTGCAATCCCGCCTCGCGCGCGCTCAACACTCGCCACACCACCTCGCGCACCAAGTCTGTGGTCCCGCGGCCGGCCCGATACGCGTATTGCCGTTCCGACAAAACGCCACGATCTACGATAAAGTTAAGAAGTCTCCTGTTGAGTCCGACCTCAAACACCTTACTGACTGCAGGGACGAGGGATATGGGCCGGTAGGACTTGATCTCTGATTTTTTGCCCTACCCTTTTCCCTAGGCTGGGTACTTAATTAAAAGTTGTTCTGAACTATAAATGTGACGTAATGTAAAATTGACATGCTAGAGACAGGGCTACGTATCCCAATGTTCATTGGAATGTTAGTGGAATCAAATATTTTCAGATTTTTCGTGATCCTAGCCGTCCGATACAAATATTTAATTGATAACACCAAAGTTGCGAATCAAATTTAATTAAGTATGTCAAAAAATTAGGACATTGATTTATTAAATAAGGGGGTTGAATGGGGGTTGGGGGGTTTGATTTGAGGGGAGGGGAGGGGGTTGATTTGGGGGTGGGTGTTGATTAGGGGTTTTGGGGGGTGGGTAAATAAATTGCTCGGGATGATTTAAACTCATGAATATGGGGAGTAAAATAATTAGTAAGTAACCCAGAGGTATGGAAGATACGAGTGATTGGGAGCGGGGCGAATTCCTTCCGTACGCGGACGAAGTCGCGGGACCTCTAGTTTTAAATAAAATAATCTTCCATGTCAGTTATCAAATTAGCTCTTACAAACTGCTCTTAACTCTTTGTTGTTGTAAGGGTAAACAATTTATTTATTTTATGCAATTACAAAATTATGTATTTATTTGACAGCGCGATGTGATTGGTGCCGAGACAAACCATGGTGGTTTTTCGGTACTACTTATGATGTAATAATGTATGTACAAATTGTAATGAATACATTTAAAAAAAAAACCCTAACTTGGTTTTGTGCGGTGGAAGTATTGCGGATACTCGTAGTAGAAAGACCGGAAGAAATTAAATCACGCAAGTCCAATGAACACTCTAAAATGTGACCATATTATCGAGTTTTCTTACTTTCTCTTATCTATCTATCTATCAATCAATCATCAATTAATATACAGGGTGTTAGTTTGAACACCGTTATCTTTCTAGGATATCATTGTACTCATCATTATGAACAGCTTTTACTACTGGGCCAACCCTGAAATCACGAAAAAAACAGCTGTTCCATACATTTTGTCCAAGATCGATGATCCTTTTTGTATGGAAAAGTTGGCTATTTTTTCGTGATTTCATGGTTGGCCCCATAGTAAAAGTTGTTCATAATGATGCGTACAATGATATCCTAGAAGGATAACGGTGTTCAAACTAACACCCTATATATAAAAGGCTCAGTCCTGACTGAATGATTCAATGACTGACTGACAGACAACGCACAGCCCAAACCGCTCGTACAGACTTGAAATTTGGAGGGTGTATTCGTCTCGATGCGTAGGGGTGTACTAAGAAAAGATTTTTCGAAATTCGACCCCTAAGGTATTGATATTTGGGTAGTTCATTCGAAGGGGGGAAGTTGGGGGAGTTGGTAGAGTTGGTAGTGTCGGTAGAGTTGGTAGAGTTGGGGGAGTTGAGGGGGGGCTAAAAAAATTGATCGGGATGATTTAAAGTGGTGAATTTTGGGAGCGACCTGAATTTCTTCCGTACGCGGACGAAGTCGCGGGCGACCTCTAGTATTTGTATATAATTCATACGGTCTAATATGTGAGTGTATTATTATAATTGTAATCTTGTACCGTCCGGTAAGAAAACCGCAAAACAACTTGCGAAACCCATCGTCTGTTGAGTTCGAACCCACGTCAGAAGCATTGTTATTGGCCTTTTACGAGAAAATTCTATATCCCTCGGCAAACTCCCTTTGATCTTTGGCGAGGCCTTCTTTTTGTTGCGGAAACTGGACAGGCTGCTTGTTTTGAGAACAATGATGGACTGCAAAGCACTTTCTGACCCCTATTATGATTCAGGACACTGCGCCAGCAAACAATCGGATTTTGGAATAGATATTGTGAAACCTTGGTCTACCACGAGAATTTACCTACTGGATACTCAAACACGCTTATAATTTACTGTTTTTTGACTATTTACGGGATATTTACCGTGATTATGTTGTGAATAATCATAGAACTGTAAGTTTCAAACAGTGTTTAACGTTTAATAGTTTATCTATAGACAATATGCATGTGTTTCAATTATTAAAAATAATTGGATAAATGGAGAGCTTAACTGAATCTGATTTTTACGTCGAAAAAATAATTGAAGTCAGCTGGTTAATTTTTGAAACATCAAGCAACAAGTGTTCGAAGTATTTGGGAGGGATTCAACTGCCCCTTTCTAGCAAAACACGTGCTAGTATAGAATTTGTTTGGAATCGTGGACTTTGTCGTCATATACCTAGTATAGTGCTCTTCTTGTCTAACATGAAACTAAAATGTTTATAACTTCGTTATTTGTGCACATATTAAAAATTTACCTTCGATGATTGGTTTTGTTGACAGTCGGCTTTTTTTTGAGTCAATAAAAAAAAACATGCATAAGGAATATGCATGTTTTGCAACATAAAATAAAATGAATAAAATGTTCTTCTGCGTTATTATTTATGTTCCATCTCTTCTCTGTTTTTCCATTCGTCCAATATACCTCGAACTCGTTGTGTAGCCAGGCAGGCGTGAGTAAAGTAGCTTGCTCTTCTATTTCCAAGTGTTAATCCTGGTGGAAATTGGGGTCCACTTTTAATCCGACTTCAAAAAAGGAGGTTCTCAATTCGACTGTTTTTTTTGTATATTACGGGATTACTCCGCCAATTTTGAACTGATTTTTATGATTATTTTTTTGTTTCAGAGGTCAAACTTTAGAGGTGGTCTCTTATACATTTTATCGAAGTCGGTTTAGCAGTTTGGTTTTAAATAAAAATAACTGGAAAACAGATGTCATCCAGGTAATCGAAATTGAAGTCGATTGTTATTTTATTTTTAAAGTATTTTTATTAAGTTTCCGTACTTTCAGCATGTCTGTCTATCTGTTTGTATGTCACAGTACAGAAACTATAAAAAGAAACACAGAAAAGCAAAAGCTCTCTAAGAGCGTTGAAAGGTTGACAATATTGAAACATTAAAAAAATACATAAGTAATACATTTTTTATTTGGACATAGATGAAAAATACCTGTGAACCTGTGTATGACCTGGGTATGTCCTAAAACAGCATCCAAAACCACCGGAGGACGAGCAGCAGCGTCCTCTTGGTTAACGGTGGTGAGCATTCTGCAATCCCCAAGTCGCCTGCCAATCGTGGGGACAATAGCAACCCCTCCGTATTAAAGGATTTGGCTAATGAGTAGTAAGTAGATGAATAAACATCGTTACCAATATTCACCACAGTCAACCTTTAAGACGGAGTTTTGACGCGAACGCAAAAAAATCATGTCGCTGCATTGTATTATTTTCCAAAACTTGTGTTTTTTCGAGTGTTTTAATGCATAAAAATGGTGGCGTTTTATTAATTATGTGCTGATTTATGCGCACGAGTGTGGGCAAGTGATATAATGAAGTGAAACGTGTCTTTTCGTGTTGTTTCCAAAACTCCGAAGAAGCTTGTAGTAAAGTTGCCGCAACTTTACTAGGGTATGACTTGGACTCGACTATGACTAAATTCGTGTGACTAACCGTGATTTCATGACATATTTGATTTGATGATTACTATAAAAACTTAAAAATTCATAAAGTAGCTACACTGGCAGAATGCACATAGTGCGATGTCAATAGCCAAGAAAAAAATATATATACCTTTGAGAAATTTCCTTCGCTCGGTACTAAGTAAGTTCAAAAGCTGACTATGACTAATTTCAAAAGTAAATGCATCGTTATGACGTCTGTTCTACGTTATTATTTGCTTGATGAGAGAGATTAGAGGTGATTCCCGACAATGGCGGCTGGTTCCAATGGGGTATTGTGCCATTGAGTAGCATTAAATTATCTACGGTTCGTGATTTTACCAGACATATCTTTTTGTATTTTTCAACCGACTTCAAAAAAGGAGGTTCTCAATTCGACTGTATGGTTTTTTTTTGTATGTATGTTACGTGATTACTCCGCCAATTATGATGTTGTTTTTTTTTGGTCGGTATTACTTTAGAGGTTGTCCTATATAAATTTTATCCAAATCGGTTCACTAGTTTGGTTTTGAATATAAAATTACTAGAAAATATGAAGATGTCATTCAGGTATTCGAAGTTGAAGTCGGTTGTATTTTTTTTAAAGAATAATTTTATTTGTGCTTACTTTTTAATATGCCAGAATTAATCAGCATCGATTTGATTTTAATGTACAAGCTTGAATCTGAAAATGATCTTAGTCAATTTAATTAGATTTTCAGATTTAGTTTTGTACCAAACTTTAAAATGAATCCATACTAAGAAGAACTCTTATTTTCACTTATTTTTTCTTATTTCGTTGATTTTTAAGTTTTCAATATACAGGGTTATTGATAATCAGTTAGCATCTTTTTAAGGTTTTTTAGCGATTTCAATGTTGGCCCCTTAGTAAAAGTTGTTTGTTTTTAAGTACAGAATATGCCCTTAAAGGATGCTAACTGATTACCACTAACACTGTATTTAAAATATATATAGATTGTAAATATTTATTGTATTTGGTTGCAACTATAAAATATTTTTCAACGAAACAATTGTTAATATAAAGCATACAGCACATTATAAAAAATAGCTGAGATTGTTCAATTCACAGATATTCCAACCAAAATCTTAATTGAAACTCCAATTAAGAAAGCTATGCTTTAAATTATATCAGAATTTAATTAACAGCTAATCCTGAAGGTGTAACGCATTGTGGCAGAGAAGGACCAATTTACTTGGATCCCCAGAGTTCTCTAATCGGATCTAGCATTCCTTGTTAATTTTAAGGTCGAGAGGAGCATGAAAGGTCTTTAATAATGGCGATTACGTTGCCATCTGATTTATTGTACAGCCACAACGCTAACCACCTGGCCTGACAACTTTTATGAGCCATTATTTCAGAAAGTATCAAACGAAATTTACGACTTTTATAAACCGTAAAAATTTATTTCATTACTTTTATGATGTGCAATTTATATACCTAGTAATAAACATCGTGTGCGTCGGGATTGCATATAATATTTAATTATAGACACATAGAGGTAGGAAGGTTCCTACCTCTATGTATAGATAGATTAATTCTTTATTGCTCACACCAAAGAAACATACATACAAAGGATTAAATAAATAAAATACTAGTGCACAAATGGCGGCCTTATCGCTAAAAGTGACCTCTTCCAGGCAACCTTAGGATGGAGAAAAATTATGAACATGAAAAGACGGGGTGTGCTGTAAAGAAGAAATTCCTACAAATCATAAACATACTTACAATCGAATACTAATACATAATATTATAATATTTTTGCTCGTAAAGTGGATCTTATTACATCGGTTTAGGGTCATAATCCAAGCTATTACGCACGCGTGCTTTTTACTTTACATTACGGCACTTGTGCTATAGTAGGTATAACCCGGTAAAGTCAAGTTTGTACGTGACTGCAATTAGTCGTATGTATACGAAGCACTCTTAATATACCCGGGTAATATTTACAGTTTTTTTGTAATACCAACAAAGCGTTCTTATACCGCTGAATTAAATGTCAACCTGCGCGCGCATTGCTGGTTTGGGCGCCATGTTCCGCAAATGTATGTTGACATTTTTGCTGTGTGGTTGATTATTATCAAAAAAAGTTTGTTTTTTCCTCGCAAGTGTGATGAAGACAGTCGTATGGACCTCTTGTGCTCATTCAGTCATTACGCTCTCGGCTTCCTTATCGCGCTCACCTGTGGCTCGCACGCATTATACCGCCTCTAGTGTAATGACCAACATAGCACACTTGTATCATAATGTACTAATAATAAACTACTATTAGGTCGAAATCGCTAAATTTGCTATGGAAAACTCTGATCTGAGATATAATCTCCTCATACACAGTAATTTCTCTGGTAACATGCCCTTCAAACCGGAACACAGTAATGCTTGCACACTACTGCTTGGCGCTTGAATAACTGGCAAAGGTGTGGTACTTCTCAGGCGGACTTTGCAGTAGAGTCCTACCACTACAAACCATAATCACCCATAATCAGCCTTTTTTAATTGTCCTTTGCTGCTAGACTTAGGCCTCCCTTGAAGGGCGAATGGACCTTTTATTAACCACGTTGGCCCAATTGTGGGTTGGTGAATTCACATACGACATTGAATTTCTTCTCCGGATGTATGCAAGTTTCCTCACTATGTTTACCTTCACCGAGAAAGTAGTGGTGTCAGTATCCGTACATAAACTCCAAAGAGCTCATTGGTACGGGCCTGGGTTTGAACCCGCAAATTAACGATTACAAGTCCAGAGATCTCCCGATTAGGCTACCACGGCCGTTGTTAGAAGTACCCATTACAACATATTATTCTATATTTTAGTGCGAGTTAAAATAAATAATAATTTGACTTAAATACTTACTCGATTATACATAAATATGTATAACAGTTTTATTGTCTGACACTCGACACCTAGTTAATGTTTCAAGGCCTTTACTAAAATCGAGAGGCTAGACAAGCCTAATTATAAGGGTTTCGACACTAAACAAACCTTATTTGCCTAACAGAATAGGCTACTCAAGCTGTGTGGTTTGACCTTAGTGACCTTAGTAACATTCACTAAATAGCTGAATAAATATTAAAAATACGAATTGCTAATACGAGAAATACGACCAGCAAACAAAAAAGTATTGTTTAGAAGAAACAACTTGTAATTTACTTTCAAAGTCAAAACATCGCAGGTGATATAATATTTGCTGTCCAAATGTTTTATTTCAATAAAATAACAAAGATTGTTTGCTCTTTGACACCGCTCTCGGTAAACTCTCTAATGATTTAAGTATTTTTTCGTTAACATAACTTTGAAGGTATGTCATTTAGGAGGAAATATCAAGCTTATCTCGAATCAGTTCGGAAGTACCGTACTGTTGTCGCTAAATTTAACGGGGCGGTGTAGCTGATTTATTTGACGAATTTAAGAAAATACTTAATGAAAATGAAAATAATTAATATTAATTTATATCTAATTTTACCGGTTTAAATGTCAAATTTATCGATCGTTAGGAACGGTACTCACATACCGATTTTTATCAAATTTAACTGATTTAAATGTCAAATTTATCGATCGTTAGGCATTTTGCACTCTTTGGTAATATTGTTGTACAAATTTATTTTATGATGTAAATTTTTCTTACAGTTAGCATTTTTTATAAATGATAAATAAACTTCCTGCAATAAATATTAATTACGAACTAATAAAACGTATGTAACAACTTTTTTTTCCAGTCGTGACTGTCCATCTGTATGGCATGTGCCCCCTTCCTTTCTTTCTAGCAGTTAAAGTCACGGCCATTCTGATCACTGCAGTGAGACTTCAGTCTCGATCTCTTTTTAGGCCTTGTTTTCCTTCCTTCCACAGAATAGGTATTACAATGCCCTCTGCTTTGTAAGTACCTATTCTGTATCCACATTTATGGCTTTGACTCGGTAGCGGTACTTTCGAAAAGGTCTACAATTTTACTATTAAAACCACGTCAGCTTTCGACACATTTTTGTTTAAACGTGAGTCATCTTGATCAGTATCATTATCACTAAGCTGGTCTTTAGCTTTTGGCTTCAAACCACTCCCAGCTATTCTATGTATATCATCACTCTATTTTGTGTGAGGACGTCTTATGCTACGTTTGCTGATCCGCGATGTCTACTCGAACGTGAGTTCGTCATCAGCCATAAAACGCTCACTGCTGGACGAAGGCCTCCCCTTAATAGAGGGGTGTTGTCATAATCCCCACGCTTGGCAGGCGGCTTGGGGATCGCAGAATGCTTACCACCGTTAACCAAAAGGACGCTGCTGCCCGTCCTCCGGTGGGTTTGGTTGCAGTTAAGGACAAACCCAGGTCCCGAACGTGAGTAATTCTGAATAAATAATACATTATTCTTTGTTGCTTTGTTGGAAAAGTATTTTGTATACGTACTTCAAGAAGGTAAGTATAATATTTTTAACAGTTCTAAAAATAAACTATAAGCATTATATAAAGCAAATGTCACTTTCGTACGTAATTATAAAGTTTCACCTTTTCCTGATTTAAGTTCTGTAGTTGTCGTATAAATATTTTCGCTACCCTAACTTGATTATTAGGTATACTCTCCTCGCCGACGCGTTCTAAGTAAAACTCCCGCAATAACTCTTCAAGCTTGCGTGGGTTCGAGTGTACCTATATTGAGAAAGCATTATGATGTTCCACGTAATGAATCTTACTCAAATCACTTTTTATGAGCCTTACCATCACGGAAACAAGGTTTATTTTAGACAGACAAATGAGCCTCAATAATATTTGAGTTTCAGCCACTAATTCCCGCCCTTGCCGTAACCGTCTCCGTTTCACAAACAATTTGAACTTCCGCAGCTCTATGCCAACACAAATACATGGTGACATACTCTAGTTGACACCATACGACGGCTGTTCACGGGAAATTCTCTCTTGTACCTGCGTGTTATGGCTTTTATTAGCGTGAGAGGTTTCAGCACTAGGTGTATATGAAAGTGTCTGCTATCAGCAGAAGTGGAACTATAGTCAAATGTTAGTATAGGCGGCAACCGGCATAAGTAAGGTCCTCTACCCTTCCGCGAGTAATAAACAGAGGTTTATGGAGGGTACGGTAATTATTGCGATGTTAACAACTTATAAAATTCGCGTAAACTTGATTTGTTTGCGAAATCACAACACAAACAATTTGTATGTTTTATTTACCATTCAGTTGAAGTTTGATAATAACATCTATAGGGATTAATAATCAATTAACGATAGACCAATTTTGCGTTCGACTGTATCCACTGGTAGCTTTAAACAATAGCAGCCTTACCTAAAATAATGTCGATTCTCTTAGTCACTGCTTAAACTTCTCTGTCTTGTTCTTGCATGTTACACTTCACGTCAGAGAGAAGATGGCAGAGCATCTAAAGCAGTGATTAACGGTTGAGAAGTTTTTTTTAAGTAAGACTGCAGATGTTTTTTTTTAAGTTTGAATGTAGGGCCAGTTAACCAATAAAAAGACAGAAATATTAAATTATGTGGTCAAGTGGACCCGCAGGTCCATTGGTGGGCGGGTCCAGCTGACCGAAGACTCCTAGTTAGGTACGCTTTGTGGCGTAAACTTCTAATAATTCAATTGGAACTTTAATGTTAAAAGGACTGTGTGCGTATCACTATGATCTTTAAATTTGCATACCAAGTTTCATAAACCTTTTAGTTGTTGAGTTTTGCACTAACTCAGATTGAGAAAGATAGGCATTTTAAAGATAACATTATAAAATAGTTATTCTGTTATAAAGAGTATTTTTCTAAAGACTATATTTTCGTCCATGCACTTTCACCTTTTACCACTTAGTTGACATACAACACGTAATGACAATCACTCACGCAACCGCACGTATCCACTTACTAGTCTGTTACCGGCGCAGTGTAGTATAACCACGTTTGCCATCTAATAGATACCTACATTTAGCCCAATCAATTTACGAGACTTAGTATGACGGTGCTTGCAAAATACAGTTATTATTATTTTATTTTATATATATATATATATTTTGAAATTTTACACAGCGCCATCTAGCTCCAAATTAAGCAAAGCTTGTACTATGGGAACCAAATAGCTGATAGAATACTTATATATATTTTTTCCTGTGTTCGTCACAAAAATGATTGTCCTGGGTGGGAATCGGACCCACGCCCTACAGCTCTGAAGGCAGACATACTACCGACTGAGCTATAAGGCAGTTAATATTCAGCTATGATTGGCTTCATTTGCTGACGGACAATCAGTAAAAAACAAATTATACAAATAAGACCTTGGAATATTGAAACGGAGTATTACTTTATATGAACCACGGTCGAAGGTAACGGTTCGAAGTGAACCGTATACGGCCGGTGTGTGACAAACTGTACGATGACGTCACGCGGCGAGAGCTGGCCTGAGAGAGTTGTGGCTGGCGTTTTTTTTTTTTAAATTATAGACCTCGGAAACTGATAGACTGATATATCGAAAAAAATATTAACACAATTTTTTCATTTTAATAGAGAATATAAATAGCTGAAAGTTTAAATGTGTGAACATTATTAACTATTTCCATTAAACGCAAAAGTTTAATGAAAAAATTGGTAGTTTCGGAGACGAATTTTGTGTAATTTTAGACTTTTTATACGAGAGGTAGGTTGTGTATTAATATTTTGAAAAGACAAAGCTATTTTTATTTTGTTCTAGGTACAACCCTAACTTTCCTGGCTTACTTATTTACATAATATATTATATCCTTGTTAGTGTAGGCCCTATACTATAGGGTACCTAAGTATTTGAGATGGCATAAAACGCACAGGATGTTGTACCGATGCTATTCAGCACTAAATTGTTATAGACAACTTTGAAGGGGTAGTTCCCATTTGTCACCTCCTTTGTCCCTAATGGTGACAACTAGGAACTGTTTTAATAAGGTGACCAATTTGTCACTAATTTAAAAGTCACCAGTGGCAAAATTTTGTTGTGTTCGCAGTTGTCCCCAGTGGCGACATAATGGGTGAAAATAACAGAAGTTCATACATAGACAGAGGAAGTAGGCTTGATGGTGATGATAATGAAAAATCCATTTATTTTTAATCCAAAGACTTCTCAGTTGATTTGATTGAATACGAGCTATGCCAGATCCTATAGTTATAGGAAAGAAATATTACCTTATCACCATTAGTAAGTACACTCGTCAATATAAATGTAACCGGTTATAAGTATCATACAGCTAATGCGGTTCGGCATTAGTCGTTTCGTGTCGTTTTGTGGACTCCCGCTGTCAGCTCTTAAAAGGATTTGCACAGCCCTGCTGCGATTCGGTATATCGCCGGCGAGTGGATTTCAGATGTTGAGCCAATAACTGTGTTGACCCCTTTTACTGTTTCTTTTATAGTAAGTAAAGATTATTTTTAACCGACTTCAAAAAAGGAGGAGGTTCTATGTTCGACTGTATGTATGACATCACGCGCGCGACGCGCAGCGGCCCGCAGTGCTAAGCAGGACGCAGCTGCACGCGCGTCGGGCTCTGTTTTCACTCTTTGAAAAAGGTCACCGGATGTGATCGAAACTATAGTCGGAGTATCCGATTTAATTAAACGTGAGTATTCCCGTATAAATAAAACAAAAATGTATGTATGTTCTTTTTTTTTACTTTTTTTAAGTTCGTCGCCAGCCATAAAACGTCCACTGCTGGACGAAGGTCTCCCCCTTAATAGAGAAGTGTTGCCATAATCCCCACTCTTGGCAGGCGGCTTGAGGATGGCGGAATGCTCACCACCACGCTGCTGCCCGTCCTCCGGTGGGTCTGGTTGCAGTTTAAGGACACACCCAGGTCCGGTTTTTTAATGTATGTTTACCGATTTTTCCGTCAAATGTGGACCGATTTTGAAAATTCTTTTTTGTTTGGTAGGTGATACGTGGTCTCAGAGGTGGTCTCGTATACATTTTATCGAAATCGGTTCAGTAGCTTGGTTTTTAAATCAAAATTACTGGAATAATAACTAGAAAATATGAAGATGTCATCTAGGTACTTAGTCGAAATTGAAGTCAGTTTTGTTTTTAAAGCATACATTGTTATGGTCTCTTTCCGAGTAATTTATTGGCCGACAGTTGGATAAAGATATATAAGAACTATCAAACTCTACAAATTGAATAATATAGATTTATTCAACATTTTTCTAACAACTATCTGGAAAGCTAAATGAATCGATGATTTCATGAATTGAATTCATGATTTTGACCGATGTTATGAAATGTTTTTAGGTAGGTACTTCAGATTGTAGATTATGCACATATCAGCATTATTGTTTAGCTCTTGTTTATAAAGTATTATGCAAGAAGGTTGGTCAGAAGAGGGTATTATCCCATATTAGGTATATTGACGCTGATTTCGTACACATGTTGCGTTAATTTTCCAGACCATTGAATACCGTGCCAATCTATTTTACGATCATGAATAAATTCGTAAATTATGAGGGGAATACGTAGGTACATTTTACAGCTAATCTATATTTCAACCGGCTTTAAAAAATGAGGTTCTCAATTCGGCTGCAAGTTTTTTTTTTTTTGTATGTATGTTACGTGATTACTGCGCCAATTATGAACTGATTTTGATGATTCCTTTTTTGTTAAAAAAAAGTTATGTAGGAATCTATTTAAGTTTATTATATTTGCCTGGCCTAATGCCTAAATGGAACTCACTTTATTGCAAAAAGTTTGGAACAAATATTTAGAAATACAGTAGACAAAAAATCTAAACTAAAAATCCAAGATATAATTTCAAGCCGATAATATAAGTAGAAATCACGTAAAAGCCCAAACCAAAAACAGCAAAGAGAAGAAACATCACAACGATGATTGAAAATATAACAATAGGGTGGGTCTATCCGGCTGCGTTTGTTGTATAAATTAAAATACAAGGGTGGTGACTAAGGAGAAATCGATGTAAGCCTCTACCTGAAAACAGTAATATGATTTCCCGAGACTGGTAGAAATAATCTTTATGGGTTGCCGTTTTTCTGCCGCGGTGTTACGGCTTTTGCACTTTTGGGGAAAATATTTTGACGTGGTTTGTTGTGTACATGTTTTCTGTGTCAATCAATTGTTTTGTGTATTTATTTCTGTGAATAATGATTGTAGGTAGGTACTTTGTCATAATTCACATTTCGAGGCACATTCGCAGCCAGATATTACAGGAGTTACCTACTACAAGAACAAAGGAAGCTTTAATTAACGGATTTGTCAAAAAGTTATAATCTGTCGATCGAGACACAGACGCATGCCCGCGTTTATTGCCCATGGTACTACCAGTCTTACTACGAGTAGTACCACGGGCAAAAAATACCCCGTAGTACTAATACCAAGCGATCCAGTAGTACCACGGGAAGTTTTTTTTACCCGTGTTACTACTGGGAGTTTGACATCTGTCCCTTTGACACCGACAGGTGACCCGACTTTTGACTTTTGCTATAACACTGGGTCTTTTGTTTTTGCCCGTACTATTATTTTCTCGAAACACCTCTCGGCACTTTAAAGCCTTAAAAAAAGAGAATAATTAATTACTCTAAGCCATATTCGTTTTCTGTGGCGATAGAATCCATCTCCATTCTTTTTGCATTCAAAGTTTTAAGTCAGAATATGTTTTGAATTCTATTCCATTACTGGACAGTGATGAGAATCACAATGTAGGTGAGCGTTTATTTTCACTAATATTGTGAAAAAAATATCAAAGTAATAACATTTTGAGAGTTTATTTAATAGGAGTTTATTTCTCGAACTTCACTACTAATCTGCCTCTGAAAATGATTCCACTAATATTTATTTACTTAGTATAGGCGCATAATACCTAAAGCGCTTTAGGCGTTTCATATAGAACACGGGCAAATACGGTTATAACATAATATGCCAGTAGATAAGTAAGTATATAAGAAAATTCTAAACAACAACTCCTAATAATAATTAAAAGTTAAGCAACTTAATTATAACTAAAGTAAGTTACATAACATTTAGTTCATCAACTACTTGCGTAATTAAGATAAACCGATTAAAATTATGACGTGAACAACTGAAACTATTCCTTTGTGAAATTAAGCTAGTTCAGATTAGAGGGTAAAGGGTGTTTGCTTTACCTTCAAGTATTTACCTTAATAGTTCAACATACGTGTCAGCACATTACACCTTTTTAACAGTTATAATATAACAGTTATGAGGTAGCAGTGAAGTTTTTGTCACTGTTATTAGAGAAATTATTCACTCTACATTAAAACATAAAGTCAAAAAATTAAATAAAAAAAGGTTAAAAGTATTTGTTTTGTTTGAAATAGAATATCAAACCAACTCACCTCGCTCCCCGGATCTAGCGGATCAACTTAGTGGGTTTTTATTTTTGCGGTAACTTAAGTTTCCAGAAAATCACTACTTTTGTTTCACTGCTTTTGGGAGTGATAGAAAGAAGAGTTTGGCGGTTATTCAATGGTTATAAAAAGGATTTATCGACTGCCCTTTAGCAATACCGGTAACATAATATCAGACAAGATGACAGTCAAATGCAAGCCTACAATATTCAGAAAATAAGATTGATCCGTTTGATTGATTTGATTGATTTTCATTAAATCGATTGAACTTTGACAGTACCAATTGGAATAGAGTTCCTGAAAACCACACTAACAGCCTTACCTAAAATAACCTCGATTCTCTTAGTCACTGCTTAAACTTCTCTGCCTTGTTCTTGCATGTTACACTTGCAGTGATTAACGGTTGAGAAGTTTTTTTAAGTAAGACTGTTAATATTTTTTTACAACGGACTAGGCATGCGGTGAATATAAGTACCTCCTTCCATTATTTCGAAAATAACCTAATAATAGAAAAAGACATTCATGTTATTATGTAGGTATGTGAGACGCGTGTATTCTTCGGCGCAAACATTCTTGTCGCAGAGACGCACCGAGGCGAAACAAATAAAAAGATTTAAAACCGCGCTGGGATTCCACACACGCCGTATATATCGCAAATATTTTGATACTCACTGATATTTATTTCGCGACGTTGAACTTGAAGGTGGCTATGACGTTTGAAATTTACATGCTCGTGAGGTGTTTATATTAGGGACGATTTTCAATCTTCCTAATATGAAAGATAAAATAAATATAATACTAAACACACTCGTATACATTTATTCATCAAGTATCATAGACTAATATACATCATTAAAATAAATATTACACATGCCAATATTGTCAATACAAAACCCTTTAAAATAACCTAATAACTAATCAAATAACCCGCCCCTGACCGATCCCGGTGCAAAGGTGCCCATCACACTCGCCGCGTTCCCACGTTGAATGGCAATGGCTATCTTCTGCACCAGGAACGAACCGGAGCGGGAGTCACCTGTCTTAATATTGACCCTATTTCTCTGATAAGCTCCTTAGCTTCAATGCCCTAACAACCCAGGATCTCCACAGCTATCGGCACGAAGTGGTAAAGCGGCTCCATAGCGGCGTACTAATTAGCCTCTTTTTTAAACTGGCATCTAAATAAACTAAATAAATAATTAATACTCAACTAGTACTAATATAAAATTATAACGATTTACAAACAGCAGGTTATATAACATAGCGACTTTTCTTGAAAGTGTTCTCTCTGTGTTCCTGTTCTCAGAGTTATCGCGCATACCAGTGAGCGTAACCGCCAATTTAGTAACCAATATTTGAATAATGATACTGAGGAACATAATAATGGTCGTTGTGAATAACATGTTATACCATTTACGACCTTAGATTATTTTATGTGAAACTGTTATGAATATATTAGTCGCGCCTCTATTATATCGATTATCTCAAATAAGTATTAATAGGTGAACTGACTTTTATTCTGTAATATTAGACCAATTTTTTTAATTAGTTATTGGTTTAATTAAAAAGATGCTAACTGATTAGAACTGACCCTGTATAGATCGTCTAACAACGTCAAACTTGATTTGAGCTAAAATATAAATAAAAACATCTCTAAATCTATTCCTAACATTTTTCCGACAAAAATATTTAGCAAAATTGGTCGTATTGGCTTCGGTATCTCAAATCCTGCTTATAATCCTCCGTTGAATCCTTAGCAGCATCTCGGCAATTCCTTTATCAATAGCAGCGACTTGTAAACACGCCGGATTGGGTCTTTGCATAAGCAGCTGTGACAACCGTTCTCCCCAATTCCTTTTATTGCCGGTATTGCTATATGTGGAGGTATTCAGACGCTGTCAGGCAGAATAGTCAAAGGTGACGTGAAGATAGGTCGACCTCTGAAGTGACAGTGCATTTGTGAGATAAGTTTAATTGTACGTTTTAAAGATGTTTTATTTTGTTCTATTCTGTCATTACACAATCTTACCATATCTTAATATACTTAGCAGATACACATGTTAAACTTTTAACACCCCTTGGAAACAGAGGTTAATAAAATGTAGGTGTAGTTAGGATCTTTTTCTACTCTTTGAGTCGATGTGATGGCCAGAACTCGGCCACCCCAATAGCACTCACCGTGGTTTTATTTAAGTCGTTAAGGGAACAGGTTGCAGGGCACGCCGCACAGTCCAGCAGGTGTGACATCGTCTGCGGGCATACATCACAGAGGCATTGTGTGTCGGTGTCTCTGATATAACTCCATTTTGCCATACCCATGCATTATCCCGACTTCGGCCTACCTGGGACAGCAATCGGTTCAGGGGTTTCCAGGTGGGCCATGACTAGTTATGGCCTGGGGGAGATGGGGCAATATAGTTGGGAGGCGGGCTGTGCATGTAAGAGCGATTATAATGTTTTATTTGTAGTGGTAGGACTCCACTACAGAGTCCGACTGGGGAAGTACCACACGTTTGTCAGTTATTCAACCGCCAAGCAGTAGTGTGCAAGCATTACTGAGTTCCGGTTTGAAAGGCAATATTACCAGAGAAATTACTGAGTATGAAGAGATTTAACATCTAATATCTCAGGGTGACGAGCGCAGTGCAGTGCGGCGCAAGTTCACAATTCTAGCACTGCTACTGTTAGTGGCAGGCGTGACGCTTACCACCAGGCAAACGTCTTGTTCGTCTCGTCACTTGAATGTATAAAGAAAAAAAAATGAAGAAAATGTAATTTGTAAGTTTCGCTAACTCTTATCGCAAGGGCAAATGGACTAAGTTTTTCTTAATTTTCTTAATGTATTTACAATATATTTTTTAAAAACAAGTAAAAATAAATAAGAGGGTCTATTTTAGATTTGTAATATTCCTAAGTGGAGTTTTTACGTTAAAGATTTACGTAGCCCAGTCCATAGGGGTTTCGCTCGGTGACATTGAGTTTTCTGCTCCGAAAGCCTGTTATTGCGCGTGTCACAAAAATGTCTCGAAACATTAGTTAGCTTAGCAAAGAAATAGTTGAATAACGTTGGGCTTTTGATTTTCTGTGGACGAATAACATTTTCAACCGACTTCAAAATAGGAGGCGATAGGACGATCGACGGTTTTTTTGTTCTATAAACTCACTTTTGATGCAACCTCTAAAAATATGCATTACGTGTAGGTACATCATTGACGTATACCGACAAGCAATATCATTAACAATAGCTCGACAGCTCGATAATTGATTATTATGCATTCTTCCCCACTTTATTTACCACTAAGGTTATTGGTTCTGCAACTATTAGCCGGCCCACTGGCATTTCAACTTACTAATACGCTGAGCTATGCCGATGACCTTAGTTCTCTGGCGAATAACATCCTTCTGGATACGATCTCTTAGCATAGCTCCTTCCAAAGCTCGCTGACCTGTCTTAAGATGAAGACTCATGGTACGACTCTGAGAATCGATGGAGTGACAAGAAGTAGAGCTTTCGTTTTTCTGAGAGAGTGACGATATACGTAAGAAACAGGCTGATTCAAACTTAATGGCGGCTGTGAACTTCGCCGCTAGACGCTGCGCAGTAGAAAAATTAGACGTGCGATGTGCGTACAATCTTAAAGTCTCGCTTGCAGCGCACGTCACAGCCGGCATGAAGTTTGAATCAGTCTGTAGTGGCCATTAACTGCAAGCGAAAATCCGAAGATCGGACTGAGTAGGGCGTATTGGAAGAGGTCTAAAAAGGGATGACGATGATTATGATAACGACTGAAAAATATTCATGTTGCTTGATTTTTGTTTCAATGTTGCGACAGATTTTTACCGACCAAAATCCTATTCAGTAAAAGAAGCCAGAAATTATGAAATAATAAAGACATTTTCGTCCTAAAAGCCGGGACCGAAATAAAAACGTTTTTTATCCAAAACTTGTAAGGTTTTCCTATTAGATTGCCCGCGGGACACCGAGCCGTTTTTAATTAATGACAAATACAATGAGGGGTGACAGCGACGTTTAGCTTTCTGTACACCTGTAGCTAAACTGAAAACCTGGAGTTTTGGCGGGAACACGGAAAAATCATGTCGTTGCATTCTATTATTTTCTTAAACTTGTGTTGTTTCGCGAATTAATGATTAAACATGGTGGTGTTTTATTCATTAAGTATTGAATTACATGCACGAGTGTGGGCAAGTGATATAATGTGGTGAAACATGTATTTTCGTGTTGTTTTCAAAACTCCGCAGAAGCTCATAGTACAGTCGCCACAACTTTACTAGGGCATGAGTTGGACTCGACTATGACTTATTTCGTGTGATTGACTGTGATTTCATGACATCTTTGATGACTTTGACTTGATTTTAATAAAAAAAACTTGAATATTCATAAACTTGTCACTGGCAGAATGCACAACGTGCGATGCCAATAACTTAGAAAAAACACAACTGAAAACCTGCAACGCAGACAGCAATGAGTTTATAAGTATAGCAGAGCGAACGTAAACAATACGAATACGGGCTGCTGAATGTTGAAAGCTGTGAACGATGCTTTTATACTCCGTTGTAAAAACATGGACTTACTTATATTATCTGAACTCTATCTCTTAATTTATGAGACAGGTACATAAAAACTAAGAGAGTTATACAGGGTTAGTTCTAATCAGTTAGCATCCTTCTAAGGCATATTTTGTACATCAAAACAAAACACTTTAACTATGGGGCCAACATTGAACACGCGAAAAAATTATCAGTTATTCCATACAAAAAGTTCATCGACCATGGGCAAAATATATGGAACAGCTGTATTTTTATTCGCGATTTCAATGTTGGCCCCATAGGAAAAGTTGTTTGTTTTGATGTACAGAATAGGCATGCTCTTAAAAGGATGCTAACTGATTAGAACTAACCCTGTATACACGTTGCAATAAGCAAAAGGCATAGACCTATTGGCCCAAGTGCAGCTTTGGTTTAATGCATTGCTAATGATAAAAATAACTTTATTGCCTAAAAATATATAAAACTGGAAGACTAATGATACATACAATAAAAGAGAACAATTAAAGTACAAACTTATACAAATAAAATTAAACCGACGTTTGACTACCTGTATGACACCTTTTTTCCAGCTAAAGCATAGATGACACGGGCTTCGTACTTCTCATCGGTACTAATCGGTTAATATTAATATGACACTAGTCTATTAGTACGTCTACACGAAAGGTCTACGTCTAACCTAATAAGCATTCGTAAGAAGCATTAGCTACGAAGCCCGTGTAATCTAGTCTATAAGACAAGTTGGGACGTATCTAAATTGAAAGATACAAGTAATTATAAAAAATAAATAAAAACAATCAGCGTCAAATTTATATGGGACCACCGCGAAAGTATACCCTTTTATTTTATTTTTAAACTGTCTATAATAAATGTTAGGGAAATACATAAAAAACATACATACAGTAGAACATAGATCCTCCTCCTTTTTTGAAATCGGTAAAAAACTACAAACGATGCCGGCCTGTTTAATTTTAATTTAATGTTGTCTTAAAATGGGCTTATTCTAGTTTTATGGCAGACAGAAATATTCTCGAGAACACTGTAGGTACGTAGCAAAGTCATCAGCACATTTCTACGACGTTATACTTACGGAACGAGGATATTCGCTAAAGAACCAAAGTTACCGACATAGCTCGCAAGGTTTGCAAGTTGAAGTGGCAATGGGCAGGCCACATCGCTCGAAGAACTGACAACCGATGGGGAAGAAAGGTTCTTGAGTGGCGACCGCGAACCGGAAGACGCAGCGTAGGAAGGCCTCCCACTAGGTGGACCGACGACATTGTAAAAGTCGCGGGAAACCGGTGGATGCAAATGGCAGGTTGTCGTACAGTGTGGCGGTCTAAAGGGGAGGCCTTCGTTCAGCAGTGGACGTCTCCGGGCTAATGATGATGATGACACTTATTAGTATAGTATAGTGAGTATAGGTACATTTCCTTGTAAATGTTGGTTCATTTTCTGGTTAAAACCAAGTATACATGAATGCTTTGATTAGCAAACTGGAAAGTGGAGTTAAACTCGGTCTTTATTTAGACTGCATCAAAGAGTTTGTAACCGAGGCATGAGCTGATGGCATCTATTTTATTTACTTTTACTGTTTAGCTAACGATGTAACAGGAAAATTAACAATATAATTATAAAAATTAAAATTTTTGTAGTGGTAGGACTCTACTGCAGAGGCCGCCTGGGGAACTACACCTTTGCCAGTTATTCAACCGCCAAGCAGTAGTGTGCATGCATTACTGTGTTTCGGTTTGAAGGGCAATGTTACCAGAGACATTACTGGGTATGAAGAGATATTATCATAGAGACTGTGTCGAGATGTAAGATTACGTATTAAAAAAAGTTTAAGATGTTGTTGTTCTTAGATTATACTTATTGATTAATTGGTTACGAGTGAAGATTAATAAAAGCGCGATATTAAAAACTTACTACTTCACAATGTATAAATCTTCTTGAAAACAAAGAAATGAGTTAACGAGTTTCAACAAAACAAAAACATTTTTGCTAGAATCGTTAAAAGAATTTTAATATATGAAACTCAATTCTGTTCAAACATAACAAAGCAATATGCAATTACTTTATATTGATATCGATGCTTACATCGCAAATCAAATTTTATAATATTATACAGGCATATTTTTTTTATTTTTTTTACCAAGGTATAAAAAGAATTAGAGACTTTTTTTTTCATAAAAAATGTCTTTTGGAAGAGCAATACTTTTCTGAATCGTTATGAAACGCCGCCTTATCGTATAAATTCCACTGTTGCAGTTAAACAAAAAGTGGAGATCAATTTTAGTAACATATGTCCACCATGTCCACCTTTCAAACCCTTTAGGATTTAAAACCTTATTTCTACAACTGTTACTACAGAAAACAATAAAAATACGATCGCACAAGATTATTTTCCCTTTAGCAAACAGAAAGCATTATATGAGCAACCTAACAATTCAATTTCTACTTGTTAAAGTCAATAATTGTGTACGAAAACACTTCGCAAATGTCAATACGTTGTCCAATTACCTTCTAGTACCTCTCTCGGGTTTATTTTTTTCCAGGCCCTTCCGAAAGAAGCTAACGTAGCTCTCGGCGTTCACACATCACTCCCATCGCGAAAACAAATCCCTGAGTCACGTAAGATCCGAGAAAAAACGCGTTTAGGTCTTGCTAACGTGTATTCCTCTGAGCTCTCCGTTCGTTGTCAAATAATTACAAATTATTAGTAGCGCCCGCGTTTTCACCCTTCAGCGTACGTACCGTATGTTTTTTCCGGTATGGGAAATTTCATGTAAATGCAATTGTTTTTTGGACATATTTAACATACTTACACTAGAGGTCGCCGCGACTTCGTCCGCGTACGGATGAAATGCGGCCCGCTTCCAAAATTCACCACGTATTTTACAAATCAAATCCTTTCTTAGTACACCCCTACGCATTGAGACGAATACACCCTCCAAATTTTAAGTCTGTACGACCAGCGATTTGGGTCAGTCAGTCGGTCGGTCGGTCGGTCGGTCGGTCGGTCGGTCGGTCGGTCGGTCGGTCGGTCGGTCGGTCGGTCGGTCGGTCGGTCGGTCGGTCGGTCGGTCGGTCGGTCGGTCGGTCGGTCGGTCGGTCGGTCGGTCGGTCGGTCGGTCGGTCGGTCGGTCGGTCGGTCGGTCGGTCGGTCGGTCGGTCGGTCGGTCGGTCGGTCGGTCGGTCGGTCGGTCGGTCGGTCGGTCGGTCGGTCGGTCGGTCGGTCGGTCGGTCGTTCGGCCAGCCAGCCAGCCAGCCAGCCAGCCAGCCAGCCAGCCAGCCAGCCAGCCAGCCAGCCAGCCAGCCAGCCAGCCAGCCAGCCAGCCAGCCAGCCAGCCAGCCAGCCAGCCAGCCAGCCAGCCCGCCAGCCAGCCAGCCAGCCAGCCAGCCAGCCAGCCAGCCAGCCAGCCAGCCAGCCAGCCAGCCAGCCAGCCAGCCAGCCAGCCAGCCAGCCAGCCAGCCAGCCAGCCAGCCAGCCAGCCAGCCAGCCAGCCAGCCAGCCAGCCAGCCAGCCAGCCAGCCAGCCAGCCAGCCAGCCAGCCAGCCAGCCAGCCAGCCAGCCAGCCAGCCAGCCAGCCAGCCAGCCAGCCAGCCAGCCAGCCAGCCAGCCAGCCAGCCAGCCAGCCAGCCAGCCAGCCAGCCAGCCAGCCAGCCAGCCAGCCAGCCAGCCAGCCAGCCAGCCAGCCAGCCAGCCAGCCAGCCAGCCAGCCAGCCAGCCAGCCAGCCAGCCAGCCAGCCAGCCAGCCAGCCAGCCAGCCAGCCAGCCAGCCAGCCAGCCAGCCAGCCAGCCAGCCAGCCAGCCAGCCAGCCAGCCAGCCAGCCAGCCAGCCAGCCAGCCAGCCAGCCAGCCAGCCAGCCAGCCAGCCAGCCAGCCAGCCAGCCAGCCAGCCAGCCAGCCAGCCAGCCAGCCAGCCAGCCAGTCAGTCAGTCAGTCAGTCAGTCAGGACAGAGCCTTTGATTATATTAGATAGATTTGTATTCGTAAACGTGAAGGCAACGTAGGGAGGTAGTATTTTTATGCCAGTTTTAAAGTGGACTCGTTTTTTTATGTTGCTTGACCGATTTGGTTTTCCACAGCTCACCCGATGTATAGTTACGGTGTGTTCGAAGACAAGAAAACACACCTAGCCAAGAATGGCAACTGGTTACGAAGTGAGGCTGCGAACAACACAGAACCGAACTGCAGCCGATTACAACAAAGTACTTTACCGCTATGCTATAGTATCCTTCACTGACAAACCAAGCTCATTGTTGGGATTTGAACCCTCACCCTTCGGCGTAATCCAATAAATAATACAACCAATGTCAGACAACATAAAACTGCCCTAAAACACACTTATGTACCCAGAGCCTCTTCAAGTGACATATCTACACGTCACAGAACAAGTTAGTAAAGCCAAAGGTCGCGGAATCAGAGCGCGATCGACTACCGCTCGGAGAGAAACGAGCGCCATAAAAGTCGGGTTGAGACGGATGACCGGATTCCACTTTTACGGCGATATTATCGCACCGCTTAGATCGGCTTCATATCGATTGGTACGACGGCGCGAGCAAATGTCGCTATCTGTTGCTTCGCGTTAGCCCTGGCTCTGGTAACACCTGCGCGACTCGCACAACTCCAATATTTTTTTTACCATGACCTAGTAAAATCCTGGCAATTTTACTATCAGCTTCTTAAAATTTTATGAAGAAATGTTGTACCACGTTCTATCCCTTGCTCATACGTGCACGACGTAAATCTGCACTTTATGAATAAACGCCACCATTTTTATTATTATATTATTATACACGAAAACTCGAAAACAAACCATAACTTTAAATAGTCTAATTAAAAACTCGATTGCCTAGCCAAAAAAGGTTTTCTTCTTAAAAAAAACTTGGAATGATGTACCTAAGGATTCTTACGATCTCCCATAATATCCAAAATTATTCACGCAATTAGAAGTACGTAATAGTGGAATAAAGAAAGTCACATACATCAACTCACACAAACTTACTTAAAAACGCCGATTAAAGTTAAACGACACTATTATTACGCACTTTATTTTACTATTGATCAGTAATCAATTGAACTTTGGCATTCTCACCTCCACCTCCATCTCTTGTTCCAGTCCTTTCCACTTTTTCCAGTTGAGCGGGACCAGCGTCTCTTTCCCGCAGTCCCACTAGAAGCTCAAGTGTGTCCAGTGTTTGCAGTTATTGAGACAGTAAAGGGTATTTTTGTATTTTATCTCCCTGAGTTCCGCCTTTTTGGTTTTATACGCACGTTTATAGAATTGTTATTTGTGTGTACTCTATGCGGAACAAACTGATTATTGAGCTATTTTTTATTATTATTCAGAATAGGATTGCGTTTGATTAACACCCTTCTTGGTCCCAATCAGCAATGCAGTCTAGAATGTAATTTTAACGGGAATTATTTTTCAAGCTGCTCCTTTATTTAAAATGCTTCAGGTGGTTTTTAAACATTCGCTTTCGTAAATGAAACAGAACGTTGATCTTTGAAAGTTAATGCGAATATTCTGCTGCAGGTTCTTGACACGAATGAAAGGACAAGTATAAGTACTTATAGTTATAGTACAACTGTATGATTAAAATAATAATGAAAAACTGCACCTCGGCAGTTTTTCGAGATAGTTTGTATTTTGTAATTTAACGCCAAATACCGTCATATCGCTGCCTTCTTGACATATTTGTAGAAGTTATTTGATCGACTTCCCTGAATTGCAATACTCCACGTTGCAATACGCTTTGCATCGGCTACTTTGTGAAAGATTGAATACTGGCTCGCGGCATTGTAAATCCAAAATAAAAAAAAACAAAAAAATGTAAAATCTAATACCTTGCGATGTCCTGCGATCAAGAAGCGAATAAGTATTCAATGATGTCTCCGTGATCGGCAAGGTTATATATTTAAAACAAGCGTTTTATTGACTTTCTTAAAGTTTAAATTTGAATGCGAATCTACTCTTCTTCTGGTCTCGTTGTTATTCTACAATAACAATAGATTAAATAAAGCACGTACAGTGTGGCGGTCTAAGGGGGAGGCCTTTGTTCAGCAGTGGACGTCTCCGGGCTGATGATGATGATGATGATGATGATGATGATGATGAAATAAAGCACTGTCTTACATCGCGGGCGGTATATTGAACCCTGAGCTTAACGAGGGAGTCTAGAGTTAATAGAGTTATATAGAGTCTTGAGTGAAGCGAGGGGTTCAAGCTGCCCAAGACGAAGACGGGCTTTATTCCAGAGGAGCATACTCTACTTTTCACATCTTCTGCGAGACAATAAAAACCCAAATTCACTGACAATCACAGGACCAAACACCGTCTTTTGTTTCACATTCTTTGTAAGCGGACCTTTTTTTTTGAGTTCTGCTTATGGCCAGTTCGATTTTCGAACAAACCTCTTTACAATGTCATATGGGCATTTTTTTGCTTAGAGTTTTCCACTAGTTTCCACATGAATTTGACGTTCCAAATTCAAATCACTTTATTCCTTATGGAGTTTCATACAACATTATATCCCCTATATGAGATAATGATTTACTTTACGTTGAGGTTGCATGATATGTAATTGGACATTGTCGAGAAGGTGGTGTGAAAAAATATATCGTATCAAAATCAAGACAAATATCTTATTATAGTCAAATAATATTATCACTATTATTGAAACTTAAGTCTTAGTAAAATGATATTAGTACGAAATGGTTCAACTCCAACTCTGATGGTCTGAGTTTTCCTTTGAGAGATCGATTTATTGAAAGTTTTAATGCACTTTCGTATGCCATCGAAACTGCTGTTAAGCTCTATTAAGACCTCTCCATTAGTCGAATGCATGTCCGTGCACGTCTATATGTTGCCACAGTAACTTTGAGGTATTATTGAAGAAGAGCTACAGTTCATTTGTAAGCAGCTTGATACTTACTATTTTTTGTAAACATAACGTTCTAAAGTGTTACCAGTGTATTAATACCAAGAAAGGTTCATAATGACAGAGGATTACTTAAAAAAAAGAAGTAAATTGAAATGTAACAAAGAATTGTGGTATTTAAACGGTACCACAATAAAAATATTTGATGTGTCAACAGACTTTTCAAAAAAAATTTAATTATTTATTAATTTACTGACCGAGTGGAGTTTATGTACGGATAGTCATACAACTGGCTTTTCGGTTAAGGAAAACTTGCATCGGGAGGAAACCTGCTTAGGTACAACCGGAGAAAAAAAAACCATGGCGTAAATTTACCAACCCACGACTGGGCCAGTAGTGAATATGGCCCCTTATTCGCCCTTCGAGGGAAGACCTTAGTCTAACAGTAGACAATTAAAAAAAGACTGATTATTCTTATTGAGCGAAGCGAAGGTCTCTGAGGTAAAGGAGGCAAGGCAGCGTTTGTATGTTTAGGTATTTGTTCGACAACAACTTTGAATCGTTGATCCGATCTTTATGAAATTATGTAAGCAAGTAGTTCGTACGAATATAAATATATGATTATCAAGTTCGAATATGAGTCTAATTAGTAAAGGGGCCTGGAAGAGGCGGTAACAACGAGACTCAAGCCTTTTAAGTTCTTAGATAAAATGTTCGTAAGCTCTTCGACTGACATGCAACACGTAGCTTTGTTTTCTGGAGGCTTCAACAGATGGCGTATCTAGCTTGTAGGTATACCTAAAGTACACAACCTCGAACGGATTTGATGGTACACTCCGAGAGATTGTATGGGTAAAGTAATTATGTGAAGTAATCTTACCGTTCCTTTGGCGGTATTGTTGTCTGTCTTGTGAATTTGAATTTGCACGACAATGATGTAGGATGTACGAATTGTAAGAATATGTTGGAAATACAGTTTCGTTGATGGATTTGTAAATGAATAATCACAGACACGGACTAGATTTATCACATTACTTAGGTTCTTGAAGCGAATCAGACTTATTTTGTGTATTGGCACATTTTTTTATATATAGAATAGAATAATATGATTGCTAAAACTATGTAAAAAAGGTGTTAAAATACTACATTATGATACACGTTAGTCATTACAGTCGCGGCAGTATTGTGCGTACGAGCTGCAGGCGAGCGCGATAAGAGAGCCGAGAGTATAATTACCAATAGCACGTGCGCGTTCCATACGACAATTTTCATCACACTTAAGAAGAAAAAACAAACTCTTTTCGATAATAATCAACCACACAGCGAAAATGCCTATAAATATTTGTAAGTAAACTACGTACCTATATAAGTAAACATTTGTAATGCTACTGGTCTCTGCAATACAGGGATTCCAAGTGTGGAGACCAGAGTCTTATAATGACGACAACTTAAATAAAAACTATGTATAAAAAATGTATAGATGATGTTTTACTTTTATTAATAAAACAGCAATGGGCGCGCAGGTCACATTTTCATTAGCCGCTCATAAACTCTTTGTTGGTATTATAAAAAAAACTGTGTAACCCGACTATATTAAGAATGCTTCTTAACATACATTATAACATGCAGTCAGGCACAAACTTAACCGGGTTATACTCGTACCTATTATAGCACTAGTGCTGTAATGTAAAGTAAAAAGCACGCGTGTGTAATATTTTGGAATATGAGCCTAAAACCGATGTAATAAGATCCACTATACGAGCAAGTGTTATGAAAAACAATATTAGGAGCAATAGTTTACCCATTGCGGTCGCGCAAAACCTACCTACCTACCAATTTCAGTAGGTACCTTTATTTTAAATTAAACAAACCACCAACCAACCAACCTACCTACCAATTTCAGTAGGTACCTTTATTTTAATTTTAAAACAAAGTATAAAATATATAATAAAAAGTATAAAATATATAATAAAATAATAATAATATTTAATAATAATAATATAGTTATTATTATTACTTTACTTACCTACGTTTATTTTAAAATGCAAAATTGAAATGCCAAACTGAGATAGCCGAATAACATTCGTAAAATTAATACAAATAATGTAGAATAAGATGATAAAAATAATGAAGACAGTCTTTTATCTTAGTACAGTTAATAAATGAGAACAAGGCAAACCCTTAATAAAAACACATGCCTCCTCGGCGCGGCGGTGAGATAGAAGTACGAAGAGGAAAGGCCACGTAGAAAGCAATAAAGTAAAGATGATGATAAAAGATGGCCAAATAAAAACTTTCATTTGTTCCCGCTGCAAATTATGGGGCACAACCACACGATTCGGTGAGTGAGATAAAGTTTGGGAAATGTATTATGAGTTTCATTAATTAGAGGTGTCTATTAAGGACTCCCCCTTAGTAGGCCTTCGTCTAGCAGTAGCGTCTTTTAGCTGATGGTGTGATGTGGGATTTGGAAATGTATCTTATGACCATAGACCATTGACTCAATTTTCTCTTTTTTTGTCGTCTTATGACTAGTACAGTATAATCTGTGATTTCAAGTCTTGCTATTTTTTTACTTACTACCTATATCTTATCTTCGTCGTTTGTGCTGTCAATGAAAAGAGCCGTTACACACGATGAAGATGCTATAATATTTTATGTTATCTTAGAACATATTTCAATATCGCTACTCATACAAAACAAATGACGAACAAGTGACGAAGATAATATATATATTTCGATATTTTATCATTATAGCGTCTTCGTCGTCTGTGGCGGCTTTAGAGCGATAATGAAATATGTTATAGGATAACCTTAAATATTATAACATTTTCATCATGTAACGGGTTTTAGTGGTCATAATTGTTCTTATTCTGTATATGTAGGTGCATACCTCCCTACTCGTAAAAATACCGATAATAACGAATAAGTATAGAAAGTTATTAAATTAAATAAATTTCAATAACAATGGAATGATACGTAAACGTTTTAGGCAAGAACCGCTATCAGAATTCAATAGCAATTAGGATATTTGATTGAATCGTCCCAATTTTTCGAGAGATCCGATTTTTATTCGGATTTTTAACGAATTGTCAGGTTAATGGCTTCCATTAATTGGTACGCTCTCTAAATGGAAGTATTTTTGGTAAGCTGTTGTGTTTTGAAACCATTCCAATTCTGCTATTTGATTATCGGATAACGTGCTACACTCGGAGAAAAAGCCGGTCGCAACGTATGCAGTTTTACATTGCTAGCAAAGTTTTGCGAAAATTACAAAATAGTTTTGAGATTTTCGCAAAAAGTTGCCCCAGCAACTTTTCCTTTGCGAAACGCAAATGTTGTGAACGCAACAATAATAATATTGCTGCATTAACAATATTGATGCTCTTTGTTTTCACCGCAAAGTTAAATCTGCGGGGTTCACATAGTTAAAGTTTGTGTGGTTCACAATGTAAGTTGCACTTTGATTTTATATGTTGAGTTGTTAGCAGATATATCTAGGTACAAATAGTAAATAATTCTACTTGAATTTTCCTGCATAGCGCTTATTACTTATCTTTATTTATTTAAATATAAATATAATGTATTGGTGGACATTACACATAACGTCTTCTAGACCCAAACTAAGCAAAGCTTCTATGGAAACCAGAAAACTGATGGAATACTTATAATTTTTTGTAAATACATACCAGACATAAACAAGATAAAAACAACGCCCAGACACAGAACATACTACATCTATATTTGTCCTGTATGGGAATCGAACCCACGCCTTACAGCTCTTAAAGCAGACATGCTACCAACTGACCTTATAGGGCAGTCAAAATTACTAATAATAAAAATAACTACTGATAGTAAGTAAGTAATTAATTAATTTATTAATTTTTATTTGGTAAGTAGGTAATTCGTATAGACTAAAGTGCCAGCCGTAGATCAGAGACCAGAAGGCGTCTGGTCGATGGTTAAATTATTACCAATAATTATTAAATAAAAATGATTTATTAATTTTTATTTAATTATTACCTATTTCTGACACTGTTGTGAGAAGTCATGTGATACTTTGAGAAAAGTGTTACTTGTCCTAAACTTAATACCCACGGTATACTGTTAGAAAAATCTTAATCTTCTTTTCAACCGACTTCAAAAAAGGAGGTTCTCAATTCGACTGTATTTTTTTTGTATGTTACGCGATTACTCCGCCAATTATGAACTGATATTGATGATATTTTTTTTGCTTGGTAGGTAATACTTCAGAGGTGGTGGTCCCATATGCATTTTATCAAAATCGGTTTAGTGGTTTGGTTTTTAAATCAAAATTACTAAAAAATATGAAGATGTCATCCAGGTATTCGAAGTTGAAGTCGGTTGTATTTTTTTTTAAAAGCGTATTATATAAAACCTCCTTCAATTCGATACTTATTCAATTTCACCCGATTCTGTTTTCTCTCGTATATTTGTTTGGGTATCTCTCTGTAGGCTTATATAATTATAGATAGACATAAATGGATAAAGCACGTATAAAAGACTTTGTAATGTTTTATAGCATTTGAGTGGTTTGTAGAAATCTGTGTGGATTGAGAGAAAGCCGTGCGATTTTCACCCGGGTCACGTCTGGACGGACCCGAGGGGTCGATTCCCGATTAAGTACAGCTTTTACCGTTTGCGGTAAATCCTGTACACTTTCTAAGGATGGTTTCTCGATAAGTTTCTTTTTGATGGGATATTTTAGATAAACCTCTTACAGATTTTCGAAAGCAAAACTTTACCAAACGAAGACGAACGAACGAAGGTCTATGAAGATTTAAAATAAGGAAGTATTATTTGTTTTTATATTACGTGATGCTAAGGTGCTTAGGATAGTGACTTGAAAGGTGGTTACATGATGTAAGTAGTCACTTACCTAAAGTAAATTATTACACAATGTTTTTTTTATTTTATTTATTTACTAAATCCACAGCTCTTAAAAAATATGAGACTTATAGTGAAACTGATAGCAAATAACGAAGGAATACTATTAATTAATTCATTTACGTTGAGTAATATTAATTCTATGTTTTAAAGCATAGACAGTACGAAAAAAATGATGATCACCCAGCGACAGTGATAATGGAATGGACAGGCCCAGCGCTTGCAAATCGTTCAAAATCAACAAGTCAACACAATCGAGCATATATAGGTACCTCGCTAAAGTATGCTTATTCAATTTGCTAGAAAATAGAGATAGCGAATCTAATTACTGCATGACAAAAAGACATGTACATGTATTAGAAGTTTGTATTGTCGTATCGTACGGCTCGCATGTCGCAAAGATAGAGTATGACTGACGCGGAGGAGAGCCGGCGCTCAACATATAGTCTTCAAAATCCGTGCGCTTATTTCCCGTCCATTCATTTTATCATTGTCGCTGTGATCACCGGCAGGACTTGAACCAACTTGACTTGATTTTTAATAATATTAATTGTTTTCTTTAAAAAAAACTGCGTAAAAATAGAGCTTGTTCTTGTTCACATGTATAGAGTAGTTGCAAAAACGAATGCTCATTCTGAAATATTGGGACGTAATGTTCAGATTCTGACATAAAAAAACCCTATTTGGGCAAACATTTAATTCATGGTATGTATGACCCGAAGTGCAAGTTTTCTGTGTGATTTAATTATCCTCGTTAGCAACCTTCTCCACGCTTGCGAAGTTCGGTCGGGCAGGTGACGGTTGCCACGGCACGACCTGCAGATCCTGAAAGTGCTGTCTTCTGACAAGAACGGATTCTGAATAGTGGTGTTGATAATGTAAGCAAGGTTCTTTCCTTCAAAGAACGACGCTTGAAGACGATATGTGACAGGGCGATTAGAATCAGCCTGGTAACTCATGCTCACGATCCACAGGACAAATCGATCGCCGCCGTCGTCGAGGAAACTTTGGTCTTCACACTCTGTTCCGTACCAATCGGTGGTGATCGATTGATATCCAGCGTTGCGGTTGACGCGAGCGTTCTGCGGAGAAAGGTTGTACCATTCAGCGGGACCTGAGAACTGGGATCCTACGAGATGACCTCGCCTCCGCGGGCTCGCCTTGAACGAAGTAGTCGTTCAGATATCCCGATGTAGGGAAATCCAGCGACAATGATAAGATGAAGGGACGGGAAATAAGCGCACGGATTTTGAAGACTATAAGTTGAGCGCCGGCACTCCACTCGCTTCAGTCATACTCTGCCTTTGCGACATGCAAGCCGTACGATACGACAATACAAACTTCTAATACATGTACATGTGTTCTCTTTTTGTCATGCAGTAATTAGATTCGCTATCTCTATTTTCCGGCAAATGTAATATGCATACTTTTAGCTAGGTATGCTTGATTGTGTGGTCTTGTTAATTTTGATCGATTTGCAAGCGCTGGGCCCGTCCATTCCATTATCACCGACGCTGGGGAAATCGATTCTTTCTCTAGTGCTGATGTGGTGAAGTCGGATGACTGCTCGGAGATACGTGACATGCTCGTGATCCCCTTGACGACCGTACTGATTACAATAACTCTAATAACTAAGTACTGATAACTTGTATATGGACTAGTCTAATCGGCATGTTAGGGTCGTTTATTGTTATCTAAAGAAAGAAAGAAAGAGGGTGGAATCCATCTTGAAGCACGACTGTTTACTGCAGGTGGTAGCGACAAAATGCCTGAGATTTTTTTTTTCTTTTATATTTGGTTTCTTGAATAGTGGTAGTTTGGGTTCTATTGTGTTATAGGAGTAAAATCTGAAACGAAAACAACTCTGGTTGTCCTCGTATTTTCCAGTGTGCAAAATACGATGCATCTGCTCTCTCTCTGCTAAACATTGATCTTTTGTAATAATAATTATGGATGCGTTGGGTTGCTTAAGAATGTAAAGGAAAGTACACTCATGACACATGAAAATACTCTCATGACACATGATGACATTTATTCGAACAAGATGAATTACGAAAACAGATTTTTTTTATAGCAATGTACTAACGAGACGTTTGCCTGGTGGTAAGCATCACGCCTGCCCATAAAAGTAGCATTGCGAACAAAATCCTGGGCCGCACTGCACTGCGCTCGTCAAACGTCAACTCGCCTAAACGGCTGGGCCAATTTTAATGTTTTTATTTGTTAGTTCGAGTTGGTCCCTGGATGGTTTAGATTCACATTCACGGTAGGTGGCGTAATAGGGTTCCAGGTTTTTTTTCATTTTCATGGCAGGACGACGTCTGTCAAGACCGCTGGTTTAAGGGTCTATATTCCAAAGTTGCCCCTAGAAAAATCAATGTTATTTAGTCAAAATGCTATAATTAATGGCAAAAATAAATATATTACATACGAACATTCGTCTTAGTTATTGCTTTGGTTGAAAACACGATTAATTATACTTTCATCGATAGAAAAAAATAGCGTTATAAAGCCTATTTTTATACTTTTTTCGGTTATATGTCCTAACTAGCTGACCCGCCCCGGCTTCGTACGGGGCAAATCAATTTTATTACCGACTTTAAAAAAGGGAGGTTATCGATTCGACACGTATGTATGTATACTGGAAATTCTATATTATTCACACAAGTTTGCATCTATCCGAGAAAAAAGTGTAAAATATCCGAATCGTAGTCGTAGTAATCTTTGGCAGTTTCTGAGATTTTGTGAAGACAACTTTGCACCCACATAAATCGCTTCTACGGGTAGATATTGAAAAAAATATGTTTTTTATACAATTAGGTGACGAGACGAGCAAGACGTTCACCTGGTGGCAAGCTTCATGCCTGCCCATAACAGTAGCAGTGCCAGAACTTGATGAACTTGCGAACACAATCCTGCGCCGCACCACACTAAGCTCGTCACCCTGAGATATCAGATGTCAAATCTCTTCATACCCAGTATTTTCTTCAAAAAATATAAATGAAACATCAATTTTTTTCCCCTTCCTCAATATGTGTCCGAAATTTTATCACGGTAACATCGAAAAAAGTTTTTTCCCATACAAACTCACACCCTCCATTTCATCCCCTTAGGAGTGGAAACTCGCAAAATCCGTTCTTAGTGAGCATCTACGTCCTAACAACAGACCACATGCAAAATTGCAGAGTCGTAGCTTGGGTAGTTTTTGAGATTTCTTGTCCGAAATGTATGCGCTTCTCTTTTATAAATATAGATTACAGCACTAAGTCACATAAAAAAATCATATATTAAAAGAGAATAGTATTTTGCAGAACTTATTTTTGTTGAAAAATTATAAATTTCGAAACTTTTTCGAGTAATCTAAGAAAAACTTCAAAAATCGAAGCTTGACACGCACGAATCTGCGTAACCACCATATTTTTGCTCCGCTAAAGACCCTACCTGATACAACTTTAGACTAATGATCGATCGCATTTAAAAATGTGCTTGAAACGTGGAATATTATACAAATTCTAGCACTAAATTAGTAATTTAAAAAAACAGACAAAATAAAAATACAAAAGGAAAGTCCGTGAAACACGTACACAGTCCGTGAAATTAAGAATCATATTTTTTTTGTAAGATAGAAAGTAAAACCTCAGGCTAGTTTCTCATAATTATTAGTGTTAAAAATGAATTGATAATGCCAAGATCACAAAGAATCCCTTTCAAAACTGCCTATCTTGTCAGCAATCAGTAAAAGACATTACGAATGCTTTTGATGAAGATGCCTTTGATAAAATGTTGGCATCTACCCTTCGTTCTATGAAAGCTTCGACTTTCGATATTAGAATCCTATTAAATGAATGCTTTGTGCGTTTTAAGGAAAAAATAATTTTTTGATCTGATTGAAAGCTTCGAGAATTCAATATTCATATGCCATAGATAGAGTATGGTAATTCAAATATTACTTATTTCTGTTACACTTATAATGGCTAATTAAAAAAATGTAACATATTTTTTGCAGTTTTGAACCTGGGTAATGGGTATGTCCTACAACTGCATCTTTATTAGTCGGTAAAAAAACAACGTTTTAATTTCTATTAATTAACTAATACTTATAAATTTTAAAGGAATAATTAATATTTGAATTGCCATACTCTGTGGCATGTGATGAATATAAACATTATTCATAGGGAATAAAAATAAAGTTAATATTATTAACAAACATATTTTTGAATATAATACAACAGAAGTATAATATCAGCTCATTGCCAATTTAAATGTCAATAAATAATTATTTTTACATGTAACATTATGTAAAAGAGACAGCGCACCTGGATCTGGAATAAAATTACGGCTTCTAGGAGCCTCCTGCCATCAAACCCAAAAATTCAAGAATAAAAAAACTCCCAACGGAATACGAGGTGAGTAGAAACTCCGAATCGGAGTAACTTTCTCTTCCACAGTCTGTATGCTGCATAGGTGCCTAGATCACGTCTATGTCGACTGGCACCGCAAGTACTGCAGACCCAGAACGTACTATCTTCTCTTAAAAATGGATTACGAAGAGTTTGTCAATTTCGTTAACACGTCTTCCTCCTTCGTAAAAATTCACCTGGAGACGGTACGTGTCGGGGCGGTTGGAATCGTCTACATAGTCCATGTTCACTTCCCACGTCATGTACCGATCAACGCCTATGTTAAGGAACTGTCGCACTTCACACTCGGTCCTGAACCAGTCAGTGGTGAGGGCCCGATACCCTACATTGCGGTTGACGCGAGAATTCTGCGGCGACAGGTTGTACCACTCTGCCGATCCCGAGAACTGAGATCCTACGAGGTGTCCACGCTCATCTCCGGGGCCATAGCTTCATTAAAATATTCATCTAAATACCTAGGGATTTCCCTAGATCCGTTACGCCCCATTTGGTTGATGTGGCTTTGTCTGATAACTGCTCGTATATAGGTGACGCGCTCGTGATCGCCTTGCCCGTAACTTGTATGGACTTCCTCAATCGGAGGATCGTCTTTAACTGTAAATTGTCTTGCTGTCAAAGCAAATAAACAGAAGTAAATACACTGCATCTTGATCTCCATCTGATCACTGCGTAGGATAGTAGTATTATTACTACCGAGTTCATTTCATTCCTCTTATATACGGGCAGAAATTGGTAATAATGAAACTCGATCTCTGGCTTGAACTGGTACAAGATACAGAAGAATGAAGCCTTTTATTACCGGAGACCAAGACAAATGTTAGTAAACATGGTACCGGTCCGGTACCTTTATATTTAAGTTAGAGTTTTAGGCAATTCCGAAATATTACTGTTTATTCGACACTATTGTTTGTACAAAACGAATATGATCTTAACTTACTGACACGTGCACTTGTGTGCTTTAAATTAAAGGTATGGTATAGGAAAATGAGTCGACAAGCTAGCTGTCTGCTAGTTAGCTGACGGAATGTACCGCAGCCGGCAGTAATGTAATGGCTTCTCTTGAGAGTAAGTTCAAAAAAGAAACATCAATCGAAAGCAATGATTGGAACATTAGCCGTTATGCACTCCAGTGCGATAATGCTATTGATATACTTATCAAAACCACTGTCATAGGCAATGATAACGAAGTTATATATATACGTCGATGATCATATAGGTACAAGTACAATTTTTTATTAGAAAAGTAAAAAATAAAAATTCTAAATTAATTTTAAGTTACTTAAAGACATGAAATATAAAAAAAATGGGTCGTAACACTGACTCAAATGCCTGAAAAGCCTGAACACAATAGTCGCAGTAGCGCAGTACGTCAATGGTGTTGTTATTATAGGTTCGTGTCCACAGAAATCGTTTGTCATTTATTTAGCCTCGTGAACAAGTTTCTCCACGTCTTCTAAGTTCATCGTGCTCGTGTCGGCTGCTACGGCACGCTCTGCAGATCCAAAAAGTACTGTCTTCTCTTAAAAATGGATTACGAATAGTAGTGTCGATGGCGTCAACGCGTCTTCCTCCTTGGTAGAAAGCCGCCTGGAGACGGTATGTGTCGGGGCGATTGGAATCAGCTACGTAGTTCATATTTACTTCCCACAACACGTCACGATCACCACCCTGATCAAGGAACCTCCGCACTTCGCACTCGGTCCCGTACCAGTCAGTCGTGATAGACTGATAACCTGCATTACGGTTGACGCGCGCATTCTGCGGTGACAGGTTGTACCATTCAGCAGAGCCTGAGAACTGAGACCCTACGAGATGACCACGCTCATCTCCGGGGGCCATAGCTTGATTGAAATATTCATTTATATATCCCGATCTAGGGAAATCGATTCGTTCCCTATTGGTGATGTGATTTGGTCGGATTACTGCTCGTATGTAGGTGACGCGCTCGTGATCGCCTTGTCCGTAAGTTGTATGGACTTCCTCAATCGGCGAGTTGTCTGTAACTCTAAATTCTCTTGCTGTTACTACGTAAACAGTTAAAGCTAATACACAATAGTAAATAGACTTCATCTTGAATACCATCTGATCACTGCGTAGGATTTTACAATATGACGACTGGTTTCCTTTTGTTCGTCTTTTATACCATTTCTTGTAGGGTTATCAGACTCTACAAGGAAAATAATAAGTTGAATACTTATCCTGTTTACTCATAAAAACCATAATGAACTTGAACATCTTCAAGTATATGGTAACACATGCAATGTTTACTGCACAAAGTAGGTAAGTAAGCAATAACATTTTTATTGTCCTTCATTCCTGTGGATAAAGGAAGTTCAAAATGTGCATTCAGGTGTGACAAACAGTTTGTAAATGCATACCTACGACTCAAGCCTATTGCGTGATTTCAACATAATTATTTGAAACATTGCACTACACCTACATACATGATAGATAGCACGAACGATAACCACAGACAAAGATTATAAGATAAGATTACACAATTTTTTTATTTTATTTTTATTTTACCGTCTTTAACATAAAACACTAAAACAATTAATAAACCTATTTCAGTTTTAAGTGGTATGTCGTCAAACTCAATTCGTAATTCGAAAGAAATTTACAATACACTCTTTAACTAAAATAGGTGGTATTAATTGTTTTAGTGTTTTATGTTTTTTTACTAGCAAGGCTTTGGCACCATAGACCACCCACACCCACACGCTCCGGCAGATTATACAGGAGACTGAGGCGTATAATCCACTGAAGAGAGAAGTAAAAGTAGGGCCTTCGCTTTTCTGTGGTATAATCGGCCGTTATGTCTAGCGTTTGTGGGCTATGAAAAAGCCTTTGATTCAATCGAGACCTGGGCGGTGTTGCAGTCCCTCCAGCGATATCATGTCGACTATAAGATCGAAGCGCTGAAGTGTTTGTATAGAAACGCCACAATGTCAATCCGGTTGCAGGACGGGAGCACGAAACCAATCCAATTGCAGAAAGGCGAGAGACAGGAGGTGTTATTTCTCCGAAACTGTTCACGAACGCATTGGAGGACGTGTTCAAGCTCTTGGACTGAAACGGATTCGGCATCAACATTAATGGCGCATACATCACTCACCTTCGCTTTGCCGATTATATAGTATAATCATGGCAGAGTCGCTGAAAGACGCCAATACTATGCTCAGCGAGCTCAGTATCGTTTTCCAAGAGGTGGGTCTTAAAATTAACATGGACAAGTCAAAGATCATGTACCCAATGTCCATGTAGTACCCGTACCGGTGGAAAAAAGTGGTTAATTTTGGGAGCGGGCTCAATTTCTTCAGTACGCGGACGAAGTCGCAGGGACCTTTAAAAATATATACATATCATAAATCCAACCTATATACATATACATATCATTAAACCCACAGAGTAATAATAGGTTATAAATACTATATGGATGAACCTCTTGATTATGCGTGCTGTGTGGATCACTGCCTTTTGGTTCTGATCCTTGACCGTTGACTCGGCGAGCGAGTCTAACCCGCAATTGGCTGATTTGTAAGACCAAGATGATCATGGCATAAATACAGACAAAAATACCAACAGACAACTAGAATAATTATTTATCCTGTTATTCTGATTCATTATTAAATATACGAGTAATGTTTTTTCTGTTTTTTTTTTATACAATACAATAGTCAATATATGTTTCGATCATGACATACCTTCAACTATTTACTAACATCAAAGATAATATAATACTTACGAGCTAATATTTAGGTACTGCCCAAAAAGTAGGGGACTTTTTGAAAATTCAGCAGTTTCATAGAAATATTATGTCATTCACACTTGACGAAATGTAGGGAACAGCTGATTTCTTTCACGATTTCAGAAATGATCCCAAAGTAAAACTCCATACCATAAATATTACTATAACATACCTACCTACCTATTTGATGTATTTTATTTGAGCACTAGCTACAGGCAAACTATTGCCTGTTAATCAATCTTGCAAAGGTCTTCAACCAGTGTGTGTTGCCAGTGATGACATATGGAACTAAAACGTGGTCTTTAGCTGCTGGCCTTTTGGAGAAGCGCAGAGTCACACAACGGGCAATGGAGAGAGCTATGCTCGGAGTTGCTTTGCGCGATAGAATCCGGAACGAGGATATTCGCCAAAGGACCAAAGTCACTGACATAGCTCGCAGGGTTTGCAAGTTGAAGTGGCATTGGGCAGGCCACAACGCTCGAAGAACTGATAACCTATGGGGAAGAAAAGTTCTTGAGTGGCGACCGCGAACCGGAAGACGCAGCGTAGGAAGGCCTCCCACTGTGTGGACCGGCGACATAGTAAAAGGCGCGGGCAACCGATGGATGCAAATGGCAGGTTGTCGTACAGTGTGGTGGTCTAAGGGGGAGGCCTTCGTTCAGCAGTGGACGTCGCCGGGCTGATGATGATGATGATGCCTGTTAATAAAAACAAAAGAACTAACTATTTATCAGAATTTGAGGTAACAAGTTTGAGGAAACACCAGTATAATACAATAATTGGGTTTTTTGTTGTTTTGTCTAGTAGTAAAAAACTAATTGGAATTCCTGCATGTAAAACTAGTTTATCTGCTTACCTACCTATTTGTTGTTGATAGTAAAACAAAAGTGTTGACAAGAGGCGCATCACATGGGTTTCCGAGGGTTCAAAAATGTACAAAAATAGACTAGTTTTTGCGCGGGAGGTGGTGCGGGTAAATAATGCAAGGTAGCACGAAGACACCCCCTGTATACGCTCGTGACGTGAGGTATGTTGAAATCGTATTCAAGGCAGTTTTTTCAAGATTTGATTAATGTTGAAGTACAATCGTATCACGCAGCGGAGAGAAACTCTCGGCAAAATGTATGCAAAATATTTTCTCTCCAAGGTCGGTAAAAAGGACAAAAATATTACGCGCTCCTAATAGTAATATTTTGTGGTGTTGAGACTATCAAAGAGTCAGTTCGTTTTTACACGACTACCCAAAAAGGAGTGTAATCTTTTCAGGGTTCATGTATGTATCTCTGAAGTTGTAGGAATATTTTTGTATGTGAGTTTCTTTGTTCCACCTTAACTAAAATGTTACCACTTCCATTTCTCAACATACATAACAATACTAATTAGTAATTGCCTAGATTGATCTAGTATTCTGATAGTCTGCTACTCGTGATTCGAGTTCTCTATAATACTTTTATATGCTTAATAACTAACTAATGTTTGCATAAATAATAATGTTGTTTGAATACGAAATGTTTAAAGGTGATTTATTATTTATGTACTGGCAACTATTTTTTTGGACGATAGAAAAGCGAGGGTAGGCACGGGAGAACACTTTGTGATTTGTAATCGAAGAAGGGATCGAATAAAAGTATAGAATAGAATATTTTTTTATAGAATAGAATAACATTTTATTGTTCATAACGGTGCTTACAAATATATTAATTAACATTATATCTTGAGATTATCTGCTTGATGATAATTCACCATCTAAACCTACTTACGTAACAAAATGCCTGCACAGATTTGGACAAAGAGAATTTAACACTACGTTATAGATTTGGATGTATTGGGTATTTTTTAAATCCTTACATCATTCCGAGTGACATTCGCAATATTTGAAGAAAAAAAAGGTTTTATGGCAGGCAGTTGTGACTTTTTTTTAAATTATGTCTTGTTCAATAAGTTGTGTTATCTTACACAGTAATATCGAACTTTAAACGAAAATATACAGGGTTGCGCGTAACAGTGTTACTATGCCAAAAGAAAGTTATTGTACGAGTATAGACTTCACGTGCACCTCAGCAACATCAGAGGCTTGCACGCCAATCTTGACTCGGTCCACCACCATCTCGAGTCAACCAAGCCGCACTTACTATTCCTCACGGAGACGCAAATAAAACGCCCTGCTGACACCGCTTACCTTCACTACCCAGGCTACGTACTGGAGTACAATTTCAAGCCACGTGCCGGTGTCTGCGTCTTTGCTCGTGACGATATCTGTGTCAAGCGTCTCCGTGACCTTGAAAAGTCTAGCTTCTCAGTAATTTGGATACTGGTCGATACTGGCTTGGAGAAGATTCTCTATGCCGGTGTCTATCGCTCTCACTCTGGAGATCAGGAAACGACCAGGTTGTGTCAGTATCTCAGTGAGACTGCTGATGTGGCTCAACAACGGTACCCTTTGGCCCAGTTAGTGCTTCTGGGGGACTTTAATGCGCACCATCAGCAATGGTTGTTCCCGCACCAGAAAACAGACCATGCTGGTAGAGAGGCTTATGAGCTAGCTCTGTCGCTAAATCTCACTCAGCTGGTCCAGGAAGCCACAAGAGTTCCAGAAGTCGAAAGTCACACAGCAAATTGCTTGGACCTTCTGCTGACTAATGATCCGGACAGGTACTCAGTGTCGGTTTTACCGCCTCTCGGTGGCTCCGACCACTGTGTTATTAGATCAGTATCGTCTTATTCTCCGCCTGACCCTACCCGCAAAGGCACCCGGCGAATATGGCGGTACAAATCAGCAGATTGGGATGAGATGCGACATTTTTTTGCATCTTATCCTTGGCGGGCAACTTGCTTTTCTTCTGGGGATCCAACAGGCTGCGCTAATGCCGTAACAGAGGTGTTAAACAGAGCGATGGAGTACTTCATACCTTACTCTGATGCTCCACCTTCAGGTAAAGCTCGTCCATGGTTCAACGCTTCGTGTGATAGTGCAGAAGCGCTTAAGCATGAAGCTTATTTAGCCTGGGCTGACGCACGTAGGCGTAAGTCTTCGGAAATACCCGAAAAGAAAAAAGCCTACAACAAAGCCGCCAAGTCAAGCAAAAAGGCAATAGGGAGAGCTCGATTTGACCACATTAGCCGTATAGGGGCCAAACTTGCCGCGTACCCAGCCGGCAGTAAAGCATTCTGGTCCTTGGCCAAATCTATCGAGTCGAACTTCTGTCGACCCTCACTGCCTCCACTATTGAAACCTGATGGATCACTTGCTCATACTGCTGAAGAGAAAGCAAACTTGTTTGTAAAACTCTTCGCAGAAAATTCACGTCTCAGCACCTCGGGTGAATTGCCACCTACAGTACCTCGGTGTGATACTACCATGCCCGATGTACGCATCAATCAAAAGGAGGTGCTTAAAACGCTCCAAGAGCTAGACGTGAACAAAGCGAGTGGCCCTGACGGAATACCGGCAATAGTGTTGAAGAACTGTGCACCTGAGCTGACTCCGGTTCTGACACGATTATTCCGCCTTTCCTTGGACTCAGGGATAGTTCCGGTTTGTTGGAAGCTTGCGAACGTTCAACCGGTTCCTAAGAAGGGCAGTCGTGCTGACCCTAATAATTATCGACCCATTTCGGTCACCTCCATCCTGTGTAAAGCAATGGAACGTGTACTAAATAGGAAGCTCATGGCATACCTAGAAGACAACAATCTCCTCAGCGATCGACAGTACGGGTTTCGCCGAAACCGATCAACTGGGGATCTTCTTGTGTATGCCACTCATATACTGAGCGAGGCCATTGAAAGACACGGTGAAGCCATAGCTGTGTCTCTCGATATCTCAAAGGCCTTTGATAGGGTCTGGCACGAAAGCCTTATTAACAAGCTTCCTTCATACGGGTTACCTACTGGTCTATGCAGTTGGATCGCAGATTTTTTGAGGGAACGATCGATTCGGGTAGTCGTTGACGGCTGTACATCTGATCTATTGGCAATTAATGCCGGGGTACCTCAGGGGTCAGTGCTATCTGCAACTCTTTTTCTGCTGCACATTAATGACCTGCTTATACCCGGTATCTTTGGGTACGCAGATGACAGCACAGTTGTGGAAAGGTACATATCCAACCCAAGAGCCAGCAAGGCGGAAATCCAGGCGTTGAGGGTAGACATGGTTGAGCGTATGAATCAGGCTCTCGCAACTGTCTCGAAATGGGGAGACGAGAACCTCGTTAAATTCAACGCCAGTAAAACCCAGGCATGTCTTTTCTCCGCCAAAAAGTGTCCGTTCACTCTATTTCCATTTTTCCGGAATGTCCCTGTACCATTGGCAGACCATCTTGACCTCCTAGGGCTAACTCTTACTCCGACACTCAACTACGGAGTCTACCTGGAGTCAAAAGCTCAATTAGCTGGGCAAAAGCTGGGGGTCCTGCGTAAAGTTAGGCGGTATTTCACACCGGGACAGTTGCTTACGCTGTATCAAGCACAAGTCCGGTCGTGTGTGGAGTACTGCTGCCACCTTTGGGACGGCTCGGCCAAATACCAGCTCGAAGCTTTTGAATCGGTTGACCGGCGTGCTATTCGGCTTATCGGTGACGACAAGCTGGTAGCTAAAAAGCTTTATAGCCTGGAGCACCGTCGGAAGGTGGCAAGTCTGTCAATTTTCTACAGGATTCATTTCGGAGAATGTGCCGATGAGTTGTACGACCTTATCCTCCCATCACCTTTTTACTACAGGACAAGTAGAAAGACGGCCCACTATCATCCTTATATTGTGGATTTTCCTTGGATACGTACCAAACGTTTTGACTCCACGTTTCTAATTCGTACAGCCAAGGAGTGGAACAAGCTGCCGGCTTCCTTGTTTCCTGAGAGATATAATCTAGACCTCTTCAAGGTCAGAGTGAATAGGTATCTTCTAAGTCTGCGTGCTTCATCCTCGACCACATCGTCGCTTACCAACAGGCGAGTTGGTGGTCAAACGCACACTTATAAGTGTTAAAAAAAAAAAAAAAAAATAAAAATAGAGACCTCCTTTCGACAAAGTAACGCCGTTACAAGTAAATAAAATTGTATCGGTGGACATTTTTCACACAGCGCCATCTAGCCCCAAACTAATCAAAGCTTGTAATATAAACCAGATAGCTGATAGAATGCCTATAATATTATACTTTCACTTTTTTTAATGTAAATTTATGCATACTTATAATACATACTAATTACATAATGGACCTGGGTATGTCCTAAAACTGCAACCAGACCCACCGGAGGACGGGCAGCAGCGTCTTTTTGGTTAACGGTGGTGAACATTCTGCGATCCCCAAGCCGCCTGCCAAGCGTGGGGATTATGGCAACACCCCTCTATTGGGAGGCCTTCGTCCAGCAGTAGACGTCTTATGGCTGACGACGATAATACATACTACACCCAGACACACAACAAACATCTATGTTCGTCAGATAAATGTTTACCTGGGAAATCGAACCCAGGCTCTACCAGCTCTGAAATCAGACATGCTACCCACTGAGCTATAAGGCAGTCAAGTGTACTATTGATTTTGCATCAGCTTGTTATCCAAAGTTAGAGCAGGTTTAGATTATTAACAAGTTGAAGAACTCCGAATCTAACAGATTCCCAGTTATGAGTTATGTTTGAGTTTATTTCAAAGCAGAGTTTCGATGTACAAAGTGCGTAGAAACCAGTCTACGTATAACAGCTCTGGTTAACAGTACCGACTTTACCATAATGACATACGGGGCCCGCGCCCAGGGCCCCCTTCCTCAGGGGGCCCCAAAGGACCGACAATTTCGCTCACATTTATTTAAAAAACATTTTTGTCGGGCACAGTAACAGTGAGCACCTAGGTCGAAAATAAAAGTTACTTTTGTCTTAAAATGTAATTCAAAATTATGTAGATTTTATTTAACCAAATTAAGACAAAATCGGACCTAGGTATGTCCTAAAACTGCATCCAGAACCACTGGAGGACGTGCAGCAGCGTCCTCTCAACGGTGGTAACCATTCTGCGATCCCCAAGCCGCCTGCCAAGCGTGGGGATTATGGCAACACCTCCCTTTAAGGGAGAGGCCTTCGTCCAGCAGTGTACGTCTTCCGGAAGACAAAATCAAGTCAAACTTTGCCTTTTTTCTTTTAGAAGTATAACATTTCCATAACATTTGACATATATATATTAAATACATATTTGGCTTAGTTAAGATCGATTTAAGACAAAAAAAACTATTAGTTTTTTTTTATAATTCACTTTCTTTACTTGCCAAAAGGGCCCCAAATTCTTGTGTGCTCAAGGGCCCCAGCATAGTTTAAGATGGGCTTGCTGGGTAATGGACATTCACAGACTATAACAACTATATCCAAGCAGTTCAGCTGTGGAATGCTTTGCCTGTGTCTATCAGACATGCTCCGTCGATCGCTATTTTCAAAGAAAATATAAAAAAATTGTATCTTTCACAAATTCGATCTCAATAATGCTGTTGTTGTTACCTTTATCGAATAGTATTTTATATATCTCTATATATATTAGTTTATTATTTTATGGTTAGGTAATTTAAGTATTAGTATTATTATTTTTAAATTGTTAAGTTAAGGTCTATGTCTGTATCTTGTAGTTATTTAATATTGCACACCCCGTCTTCTATATGTTCTTCGAATCCTTTCCATCCAAAGGTTGCCTGGAAGAGTTCGCTTTTAGCGATAAGGCCGTCAATTGTAACACTAGTTTTAAGTTCCTTTTTTGTGTTGTGATCATCATGACTGTTATCATTTCTTTTGGTGTGTACAATAAAGAGTTAATATATCTATCTATCTATCTATATCGTTGAAATTTGATGCACGTAAACATATTTTTGAAGATAAACCAGACACCAGAAAGATTGCCATATTATTTATATGACGGTATTTTCATGACGATCTTGGTCTATATCGACTCTAAATTATTACATTTTCTCATAAATTGCTGTTTCTTCAGCTAATTACTGTCAACATTTTTGTTTTATTTATACGGGAATACTCACGTTTAATTAAATCGGATACTCCGACTATAGTGTGTGTGTGTGTATTGTGTGCTAAGCAGGACGCAGCTGCACGCGCGTCGGGCTCTGTTTTCACTCTTTGAAAAAGGTCACCGGGTGTGATCGAAACTATAGTCGGAGTATCCGATTTAATTAAACGTGAGTATTCCCGTATAAATAAAACAAAAATGTGTCAAAACCACGTCAGTTTTCATAATTACTGTTAAGTTTATCGTGATTGTCAATTACTTTATGTACAGATCAAGAACAAATGAACATGTATTTATGTTGTTTTTAATGAGATTGTCGTTAAATTAAAAAAAAAAACTGAAGTAGGTATTTAAAAAGCAGTGACATAAATAATAATTTTAACCTACTTTAATAATAGGGATAACGTGAAACGAGAATTTAAAATTAAATATGGGTGTGCAATGTGTATACTGTAGGTATAAACATTTTATCACAATCACGTTAACATTTTTGAATACGGAATAAAATAATAAATAAATTAAAAGAATAAGAATAGAAGAAGATGAAGAATTTTTGAATACGGGATGCGGAAAAGGAGGTCATTTTACTCGTGGTTGTGAAGAACTTTTACGTGTTACCCTGTATAGAGTTTATATTTCGTGACGACAGACGTGTATACCTCCAATGTACACGTATTAATATGAAGAAAAAAACGAGAATTATATCACAGACTGTTTTTTTTTTGCATAAATGGTTTGACAAACGTACTGGAATAAAAAAAAGAAAGAAAAAAAACCAAACAATATTTTATCTGCAGGTGGCCCTGGAAACAGCATCAGGCCCCAACTCGCAATAATATAGCATTGTCATCAGGGTTAAGCATGAATACAAAATTTCAGCTTAATCGGGCTAGAACTGGTTCGAAATTCAGTTGCAAATGATCTAAACAAACATACATACAAATTTTGCAAGTTTAATAAAAGCTCGAAATAAAATAAAAAATTAACACTTGGACTTAGTAGGTACCTTAGAGTAACTCTAATTAAGGGCAAAAACATGTTGTCAATCGAAAAAACAATCTGAAGTACTTAAGGCAACTATTATTTATTCTGTGCATAAGGCATAAATTTCACGTTAACCTAGAAAACGCGAAAAAGCCTCTTAATACGTGGGGTTATTAACCAACTTGACACGAGGGCCTGGACACTGTACAATGATTGTCATCGGAAAGACATTCCATCTATATTTCATTTGGTATTAGGGTGCGGCCAGGACAGAACCGTGACCAAAATACTAAGCGAGGCCTGAGCCGTAGCTTAGTGAAGCCATAGAACCGGCTTTTTATGCAATGGAATGATCAATCGAGCGAGACGTTCGCCTGGTGGTAAGCATCACGCCTACTTATAACATAGCTTTGCCAGAATTGTGCGCCCTACTAAATCCTGCGCCGCACTGCACTGCGCTCGCCGCCCTGAGATATTAGAGTTCTGAGTTCTCAATTTCTCTGGAGACATTGCTCTTTAAACCGATACGCAGTAATCCTGGCACATTTATCATCAGCTCGGAGATGACCACTGCTTTTTTCACGATGTTTTACTTAACCAAAAAAAAACATAATTAACTCCAAAGAGATCATTGGTTTTGAGGATTTCAATTCCAGTGATCTTCCAACTATTAGTAGAGCCACGTTTTGTAGTAATAGGACTCAATTGCAGAGTCCGCCTGGGGCAATACCACACTTTTGCCAGTTATTCAATCGCCTAGTAGTGTAGTGCCAGCATTACTAAATCCGGAACGAGGATATTTGCCAAAGAACCAAACTTGACCACATAGCTATAGCAGGGTTTGCAAGTTGAAGTGGCAATGGGCAGGCCATATCGCTCGAAGACCGATAACCGATTGGGAAGAAAGGTTCTCGAGTGGCGACTGTGACCGAAAGACGCAGCATAGGAAGTCCACCCACTAGGTAGACCGACGACATTGTAAAAGTCGCGGGCAACCGGTGGATGCAAATGGCCGGTTGTCGTACAGTGTGGCGGTCTGCAGTCATAGGCCTTCTTTCACTAATGTACGTCTCCGGGTAGATGATGATTAACAGAACCGTGCCCAAAATAATAAGAACGAAACCGAGGGAATGACTAAGTACACTGAAACGTGAGCTTTTCCGTTCTAAATTGCTGTGTTATAACAAATTGTATGTAATGACATAGTTTCGTCTTCGAGAAGGTGATACAACACAGCTGTACTAGTTAATGTGCTGTCACTTCGTGTCGACTAATGGATGGTTCTGTGACAACTCACACGGTGCCTTAAGGCGAAATTAGACTCTGCTTACAAACATAAGCATAACCCTGTCTTCGGAGTTTTGGCGGGAACGCGAAAAAGTCATGTCGCTGCATTGTATTCTTTTCCAAAACTCCGAGTGTTAATGCATAAAAATGGTGGCCTTTTTATTCATTAAGTGCTGATTTACGCCCACGAGTGTGGGCAAGTGATATACGGCCTTACCTAAAATAATCTCGATTCTCTTAGTCACTGCTTAAACTTCTCTGTCCTTTTCTAGCACGTGCAACTTCACGTCAGAGAGAAGATGGCAGAGCATCTTAAGCAGTGACTAACGGTTGAAAAGTTTTTTTAAGTAAGGCCGATAATGACGTGAAAAGTGTCTTTTCGTGTTGTTTCCAAAACTCCGAAGAAGCTTGTAGTAAAGTTGCCACAACTAGTTACTAGGGCATGACTTGGACTCGACTATGACTAATTTCGTGTGACTAACTGTGATTTCATGACATATTTGACTTGATGATTACTATAAAAACTTGAAAATTCATAAACTTGACACTGGCAGAATACAAAAAGTGCGATGCCAACTACTAAGAAAAAAAATATAAAAAGAAACCTCAAACCTCAAGATTTTTGTGGTAATGGATATTTTACACAGCGCCATCTAGCCCTAAACTAGACAAAGCTTGTACTTTCGAAACCAGATAACTGAAATAATGAGTTTTAGTGGGAACACGGAAAAATCATGTCGTTGCATTCTATTATTTTCTGAAACTTGTGTTTTTTCACGGCTGAATGTTTAAAAATGGTGGTCTTGTATTCATTAAGTGTTGAATTACATTCACGACTGTAGGCAAGTGTTATAATGTGGTGAAACATGTATTTTCGTGTTGTTTTCAAAACTCCCTAGAAGCTCATAGTAAAGTCTGTTTTACTAGGGCATGACTTGGACTCGACTATGACTAATTTAGTGTGACTAACGGTGATTTCATGATATATTTGTCTTGATTTTACTATAAAAACTTTAAAAAATTATAAACTTGACACTGGCAGAATGTACAACGTGCGATGCCAATAACTAAGAAAAAAAACCAGAAATATAGTGTTTATTTATTTGATTAGTAATATTTCAGGTTGAAGTGGCAATGGGCAGGATACATCGCTTGAAGAACTGATAACCGATGGGGGAAAAAGGTTCTAAGACGCAGCGTAGAACTAGGTGGACCGACGACATTGTGACAGTCGCGGCAACCGGTGGATGCAAATGGCAGGTTGTCGGTCTAAGGGGGAGGCCTTCGTTCAGCAGTGGACCTGTCCAGGCTGATGATGATGATGAAACTAGTACTAGTATTAATTTTGGTAGGCAAAGAATATACCTGTGAAGAGTTATTACGTTTTCTTATTTTGAAATAGCAAATTCCAAGAACGTCTTGCTCTGGTTTTATTTTTAGGCTCCAATCATAAATTCAAAGTTCGCAAAAATGTTTGAGGGGAAGTACTCGTATGACAACACTGAACACTCAAACTCCAACATCAGAGCAAAAGAAACCTTTGAAACAACTTGAACTTAAATTGACAGAGATTTACTCAGTTTATTAAGAACAACTTCGGTGTAGAAATACCTATGTATTTAGGTAAATACAGATTTCGCTTTTATTAATTTACGATTCACACCGAATACGATTTTGGTTACGGTATTCGCAATTTGAATCTCCCAAGTGTTCAAAGGTTGCAGCTAATTCACCAGGCTTTCGTGCGGCAACTCTAACACTAGGGCTGACCACTCAGCCTATAGGAACTTACTTACTTTTTTACTCTCTGTTTAGAGTTCACACCAAGTCGGTAGAAAGAAATCCTTATGGCAAAATATCAGTGATTGAAACGTACTCGTTTTTTGTCTGTAAAAAGCCCTTCATCCACATTTGTAACTAAAAAATCACAACTACCTACGAAAAAAATATTTTTCTTCGCTATGTTTAATGCTGAAACTGTATTAATGAAGAAAAATTATGAAGTCTGGCAGGACTCGAACCTGCTTACAAGCAATCTCTGGTTTTCGTCCCAACTGCTTCGCCAATAATTAAGCTCTAACGGCCTTACTTAAAAAAACTTCTCAACCGTTAGTCACTGCTTAAGATGCTCTGCCATCTTCTCTCTGACGTGAAGTTGCACGTGCTAGAAAAGGACGGAGAAGTTTAAGCAGTGACTAAGAGAATCGAGATTATTTTAGGTAAGGCCATAAAGTCTCTGCCTCGTGTCATAATTCTGATTCAACTGTTTCATTTTTTTCGCTGTTTCATAACCAATAATAAAACCAGACTCTTTTTTACGTTTATAGAATACATACCAACTTGCACTGAATATAACATAGGTATAATGATGATAGGTAGTTATAGATATATTGTGGTTCAACTATCTTTTGATGCGTTTTCTATGAGAGCGAATAGTATTTCTGTAGTACCTACTATTAAGTAATCTATGCTTCATTCGTCCAGTAGGCTCGCCTCGTATACCAACTGCTTTTCAGCGGGAATTTGCTCTCAGTAACATTTTTATTTCCGTCGAAAAACCGGGTGACTCTTTGAATATAAAAGATTCGTTCGGGATCAATATACATCAACTAAATTAGAGTCCGAATGACGCAGTGGTCGGTTCGTCGATGTACAGTTGCGATAATAAATCCATTCGTATTTTCATACGGCCTACAGATATTACATACACACACACACACACACACACACACACACACATTCGGTAAACACACAGTGCAGCAGCAGTAGCAATGCCGTCAGCGGAAGATGTTGACGCAATTTTAAGTTTTTTTTTAAAGTGGATGGCCATTAAAATTTAGCTTTGCCGTGATTTGGCGCTGGATTAATATTGATTAAAAATATATTTAGCGTCATAAATAGCAACCCAATTAAAAGAAGATATTAAAAGGCGAACATGACTGACACAGTAGTGTACCGATACAGTGTACCGATACAGTGTACCGATACAGTGTACCGATACAGTGTACCGACAAAGTGTAGCGTAACAACCTGCATAATAATATTAATTAATTTTGTAAGGATAACGTGCATCGTGTGGTTTTATTTATATCCGGGATTTACCAGTATTCTTTTCAGGAAAAAAGTATGCTATGTGCTCGTAACGGATGTTGTCGTATTTAGAAGCTATAGCTTTATACCTAACACTATAGAGGTCCCCCGCGAATTCGTTCACGTACGGAAGATATTTGGCATGCTCCGAAAATTCACCACTTTAAATCACCCCGAGCTAACTTTTTTATCGGTTAACGGTGGTGAGCAGTCTACGATTCCCGAGCTACAAGTGCGTGGCGAGCCCGTCTACACGGGCCAAGTGGGAAGAATTCAGTCAGAAGAGATAAGAGTTACGCGCTAGACAGAGAGGCAACTTCTAGGTTAATATAACAATAGGTAGTTATCACTTGCACGTCCTGAATTGCACTTTATTGTTTCGTGGCAAGAGTCGCTACTTATTTAAATCATTTTGCGGAGTGAATCTTCTGTAGTTGTACTATTATGTATTCTGTGGTATTACTCTAAACGATTTAGGATGTCCAGCAAAGGTATCGAGCCTTCGTTTGGGCCGCTCCAAAATATTGATTATTATTTGCCCAATGAACTAGTAACTGCGGACCCTCTTTGAAACTAATACGCGCCGGTCCAATCCAGTGGCCTGTCCTAAACAGACCTGCGTGAATCCGATATTATATTAACTATAAGTACTGGTAGTTTATTATTGCGGTAGGTAGAGTAACGAGGAAGGTAAACAGTAATCAAACTTCAGGAATTTAATGGGGATCCACACTGCGATATGTTTTCCCGCTGCGGGTGGCGCATTCTCGATGCGGCCATACTCAATTGTTAATCTCATACATTTTTGCTGCGTTCCGTAATGTGCGAAAAGTGTTAATATAGCGAATCCGACCAAAATCACAATTATTACTCGTTCAAATCAAATCCCTTATATTTTGTGATTATTAAATTTGGTCGGATTCGCGATATTATCACTTATGCGCATTATGGAACGCAGCATTTGTTGTCTTTTTTCTACAATTTTATGGTTTTACTCTTTCTAGACTCGGCACGGATTACCTACCAGAGATATACTATATTTGCATATACTGGTCTATACAGCAATTCTTTGCCTTGCTAATTCAATCCCTGTCCAATATAAAATGTGAACAACTAAGTAAGTATCTAACCTACAAATCTATTTTCAGGCCGTCAACAGCTGCATAGATTCTTAAAACAATGCACAGTTCACAGTACCCAGTGTTTTTCCTTGGACTAGATCATCTGGACTTATCAAGAGCAGATAGATAAGCAACATGTAACAAGAAAACTGACACTTACCACTAGGCAAACGTCTCGCTCGTTTTACACTCTTGAGGCACAAAAAAATGTGCCAGCGAGAGAACTGCAGCCTGGAAGAGCCTTTTAAACTTACTCGTAATTAACACGGAAAACCCTAACAAAAAGCTTTATGATTTATACCGTAAATACCTATGTACTTATCTAATAAGATAAATCACTAAATAGCGTAAAATGACGTTGAATTTCACGCGTGTTTGTGCGTTGTGTTCTAATCTTCTGAAACGCAATCAATTTAAAACAGTTTCCTGTATGTGTCATGTAGAGTCTACATTGGTAGACTTTAGAGAATGAATTCCGGAATGTTTGTATCAATCAACCGACTTCAAAAAAGAAGGTTCTAAATTCGAGTTTTTCGATGGTTGAATTCGTAGGTTGATTCGGAGGTTTTTTGTTCGTGTTGTATGTTTGTTACTCGATTACTGTTCCGGATTTTGATGATACTTTTTTTATTTGGAGGCCTATACTTTAGAGGTAGTCCCATATACATTTTATTAAAATCGGTTCATTAGTTAAAAAAGATAAATAAATAAATAAATAAATATTGTGGGACATTTTACACACAGCGCCATCTAGCCCTATACTAAGCAAAGCTTGTATTATGGAAACTAATAGATGTCATTCAGGTAATCAAAATTGAAGTCGGTTGTTTTATTTATTTATAAAGCACAAAGTCAAAGTCAAAGCCAAAGTCTTTTATTGATAAATATAAATTTACAAGTCAACCAAAATAATAATTGTAATCCATAATTCATACAATGGATCTGTATACAATATAATTATTAAAAATAAATGAAAATCAAATGTCAACAATTTGACATTGCAAATGATAAAATAAATCTAATTAAATTATTAATATATTAGTCGCAGTTACAACGAACTACAAGTTAGTTATGATTTGCAGAATACTCCAAAGTATGGCCAGGTTCCTCGTGTTACACTGGAATTTTTAGGCGAAATTTTTATAATTTCTTCATAGAAAGTTGGTTCGATAAGCCAGAACTGTTTTAATCTATGCTTAAAGCAATTGCTTATATTTACGAGTAGTTCGCATCGAACTGAGACCTCGCGATCTTTATTAATAACCCGTATTAACATTTTAATCCGTTAGAAGCCAGGGCAGGTCGCTAGTTATACCACAGAAGTAATATAAGTTCTAAGTATATACCTACGTAATGTTAATTAATTTAATCAACGTCCGTTGATAAGTTATATTGTAATTAAGTTTTATTAATCTAAAGCGACACAAAGACTGCATTGTAAAGCCTCTGATTACTGGAATAAATACATTAGAATCTCAGGGTAATAATATTAGAATCCTTTATTGGTTTAGTTTTGAATTCAAAATATTTTTTATAAATAAAAACTAGCACAATCTTAATATTAAAACAAAGTCGGATATTTACACCTTTATAACTTAAGAACGGCTGCATCGATTTTTATGATCTTTGATTTTTTTTGGATTATCTCCGCCCGAATAGCAGAATAACTATAAAAACATTTAAAAATAACACAAAAAATATAGGCGGTTAGAAGTTTACAGGTTCAGCCTGTTTTAAGTTTAAAAGTTTAAGTGTAAAATCCGTTTTGCTTTCCGGTACTCTCAGAAATTTAACATTATTTTAACTCTAAGGAAAAAGATAAGAATCAACCATCATCATTATCAGCCCCGAGACTTCCACTCCTGCACGAAGGCCTCCCCCTAGACCGCCACACTGTAAGACAACCTTCCATTTGCGTCCAACAGTAGCCCGCGGCTTTTGAAGAATTAATGTTTGAAAATTATATTAGGCAACATAATTATATTATGAGATGTCATGTATATGTGAGCCGTATAAATTAAAATGCAATTTGTAGGAAAGAGACGAAACACCATCCCAAAAGCTTATCAAAAAACGGGACAGAAGCTTATAAATTGATAAGAATTATTGTTTAGTATAAATCAATTCCCCATCGGTTATCAGTTCGTCGAGCGATGTGGCCTGCCCATTGCCACTTCAACTTGCAAACCCTGCGAGCTATATCGTTCTTAAAGGTTCTTGAGTGGCGACCGCGAACCGTAAGACGCAGCGTAGGAAGGCCTCCCATTATAGGTGGACCGACGACATTGTAAAAGTCGCGGGCAACCGGTGGATGCAAATGGCAGGCTGTCGTACAGTGTGGCGGTCTAAGGGGAGGCCTTCGTTCAGCAGTGGACGTCTCCGGGCTGATGATGATGATGATAAATGAATTGCACGGGATCTGAGTATATCCTAATACTGCATCCAGAACCGCCGGAGGACGGGCAGCAGCGTCTTCTCGGTTTACAGGGTGAGCCTTCTGCAATCCCCAAGCCGCCTGTCAATCGTGGGGATTGTGGGAACTAAGGCCGGCCTTAGTATGGAGGAGTTCCCACAATCCCCACGATTGGCAGGTGGCTCGTCCAGCAGTGGAACTCTTCTGGCTGATGATGATATAAATTACTAAGTTTAAATGTTTAATAAAAAACTTTCCTCGTGCCCAGCTTTGTTTTGTATATGCCTTCACATAGCTTGTTATTTTTAATAAACCAACAATCAATTCACCTATTTTATTGTTTAAGTGTAGATAAAAATATGTTTACCCAAGTCTTGGAGTAAGGACATATCGTGATTTGCCTCAAATCAAAAGTTTAGGTCATTAATATACAGTAGGTATAGTATTGTTTATTATGTGTTAAACCTCATTAGTAGGTGGAATTTCAGTGATTAGGTTTGTACGTTTATTTTAATACGATTCAGACAGGGTTGCCAGATGGTATCTAAAAGGGTATCCATTTTATAATTTGTTCTCCCGTCTTTCTTTGATTGTATGTCCTCCATTTTCTATACGTTACTTTTTTATAAGCGCACATTACGTGAATGTAGAAAGCCTGCTCCCGCTGATTCATACTCAGTGGAGTAAAGCAAGAAACAGACATAAGTACGGAGCCAGTTAAATCTTTGGTTCTTGTTCAATACAACTTTTACAATATCTAATGTTATGCTTTCTGGACCTGGGTATGTCCTTAAGCTGCAACCAGACCCACCGGAGGACGGGCAGCAGCGTAGTTTTGGTTAACGGTGGTGAGCATCCTGCGATCCCCAAGCCGCCTGCCAAGCGTGGGGATTATGGAAACACCCTTCTATTGGGAGGCCTTCGTCCAGCAGTGGACGTCTTATGGCTTATGGGAGAATGAGAGACGCTTTTCATATATCCTTGTTGAAAAATCAATACCTTCTTGCCAGATCTGGAGGGAAATTCAGTTAATCAAAGCTGGACCACTTCCCATACGTTTCCGCTACTCGTCCTCTCTGACGGCGGCCGGCTAACGGTCGTGGTCCGGCCAAGCATACCTTAAGTTTTATAAATGTGCGATGTTAGAAAGCTGGACCTTTTCCGTTGCGCTACCAACGTTTCACCCATACTCTACCCATCGAAACCATAGACAAACTGCTCAGGTTCACCAACATGACGTCACTGCGACGCCCTGGCAGCCAAAAAAACCGATTTAATGAGTGTGGACAAGTGATACTATGTAAATGTGGTCAAACATGTCTTTTCGTATTATCTTCAAAACTCCGAAAAAGCCTGTAGTAAAGTTGCAACATAAATGTTTTTTGTTATTATCCTAACTACGCCCTATGAATGTATAAATTTGACTTATGGCCAGGCGCGACCCTGTGGGCGAAATAACAAAAAAGAGCTCTCTAGGAGGAGAGAGCAACGTATTATGATTATCATCTGGCAACCCTGGTATCGCTCCCATAACGGTATACCGGGATAGTTATTTCAGTCAGCGATCCAAGCTGCAATATGTTTGTTTATGTACCTATAGCTACATGTATTCTGTTCTCGTAGGTAGTATGAGTAAGTGATATCGTTACAATATTATCCTGATACAGCTCATTATAATGGCAGTGTTTTAGTGTGGTGGTCATTAACATTGTACAAAATGAATTTATTATATCGTGATATTTTTATGATATTGGTGAGTTGGTACTTAATTATATAGTGATCATTAGTTTTGATAAAAATAATTTGGATTTATTGGAAGCGCGAAGTAATTTCAGCCAAGAAGCAGTGATTGGGTTTATCTTGGAGGACTTAGCTCTCTCACGAGTATATATAAAGATCTTTTCTCGTTTCAAATTTCATCATCAGCCCGGAGATATCTACTGCTGAACGATGGCCTTCCCGCCTTAGACCGCCACACTGTATGACAAACTGCCATTATTGCATCCACCGGTTGCCCGCGAATTTCACAATGACGTTGGTCCACCTAGTGGGAGGCCTTCCTACGCTGCGTCTTCCGGTTCGCTGTCGCCACTCAAGAACCTTGCTTCCCCACCGGTTGCCAGTTCTTCGAGCGATGTGGCCTGCCCATTGCCACTTCAACTTGCAAACCCTGAGGGCTATGTTTACTTAAGTTCTTTGGCGAATATCCTCGTTCCGGATTTTATATATAATAACTAAACTAACTAACTAATAAACGTAGCGCAAAGTAACTACGAGCATAGCTCTGTCCATTGCCCGTTGTGTGACTCTGTTCTCTGTGTTCTCCAAAATATAAATATATATCGGTAATAACTATAAATAAATACATTTTTCACACAGCGCCATCTAGCCCCAAACTAAGCAAAGCTTATACTATGGAAACCAAATAGCTGATAGGATACTTATACCAATTTTTTTTTTTTTGGTAAATCAAATACTTTAAGTAATACATACTTCACCCAGACACAGAACAAACATGTTAGTCACATAGTTTTTTGTCCTGGGTGGGGATCGAACCCACGCCCTGCAGCACTGAAGGCAGACTTTTTTTTTTTTTTTAATCTGTTTTTTTTTTTGGGGCTTTAGTCGCTATGCGATTAGCCAGCCCCGTTTTACAATGCATGTTACACATCAACAGGGACTGTCGTCCTTACGCTGAGCCAGTATGTCCGAGACGCTGGCATACAAGTCCTTCGCTGCCTCACATGTGGGTTCCGCCAGAATACCTTGAAACATGCCAACGTCTCGGGGGTTTATGCCATACTTGCTCAACATGAGTGTTCTCAAAGACTCGCTGCGACCACAATCCGCCAGGAGGTGAGAAACGTCTTCGAGATTACCACAGACAGAGCAGGCGGGGGATTCAGCCCTGCCCATAAGATGTTCAAACTTATTAAGCGGCATGTGGCCGGAGCGAAGTCTATGAGCTATAACAATATGGCATCTTTTCAACTTGCTATTGGCACACCATGGTATTCGAGGAGGTTCCGCTTGCAAAGTTCTATACCAGGTACCTTTATCCGAACATGTATTTATGTACTTGATTTTCCATTTTTCATATATTTTATATCTGAACTTCACTAAAATTTCTGTATGTTCAGGTATAATATATAATTCTGCTCCATTTAATGTTGATTCCTTTGCGAGCTGATCGGCAACCTCATTTCCTCGAATACCCGTGTGTGACGGAATCCATTGCAGGCTCAGGTTCACTCCTCTATTTATAAGAAATAAGACCTTATTTAGGATCGCATATGCTACGGTAGTACTTCTGACACCAGAAGCGCATCGAGCGATATGCTGTAAAGCACTTCGACTGTCGGTTAAAATTACCACTTGTTTTATATCTGGTGTGCCTACTATATAGGAAAGCGCCTCTGATACCGCAAATAATTCCACGGACATAATACAGTTACTATCAGATACAACTTTGAATTTCTCCTCCACATTGCGACTAGGTATATAATATGCTGCACCGCACCCATCACTTGTTTTTGACCCGTCTGTGTATACTTTAAAAAAATCTTTATATTTAGAGTTTAGCATACGTAATGAATTTGTCTGAAGTATTCTGGAATCATATTGGTTTTTTGAGTGCTGAATTCCTTCTACTTTCGTTTCAATAAAATCTACTCTAATATTTGACATCCAAGTATCTAGTGTATACATATTTAGTGGTTGTCTAGTAATCATAATCTCAGTTTTAGTTTCGTCGAATACTGATATAAGCAAGGGTTTTTTTTTCTTTTGCCAATATCTTAGGCTGCAAAGATCTGAGAGTTTATTAAGTATTGAAATTGTTAATTTATCGGACATTGATTGCACTTTTAAACAATATTTAGTGGCTAAGTATTGACGTCTTAGGTATAGTGGCTGAATACACAATTCACACTCCATAACGTGTATGGGTGTGGTTCGAATGCTACCAACTTTACTGAGCTATACTATTATTTATTCTGTGCTCTATGGCAGTCAAAACAAACCAAGCAGCTAAAGACCAAGTTTCAGTTCCATATCTCATCACTTTTCAAACTTAAATTTAAATTTTAGGGTTCCGTACCTCAAAAGGAAAAAGGAACCCTTATAAGATCACTCCGTTGTCCTGCCTGCCTGTCTGTCTGTCAAGGCCATTTTTCTCTGAAAAGAGTGGAGATATCAAGTTGAAATTAATATCAAATGCGTAAGTCCACGGTCCCTTGGAGCTGTAAAAAAAATCAAGCTTTTAAGTCAAAAATGACCTAGATGGCACCACAGAGCCCGCGCGTATTTTTTATCGCAACATTCGTCCTTGTGGTGGTACGTGCTGCGTACATAAAAATTGTACTCCCTAAGGCTGAAACGTGGTTTCTCTTATCTGAGAACTGGCATCAACTCTAGCACATTTATAGTAACTACAGAAAAAGACGGAGTACGTAAACGATAGAGAAAAATAAAAAACTGTAACATCTTGTCGAACATAAATTGAAACTCCTTTTACTCCTCCTTTGCCTTTACTTTCCTTACCCAAAGGGTGTTCAACTGTACCCTATGACTAAGCAATCCGTCTCTGTTTGTCTATATGTTAGTTTGTCTGTTTTTGATCTATGACGACGTATATCTCGTAAATCGTAATAATAGCCGATTGTTTTCATAGAATACTCGTTAGATACTGTCGCGGATTTCCATTGTACTTGTGGTGGTACGGAACCCTCGTTATCCGAGTCCCAAGTAGTCGTACTTGACGGCTTTATTTTTTTAAATAGATAGGCTGCATGTCTATTTTGTTCAAGCGTTTTTTTGCAAACGCATTTTCATATATCATTGGATCATTCATTCATTGTAATGTAACTGAGAATATAAAAATAAAAATAAATAAATAAATAAATCTGGGTACGTTCTAAAACTGCATCCAGAACCACCGGAGGAAGGGTGAAAGTTTACTTCAAAATATGCGCTGCCATCCCCCGCAAAAACTGGCAAAAAATTTGCGCATTGTCATCTCCAATCATATACGCTCGGAGCTATAAACTGTAGGACTAGTACCTATCTATTCGATCATCTATCCAAACACACATAGTAAATATAAAAAAATACAAATCTATCAAAATAAATAATTAAAATTACCATTATTATTTCGCAAAGTAAGCTGAGCCACTTCCAGATCCTAGTAATATTATCAAAAATACTATACTGTCTAGTAAATGTCTCTGTATACTGTTTATGACTGGCACGTGTAATCTGTCTCTGTCGAGTTGAATGAAACTACTTTTTTTTTAATCATGTTTGGACAATCGCTCATTGTAAATACTTAATTCCTTTTGAGAAATAAATAATCAATACAGAATAAATAATTATACTTGACTAGTATACATACGAACGCCGATATGCACTACACACAATGTACACAGTAATACTACTAGGTAATTAGCATATTTTGTTCTATTTTATAACAATGACTCTTTGTTTCAGGTACTTTGTAAAATTTCCGTTGATGCTTTTACGTGCAGTAATGTTGAAATTGAAGAGACCAGTGATGGAAAGTGAGTATTAGTATTTTTTTAAAGACTTGTTTCATACTATTTGATAGAATTACTTTATTTTTCATTCAAGGTATTTTTTTCAAATAATTAATAGGCGAATATTAAGCGATATGACCTTACACGACACATTTACCTAGAAGAAACCGGTTCATGCACTTTCAACCTTAAAACCCCGGATTTGATCTATCGGTAAATATCCATTCGGGAAGCGTATTCCACTGATAAGCTATTTGCAAAATGGAACTAAAATGAAACCGTTAGCCCAGGAAAATTAGGGGTTGACCTACAATAAAATAAAAATAACTTTTTGTTTTCTACGTATTATAACGTAACCTATCTATCGTACAAAGTCTAAAATTAAGCAAAATGCGTTTCCGAAATAACACACAATTTTAAATTTTCCTTTTTTTTATTATTTAAGAATGTTCACATGTTTAGATTTTCAACTTTTAATATTTTCTATTAAAAGCAAACATTCCTGTGAAAAAAATATTTCCATACGTCAATTAGTTTCCGAGATACATACTTTTCAAAATAAGCACCCGACACTAATTTTCGCAGGCTGGCCCTCGCCGCGTATGACGTCATCATACAATTTGTCACACGCTGGCATTGTACGGTCCACTACGTACCGTTACCTTCGACCGTGATTCACTACTATTTCGTTTCAATATTCCAAGGTCATATTTGTATAATTGAATTTTTTACTGATTGCCCTTCAGCAAATAAAGTATTTTATTTATTTTAAATATTTCATTTTGTTAATTCTCTAGAACCTTCATACTAAATCTCGTAAATCGATTGGGCTACGTTTTGTTTGGGGTTTCAGGGATTACATACAGGGAGTGACGTTTTTTCAACCTCCTGGCCGTCCGATAGCAAGTACACTAACTATGAGGAATTAGATCTTAGATCTTACAGATCCGAAGCATACTCTTCGAAATGCATACGATAGAAAAACAATAGACTTGCGACTATGTTTATGTTTTTTTAATGCACATGAGTGACAAGACTAGCGTGACGTTCGCCTGTTGGTAAGCATCACGTATGCCCATAGCAGTGGCAGCGCCAGAATTGTGAACTTGCTTTCAAACAAAATTATGCGCCGCACTGCACTGCGCTCGTTACTCTGAGATAAGTATTAGATGTCAAATCTCTTCGTGCTTAGTAGTTTTCTACGTTCAAGGCTTCTAGAAATGCGCTTCCTGGCACATATCTTAATGGACTCCAACGCCTCAAACTAGTAATTGGCTGATGTTGGGTGGAAAGGTTTCCGGACCTTCAAAAACGCACCGCCTAGAAGGCTTTAAGAAGATCAGTTTGTCATCACTTTAGTCACGATATGATGACTATAAATATAATTCAATTCTTTATTTTGTTTCAGATATAGAATAAAAACGGATGGCATCTGTAAATGCATAAAGTAAGATTACACCCAGCTTATTTATTAATTTTTATTACTAATGCTAAAATTTTATTGGAGAAAAAAAATCGAGCTCCCATAAAAGGACGCGATAATTTATTCCAAAATTATTTCTTATAATTATTTTTGCGTTTTATAATATATCTTATCGTAATTACCAGCAATAAATCACCTGTCTTCGTTTTATGGTACGTTTCCCTTAAACCCGGTTAATCGTGTATAATATAAACATTCCATTATTTATTTCAGATATGATACGCCGTCTCCAGAAAAGGGTGCCGTCGTAAGTTTTAGTAATAATTTTACGAAGACCGATTAAGTCATATAAATTTCAAGATTCTTAAAATAATTAAGTTATAAGCATCGGGGGAGTTTTTGACACTAGTTACCTATCTGCGAACCTGTTTCGAGCGAAGCGATCGGTAAACGATAAAAAAGGTTTCTTTGACTGCACAGCGCAGCGTATATTTGCCACGTGCACGCAACGATTTTGCGTCGACCGTGCGTGCGTGCGTTTTAAACACTCGGTAATTTGGATGCTTGGTTGAAGATTGGCCGCCAAGAAAACACTGTGGTACTGTGACTTACATATTTCCACAAAGTAATAGAAGCAGAGATGTGATCAAAGGGTTTATCCTTAGAAAGACGTGTGACTGTGTGGGGAGGTGTAGGTCCGCGGGAGGAGTGGCAAATTGTACTGCCATCTAGCGGTTTTCAGGAAAAGTTTTTGAGAATCGAACTAGTGAACTAACACTTAGCTGAATTAACACTTAATTTCTTAATATCACGCTAGATATCGCGTTTATAAATTTTATAGAACGGATCACTAAATATAGAAATAAAATTACTTATGAATGAAATTAGATGCCAATCATGTCATCTGAATTTTTCCCTCAGTCATTTTTACATAAAGAAACAAAGCAACTTATTTCATTTTTACTGTTAATGGGTCAAAACGTTAAAAATCGTACGTCTAATATGTAAGTTTGAATGGCCGTTACGCGTGGCGGACGTTAGCAGACTGAGCAAATAAGTATGACGTCACACACTCCGTCCGCTGCAAGTCGCTCATCGCAACTTCTTATCCTCCATGGATATTTCTAAGCTAATTAAAATAATATTCAACTGCTAGTTCTACACACGGTATAGAGAGTGATTGATAGTATTTTGACTAACGAGCATTGAGGGGTGGCATTGATTTTCGCCCATCAATGCGGTCAACCGACAGATCTTATCACCATATTCACCATGCGAACGGAACATCTTTGATCATTTGCATTCTGGATGATAAGCTGTTAGTTTTTCAGTGTCAGTTGTCTCCATATCCTCCATACCTTTGATAAAATAACTATCCCAACCACGATTGACCATTGATCGGTTCCCATTACGCGCATAATGGAAGCCGAAGACGGCAAATGGTTACATCAAATGGTTACGTCGATAGATGACTTATCCTTGTAAAGAGGTAATGCTATATTATGTCGTCATCTATGCATCAGCTGTAAAAAAAAGTGATTAACTTAATGAACAGTGTATTATACTTTATATTTGTCACATCTTTCATTTTCAGATTGAAACCATTGCGGGAATTATTTTAAATGACGGGTAAGTTTTCGATTACCTTTGATAAGATATTATTTTGAGTTCTGCGTCATTGTAGCTCCCAAACGGATGAATCGATTCGATTTTCTTTGAATGGTGACTTGATCGGTAGCGTTCTTAGCAAAAATCCAAGAATATCCGGATTTTAACATTTTAATTTAATATAAGAACTCATTTTCTTTTATTTATACGGGAACACTCACGTTTAATTAAATCGGATACTCCGACTATAGTTTCGATCCCACCCGGTGACCTTTTTCAAAGAGTGAAAACAGATCCCGACGTGCGCACGGCTTTGTCCTGCTTTGTGCAAAAGTACTATATTCGGAGTATCCGAGTTAATTAAACGTGAGTATTCCCGTATAAATGAAAGAAAATGTGTCAAAACCACGTCAGTTTTCTTAATACTCATTGTTTACTTTCAGGTTCGTAGAGTTACTAGACCCTGAAAATATATGCTTAAATGCCGGGTAAGAATTCTTTTTCAAAATATATTACTTGCAGTATTCTATAAACAAATACGTATTATCTTTTCAGTTTTGATAAATATAAATTACAAAATACTTTCTTTTACAGCTATACTAAGACATTGAAAATACGAACTGAACGCTTACTTAACATTCTACCTGGTGGAAATATTTCTGATCCTAGTGAAAAGGATAAAACGAAGTCAAAAGAACGCGACCCTGTTGATCCCACTGTAGAAGACAAAACGAAGTCAAAAGAACGCGACCCTGCTGATCCCACTGTAGAAGACAAAACGAAGTCAAAAGAACGCGACCCTTCTGATCCTACTGTAGAAGACAAAACGAAGTCAAAAGAACGCGACCTTGCTGATCCTACTGTAGAAGACAAAACGAAGTCAAAAGAACGCGACCCTGCTGATCCTACTGTAGAAGACAAAACGAAGTCAAAAGAACACGACCCTCATGATCCCACTGTAGAAGATAAAATGAAGTCAAAAGAACACGACCCTGCTGATCCTACTGTAGAAGACAAAACGAAGTCAAAAGAACGCGACCCTGCTGATCCTACTGTAGAAGACAAAACGAAGTCAAAAGAATACGACTCTGCTGATCATACTGTAGAAGACAAAACGAAGTCAAAAGAACGCGACCCTGCTGATCCTACTGTAGAAGACAAAACAAAGTCAAAAGAACGCGACCCTGCTGATCTCACTGTAGAAGACAAAGCGAAGTCAAAAGAACGCGACCCTGCTGATCCCACTGTAGAAGACAAAACGAAGTCAAAAGAACGCGACCCTTCTGATCCTACTGTAGAAGACAAAACGAAGTCAAAAGAACGCGACCTTGCTGATCCTACTGTAGAAGACAAAACGAAGTCAAAAGAACGCGACCCTGCCGATCCCACTGTAAAAGACAAAACGAATTCAAAAGGACGCGACCCTGCTGATCCTACTGTAGAAGACAAAACGAAGTCAAAAGTACGCGACCCTGCTGATTCTACTGTAGAAAACAAAACGAAGTCAAAAGAACGCGAACCTGCTGATCCTAATGTAGAAGACAAAATGAAGTCAAAAGAACGCGACCCTTCTGTTCCCAATGTAGAAGACAAAATGAAGTCAAAAGAACGCGACCCTTCTGTTCCCACTGTAGAAGACAAAACGAAGTCAAAAGAACGCGACCCTGCTGATCCCACTGTAGAAGACAAAACGAAGTCAAAAGAACGCGACCCTGCTGATCTCACTGTAGAAGACAAAACGAAATCAAAAGAACACGACCCTTCTGATCCCACTGTAGAAGACAAAACGAAGTCAAAAGAATTCGATCCTGCTGATCCTACTGTAGAAGACAAGACGAAGTCAAAAGAACGCAACCCTGCTGATCCCACTGCAGAAGACAAAACGAAGTCAAAAGAACGCGATCCTTCTGATCCCACTGTAGAAGACAAAACAAAGTCAAAAGAACGCGACTTTGCTGATCCCACTGTAGAAGACAAAACGAAGTCAAAAGAACGCGACCCAGCTGATCCTACTATAGAAGACAAAACGAAGTCAAAAGAACGCGACCCTGCTGATCCCACTGTAGAAGACAAAATGAAGTCAAAAGAACGCGACCCTTCTGTTCCCACTGTAGAAGACAAAACGAAGTCAAAAGAACGCAACCCTGCTGATCCCACTGTAGAAGACAAAACGAAGTCAAAAGAACGCGACCCTTTTGATCCCACTGTAGAAGACATAACGAAGTCAGAAGAACGCGACCCTGCAGATCCTACTGTAGAAGACAAAACGAATTCAAAAGGACGCGACCCTGCTGATCCCACTGTAGAAGACAAAACGAAGTCAAAACCAAACATCGCTGTTGATCCTTTGGCACTTAATAGGTAGAGTTTTAAATTTTTTTTGCTTTTTTTTACTGATCTATGAGTTTTTTTTTTTTATATATACAATCATGGTACGAGCCAAGCAAGAGATTATTCAAACTTATTGTCCACATTAAGTGAGAGACATAAATATGCATGTTTCGTCATTTGGTTGTCATCAAAAAATAAAAGTCCGCCTCTTGTGGTGCCAATTTCGCAGTATATTTGAGCAAACAAATATCAACGACAATAAATATGAGCATAAGGGCGTTTCATTTCTTATTAGCAACGGCTTAGCGAGGATTGTAAGTAATAATGTACATTACTGTTAATAGTTTATGTGATATTGTTAAGGATTTCAAGATTTAAATTTTAAAATTTTCAACATGTTTTTTTTTCAATTTAAGGAAGACTGAATTTAATGAAACCGTTTGAAATTTGAATTTTCCGCCATGAGCGTAAGCCCCATTAAAACAAAACCAATGATTAACAAACTTTCACAACCACAAACATCCCAATTATAATGGTATGATGAGTTACTCTCAGACTATAAATAATTTTCGTAATTATATATTTTTATACACAGAGATAAGGGGGTCAACCCCATGGAGAAACCGGAGAAAGCATCTAGCTCGCCTGTGGTAATACTGCTAACGTCTTTAATTGCTGGATGTCTCATCGCTTGGGCCTCTAAAATTGTTTACAGCCGATACAAATCTAAAGAATACGGTAAGTGGAAGCAAGCTTCTAGTATATGTAAGTTTCTAGTATTGCGAGGGATCTGTAGATCCACCTACCTACTGTAAGAAGGCGTTTTGTGTGCTACATTACGTATACATTATTGGCAATAAACATTGCATATATTATAGGTACATTAGGTAGTACCTACATAATATAGGCATTGTTTGGATATGGTCTAAAACTACATCTAGAACCTCCGGAGGACGGGCAGCAGAGGCCTCTCGGTGAGCATTCTGCGATCCCCAAGCCGCCTGCCAAACGTCGGTATTACGGCAAATCCTCCTTATAAAGGGGGAGGCCTTCGTCCAGCAGTGGACGTCTTCTGATTGATGATGATGTCCTAGCACAAGGGACGCGACACACCAAAAAACGCCGATGCGGCCTTAAGCTTTCTGAGAAGCGGAAGCGTGCGACAGCCACTTCTACAACAACGACCACAAAAAGCTAAAATCAAACACGTCGTACGGCGAGTTCATAACTTAGCCCAGGAAAGTTAGAGGTTGATCTTGATAAATAAAAATACTTTTTGTTTTCTAAATATTATAACATAACCAACCTCTCGTATAAATAGTATAAAATCACACAAACTGCGTCTCCGACACAAACATAATTTTTTAATTTTGCGTTTACTTGAATTAATTAAAATATTAACACATTTAGATTTTAAACTTTTCGTGTTTTCTATTAAAAAAATATTTCCATACGCCAATTAGTTTACAAGTTTTTTTTTAAATAAGATCTCGACACAAATTCCCCAGGCCGGCCCCCGCCGCGTGTGACGTCAACGTACGGTTCGTCACAATTTGTCAAACGCTGGCCGTATACGGTTCACTACGAATCGTTATTATCGACAGTGGGTCACTAGTACTTCGTTTCAATATTCGAAGGTTAATTTTTAACTGATTGTCGTTTAGCAAATGAAGCCAATAATAGATGATTGTTTTTATTTTGTATTTTGCAAGTACCGTCATACTAAGTCTCGTAAATTGATTGGGCTAATTATAAAATGTACGAAATTTGAGTCCGCAGCTTGGTTTGATCAGTTTATTTTTGGGCACGTGTCCCATATTGTGCGTCTAGATTATAAAAATGCTGAACACATTCGCTGAAAAACGCTGAAGTTTTGTTTTCACAACAAATCATTATTTTTACAGAGTTACCCCCGGATCAGCAAGAGATGGGATCACGTCCAAATGGCAACGTAGACGAAACTAGAATCGAGTTATGATTAATGAATTAAATTAACCAAACTCATTGTGAATATTGTGATTAAATCTTTAGTCTAGCTAAATTAAAGTATAATGTAACTTGAAACATCTTATATTGGAACTATAAAAAAAATTGCAATATTTAAAATAATTACATGTAATGGCTAGTAGACACAAGGGAAACACACGGGCAACCGGTGGATGCAAATGGCAGGTTGTCGTACAATGTGGCGGGCTAAAGACGATGATGATCAGATAAAAGGTTAATGACGCAGAACGTGACTTTCGCTAAATATCATTTTGGAAACTTACCAGTTAAAGCCAAAGTTCCTCATTCGGAGAAGACGCGTTTCACAATCGTGCTGTTGCGAGTTCGATCCCGGGCCACAAAAGAGTAATTTGGAATTAAAAAAACGTCACAAGCTATGGAACCCGGGATAATTCGTTAACATTTTATTTTAGTAATGTTTTTATTTTTGTAAAATTGTACACATAAGTGTGCTCTGGAGTACCCATATTTAGGACTACCTGCGTCACGTGGTTTCACTTGCGACTCTTCGAATAAAAAGTCATCATCATCATCAGCCCGGAGACGTCCACTGCTGAACGAAAGAAGAAGTTCTATGGTTTATTCTGCCAGCCCGCACCGAGAGAGGAACAGGGAAGACCTATGCCCAGAGTTGATGTCTCTCTGATGATGTTTCTCTGGGACGCTGATGTCACAGAGAAAAGTGTGTGGAAAGAATAATAATAAACAAACAATCGCATTTAAAACAGTGTGATTATTTTTGTTTTATCTATACGGGAACACTCACGTTTAATTAAATCGGATACTCCGACTATAGTTTCGATCACATCCGGTGACCTTTTTCAAAAAGCGAAAACAGAGTGTGATTATTGTTACAATTTGGAGATGAATAAATCACCAAGTTATCAACTATTCAAATTTTAATGTTTTCATACTAATTAGTAATGAGGAAAAATGCAATATTTTACATTTGTTGCATATGCTCGTATGATAAAATAGTTATTAAAGTTATTATACAGTGTTTAACAAAAAGGTTAAACAATACTGAACTGTATGTTAATATATACTCATCATTATGAAAAACTTTTACTATGGGGCCAACCCTGAAATCACGAAAAACATAGCTGTTCCATACAAAAAGTTGATTGACATTGTATGGAACATGTGTTTTTTTTCGCGATTTCAAGGTTGACCCCATAATAAAAGTTGCTCATAACGAGTACCCTTCAGTATTGTTGAACCTTTTTGTTACACATTGTATATTATAGTGTAGTATACTTACTGTCGTACTTGATTTTAGCGCGCAGTCTGTACACGTCGCTGTGGATAAATTGACAGATCCAGAGAAGCTAAAATACGAAGGGATGTTCGAATACGAACCAGAAATCCGGTGTGATCGCGCTTAATCTTGTTTCGAGGGAGGTTCCGTAAACGTTGCCTATATCTCTTGGGTGAAAATCAATATTACGTGAGAGGGCAAAACAATTTTTGTCGTCATTTATCTGTGGTAATAAGATCTTTTGGTTCGTTACTTCTAACTCCTTAAACATCTAGTTTTGCCTCGGTTCTAACTCAAAAATTGGTAGGCATTGACGGTACAAACCTGCTCAGTAGGTACCTAATACCCACCCTACCTTGTACCGGATTGTAAAGCCGCGTACGGACTGCGCGTACATTAGTACGCGTAGTCGGTTACGCGTGTCCATACTTGCAGCTACGCGTACACTCTTGGGGAACGCGTGCCGCGCGAGCTAGCTGTAGCTGAACGCGCTGTCCGTACGCAGGTTAAGGTAAGCGCAAGTTATAGGGTACGCGTAGTCGGGGACGCGTAGACTACAACGCGGAGTCCATACATGTAGCTACGCGTCCCTATGAGTGGCTACGCGTCCGTACGAGGCTTACGCGTCCGTACGAGGCTTACGCGTCCGTACGTGCCCCCACGCATCCGTTCGTGCAATACGCGTACGTACGTGCGGCTACACATCCATATGTGCGACCACGTGTCGTGGAACTAGGCTTGCGACGATCGGCTGTTGATTTTGTTAGTTGGTTTTCGCGGCAAGTCAAAGAACACACTAACATATACGCTTGATTTCATCTTTGAGCAAACCATAAACTTCGACACTTAACTAAAGCTTGGTTCTTACCCTATACGAACTTCCTTATGTACTTATCGTATTAGAGCTCTCTTGATTCCTTTCTGAGTACTGATTATTTATTATTATAAGATTTTTGCACATACCTTAAATAAAGTAGAAGACTGCCAAAATCCTTTCATTTAATTTTTTTTAATGAAAACGAAGACTTTAAAATTGTTCGTTCTTACTATGGCGTCACGAGTGCAATACTCATCTCCTGACAAAATATCAGGTTTGAGCTGGGTACTTAATCAAAGTGTTTGAGACACGACAGTATTGACACGTAAAATAAAAGCAAGTGCCTCTGTCATCAAATAGTTGATAGCTCGCTATCTCGATAATAGATAAATTGCAACAAAACGAGAATGTCGAATTTTGGTTTTTGAATTCTTCATCACCATCATCATCTTAAACAGCCTGTCATAGTCCACTGCTGGACATAGGCCTTTCCCAAGGCACACCACTCAGCCCGATCTTCAGCTATCCGCTTCCAACCACTGCCAGCTGTCCTACGTATATTGTCACTCCATCGAGTCTCAGGACGTCCTACCCTACGTTTGCCGATACGTGGCCTCCACTCTAGAACACGTCTTCCCCAGCGGTTATCGGTTCTGCGACAGATATGACCAGCCACTGCCATTTCAGTTTACTAATACGCTGAGCTATGTCGGTAACCATAGTTCTCTGGCGAATTACTTCGTTCCGGATACGATCCCTCAGAGAAACACCGAGCATAGCTCTTTGAATTCTTAAACACAAATAAATAGTAAGTAGTTAAACATAAACGTCGCGTCGTCCGGCCTTTACAGTTTACGATCAACAATAGGCTAGATGACTGGTTATTTTTATTGTCCTATTAAAATGTGGCCCATAAATATAGCTGATTAATGAAAAGAAAATGAAAATCTGATCAAAAATAAGCAACTTATAAGCATTTTAATATCATGCTAGACAGAGAGGCGAAACAGCAAACCGTGACGTCACTTCTATGTACGCCTTATAAATTCTGTTCTGACAAGTAAGGCGTGACGTCATTTTTTGTTTTGTGGGAAAGGGACAGAGTTGTCTCTAACAAAAACTTTAAACGGTCATATATCAGAACATTACTAACCGATTTACATATTTTATTCAATGAACATACAATATTTACTTTAATTCTTCATCAAAGCTATTGGTTTCAACGATATAAACATCAGTCATCTACCCTATTGAGAAAGAGTCGTATGAGTGAGGGAAGCGAGCCGTAATGCGTCTCGGAAGTTCTATACGCCAATACAATACAATTCGGGCCTTCAGTATCCTCGCGAGACGCAAAACCAATAATATTTTATTTTATTTACTCCATATATTTCTAATGGAAGGTGAAGGTTTAATAAATCTTATTTCCAAGGAAGTAACGGCGGATGATCACTCAATTTTGACAACCTTATAGCTCAGTTGGTAGCATGTCTGCCTTCAGAGCTGTAGGGCGTGGGTTCGATCCCAACCCAGGACAAAAGTTTATGTGACAAACATAGATGTTTGTTCCGTGTCTGGGTGTAGTATGTATCATAAGTATGTATTTACAAAAAAAGTATTTTTCTCCGTCACAAAATGTTTGCCCTGGGCGGGGATCGAACCCACGCCCTACAGCTCTGACCGCAGACATGCTACCAACAGAGCAGTCAAAGATCTAGAATATCTAAATTCTAAACGTTAAGACAAACTTTTACATTTGCATAAACTTCCAAATAAGAATCTAGTAGGTAAGAATATAAGACGAAGCAATGAAAAATTCACAGAGGGCACGTTCAATTTAAAAGCAGAGAAGCAGGGAACATGCAACGTTACTTATCGAACATTATTCTTACATTTGAGTCGTACCTACTCGAAATTCGGAGGTATGAGGGTAGGTATGTTATATGAGTCAAAGAAAGCTTTACCTTGTCACATGTCACTGATGTCTTACGAAACAATGTCGTCTAGAGCCATGTTACTTACTTGTTTAATAACTGGTTATGAAACAGCGAAGAAAATTCTTTTTTCGAAGCTAGTTATGATTTTTTAGTAACGATGTGGATGCAGGGGTTATAACAGCCTTCACTCTGACATGGGGGAACAAGTAAAAAAGTAGAAAGAGCCTTTATTCAACTATCCCAAAATTACATTATTTAACCACTCATTCTTTGATATTTCTTTATTTTCAAGACATTTTTTTTTTATTTACACCTATATTTGATTTTTATATATTTTTTAATTACATTTATTTATCAATGAAGACATGAGGATATAAAATAAATTTACCTACTCATATGAAACAAAATTTCAAAGCGTCACGCGCCTATTTTATGCAGGGTGGTGGTGTTCTAGAATGTATCTTTCTAGGGCTAGCATTATTAGTTCAGCGAAATTTAATAGTTTCTAAGAAATTAAAGATTTTGTAAAAAAAAACCCTATGAACTATTTTAAGCCGCTGATTTCTGAAAAGGAAAAAAGCCGACCCTGAAAATATTTATTGAGTCTACTTAAACGGACTAGTCAGAATCATGATTCTGACTAGTCAATGATTTATAAAAGATCATTGGTCAGAATACTCAAAGTAACGGTTTTAGAACGTAGAGCTTGTGTTTTCCGTGATTACACTTGACAACGCTAAATACCAGAAATTTTTCGCTCTAGTTCCCTCATAATGGTAATTGCCAACTGGAGTCGTTTTCAGTTTTGAATATTCATGACTACACGGGAAAATACGTGAGCTCTAAAGCCTGTCTTCAAGTAGGTAATTAATTTGAAGTCCATGTTCACAAGCTGCTATGTAATTTTAGCAAGTCAAGATAAAACTAAAGCTGGCTTCTCACGGTGCGCAGCGGACGGACGCGGTCCAGCCCGCACCGACACATCATGGGAACACATCCGTGGGAGCGCAGACACGTGCGGTGAGTCCGATCCGTGAGTCGGTAACTTCAAAGTTGCTGTGCTAGCTCGTGCGAGGTGGTGCGACGTCGTTTGCATACACACAAACGAGCATGTCAAAACCAGTCCATTTTGCTGAGAGCCGTGCTCGCGTAAATTGGAGTTTTCTTGTTTGGCTACTAGAATAATGGAGTGGACGAACCAGCTTATATTTGATTTTTTAAATCTTTATCCAAATGAACCCACGCTATGGAATTTGTTATACGCCGATATCCACCAGCGTGGTTTCTTTTTCGTCACTTGGTTTTTATTAGAGCATATATGATTATTTAAAAAAAAACACAAGAGACGCAGCTGCAGCGCAACGTTCTTTTTCACATTTTAGAATGGCATAATACGCTTTTTAAATAAAAATACAACCGATTTCAACTTCGAATACCTGGATGACATCTTCATATTTTCTAGTAATTTTGTTTTAGAAACCAAACTACTGAACCAATTTCGATAAAAAATATAAAGGACTACCTCTGAAGTATTACCTACCAAACGAAAAAATAATCATCCAAATCAGTTCATAATTGGTGGAGTAATCGCGTAACATACATACAAAAAAAACATTCGAATTGAGAACCTCTTTTTTTGAGGTTGGTTGAAAATGGCTTCGAATCTCAAGACACACATAGACTGACACGCACCGTTGGCAGCGCCTTGTGCGCGGTGCGTGGCTGTCCGTGGTCCTCGGCCGTGCGTGATAATCACGTACAGTGGGAAGCCAGCTTAACTGCAACATCATCAGTCAGTCTCAATATAACCTACATTCTTCGACTCTGTCCCTTGATTAATGAGTTAGTATTTGAATTACTTACTAATATTTAGCTACACTTTGCGGTTTATCTTGGGATCGGGAGATAAACAAACTTACATAAAAACGCCGTTTAAAGTTGAATGACGTTAGTTATTCCTGCGCACTTTATATTGCGGAGAAGTTAAATGAGCTTTTTTAACGCAACAGGCCGAATGTAGCTAAGGTCCATGGTCTCTCAAATGAGTCTTACCAAAAATTACGTCAATCCGTTACTGCGATAAATAAAGAAACTGTCTGGAAGAGGAACAACCAAACAAACCAATACATCTTCTCATTCTATATTATTGCATATAGACAGTATGGGTCCTGGGTATGTCCTAAAACTGCATCCAGATTCACATGAGGACGGGCAGCAGCGTCCTCTTGGTTAACGGTGGTGAACATTCTGCGATCCCCAAGCCGCTTGTCAAGCGTGAGGATTATGGCAACCCCTATTAAGGGGGAGTCTTTCGTCCAGCAGTTGACGTTTTCTGGCTGATGGGTGAATACATACGGACAGTATGAAAAATTAACACTTCTGACAGGACTTGAACCTGCAAATGAGCAATCTACCGAATTTCCGTCCCGTGTGCTTTGCAAACTGAATCAAGGCCTGCCTTTTTCACTGCCTATTAAGTGAAAAAGGCAGGCCTTGATTCAGTTTCTTCTAAGCAAGCGTGCTCCATCGTATACAACATCTTCGTTTAACATCAGGCGAGTTCCCATTCAAACATTAGCCAATCATACCTTACAAAATTTGCCAAGGTTTCACAGACAAGAATACCTACATATCTAGCCTATAATCAACAATAACCAATCCTCACGTCTCATGTCCCATTATCCCGGGTTCATTCAGTAATTTTTCTTCACGGATCATTCGCGAACCCTTCTATTGTTACACATATAATGAGCCGTGCATGAGAAAGGGTCATTTGTGTCGTGCTCCGCTTTTAGAACACACCCTGTTACATTACATTATTGAGGCCCGACTGTATTTGATCTGAGTATCATTAGGTCTTCAAAAGAAGTAATCCGTGGTCCGTAATATAATTATTAAATTTTGTGTTTATTGCGATTTATTCCTTTTTCACGCAACATTATAGGAACGACGAACCGTGATTTTTGCCGTAGATAAGGCCATGAGCCAGGACCTGGGTATGTCCTAAAACTGCATCCAGAACTACTGGAGGACGGGCAGCAGCGTCCTCTCCGTTAACGGTGGTGAGCATTCTGCGATTTTTTCTCTGATTTTTTTTCGCGATTTCTTTGTTGTTCCTGCTAATAATAATAATAATGATGAATATGACCCTTGATATGAATGATGAAATTTCTATGGGACCAATTAAAATAAATCCAAATTGGTTTATACATGAGTGGTGGTGGTTGGTTTATACGTGGTGGGTTGGTGGTGGAGTAATGAGGGAACAAAAAGCCACCGATTTGAGAACATCGTTTTTTTTTAAGTTGGTTAATAATGTGTGAAAGACTGTGACTTTCCTGAAATATTTTGTTGTGGGTTTATTTTTATACCTTTGTTACTAACCCCTGGATCCTAGTTATCTGAATAAATACAATTTGAAATATACAGTTAGACACACACACATACATTAAACATACACACTGATACATTTGTTCATTAAATTCGAGTACAAAGATTTATTTAATTTAGAAATAAAGTGTACTTGTTCGTTACTTACGACATAAAAAGGTTCATAACTCTTCATCGGAACTCAAAAATGAATAGCTCTCGCGGCTTGTCTGAAATCCCGGGCCAATCGTTCCATCCCCGGAATGCCAGCGCCAATATAAGCCCTACGGGGGTAATTACATTCTAACTGGATATATCTGCACACCCTCAACATTTTCAAAATATTTGTTCCATTTTATTTACTCAGCGAACACATTTATGAAATTCTGTTCATTCATTCGTAATTCCTATGAGGCTCCGGTTTGTTTATATATTACCGTAACAAGAGAGAGAGAGCTAGATCCTCCAAGCGTAACTACGACCTAATAGGCGATTTTCTGACAGCCAATTTAAAAAAATGGTTCATAAAAATCCTTTTGAAGGCGATGAAGAGACATGGCCCTGAACAGTTTCACTATCTAGTTTGTGGTTCAGAAGATTTTGAACGAATGAAGCAAAGTAAAAAGGTCAATAAATATAAAGGAACTTTATTTCATTTATATCAGATCTGTCATGCGTTTTTGGTTGTTGTTTATCTAACAAAGCACTTGTCCATAATATCTCTTAATCTTTCGTTATTCCACGCAAATTAGTAAGTGCGCCTTTTATAATATACACAAATTAGTAAAAATAGTAACAATAACGTACCTAACGTAACAATAACAATTTATCAGAATTTCAACAAAATTTTGTAAGGAAACTTGGAAAAGCACTTCACTAACGAACGCGAACTGTGAAGTGAAGCAGTGAAGGTGAGTGAACTGCTTTTTCACAAGAAAAATGCGAAAAAATGTGAGCCATATCTTGCCAGCGCCGTCTATCCTTTGGCTATAGAACTACGTTCTGACACCTGTTAGATAACTTCCCAATGCCTTCATCTCCGTAGCGTACCTACATAATAATTAGCCTATGTTCACCTATCTGTCTCCCAGCCCAACAGAAGTGAAATTACCGTCAAAAAGCTGGATTCTGCAAATCTGGAAATCCCGCACCGCTCTGGCGCTAACTTATTTCTCCCGGGCGCGCAATTGTGTTTTCTTCCTGTTTTTTGATACTCAATGTTCTGGGTACCTACCGCTGAAATAATTACAGGCAGGAATTACATCTCCCGTCATCACTAGAGCTCCTTGCTCATTATTATATTAATTATATCTGTTACCTACCTACCAAAAAAAAAACAACTCTTAGTCGAGGTTTATAAAACATTTTCAGCCTAACCTAAAATAATCTCGATTCTCTTAGTCACTGCTTAAACTTCTTCGTCCTTTTCTAGCACGTGCAACTTCACGTCAGAGAGAAGATGGCAGAGCATCTTAAGCAGTGACTAACGGTTGAGAAGTTTTTTTAAGTAAGGCCGTTTGTATTTTGAATATTTTTGTTTTCTTTCTTGTTAAATTTTAAAACATTTTCCTTCATAAATAATCATCATCATCAACAGCCAGAAGACGTCTACAGTTGGACGACGACCTCCCCTTTAATAGGGAGGGGTTGCCATAAACCCTACGTTTGGTAGGCGGCTCGGGGATCGCAGAATGCTCGCCACCGTTAACCGAGAGGACGCTGCTGCCCGTCCTCCGGATGTTTTTGATGCAGTTTTAGGATAAAAAAATTATACCTACCGACAATACCAATGTAGATTCTTGCGGAAGCATTGTTGGGGCAATATTTGACCAGTGACTCATACAATTATGTAAAACTAAATATTATTTACACAATGTAAGAGTTATCATAATACATCAAACAAAGAGCACTTACAAACATGTCAAATAAATTCCCATAGCATGACGAAGCGGAAGTCTAGTTTAAAATATATTTAAACCTGATATAAACCAACATCATATTCATATTGATAACATATCGCGTGTGTGTGCGTGTACATATATATATATATACACGCACACACACACATTAGGTATTAGATTAATTATTAAGTTCTTTCTTTTTTTGTTTTATTGTGTCAATATCATGGGGAAGGAACTGACTCTTATGATACAGGCCAGTACCTAGTATAAGAGTCAGGGAATTACCTACTTGATTGTAATACTTTTCTTTGTGACCAATAAATTATTATTATTATTATTATTCACGTATTTATTTAGTTTTTTACAATATAAATACAAAAATTATAAATATTATAAAAAACTTAAAAACTAGGGTGCCGCCAGCAGCGGGGCAGGGCTCAAGCTGCCGGTGGTTAGGGCTGCAGAGTGAGGAACCTCCTGACAATACGTGCCGTGTCAAGGACCACTGCCTTTTGTATCTGACCCTTGACCCAACCGTCCAGCGAGAGCCTCTTGAGGTATTGGTCGAGGCTCTTCGCTATAAGACCGTTTGCCGAAACGACTATCGGGACAATGATCGTCGAGTCAACATCCCACATGGCGGTTATCTCGAAGGCCAAGTCAAGGTACTTGCTAAGCTTGTCCTTCTCGGCCTTCACGAGATTCTCGTCATGTGGGATGGTGACGTCGACGAGCACTGCCTGGCGCTGGGACCGATCCACCATCACGATATCAGGCTTATTGGCGACAATAGTCCTGTCCGTGATGATGGAGCGGTCCCAGTAGAGCAAAACACGACCATTCTCGAGAACTGGAGCTGGTGCGTACTTATAGTACGGCACCTCCGACTCGACAAGGCCGTATTGAAGAGCAAGTTGCTGATGGATGATCTTGGCCACTTGGTTATGCCTGTGCAAATACTCGCCGTTAGCAAGATGCGAACAACCGGAAATAATATGTCGGAGAGATTCCCCGGGACGGTGGCATGCCCGACAGATGTCGACCGTACCGTCCTTCATGATATATTTCCGATAGTTGTTCGTCTTGATAACTTCGTCCGCAATTGCACAGGCAAACCCCTCGGTTTCCCCAAAGAGGTCCCCGAAGCGCAACCAGTTCACCGACGCGAGCAAGTCCACATCGGAGCCCGTTAAGGCCCGATAGAACCGCCCGTGCAGCTCCTTGCTCTTCCATACTTCCTTGCGGTCGTCAGTGCTTAGCACCGATGGTCTGCGCCAGTTCTCGTTTGCCAAGGAGAGCGGCGTGAGCCCCTTATCAACCGTCACTACATCGCGATGCATCCCACACTCATTGTTAAGGAAATAATCCCTAAGACTGCACACATATTATTATATTATTATTATTATTATTATATCACTATTTAAATTATATAATTCTCTTGCAACGATAATAAAAGCGATAAAGCTTTAATATTGAAAAACATCGGCATTTTTACGATTACGATAGCATTTAGGTATATTATTTACTAGTACGTTTTATTTGAAGTTAAGGTCATTTTGTATACCTACGAGTATATTCAAATCTGAATAAAACTGTGTCTTGAAGTGATTTGTGAAAACAATTTTTCAATTCGAGGATACAGTATTACACGTATTGATATTGGAGATAACTGCACTAATCATTTTGAACAAGTTTTCATCATCATCATCAGCCAGAAGACGCCTGCAAGACGAAGGTTTCCCTCTTGGACCACCACAAAGTACGACAACCAGCCATTTGCACCTGTTGCCCGCGTTGGTAACTAAACAATAATGAATTCACGAAAAAAAGTCAGCTGTTCCATTTCCATAGGAAAATATCATTCACTATGACGAAATGCAGCTGTATTTTTTCGTGTATACATGATTGGCTCTAAAAAGTTAAAGTTGCTCACTATGATGCGTAGGTACAATGCTTGGAGGATTTAGCTCCTCTCTGTCGTACGAGTACAATGGCTTAGTACCTAATATAAGAAAGAAAGAAAGATTCTTCTTCCTTTGATTTTTCTTTCCTTTCTAGGAATATAATTTATTCTAATTCTAATTTATTTCGATATATTGCTTACGTAAATTACGTAATCTTAAATTATGTCGAATGAAACGATTTAAATGTAAGTATTCCTAAAAGTAACTTAGCTTTGAGTTCAGTGGTGGCAAAGATTATGTATAGGTTAAAAACTGTAGGTTGTGAATTGTGAGGTTACTATTTGGGTATTTGGGCAAATTATTTTGATTTTTTAAGCATTTTATATACGGTTAGCTGGATGGTAACCATAACCAACAACCTGGATCTCAAAATGCAGAGCAAACAAAAATTTTTTCATTTAAAAAAAAAAAAAAAAATATTGTAGGTATTATTATACGATTAAAATGTTGTGCTTCGGCAATTTTCATGTTTCGATATAACAACGCGATAAACGGATATTATAGATAATAATTATTATGCCATATTCTCGTTCCATAAAACCGTCTTCTCCACCAAAAAATCTCTATAATAGCACAAAAATTTTCAGCCTTAAATTTTTTTTTGTAATCCCATTTTTATTTAACGATCTCGGGATTTTGGCTTCTATCCTTCCCATTGAATAATCTAGTTCCACTGCAGTGACCTCTCAAATGTCAGATCTAGATCTGGGTGTCAATTTCGTAGGCCGTTTGTCCACTGCCGCCGTCACCGAGACGTCAACGAGAACGAGATGACGTCTCCAAAGTAGCGGTACACAGATTACTATAGACGGCGTCGGTGGACAAACGGCCTAAGGGCCCTATTTAAAGTTAAAAAACGTAATTTAACTTCTGCGCTAAGTAAAGCTGTCGTTCTTAATTAAGGGCCAAAAATCTATATAATATATAAAAGGCTCTGTCCTGACTGATTGACTGACTGACTAACTGACTGACTGACTGACTGACTGACTGACTAACTGACTCACTGACAGACACCGCACATCCCAAACCACTGGTCATACAGACTTGAAATTTGGAGAGTGTATTCGTCTCGATGCGTAGGGATTCGAATAAGAAAGGATTTCGTATTGTATGAAAGTCCTTTATGGTTGGATTTTTTGTCACGAAAATTTGGATATGGATAGCTCATTTAAAATAAAAAATGCCGTTTTCAAGATTTTTTTGACAGGGACGATTTAAGGGGGGGATGGAATTTTGCATGGGTAGTTCTTTGTTTTTGAAGTTATAGTGATGAAAATGGATATTTGGGTAGTTTATTCAAGGGGGGTTGGGGGGGGGGGGGGGGACCCGCCTTTTCGGGGCGGAGGCGGCTGGTCGCCACGGTGAAGCTAAGAGGTACCCGAAGTTGGGCCATCCGCGGGGATCCGACCCGGGGAAGTCTGGTTGAAGCGGCCAAAGTAGGCTGCGGTACTGTATGGGTGGTACCGCAACTGAGGCGGGCTGCGGTGTCGTATGAGAGCACAGAAAAGCGAAGGCCCTACTCTTCTTCTTCTTCTCTCTTCAGTGTATGGGAGGCACCGCAGCTGAAGGCTGGAGGCCGCAGCGGGAGAGGACTGTCGGTGGTGAGGTCCGCCGCTTTCCCTGCCTTCCGCGGCCTTGACGGGGTCGCCACCGTAAGATGGCGGACGCGGTGGGTCGCAGGGGAAGAGGAGTGCCGGTATCACGGTGCGCCGCTCTCCCTGTCCTCTGCGACCGAAATGGCGGCGACGGGGCCACTTGCCTGAGTCGTCGCATGGGGACCTCTGGTGTCAGATATGGTGTCGTCTCTGGTCTGGTCCTCGAGGTGGGTCGCGACATGTCATTTATGGCGCGTCGTGACGGAAGGAGGCAAGTACCCGGCGTGTCCGCGTGTCCCTCTGATCAGCAGAGGGCACAGTGGAGAGCGAGGAGGGACGGCCGGGTGGTAGCCTCATCGAGGACTTACCTTGATGGGGCTCCCAACCATGTGCGTCGTGGTGGGGCTGCGGGATGGGGATAGGCCAGAGTGGCTGGAGCTCCCAATTCCCAGCGGCCGAAGTGGCAGGCGGCGGGGCCACTCATCTGACCCGCCGCATGGAGGTCAGGGCGTTTGGACGTGGGGCCGTCCGGCGCCTAACTCGCTGGCGTGGCCTCCGAGGTGGATGCACGATGTGTCTGGGTGTTCCGACACATCGTCATCGGTGCGGGAGGAGCTTCAGCTCCCCGTGGTGGGCCCGAGAGGGCAGTGCCGTCGAGGTCGCGGCCGAATGCGGCCGTAAACTTGGCGCAAGGCGCAGTGATTGACCACCGTTGGATTTTTAGTCGGTAGGGGTGCCACTCTGGTGCCGAGTTCGACATAACCCTCTTGCCGCCCCGGCGGGGGGTATGCGAAAAATGTATTTCCCAAAAGAAAAAAAAAGAGGGGTAAAAAAGTGGTGAATTTTGGAAGCGGGCCGAATTTATTCCTTACGTGGACGAAGTCGCGAGCGACCTCTAGTATGCAAATAAAACCTACTCGATGGATATATGCAAAGAGGCTACCTACACGCCCAATAGCCTTCCCCAGCATAACTAACGTGCATCATTGAATGCCTACATAATTGTTATTAATGATGCCGACGAAAGGAAACTTAATGCCGAGGTGCGGGCTCCATGGAAGAACGGTATTCTAGTGAATTGAGATTGATTGAGATCGCTTTTAAACGAATGAATCCACATTCGAATCGAAGGGTTTGTTTCGAAAATGACGTTTTATCGACGCGTTTTGGGTTGTTTTGACATCGTGCTTGCATTAAATACACATGTAAACTAGTTCTAGTTCATCGAGTAGTAAATCTCGCCAGCACAAACTGCCATATTGTCATACAACAACAAATGTTTGGTGGAGCCATACGGCCGGTAAATCGCGGCGCACGCCCGCAGCAAACTCTATTATTGGGGGAAATCGCCTCTGATAAAAAATCTCCGACGACGAAAAAATGTTGAACCTGTATACCAAGTTTCGTCAAGATTCGTTGAAAAATACGACCTGTACGCGTGTATCAACATCCATACATCTAGACAAATTAAAGCGTACTTTGTTAGTTGTTGCAAAGACTTAGCTTGTTCGGTCAATAATTTATTGGTAACAACACTATTTACAAGTCAAATTCCATGTTAATCGAATAAAAATATTGATTCCACCAATAAAAATAAAGAAATAAATTATGTGGTCAAGTGTACCCGCGGGTCCACTGGCGGGCGGATCCAGCTAGGGTTCCCAGATCAAAATATCGAAAATCCGGAGAAAATTCCTGACATTCCATGAAATTTCCGGACAATCTTGTTAATTTTTTATTAAAATTTAATAAAAAATTAACAATATTTTTTTTTAAAGACTCATATTTCCGGACTTGTCCGGAAAATTCCGGACGTATGGCAACCCTAGATCCAGCTGACCGAAGTCCCTCACAAAACTTCGTGCCAAAGGACGACGAAGGAAAATTAGTTGTCTGTCGACTATTTCGCGACGCGACGCGACAGTGTGAAACTAAGTATATCTGTTTCCTGAGTAAAAAGTCATAAATAATTAAGTTGTAAAGCACACTACTATTGCTATGTCCAATTTTGTTATAATAGGCGTGTGGCCTAATGTTTAATTTATGACAAATAACAGGCTTAGTGATGAATATAACTAAATACATTACACATACTGAAAAAATAAATTGTATTGGCTGATAAATCTCTGAGATATGAGCGTTTAAAGTTTTAGGTGGGGATAGAGAGGGGATGCTCTATCCCTTTCTCGCAAAGCACGTGTTAGTATAGCATTTGTATGCCGCGCCTGAGGCTTGACGTCATAGCTCAGTATAGCGCGCTCTCTGTCTAGCTTGAAATTAAAATACTTAGAACTTATTTATTTTTGAATTATTTTAAATTTTGTTTTCGTCGATAGGCTCTATTGATGATCAGCTTTTTTATGACGTAATAAAAAAATTGTAGTCATCATGCCTATTGCTACCAGCCGCTTAGTAATGAAAATTAAGGGTAACAAAGAGGCTTACTAGAAGTAACTTTACTTAGCTTACTTGCTTCTGAAGAGCCTACTAAACAGAGATATATTACTAGGTATACCTACGTTTAAAATAAATACCATAGTATTTATCTAGGTTTGTCCTAGTCTGTTTGTCACCTTTGATGACTTAACGACAAGCTGCTCTTGTAAGTGTTTTTTTTTTTTGAGTTTGCGGTAATTGTTAATTTGAAACAAAGGAAAACAATAAATTAATAAATCTTGTTATCCAAAGGTTGCCTGGAAGAAATCACTTAAAGTGATAAGGCTGCCTTGTTGTGCTATCGGGTAAGGTAAGTTATTGATCTATACAGAAGTACAATAAAGATGTATTTTTAATGTATAATACGCTTTTTAAAAAAACTACCGACTTCAACTTCGAATAAATGGATGACATCTTCATATTTTCTAGTAATTTTGATTTTAAAACCAAACTACTAAGCCGATTTCGATAAAATTTAAATGGGGCCACGTCCAAAAAAAATGAAACATCAAAATCAGTCTTTGATTATATACCCAGAGCTAGTTCCTCCGTGAAATCAGTTCATAATTAGCGGAGTAATCGCGAACATACATACAAAAACATACAGTAGAATTGAGAACCTGCTCTTTTGAAGTCGGTTGAAATTCATGGTAAAATCCATTTACATCACCATTCTACGTTGAGTTCACTGAAAGCATTTAGCATTCGTATTTTATATGTTTAAACCAAGCTCAGTTTTATGATTCTCTTTGCATCTTTTATAGATACAGACTTTTCGCGGTTTTACATATCATAACTTGTTTACGTGATGCTGCTTTCCGTTTGAAATGCACGTTGAACCGATATACAGGGCTACTGCTTACTCGACGCATACCCTGCGGAATCAGGAAGGGCGTCTAACATGCATTAAATGTAAACCCCTTCAACGTATGACCGAAAGATAATAGTTTTCAAGATAGGTATCTATAATTTTAGATATTAAGCAATTTTTGAAAAACTACCCAATTAAAACAAAAAATCGTTTAATTTTAAATATCTTGACTATATTGGGGGGCTTAAATTTGATGCATGTTAGCCCCCCCTGGTCCCGCCGGGAATACGTAGAGTTCCTCGTCTTATGAGGCTCTCGCTCCCAGTCCGCAGCCCTCTCTTAGGCCAGGGAGTGTTCCTTATGCAAAAACGTGCAGTGCGGTGCATTGCACGAGTAGCTTGGGCCATCCCGGCCTGCCCGTATTTTAAGGATCTAAGAATTCTGACGCTACCTGGCATTTTAATTTTCCAAGTAGCAATGTACGCCAGGATCAATCTGGACGCATACGCGGAGCGTGGCTCCAAGCACCACTGTAGGTGCAAACTACCCGCGGTAGGTGCAAACTGTTGACCGTCCCACATTGGAGAAATCTTCTAAGTTGACGCACGTCATGGGTCCAACGGTCTATAATAATCTGCCGAAGGACATCACTGCAGCTCTCAGTCTGCACTCGTTTAAAAACAAATTGAAAAAATGGCTTGTCGAACAATCTTTTTTTTACATTTGACGAATTTAATAAATTTGACATAATAATTGTTTTTTTTTTGTGTATGACCTATCTTTTAGTATTGTATTATGCTTTGACTTTTGTTTGAATATTTTATATAATATTGAAAATCAAGATGAACATTTTTTTTTTAATTATTTTAATTTAGAAAATACGCTTGACTTGTAAAATACACTCTATCAATAAATATGAATAAGATACAAAGGCAATATTAGTGAAATATCTAAGTCACATTTTCTATGATTTATAATAATGTTTTTTTTTTTAATGTTTTATTTATATTTGCCGTGGTTGTGTTGTGAATCCGTCCGCTGGAGCGAACTTCTTAGGTCCTATGGTACTCATCGGGTAATAGAAAACGATCTAGAGAGTCACATGGTAGAGCAATATATTTAACGGCAACGTAAGGAAAGGTCCTTCATAATGTTCGACGTTGAGCCTCATTAACCGAGGGACTGATGGCCGGGGATGCCTGATGGCAACATTCTAGAAAGGACCCGAGATTGATAGAGTCGTGAACCTCGTTCAAACAAAATTATGAGCGTCCGTGGCGTGAGATGTTGAGTTGCTGTATTTGAAATGTAGGATAAATCCTAGCATTGGATACAGTAGGTTGCGCAATGACTTAGATACTGGACATAAATATCTGATCTGAAGATAAGTCCGGAAGCTATACTTGAAAAAAAATTTTTGTAAAAAATACGGACTTTTTATACGTGGGCCTCACTTACATTCTAAGACGCATTGAATTGTCCATATGGGTTGGTTCTCCTGTATCAGAAATCAAAGGTCTATAGTAGTTTCCGCTATGACCTACGGTTCCGAAACGTGGACACTCGCGATTGGATCAGCCCATAAGTAAATAGCTCAGCGATAAGGGATAGGATCATTGAGCTAATATCTATAGAGTCACAATCTTTGAGTGAAAACAGTCACAAAACGTCCAAGTGCCTTTGTACATACCTATACGAAGCGACGGTGATAATGGAATGGACGGGCCCAGCGGTTGCAAATCGTTCAAAATAAGTAAGTCAACACAATCAACCTAGCTAAAAGTATGAATGTCACATTTGCCAGAAAATAGACATAGCAAATCTAATTAATGCATGACAAAAATAGAACACAAGTATTTGTATACTGCTCTCGAATCTCGAATATAACGAGCATACATATACACGAGCATTGACGAATGATTCTCGAAGTCTCTCTGGCTCGTAACATTACGATCGACTCATAATAGCGATTACCCTAACTAATTTATTGCAGTTGTCAATTGTGTTGACAAAATACAGTGATTAATGTGTATTTACTTATGGAATGTGATCCCCAAAATTTTATTGCGAATATTAGTAGTGTTCTTACACTTGGGGAATACACACGAAGGCATAATTTGGATTTATTTGTATTGATTGTTGTATCGTACGGCTCGCATGTCGCAAAGACAGAGTATGACTGACGCGAGTGGAGAGCTGGCGCTCAATTTATAGTCTTCAAAATCCGTGCGTTTATTTCCCGTCCATTCATTTTATCATTGTCGCTGCCTATACGTGCATTACATACTTAGTTCACAATTGTTCGAATGATATGAATTTAGACGTTATGTCGCGTGTATAGTGTTCAATGAATGCTTGAGCGCTTGTGTCTTATCGTAGTTCAAGTCGTTAAAAAATTCGGCGCACTGTATGGCCTGCGCCGAATTTTGGCGCGGATTTTTTTTGCAGGTTTGTGACTCTATTGTTAATTAGCTTAATGGATAGGATCCGAAATGAAGTAATTCGCCAGAGAACTAAACTTACCGGCATAGCTCAGCGTATTAGTAAACTGAAATGGCAGTGGTCTGGTCAATTTCTATTGCAGAATTGTTTACCTTCAGCTCTGGGGTAAATGATTCCTAGAGTGGAGAGTGGAGATCACGAATCGGCAAACGTAGCGTAGAACGCCCTAAGAGTCGTTGGATTGACGATATACATAGGACAGCTAGCTGTGGTTGAAAGCGGTAAGTTGAAGATAGGGTTGAATGGTAAAAATATTGCTCGGGATGATTTAAAGTAGTGAATTTTGGGAGCGGGCCGATTTTCTTCCGTACGCAGACGAAGGCGCTCGTTAGCGTTGTCGAAAGCTCGTTTTTATAATATAGCTCGAGATATAGCTCTCCGTACTTTTAAATGGAACCGTTCACACTGAGATGTAACATTATATTTCCTCTCAGAAGGCCAATCGCGGTGTATAACAATTATATATTATATCTACGAATAAATAAAAAAGCCAGCTTGAGTGTCGAGCTTCTGTGTTTTTGGTAATAAAATTATTTTTATTATACATACTTTGTTCAATTAAAATGCAGATCTACAGCGCGATGCAGTAACTTGACCTGTACAAATGTAAATATAATATTACAGATTTTGCTACAAACATAAACAATCTACAATCACAACCAAATACATCCTTTGTTCAATTACTGTACAAAACTTTTATGCAAATATATCAGAAATGATATTGGAAGGGGCTCACGAAGTTTGTTGTAAAAGCCCCGCCGGGTACCTGTTTAATTTTAAATAAATGTTTGTTACAGAATCCTTTGAGCTCGTTTTAAATTTCCTACGGACTTAATATTAGAGAATTACTAATGCTTTTTACAGTAGCAAGTTCTGTAAGGTCTTTGAAGATTTATTTTAATATCCGTTTTAGGTTTAATAGCTAAAGTTAAAGTAAATAGTTAATGGGTTAAAAATATTAGTGTTCAGGGGCTTGTTATTTATTTAAGCTTCGCATTCATCATTATCAACCGTCTACTGCTAAACATTAACCTACTCGTACTACTGACAAGCCGATTTATGAAAGCGTTATTTTCTTATTATTATTGCAGACTGGTATTATTATATTATCGATAGGCTATAAAAGATGGCTGCACAGGTGAATACTACTGAGTTTCCTCTATGGCTAGTATCACCTTTGGTTCATACCATGCATAGAGATTATCCGTTTTATGCATAAAACACTAAGACCTATTTTATCTAAACCTACTTAAGAAATATTATTGTCTTCTATTTTCAAACTCAATTCGTAATGGGAGGCTTTCTGGCAGCTATCACATAGGTCAGCTGGAACGTTGTTCTACAGCCAAAGTGAGATGGCGCTGACGAGACATGGTTCTCTTTTTTCGCATTTGTTTAATGAAAAAGCAAACACGCTATTATTAATCTGCTTTGCCTATTAAGCTAATCAGGTACAGGTCTCTGCCTTACTCGTCATAATTCTCAAACTGTTTAAGCTATCAACTAAAGCGTTGGTAGCGCGATCTCTTTTTTTTATATTTTTTTCTTCCTGTTCATGCTTTACAAAACAGAAAACTCAAAGTGAAGAAACACTTCATATAAAATATTCAAGAACCTTTTTTTTTATTTTTTGACTTTGCTTCATTCATTCAAAATCTTCAGGACCACAGACTAGGTAGTGATACTATTTAGAATCATGTCTTGTCAACGCCATCTACCGGATTTTTATGAACTAATTGTTTTTTAATTGCCTGTCAGAAAACTTGCTCGAAAGAAATGGACTAAACACTTTTTAACTATATAAAATAGGTTTTAGTGTTTTATACATAAGACGGAAAGGTTTTTTGGACTCATTAAACGTAGGAAAATGTAAAAAACTACGAGCACACGTTATCAAAAGCTTTATATCCTTGACGTTACTTTATCCATCATAACTATCACACTAACATTATAAATGCGTAATTTTGTCGGTATGTATATAGTGTGTATGAGCGTGTGAATTACAATTCATATAGCCTGGGTTAATCATATAGGGTTAAAATAGTCTTTGGTGTGAATGTTTGTTACCTCTCCACGCCAAAACAGCTAAGCGGATTTGGATGAAACTCGGAATGGAGGTAGCTTTTTTATCCGAATAACATATAGGCTTTTTACTATCATCATCAAAATCGCCGTTTTTCAACATCAGGCGGATGAAACCTTTGAGTGGAGTTAGTAAATAATAAAATAAATAATTAGTTCATTATCAGACCTAAGACCTGAAGTAGTGGTAGAGTTGTCGAAGCGGTTTTTTTCTTGTTTTTCTTTGTTTTTATATTTAAAAGTAAATTTGATTTCGCAAGCCACCTGCGTGCTCGCCACAATAGCTAGCAAGGTTCGCCATTGACGGACACGTCAAGGAGGAAGATATAGAACTGCCCATGGTATAATAATATACTCCGCCAGGTATTAAATTAAATTAAATTAAATTGTATTTATTGAGATTAAACACGGTCAGGCCAATTACATTAGAATCTCTCAAAAATTATAATATACAAAAAAGAAAAATAATAATAATAAGGGAATACAATACAAAAACAGTTCAATTACTACAGTTCAATCAAAAAATAATAATAATAAAAGTAAGAAATTCAAATTAAAAATTAACATGTCAAAAATTCATTTAAATGTCAGAAACACAAAGCAAGCTAAAAGTCATCAGAGTCAGAGTTAATCTTATTACATCGATCCCACTGGTCAGTTAAACTTTCACAATATGTCTGGAAGGCTACAACAAGGGTCTTCCAGTTGTCAAATACAATGTCAAGTTCAGTGTTGGCGGCAAGGAGTGCATTGAGGTGGCGGCGGGCGCGAATTAAAGGCGACATAGAGCGGGCCACCGTGCGACCGCTGTTAATATAAAATAAATTATGCCTCTGACCACGCCTATTTGCCGGGAGACCGGGTTCGTTTGGCACGAACAACGTTAACAGGAGGTTATGCAGGTCTATAGAATCGACTGTCCCTCGAAGTACCTTGCAACAGGTAGTGAGCTGTTCGATTAATCTCCTCACCTCCAACGAGCTATAACCAAGCTGGCCGAGCAAGAACTTGGTCGGATACATGTATGGATAGTATCCATAAACCTTCTTGTATGGTATGTCACTCCCGAGCGACAAAAGTCACGTCGGTGACACAAGCCTACGTCATCGACGTGAAATGACCAGTAGCGTGAAATCATAACTCCCCGTTATGTGATTTTGGTTGAAACTATGTTAATTCGTGTTTAACTTGAATCATTTCGCTTGAGCGGACACGAAATGACAATTGAAATGATTTGTGTATTTTATTATTACTTCATAAATTATTAACCGGTTTGATTCCCAATTTTCCAAATTTTGTTGCCATAAAGTGGCAACTGGAGTGACGTAAGCAAGTGTCACTCCCGGAGTAGCAGACCTTGTTTTATTGGATCATGGAGTTGTCGAAGTATCTTCCTCCGCGTCAGTACATCTCGATCCGTCGAGCCAGCTGGTATTGTCGTCTGCTTTGATCACTCACGTAGACAATTACGCAACGGTTTACTGGATAATCCTTCACGTCCTTCGGGACCGGGGTACTTCTTCGACGCGTAATGCGTAGATATATTGAAAACCAATACTGGCTAGATCTCGAAGTAATAATTATGTAGATTGCTTATATATTGTTATAGGCTCATTAATAAGACGTCCACTGTTGGACAAAGGCCTCCCCTCTTAATAGGGAGGGGTTGCCACAATCCCCACGCTTGCAGGCGGCTTGGGGATCGCAGAATGTCGCTGCTGTTAGCCGAGAGGACGCTGCTGCCCGACCTCCACCCTCCGGTAGTTCTGTTCTGGATGCAGTTTTAGGATGAAACTCGGAATGGAGATAGCTTATTTTCCCGAATAACATATTATAGGATACTTTTATATCATCGTCATCACGCGGGTCATCCCGCAGGGCGCAACTAGTCTAACATAAAACTTAGTAAAAAGTAAGCAAAGTAACTAATTGAAAAATGTTTAATTTACCAGATATTAAAATCTACATTAAAACGCTTCGCAAAGGCGAGGCAGCCGTAAAATGTCAGTAAGTAAAGACCCGAGTAGTTTGAAACGTAAATAAGTTTAAGTTAATAGGCTACCGCAGGATCTGTTTACAAAATTGTTAGGGCGAGAGCTCCGCTTCGCTTGGTATGTTTACTTGGTCTGTAAAAATAAAATGTTACTTATTTCTAACTTGGGAATCTGAGTAAGTGAGCGTCAAGCGTAAGTTGGCCTGTGAATGTCCTTTGTTACTTGTGTTATGCATCCTTTTTAGTTATTGTTGCATTGTCTCAATTGTCGACATAAACATTAAACATTCTTGATGCGTGATTTTGTATGGAATCAGAATTATATTTACATGTTTGTGTTGCAAAAACATATTTTATATTTAGCATAAATAATATTTTTATAGACCACTCTGGACTTAGGCAAAACCTCGGAGGGTGATTGGGCCATATCCATCACGCTGGCCCATTTGCGGGTTGGTAAATGTAATATTGTGTGACCTGGGTATGTCCTAAAACTGCATCCAGAACCACCGGAGGATAGGCAGCAGCATCCTCTTGGTTAACGGTGGTGAGCATTCTGCGATCCCCAAGCCGCCTGCCAAGCATGGGGATTATGGCAACCCCTCCTTTCTAAGGCCTTCGCCCAGCAGTGGACGTCTTCTGGCTGAAGAGTGAGTGAGTGAGTGAGTGAGCGTCACGGCTCTCGACGATCGAAATATCAACATGTTAACTCAATGACACAGAGGGTCGAGATCCACAGTCTGAATGGTTCTTGACCCGACAAATCTCTATGGCCATTCATCGCGGGAACGCGGGCGTTTTAGGAACTTTCGGCCAGGATTTGGTGCGCGGTATTTGAGTAGGTAGGCCTATAAGTGAAATAGAGAAATTACTGGGTATGATGAGATTTAACATCTTATATCTCAGGGTGACGAGCGCGGTGCAGTGGGGCGCAGGATTGTGTTCGCAGGTTCACAATTCTGGTACTGCTACTGTTAGTGACAGGCGTGACGCTTATCACTAGGCGAACGTCTTGTTCGTCTCGGCACTTTATTAAAAAACCACTCTATCGAAATCTAGATAGATTCTTTTTATTAGGTTTTTTGTAATCTCCGTTTTTGTAAAGATCATAGTTATACAGTTATTCGGTCGATCTAAAAACAAATAAGGGCATTGTGTTTATTTTCGCTTCTTTGTTATTTTTTTATGGTTTTTCACTCTAGTAAAGAATTACTCTCGTGTCCATCTCACCGAGAGAGTTAGGTGTAATAATAAATTATTGATTACCTCAGAATAGCTTGTCCCTTACCTCACACTTTTTATATTTATAGGGGACTACAAACTATAACAAAATACATAACTATGGTAGATGAGTAAACCTCAGCGGAAAGGTTATTTAAGGTTTGATATAATTAACAAAAATTAAGTATTTCATAACCTGCTCTCTCTTTCTCATTATCTATCCCTCTCTCTCAATCTCTCTCTCTCTCTCTCTTAAATTTATTTATTTATTGATAGCATTTTAGTAGCCAATTTCAAAACAAACGCGATGTCCTCTTGATGGTAACTGATAAATAAATAATAGATAGCGCCTATTCTGTCCTAAAACACAATGTCCGAAGTCTTTTGCTGCGTAGTTTCATTTAAAAGATAAAATACGATCTACGAAGTCGATTGCTACGACGGACGACGTAGCATACCTTTTGAAATTGTTTCAAAAACTCAATTAAAATCAAAAAGCGGAGAGTTTAATCAGCCCGAGGGCAGAAATCTTTGTTTTTGACAGTTTTAATTAATTCCTACCTACCCAGGAACTATAGTGAAATAATTAATAGTTAAACGATGTTAGCTGCTCTTTGTTTGTGCAAAACGTTAATATATGTAGGTACCTATTTATAGATGATAAGTAGGTACATTAAGCTTCATTTTATCCTTTATTACTTTTTCTAACGAATATTTTTTTACTTTTTATATTTATTTTATCGTATCCTTTTTTATTTTATTTTTATTAGAAGGAACCTGCGTTCACTCCAAATCTGTCCATATAAAAAAAATGACTTTTCACACAGCGCCATCTAGCCCAGAATTAAGCAAAGCTTGCAGTATGGGAAATGATAGCCAGTTTTTTTGCAAATACTTTCTTATAATGCACACAACATCCAGGCACATTCTACTCTTATACGTTTGTATTCAGTTTAAATGCGAATTGTTTTATCATAAATAGATCAACTTGTCTGGTGATTAGCGAGTGGCCGAGGGATGAACCGTCGATCTAGAAGACATCTATTCACTCTAGCCTTGAAGAGGCCTAGACTTATTTTTAGTTATTGTCCGACTATAAATGTTTCACCAAAATTTAACTAATGTTAAAGTAACGGTGCAGTGAATGATGGTTCATATTCTTTTCAAACGTAGTCAATTTCTTTTATTATTATTATTATTATCTAGAATTGGTCTTGGACTTGGTCTTGGTTGGCTTGGACCTCTTCTCCGTAATCTCTTGCTCTGTCATTAGATGCTTGGCGATAGATGTTAACTTGAAAATATTAGCATAGGCGATTTATATTAGAATACCTATCATCACACAAAAGTGTAAGAAAGAACTCGATACGTACTTTAATTATAAACTTGTGATATAGTTTCACAGAAATTAATTCCTACGGAACTAAATTAATGTGTGTAAATGGGGTGATATGAGAACAAAAACGGAACGTCCACGAATCAGTAGTTTGAAATAAAAGCCTTAAAATGTAGTTGATAAGGTCGATAATAGTCTCAACATATTAAAAAGACATAGACAAGAAAACATAATAAAAAAAACAATAAAATATATGAAAACATGCGCCGGGCTTTTTCCACCGCCAATGTTGCAGCTGTGCTCGAACCGAGCGGTCTTGCGCGTGATGATGGATGATGTCTTTTGCCATTGTCTCTAATGGAACAAACTATACTGTTTAACATATCTGATTATGTAACGTTTGTTGATGTCTAATAAATTTCATTTCATTGCCTTTTGCCTTGGAAGTTAGGACGGCCCCTTGTATGGGACGCAACTTGCGTCGATACTTTGACACCGTTTCATCTTCCTGAGACACAGAGCAGGGCTGGTGCGGCGGCAAATTCGGCGGAGCAGCACAAGCGGCGCAAATATGCTAACCTCGGCAGAGGTGACATATTTGAGACATTGGGTCCGTGGGGACCGGGGCCTCATCATCTTTACAAAAATATATCCGAGCGCCTGGCGACGCGTGATCAAAATGCTGGCGTTTATTTGGCCCAACGCATAAGCATTGCCATCCAACGTGGCAATGCCACCAGCATGCTGGGTACGCTGCCGACTGGTACTGCTTTTGAGCATTTGGATTGTCTCTAGACTTTCATCGATCTGGATACAATCCTTTTGTTTTTTTTTTATAGTAGGCTAAGTAGTCTTTGTAATTTGTTGTAGTTAATAAAGGCTTATGCTTGGAGGATCTAGCTCAAGGGCTTATGCAAGTAAAAAAAGAAAACATATTAAAAACAAACGAACATCAAATCCTGATTAATTTTGCGAAAACAAAGGAACGCGGATTACGTACTCCATAATAATAATCCGTAGGTACTCCATAAACATATTTTTATTGAGGAAAAAACAAAAAACTGTTTTAAGGAAACAAAATTAAATAAAGATTTAGAAATTAAAAGGCCAGATCGCCCCTATAGCATCACGCTCATTGAGCTAATCACACTGCGTTTTTTAGCAGATACAGTAGAATCACAGACGAATCATTTGGAACTTATAAAATTCAGACAATAGGATAGATGACTGATGTTTAAATCGTTGAAACCAATAGCTTTGATGAAGAATTTAAGTAAATATAGTATGTTTATTGAAAAAATAAGTTAAATCGGTTAATAATGTTCTGATATATAAGCGTTTAAAGTTTTTGTTAGAGACAACTCTGTCCCATTCCCACAAAACAAAAAATGACGTCACGCCTTACTTGTCAGAATAGAATTTATATGGCGTACTGACAAGTGACGTCACGATTTGCTGTTTCCTCTCTCTGTCTAGCATGATATTAAAATGCTTATAAGTTGCTTATTTTTGATCAGAATTTCATATTTTTGTCATTCATCAGCTATATTTATGGGCCACATTTTAATAGGACAATAAAAAATACCAGCTATCTAGCCTATTTAGAAATTACAAGTTTACTACAAATAATGTAATGATTATGTCTGCATCAGTTTAAAGTAACGTAAAATATCATTGGGTTTAAATATCAGACGCGGCGAGGAAGTTATAGGCGTGTCGTAAACAACTCGTCAATATATATGCATTTTCCTAGTAACCGGGAAAACCCAATATCGGAAGCCATATATATATTGCAACTGACCTACGCAAATTTTTGCATCCCGTTTAAAATATAATTTTAATTCTAGATGCCCAGTTTGATTCGATACTTAATTAAAATGTCTGCTTACACTTTGATCATCTCATGGTATAATAATATACTCCGCCAGGTATGGCATTCAGAGTGCCAAGGTCACGTGGGTGACACAAGCCTACGTCATCGACGTGAAATGACCTGCAGGGCTAACATGCGCACCGCGAGAAAATTTTGTCGTGTCTTTATGTCGTGCGAAAACGAGACAAACTTATACAGATTCGTAGCCTTGTCCTGTTTTTAAGAATCGAGAAATGTTTCTCGCGGTGCGCATGTTAGCCCTGCAGGCCCCTAGCACGCGCCGAGGACTAATTGGTTTTCCCCGCGCGGGAAAGTGATAAAGCTAGAATATCGATACGTCTGTCTCGTTTTCGCGGGGAAAAAAGAGAGGATAGACGTTTATCACGGCTCGCGTGCTAGGCGGGCTGTAGCGTGAAATCATAACTCCCCGTTCTCCGTACTTATATTACTTGTGGGAATCCCATAAAACTATGTGATTTTGGTTGAAACTATGTTAATTCGTGTATAACTTGAATTATTTCGCTTGAACGGACACGAAATGACAATTGAAATTATTTGTGTATTTTATAATTACTAAATTTTTAACAGATTTGATTCCCAATTTTCCAATTTTGTTGCCATAAAGTGGCAACAGGAGTGACGTAAGCAAGTGTCACTTCCGGAATAGCAGACCTTGTTTTATTGGATCATGGATTATCAACCAATAATCGGCGTAGCACTGCTACAATAGTCTACGCTGTAGAAGAACAGTTTTTAGGCTGACATAACTTAAACTAGCTAAAATATATATATGTTGCAGAGTATTATAAAGAAATGGAGTAATTTTTTATGACTTATTCCGCTGTTTCGCCTAAAATTATAGAAATCAATATCTGTCATCAATTTGTGCACCTAGACAAAATTGACCTATTTGAATTATTCAAACAGCTAGTGAAAGCCATTTCAGTACGTGATTTTCCTAAGCGCCTATTGTAGAGCAGCATTGTATCGACATCGTCGCTTTAGTATGCAAATCTCTTTAATTATAATGTTCCATACAACATAGTCTATAGAATAAGCGTAAGATATTCTTCGTTCATTTTGTTAAAGTCCTTGGAAAAATAGGTGTTACTTAAGAAACATCGTTAAGCTTTTAACGCTGTAGTTCTTATCAAAATAAAACATCGAGGCAACTTGCTTTAAAAACATTTTTTTTATTTACGTTTTCTCCAAAGTTAATCGTGGTTACGTTAAAGTAGGCGTCGTTGGCGAAAGTAAACGTTATAAATTTCGGTATAAATATAATTTCGTCCATAACATGATAATAAATAATTATGTGTCTCTATTATCAGAGATTGTGTCATTACAAAGGCAAATTTTTTTTTCTTGCATAAATTTCCATTTCATCCAAATTTGAAGGCAGAAAATACCTTCCGCCGAAACATTCTCGGCGACCATTAAAATTATGTTACGATTCGTGCGTGACCACACATAATAAGGGCTGCAAATTACTTTTCTTGAAATTAGCACGAGTTTTATATAAAAATCCGACTAGGAACGGTCTCAAGTTCCTGTCATTACGTAAATATAGACGTAGCTGGAGGGAACGTTCATTTCAATGTTTCATGTAACCAGGAGAGACAAGATTCGCAATCCGAGCTTTAACTCTTACCTGTTGAATGTGCAAATACTTTCTACTTATTTGTTTAGCTAATAATACATTTCAGTTAATAATTTGACAGATATTTCGGGCGCTGCAGGTGTATCCTAATTATTATACATAAACTTACTATTATGATTAGGATACCTATCACCATACCCTTAAGCATAGTTTGCTGTAACATATTTTTAATAAGCATCATTTTTATTAATTGGATTACTGTAATACTTAATAATATTGTAATTATAAGGGTTTATTAGATAGGGTTATAATTTATCTAGACTTCGGATAATACGCATGCCTGTAGAAATGTTTCGCCTCATGTAATAATGTACAAAATATTTATAACATTGAATGAAGTAACTCTAGCGAAGTCGGTTACTCACATTAATTAATATTGACAGGGGCTTAAAACTAATTAATAAAAGCACTCACCTGCGTTCGGAACTCGACGCAGCCGACGACGCCACTACAATATTTTACGCGACGATACAATTATTTTGATCGAAACAGGATACAAACATCTAACCAAGTAGTCAACAGTTACCACAGATAAGTTTCAACAACAGTTCTAAACGTTTAAATTTCTATAAAATTTCAATCTATCGTAACAAGTTACATCGCGCCGCGACATCGTGTCGTCCGTAACAATAATAACACCGATAGGAAGACCAGAAGATCGTGAGAGAAGGCAGAGAGGAAGCGAACAGTAGGCATCACAGGAAGGTTACAAGAAGAAAACGAAGCGAGGATACTCTAGAAGGCGAAAACACGCGCGACTCGGCTGGGTATGGAAGTGAGATTCAACAAGTGGTTCGAGGCAGCGGGCGGCGCGGGCCTCCGGAGGAGCTCGCGGCGGGAATGTCGCCCGCCTTCCCGACAGCCAGGGCGGCCGCTCGGGCAGGGCGGCTGCGCGTGTGTGCGCCCGCTCCCGCACAACCTTCATTGTTGCAACCTCCACGGTGTGCGAGTCTGTGTCCCGGCGTCTTTGTCCGCGGTACCTGCGCCTGTGTGCGTAGTGACGCCTACGGGTCTGGAGTATACAGGTGAGCCCCGGGACTCCCGAGCCCTTTACCACAGAATAAACGTAGTAAGTATCGCGCTTCGTGCTGTTTATGAGCTCGGACAGTATGCTCTATTGAGCCAGGGTTGTACTTCTTACTTAAGACTAACTTCGTCAGCGTCGATCTATAGATGCTAAGTCTTTTATTGTGAATCAGATCGAACGAATCTTGTAGCTCTTGAAAATAAATACTGAAGCTCAGGGCCCGATCCAAGGGAAGGCGAGACGGAATGCCCAGAGCGACAAAAACGTGGGGCGACAAAATTAAGGGCACCGGGCGATTGCACGGAGTCCTCAATTCTCTTTAGGAGAGATGTTTAAAAGCCTGCCAAAAAATATTTTTCTAACTATTTTATTTTTTATGGTTTTTTATTCCTACAACGCGACATTTTAGGGGAATACCATTCCCTATTATGCAATTCCAACAATATCACATAATATACACGGTGCTACTAGGGAGCGGTTGTGAGGATGTTGTAGGTATACAAGATAACAAACAACTTATATTGAAATTATTTTGAAAAGTCACGAAAAAAAACCAGCTGTTCCATACACTTTATCACAAGATCTATGAGCATTTTGTATGGAAGAGCTGTTTTATTTCCGTGACTTTTCAAAATAATTTCAATATAAGTTGTTTGTTATCTTGTATACAATACTCTCACGACCGCTCCCTAGCCAATTAAGTAGCACCGTGTATAACACCCCATCTTTACAATAGCAAGCTCATGAATGTTTTATAATGTTTTAATGTAAAGGGCGGCGAATATAATTTTTGCCCGGAGCGGCTAAACAGCTAGTTCGGGCCCTGCTGAAGCTTACATCGTATAGCTATCATGCCTACCCAATTATTTCTATGTCTAGATTAGATACGCCTGAAATCGTAAGACTAATTTCTCTTTGACAAAAGGTCAACGCCATCTCTCGGATTTCGCGGTCAGTACGTGCAGCGCCAGTAAGGCGTGGTAGAAGAAGCGCAAACTGTACGAAACTAGAAAAACTTACCTGTTAACTAAAAAATATTTTTTGTGTTAAAGCAAGTTTAGTTTAACTTTAAATGTTGACTTACTGGTCATAGGAAAAGCCACCTTTTGTTTACTGCACTTAGAAATATAATTCGTACAGCCCTTCGCCACACATTTTGGCATTTTACTCTCAAGTAATCACGTCGGACGTGCGTCGCAGACTGTGCCGGCATCGGTGTCAATGCGTTTCTTTGACACCGACGAATGGGCGACATTTTAAAATGGCGTCCAACCCGTCCCTACTATGTATGTCTATGTGCCTACCTATATTTAAGTCCCCTCGCGGAAAACGGTTCCGGCGTGGATTTTTCTTTGGGTTTTGTTACTGTTTCTGTGGCTTTGTGTATTATATGTGCTGCTTTACAGTCAAATAGCTCGGTGAGCACAACCTGCGTGCTACATTAGCGCTTGTAAGTTCGCTCGCGGTTCTAAATGAACGAATTTGCATACCTACTACGTTACTTCTATCGTAGAAGTACTCGGGTAATTCAATTTGTTCTTATAGTAATAACTAACTGAACTGTTCTTGAGGTTTAGAGCATCAAGGGCATTATTTTTATGTATGGATACTTGCGTAAGTAAGTACCTGCGTACTTATACTTGTAACACCCCCCCTTTATATTTTTTCTTTTTTATTATTATTTTATTTGTTTTAAATTACTAATGATCTGTTTTAATTATAACGACGCCTAATGCCTAATGAATGTTCAGCTGAGTGCTTAGCTACCTAATCGTATGTTCTATACCGGGTGTAAGGTTACTCCGACTTGTTAATTGCCTACCGTACGACGTGTCTATTTATTTATACCTATGATTTGATATGGCCAAGTGATCGTCTAAGTCAGGACTCTACGTTGTGATCCGTGAAAACCCTAAGTTTTAGTGATTTGGGATGAGTACGTACCTACTATATACTTTTACATGCCTATCTTAGCTTCGCGACCTACTTAAACTGAAGTAAAGGATGTCAATAGATAAAGCCGGTATCAAAATGTATCAAGAAAACCTAATATTGCTATCGTAGAATAATAAGGCGTTAAACCGTTTGTGGATGTTAATTCACTTATAATATAGTATTTCACACGATGGAGTAATGGTAAGCGCGTCTACAGTATACACTTTCGTCCTTAATATTACTATCAAAATATGAATAGCCCGTAACTTATTTACCGAACACATCTACCTTTTAAGCTAGTAAGTTTAGTATTAGAATTTCGACTGTATTAGAAATGTAATAGGCGCTCTTACGGTTTATAATTTCATTCATACTGTTACCAACACCTGCATGATATTATGATGCTATAGATTGTTATCAACCTACGTAGATATCTTTTTACATACCTACGATCTACATAATAGCTAGAAGTTATAATAAATGTAGGGAAAACTATTGTGAGGTTGAAACTTCATAAAATTACTAGTAAATTTGAATAGTGATGATTTGAGTTAGCTGACTAATTATGCTAATAATATATTTGTGGCTAAGGAAAGACGCCCCTCCAGTCGCGCCTTCCAGTTTGGTTCTTCCTTTGACTTGGGCACCAATCCTCCACATAAGGTGTACATAAAAATGGGACAATGATCATGGATCATTTTACCTGTGGAAAGGGACAAGAGGACTTAATCTTTTAGCAAGTCTATCTGTGTGTCATTGTCTGTTGGTAAAACCATTCAAGGGAAGACGTTCATTAAAAATCTTTCAAAAACCTTATCCCTATAGTTATTGAAATAACTAAGGATCTTCTCTTTCATACATCAATCTTTGGTTTAAATGAGAGGCTCCAAGATCTTTTGATCGAGGTCTCTCCTGCTGAACTCCAGCGTCGCCCTGCCTATTATTGTCCGACCTGAAATAGCAAGTATAATAAGTAATCAATGATAATAATAACCAGTACATCAAAGTAACCGCAATAACCGCGTAAACCTGGTTAACCCTAATGTAACATTGCTATAGTTTTACAAGAGTAGGTATTATTATAATCTCCGCCGAATCCCGCATGTCTAGCAAGTCCAACACAATTATGTGTGTATTATATTATGTATGTATAACTTTTACGTTATAACTTCAAATTGACGGTCTTGATGGAACTTCCTTTCAAGATGATAAATATGAATTAGCTAGCAATTTACTAACGTGACATGGAATGGGCGCCTCTCCTCTTTTGTAAGAATCAAGGGTAACCCGAACACTTTCGGCTCGTTCATGTATAAGTAGATAGATTGCTATCACGGGACCCTTTTATGGTACCCAGTTGATATTCGATTATGAATAGAGAGAGAAGTTCCCTCATGATGACCACAACTTGAAGGTACAGGTAACTTGACTTCTTTTGTCAACATTTTGGCGTGAAAATTAGATTTCGTTAATTAATCATGTTGGACCTAGCTAGCCAACATAACGAATCCACTTTTGTGAATAGTTTGAACGGCTTTATTTTAGTAGCCTATCTGTTCGCGTGATTCCGTGCTTACTGGTGCATCTAGGTTTGGTAACCAAGTCTAACACATTTTAGTGTAATTACTTAAGTATTATTATACTTCAAATCGCCAGTCAGATAAGACTTTCTTCCATAAAGAAAATAGGTATGTTTATGTATTACGGATATGGACCAGATCTCAGACCAGACAGTGATCCGCTCAATTAGTGACATAGTATGGGCGCCTCTCCTCTTTTCTAAGACTTAAGGGTAACCCGAACACTTTCGGTTCAACTTGCACATGATTCAGTCAATCAATTGCCGAGTCCTAGATCCAGCTATGGAGTCTAGATTATTATAGGTTACGAATAGATAGAAAGTCCATCATTTTGACTTAAAACTTGAAGTGACAAATTGAATTCTCTCGTCAGTAATTTAGTATGGAATTTATATTCCTTGGATAACAATGTTAGACTCAGTAAGCAAACATTATGAATTTACTTTAGTGAATATTTTGAACCGCGCCTATTTATTTATTCGCGTGTTGATACATAAATTATTTTCCCGACGGAAACAAACGTTCGCTGTTTAGTTGTTTGAATTACGTAAATAGGTAGGTATATACCTATGTGGAACGCCTTAAGATTTTGAGTCGGTCGGCCTACTTGCCTACTAATCCTAGGTTCCCTACGATTTGGAGTACCTTCCTATGTAATAGAAGACCTAACCAACCTAAACCAATTTTAAAACGCGTTACCTACCTACTTGCGACTTACACAGAGAGGTTTTCTAGAGTTTCGCAGTGCATTACGACACCACTGGTGAATGTCCAGATTGTAGAAGAATTTGGGTAGTGTAAATGTGTGGATGGGGTGGGTGTGTAATATTCCTGTAAGGATAAAGGTGTACCTGGCATTCTACCTGCTATGACCTACACCTTAAATGACGACCCTATTCTACATAAGTTTCCCACTACCCCGAGATATGAATCTCACCGGTTGGTTCCCACCTTCCAGGCAGATCAAAGCACTTTCACTGTCCTTGCCGCTAAACGATCCTATAAGTTTGAGTGGCGAGCTCCAAGCCTAAGAGCCCCTAGCACCCTACAAATAACGACAGCTGCTATACGCCCAGCATCTGTAGGTATTTTACTATTCGCGCCCGGCTTCGCGTACCGCTCTTAAATCCAGATACCTTGGTGCAATTATGGCGTGACAAGCCAACCCGCAGCTCCGGGTTGTTTGTCCCAAGGCCGAAGGAAGGAAGAACACCACACAAAGGAGACCAAAAAGGGTAGACCACGCTTAGTTGTATAAGCGCGGACATAACCTTCCACATACTGTCTCAAGCATATGGCCTAACTATTTCCCAACTAAAAACCACATGTACCTACAAGGTAAATAAGGCCAGAACTAGTTACTTTGGAACTATTGTTCTTATAACAGCAGAGACCATATTTCTAAGCTTCCACCCCTCGCGTATAATTAAATTATTAAATTTATTTTATGAATTTATTTTGTATCCATCCAAACGAGAATCGCAACGCCAGATAGGCTACCCGAAGGTACTGGGACATATACGATCAGGCCAGGAGTGAACACAAAACAATTCTTCAATTCACAAATCAACGAATCCACTGTTTTTCTTTTTTTTTTGTTTTCCCTCATTAATACACCTAATAAAATCGAGTTACACGCACTACTTAACTCTGCCATCTCGCCCAATAACTTTACTCTGACACCAACAGCAACTTTAATACGTCGGTTTTGAATACCACACACAGGTGTTTAGGTACGTGCGCTTAAATGGGCGTCGGCTATGTTTGAGAGAGAAAAAAGTAGTGCGACGTTATTTTAAACCGCGTGATTTTAACTCGCGAACAACTGCATTTACAATCAAATTTTACACCACAACCATTTGATTAAAATTCACTTTAGTTAATTTAAATTTACGATGACGAACAAAAGGTAAACATGGTCTCCGAAATTGACCTACACAAGATAATAAGACTCAAATAACACAATCCGCGCATCTCTCCAAGACCAGCTTTTATGTAACAAATCGATAGGGAATATCACAAATATTAAACCACTATGAACACTGTTTCACTATTTAAACGTAAGTATTTCTAGTCAGTAAATAATTCATTTAACTGAGTAGAGTTAGGCAAAGATGCCTTTTATAATAAGAAAGTAATTAAAAGCACGCGAGAGCTGATCGAGGAGCGGGGGCGGAGCAAACGGACGTGAAGCTGCCTTCACAGTTCGTCGCTGAATGTCCTATTGAGCTCGCCGCGGGGCTTTTATAATGTGGCGGCAAGTTGGTTGATCTCCGCTCGCTGCCGCCGCCAAAGAGTCGCACATCGCGCGGTGCCCCTTTGTGCCTTGTTGCACTATTCTAGCTCTTTTAAAATATCTGTATAGCTAGAGGTGCGTACGTATAGCATATAATTTCATTTCGCGCGTGTATTTATATTATTTTTCCGTAGATTATTTTGGAACTAATACAGTTCGTTTGAAGGCATTAGTTAGGTTTAATTTATAGGTAGGACTCCGTGAATTAAGACGGGGCAGAACTCAGAACCGTCACAGCGACCCCCAAAATTTACAAGATGATAGCCTTAATCGAAGTAAATTTTTCCAATATCAATACCATAATTTAATTCACGGAAGATTCAATGATAATCCCAATAAAATCTTATAGGTAATTTCAAAGAAAATTAAAATCTGAGAATGCAAAGTGCAAGATTAAAATTTGTCAGTATCAGAGTTTCAACTATCTATGTGTGGAATAATGTAAGTGTTATTTTTTTTTTCTATCACAATATGATATAATGTGTTTTTAAACCAACTGAAAATAATCGTCATAAAACCTCAATCTCGAAGTTTGATAACATATCGACCATAAAGTAAATTCTCCTTTCACAGGAGCCACCAACCTCTGCTAAGGAACCTGGTTGTGAGTCAGATCAACCCTAATAGTAGCGCATCGACATCTAATGCCAAACCTCAATTCCAAGAATTTACCATCTAGTCCCCGATGCACCCCTTCCAAATTCTAGGGACCCCAAAGGCAAAATGGAGTAGATACCGTATAGTGTCTACATTCCACTAAGAGACGAAAATTATAATCTAATTATTTTCAATTGGAGAATGTGGAGTGTACCAGTTCAAGTCTTCATACCCTGTAGAGTACAAGATCTTTATGAAATCAACGTATGTTGATGAATAGCCTCCTGGCCTAACCTAACACCAAATCTCCTTCATAAAGATCAATTTGATAAGTGATCCCCCCCCGAGTCAACCCTCCGAGACTGACAAACCGTTTCCAATCCCAACAGTATTATCGTCCTAAGTCCCTTCCTAATAGAGTGTCCCTAGCTCTAACACATATACTACATACACCTCACATTCATCACTCATTTATACTATGAAGAAGCCCTAATCTAATTTTGTAGAACATTCTCTTTCAGAGCATGTTTACGCTGCCTGCACGCCAACTTACGACATAACACTATCTTCCAGAAGGGAAACGAATAAATTTTGCACATTCCCCTTACACCCTGTATATAATTTACATCCCTACTATTTGAAAACCCGCTCTAATTCACGTAATGGCTGATATAATATATAATTTTTTGTACTCAAACTATACCTTCAAACGAATGTTTTTTTTTTTTTTTTTTATAAACCCAAAAGAATTTTATTTTTATTTTTATTTATTACAATCTTTATTCATTTAGTTAATATTCAAATTATTCGACCCCCAGACTATAATTATTTAAATGACTAGCAAAATACGACCCATAATTTATTTAAGTTTCCTTTTGTTTTATTATTATTTTGTATTATTAACTTGTATTATTATAATTCGTCATTACGCACACTGTTATCTTTAAAGCTTACCTAGTTGTGCATAACTCACCATAACAATTTTAATGTCGACCGAGATTCGAACTTACGACCATTTGATTCTAAATCCGCTGATATTATTATTTAACTGTAAAGCTATTACTAATCATAACATTACGCTACAATTAAAAGTATTACAATTCACAAAAGCACCTTCCTATTATATCGTTACAGTTGGGTAAATACATGCACACCGAAATTTAACCATTTTAAATATCCTTTATTACGAAAATAGAAGTCTAAACTACAGTACAATACTCACCTCTTACTTACCTCACTTTACCTTACCTTTACCTCACCATACTAAAGTATGGTTACATTACCTTACCTCCAAAACATACCTTACCAATTTTTATTTTTATTTTTATTAATATCCCAGGAAAAAAAAACAAAATAACACACGGAGGAGTGAGTTACCACACTCCTACTTAACTTTCGGAAATTGACCCGGCTAACAATTGAACGTTAATTAACGCATATCGCATACAATCGGAGACTGCCTATTTTATTTTTACGCACTTACTTTACCGCGAACGCATATTCTATTCATGGTTTTTATTTTATTTAATAATATTCAAAATATTATACGTAACGAGTCAATAGCGAATGGCGATTTCCTATTTTCTCGAAGTTGCTAAACCTTTGCCTATATATATCTTTCTTCTTTTTTTTTTTTGTTCCCTTCCTTTATTCCATCGTGCGAGTTTTTTTTTTTGTACAGTTAATGCCCTTAAGAGAATGGACTAACCCTGTATACACATACATTATATAAATACAAACAAGCGACAAGCTACCGTAACCTATAAATTTAATGTTCCATTATAATTTTTTATTTTACTAATTTACCGCCAATTATACAATTATTTCAACACAACTATGTTGTAGGTACAATACCGTAACAAAAGCCCCGTTTCCCCATCATTACTATTATTTGTTTCATTTTTATTCTAGAAAGTTTTCACTTAAGATTTTAGTCTAAGTAAGTTAAGTACATACACACATTCCCAATTTAACTAACCGCCCTACTGTAAATGTAGTTATTATTATTATTTTCCTCGACACCGCCAAGTGAATGGAACGTTCTAAGCCTCAACTAGCAAAATAATTAAAACGTTGATGATGATGATGATGATAATGATGATATACTAACTGTGAATAAGACCTAGTTTTTTGTTCCCGCTGTACTGTGCTTGCTTTCGTACTAAGACTTACGTAAAAGAAAATCTTAATTTAATCCCGAGTTTTGATTTTTGGTATACCTATTATTAGACTTTGTTCTGTGACATTACTTTACACTGAATACTCTAATAACAGAACAATCTATTTCTTTATTGAGCTTTCAGAAATATGTGAGTATTAATAATCCGATTTTATATTTCCCGCATTTTCATATTCATAAGAATCTCCCGCGCCGCCGCTGCAATAGAGTACGTTGTCACAGAATAGGTATCAGTAATTGTGGCAAACGCGTCCTGCCTAGTTTATTTTTCGTTTCCTACTTTATATGCACGTAGATAAAGCTTGTTTTTGCCAAATGTTTAACTATTACTGTCCTAAGATGTGTTCTATACCTACTTTAGTATTTTCGCGATCTATCCTGCTGATTCATCGTAATTAACGTAAAATATGGACTGACAGACAACCTAGAATACTTACTCCGCTTCCATAACTTATATGTATTATTTTTATTACCGAGTGAGCGTAAAGACGTTACTTTAAACCGACTTCAAAAAGGAGGAGGTTTTATGTTCGATTGTGTAGGTTATTATTATTTTATTTTGTACGTCCTACAATTCAAAATAATCGGATCTTTTTAACCGACCCCCGGACTATTAAACTTTTAAGTACCTTCTTTTAGTATTTGCCTATCTTGACGAGTTTGATTCAAATACGTTCTAACAATACCGAACTAATCCGTTACTTTCGATTAACCTATTATTAAGAGTGACTTTAAAATAAGTAGATTGAACGAATCGAACTACCTATACCTACTACATCCCAAATCACGCGTTTCCATTTCAGACGGCAGCAAATTGTGTCCAAAAAGCTAGACCTTTTGGACACTAACCCTATGTATACGGAACCTACTACCATTATAATATTATTATACTAACATACTCTCCTAGTTTAGTTTACTACACATCATTATGATAAGTACTAGCCCATCTACCATCTGTCGAAGAATCTAGTCGCTCATAGAAGTACGTATTAACTAAAAATGGGTTATAATAAATATTGACTGCCTTAGTTTAGTTAGTAACATGTCTGCCCTAGAGTGCGCGGGTTCGATTCCTGTCCCGGAAAAACATTCATGAGACGAAACTAATGCCTGCTATATGTCTAGATTTTCTATGTATTATAAAATATCATTAAATTTAATGAAGTTAACTGACACTGTCATTTATTTTTGACTAATTATTTAAATTAAGCTATTTTATTGAGAATGATAATTATTTATTTATTATTAGTAAAATGACTACCCTAAAGTCCCAATTTAACATGAGGTATAAATAGACGAACTTATTATAACCGTGCTAATTTTTCCCTTATCATATTTTTTTTTGATGTTATGTTTACGACAGGCGCTCCGCTCCGTATACTGCTATTTTGAAATCTAGGTATTATATTGTTTTACAGTGTGTCATCGTGTTCAGATAAATATTAGCGTAAAGTGAAGTGTGATGAAATGATCTTTACATTGCTACTGTTTGGGTAACTATTCTTACGCCCAGATGATACATAACTAATGTTTACACCGCAACTAAGTATTGAGAAAAAGACTTTAGTAAAATGACTACTCGCTATTTTATCGCTAAGAACGACCTCCTATAGACAACTTACGGTATGGAGAAGATAGTTCGCATAATAATCTACCTATAGCTTGAATATCATAGTTACTTCAATCTACGAATTTATTGATTTGACGCTAATCTCCTACTAATTTATAATAGCACAATCTTACGCTTTGGTTTTGCTCAAGTTTACTCGCCTGGCATTTCTATTTACGATGTCTTATAACTAGGCTTTGTATTTTTTAATTAGAAACATGCCGATCAATATTATACCTATAAACGCTCGATAATAACGCAGTTTTACTTTTATCTATGTTTGTTTTCGTGATTATTATTACCGTCCTACTAAAATGTTATATTGAATATTTTATTGTATGCTAACGAAAAGTTCGCAGGTCTATTAGTTTCCGAATTTAAACAAGTGTCTTATTACATGAAGGAAGCGTAGAAAGACCCTTGAAAGCAGTTGTAATCTTTTGAGTTCTTAAGTGTAACTGTCATAGTATATTATAAGTACTAACGTCCTAAGTGTGACTAGGTAAACTATTTGTGTATGATGTCTATGTGAAACGAATTGAATGTGTCGAATTGTAGTACAAGTACTTAGAACCCTTACAGCTAGAGCTTCTAACCATAACTTGACTGTTCTCCCGTGCGAAAAAGTTGAGTATGAACTTAAAGTGTGTAATAATAGAGAAACCCAAGTTATCGCAAAATAAAACCGCAAACCTACTTAAAGTAAAAGTCCGACATCCTGGTCACGCACTTCAAATTGTAACACCCCCCCTTTATATTTTTTCTTTTTTATTATTATTTTATTTGTTTTAAATTACTAATGATCTGTTTTAATTATAACGACGCCTAATGCCTAATGAATGTTCAGCTGAGTGCTTAGCTACCTAATCGTATGTTCTATACCGGGTGTAAGGTTACTCCGACTTGTTAATTGCCTACCGTACGACGTGTCTATTTATTTATACCTATGATTTGATATGGCCAAGTGATCGTCTAAGTCAGGACTCTACGTTGTGATCCGTGAAAACCCTAAGTTTTAGTGATTTGGGATGAGTACGTACCTACTATATACTTTTACATGCCTATCTTAGCTTCGCGACCTACTTAAACTGAAGTAAAGGATGTCAATAGATAAAGCCGGTATCAAAATGTATCAAGAAAACCTAATATTGCTATCGTAGAATAATAAGGCGTTAAACCGTTTGTGGATGTTAATTCACTTATAATATAGTATTTCACACGATGGAGTAATGGTAAGCGCGTCTACAGTATACACTTTCGTCCTTAATATTACTATCAAAATATGAATAGCCCGTAACTTATTTACCGAACACATCTACCTTTTAAGCTAGTAAGTTTAGTATTAGAATTTCGACTGTATTAGAAATGTAATAGGCGCTCTTACGGTTTATAATTTCATTCATACTGTTACCAACACCTGCATGATATTATGATGCTATAGATTGTTATCAACCTACGTAGATATCTTTTTACATACCTACGATCTACATAATAGCTAGAAGTTATAATAAATGTAGGGAAAACTATTGTGAGGTTGAAACTTCATAAAATTACTAGTAAATTTGAATAGTGATGATTTGAGTTAGCTGACTAATTATGCTAATAATATATTTGTGGCTAAGGAAAGACGCCCCTCCAGTCGCGCCTTCCAGTTTGGTTCTTCCTTTGACTTGGGCACCAATCCTCCACATAAGGTGTACATAAAAATGGGACAATGATCATGGATCATTTTACCTGTGGAAAGGGACAAGAGGACTTAATCTTTTAGCAAGTCTATCTGTGTGTCATTGTCTGTTGGTAAAACCATTCAAGGGAAGCCGTTCATTAAAAATCTTTCAAAAACCTTATCCCTATAGTTATTGAAATAACTAAGGATCTTCTCTTTCATACATCAATCTTTGGTTTAAATGAGAGGCTCCAAGATCTTTTGATCGAGGTCTCTCCTGCTGAACTCCAGCGTCGCCCTGCCTATTATTGTCCGACCTGAAATAGCAAGTATAATAAGTAATCAATGATAATAATAACCAGTACATCAAAGTAACCGCAATAACCGCGTAAACCTGGTTAACCCTAATGTAACATTGCTATAGTTTTACAAGAGTAGGTATTATTATAATCTCCGCCGAATCCCGCATGTCTAGCAAGTCCAACACAATTATGTGTGTATTATATTATGTATGTATAACTTTTACGTTATAACTTCAAATTGACGGTCTTGATGGAACTTCCTTTCAAGATGATAAATATGAATTAGCTAGCAATTTACTAACGTGACATGGAATGGGCGCCTCTCCTCTTTTGTAAGAATCAAGGGTAACCCGAACACTTTCGGCTCGTTCATGTATAAGTAGATAGATTGCTATCACGGGACCCTTTTATGGTACCCAGTTGATATTCGATTATGAATAGAGAGAGAAGTTCCCTCATGATGACCACAACTTGAAGGTACAGGTAACTTGACTTCTTTTGTCAACATTTTGGCGTGAAAATTAGATTTCGTTAATTAATCATGTTGGACCTAGCTAGCCAACATAACGAATCCACTTTTGTGAATAGTTTGAACGGCTTTATTTTAGTAGCCTATCTGTTCGCGTGATTCCGTGCTTACTGGTGCATCTAGGTTTGGTAACCAAGTCTAACACATTTTAGTGTAATTACTTAAGTATTATTATACTTCAAATCGCCAGTCAGATAAGACTTTCTTCCATAAAGAAAATAGGTATGTTTATGTATTACGGATATGGACCAGATCTCAGACCAGACAGTGATCCGCTCAATTAGTGACATAGTATGGGCGCCTCTCCTCTTTTCTAAGACTTAAGGGTAACCCGAACACTTTCGGTTCAACTTGCACATGATTCAGTCAATCAATTGCCGAGTCCTAGATCCAGCTATGGAGTCTAGATTATTATAGGTTACGAATAGATAGAAAGTCCATCATTTTGACTTAAAACTTGAAGTGACAAATTGAATTCTCTCGTCAGTAATTTAGTATGGAATTTATATTCCTTGGATAACAATGTTAGACTCAGTAAGCAAACATTATGAATTTACTTTAGTGAATATTTTGAACCGCGCCTATTTATTTATTCGCGTGTTGATACATAAATTATTTTCCCGACGGAAACAAACGTTCGCTGTTTAGTTGTTTGAATTACGTAAATAGGTAGGTATATACCTATGTGGAACGCCTTAAGATTTTGAGTCGGTCGGCCTACTTGCCTACTAATCCTAGGTTCCCTACGATTTGGAGTACCTTCCTATGTAATAGAAGACCTAACCAACCTAAACCAATTTTAAAACGCGTTACCTACCTACTTGCGACTTACACAGAGAGGTTTTCTAGAGTTTCGCAGTGCATTACGACACCACTGGTGAATGTCCAGATTCTAGAAGAATTTGGGTAGTGTAAATGTGTGGATGGGGTGGGTGTGTAATATTCCTGTAAGGATAAAGGTGTACCTGGCATTCTACCTGCTATGACCTACACCTTAAATGACGACCCTATTCTACATAAGTTTCCCACTACCCCGAGATATGAATCTCACCGGTTGGTTCCCACCTTCCAGGCAGATCAAAGCACTTTCACTGTCCTTGCCGCTAAACGATCCTATAAGTTTGAGTGGCGAGCTCCAAGCCTAAGAGCCCCTAGCACCCTACAAATAACGACAGCTGCTATACGCCCAGCATCTGTAGGTATTTTACTATTCGCGCCCGGCTTCGCGTACCGCTCTTAAATCCAGATACCTTGGTGCAATTATGGCGTGACAAGCCAACCCGCAGCTCCGGGTTGTTTGTCCCAAGGCCGAAGGAAGGAAGAACACCACACAAAGGAGACCAAAAAGGGTAGACCACGCTTAGTTGTATAAGCGCGGACATAACCTTCCACATACTGTCTCAAGCATATGGCCTAACTATTTCCCAACTAAAAACCACATGTACCTACAAGGTAAATGAGGCCAGAACTAGTTACTTTGGAACTATTGTTCTTATAACAGCAGAGACCATATTTCTAAGCTTCCACCCCTCGCGTATAATTAAATTATTAAATTTATTTTATGAATTTATTTTGTATCCATCCAAACGAGAATCGCAACGCCAGATAGGCTACCCGAAGGTACTGGGACATATACGATCAGGCCAGGAGTGAACACAAAACAATTCTTCAATTCACAAATCAACGAATCCACTGTTTTTCTTTTTTTTTTGTTTTCCCTCATTAATACACCTAATAAAATCGAGTTACACGCACTACTTAACTCTGCCATCTCGCCCAATAACTTTACTCTGACACCAACAGCAACTTTAATACGTCGGTTTTGAATACCACACACAGGTGTTTAGGTACGTGCGCTTAAATGGGCGTCGGCTATGTTTGAGAGAGAAAAAAGTAGTGCGACGTTATTTTAAACCGCGTGATTTTAACTCGCGAACAACTGCATTTACAATCAAATTTTACACCACAACCATTTGATTAAAATTCACTTTAGTTAATTTAAATTTACGATGACGAACAAAAGGTAAACATGGTCTCCGAAATTGACCTACACAAGATAATAAGACTCAAATAACACAATCCGCGCATCTCTCCAAGACCAGCTTTTATGTAACAAATCGATAGGGAATATCACAAATATTAAACCACTATGAACACTGTTTCACTATTTAAACGTAAGTATTTCTAGTCAGTAAATAATTCATTTAACTGAGTAGAGTTAGGCAAAGATGCCTTTTATAATAAGAAAGTAATTAAAAGCACGCGAGAGCTGATCGAGGAGCGGGGGCGGAGCAAACGGACGTGAAGCTGCCTTCACAGTTCGTCGCTGAATGTCCTATTGAGCTCGCCGCGGGGCTTTTATAATGTGGCGGCAAGTTGGTTGATCTCCGCTCGCTGCCGCCGCCAAAGAGTCGCACATCGCGCGGTGCCCCTTTGTGCCTTGTTGCACTATTCTAGCTCTTTTAAAATATCTGTATAGCTAGAGGTGCGTACGTATAGCATATAATTTCATTTCGCGCGTGTATTTATATTATTTTTCCGTAGATTATTTTGGAACTAATACAGTTCGTTTGAAGGCATTAGTTAGGTTTAATTTATAGGTAGGACTCCGTGAATTAAGACGGGGCAGAACTCAGAACCGTCACATATTTAAGTCCCCTAATGTGACTAATTTCTCTTTGACAAAAGGTCAACGCCATCTCTCGGATTTCGCGGTCAGTACGTGCAGCGCCAGTAAGGCGTGGTAGAAGAAGCGCAAACTGTACGAAACTAGAAAAACTTACCTGTTAACTAAAAAATATTTTTTGTGTTAAAGCAAGTTTAGTTTAACTTTAAATGTTGACTTACTGGTCATAGGAAAAGCCACCTTTTGTTTACTGCACTTAGAAATATAATTCGTACAGCCCTTCGCCACACATTTTGGCATTTTACTCTCAAGTAATCACGTCGGACGTGCGTCGCAGACTGTGCCGGCATCGGTGTCAATGCGTTTCTTTGACACCGACGAATGGGCGACATTTTAAAATGGCGTCCAACCCGTCCCTACTATGTATGTCTATGTGCCTACCTATATTTAAGTCCCCTCGCGGAAAACGGTTCCGGCGTGGATTTTTCTTTGGGTTTTGTTACTGTTTCTGTGGCTTTGTGTATTATATGTGCTGCTTTACAGTCAAATAGCTCGGTGAGCACAACCTGCGTGCTACATTAGCGCTTGTAAGTTCGCTCGCGGTTCTAAATGAACGAATTTGCATACCTACTACGTTACTTCTATCGTAGAAGTACTCGGGTAATTCAATTTGTTCTTATAGTAATAACTAACTGAACTGTTCTTGAGGTTTAGAGCATCAAGGGCATTATTTTTATGTATGGATACTTGCGTAAGTAAGTACCTGCGTACTTATACTCTTCCTTACTCACCTAAATGCGGTAAGTACTTACTTATACTTGAGTAGATGCTGGTACTCATGTAGGTGGAGGTCACACCCAAAAAGGCCTTACGATTTGGTGAGTGGTAAGTACTTGACGGTAAGTATAATAACATATATATAACATATATATATAATAAGATATATGTACCTATGCATTATGTGTATTTATTCTTATAATCTTCTTACGTGGATTTGTCTTCAGCTCGGAGAAGTCCACTGCTGAACGAAGGCCTCCCCCTTAGATCGCCACACTGTACGACAACCTGCCATTTGCATCCACCGGTTGCCCGCGACTTTTACAATGTCGTCGGTCCATCTAGTGCGAGGCCTTCCTACGCTGCGTCTTCCGGTTCGCGGTCGCCACTCAAGAACCTTTCTTCCCCATCGGTTGTCAGTTCTTCGACCGATGTGGCCTGCCCATTGCCACTTCAACTTGCAAACTTTGCGAGATATGTCGGTAACTTTGGTTCTTTGGCGAATATCCTCGTTCCGGATTCTATCGCGCAAAAAAACTCCGAGCATAGCTCTCTCCATTGCCCGTTGCGTGACTCTGAGTTTCTCCAATAGGCCAGCAGTTAAAGACCACGTTTCAGTTCCATATGTCATCACTGGCAACACACACTGGTCGTAGACCCTTGTCTTCAGACACTGAGGGATTTTGGACGAGAAGATATTACGCAATTTCCCGAACGCTGCCCACGCTGCTCACGTGGTACTTACTGAAGGTATTTAGCTTGGTCTGCAGCTCAGACCGCCTGTTCCACTTAGGACGGAAAAGTGGATATTTTACCCACTATACCTTCCCGGGTTGGAAGCTACTTGTACCACCCAGCTCTCTCATCGCGCTTGGCGGGGAAAGTGAGTTTATTTTCCACTATTCCGTCCCAGGAAAATTAAAAATTAAAGTACGTTTCGAATCTTTCCTCCTTCCGTCTGTTCGACGCCTGACCAAAATGCATTAACTATGCATGCAAAAGCATGTTATTTTGGTCGACGCGACGCATATTATATTTCGATAAAAAATTATATAATCAGTTCATAATTGGCGGAGTAATCGCGTAACATTCAAAAAAATAACATACAGTCGAATTGAGAACCTCCTTTTTTGAAGTCGGTTGAAAAAAGAGCAAATCTAAGAAAAAGAAAAAAAATAAAAGAAAAAATTAGAAAGGACATCGTTTTCCAAAGTGACGTGTCTATGAACCTGCGAAGTTTCACATGCTTAACCAAGCTCGTGATGTTGTATTTATTCAGCTATGTGAGGTATACCTGCCGCGAATAGTTTGTGCTACGATCTGCAAATAATTTCATATTAATTTACTTGGTTGGTTTAATTAAAACATGTTAATTACGTTGTTACGTGTCGGCGGATAAAGGGTCTGGTTATTTAATAAGTTTAGATATAATACTTAATAGGTACTTAAACCTTAATTGTCTTTAAACATGTTATTATGTGTTTAACTGTCAAAACCAATGATGTCTTCCTTTTTTTTTATTCTGTCAAGTGAGACGAGACGAGCAAGACTTTCACCTGGTGGTAAGCGTCACGCCTGCCACTAACAGTATCAGTGCCAGAATTGTGAACTTGCGAATACAATCCTGCGCCACACTGCACTGCGCTCGTCACCCTGAAATATCAGATGTTTAATCTTTTCATACCCAGTAATTTCTCTACTATGTATGTCTATGAAAACCATACTAAATCATACCTATATACTTACTTTTTTATTCAGTGGAGTGCCGAGACGAGCTGCACGTTCGCCTAGTGGTAAGCATCACGCCTGTCCATAATAAGTAGTACCTACCTATCTAGAAGTGCTAGAACTGTGAACTTGCGAACAAAATCTGCGCCGTGCTGCATTGCGCTCGTCACCCTGATAATAATAATATACTTAATAATAACTACTTATAGGCATATTACATGTATTCAATGTCAATTCTCTTCATGCCCAGTAATCACCGTCGCTGCTCGACACGCGTAAGTAAATCAGCGCTTGTAGAATAAAGCGCCACTATTTCTAGGCATTACTAAAAAACAAATAAAATTTGGAAAATAATACATAAATAACGGCTCAGGGCCAGCGACAATGATAACGTCGCTGCTCAGGGCTACATTGACTGCAGTGTATATAGTGTCGGAATATGGAGCGCCATGTTTTTTCCGTGTTCCCGCCAAAACAAAACTCCTAGTTAGTTTGTACATGAATACGTTTGTAAAACCGCTTTTGTAAACCGAAAATACCAAATACGTTATATTATAGGTACCGGCTATACCGTAGACAGAGAACGTCGTCGTCAAAGAATACTGTATACCCGAGGTCGTCGTTCTCCGTCTACGTTACACACTTTTTAGCGCCATCTTATAGCATTATTACGAACTACTACATGAATTACAAACGAAAGGTTCAGATTATTTTTGTTTTGTACCTTTTATAAATGAACTGCTATCTTAAGACAGAGATGGCGGCTTTATCAATCCTATTTTTTATACACCAATATAATAAAGAGGAAAGATTTGTATTTTTGTAAGTTTAGTATTTTTGTATGTTTGTAACGAATAAACTCAAAAACTACTGAGCCGATTTCAAAAATTCTTTCACTATTAGAATGCTATATTATCCCTGAGTAACATAGGCTATATTTATTACTAAAAAAATTAGGGGTCCCTACTAAAACTTTAAGAAAGTAACCCAAGGTGTAAAAAAAATAGCCATAAAATGTCTTTCAGCGCATGCGCTGCGGAAACGATTAATGATAGAACAAAAACATGTTCTACAATATTAAAGAACATATCAATATCTACAAAAAACGCCGCGATACCTTAGGTCCAACTATTGTTATGTCACTATAACTACTTTATACATTTTAAAAGTTGATAGAAATGCCGACCAAACTCAGACCATGTCATTAAAACCTTTTCAATTAATCCTTATCCAAATAAATCACTTCGTACTCAAGACTGTTTCAATCAATGTTTCAATACCTGTATATTACTTTTTAAATTATTCAAATCGGACTTTCCATTTAAAAGATATTACGAATATAACAATCTAAACAAAATAATAGAAAAATAAACGCCGCCGTACCGTGGCTGTGCGTACTTATATCCATGGCCAGGAATGATTAAAAACAACAACAAAAAGCCACTGTTAACCTGTCAGCTGTCAATGTCACCGAGTGAGCAGTGCTGCCAGTTACCAGCTAGATAGAAATTAGATTTAGCAGAGCAATTTTAAGGGTATGCCTTAGAATTTTCTTTGCGTCTAAGAACATAATTTAAATTTTAGTTAGACTAAACTAGCTGTCAAACATGAAACATTTTACACCACGAGCATAAGAGCTCGTATAAAAATGGTATTATTGATTTTGGTGGTGATTATGCTATAGAGTTGAGCCATTATCAAACTTACAATCATACTTATCCCAAAATCATCAAGACTCGTCTAGCCGTATTGACGTGAAAATGTAGAACTCAATCATCAAGATCCGTCGAGCCATTTTGATGTGAAAATGTAGAGACGCTAATATTATACTGGAACCGGGGTAATTATCCCAATGGCCTTCCACAGGCAAACTTTTCGCAGATGGCGCCAGTAGCGGTCCGGATGTGACAAAATCAAATTTTTTTGTTAATCGTTGCATACATTTGCACCTGCTCTTGATGAGGGCGTTGTCAATAATCTAGTCTAAAGAAAAATACTGGGTACTGTGCCTTGTTTTAATAATCTATGCAGCTGTAGATGGCCTGAAAATAAATAGATTTGTAGGCTAATAGATAGATGTAAACATTTTTTTTTAACGCAACAGAATAAGGAGTATAGAAAAGCTTTATCGTTAGTTTTGGTTAGATAGGTAGTGATAAATTAGCACTAATTTTGAAAAAACATAGCAATCTGACTTTTTTTAAACCAATTTTAAACGCTATGTAGCACCAACCCATGTTATCAAGTGGCAGCCTGAAGCCGATGCGGTGCTGCCAACTCAGTCCCTTCAGCCTTTTTTATAATTTGATCTTTGATCTAGCCCTAAATCCTGATACCCAGTTGGCAGCACTGAGCCTATGTCCTGTCGGAGTTTTGGCGGGAACGCGAGAAAATCATGTCGCTGCATTGTATTATTTTCCAAAACTTGTGTTTTTTCGAGTGTTAATGCATAAAAATGGTGGCATTTTATTTATTAAGTGCTGATTTACGAGCAAGAGTGTGGGCAAGTGATATAATGTAGTTAAACGTGTCATTTCGTGTTGTTTCCAAAACTCCGAAGAAGCTTGTAGTAAAGTTGCCACGACTTTACTAGGGCATGATTGGACTTGACTGTGACTTACTGTGTGTGACTTGGACTGTTACTACGTCTCATTCACCTGCAAAAAGAAGGATCGATGAAGAAATATGTATTCGGCTGAAGGACTAGTATCCATGGCCAGGAACTACTAAAAAGAAATAAAAGTTCTGTCCTGTCTTATGTTACATGTCAGTCAGTTTAGTTCAGTCAGATTATTCTTTGAGTCAGTGAGTCAGTCAGTCAGTCAGCTAGCTAGACAAGTGACTTGTGTGTAGTTTTACGGACATTTTACAAACAATTTTAATAAATTGACTGTGAGATAAACTCGTTAAAATTATGTTTAAACGTGTGTGGTGAATATTCAACGAAGACTGGCGAGTTGGTGCCTGTTGGATTCTAATAATTCTCATTGTAAAATGCGTTTTGTCAACATCAAGAAACAATACATCGCGTTCGCAATGTTCTTATTTCTTGTACTGTTTTTGTTCAACGGTAGACCTGCAATTCAGTGTCAGTTTCATCAGGAACCTACTGTTTCTTTTATTATACCTACCATATACGGCATCACTCCGACTTACGCGCGTTTGGCTCAGAAAGCGGATCTTACAAGGTAAAAATTATTTGTTCTAACAGCCTTTGAAAGCTCCCTGCCCTTGATCCGTGAGCCGAATTACCTCGTATGCTGCAGTAATGCGTTTGGCAATGGATCTCATAAGCAAACAATTAATATAACGTGTTATTTAGAGGTAGCTTCAATGATTTCTATGGGTAGCTTACACATGTCTCAATGTTGATAGCCAGAACACAGCTCATCATTATTAAAGTAGATAAATAGGTAAGTGTTATAATTAAAACCTTTGAATTCAACTTCCTGCGTTCCAGTTTATTTGTTTACATAATTATCCTGTGTTTATTTTATCAGTTAGATTTATTTCATAAACAAAGTAGGTTTCTGCAATTTCTCTGTACCTTCCTACTTTCTGCTCTTCTATTTTCGGTTTATGATATAATTATTTCGTTCATCTTCATGATGTACTACATAAGTACTAAAAATAATATATTTGTGCTTCTATGACTTAATTGAAACAATATGTGAAATTAAATGTAAAAAAATCTGACTTGAAGATACATTAAAGCTACATTTGTATGGCGTCAGTATTAGATGAAATTGTGTGAAACAGTATACAATACAGTACATTGTGCTCATCATTATAAACATCTCGAAAATTTTTGAGCCAGCACAGAAATTTAAAAAAAAACCTAGATAACCCATTAAAAAAAATGCCACATTTTATTTTGGTAATTTCAGGCTTTGTTCATTAGTAAAACTTATTCACAGTGTTGAATGAGCTTCTGTCAACTTAAAACTTCCATTCAATGTAGCACTGCAGATTTCATGCTATGCTTGAAACGAAGATCAAAACAAAGATAATTTTAAAACATAAACTAATATTATTTACATGCATGCATTTTATGTATATAGCTCAGCAGAAGAAATTTTAATTCTTGTTAGAAAATGTATCAGCTAATAACTAATGTGTGTAACTTCTTTTGGAATGATTTCAAATGGAACAACCACAAAACAGACCCACTTCACTTTTATTAACATTTATTCTTTCAGCCAAGCCCAAAGCTACCAAGGCGCCAAGCCCAAACCCAAGCCGTCTGCCAAGGGTGTGGATTATGGCAACCCCTCCCTAGGGGAGGCTTTCGTCTAGCAGTGGATGTCTCCTGGCTGATAATGATAATGATGATGATTCTTCCAGCAGGCAGTTTAATGTTTTTTTTTATCACTTGATGTACAACAGAACTCACACATCTTAAATAAGTACAAGACTAAATGTTGCCCTGTATCTCTGTCTGTGTACGGAAGAAATTCACCCTGCTCCTAAATATTTTCCATAAGGGTTATTCATTTATTATTTTCATCCCTTTAGATCGACGCTGGCAAAATGGCCCTTCACCCCTTAAGTCGTCGCTGTCTAAGATATAATAGAAAACACCATTTTTTTATTATAAATAAACTAGTAAGGAGCAAAATACAAATTTTCACAACTAAAAGTTGAAAACCAAATTCGTACAAAAGTTTTCATCCATATTCACACTTTTACTGGTTAAATTAAAAAAACATTTGGTCTGCGTTCAGCAGTGGACGTCTCCAGGCTGATGAAGAATATAGATAAAGGGTTCGTGAGGGACATAGGCATCTTTTCATCCTTGAAACAAGCCTCGGGGGTTTTCTGATATGAGTAAAACCTCACAACGTTGGTTATAGGTATTATACCTATAATCAAAGCCAAACAAGTAGTGAAAATTTAACTGTTTTCGTTGTCACAGGCTGTCACAAACTCTAATGCTTGTGAAAAATTTCCACTGGATCATCATCGAAGACTCGGAGACCAAGACCAAGCTAGTAGAGAACCTTCTAAAGGAATCAATGCTCAAATACACACATCTTAACGTCAAAACTAACAAGGCTAAACATTCCACAGTAAGTCAGCAATCTTTCAACTAATATTATTTAGATAATGATGGTTTTTTTTCTTAGTTTTTGGCTTCGCACGTTGTGCATTCAGCCAGTGTCAAGTATTATGCATTTTCAAGTATATATATAATATCGAGTTATATTATATAAGTGTCATCAAATCACAGTCAGTCACACGAAATTAGTCACAGTCTAGTCTAAGTCATGCCCTAGTAAAGTTGTGGCGACTTTACTATTAGGCGTTTATGGAGTTTTGAAAACAACACGAAAACACATATTTCACCACATTATACCACTTGCCCACACACATGCATGTAATTCAACAATCAATGAATAAAATACCACTATTTATTATCATTAATTCGCGAAAAATCACAAGTTTAAGAAAATAATAGAATGCAGCGACATGACTTTTCCATGTTCCCGACAAAACTCAAATAATGATCTTGTTTTTTTCCATTACAAAACCACCTGTCAATGGAGTTTGGCTAAAGAACTAAGTGTAAAAACCATTTTTGTTATGTTCTACGCGGATGCTGCGCAACTGTGAATTTTACAGCACCACAATAGGGTTTGTGGTTGTGCAGCAGAACTGGAACAGTTTTTAGTAGTTGTATGATTCTACTGCAGAGTCCGCCTGGGGAACACACCTTTGCCAGTTATTCCCCTGCTAAGCAGTAGTGTGCAAGCATTACTGTGTTTCGCTTTGAAGGGCAATGTTACCAGTGAAATTACTGGGTATGAAGAGATTTTACATCTAATACCTCAGGTTGAGGAGCATAGTACAGTGCAGCGCAGGATTGTTTTCGCAGGTTCACAATTCTGGCACTGCTAAAAAAAGGCGAATGGTTTTGTCCTGACATGTCACAGTACGGCCCCAGGTATTACACCAGAAGAAGATGATTGGTCGAAGTCTGATTGACGTGAATATCCACAGTATTGCTAGTAACGAAAAAAGTTTCCATTTATAGACTTGTTTGCCTAGCTATACGCACCATAATACTCTAAAGAGTAAATATCAATAAATACTTACTGAGTGGTATAAATCAAATGACGTTTATTTGCAGTTAATAGACATCAATGTGTGCCTATTCAGAACGTCTAAGTTCAACAGCACATGGTATTGTGTATGTATTGTTATCAACCTTGATTTTCAACCATGTGTTTAATAAAATGTATTATAACTCTTTTGATAACTGTTATGATTATTTTTTCTAGTTAGAACATGCATATTATCATAATAATTAATAATACGAAATAATACTATTTATGTTAAATAAAATATTACACATTTTGTGTAGGTATCTAACTAACTGTTTATATACTTTGTCCAATATTAATCGCTGTTTGACAGCCCATGAAAAGTGGACGACATAGCTTTGTAAAGTGTCTAGCAAATTATATCACATACAAAAAAATATGGTTAATCTAGCATTACCTCTTTACAATGTTACGTCGACAGTTGACAAATCTCCCAGTACAAATAAAACAATAATAAAAAATAAATAATAAGTAGAATCTCAGTTCATATGATATCCGAAATAGGGTAGATGACTGATGTTTAAATCGTTGAAACCAATAGCTTTGATAATGAATTTAAGTTAATATAGTATGTTTATTGAAAAAAATATTTAAATCGGTTATTAATGTTCTGATATATAAACGTTTAAAGTTTTTGGTAGAGCCAACTCTGTCCCTTTCCCACAAAACAAAAAATTACGTCACGCCTTACTTGTCAGAATAGAATTTATATGGCGTACAGAGAAGTGACGTCACGATTTGCTGTTTCGCCTCTCTGGCATGATATTAAAATGCTTATAAGTTGCTTATTTTTAAACAGATTATTATTTTCTTTTCATTAATCAGCTATATTTGTGGGCCAAATATTAATAGGAAAATTAAAAAAAACGAGTCATCTAGCCTATTCTGACATGGTTTTAGGCAAGCGGTGTGGAGCAACGAAACGCAGCCTTAAATTGGATACGAGAACATCTCAAGGAATCCGAGGACAAACAAGGCCTCGTCTACTTCATGGACGACGACAACACATACTCTTTGAAGGTGTTCGATGAGGTAAGACTCACTTATTGATGGGGGGTTAGAACGGGATAATGCAAAATCAGTAGAATTGTATCCTCTACAATAGGCATATATTTTTTCCTACTAAAAATCCATCTATTTCTTAATTATAGGTTTAGAACCCATAATTGTAAAATGTATGGCGTAGGTATGTAAAAAGACATAGTGATTACGTAATACTTCCGAAACACTTATAAGTACTTTGTAGCGAGTAAAAGGTCTTAAAGGTCTCGACTTGTAAGGTACGCGCGCACTTAACGGTCTGGTCGCAATGCGAGATTAGGTATTTCAAATATACAACATAATAATATGTAATAATAATAATATGTACCTTATAATATGTACCTATCTCTAATTCGTCTACTCTAAAGGAAGAGAAAATGTCAGAAATAGTTAATATAAATATATAATAATTAGTATAATTTAATATTTTTATAACATTGGCCTACATTGGCCGTATCTTAGCTTCTCTGGAGCCTAACGTTAGCTTTTAAAAACATCATCATTTGAAACATTTATCCATCTATGTGAAGTACACACACACAAACACATCTGCCACAGGACGTCCACTGTTGGACGAAGGCCGAAGACATTTTATTTAAAAAAAATGTAGTCATCATGCCTATTCTGGCACTGCTACTACAATGAGCAGGCGTGACGCTTACCACCAGGCGAACGTCTTGCTTGTCTCGTCACACCATACCATAAAAAAATATACCATTCCCAATGTATGTACACCCGACTTATTTCGCGGTTTCACGGTTGCCCCATAGTAAAAATTGTTTATAATGTTGATATCATAGTAATATACTACAATATGTTTCCCGGGGATCACCGAACGCCCCGACACAATAAATAATTATAAATAAACTTTTATTTTATTTAAGAGTCAACAAACAGTGCACAGCAAAATATAATGTTAAAGTAGTATTAATAAGAAGCTAGGTAGCTGGTGTACCAGCAACGTTGACCATAGATTAAATTAAATATTGGGTAGACATTTTACACAGCGCCATCTAGCCCCAAACTAAGCAAAGCTTGTAATATTACCAGATAGCTGATATAAAAGTAAACCACACTACAACGTATACAATGTATAGATGATATGATATGATATGATATGATATGATATGATATGAGATATAGCCAAATCGTCCCGACCAGCCAGATTAGTGTAATACGCGGTTACCACAAAGCAGCAATTTTTTTCTAATCTTGTTATAGCCGTAATAATCGTACACGGGGAGAATGAAATGTAATTTGTCTTGTCTAATTTATAATTGGCTTAATAATTCATTGATGTCTTGTACATATAATATAATATACTAAGCTTTGCCGATATTGGAGGTAAGCCAAAATATTATTTTCCATACATGAGTATTGTTTTATAATAATCTGCGACTATTGTTAACTTATTACAAATTTTATCGACATTTGACAAAGATACAATTAGTCCTAATAATAATAATAATAGTTTATTTTATGGCAAAAAAAATTACTAAGTCCTGTGGAAGTATATCTATAAATACATAGAGTATTTTATTATAACCTGAAAATTCTGTTGTTTTCTGTGGAACTAACACTTTTTTTTTTAAGAAAACGCCTCATTGGCACTTCTTTGTAGATGCGGGCCTGGACCCTGCGGGCATACAACCACCAAGCATTAGTATGCAATAAATAATGTTCGGTTTGAAGGGCAATTATACCAGAAAAAATACTGGGCATGAAGAGATTTGCCATCTAATATTTCAGGATGAAGAGCGCAGTGCAGTGCGGCGCAAGATTTTATTCGCAATTTCACAATTCTGGCACTGCTACTCGGGCAGGCGTGATGCTTACCACCAGGCGAACGTCTCGCTCGTGACGTCACTCCATAAAATAAAATAACTTGACGCGCAATGTGCTGGTAGCTCAATAATACAATAGGGAATATGCGTGGTGTTTTTTTATTGACTCACAAAAAAGCTGTCTCGCAACTATTGAGCTAATATCTAAAGAGTCACAATCTCTAAGTGTAAACGGTCATAAAACGTCCGAGTGCCGTTGTACATACCTATACGTGCATTATATTGTTCACAATTGTTCGAATTTAGACGTTATGTCGCTTGTATAGTGTTCAATGTATGCTTGAACGCTTGTGTCTTATCGTAGTTCAAGACGGTCAAAACGTCGGCGCACTGCATAGCGTGCGCTGTGTTTTAGCTCGGTTTTTTTTTGCATGATTGTGACTCTATAGATATTAGCTCAATGCTCGCAACAAAACAAGTCATCGAAAGTAAAATTTGAACGTGTGCAAATAACGAAGTTATAAACATTTTAGTTTCATGTTAGACCGCTATATTTCAGAACTTTACCAGCCGATTTCAATTATTTTTTCGACGTAAGCATCAGATTCAGTTAAACTAACCATTTATTCTATTATTTTTATAATTGAAAATCATGCATATTCCCTATTGATCTTTCAAAATCAACCTGTTATAGTCCACATGGTTGAATAACTGTTGAATGACCTTCTTGTCTATTTTTTTTCCTAACTTTTGTGATCTGTTAAGACCAAAACCAAAAACGATACGAAACAGTTTGGCTCTGTTTGGCATTGTTTGAACTGCTAAACAGTGGAATGCGCTGCCCGAGTGGCTGTTTCCCATTAATTGTAATCTGGGTGTCTTCAAGTCGCGAGTGAATCGGTTTCATCTAGCCAAGCTAGACTGCATCTTCATTTAAGGCTCCACCTAGGGAATGCAAACCGGTTTCACCGAATTCAAAAAAACCGGTTTTTCGGTTATTTCAAGCATACAAAAAAAAAACGGTTTTCATTGTTCACTTAACCGGTTTTTCGGTTCGTCAGTAAATTTTGTTTTCTTGTTCGGGCAACACTCAAAATAATATTCGGCTGAAGGACTTATATCCTTGGCCATGAACAATTTTAAAACAACTAAAAACGTGCCACCATTTTGATTTCTTAAGTTCAGCGACCTACTTGACGTGGCTTGCACGTGTTTAAGTTATTTAATGAGTTATTTTTTTTTATGTTAGTTAAGTTATTTTATGAAAATTTTATTTACATTGAAGTCAAAGTGATTATTACTTATGCTTAGATTACTTTCTTATGTTGTTTTTATTTAAGGAGATCTCTTTTATTTGCATTTGACTTGTTCCTATGTTATATTTTAATTTATTTTTACCTACTAGAAGTTTTGTTTTTGTTTGATTTAGAACTTTAAGTTTTGTTTCATTTTTAATTTTTTTATTGATTGCACTTGAGGTACTGTTCAGTAAGCAACTGACAATAATAAAGACTGCTAGAATTATTTATGTCTTTGTTTTTTGTACTTATTTACGTACAATTACCCTTACACCTCAGAATCCATATCCACTTATCCAGTATCAACCAAGTCGTTCATCGAATTTAGCTTAGATTCATTCCTTTCAAAGCATCTTTTTGTGACATAATTAAAATTATGACAAGCCAATTCTTTAAAATAATAACTTAAACTGATCTTGATATTGAGAAATGTGTAATTCTACAGCAAAATTCGCAAACTTTTTGCCTCATTATATATTTTTTCAAAACCGAAAAACCGGTTTTAAAACCGGTTTTTTTAGAAAACCGAAAATAAAATCCGGTTTTCATTTCGCACCGGTTTTGCATTCTCTAGCTCCACCGCATCACGGCTCGAACTCTCAGTGGGCGTGCCTAAAAAGCATGCTCTCTTCATCAAACAAAGTATGGGAAAGGGAGAAAGAAAGAGAAAAGAGCGCTCAAATTTTTTCACGTCGACGTCCTTTCGCTGCAGTATTGTGATGAATAAACTACTGAACTAATTTATTCCAACTAAAGTTATTTGAAAATTTGATGGACTAAACTATGCTGCTTGATACATTTTTTTTTGAGTTTTTGTACTCCTTATGTTAATTATTTACGTCCAAAGTGGCGTTAAAATCGAACTAAAATACAAGATGTTTCCTGACTATATATATAATAACTTTCATGTTTACTAACTTTTTACTTTCTTATCAATATACAATCCTAGATAATGAAGAGACAAATCGATATAATACTTTTTCTTGGACCTACAACATTACATAGTGGAATAATATTACTTCCCCGTTTCTATGGAGAAGTGACCGGCCTGTTTACTCTTAACATCACACGAGATGTTAGTCTAACACAAGCCTATAAAACATTTTAAAAAAGATTAGCTAGCGGAGCAATGCCACGAGTAACCACTTTACAATGTTTCCAATAAATACGAGACGTGACACATCCTTTTCAGTTATTGTTGCATTGTCTCAATTGTCGACATAAACATTAAACATTCTTGATGCGTGATTTTGTATGGAATCAGAATTATATTTACATGTTTGTGTTGCAAAAACATATTTTATATTTAGCATAAATAATATTTTTATAGACCACTCTGGACTTAGGCAAAACCTCGGAGGGTGATTGGGCCATATCCATCACGCTGGCCCATTTGCGGGTTGGTGAATGTAATATTGTGTGACCTGGGTATGTCCTAAAACTGCATCCAGAACCACCGGAGGACGGGCAGCAGTGTCCTCTCAGTTAACGGTGGTAACCATTCTGCGATCCCCAAGCCGCCTGCCAAGCGTGGGGATTATGGCAACAACTCTCTTTAAGGGAGAGGCCTTCGTCCAGCAGTGGACGTCTTCCGGCTGTTGATGTGAATGTAATTTTTTTTTTGCTACTGTTACCTATCTTCATTTAATTTATTGATTAATGCTACTTTTAATTTACTAATACAAAATTCAATTCACTTCCCTATTCATTTAATGTACCTACTTAATATGATAATTTTGATGTAATGTCACCTTAGTTTATAATAGACTTGTATAAAAGCGCGCGCGATAAAATACTATTTTAGGACCCCAAGATACAGGATGTGCTGCAGAATGCTAACTCTTAATAGTATGTAAGCTTAAGCCCAATAAATAATTTTGAATTTGAACATACGCCATCGATTTCTTTTCCGAACATTTATTATATATGTTATTATTATTTCTGTAAGTCTTTTCACGATGGTCACACTATTTTAACTCTAAAAGAGCGCATCGGGGAGCTACCCCGCCGAGATAAAAAAAATCAAAGCAACCGAAGTCCTAAGTCCACTTGACTTGCTGGACCGATTATTCCTGCACTTCTAAACTTGAGAGAATTCACTAATTCCGATCCAAGTTTAGTATTTCGCGCTGCTACTAGTCTATTAGTTATTTCGTCAATGCAGACTTTTTCCATCCTCCATAATATTAACTTGCCCCCCTGGGCTATTGGCTGGCGAGAGGCTCTTGGCCAGTTATAAAATAAAGATCTTCTCTCGCTCCTTCACTCCTCCCAGACGGTTCGATAGTCCGCCTTCCATGCCCGTGCGGTACCTACAGCTGTATTTTTGGCTGAATACCAAAATTATGTTTCAAATACATTGAGCTAATATGTATAGAGTCACAAACGTGCAAAAAATAAACACCCCAGAACTCGGCGCACGCTATGCAGTGCACCGACTTTTTGAACGACTTGAACTACGATAAGACATACAAGCATACATTGAACACTACAAGCGACATAGCGTCTAAATTAAAACAATTGTGAACTATATAATGCACGTATGGTATGTACAACGGCACTCGGACGTTTTTTGACCGTTTTCATTTAGAGATTGTGACTCTTGAGATATTAGCTCAATGTTCAAATACCGGTAACCAGGCTACTGACTCTGTAATCGTATTCTCATAATTATTTTAATATCGTTTGGCATATAGCACTTTATTTCCTTACAAGACAATTTGGCTCTTTTCAACTGACTTCAATAAAGAAGGTTCTCAATTCGACTGAATGTTTTTTACGTGATTACTCCGCCAATTATGAATTGATTTTGATGATTATTTTTTTGTTTGATAGGTCATACTTCAGAGGTGGTCCCATATAAATTGTATCGAAATCGGTTTAGTAGTTTTGTTTTTAAATCAAATATTACTAGAAAATATGAAGATGTCATCCAGGTATTCGAAATTGTTTTTTTTTTAAGCGTATTATTTTTTAAGTATTATTGCGTATTTTATGTTCAAGGAATGGTAGATTTTCTGACACTCAATTAAAAAAATTAAGCTCATTGTAGATGGCTTTGACTTGGCGCAGACCATTGTCATTGCCAAGTTTTTTATTTTATTTCATATGCCACATATTAAAAATATTATGCTGTTTTTTACTGGCACGTATAGTCTGCGCTATCTATCGAGTTGAAGGAATCAACTGTCCTTCTTGGCTGACACCGACTTCATAAATACCTGGTTATAAATTGGTAAAGATGTATAAGTATCAATAATTTAGCCGATTGTCCTTTAATGCTCTTTGCTTTGAAGTAGATAGGACTCTACTGCAGAGTCCGCCTCGGGAAGTACCACACCTGTGCCAGTTATTCAACCGCCAAGCAGTAGTGTGCCAGCAATTACTGTGTTCCGGTTTGAAGGGCAATGTTACCACAGCAATTACTGGGTATGAAGAGATTTAATTTAATTCTAATATCTCAGGATGACGAGTGCAGTGCAGTGCGGCGCAGGATTGTGTTCGTAAGTTCACAATTCTAGCAGTACAGTACTGTTAGTGGCAGGCGTGATGCTTACCACCAGGCGAACGTCTTGCTCATCTCGTCACTTGATTAAAGAAAAAAAAAGTATTACAATGATATTTTCTAGTTTTTAGTTTAAGTTTGTACATAATATAGGTAGGAAGGTTAGTCTGGAAGTCGCTTTTTTATTTCAAAAAAATAATTTTACTATAATCAATAATCATGTTTGGAAAATCGCTTATATGAAGCTAGCCGGAATAAGAGAGTTTTTGCTAGTGTTTCTTGGCACGTCTGAAGCCTGATTATTCCATGACAATAGAACATAATCTATTCAAATTAGTATTCAAAATCAGTACACGTGAAATTGCTCGCGTCAATTTGTAGTCAAAATCACGACAGATTTCATGCTTATCTCATTACCATAGATTTGTCTGCATTTACATTGTAGCGAATAATGTTTGCTGTAGTGTTATTCATAAGTACGTTAGCCGTATCTTGCTAGTCTATTCAAGAGAGTAGACTTGAGAGAGGGCGCTGAATTTACCGTTTAGTTATTAGCGTGGCCGGTCCACCTGCGTACTTTACAAATTACAAATATACAAATCAAATTAATTACTAAATTACAAATAAGGTACAAATAAAACATCTTCAATTATATTAAAAAACTAGAGGTCCCCCGCGACTTCGTCCGCGTACGGAAGAAATTTTGTCCGCTCCCAAATACTCGTATCTTCTTACCTACCGCTGGGTTATTTACTAATTGCTTAAGTTGTGTAAGTTGTAAGTCATCCCTGTCCGAAAAATATACTATTAATTCTAAATAACTTCATCTTTCCATAAAACATTTTCATCCCCCATTTCGCCCTCTTAAGGCATCCCTGCAAAAAATATATAAAATACCATGTTTTATTTTGAATGAACTACCCAAATACCAATGTTCATCACTATAACTTTAAAAACAAAGAACTTTCCATACAACATTCCACCCCCCCCCCCCATTCCACCCCCTTAAATGGTGCCTGCCAAAAAAATATTATAAATGCATTTTTTGCTATCAAAATACATATTTTCATGTCTAAAAGTTCAAAAACAAAGGACTATCATTCAATATTTTCCTTCCTTTATCCCTTTTTTCCCCTTAGGGGTCGAATTTCTAAAAAATCCTTTCTTAGTACACCTCTACGTATCAAGACAAATACGCCCTCCAAATTTCAAGTCTGTACGACAAGCGGTTGCCAAGCCGCCTGCCAAGCGTGGGGATTATGGCAACACCCCTCTATTAGGAGGCCTTCGTCCAGCAGTGGACGTCTTATGGCTGACGACGACGACCAACGGTTTAGGCTGTGCGTTGTCTGATCAAATAAATGACTAAATTACAAATAAGGTACAAACCAGTCAGTCAGTCAATGAGTCGTTGAGTCAGGACAGAGATTCTTAATTATATTACAAATCCACGTCCTCTTTTTTTTTAGAACAGACTCCACCTTAAGGCCGGACCCGTTCACGGAATGCCTATAACGAGCTCTGAGCGAGTATTCTAAACGCAAACGGAAAGGTTTCCGCTCGGAAACTATACTATCTGTCTCCGTCATTCTTAATGCAGAAGACGGAGATGGTGGTAGGTAGTAGTTTTCGATTTGAATCAGATTCGATAGGGCTTAGAGTATGGAAGCTGAAATTCTGCACTTTATTACTAAAATTCTTATAGTTACCGAGCAAAAATTTTAATAGGTTTATACTTGAACGGTTTTTTATCCATTACACGATTCGATTTCACTAGAAAGAAAAAAAAAACATAAATTCCACTTTTTTAAACTCTATAACGATAAAATTAGCATCGTCGTAGTCAGCCATAAGACGTCCACTGCTGGACGAAGACCTCCCCTTAATAGAGGGGTGTTGCCATAATCCCCACGCTTGGCAGGCGGCTTGGGGATCGCAGAATGCTCAACACCGTTAACCAAGAGGACGCTGCTGTCCGTCCTCCGGTGGGTCTGTTTGCAGTTTAAGGACATACCCAGGTCCAAAGGCCCAGGTAATTACCCAGGTAAAATTAGTATCGTATCAGTGAAGTATGGATTGAGAAAAATGTCCCAAAAAAATAATGATATTTCTATACAGGCAAGTACCTACTTAATAATATTTTTAAAGTCAGAATTGCGCTCGAGTCAGGGATTTACCGCTATGAATGCGCGCACCATTACGTATTCTAGGTCTTCGCCTTTCTTACGTAATTTTTACCTTTGAACTAATCACGCCTTAATTATTATGACAGCACATGAGAAAACGTTAACTACGCATCTAACCTTATAAATGACACGTCAGAGAGATTTTACTTATTTAAATATTTCTGTCCATAAAATCTACGAGGTTTGATTCGTGCTTTTTGGTTATAAATCAGTGCCTCGATAATATCCAAACAAATTCGTCTAACAGCGACGAACCAACCCGTTACTCTGACAACCTTGAGTAAGTATGATAGCTACGGATTTATCTTTTTGGATAAAAAAGGAAATTCATAGTCGCTTCTATTGCGATACGGATCCGGCGTGTGTGTGTGTGTGTGTGGTGTTGGGATCGTTGACCTGAGGCCGTAGCATCTTATCTTACCCTACTGACCTAACCGGCTGACATATATTCAGCCTAGTAGGGGATCTATACTAAGTGCAATTATGCGAACAAAGTGCTCTTATGCAACCGATTTCAAAAAAGGAGGTTCTAGGTTCGAATTTTAAGTATTTTTTTATGTTTTTCACCTATTTCTCCGTCAATGAGGTTCCACGGGAAAACTTTTCGCAGATGGCGCCAGCGGCGGACCGGATGGCTAAATCAAGTTTTCTTGTTAATCGTTGCTTATCTATCTGCTCCTGATGAGGGCGATGTCGATAAATCTAGTCCAAGGAAAAATACAGGGTACAGTGTCTTGTTTTAAGAATCTATGCTGTTGACAGCCTTATAATAGATTTGTAGGTTAGCTATAGTTGTTTACATTGTATGTTGGACAGAGCTTTAATTAGCAAGGCAGAGGATTGCTGTACAAACCAGTATATGCAGATTCTCCCCGGTAATCAGAGTCTAATAAGAACAAAATCATTAAATTGTAGAAAAAAACAACCAAATGTATGAGATTGACAGTTGTCTATGTCGCAGGCCACACAGAAATGGCGGGTGCGGATATGGCACGAGCTCCATTCAGATTTCATGCTAAACACATTGCAATAAGGCACAATTCAGGCACACACAGAACGACGTAGGGCGTGCATCGAGCGCGATGAACGTTTGAAGTTTGTGCCTTATTTCAATGAGTTTAGTATGACATTTTAATGGAATGGCAAGCACCCGTGCCATTTTCGCGCTCGACGCCATTGCTGTGTGGCCTGCGCCTATGGCCGCATCAACGTAGCGCCACCTAGCGGAAAAAATCGCAGCGTGGATCCGCATTGGTCGTCTGCACGGGACATATATGCTTGGCACAGCTAGTTTACTAATTAAGATGTTGTCTCATTTCAGATACGCAAAGTGAGGAAGGTGGGCGTATGGCCTGTGGGCATAGTGGGCGGTATGCGAGTGGAGATGCCGCTCGTCACCGGCGGGCGGGTGACCGGGTACAACGCCGTCTGGAAGCCGTTCCGCCCGTTCCCCATAGACATGGCGGGGTTCGCGATCAACGCCACCCTCTTCCTGGAACACCCCGAGGCCCAGTTCTCGAGGAAAGTGCAGTCCGGCTTCCAGGTTTGTTTAACTCGAGTTTTGTAACGAAGCTCCCAGAGTTGCCAAATTAGTAACTCAATTATAACTACCTTACTTTTTTTATTGTATTGTACGCGATTACTCCCTCAATTATGAACCGATTTGAATGATTTTTGTTTTGTAGGTCATACTTCAGAGGGTTATACTTCCATGTACATTTTATCGAAATCGGTTGGATAGTTTGGTTTTTAAATCAAAATTACTGGAAAATATGAAGATCATCGAGGTAGTCAAAATTGAAATCGGTTATTTAAGCGTGTGTTTGTGTGTCTAAAGCGTGTATTAATAGTCGTCTGGTGCCAAATGTTTGCTGCGCTAAGTGACACTCTCTGATACACCAGGGGTGGGAAAATGGTCAATCGAAGCGGTTTTAGGGTTGATCGCGCAAATACTTAAAAGTTTACAAAGCCTTGTACGGCTCAACAAGACCGTAGTTTGAGTTTTATTTTTTACTTCGTTTCGTACCTTCATGCGTAGAATTGGTTAAAAACACGCAGTGCTTTCATTATATCGTTAGAATAATATATCTGTAAATAAAGTGTAGGTAAGGTAGCTATTCTAGCTATCTACACTATGTGGGTTCATTCCCCACCTAGGACAAAATTGTATGTGACGAAAATAGATGTTTGTTCTGTGTCTGGGTGTAGTATGTATTATAAGAATGTATTTACGAAATAAAATGTGTATATAAGTATTCTATCAGCTATCTGGTTTCCATAATACAAATGTTTGCTTAGTATGGTGCTAGATGGCGCTGTGTGTAAAATGTCCCCCAATTTTTATTTTTATTATCCACCATAGGCATAAACCAAAAAAAAAAGGTGTACAACTGGGTTTTATTGTCTCAGGCTATGAAATCAATTTGTGCCAAAAACATTTGATGTGTTCATTGACACCGTTTGCGTGCGAAACGGTGCCAAACGCCAATTGCGCGCGCACTCCGAATTGAAATTTACTGTTTTAATAATGACGCCACCGTACCTCACACCAGTATTATATGTAAATGCGACGCGATAGTAATAAGTGTGTATGTTTGTAGGTAACATCCATTGAGCTAATATCTAAAGAGTCACAATCTCTAAGTGAAAACAGTCAAAAAACGTCCGAATGCCGTTGTACATACCTATACATGCATTATATATTTCACAATTGTTCGAATTTAGACGTTATGTCTCTTATACAAGGTGTAACAAAAAGGTTCAACAATACGGAAGGGTATGAATGTATTCATCATTATTAACAACTTTTACTATGGGGCCAACCCTGAAATAGCGTAAAATAAACAGCTGTTCCATACAAAAACTTCATTGACCTTGGACAAAATTTATGGAACAGCTGATTTATTTTTCACCATTTCAGGGTTGGCCCCATAGTAAAAGTTGTTCATTATGATGAGTATATACATACCCTTCAGTATTGTCGAACCTTTTTGTTACACATTGTATAGTGTTCAATGTATGCTTGAGCGCTTGTGTCTTATCGTAGTTCAAGTCGTTCAATAAGTCGGCGCACTGCATAGTGTGCGCCGAGTTTTGGTGCGGACATATTTTTTGCACGTTTTTGACTCTATAGATATTAGCTCAATGGTAACATCATATACTGACTACTGCGCTACTAAAGTGGTCTAGTTAATAAAGTAAGTTCGTAACGGCTGATAGAGCAGCTCTGTATGTGTCAGAGTTAATGTTACATGCCTTCTGGAAGGCCAAACAAAACAAACATCAGCCAAAAGACGTCCACTGCTGGACGAACGCCTCCAGCTGGAGGCGAACAGCTGTCCTATACATTTTCCCCACAGTCGAAGAACATTTTGTATGGAAAAGCTTAATATTTTTTTCGCGATTTTAGTGTTGGCCCCATAGTAAAAGTTGTTCATAATGATGAGTACAATGATAACCTAGAAGGATAACAGTGCTCAAACTAACACCCGGTATATTATAAAATTAAAATACTAAAGCATTTGCAATCACATACTCGAGTGTAAATTTATTGGTGCAGTGCTATGGGTAGTCCTGACGCCGTAAGTGCAGAGATAAGGCGGCAGAATACAAAATCACCAGTTTAGTCAGGCCATTAACATCGACATGAACTTTACAATTAACTGATAAAAATAAACTGTAACTGATAACAAATACTGTGTTGATTGTACGCCCTTTCGGAGCTATTTTAGTGAACTTATCGATTTCCTGTTCAACGTACGCTTAGTACACTTATTATTGCTGTATTATGAAAGATTACATGTCGATACATAATTAAATATGTTCATAAATGTCTTAACATTACTCTTTGGCTATGAATGCAGAAAAAACGCAAATAAACTGTTTTTCCTCTGCGATGAAATATAGTGTAGATGCCCGATCGCCGCTCGAAAACGGCACCGTCAAAACAAGGCATAAACAGCGTAATATGCCTTGTATTGCTCTCCGTCACGTGTGACCGCGCCGATCGTGTGAACGATGCCCAATGTTTTACAACGCTAATTATAGGGTGTTAAGGTTCATTATTAAACTTTTTTATATTAGCCGGAGAGGTAAATTATCTGTATAATTAAGCATTGGTGCGGGGCCACTTTTGAGGTTTGATTTTCAGAGACTGTGTATCAAGAGTCTATTTGATACGGTCTTCAACACCATCACTCTGTATAGAATTGCACAAATGCATTTTTTTGACCCTGTGTGACAGTAAGAAATGATGTGGTCTAAGATAGGTCTCGAAAGTACGGCCCGCGGACCAAGACCGGCCCGCGAGCACCACCAATCCGGTCCGCTAATCTGATAAGGGGGGCTAAAATGGTCACGTTTAGCAAGTCTGCATATGATCTTATGATGATTCATTTCGCAATTTATAAAACGGTAACCTAAGCGCCAATTCATACTATGATTTGCAAATGATTCTATTACGGAATTCATTAGTTTGACAGTTATCTATAGAATATCGTAAAATGGTCGATGAAAGATGAATTGCATAAAGTCAACTAGCAGATTCGTTAGAAGTTACTCGAGAGACACTTTTTACAATTAATTCTGCTAAGAATTCATAAGATGAACTTTTAGGGGAATTGCTTAATGCGGCCATTTTAGACCCCCAGCTAGCTAGATCTTGGCTCTTGAAGCTTTGTGGAGCAGTCACTCTGGCCCTAATGCTAGAGCTTCACCTGCGTGTAATGCCATTATTTAGCGCGGTATTTGATACAGTACGCCGATATGGCCAGGTGTTAGCGCGCTAATAGGCTAGTGGCATGATTAACGTCGTTAGACGTTAGGCGATATTCAACGTCAAATGATAGTGTGGCCGCCCATGTAGCGCATTGTTTAATGCATCATTGATTGCACGTTAATTATTTCGATAGCTGGACGTAAACCGTCACGCAGGTGAAGCCCTAGCATTAAGCTAAAAAGTTTGGAGATCCCTGGTCTAAGATAAGCACGCTTACCTAAAAGGAACCTTATTAAATCTAGATTTGAAGCAAACTCTCGCATGTAAACCACACAGTATCGATCTAAACATTCTTTCGTCTCTTATTACAGGAAAGCGAGATACTAAAGTACTTCACCAAGATGGAAGAACTCGAGCCGTTGGCCGACAATTGTACGAAGGTGTACGTATGGCACACGCGTACGCAGAAACCTGCGATACTGAACCCTAAGAAGCTGAAACATCCACCCATACCCGATAGCCATATTGAGGTTTGATTCAACGTCAGCCTATATTGAGGTTTGATTCAAAATCAGGATAAATATTGAGGTTACATTCAACATCATGATATATTGCGGTTTGATTCAACATCAAGATATATTGCTGTTTGATTCAACATCAAGATATATTGAGGCTTGATTTCACATTAAGATATATTGATGTTGCATTCAACATCAACATATATTGAGGTTTTATTCAACTTCGAGATATATTGAGGTTTGATTCAACTTCGAGATACATCGAGGGTTGATTCAACATCAAGATATATTGAAGTTTTATTCAACATCGAGATTTATTGAATTTTGATTCATCATCAAGATATACTGTGGTTGCATTCAATATCAAGATATATTGAGGTTTGATTCATCTTCAAGATATATTGAGGTTGCATTCAACATCGAGATTTATTGAGGTTTGATTCAAAATCAGGATAAATATTGAGGTTACATTCAACATCAAGATATATTGTGGTTTGATTCAGTATCATGATATATTGAGCTATGATTCAACATTCAGTTCATCGGCAATGTCAGTAAAAGGTCCTTGAAGTTCGACCATTTTATGCAAACGGTTATTCGAAGACAAAACATTAGGCCTAACCTCATAAAATATTAGAATAGCAGAACATAATAGTACTTATTATAAAGCACTATTATTTTCTGTGGCTTTATTCTGCGTTGCTATTCTAGAACATGCGATATTGTTTCTATCCTCGTCGCTCTCATGACAATCTTAATGATTGTGATAGATGATAGATAATATCAAAAATTCTGGAGGGCCACTAGGAAGGAGGAATAAAAAGAAGTAGGGTTAAACCTTCCACCTATAACTTATGTTGGGTATAAGCTGGAAGGTTAAAATATCAATATATAATGTAGTATTCTCTCGTTCAAGAATTGTGAATTAAAGTGGCATTAGACGCTCATTATTGCTATAAAACATAAGCCGTGATCACTAAAAGTGTATCAAACAATATTATGTACTTAATCTTACATTTCCATTCTAAATAAAACCTCTCTTAAAATTGATAAACGTCGTAAGCTGGGTCCAGAGACAACCAGAACGATGTCATGTGAGTCATGCTTCTGTCTCGCTTTGGCTGCCTAAAGACATGCTTCAGAGAAAAAGAGATGGAAGCGTAGATCGCGAGTGAACCTACACCCGGCAATACGAACTAACGTCACTTTGAGAGGAGTTCTTAGGTCATATGGGACTCATCCTTTTGACCGCCAAACTCATATACAATGTGTAACAAAAAGGTTCAACAATACTGAAGGGTATGTATGTACTCATTATTATGAACAACTTTTACTATGGGGCCAAACGTGAAACCGCGAAAGAAATATCAGCTGTTCCATACATTTTGTCCAAGGTCAATGAACTTTTTTTATTTAACAGCTGTTTTTTCGCGATTTCAGGTTTGGCCTCATAGTAAAAGTTGTTTATAATGCTGAGTACATACATACCCTTCAGTATTGTTGAACCTTTTTGTTACATTTTGTATACGTGACTAGCGCTAGCGGGCCCTGTGCGCCAATGACGTCAATAGTTGACATAAAATGTGGCCTGTACATGTATTTTTTTTAATAGGTAAATTTTGGTTCCTTGGCGTACAGGGCATGACGGTGTAATTATGCCGTGGCGGTTAATAGTTTAACTACTTGAAATTTATTTAAATACCATATACTCTAAATCCGGTCAGTCCTCGAATCGGTGACCGTGAGAGGCATTTACATCTAATCGCCACTGTGGGTCGGATGACACGTTAAATTGTTGGTCCCGGATGTTTGTTCTGTATTTCTATAACAACTGTCAAGCCATGTCACTTTGCCACTAGGGCTGGCTACTCAGCCTATACAAACTTACTTAATCTAAACTTGTCTAAGTATAATCTAACCCAATTACAAACATAAACTTAGTAAGTAATATAAAGTGTTCCATAAACTCAGTATTATTAAATTCTTGTAACTTACTTACATAAATAATTTTAATTAATAAGTAAATCTTGGTTTGTTTTGCCCAGCGCAGCGGTGGGACAAAACTAATTAAACAATGTATTTAAGCATTGCAAATTATTTTGACTGAGGTGTTGAACGTAAACAGCGACCAAAATTATCTATAGCAGTGGCCAAAGAAGGATCTATAAATAAGCTACGGATGAATGTCACTGTTATTAAGAAAATATTATAGTGGCTCCCTCACTCAGCTCTATAGACTATAAATAATTTGCTGATTAATATTTCTTCTCTAGTTTGCGGGCCAGATCTCTACTTCGATTACTCTCTACTTAATCGGTAATGTAGAAAGATGTAGAATTCGATTAGTAAACCTAAAATTTAACACCCAAAAGCCAAAGGCTTGGGTTAGAGATAGGATAAACAAGCCTTTAAGCGGCATATTTCTAACGTCAGGGCGGTCAGACTCAGTCGAAATCTAGTACTGGTTTAACCAAGACCTTTTTTTTTTTTTTTTATGAATGACTGTAGCTGTTGGCCTCAGATGGCCCGAAATGTATAAGCGGAAAGGAACGTTAACATTAACGTATTTTTTTTTGTTTTAGCCATTACTCGTAAACGCGCTTTTGCGAAACGAGCCTTATTGTTGCAGTAATAAGGCTGGTCTTTGTTAATAGTCATTTAATTGGACCGGAAATATGTGTACAATTTGAATAGTTGACCAAGCGAAGCGAAGGTCTATGAGTCTAAGGGAAAAGTCGACATTTGTATGTATATTTCTTCAAAGATAACTTGTGAACCATTATCCTTATGAAATTTTGTAAGCAAGTATTTAGTGCAAATACAACTATCAAGTTCGAATAGGAGTTAAATCGGTCAAGGGGCTTCGACGATTTGGGGGTCGCGAGGTCTCTGTTCGCTACGACTGTGCGTGACATTGGCGCGGTCCGAAATACGGCAACGTGTTGACACATTTAGCGACTTTGTAGCATGCCACAACATGGCGTCGTGTCACAAGAACCATGCAACGTGACTACATTATTGTAGTGGCAGTGCTAATAGTGTTGACCTCGATATGGATTCTATGCTACGCTTTTCATGGACGTATTAATTTTGATATTCAAGTTTTTGTCACGTAATAAATATTTTCATGGTTTTACTAGCTGCGCCTCGCGGTTCCACCCGCATGAAAAAGTTGCCTATATGCTATTCCGGAAATAAGCTATCTCCATTCCGAGTTTTTCCCAATCCCTTTACCCGTTTTGGCATGGAGATGTAACAAATTACACACACATACCGACAAACGTTTTCGCATTTATAATATTAGTGTATATCTGCTGTACATGACAATCCTACTAGTATTATAAATATCAAAGTTTGTATGTTTGAATGTTTGTTATTCAGTCACGCAATAACGGTTGAACGGATTTAGATAAAATTTGGTTTTGTTTTATTTTCTATTTTATTTTATTATTTGGATTTGGTAGTAGCTTATACCTTGGAATAACTCATAGCCTAAATTTTTACCCCAGGGGTCGCGCGTGAAACCGGGAGGCACTGCTATTGGTGTATTATGGAACCACATGATTACGGTTGTAGCAGGCAGTACCGTCTTTAAGGGCACACGGGGCCCGTGCCCAGGGCCCCATCTTCAGGGGGCCCCGAAATACCGACAATTTCTTTCAAATTTATTCTCAATACATTTTGTCAGGCACAGTAACAGTTACTTTTGTCTTAAAATGTAAGTCAGAATGATGTAGATTTTATTTAACCAAATTATGACAAAATCAAGTCAAACTTTACCTTTTTTCTTTTAGAGGTATAAAAAGACATTTGACTTGATTTTGACTTATTTAGCTCAGTTAGGATCGATTTAAAACAAAAAAAAAACAGTAGAAAAATGTTAGTATAATTCGCTTTCTTTAGTTTCCTAAAGGGCCCCAAATTCATGTGTGTCCAGGGGCCCCAGCATAGTTTACATAATACCAGCATACTCACAATCCACTAAACGAGATATTCCATAGTGTAACAGTTACAACGCCACATGACGTGTCTCAGTGTGATACCAGCTTTATGTCACGATATGTACCTTTGTTTTTATGTGCTTTTTTTTAATAATAGTGTTGGTGATCAAACATATGTTTTTTATTTAATCAAACTTTATGTTTAATAGACAATAATATAAGATACAGATAAAGAAATAAGCCTTACATAACTGTGTGAGAATTAGAGGTAGTTAGGAACAAATGTAATAGTCTAAGCTTAATTTAATATATAGGTTGTTTCGTAGAGGGTTAGACAAACTGAAAGGGTGTGTTCGGGGACCCATTTGGTAAATACAATTTGGCAAAACAAAAAAAACGATCTAAAAAATTTTTTTTTATAAAAAAAAACTCGTGTTTTGCCAAATTTTACCTATAACCACATAACTTTTTTTAAATCTGTTTTGTGTCGGATGTTTTTATTTGAGTTTATAAGGTATAGTACTCGTATCCTAGATAAAATCAACACGAGAAAATCCCAAAAAAATAACCTAAGAAAAAATTAAGGCGTCTGGTTTTTTTTTACAAATCGTATTTTCCAAGTGCGTCCCCGAACATACCCTTTCTAAGCCTCTACAAAACACTGGTACATTACATACCCCAGTAAAGTTTCTTAAATACTTAGTTAAGAACTAGAGAATGTATTATATTTTATTATTTAAATATCTGCTGTCTCTAATAATCTTAGTGCGATATTTAAGTATTTTCCATAGAAATGATAGTAGCAAGGAAACCAATAAATAAAGTAAGTAAGTAGTGAGTAATGATGCTAGAAATATAAATATAACTAGTGATGTACGGATAAGCATTTCTTGTGCAGGGGCCTTATTTTTTAATCGTATCGTATGCGACCAGCAGGGCTAGCATGCGCACCGCGAGAAAATTTTCTCGATTCTTAAAAACAGGACAAGGCTACGAATCTGTATAAGTTTGTCTCGTTTTCGCACGACATAAAGACACGATAAAAATTTCTCGCGGTGCGCATGCTAGCCCTGCAGGGGCCTTATTTTTGATACGTACGCAAAGTAGCACATGCGACAGGTGCCGACTTTCAAACGATATTGAACCTTGTTCCAAACAGTATCGTTCGAAGGTCAGCTCCTTTCGCATGCGCTACGCTTGCGTACGATTCAAAAATAAGGCCCCGGAGCCGTCCTTCGAACGGTATTGTTTGAAATAAGGTTCACTATCGTTCGGTAGCCAGCTCCGATCGCACGCGCAACTTTGTGTACGATTAAAAAACAAGACCCCAGGTAATGTGGTTTGAATGGGAAATAACATGGCATAGTCTAGAAACCCAATCAACTGTTTATACTGGGTGTAAGGGAAAACGTCCCGGAAACGAAGACAGGTTTGTTATGGTGTCATTACCATGGCGTTCGCCTGGGTAAGCTTCTGATGGTTGACTGGCAGTTATTTTCGCTCAACGATTTTTCGTCTATGATTACATTAAGATCAGTTTAAAATATTGAAATTTATTTCTCAGAACCTGATCAACGTAAATTCCTTGAAGCGCATGTCAAACACGGCTAAGCGAAGGCGTGGCGAAGCGTTTTATTTTTTGTTGTTTTTTTTTATCGCTTGATTGTATTCAGAAAATGGAAAGCGAATGCGGTTTAGTACGCAAAATAATACGCTTTTTTTAAAAAGGCTTATTTTTATTTCGATAAAATTAATATGGGCCATCTCTGATATCACATATCAAACAAAATTAATTCATAATTGGCGGATTAATCGCGTTCCATACATGCAAAAAAAATAACATACCTACAGTGGGATTTGAGAACCCTCTTTTTGAAGTCGATTGATAAATGCCTCGCCACGCCACGCGTTCGTTTCGCCGTGTATTTGACGATATCTTAACGGCTTAAGAGGCGACTCCTAATAAAAATAAGTGGGCATTAAACATAACATAAAAATCAAAATTGGTTAAGAACGTTTGTAATATTATTCTTCAGATAAACGATCAAAGTTACAAAAATATCCGATGTCTGGCATTGATGTCGATTCTGTTGCACCGCTCACTAAATAATAATATACGCGTCTCATTTCATTTAAATATGTTAGAAAAGGATGTCAACAGGTTTCGTCCTGTCAAATGAAGTTTAGTTTAGTGAGCGGTGCAACAGAATCGACACCATTATGTCTTGAACTGAATACACGAACGATAGGTTAAATCTACGCCTCCTAAACCTTTAAACCGCTTTTAAACCCAGTTTAAAACAAAAGGACTGAGTATTTTGTACGTTTATAAATTGATAATGATGCTTACATAATATTATCAAATACTCTTTAGCTCTCATAAATTATAAAACGTAGATATAGTCTTAATTGTAACTAATATTTTTGGTCTAGTTTGCACTAACCGAGTATTTGTCTAAGAGATGAGATTCGTAGATGAATATTAATTTGTTATAATAAACTATTACGGTTCACTTCATATGATCGATTCACAACATAATCACGGTAAATTTAATTATTTTTTTGTCTCACAGTCCTAACAAGGGAATGTTATTTTTCATAGTGCTCGTAATGTGGATCTTATTACATCGGTTTTAGGCTCATAATCCAAGCTATCACGCACGCGTGCTTTTTACTTTACATTACGGCACTAGTGCTATAATAGGTAAACCCGGTAAAGTCAAGTTTGTACGTGACTGCAACTAGACGTATGTATACGAAGCACTCTTAATATAGCCGGGTAATACTTACAGTTTGTTTGTAATACCAACAAAGACTTTTTATGCCGCTGAAGTAAATGTCAACCTGCGCCCGCATTGCTGGTTTGGGCGCCATTTTCCGCAAATGTTTGTTGACGTTTTCGCTGTGTGGTTGATTATTATCAAAAAAAGTTTGTTTTTTCCTCGCAAGTGTGATGAAAACAGTCGTATGGAACTCTTGTGCTATGTTAGTCATTACGCTCTCGGCTTCCTTATCGCGCTCACCTGCGTCTCGTGCGCATAATACTGCCTCTAGTGTAACAACCAACATAGCACACTTGTATCGTAATGTACTATTAATTAACACGAGAAATTATCATAAAACTGTATTATTATAATGCTTTAATGGATTACATTTAACAAAGTTATATTTTAATAGTCATTCCAGAATGTATAGTTCTGATAATATTTATGTTATATTTGGATATTATGGTGATGGTAAGAGTGAACTGTAGTTGATTGCCACTTGAAGCAAGTTACTAAGCGGATCATGCAATATCATACAGGTCGCGTCATGTAAAAAGAACGCTGGAAGAAAGTAGAGAGGGTGTGTTTGCGCATGTGTACACTTGCGCACAAAAGTACTAGGCCTATTGTTTTAAATAATTATTAATTAGCCTTTTGCTCGCAGCTTCGTATATTGGTTATTGCTAGGTACATGGCAAAATATATTAGATATCGCCTACTGCGCAGCTTAACCGCCAGCGAACTTTTTACATGACGCGAGCTATAGCATGCTACATCGCGGCATTGCTGTCTTGGTGTAATATCACCTTTATCTACTAAATATTTTGTTAATGGGAGGTTTTCTGACAGCTGACAGAATGTAGTTCTACAGCCAAAGATAGATGGCGCTGACGAGACATGATTATCTTTTTTCGCATTTGTTTAATGAAAAATCAAACTCACTACTAAATACTAATCCGCGTTAATAATTTGTGTTGTGGAATAACAAAGGGATAAAGTACTTTGTTAGACAAACAATAACCACAAAAAAGTAACACAACTGATGTAAATGAAATGTGCTTCTTTAATATTTGACCTTTTGTCCTTGATTCATTCAAACACATCATTCATTGAATCTACACAACCACAGACTAGGTAGTGATCTGTTCAGACACATGTCTCGTCAACCCCATCTAACGGATTTTTATGAACTATATTTTTTTGTCTGTTAGAAAACTTAGTTAAAAAACTTTCTTAGTCAAATGTCGGGCGGATGCAATCTTTTAATAAAACGCTCAACTCTTCATATCGGTCTAATCTTGATTCCTTTTAGCTGTAACATTTAAATTGTTTGTACTTATTGTATTGTAGATAGTTATTTATTGCTTGATTTAGTCATAATATCATAAATTTAATGGAACACAACATTTGTAAAGGTCAAAAATGTAAGAGGGAACTCTTATAGGTAATCAGGGGCCGAATAGGTCTAGCTGCCGACACTGCGCGACCGTGAACCTTATTGCGGGATGATAAAACTTACAGTCGCGCACCGTCGGCAGGTGAGCGTATTTGGTCCCGGAATAAGCGTTCATGGTACGGCCCCTGGTATAATGTTGTGTTACATTGAAATAAAATATCCTGTCTTGTAGCCATTTGGCGATCAGCAGGGGTACTCACAACTCAATCGGAAAGGTATCCGTTCGGATCCACATCCTCCGTCCCTGTGATCCTCAATGTAAATGACTGGGACGGATAATGTCAATCCGAACAGAAGCCACGTACTCCTGTGCCCCACCCCTGGATCCGCCCTTGCAGCTATCACACAGGTCTGTTTATGAATAAATAAGTAATTTGCTGTTCTCTTCTAGCTTCATATAAAAAGCGTAGTACTGACAAAATAATGATCGGAGAGTTACCATCTATAGCTTAGCAAAAAGAGTTGAAATTAATAGGGGCGCCACTATCGCGAATAGTTTTACAAACTAGCAATCCTGTAGTGTCTGAGGAAGATGATTGGACAAATTCTCGTGTTTTCCATAGGCTGTCGGAAGAAAAAAGGTTCAATTTCAAGACCTTTTTTCCCAAGCTGTAGCTGTTGTGAAGTAACCCCAAAGAGCTTGTAATGGCAAGACTTCAAAATAGAATAATTTTTCGGCCATAATACGAAATGGTGTCCTGGCAATACTTACATTTAAGGCCGAGATCTTCCTCGCTCGTGCATTTCACAATTTTGTTATACATAGAAACACTGAATATGCAAATTAAAAATCACAGTCAGCGAAATTGCTGACAACACACTACAAAGATTTAGCAAAAACATAATTATTATCTAAACAAGTTTTAGTACGTACCTAATAATGGGATTATAGCTTATGTCCAGTTTTATAAATGACAAAAGTTTACTTATATCAAAATATTTTAAAAAAATTTAAACCTTTGTAATGTCCATAACTATATACAGTGATGTTATACATTCAAAATTGTTAATCGCGAGCGAGATATCGGTGCGCAGCATTCTGAGCCTTAAGAGAAGTGGTTGTAACTATTTTTCTTTTCAACCGACTTCATAAAAGGAGGTTCTCAACTCGAATGTATATTTTTTTATTAATTAATTATTTATATAACGCGATTACTCCGCCAATTATTAAATGATTTTTATGTATATCTTATAAGTTAATAGTACTTTTTTGGATTATTTTGTGTAGGTGTTTTTGTAGTGATTGTCGTTGTTTTTGTATAAGTTCAATTCATAAAATGTAAATCCTTTATTGGCTGTCAGTTTCACTATTTGTCTCATTCTATTATTTTTAAGAGCTGTGGATTTTCTAAATAAATAAAAGAAAATGATTCTTGTTTAGTTTGGTAGGTCATACTTCAGAGGTCCCTTATGAATTTTAATGAAATCGGTTCAGTATTTCGGTTTTTTAATAAAAATAATTGGAAAAAGATGTCATCCAGGTAATAGAAATTCAAGTCGTTTTTTTAAAGGTGTTAGTTTTTGGAAACAAAAATGTTCTTTAAATCACTATTTTAATGCTATGTATCCAAAACTTATCCGATAGCAGATACCAGTGTGGTAGGGCTTTGAAATAAATAATTAGGTAAGAATACTCTTTTGTGATGAATCTAGATTTCAATATAATTTTGTAAATAATTTATAGTCATTTACTTAGATTTATTACAAGAAAACTTCCAAATTATTTCTCGTTTTATTTACAACCCTTACTTTAGAAAAAGAGCTAACTCCGGTGATGGTCTCGTGTCTCCCCTGATCCCCCCTAGGGGATACATCAGGATTTTTCAGTCCTGGTGTCTCAAGTCTGTCAAGCATTACATGAATGAAACCATAAAAATAATTAAAATGTCAAGAAAAACGTACCTAGTTACTTACTACCTAAATATTCACTTTAGTCTCGTCATCATCAGCATTTCATTTCATTTTTTTGGCATTTTTATTTTATTTCGTCCTTTCGGAGATTGATGGAGGAAGCCTATGTCCACCAGTGGAAATGCTGGTGATGACGCGACAAAAGTGAATATTATTAGGTAGTAAGTAGGTACCTACGTTTTTCTTGAATCTAGAATTATTTTTATGGTTTCATTCAATGTAATGCTAGTTCCGGGGCCGTACCATGAACGCCTATTCCAGGACCGAGTACGCTCAGCTGCCGACGCTGCGCGACTGTGAATTTTATCGCCTCGCAATAAGGTTCGCGGTCTTGCTATAAGCGGTTCACGGTACGGCCCTGTGGAATACTCTAAATATTATTTTAAATGTATGTTCTTATATCTCCCCGGCCTGGGAGACATCAGGGGAGACACGAGACGGCCACCCTAACTCCAAGCTTTTTAGGTAAGAATTGATTCAGGTAATTAATTTTTATATGCGTTTTCATCGAAACAGTAGTGGCTTAAAAATGCAATGGAGTGACGATACGAGCGAGACGTTCGCCTGGTGGTAAGCATCACGCCTGCGCATAACAGTAGCAGTGCCAGAATTGTGAACTTGCGTACAAAATCCTGCGCCGCACTGCACTGAAATACACTAATGCTTGGTGGTTGAATTGGTATGTAAGTAATTGGTTGAGCCCAGCATTTCTCAGTCTCGGCGGAAAAGCAGCCTAACGCTCTAATTTTACCTTTTGTAAAATATTTCTAAACTCTTAAATTAAATTTTTGTCATCAGTCTCTTGTGATGCAAATTTTTGGTCTAAGTTTTGAGTGGCAAGTTTATATTCTTAGCAGGGTAGGTGTGAATACAGAGGGGTGAATATGAATGACACTAGGGGTTGTTACGCGAATATTGAAGTCTTTTTTCAATCCCAATAGCTATTGTGTAAATTTATGTGAACACACCTATCTATACTTATATTTTCCATATTTTTTATGGAATTGGTTGATGGAAAGATCGAGACGGTGCGTCACGCCTGCCCAAAACAGTAGCAGTGCTAGAATTATGAACTTGCGAATACAATCCTGCGAGCCGCACTGCACTGCGCTCGTCACCCTGAGATATTAGATGTTAAATCTCTTTATGCCCTGTAATTTATCTGGTAGCTATGCCCTTCAATTGAATATACATGCATGATTTCTTTATTTGTTTCATAATTAAACATTATTTACTAATTGAATATTTTTGTATGAAGTGTTTCCACACTTATGGTATTTCTGTTTTTAAAGCTTAAACAGGAAGACAAATTATGACCTCCGGCAATGTGCAAACACTTCATACAAAAATATTCAAAAAGTATATAGCCAGTGCGACTTCTCTCGTCAGGCCTTGAAACCAGTAACGGTTTCGGTTTGGGTAAATATTTGTGTTACAAAAATTTATAGATGGCGCCACCAACGCTGTAGTTGGTAGCTTGAAACAGGTTAGGAAATTTGGCATCTAAGGCAGAGACTTCTGTAACTTAATTGGCAAAGCAGTTGCGACGGAAACCCATAGAGACTGCTCGTATGCAGGTTCGAGTCCTACCGGGGATCATAATTTTTCTTGCTGTTTAAGCTTTAAAAACATTATTTACTAATTCCCACTTAAGAGGGAATCCGGTGAGCGATTCTCTATACAAAAGTATTCTCGTATTTTCTTCCTATAGAGCAATTGTTTTTTTTAAATATAGTATACACTAAATACTTACTGTAGACATTTCTCTGCCATTTTCTTCTTTTCAGTAACTAAATGCTAAAATAAAATACATAGGTATTTTATTTTACCCTTTAACATATTTTCATAGTACGAGTAATGTTTGGAGGGTTATATTTTCTTTAGAAATTAGTTGCTAAAAAAAGAAAATGACAGAGACTTGTCTACAGTAGACCTAGAATTTATAAAACGTTTGTATGGAGTACCTACGTTTGTATGGAGAATCGCCCACCGGATTCCCTCTTAGCAACGGACGGTCCAGTCAGTCTTCGGATGGGTGACCGTGAGTGGCATTTATTTCTGTGCCGTATCGTGGGCCGGATAACAAGTTTTGTTGGACCCGGTTGTTTGTTATATGTTTCTATAAGAACAACCATCAAGCCATGTCAGAGGCTTTCGGGTGGCGCATTAACTCTGACACTAGGGCTGTCCTATATGAACTTACTTAGGTATGTATTGAATATAGTTATGAAAAATCGATTTCGGTGATATTGCTGAGAATAACACATACTTAAGTACAAAGTTTCAGAAAAAATATCATTTTGATCTAAACAAGATGTATCTAAGTAGTAAATAAGTACCTACCTACCTAAAAATTGAATTATAGGCTATTTACTTGGATCGAAATTAAATGGGTACATTTACTCTACTATTATATGCAGGATATAAGTAGTTTTTTTTTCAATTAAGTACCTATTGAAGTTTTAGTAGGGGTCGCAATTTCTTCAAGTAATAAATATAAGTAGCCTATGTTACTAAGGGATATTGTAGCATTCTAATAGTGTTTTTTTTTTTAATTCAGTCCAGTAGTTTTTGAGTTTATTCCTTAGAAACATACAAAAATCTTTCCTTTTTATAATATTGGTGTAGATAATATTATATCAGAATACCTGAATTTTACCTATAGTACTGGAAGTGTACAAGCAAGACTGTCGCCAAAGCCAATCTCCACGTAATAGCGAACTCTCGGCCTCGCGATATTGCTCAAGTTTTAAGAGCTCGCCCGCAATTTCTTACAAAAATTCGGGCAACCTCTCATAAACTTTTGTAATTTCCTAAAGAAACGTTTGAAGTAGGAAGGTAGACGCGAGTTACATTACCTAGGTATCTGAGTAGTTTGTATAAATAAATAAATTATTAACAATAATAAAAAATAAGATAAAATATCAATATTATGCTTAGAAAGCATGATCCTAGAAAAAAAGGTTATAGGTTCATGTTAGAAAGTTTAGAAATGTACAATGTTTTTTTTTTGCCGTTTTTTGTCTCATTTCGGTGAACTTTGATACTAATGAGTTTTTTCATATTTAGAGTGTGGTTTACTGTAATTCTTGATATTGTTCATGCTCATAGTCAAGTCTATCAGAATATCTTAATAAACTTCAAAGATATAAGAGTTTAAAATTTTGATGGCACCGCAACGAATCAGTCGTTCACCGAAATGCAACGGAAATTAAATAATAACCTACCTACCGAAATTAAAAACTGCCGAAACGCATGCAGACGTATATTAAAAGGAAGAAAAGAAAGTTAGGTTAGAAAGAAAGGTTAGTGTTAATTTTGACAATTGTTTTTATTTGTATATTATCTGTAATTTTCAATGAAATGCGTAGTGCGGACAGCCATCGAAATGAAAAATTTGGGAGTTAACCATTTTTTTCCTAATTAACTGAAATCATAATCAAGAAATATTTATTGCCCCTAGGTAACCTCTTCTACCTAGAAAAAAATGTGAATGAACTGTCTATTAACGTTCTACATTACCGATGTCATCCGTGCCGCGTAAATTTTGCTGTTGGGAAATCCACCCTTTTTCTTTCATTTGACAAGTTTTTACGGACCAAAAAGTTGCGGCAAACCCCCTTTAAGGCGGAGGCCTTTGTCCAGCGGTGGACGTCTTTTGGCTGATGATGACGATGATTTTTAAACTTCAAAACATTTCAGTCAACATCAATCCAAATTTAAAAAATAAACCCTAACTGAACCTTAAATTTTTCTCTAACCTAACCTAAGTTTTTTTTAAAAATGGATTCCAGCTACATAATTTCATTCAACTCACATTTAGAAACGGGTTTTTCCATGCTTGTAATTCAGTACAATATAAAATAAAACATTTATTCGTAATGAATCAAACATTTACATTTTACACTAGTAAAACCATATGTTTACGAAATTATTACATTGCGGCGACCACAGATTAAAAGCCCTCACAGACCACGAAGATACTATAATATTTCATAATTAGATCAAATATCGCTCGCCATACAATTTTGAAACATTTTAAATACCCATTATCTTCGTCACTTGTTAGTCATTTGTTTTGTGTGAGTAAGTTTTATGATAACATGAAATTATTAATATTATAGCATCTTCATCGTGTGTGACGGCATTTAATCTGAACTTAGGCGGCGGCCGGAGGCGACATGATTTTTGGCGTTCCCTCCCGCCAAAACTCCTGCTAAACTCAAACTAAACGGAAGCATACCAATCAGAATAAGCAAGCATGGTAGCATACCTAACTATACATTTATAGATAGGCACATTTATTAGGTTCATACTTAAACTTAATGTTCAATTTTAGAACGAGGTAGGTAAGTAATATCGCTGTTATGGAGTTACGGAATGCATAATTATAGATTTCGGGTTGCAGCAGTAAATGACTTGATTGCTCCGCAGAATACACAGTAAGTTTAGAGAGCTTGGTCGGTTCGATATTATAGCTTACCTAGTAGGTGGAAGATTAATTTTGGTGCACCGTACTTTTATAATAATTAGGTATAGGTTACAGGCCTCATATGATCAATTTCTGTTTAGCCGAATAACTTTAGCTCTAAGCCTTAACAAACTCCCAAACTTTTATTGGTATATAAGTAGGTATAGCAGGCCTCATATGATCAATTTCTGTTTAGCCGAATAACTTTAGCTCTAAGCCTTAACAAAGTCCCAAACACATTTTATGTTTTTTAATATACATAAAATTTCAAGAAATCTGCTCGACACTTCTGACGATATTTAAATTTAATCATTGCTTTGACCAGAGTAACAGCGTTATTAGTGATTGTTTTTTAATCAATCAATCAATTGATGATTTTTGCAGGTATATGTACGTTCCATCACTTATGACGATTGGTTTTCTATTGCTTTCGTTGGGATCCCCAAACAATCCTTCAGGAATAAGTATTATTATATTATAATATTTTGATTTATCAAGTCTTCTCTGGGAAAGTGTTCAATTCCTATATGTCTGGATACAAAATTGTTCAGCAAACACGCCCTTACAGTTGCATTCAATTTGCAGACTCTGATAGCAGCCATTTGCATCAACGATGCGATTCGCCTTAACGGCTCTCCTCTACGCAATTTCATTAAATATAACTCCAAAGCCAATCTTGGACTTCGGCAATCTATATTTGATTCTTCCACAATCATATGGAACTTTATCTTTATATGTTCCTGTCCAATATTGGCACTTGTCATGGTCCATTTAATTATTTTTTTCGAAATCCACCCTTAACAAGGGTTTTTTGGCCAAGTGCAACCACATCTTCAACATGATTTTTGCTAAATATATGTAAGAATTCACATTGTTCAATAAAGTTTTGTGTACCTGACATACCCTTGTATTTTTTGGAACGTAAAGCAGACAGACAGAAGTCTTTATTTAGACAGAAGTCTTTGTCATAATTGTGTAGGCACTGACAAACGCTCTAGATTGTGGCAATGAGGCACAAAGTATGGAGCTGCCGAGTCACACGCACGTTTAATATTGTCTAGGGTAATGGTTTCGACAGAGGGTTGCTGTGGGGCTTCTTCCATGTCTGGTAAGATCTGATCTGCCGCTGATTCAACCTCAATAGTCTGTTCCTTAGAGCGTTCTCTTTGCAGTTGCGTCTGCACAGAAACCCAGCATGCATGGCATACATATGCATTGTCTGGAATCTGTAAAAGAGGGTTGAGTACAGATAAATAAAATCTCATACATTATAATTTTTAATAAATTATAAACAAATTATAGGTATCATGGAGCAAAGGCGGATCCAGAATTTATTTCTGGGGGGAGGGGGGGCACATACGCAAAGTTCCCCCGTAGGGCTATTCTATGTTATCTTTGGAATCGATTCTTTTTCAATGACATACAAGAATAACTATAAATAAAAATCTTTTAATAAATATTTAATAATGAGAAATTACATGTTTATTATGCAAAAAGAAACAAAAATTACAGTACTTTGTTATATTTAACCCGTTTGGGGGGGTGCCCCTGTGCCTCACCTCTGGATCCGTCGTTGTCATGAGGTATCACTACTGACTTGCACTTCTACAAGTCATGTTCTCAATGATATTATATGATGCATGTTCTAAATGGATAAACCAACAATAAAATTGCAACTAAATCTTAAAGACGTTTTTTGGTTTTAAGATCAAATATCGGTGTAAAAGTATGCATTATACAAATTTAATAAAAAGAAATTGAAAGAAAGATATGTATGTATATATAATTGTATGTACATTACTTCAGTCATTTTCTTACCCATTTTGAAAAAAATACATTTTGTCGGGGTGAGTCGATTTAACTGCACGCGAGTGTAGTACTAACATGGACCATGGGTAAGAAAGTATATCTAATACTTATCCGGCTCCATGTTGTGTCCACAGTTTCCCAAACTGGAGAAGCCGTATTGAGCCGTTTGATTGATTACCGCGGAGTCCGCCCTGACAGCCCCCCGACATGTTGACCGAAGATTGAATTAAACGCCGGATTGATCGGGGATTGGCTTCCAGGATAAGTGCAATATTACCTACATATAGGTGTTTAGATAGGAACAGTATCTTGACCATTGCTTTATTGTTTTAGAAGCAATTCAAAATATTTAGGAAAATTCTCTCAATGATGTCTTTATACAGGGTTAGTTCTAATCAGTTAGCACCCTTTTAAGGGCATATTCTGTACATCAAAACAAACATCTTTTACTTCGAGGCCAACTGTCCCCATGACTTTTCCTTGAAATTTTTATTAACCGACTTCAAAAAAGGAGGTGTTCTATGTTCGGCTGTATGTATGTTTTTTTTTATGTATGTTCACTGATTTCTCCGTCAGTTGTAGATTTCATTTGAAAGAGATACTCCCGAGGTGGTCCCATATAAATTTGAAGTCGGTTGTTTTTTTTTTTTTAATTTTTTCTTGTAATCAGCTATTTCCATTCAGCAATATGGTTTATCAAAACTGTTGGTATAATTTCATTGAACTTTTTCCAGTACAAAGTGTGTTCTTTGTTTTTTTTCAGTGTTGTATTTTTATTTGTTTATGAAAAATCTTAGCAATGTAGCACTTTCGTGGATGCCTTGTAGCACTAGTCCGCGGTATCGGGCTGGCAGCCCCGTGCCCGAGGAGGACACTGTGATTAGTTCCTCGCTCGACGTAGCGCGTCCGCGGCCAGCTCACGTAGCGCGCATTACTCCTGCGCTCGCGCCAACTCACTAATGGCTTCCCGGGACGTGCTCGCCCATATATCCCGGGATTCCCGCCCAAGGAATTTGATTTTAGAGGATCCCGGCACTTGGAAAGTCAATTATCGATGCTTCAATAGTGTTTCAGTACTCCTGGGCTAGAACTTGATACTAAGTCAACTCATTTTATGGTTTCTCATCGTCCAGTATCTATTCAGAATGGCGTCGGAAACTTCCGAATCGCATTTCGTTTTTTTTTTGTCATCCTGAATGTAGACAGATAGTGTGTGGGTGGGACGGACAGTGTGTGGATCCGAACGGAAACCTTTCCGATGGAGTTGTGAATGGGGTGCTGAGCTTAACTACAGATTGTTCATTTAAATGACGAACATTATTCTGGGATATAACAGTACCTAGATACTCATCATATGAACAACTTTACTATGGGGTTACCTCTGCAATCGTGAAAAAAACAGCAGGTACGGTCAGATGGTGTTTTATACATGGAGTGTTGAATTACAGCACGAGTGTGACAAGCGTGAAACATGTCTTTTCGTGTTGTTTTCAAAAATGCATAGACTTTGACACTGGCAGAATGCACAGCGTGCGATGCCATAAACTAACGGAAAAACACCCTGTATAATATGGCCACCATTCGACTACTGCCAGCATAATTATGTAGGTAAGCTGGCCTACGTACATCATCATCAGCCCGAAGACATCCACTGCTGAACGAAGGCCTCCCCCTTAGACCGTCACACTGTACGACAACCTGTCGTTTGCATCCACCGGTTGCCCGCGACTTTTACAATATCGTCGGTCCACCTAGTGGGAGGCCGCACCTACGCTGCGTTTTCCGGTTCGCGGTCGCCACTCAAGAACATTTCTTCCCCATCGGTTATCAGTTCTTCGAGCGATGTGGCCTGCCCAAAGCCACTTCAACTTGCAAACCCTGCGCTTTCTTTGGCGAATATCCACGTTCCGGATTTTATAGCGCAAAGTAACTTTGAGCATAGCTCTCTCCATTGCCCGTTGTGTGACTCCGAGTTTCTCCAAAAGCCTACGTACATAGGTACTTATTTTTCTTTCATCATTACGCAATTTTCTGGAGAAAGATAGATCGGTACATCCATCATAATATTTCCTTTTTGGGACGAAATTAGGTTTCCCTGAAATGCCTTTCATTTCTTACATTAGGTCTGTATTCAGACTAAACATTGTTACTGGAAAAACATGTAACTAATGGATTCTATAAATAGTTGGACGAGATTTCAGAAATGTTAGGTATTTACTGCCTACGTATTTTCTTATTTTTAGTTTTTTGTAAGGGACTAATAAAAAATAACGATTTTCTTACGCGTGTAGGTGTAGGTATGTACTATGTAGTCAAGTAGGTTCTTCTTTTTTTCAATTTATTTTCGGTCAAATGACAAGACGAGCAATACGTTCGCCTGGTTGTAAGCGTTACGCCTGCCACTAAAGTGCAGGACACACTGATCTGGCGTCGGGCGAGGGCATGGCACGGGCGGCATGCCGCCCCATCCTAATTTCATACTAAACACATTGAAATAAGGCGCAATTTAGAATACGCCGAGTCCGATCGAGCGCGCCCGATGCTCGCCCGATGAAAATAACACGGTGAGTCCTAAATTGCGCCTTATTTCAATGTGTTTAGTATGAAATTAGAATGGGTCGGTGAGCCGCCCGTGCCATGCCAGTGCCCGACGCCAGTTCAGTGTGTCCTGCGCCTAACAGTACAATGCCAGAATAGGGTAGATGTCTGATGTTTATATCGTTGAAACCAATAGCTTTGATGAAGAGTTATAGTAAATAAGGTATGTTTATTGAAAAAAATATTTAAATCGGTTAATAATGTTCTGATATTTAAAGTTTAAAGTTTGTGTTAGAGACAACTCTGTCCCTTTCCCACAAAACAAAAAAATGACGTCACGCCTTACTTGTCAGAACATAATTTATATGGTGTACTGAGAAGTGACGTCACGATTTGCTGTTTCGCCTCTCTGTCTAGCATGATATTAAAATGCTTATTGGTGCTTATTTTTGATTTTGATTTCATTAATCAGCTATATTTATGGGCCACATTTTAATAGGACAATAAAAAAAACCTATTGTAAACTTGCGAACACAATCCTGCGCCGCACTGCACTGCGCTCGTCACCCTGAGATATTACATATCAAATCTCTTCATGCCCAGTCATTTCTCTGGTAACATTACCCTTCAAACCAGAACACAGTGTAATGCTTGCACACTACTGCTTGGCGGTTGAATAACTAGCAAAGGTGTGGTACTTCCCCAGGCGGACTCTGAATTAGAGTCCTACCATAACTAAAAATTTATCTTACCGTATAAAATCATAATAACATCTTCACGAACCGCAGTTTCACCCGCGTGATGATAAAAACGCTGATGATGATGATGATGATAAAAAGTAGCCTATATGTTATTCTGGGAAATAAACTATCTCCTATCTAATTTTCTTCGATATCCATTCAGCCGTTTTCTCGTGAAGAGGTAACAAGCACACAAGCACACTAATTGCATATACCCATCAGCCAGAAAACGTCCACAGCTGGATGAAGCACTCCCCCTCAATAGGGAGGTGTTGCCATAATCCCCACGCTTGGCAGGCGGCTTGCGGATTGCAGAATGTTCACCACCGTTAACGGAGAGGACGCTGCTGCCCGTCCTCCGGTGGTTCTGGTTGCAGGTTTAGGACATACCCAGGTCCACCCACATTGCATACAGATTGTTAATATTTGTGTGAATATAGGAGAACTTTGTTGTAAAGTCAGTAAAATTATGATTTATGTTACGAAACCCTTTTCTCGTTCACAACAGGATGATTAATTATTTAGTCATGTTCTTGAATTCAGATGTCATAAAAGCTTTTAACGTATCTAGACTAAAATGCCCTAGATTCTTAAAAGCTGTAGAGAAAACTAGCTTTAGCTTTCAACCAACATCGAAAAGGAGGTTCTCAATTCGATTGTATGTTTTTTTTGTATGTATATATGCTACGCGATTACTCCGCCAATTATGAATTGATCTTGATGATATTTTTTGTGTTTGGTAGGTGATAATGCAAAGGTGGTCCCATATAAATTTTATCCAAATCGGTTCAGTAGTTTGGTTTATAAATCAATATTACTGGAATAAATCAAAATAACAGGAAATAGAAGATGTCATCCAGGTAGACGAAATTATGTTTATCACAAGTCCCGTCCCGGTTATATTATTGGTGACATTGATGCAAGTACATTATGATGCAAGTGTGCTATGTTGGTCATTACACTAGAGGCGGTATTAAGGAAGCCGAGATTGTAAGCAGTAGCAAAGCAGTGTGCAAGCATTACACTGTGTTCCGGTTTGAAGGGCAATGTTACCAGATAAACTGCGTATGAAGAGATTTAACATCTAATATCTCAGGGTGACGAGCGCAGTGCAGTGATTCTGGCACTGCTACGTTAGTGGCAGGCGTGACGCTTGCTCGTCTCGTCACTTGACAGAATAAAAAAAAATATAAGGAAAATTAGACAGTTTTTTAATGCATGGAGTGATGAGACGAGCGAGACGTTCGTCTGGTGGTAAGCGTCACGCCTGCCCTTATCAGCCGCATGGCGGCTCCTGATCAGAAGGTCTAAGCAGCAAAATGTACAACGCTGCGAAACGTCTAATGAGTAGTAAGCCTATAGCAAAATGTCCATGTAGCAAAACGTCTAATTATCAGATGGTTTGTATAAAAGAACCTCTAAAACCTTCAAGCATGCTAAAACTAAAATCACGAAAAAAAAAAACAGCTGCCCCATAATATTATGTCGAAGAACTTTATGTACAGCACAGCCGACACAGCTGATAATTGTTCCGCGATTTCATTATTGGTCCCATAGTCAAAATTGTTCATAATGATGAGTTAACAAGAAATTGCACATCAACAGCCAAAAGACGTACACAACTTTAAAAAAAGAAACATTTAAAAAAGGCATCTACTCACATCTCTTTGTGTTGGCAACCTCACTCTGCCATAATCCCCACATTTGGCAGGCGGCTTGGGGATCGCAGAATGCTTACCACGTTAACCGAGAGCCAAAATTGCACGATATTCTTTAATTATTTTCAATCACAATCAAACGAACCCTTATTTTCAACAGACTTCAAAAAAGGAGTTCTCAATTCGATTTTATTTTTATTTTTTTGTTTGTGTGTACGCGATTACTCTTCCAATTATGAACTGATTTTGATGATTATTTTTTTGTTTGGTAGGTAATACTTCAGAGGTGGTCTCATATACATTTTATCGAAATGGTTCAGTAGTTTGGTTTTTAAATCAAATTTTACTAGAAAATATGAAGATGTCATCCAGGTATTCGAAGTCGGTTGTATTTTTTTTAAAAAGCGTATTAGAACTTGAAACAAAACAAAATAAAATACATCCACCGCAATCCGACGTAATCGCGTCAACCAAACATCCTTCCCGGAGATAAGTGTTTATTTATTCCTCCTCTATCAAGATGAAAGGAGAGGTGGCGGGAATAAATAACTCATTTTTAATTAAAACGTGCAAGTAGCATGAATTGAATAGTCGTCAAGATGTTAAAACTTCACTTCTCACTCTGTCAATGCACCAGTGAAAATCCACTTAAACATCTAAGGGGAATTTAGGCGACAAAAGTAGGTAGGTAGGTATGCGTGCTACCGAACATTTACGTATTTATCATGAAGATTAAATTGCATTTTCGGTATACAATAAAGTTGTGTTTTAAAATCAGTTATAGATATAATAAAATTGGTTAAGTATATCATTATTTAAAAACAATATAGGATGGATCCATTGGCGTATGTACAAAATAATAAATGTTTCGGAAAGCCAATTAATTGTACCGAACATGTTTTATCACTTAGCCAAAATAAAAATAAAACTTTTGCCTTGACGTGATAAACTTAGTACAAAACTTAATTCGTGTAGTTATTAAACGAATTGTTGTATAAGTCATAATGTGACGAGACGAGCGAATTGTTCACCTGGTGACATCACGCCTGCCACTAACAGCAGCAGTGCCAGAATTGTGAACTAGCAAACAAAATCCTGCGCCGCTCTGCACTGCGCTCGTCACCCTGAGATATTAGATGTCAAATCTCTTCATGCACCAGTAATTTCTGTAATGCTTGCACACCACTGCTGGGCGATTGAATAGCTGGCAAAGGACTCTGTGTAGAACAAGAGCAAACATGACAAACATATGTTTGTAAGAAGTACTTGTTGGCTTTCCCAAAACGTTTAGGTTTTCTCGTCTATAGATATAAGCAGAGATGGCTAAAATAAATGTATGCGTAGTCAACTAGAGCGGTAATTTTCAAGCAGCTCTGTCCTGCACTAAGTGATTTTGTGGAAAAATAAGGGAACCAACGTGAACGGATATTTTATCACGCTAGAGCAAAATCAGAAAACTTAGAGAATTGTGTGAAATGCGACTTTGTTTTTGTACTTTTAGTCACAAAAATGAATTTGGATAGTTTATTTAAAATAAATAATATTGTTTTTTTTTTACAGGTACGATTTAACGGGTGGGGGGGGGAAGGGGGGTGAAATGTTGTATGGAAAGTTCTTTGTTTTTGAAGTTATAGTGATGAAAATTGATATTTGGGTAGTTCATTCAAAGGAAGGGAAGTTGGGGGGGAGGGGGGCGGAGGAGTTGGTAGAGTCGGTAGAGTTGGGTGAGTTTGGCTAAAAAAAAACTCGGGATTGAATTTTGGGAGCGACTTAATTTCTTCCGTACGCGGAGCAAGTCGCGGGCGACCTTTTGTACCTAATATTAGTGTACTGTGTGTGTAGTGTGTGTGTATTTTGTACCTAATGTAACTAAGCATGGAAGTTAATTCTTCTATGGTGTGAGCATAGTTTAAAAAATAGCCCAATCAATTTGCGCCCTTGAAAAGAAAGCGCCCGGTGCGAGCTTCTATAATTGCGCCCTTGAAAAGAAAGCGCCCGGTGCGAGCTTCTATAATTGCGCCCTTGAAAAGAAAGCGCCCAGTGCGAACTTATATAATTGCGCCCTTGAAAAGAAAGCGCCCGGTGCGAACTTCTATAATTGCGCCCTTGAAAAGAAAGCGCCCAGTGCGAACTTCTATAATTGCGCCCTTGAAAAGAAAGCGCCCGGTGCGAGCTTCTATAATTGCGCCCTTGAAAAGAAAGCGCCCGGTGCGAGCTTCTATAATTGCGCCCTTGAAAAGAAAGCGCCCGGTGCGAGCTTCTATAATTGCGCCCTTGAAAAGAAAGCGCCCGGTGCGAGCTTCTATAATTGCGCCCTTGAAAAGAAAGCGCCCGGTGCGAGCTTCTATAATTGCGCCTTGAAAAGAAAGCGCCCGGTGCGAGCTTCTATAATTGCGCCCTTGAAAAGAAAGCGCCCAGTGCGAGCTTATATAATTGCGCCCTTGAAAAGAAAGCGCCCGTTGCGAACTTCTATAATTGCGTCCTTGAAAAGAAAGCGCCCGGTGCGAGCTTCTATAATTGCGCCCTTGAAAAGAAAGCGCCCAGTGCGAGCTTATATAATTGCGCCCTTGAAAAGAAAGCGCCCGGTGCGAGCTTCTATAATTGCGCCCTTGAAAAGAAAGCGCCCGGTGCGAGCTTCTATAATTGCGCCCTTGAAAAAAAAGCGCCCGGTGCGAGCTTCTATAATTGCGCCCTTGAAAAGAAAGCGCCCGATGCGAGCTTCTATAATTGCGCCCTTGAAAAGAAAGCACCCGGTGCGAACTTCTATAATTGCACCCTTGAAAAGAAAAATATTCAAAACTTGGTCCTGGGGCCGTACCATGAACTCGTATTGCGGGACCGAATAGGCTCAGCTGCCGACGTTGCGCGACCGCGAACCGTATTGCGGTGCCATAAATCTCATGGTCGTGCAGTGTCGGTAATAGGAGTTCAAGGAGGCGCAATAGGAGTTCATGGTGATTTTTGCGCCCGGTGCCTGCGAGCACCGCTGGCACCGCCCTATTTACGGCACTGCTAATAGGTACAAGTAAGTAGTCATACTCACTCTACAGTTGGCGATAACTAGCCAAACATAACTTTTAATTCCCCTCACCTTTGTTTCATGGAACATTCCCATTACCGCCACCTGGTGGCGAGCCATTAAACTAGCGAGCCTATAAATTGTACGAATGGAGTTGCACGTGGGATCCGCCAGTTGCGACCGAACAAACCTTTACAGATTTTTGTACTAATAGCCGGCGATAACCGTCGCTCGTAACAATGGGTACGTAATGGATTTTTGTGGTGATTTGTTTATTTTATGTGGATGGAATTTGCGCTGGCTGTGCTTTAGGAAGGAAATACAAAATATAAAATAGTAGCTGTGCCCAGCGACGATGTTATCACTGTCGCTGGCTGTGCCCCGCAGTTCCGCGTTATCATGAAAAACGGTGATTTTGATGACGATAAAAAGTAGCACGTGTGTTACTCCGGATAATAAGCTATCTCCATTCCGTGTTTCATCCAAATCCGTTCAGCCGATTTGGCGTGAAGAGGTAACAAACACCGACATGCTTTCGCATATTTTCTTCGTACCTACATTATTACTAAATCCTGCGTAGTTACATATAGCACAGAGTGTCTAGTGCCAGTTTTTCCAAGAGCGTTTACGTATTCGTTCACGTTAACGTAAACTACAATTTGTATGAAATAAGAGCAGCGCCACCTAGTGTCAAACATATCAAACATGTTTGACACTAGGTGGCACTAGACACTCAGAATATTATTAAGCACTACGTACTTATAGTAAGAAATACCATACCGTTAAATACATCGTGAGATATCACAAATTTTCAATATCACGCGCGCCTGCCCCGCTCTTCCAGCATTTAATATCACAGGTGTGTCTGCAAGAAGTCCAAGTCATAAGCTGAAACGTCCAAGAGCGTATTCAGGGTTGCCAACTCGATAGCATGGACTGTTGCTTGCTACATGGCATAGATGGCTCTGACTTTAAGCAGACCAGACGTGGCTGTCATTGTCAAGTTTTTTATTTTATTTCATGTGCCACATATTATTATTCAAATTATTATGCTGTTTTTGTATGGCACGTATAGGCACGCTATCTATCAAGTTGAAGGAAACATTATTTTTTAAATCATGTTTGGAAAATCACTCATAGAACTATGAATTTTAAAAATAGTGTATAATAGGGAAAAAAAACAAGAAATTCCTTATTTAAATTTACCAAAAAAAGTGTTTATTTGATTGCCAGTTTCGTCGCTTTTTGTTGCTACTTAGAACATTTTCGGTATTGTTGCTAATAAGTACAATTTGGCGCTAGTTCAGTGCTGTATCATCATCAGGCCGGAGAGGTCCACTGCTGAACAACTACTGCCTCCTTCTTAGACAGTCACACTGTAAAACGACAATCTAAAATAGGGGATATAATTGCATGTTTTTTTATTTGATCAACAAAAGCTGAGTTGCAACAAAATCAATCATTGTAAATAACATTTTAATATGTACACAAATAACGAAGCTAGGCATTTTAGTTTCATGCGTTAGACAGAGATCGTACTCTCGTGGCAAATGACGTAAGAGTACACGATTTCAAACAAATTCTATAGCACGTTTTGCTAGATAGGGACAGATCATTTCCTTCCAAAAACTTTTAATGCTTTTATTTCAGAACTTTACCAGCCGATTTCAATTATTTCTTTAATGTAAATATCAGATTCAGTTAAAGTCTCCTTTTACCCTATTATCTTTATTAAATTAAAACACATGCATAAATACCCTATTTGCAGACCGGTTGCCTGCGACTTTCACAATGTCGTAGATCTACCTAGTACAAAGCCTACGCTGCGCCTTCCGGTTCTTGATCGCCACTAAAGAACCACTCTTTCATCACATCTTATTCTTCTTTCTTTCATTTCATCTGTCATTCTTTTTTTTTTCATTATTTCTGTCTTACCTATAGGTGCCGTATATTATATAACTAAAATTCAGCACTCAACTCATAAAAATAGTGCTAGATCTAGCATAGTAAGTCCTGAGTAGGCAATATTGCTAAGACTGGCCGTTTTAGAATATAATTTCTATTTTAATCGCAGTCTAGCCCAATAATTATAATGCAGCTAATACTAGATTTTGAAATATAACATTTTTGTCAACATAAATAGCACCAAGCCAACATTTTGACTGGGCTATTTTGGGAGTATGCTAGGTGCTCATTTCATGGGTGCTCAAAAAATTGGTGCTCAATCGGGAATACTTTTTACACGTTGTTTCTTTTCAACTACATTTCAATGCCAGGCGTTTATTAATTTGGCCCTCCACGTCATAATTTTTTTTCATACACCATAGCAATGCCGATTGCTATGTTAGCTGCGTGTTCAAGCTCTACAAACGTTTCGAAACGCTCAAAGCTTAAAGCTTGCGTACTTCATCATTACCTATTCCTTGCAAAGTATTAATTTTCAATAGCAGGTGCGTCCCTGTTGAATCGCATTCATTACTCGAAAGCAAGTCGTATTGACAAGTAGGATAATTAAAACAGAAAGAATGACGTCAATGACTTGTATTCAGTAATCTGCGTGTCTACATTTTGATGACAGATTTTGGAAAGATATTAATATCTGGGAAAAAGCAGGAAATCTCGATCGTAGGTAAAATCGCAGGATGAAAGGAAAATAAAAATAAAATGTTTTAACATTTATTTACATACAACTTGTACAGTTTCTTTGGCACATGGGTGATTTGAATTAAAGAATACATCACTGTAAAGTGTAAGCTAGACGTTATTTAATGATTTTATTATGAAAACTGACGTGGTTTTGACACAATTTTGTTTTATTTATACGGGAATACTCACGTTTAATTAAATCGGGTACTCCGACTATAGTTTCGATCACATCCGGTGACCTTTGAGTGCTAAGCAGGACGCAGCTGCGTCGGGCTGTTTTCACTCTTTGAAAAAAGTCCGAATGTGATCGAAACTATAGTCGGAGTATCCGATTTAATTAAACATGAGTATTCCCGTATTAATAAAACAAAAATTATTTAATGATCCTGATCACGATCCAACAATAATCTTTTTACCCGATGCATGGGATCAGGAGAAAAGATATTAGTGTCGTGAAAGTAGTATTAACATCAGTGAGAATATCAAACATAAAATAACATCTTCCCAAATAAGTATAATCGTATTTGGGAAGGTAGGTAAATAGATAGAGATACAAGCCAAAACATAAATTAAAAGGTAAGGGCCTAACTTAAAACTCTGCTTAAGTTAACAAACGTCATTTAACTTATGCTCAATACATAAGTGAAGTGCGAAATACTAATTAACGTCATTTAACTTTTTAGCGTACTTTTAATTATGAACCTTAAAGTTAAAACGATAGCGTGATCTTTACAACTAACATAGCTTTAATTAACATTTATAATGCTTAAATTAAGTTTTATAAAATAACTTAAACAATTATAATAAGAACATTTTATAGAATTTGAAGAAAAGAAACATTGCTATAATATATAAGTAAATATATACAGTTACAGTTTAATAAAAAATATTATTCATAGCATAACATGCAATGTTAATACGTTGTATGTATAAACGTATGTTGTTCGTATACAATTTTCTGACTATATAGAAATATTTAGAAGTACCTACAATACGGTATTGGTATTGATGAAATTCATTAAGATTACAATACTTTAGCAGTATTTAGACAACACTGAAAATAAATATCTAGATTAATTATTATTTTATAGTGAAAAAATTAACGAATAGTACAGTGAAAACATTTTTTAAAAAAATTACAATTGTCTATTACAGAATTATATCATTTTTCTATGTAACAATACTGCAATCCCTAGCACAAAAACCTTCGAAAAACACATAGCACGCACTCTATAAATAGGTAGTATACAATCTGAAAAACTGGTCACTTTATCGGGCGTAAAGCGAAACAATTTGTTTACGTACATTTTTTTTACTGTTATTTGTACTTTCTACGTATTTTTCTATAATCCGAGATCCTTCGTGGAAAATTGAGTAGAGTTGGGAAAGTGAAATGAAACAGGGTCTTATCTTGAGTGAAGTTCGTTGGAATTTATATCTAAACGGCGGAATGTTTCCCGGTGACGACCCCGGTGGTCTTGTTGTACTGGAACTCTTTGTGTCCGTTGTCACGCGCGCTGCCGCTGCCGGCGCGCTCTTCCTCCCCGCTCGTAAGGAGACCCTTTTTGTCCCTGGAATCAAAACAGCCTATATTTAGTGTCGCCTCTACTGTGTCATGAAGTTGCAAATATTATGTGCTATTTGCTCAAATTATTTAAAAAAAATACTAGTTTTATTTTCACATAAATTTGTATTGAACCATGTTCCATAATATTTTTTTCTCTTCAGAGGATTATGGTGCCGCACCTCTCGTGCATTTCCCAGTGTCAGTTTATTTTTAGTTACCTTGTAGAAAAGCACAGTGTTTACCTCGGGGTTAAATACTTATTTAGGCCCGAGACGGAGTTTGGCTTCGCTAATAGCTCGAGGGTTACAAGTTAAAAGTTCCTTTTACCCCTAGGATAACAATGTACTATTACATGCCTGTGGGACGGAAGTGGTTATTTTCGCCCCACTACGCGGAGCGAAGGTACCTCTTCCTCCCCGCAGCTGCACGTAAAATCATTTATACAAACCACGGGATCAAGTAAAGAAACCTCAATCTCATGTTTATCAATATACAGATGAGAACTGAGATATTGTTTATTATAATTTATTTTTTTCTTCCCTAGGTTTCTTATTCTCACAAACGAAAATACTTATTAGAAACGAACAATGGCAATACACTTATTAGAAAATGTCCTGAAGCCACGCCAGTAGCTAATCAAATCTTACTGGTACATCAGAGCTGGAAACTCAGCTTACTTATACGAATTTACTTATCTAATAAAAAGAGCAAAACTAAGGTATTGTATGTGTAACCCACAGAATAAAATACTGTACTATTTTGTGTAATACTTTAAACTGTATGATTTTTTTTTACTATGGAGTGAACCATTTCAGTAATTTCAGAATGTTTTGGACTCTGTGTGATATTGCACTACAGTACAATTGATTTTAAAGGTTTAACTGATCTAAACTTATTATAACAGTGTTGCAGACTTGCAGTCTGGTAGACTGCACTGAAAAAGACAGCTATATTCTACCAACGATAATATAAAATATAATAGGTTCTACTAAGCTTAGGTCTGTCCACTAAAGCCTCCAAAATTGGCTGTAACAGGCATGTACACAACAAAGACGACCTAACGGAACTACCCACTGTGTTGTTGCCGGCCTACTAGCGGTGAGCAAGCCAAAAGGATGTTTCAAAACAAACCTACCAGCCGAACAGCCAACGGTGTGCCCTACGCCCCTAAGCTTCAGTAAGGTGCAATAAAAATTGGCACAACTTAAAATTTTATAACAACCAAACAAAAGGTAAACAATTTTTTTTTTTACCTTTCCGTGTTCTGTGTAACTGCTTTTTTGTTTACACTTTTGCCACGAACAAACTATTGTCTATAGTCTATTGTCAAACTTTCGTAATTTTCAAACGTCTTCAAAAAAGGAGGTATCTCAACTCGACAGTACGTTTTTATTAAATATGTTACGCGATTACATGAATTGATTTTGATGATTCTATTTTTGTTTGGTAGGTGATATCTATGAGGTGGTCCCATATTAATTTTATCGAAATAAGTTCAGTAGTTTTGGTTTATAAATCAAAATTGTTGGAATAAATCAAAATAACTGGAATATATGAAGATGTCATCCAGGTGGTCAAAATTGAAGTCGGTTGTTTTAAAAAAAAAAAGTGTATTATATTATACGTTTTTACCGTTTTGCAAGGAAAAAAATATGCATGTATAGTAAAATTGCATAGACTTAATTTGTTTCGGCTAAAAAATTAGGATCTTTTCGTTAGAAGCAAACTTTCTTACCGCGTGTTTAAAGGGCTTTCTTTTCTTTTGTTGTCCTTCTTGTAACAGCATGTAGCGATGATGCCTTGCCGCCTCCACATGAGCAGTAGTACGTCAAGCAGTAGTAGGCACAGCACAGCTATCACTATCGATATTCCTATGATTGCACCGCTTGAGAGCAGTGCTGTCGGCGAGTCTAATGACGGTGCTGGAAAATCAAACAGTATTTCAATCTGACAACGATGTTTATTTCTAATAAAATTGTCCTAACATCTCTGTTTATCCTAAGACTTAATTTGGACAAGCCCGGGACTTGAACCCATGACTTCACTATTCCAAGTATTCCCATTGGGCTTAGTAATTTTGTGCAAATATAGAATTACTATTAAATAAAGGTTGCTGTGTAGGTATGTACCTTTTCAGCTGACTTCAAAAAAGGAGGTTCTCAATTCGACTGCTTTTTTAAAATGTTTTTTTACGATTACTCCGCCAATTATGAATCGATTTTGATTCTTTTTGTGGTGGTCTCATATACATTTTATGGAAATCAGTTCAGTAGTTTGGTTTATAAATCGAAATAACTAGGAAAAAAGATGTCATCCAGGTAATAATTGAAATGAAGTCAGTTGTTTTTTTAAGTATTATTAATTATTAAAATTCCTCACCTGGTACCACGATAGAAACGTTAGCTGCTAGAGATTCACCCACAGCATTGTGAGCAACGAGTTCCAAGAAGTAGGTACTGTTGAACTCCAAGTCTACTAGTTCCAGTTTTTCCGCCGGCGTTATCTGCTTAGTCTTGCAAGACTCTTCATTTTCTTCCTAAAAGTAGTAAAATGTTAGCACTTGGTATACTAATAATACATTTTACCTCAACCCTAGAACACATTTTTAACTCTTGAACTCTTTGAACTCTAAGTACTTTTCGCATCAGCATTTAATATTATTTTTATAATACTTATTTTATGTATTTTTAGTCTGTAAGGTATCTCTTATATGGGCCCGTGTTTTTTAAGTAACTCCTGTTGCCTGAAATAAACGATTATTATTATTATTTAACTTCCACTGCTGACTGAAATTCAATGACATTAAATCCGTACGTAAATTCTAGAGAACTCATTGGAAAGTACGGGCCCAGAATCGAACTCACGGACCTAGGTCCGTGAGTTACGCGATTGCGATTACGACGCCTCTTCTTTCAATAGGTTACCACGACTTAGAACTACTCTTACGATGGGAAAATTATTGTTTTATTTGCCAATTGTCAGCTAGCAAATTTTCAACTGACTTTAAAAAATAAGGTTCTCAATTTGACTGTATGTTTTTTAGGTCATACTTCAGAGTTGGTCCCATATACATTTTATCGAAATCGGTTCAGTAGTTTGGTTTTTAAATCGAAATAACTGGACAAAAGATGTCATTCAGTTAATCGAAATTGAAGTTTGTTGTTTTTTTTTAAGTATTATGTATTACAACAATATTATCATACTCGTACTTATAAATGGTTTTACTAGAATGCCCAAATATATTTCTATATTATATTATCTTAGATAGAGGTTTCCGAAAAACTTACAAAATAAATCACCTTCTTCATTATTTATAACAATGCGATAATAATTAGAAAAATGCGGAACAAAGGGTCAGGAAATGAAAATCTTTGTTGTTTGCGGAACAATAATTTGTTTCCTTTCATAATAATTACTTAAATTGGAAAGATATGATCCGACAGAAAAAAAATACATAGATAATATTGCTAAGTACTTTAGTTTGATTACCTTTTATGAATCGTGCATGTCAAAACTCAATCCTATATAATTATCTAAATATGTTGACTTAATCTATTATAGATAAAAATTGGAGACAAGAAATGACAAATGTATCGATCTACATCCATAACAGTTAAAGATTTAAAAAAAAGATACAAAAAGAAATAAGTACAGGCTTTCTTAAATCATAAACAATCATATTTATCAAATAAAGTAAAACTAAATTAACATCAGTTCATCCATTTGGTTGTGGTTCATTATTACGCCACACAAGGTTTATTATTATGGCAGCGTGCTCCAACCTAGCAGGCAGGGAGTTGTCAAAAGCAAAACTATACTGAATACAAAAAATATATGACACTATATATACGATATAATACTACTAATATATAATACTGAAATTACACTTCTAAGTTACCTATTTAAGTTTAAGAAAAGGCGTTAGAGAATAGATGAATCAAAGACAACGTTACCGAGCAGTATTTCAAAATGTAATAGTCTATGGGCTCTCCATTGTCGACTGGTGCTCTCCACTTCAACACATGGCTATTTCTTGCTAGTTTTATAGGTTCTTCGTCCCAAATTGGAGGCTCGGGGACAGATCTGAAAAACAAAAACACAAACTTAAAAAAAAAACAGGCATAAAACAATTATGGGATCAAACACTGTTTTAAACTATCAAGGTTGTTCACTATAGTTCTATTATTATACAACACAACACAACATAATAACGGTAAATATCCCGTAAATAATTATAGAACTATAATTATCACCTTGAGAGTAACCTAAAAAATAATTTTCAAAGTCGGTGAACAGCTTAACCCTAATTATTTTATACTGAGCATCTTAGCTGGGCACGATACTAATTTGACTGCAAGTTGAAAATTATGAATGGCGAAAGGTCCGTGCTTTCTTTTATTGATTTAGATCTAGACTGTTTCAATACGTTTAGGACATGTTTCTCGCTGAATCCAAGACCACTCTCATCCTTTACTCACTTTTCCATTGTAGTAAATTCGATAAAGTCACTCCAAGTTCCCGGCCCGACTTCATTTTGCGCCGCAAGCTGCACCAAATAAGTAGTGTTAGGCTTCAGTTTGTCCAACTTGAAAGGTCTACCGACAGCCCAAGTCCTGTTTATATGAATATCTGTGATATTGTAGTTCTTTTCCTCGTCATAGTTGGCAGTGAAGCCGATTACTTCAGGTCCGTCGACGTGGTCTGGACCTTCTATTTGGAAAGTAATCGACGTTGCTGTTGGATCTTCATAAGAAATCTACAAAGTACAGTGGTTGTTAATCGGACACAATTACAGATAAGATAATTATTTGATTGTTCATCAACAGCCGGAAGACGTCCACTGCTGGACGAAGGCCTCCCCATTAATAGGGAGGGGTTGCCATAATCCCCACGCTTGGCAGGCGGCTTGGGGATCGCAGAATGCTCACCACCGTTAACTAAGAGGACGCTGCTGCCCGTCCTCCGGTGGTTCTGGATGCAGTTTTAGGACATACCCAGGTCCAGGGTATTTGATTGTTATGCCAATCATATTAGTCGGGCACTGATAGCGGGACATTGTACGGTAAACGTTGATGCCAGGATAGGCCACAATCCCGAGCATTTGGGGTATCGACATAAGGAGCAGGGGTGGGTATAAAGTTTTTCATTAGTTATATAAAATGCTCATTATTAATCAGTTTCATTAGTAGAGTAATACTATCAGAAATATTTTAAACTAAAATAGTGGACTTTATAATTAGGGTCGTTTCAGTCTCTTCTTTGTACATAGTTTAAGTAAATTGGCTGATTTTATGTAGCAAAATGAATTAAACGTTCGATTTGTTGTGTTTTACTGTCATCAGAGCAGTGGTGAGCATTCTGCGATTCCCAAGCCGCCTGCCAAGCCTGGGGATTACGGCAACACACTCTAACAAAGGGGAGGATTTCGTCCAGCAGTGGACGTCTTATGGCTGACGACGACTGTCATCAGAATTGAAATAGAAATGAAATTTGTCTTAGAATTGTATCAAACGTACACTGAAGTCTTTACTTTGAAAGTAAATTATTGTAATGCTTTGAATTTTGACTTTATTCTTCTTAGAAAATGTAATAGGTACTTACATTTTTGATACTGCCAGGTTTGAAACCATGTACTAATGTAATACGCTTACTGGCTTCTCCATACATATTCCTAGCAGTACATTCGTAAATACCGTACGCTGTTTTATTATCAATGGTCAGTGATAAGTATGGCTCGGCCATATTATTTAGCGTCGATAATAATTTTTTGTTAATTTCAACTTCTTGATCAGTCAGTATATTGTTATCGTGATATCTGTAAAGAACAACAAATTCAATCAATTCTTCATTATCTGGGTCCTAAATAATTAATTTTATGTCAATCGTTATAGTGCCATAGCTATTTAATCGCAGTTTTATTATGTATCCTTGACAAAAGTCATTTTGATAATGGCATTGTGGTAAAATGAACTTAAATCGTCTGAAATAAATACATTTGATTTGATAACTAACAAGATTAAAAAAGGTAATCACTTCTGGTAATGGTAATAATCGTTTACCTTTTTATATATTTTTGCTCTGAAGAATATTCGAAGCTATAATAGAGCTTCGAATATTTTATCATCATCAGTACAACTTAGTCTACTGGACATAGACCTCAACCAATGTACACCCCAGCACGCCCAGCCCGAGGCTTTTTACGGATTCCTTCATCATCATCATCATCAGCCCGGAGACGTCCACTGCTGAACGAAGGCCTCCCCCTTAGACCGCCACACTGTACGACAACCTGCCATATGCATCCAACGGTTGCCCGCGACTTTTACAATGTCGTCGGTCCACCTAGTGGGAGGCCTTCCTACGCTGCGTCTTCCGGTTCGCGGTCGCCACTCAAGAACCTTTCTTCCCCATCGGTTATCACTTCTTCGAGCGATGTGGCCTTAATGGATTCCTTAATGGAGTATAAATATTTAGGGGTCGGCTTTACACTAACTAGCTAATAAAAAATAATTGTCCTTAAAAATCCGTTAGACGGCGATGAAGAGACATGGCTCTTAACAATTTCACTATCTAGTCTGTGGTTCTGAAGATTTTGAACGAATGAAGCAAAGTAAAAAGGTCAAAAAATATAAAGTAACCTTATTTCATTTAATATCAGATCTGTCATGCGTTTTTTCTGGTTATTGTTTGTCTAACAAAGTTCTCGCTTATAATATTTCTTAAGCTTTCGTTATTACACGCAAATGAATAAGTGAGCCTTGCCAATTAATTAATTAATTACTATCAATAAAAATAACAAACTAAAATAATAACAAAAATGTAACGTAACAATAAAAATTAATCAGAATTTCAACAAAATGAACAAGAAAACTTGGAAAGACACTTCACCAACGAACGTGAACTGTCAGATTCAGATTTAGATTCAGATATTCATTGCTTCCATAGTGTACACAGATATTGTCAAAAAGAAGTTTCATATAGACCCTGTCGAGCGCATCAATAGTAGAAGAGAGGAGGACGACTGTGAAGTGAAGTAGTGAAGTGCTTTTTCAGCGAGTGAAAGTGATGATGCTTAATCACAAGAAAAATGCGAAAAAAAGTGAGCCATATCTCGCTAGCGCGGTCTATCATTTGGCTGTAGAACTACGGTCTGACAGCTGTTAGAAAAGTTCCCATTAAATATCCTAGTATTTTGTAAAAAAAATAACTGATAGTTATCCGGTTCTCACTTCCAAGTTAAATTAGCTGGAGGGTTGCTGTCTTGTTCGCAGTTCAAATTGACAGTCTTGCCTTCCCAGGCCCAAATGCTTTCTTCTTGTGTTTTGAAATATGGCTGATGTAATACGGTCAAATACATTCGAGCTTGCGCCGTGTCCACTGAAATAAAATATGTTGAAATAACGTCAACTGCGTCACAATCATCATCATCATCTATAACCTCCCCCTTAATAGGGGGAGGGGGGGGACATAACCTCCATGCTTGGCAGGCGGCTTGGGAATCGCAGAATGCTCACCAGCGTCCAGCGTCACAATCAATACAGACAAAATATTTCGTGTTAGTTGAATAGCATATTGCTAAGTTTGGAATTTGGCAATATGCATACATCTTTATCGTGATGAGACGATATTATATGTCACACTATTATGTATACATAAAATGCTAAGTCTTTATTGACTCCCTGACTGATATATTAACGCAAAACCTAAACCGCTGAATCCTACAGAGATGAAATTAGAGAGGTGTTTTCCTTGTAGGTATTAGCGGACCTGGATACGTTCTAAAACTGTACGGGCAGTAGCGTCCTCACAGGTGGTGAGCAATCCTCAAGTCGCCTGCCAAGCGTAGAGATTATGGCAATCCCTCCATATTAAGGGGGAAGCCTTCGTCCAACAGTGATCGTCTTCTGGCTGATGAAGTTTCCTTGTATTATAAAAGTGAATGTTTGTGAGTGCGTGTGTTTATGCATTTCACACTACTATACAAGATAACGGATTTGAGTGAAATTTGGAATAGAAATCTGTACATTATTTTTTATCCCGGATAAAATACGGTTGCCGTCTGATACTACAGTTCTACCAGTACAAAATAAAAGAGTAATTCTACCTTCATTGGTGGCGTTACAATAGTATATTCCTTCTTTAGAGCGATCAACGGTCATTGTAAACGTGTTGTTAATAATATCAGGGTCTGCTCTCAGCGTGCTTCTGTAAAAAGGTAAAAAGGTAACAATTAAATATTAATATTTTAATATTACTTTTTTTAAATATTATTTTTGTTTTTTTTTATCACGAATGTGAAATAAAAATAGTAATAAATTAGGAATTTTCCAAACTCTCCTATACTCTTGAGTTGTAGCTTGAGCATTCTCGAACAAAAAAACTAAATCAAAATCAGTTCATTTGTCTGCATTGGCCTTAACTTGATTAAGACAAAAGTGTTACAGCTCAGTAGACTCGGTTTTTTTTTCTTTTGCTCTCTTCATCTCGGAAACGCACAATGATAGTAGTTTTATGATTATTTACAGTTTATTTACCATCATATGCGTTTCTCCATAAACAATCATAAAACTTTAATTAAACAATCGTGTTAGTTTAAAGTTGCGTTTTTTATTTTATTTATTATTTTTTATTGTTTATTAGCTCCATGGACTGCGGGTCCGTGCCTTTTGTCAACTTTAAAGTTGCGTTTTAGTTCATAAAACTATAATGGACAATGGTGCTAGTTTAAAACGGTGTTTTAGTTCATAAAACTATAATGGACAATCGTGCTAGTTTCTAACGGCGTTTTAGTTAATAAAACAATTTTTAACAATCGTGCTTGTTTAAAACGGCGTTTTAGTTCATAAAACTATAATGAACAATCGTGTTAGTTTAAAACTAGTTTTAATTCATAGCAAACCAAATACTTACAAATCGTAATTCAAGACCGTGTCTTGGTAAATAATAGAAATGATTGGTTCGGATCTCCCTGTGGCATTGCAAGTTATTTCTTGCGTAGAGCCTTCAGGTGCTGTTACGTTTGGAAATTTCGTTATATATGGAGGAACCGAAACCTGTTAATGAAAAAAACCTGTTAGAAACACTTCTTATGATCTGCCTATTGTATACTTATACATATAGGCTGAGTGGCCAGCCCTAGTGTCAGAGTTGAGATGTGCCGGAAACTGACAAGGCTAGACAGTTGATATAGAACAAACAACCAAGACCAATAACAATTTATTGTATCATCCCTTGCACGAGGCACGATTAAATCTGAGTGCAGTTGTAAATGCCACTCACGGTCACCCATCCGAAGATTACGAAGACTGACCTGATCGTCCTTTGCTTAACATCAGTGATCGTTTAGAACTACCTAGTCAAGCTGATGAGACGCTAGCGAGCGCTACTGCCTATTACATTGTGTTGTCGGAAAAGTCTGAATACAAGCCCGTATGTATCCCATCGCAGTGTAGCCAACGGTGTAGGGCCTAATGTAGGCATTTTTCAGAGCATAAGTAGCCTTAAGTAGCCGAATTTCAGCATTTACCAAAAGTATCCTAAGTAGCTTGTCTAAACGCCAAAACATCGCTATAAATTTAAAAAGAGATTGGTTATATCCGCTTATTTATGTGTAACATTACATAAAAAACACGAATAAGGCTTATCCCTAAAGTTGCCTAAAAGGCAACTAGTCGCCAGTCAGATTTTTTTCATCGCCGAATCTCGTCCTGAGTAGCCTAAATGGCGATAAATCGCCAACGTTGATCACACTGTCCCATCGTAGGAAGGGCGTGGGTTAAAATCTCAAACACTTGAACTTGAGCTGTCGGTGAAGGAAAATGTATTTACCCTCGACAAAATGTATGGAACAGCGGTATTTTTCGGAACTAAGGGTTAGCCTCATAGTAAAAGTAGACGATTTGTTCACAGGGATGAGTACAATCACCTCCTTTCAGCTTAGTAATTCCACAGAATAAATAATGGTACTACGTACAGAAAGTTCACTCCGCAAAGGAATTGAAATAAATAAGGACTCTATCTACTAGGCAATAAAGTAGCTATTCAACTCGCACAGCGCTGGATACCGCTCGCTATATTCACCTAGATATACCGGTCTCTTTCTCACGTATGCTTAGTTACGTGGTACTAGGCTAGCGTGCGGGCGGCCAATGACTTCAGCCTTGCAATGTCCTCCTGGACGGAGCGCCGCCCGAACATACCTAAACTGCGGAGTGACCTGGTAATACGGCTCAACGTTACCCTGTGATATTCTCTGTATCAAAAAAAACTCTTTAAACGCGTACGTACCTGGACAGTAATATCCATTGCAGATGTTCCAGCCAAATTGTATGCATAACACGTATATACTCCACTGTCTTCTGGTCTGATTTCATCGAAAATTATAGTATTTATCTCTTGATGCCACGAAACGGTATCAGGAGCGTCCTAAGATCAGAACACATTAGTTACTTCCTAGCATTCAGATTTAAGTACAAATACCAGGCAATTCTCTCGGCTTTAGCTGTCAGAGTTAATGTGCCGCCCGAAGGCCTCTGACATGGCTGACAGTTGTTGTTATAGAAACTAGAACAAACAACCAGGACCAACAATTTAACGTGTCACCCAATCCACGGTAGTGCTCAGAAATAAATGCCACTCACGGTCACCCATCCGAAGACTGACCGGACCGTCCGTTGCTTAACATCGGTGATCGTGATTTTGATCGTTTAGAATCACCTAGACAAGCTACGCTACAAGCTAAGCTACAAGCCACAAGCGCTACGCGTTTAGCCGACAGACCTAAGCTTACTAAAACATAGATCTCTTTTTCATTCCAATAAAATAAAGACTGCAACATTTTTAGTAAGTTTAGATCTGTCATAACTAAAGCCTTCTAAATTGTCTGTTAAATTTTTCCTCTGTTTCTGATAAAACAGTATTGGTCTTTAGTATCTGCGGACAAGACACTTTTCGGGTTACTGTGCCAACAATATTAGTTTCAATTGCACTATTTTATGTCTTCACTAACTCACCGTTATCAATGTTTTGTTCCAAAAGTATTCAGGGTGTGGCGTTCCATCTGCTATACATTCTATTGTTAAATTCATACCAGCTACCACGGTTGTGGGATCGTAGATGTCAGGGTTTGCTTTTATACGTTTTATTACGGGCTCTGTTATTACCTAAAAGTCAAAATCTTCATTATTTTCTTCCATATAAATGTTAGCAATATTATCAAAGTCATTAACGTAATCAGCTTATCGTCCACCTTTGGACAGACGTGTCCCAGACACGTCACTTAGACCAATCTTGAGGTTTTTCAGTCCAGCCAGCTGTCTAACGTATATCATCATTCCATCAAGTTTCAGGGCATCCTAAGCTACGTTTATTTAGTTTAGCGAACTTATATCGATAATGTTGTTGTCTACAGAATTGTTATTATCTGTTTTTCCGTCCATCTGCTGGGCTAAGGTCTTTCTATCCTCCTTCTATTCTTCAAGCTTTTTGCATTAAGTAATTGTAAATAATTTACCTTAACAGCAATATATTTATCTACTTCTTCATTAGTTACTATCACTCGAGCTGTACATTTATAAGTTCCAGAGTCATTTTCAGTAACATTGTATACAACAAGTCTATCACTCTCGGTAGAGTATTTTTCACCAGTTGAAATCTGTAACAAAATAATACTGTTTAGTACTGAAACGTCAAAATACAAGTTTATTTGTAATAATTCTTAGTGACTTACTTCGATTGGTTCATCGTTTTCATTTTCTTTTTGCCAACTTATAATTACGGTAGCATCGCTTTTAGGCTGGCACATAATCCAAGATGTTCTATCATAAACCAAATACTGATCATCTGGAGTCTGATAGAAGTATAGTGGATCTAAAAAAGGCCATATAAATATTAGATCGTAAATCGAGGAGTTTAGGTCATACTGGTATCTTGTTTATATCATTATGATACACCAACTCATTCTTACCATATGCTGTGACTGTGCTGCTCTTAGCGTATGTAACGCCGTTTACTTGAGTCACGCACATGTATGTACCAGACATTGGTTCTTGGATGCTTGGGATGTTCAGGTTGAGGCTGTCGTCATCTTCTTCCGTGAACACAGTTGTACCTGGTCTTGTAAAAGCAATTTACTTTAGGAGTTTGAATTTTAAACTACCTACTGAAACATAATCAATCAATCAAGCAATCAATATATATAAAAGGCTCTGTCCTGACTGACGGAATGACTGACAGACAACGCACAGCCAAAACCGCTGGTCGTACAGACTTGAAATTCGGAGGGTGTATTCGTCTCGATACGGGGTGTACTAAGAAAGGAATTTTCGAAAGTCGACCCCTAAGGGGGGAAACGTTTGTATGAAAGTCCTTTGTTTTTGTACTTTTAGTTACGAAAATTTGGATTTGGATAGTTCATATAAAATCAAAAATGCTGTTTTCAATATTTTTTACAGGGACTAATCAAGGGGGGGGGGGGGATATTGTATGGAAAGTTCTTTATATTTGAAGTTATAGCGATGACAATTAAGTTTTGGGTAGTTTATTCAAGGGGGGTAAAAAAATTTGCTCGGGATGATTTAAAGTGGTGAATTTTGGGAGCGTGGTGAATTTCTTCCGTACGTGGACAAAGTCGCGGGTGACCTCTAGTATATAATATAATGACAAATAAAGAAATCTATATCACTAACAATGTTTAATGAATCTTAATTTCAAAAAGTACTAGATTCATTCCCCCTCTTTTGCTTACTTCCTAGACGTAAAATATGCTGCATATTTGGTAAGGACATTAAAAGCTATAATTAAGGACTGATAAATGATACATAAGCCATCACGCCAAAAACAAGCTTGGGTCCATGCGTGAACAATTATTGCCATTACAGTGATAGTGAGTAGAGCACAAGAACGAACACGCTCGTCGTCAGCCATAAGACGTCCACTGCTGGACGAAGGCCTCCCTCTTTATAAAGGGGTGTTGCCATAATCCCCACGCTTGGCAAGCGGCTTGGGGATCGCAGAATAGTCACCACCGTTAACCAAGAGGACGCTGCTGCCCGTCCTCCGGTGGGTCTGGTTGCAGTTTTAGGACATACCCAGGTCCAACGAACACGCTCATTTAGATAAACCGACTCACTCATGACTTGAACACATCCATTATGCTATCACGAAACATCCATTCCGTCATCTATAGTACTTACTAGCTCAACTGCTTCAAAAGTAGTATAAAAATGTATGAAGACTGTTTTACTATCTCCATCATCTATAAGTGCTTACTGTGGTCGATATTGAAGGTTTAAGTTCACAGAACTAAACTAACTAAAGTATAGCTGTCCTTACCTAACATGGCTCGTAAAAAAGTGACCGCAATATTTTAATTAGTTCATGACTGTCAAAATTTATCACACAATAGTCTCAACTGCTTCAAACTTATGAAGACTTATGAACTTATGAAGATTGTTTCAACTTATGAAGACTGTTTTACTATCCGTCATTTAAAGTACTTACTAACTATAGTGTCATGCTTCAAAGCTGATATATTTTTGACTGAAGCGAAGGTCTCTGAGTCTAAAGGGACAAGTTGGCGTTTGCATGTATTTGTATGTACATAATAGAATGATAACTTGCAAATTGTTGATCTAATATTTGTGAAGGTTTTAAGCTAAATCATTCGTCCAAATAAAATTCGTAGGTGAAGGTGATTGAAAGATATAAGGGGTGTGCTAGAACTCAGTTCGTAGCGTCATCATCATCAGCCCGGAGACGTCCACTGCTGAACGAAGGCCTCCCCCTTAGACCGCCACACTGTACGACAACCTGCCATTTGCATCCACCGGTTGCCCGCGACTTTTACAATGCCGTCGGTTCACCTAGTGGGAGGCGTTCCTACGCTGCGTCTTCCGGTTCGCGGTCGCCACTCAAGAACCTTTCTTCCCCATCAGTTGTCAGTTCTTCGAGCGATGTTGCCTGCCAATTGCCACTTCAACTTGCAAACCCTGCGAGCTATGTCGGTGACTTTGGTTCTTTGGCGAATATCCGTTGTTCGTAGCGTGCTACTAGTTAAATAGTAGTAAGTTTCTCAATGTTGATTCCAGCTAGCGTATTTATTTATGCCTCTACTGAATTGATATTGACAAGTATTTATTGCATACCCCCACGGTTGAACAGGCGCGCCGTCGGTGTTCAGCCATTGTAGATTGTTTACCGTGTAGCCGGGTTCAGTACACTGACATTCCTGGTAGAACACGCTGCCGGTTGTCACGCTGTAGACCTGGTGTTCGTTACTGCGGAAACATGCTTCACTTCCTAGAACAGAAATAAGTTCATTTTCAATCGACTTCAAAAAAGGACTTTAAAAAAAATGTATGTTACGCGATTTCTCCACCAATTATGATTATTTATTGTTTGGTAGATAATACTTCAGAGATGGTCCCATATACATTTTATCGAAATCGGTTCAGTAGTTTGGTTATTTAATTAAAATTACTAGAAAATGTGAAGATGTTATCCAGGTATTCGAAGTTGAAGTCGGTTGTATTTTTTTAAAGCGTATTATGTACTTAGTGTTGGTTGGCAAATAAATGGTGTCTCCAACCAGTACGCAGCAACAAACATTTGACAGCCTTATAGCTCAGTTGGTAGCATGTCTGCCTTTGGAGTTGCAGGGCGTGAGTTCGATCCCCACCCAGGACATGAATTTATGTCACTAACATAGATGTTTGTTCTCGGTCTGAGTGTAGTATGTATATATATTTAGGAAATTTTTATATATATAAGTATTATATCAGCTCCCTGGTTTCCATAATACAAGCTTTGCTTAGTATGGGGCTAGATGGCGCTGTGTGTAAAATGCCCCCAGTATTAATATTTATTTATTTTATAAAGATTGTTGTTAAAATAAATTCAACAACAGCCAGGAGACATCCACGGCACTTGAAGAAGACCTCCCCCTTAATAGGGAGCGGTTGCCATAATCCCCACGCTTGGTAGGCAGCTTGGGATTCGCAGAAAGCTCACAACCGTTAACCGAGAGGACGCTGCTGCCCGTCCTCCTGTGATTCTGGGTGCAGTTTTACGACATACCCAGGTAATATATCCTATAGCGGGTTTTAATTAGGCATTAAAATGTTATCTGCAAATTTAAATTATTATCTAAGTACGAAGATTTTGTTACCTACATAAAATATTTTAATACTATTGGAGAGTATTGGAGCTTAAAAAAGTTACTCGAAGTGAATCTTATTTAACTTTGGAAGAGAGTTCCGTAAAATTTGCGTGGTTCCGTACCTAATCTTTTACTTATTCGGTTAATGAAGTTTTTCGTTTATGTTAGCTATTCTAACTTTACTACATTTAACAATATAAATTTAATAAATCTAGCTTGGTAAATAAGGTAATGTAATGTAAGGTAAGTCTTGAAAGGGAAACTTTTTTCTCCATTGGCACTTTTGGCAGTACATTTGTGGATAATCGTGTCGGAGTGAGAAATTCAAATCGAATATCTTCCTCAGACATACTATATATGGTTGCTTGTATTTAGAACTATTTGCGATAGTGCATGGCTCTTATTTTTCATTTATTTTTACCAAGCTATAGCTATTTGAGTAAATTCACAACATTTGGAATTGCTCTGCCAGCACAAAGGCTTAGAATATTTGCATTTATATCCAAAAAAACCGATCCAATATATTCCACGACCGTCGAAAGATTCCCAGTAGACGTGGAACGGGATAAATTGACTGAGTAGCTGAAAATTGCGTTCGACCGCCAACCTTGTCTTGATGGTAATCAAAACTGAAGGGTGATTGGTAAGAGAGAAAGAATGCAATTACCTATTTAGGACTCGATAAAAGCCTCGCTAGCTTAAATACATCTAAAAAAAGATATTACTCTAAGCTTGAAGATCTCTATAGTAAGAACTGAATAAGATAATTCTCACAACAGAAGTGGTCAAACACGGACTTATTCGCGATAAAAAAAGAACAAAGAGGACTGGAGCTAAGGATACGCATTGGGGGAGTATATTTAATTTCTTACTAATAAGTACTGATCATAATAAAAACACACCTTTTGTAATATTAAGTACTTTTCGGAAAACGACACGTATAAGACAAAATAAATAAATTTTAAAATAATTTAAATAAATAAATGATTTCCGATGTTATATTGTTTTATTATGACAAACGACGTGGTTTTGACACATTTTTGTTTTATTTTTACGCGAATACTCACGCTTAATTAAATCAGATACTCCGACTATAGTTTCGATCACACCCGGTGACCTTTTTCAAAGAGTGAAAACAGAACCCAGCGCATGTGCGAGCTTCCTGCTTCACACTGCGGTCACCGGGTGCGAAGCAGGATTCGCGTAAAAATAAAACAAAATATTATATTGTTGTTTCGTGTTTATTGTGATAAATCATACATCGCTGTAAGTGACCTGGAAAAGATCACTTTTAGCGATAAGGCCGCCAATTGTTACACTAGTTCTAAGTTCATTTTTTGGTGTGATCATCATGACTGTTATTTATTATTTTGGTGTGTAAAATAATGAGTTTATCTATCTATCTATCTAAGTAGGAAGTAGTAGTTTTAATTCGCAGAATATGCAGTTGTAGCACAGAATAAATAGGAGAACGTAGTTGTAGTCTACAAATGCATATTTCAAAGTAATTTTGACTTAAACTTTCAATGATGAAGGTTATCTGATCTATCAACAAGCCGAGCAATGGACGACATCAAAGGATTGAGTTGATTGAGTCACTGTAAACGAAACAGAAAGGCACATGGAATGTTGACTAGTTGAGAGTTCTTGCTAAAACTGGTAGATTGTAGAGAATAAAGTTCGAGTCCTCAGTGAATGTAGGCTAGATCATTTATGCAGGGTTATATCTTTTTTGTTTTTGACCGACTTCAAAAAAGGTGGAGGATCTCAATTCCACTCAGGCACCGACTCCAAAAATACCTGATTGTAAATTGGTAAAATTATATAAGTATCAATAATTTCGTAGCTTTCCTTTAATGCTCTTTGCTTTGAAGTAATTATAATATTATTTTCTACTTTTGAGTTTCAAGTTTGTACTGTATCTATAGGTATCTATAGTCCAGAAGTTGGTTTTTGAAATTATTTTCTAAAAATTAATTTATATTTATACGGGTTACTCTAAACAATTACATTTAAAGTAAATCGGCCTATAAATGACGGAAAGCTAAATCAACAAACATAAAAAACAACCTAATTGAGAACCTCTTACTTATGAAGTCGGTAAAAAAGTTTTAAAGTTTTTTGTTATAACATTTTTGTTTTAATTATACGGATTTACTCACATTTAGTTAAGTCGGATACTGCGAACATAGTTTCAATTACATCCGGTGACATTTTTCAAGGAGAGTAAACAGAGTCCTTTAAAAATAAAACAATAATGTGTCAAAAACACGTAAATGTTCATAGTAGGTAAAATTTTCGTTGTTAGTTATTTCTTTTGGTTTGTTCAATAAAGAGTTAATATGTATCTATCAATTATGTAACCCTGACAATAATCCACGGCCTACTTGTACAATTCACAAAGGACCGTCAATAAGGAAACTAAAGGAAACTAAGTTTCATTCATAAAATGACATGAAGGTAACGCAATACTGCAAAAGGAAGAAACATTTCATCCAGTTTAAGTAATCAGATTTAACCCTTGGAACTCGACACGAGTGCAGAGATGCAAACAATCTGGTCACAGATTAGTTGGAACTTGACATCATTGTCTATTTTAGGACAAGATGACGGTTAGGAATATTTTACGAGAAATAAACTGGGCGAATGGAGCCGGCTGCTCTTTGTGGTGGAACGCTGTAACTCATGGTAGGCACTGTTTAGTGAGTGGAATGCGAGGCCGTAATAATTAAAAGTTGCGTTGTCGCGGGCAACGAGCATGTGGGAATTAGAGTACCTAAGCCACAGCCTAAGCTTTGTCAAATTGTTTGGGGTAAAGTAACAGGACTATTTTTTAATGCAATGGCGTGACGAGACGAGCGAGACGTTTGCTTGGTGGTAAGCATCACGCATGCCCGTAACAGTAGCAGTGCCAGAATTATGAACACTCGAACAAAATCCTGCGCCGCACCGCACTGCGCTCGTCACCCTGAGATATTCGATGTTAAATATCTTCATGCCCAGTAATTTCTCTGGTACCATTGCTCTTCAAACTGAAACACAGTACTTGCACACTACTGCTTGGCGCTTGAAAAACTGGCATAGGTGTGACTAGGTATTGTGCTCTGCAATAGAGTCATACCACTACCAAAATGTTTTATGGGAAATAGTTTTACCTAAATAAACTTTCCCGTTTAAGTAAAATGTAAAAGTAAAGAAAACGAGAAACTTCGCCAAAATTAAAAGTAAGTTAAAAACTACCAAAATTTGTTTTAATTTGTAGTGTTTTTCTAGTGTTTTTTCCGCTGTAATATCGTTTCACAAATTTTGGTAACAATGGACTTCCGCAAAGTAACGCCTGAATCAATCACATATAAGTTAAAAACTAAAACTGTTAAACTGTTTTTAGCCCGCTTAAGCTTTATATATGTAAGATAACTGAGAAAAATCCAGTAAGTTTGCATTAAAATCATTGTAATGATGATTTAATTGAAGTTTATATGATTTCAATAGGTAAGTAGTCATTACAATATAAAGGTGGCATCAACTCGGCAACGCCTAGACCACTGTGCAAAAGTAGGACATTCCAGAAGTCGATGTAGACAGAAAAAAGGGTCTTGACAGACAGACTGACAACGGAGTGATCCTATAAGGGTTCCTTGTTACCTTTTGGGTACGGAGCCCCAAAACGTCCGTAGTTCAGTGGCACAGAGTTCAGTGGTCAGAGAATTGACCCAGATCGTTGCGTACAGTGCTATGGCAGGTTGTCATACAGTGTGGCTATCTAAGGGGGAAGCCTTCGTTCAGCAGTAGACGTCTCCGGGATGATGATGATGATGCGCAGATTCGAAATTAGTCTCGTTTTGATAGCTCATTAAAACAAAGCATCCATTGTTGGTAAAAACAAATCAATGGCTACGTCTGTCCTCTTTCCTCTTCAATAAATATTTTCATGAAAAGGAAAACAAAATGATACCGCATATCGTAAAACCATAGAAAGCCATTCGCACCCCCTAAATTATCAGTTCGTTAGCGGAAAAGCATCGGAAGTACCGCAATTCTCAACGATTTAATGTTATTACTCCCTAGCGGAAGAATTAGCACATGGAAAACATCTACGAGGGAGCCCCTTCGAATTTCATTTTTATTTTGTATCGATTCCGCTAGTCGGCATTCACGCGATAAACGTAAAAGTGATAGAAATAATGATTTCGTATTGAATAAAGTTTTCGTTATATATTCAGTTTTAAATGACTAAACTTTAGAAAATTTTGCAGTTACGTGCGATTGTTGTTGGATTGAGAAAGGAAATGGGCAATGTTGTATGGAAACTGTCCCAAAAAAATTGTTTATTGTAGCACTATGATCAATGGATAACTATGATGCACATATATAATGCTTTCATATAACGATTGCAGCATCATTGATTATAATTGGAGAAGAAATATGTTTTTTAAGGTTATAAAAGTGAAAAAAAAAAAAAAAAAATTGTGACAAGTTTTTGTTCAATATTATTGTAATTAATATACTACATTCACCTATCAGCTAGAAAAGTACACTACTGGAAGGCCTCCCTCTTAATAGGGAAGGGTCGCCATAATCCCCATGCTTGGCAGGTGGCTTGGGGATCGCAGAATGTTCACCACCGTTAACAGAGAGGACGCTGCTGCCCGTCCTCCGATGGTTCTGGCTGCAGTTTTAGGACATACCCATTAGGTCCATACTACACTCATAGATCTAGTAATTTTACTAGATCTATGATTACCTAAACTTCTACAATTCGTCACTTTAAAATTCTTATCACAATTCGTCAATAACTGTAATTGACAATCCACTGCAACAGCAGGAACTATAGAATCTGGCTGATGACAAAAAAAACTGTATAATTTACTACAAAATTCACCATTGATCATAATACTACAAATTACTTCAACATTATTGGGGACTGGGGACACTATTTATTACTTAAAGTTTCACAATTTAAACATTAATAGTAGTTGGCTAGTCTAATATTTTATAATAATCAGGAAGAACAGGACGAAGCTGCTGAACTAGGTTCAAGACTTGTGATTCGGCATACATCGCCCTCCCCTCAGAGGTTGAACTAATAACTGAGATAGCTTTAATAAATTAGTAAAAAGTTCATCATCATCATCATCATCAGCCCGGAGACGTCCACTGCTGAACAAAGGCCTTCCCCTTAGACCGCCACACTGTTCGACAACCTGCCATTTGCATCCACCGGTTGCCCGCGACTTTTACAATGTCGTCGTTATTAAGAAGTTACTTTACTCATAATATGAACTTATAAAACAAAATTTTATTACTTACATGAAATATTATATTACAATACAATGTATTATATTGTTTATTATTTCTTGTATTATTAAGAAATATAAAAGAAAAATACTCTACCAGTAAGTAGAAATATAAACAAAAATGCAAACTTGTGTTTTACTGTGATGCTAGATAACAACACAATATTTGACGTTGGAAAGCACTAGGAGCAGGCATTTGAAACTACAAAGATATAGCTTAATAATAAAATCAGAAGTAGACCTTAAATATTTGGGAAAGGGACTATTAGGTACTTTGCTTTACCATAAAATACATATTTATAGCACACAGCAATCAATGTGTACGAGTACACCGAGATTGTATATTCTAACGTCAATCTTCCGTTTAAAAAACTATTTCAAACAAAATGAGGTAACATAAATAAAATTCTACAGAAGGCGTAAAAATGCTAAACTGATCGATTTATTCCAGTTTGCTAACAAACAGACGATGGGAAAATTATTCCTGGAATAAATGATGTTTTTAGTCGTAAACGTAATTCGAGTGGGTCTTAAATATTTGTAAAATACGTACCTTAAAATGTCTACATTATACAGGGTTAGTTCTAATCCGTTAGCATCTTTTTAAGAGCATATTCTGTACATCAAAACAAACAACTTTTACTATGGGGCCAACATTGAAATCGCGAAAAAATATCAGCTGTTCCATACATTTTGCCCAAGCTCAATGAACTTTGCGTACCCTAAACCTAAACTTAAAAGAATACTAACTGATTAGAACTAGCCCTGTACATATATACCACATTCCAATGATGTTAGCTCACACTCACAGTAATAAGTTTAATGAGTTTAAACTGTGAATTGATATTTAATGTTGTTATTAGAAAATGAGTAGGTAAGAAGAATAAGATAAGAAGATAAGATTTTGTAAAAAATTAAATAAAGTAATACTGGTATACAAAATTCAAATGAGCCTATTACCAAATACTTGTAAATTTATGTGTCGTCAAAATCTTAATATACTATACTTGCTACTTCGGAAGAAGATGCTTTGATAGTTCTATGGGCTTCGGTCTATTTATTCGTGAGAAAGAAAATTTACCTTATGTTTACGATTTATTATTCAGTTTGGTACCACCTTATGATGCGATTCCCGGCAACCCTATCCCGAAATTTCGATTTTCATCAAGGGAAGTATTTTAAGCAGTTAGTACACAAGACTACACTATTTTTACGAATCATTTAGGAAGGTTTATTAAAACGTACTATGAAAATGAAAAAAAAAATCGCTCTCAGAACCAAATATATTCAGTCAAGCTGTAGCATTTGTACCACTTTCACAAAGTCCTCGGGCCACCTAGTGGGAGGCCTACGCTGCATCCTACTAAACGTGTTCGCCACTCAAGAGCCTTTCTTCCCCATCGGTCATCAACAAGTAAACTTTTTTCATACTGGTTTAGTTCTTTATTCTTGATACATTTAGTAAAGTATCTTATTAGTCAAGTATCAATTTAGCTAGATCAATTCTAAAATTAAACAAAAACACAGCACGCAGCGTCATAACGTGCGTTCGCGTCACCGCGCATTCAAAGCAAGTGCTGTAGGTATTTTTTTTCTTTGAACTAACAGCGACACTGAAGAGAGAAGTGAATAGAACGGAAAAAAACGGGCCGCGTTAGCCGGAATTAAGTCTTAATGCGCTTAATGACAATTCTACCAATATACATGTTTTTAAACTGAGATTACTTAAAAAGACAATTTAAATAGACGCGTAGGAAACCAAACCACATTGCGTCGTAATTAGATCAAATTTAATCTGTTGCAAAATGGCATTTCGAGCGTTTTACGTGTCGTTTTAATTCAAATGCGCGACCAATGATTGGCATTTTTTCGTCGTTTTTTAAATATAATTATGTGTGATACTGGCGACAGCGGTTTTCCATACAATAATATTGCTTTACAACATTGTTTTGACAGGCGTTCTACCTAAGTCGTAGAGTTTTCGCTTTTCTGTGAATAGCGGGGTTTCTAAGTAAGGCAGGCCCTTCGTGTACGACCGGCCTAGGGAAAGTGTCGGCTGTGATTCATGGATACACGACCAAACCCACTGGACCTTGTAACAAGATTTTTAGGTCACGTTCTTGATAAGATTGCTGCAAAAAGATGTTACAAAAAGCAGCTGTATTTTCCCGGAAAATAACCAAGAAGTTCGCTTCTTTTCTTTAGTGAATAAATAAACTTTGTAAAGTCAGTTTCGACAGGTTTTTATTTTTTAATTTAAGTTAAACTGTTGAAAAGTTGCAAACTCTTTTCTGAATTGGTCGTGGTTTATTTTTAATAAATCTCTGGGTAACAAAGAGGTCAGAGGGCCTCCTGATGGTAAGAGGCGCCGCGTTTTAATTTTTTTCCGCAGCTTTGCTCGCGTAGTTTAACATGATCATGAGATCTATGTCACTCAAGAATGGTCTAACTTTCCATCGGTGAAAGAATATAAAATAGGATTAGTAGAATCGTATTCAAAGTCACAAACATTCTTCACCACTTTCCTCTTCATAACTAAGCATTCAAAAAGTAAACAATAACAAAAATTACAACCAATTTCAAACAATTAAAGTACCAACACAAACAATAAAGAATTTTCTAAATCGGTCCCCAATCCACATACAAATCTTTGCATGCACTAAATTTAGTTAACTTTGTGGGATGGTAGAATTACCGCCAAATGAGGAAAAAATCACATCACATCAACAGCCGGAAGACGTCCACTGCTGGACGCAGGGCTCCCCCTAACAGGGAAGGGTTGCCATAATCCCCACGCTTGGCAAGCGGCTTGGGGATCGCCGTGTGTTACCACCGTTAACTAAGAGGACGCTGCTGCCCGTCCTCCGGCGGTTCTGGATGCAGTTTTAGGACATACCCAAATCCCAGGTGGTTCTGGATGCAGTTTTAGGATATACCCAGGTCCCAGACCTTCGTCCAGCAGTGGACGTTTTCCGGCTGTTGATGTGATGAAAAAATCGGTGAAAATTCATACAGTTCGACATAAAACCTCCTCCTTTTTGAAGTCGGTTAAAAAGTTCAAGAAAGTAGCCTGCGAAAGTTAGTCTTGCGAAAAAATACTGTAAAATCGGAATTCAAACCACTGGAGGCATCTATCTTCATTGTTAATGTTTCCTTGTAGTCGGTTCTGTGAGCTTGACCCATTCAAGACAAAAGCAAGGCGTGATTGAACCCCAACAAAGTAATAACCGGTTATTTTCTCAATAGGCCGCACCGTCTTTGGAGTTAAATAGCAGTTACATACAGTACCTATATAATACACGAGAGTCGCGTGTCCCGCCGCTCGTTCAATTAAGCTCTATTAGTTCACCATTACGTCTGTTTGTAAAACATAATATTTCGTCATTCGCCATGGCGTTATACATTTGCTGGGAAAACTAGTATGATGAATGGAATCATTTACTTAGGTTTCAATTTGTTTGCACTATATTTTACATAACTTTGCTCAAAGAAATTCTAATCGTTTTCAATAGACTTCAAAAAGGAGGTTCTCAATTGGAATGTATTTTTTTGTATGTGTGTTAAGCGATTATTCCAATTATGAATTGATTTTGCGTTTAGTAGATGTTACTTCAGAGGTGGTCCCATATAAATTTTATCGAAGTCGGTTTAGTAGTTTCACGCTGCTGCCCGTCCTCCGGTGGTACTGGATGCAGTTTTAGGACATATCCAGGTCCGAAAAAAAAAATGGTATCGATGGTAAACGTCACGCTTGCTTTAAAGCTTGCATATTAGTTCTTGGCCAGACTCAGGCGATCCTAAAATTCTAAGAATACCTGCCACGCGCTGTACATGCTCATATACTTTATAAACGATACCTATACTCGGATTCTTAATTAAACGGACTAAACTGACATTTCGAATGTTGCTAATTTTTGGCAATATTATTATTATATATTAAGAACTGAATCGTTTTTATTAGCTTATGAAGTTCTGTTAACAAACTTAATAATTTAACACCAATGAACTCCTTCGTTATATTTGTATTAGTCTTTGTAAAAGGTTAGGTGTTGTTCCTGACTTATGTACGATTTCAAACTTTCCAAGGTTATAAATCACATAAATCTACCTGCCCTTCCACTGGTAGCACTTTAAATGTTTAACGGCACTTAATAATTATTCAATAATTCGTTTGAACGATAAGAACTTAACAATATCCATCACTAAGGTTTTGTAGCAGGCAGCATTATTTTGAAAAGAGACATTTTAATCTGTCAGTTTAGTCCGTTTGATTATGAATACGAGTATAGGTATAGCTGTTATTTTGGTAAAATATCATGCATTGCAAATAACATTCGTCGCCTATGACATTGAGTGCAGAGCAAGTTAATCAGCGTCAATCTAAATAAACAAGAATAGCAAACACGTCAGTTTGACGCCGAATTGTTTATGAACAAACTATTTTGTAGATTAATTGAAACCATGTGGTAAAGTCCTAGTTTTAACGGGCTATGCGAGTCTGGGTTATATTAGAGACCGCACAAGTATTGCAATTTTTTTTAATACAGAGACGAGTGAGACGTTCGCCTGGTGGTAGGCATCGCGCCTGCCCGTAACAGTAGCAGTGCCAGAATTGTGAGCTTGCGAACATAATCCTGCGCCGCACTGCACTGCGCTCTTCACCCTGAGATATTAGATGTCAAATCTCTTTGATGCCCAGTAATTTCTCGGTTAACATTGCCTTTCAAAACGAAACACATTAATGTTTGCACACTACTGCTTGGAGTTTGAAAAACTGGCAAAGGCGTGGTGGCTAGGTGTGTACTTCCTTACCGGGTGGACTCTGCAATAGAGTCTTACCATTACACTAATACTTTCAGCTGTAATTATAGTAAGAAAGTATTCGTATAATTAAAAACATAATTATTTGAACTGCATCCAACCATTTTCTTTACTTTCGGCATCGCAATACCTATGTATTTTGCCAGTTTATAATTTTTTTCAATTTTTAGATAGTATCAGTTCAAATAAGTCATTAACTCACAGTTAGTCACACAAAATCAGTCATGGTTAAGTCCAAGTCATGTTTTCACATCTGATACATTTTTTTCCAAGTAATCCCATGAGACCAGTGACACTAATTTCTTGAAAAAAACCTTGGCTTAATTAATAGTTTGCAACTGGTGTGTTGTGTTGTAAGGTTGCTGGAAATAGAAATGACCTGAAAGAGGCCGTTGCCTATTTTTAGGCGCTACTGTTTTGGCCAAACGAAATAGGTAAACGTTTTATTAGGTTTAAGCCTCGTTCACATTAAACGTATTGAAAGACGCCGCGCGCCGCGCCGTGAGCGAACATGCTGCTTTTCGATAAGTATTCAACTTTTCGTTCGCACCGAACCAACAATACAATGCACACTGCCATTCACTGTATGGTGGCCTGGGGCCGTACTGTGAACCGCTTACATCATCATCATCATCAGCCCGGAGACGTCCACTGCTGAACGAAGGCCTCCCCCTTAGAGCGCCACACTGTACGACAACCTGCCATTTGCATCCACCGGTTGCCCGCGACTTTTACAATGTCGTCGGTCCACCTAGTGGGAGGCCTTCCTACGCTGCGTCTTCCGGTTCGCGGTCCACTCAAGAACCTTCCTTCCCCATGTTTGTCAGTTCTTCGAACGATGTGGCCTGCCCATTGCCACTTCAACTTGCAAACCTTGCAAACCGCTTACAGCGGGACCGAATAGGTCCAGCTGCCGACACTGCGCGACCGCGAACCTTATTACGAGGCGATAAAATTCCCGGTCGCACAGCGTCAGCTGCTGAGCGTATTCGGTCACGGAATAAGCGTTCATGGTACGGCCCCTGATCACAATCCGCGGCAGATAGTACGTTCGGTGTAAATGCGGCCTTATACGTAATACAAAATTTACTAATGCGACCTTATTTGACATTTTGACCAATTACGGGCCATTTTTAAATTATTATGACATTTACCATACGCAGGTGGCCTAGTGGTACAAATTTTCCATACGTTCTTGCATGAACTATGCCAAAATTTCACATGCCTTGTCATGTCATGATTTTTGGACCCCTTTTCATTGTACATTTAATTTTGTGTGACCAGCGCGTCTGGAGAAAATATATTTTTTTGCCTTAGCACAAAAATAAATAAATAAATGGCAGCGACAGTGATAAGATGTATGGACGGGAAATAAGCGCAAACATTTTGAAGACTGTATGTTGAGCGCCGGCTCTCCACTCGCTTTAGTCATACTCTGCCTTTGCGACATGCGAGCCGTACGATACGACAATACAAACTGCTAATACATGTACATGTGTTCTCTTTTTGTCATGCAGTAATTAGATTCGCTATCTCTATTTTCCGGCAAATGTAATATGCATACTTTTAGCTAGGTATGCTTGATTGTGTTGTCTTGTTAATTTTGATCGATTTGCAAGCACTGGGCCCGTCCATTCCATTATCACCGTCGCTGATAAATGGGAGCTGAAAATATAAAGCTTTTCGTTAGAGCTCAATTTTAGAGTATTAATACTTTCCCATGTAGCACGATACCATATTTATTTAGTTAAACACTTCTTTAATACTAAAATTAAACACTACGATTAGAAATAAAATGTGTGTTTTTTTTATATACTCGTTCAAACTATAATTCGTATATTCCTAGAATTAATATTATCATAAATAAATAAATATCGGTGGACATTTTTCACACAGCGCCATCTAGCCCCAAACTAAGCAAAGCTTGTTTATAGTAAACGGCAATGTAACAGTCTGCCTGCTTCGCAACTTTAAAAAGTATTATATTTTACATTGAACATAAAAACAAAATAGTCATAATAATTATGAAAACAGAGTATTTTGAGAAATTCGAGGAAACTGAAGTTCTAAGCGCAAAAGCAAGTCCAAGTCCAAATAGCGTTAGGAAAGTTAAATAATTTTAAATTGATATGACTTTTTAAATATGAACATTAAAATCATGAACATTTCACGAGATAGTACAACTAGCTTTGTATTCAATGATTTCTATGTCTAGATATAGATACGCCTGAGTTAAGAAATCGTAAGTCTAATTTCTTTTTGACATAAGGACTACGCCATCTCTCGGATTTCGCGGTCACTACGTGAAGCGCCAATAAGGCGCGGTAGAAGAAGCGCAAACTGTACGAAACTAGAAAGACTTACCTATTACCTAAAAATAATAGCTTTACCTAAATGTTATAAGAAACGCCACCTTTTGTTTACTGCACTTTGAAATGTAATTCGTACAGCCCTTCACAACACATTTTGGCATTTTGCTCTAAGTAATCACGTCGGACGTGCGTCGCAGACTGTGCCAGCATCGGTGTCAATGCGTTTCTTTGACACCGACAAAAGAACGACATTTTTAAAATGGCGTCCAAACCGTCCCTACTATGTATGTCTATGTTTGTATTACATTACACAACATCTGGATCTCTAGAACATTTGTCTGTCTGTCAGAAATACTCATTGTATACCTTATTATCCAATTGAACATATTTGGCTGGTATCTTTGTCTGGTCTTCTAGTAAGAGTAAATCAAGGGGAACACGTATAATGTATATGTAGGTATTTGTTTGTAAAAACTTCTTATTTATTATACTTTCAGTAAAAAATAGCTGAAAAAATGAGCGTATTTATAAGCCACAGCAAAAGACTGAATCCTTGTCCTTGTGATTTCCATCCTAACAAGCTTTTTATAAAAACCAATTTGTATAACTCGGAGTAAAAACTTAATTATCTAAATGACATCATGTTCATGTTTATGAATTGTCGGCTGATTTAAATGGAAGTATTTACTCCTTCCGACGCCGGTGTGATTAAATAGTAATTGCAGTGCGTAACTAAATTAATAAAAAATGAGGGAAATTGCCGGCGGATTATAAATACTCTATGTATACTACTTATATAATGGACCTGGGCAAGTCCTAAATCTGCATCCAGAACCACCGGAGGACGGGTGTTGACTGTGGTGAGCATTCTGCGATCCTCAAGCCGCCTGCCAAGCGGGAGGCGTTCGTTCATCAGTGCACGTTTTTCGGGCTGATGATGATGACTACTTATACAATGTGTAACAAAAAGATTCAACAATACTGAAGGATATGTATGTACTCACCATTATGAACAATTTTTACTGTGGGGCCAACCTTGAAATCGGTGAAAGGTCAAATTAACTTTTTGTATGGAACAGCTGTTTTTTTCGCAATTTCACGGTTGGCCCCATAGCAAAGTTGTTCATAATGATGAATACATACATACCCTTCAGTATTGTTGAACCTTTTTGTTACACATTGTATATTATGCAATTCATTGTTGTGGTTGCCAAGTTGCATGGAAGAGCTACAAACATTTTTGTGAGGATTTAAGTTATAGTTCCCGAGAAATCCTTGTGAAAATAATATTCCGATCACTTTGTCCTATCGATCGGACGTCTTATTTTTTTCTATTGGTCTTATTGATCGGACAAAAAAAGTGATCAAACATTCTCATATTATTATATCTAAGCGCTACCGTAGGTCGGATGACACGTTAAATTGTTGGTTCCGGTTGTATGTTTTATATCTATATAACGACAACCGTCAAGCCATGTCAGAGGGCTTCGGGCGGCACATTAACTCTGACACTAGAGCTGACCACGCGGCCTATACGAACTTACTTTATTTTATAAACGTTCATTGTCGATTAGTTTACGAAATGTGAAAATCCAAAGTGTGACAGACGAACTGAACAGAGAAGGGAATTAGGGCTTCCGCTATTCTGTGCACTTTGACCGACCCAATTTTCAAACGGCTATGCTTTAGAAGCTACCATTTTAGAAATCCTTTTATTTAGAATGTGTTCGCGTTTAACCTTATACAGGGTGTTAGTTTGAACACCGTTATCCTTCTAGGATATCATTGTACTCATCATTATGAACAACTTTTACTATGGGGCCAACCCTGATATGACGTAAAAAAAACAGCTGTACCATACAAAAAGGTTCATCGATCTTGGACAAAGTGTATGGAACAGCTGTTTTTTCTTTCGTGATTTCAGGGTTGGCCCCATAGTAAAAGTTGTTCATAATGATGAGTACAATGATATCCTAGAAGGATAACGGTGTTCAAACTAACACCCGGTATACTCCACGCATACCTGAGAAAGAAGGAGGTCTCGACAGACCGACAAAACTACAGAAAGACAGACAACGCAGTAATCTTACAAGGGTTTCTTTTAACTTACGGAATCTTAAACAATATATTTGAACTTTTCTTTTTATGAAGGTTTTACTCCTTTTGTTTAGCTGTAACTTTTCAAACGACTTTTATTCATCCAAATTCAAAACTAACACGGAAATAGGGTTGTCAAAACTTCGTAACCCGCTGCTCGTAACAGCTTTATAGAACTCGATTTCGACGCGTCCATCAAACAGGAAGCTGAAGGGTTCAGAATGAAATTTTCAGTGGAACTAGAATAGTGTAGATGTGATTTAGTTAAAATAAAACCTTGTTATGTAGCTTGTAGCACTCATATAGCTACGTAAATACTGATAGTCACCGCTGAAGAGAGATGTGAATAGAACGGAAATGTGTCGGGCCGCGCTAGCCGGCTTTATGTGTAAATGCGCTTAATGTCAATTCTACCAATATAAATGTTTTTAAACTGAGAATACTTAAAAAGACAATTTAAACAGGCACGTAGGAAACGAAACCACATTGCATCGTAATTAGATCAATTTTAAACTGTTGCAAAATGGCATTTTAAGCATTTTACTTTTAATGCGCGACCAATGATTAGCATTTTTTTGTCGTAGTGACTATACAATTTTGTGTGAAACTGGCGACTGTTTTCCATACAACTGCTTTACAACATTGTTTTGGTAGCCGTTCTACCTAAGAAGTAGGGCTTTCGCTTTTCTGTGGATAGTACGGTTCAAGCGAAGGAAAGAGCTACGTTTGGCTTCTTTCTAAGTTACCTGTCGTATATGGAACAAAGTAATTACTAATAGTAATTCCAAGGAAATTGTATTAGGAGTAAATAATGCTATGAAAGCTGACGTTGGTTTTGACTAAAGTTTCACACATTTTTGGTCGTGGCTTGTTGGTGGCGAAGAAAAATGCAGCCGCATGAGCGTCGAGCTCTTTTTCACTCCTTTAATTATATTTCCAACCTCACCAAAACAAAAAAAAACATTCAAATTGATCGAGCCATCATCGATTTTTTGCGAGATTAACTCTTATCTTCCACACCACTGGGTTCATTACTCATTTTTCTCTTCCCCATATTCACTACTTTAGATCAACCCTAGTAAAAATATAACAATCATAACATCAATAAAATAACAGTACCAATAATAACGACACTACCTAACACTAATATACAGCTAACATATTATACAACCTGAAACTAACATAACTACTACACAACCTACAACTAACATACACTAACACACAACTACTAACATAACAATACCAATAATAACACCACTACCAATAAATACATCTTCTTAATACTATCCTAACCTTATGCAAAGTACTTTCCATAAAAAAAAACAACCGTCCTTTCACCCCCTTAGGTCATCTCTATCAAAAAATATTGCTAATACCATATTTCATTTTTAAATAATCTACTTAAATACCAACGTTTTCATCACGATAACTTCAAAAACAAAGAACTTTCCACACAAAATTTCATCCCCGATTCACCCCTTAAGTTATCTCTGTCAAAAATATTGATAACAGCATTTTTTTTTTAAATTTAATTATCCAAATATAAAATTTCACGACAAAAAGTAAAAAAACTAAAGACATTTCACTACGACACTTCATACAAAAGTTTTCACCCATTTTTACCCCCTTAGGGGACGAATCTCAGAAAATCCTTTATTAGTAGGTACACCTCTGCGTATCAAGACGAATATACCACCCTCCAAATTTCAAGCCTTTTCAAGGTTGTCTGTCAGTCAATCAATCAGTCAGTCAGGACAGAGATTCTTATAGTATTAGAGATAAAGTACTTATTGAAAGAGATTCTTCCAATAAGCTCTAATGACATTATTCATGTAAACTAAAAACGTGAGTAAGTTCGATTTCTCAGCCAATCAGGTCACACATCCTTTGGCAGAAATAATTATTTTTTTCTAAATTACAAGTTAAGTGTGTGCCTTTAATGTTTATTTAAGATACTAAGGTATTTATTAAAAGTATTTCAATAATCTGTTCTCCGCATATTACGATTTAAATTTTGAGATTTATTTAGAAGAAATTTTTATTCAAATATTTTTTTAACTTAACTGGCAAATCCGGATCAGATGAACAAATTATTATTACTTATTGCGATGTGAAATTAGTAATAATAATTTACCCTGGTGAAACCAAAGATAATATCAAAATAATAACATGTTCTAGGTAATTATTTCACAATGCATTTGTTTTTTCAACCAACTTCAAAAAAGGAGGTTCTCAATTCGACTGTGTGTTTTTTTGTATGTATGTTACGCGATTACTCCGCCAATTATGAATTATGATGATTATTTTTTTGTTTGGTAGGTAATACTTCAGAGGTGACCACCACTTACACATTTTATCGAAATCGGTTCAGATTAAAATCAAAATTACTAGAAAATATGAAGATGTCAACCAGGTATACGAAGTTGAAGTCGGTTGTATTTTTTTTAAAAGCATATTATTTATTTATAAGTAAGTTGCACTAAATAAAGTAACAGATAAAATAACGGTTTGGGGTCAACCCTAAAATCGTGAAAACGTAAACTCTGCGTTTCCTCTAAATTTAATGATCTTCTTCAGATTATTAACCTTGTCTATGATGGGGAAGAAAGGTTCTTGAGTGGCGACCGCGAACCGGAAGACGCAGCGTAGGCGCGGCCTACCTATATATATATTAATATATATAGGTGGACCGACGACATTGTAAAAATCGCGGGCAACCGGTAGATGCAAATAATGGCAGGTTGTCGTACAGTGTGGTGGTCTAAGGGGGAGGTCTTCGTTCAGTAGTGGACGTCTCCGGGCTGATGATGATGGGGACCTCCATCGCGAGAGTATAACCCTGGCATCGCATTTAGTCAAATTTCGGGTGAGTATGGCCGTGACAATTGGCGTATCTAAGGCTATTTTCAAACCCCCTCCCGTGTAAACAACCCTAACCACAACCTTTTTTGAGGCCTGGATCCGCGCCTGAGAAGGCTGATATTGATGATGATGATATAAATTCACTGTACTAAATGCTAGTAACTAAACACGGGACGCACACACACAAACGTCAATTCGATGCGTTCGCTTATTGAGCTCGTTAACCGCGCTGTGATGATACCAATTCCTAAAATTATGTTCGCCCATCATTCGTCAGCGGGATCAGTATGTGGGACGCGTTTCGAACATTTCATTTTCAGCTCTAGTGCTCGACGGGTTAATCAGGCTGTATTGTTATTGTTTGAAACGATGTAATCGCCACAGAACTAAAGTTACCGACAGAGACTGCCTTTTCTATTTATTTTTTAGGCACTGGAGTAACGAGGCGAGCGTGGTGTAGGCCCCAGTAGCAGTGCCAGAATTGTGAACTTGCGATCCAAATCCTGCGCCGCACTGCACTGCGCTCGTTACTTAGATGTCAAATTTCTTCATGCCCAGTAATGTAAACAAACAGAAACACAGTTTTTTGCCCTTCAAACTGAAAATCAATTTTTGCAGTAAGTTCGTATAGGCTGAGTGGCCAGCTCTAGTATCAGAGTTACTGTGCCGCCCGAAGGCCTCTGTCATGGCTTGACGGTTGTTGTTATATATATATATATATATAAAACAAACTACCGGGACCAACGATTGAACATGTCATCCGACCGTCGGCTCGGATGTAAATGCCACTCCCGGTCACCCTTAACACGGTCAAGGGCTTCCCGATTAGGCTACCAAGGCTTACGGCATGGATAGGGTGACGTTAGTGATGATAAAATTGATTATAAATGTAGACAGACCATTGCGACCTACGTTTGCATTTTTATTAGGTAAGTACGTCTCTGATTGAAGTTTTCTCCTAAGTATGGCGCCTGATTCCTAGTGCGGAGACTAGCGAAAAAAATACCTATACGAAACGAAAAATTTACGACGAAACGAAATCGAAATTGTGTATTTTGTATCGGTTGAATTTATTTTTCAAACGACTTCAAAAACGAACGTTCACAATTCGACTGTATGTTCTTTTTTTTTTCTTTGTAAGTTAGCGATTACTCAGCTAATTAAAATTGTTTTTTTTGAAGTAATTTATTTTAGTTAAAGGTTTAAAAAAAAAAGAAGAAATTGTAATTGTTGTATTCTGCTTGAAATAAACGATGATTATTATTATTACTCTATCGTTAAAAAAAAACTAATTTTTGCTACTATAATATTATTTTTTTGCCTTTATATATTTATTATTTATATAATGGGTATATTAATTAAATTTCATAAAATAATAAGTACTATAAAAACAAAAAAACCGGATCATAAATCCTTGTCGAATACTTAGCCCTAGGGGTCACCCCCGCGCGCGGCACCCGGTCCAAACGTACCCAATACACTTGCCACATTGCCGCGCTGCACAGCAATAGAATGGAACTATAATAATTATATGCAGCGGTATTTAAAATACCTTTACTACGTAAATGAATTCACACGCAAGCCCTGTAATCTCTACATACACACGCAATGCATAATGGCATAAGCGCAAAGCCTTACAAATGCATGATTACGTAGCATAACCTAATCTAGCTGTTATTTTTATATGGATAACGAAACCTTAGGTTAAAATACCAGCTTAATATTTGAGTATACAGGGTTAGTCCTAATCAGTTAGCATCCTTTTAAGGGCATATTCTGTACAAGAAAACAAACATCTTTTACTATGGGGCCAACTGTCTGTCCCCATGACTGTTTTCCTACATTTTATTGACTCGCATTTAATAAATACTTAATTATGTTTTAATTCAAAGTAGAGAAAGAGAATTTGTTTAATGATATTCTATGAAATGCAGTTAAATTGTATGTGCTTTTGGTTATACAATCTGTTGTTTTGCATTCCCGCCAAATTCCAAGAGCTAACCATGAAATCGCGAAAAAAAAAGCTGTTCCCTACAAAAAAGTTAATTGACCTTGGAAAGCAAAACAACAGCTTATATCGAACCCTGCCCCGTATTCTGTACAAAACAACGAACTTTTACTATGGGGCCAACATTGAAATCGCAATAAACCCAGCTGTTCCATACATTTTGCCCAAGATCGATTAATATTTTTTAAGGAACAGCTGATAAATTTTTTGCGACCTAAAACAGGACCCTTAAAACATTACACTCCTTTTTTTGGGCAGTCGTGTAACAAGTAAAACGATTCACCATCAGAACGTTACTTGAATCCACTACCTCTGGGGTGGTAAGACAAGGAATTTTAGAGCTGTCACCGTAAATGACGGATGTTACTGTACATAATCTTATTACGAGAATGAGTGTGGGTGTTGTGAGATACGTTACCCTATTTGGTAAAGGAAGTCGGGTAGACAAATATTTGGATAAAAATAGAGCATCTTTCTTTATATTTAACTAAACTTTGACTTTTTGTGACTTTTATAACATTTATATTGTAGGTATTTTAAGTATTAGTATGTATTTTTACTATTATATATTTTTTAAATGTTAGAATAATATTATGGTGGTATTATGGTATTCCCGTATAAATAAAACAAAAATTATGGTACATGTTTATGATTTCACACACTTTTCTTTTCTTCTATGCATTCTATAAATCCTCTCCATCCAAAGGTTGCCTGGAGATTGCTTTTAGCAATAAGGCCGCCACTTGTTCCAATATTTAAGTTTATTAAATTATTTCTGTGTAAATCTTGGTGTGAACAATAAAGAGTTAATCAATCAATCAATCAATCAGAGCCCTAATTTATAAAGCTACATGTCTTGAACTTGTAATAAACACAGGCAACACCGCAAAAAAAAAATAGAGTACGGCGTTTTCTAAAGCTAAAAGACAGCCAGTATACAAGCTACAAGTACAAGCACTTGTATATAAGTTAATTAAAGACAAACCATCTACCTGTAACTGGTAACTTGTAGTTACTAGTACAAGAAGCTAGTACGATTGTAAGCTTGTGCTCGTTGCTTTATAAAACAGGGTCCAGGTCATTCCTCTTATAAATAAAATAGTAATAATGTTTTTTTTAGTTAAACGGTTTTGTCATCGGAACAGAAAATGTGTATCAAATATCATATGTCAACAGGAAGGTGGTAAAATTTCAATTAATTAATTTGACCCAAAGAACAACAAGGGCATGCTAAACAAAACAATAATAAATATGCCTTTTTTTTAAAACAACCGACTTCAATTTCGACTAAGTACCTGACATTTGAATTTTCCAGTTTTTTTTATATACATTCAAGTGACGAGACGAGCAAGACGTTCGCCTGGTGGTAAGCGTCATGCCTGCCACTAACAGTAGCAGTGCCAGAATTATGAACTTACTAACACAATTCTGCGCCGCACTGCACTGCGCTCGTCACCCTGAGATATTAGATGTTAAATCTCATCATATCCAGTTATTTCTCTGGTAACATTGCCCTTCAAACCGGTACACAGCAATGCTTGCACACTACTGCTTGGCGGTTGAATAACTGACAAAGGTGTGGTACTTCCCCAGTCGGACTCTGCAGCGGAGTCCTACCACTACAGAATTTCAGTAATTTTGATTTAAAAACCAACCTACTGAACCTATTTCGATCTAACGAATATGGGACCACCTCTGAAGCCACCTACCAAACAAAAAAAGAATCATTAAAAGCGGAGATTGAGAACCTCCTATTTTGGAGTCTGTTGAAAAAGGAAACCGTGAGTCGTGTTTCGGCGGATGCAAAAAATCAAGTCACGGCATTGTATTATTTTCCATGTCGCTATTCCATTCAATACGCGCCGATTTACGCAGATTGTGGACTAGTGGTATAATGTGGTGAATTATGTCTTTTCGTGTTAATTTCAAAACTCCGAATTAAGTTTTTAGTATAGTTACCACTACTTTTCTATAGCATGATTGGATTTCCGGTACGTGGTCGCTACTCAAGAATTTTCTTCCCCATCGGTTATCAGTTCTTCGAGCGATGTGGCCTGCCCATTGCCACTTCAACTTGCAAACCGAGGGCTGTCAGTGACTTTAGTTCTTTGGAGAATATTCTCGTTCCGGATTTTATCGCGCAATGTAACTTCGAGCATAGCTCTCTCCATTGCCCGTTGTGTGACTCTGAGTTTCTCCAAAAGGACAGCAGAGACCACGTTTCAGTTCCATATGTCATCACTGGCAACATACCCTGGTTGAAGCCCTTGTCCTTCAGACACTGCGAGATTTTGGACGACATGATATTACGCAATTGCCCGAGCGCTGCCCATTCGAGTTGGATTCTAGAACTAGGAATCGGCACAAAATAAATAATAGTAACTTTCTCTCTATGGTGTAAGCGTTGTACTTACTTGTTTGCTATAAATATGATTTAGAAGTATTCAACTAGAAGATTTAGACTGATACAAATGTGATTATTTTTATTTAAGAGTAAAATATCTTAGGGTCTACAAATTTTTGACTTATATGCTATGCATAGTAAATATACTACACTATACATATTCATAAATATTATCACCAACTATGTAAAAATAAAAACTATAAGTAATAGTTGATTGTTTGTTACTCACAAAGTTCATAGGATCATTCTCGTAGACACACGAGTAATGACATAAATAAGTATACAAAGACTTTATGAGACGCGATGGACGTTACTATCGATGCTTAAAGTGGTTGCTATTTCCTGTATATCCGACAGTAGTACTATCTAAACCGAGTATTTATAGGTAGACCATAAACAAGTGTATTGGTGGAATACGTTTGGTGACAAGAACTACGCAAGAATTCTCATCAAGGAATACGCGTAAGTATATAATTTCACTTTACACAACCTAATAAAACCTGACACTGGCAGAGTGTTTAAAGAGCGATGCCAATATATAGGTAAGAATAAAAACAAATAGATGCAAAATATTAAGTGACCGTTTGGAGTTTTGGGTTTCTTTGAATCCTTCGCTACGCTCTGGATTCAAAGAAACACTCTCGCCGTAAAAATATTTGTTACCTTCCGTGGTAAACAATCTACTATTAACGCCTGATTTGAAAAAATGTGTGAGTGAGGGGAAGAAAAGGATTTGGGGACAATCATGCCTGAAAATTTAAAATAAATAAGTGTGGTTAAAGGTGTGTGATATTTTGGCCTAGTTGATACAAGGACCTACCCATTACCTATTCGTTTGTTATATTGTATTCTTTTGTAATTGTTTTTTGTTGTTGTAGTGGCTTGTGTGATAAAAATAAATAACATCTTTCTTTCTTTTATTCTTTAAGGAGGTATGGGAGATTTATATCACTAGGCCATCTGGGTAGGAAAATGTTCTAAATGTTTAGAAAAACTTCAGTGAAGTTCTATTTACCACTTTCGTACACAAAGTAATTAGGATTAAAATTGATTTATCTACCTTTTTGGGAGCTTCGAAACTACCGACATGATATAATATAGTTTTTTTTACATAGACGCGTTTTTTTACTGTTATTGCTTGTCATCAGGATTAAAATCTTTTTATACACGCAAAATATAATTATGGTTCCTGTAGGATAGTGGATGAAATCGCGGGGGCTATTCTATCAGATTCTGTGTATTTTTAATGTGGGTATAATGTCTGTGTGACACCCAATGATCTTATACATAATCATCATTGATGATTTAAAAAGCGATCTTAATTTACGCCAGGCAACTACCGCGCGCCTGGCATTCATGCCAGTCATAATGATGAAAGCATCTTGATCAGTCTGATGACGATGATTCGAAGTTACAATTTATATCCAACTAGGGGTCCCCCGCGACTTCGTCCGTATGGAAGAAATTCGGCCTGCTCCCAAATACTCGTATCTTCCGCTGGGTTAGTTACTAAATAAACCTCCCTTGAACGAATTACCCAAATACCAATTTTCATCACTATAACTTAAAAAACAAAGAAATTTCATACAACATTTCACCCCCCATTTCACCCCCTTAATTCATCCCTGTCAAAATATATTGAAAACAGTTTTTTTTTAAATGAATTATCTAAATACAAATGATTATGACGAAAAGTTCGAAAACAAAGGATTTTCATACAAATGCTTTCCCCCTTTTTCCCCCCTTAGGGGTCGAATTTCGAAAAATTCTTTCTTAGTACACCCTTGCGCATCAAGACGAATACACCCTTCAAATTTCAAGACTGTACGACCAGCGGTTTAGGCTGTGAGTTATCTGTCAGTCAATCTATCAGTCATGACTGAATCTATAAGAATCTTTGTCTGACTGCAGTCAGATGATGTGATGGTAACGAATTATACCCATTAAGTCTGTGCCAGTTTCGTGGCTAAATTGATTTTGAACCGCTCAATTGGTTTAAAAATCTCGTAGAGATTGTCATCTCTTACTTTTACATTAGCTTAGAAGCGTTACAATCATTGCTACAATTTATTGGCGCTATTGGCAGTGACATTTCAATGATCTATAATGCTGCGAAATTGTTCCAGCCTTGAACATAATTACTGCTGACACGAGGTTTCTTGGTAGGTACTTACTTTTTATTTAATATTGAAGATGTCGCGTTTGACCATATTCGTTTTTTTGTACGTAAATATTAAATAAATATTGGTGGACATTTTCACACAGCGCCATCTAGCCCCAAACTAAGTAAAGCTTGTAATATGGAAACTAGGTAGCTGATAGAATACTTATATACTTTTTTTTTGTAAAAACATACTTATAATACATACTACACCCAGACACGGAACAAACATCTATGTTCGTCCCATGTTTGTCCTGGATAGGGATGGAACCCACCCCCTAACAGCTCTGAAGGCAGACATGAAAATACAGAGTTATTTTAGGTTTTGAATGTAAGTATATTATTATTTTATTATATTATTTATATTGTGAAAAATGTAAAGAAACTCGGCAGGAAAATGGAACGGGTTCTAGCTGAAAAGTTTTCTTTTGTTTAGCGTGTATAACGAGAGCTTGGTAAGAGAAAACTTTTCACATATAAAACTATTGGAGCAAATATCTGGCAATATTTCCACAATGTTGCAACGGTGGCCACGAGTTTGCTGTAGAATTACAATGTGTAACAAAAAGGTTCAACAATACTGAAGGGTATGTATGTACTTATCATTATGAACACATGAATCAGTAGCGCTCGTGGCGTAGCTTGTCTAGGTGTTTCTAAACGATCACCGATGTTAAGCAACGGACGGTCCGGTCAGTCTTCGGATGGGTGACCGTGAGTGGCATTTATTTCTGAGCGCTACCGTGGATCGGATGACACGTTAAATTGTTAGTCCCGGTTGCTTTTTCTAGTTTCTATAACAACAACCGTCAGCCATGTCAGAGGCCTTCGGGCGGCACATTAACTCTGACACTAGGGCTGGCCACTCAGCCTATACGAACTTACTTACTTTTATTATGAACAACTTTTACTATGGAGTCAACCGTGAAATCGCGAAAAAAATCTCAGCTGTCCATACAAAAAGTTCATTGAACTTTGACAAAATGTATGGAACAGCTGATTATTTTTTCGCGATTTACCTACGGGTCGGCCCCAAAGTAAAAGTTGTTCATAATGATGAGTACCTAAATATATACTCTTCAGTATTGTTAAACCTTTTTGTTACACATTGTATATCCTACTCCTAGTTATTCTGTTTAATATTACAATTATTTGTTGTTTTATTTTAATGTTATGCCATCGTCGTCGTACTTTACAATACATATAATAGGTACAACACTACATTATATTGTATATGGTGTACATAGGTTACGTAATTGGTCTATATAGCTAGGTAACAGCATTTCTATATCACTACCTTGCAATATGATGTTCGTTATTCTCTACGTATCCCAAACTTATGCCCATCTCACAAAAAGTGGAGAAAATATCAAACTTCAAAAAAAAACCTGGGTCCGAGCCGATAAATCGTTTACAAAGGTAACAAATCTTGACGTTGCATAAATAATAATTATAACCAATAATAATAAAATAAAATAAATATGGTGTAAAATCGTAAAATATAAAGTAGAAACCTTATATGTAAGTACTTACAATACCTAGTTTTAGCAAACTTAAACTTTTCTTTTGTTAGCTAAGACAATAATGAAATTAAAATAAAAACTAAGTTTAAAGTGTGTTAGTACGCTCGCGTAATAATTTCATTAGCAATAAAAAGTACAAACTGTGTTAAAAATAAAACAAAAACTTACCCTTCAAAACAACCACGAAAAATATCACAAGAAAAAAATCCCGCTCTGAAGACATTTTCAAAAACGGAACGTTTTCTTTTTTCACGACAATAAACCTATGTCAAGGCTGACACATGCTACTTTCGCGCCTCTATTCAAAGTGTTTTTTCTCTACCGTGGCAACCGTAATGTTTTGTGCGTGTTCAAACGACCGATGTAGGAATGAACTGACGTTTGACTTGAGCCTCAGGCTGACACTTGAATATGGGACGTAGCATAAACATCACGCTTATTTTTAGAGCGCTTGAACTGTTTGTCCTATGGAATGTCATTTATGGTGTAGTGTGACTATAATCGATAGAGTTGAGTGAGAGCGCTACTATCGTTTTTTCTTAACAAAACCAACAGTTTTCTCTCGAAATATTTAGGTTCACAATTAAGACACCTGATAAGTGGGTCTTACTGTACTCAAATGGAAATTAGGGGTACCTACTAAAAAGCAAATTTCTATGAGACGACGATTGAAGTATGTATTATATTTTATAGGTAAGTTTAAGAGGAAAACATGTCAAGTGCTTAACCTGTCTACATAAGAAAAAAACTAAGTATTTTCACTGTAACAGACATATCGGTTATGTGGGTGCAAGCAAAAGGTTCATACTAGAGTAGGTACTCATCGAAGAATAAATGTTTAAAGGGTTACAGGGTTACCTAGTACAGCTGCCAACGAAATTCCTAACATGTCTATGTAATTGTATTGTGTTTACTATATTATTTGAGATATATTGTGTTATGGAAAAAAAAAGTGTTAGTTAAGTTTTTTGGTAATAAAAATAAAAATAAAAAAAAAATAAGTAGTACGTACTTAATCTGGTACGAACGTCTTTTTTTAAAATCAGAAACCGAGTTCAAACAATACAACAATTTATTTTTACAGCAACGTTATTTTACCCCTATCATCACATTTATCAAATTAATCGTTATCTTGGCATAACGAGATGTTTTTATACCTTTTTTGCTTCGTAACGACCCTTTATTCAGCATCTTATTACAGGACTGATTTTAGAAAGACCGGTTATTTTATTCCAGAAAACTATAATAATAATATTACTTATGTATAGTAATAGGTTTTGATGTACTTATCAGAATTAAAGGTCGGATAATCAAATCAAAATAAATTAATTTTTCAGATACAGCGATAAGTACACAATGCAAAGACAGTGCATGCTATTAAGAGAATTGATTAATTAATGATTACAGATAATTTTAAAGTGGTGGTCAATTTGAATGTAAGTATAACTAAACTACATTTTTGTTTGGAAAAATGATTTAGGTAAGGATTTATTTAGATTCTATAGTTTTGTAGTGGTTATCATTATTTAATATCGAAGACAAAAACATTTGAGATCTCTCAATTTTTATTCATTAGGTAATTTATTTGATTTTTTGATAATATTATAATTTTACTCATCATCACCAGCCCGGAGACCTCCACTGCTGAACGAAGGCCTTCCCCTTAGACCGCCACACTGTACGACAACCTGCCATTTGCATCCACCGGTTGCCCGCGACTTTTACAATGTCGTCGGTCCACCTAGTGGGAGGCCTTCCTACGCTGCGTCTTCCGGTGAAGAACCTTTCTTACCCATCGATTGTCAGTTCTTCGAGCGATGTGGCCTGCCCATTGCCATTTCAACTTGCAAACCTTGCGAGCTATGTCGGTAACTTTGGTTCTTTGGTTTTTTGTTTTCTTTTATTTTTGGTTCTTTATAATTTTAGTAGCTTCTATATAATTTAGATAAGCATCTATGTTTTATAACGAACGTTTCTTGCTATCTTAGTAAATAAGTATAATAATTGTTCATTTTAATACTTATATCGTAATTTTTTATGTCAAATTTATACCGTTTATAGAATACCTGTTTTTTTACTGTTTTCGGTCCTCATATTAAAATTCATATTTCTGGATAAAAATGAACAAGCAATGAGTCCAACCCTACGCACTTAAATAAATCGCGCCTTGTTACTGAAAAGAAAAGCATTAAGGGTGGTTTTTGGTAAAAGGGTTGGATTGGAATTGGTAACTTTGCTTAATCATCCGTATTCTTCTATAAAATGGATAAGAAGAGTATTAAACTTGTGCTCGCTCAAAACAATAATGTAGAAATCTCCAATGAAAGCTCGAAATCGAGCGTGGGTTTTTATCCCATTCATGACAAATATTTATTGTGATGAACATAGATGATTGTTCCGTGTCTCTGGGTGTTGTATAATGTATTATTAAGTAAGTATACACATCCAAAAAAATAAGTATTTATAAGTATCTATCAGTTATCCCCGTAGTAGCTTTGCTTAGTTTCGGGTTGGATGGAGCTGTGTCAAAATGTTCACCAATTAAAAAATTTAAAATGGAAACAAATTTATTTACATAAACAGAAAACCTACATAACAAATAAAATTAATAATTAGACAAGCGACAAAAAAATTAATAATATTAAATATATATATATATATATATATATATATATAATAAAATAAAAATAAAATTCAAATATATATATATATAAATAAATGTTATGTATTTATTTAATTAAAACTCTTAGAAACTCTCTCGCTCTCTCGATCTTGCTCGCAAGTACCTACTACCTACATAATACTTAAAAAATACATATTTTTGTTAGATTTGTAGAGTTCAAAAAAGCTAATCGATTAAATAATATATTATACTACCTAATAGACAAAAAAATGCGATGGAGGGGCCAAGTAGTTGTCAAAGTCAACCCTGTTGCGTCTAGAAGAAGTTCAGAATTAATTAGTTAATGACAACCAGCATGTTTGAACGTCCAATACGCCCAAATTTGAACAATGTGTTCTGAGCTGGTTGTGAGAATACGTTTTTTAAATTTGGGCATTGAATTTTGCTAGTCGTACGTAATACTGAAGAGAGAAGTGAATAGAACGAAAATATGACGGGCCGCGCGTGCAAATGCGCTTGATGACAATTCTACCAATAATACATATTTTTAATCGAAGAATACTCAAAAAGACAAATTAAATAGACGCGTAGGAAACCAAACCATATTGCATAGTAATTAGATCAATTTTAATCTGTTGCAAAATGGCATTTCGAGCGTTTTACTTCAAATGCGCGACCAATTATTGGCATTTTTTCATCGTAGTTTCTATACACATAAGTGTGAAACTGGCAACATCGGTTTTCCATACAATTGCTTTAGAACATTGTTTTGACAGCCGTTCTAACCTAAGAAGTAGGGCTTTCGCTTTTCAGTGGTACGTAATACAAAATTTCACGTGAATTCAATATTGGTTTTTCCTATACAGCATTTTAACATGCGACAAAGGCGCTCATACTTTGATGTATTTTTATTTTTATACAAACTATCAGGAGTAGACGACTGCTATTTTAATCTATCAATCTTCTGCGGAAAGACGAGGTTACCTATTTTTTTAATAGCCTAATCTAAACCATTATTTATAGCATCTGTATTCAATCAGCTACCCTATTAGCGAAGCTTACCAAAACAAAGGGCTTAATTGATACCTATAATCTTAAAACAAAAGCCAGAGTAATAAGGCCCAAACGTAGGGTAAACGTGCAAGTAAACGGTATAACTCCGGATTGCAACAACCTTTCGGCGAACACAATTTTCCCGTTCATGGGACCGTTTTGACCACTTCCTCTGTAAGAATAATAGAAAAGAAGAGATGGATAACTATAAACAATTGGACAGCGGTAGAATGAGCTGCGTAAACTATCTGACATATCGGGAAATTTTTGATTATAACAAAAATATTAAAGTAAAAAATTTCACAGCATTTTGAAAGATATAAAATCGAGAGAGAATTTATAAGAAGACAACACGCTTCACAGAGAAATAAAAAAACATCTTTTCTTTTCTATTATAGATAGCGATAGTCACTCCACAGCTATGGTTGCGTAGGGCAAGTTTCGATGTTTACTGCCGCGTCCGGCACCAAAAGCCGCGGCAGTTTGGGCAAGTCTAGCCACGGTTACAGTCAGCCATATTTTAAGTCACTGCCCAAGTCATGTAAGTGTGTGGTACGCATGATACCTACCCCACATTTACGTACCTTATATTAGTATCGATTCTGTTGCATCACTGCTGATAATTTTAGTAATGTCAACTAATCTAACTCATATTAATTATCTGCGTCCTATTTCACTTCGATGTGTGGAATAGGTATTATGCTAACAGTTTTAGTTAATTTTAATTTTGTAAGTGCAATATAATCGATGTCATTATATGGCAACAGTAAGAATTTAATTATCGCCGTCCTTATGAAATTCTGCTTCTGTTACTTTATAATCTGTGTCTCTAATTCCGGGTAAGCGCTCGGGGCAAACGTTACCTGAACGTTTGTTGTCTGCGGCGATATTACGTGATTGTTTTGTGTGCCTAATCACTTTACCCTCGCGTTTGCTCAGGTGGAGGGGAAATAAACTGAGAGCAAAACGGCTTTTGGGAACATGGAAATGCGTCTCGGAAAATGTGACACAGAGATATAAACAAAGAAAATAAAAATACTCTATTTCTTTCTAAACATGCATGTTTCTGTCGCGTTTTATTTGTATTTTCTCTTTCCTTTTCTCTAATATTTGTTATATGGCATTTTTATGTTAGAAATAATACAAAATTATGTAGAATTCACTGAAAAACTCACATCTAAGTATAGGTACTAAAAGCAACTAAAAAGAGAAAGAAGGTAGGACTTTAGCTTTTATTTTTTTCCTGATTTGATGTTTTTCAACAAAAACTTTTTGTATTTGTATGTATTTACAAAAAAAATATTATAAGTTAATAAGTATTCTATCAGCTTCCTGATTTCAGCTTCAAGCTTTGTTTAGTTTAGGGCTAAATGGTGCTGTGTGAAAAATGTCCACCGGTGTTTTTTTAAAACAAATTATAACAATAAATCCGTAACTACGTTAATACACACATCAATATAATGTTCAACATAATATAACAATAACTTATTAAAGTGGCTATGCATAAAAAATAAAATAAAAGGTGGCAACCCGACCACGAGATCGAGTTTTTCGCAATCGAGATGCCTACCGACTCTAAATTCCTATTCTTATTGTAATGAAAAAACCTTTTGAAATATTCTTAGACGTACCTACTGTGTAGACTGTAGATCTTTGAATGAGCCGAAAGAAAAATTGCAAACGCTCATTACAAACGTATAAACCAACAGACGTTTAACAAAGGGAATCAAATTATTACGGCCAAAATTATAGCCATTTCACCTTACTACCCGATATAACTTCCGGAACCAATTCTCTCTCTGATTAAATTTAAAATGGTCCCACTGGCCAATTACAGAACTAATATCCTATAGTTGACATCTGTGCCGAGTTTACCCTCTTCTGTTCCTTTGAGTGGCTGACACACAGCAATGTAGTTTCATATTTTCCATAAGCTCTCTAAGGCATTCTAACTACTTGAAAAAAGTATTACAAAGTATAGAACAAAGTATTACAGAGCATTAAAAGGTATTACAAAGTATAGAGCAAAGTATTATATTTTTTAGAAAAAAAAACATTACATAGTATAGAACAAAGAGAATTACAATGTATAGAATAAAGAATTATCCAAAGTTAATTAGTATGAATATTTTCAAAGAAGTGTTTCCACACTTGCGGTTGTATGCAAAAACTTGTGTAAGTATGCAAAAAACTTAGACTGATTAGATATTATTTTTTACTTTAAAGTCAGAAAATGTATAATAATAGTTATTTATGATACTAGTGCGGTAAGTTGGTTTTTACAAACGAGTAGACGAATGTAAGCCGAGACGAAATCGAGGGCTTACCATAGTCACGAGTTTGTAAAACCAATACCGCACGAGTGCCATACAACATTTTACAGCACATTTGCGAGAAAACAGATAACAGAAGTACTTACAACAGATAATGAGGCAAACTATATTATTTTGTTTTTATTAAATCGGACGGAAAGTCGCAAGTAAATACCTACTTGACACTGGCAAATGCTCAAAGTGCGATGCCATAATCCTCCTAGAAGGAAAGAAGAAAAAAAACTTCGTTCTAAAGTTCGTCTTCGTTAGAACGTTTCTAATATGAGTGTCTTTTCGTGTTGTTTCCAAAACTCCGAAGAAGCTTGTAGTAAAGTTACCACGACTTTACTAGGGCATGACTGAACTTGACTGTGACTTACTAAGTGTGGCATCACTTAGGCTCATTCGACTTGAAAATTATCAAAAACTTGATACAAATAAATACTTGACACTGGCAAATGCACAAAGTGCGACGCCATAATCCTCTTACGAGGAAAGATGAAATGGCGCGAATTAACAAATGGCGCTACGTGCACGTGGTGAAAATTAGATAAAAAAAAGAAATTTGTGGTGAGAATTTCTTTCGTCACATTTTCTGTTTAGTATTAAAGTAAGACAAACGTATTGAGCAAAAGCGTTCCAAGGAGGTTCGATCATTCAGCTTATTTATTCTCGTAATGTGAAACTCTTTGGTGGAGTTCCTAAATTATTATTATGGGAATAAAAAAATACCGTAAAGTTTACGCACGGCGCTATACAAGAGATTGTGCGTTAAAATAGGTACTTAGCTGAGAGTACCTATTTTACCGCACACTCCGTTGTATGGTGCGTAATGTTCAACTTTTGAACGATGTATACAGGCTTCGTAAATGCATTTTTCGACCAAATGTGTTGTAAAATATATTATTTAGGCTAAACTAAGTAATTATTCGATTTGATCCTAATAATATGATAAATCCTAAATTTGTCGTTGTGTGAGTGTGTGTGTATGTTTGTTACTCCTTCAAGCTGAATCAGCTGAACGGATTTAGATGAAATTCGCTGTGGAGGTAGCTCATACCCTAGATTAAAACATAGGCTACATTTTATCCCAACCATCGCGGGTAACACCGCGGGGCGCAGCTAGTTTTATTATTATTATGCAAAGCAATCGTAGTCAACAGATTTTATAGAACAAAAAAGCGTTCGATTTAACACGTTCGTATTAACCTCATTCGTAGAAAGGAGCCGACAAGATCTACTAGGTATAAGAAGAAGCTCTAGAAACTTTTTGTGCTCTTGAAGGTTTGAGTAGAAAACCTCTAAGGATAACTATCCTCGCGAAGCTAAGGGGTTACGAGAGGTTCGAGAACACTAAGACTTATTAAGTAAATACTTAAGGAGAGTCTTGAGGGACTTAGAATTTATTTCAAAAAGACTGGCAAGTAAATAAGTGGACTTGTTATAAACAAGCTTAAGAATTTTACTTCGATCCAATTCCACAGAGGTGAAAGAAATGTAATATATCATGCTGAAATTTGAAGGGCATTTTATTGGTAGTTCAACAACTAGACACACGCGTGTCCAGCCCTTTGTGTCGAGCAGGTGAATAACCCGTGTTTTCTAGCCTATAGTTGAAACAAAAGTAAACTTTTTTGTTTATTCTTGTGGTCAAACACTGGTTAGGTATTTGACCACAATTCTCCTGATTTTAAGTGACAGTGTGGTCGAAGATGGTAAACACATCTAACCTGGAATGGGAATTGGCTATCAAGTCAGCTACTAATAAAATACGTAGGAACGTTTAAGTCGTTTAATCATAACATATATTTTCCGTTCATCATCATCAGCCAGGAGACGTCCACTGCTGAACGAAGGCCTCCCCCTTAGACCACCACACTGTACGGCAACCTGCCATTTGCATCCACCGGTTGCCCGCGACTTTTACAATGTCGTCGGTCCACCTAGTGGGAGGCCTTCCTACGCTGCGTCTTCCAGTTCGCGGTCGCCACTCAAGAACCTTTCTTCCCCATCGGTTGTCAGTTCTTCGAGCGATGTGGCCTGCCCATTGCCACTTCAACTTGCAAACCTTGCGAGCTATGTCGGTAGCTTTGGTTCTTTGGCGAATATCCTCGTTCCGGATTCTATCGCGCAAAGTAACTCCGAGCATAGCTCTCTCCATTGCCCGTTGCGTGACTCTGAGTTTCTCCAAAAGGCCAGCAGTTAAATACCACGTTTCAGTTCCATATGTCATCACTGGCAACACACACTGGTCGTAGACCCTTGTCTTCAGACACCGAGGGATTTTGGACGAGAAGATATTACGCAATTTCCCGAACGCTGCCCATCCGAGTTGGATTCTTCGGGCGACCTCTTTGTCGAAGTTGGACCTACCTAACTGAACAATCTGTCCAAGGTAGATGTAGTGGTCAACAACTTCGAGAGTATCGTTCCCAACGACAACCGGTACGGGTACAACATGGACATTGGACATGATCTTTGTCTTGTCCATGTTCATTTTAAGACCCACCTGTTGGGAAACATTACTGAGGTCGCTGAGCATAGTATTGAGGTCCCTCAGCGACTCTGCCATGATGACTATATCATCGGCAAAACGAAGGTGAGTGATGTATTCGCCATTAATGTTGATGCCGAATCCGTCCGAATATTTTCCGTTACATCCAAATTATTATATCCAATACATTATGTTATTGTACCAAATTCCCATAAATATGTAGATACCTACTTCTTTGTACGAACTACTCAAAAATATGCTATGCCTTTATTAAAACCATTTCGTTCCAAAGCTATCACTGGCAGGAAAATTAATTTTATATTATTTAAAATAATAACAATGTTGTTTTGTTTTGATTATTAATTCTTATGTAGGTATGCACTTTATGCCCCGAAGCACCTTAGCGATGCACTTTATGCAAAAAAAAACAAAAACATTTGCACAAAACGTTGCATTCAGTTCTAGAAGCGAATAAAGCTAAGTACTTATAAAATTGAAATAAGTATTTTATAAGCTATCTGCACCATGAGTACCGTTCTATGTTGCTAAATTTGACGTGTCGGTATAGCAGATTTTCTTAGGAGTATACCGATTTTTGTCGAATTTTACCGATTTAAATGTCAAATACACGATTTAAATGTCAAATGACGAACGTCAAGAACGGTACTCGCGCTGCTGGTTCACATAATCCAAGCTTTGCTTAGTTTGGGGCTATATGGCGTTGAATGAAATGTCAAAAAAAAAAAAATGGCTTTATGTGTGAAATGTATATCAATTTTTATTTTTTAAATTCTCCACAAATATCCTATTGCTGTAAATTAAACACATGCGTGTTCGTTATTGAGTAGGTACAGTCTAATATTAATCATGATTGTTCTCGTACCTTAGTCTGCCTAAAAAATATTTATTTGAGTAATAAATAACTTCACCAACATACTGTGCAATTTCTCGGGTTCGCTGGCTACTAAGTTAAGTGTTGCAACCTTGCAACACCATTGTTTATGCTTGTGAAACTGCCGAAACTTGGTCCGATTTCAAGAAGTTGCTTTATGTACTTGTTTTCTTGTTGCATGTTAAGGAAACTTACAGTTTCTGCAGATAGTTATTGTCTACTCAGATTTTCTGCTCGACTTGTCTTTTCAATGATAAAATATGATGTTTTTTGTATCATTACCTATGTTTTTCATTGTTTATCTACATTATTAAAAAAAACTATGAATTTTTGAGTACCTAACATAGAGCAGGGCTTCTTAACCTTTTTTTTCACGGACCCTAAAAAATCGCTCGGGATGTTTTAAAGTGGTGAATTTTGGGAGCGGGCCGAATTTCTTCCGTACGCGGACGAAGTCGCGGGCGACCTCTAGTACTAATACTAAATATGAGTCTATGGTTAACAAAACATTAACCACAGGTTAAGAAACACTGGCATAAGGCATAATTAATCAAATCAGCCTTTCGACAGTCCATAGCTAGACTTAGGCCTACCTTCGAAGGATGTTTGGGTCTTATCCACCATTCTGGCCCAGTTACAAGCTAAATGGTATTTTTTTAAAGGTACTTAGTCATAATCAATACAACTTTATCAATGTGTTTGCCACCCTTTTAGTTGGCAGATTTTTATAACTGAAAAGTAGTTTAGTTTTATAATTTTATTAATGTAAAAAAACAACAAGATTATTTTGTTAATATTATTTAAGACAATACAAAATATTTTATGTGATACTTATAAAGTTTCGAGTGATTGTATAACTTTCGGTATAGCGATTTTGGCTTTCGCCAATAATCCGAGTCAAGTAGGTACTGTCAAGAAAATTTAACACTTGGAATTAAAATAGAATCCTATTTAAATATCTTCAAACGAGTATAGGTACCTACTCAGACATGTTCCAAGTGTACGTTTGAAGGAAAATATTCAACATTTTACATTTCATTTTCGATCCCACGTTGGAATAAGATTTTCGTCGCTGCCCCGGGCAAGGGTAGCATGTTCCCGCTCAGTATTGAGATGAATATTTCAATTTTCTCTGTACTCTGGAGGAGATAGAATAACACTGTGTTTTAAATGAGTATTGTTTCAAAGTTTGGCTAAGGGTATTTTCATAATAATCAAAAAACGAAAGATTATGCTATAGCCTTAGATCAAATATATTATAGATACACAGGCTCTATGAAAATCTAACCTCAAAAGTGGCCCCGCGCCAATGCTTACTTATACAGATATCATACCTCTCCAGCGTAAGGGAGAACTTTCATTTTAATAACTAATCTTAACATCCTGCAACAGCGTTGTATAAGATTTGTGAGCTTGTAAAACATTAGGCATCGTAGCACGTCGCACGATTGGCGCGGTCACACACTACGGAGAGCAAAACAAGGCATATAATGCTGTTTATGCCTTGTTTTGACGGTGCCGTTTTCGATCAGAGATCTACCCTATATTTCATCGCAAGTATACTTTATCTAGTACCTACTGATATTTAGTTTCCAAAATAAACCAGACGCTCTTATTGGATACCAGCTACGCCCCGCAGCTTCACCCGTTCTTGGGATAAAAGGTATATTATTCCAAGATATAAGATACCTTTCTACTCTTTAAATTTCATCAAAATCTGTTCAGCCATTTCAGCGTGAAGGAGTAACATGCGAAAGTTTGTGTGTATGCTATGTTAGTGAGATTCATTAAGGCCACCATTTCATCCACAATGTCACCTTTCATCAAAGACCTATATGTACAAGTACATATATATCGATGCCTTTCATTGATACCGTAGATTACAGACAGATATTGCAATCTCTCTATCTCTCTTTCTCTCTTCAAGGCTATGAATCTCGCATTGTATTGCAACTGTGTACAGAAAGGAGGGGCTAGGAGGAGGGCCTTTCTGTACACAGATATTTGATAAAATGAAAGAATTACAATTTCTTATAATGTTTCCGTCTACCATGCATTAGAAGTAGCCAAGGCATCAGCACACCTACGAGTAAAATAATACTACCGACTCCCTTCAGTTGTAGCTAAAATCAACACGCCTATCAAACAACAACAAAAAAAACATCGATTTGGGGGTGAAAGTGGAAATTAAAGTCTCTTTATTTCACTTTGGACTTATTGCACCTAGGCGATATCACCTGGGTGATATGTTTCGACATTATTGGTGTCCTTTGTTCACCTTGGAATTAAAGCACCCAGGTGAACAGGGGCGACTTTTTCTATTAATCTTGTGGAATTTAATCACCCACAACATGTATTAAAACTTTCAAATCAAAGCCAACTTAACTTTTAAATCACCCAGATTGGGTGAATTCACCCAGGTGAACAAAGTGGAATAAACCGGTATGGATGCCACGATTCCACAAACCTATTATAACACTTTTGCTTATACAGGGTTAGTCCCAATCAGTACGCATCCTTATAGGGGCATATTCTGTACGTTAAAACAAACAACTTGTACTAAAGGGCCAAAATAGAAATCGCAAAAAAAACAGCTGTTCCATATATTTTGCCAAAGGTCGAAAAACTTTTTGTATGGAACAGCTGATATTTTTTTCGCGATTTCAATGTTGGCCCCTTAATAAAAGTTGTTTGTTTTGATGTACAGAATATGCCCTAAAAAGATGTTAACTAACTAGGACTAACGCTGTGTTTGCTTCGGGGAGTCGAAACTAAACTATTAAAAAAAAAAAAAAACTTTCTATATAATTAGGACCGAGTAGTAACCTGCAAAATGCAAACAATATCACTTCATAACACGAAAAGCCGCAAAATTCCCAAAAAGGTCCTTTGTCCCATTCATAGGCAATGATTGATTTACGTAAGTGCGTCAGAAAAATGAGGAGGGCTATTCATTTCCCTACGGCGCCGTGGCTTGTAACATAAAATAGCTTTTAGGTGCTTTGAAAGCTGGCCAGATAGCCCGCACCGAAGCTGGGTGACGGATGCCTCGGGGGTATTGAGGATTTGGTACTGTCACTCTACCCACCACTGTGTTGTTAATAAAGCCCTCTTTCCACTCGATATTTTAATCGTTATAAGGGCATGTGACATTTTGGTCTAGTTCATTGGACGGGGTAAGGTGACCCGGGGCTATTGCGACTTTACTTCATGACTTTATAGGAAAAAGTAAGTATCGTAAAGATTTACGATTTATTTTTACCATTTAATTAAAATCAAATTCTATTAAGTCACATGGTTAAGGATATTGTGGGCAAATATATATTGAAGTGAAATGTGTCTTTTCGTGTTGTTTCCAAAACTCCGAAGAAGCTTGTAGGAAAGTTGCCACGACTTTACTAGGTAGGGCATGACTGGACTTTTACTTTACTGGGGCTTACTAAGTGTGACAAACTTGACTTGACTTGAAATTCATCTAAAACTTGATAATAATTTAGATACTTGACACTGGCAAATACACAAAGTGCGACGCCATAATCCTCCTAGGAGGAAATAAGAAAAAAGATACAACCATGACATTAAAATGACGAGAGGGAAATTTACAATTTGAAAAAACAGTCACACAAACACAAACTATCGCATATATAATAGGTATTAGGGGCCTTACTTAAAAACGCCGCTGAAAGTTAGTCGCTGCTTAAGATGCTTTGTCAACTTCTCACTGACGTGAAGTTGCACGTGCTAGAAAAGGACAGAGAAGTTTAAGCAGTGACTAGATTGAAAAGTTTTTTTTAAGTAAGACTGAGTTGATTTAATGATCAATAGCTTTAATTGATCAGCTAAAGCAACGTTTACTAAACTTGTCTATCTGCAAATCGAAAAGTCGAAACCACAAAAATCACCTATTGTCTCTTCCCCTTATAACCAGTGTAATACCACTGGGGGACAGTCGGCACAGATGGTACACCGATATTACCACCTTCACGGGGGAGTTTGCCAGTAAATCGGTAATCAATATGATACCTTATGGTTACTTACTTGTTAGCTGATACACGTAGCACGGTTAGTTTCATAAAAGAACTCAAATCGTGGCTATTGACCGAGCAAAGCGAATGTCTTACAGAATACTGGAACAGATAGGGTTTGTACAACGTGTATCATAAAAGGATTTTAATATCTAAAATAAATTTAATTATCTACCCATCAGAGTAAACTACTTTGTAACACTTGTTTGCTAAATTAGTGAAAATAAAAATATGTGTTTTGATACAAGTAACGCCATTATAATATCTAGACTCTGTAAGTACATTAATCGCATTCATAAAAGTTGACGACATAACCTTTGTAAAGCGTCTACCAAATTATATCCCATACAAGTAAATACGTTTAACCTAAGATTACGTCTTTACCTTTTTTTAAGCTTTAGCGTCGACAGGAAGGGACTAATATCCTAAATACAGGGCAACATAGTTAGGAGTTAGAGCTCAGCCATGTACTCGTTTGGGAATGAAAGTGAAAAACTATAAGTGTTAAGTGTGATTTAACCTGCTACACTAGAGCAAAATATTAAGATTACATGTAAGTAGGCTAAATAATGGAAGTGGTACGGTCGAATATCGACCGAACTCCATTATAAAAAAAACAACTGAAAGGACTGTATCTGTACGATACACATACAGTCTCGGGTGTAGGAAAATTTAAAGTGGACTGTATGAGGTGCATAGACACCCAGGTGAGGAACAGATGTAACTACCTGCAAGCTTACGAAGGTATTTTGGAAACTCCACCAACTTTAGTCTACGACCGCCCAAACAGCTTCAGCGTCCGTTGTGAACAAAGGACAGTCTTAGCACGGCCAAATTGCTAGTAATATTAAGCCCAATTCTTCAGTAGAAGCACACAGCACAACGTCACGCACACTGTGGTTCCAATCGAGTATCCTTTGGAAGGATCGTGGCGTGAGCAACGAGTGCTGCGAGAGCAACGAGCGCGGCGTGCGTCCAATCCCAGTCGCTAAGAGCTTCTACCGACATGACCAGTAATGAAAAAATAATTGATGGAGCTAAATTTCCATCTACCCTCATTTGCTTGCTGGGATTAAACAGTATCCAAACCGTTGAATGTCTAGAGACAACCCAAATTAGCATGCTGGCGGCATTGTCACACTGAATGCCAATGCTTTATTATGCGTTAGTCCAAATAAACATTATAATTAATTGGTATGAGGACACAATCTTTTTTCATCCAATATCCGAAAAACATTCTTTAATGTGATTGATTTATGAATGGTTTTCCTATTAGCATTCGTTATAAATTATGTACAGATCGTCGTCGTGTTGCCTTATCAACCAGGTCCATTTCCACCTGCGGAACCTATTCTCCTCAACTACAATAGCTTATTCATGGAGATCGCGAACACAAATCAATGGAACGCAGCTGCTGAATCGAGTACATTGACAACGAGGGTATTGGATACGTGTGCTACTCTAGTATAGTTTATTTTAGTCTCAATGGTTTTTTAAATACATAGATAATTTTATCTATGATGTTTGTATGTATGTTCCCTATGGATTCCAAAAAGGCTGGAGCGAAAATTATGTGACTTATTACTTATTTGACTGTTATCAAAAATTTGTTTCTTATTTTCTGAACCAGTACGATGTCACCTGTAGGTATAAAGTTGTCTACTCATTACGCCACACCTGTACATGACCACAGCAGCAGTATGTACTCTACCACTGATGGAGTAACCTTTAGTATCCTACTTTATCGTGATCGTGATCGTATCCTACTGTATCGTCCTTTCATCACTGATATCATCCAAGGGCATAACGTACGCAGGTTTCCTCCTGATGTTTTTCTTCGTCAAAAACTACTGATATACAGGGTCAGTCCTAATCAGTTAGCATCCTTTTAAGTGCATATTCTGTATATCAAAAAAAACAACTCTTACTATCGGGCCAAAAACAGCTGTTCCATACATTTTGCCCAAGTTCGATGAACTTTTTGTATGGAGCTGATATTTTTTTCGCGAGTTCAATGTTGGCCTCATAGTAAAAGTTGTTTGTTTTGATGTACAGAATATGCCCTTAAAAGGATTCTAACTGATTAGAACTAACCCTGTAAATTAAAAGTAAATAGTAAAAAGAGCCTTTATTCAACTATCCCAAAAATTACATTATGTTGTTGACGTCTGAGGTAGCGTCCCAAAGGCTGAAGTATCGGTCGGAGTCGGTAGGGTCGTCGCAAAGGCACATGCAATAGGAGCAGTGCCAGAACAGCCAGCGCCACCAAGAATCCACCTGCGGACACTCGTGATCATCCATACCCTGCGTATCTACTAACTTAACAGTGAACTAGTTAACTTGAATTGGCACTTTATGATGATGCATCTCTTCTGATGAATGTTCATAAAATCACATGAATCGAATAAAGATAAACGTACGATGTATTATCTTGTATTTGTTTTGGTTCATTGTGTTCAATAATACGTCTATTAATGTAACATAATAAATCGACGCGTGAATCTTGGAATATGTAGTGTCTGCTATGTTTTGTTAATCTATTGACCTCGTTAATGATTCTCGGCTGGAGATAAAGCCGTGCATAGCCAGTATAAGGATTACTCGAGTGTTTGTTACAGTGCTACTCTATGCACACATTATTTTATATTTCTTTAAAGGATGCTAACTGATTAGGACTAACCCTGTATAATCTTAAAGTCTTTAGATAGGTTCCAAAAATTCTAGTAATATGTGATTGGGATATAGCATTTTGTGCCCTTTAAAAAATATCTGATAATTACAATTACCGAAAACTGTAGAAGATTTTAGAAGTAAATTTTCTTCGTGCATTTTAATTTCACAATTCATTACTCGTGTTTTGTAGGGAGATGGCATGGATGTAATGGCTCGGGTGGATAACACTATAATCAGTATGGGAAAATCCACCCTTACCTAAAGTTTTCTCTAGATATCCTTATAAGTAAGTTAAATGAAATCTAAACTATTGTCGGTTACCTTTTGTAACCTACAGCGGGTGCTAATAGACAATGAATAATAGAAAATGAATAACCTACCTTCAAATAAAAAATAAAAAAACTTAATCATGTCCTGCACAATAAGACAATATTGTTAACATGGGAAAATTGGGGTATTCTCGATTGAGCAAAAATTTTTGAGCACCCATGAAATGAACACCAAGCATATTCCCAAAACAGCACCAATAAAAATGCTTGGTGCTAATTATGGGAACAAAAAAAAAATATCTGGTTTTATTCCCCTTTGAGCACCTACGTCAGCTTCTAGGGATTTGTTGTTATCGATCGACTTCGTGCCTATATTTATGTCTCAATAGCGTACAAAACTGAAATAACAATTAAACAAAAACTTTGTCAAGTAATTAAATTACTATACTGGGTATGAGATTTAACATCTATACATAAAGTGACAAGGCAGTACATTGCGGCGCAGTATCAAGTTCACAATTCTGGCACTGCTACTATTAGAGGCAGGCGTGACGCTTACCACCAGGCGAACGTCGAACTCGTCTCGCCACAGAAAAGCAATAAAAAAAAACTCTATGCAAAGATCAATTTGAAACTGTCGGAAATACATTTGCACTTTTTCGTAGATTTTAGTAAGTATAGGTTTTAGGTTTTAATAGGTTTTAGGTTTTAGTAGAAGATTTTTAGTAAGTATAGGTTTTACTTTAGTATCTGGCTTGGAGGATTTAGCTCCTCTCTCGTATCTGGGCAAAGTTAACAATGCCCAAAACATCAAACTGACAGAGTGTCCGTACTGTCAACTTGTTTCTTCATGCCCCTTATCTGCAAAACATTATCGGAGAGTCATCGCGGAAGATGGTCATAAATCTTCCAGATGACTCTGATTAATAGCAACTTTGTTAATGATTGTTGCGTAATGATTTCTGGGAGTCGATTTGTCCTTTCGCCTTGTTATGGATACAATCATTATTTACTTTGTGTTAGCAGTATTCGGATTTCAACGGACTTCAAAAAAGAAGGATCTGAATGTGAATTCGAGTATGTTTTTTTTGCTTGTTACGCGTTACTTCGGCAATTATGAATTGATTATGATGTTTTTTTTATATGGTAGGCAAATATTACGAAAGATGCGCCATCGCGTAATAAAACAACGTTTGCAAATGACCCCCGTGCTATCATGTTTACGAGTTGCACCGGAGTACGAAAGAAGATAGCAGTTTTATGAGAGCAAAAGGGATAGCGCGTGTCTCGCTTATGAGCGTAGACAGGCGAGACAGTCCCTGGGGCTGTTTTCACGGGGCCATTTGAGGGTGCGATATGACATATCTTCCTCCTTATATATATAATATCATTGTTGGTAGTTCATACTTCAGAGGTGGAAGGTAATTTATAAATTTAATCGAAATCGGTTCCATAGGCTGATTTTCTGACCTGGGTATGTCCTTAAACTGCAACCAGACCCACCGGAGAACGGGCAGCAGCGTCCTCTTGGTTAACGGTGGTGACCATTCTGCGATTCCCAAGCCGCCTGCCAAGCGTGGGGATTATGGGAACACCCCTCTATAAAGGGGGAGGCCTTCGTCCAGCAGTGGACGTTTTATGGCTGACGACGACGACGAGGTTGATTTTTAAATCAAAATAACCAGTAATCGTAATTTAAGTTGTTTTTTTTAGCTGGTTGTGATTCAGTCGAAACCTTTCTAAGCTCCGGATAATGTTCCCCAATAAAACCAGTGGAAGCCCAAAGCCCATAAAGGTAACCTTACAGTTTTCCACCCTACCGTAAGTTGAAAGAATCAGCCGATCGTTAAGAACCTGTAAGTAGATTAGGCAGGTTACTTACCCATTTCTTTGAAGGGATCAAAGTGGGTCACTTAACTCGGACATGCATATGTAAACCATATCCTAACTAAATATGAGCCTGTTTAAATAGTAACCCCCATTCAAAGGACCGATTTTCTGTCTCTGTTACTCTCGTTGCCATAATCGAAAGACTGACAGGGATGAAAAGAGCTCCTGCTATTTGAATTTTACTCGAAGTTCATAAGAAGAGAGATAAATAGGAAAAGATTCCGTAATTGGCCCTATCAAAATACTTCAGTTACTACTTGCATTTTCTCGTAGTATTTTTATACAAAAGATATTAATATATCCATTAATGTATCCATGAATGTATCCATTACTTATTATCGGTTGATGTATTCTTCTGGATTTCTCTGTTTTAGTCATCTGTAGTAAGTATCTAGTCAACTGCTGACATAACGTTATAAAGAGGTAATGTATAGATTAAGCGTGGGTATTTATTTGTACGATAAATAATTTGCTAGACGCTTTACAATGTTATGTCGGCAACTTGCCATAAAGCGATTAACATAATGGACAGAGAAATACTTGACACTGGCAAATGCACAAAGTTCGACGCCAACTTCCTCCTAGGAGGAAAGAAAAAAAAAAATAAAGTAAACCAAGCCAACATTTTGATTGGTGCAATTTTGGAAATAAGTTAGGTGCTATTAGAATTTGTGGTCAAACGGGAATACCCCGTATTTATTAATGCATGTCTATAAGTAAGGCCATATTTTTTGTCAAGTAATAGGTATTCCTGGCACCGGGGCGTTGTACGCACTTATTGTACAATGTGTAACAAAAAGGTTCAACAATACTGAAGGGTATGTACTCATCATTATGAACAACTTTTACTATGGAGCCAACATTGAAACCGCGAAAAAAAAACAGCCGTTCCATATAAAAAGTTAATTGACCTTGGCAAAATGTATGAAACAGCTGTTATTTGTTCGTGATTTCAAGATTGGCCACATAGTAAAAGTTGGCATAATGATGAGTACATACAAGGGAATGTATGTTAACCCTTCAGTATTGTTGAACCTTTTTGTTACACATTGTATAAGTACTTATTGCTGACATTGGTGTTTTATTTAGCGTAAGATTTGCAAGGAATAGGCTAGATGACTGGTTTTTTTTATTGTCTTATTATAATGTGGCCCATAAATATAGCTGATTAATGAAAAGAAAATGAGAATCTGATCAAAATTAAGCAAGTTATAAGCATTTTAATATCATGCTAGACAGAGAGGCGAAACAGCAAATCGTGACGTCACTTCTCTGTACGCCATATAAATTATATTCTGACAAGTGAGGCGTGACGTCATTTTTTGTTTTGTGGGAAAGGGACAGAGTTATCTCTAACAAAAAGTTTAAACGCTCATATATCAGAACATTATTAACCGTTTTTTTTTTATAAACATAATATATTTACTTAAATTCTTCATCAAAGCTATTGGTTTTAAAGATATAAACATCAGTCATCTACCCTATTGTTAGTACTAGGTACAATAATAGTATATCAACATTTTGTTTAAGGCGTGATTGATGTCAGCAAATATCAGTTAGCGTCAGAGTCCACTACGAGCTGACAGCGATGTTGATATTGGAAATTGATCGACTTTTAATTATGTTCCATTTACCTATTTATTATCGCCGTAATTGAAGACCATTATATTATCTCTGTTATTGAATTAGCCTTCATTTCTGCCAAAGCAATTATATACCGAGTGTTAGTTTGAACACCGTTCTCATTCTAGGATATCATTGTACTCATCATTATGAACAACTTTTACTATGGGGCCAACACTGAAATCACGAAAAAAAACAGCTGTTCCATACATTTTGTCCAAGATCGATGAACCTTTTTGTAAGGAACAGCTGCTTTTTTTTCGTGATTTCTGGGTTAGCCCCTCAGATCACACAAACATTCTGTGATCTGAGGTTGACCCCATAGTAAAAGTTGTTCATAATGATGAGTACAATGATATCCTAGAAGGATAACGGTGTTCAAACGACCACCCTTTAAAAATCTTCTTTGCAAAAAAATATTATAATTATTACTTAGTCTGTTTATATCCAATTCTGTAAACAACAATAACGAATTTGAACCTATGACAGCCCTTAGTTTTATCAAAAACGGCTGCGATTGGCTGTAAAACTGCCACTCACTGTTTTTTTCAAAATTGTGCCTCTACATTTTTAATCAGTTTTTTTTGCTGAAATTACATTTTGCAAAATTGAGACTTGTGACGAATTAATGACAACCCTTCATGTGACGAATTAGGTAGGTACACATAAAAATAGTGTAAAGTATTCTATCAGCTATCTCGTTTCCATTCTACAAACTTTGCTTAGTTTGGGGCTAGATGGCGCTGTGAAAAATGTCCACCAATATTTATTAATTTATAATTTGTAATACTCGTGGTAAGTTTGCATAATTTGCATTAGAAAGAAAGAAAGAATGAAAATAATTTATTCTGTGACATCAGCACAAAATAATAATACAACCATTGATAAATATACAGATTCTTGAGTGATGTCACAAAAAGGGCCTCAACTCAGCATAATACTGTTTCACAAACAGCGCTGGTCTTCCGTTGAAGCCGAATTAGCGAGGTCACGAAAGTCTTAAAAACAGTGAAACATAAAACAATATTTCACGTAAATACTGTCATATAACTATGCCTACAAAAAAGTACAAAAATATATTGTTTTTTTTTTTTTTTTTTTTTTTTTAAATCTTCTTTTATTTAGGGACATGGAGTCATTTTTGACTATGTACGTCCCATAGTATACACACAAAAAAGAAATTATACACTACAGACTCTGTCTTTGATAAGTCCATAGGCAGACCGACAGAGCATCCTAGCAGCGCTAGATGTTGGCGCCGCTAAGATGCTCTGGATCAACCCCACATCTAGGTTATTTAGCTCATAAGTTTCGAACAACTTTTCTCTCATAGATGCGCTCTGGACACATTCCATAAGGAAATGGTAAACATCTTCCACAGCTGCGCCACATGCGTCGCAACTAGAATTATCTATTAGCCTCATAAGGAATTTAAAGTTATTCAACGGCATGTGTCCTGCTCGCAACCTATGAGCTATCACAATATATTCTCGAGTCAGTCTCACATTGGCCCACCATGGTATATGAGGGGGTTCACTTTGCATTGTTCGGTACCATATACCTTTTTCTAGTGAAACTTGATCAAAATATTCTTTCCATTGTAATTTAATGCAATTTTTATATCTGATTAGAATTTCAGTGTATTCAGGGTTCAGATGTACTTCAGTACCGTTTGATACTGCTTCTTTAGCTAATTCATCTGCCTCCTCATTACCACGTAAGCCAACATGTGAAGGAACCCCATTGCAACCCCAGCATCACCCCCTCCGCCACCAGCGCTAGGATTTTATTTAATATAGTGTAGGCTATCGATGAACTTCTGTGTCCAGAAGCACATTGAGCCAAATGTTGCAAGGCGCTTCTGCTGTCACATAGAATTACTGCCTTTTGAAGTCCTGCGCTGGCGACATAAGACAGCGCCTCCGAGATAGCAAAGAGCTCCACAAACATAATTGAATGATTAGCTTCATTTAGTTTGAAACCCTCCCTCACATTGCGACTGGGATCATAATAAGCTGCACCGCGACCTTTTTCCGTTTGGGACCCATCAGTGTAAATTTTATGCCAACCGTAGTATTTATTTCCTAGCATATGTAGTGCATTATACTGGAGAATTTTATTATCATAACTCTTTTTAGGTTCAATTATGTTATCTATTTTAGTCTGAATAAAATTCATATCTATATTTGAAACCCAAGTATCCAAGGAAAACATAAGTAAAGGATTACTCTTGTTCATCCTTTCTTTTTTTGTCTCCTCATAGACGGATAAAAGTAAAGGCCACTTCTTTAATTTTGATAAGTTTAAATTGAGAAATGCGTCTAATCTATCTACAGTAATATTTGAAGCCCAGGACTGTGATCTAAGACAGTATCGCGTAGCTAGGTATTTACGTCGCAAATAGAGTGGTGGTACGCACAACTCGTGTTCCATTACGTGGACTGGAGTGGTTTTTATAAATCCCCCCACTACACGTAATGCAGCATTTTGCACTCTATCCAATCTCAATAGGTTAGTTTTAGATGCGTTATCGTAGATAAAACTAGAGTAATCTATCCTGCTTCTTATTAAAGAGATGTAAATTCTCCGGAGATGTTTGGGATGGACTCCCCAAGAAGACCCTCCTAAAACTTTTAGAATATTAAGTAGTTTCATAGATTTTTCAAGGATTTCACTTATATGTTTTCTCCAAATCAAAGATCTATCCAGCCAAACCCCTAGGTATCTGACGCAATCTACTACTGTAATAAGGTTATTATCAACACAAACAGATATTTGTTGTCTTCGTCTACTTCTACTGAATAGGCAAATTTGAGTTTTTGTCGGAGACATTTTCAAACCTATTTCATCTAAACATGATGAAACCCAAGCAATACAATCCTGCATGTCTACTAGGCTTCTCTGTAAATCTTTGTCCTGTACATAAATAACGAAGTCGTCAGCATATTGTAATACATACATTGCATCAATAGATTGACTAATTATTGTTGTAATTATATTAAATAATATTGGAGACATCGGGTCACCTTGGGCTAGGCCTTTAGCTGTCCATCTCGATATAGTATTGTTTTCACTCTCATCTTTTATAGTTAAACATCTCATCCTCAGAAACTCAAATATGTAGTTACATATTTTAGCCCCCATCCCAAATTCGTCTAACTTCGTAACCAGTTGGTTTACAAGAACATTGTTGTATGCGCTATCAATGTCTAGAAAACATGCGAGGGTGGGTACCTGCTTGACAAAGCCAGCCTGTATATGTAGTACCAATCTTGCTATACAATCCACACTAGATTGGCATCTACGAAAGCCCGATGTAGTACAGCTTAGTATCTTGTTTTTTTCAATAAACCATTCTAGTCTTTTAGTCAACATTAAGTGAAAATTTTTACACATGCAAGATATCAACGAAATCGGTCTAAGCTTGGGTGCAGAGTTATTATCTGTAGTATTTGGCTTGGGGATTGGTATAACTTTAATTTGACGCCATTGATCTGGTATTGATGCATGTAAAAATATTAGGTTGTAAATTTTGAGGAGTAAAGTTTTACCTATCAATGGAAGGTGATAAATCATACTATAAGTGATAGCATCCTCCCCTGGTGCAGTATCCTTTTTCTTTATACAGTTGGTAAGTTCCTGCAGAGAAAACGCGTTCTCTAATTGCGGGTTTTCCGAACTAAAGGTTGGTAAAGGTGGTTCTACAAAATCTGGCGCTAAGGATCTCAGCATCGCCTCTTTTCTGTCATCTGGCACATGAATTCTGGTTCTCTTTACCCCTTTAATCCATCTCATTTTTTGCCACATTAGAGAAGCGCTTGTGGTTTCATCTATTTCTCCGCAGAAACCCATCCAACTATTCAGTTTCGCCTGTCTTATACATCTTTGCGCATCAGCTATGCATTTATTAAGAATATCAAAATTATTTGGCGTTGAATTTGATCTAAAAACTTTAAGTGCTAAGCGACGTTTAGCGACAGCCTGAGAAACAGTTGGGTTCCAGTAAGGTTTTGATTTGAATGACGATGTTGGGTTTGTATTACATTTTACATATGGTATACTGCTGTCCACTGCATAATTTAGTTTTTCTATAAAAAAGTTGTACATAGACTGGACATTTCTTTCATTCAACCTAGTTAAATTCTGTTCTGAAAAACATTTTTGGCATGTATTATGATATAGTTTCCAGTCAGCGAGTTTGTAATTGCGGCGTTTTATATATAATGGGTCAAGTGAATGTTCCAAGCAAAACTTTATGAATATGTGATCACTGCCTAGACACTCATTCGTAACAACCCACTTAAAGAATACGGCAATGTCTGTTGATACAAATGTAACGTCCGGTGAAGATTTTTGTAATGCTCCATTCACTAGTTTCATATATGTATATTCGCCACTGTTTAAACTAATAAAATTATGACCTAAACTAGCTTCATATAACTTTTCACCTCTAGACCCACTAGAAGTCACACTGTTAGACCAATTTGAATGGTGAGCATTAAAATCACCTGCTACAATAGATTTTTCACTAAATTTTGAGAACACTTCTTCCCAGTCACATTGCGAGGTATAGACAGAAGATGGACAGTAAACAGAAGCTACATACTTAACATATTTGCAATTTAAAACTTTTATACAAACTATTTCAATACCAGAATTACTTAAGATAATAGGATACAACTGTGTTTTTATGGACTTGTGAACTATAATGGCTACACCACCATATGCCTCATTTCTGTCCAACCTATATACATTATAACCATTTATTTTCAACTCTCGGTCTTCAGTTAACCAAGTTTCACTAATCAAACATATATGAATCTTATCCTGATTTAATAATAACTCTAAATCTGTTTTCTTATGATTAAGACTTCGGGCATTCCACTGCCCAATACATAATTGAGTCCTAGATTTCTCGAAGCCTGATGAAACGCGGTTTGTTATAAAGGATGTACTATCCATTATGGAAGATATTTATTAGTTTTCTAACAACATCTCCACTGTTTACCGCTCTTAGGAAAAATACCTTTGCTTCTTCTATCAAGTATTTAAAAAATAATGTCATTTTATCTTCAAAGGTAGCATCAACAAGTAGAATATTCTTCAATTTTTCTACTACTATTGCAAAGTTAAACGTTTCACTGTTTCTTTCTCTTTCTCTTCGTTCGCTTCTTCCTTCTTTTAGTTCTGCCTGATTCGTTATTTGTTACGTTGAATCAACTCTATTTTGCTTCTTAGTTTTGGTTACTTCAGAATAGAGAGGTTTGTCACATTCTTTCTTCTGCTTTTTTACTTTCTTCTTGTTCATATTTTGAACTTTGCTGTAGTTTGTATCAACACTCCTGACATCCCATGAGTCAGAACTCTCATCATTAAATGTCTCCTTATAAGAGAAGCCGTCGTTAAGTGTCATACTTTCCGTCAGTAGGTGATCAGTTGATAGGGGTGCTACTTTGTTCTGCCTTTTTAAAACTTCGACATTATCTCCAGCATTCAAATACTCCCTAAGAGCAACTTTGTACGTGCAATTGAATTTACACATAATTTGTCTTATCCGTTTTTCCTTTATGAATCTTGGACAGTTTCTGTTAAAGGCTACGTGTTCCCCTCTACAGTTAGTGCATCTATAGTCAGTTGTATCACAATTTTCATGCTCGCCGCTGCATTTCGGACAAACTTTCTTTTTAGATGGACAAAATCTGGCTATATGGCCATAATGCCAACACGACGAACATTGTGAAACTGGAAATGTGTACGGCTCCACTTTAAACCGACTGCCAGTTCCATACACATATTGAGGCAGAACAGCACCTTTGAAACAAAACTGCACAGTCTCACTGTCACTCCATTCTTTCTTTGCGTTTAAGCGTTTTAATCTCCTTATAGAAATAATTTCAGTTTCACATTCAAAAAATTATGTCAGCTCTCGTTCTGTGACGTCTAGTTCTATATATTTAACGACTCCGTATGATATGCTTACTTCATTGGTACAGCGGCACCTATAACCTAGCTCTTTAAACACTTCACTTTTAACAAGCTTGTCTGCTTCTTCTTTATTTTCAAGTTTTATCAGCAATTTATAAGGTGTTTTATATTTAATCTTTGTAACGTTTATTATATTTTCAGTTTTGAGTAACTTAGCCAAACAAATCTGCTTAGGTAACACTTCGTTAGCCGTTACACAAACTTCCACACACTCCATGTTTCCCGAAACTATATTATCCATACTCTTATGTGTATTTTTCTTTCTTTTGGCGTATTTCTTCTTTTCTACCAGAGTGAAATCGTCAATATGTTTATCGTCACTCGCTTGTTCATCGCTCTCTTTTCTCGCCCTCTTTTCTGGTCTTACTTTGTTTGTATTAGATACACTAATATCCAAGTACGTATTTGACGCATGTGCTAATTGCATTGTTTTTCCACTAAGTGTAAGTTCTTCTTCACTCATATCACACTCTCTAAAGTCAACATCACTTCTATTGCTTAATGCACTAGTGGATCGAGGTCTAGAGACCTCGTCCATATTTGTCGTAAATGGTAGGGTAGATCACAAAAATATTGCACCAGTAAAAGCCTTATCACAAATACGTGCGCTCACTGTCGAGTGACGCACGCGACTGTGATATATTGATTTAAAAATATTCTGAAGAATATTACAAGAGAATATTAATCATTTTACAATCATAACTTTACAAAAATATAACTTGAATGTTATTACATTACAATTTAAATAAACCTTAATGATTTTAAATGACTGAAATCAAAAATCTTACTCAAAAAAACTTTTCAACCGTTAATCACCGCTTAAGGTGTCAACTTCTCTCTGACGTGAAGTGTCACGTGCAAGAACAAGACAGAGAAGTCCAAGCAGTGACTAAGTTTTGAGCGGCGTTTCTAAGTAAGGCCGTAAGAGTTTTACGCAAACACAAATACTAATAACAATATGACAATGCGCAAACTCAACCTCGGCAGCACCATGATCCAATAAAACGTATATTATTATACCATGGGTAGCACAGCACTACTTAAAAATAGTCAAACGTTGGAACACTTAACGCGCGTAATGCCATTTTATTTATTTAAGATATTGTTATTAATAATTAATGTATGAAACATACAAAAGTGTGGCGAATTTAAGTTTGTGGCGAGTTAACAATATTAACCCGTTTTTGTGATTTAATATAATTAAAACAAAGTAATATCAATAAAAGTTATTTCGTTATTTAAAGAGCACCAGTAAAACCTAACAAACAAACTGTTATCAGATCTATTTGAAATTAATCCTGTAATCCTAGACTACGAGATGACCCCAAATGGTCGGCGAAGGCCAAACAACGGTCCGGGGATTATTTGACCCTACGTTTTGTTTTGTCGGCCCATAATTTAGGGTCACAAAACGTGTTTAAGTACTGATAGAATGAGATTTATGTCGGATACAGCTTTTCCTGAAAGGTTTTTAAGACCGAGGTTTACCTGCCGGTTTTCGGAGTGTAAAATCAGTGTACATTGTAATACATTATTATAGGCTGAAAATCCATTCACCTTACGAGAAAATTTTATGTTGAACGGTACATACTTTGTGCATTATTTTTACGATAACATTACGACTCCTATAAAACCATTCATATATTTTTAATGGTTTAGTCTGGTTTAGCATTAAAAAGTGTTCGCTCAAATGTAGATTTGTGAGTGTCTAAGAAAATGTCATAAATAAAATGTCATCGAATTTAGGATACTTAAATTAAGCGTAACAATAAGGGGGGGGGGTCCATATTAAGGGGGAGGCCTTCGTCCAGATTATTCTCATGGGCAATTATTATCTGTAATAAGAATATAGGTAGGTAGGTACTACTAAAGCTAGAAACGCATTTGAATAAAAAATCGTTCATTTTGTTTAATAACTATAAAATAACACAGAAGTTCCCATTCCAACGTAAGTGTATTAAACATTTTCGAGCACACCGTCACTTAACACCGGGTGAGCTGTGGTCAATTACCTAGCCTGTCCAGAATAAAAATATAACACCTGTCAGAAATCATCATTGAATAAAACGAACGGAATACATATACGATAATAAGTAAGTTCTTATAGGCTGAGTAATCAGCCCTAGTGTCGGAGTAAATATGCCACCTGGAAACCTCTGGCATGGCTTGCCGGTTATTGATAATAGAAATTTAGAACAAGCAACAGGGACCAACAATTTAACGTGTCATCCGACCCACGGTAGCGCTCAGATATAAATTCCAGTCGCGGTCACCCATCCGAAGCCTGACCGGATCGCCCTTGCTTACATCTGTGATCGTTTAAAACCACCTAGTGAAGCTTTGCAATGAGAGCTATATAACAGTACATGTTTACCAACTCTGTCAAACATACACGAATTAACAAGTAACTTTTAAAGAAAAAATATTCAATCGACTTCCGACAACCCCTAATATGGCACCACATCGGAAGTAAAAAAAATTTTTTTTCAAAACACAAAGTTGTAACACAAAGTGTTTGATGCACAATTGACGAAGAAACATGTGAACATACATAAAAAAATACATACCGTCGAAAATAGATTTCTTTTTTGAAGTCGGTTAGAAGTAGAACTCGGCACAGAGTAACAACTTGGAACAAACCTCTGATCTCCTGATCCCAAAATCAATGTTTATCTAATATTTTATGCAAATGTTTCAGGTAGATAATCCTGGAGGCTTTATCAGCCATTAGGGTGTCCTCACGTCTGGGACGGGATTATGGCTCTACGGTCCATTTTGATTTAGGTTCTTGTAAGTTTTTTGTAGGTACTCGTTTGGGCTTGATCTTGGCTTAGACAAAGTTTACTGAAGGCTAAAATATTCTTAAAGTTAATACTATCTTTTGTAAATTAGGAAAATGGTTATCTACAACAGTACAGTAACTATTGTACTAATGTAGTAATTCCTGTGGTTTTGTATTGTTGTTCCTCATGTTTTTGGGTTGAAATATAATTATTAAGTGCCGTTAAACATTAACAGACTTACTAAAAAAAACTTCTCAACCGTTAATCACTGCTTAAGATGCTCTGCCATCTTATCTCTGACGTGAAGTGTAACATGCAAGAACAAGACAGAGAAGTTTAAGCAGTGACTAAGATAATCGAGATTATTTTAGGTAAGGCTGTTAAAGTGCTGCCAGTGGAAGCGCACTTAGAAAAGATAAAACAAATTGTCTTCAAAAGTTATTCTGTAAAATGGTACAGGGTTATATTCATGATTTATAACCTTGAAAAGATTAAAATCCAACATAAGTCAAGAATAGCATCTTGCACAAAAACTATTATGAAAATATCGAAATAGTTCACTGGCGTGAAATTATTAAGTTTGTTAACATAAAGTAGTTAAGTTAAGAAACTTAATCTTTTTACCCAGCACTATTAAAATTTTGCCAAAAGTTTGTAGTTTTACTTTTTGTAGTGGTAGGACTCTATACTGCAGAATCCGCCTGGGGAAGTGCCACACCTTTGCCAGTTATTCAACCGCCAAGCAGTAGTGTGCAAGCATTACTGTGATCCGGTTTGGAGGGCAATGCTACCAGATAAATTACTGGGTATGATGAGATTTAACATCTAATATTTCAGGGTGACGAGCGCAGTGCAGTGCGGCGCAGGATCATTTCGCAAGTTCACAATTCTGGATTGCTACTGTTAGTGGCAGGTGTGACGCTTACCACAAGGCGAACGCCGTGCTCGTCTTGTCAATAAATGGTGTAAAAAATATATATTATTGTTTTGTATGAGATTTACACGAAGATAACATGTTATATAATAGCATGTTCATCGTGTGTGACGGCCTTAAATGTGAGGAAACCTGCATAAATAAGACCGAAAGAAACTACAACAAAAAAAACAATACGTTTCAATTTTTTTTTCAAACATTATAGAAGAAAAAAAAACTACCGATTGAACATAACAGCCCTGTTTATGTAATTTGGTCCGATCTCATCAAATCCTCTGAATTCAGAGTAAAACTTTTCCCCAAAAGTTACTTGAGTGAAACTGGCAAAATTAGGGCAGGATAAAAAATTCACGAGGCGTTATGCGGTGTTTAAGCCAAAGCGTGAATCCAGCACCTTTCTCGTAAATCCGTCTAAGTAGCTACCTACCTAAGTATTTATAGGGGTACAGCCTTAATACATTCGTGTACAGTAACTCATCCGAGAAAGGTAAGCATAATTTTGAAGTATATAATTTAATTTCCAACAAAGATACAAAACTTATGAAACTTAATATAGTACGAAACGAGATAAACTACCTAAATAAAACTAAACTAAAATTAAATAATCGATAAAAGAGACGGTTTAAAGTATCTGTAGGTTTGCTACCTATAGATACTTTACTATACTTATAGATATAGATAGTTTAAGGTGAAGTAACTTCAAATAACTGGTAAATTTGATGTTTCGACGGTCTCATAATTTCGAGGTATGTGCCCAAAATGCTGGCCACGTTGCCCCGATGCGATTGCGATGCTAATTTTCCTATTTTCTAATTTGATTGAATTATTTTTTAAGTAGGTATATGTTTATGTGAATTTAATTAACTTAACAATCTTTGGTATTAGGTTTTCATCAAATTTGAAACTTTGTTCCCTTGAAATTCACTCAATGCTAACATTGAAATCGCGAAAAAATATCAGCTGTTCCATACATTTTGCACAAGGTCGACAAACAGCTGTTTTTTTACGCTATTTCAATTTAGGCCCCATAGTAAAAGTTGTTTGTTTTGATGTACAGACTATGCTCTTAAAAGGATGCTAACTGATTAGAACCTTAGAACAGGGTTACCTGTATCTATAGACTTTCATAGACTCAAATGAGTTTATGAAAGATTATGTACAGATTGGTTATTCAATAAAGATTTTTACCCAACTATTTTTATCTTCACATCAGCCAGAAGACGACTTCTAAACGAAAGCCTCTTCCTTAATAAGGAGGGGTTGCCATAATCCCCACGCTTGGCAGGCGGCTTGGAGATCGCAGAATACTCACCACCGTTACCCGAGAGGACGCTGCTGCCCTTCCAGGACTTAGGACTGATATTTATAAACAAAATAATAAAGTTTGTTTAATTATTACTGTTTCCTCGCAAATGTCTTGTAAAATTTTGTATGACACTCGTGCGGAATTGGTTTTTATTGTTACGCTTAATTTAAGTATCCTAAATTCGATGACATTTTATTTATAACATTTTCTTAGACACTCTAAATTTGAGCGCACATTTTTTTATACTAAACCAGACTAAACCAGTAAAAATATATGAATGGTTTTATAAGAGCAGTTTTAAGATACTGCTACAAGTTTTGTATTGATACACAGTACCTACCTCAAACGGTGTGTAAGTAATTGGGATCGTATCGTTAATTCAGCGAGTGATTAGAAGGATTCAAGATGTATTCGTAGGTACAGTCGCTAAATTACTTTTGGTACTTTCACACACGTAATGACTTTCACGACCATTTAAAGTTGAGACTAGACTTTCTAATAAATCTCTTCTGTTATTGTCTATATCATGTAACTACATCAATACAATAAATATAAATATACAATAATTATCTTACTACAATATAAATAAATACATTATGCACATAATATTATAAAAAAATGGCATTTAACCTTAACAAGTATACATAATTATAAACATGCCTTACACGCTATTTTAATGATTTTTATTAAATAAATTAATATTGGTGGATATTTCACGTAGGCCATCTAGCGCCAAACTAAGCAAAGCTTGTACAACAAACTCATAGAATACCTACATATTTTTTTTTTTCTTTATTTGTTTTTTTTTTAGTTTTGTGTGGGTATGGCCAGTGACAATGATAAGACGAATGGACGAGAAATAAGCGCACGGATTTTGAAGACTATATGTTGAGCGCCGGCTCTCCACTCGCTTCAGTCATACTCTGACTTTGCGACATGCGAGCCGTACGATACGATAATACAAACTTCTAATACATGTACATGTGTTCTCTTTTTGTCATGCAGTAATTAGATTCGCTATCTCTATTTTCCGGCTAATGTAATATGCATACTTTTAGCTAGGTATGCTTGATTGTGTTGTCTTGTTAATTTTGATCGATTTGCAAGCGCTGGGCCCGTCCATTTCATTATCACCGTCGCTGGGTATGGTCACCAAATAAACTTAAGCTATATTACATGCCGGCGCGACGAAAGTGGTTTTTTTCGCCCTGCTACGCGGAGCGAAAGTAACATTCCTCCCCACAGCGGCAAGTAAAACCCTATACTTATAATCGTACACACCACAGGAGCAAGTAAAGAAGCCTCAAATCTCATGTTTGCCTCAGGAGACAATATACAATCTGTAACAAAAAGGTTCAACAATATTGAAGGATATGTATGTACTCATCATTATGAACAACTTTTACTATGGGGCCAACCCTGAAAAATATCAACTGTTCCATACAAAAAGTTAATTGACTTTAGACAAAATGAACAGCTGATTTTTTTTCGCGATTTCGGGGTAGGCCCCATAGTAAAAGTTGTTCATAATGATGAAGTACTTACATACCTGTAGCGACACATTACTGCACATGCATTGAATTTCGCTGACATTAGGGAATGCAATGTATGGAGCCAGCTCGGTACCTGAGTACGGCCCTGACTCGGGCCCGCCGGGCATGGTATTCGCTTGTGTATTCGCTTGTTTATTCGCTTGTATTAGCTTGTTCAGTTGTAATAAAATAAAACCACTGATTTGGACTGAATTATTTTATTTAGCCATTCGTATATTAGTGGTTAGATAGTGACAATTATTTAAAGTGGTAAATAGCCTTCAGTATTGTTGAACCTTTTTGTTACACATTGTATACAATGTGATCTGAGACATTCTTCACTTTTGCTTCATAAGTGAGTATTCTACTGATCATGTTTTCATACGGTGTTTTTATAATATAGGTTAAATAAATACAAAAAAGGTTTAAAACTATAGATTTAGTTATGGTTATAGTGGCTCTCATTTATATTTATTTATTCTCAGTTTTACAGAAACTTAACTTGACAAAATGAGAAACCACAACAGTGTCTGAATGAAACTTGTAACGACTTCCGGTGCCAACTGTATGCAAACTGGGGCGTAATCACTGTGCTTAACACTCACCACAGAGGGTGCTTCTGGTGTCTAGTTGCCAACTTAACAACACAAACGCGTCGAAAATCTACATCCGTGTGGAAAAGCTAAGCGCAGGAAACTTGCAAGGTCTTAAATGCGGAAGTGTTTGTAAGCTTACAATCTGCAATAACATTATTTTGACGACATGGTTATAAGGCTAATTAGGTACATATTTCTTTCGGTGATATAAACAAATTGTAATTTATATCACATCACATCAACAGCCGGAAGACGTCCACTGCTGGACGAACGCCTCTCCCTTAAAGGGAGGTGTTGCCATAATCCCCACGCTTGGCAGGCGGCTTGGGGATCGCAGAATGGTTACCACCGTTAACTGAGAGGACGCTGCTGCCCATCCTCCGGTGGTTCTGGATGCAGTTTTAGGACATACCCAGGTCCAGGTCCAGGTTAGTAATTTATATAATAAGGTTACATTAAGAACATATAATAATTTAAAAAAATAAAAATTGTGGGAAATAGCATTTATTAACAACAATACAATGCATAACATCTGACTACTTAAGAGGGAACCCGGTGAGCGATTTTCCATACAAACGTATTCCCCTATTTTCTTCCTGTTTAATGCCTCTAGGGCATTTTTTTTTATAAAGTCTAGGTTTCTAGAGAGTAGTTTCTTGACAGTTTAATAAAGCCTACTGCAGACATGTCTCTGTCAATTCTTTTTTTTTCAGCAACTAATTGCTAAAGAAATATACATATATACAATGTGTAACAAAAAGGTTCAACAATACGAAAGGGTATGTGTATACTCATCATTATGAAAAACTTTTACTATGGGTCCAACACTGAAATCACGAAAAAAAACCATACATTCCTGCAGTTCCATACATTTTGTCCTAGGTCATGGAACTTTTTGTATGGAACCAAAACCACCGTTACCACCACCACCACCACCACCAAATGTGCCCATTGCCACTTCAACTTGCAAACCTTGCGAGCTATGTCGGTAACTTTGGGTCTTAGGCGAATATCCTCGTTCCGGATTCTATCGCGCAAAGTAACTCCGAGCATAGCTCACTCCATTGCCCGTTGCGTGACTCTGAGTTTCTCCAAAAGGCCAGCAGTTAAAGACCACGTTTCAGTTCCATATGTCATCACTGGCAACACACACTGGTTGAAGACCCTTGTCTTCAGACACTGCGGGATTTTGGATGAGAAGATATTACGCAATTTCCCGAACGCTGCCCATCCGAGTTGGATTCTTCGGGCAACCTCTTTGTCGAAGTTGGACCTACTTAACTGAACAATCTGTCCAAGGACTACAACCAACACACTAGTAAGGGAGTTTAACTCTTCCTCTAAGGACGACGTTCTCGACCTTTTCGCGGGTGCCGGGACAAGTTCAAATCGTCAATCCGTGCCTACATTATTTTCACCCACTTCTTGCGGGAGACGATGTTAACATGCATGGCACACTTTCAAGTAAACTATCACACTAATAAAACAAACTCACAACACACAAAGGGTATAATAAAAAAAAATCGACTATAATTATACCTTTTGGCAGAGGGATACACCTTGCCATTGCCTTGCCATTCCCAATAGGTATAATATAATATAATAGGTACCTATAAGCTTTAATACTGTTGGCCATCATCGGGCTAAAAAAATTGCTACTCATATTTACCTTTTTTAAACTACCTAATTGCATTATTTTCTTCGGTGAAGCTCTTATACTTATTCTAAAATGCATTAGTCACTTAGTTCAGCTTTAGCTAGTGATTCATTTATTCTCAGTTATCAAAGGCTTCGTACGCAGCGAAGCCTGAAAGGTGCGTCATATGTCGCGCCGTCTAGCCGCGCCGTCGCGACGCACAGCCTCCACGCCACTTGCTAGAGTTTGCTGACCTCCTGGTACCATGGAGATGAAACTACGTTGAAAATGAGTTTAAAATACCACTACATTGGTAGTATTTTTTTTAAATTAAAGGAGAGACGAGCGAGACGTTCCCTGGTTTTTTTTCTTAGTTCTTGGCATCGCACGTTGTGCATTCTGCCAGTGTCAAGTTTATAAATTTTTCAAGTATCTATATTAAAATCAAGTCAAATATGTCATGAAATCAGTCAGTCACACGAAATTAGTCATAGTCGAGTCCAAGTCATGCTCTAGTAAAGTTGTGGCGACTTTACTTCTACGGAGTTTTGAAAACAACACAAAAAGACATGTTTCACCACATTATATCACTTGCCCACACTCGCGCATGTAATTCAACACTCAATGAATAAAACACCACAATTTATAATCATTAATTCGCGAAAAAACACATTTTAAGAAAATAATAGAATGCAACGACATGATTTTTCCGTGTTCCCGCCAAAACTCCTGTTCCCTGGTTGTAAGCATCACGTCTACCCATTACAGTAGCAGTGCCAGAATTATGAACACTCGAACAAAATCCTGCGCCGCACTGCACTGCGCTCGTCATCTTGAGATATTAGATGTCAAATCTCTTCATGCCCAGTAATTTATCTGGTAACATTGTCCTTCAATTCGAAACACAGTAATGCTTGCACACTACTCTCTGCTATTTTCATGGACCGCACAGATGCTGAGGATATAGAGATGGGAGCGCAGGGCGTTGGCCGTCCGAGGCAATATGTTGGCTCGCAGATTTGCACGGTGTACTGCGGCGGTCAAAATATCGTTGTTCAAGGCCTATTGCCAGTCATTTTACACGTGCAGTCTGTGGGCCAGCTATACGCAGAGGGCGATCAATGAACTGCGTGTGGTATACAACGACACGTTCAGGATGCTGTTGAGGCTGCCCTGGAGGTGCAGCGCTTCTGGCATGTTTGCGGACGCTCGGGTGGATGGCTTCCATGCCATCATGCGGAAAGGAGCGGCCTCGATGCTCAGTCGCGTCTGGGGCAGCGCTTATAGCATCCTGCGCGTAGTTGCGGGCAGGTGTGACTGCCCTATAATTACCCATGCAGCCCGACTACATGTATTAGTAATTCGTAAGTATTGAGTTTTTAATTTAAGTATTCTAATTTTAATTATGGTATTGTTATTTTAATTGTATGTAATATGGATTATGATGGTCTGAAGTAAATGATTAATAATAATAATATTACTGTGTTCCGGTTTAAAAGGCAAAGTTATACCAGAGAAATTACTGTGTATGAAGAGATTTAACATCTAATAGCTCAGGGTGACGACCGCAGTACAGTGCGGCGCAGCATTGTGTTCGCAAGTTCACAATTCTGGCACTGCTACTGTTAGTGGCAGGCGTGACGCTTACCACCAGGCGAAAGACTTGCTCGTCCCGTCACTTAAATGTAAAAAAAAAAACTCTACAGTGGGCTTAATTATTATGGTTCCAGTTCCAGTATTTTTTGTACCTTACATCGTTAGGTTAATAAAAATTACACAAATGTTTGTATTGTATCCTGGATTCGAGAGTTAGTCCACGTAAATAAATTAATAAAGTAAACCTACCATCTAACTAACGACCCATCAAGCATTGTTATCGAAATGACAGCATCATTAGTTATAGAACGTCACAGCCCTATAATTGGATATCGTTTGAAAGGTATATTTACATTGACCTAGTTACTAGCCCAAGTAAAATTATTGGCGCAGGTTGTAATTCTTTTTTTCTATCTGTTGTAATATAGTAGAATTATTATGCTAAACTCGCATGCCGCACTGTTTGACTAAAAAGGGTCTGATTCTAAAGAGGAGGACATCATCATCATCATCAGCCCGGAGACGTCTACTGCTGAACGAAAAAAGAGTAGGTACTGGCATAGATTAAGTATTATACCTTAATCTATGGTACTGGATAGAAAATAAAGTAGAGATCCTATGCTCGGTGCTCTAAGTTAGGAGTTACAATGATTGTTGAGATATTACAATATGTAAAACAGAAAAACAAAACTTAAAATCAAAAAACCTTGTCTTTAAATCGTCAGCCAGAAGACGTCCACTGCTGGACGAAGGCCTCCTCCTTAATAAGGAGGGGATGCCGTAATCCCCACGCTTGGCAGGTGGCTTGAGGTCGCAGAATGCTCACCACCGTAGACTGAGAGGACGCTGCTGCCCGTACTCCAGTGGTTATCGATGCAGTTTTAGGACATACCCAGGTCTAAAGCTTCTCTTTTACTTTGTATAATTATTTTGTTTCCCAGTCATCCCGAATAGGGAATATTGCTGTTTTTTATTCAGTTAAACTCTCCACCCACTTATTATATTATTTTCAATAATTGATACACATGCATATTCCCTATTCCCTAACTTACTGTACTGGTTGTATTACTTGCTCAAGTTACTTGTTCTATACAATGACTTTTTCATTTCATTATTATTAAGTACATGCCAAAATCAATCGTTCTAAGTTTGAACCGGTGCTATGAACTTAATGGACTTTGAATTGTCAGCATATTCATGAATAAATATGTAGGTACCTGTATTTATCTTATCCAAATTTTTGTTTTAATATATCTTCTGAAATTGCAATATGGAGCTCAGTTGCTGTTGCGTTTAGATTGAAAGACAGTTTTCAAATTCCCACAGTGATATCGAGTTTGTTGTCAGTGACTGTAGTGGATTTTTGTAGTGGTAGCACTCTACTGCAGAGTCCGCCTGGGGAAATATCAAACTTTTCCCAGTTATTCAACCACCAAGCAGTAGTGTGCAAGCATTACTTTGTTTCGGTATGAAGGGCAATGTTACCAGGGAAATTAATGGATATGAAGAGATTTGACATCTAATATCTCAGGGTGACGACCGCGGTACAGTGCGGCGCAGGATCGTATTCGCAAGTTCACAATTCTAGCAATGCTACTGATGGGCAGGCGTGACGCTTACCACGAACAGGCGAACGTCTCGCTCGTCTAGTCACTCGAAAGCATAAAAAAATTAAAAATAACCCATAATAGTATTGGCGAGATAATACTACCATGTCCACCAAATATTTATTTATTACTTATTTTATTTTATTGAAAAGTACTACAATAACGAGATAGAACCAAAACTGCATGAGACCCACACATAGCTCTCTTACGATTTCACAAACGCAAAATAAATAAATATAGAATCCGGCGTGTCCGCTTCCCAGTTACGAGTGAACCGGTTTCTTCTAGACAAGCGTGCTCCATCGTAGACAGCATCTTCTTTTAACATCAGACGAAATGGCAATCAAACGCAAGCCAACAAATGAATAACTAAAAAAAATGGGACAACTATAACTTACTTCTAGTTCTGTACATAGAATACCACCAAACTCTCTTTCCTGGCCATCTATTACACTTACACAACCACAACTGCACCGTGCGTGCACCCTTACCACCTCGCCATAACAACCTCTGATGAGGCAATAAAAGTGAAGGACTGAAAAAATAAAAAGCATTTCGTGATTGTACTGCCCTAGGGACCCCTGCTGATGTATGACGCCGACGTCTATGCCCCTGTCATTTGCGAATACCCGAACAGGATTCGGGGGTTCCGGCAAATTAACGGATTAGAGTTTAAGGCTAGGTGCTTACGCTTATTGATTTTCGTTTTATAGACATAGCATGATTTTAGAATAGATCCTTAAGATAAATCATAAATCATCATCATCATTACGATTCAAGGCTGACAATTTTTTTTTTGTATTTTTTTTTTACCAAAAGTAGCCACTTAGGTCTTTTTGTGTACGACTATTTATACTTTGTACTAATGTTATGAATTTATACAAATACATCAAATGTAGAGTTTGCCTGAGGAAACTAAGCATATATTTGCCAGTTATTCAGCCGCCAAGCAGTAGTGTGCAAACATTACTGTGTTTTGGTTTGAAGGGCAATGTTACCAGAGAAATTACGTGTGTTATTATTACTGCATGAAGATATTTGACATCTAATATCACAGGGTGACTGGCGCAGGATTTTGTTCGCAAGTTCACAATTCTAGCACTGCTAGTTACCGGCAGGCGTGATGTTTACCACCAAGCGAACGTCTCGCTCGTCTCGTCACACCATACCACACTGCACCTGCTGCAACTGCTGCTGTAACTTCAGTTGCCTGAAGTAAACGATAATTGTTATAAAAGCATAAAAAAATACATACAGTCGAATTGAGAACCTCCTTTTTTGAAGTTGAAAAATTAAAAACTCTGTCTCTCTGTTCTGACCACATGGCTTTGCTGATCTTGACGATATTTGCGATGGGGAGCTAGTAAGTCGTAAATTCCCAATGGAATGGTGTCCTTAATGACAAAATAGAGACCGGTGTATGGAAGTAAGATATTTAGGTTTTATATTTGAAAAACCTACCGAGTTAGCTCTTTCCAAGAACGTCAATACTATAAGACGTCCACTGCTGGACGAAGGGCTCCCAATAGAGAGGTGTAGCCATAATCCCCACGCTTGGCAGGCGGCTTGGGGATCGCAGAATGCTCACCACCGTTAACCAAGAGGACGCTGCCGCCCGTCCTCCGGTGGGTCTGGTTGCAGTTTAAGGACATACCCAGGTCCACACATACCCAGGTCCACAATAATAATACATAATACTACCCTATAATGATGTAAATAAACAGATCATTGGTTACACACAAGTACATTAGGTGACTCCACCCTTTTGTAGATTGGTTGTAATCTTTTAGAATCTGTATTATACTGAATACTGTAATGCAAATGATTGAAACAAAAATATAAAAAATGGCGTTTATTATTTAATTATTGAATAAACGCCAGTGGTGTATCAAGGTCAAAATCTAATCTAAACTTATATTTTCTTTTTGTTATTTTACAAACCGTTCAAAGTTGTAAAGTAAAACGAAAAAGTTAAACTATATAGTACAAAACGGATGTAAAATTTACAAGGGTGACTATTATAAATTCACGGAAAGAAAATGAATTTTCAAAGAATCTCGAAATAAGTTTCCGACTAAAGCGTACAATTTCAAATTCAATGCCCATGAAGACAATTTAATTTTAAGTTCACATTTTTAGTATTCGAGTAGCGGTTTAACAAATCAACATTTGGAATGTTGGATGTTCATTGGAATTCAAAGCGTGTTCGGGCTTCGGACCAACCCTTTCTCTTTTCAGTTCATTTCTTTTGGAAGTTGTGATTTTATTCCCCGTACGTAAACGTAATAAAAGATCAATAGAGCTCTGTCCTAGCAATCATTTGTTTTACTTTTACGTTATCTGTTTTGCTTTGAAAACTTTTGGTTAGTTAAACTTTGAATCGGTTTATTTTATTAGTAAACGGTACTTAGTGCTTTTACACAGTAATTTTTGCAGATCAGTTTTTTCACCAATCAGTTCAATCGATCTTCTTACTTCGTTCAGTTAATTCTCTGCTCTTTTTTCAATCTATATTTCCTCACAAGAAGGCTCGTTAAATTTAAAACTCTTCGCCATTAAAAAATTGTCGCCGATTTTTTTTACGGCAGGTTTTATATAAAAATTACGACATTTTTTTATGTTTTAGGGCTTTTTTATTTTTATTATAAATAATTGTGAATTGCGATCTCGTTTACCAAGCCTTATTTTGTAAAAAAAATAACAGCTACCTATTCTATACATTTCGTTCGATTTTGAATGATATTTTTAAGGAACAGCTGATTTTATGTCTCGGGAAATTCAGGGTTGGCCTCTTCGTAAACGTTGTTCACAATGATGAGTACAACGACTTCCATAAGGCTTACTATACCTTTACGCGTAATAACCCTGTATAATTTCGCTTAAACTTGATATATTTTATGTTTGTCTTGTTTGTAAAGTAAGTACTTAGCTCTGAGCTTTTCACCAGATTTCTCTATGTCAATTTTCGATAAAGTAAATTGAATTCTGACAATTCCACTTGCACGTCAGAAGCTGTTTAATAGTATACTGGATAGTCACGTCAACCAATCAGGGGAAATGAACCATTTAAATTAAGAGCAATTACCTCAAAAGCTATTCGTACTTAATTACATGACTTACTGTAATTAAGTTCGATTGCTCACGATTATTACTTCGATGTAATGTAGGGAAACACATGTTGCAATAATGTAGATGCTGGAAAATGTATATCAAAACCTTAAGCATAATACTATTAAACAAAAGAAAGAGAGACAAAGATAAAATGATTAAGCAGGGTATACACTAATAGTACATTATGATACAAGTGTGCTATGTTGGTCATTACACTAGAGGCAGTATTATGCGCGCGAGCCGCTGGCGAGCGCAATAAGGAAGCCGAGAGCGTAATGACTAATAGCACAAGAGTTCCATACGACTGTTTTCATCACACTTGCGAGGAAAAAACAAACTTTTTTTGATAATAATCAACCACACAGCGAAAACGTCAACAAACATTTGCGGAAAATGGCGCCCAAACCAGTAATGCGCGCGCAGGTTGACATTTACTTCAGCAGCATAAGAACTCTTTGTTGGTATTACAAAAAAACTGTAAGTATTACCCGGCTATATTAAGAGTGCTTCGTATACATACGTCTAATTGCAGTCACGTACAAACTTGACTTTACCGGGTTATACCTATTATAGCACAAGTGCCGTAATGTAAAGTAAAAAGCACGCGTGCGTAATAGCTTGGATTATGAGCCTAAAACCGATGTAATAAGATCCACTTTACGAGCAAGTGTGATGAAAAAAAGATTTAAGTGATGTGATAAAAAATACCTGGACCTTGTTATGTCCTTAACCCGCAACCAGAGTTTCCACCGGAGGACGAGCAGCAGCGTCCTCTTGGTTAACAGTGGTAACCATTCTGCGATCCCCAAGCCGCCTGCCAAGCGTGGGGATTATGGCAACACCCCTCTATTAAGGCCTTCGTCCAGCAGTGTGCGTTGTATGGCTGACGACGATAAAAAAACAAAAAATTTAATGTCGTAGATGTAGAGCATTAAAATTAATTTATTTTTAACATTCGCGTTGATTTCCAATAATCAGACTCAGTGCAACAGGATCACAATTTACTGGCTTTATTCACGAGACGGATCCCGGTGGTTGCATTGTCAGAATTGTATTACAAAATTTCGTTAAATTAACATAAATGTAAATGTCCCACTTCAGAGGGCCGGCTTCAGCAACCACAAGTCTGTTTATGGGAATGTTTTCGGAATGACCCTCTTTAAACTTTTACTAATTAAACCGGCTTTGTCATTCCACTTTTAGCTCTATGGCTTTCATAACTTTTTAATAACTAGGTATATTTATATGAACTCGTTTTACATGTTTTACGTAGACATTGATTAATTTATTAACTCTTTATTGTTCACACCAAGAATTACACAGAAATAATTTAATAAACTTAAATATTGGAACAAGTGGCGGCCTTATTGCTAAAAGCAATCTCTTTCAGGCAACCTTTGGATGGAGAGGATTTATGGAATGCATAGAAGACGGGGTGTGCAAGAAAAGAAAAGTGTGTGAAATCATAAACATGTACCATAATATTATTCTAACATAAAAAAATATATAATAGTAAATATACATACTAATACTTAAAATACCTACAATATTTATAATAAACTAATATACAAAACATAAGCTGGAATTGAAAAGGCGAATCCCAGGATGAGTGGCCTGCCTGGAGAGAGGCCTATTTCCAATTGTCCAGCAAAAGATTACATGGGTTCGGTCTTTTTTCTGGTGTACATTAAAGATGGTATTGTAGTGTAAGATCATGATAGGCTGATTATGGTGATGAAGCAAGTGATATCCCAGAACCCTTTTTTACAGACCAAGTGGCCTTATTAACTGAAACTAAATACATAATTTATTTGAATTACTACAAGAAAACAATTGGATTGCTTACAGACCAGTGAAAGTCTTAGACAATCCAAACGTGCGGAGGAAAAAAGACGTGGTTTCGCTTCTGACATATTTTTGTTATACGGGATTCATCACGGCATAATATTTTGTTTCAGTACTTTTTGTTTTTTACACTAAAACAAAAACTAGTAAAATTTCTTTGAACTAAAATAATCCAAATAGGTAATATAGGTATAAAATAGGCACTATTTTCGTCCGTTTTGCAAAGACTTGTAAATTACATGAAACATGCCCCAGGTTGTTTGCATTGCCCATTTCATTAGTGGTCCGTGTAGTTTTTGTGTTGTTCATACATTCACACTGCCGAGCCACCATTCATTTTGCATGAGTAATTAGGTCTTGTTCTCTTTTCGCTTTTGTGTATAGCTAGCTGGAATTTTTTGAGTATAATGGTCAAAACGAATTGGAATAAAGTGACAATGTATTGTATATATTATAGTGTAGCATGATGAAATGTCTTCTACTATTATTGTTTTCAACGCATGGAATGTTTTTCGTTCTGCTGCGAAACTTAGATTATCTATGATAACCTGGACACTCACCTAACAACTCTATTTTAAGTTTAAAATGGTTTGTCAAGAACCTAACAGGCAGTTTCAACTCCAGGTTTTGATCTCCAAACTCCACTTTGTTGACCTGGGTGATTTCACCCAGGTGAACTAAAAAACTAAAAAAAACTGAAATAAACCCTCGACCTTTGCTAATCACTTCGAAACCAAGCTAAGTGTAATTTCCAAATTTGAATACGCAATCTAGTCATCATTGAACATCAAATAACAATGGGGCCCCATAGAAAATTAGAAAGGAAATTTTCGAATTCAGCAGTGTCCTTAAAGTTGTTTACTTTAATGGGTAGAGACAAAGATTGGTAGAGATCCTTTAACTATTGCTATTGCTACAAAGTAATAAAATATTATTTTACTCAGAACAGAAAAGACATCATTGCTTTCAATAACTTTTCTAACTTATATTTTCCATTTTCTTGAAAAAAAAATTTTTGTAACTACTCGAAAAGCAAACGCAGAGAAAAAAATGGCGCTTGTCAATTGGCACATGTCAGGCACGTGCCAACTCAAGAGAAGTTTGAATTATTGAAGAGCTGCGAGGAAATAACAATATTTTTCGAGGATTAAAGTGCCTCAAAACGCGATGATTTATTTTTGAATGTTGCCACTTTTGTCTCACTTACGAAGAACGTAAAAATATTGGAGTCCAACCTGGATGAGATTAGCACAGTACTTGGATTAACGGCGTACAGGCCATGATCATAGAGGTATAGTTCCTACCTCTATGGCCATGATATTCTATGTTTGATATCATATTATATCCAAGCAGATATTTTAGTAGGCAACATTAATTTCGAATTCGAGTATGCGCGAAAACTGGCCAACAACAAAAGAAAAAAAGAAACGGTAAAACTTGATAAAACGGCTCCATGTCCAGGTTAAAAGAATATTGCTCGGGATGATTTAAAGTGGTAAATATGAGGAGGAAAATAATTAGTAATTAACCCAGCGGTATTTGGGAGTGGGCGAATTTCTTCCGTACGCGGACGAAGTCGTGGGCGACCTCTAGTTATTAATATGATTCTTGGTATTTTTATAATTATTTCATTTTATTACATTATTATTTTTTGTGACATACTTAATGGAATTAGAATGGAATTAGACGTTAGTATCATTGTGTTATCAATAAACTATTGTATTGTAAGTGGTAATGTGGCGTAGAACGCCCTGTGACTCAAAGGGTGACGATATACGTAGAATAGCTGGCATTCGCTGGAAGCGAAGACCGGAGGGTCAGGCTGTGGCTATGTCCAGCAGAGAACTGATGATGATGATGATGATTAGTGTCATCTGCGGGCTAAAAATGCTAAAACAGTCGATATGGCTTTGTCCCTTTTTAAGCGACTTAAAAAAAGGAGGTTCTCAATTCGACTATGTTTTTTTTGTATGTATGTTACGCAATTACTCCGCCAATTATGAACTGATTTTGATGTATTTTTTTGTTTGGTAGGTTTTACCATCCCATAATTATACATTTTATCGAAATCTGTTCAGTAGTTGAAGTCGGATGTATTTTTTTTTTAAAAGCGTGTTATCATAATTAGGATTTTCTGGCACACTTAAAATAAATACAAAACTCATCGTAGATGGCGCTGACCAGAATTGTCTGTCGTTGTCAAGTTTTTATTTTTATTTTTTAATTCTATGACCACAGGTCAATAATATTATGGCAAGTATAGTCATCGCCATCTAGCGAGTTGAGGAGAACTACTTTTTGTTTAAACTAGTTTGGAAAATCTTGCATTATTTGAAATGTTACTGTGTAAGTAGCCGTTTGAATTTTAAAATAAATACCATCCCCAAGTAGTGCTGTTTATATCCGCTACCATCATTCACGGTTTGTGCGCGCAATCAGTAGATACAGTTCTGACCCCTCGTGATTGGGTGAGATGGCCAAATTTACTTAGACACCAGCGATGGACATATTTCCGCACTCTTGGGGCAGTCACATACACAATTTCTTGAAACATTTATTTCGTTCAGTTTTTTTGGGATTCGTACCCAAAGACTATTAACCCTGATCTGTGTTCGTACCCGACGGTTAATCGTCCAAAGGGATTACTAAGCCTGTCATTCTGTCCAACCTACAATTATTCCTTCTTTTAAATCTTACTGCTCACGTTTATATTTTATACAAACTTTTTCTTTCTTTTAGATATACAATGTGTAACAAAAAGGTTCAACAACATTGAAGGGTATCTATGTACTTATCATTATGAACAACTTTTACTATGGGGCCAAGCTTGAAATATCGAAAAAAAACCAGCAGTTCCATACAAAAAGTTCATTGTCCTTGAACAAAATTTATGGAACAGCTGATATTTTTTTCGCAACATCAGGGTTGGCCCCATAGTGACAGTTGTTCATAATAATGAGTACATACCTAATCAATACCTTTCAGTATTGTTGAACCTTTTTGTTACACATTGTATACATACAACTTGCTTGTCTCTACACAAAATTTGCTTACGAAAACTTTATTTTTATGGCATCCGTTTCTTTTTTAGTGCGTGACTGTACTAGTTCTCCAGAGGGGTTTCGCAAATATTGGAGATGAATCATAAAAGCACACAATAGTTTACGAGTGGGTACTACAGTTTTATGACACTCCGTTACACGTGAAAACACCCCTAGCTAGCTAAAAATGTTACCGTTGTTCTAACAAGCGCAACATGCAACCAAATGTCTTTGACTGTAAGGAAATGTCAAAAGCCCACGTCCACTGCTGAACGAAGACCTCCCCTAAGACCGCCACATCCTGCTATTTGTATCCACTGGTTGCCCGCAACATTTACAATGTCATCGGTCCACCTAGTGGGTTGCCTACTTACGCTGCGTCTTCCGGTTCGTGGTAGCCACTCGAGAACCTTTATTACCCATCGGCTATCAGTTATTCGATGTCGCCTGCCCATTGCCACTTCAGCTTGCAAACCCTGAGAGCAATGTTGCAAAAACTAAAGAAAATCCAAAAGAATAATCGCTTTTTTAATTTAAACATTACCAAAAATTTGTGGGCAACCCCATCTTTCCCAAAATAATGGATATGTATAAAAAGATAATTGTTTTATTTTTGGGAACGACAGATGAGCTATTCTAGAAAATGGAGTCATGCTCAAGGTAACGTATTATAGTACGTCCTACGTCCAAACACTAGAAATAATAGTACTGCCCAAGTGAGAATCTGGGCCTACGTATAGACAGGCTTAAACGTCAATTCAACTGAAGAGCTGAAAACTAAGCACGGTAGAGCTTAATGCAAGACGATAATGTTCAACAGGAGGTATTGATTAGATTATAAAGCAAGTATTGAACTACATTTTTATAACATACAACGATGTGATACTGCCTCAGTCTGCATTCAAAGAAAATATAAACACTACGTTTTATCTGCATTTCCCGAAAGTATCGCTTGATAGGTAACTAAATACTTAGGTTCCTTAAGCTACGCGCGTTCCATCTACACCCTCTCGTCAGGGTGTGATAAACGCAAATCTATTTGGAATTAAAAGAATACATTTATCTAATCTGATTACAGCTCTTCCTTTAATTTGAAGCATTTTACTTTTCCTATCTTACTCAGTAAAATCTTATCGTAAAAATATTTCAAAAACAAGACAAATTAAAAAGTTTTTCCATTTTAATAATTCGTTATAACAAGGACGCTGAGATTTTAATGAGTTTGTGATTACATAATAAATGATTGCGGAAGTGAAGTTTAACCATTTTCCTTTTAAAATATTGATAAACCGTAATAGTTAATTAAATTTTGTGGTTATTAATAAAATAATGGCTTCTGAAATATTTTATTTGTGTAGATTTATTTTGAAAGACAACTTTTTATAGATCTAAAAGTGCCAGAATAAATACCAAAGGCAATGATGTAGAATAGAGGTCTACAATAGATTGATATGGAATATAGCCCAATCAGTAATTACCCTTCGATAGGTCTATGCCCAGCATGGCAGTCCTATGTTACTGCGAAGAACGTTTCTGCCCCGCACACTTTTGTGAAAAAATATTGACTGAATCGTTAGTATGAAAACTCAACGGAGCGAAAACCAACGTATCGAAATATTGTTGTTCGAAATAAACGTTAAAAGTTTTTCCATGCATGTTCATGATATTTGTAGGTTCCATTGAAGCTTATTTTATTTTTGTGTATTAAACGTTGATTAAGGAGCCCGAAACAGTTGTAACATTTTCATGAGCCCAAATTCATCATGGGGTAAAAACACTTAGATTTTTTAATCTTATAATTACGTTCATTAATTTCAACTTTGTGCTTCGAACTAGAATATTTAGATACATACGTTGGTTTTCGCTACGTTAAGATTTCGCACTATCGAGTCATGCAATTTTTTTCGCAAGAGCGTGCGTTGTAGCTATGTATTTTGATCAGTTGGTTTTCGCTACGTTGAGATTTCGCACTATCGAGTCAGTCAATTTTTTTTCACAAGAGCGTGCGTCGTAGCAACGTTCTTCGCACTCACATACTACTCCCAATGTATTATGTAGTTGGAATATTTGGGTTGTTAGAGGATAATTGTAACTTCAAGATATCAGCTATATAATAGATATACCTCAATAAACTAACCGTCTACAATGTATTTATTTAATAATTGATCAGGCTATTTTCTGAACCCAAACACGGATTAGCAATTTGTCCCGCCAAGTGTCTGTAAAATGTTTTCTTGTTTCAGGGTTGACTCATCTCCTTTCGGCCGGTAATCCCCAGTAATGCTGCTTGTCAACGCAAAGGGTACAATATCGTGAGATGAATTAGGATTAGATTAGGATTGCTAGTATGGTAGGACTCTACTGCAGAGTCCGCCTGGGAAGGTACCACACATGTGCCAGTTATTCAACCGATTAAAGTATTACTCGTAACCTTTGCTAATTTTGGTTATTTGGAAGGTCATAAAAAAATACAAAGAAAAATTGAATAGAAATTAGGTTTTAGAGGTTATTTTACGTTTTTTTTCTATCGAGAATATTATTTGCAAATGTGTTTTCGAAACAATAGCCAACAAGAAAATGTGATCTAGATTAACATTGAATTTTTTCAGTGCTGTCGAATTTGTACATTTGGCAAAACATTAACCCGAATGAAGCCAATTTGGGTGTATTCATCCTCTTAAGTGACCGTTTTACGATTTGCGAAATGAATCATCATAGGATCATATGCAGAATTGCTAAACGCAACCATCTTAGCCCATACCCACGTCCTAAAACTGACAATCTTTGCCTTATATATCAATAATACATTAGTCGACATGATTCGATAAAAGCTAAACAACACTGCACTGATAGGTTTGCATCACGTACCAAATATAATAAGACACCAACAGGAAATTCCCGAAGAAACGCCAGCAACTTCGTCAGCAAAACGAAAGAAGAAACGCACGCGTAAACGCGTATTTCCGTTTATTTGAGAAAAAAGATGGTGCAGGTCTCATGTCGAGTATCAGGCATGTATGGGGCTGCAGTAATGAAATGCTGATGCTCATTCCCCCTCATACGTCTGCGGAATATTGATAGCAGTGTGGCTGCCGACAGGGCTTCCACGGCTCGCCCAAAAAGACCGACTAACCGGGTTTTTAACGCAATATAGTGAGAATATTGGTGAAATATGAACGAATGAATATTGATGGAATATGAAAAATAATTATAAAATGTATTCAAATGTCTACTGATATTTATTTATTTATTTAATATTGGTGAAATATGAGTGAATAGTTATTGGTGACATTTTTGAATAAATATTGGTGAAATATAAATGAATATTGGTGGACATTTCACACAGCGTCACCTAGCCCTAAGCAAAGCTTATACCCTGAAAACCAGGTAACAGACAGAATCCTTACAGAAAGTTTTTTTTTTGTAAATAGAAACATACTTATTAATTGATCGTGTTTAAAGGTTAACGGCCTTACTATAAAACGCTGCTCAAACCTTAGCCACTGTTTAAGATACTCTGACAACTTCTCGCTGACGTGAAATGTCACGTGCGAGAACAAGACAGAGAAGTTTAAGCAGTGGCTAAGTTTAAAAGGGGTTTTATAGTAAGGCCGGAAATGTTTTGTTAAAGTTAAACATTGTGGTATTTTTTACAGCCATAGGAAGAAAGTCTGTAATCACTGAATTGAATTTAATGCACTACTGCCAACATTTGATGACAATTTAGATTAAAGCAATGCAATAAAAAAAAGAAATGGAATATAAAAGGTTAATCATACAGCCAACATTTACATTTTATTTATAAATGATTACTCCCGTTTAATTATATTAAGTTGGAAATCGATAGACATTACAACACATATGTAAATATTAAACAAATTACTAAATTACAGGTATTTAATTACTGAATGGCCTGGGTTGGACCTGGGTATGTCCTAAAACTGCATCCAGAACCAACGGAGGACGGGCTGCAGCGTCCTTTTGGTTAACGGTGGTAAAACTCTGCGATCCCCAAGCCACCTGCCAAGCGTGGGGATTATGGCAAGCCCTCCCTATTAAGGGGGAGGCCTTCGTCTAGTAGTGGACGTCTTATGGCTGTCAATGACGATGATGAATTACTGAATGAACACATTTTCTAAGCACTTATCTAATATCGATTTTCGTCTTCTTAGAAGACGTCCACGAAGATATTTTTTTGTGGCGATAGATAGAAAGATATATAAAAATAGTAGGCAAATAAAGTAGAATAATGCATGCAATTAGCAGTATCTAATACCGTTTAATTTCAACCATGTTCGGTCTCGATATGATAGAAGTAGAACCAATACTATAACAAAGTCTACCATACGCGCAACCCTGACTGTCAACGAGAACTGTAAAAATAAAAAAAGTAGATGAAAAATCATCCTTTAACCGCCAGTTTTCACTTGAAATAACTGTTCACGAGTTTCATTTGGCTCCGAATTACATTACGAGCGCTGGAAAGGAATGCAATAGCAATTGCGTTAGCTTCTCACTTGAGCAGTAGCGGTACTAAAAATATACTATCATTTTTTGAGATTGCTTTGAATGAAAAGTGCATTCCATAGTTCTTGCAATTTATGGAAATGGTTTGACTATTTTCTATTCTATCGCACGATTGGACGAAAATTATATAAACAATTTACAGGAAAGAGCAAGGAACTGAATGCCTGATACGGTTCCACGGTCTCCAATTTGATACATTAAGAAAACCTGCATGTACTGTGCTGAATAAACATACTTTTACGTATTTCCATGTCAATTCTTCACGTCATCACAAGTCTATCTTAATCTATCATTTGAAACTAACCTTTCCCTGAAACCGCAAAGTTGAAAACGAATTTTCTATCAGAAATAAACCGAAACTCACATCATAATAAAATTTCCCACTTTCATAGTTACATGACATGGGTTGACGTTGTAATAACATGGTGTATCCTACCCGACGCAGGATAAATGGAAAACTCGTGTAAAATTGCGTTGTATAAATACTTACGATTTGAATCTCGGGCATTTTCTGTGATACTTCATTCTCTTTGCATTTAAGGACTTTGGAACTATATAGGGCCTATAATAACGTTTATCACAAGGACTTAATTGCGCACAAAGTTATGGTTATTTATGATACTAGTGCGGTAAGTGTCAAGAATTTAGTTGCGACTTTTAGACTGATATTTATAAACAAAATAAAAAAGTTTGTTTTATTTGTTTGTTTTTTTTGCTGGCAATGCACAAAGTGCAATGCTATAAGAAAAAAATCTTTGATGTTTCTAATATGAAAATAACGTGAAGAACGTGAATCTACAAATGGCGCCACGTGCACGTGGTGAAAATTAGAACTACATCTTTTTTTTTTCTTAGTTATTGGCATCGCACGTTGTGCATTCTGCCAGTGTCAAGTTTATGACTTTCAAGTTTTTATATAAAAATCAAGTCAAATATGTCATTAAATCACAGTTAGTCACACGAAATTAGTCATAGTCGAGTCCAAGTAGAGACCTGGGTATGTCCTTAAACTGCAACCAGACCCACCGGAGGATGCCGCAGCGCAGCAGCAGCAGCGTCCTCTTTGTTAACGGTGGTGACCATTCTGCGATCCCCAAGCCGCCTGCTAAACGTGGGGATTATGGCAACACCCCTCTATAAAGGGGGAGGCCTTCGTCCAGCAGTGGACGTTTTATGGCTGACGACGACGACGAGTCCAAGTCATGCCCTAGTAAAGTTGTGGCGACTTTACTATGAGCTTCTATGGAGTTTTGAAAAAAACACTACAATACATGTTGCACCACATTATATCACTTGCCCACACTCGTGCATGTAATTCAACACTCAATTAATAAAACACCACCATTTTAAATCATTAATTCACGAAAAAACAAAAGTTTAAGAAAATAATAGCATGCAAAGACATGATTTTTCGTGTTCCCGCCAAAACTCGAACTACATCTTACGTTTAATTTTCTCTTTAGTATTAGACAAACGTATATTGAGCAAAAACGCTTCCAAGGAGGTTCGATCATTTAGCTTATTTTTTCTCGTGATGTGAAACTCCTTAGTGGAATTCTTATATATTTTTATGGATATTAATAAAATACCGTAAAGTTTACGCACGGCGCTATAGAGCGCGCGGTAAAATAGATACTTAGCTGAGAGTACCTACTTTACCGCACGCTCCGTTGTATGGTGCGTAATGTTTAACTTTCGAACGATGTATACAGGCTTCGTAAATTGACTTTTTGAGCTAATGTGTTGTACGAGTAAGATGACATTTTATAAATTATGCAGAGTTTTTAAGTTTGTTTTACAGAAACTTTGTTTGGCCATAACATTGTGCTTGTGTGTTTTTTTAAAGTAATAAATTTATGTGTAATTTACATTTACATCGATTTTAACCAATTTACTTCTGATTGTCGTATCGATTTGAAGTTTTGCAGGTATATTTAGTGCTGAAGACCAGTGATTAAGTACCCAACCGTAGAGCTAAATCCTCCAAGCTGAAGACAGTACAATAATTTGCGAGTTGAAGTGGGCGGAAATGGTGATAGCCTTGTGAAACCCATGGCATAATAATATACTCCGCCAGGTATGACACTCCCGATTGACAAAGGGTCACGTGGGTGACACAAGCCTACGTCATCGACGTGAAATGACCAGTAGCATTAAATCATAACATAGTTCTCCATACGGAGAACGGGGAGTTATGGTTGAGTTGTTTTAGTTATGTTTTTTTGAGTTGTTTTTTTTTAGTTATTACCTGCGGGAATCCCATAAAACTATGTGATTTTGGTTGAGACTATGTTAATTCGTGTTTAACTTGAATCATTTCGCTTGAGCGGTCACCAAATGACAATTGAAATGATTTGTGTATTTTATAATTAATAAATTATTAACAAATTTGATTCCCAATTTTCCAATTTTTTTGCCATAAAGTGGCAACTGGAGTGACGTAAGCAAGTGTCACTCCCGGAGTAGCAGACCTTGTTTTATTGGATTATGGTGAAACCGTGGTCTGGTCGGGAGACCACTAGATATGAAATCGTGGGGTCGCGGGCGCGGGCCAGCGTAGGGGATATGGATCAATCGCTTTTCGAGGGTAAACCTTCATCCAACAGTTGACTAAGAAAAGACAGACTGATCATGAAACAATGATAATTACCATTAGGATACTAAACTTATTTTACAAGAGTATTACATTTACATTCCTTTAATTTGCATTAATTTCGCGATTAAACTCACTGCGGGCAATTATTAATTTTGAAGACGAAACTGAACAAACTCTGAACTCCAATTAGGCGTATCAGATAAGAGTGAAATTAATTAGTGAGAAGCGAATCGGTCATAAATTTTAGGAATCTGGCTGCCGGATGCTTAAATCCTGTCTAAAATTTCGGACTAATTCCCTTATTTGTGTGAATAATTTCAACAGTGTTCCTGCGGTATTCCTTTATAATCTTTAGGCCGAAAGTTGGAAACCAAATAATTGCAATATTTTAGGCCACTTCGAACTTTGTTCTTTGAAACTTTTCCAGAAAGTTCGTCTGTAATTTATTGTCCGTACTTCGGAAGTGCCGAAATGTTTTAAGTAGTTAAAACGTTTTCAGTTTGTAAATTTAAAGGGTATTAATGAATTCATACCAGAAACAACACATCTTTTTTTCTTTCTTCTTAGTTGTTGGCATCGCACGTTGTGCATTCTGCCAGTGTCAAAAAATTTCGCCTGCGCATCGCTGGCTTGCGCGCCATTTTCCGCAAATATTTATTGACGTTTTCGTTGTGTGGTTGATTACCTCTTATCAAAAAGAATTTGTTTTCTCCTCGCAAGTGTGAAGTGTGTCGTATTAATGACCAAGGTATAGGACCATAGGTAATTACGCTCTCGGCTTCCTTATCGCCGTCGTCTGCGGCTCGCACGCATAATACCGCCTCTAGTGTAATGACCAACATAGCACACTTATTCTATCATCATAATATACTATTATACAATGAATGCATGCTAAAACTGCATGTGCATATTATCGCAAGTACACGCGTCATTGGGCTAAGATTGCCGCTTACTCTACTTATCCTCTCAAATTACAAGCAATTTTCTTATAATAGTCAATTCTAGTTGAACTTGTAGACGGGAAGGTCCGGAAACTGACTCAGAGCTAGGAGTGATTCACAGATCTGCCTTAAGAGATGACATACCCTTGCAAATTTATCACTACGTTCTCGGAAATTGTAGAAAAGTGCCATTGGCTAGGGGCTAGGGGAAGTGAAAATAATAGGATTGTTTTTATAGCAAGATAAAAATAGATAAGTACTGTTCATTATAGATAGGAACCTAAATAAAGAGCGTTGAGGTAAATTTAGCGTCATAAATTAAATAAATAAATAAATATTAGGGGACATTTTACACACAGCGCCATCTAGCCCCATACTAAGCAAAGCTTATATTATGGAAACCAGATAGCTGATAGAATACTTATATATATATTTTTTCGTTAATACATACTTATAATACATACTACACCCAGACACAGAACAAACATCTATGTTCGTCACATAAATGTTTGCCCTGGGTGGGGATCGAACCCACGCCCTACAGCTCTGAAGGCAGACATGCTACCAACTGAGCTATAAGGCTGACAAAAAAAAAATTGCTCGATGAGTGTGACAATAATAACTCAAATCAGAATGATAATCTATTTAACCATTTAATAAGTAGGTACTAACCTCAAACTTACACCTGGACCTGGGTATGTCCTTAAACTGCAACCAGACCCACCGGAGGACGGGCCGCAGCGTCCTTTTGGTTAACGGTGGTGAGCATTCTGCGATCCCCAAGCCGCCTGCCAAGCGTGGGGATTATGGTAACACCCCTCTATTGGGAGGCCTTCGTCCAACAGTGGACGTCTTATGGCTGACGACGAACCTCAAATTTAGTATTTACCAAAAACACACACCTAACGGACGCCTTCAAATAGTAAACAGGCACGTAATTTCTATTTAAGAAAGATTGCACCATTGCCTCACAAACTATAATTATTTATGCTAGATTATTTTATTTGTCTCTAGACTTTCAATCAATTAATCTGATTACTTAGCCAAACAAAATGGTGTTTATGTCGTTGTTAAAAAAATATATTTAGCTAAATTGTATGTAAATACCTATTTTGTGTTAAATAAGAGTATGTAATAAGGGCTCTTGTTAAGTAAACATATATTAAAAGAGCAAAATGTAACTTTTAAGATTTCAGGATTTTGAGATTGATTTCTCTTCAACAGCCGGAAAACGTCCACTGCTGGACGAAGGCCTCTCCCTTAATAGGGAGGGGTTGCCATAATCCCCACGCTTGGCAGGCGGCTTGGGGATCGCAGAATGCTCACCAGCGTTAACAAAGAGGACGCTGCTGCCCGTCCTCCGGCGGTTCTGGATGCAGTTTTAGGACATACCCAGGTCAGATTGATTTATGTACGAAGTAAAATCTTAATCGATTCTCAGATGTTATATTCTCTCGCACTTTATTTATCGAATCCTGTAGAATACTGTAACAATAAACCTCTGAGAAACTTTAACCGTAACGAAAACCTGAGGAATAAAAAGCTCCTCCAGCCGTAGAATTCCCTCGCAATATTGTAAAACGATCGAGAAGATTTGTGAATATTACCGCAACACAATAAAATGCATAAGGAATATTTACTACTTTATCGGTACTTTTATAGTGACTTTGATTTAGGAGCAAACGGCTACAGGGGCGGAAGTCCGCTATTTCCGATTTTACGCTTCGCTTCGTGTGACTTACCGAATAATTTTTATTTTCACTATGAACCGTTTATCATTGGAGCATATTTTAAAATTGCTGTTGCAGAGATGCAGCAAATTGGAAAACTGTAGTTTATGCTATTGACGACTCAACAGGCATATACATATATTTTTGGTGAAACTTATTTAAATCCTATGATACGAACTTATTGAAATACGAATTTCACGTTCCAAATTCAAATTATTTTATTCCTTAGGAACTTTCATTCAACTTTATATCTTTTAAGAGATAATGCTTTACTTTACGTTGATATTGCATAATATGTAATTGGACATTGTCGAGCAGGTGGTGTGAAAAAGCTTTTAAAATGCCAATAAGTTTGCATAAAACATTACAGTAAAAATGGCTCTAAAATTGGACTCAGCAAACAACCCTAACCATAGAGTTATAATAGGTAATTATTTAGAACTAGAGGTCGCTCCGCGTACGGAAGAAATTCGGGCCGCTCCCAAAATTCACCACTTTAAAGCATCCCGAGCATTTTTTTACAGTCAGTCAGTAAGTCAGTCAATCAATCAGGACAGAGTCTTTTTTATATATAGCACATAGAAGATTGGCTGAGTGGACAGTTATTGCACAGAATTTCCTATGTGGGAACACAAACCCGTCGCACCGTCTCGTGAAGTCGGAGAGGTCAGTGTATATTTTGGGGCCCGCGATCTACAACCGCATACCAGCTTCCATTCAGGATACACCTTCCAACACGTGCTTCAAAACTAAGCTGAGAGCCTAGTTACGAGAGAATTTATTTTATGACATTAATACTAGATGGCATTTCTTTAATTATTTTATTTTATTATGTGATCATTATTGGGACATAATTAGTGATATTTCACATGTAACTTTGGTGTTATCAATAAACTATTGTATTGTAAGGCCATTCCAAGGAATCGGTTTAAAATCAGTGATAAAAGATTAATTCACAAACGCCAATTCGTTACATACATAAAGTACAGACCCGAGCAACCAAAGTTCACGAGGCGAACCTCTAAGCTCTGGTAATGCACTGCCTTATTCCGTATTATGCTTCAATTTTATTTTATGTTGATCCCTGGCTCCCAAAAATGGCTGGTAAGGGAACAGTAAAGCTACGGCCGCAACGGTACGACGCGTATTACTAACCTTCCTTCACAATATAAAGAATTCATGAGAGGAGAATTTTTGACGAAAGACACACTGGTTTGAGTTTTATGTCTGCGAGTAAAATGTTGTTTGTCGGTTCCTTTTTAGCGTTTTCTGGGTACGATTTGTAGAGTAGATTTTGTAACGAGATGTAGGTACATAAGGATTGCTTTGGAGTTAAATTCATCATCATCATCTGCCCGGAGAAGTCCACTGCTGAATGAAGGCCTTCCCTTATACCGCCACGCTGTACGACAACCTGCTATATGTGCACCCACCGGTTGCCCGTGACTTTCATAATTTCGTCGGTCCACCTAGTGGGGGCCCAGCTACGCTTGGGTCTTCCGGTACGTGGTCGCCACTTAAGAACCTTTCTTCCCCATCCTCATGAGCGATGTGTCCTGTCAATTGCCACTTCACCTTGCAAACCCTGCGAGCTATTTCGGTGACTTTGGTTCTTTGGCGAATATCCTCGTTCATATCCTCGTTCCGGATTTTATCGCGCAAAGTAACTTCGGGCATAGCTTTCTCCATTGCCCGTTGTGTGACTCTGAGTTTTGTTGGAGTTTAATTATCGATGACTGATCAGTTTCTATTTGTTAATAGTAACCAAGTCCAATGTTCATCTGTGCTTTACTACAGCTCTACGAGTAAAATTATGTGTTATAATATATTTGGCAATATTCTTGTATCGTGATAGAAAACGAGATAGACAATAGTACCTACATTATGATACAAGTGTGCTATGTTGGTCATCACAGTTGAGTCGGTAATTATTAAGCAAGGCGTGAGTGTAAGTACGCGCGTTCCAACGACGATTTTCATCACACTTGCGAGGAAAAAACAATCTTTTTTTGATAATAATCAACAATACAGCAAAAACGTCACAAAGTAAGTGACATTTTCTTCAGCAGCATAAAAACTCTTTGCTGGTATTATAAAAAAAAAACTGTATTGTCCGGCTATATTAAGAATGCTTCATAAACAGAGTTCATAAACATACATTACTTACAAGCAGGTACAAACTTAACTTAGCCGGGTTAACATTATACCAATTCTAGCAAATATGGCTATTATAGCACTAGTGCTGTAAAATGTAAAGTAAAAAGTACGCGCGTGTGCGTAGTGTGCGCGTGTGTAATAAATATCTTGGATTATGAACCTAAAACCGATGTTTTAATTAAGATCCACTTGACGAGCAAGTTTGATGAAAACATAAATATGGAATGAAAACATATATATAAAACATAATACACCAAGGTGCATTACCATACTGTAGTCGGAGTTAAACTTGAGTAAGTAACCCCGTCCTGATTAAAACAAAATGTCTCAAAAGCAAAACTATTTAATTTTCTACGATAACATAGAAACCCACACTTCGTAGTGTGTCAAAGAAAACTTACCAAAACGTAATAGAAACGACAACACATCCTAACCCCAAATGCCAAGTGGGAAATAAAAAGAAACTCTGCGTGTTGTCAATAACATCAGTAGATGTCCCGCGGGGAGGGGTCGTTCACCCCGGGAAACTGCCGTAGACTAGATAACAGTTACTTTGTAATATTTTGTAAAGTAGATATCAGCTACTATTCTAGAAATTATATCTTCAAGAGGATAATGGTATATGGTTCTTATACAGCGAGCCGCTACTGTGCCGACATTGAATTAAGGGGGCGACTAATGCCAAAAGTAAGTAGAAGGTGTATTTTTAAACACATAGTTTGATGATAATGAACGTAAATATTCAGATTAAAAAAATACTATAGGTAGGGGAAAAACCTAAAGAAGCCGAGTAACCGAATAGAACTATGTATACTATACTATATAACTGTTTTAATTCAAATGCTCTAAATTATCAGCGACAGCACCACATTATTTTTTACAAATTACATAGCCAAACTAATGTTTTAGCACAGTAGCCGTTTATTTTTTTTTATTTCATGCCTACATTTTGAATAATTAAATAAAATCCCACCTAAATTGCTCAAAGCCATCATCATCATCAATTGTATCATGCGATTTTCGACTCTAAACTAATGCAAGACGCGCGGGTGAAATCTGTTATTTTTCTGGCATTAATCGCACTCTTAACACACGTGATCATAGAAACAAAAACGAAAAAAAATACAAGTGTTCCATACATTTTATCCAACGTCGATGAATTTTTTGTATCGACAATCAGATATACATTTTTCGCGTTTTTTTTAAATTAGTTACTGATAATTAACCCTACACGAGTGATAATTTAATGTCGGCACAGAAGCACCTCGCTTTATAACTGTAATAACATTAGCCAGGCCAAATTTAGCGAAGCGACGACGCACGTCACAGCTGTAAGTAACTGAGCAAATAAGTTCTTATTCAGTAGGTACTAAAATAATTATATCTATAAATGTGTACATTATAATGCTACATCTTCATACTGATTCAGGTCCTGACTAAACTACCGCCCGAAAGATATCTGAAGTCTGGAGGTCTCTTGGAGTTTTGTTTAAATGCGGTGTCGGGCACATTTTCTCGCATGCGACTCTGAGGGCTAATGGTTAGGGTAACTTATGAGACTGTAAGAGGATTTTATTGTTATTTACTGGTACTGGTCCCTGAGATGTTTCTTTGATGGTTTCGCGGAGGTTTATTTCAAGGTAGTTGTTTGTCAGGTGCGTGGAATAAAGAGCAAATAAGTGTAATTACTTTTCAACAATTGTTTAGGTAAGTGTGAGTTTACTTCTCTTTGTTTCTCTTCTTGTTTCTTTTTGTCTTATTTTCTTTGCAACGCGATCGATGATGACAATGATGATGATAGGATCTGGGTATGTCTAAAACTGCATCCAGAACCGCCGGAGGACGGGCAGTCCTCTTAGTTAACGGTGGTAACACTCTGCGATCCCCAAGCCGCCTGCCAAGCGTGGGGATTATGGCAACCCCTCCCTATTAAGGGGGAGGCCTTCGTCCAGCAGTGGACGTCTTCTGGCTGGTGAGTGAGTGATTGAGCGATGATGACAAAAGATGGATTAACTATTCCGAAGTTACTCTACATTTATCAATAAAGGTGATAAAGCACAAATCAAAACCTCGCCAAATATTTACGTCATAACTTTCATACTTGCTTATGTAAATACAAGGTAAGTGATTTGCTACTTCTTTCAGTCTAGACACGCCTACACATATTTTTTAATCTATTCAAGCAGTTACTTTCTTAAAAAAGTGAAATTAAATCTGAGAAATTCTTCTTATTTTTTTCACTTATAAATAAACAAACATGAAGTCTAGAGGCCATTAAGAGGCCATTAAAATCTTCGCCTACAGTGAATCAACATTTATTACAGATCAATTTACTTTAAATACATTATTTCTTCGCATGACGATATTAGTTTCCCAAATATTTAGCAGTATTTCAGGCTATTATTAAATATTATGGTACGCAGATAAGTCATAAGTCATAAGTCATTTATTGATAAATTGTCAATTTACATGTCAATTAGAATTGCCTATTTGAATAGGGTTTCCTATTACGAAGTATTTACTTACTCTATGGTTTCCTCATACGGGAATATAATAAAATTATTATTTATACAATGATAAATTAAAATATCAAATAATCATAAATTAAATTAAAATAATAATAATACCAATTATTAAATTCATATGTCAAATTTATAAAATTCGTCAAACTTGTAGAACGATTTCATGATGAGCCATTTTTTCAATCTATTTTTAAAGGACTGTATACTAGTAGCTCTAGTTATATCTTCCGGCAAGTTATTATAGACGGTCGGACCCATGACGTGCGTTAACTTGGAGGACTTCTCGAGGGAGTGCGGTACGGTCAATAATTTGTGCCTGTTGCGGGTGGGGTACCTGTGCCTGGAACCACGCTCTGCGTACGTCGCTAGGTTTACCCTCGCGTATACTGCCACTTGATATATCAATATGCCAGGTAACGTTAGGATACCCAGCTCCTTGAAATACGGGCGAGCCGGAGTGTCCCAAGCCACACTCACTAAACACCGCACTGCGCGTTTCTGGATAATGAACGCTCTTTCCCAGTCGGCGGCCCTAGCCCATATCTCAGCGCCGTACTGCAGCTGAGAGTGCACCGTTGCGAAGTAGCACGCTCGCGCTACTTCCCTCGGGACCACTCTCGCTACTCTACGCAGTGCGAAGCACGCACTCCCGAGCTTGCCGCACACCTTGTCTATATGGGCGTCCCACTTTAGACCCCGGTCTAGCTCGAACCCCAGGAATGTTGTGATATCCTTCTGATCAATCCCCACTCCATCCACCTGGACAGTCAAAGGTCTCATTGACCTACCCGACATGTTGAACTGAATGAAGTGAGTCTTGGCGAGGTTTAGGGCTAGACCATTCATGTGGAACCACCCTGACAGCTGGGAGGCTGTGTAATTGAGTCTCTGCTCCAGAGCGTCCACCGTCGGCGCCGTGACTACAGCGGCCACGTCGTCAGCGTACATCAGTAGTTCAGCTGCAGTCACGGCGTGCGGCAGGTCGTTCAGGAGCAGAGAGAATAGGATGTTAGACACCGAGGATCCCTGCGCCACGCCCATCTCTGACTTCATCGCATCGGATACATGCATACCACCTCCACCGACGACTACCTGCGATCTATCCTGCATCAGACCCGTCAGAAGGGAGTGTGAAGTGCCCACCACGCCGTAATGCTGTAATTTAACAGCAAGCACAGCGTGGTCTGCGACGTCAAACGCCTTCGACAGGTCACAGCACAGTATCGCCACCTGCTGCTTGGGCGTGCTGTCCCGGGCAGCCATAATACGCCGAACTACCTCACGGGTAAGTGACGTGGTTGAGCGCCCTTCGCGATAGGCATATTGCCGATCGGACAGTGCCTGCGTTTCCGTTAGAAAAACAATGAGTCGGGAGCTCAGGCCGTTTTCAAATATTTTAGCGATGGCTGGAATTATCGAAATCGGTCTGTAGCTATCGATATTCTCGCGTTTACCTTTTCCCTTGTACAGTGGCGAAACTTTACTGATTTTAAGAGGGCTCGGAAACAAACCCTCCTCAATACAGGTATTAAATAAATCCGCCAGTACAGGGGCAAGAGGAAGAATGGCCAATCTAATAAATTTCATCGAAACTTCGTATATGTCTTTCGATGCTTTTGGTGGAATTCGCGACATGACAATGCGGTAAACTTCATCCGCACTGAATCTACTAATCTTAAGTGAGCGGTCAGCCGGCGCATGCGCAGCGGCCAGCGCGCTGAGCACTCGCGTGACGTCAGCGCGCGGCGCGCCGCACGCGGCGGCCGCGCTTAAGAACCTGGCGTTCATCGCGTTGACAACGGCTTTCATGCTATCAAATTTCGTGCCATCAGGCTTCCTGATCGTCTCTGTGAAATCTACATGAGGGGAGTTGAGTTTTCCTCTCTCTTTATTTATAATACTCCACATCGTTTTTGAGGCGTTATTACTAGAATTAATTAAATTGGAATAGTATTTAGATTTATTATGTTTAATTAGCTTGTCATATACATTATTCATGTCAAATATAATCTCAATAATTTCGTCATTGTTAGGAAATCGTTTACTAATTTCAATAATGTCAAAAAGTAGATCTTTGTAATTGTTTACATCTGGTGTTACCCAAGATGAGTCCGAGCTTTTAACGCATAATTTCTTAAGTGGAAAGCATATATTGTACTTGTCCTTAATTATATTAACAAGCGAAATAGCTTTCATCGATGCACTGCTGTTGCGTGATCTAACTTCAGCCCAATCAACGCTATCTAACGATGTAACAAAATTGCTACGGTTTGAATTTGAAAAACATCTGACGTATCGATGTTGTAGTATGTCGGGCATACGATTAATCACCAGCGTGCATTTGATGCCGTGATGGTCACTCAGGTTCGTGATGACAGGTGCCGCGGTCACCGAGCCCGCCGGCAGGTTAGTATACGCATGGTCTAAACAAGTGGAAGTCGACGCAGTTACCCTAGTCGGAAAGTCCACCTCGTTAGTCAAGCCGTGGGTCGACATTAAGTCTACTAGTGTCCTCATGTCACTCTTTAATGCGTCTACAGGGTTTATATTGAAATCGCCTACAATAATACAGTCTATACTTAGTTCCGTAATTCTTTCGAGTAATTTTTCGAAATGTCTCAAAAAATCTTTTGTACTAACTAAGTTCGTTCTATACAAACAAATTATAGTCACACTATATTCTATTAAATTGATAGCGGACACTTCCATGAACTGCTCGACAGATAATGAAGTTAGCTCAATATTTTCTACACATTTTGTCCTATCGCTAACGAATATGCACGAGCCGCCGTGTTCGTAACGTTTTCTACAATAGTACGACGCTAATTTGAAACCTTCTATAGCCACGCACTTTAAATAGTCTTCTCTTTGAAAATGTTCCGTGATCGCTAGTACGTCGCACTTAAAATCTCTTCGCAGCTGCACTTCGATCCTACCAGTCTTATTATTGATTGAGCGGATGTTTTGGTGGCATACCACAAGAGAGTTTTGCTTTGTCGGCGCATTCGTATTATGTGGTGCGGACGTGTGCCCGCTGTGGCTCCGTGATAGTGGACTGGCCGCCGCGCGCCGTGTCACCCCTCTCGCTGCGGCGGCGGTTGAGAAACCAGTCCGACACCTTCACTAGTGGTGGCCACATACTCGGGGAACTAATCGAATCGTACATGCTTTCGGGAAAACCAATCACGAATGCGGCATGTCTGTCCGATCTGATGTCCCGTTTTACTACAGTGTATTTATCACAAGGTTTGATTTTATTTATATAGTTTAGGACATTCTGCACTGTGGTCTCCGGTTTAAAAGACCAAGCCTGAATATGTTTCAGTCGCTCCACAGTTTGGAGTTCGTCGTCGGCCCTACCAGACCCTGTAACAATTTTCCGCAGCTTGTGGCTGTATTTCTTTTTACCGACCTTAGTCCATGCTTCGACATTGTCCGACTCCACGGGATTGTTAGTAGCGGTATCTGAGATTGTCCCATCTCTATAGTCAGTGGCCACTTTTTTTTGGGCGAACTTAGTTGTAGAGGGTAGTTGTTTCGTTTCTGGCACACTTACTTCGGGTGATCTCGGTATCGGCGGCCCATCGACGGACCCGGTTCGAGCAATCTTAGCGCTGGGGTTTTTCTGAGCCGCTGCAGCAATGACGGCGGTAGCGGTAGCGTTTAGTCGAACTTGTCGAATCGGTCGCTGCGTCGCGCTGTCGGGACCACAGAGGTCGGGGCATCTACACTTGTCGTTGTCGGGTTCTGTTTTTCAAACAGTGACTTACCCTCCAAATCCAATTTAATTTTTGTAATAAGTTCACCTTGGGTAGAAATTATCGAAGATTGTTTGCACATGATGGTGTTTTGCTCCTGCATAATGGACCGCAGCGAGCTAACTTCATCCGTGAGGTAGGCCACGGACTTGAGTAGTTCTATAACATTACTTTCTATCACTTTTAGCGTCATTTTATAATTTATAATAATTAAAAACTTGCTATTACGTCCGTGCTGTGCCGCGTTCAGAACGGGTTTTCTTAAATAAATAGGTAGGTAAGATTTCAATCTGCTTGCATCGATCCAGACAAAAACTTTCTGTAGTGGTAGGGCTCTACAGCAGAGTCCGCCTAGGAAAGTTTGCCAGTTATTCAACCGCCAAGCAGTAGTGTGCAAGCATTTCTGTGTTCCGGTTTGAAGGGCAATGTTACCAGAGAAATTACTGGGTATGAAGAGATTTACCATCTAATATCTCAGGGTGACGAGCGCAGTGCAGTGCGGCGCAGGATTGTGTACGCAAATTCACAATTCTAGCACTCCTACTGTTAGTGGCAGGCGTGACGATTACCACCAAGCGTACGTCTTGCTCGTCTCGTCACTTGATAGAATAAAAAAAAAGTAAACTTTACCGTCTTTGCGTTACCAATTTTATTTGCAAGATAATAAATACTACTTCAATTATTAAGGGAATTATGTCTTCGAAAAGGATAAGGGGGTCTTGTGTACGTTACGTCAAGCCAAGTTCAGCGAAGTGACAACGATTTACAAGAATTATTTTAAACCACTTTTCTACCCGTAATAACTCAAAATGTATTTAAGCAATTTCTATACCATCTGAAAAAAATATAAACATTATTAAAAATGGGATTAAGTTCATGGCCAAAAAAAACTAAATCAGAATTGTCCAGAGATATTACTGGGTATGAAGAGATTTAACATCTAATATCTCAGAGTGATGAGTGCAGTGCAGTGCGGCGCAGGATTGTGTTCGCAAGTTCACAATTCTAGCACTGTTACTGTTAGTAGCAGGCGTGACACTTACCACCACGCGAATGTCTTACTCGTCTCGTCTTTTAATTGTACAAAAAAATCTTAACAAGTTTTACCCACCCAATATTTTTTTCTTTATTATTATTGCTTGCATAATAAAATCGTCAATAATTTGCGACAAATAAGTTAGTCAACGTGCTGACAGTTGTAAATACATCCTTTAACTGCGATTAAAGAACGCCTTGTATTGTCAAACCTGGAACTATTGGTGTACATTTAAATTTAATGTTTTTTCTTGAGCTAAACTTTGTTATAATGTTTACATTTGTATTTTTTCTAGATCCTATTGTTACAGTATAAAAACATAGCGTAAAGCTCACGTCTCACGGGACTAGAGGGACATCACGGGGACTGACCGTTACCCTTAATATATATTTTATTCCCAACTTAGGATACGTTTCCTTTTTATATTCTCTTCAGGCAGTCGTGAAGTGAAAAAGATTGTTTTTGTTTGACCGTAATTATTTCGCCTTTCACTGATGGGCAGGTGACATTCATAAATATAGGACATTAGGAATGAAATGAAATCACCAGCGGGGACTGCGGTGTAGTTTTTTTTATAGTTATTACTACCAAAATTGTTTTTTTCTGTTAATTTCTAGTGTTTTTCCGCTGTAATATCGTTTCGATTACTTATAGAATGAAGGGACAAACTAAAAACTACTGTAATTATCAACGTAAAACAATTTTGGTAACAATGGTGTTCCGCAAAGTAACGCCTGAATCAATCACATATACTTAGTTATTACTAGCTTTAGAAATAGAATACAGTTAATTTATTTATTTGTTGCTTTATTGCTTCGATCGAGGACCTGGGTGTGCCCTAAAACTGCATGCGGAATCACCGAAGGACGAGCACCAGCGTACTCCGAGTTAACGGTGGTGAGCATTCTGCGATCCCCGTTTGATGATCGGTTGCTTTGATTAGATTTCGTATGAAACTGGACCGAGTTCATGTGCAAATAAATATTACATGCTTTATCAGGCAAGCCATGCATGGGTATCCAAGCGGTAGCGGCTAGACTGTGACGGGTAACAAATAACTCCAAACTTTCTCAACTTGGCCGCAACTTGCAGCCGTTGCTAGATACGAGCATTCATCATGCTAATATTAGTTGGAACTTGGCTATCGATATCGCAAATGATTTAGCGGCATATATGCGCCATACTTATTGGTAATTGGTTTTATCTTTTATGGTAATTTTGCAGAAAAGTACTAAGTATCAAGTAGGTAGTGTAAGATTGGTCAATCATCAAGGTAGTGTAAGATCCAATCTCCTTCTGAAAGTCAATATCAGACTGATATAATATTATGATTCTTATTCTGATTTTCTGTCTGTCTGTTATTTAAATTTATATACATTGTGGTAAAAAATATTTAAATCAACTTAAGATAAAATTACAAAACAAACCCTAAAATATTATATATAAGTATAAAACTTGAAATAAAAGCCCCGTGGTCGATGGAAAAGTGGCCAGAATGCTGGCAGCATTGCCACGTTGGATGGTTATGCTGAGTTTTTGGCCAAAATATAGGTACGCTAGCATTCCGGTCACCTGAAACATCGACCAAACGTTTGGCCAGATCCCTATATAGGCTATGTGCGGCCGGCCCCCAGGGTCCTAAAGTCTCGACCCCAAATGATGATGACCCCCGATGTACATTCTGTCCAAGTGCCCGTATTTGTGTCGTTTGAGGTTTTCAGCGTTCAGATGCGGCAGCGCCAGCGTGAACATTTTGTCCTGGTAAGATGAGACGGCGCGATGTGTCGACACATTTGTGTACTCAGTCTGTACCTATGTGTTTGATTCGGTGTGTGAATGTTTTGGTTTGTTTATGAATTGAATAAAAAAAAAGTTGGTACTATTTAATTTAGTTTATATTATTTATGTTGATTGAGTTGACCGCTAATAGATTTGCCGACTTAGATTTTCCAGATTAGAAAGTAATGACCTATGGTTTACATTATTTTGGCAGTTTTTGAACGCGTGTTTGTAAGGTTGCGTTAAGCACAGTATTTGATGACTATTTGCTTATTTACTTTAACCTGAGCCATTCTTCTGTTTAATGCAGTTGCAATGGGCATACCAGATCAGCGTCAGCTTTCACTTAAAAGGTCACTGATATGTAAGTGAAATTTATTTGTGAGCGCTACTATGGGTCGGATGACATGTTAAATTGTTGGTCCCGGTTGTGTGTTCTATGTTTCTTTAACAACGACCGTGAAGCCATGGCAGAGACTATTTTACGTCTATACGAACTTACTTTTTTAAGTCTTCACTTTTTTTGGGCATAAACCTTTATTAGCTACAAAAAACTACATATTATACTAGTTAGCCTCCTACATAAAAACGAAAAGATTGTAAAACGATGTAATCTAGAGACAGTACAAATGCTCACTACTAGTCTTCAATATGTTTCTATTTACGCTTTAGACTAGTTTCCAATAAATATAATTATCTAATTAGTTTTAATGATGTGTTTAATATACTTATTAATGTAATATCAAAGTCAGTCTATGTATAATAGAGGGTAATGTGATATGGAACCATAATGAATATTTTGTCCGTTCCGTCACCGTCGCAATCATCAATTTCTATAATGAATTTGGGTTCTACTTAGTTGAATATATATCAGGGCTGTCGATTCATTTAGAAGGAGCTGTGAGACAAGCTTAATTATTATTAAAAGCCAACGTATCCTAATAAAGAACGCGAGATTCCTTACAAAAATCTACCATTGTTTTTGTGGCAGAAACTTATTTTATGTCTAAATAATGATATTTTGTATACAGTGCACTTCAATTACGCAGAAATAAAAAATCGTCTTTTTTCTAAGCCCTTTTGATCGATAATCAGATGTAATTTAATTTATTTCCATAGTTCAAAGCTTTTTTCGCGGACTTGTGTTCATCAGAGTTTGTAAATTAGAGCTCTCAAATCAGGTCTCTGGATGTTTTTGCCGAAACAAACACCAAGATAATGGCGATCACTAAATAAATAAGTGAATTACCTAATATTCGCCTAATTATGATTGAAGATGAAGAAATTTAGGATATTTTTCATGTCTTGGTTAGGTGTCAACTACGCATAGGATGTTTGTAATATCCTTCTTAACTGAAGGAGGGATTTTAAGTAATGCTTTTTTGCTTTGCAACCAACTATAAGGATATTATTGTATTCGCAAAACCACAAAAGGATAAAATTTTCGAAAAGGCAAAAGATATTGCTATTCATAAATAATAGATACTACTACTCATCAGCCGGAAGACATCCACTACTGGACGAAGGCCTCTCCCTTAATAAGGAGGGGTTGCCACAATCCCCACGCTTGGCAGGCGGCTTGGGGATCGTAGTGTACCACCGTTAACTAAGAGGACGCTGCTGCCCGTCCTCCGGTGGTTCTGGGTGCAGTTTTAGGACATACCCAGGTCCACATACTACACAAGCGCAATCTCAAAGGCTTATGATAGTACTAGGATTATGATAGCTAGGTAAAAACCGATACTCCGTGGTTGACGGGCTATTCTAGAACCTGCGATACTATAATATCAATTGTCACTCCTACTGGAGATTAACGAAAGAGTAATGATGATAGAAACCATATCGTACGTTCTATTATGCGGGGCTGGAAAGCTCCAAATTTGCTTAAGCTGTTGCAATACGGCAAAAATTTCTCACAAACAGAAACATATCACACATTCAACACCTACTTACATAAGTTGATAAAGCACTTTTGGAGACCACAAATCCATAAATCAGTAAATTTTCGAAGGCCGTGACACAGCCCTGCTCTCTAATAGAATCCTGCCCATCGGCCGAAGATAATTAATTAATCGACAATACAATGCGCAGGGTTATTCGACTGGGGTTGAAGTGACCCCAGGACCGAAGTGACCCCTACTTTGGCAACTGTTTGTTTTGCGTGCCCAATCGGTACATGTGACGCTCAGAGTTAGTTCGAACTGAATTTATGGTCTGGTAATATTGTTATTAGTGAACGAGTGAGAGAACTCAAATAAATTAAATCAAAGATATCTAAAAATTCCGGCATACGCCTAAGTATAAACAGTCTTTTTAGTTGTCCACTGCTGGCCTTAGCCCTAACTTCGAAGGGCGAATGGGCCACCACGCTAGCCCAGTTGAGGGTTGGTGATTTCACTTACCCCATTTAATTTAATAATAATTTAGTACGCAGGTTTTCTCAGGATGTTTTCCTTCACCAAAAAGCTTGTGGTATGAGTATCCGTACATAAACTCCAAAGAGCTCATTATTACGGGCCTGGGTTTGAACCCGCGACCTTACGATTATAAGTCAAACTGTCTCCCGATTAGGCAACCACGGTCTTTCAAAAATCACCTTCAAAAATTCCGGCGCTTTAGCTAAAATTTGTCGTTTGCACGGGCGAAAAATTTCGCCAGTGAAAGTTGATAAAGCACTATTTTATGATTGGTCTCACCACACACAAATAAGGATAATCCAATTTTTAATATTGTATTTGGCAAATCAAGCAGCCAGACTCTAGCTATGTACATACAATACATACTTACTATACCTATAATTATACCAACATTTAACTTTTTATGAGGTAAGGTTATGTTAGTGCTAAGGTCAGTGATGAAATTCCGCATAATTGGCATAAGAGACATTAAAAAAAAAACTTTTCAAAATCGGCTTTGAGATTATATGTTTTGAAGACACAATTCCTAATCACTTAACCGGATTGTTTTATTATACGGGAAGAAATAATATTTAGCTTATTTTTTGTATACAAAACTAGCCCAACAGCACATTAATCCAAATAATATTTCATTTTTTTTAACACGTTTCTTTAACTTCTATTAAGGTAAATTGTACAGTAATTAAATTTAGGAAGTTTTATTTTTCAGCGCAGTATACTCTGTTCACTGAGTTAGTTAATCTAAAATCTTTGAAAAGAGCAATAAATTAATATAATAAAAAGGTCCAATGGGTTTTATACAAAGTGTAGAGAACACAAAGGATGCCTCGCCTTCATATTTAAAATGGGAAGGTTTGTATGTCTGTTCATTTTTAAATAACCAAGAAATAACGGTTAAATACCGATTATATATGAATAACGTTTAATAATAACTACAGAAATAAATGATACGTAGTGTGATCATGGATAATTAATATTTAGCTCCAAAACTAGAAATTTTAAAATAATATTGTGCAGTTGGTAAAAATAGAAACAAACCTTAACCGGCCGTTACTACATACATACACTAGCTTTTCGGTGAAGTTCAAATCCGTATTTATAGTAAGTACCTAAAAATAAAAATAAAAAAACTAATACAAATACATTTATTGGACATAAATTTTGATAAAGTGTAATACGTAATAAGTGTAATGGATTCATCCATTGGCATTTGAAAACATAGCTGAGTATTGATATCTATACCTACGTATATAGTACAAGATACAATAACTAAGAACTACCAAACTGAGTGTCACTCTGGGAACAAATCATTTGCTCTTACGTGAAATATAGGTACAGTGTATACATTCATAGTAAATTGGATGAAAGTTAATTCATGATGGAAACCGGCGAATTGAGTACGAACTTCACATCAGGTACGTTCATTGTATTGAATTATTATATTTTTCGTCACACTTGCTCGTAAAGTAGAGCTTATTACATCGCTTTTAGGCTCATAATCCAAGCTATTATACACGCGTGCTTTTTACTTTACATTACGGCACTTGTACTATAATAGGTATAACCCGGTAAAGTCAAGTTTGTACGTGACTGCAATTAGACGTACGTGTACGAAGCACTCTTAATATAGCCGGGTAATACTTACAGTTTTTTTGTAATACCAACAAAGAGTTCTTATGCCGCTGAAGTAAATGTCAACCTGCGCGCGCATTACTGATTTGGGCGCCATTTTCCGCAAATGTTTGTTGACGTTTTCGCCGTGTGGTTGATTATTATCAAAAAATAATTGTTTTTTCCTCGCAAGTGTGACGAAAACAGTCGTATGGAACTCTTGTGCTATTAGTCATTACGCTCTCGGCTTTCTTATCGCGCTCGCCTGCGGCTCGCGCGCATAATACCGCCTCTAGTGTAATGACCAACATAGCACACTCGTATCATAATGTACTATTACGCTACTAGAGCTATTAGCTATTAGATTGTGAAAGTCGCGGGTAACCGGTCGATGTAAATGGCAGGTTGTCGAACAGTGTGGTGTTCAGCAGTGGACGTCTCCGGGCAATGAAGATGATGATGCTATTAGATCTCATGCTTACCTATGCTTGCATTTTGTAACAAAACATAAATTACTATAAATATTCCGAGCAGATACGCGAGTCAGAATAAGCAAACATTTTCTTTCCTTCGACTTAACACACTGCGTTTTTCATGGAAATTTTCTTCGGATGCTATCTGCGTAACAAATCATTTTATTGTCCTAGCGTACCCCTCGAAATGAGCTTTTTCCACACCATAAAATTAAATATTGCAGGAGGAAGAATAATTTTATCACAGCGTATTCTTATTTAGATTACTGAATGAGTATGGTGTAGTCTATTCATTCGCAATGAATGTTATTAAATTTTTTATTTTTTCTGAGATTTGTTCAGTGTTGGCGCAAAATTTTTTGTCCTCATTATTTGAATCTCCTATCTATTAAATATCCTGAACATTTTACCGTCGGTTTGGTGGTGAAGAGAGTCAACCTGTACATTACAAGTTTCGATAGAGCAAGTTAGAGAGTTATAAAAAAAGAAGTAGAGCAGTTATATAAAAAAAATAAGTCAACAACTTACAAACCGTAAATTATATTTTAATAAGATTGGTGCCGCATTTGCAAAATATATGAGTCTTGCTCATTAGTTAAAAAAATATACTCGTGTTAGTGTTAATAATTATTTTGCACTTAGCTCTCTTCACCACCAAAGCGATGTACTATACCCTCGAAGGTTCTTTGGGCAGGCCAAGTTATGGATTCACATACGCCATTGAATATCTATTCCGGACGTATGCAGGTTTTCTCAAGACGTTTCCCTTCACCGAAAGGCCTGTGGAATGAAAATTTGTACATAAACTCCGAAGAGCTTATTTATACAAGCCCGGAATACGAACCCACGATTTCACTATTTCACGTCAAGTGGTCTCTCACTAGACTACCACGGCTCAACTTAAGGATGCACCGCCTGACGGCTCGAACTCATTGGTGGGCGTGGCTAAAAAGCATGCTCTCTTCATCAAACAAAGTGTGGGAAAGGGAGAAAGAAAGAGAAATGAGCACGCAATTTTTGTTTTGTCGGCCTTTGGCTGCAGGATTATGTAAAAAAACTACTGGTTGAATTTATTCCAATTAAAGTTATATTAAATGCTGATGGACTAAACTATGCCGCTCGATAAATTATTTTAGAGTTTTCATACACCTTATGTTAACAATTTACGTCCAAAGTGGCGTCAAAAATTGAGCTAAAATACGAGATGTTTCCTGGCTTATAACTTTCATGTTTAGTAGGTTTTTACTTTCTTATCAATATACAATCCTATATAATGAAGAGACAAATAGATTTATTACTTAGTCTTGGACCTACAACATTACATATTGGAGTAATATTACTTCCCCGTTTATATGGAGAAGTGACCGGCTTGTTTACTCTTAACTCAACATGAGCCGTGCTAGTCTACTTCTTACTAAGCTATATTTTACTGACATATTAATAGTAGTAACTAACTAATCAATAAATGCATTTCTCGCAATCCAATCAATCCAATTCTCACAATGCAGGCAGAGGAAGCAATCCATTAGAATTCGAACACCTATCCAAGTTGAACTAAGCCCGTGATTAAATGTGCAATGCGAATCAATCAAGGCTTGATCTTCAGTTATCTGCAATTAATCTTCAAGTTTAGTCACAAACACCTCGAAACTTCCACCACGGAACTTGCGGCCAAACTTTAACGCCTAGATGTTTATTAATAGCAACAACTTATTGTGTAACTCAAACATTCGAGCAGGAAACGCAGGCGCAGCTTCAGATGGTAATTGAAAGAAAAGGGATTTCTTTCATCATTACTTTAACATCCTACTTCCTACTAATATTATCTATGTTAATAATTAATGTTTATATGTTTGTTACCTACAGTACTCAATCACGCTAAAACGACTAAAATAATTCGGATAATAGAGTAGCTAGCTTTTACGTTGGAATGACAGATCGGCTACTTTTTATACCAGGAGCTAAGCCGAGTGCACGCACTGCTAGTAACGAATTAAATATTCAGGCCTCATTTACTAACTTAGCATGGTTTACTGGTGCACAAGAGCGGATCCAGGGGGGGGGGGCATGGGGGTCATGACCCCCCCTGGGCTGGGTGTAGATCGACTACTGATAGTTTTTCTAGTTGTATAGGAATTGGAGCCTGACTGCTAGACATCGACTCGACTATATGACCTCCTCACCCCCTCCCCCCGTCTTAAAAGCTGGATCCGCCCTTGCTGGTGCACCACAATATCCGATGCACGCTTTATCTAAAGTACCTGTTGTAAGCTTATGTGAACTAAGTGCTTGCAAATTCGATAATGAAGTAGGTATCTCAGCGCGTTAAGACCGTCACACACGATGAAGATGTTATAATATTTAATAATAATAATAAATCGTTTATATCAGGCAACAGGAATTACTTCAAAAACATGGGCCCATAAATTATAAATACCTTACAGAACATACATATAAAATAATCTTAACTAAGACATTTTTTTCTGAGATTATCCTGGTATTGTCGCTTCCTGGTATGCGCCCTTGTGCTTCGCCGGAACCCGGAGCAAGTAGGACTTGAAGTTCGTGGTCCGAATAATCGACTCCAGGCACTGCAGCTGCACTACTGAGGACGTTTCCCCAGCCTTTTCTGTACGTACGTGTGCATATCTGCTCCTGACGTACTCGGGTCCACCCTCGAGAGGTACATCAGGAATGTCTGCTCCACAGCTTTCAGTTCCGTTGAAACGGCAGTGCCCCCTTTGTTAATGTTATGTTATGTATGTTAGAACATATTTCAATATCTCATACATACTCATACATTTCATTGACAGCACAAATGGCGAAGATAAATATTTCAAAATTGTATGGCGAGCGATATTTTATCATAACATGAAAAATTATAGCATCTTCGTCGTGTGTGACGGCTTTAACCTTGCTTACTATGCGTCGTTAGAAGTCTATAAGTAGTTGTTGTTGTTCTATATAACAGAGAGGTAAGTTTTAGTTTACTAAACTTTTATATTTTTTGGAGATGCTTTTAGAGGTAAATGTCGTCTACATTGACTCCTACGTTGCAAAGCACATAATACAGCTCTGTCTTTTGCTATAAAAGTTTTTTGATTGGCATGTTAGAAAACTCGGAAACCAATAGCTCGAAAGATACTCTAGTTCAAAGCACGAAGCTAAAACTTTTCACAAATTTCTAGGGTATTTGTAGGCAACTCATTGAAACTTAGGTATATATTAGGATAACGCTACTACACTACTACTATAACGCTACTTTACGTATAAAAATCCGTTCAAGAAAAAGTAATACATAGCAAAAAAAAAAATTGGGCCGAACATATTTCCGAGTCCGACAGTTCAGTCTTTTAATAGTCCAGTGCTGGACTTAGGTCAACCCTTGAAGGGCGATTGGGCTATTTCCACCACGCTGGCCTAGGCTAATATAGTATAACGCTACTTTACGTATAAAAATCCGTTCATGAAATAGTAACAAAAAAAACAAAAAAATATATGGGCCCGAACATATTTCCGAGTCCGACAGTTCAGTATTTTAATAGTCCAGTGCTGGACTTAGGTCAACCCTTGAAGGGCGATTGGGCCATATCCACCCAGCTGGCCTAGGCTGACCAGTTGCGGGTTGGTGGATACCATTTAATTTATTTTCCGGACGTACCTACCTATTCCCTCAACGAAGAAGTGAATAGTATAAAAATCAGTACATAAACTCCCAAATAGCAGATAGGTAAAATATGCTAACATCGGCAGTGGTTACATATTTGAGCCGTTTGGTGTTGAGACATTGGGTCCATGGGGAGCTCTTTTACATTTATCCGAGCGTCTGCGGTCGACGCAAAGGGTGACCAACGTGTATTTGGCCCAACGCTTAAGGCCAGGATATTCCAAATTTGAAGCAATTTTTTTATTCCGATCGATCATTAGTCTAAAGCTGTATCAGGGTGGGGCAAATTTAGCGGAGCAAATATATGGCGGTTACGCCGATTTGTGCGTGTCAAAGCTTCGATTATTGAAGTTTATCTCAGATTACTCGAAAAATATCCAAATTAAAATTTTTTCAATCATATAAATTTTCCAAAATACTGTCTTTATCTGTTATTTTTTTTTATGTTACTATGTGCTGTAATTAGGAATGACAACAGAAAAAAAAAAATAGGCACTGTTTCGGTATTTAAAAAAAAATACTTATACTAACGTCAATTCCATTACCACCAGGTGAACGTCTTGCTCGTCTCGTCACTTGATTGTATAAAAAAAAACTTTTATACTTTGACTTCCTAAAGGTTAAGTAACTTCAATACTGGCCACGTTATCGTACAGTCGTCTACCTCGCTAAGTGCCGACACAATGAGTTCGCGTCTAACCTCCCTCGTTTTCACGCGAACGGCAGTACAATAAAGCATTCCTCCCTTCCAGGCTCAGCTGTTTGGCCGAAGTGAGAGTGAACACAAGCATTTGCGAGAGCCCTAAACACTGGCAACAGTCGTCCATTCCTGCACCGTCTAGCCTTTAAGCTCTAACAGGTGATACAACTCACGTAACACAGGTGTTAATGGTCCGACGTTATTGTTCCGTAATTTGGGTGTTATCATAAACAAAAGATGTTTGTGAGAATGGCAGATACAAAACCATTGGCTGGACACACGCGTGTCCAGTCTGTTGTATCGGGTTGGTGAATAACCCGATTGCTTGTGGTGCTACCGCTTCGTACTACTGGTAGTAGCAGAGGCAGAGGTTACTTAGTTTTTCAGTTTTTTTTGGTAATAATACAATGCTTTGGAGCAATAGGGTAGAGACTGATGTTTAAATCGTTGAAACCAATAGCTTTGATGAAGAATTTAAGTAAATATAGTATGTTTATTGAAAAAATAATTTAAATCGGTTATTAATGTTCTGTATATACTTTAAACGCTTGTTTAAAGTTTTTGGTAGAGCCCACTCTGTCCCTTTCACACAAAACAAAAAATTACGTCACGTCTTACTTGTCAGAATATAATTTATATGGCGTACAGAGAAGTGACGTCAAGATTTGCTGTTTCGCCTCCCTGTCTAGCATGATGTTAAATTGCTTATAAGTTGCTTATTTTTAAACAGTTTTTTTTCATATTCAGCTATATTTATGGGCGACATTTTAATAAGACAATAAAAAAAACAGTCAGCCTATTTCGATTTAAGATTTTTGCAACGAAAATGTATTGCTTTTTATACTATTTGTAGAAACGTGGAAAAACTAATGAAATATATCATACAACAACGTAGAATAACGAGAAATACCTAATACATTTTTTTACCTTGCCAGAACGGCAGTAGGACGAGCAATCAGTGAAAAAAAAAACAACTTTAGCATCTCCTATCACAAGGTGAACCTAATTGGTCGGAAAACTACGAGCTTCTTAGTAAGTTTAGTAAACTTACTTCACGCCAATCCTCAATTATTGAACTTGACTGTGATTCATTTGATTGAAATACAGTAAAGACTTAAAATACTTGACTCTCGCAAATGCACAAAGTTCGACGCCATATACATCATAAAAGAAAATAAAAAAACGTGTCAGCTGAGACCTTATTTGTTTAAATAATATTGTTTTTTTTTCTTAATTATTGGCATCGCACGTTGTGCAATCTGCCAGTGTCAACGACTGACTTTTCAAGTTTATATAGTACCTAGTTATTATATGGAAATCTTTCCTCCGAGAGTATCAACAAGTCAAATAAGTCATGAAATCACAGTTAGTTACACGAAATTAGTCATAGTCGAGTCCAAGTCATGCCCTAGTAAAGTTGTGGCGATTTTACTATGAGCTTTTACGGAGTTTTGAAAACAGCACGAAAAGACATGTTTCACAACATTATATCACTTGCCCACACTCGAGCATGTAACTTAACACTCAATAAATAAAACACCACTATTTTTAATCATTAATTCGCGAAACACATAAGTTTAAGAAAATAATAGAATGCAACGACATTACTTTTCCGTGTTCCCGCCAAAACACCCTAGTATTGAATTTAGTTTTGTAGATACGAGCAGCGACAATGATAAGATGAATGGACGAGAAATAAGCGCACGGATTTTGCAGACTATTATGTTGAGCACCGGCTCTCCACTCGCTTCAGTCATACTCTGCCTTTGCGACATGCGAGCCGTACGATAAGACAATACAAACATCTAATACATGTACATGTGTTCTCTTTTTATCATGCAGTAATTAGATTCGCTATCTCTATTTTCCGGAAAATGTAATATGCATACTTTTAGCTAGGTATGCTTGATTGTGTTGTCTTATTATTTGATCGATTTGAAAGCGCTGGGCCCTTCCATTCCATTATCACCGTCGCTGGATACATTTATGAAATGAACATTACTTACATACAAACAAACACACACACAGATACAAAATTACATAGGTTGTTAAAATCATAACCTTACTTTTTGCGTATAGTCAGGTAAAATGCCTCTGTAAACCGCTGCTCATTTAATTCTTAGCATAGAGAAGCTAGCCTTGGCTGCTTGGTATGCGAGTTATGCCTTTAGGCTTTGCTTTGGTTAATATCAGCTATTCTGAATACCAAAACAGTGTTTACCGAAGCCGCTAGCGAGTCTAGGTAACGGCTCCTGAGGGTGCAGTAATTAAATTATAAACTTTTGTTCCGTCCTTTCGAAGGGTCAACTGAAGTAAACGCCATATCGTAAAACTTTATAACGTGCCAAATAAAGGGGTTAACTTTTACATTTGTTTTATGCTATTGCCGGCGAGGCAAGATTGTTAAATTGTTCGTAAATGGCCGAGGAGCTTTTGTTTGATCGGGAATTAAAATCGTTTAGATTCAGATTGCCTCGTTTGCAGGTTGTTTTAAAAATATATTTGAAGCGTTTCTAAAATTAATTTTGAAGCGTTACTTTTGAACTGAATCTAGTTTCTCTCATGTTTTAGTTCATCTTTATAGGTTTGTACCTTCATAATATTATATTAAATGTTCAAAAATGTAAAAAAAAACAACAGCTCCATACATTTTGTCCAAGGTCAATGAACTTATTGTACGGAACAGCTGTTTTTATTCTTGGTTTCAATTTTGGCCCCATATTAAAAGTTGTTCATACTGATGAGTACATAATTGTACATACCCTTCCCTTTTTTTTTAACTTTTTGTTACACTAGTATATTGGAGCTCTGTGGTACCTTTATTTGTTTGTTTTGTATACCTTTGAAATGTAAATTACCACACTTTATCACGATTAGCACAATTTAAACGTCAAGTCTTTGAAGTGATACTAAACTTATTCAAATAAAAAAGAGCCTTGACAGACCAACAGACAGAAAAACGGACAATGAAGTGATCCTATAAAGGTTTTTCCTTTATAGGATACGTTTATAGGTACGAAACCCTAAAAATTATCATATAAAGGCTTATATGATCGTTCGGCATATGGACCTGGGTATATCTTAAATCTGCATCCAGAAGCACTTGAGGATGGGTAGCAGCGTCCTCTTAGTTAACGGTGGTGAGCTTTCTGCGATCCCCAAGCTGCCTGCCAAGCGTGGGGATTATGGCAATTCCTCCCTAATAAGGGGGAGGCCTTCGTCCAGCAGTGGACGTCTTCCAGCTGATGATGTGAAAGGCTTAGGTCATTTTCCATATGCAGGTGGCTGCAGGTGGCTGCAGGTGGCAGTAATGGTACACATTTCCCATACTTCCTTCTATGAACTAGGCCAAAATGTCACATGGCTTTAAACACAAAATAATGTATAATATCTTAAAACTGACTTGCTATTGTTTTCTTTTATCGGCGTTTTCTTTCCTGTATTATTCCACAATAACAGAAACTTCCTGATCGTTGAGGGTTTTCCGGGAATTCCTATAACAGCGCTACTTTTACAGAATGCCGTCGAACCCGGAAAATACCAACACCAGTATACCATTACCAAAATTGCATTTCCGAACTTCTTTGTCACAAACGTAACGTCACAATTCGCCTCGTATAATTCAATTCCACTAAAATTCTTACAAAAGTTGCCCTTTAGCTAAATACCGTAAAAGTTTTTCTACGTGACCCCATCAGTAGAGTCCCAAAGGGTCCTGTGTGCTTTCGTTCCCATTTTATATAACAAAATGCTGTTTGTTTTATTACTGGTTTTAGTCGAGGACTAGGGTTTTATGTGTGGGATTCATTACTAAAGATGGAAATGCTTACGAAAGCGTCTTGGATTTACATAATTTATGTAGTACCTGCAAAAGCGAGGAGTGTTTTCGACGGAGAGCGTTTAGGGCTCAGGGTCATGAAAAATTTACATATTTGTGTTATATATTACTTTTGTATGTTACCCACTAAGCCTAGGAACTTCTTTTATTGTAATAAAATTTATGGTAAAAATGACTCTCATGATACGTCATCATGTTCTATATTTTTTTTTTTAATGCAATATAATAGCAGTTCCTATATGTTCGTTGTAGTTATACAATCAGATAAATTATTGGGTATGAAGAGATTTAACATCTAATATCTAAGGGTGAGGAGCGCCTTCTGCTAGTGTCAATAATTTTCATTTTCAAGTTTTATTTTTAGGAATCCAACTACGCTAATATTACCGCCTACCGTGCTTGCCTGCCTCTCCATCCGTCTATTCTATCCGAGCTTTACTGACCTAGATCTTGTGAATAATAGGTAGCCGGTTGAAATTCTCACAGCATATTCGTTACTATCGCGGATTACCTAGTACTTGTGGTGGTACGGAACCCTCGTTGTCCGAGTCGTAAGTACTAAGTAAGACTCGTACTTGACGGGTTTATTTTTTTCTACAATTTAATGGTTTTAATCTGAATAGTCTCGGATTACCAGGGAGAATCTAAGTATATAATATTGGTTTGTAGCAATCCTTTACATTGCTACGTAAAGCTTTGTCCAACATAAAATGTAAACAACTCTCTAACCTACAAATCTATTTACAAGCCGTCAACAGCTGCATATTATACTCTTATAATGAGGCACAGTACCCAGTCTTTTTTTTTGGACTAGATTATCGACTACACCCTCATCAAGAGCAGATAGATACGAAGTAAGCAACGATTAAGTAGAACCTACCCTATTAATAGGTATAATTAGCACTTTTTTCTAATTAGTTTAAATACATCTAAATAAGTTAACCAGAGGCATTTATATACTCGCAGCCTGGAAATCGTATTTGATTCCCGCGATACAGGCTTAGCCTAGTGCGGGAATTGCCATAATGTCGCATAACTTCCCCTCTCGTAAACATAAGCCTAATTTTATCTGTTAATTATAAATTATGTGTAAGCTTTATGTTTATGGAAATAAATAATTTTCCATTTTTAATTTTTCATTACAAGAAAACTTGCTTTTGCTACATTCGAAACGCCGCTGGCGCCATCTGCAAATAATTTGCTGTTGAATCTACTAATTATAGAAATAACTAAGAGTAAGATCCATCCCCGGACACACCGTCTTGAAGTTCTAACGTAGACTACTTCCAATAAATAAATCTAGTCCTACTGACAGTTATAATTTAAAATATCTGCAGACAACCAACACGTCTGAAAATCGCCGTGACCGAGCTATTATCAAAATCGTGACTATTCCTGACCCCATCGCAGATGGCCGACCAATTGACCGGCTCCGCATTATGTGCCGAACCTCGCCTAATGCTGGTATTAGCCGTATTCGATATAACCCGACCCGACAGATGGTAAGCGGCCGGCGTATTGCTTCGATATTGCTGGCCTTTATGAACTACAAACAGTTTAGAGAACACAAACAATTAAACACTAGGGTAAATTATTGAGATTTTATTTAGTAATTTTCTTATACCCGTATTCGCTCCGCGTAGCGGGGCAAAAGTAGCCACTTTAGCCTAGCAGGCACGTAAAACATTTAGTAACACATTTCAATATTTTGTTTATAAAGAGGTCAACCCCGTAAATAAATGAAAAAAAAATGTACATCGCGCACACAATTTACTATTTGTTTTTTTTTGTTAAATTAACAAGAAGACGTATCAGAAATGTAAAAATTTACCAAACCAAGCTTTACCCATTTTTAATCAGAAAACCTATCTACACCTATCTTATACTCCACAATTAGGTAAGTATTTGTAAAGATTATTTCCTTTCCAAAATATAAACGTTAAAATTACTATGTAAACCTTTACATTTTTTAAGCTTTACTTTTTAAAAAGCAACGTTCACACAAGCGACCCTCAAAATTATTCATTTGACCAATGGGTATATTCATCTGTTCTTTTGATACCCCTTTGCAATTAAGACCGCAAATTTTTGCGTGTTATCCTTCCATAAAGATAAAATATAAGACTTTATGCACACGTCCGGCTATGAACACCGTACATATTAATCTAATACTGTTTGTTTGTCCAACCCTTAACACGTTTCACAAACAAGGGGATGGGATTATGACGTTACGTTAATTGACACCGTTATTTCGGAAACCTAGCATCGGTCCCTTGTTTCGTGATGGTGCATGCTGATTAGTATTTGGTAATCCTTGGGATTACGGGAAATGCGACCCTTTCATACTTAGCAAGCTATACAATGTGTAACAAAAAGGTTCAACAATACTGAAAAGTATGTATGTACTCATCATTATGAACAAGTTTTACTATGGGGCCAACCCTGAAATCGCGAAAATAAAACAGCTGTTTCATACAAAAAGTTCATTGACCTTAGACAAAATGTATGGGTCAACTGATTATTACTTTCACGATTTCAAGATTGGCCCCATAGTAAAAGTTGTTCATAAAAATATAACCTTTTTGTTACACATTGTATACAATGTGTAACAAAAAGTTTCAACAATACGAAAGGGCATGTATGTACTCATCATCAAGAACAACTTTTACTATGGGTCCTTTTTGTAACACATTGTATACAATGTGTAACAAAAAGGTTCAACAATACTGAAAAGTATGTATGTACTCAACATTATGAACATCTTTTACTATGCCACCATCCCTCAAATCGGAAAAAAACAGCTGTTTCATACATTTTGTCCAAAGTCAATGAACTTTTTGTATGGAACATCTAAACATTATTTCGCGATTTCAGGGTTGCCATAGTAAAAGTTGTTGATAATGATGAGTACATACATACCCTTCAGTATTGTTGAACCTTTGTTAAAGTAACCTGAAACCAAATTAATTTAACCTGTAAAAAAATATGCGATGCCCTAAGACTTAGATATCATCGCATAGTATTTTCGTAACGTTTGAAATGAAACGCGCAAGTCTGTTTTCGAAGTTTATTTATAGAGAGCGTCTAGACACAAGTCAGACTCCCCTCACCCCTGTTACGTTTTGCCAATTATTGTACTTGAAGAGGAAACTTTAATCTGTATTGAGTGATGAAAGCAGCAGATTCTGACGACGTGAAGTGTACTTATTGGGCACACGTCAAATTGCGCGATGTATTTGATGAATTTGATTTCTTATACAACTGAAAAAATGAGGGAGCTAAATCCTCCAAGGAAACAAGATACAGGCTGTTAGTTTGTAGTATAATACCGTTATCCTTCTAGGATTTCATTGTACTCATCATTATGAACAACTTTTACTGTGGGACCAACCTTGAAATCGCGATAAAAATATCTGCTGTTCCATACATTTTGTCCAAGATCGATGAACCTTTTTGTATGGAACAGCTGTTTTTTTTCGTGATTTCAGGGTTGGCCTCATAGTAGAAGTTGTTCATAATGATGAGTACAATGATATCCTAGAAGGACAACGGTGTTCAAACTAACATTCTGTATAATACGCTTTTAAAAAAAAACATCCGACTTAAATTTCGACTACCTGGATGACATCTTCATATTTTCCAGTAATTTTGATTTCATAACCAAACTACTGAACCGATTTCGATAAAAATATATATATATATAGAATCACCTCTGAAGTATTACTTACCAAACAAAAAAATAATCGTCAAAATCAGTTCATAATTGACAGACTAATCGCGAAACATACATACAAAAAAAAGCATGCAGTCGAATTGAGAACCTCCTTTTTTGAAGTCGGTTGAAAATAAAGAGGCGAATAAATCAAGCTGGAGCACAACTGTTGCCTATGAAAACCTTGAAAATAATTTATCTGCTCCTAGGAGAATTTGAGCAGCTTAATAACTGCTATCTTACCCTTGTGTCGTCTGTTGAAATGTTAGCTTCGTGTCTGAAAAACTAAAAATAATCAGTATTAGATCAGTCTTCAGTTTTCAACCGACTTCAAAAAAGGAAGTTCTCAATTCAACTATATGTTTTTTTTTGTTTCTATGTTGACTCAATAAACCTTCTCTAAACATAAAAATGGTATTAAAAAGATATTAAATCGCTTCTGAGAATTTTCTAAGCTATTTATAATTTAATTGCTATCCATTGAAGTGAAATAAAGGGAAGTACCACAAGACTCGTAACATATACGGCAATGTATCACAAGAGATCGTATTTTACGGTCTTCTAAATTTATTATACCGTGAGAACGAGAGCGTCTAACGCCTTGAGAAATAATAACAGACGATTTATATGACCGCAACGTTGACGGCAGAACATCCCTTAGTCTTGAATGGAGAAAGAAAGGAAGATGCCGTATCAGGAATATCAGTTTCCATATACTGGGTGAACGTTTTAACTTCAGGAAAAATAAGGTGTAGTTGTACTCATCATGAACAATTTTTAGCATGGGGCCAACCTTGAAATTGCGTAAGAAAATCTGCTGCTCTATGGTAAAATTCCTTGGTCAAAATGTATGGAATAGCTTATTTTTTTCACGATTTCTGGATTTGCCACATTCTAAAAGTTGTTCATAATGAAAACGTTCACCCGGTATAATTATATTACAGCTAAAACGAGTGTTAAAATAAACTTAAGTTCAGCCTCCTAATCTTTAGGCTTATAGCTACTTTGAACTTTTTTTTAATTATGTGGGTTATATCGGTGACGGACTGGATTTCCCCCCTGAGCGAGACGTCAGAACCCAAAATGCCCGTTTTTTTTAAATTTAAATTAAAATTGATCATCTTAACTAGCTTTTTGTCTTGCAATACATGTTGGCTGAGCGTTGCCGAGTAAGTAAAGTTCAGTTGCAGTTCGTATAGGCTGAGTGGCCAGCCCTAGTGTCAGAGTTAATGTGCCGCCCGAAGGCCTCTGACATGGCTGACGGTTGTTGTTATAGAAACTAGAACAAACAACCGGGACCAACAATTTAACGTGTCATCCGACCCACGGTAGCGCTCAGAAATAAATGCCACTCACGGTCACCCATCCGAAGACTGACTGGACCGTCCGTTGCTTAACATCGGTGATCGTTTAGAATCACCTAGACAAGCTACGCCACGAGAGCGTTGCCGAGTGAATTTATATTACTAGCACATGGTGTCATTAATTATGAAATGCTGTTCAAACCAAACTGACGCTGTCTTCATTGTTACGCCTCAGTTTACGTCAGTGATGCTCCGTCTATCTTTCTTCTTCGTCCTAGAGTCTGTGGTAAGTTTTCGCTGAAAACCGGAAACTCCTAGCTTTGTCCTTTTGTCATTTCACAAACAATTAGAACAGGAACTTCTTTCTCAGCTGATTTAATAACAGAGCGGTGGAAGTTAAGTGAAATTGTAGTAGATAGGTAGAAGTTTTCTAGACTTACTCCGTTATGTTTCTTATTATGCCGTATAACGTTTTAAAAGTCTTTCGAACTACTTCTTACTTACATATTCACTGAAATATTGGTCGTCGATCATGAATATAGTGAGACCAGAATATAAAATACTTTCCTAGATCCTTATCATTAGGAATGTAGCGCTCGTGGCGTAGCTTGTCTAGGTGATTCTAAACGATCACCGATGTTAAGCAACGGACGGTTCAGTCAGTCTTCGGATGGGTGACCGTGAGTGGCATTTATTTCTGAGCGCTACCGTGGGTCGGATGACACGTTAAATTGTTGGTCCCGGTTGTTTATTCTAATGTCTATAAGAACAACCGTCAGCCATGTCAGAGGCCTTCGGGCGGCACATTAACTCTGACACTAGGGCTGGCCACTCAGCCTATACGAACTTACTTATTACAAAGATTTAAAATGAAATCCCTAAACTTCGACAGGCTAGAAGAAGTGATCATATTATTTTTAATCTATTTTTAATGATATATATTTATATCTAAAGTTATTTACTTATACACAAACACAACATGATCAAGATAAATTATAAATATAAATTCTATCCAGTAATTAATAATTGAGTCGAGTCGTCTTTTAAGCCAAAACTCTAGTACTCACTATATTTTCGTTATTTCGTTTAAACAAACCTATATCGGACCATAATCAACCATAAACGTTTAACGTTTATAACCGTTTACTGCTAATTGCAATACCAGTAACTTTATTTAGGCGTCGCACGAGGAAGATCACTAAACCTTATACTCTTTGCTTAAAATACCCGAAAAAATAATATAAGGGCAGTGTAGCGCGGCCGGGCTACGGGAAAACAATTGAGTAACTGATAACTTTGAAAAGTTATCAGTAATTTTTAAAAGTAGCCAGTAACTTTGAAAAATATCCTGTTACATATTTCAAGGAAAGTTTAATAGACGTCTCTGGTGTTATCCCTAGCCCTAGACTTTATTACCTCCAGACGCCAGAGGTTAGCCGGCAGCGTGATGGATAACTTATCGCCACTGCGACGTCAATAACTGATCCAAATTGATTGAACGGTGACTCAATCCCTCCTAGTCTATATTGATGTCGAGGGACAGACATAGGAAACATCCTAGTTATCCTTTGTAAAGAGAGATCTAGATCCTCCAAGTTTGTAAGTGATGTCCATAATCGATTTATACACAGAGAATATCTTCTCTCCTTCTATATCTTCGCATATTATTCCATAGACAAGAATTTGCTTTATTTATTGAGATAAATAAAGTCTTATTCAGTTAAGGCGAAAAAAACAGTGAATTACAACATAACAACGTAAATAATTACGAATGAATACTCGTAGTAATTACACACAGCAATACTGTTGTTGTTGTTATATTAATAAGTTTATGCTGTAAATAAGGATATTTTCAGTTTAATTGCCCCACTTGGTTTTATATCTTCAAAGGGTAATATTTTAGCTTGAACTGTTTTACTTATTCAATCGGTTATATAATAATACGCTTTAAAAAACAACCGACTTCAACTTCGAATACCTGGATGACATCTTCATATTTTCTAGTAATATTGATTCAAAAACCAAACTACTAAACCGATTTCGATAAAATTTATATGGAACCACGTTTGCTGTATTACCTACCAACCAAAAAAAACATCAAAATCAATTCATAATTGGCGGAGTAATCGTGTACATACATACAACAAAACATATAGTCGAATAATTGAGAACCTCCTTTTTTGAAGTCGGATGAAAATACCATTTGTTTTCGTATATCTCGTACATGACATTAAATAAAACCATAAGTTGCTATTTTCGAGTAGTGGTAGTACAAAATAGAAGGGTTAAAATAATTTAAAAGAAACTTAAATTATATCTGATTACAATTTTTTTTTGTTTAAGCTTATTCTTGGTTGAATGGTTATTTTCATAATCTGTTGCTTACAAAAATATAAATTTTATACTTACATAATCTGCGTAGCTCTGTGGCGTAGCACGTCTACGCACGTAGACTGATGTAATAAACGAAAAATGAGAAGATGAGTACTGCTAGTTTTATACCTATCAAAATTTTACAACGCTGACCAGAATAAATAATATCTAATATTACGTAACACAGATAAGTAGGTAATGTTTACTGTCCATTTTACCCTCCTAATGATGTCGGTTCGTTAGTGAATTTATTCGTCATTGACACTTTGAACTGAGTCATCGTATCGTGACCAAAATAAATCTTTTTGCTTTTTAACGACGACGGCCTAATTAATAAAAAGGGCAGTTGGCACCCAATAAGCTTTTAGGGGTGTATTCTTTATCAGTATCATTGTTTGAATGAGGCGATGTTACATTTTTTGTTGAAAGAGATTACAGTTGTATATGTAAAGCAGTGACTGAATTTAAAACCTAGTGGAGTTTAGATGATCATCAGATCTGTATAACCCGTCTCCGTCCGTATTTCTGTGTGTATGTGTGTGTGTGTCGATGAGTGTCTCGTGTCTGGGGCTGCTACACGGGCCGGCAGCGTAACAGAGCGTCCTCTCGGTTAACGGCAGTGAGCATTCTGCGATCCCAAGCCGCCTGCCAAGCGTGGAGTTTATGGTAACACCCGTCTATTAAGGGGGAAGCCTTCGTCCTGCAGAGGAAGTTTTATTGCTGATGACGTACATGGGCTGGTACTGGGCGTTACCAGGCCAAGGTCACGAGGTCTGAGTTGGTCTGTCGCCGATCGTTTAGACAGTGATCCGTGATCCGATTATACCACGGTCTCAGCAAATAATAATAAAAAGCTTTTTAAAAAAAAACAACCTCAAAAAAAACATCGAATACCTGGATGACATTTTCATATTTTCTAGTCAATTTGATTTAAAAACCAAACTACTGAACTGATTTCGATAAAATGTACATGGGACTACTTCTGAAGTATTCCCTACCAAACAAAAAAAGAATCAACAAAATCAGTTCATAATTGGCGGAGTAATCGCGTAACATACAAAAAAAAACACACTCGAATTGAGAACCTCCTTTTTTGAGGTCGGTTGAAAAGAAATTGTTTTGTGGCAACTTTATTTACTGCATAGATGTATGTACCTATCATTGCACAAGGGTTCTATTCTAATATCGCTGTACACTCCGACCCACGTATTTACTTACGAGGGGTAGATTCTGCACGTTCGTAATCCGTATCATCTGCTACTGGATAGGTAATTATTTAAAAGGGAACTATTACGAACCGCACGTAAGTCCAAACGCGTGGCGTGCCCCTAATTTTGCGACCAATCTTTGATTGTGAGGGTGACCATGATTTATGATGTAGGTAGTTGACCTTCGCTTATTTTGCTTATTAAATTATAACATAATCGTTACTTTAGTCGTTACTTTTTATTGTTATTTTTGTATGTTAATAATTATTATCGATTTACAGGTTGATCATCATTATTTTGTTTCAGGAAAATATTACATTGAAACAGCTTGAAATCATTATTTGTTTTATTAATAAATTGCTTTCAGGTTTAATTGACATTTTGTTTGAGGTTTAATTCTTTTTTGTTTCAGGTTAGGTTCAATTTCAATTAAAGTTGATAGTTACAGTAGGTTTTGGTGTGTCCTTTCATCCTATAAGTACTCGAAACTATATTACAGCGGAAAAACACTAGAAATTAAAACAAATTTTGGTAACATAATCGAAATAAAACAAAACGGCACGGACGGCAAAAGACCGGACGGTTTGACCCTGGTGCCGTGGAAGAACGGCAGGTGCCTAGTATGGGACGCCACTTGCGTCAGCACTGTCACCGCCAGCCACCTGGGCCGCACCGTTTGCTCGCCGCCTGCTGCAGCGGAGGATGCTGCTAGCAAAAAGAGCTTGAAGTACGCGGCGATGGAGTCCAAATACTTTGTTGTTCCGATCGCCGTCGAGACGAAGGGCTGTTGGGACTCTGCGGCCAAAAATATGGTTTCAGAAATAGGTCGTAGGATAAGAGTGGCGACTCCCGCTCCGGCTCGTACCTGGTGCAAAGGTTAGCCATTGCTATCCAACGCGGCAACGCGGCCAGCGTTATGGGCACCTTTGCACCAGGTACGATTACTGGTGGGTTATTTATTTAGTTTAAGGCTTTAATATGTGACATTAATATTTGAAATTATTATTATTTTATTTTTTATTTCTGACATTGACATTTTGATTCATAAATATATAATTTGTATACCTATAAATAATAATAATATTAATTAATTAATTCTGCACCTGACGTGTAAATGATGTTTACCAATAAATAATTTTAGTTAAAAAGTGTTTTATCTTCTCTTTTCATACTCAATTAGTAATCGAAAGAAATTGACAAAAAACTTTGTAACTATAACTCGCTTAAAAAAACAACCAACTACAACTTCGAATACCTGGATGACATCTTCATATTTTCTAGTAATTTGGTTTAAAAACCAAACTACTGAACCGATTTCAATAGAATGTATATGCGACCACCACTGAAAAATTTACCACCTGAGGAATACCTACCAAAAAAAAACCATTGAAATCAGTTCATAATGGGCGGAGTAACCGCGTAACATACATACAAAAAAAAACTGTTGAATTGAGAATCTCTTTTTTTGAAGTCGGTTGAAATAGGTTTTAGTGTATTATCCATAATATGACGGAAATTAGCTTTAGTTCCGGTTTAAAATTTGATCTCACTATCGAATGATCTAAAGTAATGCTAGTCCAGTGATAGTGTGTGGACTTTATTACTACTCAAAGTTCTGGGTATAGCTGCAATGGTCATGGACACTTGGACAGGACTTTATTTTTTTCCTTCAGAGGAGCACCTAATTCATCTCGTTATAAATTTTACGGTAATACGGTATGTAGGAATGGTAATAAATGACAATAATTGATTACCGTAAAAATATGATGACATGTGTCATGCATATTTTTTTTATAGAACAGAATAGCTTTATGTACAAATACTAGTACTCGAAGTACTGATTGACATTTGAGGTACCGACAGACGGACAACGAAGTGATCCTATAGGGGTTATTTTTTTTCCTTTTAGGGTACGGATCCCTCAAAAACAACCCAGACTCATACTTAAATGAAGTGCCCACTGGCCCAATAATCCATCAATCACAGCACTCTATTTTCCAGATACGGCACGCTTGGTTTCCCTACTCCTACATACGAAACATAGCTTCAGTAAATTTTACATTAATACAGGATGAGTCAATGAAATTTATTGATTTGAACTAGAATTATTGCTAGGTTTAATTTAAAGTATTGGATCATAACCGCCTTATGCATAAAACACTAAAACGTATTACAAACCTTTACATTAGTTAAAAGGTGCTTTGTCTTTTTTTTTTAAACTCAATTCTTATTCGAAAGAAACTGACATAATACGCTTTAAAAAAATATATTACAACCTACTTCAAATTCGAATACCTGGATGACATCTTCATATTTTCTAGTAATTTAGAAAACCAAACTACTGCACCGATTTCGATAAAATTTACGTGTAACACATATACAAAAAAATAATACATGCATTCGAATTGAGAACCTCCTTTTTTGAAGTCGGTTGAAAATACTTTTTAACTAAAATAGGTTTAAAATAATTTTGGTGCTTGCATAAATACGGTTAGTGTTTAGTGATTGCACCACTAGGCTAGGCGTGAAGTAATTTTTTTGATTGATTTGATGTAATTTTTTTATTCATATATTATTATATAATTATTCTGGTATTTTTTTCTTCAATATCGTATACAAACCACAACTTTCGTATGTTTAAATATTGTTTGTTTGGCTAAAATATTCAGACAAGTAACTTTTCGAGAAAAGGAGTAGGTACCTAATGCATTTGTTTTAGTTTCTGAATTCTGCTTTATAACAGGTAATAATTATGTTTATCACTGGGACTTAATCGCGCACAAATAAATTTTATTTTATTTACCAAAAAAAAAAAAAAAATTTTGCGCGATTATGTCCCGGTGATAAACATAATTATGTGTTCAAATCGCGAAAGTTTAAAAGTTTCAACAGGTAATAATTACTAATCATTACATCTACTAAGACGACGATTTTTTTTAAATGATTTCATTGTTGATTACTACTTAGATTTTTTTTAATTATTATTACCTAGGCGCATTAGGTATACATTTAGGAATACTATTGTTAGCAAATTACCAAATTGTTAATTACCTAAAACTACTTATTTTCAGCACTTTGTCTACCTTACAGACAATACTCTGACAGCACACAATTTATTCCTAATACCTTTGTAAGTGTTGTTCCGCAACACTAGCTCCATTGTTATCTGGTACGGGACCCGTCTGCAATTTGCGCATCCCCTTGTAAAAGATTACATTGTAATGCGAACATCGATTTAAAAAAATGTATTCAGCCTTTTATAACGAGGGTAACTCGTACCTTTTGTCGATAGATTTTTCGGGTGTCACATCACTAACTGTTGTCATACAACACTAAATTGGAATTCATGAACTGTGACTTTTTAATTGTTTGAAAATTGTTTGGATGTTTTGAAGCCACCAATTTGTTACAGTTGACTGCTTTTAAATAGGTATGTGGTTGAACAGTTTATGCGAAACTGTATATACAAGGTGTAACAAAAAAGTTCAACAATACGAAAGGGTATGTGTGTTATTATCATTATGAACAACTTTTACTATGGGGCCAAACCTGAAATCGCGAAAAAACATATCTGCTGTTCCATACAAAAAGTTCATCAACCTGGGACAAAATGTATGGAACAGCTGTTTTTTTTTCGCGATTTCTGTGTTGGCCCCATAGTAAGGGTCAACCCAAACGTACCACAACCACACCACATCGCAGCAGCAAAATGTGGCGACGCTGTGGCTACGTGTGAATAGTGTCGCTGCAGCTAGTTGCAGTTGCGTTGTGGTACCGACAAAATGTCGATGTGGTTGCGTTGTCTCTAGTAGTTGCGATGTGGTTGCGTCTTGTGCAGACACAGTTCGACTCTGGCATGAGCAGCTTCGACTCTCTGAGCGCGCACTGTCGTTGCGTCGACGCAACGTTGTAGCTGCGATGTGGCCGGCGGCTATTTCACTGTGTAGCTGGTGGTTGAGTTGTGGTTGCGCGGTCGATAACGACGGCAACATATGGTACGTGTAAAATCTATTATTGATTTTCAATACAAAATATGCGCCCGACCACGTGTTGTGGTTGTGGTACGTGTGGGTTGACCTTAAAAGTTGTTCATAATGATGAGTCCAACATGCCCTTCAGTATTGTTGAACCTTTTTGTTACACATTGTATATCAATTGGTTTGAAGAAAATAATGGTTCTAAGATGACTTAGTGCCCGGATAAAAAAATACAGGGTGAAACTGTATACAGACAGGGTGAAACTGAACTCATTAGCAATATCTTAGAGGGGCATGGAACTCATCGCAATTTAAGTTTTACTACGAAATAAACGAGAAAATCTCTACAACCCAAGTGACTCTGAGGGTTTAGATATTTTGGTTACGACTAGCCTACTAAAAAAGGCACCTACCTACCTACCTGGCTACCTATTTTAACCGACTTAAAAAAAGAAGGAAGTTCTATTTTCGACGGTATGTACGTTTTTTTTGTGTAATGTATGTTCACCGATTACTCCGTCAATTTTAAAATATATCTTTTTTTATTTGAAAGGGTATACTCCCGAGGTCTTAAATAAAAACCGTTGTTTTTTTTTTAAAGTTACTTGTTGATGATCTGAAGATACCTATTTGAATGTATTGGAAGCGAGCTAAGTAAATAAAATAAATACACAAATTTTTAATACATTTATTTATTTTAATATAAAACGCATTTTCAGTATCACTTTCGTGTTCAACATCAACATACATGAAGCTGACATACATTCATACAAAATAACAGTACTTAAGCTTAAATGTGCCTATTTATATAAAATGCAGCTTGAACAATGCACATGAATTGCAATAAATACAAATACATAGTCATAGTTGTGCTTCCGTTAACTTATTTGGTTCTGGAAAGTCTGTAAAAAATGCAATCGGTAACTAATCTATATGATAAAGCTACGTTTACACTTCATCATCATCAGTCAGAAGACTTCCACAGCTGGCCAAAGGCCTCCGCCTTAATAAGGAAGGGGTTGCCATAATCCTCACGCTTGGCAGGCGTCATTACATTAAAAAAAACTTTGGGGCGCCGCCGTCCTAAAACTGCATCCAGAACCACCGGATGACGCGCATGTTCTCAGCTAACGTTGAGAGAATCCTGTGATCCCCAAGCCGCCTACCAAGCGTGGCGATTATGGCATCTCCCCCCTTTTAAAGGGGAGGCCTTCGTCCAGCAGTGGACGTCTTTTATCTGACAATGACACCCCTGCCGCTATATTACGGATATCGACGATATCCTAACCCCTATTATTATTTGCTTTTATGCAGAGCAAGAGATGTGGCATGTTTTGGAACACTGATTATAGGTACACATTAATCTGTGCATACAACTAAAAAGGCTTATGAGCCTCTTTGCAGGTTTAATTTTCTTTGTTCATGCAACTGAGTGACGAGTTATCTCCTTCGCCTGTTGTAAGCGTCATTAAACTTGCTTTCGACAATTCTAATGGTATTCCATTATGCAGTAACGTACTGCCCTCGTTACCACTAAGTAAATAGGGTTAATGTAGACGCCACATTATTTTTAACAGACTATTTTTTTTTAATGTATGTTACGCGATTACTCCGCCATTTATTAACTGATTTTAATGTTTTTTTTTTGTTTGGTAGGAAATACTTCAGAGGTGGTATCATATAAATTTTATCGAAATCGGTTCAGTGGTTTGGTTTTTAAATCAAAATTACTAAAAAATATGATGATGACATCCAGGTTTTCGAAGTTAAGTCGGTTGTATTTTTTTAAAAGCGTATTATCGACTGTATGTACGTTTTTTTTATGTATGTTCACCGACTCCGTCAATTGTAGACTGATTTCAAAAAATATTTTAATTTTTAAAGGATATACTCTCGAGGTTGTCCCAATATTCATTTGAAGTCGGTTGTTTTGTTTTTAAAGTTACTTGTGTTATGATCGTATCGATTGCAATTTTTACAGACCTCTTAGGAGCTTTGTCAAGCCTTTTTTAATATCTATCCTAATTAGGTACCTACTAAATAAGTATACTTAGTCAATCTAAGTGTAGGAATATTTTAAAGTATAAATGGCTTGTCATTTACGTAAATAATTAAATTGTATAAAAAAATATTAAATTTAAGACTGATACAGTGTTAATACAATTATACAGGAAGCGTATTTATTAAGTAGACTATTCTGATACTCTTATATAGGAAGCGGTATCTTGTATAATCAATCTAATTAATTAAATTAAAATTAATAGATTTAATTTTTAATTTAATCAACTTACCAAACTACAAATTAAAGTATGTTTTTAATTCAAACTTAATTTCTATTTAATTACTTATTCAACAGCGTATGTCTATTCCATTATCTTAGGATTTTATTTCAAGTAAGTAGTATACTGGTTTTTATTGAATAAAACCAAGATTTAACACTTTTTTCTATCAGAACTTAGTAAGTAGTACAACAGAATAGACATCAATCTAACTGCATTTTTTTAGGGTTCCGTAACAATATATTGTTATATTAGAACATTTATGGTAAGACTTGGTCGGTAAGGTGTATCTCTGTCAGTCTGTTAGTCAAGAGCTGATTTTCTCAGAAAGTCTGAGAGATTTCGACCGGATTAGGTTAGATACTGTTATCTCAGAGTAATATCATTTAAAAGTAAAGTTAAATAACCAAGTAGGCTAGAAGGTTTCATACCCTTAACAAAGAATCAGGAACTGAACCCTTGACGAGCGACTTTTCCCTCTTTAGCTAATTTATATTGTCATCCTTCTCGTTACTTTTACTGATTGTTATTTTTTGCGGAATGTCTTGTCGTTAAAATTGTAGAAAATTAAAATAAACTATTATGTAAGTAGTTGTCATTAAAATTAGTATATAATATGTATTTACAAAAGTATTTGAATTTATTTACAGTAAATACTACGACCTAAAAGGTACATAGACATAATACTTACCTAATTAATATAATTTTAACTATCAGATTTTATGACTGATGTAAGTAGGCAAATTCGGTTGGTAAGTAAGTGCTAAAAAATTAAGTAAATTACATATAATATTCTAGGACAAACACAAATATAATATAAAAATGCTAATGTAAAATAAAATGCCAACATTATTGATTGTGTCAAAAATACTTACGTTACATAATAAAAACTAACTTTGTGACATTGTTTTTTTAATCAAACTTATACGTTGCTTTTATTTTATATTATACAATCAACACAAAAACAAATTGATTTAAAGTTATATACACTTAACTTCTAATGTAAATTACCCTCATATTGACAAAAATAGAAAGGTACATTATAATACTTTCACTATAGAAGGCACGTGTTGTACCTTTTGAAGCAGGAAATTTATAAGTCTATAGTAATATAGTATAGTAAGTTTCTGGTTATACATACTATGAAGATACATATTACTGTAGAAGATTACAAATAGTTCTAATGTTATACAAAAATATATCATGTAGCAAATGTGATGATATAAATTTAAAGCCGATTTTATAATCTTTTCATTTTGGCAGTTTAAATACTGGTCGCGCTCTGCACAAGACACAAGCATACACCTTTAATAATGTCAGAACTAAAAGTCTTATTATACTCATAATTATAATTAATATGATTTTAATCGAAGCAGTTTGAAGAAAATGTTCTAATGTCATTTAAACTGCTGAGTTTTTGCCAATAATTGGTCCTCCACTAGTAGCGTATACTCTGTGACCGTCGAACTCAACTGAAGAATTTCTCTTGATGCCGTCGTCAGTGTCCTTGAGCGGTTCCTTCTCATCCCTGTTAAAATTTAAAAATAAAAATTAGTCTACAATATTAGAGTCGTTAAATTAAATTATAGCACAATATACACATTCTACTATGAGTTAAGAGATAATGTTACTGACCAAGAACATTACAGCATAGCAAATATACAAAAAGCGGCTGAAAAGATTATTCAGAAACCGAAGCAATAATTTACGCACACAACAGAAAATAACATAAAATGTACAAAATAGTAGTAGTCTAGTGTCATATTACAGAAATCAAATGAAATGTTAAGAATCTTACACTGGCGTGGTCGGTATATAACTACTCATGGTGGAGGCAGCGTGGAGAGAGACAAAATGGTTATGTTAGTGGATAGTGCAGCATATTTATTTTTAAAAATTTACGAAGGTGTTTATTATGGTTTGGATCAAATTATTAATACAAAGGGATACACAGCATTACAAAAATAATAAACCAAAAAAACTTCAAAACCGTCGTAAGAGATGTTCCAGATTTGAGACAAGTCTTTTCAAGCCAAATTTATAATAATTATCCATTTAGTACCTATTCCATTTATAATTAAGTGACAGTTGCAAATTATTGGTTTTATATACACTACAATTTACAATTTAATTTTAAAGCACAATTACACTACAGCCATTTTCACACTACGGCATAACGCCAAGCCCTGCAAAGTTCTCTGTACAGATAAATTTACAAATTGGTTAGGCCCAGGCATTGCAACCAAAACATTAAAGTGTACTTTGTGACACAGGCCAAACCACATCCGCACAAACATAGCATGCAGGCAATCTATGGCAGTAGTGGTGCCTTACGTCGGGGTGGACACGAGCTTGACCGGCGGTGGCAGTGGCGCGGGGGAAGGCGGCGCGCGCGGCTTCGTGCTGCAATAAGGGAGCGGGAAGCGCCAACCGTACAGACTAGCGGGCAGAAACATCTCTAATCGACACACAACAACGAAACAAGGGATTGGACATGGACGATAAAAACAATAACAAAGACAATTGTTAAGATGAAGTGCTATCTGATGAAACTGATAGTATTAATTAGAATATGAATGTTGATCTGTTAACACATAAAGATCAACGAATAAAAGTCGACGAGAGCCAATATTTACCTGCCAAGCTTTGCTTCATCTTCTTGGTGCTTCTTGCTACGTCGGCCACAAATAGTTGCGATGACACCTTGTCGCCTGAAGCACAGCAGCAGGAGGTCCACAATGATGAGGCAAATGAACACTCCAGCCAGAGCGAGTCCAATGATTGCGCCACTTGACAACAGTTGTGATGGAGCATATCCAGATCGTTCGACACCTGACCAAATACAAATCACAAGTTATATAGTGTCACATTTTTTAAAGAGCAGTAGTATCAAGATTATTTTAACTTTGTGGTTTAACATAAATGCAGCGTACTAGGTATCTACTGCTCTTTCTATTGTTAGTTGTACGCATCATGTCAAATAAGCTGGAGATGTTAGATGAGACGAGAGCGACTGTAACAAATTCAAAATTGTGCTTATGTATAAAAATGAACGGAAGTCTAATGGCAAAGGTATTTGTTACAATCAGAAGAGCTCATGGTGAACAATCATAAGGAGTGCTTTCAGATCAACAAAACGTGCACCCAATCACCAATGATACGAGTAATTTATTTTTTAAATCTGTAAACTATTCTAATAGGAATATCAAGATTTTGATTCGCATAACAGAAAGCTCTCCAGTGAATGAAATGGGGTTTGAATTAAAATGAATGACAGGATATGAGAGAAAGATGATGCATAAATCGATAAGTACCTTAAAATTAAAGATAATAATTTGAAAGTAAGAAAAGTTGTCAAGATGCAAACATTCCAAATAATTTTGTCCTTAACAAAATATAATTATGTTCAAACCCCATAACAACAATACTTTAATTATAATAAGCAAATTATAGAGGTATAATTGATAAATGTATCTAATAATTTTAAATAAACTATGAATACTAATAATTTATTATAAACATAATACAATTTTTAAATAACAATATTTTATATGACCATCACCTTTATCCCTTATAACAGTTTGTCTTTGTAGTCTGAAAATTATTATCAGTAATACTTTCAAACCACATTACCATGTTACATGAATCTACGAAAATACATCCATGAATAAATTCAAATGATTTTTAGAACTGCCTCAATTACATGTAATATTTATGTCATAGAGAATAATTCCAATAAGTTCACACATGCCAATAGAAAGAAAAATTATAACATCTAGAGTTTAGTAATAATACAATATCCAAGAACTAGCTATTATGAGTGTCATCTAATATGACAAAATAATGACATAAAATTTAAAAAAATACTATGAAATAAAATGCTAAATGTATGTATGTAGATCATCAGAAATCTATAATCATTGATCATGCTACATAAAGGGATTGACGTGAGTTAGCTCTTTATTATTTGAGGGGTGTACACAAAGAACATGCAAGTAGTAATTAGTACATTCCAAAGGAGTCTAGCTAGCAGGATTATTTACTATTATGGATATCATATTAAAGTAAAATATATTTACCCATATTTCAGTCAGGGCGACACAAACACACTTCATACGAACAAAAACTAAAACTTTTATAGTTTCTTGATAAGCATCTTGACAGCTTTCTCTTTATTGTTATAATATTATATAATATTTTCGTACACAAATAGGGAGGGGTACTATGGATTAACTACTTTAGGTCATTGGTATTGCAGGACACTCAGTTATTCATTATTTCGCATTTGATTAAGTAAATAGTACTAACTGAATTGATTGCTATCGATATCTGTAATAAAATATACATTTTCATAATTGTTTAATTTATTAGAAAGTTGCAGTTAGTACTATTTACTTATTATTATTATATTACACTAAAATAACAGCAATCGTTTTTAAAACATTTATTTTCTTTCCACATTGGTCGTAATATCTCTTTCTTCTATTAACAGATCACATTGTAATCTATACTGTTCGTAGAGTAAAATTGTTGCCTAACTACAATTTATCTCAAATTCATATCTCATTAACATTAAATATACAGGTGGTTTAATCTTAATTACGATTATCATTTCTTCTATATTTTCTAAAAGTCAATCTTTCAGATGGACGACAAAACTCATATAACTCTCTTCCTTACTAACCATCTTATTTTATTCTACATCAAAAAGACAAAAACAGTCGTCAAAAAGTCGTACACAAATCTTAACTCTACTAAAAATTTAATTTTAAATTTTGCCACGTTATTTTTGGCTTTAGACACTTACTTACGACTTTATATTTTGGCAGTGTTAATTGTAGATGCCTATAAACTACCTACTGTAGAAAATTGCGTGATGTAACTTTATTAGATATGAAGCTTTTTTTTTCATTTTATCAATAGCGTCAGAAATATTTTGACACTAAACTAAACAGATCGAAAACATAACTTTCAGTTATTTCTCTCAGTAGAATAATATAGTTACTAACAATAAAGTTATTTACACAGTAACAAATTGTTTTATCACAAAGAATATTTTTTCTACATAACAATTAACAGTCGTCTTTTAGATTTACGTTAATAGGTAGTTTTTCTAGTATAATTATTTACGTTTTAGACAAGATAAAGTATAAGCATTGTCGATAAAAGTTCCACGTTAATGTGAGACCATGTGAATAGACTTGGACATCCATTTGGGTTACCTAGAAAATATTTTATAATGATAATCATACAGCAGATAGTTAAAGCACATCAAATTCTACTGTAAATATTATCTTAAACATAAAAAGCAAATATAACTTACCATTAATAAAATTAACACCAACATAATATAAATTCGTCAATTTTAAATAGGTATTAAATGCCAATTTGAAATCATACTTTTATAAAACGAAAGCATTATTTGGTTACAAAACAAAATCAAAATCCATGCTAACTCTATAAAGTCTCAAACATCACAATATTTTGCACAACTGGTTATTAATATGTATGAATATTATTATGTACCTAAAATGTTATTAATTCAAAGGCAAGAATTGACAATGAAAAGCATTGAAGGTATTAGGTACGTACAATGATTAAGATGCAATGAATAACTAAAGAAGATTAATATAATAAATAAACTGCACTTACTTCTACTGTACTTTGAATGAGAAAATGAATCTTTTGTATTAATATAAAGTAAACTGGGTGAAACTCTAAGAGCACAAAATAAAATTATAACACTGCATTATTTCTAAAGTCACAGGTAAAAAAATAAACACAAAACAACAGTTGCAGAAAGAACGTGAACACGTGATGAGATGGTGTGCGAAGAGTCTTTAGGCGGTTCTGACGCAGTCGTATAAACGTCATAGAACCCAGCTTGAAGAGGCACTTCGTTATTTTCTTGATTGTACTCACCGAGGGCAGTTTGGATGTAAAGTTGAGCTGGTTGAGAGAACCCAAGAATGTTGTGAGCTCGTAGATGGATGCGGTAACGACTGTCAGGATGGAGGCCTCTAATTTCATAGCTTATAGACTCAGAAGACTTAAGCTCCTCTATAATGCATTGAGATTCTGGTGCTACACGCCATTCTCCGCTTACTTTCATGACCTGAACAAGCAAATATTAGTGAGATATTTTTTCTCAAGATTAATAGACAGACAACGCGCAGCTGAGATAATAGGCAGGCCTTAAGCGGTAGTTCTAGATCAACCAGTTACAAGGAACGTCGCACAAGTGAGAACTAGGATTTTTAAGCTAATTTTTCTAAGTGGATTTAATTGGTTGAGCCTTAGGTTCTGTGCTTGCAAGGCTGAATGCAGTTTACATTAGTAATCTTCTAATACTATAAGAATCGATGTCCTAACTTAATGACTGACTGACAGACAACGCACAGACTAAATCGCTGGTCTTCGTCGTCAGCTATAAGACGTCCACTGCTGAACGAAGGCCTCCCAATAGAGGGGTGTTGCCATAATCCCCACGCTTGGCAGGCGGCTTGGGGATCGCAGAATGGTGGTGTTAACGGTGGTGTTAACCTAAAGGACGCTGCTGCCCGTCCTCCGGTGAGTCTGGTTGCAGTTTAAGGACATACCCAGGTCGCAGGTTGCATCGCTGGTCTTACAGACTTTAAATTTGCAAATACACCCGTATTTGTCTTAATACGTAGAAGAGTACTAAGAAAAGATTTTTCTAAATTCAAACCCTAAAGGGATAAAAAACAGTGAATTTTTTTGTATGAAAGTCCTTTGTTTTTGAAAAGATAATTGTGAGTGGGATGAATTTCTTCCGTACGCGGACAGAGTCGCGGCTGGTCAACCTCTTCTTTATCTATATGATTTAATATTAACTGAAAAAAAAGTCAACTTACAGGGCAGTATGTGATGTCATACATATCAATTGGCTCGCCGTTATGAGCAGGAACTCGCCATTTGAGTTCGTATCTATCAGCATATTTTCCATGTATTAGCGATTCCGTACTGAGATTCTCTCTCCATTTGGGAAGTTCAGGTGGTGACCTGAAAAACATTTTATTGTTTTATAATCAATCACATACTTGCAGGTAAAGGCTTAAATGTCACTCAAGACTAAACTCACCTTCTTGGCATGATAACTGTCATAGGGGAACCCCAGCTGCCTGGGCCAACTTGGTTTACAGCAGCAAACCTAAAGTCGTAAGTGAACATTGGCTGCAAGTCCTCAACGATGTATGGAGAATTAACAGACCACGTCCTGTTCTTCGCAAGGTTCCAGTCAAAGTTAGTATTCTCTTTGTACTGAGTCGTGTACGCTAAAATAGGTGGACCCATATCTTCTGCTGGTCCAACAATTCCAAATGATACTGATGTAGCTGTGATCACTTCTTGCTTGACCTAGAAAGAAAATAGTTAAGTAGGTAAATATTTAGAATCTTAGTTAAGTTTTTATTTGTTTATATGAAAATATTTCTTACTTGTACGACAGGATTAGGAGGAAAAGCTTCTCTGAATTGAATGATATGTTCAGCTTCTCCAAGTAGATTAGTAGCAATACATTTGTAGATGCCATAGAGTCCTCTGTCCAGTGGTATTATTTGGACGATGCTTACTGGTCCCGACCCATATATTCTAACATGTGGAGTCTCTACCAAGTCCAAGTCACGGAACCTTGAAAAATCATATAATTTTTAGATAGCAAACTAAATTACTGTGTGCACAATAGCAGTTTTTTTTTAAAACTACATTTGGTATACTACTTGTTGTTGATGATTATTTTTATCGCGTTTAAATTTGAACTCCAACGCGTCGGTGAAGATTAAATAAAACCTGACGGCATTTTTTAAGAAATGTGCAGAAACAAAGAGCAAAATCACAATTAGTTTTTATTTATTCAAACCGAACAAATTAATACTAAAGAAACAATAGTGAAATGATCAGGAAGACCTAAAAAATCTTCGCACTCAAAAAATTCGAGCTATGATCGTGATGATTATTTGTTTTAATACTTTGAGCGACGCAAGAGACACACTTGTAATTTTTTTTTACTATATCACTAGGTATACTTATTGAATAAGCAGAGGTAGGAATAAACAATACTTACTTCCACTTAATAGTAGCATTAGGTATACTTTCAGCAATACAAGTAAGATTAACAGGTTGCCCATTCCAACTCCAAATAGGAATCGTAGGCATATTTTCGAACGTAGGCCTGAATTGAACAGTCAACAGTCCATTTTTTCTAGCTTCTCCACCTGCAAAGTTGAATCTATTAATAATTTTCCTAATTTCGAAAAATGAAAAGCAAATACAAAGCATCTTAATCTGGAATTATTAGCTTACCATCATTTTCAGCAATACATTCGTACAATCCATCATCTGTTCTATTAAGATTTGAAATAGTAATAACTCCAGTTGATTGCATCTGATCACCTGTTTGACGCGTGGTTGTTTCTATGTGAATTCTGAAAGATGAAACACCATAGAGTAAACACTACATACAATTTATTTACGTACCAAAAATGTCGTATCTTGACCTTGATTGACTTACCTGCCATTATCATTCGCTCCATTCAGGAATCGCTCACCATTGGGAAACCTTTTAAAACTTATCCTCGGGGCCGGTCTTCCAGTAGCTTTACATTCCAACTTTCCTTCTTGCTGTTCAGGCGCTGTTGTGTTAAAAAGTTCGAAGATCTTAGGTTTCACTAACACTTCGACTGCGATTTCAGTCTCGTTCTGGCCTGCTTGGTTGACTGCATTGCAGATATATTTGCCATAGTCACCGGCTTCGACGCGGTCGAATGTGAGCAGACCAGTTATTTCATTGACGTTGTATCGTGATGCTGTAGCTAAGTTCTGTAAAATAAAGAAAATTTTAGATTTTATTTCGTGTTTTACTAACTGATGTATGACTGATATTATAAACACCTTATTTATCTTAGTGTACTAAAAGTCTTGTAAATAACATACTGATATGAAATACGGGTCCTTAATTATACCAAGATAAATTTCCAATTAAAAGTTTTACCTCGCGCGTTGATGCCTTAATCCATGTGTAAGTCGGTGGGGGCTTGCCTCTAGCTTTGCAAGTAATCGCAGCTGATTCGCCCTCTTTGATAACCACTGTTGGTTCACGATCTTCCATTTCAGGTGCGGTGTAAACCTGAAATAAATTTACTCGTAAAGAGAGTCCGAAATTGGAACAGAATTCGAAATTAAGCGTGTGCTTTATCATACTATATTTTTATCTATGGTAACTATTGTACTCTAATCTGAAGACATATTTTTATTAAAATTGTATTGTATATTGTATTCTATTGTATTGTATTCACCTCTAGTTTAATATTCCGCTCAGCCAGTTCTCCAGTTTGTATTACCACAGCTCTGCAAGTGTATGTGCCGTCGTCACTTTCTTCCACATTTTTGATCATGAGACCGTTTGAGTGAATCACATAACGGTCTCCAGTTGCAATCTGAAATCAAAATTATAATGAATTATTTCCAAAAGATTTTCAAAATGTTGTCACTTTTTTTTTAAACAAATGCTTGTAGACGGTGAATGAACACAGCTGCAACACCAGAAGTATTGCTGATTATAACCTACGCTTAAGAAAGAAGTAGTTTATGTTACTTGTTCAATAAAACTTACAGGGTTTCCTTCTTTGAACCAATCAACTGAGGGTGCCGGTTCTGCAGTGACTTCACACATGACTTTAAAATCTTTTCCTTTCGTCGCGTATTGGTTCTCATTTGCGTTAGTCCATGTAATAGCAACTGAAAAAAAAACACGACAATATTATTAATTTTATCCAGGAATATTATCCAAATAGTTGGGTTTGAAAGTTTTTCAATGTTTACAGGTCCATTCAATTTTGATTTTGATCTTTATGACTCGAGATAAACAAACTAAAACTGTAAAAATTTTAATCATCAGAGGAAGATTTAAATGTATATTTGAGGATGTGGAGGAAGTCTCTGCCGGAGTCTGAGGTTATTTCTAGGTAAATCGCCCCATCTTAGAGAATATACTGCTTAATATCAGGTAGTGTTATCAAACGAAAACCTATAATAAATAAAATAAAACTTGTGTGTGCTTTTATGGGTTACTATAGTTACGCCCCGCGGTTTCACCCGCGTGTTGATAAATTCTCTGATTATGATTATGATAAAAAGAAGCCTACATGCTATTCCAAGAAGTAAGCTATCTTCGTTCCAAGTTTCACTCAAATCCGTTCTGCCGTTTTGGCGTGAAGCAGTAACAAACATACACACACTCTAAAGACAAACTTTCACTTTTATAATATTAGTGTGATGATGCGATACCTTCCAAACTAGCCATACTCCAGGCATTGATCAACGAATCAAGAAGAGAGAGAAAGAAATCTGTTTTAATGGATGTGACATAAAATTATTATCAATGATAAAACACTTACTGAATGTATCCAATATGACGCTGGCACTGAGAGGCATGTTAGTGTAAGTCGCGACACACGTGTAGTTTCCAGCCATTGCAGGAGTGATCGAGGATATGTACAGGTACTGCAGCTGCTTCGCCGGCATTGGTTCTGTGTAGATCTCTGGTCGGGTTCCAGCCCTAAGGTGTACGAAAAAATATATTGAGTCGATTTAATAATAAATGGTAGTTATTTGTAAATATATCGATAATATGGAAAGTGTTTGTACTATTGCCGGCTATCGAAATCTATAACGATGGTAAGAAACTTCGTACGAGCTGAGTGGCCAGCCCTAGTTTCAGAGTAATACGCCGCCTGAAGGCTTCTGACATGGCTTGACGGCTGTTGTAATGGAGTAGCGATAGCGTTCATTATGTAAATGCCACACATGATCAGTCATCCGAAGGCTGACCAGATCGTCTGTTGCTTAACATGGGTGATCATTTAGAACCACCTAGTCTAGCTACGTCACAATCGCTACATCGATAGTGACCTGTTGAATGGCAACGCTGAATTTTTTTTTTTTTATTTTTTTTCTTTGCGGATGCGATCACCACTGCATTTGTTTTTGTTATTGGCATACTATATCATCACTGGATTCCACGGTGGCAAATCTTCATTTCAACCGTCATAAACACAGATTCATATTAAAAAGGGGAAATGGGGTACGCTCTAATATCACGATATATGAGCACAATTTAACAATAGACGAGTGCGCGCGATTTCTTGCTACTGAGACTCAATCAGGAGACGTCGCCTTATTAGCTTTGCTATGTTCGAAGCACGGGTGCCGTTTCTCCCGTTTTTTATGAGGTTTATGGTCATAACAGAATATTTTCTTTCACTTACGCAGCTTCATTAATAACTAGTCCCTTAGGGTCCTTCCATTGCGGCTGCGTCACTAGCGCAGGGTCCGGTGCATCGGCTTGACACGTCAGAACCACGGACTTGCCGACCGCTACGGTCTGCTGCTTCTGGTTCGGAAATATCCTCAGGTTCTGTGCTGAGCATCCTGTGGACAACAATGAATCTTATATTACAATTCAATATGGACGACATTCTGCTTATCAATACCATCTAAGACGGTCAGAATCGAGCTACAATTTTACGAGCTACTTATATATCTCAAAAAAATATATCTGAATCATAACCTAAGTTTATTTCTCTAATCAGATAGAAATAAAAAGAATAATATTTTAGTTCTAGTTTTCTATGATTCACTATCTGAATAGAGAAATAAACTTACGTGGCAAACAATGGGATAGTGTGCTTTGTTTGAGCGAAATAGAATTGTTTTTGACCTCGCCATACCCTATGATATGCAATTACTTTCTAAGACTGAGCATACGCATAGGTGAGGCCGCTCTTGTACTGCCGATGTATGTACCATTATTCGTTTTTAAGATCTTTTACTGTTGGTGACAATAAACATCTTTATTGTCACCAACAGTATTGTATTTGTACCAACAGTATTGTATTGTATTGTATACGCAAACAAAGTAACTCTGGATTTGAAGACATTGTATTGTAAATAATTTAGGATACACAGACTCAGGCAGAAAGTTCCACAACCTCACTGTCTACTGGTGGGTAAGCAGTTCACGCATAAAGGTTCTCTGTCACAACTAAACTTATAACCAAGTTATAACTTTTTCAAAAATTACAAATGACACAACCTATGTGTACGAAGGACATCAGCATCTGCCTATATTTGTTTTTTGCATACAATCCAATGAAGAGACGAGCGGGACGTTCCCCTGGTGGTCAGCGTCACGCCTGCCAATAACAGTACCTAGCAGTGACAGAATTGTGAACTTGCGAATACAATCCTTCGCCGCACCGCACTGCGCTCGTGAGATATTAGATGTTAAATATCTTCATACCTAGTCATTTCTCTTGTAACATTGCCCTAAAAACCAAAACATAGTCATGCTTGCACACTACTGCTTGGCGGTAGAATAACTGGCAAAGATTTGGTACTTCCGCAGGCGGACTCTGCAGTAGATTCCTACCACTACAAAATTATTACATACCTCTTCTCTCGCCTCGCAACCTAACCTTTGGCTTTTTGCTTTCAGCCACTGCAACACTACTTAAAGGTAATACTTATAGGCAAGTACATAGATAAATTAATTAAGCCAGAAGAAGTTACTCATGTATGGAAGCATGAAGGATCGTTGCCAACGCTACTCGTTAACGAAGTTTACCGCAATTTATTCGCTGGCACGTGATGCCGCTTTTAACAGAGTTACCTACTCTTCTGCGTAACTTACACTTGGAACTTACTGGCTTACGTACTTTTTTTCCACTTGTTTCACGCTTCTGGTATTGACGATACCAGACAGATATTCTGAATCATTCACTAGTTATTTTGTTTACATACTTACTTGGTTTTTTATGTATTTGAGGTCGACAGGCTAGGTTCATGGCCACTCATATTTGGAATGTCATAATACCAGAATTTGATTCCAGAATCACAAGCGGAACATATTGTTACTTAACTACTTCAGCGACAGAGAAAATGTTAAAGTAAGGAAGAGTACTTTTAAGTACTTTTTGTGTATTCTTAAGTTAAATAATGGAGTTGTTATTACTTGTAGAGTTAGATAGTAATGATAAGCTGTAAAGAGATACTAAATGTAGAGGTAATTATCAGCCAGCCGCAACCTTAGTCGGAGGTTACACGTAAAGTCTGGCATCAGTTCAGTCCGTGATCCGGACCACAGACTGAACTAATGCCACACTGGTAGTTGGATAACACTGATTCTATCAGTATGGCATCAGTTCAGTCTGTGGTCAGATCACGGACTGAACTGATGCCAGACTTTACGTGTAACCTCCGACTTAGCGTTTTACATTTTTATATTATAGTTATTCAATATCTTACAGAAAAACAATCATAATAATTATATTAATTATGTGCGTTTTTGTAATGTCCTACATGCATGCTTTCATCAAACTCGGCCAAGCGTTTTTTGTCATGAAAAATTAAGAAACAAAGTTTCTTTGACAGTGTTATTCAAGATTATGACCAGCATAAGTAGACGTGAACCGTGGTAGGCTAGTGGGAGAGTAGACTCAAAATTTACAGAGATTCTTAGAGTTGTGAGTACCAATAAGTTTTTTAGAGTTTATGTGAAATACGTCTAGCTTTTAAGTCAAGGAACATCGTGATCATAAATTATCATCGTGGCAAATGCTCGGAGCAGAAATTCAATGGTGGTATGTGAATCCATCAACAACTCACTGCAACTGAGCCAGCGTGCATGGGGGATGTCCCAATCGCTCTTCAAGAGAAACTATTACATAAGACATAAGACTAGGATTACAGAGGACTATTAAAAAGCTAAATATGTATGTTTGTATGTAAGATCTGCTTGGATCTTAAAGCTAAAATACACAACCAAATAGACGATCAGCACATTATCGATGATACGTTTTCTTTTTTATCTCGGTGACATTTTTCACACAGCGCCATCTAGCCCCAAAATAAGCAAAGCTTGTATATTGGAAACTAGATACTTAGCTGATAGAATACTTATTATACTTTTTTTTTGTAAATACGTATAATACATACTACACCCAGCCACAGAAAAAAACATCTATGTTCGTCAGATACATTTTTGTTTTGGGTGGGGATCGAACCCACGCCTTAAAGCTCTGAAGGCAGACATGCTACTAACTGAGCTATAGGGCTAATCAATTTAACTAGCTATACCACAGTTATGGGCCAAATCTCAATATATTGAATGAGGTCAACCCTTACAGCTATCCGTAACGAGGCGTGCCCGCATGAATAGAGCCCCAACACTTGTGAAGATCCCTTAGATCTGAGATATACTGTACGACTGGCACAAAAAACATCATTTTATGATCTATTTTGAACCTTATTGTATTGGCTTAAAGGAGATGAGTTGGTAGATGGTGTTCTTAACTGTAGGGCTGTAGTTTGAATGGCTGCCTAGTCTGGTGTGTTTTTTATTTTTCAATCGTAGCTTTACGATGACTAATTACAGTACCTAATTAAGAATTCGATTCATTCTATGTAAATAATTCATCATTGTCATCAGCCTGGAAACGTCCACTGTTTAACAAAGGTCTCCCTCTTAGACCGCCACACTGTACGACAACCTGCCATTTGCATCCACCGGTTGCCCGCGACTTTCACAATATCGTCAATCTATCTAATGGGATGCCTAACTTCGCTGTCTTTCGGAATTTTGTAAATTAATAATTACTTCAATAGAAATAAAACTTCATAAGCTCAATAATAATTATTGATATTGAAAAGATCAATGTTTTCTACAAAAAAAAATACTCTAGTAGATGATGATGATAATCAACGCTTTCGTTGTCATCATAGGCACTAAGACAACTCGTGAGGATACCGAATATTCTAAAACAAACTAAAAAGTCAGTATTTAAATACCTAACCACATATACCTATGTAAATATTATTCTTAAAATATGTGTGTGCAGAACATGCCATAACAATAATCATTTTCAGAAATGTTCACCCTTATTTACAGCGTCGCAGTCATTTCGGAACACCCGTAGCATGCTATAAGATGTGTTATGTATTCTGTTCTTCTTTGTAGTCTGATGGCACATAGAATTTTTTACAAAGTTTTTAAGCATTCAGGGCACGCGTCCGGGACCCTTCGCTTATCCTTGAGTTTCCCGACGAACCGCTGGCTGCATTTTTACGACATCAAGTTGAAAGTACAGGGAATATGCTTCTTTATGTAACAACCGCAAGCCTGCAATCTGGGGAATTATTAGGAGTTTCCTCAGAGACGAGGCTGTGATTCCAAATTTGAAATGGCCCGTTTTTTGTTTGCACGTACAATATCATGGTAATGTAATAAACCGAGAGCTTTCGTGTTTTGTTTTATTTAAACAACAATGCTATGAGTCTGAGAGTTCGTTGTATCATAATTTTTTTGTTATTAGTAATTGGCATCGCACGTTATGCATTCTGGCAGTGTCAAGTTTATTTATTATCATCAAGTCAAATAAGTCATGAAATCACAGTAAGTCACACGAAATTTGTCATAGTCGAGTCCAAGTCATACCCTAGTAAAGTTGTGGCGACTTTACTATGAGCTTCTACCGACTTTTGAATACAACACGAAAAGGCATGTTTCACCACTTTATATCACACTAAATGAACACTAAATGAATAAAACACCAGCATTTTAATCATTAATTCGCTAAAAAACACAAGTTTGAAAAAGTTATAGAATGCAACGACATGATTTTTCCGTGTTCCCGCCAAAACTCTCGTATCTTTGTATGTGTTGATCAGCGAAATGAGGCTAGGAGAGGGAAGCTAGATCCTCCAAGGACGCTAGTAAAAGCATTAAATATAGTGGCTGGTAGCCCTTTGAATATGGTTAGCCATATTCAAAGGGCTACCAATATGTTTCGTTCGAGTTTAGTTCGCGCGTAGCTATGGTAATACACATCACACCTTATCTTTAATCTGTAAGGTCGACTATCAATCCGGATTTAGTGCCCGAGACATTGGTCATTATTTTTGGTCATGATTCATATATATATTCTCCTTGAAGGTATAGCTTAGTGTTCTTGCCTCTGTTCTATAGCAACCTAATATGGTCACGGGGGTTGAATCCTAGCTGAGAGCTTGTGTGAAAAGTAATAATAACATTTGATAATGTAATTAAATAAAAAAGCTATATTATTTTTAATTATCTTTCTAGAATTGCGTACATCATCTTTAACCACATCGTGGCGGTCAAACGCGAAAATATCTGCGATAAAAAATAGGTGCGTAATGATTTTTAATTTAGAGGCCATTATTGTTCTAATGCATATCAATTGCGCCGGCGTCGTACAAACGCATTTAAATAACAACGACTCCATTACACCCAACCCCCAAGAGATCCATTTCACAAAGAAAGGTAGACCTGAGAAGTATTACAAATACCGCATCAAAAGCTTACAGTGAATTTTACAGCATGTGTACATACAAACAGTATGGGAGTACCGATGGTAACAAGTAACAGAAAATATTCCACATAATTATACAACCTATTGTTTTGCATCCTTGTCATATTTACTGAGGTTGATATACTTATCAACCTTACTTACCTTGCTTATCTTATCTTACTTCATAAATAACTTTTACTATGGGATCAACCCTGTACTTATATAATAAGTACTTATTAAAAAGTAAACTTAAGACGCTGACAATAGCTGATCCTCCGCGCGTCTGTGGTCTCTGTCTAATTACATAGGTAAAAAAGAGAAGCCGGGCGCTTGCGCCCCGTTTCGTACAGCAATTATGTTGGAAAATAATCAATTGTAATAAAGGTATTGCGTAAGAAAAATAATCTAGTTCAATAGATTAGTATTACTTGTAACCTTTGCAAATTATGGTTATGTGTATTCATCCAAAAATACAAAGAAAAATTGACTTAGACATTCGTTTTTAGGGGTTATTTTATATCTAGAAAATTATTCGCAAACATGTTTTCGAAACGATAGCTAACTAGGAAATATGATCTAGATTAACATCAAAAATGTTCAGTGCTGTCGAATTTGTACATTTGGCAAAACATTAAACCGAATGAAGCCAATTTGGGTGTACTCATCCTCTTAAGATTATCATTATAAAGGCAGTTTTTTTGTCTCACTGGTTATGTCCTAAAACTGCATCCAGAACCACCGGAAGACGGGCAGTAGCGTCCTCTCGGTTAACGGTGATGAGTATTCTACGATCCCCAGCCGCCTGCCAAGCGTGGGGATTATGGCAACCAATTATTGAGGAGGATGCCTTCGTTCAGCAGTGGACGTCTTCTGGCTGTTGATGTGAAATGTTACTTAACTTCTGCAATACAAAAATTGAGTACGTCTTACAACGATACCTAATTCTATGACAGTAATTATGAAAAGCGAATTTTAACATGTGCCCTTAAAAGTAATAATGTATGACTTTTAAATAACTTCCCATACTGTTTATTTATTTTCATACCTACCTTTAAGGCGGCGAATTTCATCATCTGCTGGGGGATAGGGGTTCAACTGACGAGGGGACAAGTGAAATAACCGTCTCTGCGGATTAAAGGGTTTTGCAGAATTTGTATCCTTCATAACTGTCCTGGAGCGGTTTCATATTACCAATTATCTTCATTTAAGACACGTAACAAGCTGTGAAAATAATTTTGTCTAATCTAATTTGTAAGTTGACTAGTTTCTTAATGAACACAATGAGAATTCTGTGTTTGCTAATTAGTGGTATCATTTCAATGAAACCCAGAACCTCAGTATTCTAAGGCAAACATAAAAGCACAAAAAAATATTTACTAATCCAATCTACAAAGTAGTTAAATCTATCTATATATATAAAAGGCTCTGTCCTGACTGATTGACTGACTGACTGACTGACTGACAGACAACGCACAGCTCAAACCACTGGTCGAACAGACTTGAAATTTGGAGGGTGTATTCGTCTCGATGCGTAGGGGTGTACTAAGAAAGGATTTTTCGAAATTCGCCCGTAAGGGGGGGAAAAGGGGGTAAACGTTTGCATGAAAGTCCTTTGTTTTTGTACTTATAGTCACGAAAATTTGGATTTGATTGATTGACTGATTGATTAACTCTTTATCGTTCACACCAAGAATTACACAGATTTGGATAGTTCATTTAAAATTAAAAATTCTGCTTTCAATATTTTTTTGACATCGTTTTAAGGGGGAGGGGAATGTTGTATGGAAAGTTCTTTGTTTTTTATGTTATAGTGATGAAAATTGATATTTGGGTAGCTCATTCAAGGGGGAGGGGGGTAAAAAAACGTGGTGAATTTTGGGAGCGGGCCGAATTTCTTCCTTTTTTCTTTCTACGCAGACGAAGTCGCGGGCGACCTCTAGTCTAAAATAAGACGCGTGCTTTTGATAATTCTTACAATATTCTCTTTTGACTCTTCACATATCTTCGGTTAATTTCTTCTTCGAATACACGAGTCGTGCGACGTGATATTCAAAGATACTTTCAAAGTTTGGTATGTGAAACGCTATATCGCTTTGGTATTTGATATATTCCTACTCCTACATATTCCTTCGTCCCCTAAATCTATCCAATTTTACCTTTGACTTTTACAATAGGTACGCAAATAGCGCAGGGCGATGTGAAACGAACCGAGACAGTTTCAGGTCTGCCGGAGACCCTTGGCCATTCCCATTGGAAATCAAGTTCAAGACCGCTGGCATTGTTCGATGCCGCTGGATTGGTATAATCAAGCAATCAGAAATGATGCAGGTCCAGTTAGAATGGAAGGTAAAACTAACTTATACGAAACGGAATAAGATTTAACGTATGCACCAATCGTTTTATTGTAAGTTACTAATCAGTAAAGCCAAGGAATAAAACAAACTGTCAGCTTCTTGAAGTCAGAACAAATGAAAGTCAAAATTGAAGTCGGTTGAATTTTAATTTTAAATGTTATACTTAATTAAATTATTGTCCTCTTTCGGTCTAGCATTTACGTAAATATTTTTGGCAATAAAGTTAGTTTTATCTTTATCTTGAGAGATAATAACATGATATAGATCTTTTCAAAGGCAGAAGTATCTCCTAGGTTAGCCTCTTGGAAGAGTAAAATCTTTATCGTCAGCCTGCTTCATGGTCGTAGGTACACATAATCGCTCATCAACAAAAAGGTGACAAAGAAAGCAAAAAGGTGGATACGCAAACATATTTGTCAAAAAATATATTAAAACTTCTGAAGAAGTCTGGAAAATGTACCCATTCTAGAGATTTATTTTGATAACAACCAAGTGACACATTTAGCCTTTTATCGGAGGAGCACCTTATTCTTCTGATAAAAAGTGTCATATTCATTCATTTGTATCGTCACAGAAACTTATTTATACTGAATTATCATTTTCGATGTCTAGCCAACCAACAAATAAAATATAGATCGTGTATTTAAATTCAGTGTTTTTCAATTGCCTTACTAGATTTTAACCCCTGTTGTTTCGAGATACGATTATTGCCAAAGGACTGTCTGCAAGCCCGTAGGCATGTAAAGGCATAAGGGGCCTTGTGATTAATCGTTCAGGCATTATTTCCTAATTAAGCCCACCTTCCCCTTTAGGTGCGTCGCTCAGGGGAGTGTCGAGAAACTCGAAACAAATACAAATGGCTGCGAAGTGGAGAAGAAAATCGGGAATCCGGTGAATTAACGCTGAACACAAATTAGGAAAGGTAATTCTGGGACTAAGGTTGGAATGAATGTGATTGCTTCGTGCGGCATAAGGGTTGTTGCGCATCCTGTTAAAATAAACCACGAAAACATTCTAGAAAAAAGAAATTACCATATCCTGGAGATTCGATGTCAGGACCTTTGCAGTACAATACGGAGATTTTAGCGAGAGAGAAAATGTTGTGACATTTGATTAACAATTTTAATATAGCTAATTTCTGACAATTATACATAGGTAACGAGTTGGGCTGAACAATACAAAAATCTACTCGTAACATCTGATTACATCAGCTTTTGAATGAAACTGTCACTTTTATACTCCGTTGGCTCCTTTGGTTGGCTCCGTTGTTATAAAATAGACAGACTGCCAGATAGACAGATACGCAGCATAGAGAAACATCAAAATTAAAAAAAAAACAATATTGCTGTAGTACTTACTTTTATTGGTGATAAAATCAGATTCTATTTGAAAGAGTGATTCTATTGTGATATCCGAGCTGCGCTAGGATGCGTTCTAACACCTGCAATAACATTGTTTACATGTCGAAAACACTATTTTTAATACTTTAATGTACGCCAAGATTCCTCAGATTAATGTAATGACCATTTTGTTCTGTTAGAATGACCATTCTGTTAGAATAATATTTTGTGACTGCTAGTTAAAAATTCATAACTTATGCCTGAGTTACACAACATTTTCCCACATTATAACTTACTAAGCAAAATTCCATAAACGCATTGCACAGAAAACAATATGACTTAAATGATGACTGCACTAACCAATCATACCAGTTACCCTAACCAAACACCAGAACAAACAATCTGCAATTGAATAGTAAATATCAACACATACAAACAAAACAATTAGATCAAAACATGGCCGCGTGATAACCGCGTATAACTCAATTACTTTTAACATAGAAGCCTTATGAAATATGTAGCACACAATCTGACACGAGTTCACCCCATTTGACATGTGACTTGTGCTGAAAAGGTAGTAATTGAGGTAAATGAGATAAATTACACTTGCGAATTGTTTGGGGGAAGGGACACGGAACTACGGAAGGCTTTAACTAAGTTAACGTGAGCAGCGATGACTCATATTACAACTATTTGAAAGGGAAAAGAAGTATCTTTTTAGTACCCAACAGCTAAAAATTAAGGGTAATGGTTATGTTTGTTATGACGTCACACACTCCGTCCGCAAAAAAGGATCTGCGGCTGCAAGTCGCTCATCGCAACTCCTTATCCTCCTTGGTATTTATGTAAGTATGTGAGCTTAGGCTCCTGTATTGTGTTAGTTTTTTGTTGTGTTTCCCCCTGGAAACGGCTTGGCAGATTGTAAATTACGACGTGTCGCTAGATTCATCTAGATCTCTGGTGTCTCATCATTGACTACATTTCCCCGTTGCTTTTTCTTTTATCATTTCTTTTACTTTGCTGAACGCTTCTGTTTCAGCCATGGATTTACTAACCAGCCCGTTCAGCTCACTGATTTATGGGTTGCTTCATATTCTATATTCTGTATTTTAATCTTTTGGGTCTCTTGGAAACGTTATGCCAAACTTATGTGGCTATCGTAGCGTAGGGGACTGTTTTTCAATAATGAGCTAATAATTGGTTTTGGTTGATGTCCTGAAAAAAGAATGTTTATATCTATGAAGAAAAAAGCATCATGGTTCATAGTCATAATATAGTCATGTATATATTCCTATTAGCCTAAACACAAAAATAAAAAAACACTTTGTGAATTTGTTTTGGGTAAGGAAACATCAAAAAATACATTGGCTAAGAAGATCCGGTAACGAAACAAAAGGGCATACGAAATTCAAGTAGCCACTTAGGAAAACGGCGCCGAGGCAGGTGTTCTACTGCTCCGGATTAGCATTAACGTCCGTATTACCAGTTAAGAAAGGTATTACAACCGTTACAATAAATTTCCATCGTTAAAACCTTGCTGAGATCGCCGTTCGAAGGGCATACGGATCCCCTGCGCTGGGCCGTCATTATCAGTTTAGCGCGAGGGCTCTTCTACTAAAAAGTATAAAAAGCCCGTTCTCAAAAATCCAGCTAAGGGCTGGGGCGTAACGAAGTGTAGCCCACTTAAAACAATAGCCAAATACGAGGGTCGGATGCTGCCACCTCCGCGGTACGTCCCACACTTACGAAGACTGGAGACTGTGCAATATGTGCTGAATTCGTAGAATTTTTATGGACCGCATTTTGGACTCCTTTATTGCGAGGGATATTTACGGCGTCCCTAGGGTTTAATAAATTTGAGTAGAAATTTAAAAATGCCCGCAACGGCTTCACTGCGGCTTGCTGCAATTGAAAAGGGTGGTGTTTTTGTGCGTTTGTTCCTGTCTAATCAACGTTTGTTTACCAGTCGGCCCTCAATGCTAAGAATAGCTTGCGAATTGATCCAATTTCACCCTTGGCTCGGCGGCAGTCCATTAATTACGATGCCTGGTTCTTCTTGGCTAGGGCGTAAGCCTTCCCTCAGTTTATTGCCCGCAAACAAACCGATCATTTCAACCCCGCATTTGTTTATTGCCACCCTTGAACTTTACATCTCAAATTGACTCCGCTGTAAAGTTTTAAACGCTTAGAAGTTTTGTAACGTCACGATATTGAGTGAATAGAAGGGTCTCGATTCTGTCTTTGATTGCTTGTCAAAAAGATTAGGAAAATTAATTGCGCATGAATTTCAAAGAAAACTCTCAAATTAAATTTACATTTACTTTATTCAATCTTTTTTGTCACCGGTTTGCTTTTTAGGCTTTTCTTTATGAATAGAATAGAAATGGGACCTGGGTATGTCCTAAAACTGCATCCAGGAACACCGGAGGAAAGGTAGCAGCGTCCTCTCGGTTAATATCGGCAGTGAACAATCTGCGATCCCCAAGTCGCCTGCCAAGCGTGGGGATTATGGCAACCCTATTAAGGGGGAGGCCTTTGTCCAGCAGTAGATGTCTTCTGGCTAATGGTGTCAATCTTGTGCTATAATTATTATGCATTTATATTTTACTCATTTATTAGTTGTCAAACTAAAATTTATTAATATGATATTTTTGATGTCTTGATTGAATTAAATTATAAATAATATTATTCCAATTAGATAATAAAATAACTATAAGTTCTATTGTTGGTACTGAAATAAATACACACATCAGCCAGAAAACGTCCACTGCTGGACGAAGGCCTCCTCCTTAATAGGGAGGTGTTAAAATGAAATAAATAAATAATAATAATTATCATTTATTATTTATTTGAAATAAATAATTTAACTGAAATTAAAAAAAATATATATATTATTATTAATGATTGAATCAACCATTCCTAAAATATATTTTCTTTATCAGTCTTGTAACAAATTTCAGAAGGCTACGCGAATGAAGTCACCGTCGTTTATTGTGTTTGAATAGTTTCGGGCAATTTAGTGTTGTGCAATACATGCATGATGTCAGTTTAGATAACTATGTCCAAGTTCTGGTCACCTACGCACTTGTTACGTTCAATTGAAGACGATATTTGCAGTGTTGAAACCGGTTAAACGAGTCACTTGCCATTGAACTCTGTGTGTTATCGGCTTGATCAGTAAACACACCTACGCTTTTACTATTTATAGAAATAGTAAGTATAAAATATTTAGTATCATAACTTTAATAAGTCACTTGCTAAACACTTGCTTAAGAACTAGTGCCACTTGTGGCAAAATGAAATTTGAACACATAAATATCTACAATGAATACCAGGAATTTGTACATATTTATTTTATTTATTTCAATTTGGCTATGTTTATTTAAGCCAATACAAATTAAACACTTATAACGGCACGAAGTATTTTAGAACTATCTGCATCCTGCAATTTTACCTACGCAGGTAGCCACTGAAAAACTATACATAATTTTGGGTAAAAAAAACCTGCCCTATCATCCTATCTGAACTCTCGCCAGTCTAGCTAATTCTATGCAAAAAGGTAATCATTCCGTTTATCCGTTACCGTGTAAAAGAGTAAGAAACAAACACAGCTATAAAGTTATTAATAAGTTGAAATTGCGATTTTAATTAATGTGTTATTGAATAAATTATAAGGATGAATACAACATTTTTATAAGCAAGATTTCCAACTCCAAATGGAGAAAAGTTACTCATCCACAAAAATAGGGTAAAATTGAGACGCATAAATTCCACCACAACGCAACATAATCCCACAAAAGGTGACATCGAGTATCATAAAGACTTACTCGAGATGAGCTCCTTTTTATTCAAAACTCGATGGAGCTCTGTTGCGGACGCAAGGAAGCGTTTGCTAAGCCGTCGTCGTGAAATTGCTTGAGAATTTCATCTCGCCTCAAACAACTACCTTGGCTGTGAAACGCGCTTGCAAAGGAAACTAATTTCCAAATATAACAATTCTAGACTCTTGAGAAGCTATTGAGCTTGAAGCTAGTGAGTGATTATCAGAGCATTTCAAGCAGTCGTATTATAATTTTGAGATACATTAGCCGCTCCCAAATCACAACCCTATAATCGACTTTTTGCTTCCAACAGCCTTTCAGTCACATACAGATCAATGTTCCAGCAACTGCACACTTGCTTATGTATCAACGTCATCGTCAGCCCGGAGACGTCCACTGCTGAACAAAGACCTCCGCCTTAGACCACCACACAGTACGACAACCTGCCATGTTGTATGCCAACCTGTATGCTCGCCACTCAAGAATCTTTCATCCCTATCGGTTATCAGCTTAAGTATGTTGTCATTTTATTATCTCTCAGAGCGTTTATTGATTTGTGGTTTCCAGTAGTCTAAACTCATATCGTTCCAAAATATATTTTTTTATAAAAAGGTAAGTATATACCAGAAATAAATACAGCCTCTCCGTGCCATCAAAATGGCGAGCGGCGGCGCATCACAATTTGTATTCCGCACCTAGCGGCCGTCCGTCTGGCCAGATTAATTATCACATCCCTCCGTGTTTGCCAATAAGCCAGCTTTAAATTCACAACATAAATCCCAACTTCAATTTACGCATAGATTACTATGCGAAGAATTTCGCGTAAGATTATAATTGTGTTGGAATTACGCGGACTTTGGAGACGTCAATTTAAACTTTTGGAGGACTTTGTCGATTTTCCGCAAAATTGTAATTAATGTTCGAGACATGACTGCTACGTTTACGTTTAACGATTAAGTAAACCAATAAATATGAAATATTGTCAAAAAAGAAAAGATTATGGATGTATTATAGTTATATACAACATGTAATAAAAAGTTCAACAATACTGAAGGGTATTCGCGAAAAACATATCAGCTATTCCATACAAAAAGTTCATTGAACTTGGACAAAATGTATGGAACAGCTGTTTTTTTGCGATTTCGTGGTTGGCCTCATAGTAAAATTTGTTCATAATGATGAGTACATACACACCCTTCAGTATCGTTAAACCTTTTTGTTACACGTTTTGTATAGTATTAAAGTAAGTACCGAAGTAACACTCTAAAAATATAGAAGTTTGGGAAAAATACTAGAATAATAATATTAAAATCAATGAGTGTATTTTTATTGTTAAGTTACGAGGAGAGAGAGCTGAATCCTCCAAAGTTACGAGTAAATAATTATCGTCTGCATGACTAATTCAAAAATCGAAATAAAATTTGAATGATGCAATTCAAGCAATTAAAAATCTTTTCTTTGCAATATTCTGTATCTTTAAAAAAATATGTGTTTTTTTTATTTTTTTACGTTATTTATCTTTTTTATTGAATAGAAGCCCTGCTCTGCTTTTGACTTCCAACATGCCTGCCTGACGTTAAGCCATAATGCAGATTACGACCGAACACGCTTGCCTAGAAGAAATCAATCCACTCGAGACTTGAAGACATTCTTAATGGTATCAATCTAGCAATATCAATGAAATTCTACTCTAATTCCTGTCAAAATCTCCCTGCAGTGCCTTCCATCACGCACTGTTTGCTCAACCAGTCTGCGTTTCCCCCGATTGTGCCGACTATCCAAAAGACAATCAACAAGATCAATCAAATATCTATCTACAATGGTGGTTCTTTCAAAGGCTCCAGAATCCAGCTTAAGAAGACTTCTGCATCGATCTGAACTTATTCAAAGAGGGGACATGACCCATCGAACGTGCTGTATGCCGTAGTCAGAATATTAGTCACACGTCTCACGTATTTCGCAGTGTTTGCCAAAGATAGTGTACAGGCGAGGATTATGAAGACAAATTGACGCTTTAACGCTCTCTGTGCTGACATATACCAAACAAACAATAATTCTCGGGTAGAGGAGCTTGAGAAAGCACAAGCTTGATGCTATGATACAATTTCGGAACAAGACATCTCAACAAATATTTTATTATTTTTTCTTAGTTTTTGGCTTCGCACTTTTACATGTGTATTATGCATTTTTATGTTTGTAAAGTATCAAGTTAAATATATAATTATATGTGACATCAAATCACAGTCGGTCACACGAAACCAGTCATAGTCGAGTCCAAGTCATGCCCTAGTAAAGTTGTGGCGAGTTTACTACTTGACTTTTTGAGCTTCTACGGAGTTTTGAAAACAACACGAAAAGATATGTTTCACCACATTATATCATTTGCCCACACTTGTGCATGTAATTCAACACTTAATGAATAAAACACCACCATTTTTAATCGTTAATTCGCAAAAAAACTCAAGTTTAAGGGCCGCTTGCGTAACAGTCCTTAAATGCGTTTAGCCGACCACTTAAATGCATTTAGGTGACTAATCACGTTTACATGTTTAGCGAACTGTCAAAATTAAACACTCCGGAATGACCGTTTAGCGAAATTTAAATGTGTTTAGCGCCATATTGAATGGTCAGCTGTTCTTGGTTATTTTGTATTTTCGTGTAAATAATAAAGAAACATCATTTGTGATGTGCTGTATCGGTGCAGTTGCAATGTTTTGTTTAAAAAATATTACCTATAGGTATAAACCATCTACAAATTCTACAATGGATATGTGGGATTTCTCAGATGATGAAGAGATTTGAGAGATGTTTTTAGCCAGACCATTGCACCACGGCAACTATTTCCAAGGTCAAGATTATTTGACGACTTTTTTGAAGATAAAGTTCATATTTCATACCACAGGTGATATTGCTACTAAAAATAGACGTCATGTATTTAGGTAGGTACTATATAATTATATTATATACCTACTCATATTTAAATAAAATACCATACACTTTTTATTCAATATTCATATAATCATTTACTACAATACAAGTGAACAAAGCATTGGGTTCCTGGAACAAAGGCTTCACGGTAACTTAACGAAAACAAAAAAACAACAAAGCAGTCAACACGTGGCATTATTTGAAGTTTACAATTAAAATGTATTCTGTTCTACGTAAACAAATCAAAAATGTGAGTGCTTGACTGTGCTTGACGATGGTTTGACGGAAAAAAACCTTTAATGCGTCGAACGGACCGCATGTGGACATTTATGGGACGCGCTAAAAACGATTAGTTAAATAGCATCGGAAAGCGTCTTACGCAAGGCATCGCTAAATGCATTTAGGCAAAATGTGTTTAAGCAGCTAAACGTGTTTAGTTAAATGAAATTAAAGACCATACGTTATGCAAGCGGCCCTTAGAAAATAATAGAATTTCTCGCCAAAACTCTCTCTTCTGTAGTTATTCTTGTTGAATGAGATACTGATGGAACAGTTGTTCCACCGCCTTTATTCCTGACCATCGATATAGCCAGTTGATGGCTCGTGAATATAATTTCTCCTATAAACACGACTCACCGTTGCGGGCAGGGGGCAAGGTAACGTTCTAAACATGCGATTGGCCAATCATTGGCATGACGCAATATGAGATAAGAAATTCAATGAAATTCTGACGTACTCGCAGTGGCTAGCAGTGGTTTTTAAACTACTAGTTTTCGTATGAGGGGAAATCGGACGATCAGTCAACAGGGTATAGTCTTTGTTCCTGACCAAGCCCTGATACTATGATACGAAGCCAAGTCATCTTCCAACCTTACGCTTTCCTAGTAGTCTGCCCAATGTTGTAGGCACAGAGTAATCGAAGCAGAGATGTGATCAAAGGATTTTTGATTTTATTTTAGGTGAAAGACGCGTGACTGTGCGGGGAGGTGTAGGTTCGCGGGAGGAGTGGCAAATTGTACTGCCATCTGGCGGTTTACAGGAAAAGTTTTTAAGAATTGAACTAGTGAACTAACACTTAGCTGAATGAACACTTAACTATACTCGTACGTCTAATATGTAAGTTTGAATGACCGTTACGCGTGGCGGACGTTAGCAGACTGGGCAAATAAGTATGACGTCACACACTCCGTCCGCAAAGTAGGATCTGCGGCTGCAAGCCGCTTATCGCAACTCCTTATCCTCCATGGTTGTAGGTAATTCGTGTACGCCAGTTACCTAATCTTGTTCCGAGCATAACACAGCTACCTCCAGAGATTTAGAGGTACAGGTGCGAAACATATACGTGTGTATAACAGGTAGGTACCTTCCTTTGAAACCAGCTCACGTTTCCATATTTAGGTATCGCCAACGACCCGGAAAGTTGGATTTGTTGCGTAAGGGAATTTAATTAACGAGTTCTCGCAAACAACTAAGCTTCAGACGGGATGGGAAGCGTGTGTTAGGCATGAAATTGGAGAAAGATCTGTGAAGGCTTATGACAAAAATACACACATATTTCGAGAAATCACGACATGGGCTTAGCTTCGAGTCTTGTAGTGGTAGGACTCTATTGCAGAGTTTGCCAGAAGAAGTACCACATCGTGGCCAGTTATTCAACCACCAAGCAGTAGTGTGCAAGGATTACGGTATTAAGGTTTGAATGGCAATATAACCAGAAAAATTACCGGGCATGAATAGGTATACTTAATATCTCACATGACATCTAATATCTCGGAGAGACAGTTCGCAAGTTAAAAATGCTGGCACTGCTACTTTACGGACAGGTGTGCGGCACACCATACACCATGTAGGGTTACCATCTGACAGGCATTTGCCGCATTTGACAGGCATTTTACGGTTTAGACAGGCGTACAGCCGGCGCTAAGCAGAGCCAGGCATTTTCCATTTCCGCGGTATCATCATGCCCGGATGAAACTGACTACGAACACACCGTGTGCCTCGCTCGTCTCGTCACACCATGGTATAAAAGAATTGCTTTGACTGAAATGCCATTGCATTTCAAAGCCACATTGGACAAGTGTTACCCTGAATTGCGATCACTGAAATTTTATTTTTTTAAGTATTAATATTTAGCAAAGTGTCTTCGAGAATGTACAATTTTCCCATTATTATAAAACTATTTAGTTAAAATTCGAATGTAAACAAGGGGATTTTTATATATTCACTAACAGCCAGGAGACGCCCACTGCTAGACGAAGGTCTCCCCTTTATAGGGAGGGGTTGCCATAATCTCCACGCTTGGCAGGCGGCTTGGAGATCGATTTTATATATTACTTTTCGATAATTAATCGTGACTGTCAGAAATTTTATTGCAAACTTACTAAGAGTGGTGCTAAAAACGCATTTAAGCACTTTATAATACTGCTGATTTATTTTAAATCCTTGTTTTATTGTTAAAACCATTGCAATGGTATCGATTGATAAGACCAACAAACCAACTAAACCGATTTAAATTAGCATCCCATTGTCTCTAATTTTCAACACGAAACTTTGTATAGACAATGGAATCCTAACTTCACAGAGGGAATCCTCAGATTCATTAGTTACAATGTGTATTGTATACAAGTTCTTAACTGATAGTACTACACTTAGGGAAATCAATTTCTCGATACAAAGTTAGAGCAACGCCACTTGGTTGCTAAGGGCTCTATATTCCAAAGTTGTCCCTCGAAAAATCAATGTTATTTAGTCAAATTACTTATATTAAATGCAAAAAAATATACAGTGTTAGTTCTAATCAGTTAGGCATATTCTGTACATAAAAAAAAACAACTTTTACTATGGGGTTAACATCGAAATCGCGAAAAAATTATCAGCTGTTCCATACATTTTGCCCAAGGTCGATGAACGTTATGTATGGAACAGCTGATAATTTTTTCGCGATTTAAATGTTGAACCGATGGTAAAAGTTGTTTGTTTTGATGTACAGAATATGCCTAACTGATTAGAACTAACCCGGTATATGTTGCAGACGAACATCTGTCTTAGTTACTGCTTTGTTTGAAAACACGATTAATTATACTTTCCTCGATAGAAAAAAATACCGCAACAGTATCTATGTTTAAACTTTTTTCATTTATGTCCTAATTACAGCACATAGTCACATAAAAAAAATATATATTAAAAGATAATAGTGTTTCGGAGATCTTTCTTTGGTTGAAAAAATATTAATTTTGATACTTTTAGAGTAATCTAAGAAAAACTTCAAAAATCAAAGTTTCTACGACGACTCTACGTAGCCGCCATAATTTTGCTACGCTAAATGTGACCCTACCTGATACCTACAACTTTAGACTAATGATCGATCGCATAAAAAAATTAGCTTGAAACGTGGAATATCGTGGCCTTAACTATTTTGTAGTAACTATTCTGCTATCTATTTCTGCGTAACTTCACTTCCAGGAAGTTTGTAATTTTGTAAGCTCTACGTATCTGTTTTAATACGGTAAGCTTGTTAAATGAACCGGGGATACTGAAGGATGTATATTAATGGGTTTAATAGACCAGGTGGTAGCGAAGTTCTGAAGCCATTGCAATTTCGGTGTAACTGAACTAAGTTGATGTAATTTGGGTAAGGTAGGAGAATGTTTTCTTAAACTATCTACCTGTAGATTCAATGTTGGTAACATACGGGGTGTTAGTTTGAACACCGTTATCCTTCTAGGATTTCATTGTACTCATCATTATGAACAACTTTTATTATGGGGCCAACCTTGAAATCGCGAAAAAAATATCTGCTGTTCCATACATTTTGTCCAAGATCGATGAACCTTTTTGTATGGAACAGCTGTTTGTTTTCGTGATTTCAGGACAAATAAATACATTATTTTGTAGTTGCAAAACAAACTTATTAAGTATTATGGAAACCATAATTATTATAGCTGATAGAATACTTACATACAATTTGTTTATTAATAAATGCTTATAATACATACTAAACCCAGACACAGAACAAACATTTTCGTTCGTCACATATTTTTTTGTTCTGGGTGGGGATCGAACCCACGTCCTACAGCTCTGAAGGCAGACATGCTACCAATTTTGCTAAGGCAGTTACACACGTTTGTCCTGGATAGGAACCTACGCCCTACAGCTCTTTACCAACTGAGAAAGTAGTGTAAGTACAGAGTTACATCCATAATACACAAACACATACATATTATATACTATAGGTCGCCCGCGACTTCGTCCGCGTACGGAAGAAATTCGGCCCGCTCCCAAAATTCACCACTTTAAATTATCCTGAGCAATTTTTTTAGCCTACTCTTTCCATACAACATTCTACCCCCTTAAATGGTCGCTGTCAAAAAAATTTAGAAATGTCTTTTTTATTTTAAATGAACTATCCAATCCAAATTTCGTGACTAAAAGTCCAAAAACAAAGGACGTTCATACAAACTCCCCCCCCCCCCCCTTCCCCCCCTTGGGGGGTCGAATTTCGGAAAATTCTTTCTTTGTACACCCCTCCGCATCGAGACGAATACATCCTCCAAATTTCAAGTCTGTACGACCAGCGGTTTGGGCTGTGCGTTGTCTGTCAGTCAGTCAGTCAGGACTAGGGTTACCATCTGACAGGCATTTGCCGCAATTGACAGGCATTTTACGGTTTAGACAGGCGTGCGGCCGGCGCTAAGCAGAGACAGGCATTTTTGATTTCCGCGTTACCGCGGTATCACGCAGAACGGTTACAGTACACCTAAAGTATTTTTTACAATAGACAGGCATTTTTTCGAAAAATCAGGCATTTTATACGTCCTGAACAGGCATCCTCCCTTACACAGATGGTAACCCTAGTCAGGACAGAACCTTTTATACATATAGATAGATATATATAGATTATACCACTTCAAATAAACCAAAATGTCTACTTTTTATTTCATGAAACTCCCATATAAATAGAAATATAACGTCAATAAGTGGAATCTAAGGAGGTAAAAGATACCTACCTCATCGCTTACCATTCATCATATTTTAACGCATTTATCAAGTCTCACCACCGAAGGCGAAAAATTGGTCGTTTTCTAATTTAACTTTAATCCAAGGGAGCAAAATGATTCGACTGCCGGCGCTGCACTAGTAAGGGTTTCCATCACAGACTTGTGATTATAGATATCGCTAAAAGCTTACGAGACTTTTCAGCTGTAGCTTCATTTTTTGATGTAATCAATCGTTTTGTACATTTATAAAAGTTTAAAAGAAGCTATGCTACTCATTTTTAATGGCAAAAGTAGGTATATAAGATACATATATATATAAGTATAATTATGTATTATAAGTATGTATATACAAAAAAATATATATAATTATATATTCTATGATAGAATTTCTATCAGCTATTTGGTTCCCATAGTACAAGCTTTGCTTAGTTTGAGGCTAGATGGCGCGATGGATGTGTAAAAATGCCAACCAATATTAATAAAAAAATTTAGGTACACATGTGGCTCAAGAACAAGAAATCTCGGTTTGTCAAAATCTTGAATATAAAGGGTTTATAAACAACTGGGCAGGCTATTTTGAACACAGTTAGGGAAACTCGAAATAACTAACAATTGTCATTTCGTGAAGCGAACAAACTGAAATTTGCTATCTATCCAGTCTCCATAATATAGTGAAAATGGCACATAGTTTTGACGATCTACCCATAGAAAAAAATACCCTTCACGACGGAAATAAGTAAACTTTACCGGCATTCTTCTAGTTATCGAGTCTTATCGTATGAACTAAGTTTAATGCTGGTGCCAAGATATTTTCTCATTATTTTAACTTAATTTAATTTAATTTATTTATTAAGAACACCAACATGATGTACGTCATTACCCACATCTGATACATGGTATGTTAGTTACTAGCTAAACGTCACCACAATTATAGGTGCAGACTACATGGGTTTATTAAAATAACAAGTCAAGGTAAGATTGTTAGTGAAAGAAGTTAACATAGTGAATTAAGCGAATTAATATAACCTATCAAACATTTTGCAGATAAGTCTCCTAAGTGGAATAAATTGCAACTATATGGCAGAATTAATTAAGCAGATACAGCAATCCAAATAAAATAAAAAGCTATTTTTTCGGAATAATAGAGAGATTGGAACTTAAATAAAACTAATACTTTTTTTCATGTACCTAACTTGCCAGGTTTCGCCTGGGCCGACCAACTTTTTTAAACACTATGTACCTAATTTTTGTCTGTTTCTTTACAACGACTGCCTCATGCTGGTACTCGATGAGTTAGGCTTACCGGCAGTGCCCACCCGGTCTATAATTTTTTTGTCTGTTCTCGATCTCACTTGCATTAAGAAATTGATGTCTAGTTGAACCTCTAAATTTTATATAAGGTAATCTATACATTTTGTCAACACATAATAGGTAGGTAAAGCTGGAAAAAAAATCGACGCCTATCTATACTTTAACTGAGAGATATATCTATCTTAAAAAAAGAGTATCGAGAGACAGCCAACTTGCATCATCGACTCCCCAGTCCGCGGTTCCTTATAATTTCCAATTATATTTCCCGTCCAATTTTCCGAGGCGTCGCCCAGGGCCCTCGTCAACTGCACACGTTTGGAATAGGCATAGGGTGGCTGGAAGTTGTATAAGTGCTATGATTCCACCAGAAAATAAGGCTCATGGGGTCGAAATAGCAGCGACAATGATAAGATGAATGGACGGGAAATAACCGCACGGATTTTGAAGACTATATGTTGAGCGCTGGCTCTCCACTCGCTTCAGTCATACTCTGCCTTTGCGACATGCGAGCCGTACGATACGACAATACAAACTTCCAATACATGTACATGTGTTATCTTTTTGTCATGCAGTAATGAGATTCGCTATCTCTATTTTCTAGCAAATGTAATATGCATACTTTTAGCTAGGTATGCTTGATTGTGTTGTCGTGTTAATTTTGATCGATTTGCAAGCGCTGGGCCCGTCCATTCCATTATCACCGTCGCTGCGAAATAGTAGTAAAAATCTGTCAGGTCGTGGAAAGTTCCGTAAGTAAATATAAACACAAATAGATGACGCAGAAAGTATGGGCGAATATTCAAATTCAAATTTAATATGGTTAATATACTTTAGTGAATCTTTATAATAGAACATGGATAAAAACTTTCTCGTAGTAGTTAGGTAAGGTTTCATTCGTAAATTTTGAAATTTCCTGTTTTCTGTTCTGTTCTGACTATTGCACGACGGGCATTTATCAAAATTTTAGTTTGACGATAATTTGTAATAAGATTTTTTAAATAATGAATAGAATATGAATGAATATAGACTCTATGTATATTGTATACTGCTATAGTAAATTTATTATTTTGCAAAAAAAATAGCTAATATAACTTTTTGTTTTTGAATAAAACTCAATGTTACCTGGTCTCAGCACGACCCCGTGGAAACGGTATACAAAGTGCCAATTATCGTATTTATGCGAGCTCTGTATTTTTCCCGTGCAACAGGCTCGATGCTTAACCAGCTGGATGAATTTCCCACCATTGAGCAGTTTAAAAGCCTTTTTGATGTCAGCTCGTAATGTATTTATTATTGCGGTTCAGAGAGCGCTTGTTCGATACGAATGTGTACTGATGCGTTAATGTTGGTAGTCGGTCAAGCAATGAGACAGTTTAAACATATTCAGTGCAGAATATTTCGGGAAAAGACGCAGTTTTCATTTTATCTTCCAATGAACCTCGTCCAGTTCGGGACCAGTGTTCGTCCCGAACTGGAGCTGTCTTTAGTAAATGTCATGTTAATGATGAAACTGAATCTCCAATGCACGTTTCTATTGTACCTACGTAACAAGGCGACGAAGTTTATCTGTGGTCGGTTACGGCTTAACGACGACGTCGCTATATATAGAATATTCAATTGAACGAAGGACATATTCTAGGATATTATTATATATTATTATGAACAACTTTTTCTATGCAGCAGATATATATTTTTTACGATTTCACAGGTGATCCCATAGTAAAAGTTGTTCATAATGATGAGTAGGTACTATTATATTCTAGAATATTGGATTAGGGTTAGGTGTACGAAAACAATAGTTGGTTATTACGAACTGGATACCGAGTTTACATACATGATCATGACATGATCATAAGACATGATCATGGTCATGATAACATGATCATCGTCAGCCCACTTTATTCTACTACGAGACAAGCATGCTGCTAAGTTTGAACAGGATCTAAAACTTTTTTAATTCCAAATATGTTTAGTTATTATCTAGAAATATGTTTGACAAATTCAAACTCTGACGTAAGTGTTGATGTCTTATATTACGCAACACAACAATGTGTTGACACACTTGTCAGAAAGCTCATTTACAGTATTTCACAGTTGGCAAAGGCGTAGAATCCAAAGGAGCTAATTTTAGAAACGTCTCGTACTTTTCAAACATTGCTACGGCAGAGGGAAATTCAAACGAACTCTGCGTATCTCGTGAAATACATTATTAACACATGTACGTTTATTTATGTTACCCTTCACCGGCTGCCTTCACTGCCTTCTTATGCTGCCTTATATCTTTTCTAATGAGACAAAATTTGATGTCACATAGATATTCGTTCTTTTGTTTAATTCCTAACGAACAATTCGGAACTTTGTGATTCGATATAATGAACTTTGGCCTCATAAAGTTTCAGAATAATTTAAGTCACGTTTAGAAACATTTCGCTTAAAGCACTTGATTTCAAATTATGAACTTTTACAGTAATTCTAATTTTGGTATCAAGAACATTCGGAGTAAATTAATTTAGCATCACGAATATTCGAAGAATCATAAATATCGTGGGTAGTAATTAAATGAGTACTCTTACGTACTATTCTAATTCTAACAAAATAATAATTTCAAGTTCCGAATATACTCATAATAGAAATCACGATTCGAAGTTTTGTGAACTATTTTGGTCGTCTTTTTCAAAATGATGGTTTTTTTATACATTTAAGGGACGAGATGAACAAGACGTTCGCCTGGTGGTAAGCGTCACGCCTGCCACTAACAGTACTAGTGCCAGAATTGTGAACTTGCGAACACAATCCTGCGCCGCACTGCACTGCGCTCGTCACCCTGAGATATTAGATGTTAAATCTCATCATATCCAGTAATTTCTCTGGTAACATTGCCCTTCAAACCGGAACACAGTAATGCTTGCACACTACTGCTTGGCGGTTGAATAACTGACAAAGGTGTGGTACTTCCCCAGTCAGACTCTGCAGTGGAGTACCACTACAACAACTAAATGGTTTTTTTTAAATTAAATATAAAAAAATTAAACCTTCTTACTTGGATGAGTCAGCAATCAAACTAATCACATAATTCTATCAGCTATCTGGTTTCTATTGTACAAGCTTTGCTTATTTTGGGGCTAGATGGCGCTGTAAGCAAAATTTCCATCGATATTTATTTATTTATTGCATAGAAAAGTGCCAAATAATTCCAACAAGTAACACTAACTGAGCGTGATTCGTTGAACACCCACAAAAATAAAAAAGTTTCAGTCTCGTCCTTAGAGTATTTCCCCATAAAACACAATACTCATATTAAGCTAAGTAAGAGAACATAATTATCCCATTATATTCAAGCACGTTATATGCTTCAGTGTTCTGTATAAACAAATTTCTAGCTCAATTTTGTAGCAACCTCGTATTATCTCCTCCCCTAATTCATAAGCCGAGCGTCTCGGTTGCGGCGCGGTGTGTAACTCCACGAAAATTCACAATTTGTGTTTGTAATTCCCAGAAATTAACACTGCATCAACTTGCTTTTCGTCTTACGCTGGGAGATTAATTTGGTATTATAGTTCGTAAGCAGCTACGTCTAAGTATATGTATGGGTGAACATAACATGTTATTTAAAATAACTCGTTCGAAATTTCTGTGAATGTCCAGCTCTATGTTTGACAATAATATTGTATGAGACATCGAAATTCATGGTATAATGTGATGGGGTCACGTTTTTAAGTTACCTATATTTTTTTCTCGATTTCAATGTTGGCCCCATACTCAAAGTTATTTATTTTGATGTACAGAATATGCCCTTAAAAGGATGCTAACTGATTAGAACTAACCCTGTATATAAATACGCCATAATCCTCCTAGGAGGCAATAAGAAAAAAAAACATCTATATCGAATAGGTTACGGTTTTATAATATGGTTATTAAAAAAATCCCTAAAAGAAATGTAAGTAAGTTATAATTTTCAACAGAAGTGTTAATTGGAGAAATATTTGTATACCATGAGTAAAACATTATAAAGTAAATTTTCTTTTACACTTTCACTATACATTGCAACAACTATCTTGTAGTTTTTTACAAGAATTGTGCTTAAAAATATACATTAACTTAATTTACTATCTCTCTATCCATTACTCTTCTAAATCAATCCGGTAATGTACCTCTATAACGTCCATTATTTTTTCAGTCACGACAATATAATTTGCGAACCGTATTCATCCACCATCACTTCACTAATAAATGCGTCATCACAAATAATTGGCCCAAGAAAGTGGCCAAGGTTGCTCCAATATGCCTCTAAATATACACAATAGCTTCTGATGAGCCTTAATAACTATCTTTGAGACTCATCTCGACGGTGGCTTTCATGGACTCAGGGATATTGATAGTGAAAGGGAATTAGCGTGGTATTAAAGCCGTATTGGTTTGTGTTGCGAATTATTTTCTGTGTATAGAGAAGTAATTTTGATTAATATTGAACAGACTTATGAGTAAATACTGCTTTATTTCAGTAGAAAGCTATTTCGCTGTAACATTTTTTAACATTGTTGTTTGAACTGGTCTTACTGTCAAAGTAGGAAAGAGAGGGGCTTTATATTAGCCGAGGCAAAGCCATGGCACGTATAACGTGGGAAAGGCGTAAGTTGAACCTTATTTGCTCTCACGACGAGCCGAATTTGGCTTAAGTGGAATAACGAGTTTATTGTAAAAATATTGCATGTTTAATTGTGGTTTTGACACATTTTTGTTTTATATATATACGGGATTACACACGTTTAATTAAGTCAGATACTCCGTCTAAAGTTTCCATCACAGCCGGTTACCTTTTTCAAGGAGTGAAAGAGTCCGAAGCGCACATGGCCGTGCGAGATCAAGCAAGTGAAGTGTGCGTGAAAATATTGCACTACAAAGTCACTTTACTATAACACAATGAAAGTTATTGTATACTTAGATACTATATTTACAATTCAGTTTTAGTTAGTATAACTACATAGAAAACCCAACTTAAGTCCATTATATTCCAAAGTTGCCCCTCACAAAATTAATGTTATTTAGTCAAATTATTATATTATTGAAAGCATAAAAATTTATAATATTACGTTACAGATAAACAAAACATCCGTCTAAATAGCTTCTACGGTTCACGTCTCATTCAGCTTTAGACTAATGATGATTTAACGCTGGAAAAAATGTGCTTGAAACATGGAAAAGCGTGGCCTGAAGCATCCCAAAACATTTTGCCAAATATCTTACAATGTTTGCACTCATGTTTCTCAAATTGAAGCACCAAAACTCTCCATATTCCTACGTTAATTTTGGGAATATACTGTACAAACTTGCTGAAAACTCCTTTTCAGAATGCACGTGACAAAGAAAGCTCTTTTAAAATAGCCAGCTTAATGTACTCGCTCCCGTTTTTCGATAGGAAAAAGATAAAGAAGTGTCTCACTCACTCATTAGTAATCCCCGTTCGTCGCCTGCAATAAATTCTAATAAAGTTAATCGGGAAGGAGCAACCCCTCTTTTAATTTGTGAAAATCCGAAGGAAAAGAGTATTCCTTTATTGGCTTCGAAGTAGGTCACTTTAACTGAAAAGTCAGTCTCTCTTTTGAGAGATATTAAAAAAAAGACTCCCGGTTAATGCCTTAGCTATAATTATATTACTGAAGCGAAAGTAACTCTGTTTCTCTGTCTGTTTGTAAATTTTTACATCTATCTACCTATCTCCTGGTAAAATGTGGGAAAAAACAAAAAACATATGGGTAAAACCACGATACGCATAGTTGTTCAGGTATCCAACGCAAGTGGGCCAGCGTGGATATTGCCCAATTGTCCTTCAAGGGTAGGCCTTAAAAAGGCTGTAGGGTATTAAAAAGCCTGATTTTGGATAATACCTATGACAGCGGAGCAAAAAAATTGTTTGATAGTAATGTTAATATTTTTTATGAATAAGTAGGGTAGAAGATGACTGGCTTGGCTTCTCCTTTCTCCAAATATATAACTTTATATATAACTTTAATATATAACTTTATTTCACTTAGAGAGAAATCCACTTCATTAGAAAGTAATAGTTGAAGTCTATAGAAAAATTTAAAATTGTATTTTAATATATCTAATTTCTAGACTTACGATTCAAATAGCAACCATATAAAGTTGCACGCACGCGTGTTTTGTGCATGCTCGTCACGTACGGACCCGTAACGAACCGGCGCGACAGTGGCGACATGGCACGTGCAGCGGCGGTGGCTGAAAACTTAATTGTCCTATTCGATACTAACAGACATCGCGAAACCTTTCGTTGATTGAATCGCTAATATCTAACGAGATATGAAGGCCGAAATGATCAGTTGCTTTCATTCAAGATTTTGATATAAATTGACACTTCAATTTTCAATTACTTTTGATTGATCCGTACTGAGTCTAGTAATAAAAAGTCACTAACGGAAAATGTAAAAAATAAATAGGTCAAGTTAAGTCGAAGTAAATAAAAATAGTAGTTCGCAGCAAACTGAGACCTTGCGACCCATATATCTTGACCAGTTTGGCGCATATGCAAAACTCGATAATTGTGTTTGCACGAACTAATTGTTTACAAAGAAGTGATGGCAATTCGCCTAGGTCCAGAAAAATGTTGCCTATTTTGTGGATATTCATGTTATATTTTTGTGGGTTTCTTAAAATATTAAGCATAATTTATATAGCTGGAAATTAAAACTAAGTAATTTTGTTGTATTTTTTTTAGAAATTACTTGTGTATTATCCGAACACACACTATATGGTTCTCATTTTATTGTTTTCATTCGGATATACGTTGCATCCTAGTTCTAACTGTCTAGTCTCTGTCAATGTCTTCTTATATCGCAGCGTTCCGAAATGCGTCCAGATAAACCAAGAAATCAAGTCAAGTCCGAAATGCGCAAAAATCGCTGTTGCCGCGTGACGCTTACCACCAGGCGGACGTCTTGCTCGTCTCGTCACTTGAATGCATTAAATGAAAATAATCTTTTTTCTTCCGAAACATTGGTAATTCAATTGGGTTTTTTGGGTTTGGTTTGTATAGTAACAATTAATACTTCTTTGAGATTGCGAAGTCTGTTTAAAAATGCGCTGGTCTTGCTTGTTCTATTTAGTTTTCATTATATTAAAGTCCAACATTTTCGCTACTAAAGTCCAATGGAAAAGTTTAGCCAGTTTAGTTAATAAAATGGAATGTGCATTAACGATACTTGTGTTATTACCTGGCTTATGCTTTTATACCATACTAGAGGTCGCCCGCGACTTAGTCCGCGTACGGAAGACATTCGGCCGCTCCCAAAATTCACCACGTTTTATACCCCCAATCCCCATCCCAACCCAAAGACTTAACTTGACTTAACTTCAAAAACAAAGAACTTTCCATACAAAATTATACCCCCCTTTTCCCCCTTTAAATGGTCACTGTCAAAAAAATATTGTAAACAGCATTATTTATTTTAAATGAACTATCCAAATCCATATTTTCGTGACTAAAAGTACAAAAACAAAGGACTTTCATACAAACGTCCCCCTCCCCTTTTCCCCCCTTAGGGGTCGAATTTAGGAAAATCCTGTCTTAATTCACCCCTACGCATCGAGACGAATACCTCCAAATTTCAAGTCTGTACGACCAGCGGTGTGGGCTGTGCGTTGCCTGTCTGTCAGTCAGTCAGTCAGTCAGTCAATCAGTCAGTCAGTCAGTCAGTCAAGTCAGTCAGTCAGTCAAGTCAGTCAGTCAGTCAGTCAATCAGTCAGGACAGTAGCCTTTTATATATATAGATTTTATGTGAAAAAACTTACTGAAAAAAGTCGTGCTGTTTATTTTGTCACGCTGACATGGCTAGCCACTCAGCGTCTACAAACTTTACGTAAGCTTGACATTCAAATTAAAGTTCCATGGTTATTTATTGGATATTTAACACAGACAGACTAAGTCAAACCCTGTCAGATGTGAACATGGTGCATGCAACTGCGCCGAAATATCAGAAGCTCGAATTACAACGTAATGTTTCTGTAAATATCCCATAAATAATAATTGAACGATTTCGTTTATATTTAAAGATAACTTTTTTTTTATATGTTTATAGGCTTGCGTTTGACTGCCATCTCGTCTGATGATAAACGAAGATGCAGTCTACGATGGAGCACGCTTACCTAGAAGAAACCGATTCAAACTATTTATTTTACAATTTTTTTATGTTTATGTTTAACATAAAAATATCTAAATATTAGGTCTTTACCTATGAAATTGCCGTTTTGTATGGAATAAGTGAAAGTACTTATTTTTCTAACTTTTTTATTTCTGTTATTCAAAGTAATCACCCATGCAATCGACGCATCTTTGCCAACGAATTGGCAGTTTATTGATGCCCTTCTTGTAAAAATCAGCTGGACGGGAGGCAACAAACTCTTCAAAGGCATTTTGTACTGCCTCTAGGGAATTGAATTTTTTACCCACTAAAAAGTTGTCTAAATTTTGGAAAAAGTAATAGTCGGTAGGTGCAAGGTCTGGTGAGTATGGCGGATGAGGGAGAGCTTCCAACCCCAGCTCTTGCATGGAGACTGTCTGTAGCAGCAGCGCGAGGCAGGTCTCGACGCGTACGTTGCGCTGGCGATCGTTAAGTTCGTGGGGCACCCATCTATCAAGTTTTTTTACCTTGCTTATTTGTCGCAAATGGATCAAAATTGTTTTGATGCTAACATCAAAAGCTGCTGCTAGCTCAGCTGTAGATTGAGTTTCGTCAGCTTCCACAATCGCCTTTAATTCATCATTGTTGACCAAAGTCTCCGGACGACCACGAGCTTCATTTTTCAAGTCAAAATTTCCAGATCGGTACCGGGAAAATCAATAACGGGTTGTGCGTTCGTTTGTACAGTTCTCTCCGTAAACGTTTTTGATGTTACGTGTCGTTTGTGTCGCGTTGGTGCCACGACGGAACTCATATTCCATAATTACACGAATTTTTAAAGTATCCATTATGGCGAAAAATGTTCAAATGTTATGAAAATACTACGCTAATCAATAAACAAAAGACTGAGTTTGTAAAAAGAATGTCATGTTTTTAAGACTTATTTGAAATTTGAAAATTAATTTGAATTCATAATACAAAGCCATTCCAAACTTTTTTTCTATTTGAAATGACCAGTACTGAAGAACGGCAATTTCATAGGTAAAGACCTATTATCATGAACCAATTAATTATTATTAAATTTAACCGGACCTGGGTAAGTAGGTATGTCTTTAAACTACAACCAGACCCACCGGAAGACGGGCAGCAGCGTCCTCTTGGTTAACGGTGGTGACCATTCTGCGATCCCCAAGCCGCCTGCCAAGCGTGGGGATTATGGCAACACCCCTCTATAAAGGGGGAGGCCTTCGTCCAGCAGTGGACGTTTTATGGCTGACGACGACGACGAAATCTAAACAGATTACGTCAAATTAGCTCACTGAAACGTGCAAATGTTATTAATTTTGGAAATATAAGTCCATAGTAAAAAAAATTGATGATAAAAATGTTTTTTTGGTGCCAATTTACCCGAAGGCCCTTGACATGACAGTGTTTTTCATAAAACAAAACCAGGAACAATAGCGATGTCTATAAATCACATCAGTCAAAACCATGCTCTATATTTTGCTCTAGTGTAACACAGAATAGCTAATATCTATCGTCCTCACAGACTGATCAGCTAAATAAACATGACGACGTTAATGTACCCCAAATCAATTCAGATGAACTGCGGTTAGAATAAACATTTCACGTTAACCATAAATTACGCGGACTACGGGTATTTGGAGCTGAAACAGGGTACATAATCGTTAGCTCTCATGCTTTGGTAATTAGTTTTGCAGGAACCACATACTTATCTAGTTAATAATACGGTTATTTTTTTAAACAACCGACTTCAATTTCGGCTACGTGGATGACATCGTCATATTTTCCAGTTATTTTGATTTATTCCAGTAATATTGATTTTAAAACCAAACCACTGAACTAATTTCGATAAAATTTATATGGGACCACCGCTAAAGTAGCAACTTCTTACCAAACAAAAAATTCATCATCAAAATCAATTCATAATTGGCGGAGTAATCGCGTAGCGTAGGTAAATACCAAAAAAAACAGTCGAATTGAGAACTTCCTTTTTTGAAGTCGGTTGAGAAAGGTTTAATTAGATCTACTTATAGAAAAACTAATTTAATGTTTTTTTTTTACATTATGCTTAAAATATAATTAAACAGGGTTACGCGTATCGGTATCAGTACGCCGAAAGGAGGCCATAATACGCATCATTGTGATCAACTTTTACTAAGGGGCCGATCCTGGAATCACGGAAAATACTGCTCCATAGAAAAATATCATTCACTTCACCATCGACGAAATATACAGGGTTAGTTCTAATCTCTTAGCATCCTTTTAAGGGCATATTCTGTACATCAAAACGAACAACTTTTACTATGGGGCCAACATCAAAAAAGTTTTTTTTAATGTCTAGAATATGCCCTTAAAAGGATGCTAACTGATTAGGATTAACCCTGTATAAGAACTTAAAAATATTTCACAAAACATGGTCCAAAATAATTGTTGCTTCTCGTAAGTACTTAGTAACTTTGATTAATGTTTAAACGTGATTAATTAGCATTCGTTCCAAAGGAATGGGTTTAGCTAATTTGTTTTCTAGCATTACGTTACTAATTAACTTTGTAACGTTATCCATTGCACCCACGCAAAACTAATCCCATAATGAATTAAACCGTCTCGCAGACGTCCTCTGACGTATACGGTCCCCAGAGAACCCATATGTCTCGGTGACAGGACGGGACGGGCTCAGGTGTGCGTCGTACCTAATATGTCTCATCACTTCCCCGCCACTACTAGTCTTTACAGTTTAAATTAAAGCATAGAGGTATTTATTTTCTTTACTGTAAGGCTTATTCGTAAATGGTGAGATCGGCTTATTAGGTTTGACAGCGTAATCAACCCGATATGAACTTTCATATTCATATAGGTATGAAGAATATCATTGCACTTTATGCTAATACTATGTACTAGAGGTCCCTCGCGACTTCGTCCGCGTACAGAAGAAATTCGGCCCGCTCCCAAAATTGCGTGCTGTACGTTGTCTGTCAGTCATTAAATCAGTCAGTCAGTCAGTCAGACAAAGATTCTTATAGTATTAGATACGTAAACGTTTAACAGTTCAAAATTAACGATTCGGACCAGCTAATCCATCTTTTATCTTTTCTTTTCTTTCAAATATGTAACTCGATAGGTAAAGCCGGAGAAAAAAAAGACGGATTAACTAATTCCGAAACTACTCCACATGAATATTTTACAAACTAAATGTGTTTAGCGCTCGTGGCGTAACTTGACTAGGTGGTGAAAGATTCAGTTTTCGGATGGGTGACCGTGAGTGGAATTTGTATCTGAATGCTACCGTGGGTCCGAGACGCGTTAAATTGTTGGTCCCGGTTGTTTCTTCTATATTTCTATAACAAGAACCGTCAAGCCATGCCAGAGATCCTTTTGTTAGGTTTATGCCGGTCCGATCCCATGAAGATGTACCACGTGGGGTCCGTTTAATTTTATTTGTGTTAAATGTGGGATCCATTCAAAGAAAATATATTGAATCATTTTACTATCCCGGTCTGATCACACCTTTAGGTACTTATTTGGGTACAGTTTGCATATATTTTTTTACATAATTTTCTATGATGTTAAATTTATGTTTCATGTTTTTGCTTGAAGCGATCTTGAAGACCATGAAGTGACTTTTGGGCGACACATTAGAACTGACACTATGGCGCGCCATTCAGCCTATACCGAACTTACTTTAGCTTTAGCTAAAGTTGTCATGTCTGATTTTTTGCAGGGCGCTTCCGTTGAGAATACGTATTGACTGGCGACAGCCGTGACAGGTGGTACAAATACGAATGTTTTTTTATAAACTCGCCCTCGAGCGGAAGACTACAGGCTCTTCCGACGTCTATGTTGATGCCATCTTTGTGTGGGAACATGTTTTTAGATGTTAAAAATTATTAAAAATAAAAGATATTAGATTAGCTGATACATTAACATTACCGATGTTTTGCGAGATATTTCCTATTAGAACAAATATATTGCATACTTACCAACTTTAAAAAATAATAATGATGAAATCTAAAAAAAAATATATAAGACTACGTTTTAAATTACAGCTGCAATAAAAATGTCTAATAGATTAATGTATAATAGGATCATTACAGTGAAATATTGAGTATTCAGAATGTTAGGTTTTAGATCATCGTAATCATCATCAGTCAACCGTATTCCACTGATCTTCCCTCTCATAATGTACGCCATCATTATCAGCCAGGAAACGTCCACTACTGGACGAAAGCCTCTCCCTTAATAGGGGTTGCCATAATCCCCACGCTTGGCAGGCGGCTTGGGGATCGCAGAGTGTTACCATCGTTAACTAAGAGGACGCTGCTGCCCGTCCTTCAGTGGTGCTGGATGCAGTTTAACGACATACCCAGGTCCAATGTACGCCATAGCCTGTGGTACCCTGTGGTCTTTCCTATAAACGACTATCGATACTCTATCGGTTTGTTCCAAAACTGAACCCAGAACCACCGAAGGACGAGGAGCGGCGTCCTCTCAGTTAACGGTGGTGACCATTATGCGATCTCCAAGCTGCCTGCCAAGTGTGGGGATTATGGCAACCAAATATTAAGACCTTCGTTCAGCAGTGGACGTCTTCTGGCTCTGTTGATGTGAAACGTTATTTAACTTCTACACAATACAAAAATGAAGTACGTCCTACAACGAATACCAGACTGAGATGAGCCGAGTTACTTACCAAGCTTGTGGAACTTTTTAATTTCTACTAGTAAATGGAATATGAATAAAAAACGTACGACCATATTTTCGCAACAACATGCTTATAATATTTTCCCAGTTTCCCACGAGTGCCAATAAATATCGATTTATTGCATTACAATCCTCTGCCTACCTCGTAATCACTTAATTAATTTATGTTTGTAATGCCAATTAATTAGGGTAATCTGGGGTTTATTTTTCGTGATAGAGTTTATATTATGTCCTTTAGACTGTGTTCCAGTTTCAAGTATACAGGGTGACATTGAATCCATTGGCACTAAGGGGGTCATTCAACTCATCACTGGACAACATGTGCCATGAAACTAACCCTGAGAGTTTTGGCGGGAACACGGAAAAATCATGTCGCTGCATTATATTATTTTCATAAACTATTGTTTTTTTCGCGAATTAATGATTATGATTATTATGATGATTTAATGATTATTGGTATTTTACTCTATGGTTTTAGTCATTGAGTGTTGAATTACATGCACGAGTGTGGACAAGTGATATAATGTGGAGATACATGTTTTTTGTGTTGTTTTCAAAACTCCGTAAAAGCTCATAGTAAATGCACCACAACTTTACTAGGGCATACCTTGGACTCGACTTTGACTTATGTCGTGTGACTAACTGTTTTTTTGAAACATAAACATAAACTACATAAACTTGAACATTCATATACTTGACTCTGGGAGAATGCACAACGTGTGATGCCAATAACAAAGACGAAAAAAATAAGAAACTAACCCTGACAACACGAAAAAAATCGGCTGTCCCATACAAAAGATGCAATTACGCCCGACAAAATGTATGGAGCACCTGTTTTCTTTTCACGATTTCCGCGTTGATGTCGTCGTAAAAGTTGATCATTACGATGAGTTTGACCCCCTAAGATATTGTCAATGAATTTAATGTCAACCTCTATAGTGACTAGTAAAATTCAAGCTATGAGATTCACCGTCTACTTACTGTCTAAACGTGATAAGCGCTAATGGAGTGATTGATTTATTGATTGATGCTCTAGACTTTATTTATTACTTAAAGTTCCTCAGAACCTTAAATAATAAGTAAAGTCGATTCGACGGCTTAGGTATAATAATTTTTCTTTTTAGGTGATGGTTAAAAAAATGCAATGAGCACTGCGTCTTCCCTTCTCTTATTTACACAAGTACTGTAACAAAAACAACCGACTTCAATTTTGTTTACTTCGATGACATCCATTAATTTTGATTTGAAAACCAAACTACTGAACCGATTTTGATGATGAATGAAACTATTTATGAAATAAGGTATAATAGTACATTATGATACGAGTGTGCTATGTTGGTCATTACACTAGAGGCGGTATTATGCGCGCGAGCCGCAGGCGAGCGCGATAAGCAAGCCGAGAGCGTAATGACTAATAGCACAAGAGTTCCATACGACTGTTTTCGTCACACTTGCGAGGAAAAAACATTTTTTTTTGATAAAAATCAACCACACAGCGAAAACGTCAACAAAAATTTGCTGAAAATGGCGCCCAAATCAGTAATGCGCGCGCAGGTTGACATTTACTTCAGCGACATAAGAACTCTTTGTTGGTATTACAAAAAAACTGTAAGTATTACCCGGCTATATTAAGAGTGCTTCGTACACGTACGTCTAATTGCATTCACGTACAAACTTGACTTTACCGGGTTATACCTATTATAGTACAAGTGCCGTAATGTAAAGTAAAAAGCAAGCGTGTATAATAGCTTGGATTATGAGCCTAAAAGCGATGTAATAAGATCTACTTTACGAGCAAGTGTGATGAAAAAAATATTATTCATATCTTCAATTTTTATAAATTGGTTTATAAATAACAGAGTTCTGAGCTAAGATGTTTTAACCTGTAGATGAGTTGTCCCCCCCGCCATGTTTACTAGACGCAATCAAGGTAATTGCCGTGATCGCTACCAGTCTTTCACTTCCGAATGTCCGGTAATACGCTGCCGCTAATAGTATGTTTTCTAGCAAAAAGATGGTGATTATAATGACTTTCTGTGTATTTAGACACTGCAAAATCTACACAGGCACTGTGAAAGACAAAAAAAATAACATTTCAGGCGTAAGTAATGTATTTTTATTGCAATGGGAAAAAAAACAATTTATTTTATCTTAGGCGACTGTTGTCACTTTGAAATGGATGACCGAGATAGATAGATCGTCTTTTGTGAAAGAGTGACCGGCGCGGCGAAGGCGCTCGCTCTGGCCAATCAACTTGTGTAGCTAATTACGCCGTAAGAGAAATTAGATATTTGTCTCTTTCTAACAACAGGTGTGGCGTATAAAGTCGGTCATATTATTTTCTATTCTTCACAAACTGCATAGAAACATGCATGAGTATATGCATGTAGGCAACTTCTAGTCAGTTTTTAAAGCAGTTTTGTTCGACTATAACTACTCTATTTATTTCAACTCACTGGTCCTGAGGTAACAAAAAAACACATAACCGAGTTGAGAACCTCCTCTTTTTTTGGAGTATCGGCTTTGTGGACATGTAACATATTGATAAGGAGGTTATATACAGGGTTAGTTCTAATCAGTTAGCATCCTTTTAAGGGCATATTCTATACATCAAAACTATCAAGTTTTACTATGGGACCAACATCGAAATCGCAAAAAAAACAGCTGTTCCTTATATTTTGCCCAAGGTCCATGAACTATTTGTATGGAACCACTGATATATTTTTTGCAATTTTAATATTGGCCCCACAGTAAAACTTGCTTGTTTTGATGTACATAATATGCCCTTAAAAGGGTGCTAACTGATTAGAACTAATCCTGTATACCATACCATAAAACCGTCTAATTCATTATCTAAGTAGTTCTTGGCAAAAACATCAAAATCGTATGAAAAGTCTCCAAACAAAGAACCCATATTTTTCTCAAGGCGCCAGAGCGAAGTGACGCGCTAAGCGATCCAGCTTAAAACAACAAAGGGGCGGTGTGTTTGTTTAATCCTCAACCAAATCCTGTTTGATATCCTCTCCCTTCTCAGAGATGTGACGCTTCATTTGCCAAAGGATTGGAGGATGTAGCGTCCCAGAAACGGGTAAGGCTGAATGTTTTATTGTATACAGGGTTAGTTCTAATCAGTTAGCATCCTTTTAAGGGCATATTCTGTACATCAAAACAAACAACTTTTACTATGGGGCCAACATTGAAATCGCGAAAACAATTATCAGCTGTTCCATACAAAAGGACAAAAGGTTCATCGACCTTGGGCAAAATGTATGGAACAGTTGTTTTTTTGCGATTTTTATGTTGGTCCAATAGTAAAAGTTGTTCGTTTTGATGTACGGAATATGCTTTCAAATGGATGCTAACTGATTAGAACTGACCCTGTATAAAGGATAATGTGACCCAATGTGATAAGAAAAATAAATGACGTCAAATGACAGCAATGATACTAATCATTAGTTTGGAGTGACAATGGCATTAGTAAGTAATGCTATTGTCACTCCATTGTGTTTCAGGGTACCTAATTGTATTGAAAACGTGTACGTAAGAGATCTGCGTAAGCTGTATGGTTAATCTTAGAATAGGTAAAGAAGTGACGACCGGACGCAAATAGCGGCTAGTGGCAAATCGATGAGTGAAGCAGCAGGTATATCGTGGCATGTGATTAAAAAAAACACTCAAACAATATCATTAAATATCTCGATAATGATAGCGATGGTGAAAACGAATAAGAAAAAGCCTAAGAAATTTAAATCTCAAGATCGGGCTGAATGGCGTGGAAGAGGCGCACCGAATCAAAGTTGGGCTTGACGATGATATCAAATATTATTACGATACGAGTAAACACTCTCTGGCACATGAAAATCAGCTCATTGGCACAAAACCAAATGTTCCTATCTAAGAACATGTTAACAAAAATGTTAGCACAGCACCTACTGAAATTAATATGGCTAATATAAAAGAAGTTTATTTCGTTAAGAACGGAAGCAACACTTAAAGAAATTAAGTTTGTTCCAATATCTTCAAATATCGAACGTATGGAGTATGCTGGCAGTATGTAAGATTAATTTAAAACAAAGAGGCTTGGATGTACCCTCTCGCGCATTCGACGTTTTTAAAGTTATAAAACGACACAGTGGTTAGCAAAAAATGATAAACACAAAATCTAATGAATCATAACATTACAAACGATCCTTGAGCTATTTTGATCTTTATAATGATTGTCATAAAACGACTCTACTAAAACATACCTCTGAACTGAATCCCCAAATTCAACTCTTGAGAGCCTTCTTGAAATAATCACTATTGTTACCTGAAAAATAGAAATAAAACTGTTAGTAAGGATAAGATAAAGCTAGAATACGGATATAATAGCATCTATTAATAACCATCGTTCCAAAAGCGCAATTTCCTCAAGCCATTTGAGTGAGATCGGCCTCATTTTCGAGAAAAATCTTGAACATTGCTACGAGGGTCCTATACTAGAGCTCAAGCATCCTGTAAGCTGTCAGAATGCAAAATGGTGGTCAAATAATGAGCTTGTCAGTGATAACAAACGGGAAGAGCTCGGGGATAGCGTTGAGTTATGTGGGAATTGCGGGGCTAGTCTCTAAGAAGTTTGAAAAAATGTCACAAACATTTTACTTGGCCACTTTTGCATCGACCATGGATGGGCATTTTTGTTTAAATTTGTATATATATTATATTATAGTTTGTTTGTATACATAATAAGTTTCAAGTGTAGTTTAAAATAAATTTTTACCTAAATGTATATAGGTATGTACTGTAGTGGTAGGGCTCTATTGCCGAGTCCACTTGGGGATATACCACACGTTTGCTTATTCAACCTTCAAGCAGTAGTGTGCAAGCATTACTGTGTTTCGGTTTGATAGGCATTGTTACCATAAACATTACTGGGCATAAAGAGATTCACATCTAATATCTCAGGGTCACGAGCGCAGTGCAGTGCGGCGCAGTTTTTTGTTCGCAAGTTCACCATACTGGCACTACTACTGTTATGGGCAGGCGTGATGCTTACCACCAGGCGAACGTCTAGCTCGTCTTGTCATTCAATAAAAAAAAAAATGTGTTAAATGTCCATAACGGACCTAATACATTTGAGTAAATTACTTTAATAAAAATCGTTCTATATGAGTTTCGAACAAATCTGACTATATGATATTTACTGTACCCCATACCTAATAGAGTGTTTTGATGAATAACGGACATAATATTCTAGGATATCATTACGAATAACTTTTACTATGGGATCAACACTAAAATAGGGAAAAAAAACGCTGTTCCATGGAAAAAAAACTCTCTCACTCTATGAAATGCAATGTAAAGTTGAATTCACGGCAAAATTGTTCGTTACCAATGATTACTAGTCTTATGATATCCTAGAATTTATGATATTTCGAAGCACTCCGTTTAAGTACCGTAGTACGTACAGGTATTTCAAAAGCGCCTAGATTAGAGTTTTATAAACTATTTTTATAATGTTTTAAGCCTTTAAACCGGTGGAACCCTGATTAAACCGGGTAAAAAGCTCTGTTAACGCCACGAGCACGCTCAAGCAAATAAATTTTAATAAAGTTAATTAAGCCGTACAACGGTATTATCTCTGTCAAATTTTACCTCCCTTGAATTAAAATATAAAATGTCACCCCTGCACTTTCAGATGTTTACGCACTGCACCCGATATTATTTATAATGACTAGTATGTACAGTATAACTGTTGCAGTGAACATTTCGGGGGACGTTGAGAATTTTAAATTCCCAATGTTTGAAGTGAGAATTAGAACATTACAACGCAATAACAATTTCAAGACACATTAAAAAAAAAAAATGTGTACCAAAAACGTTGAACAATACTGAAGGGTAAGGTTCTTCACTTCTTCTTCTTCTTCCCATCACTATGAATAACTTTTACTATACCAATCGTGTAATTGCGAAAAAATAATCTGCAGTTCCATACAAAAAAGTTCATTGGCTTTGGACAAAATGTATGGCACAGATGTTTTTTTACCGCGATTTCAAGATTGGTCTCGTGGTAAAAGTTGTTCATAATTATGACTATTCAGTATTGTTCAATCTTTTTGTGCTTGATTTGGGACGCCACTTGCGTCAGCACTGTCGCCGCCAGTCACCTAGGTCGCTCTGTTCTGTCTGCGGCAGCAGCAGCAGAGGATGCCGCTTGCAAAAAACGGCTTAAATACGCCGCTTTAGAAAGCAGTTACTGCTTTGTGCCTATCGCGGTGGAGACCATGGGCAGTTGGGGTGCTGATGCCAAAAGGTTAGTCCGCGAAATAGGGCGCAGAATTAAAGATAGCGGTGGTGACTCCCGTGCTGGCTTGTACCTGGTGCAAAGGTTGTCCATTGCCATCCAGCGTGGTAATGCAGCCAGCATAATGGGCACATTTGCACCAGGTACTGTGAGGGGTGGGTTATTTTCTGACTGACTGATTGTTTTTTTTTTAATTATATATTTTTGACTATGTTTTAAATGAACTATATATTGTTTTAAAATTTAATTTGACATGTAAATTAATACAATTATCTTTTTGTTACACATTGTATAATTATAATGTTCTCAGCTTGAGTAATAAAATAACACTTTACAAAAAAAATATTAAATTAATTGTTGAAAATAAAATAAAAAGTTGAGAATTAAAAATATCAACGTTCTCCGAAATGTTTAAAGGTACTTATATCTGCTGTTAATTATACAACGTAGTTATAAATAAATGTAAAGAGTAACAAAACGTCTCTCGTCGGTAAGCGTTAGATAAAAAATTGCTCAAAAACTATTAATTTATTAGTTTTGGATAATTATAGCTAATAATTAATTAGTTTTGGTTTGGAAAGACGAGACGAGAGAGACGTTTGCCTGACATGTATCACCAGGGTAAGCGTCATGCCTGCCTATAACAGAAGCAGTGCCAAGATTGTGAACTTGCGAACACAATCCTGCGCTGCACTGCACAGCGCTCGTCACCCTGAGATATCAAATATCATAGCTCTCGATGCCCATTAATTAACTAATTAAATTATAGAACTAGTACATATTAATAACTATACAAAGCAGTCTGTAGTCATGATTTTTTATGGGTAAAATCTATACATTTATGCTAATAAAAAAGCATTATTAATAAGAAGCCACCCTCAAAAATGCTACATTCGACGAAGTTGTGTTATTCCAATACCTCCTTGACGTCGTATCGTTTGCAGTAAGTAAACTTTGAAACTAAAAGAAAGTGAGATGAAGCTTCCTACGTGACTGAAAAGAGAGCAAACATTTTTTACTGTCGCCAGTAAACAAAAAGAACTGCCGAGCCCGCTCGTTAATTTCTCTAAGCTACCTATCTGTTCTTATCTCTTTTTTTTTATACAATCAAGTGATGAGACGAGCAAGACGTTCGCCTGGTGGTAAGCGTCATGCCTGCCACTGCAATTTGCAAGAAAATAATAAATCATAATTTTACATTCATCACTATCAGCCAGAAGACCGTCCACTACTGGACGAAGGCCTCTCCCTTAATAGGGGTTGCCATAATCCTCACGCTTGGCAGGCGGCTTGGGGATCGCAGAGTGTTACCAGCGTTAACTAAGAGGACGCTGCTGCCCGTCCTCCGGTGGTTCTGGATGCAGTTTTAGGACATACCCAGGTCCAATTTTACACTTCGTAAATAAATAATATTGTTATATAATTTACAGGTACATGTTTATTATGAGGTTATATAAATAATTTGTTTTTAATAAAATCTACCCCTTTATATCTAGACCTTTGTAATGTAATACATTTAGCCATTTAAACCACAATTAAATAGTACGTTCGGCGCAACTCGACACCGAACTTCTTATGGCTTCTTTAGCAAGAGATACGACCAAGCGCGTGTCGGTCTCCGGCACCGAGGGTGCCGTACAACCACTGAATATAATTTATATTATGAGGTAATACCTAGAAAACTTGGACAAATGTTAACACTTCTTATTCCAACACTTCGCAAGTTTATATTTTAGTTTTTGTTTTTTTTGTGAAAAAAAATGTGTTATCCTTGGCTTTGCCTTTGAATTTTATTATAGGTGCGATCCCAACCCTGTCATGGGTGGTTTTTTGCAGCAATTTAGAGTTTGCAGTTAAAGCAAACAGTTGATGGTTCTGTGTACCTACACTTTTTTGCGACAGAAACAAAAATAAACTTATTTCATGTACCTCCCTTATTTTATTTTTTATCGTTTATTATAAAATCTGTAATAATAACGGATATTCCACAATAAACCGGCTACTTATTACGGTTAAATAAGATACATCTCATCAAAGACCGGACAGAAATGCAGATACCGTAGGCTTACTAGAAAAGGCTCCTATTGAACACCCTTAGTATAGGGAACTCTAAAAACCCGCCCTGCGTTTTTTCCTTATTCCTACCGTCAATTATTAGGATGTTGGCTGTTAGAAAGAGAAGCGGTAAGAGATAAAAGGTTAAAAAAGGACAACAAGAGAGGGGAACTTAATCTGTACGTAATGATAACTTGTACACCTGCCGGTTATTTGGCTAAAAATTATGGCCTGCGGTAATGAAATGATGTGGGCAACATTTGGTTAAAGTAAAATGAAAGGAAAATATTAAGCTGTCAAATTAAATTGGCGCACGTGTAGGTGAAATTGTTTTGGGCTGGGTGTGTATCGTATTAACTCGTATATTATAGACGGGTGTAACACTGGGAAGCTTATAGGGTAGAGTACGTTGTTATTATCATCAGATATTTAGCGTTGTTTTGTCTGCCTCAGCTTATGCCCGTGTTGAAAATTTGTTTTAACCTGTTTCTTTGTACTATAATCAATAAACACAACAACAACAATAATAACAAAAAACCCAACAACACACAAACACAACACAATAATAAAACATAAATAAGAATAAAAAACACAAATATTAGATAATTTATTTTTAAAAACCATTAGATATGAGAACAGCATGCAAAATAGTTAAGAGAAATACTGCTTCTGATAGTGAAAACAATAGCTCTAGCACTCGGGAGTCCCAGGTGTTTGCTATCAAAGTGTTTTCAGGCACACTTTCCGGCTCCATCATCAGACTTACAATATGAATAGAAAAGTACTCATGAAAAGAACAGAAATGAGTCCTAATTCAACTATTTTTTCATAGTCCTATTAGGGAGTTTCAGTTTCTACCTCCTTCTTCTATTAAGGTCACTACAGCGAAAAAAAAGCCGAAGCCCCGTGCTTGTACGTTTTAGTAGATAATATAGGACGTGTATAGCACATAATAAATTTCCACTTGTAGCCGACACTCAATATCCGACAAATTAAAGATATCGAAATTATAAGAGGTATTAAACATTTTGTACGTAGCTGGAAGTGACACAAATTTCACACACATTTAGACACACACTCACACATTTCATTATACAGACATACACGGTACATTTTATTAGAAATTCATACTTGTTTTGTCTCATATAAATAGATGATCGTAAACATTAAGAAAATTTGTGCAGTTTGGAAAATAAGGTACCTATCTACTACTTATAAATGAAACGATCACAAACTTAACAGTGGCACCAAAAAAATATTGTTACTGAGCGTAAAACCGGGAGAACCACACATAAACCTAGCAACTCGTCAGACAACTCAACAGTAAAACTCAGTCAAAATTATGAATCAGTTTTCAACACTTCTAAACAGAATTTCTTGTAAATACAAATATACAAAGATACTTTAAGAGTACAATTCTGGTTACGAAGAAAATTTTCAGTACGATTTTTTGGGTGCCTGCACCGCTCAAAGCAAAGTTTCTGGTTTATAGTAGTAAAAAAAATGCTTATAATTTCTGAAGAAAAATGTGAAATGTACAGATAGCAAAATAAAGACCGTGAAACTCGCTGAGCATACGTAATACGAAAAGGGAAAACAATTTATACAGTACCTACTTACAGGAAAATGAGGCCTTGCTACGTTTTTTTGGAGATAAAATTAACGTGGAGGCTTTTCATTTTTGATATAAGTTTCGTCTCTATTTTTGTTATAAGTTTTGTCTGCGCCATAAAAATTCATATTAGAGATTTTGAGGAAAATTTATGATAGATTCTGGCACTATGCGATGGGTATTCAAATTTGGTGGAAATACGCTTCAAAATTGAATATTCAATTAAAAATCGAGGTAAAGATAAGGTACTCGGACTGCTCCATCTTCTATCAAATCTCTTTTCATTATGAAATTGAAAATGTTAAACATCTTTGTAGAAAAATCTAGGTAAGAAGTTTGTTGCATTTGCTCAGTAAAAAAAAGTTACCACTATCAAACTGAGTCTAGTCATAAGTATTGTATTTATTTTACTGTTTCTCAACAAATTTCAACGATAAGTAGTAAAAAATAAATATAAAATTATAGCTCTTAAATAACTCTATGTGCCGACTGTCCTCAATCCCTACAAGACTTATCTTTATATTTAAGTCTAAGAAAACTAGAAAAAGTAAAGTTATTCATGTTTAAGAACTATGATAAACTTATGATCTTATTATTAATTAAAATAAATAAACCTGACCTAATGATTGGTATCGATGTACAGACCGCATAAACTTATATCATCTTACAGTTTACAGTGATAGAAATTGTATATCTGTGACCTTTGGCGTTATAATTATTATGGCTTTGTTATTGTAAGTTTTTCCTTCAAAATGATTCACAAATAAATCTTAATGTAAAAATTTACAATACTTTATATTACTTGCGGCTAGTAAAAGCTTGGAAGCTCGTTTTTGCTTGCACATTTCAAGTTTTTAGAGTTCCGTACCTCAAAAAGAACCCTTATAGGATCACTCCGTTGTCCGTCTGTCTGTGTGTCTGTCTGTCTGTCAAGACCCTTTTTCTCTAGAACGCGTGGAGATATTAAGTTGAAATTAATATCAAATACGAAGTCCACGGTCCCTTGGTGCTGTAAAAAAAATCAGGCTTCTAAGTCAACGCAATAAAAATCACGGTCATTTTTGTGAGTTTTTTAGAGAGAACTAAAACAAAATTCATAGGGTACTTCCCGTTGACTTAGACTCATAAATTTGGCAAGAAGCAATGTCACATAACAGTAATTATGTATATAATTTGTAGATATATCCAAGCCAAAACTGAAATGGTAATTTTGTTTGTTTATATAGTTCACAAAAAAAAACTAGATGGCGTTCTACCCCGTCAAAACGCGCAAACGTTTTGTTTGTCATTTTTAGACAGTTTCGATCGCAGCTGCTTCTTACGATTGTACAACTATTTTATCTTTATCTCTACAGATTGACGAAGGAGCCACGAGCGTAGGTTTTGAAGAAAACTGACAGCTGCATTTAATTTAGTAGTTCTTGCATTAGACCAACATTACAAATAAGTTGGAGGGCTACAATTCAAATTTAGAGAGGTAAATTCAAGAGGTAAATTTGAATTGTAGCCCTCAATTGTAGCCTAGCAATAATAGATATTGATTTACTTAAAAGTGTCAAAAATGTTACCAACTTCTGATAAAATTGCAAAACTTCGCGGAATGTTGTTATGCAGGCGCAGAAGTTTCAATGCCTCGGAGTATGGATTCCGAATACATTTTTCTATGTTGATATTTATGAGGCATTTTAGAGGAAATTTCTCTTGCCCCTGGCTTTAAAGTTTGCTGGCTGTTTAGTCTGTTCCTTGAAATATAGCTGGGCTCGGAGGGACTCGGTGGAAGAAAGGCTTTACAAGTTTGTTGCCTTATCACAATAAATTTTATTTTCGTTATATTTTGTTTTTGAATAGAATAATAGAACTTTATAAATAACAATCGATAAGTTTAGAATTGCATGATTGGCGGCGAGGGTAGCCAATCCGACGGCATTGTGAAAGTTGCGGGCGACCGGCGGATGCAAATGGCAGGTTGTCGTTCAGTGTGGCGGTCTAAGGGGGCCTTCGTTCTTCACCGCAATAAAAATTGAGTACGGCGTTTCCTAAAGCTACAAGACAACCAGTATACAAACTACAAGTACAAACACTTGTATAAATGTTAATTTAAGACAAACCATCTACCAGTAACTGGTAACTTCTAGTTACTGGCAGCGACCATGATAAAATGAATGGACGGGAAAAGCGCACGGATTTTAAGACTATATGTTGAGCGCCGGCTCTCCTCTCGCGTAATTCATACTCTGTCTTTGTGACATGTGAGCCGTACGATACGACAATACAAACTTCTAATACATGTACATGTGTTCTCTTTTTGTCATGCAGTAATTAGATTCGCTATCTCTATTTTCTGGCAAATGTAATATGCATACTTTTAGCTAGGTATGCTTGATTGTGTTGACTTGTTAATTTTGAACGATTTGTAAGCGCTGGTCCCGTCCATTCCAATAACACCGTCGCTGGTAACTGGTACAAGAAGCTAGTACAATTGTAAGTTTGTACTTGTAGCTTTATAAAACAGGGCCCTCGTGACCGTCTCGCTCGTCTCGGCACTAAAAAAAAACTTCTAGATCCGCATAAAAATAAATAAATCTTAGTAATAAGAACGTAAAAGATTGGTTAGAGCTTGGTTAAAACGAGCACAACTATATCAAACTCTATAAAAAAGATAATAAAGTATGTGAGTTAATTTTCCGTACGCAAAAAAACCAAAGGTAATCTGACGTCCAAAGTTTCAAATGTAAAGCTTACGATATGATTACCTACTGTAATAAAACTTCAGCTGAAATCTGGTGACACTTTATGCGTTACGTGCCGCAAAAATGTCATCAAACTTGAGTTGCGTAACTTGTTACTCAGCCTGAGTATTTCATTACTCACGATTCACTCGTCTGAGTTACTGCGTTACTTACGCGTCATAAACCCATCTTGAGTAGAACTCCAGCCCTAATCAGACGTAATCTAGTTAAAACTTTCCCAATAATGCTCCTGCATTTGGAGTAGCGTATAGCAGACACTTTATTTGGACACAGTTATTAATCTTCAGCTATAAAGATTTTTCACCCGACTTCAAAAAAGGAGCTTCTCAATTCGACTGTATGTTTTTTTTGTTATGTTATTGCTCCGCACATTATGAATTGATTTTGATGTTTGGTCGGTCAACCTTCAGAGGTGGACCTAAGGGACCACACTTATAAATTTTATCGATATCGGTTCAGTAGTTTGGATTTTAAATCAAAATTACTGGGGAAAAGATGTCATCCAGATTGGTAAAGTTTCACTAACTTCTGACGATAAAGAAAATATGAAGATGTCCAGTTTTAGTTTTGATCATATTATAATCTAAATAAAACAGGACATTTTCGAGTTTCTTTGGAAACCTGAAGTACAAGTTTTTGGGGAATGATCATTTGAATATATTATGCGTATTGGATAAAAAAGCCTTTTCTAGAATGTGTTTACTGTACCAGCAATTTTTTTTCAGGGTAATAACAACATTGATCACATCAAATCTCATCTGAGTTGTGATCTAGAAACTCTTCAGAGCACAATTTAAACATTATTATACATACATTATTATGCCAAAATTTAACATAAAAGGACAAATAATTACTTCCTTTAGGTTCCAGGGTACGCCGAATGTTATTTGTTTTTCTTTTGTTGTCTTCTTTTTTGTTGTTTTCTTTCGGTATGTCTAAAAATGTAAATTTTTATGAACAATAAACTATTTCTTTCTCACAACAGTCTATTCTGCGCGCTAAAACATCACAGCCAGGTTTCCAGCTCCATTCAACTTAATTCTTATTTCAATTTTCGTAACAATCACACCAAAATATATTTTACTAAAGAATCTAATTTGGTGAATTCCCCAGCTAGCTTATTCCTCGTGAGCCTAGTCTGTCGCGTCATTTAACTAATGAGATAAATCTTCTACTGCTGGGGGTGATTTTTACCCCCGCCAGTTGAACAAGTAATCTTTCAATCTTATAATGACATAAGTTCTGTTAAGATGATTGTCGGATTTTGAGAAGATTACAAGACAGATCGGCTAAGCTTTTGGTATTTTTAAGTCCTTAGCTAAAATTTACGCTTTTATATCGGTTTAAATTGTAGATATTGCATTTCATTCAACTTTGCAAGTGTAAGATACCACAGGAACTGGATAAAATTATTACTCAATAATAATTGGGATGCTTTACTTACGAGCTCGGTAGAGTATATATATTATTCTTTGGTTACGAGTATTAGGTTACCTATAATTTCACTTATTATCACCTGTTATTTGTTATATTTTTTTTATTGTCCTAAGCCTTTATTAACTACAACTTATACTTAGCCTACTCTACTACACAAAAAACAAAAAGATTGTTTCCAGACCGATGAATGTCTAAAGACAGTTTTTTCTTTCACCTGTTCATTCCAATTGCGATCTTCGAGCATAATAATTAAGCCAATGGCTGATAAGCTGAGGCGTACCCTTTCTGCCTAAAGTCAAAAACACAAACAAACTACAACAAAACGTTTATCAGTTGGTCAGTGACCAACAAAGGGACCTAGATTTCCTAAAACTGCGTCCAGAACCACTGGAGGACGAGCAGCAGCGTCCTCTCGGTTAACGGTGGTGAGCATACTGCAATCCCCAAGCCACCTGCCAAGCGTGGTGATCATGGCAACCCCTCCCTATTAAGGGTAAGCCTTCGTCCAGCAGTGAACGTCTTGTAGCTGATGTGTGTGTGACTAACAAAGGGTATATGGTCACTGACCATGTTTTTGATGTACGTCACTGATTTGTTTTAATGTACGTTGATAAGAACATAATGAATTTGTTTTATTAGTGTAAAAGTTAATACAGAGATTGATAATGATTAAATGTACAGAGTTTCAAAGGACCTCTGCTCACATAATATCACATATCCTGCGGAGGAGCTGGCAAAACTAAAAGCATTATCTTTCAACGCCGTGAGGCACAAAACAATGAAAAAATCCAATAAAAATAGCGCGATAAATAAATTTCTATGAACGCGCTCGGAATCCTTTCTAATAAATCTCTCCGTAGAATATGGAATTAATTTTCGTGAGATCTGAGCTTCCATTCGTAAAATATGAGCCTTTTAAGGCGTTACCTTCTATTTACCTCAATTACGCTTCCAGAAAATTAGAAGGGAATTCTACTGATGCTTTCTATTATTTATCAAAGTGCTTAGATTAGATTATTTTGATGTACATAGTTGAAAATTAATTTTTAACATTACCTTTTGCTCAGCAAGAAATTTCAAATAAGCATATCTGAACCGATGGGAAAGAAAGGTTAGAGTGGCGACCACGAACCGGAAGACGCAGCGTACGAAGGCCTCCCACTAGGTGGACCGACAACATTGTAAAACTCGCGGGCAACGGCAGGTTGTCCTACACTGTGGCGGTCTAAGGGGGAGACCTTCGTTCACCAGTGGACGTCTCCGGGCTGATGATGATGATGATGATTTGTGCTCTACAGTTGGCGATTGCGGGCTGAAAATGATGATGATGGCGAAGCGAAAGTTGGAACGTCGTTGGAAATTATGATTATGATAAAGTAAGTAAGTTCGTATAAGCAGAGTTAGTGAGCCGCGCGACAGCCTCTGACATGGCTTGACACTTATGGTTATAGAGTTAAGGAACAAACAACCGGGACCAACAAATGAATGTGTCATCCGACCCACGACAGCGCTCAGATGTAAATGCCAATCACGGTCACAGTTATAATTTCGCTAAAGGCTCAAAATGCTGCGCGCCGCTATCACGCTATGAAGTTATAAAATCACTGAAAATTAAAATGAAAAATCGTAGTCAGTGAAATTACTCGAGCAGCCTTTCGAGCCCAGCAATGGACGATTAAAAGGCTCATCAATATTAAGCACCCATATGAGGTCACATTGCATAATACTGGGTGTTAGTTTGAACACCGTTATCCTTCTAGGAGGATGACATTGTACTCATCATTATGAACAACTTTTACTATAGGGCCAACACTGAAATCTCGAAAAAAAACCAGCTGTTCCATACAAAAAGGTTCATCGATCTTGGACAAACGTATGGAACAGAATTTTCGTTATTTCAGGGTTGGCCCCATAGTGAATTTGTTGTTCATAATGATGAGTACAATGATACGAGTCCTAGAAGGATAACGGTGTTCAAACTAGCACCCTGTATCAACATCTGTCCGATTGACAATACTGCCCCATACAATTTCAAATAAATACATAACAAAGTTCAGGATAATTGCTAAGACCACTGTGGAAAAACCAATTAAAAAACGATAGAGAAAACTTACGAAGTTACCTCTTAATTGCACAATAAAAACTTATCTACAAAATACTCTCAACAATATCCTGAAAAAATTGCATAACAATTGAACAGATTATAAAAGACGTTATGCGCTTAAAATGGTGAAAATAACTATTATACCTGTAAAGAAGAAATACCTAAACTATCGAGCGTTGAAACCATTTTAACTAAGACCTTTTTTTGTAGTGGTAGGACTCTACTGCAGATTCCGCCTGGGCAAGTACCACAACTTTGCTAGTTATTCAACCGCCAAGCAGTAGTGTGCAAGCATTACTTTGTTCCGGTTTGAAGGGCAATGTTACCAGAGAAATTACAGAGTATGAAGAGATTTAACATCTAAGCAGGATTGTGTTCGCAAGTTCACAATTATAGCAATGCTACTGTTAGTGGCAGGCGTGACGCTTACCATCAGGTGAAAGTCTTGCTCGTCTCGTCACTTAAATATATTTTCAAAAACAACTTTCTTCTGCCGCCCGGCCCAGGTAAGGGGTGGGGGGGGCTAATTAAGTTTAAACATAAAATGAAATACAAAGACGATGTGCTTAACAGTCTTGTTTTAATCAAATCATATCAGTTATTCTCAAAGATATTTAAGCCTTTAACTTTTGCTCGCTCTGTTGCTAACCGAACATTTAATATCCGCTAGATGTCGTCACTCACATTCTCTCAGCCCCCAGATATACGCAATGGAATGGAAGCGATCAAAAACGTAATCCATTTCCTTTTAGACGGTTCTTGATAATAATTCTAAGAAATATATCTCTTGGCACCTATAAATGCTTTACTTTTATATTTTCATACGGTGATAAAGTTATTTAATGGATATTAAGTTTATAACATCCATAAAGCGTAGGTAGGAGTTATATCTTTATGAAAACCGTCAAACGTTCTATTTAATTGACTCCTACGTCTTTTATAAAATAATCAAATTAATAATTCTTCCTCTCAATGATTATTTTATATCCCGTTTTAAAATGAGATGGTACCTTATTATAATTTTTACCTATCTCAAAAATGTTAATGTCCAATATGTTACACTAGATTAGCTTTTAACATTGTCTTGACATTGGTTGAACTTAAAAAAAATACACATTCTGGCACACCTATTCCTTTTCGTTTATACCTTGTTTTGTATTTATTACCTAACTTCATTTTTGACAAGCCATCTACAGGGCCTTTTTTTACCTTAGCGTAAAAATAACTCTACGAAATTAATTTGCTCTCCCAATAAAAGATGTCGTTCAATAACATTTTACGATCAACAAATTACAAAATTCATCCAAATAAAAAGGAAATGTTTGGTAGTTCGTACACAAAGCGATGTAAACCAGCTACACTGATAGTGTTGGGAATCTCATACTTAGTGCTCTTATAACGTGTCATCGTTTTTTACGAAGCTCGATTCAAACGCATTGCAAGTGACTATGACGCAATAATTATGTCTACCTCACAGCAAGTTAACCGAGCGGAGCGTAGCTCACGTAGGTAGGTATCTAGGACTTATAATTAGTGTTTCCTGAATAGTAGATACCCACTAATTACTTACTGTGTCGTGAAATTACAAATCTTGATTTGTAATTTGAAATGAAGGGAATATCAAAAGCTAAGGTCACGACGACGTATCTATTTACGGTAGATACGTCGTGACCTTAGCTAAGACACAAATTATTTAAGAAAAGTTTCCGCCTTAACAAAATAATAACTATAAAAAAGGTATGTTATAATAATTATGAAACTGCTTAATTAACTAAGTCTGTTGTGCGGGCTGCAATTGTGCAATGCTTAGGTCGCGTTGTGTACGGCTAGCCTATGACTCCTCTGCCATTTGGGTCCTCCCTACCAATTTTGCATCGGTCCATTAGTAGAATGAGTCAGAGGGATGCAACCAGACGACAACGGCGGCGGTAGTGCGTTATTGTTCCCTTTAACAACTCATTTGAATGTTATGTGTGCGAGAATGGAATCAAGTCCTTAGTGATGACAACTGGAATAAATGAGAATTACGATGTGACGCTAAGTTTTAATGAGTATTTATTGAGAGTTACAGTTGTATTTTAGACTGTTACTTTATGGAAGTGTGGCTCTTTTCAGAATAAGCTCTTTTCAAATATTAAATTTCGTTTCAGGTTTTTATGGGGCTATGGATTTTTGTACACGATACAAGTTTTGTAAAAAAGAATTGTTTTTGTTGTTGTTTTGTGTAGATTGAAGTCTATGTTTGCGATACTGACTTCAAAGTATTTCTTTAAAACAACCGGTAGCTACTACGTCTTCATCATCTGCTTATAATTAAGTTGATGCATATGCGTACTTAAAGAACTTAAACTTATCTTAGAGAGATCACACCTTTTTGAAATGAAGGCTTTGCTCAACCAGGTTACAAGTCTACTAAATTTACTCTATTAAATTTACCAATACACGTTTTTCACTGCCTGAATATTTATTCAACTAAAGAAACTAGACTATTAACTAGACTATTTAAGTTTATTAAGAGTGATTTAACTCTTAATATAACGGCCTAATTTACTCATTAATACCACACTAATATTATAAATGCGAAAATTAATACCACACTAATATTATAAATTCCTCTTCACGCCAAAACGGCTGAACGGATTTGGATGAAACTCAGAATGGATGTAGCTTACTTTCCGGAATAATAAGGACACCGCGAGTGAAACCACGGGCGCAGCTGCGAAAATCTTCGCAGCTGATTCTTTATTTCTTCGTGAATTCGGTGAATTTCTTTAACTAGCTAATTCTTTTTTTTTTCGTGAATACTGAGAATTTCTTAACTAGCTAGTTACATAAATATTTTCAACAAACACATAATGAAGCTTGTTTGAAATTTCTAGACATAGCAATAAGTAAAAATATCTGTAACTAATGACTCTGGGCGTCTCAAAGAAACGAAGTCAACCAGCTTTCCGAAGCTCTGACGTCAGCTCAATTCTCTCCCATCTCCCATGACATCATACTCTGATCGTTCATAATATCATTAACCCAAATAACCACAATAAATTCATGCCACATTTTGTTATCCACCATGTTTCGGACATGTGCTGACGATGCTTTCACGGTGCACCGAATTAAGCTACGGTCGGTCGGTCAGCTTTGTGGTAATGGTACCGACATCATTTGAATATCATAATGTTATTCTGGTTATGACATGTGAAAAGCTGATTTGGAATTTATAGATAGATAGATAAACTCTTTTGGTCGATTTGTCTATGTTTTAGGTACAATATACTTAAAAAATAGACAAAACAGAAAAAGTGAGCTAGAGTGATTTATTTGTAATATTAGAGTCGGCGAAATAAAAACTAACCTGTGTGTTATTCCAAGATACAATTAAGCTACCTCTATACCAAATTTCATCCAAATCCATTTAGCCGTTTTTAGTGATTTACTAACAAACACCCAAATATCCAAATATACAAACTATGACTTTTATAAAATTAGTAAGAACACCTCGAAAATGTTTTAAGTTGGCTTTTCACTTTGAGACAATTAAAATATACAGGGTTAGTTGTAATCAGTTAACATCCTTTAAAGGGCATATTCTGTACATCAAAACAAACAACTTTTACTATGGGGACAACATTGAAAAAACTGCTGTTCCATAAATATTGCCCACGGTCGTAGAACTTTTTGTATGGAACAGCTGATAATTTTTTCGCGATTTCAATGTTAGCTCGAGATATAAATTAATATCTCATAAATACACTCACCGTACTTTTAAATGGAACCGTTCGCACTGACTAATATTATATTACTTCTCTGAAGGCCAATCGATATTACTTCTCTGAAGGCCAATCGCGGTATATAATATATAATATATATTATATACCCATAGTGAAAAGCCGGCTTTAAAAACATTTTTCACAGACTTCAATCTCTATTTGTACTATCCAATCAACATCTCTCCTTAATCTGTTTAGTTCCGACCGCAATCAAGTTGGAGACAGCACGGAATGCAGCCATCAATTGTAATCTAAGCTGCAGCCGACACAGACGGGGCTAATCAACCCTCTGATTTCACCCTGGGCCGGGTCCATTAGGTACATCATGTGTCTCGTATACAATGTACATAGAGAGAGGAAAGCGAAGTTAACACTGTCAAAGTTGGAACAAAAGTAAATAAATGAATAACTCGCAAGGGATGTTTCCCACGCAATGTTTTTGTATGTGGCCAGTTTTTCAACTGACTTCAAAAAAGGAGGTTCTCAATTCAACAGTTTTTTTTTGTATGGACGTTACGCGATTACTGCGCCAAAAGGGTAGATGACTGATGTTTATATCGTTGAAACCAATAGCTTTGATGAAGAATTTAAGTAAATATAGTATGTTTATTGAAAAAATCATTTAAATCGGTTAATAATGTTCTGATATATAAGCGTTTAATGTTTTTGTTAGAGACAACTGTGTCCCTTTCCCATAAAACAAAAAATTACGTCACGCCTTACTTGCCAGAATAGAATTATTTATATGGCGTACACAGAAGTGACGTCACGAGTTGCTGTTTCGCCTCTCTGTCTAGCATGATATTAAAATGCTTATAAGTTGCTTATTTTTGATCAGATTTTCGTTTTCTTTTCATTAATCAGCTATATTTATGGGCCACATTTTAATAGGAAAATTAAAAAAAATCAGTCATCTAGCCTACTATGAATTGATGTTTTTTTGTTTGGTAGTTCAAATTTAGAGGATCAGTAGTTTGGTTTTCAAATCAAAATAACTGGAAAATATGAAGCTGTCATTCAGGTAGTCGAAATTGAAGTTTTTTTAAAATGCGTATTATAATTTACTTGTGACGTTGTTTTGTCAATACACAAGTTTATGCATATCCGCCAAATACTTACTTTATAGCTGTAGTAATTAAATAGTTAATTTGAATTGCTTTTGTGGTAACTATAAGAGTAAATAAGTTGATAGAGAAGAATAAATATCGGCAGCAAAAAGATATGCTAAGGAGGTGTTTACCCTTATTTATGGCATAAAGATAACAAACAAACAATTGTATTGTGTTGTTAGTGTTGATAACAAAATTGTTTTAGAAGTGTAATTTTTTTAATTTGATGTACCCATGCTGGAATGCAATGCAGTTTAAAGTTACTTTATATTTATTATTTTAACATAACCCTTTCTTTTTCTTTAGCCGGGCAAAAAGAGCGACAAGCGGTCCGGCTAATAGCACGCGAAACCTTGTGTATGAAGTTGCAGCTCAAGTGTAAGACATCGATAAAATAGGTTATCGATGTCTTATACTCTGCAGAAACGTTTCTAGTTACCATATAATAAAGCTCTTTGTTGTAAACTCTGCGGAGACCTATTTTACATCAAGCATGCAGAAAGTATGTGTATTAAAAGTGACAAAAACGTATGGTTTTGGAGCATTTTGGAGTTCCAGACATGCAAGAATGTCAGTCATATAAACCTAATAATTTATCTACTATATTCGTAGTTCAGAGTAAACTGGACTGACCAACTTGGCTCTTCTTGGCTATTCGAACTTGATAATTGTATTTGCACGAACTACTTGCTTACAAAATTTCATAAAGATCTGATCAACGTTTCGCAAATAGGTGCCCAATCGTCGAAAAAAAAATACGAGTACATACATACGCCGACATGTCCCCTTAGACTAAGAGACCTTCGGTTCGCTTGGTCAAAACGCATCTTATTTCTATCTACGTTTTCCTGTACCTTTTTTGTGATTGTACTGACGAGACGAGGGAGATTTTCGCCTGAAGGTAAGCATCGCGTCTGTAAGTAGCAGTGCCATAATTGTGAACTTGCGATCAAAATCCTGCGCCGCACCGCACTGAGATTTAGATGTCAAATTTCATTATGCCTAGTGATTTCTCTGGTAACATCGCCCTTCAAACCGAAACACAGTAATACTTGCACACTACTTTTTGCCGGTTGAATAACTGGCAAAGGTGTGGTACTACCCCAGGCGACTCTGCAATAGAGTCTTACCAAATAAAGTTTTTTGTACCTATTTCGATACTAAAAATATCAGCGTTCAAAACATAATAACTTCCTACAAGGAAAATAATTTCTTAAGTTTTTTTTTTCAACGCTGAACGGAAGTTCCTATAAGATACGAAAATAAAGTCATTATTTTCACAACGCTTGATGTAGATCCGCCCAGACTGACCTCAGTTTAGCCGAGCAAGATTAATCGACGATGTGCTGACTGATGACTGACAATACGACGTTAATAAAGCAAGTGATTAATCTATTTTGTGAAAGGCCACGGTATTCGTGAGTGAAGACCATGAGAAGATTTTTAAGGTGAAATTAGAAACTTAAAAAGATAAAGGTGGAACGAGCTCAGCATATACTAAAAACACTGTTTAATGATAAGGTGACCAAGCGAAGCGAAGGTCTCTGAGTCTAAGGGGTTAAGTCAGCGTTTGTACTTATGTATGTTCGACGATAACTTGCGAATCGTTAATCCGATCTTTTCGAAATTTTGTAAGCATGTAGTTCGTTCAAATACAATTATCGATTTCGAATAAGAGCCATTGGTATTGGTGGTGGACATATCTTCGTCGCGTGGTCTCAGTTAGCTGAGAACTACTAATTATTTAAAGTTTTTTTTATTTTATATTTATTAAAAATTAGGTATTAATACATCTTATCTTTAGCAATAAGGGGGAGGCCTTCGTATAGCAGTAAGCGTGTCCGGGTTGATGATGTCGATGATGATGATGATGATTTTTAGCAATAAGCCGCGTCTTTGTAACACTCGCTCGTGGTGTGGCTCGTGGTGTAGCTGGGTGGTTCTAAAATATCACCATTGGCAATGCAAGCAACGGATGCTTCGGTCAGTTTTCGGATGGGCAACCGTGAGTACGTATGTGCTATGGGTCGAAATTTTTAGTCGGACGGAATTTCAACACTGAATGGTCTGGTCACAAATCTACTGAACTTCCTCCATGAGCAATACTAGAAGATAGAGGCGAGTAAACTGTTCAACCAGTTCCTGCCCCATAATTAATTTACCATTTAATGGTACAATTCTTCTTGAAATCAAAAGAACGAATAATTTACATTCAACCGTGTCAACATGGAAAACTTCGAATTGCAAAATTTGTTTATATCTGTCTAAAAATTTCGTGAGAAAACTATTTAAAAATCGTACATCACGTGTGATCTTTAATATACCATGCTCTCCATATATAGGACATCCAAATACCCAAGCTAAGCCATACGCATAAACATCGAGTGCTTTAAACTTACGACGCTGTTCGAATGTAAACAAACTGTTGAATTGTCTAAACATTTGCGTATTCGCTACATCTTGGATGTGAATCGAAACATGCCAAATCACACCCACCAGGGAACACGGAGTTCAATAAACTGGACTACGGGGTGAGTCACCGCCCTGTAGTACCAGAAAATAATATTCTAAAAACTAGTATCTATTTTATTCATAGGTATGAATGTTTTTGAATTCAGATATCTGATCAAACATTACGAAAAAGAAAACCTAAACCATATCAGCAACATAAATTGTGTCTGCTACTGTACCAAAAGTTATGTTTTGGTATTCATTGGGAATAAGATGTTCTACTTCAATTAAATATTTAGAGTGTGGTATTCGTTGGGAATATAAATTAATTACGACAATAAACTAATACCACGTGGTAGTTTTTGGTATTAGAAGAGAATAGATCAACAAAACAAGTTAAAAAACAACTATATAGTGAAGCGCTTTAAAAAAAACAACCAACTTCAATTTTGACTACCTGGATGACATCTTCATATTTTCCAGTTATTTTGATTTATTCCAGTTGTTTTGATTTAAAAACCAAACTACTGCACCGATTTTGATAAAATGTATTTAAATGTACCTACCAAATAAAATAAAGAATCATCAAAATTAATTCATAATAAAATTAGCGGAGTAATCGCGTAACATACAAAAAATAAATAAATTACATACAGTCGAATTGAGAACCTCCTTTTTTGAAGTTGGTTGAAAATATTTGTAAATCTAATTGAGTACTTCAACTATTTTAAATTTATCTATACGAAAATATAGCGAACGCAAAAATATCTGCTTCTCACCATCGAGTTCCATTGGTAACGTAAACATTCCTATTCTGATTTAAAGTTCATTGACACTGTTAGCTCAAGCAAATTCTTGCGAAAAAGCTTCTAGGAAAGTTTGAATTACTAAAGGTCTTTTAAGAAAAGAGTTTGTAGTTACAAATCATGAGGAAAGTTTACTGTGTATTTCTCGAATCCTGTTTATGAAACTGAATCAAGTAACACAAATAATTATTCGATAACAAATCTTTCTTTCTATCCCACTTTCTTTTTCTTTTGGAGTGAATATAAAAAACTTTTGGGTCAAACCATGGCTCACAGCTAGAATTTAGATGGAAAAGTAACCCAAAGTAAGTAGGTGTACATATTTTATTCACGACAAAATATGTAATTATTTTTCAAGATAATTACAGCCAAATTATCTTGAAAAATTATTACAGCTTTAAAAAAAACAGTGCAGATGAATTTAATGAAATTTACTTTTCCCCCGGAAAATATGGGAAACTAGCGAGATAGAAACAAGGGACGCATGTGTTGAATGAAAAAAATAGAAAGTTTTTTTTTCTTAATTGTAATATTCCATTACATTTTACCTTTACTTCTTTTTCACTAGGAGCCTTATTAATTAATAAACGTGGAGAAGCTAACGAATAATTAATCCTTCTTTTGTCTTTTACCACCTAGTGTCAAAGTCAGATAGGGAAATTGATAGGTCCGAAATAGTTTTTCCGTCTTTTGTAAACGGAATTAGTATTCCAAAGCTACTTCACGTTTATAATAAGTCCCTACAAGTACCCACCCGTTACATTGTACCAGAAATAATCACCTTAAATCGTGTCTTTCCGCAATCTCATCTACGTTATTCCAAACCGATCACAATCGATATAATCAAAGCTACACAAAAGAGGGCCATTAATTCCTCCCGGCTATTTACATCAGAAACATTTTAAGCTGCCTCCACGTCTCCTGAATCTTAACTCTCTAATCTGAATTTCAATAGAGCTGAGAGTAATCGCTCCGATAAACGTTTGACCCGTCGCGTCGCCTACTTTGTAATGTTTATTTAAACGGATAGACCAAGGCCCCATTGGACGAAAAGTTTGCCTCAAGTTTGCCTGTTGCTTGATAGGAACGAGGATTTTGAACTATTTTGAATAATTGAAGATTGATTGTGCTTGGTCAAATGTTAAAGGTTACGGTGCAAAAGACTAATACTTTTAGTCTAGTAGTGAAAATAGAAAAACTAAGCGTTCAGTGACCCTTTTCGGGAAGACTGATGACGTTAATATATATATATATGGTCTTATCAGGCACTAACATCAACGTTCGACTCGTAGCCAGTACGTGGATGACATAGGAATTTCAATCGAAGAATTAAAATGTCATCATTATTGTGAATTGAGATAGTTATTACTTCATTTGTACGTGGCAAATTACATTTGATAAAACGTAGAAATGAATAGTAAAAAGTAAAAAAAAAAGAAGTCAGAAAAGTTGATTTAGCCTGCCATGCAATCCTGCCATTTTTTAACTATCGTTTTTCGTGACGCGGTCTTAAGATGGAGTATTACACTTGCCTATTAAAAAGAACCTGTTTATTATTGATCTCAAGACTGAAGAAGATATACTTAAAATACTGGTTCCGGCAGAGAGTTCATCTTCGTTGTCCGCATAAAGATTATGGGATCGAAGTGTTAGTGCGTACAAGGGGAATAACCACCATGTATACCTGTGGCGATATGCGATGTGGTCGCATTTCTCTGGCTGTCCTGTAATAGAAAGGGGCTGGAGGAATTAAGTTCTGCATCTCCTGAGCATACTCTTCAAAATGTATCCGTTAAAAACCGATTTCCTATAGCATCCGTTAACAAACTTAGCTCAGTGGCATAAATTCCAAAAATAACAATTACATTACTAATATCGTATGATGTTCATGAACTGATAGTATTATGTCTCTACAAATCTAGAATGGTGGCTGAAACAAATTCTACCAAATAAAATAAAGTAAGCCTTCTAAAATCTTAGGTTGATACAAGACCACTTATATGAATACCAAACGTTTACTGGTTGTTTGATTTTAAGAGCCGCTGCGTTAAAGTTGAGTGGCTTCAAAGTAAGCGAACTGTCCTCAAGTGAAAGATCGAAATCGAGATGCAGATTGATCGTGGCTCTTGTAGAATAAATAAAAGTAGACGATTTACGATTGTTTGCGTGAGTAAAGAGGCGTAAAACGTTCGTCAGCATTGCACTCGAGATGTGTTTGGGATAAAACTATTTAGACTTTAGAGTTACAAAGTAGAACATGTTAAAATGTAGTCACAATAAAAAAATACAGGAGAAAATAAATGTATAATGCTTGGTTTACACTGCAGCAATACCCAGAATTTTCAAGTAAAAAACCTTAGAATATTTATACGTAATACATAAGTAATCTATGAACAAAACTAAGTCAAGGCATTCCATGGTGAATCCCTGATTTCATCTCATAGACTTCATCTGTCTCGGTAGATCTGATTCATTGGTGGCAGTTGCCTAGAAGATTGGTACAATATTTACCAACACAATTTCGTTTTAGTCATTTGTTCGTTGTCCTAAAAAACAACAAGTTTCCGACTTGATGTCCAAAAACAGAGATTTTTTTAAAGATAAAAACAAAAAAAAAGATTTAGGTCACATTTCTGGGTGAGGTGACTTCATAGATGAGACAAAATTAAATATTTTTGTGAAAAAATAATGTCAATAGCTCTTATATGAAGTTTCAAACATAGAATATTTTTTACATTTATTATACAAAACAAAAACATTGTTTCAGGAAAACTAGTTAGGCAAGCTGCGTTTATTTTGATTGGGCTACAAGCTCTGGCTCGTTTCACAAATATTTTACCATCCGGGGAATATGCGCTATTAAAACTTCGCAAATAGACGGTAAATATGTATATAATGCCGTGACTCCATTCTTTTAGTTTAATGTTTTCTAATTTAAATTATAACACAATTTCTTAACGCAAATTCCACCATATGAGGTAGCGGTCCAACGTAAGCCTATATTGAGATTTAAAAAAAGTTATATAAAACCATAACTTACTATAATATGTAAAAAAAATACCTAAGTACACTAACGAAATGTTTGTTTTTTTTTTTTTTTTTTTTTTTTAATTCTCAGTTACATTACAATGTATGTTTCGGTAACTAGCACCTACTAAACCTCGCCGAGGCTTGTCTTAGGGCTAGGCCCTCTGCTAGGAAACAAAAAGCATATAATATAAGTAAACACAATAAAATTATAATTATAACCATGATTACAATGAATATGTTAATATGAACTGAGCGCGCGGCCGTCCACTGGCGCTCGCCTTGCTTATCGCTTGTTTCAATTTAGAGAGCAAAATAAAAAGACACTGGAACAATAATAAAATAAATATCGTCGGCCATTTTTTCACACAGCGCCATCTAGCCCCAAACTTAGCAAAGCTTGTAATATGGAAACCAGATAGCAACAATGAATTAGTTTATGTTCGATTAAGTTTTTGGTTCAGTCCTGTTTTTTTTGTCAGACATTATTCAAATATTACGATATAAATAATATCATTGGACATATTATACTTTTTTCATACACAAAGAACTTAAAATTGCAAGTATCTTCTAAAGATCTTCCTCTAAATGTGCAATAGAAAGTTTTCAGATGAGCTGGCGTATTTTAGCTTGGAAGGTAGAAAAAGGTTCATGTTTTTGTAGTGGTAAGACTCTACTGCAGAGTCCGCCTGAGGAAGTACCACACCTTTGCCAGTTATTCTACCGCCAAGCAGTAGTGTGCAATCATTACTGTGTTCTGGTTTGAAGGGCAATGTTACCAGAGAAATTACTGGGTATGAAGAGATTTAACATCTAATATCTCTGGGTGACGAGCGCAGTGCACTGCGGCGCAAAATTGTGTTCGCAAGTTCACAATTCTAGCACTGCTACTGTTAGTGGCAGGTTTGACGCTTACCACCAGGCAAATGTCTTGCTCTTCTCGTCACTTAAAAGTATTAAAAAAAAATGTGGTACAGATTCGTATAAAACCTAAAGTTAAGCCTATTTCACTGTCACCACATATTTTTTACATACCAAAAAAAACTCAATAAGGATTTGGCGTGCACAGGCGACATCTTCCATAACAAAAGCGTTCTATATTGGAATCGCACAATAAAGCTCTCGACAGCCACTCGATACTGGTTTAATGGAAGCCGGATATACCCGAATACTCCGGATGTGATCACCGCAAACCTCACAAGTCTTTTGTCATAAAAAACGCCCTCAAAAATCGAGTGCACTTCAAAGAATTTGGTTTAAACGAGTTTTAGACTGGCATTGTATTTGCGGCGTGTGTCAATTTATACCTCTATAATAAATACACGATCGTTTTTTTTTGTTACGACTGCTCGAAGGTATAAAATAAAAAAGCTCAACCAGGTAACTAATTCTTTCATACATTTCATTCGAGCACTTTTATAGCGTATTTGTTAACAGCAGTACTTACATAAAATCTGCAAGCATACAAGCAGGAGTTTTATGAATAAATGATTATTACTTAATACAACACTGTTTTAAACTATCACGGTTATTAACTAAAGTTCTATTATTATTAACGGGATATTAACCGTGATTAAGTTGTGAAATGAGCTCCTGATATTTCGGCGCAGTTGCATGCACCATGTTCACGAGTAGACCGAATACCGGGACGAATATTCGGGAGCTCATTTCACAACATAATCACGGTAAATATCCTATTATTTTTTCGCAACTTTTGTTATCACTTTTAAGTAAGTACTGTATATTATTAAACTAAGTAAATACTGTTAGACAGAACCGAATATCATTCTAGCCGGAATTTACGTTAAAAACCTACATAATAATAAAATCATTATTTGACAACGTGACGTCATAATAATAAACATAAAGAACTTATTACCGCGCTACTAAATTTGAATTACTTTACAGTTAGTTCTCACCATTCTTAATAACAAACAATAATTATTCCCTGACATTGTCACCGTTAAGCCCCAGTTACGTACCGCTTGTAATGTAACTGAACTCAAGATGAAGCTTTAACTTTGATAACTATTATGTTGTGTTCAATGACTCCGATCGTAAAACAGATTGATTAGACAAAGAAAGCAAATCATTCGACCGTGGATTGTAAAATCTCGGAAATTACAGGTGAATAAACTTTACGGTTAACAAAATAAATAACGTTAATCAGTGCGTGCAGTTCTAATAATCAATTCGACGAAATAATGCGCTAAATAGATCGGTTAAAGCGTAGTCTACACTACCTTAGTACATAATCGCTGAAATAGGTACCTACGACAAATAAAACCATAGATCTAGTAAAAAAGGGGAGATGAGGGACGCGCGCTTTGACGTGGACCGCACAAATGAGGTCCACGGACCTAATTTACCTTAGTCACAATCAAACAGGCGCTTGTGAATGGCGTAGGTTCAATTATCGTAGATCTATCTAAATAAGTAGAAACAATACCTTCCTAAACAATTTTTCCTTTTTAAGGTATTCGTCGACGACGATGTTCCAGTGTGTTCATAAGACGCGCAAATAATCCAATAGCCAAAAACAAGTTCCACGGAATTATTTCTCACTCGGTAATACTATTTAAAAAAAACTTTAAAATTCTTCCGATTAATTCATGTAGTTGTTTTAGTTTGCTCGACATTAGAGCGTACTTCAGCTTCCTTTTTTTACTACTTAGATCTATGCATAAAACGTTTACGATTTGTTTATAAAAATCTGAGTAAGTACCCAACTTTTGAATCACCGACCACGAATGAGCAAATCAAATTTTTCGTCTTTTGAAAACTTATCACCGCTTCCTATCTTCACCGACTTAAGGGTGTACAATCAAATCCTTTTCAAAACGCATATATTTTCCATACGCTGGCTTATTGAAGAGTTCTTTGAATTGCAAATATCTGGGCCTGGGCGGGTGCCATTGAAATGTCAATTTGTTTTCCATTGGGGTTACTTGTTTGCCAACCCTGAGACATATCGGTTGTGTGTCTTGCCCTCAGTATCCGATTCTTAAGGTTTCCCTTTCACGAACTTTGTCAATGTTTGGATTTCGTGGTCTACATGACAATGACTGCAACATTTGGGTGCTTACGTACACCCAAATGTTGCAGTACGTAACCTAACAATAAATGATGTAACGAACATAGCTCCCGAGATATAAAAAGGACAAAAGATTAACTCTAGGATATAAATAGAAGCGCAGGCTAGCAAAAAACCTAACGAAACACATAAAACGTATATAACACATATCATATCATCTCATATCTCTTTGGGTTGGCAACGCATCGACAACATTTCTAATGTTGCAGGTGTCCATAGGCGGCGGTGAGCTTACCATCAGGCAAGCCGCATGCTTGTTTGCCTCTCTATTATATAAAAAAAAAAAAACTTACTTATAAAACATAAAATCACTATGACAAGGAATCAATTTTAAATAATTACCTACTCAGTATCGTTATGAAAATGTGACCAAATTTTAAATAAACCTGAAATTCATACTTAAAACTGTTCACATGCTCTATCATACATACCTACGTACTAAAAATACTGTTTGACATCTGAATAAATTGACTTCGTCATGAAAAAGCTCTGAAATTAAGAAACTATAGCACACTGTTTTAGTTTTAAACTATTATTAGTTTGTTGGTCACGGCTTCTTCAATATCCAGTGATAACCTGTTGAAAAACACTAATAAGTAACTATTTCAACAAAAAAAACAACCGACTTCAAATTAATATGTGACCACCTCGGGAGTATACCCTTTTCAATAAACAAATAATTTTCAAAATCGGCCACAAATGACGGAGAAATCGGTGAACATACATAAAAAAACATACCGTCGAACATAGAACCTCCTTTTTTGATGTCGGTTAAAAAAGTGTCTATTGTCATTTTTACAATCACAGCATTCTCATTCTCAGTCTGTCTGCAACTGTACCTTAATATTGGAAATTTCCTGTGATTATATTTCACAATATAAATCACGAGAAATATCTCGTAAATAATAATAAAACTTTAACCAACTATGCCTATACTACTATTAATCTATCTATCTATGTATGCCCATCACCAACCAATAATACTAACATTGCACAATATATTCAACTACTAAGGCTTCGTGAGGCACTCGAAAACGTCTCTCCCTAGTCATGTAGGCAGAAGTCCCGTGGCTTCATAGAACCCCCGCTGATTACCTTTTATTTATCAAAAGAGTAGGTACAGGATTGTTCTCTACTACTCATAGTTTATGTTCCGGAAACAATAAAACCTATTTTATTGCAAGATTATAAGAATTTATTTATAAGGCGGTGAGTAAATTCAACTCTCTTATAATATAGAAAACGTTAAGGAAATATTATTATTTTTCCCTCTTATTTTAGAAAAGGCGCATAAAATTGCATACTAGTGTAAACAAATCTGTTCCTTTTCCGTGATAATTCTTGGTGCCTCTCATAGATCAGTCCTTACGCTAAATAGTGTTTTATTTAAATAAGCAGTTTGTATTAATTCGTAATCGCCTTTATCTGGGTATATTTCTATAAATCTCTACGTTGAAATTGTACCTACACTCCTATTAGGAGGTATGAGTTGAGTACGTCTGGTGAAAATACGCGACAACAGAATTCAGCATGTACGCATAAAACCACAAAATATTTTTTTTTATTTGTTGTGGAATGGCAAGATAAGAGCGACGTGACTGCAAAGCGATTTCGGCGTTTTCCAGCCCGATTGACCCAACTGGGGGAACGTAAAAGATGCGTGAAAAGAAAAGAAAAAAAAATTGGTTGAAATTTCACACAGCGCCATCTAGCCCTAACTAAAAAGAACTTTTACAATGGAATCGTGACACATTTGTAACTAAAAGTTCATAACTGGCTACGAAAAAAGAAATTTTCTTCGCTGGTTCTTAACTAGTTTTTAAACAGGATTTAATTTTTCATAACAAGCTACGAAAAAAATATATTTTTTCTGTGTTCTTAACCAGTTATTAAATAGGATTGCTTTTCCATTTTCACAGTTTTTAATTATCTATAATTATACTTACTTTTTTTTTGTGAATACATCATCCAGACAAAGAACAAACATCTATTCTCGTCACATAAATGTTTGTCATGGATGGAAATCGCACCCACGCTCTATAGCTCAGAAGGCAGAGGTATTACTAACTGAGCTGTAAGACAGTGAAATGGAAGAAACATTTGTCCACCAATGGCATAAATGCTGCTGCAAAAAAAGGCCTACCTAATTGAATTCGATTTTAACTCTCATAACATTAAGTTCATAAGCTTTAATTCTTTCAGTCATTTCCTCCAAAAAAACAATGCCATATGAATCCGAACACCGAAATGGGAACATTGAATCTGATGACAGGTTTAAACACAATCATCTGCAGAGCACTCTACAGAAGCTATCTTTCTTTCAATGTGTGCTTCAGTATAGCTAGAAGCAGTAAGGCAAATACCCACAAAAACGTAATTATTTTTTATAAAAACTGAGAAGTCACCAGATGTTATCGAAACTATAGTCGGAGAAACGTGAGCAATCCCGTATAAATAAAACAAAAATTTGCCCAAACTACGTCAGTTTTCATAATAAAATGCATAGTAGATCATAATCATAACTATTGCCTACACCTTAAAAGCCCGAGGCCCTTTTTGTGACATCACTCAAGAATCTATAAATGTATCAATGGTTGTATTACCTATTATTGTGTGCTGATGTCGCAGAATAAATTATATTCTTTCTTTCTTTCTTTAAAATCTAATATAATTAAATTAAATTATTTTATATACTTTTATTGTTAATACAAATAATTATTACTATTCGTCAGTTTCTCGCGTTTCAACCCATAATAACATATGCATAAAACTATACTAAGTATTTAATATTTTGTATGTAGTGTTTCACACTTTGGGTTTTTCTAAGTTTTTAAAGCTTAAACAGTAAGAAAAATTATGACCTATGGCAGGACTCGAATCTGCATACGAGAAATCTCTGGGCTTTCGTACCAACTGCTTTTGCTCGTATTCAGGTTCGAGTCCTACTGCCAGATGTCATAATTTTTCTTACTGTTTATCAACGATCTTATAAGTGTTGCTGTTTAAGCTTTTAAAACATATATTATCACCATCATCATCATCTGCCTGTATCGACCCATTGCTAGAGTAAAGCTCTCCAGTCCCTTGTGGCTTTGTTCCTGTCTCGGCACAACTCATGCACGTGTGACCCGCGATGGGTCTGATATCTTCGACTCATCGGGCGATTGAAAAGGAACGTTAATAAATAACAATATATTTATTTGTGGTGGTCCGAGCTTAATTGCAGAGTCCGCCTGGGGAAGTACCACACCTTTGCCAGTTATTTAATCGCCATCGAAAGGCAATGCTGTCAGAGCAATTACTGGGCATAAAAAGATTTCACATCTACTCGTAATATCTCAGGGTGACGAACGCAGTGCAGTGCGGCGCAGAATTTTGTTCGCATGTTCTCAGTTCTGGCACGGCTACTGTTATGGACAGGCGTGACGCTTACCATCAGGCGAAAGTCTAGCTCATCTTAAACTGTAATGAGTGTACAATAAAAAAGATGCTATAATTAATATTCACATTATTTATTTACTTTCTTAAATCTAAGTTTTTTACAATATAAAGTTCTAATCATTCAGTAAGTATAATTAATTATTGTTATAACATATAATAATTAATAATTATTATAACATATAATATTTAATAATTATTATAACATAATATTTAATAATTATTATAACTTATAATAATAATTATAGCATAATTATATTATTATGCCATATACCGGGTTAGTTCTAATCAGTTAGCATTCTTTTAACAGTTGTTAAAGTTGTTGGCCCCATAGTAAAAGTTGTTTGTTTTGATATACAGAATATGCCCTTAAAAGGATGCTAACTGATTAGAACTAACCCTGTGTGTGTAGTGCTAATATAATAGTTATATATATCTATACAAAGGAAGATCAGTAACTGCTTTAATTGTAACTATCTTCCGAACAAACCTTTCTTTCTCCGATGTGAAAGTATGGCTCCAATATCGGTTATTACGTTAGATGCGTTTTTTGTCGCGTTTGAGATGATTTTGTTCGAAAAGCGGCGTAAAATTGTTCTCAAGAGACAAAGGGTTTTAGATGGATTGTGAGATTGTATCGAACACTGGAGCGTTATCGTAATTTACCGTGAAAGTAATTTGAGAGCATTTTGATGTCGGCTAAGAACGTTTTGTTGGTACATTTTTACCTTATTATTATTGTTATGTATGAAGTTCTAATCATTCAGTAAGTATTTGATAATGTTTTTGATATTTACGCAACTACACTAAAGCGTTTTTATATCCATGAGCCTGTGATGTTCCAATATCTCTGAAGTCAGAAAGAATCCTCTTCCATTTTTCTCTATCTAGAGCTACCAACTATCGGAGGGCAGGCAGCGCCTTCTCAGTTAGCGGTGGTGACCTGGTGAACATTCGTCCAGCAGTGGACGTCTACTGGCTTTGATGTGTCTGAGAGCTACAATGGCTTCTAATGTTTGTTGTCACCCCGCCATGGCTTCTTTGGTCTGCCGCGAGGTTCTTTGCTATTTTATGGTTTTTTAGCGCAAAGATGATGTGGCAGACAGACGGATCCAGCCCAATCTCATTTCTTAATGTAATTTTCATAGAGTTTTATCTTTCCGCAGGCGTTAATGCTAACAGAAAGTGGTTCATATCTAGACCCCCTGCTCTTTAGTCGAAGACTGTTAGCGCTCCGTAAGTCAAAATAGAGAGAATGCACATGTTCATAATTTCTAAATTAAGAATATGGCACAACATGCTAACACACTCGTGATAATCTGACAATCTGTACACGTGTTACACGACCGTTTGATCCCCACACTTAATCCGATATTATGAAATCTTACATCTGCGCTAACAGTTGCGCAACCAAGTAATGAGTATTAAAGGACTATACAATATACATTATACAATACATAGAAGGAGCAGGATTATGTATCCTCATATTCGAGTACATTCAGTATAATAATGTACTTGTAATGTAAAAAGTTAATTATTACACAGTACAGGCTGAGTATGATTGGCCCAGGCAAGGTAAACAGAGAGTTGATTCTCAAGAGACGATATCGTCACCATCGCGAGTCAAATTTAGACCGGATTGGCACAGGGCCGAAATGAATGGTGTAGCACGAGAGAGGCCTACCTATAGTCGGATAAGGAAGTCTGCGGATGATAATGCTAATGCTAATGCTGAGATACTAATTCTTAATTCAGAGCCTAAGTATTATAATGTAAGTACCTACATAGTTTAGCTAATAGTAAGGCGTATTGCTAGATTAGATCAACATTAGATTTGTCACTCGAAAGTTTAAGTTGAAGTTCGTGATCGAATTTGTTATGTTTTCTTCCTGTTAACCGACTGCCCATGGTTTCCAGTTTACGTAAGTATAATTATGTGTTTTTATGTGCTCTTACAACTCTTCTAGTAACCAACGGCTAGTCAAAGATGTCGATAGGTCTGCATTATGTGAAGGCAACACTTTGAGTGTTCCCCCCTCTCTAAACTTTTATTTAGTTTAATTTAGGTTGACTCTCATTAGGGCTGTTCTTATTTATAAAACAGCTACTATTCTAGACATTTTATTTTTATCCTAAACAAGGCAAGACAGTTTCCACTCCAGAAACCAAAAGCCAAATATTTATTTTATGTTTTACTAGAAAAATAGATTAATATCTAATTCACATGCACTCAATAGGTATTTATACGAATTTCTTGGAACTACCTTCGGCTCCACTGAAGTTTCAAATGTCCAAGCTAAGCCCGAGAATTTAAACTGATATTATGTAGGTTCATAATAACTTCCAGTAGTTAGTATAAGAAATCATTGCTATTAAAGTACAGTACACTAAAAACCACTGAAATTAGCCAATAATTTACAGTCCCACCGGCCACAACAATGGGAACCGTTGTACCGTGACTCAAATTACGAAAAACAATAAAATATATTTAATGATCGCTCGTATTTCGTGGCCATTCTGAATTATGTGACTTACATCTCGCTGTTAATACGAGATGGTCGTAAAATTATGCCTTGTTCAAGCCATACCCTTTATGGGCGTGACGTCATGAATTAGGAATTTTATATTATTGCTTTGGGCCCGCATTAAGCTCTCGTTCCGTATTTTGAAATATTTGAGTTTGTAAAATAATTTCAGGATGTGACAGTGGTCTTTCACAACTTCTTTATTAGGCCTTTCACGTGTTACGAGTATGACAGCCCAGACAGACAGACATCCCCAGTGATGGGCTAATTGTGTCCCAATTGAGTCCGCGATTTCATCTTATCTGCGATAGGACCCTTTTTCAGTCTGTGGTATAAAGCTAATCAACTAAGTAGTAGTATGCAAATATTTGGTACTTTCGAATTAAACGTAATAAGCTAAAATCTAAATTCCATTGATATATTCGGCAAATTTATTTATTCAAATGATTCATGCTTAGTTCGGACCTATGTTTTGTCCTTCACGAGCATAATAGAAATGTGGCCCATAAATATCGCTGATTAATGAAAACAAAATGATAATCTGATCAAAAATAAGCAACTTATAAGCATTTTAAAATCATGCTAGACAGAGAGAAGAAACAGCAAATTGTAACGTCGCTTCTCTGTACGCCATATAAATTATATTCTGACAAGTAAGGCGTGATGTCATTTTTTGTTTTGTGGGAAAGGGACAGAGTTGTCTCTAACAAAAACTTTAAACACTCATATATCAGAACATTATTAACCGATTTAAATTATTTTTTCAATAAACATATTATATTTACTTAAATTCTTCATCAAATCTATTGGTTTCAACGATATAAACATCAGTCATCTACTCTATTATGTAAATCAAATATTACAAAAAATAGCTAAAATGTGGTGTTGAGGGTCGGAATTTTGGTGGCACTGCTTCTGTTACTTATAAACTCGCATGAAACTCACACTATTAGCCGAATGGTTATCTCGTATAGTCAGTAAAAAGAGAAATAACTATATCATTAATCTGCCTAATGTATCAGCTTATTTAATGTATGAAAATTGAAGTATCTTGTTATAATATAACCTGAGAACCAACTTAATACAATCTACTTCAATTAAAGTGGTATGCAGCCAATCTATCAATGACCAAACAATTTGTAGCTTCTAAGTGATTTGTAACCGAAACACGTGGAGCATGTGCATAACGAAAGCATATTTCATTCACGAGGTCCATTTGTTTTGACGTGCATGAGTGCAACGCTACATGGGCCTGTGACGTCATCGAAAGAACTCTAAAGTGTTACGATTTTCTTTTGTTTGAGTAGTTTAGAAAGAAGGGAAATAAAACCATTTTAGGTACGAAGACATTAAAATTGCTCAGCCTTAAACAAGTTTCAATGTCTGCGCTGGTTATTATTTAGTTTAGGAAGTAAGTTTATATGCTGAAAAAGTCTATCTTGCATATTTTATCATGTGAAGCCACACTTAGAAAGTCAAGTGAAAAAACTTATCGCTTTAACTCTACTGAAATAATTATAATTTACCTATAGAAAAAGCTGGGGCCGAGTGTAGAGCTGAAAAGTGAGACGAAAAAAGAATCATAAAATTAAAATTTAATTTGGTCCGTATACGGCTTAAAATGCTGGACGAAAGCAGACTTTTTAATGTGCCACGAACTTTTACGGGACGGATATGGCATAAATCGAAGCAAAAATAGTCTAACAAAAACAAATCAGAGTACCTATGTACGTGTATATTTATAGAAGTTCGTCGATAATTTACTAAATTATAGATCCAGGGTTGACAAGGCCTTAGATCGGAGCAAACAACTATAGGTATAGTTATTTTCAGTCACCAAAAATCCGTAAATAAAAACGCATTGAGCACAGCTATATACAACCCGGTCAGAATATCTGTGCACCTCGCTTTATTGTTATTTTTGTTATTATTGTTTTTTAATAACAAACCCTTCATCAATAATAAATTGATTTGAAAAGGTTAATACATTTTTTTTACCTCCACATTTCTCGAAAAAACTTTTTTTTACACCGTACCCAGACCGCCGATATGACGTCACGAGGTCAGGTGCACAGATATTGTGACCGGGTTGTAGTAGTGTGATCGACCGAAAACTAAAATAGAACGGTTCTTTGTTCAAAGAGCCGTTAAGGACTACCTATCACAAATTCTATTCATAATACCAGAGCTTTTTTGATAAACTATTATTGAATGTCTAAACTACGCTTGTCGCTTTGTAAAACTGTTGTAGCTACTAATTTAGGGCGGATTTTATTGAAGGCTCGAAACAAAAACGTATTGTTCTCCTTTTTGTTTGTCGCCGTTATGATATTTTACTCTATGGTTATGATCGAAATTGGGCTTTAGATTTGGAATTGTTGGAATAGTTTTATTGAGTTTTTATTTTGGAGTTTAGTGTTTATTATTCTGTTTTTGTTAAGGAACTTTGATTTTATATTATTATGATTGAATTGTTTATGTAATTATTATTTTTTAATTGGTAAATACTAATCCACATAGGTTTGAATGAAGCATTCAAATGTTAGTTTATTTGTGTCTGTTCATTTTAAATAGGCATACTCGAAATTAAATACGTAATATCGCGTCAAATTGTTGTAGTAGGCCAAATTTAAACAACTAAAATTAATTAAAAATACCGGTACCAGATTATTCTGACAGTTTAAAATTATCTACGCCTCTTTAAAATTGGAATTCTGAGAAATTATTCAATTTAAATCTGAGATAAAATTTTTAGAGCTGTAAAATTAATATTAATTCAGAAAAGAGAACAACAAAATTGACGTCATTTTAAACATCCATAGGCAGATTAAATATACTACATATAGCACCTTTCATTACGTAGTACGCTGAACCTGGGTACGTCCTAAAACTGCACCCAGGACCACCGGGTGTGCGGTGGTGAACATTCTGGGATCGCCAAGCCGCCTACCAAGCGTGGGAATTATGTCAACCCCTCCCTATTAAGGGGGAGACCTTCGTCCAGCAGTAAACATCTTCTGACTGATGATGAGGATGATGACCTTTCATTACTTTTAAGTGATGATCTATTACCGTTTGATTGATATCCGCTCTTCATCTTTTAGATATGGCCATAAAAAATATAAAATTAATGGCTGTCTAATATCCGTGTTACACTGCCAATCAAGTTAATGTAGCCACTTACCCCATATTTACTTTAGGAAGCATCAATTAAAGAGAGACTTAAATTAGTACGTGTGAAGTAGGAACAGTCGTATCCCATTAGTGTTACCAGTAATTTCCTGTTCATGGTATTTTTGAACGTATAAATATTGCCAGTAATTTATTTTTGGTGGTAATGTAGCGGTTGGTAGGCACTTACTAAATGAGTGTTAGAGTAACTTACTTAGCAGGCTTTAATCTATATTTGCATGATAACATTGGAATATATTTTTTGTTTATTTTTAACAGATTGCTCACGTTTAGTTAAGACGGATACTTCGACTTTAGTTTAAATCACAACGTGATTACTCCCGTATAAATAAATAAAAAAGTTTTTCAATACCACGTCAGTTTCTTTGGAATAATAATTATTCTATTGGATTTTATTTAATCAGTATTTACTATTTTTATTCCAAATTAAAATAATTGACAAAATTAACACTAATTTAATCATTAAAATTAAATTTAAACATGTTATCCTTAAATCAATGTCATAATATTAAGTCCCGCGCATTGCACTCGGCCCTAACTTACCCAGCCGCGTTACCGCGCTGTATAGATTCTTAAAATATTTTTCTTTTAAGAATCAACACACTAATATAATAAATGTGAAAGTTTGTCTGTTTGTCTGTGTGTGAATGTGAGTGTATGTTTGTTACCTCTTTACGCCAAACCGGCTCAATGGATTTGGATAAAACCCGGAATGGAGATAGCTTGTTTCCTAGAATAACATATTATAGGCTACTTCTTATTATCATCATCACATTTTTTATCATCAGGCGGGTAAATCCGTAAAGCGCAGCTTTCAGTTTTTTTTATGGTACTACTATTAAAAAAACTGAACAAACGCACCTAGAATAAAAAGGTTGGTGAATTACCATACGCCGTTGAATTTCTTCTCCTGACCTACCTAAGTTTCCTCACGATGTTTTCCTACACCAAAAAGTCAGTGGCATGAAATGTTAGTGTTGTAGTATACTATGCTTTATACTACACTAGTATAGTATTATATTATCTTTGATACTACTGACTCGTATCAGCAAGTTTCCGTGCTGCTATCTATATCCACGCTTTAAATACCTTGAGGTTATCGCGAGTATGCGGTGAGCTTTAGCAGCCGTTTCACGGTTGGACTAATTTGTAGCACAGTGTAGAGCGAACCTTATCTAAATAGTTTCTTAGATAAGCCAGAGGTCGAGCAAAAAGCTTTACTTTATGAGATTACGTTTTAAACCCCGCTGGATGGTACCTGCAACAAAGAAATTTCAAATGTAATTATGAACTTCATTGGCCGAATCTCTTTCAACGTAAATTAATAAATACAGCTAGCTACGTACATAATTATATCTATAGATTATAATGTGTAAGTAGATACATCAACTTAATTTTATTAAAGTTTGATTATAGTCGTAATTAGTTCTTTCATGATGTGAAAGTGCGGATTCACCATCCATTTGATTATTAATATTATTAAATAATTTGATGATAGAGAAGTTCATTAAAATACTTACTATTAAGATTAATCATTAATTCAGTTTATTAATTCACTTTATTAAACTCCCATTAATAACTCAATCACGAGTTCAGCGTCTGAGAAAATCAATCTAGTGCTTGGTGAAATAATTATAACATTATTGATTTCAAAGACAAGACACTCACAACCAAATGTTTTTAAGTAATGAGCAAGGATGCAATTAACTTTACTGAAATTACTTTGTTTCATTAAGTATTCAATGTTCTGAATATCGCTGCAATAGTCGAGACAAGAGCAGACAGAAATATACTATCGCTAGAGCGTCTTGTATGTCTGTTACCCGTGGGCTCGGTGTTTCGACCCGTTGACGGGCCCACGGGTAATTCTATTTACATTTACACCCACGATAGTAGAGATTTTTGTATTAAGAAATAATATGGATAATTATATAAAACTATATTTGGTTGAATAGTTCATACTAAATTTTCATTATATATTTTATTTATTTTATTTTATAAGCACACAATACAAATTACAATCATTAATAAATATGATAACAGCAGACCTGGATCGCAATTCAAAATATGTGTACACAACAAAAACCGTATTTAGCTTCTTAAGTTTAAGGTTAGCGAAATTAAAGAGCTTTAAACTAAGTAAATAATATAAATAATAGATATAAAATAATAGAAGATAGTAGTAATATAAAAGAGTTTACGTCTAACGGAGGAGTAGAACGTCGTTTTCCTTTTTTTCGTTATTAATGCTTTATTTAATAACGTTACTTTATTTTATGATAAAAAATACATACATCTTGGATTTCTTATGGTGCTGTTTCACAGCTTCTTCTTTATTTAATTACAATCTATATTAATTAGGCTAATAAATAATGGTTCTTATTTAAACTACTAGGCGCAGGATTTTGTTCGCAAGTTCACAATACTACACTCCTACAGTAATTGCTATACGTGATGCTTACCACCAGGCGAACGTCTCGCTCGTCTCCTCTCTCCGTTGCATAAAAAAGGCCATAATATCACTATAATAAGTATGTGATTATTGTCTCTAATTCTCTATTAAGGGGAAGTCACTTTGATCGCTTATTCTTAGGATCAGCACTTGCGCTGCATTACACCAAAACTTATGGCAACCCCTCCTTATAAAAGAGGAGGCCTTCCGTTCAGTAGTGTATGTCTTATAGTTGATGATGAGACAATTTTACTGCAAGGATTAACGCTTCGGGATGCTACTACAACCATGTAAACGTTAAATCGCTATGAATGAAGCTGTGAAACATAATTAATGATCAAACGAATTTACCCTTACGTGAAGTTTGATCACAATTATGTGAACAGCTTCATTCGACGTGATTTACTCCCACCCCATTAATGCCCATCCCAATAAATAAAATGTGATATCATGTTGATATCTATGTTTCTTATACTCGACACTAAATGAAGATATGAATATCGAACACCCGCCACAAGGTGAAGATATAATGCGGGTAGTGACAACTGGACCAACAGTTACTGCTACAAGTCGAGTTGCCAGTAAAAAAAATAAAAAAAACTATAAACAATCCGTGCTTAACGCGCCGGGATGCTACTCTACACTAACCTCGAACCGTACATTTATCTATGACTTTACAAGTACCTATGTGTTACGGCCAGCTAATCATCCAAGAAGCATACAAGTCCTCAGATAAACTTGTAATATGTTTTCTTATTAAGAATTATCTTTATTTATACTCAACTGAGATGAGATAGCGATCTCCCGTCGACGCACAGTTTTATTCGATTGGCATTCGATAAACTCCCCCTGTACGTCTCATCCAATTACTTACAGCACATCGGAGCGTACTTCGTGTTATCTAAACTTCATCTGAGGAACTCGCAGGATCTTCCCTCCAATAGATAACATCCCATAACTGCACAATCTCATTTTATATCGACACTTATGAACAAGAAAGACGAACGGATGTTATCTCCACTATTGTGTTGACTTTCAATACGTAACATTATACTATTTATATGTATATATCTATACCTACCCTATTGGAAATGGAAATGGAGTAAGTATTCTTTTGTTGAATTTGCTGTGAAGCGTTGATTTATGGTTTCTTGGATAGACAAGAAATATAAAACGAATACGATATTACTCAGACTGAATGCAGTTTTCTTAACCTACATTTGTAAAAGTCAAGGGAGAAGCTATTTTGAAATGGACTTGAAAAACTTTTGAAGCTATTTGTGTGTGTACTTTAAAAACATATTGTGTTATATCTGAAATCTTCTTATGAATCCCGAGGCTACATATGCACAGACTAACGCGAATTCATAAATATAAATTAATGATTCGTTCTATGACTTTTTTTTGACGTAAACTTCTAAGTTTGACTGCCTTATAGCTCAGTTGTTGCTAGCATGTCTGCCTTCAGAGCTGTAGGGCGTGGGTTTGACCCCACCCAGGGCAAACATTTATGCTGTGACGAACATAGATGTATATTCTGTGTCTGGGTGTAGTATGTATAGTAAATATGTATTTACAAAAAGAAAAACATATATAAGTATTCTATCAGGTATCTATAGATAAGTTTCCATATTACAAGTCTTGCTTAGTTTAGAGCTAGATGGCGCTGTGTGAAAAATGTCCATCGATATTTATTTATTTATTCATTCAAATTCCATAAAAAATACAGAAAAATGCATCTCTGCTATACTATACACAATCTGTTGATCCATATTTTGTATAATAGGTTAATGAACTTAAGTATAAGTGTATTGGTATTTCAAAGAAACCAAGCAGCTCGATTACGAATCACTCAAGTCACCCCAGAAGCAATTCAAGCCTCAACAACAAAAGCACACCAATTCAATCAAAATTCCGTTGAAAGGTCAATTGATGTTTAACAAAGCAATAAAAGAAAGGAATCCTTATTCTAACAGGCAAGTTCGCAAAATTTAAATCAGGTGAATGGTTTCAGTTAATCAAAGGTAAAAGTTTGTTACAAATTTTCAAAGCTAAAATGATGTTACTTAGACGGAAACACTTTGAGAACTGAACCGACCACTCTTATGTGTCTATGATTCTGTCCCTACATACGCACCTTATGTATACATATCAAATAAAGTATGAACAAAATAATCAGCCCCCAAAGGGTGATTGGGTCATATTCACTGCTAGCCTAGTTAAGGGTTGTGATGCACCACTTGCGCCATTTAATTTTCTTCTGACTTATGAAGTCATGGAGCTTTCGAATAACAGATAAAAGTAAGTTCGTATCGGCTGAGTGGTCAGCCCTAGTGTAAGAGTTAACGTGCCGCCCTAAGGCCGCCGGCATGGCTTGACGCTTGTTGTTATATTATAGAAATATGAAGAACAAACAATTAGGACCAACCAGATTAATAGATAGTCACAAAGCAGTAGGTACGTACGCGTTACAAAAACGCGATCGGTTGCCGTCTTGGAGGATATTGCTAAAAATCATTGAACCACTCGTAATTGAATCACACTTACACATACATCGCTCGAAGAACTGACAACCGATGGGAAAGAAAGGTTCTTGAGTGGCGACCGCGAACCGGAAGACGCAGCGTAGGAAGGCCTCCCACTAGGTGGACCGACGACATTGTAAAAGTCGCTGGCAATCGGTGGATACAAATGGCAGGTTGTCGTACAGTATGGCAGTCTAAGGGGGAGGCCTTCGTGCAGCAGTGGACGTCTCCGGGATGATGATGATGACTCGTAAGTACCATTCGTAATTCATAAACTAACTTTAACTCGCGACGCAATCTACTGCCTTTGCATAATTTATTGAGGGCATCGATGCTTGAAGGAGTCAGTACTATCCGCCAATTTATTCTAACGTCCCGCACATTTTAATTTAAAACAAATAAACATTCATAAGTCAATACAGTCAAATAATAAATCATTTATAACAATTTTATCAATAAATAGTTTTTGTATTATTATATTATTGAACTAAGCAATCTTAAACTAATTAAGAGAATAAAGCTGTATATAAATTTATGTCGTGCGTCTTAGCCTAGAGGCTTAATTAACACTCGATAATCCACGCCTAACCTTCTCCAAACATTCGTCTCTAATTGGAGAAAAAAAATGATTAGAAGAACCTTACTAAGGAAAAGAAAGGGCAGAAATCTCGAGCATTCCTTACGTTCATCGAAGATTCTTATTACAGTACGAAATATATTTTTTTGCTTTACGTACAAAATCAAAGAGGATATTTTTAATCAGGGAAAGTCGAATGTTGGGCTTTTTGTTCGCATAAATAACGGTCAGGTGAAGGTGTATGCCAGCAATCCAATTTTCCAACTCAGTAATTTGGGTTTTTCACCAAGATTTAAATGACTTACGGACTTATAATTAACGTTCTGTCATTATCAATCTGTTGGAATTGTAAAGTTACATAAAGAGTTAAATAAATGTAATTAATTCCGATCGGCATTTTGGAACTGACATTTTGACGTGAGTTTTAATTGGTGATTAGGGCAAGGAAAAGTCGTTTTTGCAACTACCTACGTACCTATCTTCTTTAGTTTTTTCGTCTAAGTTATATAAGGGCAAAAAAACTAATTAGTTAAAGCCGTTCCAAACTACGCTATTCTGTGGATTATAGGGTTAGATACTATTACAACAGAATAAATAATAGTACTACGTACAGAAAGTTCACTCCGCAAAGGAATTGAAATAAATAAGGACTCTATCTACTAGGCAATAAAGCAGCAATTCAACTCGCACAGCGCTGAATACCGCTCGCTATATTCACCTAGATATACCGCTCTCTATCACGTATGCTTAGTTACGTGCGACGAGGCTAGCGTGCGGGCGGCCACTGACTTCAGCCTTGCAATGTCCTCCTGGACGGAGCGCCGGCCGAACATACCTAAACTGTGGAGTGAATGCTATTACTACAGTATTTCTCGCTTATTTTAGTAATTAATAATAAAAATAAAAAAATAATAAAAAAACAACAAGCAGAACAAAACATTATCTAATTTGCTAGTAATCATTAATAAACAGTTATTAGTTACAAAAACATTATTTGCTTTATTTTGGTAAGTATCTAATACAATGATATTACTTAGGTACTATAATATAACTTTTTTTTAGGCATAAGCTTTTATTAACTACAACAAACTACAAAGACTACTTACCCTACTACACAAAAAAAACAAAAGGATTGTATCCAGACCGATGAAAGTCTAGAGACAGTTCAAATGCTCAAAATAATATTAGTAATATTACTTAGGTACTCATTATAACAATAATATAACTTATAGGTACTATACAAAGTTTAATTTAATGTCATCAATACCTTAGTGGATCTAAGTTGATACAGAGTATTGCGAAAATACATTGAAGCGATCTCCCACAGAGTGCCACAAAAGAATAAAACTTCTGGAAGAAACTCATAAAAATATTATTGTGAAACTTTATTGAACGAAAAATAAAAATTCTTGTGAGCATCGCAACATTTCGAAAATAGAGCGAACACAATATCAAATTGAATGTGTCTAGAAGTAAAAGTGAACTTTCAATTTCCACGACCAGAGATAAAATTTTACGCCGAGTCGAAGATTGGTGATTAGGTACTATAATTTACAAATTCTAATTGAAAAAAAAGGTCAAATGCGACTCACATTTCCGCGCCGTAGGATAGTATGATACTCGTAGTATAATTTATAAGTTACCTACAGTGCGAAAATTTTGCGCATTTTATTTTAATATTAGGTTTTGTATATTATTGTAATCTTCGTTCAGTTACACATTATACAATAGATGTTAAGTTTTTTTAATATGATCCGTATCCTTAGTATAAGTCAGAACAAGACAAGATAGTGAGAAACACATAATGTTTTATGAAAGCCAATAGGCATGATGACTACACTTTTTTAATTAACTCATAAAAAAGCTGATCATCAATAGAGCCTATCAACGAAAACAAAATTTAAAATAACTCAAAAATAAATAAGTTCTAAGTATTTAAATTTCAAGCTAGACAGAGAGCGCGCTATACTGAGCAATGACGTCAAGCCTCAGGCGAGGCATGCATATGCTATACTAACACGTGCTTTGCGAGAAAGGGATAGAGCATCCCCTCTCTATCCCCACCTAAAACTTTAAACGCTCATATCTCAGAGATTTAACAGCTAATATTTTTTTTTCTTCTGCATGTGTAATGTACTTAGTTATATTATTTATTTATTTACTAAAAACAGTTGTAACACCTTAACAGTTCGCCCAAATCGATGCTACACTAAATATATATTATTATTAATGATTAAGTAAATTATATACTTAATTATATAATTTAAACATTTTCACTAACTCTGTGAGCCGCTTCCGTGAATTCTGCCAGTCCACAGAGAAAAATATCGTGAGATTCAGCAATCTTGTTCAGTAACGTAATAGCGCGAGACATGGGGGCAAACTTCAGCAAGTTCATTAATCACTAAGCCTGTTATTTGTCATAAATTAAACATTAGGCCACACGCCTATTTTGTCACATTATATTATTTTTATGCCGAATAACAGCGATAAAGTTCTTTATAGGTCTAAAATAAAAAGACGCTAGACTAGAATTCAGCAATTTAAGTATAATTAAAATAAAAGCGATATAAAGTTTTAGTTGATTGGTTTTGCTTTAAAATTTTGGGCTAGGGACAGAATAACCACTCGGTCAATAAAATGGTGTCACACAATTTAGTAGTGGACCTATTGTGTACGATCACGACAAGAAAAAACGATTTAGTAGAAACATAATCAATTCAAAATATATTATTTAAATTTACAACACTATTATTAAAGATTTGTTTAATTATCTTAGTTATTAAAGTTTTGGCAAACATCTGAATAATTTTAAATCTCCACATTTAATCAATCTTAAATAAACTTGTTATATAAAACCTTTTATGTAACCTTGTTATATAAAACCTTTTTTCAACGTTTCATTTCGTGATAATATATCTAATTTAATCCCACAAATGAATAAGGAATTCCGCTAGGGGAAATTTCCCGAAATTGGCGTGAGTTTGTGAGTGTGGCAACACCGGAAGAGGGTAAAGTGAGTCGGAGCGGACGAGACTGGATTAATTTGTTAAGACAAGTCGCTTTCACAGTAGGTAATAAAAATAGACAGGCCTGTAATCGCTTGTCCTAGCCGAAGTGATTTTGCTTTCACCTATTGTTAGATCGATCTTTCCATTCAAATTTAGTGGTCAATTCCACCGATAACCATCGCAAATTAAAACCAAATCCAATGGCTGTAATTATTATCATAGGTCTTAGGAAAAAGTTCTGTCAATTTATTCTACAGACGACTTACCTATTCTTGCCTGTGAAATTAGAGAGAGCTACGAGTATCACCACTGAAGAGAGCTAAGAGTAGGGCCTTCGCTTTTCTGTGACTATCACCACAGAAGAGCGAAAGTCCTACTTCTTAGGTAGAATGGCTGTCAAAACAATGTTGTAAAGGAATTGTATGGAAAACCGTTGTCGCCAGTTTCACACATATTTGTATAGAAAGTACGAAGAAAAAACGCCAATCATTGCCATTTTGCAACAGATTAAAATTGATCTAATTACGATGCAATGTGGTTTGGTTTCCTACGCATCTATTTAAATTGTCTTTTTGAGTATTCTCAGTTTAAAAACATGCTGGCTAGCGCGGTCCGTCACATTTCCGTTTTATTCACTTCTCTTTTCAGTGGCTACCGCCGTCTTTTATAAAAACACCACACCTCGTTGAAAAAGGTACGCCCAATATCGACACCATCGATCGTCGTGATAGAGGCGAAGCCGTGGGTGACAATCATGAAATCTGAGACTTCTTTTCTGTGGTGTGTATACGATTTTACGTGGCGCTGCGGGGAAGAAGTGGTTCCTTTCGCTCTGCGTAGCGGGGCTAAAGTGGCTACTTTAGCCCCGTAGGCACGTAAATACAATTAAGTACTTACACTTAGTTTATTATTTTAGTTTTCGTGATCATTATAAATTATGAATGTGTTTCACGCAATTATTTTTTATTGTGTAATATTGTACTTTAGTTATTTTTTATTTAAGTGAATTATTGAGGATTTCATTTGAATACTGGGTGATTTTATTTACCGTTGTTTTCCAAGTTTTTCGTTTTCATAATACTCCGTTTTATGATACAGTTTTGGTGATTTTTCATAATAGATGTTTTTAAAAACTAAAAGCATGAAAATATGCCATATACCAGGGGTCGGCAACCGGCGGTCCGCGGGCCGCATGCGGCCCGCGTACTATCTTGGTGCGGCCCGCAAGCCTGAGGTCCGTAAGAAAAAAATACCAAAGCAAAAGGCCATATAAGTTCACTACAATTTATGCGCTAGTTCTTACTTCTATGTTAGTATAGTAATTCAATTTAAATAGACATGATTGTATGAATATATATGCGTTTTATTTCAAATATTTAAAATACATGTCCGAAGTGCGGCCCGCACTGATACTCTGGCAACATATGTGGCCCTGCTATAGCAAAAGGTTGCCGACCCCTGCCATATACAACACCAGAATCTGCTAAGTCATTGTAAATGCCTGTCACGTCATATATTTTTTCTTTTCGTTACATAATAATAATGTAGAATGGGACACAAGATGGTTTGCCTGCTGACCTACAAATTTCATTATGAAGATAGCATTGCTGAAGATGAAGATGGTAAAAAGTCACTCTTTTGACTCTTTTCACTCATAAACCTCTGTTGCAAAATAATGAACTTTGTTCAATTCCGGAAAAGCTTTAAAAGTAATTAGATATTGGCGGTAACCTACTATTCCGATGGACCATAAAAACGTTGTGATGCGAATAATTTATTTATAGCGATATTTACGATAATTTTATCATTAACGTAACTGTAAACGATCTTTCATTCAACCGTTAAAGCCCAGTAAGATATTACATTTTAAAGCTTAAAATACGTCAAATTTGAAGGTTTATTTTCATTCACTGAGCTCTTAAATTATTTTTGATCTTCAGTCCCGTTTCCGTAGTTGCTTGCAGTATAAAATATGGTGTTACTTTGTGATGTAACCTGCCTAAAGAGGAGGGTTTAGTTTTTCGCGCGTATGTAATGTAAACATGCACTTTTTCAGTGGTTCTATTATTCAATGCAGTATAATAGTAAGTAGGTAAATGTAAGGTTTTCATTTAAAATCATACTCGTATTTCATGTAAGCGCGTCAATTTATTAAATTGACGCTCCGAACTCAAAAACATGTTTTTCATAAAGGCCGGGGCATACGAAAACAAAGTCGGTATAAAGCTTGTACACAGCAGGGGTACTTCAATAAAATTTGATGGAGTATCGCATATTTTCGCGGCTTACGTTTTCCCGGAAAATATAATAAGCGTGGTGTATCATTTGCATATAGATCACACACACCCTTTTTGTGGACGTATTTCAGGGATTGATTTTAAAGGGGCTAAAGATACTACAAAAATTCATTAAAAAAAACATTTGTTAAATCATGAATTATAAAGGGCGTTACCATTTTTGGACCTGGGTATGTCCTAAAGCTGCATTCAGAACCACAGGAGGACAGGATGAAAGTCATTTGTTTTTGGAAAAAAAAAGTGTAAAACACTGTTTTAAACAACATAATCACGGTAAATATCCCGTTAATAATAATAAACTTTAAAAAAGTGTAAGTTGTAAAAAAAGTGGGGAATTTAGGGTGCGCGCCGAATTTCTTCCGTACGCGGTCGAAGTCGCGGGTAGTATTTTATATATTTCCTCAAAATTGATTATACTGATATTTTTATTATTCTATTGATTTTGTATTGTTTATGTATTTTTGTTTTTTGTAATTAAATCAATGATTTTGATTCAAGGTTTTGCTCACGATTTCACCAGCGTAAGCTGCGAAATTGGTTTTATTGCGTTCCAAAGGTTTCCTAGGACTAAAATCTATTGTACGATGAACAACTTCCTAAAAAGCTGTTAAATTGTTGAACTATTCGACAAAAATACGCCCCTGCCCATACCTTAACCCGATCCATAGATTGTACCTACAGATATTGTTATTTCCACACATTTCTTATGAAGAAGTGGTAAATCACATAATGCTCATATTTGCAGGTCGGCTTTGCGTTTTGCATATTTGCTTTATGGTAATTAAAGCCCCTTGTTGTTTCTAAATGGGTTTTATTAAAATTTGTAATGTTTGTTTACATAATTCATTTATTTGCTAATAAAGATAATAATCAGGAAATACAGGTTACCTATTAGTGCCTCTAATGTATCCGGTACCGGCGCTTACTTGCTAGCTTTACTTTTAATTTGGGTTATCTGGTCCTCGCAATAAAAATGTGGACAGTGACATTTAATCCAACAATTTCCTCGCCCGTCGTGTTGTTTGTCGACATAATCCGGGATAAACGGAATGATCCGGAGATTATCTCGGGTTTCGCTTTTTGTGAAATTTATATCTAGATTTAGTATTAGATTGCAAATTTATGATGTTTATTTGCGGTTACTGTACTAAATCGAAACATTTTGTCGATACAAGTCGTTCCCAAATGAATTAGGTTAGTCGGAATAGTAGTACTAAGCTGAAAGGAGGTGCGAAAAAATCTGCTGTTTCATGCATTTTCTAATGTTACTAATAATTTAACGATTGGTAGACATTTCACACACCGCCATCTAGCTCCAAACTAAGCAAAGCTTGTAAAATGGAAACCAGATAGCTGATAGAATACTTATATACTTAGTTTTTGTAAATACATACTACACTCAGACACAGAACAAACATCTATGTTCGTCACATAAATGTTTGCCCTGGGTCGAACCCACGCCCTACAGCTCTTAAGGCAGACATGCTACCAACTGAGCTATAAGGCTGTCAAACTTTGTTGGGGGAGAATGTAATATTTCTATGAAATAGAAAAAACTGTTCCAATTTCAGGGATGGAGAGGACATTGACCTTATTTTCCACCGACTTCCATTCCAAAATAGGAGGTTCTCAATTAGTTTTTGTTTTTTGCATTTATTTTACGCGATTACTCTGTCAATTATGATCGAGATTTGTTTTTTTTTTGTTTGGTAGGTGATACTGCAGAGGTGGTTCCATAATTTTTTATCGAAATAGGTTCTGTAGTTTGGTTTTTAAATCAAAATTACTGGAATAAATGAAAATAACTGGAAAATATGACGATGTCATCCAGGTAATCGAAATTGAATTCCGTTTTTTTAAAAGCTTATTGTGGCTTTGTAATACTTATCATTTACGTCACCATGGACAGCGTGGCGCTACGGTGCCGACATTAAATTAACACACGTGTAGGGTTAATTATCAGGAACCATAAAAATAATGAAAATAAAGCGAAAAAACATAATATTATTTTCCATACAAACGTGTGTTCATTTAATGTCGGCACCGTAGCGCCTCGCTGTATATTGTTTCATGAAAGTTGGTTCAATTATTAATCCTTAATTGTTTATCAATATGATTTATGCTACCACGACACATAATTACACAACGTCACGTGTACTAGAAATGCAAAAGTACTTACTTAACTCTGTTACATTGATAGAGATTATTAACGTCCCAAGACTAAACAGCTGTATTGATCTTGATGAAACTCGGCAATACTTACTGTAATTTCCATGACGAGTATGGATATAAGATTAATTTCCTGGAGAAATACACAGAAAAACTGAAAAACTACGGGTCCCACACAGCAGAACTGCTACCTTTAATAAATACACTTTTAATTTGAATAACGAACAAAAAAAAATTTAACACAAGTAACTTTTTCAAAAATACAATCGACTTCATATTAATAAGGGACAAAGACCACATCGTAAGTATATGTACTCCTTCAAATAAAAAAAGATTTTTCAAAATCGGTCCACTATTGACGGAGAAATCAGTGACCGCATAAAATATAAAAAAAACACATTCCTTCGAACATAGATCCTCCTCCATTTTTGAAGTCGGTTAAAATAGCCTTGGTGGATTGAATAGCACTCTCTCAAAATAGCTCACCTTCCAAATATGAATAAAACTCTTTATACATAAGAGACTAACTAATAAGTTTCCCGGAAGGACCGCAACTGTATCCGAACTACTTCCGTAACTCGGATGTTGATTTGTCTGCAGGGGTCTATCAAAATTCAGCAAGTGTCACCGGCTGAAGGGATAGAGGGGACAGGGAAAGGAAATGAGGGGACAGGAAGGCGTCCTGTTATGGAAAACAGATCTGCATTCGCTTTGGACACGCCACCCAAGAAGTTGAAGTTATTCCAAGGTTTGTATTTAAATTGCTTTAGAAACAATATTTAGTAACTCTCTAAATTAACGTCTCTAACTTTTAACCACTTACTTACTATTATATGAATGCGAAATTTGATTGTTGTTTTGTCCTAATTTGATGCAATAATAAGGCAACAGATATGTTATTTGGAATTGAAAGAGACAAAAACTTTACTTCTTAAATGTTAGTCTCGAAAGAAAAACGATTTCCTTAGAACACCGGATGAAACCGGAAAACGCTGCTTGCAATTAATAATTGTACTAAAATTTGCAAGTATTATAACATTATCAATGAAAATCATAAAATGTTAGTAGATTACTTGCTTTATTATTTGTTAGATGAATAAATTCATAAATTTTAAGCATACCTGTAACATAATAATTATATTGTAAAATATGTAGTGATTGTTATATACCATGAATGAAAACTGACTTGATTTTTACACATTATCGTTTAATTAACTAAACGTGAGTAATCACATACAAAAAAAAATGTTTAGTAAATGTTAAATCTAAATATTTTGAAACAAAAACTAGAGATAATTATCATTTCGAAGACAAGATTTTATTATTCCGCTAGCCATCGCTTAGTCCATTGCTGGAGACCTTACACTCAACGGGCGATAGGGTCATGCTGATGATCTATCAACGGGCCAGCGTAGTGTGCACCACGCTGGCCCAGCGAGTTGATGGATTCACATAATGTTATTATATTACTTCTCGATTCCCCACGATGTTTTCCTTTACTGAAAACCCAGTACAAACCTTACTAAATATTGTACAGATATCTTTATATCACAGTATCTATTATTAGATCTACATATAACGCTCCAATCTCCATACAGACCACTAACAGATGACCTAGTCAGTTAGTAATAGTACGTGACAACAGATATAGGCTCGTGAGTGTAGGTAATACCGCATGGCTATTGCAGCGCATATATCAGTTAATGGGATGTCACACGTGGCACCTTAATTTGTGACGTCATTAATTGCACGTAATCAATTACGTAGATTATACACCGAATAATATACGTCAACAAGTGACTCACTGAATACTTTTAATTATAAAAATTGATTTATTTTCCTTTAGTCTTTATGAGTGCGCCTAATACCAGAAAAATAACAGATTTCACCCGCACGTCTTGCATTAGTTTAGAGTAGAAAATCGCATGATATAATTGATGATGATAGCGACTTTGAGCAATTTAGGTGGGGTTTTATTTAATTATTATTAATTATTTATGCCTATGAAATAAATAAAATAAACGGTTACTCTGCTAAAACATTAGTCTGACTGTGTAATTCGTAAAAAATAATGTGGTGTTGTCGCTGATAATTTAGTGCATTTGAAATAAAACTTATTGGAATTTTTAGTTAGTTATTTGTAATTTTCTTTTAAATAATCTTGTTTTTTTCCAAAATTCTATACGGTTACTCGGCTTCTATAGAGTTTTCTCCTACATGTAGTTTTTTTTTAATCTGAATATTTACGTTTTTAATCATTAAACGATGTGTTTAAAAATACACCTTTTACTTACTTTTGGCATTGGTCGCCCGCTTAATATATCTTTTGCGTGAATTTTTGGTGTAAGCGATAAATAAGTGACCTGGGTTTGTCCTAAAACTGTCCTCCTGAACCTCCGGAGGACGGGCAGCAGCCGGTGGTGAGCATTCTGCGATCCCCAAGCCGCCTGCCAAGCGTGGGGATTAAGGTTGCCCTACTATTAAAGGGGAGGCCTTTGTCTCTTCTGGCAGATGGTGAAGCTATCTAAATGTTTTGAATTACTTTACTGTATTTTTGATCCTCGGAAAATGCGCAACTCTGTGTAACCGAGATTTTTGCTGTGATAAATTCAACCGCAAAGTTAAAATAATAAGCCTAGTGATCAAGTGTGCTAAAAACTCGCCTGCATTAGCTATTGAATCAACGTTTCATCTAAAAACGAATACTCATGCTCTATTACCGTAACATCGATTAATATCGACGTATATGAGTATAGTAACACTATTTTTTATAGCGATCAAATGCAAACCTCGTTGAAAAATTACCTTGCCGGCAGTAAAACTTTTTTAACTAACATTTTATATAAAGTGTTACCACACTGGAAAATAGGAAGTGGGTAGGTAGGTAGGTTATGTTAGGTTCAAGTCCTGCCAAAGGTCATAATTTTTTATATGACTATGCTTTAAAAACATAGTTTTTTTTAATACACTAAGTTTGTTTTAAGCGTCGTGGACTGCGCTAATGTACAAAAGATGTATTACATTGCTTTATTTGGGTCTAGGTAGCGCTATGTAAAGTGTTGGCCTTGTCTCAGTAGTCCGATGAACGGACTGATGAGACTTCTTTTTTTGTCTCAAAAGTTCGATGCTATCAAAGAATCGAACTACTGCGACCTTAAGTCCGTTTAACTAGTTTGAGGATCGGACTTCTGAGAATTTGTCATCTCAGTAGTTCGATGATATTAAAAATCGAACTACTGAGACTTTTAGTTCGATACTAGAGTAGGGGGGTGTCACTCCGCAGTTTAGGTATGTTCGGCCGGCGCTCCGTCCGGGTGGACAATGCAAGGCAGAAGTCAGTCGCCGCCCGCACGTAACTAAGCATACGTGATAAAAAAGAGCGGTATATCTAGGTGAATATAGCGAGCGGTATCCATCGCTGTGCGAGTTGAATTGCTACTTTATTGCCTAGTAGATAGAGTCCTTATTTAATTCAATTCCTTTGCGGAGTTAACTTTCTGTACGTAGTAATATTATTTATTCTGTGACTAGCGGTCGCCTCTAGGTTCGATACTGAGGCGCGGACTCCATTCGCACATTTATTAGCATTTGTTCACCAATATCATTGATATTTATTATTTTCTTTATTTACAATGGAACTAAATTCTGAGACGTGCAAAGGTGAAAGTTTATACAAAGCTCAAAAGTTTTACACGAAGTAAGAGAAAATGACGAAACACCAATAAAATTACACGGCCAGTAAAAATTAACCATTGCAATGAATAAAATCTCAACATTGTTCCAAACTGTCCATTTCTAGCTTTGCAAACGTCGTGACGAAAGTGACTGCTACAGACGCTAAAGAGTTTTGAACTTTGCTGCCATGGTACAAGGATGACAATTCACCGTTAGCGTATCTGGCTGTATCTTTTAGTTGTACCTACAACACAAGAGCTATCAAACTGAACTGTAGACCGTAAACGCTGCAACATTTACAGCTCAAAGTTTCGAAGCGCAGTTGCAAGTTATCTAAAGGTCGTGGAGAGAGAGCTACTGGCTTGTTTCATTACGAATCGAATTTCGGTATCTCCAAAGACGACGAAGCACTCAGATTTTGCAGATGCTTACCCTGACGAACAAAAAAAAACAAAAATATATCCGAGCGCCTGGTCGACGCGACGCGTGATCAAAATGCTGGCGTTCATTTGGCCCAACGCATAAGCATTGCCATCCAGCGTGGCAACGCCGCCAGCATGTTGGGTACGTTACCGACTGCCGGGTTTGAGCATTTGGTTTGTCTGTAGACTTTCATCGGTCTGGCTACAATACTTTTGTTTTTTTTTTGTTGTAGGCTAAGTAGTTTGTATGGGAATCAGGTCTTTGGTTGCAGGCTATTCCCTCCTTTAACACTGGTAGCCTTTTGGACCCAACTGCATTTCGTCTAGCTGTCAGCTTGCGCTTGGGTGCAAGGTGCTGTGAGGCCCATCGCTGCCAGTGTGGTACTGTTGTCGATCAGCTCGGTCACCATGGTCTCTCTTGCTCAAGAAGCGCTGGTCGGATCGGCCGCCACGCTAGCCTGAATGATGTCATACGCCGGGCTTTATCCACCGCCAATGTTGCAGCTGTGCTCGAACCGAGCGGCCTTGCGCGTGACGATGGCAAAAGACCTGACGGTATGACACTTGTGCCTTGGAAGATGGGACGGCCCCTTGTATGGGACGCAACTTGCGTTGATACTTTGGCACCGTCACATCTTCCTGAGACACAGAGTAGGGCTGGTGCGGCGGCAAATTCGGTGGAGCGGCACAAGCGGCGCAAATATGCTAACCTCGGCAGAGGTTACATATTTGAGCCGTTTGGTGTTGAGACATTGGGTCCGTGGGGACCGGGAGCTCATCATCTTTTCAAAAACATATCCGAGCGCCTGGTCGACGCGACGCGTGATCAAAATGCTGGCGTTTATTTGGCTCAACGCATAAGCATTGCCATCCAGCGTGGCAATGCCGCCAGCATGCTGGGTACGCTGCCGACTGGTAGTGGGTTTGAGCATTTGGATTGTCTCTAGACTTTCATCGGTCTGGATACAATCCTTTTGTTTTTTGTTGTGTAGTAGGCTAAGTAGTCATTGTAGTTTGTTGTAGTTAATAAAGGCTTATGCCTGTTAAAAAAAAAAAAAGTAGTTTGTTGTAGTTAATAAAGGCTTAAGCCCAAAAAATATGTAAAAAAAAACAAAATAACTAGATGGTTCCTTAAGTAATCAGACAGGAAGAGTTGTCTCCCAGGAAATTTGGTAATCGGCAAGTGGTATACCAAACATTGGGTATTAGGTATACCATACGGATTAGAAACTTAGGACAACAACATTTCGATTTGAAGACCACCATACTTATTGTACGTTACGGGAAACAGACTCCGGCAGAGAATTCCACAACCTCGCAGTACGAAAAGAAAATGTGCAATCGAAACTCTTTGTGCGTGCACGTAGGGGGAATGTTCTACGAATAGCGCTTTGGTAGCGTTTGTCTTTGTACGTACTTTGATTTACTTTAACTTTTTTATTCTTTAAAGTTATCTAAATAATAAGTCAGTGAGTGGGTGGATGTGGGTGAGTGGTTAAGTGAAGTTAAGGTGAAACGTGAAATTGTCTGCCAAAGTTTTTAAGCCTTAAAAACTTACGGCCAGCTATGTGCGAAGGCCTTTGACATGACTTGGCGATCGTTGTTATGGTTAAGCAACAAATGTCCTCGGATGGGTATCCGGGTTGCTTAACATTGGTGATCTTTTGGGTATACCATGTCAAGCACACGAGCGCTACATCTCTATGCATGAATACTTTGTAGTAAGTTCAGTTCGCAGAGAGAGCTAAACTAGCTGAATTGCTAAATGAACCGAGTGGCCCGATCGCGCGTGAACAGTTGCATTGAACGCAGTCTGGGATGCAATTTCCTCGACCCGGCGGAGGCTTTTGTCTGCTTACATTGTAAGCCGACGCACGTTCTACTATTTTGAGGGAATAAAGGGACAATGCGGTGATTTGTGAATTTCCTGCGGGATATTGGTGTTTCTTTTGAGACTGCAGTTTACCCTTTTTAATGGTAGGACTCCATTGCAGAGTCTGCCTGGGGAAGTACCATAGCTTTGACAGTTATTAAACCGCCAAGCAATAGTTTGTAAGTATTACTGTGTTTCGGTTGAAAGGTAACGATACCAGAGAAATTACTGGGCAAGAGATTTGACACCTTACCTCATTTATCTATATACACCTTACCTCATTTATCTATATATATGATTACCTCAGGGTGACGAGTGCAGTGCAGTGCGGCGCTGGATTTTGTTCGTAAGTTCACAATTTGCGCTGTTACTGTCTTCTGTCTCGTCTCGTCATTCCATTGCATTAAAAAAAAACTTGAGCAGACGAGATAATGAAATCACTATTAAATTTCACATAAAGCCTCCTCATGGCTAACGGTGGTGAGCATTATGTGATCCCCAAGCTGCCTGCCAAGCGTGGGGATTATAGCAGGATTGTAGCGCTCGTGGCGTAGCTTGTCTAGGTGATTCTAAACGATCACCGATGTTAAGGAACGGACGGTCCGGCCAGTCTTCGGATGGGTGACCATGAGTGGCATTTATTTCTGAGCGCTACCGTGGATCGGATGACACGTTAAATAGTTGGTCCCGGTTGTTTGTTCTAGTTTCTATAACAACAACCGTCAGCCATGTCAGATGCCTTTGGGCGGCACATTAACTCTGACACTAGTGCTGGCCACTCAGCCTATACGAACTTACTTACTTACTTTTATAGCAACACCCTTCTATTAGGAGGCAGGCCTTCGTCCTGCTGGACGTGGACGTTTTATGGCTGACGACAACGACGTCGACAGTAACTTTGTTCCGTTTTACCTTGGTAGATACTTAATGTCCAGGATGCCTTTAAAGCCTGACTGGTTCACATAATGCTTATACCGAGTTATAGTTTCAAGAACTCTTCTTATAGTTTCACACGGGAAAACATGTTAGGTAACTTTGAAATAAAAAAAGTTTATTTTTTTAATTTATTCATTAGGCGAATTGATTTATTTCACTCGATAGACAACAATTCGGAGTAACACTTTTTTCAGTTTATTAATTCATTTTAAGCCTACTTTCGTGTTTTGAAATATTCTGTAACGTATTAGTTATAAGTACGGATCGAAAAAGTCAAATTATTCATGAAATTTCTCAAAAACATACATAATATTTATCACTGTTTTAAACTATCACGGTCATTTACTAAAGTTATATTATTATTAACGGGATATTTACCGCGATTATGTTGTGAGATGAGCTCCCGATATTTCGGCGTAGTTGCATGCACCATGTTCACATGTTCCATGTGATGTGTTTTATAATATTTATCGTTTATCAATTTATTTGCCAAAAACAGCGCGCAGCGTCGGTTCGTGCGCTCGCGTCACCATGCATCCAAAGCGGGTACTTCATCTTAGATAAATCGTGATCTAATCGTGCCTTAAGAAATCTATTTTACAAAAAAGTAAAACAAGCTCGCATTGCTTGTGTTAAATAGAGCGTGATCAAAGTAAATACCCTGTCATTGTCTCCATTTATTTCAGATTAGAACGAATTGATTTTTAAAGAGAAAGCTTACTACTTTAGAGAAATGTTTACTGGTTATCTGTGTAATATTTGTAACTAAGCAAGTAATAAGTTAGTGGAATCTATCTATCTATACATCTCTGGTAATTGTAAACCTAAACAAAGGGTGTATTGTCAGCTAAATAGATAAGTTTTAGATTTATTAACTGTTATAATATAGGTTAATATACTTACTTAATAAAAATAGTACTTACCAGTATTTTGCCCGACGTACCGTTTGCACCACTGACTTGCCCCATCAGTGGTGCAGATGCAACTGCTTTGTATCGTTTGCACCATTAATGGTGCAAACGCAACTAGAGTTTACACCTCGTACCGTTTGCACCATTGACTTGCACGATCAGTGGTGCAGATGCAACTGCTTTGTATCGTTTGCACCATTAATGGTGCAAACGCAACTAGAGTTTACACCTCGTACCGTACGCACCACTGACTTGCACCATCAGTGGTGCAGATGCAACTACTTTGTATCGTTTGCACCATTAATGGTGCAAACAAAACTACAATTACTATATTATTAAACTTGTAATCGGTCACAGTCTCTCGCGGTACTTCTCTCATTCCCTGTAATGTACAATCTGAAATCCTGGAATTCCGTACCATTTTCTGAACTCAAAAACACGATATTACAAAAAACTTTTGGAATATTTTTATGTATTTATGTATTCGCTACTAAATCTTTGAAGATGCTAGAACATATAATTTCAACCGTTTAGATAGTTTAAACGGTCTCTTATATCGCTAATTTAATTTTAGTTTAGCTTTAAGTAGTTTAATTAGTTAGTTAATATTTATTTTATAGCTGAACCGTTTAGACATAAAAATATCACAAACATACATAAGTACTACATGACTTACGTTACGTATCTCAAGTTCACATTAAATTAGAAGCCATTGAAATATAACCTCTACAGAGAATAAAATAATTAAATCAAAGAACAAAGCGCGCTCGCAACAGAACCCATAGAAAGGTTCGATTTCACAAAGGAAGGTCTAACTAACATGGCTTCCGGTACCACACTTTTAATTTCCTCTACATTACTCCCTGTGTCTGTACAGAGAACTTTGTTAATTAAATAATACCAGGTATCATGAAATTTTATTGTAGATCTAAACTGGACAAGATTGACACAGGTCCGGGATGAGTGGTGTATAAGAATAAATAAATAAATAAATATCGGAGGACATTTTTCACACAGCGCCATCTATAGACCCAAACTAAGCAAACAAAGCTTGTTATATGGAAACTAGATAGCTGATAGAATACTTATATGCTTTTATTTTTAATACATACTACACCCAGACACAGAACAAAAATTTATGTTCGTCACATAAATGTTTACCCTTGGTGGGGATCGTAGGCAGACACACTACCAACTGAGCTATATGGCAGAAGAGAAACTTGTGCGCAGCAGTGGGCTGTTACAAGCCGAAATTGATATGATGATGATCAAAATATAAACCTTAAGAGCTTGTATTTAGCATACGCATAAACGGCCTTACTTAAAAAAAACTTCTCAACCGTTAGTCACTGCGCAAGATGCTCTGCCATCTTCTCTCTGACGTGAAGTTGCACGTGCTAGAAAAGGACAGAGAAGTTTAAGCAGTGACTAAGAGATTCGAGATTATTTTAGGTAAGACTGAAAATGTAAAAGGTCTTTAGTAACCTACCTTTGTGTACCTAACACATAAGCTACTGAACGAAAGTAACAGAGCTTCATAGATTTTAATAGCGGTGATACGTGAATCGCAATATATAAATTTAATGTCTTATAAATTATTGTAGTTGTATTTAAATCTACATTTTGTTATAGTTTGATCTTACTAACGAGGCTAGGTTAGTTGAAATGACTAAAAAGACGTTGAAATCACCTGACCTTGTAATGTTGCAGCATTTATTATGGTCGATAGTAATATAATAAATCGTAACCTGATTAGTTCTATTTCTTCAAAACTTATTATTATGCAGTTTTTAGATAGTAATGTCCCACTCACCATGATTTTTTGTGATACCTATCTCATATACAGGGTTAGTTCTAATCAGTTAGCATCATCTTAAGGGCATATTCTGTACAACAAAACAAAACACTTTTACTATAGGACCAACATTGAAATCGCAAAAAAAAAACAGCAGTTCCGTAAATTTTGCCCAAGGTCGATGACTTTTTATATGGAACAACTGATAATTTATTCGCGATTTCAATGTTGGCCCCATAGTAAAACTTGTTTGTTTTGAAGTACAGAATATGCCCTTAACAGGATGCTAACTGATTAGAACTAACCCTGTATAAGTCTTACAAACTTATTAATAGTCACCATTCTTCAGCCATTCTCCACGGCTGTCAGTGACGTAATCACATTAGTGAATTATAGAAACTTTTTGCTTTATTACGTAAGTATATTTGAAGATATAATGGACAAAAAGTTAGTCAAAGTGCGCAAATTATATAGATAGAGAATCCATCAATTTCAATATTAAGTATATTGAAATTGATGGAAATTGATTAAGTATATTGAGTTCTCCAACCAACACCAAAAAATATGTACCCAAGTTCTCTCCACCTATTGAAAAAAAAAACATGAACCGACATTACTTACAGCACTGGCTCTAACAGATTAAGAAGTTTTACAAATTGTAGGTTTACCTTCAGGAAGTTCCCTCAAATCCATCAAAATGCGCATAAATCAAAACTTCCGACAATCCTCCCGAACCGGAGTTTGTGAAGAAATGTCGCTTTCAATCTCCGAAAACGTCTCCGTAGTTGTTTGTCGTGTTTTTGTTTGCTCTATTGATTGCAGGAAATTTTAATGTCCCTCCTTACGGAACGTTGTCTCACGATCGATGTTGCCAGGCCAGGTTATCTTTTTGTCAGCGAAAATCGACAAGATTGACCGACTACCATAATTGGGAACAATAAACTAAAGGCATTCCAATCTCGCTCTCACAGCATCAGAAAAATACACGACGGGCACGAAGACAACTGTTCCCAGAATCGGAATTGCGTATATTTACATTTAGTTATACAAATAGGTATGGTTCCACGGGTGATATTGTAAATAGATACTCAAAGTATTATAAAGTCTAGCGTAGTATTAGCAGCAACATCTAGTTCGTGGACGAGAACTGATAAAAGAGGATTAAGTCGGTCCCATCCCAACTCAAGTAGGTACATAACGACATCGCTACGGTAGTGACCTACTTTGGGTGAAAAAGCTGAGTCTTTTACACTAAAATGAGCAAGATGAAGCCTCAGTATTTCTATAAAATATACTTTTAACTCGAGAAAAATCCTGTGAGCTGGAATATTAAAGTTGAAAGAGGTCTTTATTAAGCCTAAAGAGGCGTGTGGAACAGTTGTGCAAGACTAATAAACGATCAAGTGTACGCCGTAAAAACTTCAAGCAAAACTGAAGTCCACGCGAGAAAAAGCTAAAGGTCTTTGTTCTCGACAGCCAAAACAAACGATGTGTTTAGGCATTTGTTACAATAACAAACATTGGGGAACAGCGTGCTCCAGAATGGGCAAAAACGTGCCTAAACGACGCGAATTGGAAATAAAACCACTGCGATCGGAATGACGTGTCAAGTTCCTGTGAATAGGGATTAGGAGCTTATTGTAGACGAATTTTACGAAGCATACCTGCATGTTGTTACCTGCAACTGGATTTGTATGATTTAACTTGATTTGTTACGCTTTGCAAGCGTAACAAGAGGTATTTCGCTTGTGTTTTCAATTCGCAAATGCAGTCGTTTAGCTTGTTTTCTTATGGCCAAGATGAAATTGCTTAAAATTTTACTGCAATATACAAAATGTGTGTTCATACATTCACGGTGGTGTACGAGCAAGACGTCGTGCACTTAAATGCGAATGTAAAAGCTTATTTCAGTGGAATGCAGCGTCTCTTAAGTAAATAACATTTTATATTTCCATATTTCTACAAGCGTATGATAAAAGTGCCTTTTCTGATTGTATTATGTTATGCAATATAAAAGCTGTTGCAAAATAAGTTATTATTTGTAGTCATATTTTCTCTTTGCTTTTTTCCCTAATTGCTTTTTCTTTTATTTATCCAATAAACAACATTTCTGACATAACCTGCCCTCCCAACCTTATCTTTTAGTTCACGTTCCGGGCTTAAACCTTCATTAAATACTGTGAACCTAAACAAACTAATATTTTGTAAGAAAAGGGCCAATTAGAGGTGAAATTCGGCAAAAGCCAGCCCCCTCACGCGCCGGCAACTTATTTGCGGCAATTTACTAACAAAACTGAGCAAACAAGGGAAGCAAACCAATGTAACAATGTAAAAAGATATTTGGCAGTGATATAACTTTCCAAAACAGCTTGCATAAACGAAGCAAACAAGAATAACGTTTCTATAAACATCGAAGATAACGTAACATGAACAGGTTTTTGTAATGTCGACAAAATTTGTTGTGTTAACATATTCGAAAGCTTAATCAAAATCAATTGAATTCGGTCATCTTATAGTTGCGTGCAGCTCCCTGTAGTTTTCGGAACCTTTGACTCTGCTATTCTGTATAGGTGTGATAAAAGAGAATGGTATTGATTTTCGGATGACATTTTCCTGATAAAGCAATATTTGGAGCCTGTCTGCAGGGGTCGGTAATTGTGCAAACACTACAGGTCAGAGTAACTAGAATTTGTTTACATAAAGCCACTAAAAGCCAAATCTATTAAGGCACCTTGCCTTAATAGATTTGGCTTTTAGTGACGCAAATATGAAGATCATAACGAACTCTGCCATCACTTTCCCTTTGGCATATAAATAAAAAAGTAAAGTAAACCAACATACTACAAAACATGCAAAATAGGTACTTGTGGCTTCGTGTGTGTTTTATCTGTCACCGCCTTGATTTAGTATTTCATACCACACTTCAGATGGGTTCACTTTGCACATGTTAAAAACCCACAGAACAATTTCGACCACGAAATTGCTACCACATGTTGCGACTGTTTTAAAGGTTTGCAAAATCCGTTACCTGCATCTCAAGTGGGGACATAAGAACATGGAATGTGGAACGATAACTTTTTGAAACGACTGTTATTTGTAGCTACATAGTGTCTACAGGTGAAATTATTTTTATTCAAGATTCCGGTTTAAAAGAAGAGTTTTATAATACATTATTAAATTAAAGTTGTGTTCATCTTCAAAGTAGGTAACTAACTTACTTTGGAGTAGTTGCATTTTTAAAATTTTAATTCTTATTAAAATGTATTAAAAAATATTTTGGGTCGAATCCGGCATAAAATATGGGCAGAATAAAGAATTTTCGAAATTATGAACGAAGAACGAATTAATGAAACTAATGTGAAACACAGTCAAACTAGACAAAAAAACGCAAATTAAAAAAAGACCATAGTCTTTTGGGACCAAATAAATGAAGAAACTAACTGATAATATTTCATTAAAACAACATTGAAAGACAAAGCAACTAACGAAGGAAAAACGTAATTACTACAAGTAGTAGTTACTTTATCTATCGAGAATTTCAAATGAAGCTTTCTATAAAGTACAAGATAGTCACAGTTAGAATAGCGTTGCTAGAGCACTATGCTTTGTAAATTACTACAAGACCGGTGTTAGTGCATGAATTTAAAATTTGTAACTATAAAGGGGGAAAGCTTGTTAAATCACTAATAAGAGTCGGATCCAGTCTTGATGACAGAGAAAGGCACATACTATCGTTCATTCCAATAACGAGCGTGACAAAACGGCACATTGTCTTTCAAATATTCATAAAGGAGTCCAGTGATGCTAAGGAATACTAGGAAATTATACATGCATTGAATAGAAGAGTAGACAATTCATATCGTAGTAGAAACGTCGTAACTAACAACGTTACAAATTTTATGGTGCATAATTATAATGATGTATGTATTCAAGAACAACTCAATGGACTTATTTCAAGCTTTTGGTTCATCGTTTGCAATAAAGTAATATTGTTACTGACTGAGTCAAAATTTTACAAATAATTTGTGGTTTTGATATGATTTAAAAGATAATTATTGCCGACGATTATTATAGGCCCAGAAAAAAGGCATCAATTGTTTTAGTATTGCATAATAAGGATTTTTTATTACATAATGAGCATGTGCTATAAACAGATTCAAATCCTTTCAATCACAATAACATAAATCCCATTAAGTGTAACTATCTATGCTGTATGTCTATCTGTTTTGGCAAATACTTCTTATAAAATGAAAATATTTAAGCTTTCCTGTAAAAGTTGTATGTTAATAATTGCGAAGTCATGTAAGAGTTATTAATGGTGAAAATTAGATATAAAAAGTTGGAAGTACTCTATTATGCTTTTAAAGTTATGTGAACATAACTCCAACTCTTACTCGGACCATTAAAGTAACATGGCGCTTTAAGCACTCCCTCTTTGCAAATTAAGTTGCCGGAATAAATTATGCGAATAAGACAGTTTCTAACTCGTATACACAAAGTTAAAAGTGGAACGAATGATAAAACATACACCGTAATTATTCGTAGCGTAGCCCCAAAAGTCAAAAAATATTGCAGACAAGTGTTTGGCAGATTAATGAATGTCTGCATTTATCTTCTTCGTGTCTTGTGCTATTTTGCGGAAATACTATTAAATCTAGCTAGAACAATGCTAAGCTTTAGTATTTTGTGGTAAGAATGCTATGTATAAATGAGTACAATATAACCATTTTGTGTAGCTGAGTGAAGTGATGAGCAAGTAATTCACCTGATGGTATTTAAAGCATCACACTATAATGTATCATTCATTATACTCGTACTTAGCTCAGATTGATTACTTTGAGAACTCATTTTTACAATTCGATACACTGTGCGTCAATTTGATGTTCTAGGTACCCAAAATATAAGATGTCATAAAGGAGTCTGGAGGAAGGAGGTGGGAGAATGAAGAGAGAGGAGTGTATTCCAAAAAGTATGATACGCGTGTCAGAGGAAACTGGTTTCTATTGGATAAGTGTGCTTCATCCTATGTCACAACCTAACTTCAACATAAATAATCAAACGCAAACTTAAATAAATATAATAAAACAAAATTCTAGATACGTCAACACAATTCACGTATTGTAATTTTTCACCTTTAATGATCTAGTACAACAGCAAACAAAAGTAGCAATAGACCAAAACGCGGTAGACAATAAAATATTTAATTTATTTACGTATTCATGTAAAACGAAGCTGAATTTAACAACGGCATAGTAAATAAACCCTAGGAAACGCTATAAACTTACCCAATTGGGAATCAGGAAATACAGAAACAAATTCTACAAAGCCATTAGAGTAGTAAATATAAATTTAAAGCAAAATACTCGTAAGTCCGTTTGCCGGAGGTGCCAATAAATTGGACCTAGGGAGCAGGTAACCGCTATCACCGGGAGCACTCGACCAAGTTATGCCGCTTGGCTGACCACTCCAGTTAACTTGTTAAACGAAATTGTGCCGCGTTGCTTGTAGTGTTGTTTAACTTTGTAGTTATTTTTTCTTTTCACATCATAATTATAAATATGCTTGTCGTGATATCAATGACGCGACCCACGTACACGTAGCAAAAAATACTGGTAATGGTACATGTCAATACATCTTCTATGATCTATGCGATAGATTGTATTGACAAGAGAAATTCAAAACAAATACTACAGCTGGATTCGTACTTAAATTTAATATTAGCGTATGAATGTGTCTGAGGATTTCGAATGCATAATCTCAAATCGTGCCGCTTAATACCCCACCAAACAAGCTTGCTAAGAACAACAATAATGTTTCTCCTATCTAATTCTCAAGCTTCTGCTCAGATATGTTCGAATTTAATCGATGTAACTGTGAATCGGTGATGGATAAACATAAATTGTATCAATTAAACACAATTTTATTGCATATGAAGTATTCTCGCGTCATCCTAGCAACCAGAATGTTTGTGATTTACTGTTAAAAAATTGAGTGCAGCGCAAGGGAATTTTATTGGGCCTTTATTGTTTATCGTCTGTAATATTTTATCTGTTTGAATTTTTTGTGTCAGGTTTATTTCTTTCTTGTCATTAAAATGTTTCGTACAAACGGTTTCCTTTAACTTAAAGTGGCTATGTCTTTATAAAATTCTACGATCATCATCAGCTTAAGAAACTTATTTTAATTATAACAATAGAACAAATTGCGAACGTACGGCCAGAATTACATTTATGATACTATTTAAATAATTATTTATCATTCAATAGTATTCAGAATTCAAAGTATAAAAATAATGATACGTGATTATAAAAATATGATTCTATTTTATTTACCCTCAAAAATCTCAAAGATTCCAGGAGTATTATGAAAATGGTACAATTCACTAAATCAAAATGAATTAAATAGCTTTTGATGCCACAATAATGTGTACGTGTCAAAACCGCAACCCAAGTTCCAAAGTTGCTTTCAAAGTATTCGGCTCGTAATTAACCACTGTTTTACTTCAGTAATTATAAGTTAATTTGTCTAAGCATCATGATTCATGCCTCTTCATGTACATAACCTCATAATTTCACCGCCGCAGCGGTCTCAGGCGAATTAGTATTGTTTAAACTGATTAGGCAAGTTTATATTAACTAATAACTAATTTAGCCGGGTAAAAGGGAATTGTGAAAATGCTAGTGGTAAGTTGAATTTCAGGTGCTTCATTAGCGAAAAACTTTTTGAATCTGTGCATCCTTTTATTATGATTGAAATTCTTAATTTATTTGAAGTGTTGTTCAGCAGATAAAGGTAAAGTTTTGCAATAGAATTTCACAAGTTCTTTGTAATCAGATTTTCAGATTTTTTGGCATAAAAAAGTTTATGAATGAAGTTCACTGCAGTTTGTTCCCGTCCGAGCTCAGTACCTAGTCACTCATGGCTATTCATTTATTTTCTCAAAATGTTCTCAGGATACCGATCTATTTGCATTAAGTATAAAAAAAGTGTTTTATATTAGAACTTGACATCCCTCTTACGATTAAGGTAGATATTTTATTAAATAAAAAGTAGCCGTACTAGAGATACTTTTTATAATCAAGATAAAAAGTTAAATAGATTTAAATAGAGAAAGTTTAAGATCCACAATGGAATCTGACAAAAAAATCATTGGATTAAAATCTTTAAAACGGTTAATGGTTTAATTTCATCATGCTGTTTACACATGTTTAGGCGCATAGTCTGGCTCGAAATTGTACCTAGCTAATAATGTATATGTTTTGACTATGTTCTGTTTTGTGTATCAATAAATAAAATTAAATTAAATTTATGTCGATGACAGGGTGTAGAGTGTAGGTAATTATTATCTCTTGCAAACATTTAGATAAGCTTAGTTATTATGAAACTAAATTATATTACGACGAGCCAAAATTATAATTATGAAATAATCGATATTAGATATTCATCATGAGTATATATTTCAATAATATTTTGTTTTGTAGGTACTAAAGATTTTTAGTTAAGCGCACTAAAAGAAGCATAAAGGGATCCGAACGCAGAACAGCATTAAGTCTGAAGCAAAGCCTGTGTGTGTTCTATCTACGTGCGAAATCTAACGTAAAGCATGTTATACTGATTCCCTTTTGAGTGTTACCGTTGTAGCTATTACCATAATAATGGACGAATTTGCCATAGAATAACTGAGTGAAATAAAGGATGTAACAAACAAAATACGCAAGTCAGAAAAGAATAAGAATAGAAACATTAAGTGAGACAAAAACAAATAAGAGAACAAGGCAGAAACGAAAATAGACTTCAATTGACTTGAATGTTCAATTGTAAATCGTATTTGTAATCTAGTCGAATTCTCATCTTGTTGGTGCTAAACCACAGTTTAAATAAGGTTAGCTTACCGCAAGTGCAAAATATGATCACGTCACAAAAGACAACCTGACACTCCCGTCTCGAGAGCAGGTAATGATTTATGAAATGAGCATAAAGGAAGTTATACACAGTGGAGTCAGTAACATTAGACCGCATCAAAATAAGAAAAGGGATCGTATCAAAGGCAGCGAGGCGGTGTTCCCGAGGGAGAGTCCCTTTATTTATGGCCCGCGCCTTTGTTAGTTCCTTCGAGAAATATAAATAGTGCGTTGAAATCGCCGCCGAAGCTTTTGAGGGGGTATTGTAGAAAATTAATGATGTGGTCAGTGCTTGTATTGGATTAAAGATACGAGTGCGAAATGCTAAAAGCCTTGGGCGTGTTTGTATGGCTTTGTATAACATGAAACACTTAAGCGAATGGCGAAGAGATCAAGGGGTCGTGGAAGGGTGTTGAGATTGCCGCAGGCCTTTATGCGTTACCTAATTGAATTTTTGTGTTATGAATATTGTTGAAAGTTTGGTGGTAAGTAAACATTTTATTTGCACAGGGTTGGGTATAGTTTTCTTTTTATTTATCCTATCTAACGTTCTATGTTACCATTTCAAATTGTAATTTTGAATCATCCTTGATAAACATTCATTTTTTGTATGTCAAAAACAATTTTTAATGAAGCCTACTATTAATATTGATTTATTTTGTATAATTTCGGTTTATCGCCAGTAGATCAAGAATAATCTAGATCAAATCGTAAAACAAGGCATTCTAATGGGAAACGATAAAAGTTTTACTGCATCGCGTAGTACCGAATGTTTCCACAAAATCGTAAATATTGCCCAAATACGAAACGACCGGAACATTACGACCCTTTCTTTCATGGGGTTTATAACTATCTAAATCCTTCACGGCTATGTTGGTCTGATGTTAATAAAGTTTAAGATGTTAGGTAACTTGTTAAGACACTGGAACTGAATTACAAGATTGTAGGTACCCTACTTCTAATTTCACGAGATTATAAAAATCGAAAAGCCTAAAGTTCCAAACGAGTATATTTTCTTGTGCAATCTTCTACCTCGTAAGGTTCTTGTATCCTTTTCTATGGTCTTTTTATTGGTGTGGACAATAAAGAGTTTCTACATATCAATCTATTATATTGTACATCTAATATCTCAGGATAACGATTGCAGTGCATTGCCTGATGATTTAACCAACTACCAACTCTTGAAGTAATTTGTTATATTATTGTTTTATTTTACGTTTAATTAAATCGGATCCTCCGACTATAAACCAAGAAAAAAAAACCGTGGTTTGTGTCAAAACCACGTCAGTTTTCATAATATAATTTGTTATAGGTAAGCGAGCGGTCATAACAAAATAATTCATCAAATAATTACTTCTTTACAAAAGTCCTTCGACTACATTTTTAAACACAACAATCGTAGTTATAATTATTATGGTTCTATCATAATTAATTTAGTTAACATGTCTTTTACGAATTGAATTAAAATTATACGTACATGCACACTACAAAATGTAATACTACATTTGAACGGTAATGGCCTGTGCAACATTGCAGTAAGTATATGAAATGTAATGAACTCAACCAAAAACAGAGAAGACAGGAAAGATAGTTTCTATTATTGGGAAACATCTATCAGAAACTAATTACTAATGCTACCTAATTAATTCTGGTGACTAGGTCATCATCGATCATCGAGCATTGTTAGACCTCTTTAGTGTCTGTGTTCATTTCTACTATCGTTTTTATTTTATTTGGTTTTGCCCATTTAAGCTCATCGCAATAATTCATGAATTCTCAAAACCGCAGCATAAATATTCGGTAGATATATTTAAAGTGAGCACATTTATCATTCGTCCTTTGATATGCTCTTTCTAAGGCGTAAAATACTCAGCGAATAAAAACTGTCGAATAGCAACCGATACCAGAGCAATTTGTCACCCGGTCTTAGAAGTATCTCCGGACTGTATTACGGTAAAATATATAATTTAAGTCATTACTTACTGCTATAATCTATTTCTTGGACGATATTTCTAAACGATTATTTTATACGAACATAATGTGCCCAGTTTACTCGCATCTTTAAATATACGATAAGGTAGCAAACCGAATGAGTCAAAAACTTATTTATAATTATAATCTACAGCAGAATGATTTGATTATGTCCAACAATGTTGCTATAAAACATTATCATTTTATAACAGTTCAACGGCCTCTCAAGTAAGTATGACTTCACATAACGTTTTGTTGCCTTCTTGCCTTCTACGGAGAGGCCATCATACCACGTGCATTATTCATGTCTTTTCAAGGGGTTTACGGTGCAAAATTCTCTACATTCCTCATTGACCGGTAGAATTTTAAGGGGATATTTTCAGAAATCGCCGACTAAAATCTCACGCGCTTCGTAGCCTTGGCATTCGATAAGACCGGAATCGTGAGTGCCAGTAACCTGTTTGTGGGGAGACAATATCTGATGAGCGGCCTTCAGCTATGCACCATGCACTTACCGACCGAGAAAATGATGTTCGCTAGGGCATAATTTAATAAGTAGGTACAAGTAAATTGACTTTGAGGTTGGAATGGCAATTTGTTTTATAACTAGTTATTTGCGGAACGCAAGGGGTGGGGAGTATGTTTATTTCTAAGTAACATAAATTATGTCTAGTTATTTATTGTGAATATTTTGTATGAACCTAAGGAGGACCAAATGTCCAATGCAGAACTGCCAAGAGGTGACGCTAGAATCATTCACTTATACTAAAAATATATTTTTACGTTGTAAAATAATTTTTTATATTATAATTTTGGTAGAAAACTGTTTTTTTAACATAGTTTCGTCATTGTTTTGTAAATAAATTTTGTGAGATTTTTTGTGCAATTGAATAACGCGCGACGTTCACCTAGTGGTAAGCGTACGCCCCGCCGCACTGCACTCGTCACCCTAAGATATTAAGTAGATCATAAATCTCTTCATGTCCAGTAATTTCTCTGGTAACATTGCCCTGTAAACCGAAACACACTATTGCTTGACGGTTGAATAACTGGCAAAAGTGTGGTACTACCCAGGCAGACTCTGCAATAGTCTTACCATTTCAAAACCACGGAACACTATTAATGTGTACCGCGATTTTCAAATTATTATCGAAATCGAGTAGCTTTCCCATTGATGTTAACGAGTATGATAAATAAATAATAATGTATACTTCAATTCCCAAATATACCAAACTGAGAACACGCTATTCTATTAGGATATAGTAATAACCTCTGAAAGCAAGTTATAATCGCACTATATCAAACTGGAACGTCCATAACCATTGTCTGTAACCGCTGTCTCAAGAATTCCGTCTGGATGGCGTTCTATGGTGTAAATGATCTCTATAACACAAACGCCTGTGTCACTGTCGCCCAATATTAAATAACTGTTGGATACAATTTTATCACCGCGCCAATATCCAATATCTTTTATATCTATAAAACTCGCTCTGGGTCAAGACGACGTTTATCTTTAGCACATGTTATGTCTGTGACGTCATGTACTACTAAGTAGTCTGTAAAACTGTTTTTATATATTTGATTAGCTGTGCTAGTAAGTACTTATTTGCTATTCTAACGTCATGATACTAAAAAAAATTCTGATGATTCTGACGATTAAATGTAGCCCATTTTAGGTCCTTTACGGTTCTTACCAAATCACATTAAATCGAAGGAGTCGTTTGATTGTGAAAAAGTCAAAGCCAGTTGATCTTGGAAATAGTTACAAATATACAGGTATAGTTACAGTTACTTGTAGTGGTAGGACTCTACTTCAGAGTCCACCTGGGGAAGTACCACACCTTTGCCAGTTATTCTACCGCCAAGCAGTAAAGCATTACTGTGTTCCGGTTTGAAGGGCAATGTTACCAGAGAAATTACTGGGTATGAAAAGATTAAACATCTAATATCTCAGGGCGACGAGCAAAGCGCGGTGCGGCGCAGGATTGTGTTCGCAAGTTCGCAATTCTCGCACAGATACTGTTAGTGGCAGGCGTGACGCTTACCATCAGGCGAACGTCTTGCTCGTCTCGGCACTTGATTGTATTTAAAAAAAAACTTTCAAATGTGTATTATTAGTTAAAATTTGTATCAATAATATTAGACTCGAAATGTTGTGAAAATATACTTTGTTATACCTCTACATTCAAGCTTTAGCTATTAATAGGCATCAATTCAGGTATCTTCATTTCACACGCTGCGTCAGTATTCAACTAAATACTTACTATACTTTAAATTAAACGTCTATAAACGATATGAAGAACCCAAATGCAAAACAAATAAAAGCATTTAACATTAAATAAGAATCAAGAGCACATAATAAAAAAATACTACCTACTAGTCAACGCTTTATGACATTTAGCAACAAGACAAGAGTTCAACTAACGATGGTAAAATTCTCAAGGAGATTGTAAAACTTTACGATGGCTTTATATAAAATGGTGAAATTCTGAAAGTATAACGGTTAGTTCGTAAAAACTCTCTAAACGATATTTCGTTTGTCATCGAGGTACAAATTGTGTTACGATATTTGCATTTGCGAATAAATATCGCTGCATAAGTTGTCTTGGCCTAAATGTGTGAAGCGACAATATTTTTAGAGATAGTCAACTAAAGAGGATTTATGTTTAAATTTGATGCAACGAAAATAGTATAATCAGCGTTATAGTAATCCACTCCTAGACTTAGGCCTACCCTCAACCTTACCATTTGCCGTTTGCGAGCCTGGCAGTCTTGAAACAAATATAAATCAACAAATATTCACAAGATATTAAGTATATACCTAATATCATTATATTTGAATTCAGTTTAACTGGATTTGGATACTTACTTATCGAGTTAAATTAAGACTAGCGTAGCCTATGCTTACCGAAGTGTGAGTAACAACCGACCCAAACAAGATAATACATCAAACATTGATCCCAATAAAGGGACGCGTCGTTATTCTGATACTACACTGGTTCCCATTATAATGACAATAAGGGACGCGTGGACCTTTGTTCCAGGATATACCTGAATTATTTTGTCACCGTGTAAATATCGATAGTAGTATGATTCACGTCCTTTGTTCAAGCCTTGTTAGAATCTGAGGTAAGATCAAAGTTTGACAGTTTAGGTACGTCGAATGACATGTGCGGACAGAATAATTCTACAATCTGGCCCCTAGCACGCGCGGAGGACTAATTGGTCTTTCCCCGCGCGGGAACGTGATAAAGCTGGAATATGAAAACGTCTGTCTCGTTTTCGCGGGGAAAAAAGAGTGAATAGACGTTTATCATGGCTCGCGTGCTAGGCGGCCAGAAAGTAAAAATACTGATGAATTAGACAAAACTGTTAGTTGCTTTTTTAATAAACTAATTAGTGTGCATTCATATAAAGAAGGCGCATGGAGCGAATAAGCTGGAAAGAAAATAAAACAAATCAAGGGTTGTTAGACATTGTAGGAGAGAAAAGAACGGTCATAGAGAGCAAAGAGATCAGAAGAGGAAAAATATTTGGCCACCTTGTGCGACATGACTCATTTATGAAAAACATCATAGAGGGGAAAATAGAAACAAAGCAAGGACCGGATGACCAAGGAGAAGCTTTGTTGATCAAGTCAAGGAGAGGGAATCATACAAGGTCATCATACATCGTCATTCAAGGAGGTCAAAGAACTGGCTGGAGATAGAGAAAGATGGAAGTCACCCCGCCGACAAGAGCTCTTAAATTAATGACGATGACATATAAAGAAAAAGTAATAACAAATCTGTGGAATAAATAGCAATGCGGTAAATGCGCGGAATATGTATGATGTAAATAAGCTGTTTAAACATGGTTGTAACTTATTAAAATAAATCACGTATATAGGAAAGCCAGAAATGGTACTTAGCTTACTACTAGGTATTTTAAAATTGAACTCATTGCAATTAGCTATCAAAATCATATATTTATATTCAATAAAATACATGAGATTAAAGATAGATAATGATAGGAAACCATATTCATACAACGGTATAATAAGGTATGAATAATTTTCAATCTCTCAAGGATGAGCCTACTATAAAATGTTGAAAACGTCTGGATATTAAACACATGTAGAAACATTTTGGGTCCGTGGGCCCTTCTATTAGAGGATAGCAGGTCTATTGCTGCGTCATACAAGTGAGTGTGTGTGTGTTTATATATGTGTGTGATATATAACTCTTATAGTTTTAAAGGGTTGCGATGTAAAACCTGTGGCAGGGCCATGATTCCCACCACCCTCGGTTACGTCGATAAATCTGATACGGTTCATTGAATTCAAGCATTCGACATGCATCAACCTGAATGAAAACGGCGCATTGTAATCTAATCTACCTTAGATCTTCAGTTTAATAGGAGACAAAACTCTTCGTATCTTTTAATCTTGTCAATTTAATTTCATTAAAAACGTGAGTAAAATTTCGAAAAGGAGAATCTAAAATTACAAAAAACAATATTGAAAATGATAGCAAACAAAAGCCTGTCAATTTGGTCCCAAAACAACGATATTGTTTGCATTTCGAAAATGGAAGAAAAGCAATAGAAAACATTGATAGAAAGCCTTTGATAAATCAAAGTCCCTGCAAGGTGAAAGCTCCTAATGCTATGGCAGTGTTGTGCTGATAATTTTTGAATTATAGCAATGATATTATCGCAAATGTCAGTGAGACATGCTTTCTATTATGAATTAAAATGTTAACAATGATTGAGTTATATTATCTTTTCATTGCACAGTGGTTGTTACTTTCCTTTCCTCTTGGCTCTACATTTCTTTTCGTTGTCTTTACAATTTATTTTACTTTCGAACATGAAACTAAAGAGAATGGGCTAGTACATATATAAATATATATATTTATATATATATGTACTAGCCCATAGCAAAATATGTAAGTACTAGCTGCGCCCCGCGGTTTAACCCAAGATTTTTGGTACAAAAAGTAACATATGTTTTATTCCACAGTATAAGCTTTACTACCTCTATACCAAATTTCATCCAAATCTGTTCAGCCGTTTCGGCGTGAAGGAGTAACAAACACAAACACACACACTCGCCGACAAACTTACCCTTATCTTATAATTTATATTAGTAGGATTTTAGTTTCATCTTGCTTGATATATATATATATTTATAGCCCATTCTCTTTAGTTTATATATATATATGACGGACGGAGGAGGAGGAGGGTCCTTTCGCCATCATCATCAGCACTCATCGTTGATCCTCTTAGCAGTGGGCGTCGTCGGTGGGTAGTGTCGGATGAGAATAAAACATGCTCGTACAATCAATCTTCAAATTATAATCTTCACAGGTACAGTACAGTAATCAGGTAGGCACAAATAAGTTGTAGGTAGGTACGTATCACAGAACGCGCGATGGTTCAGTGTCCACCGCACGCGCCGCTCGCCAATGGGAAAGTAAAGTCACCGATCGACAGCGCGCACGTCACCGACTCCATCGAGTGCCACCAGGTGGCGCTGGCGTCCCGGATACGACTCGATTGCGACACGGTCATCCTGCTTGCACACGTCCTCGTGTGATGGTTACCCTGCGAACAAATAGTCTACGACAGAAATTTGTTCCACTCGGTCACTCCTGACCAAACTCTAGATTCATTTACCAGATGAATAACGAACGAACTCTACGAACGAAAACGAACTCTACATTTTTAGTTCTTAATCAATAATGTGACATTAGAATAACCGAAAATACAAACATCAGTAGCCTGGGTCGTGTACCACAGTCGTTCGAATCAACTTTTCAGACTACAAGAGAACAGATACCGCCAAGCTCAAGAATCCTTCGAGTAAAACCTCTAACGCCAGGTACACAGAGAGCCACGCATCACAGTCGTTCGAACCAAATTGCTCAGTACAACTGTACACAGTTTTCACAAAACTTAAACTCTATAAACTCTCGCATAAACTCTACAAATTCTCTAAACTCTCGAGTAAGACATCTAGAGCCCCGGCTATCCAGCCGACTAGCAATCGCATTGCTCTCACACATCCAGCGAATGGATCAGATCCCTCAAAGATCTCCCGTGTGTCACCCCCTCGTGACCACACGTAATGGTCTTTACAGACCCCGACCTCGACCAGAGCCAAACGCACACCGCGCTCCCACGGACTACTTGAGTTGCCTCAAGAGATACCGATTTCTACCGGGTTACGACTACGAATTAGCTACTGGCACGGTCGAACACAACTCACTATAGCACCTAGAGTCCCCTTACTCAAGTTTCAATTAGAAATCAAATTTGAACTTCATCGTTAACATCATCTACATCGATTTCGACTGATACGTGACCTGCTGGCATTTTCTGAAGTCAAGACTCGAACCCAAAAATCTCTCATGGCAGTCTACCTTCACTACCGTTCGTCTATCAACGCTACGTTCATCCGCATCATCTTTAGCTCGTCGTAGGTAAACCGTTAATAAAAAAAACAAAGCCTAGACTTATCATTGCCTGTTACCTACTGCAGTCACGATACGAGTAGCTGTTAAATCCGATTGAAGCGTGGTATCATTATTATGACTCATCGAATTTACACAAAAAACTTTAGTTAACGAAAGCTCCGTTGCCTGTATGTTTACAGAAAAACCCTGGTTTAAAATCTCGCGACCTTGTCACTTTGCAAATAGTTGTCGAGCAAAACATGCAATAAAATTTCGAGAGAGTGATCGTTAATCACTACACAATAAAATCTGTTCTGTACTGAAAACTCGTGTTTAACCAATACCAGTCTTAGCAACAACATTACTAGCACGTTTACCACTAAATTTCGAAGCGAAACTTTTACCAACGAGCATTCAGCGCCAGAATCATAAGCAAAGCATATCAGTTCACCTTTGTGATGTAACACGCCCGATGGTGGTTGTACGACGCAGACATCAACGCGCCACTCGCTGCGCGTGCCGCCGACGTCAGCCGCCCGCTGCTGCCGCCGCCGCTGCCGCCGCCACCGCCGCCGCTGCCGCCTCTGCCGCCGCCGCTGCCACTTCTGCCGCCGCCGGCGCTTCTGCCGCCACCGCCGCTGCCGCTTCTGCCACTGCCGCCGCCGCCGCCGTCGCTCGTGCACCGGATGGCTATGTGACCCGGCTTGCCACATTTAAAGCACGCCAAGGGCTTCGCAATCGGCTGCTGCGCTGCTTGACTTGATAATGTAGGTGGTGCAGGTCTGCCACTCGAGTCTATGGGATTGCTTCTGCACTCAATTCGCTTTGTCCGATGGTAATCAAGCGCTTCAAGTTTGAAAATGCGTTCAGTTTGTCCCTCGATATAACGTTTGTAGTGAACGCCATTCTTTGAAGTCACGGGTCAAACTGTGAAATGTGTGCGAGTACTGTTGCTACGGCAATTTCCTCCTTATTCACATCTGTCCAATTATTAGTCAGTGAACTAATCGAACGACTCGCGAACGTGGGTAGTGTTTCGTTTTCACTCGGTTTTTCGCCGTTCATTTTAATGAGGGTACCTGCTAATGTCTCGGTCGAAATAAACCGTGCCGTGAAAATTATCATAGACTCCTGCCATGTTTTTCCTTCGTATGCGATTTGTGATAGCCACGTGGATGCTTTACCTTTTAGCGCCTTGATGACCGCCAGAACAAGACGACTGCCGCTTGGTGGATTTTTGGCGAAACACAAATCTGCCGTCACGCACAATGATCTTGCGTCGGTATCTCTTTTTTCAGGATCGAATGCAGGTAGTTCTTCACGGTAGGCTTGTTTTGGTGATTGCAGCGCCTCAATCAATGCTTGCGTGTTCTTATCTTGTTGTTCAAACATGGCTCGCCACATGTCTGTCTTCTTGGTTCTGATCCAACACTGATCCCACTTCTGATGACGGACGGAGGAGGAGGAGGGTCCTTTCGCCATCATCATCAGCACTCATCGTTGATCCTCTTAGCAGTGGGCGTCGTCGGTGGGTAGTGTCGGATGAGAATAAAACATGCTCGTACAATCAATCTTCAAATTATAATCTTCACAGGTACAGTACAGTAATCAGGTAGGCACAAATAAGTTGTAGGTAGGTACGTATCACAGAACGCGCGATGGTTCAGTGTCCACCGCACGCGCCGCTCGCCAATGGGAAAGTAAAGTCACCGATCGACAGCGCGCACGTCACCGACTCCATCGAGTGCCACCAGGTGGCGCTGGCGTCCCGGATACGACTCGATTGCGACATATATATATATATGTACTAGCCCATTCTCTTTAGTTTATATATATATATATATATATCTATCTTGCTTGTTTACATAAATATATATATATATATCAAGCAAGATGAAACTAAAATCCTACTAATATAAATTATAAGATAAGGGTAAGTTTGTCGGCGAGTGTGTGTGTTTGTGTTTGTTACTCCTTCACGCCGAAACGGCTGAACGGATTTGGATGAAATTTGGTATAGAGGTAGTAAAGCTTATACTGTGGAATAAAACATATGTTACTTTTTGTACCAAGAATCTTGGGTTAAACCGCGGGGCGCAGCTAGTACTTACATATTTTGCTTATCAAAATATTATGAAAGGTTTGGAACACGTACAAATGAAAGGTAAATGTTTTTTTATCGTATTAAAATAAATCGGCCAGAAGACGAAATCACGAAACGAGCCAGTAATTAATGTGGTTAAATTATTGTTAGATACCTAACTGAAAAGTAATTAGCATTCATAAACGCATGGCGCCTTAATAAACGTGAAGTAGCGTCGGAATAGTAAATCATCTTTGTCATTACCTACAGATCTATGATCATTACCCACAAGTAAAAAAAAATGAAAGGAATTTACTTTAAGAGTTATGAGTCATCTTTTTTCTATACCTTGTTTTTTTTTATGAAATGGATTGGCGTTATGAACAAGACGTTTGCGTGGTGGTAAGCGTCACGGCCCATAACAATAGCAGTGGCATAAATTGTAAACTTGCTTGTAGTGGTAGGACTCTACTGCAGAGTCCGCCTGGGGAAGTACCACACCTTTGCCAGTTATTCAACCGCCAAGCAGTAGTGTGCAAGCATTACTGTGTTCTGGTTTGAAGGGCAATGTTACCAGAGAAATTACTGGGTATGAATAGATTTAACAGCTAATATCTCATGGTGATTAGCGCAGTGCAGTGCGTATTTGTTTTCGCAAGTTCACGTTTCTGGCACTGCTACTGTTAGTGGCAGGCGTGACGCCTGCCACCAGGTGAACGCCTTGCTCGTCGAATGTCTCATCACTTGATTGTATAAAAAAACCTTTTCGTAAAATTCGAATCAGCCAATTACCTGTAACAAAGTAAAAACACAACTTTAACTTAAATTCATCCAAAACAAGTTACTTTATTTACCTAAATACCCAGCTTAATAAAATTCCTACCGACCGTCTCACATTTTGTACATAAAATATTCAAAAAATGTTTATAACAAGGGACGGAGATAATTAAAAGTTGTCATCTGAACTTTCCGAGGCATAACTGCTTGGAGTTTTAAGATAATTTCATAAAATAATTGAGAAAGGCGGTACAATTACCTATAGAGTTATATGATAATATACGGAATAATTATTTACCACGAATACAAAAAAACAGGACATCATAGAAAAACCGGAATTATTAAAAACTAGTTTGTATATAGCCTGTATGGCCAGATGCCGTTACTATTTGTTTTAGATGTCATTCGAACCACAATATCGGTCAGTTACAAATGCCACTCTCGACCACCTATTCAGAAAATAACAGGATCGTCCTATGTTTAACTTAACTGATCAAAAATGTTATTACCTGCACTAACCACCAAAATAATGTATATTTTTAAAGAAACTAATGTTTTTAGATTATACGATACGAAATACGTGATGAGTGTTAAACTAAATAAATTTTATATATATTTTTAGTAGGCAAGTGTTTTTTTTAACTATTTTAAGATAACATACAATCCAACTACCACTACTGAATGGTAAATAGAAAGTCCATCAAGTTTGGGGTCAAATTACCATCGAAGGATGGAAGTGGGTTGCCATCCCATTGGAAGAATACGCGTTTAAGAAGCGTAGACAAAAACAAAAAGATTGTATACAGACCGATGAAAGTCTAGATCCAATCTATGTTCTTAATCCAATAATAACGATTGGCTAAGCAGCAGCAACTAAGACCAATTTCCATTTATTATAGTAACGTAAGGATAATTTTACTATCCCGAACACCGTCTCAATAAAATTACGAAATCCACTCATTAACCATAAAGCCTGATGAAACCAAACGATCGTTATTTTTACGAGATCTCAGGATGTAAAGTTTTAGACGCTGTTACTGTTAATTGTAGTAATTTATGGAACCAGTGGGTGGCGTAGACAATTGGCTGTTAGCAGCGACGCGTATAAAATGCTTTGCTGGTTACCAGCATGTGTCACTGGGAATACATTGTTGCCTTGATATGTGATAATGCGTGGAGGAAAGTCATTGAGTCAGCAAATATTTTAACACGCTTTTACTTTGCTCTCCTAAGATACCCCGATAGCTCTAGGTCTTCCGGCTGAGTAACAACATGGATCGATTTGAACAGAGTTTTGAACATAAGTACAGTTTTCTGGAATCGACAACCGTTCTAATATAAAAACTGTCTTGGTGTCTACACATAACAGTTTGTAGTGGTAGGACTCTACTGCAGAGTCCGCCTGGGGAAGTGCCCCACATTTGCCAGTTGTTCAACCACCAAGTAGTAGTATGAAAGCGTTACTGTGTTCTGGTTTGAAGGGCAATGTTACCAGAGAAATTACTGGGTATGAAGAGATTTAACATCTAATATCTCAGGATGACGAGCGCAGTGCAGTGCGGCGCAGGATTGAGTTCGCAAGTTCACAATTATCGCACTGTTACTGTTAGTGGCAGGCGTTATGCTTACCACCAGGCGAACGTCTTGCTTGTCTCGTCACTTAACAGTAAAAAAAAACATATTTTTTTATACGGGTTTATTCATGTTTAATCATGTTTCGCGGTTGTGACCGAAACTGTAGTCGGATTAAGTGACTTAATTAGTAATAAAATAAAACAAAAATAGTTCTAGTGTTGAAGCTATCCGTAAGTGGCGGCTGCTGCCTTCCATCGAGACCATAAGTGGAATCAACCTAATATACAGGGCTATAAGCTTGAGGTGTACAAAGCCGTAAGGGTCATTGAACTCATCATAGTGAACAACTTTTACTACGGAACTAACCCTGATATCGCGAAAACACAGCTGTTTTCTATGAATGAGTTCATCGACTTTTGATTAAATGTAGGTATGGAATAGTTGATTGTTTCGAGATTTACAATACAATACCTACAATAAACATTTATTCAAGACAAAAACACAGATTCATACAAAAAAACACAAACAACAGCTATGATACAAAACACATTATCAGGACATCATCTTTGATAAATAATATATCTAGATAGAGTCTCGTACTGTTTATGAACGAAAAATAACAGGCCAACATTATTATACTAGTGTGCGTGACAGCCATGTCTTACACTCGCGTTGCACCATTGTCGTTGTTATAGTGTGCGTGCATAAGAGGCTAACAGTTAACCGCTATTTTTATCGACGCGTTTAGTATCCATCAGTCTATCTAGACATATAATTTATCAAAGGACATAATAATAATTATACATGCTTATAAAAAGGGATATCCATAATTTTGGTTATGAACCTGGTCACTACTCAGCGTGATGCTGCTTATAAACAAACAGGATGCGCTGGATTTCGGAATTGATTCCATACTAACAATTGTTTACTATGATTAGATGACCTCCTTTCGGCCAAGCACTACCGTACAGCGTAATCCCGTATATTTCCAGTTCATTCTATGTAAATAAAACTTGGACACAAAATATAACGTGTAATTTTGTCTCTTATTATTTGATTCTTCCATAAATTTGCTATATATTTTTGATATCTGACAACCGAAACATGGAGACTATAAAAACCGTTTTTCATCAAACTTCTCTAAGAGATAAGTAAAAATAAGTTTACGAGCGTAAAAACATAAAGTATTATTACATCGCATAAGCTTTTAGATAACTTTACCTCGAACTTAGTGAAATAAACTGTACCATAAATACTGATACTGGAGTAAATATCCTGTATTAAATCCATGATTCATGGCTGAAGCGAGCTACCCTCATTTTTCGTGGGTTCTCAAAATACGACGCTTTTTTATTTGACTTTTTAACTTTTCTACATGTCTAAGTAGATTATGGATTTATTTTGTTTGAAATGTTTCTTTTTAATGTATTTTTTCTTTAACACTTGTAACACTATCTAAAAATACTTTCTCATATACATTTTCACTAAAATTCTGACTCTATAGTTAGTTTAGTTGTTTTTAAATTTATTTCAGTGTGTGTTGTTTTTCCGTGTAAACTATTTGACTTTGGTACAATATCTGTACCAAAAAAGCTATAATATTATATAGTATCCGAATAAAAGATACGTGTTATTTATGTAAACAGACAAACAAACAGACCTGACTTAATTAAAATCTTAGAAAGTTTACTTTTTAAAATGTTTTGTAATATTTCACCCTTATTACCCATTTATCTATCAATTTTATAATATATATCTAGTATGCCATTTTTAACTAACTGTACAAAGTAATAAACGTTTTATTTTTGAAGCCAAACTTGATTCCTTTAAAATTCAAAAACCGTTAAAAGATCGGAGCCGCCGCCGCACCGTGGTAGACGGGCAAAAAACCCGCCAAGCACTTGATCGTAGCGTGGCTTCATGTTGCAGGGCTGCCATAAAAAACAAAGCACTTTGGACCGCAGCCAGACCAACCCCGCTTCTGGCTCAACCTCATTGAAAAGATACCAACATTTAAAGCCAGTGAGAGCACTCCAAATTCATTCCGTTACGTTAAAATCCTTTAGGAAAACTTCCAGTGGCTTTTAAATCATAGAAGAATTATAAAATGTATTTGCCTCTCTTGTACCATGATGAAATGGTTGGGGGAGTAATTTTTTTTGTGTTTTATGTTCATTTTTTTGTTTTCATTTATGACTTATCAGTTTTATTGACTGAGTTGACTCGAGTTTGTACCTCATTAAGGCATGACAACAACCTTGGAACCGCAATTCATGCTGAAAGTATTTAAGAGAAACGGAAAACAATAAACAAAACTGATGATCCGTTTAAAAAACTTGCCGATTGGAAATTGATCGTAGTTTCAAACCACCCGACCGAGACGTCGCAGGCCATAAACGATCTCTTGAATTTTTCATCTTTGTGTTTCCGGATTGCGTTCAGATTATTGGGTGGCTTGAGGTCGACACCGGTCGCCGATCGACCCTTTCGATCCCGGATTCCTTGACTTTGAACAAATCTTCCGCGACATTCATTTTATTTTAAAAAAATTGTCACATTCCCGCATTGACGTGACTCCCGAATTTTTGTTGCTTTCATTTCAAGGCATTTCGTATTTGGTTCGCGAAACCCAGTTTGGTATTATGCAATCTTAAGCATCAGCGTTTTTGAGATTAAACTTAATCCACTTTTGTCCAACCGTCGTTTCGTTTCGCCCTCCGTGGATTTATCCACAAAGGTGTTAAGACTTTGCAAGGTATTTCATAGAGCCTTTAATTTTATTTAGCGCTCGTCGTGCCTTCAGTCGAGATTGTCTTGCCAGCGCAAGCTTAAGCCTTCGCTTAAAATAGAACAACTGCAGAATAAAGAACTCAACTCATCATTCATTTTACCTTTTGCTTGACATTATCGCACATGATAAGCCGTGAAACATAATGCCAAAATAAAAGATAACGCTGACCGTGTTAAAGTTAATTAAGCGGATAAGTATTACTGTGCGAGAAGAGTTACAATCGAGCCGTTCTTTAACGGTATTCACTGTGAGATGATACGAAGCAGCGATAACTTTATAGCTCCAGTTACAGACGATCCATCTCAAGATGCACTTGAAATTCGATCGCCTTTACCATTGCGTTATATTTAGAGTGCAGCTCACGTCCGGGAGATAAGAATTACAATATGATTGAATACGGATTCGACTGATTAAATTAACATTAAGAGAAGACAAAAGGCCTGTCAAAATAGATGCACATTATTCATGATGCATTTTAAGGGGCTGAGGTTTTTGGAGGGCGATGGATTTCGACATCCCCAGAAGCGATGTCGACGGGGCCAGAACAAAAGATGTCGATCGTCTGCAGACGCCCTAACATCACGAGCGCTTTTGTTTGAGATTCTTTTGTTTCTTTTTTCTTTTGTGGCGTAATTTGACCGGGGAAGCTGCTGATTAGGAATATTTTTATTATTTTTACCAGCAAGTCATAAAACGTTAAATTTGGTTTCTTAGATTTGCTTAATTCAACACTTTAACCAACTTTTTTTGAGCGCCTTATTTCTTCTAAGCCAGAAAACCCTTATAACTCCAACTGAAAAAAAAGATCTTTTAATCACCTCAACCGCAACAGCGCCCAATTCCAACAAAAGGTTTAACAACTCGGAATAAGCACAAAAGTGGTTCGAAGAATTTCCGTTACAAAAAATAAAGGCACGCGCGCGTCTTGGGCCGAGGCAGGTAATGTCGCCACAATGCGGGCACAGCTTTGCAGTGAGCTGCATTTCCTTCCTTGCTTTGGAAATGTAAACATTGTTAGAAGCTTGGTTTGTGTCGGCATCTAGAATGTTGCGCGTTTTGCTGAGTGCAGCTCGTGTATCAAAGAGTCTGCTTTCTACTCGCTATTTTAGGACGAAATATCCTGAACTTTGTTGTTTCATTTTATTCTTGTTCTTGATTTAGCTTACAAAGGTACGTTTGTAGAAAAGTTTTTAGGTTAATACGTAGCTTTATGTATAGGTACTCAGCGGTCAAGAGCGGTATAAAAACTTATTATTACATTTATGTTTAATATAGACAGTTATAGTAAGCGTGGCAAAGACGCATGTGGTTCACCTGGTGGTAAGCCAGCCACCACCGCCTATGTTACTGGTGTTGCCGATACGTTGCCAACCCAGGCAGATTTTTTAGACGCCTTTTTTTAATACGCCTTCGCAGGTAACATAATCCACACCTTGCAAGAGCACGGGAGAAATGAGCGCCAGAACTGTACGGTGTAGGATTTCCAGTATGTGGGGGTGAACCTATCATGACAACAAGAAGCGCGGTCGAAGTTTCATCATCAGCCCGGAGACGTCCACTGCTGAACAAAGGCCGCCCTCTTAGACCACACTGAGCGACAACCTGCCATTTTCATCCACTGGTTGCCCGTGACTTTCACAATGTCGTCCTAGTGTAAGGCCTGCCTACGCTGCGCCTTCCAATTCGTGGTCTCCACTCAAGTACCTTTCTTCTCCATAGGTTGAAATTTTATGTAATGGAAAACATTAAAGAGTATACAGTGAAAGTGGCGTCAGTAGTTTTAAATCATATTGTCCGATTTTTGTTAACCCAAACCGTTGGATTAACCGCTAATCCGGTGTATAATCAAAACAAAAGACTGGACATGAAAATGTTCTGCTCTGTATATCAAATGACAATCCTGCAGTTTAAAACAATAAAACACACTCGTTTAGATAACAGCGTTGCAACATGCTCAAACAAAACACGCAGTAACTCATTTCACAAGAAATAGAAAAATGTGCTATTCAACAAAATGTAGGAAACAGCATTTATCGAGATTTAAAGACTTGGAGCCGTGGTTTAATCGATATTGAGGACCTCTATATATTATTACGAGTTTTGAGGATTTAAGCCGCCATATTAACTCTGAAACTAGGTCTGGCCACTCAGCCTAAACGAATTTACTTATATACTTTATAGATTTTCAGTTTTCTTTGGAAGCGTCATTCTGAATTCGAAATCCTTATACTATCTTATCTTACTTCCTATTTTACAAATAAAGATGCGAAAGCTTGTAGGCGCGCGCACGCCCGCGCGTGTTTGTGTGTGTTCTCTGCTTGAGATGAAACTCGGAATGGAGATAGTTTATTTCGCTGAATAATATAATAGTCTATTTTTTATCATTATCATCATCATCATCACGCGAGTGAAACCACGTGGCGCAGCTAGTAGTATTATAAATTGTGAAAGTGTGTTTGTTGGTTTGTCTTATCCTATCCTTCTTTTTAGCAGCAAAGAAAAAATAGATCGTGGTGACCTTTGAGAAAGTGACAAACTCTACTTTATTTCCCGGAAAAATACCAGTTCCAGTAAGATTATCGCCGCGGGTAAATCGCGGGGCGCAACTAGTAAAAAGTTATTATTTAAGTAAATATATCACTTGCTAACTATAACTGTAATGGATATACAACTACTGTTATAATTACACTTTCGTATTATAAAAGACCATATGAGTAGGCGTTTGTTTAAAGTTCATTTACTGTTTATTTGTCTATTGTTACTAAGCTTAATACCGGAATGCGGTCGAGTGTCGCATCCGTAATTGCAGCAATTAACAAAAACGTCTCCTATAATTCACAAGCTGAAGTTTCAAATTAGAAATGACCATTATTTATTCATGGAAACGATTGTGAAACGCCACTGCCTAGTTTAGTTGTTAACCTTTGACTTTCGTCGCTTTAAATAGAGCTAAACGACCATGACTATCACACTAATATTATTTAAATGCGAAAGTTGTCGGTACGTGTGTTTGTTTGTTACCTCTTCACGCAGAAACGGCTGAATGCATTTTGATGGAACTCGGAATGGGGAGAACTTGTTTCCTGGAATAACATATAGGCTATATACTTTTTATTGTTAACTTGTCCTTGTTACCTACACACAAGTAATTCCATGGTCCTAAAAACGGAGGACTCTGACGCTCGTAATACAGTTTCATTACTAGTGCGAGCGCCAGCCAGTCCCATAGACATTATTACATACCTTCTTAGATAAGATTATTGAATTGACATATTCCTAAGTTAAGTGAAAATTAGTATTATTGTAACTTACATCCGTACAACAATATAGACCTGGTTATGTTCTAAAACAGCATCCAGAACCACCGAAGGACGGGCTGCAGCGTCCTCTCGGTTAACAGTGGTGAGCATTCTGCGATCCCCAAGCCGCCTGCCAAGCGTAGAGTTTATGGCAACCCCTCCTTATTAAGGAGAAGGCTTTCGTCCAGCAGTGGACATATTCTGGCTGATAATGTGTAAACCAAACACTGACGCTTCTAGTTTTGTTTACACCAGGTTTAACCATCGAGGTTTAACAAGGTTTATACAGTTTAAACACAACCATTAAATCAACATTGCGCTGCAGAGTAAAGTTTTACATGCACAACTCCGAGCGAGTTACCAGTTCACAAACGCGAGTTACTAAAGTTCAGAAAATGTTACAGAGCTGAGGATACAGCATCGATAACAAGCTGGTAAATATTATAGCGATGAAAAATTTAAGGGCAAGCGCCTTTATTAACTACCTACAGCAAAATACATACAAACTAACTACCTTATCTTCTTTACTTCATCGTCAGCCAGAAAACGTCCACTGCTGGACGAAGGCCTTCCACTTTAATAGGGAGGGGTTGCCATAATCCCTACGCTTGGCTGGCGGCTTGGGGATTGCAGAATGATCACCACCGTTAACGAGAGGGCGCTGCCGCCCGTCCTCTGGTAGTTCTGGGTGTGGTATTAGGACATACCCAGTTACCCAGGTCCCTTCACCAGCTACACAAAAACAAAAGGATTGTATCCAGACCGATGAAAGTCTTGAGAAAATCTAAATGGCGCCCACTACCAGTCGGCACCAGTTTAACGGTATTCACTGTGAGATGATACGAAGCAGCGATAACTTTATAGCTCCAGTTACAGACGATCCATCTCAAGATGCACTTGAAATTCGATCGCCTTTACCATTGCGTTATATTTAGAGTGCAGCTCACGTCCGGGAGATAAGAATTACAATATGATTGAATACGGATTCGACTGATTAAATTAACATTAAGAGAAGACAAAAGGCCTGTCAAAATAGATGCACATTATTCATGATGCATTTTAAGGGGCTGAGGTTTTTGGAGGGCGATGGATTTCGACATCCCCAGAAGCGATGTCGACGGGGCCAGAACAAAAGATGTCGATCGTCTGCAGACGCCCTAACATCACGAGCGCTTTTGTTTGAGATTCTTTTGTTTCTTTTTTCTTTTGTGGCGTAATTTGACCGGGGAAGCTGCTGATTAGGAATATTTTTATTATTTTTACCAGCAAGTCATAAAACGTTAAATTTGGTTTCTTAGATTTGCTTAATTCAACACTTTAACCAACTTTTTTTGAGCGCCTTATTTCTTCTAAGCCAGAAAACCCTTATAACTCCAACTGAAAAAAAAGATCTTTTAATCACCTCAACCGCAACAGCGCCCAATTCCAACAAAAGGTTTAACAACTCGGAATAAGCACAAAAGTGGTTCGAAGAATTTCCGTTACAAAAAATAAAGGCACGCGCGCGTCTTGGGCCGAGGCAGGTAATGTCGCCACAATGCGGGCACAGCTTTGCAGTGAGCTGCATTTCCTTCCTTGCTTTGGAAATGTAAACATTGTTAGAAGCTTGGTTTGTGTCGGCATCTAGAATGTTGCGCGTTTTGCTGAGTGCAGCTCGTGTATCAAAGAGTCTGCTTTCTACTCGCTATTTTAGGACGAAATATCCTGAACTTTGTTGTTTCATTTTATTCTTGTTCTTGATTTAGCTTACAAAGGTACGTTTGTAGAAAAGTTTTTAGGTTAATACGTAGCTTTATGTATAGGTACTCAGCGGTCAAGAGCGGTATAAAAACTTATTATTACATTTATGTTTAATATAGACAGTTATAGTAAGCGTGGCAAAGACGCATGTGGTTCACCTGGTGGTAAGCCAGCCACCACCGCCTATGTTACTGGTGTTGCCGATACGTTGCCAACCCAGGCAGATTTTTTAGACGCCTTTTTTTAATACGCCTTCGCAGGTAACATAATCCACACCTTGCAAGAGCACGGGAGAAATGAGCGCCAGAACTGTACGGTGTAGGATTTCAGTACAGTATGTGGGGGTGAACCTATCATGACAACAAGAAGCGCGGTCGAAGTTTCATCATCAGCCCGGAGACGTCCACTGCTGAACAAAGGCCGCCCTCTTAGACCACACTGAGCGACAACCTGCCATTTTCATCCACTGGTTGCCCGTGACTTTCACAATGTCGTCCTAGTGTAAGGCCTGCCTACGCTGCGCCTTCCAATTCGTGGTCTCCACTCAAGTACCTTTCTTCTCCATAGGTTGAAATTTTATGTAATGGAAAACATTAAAGAGTATACAGTGAAAGTGGCGTCAGTAGTTTTAAATCATATTGTCCGATTTTTGTTAACCCAAACCGTTGGATTAACCGCTAATCCGGTGTATAATCAAAACAAAAGACTGGACATGAAAATGTTCTGCTCTGTATATCAAATGACAATCCTGCAGTTTAAAACAATAAAACACACTCGTTTAGATAACAGCGTTGCAACATGCTCAAACAAAACACGCAGTAACTCATTTCACAAGAAATAGAAAAATGTGCTATTCAACAAAATGTAGGAAACAGCATTTATCGAGATTTAAAGACTTGGAGCCGTGGTTTAATCGATATTGAGGACCTCTATATATTATTACGAGTTTTGAGGATTTAAGCCGCCATATTAACTCTGAAACTAGGTCTGGCCACTCAGCCTAAACGAATTTACTTATATACTTTATAGATTTTCAGTTTTCTTTGGAAGCGTCATTCTGAATTCGAAATCCTTATACTATCTTATCTTACTTCCTATTTTACAAATAAAGATGCGAAAGCTTGTAGGCGCGCGCACGCCCGCGCGTGTTTGTGTGTGTTCTCTGCTTGAGATGAAACTCGGAATGGAGATAGTTTATTTCGCTGAATAATATAATAGTCTATTTTTTATCATTATCATCATCATCATCACGCGAGTGAAACCACGTGGCGCAGCTAGTAGTATTATAAATTGTGAAAGTGTGTTTGTTGGTTTGTCTTATCCTATCCTTCTTTTTAGCAGCAAAGAAAAAATAGATCGTGGTGACCTTTGAGAAAGTGACAAACTCTACTTTATTTCCCGGAAAAATACCAGTTCCAGTAAGATTATCGCCGCGGGTAAATCGCGGGGCGCAACTAGTAAAAAGTTATTATTTAAGTAAATATATCACTTGCTAACTATAACTGTAATGGATATACAACTACTGTTATAATTACACTTTCGTATTATAAAAGACCATATGAGTAGGCGTTTGTTTAAAGTTCATTTACTGTTTATTTGTCTATTGTTACTAAGCTTAATACCGGAATGCGGTCGAGTGTCGCATCCGTAATTGCAGCAATTAACAAAAACGTCTCCTATAATTCACAAGCTGAAGTTTCAAATTAGAAATGACCATTATTTATTCATGGAAATGATTGTGAAACGCCACTGCCTAGTTTAGTTGTTAACCTTTGACTTTCGTCGCTTTAAATAGAGCTAAACGACCATGACTATCACACTAATATTATTTAAATGCGAAAGTTGTCGGTACGTGTGTTTGTTTGTTACCTCTTCACGCAGAAACGGCTGAATGCATTTTGATGGAACTCGGAATGGGGAGAACTTGTTTCCTGGAATAACATATAGGCTATATACTTTTTATTGTTAACTTGTCCTTGTTACCTACACACAAGTAATTCCATGGTCCTAAAAACGGAGGACTCTGACGCTCGTAATACAGTTTCATTACTAGTGCGAGCGCCAGCCAGTCCCATAGACATTATTACATACCTTCTTAGATAAGATTATTGAATTGACATATTCCTAAGTTAAGTGAAAATTAGTATTATTGTAACTTACATCCGTACAACAATATAGACCTGGTTATGTTCTAAAACAGCATCCAGAACCACCGAAGGACGGGCTGCAGCGTCCTCTCGGTTAACAGTGGTGAGCATTCTGCGATCCCCAAGCCGCCTGCCAAGCGTAGAGTTTATGGCAACCCCTCCTTATTAAGGAGAAGGCTTTCGTCCAGCAGTGGACATATTCTGGCTGATAATGTGTAAACCAAACACTGACGCTTCTAGTTTTGTTTACACCAGGTTTAACCATCGAGGTTTAACAAGGTTTATACAGTTTAAACACAACCATTAAATCAACATTGCGCTGCAGAGTAAAGTTTTACATGCACAACTCCGAGCGAGTTACCAGTTCACAAACGCGAGTTACTAAAGTTCAGAAAATGTTACAGAGCTGAGGATACAGCATCGATAACAAGCTGGTAAATATTATAGCGATGAAAAATTTAAGGGCAAGCGCCTTTATTAACTACCTACAGCAAAATACATACAAACTAACTACCTTATCTTCTTTACTTCATCGTCAGCCAGAAAACGTCCACTGCTGGACGAAGGCCTTCCACTTTAATAGGGAGGGGTTGCCATAATCCCTACGCTTGGCTGGCGGCTTGGGGATTGCAGAATGATCACCACCGTTAACGAGAGGGCGCTGCCGCCCGTCCTCTGGTAGTTCTGGGTGTGGTATTAGGACATACCCAGTTACCCAGGTCCCTTCACCAGCTACACAAAAACAAAAGGATTGTATCCAGACCGATGAAAGTCTTGAGAAAATCTAAATGGCGCCCACTACCAGTCGGCAGCATGTGATGGCAATGCCACGTTGAATGGCAATGCTTATGTGTTGAGCCAAATACTCGTAAGGGCCAGCATTTTCTACCTTAGAGCTAAGCACCAGTAATTTATTAAAGCTGTTAGATTTTGTCCGCGATTGATCAGCGTATACTTGGAGTGGTAAGCTCTTTGGTTAGTAATCCGTGTCCGCGTAGCAAAATGGCCAATGTCTATGAAAGGTCAAGTATTCGAGGATATTAATTAATGTTTGAAATACTGTGCATATTTTTTTTTATTTCCTTATATTCAGCATATTTATTATTGAATTTACTTCATTGTATAATAAGCAGACATTTTATGTCGTGTTTTATGTTTTTTTGCGGGTCTAGGTTTTTTTTTTGTATTTAATAATAGTTTTGCCTTTGACTATATCCTGCCTGAAGTTAAGCAGCTATTTGGTCTAGGATTGAGCACGTTTACCCAGCAGGAACCAGTTCACTCTGGATTTGAAGTCACCGAAATTGTACTATTCGGGAAACACGGACTTCGTCAGAGATCCACAACCGTGCTGTGCAAAAAAAAATTTATTCACAGCCAACAAAGTCATGAATTGACTTTTCAGAAATGTTTTGATAATATCGTAAATCTTGAAAAAGAACATCAACAAAGGGTTGCAATAAATTGTCCCTATTTATCATACCCACGTAATAACACACCCTGATCTTTCCCCCTTCCGACCATCTCATGTGTCCAACGCAACGGCCAACGCAGCTGGCAATTACGCATAGTGACCACTAATCAAGCTTCTCCAATTCTACACCGAAATTGTCCCTTTGTTTATTCAAAGCTACACGACACGTCATACCGCATCCCCCCGGATGTAGAGTCGTTAATGTCAATAAAGTTGCCCAAAAGTACTCTACCAACTTATTTGTGTAGGTCGCCAAATGTAAGGACTGAAAAATGTCTGTCAGTTTTATTCAGAACATGCTATGGTGGCTCCACGATTCAACTCTCAAAATATGTCGGTTGCTGTCGGATGTATTGCAGAGGACGACGCTTATTAGCAGCTGAGTCATTTAATGTGTGAAGGATATACTCACGAGAAAGTTATTTGACACGATAAACTCTTTTTGGGTTCACGGAATCGTGTCGAAATGTTTTTAGTAGACTGCGTGACCGCTTTTGGTCGAGAATTCGAGGATAACTTTTTTGGGGTTCTAACTTTGTTACGATAATCAAACCTTTGATTAAATAACCAGAGAAAGATAATAAAGATATGTCAGAATGTCGAGTAAGTAAGTATTTAAAAATGTCAGCAATTTCTTGAGGGGGTGAGGTAAATACGTATTGCATATCTACGTACACACATAAAATCGAGACGTGTATACTTCATGGAAACATCATCGCCTAGAAGACATTCACTGCTGGACGATGGCTTCGTTGTTGTTTTTAATAGTTCCTGGCCATGGATACTAGTCCTTCAGCCGAATACATTTTGCTTCATCGATCCTTCTTTCTCCAGTTAAAGAGTCGTAGTCACAGTCCAAGTCACACACAGTAAGTCACATTCAAGTCCAATCATGCCCTAGTAAAGTCGTGACAACTTTACTACAAGCTTCTTCGGAGTTTTGGAAACAACACGAAAAGACACGTTTCACTACATTATATCACTTGCCCACACTCTTGCTCGTAAATCAGCATTTAATGAATAAAACGCCACCATTTTTTTGCATTAACACTCGAAAAAACACAAGTTTTAGAAAATAATACAATGCAGCGACATGATTTTCTCGCGTTCCCGCCAAAACCTCCGACGATGGCCTCCTCTTAATAGTGTTGCCATTATCATCACGCTTGGCATGCGGCTTGGGGATTTTATTTATTCTAAAATGAATAAAAAAATGGATCCCAGAATGATCACCGCCGTTAACCGAGAGGACGCTGCTGCCCGTCTTTCGTTGGTTCTGGATGCAGTTTTAGGACATATCCAGGTTCATGGAAACGTGCACACTTTATTAAAGGCTGCACAAAAAAAATGGTTAAAAACACAATAGGAATACAAAAGGGAATTAGTAGTATAGTAGAGTAGTGAATAGGTACCAAGTCGAGATTATACCAACTCCGCCAGTGTCCAAATAAGTAAAATCCATTTTCCAGCCAATTCAACAAGAAACTAAGTTAAAGAAAGTAAGCTCTTGACTTGGCACAAGTAGGACTTGAGCTGGCTACACTTTTTTCCACATAGATTCACAACGGGTTCAATTTCTTAGCAAATCTTAATATTTTTTGCGAACAAGTCTCTAATCTCAGCTATCTATGGAACTGCAAAACAACAAGTAGGCATTTCATTATATATCTTTGATCTAAAAATAATACGAAAAAATAAAACAATAAACACACTTTCGCATTTAAACTATACATTTAAGTATTTTTAAGGACATAACTATATACAATATGTAACAAAAAGGTTCAACAATACTGAAGGGTATGTATGTACTCACCATTATGAACAACTGTTACTATGGGGCAACCATGAAATCGCGAAAAAAACAACAGGTTTTCCATACATTTTGTCCAAGGTCAATGAACTTTTTGTATGCATTTTTTTTAATTTTTTTTTGCGATTTTAATGTTGGCCCCTTAGTAAAAGTTGTTCATAATGATGAGCACATACATACCCTTCAGTATTGTTGAACCTTTTTGTTACACATTGTATATGTTGAATATTTAATACAGATTGAGCAATACCTACGTTAGGTTGTAGATCTGCGAGAGAGAGAGCTAGATCCTCCAAAAGAGATGCATCAAAGTAAACGACGTTTAGAACAAAAAAAACCCCACCATACACCATACGTTATACACTTTGTAAGGGATCAACTTTTTTTTAATTGATCACTTTGTTTGTGTTGTATATTTGAAGAGTAGATCAATATGCTTTAGTATTACCATACCAAGTCTTCGGTCAACTGGACCCGCCCGCCACTGGACCCGCGGGTCCACTTCACAGCCTTTTTAACACGTACACTTCTATTTAAGTTGAAAACCGCAAGGATATTAAACTTACACATTCTCAAGACATTTCTCACTTTCCTAATTGTAAGTTCTCGAATCACATAAACAGTCTCGCTTGATGACACATTAATCGCCGTTTGTTTTACTTAAAAACGTATAACTTTTAATGAGCTTTCCTAATGGGTTAAATAAGCTTTATTAACCCTAAAGTGTCGGTATTAAGATTTAATGGGCGCCGAAGTTGCTTCTTCCAGAAAAACTACTTTGGTTAAGTAATTAAGTCGTAAAGAGCTGTGCTTTTAAAACAGCTCTAGTAGCGTGAAATACATAAAATTGTACACCAAAATACATAAAGAACTAGACATTTTAAGTACTGATTAAATTGTTATCGACAATCGAAGAGTTTACCGTCGGACAGGATTCAAACCAAATAAACTACTTAATACGAGCTGATTTTATTTAGTATTTTATTGCACACATACAAGTAAGTACGTGCATACAATTATACTTAAAGGAGGACATACACATACATTTTTTGCCAAGACAATTAAATATTTCTAAAACTAATTTAGGACAATTTCCACTCCAGTTCGATGACTATTAACACACTTCACCCACTGTTTCCAACACTCACTTTTTTCACTTCTTTTTCCAGTTAACGTCTCCGGGCTGATGATGATGATGTCGATGACCCACTTTTTCCACTTTAATTCTAATGGCCTCGCGGATATTTTCAACTTGATATTTTTGGAATATTTGATAGAGTTAAAGTTTGAGTATTTAAAACTACTGTTACATAGTGTAATCAGAACTTTAAAAGTTCACTTCTTTACCCTGGCCTACCCTTGAGCCAGTTGCGGCTTGGTGGATACAACTGTTAGAGTATACACATAAAACATTCTAGAAAACATTTTTCAAAATATACGAATAGTAACTATCACTATTGATTAATCCACAAAACCAAATAATTTTCTTGGAAAATTCCACGTAATAATAAGGTATCAAATTATTAAATCATAGGTATTATCGTATTTTGGGGAAACAAAAGAATTTTTCGCATGCAAACCGCAAAACTTTGCATACATTGCACCTGATTTTACATTTTCAGTCACGGCAACAAAGTGACACTACAAGTTTCGCTGCAACGGGGTGTTTCGAACGAGTTGTACTCAGAACAATTGGACGCATTAATTTTAATAACAGATATACGGACAAAGACAAGTGCTTCCCATTTATATTTATGCAGGCCGACGACCAAAACGACCGTGCAAGTCGCTTGTCATGGTAGCTGGTCTTACTTAACTAGCTGTTCAAGTAACGTGGTATGGGGGTTATTTAATAAGCATATATGATCAAGGGGGAAAATTAGAATAATGGCTTAAACGAGCAGCAATGATGTTTTAATTAAATAAATGGATATTTTAAAGAATTGTTCAGATAAATTGTAAAAGATTTGAATCACTCGGAAATAAAACTAAGTATTTAAACTTAATTAAAATTGAATTGTAAAAGAAGTTGAATGTACAAAAATGTCATTGACCTTGGGCAAAATGTATGGAAAAGATGTTTTTTTTTTGCGGTTTCAATTTTAGACCCGATAGTCAAACTTGTTTGTTTTGACGTACAGGACATGCCCTTAAAAGGATGCTAACTGATTACCACTAACCCTGTATAGGAAAATAACTTAAATAATTATCATCAACCCACATGTTGGACATGCGCTTCTCCCAATGCACGAATTAATTTAAAGGTTTATTATGTGTGATCTACAAATCATTAATTGCTAGTAGAGTATGGCTTAAGTATTAATTTATACAATACTAGCGGTCGCCCGCGACTTCGTCCGCGTAAAGAAGAAATTCGGCCCACTCCCAAAATTCTCCACTTTAAATCATTCCGAGCAAACTCGACCGACTCTACCGACTCGACCGACTCTACCAGCTCATTGACCTTGGACAAAATGTATGGGACAGCTGATTTTTTTTGCGCGATTTCAGGGCTGTCCCCATAGTAAAAGTTGTTCATAATGATGAGTACATACATACCCTTCAGTATTGTTGAACCTTTTTGTTACACGTTGTATAATTGTAAGTGATTGCCATAAACATAGATAAGCTTTAGGGATGCAATTGATGACTAAATAATCTAGCTGATTCCACATTACAAAGGAAATTGTTCAAAGGTATGCTATCGTTATCACCCAGAGTCGTATCCTTCATAAATCCGAGACTGTTAACTGGCGAAGTTTACAATCTGGAAAGTTAGGGGGTCATTAACCTGGAATAAGCATCAGTAAGCAGCGAGTAAGCGCGTAAGCTGGGTCGAGTGCTTATCAGTTGGCTTCACGCCAAAGCAGCTTTTATTCGATGACGTCACACTCATAAAGGCTCAGTCCATATTGAGGCATTTGAGATCTAGAGCGAGGAATGAGAGGCCTTACAGAACACGCTCAGGAATCCTGTAAATTGCCCTGGATTCTTCGTGAACGACTTTTCTAGACGTTATAAGCATATCTTTGAGATAGCTATAAATCTTAATAAAAGATACCTAGTCGAAGTAGTGTGGTGTAGTAGTTAAAGCTAGCCCTATAGTAAATAAATAAATAAATCGTTTATTTCAACAGGAGTTACATAAAAATACGGACCCATAATAGATACCTTACAGACTAACATACTATATTATAAAAATAATCTTAGCTAACACAATTTGTGCTGAGATTTTCCTGACAGTGTCGCTTTCCAGTAGCGTCGGAAAACCAGAAATTAGGAACCCTTAGGCCAGAAATCTGGCGAAAGCATTGCGCCCTTGTAAAAGAAGTCATATTTTTGCGATGCTTTTGTGAGCGAATACTTTCCTTCCACGAAATAAATAAGGATTCCTTGCCAAGTTTGTCTCCGAATTGGATATTGAAAATCTATAAGATTGCTTTTAGTTACAGTAAAAACACAACACACTAGTGATACCAACGTAGCGCTCTTAGTATAAACTTTCTACCTATCTGTGTAGATACGTATGAAGTATGAGGGTATGAGGTACATATTTGTTTTATATATTAATACATATCCATTATTAATTTTCTAACCTTAAAAGAATTTCAAAACCTTAAAAGAAAATTTAATACTCGGCATATTTTTGCCCAACAAAAAACGTTATAAAAGACTTAAAAACATAAATGCAAAATTTGAAAAGCTTCATAATTTTACATAAATTATCACATAAAATATTGGCAGCTATTTATCCAAGAGCAAATATAAAAGACTGGGCATATAAAATCCTGAAGAATCGGCCTTGAACCTTTTCTATTCGATGTGGAATGGCCTATTAAACTTCATGTACCGTGTTTAACGTCATACCGTTCCATTTTATACGTTGAGTTACCATTTATTTCAGAATAAAAGTCATATAGGAGAAATGGAAATGGTCGGTCGATTTAGGCCTTCTCGTTTCGTCAATGACCTACTTTAGATAAACTCCAAAGAAGGTATGGATATATAGGTAATACCCTCAAAAGGTATTCCCTATTCATGTAGGTAAATTATGTGGAGCCAAAGATAATTATAATACTATACTAGGTGGAGCTTCAATCAGCTCATCATATCGAGATTCGAAAATACCCTCAAAGTTACACGACTTGGTGATCTTATTGGTTTCTGTCTCCTCTCGTCTCATTACATATTTAATTTTAACGCTATCCTCGATGAAGTGTTAGCTTTTGTACTTAACCTAGGAGGATCTAGCTCTCTTTCTACTTCACAGCATTCAGAGATAATGAGCATCCACTAACATCGTAACAAACACCATGGCATGAGCTTGCTTCTTGTTGTACGGCATCATTTCGCTTAGATTATTCTACTTACAACTACTAAATGAATGTTTCGATAACTAATTTAATCTACTTTTATATTTTGAGGCAAGGCCATTGGAACACTGCTTAGTTTGAAGTGACTAGCACCACTTTTTTCTAGGCTATTAAAGGTTTGATTTTGCTTCTGTTATACGACATCATTTAGTTTAGTTGCTTCTCTATATTAACAATCCCTTTTTTCTTTATTTCAGTTTTATTGCGGTAATCAAGATAATAATTAAAAATGCAGAGAAATGCCCCAATTTTGCATCATGATGTATTAAGTTATCTTTCCTTAAGCGTAATATTTCCTAAATATCTGCTCTCAATAATACTTTAATGATACCTATATCTTAATCGTAGCTATTTCAGTTCATAAGTGGCCAGATACTGAACTTCATTACTCTTAAGTACCAACCGCTTTTGAATATTAAACAGGAGGCAATTAAAGGTGGCTAAAATTAGATGAGTATTTTCAGGCTAATTGCTACAGCAGTTTAAGACAAATTATTCATACTAGCTTAGAACATTTCTCCTTACTTTTTAGGAGCCTAATTGTAATAATTTTATTCCTAGATGGTTTCATTGACGCATCCTTTTTTTCCCGATGCATATTTATGTCGACGTATCAATCTGATCTAATGCTACTCGTCAATTTACATTTGAACATTTATACGTTTCTTCTTCCTTAAATTTCGTATCTATCAGACATTGGACATCATAAAGGATATTTTGCCTCTCGAGTCAAAACCTCAATATTTTGAATCTCGAGTCAAAATATTGGTGGAGAGGTGGAACCATTAACCATGCACAAGTGATTTATACGATTAGGATTTCACTATGAGTATGATAAAGAAACACGTTACGATCCCTGATAGCCATCTTTGTTACCATAAGTTGTGAATATATTCTCTTTTTATCAGTAAGCGCTTTATTGCGAAAGAATTTATTGAGCGATTTCGCTCAGAACCGGGCCAAACATGCAGCATGCAGATCGCATGGCTGTTAGTCATAATGCATGTGATTCATTCATAACAATTACATCTCGGCATCGTTCCGAGACTGCGCCTGCGACTGCCTTGTGGGGGCTTCGTTAGTGGAGATACTTTCAATATTATGTAGAGAAAAGACAATTAGACCTTCAAGGTAGAGATAAGACATGCAACGCTCGCGGTGCACGTTTCAGCGTGTAATTCTAAGCCTGGCGTGGCTTAAAGTTACGACTTATTAAACTAATAAGACTTATTAGAATTATTTCGTCTTTGATTAAGTACCCAGCTGAGCTAGATCCTCCACGTATTTCGTCTTTATTTAACAAAGAAGTCGTCAGCTCTTTCAAAAGCGAAGCGACTAAGAAAAAGAATCGGGTTCCCAACGAGTAACACCAAAACCAGTCAAAGTGTGACTCTTTGGGATTTTCCCATTCCCATCGAGTATCACTCGATAAAACTTTTTTTCAAAAATGTTTTCTCAACAAGTCACACTCAGTGTCACAAGATTGGATCTAATTTCTCTTTTCTGACACTATAATGATTATCTAGCTACTTAGAGTACTAAACGAAAGTTACGTTCATCACTAATTTCATCTCATTAAAATTATTTTGGTACAAGATTATCAGATAGCTAAGTTTGAACTGAATAGAACCACATTCTATGGCATGACGAAGGTCGTTTTCAACCGACTTCAAAAAAGGAGGACGTCTCAATTCGACTGTATGTTTTTTTTGTATGTATGTTACTCGATTACTCCGCCTATAATGAACTGATTTTGATGATTTTTTCGTTTGGTAGGTAATACTTCAGAGGTGGTCCCATATAAATATTATCGAAATCGGTTCAGTAGTTTGGTTTTATAATCAAAATTACTAAAAAATATGAAGATGTCATCCAGGTATTCAAAATCGGTTGTTTTTTTTAAAGCGTATTATTGCCTTAGCGGTCGTTTGACTCATATCACAGGGAGATACAGTCTACGATAGATCACACTTACCTAGAAGAAACTGATTCACTCGCGAAGATATCCAGATTGTAATTAAAGGGAAACACCCACTCGTGCAGCGCATTCCACTTTTTAGCAGTGTGGAATCAAACCGTTTCATACTTTTCTCACATTAGCCAGAAGACGTCCACAGTGGACGAAGGCCTCTCTCTTAATATGGGTCATAGTCCCCACGCTTGGCAGACGGCTTGGGGATCGTAGTTATCACTTTTCATAAATTAGTGCGAGTCTCAATAAATATTTATTTATTTTATTTTATTTTTAAGGAATGTAATAACGAGACAAGCGAGACATTCGCCTGATGGTACGCATCACTCCTGCCCATAACAGAAAACCAACCTGAATTAAGACAGAACATTCTGACAGTATAAAACTAGAGCATTTATCACCTTTTTAACTTTACCAACTTTCCCTTTCACAGTGCGCTACTATTTCTCTGCAAACGTTTCCTAAAACGGGTTGCACTCACATTCTCTGTGAATTACAACTGCGATTGTTCTTAGTGTGAAACTCATTTCTCCATGTAGGTATGTGTATTGTAACACTGGAATGCAGCGCAGCGTAGTAGTTAATGTATTTTTCTTATTTCGTTTTAAATTTATTTTGCTTAGTTTTAGAAGCAAGGGTAATTAGACTGTTGGAATAGAAAGTGCAGTAATACAACGATACAAGTTTTCAAGCTCTAACATTTTAACAGACATAAAAAATCCCCCTTGATTTAAATTAGTAGCTCGCCGCGAACTGAGACTTTGCGATATCTTCAAATCTCTTTGACTCATATCTGAACTTGATAATTGTAATTGCACGAACTACTTACTTACAAAATTTCATGAAGATCGGATCAACGTTTCGCAAGTTATCGTCGTACAAAATATGCAATCAAACATACATACAGGTACCGCCTTGCTCTCAGACGTAATTATTTTTATAAACTTTGCTTCGGTCAAAAAAGAACCGATATATTACTAACAGGTGAGTTACTCAGGACGCAGCTGCACGCGCGTCGGGTTCTGTTTTCACTCTTTGAAAAAGGTCACCGGATGTGATCGAAACTATAGTCGGAGTATCCGATTTCATTAAACGTGAGTATTCCCGTATAAATAAAAATGTGTCAAAACCACTTCAGTTTTCATAATAAAAGGTGAGTTAGTATACGCCGTGGTTACCTATTTGGGAGGCCGCTCGAATTGAAATTGTGGTCGCGGGATTGAACCCTGGGCCCGTATCAATGAGCTCATTGGAGTTTATATACGTTATTTTTAACCACTGGCTTTTTTGGTAAAGGAAAACATAGTGAGAAAACCTGCATACATCCGGAGAAGAAATTCATTGACGTCTGTGAAATTCCAAGCTGCAAATGAACCAGCGTGGTGGATATGCCCCAATCTCCCTTTGAAGGTTGGCCTAAGTACAGCAAGGGATTATCATTATGAGCTAGTGACGAGAACTTATATTACACACCATAAAAATAAAAGATTATTATATTTTCAACTCTTTCTCTTTTCGTAGCTTACTACTAGACAAACGTTTCGCTTGTCTCGCCGTTCCATTGCATAAAAATATTTTTTTGAATGTTCCATGCAGTGACGGTGATAATGGAATGGACGGGCCCAGCGCTTGCAAATCGATCAAAATTAACAAGTCAACTCAATCAAGCATACCTAGCTAAAAGTATGCATATTACATTTGCCGGCAAAATAGAGATAGCGAATCTAAATATTGCATGACAAAAAGAGAACACATGTACATGTATTAGAAGTTTGTATTGTCGTATCGTACGGATCGCATGTCGCAAAGGCAGAGTATGACTGAAGCGAGAGGAGAGCCGGCGCTCAACATATAGTCTTCAAAATCCGTGGGCTTATTTCCCGTCCATTCATCTTATCATTGTCGCTGGTTCCATGTACAAAAACCGTAACAATGCTTACAGCAGGGCAGAAGTTTTGCGTCCATAGATTGTTATCGCACGAATTCATTAACATTCAACAATTATATTCCAAACAATACTGGGAAAGCTTGTAAAATGAAAATTCGCAGTGCTGTGGGAAAACTCTGCAAATAATTGCAATACTTGAGTACTCAAAAGCACGGAATTAAAGTGCGTTTACGATTCAATATCACTCGGAATTGAAAGAAACATCTTTTTTGAAAATCCGACTAATATTATAAATTCGAAAATTTGAACCGACTGAACGGATCTAGATGAAGGAGGTAGCTTATAATTTGCAATAAAACATAGGCTACTATTTATTATCCCAACAATCGCGGGTAAAACCGTAGGATGCAGCTAGTATTTAATAAATGCCCTCACACACAATGAAAATAGTAAATTATATATTCATAAAGTTTTTACGTAAATTACAGAGTTCGTTTTTTCAGGACGTTTTTGAAATTATAATGACTTATGTTATATACTGAACTAGCTTTTGCCCGCGGCTTTGCCCGCGTAGTAACGTTGAATACTGGAATTCGGTTAAATCGGGGCCCAACTCAATTGAATCACTAAAATACGTATATTATAGCATTTTTTCCAAGCCGCTTGCAACTCTTTAAGTTTGCTTGAGGATGACCAAATTTGGCATGTCGCGTTTGCAATACTTACTTCAAAACAAAGCCGTCTTGTTGAATTTTAAACAGACAGACAGATGGACATGACAAACTTATAAGAATTCCTCGTAGTACTACGGAACCCTAAAAATGTCTGCTAATGACGCTATAGTTGCCGGGGCCTTTGAGCCGAAAGATTACAATATTTCTTTGTAGACAACGTTTTTGACTTTTTTGTTGGAAGGTGCTAAAATAGCCAGGCTTTTAGGGGAGCTAACTCGCGAGCAAGCCACATAGAACTGACCATGCGAAAAACAGTCCTGCCTTAAATCAATACCAGCGTATTTTAAAGTTTGACCCTGAGCCTTATTGATGGTCATGGCAAAACAAACTTTTAGGGGAAATTGAAGCCTTTTGAAGTCTTAAGGTAAGTCACTGGGAATCATGGGAATACGCGGCACAAACACTGTTTCGCCATGGGCACACCCAGTCAAAATTATGGCCTCAACCAGATTACGATGCAGCATTTTTACTTGTAACCTGGTTCCATTACACAATTTGGGTGGTCTTAAATTCCGAAGGAGCATGACGGGTGTACCTTTCTTCAGGATAAGCCTATGATAAGGTAGCCCCGCTGGTCTTAATGAATTTAAAAACTCAACTGGATAGTTTACAGCATCATCATTATTGCATACCGTATCAACAGAGTCAATGAAATGAAATAAGCTTAAGCAGAAAAAGTATGATAACAAAGAACGCAAAAAGATTACCAAAATATCGCAAGAATTACGAAACTTCGATAAAATACAGTGCTGCACTGATCGCTTAGGTAGACTCGGTGTGGGTTGGAGTGGGGCGCGCTCGAGGTACAGCGCGTCATACTCGGGTTTTAACGTATCTGAGCCGACGCGGGATGGACGTTTCGAAAGCGCTGTGCTTGGTGCGTGCACCGGATCAAGTACATGTGTTTAAAACATTTATCTTCTTACGCATAAACACTCGATTAGCTAATTTATAAATATAAAATTTTTTTTCAAATGAAAAACTGACCCGTGGCCTTCCAGTTTTGAAATTGTTTGAAAATTCTGAAACATGTTTATGTTTATTTTATCTTATCTCTTAAGTCAAAAAACTTAACAGCCTTAAATGAAAAGTTTCGGCAAAATGGTATTTTAATGATACATTGAACCCCTTGCGAATTTTTCAAAATCGTTGCTGAGTGTGCGTTTCTCTGCATCAGCCCTTAACACTAATGGTATATCGGCCTACCCTGATTGGGCCATATTCACTACGCTGGCCCAGTGCAGGTCGGCGGATTCAAATACACTATCGTATTTCTTCTCCGGAAATATGTAGGTTTCCTCATGATGTTTTCCTTCACCGAAAAGCCAGTGGTATTATCCATGCGTAAGTTTCAAAGAACTAATTGGAACGGGCTCGCCCGGGTTCGAACCCGCGACCCCAAGAATGTGAGTCGAGCTTGATCTCACTGAAGCTACCACAGCTTGAGCTGAATGTAAGTTTACACCACAAAAAATTTAGTTTAGGCATTTAAAAGTAAGTTAATTTAATATTAAAAATTAATTTAGCAGCTTAGGCTGTACAGTATCTATAATAATTATGTCCGTCAAACAGTCGTCTGCGTGGACCTACAAAAAAATAGCCTATGTCCGTTTCCGAACCTTATGCTATAACTACCTATCCAAAAATGCAGCTCCATCTGTTCAGCCGACCAATAAATACGCCCATCCCCGTTCCCATTCCCAGCCTCATCCCTATAAGCGCCCCCTTCCCCATCCCCATCCCGATACCAAATGTCATTTTAATATGAACACGCCCATCCCCGTCCACATCCCCGTTCCCTCCCTCATCCCTATCCCGAACCCCATCCCATCCCCACCCCCATCCCGATTTCAACTTTCATCTTAATATGGACACGACCATCCCCGTTCCCAGCCTCATCCACATCCACATCCCATCCCCACCTGTCCCCACTAAATCCCCACTCCATCCCCCCCCCTCCCCACCCATCCCCACCCCATCCCCATCCCCATCCCGATACCAATTGTAATCTTAATATTAATATGCCTATCTCCGTCCCGTCTCCGTTCCCAGTATAATCGCCACCCCCACCCCCACCCCCATCCCCACATCTATCCCCATCCCTATACCAAATTTCATTTTAATATGTACAGCCGTTACAATGTTAAGGAGAAACAAACGTACTATCACTAAAACTTAGTTTTTTTTTTTATACTAACGGGAGCTGATTTTGAAAAAACTGTGACACCCGTATCTTTTTATTCTTATAGTAGAATACGTATACCAAGTTTTGTATCAATCGAACCAGAGAATAAAAAGTTTCATACAAACTTTAACACCCCATTTAACACCCTTCGGGGTTGATTTTCGAAAAATCCTTTCTTAGTGGGCGTTTACACCTCTCCAAAAACATACCCTCCAAATTTCAAGTCTCTACGTTTAGCGGTTTGGGCTGTACGTTGTCTATATGTCAGTCAGTCAGTCAGTCAGTCAGTCAGTCAGGACAAAGCCTTTTATAGTTATTCCCTATCCCGAACCCCATCCCATCCCCACCCCCATCCCGATTTCAACTTTCATCTTAATATGGACACGACCATCCCCGTTCCCAGCCTCATCCACATCCACATCCCATCCCCACCTGTCCCCACTAAATCCCCACCCATCCCCACCCCATCCCCATCCCCATCCCGATACCAATTGTAATCTTAATATTAATATGCCTATCTCCGTCCCGTCTCCGTTCCCAGTATAATCGCCACCCCCACCCCCACCCCCATCCCCACATCTATCCCCATCCCTATACCAAATTTCATTTTAATATGTACAGCCGTTACAATGTTAAGGAGAAACAAACGTACTATCACTAAAACTTAGTTTTTTTTTTTATACTAACGGGAGCTGATTTTGAAAAAACTGTGACACCCGTATCTTTTTATTCTTATAGTAGAATACGTATACCAAGTTTTGTATCAATCGAACCAGAGAATAAAAAGTTTCATACAAACTTTAACACCCCATTTAACACCCTTCGGGGTTGATTTTCGAAAAATCCTTTCTTAGTGGGCGTTTACACCTCTCCAAAAACATACCCTCCAAATTTAAAGTCTCTACGTTTAGCGGTTTGGGCTGTACGTTGTCTATATGTCAGTCAGTCAGTCAGTCAGTCAGTCAGGACAAAGCCTTTTATAGTTATAGATTATAGGGCCTTACTTAAAATAGCTGCTTAAGTTACCTTTAAGCGGCTTAAGTAAGGCAAATAATGTTGAACTTCGACAAATAAAAATAGCTTTCTTAACATTGGATGGTAAACAAAACTGGCTCTTTTGTTCCAAAGTCGGATTCGATAGCATTTAGCCGCATGTTTAATGTTGCATAATTCTAAACGGACTAAGATTTGGAACTTGGCGCCATACTAACTTTTGTTCATCACAAAAATACCTATCTAACGATGTACACGTAGCTATTGGAGGGTGGGACCAAAATTTGCATCATCCTTTCGTTCGCCAGAGGGTCGTACGATGTATACCGTGCAGCTCTCAAAGAAATATCTCAACTGATTAAATTTTTTAAATAACTATTTAGTTATAAGGGTGACATTGTATTAAAATCCTGTATAAATAAATAAAAGATTTACAAAAAAACCTTTTGTTGAGATTTAAATCACTTTGGCAAAGAGTATTATGTATACAAGGTTATATACGCAAATAACTAAATCTAAAGGAGGTAATTGAACTCTTCCTTGTAAACCAGTTTTATTATGAAGCCAACACAGCATTTGCGAAAAAAAACAGACGTTTTATAGAAAAAAAACGGTGAACATACATTAAAAAAAACGTTAATACCATCGAACATAAACCTTCTCCTTTTTTGAAGTCTGTTAAAAAGTTGCCTATATGGGAAATAGAAAATATTTTCCGGAAATAAGAAATAAGTAATCTCGTTCCGAGTTTCATCCAAATTCGTTTAGCCGTTTTGGCGTGAAGAAAGCTATACTAGCGATGGGGAAGAAAAGTTCTTGAGTGGCGACCGCGAACCGGATAACGCAGCGTAGGGAGCCTCCCACTAGGTGGACCGAGGAAGAGGCCTTCGCTCAGCAGTGGACGTCTCCTCCGGGCTAGTGATGAAAGCTACTAGCGAGACGTCGGTAATTATTTTTTTATAATATACTTTACTTTTTCGTTTATTAACTATATTTATTCAGCATTAATAAATACTGCGAAGAATGTATATATAGCTACATTTTACTCATTTAGAGAAACTGCGTTATGAGTCAACAGTTAAATTAAGTATGTATGCCTAATTAAAAGGTAACGAGTAGGTAATTTCAACGAAGGTTTAAAATTCATAAAGGTAGAGGCGTGAAGGTCCAATGGGCACACACTCATTCGCGTACGAAGCTTAACGAATCTAGTGTTGCCATGTGAGGACAAAAAGAAACTGTGATTGTTCCTAAAATACGTACGACCATTTGAGGTAAGAAAACTGTTAGACATAACACATTATCGCATGTAACTGGTTACACATAGCGGTCCCACCAACCGAATTATTTTTTTCCAAAAATGGGTACTTAAACCTGAAAAGTAATATTCATAAGTCTATTATAGATAATCCAATTGTTTCTTGTGTAGTAGGTTAGGTAATTAGATCCCAAACCAAAGCCCAAACAGATCGCTAGTGGAATATAATTATCGATAGATATATTTAACTTTTAACTACTAACTAAATTAAAACGTGATAATCTTGGCCGTTTTAGAAAAACAGAAACAACATCAATGAGTTGCTTGTTACAACTTCTTCTTATTTTCAGTATGTCACCTGTCATAACCGTAACCTGCTAATGCTTGTTTAATTTTTCGAGTTATTTTAACGGGCTTATGTTTAATTGAGTAATTACAATACTGTTCGATTGACTTAGCAATACCTATACTGCTTCTATGTTGATAATGTTGCTTGTGTACACATTGATTAAGGAATATAATCTAGAACAAATTAATTGTAACCTATACAAATACAATGCACATGTAAAGATTGTATTCTGTTTTGTGTATCAAATAAGTTAAAAAATAATATCTATAAACTTTCATTGGTTTGTATAAACCTAATGCGGGGGCCTCCCCCTCCCGTGGGGGTCACCTGCGTGACGCTCACGTCCAATTATTGGAATAATTGGCCAAACTATCATTTGACTCTGACTAACGTCTAACGACACCCGAACTGACAACCGATGGGGAAGAAAGGTTCTTGAGTGGCGACCGCGAACCGGAAGACGCAGTGTAGGAAGGCCTCCCACTAGGTGGACCGACGACATTGTAAAAGTCGCGGGCAACCGGTGGATGCAAATGGCAGGTTGTCGTACAGTGTGGCAGTCTAAGGGAGAGGCCTTCGTTCAGCAGTGGACGTCTCCGGGCTGATGATGATGAACGTCTAACGACATTAATAAAGGTACTAGCATATTAACGCGCTAACACGTGGCCACGTCTGCTTACTGTATCAAATACCGCGCTAAGTAATGGCATTATCCGCAGGTGAAGCTCTAGCATAGTGTGATGTAGACCTTTATGTTCGTACGAGCAGACATATCTAGTAATAGTGAACGAAGAGTTCAATGGATACGCCGCTGGCGCGGATTTGGTTATGAATAGTTAATCTCCATCCCGTTAAACGAATATCTGTGAATTCATATTCATACGCGACTATATGAGTTTCTAGTCATTTGTTATCTTTTCGAAAACTAGATTTTTGTTCATATCTTTTATATGCAAAAAATAAGTCTGTTTAATTTCGAATTAATGCGAAAACGGCTAAACCGTTTAAAAATGGTTCGTTGTAAACTCGTCCCAAAGATTGGTAATACTTTTACGTAATTGTTATTTGTTCACTAGCATCGCCCCGCGGTATCACCCACGATTCCTGGATGAAAAGTTACAGCAAGGTATAGGTATACTCTACCTCTATTACCAAATTTCGTCTCAATCCCTTCAATTGTTTTGGTCAAAACGTTAAAACATCTTAACATCTAAAAAAACATTTTAGAGAACTTTGGCTCTGATTTCAGGGCCATTCCACAGAAGATCGAAAGCCCCCTTTTCGGCCACTCAGCTTGTATCAAGTATACTTACAAAATATTCACAACAGACAATCAATCTAGCCGCTGGTTCCGCGTAAACCTGCATTGTCTCGTCCAATTTTCCATAAACCATTAGTCAGCCGTGCGGTGTAGCGTCAGAACACATTTATAAACTTCAGTCTCGTTTTCAGCTTGAATGTAAATGTACCGCTTCTCGTGAAAAATTTCAATACTTAGTTCAGTATGAGTTTATGAGTAAAAATGTGTATATTGTACAATTAATGAATAAGCAATCATCATCATCATCATCTTCAACCATTATCTGCCCACTGCTGGGTACAGGTCTCCTCGTCAGCGCGCCATTTGGTCCGGTCCTGTCCCAGACTAAGTAATGTTAAAGAAAATGTATCCTTGAGGTAGCTTATAATTTGCAATAAAACATAGGCTACTATTTATTATCCCAACAATCGCGGGTAAAACCGTAGGATGCAGCTAGTATTTAATAAATGCCCTCACACACAATGAAAATAGTAAATTATATATTCATAAAGTTTTTACGTAAATTACAGAGTTCGTTTTTTCAGGACGTTTTTGAAATTATAATGACTTATGTTATATACTGAACTAGCTTTTGCCCGCGGCTTTGCCCGCGTAGTAACGTTGAATACTGGAATTCGGTTAAATCGGGGCCCAACTCAATTGAATCACTAAAATACGTATATTATAGCATTTTTTCCAAGCCGCTTGCAACTCTTTAAGTTTGCTTGAGGATGACCAAATTTGGCATGTCGCGTTTGCAATACTTACTTCAAAACAAAGCCGTCTTGTTGAATTTTAAACAGACAGACAGATGGACATGACAAACTTATAAGAATTCCTCGTAGTACTACGGAACCCTAAAAATGTCTGCTAATGACGCTATAGTTGCCGGGGCCTTTGAGCCGAAAGATTACAATATTTCTTTGTAGACAACGTTTTTGACTTTTTTGTTGGAAGGTGCTAAAATAGCCAGGCTTTTAGGGGAGCTAACTCGCGAGCAAGCCACATAGAACTGACCATGCGAAAAACAGTCCTGCCTTAAATCAATACCAGCGTATTTTAAAGTTTGACCCTGAGCCTTATTGATGGTCATGGCAAAACAAACTTTTAGGGGAAATTGAAGCCTTTTGAAGTCTTAAGGTAAGTCACTGGGAATCATGGGAATACGCGGCACAAACACTGTTTCGCCATGGGCACACCCAGTCAAAATTATGGCCTCAACCAGATTACGATGCAGCATTTTTACTTGTAACCTGGTTCCATTACACAATTTGGGTGGTCTTAAATTCCGAAGGAGCATGACGGGTGTACCTTTCTTCAGGATAAGCCTATGATAAGGTAGCCCCGCTGGTCTTAATGAATTTAAAAACTCAACTGGATAGTTTACAGCATCATCATTATTGCATACCGTATCAACAGAGTCAATGAAATGAAATAAGCTTAAGCAGAAAAAGTATGATAACAAAGAACGCAAAAAGATTACCAAAATATCGCAAGAATTACGAAACTTCGATAAAATACAGTGCTGCACTGATCGCTTAGGTAGACTCGGTGTGGGTTGGAGTGGGGCGCACTCGAGGTACAGCGCGTCATACTCGGGTTTTAACGTATCTGAGCCGACGCGGGATGGGCATTTCGAAAGCGCTGTGCTTGGTGCGTGCACCGGATCAAGTACATGTGTTTAAAACATTTATCTTCTTACGCATAAACACTCGATTAGCTAATTTATAAATATAAAATTTTTTTTCAAATGAAAAACTGACCCGTGGCCTTCCAGTTTTGAAATTGTTTGAAAATTCTGAAACATGTTTATGTTTATTTTATCTTATCTCTTAAGTCAAAAAACTTAACAGCCTTAAATGAAAAGTTTCGGCAAAATGGTATTTTAATGATACATTGAACCCCTTGCGAATTTTTCAAAATCGTTGCTGAGTGTGCGTTTCTCTGCATCAGCCCTTAACACTAATGGTATATCGGCCTACCCTGATTGGGCCATATTCACTACGCTGGCCCAGTGCAGGTCGGCGGATTCAAATACACTATCGTATTTCTTCTCCGGAAATATGTAGGTTTCCTCATGATGTTTTCCTTCACCGAAAAGCCAGTGGTATTATCCATGCGTAAGTTTCAAAGAACTAATTGGAACGGGCTCGCCCGGGTTCGAACCCGCGACCCCAAGAATGTGAGTCGAGCTTGATCTCACTGAAGCTACCACAGCTTGAGCTGAATGTAAGTTTACACCACAAAAAATTTAGTTTAGGCATTTAAAAGTAAGTTAATTTAATATTAAAAATTAATTTAGCAGCTTAGGCTGTACAGTATCTATAATAATTATGTCCGTCAAACAGTCGTCTGCGTGGACCTACAAAAAAATAGCCTATGTCCGTTTCCGAACCTTATGCTATAACTACCTATCCAAAAATGCAGCTCCATCTGTTCAGCCGACCAATAAATACGCCCATCCCCGTTCCCATTCCCAGCCTCATCCCTATAAGCGCCCCCTTCCCCATCCCCATCCCGATACCAAATGTCATTTTAATATGAACACGCCCATCCCCGTCCACATCCCCGTTCCCTCCCTCATCCCTATCCCGAACCCCATCCCATCCCCACCCCCATCCCGATTTCAACTTTCATCTTAATATGGACACGACCATCCCCGTTCCCAGCCTCATCCACATCCACATCCCATCCCCCCCTGTCCCCACTAAATCCCCACTCCCTCCCCACCCATCCCCACCCATCCCCACCCCATCCCCATCCCCATCCCGATACCAATTGTAATCTTAATATTAATATGCCTATCTCCGTCCCGTCTCCGTTCCCAGTATAATCGCCACCCCCACCCCCACCCCCATCCCCACATCTATCCCCATCCCTATACCAAATTTCATTTTAATATGTACAGCCGTTACAATGTTAAGGAGAAACAAACGTACTATCACTAAAACTTAGTTTTTTTTTTTATACTAACGGGAGCTGATTTTGAAAAAACTGTGACACCCGTATCTTTTTATTCTTATAGTAGAATACGTATACCAAGTTTTGTATCAATCGAACCAGAGAATAAAAAGTTTCATACAAACTTTAACACCCCATTTAACACCCTTCGGGGTTGATTTTCGAAAAATCCTTTCTTAGTGGGCGTTTACACCTCTCCAAAAACATACCCTCCAAATTTCAAGTCTCTACGTTTAGCGGTTTGGGCTGTACGTTGTCTATATGTCAGTCAGTCAGTCAGTCAGTCAGTCAGTCAGGACAAAGCCTTTTATAGTTATTCCCTATCCCGAACCCCATCCCATCCCCACCCCCATCCCGATTTCAACTTTCATCTTAATATGGACACGACCATCCCCGTTCCCAGCCTCATCCACATCCACATCCCATCCCCACCTGTCCCCACTAAATCCCCACTCCATCCCCACCCATCCCCACCCATCCCCACCCCATCCCCATCCCCATCCCGATACCAATTGTAATCTTAATATTAATATGCCTATCTCCGTCCCGTCTCCGTTCCCAGTATAATCGCCACCCCCACCCCCACCCCCATCCCCACATCTATCCCCATCCCTATACCAAATTTCATTTTAATATGTACAGCCGTTACAATGTTAAGGAGAAACAAACGTACTATCACTAAAACTTAGTTTTTTTTTTTATACTAACGGGAGCTGATTTTGAAAAAACTGTGACACCCGTATCTTTTTATTCTTATAGTAGAATACGTATACCAAGTTTTGTATCAATCGAACCAGAGAATAAAAAGTTTCATACAAACTTTAACACCCCATTTAACACCCTTCGGGGTTGATTTTCGAAAAATCCTTTCTTAGTGGGCGTTTACACCTCTCCAAAAACATACCCTCCAAATTTAAAGTCTCTACGTTTAGCGGTTTGGGCTGTACGTTGTCTATATGTCAGTCAGTCAGTCAGTCAGTCAGTCAGTCAGGACAAAGCCTTTTATAGTTATAGATTATAGGGCCTTACTTAAAATAGCTGCTTAAGTTACCTTTAAGCGGCTTAAGTAAGGCAAATAATGTTGAACTTCGACAAATAAAAATAGCTTTCTTAACATTGGATGGTAAACAAAACTGGCTCTTTTGTTCCAAAGTCGGATTCGATAGCATTTAGCCGCATGTTTAATGTTGCATAATTCTAAACGGACTAAGATTTGGAACTTGGCGCCATACTAACTTTTGTTCATCACAAAAATACCTATCTAACGATGTACACGTAGCTATTGGAGGGTGGGACCAAAATTTGCATCATCCTTTCGTTCGCCAGAGGGTCGTACGATGTATACCGTGCAGCTCTCAAAGAAATATCTCAACTGATTAAATTTTTTAAATAACTATTTAGTTATAAGGGTGACATTGTATTAAAATCCTGTATAAATAAATAAAAGATTTACAAAAAAACCTTTTGTTGAGATTTAAATCACTTTGGCAAAGAGTATTATGTATACAAGGTTATATACGCAAATAACTAAATCTAAAGGAGGTAATTGAACTCTTCCTTGTAAACCAGTTTTATTATGAAGCCAACACAGCATTTGCGAAAAAAAACAGACGTTTTATAGAAAAAAAACGGTGAACATACATTAAAAAAAACGTTAATACCATCGAACATAAACCTTCTCCTTTTTTGAAGTCTGTTAAAAAGTTGCCTATATGGGAAATAGAAAATATTTTCCGGAAATAAGAAATAAGTAATCTCGTTCCGAGTTTCATCCAAATTCGTTTAGCCGTTTTGGCGTGAAGAAAGCTATACTAGCGATGGGGAAGAAAAGTTCTTGAGTGGCGACCGCGAACCGGATAACGCAGCGTAGGGAGCCTCCCACTAGGTGGACCGAGGAAGAGGCATTCGCTCAGCAGTGGACGTCTCCTCCGGGCTAGTGATGAAAGCTACTAGCGAGACGTAGGTAATTATTTTTTTATAATATACTTTACTTTTTCGTTTATTAACTATATTTATTCAGCATTAATAAATACTGCGAAGAATGTATATATAGCTACATTTTACTCATTTAGAGAAACTGCGTTATGAGTCAACAGTTAAATTAAGTATGTATGCCTAATTAAAAGGTAACGAGTAGGTAATTTCAACGAAGGTTTAAAATTCATAAAGGTAGAGGCGTGAAGGTCCAATGGGCACACACTCATTCGCGTACGAAGCTTAACGAATCTAGTGTTGCCATGTGAGGACAAAAAGAAACTGTGATTGTTCCTAAAATACGTACGACCATTTGAGGTAAGAAAACTGTTAGACATAACACATTATCGCATGTAACTGGTTACACATAGCGGTCCCACCAACCGAATTATTTTTTTCCAAAAATGGGTACTTAAACCTGAAAAGTAATATTCATAAGTCTATTATAGATAATCCAATTGTTTCTTGTGTAGTAGGTTAGGTAATTAGATCCCAAACCAAAGCCCAAACAGATCGCTAGTGGAATATAATTATCGATAGATATATTTAACTTTTAACTACTAACTAAATTAAAACGTGATAATCTTGGCCGTTTTAGAAAAACAGAAACAACATCAATGAGTTGCTTGTTACAACTTCTTCTTATTTTCAGTATGTCACCTGTCATAACCGTAACCTGCTAATGCTTGTTTAATTTTTCGAGTTATTTTAACGGGCTTATGTTTAATTGAGTAATTACAATACTGTTCGATTGACTTAGCAATACCTATACTGCTTCTATGTTGATAATGTTGCTTGTGTACACATTGATTAAGGAATATAATCTAGAACAAATTAATTGTAACCTATACAAATACAATGCACATGTAAAGATTGTATTCTGTTTTGTGTATCAAATAAGTTAAAAAATAATATCTATAAACTTTCATTGGTTTGTATAAACCTAATGCGGGGGCCTCCCCCTCCCGTGGGGGTCACCTGCGTGACGCTCACGTCCAATTATTGGAATAATTGGCCAAACTATCATTTGACTCTGACTAACGTCTAACGACACCCGAACTGACAACCGATGGGGAAGAAAGGTTCTTGAGTGGCGACCGCGAACCGGAAGACGCAGTGTAGGAAGGCCTCCCACTAGGTGGACCGACGACATTGTAAAAGTCGCGGGCAACCGGTGGATGCAAATGGCAGGTTGTCGTACAGTGTGGCAGTCTAAGGGAGAGGCCTTCGTTCAGCAGTGGACGTCTCCGGGCTGATGATGATGAACGTCTAACGACATTAATAAAGGTACTAGCATATTAACGCGCTAACACGTGGCCACGTCTGCTTACTGTATCAAATACCGCGCTAAGTAATGGCATTATCCGCAGGTGAAGCTCTAGCATAGTGTGATGTAGACCTTTATGTTCGTACGAGCAGACATATCTAGTAATAGTGAACGAAGAGTTCAATGGATACGCCGCTGGCGCGGATTTGGTTATGAATAGTTAATCTCCATCCCGTTAAACGAATATCTGTGAATTCATATTCATACGCGACTATATGAGTTTCTAGTCATTTGTTATCTTTTCGAAAACTAGATTTTTGTTCATATCTTTTATATGCAAAAAATAAGTCTGTTTAATTTCGAATTAATGCGAAAACGGCTAAACCGTTTAAAAATGGTTCGTTGTAAACTCGTCCCAAAGATTGGTAATACTTTTACGTAATTGTTATTTGTTCACTAGCATCGCCCCGCGGTATCACCCACGATTCCTGGATGAAAAGTTACAGCAAGGTATAGGTATACTCTACCTCTATTACCAAATTTCGTCTCAATCCCTTCAATTGTTTTGGTCAAAACGTTAAAACATCTTAACATCTAAAAAAACATTTTAGAGAACTTTGGCTCTGATTTCAGGGCCATTCCACAGAAGATCGAAAGCCCCCTTTTCGGCCACTCAGCTTGTATCAAGTATACTTACAAAATATTCACAACAGACAATCAATCTAGCCGCTGGTTCCGCGTAAACCTGCATTGTCTCGTCCAATTTTCCATAAACCATTAGTCAGCCGTGCGGTGTAGCGTCAGAACACATTTATAAACTTCAGTCTCGTTTTCAGCTTGAATGTAAATGTACCGCTTCTCGTGAAAAATTTCAATACTTAGTTCAGTATGAGTTTATGAGTAAAAATGTGTATATTGTACAATTAATGAATAAGCAATCATCATCATCATCATCTTCAACCATTATCTGCCCACTGCTGGGTACAGGTCTCCTCGTCAGCGCGCCATTTGGTCCGGTCCTGTCCCAGACTAAGTAATGTTAAAGAAAATGTATCCTTGTTCTCCAGAAAATATAATTTCACGACTTACACAATGAATAATATATTAGGAATTAGAATTCTCCCGAGCTGCCCTTGTTTTTTATCTTTTTAGCCCTACACGCACCAAAGCGATTATACTCAGGTTGTTCTGACAACAAGTTATTAAAATAAAGTAGGTATAGTATAATATACAATAACAAAGTATAATACATACATTACTGAATATAATATATTACTTGTACTTTATAATAATACAAAAAAAAATTTGGCTTTAGTTGACAAAACTTACTAAAAAATGTAGTCCTTGCTAATACACTGAAATAAAAAAGTCTCGTGTTTTTGTTTGTTTTGTTCTAGAAAACTCATATCTAAGTATGTATTCACTTACAAGACTTTTATACTAAACACTTTCTAATATAATGACATAGTTGCTGTTGGGAGTGAGAGCTTTTGGTTACATAGTCCTTATATTAACCATATCTCTATTAAAACTTTAAAAGGAATTGATAATTATGTTGCAGGAATTCTGATATTTACTTAATTGGTATTTAAAAACCGACAGTTGAATTTTTTAATTGGACCAAAAACTTGTGTAAAACTTCCCTTTAGGCAAACTCAAATTAAATGGCAAGGAAGCTCGTTCGTGTCCGGAACGAAAAAACTCGCGTTAAAACTTTGGTACCGTCGCTGCTAAAAAGTTTTCGTTTCGTGGTTTAAGTAAAAAGTAGACGAGATTTCTGCATCTAAATTAAATTAAGAAGAGTACAAACTAAAATAAAAAACCTTTTTTTTATACAATCGTGTGACGAGATGAGCATGACTTTCGCCTGGTGGTAAGCGTCATGCCTGCCACTAACAGTAGCAGTACCAGATTTGTATACTTGCAAACACAATCCTGCGCCGCACTGCACTGCACTCGTCACCCTGAAATCCTGCGCTCGTCACCCTGAGATATTAGACATTAAATCTCTTCATACCCAGTAATTTCTCTGGTAACATTGCCCTTCAAACCGGAACACAGTAATGCTTGCTTGGCGTTTGAATAACTGGCAAACGTGTGGTACTTCCCCAGGCGGACTCTACTGCAGAGTATTTTAGTTTTTTTTACGTTTATCTTAAAACTTCCTTTTTTAAATAGTTTATATATGACTAATTTTATGAAAATCAAAAGTAATAGGTATGAGTGGTGAGATTGTCGAGGGTGTCGAGGTTGAACGTAGGTAGGCCTCCCACTAGGCGGACTAGACATTGTGAAAGTTGCAGGCAACCGGTGGATGCAAACGGCGGGTTGTCGTGCAGCGTGGAGGTCTAAGGGGAGGCCTTGGTTCAGCGTTGAACGTCTTCTGGCTGATGATGATGATGATGACGAGGTTGTGCCAGAGTCAGTTGCACAAAAAAAGATTTACCAGTTCTTTCGAATACGTATGTTTCAGTAAAAGTCAACAGCTCTCATTTTCTTAAAATAACCATGTTTGTCAAATTTAAATTAACCTAAACTTACAGCTTTTTAAGTGCTTCTTAATATAGCACTTTTCAACTCAAGAAATACAGCCCTCATTTCCTATAACCATTGTCTCATTTTACCTCAATATACCGTTTTTCCAGTGAGTGTACTACTGTCCGTCAAGGTCCACGAGTTGGCCGGGCCGGTACGACACACTCTGTTTGGCACTGGACCTCACCGCAAACCCGTTGTCTTCACGATTTTAGTATAGGTGAGCAGACAATCTGGTAAACTGTATCGGGGATATTTTTAGAAGAACCTGTAGTGTTTATGTTTTTAAGATGGCAACTATGTAACACACTATAACAAAAAAAAATTGGTATGGTGATAATTAAAATAATCTGTCCGTTGTACGGTTGCAATCTCGTAGCTTGACATAGAGGTTTTTCTAAAAACTCATTGTAGGTAACCATATAATACATAATATTATTTGCGACATAATACTTAACACACATGAAGAAAATTAGAAAAATATATAATATATAGTTATGTTAATTACATAAATATAGGTCGGTTATGTGAGTAATAGGTCGGTTATGTGAGTATGATAAGTTAGGCTATAGGATAACGCCTATTCTACATAAAAATAATAAAAATGGGTCTTACTTATTTATCTTGTGTTACAATAATAATATACTGTTGGCATTGGTGTTATCCTTATATCTTCTTCAACCCTGTGATAGTTTTTTTTCTACAAACACATAATAGAGCCCTAAAAAGGGGAATAAACTATAAATAAATTTTTTCTCACATAATGCCTATTTCGTTTATTTGGCTTTCGTATATTTTTCATCTAATTCCAATGGCTTTTGTTTGATACGAAACTGTACTAAGAATTTTATTGACGTACACAACCAGCGAAACGTGGTTTTCTTTTTGATTCTTCCAACTTCTTGTTCCGAAACGTGCGCAGGCTTAAGGCTGCGCTCATCTATGTTTCAAGCACATTTTTTACTGCAATCAATATAATAAAATTATTCTAAAACTGAATGAGATAGGGTGACATTTAGCGGAGCAAAAATATGGCAGTTACGCAGATTCGTGCGTGTCAAGATTCGATTTTAGTTTTTTTACCCATTTTAATTTTTTTACAAGCTGTATAGAAATATTTTTTCAAAACTAAGAGCCACAAATCGTGACAAATTATATTATTTACAAGTGAGTAAATATTTGTGCTAAATTTGTAAAAAATTAATGATTGAAACTGTTGTAATGTGTAAAAATAGAGGTGTTTTGTCAATTTTTTTTCTTCTTATCTATTTTTTTTAGAAAGATTACAAAAGCGCTACATCACTTCTCACATCTTATAGATACAAATGTATTTTTTGGCAAAGCACAAACTCATAAAAACCGTCAAGAAATTGCTATGACTGCACGTGATTTTTTTAACAGGCCCCTTAATAAAATGATGTAAATACCAATAACTCGGACAATAATCCTTGCGCTACAATTGAACGCGTCAACAATTGAACAGTTTTCATCCAACCCAATTGTTATGAATTCAGGCGGTCTTTTATTTCATGAGCTCGTGCTAGTAACTCCTTTTAGTTTATTGTCGACGAAGGGAGTGCATGTGGCATGTTTATGTGATGGTGTGAGTTTCAATGGAGCTCATTGGAGTTATAGAAGACATGTATTGTTTAGCTCGAAGTTTAGTGGATGAGTGTGGGCAGTAGCTGAGAGCACGCGAATGACATAACAATAAGAAATAGTTATGATAGGTGGTACAGAGCGTACCAAACAATAGGGTAGATGACTGATGTTTATATCGTTGAAACCAATAGCTTTGATGAAGAATTTAAGTAAATATAATATGTTTATTGAAAAAATAATTAAATCGGTTATTAATGTTCTGATATATGAGCGTTTAAAGTTTTTGTTAGAGACAACTCTGTCCCTTTCCCACAAAACAAAAAATTACGTCACGCCTTACTTGTCAGAATATAATTTATATGGCGTACAGAGAAGTGACGTCACGATTTGCTGTTTCTTCTCTCTGTCTAGCGTGATATTAAAATGCTTATACGTTGCTTATTTTAGATCAGATTTTCATTTTCTTTTCATTAATCAGCTATATTTATTGGCCACATTTTAATAGGACAATAAAAAAAACACTCATCTAGCCTATTCTTGCAGGGTACGTCGGCGTCACTACGTTAGGTTTTAACATTGAGGATATTTAAACTACTATTATTACTACACTACTACCTATTATAATCTGCATTGCTCTACTACTGTATACTTTACAGAGCAAAGCAATAAAGATATAAGAGTATTTTACTATAAGAAAATATTGCATACATCTGGAAACAAAATTCAAAGGCGAATCCACCAATCTCCGTCTGGCCCGTGTGGTGGATATGGTCTATCGCCCTTCAAAGGTAGGCCTAAGTCCAGCAATGGACTATTAAAAAGGCTGACTATGCTTATGCTTAAGCAATTTTTTTTAGTGGTTCGTGTCAGAGTAATAAGTTTGTAAAAACCAGATAATTTCTAAGATCTGCAGTACTGCAACGCCTCTCTTCTAGTGACTTTTAATATTTCGTGATTAAAACTGCAAGTCGTGTATTTCAAAGGAAATAATGACGGTTTCTTCCTCGGTATTGCGAAGTGTCGACAATACAATTAGATACGTGCTCTGGCAGTTATTACTAAAATATAAGTACCTAGATACATCGTGTACCGATATGAGGTCCGTTAAATTAACTGGCATTATTTATAAGGCTGAAATAGATTGCATTATTTATTAGGCTGTAGATTACGAATAATCGCTTTAAGTCATAGGAAAAAACAAAAAACAAACGCAATAAAAAAAAATGCGTCCAACTTAAAATATGCATTGCTTGCTTGCTTACTATGATGATGCTTGCTTGCTTACTGATATGATGAAAACTGACGTGGTTTTGACACTTTTTTGTTTTATTTGTACGGGAATACTCATGTTTAATTAAATCGGATACTCCGACTATAGTTTCGATCACATCCGATGACCTTTATCAAAGAGTGAAAACAGAGCCCGACGCGCGTGCAGCTGCGTTCTGCTTAGCGTCCTGCTATAGTCGGAGTATCCGATTTAATTAAACGTGAGTATTCCCGTATAAATAAAACAAAAATATTTCTTATGACTTAGGATTACATGGGGATTCATAGCTAATGCTTCGTATTGATGCTTAGTACTAATACCTTTCGTGTAAACGTACTAATTAAATTTTGATCATACTTATTCTTTTTCGAAAAAACACACACTCTCGCTTTAAAATACTGCATGCTCTCTCCCACTTAACTAAGTAACAGCTGGATGAATGGAAAAGTGTTGTTAATGAAATTTAAAAATAATGTATACCTAATAGGTACGTATCAGTAACTTAAGTATGTTTTATCCCGGAAAAATATGGTTCTTCTACACGGAAAGAAAAAATTAGCTGTGGTAACTAAATTTTAGCTGTAGTAGCAAAAAGTCTTACGAACTATAGGGACAGCTAAGTGTTTAGAAACAACAGTTAATCGTTTTTAGCTGGCGAAACTTAGCTAAGATAGCGAAATATTTTAGCTATAAATTAGTTGCATCGGCTAATAATTTTAGCGATATTTAGCTGTAACTGCTAATTTTATTTGCTATAATTAGCTGTAACAGTAAAAACTGTTAGTTGTGTTCACTAAGAAATTATTTATGGTAGCAAAGTTTGTTTAACATAAATGCAAATTGTTTTAGTTACAAGATAAAATATCTTTATGTAGGATAGCTAACGTAGTTCGTTGTGTCACATAATAACCATATAAGAAACGAGTAACATAATTAGGGGCCGCGGCCAAGTTATTTGCTATTCTTGCATAATATCGTAGCTGTTTTTGACAAGCGGTTTAGCTAATGTTGTGATTTGCATTAGTTATCTCAGCTAAAAGTTTTAGTTACGCCTTGAAACAACTTTATGTGAGACAGCTAATATAATTTGCTATTCTTGCATATAATCTTAGTTGTACTATGTAAGTTGGTTACCTGATGCTCTGTGCTGTGTTTGAAGCCCCAGCTAAAAGTTTTAGTTACGCCTTGTAACAACTTTACGTGAGACAGCTAATATAATTTGCTATTCTTTCATAGAATCTTAGTTGAACTAGGTAAGTAGTTTACCTAAAGGTCTGTATTGTGTTTGATGTCCCAGCTAAAATTCTTAGTGACGGCTTGTAACAAATTTATGTGTGACAGCTAATGTAATTTGAAGCAATGTTGATGTTATTTATTAGTAGCTGCCAAGATAATTAGCTATGCTTTCATATCATCTTAGCTGTACTAGGTAAGTCGTAATTTGCTATCCTTTCATATCATCTTAGCTGTACTAGGTAAGTCGTTTACCTGATGCTCTTCTGTATTGTGTTTGTTGTCCCAGCTAAAAGATTTAGTTACGCCTTGTAACAACTTTTATGTGAGACAGCTAATATAATTTGCTATGCTTTCATATAGCCTTAGTTGTACTCGGTAGTAGTTTAGCTGATGCAGTGTACTGTTTGTTGCCCCAGCTAAAAGTTTTAGTTAAGCCTATAGCCTATGTTTATACATACGTTTATGTTTATACATTATTATCACATCTTTTTGTTACACGTTGTATATTTATACATTTAATTAAAAACAATTTGTCAAATTATATTTAATTTTAATTCAACTATACATTTAGTGTCATTATACATGCAGGAAACAGCCTACAACGTTCGTATGTAAAAGGCGCAGCTAGTGACTGGCTAATGAAACTTGGCACAAGAAAACGGCAACATAATAATGAAAAATCGAAATCTGTTAATGTGATAGTCGGATTATTAAATTTTATCGGGATGGGAGTCGCGTGTTCCCGGTTTTAATTCCCACCTGGAGTAGTTTGAAGGAAAACACGATAGTATTCACTTAAAAGTTTATTGAAATCACACAAATGAAAATAATGTGAACGTGGGTAAGAGTTTGCAGACAGTACACTAAAGATCTAAGGACTCTAGGTGATAGCGCGGGCACACTCGGGCACCGAGTCGCGGTAGCGTGTGGTATGCGTGTCTCGCGGTCGGGAGAGAAGCAACTCAACAAATCAACTTTCGTGCGGCGCGGCGCTTGCGGCGTTTCGGCTCGCGGCGCGGGCGACGTTACGGAATTTTCCGGAAGGTGTGCGAGTGAGCTAGCGCTATGCAGTACAGAACCTAGGGAGAAGACAGCTGCGGGACGCTCGCACCGGCCGGCGGGCATGCGGATTAGGACTTTGGGTTGCTATATACTCCCCCTCTAGTCCTGGAGAACGCCCCCGCTCCTGGACTAGGACCCCATCAGCTTTGGCTGGACGTCCGCGTTTCCTCTTAGGAATAACTGGATTTGGCAAAGAGTCGCTTGTGTACTGGGTGATATCTTTGGTGTGCTATTTTCCTATAATATCAGGTTGCTCGATATTTGCGATTTCGTAAGTTGTGGGGCTTACCTTTTTTACGATACAGCATGGCCCATCGCCTCGTGGGAAAAAAAAATCGGTGAGATTCTTCGAACCTTTGCTCAGCAGGTGGGACTTAAACAAAATTAATTTGCCTACCTGGAAATCGTCATATTGTCGGCGTGAAGTATCGGCGTTCTGCTTTGTTTTGTCCTGCTGGATTGTCACGATTCTCGAACAGCTGCTAATGACTTCAGGAAGTGCCTGAGATAAGGAAAATATGTGGGCAAAGTTTTCTTTCAAAATAGCACAAAGATCATGCTGGACATGGCTGTTGAGATGGAGGTTGAACTTGGTGGATGCTTACCTGTTTCAATACGATGATCCGCAAACGGAGTTGGACCTCCCCCTGCTTTGACGTGCGCATGCCTGGAGAGGACGGAAGCGAGCGACTGTCGCTCGGTTGAAGAAAGGAGAGTGCTTTCATCATCCTTGAGAACATTAGTAGAAGCACAGGACACGCTACGCGATTTAGGCTCAAAGCACAGGTTATACTTTACCGTATTATCATCACTGAAGTACCAAACCTCTTGTTATATTGTTGTTGAAGTCGATGACTACTACCAGTTGTCCAGCGGCAGTTATAAAATCGATACCTAATAAGGTCTTGTTGTTTGTAGAATCCGGAAAAATTACGAATGGAGTCTCAATAACTGTCGTCTCTAGGCGCCTCAAGTGTGGTGGTTAAAACGTCCATCCTATGTACCACACACGTACCACACCGTCAGCCAGTTTAACTCTCTGAGAGGAAACGCGGAGAGGATGATTACGTTGTCGAAGGAGAGCATACAGCGTAGTGTCAACTAACGCGGTACCGTTGAACTCCAAAATATTTATATTAAAAATTGGTCGCACATCCCGGCCAATGGAGGGTTCCGCAGCGTCGTTATTATCCCCACTACAACATTATACATTTATCACGCATTACATTTAACACATTCTCATTTTCCGAAAACTTTGAGTTATTTCCTTTTTGTATACGACCATCGACATTTTTAGAAAATTCGTCGTTACAAACATTTAGCATTATATGGTCGTTAGCGTTTTTTGAAATTTTGCAGTTACATACTTTTAGTTGTTGGGCGTCAACACTTTTTGAAATTTTACAATTACACACTTGTTGTTGGTCGACGCAATTTACATTTTGATTATACCCACCATCATCAGTAAAGAAAATGTAAAAAAAAATTGGTTGTTATTTTTTGTATTGGCAGGTGAAGGGTTAACATTTAATGTTGTCGTGTCTGCAGTGTAAAGTGTTAACATTTTCCGTACTGGGAAAAATATGGTGGGAATTTTGCGTACTGGCACGTGATGGGTTAAGATACCCCATTGTGGCAGTCGAGGGGTTAAGATCTCAATTCGACATACCTATTCGGACATAATATCTAGGATGTTGATTACCATTATTAGCATTCTGTAAACACATCTTATGACAATGTAAAATTGTTATTATTATACCTAAACAGAATCATTGAAAAAAACACGTCTAGTGTTGCATGCAGTAATAGCGCTAGTTTCTCGCAGGGAAGAACTAGGGTCCGTTTTACTTTGTGTGAAAAAATGTCCTCCGATATTTATTTATTACATTTTACTTTAGCGCGATTTTGCGACGAGTTCAATGACCCGTGGGATGTAAAATTATAATTTTGCTGACATTTGGGTCTGTTGATCGGTCGGTTTGGAATAATTAGTGCATGCATCACTATTCAATGTAGGCAAAGTACCTAGGCAAATTATTTTTAACTTCGCTACTAGATTTCACGGAATAAACAGATTGTTCGGATTGTTTTTCTAACTTACGGCAACGTGGTTGTTCGTTTCAGAATTTATGACAATAACTGCACTGATGACATTGTTTCCTACCTGAGGATGCATTACATTAGGGGTACCTGGCCGCGTCGGCACGGCTGGCGGGGGCGCGGGCGGCGTCCTCTGCGCCGCGCCGGGGCCGGCGGCGGCGGCCGGTTGACGTGCTCGGCCGGAGCTGGCGGCTTCCGTGTAGCCGGCGGCGGTAGTTCCCTGTGGGGCTCGCAGCGATAGAACTTGTTTTGACTCATCGATCGCGTCCTCGATATGACGCGCTTGGCGCAGCAGCATGTCGAACGAGTCGACCTCGTCACGGTGCATCCTCTCGCAGACTCGGTTGTGAAGGAGGCCGTAGAGCATGTTGATCTGAACCTTTTCAGAGAGGTCTCCGGCGGGTATCCTCGCTTGGAGGGCACACGCTCCGGTGACGAAGCGTTCGGTCCGTTCACCCTGCTCCTGGCATCGTCGGAACACCACGAGGTTTATACGGTGCGGCGGTCGTCGGCCTCCGAAGGCACCTTTCAGCGCGATCACGGCGTCGCTCCACGAAGATACTGAACTCTTCAAGCCCAGCCACCAGACCGCGGCCTGCTCGGTGAGGAGGAGGCTGAGACCACGGACGGCGTTGTCGTCGCCACCAACCCGGTTACCACTGGCCGAACGGCTTCTTGTCACTACCATAGTCTTATTCATGTACTTACAGTCCGTCGCAAACTAAAAAACACACTGTTGGGCAGCCATTTATCGGGATGGGAGTCGCGAGTTCCCGGTTTTAGTTCCCACCAGATGTAGTTTGAAGGTAAACACGATATGTTATCTGGTGAAGCCACAGGATGTTGAAACATAACAGTGTTGCTATCTTAATGCCTACTGGTAAAATATTCAGAAAAACAATGCCAGGAAACCCTATTATATGTACGTACCTACGTACTAGCATCTCCACAACGGTACAGTTTTTTTAGCGGATCATGATTTCGTATACACTTATGCTAGGGCTTCACCTGCGTGTAATGCCATTATTTAGCGCGGTATTCCATACAGTACGCAGATATGGCCGCGTGTTAGCACGCTAATTGACTAGTGACATTATTAACGTCGTTAGACGTTAGGCGATATTCCAAGGTAAATGATAGTGTGGCCGCCCATCTAGCGCTTTGTTTAATGCATCATTTATTGCACGTTAATTATTCCGATAACTGGACGTAAAGCGTCACGCAGGTAAAGCCTTACAGTAGCGACCCGCCCCGGCTTCACACGGTTAACAGCGTTCTTTACTTTCTGTAATTATACTATACAATGTGCAACAAAAAGATATAGTAATACTGAAGGTTATGTATGTAGTCATCATTATGAACAACTTTTACTACAGAGCCAACCCTGAACCCACGAAAAAAAACAGCTGTTCCACTGTAATTATTTTGTGCAAGGTCAATGAACTTTTTGTATGGAACAGCATTTTTTATTGGCGCAAAGTCGCCCCGTAGTAAAAGTTGTTCCTAATTCTTATTGTTAGAAATTCTCTAAATCATAGAGAAAACTGTATCAAAATCCTTTGCGTAGATTAGACGAACTTAGAAGTTATAACATAAAAACATGCAGTGCGAATTTGTTTTATTCTATTTATTGATAGCAAAGTAACCTAACATAATATATTTTGTGCTTTTATTTCAAAACATCTTACCTAGATTTATAATTTGGTAAGCACACAGCTCGGAATCTCTGAACGCATCACATCTCTGAATTTCTCGAATTCAAAAATCTATTGAATAGATATAATGATCTATGATAATAATATAATAGAATACTTAGACTTATTATAATAGATCTGTGAAAATAGATTCGTTTTCGAAAATCCTTCGAAAGCTTTTTTATCGATTGAAACGTTGAGCCACGCAAACATATATGTGGATTTAGTTTACCAGGTAACTCCGGCCTTACCTTTTAACTTTTTCGCTGTTTTGTTCGCTGTGTCACGTAAAAGCGCATACATTCGGTAAATTCAACTACACATTGACTGTATCGAGTTTTAGTACATGCGCTACAGCCACAAAAACTGAACAATTAGTTCTGCGTTTTGCGCACGACGCTTCAGCTCGTTCCACTTACATAACGAGGAGGTTTCTCATGCTTCGATTTAAACACCGAGGGGAGTGCTTTCTAATTCTGCGATGTAATAGGTCAGTGAAGTTCAACCTTTTTCTGTTAAGTTTCGTACTTATGTTTGGAGAAACTTATTACAAAACTTTGAAATACTATAGCGTAAGTTGATGTAAAATCGATTTCCATCGATAGCATTGAAAAACGTTACTAAACTGACTTACAAAAAACGTTTAAACATAAGTGTTAGAATACGCACTTAGAAATTAGAAAATCGAATGGTGCTGTAAATCAATGAGGTTGATTAAGAAAACAATACCTTTTTTTTCGATTATAAGAAGTTCTATTAGACGCTCTCCTGATGGTAGATATAACACCTGCCCATAACCATTCCAGTGATACCTTCTGGGCATCTCTGGAATGTAATTAAACAAAGTCCTGGCCAACACTGCGTTAGCGCTCAGTGCTTTGAAACCTTTCACCGTGAATCTCATTGGCAAACATTAACCCTTCTAAACGGGAAACAGTAATGTTTGCACACTACTACCTGGCGGCATAATATACCAAACGTTCTGTGGTAACTATCCAGACTTCTTGTGCAAAGAAGAAATTATACCACATATATTAACAAGGTTCCAATTGTTCCAATTCAAATATCTTTGGGTTGATTTCAAATGCCGCTAAGACCGAGTAGACAGTAAAACTCGGCAGTCGATTGTTCAAGGCTACAAAGAAAAGCGAAATCTGCCTTTCGGACTGCGTGACTTATTTCAACAGACGGTGTCACGGTACGGTGGCTTCCCTTTGACGATGTAAACGAAGTATAGCCAACGGTGTGTTCCAAATTTTCGCGTACACGTAATTTCAAACTTAATTTTGTCTGAAACCTGAAATGGAATATTAAATACGAGCGAGGTTTTGGTGTGTGACATGGTAATTAATTAAATTTTGGTGTGAGAACATTTTGTTTAAAGTCCTGATTTTTGCTAGAGATCTCCTTTTCTTGTCACATTCTCTCTAGTGCTCTTTCTTTCTCTGTCTGTTTCTCTTACTTTTTGGAGAAGAGTTAAATTGACTTTTTCTACAGTTAAAACCCTAAGAAGAAATTACCACATAACTAGTTCGATTAACACATTTTTATACTTATCCAAAGACTATCTGAAAGAAATAGATTGTGGCGTTAAGAATAACTAACTTTTCGGTGAGCAGTATATGTCGCATTACTTAAAGGTATTGCATTATTACGTAGGTACTTATATTCTGATTCTCAATAGAGCTAAGCACAACATAAATAATCACAAATTAAAAAAGTAATATGCAGTGGACGAGACGAGCAAGACGTTCGCCTGGTGGTAAGCATCACGCCTGCTCATAATAGTAGCAGTGCCAGAATTGTGAACTTGCGAATAAAATGTTTCGCCGCGCTGCCACGGAGTCTTTGGTCAACTTTGACCCACTCGCCAGTGGAACCGCGGTTCCACACGCTCGTCACCCTGAGATATAATATGTTAAATCTCTTCATGTCCAGTAATTTCTCTGGAAACGTGGTAACATTGCCCTTCAAACCCAAACACAGTAATGCTTGCACACTACTGCTTGGCGATTGAATAACTGGCAAAGATGTGGTACTTCCCCAGGCAGACTCTGCAATAGAGCCCTACCACTAAAAAAACATTTATTAACTAAAATAAATAAGATGAAAAGAAATTAATAGCACACTCGTATGGTATAAATAGACTAATAATCGTAGAGTTGCAAAAACAGTGACCATCCCATTTCCCGACCACCCACGAGAACCGGTCTAACGTGGGTCTGGTCTAACACAGGCTGTGGAGCCGGTTGTATCACTGCAGAAAGTGAACTATGCAATTATAGAGGAAACGGATACAAACTTCCTGGAAAATGTTCGAGATTGTTCATTACATTAGGAAGTGGTAGAGCATGGAGAGAAGTCGTGGTAGAATATTTGTCATAATTGGGATAAGTATCGCGACCGGAATCGTATGACATCACGATTCCGGGATCGATCCCGCTCCCGGGCCCGTGCATTGGCACAAAAAAAGTAATAAGTTCTTTGAAATTTACTTACAAATTTTAAAAAAACATACCAGCTAAAGCTTAAGTTTGCTTGCTTAAGTTTTTTATAAAATAAATTTATCTTATCTTATCTTATCTCTTACGGGCCAGTGGAACTATTTATAGGTTTTCCTTCGTTGAAGGAAAATATCGCGAGTACATGCCAGGAGAAGAATTTCACTGGCATATTATGTGAATTTGCCAACCGTCGTGGCACCCCGTGGCCAGGCCGCCTGGTATTATAGCCCTGTCTCACAGTCTCTCTATTTCTGTCGTCATGTCAAAATTTTACCAATACCGACCGAAAAAGTTCATTGACCTTGCAAAAAATGTATGGAACAGCTGCTTTTTTTTCACGATTTAGGGTTGGCGTCATAGTAAAACTTGGTCATAATGATGAGTACATACATAACCTTCAGCATTGTTGAACCTTTTTGTTACACGTTGTATAGGTTGGGGTGACAATGTTATAAAATGCGAAAACTCACGGTCAAATCAGAAGTTGCAACTGAGAGAGGAAGTGCTATATCCTCCATGTTGCAACTAGATAGAGATCAAACTAACCAGGCTAACTGAAACACAATATCGGGTCATGACGTTCTTTTGGAGATTTATATATCTAGCAAGGGCTAAAGAATAAGGCGAAGGCTGAATAATTAACTAAACCTGATGACGATGATTATAAATCCAACTGACAATCAAGATTGATTATGTATTATGTATATAAGTATTCTATCAGCTATCTGGTTTCCATAATACAAGCTTTGCTTAGTATGGGGCTAGATGGCGCTGTGTGAAATGTACCCCAATATTTATTTATATTTTTTTTATGTTTAGTTTCCAGGTAATTCCTAAAACACATCAATACTTATTAATATTTGTTGACATTTAGCTATTTTTAATATTTGTAATTCTTTCAAAATAGTTTGACTAATTGAATAATTAATTGAAATGCAAATTTTTATGAATGTAAATGACCTGTAACTAACTGTTACCAATAAAATGATTATTATGATTATTAATACCTCAAATTTTTCGGTGATGTCTCATGCAAGAGAAATCCACAATGTACCTAAAGCGTTCTCTAAACAAAGTCTAGAACATTCTCAACCAACCACATCGTTACTGAATAACAGGTGACAGAGAGCTCGTAACTCTATTCAAAATAGCTTTAAAGGAGGCAACCCTCTATTGTGAAGAGTCTAAACAATAAAAACATGTCTTCATAAAGCATCTGCTACACAGTCTAGTTTACCTACAATGTTTTTAATTTCATGAAGACTGTGTTAAAGCTGTAAAATTCATAATAATTTGTGTAATAAATAAATTATATTTGTGGACATTTCAGACAGCGCCTTCTAGCTTCAAACTAAGCAAATCTTGTAATAGAAACCAGATGAATAGAATGACCTGGGTATGTCCTAAAACTGCATCCAGAACCACCGGAGGACGGGCAGCAGCGTCCTCTTAGTTAACGGTGGTAACACTCTGCGATCCCCAAGCCGTCTACCATGCGTGGGGATTATGGCAACCCCTCCCTATTAAGGGGGAGGCCTTCGTCCAGCAGTGGACGTCTTCTGGCTGATGAGTTAGTGAGTGAGAAACCAGATAGAATACTTATAATAATTATATACTACTAGGTGTTGCCCGCGGCTTCGCCCGCGTGGACAGGTAGGCCCGATATTAGAATTTGGCCTAAAACCATACCGTGGTATACCGTGGTTGGTAACTTTAGAACTCCCTTGCACCTCCCATAGGGGTTGTTTAAAAAATAATAAAAATACGTGTTCCATTATTAATTTATTCTAAAGTTTATTTGTGCCGAGTTTTGAGTGTATCAAACCAAGGAATAGAAAACATGCATGGAAAGTTTACCACCCTGATACACCCCCTTAGGGGTTGATTTATCGAAATTCAGGCTACGCTATGTCTTATTCCATAACTTAGAGTAACCACATTTCAAATTTCATCAAAATCGGCTAAGTAGTTACGGAGGTACGTGGTAACAAAACATTCATATACACAAACTTTCGCATTTGTAATATTAGGATTATAATAATAATAAAGTAAATAAGTTCGTATAGGCTGAGTGGCCAGCCCTAGTGTCAGAGTTAATGTGCCGCCCGAAGAAAGATGACAAAAAATTGCCATCATGTTTTACTTTTTTTAATAATAATAATAATAAAATACGGCGAAATCGCGTCAGTAACGAATCTTGTAACGTTACTGTATAGCACACGCTTTAGCACGTAGCTCTGGCCCTACCAGCCTAGAGTAGCCTTGAGTTTGCATAGTTCTAGGACAGACCGGTTTCTTTACCATGTTTTCCTTCGCCTTGAGCACCTATCTTTAAAGTAATGACCGTAACATTTTAAATAGTACACGATATGTTACGTGTTACCTATGTGATTACTATTAACATGTCATAATAATAAATGTAGTACAATAAGATTGTAAAACGATCATTATATTTAAATTGCATAAGCGTGCATAATCATCAAGGTAAGCGTGTGGAAACTTCTAAAATAATAACTTTTATATACACTTTTATAATTATTTTGAAAAGAGTTCAATTTTCAAAATAAATTCGACACATCTTGATACTTAGTACAGTGGATCAATTTTTAAAAATTCTAAGCATGGGCAAAATTCCACGGGAAAAATGACCCGTTGAATGCGATCCAAAATGTCATTATAGTATGTTTGCGAATCACATTATCTCGCATTTCGCGTCTAGGTCGAAGTATTGTTGATAGGGGACAACCTGCAGATTAGATAAGTGTTATCAGTTGACGACATAGCCCAGTTACGCGCGTGGTCCGGAACGATTTAGCCTAATGCCCTACACGTTTACTGCGGCAAGTAAAATCATAATTCTTCATCTGGTGCGGCGGCGGGCCAAAATGCGCCCCCAATGATATTTCCGCCAGTGCGTGGCAGGTCTTTCTAGACCCACCAGCACTAGGAAAGATTAAAAATTGCTATAAATTTGTGGAAACATAATGTATACATTTTTTTTATATTGTTAGAATGACCTTGAACCCAACTTCCTTAGGTTTCATTTGCCCCGGGATCTGCCAAACAGGAAATGAGCTATAAAGCAGGAAAAGCGGCAGGCTGATATCGACCTGAACCGCACTAGAAAGTATTTTTAGTAGTGATGGGACAGAGAAAAATAAGGGGATATCGAAAATAAAACAGAATTATCGTAAAAGAACTGAAAAATGTTTTTATTTACTTATGCCTGTCTTGGAAACATGTTACGCAAAGGTTTTGGTTGCATTTCCTGCAATATTTTTTTACTTTCTTAACTTTTTTTTTTGCTTGGGTACTATTAAAGGTTTTACGCAGTCTGTCGTAGCACCCTGCACAATTTCTTCGTTTAGCGCTCATCTCAAGGACATGGTCATTGTCCTTAGGTTTTACTTCTACGAATTACCCTATTCTCCAAAATTTGTATTTTTCTTTTATTGCTTGCCATCGTTGATTATATCGAACGCTACGTCAGATCAGTTAGATAGCACAACACTAACTGGCGGGGCGCGCGCTCTGTGCGGTATCGGGTCGCCAGCTGCCTGTTGGGAGGGCGGGCCGAAATAGGCCCACTGCCGCACTCAGCGGACGTTTTTCACCGTCAGTGCGATGGTAGGTCGATAAAAGCCTGCCGTTATGTTTTGATGGGGAACACCTACAATTTTGACCGCAAGATGAAAAATATATTTGTCTCTGTCGAATTTTTACAAACACCTGAGATATTCGTTTCGCACAAGCGAGACGGACAAAGGTTTCTTCGTCCGCACCAGCTGAAGTACCGCGGCAGGCCGATATCGGCCTGTTACGCAGTGAGCGTGTTAAGTTGTATATAGGTACTAATGTGTTGACTCTCGATTCATACTAACTTTTAAATACCAACTGAATCAGAAAACACATTTTTATAAATCAAGAACAATAAACATAGGTACTGATGGTTTGTCTCATGGCAAATAATTTTGGACATCCACATTAAATGTGGGTCCAGTTAACCAATAAAAATACAGAAATAATTTTAGTGGTCAGGCGACCCTCGGGTCCAGTAGCGAGCGGGTCTAGACTTTTAGTAATGATGACTAGAGAGATGTTTATAGAAGAACATGTTACAACACACGAATTACTTTAATAAATTATAGTAATTAGCCTTTTGTGCCCATGAGAATATTCCTTTGTAAAATTATTTCTGTGGTATCAATAAAGTGTTAATGTATTGTATTGTAAAGTCAGTGGCTGTAATCGTAATAAAAATCTTTATATCCACAAACATAAACAGCAAAGTACATAAAATCCGACAAATCTCTTAATTTTTACTAGTTGCGAAAGATTAATATTGTATCATGGTAAAGGCTTAAGACACTACGACATTAGTGATGATGTTTATTATCATCATCATCATCCAGAAGACGTCCATTATTGGACGAAGGCCTCCCCCTTAATAGGAAGGTGTTGTCATAATCCCCACGCTTGGCAGACGGCTGACTGAGGTCCCCACCTCAGAATGTTCACCATCGTTAACGAATAGGGCGCTGCTGCAAATCCTCCGCTTGTTGTGGTTGCAGTTTTAGGACATACCCAGATTACCCAGGTTTCTGGAGATCGCTGACAAGAAGCGCTGGCTTGTCGATCACACCTTTTACAGCGTCAAGGAATTCCTTGCATACGAGTGAACGTACGATTGTACTGTCGTATTTTAAGTAAATTAATTGACATTATATACCTAAATGTGTAATTTTTTAATAATTATAATTATTTTAATTTAATTTGACATGTAAATAATAATTACGCAATAAAATGAATATGAATATGGATCGTGAGATGTTTATCGAAGATAATTTTAAAACGCTTGATGTACTTAAAAATAAAATAGTAAAGTCAGTGGCCGTAATCATAATAAAATCTTGATATCTGTAAACATAAACAGCGAAGTAGGTACATAAAATCCAAGAAATCTCTCAATCTTTACTACAGGCTAAAGATTACGACGCGTCACGTACCATACAACCACATTACGTGTCAACCTCATACAGTTCACGTGTGATTCATCACCGTGACCCACATCACGCTTTACAGTACTGTTAGACCAAAATTAGCGACACTTATTTACCTTTCTCAGTCACTTCTGATATGGGTATTATTTATGTCTTCACAGGCTGTTGTGTTTCCCATAGATTACGAAGTTTCGCAAACTATTTCTGCATCGGTACTCAGGTTTCAATTAGGTTTAGAAGAGATTTAGTTTCTGTTTTCACCGTAAAGCAATCGTAAGTGCATTACATCTCCGCTATTTGCGTCCAGGAAGCTTTAACTCTAATACGAGTTAAATTTCATCTCACTTGGATTGTCTGAACAGGGAAATACAGAATAAAATCCAATAAAGTATTTATTGACAGAATGATGAATGCTGAATCAGGCTTTACGGATAAAGAAAATACGAAAATAAAGGCTGACGAGTTTTGTTTCGTACCGTGGGATTTTGTTTGGTTTGAGGTTGTCTTCTAGGAATATTATTAAGCTCCTCATTGCTGGTCATAATCACAAACGGTCATGACCGAGGAAAGCCGTCAACATGCCATTACAGCGGTCTCGCAACGTTAACAGGCTTAAATGACCGGGGGTAATGACACGGCAGATGCCTTGGATTCGTGTAAATTGTATCTTGTTCATATGTAGATTATGAGATAATAGCTGCAATGGTAGTTATTAAACCCAGACGCGAGTAATACGATGTTAGAGCTAGAGATGCTCGAACTAAGTGCGTTGTTAACGTTAATCAATATCTGTATCGCCGTTATATCATGAATCGTATCAAACGTGGAGCAATTGGAAACTTCATATCCATTTGAGCACAGTATCTGTGCTAAATTAAGATCTCTATTTTGCGAGGTAGTGATGAAAGCATCTCACGCACTGCTGGGCAATTCAATCGGAGCTATTGAGCTGGGGATTAGCTTGATACTCGTTCTATTCACATGAATTCATCGCTGGAACATGGTGATAATATTATGAAATATGAAATTCCAGAACGAACTTCTAAAATAGGGTATGTGATGTTCAGTGAAATTTGTTGGCTCTTAGTGTTTAGACTATTTTAACAGATCACAGACATTGAATAATAAAGTAATAAGTTCAATATTTAGAACGATCTTATGATCCTAATAGTGTAAGTACACGATGTGGTTAAAACAGTGGATACGGATTGCAACTATTATCTATTTAAACAAATCATGAAACGAAGTATGTTGAAGCAAAATTTTTGATTATGTGTCCAAACCTTCCTAAATACGTAAACCTGTTGAAGTCGAATACGACGCCTATGGCAATTTTACTGTGTATTTTACTCTATTTATATTTTTTATGACTTCATCATATTTTACTATGACTGTTGTAGAATTAATGAGAGTTGAACAATCGCGGCATCAACGCCTTCGTTTTCACTCCAACTTAGCAAGCCAAGTCGGAGGCTTTTAGGCGGCAAATCAACTCTTTACAATAGGGCTGACTATTAGCATGACATAATAAAAGTTAAGGTTTTCGTACCTGTGCTGCAGGGGTGCCTTTTGAAGTTTTTTTAGAAAGAGCGTTTTGTATCATTAAGACCACCATAAGCATTTTTATGAGACAAGCGGACCCTCCATCTCATGGTAAGAAGTAGCCGCCACATATTGGCGTTAATTGCTAGTTCCAAAACAAATTGGAGTATCCCATTCGGGTTGCCTTCTTTTATATTATTCTTGTAATCTCCTGACGATCGGGGTTCGCGTATTCCGGCCTGATCCCGTGAAGACCACATTGTATCAGTTTTATTTAATATTATCTAGGTCCTAATTAAAATAATGGATAGGTTTTGTTAATGCGAAAATCTGTTGTTTCTTTATCTTAGAGTTTGATTGATTGTTTAATACTATTGTTTCTTTAATCGCATATTACATGTTTCTTTATGTAATCAAAACTTTCGGCTAGAAGTAGAAAAAGTAACAGATCTATGGTTAATCATATTATGTTTCATACTATTTGATCAAACCGACGTTTGATGAGAAAAATAACGCATGGATGCGTCCGTATAATATGTGATTCGTTTGTCCCAAGTGTGCAAGTTTCAATAAGTTCGCTTTCAAAATTGGTTCCGCTGAGATAATTTATTTCAAGATCTCATATTTTATTTTTGTAATATAATGTGTCATATTCGATGAGCTGTAGCATTATGAAACCTGCGTCTGTGCTATTCCGTTTGATCAGATTCTCGGATGAGAAAGCCACGCACGAATGATTCCAGAACAAATGTGGCAGAATACTCGATTGTTCCAGGAAAGCGAGTTTCCGTGGCAACGTCCAACGTACCACCTGTTATTCAATGTGCAACGGACGACAACGGTTTTTGCACATCTAGGCCTTGGTCTGTCGTCACGTTCAGTGAATTAACCAGGTTTCTAATTGCAGATTTGTGTTGGTTGGGCGCTCTTACTGTATCTATTGTTACATTTCATCAATGAAGTGTAACTAAATGATTCATGCTTCCTAGCATGTTTATTTGTAGTAACGTAAATAAATAATTTAAGGATCTGATAAGAATGTTGAATACAAAACTGTGGTAAGCACCTATATATTTCAAATGTATATAGGTACCTACTTAACTAATTTTGTGTATGTTTTTCTAAACAAGACTAGGATCAATATAATATTATTAAAATCATATTGTAAAACATTGCATATGACTCGAACTCGAAAACTCGCCTACTACTTACACATACTATACATATTAAATAGGTACACGATTGGACTTCTACATAAAATAAAATACATTGCATTATAATGTAATTAACAAATATTCAAATATTGCCGTACTCGCACATCCATTCGCTTAAATATAAATGACCTTGAAAACATCAGATACAACTTATGACAAAGTGAATATTGTACAAAACATAACCTCAAACATAAGTTGAGTGATGAATCACACAATCAATACCAATTTATAAGAAAAACTCGTTTTAAATTATTAAGATTGTATGTGATTGATAAATATTATTCTGCTGATAGATATGCATTCATGTCATAAATCAAATTATCCCAGAAAGTTCGTTAAAATCAGGGTTTCAAACTTACCTGTTAAAGCCAGCAAAACCGCCAAAGCCGCCACACCTGTCGCTCCCGCCCGCACGGACCTCATCTTGTCTCTTTTCAACACGCTATGCGTTTGCGTCCTCATAAACAAAAAACAACAACAGACAATTCAATGCTAACTCTTCAGCGGGTTCTTCTTCAGTTCTAAACAATAAACAATTGCACTCGCGATTTGATACACTTTTTCGTACTATATCTTTTTATCAAGATAATGTAGAGAACACAATTGCACAAGAAAAGTGAGTAAAATTAGGTGGAAAGTTTGAAAACTGTTATTTTTGAATGAGTACTAGAGTCCATTGTGATGATTTAATGTGATTGAGTGGAAGTCCTGGGAGCTGTGACGAGAAACTTGTTTCGTGAGTCGGTGGAGAGGCGGCGAGAGAGCGACGTACGTCCGTCCTCCGCGAGTACTTGGCGATACTGTCGCGCGTTGGGGGCGCCACGCCGCACCGGTGGCCGTGACAGGAAACTTACAGCGTTGCAGAAGGTACGAGCGAGTATGGCGTGCAAGGATCGAGACTAGTTGCGCGCACTTTATTAGGTTATTAGCCTAGCGATGCAGTCCCTGGTCTATGCCAATGCTATACTCCACTCGAGTACCTACCAGCAAAATAATTAAGATGTATAGTAAATCAAATGTTCGCTATTCGCTATTAGTGCACCTAATTCCTTTCAATTTCCAATCTAATCAAGGATTAACTAGGACATACCGAAGTATTGAAATTCTAGATACTTATTGTATTTTTAATCGATTTTTTGTGTTAAATTTTTACTCCCATTTGCTAACATTTAACGTATTTTTTATACTATTTCTTTATTTATATAATTATGTTATAGTTGCTCTTGCTATGTCAAAACAAAGTACTAGATTTTCTTTAAAGCTTAAACAGGAACAAAAATCATGATCTGTTATTACCTGATTCTTCCTGTTTAAGCTTTAAAAAAACATAGAAAAACCATAAGTGTGGAATCACTTCATACAAAAATATTTCAAAAAAGTACTAGATGTACTAGACTTACGTAACTTCATACGATTTCCCCTACAGTCGCCAAAAAACTTTACGATTGACCGATCCATCTACGCGAAAGTTATGAATAACAGAACGTTTCTGAATTTTGTTTCGATTGCCAAAATATCCGCACCTGATGCAAGATTCCCGTGAATTATTTAGGACACTTTCGCAGTATCTTAACAATCTAGTAAGTTATACTGCGCTATTTACAGTACCCAGCATATACCAATCACCCGGTATTATATACCAGACGGAAACTCATAATATTATACAAATAAGATATACAGATAGAGAGATAGAGAGTTAAATTAACTCTTTGTTGCTCACACCAATAAAACATACACACAACACAACGGATTAAATAACATAAATACTAGTGTAATAAATAAGTACATCTTACAGCAAATTTATCTGAATAGGAGAACAGAGGGTAAAAATGTCAAATAAATTTAATGGTAGGCGCGAGCCAAAGAGCTGCCGTCAGAAAATTATAAAAATTGACTATTGCGTTAAACTACTTAAGTACGAGTATATTAGACTGATACCAAACGCCATACTCATCAACGTTGTGTGCCATATTTAAAGACCATCCCCTATACGATGTAGAAATCCAGAAATGAACGATATTTTTATCATTATCTCGCTAGCTTTCCCAAGAGAGTATTATTTGTAACAAACACAATGAATCAGAAAATCAAAATAAAATGGTTTTATTCTGTTTACAATCGCTACAGCAGTCAGCAATACGAGTATAAAGCGCTAACGGTCGTACGAGTGAACGATGCGATTTTAGAATACACATTTCTCTTTCAAAAGTCTCCTATATTCTGTGTTCGCGCGATGCTTTGCGATTTCGTCGCGCGATGGAAATAATGGATCGAATTTCCATCGCGCGACGAAATCGCATCGTTTGCTTTTACTTAATTTTACGACCGTTAGCCAATTAGGACGACGCCTTATTGTTGCCTGTTACCGAATGGATTATAATAGGTGTAAACTAGAAGTTTACAGACTCTATAGGAACAACTCGTATTTATAAATAGTACCTACCTACCTACTACCTAGTACCATCTACTGTTCGCACGGCCTGACACGGGCAAGCTTCGTCTTGTAGATAAATTGACGAAGATTACAAGGTACTTAACTAGAGTACAATGGCGAATGAAATGCTTAGCTTAGCATCTACTGCCTTGCATCAAGCTGGGTATGCTGTAGCACGATCATATGAATTGGACATATCATGAAAAGGCTAGGTTTATTATAAAACGGGACCACTGCCGCACACCACACCACTCCACCCCTGCCACAGCCTTACTGACATTTTGCAATTTGGTCGGTAATCTTTTACTGGTAACCTGATGAGTACTTACAGGGTCCACATTTCAGCACATCTAGCAAAATTAATTAGACTAGTAGTTCGCAGTGAACTAAGAAATCGTGACTCCCATGTCTTCCAAGCTTCTTGACCAACTTGGCTAATATTCGAACTTGACAAAAAAAAATCACGTACTGTTCACGACCTGTTAACTAGACTTGCTTACAAAATTTCATAAAGATTGAAATAAAGGTTCACGAATTATCGTCAAACAAAAATACAAACACAGACTCAGCGACTGTCGCTTCGCGTAGTCAAGAATAAAAACAAAAGATGTTTTTACAAATTAAATATTACATTTTAATACTAATACTTTTCACGCTCGCCATTTCGAAATGAGAGTAAAAATAGCGCCATTATTTTTATTCAAAATCTTAAGCTTACCAACCACTTTTCACGGCACCATTGCGATACCTACGCTAGTAAAAATTACGCCAATAGTGGTACAAAGTTTAATTATTCAATAATCGAGTGCTTCTTGGCATTTTCGTGTAAGTAGTAATCAAATACTCAGCCTTGAGGGTAATAAATCGAGAAACGTCTGGTATATCGTCGGTGGTACATCGCTTTATAACAGACCATAAAGCATTTCATGAAACGATGGCGCCCTTGTATGCCGCCAGTCTTTACATGACATGCCCAATTTGTAAGAGCGCACTACGACATCTACGCTGTTAATGCTATAAAATGCCTAGACATGTGCAGCCAATTTGTGTATGTCTTTCTTTATCATCATCAGTTTCTACGTAAGATAATCACAGCTGAATGTAGGCCTACATTCAGATGCGATGTCTTTTCAAAGTCGTCATCGTGTCGTTGATCAAATTTGACAACCGAAATTTGCGGTAATTATGACATCAACCAGTCAAGCTATTCTACTATTATATATTCAATCGAAATTAATACGTTCATTAGAGCGCTACATTTCATACAACTTAAGGGGGCGACTAATGCCAAAAGTAAGTAAAAGGTGTATATTTAAACACATAGTTTAATGATAAAGAACGTAAATATTCAGATTAAAAAAATACTACAGGTAGGGGAAAAACCTAAAGAAGCCGAGTAACCGAATAGAATTCGGAAAAATGATCTGGTTTATTAAAGAAAAAATTACCAACAAAAAAATACTGTTTTAATTCAAATGCTCTAAATTATCAGCGACAGCACCACAATATTGTTTACGAATAACATAGCCAAACTAATGTTATAGCACAGTAGCCGTTTATTTTTTTTATGTCATGCCTACATTTTGAATAATTAAATAAAACCCCACCCATGCACAAAGCCATCATCATCATCAATTGTATCATGCGATTTTCGACTCTAAACTAATGCAAGACGCGCGGGTGAAATCTGTTATTTTTCTGGCATTAGTCGCTCTCTTAATTACACTTAATAAGTAATTCACACAGAAAGTGAGACATGCCTTATTATTGTTTTTTTTATGCAATGGAATGGCAAGAAGAGTTCCATTCGCCGTTCGCCTGGTGGCTTAGACCTCTGGTGGTAAGCATCACGCCTGCCCTTAACAGTACCCGGGCCAGAATTGTGAACTTGCGAACAAACACCTGGGGCCTTATTTTTGAATCGTACGCAAAGTTGTGCATGCGAAAGGAGCCGACTTTTAAACGATATTGAACCATAAGTGTGGAAACACTTCATGCAAAAATATTCAAAAACTATAGCCAGCGCGACATCTCTCGTCGGGCCTTGGAATCTGTAACGATTTCGGCTTGGGTAAATATTTGTGTTACAAAATTTACAGGTGGCGCTACCAACGCTTTAGTTGGTAGCTTGAAACAGGTTGGGAAATTTGGCATCTAAGGCAGAGACTTCGGTAGCTTAATTTGCAAAGCAGTTGGGACGGAAATCCATTAAATCCATAGAGACTGCTCGTATGAAGGTTCGAGTCCTGCCGGAGGTCATAACTTTTCTTCCTGTTTAAGCTTTAATAAACATAGATATTGAACTTAAGTTTATTCCAAACAATATCGTTCGTAGGTCGGCTCTTTCGCATGCGGCACGCTTGCGTACGATTCAAAAATAAGGCTCCCGCACCGCACTGCACTGCGCTCGTCACCCTAACATAATTATTACATGTCAAAACCAAATTAACCTAAAGACCTAATTGTAATAAGTGGTCTGCATTGTAAAACTTACAAAATCCATTATTATAAGTAATTCATCAGCTCTACATGCTTAATTGTTCATTATAGTTCGATACATACCTAAATGACTATTCGGTGGTACTATTAATTATTAACGTCTAGTCACGAGGTAATATTGAATATTCGTTTATGGTAAATCGATCAAGTAAGTAGTTGAAATTATAGGGGACTCATCAGTAATGACGCAAAATGAAAGTTATCGTACAAGTAAAAGCTATAAATGACCTACTTACATAATTAAATTTTCTGAATAGGTAACTTGTTATGATAATTGTATGTATTGCAATGAAGACAACAGGATATCGCACGCCATGCGATAACAGGGGCGTATTCTGGCTATTCAAATAAATGCAACACTAAGCTAACCTTCCGGCTTATAATGTACGACACGCGTAATGGTAATCACACGCAAAATGTTTACGAAGATACAAATAAGTATCTTAAAAAACTAAAATGTCATTAATGTAGAGTTGACTTACTTAAAGGTTTTTAGCTAGTTTGACTTATCTAACACCTAGCAGTATTTGTAGTGATTTTATGCAGTAACACAAAAAGCATACAATGGTTATCTATCGACCTAAATTTATAAAAAAAACAGTTATTCGCTTGCTTGCCCTCGCTCGTTACATAAAATGTGTTCCTGTTTTCCATGGATCTAATATATCAACTCCTGGGACCTGGGTATATCCTAAAACTGCATCCAGAATCACCGGAGGATGGGCAGCAGCTTCCTCTCGGTTAAAGGTGGGGAGCATTCTGCGATCCCCAAGCCGCCTACCACGCGTGGGGATCGTGGCAACCCCTCCCAAAAAGGAGAGGCCTTCGTCCAGTAGTGGACGTGCTCTGCATGGCTGATGAGGAATATCTCAACACCAATCACCGCAAAAATGTGAAAATGAAAATGTGACCGCAGTCGAAATAGAGATAATTTTGTTGGATATTTTTGGACTTTTCTGTAGTGGTAGGACTCTACTGCAGAGTTCGCCTGAGGAAGTACCACACCTTTGCCAGTTATTCAACCGCCAAGCAGTAGTGTGTGAGCATCACTGTATTTCGGTTTAAAGGGGACCAGAGAAATTACTGGCTATGAAGAGATTTGAGATCTAATATCTCAGGGTGACGAGCGCAGTACAGTGCGGCGCAGGATTCTATTTGTAAGTTTACAATAGGCATGATGACTACAATTTTTTTATTACCTCATAAAAAAGCTGATCATCAATAGAGCCTATCAACGTAAACAAAATTTAAAATAACTCAAAAATAAATAAGTTGTAAGTATTTTAATTTCAAGCTAGACAGAGAGCGCGCTATACTGAGGTATGACGTCAAGCCTCAGGCGCGGCATACAAATGCTATACTAACACGTGCTTTGCGAGAAAGGGATAGAGCATCCCCTCTCTATCCCCACCTAAAACTTTAAACGCTCATATCTCAGAGATTTATCAGCCAATACAATTTATTTTTTCAGTATGTGTAATGTATTTAATTATATTAATCACTAAGCCTGTTATTTGTCATAAATTAAACATTAGGCCACACGCCTATTCTGGTACTGCTACTGTTATGGGCAGGCGTGATGCTTACCACCAGGCGAACGTCCAGCCCGAGTCGTCACTCGAATGTATAAAAAAAAGTGGTCAAAAAATTGTAAACTGTTGAAATCAAACTCTGCCATAGAGTGCAACTCCAAACCCATGATCTGTGGGGTATATTATGTATATATTTATTATGTTCAATCACTTTTGTCATGTCACTGAGCATTTTCCATTTAACTCGCTTTTGAAAAAGCCTCAGGACAGAACGGGATAAATTAATTGAAAGGGGATCATGGCCAGCCCTTGTTTTGACTGCACAAATAATGAAGTTTAGTACGTGTAGTCAGTAGGTCATATTTGAATATAAATAATTATAGCGAATGGAATAAGTATGACTTATTTTTTATATCGTGCAAATGTCAACAAATAATACGGGATAAGCAAGATATGGGATGGCAGCTTATAGTTTAAAGACAAGTTAGTATATGGGCATGAGAATACTCAAAAATCTGCAATTTAAATAGATGCGTAGGAAACCAAACCACATTGCACCGTAATTAGATTAATTTTAATCTGTTGCAAAATGGCATTTCGAGCGTTTTACTTCAAATGCGCGAGCAATCATTTTTTCGTCGTAGTTTCTATGCAATTTTGTGTGAAACTGGCGTCAGCAGTTTTTCATACCACCATACCATATTACCATACGTTTACGGTTTACCATGTTGTTTTTTTTTGGTTTTTTGCTTTACATCTTTGTTTTGACAGCCGTTCTACCTAAGAAGGCCTTTGGGTTTTGGCGGGAACACGGAAAAATCATGTCGTTACATTCAATTATTTTCTTAAACTAGTGTTTTTTCGCGAATTAATGATTAAAAATGGTGGTGTTTTATTCATTGAGTGTTGAATTACGTGCACGAGTGTGGGCAAGTGATATAATGTGGTGAAGCTTATATTTTCGTGTTGTTTCCAAATCTCCGTAGAAGCTCATAGTAAAGTCGCCACAACTTTACTAGGGCATGACTTGGACTCGACTATGACTAACTTCGTGTGACTGACTGTGATTTCATGACATATTTGACTTGGTTTTAGTAAAAAACTTGAAAATTCATTAACGTGTATATATATAATAACTAAGAAAAAAAAAGAAGGCCTTTCGCTTTTCTGTGGCTGTGAAGTTAGGCGCGAGACGCTGCGCAGTAGCAAACATAGGCGTGCTTTTTGCGTACAATCTCAAAGTCTCGCTTGCAGCGCACTTCACAGCCGCCACTGAATCAGTCTGTAAGTAAGAATAAAAATTGAGAGAATTGAGTGCGCACTTATGCTTTTGTGTGAAACCAATCTACTGCTCGTATGGGGTTATTGAGCAAATAGAATTAAAATACTCCCCGTATACCGATATGAATCGCTCTATTAAGCTGCCTCTCTACTCAAATAAAATACGATATCCCATCAATAACGAAAAAGCTAAAAGTTTAATAACTTGATGTTGGTTTTTGCTCTACTTTAATTATTTATTAAGTTCAATAAAATTACACATATTTTTTTATGAAAACGAGTGCTTTTATTTTGAATTTTTTTCAAAGCACTAGAACACGGTTTTTGAAAGGTTATTTTTAAAGGGGCTAGTAAGGGTACGAAAGTCAGTATCAAAGATAATAATCATATTTATAAATAAGACTATACTAGCAGTTAGTATGTAATATATTAAATCCCCTTTCCAAGGCCTCAATACAATTTCGTTTACAAACTTTCGGTGCTGATTAAAAGCCGCTAATGCGGTAATAGACGCCTAATTTTTCAAAATTAAAGGCGTGTGACATTTTGCCTAGTTCATACAAGGAAGTGTGGGAAATTTGTACAATTAGGCCACTTATTGCTTATGGGAAATGTCCGAAGCCTTTTGTTTAAAAGATATTTAAAACTTTTTTTTGTACGTTCCTGAGACAAGACGAGCAAGATTTTCACCTGGTGGTAAGCGTCACGCTTGTCGCTAACAGTAGCAGTAGCAGAATTGTGAAAATACAATCCTGTGCCGAACTGCACTGCGCTCGTCACCCTGAGATATTATAGATGTTAAATCTCTTCATCCGCTGTAATTTCTCTGGTAACATTGCCCTTTAAACCGGAACACAGTTATGCTTGCACACTACTACTTGGCGGTTGAATACCTGGCAAAGGTGTGGTACTTCCCCAGCCGGTCTCTGCAGTAGAGTCCTACCACTACAAAAACTTGGGAACATTTGAAGGATTGGATATAAAAACAACTATATTTTAACATTTAACTTTTAACTTTTGTATAATTTTCTTGTACTGTTTATGAAATGTTTCATTCGTAGAATGTGTGAGATAAGTGTTAGTGGACATGTCCGTTTTTATCTCAATAAATAATTAATACCTATACAAAAATAAGCAAATCCACCCACACATAAACAGCCAATATAACAATTCTTGTATAATATATAATATATATATATTATAATATATAATAATGTATAATATTTTATTTTTTTATTATGGCAAGCCCTAAAGCTATTAATGGGAAGGCCTTCGTCCCGCTGTGGACATCAACTGGCTGATGATGATAACAACCATGCTTTTTGCGGACTTAGTCGGGTAAATTTCATAACATCGACCGTTCCGTAATTTGATTAAGTACCTAACCGAAAGTCAATGCAGTGCAAAAGATTTACCGACTTAATCCGAAATCCTGTAACAAGGAATCCTAGTACAAACGATGCATTAGCGTGTAATTTGGATTACTATCGTAACCAGACGACCTGAAAGTGTAAACCAGCTTTATGCGGAAATTTTGCAACCGAATCCGGCATTAGGGGCTGTGTACACCTGACAACACCGCGTCGTGGTTACTATGACAGCTTCGGCGAGAACGAGGGTCGGAGAGCGACCCCGGCAACTAGAGCTACCGTGAAACCATCGATTTTAAATATAATTACTGCATTACTGCATATACAGGGTTAGTTCTAATCAGTTAGCATCCTTTTGAGGGCATATTCTGTACATCAAAACAAACAAGTTTTACGATGGGGCCAACATTGATATCGCAAAAAAAAAACAGCTTAAATGTCAAATGGCAAATATTTCGCTAGATTAACCTATAACTTTAGTTTTAAATTAATAAAACGCTAGCATTTTTTTATAATTAATTATGAACACTCGAAAAAACACAAGATTTTGAAAATAATACAATGCGGCGACATGTTTTTTTGCGTTCCCGCCAAATCTTCACGACTCTTTTTTTTAATAAAACATTATTTTTTTGGTGTGGTTTGGTCCCACCGTTGAAGCTATTTAGCCATACAATAGTAGCACAATACCCTTGCCCTAACCCAGTGTTATTGTTGACAAGCATCCCTATGTTACACGCCTTTACACGCGTTAGTAGTAGTTTGTACGATTGATGGCTATGACCAAACGATACGTGTATGGTTTCAACCGGTCTAATTCAATAATCACTGTAAAGCTCCGAGCTTAGACATTGGAGATGCCAATAATGGCGATAATCTGCCTACATAATTTTCTACCTATATTGCGGGGGACGAGGTAAAGACATGGCAAACTTTCAAGTAAAGTTTCACACTAATAATATAATATTTATTTATTAAGCAAGGCTGCACCTGGACCTGGGTATGTCCTTAAACTGCAAACAGACCCACCTGAGGACGGGCAGCAGCGTTCTCTTGGTTAACGGTGGTGACCATTCTGCGATCCCCAAGCCCCCTGCCAAGCGTGGGGATTATGGCAACAGCCCTCTATAAGGAGGCCTTCGTCCAGCAGTTTTATTCATCGTCCAGCGGTTTATGGCTGACGACTAGAGGTGGTCGGTGCAAACCATAAACAGTTTCAATACCCAGTTATCAATACAATACCCAATACCGGGTACTCAGAGTTTCGATAACTGGGTGTTGTGAGAAACTAGGTATTGGCGATAACCCGAACCGTCTCAACGTCATCGTAACGAGCGGGAACCAATACCTGCGCGTGCCGAGTACCGACGGGTGACGGACAATACCGATCGTCGCTTCGCAGCCGATGTGATGCGCCCGAGTTTATCCGTAATATTCCGAACGTAATCGTACTCTCCAAGGCCGAAACACGACTAGAGCGCCAAAAGTAAAACTAAAAATGACACTTATTACTGAATCATAAAATGCGTTTTTTGAAAAATGTCAAAGGTTTGAATATGAATATCATTCAAAAGTACAAGATATCACACTTTTTCACTGAATCAGTGCACTTTCCAACAAATTTAATCAGTAATCTTTTTAATTCATAAGCATTTTTATACTTTAAAAAAAGGCGACTCCAACCACTAACTAGTAGGTAGTAAACAAAGATTATTTAGAGCAAATAAATTATTATTATAAAAAGTTTCAACGAAATCATCAAAAAGACATCAACAAAAAATTTACCAAAACCAATCGGTATTTGTACCTTCTTGTGCAACACAGTTATTTTTGTAAAGCGTTTTTTTAATAACAACTGATACCAAATACCTCTGCAGAAACTCAAAAACTACGTTATTAAAGAAACGGCCAATACCTAGTTATTAAAATAAACAGTTTCAGAACACGGTATTGCCATTCAATACCAATACCCGTTTCGGTACTGCAATATACCATACCAACCCACCGCTACTGACGACGAATCAAGGCTGCAATGTTGTTTGTTGGCGCGTATTGAAACGAATTTGATTTTATTGTACTTGTATTCAAAGGTACGAGCCGCAGAATAACTTTGCTGCCGCGCGAAACAGACAACTTTTCACCTCACTACAGTGAGGAGAATGCTATTTTTTTTTCATGCTCTCTTCGTGCTGGCCAGTACGATTATTCTAAATATTATGTTTGCGCAATGACATGAAATAAGTATTACATATGCATTTTCAGTGGACTGGCGGTATAGATAATTATTGAATAGAAAGGTACGAATTTAATAAACTCTAGCGGACAAAATGCACTTTTAAACTCAGTTATCGAATGATAAACTGAATCTGAATTGTTGGTCCCGGTTGTTTGTTCTAGTTTCTATAACGACAACCGTCAGCCATGTCAGAGGCCTTCGGGCGGCACATTAACTCTGACACTAGGGCTGGCCACTCAGCCTATACGAACTTACTTACTTACTTTAACTGAATCTTTCCGAGCTTGTTAGGTGAAAAATAAATTTACGTTCGTGTGAACGCACACTAAGACAAATTCAAAGCACACACAAAGGATGGTCACGGGCCATCTATATATTATCTATTATATAATTTTATATTATACCGATACAGCTAGATACGCTTTGGCTTGCCACCTCCAATGGTAGAAGTATGCTCGAAGGTATAAAGTGACCTAGTTAACTTTCTACAATAGATTGCAAGTACAAAGAGCTGTCAAAGCAATTTTATTTAAGTATGCCCATTTGGCAGTAGATTCTATGTCGAGTCTATCTACTAGGCTAGACTTTATTCTTGAGAAATCTAAGTGCCTATCTCTGTGTGTATTGCGTCAGTAATGACTTTATATTTAGGTACCTACTAGGTACCTACTAGGTACCTATTAGGCACTACATTGTTTCAGTGCATATACACACAGTGCAGTGTTGTGCAGTGTTTATGTACATATTTGTGATGTTTCGAAATCGTTCGATTATGTAGGCTTGCGCTTGACCGCGCCACCTTGCACTCACACTCCCTGTACTAGTACTTACTTAGATATATCTCAGATACACCTTGTATATATCCTCTTTTTCACAAATTAATGACATTCACCCATTTTTTAATGAAAATTCAGGTGCCCGGTGCCCCTCAATGGTAGCCCTCACTGAAGAGAGAAGTGAATAGAACGGAAATGTGACGGGCCGCGCTACTTAGCTGGAATAAACTGTAAATGCGCTTAATGACAATTCTACCAATAGATTCTATTCTATTCTAATTCTATTCAATTCTACCAATGTTTTTAAACTGAGAATACTTCAAAAGACAATTTAAATTGACGCGTAGGAAACCAAACCACAATGCACCGTAATTAGATCAATTTTAATCTGTTGCAAAATGGCATTTCGAGCGTTTTACTTAAAAGATTCAAATGCGCGACCAATGTTTGGTATTTTTCGTCGTAGTGACTATACAATTTTTTGTGAAACTGGCCACAGTGGTTTTCCATACAATAATATTGCTTTACAACATTGTTTTGACAGCCGATCTACGACTACTACGAGAGTAGTTTTCACTTTTCTGTGGACTACTAAGAAGTAGTTTCGCTTTTCGCTTTTCTTTTTTCTGCTTTTCTTTAGTAGCTTTCGCTTTTCTGTGGTTGCCCTAAATTAAAACTTATTCACAGTGTTATGTAAAATTACCTCCTTTTGGCTTAAGGTTTAAAAGACATCTACATTATGTGTACTTATCGGGAGACACAGACTCCTACAGAGAGTTTTATCTGTATATGAGCAAAAAATCTACAGAAAATCCTTTCACGGTAGCGCTGTTGTCTCGGCAGATTACCACCGGTCCAGTGGGTTCATCCCGAGCCACCGATATCGTTAAGGCAACGTGAAATATTGTTGCAAACTTCTAAATATAGCAATACTGAGTCCCGATCATGCATGAAATTAAGGGATGACACGCGATCCGACGGCGGCGGTGTCAAAACTGCCTCTCGATTTCGTAAATGTAAGATTAGGCTGCTATCAATTTTCCTCCTTTTATGATGTTCTATTTTTGCTTGACAGAATTATAGCTTTTTATCCTTTTAAGTGACGAGTCGAGCAAGACGTTCGCCTAGTGGTAAGCACTGCCTGCAACTAACAGTAGCAGTGCTAGAATTATGAACTTGCGAACACAATCCTGCCCTGCACTGCACTGCGCTCGTCACCCTGAAATATTGTATTATTTATATTTATATTTATTATTTATATTATTTCTCTGGTAGCATTGCCCTTCAAACCGTGTTCCAGTAATGCTTGCACACTACTGCTTGGCGCTTGATTATATTGGAAATTGTACAAAACGCTACTTAAACTGTACTTGTAGATCTCTTTGCCGGACTTTGTGTTCCCCGTAACGTACAATATGCGTCTTAAAATCAAGAGTAAGTAAGTAAGTATTACACTCGAGGCGGTATAATGCTAGAAGCATGTTGAGGCGATATAAGGGAGCCGAGAGTGTAGTTATCAATGGCACACACGTTCCATACGACGTTTATAAACGTTTTATAACGTATCATAAAACATGCGATGAAAAAAACTCTTGTTGTTAATAATTTACCACACAGCAAAAACGTCAACCAATATTTGCGGAAAATGGCGCACAAGCCAGCGATGTGCGTGCACGTGACATTTTCTTTAGCCTCTTAAAAACTCTTTGTTGGTATTACTTTAAAAAACTGAATTACCTGGCTACATTAAGAATTCTTCGTATATATGTGATTGTTTTTTGTGAATGCTTCGTATACATACATATAACTTGAAGTGAGGTACATACAAACTTAACTGGGTTATACCTATAAATAAACACCAGTGCTGTAATGTAAAGTAGAAAGCATGCGTTTGTAATATCTTGGATTATGAGCCTAAAAAATAAGACCCACTTTACGAGCAAGTGTGATGAAAAAAATTTTATTTCGCCTTTTTTCTGAATGACCGATTATGAAATTGCTAATTCACCTTGGAAGACATTCCCCCGTCAATTACGCACGCAATCTATTCTCTAACAATGCACAATACGTTGCATCTCACTAATTAAAGTGTCTGGCGCCGACTATACTTACTAACGATTAACTTAAACAGTCGTTAAGTTTACATGTTATAGAAAACATTGTGAACCTGTAGCATTTATTCAAATGGCTGTCGTCTCGTTTTGTCTTGGAAGAGTCGGCTCTTATAATAACAGTAATTATATTTATACAATCAAGTTCATCATCATCAACGGCATTTTTTATCGATTTCAATAAAAGGAGGTTCTCAATTTGATAGTTTTTTTTGTAAGATGATTATTATTTTGGTTGGTTTCTTACACAGAAAAGCGAAAGCCCTACTTCTTAGGTTAGAACGGCTGTCAAAACAATGTTCTAAAGCAATTGTATAGAAAACCGCTGTCGCCAATTTTACACTTATTTGTATAGACGAAATATTGAATATCGAATATTATATTTGTATGTGTCGTTGTTTGTTTGTTTGTGTTGTCGCGTTGTTTGTACGACGAAAAAATGCCAATAATTGGTTGCGCATTTGAAGTAAAACCCTCGAAATGAAAATTGATCTAATTACGATGCAATGTGGTTTGGTTTCCTACGCGTCTATTTAAATTGTCTTTTTGAGTATTCTCAGTCTAAAAACTTGTATATTGGCAGAATTGTCATTAAGCGCATTTGCACCTAATGCCGGCTAGCGTGGCCCGTCATATTTCCGTTCTATTTATTTCTCTCTTCAGTGGTTTCTTACTTCAGAGGAAGTTTCAAATAAATGTTATCGAAATCGGTTTAGTAGTTTGGTTTTTAAATTAAAATAACTGGGGAAAAGAGATCCAGGTAATCGAAATTGAAGTCGGTTTAAATAAAGTATTAATATATTAAATAATAAGCATTATTATTAAGTTTAAAGTATGTATACTAAGAAAAATAGGAACTCACTTTAACACTGCTTAGTTGACTAACGTCATTTAACTTTTACCCAATACATAAATAAAGTGCACAATATAACTAACGTCATTTTACTTCAAGCAACTTTTTAGAGTAGCAGTCAAAGCCTAATATATATAATGCTTAACACACAATCTCCCCAATTTATCACGTAGATTTTCTAAATGTCTGCTCTGTCAATTCAAATCCAACATTGAAACATTTGTTCGGCCTTGGACTTGATATTGAGGTTCAGAGTTGTTCATAGTTACAACTGAACTATACAGGGTGAAGCATATCGGTATTTCTAATCAGAAAGGCGGTTGATCTCGGACTGGACCTGGGTGGGTATGTCTTAAAACTGCGTCCAGACCCACTGGAGGACGGGCAGCAGCGTCCTCTTGGATAACGGTGACCCCAGGGCCGCCTGCCAAGCGTGGGGATTATGAACCCCCCGCCCTCCCATATTACGGGGGAGACCTTCGATCAGTATAGACGTCTTTTGGCTAATGTCTGTAAGTACTCGTTATTGTGACCAGCTTTTACAATGGAGCCAAAAATGATTTCCACATAATAAAGCCACCTTCGACAAAATTTATGAAAATTTGCTCCTTTCTTATTAATACCATTCTGCGTAACCCTGTAAACGGGATGATAAGCTAGTATACAGATTCTGTTATGTCGTCACGAAGTTTCCACTCATTATTATAGATTTTAGTAGGACTCTACTGCAGAGTCCGCCTGGGGAAGTACCACACCTTTGCCAGTTATTCAACCGCCAAGCAGTAGTGCGCAAGCATTACTGTGTTCCGGTTTGAAGGGCAATGTTACCAGAGAAATTACTGGGTATGAAGAGATTTAACATCTAATATCACAGGGTGACGAGCGCAGTGCAGTGCGGCGCAGGATTGTGTTCGCAAGTTCACAATTCTAGTACTGCTACTGTTAGTGGCAGGCGTGACGCTTACCACCAGGGGAACGCCTTGCTCGTCTCGCCGCTTAATTGTATTAAAAAAACCTTGATCGAAGGATACCAGAAGCAAAGTGACAAACCGGCTAATGAACCACGCAACTAAGCTACTTATTGCGTGAATAATCCAAAGCATTAAATATTTTAACTATATAGGGAATACACGGTTTTAAGTTCCGATTCCTTACCAACGACCCTAATTAGGCCATCGTTAATCAATATGGAGAAAAGGCCATGAAAACTTTATTAATTCCTATTGGACCAGATACAAAAAGGGTCAAACAGCCCAAAAGGGTCGCTTAATCAGTTCTGGGTTTCTGGGCCCAGACCGATCCCATCCTAAATATATATTATTGGAATAAACGACTTCCGAACTTAATTGAGCTTGCGGAATTTCGAATACGGCCATAAAGGAATACCGCGCTTTCCACTGCATTAAGAAGTTAAAGATGCGTTGGTTACTGATAGTAACTTGAAGATACACTTACTTCACTAAACAAAAAATTCACAACAAACCATTATTGCTAACGCCAGAACATGTCACGTGATTTTCAAATCTGTAAATTACATAGTATTTTTCATAATTTTATTTTTGGTATCGCACTTTGTTCATTCTTCCAGTGCAGAGTACCTATCTACATATTTTTTTGCACATATTCGATATAATGACGCGAAGTAAGTATAAAAATCACAGCCAATCTCACAAAATTAGTCACGGTGAAGTCTTAGTCATGCCCTAGTAAAGTTGAGGCGACTTTACTAGAAGCTTTGATGGAGTTTTGAAGATAACACGAAAAGTCATGTTTCACCACGTTATATCAGTTGTCCAAACTCACACACATAATTAGGCAATTAATTAATAAAACGCCACCATTTTTCAAACATTAACACTCACACGTTTTGGATAATTATACAATGCAGCGACATGATTTTCCACGTTCCAGTCAAAACTAGATTATATAATAGTAAGCTGTTATAAGTTTCCACAGATTAATGAGTTGTCACTATGAATTTGGAGCATGCAGTAAGCCAGTGATTTCTTTAGCGGGCTGATCGTAGTTTTTTGCACCATGGACACGGTAGTTTGTTACTCCAGGTTTTCCACGGTAGGTCTTCGGCTTAGTCAGTCTTCTTATCGGTGATCACTGATCTTAATCGGTTGTAAACCAAGGCAACAAACGCTCTTTAAGTACCAGCATCTTCAAAATACAGTAACTCAAGTCGATTAGGAGTACCAAATAAATTGTACCAATAAATACAGTGCTTAGCTGCGAGTAACTGCTGGAAAAAGATAAGGCTTTATTCGCTTTTACCACTAATTACGAGATAGCAAAGCCTTTGAGAAAGATTTAAGCGAAGCGAAGTGTTCTTGGTTAATTTGTACTTACTACAAGACCCGTACTCTTTGTACTGTTGCAAATAACAAAAGACAACGTTTCAATAATGTATATTATGTCAGTACCTACTTATCTATTTGCTAGTTATCCAGCTGGATCATTCTAAATAAACCACGATTCTATGAGTTGGAAAATGCGACACTTCTTACCCATGGAGGGAAGAAATGGTATTTATGACGTAGACTTGATTTATTGTGTACCCACCCCTGCGTTTTGTTATACTTTGTCTCGAGGGGAACGAACTCTCTGACTCAAAGAACAGTCTGAGCACTGTTTGATAGGAAGATTCTTAATCTGACAGTTTTTATCCCTTGACTAGTTTTAATCTGATTAATTTTAAAATATGTCGGTATTGATTGGGGATTATACTCGTAATATATAATATGTCGAGTCAAAGTCTCCTTTGATATCCACTCGGATATTTCAATCGTATTTCTATCAGCTCTATGATGTGATATTGAAGCACGAGATAAACCCGAGGACCGAGGAAGGGAGATTATAATCCTGACGTAATTAAAGTTACCATATGTTGAAGCTTATGATAACTTTCTTGGAAGGCCTGGTATTTAGTTTAGTGATAATATATACATTATATGATGTGAATGTCAGCACCATCGTTACGATTTCATTTCTTTCCAGGGTTCTGTGCCCAAATGGTACCTGGACCTGGGGGTATGTCTTAAAACTGCATCCAGAACGACCGGAGGACAGGCAGCAGCGTCCTCTCTGTTAACCGTGGTGAGCATTCTGCGATCTCCAAGACGCCTGCCAAGCGTGGGGATTATTGCAACCCCTCCCTATTAAAGGGCGTCCCTCTTAATAGGGAAGGGTTGCCATAATCCCCACTTGGTCCAGCAGTGGACGTCTTTTGGCTGATGAGTAACTGTCCAACGGGTATCCAACGGGAGCATAATTATGTCTTTTATAACTTGTGTTTGACATTTGCCAGAAAGAAAGAGACCGAGATAGATCGATCGCGTCAGTTCATACACTGCATAAAGTTTACTATCATGCCCGGTAACTTCACTTGCAACATTGTCCTGTACATGGTTTTAGTGAGTTTTTGGCGGGAACGCGGAAAAAAACGTGTCGCCGCATTGTATTATTTTTCAAAACTTGTGTTTTTTCGGGTGTTAATGCATAAAAATAGTGGCGTTTTATTCATTAAATGCCGATTGACGTGCATGAGTGTGGGCAAGTGATATAATGTGGTGAAACGTGTATTTTTGTGTTGTTTCCAAAACTCCGAGGTAGCTTGTAGTAAAGTTGCCATGAGTTTACTAGGGCATGATTAGACTTGACCGTGACTTACTGTGTGTGACTTGAACTGTGACTGGGCGTTTTTCAAAAAAGTTGTACACGTGACGAACCGGAGTTGATTTTTGTGTTATAGAGATTTTGCTGTATTTTCTTTTCTAATTCGATAAAATATACTCTTAATTAAATAAAATTCATAAATGTATAACAGTATTATGTAAAACATCGTGATAATCATATTTTTTTCGCAGGAGTTAGCAGGAACGTGATCCGGTTAGTTACAAAATAAATAATTAATTTAATGAAAAATATGAGTTATTTTGTTAATTAGTTTTGATTATTCAGTAATTTACCTTGAAATCTTAGAAATACGATGATGAAACATAAATAAATCACTTTCATTATTGAGTTATAATATTTTTTCTTTCGAGATCGTCACAGTAGGTACCTTTGACCTTACAAATTTTACATTTCTACAAATTTTAATAAAAATTTAACTTTTATAGCTAACAAATAATAAAAATATGTAACATCAGTGTCTTAAATGAAGATAAATATTAACAAATAACTAAATTTTTATTGAATAGGATTAGTTTTTATCTCTGTATAAGTATGGGACAGTGACTATCTAGAATTCATAAGTGACACACTGGAAAAAGTAAGCTAAGGTTACACTGAAAGAACTAAGCTAAAACGGCGGCTTAGTATACCCTAAGCTGATAACTCTGTATATTCCAAATTTCATCCAAATCGGTTCATCCATTTCGAAGATTAGCGGTGACTTATAATATAATATTAATAGATTTGTTTTTATTTTATCACTAGTCATCTGTTAAATGTAGCCCCAGCCTAATAGGTCCGGAGCGTCACAAAATGATTCTGGCTATACAATACGTGACGAACCCGATGTGACGTATTCATATCAACCAAACTTCAAAAAAATATTCTAACTGTTGTGTTTATTTTAGGGATACATGCGATGTGTTTTATACAATAGTTTATAAACAAAAATGTGATTATGTTACGGCAAATAACTTTATAAACTGCTGCATACCTCCTAAAATCCCGTCACTATCTGGAATTCAAATTCTGAAACACCGCAACACGCCCACTTTCGTCACAGTTTTTGATTACACTGGGGTTTGCTTCAAAATTACAGTTATACTACAGACAAGATTAATATTGCTAGAAATTAAAAATAGCCATATTTTAGGGTAATATTTCGTTGAAGTATGAGAAAACGTATCGTGACTATTGCCGGAATTCCGGTTCTACCATAATCCTGGGACAAAAATTAAAAAGCATTTTGAGGTATTTTTAGCCCAATTAAGACGATATAGAGCTCTAAATCGTATTAATCAGTTCAACATAAGTACGTCTACAGAGCCTACAACAGCGGTGCTACATAATTTATCTAAACTTTTCTGAGACTTGAAAGTTTCAAAAAAGCAGTTGGGACATGCAGATTTTACACTTTTTTGGAGTTTATTTTTATTATATTTTAATATTAATGACTGCTGGGTTGTCCATAACAGTAAATTTGATAACTTAAATATATATTCATTAAATAAATACGCAGTTTATTTAAGTACATTACATACAAAAATTTTAAACAATTGCTAAAGTCCTGGATAAGCAAATGTACAACTTATTTGAAAAACGCCCGACTACGACTCATTTAATGAAGAAATATGTATTCGGCTGAAGGACTAGTATCCATGGCCAGGAAATATTAATAACAAACAAACATGGTTTTAGTTCCGGATATGGTGTCAATAGAAAGGGACATCCATTCCAATTTTCAATATTCAAACAGTTCGAATTCAAATCAGTCGAGCACTGGTTTGCAACTGACGTTTGCGCCATTTTCGATTCCTGTTACGTTTTGCAATGTATTGGCATTGCATTTGGTCGTGACAAGTCTAGTACTAGGTGGTGAAACCTACTGAAATTCACTGAATGTTGCCTTCGTAATCATTTCAATTGTTGTAATTATCAATAACTCGGAACAGCAGTACTTAGCTGAAAGGAGGTCATTGGAAACAACGTTTGCTAAAGCATCATAAAATGTTTATATAAAAACAAATATTCCAAAGAATAATTACATTTACCCTCGATAAAATGTATGGAACTGCAGATTATTTTTTAGCGACAGTTTTATGGAACTTATTCGTTATAATAAGTGTGTACTCACAAATTTTTAATCATATTGCGGTCAAGATTATTGCATCCATAGATTAACTAACTGTTTGTAACTTGGTGCCTAGTTCTGTCTGAAATTAAAAAAAACCCTTATCTTACCACAACTAATATGGGATTTAAAATGTTTTTAACAAAAACACGAATACAAAAATACGGACAAATTAATTTACATCATTAAAATGATCGCTATAGTCAAAACAAAATCTAGACAAACGTTGCCTATCACAGAATAAAGTCACTGTTTTAAGTACAAAAAAAATAAGTTACCATATCTCACCTACTCCATAACTAACACTTGATTTATAATGTTCTTAACATAATTATACACGAATACGACTTATACGACGATCAAACTAATTTTAAATGTCATTCAAATCATCGATGGTAAAAATAGTCTAGGCTAATTTTTGCCTATCACAGATGAAAGTCACTACTGTTAAAATAAACTTTTGGTTCAGACATTTTCATTTCAGACAAGCAACGTCTGTAAATCTACGAATGCATAATTAAAAAACATTAAAATAATCCTAACGCCTAAGTCCAACTAAACGTCGAGTCTCGCTTTTTCCGTTGCTGTCGATAAAGCAGTAGGCGTTTCAATTATTCACAGTGGCTCGCCTCGGCCAACCGCCAGTCTAGCGTCTCGTTTTAAATTATTTTTAAATGATCCTACAGACTTGAAAAAGGCAAAACTAAAAGTTAAATACTATAGCGGGAAGTTAAATTGGTTACATTTCTTAAGAGGCAATATTATAACGATACAAGCTATATTTCGACAAACAATTTGCCGAAAATAAATTATTCCTAATGCTAGGGCATCACCTGCGTGACGTTTTACGACCAGTTATCGGAATAATTAGCGTGCAATAAATGATGCATTAAACAATGCGCTACATGGGCGGCCACACTATCATTTGACGTTGAATATCGCCTAACGTCTAACGACGTTAATAATGTCACTAGTCTATTAGCGCGCTAACACCTGGCCATATCTGCGTACTGTATCAAATACCGCGCTAAATAATGGCATTACACACAGGTGAAGCCTTAGAAGGTGAAGCATTAGAGCATTGTTAATTAACATTATACTTTAGTAAATTATAAATGTACCTACCTAACTATAATTAAATTTGTTTCAAAAGTAATAAAAACATAATGCTTGACACCACAATAATGTAATGTAATATAATAATCTTACGTATTCTTATACCTTGAACATAAATGAATAATTATAGGCCAAATAGATAAGAGAAATTACATTTTCAATAAACCAAAACCAGCTTATATTTTCTTTAACTATTATACTGAGATTTATTTATTTATTACGCAACCTATAAAATATTTTACGAGTAACATAAGCGCACCTATAGAAAACGCTTTTGATTATATACCCAGCGAGAGCTAGATCCCAATCTAATCTAAGCTAGATTTCAATCCTAAGGAAAATGCCGTCACAATTCAGGGTTGCCCCCGTAGTAAAAGTTGTACACAACGATGAATACAATGACCCTCTTTCGGCTCAGTAATATCGTTACGCATAACCCTGTATACATCATCATCATCAGCCAGATGACGTCCAATACTGGATGAAGATCTCCCTCCTAACAGAGGGGAGTGGGGGAGGGGAGAGCCATAATCCCCACGCTTAGCAGGCGGCTTGGGGATCGCAGAATGCTCACCACCGTTAACCGAGAGGACGCTGCTGCCCATTCTCCGGTGGTTTTTGATGCAGTTTTAGGACGTACCCAGGTTAGTAGTAGGATACACTGTATTAACTCAACAACATTATTAATTAATTAAAAAAAATTAAAAAAAAAAAAAAAAAAAAAAAAACTATATTATTGCCTGTATTCTGTTTTGTGTACCAATAACCTAAATAAATTAAGAAAATAAAAATAAACAATCTTGCCATTAATAATAGTAGGTAATTTAAGTCAAACTGACCTAAAATACTAAATTTATGAAACAAATTAATTATTTACCAACATCGCCACATTACGATGGACTATAAATGGGTTTCCTATGGAGTTAGCGTGGAAATAATGGTGTCGGAGGATTATTTATACGACGAAGTCACGCGACCACCACTTCCGACCTACCACAAAGCCTAAAGCATTATAAAGTAGGTAATAGTAAGGAATCTTTTTGTTTTATTTATACGGGAATACTCACGTTTAATTAAATCGGATACCCTGACTATAGTTTCGATCACATCCGGTGACCTTTTATTTACCTTTTAGTGACTTTTTTGGTGGTGCTAAGTAGGGCGCAGTCGCACGCGCTTCGGGCTCTGTTTTCACTCTTTACGGATTCTGAATATTTATTTATCTCATAAGAATTAATTACAATAATTCACTTACAGAGATAACATAATTTGTAGTAAGATGAATGTGCTACTGATCACAGCATGCAGACTTAAACAAGATTTATAATATGTTATATATACTCTTTGAAAAAGGTCACCGGATGTGATCAAACTATAGTCGGAGTATCCGATTTAATTAAACGTGAGTATTCCCGTATAAATAAAACAAAAATGTGTAAATAACCACGTCAGTTTTCATAATAAAAAAGTAAGGAACCTTTTAAATTCATACAATTGTTACCTATAGTTTTTATAATAAACGTGGAGTAGCTTCGGAGTAGTTAATCCGTCTTTTGAAACCCATCGGACATGTCCTAAGCTTTGATTTAATTTTGGTAAATAACTACCTGTTTAACTTAGGGTTATTAACATTATTAGCACACGCTGTTTTGTACACCGAGTCCTTACTGCACTTAGTTATAGAAATATAGGGTAGTCGCCATTGCGGCCGATCGATAAAGAGGTCACTGTCAAAGAATATAGAAAAACCGGTCAAGTGTGATGTGGACTAGCACATCTAGGGTTCCGTACCGCTCCACAACACTACTTTATACTTTCAAAAAACAAGTAACTTTAAAAAAAAAACTACTTCAAAAAATTAATATGGGACAGCTGATATTTTTTTCGCGATTTCAAGGTTGGCTCCATGTAAAAGCTGTTCATAATCATGAATACATACATACCTTTCAGTATTGTTGAACCTTATTGTTACACACTGTATAGTTACTTTATTTCTTGTGTGCACAGAATTGTATTGTAAGTCATTGTGTATGAACTTCTATTGGAAATTGTACTAGCTCTTACTATTTCTAGTTTATAACAGCCAGACGCGACCACTGGTGCATTCATGTGAGCTCCTAGCGAGCCGTACCTATTGAACCATTCGGCTGTGTCGCCGGCCTGGAGTTAATGGGAATACTAACTTGGATATTAATAGAGTAACTTAATTAATATCTAAGCTGGATATCGTTTCTGGGATTGGTAAAGTTGTAATCGTTTACAGTATTGGTTAAACGTACATTAGTGACGTAAACGCAACGTGACAAAATTACCTTACCCAAACATGTTTTATATGCGTTTTCAGACTTGTCACAACTTACTATCAAGAAAATGTTCAAAATTAGGACTTATGTCTAAAAATTCAAGCCCCAGCAACAAACTTTAGATAAAATATATCTGAAAATGACTTATAGAAGCTGTTGTTTTGCATTCCCGCCTTACACATGCAGATATACGCAATTACTCTCATTTTAATTAAGGGCCAACCTGGACATCGAAAAATAAACAGATATTCCATACAAAAACTTCATTTACCTTGGACAAAATGTATGAAACAGGTGATATTTTTATCGGGACATTCGGGTTGACCCCATAGTAAAAGTTGATCGTATAAGTAAGTTCGTATAGGCTGAGTGGCCAGCCCTAGTGTCAGAGTTAATGTGCCGCCCGAAGGCCTCTGAGTATGATGATGATCGTATGAGTACATATAACCTACGTCTGTAAATTTGGAGTGTATGCAAAACAACAGCTTGTATAAGTACTTAATCTTATTTTCAATCTGAATCGTAATTTTATAAAAAAGAGGTTCCAACAAGCAGACAGCTTGCCTTAATGGTGTTGTCGATGCGTTGCCAAGCCACATATATGATTTTATAAGCAATTTTAACCGACTTTAAAAAAAGAAGAGCTTCTCAATTCGGTTGTATGTTTTTCTGTATGTTACCTCAGAAAGCTCCGTCATTTATAAAACGATTAGAAAAAACTTTTTTAATTTGATTATTTACCGTGATTATGTTGTTGAGCTCGTTTCAGCTCCCAGGCAGTTGCATGCGCCATGTCCACAGCCAGACACAAAATCCCATAAATAATCAAAGCACTGTACTCAATGAAAAACTGTGATAGTTTTAAACAGGGTTTGACTTTTTTTAATGCAATGAAGACGAGAAGAGCGAGACGTTCGAATCGTACGCAAGCGTTGCGCATGCGAAAAGAGCTGACCTTCGAACGATATTGTTTGGAATAAGGTTCAATATAGTTTGAAAGTTGTCTCCGCTCGCATGCGCAACTTTGCGAACGATTCAAAAATAAGGCCCGTAGTGAGCATCACGTCTGCCCATAACAGTAGCAGTGCCTGAATTGTAAACTTGCGAACCAAATCCTGCACCACACTTCATTGCGCTCGTCACCCTGAAATATTTTATGTGAAATCTCTTCACGCCCTGTAATTTATCTGTTCAATCCTTGAAACAGAAACACAGTAATACAAACAGCAGTAGTATGCAAAACATTACTTGACGGTTGAATAAAACTTTAACCGTATAAGTACTCGACAAACGTTAAAAAGCTAAAGCACACTTCCAATACATGGTGTCCCCTTTTCATCAGGCGGCCGATGTTCATTCCCATGCATACAAATCACATCGTCGCGTCATTTCCATCCCTCCCCGCTTGTCATTCACATGTCACCGAGTGACAGGCGCCGACGTCGAGCACGTGGTGTTCTCATATTATTTTATAAAAAAATTGACATCGGCTTTATTTGTATTACAATTTCTATCTTGAAACTCGCAAAGTTGCATACGAGGATTAATTGGATGGTTGTCTGTTCGATTTTCCTACGCGTTATTTTTACTAGAGTTAAAGTCTATGCTTAAAGTTGAATAGTTCAGTAGATAGGATTAGGTAGCCAGTTATTTGATCGACAAGCAGTAGTGTGTAAAAATTATAGTGTTTTAGTTTAAAGAGCATGTTTCACGTAAGGCAATTTAACATGAACAAAGTTCAACAACAGATATGAAAAATCGAAGTGTTAATTATGCCATAATTAATTGTGTACCGCAGATAAAATCTTTAGCAGGTATTTTCAACCGACTTCTAAAAAGGAGGTTCTCAATTCGACTGTATGTGTTTTTGTATAATTTTTGTTTTTTGTTTTTTTTTGTACCCACTGTTACGCGATTACTCCGCCAATTATGAATTGATTTTAATGATTCTTTTTTGTTTGCTAGGTCACACTTCAAAGTTGATCTCCTAAAATTTTGAGTTGTTGAGTTTTTTGGTTTTTAAATCAAAATAGCTGGGAAAAAACATCCAGGTAATCTAAATTGAAGTCGGTGGTTCCTTTTTTTAAAGTACCTATCTATTATTATCTAGTAAAAGTGTTGAAAAAAGTGTGCTGTTTTATGCCTTTTTGAAACAAAAGATGTAAATAACGGTAATTTTAATATTAATATGTACCTACGTAAATAAATATGTAAGAGAAGTCCTGCCTTCTTAGATTCGATATATATGCTCTGAAATATTTCATCTCTCTTCTATTAAAATTACTTACTTGATCTTTGAAGTTGCGCAACGTAGTTTCTCAGTCATAACACAAAGAGATAGAAGCAAGCGACAAATTAAAACAATTTAATCGCCATCCAAACAGAACAATCGCTTCCCCCAACGATTTAGGACAATAGCAGTTAAGTCAAAAGCTAAACACGTGTCAACTGTCGCGACATCGCTTTTCGAATCAACGAGATTCGTAATAATATAACTGTTTGATATGAAATCACAATAGGGGTTTGACAAAGCGATCTGCCGAGTACGATGGCCGTGACGAAACCGCGCACCCTGTATGGCTTCTAATGTCCATACGTCATGTTACCCCATAGGGTGCAGTGGTGCAATGGGGTGACTGTCCAATGATGTAAAAAATGAAATCAAAGCGCATCCACTGTTATTGTAGCGTGAAATATACGAATATTGTTAAGCTCTTGTGCCTACGTTGATGCGATTATAGATCGAATAATAGGCTTCAAAAAAACTGACTACAATTTTGACTACCTGGATGACATCTTCATAATTTTCCAGTTTATTTTTTGTATTTCAGTATTTTAGTTTTAGTTACATAAGTACTGAACCGATTTTGATAAAATGTATATGGGACCACCTCTGAATATCAACTACTAAATAAAATGTAGGGTTTGTTTTTACTAGGTAGGTTTTATTTAGTTGTTAGTTAGTTATAATTAAATTTTAGTGTATAATTGTATTTTATTTGTAAATAAACTAAATAAAATAAAAATATCAAAATCAATTCATAATTGGCGGAGTACCTAATCGAGTAACTTACAAAAAATTATTATAAAAATACCGGTTGAAAATGTAATTTAGACTTTTTTTTATGAATATGACTGATGCTGTTGGCCTCAGATGGGTTCTACACCGGACTTTAGGCAAGCGCAAATGGCGCTCGGCCTAGTTTAGGTTAAAGGCGACTAGCTCAAGAGCACCTCAGACGTGACATTTAGACGTCAGCAAACATTATTTTGTGTGTACCATTGAGATGTGAACACTTAACTTCCTATTATACTATTTGGAGAGAGAAACGTTTCAAACAAAAAATTGAATAATGATAAGCCACGATGTCACCAAGGACATGACGTCGATCTAGAAAAAAATGCACTCTATAGTATATCGTGTAGGCAGTGTTATCTACACTGTGCCTTAAAATTATCTAGATTTTAACTCACGGAAAACGATGAAGTTCATAAATGTCGAGCCAAATCGATTTATTAACTAAACCATATCGCCAAACCTGTCACTTACTTATGAGCTTATTCTGGAAAACTCTAGTAAGCTTAGCTAAAGCCTCAATTTCAGAACTTAGGAAGTAGGTAAAAAGAACAGAATCCATGTTTTATCTGAAAGCATTTAAACATTTACTATTAAATCATCATGATTTTTCTCTTTACTCTTTTCTAACACACCATACGGTTCAATGTAAAGGAAAAGTTTATAACGTTTTTAATCCATTAAGCTAGGGAGCGAAACTGCAGCAAAATAATTGTTTGATTTGATCGGAAACTTGCCGCTCAAGTAACTTATCTCCTTTCAGTGTTGCTCAAACGGAAAAGGGTTATTGAATTTACTGAACTTACCTAATTTATTGAACTAACAAAATTCCTTATCGTGGCGTACGTATAGCTCTTACGGTACGGATTTGATTCGTACTGTCTATTCAATGAAAGAAAGAGACAGATAATATATTACTCTGTTTTTTAATTTTGTTTTCTTAATATATAATAATCAATATTTAACTTAATAAACCTAGAACTAAGTCTTACAGGGACTTTCTCGCTCAAGAATCTCGCGTTTGGTTTAGGCACAAGGAGATTAAGGCACACTGCGTTTTAGGTACGCAGCGCACAAACGAAATGTCCACCCAATATCCAATATTTATTTATTTATTTATTATTTATTTATCAACTAACCACAATCAGACACAGTGTAGAACTAGCTGTGTACTTGCATTCATAAAAGATAGTAAGGCACTTATTAGCGTGAACAGTTTGCCCTTTGCGAGCGTATACACATAGCACGTCCTAACACGTAATTAAACTCACAGACCTACTCTAGATAAACTAGAGGTGCTTAGTATAGTAACCCAACATCTCATCGTGTAAGTTCAACTCATGAATATGCAACTCACAAGCAACCGGACTCTAGCAAACTAATATTGAATGCGATGAGCTCGGAGCTCTGGGAGCTTGTCACTAGAGCCTAGACCGATTTGCTGGTGCAGAGCTCTTCTGGCATAAGCTGAAATAATACATTTGTTTTGTTTTTTTGTTTCGGGACGACCTTGCGGCTTTATATTTCGCGACTCTTTGGTAAATTTTTCAAACTTACACTAGCTATCAATCGTGTATGTTCGTCCGTCACTTGATATCGGGTGAGTTTTTTTTTTATACGGTCAACTAACGATACGAGCAAGACTTTAACCTGGTGGGAAGCGTCACGCCTGCCACTAACAATGGCAGTGCCAGAATTGTGAACTTGCGAATACAATCCTGCGCCGCACTGCACTGCGCTCGTCACGCTGAGATATCAGATGGTTAAATCTCTTCATACCCAGTTTTTTTATCTGGTAGCATTGCCCTTCAAACCGGAACACAGTAATGCTTGCACACTACTGCTTGACGGTTGAATAACAGGCAAAGGTGTGCTAGTTCCCCAGGCGGACTCTGCAGTAGAGTCCTACCACTACAAAACCGTTGTGAGAGTTGTGATAACAACTAGCCTGTCTAGCATACAAAACGAATACCACAACCGCCCATGGCCGACGTGGAAGTCGTTAAATCGACTCCGGTCCCAAGTAGGCCGCTACAGGAGTAACTTGGTCAAGTCGATCCTTGGACGCCGAGAGAGCACAGTGCGACTGCGGAGCCCCTACGCAGACCAAGTCGCACCTACTGTCTTGTCCTCGGTGTCTAAGTTCCTGCACCTTAGAAGACCTGAATGCTATCTTGCGGCATCGTTATCAGCCATAAAACGCCCACTGCTGGACGAAGGCCTCCCCTTAATAGAAGGGTGTGACCATAATCCCCACGCTTGGCAGGCGGCTTGGGGATCGCAGAATGCTTACCAACGTTAACCAAGAGGACACTGCTGCCCGTCCTCCGGTGGTCCTGGTGGCAGTTTAAGGACATACCCAGGTCCATCTATTGCGGCATGTTAGTGGCCAAATACTGGGAGAAAGTAGTATAATCGTTATTTTGTAAATTATGTATAGACTCTATAATTATTGGATTTGGATCATCAACTCGAAGTAAAAATATCGTAACTTACGATTAAGACCGGAGTTTTTTTTAAAATCTATTATAGGATTGCCAGAGCACACCAGGTTGACTGGGTGGAATATTGCTAACCGCCCATCGAGGCTAGGCTTAAGCCCAGTAGGATGTTAAAGCTGGAAATCAAGGAGCGTTCCTTTAATAATACGGGCTGCTCACTCAGCGCATGAAGTGTGTGAACAATATTTCCAATATTTGTCACCTTAAACATCGTTGCAAAGTTTTTTGTTATTTTGTTTCAGAATTATTTCCGAGGATAAAGTCATACCGTGCCCGCCACCAAGTCAGCGCGGAGTCTTACAAGAGCATCGCTCCTGTATAATGCAAATTGCGCACAAACAGAAGGTGGGCTGACGTGGCTTGTGCCGGACAGATTAAACCGTGGCTACCTGTAAACTCGCTATTACTACCTGTCATTATATTTTTAATTTAATCTGACATAATCATAATTATCTATATAAAATATACATTGATGAATCTAATTAATTGGTTAATTTCTTGATATTGATTGTTACAATTATTAGAATATTATAAACGCATGATATTATTTTAAGTTTCGACATTATTGTATGTTCACAATGAACTAAACTGTTGATACTCGGTAGCAGCTACCATTAATTAAGACTTATATTACACAGTTAATTACAATAAATATATTCTGAATCTGAATCTGAAATCTGAATCTGAATCTGTCGCCATGAAGGAGGTACAGAATCAGTGAGCTAATTAACAGGCTGATTATAATTATAATCTAATAATACCACGCTGGCCCAAATTAATTGCTGGTTGGGGATAATTTCTTACGATGTTTTCCTTCATTGATAATACGCTTTTTTAAGAAAGAAACAACCAACTTCAATTTCGAATACCTGGATGACATATTCATATTTTCCAGTTATGATGATTGGTTTCAGTAATTTTGATTTCAACACCAAACTACTGAACCGATTTCGATAAAAGTTATATGGGACCACCTCTGAAGTATCACCTACCAAAAAAAATAACCATCATAATTAATTCATAATCCGCCGCGGCGGATTATAATTGACGGACTTATCGCATAACATATACCAGACCAGCGCTGGCTGTTCGCAGCCAGCATTATGCTGAGTTGGAACCGGTTTAAGGCGAAAAACTATTTTGTACTGTTTAAATTTGTTATGAGTTTATATTGTCTTGTCTTGTGTACAAAATGTGTTTTTTCTACAAATAAAATATTGTCTATTGTCTATTGTCTACATATATATACAACGTATAACAAAAAGGTTCAACAATACTGAAAGGTATGTATATACTCATCATTATTAACAACTTTAACTATGGAGCCAACATTGAAACCGCGAAAAAAATATCAGCTGTTTGGACAAAATGTATGGGACAGCTGATTTCTTTTCGCGATTTCAGGGTTGGCCTCATAGTAAAAGTTGTTCATAATGATGAGTACATACATACCCTTCAGTATTGTTGAATCTTTTTGGTACACGTTGTATACAAAAAAACATCCAGAAGAACTTTTTTGAAGTCGGGTGAAAACCATCGCAGCATCTCAACAGACGCATATTCAACAAACCTAAAAATAAACACAGGACACAGGGAATGTTGGAATATTTCACCCAAATCCTGCATAGGTTTATGTAACTCAAGGCAGAAACAGACAGCAACTAACCAGTGGCTTTGCCTTGCACAGATTAAACCACGCGACTACACACATGTCGCAGCCAAATTGCAGATTTGCCATATTACATAACGGCTAGGCATTGTAAAAACGGAGCCGTTTTGTAACTTTTACCCGGATTGTCGTTCTACAATATGGGCGACGTTTAGCCGCATTGTAACCATAATTTAAAAAATATATATATTTATTGAGACTAAACACGGTCAGGCCAATTACATTAGCATCTCACAAAATTAATTATAAACAAAAAAGTAAAATAATAATAACAAGGGAATACAATACAAAAACAGTAGCATTACACTAACGAAATAAATCAATAATTAGTAAAAATATAATTTATTGAGTAAAATGGTACTTAGTAAGTAATTAGTAAGTAGTTTAAAATATATAAAAAATATATGCTTGGTTATCAGAGCACAGCGCCGCCGCGCCGTGTCGGAAATTTGAACTAAGAATACCAAAGCGGCGGACTTTCGTACAGCCTTAATACAATCCCGCTAATCGTTAACGTGTCGTCATACAAAACGGCTCCATTATTTAAAATGGCTAGCCGTTATGTAATACGTTCATTTCTGGAACTCGGTGGTCACACATCTACACGCATACATAAACATAGCTTAGGTAAGTACATATTTTGTCGCGATGCATGTAGTTTTAAGCTATCATACACACTAACCCATACTAGCAGACCTAATAGGTACTCTAGGTATGAGACACGTTTCTTTTTTTAATGTTTATGTAGGCATGAAGGTGAAATTATAAGAATAAATAAAGTAAATTATTATCGGTGGAGTAGCAAAATTCTACTTAGAACGGATCTCCCTTGTTTCGTATAACAACGTTTCCTATAATTTCACTTGATATAATTTCAGTTCATATAAAATCTGTTCGCATAATTATTCATTTCATCTAATATTTATTTATTATAATTTTATTTTGCATAATCATTCAATTTACCAATTTTTTTTTTTTTTTATATTAATTCATTTCACATAATTGTTCACTTTGTATATTGTATGATCAAATATTCATTTCGAAAAATTGTACGTGACCTAATATTTATTTAGCTGGTGCATGTCGCCTGACTCGGTTCTGTCAGTGGAGGAGACTCCGGGTGGGCTCCCGCCAGAAGCTCAAGGTCGCCTCTGAGTTTCGCTTCGCCACAACCGGCCTTCGTTACGCTACGGAGGTCGCCGGCTTGCTTCGCCTGCCACCTACCACCAGCTTCTTCGTTTCCAAAGATATTTCTCCTGAATGATAAACTAGATCTTATTAAATCGGATACTCCGACTATAGTTTCTATCACATCCGATGTCGGTCGGTCGGATGTTGTCGGTCTTCGGTCGGTCCTTCGGTCGGAGTATCCGATTTAATTAAACGTGAGTATTCCCGTATAAATAAAACAAAAATGTGTCAAAACCACGTCAGTTTTCATAATAGATCTTATTAGGCCAGAGTAAATAAGTTTTTCAAAGTCTACGGCTTCATCTTCGATCACATCGTCGCGAACTTATACGAACATAAACAAAATCGCCTTAATCTTATAACGTAGTCACATAACTTTAACCAAACAAGAATTGTGTACCTTCATGATATCAAACTCACTATAAAATGTATAATGTAAATACGTGAAAAACGGGATGTGACTTTCAGACAGTATCTACTGTCTGAAAGTCACATCCCATTTAAAACTCGTACAAGCAGCTCTTAAAATCTATTTCAAGAAGTGTAAGTTCAAAGCGATATGCACTCTCGGAATGCCTGATATCAGATGTAAGCTCAAATTACATTACTCTATCAAAAGTTGGAACTGTACGGAACATTTTACCTGCTCATACAGTCGAAATAAACAAACATAATCGTAGCATTATCACAGAAGCATGACATCAAAATACATTCCCATAGTACAAGATCTCTTCGGCGATCTATAAATACAAGGTAGATAATATTTAGCTGTAGCGCTCGTGACATAGCTCGACTAGATATTTCTAAAAGGACACCAAAAATCACGGACACTCTTCAAATCGGTGACCGCGAGTAGTATTTACAACTGAGCGTTTGACGTGGCGGGCACAAAAATCTTCCACCCCATCTTAAAACGTGCATGTTTCAAAAGTTATTTTTTTTTGCTTATCCGTAAGAGGTACGAGGTCTTACGTCTACATTATACGTGGTTTCGTTAAATATTAATTAAAATCTTGCATTTAATGATACCTAGCCGGAATAGTTAATCCTTGTTACATCTCCGATCTTTAAAAATTGTATCTCGATTGTTGAAAACACAAGATGAATTAAATGTTCCGTCACCACTCCACGTTTATTGAAAAAGGTTCAAATTTATTTATTCCCTAAAGTACATGTAAATAGTAATCAGCTTATCCGCTTGTATGAGCAGTGCTGTAACTGCAATCTCACCGGCGTGACATCGGAGTGCAAGTCGAGACTCATGAATATGCATCTTACGAGCAATGTCGGACTTGTAGTAAACTTATATTGAACGTCGCAGCGTGGCGGGCACCGCCCGGCGTGTCGAGTCGTCGTCTATTTTCCAAACTATATATACTAGCATCGTCGGAAGCTTAAAGAAGATCAAACGTGGTGATAAATTGTGATCACTTACTTAATTCTGCATTTGTTTCCAGGACCTCCGAGGGTCTTGGAAACAAGGGAAAGCCATTGGCTTCAGTTCATCGCTGTCTTTCACCAGCTGCATGGCGGCTTGGAGTTCAAGCAGGTCCAAATGTACGGCGTTTCCAGCGATATTTCCAGGGCTTTAGTCTCTAACTAATATATTCAAACATGTTGTTCCTTGTATTCCCAGTTGAGACGGTGTTCCATCACTGCGCCTTGCGCCGAGGCCACGGGTACGCTCTCGCATTCGTCCGTGACCTCGACAGCGCTGCCCTTTCGGGCCCACCACGGGGAGCCGAAGCTCCTCCCGCACCGATGACGATGTGTCGGAACACCAGACACATCGTGCATCCACCTCGGAGGCCATGCCAGCGAGATGGGCGCCGGACGGCCCCACGTCCAACGCCCTGGCCTCCATGCGGCGGGTCAGGTGAGTGGCCCCGCCGCCTGCCACTTCGGCCGCTGGGAATGGGGAGCTCTGGCCCCTCTGGCCTGTCCCCATCCCGCAGCCCCACCACGACACACCCGGTGGGTGCCCCCTCAAGGAAAGCCCTTGATGAAGCCACCACCCGGCCGTCCCTCCTCGCTCTCCACTGTGCCCTCTGCTGATCAGAGGGACACGCGGAGAGCCCTCACGTCCAGACCAGGTCCGGAACCTCAGTAAGGGCCCAGCCACCACCGTGGCCCTTGGGAATGGAGAGCTCTGGCCCCTCTGGCCTGTCTCCATCCCTCAGGCTCGTGCAGTGGCCTAGCCCCCACCACTGTGGCCGCTTTCGCGGCCCCACCTCGGGTACCTCTTCGCTTCACCGTGGTCCCCCGCCCACGGCTACTAAGCCCCCCCCCGCCCCGACAAGGCGGGTACCCCCAGGGGGGATGCTAGGACCAACCTGTGTTATGGCGTAACAATACCCTCCGCCGGACAAGATCATATAATGCACACAACATAAGTTGCTTAGAATAAACACTGATAAACCTAAATTATGTTGGGTAATTTTAGGAAAAACTAAGGGGAAGGGAGTGTAACTGTGCATGTATGTGTGTCTGCATCAACTCCGCGATACCAAAGCCCATAAAACTGTTTGCAGCATGCATTTAGAATATGTAAGCATTATCTAATTAACCTAAATATGACCGAACAAGTCATCATACAAGATGTTTTTGTAAGATACTTGATCTTAGTCGAAGTGTCTATTAGATTTCTATAAGACTTGTAGGCTTATAACTCGATTACTGTAGGAATATTTTGCTACTTGGGACGCGTAACTGATAATTTGTATGAATCGGCAAACCTATCATAGTACGACCTCCGATATTACTCGATAAATGTGTACTCACCTATTAGGTATATATCCAGTATAATCAAACTTCTCTATCTACAGTGACAGAAACAATCACCACTTAAAGATAAGGGGACAATCGGGGACACACGCATCAGTTTCCATTACAGCAGAGGAATTAAATCTGGCGTTCACCTCTCCCGATCTGCTAATGGATTGTGCTAATTTAAATTGATGTGCAGTATTGAATCATGTAGATTGATCGATTTTTGTATTCCATTGGGGTGGACATGCGGACGAGGGTTCATGTGGAACCGTGCATGCTAATTTGATGAATGCTGGACTTCCAAGTCTCTTTCAATGCCAATAGGGAATATGCATGTGTTTCAATTATTAAAAATAATATGTTAAATAGAGAGTTCCAAATCTGATGCTTACGTCAAAAAATATATTAATCGGCCGGTAAAGTTCTGAAATATAAATGTTCAAAGTTTTTGGGACGGAGTCAACAGTCCCTTACTATCAAAACACGTGCATAGTATTATATAGAATTTGTTTGGAATCGTGAACTTTGACGTATTAAACCTAGTATAGTGCTCTTCTTGTCTAACATGAAACTAAAATGTTTATAACTTCGTTATTTGTGCACATATTAAAATTTTACTTTCGATGCTTTGTTTTGTTGCCAGTCAGCTTTTTTGTGAGTCAATAAAATAACACATGCAAATTCCCTATTAGACGCATTATTGCAGAATAAAATGTAAGTGTACCTAAAAATCGTCATGGAGCTTAGCTTAGATTAGCTGTGGAGTATATGGGAGTTAGATTGTCTGGCTCAGATAAGGAACGTGGTTTAGTAGAAGTAGAAAATCTGATAAGTACAGGGGATACGAGTATGGACCTTGACTAGATCCTCCCAAAATCACAAGGAAGCTCTTACTGGTCATTCTTCAGTATTGCGATCGGTCTGGAGATGCATTTCGGATGAGTTATTGCGAGTGGCATTTACAACTGAGTGCTACCGTAGGTCGTTTGACACATTAAAATCGAGGGAATCCTAAAATTATAAATGCGAATGTTTGTCGATGTGTGTGTTTAATTATGTGTATGTTTTTTACTCCTTCACGCTGATACAGGTCAACGGATTTGAATGAAATTTGGTACAGAAGTAAATAATAATAATAATAATAAATAAATCATTTATTGACACACACAAATGGCATACAATATTGAATACAGTGCATACTTGTAATAATGGCTAATTAATAATAGATACTTATTGGACCTGGGTATGTCTTACTGCAACCAGACCCACCGGAGGACGGGCAGCAGCGTCCTCTTGGTTAACGGTGGTGACCAGTCTGCGATCTCCAAGCCGCCTGTCAAGCGTGGGGATTATGGCAACACCCTTCTATAAAGAGTCCAGCAGTGGACGTTTTATGGCTGACGACGAACTTATTGAGATACATAATAAACACGTATATATTAAAAATTAGTAGGTAACGCCACAATTATTAAAATGGTAGTGTTAGCACCCGAACAAGAACATTATGTATCTCGGGTGCTAAAAAAGAGGTAGCTCATACATTGAAATAAAACAAAAGCTACTTTTAATCCCAGCAATTGCGAGTAAAAGGCTAGATGACTGATGTTTATATCATTGAAACCAATAGCTTTGATGAAGAATTTAAGTAAATATAATAAATTTACTGAAAAAATAATTTAAATCGGTTGATAATGTTCTGATATATGAGCGTTTAAAGTTTTTGTTAGAGACAACTCTGTCCCTTTCCCACAAAACAAAAAATGACATCACGCCTTACTTGTCAGAATAGAATTTATATGGCGTACAGAGAAGTGACGTCATGATTTGCCGTTTCTTCTCTCTGTCTAGCATGATATTAAAATGCTTATAAGTTGCTTATTTTTGATCAGATTTTCTTTTTCTTTTCATTAATCAGCTATATTTATGGGACACATTTTAATAGGGCAATAAAAAAAATCTAGTCATCTAGCCTATCGTCCTAGTCATAGAGAAGAGTATGGGCCTAGTTCCGTGTTCCGCTCGCTTTTACAATGTTGATCTACAATGTACAGTGCTTTATTACTAGATAATTGTCGTGAGCTTGAACTGTCTTAGTCAGTGTGCATTTGATAGAGTTCCCACAATAGTTCCAACGTATGAACTCTAAGCTCCCCTTTACGTATTCAAATCCCCACCAATGCAAATTCAAGAAGATTGAAAATTCAAACTATTCTTTTAAAGGTAAAGAGATTTGCTTTAATATTTTACAAAGACCCGGCAGAGCTTCGATTTGCATAATATTGAACGTTGAACTTAATGACTCAATTCTAAGTGAAAAGTAGTAAAGTTCGGAATTTTTAAGGTTTTATTAGAATTACAGAGTCGAGTGGTACGAAAGCTTGGTAAAACTGGACTAGACTGATATTATAACTGGATGTAGATGGATATTATAACTTTACAGGTACATTGTGGTCGATTCTGATGGTTTTAGTTGACAGTTCTAAACTAATTAAAATATTGCTGTCACTTTTTTACTAGGCATGTTAACTAAGGTCAGTACTTTAGTTAGTTTAGTTCTGTCAGCTTAAACCTTCAGAATTGACCACATTGTGGTCAATTTTGAAGGCTTTTAGTATTGACATATTAACTAATTAAAATATCGCGGTCACTTTCTTACCAGACATGTAAGCTAAGGACAACAATACTTTAGTTAGTTTAGTTCTGTCAACTAAAACCGTCAAAATCGACCACAGTAGGTATATAATACTTCGTGAGCACAATTGATTTTCCACCAAAAAACGGATTTCTTGTTTTTATTCGATAGAAGAAATCATTTTAAAACAGGAGTAAAACTCTATAGGTAGAAGCAGGTGTCTTTTTGAGTAAAATGATAAAGTTAGCTGTGGTCATCGTTTATTTAAAAAAAATGTCTTTACGGTGAATGATGCAATATATTAGCACTTGAACTAATACTTGATTTTGACTTTTTTTTTTGCACTTGAATTGGCATAAACGGAAGATCAGCGCTGTTTGATAAACAGCACTATGCTGAGTTGAAGCCATTTTTGTGACATCATCCCTTTGACTGTAATTATATTAAAGTTTTACTACTTACAATGATGTTACAAAATAAATTACATTTCTTTCTTTCTTTTTCTTTCAATATCAGTGAAACTGATGTGTAGTGGACGTGGATGGTCTAAGCTTCCAACCAAAGTACGAGTAGAAGTACCTTTTTGATTTTAAACTGTGATCTTTTAAATCAATAACATAATTATGAATTAGTAACAAAACTAAAAACTACTTACCTACCTAAAATGGAATTAGTTAAAACTAAATATAAAACTATGCGAATGCAAAAAAAAACTATGTTCATGTGGTAGAGGCCCATGCCAAAGAAATTATCTGCGCGAGGAATGAGCCACCTCTCTTGTCACCAGAGGCGTCGTACTAAACGAGGGCTAAGTATATAATAAAATTCTCTGACTTTGATTGTATCTAAATTCTCTGATTGACTATGATTGTAACTTATTTGACAATATTTACATGATAACTTAATTTTTTACAATGTGAAATGCACTGTACGACAGCACACAAGCAACCTAATCTTTAACTATACAAATTTAACAACTAGATGACAACAATTCTGGAACAACGATACAAAGTTCTCTCTCGAATTTCCTTTATAATGACGTGTCGCTCGAGTTGGCAAATCTCATTAATCTTGTACAAGTGTCATAAAGTGGTGATATTCGGAATTACGGTCACGTTTCTAATAAAAATGCAAATAAACAGCGTCGACATTATCTCGTCTTGAAGGGAATATGGAGTCGTCTTCATCCGACTCATTGTGGAGGCACGCGGGAAAGTACCAGTAGTCAACATGTCCTTTATCTATGACGTATTTTATCGACTTAAAAGTCTGCTTTTAAGTTTTATTTTATATGGAAGGATGTACTTAAATTAAGTAAATAAATACATTTTTGTAGATATTTCGCACAGCGCCCTCTAGCCCCAAACTAAGGAAAGCTTGTAAGTACTACCAAAAACTATACATTTTTTTTGCTATATGGCGCTGTGTAACAAATAACAAATACACAAATACTCATAACACCCATAATACTCTCTTTTTTTTGTAATTATATACATAGCATACAACACCTAGACACAAGACAAAAATCCATGTTCAGCACAACAATGATTTTACGTGCTTGCGGGGCTAAAGTGGCTACAAGCGCAAGCACTACGCAGAGCGAAAGGAACCACTTCCTCCCCGCAGCGGCACGTATACACACCACGGGAGCAGGTAGTCAGATGTCATGTTTGACACCCTCGGCTTCGCCTCGGGAGACAATATACATGAGTTCTGAGACATTCTTTACTTTTACTAGGTGAGTAATTTACTATTCCTGGATGGGAATCGAACCCACAACCAAACACCTGAGCTATAATAAAGGCAAGTTGGAAGTTACGTACCGCAGTTACTGTTCGCCTTTTAATTAATAGAGAGTTTTGACCAGCAGTGTTTATCATAATCAACAGAAAACGTCCACTGTAGGACGGAGGCCTTCCCTTCAAAAGGAGCGTTTTGGCATGCGGTGTATATATCCAAAGTATTTTTTTTGAGGTAATTTTGATTCTTATCCAAACCTGAAAATTTTATAGAAACACGGGATAAATATAATAACATGGGATAAAATATAATCATAATATGGCCGTAAGCTATTCGCACCGCGGCCAAAAAGCTCCTATTGAACTAGAGCATTCACACCATGGTCCCAACCACATAGATGAACTATCTCGGGCCGAATATGACACAAATCGTAAACCATTCGTCCTACAAGTGTATTCCAAACTAGACTTCAACTGACTTCAAGTATTGAAAAAACACTGACGTCTTTAAACAACGTACGCTGGACTTCAGACTGTCGATAGCAAATAGAAGCCATTGTATTTTCGCCATTTTGGCGCGGATAGCCAACGGATAGCAGTGTGAGTATCCATGGAACAAATATTTCGTAATACTATTATGACCCAAATGTCAATTTTAGTACTAGAGATGCTCGAAAGAGCGCTTCAAACTGGCACAATAAAATAACAGTCATTTCGTATACAATATTTATTTCAGCGTACTTGTACAATATAGGTCATCATCATCATCAGCCCGGAGACGTCCACTGCTGAACGAAGGCCTCCCCCTTAAACCGCCACACTGTACGACAACCTGCCATTTGCATCTACCGGTTGCCCGCGACTTTTACAATGTCGTCGATCTACCTAGTGGGAGGCCTTCCTACGCTGCGTCTTTCGGTTTGCGGTCGCCACTCAAGAACCTTTCTTCCCCATCGGTATCAGTTCTTCGAGCGATGTGGCCTGCCCATTGCCACTTCAACTTGCAAACCCTGCGAGCTATGTCGGTGACTTTGGTTCTTTGGCGAATATCCTCGTTCCGAATTTTATCGCGGAAAGTAACTCCGAGCATAGCTCTAAATAATAATAGAGGCTTTTCTAATAGAGGTCAGTGTGAAAAAACTATTCCATAACAACTTTAAATATCATTTTGCTTTGTTCGAGTTAACACAAAAGAGTTCTTATATTCCAAAAAATACCTATCTAAGAAGAAAAAGAAAACGAATAACATGTTTACTCGGTGTCCTTCCTACGATATCACATCAGTGGCACCCACTGTACCACACTCCGTGAGACATAAGTAAAGTTATTGAAACGTCGCCAGATCCACTTAGCTTTACGAGACGGAAAACTCTATACGACGCCGCCCGCTGCGAGGGCGGGCGGGATTTCCTTATTTCGAGCGCTGCGGCGAACTTCCCATGTAGTTTTCCAAATGTTTGGGCAATATTTGAGGAAACATTTATGTTTTATAGCAGAACTTTTTGAGTTTATTCAACGGTACAGATTCTGATTGGGTTAGTTTGGCGAGGTTCAACGCGCCTTACCGCAACTACGCCCAATAGAGTGGAAGAACGTATGTGTAGGTATTTACTGGAAGTAGCTTACCTATATCTACAATCTATAAATATAAAAGGCTCCGTCCTGACTGACTGACTGACTGTAAAAAAGTGGTGAATTTCGGGAGCGGCCCGAATTTCTTCCGTACGCGACGAAGTCGCGAGCGACCTCTAATCTAATACTATCTCTGTCCTGCCTCAACGACTGACAGACAACGCACAGCCTAAACCACAGGTCGTACAGACTTGAAATTTGAAGGATGTATTTGTCTTGATGCGCAAGGGTGTACTAAATAACGTTTTTTTGAATTTCGATCCCTAAGGGGGTAAAAACGGTGAAACGGGGGTGAAACTCCTTTGTTTTTGAACTTTTAGTAATGAACATTTGTATTTGGCCGGTCGGAGGAAAATAATTAGTAATTAACCCACGGGTATGGAAGATATGAGTACTTGGGGCGATTTTTTCCGTACGCGGACGAAGTCGCGGGGGACCTCTAGTAATATTATAAAATGCGAAAGGGTGTGTGTGCAAATGTAGACATAAATATACAATAGACAAGCGTCGTAGAAAAACCAATTTGGATATAATCGTAAGAAGTAACGTATACCTGCCCTGAGTTAACACATGGCTATAATTTATGCAGTTTTTTTTTCTTAACTGACTATTGAAATAAAAGACCTTTCCTTCTTTTAAAAAAAATACTGACTGCACTTCTTATTTGTACATTCTCCCAGATAAGAATGTACGCTAGCAAATATTTTTGTTTAAATCTCTTCAGCCTTTACAGAGTTAAATGATGACACATTCATAATACCAAGGTAGATTATACACATCGTCCTTGTATATACTATAGGGCCTAAATATATACACATACTTTAGCATTTTTTATTAGATTTATTAGATTTTTTTAGACTAATTTATACATTCCATAAATATTATCCATATATCCATTACGCATTCAATAGTTTTACAATAATTTGTGGCTTCATGTTTCGCAAATCCATTGAAATATTAGGAAATTTAACCACTCACTCATCAGCCAGATCATGTCCACTGCTGGAAGAAGGCCTCCCCCTTAATAGGGAGGGGTTGCCATAATCCCCACGCTTGGCAGGCGGCTTGGGGATCCCAGAGTGTTACCACCGTTAACTAAGAGGACGCTGCTGCCCGTCCTCCGGTGGTGCTGGATGCAGTTTTAAGACATACCCAGATCCATTTAACCACTACTTAAGTATAAATAAAGAAAAGAGTTTATTTTTAACTTTAGTATAGTTTTTTTTTCGTGGTGTTTGAGATCATTTCCTGGAGTACTTCAGAAATAACCCTTGTAGGGTACCTACATATAAATATACGCATTACAATATTAGGTACCTATACATTATACTAAAAGTGTCCTTTGTTGTCTAGACTAGACCATCATACACTAAATTCCGTACCGGCCCTGTAGCAAAGTTTTGTAATTTATTTAAAACTGGCTAGTGTTGGTAATTAGGTCATCTATATTCTAGTCAGACCCACTACCTCGTAATGTGTCCCAAATCCCACCCGTATACAATTAAACAGTTCCATTTGAGAACGAAAATTTTCCACGACTGCTGATTTAAAGCCTTCGTAAACGCTAACATTATAAAGTTAACAGTACATTTGCCGTACAGTTTGATAATTTACGAAATAGTTTCTCAGAAAGAGTAGTTAAGTTGATTTGCGGCCTCTTTGGCACTAAACTACTTACAAAGTGAAATGGCGTGGTCCTGCCAAAGTATTCGAGACTGCGCCTCAAGTTTTAAGTACAAAGCAGTGTTAATTATTTTAATGATGTTTGAAACGCCGTTGTAACTCGAATTTTGGTTGTAGGGGGATTTAGGATAGGCAAGAGTAAAGTCATGTAATTCAATTTTTTTCTTGGAACAGTGAATGCCAGATCACAGGACTTTACTCATCAATAGGTCTTTAGAAAGGATAATAGGTAATAGTGTCCCAGTTTTGAAGTAACTTGTGTCATTGTGATCAATGGTGGATTTTGTAGTAAATGTTATGTACTTTAATTTAATCTATGACAGCAGGCTACTATTCAATTGGAAAATAGCACTGAAGTGTATCTTTACTAACTAACTCGTAAATAAAATGTCACAAATTTTGTATTTTTTTACACTTATAACTTTAAATATCTCTCTTCTCCAATTATAATCTTATGCTGCAATAGTTAAATGAAAGCATTAATATGTGCAGCATCCTTATATTCACAACTCATAGTGATACAAAAAAAAATTTTGGGGACGGGTTCTATACAAAATTACCCATTATCCTTTATTAAAGTACATTATCAATACAAACAAATTGCTGCAAAAATTATACCTGTCATAATTATGATTATAATTGCATGACATACATAATCTTGTCAAAGATAGGTGAAGAAATATACAACATCATTGGTTAAGAAAAATATGAACACAATCAATTATACCTACAAACATACATGTACGCGTCATACAAGTATATAATACACCCCAATAAAAAGCAAAGGCAAAAATGTAACTACAATGTTCCTATTTTTGGAAAATTATTTGACCTTTAGCAGTTAGAACGAACCTTATATTAACTACAGTGACAGAATACAAACCGCATAGGACCATTCAAGTAGAAATATTCCACCACCCGTTATCTTAAAACAAAGCCAGCAAAAACTATTTATTCCTCTACCAAAAATATACGGCATGTTAGTACAGAACTGAGTGGAAATCTGTGTACTTTTTGCGCTCTCCCAATACCGACGCGCGTAATGTTCCGGAAATCGCACTTTAGCCGCCTCTCCCCACAAAAACTACGCCTGATGTAGACAAATTTGGTAACAGACGCGACGTTAGGAATCGAAGTTTTTCGACGTTTGGTCACAGTTGGAAAGTTTCACCTATTAGTAACAGTCGTAGAGTGTTACTTTACGCGTAGTATTGAACTGTGAACGTTTTCTTAAGATATTTTTTGCCAAAGCTGCCATTTGGAAAGGATTAAGTTTCAGGCAGCTCTACACTATAATAGTGATGTAGTCATTTATACTCGTATTCTATCTTTTTACAGTCGTCTGGAGAAGAAATTCAGTGGTGTTTGAGGATCCACCAACCCGCAACTCAGTCAGCGTGGTGGGTTACCTTCGAGCTTAGCCCTATGTCCAGCAGAGGACTTTCAATAGGCTGACTATGCTTTTTATGCTATTTTATACAATTTATTTTTATTTACTTATAAATAAGTACATTTAATTAGAATCCGGAACGAGGATATTCGCCAAAGAACCAAAGTTACCGACATAGCTCGCAAGGTTTGCAAGTTGAAGTGGCAATGGGCAGGCCACATCGCTCGAAGAACTGACAACCGTTGGGGAAGAAAGGTTCTTGAGTGGCGACCGCGAACTAGAAGACGCAGCGTAGGATGTCCTCCCACTAGGTGGACCGACGACATTGTAAAAGTCGCGGGCAACCGGTGGATGCAAATGGCAGGTTGTCGTACAGTGTGGCGGTCTAAGGGGGAGGCTTTCGTTCAGCTGTGGACGTCTCCGGGCTGATGATGATGACATTTAAGTAAAAATAATTTAAAACTAGGTCCTTCAAATAAAATTGAAACGTTACTTATATAAAACAAGCCTCTAAATATAATATATACAAAACTTAAACTAAAAGACCGCATGGTCAAGGGAAAAGTGTCCAGAATGCTGGCGGGATTGCCACGTTGAATGGTCATGTTACGTTTTTGGCCATAATACACGCCAGCATTCCGGTCACCTGACACTTCGACCAAACGTTTGGCCAGGCCCCTTTTATAAGCCATTGGCTCCCTAGAGGCCTAAAGTCCTAAACGGCACAAACATGTACTACATTCTCTCTAATCGTGTCCAACTGCTGATAACTTTTTTTATTGTTATCAGACCTGCGTAATTGATTCGTGCTGACCGCGGAGGACTATCTTCCAATCGTAAAAATAAAAAGTAGGTACATTTGCCTTCTTTTTAGTCTCGTTGACCTTTCATCTGGTAAGTAGAAGAAGCGACAGAAGTTCAATATAAAGAAGAAAAGCAAACAAGACATGCTCAAGGCACGACATTACGTTGTGGAAAACACAAACCTAAAAATCGGGCTATTTTTATTTGGTCGAGACTTTATAATTTTCAATTTAATTTAACGAAACTTCAAAAGTCTAAAATAGCAATACCGATTAATATGGTTTATACTCGTCATTGTTTCATCAGCAAATAGTTTATTCTACGAACCGCAAACCACAAACTCGAATGATTACATTAAGGCTGAGAGGAAAGGTAACTGATTAAAATACTTGACGACTTTGCAGATTTCAGTGGAACAATGCGCGGAATTACGTAATAAAAGGTGAAGGTGGGACTGATGGAAACTACTAACTATTTGAAATGTATGAAATGTTCCGAGTTGGAGCTTAATAGTTGTAAGACTCGCCTTTGCGCGTTCGTCAGATCCAACGACACCGAAGATATAGCTGAAAATCTACCAAAAAATTGTGCAGTCGTGCTTTTCTGTGAGAAAACGGTGTATAGGATTGTATGGCGCATGGCGCTCTGAATCGTCTCCGTAATTTACGGTGTCTTGTGTAGTCTCGTGGAAAAACGCACTAACATTTCGCGTTACACATTATTATATACTTACTAGCAGTGCCCCGTAGTTTCATCCCTTAGATAAAAAGTAGCCTACATATATATTTAACTAATTTCATCCAAATCCGTATCAGTTGTGTGTTTTTGTTTTGGTGTGTGTTCTGATGTTACCACGTGATCGAATTACAAACATACAAACTTTGACAATAGGCTAGATGACCGATGTTTTAATCGTTGAAACCAATAGCTTTGATGAAGAATTTAAGTAAATATAGTATGGTAATTTAAAACATTATTTAAATCGGTTAATAATGTTCTGATATAATACAAATGCAAATACAAAATACAAATAATTTATTGATAACACCAAAGTTACACGTCAAATTTCATTAAGTAAGTCAAAAATAATAATTACTTAGGTAATAAAATGAAATAATAATTATAAAAATACGTCAATAATCTCTTATTTTAAAATAAGCTTCAATGTCATAAAACAAATTCTCTTGTAACCACGCTCTGAGCTTAGATTTGAAGCACCCGGTGGAAGGAGCATCCCGAATGGAAGCTGGTATACGGTTGTAGATCGCGGGCCCCAGAATATACACTGACCTCTCCGACTTGACGAGACGGTGCGACGGGGTGATCAGTTGGTCTTTCTTTTTATTACTTCGTAAATCTAAAGTGCTGTGAACGCCCCTACGTTGGAACGTTTCTAGGTTTACATGGGTGAATAGGGCTATCTGGTAAATAAACTCACACGGCAAGGGCAGTATCTGAAGTTCCCTAAATAGCTCTACGCATGAGACGTCGTTCATATATGACGTCGTCATATATGAACGACGTCGTTCGTCGTTCGTCGTTCGTCGTATATGAGCGCTTAAAGTTTTTGGTAGAGACAACTCTGTCCCTTTCCCACAAAACAAAAAATTACGTTACACCTTACTTGTCAGAATAGAATTTATATGGCGTCCTGACAAGTGACGTCACGATTTGCTGTTTTGCCTCTCTGTCTACCATGATATTAAAATGCTTATAAGTTGCTTATTTTTGATCAGATTTTAATTTTCTTTTCATTAATCAGATACATTTATGGGCCACATTTGAATAGGACAATAAAAAAACAGTCATCTAGCCTATTCTAATAACAGTAGTAAATTAATGTTTGTGTTTAATTAAGTTTGGTTGGGATAAAAAAAAAATCTCGGGATGATTTAAAGTGGTGAATTTTGGGAGCTGGCCGAATTTCTTCCGTACGCGGACGAAGTCACTGGGGACCTCTAGTACTTTTATAAATTAGATCTTTTATAAATTTAGATTCTCTATTTTCACTATTTCTACTCCAATAACCTCTGTTCCACTAATATAATGTAGATGTTGGGAGGGATCACATTGCTGTAAGCTATTTTTTACGCAACCCTTGAGACGGTCTTTCTGGCCTGGTTAGTCATATTGGTCAAGAGAATTCTGGTAAACCATGTATCAAAGACTTTCTTCTTTGGGATTAAAATTACCTCTTTTATGTGAGTCTTAAAACTTTAAGCCGTTAGTCAACCTAAGCACTTAACGAAAGCTCTTACTCAAAACTTGAACTATTGACGCTTTCATCTGCGGCTTCCTCTTCATTATCGCGTACAAAAGTTAGTTAGGGAAAAGTTTCCGAAAACTGAAAGAGAATCAATGTTCCAGAAACGTTAGTTTCTCTTGTAATAAGAGTTTGTAATAAATTGTGCAAAGTGCAGCTACTTGAGATTACGGCAAGCTTGCTGACACAGAAAAAAAATAGAGTATAGGAAATCTTTTGGCGCTAATTTTGTTTCTGGCGTATTTAAAGAATGTAATTTAGTTACTTACGACTGCGTACGCGCATTAAATATAACCGTAATTCAATGGTAATGGTTAGGTACAATATGTAGCAAAAAAATCAAATACTATAATTATGTTATTATACAAAAATTGTTGCTAATTGCCATAATTTCGTTTGAAATTCTCAAAGGAAACTTTAGCCTTTGAATCTGTGTTTGAGGGAGTGACCAAGAGTAGCACTAAAATTAAAATTTAATTAAAGATTAAAAAAATAAACTTTATTTCGGTCAAATTATCCATAAGTAGTGTTAGTAGTAGTGTTAAACCTATGACATTATTTTAGTAGCTTAACTGAGTTTAGCACGGGTAAGCTTCGAAACAATACCAAAATAAGTTCTAAGAACAAATCCAAAATCGTTAGGTCGTGTTAGAGACACGACGTGGGTCGTGTGTATATTATCTCTCTATCTCTCTTTCCCTTTATCTTTATCTTTCTTTTGCTTTATCTCTTTCTCTATCTCTCTCTCTCTCTCTCTCTCTTTCTTTCTCTTTCTCTTGCTCTTTCCCTTTCTCTTTCCCTTTCCATTTCTCATTCCCTTTTCCTTTCTTTTTATCTTTCTCTATCTGACAAAATAAACAAACTAAAGTTTCACTAATGTCCAACTAGACGCTAAGCCAAGACCCGGTCTAGTATAATATTCCAGACAAATCATTCTGCATAGTTTACACTGTATTCCAAATACTCTCAGATTATGCAACTAGCATACCGCTGCCAAAACATAAATCCTTCTGTTTCCATGTCGCAGCGAGTGTGGAGTTCCAGGCTGAGAGTAGGCGCAGTTTGGGCTATAGACATTTGAAAATTATAATACAACGCCAAGACAGTCCTGTAAGGTTAAAGAACTTTACACACAAAGTTTCATCCCCCTTATGACATTGCAGACAAAAAAATATAAAAACAGTATTTTTTATTTATTTTTTATTAACTATCCAAATACTAATTTTCACAAGTAAAAGTTCAAAAACAAAAGAATTTCATCAAAACATTATCACCTCTGCGCATAGAAATAAATGCACCCTCCAAATTCAAGTCTCAACGACCAGCGGTTTTTTTTTTTGTGCAAAATAATCCAAAATTCGTTTTCTGTCAGTCAAGTCAATCCGCCAGGGCGTTTATCAGCTCACTTACGCGAATTTCCCAAATCGACGCACTATTTTATGATAAAACTAAAATACTTACTTACTTAAAATTGCATTGCTTTATTATTTTACGGAAAAAAGACTAGTTTTAGAATAAATATTTAAATAATTAGTAGTAATTATATAATAACAGATTTTATAATTATTTAAATTTAAAAATAAACTAAGTATCACTAGCTATTAACAATTTTAAAATATTTGTAATTCCCGCAGCAAAGAGGTTTCCTCAACATTGTGAGGAAAGCACAAACCAGCCACCCATCACAAATGATAACAAATGTTGCAATAAATCATGCCGTTTAACTAAGCTCGGAAGCAGGTGGAATAGAGGTGTCTCCGCAATATCGCCGGCCTTTACCAAGTCTGCGGTAGGTACTAATAATTTAACAAAAAAAAAGAAAGTAAGTTCGTATAGGCTGAGTGGCCAGCAGTGTCAAAGTTAATCTGCCGCCCGAGTGAGGGCCTCTGACATGGCTGACGGTTGTTGTTATAGAAACTAGAACAAACAACCTTAACAAAATTAAATTTATCTTTATTTTTACAAAGATAGGTAGTCCAGTTGACGATAACAGACCATGTTAATCAAACATGTTATTTCACTATCTGGACACGCATGAAAATTTAAGAGTGTCGAAATAACAACAAATACCAATTTTGAGTTTCATCAGCTGGACACACGCATGTCCAGCCCCTCGAGTCACTTGGTGAATAACCCGTGGGCATTTAGATAAGGTACCTATAGCTTTGGCGAATAATCATTATTGAAGTTTAATTAAATCGGATACTCCGACTATAGTTTCGATCACATCCGGTGCCTTTTCAGTCAGTCAGTGCTAAGCAGGACGCAGCTACACGCGCGTCGGGCTCTGTTTTCACTCTTTGAAATAGGTCACCGGATGTGATCGAAGTTATAGTCGGAGTATCTGATTTAATTAAACGTGATTATTCCCGTATAAATAAAACAAAAATGTGCCAAAACCACGTCATTTTTCATAATAAAATCATTATTGAGCAAAACATAATAATATGATACTATATTATTTATTAAATAAAATCATATTTTAACCGCAGGTAATACGGATTATAATTCTATAACAATTGATACCATGCATGTGATAGTGTATAATTATGGTGCCGTCAACCCTATAGAAATCTTTAAAACTAAACCACATATTAAAATATATGTGGTTTAGATAGATTAATAACTCTAATAAGGTTTCGATTTAGTCCTCTCAAAGCCGATTATAATATAGCCACATACCCACAGTTTATTATACCGGCGGTTTGAGGGGACTAAATCAAAACCTTATTAGGTGAAAGTTTAGTAGGTATCATTTAATAGCACAAAATGCATTGGTCATGAAAGAGAAAATATTTTACTTCATTAAAGTCTACAACCTAAATGTGATCATCAACTTTTTCAATAAACACCTTCCTATTTGCAAAATAACAAACTATACGCCCAAAAATATAAAGGACCCGAAAAATCGAAAAAAAGCCTGCGTGGAATGACATTTTCCCCCTGTTTACGTAAGGTATTGACGAAAAGTAATCGGAGAGGGAAGGGATGGCCCTTATTGACAAAACGTGCCTGTAGTCTCCAGGAAATATTAAAAATAATCCTCCTCGGAAGCCTCCGTCGACACCCAGTTCAAAAATATTGTAAAGGTAAAGTGCGGTGTGCAAATGAAACAGAAATCATTTTTGCTAAAGTCCTATTCAATTTAAATTTTGGTTCTTTAAAAACAATATAATGTAAAGTAATTACAGTGTAGTGTACGTAAAAAATATCTAAAATTGTTTACACGCATTTTTTTATTTTAACATTTTCGCGCACCTTTTTCGTAATACGATACGATATTACAGCGGAAATTAATATTTAAAAAAAACAAAAATGTCTTTATTGCAGGCACATAATCCATAAAACCAAAACAATAAATTAACTTAAGTTGTAGGTAGGTCCTCAATATATATATATATATATTTTTATATACGTTCAAGTAACGAGACGAGCAAGACGGTCGCCTGCTGGTAAGCGTCACGCCTGCCACTAACAGTAGTAGCAGAGCCAGAATTGTGAACTTGCGAACACATTCCTGCGCCGCACTGCACTGCGCTCGTCACCTTGGGATATTAGCGGAAAAACTTCTCAACCGTTAACCACTGCTTAAGATGCTCTGCCATCTTCTCTCATGCAAGAACAAGACAGAGAAGTTTAAGCAGTGACTAAGAGAATCGAGATTATTTTAGGTAAGGCTGTAAATGTTAAATCTCTTCATACCCAGTAATTTCTCTGGTAACATTGCCCTTCAAACCTGAGCACACTAATGCTTGGTGGTTCAATAACTGGCAAAGGTGTGGTACTTCCCCAGGCGGACTCTGCAGTAGAGTCTTACCACTACAACATACAAACTTGCTTAATAAAAAATACTATACTTAAAAAGCGGGTAGGACCGCGGACCTATAACACCATCTCCGTTTCTTTTTTATTTTTAAAATTAGTTTTCCTGTTTATATCTTTTATTAAACGTTTGAAATTGGAAAGATTTTATTTGTTTTTACCGGGTCGGATGTGGATTCCAGCCAGGCGCGGATCCAGGATTTCGTTGAGGGGGGGGCAATTTTTGTATGATTTTATCTATCTTCCAGAAAATTTATACTAAACTAGCTTTTGCCCGCGGCTTTGCCCGCGTAGTAATGTTCAATACTGGAATTCGGTTAAATCGGGGCCCAACTCAATTGAATCACTAAAATACGTATATTATTGCATTTTTTCCAAGCCGCTTGCAAGTCTTTAAGTTTGCTTGAGGATGACCAAATTTAATATTAAAAATTAATTTAGCAGCTTAGGCTGTACAGTATCTATAATAATTGTCCGTCAAACAGTCGTCTGCGTGGACCTACAAAAAAATAGCCTATGTCCGTTTCCGAACCTTATGCTATAACTACCTATCCAAAAATGCAGCTCCATCTGTTCAGCCGACCAATAAATACGCCCACCCCCGTCCCCATTCCCAGCCTCATCCCTATAAGCGGCCCCTTCCCCATCCCCATCCCGATACCAAATGTCATTTTAATATGAACACGCCCATCCCCGTCCCCATCCCCGTTCCCTCCCTCATCCCGATCCCGAACCCCATCCTCACCCCATCCCATCCCCACCCCCATCCCGATTTCAACTTTCATCTTAATATGGACACGCCCATCCCCGTTCCCAGCCTCATCCACATCCACATCCCATCCCCACCTGTCCCCACCAAATCCCCACCCCATACCCACCTATCCCCATCTCCACCCCATCCCCATCCCCATCCCGATACCAATTGTAATCTTAATATTAACATGCCTATCTCCGTCCCGTCTCCGTTCCCAGTATCATCGCCACCCCCACCCCCACCCCCATCCCCACATCTATCCCCATCCCTATACCAAATTTCATTTTAATATGTACAGCCGTTACAAAGTTAAGGAGAAACAAACGTACTATGACTAAAACTTAGTTTTTTTTTTATACTAACGGGAGCTGATTTTGAAAAAACGGTGACACCCGTATCTTCTTATTTTTATAGTAGAATATGTATACCAAGTTTTGTATCAATCGAACCAGAGAATAAAAAGTTTCATACAAACTTTAACACCCCATTTAACCCCCTTCGGGGTTGATTTTCGAAAAATTCTTTCTTAGTGGGCGTTTACACCTCTCCAAAAACATACCCTCCAAATTTCAAGTCTCTACGTTTAGCGGTTTGGGATGTACGTTGTCTATATGTCAGTCAGTCAGTCAGGACAAAGCCTTTTATAGTTATAGATTTAAAAAAAGAAATTATTATAGTTCTTGTATTTATACGTGCCTGTAGGGCTAAAGTGGTTACTTAAGGCCCATTACGCGAAGCAAAAGGAACCACTTCCTCCCCGCAGCAGCACGTAAAATCGTATACACACCACAGGAGGAAGTAAAGAAGCCTCAGATCTGATGTTGTGGTCTGAGACATTCTTTACTTTTTCTCCCTAGGTGAGTAATATACAATTTTATTTTAATATTGGCTTGCAATGGCAATGACCGCTATCTCATCTGATGTTAAGCGAAGATGCAGTCTACGGTTATGCACGCTTGCCTATAGAAGAAACCGATTCACTCGAGACTTTAAGAATGAATCGCATTCTACTGTTTAGCAATTCGCAAAATAAGGGTGGATTCGAACCGTTTTGTCCGTGTTTTCAGAATATCAACCATGAAACGGACCGCTGTTTATAGCTCCTGGCCGTCCGATAGTAGAACGGATAGGGTGGGATCAGATCATGCAGCACCAAAACATACTCTCCGAAATGTATCCGATAATAAATCGATAGACAGCAACTTTGCGTCGATATTCAAGGCTTTGGAGCTTAGCCTGAACGAAGGAACCTATCATTTTCTTGGCGCGTTTTTCAATGGACTCTAACGCCTCGAGCTGGTCGCCTTGGCCGATCCATCCCAGAGGTGCGTGCAGTAATCCTTGTACGACCGTGAACTTGTGCTTGATATAATTTGAGCAACTGTTCTGGCGTGAAGTGCCGTCGCACCTTAGAGAGGACCTTTTTTTTTGGACTTTTTGTTTTTTAGCACCCAATTGAGCCTTTGACTCAATATTGGATCCAAAGTTGAGGGTTGGAGTCAATTAATGTCCAGTGGTTAAATCCCTCTGATATCGGCACGGATACTCATTTCGGAAAGTAGGAGCCAGATCGAATGGCCTCTTTTTGGCAGAGAACAGACACGCCTGGGCCTTAGCTGCACCGAACTTGACCAGGTTGGCATCGCCCCAATCCGAGACTGCCTTAAGGGATAAATTCAAGCGCACTGTATCTCTAGCCCACTGGTTAGTGCATCGGATACGTAGCTCTCTACAACAGTGCTGTCGTGTGCGTACCCAAGAGTACCTACCGTGCTTTAGCAGATTGTTAATGTGCAGCAGGAATAGAGTCGTAGATAGCAACGACCCCTGAGGAACACCGGTATTATAATAATAAATAGAATTGGCATTGAAAGCCATTTGTTCGGACGAGTGGCCATCAACAACCACTCAGATTGATCGGTCCATCAGGAAATACGAAATCCAAGCAATTAAACCAGAGGACAAGCCATATGAGGAGAGCTTGCTAATTAGGCTGCCATGTCGTCCTCTCTCGAAGGCCTTCGAGACGTCGTCGGAAACGGCAACCGATTCCTCGTGTTTCTCGATGGCCTCACTCCAGATGCGAATAGCATACGGTAGAAGATCTCCAGTAGACGGACAATATACGGTTTTGGCGAAACCCATACTGCCAATCTCTGAGGAGGTTATACACGTTCCATAATCTTGCAGAGTGTGGACGTAACCGGGATAGACCGCATGGTCGGCATAACTACCTTTTTTGGGCACAGGTTGCAGGTTAGCAAACTGTCATGTCCTCCGAACAATGCTGGAATACCAACAGTGCCATATCCAGTTTACGTAATTAGTCAAATCGTCGTCAAGTCGTCGTCGAGTTTATTCAGCACTGGCTTTGAACAATCCCAGTGCTTTGTTCAGAACTTGACAGGAAACTGGATAACGTTCCAATATTTGTTTTTTGTATGGAGAAAAAATAAGCGAATGTATGGCGAGCCTCAAATTTTCAGAACAAAAAACAGAATAATATAATTATATATATAATATATAATTATAACAGAAAAAAATCCGGTTCCCGTAAGTTTTCGAGTTTGCTAAATATAACTATAATTCAGCCTTTCTGTTTAAAAAAAAAAAAAAAACACAATGCTAAATAAACTATCAGAAAACCAAAGATGTTGCATTGCCGTGCCAAGAATGGCAAAGATTACCAGTGCTTATATAGATTCCGAGAGGCTCGAGAGTTTTTATGGACAGTTGTACACCTCAACACAGCAACCCATTGTCAGTAATGCTCGGGACACAAGAGCTAAACTGACCCGACACTACACTGAGGACATCCGAGGCGTCAGCCATTACGAGATTAGAATGGCTCTCAGACAGCTTAAGAACAACAAGGCGCCAGGTGATGCCAGAATAACGATAGAACTACTAAGAACGTGTGGAAAAACGGTACTTTTAGTCCTCCAGAAGTTATTTAATTCCGTCATTCACGAAGGTACCTATGCCTGAAGCATGGCACAGGAGTGTGGTGGTGCTGTTCTTCAAGAAAAAAGATAACACCTTATTGAAGAACTACAGGCCCATCTCACTTCTGAGCCATGTGTACAAGCTGTTCTCGAGAGTAATGTCTCTCGAGAACCTGCAAACAATCAATCCTGCGTTTAGGACGGTTCGTAATGACGAACCGTCTCGAACGCAGGTTTGATGACTTCCAGCCTCCCGAACAAGCTGCTTTCCGGAAAGGCTTTGGCACTATAGACCACATCCACACGCTTCGCCGGATTATACAGAAGACTGAAGAGTATAATCGGCCGTTATGTCTACCGTTTGTGGACCATGAAATAGCCTTCGATTCGATCGAGACCTGGGCGGTATTGCAGTCCCTCCAGCGATGTCATATCGACTTAGGTATATCGAAGCGCTGAAGTGTTTGTATAGAAACGCCACCATGTCAATCCGGTTGCAGGACGAGAGCACGAAACCAATCCAATTGCTGAAAAGCGTGAGATAGGGAGACGTTATTTCTCCGAAACTGTTCACAAACGCATTGGAGGACGTTTTCAAGCTCATGGACTGGAACGGATTCGGGATCAACATTAATGACGAATACATCACTCACCTTTGCTTTGCCGATGATATAGTCATCATGGCAGAGTCGCTGAAGGACCTCAATACTATGCTCAGCGATCTCAGTAATGTTTCCCAACAGGTGGGTCTTAAAATGAACATGGACAAGACAAAGATCATTGCAATGTCTATGTTGTACCCGTACCGGTTGTTGTTGGGAACGATACTCTCGAATTTGTTGACCACTACTACCTTGCACAGATTGTTCAGTTAGGTAGGTCCAACTTCGACAAAGACATCGCCCGAAGAATCCATTATGGGAAATATGGGTTCGGGAAATTGCGTAATATCCTCTCGTCCAAAATCGCACAGTGTCTGAAGAAAAAGGTCTTAGACCAGTGTGTGTTTCCAGTGATGACATATGGAACTGAAACGTGGTCTTTAACTGCTGGCCTTTTGGAGAAACTCAGAGTAACACAACGGGCAATGGAGAGAGCTATGCTCGGAGTTACTTTGCGCGATAAAATCTGGAACAAGGATATTCGCCAAAGAACTAAAGTCATCGACATAGCTCGTAGGGTTTGCAAGTTGAGGTGACAATGGGCAGGCCACATAGCTCGACGAACTGATAAACGATGGGTAAGAAAAGTTCTTGAGTGGCGACCGCGAACCGGAAGACGCAGCGTAGGAAGGCTTCCCACTAGGTGGTCCGAAGACATTGTAAAAGTCGCGAGCAACCGGATGCAAATGGCAGGTTGTCGTACAGTGTGGCGGTCTAAGGGGGAGGCCTTCGTTCAGCAGCGGACGTCTCCGGGCTGATGATGATATAAATTCCAAGCACTCGGTGAATTTCAGTCGCGCACGGATTGACAAGCGAACGCAATGCCGAAGTGCTCCTTGAAAAGGTGAAAAGCACTAGCGATGTTTTTTTAACAGCAATTTCAAGTAAAAAATATTGATTGATCGATGTACGTAATCTACATAATATAGGTTAGCAATGAGTTAATAACGTTCTTTGTTGTTCTAATAAATTCTTGTAAACAAGTATCTATGAGGAATTTTGATGATGGGTTCAGGGGGGGGCAATTGCACCCATTGCCCCCCCCCTGTATCCGCGCCTGATTCCAGCGGAAAAAGTTGTTTTCGTCGAAAAAGCCGAAGACATCCAGGTGTACCTGTCGACGTCCAAAACAAAACAAACGAAGAAAAGTTGGCAGCGTTGGAGCTTTCTGCAACGGTGCTGTTGTTACCGTGACGCAATGGTGCTTTTCGGATAGAAAACGGTGCATGCGTGATGAAAATGCTAATGACTAGTTTTTCATAATTAACCCCTACTCCCGATTATGATTAAGCGCCATCTATGAACGCGCAGTGGAACTACGCTGGGTCTCCGTTTGTCTTCAGACAAGCGGCGATATTGATTGTTAGTGGATCGCCAGGGATTAATCTACGAGTACAGTTCCCGTATGTCAGCGTTTTAGTTCCGGCAGTTTACCACGGAGGGCGTTTCTGGACATCATCAGTAAAGTCCATCTCAAGACGACAATATTTTATTGTAAACAAAATCTATTCGCTTGTTCTTTGTTTTTCTGATTGTATAAGTAATTATAATTTTAATTAGGCAGACTCAGGGTAGTAGTGCCATATTTGGTTTGTTGTAACTTTTATTTTATTAGCTAAATATTTTTTACATTTTATTAATTGACCAGATTTTATCAGGTACGTTATTTATTGCCGTAGCTTGTGGCTTGATTTTATTTTGTAATTAAAAAAAATTACTTCCTATTGTGTAGTTGTCACATAAGGCATCCCAGGTACTCTGGGTTCTTATACTAATAAGTATCTAATTTTTGCACCACAGTCATTGAGAGGATTTTATTACTTTTAACATTTTATTTTATGTATTGAATTTTTAGATGAAATTTTAATAAGTTATGATTATTAGAGTTTTGAGTTGCGACATCTGTTGGTAGGTGTTCCAAAAGTACCTACTTAACTATCCTGTTCTCAGGTATTTTGCATAACATTTTAATAGTATTGTATGATCGCTAGTTAATTTGTTGTATATTTAAGATGACTAATCCCGCGCGTGCTCCATGTCCTCACTGCCTTGATTCAGTGAAGCTGTTCTCCGTCCCCCACGGCTTGCGAGTGCACATCGGGCGCAAGCATAAGAATATCGTGCGGCCCGCGACGCCGCCGGGCCCCATATTTGTCGCATCTGGTGCGCCTACGCCGCTTGCCCCGTCGCCGTCGCCTGCTCGGGACTTGCCTTCATTCTGCCTGGAGGACTTGCCCGCTCTTCGGGCAAGAGTACGGGTACTAAGGCACATCCCCAAGGGCGCGAGATGCCTGGCAGCTGGTAAATTGGCTACTCTAATTAATAACGCCATAAAGTCTAATAGTGCCTGCGACTGGTTGGAAGTCCTGACATTCGCGTATACGGCGCTGAAAGTGCCAGTCCAAGGAGATAAAAAGACTTTGACCGCAAAGGTGAAGTATAACGTGGAAAAAGCTCACCTCGAACTACCGAGCGAGTTCGTTCCTAGCAGGTCGCCCTCCCTGTATAAATCGGTTCAGGGGAAGGTTTTCGAGGGAGACCTGAGGGGTGCAGCACGCTTGCTTACGTCGGACTGTACTTTTGCTCCTTCTGGTGAAGAGACGCTAGCTTCTCTCAAAGAGAAACACCCCGCGCCCTCAGGCGCCCCTCGTATCCCTCCGCTCCCTGACAGCGCGACACCGTGTCTCGTCGTGACGCTGGAGAACGTGTCCGCTGCGCTCCAGACATTCCAACGTGGATCTGCAGCGGGCATAGACGGTTTACGCCCCGACCATCTTAAGGAGCTGACCTCTTCATCCGCCGGTGATTGCGGGCTGAGGTTGCTGGAGGCGATTACAAAACTTTGTAACTTTTTATTGGAAGGCAATCTCAGCCCAGAAGTATGCCCTTTACTCTACGGTGGGTCCCTTTGCGCGCTTCAGAAAAAGGACGGTGGCGTTAGACCAATAGCTGTGGGCAGTGCTCTCCGGCGGTTGGTGGCAAAGTTGTGTTGTCAGGCTGTGAGAAGTAGTATGGCTCCTTATTTGCAGCCCCACCAGGTGGGATTTGGTACGCCGCTTGGATGCGAGGCGGCCATCCACGCTACCAGGTCCTTCGTGCTGCGGGAGGGAAGCGACGACGTGCTTGTTAAACTTGATATCCGAAATGCCTTTAATAGCATTGACAGGGTGTTGATGCTGGAGGAGGTCAAAGATTTAACGCCGTCTATTTTTCGCTTCCTTCTGCAGTGCTACGCAACACCAAGTTACCTGTCTTACGATGGAAGCCGCATCCTGTCCCAAGTTGGTGTACAGCAGGGTGACCCTCTGGGGCCTCTTATCTTCAGTATGGCAATTCAAAAAGCCATAAAGGCCCTAGAGGCCCCTCTCAATATTTGGTATCTCGACGATGGGACGATAGGCGGACACCCCGACGTAGTGGCGAGGGACATTAGGATGCTCTTCCCGGCTCTGAAGGATTTGGGCTTGGAGGTCAACACTGCAAAGTGTGAGTTATACCTCTGCAGTCCTGTAGCCGCGGAGTCGAGCGCCACGTTTGAGTCTCTCATCCCGGGCCTAAGGATAACGAATAGGGATTCGCTCTGCTTGTTGGGGGCTCCTATTTTCCTGGATGGCGTGTCAGATAGCCTGCGTTTGAAAACGGCGACCTTGACATCGCTGTCGGCTCACTTCCATCACCTCCCGGCACATGTTGCGTTGACACTTCTGGGGACTTGCTTCGCGATGCCTAAGATAACTTATGTTATTCGGACGGCCCCGTGTTGGAAGTTCCCGGAAGAGGTTTCACGTTTTGACATCGCGCTAAAACAGATTGTGGAGGAAACGCTAAATGTGTGCCTCAGTGAGTCGCAGTGGAGTCAAGCCAGCTTGCCTATTCGGTTCGGTGGTTTGGGCGTGCGTCGGCTACACAAAACTGGCCCCATTGCCTTCCTCGCCTCGGCTCATGGAGTCGCGGACCTTGTCACTCGCATCCTACGTAATGGTGACATTGTCCGAATCCCATACGCCGAGGAGGCTAGCGCTAGGTGGTCAGTTATGTGTCCGGATGCTGGCCTGCCCTTAAAACCAGAATGGCAGAGAAGCTGGGATAACCTGCTGGGTAAGCAGCTCGTAACGAAGTGGCGTTCAGAGAACACGGGGGTCGATCTCGCCCGTATAAACGCGGTGACTACGCCAGAGTCCGGCGCTTGGCTTCACGCCCTTCCTTCCCCGCACATGGGTACGCTTTTGGATGATGACTCATTGAGAGTGGCTGCCGCTCTTCGGCTCGGTTGTCCCGTATGCGAACCTCACACCTGCATCTGCGGGGCGAGGGTTGAGGCAGACGGGCACCATGGCCTAAGCTGCACTCGGTGCGCAGGTAGAAGACCGCGGCACCACGCCATCAATGATATCCTGAAGCGAGCCTTTGTATTAGCTGAGGTGCCTTGCGTCTTGGAGCCCCCGGGACTATCACGTACTGATGGCAAACGGCCGGACGGTCTAACACTGGTTCCGTGGCAGAAAGGGCGCTGTCTCGTGTGGGACGCAACATGCGTGAGCACGTTTGCGTCCTGCCACCTCCCCGCTACTCAGCAGTCTGCTGGTGCGGGAGCAGAGGCAGCCGCTCGAGGCAAACGCCTCAAATACGCCAGTCTGGAACCAGTGTACGACTTTGTCCCCTTCGCTGTAGAGACGTCGGGTCCGTGGTGTTCAGAGGCCAAACAACTGGTCCGGAATCTTGGCCGCCGTTTGAAGGAGAGAGGAAGGGACCCCCGTTCGGGCTGGTTTTTGGCCCAACAGATTTCCATTGCTGTGCAGCGCGGCAATGCGGCAAGTGTGTTGGGTACGTTTGGACCGGGTGCCGCGCGCGGGAGTGACCCCTAGGGCTAATTTTATTATTTGACAAGAATTTATGATTGGCTTTTATTTGATCGTGTATTAATTTATAGTAAAATACTTAAGAGGCTATACTTAATATAAAAATATAATATATATACTAGAGATATCCAAGCTTGGGGGTTATTAAGTGGAAGGCCTTTGTCCAGCAGTGGACGTCTTCTGGCTAGTACGCCTATAACAGTTTAGCCATAAATTGTAATATAAGCATGTAAAAGTTTACATTAAAACTAAAATGCAAGTAACATTTTAAAATCCGTCAATCCTTCTATCTTGGATACAAGGTAAACATTTCCTCAAATACACCGCACATCTCTAGCTAACCGGAAAATAGCGAAACCTGGTCGTCCCCGGTTCAATGAACATCGTATAATGAGTCATGATGGAGCCGGGCGGCGCGGCGGCGGCGCCGGCGTCCTCGTAATGACGACGCGCTGTCCTATTTAATAACTTGTTTACCCCAAAACTGGTGTCACACCGAACTGAGCGATTTAAGATGATAGGTGTAACATTGTTTGATCGTGGCCTCTTTTCTATGTCATGTTTTTACTTTCAATAATTGAAGTTGAACAATGCTTGTAATATAATTTGAGATGGTCATTTCGTGAAAAATATCAATAGAAGGTAAATAAGTAAGGGGGGCAATAATGTACGACACAGATAACGTAAGGCATGATATTGTACGGCATAATAATGCACAGCATGATAACTGGTGTACATGTACATCGAATATCATGCTGTGCAATATCGTGCCGTGCAATATCATGCCGTACATTATCGGCTCGGCTCAATAATGCACACCCCAATTTTGTACAGACTGATACTTGATGTACAAGTACAAGAATTCCTTATTTGTATAGCAGTTAGGTTCAGGTTATTTTTTAAAAAGTCAATTTGAGAAATGTACTCGGATTATTGGCTGTACAATATAGGGAACCGTCTGTGCTTTCCTTGCCGTACTTTATAGACACGAGCCGATAATGGACGGCCAGTATTGTACGACATGGATTGTACAGCATGATATTCGATTTACATGTACACCAATTATCATGCTGTGCATTATTATGCCGTACATTATCGAGTCGGGAAATACAAATATATTGTACATTATAGACACCCAATAAGTAAGTTAAGTATCGCTTTGCGCGATAAAATCCGGAACAAGGATATTTGCCAAAGAATCAAAGTATAGCTCGCAGGGTTTGCAAGTTGAAGTGGCGCAGGGCAGGACACATCGCTCGAAGAACTGACAACCGATGGGGAAGAAAGGTTCTTGAGTGGCGACCGCAAACCAGAAAACGTAGCGTAGGAAGGTCTCCCACTAAGTGGACCGACGACATTGTAAAAGTCGCGGGCAACCGGTGGAAGCAAATGGCAGGTTATCGTACAGTGTGGCCACAAAATAGTACCTATCTGTTTTGTGGTGTGGCGGTCTAAGTGGGAGGCCTTCGTTCATCAGTGGACGTCTCCGGGATGATGATAAAGTAAGATCGATAGTAATAGATCCAAAAACTGATAAACAAATATAGTTAAAAATAAAGTTTGCTATTTTTTTTTTATTTCTATGTTTGCGTTTGACCACCAAATAAGCAAATCAAACATTTGGATCAAATATTTTCTTTATACCTTATTCATCTGAAAGTAATGGTAAAATTCTACCTAACTTTTAGGTGAGTACAAAACCCTCAGTTTTATTTTAAATCTAGAATACAATCTTATTATCTTATTATTTTAGGTCAGTTTTGCAAATTGCAAACAATTTGTAAAAGTAGAACCTTATTACATTTCGGTGTAACAGCGAGTCATATTTAATAGCCGCCGCTGTATCATCGCTCGTTTAATAATCATGATCAGCGTTGTTTGCCTCGACCTCTCCACGGCTCCCTTAAATACACATTTTAATTTTAATACCACCTCTATGCATTAATTATTCGGTTATATATTTTATAATTATAGTATATTGCAGAAGCTAGAAGTCAAGGGCCTATTGAAAAGATAAAAAAAAATTGAGCTGCTTGCAAAGAAAAAGAATTGCTAGGAAACCAAACAATAGTTACGAGATACTTTCTAGTAAAATATTTAAAGACGTGCTACAGAGCTACGGAATGCTACGACTCTACGCGTCTACGAGTATTTTGGATGACTAACTGAACATTCTTTATGGAATACTGAGCTACAAAGATGTATTAAATTTATTATCCGAGTGAAAATAGTGTTTCCAAAAAAAATTTTACTCTCGAGTTGGTCGGGCTTGAGACCTTCAGAAATGTCTGTTGCTAGCAAAGACTATTAACCTTGGTTGCTATAGCTAGCTGTCTATAAAACAGATCTAAAACAATCTAACTCGAAAAAAGAAAATGAACAATAACCCGTTTAAGTGTTAATAAATTAAGTAATATAGCGAAGATAATAAAAAATCTTGAAATAAACCTAACATAGTAAAATAGTAATCATAACTATCTATGCTTTCAAACGCACAAAATACCAAATTATGAGAGAAAATTAGTTCCACCCAAACGCTACTTTAAAAAGGTATAGAGATATACAAAACTCGCATTTATTGTTATCTATTCCGCGCAGTGTCCGCTCTGGAATCCTCCAGCATTGTTATAAAAGCAAGTTTGTGTATTTCCATTTTTCTGGTTTAGCTCGCGTCGGACTCCCGGTCTCTCGCCAAACGCGGTACCACGATCTATTTATTTTCCGAGCACAGTACCTTAACTTCAAAGCAGTTACAACTTGGGTGTCTTTAATTCGCAAGTGAATCGGTTTCTTCTAGGCAAGCGTGTTCCATCGTAGGCTGCATCTGCGCTTAACAACCTTACTATGACTTGCTATTTTAAACCCATGTAGTGAAGTTAAAAAGAAGCTAATGTCTTGGTTGCAATCTCTAAATTATTATGAAACAGAAAATTTACTTGTCTGATTCTCTCCCAGAATTGGGTTTTTGGTGCATATCCCTGAAATTCCTCCACACCTATAGCAGATTTCCTCCTATTTACCAATTATTTATTTTTTTACTCACATTACTTACTTATATGTGTGGTTAGTTTTTTGGTGCAGTCAGGACGGTATTTTGTATGGCGGAAAGTCGAAACACTTATGATTGTGTGGTATGTAACACTAATAAATACATAAACTAGACACTAATAATACATTCATGAAATTGAAAGAAAGAAAGAAAGAAAAGAAAGAAATAAATGTAATTTATTTTGTAACATCATTGTAATTTCGTACTACTTCCAATAAAATTATGTTGGTATAAGTAAATTGATGATGATATTATTATTCTCTCCCCTCTTTTCTTCTTGGACGTATATTACCCGTAGACTAAGATTTAAAATGAGTACACATCAATTTCAACAAATCAGACACAGATGTGTCAGTGTGTGTGTGTGAGGACACGGATCAGTGTAAGATATTAGCAAAGACTGAACGCTCATTTTTTTACGACGCCTGCTATGATCCGGTTGTCAATGGGCGATTTTCTAACAGCCAATTAAAAAAAACCCTTTCATAAAAATCCCTTCGATGGCAATGAAGAGACATGGCCCTGAACAATTTCACTATCTTTTCTGTGGTTTAGAAGATTTTTAACGAACGACGCAAAGTAAAAAGGTCAAATAATATAAAGTAACCTTATTTCATTTATAGATCTATCATGCGTTTTTTGTGGTTATTGTTTGTATAACAAAGTACTCGCCCATAGAATTCGTTATTTCACGTCAAATTAGTAAGTGCGCCTTGCCAATAAATTAATTAGTTACTATCAATAAAAATAACAAATACTATCAACACAAAATAATAACAATAACGTAACGTAACAATAACAATTTATTAGAATTTCAACAAAGTGACACAAGAAAACTTGGAAAAGCACTTCACCAACGAACGCGAACTGTGAAGTGAAGCAGTGAAGGTGAGTGACTGCTTTTTCACAAGAAAAATGCGAAAAAAGTCGCGTTAGCTCGCCAGAGCCGTCTATCTTTTGGCTGTAGAACTACGTTTTGACAGCTGTCAGGAAACTTGCCATTCGAAGCCTCTTACAGTCGCCTTCAACAAAGCTCCGAGTTTTGGCGGGAACACGGAAAAATCATGTCGTTGCATTCTATTATTTTCTTAAACTTGTGTATTTTCGCGAATTAATGATTAAAAATGGTGGTGTTTTATTCATTGAGTGTTGAATTACATGCACGAGTGTGGGCAAGTGATATAATGTGGTGAAACATGTCTTTATGTGTTGTTTTCAAAACTCCGTAGAAGCTCATAGTAAAGTCACCACAACTTTACTAGGGCATGACTTGGACTCGACTATGACTAATTTCGTGTGACTGACTGTGATATCATTACATATTTGACTTGATTTACGTATAAATACTTGAAAAAATCATAAACTTGACACTGGCAGAATGCATAACGTGCGATGCCAAGAACTTAGAAAAAAAATAAAAAAAGAAGCTAATTCTCAAAAAAGGTTCCTATAAGCCACCTATTACTTGTTACATTGCATTTTATATGCTGACTGTAATGTACTAGCATTCCGTCGCCATACTTTATACATTATTCAAGTCAGTAAAACGGCTACATGTGGATCTGGTGTTTGTAGAAAACAAAATATATTTCCCTCGTTCGTTGGTTTAAATAGGACTGTATGTATGTAGGTCTACTTAAAACTGGTCCTTACTCGTTGATTATGCAATCTTTGCCACACTAATAATATCATGTAAAATATATATATATACCGGGTGTTAGTTTGAACACCGTTATCCTTCTAGGATATCATTGCACTCATCATTATGAACAACTTTTACTATGGGGCCAACCCTGAAATCACGAAAAAAAAACAGCTGTTCCATACATTTTGTCCAAGATCGATGAACCTTTTTGTATGGAACAGCTGTATTTTTTTGGTGATTTCAGGGTTGGCCCCATAGTAAAAGTTGTTCATAATGATGAGTATAATGATATCCTAGAAGGATAACGGTGTTCAAACTAATACCCTGTATATGTCATGTAGGTACTATCATAAAAAAAAACATATACTATCATGTTTTTAAAGCTTAAACAGGAAGAAAAATTATGACCTCCGGCAGGACTCGAACCTGCGTACGAGCAGTCTCTATGGGTACAACAAAAAACAAAACAACACAAACAAAAAACATATACCTACTATCATGTTACAAAGCAAAGGTTGGAAAACTAAAATCCGATTACTTCCTTACACCACGCTATTTTTTGACCGAAATTTATGCATATCCAGAATGTGCTAAATAAGCTTCCATTTCATACCGAAAACGACACGATTAGCTCAATAAGAATTTTCTTTTATGATGCGTGAATTGAGGATATATCCGTTATAATGGATTTATTGTAACGAAATGGACCCTAGAAACGAGAAGTGCCAAGATACGTCGACTCATTTGTCAAAATATGAGTACCTACTTAGTTTTTTTTTATACATTCAAGTGACGAGACTAGCGAGACGTTCGCCTGGTGGTAAGCGTCACGCCTGCCCATAACAGTAGCAGTGCAAGAATTGTGAACTTGCGAATACAGTCCTGCTCCGCACTGTACTGCGCTCTTCACCCTGAGATATTAGATTTTAAATCTCTTCATACCCAGTAATTTCCCTGGTAAAATTGATTTAGAAGAACACGACAAAGAAACGAGGGAACTCTTGAACATAAATAGTAATAATTTTAGCATTTTAAATTTCTATGTTACCATCTAAAATGCTAACATCTAAAATGGCAACAAAAGCGCCAACAATTCTACCGTTTCCGTAATCCAGTTTCAACGTTGAGTTGTAAAGGTGCTCTCCGTTTTCATAACAATTACGACCGCATCTGTACAGAGTCCTGCAGTGTGCAGCCAGCTTAATGGAGGGCGCGGGTGTACGAAATTGCCTTACGGAGCTCATCTCGATCTTAATAGGGACGGAGAAACTAGAGATGTACCGTTACAGTAATCGAGATATTAACTAAGTGAACCTATAGATATGACAAAATGCCTAAAATTATGAAGAAAAATATGCTCGTGTGGATGTATTATTGGATAAAGGCACAACAGATTTTGACAAAGTTTGCTAAAATTTTACGTTGGTTATGTTGGTACCTTAGATTACGTAGAAATCATTTTATTAAGATTTAGGTAAGTACCTACAACCAATTCTCGGTGATTTAGTTGACTGACCAAAACTTATTAAAAACATAGCTGTTTTTTTCATGAATTACTTATACTCTGTCTAGATGAAAACATAATAAATATATTGTGTACATTTAAATTCAGATTTAAAACCATGTCGGTAGTATATTTTAGGCGCTTAGATAACAATCTAAACATTGACATGACATTATAATTACCATTTGTATCGATTTTGGCCTTTTTTCGCATTTACTACTTGAAAACAACAATTTAATTACAGTTATTACAATCATTTTTTGCTTGCGTTTCACTTCTATAAAATTCACTGCTGTGTGTTTAGCAGAATATAAAGTTTACCACCTTTGACCAACCAACTCGCATGATGGAAAGAGACAGAGAAGAGTTGCTTCGTTGCGTTGAATTTTAACATGGCGCATTTCTTTCTTTAATTTTAAACCGCCTTCAAAAAAAAAGGAGGTTCTTTGTTCGACGGTATATATGTTTTTTTTAAATTGTTTTTTCACTGTTTTCTCCTGTCAATTGTGGACCGATTTTGAAAATTATTTTTAATTTGAAAGTGTTTAATGCGGCGGTGGTCCCATATTCATTTGAAGTAGGTTGTTTTTAAAAAAAAGTTATTTGTCATTTTGAACTGAACACTTCTTTTACCGCACTTGTCCATTTATATTAGCCGTTCCACCCTAATTTTAGAGATATACGGCTTGTACTACAGCACGGCCCGATTTCTCCGTTGGACAATTGGGTTAAGTGTTTCTTAAGTGAAACGACTTTGAAACGCTGCCTTGGACGTCTGTTTTCTCGTTTTAATTTCCCGCCACGATCCACAGATGTTTGGAAGATGATAATTAAATTTAATCCATAATATCTGCAAGCAAGATACTGTAAAACTACTTTAGTTAGTCATAACAGCAGAAATTTAAATAGTTGGCAGAAAACAGACCTTACTGTTCATTGCAGACTTCGGCGCCTATGTACTTATCTATTGATGATAACATTTAATACTTTGTTTTCATAGTCAGTTTTGGGGGTTGTTCCTTACTGATCCTTGGTCAACACATCCTTTTTAAATAAATATTTCTACTCGTCCTAAATCAATATTCTTAACTCGTTCGGCATAATTATTATTGTTCGATATAATATTATTATTTCGTCCGGCCTATGTCGTACGAAATAATAACCAAACTGAACTAACTATTGGTAAAATAACCAAACTGAACTAATTTCCTTGTTATAGGAACGGTTTTTTTGCAAATAGTACAAACCGTGGTATTTATACAAATTTTGAAGTCGGATGAGAAAATAATACAAAAAGGATGAGTTAAGAGTAATAAAATGTTCAAATATCTGTCGAACGAGACGAGAGTAGAAAACGGTTGAGTTAAGAAAAAAATATACAAATTATGAGACGTCGTAGGACGAGTAAGGTTTTGTTTGACTTTGTCGTTGACAACTTAGTTTTGGGCTTATGTGCGTAAACTTATTTAAGTTATAAGTACTTAGTTTTTTGTATTTAAGGACTCATCATCATCATCATTACCTATCATTGTCCATTCTGATCATAGCTGGCATCTCCCAAGACAGGCCACGGCGTGATCTCCAGGTTTGTGCCTGAAAATGTAGACGTTAAATGATGATTGAGGTGTTTTATCTTTGAAATATTTACAAATAAGTAGTCGCAGATTTGAGATTTCACATCTAGTATCTCAGGGCATAGATTAAGTATAATATATATACTAACATATACTCAATCTATGGTCAGGGTGACGAGCGCAGTGCAGTGCGGTGCAGGATTTTGTTCGAAGTTCATAATTCTGGCACTGCTACTGTTATCGGCAGGCGTGACGCTTACCACCACGCAAAAGTCTAGCACATCTTGTCACAAACCCACAAAAAAAAATTGAATAAATAAAAATTGAAAATTAAATAAATATACAGAACAAGATGTCGTCGCCAGCCTGACGACGTCCACTGTTGGATGAAGGCGTTGCCACAATCCCCAACCTTGGCAGGGATTTGAACCATCGTAGACAGTATCAGATAGTTTTAAAAAGTACTTAAGTACATAAAATTTTCATTACAACACAAAACACACAGAAATAAATTGATATAAAAATTACGTCTGCAAACAAAGCAACCATCTTGAAACAATGAAAAATTCTCCCGCGTCCAACTACAAAACTGGTTTGCAACTCAATTAGGGTTGGAGTAACTCATACTCGTACGCGGTAACTGTAACGACATGCTAACTTGTTCCCCTTTGTTAGTTTTGCTCGAGGTTTTGCTTATTAGCGCAAAGCATCTATTTTAGCAGAGAGCAGTATTTTTCTTTTTACTACAACGAGTTTGTAAGGGTTAATCTTAGTTTGCCACAGTCCCGACGGTGAATTACCTCTGTTGTGAACTTGTGAAGGTATTTACATTCTCGAGATGAAATAATAGGCTTTTTAAAAAACAAAAACAACCGACTTCATTTTCAAGTGTCTGGATGACATCTTCATATTTTGTTTTATTTATACAGGAATACTCACGTATAAATAAAACAAAATATGTCAAAACCGCGTCAGTTTTCAAAAAAGAAGGTTCTCAATTCGACTGTATATATTTTTTTGCAAGTGCGTCTAAAGTATCACCTACCAAACAAAAAAATATTCAATTCATAATTGGCGGAGTAATCGCGTAACATACATTAAAAAAAAACATACAGTCGTATTCAGAACCTCCTTTTTTGAAAAATAGTTACAGTGAAGTTGTAAGTCAGCAGGAATAATATTAACAAGCAGTATCACTGTCCACTGCTGTAGGGGACTACTGCACAATTTGTTAAAACGTTTCACTGTCCACCACGGTGGACAACGGGAATATTGTAAAAAGTCCACCATGGTGGACACGAGCACAACTTTTTCGAACCATCCACCGGGGCGGGCCGGGCACGGGTTTGTGGTTGACAACGGGAATTTATAATCGCAATTAACCAAATTAATTATAAGTATTCTATCAGCTATCTGGTTTCCATAATACAAGCATTGCTTAGTATGGGGCTAGATGGCGTTGTGTGTAATAAATGTCCCCCAATATTTAATTAACCACCCACCGAAAAGTTCAGCTATACCACGAATTGTTTTCTAAATCTTTTTCTTTCTTAAGCTAGAAAATTAAACTCGGTAACATCGCTTTGATTTCACGTACCTATTAACTTACTAATACATATTCTTCCATTCTACACACAAAAAAAAAATTCACATACAAAATAAGAACGTTTTGACTTACTACCATAAGTGAGTCTTTAGTTGACTGGACCCGCTCGCCAGTGGACCCGCGGGTCCACTAAACTGATGGCCTCGTCATTTCCAGGTAACTAGATTTGGATTCTAAGTTAAAAAAAATACTCAAATAATATCTCGGTATCGCTGTAATAGATTTATGAACAGGGGGTGTCTCTTTAACCATCACGAAAGTGTCTTTTTTTAATCATCTCATTGGTAATACCATAAAAAATTACTATTTCATGTCACATGTCATTAGGTTGTTTTCCATGTTTTATAACGAGGTTAATAATAATAATAATAAAGGGCCTCTTGGTGTTGGTTTCGCCCCCACCAATGGCTCTTAAAGGTCCGGGCTTAGACCCGAGTTTCAAATGCAATAAAATAAATAATAATAATAATCAATTTAATTCAGAACAAGTCCATACATAGAGAGAAAAAATAATTTCAAATAATGAGGGACTGCGTACTCCAATAAAGATAAGCTTGCATTTATAATTGTAGGGGGCTTAATAACCTTTAAAACACGGCGCCGTCCCACCCTCTACGTCTTTTAACTGAAAATTAGCGCAAGTAAGACTTATGGAACTTAATATTATTTTCATTACGGATATTACTGGAGTTTAGGAAGATATTAAGCCATTTCAAAATTCTATTATAGAGTCTGAGTAAGAAATTACTTGGGGTTATTATGTGCTCTCGTTCATAGTCGTTACCTGTAATACTCGTAGAAAGGATTAGGTGGAGTGAGTAGAAGTGAATAGAACAGAGTGAATAGAAGTTATTAGTTTGAGGACTTTCAGTCTTTTCTTGCTCTTTTTTAGACGAGACGAGCGAGACGTTATTAGGTTTATCAGTATTTTTCCGTATTTTAGTTAATTTGTATAAAATAATTACGTTACGCCAATGCCGTAAATAGGGCGATGCAAGCGGTGCGAAATTACCAGACCAGGGGCCGTACTGTGAACTGCTTATAGCGGGAACGAATAGGTTCAGCTGCCGACACTGTGCGACCGCAAACCTTATTGCAAAGCCATACAATTCACAGTCGCGCAGCGTCGGCAGCTGAGCGTATTCGGTCCCGGAATAAGCGCTCATGGTACGGACCCAGGACCAAGCCTTGCATATTTTTCTTTTCAAGGGCACAGTTATAGAAGCTCGCACCGGGCGCATAAATGGCTAGTTACGGCACTGATCTTTGGATATAAAGTAATATGAAACTCGGAAATTAAACATAAACTTAACTAAACTAAACATAATTATAAACTAGGAGTGTCCCGCCCAGTTTCACCCGCTATGCCTGGAATTAAAAATAACCTTTGCGTTATTCCATTCATCATCAGCCCGGAGACGTCCACTGCTGAACGCAGGCCTCCTCCTTAGACCGCCACACTGTACGACAACCTGCCATTTGCATCCACCGGTTGCCCGCGACTTTTACAATGTCGTCGGTCCACCTAGTGGGAGGTCTTCCTACGCTACGTCTTCCGGTTCGCGGTCGCCACTCAAGAACCTTTCTTCCCCATCGGTTGTCAGTTCTTCGAGCGATGTGGCCTGCCCATTGTCACTTCAACTTGCAAACCTTGCGAGAAATATGTCGTTAACTTTGGTTCTTTGGCGAATATCCTCGTTCCGGGTTCTATCGCGCAAAGTAACTCCGAGCATAGCTCTTTCCATTGCCCGTTGCGTGACTCTAAGTTTCTCCAACAGGCCAGCGTAAAGACCACGTTTCAGTTCCATATGTCATCACTGGCAACACACACAAGGATATACCCTCGTCTTCAGACACCGCAGGATTTTGGACGAGAAGATATTACGCAATTTTCCGAACGCTGCCCATCCGAGTTGGATTCTTCGGGCGACCTCGGGGCTTATATAAAAATGCTGGCGTTTTATTAATTTAAAACAAGTTATAGGTTAATCTGGCGAAACAATTGACATGTGACATTTAAGCTGATATTTTTTTCACGATTTCAATGTTGGCCCCATATCGATGCCCGAGCCCGACTCGCACTTGCGCTGGTTTTATTATCCTTTAATAAATCCTAAGTAAACTCGGTTTAAACACAGAATAAATAATAGATAAACGTATAACAATGAAACAAACTTTTAAAACGAAATCATTAAAATCATAATGGAAAAGAAAAAAACACGTACACCACGGTAATTGCATTATAAACGAAGAAAATAGCGTACATTCCGAATATGACAAGTAGTTAAACTAGTTAAGGCTCTGTTTGTTCTAAAAGCGACGAGGACGAAGACTTCTTCAGATTCAATTTACTTTGGCGAGGGTTTAGCGGCCACCAATTACGGAAGAAATCGTTTCGTGGCTGTCTCCACGGACGACACTTTTCTGGCATTTTGAGGCGAGCGAGGCATGTTGTGAAACCGCTGGACAACGTTTACATTTTGAGATTAATTTGTATTTCATAAATATAGGAGTTCAGTTGAAAACTAAAAATTTGCAGGTTCTGTCTAGTACTTAAAGAGAAATATAACCATACAAAAATATAACATGAATTTCCCCATATATGGGCAACATGAAACAAGAATGACGTGTAATTTTTTTTTCTGGGTTCTGTCGAATTCTGCCATTCTTCTTTAGCGGGTACTCGCTAGTACTTAAAGAGAAATATATCCATATAAAAACTATATGCAACGTTGCATATAGTTTTTATATGAAATAAATTTTATTATTAAATAATTCGTTTCAGAGTTTTTAGCCATTTTAGCCAATTTCAGGATTTTATATAATCAAGTTAAAATATAACTTATCGTGTAATAAATTATCCTTTAAACAATATCTTGAAGTGTTTCTAAGACCGTTATTTAATAGAAAAATTAAAAATAAATATAGTAAATTATTATCATCATCAGCCCGGAGACGTCCACTGCCGAACGAAGGCCTCCCCCTTAGACCGCCACACTGTACGACAACCTGCCATTTGTATCCACCGGTTGCCCGCGACTTTTACAATGTCGTTGGTCCACCTAGTGGGAGGCCTTCCTACGCTGCGTCTTCCGGTTCGCGGTCGCCACTCAAGAACCTTTCTTTTCCCATTAAACAAACATTCAAAAACAACAAATTATTATATTTATTAAATATTAAATATAATATTATTTAATAGTAAATCCCTAAAACATTTGATCTAGTAAACCAAATTTTCTTCGCTTCGCTTGCGTGAAAAAAAATCTTGAGCTTACGATAGATTTGTCTCTAGACATAAATCGACAACAAAATCATTCGTAGAAACAGTTACTTCGACTATGTTTGAAATGCTGAAGAGATATAAGTAAGTAGGGTTTTCACATCTGTGTGGTTTCAAGAAAAGGCTAATTATGCTAGATATATTTACTTAGCTGTTTTCTCGGACTATACCTACTTATTACAACAATATTATAAATGCGAAAGTATACAGTCTGTAACAAAAAGGTTCAACAACACTGAAGGGTATGTATCTATTCATCATTATGAACAACTTTTACTATGGGGCCAACCTTGAAATCGCGAAAAAAAAACAGCTGTTCCTTACAAAAAGTTAATTGACCTTGGACAAATGTATGGAACAGCTGTATTTTTTTCACGATTTCGGGGTTGGCTCATAGTAAAATTTATGCGCCGAAATATTGAGAGCTCGTTTCACAACATAATCACGGTAAATATCTCGTAAATAATCATAGAAGTATGTATACTATGGACCTGGGTATGTCCTTAAACTGCAACCAGACCCACCGGAGGACGGGCAGCAGCGTCCTCTTGGTTAACGGTGGTGAGCATTCTGCGATCCCCAAGCCGCCTGCCAAGCGTAGGGATTATGGCAACACCCCTCTATAAAGGGGGAGGCCTTCGTCCAGCAATGGACGTTTTATGGCTGTCGACGACGACGAACCATAGAAATATATATTTTATTATTGTTGTTCCCATTCAAGGCTTCTGAACAAAGACCTTATCCAGGTTTGACCCGCGATCTTTTTAATATCGTTGACCCAACGAGCTGGTGGACGTCCGAAGCTTCGTTTACAGGCCATGCATCAATCCGTCAACGCTTCGCTCGCTCCAAATATCTCTGCTGGTATATCCTTACTGGTAGGGAAGATAGGAATTTCTGCCTTAATAATACAATTATATTACATCAATAACTACATTTTAATACAGATTTGGGTCATGCAAGTTTGATCTGGGATAGCTACGGCAAGGCGTTCGTAATGAAAAATATGCCGTAAATGCCGTAAAAAGAGTAACAAAGCCAGCAAAATAAAACCACAAAAATAACTCAACTTTCAACGTAAGCTCGCTGTAATAAAATGACTCATAAATGCGAGTATGAGCCAACAAGTTCGTATTCGCTCAAAGAGAAAGCCTTTCTTTTTACAGGCTTTTAAAGTCGTCTCTTTCGGTTACCTTTGTTCGGGCGGTTTGTTCACGATCCAGTCTGGGAAAAGCGTGCCTACAGCGCAACACGAACAATGAACATAGCTTGAAGGAAGTAAAAGGTTTATCTGGCTGGTAGTATGAGCTAATATAGATATCTTTCTATCTACGTGAAAGTTTATTTAACGAAATTACTGGACATGAAAATATTTGACATCTAATATCTCAAGGCTTGACGAACGCAGTGCAGTGCACAATTCTGGCACTGCTACTGTTATTAGTAGCAATGCTAGAATTGCGAACTTGCGAATACAATCCTGCGCTGCACTGTATTGCGCTCGCCACCCTGAGAAATCTCTTCATACCCAGTAGTTTCTCTGGTAACATTGCCCTACAAAACGAAACACAGTAATACTTGCACACTACAGCTTAGTGGTTGAATAACAGGCAACGTTCCACGTAATCCCGTGTATGTGTGATAACATGACGAGTAAAGTACTTACAGGTATTAATTTAATTTCCATTGCCTCATAGTTTGCAATGTGTATGATCGATTCCAGTCATTTCCAGCACTACTGTGGTTCGAAATAACAGTTTGATGAATGCCCGGTTTATTTGCATTGAGCTCGGAATCTCATTTACAGAACAATATAGTTCACTGGACAATGTTCGATCATGTTTGTTGTGAAGTAAAATATATTTACATAGCCCCTATACAATTTATTCATGTGCTTTGCACCTTTACTGTTTATTTTTTGATTAGCCTTTTTTAATAATCCACTGCTGGTCAGGCCTACCCTCGAAGGACGATAGAGCCATGTTCACCACGCTGCTGGCTCAGTTGTGGGTTGGTGGATTCACATCCGCCATTGAATTTCTTCTCTGGATATGTATGCAGGTTTCTTCAGGATGTTTTCCTACACCGAAAAGCCTTTTCTGACAGCTGTCAGGACGTAGTTTTACAGCCAAAGGATAGATGGCGCGGCATGATTCTCTTTGTTTTCGCATTTGTTTAATGAAAAAGCAAACACACTACTAATTTAATAATCCGCACTTTACTAATTTATGTTGTGGATTAACAAATGCATAGGAAATACCATGGGCAAACGCTTTGTTAGACAAACAATAACTACCAAAAAAAGCATGACGGAACTGATGTAAATGAAATGAGCTTTTTAATTTTTTCTACAACGCTGACCCGGTGCGATTTCATCTAGAGTTACATACACAATCGCATCTCTTTCTGTTCATAATTATGCAGGCTTCTTTCCACATAATTTCGTTTATTTCAAAACGTCCGTGGCATAAGTTAAAAAAAAAAACAAGATTTCGATGAAATGTATGTTTTGATGGATCTAGAATGGAACCTACAATAGCTTTCTCCCAAGAAACGCGTGAAGACGCAACTGAGCTTCCGTTCCACGGCATTTCATCAACTAGGCTACCATGACTATTCATAGCATAAAAATAACATAATCAGCCTGTTGACAGTACATTGAAGGACATAGACCCATTTCCATTTTCATTCAAAATCTTCAGAACCACAGACTAGGTATTGATACTGTTCAGAAATGTCTCGTTAACGCCATCTAACGGATTTTCATACTTAATTATTTTTTATTGACTGTCAGAAAACCGTCCATTTAGAATCCATAATGCGAGTCGAGATCACCCTAAGAGTTTCGGCTATTGTTGTAACTATAGAGTTAGAAACTGAAAAATTTCGAATAACCCGCCAGCACAAATGCAGCTAATATAAATTACGTCACGTCAGAGGCTTGGGGGTAACACAATATTTACTCCGACAAGGCTGGCCACACAGTCTATTCAAACTGAATTACTTTTATAATGAGAGTGACAATAAAATTTGTTTACGAAAATTTACAATTGATTTAGCAAAATCTTTTAGTAAAACCCATGAAAGAAATTAAGAAAACTAATTTAATCTTATCTATGACAGCAATATAAAATAGTGCCTCTTTCCGAAATTACTTAAGATAACGTTATAGTATAACTGGTTGTAGTTTCCATCCGACATCCCTACAGTAGGGTGGCCATCGTATAAATAAATATAAGCCCGCGATAGCTTGCAGGCCAAGTTCAACCGCTTCACAGTGTGACTATATTTTATTTTGTACATATTGGGTTCATTTCAAGCTATTAATAAAATAAATATTCGTAGTAATCAATACTCAATACTCAATCATTTATTGCAGCATATGTGGCTACATGCAATCGTTGAACTGTAGTTAATTAGAACTAGTAGTTTTGCAAACGAAGACCACACGACCTTAAATATTGACAGCCTTTTGGTAAATTAAGCTATTTTTTTTTATTTAAAAGAAAATAATTAAATTATAAAATTAATATGGGTTAGTATTAGAATGGCCACTTCTCAAAATATTCGACTCGCAATTTGACTTAATCTCATCTATTCTACATCTCAAAATGTCCAATTCGCCAAATGACCACACCGCTGCTAGTCAACATCACAAAAAGTTTACAAGTTAAAAGTTCACATATTAAAATAACTTATTAATAACAAAAAAAATTTTTTACTAATTTGGTTTAGGGTTTTTTTTAATTGGGCTTATATTATTGGTTTCTTGTTTAGAATAATAATTGATTATGAAAAGGTTCTGCCAAATGTTATCAATATCGGCCGGTAAACGGCGCGGCGCCGCAGCAATCTTCCCTATTTTTTGGGGGAAATAACCTCCTATCAAAAAACACCGATGACTTTTTTTAAATCTATGAATTTATTAAACCAGTATACCAAGAATAGTCAAGATTCGTTGTAAAATATGATCTTTATGCTAAGTACTAACATCCAAACATCCGGACAGGTGGAATCAAAATGTGCCAAAGACTTCGCTCGTTTTGCTTTCTCGGTCAGACACATAACATACTGACCTATTTGGTTTTTCATAGTAAAGTAGATTTAAATTTGTATTATTGTTTAATTTTATAAAAAAATATATATCGGCTTCAATAATATCTCTGGGACAGTAAGTTAATGTTCATAATTTTCTCGTATATTAATAAATAAATTAAATTTTTGGCTTCTATTTTACAAGCAAAATAAAAGTACTAAAACTTCGTATGTAACTTAACTTACATCCAAAAAATGCCGTATGCGTGAACTTGGCCTCTTTTTTCTGTTTTTGGAGGGACAGATATAAATTGAGTGGATATCGTCCCTAACTCGGCGTCACAGATTGAGATTTATGTGCAAGTGTTGCAATATTTTCACGCTTATTGCATTACTTGCCGAATATGAATTCAGTAATAAAATGCTAAGGAAAATAAGAAAATCAAGCTGAGGATGCTTTTGTCGAAATAAATGCGTCTACATTTACTTAAATGTCAAAAAACTTTTTCGCATCTACAATACTAAAAAGTAGTAGTTAAAAAGTTCAGCTCAGCTTTAAGCACGGACTGTGCAAAATAAAAATACAGTACGGTAAAAACTCATAATAGATACACTGCGCGAAAAGCGGATGTTTTAAAACAGAGTTTAATTTTGAAAGTGGGGAAAAGATAACAGTACAACGTAATTTATGACGTCATTATGGAGGAAATTAAATGAAAAACTCCCCAAAACGGGACATTTTAATGACCACACGCTGAATTTTTGGCGTTTCAGTAATGAAGAGCCCATCTGGGGTCAGACAGCGTGTTTTACGGTCACATCTCGCTAAGTATTAAACAGACACAGCTGTACCAATATTGGACTTTGGTGTGGATTTTATAGAGTTTGATGAAAAAAGTAAACTTACCTCCCATCTGTCTCAGTATAAGACGTACTAACTTCATTATGTACAATAAAAAAAAATAAAAAAAATCTCGCTTGTTGATTTTATCTAGCCTTATAATTTATTATTACGTTAAATAAAGAGTGGCCATACCCAAAAATGTCCTATAGAAACTATTCTGCGATAGCTTATTTGACTGCGGCTCGTAAATCGTAATGACAGAGGCCGTAAGCTTCTGGGTCAGCTATAAGCAAGAGTTTACAACTACATACATTATCGAGTAAGTTGTACCTATGGGTCTGGGGAGTAAACTGTCGAGTAAGATGTACCTATGGGTCGGGGGAGTAAACTGTATACATAACATATGTAACATAGTATAGAGGTATAGGCATGGTCTGTCACAAAATTGAAATGACTATGCGAATATTAAACATCAAGAATCAAAATGATGAAAATAATTACCGTTTTATAACACTGTTTTATACTATCACGGTTGTTCATTAGATTTCTTTGATTATTTACGGGATATTTACCGTGATTATTTTGTGAAACGTGCCCCCAATATTTCAGAAGTTGCATGCACCATGTTCACGGGCAGACATGGTAAATAGCCCGTAAATAATCATAGAATTCAAATAGAATGTAAAACCGTTTTATATTTAATAATAACCTATCTGTTTTGGTTAGGGTCACGCTGGTCTAAGAAATATCGTCACCAACACGACCAAATCTGGACTAGATTACTTGGACTAGCTTAGGACCGAGGCGGACAGCATAAAAAGAAGCGTATATACCAATAGTGAGTTAAAAATGACGCTCATGACGCATTTGAAGACTTGTATCCTGCATCAAACAGTCATTCGAAATTAGACAAACAGTGCTCGCGTCGCGTAGCAGCGGAATAAGGTATTCAGAAGGCTTATTCAAACAAAACCAGGCCTATCCGAGCTCAGTGAACAATACGCACGCTTGAAGCTTTAAATCATTTCGGATGCAGCTCCCTTGAAAAATACCCCGGCTCTGACAACATCTGTATAATCAAGATGTTGATAAATGTACAGGATTTAAATTAGTCACTTTTCATATTGACGGGATACTGAGCGTTATGTGTATTGCCATCGCCTAGTAGATAAATTATCCTACATAAATTATTATATAATCTGTGCCATGAATGGATTGATTTAAATCCATTGATTGAAGATTTCTGGAGTTACAGCTGTACCCCACACTAAAATTGTTATCGATACAATCAGAGCTACTTCTAGTCGCGAGTGTATCGGTTTCTTCTAGGAAAGTGTGCTCTATCGTAGAACAAATCGACGCTAAGCAACAGGCGTGATGGTAGAAAAAAACCACCTGTCGTGTTAAAAAAAACTTAATTTTAAATATTGAAACATTAAAACATTCTATTTAAACTATTTTTACCACTCTGGGCCTGGAAGAGGCTGTGTCCGCCACATTTTGTTGCATTAAAGCATAATCGTTAAAATGGTGTTTAATTGTATCCTCATTTCTGTTGTCCAAATGTAGATATGAAAGAGAAATTTAGCCATTTTATTCATAGGTTTAATCGTACAAATACCATCCATCTCTTGCGATTTGCAAATAAAAGGAAAACTTTTGCAGAGCACCGAGACAAAGTTAACATAATAAACTCTACATTTGATGTACGATTCTCATATTAAATACGAGATAAATTTTATGAAAGTTCAAAACAGGTAGAGCGCAAAGGATTTTCATAATTTAAGCATATATTTCACTCTAACAATTGCAAGTTAAATTTAAACGCGTTCTCCTATATCTACGCATATTCATAACTACAAACATACTAGTATTTTTTTTTATGGGAACATGCCTGATGTTGCAATGGTCTTGAATGGAACACGCTTACCTAGAAGGAACCGATTACTTTATTCAATTTGAACCAAAAAAAAAACGATCTCTAACATTAGGAAAAGTTGTTTTATCATCATCATCAGCCCGGAGAAGTCCACAGCTGAACGAAGGAAAGTAACGTCACTGCCGCAGGCTCCGCACCGTACATCCGCAGGCATGTAAAATAATATAAAATGCGCATTTGGCCAGCGAGGCAGACCATTCAAAGAACGGCCTATGTTCAGCAATGGAATGCTAAATCCAGAAGTGTCGGTTCATATTTAGCACGATTTAAACAACTTTTATATTGTTCCACCATTTCCTCCCCGCAACGGCAGTAAAATCGTATATAGGTATACACACAACGGGAGCAAGTAAAGAAGCCTCAGATCTTATGTTTGTCACCCTCGGCTACGCCTCGGTACATCTATACATCAAGACAAAAAAAAACAAGAAGACAAGAAATCAAGGACATTCTTTACTTTTGCTTACTAGGTGTGTACTGTGTAATCATCTAATAATAATACGCAGGTTACACTCAATACGATGGTTTTCTTACGATGTTTTCTTTCGCCGAAAAGCCAAAGGTGTATTTTTTTATCCCTACCTGCGTTAATTCAAAACAACGCACTGGTACAATCTCGTGATATACCTAACCTAGATTCTTCTGTCTGTAAAGCACACCTTACAGACATAAAGATGGTTATATCACAATCTCCTCCCAATTTTCTTTTTAGTTCATCATCATCATCAACATCATCAGCCCGGAGACGTCCACTGCTGAACGAATGCCTCCCTCTTAGACCGCCACACTGTACGACAACCTGCCATTTGCCCGCGACTTTTAATTGTAAAAGGACCACTAGGTGGAAGGCCTTCCTACGCTACGTCTTCCGGTTCGCGGTCGCCACTCAAGAACCTTTCTCCCCCATCGGCTGTCAGTTCTTCGAGCTATGTGGCCTGCCCATTGCCACTTCAACTTGCAAACCCTGCGAGTTATGTCGGTGACTTTGGTTCTTTGGCGAATATCCTCGTTCCGGATTCTATCGAGCAAAGTAACTCCGAGCATAGCTCTCTCCATTGCCCGTTGCGTGACTCTAAGTTTCTCCAACAGGCCAGCAGTTAAAGACCACGTTTCAGTTCCATATGTCATCACTGGCAACACACACTGGTCGTATACCATTGTCTTCAGACACTGCGGGATTTTGGACGAGAAGATATTACGCAATTTCCTGAACGCTGCCCATCCGATCTTTTTAGTTACTTTAACGTATTTTATAATACATGATGTATAATAATCAACCTCTACATAAACTGATGTTTTGGGAAAGTTACGTACAAAGTAGCAAAGTCTTAGGCGCACATGCACTGCCAGAGTCGAGGCGAAGTCGAGGTGGCGTCAAGGTAGAACAGTCAAAGTAGAGGAGCTTGCACCGATCAACCGCCTCCACCCCGCCCCGACGCCGCCTCGACTGCCCCGTGATTCTGGCAGTGTGCGCTGACTAATTCATTAGTATAGAAAAGCTAGAAGAAGCCTCCGACACCGCCTCGACTCTGCATTCCGTGTTCGATACGCCTTAAAATGTTATCTAGTCAAAGAGATATACCTAATGATAAATGAAAACTGCGACAATAGATCTTATTAGACGTAAATGGAAATTGCTCGTTTCATACATTCCTGAAATTCACCACATACCTTATCTTGAACATGCATGCCACGCAACGAAGTTCCAGTTCTCCTTGACATAAACTAGTTGTAACTCCTAACTAGGCGTCGTGGATTTCCTTGTTCCTGTCCTGATTCAGGGTTGATATGCTAATATCAAATCTTCCTTCGCAGGTTCATTTAGTGAGTTCAGTATAAGTACTGAAGTAGTAAAAGTAGTTTACTTGCAAAGTAGTTTCCGAACTAAGGTTCGGAAACTACTTTACAAACTTATAACTAAACTTACTGATGGCTAAAATAAGCAAATTATGAGAGTTTTGGCGGGACGTAATAACCTTCATACAGCAGTATAAACCTAAACCAGTGTAAACCTTCACACTGTTTGCATAGCAATGCAAACAGTGTAAGTTTTGTTTTACTGTACCTGTGTCTTCCTAACCTTCACACCAGTGTGTTAGAGCGCTGTGAACAATTTTACAATTTCTCTGGCTGTGAAGGTTAGTCGGCCGTGTAAAAAAAAGTCAAACACTTTTTTTTTTTAATACGAATGTGTAAAACGTGTAAAAGTGATTGCATTTGACTAATTCACTATATAATTTTGTGGCAAGTGAAGGTGTACCTGTCTCAGCCAGAGCACCAGCGCAGAGCACCAGCGCAGAGCACCAGCGCAGAGCACCAGCGCAGAGCACCAGCACAGAGCACCAGTACAGAGTACCAGTACAGAGTACCAGTACAGAGTACCTCCTGGTGCCCTGTACTGGTACCCTGTACTGGTACCCTTTACTGGTACGCTGTACTGGTACCCTGTACTGGTACCCCGTACTGGTACCCCGCACTGGTACCCCGCACTGGTACCCCGCACTGGTACCCCGCACTGGTACCCCGCACTGGTACCCCGCACTGGTACCCCGCACTGGTACCCCGCACTGGTACCCCGCACTGGTACCCCGCACTGGTACCCCGCACTGGTACCCCGCACTGGCACCCCGCACTGGTACCCCGCACTGGCACCCCGCACTGGCACCCCGCACTGGCACCCCGCACTGGCACCCCGCACTGGCACCCCGCACTGGCACCCCGCACTGGCACCCCGCACTGGCACCCCGCACTGGCACCCCGCACTGGCACCCCGCACTGGCACCCCGCACTGGCACCCCGCACTGGCACCCCGCACTGGCACCCCGCACTGGCACCCCGCACTGGCACCCCGCACTGGCACCCCGCACTGGCACCCCGTACTGGCACCCCGTACTGGCACCCCGTACTGGCACCCCGTACTGGCACCCCGTACTGGCACCCCGTACTGGCACCCCGTACTGGCACCCCGTACTGGCACCCCGTACTGGCACCCCGTACTGGCACCCCGTACTGGCACCCCGTACTGGCACCCCGTACTGGCACCCCGTACTGGCACCCCGTACTGGCACCCTGAACTAGTACCCGGTACCCGGTACTGGTAGTCACTTTATTAAATAGGCTGATAATTATGCAATATATAATATTATATATAATTTACACTAGGCCAGACTAAAAACAATAGTGCCATAAAATTATGGCAAAAAAAATAAACAACAAAAAAACAAAAAAACAGGAAAAATATTCCTGTTAAATAACAGGAATTGAAATAAGTCTGTTTCAAAGAATGTGACATTTATATTAAACATCTAAAAATATTGTTTCCAATTTTACTCAAGCTGCCAGGCAGAGTAGAACTTTTCTGAGTTTCAAAGACATAATAATACCTAGATATATAGAGATATAATATATTGTAGTCTTTGTTCTAAGTTCTACTCTGCACAGGCTTCTTATCAATTTTACCAAATATCATTCAGTTTTTGTTGCGTTTTTAATTAAGGCCTTTGCCGATAAAGCTGTGTTATCTTAAGCCTTTTCATTTTGTTCAAATGGATACCTACAAGAACCGGCTATAAAATTCCTTATTGGCTGGCTGGCATTTTGGCATATATTTCGTATGTAGCTAATATCTAAAAATACATTAATTAATCAAAACATTCCTTTTCCTCTCGTCCTAACTGGTAAAGTAATCTTTACATTCCAAACAAACATTGCCCCGGTATTCTTCAAAGCGTCTGTAAGTACACTTTATTTGCCCAATCAACAGGCTTATCGTGTAACTGGATGCCTCGGAAACATTATCCAAATTAAAACAGCCCTCGTTAAGGGTATAAACCACCACAAAGTTTCTGAAGCTTCCGTCAGGACCTGTAAAATGAGTTAGTTAAAACCATGTTTCAGTAGTCAATAAACAACTGAAACAGAGGAAAAATTGGTTGCCCTCCCTTAAATCCGGCTATGCGTCTTGTATATTGAAAATGAATAGGATATCAACATTTGGTATTTCTTTCAATATTTCGTTTTCCTAAATTGTATGATACCTTAGGTACTAGACTGACTTTTAGCTCAGTACCAACTGAAGAAAAACAAAGACAAAGACACACAAAAAAAGAAGACAAAGACCAAGTCTACATTAAATGCTGTAGAGCGTGGGTTCGGTATAAGTATTTCTAATAGCTAACTGGTTCCGGTAGTACAAGTTTTGCTTCGTTTAATGTTAATGGCGCTGCTCCAATATTTAATTACTTATAGCTTTTATCAAAGAATTATAGATACCTACATACCTACACATTTGTGGCTTATGTAAGTTAATGGTTTTCTTGAGAAAACTTGGCAGTGCGTTTTCACCTTAAAACTCCCTTCGTTAACTCGCTATATTTATAATTAGATTTCCCTTCATAAAATTCTAATTATTCCACGGGTATTAAAATGGAACAAGGATATTCGTCAAAGAACCAAAGTCACCGATATAGCTCGCAGGGTTTGCAAGTTAAAGTGGCAATGAGCAGGCCACATCGCTCGAAGAACTGATAACCGATGGAGCAAAGGTTCTTGAGTGGCCACCACGTACAGGAAGACGCAGCGTAGGTAGCCCTCCTACAGGTGGACCGACGACAAATGAAAGTCACGGGCAAACGATGGATGCAAATGGCACGTTGTCGTACAGTGTACCGGTCTAGGGGGGAGGCTTTCGTTCAGCAGTGGACGTCTCCGGGCTGATGATGATGATGATGAATTATTCCATGACGTAAACCACCTGCCTGCAAAACATTTAGATTGAAACACATCAATACAATTGCAATATAGAATATTTTCAAAGTCATTTTAAAAATTTACTTTAGAACTCTACATTATATTATTATAAAATATATTATCTAGCCTTTGACCTTACCAATATTTACTCTTGGTTTCCTCGCTGGCGGTGGTAAAGATGCTTTACAACAGATTTTACGTGAAGATGAGGAATCGGAAATTGACTGTATGTTACTGTGATAACATTTTTTTGTCATGGTTTTTAATGACTTTTTTTATTTACTTTGTTTGCAGTATATAAGTATGATTAATAATCGATTATTTTTAATTTATTTATTTTGACGTGTGTCAATTTGATTTATGATTCATTAGATTTATATAACATTTCTTAATACAATTTTGATTAACAATGTTATTGGTAAAAGCCGTTTTAGTTTAAGCAAATAATAATTATAAAAGCTACTCAAAAAGTAGTAGTTTAATAGTTACATAAACTAGTGTTACTGATATATCTTAAAACTAAATTAAAAAAAGTTAGAACATTGTCTTGAAAAATATATAAATATAGGCATCTCTATCTCTAGTAATAAATTATTTGGTTGATTGTGTAAGAGTAACTGTTGACTACAGCGCAGAAGTAAATAATAAATCCTGGAAATGAAAAACATATTTAGTATACGAGCATAAACATTAATTAAACAGTATTTTACCTAATAACTAACTTATAAGGAGATATTGAAAACAATGAATTTAGTACATTTAATACATTATCTATTTAATAAATCTTGACTATATACCTTTTTATATACAACTAGTACTTATTATATATAATAAGTACATTTATATCGCGTATCTCGGAAACGGCTCTAACGATTTGGATGAAATTTTGTTTTTAGATAACGACCAAAAAACGAGTGATAATGTATATTTATAACTTGACAAAAAGTTCCGAAACGGAAACTTTTTTCTCTCTTACTAAGTATTCGCTATTTACGATAGTGGCGCACCCATTAATTTCTACTCTTTTTTGCCGAACTATGCTTATTTTAGTGTACATTCTGTCATTTAACTACATACTTTACAATTTTTTTCTATTCTTCTTCTTATCTGTGAAAACTTTTAATTGGCCTTCTATTCTTAATAACTCTATCTAACTGTGTACATAGCTGTAAGTTTTCCTGTGAAAATAAAATAAAATAAAATAAATACGTATTGCTTTAAATCTTACCGCTATAAACGATTCCAGCAATTAAGGTGAACACCCCATGCACGTATTGTTCAACACAAAAGCAGGCAACAGCCATCGCGACAAAGAAACAACAGTAAAATATTGTAATAGACAGATGTGAGATGTACCACAAAGAACAGAAGAAGATGCTGCCCTCTGTCTGAAATATAGATTGAGAATCGGTTCACAAGGTAATCAGGGGCTAAAACTCGTAAATAATAATAGATCTGTAATTAAATATATTCTAGCACGTGCAACTTCACGTCAGAGAGAAGATGGCAGAGCATCTTAAGCAGTGACTAAAGGTTGAGAAGTTTTTTAAAGTAAGGCCGTAAAAGTCCACAAACAAAGGACTTTCATACAAACTTCCCCCCCCCCCCCCCCCCCCCCTGGGGGTCGAATTTCGAAAAATCTTTTCTTAGTACACCCCTCCGCATCGAGACGAATCATCATCATCATCATCAGCCCGGAGACGTCCACTGCTGAACCTGCCCTCGAGACGAATACACCCTCCAAATTTCAAGTCTGTAGGACCAGCGGTTTGGGCTGTGCGTTGTCTGTCAGTCAGTCAGTCAGTCAGTCACTCAGGACAGAGCCTTTTATTATATTAGATTGCTTACCATAAGGACCGTCTTCTTGTCTACCGTCCTTTGGTAAGTAAACGATATTAAATGGTAACTTATCTCACCTTTACAGTTTTCCATAGAAGTAGTGCTGATATAAAAATTTGGTAGGACGCGATGCCACAGCAGTACAGAGCAAAGAGCAGGCCCGCAGCCGCCACCGGCCGGGCAGTGAAGTTAGTGTCACCCTTCATGCCGCACAAACTTGCTATGGAGACCAGCAGAGCTATTGTAGATATCACCTGCAATAATGGAGTTCATACTTAGTGAGGAAAAGCTTGCAACTTTACCATAAACGCAATCTCAGTTTCAAAGTTGCCCGGATAGTTTATTTATTTATATATTGGGTAGTGGAAAAGTTGCTAGACCTTTACCATATCTCAGTTTCAAAGTTGCCCCGATAGTTTATTTATGTATTTATTGGGTACGAACCAATAATCCCCCTTACCTCCCTTTAAGGGAGAGGCCTTCGTCCAGCAGTGGACGTCTTCCGGCTGTTGATGTGATGTGTGTACACACATGAGGTACGCGGGTACGAACATCATCAAAACATTATCTTTAACACATGAAAGTAAAACAAACTAGATGCTGGTACAATTATAGGCAACGACAACATGCAATAATGATACGAGCTGTATTTATAAGTTAATCTTTAGTTATATAGGACAAATACATTTAGCTTTACCAACTATAATTTCTTATCAAAAAAAAAACAATCATATAATAATCAAAACAAGATACATCAATCTAATGTTGCGGATAGCCAGCTTAAAACTGCTAATACTACTACTGAAAAGGTCCAATGAAAACCTCTTATTGAAGCTATTAAATATACTTAGTTGACAAGGTCAACGAAAAGCGCTTACGATAGTTTGACCATACCCAACGACGCGCAAACGATCAGATGGAGGAGCTTGCCCTAGACTTGCCAGTATAACGAAGCGTACGCTTGGAAGACCACCCGCCACCTGGCTAGTGACGGTTCAACCTAAAAGATGCTCAGTTAACATCTGACACGGTACAAAATTGTGCTCAATGGAAAGTGCGGACAAGGAGAGCCGACCCCAAGTATACGGGATAATTTATAGGAGGAACAAGAAGAAGCAATATCCCTACCCCATACTGTCCTACAAACGTGTCGTCCTAGCGCCAGGTTTTTTTTTAATACGTTTAAGTGACTAGACGACCAAGACATTCGCCTGGTGGTAAGCGTCACACCTGCCACTAACAGTAGCGGTGCCAGAATTGTGAACTTGCGAACATAATCCTGCGCCGCACTGCACTGCGCTCGTCACTCTGAGATATTAGGTGTTAAATCTATTCATACCCAGTAATTTCTCTGGTAACATTGCCCTTCAAACCGGAACACAGTAATGCTTGCACACTACTGCTATGCGCTGCTATGCTACTACTGCGGCGGTTGAATAACTGGCAAAGGCGTGGTACTTCCCCAGGCGGACTCTGCAGTAGAGTACTACCACTACCAAAAAAGTTTAATCGATTTCAGAACTATATCTTTAAAATCATTAACATGGCAGTATAATTCAAAACTAAACTAATACGTATGATATGGCGATGATACTGGGAACGGAGACGGGGCGGAGATAGGCATGTTAATATTAAGATTACAATTGGTATCGGGATGGGGATGGGGTGGGGATGGGGATGGGATGGTGATGGGTGGGGATGGGTGGGGATGGGGTGGGGATTTGGTGGGGACAGGTGGAGATGAGATGTGGATGTGGATGAGGCTGGGAACGGGGATGGGCGTGTCCATATTAAGATGAAAGTTGAAATCGGGATGGGGGTGGGGATGGGATAGGATTCGGGATGGGGATGAGGGAGGGAACGGGGATGTGGACGGGGATGGGCGTGTTCATATTAAAATGACATTTGGTATCGGGATGGGGATGGGAAGGGGGCGCTTATAGGGATGAGGCTGGGAATGGGGACGGGGATGGGCGTATTTATTGGTCGGCTGAACAGATGGAGCTGCATTTTTGGATAGGTAGTTATAGCATAAGGTTCGGAAACGGACATAGGCTATTTTTTTGTAGGTCCACGCAGACGACTGTTTGATGGACATAATTCAGATACTGTACAGCCTAAGCTGCTAAATTAATTTGTAATATTAAATTAACTTCCTTTTAAATGCCTAAACTAAATTTTGAGTGGTGTAAACTTACACTCAGCTCAAGCTGTGGTAGCATCAGTGAGATCAAGCTCGACTCACATTCTTGGGGTCGCGGGTTCGAACCCGGGCGAGCCCGTTCCAATTAGTTCTTTGAAACTTACGCATGGATAATACCACTGGCTTTTCGGTGAAGGAAAACATCATGAGGAAACCTACATATTTCCGGAGAAGAAATACGATAGTGTATGTGAAACCGCCAACCTGCACTGGGCCAGCGTAGTGAATATGGCCCAATCAGGGTAAGCCGATATACCATTAGTGTTAAGGGCTGATGCAGAGAAACGCACACTCAGCAACGATTTTGAAAAATTCGTAAGGGGTTCAATGTATCATTAAAATACCATAAAAAATATTTATATTTATAGATTAGCTAATTGAGTGTTTATGCGTAAGAAGATAAATGTTTTAAACACATGTACTTGATCCGGTGCACGCACCAAGCACAGCGCTTTCGAAACGTCCATCCCGCGTCGGCTCAGATACGTTAAAACCCGTGTATAATGACGCGCTGTACCTCGAGCGCGCCCCACTCCAACCCACACCGAGTCTACCTAAGCGATCAGTGCAGCACTGTATTTTATCGAAGTTTCGTAATTCTTGCGATATTTTGGTAATCTTTTTGCGTTCTTTGTTATCATACTTTTTCTGCTTAAGCTTATTTCATTTGATTGACTCTGTTGATATGGTATGCAATAATGATGATGCTGTAAACTATCCAGTTGAGTTTTTAAATTTATTAAGACCAGCGGGGCTACCATATCATAGGCTTATCCTGAAGAAAGGTACACCCGTCATGCTCCTTCGGAATTTAAGACCACCCAAATTGTGTAATGGAACCAGGTAAAAGTAAAAATGCTGCATCGTAATCTGGTTGAGGCCATCATTTTGACTGGGTGTGCCCATGGCGAAACAGTGTTTGTGCCGCGTATTCCCATGATTCCCAGTGACTTACCTTATGACTTCAAAAGGCTTCAATTTCCCCTAAAAGTTTGTTTTGCCATGACCAATTGACCATCAATAAGGCTCAGGGTCAAACTTTAAAATACGCTGGTATTGATTTAAGGCAGGACTGTTTTTCGCATGGTCAGTTCTATGTGGCTTGCTCGCGAGTTAGCTCCCCTAAAAGCCTGGCTATTTTAGCACCTTCCAACAAAAAAGTCAAAAACGTTGTCTACAAAGAAATATTGTAATCTTTCGGGTCAAAGGCCCCGGCAACTATAGCGTCATTAGCAGACATTTTTAGGGTTCCGTAGTACTACGAGGAATTCTTATAAGTTTTTCATGTCCATCTGTCTGTCTGTTTAAAATTCAACAAGACGGCTTTGTTTTGAAGTAAGTATTGCAAACGCGACATGCCAAATTTGGTCATCCTCAAGCAAAATTAAAGACTTGCAAGCGGCTTGGAAAAAATGCAATAATATACGTATTTTAGTGATTCAATTGAGTTGGGCTCCGATTTAACCGAATTCCAGTATTCAACATTACTACGCGGGCAAAGCCGCGGGCAAAAGCTAGTTTATATATATGTATATTTAAATAACCATATTCGACTTCAACGATTCTATGTATTGCCTACAGCCAGTTGGTGAGTTATCTCCACCCATTGAGGCAAAATAGTAAATCATTGTCTCCACCAAATAAAGGTCAGTTTATCGTGATTAGATCGGTTTTGCATTTCCATTACCTTATGTGGTTGATAGCCGAGGGTGTCCTGGCTACAACGAGAACTTTATCCACCGACTTACAAAGAAATAAAGTGAAAGACAAATCCACGTCTATTAATAAGACCCTAGGACTCCTAGGTTACTCAGCCTTTATGAACTTCCTACGTTGTTTGAAAACCAATGTACAGTCGATGAAATATTAAGAAAGGGTGTTAGATTCTCTTTGTACACTACGAATTAAAGTACAACGAAAAAGATATGCGCCTCGTTAAATTATGTAACTTTGCCTATCTTGTTTTCTATCTCGAAACACGGAAATTGCCAAAGAGTATAACTTTAATCGTAGTAAGTACTGTAAGTTACTACGAAAGATTGCTACGCTACAAAAACGCTACAAATTGGCTACGAAACTATTGAGTTCTTAGAAACATACTATAGTAGTCACGCAAACTATTTGAATACCCTGTCTCAGAGTATGACCAAACACTGACACCACAAAACAGCATCTCGATTTTCTAGGATTATTCATTATTCATAAACTTAATTTCATTCATATTTTTGAAATGTTTGGTACAAACCAAGTATAAACGAAAAGCAAAGTAAGAATATGATAAATATACAGATATTGACATTCAAATCCACGTGAATGAAAATGTGACAATTCCTAAAATAGATTTTAATCATTGTCATTTTAATAGATCAAGCTTTGATGTTTAAATTTTATTAAGTAGGTGGATAACAAAATCCTCCAAGGGTCCAAAAAAGAGATGGCGGACGAGCTCGATGCCCACTGCAATGGCTGGACCACTGAAGTACTCGACCGCGAGGAATGGAAAGAGGCAGTACCGGATTTATATTTTGTACTAGAGGTCCCCCGCGACGTCGTCCGCGTGCGGAAGAAATTCGGACCGCCCCCAAAATTCTCCACTTTAAATCATTCTAAAACTCTACCGACTCGTCCGACTCGACCGACTCTACCGACTCTACCAACTCCCGGGGTGGGGGGGGGGCAACTCTATCCGGGGGATAGAGTTGCCCCCCCCCACCCCCAACTTCCCTTCCTTTGAATAAACTACCTAAATATATATCTTCATCACTATAACTTCAAAAACAAAGAACTTTCCATACAACAATCATACCTGTCTATTTTTTTTGTAAACAGTTTTTATTTTGAATGAACTATCTAAATCCAAATTTTCGTGTCTAAAAGTCCAAAAACAAAGAACTTGCATACAAACTCAACCCCCCCTCCCCCCTTTTTCCCTTGGGGGTTCAATTTCGAAAAATATTTTCTTAGTACACCCCTCCGCGTCGAGACGAATACACCCTCCAAATTCCAAGTCTGTACGACCAGCGGTTTGGGATGTGCGTTGTCTGTCAGTGAGTCGTTGAATCAGTCAGGACAGAGCATTTTATATATATAGAAGAAAGATAGAAGATAGATGAGTGTATGCCATTTTATTTCCGCCACCCCTTGTACCTTTCTAAAATAATAGGGGTGGAAGTATCCTCTGAAATCTACCGCCCCTAGGACGCTGCCGCCTCTGGGCCGCGGCCTATACGGCCTATTGACAATTCCAGGACTGGAAAGAGGGAAGGGAAGGCCTTTGCCAGGAGGGTGTCACTCCGCAGTTTAGGTATGTTCAGCCGGCGCTCCGTCCGGGTGGACAATGCAAGGCAGAAGTCAGTCGCCGCCCGCACGCTAGCCTCGTCGCACGTAACTAAGTATACGTGATAGAAAGAGAGCGGTATATCTAGGTGAATATAGCGAGCGGTATCCAGCGCTGTGCGAGTTGAATTGCTACTTTATTGCCTATTAGATAGAGCCCTGATTTATTTCAATTCCTTTGCGGAGTTAACTTTCTGTACATAGTACTATTATTTATTCTGTGCCTTTGCCCTGCAGTGGGACATTTATGCCTAAAATAATAAAAATAATACGCTTGGAGGATCTAGCTCTCTCTCTCCTTAAGCAAAGGCTATACGCTCAGATTTAGTATACGTGACTTCGGTTATAGTCGGTAGGTGGTACACCTACCGACTATAACCGAAGTCACGAAAAATAAACCAAACAAAAAATGTATACTTTACCGTGAGATCGCAGTCCAATGATTATAAGTACCCAACCTAAATCCGCCAAGACCGCAGTGGATCGCTGCTATTTTTTCAACCGACTTCAAAGTCTGTATGTTTTTTTTGTATGTATGTTACGCGATTACTCAGTCAATTATCAACTAATTTTGATGATTCTATTTTGTTTGGTAGGGTACTTCAGAGGTGATATAAATTTTATCGAAATGGGTTCAGTTTCAAAATTACTAGAAAATATGAAGATGTCATCCAGGTTTTCGAAGTTGAAGTCGGTTATTTTTTTTAAAGGCTTAATATTACAAGCTTTTTAAAATTATTTGTTATGATTTTTAGTTTTACCTGTCCCGGTGTCTAGAACAAAGAACCTACGAACATTATGTACATATTATATGATACAATGAATCCAAAAAAAACCCACTTTTTTGGGCAGTCGTGTAAAAGTAAACTCTTCCTACATTACAGATTACCTAACACTACACGTGCAAACGTACATACCACGTAGTACTATTATTTTAACTGTGATACCACTTCACAAAAAGTAGCGCTTCGTTCTATTTCATTCTACAACAAAGCAATAAACAGTCGTACAATTCGAAACGCGGGGGTTGCTTTATGGTGGTTACTTTAATTTCTCGTACAGAATATTTCCATACAAATTAGTTCATTACTCCCGGTGCATGTGACACAATAAAATGCAAAACAAAGTTGCTTTCCGACTGTTCCGTGAACAAAAAAGGTAGGAAACTCAATTTTACTGAATTTATCTGACTATTTTTCTCACTCTCTCTAGCGGCTGCAAAAGCTTAGGTACTCTACATCTACAATCTATATTTGAACATTGTTTTACTACGTTTGTTAAGCTGCACGGATTTTTAAGCTGCTCTAGCGAGGCATAACATCAAATACATAAACCCTGTTGACTGATCGTCCGACTTCCCCTGGTACGAAAATTAGAAGTTTATAAACCACTACTAGCCGCTGCGAGTACGTTAGAATCTCATTGTATTTCATAATCGCAGATTGCGTCATCCCAGTTATTGGCCAATCGCAAGCCTGAAACGTTACCTCGCCCCCTGCCCGCAACGGTGAGACGTGTTTGTAGGAGAAATTATGTTTACGAGCCATCAACAGGCTATATGATCTGTGCATAGCATTGTTAGCTGTTATTTCAATACCATGGTTGATGGTACCATGGGCATATATGGGGTTCGGGGATCTGGATCGTTTTCGTCGTATCCTGGGTCCCAGCACACGACGAAAATAAAAAATATGAAAATGGGGTTGGGTGTTAAAATTATTAGTTGTTGTAAAGCTGATACTTACATTAAAAATATTGTTATTTTTGTGATAATTGTGTCGTTGTTACGCCTTATGCCTGCCCATTGGTATACTGATGTATACCAATGCCAGAATGGTGAGCTTGCGAACAAAATCCTGGGTCGAACTGCACTGTGCTCGTCACTCTGAGATATTAGATGTCAAATCTCTTCATGTCCAGTAATTTATCTGGTAACATTGCCTTCTAAACCAAAACACAGCTTGTACACTACTGCTTGGCGCTTGAATAACAGGCAAAGTTGTCCAAAAGTTCAACAGCAACTATATTTTCCAGAACTAGTAGAGTGTCTTCTGCAGCTTCTAATTAAATTAACAGTTTCCTTAACATTCTGTTGACATTGCTACTAACAAAGTACGTCTAAGTTTTAACTAACTTCTGGACCCGCAAAGTAAATTCAGGTGTGTATTTAATATAATTAGAAATTCCTTATTTACCACGAGGGCACGAGGAAACCAATTTATTAGAAACTGGACTTTACGTTACTTATTTGCAAAATAATTAAGTAGTTTGGTGATCATTGGTTTCATTGACCAACTTTATTAAGCATTTTGAGAGCAAAATTCAAGATTCGTTTGTTGTAACGGTTTGTTTTTTTTCTACACATCAACAGCCGGAAGACGTCCACTGCTGGACGAAGGCCTTTCCCTTAAAGGGCGGTGTTGCCATAATCCCCACGCTTGGCAGGCGGCTTGGGGATCGCAGAATGGTTACCACCGTTAACTGAGAGGACGCTGCTGCCCGTCCTCCGGTGGTTCTGGATTTTTTCTGTTTTTTTTTTCTACGTATAGGCAAAATAGGTACATTAACGTAGGTACTACACGTGTCTCCGTTAATTTGTATGTAAGTATTTGTACCTACAGCCGTAGGGAAACCTGCATACGTCCGGAGATAAAATTAATCGGCGTGTGTAAATCCAACAATCCGCTACTGGGCCAGCTTGGTAGATATGGCCCAATCGCCCGGCAAGGATAGGCCTATCCTACAGAAGAAATAATAGCACTATCTATAAGTCCAGCATTGGACTAAGCTTGCTTTATCATAAACTGCTACCTGCGTTTGATCCTACGTGTATTTAATTGGTCAAACATCGATTTCATGCGTTCAGATCACGTTAAAGATTGTAGTAGTTGTTGTGACTCTACTGCAGAGTCCGCCTGGGGAAGTACCACACGTTTGCCAGTTATTCAAACGCCAAGCAGTAGTGTGCAAGCATTACTGTGTTCCGGTTTGAATGGCAATGTTACCAGAGAAATTACTGGGTATGAAGAGATTTAACATCTAATATCTCAGGGTGACGAGTGCAATGCAGTGCGGCGCAGGATTGTGTTCGCAAGTTCACAGTTCTGGCACAGCTACTACTGTTAGTGGCAGGCGTGACGCTTACCACCAGGCAAACTTGCGTCGTCATTTGAACGTATAAAAAAAAGATTAGATACGACACTGTTCTATAAGTCGGTGTCAAAACGACAATATGGGTCAGTCATTACTCTTCCGTTTCCGGGACAAAGGGCGGTGCCTGACTCCATATTTCTCGGTGTTTCGGGACATTCGGACGAATATGCTCCGCTAGTATAAATAATGCCCTCCAGGGACAACTTAGGATACACCCTTTAGACCCTTTATGGCACAGAATAATGCCCTCGTAATGTGGACACAGCCTTATTTCTTGGACTTTGTGCTGTTTGTGGTTTAGAAATTCAGTTCAGAAATTCCTGTATAAATTTCCTCAGAGCTGCCTTGAGAGAATGCCTTGAAGTTTATGAGGAAAATTACAAGTTTTATAACTAACAATAAACATTATATTACAATAGACATTATAATACAATAGACATTATAATAGTCTGATAACGTCTCAGACGGAGAAAGGCCAAACTCTTTCGTAAAAAAAATATGTTACAGTACAACCTTGAGGACATGTACGTCCTCGTGGTCATACTGGTATGACAAGTCTAGCATTTGTTTTCCTCACAGGATGTACAGAAATGAGAGTTTGACCAGAGTATTACCACGAGGACATGTATATCCTCGTGGTCATACTGGTATGACAAACTAGTATGACCACAAGGAAACGGTGGATACCAATGGATCAAGAAAACAGATACAGATCAATATTAGCATAACGCAAGAATATATTAGCATAACGCAAGAGCATAACGCAACATTAGCATAACGCAAGAGCATGCGGTAGCAGCTATACGTTGCTCGCAGTTTTTCGCGTTTTATGGTTGATATACCTAAAACTCGTATGAAACGGTTTGATTCCACTTTCTTTATTCGAACTGCTAAACAGTGGAATGCGCTGCCCGAGTGGGTGTTTCCCAATAATTATAATCTGGATGTCTTCAAGTCGCGAGTGAATCGGTTTCTTTTAGGCAAGCGTGCTCCATCATAGGCTGCATCTTCGTTTATCATCAGACGAGATGACAGTCAAACGCAAGCCTATATAATATGAAGAAAAAAAAGACACGTAAGACTCCCATTGTGACCTTTGCGTTACTTTACCTGTCTTTATCTCTTTTACCTCTTTGAGGATACAATCAGATGATCTCATAACATTTTACTTCAGATAATCTGATCTTCAGAGAATATTTTCACCTCATAACTTATGAGGTGAAAATTTTAGGTAGAAGTAACTAATAATTGTAAATAACATACATATTAAGGTAAGATTTTATAGTGAGTATTATTTCTTTTAAATTAAACAGACTGTCACACGTAAAAAAATTTTTAAAATAAAATATTTTTACATGCATTTCAAACCGTGAATTTTTGCAATATGATTTGTTTTTTTTTGGTTGAACAACCAAATCCTAAGTCGCGAGATCATAGTCTAGCCGCACAAGAGACACGCTACACAGACACAAAACGCTGCCACCGAACAGCGGGCTCCAGTCGCCGCACACGGTAGAAGTAGCTGTAGCGCGCTTCCGCTTCTCAGAAACCGCTTCTAGCTTCACATCAGGCGTTTAGTGGCTTTAGCGTGTTTCCTGTGTACTAGTACCCTGATAAAACTAAAAATAAGCCTCAGACAAGTGCTTTAAGCGAAAACTGAACGCTAGTTTTTTTTATCACGACGCCTATACAGGGTTAATTGTAATCAGTTAGCATCCTTTTAAGGGCATATTCTGTACATCAAAACAAACTACTTTTACTCTGGGGCCATAATTGAAATCGTAAATAAAACTGCTGTTCCATACATTTTGCCCAAGATCGATGAACTTTTTGTATGGAACAGCTGATAATATTTTCGCGCTTTCAATGTTGGTTTTGATGCACAGGATATGCCCTTAAAAGGTTGCTAACTGATTAGGACTAAACCTGTATACCATGATCACGATCCAAAGCGATTCACAGTCGAGTTTGAAAGCCTGTCAGGTAGGTACGTAAGGTACGTACAGCTGGAAATTTTCCACAACTTTGTACACCAATCTTGTTGAACCATATCGTACATCCCGGTCACGTTTGTCATTTCACAACGATCCGTTGAGACACTGAATTTTCACACTCTATAAATTCTCGCCAATACGCTGTAAGGAAATCCGAGGGCTTACGAGCTGAGCTTACTCCAGGATTCGGCTGATGTATTACGGAAAATAATACTTTGATTTACGAACATATTTTATTGCCAGTCCATGGGATAATTACTGTAAATAACAATTAATGATAGGTATGTAAATACAGTTTGGAGGGTTTGTGTTTATGCGACATAACCGTGCTCCGCTTAGATTTTATAGCCTTGTTGGCCTAATTATTGTTGCATGTGCCGATTTGGGTTTACGAGGTCGGCTTCGATTAAGTTATCTATAAGGATATAGCTGGAATATTTGACCTGGTTATACTAAGCGTGAGATGGTAATCCAATCGAGCAGGAAATGTTTATTGATGGCTTCAGCATGACATTAATAGTAATTTAGAATACCATTAAGTGTATCAGATCAATAAATGTTGGTACGCTATACAAAAACGCATAAGATCTGGACTTGCAGCTTTCCGGTTCGCCCTTCAGCTTTCGTTGCTTTTCTAATAATGCTAGAATAATAGCAAATGATGCTCTCACTCATCAGCCGGAAGACGTCCACTGCTGAACGAAGGCCTCCCCCTTAATAGGGAGGGGTTGCCATAATCCCCACGCTTGTTAACTAAGAAATGATGCTCTAATTCAAATATATTTCTTATTTATTTAAATGCAAAATGTATTTTAGGAATCCAAGTCACACTAATTCATTATATTATCATAATCAGCCTAACATATTACACTGATGGAAACAGGCTTCTTTCACGGCATTATATAATGATGTTACGGGTTCAAAACCCGTGCCAATGAGCTCTTTGGTAGATTATACTTATACGTATGATAATATTTTTTTCATCACACTTGCTCGTAAAGTAGATCTTATTACATCGCTTTTAGGCTCATAATCCAAGCTATTACACACGCGTGCTTTTTACTTTACATTACGGCACTTGTACTATAATAGGTATAACCCGGTAAAGTCAAGTTTGTACGTGACTGCAATTAGACGTACGTATATGAAGCACTCTTAATATAGCCGGGTAATACTTACAGTTTTTTTTGTAATACCAACAAAGAGTTCTTATGCCGCTGAAGTAAATGTCAACCTGCGCGCGCATTACTGATTTGGGCGCCATTTTCCGCAAATTTTTGTTGACGTTTTCGCTGTGTGGTTGAATATTATCAAAAAAAATATGTTTTTTCCTCGCAAGTGTGACGAAAACAGTCGTATGGAACTCTTGTGCTATTAGTCATTACGCTCTCGGCTTCCTTATCGCGCTCGCCTGCGGCTCGCGCGCATAATACCGCCTCTAGTGTAATGACCAACATAGCACACTCGTATCATAATGTACTATTATGTTGCAGGAGGACTTACAAAATTAAATTTGGTTCTGCCAGTCACCAGCGTGGTCACCGCTCGCAAAGTTCGCCTTTGACAAATATGACAAGAAAGACGATAACATTATAATTAAACGTACAAACTTACATTTACAATAAGTTAGCTAAAAACCCTCTAATGTACAGAAAACTTGTCGGAATGCTGGCAACATTACCAAAGGATTAAAAAAATATTTCATCGAGTCACACACTCTAAAAATAATTCATTCCACACACATTTTATAGAGTGCTTGTTTCTACTAGGCTAAGCGCCTTTGCCACTAATCGCTTCGTATTGTCGGCTCGCCGGCTTCACACAACCAGTTAGATAAAGAGCCACCAACTGGCTAAATGCAAGTCTGTTTACATAATCCCTGCAGTGCACTCCCTGTACTCTGATGTTTTATAACACTCTAAAGTTTTTTTTTTATGAAAGTATCATATTTTCTCATTACAGTTCTAAGATTGATTACGGGATATTTGTTTGTTATGAAACAAGCTCCTGATATTCATTTGAAGAGATTCATAGATATTTAAAGATTTCCTGGTTATTTTTAAGTTGTTATTGCTGTAACTCTGTAAATAAATCACGCTTCACACGCGATAACATTGGTGCTTCTTTACCTTTTTTACTGGAAAAAAATTGGTTGGTATATTTGGTAGAAGGGAATTGGTAGAGGTTGGATAGTCTTTGTCGAAAAATCGCTCTTTATCTTTATATTTATATTGCTCTTTACCTGCCTTATGTTTATACAAAGCTACTAAATGATCGTTTCTGCTTGATCAACCAATTTCAGCTATGCTAGTAAATACCTACCTATCTCATTGTTATGTTTTTTGTTTATTTAAATAAAGATTTCATTGACTAGTAGAGCATCAAGGCCCAGAAGACGTCGTATGGTGGATTTGCCATAATCCCCACGCTTAGCAGGCGGCTTGGGGATCGCAGAATTCACCACCGTTAACCGAGAGGACGCTGCTGCCCGTCCTCCAGGGGGTCTGGATGCAGTTTTTGGACCCAGGTCCGGACTAGTAGAGTAATTAGTTATAAATTATGCTAGAAAGGTAATCAATTAGATAATCAATCTATCTACCAGTATCTATCATCATCATCAGCCCGGAGACGTCTACTGCTGAACGAAGGCCTCCCCCTTAGACCGCCACACTGTACGACAACCTGCCATTTGCATCCACCGGTTGCCCGCGACTTTTACAATGTCGTCGGTCCACCTATTGGGAGGCCTGTCTACGCTGCGTCTTCCGGTTCGCGGCCGCCACTCAAAAACCTTTCTTCCCCATCGGTTGTCAGTTCTTCGAGCGATGTGGCCTGCCCATTGCCACTTCAACTTGCAAACCTTGCGAGCTATGTCGGTAACTTTGGTTCTTTGAATATCCTCGTTCCGGATTCTATCGCGCAAAGTAACTCCGAGCATAGCTCTCTCTATTGCCCGTTGCGTGACTCTAAGTTTCTCCAAAAGGCCAGCAGTTAAATACCACGTTTATGTTGGACCAGTATTTATAATAATATGATATTGATGGTTTTTTTTTCTTTTTTTAATGTGGCAATTAGTAGGTACCAACAGTAATATATTATTTTTGGTACTAATGATCTTTATTAAATATTCACCCTCGCGATCTCGCGAAGACTTGTCGAAAGCTATACCATATTCCCAAAATTGTAGTCCGGCGCTCTTGGAGGATTTAGCTCCTCTCTCTCCACTGCCGGCGCTAAATAACCAATCCTCTTGAAAGAGTACACGCTTTATAATAGGTTCAAATAATAACCTAAGTAGGTAGTAGTTGTAGGTGTTTTATTACTGATTCCCATATTTGTAGTTTCAAATCCCAGGACTGTTCCGTGAATTCAACCGGACTTACAAAGCTGTAAACCGCCAGCGCCGACCAAATACATTCGAATAGACTCCCGAATTCAATGCGAGCTCTACAGTCCCCCGTTTTTGCTCAAATCTATCGGCCGGCACTCTGTAAATCTTTAGCAGCGAGCTAAAAATGCTCGCTTCGTCGCTTGGTACCAAGCGTGTAGCTCTGCTGTAAACAAAATACAACAAGACAAGCAGGACGCAGCTACACGCGCGTCGGGCTCTGTTTTCACTCTTTGAAAAAGGTCACTTGATGTGATCGAAACTATAGTCGGAGTATCCGATTTAATTAAACGTGAGTATTCCCGTATAAATAAAACAAAAATTTGTCAAAACCACGTCAGTTTTCATAATAAAATACAACATTTGAAGGCATATTTTATCATTATCAAATCAATCGCGCGGTCGCGGGTTCAAGCCCAGGCCCGTACCAATGAGCTCTTTGGAGTTTATGTACGGGTACTCATACGACTAGGTTTTCGGTGAAGGAAAACATCGTGAGGAAACTTGCATATGTCCGAACAAGAAATTCAATGGTGTATGTGCATTCACCAACCTGCAACTGGGCCAGCGTGGTGAACATGGCCCATTCGCCCTTCGAGGGTGCGAGGGGCTCAGCCCAGCAGTGGACAGTTAAAAAAAGGCTGATTTTGCATTATCAAATAAGTAAAAACTAACCATTCTTATAAAAACAATGTTCTTAGCTCTAATCGCACAACCGGTTAGCTAATCATGTATCTTTTCGGGATCGCGATTCGGATACGAGTTGTCATAATTGTCACTTGTCACTGTCACAGCTTCACGGTATCACGGAGGGATTTCTCTCGCTATCGTTATCGAACGAATGCATTGATTTCCTTAATTAAGTTAAGCAAATCCGGTGGTCTTTTGGCGTTTCGTCCTGCCCTGCAGAGTTGAATGAGTTTTGGCAGTGACAGTGACAATCGTCAATTTTTGACAACTCGTATCCGAATCGCGATCCCGAAAATTTACATGATTAGCCTGCGGTTCTTTAACCAAGTAGCCAATTCAAAGAATAAAATAACATCTAAATGAATGCCTTACAAATATATATATATATATATACAGGCTGTTCGTTTGAACACCGTTATCCTTCTAGGATATCATTGTACTCATGATTATGAACAACTTTTACTATGGGGCCAACCCTGAAATCACGAATAAACAGATGTTACATACGAAAAGCTTCATCGATCTTGGACAAAATGTATGAAGCAGCTGTTTTTTTTCGTGATTTCAGGGTGGCCCCATAGTAAAAGTTGTTCATAATGATGAGTACAATGATATCCTAGAAGGATAACGGTGTTCAAACAAACAACCTGTGTATATATGTATATATATTTATATTTAATTATGTATTATTTAGTTTATATATGATTGTACTTTTGTGTTTTTTCTTCATCATATTAATTGCATTTACCTAAGTACTTTATTTTCCTTATGTGTGTGTGTCTCGCATGTTAGCATTAGCATCACTGTCTATTAGTGATAACCTTTATTGGCCTATATGTGCTCATTATAATTTTTATTCTTTCTTCGTAAGAAGGCTGTTGGTTGTCCAAATAAAATAATTTCTGATGTAGATATCGAAGTGAAAATATTGATCTGCTACACAGGATATTATCATAAAGATTAGTGATGCCAATATTTTTGCTCGATGTGTTGAAATCACTGATTGAATGTTACAAATTGAACGACTCCAATCCAAATCCAAATCAAAAAAAAAAAACTAAAAAAATATATTATAAAACCAATTATTCATGCCATCTTAGTTTTTCGCCAACGAAATCAAACTGAATTTGAATAAATTATCACAAAAAATCTAAATCACAATCATAGACGGTGGTATTTATGTAATTTTAAACAGCAAGCTTGATAAATATTAAAGCGAATGTATTGACAAGTATTTAGTGGTTTAAGCTGATAGATCCTATGTTGTAGTAGTGGAAATACCGAAAGCGGAATTTGAAACCACAATATTGTTAATTGTTGCGATAGTTATTTTAAACGCCTGTAAATTATTAAATAAGCCTGAAATTTAATATAGGGATGAGGAGAACGTGCTTTAAATATTTAAGTACTCATCTACATAGAAGGTAGGTATCAATTGATAAAACACCAACTAAGAAACCACTACCAACCCAACCAACCGAACTTTCTCACTTTAAAAGCCAAACCAAAGAAAATAAACAAGAAAGAGTCGGTTTTCGCAAGGTTTTCCGCACCATTCCGTAGTTTAAACAACAAACATCTGTGTTCTTTGTAAAAGTTGTGTAAAGTCGACCAAAGGCGACTTCTGTGAGGGATTACTCAGCTACGGGTGACCCACTCCCATCACGTATTATTTGTAAGTCCAGATGTGTCTACCTATCCTAAATTTTAGTTTTAACCTAAGCTAACTCACTTCTCGTAGACAGTTGATATTCAGGTGACATCTTCGACTGTGGTATTATAGAGTGAAATTATCCTGTTTCAATGCCAGTTATTTCAATATTCTTTCACAATACGCTTATCACCATCATCATCAGCCCGGACACGTCCACTGTTGAATGAAGGCCCTTAGACCGTCACACTGTACGACATCCTGCCATTTGCATTCACCGGTTGCCCGCAACTTACACAATGTCGTCGGTCCACCTAGGGAGCAGCCTGCCTACGCTGCGTCTTCCGGTTCGCGATCAACACTCAAAAACCTTTCTTCTCTATCGGTTATCAGTTCTTCTACTTGCAAACCCTGCGAGCTGTGTCGGTGACTTTAGTTCTTTGGCGAATATCCTCGTACAACTGATGAACAATCAAAACTGGGTAGGTACTTGCATAAATAGCTTATAATTTAATTTAAATCATACCAAAAACAAACAAAACAATGACTATAGTAAATTTTAAAATAAAAAAAATTCTTGAGCTGAAGTTAAGAATCTTCACGTAAAAAACAAAATGGGTTCTTGCGTTAGCGAGTTACTATATAATTACGTATAATTGCTAAAAAGTTTCCAAATTCACTATTTGTAGTTAACTAAACCAAACTCGCACCTCGCACGTAATGATATACTAATTCGTATAAATATCATTTTATAGTTTAATTAGTGGACGTTCCCCCTTTGGCATAACAACCAACCTTTGCAATGAATGTATTTCACAGGGATGGGTCCCGGGAGGCACCTTGCGGAGCACCTCCGCGGTCGACCTGTGATCATTGCTGAGATGGCGTGCCGTTACATTATTCTGTTACGGAATTACTAGGGTGTGTGTATTTATTCTTTATGACCGGATTTATCTTCCTTAGTTATTGTTGTAGGTAATACTTTTATACAGAGTTAGTTCTAATCAGTTAGCATCCTTTTAATGGTATATGCTGTACATCAAACCGAACAACTTTTTCTATGGCGAAAATATTATCAGCTGTTCCATACAAAAAATTCATCGACCTTGGGCAAAATGTATGGAACAGCTGTTTTTTTGCGATTTCAATGTTGGCCCGATAGTAAAAGTTGTTTGTTTTGATGTATAGAATAGGCCCTTAAAAGGATGCTAACAGATCAGGACTAACCCTGTATATAGGTAGGTAGGTGGTATATAGGTGTAGTTTTTAAACTATAGGTAAACTTTCATGGAATGTTAATGTTTTTAGATTTAGACATAGACAGCGAGAGAAATACTCGACAGATTTAACACCCGACCTGTTCACGATATGCCGATAACGAGCTCTGGAATTTTACACATTATTAGCACTGTTTTATAGAATTCTTATAATTACCAAGCGGAAAAAATATATTATATAAATTATGTACAATCATACAATTCGTGTGTGTGTGTTGTTGTTGTTATTTTTTTCCTTTGTTTTTTGTATGTTAATAGTTCTTTATTATTTTTTTGATGTATGCCATAAAAAGTTTAGTTATCCATCTTATTATTATTTGAATTATTTCGCTCATAGTTTTTTTTTTCAAATTAGCACTTTTTTTAACTTTTTTTAATTACATTTATACCTACATTTGTCATGTAGGTATAAAATGTATATAATGTGTATATGTGTATATATATTATAGGTATATAATGTGTATATATATAGAGGTATATAATGTGTATATGTGTATATATATTATAGGTATATAATGTATAATTATTGTTTGAATAAAAAAACTGTTTTTAAAATATTTTGTATCTTTTTAACTAAGAATCGAATTACTTAATCGTTTATATAATTTTACAAAAACATATTATTATTATTTTATGATATTTTATATCAATTTATTCACACAAAACAATAAGCACGCAGGGTCAGAACATGCACTCCCGTCACCGCGCGTTCATAGCGATGCTTCACCTTCTTACGTCATTTGTTTTTCTGTGAACTTATAGCGCCTTAAACTAGTCTTTGTATGAGTCTAGAAACTAGATTCTAAACTGAATTTTAAGCCAAATTTCATTATTCCGTATTACACTCGCGTTCTAAAGTTTAGAAACAGCCAGCACGAGTTTATTTATTAAGAGCGAGCTCGGAAACTGAATGTGGTTTGTTTGTCGCCCAGTCGCTAGTGAAGCGTGCGACGACCGCAGCCACCACCTCTATTTAATTATATTTTCTCAAAATTTTCATGTACGCTTTGTGCTACTACGTTTTAGTGGGTACTTAACTAAAACAGGGGTAGTTCACTTGGTACTAGAGGCGCCGGCTTTTTCAGCATTATTCATAAGCCGTAGTCGTAGTCCCGATGAAGACTCGGTGCAGCTAGTCTAGTCCTGTGCCGGTCGGTCATTTTCGGAGATCTCGGTATTTCGTAACCGACGAGCCAAGTGACCGAGCAAAAAGATTCGATCAAAACGTCGGTCATCGGTCTCGAGAACCCAAAAATAAAAATAAGAGTCAGAATTTAGCTACTCAATTTTACCGAGATTGATCGAAGAAAACCGGATGGTGCTGTATCAATCGCCGGTCATTCATTCGGTTTCGGTCTCTCGGTCGGTCGCAGATCAGCAGATCGTTATGAATGGGAAGGCAAGTGCCGCGGATCATGGGCCGCGCGTCGATCATTCACAACCCGGGTCTTTAACAATTGACGATCCGGTCGGTCACGCAGAGAGCGCGATTCGGTCGTTTTGATTCGTTCAATCACGATCGACACAGGACTGGTTTATTTATTTCTAATATACCTATTAGCTACATCTACATAACTCTAATACGACGTAATCGCGATAAGCTCTAGCTTGATAGTCACTAATTGAAAAGCTCATTGAGACTTTCCGAGAGCAAAATTTTTTAAAAATGTTTGAAAATATTTAATCTTAGTAAGTACCTTTACTATTAACGTGGGGTATTTTCGGAATAACTAAACTTGGAATAGGAATAGCCATGCAGCTTTTGTATATCTCTTTTTTCAAATCTAGGTATAATTCGAATAAAGATAACAGGCGGAATAACTATTACGACTCTAATCTGCGTTTATTAATAAGGTGATTTGAACTAAACATCAAAGATTAATAAGAAAGCTTTTACTAACGTCCTGTAAAATAGAACGCGTTTGTTACAACCGCTATACAGCGTCAATAAGATCAAAAAACATCGCCAGGAAAAAAACAGGACAATTTTCCAAGAAAATTACCACGGGTGACCGGAAAAATGAAACAATTCCAAGTCGGCACAATCACGAGCGGTAGCAGTACATTACCGCAGTGTCTGCAGTGTTAATGAACAACTAACGAACCCCGACAAGCAGTGGAGCACTTTGCATTTCACTATCTCGAATTAGACGAGTTTTTAATTTCGTTTTAGTTCATTTTAGATCTACTATAATAAGTCTATCTATACTGCTAAGTATTAAAGTTAAAATTTAAAATTCTTTGCCACGATCAGTTCAGAAAAAGAACCTTACAGCTAGTAAGATACGGAGTACCTATTTCAGGCAAGTGTTGCAATACTTACCTATACCTATGTTGATAGCCACAGAAAAGCGAAAGCCCTATTTCTTAGGTAGAACGGCTGTCCGGCTCTCAAAACAATGTTGTAAAGCAATTAAAAGGAAATCCGCTGTCGCGTCGCCAGTTTCACATATAATTGTATAGAAACTACAAGGAAAAAATGCCAATCATTGGTCGCGCATTTGAAGTATTTGCTCGAAATGCCATTTTCTAGTTATCAAATTACGATGCATTGTGGTTTGGTTTCCTACGCGTTTATTATATGTCTTTTTGAGTATTCTTAGTTTAAAAACATGTACCTATATTGGTAGAATTGTCATTAAGCGCATTTGCACTTAATGCCGGCTAGCGCGGCCCGTCACATTTCCGTTCCATTCACTTCTCTCTTCAGTGTTGATAACCTACACATCTAAGTCTACCAACTTGTAAAAAAAAAAAACGCCCTCATACAAAACGACATGGCCCAAGCACTGTCCAAGTGATTCATTCCGAATGGAGATTCATAAGTTATAAAACTTCGAACCTGTAAACAGATTTATATTCACACTAGAGGTCGCCACGCGAATCCGTCTGCGCACCGAAGAAATTCGAATAAATAGAATACTGCTGGGGTATTCACTTATTTTTTCCTTCCCTTAATTCATCCCTGTCAATAATATATTAAAAACACCATTTTTATTTTTATTGAATTACCCAGATACAAATTTTCATAACTTCTAAGTTCAAAATAAAGAACTTTAATGCAACTTAGTGCAACTATCCAAGGTACCAACTTACATAGACTTCGACGTCGGTTACAGTCGTACCTAGGTATATTCCAAAAATAATCTTTTAAAAACGTTTTAAATAGTATCCGTAAATTCCGAAGTTGAATATAGACCCACTAATATTATAAATGCGAAAATTTGTCGTTATATGTGTGTCTGTACGTTTGTAACCGCTTCTCTTCACGCCGATGAAGATGAACGGATGAACGGATTTGAAAACTCGGAATAGAACTATCTTATTTCTCGGACTAACATAATTATAGGCTCAGAAAACATCATCCATTGAGCTAATATCTATAGGTCTCACAAACGTACAAAATAAATGTCCGCGCCAAAACTCGGTGCACGCTATGTAGTGCGCAGACTTTTTGAACGACTTGAACTACGATAAGACACAAGCGCGCAAGCATACATTGAACACTATACAAGCGACATAACGTCTAAATTCGAACAATTGTGAACTATATAAAGCACGTATAGGTGTGTACAACGGCACTCGGACGTTTTTTGACTGTTTTGACTTAAGAGATTGTGACTCTTTATATTATGAGCTCAATGTCATCATCACAATTTTTCATCATCACGAGAATGAAAATGCGAGGCTCAGCAAGTTGAAATATAAAACGGAACAAAGGCGAAACGTATACAACGACAGTATTCAAGTATTCAGATTCTCGTCAGACAGTGATAAATCTGTACTTTTAACTTACTGAGTAAATCCATTTACTCTTTGAATACCTAAGTACATCTTCTGTATAAAATATGGATTGAATTTTAATGGACAATGACAAATGGCATTGAGAAATATACTCTGAAAGCAATATATTCCATATTCCAGCATTTCACTAGAAACCACTACATACTTAATTGTACTTCGTAGGCATAGACATACATACATAGTAGTGACGGGTTGGACGCCATTTGAAATGTCGCCCGTTCGTCGGTGTCAAAGAGATGCATTGACACCGATGCCGGCACAGTCTGCGACGCACGTCCGACGTGATTACTTGAGTGCAAAATGCCAAACTGTGTGGTGAGGGGTTGTACGAATTACACTTCAAAGTGCAGTAAAATTAAGGTGGCGTTTCTTATGACACTTGACAACCTTATAGCTCAGTTGGTAGCATGCCTGCCTTCAGATCTGTAGGGCGTGGGTTCGATCCCCACCAAGGGCAAACATTTATGTGGCGAACATAATGTTTGTTCTGTGTCTGGGTGTAGTATGTATTATAAGTATGTATTTACAAAACAAAAAGTATATAAGTATTATATCAGCTATCTAGTTTCCATATTACAAGCTTTGCTTAGTTTGGGGCTAGATGGCGCTGTGTGAAATTAAGAAATTAATGTCCACCGATATTTATGACCGATAACACAACATTTAAAGTTAAAATAAACTTGCTTTTACACAATAACTTAAATTTTTGGTAATAGGTAAGTCGTTTCTAGTTTCGTACAGTTTGCGCTTCTTCTCCACGGCTTAGTAGCACTGCACGTAGTAACCGCGAATCCGAAAGATGGCGTTGACCTTTTGTCAAAGTGAATTTAGTCTTACGATTCTTAGCTCAGGCGTATCTTGACATACAAATCATTGTTGGTAGGTGAGTAAATAGGCTAGATGACTGATGATTAAATCGTTGAAACCAATAGCTTTGATGAAGAATTTAAGTAAATATAGTATAGTAATTGAAAACATTATTTAAATCGGTTAATAATGTTCTGATATATGAGCGTTTAAAGTTTTTGTTAGAGACAACTCTGTCCCTTTCCCACAAAACAAAAAATGACGTCACGCCTTACTTGTCAGAATAGAATTTATATGGCGTCCTGACAAGTGACGTCACGATTTGCTGTTTGGCCTCTCTGTCTAGCATGATATTAAAATGCTTATAAGGTGCTTATTTTTGATCAAATTTTCATTTTCTTTTCATTAATCAGCTATATTTATGGGTCACATTTGAATAGGACAATAAAAAAAAACCAGTCATCTAGCCTATTATGCGTGTATAGCACATTTTAATCGATGCTAATTTGACTACAAATGCAAATGGGCGATATTCTGACAAAAAAAAATAAAAAAAAACTCTTTGTAGATGGGGCTGACCAGACGTGTCTGTCATTGTAAAATTTTTTGGGTTCCGTACCGCAAAAGGAAAAAATTGAACCCTTATAGGATCACTCGGTTGTCCGTCCGTCTGTCTGTCAAGCCCCTTTTTTTCTGGAATGCGTAGAGGTATCAAGTTGAAATTAATATCAAATACGTCAGTCCACAGTCCCTTAGATCTGTAAAAAAAAACAAGTATCTAGATGAACGCAATAAGAAATTGCGGCTATTTTTGTGAGTTTTTTAGAATGAACTAAATCAAAATTCATAGGGTACTTCCCGTTGACCTAGACTCATGAAATTTGGCAAGAAGCAGGTCACATAACAGTAATTACGGGAAAAATCTGAAAATTGATAATTTGTAGATATATCGTCATTTCTCAAGCCAAAACTGACATGGTTATTTTGTTTGTTTCTTTAGTTACCAAAAAAAATTACTAGATGGCGTTCTACACCGTTAAAACACGCAAAAATTTTGTTCGTTCGTTTTTAGACGGGTTTGATCGCAGCTGCTTCCAATAAATGTACGTCTAATCCATATCCCTACAGATGGACGAGGGAGCCACGAGCGTATGTTTTGAAGAAAACTGACAATTATTTTTTTAGTTCTTGCATTTAAACAACATTACAAATAAGTTGGAGGGCATCAATTCAAATATACGTCTTGAAGATTGTAGAAAGGAGTTTTACATACTAGATAAAACCTTTAACTAAGAGGACGCTGCTGTTACCACAGTTAACTAAGAGGACGCTGCTGCCCGTCCTCCGGTGGTTCTGGGTGCAGTTTTAGGACGTACCCAGGTCCTGCAGTTTTCAATAAAGTGTTAATAAAGTTTTCTCGAACAACCAATAATGGTTGAAATTTTATCTATTTTTGTGTTTTTTAAGTATTATGTCTGAAACGGTAGATAGCGGTATAGGAGGCACCACTATCAAGCTTCTGCCCCGGTTTGAAAAAACCGTAGATGCGGAGCTGACTATACGCGAGCGAGTGAAATTATTATTTGTACATCAAATAAGTATATCAATTGAACACTGGTCATGTGCCTCTTAAAATAAAAATAAGACGAACTCAAAATAACGCAAATTAAAATAAAACTTGAACAACCAAGTAGCCGTCACGAAGCGCATAATTTAGTTTCAAACAAACCCCAGATGCAGCGAGCATTTTCTTTGAATATTCTTGTGCCATCGACTCGAGTGAAGCGTCGAGTTTATTAATTACTTTACTCTACGAATGCTTAAACTGATGGAAAATGAAAAGTAAAATACTTTATGCTATCCTACAAAATGGGTCTAACTTTTCCTAAAGGCTAGTAAACCTATCAATAACTAATAAGTATTTTGATTTCAATTTAATTTTTTAGCATTATTCTTTAGCGACGCCTTTAACTATGTGTTGCAACAGAGTACAAGCGGGTTTCAAAAGTTATATTTATTTAGAATTAAGTTTTAACTGTCTTTCCAGCTTGAAAAACGCTACTTCCACGCTTACAAATTTTCGGACTCACAAACATTCGGATTTATAAGAGACATAAGTAAGTCATATATTTTTTGTTAGCATTTACTTCTTTAAAAGTAAAGTATTATCAACAATATAACCCACAATATAAACCAATAAATGATTGAATTGAAACGTTAACATATGAAAAAACAGAGAATATCATAAAGATTATATCTTAGACCAAAATATTATTAGTTAAAATATTACCTATTTGATTCTTTTTGTAATTAATTATTTTAAGGTTTGTGCTAACCGAATCAATTTTGTTTCATTAGAATAATTTATCTCTTTTTGTTTACTGTTTTGTCAAATGAGGCTTTATTAAATATTATTGTTTCCGGATAACCCGGTTTCCTCGATACAGGCTTGCCTAGTGAGGAAACCAATAGACAAACTTCTTTTCAATTGTTTAGACTTTATTTTGTAATAACTTTAAATGTTTTAAAATTTAAATGCTCAATTAGATAATAACTTTAAAATAACCCCTTGTTTGAACGTGGATTGTCCTCGGTGCGGCTAATCTGTCTGTTGTCGTTTACTTTCTTTCAAATTTGTAACTTGTTGCTTATTGACAAGAGACGGATGTTTCTTCGCATCCGATCCGGATGATATTCCGCGTTTATTAACAACTTATGTTTAGATTTTTCGTTATTAGTGTCTAAATATTAAGCTTTTGTTTTAAATAAATTATTAAATTGTGTTTTTTATATATAAAATTTGGTCATTATTTTTGTGATATACTTAACTATACCGGCTGTTAGTTTGAAAACCGTTATCCTTCTAGGATTTAATTGTACTCATCATTATGAAAAACTATTACTATGGGGCCAACCCTGAAATAGCAACAAAAAACCTGCTACTCCATAGTTCATTAAAAAGTTCAATAAAAAATGTGTATGGAACAACTGATTTCTTTTCGCTATTTCACGGTTGGCCCTATAGTAAAAGTTGTTCATAATGATGAGTACAATGATATCCTAGAAGGATAACGGTGTTCAAACTAACAGCCGGTATATTATAACTATTGTGTAATATTGGTACGTTAGCGCTGAAATATTGCTAACACACCAATATTATACTCCTTTTTAGCCCTTAACCTTTACCTTTTTCGTCTGATAAAGAGCCAGATTTCCTTCAATTTAGTAAGCGACCTTGCTTCATGTCAGGTACATATTCAATTCCAGAAACATGAGATCTTTTTGAAGACGCCTCACTAACGTAATCCCTCTACCCACGTCTGTTTACTTTTAAATTACTTCTCACATTTGTCAGCAAGACGTCGTGTATGCGATTAAAAATGTAAATTTTTCTGTAGACCGTCCTCTACTTGAATGTTAAATAGTCGCGTGGATGTTCAGTGGCGGACCCTACCCGCCATAAAGAGTTCCCTATAGTGCCTCACATCAGATAGGGATTTGCCAAAAAGTTTCAACAGCATCATCAACTACCAATCTTCAGCTTTATTACTCCCAAAATAAAGCTTAGAGTATTTTCGGTAGGGATATTTCGCTAGGTTCACTCTGAAGTCAAACCATGCATAAGCATATTTTTATGTATATTTCAGGGCTGGATAACGGTTGCTGTGAATTTAAATAGCGGCAGTTGGCGGAATATGCAAGTGATATTCGGATTTTATTTACATGGGAATGGATGGGATATACAGCCAAATAGTTCCAGGCAACAGCTCAATACAATTCAATCAATTCTCGCTCAATACGGGGTTATTGATAATTACTTAATAATGCTTCCGGGCTACTTCTGAACTTACATTTTTATGATTATACTGAAAAAAAAACTTAAAAAAACTTTTACTATGGAGCCAACATTAACATCGCGATAAAAATATGATCTGTTCCATACAAAAAGTTCATCGACCTTGGACAAATTGTATGGAACAGCTGTTTTTTTGCTATTTCAATGTTGGCCCCATAGTAAAAGTTGTTAGTTTTGATGTACAGAATATGCCCTTAAAAGGATGATGATTAGAACTAACCCTGAATATCCGTAACGACTTAAGTCCCTAGACTTTTCAATTCATTTTTTATTTGATACCTGTAGTTACACGAAAAAAATATTGTTTAAACACATATTGTGACATTTGGAATATAGTTGATACGAGAAGGTATCGGAAGTTTGTACCTAGGCCACACACGTATGGGAAATGTCTAAGCCTTTAAATTCAAATTCAAATTATTTATTTTCATACCTAGTCCATAATAACACACGTCATTATTTACATTAAGTATACATTATAAAAATAATCTTTAAAAATCCACCAAACTCCGAAAAAGTTGTAAAAATATAGTTCTTTCGGGGTAAATAAAGGAACCGAAAGAATACAAAACTAAACAAACATAATTTTCTAATATTTTTGTAAATGTAGTAAATGTAAATGTACCTATCGAGTTATACTCAAACTCGTAGAGAGCAAAAAGTTGTCACGCACTACACATGTATGTATAATTTAGGAGGTTAGTAGGTTATCATTAACCCTGTAGATGTAGGATATCGACAAGTTCTTAAAAGTAGGATAGCTTTAAGAACACGAACCTAGATTGCTCTTGAAATTAACGCCATTAAGTATTCCAAAAGAGACCACTGATAAAACGTGAACAGTTCTCAAGTCGTTGACTCCGTAACGTTGCCCGCTATGCGAAGGCTATCTCGGCTATAAAGTATCCTTCGTATAGCCGAGGCGGGCGGGTCATTCCGGGACGTTCCCGGAACGTACTCGAGGCGTACTCACGACATCCGCACAAATCTCTCTCACTTCGACGCTCTGTTTCGTACCAGAAAGCCTTTCAAAGCATTGTTTCCGTTCCGAAACGAATTTCCAGTCGCTATTTCACACAGAGTTTTGAGAATGAATAAAATATGGCTCGAACAATAAAATTCGTATTATGTAGTTTCCGACTTTAACGTTTCATGATTTTAAGTTCAAGGATTTTATCTTGTTTGCCTTTCAGTAAATTGCTATTGTTTTATTTCGTTAATTCCCTTTTCGCTTATATCAAGGCCGTGGTACGCAGTCTGAAACAAGATGAGGCAGGGAACGCGTTGCGCTGTTTTCACTCCTTGAGAAAAAATGGAGACGTCCACTGCTGAACAAAGGCCTCCCCCTTAGACCGCCACACTGTACGACAACCTGCCATTTGCATCCACCGGTTGCCCGCGACTTTTACAATGTCGTCGGTCAACCTAGTGGGAGGCCTTCCTACGCTGCGTCTTCCAGTTCGCGGTCGCCACTCAAGAACCTTTCTTCCCCCATCGGTTATCAGTTCTTCGACCGACGTGCCCTGCCCATTGCCACTTCAACTTGCAAACCCTGCGAGCGATGTCGGTGACCTTGGTAGCTAAATATATAGTATAGTTTCAAAACTTTGTTTTTAATCAAGCGCTTATATACTACTAGAGGTCGCACGCGACTACGTCCACGTGCGGAATAAATTCAGCCCGCTCCCAGAATTCACCACATATTTACCCCCAATTAATGAAATACCCCAAATATCAATTTTCATCACCATAACTTCAAAAACAAAGAACTTTCCATTCAACATTCCACCCCCTCCTTCCCACCCTCTCCTTAAATCGTCCCTATCAAAAAATATTGTAGACAGCATTTTTGTTTTAAATGAACTATCCAAATCCAAATTTTCGTGACTAAAAATCAAAAAACAAAGGACTTTCATACAAACGTTTCCCCCTTAGGGGTCAAATTTCGAAAAATCTTTTCTTAGTACACCCCTACGCATCGAGACGAATATACCCTCCAAATTTCAAGTCTGTACGACCAGCGGTATGAGCTGTGCGTTGTCTGTCAGTCAGTAAATCAGTCAGGACAGAGCCTTTTAAATACATAGAGTCATCATCATCATCAGCCCGGAGACGTCCACTGCTGAACGAAGGCCTCCCCCTTAGACCGCCACACTGTACGACAACCTGCCATTTGCATCCACCGGTTGCCCGCGACTTTTACAATGTCGTCGGTTCACCTAGTGCATGGGAGGCCTTCCTACGCTGCGTCTTCCGGTTCGCGGTCGCCACTCAAGAACCTTTCTTCCCCATCGGTTGTCAGTTCTTCGAGCGATGTGGCCTGCCCATTGCCACTTCAACTTGCAAACCTTGCGAGCTAAGTCGGTAACTTTGGTTCTTTGGTGAATATCCTCGTTCCGGATTATATCGCGCAAACTAACTCCGAGCATAGCTCTCTCTATTGCCCGTTGCGTGAAATATATAGAGTATATTTAATGTTTTTCTACGTTTTTCTTATATTCGTATTTGACTACAAAAAATCTCGTACATAGTTACTCCGAGAATCTCTACAGAATAAACAACATTTTTCGATCAAAATCGTCGGATTGCAATTTCCTGAAGTCGACCTGAAAAAGTAAATCGACCAAACGCAGCTATGCATTCTAATTGTAGACCAATGAACGTAAATAAAACTACTTCCTCCCGTTTATTATTTCTTATTTTCCCTGTCGTGCTGAAGTAGTTTATATGGAAATACGAGTCGTAAAAAATGTGCACCTTCAGAATGTACTTTTTCGTAACTCGAACAGAGATTTTACAAAGTTTTTGCGAGGTAAAATGCAATGTTTTTGCTGCCGTTTCTTTGTGTCGTTTTATTGCTATCTTAGGAAGTTGAATAAATATAGACAAAAACTGTAGGACTCTCATTACTGTGCATTTGTGTTGTTCGGATTCCAAGTTTTGATTATTGTATTTGTTGTCTGTTTACAAATGCATTTAATACTTGAAATTTGCATAATTTAGTACCTTTTTGGCAATGGTTATTTCGGTAACATTCTTGAGGATTTTATCACATCAACAGCATTGATGCCTGCCAAGGGATATCTCCAGACATGGCGCTTTTCAAGTTCTGTTCGGTTGACGTAGAGAGGTAATTTTCAACTTACTAATTAATGCTTAGTGATGAACGCCATAATTTAGCACTACCTATATGGAAAATATAGAACAAGTAAGATACAAATGATAGATAGATAGCTAGCTTCTCTATTTACCAGAAAAGTTATACATGCTTGCTTTATGTTATGTGTGGGTCGGTTCATATTTAAAAAGTTTAATCAAAAGCTTCTCCAGCCGCGACAATACCAAATATATTTTTCAACATTGCTGTACAAGTTTTGTTTCGTTTTATGGATAAATTACGTTAGATACATGGATTCAGAATATAGTTAGGTAAGTATATAGTTTCACAGTCACACCCTTTTTTATGTTTCCTATCTTTATGTTTTTTTTATTTGTGCTGATCACCACGGTCTCCAGTGGTGAGCATTTTGCGACACCCAAGCCGCCTGCCAAACGTGGGGATTATAGCAACCCCTCCCTGTTAATGGGGAGGCTTTCGTCCAGTAGTGGACGTCTTCTGGCTGATGATGACCACGGACTCCGGGATCCTTGCCTAATTGCAAAATTTAACAATTGTTGATAAGTAACACAGAAATCTAACGACTCTACAATGATCCTTCGTCATGTTTGATAGTATCCTTTCTCGTAAACAAAAAAAATACAAAATAATGGGCAGCTGTAATTGTAGTGGTAGGACTCTACTGCAGAGTCCGCCTGGGGAAGTACCACACCTTTGCTAGTTAATCAACCGCCAAGCAGTACTGTGCAAGCATTACTGTGTTCCGGTTTGAAGGGTAATGTTACCAGAGAATTTACTGGGTACATCTAATATCTCAGGGTGACGAGCGCAGTGCAGTGCGGCGCAGGATTATGTCCGCAAGTTCACAATTCTAGCACTGCTAGTGTTAGTGGTAGGCGTGACGCTTACCACCAAGCGAACGTCTTACTCGTCTCGTCACTAGATTGCAATAAAAATAAAAAAAGCTAAAGATGTTCGCAGTAATGCGCCGTAAACTAAGTTACCATCTCCTAGTCAAGTTCGCAGTTTCGATCGAAATCTATTTGGAAGCGAAGTTTTTAGAAGAGGCAACTCTTACAGTATCCATAAGGGAGTTAAGGAAGGTAACTCAATTTGACGTTGCAACAAGTTTGTGCCTGAGAACAAAACTTATTTATCGCTATTACTGCTTATAAAAAATATAATTAGTGTTTAAAGAAAAATTGAGAATTGGCACAATGTACCGAAGAACAAAGAAAAAAACAACGTAATTAAAACATAATTTAATTACCATTTTCAAGTTATTTTAAGTTTTTATTAAAATAAAATGGTTGCAGATGAAAAGTGTTTCGGGTCGAGTCAGGTGAATTCAGAATATTTTCAGGGCATAAAAAAGCAACTTAAATAATAATACACCGTAACAGACCGTAATGTAAACTGCAACCAACCGCGTACCGCAACGTGCTATACTATGTAGGTAGGTACCTATCTTTGAAGTCTGCGTCCTTCATCATCGACAAGCTTTCGTACCTAAAATCGTACTAATTTAATATTCAACCAAATTCTTTGCAGAATCGTCGCCGTCAGCCAAAAGACGTCCACTGCTGGACGAAGGCCTCCCCTTAATAGAGGGGTGTTGCCATAATCCCCACGCTTGGCAGGCAGCTTGGGTATCGCAGAATGCTCACCACCGTTAACCAAGAGGACGCTGCCCGTCCTCCGGTGGGTCTGGGTGCATTTTAAGGACATACCCAGGTCCTACCTAAAATCATACTAATTTAATATTCAACCAAATTCTTTGCAGAATATGAAGAGATAAAAATTGCATTCTTTTAAAATTTTCCTCATATTGCAAAACAAAGGCAGTATTCAAGGAATTTCTTGAAATAAATATTAAATGATAATGCGTAATAGGTATTCCCGTAAAATTGAATTATTACAGTAATACCTAATAGGTATGATTCATTTCACGCGTATTTGCTGTTTATTATGAACTACTTTTATTTGGGTCAGGGACGAAAGTAATAATCTGCAAGTTAATTAATGACTACACTTGATTTGCCGTGCTGGACACCGTTGGCAAATAAGAGGAAGTAGGTAATGATAAAAATGGGTGTAATAATAAAAAAACATTGTGATTATTGATCTGTATTTGATAGAAGATAGTGTTTTATATTTACGTTAAGGCTCAGCTAAATGTCGCAAAGATTTCAGTCTTCACTTCAACGATGCGATATGTTCACCGAAAAAATCTTACGTGGGGAGCCTGAGGAGGTGAAGCACTGACGTTGGATGCGCGGAGGCGCGAGTGCACGTTCTGAGTGCGTAGTGCGAGATTTTCCAAGAGCGTTTAGGTATTCGTTCACGTTAACGTAAACTACAATTTGTATCAAATAAGAGCAGCGCCACCTAGTGTCAAACATATCAAACAGAATATGTGAGTGTGACTTTTTTTACGTCGTCGCTATCGACCATCGAGCAAGAACTTCACTCGAAAGTGAAAACGTTGGCGCTCGTTATTGGTCGTTTCAAGCGTTTGGCGAGTTCGAACGAACATTTTGACAGATCGACGCGTAAATTCGGGTATACTTTACTACAATATCAATCGAAAAGTTGTTCACGCGATGGTGAAGTTTTTGGAATAATTTTGTAACAGTCGCACTAGGCACTGACTCTACGCTCTACGCTCGACTCTACGTTTTTCTGTAAATATATTTAAATTTGATACATAATATTATTTATGTTAGTGTAAAGTTTTACTAATTTTATTTAATTGATTCATAACCTAATAATTTGGTATAAAGTACTTAATGTTTAAAATGTGAACTTTTAAATTAAATGTATAATAAAATAGTGAAAAGTTTAAAAAAGTGGTTCCTTCGAGGTTTTATTGAGTGTATTCAAATTGAGTATTGAATTACATGAATATTTATAACTGAAAATGTATCTAAACACAATATTTGAGTATTATATTATGAAAACTGACGTGGTTTTGACACATTTTGTGCTAAGCAGGACGCAGCTGCACGCGCGTCGGGCTCTGTTTTCACTCTTTGAAAAAGGTCACCGGATGTGATCGAAACTATAGTCGGAGTATCCGATTTAATTAAACGTGAGTATTCCCGTATAAATAAAACAAAAATATTTGAGTAAGTATAAATAGGTACTATTTATTATATTTATTTTCCGTTAAGAACTATTAAAATGTTAAATTCCAGATTAAATAACTTAGATCTACCGGTAGCGATAAGGCGAGTGGAAAAATCTGGATCAACTTATCCCTACTAAATAAAAATAAATAAAATACATTTAGTCTTTTTTTTTCATAAGTAGACTTGTGCTTACTGACCCTACCCATTAGACCTAAAAGAGTAACACGCAGTTCAACAGTCGACCACAAATCGTTGTCATAGGGCGCGCGACTATTGTGCTCTGATCGTCACAAATCACCATATTGTGCGGAATAATAGCCGACAGCGCGGGAAATCGTACGATAATTATCGAGAATAGTGCAACATCCTCCACTTTCGTGCATCAAACGCATATCGAATACACGCTGACAAAATGTTATTTGACATTTTATTCCCATTTTTACTAGTTGTTTTAGTACAAGCACAATTAAATGGCGAGTTCTGGTGGTTGAATAGTAAATTGACCAATTTAAAGAAAGTTAAACCGACACCGCCTAAAATAAATGACAGTGATTTTCAAAACGACGACAGCTCGAAAATAATCTTTAGAGACGATGATTTGTTTACTAATAAATTAAAACCAATCAGTGATCGTACTTCTAAATTGATACCCAATTATAATTTTAATGGGAACAAAGTCGTGTGGCCAACAGAAGAACAGCATATGAAAAACCACGACGTTGATGTATTTACCACTCAAAAGGTTAAAGAAAAAGAAGAAGTAACTAAACCTATTAAAGTTCAAAACAAATATGAAGATGTGTTGGTGTTTAGTTACCCTAAAAACGAGAAACTAGTTGCTATAGATTCAAATAAAGCAAGTACAGAACAAACTTCTGTTTCGAAACCAAGTGTAATATTGCCTGAAAGTACAAGTGCTAACATTTACGGATATATAAATAAGTTATCCACTTTGTCCATAACAAAAGACGAAGAATCTCAAAATATCTGTACTTATACAACAAAGAAGAAATGTTATCTATTTAATGGGTTTGTCTACGAATACGCCAGAAGGTAAGGACACTTAACTAAAATTCCTTAGGCGATAGTGATCAGAAAGGCTGTAACAAGGAGAACTTCTTGATTTCAGGATTCCAGTTTCATCTGGTGATGAACCACTCGTCTGCTGCATTCTACCAATTCAGCCAATAATAAGTGAAAATAATTTATCTCACACAATCCATTTTCCTCGAACGTCTACTTTAAATCGCTACAAAAGATCCGACACTGAAACTAATACAGCTTTGAAGCAGCGAGATTTTCTACTCAAACTTAAATTCCCGACACCGCGACAAATTGTAAAACCTGTTTCGACTCCTTTTACTAAAATTGTAAGTCCCCCCGAAGACGATTATGTAGACCCTTACTGGAATATTAAAAATACTAAGCAGCAGCCTCCCACAAAGATAGGTCATAATAAATATGATGACTATACCGAAGACTCCGAGGAGTATACAGATGAGTTGCCAAAACCTGGGCTCGTTGGTCTATATTCTGATAACGCTCAGTCACCCACGAGTAGGCCTTTTGCTGATGAGAACCAAGGATTCGGATATGGTGGATCCTCCGATGATTATGATGAAGATGACGAAGAAGAGACGTTTGGATATTCAACTATAGATCCTAGACAAGGTAAATTATTTTCCTAGGTACCCCTTATTTTAAAATTTAAGTCACACAGGATGTTAATTTTCTATAGTAAAATATTTAACAGACCTTAGACGGCCTCCTGGTGTATATATAACGGCACCCATAACATTTTTTGGCGATAGCCAAATGGAATTTTGATTATTCAGCCTCGCATTACTGCTTTGTACGATGCATAATTTGTAATTTAATAAATTGAATTAGTTATTATTATGGGATGTGATTTTTTATTTTATAATCCAACTTATATATTGAGATCTAGAAGTATTTAGTGTAATAAACGCTCTATGAATATTATAAATAAATATCCTGTACAATATACAAAACTTTGGAGCCATGCAATGCTCTCTACCTAAGTGTTTCATTCCTTTCAGGAACAAATAACCAAAGACAAAACATAAAGCCTGTAAAGGTGAAGACGGCTGATGACCCAGAAAGACACACAATACAATTCCACTCTGACCCAGATTTTCACGTTTTTCAAGGTTTCAAACTACTCAACTTGTTTCGAAATACAAGTAGAGTAGACACAAAGAAGACATCGAACCAAGATACTGACGTATTGGTATCTGCACCAGAAGACAGTGAAGAACATGAAGAGATTTTGTATGAGAAACAGCTATTTGATGGCTGTGGCAAGGTTGCGAATAAGAAAGTAATTGAACGAGGTAAGATAAGAATGTGATAATACCTGACCCAGACGACTAACTATTGGGACGCAACTTGCGTCTATACTTTGACACCATCTTCCTGAGACACAGAGTAGGGCTGGTGCGGCGGCAAATTCGGCGGAGCAGCACAAGCGACGCAAATATGCTAACCTCGGCTGAGGTTACATATTTGAGTTGAGACATTGGGTCGTGTGGCCCGTAAGCACATCATCTTTTCAAAAATATATCCGAGCGCCAGGTTTACGCGATGCGTGATCAAAATGCTGGCTTTTATTTAGCCCAACGCATCAGCATTGCCATTCAACGTGGCAATGCCGCCAGCATGCTGGGTACGCTGCCGACTGGTTGTCCGTTTGAGCATTTGGATTATCTCTTGACTTTCATCGGTCTGGATACAATCCTTTTTTTTTGTGTAGTTGGCTAAGTAGTCTTTGTGGTGTGTTGTAGTTAATATCAAATAAAATAAAATAAAAACTAACTATTGACTTGATAACTATTGAAGCAGTATTTTTCTTATTTGTAGGTAACAAAATTGGTGAAGCTGCAAGTGGTTCACATCCATGGCTGGCACTTGTAGTCCTCACAAAGACCCGGCATAATGTACTATGCTACGCCACTCTATTACATCCAAGAGCAGCTATCACTGTCGCCGATTGCACCGCAGGGTATGTCGCTGTAATTGTTTACCAACTGGCAAAAACGATGCCTGACGACAATTTCTTAAAACATTTTATTTCTCTTAGAGCTGTATATCTTCTATCTGAGGGTTGGCCTCGCAGATCCTGATCACTGCATTGAACCATACAGCTCAGCGGGAAGCTAAATAACGTCATTAAAAAGAAGAAGCTGTGTTCAAAGTTAGAACCGCCTTAATAAAGAGAACTGATTTTTATAGCTAGAAAACGTCTTAATGAAGAAGAAACGACGTCTAAACCTAAGAAACGCAGTAATATAGAAGAAGCTACTTACGTTTAGGAGCCTCTTATTGAAGAAGAAAGGACGTTAAACGAGAACGTCATAATAAAGAATGTATTTCATTTGAAGACAGAAATGAACTTAACAACCAGAAGTGTGCCTATTCCAATATTTTAAGCCAAGGCAAATTGTGTTTTTGTCCTCAGGACAGCCCCAGGAGATGTCACCGTGATGTTTGGCCTCTGGGACTTGAACGATAGATCTCGGTCAAAGAGTCGCGTAGCAACAGTACAAATTCATCCTCGTTACAAACCAGGCGAATCGGAGAATAACTTAGCTGTTCTGGTAAGAGAACGGTTATTAGGAAAAGATCGAAAGTGGTAGAAATTCCGAAAAAAAACAATAGCTTATAATCGGTCTAGTAAATTCATGTTTCCAATTATCAGTGTCATTTCATGTTTCAGTACTGGATACGACCTTTGATGCTGAATGCAAACATACAGCCAGCCTGTCTTGGACATCCCCAAGTCGGGGACGAATGCAAATTCTTCGGCTGGGGTCGACTTAATCAAGGTATGTCATAATGCCCCTTGTACTGCCAAATAATGTACCCTGATTAGTTGTAAGTTGTTTATATTTCTGGTGTGGAATAAAGTTGTATTGTATTGTATTCAATGTTATTTCTTCCTGAATTTTTTTTGTTTATCTTTTCTATGTGAAATTCAAAGGGGCACCTTTGTCCGTGTTTCCGAGACCTTGTCACCAATTCACCCAGCCTGTGTTTATCCGGCTTGTAACGTCTCGGTGAACATTAAAGTCGTTTCGGATGGCGGAGTATCGAAAATCGGAGCAAACTGGAAGGGATACTATTACCTACCTATATGATCCAATGTTATTATACATTTATTTTTTATATATACAACCGACTTCAACTTCGAATACCTGGATGACATCTTCATATTTTCTAGTAAGTTTGATTTAAAAACCAAACTACTGAACCGATTTCTGTAAAGTTTATATGTGACCACTTCTGAAATTCTGAACCTACCAAACGAAAAAAGAATCATCAAAATCAGTACATAATTAGCGGAGTAATCGCGTTACATTAAAAAACATAAATTCGAATTGAGAACCTCGTTATTAGAAGTCGGTTGAAAATGTTTTTTATACTAATTTTATTTTATTTATGTATATGATATTCAGGTATCCAACAACCACGGTCTCGCTGGCAACGCGCTACCATTCGAGCGTGCTCAGGCACGAACAAACACACAAGAAAATCGGGAGACGCTTTTTGTGTATCTGCAACACCGGGGACTGTGGTGAGTAATCACAATGAGGTTCCACAGGCATAACTTTTCTCAGATGGCGCTAGCGGCGCTTTGGATGTGGCAAAATCAAGTTTTCTTGTTAATCGTTGCATAAATATATCTGCTCTTGATGAGGGCGTTGTCGATAATCTTTGTCTAGCTCTCCTCTCATGACATTGGCGTCAATAGGGTAGATGGCTGATGTTTATATCGTTGAAACCAATAGCTTTGATGAAGAATTTAAGTAAATATAGTATGTTTATTGAAAAAAATATTTAAATCGGTTAATAATGTTCTGATAAATGAGCGTTTAAAGTTTTTGTTAGAGACAACTCTGTCCCTTTCCCACAAAACAAAAAATTACGTCACGCCTTACTTGTCAGAATATAAGAATAGAATTTATATGGCTTACAGAAAAGTGACGGCACGATTTGCTGTTTCGCCTCTCTGTCTAGCATTATATTAAAATGCTTATAAGTTGCTTATTTTTGATCAATTTTAATTTTATTTTCATTAATCAGCTATGTTTATGGGCCACATTTTAATAAGGCAATAAAAAAACCAGTCATCTAGCCTATTCTACCATACCACTATAAGTCGGACCAAACTCAATCTTCACGTGTAATTCAAACCTTATGGAAGGTAACATTTGTCATTTTAAAAATTATCGATCCATTTATCGTCATAGCAAATAGAATACCTAGTACGTAAGACGATAACCTGACATGCGCCGGTAACCGCACCTTCGACTAGTTTGCGTAAGGCGAGTGATTTGTGCACAAGGTCAAGCGGAGTTGCAGTACTACCTAGTTATTGTATATACTTATGGAAGTAGTATTATGTTGTAGTGCTCACCAGGTCGAAACGATGAATCATTATCAGTCAGACGACTGATACTGCTGAACGAAGGCCTCTCCCTTAATAGGGAAGTGTTGCCATAATCCCCACGCTTGGCAGGCGGCTTGGGGATCGCAGAATACTCGCCACCGTTAACTGAGAGGACGCTGCTGCCCGACCTCTGGTGGTTCTGGATGCAGTTTTAGGACGTAGGTATACCCAGGTCCTAAATTATGAATGCTGTAAATGTAATTAAATATTTACTGTAATGTAACAGACTGGCATGGGAGGCCCGCTGATTTGCGAGCTCGCAGACCACAGTTCCGTAGTCGGCGTGGTGGTGTCCCGGGACAACGGCTACGTGTTGTCGCCTGTCCGGGACTGGGCGATGAGGATGGACGACCTAGGCGGTGACTAGGTGTGTATATTGAAATAGATATAGAAATAGAAATGACTTTATTTGTGACAAAAACATAACACACGCAAAAACAAAAGAAATTCAGACAATTAAACACAACATATTAAAGAAATTAAACCTAAACATATACACCTATGACTAGTTTTTTTTTTGCCACAAAACGGGCCCAGCTCGCCATGATGCCAGCTGCAGACAGCCGGCGCTGGTCTTCCGCTGGGACCGGCAGGTGACGTCGCGCACGATCGCATGTAGTATATACACGAGTATTATAACCACACCTATTGTATGTGGGTATTGTGGGAGTTGCTTCCCAAGTAGATGTGGCTAAAGTTCAAACCACCTCGACAATGTCCAATTACATATTACGCAAGCACAACGTAAACCAAGGCATAATATCCCAAGGGATATTAAGTTACATGAAATTCCTAACGGTATTTTTTTTAATACAGTGGAGTGACTAGAAGAGCAAGACGTTCGCCTGGTGGTGAGCATCACGCCTGCCCATTACAATAGCAGTGTTAGAATTGTGAACTTGCGAACAAAAATCTGTAGGTAACGCACTGCACTGCGCTCGTCACCCTGAGATATTAGATGTCAAATCTCTTCAAACACAGTAATTTATCTCCAAACCTAAACAGTAATGCTTGCACACCACTGCTTGGCGATTAAATAACTGGCAAAGGCGTGCTACTTCTCCAGGTGGACTCTGCAATACAATCCTATACCATTACATAATATAATAATGTGATTTGAAATTGGAAGTTAAATTCATATGAAAACTCTTAGCGCGACAATGATAAGATGAATGGACGGGAAATAAGCGCACGGATTTTGAAGACTATATGTTGAGCGCCGGCTCTCCACTCGCTTCAGTCATTCGCCTTTGCGACATGCGAGCTGTCCGATACGAAAATACAAACTTCCAATACATGTACATGTGTTCTCTTTTTGTCATGCAGTAATTAGATTCGCTATCTCTATTTACCGGAAAATGTAATATGCATTTAGCTAGGTATGCTTGATTGTGTTGTCTTGTTCATTTTGGTCGATTTGCAAGCGCTGGGCCTGTCCATTCCATTATCACCGTCGCTGGCAAAAGGTAAGAAATTTAGAGTTTTCTAGAGGATAAGCCTGCCTTCGTCTTGAGCGGTTTGAACCCCTCGCTTCACTCAGACTCTACGAGTTTACGAGTCTCTACGCTCAGGGTTCATTATGCCGCCACGTAAGACACTGCTTCAGCTCAACTATCTGGCTCCTTCTTATAGTATAAGCTTTGCTTAGTTTGGGGCTAGATGGCGCTGTGAAATGTCCATCCCATATATTAGGCTTTTTTTTCTATCTGATGGTACTTATTATCATCATCATCAAAATCCGGAACACGTGCACTGCTGGACGAAGGCCTCCCCCTTACTAGGGAGGGGTTGCCATTAATCCTCACGGTTTGCAGGCGGCTTGGGGATCGCAGAGTGTTACCACCGTTAACCGAGAGGACGCTGCTGCCCGTCCTCCGGTGTTTCTGGATGCAGCTTTACGACATACCCAGGTCCTATATACTTACTATCTTGGTACCTATATCAAGATAGACCTTATGAATCAATCCAAACTACATTTATTTTTTCAATTTTTGTTTTTATTTTTCGTTCTTTCATTTAGTAACATAGGACATCAAATGAGTAGAAGCTTTCAACCGTCTAATTTAAAAAAAATACATTGTATGATTACCATTATGAGAGCGATGACACGATATTAAATAGCTAGGCAGGACATTTAGCGCACCGATGAAGATCGAGCAAGAAAATGGCGACTTATTAACTCGCAATAAGATCTAATTTTCAGTAGTGACTCCTGTAGTAAGAAAGTGGCAATAAAAATGGAATAAAGACGGCATACACGTGCATACAGTATTACGATAAAAAACAAGCGCCTCGGTAATTATATCTATCTTTGTCTGACTCGTTCTAATCTCGTTCTCTATCTCGAAACGCACGTACTGTCGCAATCGTACGTACTGTACACTTTACGTTAAGAGTTTAATTAAATATCATCGATAAAAACCGCATACTATATTTTTTGTCTTACGTTCATAAAAATAAGGTTGATACTTGAGTAATATATACTACTTGTTTAATATTTTCGCGGTCTTCGGTCCGCCAAATATCCTGCCTAGAACAAACTAGGAACTAAACAACATCTATACACATACATAGGGAATGTCGAGATCCTACAATGAAAATACAAAGTTCAACACAAGTTCATAATAAATTATATCATAATTGTACTTATAACGATCTTTGGTGTCGAACTCGAACAAATAAATGAGATAGATGAGGTTAAATAAAAAAATGTTAATCTATCTACATAAATTCCAAATGAGCGATAAATTTTGATCCGAGACGGTGCTTTACGCGTAAATATTTAACCTTATAACTGGTACTTTTACTGGTATAACAGAAATCTTTTCAAACCATACATTAGCTCTATTTTGCCGATGTATCGCCAGTAACGACGCCATAATCTTGAACGGACGAATCATGTGTTCCGTATTTATTTTTTTATATAATTATGGTAGTAGTTTTTAACTGCAAGTAAAGTTTTTTCTGTAATAATTGCATTGAGCTAATATCTGAAGAGTCACAAATCTTTAACTGAAAACAGTCAAAAAACGTCCGAGTGCCGTTGTACATACCTATGCTTGGGCGCTTGTCTTATCGTAGTTCAAGTCGTTCAAAAAGTTTTGGCGCGGATTTTTTTTTGCACGTTTGTGATTCTATAGATATTAGCTCAATGAATAATTGTGATAAACTCTTATGTCCATCTGTAATAACAGGTCCGGTCAGTCGTGTCTTTACATTGTGTTTATATGCAATTTATTTATGTTAATTGTATGCAATGGCACGCAAAGCACCGTCTCAAACCACTTAAGCTTATAACAATACAATTTAACAAGTCTTACACATTACAGCCCGTTCAACTGCAGTTTCCACTATTTAAAATGAAACAGTGAAATTAAACGCAATTAAATTTACAAACTAAAAAAGTGGTGTGGACGACAACGTTAATAGCTAATAGTAAATCGGGTGACGTACATACAAATACAGGCCACTCGTCTTCCTCCGAAATTTACTGCGTATTACAGTATTTAGAACGATTTGCGATGGTGGCGCCACTATTAATTTCTACCCTTTTCTGTCTAGCCATGCGTATTCACGTAAATACCGGGTGTTAGTTTGAACACCGTTATCCTTTTAGGATATCATTGTACTCATCATTATGAACAACTTTTACTATGGGGCCAACCCTGAAATCACGAAAAAAAAACAGCTTTTCCATACAAAAAGGTTCATCGATCTTGGACAAAATGTATGGAAGAGCTGTTTTTTTTCGTGATTTCAGGGTTGGTCCCATAATAAAAGTTGTTCATAATGATGAGTACAATGATATCCTAGAAGGTTAACGGTGTTCAAACTAACACCCGGTATTTACGTGAATACGCATGGCTAGACAGAAAAGGGTAGAAATTAATAGTGGCGCCACTATCGCAAATGGTTCTAAATACTAGCTACTGTAAATTTCGGAGGAAGGCGAGCGGATAAATTCTACATCTGACCTGATATGCAGTATTGCCAGGAAGGGGGAAAAGTATTTTTCAAGACTTTTTTGTCAAAGTATATTCGTAGGTATCTAATTCCACTCAAATTGAGATTATTTGTTTGGAGGTCTATACAATGTGTAACAAAAAGGTTCAACAATACGGAAGGGTATATATGTACTCATCATTATGACCAACTTTCACTGTGGGGCCAACCCTAAAATCGTGAAAAAAAAACAGCTGCTCCATACATTTTGTCCAAGATCGATGAACCTTTTTGTATGGAACAGCTGTTTTTTTTTCGTGATTTCAGGGTTGGCCCCATAGTAAAAGTTGTTCATAATAATGAGTACAATGATAACCTAGAAGGTTAACGGTGTTCAAACTAACACCCGGTATTTACGTGAATACGCATGGCTAGACAGAAAAGGGTAGAAATGAATAGTGGCGCCACTATCGCAAATGGTTCTAAATACTATACATTCTATACATTTTGTCCAAGGTCAATGATTTTTTTTGTATGGAACAGCTGTTTTTTTTCGCGATTGCAGGGTTGGCCTCATAGTGAAACTTGTTCATAATGATGAGTACATACATACCCTTCAGTATTGTTGAACCTTTTTGTGTTTTTGTACAGATTATATAACTTGTATTCATTATGTATGTAAATATTGTTTGCACGCCACTCACCGATTTTAAACACATTCCATTTTAGCATTGAGCTAACACTTTGTTTAAAAGATAATATCTTATTTATTTGCGTTGGCTGTAGTGTCGTCCACACCGTATGCCATCTTCGACATTAATACTCAAGCAGGGCAATATACAAAAGTAAAAAAAAAAGTTGCACATTTTTCGTAAATTCGTTTCTGTGGTCGCACACGTATTGTTGATAAGTTTTTCAAAAGTTTTGTGACTTCATGCCTCGTTTACATTTAGAACATTTTAGTTAGCTTGAAAGAAGTTAGTATACAAAAAAGTTCTTTGACCAATTTTTATTGTCCCTCACTTCGCTTCTCATACAAAAAGCACTAATCCTTGCTCGAACAGAAGCCAGTGTATAAAAATAAATAAAAAATATTTAACATGTTATAAATACTTTTCAGCGCTTTAGCACTTCCATTCTATGGACCAATTTTAATATCGAGATTGATTCTGTTTATTCGCTATTGCAATCCCACTCGAGGACAGAATAAAAAACCTAGAATCACACAGAGCTCAAATCTCTATTGCATCTTGTGGTCAAACGCGAGCCCATTAAATGACATAACGAATAAATAAAAAACAGTAAAAGTGTAAAATAAATACAAATTATACAATGTTGTTCCAAAATCGACGCACTCGGCATTTTTGTTAAGTGTTGAAAAAAAAATTTTTAGAGACAAACTCACAGGACATCGACATTTCTCGATATCGTTCTTATTTCAACACAGATTTTAGCATTGAAATGATAAGATACGAAGCGAAGGCCATTTAACCGGGTTTATACATATGAGGCGCGTTACAACCACAACGTAACATTTGGTACAATATAATAAGAATTTTATTTATTTATTAATAGAATACTATGTTGAATGACAAGATCAAGTTACATCACATTTGCAGCTCACGCAATCACCAGCGGCTCGTCGTCGGAGAAGCCGTGGATGGGCGGAACGTCGTCATCGTCTGGAAACATACAAATTAAAGTTACCAATAAAGTTTTTTACATTTTTCCTAGTGAGTTTTATTGAATGAAGTCTTATTTTGTAAAAGAGGTAGCTGTGTCTTCTAGTAGGGCTCTGCGTACATTGAGATTCGTATAATACTTTATAATTATACACTATTAGTGTAATTAATATTTTGTCACATTTGCAAATGCTATTTACGAAACTACACAAGAGAGTTTGACGGTATCACGGAAAAATTATGATTAAAGATGGTGGTCTTTTATTAATGAAGTGTTGAAGTACATGCACAAGTGTGCATCTCTTCTGATGTTTTCAAAGCACCTTAAAAGCTGATAGTAAAGTTGCCAGCATTTTTACTAGGGCATGACTGTGACTTGACTGTGACTATTTTTATGCTATTAAGTATAAAGTCAAATAAGTCATAAAATTACAGTAAAAACAACAACATAGCAACTTGAAAAAAGTATAATACTTGACACTGGCAGAATGCACAAACTGCAATGCCAAAAATGCAAAAAAAAAACAAAGAAAAAAAGCGGATAAAAAAAAGAATTCGTTTCGCTTTTTTGCTAAGCTATACTGACGTATAAAACAGAAAGCAATCGACATGTCCCTAAAATAAAAGTGTTGGGTGGCCCGCATGAGCAGATACACCACACGAGTGTCGCGGCATGGTGCCGTGCTCACCGAGGGTCGCCTGCCCGCGCCGGTTGTCGTACCGCGGCGTGTGCGCCGTGAACCTGAGGAAGGAGCGCGCGAGCCGCCGGTGCCGGAGCGCCATGTGCAGCAGCCCGCCCGCGAGCGCCACGGCGCACACGATGGCGGCGCCCGCGCCCCACCACAGTGCCGACACGGCGGACAGGGGCTCCGGCCCCGACCCTGTTACAATACAATACAATTATAGCCGGTTTACAATCTTTATGACTAGATTTAGATAGACTAGATAGACGCTTTAAGGATGCACCGCCCGACAGCTCGAACTCATCGGTGGGCGTAGATAAATAGCATGCTCTCTTCATCAAAAAAAGTGTGGGAAAAAAGAAAGAGAAATGAGCACGCAAATGTTTTAATGTCAGCCTTTGGGTGCAGGGTTGTGTTGAAAAAACTACTGGTTGAATTCATTCCAACTAAAGTAATTTGAAATGTTGATGGACTAAACTATGCCGCTTAATAAATTATTTTAGAGTTTTCATACTCCTTATGTTAATAATTTACGTCCAAAGTGCCGTCAAAATTGAGCTAAAATACGAGATGTTTCATGGCTCATAACTTTCGTGTTTAGTAAGTTTTTACTTTCTTATCAATATACAATCCTAGATAATGAAGAGATAATTCGATATAATGCGTAGTCTTGGACAACATTACATAGTGGAGTAATATTACTTCCCTGTCTCTATGGAGAAGTGACCGGCTTGCTCTTAAGACTAAATCGATCGAATCGAATCGGACTAACTCTATGACTACATCGCGATATGATAGCAGATAGGACTAGATCGCTATTCACCGGAGGCGAAGCGAAGAAAACTGGTTTGCTAGATCAAATGTTTTAGGTATTTACGATTAAATGACGGTCTTACAAAAATTATACAACACACTTGAAGATATTGTCTAATGAATGTGCTTATTTGATACACGGTAAGATGTACTTTACTTGATTTTATAAAATCCTGAAAACAGGCTAAAATAAAAGTCTGAAACAAATTATTTAATAATAAAATTTCTAACTTAGCATATAATTTTTAAATGTATATATTTATCTTTAAGTACTAGAGAGTGCTTATTTTAGTTTTCAACTGAACTCCTATATTTGTTAAATTCAAAATTATCTCAAAACGTTTAAACGTTGTCTCGCAACAGGCCGCGCTCGCTTCAAACTAAATCTCGATATGACTACAATGCGTTTGGACTAGATTGCCATGGCAGAAATAGCAGAGACTTCTTAATAGGGTAATGCTTGTGTTTATTTTATTATAAGTCATATGATAAGTGGAGATTTTAACTCAATCTGAGATTTACATCGAAGAAACAATTGAAATCGGCTGATATAGTTCTGAAATCTAAGCGATAAAAGTTTTTGGAAGGATATGATCTGTCACTTTCTAGCAAAACACGTGCTTTTTAGAATTTGTTTGAATCGTGTATTCTGCCGTCACGCCACCATAGTGCGCTCTCTGTCTAACAAAAAACTAACCGTTATAAGCATAAAACACTAAAATGTATTTCAAACTTAATTTAGTTAAAAAGTGTTTTGTCAAATTTATTTCCAATTACGTTTTGACACATTTTTGTTTTATTTAACACGTTTAATTAAACGTGAGTATTCCCGTATAAATAACATCCCGTATAAATATATTTTTGTTTTATTTATACGGGAATACTCACGTTTAATTAAACGTGAGTATTCCCGTATAAATAACATCCCGTATAAATATATTTTTGTTTTATTAAACGTGAGTATTCCCGTATAAATAAAACAAAAATGTGTCAAAACCACGTCAGTTTTCATAATATAATTACGTTTTGAGTTTGAAAAAAGAAGACAAAACACTTTTTAACAAAAATAGGTTTGAAATACTTTTTAGTGTTTTATGCATGACGGTAAATGCTTATTAATTCATTATTTGTGCACATATAATGTAAATATAATGTTGTTTTCGATGATTGATTTTGTTGTGTGTGTATGTTTCTTACTCCTTCACGCAAAACGGATGTACAGATTGGATGAAATTTGGTATAGAGATAGCATATATATTGGAATAAAGCATAGGCCACTTTTTATCCCAACAATTGCGGATAAAACCGCGGGGCGCATCTAGTAAACAAATATTATTACGCGAATTTGTTACGCGCATTTATTACGGATCTATTACGTAGGCGACTGCGTAGTCGGCGCCATTTTGGTTTTAGTAAAGTAAAAATATTTTAGAAATAGACTGGCGTTTGACCACAACTCACCTGTGCTTGTGCTTTGCTTAGTTTGGGGCTAGATGGCGCTGTGTGAAAAATGTCCACTGGCGTTTTTTTTTTTGGTAATTGTTATGAAATACTTTGAAAAGCATAAAAACATAACTGACCTTGCATCTCCAAAGTATGTACTTCGCTCAGATCGCTGTAGTACCCCTCAGGGGTGGCCACTCTCACGCCCACATACAGAGGTCCCTTGTCATACGACGGCAGCTCTATAAGTAGTGGTGAGAACTCCGCTGTAGTCGTCGTCATACTCTCGGTTGGATGGAGTATATCATCTGGTATTTCTGTGCGAGACACTAGGACTTCGTATTTGAGGCCTCTGTAAGTAAATTTAAAATTTATTAAGTAAAAGTCGCGGGCAACCGGTGGATGCAAATGGCAGGTTGTCGTACAGGGTGGCGGTCTAAAGGGGAGGCCTTCGTTCAGCAGTGGACGTCTCCGGCTGATGATGATAATGATGAAACAAAATTCTACCGCACTGCACTCGTCTCCCTCAAAGGCATGAAGAGATTTGACATCTAATATCGTTTCTCTTCCAATCAAAACACAGTAATGCTTGTATACTGTTGCTTGGCGGTTGAATAACTGGAAAAGGGGTTTTGTTTGGCTGTGTGCTGTGACCGTCCTTTGTGTTATAAGAAGTGTTAATAACGTGTTCAGTACGTTCAGTGTTAGTACCACAGAAAAGCGAAAGCCCAACTTCTTAGGTAGAACGGCTGTCAATACAATGTTGTCAAGCAATTGTATGGAAAACCGCTGTCGCCAGTTTCACACAAAATTGCATAGAAACTACGACGAAAAAATTACTAACATTGGTCGCGCATTTGAAGTAAAACGCTCGAAATGCCATTTTGGAACAGATTAAAATTGATCTAATTACGACGCAATGTGGTTTGGTTTCCTAAGCGTCTGTTTAAATTGTCTTTTTGAGTATTCTCAGTTTAAAAACATGTATATTGGTAGAATTGTCATTAAGCGCATTTGCACTTAATGCCGGCTAGTGCGGCCCGTCACATTCACTTCTCTCTTCAGTGGTTAGTACGTAGCCCCATAGTCATGTATAGCTAGGTAGAGAGGTCTGGGTGCCTTCAAGTCGCGAGTGAATCGGTTTCTTCTAGGCATGCGTGCTCCATCGTAGGCTGCATCTTCGTTTATCATCAGACGAGATGGCAGTCAAACACATGCCTATAAACGGAGTTTTGGCGGGAACACGGAAAAATCATGTCGTAAATGTCGTTTTATTCTATTATTTTCTTAAACTTGTGTTTTTTTCGCGAACTACTGATTAAAAATAGTGGTGTTTTAATCATTGAGTGTTGAATTACATGCACGAGTGTGGGCAAGTGATATAATGTGGTGATACATGTCTTATCGTGTTGCTTTCAAAACTCCGTAGAAGCTCATAGTAAAGTCACCACAACTTTACTAGGTCATGACATGGACTCGACTATGACTAATTTCGTGTGACTGACTGTGACTCATGACATATTTGACTTGATTTTAATAAAAACACTTGAAAACTAATAAACTTGACACTGGCAGAATGCAAAACAAGCGATGCCAATAACTAAACAAAAAGCCTATAAACATATTTTAAAAAAGAGAGTACTGACGCGTGCGTGTGCGCGAGGTCGTCGTGCCAGCTGACCATGACGTGTCCGTTGGGCGCCACCCACGCCACCACGTTGCTGGGCTCCTGCAGCGCCTGGCTGCGGAACGGCACGCACCGCACCTCGGCCGCCTGCACCGCCACCTGGGACATGAACCAGCGGTCATCCTTATTCAATACAAGCACTTCTAAATAATAATACGCTTTAAAAAAACACAATCGACTTGAATTTAGACTACATGGATGAGATCATCATAGTAAATGGAAAAAATCAGTAATTTTGATTTAAAAACCAAACTACTGAACCGAATTTGATAAAATTTTGGCAACGCCTACCAAACAAAAAAAAAATCATCAAAATCAATTCATAATTGGCGGAGATATCGCGTAACATAAATACAAAACAAAAAAAAAACATTTTCCCTAGAAGTCGGTTGAAAAGGCAGATTACGAGTTCACTTACATGCACACAGATGTTGTATCTCCCTCCGACGGGCACGCCTTCCAACACGTGTTCCAGTTTGGTCAGATTCGTCGGCGCCAGTTCGTATCGACTCGTCTTATTTCTCGTCTCTTCTAAAATCTCCAACTGAAAAAGAAGTTGATTCTAAATGTCTGTATTTTTTGGCTTTGTGACCTGTTAGTGGAAATATTCTGGTGCTACCATCGAGCTATAATCCAACAGAAATACAACATTAAATAAAAACATTACACCACCTGCTCGACAATGTCCAATTACATATCATGCAACCTCAACGTAAAGTAAATCATTATCTCTTAAGGGATATAAAGTTTGTTTAATTCGTGTGGAAACCCTAAGTTAAAAAATGCCCATATGGCATTGTAAAGAGGTTTGTTGAATTTTGAACATCAAATTCGTGTGGAAACCCTAAGTAAAAAAGCCCATATTATGGCATTGTAAAGAGGTTTGTTGAATTTGGATCATCAAATTCGTGTAGAAACCCTAAGAAAAAAATTTACCATATAGCATTGTAAAGAGGTTTGATCAAAAATCAAACTGTCCACCATCAGCAGAACTCAATTAAAAGGTGCGTTTACAAAGAATGTGAAACAAAAGACGATGTTTGGTCCTGTGATTGTCAGTGAATTTTAATTTATGGAGCCCTGGCTCGCAGAAGGTGTGAGTTGTAGAGTATGCTCCTCTGGAATAAAGCCTGTCTTCGTCTTGGGCAACATGAACCCTCGCTTCACTCAGGACTATATAACTCTAGACTGCCTCGCTACGCTGCTTTATTCCCTTAGACTTAGAGCATAATCTACTATTAAAAACGTCCGAGCAGAGTCATACATACCTACGTATCAATGTACATAGTAAGTAATAGCACAATACATGTTATTCAAATTTAGACGTTATATCCCTGCAACAGTGCTTAATGTATATTGTCCACAATGCCATCATAGTTCTCGTGCCGTCACGCAATGACTGCGCAAGAAGACGCGTGCTCGGACGTTTTATCAGCATGTTTGTGTCTCTGTAGGATTATAGCTCAATGGTTGCTACTCAAAGTGGACCTACGATATTGTGAAAGTCGCGGACAACCGGTGCATGCAAATGGCAAGTTGTCGTACAGTGTGGCGGTCTAAGGGGGAGGCGTTCGTTCAGCAGTGGACGTCTCCGGGCTGATGATGAGACTCAAAGTAAATAAGAGGATGGCCTTTTAAATAAGAGCGCCTTAGAAATTGTGTTAAGCGGCAAAAGAAGGGGGTCCATTCATAAGGGGGGGAAAAAGGTGTTTCAAAGATTATGTATGCTTGACAAGGGAGTGAATGACGGTACTTCACTTGGCCATATTTGCCAAATAAAGAGACGCACCTATACAGGCTGCATAGCTGCGTCCCTTTTTTTCGTTAAACATAGACTATGTAAAGTGCCAGACTAGACGTAATGTGAGTGTGCCTCACCCTGAACGTGACAGGACCGAAGGAAGCAGTGCATCCCGCGTCCCAAAGGATCTTCATTCTGGATTTCTTCTCATCATACTCAACACGTAAGTTCTTTACTCCAGCGCTGAAACCAAATGGATTCGTCAAAGCATGCCCCTTAAATGGTACCTACATCTGGCACAAAAACTTAAAGCTTCCCTACTTTGAACATTGACCATCTGTTCGACCATCTACCTCAAATAATCAAGTAGCTGACATCAAGAAGCGAAAGTCAAGAGAAAGTGATTGTAATAAAAGAAAAACACCAACACTTGGTGGAGTTGCTAAAAATACACACAATTTTAGCAGTGCCATCAGGCAATAGGCTAGATGACTGATGTTTAAATCGTTGAAACCAATAGCTTTGATGAAGAATTTAAGTAAATATAGTATGGTAATTGAAAACATTATTTAAATTGTAATAATGTTCTGATATATGAGCGTTTAAAGTTTTTGTTAGAGACAACTCTGTCCCTTTCCCACAAAACAAAAAATGACGTCACGCCTTACTTGTCAGAATAGAATTTATATGGCGTCCTGACAAGTGACGTTAAGATTTGCTGTTTTGCCTCTCTGTCTAGCATGATATTAAATTGGTTATAAGTTGCTTATTTTTGATCAGATTTTAATTTTCTTTTCATTAATCAGCTATATTTATGGGCCACATTTGAATAGGACAATAAAAAAACCAGTCATCTAGCCTATTAAATTTAACCACCACTGACCTCTATTATACAAGTACTTGTATAATAGAGGTCAGTGGTGTACACTGGTGTCCATATTAGAAAAATAAATGAATTAAATTTAATTGCCTGATTGCACTGCTAAAAACTTGTGAGTATTTTTAGCAACTCCGCCAAGTCTTGCAGTGTACACCACTGACTTCTATTACACAAGTACTTGTATAATAGAGGTCAGTGGTGTACACTTATGAACGTCAATTCATTTTCACAAATTAAAATTATCAATAAAATGTCAACAAAATATAAAATAACAACAATAAATAACACAAAAATAATAATATTACCATTAATCACTTTCACATATTGAACACAGATTGCGGAGAGACTCTTTTTCATTGATAAAATCATTAATAGCATAATAAGGCGAAGGTGGTCCTATAGCGAAGAACCTCGACCAAAACCTTAAGAGCCTCGATCCAAGCGTCTAGCGAGGGTAGACGTTTGGATCAAGGGTCAGATCCAAATAATCCTTGACATGGCACGCATTGTCAGGAGGTTCGTCACTCTGCAGCCCTAACCACCGACAACTGGAGCCCGGCCACGCTGCCGGCAGCACCCTAGTTTTTTTATTTTTTTGTAATATTTAGTACAAAATAAATGAGAGAATAAAAAAAAACAAGTTTATTCTTTCAAAAACATAATATGAACAATAATTTGAACAACCCTGCCCACAGCTTTAGCGTTAGCCGTGTTGCATAATGTAATAATGTAACTAATACAGCTTAAGATAGATGAAAATGGTATAATTAAGTGGGTTGGTTGTGTGTGTGTCGTGTATGGATATGAAATATCCATAATATGGTGCATAACTAGTAATACTTGAAAAATCTTACCCGGGTCGTTGCAGCGTCATAATCTCGGACGTCCTAGACAATGGCCCGTTGAGGATGCCCAAAGCGAAAATATAAGATTCACACGCGTGCAAGTTGTTTATTGCCAGTTTTAGCGTGTTTGTCAGTATGCGGGTATCTGTAAACAAAGTTATTTTACTGGTAAATAGCATGTCTGCCTTCAGAGCTTTGGGGCGTGGGTTCGATCCCCACCCAGAGCAAACATTTATGTGACGAACAAAGATGTTTGTTCCGTGTCTGGGTGTAGTATGTATTTACGAAAAAATTAAGTAATAAATATTTATTATTATTATATTTATTATTAAGTAATAAAGTAATTAATTAAGTATTCAGCTATCTGGTTTCCATATTACAAGCTTTGCTTAGTTTAGGGCTAGATGACGCTGTGTGTTTTTTTGATGTAGAAATAATAAAACGAATGTAGGTACATAATATTACACACTATGTCATCTGGAATGGCTATTGATTTTAAATAGTTCTGTGAATATACATTATAATATAACACAGCGCAACAACCAATTTGATTACGTAGTTTTTTTTTTTAATCTCGTATTTTTATGCGGAAACTCGTCGGTATGGGTGTATATTCACGCCAAAACAGCTCAACGGATTTGGATGAAACTCGGAACGGAGATAACTTATTCCCCGACATAGCATGTAAGCTACTTTTTATCATCATCATCGTCACCGATTTTCATCATCACGCAGGTAAAACCGCGGGCTCAGCTAGATAAGTAATAAATTAAATTTTCAAAATTAAAATAATTTCAATTAAACTTTATATATCGATGGACATGTGTGCAAAATTACAGCTCATTTAGTTTTGAAACAACTGAGATACGGAATTTTGAGACGAAACATACACGATTTTCGCATAGTGCGTGGGTCGGATGTAACGTGTCATTGTCGGTCCCGGTTCTTTTTGTTGCATATATATTTCTATAACTCTCAAGGCATGTCAGAGGCCTTCGGGAGGCACATTAACATTGACACCAAGGCTAGCCACTCAGTTATACGAATTTACTTTCTTACACTAATATTACGAGGGCGGCACTGAAAATTTCGGGAATCAAGGAAGTGACACAACATTACTATTTAAAAATATATTTATTGCTTTTCGAAGTATTCTCCGCGAAATTTGACACATTTTTCCATACGATGGAACCAATCATTGAAGCAACCATTCCATTCGGAAGTTGGGGTCTCCAAAATGGCCGTTTTGTAGGCGTCCACAGCTTCTTCAGGTGATGAAAATCTCTGTCCACGCAATTTATTCTTTATTTTAGGGAAAGTATAGAAATCATTAGGGCTTAGGTCGGGGCTGTACGGCGGATGGTCCAATAATTCTGTTTTCTTGCTCTAAAAACTCTTTTGTTCTGTGCGCGGTGTGAGAACTCGCGTTGTCGTGATGGAGGATGATGCGGCGGTTGCAGTTCTCTTTACGGACTTCAGAAACGACCTGTGGCAAACAAATGCTAGCATACCATTCTGCATTAACCATTCTTTGTCCCTCAAGAGGAATAGTCGTAACATGGCCGGTTTTGGAGACAAACGTGGCCACCATTTTTTTTGCAACACTCCGTGAACGAACAATTTTTGTTGGCTTTAACTCATTTTCGAACACCCAAACTCGTGACTGGTTTTTTGTTTCGGGTTCGTACGCGTATATCCAGGATTCGTCACCTGATACGATGTTGTATACAGCATTTGAGGATCCTGCGTGGAATCTTTCGAGAGTTCTGACGCACCAAGTAACGCGAGCCGCTTTTTGCTCTTCACAGAGCGAATGCGGTATCCATCGGGAAAACAACTTTTTTACACCTAATTTTTCATGCAAGATTATTTGTATTTGACTCATGCCAATGTCTAAAGTTGCCTGAATTTCGCGGTATGTCACATGTCGATCTTACTCAATCAGCTTACGCACAGCATCAACGTTTTCTTGGGTGACTGCAGTTTTTGGACGACCTTGACGGGGATCATCACTGAGCTTGACACGTCCACGTTGAAATTCAGCAAACCAGCGATAAATTGTGGTTTTGGATGGGGCTTTATCACCAAATGCAGAAATCATCCGGTCAACACACTGTTTTTGTGTTAAACCACTTCGAAAGTCATAATAAATCATCGCTCTTGAATTTTCTCGAGTCAATTCCATTTTCTCAACGACTAAACAAGTTTGACAAAACCTTGTGACAAGACCGAGAATATTTTTTTAAATAAATAAATGGTATTCGATTTTTAAAACCAAGGAGTTTTCAATTAAAAAGATTTTAATATGACAGAAACAGTGGAAATATTCCATTCCCGATACTTTTAGTGTAGCCCTCGTACAAAAGATAGTAATTACCAGATAAATTACCGGGTATGAAGAGATTTAACATCTGATATCTCTGGGTGTCGAGCGCAGTACAGTGTGGCGCAGGATTGTGTTCGCAAGTTCACAATTCTGGCACAACTACTGTTACCGGCAGGCGTGACGCTTACCACCAGGTGAACGTCTTGCTCGACTCGTCACTTGATTAAGTATAAAAAATAAATAAATAAAACCTTGAGTGTCAAGGTATAAACGTCGGTCTCGCTTAACGGGGTGGATGGCACACATCAAGTATCTAACCCAATCAATTACAATAATAATAAAGCCTTTTTATTCCTTATTAAACAGGACTTGTTACAAAATTATGCTTGAAAGTTGATGTGTTTAATTAAGGACCCCTCTTTGGGTAAAGGCCTCCTCCATTTTCATCCACTTTTCTCTATCCTTTGCAAGCGAAAGCCACCTATGACCGGCACCTTTCGCAATCTCGTCAGCCCATCTTCCTTGCGGTCTTCCTTGCCTTCGTTTGCCTATCGGGCCTGCCCACATGGATTTGTTTGGACCACTTTCCATCAGGTGACCTTGCTACATGTCCTGCCCATTTCTACTTCATTTTTTGTGAGTGTTTTAAAGCGTCTATCACATTTATTTCTTTCTAATCCTTGTGTTCTTCTGCTGGTCTTTTAATTTGATGTTTAAACAATTACAATACAAGTATATAAACTAACCATTAGATAGCTCCCCGGGGTTAGTCCTATGTATCATGTTAGAATAGTGCACCTCGTAAATAAGGTTCTTGCCCTTGTACCGATCGCCTTTCGGTGGGTTCCATTCCAACTGAAAATTCAAAAAAAAAACTCTTATTAGCTAATATAGTCACAATCGAGCAAAAAAAATGACCGAGCCGAAATTCTTTTTGAACGACTTGAACAACGATAAGTCACAAGCGCTCAAGCATACATTGAACACTATACAAGCGACATAACGTCTAAATTCGAACAATTGTGAACTATATAATGCACATATAGCTATGTACATTGTACAACGGCACTCGGACATTTTTTGACTGTTTTCACTTAGGGATTGTGAGATTTTGTGACTTAAAGTGTAGCCAGGTCAAGAAAAAGTTTTAGCAAATTGGAAGATAAAATAATACTACTCAAAAGATGTAGATTGATATATCAAGTTATTTAGATTCTAATGCTTTGTACATGTGCATTAAAATAAATAAATAAATTAATAAAGTCAATTACAATGCAATAGTCAAGATTAAGAGCACGTCGTTGCCTTATCTTGGGGCTCTGGGTCTGGCGCATTGACAAGTGTAGGTATCAGCTCATATTATTTACAATTACTTGCGCCTCTTAGCCGGGGCAGCGCCATCGGCTGTGACGTCATCAAACCAAGCGGTTTAGTGGAATATTGCCGATTTCGATACATAAAGAGTACAAACAACTGGCTTGCACTGAATGATTACTCGTTTTCTATGTCTTCTAGTCTTCTATACATACATTATATACAATGTGTAACAAAAAGTTTCAACAATACTGAAGGGTACATAATGATGTACTCATCATTATGAACAACTTTTACTAAAAGGGCCAACCTTGAAATCGAATAGGCTAATTTAACTTTATTTTTATATAACAGTGTCTAGATTTTCCACGGTAGCGCTTGGCTCGGTGACGTCACGTGAATCTGCTAGAACAAAACATGAACAAAGTGAGAAAGTAAGGTCACCTCTACTGTGTTATTTCCGGATGGCAGCACAATAGAGCTGGGCTTTATCTTCTCGTCGGGCGTTCCCTCGGTCTTGAGTGGGATCGTGAACGGATCGCTCGAGTACGTCGCCTTCAGCGCACGAATGTCGATAAACATGTCCACGCCAGGCGGCAAGTCTTTGACTGGAATCAAATGTCTTTATTTAGATTTGTTTGCTACCATGCAAGAAATAAAACGAACAGAGACTGTATTAAGGCGTACAGCAAAAAGAAAAAAGTTTGGCAAAAAGTCTTGAAATGGTTTTTTTTTCTCTACTGACAATACAGTTTAAATGTTCTGTTTTTTTATATCTGGTGTGCACAATAAACATATCAGTGTGAGAATTTAATCCAATCAGCTGCCAGCTGCTGATTACTGATCCAACAATCAGCAGCTTCAAACGTATTACAGGGTTGCTATTATTAAGAGCTAGTTGCTATAGTGGCGCCCTTATTCATTTCTACTCTTTTTGCCAAGCTATACTCAGTCCACAAAGTCTCAAGAGTAATAGTCTTTAATCAGTGCATTCTACCCGTTATGAACTGAGGTGCTGAAAAACGCGGACAGTAACAGCTGGATCAGTGCGCAAGTTTCAAGTCGCTCAGCGAGCTATGGAATGAGTTAACCTCGGTGTTTCTCTGAGAGATCGTATCCGGAACGAAGTAACTCACCAGAGAACTAAAGTTACCGACAAAGCTCAGCGTATTAATGTACAGAAGTGGCAGTGGGCTGGCCATATCTGTCACAGGACCGATAGCCACTGGGGTAGAAGTGTTCTAGAGTGGAGACCACGAATCGGAACACGTCGTGTAGAAGGTCGATGAAGTGACGATATAACAGTTTTATTTTTACGAAGATCTTTATTTGTCAATGACGAATACAACTTTCTAACTAACTGCTAACAAAACGCCTCTGTATGTCTATTACAAAACAAAGTTTGAGATATAAAATCATTAATCCATGAAACTTAATTAGTGCCCATTGTTTGACCATCAGTTATACCTACGCGTAACGAGCCTATTGCACCAGGCTCATTTTTTAAGCTGTATATGGCAGTGACTGGAAGCGGATAGCTCAAAATCGGGCTGAGTAGCATGCCTTTGGAGAGACATATGTCCAACAGTGGATAATGATAGGCTGATTATAATGATGATCGACTCAGTAGGTAACTTACTTGTAACATTATTCCCTGCAGTGAACACCGATTCTCTTTTCGCATAATCGTTCGGCAGCCTCAGATCGATCTTATATTTCTCGACGCCGGATATCTTGTGCCACTCTAGATAGACGGAGGTGTTGCTGGGCCGCGACATGCTGACGTTGTTGATGTCGTCGATGTCTCCGGCCTCTTCGAAAGTGATGTACGCCGTTTCTGTGTAGTTCGACGGGTACACGTTGTTTGTTGCGACGACCTGGTCGTGGTGGGAAATTCGTGAAACGGGTTAAAATCACGGAAGTCTCTTAACCAGGTATATGCAATTGTATAAATGTATAACCATAACCTGTGTTATATGTTATAAGAATGGACCCAGAGCTTGAATCTTGTATGTATCCCACCCCTCAGCCAGAATTGCTGGACGAAGGCCTCCCCTTTAATAGGGAGGTGTTGCCATAATCCCCACGCTTAGCAGGCGGCTTGGGGATCGCAGAATGCTCACCAGCGTTAATGGAGAGGACGCTGCTGCCCGTCCTCCGGTGGGTCTGGTTGCAGTTTTAGGACATACCCAGGTCCAGGTCTTGTGTATATATCACAGTACATTTGTGTATGCAACCGTAAGCTCACCACAGTCCACACCACAGGACCACAGGAGGACGGGCAGCAGCGTCCTCTCGGTTAACGGTGGTGGCATTCTGCGATCCCCAAGCCGCCTGCCAAGCGTGGGGATTATGGCAACGCATACGAAACCCTCGCCTTTCATAGGGGATTACGGGGGAGGGCTTCGTCCAGGGGAGGACGTCTTTTGGCTGATGATGATGTGAAGCATGTAAACAGCAAACTGTATTACGATGTTTACTTTCTTCGGTAGTTTAGGGAGCCGAAAGTGTAATTACAAATAAGCACACGCGTTCCATACGACGATTTTCATCACAATTTATTCACACACAAAATGAAGAGATAAGTATAAATAAAATTACACGAAAACATAGTGAAAATGACATAGAAAAAAAACCAGTTAAGTCAATGACTTTAATTACAATTCTACGCCTCGGCGGGGCAAGGTCAAACGCGAATCCATTAGTATAAAAATAAAATAAAATTACCTGTCTGAGACGTTTTAAAACCATTCAAGAAAATACCAACTTGTGAATGATTGCGACGGCGTGCCTTTGTTTGGTTCAATTATTAAAAGTGTGACGTCACCATACTCACCCAGAAGGAATAGTTGACATTCGGCTTGAAGTACGAGTTGATGACGACAGACATGTTCTGTCCCGCGGCGGGGATCACTCTCTTCATCGGCGGTATGGGCGGCGCGTGGTACAGGGTGTAGTACCGTATCACGCCGCGGGGGAACTCCGGCGCGTCCCACAACACTTGGAGCCGCGAGCCCACCGCTTGCCGGATGGTCAGTCGGCGGGGCGGGGATGGCACTGCAAACAAATATTACAACTGTTATGTTTATCAAGTTTTTGACCGACTTACAAAAAAGACAGTGGTTCTCAATTATTATTTTTTAAGTTTCTTTCCTCAGGACTCGTTCATTTAAAAATCGGTTTCGGTATTTATTAGGGAATACTTTCAGGTTGTTCCCTTTCTCTTTAAGAGTAGAGAAGCCGTGGTAGCCTAATCGGGAGACCGCTTGACATATAATCGTGAGGTCGCGGGTTCAAACCCAGGCCCGTACCAATGAGCTCTTTGAAGTTTTTGTACGGATTTTGATACTCATACCACGTGCTTTTCGGTGTATTTTTTTATTTTATTTTTTATTCTCAGTTACATTACAATGAAGGTTTCGGTAACTAGCACCTACTAAACCTCGCAGAGGTTTGTCTTAGGGCTAGGCCCTCTGCTAGTAAACAAAAAGCATATAATATAAGTAAACACAATAAAATTATAATTATAAGCATGATTACAATGAATATGTTAATATGAAGTGAGCGCGCGGCCGTCCACTGGCGCTCGCCTTGCTTATCGCTCGTACCTACTTCCAAGCCAGGTACAAAACCCGACCCGACGACGCCCGACGCACAACCGAGCGTTCAGCCGATCGCTCAGTTCACATAAAGGCTGGTCCGTATTAAGTTTGGTCAAGGAAATATTTTCTTAAAACTCGTTTGATATTGATTGGTGTTAATTTATCACAAATTTCTTTCGGTAAGTTGTTGATTAAATTAGATATTAAATATTGTGAGGTGCGTTTGCCGCATAAGTTACTGAATTTGGGCACAGCAAGTTTATTGTTTGCAATACTTCGAGTCGTCATAGAATGTTCTATTTTGTGCTGTATGTCTTTCCTAAAGAATTGTTCACATAGCAAGTTGTATTCGATTTGATTCTGTATTGGCAATACCTCACAATATTTAAATAGCCCACTTTAATAGGAAACATGGTGAGGAAACCTGCGTACGTCCGGAGAAGAAATTCTTTGGCGTATGTGTATTCACCCAACCTGCAACTGGGCCAGCGTGGTGAATATGGCCCATTCGCCTTTCGAGGGTAGGCTAAGACTAGCAGGTCTTAGTCTACCCTCGGAAAGAGTACAATTAAAAAAGGCCGTTTATATCTTTTTTATGCTAAGCGTCAAGATAATTTCAGTATACAGATATTCGACGAAGCTTACCTCCTTCTCCAGTAGTGGTGTTGACAAACTTATTGGACGCATAAGTTCTATTAGATTTGCTGTCGCGTATGTAGAATGTCACGTTGTAATTTGTGTACGGCTCCAAGTTTGTGAATCTGTGGACACGTTAAACAATATATAATAATATAATAGACTTAAACTTAATTATTATTGCTGTCGAGTGTCGCATGATAAAAATCTTTTTGTTGACCAGATGAGGCGAAGTAGAAGAGTCCATAATGATGTGTAAAACAAACCATAATTTTGAAAATTTTTAAAACATTCTGCACAGCCAAAAACGTTTTTTTTTTTTTAAAAATAGCCTATGCCCCTCAGGATGGTGTAAGGATTCTAACGATACCCGTCTATACATCCAAATCTGTTCAGGCATTTAGAAGTGATGGTGGAACAAAGAAACTCACATCATACAAATATACATACATGAACTCTGAAAACATTACAGTCCTTTTTTTGGCAAGTCGTGTAATTAATACTAGCTTTCGATTCGAATCTCATGAATTCCATTTACACTTAGCTAACAATATTCACACTCTGTAGCAATTTTAAACCATCATCATCAAAATCAGGCTATCTTAGTCCACTGCTGGACATAGGCCTCTCCCAGGGTCAGCTACTTATCCCAATTTTCACCAGTCTTGTAATATTATGCAATACTATTGGAATTATTGTTTTGAGTAATATTAACATGGTAACTACATTTTAAGTACAAAAAAAGACGAATTTCGATCTGAGATGCGTGAAATTGAGATCTGTTAATAGACCACAGATAAGCAAACGTGTGTGCCTCAAACTCGAACATGTACGTTGAAACTCGATGACGCGCGCGAAGTAGATTGAAATCCTCCATTGGTTAACAGCCTAAGTGGAGCATCCCTAAAAAACGATTTTCTAAGCTACATACCTATAAATACTATCATTAGTCCAGGACATGTTGGTCCACTTGCCGTCGCTGACTTTAGCGATAGACGGCAAAAAGCTGTAGAGAACCATCTTCTGTTGAGCCATCCAGCACGATATAAGGAAACTGGTCGAGTTTATAGATGATTGGTCGACGCCGATGCTTAGGAACTGTGGGAAAAATCATTTCGAGTCACTTAAGGGTGTCTCCACTGAAGCGAGAGCGGAGATGAGACGTGCAGGGGTTGACCAATCATATTAGTTGAATTAAAATTTAATTTATTGTGATTGATTGATTTCTGCATCTTCGTTCCGCTCCGCTCGTCTCCGCACCAGTGGAAATGCTGTTTTCATTCCTTAATAAAGATCTCCGGGTATGATCGAAGCTATTATAGTCAGAGTATCCGGCTTATACATAAGTAAACAAATAAAACCTGGGCATGTCCTATAACTGAATCCAGAACCACCAGAGGACGGACAACAGCGCCCTCTTGGTGGTGAGCATTCTGCGATCCCCAAGCCGCCTGCCAAGCGTGGGGATCATGGAAACCCCTCCCTCTGGATGAGGCATTCATCCTGCAGTGGACGTCTTCTGGCGGAATGACGAAACACATTAGAATTAACTTGTTAGTTTACTAACCTGATACGCATGTCCGCCGTTGTCGGAGCTCGAGCAGTTGGCCTCATCGGACGCGTCCCAGCAGTTCTGGCTGCCGTCGCACACGTACCCGAGAGGGATGCAGTCGGAGCCGTCGTCGCAAGAGAACTCGCCCGCCGCGCACTCTGCACCCAACTTGTGTTTCTATCGGGAACAATACAAAGCTGAGCCCGCGTTTTCTAAAATTAACTAGGCACATATATTTCTGAATATAATCGGCGAGATCACAAGATCCCACAATCCCAATACTAGCCTATACAAACCCTAATCACCATCCACCATCACCACCACCCATCACCAATAAGGAAGCATTTCAATTCAAGCACTTTCTGATATTAAATTAAAATTTTCAAACACTGTTTTAAACTATGTTCACAGCAGAGCGGGAGTTAATTTCACAACATAATCACGGCAAATATCCCGTAAATAATAATATAACTGTAAAATGTTCAGTTGTTTATTGCCACAAATAAGTATTAAAACTGCATCCAGAACCACCGAAGCTTGCGGTTAACGATGATGAGCATTTTGCTATCCCCAAATCGCATGCCAAGCGTGGAGATTATAGCAACACTATTAAGGGGTAGGCCTTCGTCCGGCAGTGGACGTTTTCTGGCTGATGACGATTGCACAAATAAATGATTGTTTGTTGTTTTTATCACAGTTCAGATATATTTATAACTATATATTTATAACGCATATTTTATACTGGAAATAAATAATTCAGTTCAGAGAACACAGAGTACAGAGAAGAACAGTTGGTAAGAGAACGAAATTGACAAAATGAAGCGATTTGGGCGATAGCCGTTTATTGGGGGACGTGTACTTACGTGCACTGCGTTGTTTCTCGTTTCTCTTAGCAGCTGTTGTTCATTGTACTCTATGCCGAAAAGTAGACGGTAGGTTCCTCGTTGAAGTATACAGCTGTTTCGAAAGGAATCGTGCACGACCAGCTAACGGAACACCCACCAATAGGCAAGTCACAAAAGCAAAACATTCTAGGCATTTTAAGGCCGGCTAGAATCTGTACGGAACGAAACGTTCAGTATGCATCGCACATTCGAGCCGGGAGCAAATGCGAATCGTCTGCGTAATAAATAAATAAATTAAATAAATATATTGGGGGGACATTTATTACACACAGCGCCATCTAGCCCCATACTAAGCAAAGCTTGTATTATGGAAACCAGATAGCTGATAGAATACTTATATACTTTTTTTTTTTCGTAAATACGTACTTATAATACATACTACACCCAGACACAGAACAAACATCGATGTACGTCACATACATTTTTGTTCTGGGTGGGGATCGAACCCACGCCCTACTACTCTGAAGGCATGCTACCAACTGAGCTATAAGCCTGTAATAGATGATGCGAAGACCGCGTATCTGGCGAAGCATGCTTACACTTGCTCAAAAACTCACAGTTTTGTTAGCCGTCTCGTTACGTACGATGCAGGTAAAAGTAGGACGCAAACCGAGCACTCGAAAACGTATTAGTGCGCGTAAGCACGCGAACTTCTCCTGTGTTTCAAACGCTTTCTCGATTGCGGATGGGTCCGAGGAGACCTACCGACAGTTAAACATTATATTTGTCCTATCCGAACTTATCTACATTACAAGAGTGTGTTACCAAGACTGCTAAGGAATCGCGGCTTGTCCGATGCTTTTACTACAACCATACATATTATGAACATGCCTAGTTCTTCTGGAAATTGTCCTATAGAAAATGAATGATGAGAAATTGTCGTATAGTACCACAGGCCTGCAATAGACATAATTAAAAAATACCTTATATCCTAATGCTTACGGTCTTATTCGGGCAAAGCAGCTCGTCGCTCTTATCCGCGCAGTCAATAGTTCCGTCGCAGAGCTTGGTGTTGGCGATGCAGCCCCTGCCGTCTCCGCAGGGCGTCTCGAACGGGCCGCACGGAGATGCGGGCCGGGGTCGGCTCGAGCATTCCTTCTCATCCTCGCCGAAGGTGCAGTCTTTCACGCCGTCGCACACCCACGTGAGGGGGATGCAAACGCCTGAGAGAGACAGATATAGATATGTGAGTACAGATATAAAGATAATATAGAGGCTGTTCAAGGCGGGTTTAGCAAAGTGAACAACTGGCGCAGTGCAGTGTGGTGCAGCATTTGGTTCACATTAGGGAATATGCATGAGTTTCAATTATTAAAAGCAATAGGATAAATGGAGAGTTTAACAAAATCTGATGCTTATGTCGAAAAAAATATTTTAATGGGCTTGTAGAGTTCTGAAATATAAGTGTTCAAAGTTTCTGGGAGGGAGTTATCTATCCCTTTCTAACAAAACACGCGCTTGTATAGAATTTGTTTGGAATCGTGGACTTTGACGTCATAAACCTAGTGTAGGGAGGGTGTATGTCCCTGTCTACATGAAACTAAAATGGTTAAAATAAAAAACTTCGTTATTTGTGCACATATTAAAATTTTACTTTCGATGATTTGTTTTGTTGCGAGTCAGCTTTTATGTTTAATGCTGGCATTGCTACTGTTACGGGCAGGCGTTTTGCTTACCACCAGGCGAACGTACAGCTCGCCTCGGCACTCCATTGCATAAAAAAAAATGAATCACTTACCAGGCGAGCAGGTAAACTGATTCTTCCCACACTTCTGCTTCGCCGCCGAATGTTCCGGACTAGGGATCCTAGTCTCCGGCAACAGCAGTCCACATCCAATCTCATCGGAGTGGTCTCCACAATCGTCGATCCCGTCACATCTCCACCAATCAGGGAGGCAGTTCCCGTTCTCGCACTTGAACATCCAGTCGAGGCAGGTGCCGTTGACGGGGAAGTTGGGCCGCAGGGCTGTGTTGGGGTTCGGCAGGAGTTTCGAGTGGCCCAAGATGTTGGTGCAGTTCTTTTCGTCGGACGCTTCTACGTCACTGCAGTCGTTTTCGCCATCGCATAACTGAGGTGCAATACAACTTTATTAACGCCACAACATTGAGCTCATATCTATAAAGTCACAAACGTGCAATGTCCGCGCCAAAACACGGACACGGACACGGACTTTATGAACGTCTTTAACCACGATAAGACACAAGCGCCCAAGCTTACATTTAACACTATACAAGCGACATAACGTCTAAATTCGATAAAATGAGATTGTGACTCTTTAGATATTTTGCTCAATGCGCCACAAATTAAAATTATAAAATATAAGAATCGGCAAACATGGTCAATTCATATCAATATAACAAGATGGCCATAATTTGCTAAGAATATGACAAATTTCAAAACAAACAGGCTAGAAGTTTGACCACAGCTAAACTTGAAATGACAGTATGTTCAATCTTGGTAAACACACCTAGCCTGCAGGCATGGCATGCCCCTCGCGATAAAGTGTTGTCATATCTTTATGACATGCCAAAACGAGACACACTTACGCAAAGTCGTAGCTTTGTCCTATTTTTTCATGATAGTAAAAATAGATAAGACGACTTTGTCACGGTCCGCATGCTAGGCCTATTCGAAATATATAATGAAATATAATTTGTCAATCAACAGTCAAATGTAATACGGCAAGATCAAAATCTGGTGAATAGCCAGTTTTATATCATACCCAGGACTTGAATATGCATTTCCCAGAGGGACAGCGGAACATATAAGGCGCGCAAGTCGAGTTTTTGCAGCGATCTTCCTTCTCGTCCTCTCCTGAAGGACAGTCATGTTCTCCGTCGCACACCCACGAATTAGGAACGCAGAGGCCGCTGTCGTTTCCACACGCAAAACCGTTCGCGCAGTTCAGTAGTGGACCCTTCCAAACGATCTAGGATAGATAATGGAGATGGTTAAAAAGCGTCTTGACGTGGTGAACTTAATGTTGATATTCGTATGGCAATTAAAACATTGTTTTTAAAGCTTACAGGAAGAAAAATTATGACCTCCGGCAGGACTCGAACCTGCATACGAGTAGTCTCTATGGCAAAGCAGGTGGGACGGAAACCCATAGAGACTGCTCGTACGCAGGTTCGAGTCTTGCCGAATGTCATAATTTTTCTTCCTGTTTCAGCTTTAAAAACATAGATATACCATAAGTGTGGAAACACTTCATACAAAAATATTCAAAAATTAAAACATTGTCATGAGATATTTATATCCACCAAAGACGTGCGCCTGCTGGGTGTTAAGCGACAATAGAGTAGCGATGAAGAAAATCTTATTATTGTTTAATTTGTTTAAGATGCTATATTTTTGTGGTTAACAGGCTAGGTATTCGACCACAGCTAGAGAAGATGTAGTTAAAGATGATAAACACAACTCTACCCTGGAATGGCATCAAGCTCTTAAAGCTGCTGTAATTTTACTTACAGAACAGTCTCGTTCGTCCGAGCCGTCTTTGCAGTCGTTGTCGCCGTCGCACACCCATCTCTTTTCAATACAATGTCCGTTAGCGCACTGGAACTGATTCTCAGTACAGTTGTGTGAACCGCAGTCTAAAACAGAACGGATAGTCAGTTCCCAGTTTCTATACTGAATTAATTAATTTGGTACTTTGTAGTGCTAAGATTATTGCAGAGTCCGCCTGGGGAACTAGCACACTTTTGCTAGTTATTCAACCACAAAGCAGTAGTGTGCAATCAATCTCAACCATGGCCATTGAAACATGGACGGTAAAGTTAAATAAAAATAAATTGTTTTGTGCGTTAATTTGTCCCAGCGATACACATAATCACACTTAGGTATATTATAAATGAGAAAGTTTATCGGTATATGAAAATAACCATCACCGTTTTTCATCATTACGCGGGTGAAACCACAGAATAAATAATAGTACTACGTACAGAAAGTTCACTCCGCAAAGGAACTGAAATAAATAAGGACTCTATCACAGAGTAATAGAAGCAGAGATGTGATCAAAGGATTTTTCTATAGACGGACGCGTGATCGTGCGGCGAGGTGTAGGGTTGGCGGGAGGAGTGGTAAATTCCGTACATGGTGCTGCCATCTAGCAGAATTCAGGATAACTTTTTTTGAGAAGTGCTTTATCGACAAAATGGAGAACTCTTATACACGCTAGATTTACTACTAGTGGCGCCATCTCTGGAACTAGTTAAAACATCTAGAAACGTTACATATTTCAAACAAACTACAAAAAACACAAATAAATTTACTTATGAATGAAATGAGACGCTAATCATATCATCGGAATGTTTGCCTCGATAATAAGTGCAAGAAAAAACGCAGCCACTCATTTTGTTTTCACTTTTACTGCGTAAAAACACTAATAGTCGTACATCTGTTTTGAAAGCCTGAATGACTGCTACTTGAGGCGGTCGCTCGCAGAGTCGCAGACTGACCAAATAAAGTGTGACGTCACACACTCCGTCCGCAAATTCTGTTCTACGGCCGTAAGTTCCTCATCGCAACTCCCTATTCTCCATTAATTAATAAGGTCTCTATCTACTAGGCAATAAAGTAGCAATTCAACTCAACTCGCACAGCGCTGGATACCGCTCGCTATATTCACCTAGATATACCGCTATCTATCACGTATGCTTAGTTACGTGCGACGAGGCTAGCGTGCGGGCGGCCACTGACCTCAGCCCTGCATTGTCCTCTCGGAGCTGAGCGCCGGCCGAACATACCTAAACTTCGGAGTGACACCTCATATGTAAATGTACATACCTTTTTCGTCAGTCATATCGACGCAGTCCATGTCTCCGTCGCACTTCCAGCTGGGCAGGTAGCACCTGTTGTTGTCGCAGGATATCATGGGCGGCGAGCAATGGCAGCCGACCTCGTCGGACAGGTCGCCGCAGTCGTTGTTCCCGTCGCAACGCCATCTCGACATAATGCACTGACCGGTCTTGCACATGAATTCATCCTGGGGCAAAGATACGATTTATTTGATATAAAAAGCGTACGAAGCTATTTGATTCCACTTTATTTGTGCGTGCTGATAAACAATGGAATCAGTTGCCCAAGTTGATGTTTCCCGGTAGTAACAGACTGGGTGTATTCAAGTCGAGTGATTCGGTTTCTACTAGAGTTCGCGCCAGACGCATTGGCAATACAGTGCATTGACCTTTCAGTTGACAATCAGTGGCGAAACACATAAATATCAGGTCTGTGCCTGGGTAATTGTCTATGTAGTACTATAAGTATTTATTTACTTACTTATCAAACAAAAAAGTATAAAAGTATTTTTCTATTTATATATTTATTTTTCTATTTTTGTATTTTTGTATTTTTTTTATTTTATTTTTTAGTTCATCACACTTGCTCGTAAAGTGGATCTTATCACATCGGTTTTAGGCTCATAATCCAAGCTATTACGTACGCGTGCTTTTTACTTTACATTACGCAACTTGTGCTATAATAGGTATAACCCGGTAAAGTCAAGTTTGTACGTGACTGCAATTATACGTATGTATACGAAGCACTCTTAATATAGCCGGGTAATACTTACAGTTTTTTTGTAATACCAACAAAGAGTTCTTATGCCGCTGAAGTAAATGTCAACCTGCGCGCGCATTGCTGGTTTGGGCGCCATTTTCCGCAAATGTTTGTTGACGTTTTCGCTGTGTGGTTGATTATTATCAAAAAAGTTTGTTTTTTCCTCGCAAGTGTGATGAAAACTCTTGTGCTATTAGTCATTACGCTCTCGGCTTCCTTATCGCACTCGCCTGCGGCTCGCGCGCATAATACCGCCTCTAGTGTAATGACCAACATAGCACACTCGTATCATAATGTACTATTATGAGCTATTTGGTTCCAATAGTGCCTACTAAGTAAAATAGAATGAACATTTTATTTAAATATCATCGATTTAAAAATAAGTACCACCAATATTTTATTTTTTTACAAATAGCAATAACAACAAAACATTAACAAAAATATAACAGATTCAATAGCAAAAATCTAACAAAAACGTCAAGAGTTGTGCGAATTACCCGAGAACATATATATAGCAAGCGCTACCCGCAAAATGGCGGTCATGTATATAAATATAACATAAATGTTGATTTTGATAATGATTAATGTTATGTCATAGTCGGTTGTTTTGGTAATTTTAAAGAAAAACAAACTTTTTATATTAAGTACCCTTTGGTTTCACCGGCTATATCTAACAGTTGCAGGTACTGTATTTAAAAAAAATGCGGCTTTTGTATAAATCTACCTACATACCAAATTTCAAACAAAACCTGTTATGCTGTTTTTTGCGAGTTTACCTTGACAGCGTTACCTGCCGCGGTTTTTGTGAAATTGTATGTAATACAACATTTAACACTAATTAGCACTTTCACATTCACATTCCTTATAACATCGCGACCGTTTTTTTATAAATTTTTGAACGTGACCAACTCAATACAATCGTTATTTGACCGATTACTGTAATCTGCTCTTTGGTTTGCTGAACTTTATACAGGTTATGTTATGAATGTTATTCTAGGATTTGACCCTAGCGGCCTTAGTTAAACCTTAGTTAGGTATAGCAATGGGGCTATTTATATATAAAATGTGCTTTGACCCTTTTCCGGGCTAGCGGTTTTTCGTCACTATCAAAAATTTGTCAAAACTATCAAAATTTACCAACGTGCAGGTGACGTTTCAAAAAAAAAAAAAGCGCGCGGTGTGAGGTTCCACACGCAAAACTTTTCACAGATGGCGCCAGCGGCGGTCCGGTTGTGGCAAAATAACGTTTTCTTGTTAATCGCAGCTTATATCTATCTGCTCTTGATGAGGGCGTATCGATATTCTAGCCAAAAGAAAAATACTGGGTACTGTGCCTTGTTTAAAGAATCTATGCCGCTGTTGACGGCCTGAAAATAGATTTGTAGGTTAGATAGTTGTTTACATTGTATGTTGGACAGAGCTTTAATTAGCAAGGCAGAGGATTTCTGTACAAACCAGATATGCAGATTCTCCAGGTAATCCGAGTCTAATAAGAGTAAAACCATTAAATTGTAGAAAAAAAAACAAAATGTATGAGATTGACAGTTGACTATGGCCGCATCGACGACGCGCCACCTAGCGGGAAAAATGGCAGTGTGGATCCCCATTCTCGTGATCGGTGAAAAATCTTTGGTCCAAACGAAAAACAGATCTATTAGATATCATTACTCACCGGTTCACAAGTGCTTCCATTCTTCTTTGGGCAAGTCATATTCGCTGACGGCTCCAAGCCGTTGGGGCACAAGCATTTGCCATTAGTCATTTTAAACCCTTCGGGGCACAAACAAGTGAAGGTGTTGCCCGGCCCACCGAGACACATCGTATCACAGCTTGTGTTCTTATACGAACAAGCGTTACTACCATGTTGCGTAAAGTGAGCGAACACCTTCAAATCCATCAACCCAGAGAAAGAATCGTTGATCGTTATGATGTTCATGCCAGTGTCCTTGTCGGCGATAAAAATCGACTTCTCTTTCCAATCGTCCCAGTACATCTTATCTTTTAACACGGCCACCGCAAACGGATGCGTGACTTTATCGTCGTTCCACAGAATTCGCTTGAAGTATCGACCTTGCAAGTCCGAGCTTGCGATGTAATCCTCCATAGCGTCGACCCAGTAGATACGTTCGGACATCTGATCGATCGTGATCCCGTTAGGCCATTGAACTATAGGTTTTCCAAACAGTTTCCTCACTTCAGACCCGTCTAAGTTGGACCTTGAAACCGAGGGACTGTTCCTATCCCAGTCGGTCCAGAACAGATAGCCTGCTCGAGGGTGAACGGCGATGCCTCTAGGTTTCAAAAGGTGATTTTGATCCAAAATCGTTACACGCATTCTACCTTCGTTTGTCAAATCTGTACGCACCGCCTCAATCTTCTTCCTCAGTCCGTCAACGAAGAACAGAACGTTTGAAATCCAGTCCAAGGCCATGCCTTCAATGCTCGCCAAATCCGTATCAACCACGACTTCTTGAGCCGTCCCGTTGTTGAAACACTGACGGCTGATTTTATCCATTTCAATATCGGCCCAGTAGATACAGTTGTTCTTTATATCGAACTCTAAAGCCACGATGTTCTTCTGATCTTTGACAGGTAAGAGCGTAGAATTATCGAATAAATCTATGCGAGCGATTTTGTCTCTAAGCGCTACGAGCAAAAACTCTTGTGGCTCTTCAATAGGGCATGGGATCATATCGGGAGCATACGACATGTACCCTGATATGGTACAGACATCGCCGTCTATTTTTCTGTAACCCTTGGTGCGCTTGTAATAATTTCCGGGACGACAGCCGGCGGGGATCGCGTACGGATCGTATTTGGCCGATTTGTTGCGAACGCACTCGTTCATAGACTGCATGAAGCCGAAATCGCATTCGAAATCTCGACGAGTACATTCGCATACTTCCTTCGTAACGGCTCGTTCGTAGTTGACGCCGTGGTAGCAGTTGGTATGAGCGAGACGCCTTTGGAAGGTGTTCCTAGAACCCAGCACGCAAGACACGGACGAGTTGGGAGGTGACGGGGACCAGAACTTGTAGTCGTCCTGGGTGCAGTTGCGGGCGAATGTGTTCCTTAAGTCTATGGTTATAATGATCCACTGGTGGTGATCGTTGGCCGACCCGAACATTGTGAATGTAGTTGTATTTTCTCCGGGCTCCGTCATGAGACCGTATATGCGTAAATCGTCTGCGTTGAACCTGCAAATGTTGTGGGTCTCATTTATAATTTTGTTTTATAACGATAAGTTATGGATTATAAACAGAAAAATTAACTACATAATAGAAACTGACGTGGTTTTGACATATTGCTTCCCGTATATTTATACGGGGAATACTCACGTTTAATAGAGTCGGATACTCCAACTCTAGTTTCGTTCACATCCAGTGACCTTTTTCAAGGAGTGGAAATAGTAAAAAAAGTATAATAACCCCGGTCCCGATCCCGGTAACTGGTGTAAGTAAGTAAGTTCGTATAGGCTGAGTGGCCAGCCCTAGTGTCAGAGTTAATGTGCCGCCCGGAGGCCTCCGACATGGCTGACGGTTGTTGTTATAGAAACTAGAACAAACAACCGGGTGGTTGTACAACAACACCAACAACATACAACTGGTGTAATAACGTATAAATAAAACTATGATTACCATAATGATTATGGTACCACATACTAACGTCTGCTAGCTCGATTGCATTATAATCCGAAAGATTTGTTACGCGTTGTGTCGAAATAATTCCACGGTTCAAAGTCATGCCTACTCATTGTTTGCAGATTGCATTCACTTTCTTTCTCTTTTTCAATGTAAATTACCTACTGTAACTTAAGTGTTTCCGAGACTTAGTGGAATATAATAGGGTAGATGACTGATGTTTATATCGTTGAAACCAATAGCTTTGATGAAGAATTTAAGTAAATATAGTATGTTTAATGAAAAAATAATTTAAATCGGTTAACAATGTTCTGATATATGAGCGTTTAAATTTTTTGTTAGAGACAACTCTGTCCCTTTCACACAAAACAAAAAATACGTCACGCCTTACTTGTCAGAATAGAATTTATATGGCGTACAGAGAAGTGACGTCACGACTTGCTGTTTCGCCTCTCTGTATAGCATGATTTAAATGCTTATAAGTTGCTTATTTTTGATCAGATTTTCATTTTCTTTTCATTGATCAGCTATATTTATGGGCCACATTTTAATAGGACAATAAAAAAACCAGTCATCTAGCCTATTATAATTTCAAGCAAAAAAAACTTAAACCCTCACATAAATACTTACTGATGGGAATTCCAATCGATGCCTTCGTTTGTTGAATACAGTATCCTTCTAGTTTCTCCTCTAGACTTGAAATACTTGACGGCGACGAGTACTCCCCCGTGGTCTCCATAATTGAAGAAGTAATAGTCCTTGAGGATCCTCTTCCAAGTGAGACCGGCGTCGCGACTGAGGTAGACCCCGGGAATGCCTTTCAGAGACTTGCCCATCACTCCCGTAGCCATGATAATGCCAGGGGCTGCTTTGGAGCTCATTATGCTGGCGGATCTATAAAGACAATGTTTTGTGAACTTTACAAAGCATTCGAAACTTCGATTATATACCATTGGAGGTTGCAATCCAAGACATACCGGGGACGTAACAGGTTTTATTTTTGGTATGAAATTAAGTACGTACCATGTGTGTTTAGCTGATCGCCCGCAAAAAGTGGCAGCAAATTACGAAAGCGGATTATACTCATTGGCATCTCCAATGTTATAAGCTCGAGGAGGTGAAATAGGAGATACAATTTTTTTTTATACATTAAGAACAGTTCACACGGCGCAAATCGTTTGCGTCGCCGCAAACGCAATACAGGCAAAAACCCGTTCGGGGCCACAAAACATAGTGCCTTACTTAAAAACGATGATTAAGTTAACAAACGTCATTTAACTTCTGCGCAATACAGAAACTTAGTGCGCAGTATTAACTAATCATTTAACTTTAAGAAGCGTGTTTAAGGCCAATATTGTTTAAAAGAGCCCATTGTCAACAGCCAATAAACACGAGTGTATCATACAAAAGCGCGTAAAAATCGATTCAAGCATCGCGATGCAAACGCGCGTTAAGACTCCGTGTGTAACAACTCTTAGGCCCTTCTCCCACGATGCTATCCATAAGATACGCGACTGAGATGCGAACCACAGGCCGCCTACTGAAATGCTACTCTATCGACGTGGTTTCCGCACATGACGCTACCGTAATTGGACTATGTTCGCTCCTGAGCGTCGAGTACGACCACATAATAAGATCTTGGAGACAATAGTCTCCACTTGGACTTACGTAAAGCTCCAAGACCGTGGACTTATTTGTTTTAATTAATTTCAACTTGATACCTTCACGCGTTCCAGTGAAAATTGGTATTGACAGACAGAGAGACAAACAACGAAGTAATCCTATAAGGGTTATTTTTTTCCTTTTGAGATGCGGAACCCTATAAAGAAATTCAGGGTTGACCCCATATTAAAAGTTGTTCATATATTGATGAATACAATGACTTCTTTCGGCTTACTAATACCGTTAAGTGGAGCCCTGTATTTACTATTTACAAGTTTCTATTTGGCATACGTCTATTAATAATAATTATCATGCCCTCAAAAACAAAATAATTATTAACAAATCCTAAGGAACTAAATTAGTTACAAAAATTCACCCGTTCATGCAAAAAAAAAAAGCAAAACATAAGTCTCTGGACTTAACACTGACTTCTTGAGTTGAGACGCATAAAAACTTGCAAAAAAAAAACTAACAAACAGGTGTTTTATTATTTTACCTCAAGCCGTTCGTAACCACTTTTCCTGGTGGACTGCAAACAACGATTGATTGATTCCTCACATCAAAAATACACAGAAGTCAAATAAGCATAACACCAAGTCACTAGGTGTTACCTAGTCACTAGTGCAACAAGTGACGTCCTCATTGCTAAAAGCAGTCTCTTACAGGCAAAAATGTATTATTTCGTCAAATGAGCTAAAATATTAGCTATGTAACACTCTTGTCTCTTATTGAGCTTATACAACATCATTGAGCTAATAAGTAAAGAGTCACAATCTCTGAGTGAAAGCAGTCAAAAAACGTCCGAGTGCCGTTGTACATACCTATACGTGCATTAAATAGTTCACAATTGTTCGAATTTAGACGTTATATCGCTAAACAAACAACACAGTGTTCAAGTAGTGTGTGTGTAGTTAAGGGCGGATTCAGGATGACCCCCATGACCCCCCCCCCCCCCCCTGGCTGGGTGTAGGTCGACCACTGATATTTTTTGTAGTTGTAATCGAATTGGGCCTGTCCTAATTAGACCTCGACTCGACTATATGACCCCCCCCTGACTTAAAAGCTGGATCCGCCCTTGTGTGTAGTGTTGTGTTTAGTGTGTTTGTAGTGTATAGTGTTCAATGTATGCTTGAGCGCTTGTGTCTTATTGTAGTTCAATTCGTTCAAAAAGTCGGCGCACTGCATAGCGTGCGCCAAATTTTGGCGCGGCATTTTTTTTTTGCACGTTTGTGACTCTATGGATATTAGCTCAATGTACAACACGCATTAAAATAAAGCATAATTTGTTTTCTTTTAAAAATAGCAAAAACTAAGCTGCAATAACATCTGCGTAGATCGAGGTCGTGTCAGTATGAAATAACGGATCAATCTCAGTAGATACAGGAGCCAGATCCACGATGGATCTAGTGACTGAATGATGATCTAGTGAAATGACTTAAATCCAGTGTAACAATTTTGTTATAAGGCCAATAAAGCATTCTATTCTATTCTATTCTAGTGAGATTTTATTTCCTCATTGGATCTGTTTTCAAAGATGTAGACAGGCTAGTGCCCGTCTACACAAACGTTTCCTTAAATTTAGGGGTCCCTTAGCGGACCCCTTTGTGCTTTTAGGTTGTCCCTAACGAGTTTCGTGTTCACATTTTTTTAAGTGTCACCTATGTTCTTAAGTGGCCATAAATGACAATTAAATATTAGTGTAAAACAAATGATTATAATTTAGGAGTTATTAAGCTCCGTGATCCCTAAATTTAAGGTATTGATGGTAAAAACGGACATAAGACGTTTTATCATCTTAGTTTACTGCAACAGCAACATCCTACTCGCAAACTGTCGCACGCTCGCATAATATCGCATTGCGCAAAGTCACCTCAAGAGAAGTTTTCATACAACATTTCATCCCCCATTTCACCCCCTCAAGTAATCCCTGTCGAAAAAAAGCATATTTTTTTTCAAATGACATACCCGTAATTTATTAACATTTTCAAGACTAAAAGTCCAAAAACAAAAGACTTTCATACAAACTTCCCCCCCCCCCTTATTTCCTTCCTTGGGGGTCGAATTTCGAAAAATCCTTTCTTAGTACACCCCTCCGTATCGAGTGAATACACCCTCCAAATTTCAAGTCTGTACGAGCAGCGGTTTGGGCTGTGCGTTGTCTGTCAGTCAGCCAGTCAGTCAGTCAGGACAGAGCCTTTTATTATATTAGATATAGGTTGGGATCAATCTCAGTAGATACAAGAGCCAGATCCACGATAGATCTACTAAGATTTTATTTTCTCATTGGATCTGTTTTCAAAGATATGACAGAAAATATATCTTATGAGATTTTATTGTTCCCGATAGATCCATTTTTATATTATTGTAAATTTTTATGGATCTAGTGTTAAACGTTTTTCCCATAAGATACAGTTTTGAAAGCTGTGGATCTAATGAGAACTTACCCGTAAACTTACAGGACCATACGACAGTATTACAATATTGATACAGTAAGGAAACGCCTTTGATGTCGGGTGACACCGCCGCCCGCGTAGGTAAGTAAGCATTATTAATTAAAACTATTATATTTTTATTACGTACCCATAGAGAAATTGACTATTTGATGTCAAAACTACAATGTTGAAACCTACATTGTTGTTTTGACATGACATAGCAAAAATCGTTATTTAATGGTTCTACTCAGGAAAAAAATTCATTAGATATATCGTGGATCTGTACAACGGACCTAATAAGAAAGAAAGTTCTCATTAGATCTACAGATTTCAAAACAGTATTTTATGGGAAAAACATATTTCACTAGATCCATCGTAATTTAAAATAAGATAAAAATGGATCACATCAACAGCCGGAAGGCGTCCACTGCTGGACGAAAGCCTCTCCATTAATAGGGAGGGGTTGCCATAATCCCCACGTTTGGCAGTCGGCTTGAGGATCGAAAAAAAAACTCATTAAATAAATTTTCTGACATATCTGAAATATGATGAATCTTCTGATGAGAAAATAAAATCTCTGTAGATCTATCGCGCATCTGGCTCCTTTATCTACTGAGATTGATCCACAGATTGGCAGTTCCAGTAGGCTATTACATATGTTCCAAAATATGTTTACGGATAATTTAATGTATGTATTACAACAATCTGGTAATTTATCAATATGTTATATTTACATGCTATCGATAGGTCAAATACCTTATCAACCAAATGATATAGTATCACATGACTAATTGTAAATTGTAAGCCTTTTCGTATTTACATAACAACGTAGAGTAAATAAGTGTTTATAGCTTGTACGATAAGGTTAAATTCTGGCTGTTACTTAAACAAAAGATTTATAAAGCTTGATGTTGATAAAATACAGTGGCATTTCTTTTAAAATATTAGAGGTAAAATTGGGATTTGTCCTTGAAAGATAAAATTCAGTATTGAAATTCGAATAAATAATAACGCTTGCGGTTATTAAAATAAGGCATATTTTCGGTTGAAGTTATGAACAGTATGCTAGATGGTAGGTTGGTTGTTGACCTCACCTTGTGACTGGATACAGTTGACTGAACTTCTGGCACAAGTGTAGGCTGCAGGAGTTCTCAATGTGGCAGTGCAGTGGCTTCCCTGATAACAATAGAGGCAGTAGGATAATTTAAAAAAAAAACAAAGCAAGTAACGAGTGAGTTGGATAATTACGGTGGTGACCATTCTGCGATCTCCAAGCCGCCTGCCAAGCGTGAGGATTATGGCAACTCGGACGAAGCCCTTCGTCCAGGGGAGGACGTCTTCTGGCTGATGATGATGTGAAGCATGTAAACAGCAAATTGTATTACAATGTTTACTTTCTTCGGTAGTTTAGGGAGCCGAAAGCGTAATTACTAATAGCACACGCGTTCCATACGACGATTTTCATCACACTTTATTCACACACAAAATTTGGGGGGGGGGGGGGGTCAGGAGGTCCGGCTGAACCTAACAATGATGGTATTAAGATGTCACGGTACAGGCCTTGATTAATCAACATATTTCAACAACACTGTCATAACTTGAATTATTACTCACCATTTTCGTCTTCAGTGGGTGGTTTGATGGGAGACCAGTTTACCCCGTGGTCGAAGGTGATGACTGATATGAGGTGTTCGGGACCGATGCTGGTCGTGGGAGTCTTGAAGTCCACCTGAGACGCGATGTATATCCCCTTCAGGCCTTCCACGCGGTACAAATCAGTGAACGGGTCTTCGGTCACATCTCTGTAAGAGATAAACATATATTTATTTGCATTAAAATTAGTAGAAACAACGATACGGTAGTACAGCGGAAATACACTAGAGATAAAATGGCAGGTTGTCGTACAGTGTGGCGGTCTAAAGGGGAGGCCTTCGTTCAGCAGTGGACGTCTCCGGGCTGATGATGATGATCATCAAAAGCATGTTTCTAATCCAACTTATACAGGGTTACTTGTAACTCGACGTGTTTCCAGCGGGGTCAGATTGGGGGCTAAAAAAACTTTTTATAGGTATGCGAAAGTAATTAAAAAGCAATAAAATATTCAAAAATACTTAGAATATGACGCTTATGACAAGCGTGACTAATATTTTTACGTGCCTGCGGGGCTAAAGTGGCTACTTTTGCCCCGCTACGCGGAGCGAAAGGAACCACTTCCTCCCCGCAGCGGCACGTAAAATCGTATACACACCACGGGAGCAAGTAAAGAAGCCTCAGATCTCATGTTTGTCACAACAATACAATATACATAAGATCTGAGACGTTCTTTACTTTTGCTCCCTAGGTGAGTAATCTACTATTTGTTTTTTTTTACATTTTTACAATTAAAGCCTAAAAACTATTTTTTTCGGTAAAACCCTTACGGCAAAAATAAATAGTTTAATTGTAAATATCTCAAAAACTGTAACTTTCGCCCCTACATTGGTGGGCTTAAATTTGATGTATGTTAGCCCCCTACCTGGTCCTGCCGGGAAAACGTCGAGTTAGCAGTAACCCTGTATAATTTGGATATGAAACATGCTTTTGATGATCATCATCAGCCCGGAGACGTCCACTGCTGAACGAAGGCCTCCCCCTTAAACCGCCACACTGTACGACAACCTGCCATTTGCATCCACCGGTTGCCCGCTTTTGATGATATTACACTATTATTATAAATGCGTAAGTTTGTCGGTATGTGGGTGCGTGTATGTGTTTTTACCCCTTCACGCCAAAACGGCTCAACAGATTTGGATGAAACTCGGAATGCTAGCTCATTTCCCGGAATAACATACCGGGTGCTTTTTATACCTTCAGGAAAAAAAATGGTTGCAGTGCATTTGTGATACCGAAGCGTTACACAATAGTAATTGTATCGTGCCTGTAAGTTTAACGCTCTAACAAGCGCTCAAAGGCTTGGCATAAGCACCTACGCACGACTCTCGCCGCTACAGGAAACATTTTTTTAAACATTTTGTTTTATTTATTTTGCTTCTAAGTCTAAGGGGGAGGAGGCCTTCGTTCAGCAGTGGACGTCTCCGGGCTGATTATGATGATGATGACTCACGTTTAATTAAAAAGCAAAGCGGGACGCAGCCGCACGCGCGTCGGGCTCTGTTGTCACTCTTTGAAAAATGGCACCAGTTGTGATCGTAACTATAGTCGGAGTATCCGATTTAATTAAACGTGAGTATTCCCGTAAAAAACAAAACAAAATGTGTCAAAACCACGTCAGTATCCATAATTAATAAAGAAAATGTTTTTCAAATTTTTACTGAACTTTGTAATAGTACATTATGATACGAGTGTGCAATGTTGGTCATTACACTAGAGGCGGTATTACGCGCGAGCCGCAGGCGAGCGCGATAAGAAAGCCGAGAGCGTAATGACTAATAGCACAAGAGTTCCATACGACTGTTTTCGTCACACTTGCGAGGAAAAAACAAATTATTTTTGATAATAATCAACCACACAGCGAAAACATCAACAAACATTTGCGGAAAATGGCGCCCAAACCAGCAATGCGCGCGCAGGTTGACATTTACTTCAGCGGCATAAGAACTCTTTGTTGGTATTACAAAAAAACTGTAAGTATTACCCGGCTATATTAAGAGTGCTTCGTATACGTACGTCTAATTGCAGTCACGTACAAACTTGACTTTACCGGGTTATACCTATTATAGTACAAGTGCCGTAATGTAAAGTAAAAAGCACGCGTGTGTAATAGCTTGGATTATGAGCCTAAAACCGATGCAATAAGATCCACTTTACGAGCAAGTGTGATGAAAAGTTCTTTTATAAACGTTTCTGTAACAAATATGCACTAATAAATTAATAGTGACTGCGGATATGACAATCTTGCCATGTAAAAAGGAAAAAAACGAACTATGCTAAATATTAGCTTCTATTTCATGTACTAATAACGCCCTATTTACCCCTCGACCTGGGTATGTCCTTAAACTGCTACCAGAACCACCGGAGGGCGAGCATTCTGCGATCCCCAACCCGCCTGCCAAGCGTGAGGAATTGGGGATTATGGCAACACCCCTCTATTAAGGGGGAGACCTTCGTCCAGCAGACGTTTTATGGGTGATGACGTGAACACCCTATTTTTTGCTTGAAGGTAAAACAAACACCCAGTATAGGCAAGTTTTTGTCATCATCATCATCACCGTTTTTCATAATCACGCGGGTGAAACCGCAGGCGCAGCGAGTTATAAAATATTACTTACTCCAACCAGCTATCCTTCCAGTTTCCATCCGGGAAGTAGCATAAGACCTGTTCCAGACTCAACACAAAGTTGTACTGAGTGAAGTTGTTGCTTATCTCCGACACGTAGAGGTTCGCGTGGTTTTCCGAGTGCATGACAGAGACGAAGATACGTTTGTCCGTCACGTCTGCGATGTGGAATTTCCGTAGGTCCAGCTCTGTAGCGAATTCAGCCTTGAAGAATGGACTGCGTTGGTGTGAGATGTACAGATGGAGTGTGTTTCTCTGGAAAAAAAGAAATATAGTCAGAAAATGTATATCTATAAAAACGAGTAGTTCGCAGCGAACTAAGACCTCGCTACTCTTTATCTTCCAAGCCCCTTGACCAATTTGGCTCATATTAGAACTCAATAATTGTATGGGTTAGTATTTTTTTTATTCTTGGGGTCGTGAGGTTATAGGCGGGGCGAATAACTAGTTATACAGGATTACGCGAAACGGTATTATAAATCCGAAAGGAGATCATTGTACTCATAACTGTAAACAACTTTACTAACAAACCTGACTAAATTGAGAATAATTTTTTGCTGTTCTATACATTTAGCGAATTTTCGCGAATCCAGGATTGACCCCATAATAAAAGCTGGTCACAATGATTAATGGGACCTGAGTATGTCGAAAAACTGCATCGGAGCACCGGAGGACGGGCAGCAGCGTCCTATTAACGGTGGTGAGCATTCTGCGATCCCCAAGCCGCCTGCCAAGCGTGGGGATTATGGCAATTCCTCCCTAATAAGGGGAGGCATTCGTCCAGCAGTGGACGTCTGCCGGCTGATGATGACAATGATTAGTACAATGACCTTTCGGTTTAGTCATACCGTTACCGTTTATGGAATAGATTCAATCGCAACCTTATCTACCAATGATCAAAGAACACTTTCGCTTCTAGTTGCATAATGTTCACATCAAGACCACATCTCTCGTTTTTTTTTTAAATGGGCAAGATTCCATAATTTACGTAGTATTTACTTACTCTATGGCCATAATAATATATAATTATCTTGTTTTTCTTCATATCCTTCATATGCCCTAAAACGAGTGACTAAATGTCATTCCAGTTTCGAACATAAAGACGTTCTAAATACTGATGTTTTTCTCGTGTCAGGCAGCGACGGTGATAATAAAATGGACGGGCCCAGCGCTTGCAAATCGATCAAAATTAACAAGACAACACAATCAAGCATACCTAGCTAAAAGTATGCATATTAAATTTGCCAGAAAATAGAGATAGCGAATCTAATTACTGCATAACAAAAACCGTCAGCCATGTCAGAGGCTTTCGGGCGGCACATTAACTCTGACACTAGGGCTGGCCACTCAGCCTATACGAACTTCCTTACTTATTACTGCATGACAAAAAGAGAACACAACATGTACATGTATTAGAAGTTTGTATAGTCGTATCGTACGGCTCGCATGTCGCAAAGGCAGAGTATGACTGAAACGAGTGGAGAACATATAGTCTTCAAAATCCGTGCGCTTATTTCGCGTCCATTCATCTTATCATTGTCGCAGGTGTCAGGTATATTTCGTTATATTTACGTAAAACCAAAAATTAGGTAGGTACACAATGATGACTTTTGTTATAAATCGAATCAACATAAATAACAACCAATACGACAGATGACAAATAACAAAAGTTAATTCAGTTAAGAGGGAATCCGGTCTGCGATAGCTTTTTTTTATTGACCCACAAAAGAGCTGACTCCCAATAAAACTACTCATCGAAAATAAAATTTCAATATGTGCACAAATAACGAAGTTAAAAAAAAATTTCTTTCATGTTAGATGGCACTATACTAGCTAATGACATCAAAGTCCACGATTACAAACAAATTCTATACTAGCACGTGTTTTGCTAGAAAGGCCAGTTGACTCCCTCCCAAATACTTTGAACGCCTATATTTCAGGACTTTACCAGCCGATTTCAATTATTTTTTCAATGTAAGCATCAGATTCAGTTAAAACCTCCACGTATCCTATTATTAAAAAAAAAACAAAACACATGCATATTCCTTATTCTCTATACAAATGTATTCCCTTAATTTTCTTCCTGGATAACGCCTATAGAGAAATAATAATAATAAAGGACGGTACGGTCGACATCTGTTGGGCATGCCACCGTCCCGGAGAACCTCTCCGACATATCATTTCCGGTTGTTCACATCTTGCTAACGGCGAGTATTTGCACAGGCATAACCAAGTGGCCAGGATCATCCACCAGCAACTTGCTCTTCAATACGACCTTGTCGAGTCAGAGGTGCGGTACTATAAGTACGCACCAGCTCCAGTTCTCGAAAATGGTCGTGCTTTGCTCTACTGGGACCGCTCCATCATCACGGACAGGACTATTGTTGCCAATAAGCCTGATATCGTGATGGTGGATCGGTCCCAACGCCGGGCAGTGCTCGTCGACGTCACCATCCCACATGACGAGAATCTTGTAAAGGCCGAGAAGGACAAATTCAGCAAGTACCTTGACTTGGCCTTCTAGATAACCGCCATGTCGGATGTTGACTCGACGATCATTGTCCCGATAGTCGTTTCGGCAAACGGTCTTATAGCGAAGAGCGTCGACCAATACCTCAAGAGGCTCTCACTAGATGGTTGGGTCAAGGGTCAGATACAAAAGGCAGTGGTACTTGACACGGCGCGCATTGTCAGGAGGTTCCTCACTCTGCAGCCCTAACCACCGGCAGCTTGAGCCCTGCTCCGCTGCTGGCGGCACCCTAGTTTTTAAGATTTTTATAATATTTATAATTTTTGTATTTATATTCTAAAAAACTAAAATATTAAGAATTGAAATAAATACGTGAATAATAATAAAATACTTACGCGTTAGTTAGAGGCATTATCCAGGACGAAAATAGATGAATACATATGAATGGAGAATCGCAGACCGGATTCCGTCTTAATAGATAAATTGGTGTGATAACAGATTTCTTGGCATGTTTTCCTGTATCGATTAATTTATAAATATGCACTAATTCGCCTCGCTTGCTAAATAAAGTGTTTAATATGAGCTGCACAGGCAACATTGCCACAGAATAATACTAAGTACTTCGTCTGACTGCTGACGTAAGAATCAATTCGAGCAACTTTCTTTTTCATTCCGTCTTGATCTGCATTCGGCTACTTTTTTAAATATAATGTTTAATGTTCCAGCAGTGGACGTCTGCCGGCTGATGATGACAATGATTAGTACAATGACCTTTCGGTTTAGTCATACCGTTACCGTTTATGGAATAGATTCAATCGCAACCTTATCTACCAATGATCAAAGAACACTTTCGCTTCTAGTTGCATAATGTTCACATCAAGACCACATCTCTCGTTTTTTTTTTTAAATGGGCAAGATTCCATAATTTACGTAGTATTTACTTACTCTATGGCCATAATAATATATAATTATCTTGTTTTTCTTCATATCCTTCATATGCCCTAAAACGAGTGACTAAATGTCATTCCAGTTTCGAACATAAAGACGTTCTAAATACTGATGTTTTTCTCGTGTCAGGCAGCGACGGTGATAATAAAATGGACGGGCCCAGCGCTTGCAAATCGATCAAAATTAACAAGACAACACAATCAAGCATACCTAGCTAAAAGTATGCATATTAAATTTGCCAGAAAATAGAGATAGCGAATCTAATTACTGCATAACAAAAACCGTCAGCCATGTCAGAGGCTTTCGGGCGGCACATTAACTCTGACACTAGGGCTGGCCACTCAGCCTATACGAACTTCCTTACTTATTACTGCATGACAAAAAGAGAACACAACATGTACATGTATTAGAAGTTTGTATAGTCGTATCGTACGGCTCGCATGTCGCAAAGGCAGAGTATGACTGAAACGAGTGGAGAACATATAGTCTTCAAAATCCGTGCGCTTATTTCGCGTCCATTCATCTTATCATTGTCGCAGGTGTCAGGTATATTTCGTTATATTTACGTAAAACCAAAAATTAGGTAGGTACACAATGATGACTTTTGTTATAAATCGAATCAACATAAATAACAACCAATACGACAGATGACAAATAACAAAAGTTAATTCAGTTAAGAGGGAATCCGGTCTGCGATAGCTTTTTTTTATTGACCCACAAAAGAGCTGACTCCCAATAAAACTACTCATCGAAAATAAAATTTCAATATGTGCACAAATAACGAAGTTAAAAAAAAATTTCTTTCATGTTAGATGGCACTATACTAGCTAATGACATCAAAGTCCACGATTACAAACAAATTCTATACTAGCACGTGTTTTGCTAGAAAGGCCAGTTGACTCCCTCCCAAATACTTTGAACGCCTATATTTCAGGACTTTACCAGCCGATTTCAATTATTTTTTCAATGTAAGCATCAGATTCAGTTAAAACCTCCACGTATCCTATTATTAAAAAAAAAACAAAACACATGCATATTCCTTATTCTCTATACAAATGTATTCCCTTAATTTTCTTCCTGGATAACGCCTATAGAGAAATAATAATAATAAAGGACGGTACGGTCGACATCTGTTGGGCATGCCACCGTCCCGGAGAACCTCTCCGACATATCATTTCCGGTTGTTCACATCTTGCTAACGGCGAGTATTTGCACAGGCATAACCAAGTGGCCAGGATCATCCACCAGCAACTTGCTCTTCAATACGACCTTGTCGAGTCAGAGGTGCGGTACTATAAGTACGCACCAGCTCCAGTTCTCGAAAATGGTCGTGCTTTGCTCTACTGGGACCGCTCCATCATCACGGACAGGACTATTGTTGCCAATAAGCCTGATATCGTGATGGTGGATCGGTCCCAACGCCGGGCAGTGCTCGTCGACGTCACCATCCCACATGACGAGAATCTTGTAAAGGCCGAGAAGGACAAATTCAGCAAGTACCTTGACTTGGCCTTCTAGATAACCGCCATGTCGGATGTTGACTCGACGATCATTGTCCCGATAGTCGTTTCGGCAAACGGTCTTATAGCGAAGAGCGTCGACCAATACCTCAAGAGGCTCTCACTAGATGGTTGGGTCAAGGGTCAGATACAAAAGGCAGTGGTACTTGACACGGCGCGCATTGTCAGGAGGTTCCTCACTCTGCAGCCCTAACCACCGGCAGCTTGAGCCCTGCTCCGCTGCTGGCGGCACCCTAGTTTTTAAGATTTTTATAATATTTATAATTTTTGTATTTATATTCTAAAAAACTAAAATATTAAGAATTGAAATAAATACGTGAATAATAATAAAATACTTACGCGTTAGTTAGAGGCATTATCCAGGACGAAAATAGATGAATACATATGAATGGAGAATCGCAGACCGGATTCCGTCTTAATAGATAAATTGGTGTGATAACAGATTTCTTGGCATGTTTTCCTGTATCGATTAATTTATAAATATGCACTAATTCGCCTCGCTTGCTAAATAAAGTGTTTAATATGAGCTGCACAGGCAACATTGCCACAGAATAATACTAAGTACTTCGTCTGACTGCTGACGTAAGAATCAATTCGAGCAACTTTCTTTTTCATTCCGTCTTGATCTGCATTCGGCTACTTTTTTAAATATAATGTTTACCAATTTATAACTAAGTCTATGACTCTGTTGGTATTCAGGGTTACGGTTTACGGAATTATAGTCCTAAGCTGAAGCTCAAACTTATGTTCATAAATTATGAAAAACTTTTACAACAGCCCAATACTAAAATCTCAAAAAAAAATATTGCTGTGTGTTAATAAGCGCGTTTTCACGTTGATTTTACTGATTAGTTAACACTTACACTTGTCACTCGCACTTGATACTTAACAAAGTGTATATCAGGCATTACAAAATGTAATTTATACTTTACAAAATGTATGGAATAGCTCTTTTTACTGTCCATTTTCGTCGATTATAGTTAAAGTATGTAGTTCACAATGATAAGTACAACGTATGTTTCCTTACATATGCTACCTTTTAAGTACACCCCAAGCTTGCAACCTAGTTTAAGGATTCTAACAGTTAGTTGTGTCCACAATATAATTTTTTACACTTGTAATTATAGCGCCTTATTAAAGACAAATATGAGCCAATTATTTTTTTACGTGCTTTTTGCATAAAATGATTTAAAACCATATTTATGAATTTTATGAAAATTAGGGGGGAGAGGGCTTAACCATTGAAACGTATGAAAAAATTCTGTCTGTGACTGTACTAAAACTTATGTTTTGGTATTCGTTGGGAATAGATATTGTACTTCATTTAAATAATAGGTCTTTACCTATGAAATTGCCGTTCTTCAGTACTGGTCATTTCAAATAGAAAAAAAGTTTGGAATGGCGTTGTATTCTGATATCAAATTAAATTTGTCTTAAAAACATGACATTATTTTTACAAACTCAGTCTTTTGTTTATTGATTAGCGTTGTATTTTCATTACATTTGAAAATTTTTCGTCATAATGGATACTTTAAAAATTCGTGTAATTATGGAATATGAGTTCCGTCGTGGCACCAACGCGACATAAACGGCACGTAACATCAAAAACGTTTACGGAGAGAACTGTACAAACGAAAGCACAACCCGTTATTGGTTTTCCCGGTTCCGTTCTGGAAATTTTGACTTGAAAAATGAAGCTCGTGGTCGTCCGGAGACTTTGGTCAACAATGATGAATTAAAGGCGATTGTGGAAGCTGACGAAACTCAATCTACAGCTGAGCTAGCAGCAGCTTTTGATGTTAGCATCAAAACAATTTTGATCCATTTGCGACAAATAGGCAAGGAAAAAAAACTTGATAGATGGGTGCCCACGAACTTAACGATCGCCAGCGCAACGTACGCGTCGAGACCTGCCTCGCGCTGCAGCTACAGACAGTCTCCAAGCTGCAAGAGCTGGGGTTGGAAGCTCTCCCTCATCCGCCATACTCACCAGACCTTGCACCTACCGACTATTACTTTTTCCAAAATTTAGACAACTTTTTAGTGGGTAAAAAATTCAATTCCCGAGAGGCAGTACAAAATGCCTTTGAAGAGTTTGTTGCCAGTCCAGCTAATTTTTACAAGAAGGGCATCAATAAACTGCCAATTCGTTGGCAAAGATGCGTCGATTGCATGGGTGATTACTTTGAATAACAGAAATAAAAAAGTTAAAAAAAATAAGTACTTTCACTTATTCCATACAAAACGGCAATTTCGTAGGTAAAGACCTAATATTTAAAATTTGGTATTCTTTGGTAATACAAAATTAATTACGATAATAAACTAATACTGGTATTCGTTTTTGGTATTAGAAAGGAATAGGTCACATATGGCCAGGTGAGGACGGAATAACGACAGAACTACTGAGAGCGGGTGGTAAACCGGTACTTTTAGTCCTCCAGAAGTTATTCGATTCCGTCATTCACGAAGGTACTACGCCTGAAGCATGGCACAGGAGTGTGGTGGTGCTGTTCTTCAAGAAAGGAGATAACACCTTATTGAAGAACTATAGGCCCATCTCACTCCTGAGCCATGTGTACAAGCTGTTCTCGAGAGTCATTACGAACCGTCTCGAACGCAGGTTTGATGACTTCCAGCCTCCCGAACAAGCCGGTTTCCGTAAAGGCTTTGGCACCATAGGCCACATCCACACGCTTCGCCAGATTATACAGAAGACTGAGGAGTATAATCGGCCGTTATGTCTAGCGCTTGTGGACTATGAAAAAGCCTTCGATTCAATCGAGACCAGGGCGGTATTGCAGGTAATCCAGCGATGTCATATCGACTATAGGTATATCGAAGCGCTGAAGTGTTCAGCCACAACGCCACAATGTCAATCCGGTTGCAGGACGAGAGCACGAAACCAATCCAATAGGCTAGATGACTGGTTTTTTTTTATTGTCCTATTCAAATGTGGCCCATAAATATAGCTGATTAATGAAAAGAAAATGAAAATCTGATGAAAAATAAGCAACTTATAAGCATTGTAATATCATGCTAGACAGAGAGGCAAAACAGCAAATCGTGACGTCACTTGTCAGGACGCCATATAAATTCTATTCTGACAAGTAAGGCGTGACGTCATTTTTTGTTTTATGGGAAAGGGACAGAGTTGTCTCTAACAAAAACTTTAAGCGCTCATATATCAGAACATTATTAACCGATTTAAATAATGTTTTCAATTACCATCCTATATTTACTTAAATTCTTCATCAAAGCTATTGGTTTCAACGATTTAAACATCAGTCATGTAGCCTATTGCAGAAAGGCGTGAGACAGGGAGACGTTATTTCTCCGAAACTATTCACGAACGCATTGGAGGACGTTTTCAAGCTCTTGGACTGGAACGGATTCGGCATCAACATTAATGGCGAATACATCGCTCACCTTCGCTTTGCCGATGATATAGTCATCATGGCAGAGTCGCTGAAGGACCTCAATACTATGCTCAGCGACCTCAGTAATGTTTCCCAACAGGTGGGTCTTAAAATGAACATGGACAAGACAAAGATCATGTCCAATGTCCATGTTGTTCCCGTACCAGTTGTCGTTGGGAACGATACTCTCGAAGTTGTTGACCAATACAACTACCATAGACAGATTGTTCAGTTAGGTAGGTCCAACTTCGACAAAGAGGTCGCCCGAAGAATCCAACTCAGATGGGCAGCGTTCGGGAAATTGCGTAATATCTTCTCGTCCAAAATCCCTCAGTGTCTGAAGACAAGGGTCTACGACCAGTGTGCCATCGTGTGTGTGTGTTGCCAGTGATGACATATGGAACTGAAACGTGGTATTTAACTGCTGGCTTTTTGGAGAAACTCAGAGTCCCGCAACGGGCAATGGAGAGAGCTATGCTCGGAGTTACTTTGCGCGATAGAATCCGGAACGAGGATATTCGCCAAAGAACCAAAGTTACCGACATAGCTCGCAAGGTTTGCAAGTTGAAGTGGCAATGGGCAGGCCACATCGCTCGAAGAACTGACAACCGATGGGGAAGAAAGGTTCTTGTGTGGCGACCGCGAACCGGAAGACGCAGCGTAGGAAGGCCTCCCACTAGGTGGACCGACGACATTGTAAAAGTCGCGGGCAACCGGTGGATGCAAATGGCAGGTTGTCGTACAGTGTGGCGGTCTAAGGGGAAGGCCTTCGTTCAGCAGTGGACGTCTCCGGGCTGATGATGAGGTCACATAATGCATTCCTTAGTTTAGGGTAGATGGCAGTGTGAAACGTCCACTATTAATTATAAAAAAGATCCAATCAAATGAACCACCTCACCTGACCTCTGAATAGGAAGCTGTAAACTCTTGTTTATTTGTATGTTGCCAACTTTAAGACACCCTCACACAAAACAAGTAATATAACATTCTTCAACGCAACAAAGTAATTGTATTAACATCTCTAAGTCTATAATTTATCTGATCACTTTTTATGCCGAATAATATGGAAACAATAGATAATCACGGGTAACACCGCGGGTAAGCAGTAATAGGTAAATATTATGCAATACATTATAAGATTCTCCCGCAGACGACGAACTGGAAGTAATAAAATGAGTCATTCTTGTTCTCTAGACTAGATGATTCATACATTATGTATACTGTTCGTGTTTGCTTGGTTGGGCGGTGTTTTAGAATAATCTACATATTAACGAAAACATATTTACTGTAGTACCTAAAAGCAAAAAATAGGTAAGTAAGTTCGTATAGGCTGAGTGGCCAGCCCTAGTGTCATAGTTAATGTGCCGTCCGAAGGCCTCTGACATGGCTGACGGTTTTCGGAAACTAGAACAAACAACCGGGACTAACCATTTAACGTGTCATCCGACCCACGGTAGCGCTCAGAAATAATTGCCACTCACGGTCACCCATCCGAAGACTGACCGGACCGTCCGTTGCTTAACATTGGTGATCGTTTAGAATCACCTAGATAAGCTACGCTACAGCGCTACAAAACTAAAAACTTAAACTGTTCTTTTGTTATAAGTAGAGTTAAAATTAAAAGTGACTAGAGTCAAAAAAATTATAAGTGATTGAAGGCTTTAAGGACCTCGGTATGTCCTAAACCTGCATACAGACCCACCGGAGGACGGGCAGCAGCGTCCTCTCCGTTAACGGTGGTGAACATTCTGCGATCCCCAAGCCGCCTGCCAAGCGTGGGGATTATGGCAACACCTCCCTATTAAGGAGGGCTTCGTCCAGCTGTGGACGTTTTCTGGCTGATGGTAGCTCTCGTTACGGATGATAATGTTACTGTCAATAACAATGAAGCATGTATTTGTATATTTGAGATGGACACTAAAGCAGGTCAATGTACTGTACGAGCCACCGTACTCTGTGTCAATTGATTTGATCTATACGAGTACGGTGGTGAGCATTCTGCGATCGCCACCTACCAAGCGTGGGGATTATGACAAGCCCAGCCTGTTAAGGGGGAGACCTTCGTCCAGCAGTGAACGTCTTCTGACTGATGTTGATACCAGTACACGTATCATCCTCATCATTTCAGTAAAGGTATAAGCAACATTTTTTTTCCTTTTTTTTCCACCTGTTTCTGAATAAGTATTTCTGTCTATTTCACACAATTGCAATTACTAGCGAACTCTTTGTTTTGTCGTTTATATAGTAGTATTGCTACTTAACCGCCAAGCAGTTTGTGAAATCATTACTGTTTTGGATTGAACGGCAATGTGTGCAGTTAAACTACCAAACGTACTTATAAAGAGTTTTAACTACTTACATCGCAGCACATATTATACCTACATTGAGCGCTAGTTTACCATCAGGCGGGCGATTTGCTCTTCTTGTCTCTCAGAATTACTAAATATAAATGTCAAAGATTACATATTTAAATGTATAGATGTTTGGAGTTTGTTATTTACCGGCTAAACGGATTTGGATGAAATTAGGTATAGAGTTAGCTTGTACCTTGAAATAACATACAGCTAGTTTTATAACTGTGCAATGTACAAGTTGAAACTATTACAATACCTACCTACCTAGCACTTTTCTAATCCTAATTCCGTTCCATGACAAACTACTAAATCCACCGACTGTAAGAATATGACCCAGTCATGACCATGACTAAGAACTACAGATAAAATAATTTACTTATTAGGCTTTTTAATAAGTCAATTATTTCCATAACCTTCATAATAATACAATATAATATAACTCTATATTATAGAGAAAGAGAAGTGAATCAGTGACAAAGTTCAAAATACTCATAACCATAGTTAATAAACATGTATTAATAAAATACAAAGTAATTTCCAGTTATTAATCCAGTAGGTAGGCACAATGATTCACTAGTTCGGAAGTGCCGTATCTGTTGGCTGTACTGTTTCGACCCACAGTTGAAACTCTGTTTATTGACTCATCAATGCGTTGTACAACGATAAAATTATTGACATCGGAGGTAACAGGGTCCATTGATATGAAATGGGTTCAAATAACAACAGTGTGTAAGTATGCGTGTTTGTTACAAGATATGGTTGGAAGTTCTATTCTAAGCTGCGCTTGCGGCATGAATATAGACAATATTAACCATATTATCACCACACCACCACCATACACCACCACCGTCCGTCTTTTGGCGTTTCATCCTGCCCTGCAGGGTCAAATGAGTTTTGGCAGTGACAGTAACAAGTGTCAATTTTTGACAATTTGTATCCGAATCGCGATCCCGAAAAGTTACATTATAGCCCCGCAGTTCAGATCAACCCTGGCATGGCGGCAAAAAAAAACGATAATGTTATTGGATATGAAAAATAATTTGTATTGTGTTTTGTTTTCAAAATCTATTCAAATACTTATTTTTATTTATCACTATAACTTTAGTAACAAAAAACTTTCCATACAAAATTTCTTTTTTTAAGTAATCCCTGTAAAAAATATAGACAACTCAATTTTCTATTTCAAATGAACTATTCAAACTCTAATTTTCACAACTAAAAGTTCAAAAACAAAGGACTTTCATAAAAAAAAAAGGTTTCATCCAGTTTTACAAGGATTGAATTTCGAAAAATCCTTTCTTAGTACACCTCTACGCCCCAAGAAAAAAAAACCCTCCACAAGTCTACGACCAGGGGTTTAGGCTGTGCATAGTCTACCAGTCAGTCAGTAAGTCAGAACTTTAATTAGAAGATGGATAGTAAAGATACTAATTAATTTCCTATACTTTTTAGTAGAATGGCAACGGAGTCAAGAGACACCAAATATGTTTATATTCATTAACCAATTAAGTATATACATAATCGGCAGAGAGCACCAGCAACTTACAAGTTACTTCCAAGTAGGCAAAACTGTCAAACCAACCACTTCCATTCTATATAACAAATACGAATGAACATCGCTCCATTTCGTGTGACGTGACCTTTTCAATCTGGCTGAGGGGTCGATAACTAAGTAACTTATTGTAATTGAATGATTGGGTACTGTGAAAGGAATATAGACAATAGCTAGGTTTTATTAACGCAATGGAATGACGAGACAAGCGTGACGTTCGCCTGGTAAGCATCACGCCTGCCCGTACAGTAGCCGTGCTAGAATTCTGAACTTGCGAAGAAAATCCTGCGCCGCACGACGCACTGCGCTCGTCACTCTGAGATATTAGATGTGTCGTCTCTTCATGCACAGTTATTTCTCTGGTAACATCGCCCTTCAAACCGAAACACAGTAATGCTTGCACACTACTGCTTGTCATATGAATAACTAGCAAAGGTGCGGTACTTCCCCAAGCGGACTCTGCAATAGTCCTTCCACTACAAGCAAGGCCGTAGCCAGGAATTTATTTCGCAGGGGGTCGAGCTCATTTCGGGTGGGGGTCGAGCTCTGTAACAACTTTAAGACGACGACGTGTCGACGACGCTGTGCTTACGAGTGCGTTAGACGTGACCCCATAGAAACTAATCAATTTCCCATCTTACATTGTAAATTATATTACTAGTGGTCGCCCCGCTCCCAAATATTGTTTTCATACCGCTGGTTTATTTACTGTTTTTTTCCATTTCCACCTGCAGGCTAATCATGTAACTGTTCGGGATCGCGATTTGTCATAAATGTCACTTGTCACTGTCACAGCTTCACGGTATCACGGAGGGATTTCTCTCGCTATCATTATCGAACGAATGCATTGATTTCCTTAATTAAGTTAAGCAAATCCGTCGGTCTTTTGGCGTTTCATCCTGCCCTGCTGGGTCAAATGAGTTTTGGCAGTGACAGTGACAAGTGTCAATTTTTGACAACTCGTATCCGAATCGCGATCCCGAAAAGTTACATGATAGCCCCGTGCCTGGGCACCGCTGGCACCACCCTATTTACGGCACTGCAGGTACATCACTATAGGGAGTGCAGGGGGCTCACTGTAAACTCGTCCCAAAGTGAATTCGGCCGATACAAAGAACGAACACTATCACCTAACTAAAGATAAGAACATAATAGGTACGATACGACGTATTTAAATAGTATATCATTAATATTTTGACCTAGTTAACTAAAACAAAAGAATTCATATAGTAACACAAACGCAACGACTATTACGACTAGACGTTAGACTATACATTATAATAAGATAAGATAATTATGTTTCTTTCCTATGTTTGGATTTAATAATTTTTTTTTTTTTTTTTTTTTTTAGACCTTTTTCATATTGAGAGAAATGTTTTTACAAACAAAGAACAATGGCAATTAAGCTTTCTTGGAAGTAAAATGGACGCTTGTTACTTGAATATCACTTGGTGTCGTAATGTGATACCTTATTGTAACAATAATATATGCAGCCTAAGCAGGCACTTGAGTTGTAAACAATGATATCATTGAATTAGAGGGGAGGAATGATCCAGAATACCTGGGGCTTTATTTTTGAATCGTACGCAAAGTTGCGCATGCGAGCGGAGCCGACTTTTAAACGATTTTGAACCTTATTCCAAACAATATCGTTCGAAGGTCGGCTCCTTTCGCATGCGCAACTCGTACGTACCATTCAAAAATAAGACCCCTGCAGGGCTAACATGCGCGCCGCGAGAAAATTTTCTCGAATCTACAAAACAGGACAAGGCTACGAATCTGTATAAGTTTGTCTCGTTTTCGCATGACATAAAGACACGACAAAATTTTCTCGCGGTGCGCATGTTAGCCCTGCTGGTGAGTTACATGACTCCTACAGCACAGTTTAGATAACAGTTACTTAGCTAAGAAGTTTAGATGGGTTGTCGCTGTTTATACTAGCACCGTCCTGCTGTTTCCAGTGCGCGATGATGTTGATAATAGTAGCCTATATTTTATTCCGGGAAATATATGCTATCTCCATTCCGAGATTCATCTCAAATTCGTTCGGCCATTCTGACGTAAAGAGGCTCTTTATACTAGCTCCGCCCTGCTGTTTCCAGTGCGCGATGATGTTGATAATAAATAGTAACCTATATTTTATTCCGGGAAATATAGGCTATCTCCATTCGAAGATTCATCTCAAATTCGTTCGGCCATTTTGACGTGAAGAGGCTCTTTATACTAGCTCCGCCCTGCTGTTTCCAGTGCGTGATGATGTTAATAATAAATAGTAGCCTATATTTTATTCCGGGGAATATAGGCTATCTCCATTCCGAGATTCATCTCAAATTCGTTCCGCCATTTTGACGTGAAGAGGCTCTTTATACTAGCTCCGCCCTGCTGTTTCCAGTGCGCGATGATGTTGATAATAAATAGTAACCTATATTTTATTCCGGGAAATATAGGCTATCTCCATTCGGAGATTCATCTCAAATACGTTCGGCCATTTTGACGTGAAGAGGCTCTTTATACTAGCTCCGCCCTGCTGTTTCCAGTGCGTGATGATGTTAATAATAAATAGTAGCCTATATTTTATTCCGGGGAATATAGGCTATCTCCATTCCGAGATTCATCTCAAATTCGTTCCGCCATTTTGACGTGAAGAGGCTCTTTATACTAGCTCCGCCCTGCTGTTTCCAGTGCGTGATGATGTTAATAATAAATAGTAGCCTATATTTTATTCCGGGAAATATAGGCTATCTCCACTCCGAGATTCATTCAAATCCGTTCGGCCATTTTGACGTGTAGAGGTAACAAGCATACTCACAACAGACAAGCACACTCATACCGACAAACTTTTGCATTTATAATATTAGTAGATACGTTCTTACTTCATACTAACATAATAAAATGTCCTCTTAATATTAAGAGGGAACAACAACAACTGCATCTGGGCCAGCGAGGTGAATATGGCCCACTCGCCCTTCGAGGGTAGGCCTAAGTCCAGCAGTGGACAATTAGAAAAGGCTGATTATTCTTATTAAGAGGGAATCTGGTCAGCGATGCTCCATACAAATGTATTCCTATTTTCATCCTGGACAATGCCTCTACAGCAAAAAAACACTATGAAGATTTTTAAACGGTTATTTTTTTTTTTATTAACAATTAGTTGCTGAAAAAAGGAAATGACAGAGACATGATGAGACCTATATAGATTTTATAAATGAGACCTATATTTTATAAAAAAAACAATGTTCTAGAGGCAGAAAATAAGGAAATACAATTGAATGGAGAATCGCAGACCGGATTCCCTCTTAACACTTCTTACAACAACTTACTAACTTCTACACTTACTAACAATATAAATTCAAGAGTAACTTTTTTTTTGTGTTTACGAAGCTTTCACGACAAAACTGTACTGATATTGGTTACCTATGAAATTGCCGTTTTGTATGGAATAAGTGAAAGTACTTATTTTTTAAACTTTTTTATTTCTGTTATTCAAAAGTAATCACCCATGCAATCGACGCATCTTTGTCAACGAATTGGCAGTTTATTGATGCCCTTCTTGTAAAAATCAGCCGGACGGGAGGCAACAAACTCTTCATAGGCATTATGTACTGCCTCACGGGAATTGAATTTTTTACCCATTAAAAAGTAGTCTAAATTTTGGAAAAAGTATTAGTCGGTAGGTGCAAGGTCTGGTGAGTATGGCGGATGAGGGAGAGCTTCCAACCCCAGCTCTTGCAGCTTGGAGACTGTCTGTTGTGCAGTATGGGGTCGCGCGTTGTCGTGAAGGAGCAGTGGGGACGACCGATAGACCAAAGCTGGTTGCCGATGTGCAAGCTTATCTATTATTGTCTCCAGTTCTTCACAGTACACATCTGCAGTAATGCTCATGCCGTTTTGCAAAAAGCTGTGGTGAATCACACCCGCACTAGACCACCAAACAGTGACCATCACCTTTTTAGGGGTCATTTTTGGTTTAGGGCATTGCTTTGGTGCTGAACCAGGATCTAACCAACTTGCTGAACGCTTTCGATTGTCGAACAGAATCCATTAATCATCGCACGTTACAATTCGGTTCAAAATTCCTTCATTTCTTTGCCTATTGAGCAGCGCGAGGCAGGTCTCGACGTACGTTGCGCTGGCGATCGTTAAGTTCGTGGGGCACCCATCTATCAAGTTTTTTTACCTTGCCTATTTGTCGTAAATGGATCAATATTGTTTTGATGCTAACATCAAAAGCTGCTGCTAGCTCAGCTGTAGATTGAGTTTCGTCAGCTTCCACAATCGCCTTTAATTCATCATTGTTGACCAAAGTCTCCGGACAACCACGAGCTTCATTTTTCAAGTCAAAATTTCCAGAACGGAACTGGGAAAACCAATAACGGGTTGTGCGTTCGTTTGTACAGTTCTCTCCGTAAACGTTTTTGATGTTACGTGCCGTTTGTGTCGCGTTGGTGCCACGACGGAACTCATATTCCATAATTACACGAATTTTTAAAGTATCCATTATGACGAAAAATGTTCAAATGTAATGAAAATACAACGCTAAACAAAAGACTGAGTTTGTAAAAAGAATGTCATGTTTTTAAGACAAAATTAATTTGAATTCAGAATACAAAGCCATTCCAAACAATTTTTCTATTTGAAATGACCAGTACTGAAGAACGGCAATTTCATAGGTAAAGACCTATTATTAACCATATATTAAAACATTTATATTTTTAATCTTTAAACAGGAAAATCGCTGGGGAAAGGCCCGCCGCAGCTTTATCGACTAACTTTACTAGTACAATATAACCAGTTAATTAAATTATATCTATGTACATAGGTCATAACTGCATTAGTTCCCTTTAGTAATGCAGAAAGTAGTAGGTACACACAGCGGACGCATAAGCCGGAGTGATTTGTTCAATTCGTCGGGCCAAGCCGGCGAGAGGGGCAATTTGCCTCTATACACCTAACGAGAAACTTCCTTTGCACACTCACAGCTTTGTTAAGAGATTGTGGCTTAGCGTGCTGACCAGTGACCTTTTGTTCAGAGTAGTATTAAGTATCCCGCGCGGTTACTTTTTTTTATTGATAACTAGAGGTCGTACTTCAGAGTCACGCAACTGGCAATCGAGAGAGCTATGCTCGGAGTTACTTTGCGCGATAGAATCCGGAACGAGGATATTCGCCAAAGAACCAAAGTTACCGACATAGCTCGCAGGGTTTGCAAGTTGAAGTGGCAATGGGCAGGCCACATCGCTCGAAGAACTGACAACCGATGGGGAAGAAAGGTTCTTGAGTGGCGACCGCAAACCGGAAGACGCAGCGTAGGAAGGCCTCCCACTAGGACCGACGACATTGTAAAAGTCGCGGGCAACCGGTGGATGCAAATGGCAGGTTGTCGTACAGTGTGGCGGTCTAAGGGGGAGGCCTTCGTTCAGCAGTGGACGTCTCCGGGATGATGATGAGAGGTCGTACGCGGACGAAGTCGCGGGGCTGATGAAATTCGCCCCGCTCCCACATACTCGTATGTTCCATACTGCTGAATTGTACTAATTATTTTCCTCTCGTCATGGTCGGTAACTTTAGCTCTTTGGCGAATTGCTTCGTCCTGTTCCTGGATTAAATCGAAATATCTTGGACCTAGCCCTCCGCTGTATGAGTTACTACTGCGCGGAACGTAGCACAAACCAGCGACGGTGATCATGGAATGAACGGGCCCAGCGCTTGCAAATCGATCAAAATTAACAAGACAACACAATCAAGCATACTTAGCTAAAAGTATGCATATTACATTTGCCGCAAAAAAAGGGATAGCGAATCTAATTATTGCATGACAAAAAGAGAACACATGTACATGTATTAAAAATTTGTATTGTTGTATCCTACGGCTCGCATTGTCGCGAAGTCTCGCGATGATGCTAAAACTCAATAACGTATAATGCACGTAAGTTGGTTTCTTTGTCTTGAGTCGGGTATGTCGCAAACGCAGAGTATGACTGAAGCGAGTGAGAGCCGGCGCTCAACATATAGACATCAGAATCCGTGCGCATATTTCCCGTCCATTCGTCTTTATCATTGTCGTTGGCACAAACCCACAAGATCATTCAAGATCATTGCAGTCAACATTGTCAATAACTTTTACTATGGGACCGACTATAAAATCTATACCATACATTTCGTCGAAGATGAATTACTTTTTACTATAGAGCAACCGTTTTGTTTTATTATGATAATTTTTTTACGTTTGACCGCTAACTCGCCGCGAAGATACATTCTGCGCTGGATCACGCTTGTCTAGAAGAAACCAATTGACTCGCGAGTATGGAGACTCAGATTGTTTCTCTCGGGAAAGACCCTTCCACTCGTGAAGCGCATTCCACTGTTTAGCAAATCGCGTAATAAAAGTGGAATAATATTGTTTTGTTCTTGTTTATGGGTTGGTTGTCAACCTTGAAACGATGTATTTTGAAACTCTAGCCTAGCTATTTCTTTGTTGGTCCTAATAGTACACATTATCCACAACCATGAGTACAACGAGTTCCTTTCAGTTTAGCACAACTACCATTACGCGTGGACCTGGGTATGTCCTTAAACTGCAACCAGAACCACCGAAGAACGGGCAGCAGCGTCCTCTTGGTTAACGGTGGTGAGCATTCTGCGATCCCCAAGCCGCCTGCCATGCGTGGGGATTATGGCAACACCCCTTTATAAAGGGGGAGGCCTTCGTCCAGCAGTGGACGTTTTATGGCTGACTACGACCATTACGCCTATAACTCTGTGTAAACATAATTACTTTATTTGATTTTGTTTAATCATCTCACCCTGTCGCGAATTCTGCTCAACTTTGAAGTAAACACGCATGTTTGCACGCATTCGAATATGTATTTAAACATTATGGGGTTACACTTTGTTGTCCTATTTTCTTATACATATTATTTCTTCTATGGTTCACGTAGCCTTAAAAGCTAGCGACATAGTAGCGACTGATAATGCAGATAACGGAATACAACTGGCAATAGGTATTAGTCATTTAACCTATTATTTTAACGTAACATCTACTAGACTCATCTTTCTAGTCTATTCTAAAATCTGTGAGTTAGGTAATGATTTGTTTTACTCCAAAACATACTTTGAAAATGAACTAAATCACTTTTTTACTATTCATTTAAAGTCATGGTTAAAAAGGTAGCGACTGCGTTGGAAGAAGAAACCGAATAACTCGCAACTTGAAGACACCCAGATTGTAAATTTTACGCTAAGTCATCAGTCATCATCATCATCCCGAAGACTTCCACTGCTGAACGAAGGCCTCCCCCTTAGACCGCCACACTGTACGACAACCTGCCATTTGCATCCACCGGTTGCCCGCGACTTTTGCAATGTCATCGGACCACCTAGTGGGAGGCCTCGCTGCGTCTTCCGGTTCGCGGTCGCCACTCAAGAACCTTTCTTCCCCATCGGTTATCAGTTCTTCAAGTGATGTGGCCTGCCCATTGCCACTTCAACTTGTAAACCCTAGGGTTATGTCGGTGACCTTGGTATTTTTGGCCAATATCCTCGTTCCGGATTTTATCGCGTAAACTAACTCCGAGCATAGCCAATATTGGAATGACTCTTTATTTATTCGTCATTCCCGCACTTCAGCGGTCGATGTTCAGTCATCTGCCTTTCTACGTACGTCCCCTTTTGTCAACACACACATCAATCAACAATGAGAAACACATTTTGGTGTTTCTCTAGAGTGGCAGGACAAAGACCTAAGCAGTCGGACGTAACAAAGGCATTGTTGTTTTTTTCGTATAGTATCTTATCTAGCTTTATCTCATGAGACTGATTATTGATTTTGACCTATTTCAAGGCTGTGATAACGATAAACTAATAAATAGCTTAAAATATGAATTTTAAATTATTAATAAAAAATATATTTATTTGTTTTTTTTCTTTTTTATTTATTTTATATAAAAAAATGTTCCAATATCTTTATGATTTGTTGAATAAAGTCATTTAAGCAATTTATTTTTTTAATTAATACCTATACCAATGTAAGATTTACGGATATAGTTAAATTAAAATTCAGTGTTTGGTGTTCAAAAACATGTAAAGATAAGAAATCTGCTGTTCACACAAAAAATTACATACATTCAGCAAAAACTACTTTTATATATTCAAAATAGGTTTTCGTTTAACCACGCCTATCCTAATGTTAAGCAATGGTGCGGTCTAGGATGGAGCACGCTTACTTATAGAAAGGAACCTATGTACTCTACATTTGAAAACACCCGTTTGTTTCGGAGAACAGAGTCTGGCACAGTTCTACAACCTCTACTTAATACTAGCAAAACAACCTGGCGGCCCAATCTCTAAAAGGCATTAGGACAAATTTGGAAGACTTTTAATGCTTTAAGAAGCTTCAACTAGTCTATGTATATATATACAATCAAAAATACTTACAGAACGAACCCTACAGTTTCACCTGTCTTACATCAATTATTTATCTTTTCGAGTTCAAACTCGTATGTTAATTTCGAGTATAAAATACCTCCTTCAGTTCAGTGGGACCAAACATATCATCTTCATCATGATCAGTCAGTTCGAACGCCATGCAGTGCGGCACAGGATTTTGTACGCAAGTTCACAATTCCGGCACTGCTACTGTTATGGGCAGGCGTGACGCTTACCACCACGCGAACGTCTCGCTCGTCTCGAAACAACATTCCATTACAAAAATACCGTCTTAATATTAAAAAAAAAACACAAAACTTACCTCTTTGGACTGCTTCGTCGCGAACATGTAATCTCCTTTGATCTGGAAGTCTTTGGCCTCCTCGAACAAGACGTCAGCATTGATGAGGTCAGTAGGGTCGTTCGCTCGGAACACCGTGCTGGTCCCGTCCGGCTTCCAGCGCTCTACGTAGAAGACCTTCGTCACTCCAGGCCCGGACGACCAGATGAACGTCTTCACGAAACTCTGGATCATTTTGAACGTCTTCCCGCCATCCAAGGTCAGGTACAACTAGAACAAGGGAGCCGATTAAACAATGTTATACCCCATTTACATTCAGCTGATGTGAGCAGGGCAGTGGGTACCGCTCGTATGTAAACGGGTCACTTCTGCCCCTGCCGCTGCTCTTCGCTGCCCAGCTGCCCATAGTGGCGGTTTTTCATGCCGAAATCAAAGGACGAGCAACGCGAGCGGCAAGACGTGTTTACATTCAGCTCCGTTGCTAACTTTTCGCCGAGCGTCCGGACGTGCGTGCCGCCTTGTTTTTTAGGATCTGCCAAAATTGTGGCCTGTTCTGTTGTGCCCTTCGAGTGGAGTAGTGATGATAAAACTATATAATTTATACACCATTTTCTACGAAGACATTGTTTTTTTTTCAACTAGGTTTCTTATACGTATACAATTATGTCTTGCAAGAAGACACAGCGTGGACCCTGTAGCTATTTCGACTTATACCATTACGAAATTAGAAAGCGGTGTGAGTGGTAGGGCAGAATGTAAACACACATTACTCTCGATCCTGCTACGGCAGTAATTAGGGAATTATGACCGGCAACGGCAGGAGCAGCGGCAGGGGCAGAATGTAAATGAGGCATTACGCTTTGTTACTTGAGGGCCTGGCGCACTGCAGAGTTTAGATTTTCTTATAAGAGTGAAACATCTACACATAGAAGCACTGCGTACTTTTTCACTAGAGGTCCCCCGCGTCTTCATCCGCGTACGGAAAAAAATCGCCCCTCTCCCAAATACTCGTATCTTCCAAACCGCTGGTTTAATTACTAATTATTACCCATATTCACCTTGAACTACCCAAATACTTATTATCATCAGTATAACTTCAAAAACAATGAACTTTTATTACAAAATGTATAACCCCAATTTCACCCTATTTAATCACCCCTGTCAAAAATTATTGAAAACAGCATATTTTTTTTTAATGAACTGTCCAAATACAAATTTTCACGACAACAAGTTCTAAAACAAAGGAGTTTCATACAAAAGTTTTTATCCATTTTTACCCTCTTAGGGTTCGAATTTCGAAAAATCCTGTCACACTACACTCCTACGCATCAAGACAAATACACCCTCCATATTTCAAGTTTGTACGACCAGCGATTTAGGCTTTGCGTTGTCTGTCAGTCAGTCAGTCAGTCAGTCAGGACAGAAATTCTTATAGTATTAGATTACCATACAAATTATAATATTAGGCTATTAGGTACAGCTGTAGATACATCGTTATTCCGTAGCTTAGTTGCAATTCACATGTGAATCATCGACAGCTCTGGTCTGATATTACGTTCTTTCAGATATTCTGATTATCAATTCGATAATAACATGTAAGTACTGCAAATTGCTTTGTTTATTTTGTGAAAAATGATAATGACATGATGTGTGTTTGATAATGTACAGACTTCACACCTCCGGACACCTGTGCACTTGAGCGTTGCTTCTGAATAGGCCCGCAAGCAACCTATACAGACAGGGTTAGGTCTAATCAGTTAGCCTTCTTTTAAGGACATATTCTGTACATCAAAACAAACAACTTTTACGTGGGGCCGACATTGAAATTGCGAAAAAATTATCAGCTGTTCCATACAAAAAGTTCATCGACCTTAGCAAGTTAGTGGTTCCCGTAGTAAAAGATGTTTGTTTTCATGTACAGAATATGCCCTTAAAAGGATGCTTACTGATTAGAACTAACCCTGTAAGTATAATGAATAGAGTCAAAACTCGAAAACTCGTGCAAAGAACAACGCGAATTTATATCTCTGTTAGTATACAAAAATTCCCGTACATTTCTAGAACAGGCAAAAAAAACTATAGAAATGAGGTCAATGTTATATCTAGTCAAGATTCAGGGAGCGTCGCGATGGCGCGGTTTCTTAAATTTAAATTAAATTAAAAACCGATTTGAGGTCTGCTCAAAAAGGCATGAGCTTATTTAATGCCTTTAAAATCTTAAACTAAGATACAAATAAAAATGTTAACCTACTTAAAATAGCTGAGGGGTTGAAGCTCTCAAGTGGCTCCCAGCCCATGGTGTTAACAAAAAATTGGGTATGTCGCGCGAGGCATCTACCTGCTTGGGCTGGTAACATAACTATCTCCTTATGTTATAACGAATAGTCATTAACGACTCTTGAAACTGAGCCAAAGGGTTACCTTTACTCCTATGCAATTTGAATACTGCTTTTCTTATTTTTACATTCTAATACTAAAGAAAGAGGAATTTGGATAAAATTTCGTATGAATCCTATTGTAAAATAATAGAACTGCCTAAACATCACAATTATTAAACCGACCAAAACCGAGTGAAGGCGCCATCTGAATGTTACTCATTTTATATTTTGAATATTGTGCATAGGTATACAATGTGTAACAAAAAGGTTCAACAATACTGAAGGGTATGTGTACTCATCATTATGAACAACTTTTATACAAAAAGTTCATTGATCTTGAACAAAATGTATGGACAGTTGATTTACTTTTCGCGATTTCATGGTTGGCCCCATAGTAATAGTTGTTCATAATGATGAGTACATACATACCCTTCAGTATTGTTGAACCTTTTTGTTACACGTTGTATAATAAACCATAGATTTTTACGACTTTAAACAGGAGGAAGGTTCTAAATCCGATCCCTTCTTTTATCCGACATAAAATTTGTGAATCGATTTAGGTACGTGTGTTTTTATATTTTGTAGAGGAAGCACTTGAGGTAGACGACCCAAGCTTGACAAACTTTGATTTCGGCTTCCAATTTGAAGCCTGTTTTAAAGAATGTTATTAGGTACTATTGACACTTATGTTTAAGCGTTTAATCTTTTAAAAGAGTCTTATCGACTGAACCACTTTAGAGGTGTGAAGTGAAATGTAGATATGAGCGGTACATATGTACAACTACTTCACGATTGCTTTGCGTGCTGTAAACAACTTACTCGTATCTCTAGAGTTGACGATGGTGACTCCGCCATCGCATGTTTTAAACAAAAGTCAAGTAAAAAGTTTCAAGTTTTTTTTGTGAATTATTTTGACCATTGCCTAAAGTTACATTAGTCGGGTAGTAAGTTAAACACTCTGCGACAGCTGATTGATAAATTTGTAAAGGGACATTAGCCGCAATGTAACTTGAAAACTAACCAGAGATACATTTCTGACGCAATTTTACCTTTTAGGCGTAAAACGTTTTTGGCATGGTTGGACGATAAACTAGCATATTCATTCTAATGCAGGTAGGTGTGTGACAATCTCAAAAGCTTCTAAAAGCGAATACATATTGGCGTCTTACGATGCGGAAAAAACGAGTCCAGTTTTAAAATAAAATAGGTATATAAATGCTCTTGCTTAAAATCTGTTAAGGAAAAATACTGCAACGAAACCTTGCATTTTGTTCGAAATATCAACAGGTCATGTGCATAGTTATAGTATGATGTTAATATGATCAACAGGATCAAGTACTTTCTATTATAAAATTAATTAGTATATAAGGAATACCTGAATACCAGAATTTTTACCAGAGAAAATACTGGGTATGAAGAGATTTAACATCTAATATCTCAGGGTGACGAGCGCAGTGCGGTGTGCCGCAGGATTGTGTTCACAAGTTCACAATTATGGCACTGCTACTGTTAGTGGCAGGCGTGACGCTTACCATCAGGTGAAAGTCTAGCTCGTCTCGTTACAGTGACATTATTAAAAAAAAAAAAGCTTTTAGAGAACTTACCCGTCTGTTAGCGTCCACTTTATCAAGGATGACGTATTTGTCGGGGAACTCCTCGTCGAATGCCAGCTCGCTAGGGTGGAAGCTCAGGTTGGAGCGGTGGATGGTCTGCCCATTGTCGCTGGTGTAGAAGAGCTTCTGATTCGTGGAATCCACGAACACGCACTGTGGAAGGAATGATGATAAATATTTTTGATTTAGAGGTTTTACGCCTTTCTATAAAAGCTTCTGTCGTGTTCTAATCCCAAACGAATCAAAATTCGAAAACTACTCTCACCATCTCCGTCTTCAGCATTAAGAATGACGGAGACAGATAGTAGTACCGATTCGGTTAAGAGGGAATCTGGTAAGCGATTCTCCATGCAAACGTATTCCCCTATTTTCTTAATAAAACTGAAAATGTCTCTAGAGCTTTTTTTTTATAAAGTCAAGGATTACTGTAGGCGTGTCTCTGTCATTTCCTTTTTTCAGCAACGAATTGCTAAAAGAAATATAACCATTTAAGTATTTTCATAGTAACTAACTGTAAATTATGGATCCTACCAAGAAATTGCATTCAGATCGGCGGTATCATCGCCAGGATAAAAAACAATAAAATGAGGTAATAATTTAGTGGAATGAAATTAATCAACTTAAATTAATTATACCTACATTTAAAATAATGGTATCTGCCGAAACCAGGCCAATGCACAATAAACAATGCGTGTTTACATTACGCAACGCAAAGAGAGCATAATGCGTACTAATAATACGTACATGGGAACGACAGACACAGGTAATCGATAGATTCGTTCGAATTTTACTATCCAACCTAATACCTAAAGTAGCGAATATTATATCTATATATGGTATGACGCAAGCATATTATTTTCTAAAGTGACTTAGGGGAATTCAGAGATACTTTGAAAATAATATATATATATATATATATATACAATTATACATATTCCTACTGATGTGCTTATCAGATACCTACCAATAATAGGTTTTGGTTAAGATGGCAAGTTAGCTACCAACCCGTGGTTGCACCCGCGATCCTACAGCAACAGTTCATTTCGACATAGAATCGACGGTGAAAAGTAGCCTGTGTTATCCAGAGTATAAGCTATACGTACTAGTATAGTATTATATTATTTTTGGCTATACGTTATACAGTATACAGTATATTCTCTGCGCATACTAACTTATATTTAGCCGATACGGAGTTAAGAGGGAACAAACATAAAAACACAAACTTATATGCGGGCCCCAAACAGTGCCGTAACTAGCCAGCGCCAGCCTGTGCCAGCGATGCCCATGCGGGCCCCAGACGGTGCCGTAACTAGCCAGCGCCAGCCTGTGCCAGCGATGCCCATGCGGGCCCCAGATAGTGCCGTAACTAGCAAGCGCCAACCTGTGCCAGCGATGCCCAGGCACAGGGCGCACACCTTGGAGGGGCGCAGAAATGACCACACCAAGACCAAGTTTTGGGTAGGCATGGGCGCAGTTATAGAAGCTCGCACCGGCCCCATGAAAGGCTCGTTAGGACACTGGCCCCATATTGAAGATTAATAAACATATAAAACACTGTTTTAAACTATCACGGTTGTTTACTAAAGTTATATTATTATTAACGGGATATTTACCGTGATTATGTTGTGAAATGAGCTCCCGATATTAATATCCCGTTAATAATAATATAACTTTAATAAACATATAACTAATAAACATAATAATACACTAATAAAACAAAATCCTGTTCGTACGAACGCACAATAAAACAAACTTACAACACAAAGGATATATGGTCAATGGCCATATACCTTTTAGCAGAGGGGAACGCCTTAGTTTGCCACCTCCACTATCATAATAAGCTCGAAGCCACGATCTAACTTAGCAAAGTTCACATATCTCTGAGGATTTTGCATACTGTGAATTATGCAAAACTATTATTAGTTGGCACAGCTAACGTGTTCTAAGAAATGTAAGCAAAGCTGCAGCTTACTAACTTGCGAAATGCGGTGTGGCCACGCTTTAAGAGGGAACACGGTCTGTGATTCTCCATACAAATGTAATCCCCTGTTTTCCTAATTGCTAAAGAAAATATAACCATTCAAAAATCTTACGAGTGATTTTTGGAGAGTTATATTTTTTGAGCATTCAGTTGAAATGACAGATATATGTCTATAGAAGACCTAGTTTTTTTTTTAGACGCCATATAAATTCTATTCTGACAAGTAAGGCGTGACGTCATTTTTTGTTTTGTGGGAAAGGGACAGAGTTGTCTCTAACAATAACTTTAAACGCTCATATATCAGACCATTATAACCGATTTAAATTATTATTTCAATAAACATACTATATTTACTTAAATTCTTCATCAAAGCTATTGGTTTCAACGATATAAACATCAGTCATCTAGCCTATTTAGCACAGCTAATTGTGATACCTAGTGCTAGCTTGTGAAGAAAGCTAGAACAAAAATAAGTAGGTACATTACAAGGTCTACTTAATTGTAAACTATGCAGGTTTCAGACAAGATTAGCATGTAAATAGATAGTATCTGTAGCAGTAATGACCTAGTTGAAATCTCAATAAATAACACACTTGTTATTTTTCAAACCTGCAAATAACATGTAAAGATATAACTTTGGTTGTCAACAATGCAAATTTATGTTTTTATGTAAGCTTTAAATTGCTTTATGGTGGCTTTGGTCTATAAAATTAGATTTATAACAACTCTCTATTCTCTCGAGTACTATGAAATCTAGTGCTTAAGCTTCTTGTGCTGAACAATAATGACTATAATCTATCATTATTTAATATTTCTATCTATACCATGGTTGCCAGGAAAAGATCCCTTCTAGCGATAAGGCCGCCACTTGTGGCACTAATATCGAAGGTTCTTTTTTCTATTGTTATTTTTTGTTTCTGGTGTGCACAACAAAGAGTTTATATGTATTTATTGTTAAGTAAGTATTATTGAAAGTATAATTTAACTTTTAATTATTTACCGAAAAAACCCTTAAAAATTACTTGCTCATTCTGGGAAATATTTGAGTCCAAAGTAGCCACTTTTGATTGTTTTATGTAGATCAAGAATTTCTTGATCATAAGTGCTTTCTTGACAAGAAAGCACTTATGACTGAGGCATATCATAAGGTTTCTAGAAAATTCAGGAATACTAACAAACGAAATTGGGGTTTGATTGTATAAGAGACATAAAAAACAATATTTATAAAAGGTAAAACAAATGCTCTAGAAAAAAAGGAAAGTAATTTTTGTACACTGATAAAATCTGCTTATGATATGCTACAGTACCACCAATCTAAACAGTGACACTCACTTCCACAGGTGTTTCATATTTGTCTACCAGTAATAATCAGACAAAATCTTATCAGCTAGGTTATCATGATTTTGTTGTGTATTGTTAAGGATTATGAGATGTGACTTTTATATTATAATAAAAGTATTTAATCTATGCATTATGGATTGGTTGTGTCAACGAACGGTTCGATCTTTTTTTTGTAGTGGTAGGACCCTACTGCAGAGTCCGCCTGGGGAAGTACCACACCTTTGCCTGTTATTCAACCGCCAAGCAGTAGTGTGCAAGCATTACTGTGTTCCGGTTTGAAGGGCAATGTTACCAGGGAAATAGGGTAGATGACTGATGTTTATATCGTTGAAACCAATAGCTTTGATGAAGAATTTAAGTAAATATAGTATGTTTATTGAAAAAATAATTTATATCGGTTAATAATGTTCTGATATATGAGCATTTAAAGTTTTTGTTAGAGACAACTCTGACCCTTGCCTACAAAACAAAAAATGACGTCACTTGTCAGAATATAATTAATATGGCGTACAAAAATTGAAATTGATCTTTATTAGGAACATAAAAAGTACATTTAAAAACACGTGGTAGAACGATGCTACCCGCATAAGTTAAAAACTGTTTCGCGGGTAACAACGCCCGCCTCCGAACAATATAATGTGAGAGTTCCTAAAAGTAAGTACAGAAATCCTAATACTTATAAAAAATAAAGATCTATTTACTGACAAAATCTGATTTTACGTGTGTGTGTGTGTGTGTGTGTGTGTGTGTGTGTGTGTGTGTGTGTGTGTGTGTGTGTGAGTGAAAAAGAGGGGTGTGTATAAATATGGTGTGAATGCGTGAGTGAGTGTGAGTATTTGTAGGTAATTTGTTAGTTAGTTATTTATAAACTGTAATTACGTCTTCAGTATCTTAGTATCTTGATAGGACAAGGATTGGAGCCAGTTAACACACTTCATCTTACATTTATATAAGGGGAGTGGATATATACATAAGTCTTTATTTAGTCTGTTAAGAAAGTCAAAGAAGTGACGTCACAATTTGCTGTTTCGCCTCTCTGTCTAGCATGATATTAAAATGCTCATAAGTTGCTTATTTATGATCAGATTTTCATTTTCTTTTCATTAATCAGCTATATTTATGGGCCACATTTTAACGGGACAATAATAAAAACAGTCATCTAGCCTATTACTGGGTATGTCTCAGGGTGACGAGCGCAGTGCAGTGCGGCGCAGGATTGTGTTCGCAAGTTCACAATTCTGGCACTGCTACTGTTAGTGGCAGGTGTGACGCTTACCACCAGGTGAAAGCCTTGCTCGTCTCGTCACTTGATAGTATAAAAAAATATACATATTAAAAACAATCAATCAATTAATTTTGGTTAATTGTACAATAATTTTAAATTAAATAAACAATATTTAGTAATATAATTAATTACGCTAACTCTCTTTATTCTTAAACCAAACAAAGGCAAGGTCACGTAAGGAGTTTTTTTTAGGAAAACTTGCCAATTTGTATGTTCATAATATTTGGTATGCGTCCAAAGAGTTCATACAAAAGCTTTTTGTATTTTATTTTTATTAATCAAAAATAAAAGTAACAATATTAGATAGTAATACTGTCTAATATTAACAGACCACATTAATTTGACAAATGGTAATTAACTTTCTAAGTTAATTAATTAGAATTAACTATCTTAATAACTCTGAAATAACTTGACAGCCTGATAGCTCAGTTAGTAGTATGTCTGCCTTCAGAGCTGTAGGGCGTGGGTTCGATCCCCACCCAGGACAAAAATGTTTGTGACGTACATCGATGTTTGTTCTGTGTCTGGGTGTAGTATGTATTATAAGTATGTATTTACGAAAAAAATATGTATATAAGTATTCTATCAGCTATCTGGTTTCCATAATACAAGCTTTGCTTAGTATGGGGCTAGTTGGCGCTGAGTGTAATTAATGTCCCGCCCAATATTTATTTATTTATCAAAGCGAACAACTCTAGAACAACACCAGAAGACAAAACTGCGTTTTGTGTTCTGGTGATTTACACACCATTTTTTTTTCTATAACAAATAAAAATGACGATGATGATGATAAAAAGTAGCCTATATGTTATTCTGGGAAATAAGCTATCTCCATTCCGAGTTTCATCCAAATCCGTTTAGCTGTTTTAGCGTGAACAATTAAGGAACACACGCACACATACCATTAAACTTTCAGATTTATAATATTAGTAGTATGATGGTAATCATAATTGAATTAGTGTTATAAAATAGTAATGGAATTAGTGCCATATAATAGTAATGGAATTAGTGTCACAAAATAGTAATGGAATAAGTGTCATAAAATAGTAATGGAATTAGTGTCATAAAATAGTAATGGAATTAGTGTAATAAAATAGTAATGGAATTAGTGTCATAAAATAGTTATCGAAATAGTGACATAAAAAAGGAATCAAATATACTCACAAATTCAGGGTATTTTGGGTGGTTGAAGAATTTATCAAGTTGTGCATATCCACTGTCGGGAGCATCTCCCAGACGGAAACTGTCAGTTTTATTTGTAAAATTCTTCCCGTAGTCATAAGAGATGAAGAGTGCAGATGGTGAGAGGGCTCCTTTGTTACGTGGACTGGCATCACGGGCAAGGCAGATGATGACATTTGACCCTTCTCCGACCCAGTGAACCATCAGCTGTTGATGGCTGTCATTGAGGTGGGTAGTCTGAAAATAATAATTTATTAGCAACCCTTTTTACGTACCAAAAAAAAACATCTTCAATCATTCATTCAATCAACAAAACAATCTTTAAGTTATTTTATGATACCTAATGATTTTGTACATAGGTTGAAAAAAATGTATGGCTTATTTGAACCCGCGGTCTCACAGACTCTGGCGATGTTATTTTTGTGAATAAGTAATCGTGTGTGCATCTATACATTTCAAGCGTCCATGTACCTTCTCCCAGCCCCAGGCTGTGCCGCGGCTGCGCTTATCGAGGTCACACATGCGCGCGTATGCTTTTGGTGAATATAAAACTTTTGCCACCGGTCTGAGCGACCACGTGTAGGTAGTTACGTGATTATTTTTCATGGAATGATTTTTATTATTTATTTATTTAATGATAGGCGAGCAGCATTATGCTGATGTGCCTATATCAAACAGTGTTGAATTTCAGTATTTGTCTGTTAAGTCTATCTTCTCCTTTTTTATCCATTTATCCAGACTGTTCTTAAATGCGTTTAAGGATTTGGATGAAATTATATCCTCAGGCAACCTGTTCCAATTATAAACGACTCTATTGCCGAGGATGTCATGTGCAGTGTTGGTCTGTGATGGAGCTGGCTGCAGAAGAATTTTATGCCGTCTACTTTCTCTAGTGTAGTCTTTAAGTGAGTAGATGCTATGGATGTCAGGAAGATTGTAGAACCCGTTCAGGATTTTAAAAGTCTCAATTAAGTCACCACGCAGCGGTCTTTCTTCCAGAGTCGTGATCCGCAGAGCCTTTAATCTGTCTTCGTAAGATTTGCGACGAAGAGCAAATGGTATTTTGGTGGCTTTACTTTGGACGCTTTCGAGCAGATCAATATCCTTCCTGAAATATGGACTCCAAACTTGGAAGCCATACTCTAACAGAGGCCTTATATAAGTTTTGTATTTGTTTTGTTTATTGTAAAATTTGAGAATATCAAAAGATGATTGAGAAATGATAACCACCTACCCCTCGTATTATGAGGGGTAGGAGGTTAAGGGTAATACGTATTTTATAAAGGGACATTTCAGATTCATTTATATTTATGTAGTAAATGCATATTGTTGGCATTATATAGTGTATCTAAAATGTTATAAACATAGTTCTTTAAAATACAAATACTTAACTTTAACGAATTCTAAAAGTACCTATTTTATATGTTTTATAGGAAAAGAGTAATGGCTGTGATTAAATTCATTAGGAATATGCAACATCGTTGCACTACCAGTGCTATTTGGCTTCAGATTTAAATATCAGACAAAATCAATCATTTGTTACAGATTTTACTAATTATTTGTTTACAGATTAAATTAATGATTTGTTTATGATTAATTTGATTATTTGATTTAGACTTAATCACTTTCTATTACAGATTAGATTATCATGTTAAATATATTAGTTATTTATTTTGTAATATATGTACAAAACCTAAAATAAATATTTAAACTATATTCTAAAAACTACTTATTTACAATAAAATATATATATATTATATATGTTAATATTTTATGGAAACTGATTATTTAGCCCCTTTCACTGTTAATACTTGATACGAAAGTACAGTGGAAACTGAAAACTTATAGAGATACAATACAGTTCGATAAAAATATTGACATTAAATTACCTACATGTTAAATGCTAAAATCAAAAATGTAGAGATGGTAAGTTTGACCTTCAAGAACGAGAGTCTGACAATTTAAGGAAAGTAGACAAAATACAAAGCAAAGATAGATTAAATTGATGACGACAAATAATAAATCGATGTATTTTTCTCTCTAACAGTAGCACAAAAACAACAGGCCCGAGGGTAGAACACTTACCCATGTACTAATATTTTTTTGGATGCCGGGTGAATCCAATGTTGCAGCTTCTCGTTTTTTCCTTTCTACAAGAGAAGCAGTTTCCGCGGGTCCATCGTCAGGGCTTTTTTCGATTACAGTTAGCTTTCCGCCGGGCTTCGGACTATCTTCAGCCACGTACAATGATGACGAGCGATCTCCATATCGAAGTGCGGTAGCCGCAGCAGAGAAAATAAATAACAATGCAATAGTTATGGGACGATTAAATACAACCAACATTTTGTTATCACTGCATATCCAAACACAACCGACCGATCGAACGGAAGATTTTACGAATACTGGAAATGGAAAACAGGCTGACGCGAGTACGAACAAATTGAATTTTTGTAAGGAATTTGTGTCGCAAATAATGGCGGCCTGCAGGCGGGGTGGGACGGGGGTAGATCCATCCGCCCTTCATCGGTCATCAGTTCATTCGCTCATTCCCAGTCATTCGCCGTTCTTTGTCCGTTTGTTTATTTTCTTTTTTGCTTTCGAGTTTAATTACATTTTTAATAGTTACCCGAACTATCTAATAGCTTGATATTGTTAACTAAGAGTGTAGGTAAGCTTGGAGTGATATGCCGCCAAGACCGCAGAGTGTTACGTGCGAAATTGGCGGGTTTAGAACCTGCCGCATTGGAATTAATAAAAGGTTTTTTATGGCCAAGTTTCCTTTGGATGAGACCCGGTAAGCATCAAATTACATTCTGTAGCCGCATACGGCAGTAAACGTTCATATAAATTAGAACTAAAAAGATTGCTTACATTAAATAAACAAAGATAGTGATGTTAAATAAACAAAGATAGTGATGTACCAAAATTATCGATAACTTAGAAACCGATAATTTAGTGATTATTATGTATGGTTAAACGCAAGCATACTTTTTATAGAAAAGGAGTTTTGTTTTATTTATACGGGCTTACTCACGTTTTCAAAGTAATAATAGAGCTATGAAAATAAATTTACTATATAATTATGTCAGTTCTGAATATCAATTGAAACGGCAGAGAATACGAAATAACTCAAAACGGAGTACAATTAGTTTAATCGGCGGTGGAATATGAACAGGGCATGAAATAACAGCTAGCCTACTTATGTAATAACGCTTCCCCTCCAAAGTATTGACGGGCTTGCATGACGGAAGGAGGCGTGGCTTGGACTGCTTTGGCGCGTTCGTGGAGAGGCCGCCGTCACGTTGGTAACAAAATCGTATAAAAAGAACAGAATCACCACCCCCTAATATGATTGTTTTTGTTTCTTTCAGGGCGTATGCTGAAGATAGCGCGCTAGCATGGTCGCGATTCGGTATTTAAAAATTGTATAAGCGGCGCAAAATGGCGCGGGTGCGTGCCTTCAGATTTCACACGCGTGACTGGCTACTATATTTTGTATTTTAATGTTACCTAGATAAATAGTTTGAATATAAAATTGCGTTTCATTTTGCTTACATCTAATTTCAACGTTACTGTAATATGGATTATCCGGTAAAATATAAAAAAGAGTTTTTTAGCCTGTGCATTAGCCGGTACATTTTATCGATAAAAGCTGGACTGTCACAACCCTATTCGTTTGTTTGGTTGGTACCCATGTGGTGCGAATGAAGTACTTACTTGTTATATTGGCTACAAGATGCGACACAAATTCGTAAAAAAAAATGAATTATTGACTCGATTAAATTGACTCGATGTATGGAAGTCCCGTCTCTTCTAGTTAAATGCTCAATGATGGAAAATGCAAAATAAAATATTATTCTGACGTGCGTGACTTGACGGTATCGAGTCGAGTTCGAGTGACGCGTGACACTGACACTGGTGACAGCTAAAATGACAGAATTTATCAGTCAGTTCAGATCAAGTGGCAACACTTGGATTTGGCAGCAATTATTTTTTATTTTTTTTGGCAATTTACTTTGCATTCTGCCAGTTTCAAGTATTATGCTTTTTACTTTATTGCATTCTACCAGTTTCAAGTATTATGCTTTTTACTTTGATTAAGGAGACAGAGCTCAGAAAACTAAATAATCCAAGGCTCATTATCATGTTTTTATAGTACCAAATATGTCATAAATCATAGTTAGCCACATCATGTCATAAAAAATACACTTATGGGTTAGCTCTGGTTGGGTACTTAACCAATCTGGCACTACACTTTACCAGACCTAGTCTAAACCAGAGACTACAAATCCCACCAGCTTCGAGCATGTACAAAACTAACATGTTTGGGCATAAATTGTTGTGCGTATTCTGCGACACCTAAGCCGCCGGCGGATAACGCGCGCCCCCATAAACGTCCTTAGATCGATGATAAAAATATACCATGGTAAAGCACAAAACGCAAAGCTTGCTGATATAGTTAAACCACAAGCTGCCTCTCTATTTAGCAATTTTTTTAATCATACTATTACTATTTGTAATCAGAATAAAACAATAAAGATATTTTTTCACTATTTTAATAATAAAGTTACAGAACAATGACTTGCTGCTTGGCGGCCTGTTTCGCCTTCTGGCGGACCTGAGCGGCGATTCTGTCCAAGTCTCGTCTGCCCTGGGTGGTGAGGATGCGACCTCCGTCTTGGACTTTCTCAACCAGCTTCAAGGCTTCGAGGGCTTGCAGGGCCTTGCGGGCAATGCTACCTGATGATCTGGGGGAAAACAGTTTATTCAGTGGAAACGAAGGAGTGCATCTCGAGTGGGACTTTAACACAGGACTTATCAGCCCCAACTTGAATACAACATCAAAATGTTTATCACTCCTGAAACTTAATCACCAACAATTTATTTTTATTTACTCTAAGATTTTGGCCGGCCGTGTTTCTACATTCAAACATGCCGATGCCGAGGTAAATAAAAATTGCTTTCTGTTCAAGACCAACTTGAATAAATCAATAGTAAAATGGTGTAGGAACAGACAGCAAATAGGATAACAATCTCTTGTAAAAAATATATTTGTATGCTGAATACCCAACGTGTGGCTATGTTGGTATTAACCTAAAAAGCATCCACGAAAATAACAAAAAATAATAACCAGAAATCATCCACTGTCAGACGAAGGCCTCCCCCTTATTGGGGTTGCCATATGCATGCAAGATAACACACTATTATTTTATTATGTAAAAAAAATAAAATTCCAGCTAGAAACTGAGATGGCTCAGGCAAATGTCGGCAAAAGGAAATGTATAATAATGCATAATACCCAAGTGGATCACCAGTGTACGACTCATCTCAAATAACAAGAATAAACTACACTCATGGTGTTAGGGAGATATCCCACTACATCAGTGCACATCACACACCACCCACACACTAGCTGTTTGTATACTTTGTTCTTTTTCTTTATTTCCGTGTGCTATGTTTTTTGCAAATAAAGTATTGTCTGTTGTCTATTGTCTACACAAGTGATTTACTACATGGCTTTTAATTACCTGCAGAAATGTGAGGGAGTGACTCCATTGCGTTTACGGCCACCAAAGATTTTGGTTACAGTCTTTACTCCAACAGGGGAACGAATGTAGACGTGACGGAGGATGGCCGCACACCTGACGTAGAACCAGTCGGGGTCGTAAGGAGCCAGTTCCTTGAAGCGGGCAGTCTTGACAAGGTCCATGTGCTCAGGTACCTTGACTTTGCCAGTCCTGAAATTTTCCCAATGAATAAACTTAAAACCAAATTTTAAATAATGGCTTATTAGGCTCTGCGATTACGTTGATTAAATGGCAAATAGTGATACCTCTTGGTTGCGTGCGCGGGCTATTTTGTCGCCGCGGAACTAACACGGGCATTGTTTCTAGAAGAGTGATTATCCAGAAAATACAGCATAAACTGCATCCCCTCATAATTAAAGTAGTGTCTCTTTAGAGATGGCTCAATGTATGATGGTGGGAGAAACAACAAGTTATTAAAAAAACTTGTTTTTTTTTTTGCACAAATATATTGTTACAAATGGACGGCTGACTTTAGACCCTCGTATACTTCACTTTGTTGCAAGTACAATGAGGTAACGGTCACTAAACAGTTCAGTCCACACGAGTGAAGCCGCAGGTACAGCTAGTTATATAAATAAGTTCTTAGTTCTATGACATATTAGATTTAATTAAAACATAAGTAACAATATTATCATCACCATATTAAATTATAATTATTATTAGGAGTATTAAAAAATGATATTCCAAATTTTTACGTAATCGTATTGTTTTTACGTTTGCTGATGAATAATTTCTAAGCAAAATTATCATACCTATTTATCACAGAGAAAGGAAAATTAGCATTGTAAACAATAATGTTGCAATGAATTGTTATCTGTAACTCAATAGTATCAGTTACTGGTAACTCAAAATCACTAAACTTACTTCTTCAGATGGGCTGCAACGGTCTTCACGACCTTGTCTTGTTCAACATCCTTCAAAGTGACGGAACGCATCTGGAAAAAAAATATGATAATTCAAAACCAGAAAACAAATAAAGAGAAATTTGTTGGATTATTTGAAATGTTTTTCACAATGATAAGACCAGAAAATTTCAATTGACATATACATTGCAGTAGGTAACTGGATTAACAATAACTACATAATCGAAAAACTACTAGAAACTACTACTACTATAGAAAATCTATTTATTTGAAAATATCAATATGTATGATAAGCCTTTTTTAATTGTCCACTGCTGGACTTAGGCCTACCCTCAAAGGGCCATCTTCACCATGCTGGCCCAGTTGAATACACACACACCATTGAATCTCTTCTGCGGACGTATGCCGGATCTGCACGATGTTTTGCTTCCCCGAAAAGCCAGTGATATATGACTATCCGTACATCAACTCCAAAGAGCTAATTGGTACGGGTACTGGTGGTATAGGTATGGGTTTGAACCCGCGACCTCAAGATTACAAGTCAAGCGGTCTACCGATGGCTATTTGAATGTGACTGATATAATTATCTGATTATTAATTATTATTTGCATTAGATACTTATATTGGCTAAGTCAGGTAAAAATTGAACGATTTCAATGAGTGATCCGAGTGTGAGTATAGAGATAAGTGAGGTTATGTTAGAACTTCAGGGTTTCACTTTTTGCAGACCAAGTCCGTACAAATGCTGGGTTGATAAAATTAATGTAAGCACTATGATATTGTTGTTTTATATTGAAATTCCGAGGAAAAACGGAGCGCCAAAAGTTATTTTGACAGTCCGGACAACGCTTAGAATGATGTGTTCACAACACTTTTACGAGGCAGTTTCTACTCGAAAAACACTTTTTAACACAGTTAACACACCTTGGACGTCAATTTTCACAAAACTATAGTAATTTAACACTAAATAATAGTAATATTTTATTGAAATCCCATGTGGCTTCGTAATAACCCACCTTGCCTTGTGTTGGCAACCGGAAGAAAGAATGAAATGGGGATAACAGCAACGAAAAATACTTTTCTACTATTTTGGCACCGTTGTCGTTTCTATTCTACGCCACGCCACCCGACCCCGACCCATGTAGTGAAGTGAAGATTAAAACTGAAAACGTATAATCTGTGGACGATACGCATATTCTCTCTGGTATTTTTAATCTGTACAAAATACAAATCTGGTTTGTTTTCTTGTCAAAGTCAGAAATTAGAAAATGGCCGCGAAACAAAACTCTAATGTTCAAGATGGTAAATATTTAAAACAATCCCAAAATTTACCTATTAAAGCTGTTGATATAGTTACGAATATATGAAATAAACTCTACATATCTGATTTAATTTAGCAAGATCTTGGACTGGCTTATTAAATAATCTTTTTTTGTAGAACAAGCACCGTCCGATGATATTCCCTTGACGTCCTTAGAAGAAAGTTTGTTCAGCTCTGAGAAACTGGATCGTGCTTCGCCTGAGCTGTGGCCGGAACAAAGTAACAGTTCTTAAAATTATCATACTCTTTTTGAATTACAAATTTCAATATGTGACCATGGTGATTTTGAAAAGTCGCGCTATTTCTAAACTTGTCATCCCCTCCTACTCCTCACACGCAATTTTGAGCATTTATTTCGGTTATAAAACGATCACATTTTTAAACTATTTTGAAATGAGCGAAGAAAACATAAATGTGACGAACACAGAAGAAGAAGAAGAGTCACAGAATTCTAATGATTTTGCAGTTCCGGGTGTATCAGAATTCACGCCATTGCCGAGCAACAATGAATCTCAGCCGTCGTGGAATAAAGGCCTTACGAAGGAAGATATTACATACATGCAACGTGAGTACCTGCATTTCACTTGCTGCCTTCGCCATTGGCATCTTCATAATATCTGCATCTAATGAAAAAATTTAAACCAACAAATCTTGTTGTAGGTCAAAATTTTGAGGTAAAAGTTACTCATGACATTACTGTTTTTAATTATTAACATACATCACCACTAATCACCATAATAAACAAAAAAGTTCCAGCCCAATGTGATTATTAGGTGTTGCTGTTGGTATTGGCTGGTTGATTCCCATAAGACCTGTTGTTTCCAACAGGATAACTAAGGGCACAACACATTATTATTTGTCATACTTTAGAGTGTGCACTATAATCATATTAAAATATCGATCGTAATAGGTCAGACAGACAGGTTAACAGACAAGGTAGGCTTATTAGGTCCTATTGGTCGCATAGCACAATCTTTGTGTACAGACCCCTAAAAAACTGCTATTAATTAGATCAACTTGCATGGGTTGATGAAAGCTGGGTAGTTTTAAAATACTTTAATAGCACTGAGTGCGCTTAACCCACACTTAAGTTATGTTATTCTTCTCCGTTACTTAAGTAGTTTATTCATGTATGGAGTTTGGCACCCCCGCTACTCTCAGACACTAAGTTCACGCTGTGCAAATGGATGGTTGTGATAATGGACTACTTCTCACAAATATTGGACCATTCCATTAATTAATCTACTTAATCTGAAATGGCTAGTAGAGAAGTTTGGAGAACAGCATTTAGTTAAGCTAGGCTAATCTTAACCTAAATTAATCTCGATCCGTCTTATTTTACAGAATTGGGTTCCCTATCCACAAGTGGAGTTATTATGGAGGTTAAAAAGCTGCACGACCTAGCATACCAGCTGGGATTGGACGAAGCTAAAGAAATGACCAGAGGGAAGTATCTGAACATATTCTCTTCAAGGCGGAATCGGTGAATGTAGAATGCCTAGGTCTACATTCCAAAATTCATTATGAACTAAAGATGTAAGAAGAGTCAAGAGTAAATTTAAGCTTTTATTATAAACAGGTCACTATAGTAACAATACAATTGTTAAACTAAATTTAAGGGCTAATAAAGATAGTATTTAAAATTAAAATGCTTGCATATTTTCAATTATTAATGGTCGCTTGATTCAGAATTTCATTTAGAAGCTTATTCTTGTTCACATTCTGTCAATGAATCTTATTTTCAAAGGCCTGTTGGGCTTTGCTATAAAAGTTCTCTTCGGTTCTATATCTCCGTAATGGTATGAAAGTTTGTACTTTTGCAAGAGCTGAAAAGGCGGATCAGCATGAATCATTAAAAACAAAATGAGTAGCAACCAAAGCACCTAAGGGTGTGTTCAGGGAGCCACACATGAGAATATGTTCCCTAGTGGACAGGTGGGTAGGCACATTCTCATCAAAAACAAAATATTGTAGCATATCCTCAAAACGTCATTCATACTAGTAAAAATTACACAAGCAAAATGTTATTCTTGCAAATCGGAGCACAGTGATAACTTTCTCATGGCCCATAATATTGCAAATTTAACTGGTACATACATCAAAATGTCACTTAAATTACAAACCCTTATAGTCAACACAGACATCATAGTCTCAGCAATATTTTGTCCAAGGCATTTCCTAGAACCATAGCCAAAGGGTATTGAAGCAAATGCATGGTATTCCTTTGCATCAGGTTTTAACCATCTTTCTGGTAGAAACGTCTTGGCACTTTCATAGTTGCTTTCGTTTAGTGATGCCTCTTGAGGTGACATGATGATGAGTGTGCCTCGTGGTATACTGGAATGAAAATAAAATGTCATCTTACGATTTACTGACCAAGTGACCACCTTCAGATAGCAAAAGGGTCACCACAGACAAAGATATTTTAGATAGCAAAAGGGTCACCACAGACTGATATTTTAGGCGCATAAAACCTTTGCGAAAGTTGAATGCGAATTTTTTGTATAAGGCTAAGAGGAAAATTGCGCTGACTAAAAGTTTGTCGTCTGTCTTGGCCCTTAGATATTTTACTTATATCTGTCCAGTATAATGTTCTTTGGCAATACTCTAGTCAGCACTGGGATCGGTGGCACTAATCTGAAACAGTAAAAAATAAGATTTACAAATAAGAAAAAATATAAATTTTAAAACTGACGTGGTTTTGACACATTTTTGTTTTATTTATACGGAATACTCACGTTTAATTAAATCGGATACTCAGACTATAGTTTCGATCACATCCGGTGACCTTTTTCAAAGAGTGAAAACAGAGCCCGACGCGCGTGCAGCTGCGTCCTGCTTAGCACTCCCAGCTTAGCTTTGCTTTTTTTTGCTTTGTGAGTATTCCCGTATAAATATAACAAAAATATAAATTTGGTTGCCTACTTTTGAATTCTGTTCATATTCATTGTTATATCCTTCATTGGTTTTTATAGTTATCATCATTAGAGCAGCTTTCACATTTTCAGGGCTATGTAAACAACATCACATGTCTCTAACAGCCTTTTACGATTGTGGGCAGGCATTGTCTGTCAACATCAGGAGAGTGTATTGCTCGTCTCATTAAGCTCATTACTAGATCTAATAAAAAAAGTATAAAATCCTGATAGCTGCACTAAATGTTTATATCACCTTAGGGTCTCCTTAATGCAAGCTTGAAGATAAGGTGTTTCTTCTCTTATATTCTTTAAATCCATGTGTTCCATGTTTGGGTACACATCTTCAATCTCCTTTTGGAGAACTCTTTGTACCCTCTGGTACTTTGCCAAGTGGTACAACAGGAATGACGTCGAAGACGTTATCTGTAAAAAGTCCGTTTAGTATGACTTGACTTATGCGGCAGGTATTTCGATCTAGAAAAACCTTGTGGAATATATCCCGCTTATAAGAAAGTCTGTCAATTCTCACAGTGTTCACTCCTATCAGCAACATGTCCATGATAACAGTGGCGATGTCTTCGGGCGTCATTTTTTCTTCTCCGAGTAACATTGCACTGATCAATGACGATGTGCCTGCAGAGATATCTTAGGAGATTATAGATGACAATACCTTTATGTTTCGCGTCATATTCAAAACTGATTTCAATTCAATCTATTAATATATTACGGCTTGTATATGGATCCTAAAAACAACACTCACTTTCGCTACTGTTTTCACAGGAACGGTATGTGATGGCTTGTTCGGCTTCCATGACATGTTTACCAATTAAGCTAAAAATGAAAACTTAATGTAAGAAAAGAAAAAAATAATAGAAAGTTTATTTAGATGTTTTCTTTTATTAACTTTTGTAATTCGAATCCTTATTGATCTGTGCAAGAATGACGCTCACCATCATCATTATAATGAACCTATCATGTTATACTTTCACACAAACTGTTATGTACGTGATTAAGTCCCGGCAAAAATGAAGCCCACCATCATCATTATAATGAACCTATCATGTTATACTTTCACACAAACTGTTATGTACGTGATTAACATTATTATCAACCTATCATAGCTGAATATGGGCCTCTCCCGGGGCATGTTACGCAGCCTTCTGTAGATCGGCTTTTTGGTACCAGTCGTTGCCAACTTTCTCAAGTAAATCATCAGCCGTTACTTCATAAGGTCTAGCATCAGGCGGCAGATAATTAACTTCACTGCTTTGTGATAGTTCTGCGGATAAATATGCATTCGTCATCATAAGCCAGAAGACGTCCACTGCTGAAGGGCCCTCTCTAATGGGGGTTGCCATGCCATAATCCCCCGTTTGGCAGGTGGCTTGGGGATTGCAGAATGCTCAGCGCCTTTAACAGAGAGGACGCTGGCCGTCCTCCGATGGTTCTGCATGCAGTTTTAGGACATACCCAAGTGCATAATCAGCCATAGCTACAAGTATGCGTTACTATATATGCCTTTTTTGTACAATAGTGCTTCCCCTTACGGCCCGACGAGCGATGGGTAGCGCGGGCAACATGCAATCAACACACCAAGCCAGTGCTCAACCAGTGTCAGATTCTTAATAATAAAGCTGTTGCGGTCCAACTCACTTGTCCAAACTATCACAATATTTTACAAGCGAGCTCCAGGCCGGAGTTGGGAACAGTTTCCATAATTGCAGGCCTGACTCGCACTTCAGTATGGCGTCCGTAGCGCGCTCCAAAGAATGGTAGAGCCACGACATGTCGCACTGGCTGTACACTAACTCAGTTTCCACCATCGTGAACCGCTTCGAGAATAGGACCAAGCCTGTGATTTAGAGAGGAAGTTTGTGAGTTCAATCTTCGTATTCTGAACCCGTGCCGTGACATAATCCTTGGTATCCTAATGAGAGAGCGCTCGACTTGAAATCGTGATCTTGAATCGATTGCGGGTTCGTCCGAAGCCCGTACCAATGAGCTCTTTAGAGTTTATGTACGGATTTTTATACCACTGGGTTTTCGGCGAAGGCAAACGTCGTGAGGGAACCTGCATACGTCCTGGGAAGAAATTCAATGGAGTATGTGAATCCACCAACCAGCAACTGGGCCGGTGTGGTGAAAATGACCCATTCGCGCCATTCGGTGGCCTAAGTTCTGCAGTGGACTATTGAAAACGCAGATTATGCCAAATCGGAAAGGTTTCGATTTTTATTTTATTTTATAAGAACACAATACAAATTACAATCATTAATAAATATGATAACAGCATTAAGAGTTATGACCTGGATCGCAATTCAAAATATGTGTACACAACAAAAACCGTATTTAGCTTCTTAAGTTTAAGGTTAGCGAAATTAAAGAGCTTTAAACTAAGTTAAAGTAAACAGTAACTAACTTAAATTACATAGGATATTAATAATTATAAATACATAATATATATAAGATTCGAAAACTCATCTCACCGTCTCCCGTCTACTACGATTAGGGCGACTATATAGGAAAGAGTTTGTGGTTTTCTAATCCGTATTATTTCGATTGGGTTCAGAATAAGGAGGCTTGACGTTTAACAGAGGTTTCCCAAGGCAAAATTGCGTGCGTAAAAATAGTGCGTAATCGCAAAAATAGTGTCGTAGCAGACATTTCTTGGGCGATGGGGTGCATATTAACCCAACATTCTTCCAAATCGATTTAAATTTCAATCATAAATACCCGAGAAAATATTTTTGATAGGCCACTGATTACATTATGCTTAAATCAGAGGAGAGTAACGCAGTTCTAGCGTTTTTGTTACCATGCAAATGTTTTTGTCATGTGACATAAAGAATTCTACTTTATTTTCCTACTTTCCAATTTGATTTCGGCAATAACAAATCACTGCCGCAACGTGTAGCTACAACGGCTACAAATGGGCTACAATATACAACTACAACAAAAGAAGCATTCTCAGGTAGAAGATGCAGCCAATAGGACGAAGTCTCGTAGAGATCTAAGCCCCTCGGAAACTTATTTTCCCTGAAAGAAATGGTCATCTCACCCAAGCAATCAAAGGCCCACTTATGTAGCTCCTTATACAAGTCTTTAGAGACTTCATCTTGGTAGTTCCTGATGTTGTACACCTTTTGTGTAAAGTTCTCGCAGACGTCGTTGATGCCTGTCACATGGTGGGATACAGACTTGTGGAGAGGGTTGTACACAGTGTTCCTTTGGCGATACCATTCCTGCCCTTGACTGTAAATTAGTAAAACGTATCGTGGTATCTTTCACAAATGCATATCTTTATTGGTGAGTATAAAATAAATAAGTATCATAGGGGACGTCCATAAGTTTTGCAAAACCGTGTACCGACGACATTGTAAAAGTCGCGAGCAACCGTTGGATGCAAATGGCAGGTTGTCGTACAGTGTGGCGGTATAAGGGGGAGGCCTTCGATCAGCGGTGGGCGTCTCCGGGCTGATGATGATGTTGATATCCATAAGTTTACAGCACAGTACTGACTTGACGACGCTATGGGCTGTAGAAGTAAGAAGAAACAACCTAGAACTTAAAGACGTACGCCATTGCTTAATAAAACACAACTAAGATTAGTGCGGTGTGCTCTTAATATCTACTGAAGATCTATAAAATATCTACTATTGTACTAACGCAGTAAACAGCCCTCCAAACACATGGTTCCTGTGCTCAGTCCTGTACTTCTCTAGGGAATCAAGAGTGGAACGCACGGGGAACTCTCCCTCCATTGTATAGACCTTCTGAATGTGATCTGGATGGTTGATGAGGACGATATCCTTGCCTAAGGGGCTGATGAAACGGACCACTGGCCCGTACTCGTCGAATAGAACCGACAAGTTCTTTATAGGTTTCTTAGTCTTTACGTAGGAATCTGTAATGTAGGCATTTCTTGTTTTACTTATTACTACTTTTAATACTTTATGCTATTTCCGGTGATCTTTCTCAAGCAGTGAAAACAGTGCGCTGCGCGCGGTCTCGTCTTGATCATGCGTCACACTATGGGCTGATGCGAGCCGCCGCGAATGAAGAGCAGCAGAGTATCCCGTACAAATTAAACAAAAAATAATATCACACCTCAAAACCCACGTCAGTTTCGATTGTAATCAACAAAAATATTTATTTTGTTGAAATTGTTGTAAGAACTTGTTTTTTTAAATATAATCAAGTGACGTGACGAGCAAGACGTTCGCCTGGTGGTAAGCGTCACGCCTGCCACTAACAGTAGCAGTGCTAGAATTGTGAACTTGCGAACACAATCCTGCGCCGCACTGCACTGCCCTCGTCACCCTGAGATATCAGATGTTAAATCTCTTCATAACGAGTAATTTCTCTGGTAACATTATCCTTCAAACGGAAGACAGTAATGCTTGCACACTACTGCTTGGCGGTTGATTAACTGGCAAAGGTGTGGTATTTCCCCAGGCTAAGTAGTACTATTATTTATTCTGTGCCCAGGCGGACTCTTCAGTAGAGGCCTACCACTACAAACTTGCTGACTACACTGTAAGTGAATTTTTACAGTAAATTTTCCTGGATTTCCGAAGAAGTAGGTATGAACGTTGAAGGAGGAGAGAAAGAATCAGTTAATTTTACTTCTCGTGATTTACTCCAAGACCTTCCAATCCGCCCAGCTATTTAGTTGTGGAAAGGCGCCATTATGTGTAAACAAGCCGGTCACTTCTCCATAGAAACGGGGAAGTAATATTACTCCACTATATAACTATACACACCAAGACTAAGTATTATATAGATTTGCCTCTTCATTATCCAGGATTGTAAATTGATAAGAAAGTAAAAAGTTAATTAACATGAAAGTTATAAGCCAGGAAACATCTTGTATTTTACCTCAATTTTAACGCCACTTTGGACGTAAATAAATAACATAAGGATTACCACGAAAACTCTAAAATAATGTATCAAGCGACATAGTTTAGTCCATCAAATTTTCAAATAACTTTAATTGGAATAAATTAGTCAGTACTTTATTCATCACAATCCTGCAGCTAAAGGGCAACATGAAAAAAATTACGCGCTCATTTCTCTTTCTTTCTCCCTTTCCCACACTATGTTTGATGAAGAGATCATACTTTTTAGCCACGCCCACCGATGAGTTCGAGCCGTCGGGCAGTGCATCCTTAAGAGGTACCTATGGTATATAATTAATGGTACAAATCTTGTAGTAAATATTGACGTAGGTAATGGAATATTTTTCTGGTTTTAAAGAACCACCGGAGGACGGGCTGCAGCGTCCTCTCGGTTAACGGTGGTGGCTCTGCGTCTGCGATCCAAGCTGTCTGCCAAGCGTGGGGATTATGGCCCCCTATTAAGAGGAACGCCTTCGACCAGCAGTGGAAGACTTAGGCTGATGTGTGAAAGTTTGGATGATATTGTTACTCAATCACGCTAAAACGGCTGAACTGATTTAGATAAAATTTGGCGTAGAGATACCTACCTTGGAATAACATACATTTTATCGTAGGAATTGCGGGTGAGGCAATGGTAAAAAAAATTAAACTTGATAATGGTAATAATAAGTAGGTATGAGAAAGCTTACTTATGTTTAGTCCGAATTTCAAAGCTCCAACAGTTAACTGAGTACAGATTTCAGACAGGTAATTTCGAGCATTGGCAAAGTATTTCAACGACTTGGGGCCTGGCACATTATCAAATGGTAAAGCTGTATGTCCTTTGTTAGTTAGTACCATTGGAACAACTCTTGCCGATGGAAAGATTTCTCCCATTAGGTGATCATCATTCGATTTCACTGTTGTAGCGTGAACGTCATCTTTATGCTGGATATTGTTTAAATTATATTCCGGTTTGGCTGTTTGAAGTAAAGGTCTTTGGAATCCTAACAAACGTTGCGGACTGTAGACCAAGTTTGGTCGCAAAGAATTCGGAACGAGTTTCAGATAATTTAGTAGCATAATTTATAATTCTCCTCTTGCACAATGAATAAAATTATATAATTTAATGCTCACTTTTTCGGCTTTTTCCTTCGAAATAAAAAAATATGTTTATTGATTGAAGGCTTTTTGTCAAACTCAAACAATAGAATGCTGAAAAAGATATTTAAATTTTTGCGCCAGTTTCAAGCTTTATCTACAGACTTTTTGAACGTTATTTTTAGTTCCTGAACGAAAAGGATACTTGCCATAAAAAATAAATCAGTCAATGGTAGAATTTTTGGTTCCTAATATCTACAACACGTGACAGACAAAAAGGTGGTACCTACGCTTAAACACGCGTCGGTGTGGCGGGTCGCTTCGAGTCAGCACCCGTCGCGCGTAGCGCGTTTGAAAACGGATATTTTCGCGAAATATTGCACACAAGTAAAAAAATATAACGTAATTATTTATTTCTATGGTTTTTTGCATCATTGTTGTTTTTGAGAAAAACTACATTATTTTTCTAGTTGGAATGTATACTTGTACTTAACTGTACTGTAAACTTAATTTATTTCATTAAATTGGTCTAAAATTACATTTAAAGTTTTAGATCTATGCAATTTTGGCATGTTCTATGCTATTTCAGCAACTTTTATATGCCTTAATTTATCATTTTGAATTCAAAATGAAACATTTTAACAGTTTCATCGATACCATTTTGGCCTATTTTCTTAAAATTATAATTTTTAATTAGGTATTTATCGTTGTTTTTTTAAATAATCATTGATTAAAGCCTGTCCCACGTTTTGGTGCTTGGTGGAAAATCTTACATAGTCAGGACAATTATTCTTTATTTTATTAATAATTTTCAATCTGCTGCTTAAAATATTGATACATATTTTATCCTTCCAACATTATTCGTTTAAAGAATTTGGCTACTTGCTGCCACGCTGTCATTATAATGCCAAACCGGTGACGACAAGTATTGCATTTTGTGTTGTCAGAAATATTTTTCCTTTACGAGTTTTTACGCAAATTATAAATGTATTTCGTATAATATCTGTTACATGTACTTATGTCATTGTTTATTTTGTCAATCTGATGTAACCAAATGAACTACGATAAATCTACTCGAAATGGTTGAAAACTAAAGCACAGCAAGCACGATGGTGCGTAGAGTGCTTTAATTTGCAAAAAATTAAACATAATTCCTAAACGTCACGTGTGCAATTTTTTGCGAAATTGCCGATCTACCAAAACTAGCCTGTCGAAACGCCAAAACATCGATATAATTAAAAAAAAACATAATAGTTTATTTATTTGTAACCTTATGTAAAAAATACGAATAAATAGCTTGTCCCTAAAGTAGCCTAAAAGGCGACGAGTCGCCGACGATCAGTTTTTTTCATCGCCAATTCGCGTCATGCGTAGGCGATAAATCGCCTACGTTGGGACACTGATAGACGCGAGTATACACCTGCGCGAATTTTAGCGTATCTAGTACCTACGTCAAAATAATCAAGATGAAGTTATGGCGGAAACATCGTTTCGCTTGGTATAATTTTCCAAAACCTGTGTTATTTCTAAACATAATGAATGTTTACAACATGTTTTAGCTGCATAGATGATAAGATACGTACTTAATTTAAGATGAAGACGTGCGTAATTTGTAATAACATTATGGATACTCAGGGCCGTAGCTAGACCTGAATTTAGGGTAAGGCAGCTGTTGTCACAGGTAGGGCGCATCTTTGCTTATTATTAGCTGATGGTACGTTTTAAGGTAGGGCATTGCCCCTCAATGCTCCCCCCCCCCCCTCCTGGCTACGGCCCTGTGGATACTCGTAGTGCAATAGTGTAATAAAATGGTAACACCACGGCGACCGACGGCAGAGTCGCCCATGGAAAGTATTATTTATGTATCTAAAGTCTTTACTTGCATGCGCCGCATCGGTTACACTAAGCGGTTTGGGTGGGAGAGCTATAGCCATAGCGTAGAAGATCGTCCCATTGCAAAACCACATAGAAGCTTCCAATTAAGTCGCCACCACTTTATGGAGGCGTGATTTGGACTTGTCTGGGAGTACCGGGATTAAAGGCGTTATAACATTTTGGTCTAGTTAATACACTAGCAAAAGGTGACCCCTTCAATTTTAAATGCTAAAATTTACAACCGATAGACTTCGACTTTACCGTAGATTATTTTTGTGACTTTGTTAAGATTTATTACACTTGTTACATTTTTGTTCACGTAGATTATGACAGTATAGTCGTGCGAGCTTTGCTTTTTGTAAGGCTCTACGCAAATAAAGCACCGCCGCAGCCACCGGTAGCTGGTGACAAGTAGCTCACGCGACTTCGTACTTTTTCGTTCTATATGGACTCGCCACACACGCGTAGCGAGTGGCGACCACTTGCAGCCTCAATCGTATGTGACACCTATACTACACGCCACCCGTATATCGAGTGGCGGCTACTTTCTACAACAGCGACACGCCACACAAAACTGTACATGTAGGTACAGCAGAGAGTGTTAAAAAAAATAGAGTAAAAATTAAACTAAAAACCTAACAGCCGAGTACGCCATATTACCTCTCGTTCTAAAAAAACGTTGAAAATTTGAAATTGAACAAACGCATACGGGTATTTGTTTACACGGCAGTGCTTTTCACCGCTACGCATTATCGCGCCGTTTCCTATTTTGAGCGTTGGGCGTTGAGTGTTAAATCGAATGAAACGTGCGGCACAGGGCACTCCATTCTTCCGTTCATACGAGCGCTAAGAAAGCGCTCACTCCGTACTGGGCACTGTGCCTTGTTTTAAGAATCTATGCAGCTGTTGACGGCCTGAAAATAGATTTGTAGGATATAAAGTTGTTCACATTTTATGTTGGTCAGAGCTTTAACTGCCTTCAGAAGCCTAAGAGCCGTATCTAAGCTTATATTCCAAGCTTAGATACCGCTCTTGGGCTTCTGAGGGCAGTTAATTAGCAAGGCAAAGGATTGCTGTACAAGCCAGTATAATGCAGATTTTATCCCTGGTAATCCCAGTCTAATAGGAGGAAAACCTATTCTAATAAGAGTTTGCTCAGGCGTAATCTGCTTGCATTTATTTTGTTCTAATGGTAGATTTTTTTTTTCTTCTGATAACACTGTCAGTGTGGTCATATATTATTGTCAAATTGTCAAATGAAAACGCGAAGAGGACGACTGGCAAAAAGTTTGGAAAAAGAGCGAGCCAATAGTAGATGGCGGGAGTGATCTCGTGTGATATAACTGTGTTAGATTAGTTTTTAAAATTTTAGTGTTTAATTTATAGAATAGTGGTTAAAATGACAAGGTAAGCACGCGCACTTCTATAACCCAGCAGCCACTGGTCACTAAAATTTCGCTACACCTCGATGTACAATAATAAACGAAGGCCAAACGCTGGCTTTTCATTATCCAATACCATTCGATTTTCCTACTAAAATGCGTCTTTTGCCTTGCAGAGCCAAAATAGAACTCGGCGACGTGACTCCGCATAATATAAAGCAACTGAAAAAATTGAACACAGTGGTATTTCCAGTGTCTTACAACGATAAGTTTTACAAAGATGTGTTGGAAGCTGGTGAATTGGCGAAGCTAGCGTATTACAATGATATCGTAGTGGGAGCCGTTTGCTGTAGGATAGACACGTCTGATACTGTGCGGAGACTGTACATAATGACCCTGGGCTGCTTGTACCCATACAGAAGATTGGGTATTGGTTCTCTCATGGTGGAACATGTGCTCAATTATGTTGAACAGGATGGGAATTTCGACAGCATTTTCTTGTAAGTATACTATTGTTTACCATGAATACCAATTTTACATGCATTCTTGAAAGAACACTCAGGAATATGTTCATAGAATCTTAGAATTGAAGGTTATGTATAGGTCTGATAGTTATACTTACTCATAACTCGAATAGATTTTCAGTCATCCATTTACAAAAGAATTTAGCCCACACAAGCTTATTCACTATGTTTCCCACTGTGCTACTATTTTTAGCAGTATTTTATGAGCTATCTATACACCTTGTATCTGAATTAAATCAGAGCTTATATCCTAGACTAACATGTTATTTTATGCTATCTACTTGGGTACATGTTTTTGTAGAATAGTGTGGTGCAAACTAGGTTGCTGCTAATCGCATTGATAAAATGTTATGCAAAATAATTATAATCTATCAATATAAATAAATCAGCTTAATAAAAAAAACTATTCTTCTTCTAGACATGTACAAGTGAACAATGAAAGTGCAATAGACTTTTACAAAAAGTTTGGCTTCGAAATTGTTGAGACAAAAGAACACTACTACAAGAGAATAGAACCGGCGGATGCACACGTATTACAGAAGACCATCAGGAAAACTTGTCCACAACCGGCACCTTTAGTGAATGGAACAGTTCCACACGCCAAAACCAACGGCCACGATTGAGCGATAACCAAACCTAATCTAATTGTAAAGCCTCGACTCGGTTGTTATTGTGTAACAAGTGATACAAGATAATGTAAGAAATGTAATGAAAACACTGTATACAAGATCAATATGCATTAAGCTTTTTGTAACCTACAAATGGTTTTTGGTATAAATTGTGGTTGTGGACATGCAAGGCCATAATAGTACTAAAAACGACTGACGTTCAACTAAACTCCTGGGATAACCAGATTGATAAGGCTTGCAGGATCACATACAGTATGTTGACTATGTAACAATTCCACTAAAAACAGTGCTCCATTTTGCGACTTCATAAACTTTTACATGCTGACTGTAACTTCATGCTGTATAAAAATATTGTTAGGATATAAATTTACCGCATAACAAATAACTTTAGACATTTATTTAGCTGTATCAAATGGCATATAAAATTGATGTCCATTTTTTTACTGTACTTGTATATTGTAGTGTATTTTGAAATAGTCATGAAACTTGATTACTAATAATGTTGCTGGTATGCTCCACTAGTGGGAGTATTTAATTACAACCTCGCAGTTAATTGGTATGCTATTTATCAGCGCTTGTTTGTTCATATGAGGAAAGGGTGTATTAATTTTTTGATAAGCTTTGGTGTATGTTTGTACAGAGAAATAATTATGCTTATTATTTGCACTTTAAAATATTGGTGTTCTTTTTTATAATACTATGTTGAGTTGTAACAAAATTATTGTACTGTTAATAGTTTGAAGTTTATTTTAAAAGCTCATCTGTATGTAGTCATTGTATCATGAAGTTGTTACCAGAAAGTCAATTCTCAACCCCGGTATCTCCACAGTAACTTGTTAACATGGTTACTGTAATTTTAGCATCTTAGAAATAAACCTAATTAACTAATTTAGCTATTTCATTTATGGTACATACCATTATTTAGTACTTTACTCCAAACCCCTTGATCTAAAAAACGGGATACATTTTTACTACGCGAACGAATAGCAATGCCAGGGAGGATATGGCTTAAAATGCAAAGTAAGTGACTGTCTTTCATGATAAAAACCCAAATGACATCTGTACCTTCTGAACCTGTAGGAATTACTTGCCAATGGTTGCACCGGAGAGTTCTATCTGGAGTCTTTCTTGTAGACTCCACTGCAGAGTCCACCTGGGGAAGTACCACACCTTTGTTTTCAACCGGAACACAGTAGTGTGCAAGCATTACTGTGTTCCAGTTTGAAGGGCAATGTTACCAGGGAAATTACTGGGTAAGTCTCAGGGTGACGAGCGCAGAGCAGTGCGGTGCAGGATTGTGTTCGCAAGTTCACTATTCTAGCAATGTAGAATTTATTTTGACAGCCTTATAGCTCAGTTGGTAGCATGTCTGCCTTCAGAGCTGTAGGGCGTGGGTTCGATCCCCACACCCAGGGCAAACATAGATGTTTGTTCTGTGTTTGGTGTAGTAGTATGTGTTTACGAAAAAAAAAATGTATATAAGTATTCTATCAGTTATCTGGTTTCCATAATACAAGCTTGGCTTAGTATGGGGCTAGATGGCGCTGTGTGTAAAATGTCCCCCAGTATTTATTTATTTATGCTACTGTTAGTGGCAGGCGTGACGCTTACCACCAGGCGAACGTCTTGCTCGTCGTAGTCCCTTGACTACAATAAAAAAAACTGTTACTCAAGTGTTCATTTCTCAAAAGCTAGATAAAAAGAGAAGTCATCCATGTAAATTCATGAGTTTAAAAAAAGAAAATGTCATGTTTCATTCATTGCTAGCAGGCTCTCTACCGCAAACCTCAGCCAAGCGCCTAACTAAGACGTAAGTACTCAGTCATTATCTCCTCTTTACAGGCCGGCAGCCTTAATTGAAAGCTAGTTCCCTATCCAAACCAGGCATGTTAAGTGTTTATCAGTATTGGATCATACCGTCACTGAATCGCTTTCAAACGCCTATGATAGTCTGTCAACTGTAAAAATCCGTGCAGGGTTATTTTTGTGGGTTCCCAACGAGTCACACAAGTCTGGTTTTGGTGTGACTTGTTGAGAACCCACCGTTATTTTAATTGATCCTACACCTCTCATGTGGCGTCCTTACATCATACTAAGCAACTTTTATTGGATTCTGACTGTCATAATGAGTTTAATTTTTTTGTTTTATTTATCAAAATAATATGACAAATATTTTAATTAAATGATACAAAACTAAACTCGTTTAAAAAGTTGTAAAACAAAAGTTGTCAAGTCTGATGTTAGGAAGCCAGCAGCGACAGGTCACTGATTAAGAATTAGCCCTGTATACACGCCAGTTCAATTTTCAGCTTCTCGCATTCATTTCCTACCTCCTATAGGAATGTTGAAATAGGAATAACTATATTTTCTCGAATAGTTTAATAAATTAATACAATGTTTTTTGAACTAGTACATAAAATTCTTACGAATGAAGAACCTCATTATATAAATACACATTTTTCGATAGTAATGAATTCCGTCATAATGAACTGTAATTTTAAGGCCTTCGCATGACTTGATGTAATTAAACACAGAACATAACTAACATCCATGTTTTAAGATAATAAATCTACAAAAATATTGATTGAATATACATCCATTTACAATTCCTTAATTTACACAACAAATATAGCAATTTTAATAATTACAATGAAGTTACCAAGTAAATATATTTTTTATTGTGATTTTAAATACTGACAGGTTTAAAAGCTATCTATCACTATCACAGATGTGTTAAAACATTGCATTTATATTTTTATTTAACTGTAAGAAAACTTTACAGCTTTTATAATGCTGATATCTAAACTTCATCACTCTTTACTAAAGTTAATTGAATATTTTGTCATACATTTTATTTGTTTAATAGCAACTAAATGGGAAAGATACCGTTAAAACTCGCGCCTTGATCACAACTAGTGCTCGTGTAGAAATCTTCCCATACCGTAGACATTAGTGAAATAGAGCTTAGGTATGACCCACCATGGTCAAGTCAGCAGCGATTCAAGGTTGGATCCAGGATTTATTTCTGGGGCACATGGGTCATATGCCAAGTTCCCTCATAGCATTATGCTGTATTTGGGATTGCTTTTCAATTGCGATTGTTTTTCAATGACATACACAAGAATAACTATAAAAACTACTTTTAATACAAAAATTTATTAGAAATTACATGTTTATTATGTAAAAAGAAACAAATGTTATTAAAGCGGTATCTTATAAATCTCCCAGTTCTTTGTTAAATTTAAACCGTTCGTGGGGGGCACGTGTCCCTGTGGTTTCTCTCGCCCCTGGATCCGCTATTAATTGTCTGTATGACCCAACTTAGCTTAGTACGTTTCTACTAGGTGCATTAACAGTTTGAATTAATTATATTTTTGAAGTAATGTCTACAGTATGAGAAGTTGGGTTTGAATTATCTACTATACGATGCCGTCCATTAATCACGTGAAGCTCGAAAGGGGAGGGACGGGGTTTGGCAAAAATCACGAAATATCACAAGGGGGAGGGGGGTGTAAGATATCACGTGTATTAAAACAACAAAAATGTAAAAAAAATATCTCGTGATTAATGGACGGCCCCAAGGCGAATGATACTTTATAATAATTGTACTACGTTGTGAGATTCACTATAAGCCGACGGAATAAAGAAATTAATAGAAAATGGTCGTACGCTGAACGGCCGTGTGTGTGAGTATAGATGGAGTACAGAAAGCAATAGAGTGCGAGTGAGAGGTAATGATTAGCAGCGCCATTTTAGATTTATTTCTTTATTCACTCAGATTATACAGGTACCTACGTATAGTTACATTTACTAGAATAATATAATTTACTAAATACACAATTGTAACATTCAATAAATATGTCGGTATGTTTTTGGTTGAGTTCAATGACTAGGCTCTATTTTGAACTTTCTATGTAAAGACGTAGGTACACAAAATAACCATTTTTAGGGCAGTTAAATATAGTTCAATATAGTTCGATATTTTAATCAGTATGGCCCTAACCAAATTCTCAAGTAAAGCAACAGTATTCCAATATTACTATAAGTATGTATGAAGAGTTTTAACGTCTAGACCTAGGACATCTAAATTAAAATCTAATAACGAAAAGTACAACTAGTTTTTTAAGTATTACCGTCTATTGGTTTTTTGAGTAATGATCAAAGTTATTTCATTTATCATTCTGATTATACTAAGTGAAATAGACAACCTTAACGTTTTGACCGCAACGGCTTGATTGCCTCGCCGCCATGCCCTGCGCCACCATAAAACGTAGGTTTGGATAAACTTCTAATGAAGTCGTGGAGTTGAGGGCACAAAAATCACGAACTTCTATGGGTGCTTCTTCGTGCCGGTGAAAACGTTAGTATTTTTTATATTCAATGCTAAAAACCCGTTGTTATTTTAATAGCGATAAAAACGATCGCTCAGATTGAATGATTAACATAAAGGCAGGCCTACACGTACTCTGACAAAAAAACAATTTTTATTCGAAAATAAAAACGAGAAAGAAATACTAGACAAGCGTATAGAGGAAAAAAAACTTAGATTAATGTAGCGTGGAGTGATAATTGTACCAATGTATAATGTATAAGTTTGTATAAGAACAAAAAAAAATTTTGTAGAAAAGCCAAGGGAGTCAACTTGAGCTCAACACTACTACACGCTAAGTAGGTTGATAATTATACAATTTCTTCTCGCGGTACACGCTTCGGTCTGTTTATCCTAATCCCCAATTTTAATCCTCTTATGTAAATATATCAAAAATGTATTAGGACAAAAATATTGAGCATACCAATTTACTGAAAATTTCTGGAGTGGTCGATTCGGTTAAAATATTCGAAACTTAACAACTAACAACAAGAAATGCACTATTAGTATTTATATAACAACCCAATAAAGATCACATCGATCACAAGTCTTAAGAGCCTTCCTGACTTCAAAATAAATGCAGTAAAACGCAAAATTTCAAGGTCAAGAGAAACGCATAAATTAATTTAAAAAAAGGTTTAAAAGTTTTTCACAAACAAAAATCACTTTCTAACCTTATCGCCGATAGCTGCAAACTGCGTAAGGCGACATAAATTAAGTTTTGATAGTTAAAAGATATTTACGTGCCTGCGGGGCTAAAGTGGCTAGTTTAGCCCAGCGGCACGTTAAATCGTATACACACCACGGGAGCAAGTAAAGAAGCCTCAGATCTCATGTTTGTCACACTCGGCTACGCCAACGGTACCTATAGGTACATATCTGAGACATTCTTTACTTTTGCTCCCTAGGTAAGTAATCTACTATAACATACTGTCTATATTTATTTTATTTAATTTTTAACAATCATCATAACATTTAAACACCAATTAAAATTGTGTAAATAGACACAAATTATGATTTAAAACATCGACAATCCTCGTTTAATCTAAATTTTGCCTCTTAGCCCTGCCGTGCGTATTTTGAGACTTAGAAATAGTGTTTTTATTCTAATCCACATTCACTCATATCTCATTGACGTTCATACTTTGGTACACATCATGTGATATTTTGAACATTTGAATACAAATAACGTTAATAAGGAGTGCTCTACATAAAATAAAATAATTATCATGTCTTAAAAATCGATTAAAATAAATAAGTACAATTTGACTAATAAATAATAAATAGTATTGTAAAAAATTATACGTACGCCGTATAATTATTTACAATTCTAAAATGATATTCTCCCATAACTATTTATTCACTAAAAAGGAGACTTTCTGAATTTACATATATCTAGGCCTATTTCTACGGGAGTAACAAATAGTATTTTGTTTATATTATTATCCAACTCTTGCAAAGATTGTCTCAATACCTCTGGCATATAGCCAGTGTTGAAAACTATCCTAGGTTAAAATGAGCATGCTAAAATTATCGAGACTACAGTAAATTTTGTGATTGAAATAAAAAGTATACGTTTTCATACCTACTTTAAGACCTCTTAGCACTATCAGTTTAACCTGATTGAAAATACAGATTTTGTGCCTGTCGGAGTGATTGAAGCGATTCTAAATCTATGTACTATGTGGTAGGTCTCCTTTTATGTAGATATTTGCCGTTAAGCAGCAGTGTGTAAACATTACGGTTCCCGTTTGAAGAGTACTTTAGCTCACGAAACTACAGGGCTAATGAGACCACCAAATGTCTCTAAGTAAACGCCAATGTGGCTTTTTTTTACACTCACTTTTACCATCGGAAAGGGTCACGTTCGCCTCATTACACGATAAAAGACCCAATGTAGAAGAAATAATGCGCTTTAAAAAAATACAACCGACTTCAACTTCGAATACCTGGATGACATCTTCATATTGTCTAGTAAGTTTGATTTAAAAACCAAATTACTGAACCGATTTCGATAAAATTTATATGGGACCACCTCGGGACCTACCAAAAAACTTCAAAATCAGTTCATAATTGGCGGAGTAATCCCGTTACAAAAAAAACATACCGTCGAATTGAGAACCTCCTTTTTTGAAGTCGGTTGAAAAGAGAAAGAAAGAAGAGATCTAAGGGTGAGGCTTTTGTTCAGCAGTGGACGTTTCTGGGCTGATGGTTATGCAATAAAATAGAGGTACTGAAGCCGTCTGTTATGTTGTAAGATGGCAGATCGCGTTGGATAATGTGTAATGTGTAAAGTAGTCCTGTGTCGATCGTGATTGAAGGAATCAAAACGACCGAATCGCGCTCTCTGCGTGACCGACCGGGTCGACAATCGTTAAAGACCCGGGTCGTGAATGATCGACGCGCAGGCCATGATCCGCGGCACTTCCCTTCCCATTCATAACGATCTGTCGACCGACCGAGAGACCGAGACCGAATGAATGACCGGCGGATTGATACAGCACCAACCGGTTTTGTCTCGGTTTTCTTCGATCAATCTCGGTAAAATTACGTAGCTAAATTCGACTCTATGTTTATAGCCTTATAATGCCTTATTTTTATTTTTAGGTTCTCTAGACCGATGACTGACGTTTTGATCGTTTCTTTTTGCTCGGTCACTTGGCTCTTGACACAGGACTAGTGTGAAGGTTTTGAGAGTAAATTCAAGTGGAATGATCTGATTAGGCCGAAACGGTATGAGTTGACCCGTTCAGTTTGGCCTGACAGTGTGTAGAGCGTTTAGGTGAGATTAAAGATATTGGGTTTTTATTTTATTTTGAGTAAGTATAAAAAGCTAAAACTATATAAGTTTCCGATGTTTATTTATTTATTTGACACACTAGGCAGTGTTTACTGATCTAAGAATTCTATGGAAGTAGTCGAGAATAAAACCTAAGTATAAAAAGTACTCGATGCATAAATAAATTGAGTAAATACGAGGCAAAATAAATGCCAATCATTTTTTTTAAAGACACTTCATGCCACAGACTATTAAATCCATTGATCAAAAACATTCGCCCCATTCGCCCTACCGTGCCATGCCCCATAGAGTAAGTAAATACTACGTCCATGCCCAACTAAACTCCGCCAAGAAGCCGGTGCAGCAGTTTGCATCAGTTCGGCAACGTTCGGCTGTCATTAGGCTCGTGATGAAGCCAGTTCTTCATTTTTAGCCTTAACTTTTAACTTAGAGTTGCCATTTGTGTAAATAGCTAAAATACGCCATTATTTTTGCATTGCATGTATCCTCTCTGGCGGGACAAACTCGATGCCCACTGAGACGGCTGCTCCACTAAAGCACTCGACCGCGAGGCATGGAAAGAGGGAAAGGAGGCCTTTGCCCTGCAGTGGGACAAATGGCTAAAATAATAAAATGTATCCTCTGCTTCTTTGATCAAGGATTAAATCAGCCTCGTAGTAATGTCTCGGAATATTAATATAGATACTACAGTAATTACGTAGCAAGCTATAGCAGGGGGGGTGTCACTCCGCAGTTTAGGTATGTTCGGGCGGCGCTCCGTCCGGGTGGACAATGCAAGGCTGAGGTCAGTGGCCGCCCGCACGCTAGCCTTGTCACACGTAACTAAGCATACGTGATAGAAAGAGAGCGGTATGTCTAGGTGAATATAGCGAGCGGTATCCAACGCTGTGTGAGTTGAATTGCTACTTTATTGCCTAGTAGATAGAGACCTTATTTATTTCAATTCCTTTGCGGAGTTAACTTTCTGTACGGAGTACTATTATTTATTCTGTGGTAAGACGTCCGCCTGGTGGTAAGCATCACGCCTGCCCATAATAATAATGTAATATACATAATATTGCCTCTCTGGAAGCCAATTTCGAGATATGAAGTATATTATATCCCATAATGGAGAGCGTTTGCGGCCTAGATTACACTGGCTTCGTAGTTCTCATTAGTACTAATCAGTTAGTATTAATATGACACTTTGTCGCTTAGTAAACAGGTTTAGGTTGAACTGTCACTTACTAATACTAAGCAGTAATTAGTACGTATACACGAAAGGTATCAGCACTAAGCATTAGCTACGAAGCCCCGTGTAATCCAGTCATAAGTGACATTGGTTTAGATCCTCTACCATAGACAAGTAGACACGACACCAATGGTTGATCGCGGCCACTGAAGAGACAAGTGAATAGAACGGAAATGTGACGGGCCGCGCTAGCCGGCATCAAGTGCAAATGCGCTTAATGTCAGTTCTACCGATATACATGTTTTTCAACTGAGAATACTCAAAAAGACAATTTAAATAAACGCGTAAGAAACCAAAGCACATTGCATCGTAATTGGATCAATTTTAATCTGATGAAAAATGACGTTTCGAGCGTTTTACTTCGAGGAAGAACACGACCAATCATTGGCATTTTTTCGTCGTAGTTTCTATATGCAATTATGTGTGAAACTGGCAACGAGGTTTTCCATACAATTGCTTTACAACTTGTAATTGACCTTAAGCAACCTACTCTCTTTTTTTGTCTTCCTTGTTCAGCTGTAAGTTTTCCTAAAATAAAATTATAAAAATAAATAAATAACATTGTTTTGACAGCCGTTCTACCTAAGAAGTAGGGCTTTCGCTTTTCTGTGGTCGCGTCATCGATTCCCTTTATTTAATTGGTTGAGGTTTAGTCCAATCACACGTTAGTTAAAGCACACATAGAGGCACTGTACTCCTACTGTATGAGCCTACGCACGGCAGCAGAGGCCGCACATTCATAAGTGCGTGTTGTCGTTCCCGTTGGCGCTGGTCTCGAGGTCCAGGAGTTGTTTGATGCGCTCCAGGCACAGTTTAGAGCCTTCGTTCGCTTCTTTTGCCATCTATAAACATACGTACATTCATTGAATCACACTATACAGGGTTACTGGTATCTCCACGCTAACATGCATCAAAATTATGCCCCCCAATGTAAAGTAAAAAGTAAAAATTTATTCGCTGAAACACAATTAATTTTGGATACAAAAGATGTGTACCTATTAACAATAAACTTAAAATGATTTATTGATCCAATCAGAGATTATACTGCGGCCCCACACTAGGCTCAAGGCCCGTATTGTGGGAACCTCTATGGCGACCTTACAGATAATAAAATAGCCAGACAGAGGTATCCTTCTAGAGGTATCTTAACAAAAATAACTTTATATTACAGAAATCAAAAATATATAGAAAAATATATAAAATTGTATGTATGGCCGATTTTCCCATATTTTTTAGACCCTCTATTTGTTCACCTGGGTGAATTCACCCAGGTGAACAAAGTGAAAATTTAAGTATCTTCATTTCACCTCGGACTCATTGCACCTAGGTGATATCACCTGGGTGATTTGTTTCGACATTTTTGGTGGCCTTTGTTCACCTTGGAATTAAAGCACCCAGGTGAACAGGGGCGACTTTTTCTATTAATCTTGTGGAATTTAATCACCCAATACATGTAGTAAAACTTTCATATCAAAGCCAACTTAATATTTAAATTAGTTTTATGTAAATTAAACTTTTATACAAGTAAAAACAAATACAAAAACGGTGAATATGAGTAACAACGTATGAGGGTAGCTGCAGGCTGTGATAAACTGCAGCTATTTAACTAATAATAACGAATAACTACTTATAACAGATTTTTTTCAATATTTTAATTCATAAGTCAAAAAACTGCTATGACTGCACGTGATTTTTTTTAACAGAAATATAGTATTTTTGCTTAATATTTTTTCCAACATTAAGACCTGAAATATAGTACAATACTATACTTTTATTTTATTTAATCGTAATGATTGTTATTCGAAGGGTCGAAAACATTCTGTTACAATACTATATTATATTACGGTTGGCAACGCTACTCAAAGCTAGTCTGGATGTATATATCACACGTATATATACTCACAAGCGAGAAGTTAAGGAACCCGTGCGGCAGTCCCTCCAGCACCTCGATGCCGACCTCGTTCCCGAGCCCGCGCAGCTTCTTGGCGAACATCACGCAGTCGTCGAGGCACGGGTCCAGGTGCACCGTCTGTCGAGTTACGTATACAGGGTTCAAAAATTTAAAATAATAATTGGATAAAACGAATCTAGGTCCAAATTACATTTACCTCACGAAATAATTATTAAACTTATAATTTACTAAGATGTCAAGATCATTTTAAATTTAAATTGGGGCCGACATTGAAATCGCGAAAAAAATATCAGCTGTTCCATACAAAAAGTTCATCGACCTTGGACAAAATGTATAGAACAGCTGTTTTTTTCGCTATTTCAATGTTGGCCCCATATTAAAAGTTGTTCATAATGATGAGTACATACTATACCCTTTAGTATTGTTGAACCTTTTTGTTACACGTTGTATATTATTATTTTATATTTTGTGATGATGGGTGACCGTGAGTGGCATTTATTTCTGAGCGCTACCGTGGGTCGGATGACACGTTAAATAGGGTAGATGACTGATGTTTATATCGTTGAAACCAATAGCTTTGATGAAGAATTTAAGTAAAAATCGTATGTTATTGAAAAAATAATTTAAATCGGTTAATAATGTTCTGATATTATGAGCGTTTAAAGTTTTTGTTAGAGACAACTCTGTCCCTTTCCCACAAAACAAAAAACGACGTCACGCCTTACTTGTCAGTACAGAGAAGAGATGTCACGATTTGCTGTTCCGCCTCTCTGTCTACATTTTCATTTTCTTTTCTTTAATCAGCTATATTTATGGGCCACATTTTAATAGGACATTAAAAAAAAACCATTGTTGGTCCCGGTTGTTTGTTCTAGTTTCTATAACAGCAACCGTCAGCCATGTCAGAGTCCTTTGGGCGACACATTCACTCTGACACTAGGGCTGGCCACTCAGCCTATACGAACTTACTTGCTTTGTTTTTATTTTTTTTATATTATTGAAGTTATTTAAGTAATGTGTGGTCATACCAGTATTCTGACGGGCGGGAACATCCTGAGCAGGTCGTCCTGCGCCCAGTAGGGCGACAGCAGCGGGTCGCGCGGCACGCTGAATATGAACTCGTCGGACGGGCTGCGCGCTATCAACGCGTCCAGGTTACTGCGCACCGCCAGGCTGCGGACCGTTACACAATACAGCGACAATGATAACATTAATGGACGGGAAATAGGCGCACGGATTTTGAAACCTATATGTTGAGCGCCGGCTCTCCTCTCCCGTCAGTCATACTCTGTCTTTGCGACATGCGAACCGTACGATACGACAATGCAAACTTTTAATATACGTACATGTGTTCTCTTTTTATCATATAGTAATCAGATTCGCTATCTCTATTTTCTGGCAAATGTAATATGCATACTTTTAGCTAGGTATGCTCGAGTGTGTTGTTTTGTTAATTTTGAACGATTTGCAAGCGCTGGGCCCGTCCATTCCATTATCACAGTCGCTGACACGATACACAATACTTTATTTGCGACAAAAGACAGCACACAAACAAAAGAAATTAAAATAACACGCTTTAAAAAAAAATACAACCGACTTCAACTTTGAATACCTGGATGAAATCTTCATATTTTCTAGTAATTTTGGTTTAAAAACCAAACTACTGAATTGATTTAGATAAAATTTATATGGGACCACCTCTGAAGTATTACCTACCAAACAAAAGAGAATCATCAAAATCAGTGCATAATTGGCGGAGTAATCGCGTCACATATAAAACATTTAAAAAAAACTTACAGTCGAATTGAGAACCTCCTTTTTTTAAGTCTGTTGAAAATATATATCTACTCACTCTTCTTGTGTCGGCCTGATTATAGCATTAGAGCCAGTGATGTAAGCCAGTCTTGATGACATCGCTCCCATGAAACCAGTCGCCGCTTCGCTGATTCTGTGACAAAAATAAACAATTAAGGCTTTTTTCTAATACTTTCAAATGACGAGACTTGCGGGAAGTTCGCTTATGACATTGAAGCTTATTTTAAAATAAGAGATTATCAACGTATTTTTTTATAATTATTATTTCATTTAAGTAAGTGTTTTTTTGTGACATACTTAATTTTAAATTTGACTTGTAACTTTGGTGTTATCAATAAACTATTTGTATTTGAAGTCGGGGCAGCCTATAAATTGGGTTTTTTGTTGTTGTAATTAGTCTATTTATACGGGGTGTTAGTTTGAACACCGTTATCCTTCTAGGATATCATTGTACTCATCATTATGAACAACTTTTACTATGGGGCCAACCCTGAAATCACGAAAAAAAACCAGCTGTTCCATACAAAAAGGTTCATCGATCTTGGACAAAATGTATGGAACAGCAGATATTTTTTCGCGATTTCAAGGTTGGCCCCATAATAAAAGTTGTTCATAATGATGAGTACAATGAAATCGTAGAAGGATAACGGTGTTCAAACTAACAGCCTGTATAGACATCGACATTAACAGGTAAGTTACCAATAATAATCAATGATTACCTCGTTTTTATCCTTTTTCTGTGTTCCACGTTATCAGTATCGTTCAGTAGAGGCGGCTCGCCGACTAGAGTGCTAGAGTTTTCAGATACAGCTTCCCTGAAAGAAAAATACTACTGTTTAACGTAAGTTAACTTTGTTATTAGACACGATGCTAATACTACTCACTTTTACCACAGAATAAATAATAGTACTACGTACAGAAAGTTAACTCCGCAAAGGAATTGAAATAAATAAGGACTCTATCTACTAGGCAATAAAGTAGCAATTCAACTCGCACAGCGCTGGATTCCGCTCGCTATATTCACCTAGATATACCGCTCTCTTTCTATCACGTATGCTTAGTTACGTGCGACGAGGCTAGCGTGCGGGCGGCCACTGACCTCAGCCTTGCATTGTCCACCCGGGACGGAGCGCCAGCTGAACATACCTAAACTGCGGAGTGACACCCCCCTGTTATTAGACACGATGTTAATACTACTCACTTTTACTACTGAGTTTAATCTGTGTACGAAGTATTACGAACGTCTTATGCATAAAACACTAAAACGTATTCAAAGTTTAGTTATATTTTATTTAGCAATATTAGTTAAAAATTGCTTTGTCAATGGGCGATTTTCTGGCAGGCACGAAAAAAATAAAGAAGCTCGTTTTAGATGGCTCTGACTTTGCGCAGACCAGACGTGCCAGTCGATGTCAAGTTTTTTATTTTATTTCTTATGCCACGTATCAAAAATAGTATGCTGTTTTTGACTGGCACGTTTAGGAGTTGAAGAAGGAAACTACGTTTTTAAAAAAATATTTTTTTTGGATAGTTGCTCATTTCTATCGAATTACGAATTGAGTACGGAAAAAGAAGACAAGTCCGGCCCCCCTCCCCCAACCCTATTTACGCCCACCACGTAAGCTACGAGTATCTTCAAATCTAGAGTAAAAGGGTTCCTTCTAGGGTAAGGCTCCAGGCTAGATAGCAGCGTTGCTTAAAAAAAAAATTTGGGTGTCATTTTACACAGCATTTAGCCCGTAGTTAGGATCGTCTGTAAGCAGCGCAGAGAGCTTACTTGTGAGATTCGTCCGCGGCGTGTTTGTCCTTGATGACGGGTATCCGGCGGCCCTCCGAGTCCGTGTCGCTGTCCAGCACGTACCGCTCCAGGAACTCCGACACGTACTGTTGAGACTTGTCGTCTGGTGGGGTCACTCCTGTCAAATAACGTCACATGAACATACAACAACGTCATAAATGTTAGTCGAGAGTGAATCGGTTTCTTCTAGGCAAGCGTGCTCCATCGTAGACTGCATCTTCGTTTAACATCAGACGAGTTGGTAGTTCAACACATATATTATATGTAAAAAAAATTGAATATGATAAAAAAACCTATTAATAATTAAAAAAAAAAATGTCAACACAACATAAATCTATATGTCTATACGGTATTATTGAGAGGACATACCACAGAGTAATAGAAACAGAGATGTGATCAAAGGATTTTTCCTTAGAAAGACGCGTGACTATGCGGGGAGGTGTAGGTTCGCAGGAGGAGAGTGGCAAATTGTACTGCTAGTGGGTAAAAACATTAAAAATCGTACGTCTAATATGTAAGTTTGAATGACCGTTACGCGTGGCGGACGTTAGCAGACTGACAAATAAGTATGACGTCACACACTCCGTCCGCAAAATAGGATCTGCGGCTGCAAGTCGCTCATCGCAACTCCTTATCCTCCATGGGACATACAGATTAATTCTCAGTAGTAAATAAATATCGGTGGACAGCGCCATCTAGCACCAAACCAAGCAAAGCTATGGGAACTAGGTAGCAGATAGAATAGAATAGATAGATACTTGTATACTTTTTTGTATGTAGATACTTGTCAGAGTCAAGGGCGGATCCAGGGAGGAGGGTCATGACCCCCCTGGGCTGGGTGTAGATCGACTACTGATAGCTTTTCTAGTTGTACTGGAATTGGAGGCTGACTGTTAACTAGACCTCGACTCGACTGTATAACCCCCCCGGACTTAAAAGCTGGATCCGCCCTTGCTTTTAATACATAAGTAACAATATAAAATTAAGGAGGAAGCCTTCGTCCAGCAGTGGACTTCTTCTGGCTGCCGATGATGACTTATAATACATACAACACCCAGAGACTGAGTTAAAATCTATGTTCATCAATATTTGTCTATGTCCATGTTCCCTTTGTAGGAATCGAACCCACGCCCTGTAGCTCTCAAGGCGGAGATACCGCGTACCGCCGCGTCCGCGTCATTGCTAGCTTCAGATCTACCTACAGACATCGTCGGATTTAAAAGAGGGCAACCGGGGCTGCCCGGGGCCTCCACAAGAGAGGCCCTCACATTAATTGCACTTACTAAAAACAGTTTGGTGAATCCTTATAATGTTCCTTTAATGTATAATGTTCGCTGAGTAGATTTGATTTGTCTCGCATTAATGATTGAAATACTTGCAAGAAAAATATTATTTTACTGCCAAAGAGTCTTAAAAAAAACTCCCTATTAAGGTGTAGGCCTTCGTTCAGCAGTGGACATCTTCTAGGAGATGATGATGACGACTACTTTGTTGCTCCAGGGCCTCCACGCCTCTAAATCCGGCCCTACGTAAAACAATGTCTTTATTTTTTTGTAGGACTGATGCTGTTGACCTCAGATGGCCTCTACAGCGTCACCGGACTTTAGGCAAGCGCAAATGGCGCTAGGCCTAGTTAAGGTTTTTTTTTCTTTGTTATTGGCATCGCATAGTAAAGTTGTGGCGACTTTACTATGAGCTTTTACGGAGTTTTGGAAACAACACAAAAACACATGTTTCACCACATTATATCACTTGCCCACACTTGCGCATGTAATTCAACACTCAATGAATAAAACACCACCATTTTTAATCATCAATTCCCGAAAAAACACTAGTTTAAGAAAATAATAGAATGGTGCGACATGATTTTTCTGTGTTCCCGCCAAAACTTCTAGTTAAGGTTATAGGCGACTAGCACAAGGGCACCTCAGACGGTACGAACCTCGGTTGGCCGGAGCCAATAAAAAAAAAAACATAGTCTCACCGGTGGCGGTGTGTTCGCTCTGCAGCGAGGCCGCGCTTATCGTAGTGTCGGAGGACTTGCGGCGCTCGCTGCCGGACTTGTGCGCCTCGAGCTCCGCCAGGTCCGACGGGGACACCTCCTCGAACGAGGAGGGCCCTTCGCTTATTCCTTCTACAAACACCAACATTCATTATATTGATTGATTAACTCACGTTTAATTAAATCGGATACTCCGACTATAGTTTCGATCACATCTGGTGACCTTTTTCAAAGAGTGAAAACAGAGCCCGCGCGCGTGCAGCTGCGTCCTGCTGACGCGCGTCGGGCTCTGTTTTCACTCAAAATCACGTCAGAACTCTTTATTGTTCACACCAAGAATTACACAAAAATAATTTAATAAACTTAAATATTGGAACAAGTGGCGGCCTTATTGCTAAAAGCAATGTCTTCCAGGCAACCTTTGGATGGAGAAGATTTAAAGAAAGCATAGAAGACGGGGTGTGCAAGAAAAAAAGAGTGTGTGAAATCATAAACATAAATACCATAATTATTCTAACATAAAAATTCAAAATAATAAAAATACATACTAATACTGAAATGTCTACAATGTCTATAATAAACTAATATATAAAACATATATATATGTATATATTATGTTTTTAGAGAGTAGTAGAACAGTAAGAAAAATTATGACGGCTGGCAGGACTCGAACCTGCATCCAAGCAACCTCTGGGTTTCCGTCCCAATTGCTTTGCCAATTAAGCTACAGAAGTCTCTGCCTTATCCGTCATAATTCCGATACTGATTCAAGCTTACAACTAAAGCATTGGTGGCGCGTTCTGTAAATTTTTGAACACAAATATTTACCCAAACCAGAACCGTTACAGTTTACTGTATAAGCTTTAAAAACATAGAAAAACCCAGAGTGGAAACACTTCAAATGAAATATTAATATATATTTTTTTGCAAAATTGATTATTTGTATTTAGAACTATTTACGACAGTAAGGGGGCGCCCTATTAATTTCTACTCTTTTTTGTCAAACTATATCCCGGTACATAGGGAAACCAGTAGCCCATCCGTCAGTTCATACATACCTTGCGAGGTGCTGACTTTGAGAAAGCCATTGCTATCCAAAGGTGTGGTCGCGCTCGACGTGGCGTTTTGAACATTATTAGTTTTGTCATCTCTCCCATCTTTCCCTTTCGGAGGATTACTCGGGCAGGCATATGCTAGAAAGAGATAGTAGCAATTTTTTTATAAGATCTTTTCTAACCTTAACTTGTCCTTTCCACCAAATAAAAAAAAAACGCCGCCTACTTTGCTAGCTAATACCTCACCTACCTCACCGTTGATAGCTGTAACCTCTACTTTAATAGACAGTACATTACCTTTGATAGCTATTACATCACCATCACCTTCACCTTTGATAATAGAAAATACCTCATCTTTGATAGACAATACCTAAAAAATAATACCTGACCTCTGATAAATAATACCTCATCTCTGATAAATATTACCTCACCTTTGATAAATAATACCTCACTTTCGATAAATAATACCTCTCCTTTGATAGATAATATCCCCTTTTTTATTGATAATTGCTCACCTTTGAGGCACCTCATCATGAAGCCGAAAGGCAGTATGGGGTCCATGAGGCACAGCATCCGAGCGGGGCTCGGCACGAAGCTCACGTTGAGGGGAGCGTACGCTAGGAACATGCCTTCGGGGGCGCGCAGCCCCGCACTCACCACCTTCAACGTGCACGCTGCGACCAGGTTAGCGCCGGCTGAGTCGCCAGCGAACACTATACGTTTACCTGAAACAAGTTATCGTGTAAGATACACGTGAGATGGGTGAATTGGGGCAACCTGTAATTCTGACCCAAGGGAATGTATATATAAATAAATAAATAAAGATCCTCGGGTGACCGAGGACGCTCCGAGAGGCCTGCGCCGGCGACAGCGAGCTGCTGGCCTTCCTCGGGGACACCGGGTGGCTGGACTAGCTGCGCCGGGACTACGTAACATGCCTACCAGAAACCTCTAGTGCGGGAAAGTCCCACTCACCAAGTTCCAAGTAAGTCGTGTCAGATGGTGAGAGATTAACTAAAATGCAGACTTACTTTCAGTACACAAATGGAAAAAACGCGTGAGAGATACTTGAGCAGATTGTCGCATGAAAATAATTTAGAGCCAAGTCAAGAATTGGGCTTGTTTTAACAACTGTATATCAAGCGAAGCCAAGCTAAACTAGCGATTTTTTCTAATATAATACTTCGGCTCGGCGTGCACTATTTCTTAAATAATTTCGACATTCATTTGTGAACCAGTAAAGGGTGTCCAACGAGACCCACCACCAGGACAACCAGACCACCACCACCAGTGATGCCAACTCAGGCCCTTCGGGGCTAGATCTAGCCCTTTTTCGGCTTCTGCAGCCCCGAAAATAATTATTTAGCCCCTAGCCCCTAATCTAGCCCAAATTAGATCTCAAGAAAAATATACATTTTAAATCCTGATACCCAGTTGGCAACCCTGCCACCACACAAACCAAACCTTGGATTACCAGGGACCGATATTGATAAATGAAAAATATCGATACTTTAAAGAAAATATCGATAACTGTACCGATACTTCTAAAACATATCGTACCACTTTTTTCAAATATCGGTATAAAGGTATCGATACTCTATACCGATACGGCGGCGTGGCGGCGACATTGCCATATTTCTCGGCTCTGTATGCGGAGTGGCAACAGCACCCGCAGCGCGCGGATTCTCTTTATTCGAGCGCGGCTTGCCCCTCAAGCCTTGACGTTTTGCTTGTCCGTCTAAATAATAAAATATTTAAAAAAAATTGAAAAATAGGGCGCAAAAGACAAAACCATAATTAAAGACATTTTTAATTTGAAATTTATTAAAACAAATTTAAATCTATGTTTTTGAAATAAAATATCGGTGTTATTAATGTAATGAAATAAAGCATCATTATCAATACCGATAAACAGATACCCAATTATCACTATTTATGTCGATATTGCGATATCGATATTACAGTCCCTGCCTATTAGTATGGCTTCAAGTCAAGACGACGGACGTCTAAGACGACTAAGCAGTAATAAGGCTCCGTTGGACACGAGTTTAGTGCACATAAGCCTAAAACGAGGCATTATATTATGTGATGCAGCGCGGCCACGTTACATTACATCAGTTAGATAAGTAATTCCTAAGAAGGGTTACCACTTACCAGTGGTGCCAATTTCCTTAAAATGATCCAACATCCAACAGTAAGCGTAGAAGACCTCTTCAAGTGCCCTGGGGAATGGAGCTTGTGGCGCGAGGCTGTAGTCCACAGAGAGTATAGGGACGTTCAGTTTGGCGGCCCAGTCGCGCAGGTACGTCTCGTGCGACTTGGAGCTTTGGGCGACGAACCCGCCGCCGTGGCAGTGGAATATCACACCATCCGACGGGGGAAGGGACGATGATCCTTCACCAGCCTGTGACATAACACGCTTTTAAAAAAAAACAACCGACTTCAATTTCGAATATCTGGATGACATCTTCATATTTTCTAGTATTTTTATATGGGACCACCTCTGAAACCAAATTATACCAAATAAAAAATGAATCATAAAAATCCGTTCATAATTGGCGGAGTAAACGCGTAACATACAGTCGAATTGAGAACCTTCTTATTTGAAGTCGGTTGAAAATAAGTAAATTTTGGTGGACATATCACACAGCGCCATCTAGCCCAAATTAAGCAAAACTTGTACTATGGGAACCGGCTACCGTACTGTAAACCCAATGGAAAGGTTTCCACTCGGACACTATATTATCTGTCTCCGTCATTCTTGATGCAGATGGCAGAGATGGTGAGAGTAATTTTCGAATCGAATCCAATTCGACTGTTTAGAATATGCTCGCGTCGCGTCGTTTTAAACTAGGTAATTGTTAAACTATCTATTTCCTAGTGTGTACTTTTTGTGAAAATAATAAAACATTTAATCTAACCGTCTTAGGCATAAGTTTTTTGGAGTTTTGGCGGGAAAACGGAAAAATCATGTCTTTGCATTCTATTATTTACTTAAAAAGTGTTTTTTCGTGAATTAATGATTAAACATGGTGGTGTTTTATTCATTGAGTGTTGAATTACATGCGCAAGTGTGGGCAAGTGATATAATGTGATGAAACATGTCTTTTCGTGTTGTTTTCAAAACTCCGTAGAAGCTCATAGTAAAGTCGCCACAACTTTACCAGGGCACGACCTAGATCTCGACTATGACTAATTTCGTGAGACTGACTGTGATTTCATGACATATTTGACTTGATTTTAATTAAAAAAACTTGAAAATTCTTAAACTTGACACTGGCAGAATGCACAACGTGCGATTCCAATAAATAAGAAAAAAACAAAACAAAAGTTTCGAATTACGAATTGAATTTGAAGAAAAGAAGACACACCTTTTAACTTAAAAAGGTTTAAAAAACGTTTTAGTGTTTTATGCATAATACGAAAAGTCACACTAACCATACCACACCTCTTGTTGACACTAATCAGTCTGAGGTTCAACGGCTGCAATCCTATATGTACAGTAGGTGGCAGCACCGTCGTCTCCTTGCCCTCTTTCGTCGTGACCGTGAGGGGCTCCGGAGGTATTGTGATGATCTTGTTCACCGCCACCGTGGAAGACATTAGGCTAGGAACCCGTTTCATGATTTCTAAAAAAAAGAGATAGAGAATGAGGATGAAATGTATTCATCTTGACCTGGGTACAAGGGATGATCCAAACGGTTTAAATATAACAAAGAGCTAGGAGATTTATAAGATACCGCTAAAATTTGTTTCTTTTTGCATAATAACCATGTAATTTTTTTTTTACAAAATTATCTGATAAGCGATATTATCCCATAAGATCCACATATAAACACAAATTAATCGTACCAACCTCAAAACTTGAAATACATAGCTCGGGGCCATGCTCGATGGCAATTAAAATATTTAACAAACTTCCTGTTCAGATTAAAGACATGGAAGATGAGGCTAAATTTGTAAAAGTGCTTAAAGAAATGCTAGTCAAGAAATGTTACTATACTATACATTAGACGAATTCTTTACAGATAAATGTATTAACAACGGAATAGAATGAGCCGCTCCGCACAATATTGCTATACCCCAATGGGTTCATTATGTCGTTACCTCCATAAATTGTGCTAAATAAGATCTGCATGTATTATATAAGTTACATAATGTTTGCAATAAAATATTGAGTATTGAGTATTGAATATTGAGTATTGAGTATTGAAATGAAACTTTTAAACTTTCGCGATTTGAACACATAAAAAAAAAAAAAAAAAATTATTTGTGCGCGATTAAGTCCCGGTTATAAACATAATAACCATGTAATTTCTCATTCGTCGTCGTCAGCCATAAAACGTCCACTGCTGGACGAAGGTCTTTATAGAGGGGTGTTACCATAGCCCCACGCTTGGCAGGCGGCTTGGGGATCGCAGAATGCTCACCACCGTTAGCCAAGAGAACGCTGCTGCCCGTCCTCCGGTGGTTCTGGTTGTAGTTTAAGGACATACCCAGGTCCTCAGGAATTTCTCATTATTTAATCTTTATTTAATGTATTTTTTATAGTTATTCTTGTGTATTTCATTGAAAAAGAATCGATCCCAAAGAGAGCATAGGATAATACTATGTGGGGAACTTGGCCTATGGCCCATGTGCCCCTCCCAGAATTAACTCCTGGATCCGCCCTTGCCTCGGTATGTCCTAAAACTGCATCCAGAACCACCAGAGGGCGGGCAGCCAGAGTCTTCTCGGTTAACGGTGTTGAGCATTCTGCGATCCCCAAGCCGCCTGCCAAGCGTGGGGATTATGGCAATCCATCTCTAAGGGAGGATCCTAAAGGGGGAGGCTTTCCAGCAGTGGGCGTCTTCTGGCTGACGATGAGATGTGATATATTCATTTTTATAAATGTGCTCAGCGTATGGGCAAGCTGGAGTAACAGTGAGCCGGTCTTATTTGTCACAGAACCGACTTGGGATACAAATGTTCTTGAGTGGAGACCACCACAGAGTAATAGAAGCATAGGTGTTATCAAAGGATTTTTCCATAGAAGGACGCGTGATCGTGCGGGGAGGTGTAGGGTTGGCGGGAGCAGCGGTAAATTCCGCACATGGTGCTGCCATCTAGCAGAATTCAGGATAAGTTTTTTGAGAAGTGCTTTATCGACAAAATGGATGACTCTTTTAAACGCTAGATTTACTAGTAGTGGCGCCATCTCCGGAGTTAGTTAAAAACATCAAGAAAAGTTACATATTGGTTTGTTTATGAAACCACAAAAAACACAAATAAAATTACTTATGAATGAAATGAGACGCCAATCATGTCATCGGGATGTTTGCCTCGATAATCAGGATCAATTTGGAATCAATGACACTTATAAAATCGTTTGCGCCAATCACAGACGTTGACAGCTTGAATGAACGTTATTCCGGCCAATGATAAAAATGATAAAAATCAACACAGTATTCGTAGGCTACTACCACATAGACCGCGTAATTATTATAATCATTATTACTTATGCTTCACCTGCGTTACGCTTAACGTCTAATTATCGAAATAGTTAACGTGCAATAAATGATGCATTAAGCAATGCGCTACATGGGTGGCCACACTAACATTTGACTTTGACTATCGCCTAACGTCTAACGACGGTAATAATGCCACTAGCATATTAGCGCGCGAACAGCCACCACATACCACCGGCCATAACTGCGTACTGTATCATATACCGCGCTAAAGAATGGCATTACACACAGGTAAAGCTCTAGCATAACAGATAACAGACGCATATAGTTGGGTAGCGTAGATCATGACGAACTGCTATGTGACCAACGAGAGAGAAAGCGATAAAGATAATATTGCCCTCCGTTTTGCACTCATCATCATCATCAGCTCGGAGAAGTCCACTGCTGAACGAAGGCCTCCCCCTTAGACCGCCAGTTGCATCCACCGGTTGCCCGCGACTTTTTAACGTTTTGCACTCGTTGACCCACAATAGGGTAGATGACTGATGTTTATATCGTTGAAACCAATAGCTTTGATGAAGAATTTAAGTAAATATTGTATGTTAATTGAAAAAATAATTTAAATCTGTTAATAATGTTCTGATATATGAGCGTTTAAAGTTTTTGTTAGAGACAACTCTGTCCTTTTCCCACAAAACAAAAAAATGACGTCACGCCTTACCCGACGTACCGTTTGCACCATTGACATGCACCATCAGTGGTGCAGATGCAACTGCTTTGTATCGTTTGCACCACTCAAATTAATACAGAATAGAATTTATCTGGCGTACAGAGAAGTGACGTCACGATTTGCTGTTTCGCCTCTCTGTCGAGCATGATATTAAAATGCTTATAACTTGCTTAGTTTTGATCAGATTTTCATTTTCTTTTCATTAATCAGCTATATTTATGGGCCACGTTTTAATAGGACAATAAAAAAAACCAGTCATCTAGCCTATTGTAGTAATCGCACCTTTGTTCATAGACGCTGCTCAATGCCAGCAATCTGTTGACCCTAACGATACTTAATAGTTACTAACAGATAAATCGATGTCATATTGAAACATCATTCTCTACCATTTCACGTCTCAGCCGACGTATGCGAGAATATATCCTAAACGTTCGAGCGCTAGGTTAGTATTGCTTCACAGCTGCGCACGACCGCATAATTTATTATCTAATAATTGTAATGAGCTGTGGCCTTGCAACTACAAACAGTCAAGCAGATGTAACAACTTGTAATAACAATGTTTACCCCCGTAGCCAGGGGGGGCGGGGGGGGGGGGGGGGCATTGAGGGACCATAGGGTATTGTCCCTCCTTAAAACCTTAAAATAAGTAAAGTACTGTGAAGCGCCCTACCTGTAACAACAGCTGCCCTACCTTAAATTCAGGTCTAGCTACGGCCCTGTACCAATTATTAATTAATAATTTATCGCTAAGCACCTAACGATGTCTTCCGGCTGCCTCACTTGAGAACCAGTTACTAAGCCAAGCTAGATGTATTACCATCTTCGGAAACAGCTTAATTTAGCCGCGAAGCTGTGGTCCGACGCCTAACCTGATAAAAACACCACTGAAAGAAAACACCATGCAAACAAAATATTTTAGTGGTAGGTAGGTAGGTTATTCAACCCCCAAGCAGTAGTGTGCAAGCTGTGAAATTACTGGACATGAAGAGATTTGACATCTAATATCTCAGGGTGACGAGCGCAGTGAAATGCGGTGCAGGATTTTGTTCCCAACTTCAGAATTCTGCTACTATTATGGGCAGGCGTGATGCTTACCACCAGGCGGACGTCTTACCACAGAATAAATAATAGTACTCCGTACAGAAAGTTAACTCTGCAAAGGAATTGAAATAAATAAGGTCTCTATCTACTAGGCAATAAAGTAGCAATTCAACTCGCACAGCGCTGGATACCGCTCGCTATATTCACCTAGATATACCGCTCTCTTTCTATCACGTATGCATAGTTACGTGCGACGAGGCTAGCGTGCGGGCGGCGACTGACTTTCACTTTGCATTCTCCACCCGGGACGGAGCGCCGGCCGAACATACCTAAACTGCGGAGTGACACCCCCCTGGTCTTACTCGTCTCGTAAGGAGTGCCTTAGCATTAAAAAAAAATGAAAAAAGTCTTACCGCTCTCAGCCAAAAACCAGAACGCCTTACAGAACTCGATGCTCGCCGACTGGGATATGTTGACTATCCTTCTGGCTCTCATCTCTGGGTCGATTAGGTACTGGCCCCCGGTCCACACGGAGCTGATCAGGTTGCCGTGGCAGTAGTACGCCTCCGAGAACCCCGCCATGCATATAGATATGCCTTTTAGTATGCCGCGCATAGACGGTAGGAACTGGAAGGAAAGTCAGATTTAAAAAGGCATGTAATCGTGTCAAGACTTCACGGACTGTATTTTATAGCGTTTGATTTGAGTGTAGGGTTGCCAGATGATAATTTGATTAATAAGGGCTGATGAGTTTAATAAGGACCACTTTTTTTAAAATAGGACGGCATTCGCAATAATAGCGAGATTTTCCTTATTTCAATCAAATTTAGCAGTGCTGCCAATTTTGGCTAGAAAATCTTGATTTTTCAACAAATTGTTATTAAATAATAGTTCCCGCTTAATACGGGGGGATTGCCATAATCCCCACGCTTGGCAGGCGGCTTGGGGATCGCAGAATGCTCACCACCGTTAACCGAGAGGACGCTGCTGCCCGTCCTCCGGTGGTTCTGGACGCAGTTTTAAGGTCTAATTTAAATTTCATAGCGGCTGAAATATCAAGGTCACTTTAAGGGGTATCGTATCTCACCTGAAACCCCAAACATCTGCCATAGAAACAGTACTGGTTAATGGTATCCGCCTGTGAGAACAGCTCCTCAGGAGTATGCGGTTCAGAGGGGAAGAGCTCTCCTTGCGGCGCCCACGAGAGCAATGTGTGCAAGTGATGCAGGCATGTGCCTAACGACGCTAGCAGCTGCCCGCATGATTCTACCTCTCTGTAACAAAAGGATAGAAGTGTTTTTACAATGGCAACAAAATCTATTGATTAATAATAAAAAATACAAAAATAACGGTGGACATTTTTCACACAGCGCCATCTAGCCCCAAACTAAGCAAAGCTTGTAAAATGGAAATCAGATAGCTGATAGAATACTTATATACTTATTTTTTGTAAATACATACTACACCCAGCCACAGAACAAAAATCTATGTTCGTCACATGTTTGCCCTGGGTGGGGATCGAACTCACACCCTACAGCTCTGAAGGCAGACATGCTACCAACTGAGCTATAAGGCAGATCACTAATGGTACCTATACCTTCTCTCGCCTAATATACACTTGGTAAAGCGCAAGCGCAAAGTTACCGACATAGCTCGGAAGGTTTGCAAGTTGAAGTGGCGCAGGGCAGGCCACATCGCTCGTAGAACTGACAACCGATGGGGAAGAAAGCTTCTTGAGTGGCGACCACGAACCGGAAGACGCAGCGTATGCGTGGCCTCCCACTAGGTGGACCGACGACATTGTAAAAGTCGCGGGCAACCGGTGGATGCAAGTGGCAGGTTGTCGTACAGTGTGGCGGTCTAAGGGGGAGGCCTTCGTTCAGCAGTGGACGTCTCCGGGCTGATGATGATGATGATGATGAAAGCGCAAGCACTGCCGGTTTTAGTTAGTTGGGTCTTTTTAACTCAATGAATTGACGAGACGAGCGAGACGTTCGCCTAGTAGTAAGCAACATGCTAGCAGTGCCAGAATTGTGAAATCAAAATGTACATACAATAAAACAACACAAAAATATGTGAATAAATGTACACGTGTGCGAATGTAAACGTGTATCTGTAAATGTACAGCTAGTTTATGTAATTTGGGCCAATATTGATCTATCGATGTCCCTGCACACACAGTCCACATGTTATAGCGTAATGAGGTCACAATATCTCTAATACGGCGAATTTTTGAACTTACAATTCGCATCGAATATTTTTATACCGTGTTTTGTTATTTGGTATCAAAAGAATCGGAAGATCGCAACGAGCCCATTCTTAATACCTATGTATGTAAAATAAAATGTTTGTGTCAGTCAAAAATATGGGTAGACGTAAGGAAGCTACTAATCTACTGCGCCACTAGAAGTTTTGTTAAGCGTGTGTAATAAATAAATAAATAAGAAGGTATAAGTACCAAAAAAATACGCTTTTAAAAAAAATACAACCGACTTCAACTTCGAATATTTGGAGACATCTTTATATTTTCTAGTAATTTTGATTTAAAAACCAAACTACTAAACCGATTTCGATAAAATTTATATGGGACAATCTCTGAAGTATTACCTACCAAACAAAAAAAGAATAATCAAAATCAGTTCATAATTGGCGGAGTAATCGCGTAACATATTTTTTTTTTAAACAGTCGAATTGAGAACCTCCTTTTTTGAAGTCGGTTGAAAATGATACAAACTAATTGTTACCACAATACCTACAGTTAAAATATTTCCGTATATTTTAACGGCTTTAAATTAACCAGTGACAAAACTCAACCGCTAGTCTGTACGCCAATTATGCGGTGCCAGACTGCCAATTGTACGCTCTTGCATACCTATTAGCTATTATACGAAACTATCTATAGCTATGTACTTATCTAGCATCGATGTTGACTGGTTATGTTAAGGCTCTTATTGTCACGTCCACAATTTATCTAGCTGGCACATTTCATATTTTTTGAAGTGATTGAGTGGTAATTGTGTTCCATCTAGCTATCAAAACATTATAAATGTTTGTCTTGTTTTGTTCTAATTTGACAAAGAAGAACGAGCGTCTAAGCTCGCGGTCACGTTTAGACTATTATCAACCGACTTCAAAAAAGGAGGTTCTCTATTCGACTGTATATTTTTTTTGTATGTATGTTACGCGATTACTCCACCAATCATGAACTGATTTTGATGATTCTTTATTTGTTTGGTAGGTAATACTTCAGAGGTGGTCCCATATACATCTTATCGAATCCGTTCAATATTTTGGTTTTTAAATCAAAATTATCTGAAAATATGAAGATGTCATCCAGCAGGCCTAACATGCGCACCGCGAGAAAATTTTCTCGATTCTACAAAACAGGACAAGGCTACGAATCTGTATAAGTTTGTCTCGTTTTCGCACGACATAAAGACACGACAAAATTTTCTCGCGGTGCGCATGTTAGGCCTGCTGGATGACATCTTCATATTTTCAGATAATTTTGATTTAAAAACCAAACTATTGAACGGATTCGATAAGATGTATATGGGACCACCTCTGAAGTATTAGGTAGGCTGTAGGGCAGGTATTCGAAGTTGAAGTCGATTGTAAAAAAGGCGTATTATATTTTACACTATTTGGAAAACGAACGAATAAAATAAAAATATAGTATATATTATAGATTATTGTAGACAATCGTCATAAGAAGTTTTAACTCATATTTATACGCTGACATGCTAACTTTCGTCTTTTCTACCTTTATCGTCACTTGTGTGTGATATGGATAAGTTGTTTTAAGAGTAGACAAGTTGGTCACTTCTCCATAGAAACGCGGTGTTATTACTACTCCACTATGTAATTTTGTAGGTCCAAGACTAAGTATTATATCGATTAATCTCTTTATTATCTAGGATTGTAAATTATTACAAAAGTAAAAAGATAATAAACATGAAAGTTATGAGCCAAGAAACATCTTGTATTTTAGCTCAATTTTAACGCCACTTTGGACGTAAATAAATAACATAAGGAATACGAAAACTCTAAAATAATTTATCTAGCGGCATAGTTTAGTCCATACACATTTCAAATAACTTAACTTGGAATAAATTAACTCAGAGTTTATTCAACCACATTACTGCAGCCAAAGGTCGACAAAAATAATTGCGCGCTCATTTATCTTTCTTTCTCCCTTTCCCACAGTTTGTTTGATGAAGAGAGCATGCTTTTTAGCCGCGCCCACCGATGAGTTCGAGCCGTCAACTTGTCGATCCTTAAGTTCCAATGGTTCCAATGGCGTACACAGTTCTTTCTGTTTAACCTAATTAATTTTATCAACACTTTGATTGACAGATTGACATTTGACTATGGCCGAATCGACGATGAGCCACCTAGCGGAAAACACTGTGTGGATCCCCATTACTTGCTGAAAAATAGGACATGACAGAGACATGACTACAGTAGACCTAGATTTTATTATTAAAAATATTGCTCTAGAGGCATTATCCATGAAGAAACTAGGGGAATACATTTGTATGGAGAATCGCAGACCGTGTTCCCTCTTAAACCATAACAAAATAGTGTTAAAGTGAGTTTTCAATTGGTTTCCAATGCGACTGCTATCGGCAGCCACTTAACTGGCTCTGATTACTATCGGTTATATAAGTCGGTTTTCAGCTGTTGTGGTTGACGAATCATGACGAAAGCGCTTTTATTTTAGTTTCACTTCCCGGTGTATTATTATTGTAGTTATAACAGTCTAACCCAAGTTACCGACATAGCTCGCAAGGTTTGCAAGTTGAAGTGGCAATGGGCAGGCCACATCGCTCGAAGAACTGACAACCGATGGGGAAGAAAGGTTCTTGAGTGGCGACCGCGAACCGGAAGACGCAGCGTAGGAAGGCCTCCCACTAGGTGGACCGACGACATTGTAAAAGTCGCGGGCAACCGGTGGATGCAAATGGCAGGTTGTCGTACAGTGTGGCGGTCTATGGGGGAGACCTTCGTTCAGCAGTGGACGTCTCCGGGCTGATGATGATGAACAGTCTAAGAGATTTTTATTTTTATCAATTATTACCGCATTAGGAACAGCATACTGCGCTACAAACTCAAATCGTTGACGTTGGTCAAAAAGCAGCCGAACTGAAGTGGAAGTGGCCGGACATGTCTGCCGCATGTCAGACGATCTGTGGGCAAAGCTCACAACACAGTGGGCTCCACAGACCGGTGGACGTGCCGGCAGGCCCAGGCGGAGATGGCGGGATGAACTGGACTCCTATTGTACCGACTGGGCTCATAAAGCTTTAAACCGAGGAGGATAGAGAGGCCTTTGCGCGTGTTTTTTTTTATCGAACCAAAATCAATCGGGTTTTGGAACTTTAACGATGCGCCTACATTTTGTAGAGAAGGGCTCATAAAGCTTTAAACCGAGAAGAGTGGAAGGAGGATATAGAGGCCTTTGCGCAGAGGCTTTAGAGGCTTTTTTTGCTTTGGGACGGTTGTTTTTTTTTTCTTTTTTTATCAAACCAAAATCCATCGGGTTTTGGAACATTAACGATGCGCCTAAATTTTCTAGAGATGTGGCTAAATGGACGAGAAGACAAAATAAAGCTTGCTAACATTGAGTGATTGACAACTGATGATGATACTTTGCAAAATTGCAGACGCAAAACTACAACGAACAACACATAACCAAGGCTAATATTCGTGGGTCGAGGTTAGTCTTATCTTTTTTTTTATCTTCCCACGCTTTTGAATTAAAAAGATCTGCGATTCTGTAAAAATGCAGACAATTTGCTTTTAAAATATTGACTAGCAGAGCCCGGGGGTTTCACCCGCTATTCTAAAGGAGCCGTATATTTTTCCGGGATAAAACAGTTTTTTTTTACATTCAAGTGACAATATGAGCAACACGTTCGCCTGATGGTAAGCGTCACGCCTGCTACTAGCAGTAGCAGTGCCAGAATTGTGAACTTGCGGACACAATCTTGCGCTGCACAGCACTGCGCTCGTCATCCTGAGTTAAATCTCTTCATACCCAGTAATTTATAATTGCCCTTCAAACCGGAACACAGTAATGCTTGCACACTACTGCTTGGCGGTTGAATAACTGGCAAAGGTATGGTACTTCCCCAGGCGGACTCTGCAGTAGAGTCCTACCACGCAGTATCCCTTCAAAATTTCACTCTTTATCCGTTACGCAGTTACAGTGTGAAGAACAGACATACATACACGCACATACTCGCAAACCCGTCAACTGTCGCATTTATAATATAAGAGTGAGTGAGAGTCGGTTATTTAATCGTGATACAGACAGATAGTTAAATGTTAATTTATTTATAACTAGCTTTTGCCCGCGGCTTTGCCCGCGTAGTAATGTTGAATACTGGAATTCGGTTAAATCGGGGCCCAACTCAATTGAATCACTAAAATACGTATATTATTGCATTTTTTCCAAGCCGCTTGCAAGTCTTTAAGTTTTCTTGAGGATGACCAAATTTGGCATGTCGCGTTTGCAATACTTACTTCAAAACAAAGCCGTCTTGTTGAATTTTAAACAGACAGACAGATGGACATGACAAACTTAAAAGAATTCCTCGTAGTACTACGGAACCCTAAAAACTGTCTGCTAATGACGCTATAGTTGCCGGGGCCTTTGACCCGAAAGATTACAATATTTCTTTGTAGACAACGTTTTTGATTTTTTTGTTGGAAGGTGCTAAAATAGCCAGGCTTTCAGGGGAGCTAACTCGCGAGCAAGCCACATAGAACTGACCATGCGAAAAACAGTCCTGCCTTAAATCAATACCAGCGTATTTTAAAGTTTGACCCTGAGCCTTATTGATGGTCATGGCAAAACAAACTTTTAGAGGAAATTGAAGCCTTTTGGAGTCATAAGGTAAGTCACTGGGAATCATGGGAATACGCGGCACAAACACTGTTTCGCCATGGGCACACCCAGTCAAAATGATGGCCTCAACCAGATTACGATGCAGCATTTTTACTTGTAACCTGGTTCCATTACACAATTTGGGTGGTCTTAAATTCCGAAGGAGCATGACGGGTGTACCCTTTTTCAGGATAAGCCTCTGATATGGTAGCCCCGCTGGTCTTAATGAATTTAAAAACTCAACTGGATAGTTTACAGCATCATCATTATTGCATACCGTATCAACAGAGCCAATGAAATGAAATAAGCTTAAGCAGAAAAAGTATGATAACAAAGAACGTAAAAAGATTACCAAAATATCGCAAGAATAACGAAACTTCGATAAAATACAGTGCTGCACTGATCGCTTAGGTAGACTCGGTGTGGGTTGGAGTGGGGCGCGCTCGAGGTACAGCGCGTCATATTCGGGTTTTAACGTATCTGAGCCGACGCGGGATGGACGTTTCGAAAGCGCTGTGCTTGGTGCGTGCACCGGATCAAGTACATGTTTTTAAAATATTTATCTTCTTACGCATAAACACTCGATTAGCTAATCTATAAATATAACATTTTTTTTCAAATGAAAAACTGACCCGTGGCCTTCCAGTTTTGAAATTGTTTGAAAATTCTGAAACATGTTTATGTTTACTTTATCTTATCTCTTAAGTCAAAAAACTTAACAGCCTTAAATGAATGGTTTCGGCAAAATGGTATTTTAATGATACATTGAACCCCTTGCGAATTTATCAAAATCGTTGCTGAGTGTGCGTTTCTCTGCATCAGCCCTTAACACTAATGGTATATCGGCCTACCTTGATTGGGCTATATTCACTACGCTGGCCCAGTGCAGGTTGGCGATTCACATACACTATCGTATTTCTTCTCCTGAAATATGAAGGTTTCCTCATGATGTTTTCCTTCACCGAAAAGCCAGTGGTATTATCCATGCGTAAGTTTCAAAGAACTAATTGGAACGGGCTCGCCCGAGTTCGAACCCGCGACCCCAAGAATGTGAGTCGAGCTTGATCTCACTGAAGCTACCACAGCTTGAGCTGAGTGTAAGTTTACACCACTCAAAATTTAGTTTAGGCATTTAAAAGTAAGTTAATTTAATATTAAAAATTAATTTAGCAGCTTAGGCTGTACAGTATCTATAATACGAGGGCTACACTAAAAGTATCGGGAATGGAATATTTCCACTGTTTCTGTCATATTAAAATCTTTTTAATTGAAAACTCCTTGGTTTTAAAAATCGAATACCATTTATTTATTTAAAAAAATATTCTCGGTCTTGTCACAAGGTTTTGTCAAACTTGTTTAGTCGTTGAGAAAATGGAATTGACTCGAGAAAATTCAAGAGCGATGATTTATTATGACTTTCGAAGTGGTTTAACACAAAAACAGTGTGTTGACCGGATGATTTCTGCATTTGGTGATAAAGCCCCATCCAAAACCACAATTTATCGCTGGTTTGCTGAATTTCAACGTGGACGTGTCAAGCTCAGTGATGATCCCCGTCAAGGTCGTCCAAAAACTGCAGTCACCCAAGAAAACGTTGATGCTGTGCGTAAGCTGATTGAGGAAGATCGACATGTGACATACCGCGAAATTCAGGCAACTTTAGACATTGGCATGAGTCAAATACAAATAATCTTGCATGAAAAATTAGGTGTAAAAAAGTTGTTTTCCCGATGGATACCGCATTCGCTCTGTGAAGAGCAAAAAGCGGCTCGCGTTACTTGGTGCGTCAGAACTCTCGAAAGATTCCACGCAGGATCCTCAAATGCTGTATACAACATCGTATCAGGTGACGAATCCTGGATATACGCGTACGAACCCGAAACAAAAAACCAGTCACGAGTTTGGGTGTTCGAAAATGAGTTAAAGCCAACAAAAATTGTTCGTTCACGGAGTGTTGCAAAAAAAATGGTGGCCACGTTTGTCTCCAAAACCGGCCGTGTTACGACTATTCCTCTTGAGGGACAAAGAACGGTTAATGCAGAATGGTATGCTAGCATTTGTTTGCCACAGGTCGTTTCTGAACTCCGTAAAGAGAACTGCAACCGCCGCATCATCCTCCATCACGACAATGCGAGTTCTCACACCGCGCACAGAACAAAAGAGTTTTTAGAGCAAGAAAACATAGAATTATTGGACCATCCGCCGTACAGCCCCGACCTAAGCCCTAATGATTTCTATACTTTCCCTAAAATAAAGAATAAATTGCGTGGACAGAGATTTTCATCACCTGAAGAAGCTGTGGACGCCTACAAAAAGGCCATTTTGGAGACCCCAACTTCCGAATGGAATGGTTGCTTCAATGATTGGTTCCATCGTATGGAAAAATGTGTCAAATTTCGCGGAGAATACTTCGAAAAGCAATAAATATATTTTTAAATAGTAATGTTGTGTCACTTCCTTGATTCCCGAAATTTTCAGTGCCGCCCTCGTAATTATGTCCGTCAAACAGTCGTCTGCGTGGACCTACAAAAAAATAGCCTATGTCCGTTTCCGAACCTTATGCTATAACTACCTATCCAAAAATGCAGCTCCATCTGTTCAGCCGACCAATAAATACGCCCATCCCCGTCCCCATTCCCAGCCTCATCCCTATAAGCGCCCCCTTCCCCATCCCCATCCCGATACCAAATGTCATTTTAATATGAACACGCCCATCCCCGTCCACATCCCCGTTCCCTCTCTCATCCCCACCCCGAACCCCATCCCATCCCCACCCCCATCCCGATTTCAACTTTCATCTTAATATGGACACGGCCATCCCCGTTCCCAGCCTCATCCGCATCCCATCCCCACCTGTCCCAACCAAATCCCCACCATCCCCATCCCCATCCCATCCCCATCCCCATCCCGATACCAATTGTAATCTTAATATTAACATGCCGATCTCCGTCCCGTCTCCGTTCCCAGTATCATTCCCACCCCCACCCCCGTCCCCATATCTATCCCCATCCCTATACCAAATTTCATTTTAATATGTACAGCCGTTACAAAGTTAAGGAGAAACAAACGTACTATCACTAAAACTTAGTTTTTTTTTAATACTAACGGGAGCTGATTTGGAAAAACCTGTGACACCCGTATCTTCTTATTTTTATAGTAGAATACGTATACCAAGTTTTGTATCAATCGAACCAGAGAATAAAAAGTTTCATACAAACTTTAACACCCCATTTAACCCCCTTCGGGGTTGATTTTCGAAAAATCCTTTCTTAGTGGGCGTTTACACCTCTCCAAAAACATACCCTCCAAATTTCAAGTCTCTACGTTTAGCGGTTTGGGCTGTACGTTGTCTATATGTCAGTCAGTCAGTCAGTCAGTCAGTCAGGACATAGCTTTTTATAGTTATAGATTAATATAAACACGCCCATCCCCGTCCACATCCCCGTTCCCTCCCTCATCCCCATCCCGAACTCCATCCCATCCCCACCCCCATCCCGATTTCAACTTTCATCTTAATATGGACACGCCCATCCCCGTTCCCAGCCTCATCCACATCCACATCCCATCCCCACCCCATCTCCACCCCATCCCCATCCCCATCCCGATACCAATTGTAATCTTAATATTAACATGCCTATCTCCGTCCCGTCTCCGTTCCCAGTATCATCGCCACCCCCACCCCCACCCCCATCCCCACATCTATCCCCATCCCTATACCAAATTTCATTTTAATATGTACAGCCGTTACAAAGTTAAGGAGAAACAAACGTACTATCACTAAAACTTAGTTTTTTTTTAAATACTAACGGGAGCTGATTTTGAAAAAACTGTGACACCCGTATCTTCTTATTTTTATAGTAGAATACGTATACCAAGTTTTGTATCAATCGAACCAGAGAATAAAAAGTTTCATACAAACTTTAACACCCCATTTAACCCCCTTCGGGGTTGATTTTCGAAAAATCCTTTCTTAGTGGGCGTTTACACCTCTCCAAAAACATACCCTCCAAATTTCAAGTCTCTACGTTTAGCGGTTTGGGCTGTACGTTGTCTATATGTCAGTCAGTCAGTCAGTCAGTCAGTCAGGACATAGCTTTTTATAGTTATAGATTAATATAAACACGCCCATCCCCGTCCACATCCCCGTTCCCTCCCTCATCCCCATCCCGAACCCCATCCCATCCCCACCCCCATCCCGATTTCAACTTTCATCTTAATATGGACACGCCCATCCCCGTTCCCAGCCTCATCCACATCCACATCCCATCCCCACCCCATCTCCACCCCATCCCCATCCCCATCCCGATACCAATTGTAATCTTAATATTAACATGCCTATCTCCGTCCCGTCTCCGTTCCCAGTATCATCGCCACCCCCCACCCCCACCCCCATCCCCACATCTATCCCCATCCCTATACCAAATTTCATTTTAATATGTACAGCCGTTACAAAGTTAAGGAGAAACAAACGTACTATCACTAAAACTTAGTTTTTTTTTTATACTAACGGGAGCTGATTTTGAAAAAACTGTGACACCCGTATCTTCTTATTTTTATAGTAGAATATGTATACCAAGTTTTGTATCAATCGAACCAGAGAATAAAAAGTTTCATACAAACTTTAACACCCCATTTAACCCCCTTCGGGGTTGATTTTCGAAAAATCCTTTCTTAGTGGGCGTTTACACCTCTCCAAAAACATAACCTCCAAATTTCAAGTCTCTACGTTTAGCGGTTTGGGCTGTACGTTGTCTATATGTCAGTCAGTCAGTCAGTCAGTCAGTCAGGACATAGCCTTTTATAGTTATAGATTAATATAAACACGCCCATCCCCGTCCACATCCCCGTCCACATCCCCGTTCCCTCCCTCATCCCCATCCCGAACCCCATCCCATCCCCACCCCCATCCCGATTTCAACTTTCATCTTAATATGGACACGCCCATCCCCGTTCCCAGCCTCATCCACATCCACATCCCATACCCACCTGTCCCCACCAAATACCCACCCCATCCCCACCCCATCTCCACCCATCCCCATCCCGATACCAATTGTAATCTTAATATTAACATGCCTATCTCCGTCCCGTCTCCGTTCCCAGTATCATCGCCACCCCCACCCCCACCCCCATCCCCACATCTATCCCCATCCCTATACCAAATTTCATTTTAATATGTACAGCCGTTACAAAGTTAAGGAGAAACAAACGTACTATCACTAAAACTTAGTTTTTTTTTTAATACTAACGGGAGCTGATTTTGAAAAAACTGTGACACCCGTATCTTCTTATTTTTATAGTAGAATACGTATACCAAGTTTTGTATCAATCGAACCAGAGAATAAAAAGTTTCATACAAACTTTAACACCCCATTTAACCCCCTTCGGGGTTGATTTTTCGAAAAATCCTTTCTTAGTGGGCGTTTACACCTCTCCAAAAACATACCCTCCAAATTTCAAGTCTCTACGTTTAGCGGTTTGGGCTGTACGTTGTCTATATGTCAGTCAGTCAGTCAGGACAAAGCCTTTTATAGTTATAGATAGAAGAAGAAGATAGATAGATATAAATGTTCATTTATTTATAAATAAATATAATAAATAAAAATATTTGATATATTCATGGGAAGAGACGACGAAATAAACGTGAGAGATATATACGTAAAAAATTCTAAATAATTATGCGATCGACCTTGTGAGTACGTGATATCTTTAGGTACGTTTTGATTAAATGCCAATTGGGTCAGAGAAGTTATAATCTACGAAAGAACATGTTCTCAGACATTCTTTTTAGACTGAATATTTATTTAAAGCGAATTAACAAATTAAAAATAAATGTCGGTTATCCTTATGGTCTGCTCAAAGGTTTTCCTTCTGCCTTTGCAACGAAGTAATATATTAATTTACGTGCCTGAGGGGCACGCGCACAAGCGAAACGAACCACTTCCTCCCCGCAGCGGCACGTAAAATCGTATACTAACCACGGGAGCAAGTAAAGAAGCCTCAGATCTCATGTATGTCACACTCGGCTTCGCCTCGGGAGATAATATACCTACATGAGATCTGAGACATTATTTACGTTTACTCCCTAGGTGAGTAATCTATTATTATATTCGTCACAACATTTAACAGGATATTCAATGATTTAGCTACTATTTCACATTGCAATTAAAACTAACATATTTGATGATGATTATTTTGTGCCTGTTTCATCATACCATCATCAAAATCAGCCTATCACAGTTTACTGCTGGATAATGGAAATGCCTCTCCCGAAATACAATCACTGCCAGCTATTTTACGTATCTCTTCACTCCATCTAGTATTAGCCTGTGCTGTTGATTTAGGTACTTGAACTATAACCGCGTTTTTATGAGTCATTAGGGGCTGTCAAATTTCATCACCACGGCACACCATCGAAGCTATTGGCGAAAGAGTGAGTATCGCGATGGAAGACGGAAGATATAACCCTGTTTGATCATACAGATAGGGGGGAAATGAATACACCAAGCAGCATTTCAGTTCACGACTTAGCTCCTGATTTTTGAGTCACATTGATGTCGAGGGCGCGTCGGGACAGCGTAGACAACTAAATCCATTTTGTTTAAATGCTAGACTGTTTATTTTTTTGGCCATAGCTCAAACTTAACCTGGTGGTAATGACGGTGTAGTCGAATATGGTACACATTTATCCTGGCATGGTAAGAGGCCGCGGGAACACACCTATATTATTGTGCCAGATTTTCAACGGGAGTGTGGTGGAACAACCTAGGCTGTTGGGTTACCGATTCTAAATTCTAGGCTGGAAATATTAACTAAATTGGGCGTTATCTCGGCTTCATCGGCCATCGAAGCTCAGGGGTCAGTCCCCACCCCTTCGGTAGATAGCCCAAGATACGCCAATGGTCTAGACTAATACTACCGTGCTAAACTACGCTGTGCTCACTATTTTTTCGAACGCACTAACTACTGAGCTAATGAGGGCTTATCGCGTTTTAAAATCACTGTTAGAGGCGCTAGTGTAGAGTGAGGTCTCCGACCTCTAAAATCTCATATACCGTCACTATTTATTTGCCGGCTTTTACTCGTATGCACGTTTAATAGGAATATTTTGCAACGAGTCTTTCTCACGGGCTTAATTATAAATATTTTGCAATACTGGCGTCAATGAATATCAGTGGTTTAAAAACGAAGCTAAGAAAAGAGGTGGAAAATTAAGCGGGCTGAAAGAACAGCAATTTTTTAATAATAACAGTTTTTTTTAGGTTTTTTGCGCGTTTACTATTTGCAAATACACAACAAACGTCGGTAACAGCTATAATCTACTATACTTTAGGACCTTACTCGCCAGTGGCACTAGTGAGCATAGATTCTGTTTATCTTTAGAATAATAGGCTATATGCATGTGTTTTAATTATTAAAAATAATAGGACAAATGGAGTGGAAATGGACAAAAAAAATATTGAAATCAGCTAATAAAGTTCTGGAATATAAGCGTTCAAAGTTTTTGGGAGGGAGTCTGTCCCTTTCTAGCAAAACACGTGCTAGTATAGAATTTGTTTGGAATCGTGTTCTTTGACGTCATAACAAACTTAGTATAGTGCCCTCCCATGACATGAAACTAATATATTTCATCATCATCAGCCCGGAGACGTTCACTGCTGAACAAAGGCCTCCCCATTAGACCGCCACACTGTACGACAACCTGCCATTTGCATCGCCCGGTTGCCCGCGACTTTTACAATGTCGTCGGTCCACCTAGTGGGAGGCCTTCCTACGCTGCGTCTTCCGGTTCGCGGTCGCCACTCAAGAACCTTTCTTTCCCATCGGTTGTCAGTTCTTCGAGCGATGTGGCCTGCCCATTGCCACTTCAACTTGCAAACCCTGTGAGCTATGTCGGTGATTTTGGTTCTTCGGCGAATATCCACGTTCCGGATTTTATCGCGCAAAGTAACTCCGAGCATAGCTCTCTCCATTGCCCGTTGTGTGACTCAGAGTTTCTCCAAAAGGCCAGCAGTTAAAGACCGCGTTTCAGTTCCATATGGCTTCACTAGCAACACACACTGGTTGAAGACCCATGTCTTCAGATACTGCGGGATTTTGGAAGAGAAGATATTACGCAATTTCCCGAACGCTGCCCATCCGGATTGGATTCTTCGGGCGTCCTCTTTGTCGAAATTGGACCTACCTAACTGAACAATCTGTCCAAGGTAGTTGTAGTGGTCAATAACTTCGAGAGTATCGTTCCCAACAACAACCGGGCCGGGAACAACATGGACATTGGACGTGATCTTTGTCTTGTCCATGTTCATTTTAAGACCCACCTGTTGGGAAACGTTACTGAGGTCGCTGAGCATAGAGCTGAGTATTGCGTTTGAGACGGTTCATAATTACTCTCGAGAACAGCTTGTACACATGGCTCAGGAGTGAGATGGGCCTATAGTTCTTCAATAACGTGTTATCTCCTTTCTTGAAGAACAGCACCACCACACTTCTGTGCCATGCTTCAGGCGTAGTACCTTCGTGAATGACGGAATTAAATAACTTCTGGAGGACTAAAAGTACCGGTTAATAACTTCTATAAATTCTTCTAAAATAACTTTCTAATACATTTTTCAAATGTTTATAAATAACTTCGTTATTTGTGCACATATAAAAAAAAAACTTTCTATGATTTGTTTTGTTGCCAGTCAGCTTTTATGTGTGTCAATAACAAAAACACATGCTTATGCATATTCCCTATTGTTTGAAGATATAGGAAGTCACTTACTTCACAAAATGTCCTTTTCTGAAGAGCAGGGCATCTCTTCCTGTGCACACTTGTCGGCTGAGCTTCAAGCCGTGCAAGACACACGAATCTACGACGGATACGAATGACCGGTAGCCGTTCCCGGGGGATATGGCATCGAAATCGTACAGTGGCGCCACCTGAAATCAAACCAAAATCAGGGGAAGAACTTGATACTTGCTCATGTCATAACTATTTTCGATTAAAATTTTAATAGGTAATTATTATTAATAATTACTTTCAGAAAACATTCATATTTTGTTTCAGATTAAATTTATTATTAATTTCAGGTTTATTAACAATTCTGTGCAGATTACGGTATCAAGTTAGGCTTTTTGGGCACTTTTCCCTATTGGTACTCGAGTGTGACTGTGTAATCCTGCTGTAAATATCCTGATTTACAGCAGAATTACACAGGAAATTGTAGTATAATATCACGTTTGATTAAGATGAACTTCCGCAAAGTAAAGCCTGAATCAATATCATATTATTTAAAAACATTAGGACATAATCATCATTATATATTAATATCATTTTCATAAATTATTATAATAACTATAAAAGTATAATGTATTATAAGATTAAACCTTTGTATTTTCCCACTTATATACATTATAATTGTGGATTAGTTTAAAACCCAATGTATGAGGCATTTTTTTTTAATGATTAATCAAGAAGGTTTTTTTTAATGATTAATATACAATGTGTAACAAAAAGGTTCAACAATACTGAAAGGTATGTACTCATCATTGTGAAAACGTTTACTATGGGGCCAACCCTGAAATCGAGAAATAGAAATCAGCTGTTCCTTACAAAAAGTTCTGGACAAAATGTATGGAACAGCTGTTTTTTTCCCTCGATTTCGGGGTTGGCCCCATAGTAAAAGTACAACGCAAAAAACTCAAAAGGCAACACCCCTCTATTGGGAGGCCTTCGTCCAGCAGAGGACGTCTTAAGGCAGACAAAAAAAAAACGTTTATCCTGTTTACAAATAAAATTCATATCAAATGAATGGACTTAACAAATTAATTGATTGTTTGAGTCATCTTTCCCAAACCTAAGTCTGGAATTACTTTTGTGTAATGAAATCACTTAGCTATTACATGAATATACAATGTGTAACAAAAAGGTTCAACAATACTGAAGGGTATGTATGTACTCATCATTATGAACAACTTTTACTATTGGCCAACCCAGAATTCGTGAAAAAAAGCAGGTGTTCCATACATTTTGTCCAAGGTCAATTAACTTTTTGTATCATCATCATCAGCCCGGAGACGTCCACTGCTGAACGAAGGCCTCCCCCTTACACCGCCACACTGTACGACAACCTGCCACTTGCATCCACCGGTTGCCCGCGACTTTTACAATGTCGTCGGTCCACCTAGTGGGAGGCCTTCCTACGCTGCGTCTTCCGGTTCGCGGTCGCCACTCAAGAACCTTTCTCCCCCATCGGTTATGAGTTCTTCGAGCGATGTGGCCTGCCCATTGCCACTTCAACTTGCAAACCCTGCGAGCTATGTCGGTGACTTTGGTTCTTTGGCGAATATCCTCGTTCCGGATTCTATCGCGCAAAGTAACTCCGAGCTTAGCTCTCTCCATTGCCCGTTGCGTGACTCTGAGTTTCTCCAAAAGGCCAGCAGTTAAAGACCACGTTTCAGTTCCATATGTCATCACTGGCAACACACACTGGTCGTAGACCCTTGTCTTCAGACACTGACGGATTTTGGACGAGAAGATATTATGCAATTTCCCGAACGCTGCCCATCCGAGTTGGATTCTTTGGGCGACCTCTTTGTCGAAGTTGGATCTACCTAACTGAACAATCTGTCCAAGGTAGTTGTAGTGGTCAATAACTTTTAGAGTATAGTTCCCAACGTCAACCGGTACGGGCACAACATGGACATTGGACATGATCTTTGTCTTGTCCATGTTCATTTTAAGACCCACCTGTTGGGAAACATTACTGAGGTCGCTGAGCATAGTATTGAGGTCCTTCAGCGACTCTGCCATGATGACTATTTTATCGGCAAAGCGAAGGTGAGTGATGTATTCGCCATTAATGTTGATGCCGAATCCGTTCCAGTCCAAGAGCTTGAATACGTCCTCCAATGCGTTCGTGAACAGTTTCGGAGAAATAACATCTCCCTGTACAGTACATTGTGTAGTGATATAGAATGGAACCCTCACTGCGAATTAAACTTATACTTAGCCAATTTTATTACTGTTTTATTTCGGGATGGTTCTAGGTATACATCAACAGCCGCAAGACGTCCACTGCTGGACGAAGGCCTCTCCCTTAAAGGCCTCTCCCTTAAAGGGAGGTGTTGCCATAATCCCCACGCTTGGCAGGCGGCTTGGGGATCGCAGAATGGTTACCACCGTTAACTAAGAGGACGCTGCTGCCCATCCTCCGGTGGTTCTGGATGCAGTTTTAGGACATACCCAGGTCCAGGTATAATCACATCAAATTTGCTGCATTACCGTTGCGTTTTTATCTTACGAAAAAATCCTCTAAAAATGCGTTTCATATTGCATGCGGACCCGCTAATTTTGTTTGTATTATTTATTTCATCATGCTGTGAAAATACAGCCGGCTACCTATTACGGTTCTAAAGATACTGATCATAATAGGTTCGATGACAGACAGAGAGATAATGTAGGCTTAGTAATAGGGTCATGTTGGACGAGTGTCCAATTTTTGCGATTTCAGTTCAAAGTGAATAATCTGACACAAGGGTTTATTTTTACGGTTCCGTTACTATATGGAACCCTAAAAACGATAATTATATTTACTAAGTTGTGGTATTACAAGTTTTGTATCAGATTATTCCATTTGAAGTGAAACAGATTGCTTATCTCATATACTATTACAAACAGGTCAAGAGGCCCTCCAATATGGTAATTAATCACTAGATAAATGAATTAGTAATGCATACTTTGTCTTCAAACGCAGGTGGTTTGACTTGGACTTTGGAAAAGTGATATGCTGTGATTGAACATGAGTGTATTGTATTGAAACGAGCTTAGCTTGAACAAAAAGAAATGATGTCTAGCAATGGATAAATATTATCACACATATTTTAAACCAGAGGTCGCCCGCGATTCGTCCGCGTAAAGAATAAATTCGGCCCGCTCCCAAAATTCACCACTTTTTTTACATTACATTACTATCTCTTGTCTGTGGATTAATTTGGTTTACAAAAATATAGCTTAATAGAGATAATGTACTAAGATTAGAAATAAAATAATTTTTAATATCAAATTAGTGTTTCCAAAGTTTAATTTCTTTATAGGATTACACAACACGGTGAGATAAAAGTAAAAAGAGGCAGGAAAAGCTGAAAGCCATAAAAAAATGCTGTTCAACATGTCATCAAGTGTGGACAGCATTTTTCTATTGACTATATCAGGGTCATTCATAGTTCAATACAATTTCTACATACAATTTCTACAATACAAGTTCAATACAGTTTAGTACTACCATCCTACATCACCCTGTATTTTAACAAACTCTACCTCAAGAGAGAAATAATAAAAACTACATACTAGTTTAAAAATCTAATTATCATACATGCACAAGAAAATCCATACATTTCAAGTGACATACAAGAAACTAGGGCTAAGCTAGTGCTGTACTTAATTGGTGATATAGGTCAGTGGGCTTGAACGACAAGCCTATACATTATACAGTACATTCTAGTACTAATATCGATATGAACAAATCTACAGAGTTAGCTCTCTCGTTTCATGAAAGAATTACTTCAGTACTTTTATATCACATTATTAGCATATTTTTTTTTGTTTTCACTTGCATAGGAAACAAAAGATAGCCCAAAGCAGTAGTAGTACTTGTTTACAGTTAATAAGTAGGTAAGATACTTTTCAGAATAGGTTACGGTAGTGTGGGTGATATTCTTAACATCCAAAATATTATTGTGCAAGGGTCCTTACCTAGTGTAGCTGCAGTTCTAATTTTTTTAGGTTATGACTTTAATGATATACATTACATAAGTACCTATTTCTCAATAGTAAAAAAAACTATTTCAGACGCTTTCCAGGTATCTACTTAGTTGAAAAAAATACTGTGAATTTTTGAAACAAAATTTCTTATTAATCAGTTTTGGTTGTGCTGCCTGTTGTGTATCTCTGCCTTATGTAGGGGTAAGTTTAAATGGTAGGGTAAGAGGGCAGCAGGCTAGTGAATATTTCTATTTATAAGAATCAACCTCAACACAAAAATCAAATTATATCTGGGCACACATAAAAAGAGGTTTAAAAATTCCTCCTTCATGATTAATTATTATCTTATTAGGAGATGAGGCCTTTGTACTGCTGATGTATGTACCATGATTCATTTTTAGATCATTTTAATGCTGGTGTAGATACAATAAAGATGTATTGTATTAGCAATTCACTTTAGTCCGCTGCTTCATATACACACAATTCACACATAAGCAGATACATTTGTTAAACACGGTCATGAACATGTACATACCTTTCGGACATGATCCACTAAAGGCCAGACTGTATCTATGTGGTCTATAAGAGTCATGAAGCCCTGGTACAGTCTCTGACCGTTTTCAGTATCATCCGGCTGGAAGTAAGTCGCGTTGTTATGGCAGGAGTCTTTCAATGCCTCGTACATAGCATACGTCGATGGAGAACCTTCCTGTGACTCCTCACAGCATAGCGAGGCCTTTGCAGGTGACTCCGCGAAAGACATCTTTTTACTCAAACTACCCGAAGCAAATCGAACACCACGGCTAATCAATTTGAGTCTCATCTGCAAAGATTTTTTCATAAACATCTGACTCACTGTATTTATTATTCAATATATGGGAAACTACACACCAATTAGAAAAATATTTACAAAAAAACTTCGGGGATTATTAATTTTGTCATGGGACCATTTTTAACGGTTATGTTGTTCAGGGATCAATTTACCATCGATCTTTTGAAAATTATTATTAACATTGATTAGCAAACGCAAACGTTAGTCGCTTTTCAGAATTCAGAAGAATAATGAAATGAAAATGGAAATTGGAAAATTGCTTTGACTTTGACATTTTGACAGTATTAATATGTGTTTACACTTACAAAAAATTGTTTTACCCTATTTTAATTATATTTAATGGGAAGTTTTCTGACAGCTGTCAGAATGTAGTTCTACAGCCAAAAGATACGCTGCGCTGGCGAGATATGGGCCACTATTTTCCGCATTTTTCTTGTGAAAAACAATAACCCCAAACAACGCATGACAGATCTGATATTAATGAATTAAGGTTACTTTATATTTTTTAACCTTTTTACTTTGCTTCATTCGTTCAAAATCATCAGAACCACAGATTAGATAGTGAAACTGTTCAGGGCCATGTCTCTTCGTCGCTGTCTATCGGATTTTTATGAACTATATTTTTTTATAATTGGCTGTCAGAAAATCGAAATTAAAAAAATTACCAAAATCGCGGAAACTGAAATGGTTACAAGGTAAGTGCTATTTGTCTGTGAAAACTAGGTAATATACAGATCAATTATAAATAAATACATTTAGTTCGCTAGCTTCTACCCTGCAGGGGTTTACAGACTTATTGATCTAATACTAATACTTAACTATCTAATAGCAGCCGAATACAATAAAAATAAAAAGTCGTGGTCATAAAGAATCGGATAGAAGGCATTCGAATGTCAATTTACATTTGTATCTGTTAAAAACATGTCAACAGTGTAATACGCCTTCTTCATTAAATAGTTCCTCAATTTACTTTTAAATATATTTAAATTAGTTTTGTTACGATTGTCCTTGAGTATCTTATTAAATATGATTGGTGCCATGCAGAACACACTGCTGTTTAAGAATGTAGTTCTAGATGATAAATTATGTAGTTTACTCTCATGTCTACTACCTTCTGGCCACATATTGAAGAACTCAGGATTCGACTTTACGAATGTGGCAATTTCACTTATGTATAGGCAAGGTGTGCTTAGGATACCAAATCGAATGAAATGTTTTTTACACGAATCTCTTCTTTTATGGCCACAGATTGCCCTTATGCAGCGTTTTTGCGCTTTAAATACTTTAAGGCGATCTGTGGAGTTATCCCAGAACATAATGCCGTAGCGTAGTATCGATGCGACATGTCCGTGATACGCTGTCAACAGCGTTGGTTCGTTTGCTACTTTACGTAACTGATACAGAGCATAGGCAAATTGGTGTAGTCGTTTGCAGATATTCTCAATATGGGGTTTCCAGCTAAGTTTATTGTCTATAAAGAGACCTAAGAAACGTGTGGTATTTATTTCAGTCAATAATTTCCCTTCATATTTGATGTTGACATTTAATGATTGATTATGTCTGGCTCTAAAATACAATAAATTCATTTTATCAGTATTCATATTAAAATTGTTAGAATTTAACCAATTAATTAGAGATGTCAGTGTGGTATTCATGTCAGTTTCTAGTTCGCTAAGCGCATCATTTGTAAATAAGACCGTACTGTCTGCAAATAATGTCATTGGATAATTAATAGATGTAGGGAAGTCATTTATATAAATTAAAAATAGTAGTGGTCCTAATACGCTGCCTTGAGGGACACCGTACTCTACTAGTCTTGTTGCTGACTTACATGCTACCATAGTGGAAGTCTTAGGACATAATCTCATCTTACTTATGTAAGTGATTTGAGATCGATTTCTTAGATATATTCGAAGCAGCACCCTTATCATGGACGTTCGCGATTCCGATTGCGATAGCATGCCATCCTGCTCGTACCAGCCCACTCGCGCCATGCGCGCTCTTGCTCGCTCGCAATCAGAATCACGAACGTCCATGATAAGGGTGCTGATCATATGCGTTCCCCCTAATTCCATAGCTTTGCAGTTTTTTGAGTAGAAAATCGTGAAGTACAGTGTCAAAAGCCTTAGACATGTCCATGTACATTGCTACTGCTTTCTTTTTTTTATCTACACTAATCATAACCTTTTTTAGAAAGACAAATATAGCCATGTTGATAGTTTTATTTTTCCTACAACCATATTGATCCTTCGTAAACATATTGTGCTGCTCAAAATAATTATTAACCAGATTATACATAACCTTTTCAAAAACTTAAAGGTTTCATCTTCCACCGCGAGAAAAAAAACTATACAAAAAATCACTAGGCCAAAATGTCACATGCCCTTAAACGGTCTCTTATATCGATTATTAAATTTTTAATTATAGTTTAGTTTTAATTAGTTAGTTTAACTGTTAATAATTATACTTCGGTGTTAGTTCAATAAATACCTGTATTCGAGAGCATTTTTCATTTCATTTCACCAAAAAATGGGAGATTTCTGTTAATGGCAGTTAATGTGGTTCATATGGCTGAAAGACTACTTTCCACAACCATTAATAAATTTAAAAAAGAAGCTGTTTTAATAAAAAAAAAAAGTATTGTTTTTCATAATGGCGTTGCACTTTGTGCATATGCTAATGTCAATTTATCATAGTCCTAGATAAAGCCTGGGTTTGTCCTAACCTGGGACCTGCACCCCTATTAAGAATGGCCGCGGAAACTTCCGATTCGAATTTCCCTTCTTCCGTCTTTGTCATCCTGAATGTAGATGAGTGGGACGGATAGTGTGGATCCGAACGGAAATCTTTCCGATGGAGTTGTGAATAGGGGTGCAGGTAGTCCTAACACCCGGAACCACCGGAGGACGGGCAGCAGCGTCCTCTCGGTTAACGGTGGTGAGCATTATGCGATCCCCAAGCCGCCTGCCAAGCGTGGGGATTATGACAACCCCTCCCTGATAACGGGGAGGCCTTCGTCCAGCAGTGGACGTCTTCCGGCTGATGATGTGATGTGATAGATTAAAACTCAGAAAGTCCTTCAAGCTTTTAACAATCTAGTTTTATTGACCTTTTTTTACAACATAATACATAAAATGTATGTGTAATAATGTACTACATCCAGACCAAACTAACTCTTGAGGCAATCCAAATGCTCAAGCCCTCTTTGAAATTTTTGTAAAACATCTCTTATTGTGAAGCCAACAAGGTTCCTACTGCATGCATCTTAGCTTATAGAGTTTGATTAAAATCATATAATAGGTTAGATTAAGGGCCAGGGGGTGTACTGTGACATTTTAAAACCATAATTGTTAGGTTTAGCCGCCGATGCTGTGACTGTGAATTTTATTTAGCGGTTGCGATACAGTTCGCGGTCGCGGTTCGGCGGCTCAACCTAAACTGAATGGTTTTAATATGTCGACGTATGTCGTATACGTCTATCACGGTTGTTCACTACAGTTCTATCATTAGGGGCCATCCATAAAGTACGTCACACGAATTTCATGATTTTTAGACCCCCCTCCTTGTCACAGGTGGTCACATTTGTGAGACACCCCCAACCCCCCCCCTCCCTGGTGTGACGTCACAAATTTGCAATTTTACTTCTAAAAAAATTAATTATAACAGCAGTTCCACAATCAGTTTTATTTCCATTCAAATTACTTTTTTTTTGTGAAATCAACATCAAATATTTGAAAAAATAACAAATTAATATACTATTAATTGAAGAAAAAGAAAGGAACTTAGTTGTCTTCAGTCCATGGACTCTGAATCCATTCCTTTAAATTATTTATAATTGGCATAGAAGTCAGTTTGTTCTCATTGGAGTTGTTAACGTCAGCAACATTTGTGGTGTCTACATCTTCTTCATCCAACCATATGGCATCATCATTTATATCATCCAAACAAAGAATTTCTCTGGCACGTCTAGCTTAATAATTTAAATAATTTATATTATATTTCAAATTTCGGGATTCAATTTATTAAATTTGAAATGTGAGGTCACAAAACTAGGACCCCCCCCCCCCCCCCCCACCCCTTGTCACACCATGTCACATTTCGTCGACCCCCTCCCCCCCCCTTTACATGTGACGTACTTTATGGATAGCCCCTTATTTACGGGATATTTACCGTGTTCATATTGTAAAATAACGAACCACGTTGAGCTAGTTTCACAAACATAATCACGGCAAATATCCCGTAAATAATAATAGAACTGTCACAGTATGGCCCCAGACAGCATACATAATTTTTATTCTAGTCTTATTTAAATTATTTTAATGTTAGGAAAACATCAGTTGCTGTAACTTAAAATAATTATACTTAAAAAAAAAAATTTGTAGGTATGTACTATGAATCCTGAGTAAACATATCGACTGTGTAGTGCACTCTATTAAGTGCTAATGCAGACAATCTGCGATCAGGGTCTTCTAGCCAATCGTAATGACGGCCGCGAGCGCACACCAGCTGGCCTATCAACCACCGCATTATTTCTAGCTTCTCCACAAGCTTGCTAAGTGATCTGAAATAAAAAAACAAAAAAAACATGTAAAGAACATTAAAGCCCAAGTATCGACAAGAGCCATGCTCTTAAATAAATGATGATGAATATAATACGTACAAATACAACGGCCCTCTGTTGCCTTCCTCTCTACTATTTTTCTGATCTTGCATGTCCCGTAGAGTCCCCAAAGTTCTATCCCATTGTGTAGTAAGCTCTGCACACTCAGCCTCTCTCTGTTTAAGTTGTGCTTCTGATTTCCGCAGCACTCGCTCCTTGTGATGGTACTCCGATAGAGTGTCTATTATGGATCTAGAATTGAAGAGATTTTTTATTTAGTTTTTGTTTGTATTCTTTTCAATTTAGTTGTGTACCTGACAAAATCTAGTCAGGAAAATAGTGTGTCACATCAAGAAAACACATATTTCATTCAAGAAGTTGGAAAATTCAAAACAGATGAAACTACACAAGTGCCATCAGTTTGTTGATTCAGAAATATATGAATTATTATGCAAGCAAGATTAACTCTAAATAAACATAACAATCAACTGTATATACACTATTATGTGTATATATATATATATATATATATATATATATATAGTAACAAGTGACAGCCTTATTGCTAAAAGAAATCTCTCTTCCAGGTAAACGCAAAATGCTATTAAACATTAAGATTCATATATATATTTGAAATGGATAGTATTAAAAAATCAATACAAGTAAACTCACTTTTTTTTTGTAACCATTTCAGTGTTTAAATTCTCATCGGGTGTTGTGAGGAGTGCTTTGACTGCATGAGCTTGTGTCAATGAATTTACTGCTACATTTTCAAGTAGCTTCCACATCACTGTATCTCCATATTCTTCTACAGCATTGTCAAACTGTTGCTCTTTTAGCTGGGGTGTACCTGTAATGAGATCACACTAACGTGATAACACAGGAACGTGAGTATTCCCGTATAAATAAAATAAAAATAAAAAAGAACGTCAATTTTTAAAATATGAGATACAAAATTTTTACAAATGTGAAAGTGTATTGTTTGTTATCTCTTCAATATGGCAGAACTGATTTGGATGTAACTCGGAACGGAGATAGCTTATTTCTTGGAACAACACATAATTAAAGACTACTTTTAAAAAAATACTACTTTTTATCATCATGCTGGTAAAACTACAGGATTCAGCTAATAATTTCTACAAAGGTAGGTTCCATCTAAGATTTTCATAATTAACAGTGAGTGTAGTGTATTATCATTGATGTAGTTTGTAGTACCAAGATAAACACTTAAAGCAGAGTTGCTGTACCAGCATTTTATTTCCTGGTGATAAGGGTATTTGGACTATATTTCACCACTCTGGCTCGATGCAGATTGGCATTTCACAGCAATACCTATCATGATCTTGAGTACCATAATGGTAGATTTTTTTCTAACAATTAGCATCGTCCACAGGAACATCCATGCCAACATTACTAGATATTTCTTAATCGTAAACTCAGAATTCACTTTATTGTAATAGGTCTCTGAATAAAACGAAAGTATTCTTTAGCTTTCTTACTGGTCATATTCTAAACATGGTTTTGTGGCAGTAAGTTGATAGTTAGGCAGTAGGCTGATACTTACAGGACAAAGGCTTGGCTTGTAGTAGCTTTATTTTAGAAGAGAATAATTTAATATCTTGAATTTTTTTCGCAACAGCATCTTCTAAATCTTTTGTAGTTTTAGCCGAAAATAAATCCAAAGAGCGCTGCAGGTCTTTTGTGAAAAGATTGCTAACTTCTCGTAGTTCGTCGAATCCTGGCATCTTATGAGAAGTTCTAACTTCTCGGACTTATTTATCAGCAGTGATTCGATTTAGGAATTTCAGGATCGCATCAAAACATAAGAGCAAAACATGAACGTGATCAAAACAAACAAAACGGGTGAAAATGAATAATTTGAAAGTTTGAAGTTTTAACCAGAGACAATATACCAATAGAATACAGACCACAGACAGTGGCTGCCGAACGTAGACGGAGAAACCAATTTTTGTTTTCTCTGTCTACGCAGCCGAAGGACTTCTATGCATTGCCAGGAATAATTAAAAAAAGTCGTCTTTTAATTTCTTCTTTGGTCGACATTTACGTAGTATTTACTTACTCTATGGTCGACATTTTAGGTTATATGTTTGTTTACTGAACATTTCTACGAAAACCAAAGATCCCTTAACGAAAACCTATAGAAAAATCACAATAATTAAACACATTATAAATGGAAGAGTTATCAATGGAAACTGACCAAATAGGCACTCCTCACGAGGGGATAGAAAATGGAACCGAGCCAGTATGCTTAGAACCCGAAGTTTGTACTCCACCAATCGATGAAGAATCTTGCTATCAGTACCCGGCTTTATTTACCAGCAAAACTTTATTAGAACTATCGAACAGTTCTTGGTCGCGGTCGCTAGGAGCAGACGATAAGGTGCAGCCTTTTCTACGTGGTTGTAAATGGTCACCGGATGGGACTTGCTGCCTGTCGGTAGTAAACAACGATGGTATACATGTTACCGAACTACCTAGAGAACTTTACGCGGGCGGCGTGAAATCGGACCGTTTGATTAATGTTATGGACTCTGTTATACATGTGAAAGAAGCTGGAATGATATATGACTTCCTGTGGTACCCAGGGATGAATAGCACAATGCCTGAAACTTGCTGGTAGGTATCTAACTATTTTAAGCTCTTAAATTTTCCTTATATCATCAGCCAGTAGACGCCCAAAGCTGGACGAAGGTCTCTCCCTTAATAGAGAGGGGTTACATCCCCATGCATTATGCCATACATTATCCCCATGCTTGGCAGGTGGCTTGGGATCACAGAATGCTTACTATCATTAACAGAGAGGATGCTGCTGCCCATCCTCCGGTGGTGGTGGGTGGAAAATTGTAAAAGTTCTTCTTTGTAATGAAATGATGTTTATAATGGTGTTTGAAAAAAACCATATGAATCGAGAACAAACTAATAGCGAATATGGATGGTTTTTTAAAAATAAATTCGCAAGTCTTGACTCTCAACAAAACAACTCATCGAAAATAAATTTTTCATATGTGCACAAATAACGAAGTTGGTTGGTGAGAGGCCTTTTCTGCCAAATAATGAAGGTATAAACATTTTAGTTTTATGTTAGTTTGTATTGTTTTGCTAGAAAGGGACAGATGACTCCCTCCCCAATACTTTGAATGCTTATATTTCAGGACTTTACCAGCCGATTTCAATGTTTTTTTAACTATGAATGCTGCTAATACAAATAATACACCTCAAATTTAAGGGTATTAAAATCAAGCAATAGCCAAGATGTTAGAGTATGTTATGCCACACTGTCTTGAGATAGTATATTGACTTGAGAATATTGACTGCTGTTCAGTTGGTAGTATGTCTGCCTTGAATGCTGTAAGGTGTGAGTTCGATTCCCATTCAGGACAAACATTAATGTGACGAACATAGATGTTAGTTCTTTTTCTATGTTTTGAATTTATTACAAGAACAAATAAAAAACGAAAATATATGTATTCTATCAATCATCTACCTATAGTACAAAAGCTTTGTTTAGTTTGGGGTTAGATGGCACTGTGTGAAATATCCACTAATACTTATTTATTTTATATTCATGTCCAGTAGCCATATAAAAACAAAATACTTGTGTGTATTCAAGATTGATACCATCATTAATCCATGTCATTCTTTTTTAAAATTGCAGTTGGCTCACTACGAGACAGAATGGCCCCATACATTTGTGGGATGCATTTGATGGGTCGCTGCGGTGTTCATACAGAGGATACAATTGGGTTGATGAAATGGAAAGTGCATTGTCGATCACATTCACAACAGAAGGAAGCAGAATTGTTGCAGGTTACAAGAAGACTATAAAAACGTTTGATGTAGAGAGGTATGAGTCTTAATTTTAATGACTGATATTGAACACCATAACTTTACTATGTAAACCAATGTGGTTTTGACACAATTTTTGTTTTATTTACATGGAATTCGCCATCAGCCATAAGACGTCCACTGCTGGACGAAGGCATCCGTCTCTCATTGCCACAATCCCCACGCTTGGCAGGTGGCTTAGGGATCGCAGAATGCTCACCACCGTTAACCAAGAGGACGCTGCTGTCTGTCCTCCAGTGGGTCTGGTTGCAGTTTAAGGACATACCCAGGTCCACATGGGATTACTCATATTTTATTAAATCTGATATTCCCAACTATAGTTTCGATCACATCCGGAGACCTTTTTCAAGGAGAGAAAACAAAGACCGACGCGCGTGCGGCTTCTTCCAGATATACACTGGAAATGATCGAGACTGTATTCGGAGTATGTGAGTTAATTAAACGCGAGTAATCCTGTATAACCTGGACCTGGGTATGTCCTAAAACTGCATACATAACCACCGGAGGACGGGCAGCAGCATTCTCTCGGTTGAATGTGGTGAGCATTCTGCGATCCCCAAGCCGCCTGCCAGGCTTATAGGCCTATAGGCTTATATGCCAGGCCTGCCACTATGTAATGTTGTAGGTCCAAAATTAAGTATTATATTATTTTGTCTCTTCATTTTCTAGGATTGTGAATTGATAAGAAAGTAAAAAGTTAATAAACATGAAAATTATGAGCCAGGATACATCTTGTATTTTAGCTCAATTTTAACGCCACTTTTGACTTAAATAAGTCACATAAGGAGTAAGAAAACTCTAAAATAATGTATCAAGCGGCATAGTTTAGTCCATCAAAATTTCAAATTACTTTAGTTGGAATAAATTAGTTCAGTAGTTTATTCATCACAATCCTGCAGCCAAAAATCGACATGAAAAAATTTCCGCGTTCATTTATCATTCTTTCTCCCTTTTCCACACTTTGTTTGTTGAAGAGAGCATGCTTTTTAGCCACGCCCACCGATGAGGTCGAGCCGGGCAGTACATCCCTAACAAGTACTTATTAAATTTCAGACCAGGCAGAGATTTCATAGAACATAAAACCTCATGTCCTGCATCATGTTTAGCAGTGAACAACAACCTGTTGGCTGTAGGCTCATGGAACACCACAATCACTTTATACAACATCACTGAAATGGGTACTTACAAAAGTATTGGAAAAATGCATGGACATGGAGGTATGTTATACGAATATTAACAAATCCTACAATATCAAAACTTTAAAAGTTTGTATGTTTGGTTTAGATATCTGGTTATTTGTAATCAGTCACACAAAACCGGTTGAATGGATTAGGACTTGTGATGTACAGGCAGCTTATACCTTGGATTTATCCCAGGTATCGTGGGTAGGTAGGAAGGTGCTGCTCACAGATAATAACCTGTTGATGGCTCGTGAACATAATTTCTCCTACAAACCCGACTCACCATTGCGAGGGGGGCGAGGTAACGTTCTATGCTTGTGATTGGCCAATCACTGCGATGACGCAATCTGAGTTATGAACTACAATGAGATTCTGACGTACTCGCAGTGGCTAGCAGTGGTTTTTAAACTACTAAATTTCGTATGAGGGGAAGTCGGACGATCAGTCAACAAGAATTATAGTTTTTGGTGCTGCTAGTGTCAAATGACGAAGCTGAATTCTTATTCAACGTGGCGGCGATAAGTCCTGCACTGACGTCCCGCTTGGGGGTGTATTGTGCACACCAACATCACATAAATCTCTTGTGCATTTCCCCGCCAGCACCTATCCCAGCCAACTCAACTTCTTGAAGCAAATAACGGATCCTCTGGGCCACAGGCATAGTAGAGTTATGTAAATTGTTGACTGTTTGAGATAAGCAAAGTAAACAGCCCCTGTATCTTGTGTGCACGTGTTAAGACAACAGTAGGATCTAGTTATATTAAATTTGCTTATTTAGTACCCATCAAAATAGTTTTTTTTTTTTTTTTTTTTGTTCTACTCGTGAACATGGTGCATGCAACTGCGCCGAAATATCGGGAGCTCATTTCACAACATAATCACGGTAAATATCCCGTTAATAATAATATAACTTTAGTTTTTTCATGTAATAGATTACAAACAAGCATGCAGGGTAACCCTGACCTAACGCCTGGTTAGTGAAGTCTCACAAATACTAATCAAGTAAAGTTTTTTTTATACGTTCGAGTGACGAGACCTGTAAGACGTTCGCCTGGTAGTAATCGTCACGCCTGCCACTAACAGTAGTAGCAGTGCGAGAATTGTGAACTTGCGAACACAATACTGCGCCGCACTGCACTGCGCTCGTCACCCTGAGATATTAGATGTTAAACATCTTCATACCCAGTATTTCTCTGGTAACAATGCCCTTCAAACCGGAACACAGTAATGCAAAGTTTAAATTATAATGCAGTTTTCTTCTATTATGAAAGGGAATCTTTTTTTAAATATACAATCAAGTGACGAGACGAGCAAGACTTTCACCTGATGGTAAGCATCACGCCTGCCACTAACAGTAGCAGTGCCAGAAGTGTGAACTTGCGAACACAATCCTGCGCCGCACTGCACTGCGGTCGTCACCCTGAGATATTAGATGTTAAAACTCTTCATACCCAGTAATTTATCTGGTAACATTGACTTTCACACCGGATCATAGTAATGCTTGCACACTACTGCTTGGCAGTTGAATAACTGGGAAAGGTGTGGTACTTCCCCAGGCGGACTGCAGTAGTGTCGTACCACTACTAAAATCTAGAATCTGTATGGGAAAGTGAAATCGCACACACAAACTGGCAAACTTTCGCGTTTATAATCATGTGATTACCCTTCAAACACATTCATAACTAGAAATTCATAACCAGTTCTGAAAAAAAATGTGTGATTTATAATACATCATATCCGTAGGTGGAGTAACCCACATGAAGTTCACACCAGACGGACTGAAGCTAGTAACAGGCGCACGGAAAGACCACAGGCTCCTAGTTTGGGACATCCGTTACTACAGGCGGCCTCTGAACATACTTAGCAGGCCTAATACCACCAACCAGAGGATATACTTTGACATATCACCGTGCGGCAAATACTTAGTTTCCGGTGCTACTGACGGCGTGGTCAAAGTGTGGGATGTAGACAATGTTGACTGGAAAAACAGCTTAGACTCAGAGAACATGGATGGCGATAATGTTACTTATAAGGTGAGTCTTGCAAAACTATCAATTTTCAATAAGTTCTCACAATTTGGCCGGACTTACCAAAGATTTTTCAATCAAAGCAACTCTTTTATCTATATAGTTAAATAGGAAATAAAACGCTTTCAAAAAAAACCGTTTTCAATTTCAACTACCTGGATGACATCTTCATATTTTCCAGTTATTTTGATTTATTCCAGTAATTTCGATTTGAAAACCAAACGATTTCGATAAAATTTATATGGGACCACACCACCTCTGAAGTATCACCAACCAAACAAAAAAGAATCAACAAAATCAATCCATAATTGGCGGCGTAATCGCGTAACATAAAAAAAAACATCAGTCCAATTGAGAACCTCGTTTTTTGAAGTCGGTTGAAAATAACAAATGACATGCCCAAAAACTAGACTATTTTATGCTGCGTATCATCAACAGATCTCGTAAGGGCTGCATGAGTGAGCGATAACATCATCATTTGTCCCATGTTTTATTTATTAGTGGTAGGACTCTATTGCAGAGTCCGCCTACGTACCATACCTTTGCCAGTTATTCAACCGCCAAGCAGTAGTGTGCAAGCATTTCTGTATCGGTTTAAAGGGCAATGTTACCAAAGAAATTACCGGGCACGAAGAGACTTGACATCTAATATCTCAGGGTGACGAGCACAGTGCAGTGCGGCGCAGGATTTGTTCGCAAGTTCACAATTCTAGCACTGCTACTGTTATGGCCAGGCGTGATGCTTACCACCAGGCGCACGTCTCGCTCACCTCGTTACTCAATTGCATAAAAATCGAATATATCCATATTTTTTATCTAGTATTTTTTTTTAATTTCAGTTTCCTCTCCACAAAGACTGCTGCAACAGTATATCCATCCATCCGTTACGGCCCATTCTGGCGACAGGCTCCGGCCAGTTACACTTAGAAGATCCCACCGACGACTGTTCGCAAGAAAATCAAATAATTAAAGACAACAACGAACAAGGGAATGAAAACTCGAACGACGAATCTTGGAAATGTATATCAAATGATGAATCTACAGAAAACGAAACAAAAGATACTACAAACAATGTTGTTAAGAATCGCGCCAAAAATGTATTTGATATGAAATATTCTTCATACGCTGAGAATAGTTTAGTCTTTTGGTGGATTGGTGAAGTTCCTGACGTGACGTAACAGTTTTTAATATAAGTGCAATTGTGATATTACTTTAAGTAATTTGTGTAGATAACTATGAAATATAATAGAAAACATTTTTACATGCGATTTCGTATTTTATTACATTTTGCCGCGATAATAAAGTAGCACCTTTTTTGAGATTATTAATTGGGTCTATCTTCACGTATTTTAAGTTTTAAAACAAAGTAGGCATAGTAACGTTTTGGCCTAGTAGATACAAGTAAGTAAGTATAAAGTATTGTCTAGGCCACGTGCATATGGGAAATGTCCTAATGACTTTAATGTTTATTTTCTGTAAATATCTACTTAATTATTCGTGGTAGGTATATGGTACCTAGTTACCGACATAGCTCGCAGGGTTTGCAAGTTGAAGTGGCGCAGGGCAGGCCACATCGCTCGAAGAACTGACAACCGATGGGGAAGAAAGGTTCTTGAGTGGCGACCGCGAACCGGAAGACGCAGCGTAGGAAGGCCTCCCACTATATATATATAGGTGGACCGACGACATTGTAAAAGTCAAGGCAGCCAGTCATGCAAATGGCAGGTTGTCGTACAGTGTGGCGGTCTAAGGGGGAGGCCTTCGTTCAGCAGTGGACGTCTCCGGGCTGATGATGATATGGTACCTTCTTATATGTTACCTATCTTAAGTGAATGTGGTAAGTATACGGTACCTTATTATAATTGTTACCTATCTTAAGTGAATGTGGTAAGTATACGGTACCTTATTATAATTGTTACCTATCTTAAGTGAATGTGGTAAGTATACGGTACCTTATTATAATTGTTACCTATCTTAAGTGAATGTGGTAAGTATACGGTACCTTATTATAATTATGTTACTTATCATATGTGAATGTGGTAAGTATACGGTAGACTACGGTGTCTATCTTCAGTGAATTTGGTAAGTATACGGTAGGTGCCTGATTATAATTATGTTACCTATCTTATGTGAACGTGGTAAGTATACGATATCTTATTATAATGTTACCTATCTTATGTGAACGTGGTAAGTATACGATATCTTATTATAATGTCACTTATCTTAAGTGAATGTGGTAAGTACCTATACGGTACCTTATTATAATTATGTTAAGATCTTATGTGAATGTGGTAAATATACGGTATCTTATTATACTAAAATTATGATACCTATCTTATGTGAGTATACGGGGCCGTATACGGTACCTTTTTTATGTAAATACTAGCTGCGCCCCGCGGTTACACCCGCGATTCTTGGGTTCAATAATAGCCTATGTTTTATTCCAAGGTATAAGCTACCTCCGTTTTTTTTGGAGTGGAATTGGGTAACCCTAACTTAACTCCCTGAAGTACTAGCTAGAGCGAGGACCTGAGCCGCTAGATAGTGTAGCTGTTACTATATAACGGGAGATATGAAAGATTGTGTTTTTGGAACGCAGTACCTATCACAGAATATCTGCGTATTAATATAAAAGTGTCTCGCAAACCTCGCCCTAGTGACCAGCAAAGATCAGCTTTTTTCTCAGTCTTTTAGATTGACCACATTCTAAACGAAATCGTACCCAAACACAAATGTAAACAAACAAAGCTGAAAATAAATAGGCGTTTTGTAAAACGTACACGCGCGGTGGGTTTTTGTCAAAATCAAAGGTTTTCCCATTTCCGCCTCCCTCGTAAAAGATTTTGCCGACTGGCGGAGGAAATGTGATTGATACGGGAAGATAGTGCGAAACTTCACTGGAATTATGTACTAAAATCAAGTGCCTAACCGACAGTAAAAACTTATACGTTTATGTAGGTTGGCCCATTATAATCTAATCTCCAACAAACCAGCTGTTAGAATTTATATAAACTCGAATGGTAGTTCACCATTTTAGTGGTAGACCGTAGCTTTCTTAAGCACTGAATAAATAATACTTACAGACTGGTTCAAACTTAATGGCGTCTGTGAAGTGCGCTGCAAGCGAGACGAGACCGCAGATTAAATACTAGTACTAAGTACAGAAAGTTCACACCGCAAAGGAATTGAAATAAATAAGGACTCTATCTACTAGGCAATAAAGTAGCAATTCAACTCGCACAGCGCTGGATACCGCTCGCTATATTCACCTAGATATACCTTTCTAGATATACCTCTCTTTCTATCATGTATGCTTAGTTACGTGCGACGAGGCTAGCGTGCGGGCGGCCACTGACCTCAGCCTTGCATTGTCCTCTCGGAGCGGAGCGCCAGCCTAACATACCTAAACTGCGGAGTGATACCCCCCTGGCGAGACATTGCGATTGTACACACATCGCACGCCCAATTTTTGCTACTGCGCAGCGTCTCACAGCCGCAATTAAGTTTGAATCAGCCTGTACGTAGTTCAGAAAAAACATAATGTTAGATAGGTACCTACTAATACAATTAAAAAACACTTGTTCAAGTTCAAACTCATGAACTTCGCCTGTGAAGGGTCGGACAAGATAAGACTGCCATTTCAATACTTTACACTTTACTGCTAATAAGTTTCAGGTTTTCAAGAAAAGGGATCTGAAGCTAGACTGATAAAATATCCCTGATTCGGACTGTTTCCAAATCAGACTGTAGTTTGTACTCATTGCTGCCTTGATTACGTTTTACACCTGGATGTTTTATTCCCTTTGAAGCAATAACTTCACAGATTGGAATATTGTCTGAGTAAAATGTTTTTGACATTCGAGCATCGTTCTTTTACAGTTCAGCGTAGTATTTTATGGTGAGTCTCAAACAGAGCACGAGTTATAAAGTTTTTGGAAAATGTTGGAATAATATTGAGCAGAAAACTTTCAGAGAATAATAAATACGCTTTAAAATAAAAACAACCGACTTTAATTTCGGCTACCTGGATGACATCTTCATATTTTCCAGTAATTTTGATTTAAAAACCAAACTACTGAACCGTGTTCGATAAAATTTATATGGATGGGACCACCTCTGAAGTATCACCTACCAAACAAAAAAGAATCATCAAAATCAATTTATAATTGGCAGAGTAATTCGCTTACGCGATTCTGGGGTACCATTCCATTTGTATATCGGTATTTAAACATAGATACAGAACTGTGTCTATACATAACTATGCACTGAAGAGAGAAAATAAAGTCAGGCTTTTGTCTATGTACTGCATGTATGGTGTTTGGTATCAGGGTCCAAAGACGTAAGAGGAGTCAAGGCAATTCATTCATTCATTCAGTTATGCTAAAATAATAATTAAATACTTGTTCTTAATGTTTACGAATCTAATAAAACATCCTATCACGTGTTACACATAAGCGCACATTATGACTTTGTGGCGCTGGCTGTGGAAACTTTGGGCCAGTGGTCGTCCGACACTACAATTTTTTGTAAAGATTTGGCCAAGAGATTGGTCCTCGCCTCGGGGGACCTCAGAGCTGGCGCATACTTTGCCCAGAGGCTAAGTATTGCCATTCAACGGGGTAATGCAGCCAGCATCCTGTGAACCTTACCGCATGGTGGCGATCTAGACGGCGTTTTTGTTTTATAGGTACCTACTAGGGGCTTTTTTTTAAAATATTTTTTAATATATTTATATATATATTTTATTGTAAATAAGTAGTTTTTAGTATATAGTTTAAATATTTATTTTAAGTTTTGTACATATGTAAATATCATTAAATATTGACAACATAGGAAGATAGATTAAAGAATTCCTATCACGTTACTAATTCATAGATTTTTAGAGTAGGTTATTCACACACACACGTTCCAGAGATAGGTATTTCGGGACACTGTAAGTATGCGATGCGGTATTTATTTCCCTATCGTTACAGCATAAATATACACATTATGCCTGTAACGGTGTCAGAGGCACGACCACGAGGCCCATTTAATTTAACCCATTTTTGTAATTTACGGCTATTGAAGCCGCGGGAACAGATTGCCCGCCCTATACAAATCGGAACAATGAAAAACCACAATATTGTTGGGCCGAATAGCTGCCATTTTACAATCTGAAATTTACTCGATAAGTACATCAGTAAGGCTGCTTTTCGATCACAGCAAGATAGCGATGTGGAGACGTAGATGGGGCGACACGGGAGTGCTGCCTTTTTATGCTTGACAGGGAAGGGGTTTTGGTCATATCTCATTTGATTTGTTGAAGATCGTAAACAAACTGAGTGCCTAGTGCGAGTGTTACAAAATTATTCCAAAAACTTCACCATCGCGTGAACAACTTTTCGAATGATATTGTAGTAAACTATACTCGAATTTACGCGTCGAACTGTCAAAATGCTCGTTCGCACTCGCAAAACGCTTGAAACGACCAATCACGAGCGTCAACGTTTTCACTTTCGAGTGAAGTTCTTGCTCGATGGTCGATAGCGACGACGTAAAAAAATTCACACTCACATATTCTGTTTGATATGTTTGACACTAGGTGGCGCTGCTCTTATTTCATACAAATTGTACGTGAACGAATACCTAAACGCTCTTGGAAAATCTCGCACTAGGCACTCTGTAGGCTGTAAAAAACGCTGTAGGTAAATGATACTGCAGGAAAACACCGTTAGGTGCTTGTCGGTAGATTTTCAACTTGAGGGTGGAGGCTAGCCGTCCGAGTACTGGAAAGTAGGTCCCTCTATACCATCACCGGTACCCAACGAGACATCAGATCCTGACCCTGTGACTCGTTGGGAGCTTTTGTGAAAAAAGGTAGCCACCATGTATGTACCTATGATTTCCTTACGATGTTTTACTTCACGGACAGCTCAAATTTGAACCCGCGCCTTTCGACGTGTGATTATAGCGCGCTAACCACTAAGTAAGCTGGATCGTCGCTGGAATTCCCATGTTGGGATTTATGTACATGAGGATTTTTTGCACTTGACTTGTACAGGTTATTTCATACCGACTTCGTTGGCCGCCGTGCTTAGAGAGCTATGCGATAAAGTTATAGTGAAGAAGCAATATAATAATAATTATGTATATTTTGTCGGGTGTAGGCATAGACATAATATAAATTGTACTCGTGCTTCGTCCTCGAGATTAGTAACATGAGAGTATTATTGAACACACTGTAGTAACGCATAGGTGACACCACTTCTTCACTATAGTTTAGAAAAAAGCCATTCCTGAAAGTGGTAACATTAAAAATAAAACTTACCCCCACTCAAGTCAGCCTACCTGCACTGGGCCTCAGTCGGCTGCTCTTCATTCGCAATTTAGTGCTCAACCACTTCGCTCAATCGCTCAGAATTTCGCACAAAATTAAGTTAAAATCATACCGAAACGTGCTAGCGATAATAGTTTGGAATTTATAGCAAGAAAATTATAAATGTAGGTTAAGCGTTCACGTCGTAAACAACACAACAGTTTCTCGTCAATTTCGTCGTCAACGACATTGGACCGATCCACGAGTCCATCTTCAAGCTCATCAAGGCCACGCTCACCTAACCCAAACAGTAAGTACCTACCTTAAAATATATTTGCTATTTTAGTGATGTAAATAGTTGGTTTGGATGTATCAGAATTGTCTACGGGACTCTTTCGCCACATCCAATAAAAACTATTACGCCATTTTTTTAATGCACCAGAGTAGTCTGAGGGACTATCTCGTCGCATTTGAAACTGCTGTTAATACCCAGCGCGTAAACATGCACCAGAGTAGTCTGAGGGACTATCTCGTCGCATTTGAAATTGCTGTTAATACCCAGCGTGTAAACATGCACCAGAGTAGTCTGAGGGACTATCTCGTCGCATTTGAAACTGCTGTTGATACCCAGCGCGCAAACATGCACCAGAGTAGTCTGAGGGACTATCTCGTGGCATTTGAAACTGCTGTTAATACCCAGTGCGTAAACATGCACCAGAGTAGTCTGAAGGACTATCTCGCATCGTCGCATTTCAATTATAATGTTAAACAAATAAGCTTGAATTAACCGGCACCGTTCCTGCTTTAAAGCCTGGAAGCCACTGCAAATCCTAATACACATTACAACGAAAGTTGAACGGCCAATGGCCGAAATATATATATATATATATAATGCTAAGCTTGTAGTTATATTTACAATCGAATTTGGAATAGAAATTATCAAGGATGTGGCGTCTAGTTTAGCTTATATAGCTACGACCGGACTAAATACAGAGGTGTGAAATACCTTCTTAAAAAGTACTTAGTACCCGAAAACTGCAAAAACATAGCAGTAGCCCTGCTAAATGCAAAAATTAAGGTGACTCTTACCGATCAGGTGATCAAAAGAGATAGAGAATGGCGGTGGCAATTTCATCTTTGGCAAAAATTATATCTGATCAGCTGTGTGCCATAGATAAAAATAGAGAATTCATAAAAGATCTTATGGACGTTGGTAGAATTTTCTGCGGCATCTGACATTCTGAGTCAGAAGCAATGCACAATTTTGCACTTTACTCAGTCATAAAGGAAATAATCCTGGTTAAAACTACGGTTTCTGTTTGGAAATAACTTAGCAGAGACTCGGAGTTCAGGCCTGAAAACCAACTTCGGCTTCTGCAAGTATATCATCAATCAAGAATTTAAACTAAAAGGCGAGAACCCCGGCTCTCAGGCAACTGACTGTTCTAACGCCGCGTTAAGAACTGCCTGCCATGCAGACCTTGTCGCCTCGCGCGCCCTTGTCGTTGTCGCACAACTACACGCAACGGTCCAAGCAGACCCACCGTCCGAAGACCCGGTACATTACGCTGGCAGACTTGCCCATTTTTATAAACAATGGTCCTTATTAACAAGCTTGCGACCAATCAATATTATCCGGGATAAATGGTTATCAAATAAAGTTCGACAGCCCAGTCTATTAACCGTGTTTTCCAACGGAAAACACTTTTTATAAATTCCGGAAACACCTGTTACCTGTTATCGAAATAACCTGTTATCTATCGGAGTAATATCCGATTTGTTCTAGTGAATATGTATCTCGGGTATTCTTGCTACCGAAACCAAATGACAAGATGAGATTCATCTTGAATTGAAAAGGATTAAATGAATGTATGAGTACCGAAAATTTTAAATTAGAGGAGATTCGCACTGTATTAAAACTCATTTTTATGGAGTGTTATATCGCGACCTTAATTTATTAGAATTTTCACTTCAAATCCACCCGCATTCTCGAAGAGATCTCCGCTTTATCATAGATAATAATATTACGAAAATGCCTTGCTTTTTGGGTATCTGTACCGCTCCATTCATTATAACTGATGAAGCCAGTTATGAGTTTGTTACGACCGTTTTATATCATCTGTATGTATGTATACCTAGATGATATTTTACGAACGTGCTATACACATCAAGAATGTATGCAAAACATTCAGTCCACTCAAAAGTTAATATGGGCGCTAGGGTTTATCAATAACGAAGTAAAAAGTGTCAGGGTTCTCTCAAAATTCTGTAAGTACATATGGTTCCCAATAGACACCCACAAATGCCAAATTAGTTTGCCCTCTGACAAAAACTCAACTTAGAGAAAGTTAAGAAATTAAAACGTTGCAAAATAAGACAATTTGCGCAGCTGTTAAGGGTGCTAGTTTATGCCTGCCCTGCCATTGAATATGGGGGGTTACTATATGGAAGGTACATACCAAGCAACTAGCACGCTGCAAGTTTCTTAATTTACGAGATAATGATGATTATGATAAACACATGACAATACCACTATTATTGTTGCCCGACATAAACTGGTAGCTCAATATTATTGATGATTAATACAATTAACCGTACATACAATTAGGAATGATTACTATGTCTTAGAGACATTCTCTGACGCCTCAACATCTGGGTGGGTGTGGCCTTTAATAGACAAACAGCTAGTGATCGATGGTATAATAATGAGGCCCAATTACATTAATAATCTAAAACTTTTAGCAACCTTCTTTGCCCTAAAAATATTTGCAAATATATATTTATATATACTGTAACTGTCAAATATTGCTGCGTATTGACAACACTACGGTTGTGGTATATAAATCACATGGGTGGTGTTCGATCCCCATTTGAACATAGTCACAAAAGGCATAAATGGCAGTGGAGTGAAGCTCGCAAAATATTTGTCGTAGTTTCATAAATCAAAAATCATCAGATAATGTCAGATGTGTATTTGCTAAATAAGGAATCCACAACCTGATGTTGAATGGGAACTATCTAACAAAGGCTACCAAAAACTAATAGATAAGTTAAGTTAAATCCTAGAAATTGAGTTATTCGCTACATGTCTTAATAAAAAATACAATGCCTCGTGGCATAGAGACCCCGAAACTTTTGTTATTGATGATTTCACATTAGCCTGGTCGAAACATCTCGCTTAAAATGCCTTTTCCACCAGTAGCAATTTTATACTTTGTCCTAAGGAAAATAATATCAGATAAAGCTGAAGGTATTGTAGTTGTGAGTGAGTGGGCAACCGTAAACCCTTTATTTACGCGTATCCTTTGTTCAGTTCATATATTATAAAATTTAATTCTAATGAGCTCATAATCTACAATTCTAGCCTCGCTGTCGGATAACACTAATAAGCAGTACGATGCACTTAAGCACTGCTGGTATACTTTTTGTACTGAATATGGAGTTATCAATACATGTACCATAGATTCCAATAATTATGTACTTTATCTCAAAAATATTTAATGATGGTGGTCGATTTGGGACTATTAATAGCCACAAAGATACACTTTCCCTAATCAGTGGTAATATTTCTGATCGCTCGGCTCGTAAGATGTTGTAAACGTGTACACAAACTAAGGCCACCGCTGCTGCAAAGCAAGCCTAGTTATAAACCTCTTTAATTTTAATTTAGCTTCTGTGGTTCCCAATTAATGTTAACACTTGAACAACTTTCTAAAAAGTGTATTGCCCTGCTTGCTCTCGTGACCAATCACAGGATACAAACATTATCAAAAATTAAAACGGATCAAGTAATTGTCTTTAGTAATGAAATTATTAATAAAATAACAGAACTGATTAAAACATCTAAAATAGATACAAAGCAACCAACCTTTCTTTGACGAAGGACAGAGACATGTCCATCAAAGACATTTCTGGCATATATAAATAAATAAAACTAAAGACTTGCAAAAATCAACTCAACTCTTTATCGGCGTTCGTAAACGTCACAACTGTGTCTCAACACAAATTCTTAGTCGCTGAATTAAGTCGACTTTGAAAGATAGTGGAATTTTTATGTCTGTGTCTTCTTCCCGTAGCACAAGGGATGCTTCAACATCTATATCCCATAAACTAGAAGTCAGATTATTAGATGGTATAAAAGACAAACTGCTGGATGAAGTAGGAATTCCACTACTTTTGCCAAATTCTATAATAGACATGTTATCCAAAACGACGATAGCATGAAATCACTGAGACACTATGTTCTCTATGTTCAGTATAATATGTCAAGATTATAATCTTAATCTAAATTAATACAAAAGACGTATCTTTTTAATTTGCTTAAGAATTAAGTTAAGGCTTATGAAAAAAAAATGAATGATCAGTATTATTATTTTTATCATAGCATATATGATATTCCCTCCATATTCTCTCAACGTCTACAGTGTGTTCAATAATACTCTCATGTTACTAATCTCGAGGACGAAGCACGAGTACAATTAATGATTAAACGAACTTACCTGTACGTGAAGTTCTATCATAATTGTACGAAGTGCTTCGTCCGAAAAGATTAGTAACACCCACCCTCCCTGGGCACCCCCAGTGGAGGAAATATCTTAAGTTCTCTTAACTATATGAAGAGCAGCCGACTGAGGCCCAGTGCAGGTAGGCTGACTTGAGTGGGGGTAAGTTTTTTTTTTAATGTTACCACTTTCAGGAATGGCTTTTTTCTAAACTATAGTGAAGAAGTGGTGTCACCTATGCGTTACTACAGTGTGTTCAATAATACTCTCATGTTACTAATCTCTTCGGACGAAGCACTTCGTACAATTATGATAGAACTTCACGTACAGGTAAGTTCGTTTAATCATTAATCATTGGGTGTTGGTAATATTGAAGTGTGCCTAGGTGACGTCATCTGACGAGTTACATGAATTTGTTAGATAGGTACAATAACGTGTTTTCTAAAAAGATAAGACAAAAGATCAGCCAATTTTGACCAAGCGAAGCGAAGGTCTCTCGAGTCTAAGGTGACAAGTCTGCGTTGGATGTATATTTGTTAGATGATAACTTGCGAACCGTTGATCCGATCTCTATGAAATTGTAAGCAAGTAGTTCATGCCAATACAATTATCAAGTTCAAATGTGAGCTAATTTGGTCAAGGGGCTTGGAAGTTGCGTTGTTAGTGGGGTCGCGAGGGAGTTTATATTTTCGATTTTCAACATCTTTTCATCCCGTACAACCTAGGTACTTTTTAGCCTTTTTTGTTTCAGAATTTCCCATTTTGTCAGTAAAGTGGCTAACCTAATTTCTTTGGACAAATTTCGTTTCTCCTATTGAATCATTAACCGCAGTAAAGCCCAAAGTTTGACCTTTATGAGGAATCCGCTTTTAATATTCAATGCTTCTCTAAGGAAACCTTGGAAGTTTCTTTTTGATAGCGGAGAGGGATCGTATCGTAATAGGTACCTATCAAATGAGGTCTGCGAATTATTTCAGGTATTTCAGGAATTTAATTATCTTCAGATGCTTCAATACAATTTTAGGGTTCTACCTTTTACTACACCACTATTTTTTTACTAGCTATAAGTACTTTAAGGGGTCATTGCACTGAAGGGTGTCACGGTCACGTGCACTGTCAATAAGGGTTGCCAGGTATTCTTTTCTGAAACGCGGGACAAAAAAGTAAGTAAGTTCGTATAGGCTGAGTGGCCAGCCCTAGTGTCAGAGTTACAGCCTTACCTAAAATAATCTCGATTCTCTTAGTCACTGCTTAAACTTCTCTGTCCTTTTCTAGCACGTGCAACTTCACGTCAGAGAGAAGATGGCAGAGCATCTTAAGCAGTGACTAACAACGGTTGAAAAGTTTTTTTAAGTAAGGCCGTTAATGTGCCGCCCGAAGACCTCTGACATGGGACATGTTAGTACTTAAATTCAATAACAAATTAGGAGCATTTTAACGATGGACAACAAAAAACAGCTAAAAAGAATCGTGCTAAATGTGATGATAAAAACGTAAAATCTGTGAAAGATCAGGTAGTTTTTGATTGTTTTGCCTTACTGTAAAATATCATAACGCGAGACATAATTATTATAGGTACATGTCCCGGCGGCGGCAGGACTTTAAAATCTGGTGTGTGGACCAGCTGTTATTTTTTGCGCTTTCTCAAGAGAGCAACACAGAAAGCAGGAAGAAAGGAATCTTTTTTTATTTTATTTATTTTTGATACAATCAAGTGACGAGACGAGCAAGGCATTCGCCTGGTGGTAAGCCTCACACCTGCCAGTAATAGTAGCAGTGCTAGAATTGTGAACTTGCGAATACAATCCTGCGCCGCACTGCACTGCGCTCGTCACCCTGAGATATTAGATGTTAAATCTCTTCATATACCCAGTAATTTCTCTGGTAACATTGCCTTTCAAACCGGAACACACTAATGCTTGCACACTACTGCTTGGCGGTTGAATAACTGGCAAAGGTGTGGTACTTCCCCAGGCGGACTCTGCAGTAGAGTCCTACCATTACAAAAAAAGAATCTTATCGATATGAACAACTTTTACTAAGAAGTATCGACATGAACAACTTTTACTAAGAAGTAAAGTTGTTCATATCGATAAGTACAAGACCCCTAGTAAACAGAACCTTTCTTCCTCATCGGTTATCAGTTCTTCGAGCGATGTCTCCTGCCCATTGCCACTTCAACTTGCAGACAATGACAAATTTTGCCTATATTTACGAACAGCACAAATAGTCCGTAGAGCCTTTGTGTCGGCGAACATCCCCTGTGTGCTTGAGCCTCCGGGTCTATGCAGGTCTGACGGTAAGAGGCCGGACGGACTGACTTTGGTGCCCTGGAAGAACGGCAAGTGCCTGGTTTGGGACGCTACTTGCGTCAGCACTGTTGCCGCCAGCCACCTCAGTCGCACTATCCACTCCCCGTCAGCGGCCGCAGAAGATGCCGGTTTAAAAAAGAGGCTAAAGTACGCCGCTATGGAGCCGCTTTACCACTTCGTGCCGATAGCTGTGGAGACCCTGGGTTGTTGGGGCATTGAAGCTAAGGAGCTTATCAGGGAAATAGGGCAAAGGCTCAATATTAAGACAGGTGACTCCCGCTCCGGTTCGTTCCTGGTGCAGAGGATGGCCATTGCCATTCAACGTGGGAACGCGGCGAGTGTGATGGGCACCTTTGCACCGGGAACGGTCAGGGGCGGGTTATTTGATTAGTTATTAGGTTATTTTTAAGGGTTTTATATTGACAATACTGACATGTGAAATATTTAATTCAATGATGTATATAATAGCACAAATTATACAATACCTAATAGATTTAAGCAAAGCATGACAATGTAATTATTCTTAATATTATTTAGGCATTTTCCCATGTGTTGCACTTACCTCCGCAGGAAGTGGTCGGCTCCGGGAAACGGGTTTCCTTGTCCGGAGTCCGACGCATAATTTAATATATTGTTAATTATTATAATTATGAATAAAAAATAAAAAAATAAAAATGAGATCTATGTCGTTGACTTTTGCTCTTTGACGAATATCCTCGTTCCAGATATTATCGCGCAAAGAAGCTCGGAGCATAGGTCTCTACGCTGCCCGTTGTGTGACTCTGAGTTTCTCGAAAAGGCCAGCAGTTAAAGACCACGCGTCTGTTACATTAAATAACACACACTGGTTCAAGAATCTTGTCTTCAAGCACTGCGGGATTTTGGAGGAGAAGATACGAGATACGAGATGAGTAAGTAACTATAGGTATATAATATGCCACACGTTTGAGGTCATGAAATTTTGGAAGATTAGAAAACGGCACAACTAGATACCTACAGACTAAAAGATATTAATTTTCTTAAGCAGTCGTAAAGCGCTAAGTTTTACGAGCAGTCTAAGTTTTTCCAAGTTAATCACGTTATATTCTAGTTAGTACTAAAACCAGCTGGATTGCTAGAACTTTGACATTATTACTGCATTACTTCTAGGTAGCATCACAAGAAAGTGCGCGACCAACTAAGCTATGCTGTTGAATGAGGGAGCTACCTTCGGAATTTTGTCAAACATTTCTCGAGGAAAAAGTTGGTATCTCATTTGGTCGCGACCACTAAATATCTAGGTCGCTACAGCCTCAGCCCGTACGTTGACGTCGAAAACTAAACTTTGTTAATGAGCGAGAACGGCTTCCCTACGAGAATATTCAATTAGGGGACAGTAAAGGACAGGGGGTAAAATGTTTTCAGATTTATGAAGGCTGAAGGTCAAGAGGCGCCTACATTTTTGAGGGTGTGCAGAAACTTAGCGGCTGAGGCTTTAATATATATTTTTTATTCTATTAAGGGGCGAGACGAGCAAGACGTTCGCCTGGTGGTAAGCGTCACGCCTGCCACTAACAGTACCAGTGCCTGAATTGTGAACTTGCGAACACAATCCTGCGCCGCACTGCGCTCGGCACCCTGAGATATTAGATGTTAAATATCTACAAACCCAGTAATTTCTCTGGTAACATTACCCTTCAAACCGGAACACAGTAATGCTTGCACACTACTGCTTGGCGGTTGTATAACTGGCAAAGGTGTGGTACTTCCCCAGGCCAACTCTGCAGTAGAGTCCTATATAGGACTCTAGAGTCCGCAGAGAGTGTGCTGTGTGTGTTTGTAGTGGTATATACCACTACAAATACATACCTATATGCCCACTCGTTCACACCAACGAATGAATGAATGTCTACGAGGCAGAAAAACAACAAACAATAAGCAAGATTTCGGTGATGCAAAATAGAGATTGGTCCAGAAATATAGTATTTTTGCGTACTATATATTTCTTCAACAGTGTTACACTCCAATAGTACGCAGCACCGAAATATAGTACAATACTATATATTATAGCACGGTTGACAACCGTCAGGGGAACTAATGTTCTTGCTTATCAGTAAAAGTGCTGTGAGAATTTTTCTTCAGATTCTCAAACTTGCAAGCCTAAGAACTACGGAAACAAAAGAATCGTTTGTTTGTAGTCCGTGTACTAGCTTGTAGCGTACAAAATATTTGTTGTATTTCGTTGAACAACTTTTGGAAACTTGGACAAGATAGTATCCCCAATGTGTTCCCTATCGGACAATAAATAACCGGTATCTCTGGCTGTAGGCACATGTCGTCTTTTATAGTCAGCACAAGCCGTAAAATAAAATAGTACAAGGCGAACAACTAAGAACGAAGAGTTAGATGAACCACTATCACATTTTCTAGACAAAACTAAGTTCCATAGTACTAGTACAGCCTCACTTGAGAGCTAGTTCTCAGGTCAGGCTAGGTTTTTTTTTACTAATTTCATGTAACATCAACTCGTCAGTCAAGAGACAAGAAAGGTCAAACACCAAGTCTGTCAACCATAAAATAAAATTTAGTGTCCCTCATTTTGGTAGACTTCAAATAACAATTTGGCTAGTACCTAGGTACTGTAGTTTTTCTCGTAGCAACGTTCGTAGACCGCGTTGCGATTATAACCTTTCTGTTGTATATTCTAAGAATATAAATTCTAGGATTTCATATCAGTATTTACTTTATTATTAAGGCGGTCTGCGATGTTATAATAGGTACCAGAATAGTTTTCTCCGATTTTCTATTAAAAGTAACGCCTTTTAACAAGTTAAATTGATAAAGTTATTTATGCCATAGTGTGGCAAACAAGCAGATCGGTTGCCTGATGGTAAGCAACACCGTATTGTGTATAGATATCTCTACCACAATAACGACACAAATACGTACTACGTTGCCGAACTTTTAATCTGTTAACACGCCGTTTTGAAAACTCAATGTTGTAGCCTAGGTTGTACGTAGCTTGTAATAATTATGAGTATCTATATATACCTATACCTACCTATTCAGGTAGATATTCACGTACAATTGCATTGATTTGTTTTCAACCGACTTTAAACCAGGAGGTTCTCAATTCGAAAGTATGTTTTTATTTTTTATTATTTTTTATTTATGTTAATTACTATTACTCCGCCAATTTTGATTAGATTTTGATGATTGTTTTTTTGTTTGGTTGGTGATACTTCAGAGGTGGTCCCACATACATTTAATCGAAATCGGTTCAGTAGTTTGGTTTTTAAATCAAAATTACTGGAATAAAACAAAATATCTGGAAAATATGAAGATGTCATCCAGGTAGTCGAAATTGAAGTCCGTTGTACTTTTTTTTAAAGCGTATTATGTCTTAAATCGTTATTATAACTGCTAAAGATTCTACTCGCGGGATCAATCGTTTGTAAGCATAGAAATTGAAACAAAATCCTATATTTATTTTACCCAAAATAAATGAAATACTGAGACAAAAAAGTTCGTTAAGATTTCAATACCTACCTCGCCTTTATTAAGATATCTTCCTTTTTATTGAATAGAGATTGAAGAAAATTGAAATACTTTGTTCTGTGCCTGGTAATATTTTCCAGAAAAAATAATAGCTCGCCTCAGCCCTCAAGGGACAATGAAACTAAATTTACTGCCGGTTTTATGCTTATAGCTTCTGCTGCATAAAATACAAAGAAAATTATATACTACTAGCTTTTGCCCGCGGCTTTGCCCGCGTAGTAATGTTGAATACTGGAATTCGGTTAAATCGGGGCCCAACTCAATTGAATCACTAAAATACGTATATTATTGAATTTTTTCCAAGCCGCTTGCAAGTCTTTAAGTTTTCTTGACCAAATTTGGCATGTCGCGTTTGCAATACTTACTTCAAAACAAAGCCGTCTTGTTGAATTTTAAACAGACAGACAGATGGACATGACAAACTTATAAGAATTCCTCGTAGTACTACGGAACCCTAAAAATTTCTGCTAATGACGCTATAGTTGCCGGGGCCTTTGACCCGAAAGATTACAATATTTCTTTGTAGACAACGTTTTTGATTTATTTGTTGGAAGGTGCTAAAATAGCCAGGCTTTCAGGGGAGCTAACTCGCGAGCAAGCCACATAGAACTGACCATGCGAAAAACAGTCCTGCCTTAAATCAATACCAGCGTATTTTAAAGTTTGACCCTGAGCCTTATTAATGGTCATGGCAAAACAAACTTTTAGAGGAAATTGAAGCCTTTTGGAGTCATAAGGTAAGTCACTGGGAATCATGGGAATACGCGGCACAAACACTGTTTCGCCATGGGCACACCCAGGTAAAATGATGGCCTCAACCAGATTACGATGCAGCATTTTTACTTGTAACCTGGTTTCATTACACAATTTGGGTGGTCTTAAATTCCGAAGGAGCATGACGGGTGTACCTTTCTTCAGGATAAGCCTATGATATGGTAGCCCCGCTGGTCTTAATGAATTTAAAAACTCAACTGGATAGTTTACAGCATCATCATTATTGCATACCGTATCAACAGAGTCAATGAAATGAAATAAGCTTAAGCAGAAAAAGTATGATAACAAAGAACGTAAAAAGATTACCAAAATATCGCAAGAATTACGAAACTTCGATAAAATACAGTGCTGCACTGATCGCTTAGGTAGACTCGGTGTGGGTTGGAGTGGGGCGCGCTCGAGGTACAGCGCGTCATATTCGGGTTTTAACGTATCTGAGCCGACGCGGGATGGACGTTTCGAAAGCGCTGTGCTTGGTGCGTGCACCGGATCAAGTACATGTGTTTAAAATATTTATCTTCTTACGCATAAACACTCGATTAACTAATCTATAAATATAACATTTTTTTTCAAATGAAAAACTGACCCGTGGCCTTCCAGTTTTGAAATTGTTTGAAAATTCTGAAACATGTTTATGTTTATTTTATCTTATCTCTTAAGTCAAAAAACTTAACAGCCTTAAATGAATGGTTTCGGCAAAATGGTATTTTAATGATACATGCGAATTTTTCAAAATCGTTGCTGAGTGTGCGTTTCTCTGCATCAGCCCTTAACACTAATGGTATATCGGCCTACCTTGATTGGGCCATATTCACTACGCTGGCCCAGTGCAGGTTGGCGGATTCACATACACTATCGTATTTCTTCTCCTGAAATATGAAGGTTTGCTCATGATGTTTTCCTTCACCGAAAAGCCAGTGGTATTATCCATGCGTAAGTTTCAAAGAACTAATTGGAACGGGCTCGCCCGGGTTCGAACCCGCGACCCCAAGAATGTGAGTCGAGCTTGATCTCACTGAAGCTACCACAGCTTGAGCTGAGTGTAAGTTTACACCACTCAAAATTTAGTTTAGGCATTTAAAAGTAAGTTAATTTAATATTAAAAATTAATTTAGCAGCTTAGGCTGTACAGTATCTATAATAATTATGTCCGTCAAACAGTCGTCTGCGTGGACCTACAAAAAAATTGCCTATGTCCGTTTCCGAACCTTATGCTATAACTACCTATCCAAAAATGCAGCTCCATCTGTTCAGCCGACCAATAAATACGCCCATCCCCGTCCCCATTCCCAGCCTCATCCCTATAAGCGCCCCCATCCCCATCCCGATACCAAATGTCATTTTAATATGAACACGCCCATGTGGACGGGGGTCCACATCCCCGTTCCCTCTCTCATCCCCACCCCGAACCCCATCCCATCCCCACCCCCATCCCGATTTCAACTTTCATCTTAATATGGACACGGCCATCCCCGTTCCCAGCCTCATCCACATCCGCATCCCATCCCCACCTGTCCCCACTAAATCCCCACCCATCCCCACCCCATCCCCATCCCATCCCCATCCCCATCCCGATACCAATTGTAATCTTAATATTAACATGCCTATCTCCGTCCCGTCTCCGTTCCCAGTATCATCGCCACCCCCACCCCCACCCCCATCCCCACATCTATCCCCATCCCTATACCAAATTTCATTTTAATATGTACAGCCGTTACAAAGTTAAGGAGAAACAAACGTACTATCACTAAAACTTAGTTTTTTTTTAAATACTAACGGGAGCTGATTTTGAAAAAACTGTGACACCCGTATCTTCTTATTTTTATAGTAGAATACGTATACCAATATTTGACGTGTAACTTTGGTGTTATCAATAAACGATTTGTATTTGTATTTGTATTTGTATCAATCGAACCAGAGAATAAAAAGTTTCATACAAACTTTAACACCCCATTTAACCCCCTTCGGGGTTGATTTTCGAAAAATCCTTTCTTAGTGGGCGTTTACACCTCTCCAAAAACATACCCTCCAAATTTCAAGTCTCTACGTTTAGCGGTTTGGGCTGTACGTTGTCTATATGTCAGTCAGTCAGTCAGTCAGGACAAAGCCTTTTATAGTTATAGATGTATGCAAAATCGCGGATCTTCAGTTGAAGTACATAAATCACTAGACAAAACATCTTATTGTAAAATGTATTCGCTTGGTCTCGGTATTCAATATGGTACTTATCAGAATGCAAGTTAGATAAGCGGAACGTCTAGGACATCTATTTTCTACCTATATTTTTATATTTTTTTACTGAAGCAAGAAATCACTCGGGTTGACTAGTACTTCGTTTATTCGGAAATTAAATATGAACAAAGCAACAACTGGCTGACTACTGGCTTATATACTGACAAAGGCTCGGCTGGCATGGCGTGACAGGAGATTCAGCTGGCGTGCTGGCTGGCATTGCTCGATTGACGGCTTGCGTCACCTCCGATCCGTTACAATTACAACCCATCCGAAAACTTATAGCTTTCGTACAACCGTATTATACACCACATTTTTTTTATTAATGTCTAAACTTTAAGGGGTCATTGTACTCATCATTATGAACAAGTTTTCCTATGGGATCAACCCTGAAATCGCGTAAAAAAACAGCTGTTCTATACAAAAAGTTAATTGACCTTGGACAAAATGTATATAACAGCTGTTTTTTTCGCCATTTCAGGGTTGACCCCATAGGAAAAGTTGTTCATAATGATGAGTACAATGACCCCCTAAAGTTTTAGACATTCATAAAAAATTGTGGTGTATTAAGTTTGATCAGAAACGACTTGTCTAATTTTGATGAAACTTGGCAAGTACTTGTGTACATTCCCCACTACGTACAAAGCGTTTCGATTCCACATTTTTTATTCGTAATGCGAGGTTGTTGAATTCTCTGTCGGTGTCTGTTTCCCGTAAAGTAAAATCTTATTGGTTTCTTCAAATCAAGAGTAAATAGGTTTCTTCTACGTAAGCGTGCTCCATCCTAGACCACACCGTTGCTTACTATCAGGCACGGTGTAGTCAAACGCAAACCTAATCCGAATAAAACATAAAATTAAAGTACGCATCACGGTCACTGTTGTGGGCAGCCGTGGCCGTGACTGCAGTGAACTTACGAATACAATCCTGCGCCGCACTGCATTGCGCGCTCGTCACCCTGAGATATCAGATGTAAAATCTCTTCATGCCCAGTAATTTCTCTGGTATAAACAGATACATAGTAATGTTTGCACACTACTGCTTGGCGAATAACTGGCAAAGGTGTGGTATTTCCCCTGGCGGACTCTGTAATAGAGTCCTACCACTACAGTCTGGCAAGAGATCCTAAAAACGAGGCAAGCTATCCAGTAAATTAATGACTTCAACACTTGTGCTCAGAATTAATTACTGTCGTAATAATTAAGTAAGTATATCGGTTTTCCCAAATCCAGAGTATAGAGAGAAGACAATGTAGGTACTTACTCTATTCTTACTATCTACTGGGTTATAGGCTTGGGGTATACTAAACCGAAAGGGGGTCATTGGGCTATCATTGTAAACAACTTAATATGAGGCCAAACCAGAAGTAACTATTTTTGTTATGTTGAGTCCAAACTTTTTCTATGGAACAGCAATTATTCCGTGATACGGGGCCAACTCAGAATTATTGAAGAAAAATTCAGCTGTTGCATTTTTTTTAAAGTCGTACTATTTATATATGTGATTGATTCAGGCGTTACTTTGCGGATTACAGCGGAAAAACACTAGAAATCAAAACAAATTTTGGTCGTACTATTTATATTTATTGATGGTTTTTTTTTACGATTTCTGTGTTGAACCTGTAGATAAATAGATTATCTCTTAATAGTTCACACCAAAAAGAACACACGTAATAAACAGTATAGCAAGTAGCGTAACAAGTGGCAGCGTTATTGCCAAATGTAATCTCTTACAGCCAACCTTAACCAAAATTACAAGATAATAAATTCTCTCCATCCTAAGGTTGCCTGGAATTTTGTAAAAGTAGGGTTGTGTAAACTGAAAAAGTTAATGAATTGAAAATAATGTACAAAAGTTCACGTAAAAGTTGTTTACAATGATAAGTACAATTATCTCCTTAAGGCGTAGTACGCCCCATGCTTACAGCCCTGTAAAGGGTTAATACACGCGATGTGTATCAAATCCTAGAATCATCCATTACAGCGTGGCCATAGATTAAATAATAGTTACTACTGCGTAGCGGTGATTGTTCGCCACAAATCCTCTCTTTAATTAACTTGGCTCTATAATTAATTTATTTTGCGACAGCTTAAACCATGACAGCCAAACTGATTTGCATAAGTTTGGCTGTGTAATTAATCAATGTAAGTACAAGAATTTAAAATGTTTTACTAAGGCCCGTTAAACATGAAAGTAGTTTGCGTACCCTTAAAATATAACTAGGTACATAAGTTTAGTATTACAGTATAGGTAGCCAGATTGGCAAAAAAGTTGAAACGGAAACTTTTTCTCTCCTGGCAATATTGTGGTTAACTTAATAAAAACACTTTTATGTGAACCTATATTTTGGGTCCCTAATAATTACCATACGAATTTTCATCCTAATTATGTACTCCATAGCGTTTTAAGTCCTAATAATCAGTCATCCTAATGGTAAATCTACATAGCATTACTACACATACCATCACTGCTCCTAATGTTCATTGGATATAATATTTAAAAGCCATTAATTTTTAAATCCTAACAATATCTAATCCTACAGTAAATTAACATAACAGCTACTCATACTAATATCTATAAAATCATCAAAAAATATATTAATTCGCATCATTTCTACTCCTCACCTAACCTATCCGAGTCGGATTTATCAGCGAGCTTTAATATACATAGTGTAGCATGAGTAGTGAGGTTGTCTGGGTTGAAATAACAAAAAGGCTAAGGCGGGAAAAGGGCTTTCCAATATGTTTAATTAGACATAGAGAGAGAGAGAGAGAGAGAGAGAGAGAGAGAGAGAGAGACGGGAGCCTCTCCCAGAAAGAGAGGGAGTGTGGAAACCAATAGTTTTCAAGAAAACAATAAAAAATAAATTTGAGGTTCAGTATGGACTTCGGATGGGCTCCCGCCAGAAGCTCTTGCGGGCGCCCCTGAGTGTCCGCCTCCACCACACTCGGCCTTCGCTTCGCTACGGAGGTCGCCACCCTCCTTCGCTCCACTCGGCCTCGTATGGCTCGCTCCCCTCAGGACCTCCCTTGAGCTTTTGGCTTCCGCGCTTTTTATATACACTCTAGGACCACAAGACTAGGTGTAGCCGGGGTGCTCTGATTCGGATCTGTCACCCATTTCAAACCTAACCAACTCAGGTTGGGGTGCACCATGGAGGTGTAATTACGCTTAGATTTAATATACATACAGTGTTGCACGAGTAATGAGGATTTATGGGTTGAAATTAAAAAAATCCTTCGCTTCGCTCCCGCCTTAGCCTAACCTACCCGAGTCATATCTGTCACCGGACTTTAATATAGGTACATACAGTATGTTCTATTTTCCATTACACCACTAACTAACTGAGCTCATTAAAAAAAAAAAACTAAATCAAAAAAGTTAATAGCACTAATCATTCTTAGGAACAATAACTCTATGAAGAAAGAAATTAGTAACATTACTATTTATGACAACTTCTTAGGTGTATAACCATTATGTCACACTCCTGTCTACTGTCAGGAGATTTTAAATATAAATATTGACCCGTACATAGAAGACATCAAACGGATAGGAAAACGAGGGAATAAACGACCACTGGAGATTGAATTAATAAGTAAAAGAATGAACAAGTTTATACTAGAAAATGGTCGTGCTTTCAAAAACAGTAGATTGGCTATTGGAATTTTTTTGACCGGAAATTTGTTACATGATAGAAATGAGCTAAGGAAATCTCTTCAACTAGCTCGAAGAAATGGGGACCATGCTATTATAAAAAACAATAAATTATTCATCAACGGAAGGGAAGTTTTAAACAATACAACAGCACCAGAAGAAACTGTCTCCACTCAAAAAAAGGAAGAAGTAAAAGACATGTCCAATAAGAAGCATTCAAAGCAAACTACACCAATAAGCCAACCAAAGACGAATCAAGAAAATGACACATTTTTTCGATAAGTCATTCACTGTAATTTTTCAAAATATGCGTAGTATAGGAAATAAAATACATTTGCTAGAGCATATGCTATCTGAAGTTAAGCCTGATATAATATCGCTATCTGAAATATGGAGAAACGAAGACTTTTGTAAATCGATTATCCTACCTGGATATAAAATGGCATCACTATTTTGCAGGAACGAGCGTAGAGGAGGGGGTTCTTGTATAATAGTGAAAGAAGATTTAGAATATATTGAGAGAGTAGATATTGTTAAAGAGTCCAAAGAATATATTACTGACATAAGTGCAATAGAAGTTCCTAAACTGAATTGTATATTTGTAGGATTATATAGAGGAGATCGTCATATAAATATTTTTTATGACCAAATTAGTAAAATATTAACAAAACTAAATAAAAAAGATGAAAATAAACATATAATTGTAGGCGGTGACTTTAATATCAACATTTTAGAGAAAAATAAACAAACAAGAGAGCTTTTAAATTTTATGACATCTTACAATTTAGTAAAAATTATATGCGAACCTACACGAATTACTGATTCCAGTGCTACATGTATCGATCTTATATTCCCAAACAACAAGTCACTTATCAATAAAAAATACGTAAAAGATTATGGCTTGTCAGACCATAAGGCAATAAATATCGAAATGAATGTACAAAATATATATAGAGATAAAAACTACTGGTATAAAGAAAAAAGATTATTTACAAAAAATAATACACGTTGCTTTAAAAATTCATTAAGAGATATTGACTGGGAAAAAATTATCGATACAAACAAAAATGTTAATGATAACTATAATTCTTTCCTATCCCTAATATTACAACAACTAGATATATATATACCAAAAAAGAAAGTAAAAATTAAGACTATATTAAAAAAAGGGTGGTTAACCAAAGGCTTGAAGAAATCTTGCAAACATAAACGAGAATTAAGAATAATTTTAAATGAAAGTAGAAGTCCCGATATAAGAAACTATTTACAAAAATACAGTAAAATATTAAAACGAAGTGTAGCAATATCAAAAAAGCGAAATTTATAAAGCAAATGAAAGAATCTGACAACAAAACTAAAACAATGTGGAATATAATAAACACAAAAACAGGTAAAAAGAAGATTATACAGAAAAAATATGTAATCTTAGAAGTAAATAAAACATTAATTGAATGCCCAACAACAATATCAAACATCTTCAATGAATATTTTGCTACAGTTGGTGAAACCAATAAATGCGTCAATACAGAAAAATTAGGACATCCTGTTATAAATCCACCAACAAATTCTATGTTCTTACACAGTATAGATCAGGACGGCGATTCCGTTAATCAAAGCTGGACCACTTCCCATACGTTTCCGCTACTCGTCCTCTCTGTCGGCGCCGGCTAACGGCCGTGGTCCGGCCAAGCATACCTTAAGTTTTATAAACGTGTGATGTTAGAAGGCTGGACCTTTTCCGTAGCGCTACCAACGTTTCACCCATACTCTACCCATCGAAACCATAGACAAACTGCTCAAGTTCACTAACATGACGTCACTGCGACGCCCCGGTACATAGCCAGTAGTTAACTCTGGGGCGCCGTGCCCCCGTTGGGTCTAGCCTAGCACTAACTTGTTGTAGATGTACTTACTCGTATGCTAAGGCATGTTTCATATATTTGAATAATATTTATTTTTTTATGTTGCAATGGCTATCTGATAAAATATTAAATTGATGATCGACTGCAGTAACAGTAGTCTATTTGCAACATGGGAAATCTTCGGCTTAAAACTGGCCCATGACATTCTTTCATGGTGCTCAATTTGGTCCTTTTTGAGAGTAAAGCTAGGTAACTTTTGTAATTTTCAAGAAACGGGAAGACAATGAGGCTGCTGCCTTCCCCCATAACCTTCTACCTAGATTCACCAATGATCATTTGACAAGCGCTTCACCTTGAAAACGGTTGGGAAAGGCAGGGTAATTATGAATACAGGGGTGTCCTTACATATAAAATTATATTGTCACCGACAATATGGATAGGTGAAATTTTCTATCGGTAAAACAAATGAAAATAAAATTTAACCCTTATAACTCTGTTGTTAGTATGTCTGCCTTTAGACCTGTAGGTTATGGGTTCGATTCCCACCCAAGTCAAAAATGTTATGTGACAGTCGAAGGTTCGTTTCTAAACTTCACACTTCACTTCTACCCTTATATCGCCATTACAAAAAATATTCAGCCATTTATTTCAACTAACTGCTGTCAAATTTTTACTTATCAAAACTTATCAATCAACTTTGACAAATACTTCATTATAAAAGCTTTGTATGCCGATCATATGCCGTTATTTAGAAATCGTGGAGAAGATTTGGCGCCAACAAGAAAAATCAAGTCAACAACTTTGTGGGTATTCTGTTTATTAAAATACATACCTATCATTATACTTAAATTATGTTTTTTTACTGAAGTCTAGGCATGCAATGTAAATTGGTGAAGCGAATCTTTTCGTGACAGATTTAAAAAAGGCTGCTTTTAAAATCTACCATTTTTACCATGATGACTTGAATTTAACCGTATCTTGCTTCTGGCCTGCTCCCAAGTATAATGCTTGAATTGCGTGACTTTGACTAAGTACAATATTTAAATTAATCATAATTAATGTAATCAATATTTTGATGATACCTAGCTAGAAAAATACAAAAACACTCGACAGTGGCAAATACACTATGTACAACGCCATACGCCATAATCCTCTAAGGGAAAAACAAAAACACAAAGTGAAACGTTCAACAGCTACGGTCCGCCTCATGTACATAGATTAAATGACAGTTAGTATTATGAACAAATTCCTAGAACTAGTAGTTCGCAGCGAAGTGAACCTCGCGACCCCTAGATCAAACCCTCCAAGTCCCTTGATAAAATAAGCTCATATTCATGTTCAATAACAATATTGTATTTGCACGAATTGTCCCCTTAAACTCAGAGATCTTGCTTCGCTCAACTATCTACTTTACAGTTATTTTCCAAAAAGATTTAGGAGTTTGATGTTATTTATTCATTATTTTCTTACCTTCTAAAATCAGTGTATGCCTACTACCAGATTTAAATTAAACATAGGTTGTTTTCTTTTATAAAGTACTATTTCCCAACACAATTTTTCTTAAATTATTTCACTGGAAAATAATGATTACAGAAAGCGGCACACGGGGCCATGAGTTGGCGTACACGCCAGCCAACCTTGCTGGCGCCCTCAGTGGTCACTCTGCTTCAGTACTTAAAACGTTCGCTTCCTGCCCGTAGTCCGTAGTCCACCCACATAGTTCACCTGACTGTTCCAGGGGCTTTTTTTTACTCCTGTAGTCCACTTCAAGATTACTGGGTGTACCAGGGGATTTCTGCTACAATATACTGTTCAGTGGTCTGCTCTGCTATCGTATTAGCCTGCTCACGTCACCCCGCTAACGGGACGTTCGGCGCCGCCGTTTTCTGGTACAACCTTGCTTTAAATAATAATTTGTATTGTCATATTATGCACAATGTTAGGCTCGGCCAAGGCACGGCGATCACTGATAGGTGATAGGGTAGGTCTTATCTATCTATTAACTAAGCGAGAACAACCTATTCACGTGGAATATTGAGTGCGGACCGGTGCAGCCAAGTCTGTGGGTGCAGCTTACTGTCTTATTGTATATCCTCTCAAATTTGCTTCTCTTCTTTGCCAAGCCTTATAAACGATAACGCCAGAAGCTTTGATCTTTCTCAAAGTAAGTTTTGGGTAGGAATCTGTGACTCTGTTTAATTTTTATGATTACTCGTATTTTCTGCGTGTTGTTTTTTGTGTGAAAAAATAAACGAATTTGACAAATATTAATTAATAATATTTTTTTATTTTAGGGTTCTCTATGCGAAATTGTTCAATGGAACTATTACTAAGCTTGCGTGTCGCGGGTAGACGTCTGTTTGTCCGTTTGACCTACAGAGACATTATAATGTCTTAAAATCATTCAATTATTTAATTTGACTAAGTTAGAGCGACGTTTTTGAGTAAGGCCGTTAAAACCTAATAATGCAAGTATACTCAAAAATCTAAGTTTCATAAAAATAACCTAGATGTGGGGTTGATCCAGAGCATCTTAGCGGCGCCAACATCTAGCGCTGCTAGGATGCTCTGTCGGTCTGCCTATAGACTTTTCAAAGACAGAGTCTGTATTGTTTAAATTCTTTTTGTGTGTATACTATGGGACTGACATAGTCAAAAATGACTCCATATCCCTAAATAAAAAAGATATAACAAAAAAATAAATAACATAAAGTACAATACAAAGTGACGTTAGACAATTATTTTGTGTTAACGTCAAATCGTGATTTATCGTCATAAAATAACCGATAATAAACGTCAAACTTGACATAATGACCATGAAAACTTTATAGCTATACGACATAATAAATAATAAAAATCAGCCACGTAGAGCGAGCGAAAAGATACTAAATAAAAAAAAACATTATGATCAACATTGTTTTGAAGGCTTTAGTTGACAGATTTAAACTAATTACAATATTGCTGTCCCTTTTTTATCAGACATGTTAGCTAAGGACAGCAATACTTTAGTTAGTTTAGTTCTGTTAACTTATAAACCTTCAAAATCAACCACATTGTGTATTAAAAACAAAATACAAATATATATTTACATTGTGTAGAACCCTCGGTGCGCAATGTCAATTTGTATTTGCCCAATTTTCAAAAATATACCGACTTTTATGACATTTTTATTATTGAATAATAACGTCAAAGTCACTTGACTTGAAGTATAGTTACGTCATCTGGGGAGTCTTCAGACTACGCTATAACATAAATGACTAAAACTAATGATTTGTAATATAAGCTTGACAAAAAGTCTTGATATCTTTTTTTCTCTCCTGGCATTACTGTGGAAAACATGTCAGGCGGAGAATTTCATCCAAACATCTTCCTCAGACTCACGACTTACTACAGGGTTGCTATTATTGAGAACTACTTACAAATGTGAAACCCCAATTAAATACTTTTCTTTGCTTTATATACCTTCAGATTTTTACTTTTTATTACTAACCCACATATACTTACGTTAAATAATCCGTAACGTTATATGGAGATGGACATTGACTACGGTTTGTTGTGATCTAGGTTAAGTCTATCTAGACGGTAAAACCGCAAAAAGTTAAAGAAATTAAAATACTTTGTACTTTATCAGGCATATAATTATTAAAACATAGGTATAGGGAAACGTGTTCATGAATACATTATTATATGAATGCGGCATCCGTCTTGCGATGTCATTGTTAGGTGACATATTTTATAGCGCAGTCTGAAAATTCCTTCGAGGTCGACCATCGGCTGATAAACGTCTCAGTAACGGCTGAGCAACGGATGAACAACGGTCGAACAACGTCTCACCTAGACATAGAAAGAGTTCTACGTCACTCAAAGTACGTGTGATATTTCTATTTGTACAGGATGTCCCTTTATAAATGGATAGTCTGTCAGGTGCATGAAGGAAATCATCTCGGAGGGTTCTGTTGTCACTGTAAAAAAGACCACCATGGCAAGTTGTTTGGTAAGAAACCATAAAAAATTGCCATATGACTAGGAACTTGTGGCTATGGTAAAAATAATTTAATATTTATATTTTACATCGACCCGCGGCGTGGAGCGAAGGTACCACTTCCGCAGCGGCACGAAAATCTTATACACACCACGGGGCAAGTAAATAAGCCTCAGATCACATGCTTGTCAACATGGGCTTCGCATCTGGAGACATGAGATCTGAGATATTCTTTACTTTTGCTCCCTAGGTGTGTAATCTACCAATAATTCCAGCTAACTAAAGTTTATGAATCTAATAAAAAAATTAAACCGTGTTTCATGACAAGTCGTCGTATCTTTGTTGTTCTGTAGATATGTAGATTCTGTAGATATCACGCAGTATCTATGCGACTTATTAATAGCTTAATAAATTAATTATTACGGAAAACCGAAAAAACAACATTACACTAAGAAATGTGCACCTAACGATATTTATTTTCTACTTTTAGCATAGCTACGGAACATTCGAAAAACTTTTCTCACACATGCACTAGCCAAATTTTCCAAACATTAGCATAGGTATTAGGTACTTTTGCTAGTAATGAGAATATAATGCACAGCTAAAAAAATATATTTCAGTATTAATTATTATTGTCAATCATTGTGATTTTGACAAGCATCTATCGGATCAACCTGTATCATGATCAACAGACATTTACGTCATTTAATGTGAAGGCTTTCGTTGACAACTCCTAACATACTCACGTCATTTGTAAAGGCTTTTGTTGACAAATCCAAACATGTATTTTTTTTTAATTGGCTACTGCTCTATTTCGTAACTTTGCCAGGAACAGTGAGGGAAGAGTCAACGAAAGAGGGCCGAAAAGAAAAATAGTTCTATTTTTTTAATGAATGTATATTCATTAGCTTACTAGGTTAGAGGACTGGTTTTTTTTTACTGTCCTATTAAAATGTGGCCCATAAATATAGCTGATTAATGAAAAGAAAATTAAAATCTGTTCAAAAATAAGCAACTTATAAGCATTTTAATATCATGCTAGACAGAGGCGAAACAGCAAATCGTGACGTCACTTCTCTGTACGCCATATAAATTATATTCTGACAAGTAAGGCGTGACGTGATTTTTTGTTTTGTGGGAAAGGGACAGAGTTGTCTCTACCAAAACTTTAAATGCTTATATATCAGAACATAAATAACCGATTTAAATTATGTTTTCAATAAACATATTATATTTACTTAAATTCTGAATCAAAGGTATTGGTTTCAACGATTTAAATATCAGTCATCTACCCTATTGGCAAAGCAGTTGGGGCGGAAACCCAGAGAGAGATTGCTCGTATGCAGGCTCAAGTCCTGCCAGCAGTCATAATTTTTCTTACTATCCACGCATTAAAAACATAGAAATACCCCAAAGTAATACTTCATACGAAATATTCAAGAATAATTCTAGTTGAGAGACTAAACAGAAGGGCTCAGAATACTGCGCGCCGCTAGCGCTCGCGCTCGCGCATTTCAACACTTTTAAAAGCTGCATATAGTTAGCGACGGTGATAATGGAATGGACGATCCCAGCGCTTGCAAATCGATCAAATTTAACAAGACAACACAATCAAGCATACCTAGCTAAAAGTATGCATATTACATTTGCCGGAAAATAGAGATAGCGAATCTAATGTACATATTGTACATGTATTAGAAGTTTGTATTGTCGTATTGTACGGCTCGCATGTCGCAAAGGCAGAGTATAACTGAAGCGAGTGGAGAGCCGGCGCTCAACATATACTCTTCAAAATCCGTGCGCTTATTCATCTCCCGTCCATTCATCTTATCATTGTCGCTGCATATAGTTATGATAAATCGCAGTCAGTGAAATTACACAGGGAATAACATTTTACAATGGTTCGAAAGTTACAATTTCGATTCAGTCAAGTTTTCTTTTATTAAACTGGGCATAACCAATAATCATATTTTTAGTTAGGTGCTGCAAAAACTAGTTTAGATCAAAATGATTATTTTGCTGCACCTTTGTAATACAATTCTCAGCAATATCACCAATTGAGATTTTTGATAACTATATTCAATGACTAGCTGTACCCGCGGCTTCACTCGCGTGGACCAAATAGTTTTATGCGCATGACCTTATTTTACTTTAAATAACAAAGTAACAGTTTAAGAGGGTTTAAATTCGGCTGATCATTTTGTAACGATATCTTCGTGCATAATAAAAATGTTGTATATCGCACCATCTTACACTTGCGCCTCTCTAAAGATAGATACTTTCATTATGAGGGAATGCAGTCTTATGTTGTATTTTCTAGATAATCAGTATTCTAGGTCGGGTAGATGGGATATTCGTGTTGGTTCCGTGGCGACAAATGGCCCGCGCACGCAACCAAGAGGTATCACGATTTGCAATTCATCAATGTGACCGCAGAGCCTAATAAACCAAGTAACCTAATTCGGGACCGCATGAACTTCAAATCGTGAGGTCACGAGTTCAAAACCCGGGCCCGTACTAAATGATCTCTTTGGCGTTAATGTTAATGTATATTATGTGAATCCACTAACCCGCAACTGGGCCTGCGTAGTGGCTTATTCGCCTTTCGAGTATATACCTAGGTAAGTCCAACAATGGACACCAAACCAATATAAGATTTTGAAAAAAAATACTTTCTCCAATGAAATATTTGACAACAATTCGGAAAACTCTTGCGCGTCCTGACTCTGCCTTCTTTGGGTCCCCATAATAACCGTGAGATTGCATTTGGTAATAACGGGCAACGACTTTTTGACTTATTAGGCAGGCATTTATTTCATAACTTCTTCTGCCTTGTGATGCAATAGGTAATGCGATCATCATCATAGCCCGTAGACATCCACTGGTGAACGAAGGCCTCTCCCTTAGACCGCCACTCTGTATTACAACACCTGCCATTTGCATCCACCGGTTGCCCGCGACTACCATCATCATCATCAGCCCGTAGACGTCCACTGGTGAACGAAGGCCTCCCCCTTAGACCGCCACTCTGTATTACAACACCTGCCATTTGCATCCACCCGTTGCCCACGACTACCGTCATCATCATCATCAGCCCGTAGACGTCCACTGGTGAACGAAGGCCTCCCCCTTAGACCGCCACTCTGTATTACAATCTGCTATTTGCATCCACCGGTTGGTCACGACTTTTACAATGTCGTCGGTCCACCTAGGAGGAGGCCTACCTACTGTGCTGTATGGTGTTAAGTAGCTTATGACAACACAGTTTTTTTTTTAGAAAATCGCATGTCAATCCATTCATCTTTCTGACTCGCAAACTCTCAAGATAAACATTAACCAGTATAAGCTGTTCCTCGGACCTTAAGGGCTCGGTATGTTCGGGGGTTCAAGTTATATTGGAAATGTATATTTTTTCATAAATTGCGTCATAAGTTCTATATTCCTGGGCCGATTTTGATAAAACATAGCCTATGTGAAGCGCCGGACTTCATAGATCATATTTCAAGAAACTTCATTCAAATTCGTGCCGTAGTTTCTGAGTTTATCCCGGACAGACAGACAGACAGACAGAAAAAAAATTAAAAACTGTATTTTTGGTTTCTGTTGCTCTCATACACTCCTAAAAAAAATGATTTTTAAATATATCTTCAATGTACAGTAATCGCCTCGTTACAGTTTTATTATATGTATAGATTATAAAAATTCAAAAATGTTGCAATGCGCGAACGAAATAGCGGCATTAAACCTACCTTAAAATATAACTCTTTTTCCGCAGACAAGCATCAGACAAGGAGAAACATATATATTATTAATAAGCTAAGATTTCCCAACTCGATTCCTCAGAATTGGCTTAGAATACTCACAATAGTAAAATAATAAAGATTTAAACCATAAGCCTGCGATATAAAATATCCGGGGCCTACAATAAATAAATAACTATAGAAAAATGCATTGCAAATTGCATTTGCCTCCTTTAGTCCAGTCCATCCAAAGGTTGCCTGAAAGAAATCGCTTAAGGTGATAAGGTCGCCCCTTGTACTGCCAAATAATGTACCTACCCTGATTATATGTAAGTTGTTCTATATTTCTGGTGTGCAATAAAGATATATTGTATTGTATTGTATTGTATAGATGGTTTCTCGTCCTGGAATGTCTTTTGGAGCGGACATCTACAGAAGTGACCATCTTTATACCATGGTCGAAGCAGTATAGCCGTTCAATGCTAGTATTTACTCTATGTTGTGCAATCAAGGATACCTTTCCGTACCTCGTTTTTGCCATCAATTTTACTTTATTTCGTTTGGCAGTTTGCAGAAATTCATAGTTCTTAACGAGACGCACTGGAGAGCCCTGACGTTGGAGACTTTCTACGTTCAGCAGACACGAGCACCACGAGACTCGTCCAGTCTTTCTAAATGATAACAGTCAATTGACTGTTATCATTAACCTAGAATATAAATAAAATAAATCACAGTGAGCCAACTTGCTAGAACAAACATACTGTAATTTAGTATCTATTTGAACTAAGTATTTTCTTGTTTCTTTTAATACCTAAGTAATTTTTATTTTAAAGTATTATATTTAATATAATTTTTGTTACCTATTTTAAATGGGTATACATAACTACAGTATTATTTTGAAAAAAATTTGATATAATTACATTTATAATAAATCAATGGGAATTGTCTAAAACTTCTGGACCTCCATTTTCAATGCTAATATAAAAAAATGTGAAATCAACCTTACCCACTTTGATTATATACCTTTCCTTACCCATTTTATTTGTTTCCATTTGCTCAACCTTTGTGTCCTCTTTAAAAATATATTTTCCTCTTTCTCATCTGAAAAATTAGCGATTTTATTTTACGCTTTGATATTTTTACATGTCTCTGAGGTTCTGACAGTAGGTACAAGTCAATTATCAGAGTGACGCGTTTTTGAAATTGTTCCAAAAATAAAAGACAGCGTGATGCGCAAATAATAGTTAAGGGTTCTTTATAAAAAAATGCATTGATGAAGTAGTACTAGTAAAAAAAAGTAACACGTCGTCATTTTTATTTTTAAAAGTAGCCTGTATGCTATGCTCGGAAAGAATCTATTCCGAGTTTCATCCAAATCCATTCAGCTGTTTTAGCGTATTTGAGGTAACAAACACGCACACGCACAAGCTAATACTATAAAAATCACTGTCCTGGCTGTACGACTGAGTGACTCAGTTACTGACTGACTGGCAGACTTACCGTCTGACTGACAGACAACGTTCAGCCTTAACCGCTGATCATACAGACTTGAAATTTAGAGGGTATATTTGTCTTAATGAGTAGAGGTGTACTAAGAAAATATTTTTTGAAATTCGGGCCCTAAAGGGGTTAAAATCGGTGAAACCTTTTGTCCTTTGTTTTTGAACTTTTAGTCGTGTTTTTTTTATTTGAATAGTTAATTTAAAATTGGAAATGCGGTTTTCAATATTTTTTTGGCAGGGGTGAAACGGGGGATGAAACTTTCTAAGGGAATGTCTTTTTTTCTAAGGTATAGTGATGAAAATTGATTTTTGGAGATATTGTATGTATAAATAAGCCTTGTTCCTATGATAGATAGAAACCTACACAATCCTTGAGTGCCATATTTTATTGTAATACCAAATAAATATATAATTCATATTATGAGCCGACAGCTACTTATGTATGCCTCTTTCCAACTCTAATTTTTCTCACTTTTCAACTAGAGAACCCAAATAACTAGTTGATATTTGTCTATGCAAATAACAAACCGGATATCCGAATAATTGTCTTCATGCATGGAGTACAGCATCGGTCTTGGTTAAGACCTTCTTTCCTCCTGAGGAGGAGGAAAGAAGGAAAAAGAAAAAAACCAAACAAAAACACCAACACATCCGAATTTTCCGAAATTTGAAATTGAAAAATTGAATTGAATTTTTGATTTGAATTTGATTTTGATTTTTTTTGAATTTTTTTTTTTTCATCCGGATTTTTTTGTTTTTTCGAATTTTCGAATTTTCCATCGTGGAAAAAGTCGTGAAGTAAAACTCCGACCTATAGGATAGGAATAATGAAAAAAAGTGTGTATCCTTTCCCATCGTTGTTAAATTACCACGAATCAGATTGTTTCTATATTCTTATTTTAGATCTATGAGTTATCAAGAATTATTGTCAATCCGATCGTTCCTTTATATTTTTTTTTTATTCCCATAAGCAAGGTATCCTGTGCACAAACTACAAAGCCAAAAAACGAAGGAAAAAGTTGATAAATGTGCTCTGTGAACGTGGAACATTTACATAGCTCCTTCTTTCCAAGCAGGAAATCAATGTTCCAAGACATAATCTAAGGTTCGAAGTATGTTCCAAATCCCAGAACTCCAATATTTATTATGTCTTTGATTCAATAACTCAAGATTGGCAGAATGCAAAAAGTGTGATGCCAAAAATTAAGAAAAAATTAAGGCATCATAAACAAAAAATTTAGGGTGAACGTAAAGGGAGAAGACGGTGAAAAAAAAATATTATGGTCTTATGTATACTATTGTGTGTGTGCCTGAGCACTGGGGCTCATTTAATACTCCTTCTTGCGGCGAGGGTGTGTGACGGGTGATATAATTTTTGTACTCTCCCGCCAAAACCCGCTAAAAGTCTTCATGGTATCTATTGACATGATGATTGTCATTTTTTTTTCGTCTTAGTTATTGGCATCGCATGTTGTGCATTCTGCCAGTGTCAAGTTTATGAATTTTCAAGTTTTTTTTTCTGGCGACTTTACTATGAGCTTCTACGGAGTTTTGAAAACAACACGAAAAGACATGTTTCACCACATTATATCACTTGCCCACACTCGTGCACGTAATTCAACACTCAATGAATAAAACACCACCATTTTAAATCATTAATTCGCGATAAAACACAAGTTTAAGAAAAAAAATAGAATGCAACGACATGATTTCCATGTTCCCGCCAAAAACAGATTATTGACATTTTATTATGCTGCCACGCGAAGCACATTCTTCACCAAGGAGGTTGGAAGCTCTACGCTTGCGCTATATTCTGCACATGCCAGGTGTCATTCAGTGTCAAGCATTTGACTACGTCATTAGAAATCGAGTCGATCCTGTGCTGCCAGCCTTTCTATTATACTCGTATATATACTTGTTTTTTTATTTCAGGTTACCTAACAATTCATCATCAACACCCAAAAGCTGTCCACTGCTGGACGAAAGCCTCCCCTTTAATATGGGGGTTTGCCATAATCCCTACGCTTGGCAGGTGGTTTGGGGATCGCAGAATGCTCACCACCGTTAACCAAGAGGACGACGAGGACCTAGCAATTATTTACACCCTATTACATAGGAAACAGAACTACTACATTAAAAAGTACCTATATTAAAATGTTTTTTGTAAGTTTGTACTTACCGGCGACCTCCTCAAATGCATGAATGTCCCCAAACTGCAACCAGAACCAAAGGAGGACGGGCAGCAGAGCCCACTTGGTGGTGAGCATTCTGCAATCCCCAAGCCACCTGCCAAGCGTGGAGATTATAGCAACCCCTCTAGATGATGTAATTTTTTTCTTTTACTCACCGATATACAGGATTAGTTCTAATCAGTTAGCATCATTTGAAGGGCATATTCTGTACATCAAAACAAACAACTTTTACTATGGTGCCAATATTGAAATCTGCTGATGATGATGATGATGTACAATAAAATTATTCATAACTGTAATAGACTATCTTATTACGCTGTAATGTATAAAGATAGGTGGCACCGACTTCAGTAATAGCTAAGTATTTCACGATTTTTATGATACGATTAACTACCAAACATGATTGGCAAAATCGATGAAGAAAAATGTATTCGGCTGAAGGACTAGTATCCATGGCCAGGAACTATTAAAAACAACAAACGAAAATGAAGCTTCTGAGTGACGTCATGTTGGTGAACCTGAGCAGTTTGTCTATGGTTTCGATAGGTAGAGTATGGGTGAAACGTTGGTAGCGCAACGGAAAAGGTCCAGCTTTCTAACATCACACGTTTATAAAACTTAAGGTATGCTTGGCCGGACCACGGCCGTTATCGGCGCTGACAGAGAGGACGAGTAGCGGAAACGTATGGGAAGTGGTCCAGCTTTGATTAACGGAATGGCAGCTATGTCCGCTTTTGCTCCCGCTTGGTGGCGCTAGTGTAGTTGGAGGTCAGCAAATTTGACAGCTACCTACAGCGTCTATGGTGTTTTTGGTGTTGATTATTTCAAAGTGATTATGGCCGAAAAATACGGATCTTGGACTGTTTGTGAGTTAAAAAATGAATTAAGGAGAAGAAATGCAAGGTTGACTGGGAAAAAGGAAGACCTCATCGAAAGGTAAACCTTATTAATCACCCTCTAAAATGTAGTGTTGATTTATAACCTCAAAACCATGAATGCCAAGTATTATAAGCGAATTTATGTAAGCTTTTGTTTACTGCAATAGACCCGCTGATTATAAATATTACTGTACGACTGTCCTCGGGTATGTTCAGTCTGTCTATGTAGGTTTCCACACCTCATCGTGATAATATTTTACTTTATTATAGGACCAACAATGTTTATAGTAAGATAATGATCTGTGTCTGTGTAACTGTTTTATTGTCATTTTGACTAGATATTATTACCTAAGTAGGTGTTTGGTTACAGTTTGATGCCGTTTTCGGATAGCATTGGTGATATTTTAATATTTTTTTGTTCATTACAGATTGGCTTCGTATGATAGAAATAATAATTTTCTATTTAACGTTCTGGAGGGGCCCATTGCAGAACCAGTAACAAACATTCTGTGGCCATTAAATGAAGAATTTACTACTCTCCAGCCAACATCAGCTGTGCCTCCCAATAGATATTGTCCACATAAATAATTATTTTCTAAGTGTTTACAAACTGGAAGAAGGAATGAGCATGTGCGCGGCAGTCCATAGAAAAGGCTACAACATGATGCAAAATAACTTTTTGTTAGCTGTGGTGGAGGCAACAAGAGAAGAAAAGTATTTTTACCGAGCGCAAGTCAATAGTGAAATGACCAAAGCACTTACATACTATGTAAAATTAGTTGTTACCGTGGATGGAAGTATTGCCGAAGCATCATGTGAATGTATTGCTGGCAAGGGGTTTAAAGCTGTGTGCAAGCACGTCGCTGTTGTGTGTTATGCCTTATTGCACCTTAAGGACAAAAAAAAACTGTGTGTAAAAGATACATGCACTGATAGAAAACAAGCTTGGCATATGCCAAAGAGAAGCAGGCTAGATGTATCACCAAAAAAGGCAGAACAAATAAGTTTTGCTGTTCCCCTGTACAATGTGCAAAAAAAACAAAGGGGAAATCTATGTTATGATCCAAGACCAGAACAGTTCAGGAATATGCCTAATTTTAATGACAATTTAAGGAATCATGTCGTTAACTATACTGCATGCAGAAAGAGAAGTTTGTGCATTAATGGAGCATTTACTGCAGCGTCCATAATAGATATTGCTCACGATCATGATTACTTGTCCATTTCGATCATGCATCAAATGATACACAATCGCGTCCAGGTAACAAGAGAGGATATCCAGTGCATTGAAGAAGCAACGCGAGCCCAGAGTAATTGTACAACCTGGTTTCAAGAACGGTCAATACAATTAACAGCATCCAATGTCGGCACTGTGATTCACATGACAGACAGAAAAAACGTAAAAGCATTTGTTGATTCTATTATTGAATCAAAATCTTTTCACTCTGCTGCTACTGATTGGGGAAAGCAAAACGAGAAGAAGGCTATCCATGCCTATGAGGAGGCCACAAGTAACAAGGTTGTAAGCTGTGGACTTTGGATCTCATTGGATCATCCTTATTTAGCTGCATCTCCTGATGGACTTGTAGGACCACTTACTGTTGTAGAAGTGAAGTGTCCCTATTCAATAAAAGATTCGATGATCAATTCAAATACTTTACCATACTTGGAAATGCAGAACAATATACTTTGTTTAAAAAATAATAGCAATTACTACTATCAAGTGCAGACTCAAATGTATGTTACAGGTTGTGAGTTCTGTGACTTTGTCATTTGGACAAAGAAAGATATTAAATGTATTTCTGTAAAGAAAGACACAGATGCGATCAACAAAGAAATAATTCCGAAAGCCAAAGACTTTTATGAAAAGTTTATGGTTCCAGCATTATCTGAAAAATACTATGGACCCTGATAAGACTAGTACACAATAAAAGACGAATTCAAAATACTAATATAGTTGTTTATTATTTTTTACATCCATCCATTATGTTATTACGAAAGTTTGCTAGCATAAAGCATACAAATATAATTCTACTTCCTAATGGTACCAAATTGCTTGACAGATACTTCAGAATCTTATATGTTTTGCCTAAACCAATTATTCTCTCAACATGTATTCGGTTTGATGATAATATTTTTGAACGGAAAAGCTGCTCAGGTTCTAGCTGACCAGACTTTTTTTTCAGAAACTCGGGCATATTGACAGTCACATCTTTCGATGCTAAAATATCTTGTATCTGAAATCCTCGATCTGCTAACACTGTATCATTTTTTTCAAGTAAATTAGACAAACCGCACTTTTCAAACAAACATCTATCACTTATGGAACCTCCGTAACTATCAGAAACAAAAGTTATGTTACCTATACTAGACATGCCAACTAACACTTTCAGTGTATTACAAGATTTGTATGTTGAATAAGTGAGTTGCTGGGATACTGGACTTTTGGGTTGGTCTATTTTGATCTCAGTGCAGTCTATAATCACTGTACTTGTACATTTACGCCCTTTGAACTTAGCATTTTGTTTAGCGATTTTAAATGGTACCCAAATGTTAAGTTCTTTGAACTGACAGTGAAGAAAGTTGATCCAAGTGATAAATATACGGCTAACTAGTGGCTCACTAATATCAAATTTATATGCCAGTTCTTTATTTATCATATTGCGCCTTAGCTTTACGATAGTAAGTAAAAACTCATTAGCCGGAGTTAAAACACGAACACTCATTATGCATCCTGATGGATAATACAAGAGATGGTTCACTGCAGGCCCCAGGACATTAAAAACAAGCCAGAAGTGCTCATAACTGTCAAACCCTGTATAAAATCTGAGTTTATCCATCTCTGTCTCGGATTGCAAATTTTCAATACAAAATGAGTTTAGCGTAGTGCTTGTCATAGTTGATGAGTCACATTTCAGCACCATTCGATGTTCATCATCATTTGCTTCCACTGATGTCATTTGTATTTCAACCTCATTGGATGGTTCTGGTGTGTTTAGCTTTGATGTGCTGGACACTGCTGATAAATGGAAAGATTCCTTTTTTAGAGCTCGTTTTCTGAAGCGTTCTTGCCTCTGCTTTGTTGATTCTCGTTGGTTTTCAGTCCAGCTAAACTGGCTAGGTACGGCATCCTTCTTGAGTCTAGGCTTTGCTGCAAAACAAACAAAAACTTATAGTTCAATCTTTATTTGAGGTTATGTTATAGGGTAAATGAAATATTAATTCTGTGGTTTTCTGTTGTTTGTCAATGATAAAATTCACCAATAAAAGTTAATTCTACTACTTACGATTTTTCACAAGAGAATCCAGTGGCATTGCATAATCTGTTTGAATAAAATGTCGATTGCAAATACGTGCATTACATGTTGGCGTATATTTATCTCTTCTTATGGCTATAATCCACTTTTTTCTCATCTCATTATCTTTGGGAAACCTGTGCCCTGAAGTTCTCGATGAGCACAAAGGCACAACACAACACTGAGGCATATTAAATTCAATAAATAGATCTTTGTTTGATAACACAGTCAATATTTACATGGAATTTGACAGATAACGTGACCTCCAACTACACTAGCGCCATCTGCTTTGAGCTTTTGAGATTACCTGCCATTGCCCTCCAGAAAGACACTCTTAAAATCATAAAAATGATCAAAAACAAACAGAGCTGTGGGATAGATGACATACCACCAATGCTATTAAAACAGTGCGCCGAGGAACTCTCCATCCCTTTAACATGTTTAGTCAATCAAAGTTTTAGTGATGGCCAATTCCCAGACTTACTTAAAACGTCACTAGTCAAGCCGATACATAAAAAAGGAGACACAAAAACCCCTAGTAATTACCGACCTATATCATTATTACCTACATTTTCAAAAGTTTTCGAAAAGGCAATGTACAATCAATTATACACATTTTTAGAAAAACACAACATTCTTCATGATAGTCAAAATGGATTTAGAAAGGCAAAATCTACAACGTCTGCAGTATTTAAATACGTCCAAACGGCCCTCCAACATACTAACGACAAAAAGCTTTCACTAGGACTTCTATTAGACATGACCAAAGCATATGACAAGGTCTCATACCCCATATTACTTTCGAAGCTCTACGGCTCAGGCGTTCGTGGACCTGCGTATCTCTGGTTTAAATCATATTTAGATAACAGGAAACAGATAGTCCAAATCGAACATCTAGATCACCAAACTAACGAAATCAATATAGTGAGATCCGAAGAAAAAACATTAACATTCTCAATACCACAAGGTAGCGTTCTAGGATGCATTTTATTTCTAATATACATCAACGACCTCCCTAAAATCCTAAATAAAAATTTAGAGGTACCTATACTGTTTGCTGATGACGTTTCCATACTGGTGAAAGGTGAAAAAGATCAAAGCCCTAATACTTTGTTACAAGAAACCCTAGAAAAAGTATCAAATTGGTTACGTCAACATAATCTAGAAATAAATTACAACAAAACTAAAATAATGCAATTCAGAACCTACAATAGCCCACCAATAAACTTAAACCTAAGCTACCTAAACACACCATTAGAAAAAGTAGATACGTTTAGCTTGTTAGGAATAAATATAGACACACATATAAATTGGAATACTCACATAGAACATATTAAAGCTAAACTGTCCAGGTTCACATACGCACTCTTTGAAATTAAAGCAAGCACAGACACCAAAACAGCAATAACCGCCTATTATGGATACGCTCATTCATGGCTCAAATATGGGGTGACGCTATGGGGTAATAGCGTTAATGCGGAAGAAGTATTTATAATGCAAAAAAAGTGTATAAGAATAATAGCTCAAATAGACAATACCATCAGCTGCAGACCATTCTTCAAAAAATATGGAATACTACCTTTACCTTCTATTTACATACAAGAATTGTGTACATTTGTATTTAAAAATAAGAACAGCTTTGCCAAAACAAAAGATACGCACAATTTAAATACACGCCATAAAAATAACCTAAGCCTACCATATTCAAGAATTAAAATGCTAAATACAAGCCCTCACTACATGGCAATCAAATTATTTAATAAATTACCAATAAGCTTAAAAAATGAAACTAAATCTACCCCAATCTTTACCTCAAAATTAAAACAATTTCTAATGAAAAATTGTTTCTACTCACTAGATGAATATTTTAAAGCTACTATAAAATAAAAATAGGACGATCTGCTCTTTTTACATTAACGCTCATTTTATCTTTCACTAAAGTTGTATAATTATTTGTTATATTAAGCGCCCTCGCATCTATGTTTTGCAATGCCCGACAAGGGCAACTAAGTCTGAAAGTGCATAATATATTTAATTTAAGACCTCTGTACACTTAGTTGCAAATAAATAAATATGAATATGAATATGAATACTATTAGGATCGACAAACACAAGGACAAAAAATAATTATGCCGGTAAAAAATTATGTGCATGTATCATTATGACTACAGTAGTTTATGACTAGATGCGTATGACTAATGACAAAAGGACAAAAAACAGTATGGCAATTCTTAGGACCCCCTATATTTTATAAGACATATTCTATACTTTGGACATTTCCCATATGCAGGTAGCCTAGTGGTACAAATTTCCCATACCTCCTTGTATGAACTAGACCAAAATATCCCATGCGTTTAGATTTAGTTTCTGTTTTTTTACTGGTGTAATGTTAGGGTAAATGACTTGTATCCAGTGCGAATAAAAAAAAATACATTATGTTTTTTTCGGTTCATTCTGATTTCCTCCCTGCCTTTACCTATATCTTCTTAGAAAAATGTCTTTATACAGCTTATTACAACAAAACACATAGGTATTTGTGATAATACTGAACAGATAAGATAACAGAGTTTTATGCGTCATGGCATTTAAAAAAAATGTGAGATCGTAAACAAAAGCTGGCCTTTAATTAAAAAAATGCGCAACAGACACATTTGAGTTTGCGCAAGTTGGTAGTAACTTTGTCGTTTATTTATTTGTTTTAAAAGGTAGTTGAATGTAGTATTATAACCTAGTACTAGTATTCGTCGTGTGTGACACCCTAGGTAGAGTTGCCATAATCCCGACGCTTGGGAGGCGACTTGGGGATCTTAACCGAGAGGACGCTGCTGCTGCCCATCCTCTCCGGTAGTTCCAAATGCAGTTTTAGGACATATCCAGGTGTGCTACTACAAGTGCTTCGGGCAAAATAATAATACTAGTCATCATCATCATCAGCCCGGAGACGTCCACTGCTGAGCGAAGGCCTCCCCCTTAAAACCGCCACACTGTATACGACAACCTGCCATTTGCATCCACCGGTTGCCCGCGACTTTTACAATGTCATCGGTCCACCTAGTGGGAGGCCTTCCTACGTTGCGTCTTCTGGTTCGCGGTGGCCACTCAAGAACCTTTCTTCCCCATCGTTTGTCAGTTCTTCGAGTGATGTGGCCTGCCCATTGCCACTTCAACTTGCAAACCTTGCGAGCTATGTCGGTAACTTTGGTTCTTATTCGTGAATACTCACGTTTAATTCAATCGGATACAAAAAACCGCCGGAAAAGTCACCGGATGTGATCGAAACTATATAGTCGGAGTATCCGATTCAGAGAACTTTTGTCCAAGAGGGAAATCCTTCCTCCGAGATTTAATTAAACGAGAGTTCGTATTCCCCACAGAGTTAAAATGTGTATTATACACGACACGCATAAATAAAACAAAAATGTGTCAAAGCCACGTCAGTTTTCATAATAAAACAACGAAGTGACAAGTAGGTACAGTACCTATATAACTACCTACTTCTGAATGAAACTTGTCTGGTCTTTACATTTTTGCATTGTAAAATCGTGTGGCTCTAAGTTTTCTTTTGCTTATTTCAAAAGGTGCACCTTACTTGTTATGCAAAGGTATTCTCTGATGAACGAATAAATGTCGAGGTCCAGACTAGACATGTAATGATGTTCCATACTTATTTACCGAGGTAGATTAGAGGTAAGTACTTAGATACGTTCAGTTTTTTTTATGAAAACGATCCAGACAGACTAATGTCTGGATATAGGATTCTTGATGTACAATTCCTTTGGGACGAGAAGCATTAGTGCTGGGAGACCGTCCTATCTAGGATTTATTAATCTTTTAACTTTTGTATATCAGCCATTCGATATTTTGAAATCGAATAGGTAAGTACCTACTTGCAGACTTAGGGTAAAATAGGGTAAATTCTGTAAAAGCTAAGAGGATTTAGCTCAAAGAAAAAGCAACAAAATTAAACAAATGCACACACAAACAGTTTCGGAAGATTCAAAGAAATAGACAGAAAAATATCTCCACCGCTAGAAACTCAAATTAATTCGGCTATTGAAAACCACAAGCTGGCTGCTTACTGATTATTTTGCACGATGTGTGTTCAAATATTGTCAGAAACAATTTCATACAAGCGATCTATCGCTGGCTATCGAACTTAAGTTCGATAGCCAGATAGCACGACGCTCTCACGTACCTACGTGAAGTATCAGAAAAAATACCAGTAAAAATGTACCCTTTACACGTCTATAAAAGAAACCTAACAACTCTCGAGTGAAAATGAACAATCTTTTGTGGAGATTATATGAAAAAAGCCCAGGCGAAAGAGGTCGGCAAATAACCTTTGTAAATTTGTTATTTTGTATTATTTACAAATCCAGGGACCGCGGAAGTACTCCATGACGGAGCAAAGATAAACCTTCTATGCCAGGTATTAAAATTGGAGGGGGCGCAACACCCCCCGTTTTATTTTGCGCCTTAAATTTTTCTTCGTCGGGGATAAAAATATATATGGTTTAATGGGTTTCGCAATTGACCACCAGCATGCTGATGCGTGGCATAGCGGTCTACGATGGAGTATGCTTGCCCAGAAAAAACTGATTTACTCGCGACTTTAAGACACCCAGATTAATTAATCTCTTTTTTTATTTTAAAGATATTCTGGTTTCTGTTCAGCTTCTTGCTTGACTTCCACGCTTGTAAAACCCCAACGGCAATGACAAGTGCTAATGTTATCCAATTTCTTCTTTTCACTAGCTTTCTGATTCCGTAATTTTTCCTTTTCTCTTAAAAGCGCTTTCTTTTCTTCACTTTAACTCGTATATTATTTGGTTTTCCCCCTTTTGGCATCTCTTAATCTCTCTTTTCTCACATTTTATTTTACTGTTCTTTGAGTTTCTCTATTGATTTTCAATTTGTACTGCTGTATTCGTGTCTCTGAAAAGTAATGAACAGCAAAATAAGCAGCAAAAACTAGTATAAATTTGTTAAAACTAGAATTCATCCAAGCTTAAATTTTGCCCACCCGCGCTGTGACGGGTGTGATACGCCTTCAGCCACAAATATTTCCATGTATATTCACTTGAACAATGTCCCACCAAGCCTAAACAATTGCCCGTAACATAATTGTTAAGCTTAAAACAATTGGTTACATATTTTTAGGTCAGGATAGAAAAATATCTGTTTTGCAGTGACGCGGGACATGAGATAAACGTTTCTTTAAATGTTTACAACAAATAAATAATAAACAAATAATTCTTGGAAATCACTTACTACTGTTTTAAACTCTGCGAAATTTATTTTGTTCTGGATTAGTTAGTTTTTTTTGTTAGTTTTTTTTTTTTTTTTTCTTAGTTATTGGCATCGCACGTTGTGCATTCTGCCAGTGTCAAGTTTAAGAATTTTCACATTTATTTGTTATAATCAAGTCAAATAAGTCATGAAATCACAGTAAGTCACACGACATTAGTCATAGTCGAGTCCGAGTCATACCCTAGTAAAGTTGTGGCGACTTTACTATGAGCTTCTATGGAGTTTTGAAAACAACACAAAAAGACATGTTTCACCACATTATATCACTTGCCCACACTCGTGCATGTAATTCAACACTCAATGAATAAAACACCACCATTTTTAATCATTAATTCGCGAAAAAACACAAGTTTAAGAAAATAATAGAATGCAACGACATGATTTTTCAGTGTTCCCGCCAAAACTCCTCTTTTTGTTAGTTATTGGCTACGTGCGATGCGTTGTGCATTCTGCCAGTGTCAAGTTTATGAATTTTCAAGGTTTGTTATTAAAATCAAGTCAAATATGTCATGAAATCACAGTAAGTCACACGAAATTAGTTATAGTCGAGTCCAAGTCATGCCCTAGTAAAGTTGTGGTGACTTTACTATGAGCTTTTACGGAGTTTTGAAAACAACACGAAAAGACATGTTTCTCCACATTGTATCACTTGCCCACACTCGTGCATGTAATTCAACACTCAATGAATAAAACACCACAATTTTTAATCATTAATTCGCGATAAAACACAAGTTTAAGAAAATAATAGATTGCAACGACATGATTTTTCCGTGTTCCCGCCAAAAACCGATTAGTTAGTTTTTAACAATCGCACTTAAAAGTGTTGCCAACTTGAAGAAAAAATATTACACCGCATAGACAAGTGCACTACAGCTGCGTTGGATACAGTAAAAAAGGCGAAAATTTTATTTATATTAAAAAAGCTGTTGTTTTCGATGAATTGGTTTTTTGTCTGTATTCTGGTTGCAGATTCAAATCTAAAATATGTAATTTGTTTTCTTTACTTCTGGTGTCATCTTCCCTGGAATGCCCCAAAACTTGAAAAAAAAAATGCATACACTTGACACTGGCAGAATACACTAAGTGCGATGCTAAAAGCGAAGAAAGTAAGAATGTGTAATGTTATTCGCTCGAAGGTCTTCAGTGACCGACTTTCTACAAATTACGTACAAACAAACAGCCACTCAAAGAAAAACTTCCCCAACATCCATCGCAGCACTTTGTATCGATGTTTTTACATTTGTTACGTTCTGGGTTAACGTTTCTCATCGCTTCTGACTTTGATTAACGCACTCGTGGGAAAATAGAGTAGGCCACTAATACCCCCCTATGGCCTATTAGCGCCTTCTGTAGGTATAATAAATTACAGGAAAGGGAGCGGAGGCTACACTTAGCCCGCTGAAAACATCTGTATTGTGTGTGATTTATTGCGACCAAAAAACGGGGTGACATTATGATATAGCAACACGAGCTCTGCTGTAATCTTTGATTGCGGTCACGTACGTAAAAAATCGAGGATCCAAAAATATCATCAACAGCTGGAAGACGTCTTCTACTGAACGAAGGAAGGGCGGTTTTTGCCATAATTCCCACGCTTGGCAGGCGGCTTGGGGATCGCAGAATGCTCACCACCGTTAACCGAGAGGACGCTGCTGCCCGTCCTCCGGTGGTTCAGGATGCACTCAGGATTGCGAAATTTGAAGGCATAGAAATAATAGGCTTAGAACCACAGAAAAGCGAACAGTTTCACACATAATTGTATATTTGTGTTACAAAAATTTACAGATGGTGCCACCAACGCTTTAGTTGGTAGCTTGTAAATTTGGCATCTAAGGCAGATACTTCTGTAGCTTAATTGGCAAAGCAGTTGGGTCGGTAACCCGTAGAGACTGCTCGTATGCAGGTTCGAGTCCTGCCGGAGGTCATAAGTTTTCTTCCTGTTTAAGCTTTAAAAACAAACGGAAATACCATAAGTGTGGGATCACTTCATACAAAAATATTCAAATGGTTTTCTACGCGTCTATTTAAATTGTCTTTTTGGTGATTCTCAGTTTGAAAACATGTATCTTGGACATGTAGAATTAACATCAAGCGCATTTGCACTTAATACCGGCTAGCGCAGCCCGTCACATTTCCGTTCTATTCACTTCTCTCTTCAGTGCTTAGAACCCAAGTCGGCTCAAGGTAAGTGAAGCAATTTCAAGTAGGCCTTAAAAGGCCGAGTACGGTACTCGATCTGTTTTTCTCACGATGACAATACTTTCTTTACTGCATTCTGTTAATTTCTCAACTTATGGCGAAAATTACTATTTATTGCAACATTTTTCGAACGCTTGTGTGCGTGTCAAAGAAAGTAATTACACACACATTGATCGTTTTCACGCACACATTAATAGTTTTTCGGCTTCACCAGTGAACTGAATTTCGATGAAACTATCACTAGAAGTACTAATTAAGTGTTATTACTCTAAGCAGCGACGGTGATAATGGAATGGACGGGCCCAGCGCTTGCAAATCGATCAAAATTAACAAGACAACACAATCAAGCATACCTAGCTAAAAGTATGCTTATTACATTTGCCGGAAAATAGAGATAGCGAATCTAATTACTGCATGACAAAAAGAGAACACATGTACATGTATTGTCGTTTTGTTGTTATGTACGATAATCGTATCGTACGGCTCGCATGTCGCAAAGGCAGAGTACGACTGAAGCGAGTGGAGAGCCGGCGCTCAACACATTGTCCTCAAAATCCATGCGCTTATTTCCCGTCCATTCATTTTATGATTGTCGCTGACTCTAAGTATGAAGGTACTACCAACGCAAAGTGTATCATATCCATTGACTTTATTTATTGGAGTTGTAAAGCCAATAACATAAATTTACACTTCTGTAAAGGGAATACTTAGTTGTCTACAGAAGAGTTCAGAAGCTATTTAAATGCAAAGCGTTGCGTAAACAACGCAAGCACGTTGATTTACCCTGAACGAAAGCGGAGTCTGCAGCTACTGTATTTCAACGCAATATAAACCACCGATGTCTGTACCGTTTGTTGGTTACTGGTTGGTTATGATACCGCAGTAATGTACGATAAATAGGTAGGTACGAGAAAACAAGCCCGCCTGTCATTTGTCTTCCGTATAACTTTGGCAAAGACGTCGAGTGAATGTCAAGCTTTAGTATTTCCTTCCCGTCTGTGATCGCTGCTACGACTACGAGATGCTACGAACGGCTACGTGGCCACGTTTTTGCTACGCTAAATAGGTAATTTGACAATTTTGGGAAGGTAATGTTTTAGAAACAACATTACCAAATGGTATACTTACTACAGTTTTGGCGGGAACGCGAAAAAAACTATGCAGCAGCATTGTAAAAAAAAAAGAGTGTTTTTTTTTATATATAAAAATAGTGGCATTTTATTAATTGATTGCTGATTTAAGTGCAAGAGCGTGGGAAAGTGATATAATATGAAGAAAAATTTCTTTTCGTGTTGCTTTCAAAAGTCCGAAGAATTTTGTAGGTAGTAAAGTTGCCACGACCAGTGACAAAGATAAAATGAATGGACAGGAAATAAGCGCACGGATTTTGAAAATTATATATTGAGCGCCAGCTCTCCACTCGCGTCAGTCATACTCTGACTTTACAAAATGCGAGCCGTACGATACAACAATACAAATAAATCCAAATTATGCCTTCATGTGCATTCCCCAAGTGTAAGAACACTACTAATATTCGCAATAAAAAGTTGGGGATCACATTCCACAAGTAAATACACACTAATCATTGTATTTTGTCACAACTGCAATTAATTTCTATAAATATGTTGGTAACAGCCATTTTGAAACGATCGTAAGCTTACGAGACAAAGAATTCGAGAATCCTTCGTCAATGCTCGTGAATGTTCGAGATTCGTGAGCAATAGACAAATACATGTGTTCTCGTTTAGTCATGCAGTAATTAGATTCGCTATCTCTATTTTCCGGCAAATGTAATATGCATACTTTTAGCTAGGTATGCTTGATTGTGCTGACTTATTTATTTTTCATCACACTTGCTCGTGAAGTGGATCTTATTGCATAGGTTTTAGACTCATAATCCAAGCTATTACGCACGCGTGCTTTTTACTTTACATTACGGCACTTGTGCTATAATAGGTATAACCCGGTAAAGTCCAATTTGTACGTGACTGCAATTAGACGTATGTATACGAATCACTCTTAATATAGCCGGGTAATACTTACAGTTTTTTTGTAATACCAACAAAGAGTTCTTATGCCGCTGAAGTAAATGTCAACCTGCGCGCGCATTGCTGGTTTGGACGCCATTTTCCGCAAAAGTTGGTTGACGTTTTCTCTGTGTGGTTGATTATTATCAAAAAAAGTTTGTTTTTTCCTCGCAAGTGTGATGAAAACAGTCGTATAAAACTCTTGTGCTATGTTTCAATACACTCTCGGCTTCCTTATCGCATAATACCGCCTCTAGTGTAATGACCAACATAGCACACTTGTATCATAATGTCAATGACATAATGTACTATTGAACGATTTGCAAGCGCTGGGCCCGTCCATTCCATTATCACCGTCGCTAGCTACGACTTTACTAGGGTATGATAGGACTCGACCGAGAATTACTGTATGTGACTTTTACCATTTAATAAAACTAAACTGTGGTCTTAATGTTAATAAATAAATAATGTTAAGTGGTGGTTGGTCAAAGATGGCAAACACGCATAGCTTGTAATGGGTCTCAAATGAGGCTGCCGAATCACACCTTAGGTGCTAGGCGGCAGATTTTCAACTTGAAGGTTGGTATCTAGCCAGCCGCGTAGGTACCGGCAGTGTCGTAACTATGTAGCCTCCCATGCACCCAATGCGACCTTACCTGCCACCCATGCATGACCTTAAACTGGGTTCTGGGCTGGTCATTTCTGCGCCCTTTGAGGGCCTGTGCCGTGCGCCTGGACACCGCTGGCACTGCCTTAGCTAAGCAAGGGCGGATCCGCGGGGGGGGGGGGGGGGTCACGGGGGTCATGCTGCTGAAGTAGGTGGGGAGGCATACTATGCAGGCACCCCGCTCCGACAGTTGGCCTTGCGTGGATGTCACTTGCAACCGCCTCACCATCAAAATAAGCTGTTGTTTGCGATCATGTCCCATACCGGTATCCTCGCGATATCGTGTCCTCCAAGCTCACGATAATGTCGTGTCGTGTCAGTGGCCGTGTTAAAAGCGCTCGTTGGCTTTCAAGGTCTTTTCAACTTCAATAAGCTTGGAGCCGCGTAACCCTTGGCAACTTTTCCTAACTTTTGTCAATAAAATATACCTACATCAGATATAATTTTTTCCTTTGAAGCAATATCCTTGATGTCCCTTGTCGGATGCAGACCGTCCAAGCTTTGATATCCAGATTCCAATAACTCCTTAGATTAGATGTCCGTGTAAACAACGACTCCGACAGGATATTGGGATGGGGACAGAACGTCAAACACCCACTACATATTTATGAAACACCTACAGTTTGCTCAGAAAGAAATCTATTGTGGGATTTGATGGCGTTACTGTGCTTTATTAGTTATATTACCTTTTTTTGTTTGGCCCTCAGACAGCGATGTTGATTGGAAGTTTTGGCGAGAACGCGAAAAAAACATGTCACTGCGTCAGCGACAATGATAAGATGAATGGACGGGAAATAAGCGCGCGGATTTTGAAGACTATAATGTTGAGCGCCGGCTCTCCACTCGCTTCAGTCGTACTCTGCCTTTGCGACATGCGAGCCGTACGATACGACAATACAAATTTCTAATACATGTACATGTGTTCTCTTTTTGTCATGCAGTAATTAGATTCGCTAACTCTATTTTCCGGCAAATGTATTAAGCATAGGTATTTTTAGCTAGGTAAGTATGCTTGATTGTGTTGTTTTTTTAATTTTGATCGATTTGCAAGCGCTGGGCCCGTCTATTCCATTATCACCGTCACTGACTGCGGTGGCCTGATTTTTCGCATATTTTTTTTTCGAAAAACACAATTTTTGTAAAATTAGACAGTGGTGTCGATTCTGTAGCACCGCTCACTAAACTAATCTTACAGGACTAAAATTATACGCGTCTCATTTAATTACAATATATTAGAAAATAATGTCAACAGGTTTCGTCCTATCAAATTAAGTTTAGTTTAGTGAGCGGTGCAACAGAATCGACACCAATGCTCGAAAGTTAAAAAATATCTACTATTCGTAGAATTCAAAAGTAGGTGAAGTATTATTATTATAGCTTATTCTATTGTCTATATCATTATAGTTAAATGTCTATTGTCTATTGTCTATTGTCAAAAAGATAGGTATTTACAGCCTTACCTAAAATAATCTCGATCCTCACTGAGCAGTGACTAACTGCTTAAACTTCTCTGTCTTGTTCTTGCATGTTACACTTCACGTCAAGGCCGATTTACACTAGACGAGCGAATGCTCATTCTATCCCCTCTCCGTCAAGTTCTATTAGTGTAAACAGAGACAGAACATTCCTTCGTTGTTCTACGTTTGCTCGCATAGATTCTACGAATATTCTATGAATGTTCGCTCGCTTGATGTAAACGGCATTAGAGCGCGCGAACTGTAGCATAGAGCGTTCCTACGTGTTCGGACTTGCTCGCTCCCCCGAGCGGTCTCTTCAAAGTGTTCTTGTGTTCGAGCGGATTGAAACACTTTATCGAATTCATTATGGATTGGTCCCAAGAAAAATGTTTACTAATGATATAAGACTACCAAAATGTATGTGTGTGTATGTGTAATGTTTGTGGGACCCGAATTTTAAAAACTACATGAACACAACTTTTAAACAAGATGCTTGGCAAGATATTGCAAGTCTACTTCAATGTAATGCTGAAGATGCAAAAAAAAGATGCATTCGCTTCTTGCATCCTACCACCGAGAAAGGCAAAAAGCAATTACTACGAAATCGGGCAGCGGTGCCGATTGCCGATTTGCACAAAATACGAATGAGCAAAGAGCATTTGTTCGGCCGATCTAAACACGAATAGAACAACTAACTAGAATTGTGCAAGAATTCTAGTTCTTGGTTCTCATTCTTGCTCGATGTTATTTTGGTGTAAACGCTGAAACGAGCTTTCGTTTACACTAAAAGATCAAGAAAGAATTCTCTTGTTCTAGCTCTAGCTCTTTGTTCGTTTAGTCTAAACCCACCTTCAGAGAGAAGATGGCAGAGCATCTGACTAACGGTTAGGTTTTTTAAAGTAAGGCCGCTATAGGTAAATAAGATGTACTTAGGTCCATTTCCATTCAATTTAGTACTCGGTAGGTTAGTAGCAAAGATAATATAATATTAAGCTTTGATAACACATATTATTTATCAAAGATATTAAGCTATACTTATAGTTAGTGACCAAATACGTTTGCCCGTCATGGACTCATGGAGTACTTACACGGTCCCTGCTTACCTTGTACAGCACCCAATTCAGTCCGTTTTTAACACTATTAGTAGTTTAGAAAATGTGTTAATTCCAGTCACCAGTTATTGTCGTCCACCAACAGCAAAGTGCGGGTAGCCAAATAGGTTAAAGTTTTAGTTATGCGGGTAGCCAATTGAATACAAAAGTAGGTTGAAACTAGGAGTGTTAACAAGTAGGTAACATTTAGAAGTAGTGACAGTTTTTAACTGACTTCAAATAAGGAGGTTCTATGTTCGATGGTATGTATGTTTTTTTTAATTGTTTGTCCACCGATTTCCGAATTTTGAACCGATTTTGAATTTTTTTTTTGATTTGAAAGTTTGTATACCCCAAAGAGAATGGCAGCGTATAATACTTATATAAGAGTCCAAACTTAAAAGAAAATAATTAATCGTTTTCATGAAATGTCATGTCACTCTCGGCAAAGCAATTGCAGTTGGTACTATAAACAACCAGTAGTGCCAACATGAACAAAGAGCTTAGTGCTGTACCGCCATGAAATATCGATATCGAGGAATTTTCATGCCTGGTGCACTTTTTATTCGCCAGTTATTGCTATTCGTTACCGATTTTGTTTTGATGGTTAGGTATGAATTTAAAGTATTTTGTTAACCACCAAAACAAAACCAGTAACATTATCATTTATCATTACCAGTAACAGATAATTTTATATATGCAAATAATACAAAATATCCAAAATACCAAGTTTTTATTATATTTTATAGATTTCTTGTGGTTGTGTCTTTTTCATGTCATCTGCAAGAGATTGTTATTGTTTTCATAAATTATTATTTTCTGATGATTAATTTTCTTGCACTCGATTCTAAAGAGAAATGAAATGGTAGATTTCATTATCGATGCTGATGAGTTTTCATCCTTATTACTTTCCTTTGTTGTACTAGGGAAGATATTTTGCACCTCACGAAATTTGCCATTGGGCGAGTGACTGAAACATTAATATTATGATTACTAAGATATGATTGTCAACAATGTAAACATAAAATAAATTACTAATAATAATAAATACACACAGACATCAGCCAGAAGACGTCCACTTCTGGACAAGTCCCCCCTAAATACGGGTGGGAATTATAAATAAATTAAATAATAATAATCAGTGCCTACAGATTATATTGGAAGCCTTGTGTAGCTTGGTGTATATCCAACAAGCAAATCTGGTTCCAAGGGTAGGGTTCAAATTAATCTGAATATTTTATTTTAAAGTTTGATGTTTTGCTCTACGCAAAATATTAACAATGAAGTAAAGCTAAAACTACATAAAAGTAGAATTACCTGTAAAGCTGTATAAGCTCTACTCAGTTGTTATATTCCTATTAGTACGTAAGCCAAATTTTTGTCTCCTGATATTTTAAGTCACTGTGCCGAAAAGTATTTTTATCGATATCGATAAATGATTATTGAAATGGACTTCGCCACTATTTCTCCAACGAATTCTTAGAATAATATTATGCTAATATATGCTATTTTAGTGCTTCCAAGGCCCTATAGTAATGAAACAGAACAAATATTTCACACATCGTACTTACCGACCTGCATCTCAGGAAATCTAGCAATAAAAACCCATTTTTCTCATTGAGATTTTATGTTTTGCCTCTTTTTAGTCTTTTGTTGGCGGCAAAACATAAATGGCGATTTATCATAAAGAGGATGTAATTAATCTAACCGAAACCTTATAACCCGGCCAATTTAGAGGTATGCGTTGAGACGTAGACTTGAGTAAAGTTACTGGGAGCACGCACCTTCGTGATTGGCCGGGTTATAGGGTCTCCGGGCATCATCATGGCGAGAATGTTCGGCGATATTCAAATTTTGCCCCGCCCTGCCTATCCATACAAAATGTACTGAAGCTGCGACTGACTGGGGTATACTCCTGAGGTGGTTCCATATTTATTTGAAGTCGGTTGTTTTTTTTAAAGATACTTGTTAATGCTAGATTTATTTTCAAGGATCAAAATTTATTACAAAATTATGGTTGCGACGGCGACGTCGACTTCATTATCAGCCTTGAATTGTTTATTTCTGGTTAAGTATAGGTTGTTCTTTCTGAGTTTGCCGCTCTCCTCAGTTCTTTATCCGTTTTTATCAGATGCATTATAAGAAACAACATTATAATCTGCGCAAGTTCAACCGCGATGTGAAATGACAATAATCCCACAATTGACAAGTAATATGTAAGCTATGTTGCTGAGCTAAGTCGGTGACTTTAGTTCTCTAGCAAATTCAATGATGTTATATGTTTCACAAATTATTTCGTTCCCGATACGAGCACAGAGAAACGCCGAGTAAGTATATAGGTCTTTCCATAACTCGCTGAGTGACGAACTTGGAGACCGTTTCAACTGCGAGTGTCCAAGTTTCGACACAGAAAATCATAACAGCAACCTGTTATGATTATTATATGTTATGTACTGGTTAAGGACTTTTGTGATTGCGGGATGGGTTACGAGAAAACGGACGGAATTTTTCTTCAATATTTTGCATATTTTTTGCTACTGTATTTTTTCATGACCAGGCGTACCATTTGCCATTCGTATAGGTATTATGTTTCATCAAAACAGTTGTTGTCAAATTTTTTACAAGAGTGTGTTCACTTGTATCACAGCTTGTGTGTCTATATAATGGAATTCTTGAGAAATGTATATTTTCGTTCCGACACAGCAGGGATTTCCATTTTCATAAAATACAAAGAGACAGGGACACAAAACAGAAATGTTACATGAGAGTTGGAGTGAATTTCTTCTCAGAAATATGTATATCGTTTCACAAATACGTCTGAAAAAATACTTATGTAGGTGCTTACTTTATTATGTAAGTATTTGAGATTGGTTTCTGATATTAATCGGTTCACTGATTTGATGTTATAGGTAAATTGATAATGCTACTTATAAGTATTTTTTTTATTTGAGTAGATATATAAATATAGGTACTTGCTAATGGGTATCCTGGTATGCCTGGGTATGTCCTTAAACTGCAACCAGACCCACCGGAGGACGGGCAGCAGCGTCCTCTTGGTTAACGGTGGTGAGCATTCTGCGATCCCCAAGCCGCCTGCCAAGCGTGGGGATTATGGCAACACCTCTCTATTAAGAGGAGGCCTTCATCCAGCAGTGGACGTCTTATGGCTGACGTAGACGACTTGCTAATACATTATCTTTATGCACAGTCTTTATGAATCAGAATCATTCAGAATGTGCAGATAAGGGCCTTTTCACACTAGTGGATCGAGCGTCTTCAAAGCGGAGCGGGCGCGCAACGATAGCAGTCTAAAAGAAAGGAAACCCCGAGCGTAAAGAAATTCAATTTGGGAAATACGAGACGTGGATGTTGTTGGTGTGGTTGATGTTGACGTGGACTGATATTCGACATCTGAAACTACCGCGATACTAAACTCGATTCGCACACAATATTTACAATATTGGTATTGTTTCGTTTTATTGACGTGAGAAAATGAAATCCTAAGTCTACCTAAGTACTTTGTGAACTCAATAGAAAAAAAATACTTATCATGTTTCAATTATAATAAATGCTTAGTACTTATTAAATGCTCTAGAAATTGACCTACTTAAGAAAATTTATTTTGCAAAGATATGAGTCTGACATTTTACTCTAGTAATTTCCGGCTTAATTCCAATTACTTTAATAAATAAAAGAGATAGCCGGAAATTGTAAGGTACATTCTAAACAAGGGAAAGAGAAGCTGTAATTATTTTCGGATCTAATTCTGCTATAGAGGACTTGGCTGGGAAGATAATAAAAGAGTAAAGTTCGGTGGTTCGGTACATTTGAAAGCGCTCGTCCCGTCGTAAATCTGTAACAAACCACTTTCCCCATAATTGTTCTTGTTATTCTACCGGCTAACTTGACTCGCTTGTTTATCCACTTTATTGCGGACCGTAAGTGAATGAGAACAATATGAAAGCTTCTCGTGTCTTCAGTGTTCGCTTAGTGAATTTATTTCGGATGGATTCCCCTCTGTCGCTAGGGAATCCTCGTCTCTGGTTTCGATATTGAAATTATGATAAAACGGCAACATAATACAACGGCTGGGACATAAAAATGAGTATGGTATTCGCGACGAGACGCAGAACACGTTTAATGCGAAAGTGCATTGTACGGATTTACGAAGAACCGATCTGCAGACGTAGGTAGTGATCCATTGTGTGAACTGGCATGGGTGGTATTACCGACTAGCTAGTTAAAGTTCATCGTCTTTTGAGACGCACAGCTTTTATTAATATGACATGTTCGTGGAATGATTCGAAGATGTTCCAAGTTGTAAAAGGTCTATAAAATTATTTTACAGTGACGAGCAAACGCACTTGTGAGACCTAATGTCTGCCCATAAACCAGTCGAATTCTTTATCCCTATAAAAGCTTAGCACAAAACAATAGAAATCAAAAGGGGCGCCACTGTCGCAAATAGTTTTAAATACTTGCAACCTTGTTGTACGTTTGAGGAGGACGATTTATATCGATGATAGCAAGACTTTTTTGTCAGCTATACTTTTTGGATTAAAAGAGACAACGCCATCTATAAGTATTTTAACTTTATTATAGCTAGCTAGTTCCACGATCTACTATATATATGTTTACATTCATAAATTTTTACTACGATGTCCTAAACGTATTATGACTTAGGTACCTACCGATACTTAACGACTTTATGAATACAAGAAAATTTAAAAATTGGGTATATGCATGTTTCATTGTTTAAATACTAGCTGAATTATAGTAGTTACCAGGTGGATGGTTTGTCTGTATCTTATATACAAGTGCTAGTACTTGTAGTTTGTACACTGGTTGTCTTGTAGCTTTAGAAAACGCCATTTACTCAATATTTTTTTGCGGTGTTGCCAGTTTGTCACTACAAGTACAGTCAGTAGACTTGTAGCTTTATAATACAGGGCCCTGATCGCTCGCGGCAAGGTGCGTGCGCTCCTGCCGCGCAGATTGTATCGCGCGAGCCACGTGCACACCATACGCTGTTGTGGAGCGCACTCGTGCGCACGCGCAATCGGAGCACGTTGGATCGTCTTAAATAAACATGCATATTCCCTATTAGGTTCACTAACTAATCAATACGTCTCAAGCACGCAAACTCAGCCATCTCTTTATGGACACCTAGTCCGTACCTCTTCCTATAGAAGTCTGAGAAGAGAATCACGAAGAGCACCAGGTTGGAAAGCCCGACCCAGTACGTGCCCGCGTGCATGGGACACTGAGATATGTACGTCTGGATCACGAGATGCGTGGATACTATCACGAATTGAACCTGGAACCAATGCGACGACTTGAACTTGGACTTGAAGCTTAGATAATTTCACATAGATATACGTTTGCGGGACAGTTCTCATTGGTGCAGACAACTAGCTGCGCCCGCTGCGCACTCGCGTGATGTTAAAAAACGGCGATGATGATAATAATAAAAAGTAGCCCATATGCTAGGCTGGGAAATAAGCTATCTCCATTTCGAATCTCATCCAAATCCGTTCAGCCGTTTTGGCGTGAAGATGTAGCAAACATACACAGTCACACTCACACAAACCGAGAAACTTTCTCATTTATAATATTAGTATGAGGAGATAACTAGCTAGAACATAATTATTCCAAGATACCTAATACCGAAACATGTGCGTGAACTTGTGCACACATCGCTCGCTCTTACACGAATTAAAAAAAAAAGGGAATCCGGGTCATCCGCTCCCTAGCTAGGGCGCGGCCATATTGCCGTAGCCGTTCTTTGTCAGATAGCGCGTATAGATCTAAGAGCGAGTGATTTGTGCACAAGGTCACGCAGAGTTTCGCTACTACCTTTTTTTACAGTCAAGTGACAAGACGAGCAAGACTTTCACCTGATGGTAAGCGTCACGCCTGCCACTAACAGTAGCAGTGCCAGCATTGTGAATTTGCGAACACAATCCTGCGCCGCACTGCACTGCGTTGGTCACCCTGAGATATTAGATGTTAATTCTCTTCATACCCAGTAATTTCTCTGGTAACATTGCCCTACAAACCGGAACACAGTAATGCTTGCACACTACTGCTTGGCGGTTGAATAACTGGCAAAGGTGTGGTACTTCCCCAGGCGGACTCTGCAGTAGAGTCCTACCACTATAAAAACCTAGAGGATAAAATGTATGTATAGTTGAAGTTTTAGCGAAACATTACTAACCAATTGCATTATAGTAACATATTTCTTCCACCAGATATACTTAGAATACGCCGGGCCCATTGCAGATATACCATAATACGTATACATGACCGTATGTATAGTGCAGTTGAGTACCGCCATGAAGGCCCAGTGATCACTCGGATCATACTTCAGGGATGACCAGGTGATGATCACCATGAACACGTGGTGATACACGTGGAGGAATGTAATCTGGCTTCGCTTCTTCCGGAGGACAAAGAGTATAGTGTCGAAGAGGTCGATGATTTTTGTTACCATGTACTTCCAGTAAAGCGCAGCGACAGTCTGTTAAAATTAAAATACATAGTTATCTCTTCAGTTGAAACATGGCAACAAAAAACATGAAATGGTTTTTTTTTCTCTCCTGGTAATACTGTGGATAATCACGTCAGTGGGGGTTTTGGCGGGAACGCGAGAAAATCATGTCGCTGCATTGTATTATTTTCCAAAATTTGTGTTTTTTCGAGTGTTAATGCATAAAAATGGTGGCGTTTTATTCATTAAGTGCTGATTTACGAGCAAGAGTGTGGACAAGTGATATAATGTAGTGAAACGTGTCTTTCCGTGTTGTTTCCAAAACTCCGAAGAAGCTTGTAGTAAAGTTGCCACAACTTTACTAGGGCATGATTGGACTTGACTGTGACTTACGACTGTGACTAACTGTGTGTGACTTGGACTGTGACTACGACTCATTTAACTGCAGAAAGAAGGATCGATGAAGAAACATGTATTCGGCTGAAGGACTAGTATCCATGGCCAAGAACTATTAAAAACAACAAAATCACGTCAGTGGGGGAGTTTTGGCGGGAACGCGAAAAAGTCTCGACGCATTGTATTATTTTCCAAAACATGTGTTTTTTCGGGTGTTAATGTATAAAAATTGTGGCATTTTATTCATTAAATAGTGGCATTTTATTCATTAAGTGCCGACTGACCTGCATGTGTGTGGGCAAACATGTCTTTTTGTATTGTTTCCAAAACTTGGAAGAGGCAGTAAATGTGCGTGCACAGTGCACACAAGTAAGAGTGCAATAAAAATGATACTTATTATTTATACTCGGATTCTTAATTAAACGGACTAAACTGACATTTCGAGTGTTGCTACTTTATGGCATAATTTAAATAGTGCTGGGATAAAAATACTAAGTTTATTAACATATGTTAAGAAACTTAATCTTTTTATTAACTTATGAAGTTATTTTAACAAACTTAATGATTTCACACCAATGAACTACTTAGATATATTTATATTAGTCTTTGTAAAAGATGTAGTTCCTGATAATGTTCGATTTCAATTTTTCCAAGGGTATAAATCATGAAAAAAAATTACATTTCCGTGTAGCAATTTGCAGAACAAATTTTTAACGCAATATTTTTTCCCTTAGCCACTTGAACGTCCGGGGGTCACGCCTATAAGACGGTCAAACGTCCGCGTGCGTGGCTTTCGGATGCAGCGAGCCGAGCGCAAGCCGAGTTCATGTAAAAAACGTAATAACCTGCTAAATACTGCAGCCATAATAAAACAAAAATAAACACTAAAGGGAAAAACTATAGAAAACTATAATAAAATAAAATTAATTTAAACGAATCGAATTTCGTGTCGTAAAAAAATATCAAACCCAACTACATCACCTAAATTCCTGCGAAATTTTTACTTATTCGTGTTTTATGAGGTATTTATTCAACTTCTATGAATAAAATCTTGATTGAGAATGAACAAGATTATATAATCTTTTAAATGATATCAGTATATCCTCACATGTGTTACTGCGTTTACGAGTAATTAAGCATATTGTCTACTTACTCCACAGTAATTTCGACCCGGCCTCAGGTAACAAACGATGACAATTAGCTATAATCTTTAATATAAGCGAGATATTTCTAATAAAAAAATGCACAATTATACTAACATAGAACCATTCTTCCTTTCTACGATATCATTTTACCGAACACATTAAAACTTAAAAGTTAATTCAAACAAAAAGACGCCATGATTGGTTTGAAACCATAGGTATTGTTTCGGCGAAGATATAAATGTAAATACAGTTACGAAAGTTGGATATTTTTGTGCATCCGTGAATTACTTTAAATACAGATATTACACTATAAACCAATAAATAGAAATACTTACGACATAACTGGGGAGATCCAACGGACGCACCACAACACAACACTGTCACACACACAACACAAAGTCGGCAGAAATATTTTTTTAAACATATTTTGTGTTGCTAGAGACAAAATTTTAGGTGACGATCGAAACAATACATATTCAGCGACATCTAGAACATTTTTCTAAAGTTTTAGTACCGCTACTCGACACACGATGGCTCTTTTTTCAATCCGCATCTCAAATGTCACTGTGGTCCCCGGGACGTACATCCCTATAATGTGTTTGGTGATCGTGAGCCCCGCGGACGTTCAAGTGGTTATCTACCTGCACTTACACTGGCAGCACTTTAAATGTTTAACGGCACTTAATAATTATTCAATAAATCTTTTGCACGATATGAACTTAACAATATCCCTCATCACTACGGTTGTTTAGCGGGCAGCATTATTTTGAAAAGTGACATTTCAATCTGTCAGTTTAGTCCGTTTGTTTATGAATACGAGTATAGATAAGTACTGCTTTGTCAAAAGCATAACAACTCAGAAGTAAATTTATTTAATTATAATTGATAAAAATTGTTAAATAACTTACGTAAATTTTGATATCGTCGTAATTGCAATTCTTAGAAAACAAGCCGTTCTCCATTAAGTAACAGAAAAACTGGAACAGACATTTATTTTATTATAAGGAACGAAGGGAATGAGGTGCGTTTGTGAGCTAAATAATGACTATGACTATCAACTGTCGTGCCTGGTGATAAGTCACGATTCTCTACATTCCACTCTACTCTACATTTCAAATGCATCTGGAATTTTGTAGCTTAAAAAAGCAAAACCACTTGTCAATAAAATACAGGTAGGTACTTGAGGTATAAAGTACGTGCGATTCATTTTCTACCACATCGCTACATACCAACCGGCGGTTTAGTGGTTCAATATGGACTCATGTATGTATATTTAATAAAATAGGCTAAAATGGTATCTGCGTACGTGTTATAAAACGTAGATAGCAAGCTACGCAAAGATTATGTACGTAGCTCTTGTTATAAAACGTAGTATGACTACGCAAATAATGTTCTTTATGTAGCTCTTGTTATAAAACGTAGTATGGCTACGCAAATAATGTTCTTTACGTAGTTCTTGTTATAAAGCGTAGTATAACTACGCAAATTATGTTTTTTACGTAGCTCTTGTTATAAAGCGTAGTATAGCTACGCAAATTATGTTTTTTATGTAGCTCTTGTTATAAAACGTAGTATGGCTACGCAAATAATGTTCTTTACGTAGTTCTTGTTATAAAGCGTAGTATAACTACGCAAATTATGTTTTTTACGTAGCTCTTGCTATAAAGCGTAGTATAGCTACGCAAATAATGTTTTTACGTAGCTTTTGTTATAAAACGTAGTATAGCTACGCAAATAACTTTCTTTACGTAGCTCTTGTTATAAAGCGTAGTATAGCTACGCAAATTATGTTCTTTACGTAACTCTTGTTATAAAGCGTAGTATAGCTACGCAAATTATGTTTTTTATGTAGCTCTTGTTATAAAACGTAGTATGGCTACGCAAATAATGTTCTTTACGTAGTTCTTGTTATAAAGCGTAGTATAACTACGCAAATTATGTTTTTTACGTAGCTCTTGCTATAAAGCGTAGTATAGCTACGCAAATAATGTTTTTACGTAGCTTTTGTTATAAAACGTAGTATAGCTACGCAAATAACTTTCTTTACGTAGCTCTTGTTATAAAGCGTAGTATAGCTACGCAAATAATGTTCTTTACGTAGCTTTTTGTCATGCCATTTACTCCCAATGTCAAAATTCATAATAAAAAAATAATTACACAGAAAATGTTTTCGCTTACCCGATAAGCTAAAATGGCGGAATTAACAACTTTGAACCCGTTGTAAAGAATTAACAGCGGTTTTATTTGAAAAGGATTCCGCTTTTCCATAATGTAGGGCCCTATCTTGAACACAAACATTAAGTATGTGAATAGAACGAACACGAGCTCGTTTGGGTCGCTCATCGGCCATTTCTCCACAAAATTTACTGAAAAAATATTTTGTTAAAATATAAGAACATATAAAGAACCACCAGGTTAGTAGAGCCTTTGGGCCTTCGGTTGGACCTTTGGCCCATTTCACCCGAAATTGTATAAACGTAATAAGTTATATTTCTAAGAATGTATTATCTGGTGTATAGACTAGCTTCATACTATTTAAATCTATTATATTCTGTTACGGACGACGGAAGCTGTACCTATTACCTACTCATTTTACCTTCCTCTTTTTATTACCAGGCGGCCAGACATTCGCGTCCAAAGCGTCATCCATCACATAATCAGTCAGAAGACGTCCACTGCTTGACAAATGCCTCTCTATAATAGGGAATGTTGTCGTAATCCCCACGCTTGGCAGGCGTCTTGGGGATCGCAGAATGCTAACCACCGTTAACCGAGAGGGCGCTGCTGCACGTCTTCCAGTGGTTCTGGATGCAGTTTTAGGATAAGCCCAGGTCCGCAGCTTCATCCATACATGGTGGATATTCTCTACATACGCACAAAGCGAATTTGATTCCACATTGTCATTCGCACACGAGGATGTGGAACTCTCTGCTAAAATCTGTGTTTCTGTTTACTAAAAAGTACAATATGTCTTTGAATCCAGAGTGAACTTCTAGGTAAGCGTGGTCCAGCCTAGACGGTATCGTTACTTTTTTAACATCAGACAAGATGCGGTCAAACGCAAACCTTTTTTGCATTAAAAAAAAATAGTTGTAGTCACTTAGTTATGTAGGTTTATACAGCGACAATGATAAGATTAATGGACGGGAAATAAGCGCACGGATTTTGAAGACTATATGTTGAGCGCCGGCTCTCCAATCGCTTCAGTCATACTCTTTGCGACATGCCAGCCGTACGATACGACAATACAAACTTCTAATACATGTACATGTGTTTTCTTTTTGTCATGCAGTAATTAGATTCGCTATCTCTATTTTCCGGCAAATGTAATATGCATACTTTTAGCTAGGTATGCTTGATTGTGTTGTCTTGTTAATTTTGATTGATTTGCAAGCGCTGGGCCCGTCCATTCCATTATCTCCGTCGCTGGGTGTATACCTACAACTACATATAAATGGAAATTGGTTTGTGAAGTTCATTATTGTTTTCTGAACTTGATAGACAAATCTCATTTAACTTTTACACGCAAATAAACACACGCAGCTAAATAACCGCCAATTTTGCACACGCAAGCCAATTCCAGTAGTAAAGAACTCTATACGCTATAGTACCTAAAATACATAAAGCAAAAATAGCAATAACCATAACCGTAGTAGGTATCAGCTAAGTAAATAGAATTTTCGCAAAGCAATCATCAAATCAAGCGATCAAGATTATTTTACGGTGCATAAGTGAGGTTTGGACCTGGGTATGTCCTTAAACTGCAACCAGACCCACCGGAGGTCGGGAAGCAGCGTCCTCTTGGTTAACGGTGGTGAGCATTCTGCGATCCCCAAGCCGCCTGCCAAGCGTGGGGATTATGGCAACACCCATCTATAAAGGGGGAGGCCTTCGTCTAGCAGTGGACGTTTTATGGCCGACGACGACGACGAAGTGAGGTAATAGTAGATTAATCACCTAGGGAGCAAAAGTAAAGAATGTCTCGGATCTCATGTATAATTGTCTCCCGAGGCAAAGCCGAGGTTGACAAACATGAGATCTGAGGCTTCTTGCCTCAGATCTCATGTACTTGCTTCCGTGGTGTGTATACGATTTTATGTGACGCTGCGGGGACGAAGCGGTTCCTTTCGCCCCGCAGGCAAGTAAAACAATTTGAACGGATGTACTTACAACGGCCCTTTGGTAACTGTAAGCTTGCTTTGAAGCACCAAGTCATTGTGAGTACCTCTTTAATAATATGTAATCAGCTTGTTAGAAAAAGCTCTTCTGTTTAGAAATCGTTGCAATTTTTAAGCTTCCACGAGACGTTCATTTGCAATGCCAAATCTAAAATCTATACATTTTCAATTTTTATCGCAAATTTCAAATTGTCAATTCACATGAGTTGACAATTGACATCATGACTTTCTTGACCAAAGAGAATGTATTCGTTTATAACTGACCAAATGACCAAAGACACGAGACAAGATTGATATACAGAGTTCGAATAAACAGGAAACAGGGTAATGAGCTTGGTGTGTATGAATAGGTACTTAGCCAAAAGGGGATCATTGTATTCATCATAGTGAACGAATGAAAAAAAATCTGCTGTTCCATACATTTTGTCAAGAGTCAATAAATGTTCTCGCTATTTTTTTTCGTATTTCAGTGTTGGCCCCTTAGTAGACGTTGTAGACGATGGTGAGTACAATTACCCTCTTTCAGCTCAGTACACCCCAACCTTATGCCCTTTTTTCTTAAAAAGTTGCCTATCTTAAGAATGAAAAGTAAGAAAACTGCGAACACTAAAACCTCCTCAGTGCTCGAGAACTGTGTGTGGTGTGTAAGGTAAGCTCGCAAGCGCTCGCACGCGTTTCAGAATGAATATAAATCTTTTTACTTTTTAATAAATAACACAAAAGAGTACAATAGGACGTGAAACCCCACAGGATACTTTGAACATTTGAAAGGAAAGAAAACTTTGTATTCGCGACGAATGCAAAGCACGCAAACAAGTGTTGTTAAAAACTCTCTGATATGAGTTAAGTGACTATTCGTCAACATCAAAGTTGCCTTTCCATGATTTCTTCCATTTTTAAACTTTTAAATGTTTTAAGTAATAACTCAGATAATGCCTAGATAGGTACCGTGTTAGTACTTGGAACAAAGATTACGAATGATGCGGCATCGCGTAATATAAAACAACGTTTGAAAATTACCCCCGTGCCGTGCAGTCATGTTTACGAGTTGCGCCGGAGTGAAAGAAGATAGCACTTTTATGAGAGCAAAAGGGATAGCGCGCGTCTCGCTTAGTGAGCGCAGACAGGCGAGATGGTCACTGGGCCTGTTTTCACGGGGCCATTTGAGGGCGCGATATGACATATCTCCATCCTTATTAAATAAAGCTTTATATTTAAATAATTAAATTAACATAATCAAATTATACACAAATAAAACAAATTATACTTACCCCTGACTGTACCCGGTGCATCCTTATTTATATAATATCATTGACTTGGAACCAATAATAAATATTTAGGGACGTTGTTTCGTTCGACGTTGTCGTTTGAGAAAAAAATTACATTCGTAATTTTGAGTTACCTACCTAATTTATGTGTTTTTGTAGGTTAAGACTTACCCAATTTACTACAAAATTAATATAGTTTTAGGTATTTATGATACTAGTGCGGTAAGTTGGTTTTTACAAACGAGTAGACGAGGTCGAAGTCGAGGGCATACTATAGTCACGAGTTTGTAAAAACCAATTCCGCACGTGTGCCATACAACGTTTTACAACACATTTGCGAGAAAACAGATAACAGCAGTACAACAGATAATGGAACAAACTTTATTATTTTGTTTATAAATATCGGTCGAAATGTCGCTAGTGCTATGTTAGTTATTACACTCTCGGCTTCCTTATCGCGCTCGCCTGCGGCTCGCGCGCATAATACCGCCTCTAGTGTAATGACCAACATAGCACACTTTTATCATAATGTACTATTGTAGCAGAGGAAGTCTTGCCTAATATTATATCTGCCGCCAGCTTTCGCCCGTGTTGTGTCATCATCATCATCATCAACAGCCAGAAAACGTTCATGGTTGGACAAAGGTCTTCCCCTTAATAAACCCTCCCTTAATTCGGGTTTGCCATAATCCCTACGCTTGGCATTGCTTGGCTTGGCCGTGCAGCTGCCCCTCCCTGCCCTGCCCTTGGCGACGCCCATGGGTGTAACTGAATAGTCTAGGTACGTCATTATTATTATTAGCTATTTCAAAGACTCGAGCTAAATACCTATTTATATAGGTGCCCACACCTGGTCATATATAAAATGGAAATCATCGTTCACGCTAACAGCCACGCTACCAAAACGTTTGCACAATTTTTCGGGGTCTATAAAGTATCATGTACTTACCTACATTTACTATGTAAACTTTATTTCATGATCCAATTTTCTTTTGGAGATCCTTCGGGTTTATTTCCAATCAATTTTCCGCGGTAGAGATCAAACAACGAAACCATAAAAAGGAGAAAGACGACGCCTGAAAATAACTGCGACGCACAATAGAAAAAGCTTTTCAAATTAGATTAAATCCTATTCGCATAATTGGTTCTCAAAAATCTGCGGTTACCAATATTCAGATTTTGTATTGGCTATAAGGAAGATACCACTGGAGAGAGAAGTAAAGGGCCTTTGCTTTTCTGTGTAAGATACCAAGGTACTAAAAGTACCTCCCTATAATAAAAGGCGTATTGGATCAGAAGTCAAGACATGTTTAAGAAATTAAAGAACCTTTTGGTACCATACCTACCTGTGTATTACTTGTGTTTCTTTATGATACTATGTACCTATGTCTACTAAAATATAATATTAGATAAACAAATCAACCGGAAAACTTAATTTCCTTTACGATCAACGTTGTTAGAAGTTGGAACGTGATTATCTACTCACACGCAACGTTTACGAATCCATCACCGAAAATGAAACATTTCCTACAACCGGTGTTTATTCGTAAGCTCCTCATACTTCTCCTCTATTCATTTATTACACAAACCACTGGTGGAAAAAAAACGAATTGCTTTTTTAGTATTATGTTTGGTATTTTTTGTTAAATAAAAGGAAAACCACGTTATGGAAGTGAAAAATGAAGTTTTCGTGACTTAGATGCGGACACTGGGGAATAGGATGAAAAGGGAGGTTTCAAAGGAAAAAGAAAAATACAGCTGCGGACGCTACGGTTTCTAGTGGATAAGATATAGTTAATTGGGCCCTTTGACCACGGCCATGACAGTTATAAATGACGAACCATCTAAAAGTGCTCAGAGAGATTCATGAAATGCGATAACTGGGATATCCAACAAAATACCGTAACGATTGCTAGTCGCTATCGCTCGCTTTACTTTAGGTCTTCACACTCATATTTTTCGTTTGAAAATGTTTTCATATAACTTCAAGTACCTACTATTAAAAGAACAACCGACTTCAATTTAAATGACTTAAATGATATCTTTTGCTAAGTTATTTTGATTTAAAAACTAAACTACAGAAAAAAAAATGAAAATAAAAACATGGAAGTAATCTGAAAGTATTATATCCTTTCAAACAAAAATAAAAAATCCAAATCAGTATAAAGAAGTTCTGAGGTAACAAACAATAAAAAAAAATACAACTGAATTGAGAACCTCCTCCTTTATTGAAATCGATAAAAATTAATTAAGATCAAATAAAGCTTAATTGGTACTGTTAATAAAAATACACACATACACCACAAACCTTACACACATAAACTCACACACACATACATAAATCCACACACACCAATCATACAAATCACATACAACACACAACACAAACACACACACACACACAAACACACATAAACCGTATACCGTATCCGTACCAGATTGTATCGTACATAAATCTTAGTCCATTTTTATGCAGAAAAAGCGGTCCGTACCTACCAGAGAAGAGGTTGAGAGACAGAGATATTGAAGAGCTACCCGAGATCTATTTCTAATCTCTATGTTACCTACCAATTACCTGAGCCTTTGTAGCAAGCACTGCATTGTTTGTGTTTATTTAAACTGTACATATTGCATAATAGTATTGGAAACGTGAGAATTAGAACACAATAGCACGGCACAAACCGCAGTGAATCGTGTTTCTCTCGCACACACGTCAGGCTCAGTTGTAATTGAGTTTACCTCTCTTAGTTTTGTGATTTGGATTCTGTTGACGTAAATGTAAATGAGTTTTTATAAGCCAAACATACTTTCCGATTTAATCATAATCATAATCATTTTATTGGTAACAGTTAGTTACACACGCTATAAAGTGTTAACACCAATCGATCGATCGTCGATTGATTGACGTCGACTCTTTCATTCTACCATCGCGGTCGTTCGATCGGTTAAGTGTAATACTAGACTAGAGATCCCCCTCGACTCCGTCCGCGTATGGAAGAAATTCGCCCTCTCTACCACCATATCTTTCATACCACTGCGTCAATTACTCATTTTTTCCTCTTATTCTATACCTATTCACTACTTTAGATCAACCCTAGCAAAAATATTATTGTTTTGTTTTAAAAAGCCAACCCAAATACCAATAACACCACCTTAATATACCTTTCTATACAAAGTTTCATCCCTCGTAGGGGTCTAAGCTCTAAGGGGTGAACCTTAAATCATCACTGTCAAAAATATTTAAAATAGCATTTATTAACTATCTACCTAAATACAAATTTTCACGACTAAAAGTTCAAAAACAAAGGGGTTTCATACAAAAAAAACACCCATTTTTACCCCCTTAGGGATCGCAATTCGAAATATCCTTTCTTTGTACGCGTCAAGACATATACGCCCTCCAAATTCATTCAATTTCAATGTCAAGTCTGTACGACCAGCGGTCTAGGCTGTGCGTTGTTTGTCAGTCAATCAGTAATAGTCAGGGCATTGATTCTTATAGTATTAGATTATTATGGTAGCACCTATCGATCAAGGTTACTGTTCCATATTTTACCATCGACCTACGATCGATTAGTGTGGTATCATCCATACTTCACTAGTATGTACTAGGTACTCTAAATCGATCGTTTTTTTTTAGTAGCTAGAGACCATGTATCAATTAGCACAGTTTCATAATTGGAGCCACAGGTCCGTATTATAAAACTGTCCTTATTATTCCTTTGTTATATTTTCTTATTATTATATATATTATTTATAGATATGTGACACTGGAAGACGCAGCGTAGAAAGGCCTCGCACTAGATGGACCGACGACATTGTAAAAGTCGCGGGCAACCGGTGGATGCAAATGGCAGGTTGTCGTACAGTGTGGCGGTCTAAGGGGGACGCCTTCGTTCAGCAGTGGACGTCTCCTGGCTGATGATGATGATGATATATGACACTTCCCTCTCCCAGAGTGACGTCACATAGGTTATGTTCGACAAGTTTTTCTTATGTTAATCCAGGATTAACATAGGAATAACTTGTCGTCGTCAAGCACGGAGGCAAGCACCCGAGAAGCCACCGACGTTTTAATAGCTGCAATCCTACATAACTCAACACAGCCAAGAATTCTAAGAAGATATCCTCTCCAATACCAAAAAAGGCAATTACGAACTATCTGGCTCGTACACTAAGTAGTAAATAAGGAAAATCTTGGTCATAGAGCTAGTTAGAGAACGGGGCAATACTAGTATATTGTATTATTATTTAATCTGCGTAGGTAATACGTATGTTACTGTCGTGTATAAATGTGCCAACGTAATTGCGTCCTGATTGCCTCTTCGTTAGGTACTTGATGTCGGCTATTGATATCAGGCCACCAAGCATACCCTCCCTTGTATTTAGCAGGAGTAATTCATCCCTTCGTTAGGGTTAATAGAAGGCCTATTATACCTAGTTTCTCGAATTACTATAACAATGGATTAAATAGAGGCGTTTAATGCGGTGCTGTTTGTTTATCTGATTCCCCGTAGCATTGACTGAATAAGGGGAGGATCATTCAAACGAACAAGCCTATTTTATTTTTATTTGTTCGACATTGGATTGGCTTCAGTTTCAAAATGGGTCGAGGAGCAAGTGTTTTTCGACATTGGATTGGCTTCAGTTTCAAAATGGGTCAAGGAGCAAGTGATCCACTTATACCCAGCCGTGGGATAAGAATCGCTGCGGATGATTTTTTCTAATTGGTGTTTTCTATTGGTGTTTGTACGAGAGCATTTTTATTAGGCCCATTTTTCAATCTTCAATTTATATCAGTCCGCTTGCCGCTAGCTACCAAAGGTATACATTTATTAGTCCAGTTAACAGTCGAATAAAATGTTGCGAAAATCCACACTCGCCTCGTAAAAAAGAGATATGCTTATGTAAAATTGTGGATGATAAAAAGAGTGCGTTTTTTTTTCTGTTACGTATGACTGTTATATAAAATGTTGATAAAATCCGAAATCAAGCTAACAGTGGAATAAATCCTCTCCAACTGATTATCTGAGGATTCAAAAATTGAGCTTAAGTATAATAGTGACAAACTAGCAGATGAGAAACCTGATGGTAAGATAGTTTTTATGTGGATCGAATTTCCTTGGTCCAAAATATGGCTTACATGATTTATAATAACTCAGCACCTGTATAGCGAGAGCATTTTAATATTATGGCACTAAAGCGCATGCATCTGGTTGCTTTTACGAGTAATCCATGTTAAACTGAATATAAATGCCCTACCTTGAGCTTCAATAAAAAAAAAAATTTTTTTTTTGAGCCTTAATTCGTCACTGTCAAAAATATTTCAAAATGGCATTTATTAACTATCTACCTAAATACAAATTTTCACGACTAAAAGTTCAAAAACAAAGGGGTTTCATACAAAAAAAAAACACCCATTTTTACCCCCTTAGGGATCGCAATGTCTAAGTAGCCTGGATGCCTCTACTTGCGCATGTTATGAGCGGCATGTACAGACAACATCAGTGAAATCCTGCATTCAAACATAAGGCAGATTTAGGATATTAAATTAAAACTTAGGATATACACGTAGTCTATACATACATAGTGGGGAAAGTCCCACATAGATATGAACAAAACAAAAAAACACACATAGAATAAAATGTCCTTCACTCAGTGGACGACTTCTTGTGACAGTACACTAATTAATTTCCACAATTGTCTACTATAAATGTATCTTTTCATAGCATTCGTAGCAGTGTCTAATTTGCGTCATTATTTCAACCGAGAAATTCTAAAAGTTTAAAGAACCATTACACAAAGAAGTTTAATTCCCAGTGACCGTTCTAACTGTCACGGCAACAACTTGATATATAGTCAAACACCTGAGACTAAGCCGTCCTAATTGTGGACTGTTCCTACTTCTGTACTTCCCTGTGAAATATGGGTCAAACTTTTGTTTTTAATTTGTGTAACTTGAAATTTTATTAAAAAACTTGGAGTACAAAACAACGATTTGTGATCTACCGCACTTTGGTTCACAAATGTGAAACTTTTTAAATAAAAATAATAGGGATTATCAAAATTGGAACTAACAGAGACACGTTTACAATAGACGTAGACATAATTTTAAAAAAAATGGCCCCAGACGCATTATCCAGGAAGAAAATAGGGGGGAATACGTTTGTATGGAGAACCACTCACCAGTTTGTTTTTATTTTATTTTTTTCTTAGTTATTGGCATCGCACATTGTGCATTCTGCCAGTGTCAAGTTTATGAATTTTCAAGTTTATTTATTATCATCAAGTCAAATATGTCATGAAATCACAGTAAGTCATACGAAATTAGTCATAGTGGAGTCCAAGTCATATCCTAGTAAAGTTGTGGCGACTTTACTATGTGCTTCTACGGAGTTTTGTAAACAACAAGAAAATCCATGTTTCACCACATTATATCACTTGCCCACACTCGTGCATGTAATTCAACACTCAATGATTAAAACACCACCATATTAAATCATTAATTCGCGAAAAAACACAAGTTTAAGAAAATAATAGAATGCAACGACATGATTTTTCCGTGTTCCTCCCAAAACCCAGTTTGTTATTATCTTGCAGGTTGAAAGATAGATCACGATGTAATCGCTGTTCGCGGTCCGACAGCCTACAAGATACAAGAGTCGCGAGCGTGCGAAGAACGTAATGTGTAAATGCAAAGGCTTAGGTACTTATCAAGGTGCTTTATTTATCTTTAGGTAGCGGCTTATTTCAGTGCTTTATTGCGGTTTAGGGGAAGTGAGTTCGAGAAAGTTTATAAGATTTGTTAGCGATACAAATCTTTCTAATGAACGAAACAAAGGGAAGTAACGGCTTTAGTTTATGGTCGTAAAGGCAAAGTTAGAAATGGGACAGTTGATAAAGGACTTTTTCTAGTTGGCAGTTAGGATAGTACCTACCGGAAATCTAATTAAGGGGAAACAAATTCGACTTACTTAGTACCTATAAACAATCACAGTTGGAGTTTTTTGGCGGGAACACGGAAAAATCATGTTGCTGCATTCTGTTATTTTCTCAAACTTGCGTTTATTCGCGAATTCATGATTAAAAATGGTGGTGTTTTATTCAGTGAGTGTTGAATTATATGCACAAGTGTGGGCAAGTGATTTAATGTGGTGAAACAAGTCCTTTCGTGTTGTTGTTAAAACTCCGTTAAAGCTCATAGTAAAGTCGCCACAACTTTACTAGGGCATGACTGAGACTCGACTGTGACTTATTTCGTGTGACTAACTTTTATTTTATGACATATATTTGACTTGATCCTATATAAACTCAGAATTTCATAAAACTTGACAGTGGCTGAATGTACAAAGTGCGAAGCCTAAAACTAAGAAAGAAGAATCACAGTTGGCATATTCTATTCTACCCCACTAGCAAAAAGAAATATTAAGCTTAACATTGGCATGGCATGGGGCACAGAGAGAAAAATACGCACAATATGTGCGATGTGCAACGAATATCGTGTTTCTATTTGAATAGAAACAAAATCCCCACTGCTTCAAATAACTTATTCAATTAGGAAAGGTTACGAAACAAGCAAGCTGTTTTTTTTGCGTAACCTATGTTCAATCACTTACTTTGTGTTTTTTTTTGTCTCTCTTGTTTTATTATATCCACCCACACAATAATACGAGTATTTAAATCTTACTCACTCAGGTGCGAAATATTTCATTTCGAGGCATACCGTTCTCTCCTAAAATAAATAAAATCTGAGAGCGAGTGAATAGGACTAGGTACCCATTTTCAGCAGAAGTGGTTTGCTCTATATAGTCGTACTTCTAAATATAGATATAATAGCTATATTTGTAGCAAATCTAGGACACGTCAAATACACGAAATGTGTTGCTTTGTTTGGGGAAGAGCAAAAAATAGGAGGTTTGCAATTGAAAGGAAGTGGTGGACGGCGGACGGCAGACCAGAATTATGCAAACATAATTATACTAACAATTATTGTACATTGTACATACATATTTGCTAACATTTGCATTCATAGTATACATCAGAAAAGATCGAAAGTTCAATAACATAGTAAAAAAGAGAAGACATTAAGGCGATGCGCAAGCTTCTAGTGGTGGGCGAGGAGTACGCGGAAGATCATACTATGAAATACAACCCAGAGAAGTCAGTGTATATGGTCTTCAAAGCAGCAAACAACAGCACTGATCTGCCTCCTCTCTCACTCTACAAAGCCGCTCTGGAACAAGTAGAGGAGGTCAAGTACCTCGGCCACAAGATCACCTCGGACCTATCCCATCATGCCGACATAGAGAGACAGAGGCGAGCTATTGCAGTACGCGGCAATATGCTAGCCAGGCGGTTCTTCCGATGCAGTGAGTCCGGGAAGACGCAACTGTTTATCAGTTACTGCACCAGCGTCTACACAGTGGAGCTGTGGACGAACCACACCAAAGCCGCGATGAGTGAGATGCACGTGCAGTACAACGAAGCGTGGCGCGCGATGTTCCGCCTGCCGCGGTGGTGCAGCGCGAGCGGCATGTTCGCCGCGGCGCGCGCGCCCTGCTGGCAGGCGCTACTGCGGAGCCGGTCGGCCGCCGCGCGCGTTGCCCTGCACCGCTCAGGTAAGCGCTGGTGGCTGCGGTGCGACTATGGGACTCCAGCCCCCTTCATTGCATATGGAGAGCCTATCATAGGCCCATTGTGTAGTTCATAGTTTTTAAAATTATGTATAATTAGTAGGTACCTAGTCTGTTTTATTTTATTCTTTTAGTACGTATTTTATATGTAGATGAAAATCCGGTCAATAAACAATTTAATTTTTCATTAATACGTATGGTATTGTATTGTGATCAATTTATTTTATATGGAGACTTAATTTTTATATTAATGCTATACTTAACCTTGCTATAACCTTCTGAAATATCCTGTATAGATAAATAATTAATATTCAATTGAATTTCAAGACCGCTTCTTGGAATATTCACGTGGCACTGGTCTGAGGTATTTTACAAAACTCGCGTGGGTAGGAGTTGTGGAATTCTAGAAATCGCTGAAAGGAGCATTTGGTGCGGAAATTAGAATACAAAATAAAATATTTGTTTGTGTTACAATTATGTTGTAAGTCCCTATTACATCTGTTAGATCACACCTCGTAAACCGCCCTTGGGTGGGTAGCGGGCGTAAAGCTTTGGTTTCCTCCAGTAGCGGTGGCGTTATTTAGCGGTCGCTATAATAGGTATAGCATTGAATGACGTGACTGAAACTTTGGCTACGAAAACTTAAGCGTGGTTTCTTAGAGAGCGTTGGCTGACAACGTAACTTCAGTTGCGGAGCCGCTATTTGCATGGAGGCTGTACTTTATATTAGGTACTGCTGAAAAGTCTTCGAACGTTTTTTCAATAATTGTACATAGCGGCCGTCTTTTTACGGTCATCGTGTTGCGTCCGCTAAATGACGCCACTGCAATTGAAAGAAACCAAAGCTTTAAATAAGGCGGATGAATATTTTTAACATTAACAGGCTCCCATTTAAGAAATGCAGGATTTAGCACCAGAAATGAAGGATTTAGGTCGCCGTGCGACCGCGGCACACCGAAAACTCTCCGTTGCAGCATTTTGTATGGAATTCGGTGATGTTCGGGTCGTGACAACCAGTCACTTACTTTGCGTTTTTAGCCAATTAGAATTGCTATTTGTTTGAGTAGCTAAAATGTGCCACTATTATCGCATTACAATACTGCGTTACTGAAGAGTACTCTCAGGGTTTGCAAGTTGAAGTGGCGTTGGGCAGCGGCTGCATCGCTCGATCAACTGATAGCCGATGGGGAAGAAAGGTCCTTGAGTGGCGACCACTGACCGGAAGACGCAGCGTACTGTACGTATATACCTCCCTCTAGGACCGACGACATGGTGAAAGTCGCGGGCAAACGGTGGGTACAAATGGTAGATTGTCGTATAGTGTGGCGGTCTAAGGAGGAGGTCTTTGTTCAGCTGTGGACGTCTCCGGGCTTATGAGATGACGATGAATTACATCGTGTGATATCCCTACTTCTTAAATAGATATTAAGATAATCTTTTTTTGGTTGTCAGGCTAGGTGTTTACAACAACTTAACTGATGTTAAGTGACGGTGGGGTTGAAGATAGTGAACACACCTAGTCTGAATAGGGATAAAACAAAAATTATGCATTGACAGCGTTTCTAATGCCACTCTCCTGGGGCCATACCATGAACGCTTATTCCGGGACCGAATACGCTCAGCTGCTGACGCTGCGCGACCGTGAATTTTATCGTCTCGCAATAAGGTTCGCGGCCGCGCATTGTCGACAGCTAAACCCATTCGGACCAAGCGGTTCACAGTATGGCCCATGTTCTTTAAAAATATTTTTTCGAATATATACATGTTAATATATTTGTGTTGGTATCTATATCGCAGAAATTCTTGTAGAGCAATTTGTCTCCTATCTTTCTGTCCGACTACGTTTATTTAATTTAATTTTTATGGGTTCGAGAATAGAGTTAGCAACAGCGCAATTTCCTATTTTTTATTGTGGGTAAAAAACTTAGGAGTAGAATTAATCGTCCATGCAGTGTACCCGAGAGAGATGAACGACCATCTATCATCTTTTTTATCAGTTTTGAAATTCAGACCGACAATGATTCACGATGCGTGGCAGTCATGGCCAGAAAGAAATGTATGGGAATCCACAATGAAAAATGTATCAAAGAGACACTCCTGATAAAAGTTAAGGTAACTTGATATTGTTCGCTCGGTTCACACTAGGCCTTATAGACAAACGTACCTATACAGGTACATTGAACAAATACGAGTAAAATACATTTTATAAAATTATAGAGATATTAAGGTTAACAACGGTGGTGAGCATTCTGCGATCCCCAAGCCGCCTGCCAAGCGTGGGTATTATGGCAACACCCCTCTTTTTGGGAAGCCTTCGTCCAGCAGTGGACGACTTATAGCTAAAAAGTAAGTAAGTTCGTATAGGCTGAGTGGCCAGCCTTAGTGTCAGAGTTAATGTGCCGCCGCAAGGCCTCTGACATGGCTGACGGTTGTTGTTATAGAAACTAGAACAAACAACCGGGACCAATAATTTAACGTGTTATCCGATCCACGGAAGCGCTCAGAAATAAATTGCCACTCACGGTCACCCATCCAAAGACTGACCGGACCGTCCGTTGCTTAACATCGGTGATCGTTTAGAATCACCTAGGCAAGCTACGCCACGAGATGTTATAGCTGACGACGATAGAGATATTAAGTATATTTAAAAGAAAGGAATCGACCCCATTACTTGGAAACATTCGATGATGAATCTTATTAGCCTTGTAATTTCACTAAGTACTTATAAATCGGAACACAGTAATGTTTGCACACCACTGCTTACCAGCAGAATGTCTGATACTGCGGTGGAACTATAGATGTAAAAAAAACGATTTTATACGTTTAAAACCAAATGAGGCGGTTTAAAACCCCAAATAAATCGTTTTAGACGATTTAAAACTCGCCTACTAAAATAAAAGAACTACACTTCATTATCGACAATATTTGGTCACCTGACGTTACGTTTCGTTTTAGTTAATTAGTTTATACTTATATCTACATAACAATACTAAAAAAATTGTACCTACCTAAAGAACCTACTAGTTTTTTATTTTCAGTCCGCTATCTATGTAGATATATTTAAAATAGGAGTAGGAGTGCGAGTGTGTGAGTTTGGTTTTAAACCGTATTAAATCGAATCAAACTGATTGTATCATTTGAAAACAACCAACACAGTTTTAACTATAGTTTTTTATAACTTAGCTAGGTAATGCCTACGCTTGGTCGATCGACTTGCACCAACTAGAACCTAACCAAGTCAGTGTACCGATCTAGGTATCGCACATTTCATTTTACAGTTTATAGGTATATATACCTACTCCGTTCTATTCCTTCTTCGGAATATTATGAAAATGTGGTTATATTTTAAGAAAAACATAGTCGTCAACACCAACCGTTTTAAATCGAAAAAAAAGACTTATTTCGGTTTAAAACCGTTTTTTTCGTTTTAAACCGATTGATTTAATTGGTTTTAAACCGGCCTTACATCTATAGGTGGAACCCAGGTACATCGTCGACCTTCTGCAAAATAAATCTATCACCAAGTAAATACTATGCAAAACCAATTTTACAAAATCATTCCCGTGGCGTCGGAGCCAAATAGATGCTGTTTAAAGTAGCATGCAAGCTGTCAATAGTTCAATAGTTTACGATTCCAATCTGTTTCCAAGCCATTAGAGGTTTGGGAGTTCATTTCTCCGTCTGGACTATTCAAGAACATGAAAAAGTAAGTATAAATAAAAAGTAAGAAAATAATAAGAATAACAAGAGTGGAAGTAAGTATACTTAACATTTTATTACATTAGGGCTGGCCACTCAGCCTATACGAACTTACTTACTTTTTATTACACTTGCAGATTTGGTTCGCGTCACCTACGACATACCTCCGTTTGCCCTTCGGCTGTGTACGAAACCGGACCTTCGTAACCAGTTGCGATCGAAGACTTTTTTTAAACACCTTACACTCACAAACTCTCGCTTTTATAATTATATATTATGTATTCTTTTTTCATATTAGGTTTTTAACCCACTTAAAAAAAGGAATAGGTGTCAAGAAGAACAGTCCTGCCTTTGTAACAAACTTTCGAACGATGTGGCGGAGCGGCGGCGCGCAGCGGTTTGGCTGGCACCGACTCCAGAAATACCTGATTATAAATTGTAAATGTAAAAGTTATATCATTTAATACTAATACTAATTAATTGTAAATAGGTATATAAATATCAATTATTTCCCTTAACTAAAGATAGAATAATACTAGTACTTAACTAACCTTTAATACCTACTATTTGCTTTGAAGTAACTAAAATATTATTTTGTACTTTTTAGTTTAAGTTTGTACATAATATAGGTAGTACTTATAGCCTTGTGTTTTTTTGGAAAAATGTACCTTTTTCTTCTCTGAGTGAAAATCGCAGTCTTGATACTTCTAATTCATATTCAGCGACTTTAAAATTGAATTTGTTTCTAAAATATATACATACCAATAGATTATTCGAATGTCAAGTTAGATTTACTGAGATTAAGATTTGTTTAGTTTGAAATTGAATTTAAAAACTAAGTTGCAGTCTCTTTAAATATTTGTTTGAATACTGAGTTCGTATTTAGGATTGGAAATGGCAGTTTGCAATAAACTTTCTTTCGTAAGATTTCAATTTAAAGATTTAATTTAAGTAAATCATTGGAAAAGCTAAACAAAAGGTATTATAAAAGTTCATGTAATTTTATTAAACAAGTTAAACAACAAGCGCCCTAAGACAAGAAGAGATTATTGTATATAATCCCCTTCTCCTCTTTTGAACTAAGATTTTTACAATACAATAGCTTATTGATAACACCAAAGTCACACGTCAAGTTTCATTAAGTAGGTGTATGGAGAGAGATCTAGATCCTCCAAGACAGAGAGAGCTAGATCCTCCAAGACAGAGAGAGCTAGATCCTCCAAGACAGAGAGAGCTAGATCCTCCAAGACAGAGAGAGCTAGATCCTCCAAGACAGAGAGAGCTAGATCCTCCAAGGGTGTATGTCACAAAAATAATCATATAATAAAATGAAATAATGACACAAAAATATCTTATTTTTAAATAAGCTTCAATGTCATGAAACAAATTATTTTTTAACCACGCTGTTAGCTTGGTTTTGAAGCACGCGGTGGAAGGAGCATCCCGAATACAAGCTGGTTGTAGATCGCGGGCCCCAAAATGTTCACTGACCTCTCCGACTTGACGGGACGATGCGACGGGGTTATCAGTTGGTCTTTCTTTTTATTGTTCTAAACTATGGGTGGCCACCACTGGGCATCACTGAACAATGAAATTGCATAAAAGCATTTTTTTTCATAGATAATCTGAAGATAATTTTAAACGAAATACTCGTTGATACTCGCTGATGGACCTGGGTATGTCCTAAAACTGCATCCAGAACCACCGAAGGACGGGCAGCAGCGTCCTCTTAGTAAACTGTGGTAACACACTGCAATCCCCAAGCCGCCTGCCAAGTGTGGGGAGTATGGCACCCCCTCCCTATATATACCCCGTGTTGTATCAAAAACATATTTTTTTACAGAAAATGCATCGTCATTTTCATTATTATTATAGTAAGTATTTCCAAATCTGGCAAATTAATAATTAAACATCTTTGAGTAATATTTCAAATTTGTAAGTACTTATATGGTCTGAAGTGAACCCTCTGCAGATCGTCTAAGATTGAACACTACGAGTAAGTGTAAATCCATCTCTGCTGCCAACGCTCGTCGGTAATACCTCTAATTAGAATCAAACTTTATAACCGAAGTTATTGAAGATCAAAATCTCGAATTCAGGCCTTAAATTTTCCAATTACAGAAGTTTATAGGTACGCGAAGTCGATTAAGTTGGGAAACAATTTATCAGGGCTCGTAGCTTTAATAACTACACAACTTATCTGACCGCCTCTGTAGACTAAACAACGTGTTAGTAACCTTAATTATAAGCAACGACTTTGAATTTCATAGACACCTCACATGATAATATAGTGCGAACATTTTCTGTAAACTTATTTGTATAAAAAACACTTTTAGGTTGGGGCTAACTTTAAGGCCCCAGACAACACATATTGTTTCGTCGCGCGGCACAAACAGGACTTTTGTTGAAAATAAAATAAATAATTAAATATCGGTGGACATTTCACATACTGCGTCATCTAGCCCCGAACACATATACTTGAAGACAGCTTGTATTATGGGAATCAGATAGCTGATAGAATACTTGTTTATATATACTTTTTTTGTTGTTTTAAATACATACTTATAATACATACTACACCCAGACACAGAACAAACATCTATGTTCGCATACATTTTGTCCTGGGAGGGATCGAAACCACGCACTACAGCTTTGAAGGCAGACATGCTACCAGCCTTGGTTTGTATGAAGTGTTTCCAAACTTTGTGTTTTGACTTTCTTTTAAGCAAAGCTTGTGCTATGGAAACCAGATATCTGATAGAATACTTATAGGTATATATTTTTTGTAATACATACTACACTTAGACACAGAACAAACATCTATGTTCGTCACATAAATGTTTGTCCTGGTTGGGGATTGAACCCACGCCCTACAGCTCTGAAGGCAGGCATGCGACCTTGGAGGATCTAGCTCTCATATAATCAAAGCATGCGACCAACTAGCTATAAAGCAGTTGGAAGGAAGGAAGGAAGAGGTTCCGTCCTCCTTGTATAATGATCTTCTTGTACCAATTGATTGCCACTATTATTAACATAACAGAAATATCTTGGAGGATCTAGCTCTTTCTATATAGAAATATTGGTATCTATCTATAGGGTATTAAGTCAACGCGAAAGCCACTAAAACTCTTCCAGAGGCTTATACGACTAACTTCACTGATTTATGAGGTCTGTTATGTATAAGTTACACACAAGTTGCTTGAGTAGCCTTTCTAGACGATTTGTGTGGGAAATATTAATAAGTTAGTGAAATAGTTTTTCTAACAGAGAGGTAGGTAGTGGGGGTCGTTGGTTTTGGCGCTGATATTTCTGTGTTTATTATGTTTTTCGAAAGAGACTTTTTCGCTTGTTCTGTCTTCAAGTTTTGCTGCTATAAAAAACTTACAACTAAGATCTAAGAGTTACTGTTATATTATAATTTTCTAGTTTCTCGTTTTTCTGAGGAGAAAGTAAATAAATATTGTTGTTTTATGTATACGGAATTACTCACGCTTAATTAAGTCGGATACTCCGACTATAGTTTCGGTAACATCCAGTGACCTTTTTAAACAAAACCGGATGTGATCGAAATGTTATTGAATTCATGAGCAATATCGTTGAGATTCATTGATCTCATCATAATGAACAAATTTTACTACAGGGCCAACCCTGAAATCGCGAAAAAAAACGGCTGCTTCATAAATTACGTCATGCGTTATTGAATTTTTTGTGTGGGACAGCCCAGCGACAGTGATAATGAAATGAACGCTTGCAAATCGTTCAAAATTAACAAGTCAACACAATCAAGCATACCTAGCTAAAAGTATGCATATTACATTTGCCAGAATAGTGATAGCTAATCTAATTACTGCATAACAAAAAGAGAACACATGTACATGTATTAGAAGTTTGTAATGTCGTATTGTACGGCGCGCATGTCGCAAAGGCAGAGTATGACTGAAGCGAGTGGAGAGCCGGCGCTCAATATATTGTCTTGTCAAAATCCATGCGCTTATTTCCCGTCCATTCATTTTATGATTGTCGCTGACTCTAAGTACGATGGTACTACCCAAAGAGAATGGCAGCGTATAATACTTATACAGTACTACCAACGCAATGTGTTATCGTATCCATTGCCTTCAATTTTTAAATTTAATTTAAAAGTCTTAGTTACTGTCAACGTCATGCTGGTGAAAAATGATGGTGGTTTATTCATTGAGTGTTGAATTACATGACGAGTGTGGGCAAGTGATATAATGTGGTGAAACATGTCTTTTTGTGTTGTTTTCAAAACTCCGTAGAAGCTCATAGTAAAGTCGCCACAACTTTACTAGAGCATGACTTGGACTCGACTATGACTTATTTCGAGTGACTGACTGTGATTTCATGACATATTTGACTTGATTAATAAAAATACTTGAAAAATTCATAAACTTGACACTGGCAGAATGCACAACGTGCGATGCCATTGTATGGTGCGTAATGTTTAACTTTCGAACGATCTATACAGGCTTCATAAATGCACTTTTTGAGCAAATGTATTGTAAAAGAAATTGACGTCGGTTTGTTTTTATAACAGATATTATTCTCGTTAAAAAATAAAAAATAATCAAAACTATGTCAGTTTAAATGTACGCACGCGTCTTTAATTATCAGCTGTGTAGACTTTAAAATGTAAATAATAGATAAATAGATTGACTTACGTAGTTTGTCTTCCACTATTTTTATACTTATACTTATATTTTGTTTGACAATAAAATAAGTAATAAATAAATGATGATTTCTGATAATCTTGTTTAGATTTTTCGTAATTAGTCAAATTAAAAAACTCTGTCAACACAAAAGTGTGTCTGTACAAATACATATGACTGGCAACCCTAGCTTTATTTTACACTGCATCTGACCCTGTTTCATAAAAAAAGCCTTGCTTTAAATCGATTTTACTACATAGTATATTACGAAGTAACAGCTGTATTCGTATAATATTCTTTTGTGATTGGACCCCAGACAGTCTAGGTCGACGCCAAGATCAACCCGACACATAATTCCTATGCAAAACACAAATAGAAGATATTTTCTGGAATCTTATTACTATTGTGTTGTTTTCTCGACAGTGCTTAGCGTAATCTTAAGTAACGTTTAAGCGTTTTTATTCATTGAGTATAGTTTGTGTATGTTTTGTACGGGAAACCTACTTTTTTATTCTGAATATCTATACCTAGTATTTATTAACAAGGTAACTGGTAAGCTAGAAGCATAATAGATATTTTATAATATTTTTTTTAATCTTAGCAATATATGCGAACCTACTTATTGCGAAAGTTTATGCGTTTTCAGCAAAAGTATAATATTTTAATACATGGGACTTTTAGCGGGAACGTAAATTAATGTAATTAATGCCGCATCGTCTTATTTTATAAATACTAGTGTTATTTCAAATGTTAATTTTGTTTTATTTAAGTATTCATTATCGAAATACGGCATAATATGATATGTAATATTATAAAACATTTTTTTTCGTCTTGACCTCTTCGTCTCCTTGTCGGGACCTAAAACTGCATCCAGAACTACAGGAGCATGCCCGTCCTCCGGTGGTTAATTATTTCGGTTGACGGTGGTGAGCACTCTGCGATCCCCAAGTCGCCTGCCAAACGTGGGGATTATGGCAACCCCTCCCTATTAAGGGGGTGCCATCGTTCAGCACTGGACTTGTTTTGGCTGATGATAGTGATGATGTCTTTTTGTGTGGTTTTCAAAACTCTGTAGAAGCTTCTAGTGAAGTTGCCACCACATTACTAGGGCATGACTTGGGCATGACTTGGACTGGACCATGATTTACTTTACGTGGCTTAGACTGTTATTTAACTTGATACCACCCAACTTTTTAAAACTATACTCTGGCTTATAGTGCTGCCAAAACCAAAAATAAATAAATATGGTAAATTTTTACTCCGGAAAAATATAAATTTACTTGTATGATAGCGGATAGATTTAAGGGACAAAATATATATAACTTTTAAGCAAGGTTACCCGAGTACCGACTCGGATAATCCTTGCGACGACGACCGTCCAGGCAATAGTACCTGAAAGTTTCCCATGCATGGACATTAGGCGTACCATAACATATTGTATTTATGTTCTCGACGTTCCCAATAAGCGACCCGCGCGGCTGGCCACAAAATATTTAACGTATGAATGCCTGCATTTATTGCAAGGGAATTTGATCTCGAGACCTTTACGTGACGAGAAAGTAAGGCACTTGAACCTGTCCCACTAGAGAGTGAGCGAGCTTCGTACAAGCGAAGCGAAGTCGCGATATAGATTCAAATATTAAAAATCATAGAAAATCATGTTACTAGTAGACGTATCCTAGGTACTTGATGAATTTCAGTAGTTGAATCTACTAAACTGTCAGCGAGAAAGTCTTGCTGTTATAGTTTCTTGGTAACAATGTAAATAATGACGCCCAAGCCACCTGCCAAGCGTGGGGATTATGGTGGATCAAGTCAAGGGCGGATCCAGGGGGGGGAGTCATGGGGGTCATGACCCCCCCCCCCCCCCCTGGGCTGGATGTAGGTCGACCACTGATATTTTTTCTAGTTGTAATCAAATTGGAGACTGTCCTTACTAGACCTCGACTCGACTCTATGCCCCCCCCCCCCCCCCCCTGATTTAAAAGCTGGATCCGCCCTTGGATCAAGTTCGCTCTTGCTCAGATACAAAGCTTGCTACGTCAGATTATTTACTAGCTTTTGCTCACTATATTTTCGCTACTCATCAGGTGAAAGACAGGCGCTTGCGAGGGTCAGAGCGGCTATATGACCGGCCAGGCATGGGCCACAAAAACTCGACATATTAATATGTCATATCAGTCCTCGACGGTCAGTTAACGGCGATTTGATAGCATTGATTTCTCGTTATACCACTGTCTATCTAGAAGAACACTGTCTATCGTGAGGTAGTGAAGGAAAATATCACGAGGCAACCTGTAGTCCGAAGAAGGCATTCGATGGCGTACGTGAATCCCCGACCCGCACCGGACCAGCATGTAGCGCTCAGTCACCCTTCGATAGTAGGTCTTTGGTAGAAGGATGTCATATATAAGTTGACCAGAGGTCGCCCGCGACTTCGCCCGCGTACGGAAGAAATTAGGCCCGCTCCCAAAATTCACCACTTTAAATAGTCCCGAGCAATTGTTTTAGCCCCCGCCAACTCCCCCGTACTGACTCCCCCCAATCCCCCAAAACCCCTCAACCCCCCTCCCAACTCCTCCAACTCCAACTCCCCCGCCGCTCCCCCAAACCCTTAAATGAACTACCCAAATATCAATTTTCATCGCTATAACTTCAAAAACAAAGAACTTTCCATACAACATTCCACCCCTCTTTATACCCCTTAAATAGAGCCTGTCAGTTTTTTTTGTAAACAGCATTTTTTATTTTAAATGAACTATCGAAATACACATTTTCATGACTAAAAGTCCAAAAACAAAGGACTTTTTTATACAAACGTTTCCCCACCTTTTCCCCCCCTTAAAGATATAATTTCGAAAAAAATCTTTCTTAGTTCACCCCTCCGCATCGAGACGAATACACCCTCCAAATCTCAAGTCTGTACGACCAGCGGTTTGGGCTGTGCGTTGTCTGTCAGTCATTCAGTCGGTCAGGACAGAGCCTTTTATATATATAGACTAGCTTTTGCCCGCGGCTTTGCCCGCGTAGTAATGTTGAATACTGGAATTCGGTTAAATCGGGGCCCAACTCAATTGAATCACTAAAATACGTATATTATTGCATTTTTTCCAAGCCGTTTGGGTTCAAGTTTTCTTGAGGATGACCAAATTTGGCATTTCGCGTTTGCAATACTTACTTCAAAACAAAGCCGTCTTGTTGAATTTTAAACAGACAGACAGATGGACATGACAAACTTATAAGAATTCCTCATAGTACTACGGAACCCTAAAAATGTCTGCTAATGACGCTATAGTTGCCGGGGCCTTTGACCCGAAAGATTACAATATTTCTTTGTAGACAACGTTTTTGTTTTTTTTGTTGGAAGGTGCTAAAATAGCCAGGCTTTCAGAGGAGCTAACTTGCGAGCAAGCCACATAGAACTGACCATGCGAAAAACAGTCCTGCCTTAAATCAATACCAGCTTATTTTAAAGTTTGACCCTGATGAGCCTTATTGATGGTCATGGCAAAACAAACTTTTAGAGGAAATTGAAGCCTTTTGGAGTCATAAGGTAAGTCACTGGGAATCATGGGAATACGCGGCACAAACACTATTTCGCCATGGGCACACCCAGTCAAAATGATGGCCTCAACCAGATTACGATGCAGCATTTTTACTTGTAATCTGGTTCCATTACACAATTTGGGTGGTCTTAAATTCCGAAGGAGCATGACGGGTGTACCTTTCTTCAGGATAAGCCTATATATGGTAGCCCCGCTTGTCTTAATGAATTTAAAAACTCAACTGGATAGTTTACAGCATCATCATTATTGCATACCGTATCAACAGAGTCAATGAAATGAAATAAGCTTAAGCAGAAAAAGTATGATAACAAAGAACGTAAAAAGATTACCAAAATATCGCAAGAATTACGAAACTTCGATAAAATACAGTGCTGCACTGATCGCTTAGGTAGACTCGGTGTGGGTTGGAGTGGGGCGCGCTCGAGGTACAGCGCGTCATACTCGGGTTTTAACGTATCTGAGCCGCCGCGGGATGGACGTTTCGAAAGCGCTGTGCTTGGTGCGTGCACCGGATCAAGTACATGTGTTTAAAATATTTATCTTCTTACGCATAAACACTCGATTAGCTAATCTATAAATATAACATTTTTTTTCAAATGAAAAACTGACCCGTGGCCTTCCAGTTTTGAAATTGTTTAAAAATTCTGAAACATGTTTATGTTTATTTTATCTTATCTCTTAAGTCAAAAAACTTAACAGCCTTAAATGAATGGTTTCGGCAAAATGGTATTTTAATGATACATTGAACCCCTTGCGAATTTTTCAAAATCATTGCTGAGTGTGCGTTTCTCTGCATCAGCCCTTAACACTAATGGTATATCGGCCTACCCTGATTGGGCCATATTCACTACGCTGGCCCAGTGCAGGTTGGCGGATTCACATACACTATCGTATTTCTTCTTCTGAAATATGAAGGTTTCCTCATGATGTTTTCCTTCACCGAAAAGCCAGTGGTATTATCCATGCATAAGTTTCAAAGAACTAATTACAACGGGCTTGCCCGGGTTCGAACCCGCGACCCCAAGAATGTGAGTCGAGCTTGATCTCACTGAAGCTACCACAGCTTGAGCTGAGTGTAAGTTTACACCACTCAAAATTTAGTTTAGGCATTTAAAAGTAAGTTAATTTAATATTAAAAATTAATTTAGCAGCTTAGGCTGTACCGTATCTATAATAATTATGTCCGTCAAACAGTCGTCTGCGTGGACCTACAAAAAAATAGCCTATGTCCGTTTCCGAACCTTATGCTATAACTACCTATCCAAAAATGCAGCTCCATCTGTTCAGCCGACCAATAAATACGCCCAGCCCCGTCCCCATTCCCAGCCTCATCCCTATAAGCGCCCCCTTCCCCATCCCCATCCCGATACCAAATGTCATTTTAATATGAACACGCCCATCCCCGTCCACATCCCCGTTCCCTCTCTCATCCCCATCCCGAAACCCATCCCATCCCCACCCCCATCCCGATTTCAACTTTCATCTTAATATGGACACGGCCATCCCCGTTCCCAGCCTCATCCACATCCGCATCCCATCCCCACATGTCCCCACCAAATCCCCACCCATCCCCACCCCATCCCCATCCCATCCCCATCCCATCCCCATCCCATCCCCATCCCATCCCCATCCCCATCCCGATACCAATTGTAATTTTAATATTAACATGCCGATCTCCGTCCCGTCTCCGTTCCCAGTATCATCCCCACCCCCACCCCCATCCCCACATTTATCCCCATCCCTATACCACATTTCATTTTAATATGTACAGCCGTTACAAAGTTAAGGAGAAATAAACGTACTATCACTAAAACTTAGTTTTTTTTTAATACTAACTGGAGCTGATTTTGAAAAAACTGTGACACCCGTATCTTCTTATTTTTATAGTAGAATATGTATACCAAGTTTTGTATCAATCGAACCAGAGAATAAAACGTTTCATACAAACCTTAACACCCCATTTAACCCCCTTCGGGGATGATTTTCGAAAAATCCTTTCTTAGTGGACGTTTACACCTCTCCAAAAACATACCCTCCAAATTTCAAGTCTCTACGTTTAGCGGTTTGGGCTGTACGTTGTCTATATGTCAGTCAGTCAGTCAGTCAGTCAGGACATAGCCTTTTATAGTTATAGATTAATATAAACACGCCCATCCCCGTCCACATCCCCGTTCCCTCTCTCATCCCCATCCCGAACCCCATCCCATCCCCACCCCTATCCCGATTTCAACTTTCATCTTAATATGGACACGCCCATCCCCGTTCCCAGCCTCATCCACATCCACATCCCATCCCCACCTGTCCCCACCAAATCCCCACCCCATCCCCACCCCATCCCCACCCCATCCCCACCCCCATCCCGATACCAATTGTAATCTTAATATTAACATGCCTATCTCCGTCCCGTCTCCGTTCCCAGTATCATCGCCACCCCCACCCCCACCCCCATCCCCACATCTATCCCCATCCCTATACCAAATTTCATTTTAATATGTACAGCCGTTACAAAGTTAAGGAGAAACAAACGTACTATCACTAAAACTTAGTTTTTTTTTTTATACTAACGGGAGCTGAGTTTGAAAAAACTGTGACACCCGTATCTTCTTATTTTTATAGTAGAATACGTATACCAAGTTTTGTATCAATCGAACCAGAGAATAAAAAGTTTCATACAAACTTTAACACCCCATTTAACCCCCTTCGGGGTTGATTTTCGAAAAATCCTTTCTTAGTGGGCGTTTACACCTCTCCAAAAACATACCCTCCAAATTTCAAGTCTCTACGTTTAGCGGTTTGGGCTGTACGTTGTCTATATGTCAGTCAGTCAGTCAGTCAGTCAGGACATAGCCTTTTATAGTTATAGATTAATATAAACACGCCCATCCCCGTCCACATCCCCGTTCCCTCTCTCATCCCCATCCCGAACCCCATCCCATCCCCACCCCTATCCCGATTTCAACTTTCATCTTAATATGGACACGCCCATCCCCGTTCCCAGCCTCATCCACATCCACATCCCATCCCCACCTGTCCCCACCAAATCCCCACCCCATCCCCACCCCATCCCCACCCCATCCCCACCCCCATCCCGATACCAATTGTAATCTTAATATTAACATGCCTATCTCCGTCCCGTCTCCGTTCCCAGTATCATCGCCACCCCCACCCCCACCCCCATCCCCACATCTATCCCCATCCCTATACCAAATTTCATTTTAATATGTACAGCCGTTACAAAGTTAAGGAGAAACAAACGTACTATCACTAAAACTTAGTTTTTTTTTTTATACTAACGGGAGCTGAGTTTGAAAAAACTGTGACACCCGTATCTTCTTATTTTTATAGTAGAATACGTATACCAAGTTTTGTATCAATCGAACCAGAGAATAAAAAGTTTCATACAAACTTTAACACCCCATTTAACCCCCTTCGGGGTTGATTTTCGAAAAATCCTTTCTTAGTGGGCGTTTACACCTCTCCAAAAACATACCCTCCAAATTTCAAGTCTCTACGTTTAGCGGTTTGGGCTGTACGTTGTCTATATGTCAGTCAGTCAGTCAGTCAGGACAAAGCCTTTTATAGTTATAGATAGATAGAATAGATAGATAGATAGATTCGGTCTGTTTCGTCACAGAATACTGGTACATATAAGTTGATGCAGTCTTTATAGTCTCAGTTTTTTTTTACTTTTGCGGCCTTACTTCAAAACGCCGTTTAAACTTAATCACTGCTTAAGATGCTCTGTCAACTTCTCTCTGACGTGAAGTGTCACGTGCAAGAACAAGACAGAGAAGTTTAAGCAGTGACCAAGTTTGAGCTGCGTTTTTAAGTAAGGCCGTTAGATGCTATGCAAAGCTTACTCGTACCTATTATAAGTAATAACAAATCTCAAATAAAAAATTAAAGCTCGATATTTTTGTTGTCGACGCAACTTAAAAGTAATTTTCATTACTCATACTCGGAAAGTAGGTCTGAAGTTGCGGGTTGAAAGTAATACATTTCAGCCCTAGGGAGAATCACTTTCAACTGACAGTGACAGTTGACAAATGACAGACACTTAAATTCTTAATAAAAAAACTAGTTCTATTTTCATATAAATTTGTATTGAACCATGTTCCAACTTTTGTTTTCTCCTCAGAGGTCAGAGGTCCCTCACTTCTCGTGCATTTCCCAGTGTCAGTTTATTTTTAGTTACCTAACGAAAAGCCTTGGAGGATCTAGCTCTCTCTCTATATAATCAAATTGAAAAGCACAGTGTTTACCTCGGGGTTAAAGACTTATTTAGTGCCTCGAACTATTAGCCAAACCCCATCCCGGCACTAAATAAGTTACTTTCACCCCTAGGATAACAATGTACTATTAAACACGAGTATTTTTTGCGCCTACTTACATACATATAAATAAAGTCAGTGTTCTCCTAAAATCATCTCGCGTCTCGACGACTTAAATTCCAAAAGAAAATCCCGCAGTTTTACAAAAAAACGAAACGGGAGTATTGGTATCAAAGGCTTCGTTAAGAATTGAATTATAACATCTAATGGAATGGAACACTCCTGTAGCTTCAACCAAATTTTACCAGCATGTATAACTTTTTTACACCTTTCTGCCGTAACTTCTCTGACCTGCTTCCCTTAAGATAATAGTAGCTTGTGAAAGGTTTTTTAGCCAGTGATGCTTTAAAATGCTATTTACTTATGTTTCATAGGTCAAGTCCAAAAAGGTTTTGCTTATCTTTATGAAAAGGTCTTTGGGGTTTGTTCTGTTGAGTCAGAAAAGAGCTAAGTAGGTAAAATGTTAATCACTAACGGCCTTACCTAATATAATCTCGATTCTCTTAGTCACTGCTTAAACTTCTCTGTCCTTTTCTCTCTGTCCTTCTCTGTCCGTGCAACTTCACGTCAGAGAGAAGATGGCAGAGCATCTTAAGAAGTGACTAACGGTTGAAAAGTTTTTTTTAAGTAAGGCCGTAAAAAACCAAACCTTTTGCTCCAAATTTTCTCAATTTTTAAAGAAAAAATGAAACCATATCTTAAAATTACGAAAGATCAAATATAACATATTTTGAGACCTGGCGCGGGCGTGCTTTCGGCGTCATACTTGGAGGATTTATCTCTCTCTATCGTCAAAAGTCAACTAAGTATTTTCCATGTTTCCGTAAGTTCAAAATAGTAAGGCGCTTTCACCGCGCCTGTCTATAACAGTAGATATATGAGGATCAGTTTTAAACATGCGAGAACCCATTCTACGTTATTTTTCTATTTCAGTTTTACATTCCTGCCTTGCTCTACTACATACAAGGCATGCCTTTTAAGTTCTGTCGTTTACAAATTTACCGCCAATTTCGAATTTGGAACTATTCAATATTCAAATTTGTTTGAATTTAGAATCGCAAACAATTGAAAGTATTAGGATTAATGCTTTTGTTTAGTCACAGCGTCGTTTTGAATCTGTCAGGTCACGCTCTAAAATGAATCTTACGAAGGAAAATGTCCGTGCAATAATTTTCTACAACTTTCGAAGAGGCCTAACAAGACTTCATTGTTTCGTAGAGCTAACATCTGTGTTTCATGATGAAGCCCCAAGTCTGCGGACTGTCGAACGCTGGTATTTAGAATTCCAGCATGGACTTACCAGTCTTAGTGACAAATCTCGTGATGGACGTCCAAAATCCACCTTCACTGAGGATAACATCGTTGCTGTGAGATAACTAATTCTCGAAGATCGTCATGTGACATATCGAGAGATAGAAGCGTTATTAGGCATCTCAGGGACAACCATTAAAAAGATCTTGCATGACGCGCTTAGTGTGAGAAAACTAGTTTGCCGATGGATCCCGCATTTGCTTTCCGACGATCACAAGGCGGCCGCGTCAGGTGGAGTAAGAAAACTCTTAAAAGGTTCAACTGAGGAGAGTCAAATCACGTCTACGATATCATCAGTGGTGACGAATCTTGGATATATGCCTACGATCCTGATTTCAAACAACAATCTACAGTATGGGTCTTCCAAGACGAGCCAAAGCCGACTAAAGTTGTTCGCTCTCGAAGCACTTCAAAGAAGATGGTGGCCACGTTCGTTGCGAAAACCGGTCATGTTGCGACGATAGCACTTGAAGATCGTAGAAAGGTTAACGCAGAGTAGTATATCACAGTTTTTTTTACCACAAGTCATCGCCGAACTTCGGAAATCTAACCCAAAGCGACGCATCATCCTACACCATGACAACGCAAGCTCACACAGCGCTCGTCAAACGATTGAATATTTGAAGCAGGAAAACGTAGAAATTCTTGACCATCCTTCATACAGTCCTTACCTAAGCCCTAATATTTTTTTTACTTTTCCTAAAATTAAGAAAAGTCTTCGTGGTCACAGGTTCCAGTCGGGTGAAGAAGTAGTCGACGCTTTCAAGTCGGCCATATTGGACACCCCCACTTTGGAGTGGAATAAATGTTTTAATAACTGGTTCGAGCGAATGGAAAAGTGTATTAAACTACGTGGGGAATACTTTGAAAAACAATAAAAAATACTAAAAGGTTCTATTTATGTTTTTTTCTTCAAACGACAAAACTTAAAAGGCAGCCTACATATGCGATGAGTTTTGGGTTTAAAGATTAAGACGCCTGATCACGTCTCAGCCTTTTTAATGATAAGTGGACTCTACAAACCGTCAGCTGGGAGAAAAACCGCCGCTCCGTTTTTGATAAATTCTCCACTCCCGGGGTGTGGTGTATGAACGATTATGGACATCATTCTCTGTTTTACAGCCCTATTAAATGTTGATAATATAGAGCGTGGTTTTTATTACAGCCAGCTTTGGGCGCAAAAACCATTAAAGTTTTTGCTGCGCCGATCGCTGTCCGGATGGATCGTAACGACATTGCTGTAATACGAGAAGAGTCTACTTGTATTCCGCGGCGTGATACTAATCAAAACACGTGGCAGCAAGATAATGTTACAAGAAAAATGTTTTGCAGTTTTTTCATGAAAACGTACCTGAGTTCATGTTTTTAAATGAGTCTAGTCGAGAATAGCACGCTATAGTGTTTGTTATTCAAGCTTGATAAAGAATCACTAGATTTACTAACTAAAGGTCACTGGAGGAAAAAAATGGGTAAGAATAATTTAGTAGTAGTTGTGGAAGCGGCGTGTTTTAATTTTTTTTCTTTTTACTAAAACACAATATGAAAGTATTGTTACGAGTAATTTACAATTTCATCTATATTCTGATTCTACAATCTAGTGGTGGTATGTGTGTAAGTAGATTTCTTATAGTAGTAGGTTCCTATGAAACCAATCTATGAAAGCACATCAAACTAAGTATTCTATCAGCTATCTAGTTTCCATATTACAAGCTTTGCTTAGTTTGGGGCTAGATGGCGCTGTGTGAAAAAATGTCCTGCGATATTTATTTAATTTATTTAAACTGATTGGTAAACAAGTTGTTTTCCGCAAACTGTGACCTCGCGACCCATATATTTTTGCGGTTTGCATTAATTTTTCATATTAATATTTAGATATTTTAATAAAATATAAACTACTTAGGTATGTATATACTTTACTACATTTTTATAGTTTCTTGTCGAACAAACATAAGCATACATAAGCACAAGTTCTTTTCCTTTCAATAGACTGAGACTTTTGCTCTCACCATCAAATCAAGTTCAACTGGTAACTGCTTGGAGGATTTAGCTCCGGTGACTGCCTCATTCGAAAATAAACATCTCTTGATAACTGTACTTCACATTTTGGAAGTTTTACTAGTAAGTCGTTTTGCCACTCAAAATATTGTCACCATGTAGACGTTTTCACGTGCCTACGTTCTGCAAACATCGTCATTTACCCTGATAGTCCTTTCGATACGGAGCCATGAACTTATTCAAAAGAAGTTTTACTTAACTCATAAAATATAAAAGCCAATTTGACCAGGACGATTTGTCCAACTCACTACAATATTCCGCTGGTTGATACAAATCTCTCTCCATTTATTTACTCTAGTTGCTCGTTTTGAGTTTTCTTTTTTATTTATTCCGTTCAGTCCCTTTTCGTTTGAGTTTCGCTGCGATATATCATAGTGACCTCAATAATACATAAATATCTGTTTTTCGTCGTGAAAGATCGTTGTGGGTTCTTCAGACTACGCAACGATCTATCGCATCACAACTTTGTCCGCATTGTACCTATCCTGTCTGAGCGATTAGGTCATATTGCTCACGTAACATATTAGTCACCGACATAGCTCGCAGGGTTTGCAAGTTGAAGTGGCAATGGGCAGGCCACATCGCTTGAATAACTGACAACCAATGGGGAAGAAAGGTTCTTGAGTGGCGACCGCAAACTGAAAGACGCAGCGTAGGAAAACCTCCCACTAGGTGGACCGACGACATTGTAAAAGTTGCGGGCAAACGTTGGATGCAAATGGCAGGTTGTCGTTCAGCAGTGGACGTCTCCGGCTGACGATGAACATATTATTCGTACGAACGTAGCGTATGACGCCCTGAGACTAGATGGTGTGAAGATATACGTAGGACAGCTGTCAGTGGTCGGAATAGCCGGTGGTAAATAACCGGAGACGTGATTGGCGTGCTTTGGGAGAAGCCAATGTCCTACAGTGGACTATGATGATTGTTGCTTACATAATGACGGATCTATTACGAATCACAGTACTGGCCCTTGGGGTTATTCCAGAATCTGCGATACTGTTTCTGTCATCAGTCACTTTTATTAAAATTGCCAGTGATCAGTGCGTTGGGGACAGAGCTATTTCGCAAGCTTTAGAATACTGGTCCTGCTAAGACGAAAAATGGCTGTCATCGTAAATACTTTCCCTTTATACGTAACACTAACTTCTGCCTGCGGCTTTAGCACAATATAGTGAACAAAGAAAAAAAACTCGGAGTTAATGCAGCTTCTATGTGTGAAATCTTTCACTATCAAATTAGTAGAACAGCATTAGTTTCTGCATTTACTCATCGGCCAGAAAACGTTCACTGCTGGACGAAGGCTTCTCCCTTAATAAGGAGGGGTTGCCATAATCCAAGCTTGGCGGCTTGGGAATTGCAGAATGCTCGCCACCGTTAACCGAGAGGACGCTACTGCACGTCATCCGGTGGCGCTGGATGCAGTTTTAGGTATACCCAGGTAGGTATATATGTCATACAGATAGGTAGGTATCTAGGTATATACCTAGGTAGGTATATACCTAGGTAGGTATATACCTAGATACCTAGGTATACCGTACTAGGTATGCCATAAAACTGCACAATAAACATGCAGGAGGTCCTTCATTAAATTTAACAACAAACTCTCTTTATAATATTTGTATACATACAGAAATCCGAAAAGCCGTGTAGAATAAAAGTTTACACCAAGCATCATCATCTGCTTGCCTTTATTTCACTAGAAAGGGTCGACAAAGCTTGTTTCCTTTTTCCTCTTCAGTAGCAGCCCGCCTATAGCACGCTTGCCGTGACAAACGTCTATCCATTCTTTATTCCCTGCGAAAACGAGACAGACGTATCCATATTCTAGTTTTATCACTTTCCCGCGCGAGGAAAGACCAACGAGTCCTCGGCGCGTGCGAGGGGGCCAGAGATGGCATTCACTCCCCTCAATACTGTCACGCATAATATCATCTTTCACACAGTTCAACTACACCCTTTTAAACAGTTGGCGTTGGTCAGTTAGTTGGCGTTGCTATTCAAAAGGTTAGTGTAGTGTGGCGTAGTCTTAAAAGGGATTGCATACAGACGTGTCTAGAATGTTAAATGAAATATCTAGAGGAATGATTCACAGGTATTCTTCGCCACGTAAATTCCTAAAAGGACTTTTAGAAGAGCTAAATCAATTTCTTAGACAGTTTGGTGTACTAATATGTTGTAGAAGTGTGTTTTAACATAGGTTTATTTTATTCTAAGGACGTGCCTACACGTGCACTCATACAATATAGAGTTATAATATCGTAGGTCAATAATGACTAGAGTGTCTGTGCATATTAATAAATAGCTTGAGGGCTCCAAGATGTTACAGCGTTTTATCCATCATACACATTACTATCATTGTCTAGACTTTGTTTACGTAATGTATACGAGATACGAGTACCTTACTTTACGCCTTACGTTGCGCTTGATAAGAAAGTTACGAACATAATAAAAAAGAACACGATATTTTAATATATAAGTGAGTATTAGCGTAGGTTAGGCGTTGAAAATATAATAACTGAAATGATAATTTTAATAATGTAATTAATTAATTTCTAATATAATAAAAATAATTTGTACTATTATGGATCTCTGTGTCCGAAAATAAATGTGTTTTGATTTTGATTTGATTTGTAGGTATTGTCATGTTTATTCCACGTTGTACGTGTATGTACTAGTGGTATTATTTTCCCGTATCAACGTCACTCAATTTCGCACGGCTAGCGCTGAAACTTATCTGAAAGTCGACTCCTATAGTAGAGAATCTCTTTACACATTTACATCTACCAACATGTTCATGTTCTTCTTATCTCGCGGTTTTGTCTACGAGAAACTCACAAAAGAACATCCAATATTTAAAGTGAAATATATCGCAATCTTAAAATTATATTATCATAAATTTTGTCATGGTTCTTTCACAGAATTATTGAGATAATCGTGAATATTGACTTCTATTTCTATCTACTACTGTATATACTACAATAGTTTGAAAAAAATAAATAACAAATGCAATTTTTTTAGGGGTCTCTTATTACGATAAGTTCTAAAAGAAAAATAATATCATGGTCTCATGTGACCATCTTACTCAATGGCTCCAAAATTATTTGTTACTGGAATGCCTTATTTTAACAACATACCTTATGGTTCGGGTAAGCAGAGCTGCGATTATATACAAAAAAGAGATAGCACTATTACTGACACCCAGTGAGAACGAAATAAAACATTAAACATATGACCGCTGGAGAGGAGAGAGCTATTCTCAGAGTTTCTTTGTGTGATAAAATCCGGAACAAGGATATTCCGCAAAGAACCAAAGTCCCCGTGAACATAGCTGTCATATATAGCGTTGGGAACGATACTCTCGATATTGTTGCCCACTTCAACTACCTGGGACAGATTGTTCAGTTAGGTAGGTCCAACTTTGACAAAGAGGTCGCCCTAAGAATCCAACTCGGATGGGCAGCGTTCGAAAAATTGCGTAATATCTTCTCGTCCAAAATGCAGTGCCTGAAGACAAGGGTCTTCAAACAGTGTGTGTTGTCAGTGATGACATATGGAACTGAAACGTGGTCTTAAACTATTGGCTATTTGGAGGAACTCGGATTCACACTACGGGCAATGTAGGCTATGCTCGGAGTTACTTTGTGGCATTAAATCCGGAACGAGGATATTCGCCTAAGGAACTAAAGCCACCAACATAGCCCTCAGAGTTTTCTAGTTGAAGTGGCAATGGGCAGGCCACATCGCTCGAAGAACTGCTAACCGATCGGGGAGGAAACGTTCTCGAATAGCGACCACGTACCGGAAGACGCAGTTTAGGAAGGCCTCTCACCAGGTGGACCGACGACATTGCGAGTCGCGGGTAGCCGGTGGATGCCCGCGGCGGTGGAGGCGTGAGACAAGGAGACTATATTTTTCCGAAACAGTTGTCGAACGAGCCTTTTGGAGAACGTTTTTAATACAACGCTCAGCGTAGTTCATACAGTAGTTAACAAAATAAAATATGATATTTTTAATATTATTGACAGGGATGATTTAATGGCAGTAAAGCGGGTGATTAAACTTTATAAAGCAAGGTCTTTATTTTTGAAGTTATAATGATGAACATTGATACTTAGATAGTTCATTCAGAATAAAAAAAAGTTATTCTCAATATTTTTTGACAGGGCTGACTTAAAGGGGGTGAAACGCGGGATGAAAATTTGTATGAGAAGTACTTGGTTTTTAAAGGTATAGCGATGACAACATTATAGGCAATTTTTTATTATCATCTTCACCGTTTATCTTCATCACGCGGGTGGAACCGCGGGGCACAGCTAATATAACATACGTACGTATCGAAATGATAACTTCCTTTTTTTGAAGTCGGCTTAAAATGGGTATTTACCCCTGTGCGAAGCCGGGACGGGTCAGCTAGTTTTCTTATATATTTTTCTACTACTGAACGGCTCGAGTTGAGGCTATGCCGTGTTCTAATGTGTGTTCTGAGAGCTTCTATCGTTGTAGCATTAAGTACCTAGAGTACCTACTAATAGACAGAGAGCTATAATAAATACAATGTGAGAGTTCATCACTCGCAGAAGCAAAAGCGAAACATGAATGGCGCCGGTGATTTATCTCTCTCTGCCAGGCTTTCGTGTAATTAAGCACTATCTGGGTTGCAGGACTTTGATGAATGATATTATCTGAAGCAATGAACTCGGCGTGACGGGGCGTAATCTTGGAATGTGTCTGTTTCTTGTGTAGTAGATGTGGCTGTCTACGTAACGGTGGGATTGAAGCTGTATTACTCACTTATCATTAATTATCTGTAGATACAGTTCCACCCGCGTGATGATAAAAAAAGGAAAATTATATTTTATTATGAAAACTGACATGGTGCACTGCTGGACGAAGGCCTCCCTTCCCCTCCTTTCCCTTTTTTTTCCTTTATGGCAACAACAATATAAACGTGAGTATTCCCGTATAAATAAAACAAAAAATGAAAACTATATTATTCCAGGAAATAAGCTACCTTTATTCCGAGTTTCATCCAAACCTGTCTAGGCGTTTTGGCGTGAAGAGGTAACAAATATACACACATACTGACAAACTTACGCATTTATAATATTAGTGTGACGATTTCACCTGCGTGGACTCTAGACTCTTAAGAGGATCACATACCGCGTACTTGGCCATACAAAAAGAAAAACCTGTTTTCTACCTTTAAATATTGACCAATTTCTGTAATGAATTTTTCACGCATATGCCTAGAAAAAAATCAACACACTGTGTACAATTCTGAAGGTTTAATTTGACAGGACTAAACTTACTAAAGTATTGCTGTCCTTAGCTAACATGCCTAGTACAAAAGTGACAGCAATATTTTAATTAGTTTAGAACTATCAACTAAAACCGTCAGAATCGACCACATTATTTTCTAGGCTAATGCGTTTTTCAATTTTTTTTTATAACTTCTAAGTTACAAGCATCTTTACCAGCAGTTTAGTAATAAATTATAATAACAATAAAATATAAAAAAAACAGTATTAAAATGATTATTTCTCGTAAGTTAGTAGAGCGAGAAAACTCAGTTTATGACGAAAAACAGCTTTCAGAATAGCCTACGTAAATATTTTTTTTATTCGATAGTTCGTAATTCTATCATGATAGAATATAGGTAATTGTTTTTATTTTTTCAGGATTTATATAATCATAATTAGATTTAGTTTTGCACTTTTCGAGTAGGTAATGTGACAAACACTTAAAAAATCAAAGTTTTATTCGCACAAATTTGCGTCTTCATCAGCCAGATGACTGGACTGGACCCCACTGCTGGACGAAGGCCTCCCCCTTAAATAGCAAGGGGCACAAATTTGCGTAACTGCCAAATTCTGCTAAATATAACCTCATCTACAACATCATAAAAGCGATGATCGACTAAAGTAACAAATGTGTTTGAAACATAAAAAACAAAATAGCGTATGTCACTTTCCGATCTCTAAACAACCTAATGTTACTTACATTAGGTTGTTTAGTATACCTACCTGTCAAAAATATCGTCGTTAGGTACGGTGTTCTTTTAGCACGTGAAAAACTAACAATCAAATTAACAAACCGATTTCCGCAATAATAGCTAAAACCAATGCTCAGTGGTTAGTGAATATGGTACTTACTAGAAATGTATTTTACAATATTTATGATGAAATATTTATAAAATGGTATTTTAAATGAATTCAAATGTGCCTTTTCGTTACAGCTGCACGAAAAACTGTTAAAATAAAAAGTGTGTAAGGAAATTGTGCACGTGCTGAGAATGGACATAAAAGATAAGTATTGTTATCCCGGAAAACGCGGAGTATACTAAGTAGGTGCCTAAATATTATGGGGAAAACCATGATATCATTAATTGGACTTTTCCACTGCTATTTTTGCATCAGCTGTGCTCAGTTCGAGCAACATACGTGGATTGTTCGTTACTCATCCTATGACGTCTCAACCTTATGACGATGTGTTGGCAAAAGACCTGACTTATACCAACGAGTGTAGTCGTTGAGTTGTGTGTTGTTGTTTGGGTATCTTTTTTATGGAATAAGCAAAATCAATAGATTGAACTGCGAGCATTTTTGTTCGATAGAATAAATAATCTATTTTTTGTCTCTGTCCACAGAGTTGCAAAGAAAGAAAGGAAAACAAAAGACATAATCCACGTTTATTATTAAAACAAGCAGGATTTTTTATACATAAAAAAAAAGTTCATAAGTAGGCTTAGAGGATTTAGCCTGTACCTAAGTTGATTTTGATTTTTGATTTTACGAAGATCTTTATTAGTCAATGATGAATACAACTTGCTTATAAACTAGACACAGCCAACAACAATAAGCATACACAAAAAAAAACAATTAAAAAAAACAATGAATTTGCATACAATAATAACAAATTATTGACTTCTACAGGCTAACAAAACGCCTCTGTAAGTCTTTTAAAAAACAAAGTTTAAGATATAATATCATTAATCCATACAACTTAATTAGTACCTATTGTTTGACCATCAGTTATACGCGTAACGAGCCTATTGCACCAGGCTCATTTTTTAAGCTGTTAACTACTTTATTTATTTGTTTACACATTAAAAAAAACCTATACCTGTACCTAAGTAGGTAACGCTTAAACAACACAATTTTTAACTTACTAAAAACTAACTAAGGTACGAGTACTAGAAGTAATTGAAGTGAATCATCATGAACAAATTTTACTATGGGACCAACACTGAAATCGCAAAAAAAAAAACTGCTGTACCAAAAAGTTAGTATTATATTGGGTATCTTTGATTGAGCCCAACCCATTCTAAAAGTTGTTCATAAGTACAAAACCCCTTTATTTTTTTAGTTTAAATAAAATAAATTGTGAAAGTTAGTTACAAAACCTACTTATTACTTAAGCATGCGCTGAAATGATATCGTCTAGAAACAATACCCCTACTGTTTCTTTCATAGATGCCATTACATAAGCTTTTTAGGTACTTCCGAGCAAATTGAGGTTAACCATTACCCACGTAACATGCAATAGGTACGAGTATATATTTTTACGTTTCATTTCCCCCTTATTTCGTTAAAACGGGCCTAAACCGCGGAACTGTGTCTAATGGACGATAAATTGTATTAATACCTTAATAATCTTAGCAGGAGATTGTGTATTGCGTGTTGATAATATAGTCTTTACTTACTCCACTGGGTGTTCCGTATAATAATAATCAGGAAATTGCTGGTTTCCTCACCTGGCCCAAGGGGTAAACTAGGGTATATATTGGTAATACGAGTAATGCTTGTTTCCGTGGTAGCCTAGGTAAGGGAATATTCGCCTTAGCAATAACGAGATTGTCGTTTCGGATCCGGGCGCACTATTTGAAAATCACCTAGCTCAAAATTATCATTTCAAATTGTAAATAATAATTATAAGGTGATTGCCTTATAATTATTTTTACCAGTGACTACTGGATGGAATCGTAGCAGTCGTATTTTGTCACGCAGCGGCGTGGCGTGACCAAATAGGTGGTCTAGATTGCCTAGCAGGCCATCTGCGTGTGGGAAATGTCCTAAGGTTTTACCAATGCGTTCTTTGAAACTTCCTTTTAGTGTGAATTATTTACTAAGCCCAGAACAGCACTGGGCTAGCAGCGTGGTGGAATATCACACAGTCAGGACAGGTCTTTGCCCAGCAGTGAGATGTTAAAAAGCTGATGCAGTATCGTAAAATTGCTATTGCTACTAGAGTCGCCGAGTAATTATTATTATGGTCGCTTTATTTTGTGTAGGTATTTTGTAGGTACATGTCGCAGCCAACTAGGTTGATTATTCGTTCAATTAACAACCTAAAAAACACTTAGTGTAAATGAATAAGTAGTTTGTATCCAACTATGTTAACATAAAAAAAGATTGTGAATGAAAAAAATATACCCTTTAGTTGTAGAGAGATCGATCAAAACGTAACTAACTTAATTTAACTTTTTTTCGAACTTCTCCTCCAAAATAAAATACCTTGGAGGATTTAGCTCTCGTTGGGTTCTTAATCAAATTAGAAGACGTTCTTTAAAATATATGGAATGGTGTGTAGTATGTAATTGACAGATGGCACATAAATATGTAAAAAAATCCATTCTATGATTCTATTTAGGTTTTAATAAACGGTTAGGTAAATAAAGTTTAAGTAGGTTTTGGTTAAAAGGTCTAAGGGCATTGTAGATAAACCTAACAATAAAAACGCCAAACCTAAAGGTTTACTTACAGGCGAATGTGCGAGTACTTCAGTAAAATTATGTGTAACTATAATACCTACAATAGTTGTGATTAATTCACATATTATTAATTATTGATTGTCACATTTCTTTCTTTTCGGAAGTATATTTATAAAAACTCAATTGTTTTTTCACAGTCCGGGCTTATGCGGGACGAACAAATATTTTTTAATAGCCGCAAACTCGGGACGAATATGGCATAAATCCTATTTTTTCACCATCGAGCAAAGACAAACGCTTTTATAAGAAAAACAAACACGACCGTAAAAATAATCAGGAAAGTGATTGGACCTTGTTTTATTATTCATAGCTTCAAAGATGTTAAGGTTTACCTTTAGTAAACATTTGACTACAATGTTTTATTCATCCCAATTCTTTCCAAAACATGGAAGTTAAAAGAAAAACTGCCGCCATGAATAAAGTTTGCTGTCCGTACATTATTATTTAAAAAGGAAATCCGTATAATTCACAAATAAATTATTATTTACTGGACTTGTTCAGCTAAATAACAAAACTCATTTGAATGATAATAATCTCTCGCTAACTTTTTATTTATTAGGCCGTAGATTTTTTTCTCAACGCGTAAACATTACTTTCTGCAAGATAATACTATGTATAAAGATATAAGTCAACCGCAAGCTAATTAAATTTGTTAAAACCTAGACAAATGTAATGAAAGGTTACATAATTACACTATCGTACTATAACCTATACAGGGTTAGTTCTAATCAGTTAGCATCCTTTTAAAGGCATATTCTGTACATCAAAACAAACAACTTTTAGTATGGGCTAAAGTTCATTGACTTTGGACAAAATGTATGGAACGGCTGTATTTTTTTCGCGATTTCAGGGTTGACCCCATAGTAAAAGTTGTTCATAATTATGAGATGTATTGTTGAACCTTTTTGTTACATGTTGTATAACCTGTATAATAAGTAGGTACCTACCGTTTTTAGCAGCCGCCTCGCTCGCACATTGCGTGTTTCTTTGTGATAGGTACACCACTATTAAAAAAAACCTTTAGATGTCGTGGTGATAGTCTAGTTCTTCGCTCGACTTGGAAACGTAAGGTCGCGGGTTCAAAGCCCAGGCCCGTGTCAATGAGCTGTTTGGAGTTTATGTACGGTTTTTCATACCACTGGCTTTTCGGTGAAGGAAAAAAAGCGTGAGGAAACCTGTAAAGTCCTGCTGATTATCGATCTAATCTATCTATCAATCTTATATAATAAAAGGCTCTGTCCTGACTGACTGACTGACTGACTGACTGACTGACTGACTGACAACGCACAGCCCAAACCGCTGGTCGTACAGACTTGAAATTTGGAGGGTGTATTCGTCTCGATGCGGAGGGGTGTATTAAGAAAGGATTTTTCGAAATTCGCACCCAAGGGGGGGGGGGGGGGGAGAAGTTTGTATGAAAGTCCTTTGTTTTTGGACTTATAGTCACGAAAATTTGGATTTGGATAGTTCATTTAAAATAAAAAATACTGTTTTCAATTTTTTTGACAGGGGCTATTTAAGGGGGAAATGGGGGTGGAATGTTGTATGGAAAATTCTTTGTTTTTAAAGTTATAGTGATGAAAAATGTATATCTGGGTAGTTCATTCAAAGGGGGGGGCGTAAACATTTGCTCGGGATGATTTAAAGTGGTGAACTCGTACTCGTAGAATACCCATTTCTCGTTCACTCTCATGTCCTTCCTTTTTATCCGACTTCAATAAAGGAGGAGGGTCTTAATTCGGACTATGCGTAATTCAATGTATCCGTAGAATACCCATTGTCTACTCGTTCACTCCCATGTCCTTTCTTTTTAACCGACTTCAAAGAAGGAGGATCTCAATTCGGTTATTTTTTAATGCTTCTTACCTCAGCACTCCTAAGCACACACTTACTCAGCGATATTTTAAATAGCTTGTTTCAAGTCGTCTAAAAAGAGTAGGTATACTACCTTAGGTAGGTATCTTATTGTAAGTCCTTACGGTGGTAACTTAAATAAATAATTTTATCTGATTGCCTACTAATATTATAAATGTGAAAATTTGACAGTGTGCGGGTGTGTATGCTTGTACTTCATCACGCTGAAACGGCTGAACGGATTAGGATGAAATTTGGTATAGAGGTAGGTACTTTTTACCTTAGAATAAACGTCAGAGAGAAGTTGACGTTTTTAAGTAAGGCTGTATATTTACACGTGGTTTACCTATGGGGTAGGCTAAGGGCACAAAAAGGTATCCGTGGAACACGTACGTAGACCACGAGTAAGAAACAATTTCATAGATGTGCACGTCCCTCCTACCGCACTCCGGTGCCCCTCGCCGCGTTGCCCGCGCTGCGTTGAGCGGGGCCGCACGGCCACGGTGCGGCGGCGTTTATTTTTCTAGTATTTTATTTAGATTTTTAAATTCGTAATATCTTTTGAATGGAACGTCCGATTTGGATAATTCAAAAAGTAATGGACAGGTATTGAAACAGTTTTGAATACGAAATGATTTATTTGGATAAGGGTTTATACAAAGGTATGAATAATATGGTCTGATTTTGGTCGGCATTTCTATCAACTTTTAAGATGTAAAAAGTAGTTATAGTGACATAACTACAATAGATAGACCTATAGTATTGCGACGTTTTTTGTAGATATTGATATGTTATTTAATATTGTAGAACATGTTTTTGTTCTATCATCAATAGTTTCCGCTGCGCATGCGATGAAAGAAATTTTATGGCAAAAAAAATATACCTTGAGTTACATTATTGAAATTTTAGTAGAGACCCCTATTTTTTTAGTTATAAATATAGCCTATGTTACTCAAGGATAATGTAGCATTCTAACAGCGAAATAATTTTTTAAATCGGTCCAGTAGTTTTTGAGTTTATTCGTTACAAACATACAAAAATACAAATCTTTCCTCTTTATTATATTGGTGTAAAATACGAGGTATTGATGTAGGGAAATAATAGGTACCTACTTACGCGCTTACTATTTATAACTACCTGGAAAAATTTATTAAAAAAAAACACAGCCTTTCTATGATCCATGTTCACAGAAATAACAATTAATTTATTGTCAAATTTTAACTACGAAAAAATGGCCTTCTTACAAAATATCTCATCATCATCATCAGCCCGGAGACTTCCACTGCTGAACGAAGGCCTCCTTAGACCGCCACACTGTACGACAACCTGCCATTTGTATCCACCGGTTGCCCGCGACTTTTACAATGTCGTCGGTCCACTTAGGGGGAGGCCTTCCTACGCTGCATCTTCCGGTTCGCGGTCGCCACTCAAGAACCTTTCTTCCCCATCGGTTGTCAGTTCTTCGAGCGATGTGGCCTGCCCATTGCCATTTCAACTTGCAATCCTTGCGAGCTATGTCGGCTATGTCGCGCAAAGTAACTCCGAGCATCTCGGCTCATTCGATTCTCGAGCTCACTCCATTGCCCGTTGCGTGACTCTGAGTTTCTTCAAAGCGCCAGCAGTTAAAGACCACGTTTCATTTCATATTACAAAATATCTACGCAATGATTTTCTTTTAACTGATTAATTGGCGGAATCTGGCTTTTCTTCATATAATTAGTAAACCGAAATGAGGTAATTTGGTTTTCTGAAAGTCCGGAACAATGTCTAGAGGCAAGAAAGTATCTACGGGCATATTGCGTAGATCTCTCGGGAGCTACGAAGTACTACGCACGTTATGAAGCTACGGGCTACGATAACGGCTACAGAGATTATTATCTTACATTTTCGCTAGCGATCTTAACACAGGTGAAAATTCAATTAGACTCTTAATAAAAAATTTGCTAGTTGATTTAATTCGTTTTGTTTGTTCAGGGGCTAAAAAGAAATCATAATTGTTGATCAATTGTGCAAACACCTATTGCTAATGTATGAGTCATTTAATGTTTACGTGACTACTGGCAGTATAGCTGCACGTTTGCTTGTTTGTTTACCATTCGGGTATTTCTAACAATTTACAACAATGATAAATTATTTTATGAGTAAATATCCACCGCTTTCATCCTGTAATCGCCTAATGACAATAGACCTCTTGTACGCCAGTCATCTCAGTTGTATGTAAATCTAATAAAGTGAACTTTTTTCGAGCATAAACCAACAAATAACACAATATCTAACTACTTAATCTACTCACTTTTTCGGGCATAAGCCTTTACTATAATAAACTAAAGGCTCAGGACATTTTCCATACGCAACTGGCCTAGTGGTACGATTTCCCATACCTCTTTCTAGGAACTACGCCAAAATGTCACATGCCTTGTTACTACTTAAACTACTTAGCTTACGATACAAAAACAAAACGATTGTATCGAGACCGATGATAGTGAGGTAATTCAAATGCTCAAACCCACAACGTAATACGAATACATTTCATTAGGTCACTAAAGATCACAACTCAGTGTATAATGCAATACGTTCTCAAATCTAATCTAACTTGCAATTATTTCCAAGAAGCAGCACCTATACGTATAAAATATGCGTTCGCCCACCTGCTTTTACAAACACGGCGTTTTCCACCTCGCAAATGCGTCTCCCAGGAATATTTCATGGCGATAGCATCTAAGGGGAGTCCAAATTAATAGAGCAATTTACAAATCGTTGGGCCAGATATCATCGCAAGGGATGCTCGGCTTATCGTGGCCGTGCTTAGTCTGCGTCGCCCCGAAGCTTAGAATAATATTTGTCTCAATTTGTTAGGGAAGTTTGGGCGTTTTGAGGTTTAACAGCGATGATCATGGAGCAGATAGAGGGCTGGAGCTGGATTTTTGAATCGTAAGAAGTAGTAAGTTTCAAAAGTCAATAGGTACCTATAATTTTTTTTTAATATTCTCATAATTCGTTTTCGCAACGAAAAGTGTCAACTATGCGAATTTGAATTCGTTCAATTGAAAGTTTGACAGATCCATTACACAGGTAATATTCTTCAACCTTGCTGAACTTTTGCTAAATGTCAATTATGCGAATTTGAATTCGTTCAATTGAAAGTTTTTCAGATCCATTACACAGGTAATTTTCTTCATCCTTGTTGAACTTATGCTAAATGGGTTTATTATTCCTAATACACATTTGCGCGTGTTTTTCACGTTGGTGTCGTACTTACCTAAACTAAAATCGAGAGTAAAGTCTATATTTTTTTTTATTTCTTTCTTTTGACGTTGTGAAAGCTAACGCTTCACTGGCTTTTGTTTTTATAGGTATTTGTTATGATTTGCAAAAGACGAGTTTGTGCGAATTTTCTGAACGAAATTATTTTTATATGGAAATTTTAATGTATATTTAATTAAACGATTTATCACGCGGACGAGCTCTATTGTTTCAGGAACTAGGCTAGTTTGAGTAGCTCAGGAGTAGGTACATGCATCAGCAGTGGATGTCTCTGGGCTGAAGATGACTTCAATCGTAGTACTGTACCTACAGCCGAATATACTTGAAAAGTAATAGTCGTCTTCCATTTTACGGTAATGGCTTCTATTGGCCGTCTATCAAAATAGGTTTGGTTTATTATATCCCTTGTTGTGCCTTCAACCTCATTGCTTAATTGATTGTAAAGTAAACCCTCTCGTCGGATCCAATTCCAAGGTAGCTATTATTGGAAATAACAATGTTCTGACTACTTGCTTGACTGGCTTTGGTTATTCCTACATTTTTCATTGGCATTAACATTTCATTCTGCTAAGAGTAAGATATTTTTAAAACTTGGCACGTGGATCTTTTCAGAGTATCTGCTTAGAAGTAATCTTGTTTTCCTTCTTTTGAGACCTTTGCAACAAGGTTTTCTGTTTTATGCACAGAAAGCTGATCTGCAGTCTATGTACGGAAAAGAACCGCGCACTTTTTCCTGTCATATGTGGTCAATGGTCATATGACGATGACGGGTTGAAGTGCGCGGTCATATGACAGGAGTTAGCTCAGCGCACCTCTCCCTGTCATATGTTCTACGTTATTATACAATATATAGAACTCAACTGGACTCAATCCAACGTAACTTTGTTAGATATCTCCAGTTCAAGTGCAAGAAATACGACAACGATTATGAGGCGAGGTGTAGAAGACATCACATGTTACCTCTTCACGAGCGACGCAGAATGGGTGATATTGTACTTTTAACAAAAATTGCTCAATGTCAAGTTGACTCTTCACACCTCCTCTCTAAAATAAACTTGCACGTCCCTAGAATACTCGCAAGACATCCTAAATGCTTACACATCCCTCAGTGTGTGACTAATTATAGACAGAACTCCTTCTTTCTACGAGCATCTAACTATATAAATAAACTGGAAGACTATCCCGAATTTGACTTATTTAATTCATCCGCGAACTCGATAAAACTCAATATTACCAAAAACTGGTTTGGTGTGTCTCCTTGACTTATACTTAGTATACCTACATATTATTTATTTAATTTCATTTAAGTAATTGCAGACAAGTGTCTAATTAGTCTCAATATGCGGAAACTCTTAAATGGCGCATAGTTTCTATATGTTTGGTAATTATGTTTTTTTGTCGCTGTTAGTTTCCCGAATAAAATAAAATAAAATAAAATAAAATAGACGGTAATCAGTAAAAAAAAACGAAAAAAATATGGTTTTTAGAAAGGCGACTTATGAGGATAAGTTGTTTGTTACCTATATGTACTAAGCGTTGTAATGCATTAAAGTTCAAATCTGCAAACAGTTATAGAAAGTATATAGATTACAATTTTGGCACCTCGAGCCTTTGAGAGTTGCCTCATAGAGATACCTAAAACTTGTTACACATAGCCAGTTTGGCGGGCCGATTCTCCAAGGTGTCCCAAGGTCACTTAGTCGGGGGTTGGCCCCGTTTATGCGTGGTTATATAGTTTGATTTGAGCTGGTAAATAATTATTAAGATAGTAAAATATATTGGTATTAAAATAATAATATTTATCAATAAATGACTCCGACTTTAATATGACTTCGGTCAACAGGTGTGCGCTTTCGATCAAGACCACTGTCTACACTGTCCAATAAAGCCAACCTTGAACCTTCGACGAAATGATTTCGGTTGGTCGCTTGACAGTCATTATGTGTAGCACAGGCTTAACTTGACGTTCATAAATAACTTAGTGCGTGCGTTTTAAAAGATATCGTATGCCAGTAAGTAAAAGTAAATAAGCACAGCACATACCAGAAAATGGGTGTTCAGAATAAATTCGGCTATTTGTTTAGAGTGACGTGCCAGGCACGGTCGACGGACACGACAAACAGGCGCATTACAGTGATTGATGATTTCATTCATTTGGAAGACATTTGTCGGATAGACTTTTATATCTTCCATCACATAAAAATAACGATTAGGCTAGTCACAGTTTTGCTTATGGAATCGAAACATTTTATAACTCAAGGCGCGCGAGGCGTTGGGCCCAGATAAAGAGGTATCGGTAGATGGTATCGCTACCATCGAAACAGAGTCAGGTTAGCACAAGACCGAGGTAGATGGTATAGCAAGAAGAGAGGCTTATAGGTACCTAGCAGTGGATATGGAAGGCTATAGTTAATAATAATGATGAAATAGATGATGACAGGACTACACGGGACTTTGCAGTAAATGCTAAAGAGGTATCGGTAGATGGTAACGCTACCATCTAAACAGAGCCAGACTAGCACAAGTCCGAGGTAGATGGTATAGCAAGAAGAGAGGTTTATAGGTACCTAGCAGTGGATATGGAAAATTATAGTTAATAATAATGATGAAATAGATGATGACAGGACACTACACGGGACATTATAGTAAATGCTAAAGAGGTATCGGTAGATGGTAACGCTACCATCTAAACAGAGCCAGACTAGCACAAGTCCGAGGTAGATGGTATAGCAAGAAGAGAGGTTTATAGGTACCTAGCAGTGGATATGGAAAATTATAGTTAATAATAATGATGAAATAGATGATGACAGGACACTACACGGGACATTATAGTAAATGCTAAAGAGGTATCGGTAGATGGTATCGCTACCATCGAAACAGAGTCAGGTTAGCACAAGACCGAGGTAGATGGTATAGCAAGAAGAGAGGCTTATAGGTACCTAGCAGTGGATATGGAAGGCTATAGTTAATAATAATGATGAAATAGATGATGACAGGACTACACGGGACTTTGCAGTAAATGCTAAAGAGGTATCGGTAGATGGTAACGCTACCATCTAAACAGAGCCAGACTAGCACAAGTCCGAGGTAGATGGTATAGCAAGAAGAGAGGTTTATAGGTACCTAGCAGTGGATATGGAAAATTATAGTTAATAATAATGATGAAATAGATGATGACAGGACACTACACGGGACATTATAGTAAATGCTAAAGAGGTATCGGTAGATGGTATCGCCATACTATCTAAACAGAGCCAGACTAGCACAAGTCCGAGATAGATGGTATAGCAAGAAGAGAGGCTTATAGGTACCTAGCAGTGGATATGGAAGGCTATAGTTAATAATAATGATGAAATAGATGATGACAGGACTACACGAGACTTTGCAGTAAATGCTAAAGAGGTATCGGTAGATGGTAACGCTACCATCTAAACAGCGCCAGACTAGCACAAGCCCGAGGTAGATGGTATAGCAAGAAGAGAGGTTTATAGGTACCTAGCAGTGGATATGGAAAATTATAGTTAATAATAATGATGAAATAGATGATGACAGGACACTACACGGGACATTATAGTAAATGCTAAAGAGGTATCGGTAGATGGTAACGCTACCATCTAAACAGCGCCAGACTAGCACAAGTCCGAGGTAGATGGTATAGCAAGAAGAGAGGTTTATAGGTACCTAGCAGTAGATATGGAAAATTATAGTTAATAATAATGATGAAATAGATGATGACAGGACACTACACGGGACATTATAGTAAATGCTAAAGAGGTATCGGTAGATGGTAACGCTACCATCTAAACAGCGCCAGACTAGCACAAGCCCGAGGTAGATGGTATAGCAAGAAGAGAGGTTTATAGGTACCTAGCAGTAGATATGGAAAATTATAGTTAATAATAATGATGAAATAGATGATGACAGGACACTACACGGGACATTATAGTAAATGCTAAAGAGGTATCGGTAGATGGTAACGCTACCATCTAAACAGCGCCAGACTAGCACAAGTCCGAGGTGTAATGTGTGAATGTATACTGCAATGAAAACGGCAGCATATTTTTTTGTAAATTTTGATTTAGGCAATGGACAATAGACAATCGTTTATTTGCGACAAAAAACATAGCACACAAACAAAAGAAATTAGGAAAAATAAGAAAATGTAATCGTTTTTTGCCACAAAACGGCCCCATCCCAGCATGATGCCGGTTGATTACAACCGGCACTGGTCTTACTGGATTTGTCAACGAATGCCTCGAGAAAACGAGAGAGCTAGAACCTTCAAGGAGAAAACAGAGTTTTCTCGCTCGACATTCTCTGAATGTAGATGGAATAGTAAACCCAAAAGTAAAAGTGAAGTTTTTGGATGCCAATTAGTTTTCGTAGCTGAAAATGGGATATTACGGTGTTGCCAATTATTATGAATAAAAACACACACAAAACACTAAACACTTTAAACAAAAAACACTAAACTAAACACTTTTGGATCAAATTGTAATTTTGCTAATGCTTCTTAGCAAATATCTCTGTTTTTATAAATAAATATACCTACTCACTTGTAGAGCTTTAATATTTTCAAAAACGTTGAAATACGCGCGGGCTTTCTTTTTTTCTGAGCTCGGAAAAAGGGCAAGCCGCTATCGCGCTCGCCAGACTTGAGACGGTGACTTGGATCTTCTCATGTAGGTACTAAAGGCGTACCTACCTACAAACATTATATATATCGAATTGTGTGAGTCAATTTATTATTCTGTTCAGCGTAAATGCTAGATCGAGTTCGACTCATGAATAGCCTTGATTAATTTGTTACCTGGTAAATTGACGTACTGTTTCGTGATACGACTTGATTAAAGCGGAATTAATTAAAATACAACTTAATTGAACATTTTAATTTATTTTTAATTACATCTTTGGTAAGTACAATGGCTTAAGGGTTGTGGCCCCGGCTCGATTGGTTCTTTGGTTCCAAAGGATTTGGTTTACATTTAATCTCTTTACAAATGAGTATTTAGGAAGGTATTTGTTGAACATCCAGCAAATTGATTTTTAATGTTTTTAGACACTTATAATATTGTTTTTTTTTTACAAATACTTGTCTTAAAACGATTGTAAAGAAGATTATAATACAGTTTTAGCTTTTACATTAATATCTAAAGTGACGGGAATAATTACCATGTTGTTCGTTGTCAAATTAAATGTACATACAATTAGACACATTATAGTAGGACAGTAAGTAAAAAAAACAAGATTAACTCTAAACTCATATAAAATTTTGAAACCCCGTATTATGTTAGTTTTCAATAACTTAACTATATTGTTGTAGTACAAATAGCTCAAAACTTTTAGACTTTCTGTTACATATTTTTTTAATCAATATCTATATAATCTGTAGCTGCAAGATACAAAAAAGTGATATGTCCTCCGTCATCATAATTATAGTTATAATTATAAGATCTTCATATTATAACAGAAGGCTTATATTAGAACGTTCTGAGAGCTTAAGTAAAATCCTCCTAGAACACTGAAGAAGTAAGCTGGCCAATGAGACCCATGTCAAGCCTAAACAATAACTTGATAAACTTTGTAGGTACTCGTACGCAACATAATATAATTCTATTCTATAGCTACATTACGTAGGTACGAAAAGTTTCACAGGTAATTATAATGTCAAACTATACATTTTGATGAAGGTCTAATTATATTTCGTATACCTACTTAAATATTTGACAAAATTAAAATTACACCCTAAAGGCATTTTAGTTTTATAATACTACGGTGCCGGTTTTAGAATTTCAGACTTATTAAAGTTCTAATCAAATCGTGGATTTGATCTTAAATTTAATCTTATTGTTAAAATAAGTCTGTCAAAATAAAATTATGCTTAGGATCTAATTTATTAACTAGGAGTAGTGAATGTTAGACTAGATAGAAGGTATTACTATATTATTTTGTTAACCCTTAAATTTATTGTTTGATTTCAACAACAATAACATAATTAACTAAATTTTAATGGAATGCATTCTATGAATTCGTTTCCAGAAATGCAGGAATCGCAATTTGGTACCAGTTAGCATTTTGATTAATGACTAAGTTTTTGTACAATCGTAATCATAACCTTACATGTATACATTTACTATATGTATATTGTATAATCTTAACTCAATTATAATCTTAGTCAAGTATTGGATTTGAGTAGTATCATTTAATTTTGCTATAATATCTAATATTGCATAATCATTATTAAAATATAAATAGTTACTACTTAATTCTACTTCCAGTAGAATACTGTTTTACGACACGACGACGGACGACGCGACGTTACATTTATATAACAAACACGACACAGAAAAAGACTAATTTATTCACTCACACCTACATTTTAATAGATGCAAATAATGTTATTATAACAGTTGAGTATTCGTGCCTTCAGTGTAGGTGAATAATTTTGTCATCATGTAAAACAAAAACTAATATCAGCACCTCTACAAGACCTTCGTTGCGAGCTCAGCAATGTCACCTCTTTGACATGATTTTACAGTCAAGTAAAAAAAACACACGTTGATATTATGCTCTTTATAACGCTAAAGAGATTTATGTTTGGAAAATTAAGATGAAGCGAATTTGCACTTATGATCGAATGTCTTAAAGTATATAATTAATTAGAGCTAATGATGCCTTTTTATTGTATTTTGTTTGACAAACTTTTGGTACCGCTGCAAGAGTCATGAACAGTGAACAGGCGTTATTTCTTATCAACAAAAGAGTTTTATGTTTGTTTTACAGTAACAATAAAAAATATTTTTATTTATATATTTTTTTTTACTAAATAATAAACCGACTCTTCAAAGCAATTTCGTTTATTTGGATACTTAAATTTTCAATTATTATTTCTGTGTGACCAATCTACAAATTTAACCTTTAAAATAAAAATAAAAATATTCCAAATCCATTTTGTATACCTATATGACGGAGTTCTGAAGTAACAAACATAAAAAAATACAATTGACTTGAGAACCTCCTCCTATTATAAAGTCAAACAAATCCCCAAATGATTTCTAAGACAAATCCCTAAATGATTTCCAAGACAAATCCCCAAATGATTCCCAAGACAAATCCCCATATGATTTCTAAGTGAAATTGATAGATTGATTGTTTTGACTGACATGCAGCTCAATAATAAATAAAATATTATGCCCGTAGATCTTTTTAAACATAAATAAATACTATATTTTTGAGAAATATATTATGTACGTACATAGGTCATTGTGAGTGGACTACTTTATGTTACAATGCTTGAGACGTATTTACCCAGAATGATTGACCGCGACTTCATACGTCATATAGGTTAGCTACTCGTATAGCAAAACATGGTCACTTTAATGAGTAAGTTCCTTGTTATTGGAGTAATAAAACAATCATAACAGGAGTACACGTAAAACGTAGGTAAATATGAGTTGAGTCTGAGTAAATAGTTGTAACGTTTGATTTAATTTATTATTTCCTTTAACTCTCGAGTTATACAATGTGTAAAAAAGGCGACTGAATACGAGTATAACCAAATGTCACGTTTCAAAACTCAATCAAAAAATGTTTTAACATACATAAACATTAGATTGTATGAGGAAGGAAGGTGTTTATCCGATTTGATAATATACACAATACATAAATGTTATATTATTTTATTACAACGTCATTGAATAGACGTAAAAGACATTACTTTTTCTTTCCCTCAGTAGTTCAAAATGTGTATAATGTGTCAGGTACTACAGAGTGCCTAGTGCGAGTGTTACAAAATTATTCCGAAAACTTCACCATCGCGTGAACAAATTTTCGATTGATATTGTAGTAAAGTATATTCGAATTTACGCGTCGAACTGTCAAAATGCACGTTCGCACTCGCAAAACGCTTGAAACGACCAATCAGTGTCTCTACCATGACTTGCTGTCGAAAACTTACTTCAGTCGATAGCGTATAAACGCGCATCGAATAGTTTTCGATTAAACTCGTACCATGAGTTACGTGAGCGTTTACTTACTCGCTAGCGTTAGCTCGCTGCTTCGAGTAGTTATCACGTCGGCATGTTGGTACTCTCGTAGTACGTTTCTAACTTCACACTGAATGTAGCTGCCTCTTTCTGTCTATGTTCCATAGACAGAGTAAGATGTATATTGAAATAACCCTGCTAATCGAAAGCGTCTCGAAAGGAGTGCGTGAGTATGTTATTGTTAGTGATTTTTTAATTGGTATTGGTTATATTCAGTCAAACTGTCAGGGTCAACACGTTCGTTGTTTACTTTGGTTGTTTAATTGGCTTCAAGTTTATTTTATTTCTGCAAACTAACTTATTTTAGCTATTTACCTAAAATGCGAACCAGTTCTTTACAATTTCAGTTAATGGTGGAGTATATGGAAAGTTTTGTTTTTACTTTATAAAAATTATAAAAAACAAAAAAAACAAAAAACAAAAAAAAAAGTGATATAACTTCGAACGATTGTAAGCCAGTGTTTTATAGAAATACTTCGTTTCAAGTGCATAAGTGTTGAAGTGGATTTCCAAAAATCATTCTCATGCCAGCTTGAAAATTCCCTTGTTCGCGTCGTTCGACTTCATACACAGCCGCCTCTAACGTATTCCGTGGTAAATGACTTCTTTCGCATAAATAACACTCAAAATTAAATAAACTTTCACAATAAAATAAGCTATCGAAATGCTTTCACGGTTTATTTTGCTAGTGAATGACTTAACTATTATCGAAACGGTATTTATCGATGGCATCTGTCAAATTTGTGACCCATGGTACCGAATTAAAGCAACGGATACAAAACGTTAGACGCTAGCGAGACTAGATTCGATAGGTTTTTTACGTAGTGACTCATACTACCGATTTTTAGTTCTTAAGGTGACCGCTAGTGGCGCTGTACAATTTGCCATAGAAATATTTTACGCCTTCGCTAGCGAGTAAATTGTTAAAAACTCATGGTAGAGACACAGGAGCGCCAACGTTTTCACTTTTGAGTGAAGTTCTTGCTCGATGGTCGATAGCGACGACGTAAAAATACTCACACTCACATATTCTGTTTGATATGTTTGACACTAGGTGGCGCTGCTCTTATTTCATACAAATTGTAGTTTACGTTAAGGCCGGGTATTTCACGTTTCAAGCACATTTTTTAATGAGTTCAATAATTAGTCTAAAGCTGTATCAGTTAGGGTCACATTTAGCGGAGCAAAAATATGGCGGTTACGCAGATTCGTGCGTGTCAAACTTCGATTTTTGAAGATTTTCTCAGATTACTTGAAAAGTATAGAATTTAATAACTTTTGAATCTCAGCATGCTCTCCAAAATACTATTAACTTATAATACATATTTTTTTAATGTGTCTATGTGCTGTAATTAGGACATAAAACTGAAAATGGTTTAAAAATAGACACTGCTTCGGTATTTTTTTCTATCGAGCGAGTTGTTACCAATCATGTTTCTAAATTTACAATTGTCTAAATAATATGTTCATCTATGATATTACACTAACTCCGTATTTTTTTTCAAATTAGAAGTATGCGAACTTATGTATCAAAAGTTGCAAAAACCTAAATAAGCCCGTCTTAACGTGAACGAATACGTAAACGCTCTTGGAAAAACTGGCACTAGACACTATATAAGGTTGCTACATCAATCGTTTGACATATTAACGAGTAAATACTAGTAGAATTATTTCGATCAATTGATGAATTCATAAATTATTAATAATGACTGTCAATAATTAGTAAAAAGTAAAGTTCTATTTATTGTTAGTTGGAATTGATTTAAATTGAAAATGAAATATAACAAAGGTGGCGTTTCAGTTTATCAATTCAATGTGGTTATTGCAACAGCTTTTAGGTTTTGATGCTTAACTACAATATTATTAAAACTTATTCTCATTCGTTTAATGTGAGTACGAGTATATAGCAGCTACCATAAATTAATTATGTATAGTTTCAGTCCATACTGTCTATTAAACGTATTTACAAAACACTACAATACCAAGTTTTAACTCTCTTTTGTAAACAATATTGTTCCCGCGTTCGGCAGGTATTCAATCACGGACGGCACGTGGTTTTCACTTACAAACACACCACATTATTCGTAAAGTCTTTTTGTAATTTTATCTTTCCATTCTCAAGTCACTGAGCAATGGTCGAGTCACCGACGACGCAAGCAATTCTTATACGCCTGGCGGTACTCGCTAGACATCACTACGTAAATGATAGGGTTTATACACGTCGTTAAATATATCAATACGTATCCGATAATGTTCGCGTATGGATGCGAAGAAAACTCTTGAAATATTGTCTTCGTCAACGTAATCGGCAGATGACAAACACAAAACGACGTGATGATTGCTACGATCATTGTAAGTAACTTTTTGTCTTTCTTTGTCGGCATACGAGGTTTTATATATGCGGTAGATTTTCTAAAAGTTGCTATGAAACTTTGTCGAATCCGTTTAGCGTGATCGCTACTCAGCGGACTACCTCTGAACTCAGGAGCTCTCTTATCAATTTCTTCTTTAGAAGAACTATCGTTGCATGACGATGAAAGTTCGGGACTATAAAAGCATGGGACAGTCAATCGTGATTTACCATCTTTTTGTAGTTCTTTGGTATCAGTTAACGTTATCTGCGGTACTTCGGAGTTCGTGACTTCAATTTCAGTATTAACGGGTCTCATACGAACAGGGGCTCGAGTCTGTTTAGCAGTTTTTCTCACAATCCACCAGATGCGTGCGTAGCATACAATAATAGCAACGCTGGGAAGCAGGAACGCAACCATGAAGAGGAATTTCTTTGGTGTCATGTCATTATCATCCGAGACTATGGTGCAAGAGCCGGTAATGGTATCAAGGCTAAATCGCCCCCAAACTTCAAAAAATGTCGGCACAAGTACTCCAAATCCTACTATCCACATTGCAATGATCATGATGTATAGATAAAGGTTCTTGTAAATTCTGTTGACAAAAGAAACAACGTATTACATAGCCGCTGAGAAGACGTTTGAACGATTAGTTCAAATTTTTAGAATCATTCATGTCCTATGTTATCCCTGACATAGGTAATCCTAGTGAGGAGCGATGGCTTTGAAGCGTTATTGATTTATCAAATCTACATGGATAGGAAGTGTTTGAGAAAACTTACTTGGGGTAGAGTGTCGGGTGAGAAATCAAGATATATCTATTGATAGTGATAGCCAGAACGGTGAAGAGAGAGACTGCGACGAGGCTGTATCTCGCCCACGGGAATAAGCGGCATAGCAGAACGCCGTGGGCCCACGAGCTGTGCCAAAACGTTGACGCGGCAAGAGGAAGGTTGAAGCAGCAGAACAGAAGATCGGAGAACGAGAGGTTGATTATGAATATTGCAGTCGCGTTACGAACCTGAAATAAATACATTTTTCTCTTAATTTCAAGACACAGATAAATAAGTCAATATTGGTGAACATTCCTAGTAACCAGTATCGTATAATGCTAGGGCCATTATTTAGCGCGGTATTTAATACAGTACGCAGATACGGCTGCGTGTCAGCGCGCTAATAGACTAGTTGCATTATTAACGTTATTAGACGTTAGGTGATATTCAACGTCAAATGATAGTGTGGCCGTCCATGTAGCGCTTTGCTTAATGCATCATTTATTGCACGTTAATTATTCCGATAATTGGACGTAAAGTGTCACGCAGGTGAAGCCTAATATCACGAATAATTTTTCTTCTGCCGTAACTGGTTTCGTACGCAGCCGAAGGGATTTTGTACTATGGAATAGAGATAACTAATGGAAAACACAAATACTTTTTTCTTTTAAATACATACTTATGATACATACAACACCCGGACACTAAACAAACATCAACGTAGATACAGATGTCAAAACAGAGATATATCCAACCTAAGCGAAGGAAGGTCTATGAACCTAAGCCTCCAACTGATATTTAGGTGACTGCTCTAAATCTAGCCTAAATCTGAGAGCATAAGACTATTTACTTTTTAAAGATAATAATTTCTGGTCTTTATTGTAAAGTTTCTCCTGTTAGGTTAAATTGATTTGCAAGCTTTGTTTTGTTCATCGCAGTAACACAGCTAATTGATATTAGACATTAAAGTATTTGGACATTAACCTTTGTATTGTGGATGAATACAATTTTTAATTATAATGACTCCTATACAATGATGATGGCAATAATAGTATCTACATTATGATACGAGTGTGCTATGTTGGTCATTACACTAGAGGCGGTATTATGCGCGCGAGCCGCAGGCGAGCGCGATAAGGAAGCCGAGAGCGTAATGACTAATAGCACAAGAGTTCCATACGACTGTTTTCGTCACACTTGCGAGGAAAAAAACTATTTTTTTTTGTAATAATCAACCACACAGCGAAAACATCAACAAACATTTGCGGAAAATGGCGCCCAAACCAGCAATGCGCGCGCAGGTTGACATTTACTTCAGCGGCATAAGAACTCTTTGTTGGTATTACAAAAAAACTGTAAGTATTACCCGGCTATATTAAGAGTCCTTCGTATACATACGTCTGATTGCAGTCACGTACAAACTTGACTTTACCGGGTTATACCTATTATAGTACAAGTGCCGTAATGTAAAGTAAAAAGCACGCGTGTGTAATAGCTTGGATTATGAGCCTAAAACCGATGCAATAAGATCCACTTTACGAGCAAGTGTGATGAAAAGTAAATTACCGGATGTCACCGATAACAACTTTATCATGGGTTTCTGCTAAATGCCAGGATATGCCTTTTATATAATATTTAATATTTGAATCAACACAAACTGATAACAAGTTAGATTATTTTATTGTTTATAAAGTGTAGACCACTGATTGGACATAGCATACAATTGATACAATACACTGAATTTATACTCAACTGAACTCTTTTAAATTATAATGGGTGCTAAATTAATGGTCGTGAGAAACGATATACGACACAAGTTTTCAGTACAAAGGCATTATTACCCGATTCGCTTTTGGTTTCCAATTTAGAAAAAACAAGCAAATCATTATCCTTATATTTCCGCTTCTTTCAATAAGAGTGAATCAATTTGGTTGAATCTGTATTTATAGAATTATCGTAATTGTATTATCAACCGACTTCAAAAAAAGAGGTTCTCAATTTGTATTTTTTTTGTATGTTTATTATGCAATTATTCCGCCAATTACGAATTGATTTTCATATTTCTTTTTTGTTTAGTAGGTGGTACTAAAAAGTAAGTAAGTGGTACTTAGAGGTGGACATTTTAACAAAAACGGTTCAGTAGTTTGGTTTTTACATCAAAATTACTGGAATAAATCAAAATAACCGGAAAATATATGTCATCCATAGGTAGTCGAAATTGAAGACTTTTTTTAAAGCTTTATCTACACATAAAACTATGCTCACCTTTCTACAGCGTGACAGCGCAATGATTGTGATGAGGTTCCCTGGGATGCCGATGATCATGAAGATGATGCAGCAAGCTGATGCGAACCTCAGCAGTGACTGCGGGTAGTCCGGGAACAGAGGAACCGCTGCCAGGTCCGCGTCAGAGGAATACTCGTCCAACCCCTTCACATAATGAGTAAGATTCTTCACTAATTGTGTAGTACTTCCTTCATCCATTTTGCAGTTCTCACACACTCGGCCTCAGTTAACAGTGAATTGTAACTGAGTGTGAATTGACTGAGCAATACTGTTTACTTTATTTTCCTTAATGAGTCAATCCTGGAGGCGTGGTAGCGCAGCGTAGTAAGTACATGGACAAGCCCAATCAATTGATAAATTGATTCAGACAGCGTATTGTCACAATTTTCAGTTCTTTTGCTCATATCATCTATAGCAGTTTTACAACCATTCTTAATATCCTAGTTAGTTTGTAACTATAAGTACATAGTACATACGTGCACTTAAGTTTAGAAAAGAGAATCTAGAAGAAAATGTAACAAATGGCAATATAGTAAGATATTTTGGTAGTTATAGACTATTTACAGTTCTTATATTTACGTCAACTATCTATATAATAACTCGTATAAAATTGCTTCATTAACTTGTTCTTCTATTACATCTTTTATTTCTATTTTACATTAATTACAATTTGTTATAATCATACGCATCACGACTCCATCGAATGTAACGTTACTTTATAAAAATCAGTATAAAATTTTCCATAGCAAATCATCTACTTTTACTCCCATCCTTTATATAGCACAATCACGGACGGGTTCATGATTACAACGGTCTCTACATCATACTACGACCCTTGTCTAAACATATACATAAATAACTTAGAGAACAATGTCCGGGTTATATAGTCTTATCAGTTGTATACACACGCACACTATGTGTCCATTAGATACACCAAGTACGTACAATTCACTCCGTCCAGGGGTTCACGACTAGTCACGGCGGGCGCTTCTCGGAGACGCCGTCGCCGGGCGAGCGTCACGCCCACCGACGACACATAAGCAAGTTCTTGTACGCTTGCCGGTACTCGCTAGACATCACCACGTAGATAATAGGATTGATACAAGTCGTCAAGTAAATCAGAATGTATCCCGCGATGTTCGCCGCAGGATGCGATGTGAATTCGCGGAAGATTTTCGTCAATGTTATCGGCAAGTAGCACACCCAAAAAGAGAGCATTATTGCCATTATCATCTTTAGAAGCTTTCTGTCTTTTGGAGTGAGTCTCGGTGGCCTGACCGAAGCTGGTGATCGCTTTAAAGCGACCGCGGCTTGTTTTAGGCGTTTTGTTGTTTCGCCACCGCTGGGCGTTCGGGGTTTCGCATCGAGAGCAGCTTCTTCATCGTGGCCGTCTAAAGTGTCGACTCCTGAAGACGATGACCTTTCAGGGCCTGGCGTCAGTGGACACTGTAGAAGTGGAGGGGCTAGTAAAGCTTTTCGCGGTGCATTAACATGGTTAGTCCCATTTTCTGGACCAGGTGACTTTTCTAGCGCCGTTGAAGCAGATCCGACTGCGGAGTCTTCAAGGCCTGGCCTTAGTTTGCCTTTCAATGGCGCGCGGGATTTTCTAGCTGCCTCTCGTACTATACAGAATATTCGAGCGTAACAAATTACAATTGCTAAACAGGGAAGCATAAACGCTCCGACGAAAAGGAATTCTTTCGGCGATCTATTGTTTCGGTCGGGAAGTATGGAGCAAGAACCTATAGTAGGATCTAAGCCGAATCGGCCCCATTTTTCCAGCCAAGTTGCGATAAGTGCTCCGAAGGAGAAAGCCCACGTACTGGCCACCATCACCGCTAGATACTGCCTCTTGTACAACCTGGTGGAGAAATGAATTGATCAATTCAGGTCCAAAAAAGAAGAGGACACTTATATAGCGTATAGAGAACATGATGCAGTGACGTTTTACAATTTCTCTTATTTCTTTATAAGTCACTGCATCATGTTCTGTATAGGCTATATAAGTCATCAAGATTATCTTGACAAAGATCAGCTCTTATTGCCAGAATTTGCCAACATTGCTGACTCAGCAAGCGTATGAATGTATGTGTAACTCTTAGCTAAGTTAATGTGAGTGTTTAGCATAAAACAACAAGACGTCAACAAAATTGTATGACGTCTTGTGTCTACAAGTACATTAAAACTTTACACAGGGTAAATCTATGACGCAGATTTCATAATAATTGAAGTAGGTAACCATGTTCTCCGGTACCAAAACATGATAACCTATAGGGAGAACCTATTTAGTGCGTAGCAACTAGGCACCATCCATTCCAACTGATAAGACAAAATTGGAAGAGAGCGGATTCTCATTCCATAAGTAAGTCCCAAAATGCATGTAAAGTTCACCACAATAGCCCGAAAATTTCCAATGTCATATTGTATGAAAATCGTTTCAAACAAAATACCCAACGTACTTACTCGCTCTTTTTTCTTTATTCTTAAGTTTCATACAAACGAGTCTAAACCAACTGTTCTGCTGTGATTTGTCATAATGGTACACTATGATCACGAAAGTTCCTATTCAGGTACAAGAAGAAATTGAACTGAATCGATCCTCCGATTTGATGTTGGAGTTTCTTTTCGTCATAGAATTCACGTCAAAAAGTAGCGTTAGAAGCTCGACTTCTACCCACCCCAATTTTTTTTGTGATTTGATTTGAGATTGGGACATTGTCGACCAGGGGGGTTGCCGTAAGCCCTACGCTTGGCAAGCGGCTTGGGGATCGCAGAATGCTCACCACCAATAATCGAGAGGACGCTGCTGCCCGTCCTTCTGGTTCTGGATGCAGTTTGAATTTATTATCTTTATTTGATTTTCGCCATAGTTTGCATCAGTGTCTACGAAATGTAAAATTAAATAAGGACGTGGTGGGTAACTTACTTGGGGTAAAGTCTCGGGTGTGAGATCATGACGTATCTGTTGATAGTGATTGCGAGGACGGTGAACAGCGAGACGGCGACGAGGGCGTATCTCGCGAGTGGAAACATACGGCAGAGGATCTTGCCGTGCTCCCACGAGCGCCGCCAGAACGTCGACGCAGCCAGGGGCAGGTTGAAGCAGCAGAACAGGAGGTCCGAGCATGATAAGTTCATTATAAAAACTGCTGTTGCGTTTCGCACCTGCAAAATAAAATATTTTTTAAGTCTAAATAACATTAACGTATCTAGCTGTTGTAGAAGGTTTGGATAGGTTAATAGATTAGCATATCAGCTGGCCAGCTCTAATATCAAAAGGCCTAAAGATGTATCACATGGCTTGACGGTTGTTGTTTTATGAGAAACCACTAGAGAGTGAAAGCACAGAAAACTTAATAATACTACGTGGAGGGTATTTCCCGTAATCCCGATAGATACTATCTGTGTGCCTTGCAAATTAATAGATCTCTTTTTTGTGCAACCTAGTGAAGAGACGTGCGAGACGTTCGCCTGGTGGTAAGCGTCACACCTGCCCATAACGGTAGCAGTGTCAGAATTGTGAACTTGCGAACAAAATCCTGCGCCACACTGTACTGCCACTCGGCACCCTGAGATATTAGATGATAAATCTCTTCATACGCAGCAATTTCTCTGCTTACATTTCCCTCCCTACAAACCGAATCACAGTAATACTTGCACACTACTGCTTGGCGGTTGAATAACTGGTAAAGGTGTGGTACTTCCCTAGGCGAACTCTGCATAGTCATACAACTCTTCTAGGCAAGCTGTAGTTGTATCCGCACAACTAGTGCACAACTGGGCCAGCGTGTTTTATATTGCCCTTGGAGGGTAGGTCTATGATTGTATGTAACAGAAGAAGTTATTTTATAAAAATAATAATAATTTTTACTTTATACTTTTGTACATTAATGTATTAATGTATGCAATAAAGAATTAAAGAAATAAATATTCTTCATTTATATTTTTGATAATGTTAATATAGTTTAACAATTAATTCAATATAATTTTCTAATATATTTTTCTTAATTTTAATGACATGTATTTTTGTTAATGACATGTAACAATGGAGTTAACAATAAAGTATTGTATTGTATATGTCCAGCAGTGGACTATTTAACTTAACGTAGTTTATCGTAAGCATAATCAGCCTGTTAAGAGTGTACTCTACCTCAGGTTAAATACCCCCCAGCCCCCTGGCAGGAAAGTTCTCATTTAAACTGGTTCCAATGCTCGATAGCTATTTCTTCTTTATAGGTAATATAATAGTTATTTTTACAATTTGAGACTTTCAATCCCTCCCTTATAATTATTTCAATTGTTATGCAAAGTTGCAAGATCTCATTGAAATTATTTTGTAGATTACCAAGTTTTAAATTTGAAATTTAGAGGTAGCTTAATTCTTGTTGTTGCGTTCAATTGAGTTTTTTTGCAATCGTGTTTCCACACAACGGCTAGGCCCTAGTCTTTAACTAATCTAATCTTTAATAATCTAACTAATCTTTAACTTTGTCATGTATCTACGCTACCCGCGACAGGCATAAGCTATTGTCCGTCTCACGTTCCCTGGAGAAGTCCTCTAAGTTGACGCATGTCATGGGTCCGACGGTCTACAATCATCTGCCGGATCACGTCACAGCTGCCCTAAGTCTACAGCCGTTTAAAACTAGACTTAAAAAATGGCTTATCGAGCAATCTTTTTACAACTTTGACGAATTTTATAAATTTGAGATTTAATATTTATTTAATTGTATAATTTGTGATTTTGTTATATTTTAATTTTGTAGGTGGTTTGACTATCTTTTTTAATAAAATATCAGTAAGTATGTACCTGTTTGACGTGTAAATTATTACCAATAAAAATATGAATATGAATATGAATATTTAATTGAAATTGTTTCAGTATTGTCAATCGGACAGATGTTTAAATTATGCAATATGACCTATGGGCCGCTTAATACTGTTGGACGAAGGCCTCCCCCTTAAAAGAAGAGTGTTGCCATAATCCCCACGCTTGGCAGGCGGCTTGGGCATCGCAGAATGCTCACCACCGTTAACCAAAAGGACGCTGCTACCCGTCCTCCGGTGGGTCTGGACATACCCAGATCCATCGACAGCTGACTGATCGTCCGTTCCTAACTTCTGCGATATTTTAAGAACACATCAAGTCTAGTTAAGCCACGTGTGCTGTAAGTGATGCAGGATCTGTAGGGTTTATCATTGCGCCACTAGAATACTAAATAACGATCTCTTTTATCAGTCTATTTATATTTCATTATACATCTTCCAATACTGAGTGTTGACCTAGGGTATGGTAAAAATCATTGCTACTCGTATCAACGTATTTATTAGCGCATTCATCTCGACGCCGTCTGCAGTATATCTAAGAGAAATGAATATAAATCAACGTTTTTATTGGATGTACGATATGTGCGACAATTAATTAGACCATTCATTACTTTTGATTTGCTCAAGCGTCGCCTTTGTACTTGTTCTAGATTATAACGAGATAAGATCCTTTTGAAAATATTTGAAGAAGGCACACCTACTTACAAATGTTTGCAAATGTATTTTCGACGGCCTTATCAGTGTCGTCTGTTGGACTGACCATCGTGATTGTATCTAAAGTGACATTGTTATGATAGTAAGGAAGATATTCATTATCCGCCAAGGCCTATGACATTAGGGCTGTCCACTCAACATAACCGATAAAACTTAAAAAAATATGTGTAAAATATCTTCTGCAATATATTGATAATAGAAAAGATATATATAAAACAAAAATATACAACCGACTTCAACTTCAAATACCTGGATGACATCTTCATATTTTCTAGTAATTTTGATTTAAAAACAAAACTAATAAACCGATTTCGATAAAATTTACATAGGACCACCTCTGATGTATTACCTACAAAACAAGAACCATAAAAATCAGTTAATAGCGTAAATTAAATTAATTAAAAGCAGTAATTGGCGACGTAATCGCGTAAAATCAAACAAACAAAAAAAAACATACAGTCGAATTGAGAACTTTTTTGAAGTCGGTTGAAAAATGTGTCGAATTTGGTAAGAGAGTTTAATTTTTAATTGGTTTAATAATAATAATTACGTTAAATAATTATATACCTAGTAATATTGCATTAGTTATAAAAAAAAAAAAGTTAACAAAATCCTGCTACACTATTTATTATATTATAAATGCAATAGTAACTCGTATCTTTGTCTTTCCACGACTTAACTTGCCATAGTGGACTTCTGTTTGGAACATAAGCTAAACTGAAAAGGTGAACGTAAAACTCCAAGTTACTGCTAGTTAATCTAGCTAATGAGTACCTTTTTACAGCGCGCCAATGCGATGATAGTGATGAGGTTCCCCGGGATGCCGACGAGCATGAACAGCACGCAGCAGGCGGAGGCGAACCGCAGCAGAGGCTCCGGGTAGTCCCGGAACAGCCGCACCTCGGCCAGCGCGGCGTCCGATGAGTACTCGTCCAGCCCTAGCACTCGTTCACTCCAGTTCCGCGCCTCTACCTCGCTCGCGTACGTACTCTTCGGTATACTCGGAAACAGATCACCCATTTTACCACCGATGTAACCAACATCATTCCACAAACGTACCGAGTGAAGGCTCATCGCTCGGGCATGTTTAGGTGAGCACGCGAGCCGGCCCGCCCCGCGACTGATAACATCCGAAGCTGCTGTCTACTAGCTCCGTCAATAACAGACGGACAATGGTGCAGTGATAACGCATTTTGTCGATGCGCGAGGTTATCGGGTCACAGCTGCTCAGGAAGTGAAGTCACTATCGCTTCGTCGCTCCCACTGTTCTGGCTCCCGTATCTGCACAGATAAATTAGATTTGTTTCTTACTAATGCAATGTAAATAATTAATGTTCTCGTTATCTAAAGATATCGTCGCGGACGCTCACATGGAATTTCGGGGAATATTAGATACGTTTTCCTTCGGAATTTATTTAAGGAATCCAATTTCCGTTTCGATCACGCGGCATTAGGTGTATCGAATTTATCAAATCATTTTATACGCACCTTTTATTTATGATGTTAGCATTTTGAATATTCTTTTGTAAAGTCGGTCCCTATGGTAATCAAGTTTATAGCGTACTAGAGGTCGCCCGCGACTTCGTCCGGAAGTATTTCGGCCCGCTCCCAAAATTCACCACTTTAAATCATCCCGAGCAATTTTTTTAGCCCCCCCCCCCACCCCGCGCCAACTCACCGACCTCTACCAACTCTACTTCATATTTGAATTAAGTACCCAAATATCAATATTCATTACTATATACAAAAACAAAGAACTTTCCATACAACATTCCCCCCCCCTTTCCCCCCCTTTAAATCGTGAAAAATATCATTTTTTATTTTAAATGATCTATCCAAATCCCAATTTTCGTGACTAAAAGTACAAAAACAAAGGACTTTCATACAAACTGAAACCCCTTGGGGGTCAAATTTCGAAAAATCCTTTCTTAGTACACCCCTACGCACCGAGACGAATAAACCCTCCAAATTTCAAGTCTGTACGACCAGCAGTTTGGGCTGTGCGTTGCCTGTCAGTCAGTCACCAATCAGTCAGGACAGAGCCTTTTATATTTATATGTATAGATAGATATAGTTTGTTTACGTACCTAGTGTTATCTCGGAATGAGTGAGCAGACAGACGAGATAAATGGAAACAGTTTGTGTCCTAAGCACTTAAAAGGTAATCTGGAACGTGTGGTCTGGAGGTCCCAAGACGTTGAGTAATTGATTGTCTAAGTTATAGCAGCTTAGAAGTGCGACAGTGTTATTGACAGAATAAGACCTTGAGACTAATGAATCAGTAAATTGATGTTTTGAGGAAAATTTTAAGACATATGTCAATTTAACTAAACTTAAGGCGAAGTTAGGCAGGGGAAGTACGTAATATATTGTTACTGATCCCGCCCTGAAATAACTTTATAGAACTTCGTAGGATACAGGATGTTATTGAATTCATGATGTTATTGAATTCATGAGCTATATCTTAGGCGGTCATTTAAGTCATCAAATGGATCGGCCGTACAAAAAAATCAATAACACACGACGAAATGTATGAAGGATCTGATTTTTTTTCATGACTTCTGCTTTGATTCCATAGTAAAAGTTGTTCATTATGATGATTTCAATTAACCCCTACGATATTGCTCATGAATTCAATAACAGCCTGTAGAAAACTAGAATCGCCTTGTTCGTCAGTCCATCCATGTGACACGACTATTATGAAGACACGGGGTACGAAACGAAACGAAACGAAACTATGCCGGCTCCCTGGAAAAATAATACCGTAAAGGCTTCGGACATTTCCCATAAGCAGGAGGCCTAGTGGTACAACTGTCCTATACTTCCTTGACTTCCTTGTATCAAATAGGCCAAAATGTCACAAGCCTTTACCACCTCCATTATATTTCTACAACATTTTATTATTTTACCATGAAAAAATAAGAAAAGGGTTGAAACAAAAAGATGGCTACCCTGCAGCAAGGGAATCGTTTTGAAGCTTTCAGAAATTATTTCAAATGCCCCATAAAAAAAAACAAAGTAGTTTTTATATGAAAACTGACGTGGTTTTGACACATTTTTGTTTTATTTAAAGATTAAAGATTGAAAATACTTATTTCTATAAGAATAAATAGTACATTTTGTGTTAGAGAGTAGATAAATATAGAATAAGAATAAGATAATTTATACGGGAATACTCACGTTTAATTAAATCGGACAACCGTCAGCCATGTCAGAGGCCTTCGGGCGGCACATTAACTCTGACACTAGGGCTGGCCACTCAGCCTATTCGAACTTACTTTTTTTAATTAAATCGGATACTCCTACTATAGTTTCGATCACATCCGATTTAATTAAATTTAAGAAAATACTTGATTTAACTCAAATGTTGGCTAAGATTAAAACATGAAATAATTATTATGAGTAAGTAAGTGCCGTTTAACAAACTTTAATGTGAATACAAATAGAGAGAGAGAGAGAGAGAGAGAGAGAGAGAGAGAGAGAGAGAGATGGCCAGATATTGTGAGCTGCATGCCGCTTCACATCTGACCCCTTTCTTCAAAAACTTCCCGTGGTACTACTGGATCGCTTGGTAGTACTACGGGTAATTTTTTTACCCGGTGTACTACTGGTAGTAATACTGATATTACCACGGGCAACAAAAGCTTTCTTCTAAACAGTAATATATGACGACCTAAAAAAAAGCTTAAAGAAAAAGGGTACCTAATAGTTTCCGATTTATAAAATACGTTATAACCAACCAAATTAAGAAGAGTCGAACAGCAAAACATCTTAGCACACTAGAAACTGAACCGATAATGACGTTTATTACCTGTCATAAAAGTGTATGTCAAAATGACATCCGATGAAAGAAAGAAAGAAAGAAAGAAAGAAATGTAATTTATTTTGTAACATCATTGTAAGTAGTATAACTTTAATATAACATGACATTTTACATGACAAGCGAAATTGGGTCTCCACAATTTACGTGTAAATCTTGGTAAGTATATTGAATTTCCAGGCGCTTTACATTCAATCAGGGTTGTAGGGAAAGGTTTGACGTGGGTGACGAGTTGAATGGCAGCTGTCGCCGGCGTGGGTTTGTGGGCGGACCCTTAACCCACCGGCCGGGAGTCGTAGTGTTTCACTCATTCAGTTGCCTCACTACACTGACCTTGTTTGTTGATTCGATTAACAACTTGTTGAATAATTATTATCACCATTGCAAAGTGCGGTTCAAAAGATTGCTGCAATGAGCGATTTTCCAAACACGATAAAAAAAGTAGTTTTCTTCAACTCGATAGATAGCGCAGACTATACCTACGTTGTTAAAACCAGCATAGTTGATAAGTAGCACATTAATTAAATTAAAAAAAAGTTGTCAATGACAGCCACGTCTGTTCTGAGCAAAGTCAGAGCCATCTACAATGAGCTTCTTTTCTTTAATTGCCTGTCAGAAAATCTTCAATTTAATTATTTGCGACTTTATCCATGCAAACGTTTTATAACCTTCTCCCGCTTCATTTTTTTTTACAACTAGCCTTACATAATCACAAAAATCTTTTTAGTGTAACGTTATATTGAAGCTTCATTTCCTCTACTGTTGGTTTGATGTTTCATTATATTAGAATGTTTTTGAGATAATGGCAGAATCGAATAGTATCTAATTCCACGTATGAATAATAAAACCCAAAATCATAGTTTTATGTTCAGTATCTATAAAACCTTCATAAAATTTATAAAAATGTTCACAGGGTTGGAAAAATTAAACTTTGTCTCATAAACTGCGCATAAAACGAATATTACGATTCACTCATGTACGTGAGCGTTGTCACATGCGACGTGACATTTAAAAGAGATAATAAAACCTTGTTTATTCCCCTCAGATTCTACTAATTGGAGTTAGTGTCCCGTTAACTAGGCGAAGAAACAGAGCGTAGCGATGAGATCAAGTGACGTTTGCAATTAGGAGCAGAATAACCATTCGAGGGTGTGAAGTAGAGCCTGAATACAAACAAACATTATCGTCGTTTGTTTTATCTTAATCGCCTTATAAATTTTACGGCCCCGAAGTAGGCGGGCGATTAGAACATTGCTGAGTCTACGGCGAGACTATAGCACCCAGTTCTCCGGTAATTACTCACTCATTGTTTAATTGGGTCGGCGTTCCTGGAAAATTGTGTCATGGCTCTAAAAGTGCAAAGGGCAATATTTTAATTAAAAGGGGAAATAAGTAGGCGATCAAATCAATTAATAATGTGAGTAAATTCTAACAATTATTAATGCTAACCGAAAGACGCAGCGTAGGCGCGGCCTCCCACTAGGTGAACCGACATTGTAAAAGTCGCGGGCAACCGGCAAATGGCAGGTTGTCGTACAGTGTGGCTGTCTAAGGGGGAGGCTTTCGTTCAGCAGTGAACCTCTCCGGGCTGATGATGATGATGATGATTAATGCTACGAAAGAACTCTTCAGAATATAATTATTATACTTGTAAGTTATTTATAAAAATACCGAATATTTTGTATACTTCCAGCGAAGAACGAGCGAGAAATGTCTGTTTTTTCGAGATAAAAAGTCACTTGCGTGTTTATCTAAGATATACTCACTTAATTTCATCTACATTTGTAGAACCATTACGGTGTGCTGAAGTAACAAACATACTTAAGAAATTTCGCATTTTTTATATAAGTAAGTGTCATTTTACAACACATTTGCCCAAAAAGTGCATTTAAGAAGCCTGTATACATCGTTCGAAAGTTAAACATTACGCACCATACAACGGAGCGTGCGGAAAAGCCTTACCCGAACACTTCTTTTCATAGCGCCGTGCGTAAACTTTACGGTATTTTTTTAATTTCCATAATAATAATTTAAGAACTCCACCAAAGAGTTTCACATTACGAGAATAAATAAGCTGAATGATCGAACCTCCTTGGAAGCGCTTTTGCTCAATACGTTTGTCTTACTTTAATATTAAACAGAAATTGTAACGAAGTAAATTCTCACCACTACATGAACAAATGGCGCTAAGTGCGCCATTTCATCTTACCTCCAAGGAGGATTATGGCGTCGCACTTTGTGCATTTGCCAGTGTCAAGTATTTATTTGTATCAAGTTTTCGATAATTTTCATATCGAATGAGCCTAAATCACAGTCAAAGTGATGTCACACTTAGTAAGTGATGCCCTAGTAAAGTCGTGGCAACTTTACTATAAGCTTCTTTGGAGTTTTGGAAACAACACGAAAAGACACTCATATTAGAAACGTTTTAACGAAGACGAATTTTAGAACGTAGTTTTTTTTCTTCTTTCCGCCTAGGTAGGTTATGGCATCGCACTATGAGCATTTGCCAGTGTCAAGTAGGAATTTAGTTGCGACTTTCCGTCCGATATAATAAAAACAAAATAATAAAGTTTGGCTCATTATCTGTTGTAAGTGCTTCTGTTATCTGTTTTCTCGCAAATGTGTAGTAAAACGTTGTATGGCACTCGTGCGGTATTGGTTTTTACAAACGAGTAGACGAATGTAAGCCCGAGACGAAGTCGAGGGCTTACCATAGTCACTTACCGCACTAGTATCATAAATAACTAATACGCAGTTAAGTAAGCTCATTACGATATCTGTTACTAGGGATCATTATCTATCTAATATTATAGAGTAATGAAATTCCTTTGAACGCTAACGTTTTATTTGCTTGGGATTGTAAACAAACAACGCGAGAATAACGCCTCTAAACGCTTCTTGTATCGTGAAATTCAACTATTGCCACGGGAAACTGAGCACTATTTTCTATTAATCACGCTCATTTTAAGGCTCCGTTAGAAAGGACGGACAGTGACCCAAATACCGCTTTTCGGGTCGAGAACAGGCAGTGTTAATGAAAAATTGTTCACGATTCTGATACTGAACCGACTATTTCAGCTCGTTAAAGATGGTCTTGTGCTGACGTCATTGCAATATACAATCATTACTAATATTATAAACGCGAAAGATTGTATGTATGGATGTATGGATGTTTGTTACTCTTTCACGCATAAACGGCTGAACGGATTTAGATGAAATTTGGTATAGAGGTAGCTTATACCTTGGAGTAAGCATAGGCTATTTTTTATCCCAAGAATCGCGGGTGAAAGTGCGGGGCGCAGCTAGTAGATCATAATAACGATATATATCGTCCTATTCAAGTGATGTGAAACAGGGGATGTGGTAATAAGTAGGACAAGACGGTTCGATGGACTGATGTGGGTCGCGAACTTCTGAGACTATGTCACGTGTTTTGAAACTGTTGGGTAGGACGACCAAGTTCAAACTTTTTCTTTGACCTACAAAGAAGATAACTATTAAGGTGACATAAATGGAATCATTCATGCTTTGGTAGGAAATACAAACAATTTACTTACTAGGTATTTTTTTTTGTATCTCTCTACCAGTGTTCTCAAATTAGAAAATGCAAATTCGGTAAATTTGCCCTCAAAATCGGTAGATTTGTACTTTTTCCAAATAAATATCAGTACTTTTTTTTTATCGGTAGAAAATCGGTTCTTCTCGGTATATCGGTAGGACAGGCCCAAAATCGTTAGATATACCGAAAAATCGGTAGGTTCGAGACCACTGCTCTTTACTTTGGTTTCAGGAGACATTTCAAGCCAAATTTCGTGGTAATCATTAGGGGGGGAGAGCAAAAAAAAATTTTGTTGTTTATTGCAATCAATCTAGACAAGCAAGACGTTCGCCTGGTGGTAAGTGTCACGCCTGCCACTAACAGTAGCAGTGCTAGAATTGTGAACTTGCGAACACAATCATTCGCCGCAATGAACTGCGCTCGTCACCCTGAGATATCAGATGTTAAATCTCTTCATACCCGGTAATTTCTCTGGTAACATTGCCCTTCAAACCGGAACACAGTAATGCTTGCACACTACTGCCGTCGGTTGAATAATTGGCAAAGGTGTGGTACTTCCCCAGGCGGACTCTGCAGTAGAGTCCTACTACACTACAATCCTCCGAGAGATCGGACCATAAATAACTGACTGTTGTAACTATAAACATTTAAAAAGTTGTTTATGGACATAGTACGTAAAGTACACAGTAAATCATCCCAAACGTCTATAACTCTTAAGCTCGTAACAGCCGTAATATTACCTCGACTTACATTGTCACTCTGCTGTAAATGGATCCATCAGGCTATTACGGACGGACTGATACCACCGAAGCCACTCGAAGTAGGTATCGATATTGTGTTAAGAAGTCGGTGGTACACAAAGTGCTGGTGGTTTACAGTTCATTGGAGTTAGGTACATAAATATATATATACCTAATAGAAGCGTTGTAGAGAACAGCGTAAAACATGATTTAAACTTTACACTTTTAAAATTGAAGGAACATCATTACTTACGAATAATTAGGTGCCTATTAACATTTTAGCCATCAAGCTAAATTGATTATACGTAAGTTTATATTTAACTGTGGCTTCATCAAGACAATATTTAAAAATATTGGTTATAAATTTGTTGCTCGAAATTTTACAGGCTTCTTATAAACTTATTTATTATTCATAATAGCATAGATTAAATCCCACGTATGAATATTTTCATTAGCCATCGCTGTATTAGTATTAGCTATTTACGGGAACTGTATCGGATTACTTGTAAGCCGCCTCGTTGAATACGGAATTTGGTGCAAACAAATCTCTACTGACACCTTGGGGAGAACGTTTGAATGAGGAAGTTTAACTGTGTCAGCGGGATTACGTAGGTTTTATATAGCATCGTGACGGGTTAACTGCATGCGTAGGTGTAGGAGGTCAACGAGGAGGGTGACATTGTTCAATTTGGGAGCGCAATTTGCATGATGTGCTTTGAGTTGCGCCCTCCCCTTAGTGTGTTAGCCAGGTTATCGGACTGCTGTAAGCATGTGATAGGTAAGGTGTAGATACTTACCCACGGCACAGAAGCGTTATATGCCCTCCAAACTACTCGCGAAGGTACCTCAATGGGGATCCACACTGCGATTTTTTCCGGTAGGTGGTGCATCGTCGTCGATGCGGCCATAGTTAACTCTCAGTCTCATACAGTTTATTATTTTTTTCTACAATTTAATGGTATTACTTTTAATAGACCCGGATTACCAGGGAGAGTCTGCATAGAGAGGTTTGTGTATCCTTTGAGCTCTGTCTAACATAAAATATGTAAACAACTATCTAATCTACAAACCTATTTTCAGGCCGTCAACAGCTGCATAGATTCTTAAAACAAGGCACAGTACCCAGTATTTTTCCTTGGACTAGATTATCGACAACGCCCTCATCAAGAACTGATAGATACAGGCAACGATTAACAAAAAAAACTTGGTTTTGCCACATCCGGACCGCCGGCCGCTGGCGCCATCTACGAAAACTTTTGCCTGTGGAACGCCATCGTCGAAGTCGATCGCAGACCGAAATACGTGACCACAGTATTCGTGCAACATCGCGGAGCATTCTCGAGTGCGATCAAGTGTCAGTTGCTGTTGCAATCTGGACTCTCGAGTATTATAATTATGTGCGTGTTTCACTTAACACAAACTAAATTACGCTGAATAGTGAGGGCAGACGCTTCGGGACACCTCGCAAAGTCTTGATCACAACTAAACGACAGCGATAGGAACCGGAAGTAGAGGTGAAGCGAGGTTGCACAAAGCGAGTCGTTTAGAGAGCTACATCATGGGCCTCACCAAACTTCGATTGACTTTTTTTTTGCCCTTTTTTGCCGTTTTATGTAAGGTACAGTTGCATTGCACCTGAGTACATATTGACCACATAAGTGCAATGTTGTTTTTATTTATTTATTGAGATACGCCAACAGTGAACATATTACACATTCTTAAAGTAGCTACATAACACAAGGATCTGATACGATCACCTTTTACCGTTTTGTTACAATGGTCCGGCAATGTCAATTAACATATTATGTACAAGAACATTTAAAAACCCCAAACGTGCTCTAGAGTGAATCTCGAATCCCCAAACGTAGCGAGACTCAATACCATGACGATATAAGTGCGTAAAATGGAAGTGAGTGAAAGCAAAAAGCAGAATCGGGCTGCGTTGTGAGCTTTAGCTTACGTCCAGACTGATTGTGATGATGATGGTCATGATAATATGACCGCTTCGATAAAAATACAGATGATTTTTACACAGATATCTGTATATATAAAATTCAAAGTCCTGACTGAGCTATCAACGCACAGCCTAAACCACTGGTCTTAGAGACATGAAATTTGGAGGGTGTGTTCTTTGTGTAGTGTAGGTATCCACTAAAGAAAGGATTTTTGGAAATTTCACCCCTAAGAGGGTAAAATAGGGATGTCGAAGTTAGGATCTTCAAATTTTGTGTTTAGAATGATGGTTTAAAATTAGTGACTCAGCGTCTTTGAAAATTCCACTCCCGAAGGGGTGAAAAAAGTGATCCTGCTGTGGAAGGACTTTCCATCCTTCATTTTCAAAGTAAAAATCACAATATGTATTATTTAGGCTTAAGGTTGGAAACTGACGCAACTTTTATCGTTGTTTTTTTAATTTCAATCCTTAAGAGGGTGAAACGGGGGATGACATTTTGAATTTAAGTTGTTTATTTCTAAATTTTGTATTCAAGTACAAATAATGAGCACGTGTATCGGGGGTAAAAAACGTGGTGAATTTTGAGAGCGGGCCGTATTTCTTCCGTAGCGAAGTCGCGGGCGACCTCTAGTTCACTATAAAACTTAGTAGTAAAAATTGTGGCTTAATACACCCATGCTGGTACACAGCTAACTTTAGCACCAAGCGACTTGCAGAAAACAATCAGCATAAGCCACAACCTCATAAAGAGATGTCGTTATTATTATTATCATTTCTACTACGTTTTAATTTTACGGAGCTTTTGACTTAATGAGACTCTTTTGAGGCCTCCGCGCGATGTTTTTATGTTTTAACCGCAGCTTAGGTTTGCATACAGATTAGTCCCTCTAGTTTTTTACTCACACCCACTTGGAAAGCAGTAATCAGATTACTTGGAAATGGCCGAATTTAAATTACCCACATGCTGAGCTACACGTGATTAGGTTACGAAAATAAGCGGCAGTGGCGGATTTACACATTTGCCGCTAGCATGCTATTTAAATTTTGCCGCCGACTTCTACGATTCGATACCATGCCCTCATGTATGAGGATGAACAATCATTATTAATGTATTTTTTTTGTTTATTAAATAGACTAGATGACTGGTTTTTTTATTGTCCTATTAAAATGTGGCCCACAAATATAGCTGATTTGTGAAAATCTGATCAAAAATAAGCAATTTATAAGCATTTTAATATCATGCTAGACAGAGAGGCGAAACGTGACGTCACTTCTCTGTACGCCATATAAATTCTATTCTGACAAGTAAGGCGTGACGTCATTTTTTGTTTTGTGGGAAAGGGACAGAGTTGTCTCTAACGAAAACTTTTTAACGCTCATATATCAGAACATTATTCCGAATTAAATTATTTTTTCAATAGGCATACTATATTTACTTAAATTCTTCATCAAAGCTATTGGTTACAACGATTTAAGCATCAGTCATCTACCCTATTGTGTACTAAAATTGACCTAATTACACCATCTTTTTCCCGTAATTAGTATGATCGTGAAACAGAGAATCGACCTGTCAGTGCCTAGATTATTTTTGCAGCCCTACGACTTAGTTAAGATTGTACAAGAAATACTTAGTTATTATTTTAATCAAAATGTGTGCTTCAAATTTGCCGCCCCTAAAATGGAAAAAAATATTGCAGATAAGTTTTTATTGATGTGAAAGGCAGGGCGGCCTACACTTACAGTTTTCAAAGATCCTGATTGATTTTAAGCAAAGTACGAACCAAAAGTACCTAACAGGCTGAAGCAATTTGTGAAACCCATTCTTATATTTTGGTCGTTTGTAATGGATATGCCTGGAAACATTCCAATTTATTTTACAAATCCGATTGGTTTTGCACGATTTTCGTAAAAAAACTAATGGTTAAGCCGCTACAGGCTTTCTTTTCTAACAATTAAGTCAATTTCGTTTTATTTGGAAGTAAGGTTTTGTTTCTTGTTTGGACGAAAAACATAACAGCTTAAATTTTTTTTTACACCTTATTTATGTTATACAGTTTAATATTACACTATCATATGTTTTTCAATTGATATGACTGTCAGGTAAATTATTAAAAAGTAGCTATAATAGTATTTAAAACAATATACGTAACAAGGTAAGTATGAGTAGGTACGTAACAAACACCCTATTGCAGTTTGTTAAACTAGAATCACAGAAAAGCGAAAGCCCTATTTACTTCTCTCTTCAGTGTCTATATTATACACTAATCTAGGCATTCTCATAAGCGCCCCACATATAAACCTCATTCACAAATGAGGGCACACAATCACATTCGAAACAAAAGCAATTATTAGATCCTATGAATGAAATCTAGTTAATCTAGTTAGCCTGTGGCGTCACCAGCGGGGCAATGCAAACGCCCGCTGCGCCGACTGTGTGGCGCCCTGCTTGTACTGCCCGGCCCCATGTGGGGTCGAGGGGATTGCTCTGGTTTACAACGAATCCTACTTTTAAGTATGCATGCCAAGGTTTATTGCGATACTATTCGCAATCTGGCAAACTTCATTTTTATTCATGTTGAAGATATTTCAAACTTTAACTAGGTACCTACCCATTTTAGTTTGATGCTGTTTTGCTATGTAGTCTTTGTAAGCAATCTATGCATACTTGTCTAGAAGACATGAATTCACTTTCAGTAGTTAATGTTTTGGAAGCACCAGCCTTCCTAACAAATAAATCGTTATGTGCATAATTAAAAAAAGCTTTCCTGCCGGGGGAAAGCTTGGGGTTATGTTAAGGTTCATCGACCCAGGGGACAGTGTGGATAACTGTGGATGCTAATTCTATTGCCAGATTAGTAATAGCGATTCCGTGAATCCCGCTTAACGGTTATTAGGTTCATAACGCGGTGTTACATTGCTTTTTAAGTACCTAGCTCTGTAATACTTTGTTGAGTAAGCAATTTCTGCAGCGTTTTATTAATACGTGGTTTATTAGGACAGAATTTACAGAGGTATAATGTTTCCAAGCCAAACCAAGAATTACGTTATTATGTTATTGCAATTACCATAGAAATTATGTGTATTTTCATACTTAACATATAGTACACAGTATAGGTATTAGTAGGTCTTATTAAATATTTATTATATAGTTTACCATTATACCCAGATTATATATCAATATAGAAAAACTGGGCTGATACTCGCAATGGACTAAATTATAGGACATAATGTAACATAAGTCAGAAATTGTGATGCACGTATATTTTATTTTGATTGAATATGTTAATACCTAAACGAAGAAATACTTAATGCGTTTATTGTCTTTATCCATCGAGTTACAAATTTGATAGAGAGGAAAACACAAAGAACGGATTAACTGTTCTGAGACTACTTTGCGTTTAGCCAAGGAATAATTAATACAAAGAGCCTCATCGCTCAAATTTTTTAAAGGTCCATTCATAATGAATGCTCACGCATTAGAAAGCACGCTATAGTTTCATGAGTCTATGACCACGGGCTATCCGTTGTTATAACAATAATAAGTTAGAATTCTTACCATACAGACACAGACGGAAAGCGTCAGGATATAAAAAATATATATCCATTATTATATAAATTATTCCATATCATATAATATATAATCCATATAAATTATAAAAAATACCCCATGTGGTATCTCTTCAAGGGCTCAGACCAGAATAGTGTAGCTAGTTAAACTGCGACGGAATAGACTGACTTTATTTTATTTAAGTTTCAACATACAGATTATGATAACGATAAATCGCATTAACGTCTAACGCAGGCCCAGCTAAAGGACAAATGATAACTTAAATTGTCGTAACATTATTCTGGATACTTACTTGATATTTTCTCTGTAAAAACATTTCTGGTTATACTATAATGTTTCATTATATGAGGCTTTACTTTGCGAATGTTCATCTTTATCTTAATTTTAGATTAATCTTATACTAAAAGGACCGGTAATAAAGGAATAAATACTCAATAATTGTAACAAGTCATAAAAAAAACAAACATATAGCCAGTGTCACTCTGGATGATGTAAGGATTCTAACGATACCTATCCCATACACCCAAATTTGTTTAGGCATTTAGACGTTATGGTGGAATCACGGTGGAATAAAGAAACTCACATACTTACATACGACTTACGAGTAGGTACATACATGAACCCTGAAAACGTTACACTACTTTTTTGGGCAGTCGTGTAAAAATTACGAATATTTTCCATCCTTTGGTTGCCTGGAAGAGATTACTAGCTCTAATTCACTTTTCTGTTGTAGGTTGTCTGTAGTCTATTGTTGTAGATTAGTGTTATAATAAAGAGTTAATCAATATTTTAGTCGGTAATTATTTAATATTACCAATATTACCAACACGGAATCATAATACTTTGAGTATGGCGAAGGTATTAATATTATCTTGGGGACGCCTTAGATTATAAGATAGTATAGCATAGATTTTCCGCAAAAAGGCTATTTTATCCAAAAACTTTTAACCTACTTTGGAAAAATTTACAAAAACTTTTTGTCCAATTTTGTGTTGAGCCCCTCGGCACTTTGACCGGAATTCCACTTTCTTCAACGCTTTTGTGTAAGTGTTTTACATAACTGTTTGAGCTTTTAGATGGAAAATTTTACTATAATATATATGTTTTCCTAGTGTAAGTACATTCAGGGTTAAATATCGAGTCTGTTGAAGAGAATAGGTTCGTTAAATTTGTTACGTATATACTAACTAGGTACTGTATACCTACCTTCTTGTATCTAATTTAAACCATCACTGATATTGGTATGAGCAGTTTCAACAAAAGGTAGATAGGGAGGTTAGTTTCCCCACTCAATTATGTTTTCCTTGTTTTACTGGAGGTCCGCAAAACTTGTTATTAATTGGCACTTAAGGACTTAATGGCAAAGAAATGTTTATTATTTTCTCTTCACCTCATTCTAGGTTTCTTATTCAAGACAATATAATGATGTACCCACCTAATTTGCATTTGAGTTTAGAGGAGATTGCCTAAATTTCAGGCCAATATTACGCTGTCAAAACTTACGCACCTGAGGTTCTCAGAAATATCAAATTTCTTACTTTATTAAAATACTGTTCTACAAAAATTCACGTTCACATAGTATAGTCCCATATAGAAACCGGTAGCCTACTTTAGATCCAGTTAATACTAGCAGTTAGAGGCCTTATAAAATACGTATTACGTCGGCCCTAGCTTTAACGTTCTCTATAAACATTACTGAAGTGCTTGTAATCGCCTAGATAATTTGCTATACTCTTAAAGGGTTTAGCTTATAGTTATGGGGCTCTTTCGGGAACGTAACTTTTACGATTGTGTAACAAGCTATCTTACCACAAGACAATAATATAAATAGAATTATGATAAGGATTTAAATAAGTATACATTGATAGATAAGATTGGTACAGGACAGGGATGAGTGGCTTATAAGAAGAGGCCTACACAGATATTGATCGAAAGCCTATGCCTATTATGGGCTAACTAGGAAACTGGCGATATTTTTTTTTTAAATAAACGTACACAAAATAATATACTTGACGGACGGAGGAGGGGGAAGGGGGTCCTTTCGCCATCATCATCAGCACTCATCGTTGATCCTTGTAGTAGTGGGCGTCGTTGGTGGGTGGTGTCGGATGAGAATAAAACATGCTCGTACAATCAATCGAATTATAATCTTCACAGGCACAGTACAGTAATCAGGTAGGCACAAATAAGTTGTAGGTAGGTACGTATCACAGAACGCGCGATGGTTCAGTGTCCACCGCACGCGCCGCTCGCCAATGGGAAAGTGAAGTCACCGATCGACGGCGCGCACGTCACCGACTCCATCGAGTGCCACCAGGTGGCGCTGGCGTCCCGGATACGACTCGATTGCGACACGGTCATCCTGCTTGCACACGTCCTCGTGTGATGGTTACCCTGCGAACAAATAGTCTACGACAGAAATTTGTTCCACTCGGTCACTCCTGACCAAACTCTAGATTCATTTACCAGATGAATAACGAACGAACTCTACGAACGAAAACGAACTCTACATTTTTATTTCTTAATCAATAATGTTAAATTAGAATAACCGAAAATACAAACATCAGTAGCCTGGGCCGTGTACCACAGTCGTTCGAATCAACTTTTCAGACTCTACAAGAGAACAGATACCGCCAAGCTTACAGAATCCTTCGAGTAAAACCTCTAACGCCACGTACACAGACAGAGCCACGCATCACAGTCGTTCGAACCAAATTGCTCAGTACAACTGTACACAGTTTTCACAAAACTTAAACTCTATAAATTCTCGCATAAACTCTACAAACTCTCTAAACTCTCGAGTAAGACATCTAGAGCCCCGGCTATCCAGCCGACTAGCAATCGCATTGCTCTCACACATCCAGCGAATGGATCAGATCCCTCAAAGATCTCCCTTGTGTCACCCCCCCTGGTGACCACACGTAATGGTCCTTACAGACCCCGACCTCGACCAGAGCCAAACGCACACCGCGCTCCCACGGACTACTTGAGTTGCCTCAAGAGATACCGATTTCTACCGGGTTACGACTACGAAATAGCTACTGGCACGGTCGAACACAACTCACTATAGCACCTAGAGTCCCCTTACTCAAGTTTCAATCAGAAATCAAATTTGAACTTCATCGTTAACATCATCTACATCGATTTCGACTGATACGTGACCTGCTGGCATTTTCTGAAGTCAAGACTCGAACCCAAAAATCTCTCATGGCAGTCTACCTTCACTACCGTTCGTCTATCAACGCTACGTTTATCCGTTATAGCTCGTCGTAGGTAACCCGTTAATAAAAAAACAAAGCCTAGACTTATCATTGCCCGTTACCTACTGCAGTCACGATACGAGTAGCAGTTAAATCTGATTGAAGCGTGGTATCATTATTATGACTCATCGAATTTACACAAAGAACTTTAGTTAACGAAAGCTCCGTTGTCTCTATGTTTACAGAAAAACCCCGGTTTAAAATCTCGCGACCTCGTCACTTTGCAAATAGTTGTCGAGCAAAACATGCAACAAAATTTCCAGAGAGTGATCGTTAATCACTACACAAAATCTGTTCTGTACTGAACACTCTTGTTTGACCAATTAACAGTCATAGCAACAACATTACTAGCAACGTTTACCACTATGATGCAAAACTCTCTTATACCAACAAGCCTTTAGCGCCAGAATCATAAGCAAAGCGTAATAATTCACCTTTGTGTTGTAACACGCCCGATGGTGGTTGTACGACGCGCCGCTCGCTGCGCCTGCCGTCGACGTCAGGCGCCCGCTGCTGCCGCCGCCACCACCGCCACTGCCGCCTCTGCCGCCGTCGCCGCCGCTGCCGCCTCTGCCGCCGTCGCCGCCGCTGCCGCCTCTGCCGCCGCCGCTTCTGCCACTGCCGCCGCCGCCGTCTCTCGTGCATCGGCTTGCCACATTTAAAGCACGCCAAGGGCTTCGCTGTCGGCTGCTGCGCTGCTCGATTTGATGATGTAGGTGGTGCAGGTCTGCCACTCGAGTCTATGGGATTGCTTCTGCACTCAATTCGCTTTGTCCGATGGTGATCTAGCGCTTCAAGTGTGAAAATGCGTTCAGTTCCTGCTGCAGTTTGTCTCCCTCGATATAACGTTTGTAGTGAACGCCATTCTTTGAAGTTGCGGTTCAAACTGTGAAATGTGTGCGAGTACTGTTGCTACGGCAATTTCCACCTTGTTCACATCTCTCCAATGATTAGTCAGTGAACTAATAAAACGACTTGCGAACGCGGGTAGTGTTTAGTTTTCACTCGGTTTTTCGCCGTTCATTTTAATGAGGGTACCTGCCAATGTCTCGGTCGAAATAAACCATGCCGTGAAAATTATCATAGACTCGTGCCATGTCATTCCTTCGTATGCGATTTGTGATAGCCACGTCGATGCTTTACCTTTTAGCGCCTTGCTGACCGCCAGAACGAGACGACTGCCGCTTGGTGGATTTTTGGCGAAACACAAATCTGCCGTCGTGCACAATGATCTTGCGTCGGTATCTCTTTTTCAGGATCGCATGCAGGTAATTCTTCACGGTAGGCTGGTTTTGGTGATTGTAGCGCCTCAATCAATGCTCGCGTCTTCTTATCTTGTTTTTCAAACATAGCTCGCCAGATGTCTGTCTTCTGGGTTCTGATCCAACACTGATCCCACTTCTGATGACGGACGGAGGAGGGGGAAGGGGGTCCTTTCGCCATCATCATCAGCACTCATCGTTGATCCTTGTAGTAGTGGGCGTCGTTGGTGGGTGGTGTCGGATAAGAATAAAACATGCTCGTACAATCAATCGAATTATAATCTTCACAGGCACAGTACAGTAATCAGGTAGGCACAAATAAGTTGTAGGTAGGTACGTATCACAGAACGCGCGATGGTTCAGTGTCCACCGCACGCGCCGCTCGCCAATGGGAAAGTGAAGTCACCGATCGACGGCGCGCACGTCACCGACTCCATCGAGTGCCACCAGGTGGCGCTGGCGTCCCGGATACGACTCGATTGCGACATACTTTTTCTCTATATTTTATTGATATAATTTTTACCTAGTAAAATGAAAGTGATCCTGCCAGGGAGTATCACATCTGAAATTGATGATGATGATGGTAATATTTAGGACCTGGGTATATCCTAGAACAGCCGTTTTTTATTGCAGTTTCGTGTTGGTTCAATAGGAAAATTTGCTCATAATGATGAATATATAAGGATCCTTTACGTAAAGTATTAGATGTTAATACAAAATTGTGGTATATATTATATTGTAGGGTACATCTTAACTTAATCTACTGCTAGTTCTAACGAAAAAACTAGATTTAAAAAACCATTCACAGATTTTATTACCGTTATTTTAATTACTATTACTTATGTTTGCGCTTAGATCCGATCCCTACCTAAAATATAATTATGTTTAACAGAATCCCGTTATTTAAAACTTCATCCTTGACCCATAGAGTTGATTTATATTACGAAAGCTTCCAAATTTCTAGCTAGTTTGGCACAAAGTGAAACTGGAAGCTGCGGTGTTATTCCAAATTTTATATTAAATTCTGTGTAAGTAAATGTTTGGCAAGCGCTCAAGTGGAACTGAATTAGATTAAAGATGATAAAATGTTCCCAAGATTCAATTTGTTCAGAATAATATAAGGTAATACGATTTTCTAGGCTAGTATTTGTGACCTCTAGAGCTACCTTACTACTAGCTAGTACTCGGTGTTGCTTGTCTACGTACTTAGGTAAAAGCGTCTGGGTCCCTATCTAACTACCTGGCCGTCTTCGTTAAAAGTAAGTAGCAGCTTAACACAATTTGGCAAATGGCTTTCGGGTCAGTTGGTATAATATAAGTGAGTTATATAGGAGTAGGTACAGGTATCCAAAGTAAAATAACATATAAGTTCTACAAATTCTAGTAAATAATTCAATTTTGACTATCAAAAAATAACCAGTTATTGGTTAGGCAAGGTTTTTAAAATGTACGAGTAATTGGAATAGCCATTTTCAGCAGAAATTCTAAGTCCAGTAAAACCCACTCATTGTAAATCTTTTTGTGAACAATTGTGTTCCAACAGAAAATCGTCTGTAATGCATTGGTTGAATATAAAAGTACGGAAAAATGTGGTATCTTTCCGCCTCACCGACTCAGCTGATTTCAATGAATTAAAACTCGAAATGCTTAATTAAATAACGAGGTCGGAGCTGAAATATATTTCGTACAAAACCGTTAATATTACTTTGAAAGCCATTAAAGCGGGCGGATTACTGTTGTTGTTCGAAGGTTAAATAAGTGGAAAGCTTTCTGGAGCTATGAATCAACATTTATAATTTCCTCAATACATATAAAGCTGAACTTTCACTTGTAGTTTTAAGTATTTAGAACTTATTTTAGCAAAACTTTCATTTTCAAACAGTCTAACTGAAGTAACGTTAAAATAAAGGCTTAGGACAATTCCCGTACGTTAAGTGGAGAGAGAGTTAGATCCTCCAAGTGTAAGTGGCCTAATGGTACTAATTCCCCATATCTCTTTGTATGAACTTGGCCAGAATTTCACATTCCTTTACTTATAAAAAACAAGGTAAAGATAATAACGTACTCGTAAGGTACTAAGGATAGTATTTAAGGAGATGTTTTATTACTCACTACTAGACATATTCATCAAGCCTACTGAGGAAATTATCTACGAGTTAAATTAATTACCAACCTAATTACAAAATTATTATTATTACCCATTATTATTATTACTACATAATAGAAACACAACAAAACAATAATAGATAATAATAGATAAAATAGATTTAAAAAAAAAATACAATATTTTTTCGAAACTTTAAATTGGCTAATAACACTGCACGCAAGTGTAGTCAGATGATTGCGGGGCGTGAGCGCAACGCGGGAGCCGCGGGGCTGCTTTCGCCCGATGATCGGCCAATCACGTGGAGGCGGGTCGACGAATTTCCCCCGCTCACCCTTCGATCCGCCTAAGATACCCTAAAATCACCTACTGCACAGCCAAGGTCTTTGGCTCAAGTTGTTTGCCGGTTACTGTACCACGCTATGATTACATCAGGTAATTGACTAGGCATAAACACAAATACCTACTAACCAACTCTTGGAGCCAGTGCCATGGCGAGCGCAACATGTAGCACACACAATCGAATATCGTAAACATGTAGTTGACAACTTGTGTGACGTAATGTTATTGAAGGTTGCGAGAACAGCAAGTTCATTTTGGGAACTCATATTTTCAAAACATCATTGTGAAACTGAAAATCCTCAGAATTGTATTAACCTAATACACCCGAAGAGAAAAACCTCAGCTTCTCAGCACCGTATATAGCAAACTATAAATATGATGATAATAGATAGTAATGATTATAATGAAAATGAACAGTTAGATAGATCTGTCTGTCCGTCCGTCTAAAATCATGTCGTGCATGGTAAGGATTATCGCAGCGAAATTTGGGTCACATAATATAAGAATTTATATTTTTTATTACTAGATGCAGCGACAATGATAAGATGAAAGGACGGGAAATAAGCGCACGGATTTTGAAGACTATAATTATGTTTTGCGCCGGCTCTCCACTCGCTTCAGTCATACTCTGCCTTTGCGACATGCGAGCCGTACGATACGACAATACAAACTTCTAATACATGTACATGTGTTCTCTTTTTGTCATGCAGTAATTAGATTCGCTATCTCTATTTTACGGAAAATGTAATATGCATACTTTTAGCTAGCTATGCTAGATTGTATTGTATTGTTAATTTTGATCGATTTGCAAGCGCTGGGCCCGTCCATTCCATTATCACAGTCGCTGACTAGATGCACCTCGCGGTTTCTCCCACGATTCTTGGGATAATAGGGACAGATTGGGAATAAACAATAGGCTACTTATTGTTTATTCCAAATCTGTACAGCAGTGTTTCATCGTGAAGGAGTAACATAGGTACACATACACACAGGCAAACTTTCGAATTTATAATAATAAGTAGGATTGCTAAAGTAGGTATTGTTCCTATGTTTTTAAAGCTTAAACAGGAAGAAAAATTATGAAAATTATGGGTAAATATTTGTGTTACAAAAATTTACAGATGGCGCCACCAACGCTTTAGTTGGTAGCTTATAACAGGTTCGGAAATTTGGCGTCTTAGGCAGAGACTTCTGTAGCTTAATTGGCAAAGCAGTTGGGACGGAAACCCATAGCGACTGCTCGTATGCAGGTTCGAGTCCTGCCGGAGGTCATAATTTTTCTTCCTGTTTAAGCTTTAAAAACATAGAAATACCATAAGTGTGGAATCACTTCATACAAAAATATTCAAAATAGGTATTGTTCATTCTCTCATTCGTTATGTGTTTATATGAAAGGCTTAGGACATTTCCCATACACAGGTGGCCTAGTGGTATACATTTCCTATAGCTTCTTGTATCAACTAGATCAAAATGTCACGCTTTTTGCCTTTATTATATTTTTGATAACAAAAGTTCGCGTCAAGAAGGAAAGGAGAGAGAATTTCTGAGTGAGGAAGACTCAACGATACGCTGTAATAAATCAGGTGTTAGTTGCTATTCCCGCAGATTTTCACGTAATAACATTCTGTAGACACAGGGATGTTATCAAGGGACAAACGGGGCAGACTTGAGATTCTAAGAAAATTGCTTAAGAATAACTTTACAGAATGTTGATAATTATTAAGAATGAAAAGTGTTAGTAAGCGTACTTAGTTTCATTGTTTCACTCAACTTATTAATATCTCAAGGGAATTGAATGAAATCCTGTAGGCTTCAACCCTAGATTTCCCTTTTCCCAGATTTTATTATTTTGAGAAATTAGTTTTGTTTAGTGGCAAATCACTTTTCTTCACTCTACTCTCTACATTCACTACTACCCCTATCTGGCATAAATTAGAATAAATAAGCATTATCACTATAATTAGCCTATCAAAGTCTACTACAAACAAATAAGTATTGAACAAACATAATGACTCAGTTTCTACCAAACGTCGTCGTTTTTTTTAATTTATTTTTGTTAATTATTGACATCGCACGTTGTGCATACTGCCAGTGTCAAGTTTGTTGTTGTTTGGACTCTATAATGATAATTACATAACATAGATATTTCTTCTGTGTCTTAGTGTAACATGTATTATAATTATGTACCGAATTACAACAAAAAAAAAGTATGTATTCTGTCAGCTATCTGGTTTCCGTATTACAAGCTTGGCTTAGTTTGGGGCTAGATGGCGCTGTGTGAAAAATGTCCACCGATATTTATTTTAGTTTTTATTCTTAATAATCACGATTTTAATTTACATGCGCCCTTTTTCTATATTTACTAATTCCTTGCTCCACCCGAACCTCAACAGAGCACACCTTATAATTCATATCTGTCTGGAATCGATGACTGTACCGCTCGTGGCGGCGGGATCTAGAGATTAATGTTCGCCGTACTATAGAATGGTGCTAGTGGATAGATTAATGGGAAAAGCCCCGTGAGAAAATGGATTAAGTATTACCTATCTGTTGTTTACCTATAGTGAGAGGTTAGCTGGATTTAGCTGTTATTTTCACAAAACTGAAGTGAGTTAAACTCCAATACAGCTAACCTTGCTTTGTCGTTTTTCCCACTATCTAACTTCCTAATTTAAACTGAATTAAACAGATTTATACAAAGTTCGGTAATGTACAAAATTGTTGTAGTTTATGATTTCACATCTTTCATAGATTAAGATTCAGTATGTTTTGTAGATTCGTTACTATGAATGGATTCACAATTTTTGTATATACACCAAAATTAACGGAATTGATTGGTCAAATAAAACAAAAAACTTTCGAGCGGACCCAATTAACAAAACTCTGGCATTCATTCGGTATAAAACATAATTAACATAATTGCCACTTGCAAATCACTTTATGTTAATAGCAAGCCAAGCTTCGTTAATATCATAACAGCAGTAAACATAATTAAGAAGTTATCTTCGTATTGTTTGAGTTACGTATTACTGTGTTTGTTGATTCTTGCCCGCTGTTGTGCGTAATGCAGACCGCTATGGAAATGTTTATTGGTATCCCTGAATAAAGCGCGAAAACTGTTTCACAGACCTACTGCTAACAGAATGTAAAATTATAATGTATCATTTGTATTTTAAGCTCACAGGAGATGATGAAAAGCGGAGAGAAAATACATCGAACATTAATAAAGTGATGGTCACGAAAAATAAAGGGTCTGTTTAAAAAGTTTGTAGGAAAGTACCTAAATAAGATTAGTTGGGTTTAGAATTGTATATGAGATTTTCTACTTCTATTTTATTCTTTAAAAAGATTGCAATTATTTTAGTTCAAAATACCAAAAAACTTTTTGTGACGAGAATCGGTTAGAAAAAGCTTCCGCAAATGAAAGATTTCCCAAAAAAAAATAAAAATCAAGTACTTCTCTTCATCTTGATAGTTGTCGCTTACTATACGTGCCAGTCAAAAATAATATCAGTCAAAATATCTGTCACATAAAATTAAATAAAATACTTGACAATGACAGCCACGTCTGAGCAGCGTAACGTCAGCGCCATCTACAATGAGTTGACAATGAGCTTCCTTATTTTTATAAAGTGTGCCAGAAATCTCCCATTGGATTTGACCTAGACCGACAAGTGCTGGGTATCTATTACTGAATAAATCACCTCAAGAAAAAATATTTTGTTATTCTATTTGCACCCGATAAATCTGTCAAACTTCAGGAAGAAAGGAAGTGAAACTAAACCGAGCTCATATCAATCGCTGACTATCGAGGCTCTACAAATATTCCTTGCTAATAAAGTCACCCAAAATATGAGGTCACGTATTCAATGTCGAGCGGTCAATGTATAAATACTTCAAGATGTCAAGGCCACGTCCCCGATTTCAATACCTAGGCAAAAAGGGCAAGAGCAGGACATAAACGAATTAAGGTCAATTGAATTCCGTCAAACCTAATTTTTTGACAGCATAATGAAGTGGCGGACTTTTTAACAGCTTGATAAAAAATCGACAATCCCGTTTCACTCAGCGATCGAAGTGTCATTAAGGGTTGGAGTTTTTGTCGGGTTCATAACAATGTTTGAACCGCGCATTATATCGCATCTCGTCTCGGCACGGACGCAGCTTTTACTGTGTTTTACTGTTTTGAGCTTTTTACGTACCTGTTATACCGGTATAAGTATGAGTACGCTGAAGCGTTCTACGCACAAAGTCTATTTCCATTTGTCATTGTTTACTTTACATGTTGCGTATGATTTTTTTTTATTCATACGGGAATACTCACGTTTAATTAAATCGGATACTCCGACTATAGTTTCGATCACATCCGGTGACCTTTTTCAAAGAGTGAAAACAGAGCCCGACGCGCGTGCAGCTGCGTCCACCACGTCAGTTTTCATAATAAAGTTGCGTATGATGTTCGACTTCGAAAATGTTGTGTTTGTATGTGCGACAGTTTTAGCACTATTAAACCAAGAATAACGTATCCTTATTCATATTTAATGTGGGGGCGACTGCACTGACGCGACGCCCCGCTTAGGGTGTGGCAGAAAACGTACTTCCAGCCAGCGACAATGATAAAATGAATGGACGGGAAATAAGCGCACGGATTTTGAAGACTATATGTTGAGCGCCAGCTCTCCTCTCGCGTCAGTCATATATATATAGTCGTAATTGCGACATGCGAGCCGTACGATACGACAATACAAACTTCTAATACCTACATGTAAATGTGTTCTCTTTTTGTCATGGAGTAATTATTTTCGCTCTCTATTTTCTGGCAAATGTAATATACATACTTTTAGCTAGGTATGCTTGATTCTGTTGACTTGTTAATTTTGAACGATTTGCAAGCGCCGGGCCCGTCCATTCCATTATCACTGTCGCTGCTTCCAGCTGATTTTACATACTTACATGTGAGATTATTGAGTGAAAAGCGCTCATTGTATAAATTTGAATCGTCGCTGTCGTGTCTTCGGCACCGACCGCTGTTTGTTTTAACCGACTTCAAAAAAGGAAGAGGTTCTATGTTCGGCTGTATGTGTTTTTTAAATGTATGTTCACCGATTTCTCCGTAAATAACAATAATAGTCCGTAATAGTCGACAGATTTTGAAAATTCTCTTTTTATTTGAAAGGGTCTTGCGGTGGTTCTTTATTAATTTGCAAATTCCAACAGACAACAGATCAGTATGTATAATCTTTTGTGTGTTATGCACAGACCATGCGCAGTCCTTCATGAAAGTTCTATGCTTAATACACAAAATTGTACTAATACTTTCTACTCTCATTCATCAGCCAGTAGATGTCCTTGCTGGTCGAAAGTCTCCCTCTTAATAGAGTGCGGTTGCCATAATTCCCATGCTTGGCAGGCTTCCCCAAGCCCCCATCCCCGATCCTCATCGCATAATGCTGGATGCAGTTTTAGGACATGCCCAGGTCGAACTCTACTCTAAGGGTAAACTATACGACACTAAAAAATACACCTTCTAATCCCGGATCAAAACAATTTATCATGTTGCTGTAGTTTCGACCAAAATGTACACATAAACGAATGGAATGAGGTTTCAATTTCAACCCATCATCCTTCATTCCATTTGTTATGTATAGGCGTACATATATGTAAACGTTTTCTATGTGACTCTTCTTAGGCCACCCTTTTAGGCTGTTAGTTGTCTATTCTGAGTAGAACATCCTATATAACATTTTGCTTTACATTTACCGTTAGCGCTTGCGTTTAAATTAGGTGTAAAATAGTTGGGTCGTACATTTATGTAGAGATCTTTTAAGGAAGTGTAAACCGAAACATTGACTAATGCGTTTCCTTCGTATGTTGTTTGGAGATAATGTTTCATAAATGAGGTGGCTAAATATGTTCGCTACCAGTATTGTTGGAAGTTAATTACTTTGTAAATTTAAGTGACTACCTACTTAGTTGTTATTAAATTTGTAGTGTAGTATTCTCTACTACAGAGTCCGCCTGGGGAAGTACCACACCTTTGCCAGTTATTCAACCGCCAAGCAGAAGTGTGCAAGCATTACTGTGTTCCGGTTTGAAGGGCAATGTTACCAGTGAAATTACTGGGTAAGAAGAGATTTAACATTTGATATCTCAGGGTGACGAGCGCAGTGCAGTGCGGCGCGGGATTGTATTCGCAAGTTCACAATTCAGGCACTGCTACTGTTAGTGGCAGGCGTGACGCTTACCACCAAGTGAAAGTCTTGCTCGGCTCGACACGTAAAAATATATTTAAAAAAAAATGGGTAGTGCTGACTGAATTTAAAAAATTAAGTAGCCAATAAATAACTTCCAACTTTTAACTCTGACACAAGAAGAACTATTGCGGAGAATATAGAATAGGGAATATGCATTGTTTTTTTATTGGCACACAAAAAGGCTGACTTGCAACAAAATCGAACACCGAAAACAATATTTAAATATGTGCACAAATAACGAAATTGTAAACATTTTAGTTTCATGTCAGACAGACAGCGCACTATCATCGTAGACACTGAAGAGTAAGAAGTAAATACGACTTTCGCTTTTCTGTGATCGTAGCTAATGACGTCAAAATACACGATTTCAAACAACTTTTCCTATGGGGCCAACCCTGAATTCGTGTGAAAAAAAATACTGGTTATGAAACAGCGAAGAATATATTTTTTTCGTACTTAGCTGGAAGTTAGCTGGTTATAATTATTACTAGTTATTCATTACCAGCTGTTTTTAGTTAAGCATGTGGATGAAGGGTTAATTTTACCGTTCCACGTAACTACTAATACAATAGATAATGCAATACTTTATCTTTAAATCATACAATGTTTTTAGATAGTTTGTCTATTCTTCCGCATTGCCTTAGCAACGGATCGCCGTGATTTTGATGGATATAGATCGACATAGGCTCTTTTCTATTCCGGAAAACGAACAGTTCCTGTAAGATGACGGCCACGGACATCACCGTGGTACCTAAGTAGCAAAACAAATAACAACGGTAATTTTATTAACCAAAAAGAAAATATTTAATTTCGTGTTGTCAGACGATACAATTTCACAATGTAACTATTTAACTAAACGTGTAGGTTGTTTAAAATAGATAACACTTTATTATAAAATTATGTTGTTTAAATTTTGTGAATAAATTATTTTCATGCTTAACCTTTTAAAATAGTAACAACCTTAGACCAGGTTGGAATCGACCTTCCGAAATAGTAGAAGATATATTTTTATACACGCGTTAGATATACATTCTAGTGAAAGATGAAAGTTAACGAAACGGATAGAGTCGTTTTCGTAACTGACGTGGAATCATATTATTAGGTAAATAGGTTAAAGTACGTTTACGATTCAGCGATAAATTCTGAGTTTACGCCGAGAACGAAACGTTTTAACTGTTTTACCTTGTATTTGTGATTTATGTGCCATTCTAGCGTTGATGCAAGCAGTAGAAGGTAAGAAAACTCTGTATGATGATATAACTGTGACATTTATTTGAAAAATAGTTTTTACTGAAAATGTGCGTTGATGTGAATGTTTTTTTTTGATACCTGTATACATGATGTACTCTCTTTACTTATTACCCGAAGGAGGTACCTACGAATAAATATGAAAATGGAATATGAAAACAATCCAGTTTAATCTGGTTATGAGCAGAGAAAATTTATATTTTTGCTTTCTTTTTTTTTTTTTTTTTTTTTTTTTATCTTGTTATGGAAAATTATTAAAATGGAAAAAATACCTGTTTAACTAGTTATGAAACAGAGAATCATATTTTTTTCCTAGCTAGTTATGAATTTTCAGGTGCAACTGGACCTTATTACTAAACCTACGTCGCGCCGTCTGTCTGTATGTCCGTCCGACCTATACCTAATGCATTCCGTGAATAAGGTAGCTGGTTAAGATTTTCACAGGAATATGCGTTACATTTTATTTACAATTAACTCGGTATTATAACACAACCATTGCACAAAAATATGTATATTTTTTGTTTTTGCTCTATCCTAAAAACAGTAATAGGTTTATAAAAATATCAAACTTGATGTGTTTGAATTGATTGATTTAGAGAACACTGAAAGCACAAAAGTTATTACAGATTATTACTTTAGTATTTACAGTATAGTCAAAGATTAGGTACATAGCACACGTACGAGTAAATAAAGACAAAGCGGGCATGTGCGTGTCATGTTTGCGCGTTTTTCTCCTCACTCCATCAATCAGCTCCCTGAGGCTAAGGACTCACGGAGCGATGTTTACCCGAGCCCGCTGCGGTGGCGGAACGGAGTTTTATTTTCAAAACTCACGATACCGGAGCTTTGTGCGGTCACGCAGCCGTCGCGGTTGCGATTATCGCTCGCAATCTTGGCGGTTGATTATCGCAAGACGGGCGGTTGCAAGACGGACGGTTAAACGATCAGTTGAGATTAACCGATCGCAGAGCGCGCGGGTGCAACCCGCCGGTACAAGATGACCGCCGGTGCAGCGGGACCCGCAAACAATCGCACACGCCGCGGGCGTAAAACGCGTTGTGAAGTCTGCTTTAATTTTTTACATAAATATCTGTATTCTACAAAGGCTGTGGGCCCGCAACCGCGGCGGGAACGGGTGAAAACCGCTCGGTGAGTCCTTACCCTGGGGCGCGGGTCCCGACCCGGCTGATGAGGGCTGTTAATCCCATCTTACCGTGTCAACCTTACTTACTACGCTTATTATTTCATTGTATAGCTAACTCTTTTGTTCGACTTAGTAATTTGCATTTGATGAGACGGTAAAATGTTAATCATGATTTCACCAGCCTGTCTGATAATTCTCTGGCGGAAAGTCACATACAACATTTTTTTAGGAAAGAATTAAATATCTGAATTTATAACTCTGCCAAACTGCATAGCAGTTTGTAGGTAGACATCGACTCTCATATTCATTACTATTTACTACGAGTAGGTATTGACTTTTTAGCGATATTAAATAAACTTATTACTCAATATAATATTAACTTTTTTTTATACGCTCTGGTTCGCCTAGTGGTAAGCGTCACATCTGCCACTAACAGGAGCAGTGCTAGAATTGTGAACTTGCGAACACAATCCTGCGCCGCAATGGACCGCGCTCGTCACCCTGAGATATTAGAAGTTAAATCTCTTCATACCCAGTAATTTCTCTGGTAACATTGCCCTTCAAACCGGAACACAGTAATGTTTGCACACTACTGCTTTGCAGTAGAATAACTGGCAAAGGTGTGGTAAAAACTTTATAGGTACATAGGTTATTAAAAAACTTATAGATACATAGGTTATTTACATAAGTATTCTATTTAACTTTTTCAAGGCTAATTTAAATGTATATTGTTTATACAGTTTTTCATAAAATGTTCTGATAAATCATTACTTATTCTAGGGACCAGCTAAGTACTTTCTCGTCCGTGTTCTTCGCCCACCTCTACCTACCTCTTGTACTCAACCTATGTAAGTAAATAGGTATTCTCCGTTAAGTATAAGTAGAAAAGAAGCAACAGACGTAAGTTATTTAGGTTGCTTTTAAGTTAACGTGCTTCCTTGACTGCATCACGCTTAGTTTTAGGTGAGAAAGAGGTCAAACGTAAAGTTGTTTTCAACCAAAAAAGTAAAAATCTAGATTGTATTGTATTATGTGTGCAGCACCGCTTTCATTGACACAATCTTATATCTTCAATATATGTATACAAATTTGGCATTATGAAACATAAATTCTAAATTCTATAGATGCAACTTTATTCGTAATTATTTACTTATAGTCTGTAATCATACCCATAGTTTTGTTTTGGCATAGCTATCTAATGTATAACTATATAGGAGAAGCCACTGGTTCCCGACACACAGTCTTTGACTAGTTTGGGAGCCTATGGGTCATACATTTGTGAAATGATTTGTGTCAAAATAAATAATTTTGTATTTGTAATCATCGTTGGGTCATTGTCAAGCGCCATGAATGCTTCAATCGTTGTAAACGGTCACATAGATTCTAGCTTAAATTCCGCCACACGAAAACAATTTTGGTAAAAACTTCGAAAAAGTTCGCTGCTACATGAATTAAATAGACAGATGATTGAGTTCCAAACCGTTTCTTCCCGGGCATGCTCGTATAAGCTAGCCGTAGCGACAGCGACGTATTTTGTTCAATTTACTTTACTAGTTAATTAACAACAAGTAAAATTAAACCCTGTACCTACTCATTTAAATGTTTAAAATAATATTTTATTCAATTCTCAGATAATCTCGCAATAAGTGCATGTGTATTTTAACGAAAAGTTGGCCTGGATTTTTTTCTAGTATAAATATAAAATAAAGCCGTTAAGTGCGAGTCTTCTTGCGACTTGCGACTCGGACAACGAGGGTTCCGTACGACCACAAGTACTAGTTAATCGGTGATAGTATCTAACAAATATGCTGTGAAAATGTTAACCGGCTACTTAGTGCGGTTCGCGAGACAGGTAAAAGATCGGACAGACGGATGGGCAGATAAACACGGTAGGCAACTTATTTAATAGGGTACAGTTTTTTTTTTGTAACACTTATAAGTGTGCGTTTGACCACCAACTCGCCTGTTGGTAAGCGACGAAGTTGTTAAGTTGTTGTTTTTGTTGGTAAGTTGCATTCTCTTTGAGCACCCACACCTAAAAAGGATTAAAGCCAGCGAGACGTTTCTCGCGCGGAGTTTTGGCGGTTATTTTTTCTCGCTGCATTGTAATTTCATTGCATTGTGCAACATAATTTATTTTCGCGTGCTAATGTTTAAAATGGTGGTGTTTTATTAATTAAAGGCATGTGCACATAAATGGCCAAGATATGTTTTACCACAATAATGACGTAAACATGTCTTTTCTTGTCGTTTCTAAGACCCTGTAAAAGCTCCACTAGTAAAGTCGCAAAATTTTAGGGCATGACATGGGCTTGACCGTGGTTTTATTTTATGACTGATCGTGACGTGAGTTTTTATTGTGTCAGGTCAAATAGATCTGATACTATCAAAAACTTGTAATATGCTTATACTTGAAACTGGCAGAATACACAAAGTGCTATGCCAAAAATTAAGAAATAAAAAAGAAACGCAAAAGGCAGCGATGTACTTATGAATAGGCTAAAACTTTTATGTGGAATACCTTTCTTCGTATTAGAGTGAAAATTGAATTAAGTACGCAGTAGGTCCTTAAACGTAGTGTTTACATTCTCTTTGGTAGGTGCCACCCACCAAATTGCCTAAGAGAAGGTTTTAACCTTTTCGTTTCTACATAACCCTTCTAAATTCTTTTAAAACCTACTAACTTATTTGTACTGTTTGTCAAATGGAAGAAATAGAAATATTCAGTAGGCAGCTGTCAGTTTTCTTCAAAACCTACGATGGTGGCTCCCTTGCTCATCTGTAGAGATAGGTTAGTAAGATTGTTAAAGGCAGCAGCAGCTGCGATCAAATTCCTCTAAAAACAATGAACGAAACGCTTGCGCGTTTTAGTAGTGTAGAGCGCCATCTAGTATTTTTTGGGAACTAAAGGAACAAGCAATATAACTATTCAAGGTTTGGCTTGAGAAATGACAATATATCTACAAATTATAAATTTTTCCCATAACTACTGTTTTATGACCTTGCTTCTTGCTAAATTTCATGATCCTAGGTCAACGGGAAGTACCCTATGAATTTTGATTTAGTTCACTGTAAAAAACTCGTAAAAATGGCCATTATTTTTAATTGCGTCGATTTAGAAGCTTGATTTTTTTACAGATCCAAGGGACCGTTGACTTACATATTTGACATTACTTTCTGCTTGATACCTCCGCGCGTTCGAGAGAAAAGGGGTCTTGATAGACAGACAGACAGACGGACAACGGAGTGATCCTATAAGGGTTCCTTTTTTCCTTTTGAGGTACGGAACCCTAAAAATATAACAATATGTCATTCTAATATGGTATTTATTTCGATAACATATTAAAAGGTTCTGAAGATGCAGTCAATCAAGGCGAAGGTCCCAAAATCAGTACATTTCGCTGAACTAATATATCGCTTAAAATACCTGCTAAAGCATTCCCCGCAAGAATACGGTCTGGAACTCAGTCAGTCTGTATAATAAGAACCTTTATCTTCGAATATATGGGGAGCTTGTAAGATCTTTCAGGCTGGGGTTAGACCATTAATTAATATCATGCCAGCATACCATTCATTTGCACACGTTTTTGCCATTTATCGACAGTCGATAGCTTATTCATAGTGCGTGTCAATTAGTGGAATTCCCTCTCATACATATATGACTTATATCATGGACCTCGAAGAGCTTGGCTATCGTAAAGTGCCATGAATTGAGCCCTATTTTTTGTTATTTCAGCTAAACATTCTCATAATTTCCCCGAGATACAGGAGATAGATGTTGATAAATTGGCTAGAATAAAACTTGGTGTCTGAGGATTAAAACACAGAAGATGTGAAAGCTTTCTCTTGTCAAGTAAAGTAGAAATCAGGATACGAAATTAACCTCCAGAAATTCCTCGAATTTAAGCTACAGTTTATTCAATTTGGTGTATTTTTCACCTTTTAAGCGTAAAAAAATATAGATAACACGCATATTTAAAAAAAATACAACCGTCTTCAATTTCGACTACCTGGATGACATCTTCATATTTTCCAGTTATTTATATTTATTCTAGTAAAATTGATTTTAATACGTTAACGTTAAAGTATCACCTACCAAAAAATAATAATATCAAAATCAATTCATAATTGGCGGAGTTATAGCGTAATACAAATACAAGAATTGAATTGAAGAAGTCGAATTGAGAGTCTCCTTTTTTGAAGTTGGTTGAAAAAGAGATGTACCTAAGTATAAAAGAACAACAGAAAAAAGGGATGTCGTCGTCAGCCATAAAACGTCCACTGTCATAATCCCCACGATTGGCAGGCGGCTTGGGGATCGCAGAATGGTCACCACCGTTAACCAAGAGGACGCTGCTGCCCGTCCTCCGGTGGGTCTGGTTGCAGTTTAAGGACATACCCAGGTCCAAAAGGGATGTACCTACTCTTAACACGTAAGTATAGCTAACAATAAAGTAAATATACAATGTGTAAGAAAAAGGTTCAACAATACTGAAGGGTATGTATGTACTCATCATTATGAACAACTTTTACTATTGGCCAACCCAGAATTCGCGAAAATAATATCAGCTGTTCCATACATACATTTTGTCCAAGGTCAATGAACTTTTTGTATGGAAAAGCTGTTTTTTTCCGCTATTTCAAGGTTGGCCCCATAGTAAAAGTTGTTCATAATGATGAGTACATACATACCCTTCAGTATTGTTGAACCTTTTTGTTACAGATTGTATATTATTTAGTACTAATGATCTAAATCTAAGGCGGCAACGGGAGTGAGATATTTATTTATAAGCTAACTTGCTAGGCTAGGCAAAAGATTTCTGTTAACAATATTTAATTAAAGTAGAATTAGTATAATTAAGAAAGACTACGAGACGAAAGCCCCTCCCTATTAAGGGAGAGGCTTTCGACCAGTAGTGGACGTTTCCTGGCTGATAATGATGATGATATAATTATGTATGATTCAAATGTACGTTTTCCGAACTTGTTTTTGTTGATTACCGAATCTAATACACTGCGCCTATTTACAGGTTATTAGGACGGACTTTACGTTTCGGATTTCCACAAACCAAAAAGATCTATAAATAACCATAATCCATAAATCATGTAACCAATAAAACATCTGCAATTCTAGATCCGTTTACTATTTTTAAATCAGCCCATTGACCTAAAACTTCTCTTCGCTAGTTCAATAACAAAGTTCTTTTAGTACTTGGTACCTATCTTGGAGTGAGTGTAATTTCCTTGATTTTTCAGATATATAAGACTTTTTTAAAACTATACTTAAATGAAAAAAAACAGCATTTTATTGCTGTAGGTATAAAAACAAAAGCTAAACAATGCAACAAATTAAAAAAACACGAGAACGAAAAAAAGTAAAAAAGAATACTTACACTTTAGAAAAATGGTGCTATAGGTACACTCCATACAGCCGACATAACTTTTTTTTTTTTTTAAATTTTTTTTCACTATACATGATGTAAGGTTTCTAATAATACCCCATACATCCAAATCTGTTCAGGCAATTAGAAGTTATGGTGGAATAAAGAAACCCACATAATACAATAACATATAATTACATACACTCACTCACTCATCAGCCAGAAGACGTCCACTGCTGGACGAAGGTAGGTAATAAGGGGGATTTAACATAATCCCCACGCTTGGCATGCGGCTTGGGGATCGCAGTGTTACCAGCCTTACCACCTAAGAGGACGCTGCTGCCCGTCCTCCGGTGGTTCTGGATGCAGTCATGTCCTAAAACATACCCAGGTCCCATAATTACATAAGCACATGAACCCCCTGAAATCATTACACTCCTTTTTTTGGGGAGTCGTGTAAAAAGCAATCAGATAGGTTTTAAATATACCAAAAACTATGCTGTATGTAAGTCTAAAATTTATTTATTTTGTTTTGTTTTGTTATCGTCTTAGGGTTGTAACCTTATCCTGTTAATAAACGTGGAGTCGTAATAATATTCCCCTGAATGTTATTACGAGTTCAAAGTAACTAAAACAGAGTTCAAAGTAAACAAATAATAGTAGATATGTTAAGTACCGGCAATGAATGTAACCGTTTTGTAACCGGTATTGTATAGAATTCCTAGGAAATGTGTAAAATGCCTAAAATAGATAGGCATTGTATGAAATGAGTTTTATTATACACATTACCTAGGCATTCTATACATTTCCTAAGCAGCAATAGGAAATATATGAAATCCTACTTGGTTCTGCCAACGGCCGACCAGGGCCGTTATAAAAAAAAAACCTGAACCAACTGCTAATTGTACCTGACTCAGCTGTAAACAGCAATAGGGAATGAGTAAAATCCTACTCGGTTCCGCCACTAGAAGACCTGGGTTGCTATAAAAAAAACCTTAACCTACTGCTACTCGTAGGTATCTGACTATCTTCACTTTCAAATAGATTTTGAGTTAGCAAAACGTGTTTTTTTGTCATAGTTTTATGCTTTACCTGACCTATATACTTACTTACGGTATTCTGTACATTAACTAGGCGGTAAACAATAAATAAAATATTTCATACATTGCCTAAGCAAACCCGGCATTATGCTTTGTCGGTGACAGATACTTACTTTTAATAGAAATTAGTTTCTAATTTCCGATAGATGCCGAATGTAGTCCGGTCGTTGGCTCGGATTTTACGCGAACGAAGATACGTCGACCTGTCTAAGCAATGTTTCAATTTTGGGACATTCCCGGAACAAGTTGCGTCATACAACAGAATGTCTCAATTCGAGACGTGTATGTAACGTCTGAGATTTTTATGAGAAAAATATTAAAGTTCACTGTTCCAGTTAGATCGTGTTTGAATTAGTTTTGCTCTGTAACACGTCATGCCTGATAGCATTCAAGTGAGATGGTATATATATACTTAGGAAATTATTATGAATTCTTTTATTATATTCTTGAATCAATGAATGATTTATATATTGGTCTCTGAAAACTAGGTAAAAAAATATACAGATCGATCATTAGATTTACGCTAGATTTCTACCTCTAAGAAGTTTACAAGCAACGTGATCTTAATTAAATTATTTATTCAGGTATTTGATATTTACTGGAGGCGTCATCGATTGGACTCATTGGCTCATTGTAAACTCGCCCCAAAACTAATTCGCCACTCATAAAAAATATGTGTAAACTCGTCACAGTCCTATTTTTATATAGTTCATTCGCAAGATAATAATACATTTCTATCAACGGGTGTACAAATTAAGCACGACTTCTTAGATTTGACCGTAATCAGAACATTATTAAAGACACAGCCGACATTCTTAGAAGAATGTTAACATCGCATTATTATCAACTGAAATCTGTCAAAGTCCCTTTATGTATTACGGTACTGATGGCGCACTGCCAAGACGCTTCACTTCCTTATCTCGTAGGGCTGCCACGAAGCCCTATCGCAAATTAATTTGTATAGTGTATTTAATATAAGATTTTAAATAAAACTTCGGGGCTTACTAAGTTTCGAAAGACACACAGGTACACATTTAATGGTAAGAAGTCAACGCCGCCTTGTAGTAGTAGTAAAGTTGACGTAACTTTTCAAAATAAAGAGCAACGGCAACTAAATTTAAAAATGCAAGGACTTCCTTGCATTTATAATTTAAAAAAAAATGTAGTGCTGTGTCAGGCCTGGCCCTGGCGCTGGCACTGTGAAGTTTAATTTTGAGTTTATACCTACGACCTTGCACATAATATTATAATTATATCACTTATGTCTGTAGTTATATTGGGGTGCCAGTAGGGTTAAAAGCTCATATAGGCTGATTATGGCGATTACAGTACAATAGCGTGTTTCGATACAATAGATTTGACACAATATTTCGATTTAATCTATCGAATACAATATCTCTAAAACGAGAAAAGGTTTTGTTGTTAGATTTATGAACTACCTAATTAACGAAGGAAGCTCTTTACGGCGTCTGTGCAGTTCCGATTACGTGTAGCTCTCGCGCCAGTCATTGACCGATCGCTTCGTTTGTTGTTTACAACCCAACAATGTAACTTATTTTAACAGCCACTTGTTTCTGGAAAGTTTTTGATGCTAACTTTTACAAGCTTCATTAGTGTAAAAGGACTGTGAAATCTTATCTGTTATGTCCATTTTATGAGATTCTGCAAATTCCAGACGTGAAGGGAAAAGTAATTACCAATTTTATCTCTCTACAGCATTGAGCTAATATCTAAAGAGTCACAATCTCTAAGTGAAAACAGTTAAAAAACGTCCGAGTGCCGTTGTACATAGCTATACGTGCATTATATAGTTCACAATTGTTCGAATTTAGACGTTATGTCGCTTGTATAGTGTTCAATGTATGCTTGAGCGCTTGTGTCTTATCATAGTTCAAACCGTTCAAAAAGTTTTGGCGCGGACATTTTTTTTGCACGTTTGTGTCTCTATAGATATTAGCTCAATGACCTACAGTAACATTTTTGTTCTTCTCTAACTGTTAATTCCCGCAATGGGGAGCAAATTACATATCATAAGATCTAAGTTTAATTGGTCTTATTTTACTATAACTAAGAACGAAACACCTAGTTTCAAAATCTCTAATGATTCAATGATCCAAGTTCGAAATCGCTAATAAACTCTTGATCTAATGGACGATTGATCTAAATACAATTAGTCTAATGTTGTTTCAACTAAGAACGAAATCCCTATTTTTAAAATCGCTAATGGTAATCTAAGCTCAAATTATCTAAATATAAATATTTGCTCTTAAGAACCTGGCCTAAACTTAAAACTATGTATCGGTCAAGTGCTAGTCAAGCCGATTTGCAACGTGTAAGTTATTGGGTTTCCCCCGTTTCATATAACCACTATTAATATAATTTCACTTGAACGAACAGCGTTCGTTTCATATAATAATCGCGTTGCATATTTTTTTTGTTAGTAATAACAGTTGTTTGATATAACAACGGTTGTGCTAATGGTATAATGTTCATTTGATAATTATATACGTTTGGTATGATTTTTGTTTTATCTATTCCTATTTCATATACCTGACTTGAGTTGGTTAGGTTCGAAATGGGCGACAGATCCGAATCAGAGCACCCCGGCTCCACCTAGATTGTGGTTCCTACCCCTAGAGAGTATATAAAAAGCGCTAGAGCTTCTGGCGGGAGCCCACCCGGAGTCTCTTCCAGTGACAGAACTGAGTCAGGCGACATGCGCTTAGCTTGTTTTGTTTTATTAGTGTGAAAGTTTGCTTGTAAGTAAACTGCTTCGAAATCATTTATACATACATTAATAAAAATATGGATACATATACATACGTATACGCGATTTTTGTGTGTATTTAAAACTGCTTCGAAATTATATACATTATTATACATACATAAAAAAGTATACACGCGCGTGTACATACGCTATACCTATAATATATACACACACTAGAGGTCGCCTGCTACTTCGTCCGGGTACGGAAGAAATTCGGCCGCTCCCAAAATTCACCACTTTGAATCATCCCGTGCAATTTTTTTAGCCCCCCCCTAAGTCTACCAACTCTACCGACTCTACCGACTCTACCAACTCTACCAACTCCCCCAACCCCTCAAACCCCCTCACCCCTCCCTGCCTTAGGTCGAGTAAGCTGCCAACGATGATGATGAAATGGCTTAGAAGGCATCCAGTGCTTTTCCTCGTATTGTGATAGACATTGTTTCTTTATGCGAAATTCAACAAAATTGATTCAGCTGTTACAAGCATTTTAAAATTTGGTAGAATGTTCTATCGTATCTATAACATTACGATATAGTGTATATAGTATGTATGTCTCTGATGGAAACTACAAATACAGCCCTACTATGTACACCCTCTTCGACAAAATCTTCGAGTAACGCTCGACTGCATTAATAAGATCTGATACCTTTATAGGATCTTATCATTGTGATAAAACCTCTCCGGCGGGTTACCGGTGCTTGTGGTGAAGAGAACTCCAGTGAAATAATAAATTTCCAGTGAATCTTACCGAAGCACTTAGTACAAGGCTTCGGTCCTCTCAAAACATCTACATGTTGTCCCAGAAAGCAACACAGCCGACGTACAACGTAGGCCACTCGACTTTGACATATTCCCCGGGCTCTTCGTACGTACTACACAGTACCTATCTCTATATTACCTTAATCTCTATAAAAATGTGTTTTCTAGTTTTTTCTAAACATATACATTTGCGAAGATAGTGGATGATAGTGGTTAGCACGTTAATTTAAATCCCAACAATGATCTAGAACAGCTGGCGAAGAAGAACATCGAGATGAAACAATAGCAGGGGGGTGTCACTCCGCAGTTTAGGTATGTTCGGCCGGCGCTCCGCTCCGAGCGGACAATGCCAGGCCGAGGCCGGTGGCCGCCCGCACGCTAGCCTCATCACACATAACTAAAGCATACGTGATAGAAAGAGAGCGGTATATGTAGGTGAATATAGCCAGCGCTGTGCGAGTTGAATTGCTACTTTATTGCCTAGTAGATAGAGCCCTTATTTATTTCAATTTCTTTGCGGAGTGAACTTCCTGTACGTAGTACTATTATTTATTCTGTGACAATAGCATGGGTACTCTCTTGTACTTACTGGCTAGGTAGGTATCATCCTCGCATTAATAATCTATCGCCAAGCACCTAAGAGTAGGTACCTACATAATATAGTTCACTTAACAAACGTTGCGATTTCGTCCCACGATGGAAATCTCTTCTGTACTCGCGCGATTACTTGCAATCTTCAATTAGGACACTCTAAAGAGATTTGTGTATTTAATCTCGTCGTGTGACGAAATTGCAAAATCGTACGACCGTTATCCAATTAGGTAGACGCGGCGACGCCTTAGACTGTCAGGCTTAAAAAAACTCGATAGCGCATCGTGGCAGCCACAGATTATAATTATAGCCTGTTGATGGCTCGTGAACATTATTTCTCCTACAAACAAGACTCACCGTTGCGGGCAGGGGGCGAGGTAACGTTCTATGCTTGCGATTGGCCAATCTCTGGGATGACGTAATCTGAGTTATGAATTTCAATGACATTCTGACGTACTCGCAGTGGCTAGCAGTCTCGGAGGAACTAGCTCTCTGGCTGGGTATATAATCAAAACTAGCAGTGGTTTTTAAACACAGATGTTTGTTCTGTGTCTGGGTGTAGTATGTATTTACAAAAAAAGTATATAAGTATTCTATCAGCTATCTTTTTTGATTGCCTTATAGCTCAGTTGGAAGCATGTCTGCCTTCAGAGCTGTAGGGCGTGGGTTCGATCCCCACCCAGGGCAAACATTTGTGTGACGAACATAGATGTTTGTTCTGTGTCTGGGTGTAGTATGTATTATAAGTATTCTATCAGCTATCTAGTTTCCATATTACAAGCGTTGCTTAGTTTGGGGCTAGATGGCACTGTGTGAAAAATGTCCACCGATATTTATTTATTTATGTGGTTTCCATATTACAAGCTTTGCTTAGTTTGGGGCTAGATGGCGCAGTGTGCAATATGTCCACCGATATTTATTATTTATTTATTATTAATTTTCGCATGAGGGAAAGTCGGAAGATCAGTCATCAGGGTTTATAATTCATTGGTGGCAGCCCTATGTTCATGTAGGTACGCTGTAATTGGTGGTGAGCGTTTCACACGCGGCGCCTCCACACGTGTTCACTTTCAAAGCGACGAGTTTTGTTTGTTTTAGCAGTTCGACTTCATCTGCAGACCATGTGGATACTTCCAATCGGGGCTTATCTTGTTGATCGTTTTATTATACTATTTAGGATGTGATGACAAACATTTTTATGTCTGTTGTACCTAAGAATTAATATTATAAAGAGGCAAAGTTTGTGAGTTTGGATGTTGGTTCGAACTTCGAACTACTGATCAGGTTTACATAATAGTTGAACAAATATAAAGATACATTATCCCTTCAAGTGCTATTGATTATTTTATATTATAACACATAATATAATAATAATAAAACGTCAAAAAAGGCTGGTTCTACCGTTTCCTTCATCAAGTTTGACCATTACGGAACATAATAAAATTATTATTATGCCTATATTTCAAGCTTAGCTCGACCTCGCCATTTATTATATTTTCAAGTGGCTGCACGTCTTCCTAGACATAATAATATTATTCCTAATCTACGTTATATTATTTTTGAAATGTATATTATTGTGACTCTACCCATCGTGTCATAATTAATCTACTTGCAGTAATTTTCTCTTATCGCCTAAGGAAAATCATTATGTATACACACTCATTTGTATAATCGAGATAATTGTTATTGGCAAATACATTTTTCTTTGATTTACTTTTATTTACTTTAGTATTCACTCTAACGTATGGTCTAGTAGTTACTATTTTTTGTGGTCCAGTCTTGTCTATTATATCCCATCGGTTATCGCTGTGACATGTACTCGTAAGTTTTATAGTATATTACATGTATAAGTGTAAAGTAAGATAAGTTATGATCAGCTCAATCCCACTCAAGACCTCATTAACGTAAGATTGAATTGGTACAGGAAAGAAACAAAACAATTCGATCGACAAAACAAAGATAATGCGATGCCGAAACAATAATTAGTTCACAATTCTCAAACAAGTAACAGACAATAACTGCAGACTCTCTTACGAAACGGGCGTAAAACAAACTCACATCGTTCAAATATACTGCTTGCTTTGATCGCATACCGGAAACATTCGTTTATGAGAGCTGGGTGCATCTGAAAACTAATAATTAAAACGACACAGAAAAGGAAATTTATATTCTTGGAAAACAAAATCTTTAGTGCTCATTAGCTAGACATTTATGGGTTCGAGATGATTTGTGTCATGCAACCATGGGATGTCATGTACGAAGCACATAACGAACGAAGCACACAAGCCTATTCGCCTGAATTTCATAAGCTGACTGACTTATAGCGTATTCGTGTAATGAACATAAACGATAAGGTATTCAATCAGGGAAGTCAGGTGTGGTTGATTTACAGATACTGCTCATTGTTCTGTATGTTTAACTTTGTTGCTAACCATTGTTTCTTTCTTGCGTGCATTGTTATTATGATAGTAATGTAACTACGCAATACATTGCAATGATAGTTCTGTGGGCAAAATTGTACCTTTGAGTTTGCAGTAGCTGCTACATTTTAGCACAGAAAACCATTACTTATACAATGTGTAACTAAAAGGTTCACAATACTGAAGGGTATGTACTCATCATTATGTTTTTTTTAAATATAGAGCCAACCTTGAATAAACTAGCCAACCAACACCAATCGCGAAAAGAAACAGCTATTCCATACAAAAAGTTCATTGACTTGGACAAAATGTATGGAACAGCTGATTTTTATTCAAGGTTGGCTCCATAGTAAAAGTTGTTCATAATGATGAGTACATAGGTACATACCCTTCAGTATTGTTGAACCTTTTTGTTACACATTGTATATTATCTCTTTTCTTATTTTCAGTAGGTATTCGAGTGTCACAAACAAAATCTACAGCAGCAAGTAAATCGTAAAGGTTCCGAAAATATGCCTGCCTTACAGCTCAGCTGGTATGGTTGCCTTGCTATATAAGTATTTCTGTCTTCAGAGCTTCCGTGGGTTCGTATCCTACCTAGGACAAGCATTTATGTCACGAACATGGATGTTTGTTCTGCATCTGGGCGTTTTTATAATTATTATTAAGTATGTATTTACGAAAAAAAACTATTATCACAGCTATAATGGTAGGTATTTTTAAAGCTTAAACAGGAAGAAAAAATATGAACTCTGGCAGGACTCGAACCTGCTTACGAGCAGTTTCTATGGGTTTCCGTCCCAACTGCTTTGCCAATTAAGCTAAAGAAGTCTCTGCCTTATATGTCAAATTTCCCAACCTGTATCAACCTACCAACTAAAGCGTTGGTGGCAAATAATATATAACATACCAAAAGTGTGGAAACACTTCATACAAAAATATATGGTACCTAAGTATGCATACAAAAAAATGCGCTAAGACTACTAATAGGCTAGATGACTGGTTTTTTTTATTGACCTATTAAAATAGGGCCCATAAATATAGCTGATTAATGAAAAGAAAATGAAAATCTGATCAAAAATAAGCCACTTATAAGCATTTTAATATCATGCCAGGCGAAACAGCAAATTGTGACGTCACGTCTCTGTACGCCATATAAATTCTATTCGGACAAGTAAGGCGTGACGTAATTTTTTGTTTTGTGGGAAAAGGACAGAGTTGGCTCTACCAAAAACTTTAAACGCTTATATATCAGAACATTAATAACCGATTTTAATTATTTTTTCAATAAACATACTATATTTACTTAAATTCTTCATCAAAGCTATTGGTTTCAACGATTTAAACATCAGTCATCTACCCTATTGACCAGACCACATAAATTACTAGATTTTAGTTCAAGAAACAATGTTCATGATGATCATGGTAAGTATTGGTTTGGTAGAAGATGAAGTACTTATATGAGGACTTAGAAGATACCACCTATCTATCTAATATGACTTTGAAAAGACTTAGGTTACTATACCTTTAAGCAAACAAGAAAACCGGCTTGACAAATATCTAAGAACGTGTGAATTCTGATTTTACGCGTGGAGTCGGCTGTATAGCTTAATTTCATCGCTGGTTCAATTACTTAGTCTAATGTGAGCCACACCGTGAAGTGAAGTCGTTAGAGACGGATCATTTAGAAGCAGAATCCGATTTCATCCGACGTTTGGAAGATGTAAATTAAGTAAGTGCTGAATGAGTAGCAATTTTGATGAGTTACATTAGTTAGTAAATTCAGTGGTTTATTGAAAGACTGTAAATCTTGTCTTTCAGGAATATAAATCATTTCTATATTATAACTCCTATTCAGGTGGGAAGTAGATTACACACCTAGAGAGCAAAAGTAAAGATTGTCTCAGATCTCATGTATATTGTCACCCGGTGACAAACATGAGATATGAGGCTTCTTTACTTGCTCCCGTAGTGTGTATAACGATTTTACGTGCCGCTGCGGGGAGGAAGAGTACCTTCGCTCCGCTTAACAGGGCGAAACTAACCAATTTCGTTTCGTATCGTTTCTTAAGCATGTAAAGTGTTTTATTTTTATATCTTATGGTAACTTAATGTTTCAAAACCGACTGATCAGGTTACTAAAATTTTTGCGGTTTTTTGACCACTCTAGTAACTATTACTTTGTTTACAAAATTAAGAACACTGAGTACAGAGACTTGCCTAACAGCGTTATTTTTAAAATGCTTTTGTATATAATGAAAATAAACACTTCTTATAAAAATATTTACACAACCTTCTATTTCTGAATATTATCCAACTTTTTTACAATTCTATTTAACTTACAGACAATTTTGTTTACGTAAACAAAATTTGCCAGCACTAACAGTACTTGAAAGAAAAAAAATACTCAACAGGGAAAAGTTTTAACAAAGTTATTTGTATTCTGCTCTTGACCTAGTTTCCATTCAACCTGTGTTCTTCGTAGATATTGGGTTGTAACACGCTTGGATACTCTGGGGAATTTATGGGATTGCCCTGGGTCGTTGTTTACATTTATTATATCGATTGAAACGATTGACTACGAAATTTTGAAAACTCAACTTCCAAGTACGAGTATTATAATTGCGCGTTGCAATATCTCAATATCAGTCATCAGACTGCCTTAAGCTCAACTATTAGCGAATAAAATCCTGCGCCGCACTGCACTGCGCTCGTCACCTTGAGATATTAGATGTCAAATTTCTTCATGCTGCTTCATGCTTCTTCTCGAGCTGGTGGTTTTAGGCTTGTGCGTTAAAAAGCCTACCTAACCTATCTACGTATCTACCTACTTACTAGCTGTTTCAACCGACTTCAAAAAAGGAGGTCCTCAATTCGACAGCATCTTTTATTTTATTTTATGTATGTTGCGTGATTACTCCGCTAATTATGAACTGATTTTGATGAGTCTTTTTTTGTTTGGTAGATAATACTTTAGAGGTGATCCCATATAAGTTTTATAGAAATTGGTTCAGTAGTTTGGTTTTTAAATCAAAATTACTAGAAAATAGGAAGATCTCATCCAGGTATTAGAAGTTGAAGTCGGTTGTATTTTTTTAAAGCGTTTTATTAATGCATAAGTACCTACACTTATTACGAAAAGCAGGATGTAAGGGACAATCCACACGTACCACAACCATACCACAGATAAGCCTGGTCGCACATTGATTCGGCACGGCACCCGACAGGCGCCGGACTGACCGTAACACACTGCGCACAATTAACTGGTGCGAGCGAGACGGGCGTCGAGAAATTTCTTATGGTGTGCGAGAGGTAGTACAAAATGTATGCACGGAGCGCCTTCGGGCGAAACCGGACGGTTTTTCTATCTGGTTTTTCTCATCGTGTGGGGCCGGTCTTAAACGTTGCGTCGACGCAACAACAGTGCGCGCTCTATGAAAGCGGAAGTCGAACTGTGTCTGCACACGACGCAACCACATCGCAACTGCTAGCGACAACGCAACCACATCGACATTTTGTCGGTACCACAACGCAACAGCAAAAACCTGCAACGACACTATTCACACGTAACCACAGCGTTACCACATTTTGTCGCTGCGATGTGGTGTGGTTGTGTGGGTTGACCCTATAAAGCGTGAAAACAAGAAAAATCTGATTCTACATTCCACAACGTAGAAGTAGATATAGTTGCAGTCTTACCTCCAAAATTACCGGAAACCAGGTTTCTTTTTTGTTTTTGGGCCCGGCCACAACTGGTGCCTGAAAACAAAGGATAATTTTAATTTCCAAAAAATAACTGGCTTGTCTGAGGGGTGTACCTTAGATAGGTACTGAATAGGTTTGATATGAACCTCTAATCTCGTTATTTCCGTAAGTGTCTCTGGCATAATTTTGATGTCCCAGTTTTTTTTTATAAATAACATTTCCTACTACATACCTATTAAGTATATGTTTTTCCTTATTTTTTATCTTTACACACAAAATCCATAGGTTTTTTTGTTTATTTTGGTCTTTGTTGCGTTTCCAGGATATTAAGGTAGCTTAAGTTACTCTTCGACTCAACTGTATCTATGCCAAAAATAAACATCGTTGTGTTGCTCTGTTCTGCGTTAAAAAGGAACAAATAAGCTAAACAAACACATTTACGCATTTATAATATAGGTAGGTATTAGAAAGGAGTAACGAAGTAAGATTGTACAGGGATTAACATTCGACTCAATACATAAAAGTTTTGGAAAGTTATAGTGTCGCAACATGGTTTTTCCATTTTCACACTTTGCCGCCAAAAATCCTTCTTTTCTCCTTGAGAGGATTACGACGTTGTTGCCAAGGAAGTTGTAAACTATAGTGGATTATGAGTAGGTAGGTAGTTATACCTTCCCATCTCACCCGTCTCTAAACTAGATCCTGCTTATTCAGCATCCAATGCAATTCGTTGGAAGCCCAAGTGTTGGACTGCTGAATAAGCATCATCGGTGGTCGCGCCACCCATGTAGATGTAAGCTAGCATTATGATTGTATTAATTATTAGTCAGTAGTAAAGCCTCCAAATCGGCAACACCTATTTTTATTTTAGAATGTAAGTGCTCCCGAAATTTGACGAGGTATTTAATGATCGAATACCATGTTGTGTAAGACATACTCAATACTACTTATACATATTTCCTCAATGGAAAGTGTGCCAGCAATCAAGTAAGTACCTAGCTCATCAATCTTTATTATTTTAAACTTCGACCCATTTTCAACCGACTTAAACAAAGGAGGTTCTCAACTCGACTGTATGCTTTTTTGCATGTATGTTACGTTTATTATATGTATGTTATATGATTACTAATATGAAGATATAACTGGAAAATTACTGGAAATTTAAAGATGTGTTTTTAAATTGCGTTTCAAACCACGTAGGTCGTGGTTAGGTTAGAAAAAAGGTTAGTTTATTTTATTGGCAGCTGTTACCTATTTCTTTTTATTCTTAGTGGAGAGAACAGCAGTTGCGATCATTCGGCCCAACCTCCAGTTTGATTTATAGTTGCCTATTTCACGACTGGGTATTGCGTTACGTTTTTTGGTTCAAGCAGTCGCTGTCGGTATTCTCATTAGCTTTGCTTTTTATCATACAAACAAATTGTATGTTTATTTATACGATTTGCCAGCTGATGTTGTTATGATTGACTAGCGACGCTCCGCCGTTTTACCCGCTATTTTACAGAACCTCTACCTTCTTTCGGGATAAATGTAGCCTAACAATTAATCTAGAATATGAGCTACTTCATTACTTTTCATCCAAAAAATGCGTTCAGTTGTTACAGAGGATGGATAGTCCCTCAAATCCATATCATACCTACTTATTTGGTAAGACCAAGAGATTTACAACAGTCCTCAGAGATACAATTAGAAAAAACAATTCCTAGAAGAAACAATTTTGAAAAATGTTATGTTGGTACTGACCTTGAGCCCTGCAGAGATGTAATCTATCTTTTCAAGGTCTGAGTCTGAGTGTATAACTGTCTTCTAAAGATATGAGTGCCTTATTATGTTCAATTCTAGCACTGCTACTGTTAATGGCAGGCGTGACGCTTACCACCAGGACGTTCGTCTTGCTCGTCTCGTCACTGGATTGTTTAAAAAAAAATACATAGTAACAACAGCACACACGGACAGGTCGGTGTGTACTTAACAACAGGTGAAGTTGGCCGACAAACGCAAACTTAGATACACGCGTTAAAGAAATCTGATCTTAATTAAACCTTCCTCTTATTTCCTTATTCTTTTTTAGTGTTGTCCTTCGACACGAGCAGCCTGTGGGTGACGTATACGCAGAAACAGTACAGCGCTCTTCGTGTACAATATAATAAGCCTTTAGGATGCTGACGGGACTGACCAGGTACTGCAGCGCGTCGGGGATGTTTGCCGAGTCCCGAGTGGACTGTTTCTAAACGACCATGCGGAAACGATGCAGATTCCTGGTGCGCAGGGTGCGGGCCAGCTCCAACAGCATCCGAAGAGTTCGCGAGTAGGTTTGACTGTCAGTACATGAACCACTGATGCAGAGTTCATGTACTGACAAATAAGCAAACGACTAAATCTAATGTCTAATTATTATATTTTAATTAAATTTTTAACTAAGTATTAATTGTGATTTTAATTTAATTGTAATAATAATTAATAATAATAATAATAAGAGTGGCGACACCGCGTACCCCGATTCCATGGGTCTAAAACCCCAGAGACCCTGACCCCTGGCTTGCCTTAACCGGCCGTCTGGGGGTGGAAACCGCAAGAGCTAAGAACCTAAGCTCCAGGGTGGAAGTGTTAAAGGGCATAACGCCGCGAGTAGCTCTTAGTGAAAGTGCAGCACACCTCTCGACACCCTAAGCCACCCACGCCAATGTTGCCCCTCCGGTGCCAAGATGCGGCAGCCTCTATGGGGGGCCCATTTAGTGGGTGGCAAGTCATCACCTGCCTAAATATATTTTGAAATGAGACAGGATAAGGCAGGTGCCGTTTCTCATCCCATAGATCAGTACAACTACCCACAAATTGTTCACCTCAATAGCCCTGTTTTTTGTTTTTTATCCTATACTGTACAATAGTTTTACATTCCATTTTATACACATTCTATAGTAATTGTATTTTGTACTCAACAGGGCCTCTTGGTGTTGGTTTCGGCCCCACCAATGCCTCTCAAAGGTCCGGGCTAGACCCGTGAATAAAATTAAATAATAATAATAATTGTTTAATTGTGTTTAATTTTTGTTTTATTTTTAATTATAGTATGTTTTGCTGTTATGACTTAATATGACGAAATAAAATAAAAAAAATTAGATTTAGAATTTTAAAACAAATAAAGTTCAAGGTACATCTCTCATGGTATGAGTAACTAAGGATATATATACAACCATTGCCAGACCCACCCAACTCCAACCTTTGTAAAGCTCCCATCATAACAGCAGCTTATCCTAACTCTCACAAAACATGTCCACCATTATCCCCGTTTATCACATTTGTATGTTTACAGCTGTCACGCCAAAAAGCGTGGACAGCAAATGATTCAATTAGCCTTAAGCCGGGCACAGACATAAACAGTCTTTATTGAATTAGGACCATTGACAAGAAGTTAGGACTAGCTTTGGATGAATAAACTAAAAGTTTCAATAGAACGCCAATTTGTGTTCTTGGTAGATAAATAAATTAAGGTATCCAGAGGGAGATTCTAGTAATTCTAGTAAATGGTTGGTCGACATTCTGTCCTCTTCACTCTACCTTGTCAATCGTTAGAGTGACAGAAATGTTGTAGTTGAGAGTAAAGTCTTTGACCTCCACCCAGGTACGAATTAAAACTTTTGCAGACATAATATTTTCGAATTTACACTAAAATAAGTATTACGTATAAAATGACTTTTAACTATGTTTAAGTTTAAAGTACCTACTCAGTGATACAATATCTTTATGGTTTTACTAGAGGTCCTCTGCGACTTCGTCCGCGTGCGGAAGAAATTCGGACCGCTGCCAAAATTCTCCACTTTAAATCATTCCGAGCAAACTCTACCGACTCTACCGACTCTACCGACTCTACCGACTCTACCGACTCTATCGACTCTACCGACTCTATCGACTCTATCAACTCTACCGACTCACCCCCCCCCCCCCCCAACTTCCCCCTTTGATTGAACTATCCAAATATCAATTTTCATCACTATAACTTAAAAAACAAAGAACTTTCCATACAACAGTCAGTCAGTCAGTCAGTCAGGACAGAGCCTTTTATTAGACAATAGACAATCGTTTAATTGTGGCCAAAATATAAACAAAAAACAATTACATTGAACACAGTAAAGTAAAAAATGATTACAAATGTTGCACGAACATTTGTATACTTACCTACTAAAGGAATTGTAGTAGTGTTTCTAGTTATTATTGCTTTATCGATTTTGATAAAAATACAGTAAGATGATTTCGTAATGTTCTGCTTCGGTAGCTTTGTGGGTGCATTCTGGAGAATGCAAATCGGCATAATGTAGAAAAGGATGCCCTAAGACTCGATTAGTGGCCTTACTTAAGGTAGCAAAGCTAGAGAAGCTCATAATTGTGGTGTATTCTTTACCCTCCTACAACTTACTCACAAGAATTTAATGAATTATGGGGAAGAAAGGTTCTTGAGTGATGACCACGAACCGTAAGAGAAGACGCAGCGTAGGAAGGCCTCCCCTACGAGGACCGACGACATTGTAAAAGTCGCGGGCAACCGGTGGATGCATATAGTGTGGCGGTCTAAGGGGGAGGCCTTCGTTCAGCAGTGGACGTCTCCGGACTGATGAAGTAATTAGTAAACCTGCTAACCATCGGAATAGGTAATGCCGTCTTTTTAACCGATTTCATAAAACGAGGAGGTTCTATGTTGACTCTATGTATGTATTTTTTTTAATGTATGTCCCTACCTTAATTTTTTAACATATTTTTTTTGTTTGAAATGGTCTTCTCTCGATGTGGTCCCATAATAGTTTGAAGTTCAGTTTTTTTAAAGTTACTCGTCTTTTCCTTTGCAAATTTTTAACTATTAAAGACAAAAGACGCATTAACTGAACCGAGGGTACTGTATATTTATTAATAAGGCCCCACGTATTCAAATGCAATGTAGATTCAAAGTATATTTCGTACCGAGGCATATTTTCAATCAAAAATCTCCATATTGCGAAGTTAAGTTCACTCAGTACGCAGGATGTCCCCACCCTCACCACCGTTACGACACACGTATAGTAAACGGAGTAGGATGACTGAAGAACACCAACAAATGACATTCAATAGCTTATTATTGTTTGGTTTTTATTCGAGTTGAGGTGCGCGTCTACTGCGCCGGCATCGGTGAGGACGGAGCGGACGGATTTATTGCTTTTTGTATTGTTTTTTAAGGGTATGCGTGCACTGGATCAGCAAATCCTTGCCAGATACCGGTATTTCCACTGAAGAGAGAAGTGAATAGAACGGAAATGTGGCGGGCCGCGCTAGCCGGCATTAAGTCTATTTAGACTTAATGACAATTCTTCCTATACATGCTTTTTATGCAAGTGAGAATACTCAAAAAGGACAATTTACATAGACTAGTAGGAAACCAAACCATATTGCATCGTAATTAGATTAATTTTAATCTGTCGCAAAATGGCTTTTCGAGCGTTTTACTTCAAATGTGCGACCAATGATTGTAATTTTTTCGTCGTATTTTCTATGCAATTTTGTGTGAAACTGGCGACAGCGGTTTTCCATACAATTTCTTTACAACATTGTTTTGACAGCCGTTCTACCTAAGAAGTAGAACTTTCGCTTTTCTGTGGGTATTTCTGCCGATGACGTCATCCGCAGCGAACGCGCCATTCGGATGTCGATAAATCAGACGTATTTGGATGAAACTCGGAATGGAGATCACTTAATTCCCGGAATAGCATATAGGCGACTTTATATTATCATCTTTATATGCGAAAAATTCGAATGCAGTTGACCATAAACCAGACAGGGTGAACACGATCGTGAAAGCAAACGAGATCACAAGATCACTTTGATCACTTTGAGAACTTTGATAACAAAGTGAGAGAAAATACACGCGATGAATTTAAAAAAAAACACATACGCACACAAACAGGTACAAACACACTTTCGCATTTATAATCTTAGTATAGAGAGTGTGATAAGTATTTACAAATTAGTAAAATGCTCGATGTACGAATTCGTACTTATCATCCCATTTTCCGGACTTGAGTTACTGTAACTCAGGGTGTGACCCCAATCTCGCAGCCTTCTCGGTTTATAGGGTTTTCAACCGTTATTTTATTTCCCTCAATGAAAGGGGGACATTTTAACATGTTAAATGCGCAAAAGCGTTTAAAATTGCTTGCGAGCTTAAAGGCTTATGTTAATGTTATTGCTGTTTGTTTTGGTACATTTTAATATGTACTTCCTATTTTTGAATTGTCTCAAAAACGTTTTCTACGAAAGAACACGTAATAATCAAAAAGGTAATTATACCATTATAAATTGTTGTGACCGTTATCTAAAGCATGTAGGGTCAATTGGGCATGGGATTAAATCTTATTAACTTTTTCTATCTCGCCAAATCTAGATAAAGTTATAAAAGTAGAATAATACAATTATTACTCTAGTAAGATTTTATCACATGCGTTTTCGACTCTACAAAAACATTTGCTTAAATAACTCCTATATATAACCTTTTTTAGGGATGTCTCCGTCAATAATAATTATGAACCGATTAAAAAAAAAAATGTTTGAAGTGTAGAGACTCGAGATGATTCTATAATTATTTAAAGTTTGTGTACTTTTTTCTTTTTTATTTAATCATGGCTCGCGTCCTAGGATTAAGTTAGTTCCACACAAGACAGTGCCGTTGTCAATATTAAGTTTTAACGAGTTTAATAACCGTAGACAGGTTTCATTACACCACCCATAACCGTTACCGTTAATACCTAATGTTGCCATATTTCAAATTAAATTCCACAGGTGAAAACGTTATCGGAGCGATGATAGCCAATTATACTTTGGAAGCTGGATGGGGTGTAATTACTGGGATATAACGTGTCGTTTAGTTTCTTTACTACTAGGTAAAGTTTTGGCAGACGGCTGGCTATAATAGATAATATTAACTGTAACTGAGATATTTCAGCACTGAAAGCATTTTCTAGCAAAATCAAGCCAGTCATGAGTTTCTGAACTGCATTGGGGCCTTATTTTTAAATCTTACGCAAGAGTTGTGCATGCGAGCTGAGCCGACCTTCGCACGGTATTGTTTGGAATAAAGTTCAATATCGTTCGAAAGTTGAGCTCCACTCGCATGCGCAACTTTGCGTACGATTCAAAAATAAGGGCCCTGGCGCATGCGAAGATTTTCTTGGCGAATGCTGATGCTGCGCCATTCCTATTGTATCGATAACATTAACATAATATACAGGATGTGTGTGGGATGTGTATAGTGAATACCCTACATGCAGCTAAGAGACATCGTCCTGGTACAGAAAAAAACTATGAAAGTCTGTATTTAAAAATCAATTGTATTGCAAGACTAACCTTGCAAAAACTCGAAAATGGCTCAACCGATTTTTTTAAGTTTTTGTTTGCCATAATACTGGGTTGGATTAGGAAAATATTTTACGTGGTGCGGGTCGAATTTTGTCAGTAAACGTTCTGTACTATAATTAGAATACTACCACACGACCCCTTATTTGTTTTTACGGTAAAATTGCTCACGGTGCGATCCTGATTACGCCTGAGTGGTTTTAGTTACGTACTTCACAAAACGTCAAGGCAAATAAAAAAAACTTTGGTAAGTAACTACTTTATCTGGACTTGGGTATGTCCTTAAATTGCAACCAGACCCACCGGAGGACGGGCAGCAGCGTCCTTTTGGTTAACGGTGGTGAGCATTCTGCGATACCCAAGGCGCCTGCCAAGCGTGGGGATTATGGCAACACCCCCTTAGGGGAGGCCTCGTCCACCAGTGATGTATGGCTGATGACGTAAAGTAACTACTTATTTTACTTTGTTTCTTTCTTTTAGTTTTTCTTCTTTACTTGTTAGGACGTCCGCTGTAAGCTATAACTTCATGTGAAAATTTGGGGTCATTATAAATTCGCCACACTTTAAAAATTCAACTAGATAGGCACGCACTTATTACCACAGAAAAGCGAAGGTACTCTTAGGTCTTATTACAGTACAAAATATACATTTTTGCATGTATGGCAGAAAGAGAAGAATAGGCTAGATGACTGGTTTTTTTTAATTGTCCTATCTAAATGTGGCCCATATATATCGCTGATTAATGAAAAGAAAATTAAAATCTGATAAAAAATAAGCAAGTTATAAGCATTTTAATATAATGCTACACAGAGAGGCGAAACAGCAAATCGTGACGTCACTTGTCAGGACGCCATATAAATTCTATTCTGACAAGTAAGGCGTGACGTAATTTTTTGTTTTGTGGGAAAGGGACAGAATTGTCTCTAACAAAAACTTTAAACGCTCATATATCAGAACATTATTAACCGATTTAAATAATGTTTTCAATTACCATAATAGTTTGGTAATTGATAATATAGATTCACTTAAATTCTTCATCAAAGTTATTGGTTTCAACGATTTAAACATCAGTCATCTAGCCTATTGTCTGCGTAGGCTTAATGACAGGATTTCATTGAGCCACCGTAACCGAACCATGAAAAACGTTGTTGGTTATATTATGGGTATGGTGGCGCGGCGTCGCCAGGGTTCACGAATTAGCGCTCCACCGCCACTGTGTCGGTCTCGCGCTAATTCGTGAACCCTCGTTAGATTGTTTAACGTTGGGGTGAAAATTAGTAGCGTTATATTTGCCTTAATATTTTGAATAGAGATGTCACTCGATTACCAATGAAATAAATTTTAAGATAGGCATACTTTTTACAATTATCGATTTTTATAGTAGGTAAGTACTTAATCTGTTGGAAAATATTAAATACACATTTAAAGTTGTTAACGAGGACTGAACGGGGTAGAAAATTATGCGGTAAAAAGTATTCATTTTATATATTTTAATACACGGAAAATTGTGTTGCGATTTCATCTTTCATCTTCAGTTCTTCCTTTGAAAGTTTTAATTAGGTTTATGCTCTACGTAAGAATCTTCGGCTTCCTTTTCCTTTTTAAAAAATCATCAACTTTGTCGTCGGTGCCACTCAATCACAACAGAAGCCAGTCCAAAAGTAGAATTCGGCAAAGTTTAATACGGTCATGGCCACGAGCGGACCTGATGGCTCTGTCACGACATTTGTTCCCAATCTCAGTACACAAAGTTTAAAGTATTTCGAGTCTCGGACGTCAACTTCATCATAAACATTGTTAGCACGTCCAGACTCTGAAATCTAGGTCAAACTTTAACATCTAGGACAGTGCTTGTATTAATAGTCTTCATTCTTCCATGGGCCGGCTCATCCGTCTTCGGCGGTGACATTAGGTAGACCATTACGGGATTGAGAGGATTCCACGCCAGAGTTTGGTATGCCAATAATGTGCTTTTTATTGCCACTTCATAATTTTCTAGTTTTATTGCCTGATATTGTGCGAGGGAAATTTCAGGGGTCGTAAACAACGATCGGATGTAATTTGCTTTTCAAAACAATAATTTGTAAGCGCTTTATTATTTCGGTTAAGAGTTCCGAACCCATAAACGGGAAGCGATAATAATTTGTGCTTTTATTTTGTCACCTCTGTGGCACCTAAAACTTAGTAATAGTAAACTTAGTATCAAGGTACTCTACTCGGACAAAAACAAAAAGTAAAATGAAATTGTACAAGAGTTTAATTTAACTAATAGTCGTAAAACATTGCAAATCCTATTTATTGATTTTTAAAAAAAAATGAAATCAGACTCCATTTATTTATCTTATAAGTCCGCGAAGTTTTGGGAAATACTTCAGCTGTAATTTAATTTTCCTATTATAGACGTACACTTTATATTGTAAAGCCTATATATTTTTTGTTAAATAATAAAATGTTGGTATTTTTCCTTTCCCCTTAAAAAGGTAATGAAGGCAATTTTCTCAGAAAGGCGTTTAATGATTCAGCATTTAACTGCCTCAATTTATTTGGAAAAGAACGAAGCTTTGTCAATTTATAACCAAGAATATGTTTATAAAGATTTATGCGACGAAGTTAACAATGAAACACTTTTTAATAAGGTTTTACAAATAATTATAGAAAAAACTTATTCATTATAATTATATCATGGCGAAAACGTTACACAGCATTTCAAAAGAAAATCGTAATTCTATGACTAAGTAACAACTAAAAGTTAAACAAGTTAATTAAGTTTAAATACAAGTAATTCTTCTCAGTGGAGTGTGAAAAGCTTGAATTTTCTTGAAAACAATTCACGCTTCAAGAGTTTTATAATAAAGATTATCTTTTACAGACTCGATATTTTGAAAATCTTATCTATGAAATAGAATATCTAAGCTCAATCCCAATTGAGTTTAAATTAAAGTTCGAGTAGAATTTTCCTTATTTATCAAAGTGTAATTTAAACGCGATGCAAATAAAACTAATTCAATCTCGGGTAAGGGTCTGGTTGCTTACAGAGGAATCGTGATCAAGTAAATTGGAGAGGGTTCTTGAAATGTGTAATAGGTACAATTATAGGCATCGTCCCTTTAAATACGGAAGTTAACCGAACGGGTAACTAATGAGATTAATCTAACTATATCGGAAAGTACTATCCACTATTATTGTTACTATTAGCCAGCGACGATTATAATGCCTAGACGACGGGCAGAACGTTCAAAATAAACAAGTCAACACAATCAAGGATACCTAGCAAAAAGTATGCCGGAAAATAGAGATAGCAAATATAATTACTGCGTGACAAAAAAGAGAACACATGTTTTTGTCTGTTGGTCTCGAATCTCGAACAATCACGAGCATTGCCGAAGAATTTCCGTCTCTCTGTCTCGTAACATTACGATCGCCTCAAAATGGCGATTAACCTTACATACCTATGTATTGAAATTAATTGCAGTTGTGATAAAATACAGTAATTAATATGTATTTACTTGTGGAATGTGATCCCCAAATTTTTATTGCGAATATTAGTAGTGTTCTTACACTTGGGGAGTGCACAAGAAGGCATAATTTGGATTTATTTGTATTGTTCTATCGTACCGCTTGCATGTCGCAAAGACAGAGTATGACTGACGCGAGTGGAGAGCTGGCGCTCAACATGTAATCTTCAAAATCCGTGCGCTATTTCCCGTCCATTCATTTTATCATTGTCGCTGCTATTACTCGTAACTATACTTTAGCCACTTATTTTGACAACCTTCTGGAACAGTATTAGCAAGATCATTCTGGTTGTCCAGTTGGAACAAGACACGTCTTACAATGCAGGTCGTCCAAAGATTCAACACGAATATTTCCAAAAAAAACGTTGGCTTTTCGTTTAGGGTAATTATCGCGAAGAAACCAGCGCGATTTCCGGAGATGAAATTAAGTAGATGTTATGTGAGTTCGTCATTCGCACCGGGGCTATTTTGTGGAATTTAGTTCAATCGCCGTTCAAGACTCTAATCATTAGGCATACAATGTGGTCGATTCTGACGGTTTTAGTTGACAGTTCTAAACTAATTAAAATATTGCTGTCACGTTTTTTACTAGGCATGTTAGCTAAGGACAGCAATACTTTAGTTCGTTTATAACTGTCAACTAAAACCGTCAGAATCGACCACAATGTATTCCTGTGCCATGACTGAAATCAGTATAGTTGTGTAGTGGTGTAGATACCAAAAAACTGCCTAAAATCATCAATTGATGCCAAAATTCACATTTGTAATTATTGGACTAGAAAGAGGCAGTACCATAGGCATTTATAACTTTATTTCGGCCAAATTATCCATAAGTACAGTGTTAGTATATTATTTTAGTAGTAGTTGTAGTAGTAAGTAAAATCAATAATAATTACATTATTTAATAAGTCTTATTATGAATGATGAGTTCATAATGAGATTATTCTATCCTAGATTGTCCTAAAACTACTACCATTTGGAGAAAACTATTCAACCAAACACAAATGATGAAAAGGGGTAGTCACAGGCAAAAGAGGTCAATCGTGTCTCAGTCAAAGTCAAGGCAACACGTGTAATTTCCAAATTAAATCAACACTTAACTTTGTTAGTAGCGTTTCAATCAACTCACAGATTTCCGGAATCAGGCCACGCAAGATCTACACGCTTACACTAAGTTTTATAACTTTTGCCTAAAAGTTACGTCTAACCAGGAGTTTATGTACGAGTTTGTCATGTTTACATTTAAGATATTTTATTCCATGGTACGCTACGACTTAAAATCAAGAGAGCAAATCAAAGCAAACATTTCATTGTGTTATACTTATTTATATTAGAAATTCTAATAGCATGCATACTTATGGGAAATAGAGTGTGATTGTTTTTAGAACTTGTGATATATTCACGGAAGAGATGATAATTTTATAGAGATGCCCGGAGACTTCCGGCGGGTTCAGTTTTAGTGAAGCTATTACTTGTAAAAAAGCTGTAGATTTACATGTTACAACCAAGAGATAATGTATTTTCATCACACTTACTCGTAAAGTGGATCTTATTACATCGGTTTTAGGCTCATAATCCAAGCCATTACGCACGCGTGCTTTTTACTTTACATTACGGCACTTGTGCTATAATAGGTATAACCCGGTAAAGTCAAGTTTGTACGTGACTGCAATTAGACGTATGTATACGAAACACTCTTAATATAGCCGGGTAATACTTACTGTTTTTTTGTAATACCAATAAAGAGTTCTTATGCCGCTGAAGTAAATGTCAACCTGCGCGCGCATTGCTGATTTGGGCGCCATTTTCCGCAAATGTTTGTTGATGTTTTCGCTGTGTGGTTGATTATTATCAAAAAAAGTTTGTTTTGTCCTCGCAAGTGTGATGAAAACAGTCGTATGAAACTCTTGTGCTATGTTAATCATTACACTCTCGACTTCCTTATCGCGCTCGTCTTTGGCTCGCGCGCATAATACCGCCTCTAGTGTAATGACCAACATAGCACACTTGTATCATAATGTACTATTATGTAATCAGTTCACAATTCTGGCACGGCTACTATTATGGGCAGTCGTGACGCTTACCACGGCAAACGACTCCGACGACGAGGCAAACGTCTCGTTAATCACGTCACACCATTGCATAAAAAAATTGTGATCTATTTTTATACACAACTACCAAACACATTCGACATTTAGTAAAAATCGACCGTTTACTCGACAACCGCACGCAAATTTCGACTGTGGTGATTTTTCAGCTGCATATAAAATGCACATACAATTGAATCAATCGCTGAGTTTTTGCGGATCTCGTTAGAATATTATCTCTGTGTATATATTATTTTTATGTGTCTATATGTTGTTTACCTACCGTAATGTTCAGCCTTGGACTCTCGGGGATTTTCACAGAGTGATCAGAATATATTCGCTAGGAAGTTTTCCATTAATATTTCTGCAGCCTTGTAGTATTTAATATGTTTCTGTGGTTTCGGTTCAATTTAATTAGGAAGGAGCTCAATTTGTATGTTTAATCTTAAGTAGGTAAGTATATAATTATGTATCTCGTCGTCAGCCATAAAACGTCCACTGCTGGACGAAGGCCTCCCAATAGGGGGGTGTTGCCATAATCCCCACGCTTGGCAGGCGGCTTGGGGATCGCAGATTGCTCACCACCGTTAACCAAAAGGACGCTGCTGCCCGTCCTCCGGTGGGTCTGGTTGCAGTTTATGTATCTCATATTAGCCATTTTATCATTTTACTACATAGATAGCCAGTTCTTACAAGTAAGTATGTATTTAGGAAAAAAATCTATCTGGTTTCCATAATACAAGCTTTGCTTAGTATGGGGCTAGATGGCGCTGTGTGTGATAAATGTCCCCCCAATACTTACTTACTTACTTATAATTTTCGCACAAAGTTTGTATGTATATAAGTACTTACGGGTTATTCACCAACTCGACACGAGAGGCTGGGCACGCGCGTGTCCAGTTAGTGAAACTCAAAATAGGTATTACTTGTTATTTCTAATATATTTTATATATAATATACGACGAATATTCGAATATTCGACGAATTTTCGACGAATAATGTTTTCGCATTAGGATTTAATTTTAAATATCTAGTATTTTGTATGTTTAGATACTTAGTTCGTTTAAAATAAAATTTCTAATATACGTAAATATAATATATTTTATTATTATTTTGGCTGGATACTGCCAAATGCCAGAGAAGCTATGGACGAAAATCACCATTGGCTGAGTCCCGTAGGTTAAATTGCCGCAAGGGTGCCTCCCTTGCGGCAATTTAACCTACGGGACTTGGAAGGAGTTGGAAAGAAGAGCTTAATGCTCATAAAAAATATTAACCCTCAATAACAGAAAAAAATGGTAGGGAGGACTCTATTCAGGAATGAGCCAAGATGTCTTTTTAACTTTAAAAACAAAAAATTCTAAATTTTACAGTATTACATTATTTTTAAATACTACAGTCACAAGTCTGCAGGCTTTTAGGTCAAATCTTATAAGAGCTAAGCTTGGCAGCTAGAATTATTTTATACCAGCACTTAAGCTGGATTACAGAGAGAAGTTGTTAAGTGTCACGGCAATCCCAAATAGCTTAAACATTTCTCGAACAGGTGTCTACGAAAATCTTAAGTTGCCAAGGTAGACTACACAACATTTCTAAGCGCCAGAAGATTAATAGTTCTCGCTGTAAATAGGTACGTAGCGGAGGGTGCTAGCTTTAGTCAGCGGTTTCGCTCATAATCTAAGTTCACAGTAAGAATAAAAATCATCAACAACCCAATAAAAGAATAACAACCCTACTTAATAATAATAATTATAAAGGCGAAAATAACTGTCTATTTGTAGCGATTTCACGGCTGAACGACTGAATGGATCTTAATAAAATTTTATGAGGAAAAGAGGTTTTTTTTAATTTTTGATTTAGGCTTTTTTGGAATGTATGTCCATAGGATACTTTGTTACGCAAAAATAAATGTATTTGTTAAAAAATTCTGGAAAAAAAAACGAAAATAATAGGACATTTTGGCGCTGACAGAATGCATCACAGAATAGAACGCAGTAACTCATTAGGATCGCAGTTAAGATTGTAAATTTAGTGTTTTTTGTGGTAGGACTTCTTGCTTTCATTTTGTTTATCAATTCCGAAGCTAGTCAAGTTTCGTCCCGTATAGTGGAAGACTGAGACTTACATGAATATACTTTCAAGTGTATTCTACAAACCAATCAACAACTAACAGAATGTACATAAGGTACGTGCGTCGACATATTTACAGTAGACAGGTGATATCTATACAGCTCCAAAAGCTCTCCCTGATCTAATGTGCCGTAAGTGAGTTATAGTTACCGATTCTTCGCCTTACTTACATAATCTCGCGTAAAGCCGTGAGGGAAATCAGCTTTTCAGGCATTCAAGAGCTTTATGACTCGAAATGCTTAAGGAAATCGCTACCGGCATTGGATCTAGGAAAAATAGCTCGTAGTCGTACCCTACTTGTGACTTTAATAGGGTTCTGTCTGTTTACGTTGATATCACAATATTCTCGAGCAATAATAACTTATACTTAAAGTAAACTACCTTAAAAGAAAGAATATATAATTCTATTAATTTAATTATACTAAAAATAATATAATTATTTATAATAAAATAATAATTAAACCTATATAAAATAATAATAAAAAATATGAAATTGGTAAATACCCTTTTCAAGATAAATATATTAATTTATCATAACGATAACCAAACAATAAATAATATATTCTTATTCTTATTCTTAAACAGAAAACTTTTGAGAAGAAATTTGTTTGAGTACAGGCTAAATATAATTAGAATTCTAGGAATGTTTTATGAAGTCAATTATTTATTCGATGTTGTTATTGAAAAACAAAAACAAGATGATGTGAAATATGTATTATTTTATTTAAGTTGTAGGTTATATTATAAGCTAAAAGCACCTATCTTCATGATTCCGATAACTAAAACATACCTATTTACTTTTTGCATCAGCATTAAACAATTTGAATATAAAGTCAAAGTCAAAGTCAAAATTGTTTATTGCACATTATGCTGCTTATGTTACTTACATTACTAACATAATGACCCAAATGAGGGTATGGCAATTTAGTGTGGAGCGGTCCGATCTGTTTTTTGTTCTGTCTTCATAAAGTTTTGTCGATAAGAAAGTCTTGTATGGAATAATAGTTTTTTTTATTAGCAAGTAAAATAAATATAAATAAATAAAATAAAATAAAATTGCAGGACATTTTTCACACAGCGCCATCTAGCCCCAAACTTTGCTTAGCTTGTAATATGGAAACTAGATAGCTGATAGAATACTTACATAATGTTATTTTTTTTGTATATACATACTAATAATACATACTACACCCAGACATAGAACAAACATTTATGTTCGTCACATAAATGTTTGCCTTTGGTGGGGATCAAACCCACGCCCTACAGCTCTGAAGGCAGACACACTACCAACTGAGCTATATGGCAGTCAAATATAGTGAGCGTCTATCGATTCTTAAACCAAACTTTCTGCCAAAATACAAGACTAGGTTTACTTGCAAATCATCTGTCATGATGGCCCGCAATAATACACGTTTTACGACCTTCTTCGTTACGTTACGCACAGTTAACCCCCTTTTTTGAACGTAAACAAACGTATCTACAGGCAAGCGTAAACGTTTATAGTTAGAATGGATCTTTTACGGCTAGATTCTTGCGCGATTGCATTTTTACGCTGCGTTTCTCTAGTTTTATTTGTTTGTATAAAATTGCAGTACTTGCCTCTAAATTAAAATTATGGTGTTAGGCAGGCAATAGCCATTTATTCGGCCAATCGATTAAGCATTGCCAAAAAATATGGAAATGCCGTAAGTTTGCTACGTCATGTTAGTTAGTGGGCCATTAACCATTTATTATCACAAGATGTAAATAATTACATTTTAGGTAATACTTTTTGTAGATTAGGTTTTTGTAGATAGTTGTATTTTTTTTTCTAGTTCTGTTTATTGCTAAAATACATACATAATATTAACTAATTCACTTTTGCTAATAGAACGGAGCCTCATTAATTATTAAGGTTTCATTATAGATTGTAATGAAAGTTACCGTAAGGTTTACCACGGTATTAGAATAAATTTAATTAAGTTCCTTAGGCGGTTGTCCTAAATTTTCATATTTTGGTAATAAATATTAAAATAAGCACTTGTAATAGCTCTTAAAGTTTTGAAATTAAACGAAGAAAATATCCTATTTCGAATAGTAATTTATTTTCAATTTATTCATTAAACTTCAAAATTAAAACGGTTGCTGGTTATGGATTCAGGAATAAAAGTTTTTGGTTAGGTATAGGTAAAATAATAATATAATCTAAATAAATCTAAATATTAATATAGTTCATATTTACGTTGGTAAATGCTTTTGAAATATAAATAATGGGATACTTAATGGGTTCTAATCCAAACCAAACATGGCAGTCAAACGCAAGCCTATATAGTAATAATAAAAAAAAAACATTGCAGTAGCTGCTAGGCTGCTACTATAGGAAATACTGAAAGAGATATGGAAAAACTATCAAGTTACGAGTCGTGCTTGTCACATAACTGTGGAACCTAACTGTTAAGAGTTCCAAATGAATGTTATTCATTTAAAACATAGCTATGTAGGGTTAGTTCTAATCAGTTAGCATCCTTTTAAAGGCATATTCTTTATATCAAAACAAACTACTTTTACTATGGGGCCAACATTGAAATCACGAAAAAATTATCAACTGTTCCATGCAAAAAGTTCATCGACCACGGGCAAAATGTATGGAACAGCTGATATTATTTTCGCGATTTCAGTAGTGGGCCAATAGTAAAATTTGTTTGTTTTGATGTACTGAATATGCCCTTAAAAGGATGCTAACTGATTAGAACTAGCCCTGTATAATCACTTGACCAGCTTCTGTTCTATACCAAAAGTTTGATTCGGTCATATACTTGCCTCCTCTCATCGGCGAGAAGTTGACAGATTCTAATTTACTTAGACGAAGTAAAGGCCCTGGGGCCTTATTTTTGAATCGTCCGCATCAAGCGGAGCCGACCTTCGAACGATATTATTTGAAATAAGGATCAATATCGTTCTTAAGTTGGCTCCACTCGCATGCGCAACTCTTGCGTGCGATTCAAAAATAAGGCCACAGGACATTTCCTATAAGCAGGTCTAGCGATTGAGTTGATACAATCAGGTTCGGAATTTTTTTTATTTTCCGAAACTCCTTAAATCAACTAGGCCAAGATGTCATAAACTGAGTTTTATATTTCTTGTAACCTATTAGATTCTGCTAAGTTATGATACATTTTTATGTACTTTTTTATGTGGTTTCTTATTTGGTATGGCTTAACTAAGTATTGTTTCAACTACACCTCTTTGTATTAAAACTCATTACAGAAAAAAACCTCTGCTTACAGACTGTAGCACCAAGGTATTTAATGGAAATTCTGAAACAGGTCAAGCAATTGTATACTTAGTAATCATTTATTTAATTAAAATAGCAAATTACATAGTAAGTCACTCACGTCGGGCGCGTGATCGAATCTGACGGTAGATATAGATAGAAATTGGCCTATATCCATAGCCGAGATAAGGAATTAAGCCCGTGATACCGTGATAATGACAAATTAAATAAACATCCATAATTTCATCATCATCAATATCTACGCCCTTCTTTATCCCTTCCCATAAGCCTTTCGCTTGGTATGCCATCTGCGCCTCGATCCTGTACTAATCTGTGCTGTGTGGCGCTTTGTGAACAATATCCAACGTTTTTTTTTATTCAGGGTCCCTAGAATTCCAAAAACCCATGATTGTTAGGTTTAGCTGCCGACGCTACGCGACCGTGTATTTTAACGCACCGTAATACGGTTCGTTAGGGGATTGGATTTAAAACCCTGTTTTAAACTATCACGGTTGTTAATTACATTTCTATGAAATACTTATACATATCTATGATTTATATATTTTTTGTTTTTCTTTCGTTTCACAACATAATAACGGTAAATATCCCGTAAATAAATCATAGAAATGAGATTGGATTTACATGTCATGAGTACGGACCCTGGCCTGTTCCAATTTAGCACACGTAAATTACGTACAAGTATCACGTACGAAGTGTTTATCAGTTTTTGCGTTGGAATTGTGCAAAATGAACAACATTTTACTCCGAAAATTATGAAAACTGAAGGTTTTGCGCCTCGCATAAATGTGTCACAATTCCCAGATTGCGCCTCGACGTGCGAGAGTTAATTTATCATACCATTATTTATATTTAGCTTCACCTATCTGTTATTTTCCGGTCTTTCACTGTCATTTAAATATAAAGAAAGTAATACCGGTTTGTGAAACGAATTCTCAATTTCGTGCTGTTTGTAGAAAACAATTTATTGTGAATGTCGAATTCTTTATGTAATATTACTTTTACACGGTTTTTTTATTGCGATTGAATTGAAAATGAAAAATGTTTTTGCATTAAAATACAAGATTTAAACAAAAAATGTGGAGGCCTTCTTTTAAGAGAGAGAGAGTGCGTGTGTTTAAGAGAAAGTGTGTGACGCGTGTGTGTGTGTGTGTGTGTGTGTGTGTGTGTGTGTGTGTGAGTGTGTGTGTGTGTGTGTGTGGGAGAGAGAGATAGAGAGAGATAGAGATGGTGTGTGTGCGTGAGAGAGAGAGAGAGAGAGAGATAGGGAACGGGGGTGTTTATTTATGTGTTAATGAACTTGTATAGAATTGAATTTATTTATTGAGGCAACATAACTTAACCCAATACAAATGACAAAATGTATCAATGCCCACACAGGTGAACATAATGGTCTAAGATTATTTTTATTAGTTTTAAGATTATGGATTAAGTAAATTTTCTATGGTTTTAAGCAGCCTATTATGTTTATTTTATTTGTTTACAGTCAAATAATGTTCTGTGATATATTGAACAGATTTGATGATGCTATATTTTTATCAATTACTAGAGGTCGCACCACGACTCCCTGCGTGTAAGAAATAAATTTACCCCGCTCCCAAATTACTTCTATATCGCTGGGTAATTCACTTATTTTATCAATGTACATGTACACCCCTTTAAATCAACCCAACCCAAATTGACAATACTAATTATTATAATATAATTATATTCAAAACAAAGAACTATGCATACAAAGTTTCATCCGGCTTTTCACCCCCTTAAGTAGAAAGTAGGTGTTTTTTTAAATACTGTTTTTTATTTTGAATGAACTGTGTAAATACCAATTTTCGTCAATTGATCACTAAAGCAAAGAAGTTTCTGTACAAAGTTTCATCCATCTCCCTATGGACCATATTTGGAAGCGGTGCGAATATATCCATACGCGGACGATGTCACTGGGCGACCTCAACTATTTCTATAACAACATCTGGCAAGACATCAAGATAAAATGTATACGGGACCACCTATGAAGTATGGCCTATTAAACAATAAAAGAATCATCAGAATCAATTTATAATTGGCGGAGTAATCGCGTAACAAACATACAAACAGAACATAGTCAAATTAAGGCTTGTATTTTCCAAATTTGCCCCACGCAAAATCAAATTTATTTAGTCAAATTACTATATTTAAAGCCCAATAATACAAAATGTTATAGAAGAACATCCGTCTTAGTAACTTTTGTGGATGAAAACACGATTGATTATACTTTCCTCGATAGAAAAAAATACCGAAACAGTGTCTGTTTTTAAACCATTTTCAGTTTTATGTCCTAATTACAGCTCATAGTCACATAAAAAAAATATGTATTATAAGTTAATAGTATATTGGAGAGCATTCTGTGGTTTAAAAGTTATTAATTTCTATACTTTTCAAGTAATCGGAATCGGATCGAAAATCTTCAAAAATCGAAGTTACACGCACGAATCTGCGTAACCGCCATATTTTTGCTCCGCTAAATGTGACCCTACCTGACACAGCTTTAGACTAATGATTGATCACATTAAAAAATGTGCTTGAAACGTGGAATACCCGGCCTTAAGAACCTCCTTTTTTGAATTTGGTCGAAATATGAACTGCGCATTTATAGTCCAATTTTCCTACAATGTTTTTTGACGTTTATAAAACCGAAAAAATGTTGTCCCTATTTTGACCCAAATCAAAAGATAACATAAATTCCAACACGCTTTGTTCTAAGCCAGGTTTCAAGGCAAGGCCAGGCCAGTCATAACGATGTCTAGCAGATTTAGATCTAGGGAATTGTCACGGAAAGTAAGAAATTGAAATGATACCCTCTGTGATAACCCGATTTGATAAGGGTTTAAAACTAGGAAGGTTGTTGTGGAAGCACTCTACTGCAGAGTCCGCCTGGGGAAGTACCACACCTTTGCCAGTTATTCAAACGCCAAGCAGTAGTGTGCAAGCATTACGGTGTTCTGGTTTGAAGGGCTATGTTACCAGAGAAATTACTGGGTATGGAGAGATTTAATATCTGATATCTCAGGGTGACAATTCTGGCACTGCTACTGTTAGTGGCAGGCGAGACGCTTACCACCAGGCGAACGTCTTGCTCGTGTCGTCACTAGATGTATTAAAAAAAAACCTGTGTATATGATAATGTCCTAAGCTTTCGCCAATAAGTCTGTTGAATTATTTCTAGTTACTACCCCATTTTCTTTTCAAATTTTGTGGTATAAAGTGGAATGATAAAAGTTAATTAAAATATAACTTTATCCGAGTAGCATGCGAATAATTACAGAATAATTATAATAATAATTAGACCTTAGTCAATTTTCAAAGATTTCACAGAACAAATATATTTTAACGTTGAATAATTTTTCTCTTGGCATTTTTGAACCGTGACAAGACAAGAACTTATTATTTGATTTCCGTCAGGCTGTCTCATTAGAATATTCAGGAAATTACGATAAATATTTTATGTACAAAGACTTTCTAAGAATACCTTCTTGAAACTCATTTAACTTTCGTGATTGTTAGGTATTTAATTGTTTATTTTAACAGCACAGCTACTGCATACTGCATACTGCTATGAACAGCACAGCGATATAAGTACGTTTAAATCCCCTGGTACACCCAGTTATCTTGAGGTGGACTACGGGATGAAAAAAATACCCCTGGTACACCCAGGTGAACAGTGTAGGTGGACCACGGGCAGGGACCGGTTTAATTTTGTTCTAATCAATACATTCAAAGCTATATATCAAACAGATCCTTATGTGTCTCCTTCTAGAGTCAGAAACTAGTTAGGTATACTACCAATTAGTATAATTTTCACTATATACAAACGTGCTTCGTATTTCTCAGAACAAGCACAACATTGTTTCAGATTCAATAGAACCCATTGAAATAGCAGTTAGCAGTCAGGTGCGTTATTGATAACAAGGAGCTATTAATTATAGCTGTGAATTTCATAATAACTGTTAGAACGCGATGGGATCACATTTCGAGCTGTTTATTGCGATCCGATCGTCTGGATCAATATAAAGATTGCTACGATTTATGGCACGTACAAGCGTTGCATGCTCTGCAACGAAGAAGCTGCGATATAATTCATGTATCTGTTACGAGTATATTGGATCATAGCAATTCTTAGATTGAATCAGTAAGTACTTATTGATTTGCATTATGTGTGCAAAGGTAAATTAGTATGAAAAGAGTTATTCTAATGTTAATTGAGTTGACTGCTATGAAAAGCACAGCAAAATAATTTATTTTCTGACTACAAGATAAACTTACACATTCTCACATTAAATTCGGTCGGGTTTTTGGTTCGTTCGTTCTTATAATCTAGGTGTCTTCAAGTCGCGAGTGTATCGGTTTCTTCTAGGCAAGCGTGCTCTATCGTAGACTGCATCTTCGTTTAACATCGGACAAGATGGCTGTCAAACACAAGCCTATAAAGAATAAATAAAATAAAATAAACTTGCAGTTATACTATTGCCATGTGTGGATTGTATCGCGTTGTAATACAACGAGCAAAACGACAGACTTAGCACAGAGTTCTAATATTAAAAGTTTGTGAAGCTCAGTGCGCCCTTGCCTTAATAAACTTTGATGCATGGTAGTGCAACGTACTTCGTCGTCAGCCATAAAACGTCCACTGCTGGACGAAGGCCTGTCCCTTAAAGGGAGGTGTTGCCACGTCATCACAATTATAGGTGGAATACGAGAAAATAGCAAGTCATAGTAAGATTGCTAGTGATTGAAAGTATCATCTACAATCATCATCAGCCTCTGCTGGAGTCAGATGCTATCAGTCAACGTCCACTGCTGGACGAAGGCCTCCCCCTTAATAGAGGGGTGTTGCCATAATCCCCACGCTTGGCAGGCGGCTTGGGGTTCGCAGAATGGTCACCACCGTTAACCAAGAGGACGCTGCTGCCCGTCCTCCGGTGGGTCTGGTTGCAGTTTAAAGACATACCCAGGTCCACCAGGAAACGTACTTAACGAAGCTTTAATGAAGTGATTATGAAATATACGGGAGATTTAAATATTTATATTTATGAATCGACAATGTTATGCTATAGGTAATTGTTAGGCACTGTTTTGTATGTTAGAATTGACTGTGTTACTTGCTTTATTTTCATTGTTGGGCTCACTAACATTTAAGGTAAGAGGTATTACAAGAAAGGATATTATGACCTATGGATTGGGTTATAAAGAATTTTATAAAATTTTAATTCAATAGCAGCAATATTAAATTTGAAAACCTAACATTTTATACTATACGACATCATATAGCAAAGTTGTTCACGCGTATTTTCGTCGTGCGTCTTTTTTCGCTTGTTTATTATGTACGTAGATAAAGTTCTTCAAAACATTTCCCATACGCCGCTGGCCTAGGTGAACAAATTTCCCATACCTCTGTGTATGAAAAAGGCCAAAATGACACATGCCTTTAGCAGTTTCTGAACCTGTGTCAATAATGTTGAAATGCTTTTGTGCCCGCGCCTTAAAGTCGGGTTTTTAACACGAAAAAAAAGCGGGTTAGATGATAAAATACTTTTAAGCGCACTCTTTTAGTTTACATATCATCATCATCATCATAATTAGCCTCTCATAGTCCACTGCTGGACATTGCTCTCTCCCAAGGTACGCCAGTCGATGATCTTTAGCTATTCGCTTCCGACCACTGACAGCTTTCCTACGTACATCGTCACTCCATCGAGTCTCAGGGCGTTCTACACTTATATTTTGACCCCAAAAGTAGATCGAAGATATATAACGTAGAGTTATAACGTGGGTTTTATTAAACAATTTTTTTTTTTTGTCTACTCATCACGATCATACATAGTTTGTATTGGCCTCATGCCAGGTATTATTAGATACAGGTTCCGAAAAGTAGATAAACATTTTTGAATATCTGTATGTAGAGTAACAAACAGTTAGCTAACCGACTGCGGTTAATTAACGTATTTAATTAGGGTGGGTACACGCTACAAACAGTATTTAAATTTACCTACTGGTGCTGCAAATTTCCGATAGCTAATATGGCATTTAATTTTCGTGCTTTTGAAAAGCCTGATTTGTGCTTAATTATTTTATATTTTGGTACACGTAATTATTTAATTGTGTAATATTTGTTGTGGTTTCGTTTTGAAACCAAATTGGTTTGCGGGCTACATTTTAAAGATAGCACAGTATCATTTTGATAACTTGGTTTGGCCTGAAGAGAAAAAAACGTGCAACATTATGTTACTTTATTATGAAAACTGACGTGGGTTTGACACATTTTTGCACCGCACGAGACGATTCCAGTGATGAAGAGCTCCAGAGAGCGCCGGCGCAGCACGACACTCTACCCGCCTCCACCCCCTCGCCTGCAGAGCAACCGCTGTCATCACGCGCGCGACGCGCAGCGGCCCGCAGTGCTAAGCATATTACTTACTCTATGGTGCTAAGCAGGACGCAGCTGCACGCACGTCGGGCTCTGTTTTCACTCTTTGAAAAAGGTCACCGGATGTGATCGAAACTATAGTCGGAGTATCCGATTTAATTAAACGTGAGTATTCCCGTATAAATTAAACAAAAATTATGTTACTTATTTATTTTCTGTTATTTTATTTATTTTATTTTTATTTAACGTAGTAAATACCTAAATATGTGTATTTTTTATGTAAGGAGAAAACTAGATGAAAAAGGTTTGTTTTATTTTTAAGAAAAATAAATAAATCTAACATTCTATTAAACAGTTATTTAATAGAACTTCGCATGTATACTTGGACTATCTGCGCATTTGACGAAATGCGTGTTGACGAACTGTGAGTTGGGCGAAATGCGTATTGATTGGACCAAGTCAAATTAGACCGTTAGCGTAGCTACCAATGGTAAACGTGGAGTAAGGCATCCACTGTTAGACTCAAGCGACTACCTGCAAAACTAAAGCCTCGTTTTTTTATCTTACATTAAAAAGATTAAAACCAAAGATAATATTATATTTGAAACATAGTTAAAATAAAAATATATAATTTATGACTTCTGGGAAATATCTTTTAATTTTGATGAAACTGAAGATCGGTCTGAATGGCGGCATGCATTGGAACAAGAAGAAGCCCATATTCAGCAGTAAAGTAAAGTAGACTGACGATGACGACGATGTTGAGCAAAAGTGAAACTGTCTTTAGCCTACTGACATAGTATGACAATCAGTGCCGAATAGCATTTTATGCGCCCGGTGCGAGCTTCTATAATTGCGCACTTGAAAAGAAAAATATTCAAAACTTGGTCCTGGTCTGGGCATTTTTGCGGCCCTTCAGGACCAGCGCCCCCTTTTACCGCACTGATAACATTTTTTTTATACATTTGAGTGTCGAGACGAGCAAAGCTTTCACCTGGTGGTAAGCGTCATGCCTGCCACTAACAGTAGCAGTGCCATATTTGTGAACTTGCGAACACAAAGCTGCGCCGCACTGCACTGCGCTCGTCACCCTGAGATCTCTTCATACCCAGTGATTTCTCTGGTAACATTGCCCTTCAAACCAGAACACAGTAATGCTTGCACACTACTGCTTGGCGGTTGAATAACTGGCAAAGGTGTGGTACTTCCCCAGGCGGACTCTGCAGTAGAATTCTACCACTACAGTAGAGTGAATATGGCTAAAATTATATGTAAATTAAGCTTTTCCTCACTTTGTTGAATCCTTTTCATCAATCACTTTTTATCTTAGAAAAACGTACGTCTTCTTACAGCTAAAGTCGCGGCTACTTGTAGCACCAAATATTATAGAATTTGCGAAATAACGACTGAGCTCCATGCGACGTGATCGTAAATACATTATATTGATCCAGAAAGGGAAAGGGCTCTCTTTATCACGTAATAACTCACGATCCGGAACTAATTTCATTTATCTATCGCAAAACTCGAATGTCGTAACATCTGCTTCCAAATTGTTGTTTTAGGTACCTTTAGTAGACAACCAAAAATAAACACTTTATGTGGGAGGAGAAGAAAACGTTTGTTTACAGCCCTACCTGGCGTAATTATGGGAAGCTTCGTTGGAGCTCAAGGGAAGTGATGGGACGCGTGAATGGATTGGATATTGCGTAAAATTCCTACTTTTTTTTTCGGTAAGAAATACAAAGACTTTATTTGGTTTCTTGAAAGAAATCGAAATTTTTAAGCCCACCAACTAAATATTTAAAATTTTCTCCGTATCGATTTTGTAATTTTATTGTTTCTATTATTTTTCTATGTTATTGACGGTAAGTAAATTATTATTTGCCAGATAATGGTTATCATCATTACTAATCGAAGCAGCTGAGGTCTCAGAGTTTACTGTAAGTAAGTTCGTATAGGCTGAGTGGCCAGCCCTAGTGTCAGAGTTAATGTGCCGCCCGAAGGCCACTGACATGGCTGACGGTTGTTGTTATAGAAACTAGAACAAACAACCGGGACCAACAATTTAACGTGTCATCCGATCCACGGTAGCGCTCAGAAATAAATGCCACTCACGGTCACCCATCCGAAGACTGACCGGACCGTCCGTTGCTTAACATCGGTGATCGTTTAGAATCACCTAGACAAGCTACGCCACGAGCGCTACATCGAATACCATTGATCTGATCTTTATGAAATAATTTTGTAGAGTTCTAAGCAGCAATATATATTAACGGAATCCTATTAAGATCGTTTACTGTTTTTAAGTAATAAAAAAGCTTTTTGTTTGGCATAGATAGGTACGGTTTGGTGGTACAATTAGGTTAATTACGGGATATATAACCATGATTATGTTGCGAGTTTGCCTGTGAGCACGGTGCATGTAACTGCGACGAATTATGGGCTGCTTGTTTCACAACATAATAAAATGAATATTGAATATATTATATATTAAAAGGTGAATATTCGGTAAATAGTCATAGGTAGAACTGTAATGACACAATGGATCTAGGTATGTCCTAAAACTGCTTTCAGGACCACCGAAGGCAAGCAGCAGCGTCGTCGTTAACGGTGGCGAGCATTCTGCGATCCCCAAGCCAAGCGTGGGGATTATGGCAACCCCATAATCACAACGCTTGACAGGTAAATTCATTAACAGCCAGAAAACGTCCACTAGTGGACGAAAGCCCTTAATAGGGAGGGGTTGCCATAATCCCCACGCTTGGCAGGTGGCTTGGAGATCGCAGAGTGTTACCACCGTTAACTAAGAGGACGCTGCTGCCCGTCCTCCGGTGGTTCTGGATGCAGTTTTAGGACATATCCAGGTCCTGACAGGTAAATTACACATGGTAAATACATTAAGGGCCGTTAAGGGCCTTCGTCCAATAGTGGACGTTTTCTGCTCGATGATGAACTGTAATGAACAACTGAACAACCATAACAATTTAAAACAGATTTTTTAAGCATATATCAGTAAGTAGGTACCTGGCTAGTACCAAAGCTTTTAAAACAGTGATTATAATCCCGTTTATAGACTATCGGTTAAACTCCGTGTGTGATCAAGTTATATCCCCCACCGTACACCGCATACCTAAACTTTACTGTCGAGGAATCCAGATGTATATTTATGTTCCAATACGCTGTTATTTCAACATACAAATTTTATTTTAGGATTGTTTTTATAGGATTTTATTTTTATTGTCGGACGCCCTACATGGTTATGTTATAATTATAGGCTGTTGATTGAATATTATTGTTTTTTGGTTATTAAGAATAGCTTAACGTGTTTTCGGTTGTAAATATTTATGGTGTTAAGTGTAAGTATAATAAACATCATTGGGAGGCTTTTACAATATTGGACACGAGTATCGGTATTACTATATAAGTCGAAAAGAGATATCAAGTCAGCATTATGAGCATATTTTAGTATGGGGCTTTTGAGCTAATATCGATATATATATTATTTTTTTTGGGCGGACATTTATTCCACACAGCGCCATCTAGCCCCATACTAAGCAAAGCTTGTATTATGGAAACCAGATAGCTGATAGAATACTTATATACATATTTTTTCGTAAATACATACTTATAATACATACTACACCCAGACACAGAACAAACATTAGCTCAATGTATGAGGCCAAACAAGAATTCGCGCAAAAACTCAGCCGTTCTATATGAAAATATTATTCAACCTCGACACAAATAAACCAGTAATTACCTCTGTCAGTCTATTTATCTGTCTGTACGTCTATCCTCTACCATCTCCGTCTACGTCTATCGTCTATTGGATCTGGGTAAGTCCTTAAACTGCAACCAGACCCACCGGAGGACGGGCAGCAGCGTCCTCTTGGTTAACGGTGGTGACCATTCTGCGATCCCCAAGCCGCCTGCCAAGCGTGGGGATTGTGGCAACACCCCTCTATAAAAGGGGAGGCCTTCGTCCTGCAGTGGACGTTTTATGGCTGACGGCGACGTCTATCCTCACATCACATCACATCAACAGCCAGAAGACGTCCACTGCTGGACGAACGCCTTCCTATTAATAGCGAGGGGTTGCCATAATCCCCACGCTTGGCAGGCGGGTTCGGGATCGCAGAATGCTCACCACCGTTAACTAAGATGACGCTGCTGCCCGTCCTTCACTGGTTCTGGATGCAGTTTTAGGACATACCCAGCGTCTGCGTCCATCCTATATCAATATATTACAGACAATATTGAGGACTTGTGTCGACATATCTAAGCTTACAAAAAATGTTACAGTCCTGTCTTTTTTCATTGCAGTAGCTGGATATGGAAAAGACACCTATGTTTTTAATAATTTTAGATCTATCTAGAGAATTCGCTGTAATATCATCCCAACCGTAATTAGCAGCGGTTTAACATTTTCGTAGAATGACCAGTTTTATTTCAAAGTTACCCGATCACTCCAATGTCGATCTTCAGGTTCACGGACCTTAGCAAAAAACCTTATTTTGTAACATTATAAAAAACTATCTTATCAACATTTGTTCTAACGCATTATTTTATTACGCCAGGGTGTAAATGGGGCGCCACAATCAACCAAAGACGAGCTATTGTACAATATGGCTCCTCAAGCCAGCCATAAAACTTCTTCCCTACGAAGAGTCGTAAAATCTTGAAAGTAGATTAGTTATGCATATAAATTAACTATTCACTTTAACGACTCAAATAACGACTACAATACAAATATAATTATTCAACTCTACCTTGTCTTTACTGTTGTTTTAATTTCTTTGAATACGAGTACGTGCATATACAACGTGTAACAAAAAGGTTCTACAATACTGAAGGGTATGTATGTACTACTCATCATAATGAACAACTTTTACTATGGGGCCAACGTTGAAATAGCGAAAAAAACAGCTGTTCCATACATTTTGTCCAAGGTCAACGAACTTTTTGTATGGAACAGCAGTTATTTTTTTCTCTATTTCAGGTTTGGCCCCATATAAAAAGTTGTTCATAATTATGAGTACATACATACCCTTCAATATTGTTGAACTGTATTGTTACTTGTTGTACTCGTATATGATAGGAACAAGATAATGCTCTTTCTTAAACAAAACCGTAATATTTTAGACTTCAAAATACTACAAAACTACCAGATAAGAGTTGTGGCATACACAATCAAGCCAGTAACAATAAAGTATCTAGTAAGTAAGTAATAAGTAGTAATCTTTATTGTAATACACCTGAGGGCATTTACAACTCAATCGGAAAGGTTTCCGTTCGGATTACTATTACTCCTAGTATTATACTATCTGTGGTTCGGATCCACATTCTGCGTCTCTGTCATCCTGAATGTAGTTGACTGGAACAGATAATGTGGATGAGAACGGAAACCTTTCCCATTGAGTTGTACATTTACTTATATTAACTAATGATAACTTTAAAAAAGCGGTTTTTTTTCAGGCTACCTTTGAATGGCCAAATTGGAAGTCCGGGGGGTGTCACTCCGCAGTTTAGGTATGTTCGGCCTTCGCTCCATCCAGGAAGACATTGCAAGGCTGAAGTCAGTGGCCGCCCGTACGCTAGCCTCGCCGCACGTAACTAAGCATACGTGATAGAAAGAGCGCGGTATATCTAGGTGAATATAGCGAGCGGTATCCAGCGCTGTGCGAGTTGAATTGCTACTTTATTGTCTAGTAGATAGAGCCCTTATTTATTTCAATTCCTTTGCGGAGTGAACTTTCTGTACACAGTACTATTATTAATTCTGTGCTCGGACTAGAAGATTTGAAATTTGGTTGGGTGTGTACTTACCGATATGATAAAAAAAATATATTAGGTACATTTTACTAGTATAACACTTATTCCTACATAGTAAAAATGCCTGATAAATACAGAAATAATACTTAAGATATAAGTGCAAATAAAACTGTAGATAATATAATATATAAAACACTGTTTTAAACTATCACGGTTGTTTACTAAAGTTATATGAATGCTCACCACCGTTAACTAAGAGAACGCTGCTGCTCGTACTCCGGCGGTTCTGGATGCAGTTTTAGGACGTACCCAGGTCCCGTACTATACCGAATATAACTTTAATATAATATATATTAATACATACATATATACATATAACAAAAACATACGTACTAGGTTATGTATACTCGATATGTGCCAATTAACATATACGAAGATATTGTTTATCATAGTCAAGATGGCAATCAAGATCAGCAATCTGTAGTCTTAGTGCAAGTTTTTTTTACTTGACGATGAAAATGTAGGCAACTCGCACTAAGCCTACTGATCGTTTCTATCCCCGTCACTCTAATGTTTATCTCATACAGAGTGACAGGCCACAGAAGTACCTAATATCCCCTGTCTAAGAATAAGCTCGTAAAGGACACATACAGCCGAATCATGTTGCTTAATTGCCTATTACGGCTAAGTGGGGCCGTTATAATATGACCTTTGGTCGTGGTCGCGTCCGTTTAGTTAAGAAGCCTAAATAGATGCCCTGAGATTTGTTTCACAGAACCACTATGCTTAGACACTAATGAAATTGCCTTGGATTATTCTGAACTAGTAAACAGACTCCGATGGGTCCTGTTTATCATCTACTAAAGTACTAAGTAGTGTACTTATTCCTTCTCCTAGGTTACAAATCACTGCCACGTAAGTCTATTCGTGTAATTGGCACAAACCAAATATAATTATTTATACGAATGTTGCGCATAAAATATAGATAGATAACGTCAAACAAATAAATAGAATCTAGTGATAATATCTGGAGCAATTCCATTCCCTTTTCATGACAGGAAGAGAAGAAATGGCCCTCGCTATAGATCTATTGTAAGAATAATAAAAGAATATTCTTTTGATTAGTAAGAACATTTTGAGTTTTGTGTTGTTGGACTAGTTTGGAACATCCTGTTGGATTTCTTATTTTCCCAGGGTGTTGGCAAGGCCATAGTAAATAGGTAATAAGTTTTGCGTTGTTTTTAGGAGATTTTGTTTCAATTGTATACAATAACAACGTGTAACAAAAAGGTTCAACAATACTGCAGGGTATGTACAAATAGTTCATTGACCTTGGACAAAATGTATGGAACAGCTGATATTTATTTCGCGATTTCAAGGTTGGTTCCATAGTAAAAGTTGTTCATAATGATAAGTACATACATGCCCTTCAGTATTGTTGAACCTTTTTGTTACATGTTGTATATTGCATTTTTTGTATCAACTATAGAGGTCAAAGAAATCTCCGCTCCCAATATTCCATAACGCTGGGTCATTAACATATTTTTTCCTCCCATTTTCAACGCTTAATTTCAACCCTGGCAAAAAATATGTTTTAATATGTTTTAAAAAGTCTGTCCAAATACCAATTTTCATTTTTATCACTTGAAAAACCAGAACTTTGCAAACAAAGTCTTATCCGCCCTTGCTCGTGTTATCATCTTAAGTCATCCCAGTATTTTTATTATATTTTAAATGAACTATCCAATGACAAATTTTTTCAACTAAAAATTCTAAGTGTTCTATAGTTTTCACTCATTTTTACTGCCTCACGGGTTGAATTTCGAAAAATGCTGTTAGTTGCATAAGCAAGTTGTTAATACTTAGTACACCTTTTCAAAATATTCACCCTCTAAATGTCGAGTCCAGCGACTTAGGCTGTGCGTTGTCTGTCAGTCCTGGCTTTGATTTTTATAGTATTGGAAAAGATAGATGTATATTTTAGGATAAAATCAAGTGACGTCTTCATCCATCAAGGAAATTCATGGTAAACATGGACTCAGTTATAAACGAAAAACATATTCTATAAGCTCTACATAGGCTATCGACTTTATTGTCGAGGTTATATTCCATGTAATACAAAAGCCGTCTGTTGAAAGCCTGGCTTTAACGAAACGCTTTTATGCGGACAAGGACATTGCGAACAAGACGTGGAAGCAATAGTAACCCTTTAGGATCTTTCACACCTACACCGGCACTGGGTTAAGAGGACATAGGCCTCTCCTAATGTATGGTAATGAGTTCGGTCGGCTGCTCTTAATGCATCCAGTTTTAGCCCGCCGCTTTTCGCAGGTCGTCGATCCAGATAGATCGGCGACCAGATGGTCGCAGGGTGTCCTGCGTTACTACGTCCTACCTGCGGGTATACTACGTTTGCATATACAGGGTAAGTTCTAATCAATTAGAATTCTTTTAAGGGTATATTCTGTACATCAAAACAAACAACTTTTACTAAAGGGCCAACATTGAAATCGCGAAAAAATTATCAGCTGTTCCATACAAAAAATTCATCGACCTTGGCCAAAATGTTTAGAACAGCTGTTTTTTTTCGATTTCAGTGTTGACCTGATAGTAAAAGTAGTTTGTTTTGACGTACAGAATGTGCTCTTAAAATAATGCTAACTGATTAGGACTAACCCTGTATATAAACGCGGTTTCCACTATCTCATCTTTGCAACGCTTATCGGTTCTTTAGCTTACTAATTCTTTGAGCTGTGTCGATAACTTTATTCCTATGTCGGATCACTTCGTTACGAATTTTATTCCGCAGAGATACTCTCTCTATACTATACCTCCCTGAGCACTCTTGAATTTGTCGACCAGCTTCACCGCGAGTGTCCACATTGCACTGTATGCATCAAATAATATCATTGCTATAAAATTTAGACAGAATCACTTTTGGCTCTGCAAATTAATGCTACTACCTTCGAATGGAAAGAGACACATCGATACAATGCATCCAGTGATTTCATTTGGTTACGTCCTATTGTCTAACGATACAATCCTAAACAATGTTGTCATAATCACAGAGCTAGCAATGTTGTACCACAATTAATAAAGTGCAAATTAGCTTGCACTGAATATAAAAGCACTGTAAGTCACTGTAGTTATAGGTATATCTACGTTTTTATTGAAGTGAATCTACCCTGATGTACGACGGGTATAATTATAGGGTTTGGCTTTATGAGTGGATGACCTTACACGTAGATATAGATGGCATCGTGCTGGATCAGAAAATAATAAAAGTAATTCTATAAAAGTCACATAATTTTCGAGTTGAAACGAGTTAGATATTTTTTGTTAAACAAAAATTATACTCGCGACACAAAAAATGCAGTTAACATCCGATAGCACATACCAAGACCAAGACCAAGACTACTAATCAAAAAACAGATCGAGAAAATTCCTTGATTTGCAACCTTACTCGAATAACTCGAAATGTCAAATAACTCAAAAACTATGCGAATTTTACTAAATACAATTTTTGATTATCTTAACCACCATGATGTATCCCATCTGTTGGTAAGGCTATCCACTCATGACACCACATCCTGTATTTTTTGTTTAATTTGTACCGCAGTATGTAGTACCTAGACTTTCTACTACAGACTAGGCAACACAAACTCGTTTACGATACTCTTGAAAGCTAACCTCTCCAAGTCTTAGATAGTTGATGTTGCAGTCGTTTTGCTTGCGCAGGCTAGCCGGAGCTTTACGTTCTCACAATACCTATTATGTCAGAGATCGGCAAACAGACAAGTAGTGAAATTGAATGAACACCCTAATAACGTGAAAATACCTTTGTATCTCGTATTTATCTTCTGTGGTTGGGTTACATTAAACAGACGGTTCGGCTTTTCTTATTATTAAGCGCTATTCGTACTGTGCAGCTACTATTTCTCTAAAGCTTATTATTTTAATGGTTATTTATTCTAAAGAAGACAATAAAAACGCTTGATAAAGTTAACAGAGTTATATTAAGTAGTGCTTGTTTATTTTATCTAACTACTTACCTAAGAATTTTACACTTATGTACTTTTTATGAACGTGTGAATTGTGGGCGATTTACAGTATAATCTGACTATTGGCTGTCAGTTTCACTCTTTGATTAAGTACCCAGGAGAGCTAGAATTTTCAAGGTTTCACAATTAGTCACATTTTATTATTTTTAAAAGCTGTGAAAAGTTGCAAACAAATGCGGAGCGGATGCTCACCGTGACGGAGAACTTTTTTTGTAATACTATCACGTGACGAGACTAGCGAGACGTTCTCCTGGTGGTAAGCGTCACGCTTGTCTATACTAGTAGCAGTGCCAGACTTGTGAACTTGCGAATTCAATCCTGTGCCGTACTGCGCTGCGCTCGTCACCCTGAGATATTAGACGTTAAATCTCTTCATACCCAGTAATTTCTCTGGTAGCATTACCCTTTAAGCCGAAACACAGTAATCCTTGCACACCTCTGCTTGGCGGTTGAATAACTGGCAAAGGTGTGGTATTTCCCCAGGCGGAGTCTGCAGTAGAGTCCTACCATTACTAAAATTGAGCACTTTATAAGAATTACACGTTATTATTGTCCCAAAACGCATCTTCAGGGATGGACAGTATTTGGCAATAACAATATTTAGATGTCTATAAGGCGTAGGTAGACCATATAAGTAGACATAATTAAAGATAGATATAACTTAAAGTAAACTATGGAGAGAGTAAACTATGCTCTTAGGTAGATATTTCTCGCTTAGAAAATTGTAGATTTGAGTTTTAGGAACTGCGAAAGTCAAAATAACCTATTATGTAGAATCATTTTCTTGCTAAAATAACTTTGCGCTTCAATCAAGAAGTTCAGTTTTCAGTCCCGAGTCATCTCACAAATTTCAGAGACCTTCCAAGAAACAGTTGATGAATGACATCAAGCTTTTCCATATTTTGTGTTTTGTAGAATGTTTTCTTTTATAAGAGTTATTTTGCGAAAAGGATACCTAATACCTAATAAACCGTAGTGGTAGGAACAAAGAAAAAATAACCGCACCGTACCGTACGGTAATAACATTTGAAATAATACACTTTAAAAAAAAAACAACCGACTCCAACTTCTGTATATCTGGATGAAATCTTCATATTTTCTAGTCATTTTGATTTCAAAACCAAACTACTGAACTGATTTTGATAAAATTTATATGGAACCATTTCTGAAGTATTATCTACCAAACAAAATAAGAATCATCAAAATCATTTCATATCTAAGTAATCGTGTAAACATACAAAAAAAAACCTTCAGTCGAATTGAGAACCTCCTTTTTTGAAGTCGGTTGAATATAAAAATAACCTGGAGGAAACCAGATAAAGTTCCAAAAACAGCGAAATGTAATATCAACTGTACTTAGCTATAGGTACTAGATATAATAACAATCATTATTAAATGTATTTAAAGCTTAAACAGGGAGAACAATTATGACCTCCGGCAGGACTCGAACCCGCATACGAGCAGTCTCTATGGGTTTCCGTCCCAACTGCTTTGCCAATTAAGCTACAGAAGTCTCTGCCTTAGATGCCTAATTTCTCAAACTGTTTCAAGCTACCAACTGAATCGTTGGTGGCAAACATAACAAAACAAATAGAAATACAATAAGTGTGGAAACACTTCATAGAAATATATTTAAAAAATATATAAATGTGACAATTAGTGTTGTAAAAATAGCATCATCATCAGCCAGAAGACGTCCACAGCAGGGCGAAGGCCTCAGAGTTTGCCATCATCTTACTACGCTGCTGCCACGGCAGGCGGCTTGGAGATCGCAGCAAGCTCACCACCGTTAACTAAGAGGTCCAAAATAGTAGATAAGGGAGCAAAATATTTTTTTACGGCGAGGGCGCTTTTTTGTATCCAGAGCGAAGTGTGGGATTCTTTAGTAGAATCCTGAACGTAGCGAGGGATTCAAAGTACGTCGCCCGAGTCAGAGATTTATTTTGCGCCCGAGTGATACATTCTACTTTTCATCACCCACTATGAGAAAATAAAAGGCGCCTCATATTTTATTCACTGTCACTTGAAGAACTCATTTTTCAATACAAAACCATGAATTTCTAACAATCCGTGAAAATTGACGAAAACACGGGCTGTTAGTTCGCGCGTTTTTAATTAGATTTTTTTTTATTCAGCTGGCGGCGCGACTATGGGCCGTCGTACCAGCCAGTCTTTATTCAAACAATATTTGCGTTCGATTTTTTTGGCGCTGAACACTAAGATGTTCCAAATTCAAAAAGTGCGCGGCAAAGATAATTGCGGCGCACTTATAAAGAGGATTTCTAAAAGTACGCGGCAATGATAATTGCGGCGCACTTATAAAGAGGATTAAAAACTCATTACTGCCCGCTAAAAGTTTCTTATAGAAAACAAAACCTTTGGGTGCACTTAAAGGCGAACCAAGTCGTCCTTTTCGAATAGATGGGATGAAAATACATAAACCTAGCTAGATATAATTATAAAATGTTGAATCTTTATATGAGAAACAAATATTATAATGAATTTAATATTTTTAAGGAGTGTTTCCACTCTCGTTTTCGTGTTTCGTGTTTTCACTGTGTGTGTTTGTGTGTTGTGATTGCTGTATGCAGGTTCGAGTCCTGCTAGAGATCATATTTTTTCTTACTGTTTAAGTTTAAAAAAACATTATGATGAATATCTTAAATTATTCGAACCTATTTTTAACTGTAGGAAATATAGATAAAGGAAGATACGTACTCAAATCTGATCAAACGTAATAATGTGTTTACGAGATTATTCATGCGAAAAACCCGATGGTTTCGCAGGACTACCTACAAATGTACAATAGGGAGTCGTTTTGATTTATTGGGTGAAACATTACGCTTTGTGTAGCGTAGTGGGAAGACCCGGAAGCCCTATTTTCTCCTTCCCTTCCTCGCAAAGAATGGAGCTAAGAAAATATATTTACAAGTTTCCTGAACATTATAAGTAACTATCGGTATACTATTATGCCTAGTCAGCCATTTGAAACCGTGCATGACGTGATAAAAATGAAATATCCTTACACACGGCTCATGAAGCACGCATTTTGTGCACAGTTTTTCATGAAAAGCTAGCCGTTAATCGTTATCGACTTATGAGTTTCAGTTAACCGAAAAGAGCAAAATATGTAAAATAAACGGTATACGAGTATATACTTGTGTACATGTGCGTGTATTTGTAAAACATACAGTACATATTATAGGTACTTGTTGATTGTGATTATGGAATTTGCATAATTATTTAGATAGAGAAAAGTTCTAGGACTGTTGTTTTTTTATTAAAATGTAGGCTTGCGTAATATGACCTTAAGAATTACTGGGTAAGATGAGATTTAACATCTAATATCTCAGGGTGACGAGCGCAGTGCAGTGCGGCGCAGGATTGTGTTCGCAAGTTCACAATTCTGGCACTGCTGCTGTAAGTGGCAGGTAAGACGCTTACCACCAGGCGAACGTTTTGTTCATATCGTCACTTGAAAGCATGGAAAAAAATATGTGACGACCATGTTTATCGGCTGAGATGCAATTTACGCGAAAGCATCGCTAAATTTTACCAATTTCTTGGTGATTTGAAAACATTCAGATCCTATCATATTGTGAAACGAGCTTCCGTTACATAATTTCGACGCAGTTGCATGCAGTCCAGATTTTGTAATAGAAGTGCACAAGAAAATAGTAAGCTCAAATTACCCGACTTCACAGATGGGAGCTAAACTGAGAGTTAGATCCTCCAAGGAGCTAAAGTTGCGTAAAATGTACTCGCCTATTTAATAGTTGACTGAACACGAAATGCAATTTTGTGTGAAAATTTACAACAAAACAAAAGCACAAAGCTACGTGGAAATGGATTTGTAAGTTTGAACGTCAAGAAACTTTTGAGCAACATGTAACTACACTATGTACGTCATTTAATATCTATTGTTTAACGCTAAGTAATCTTGTAAATACACTTGCGTGCAGATAAATCGACTCACCCAGACAAAATGTACTTTTTCAAAAAGGGTAGGTAATGTACATAATGTCGTATATTTTTTGAAAACAATGGCATCATTTTAAAGCTTAAACATTACTTTTTCAAATAATATATAATATTATTTATATTACTTGTAAATTTTTTACCCTTTAAAAAAAAAAAAAATCTATGCGAGACGATTTAGCTGCACGCGAGTGTCGAAATCTCAATGAACCAAAAACGAATACTTAGTTACGTATTATATTGTAAATTAATTGTTTCGTCATCAACCATAAGACGTCCACTGCTAGACGAAGGCCTCCCCTTTAATAGAGGGGCGTTGCCTAAAATCCCCACGCTTGGCAGGCGGCTTGGAGATCGCAGAATGCTCACCATCGTTAACCAAGAGGAGGCTGCTGCCCATCCTCAGGTGGGCGTGGTTGCAGTTAAAGTAGATCCTCTATTACATCACGAACATGGCAATTAGTTGCTAATCTATCAAATATAATAATAGGGTAGATGACTAATGTTTATATCGTTGAAACCAATAGCTTTGATAAAGAATTTAAGTAAATATAGTAGGTTTATTGAAAAAATAATTTAAATCGGTTAATAATGTTCTGATATATGAGCGTTTAAAGTTTTTGTTAGAGACAACTCTGTCCCTTACCCACAAAACAAAAAATGACGTCACGCCTTACTTGTCAGAATAGAATTTATATGGCGTACAGAGAAGTGACGTCATGATTTGCTGTTTCGCCTCTCTCTATCTAGCAAGATTTTAAAATGCTTATACTTTGCTTATTTATGATCAGATTTTCGTTTTTTTTTCATTAATCAGCTATATTTATGGGCCACATTTTTTTAGGACAATTAAAAAAAAACAGTCATCTAGCCTATTGGAAATGTATAACCAAATCAATAACATCTGTACTGAAGTATCAGCAGTGATGAGAGAGAGGAGCTAAAAGAGTATTAGCTTTAAATGTAGCCTCTGTCAGCCATCGATAAAAGTTAAAACGCTGCTTATTTTACGAACTTTTGTTTAACACAGAAAGCTTTAAAAGAGTTTTATATGCGAAGATAGTAGTGCAACTAAGTTTATAGGGTAATGCAGACAGACGCTACGCTAGTCGTTTTACTGCCATGGCTTATCTTGAATACTGATTTGTTCCTATCGAGATTGGTATTGAATAATTAAGTTCGGTTTCTACACTTTATTGAGTTGGATGCGCCGCGGTCGTTGACTTAAGGGTGGATCTCACTTTACTTGCAAAGCGGTGCTCTACAGATAAATTAAAAGGTTTTTCCTCTTCCTGTCTGATCTTAAGCAACGATGCGGTTGGAAGAGTTTAGGGACACCCGTATTGTACTTTAGAGGACCGGCAGAGAGTCCACAAACTCGTTGTGCTAATAAAAATGTGGGATCGAAGCGATTAGTGCGTACGTGGGGAATATCCACCATGACCGTGTGGCGCTTAAGTCCCGTTCGTCTGTCGTTAATACGTTAATATACATTACGTTAGCCTTAGATCAAAAGTTCGGCACGTGTCGAGTAAAGCTGGGAGCACGTGGCTAAAGAGTGTTTTCACACTGCCACGACACGACACGGCCACGACATTGACAAGACCCGACATTATCGTGAGCTCGAACGACACGATATAGTGCGAATATATCATGAGGATACCAGTGTGTGACAAGATCGTAATCAACAGCTTATTTTGGTGGTGCGGCGGGTGTAAGTGACATCCACGTGCGGCCAACCGGCGGGCGGGGCATCTGCTTATGTCCCCTCCCCATCTACTTCACCCCGCATTGTGATAATAAATTTGTCGGCTACGATATCGAGGACGACAGTGTGAAAGCGTTTAGTAGTAATTGTATGAAACTACCAGTCCGACAATATCATGTCGTGTCGTGTCGTGGCAGTGTGAAAATGCCCATAGTGTGGCAACGTCTTGCGTGACCCGCCTGCGGGCCCAAGTTTAGTAGCTAAAACAAAACAAACGACGTAGGTCGCTGTCGATATTGTACTATTGAAATCGATCGTTGAACATGGACGTATCCGAGGCAGGCGATAATTATAAAGATACCAAATGGCATAAGAAAAGCTATAGATGATGATGGCGATTGTTTATTCAGTAAATCTTCAAAAATAATTTCACGAAAAATTCTATCGCAAAAAATAAGTTGTTGAAATAGGTAAGCATTTTGACAAGTTGTCGTATAACACTTTGCTAAATGGAAAGGGATGATACGGTCTCAGATGGATGCCAACCCAAACTGTGAGTAAACTCAAGATTTATAACATCAAGTGGGTACTAGACTTAAGGAGGAATATACTGCAATGCTCACATTATTTGAATGTTCTAGTATGGCTGGTGAAATACGAGGCTTACATTGCAAAAGAAAAGCAGAAAATATTTTTACTCACTACCAATCTCTTTTTCCACAATTGAGGAGCTTCATTAGACTGATAAGTAGCAATCAAGGTTAAACCTCTCAAAGATGCTAATGGGAGAACATTTTATTGGCTTTGAGTTGAATGCTCTTCAATTCTAGTGAATTTTTGTACATTCTGGATTCTTATGCGCATTTTTTTAAATCTTGTACATATGTTTCTCTTTTATGTACCTATGCAATTTTTTTGACCTGTATTATTATGTAGAGGAGCGCATTTATTTGCTAAACTTTTTTGTTTGAGCTGGTAACTACTTATTTTGATCATAATTTATATCATATCTGCGCATTGCACGAATTTTGGTGAAATCTGTTCGATAGTGTTTGGCGGTGAGCATACTGCGATCCCTAAGCCGCCTGCGAAATGCGAAAAGTGTGTAGTGCGCGCCCGCGTTTGAGTGTGTGTGTGTATGTTTCTTACTCCTTCGCGCTGAAAAGGCAGAACTAATTTGGATGAAATTTAGTACAGAGCTAGCTTATATCTTGGAATAAAACATAGGCTACTTTTTATCCCAACAATCGCGGGTAAGTCCACGGCCCCCTGGAGCTGCAAAAACCAAGCTTCTAAGTCAACGCAATCAAAAAAAAACGTTTCTTTTGTCACAGTTTAATTTACTGACGAAAAGTGAACATGTCGTCTTAAATGGAGCACTCTTGCCCATGTGATGCCTAATTAGTCTTCTCTAGAGGCCCAGGTATAAACCTTCAATAAATGTTTATTTACTGACTAAATTATTTGACAAACTATTATCATCGTGCACTATAGTGACAAAACAACTCAAAAAGGAAAAAGCAGTAAAAAATTAACGTCGCGTTGTTGACTAGAAAACGGACATAAAAATATTTTATAGCGGCTGGAAGCTTTAGAAAGGCCGCCCTTCCTGAATATTACGTACTTCCTGGTGACTTTATGAGGATACCGTGTATTTAAGGTTTAATATCAGCAAATTGATGCTAACTTACTTGACGAACACAAAATAATATAAGTAAACTATAATAATATGAGTGAATGTGCAGGGCTGCGCGTATTAGTACTACAATCGAAAGGTGGTCGTTGTACTCACCATTGTAAACAACGCTAAAAAACTAGTGTCCATTTAAAAAAATACATTCACCGTCGACGAAATGTATGGCGTACTAGCTGCGCTTCCCGATTTTACCCGTGATTGTGGGGATAAAAAGTAGCCTATATTTTATGCCAAAGTATAATCTATCTCTACACCAAACTTCATCCAAATACGTTCAGTGGTCTCAGCGTGAAGGAGTAACAAACATACACACACAAACACACCCACAAACTTTAGTTTTTATGATATTAGTAGGATGGCACAGCTGTTTTTTTGCGATTTCATGGTGGCCTCATTTAGAAGTAAATAGTACATTGTTATCCTAGGGGTGAAAGTAAATTCGAGCTATTAGCGAAGTGAAGCTAATAGCTCGAGGGACTGAATAAGTCTATAACCCCGAGAGGTAAACACTTTGCTTTTCATTACGAATACAAGGAAACTAAAAATAAACTGACACTGGGAAATGCATGTGAAGTGCGGGACCATAATCCTCTGAGGAGAAAAAACATGTTGGAACATGGTTCATTACAAACTTATGTGAAAATAGAACTAGTTTTTTTTAAATAATTTGAGTGTCTGTCATTCATTCTCAACTGTCACTGTCAGCTGAAATGTATTACTTTCAACCCGCTCCTCGGAGTTTTGGCGGGAACACGGAAAAATCATGTCGTTGCATTCTATTATTTTCTTAAACTTGTGTATTTTCGCGAATTAATGATTAAAAATGGTGGTGTTTTATTCATTGAGTGTTGAATTACATGCATGAGTGTGGGCAAGTGATATAATGTGGTGAAACATGTCTTTTTGTGTTGTTTTCAAAACTCCGTAGAAGCTCATAGTAAAGTCGCCACAACTTTACTAGGGCATGACTTGGACTCGACTATGACTAATTTCGTGTGACTGACTGTGATATCATTACATATTTGACTTGATTTTCATATAAATACTTGAAAAAATCATAAACTTGACACTGGCAGAATGCACAACGTGCGATGCCAAGAACTAAGAAGAAAAAAAACCCGCTCCTCAGGCAACTTCAGACCTACTCTCCGAGTATGAGTAATGAAAAGTTGTTAACAACGTTGAGTGCAATAACCTCCTTTCGGCTTAGCACTATCGATACGCGTAACCCTGCATATACGTAAAAAATTAAGTGCCTGAAATTGAAATGGTAGTAAAATGACTCTTTTGAAAAAGAATAAAATATGCTTAGGTACTAAGAATATTGGCGTCTGACCGTCTGCGTATACCGACACTGATCTTTTGACTATTTCAATATGCAGTAATGTCCACTGAACCTGAAACAACGTCTTATCTCATAGCACGCTTTGATCGACTAAAATTGTGTACATTAGCACTTTACGACTACTAAAAAATATCTTAGGAAAATATTCCGCTTCGCAAGTCATCAAATCACTTTTCTCCAGATGGAACTTTTGCTAATAATACGCTTTAAAAAAAAACAACCGACTTCAACTTCGAATACCTAGATGACATCTTCATATTTTCTAGTAATTTTGATTTAAAAACCAAACTACTGAACCGATTTCGATAAACACTTTTCAACACACTTGCTCGTAAAGTGGATCTTATTGCATCGGTTTTAGGCTCATAATCCAAGCTATTACGCACCCGTGCTTTTTACTTTACATTACGGCACTTGTGCTATAATAGGTATAACCCGGTAAACTCAAGTTTGTACGTGACTGCAATTAGACGTATGAATACGAAGCACTCTTAATATAGCCGGGTAATACTTACAGTTGTAATACCAACAAAGAGTTCTTATGCCGCTGAAGTAAATGTCAACCTGCGCGCGCATTGCTGGTTTGGGCGCCATTTTCCGCAAATGTTTGTTGACGTTTTTGCTGTGTGGTTGATTATTATCAAAAAAAGATTGTTTTTTCCTCGCAAGTGTGATGAAAACAGTCGTATGGAACTCTTGTGCTAATAGGGCTTCCTTATCGCGCTCGCCTGCGGCTCGCGCGCATAATACCGCCTCTGGTGTAATGACCAACATAGCACACTTGCATCATAATGTACCTACTAATATGGGACCACCTCTGAAGTACAAATAATCGTCAAAATCTGTTCATAATTGGCGGAGTAATCGCGTAACATATATACAAAAAAATAAAACATACAGTCGAATTGAGAACCTCTTTTTTTGAAGTAGGTTGAAAATACCATAAGTAGAGGCAAAATGCCGTAACTAATAGTTCACTTAGCCTAATGGTACATACGTGCTGTTGGTTATCTCAATCGATGAGGCTATTTCTGAAACACTTCCGAACTAAAGATAGATCATCGAAACTCTTCTTAAGCCCCCTTTTCAACGCAGTAATTAAGGCATGAGAGATGTGTTACTTTGCGTTTGTAGGCGGTAGATATTAGCTATTTTAGGACGGGTTGTGTCATGTTTTGATTAAAAGCTATAAACAGTTTCGCGTGAGCTCTGAAGTGGTGGATGGACTGAATGGACTGAATGGACGACGTCATTATCTTGGTGTAAAAAGTTGTAAAAACTGAAACTGCAGATTTTTTTAACATACGAATAGCTTTGTTTGTGACAACTTGACTCCTTTAAAACGGAAATAAGATCTCTAGATAGGAGAGTTATTTGTATTTTTTCTCTGCGTATGTCTTTTTGATGTTTTAGGAGACATTTTTGTACAAATAATGTTTTAAGAATTTAAAGTTTCTAGGTACTTGACGTATACAGCATAGAGTTATTTTTGTTTCACGACCCTAAACTTAACTGGCTGTTTTTCTGCGTCTGTTTTTATTTAAGAAAAGGACCAATAATTAGCCAAGCAAAGCGAAGGTCTCTGAGTCTATGGCGACAACTCAGTGTTTGTATGTAATAAATCTGTTGGACGATAAACTTACGAACCGTTCCTTCACCCGTTGCTTTATAGAAAGAGAGCGGTATATCTAGATATACCGCTCTCTTTCTATCACGAAATTTATTATTATCTATTATTTCAATTCACCTAGGTGAATATAGCGAGCGGTATCCAGCGCTGCGCGAGTTGAATTGCTACTTTATTGCCTAGTAGATAGATACCTTTTTTATTTCAATTCCTTTGCGGAGTTAACTTTCTGTACGGAGTACTATTATTTATTCTGTGATTTTGTGCAATACAATCAAGTTCGAATATGAGCTAAATTGGTCAAAAGGATTGGAAGATGAGAGTCGCGAGGTCACAGTTCGCTGCTAACTACCTACTAGTACCTAATTTTAGAGCTAAGTTCGTTTAGTTAGAAAACATACAACAAATTCGACTATAACGAAGACATCTAAAGACGTATTAGTGTAGAATGAATACGAAAGCTTTTTTGGCCTTATGGAGAAATTAGAGTCACGCAACGGGCAATGGAGAGAGCTATGCTCGGAGTTACTTTGCGCGATAAAATCCGGAACGAGGTTATTCGCCAAAGAACCAAAGTCACCGACATAGCTCGCAGGGTTTGCAAGTTGAAGTGGCAATGGGCTGGTTACATACCTCAAATAACCGACAACCGATGGGAAAGAAAGGTTCTGCAGTGGCGACCGCGAACCGGAAGACGCAGCGTAGGAAGGCTACCCACTAGGTAGACCGACGACATTGTAAAACTCGCAACCGGTAGATGAAAATGGCAGGTTGTCGTACAGTGTGGCGGTCTAAGGGGGAGGCCTACGTTAAGCAGTGGACGTCTTCGGGATGATGATAATGATGATGAATACGAAAGCTTTTCTATCCTTGGTAAATTTTTCAATAATTTATCTCAGTCGACTTCAAAAGCCAATACAATCATATTTCTAGGACGATAAATTGCGCCGACGTTGAAATGAAAACGTAGACAGCAAAATTACAGGGCGAGAATCTAATAACCGCATCTTGAATTCCATGCAAACTCTGCGTAACACAATATAGCCCAGTTTCGCGAAGAGAAATGTAGGCTGCTTTGAATTATCCTAATTAACCTACTTTCTGGCCTACATTCGCGGTCCAGTGTTTCGATGACAAATCGTCCTTGGGCTTTGCGTAACTAAGCAGATGAGCAATCGGCGTAAGGACTCTCCTCGGGATTAACTGGAAATTGGAATCTGTATTGTTTGTTTCTAGTGAAACCTCTGGCGGTTCGCAGATTCGTAAAAAGACAAAAATAAAGTCGAAGAAAAACCTTGACATAGTAGCAACAATCTTCCTATATTTAATCTTGTAGCAAGTAAAAAATCAATTAACTTACGAAATGGTGTACCTATATTTAATTTTGTAGCAAGAAAAAAGCAAGACATACGAAAAGTTGGGAATTAACTATTATGGCGAAGCTAAGGCACACATAATTAGAAACCACCAATGAAATTATAAAATTATCATCACACTTGCTCGTAAAGTGGATCTTATTACATCGGTTTTAGGCTCATAATCCAAGCTATTACGCACGCGTGCTTTTTACTTTACATTACGGCACTTGTGTTATAACAGGTATAACCCGGTAAAGTCAAGTTTGTACGTGACTGCAATTAGACGTATGTATACGAAGCAATCTTAATATAGCCGGGTAATACTTAAAAAAAATTGTAATACCAACAAAGAGTTCTTATGCCGCTGAAGTACATGACAACCTGCGCACGCATTGCTGGTTTGGGTGCCATTTTTTGCAAATGTTTTTTACGTTTTCGCTGTGTGGTTGATTATTATCAAAAAAGTTTGTTTTTTCCTCGCAAGTGTGATGAAAACAGTCGTATGTAACTCTTGTGCTATGTTAGTCATTACACTCTCGGATTCCTTTTCGCGCTCGCCTGCGGCTCGCGCGCATAATACCACTTCTAGTGTAATGACCAACATAGCATAGCATAGTTTGTATCATAATGTGCTATTTCCGACAATCATTGCATCGTTCAATTATAAGAAACTGTAAACATCCGCTTATTTTCTTCGCTCGATGAGTCACATGTATGATCGCTTCTAGGTCTTATATATTTTTTTAAACTAAGTACATAGAGGTAAAAAAAAACAGAAATTTTTTCGCTATATTTAACTACAAGGTGAAAGTGAAAGTTTGCTTTGTGATTTGTAGGGCAATGCAGTTTGAAACTTTTAACGATTGTCTGTGCTGAAGAGGACATTGTAAGGTTACATAAACTCCTTGCTCGTGTCGCCCATCGTCCAACAAACACCGTGGCGCGAAGTATCGTCACTAGTTACATGAATAGTATAGGTAAGTACTTAGTTGTTTCTTGGATTCAGCCAGAGGGCTTTGTTCGCAAGTTCACAATTCTGGCATTGCTACTGTTACGGGCAGGCGTGACACTTGCCACCAGGTGAAAATAGAAAATAAGATAAGAAAATAAGAAACTCGTCCTTGATCACGACCTTGATGAGTTGTGATAAAGGCCGTCACATATGATGAAGATGTTATAATATTTAATGTTATCTTAGAACATATTTCAATATCGCTACACATACATTGACAGTACAAATGACGAAGATGATACGTGTATCACAATAGGGTAGATGACTGATGTTTAAATCTTTGAAACCAATAGCTTTGATGAAGAATTTAAGTAAATATAGTATGTTTAATGAAAAAATAATTTAAATCGGTTATTAATGTTCTGATATATAAGCGTTTGAATTTTTTGGTAGAGCCAACTCTGTCCCTTTCCCACAAAACAAAAAATGACGTCACACCTTACTTGTCAGAATATAATTTATATGGCGTACCGAGAAGTGACATCACGATTTGCTGTTTCGCCTCTCTGTCTAGCATGATATTAAAATGCTTATAAGTTGCTTATTTTTGATCAGATTTTCATTTACTTTTCATTAGTCAGCTATATTTATGGGCCACATTTTAATAGGACAATAATAAAAAACCAGTCATCTAGCCTATTGTATGGCGAGCGATTGAAATATTATAGCATCTGCATCGTATGTCATTATCATCATCAACAGCCGGAAGACGTCCACTGCTGGACGAAAGCCTAGCTCTCCCTTAAAGGGAGGTGTTGCCATAATCCCCACGCTTGGCAGGCGGCTTGGGCGTCGTATGTAACGCCCTTTAAACGTTAGGTAAAGCTTGTCAACAAAACAAGATAAAACTGCATTAGATTGGACACAGCAGCAGCTACATCAACTCATGTTCATGTTTTCTGTGAATACATACATCCTTCTCCATTGGTAAGTTTAATATATACCTACTCCTGATAAAAAATATGTATAAGCACATTAGATTGTATAACTAGTAGCCTGTTTCACTTTTGTTCCTACAGTTACGTACTGGCAGCTGTTTCCTGCCATTACCATTGCTGACGGCCACTTCGTGGCAGAGACCAATTTCCACTCAACAAAATCTAGGCTGACAACGGAACTATGTCCATTGAAAACTAAATTAGAATTTCTTGGTTAATCCCCGGTGACCCACTTTTTGGCCCACTTTCGTCGTCCCGTTCCTATGACAAATCGTGGCCGGAATCCGGATATAATCCTGTAACTGGATGAGAACCGAGCCCGGCTTATGGACCGTCGGTATAAGTAGCTTCGACAGAGATGAAGTGGAAATTTGAGTGAGAAGCATCTGTTATTTCGTTTGAAATGTGCTCGGGTAATCATTTACATTTATTTTATCTGAAATGATACAATGTTCTACGTCGTATTGGTTATAATGTAACCAATACGACGTAGAACATACAGGTTAGTTTAGAGTGATGTTTCGAAAATAGATCATGTCAATAGATTTTTTGTGGCATTATGTTATGAAAGGAGCAAGCCGCTCTCCTGATTGTAAACTATTAGCTTGAGAACTTGAGAACAACGGTTGTCAGAACTTTGATAAACACAAAATATGAGGTTTGACCCTTGTTCTTCGAATTATTGGACCTGGGATGTCTTAAGCTGCGTTCAGAACCAACAGAAGACGACCAGCAGCATTCTCTCGGTTAACGGTGGTGAGTATTCTGCGATCCTCAAACTTCCTGCCAAGCGTGCGGAATTGGCAGCACTCCGGTAGCCATAGGTAATCTCCAGGCTTGTGTATAAAGCCTTGGTCTATCAGTGGACGCAGAGTCGGATTAAATGTCTACATCGCTTTAGGCTAGCACCTGACCAGCGCCCCTCTGGATTCTGGCACACTATTATACAATAGGCCTACCCACGAAGAGTGATTGAGTTCTAGACCGTATCCTTTCAGGGCATGCTTACGCGCATCTTGGGTCTATCTTTTTGATAAGAGAAACAAAATGTTTATGGTGTAACTGCATTAGCGCTAATTACTATGAAAGATTCTTAATGAGTGTCATCACTAGTCCTGTAATATAACTAGCTAAAGAGCCCATCCAATCTAAACACAGTAATATTTACAGTAGAGTCAAGTCTATACGCTCCCGCTAAGCTTCAATTTAAAAAAAAAACGATTAAAGAAATATTTAGATTGCCCGGGTGTTTTGACAGTTTTGCATCATAAAGTTCCAAAACTGTCAATTCCCTAAATGGCAATACGGTAGCACATTTTTATCTGGAAACGTTATTATTATTAAAACGTATAATTTTACTTAATTTTCCCTTCGAGAAATCCCTGTTCGGAAACGTACGGAAATTATTGTTTGGAAAACACCATTGTTTACGTACCTTACAAAAAGTGACAATGACATAATGATAGGAAAAGTCCATTCAAAGTATTGTTTACGAAAGTGCCTAACTCAGTAGCCGTGGTAGCCTAAGTAGCCGCAGTAGCCTGATGAGTAACCTTAGTAGCCCTGGTAGCCTAAGTTGCCGTGGGAGCCTAGTGGGAAGACTGCTAGACTCTGACCGTGAAGTCGTGGTTCTAATCCCGGGTCCGTATCAATGAGGTCTTTGAAGTTTATTACGGATTTACATATTACTGGCTTTTGTGAAGAAAAACATCGCGAGGAAACCTGTGTACCTACGTCGGCAGAGAAGTAATTCAATGGCGTTTGTGAAACCACCAACCCGCAAAAGGCCCAGCGTGGTGGGCCCCATCGCCTTTCGAGGGGAAGTCTATGTCCAGCTGTGGACTAATAACAGGGTGATTTTGAGGATTGGCTCTCAAATAAAAGTCGTTCATATTGATGAGTACAAATGACCTTCTTTTCGGCTTAGTAACATAATTGCACGTGTCCCTGTATAGTATATACAGAATTGGCCTTAAGATGGAACATTACAGGGCGTTATATACGTTCTATAATTATCATTACACTGTACAAAGTGTGCTGATGCTAACATAATCGACGTAGTTTATTTCAAACCTTGAAGTCAGCCAAATAAACATAGAACTGCAATTGTGCATTTTGTAACTAGGAACACGGCTAATATCAAAATAGAAGAGTAACTCTCTGTTTATTTTCTTTTCACGGCTAAACAGCAGAAGCGATCTCAGCGACCGGTTGTAGTTTTGGTGGGGACGCGAAAACAACATATCGCCGCGTTGATATGATTATTTTCTCATACATGTGTTTTTTCGCAAAAATGGTGGTATTATATAAAATGGTGGTGGTAGTGTTGAATAGGCTAGATGACTGTTTTTTTTATTGTCCTATTAAAATGTGGCCCATAAATATAGCTGATTAATGAAAACAAAATGAAAATCTGATCAAAAATAAGCAACTTATAAGCATTTTAATATCATGCAGACAGAGAGGCGAAACAGCAAATCGTGACGTCACTTCTCTGTACGCCATATAAATTATATTCTGACAAGTATGGCGTGACGTAATTTTTTGTTTTGGGGGAAAGGGACAGAGTTGTATCTACCAAAAACTTTAAACGCTTGTATATCAGAATATAAATAACCGATTAAAATTATGTTTTCAATACACATAAGTACTATATTTACTTAAATTCTTCATCAAAGCTATTGGTTTCGACGATTTAAACATCAGTCATCTACGCTAACGAGTGTGGGAAAGTGATATAATGTGGTAAAACATACCTATGTCTTTTCGAGTTGTTTTCAAACCCTTATAGTGAAGTCGCCACAACTTTACCAGGGCATGACTTGGACTCGACTTTGACGAATTTTCTGTGATACTCTAAAAACTTGAAAATGCATAAATTATACTTGACAATGGCAGAATGCACAAAGTGTGATGGCAAAATTAAAGAACAAGTATTTTTCTCTTTGTTTTCCTCTATTTGTCTCTTTCAAAGCTAGAATATTGAAGTCAAGATAAACAGTGCCCCAAAAACTTGTGACAGCTGTTTATCGGATGAGTGTTTGTTTGTTTATTGTTTACTTTAGCCCTGAGATTTGATATGTGTTAGTTTTGATGGAAAAGCCCAATATTTTACCAACGAAATTGTCTTTTCTTTTGCAAAATTCTTTCTTGGAATTCCGTTTTATGTTACGCCGGTGAAAATTGCCTTTTTACGAAAACCGTGCGACTAAACGATAACTGTTGATAGCATTTAATGCCCATTACGAATATATTTATTATGTATTGTGTAGGTAGTATCGGTGTAACATGCTTAGAGCGCGTTCTTAAAAGTGTTTATACGAGTAAAACTGCATTTCTACTTTCCTAAAACAATTTGAACATACGTACACGAGTAGGTATTTGCGTTGAATTTTTTACAGAAAATGTATTTTCCGTAGATAAATGGTGAAAATGGCACAAACCACTTAAGTTTTCTTTCGTAGGTAGGTATGCTTTTACTAAGGATATTATTCAACGTAAAATTCCTTAACAAAAATGAAAGGGTAAGGTGGATAAGTACTTACCACATTTACACCCTAATGTAAACAAATACTGTATTATTTTAAATGTTCTAAGGCATTCGGCGTGAAATATTAGCTGCTATCAGCACTAACCGATTTTTCAAAATGTACATAATCAAGGTTATTGAGTGGTGACCACGTACCGGAAGACGCAGCGTAGGAAGGCCTCCCACTAGGTGGACGACATTGTGAAAGTCGCAGGCAACCGGTGGATGCAAATGGCAGGTTATCGTACAGAGTGGTGGTCAAAGGGGGAGGCCTTCGTTCAGCAGAGTGGACGTCTCCGGGCTGATGATGACATTCATATTGGTCGAAATATTAATTAGTATGCCGTTCGTAATCGGTTAATTTGTTATATGCTTAAACGTCGAGTTATTATTTTATACCTATAAAGATACATACACAATTACACATACACTCCTTTTACAAAATAGTATGGTTATAAAATAGTGTGATTGGTAGACTGAAAGAGATTGACAGATTGATAGGGCTAAAAGCACCAATATAATATTAGGTCTTTACCTATGAAATTGCCGTTTTGTATGGAATAAGTGAAAGTACTTATTTTTTTAAACTTTTTTATTTCTGTTATTCAAAGTAATCACCCATGCAATCGACGCATCTTGGCCAACGAATTGGCAGTTTATTGATGCCCTTCTTGTAAAAATTTGCTGGACGGGGAGGCAACAAACTCTTCAAAGGCATTTTGTACTGCCGCTCGGGAATTGAATTTTTTACCCACTAAAACGTTGTCTAAATTTTGGAAAAAGTAATAGTCGGTAGGTGCAAGGTCTGGTGAGTATGGCGGATGAGGGAGAGCTTCCAACCCCAGCTCTTGCAGCTTGGAGACTGTCTGTAGCTGCAGCGCGAGGCAGGTCTCGACGAGTACGTTGCGCTGGCGATCGTTAAGTTCGTGGGGCACCCATCTATCAAGTTTTTTTACCTTCCCTATTTGTCGCAAATGGATCAAAATTGTTTTGATGCTAACATCAAAAGCTGCTGCTAGCTCAGCTGTAGATTGAATTTCGTCAGCTTCCACAATCGCCCTTAATTCATCATTGTTGACCAAAGTCTCAGGACGACCACGAGCTTCATTTTTCAAGTCAAAATTTCCAGAACGGAACCGGGAAAACCAATAACGGGTTGTGCGTTCGTTTGTACAGTTCTCTCCGTAAACGTTTTTGGTTTTACGTGCCGTTTATGTCGCGTTGGTGCCACGACGGAACTCATATTCCATAATTACACGAATTTTTAAAGTATCCATTATGACGAAAAATGTTCAAATGTAATGAAAATACAACGCTAATCAATAAACAAAAGACTGAGCTTGTAAAAATAATGTCATGTTTTTAAGACAAAATTAATTTGATATCAGAATACAAAGCCATTCCATACTTTTTTTCTATTTGAAATGACCATTACTGAAGAACGGCAATTTCATAGGTAAAGACCTATTATAAATACTAGCATTAACTCTATTTGTTCAATATCAAGTAATTTAAGTTTATTACCTAAACTTAAATTTCTGGGGCATGACGAGCTATTTCAAGAAAATTCTAGTACATTATAAGTGCATATTCATTATGTTAACGTCAGGAACCAAGTCACACAAGTTGAGACAGTACAATAGTACGACAATAGAGGAATGCAACTGAAGACGAGTCCATTATTTCGGAGCTAGGACCGTGAACGTAGCTGCTTTTATGAGAACACGCTTTTTGCTTTGAGAAAAAAGGAATCACTGAGACGCTAGACGATGCGTGCTTCGTGACTTTTACTTTGTAGTTCAGTGTATTCCAGTTGGTATGCACTGGGAACATTAAGCTTGACAAGAGGACACGACATCTCTACGTACCACCCAGCGACGGTGATAAAATGAATGGACGGGAAATAAGCGCACGGATTTTGATGACTATAATATTGAGCGCTAGCTCTCCACTCGCGTCAGTCATACTCTTTGCCTTTGCGACATGCGAGCCGTACGATACATCAATACAAATAAATCCAAATTATGCCTTCGTGTCCATTCCCAAGTGTGAGAACACTACTTATATTCGCAATAAATATTTGGAGATCACATTTCATAAATAAATACACATTAATCACTGTATTTTGTCACAACTGCAATGAATTTCAATAAAATGCTAAGGTAATCGCCATTTTAAGGGGATCGTAATGTTACGAGACAGAGAGACTTCGAGAATCCTTCATCAATGGTCGTCAATGTTCGAGATTCGAGAGCAATAGACAAATCATGTGGTCTCTTTTTGTCAAGCAGTAATTAGATTTGCTATCTCTATTTTCCGGCAAATGTAATATGCATACTTTTAGCAATATTATATTTATATCGCTTGATTGTATTGGCTTGTAAATTTTGAACGATATGCAAGCGCTGGGCCCGTCCATTCCAATATGACGGTCGCTGCGTACACCTAGCTTTCTTTTTACTCAAGTTTAGTTAGACCTTCATGTTTTCAGAACTCAACTTTTTTTTTGTTTTTTGATCCATGAAAGTTAGGTCAGGTAGAGTTAGGTTATCACATATACATACACGGGATATACATATACAAAATGGTTCAACAATACTGAAGGGTATGAATGTACTCACAACATCCTGAGAAATCAGATAGCAAATCTCTTCATACCCAGCTATTTTTTTAGGGATAATGTCCTTCGAAACGAAAGAGCAATGCTTGCGCACACAGAAAAGCAAAGGCCCTACTTCTTAGGTAGAACAGTTGTCAAAACAATGTTGTAAAGCAATTGTATTGAAAACCGTTGTCACCAGTTTCAAACATAATTGTATAGAAAATACGACGAAAAAAAAACATACAGTCGAATTGAGAATCTCCTTCTTTTTTGAAGTCGGTAAAAAATGCCAATCATTGGTCGCGCATTTGAAGTAAAACGCTCGAAATGCCATTTTGCAACAGATTAAATAAATTTTGACAAGCGTATAACTTCTGTGTAATTTTTTGGTGTGAATAGAATTGTCACCTAAACAATCAATCAAGCTTAGAGGTTACTACTATGTATTTTGTAAAACACTTTAAAAAACGTTTAACTAAATCTGTAGCTATACCATCTGTAGCAAAAAGGTTCAACTATACTGAAGAGTATGTATGTACTCATTATTATGAACAACTTTTACTATGGGGCCAACCTCGATATCGCCAAAAGAAAAATCAGCTGTTCCATACAAAAAGTTCATTGAGTTTGGACAAAATGTATGGAACAGCAGATTTATTTTCGCGATTTCAGCGATGAGAAGAGAATGGAAAACGGTTGAGTTAATAAAAAATAATACGAAGGATGAGACGTCATAGGAGTAACGAACAACCCAAAAAAAAAAGTACAGTTGAATTGAGAACCTCGTTTTATGAACCTCTCTAGCATCTTTAATACTACTCTGTCTTTCCGAGAACTTCCCACAAAGTAAGGATATCAAGTTATAACTACGGTATATTTTCTAAAGAAATGTGAGAACAATCGACGAAGCTCTACAATGAACGAGACGATCCGCTATCTCGGCATAATCCAGTGAGAGAACAATAAACGGACATTCCGATCGAAACCTACATCGAACCGGATTCAATTGATAACAGATTCTCTGGACTATGAAACTATCTGAGGACAATGTAAGATAGGCAGTTATGTCTAATAAGCCCATGGAGGATAAGGAGTTGCAATGAGTGACTTGCAGCCGCAGCTCCTATTTTGCGGGCGGAGTGTGTGACGTTACACTTATTTGCTCAGTTTGCTATCGCCCGCCACGCGTTACGGTCATTAAAACTTACATATTAGACGTACGATTTTAAATGTTTTTCAACGACAAAATTCTAATATCAACCAGTAAAAATAGAGCGTTCTGCACCAAATGTTGCCATACCCTGACAAGGGTCATATGTATTACTGTAATATACACATGTTACTTAAGACCTGCATGTAGCCACATATGTTGCAATAAATGATTAAGTATTGAGTACCCAGTAAAAGTAAAAATTAAATGAGTTGCTCTGTTTCTATAAGTAAAAAATATCGAGGAAAAAATTCAGATGACATGATTGGCATCTCATTTCATTCGTAAGTAATTTTATTTGTATATTTAGTGATCTGTTCCATAAAATTGAAAAACGCGACATCTAGCGTGATATTAGGAAATTAAGTGTTAATTCAGCTAAGTGCTAGTTCACTAAGTCGATTCTCAAAAACTTTTCCTAAATATCGCTAAATGGCTGTACAATTTGCCACTCCTCCCGCACACCTACACCTCCCCGCACAGCCACGCGTCTTCCTAAGGAAAAATCATTTGATCACATCTCTGCTTCTGTTACTCTGTGGATAAGGCCTTTCGAGAACATAATAGTCAAAGATGTATTTTTAGTTGATTAAAATTACCGGTAGGTAAGTCTATGTGTACCTACTGTAGTCATCATCAGCCAGAAGACGTCCACTGCTGAACGAAGGCGTCCCCTTTAATAGGGAGGGGATGTCATAATCCCCACGCTTGGCAGGCGGCTTGGGGATCGCAGAATGCTCACCACCGTTAACCGAGAGGACGCTACAGCCCATCATCCGGTGGGTCTGGATGCAGTTTTATGATATACCCAGGTCCAAGAAGTGTAGTGTAGTGTTTGGTTTGGACTTTATTCTTGGAAAGTACCACACCTTTGCCAATTATTCAACCGCCAAGCAGTGGTGCGCCATGACTGTTTCGTTGTTGAAAGACATTATTCCTAAAGAAATTGAAGAGATTTGCCATCTGATTTCTCAGGATGACGAGCGCAGTGCATTGCGGTGCAGGCTTTTGTTCGCAAGTTTACAAATCTGGCACTGGTACTGTTATAGGCAGGCGTGATACTTACCACCAGGCAAACGTCTCGCTCGTTTCGTCGCTACCTTGCATAAAAAATGGCGATTGATGCTGAGACTAGGCCTCAAAGGCAGACGCGTGGCGTCGTGCGGCGCGTCGGACCCATATTCGCGTTTTTAAAAGTACTGTGAGCTTCAGTAAGAAACACATCTAGAAAGTTCAAAATATTTTTTTGCCTCTCAATTTATTTTCTTATTCTTTGTCATCGCATTCCGCCAGTGTCATGTACTTAAGTTGCATCAAGATCAAATTAAATTTAAATTAATTAAGTCTAAGTCGCAGTTAACGTCAAACAAATTAGTCCCAGTAAAGTCCAAGTCATGCCTCAGTAAAGTGGTTGACAACTTTACAGGAAATTTCTACAGAGTTTTAGAGACAACGTGGAAATACACGATACACCGCATTATAATGCGACAAAATGTATTTTCACGTCCCTGCCAAAACCCTTTCTTTATACGTTTGAAGTTTTGAATTTGAACCGTCGCACGAATGGTCGAAAATACCTGCATACCTTCATCATTTTTAACCGACTTCAAAAAAGGAGGAGGTTCTATGTTCGACGATATGCACGTTTTTTTTTGTTTTTTATTTATATTTATATATTGTAAAAGTCGCGGGCAACCGGTGGATGCAAATGGCAGGTTGTCGTACAGTGTGGCGGTCTAAGAGGGAGGCCTTCGTTCAGCAGTGGACGTCTTCAGGCTGATGATGATGATGTTCACCGATTTCTACGTCAAATGTGGACCGACTTTGAAAAAAAAACAAATTTAATTATATTAATTTGAATTTCGGTTGTTTTCTTTTTTTTGAAAAAGTTACAATTGACATGGTGTGATACGTAGCAAGTCAGAAGCATAGAATTAAAGACCCTCTGAAGGGCTTATACCATATCTGTATTATTCTTGAAAAATTTTGTTTGAGTCGGTAATTCCGCCCTTATCATTGCTTAATAAAAATATTGGTAATGTAAGGATTATGTTGTAGTATTAGTCCTACTGACTTAAATTATTGTTTTGTACTAATTTTCATAATTGCATTGTACTGATTTTAACTAAAGTATAATACCTACTGGTTAATACCAAGTGCATGAACCGTAGGTCATAAAAAAGACGTCTCTAACGCCATCATAAATCGAGCGTAATCTGGATATCAAAAAAAATTACTCTGTTATTAGTGAACGCATGTTGGATAATATAGCGCAGGGACGTCGATATAGCTGCTGAACCTAGTCACAGAGTCGTAAAAATTAAAACTCGTTCATAAAACTCGTAAAAATTTTGCATAGTATGTAGTGTTTTGAAGTATAAATAAAATCGTACAACTTTCAACACAAACCGCAAACTCTCTCAGTTTGGAATTTCAATCGGAATTCGGAAACAACATCATTTGAAACAAAGTTGCCTAATTTCAAACTACGCATCATCCAATAAAGTGATAAGTTTAAAACGGAAATCATTATTTTGGAGTAAATATGGAAATTTTTACGAAATAGGCTTCGTATATGCAGTAGGTAAACTTACATAAAATCTAAGCTATTGAAAATATTACAATATTGGTCCGAAATATACAAAAAACACTTTATATCTAAGTAGTTAGTGGTAATCGGCCATCAATTAAATATTTACATATACTTCAGTAAAATTAACTGAGTCATTATCAGCCGGAAGACATCCAATACTGGAAGAAGGCCTCTCCCTTAATAGGGAGGGGTTGACATAATCCCCACGCTTGGCAGGCGGCTAGGGGATCGCAGAGTGTTACCACCTGTTAACTAAGAGGACGCTGCTGCCCGTCCTCCGGTGGTTCTGGATGCAGTTTTAGGACATACCCAGGTCAGAAATTAACTGAGTAAAGACAGGCAATTAGAAGATGATGAAGATGACCAACCCTGATGACCAATGTTAGAGTCCATGCTTTGATAAAGTACTGACTAGCTGACTACTCCAAGAGCCCATAGCATGCTAAAGTGATTGAATTAGGCAATAATCACAATAATCGTACTAATATATTAAACGCGAAAGTTTGTCGATGTGTGTGTACGTTTGTTACCTCTTCACGCCAAAACGGCTGAATGGATTTGGATTAAACTCAGAATAAAGATAGCTTATTTCCCAGCGTAACATATAGGCTACTTTTTCTCATCATCGTAGTCACCGTTTTTCATCATCACGCGGTTGAAACCACAGGGTGCAGCCAGTAAAGTAATAAGCAAGGTGCGTATACCTAAATTGGGAGCAAAGTACCGTTAATTACAACTGGTTGCTGTATTCCAACTTTGGTTACCACTTTCCAGAATTGCCTACGTAATCGTCCATACTATAATTATGACTACGAGTCTCTCCAAAGTGCTAATTGCTAGGTACGGTGTTAAGTAAATTCCCGCCTGAAGTTTGTTTATCAATTAAAACTTACGAAATAGGTCAAAGCAGAACAGAGGGCCAAACTCTTTGATCAGAACTCATTATCACCCATTGTTTTGAAAGTGCGTAATTATCATTATCATTCACTGTTATGAAAGTACGTAATTGTCAATTGAAGAGAGAAGTGAATACGAGTAGAACGGAAAAGGTACGGGCCGCGCTTGCCGGCAATAAGTGTAAATGCGCATAGGTGGCAATTTCTACCAATATACATGTTTTTATTTATACTGAGAATACTCAAAAAGACAATTTAAATAGACGCGTAAGAAACCAAACCACATTGCATCGTAATTAGATCATTTTTAATTTGTTACAAAATGGCATTACGAGAGTTTTACTTCAAATGCGCGGCCAATGATTAGCATTTTTACGTCTTAGTGACAATACAAATATTACAATAAAAAAAATATAAACCATTGTTATTTGTTTTTTTATTTATATAAAAATAAGCTATAAAAAATAGGCAATGTGATACGTTACTTAAACACCTACCTGTCTATAAAGCAAAACCTGCTGTTCGGAAATGGCTAAAAACTCTTACATATGAAGACACAGAGCAAATAATAATAATACAAAAATAATAACCTAACCAATCTTCATCTACAATATGGAATTATGGAACAGAATACCTGTATAATTGCTACACGAACTTTAATACTTACCTACAAACCCAACACACATAACTTATTATGTATACTTATACATAGACCTATTATATCATATTAAGTACCTTTAAACTTAGCTTTATAAGTATATAAATAAATACGTAAGTACATATTTATAACTGTTCAACATTAATAAAACTAACGTTACCATTTAAGTTACCCAATTTACTATTATCTTATACCTTGTCAGCTGCGGCTTATTACGAACATTCTGTTTAAATCGTATCCAGATCCTCACGATACAGGCTTAGCCTAGCGTGAGGATCCTTAGAAATACCATTATGCAATACAATTTATATATTTATAAATAAACTATGCATAAACTTGTACCTATAATCTAGAAATTACACACTGCAATACTGTTGTTGTTATTTTAATAAGTTTATGCTGTAATAAAGATATTTTCATTTCATTTTCATACGATTATGTGTGAAAATGGCGACGGTTTTCCGTACAATTGCTTTACAACATTGTTTTGACAGCGGTTCTACCTAAGGAGTAGGGCCTTCGCTTTTCTGTGTAATTATCAGTCCCAAGCTTAATCAAACGAAAGAAATCAGTAAATTGGTGAAAAGAGGTTAAGGGCTTGATCTCCAAATAATTTAATGAATTCGGTCGCTCTTCAACTTTTCCGCTTCTATAATTAGAACCAGTTAAATAAGCGTCAATTTTTAGGTTTCATCCTTCTTTTCTTTCAGTAATGAACTTTGCGATTATGAAATTGAATTAGCTTTTAAAAAGTCGAGAGTTTTTTCTACGCTTTAGGATAGTCGTAAAAATCCCTAGTTTTTCTATAACTGCGTATTTGATTTAAATGTTTTTGTGTATAAAACTCACAGTATCATAGAGAATTCTGATTCGACATTGTTAGTAAAGTATAAATGGTTTTTGTTATTTTCTATAGAAGGCTTTGGTTATTAGAGTGTGTATGGTAACTTCGAGACATCGCCGTAAATATTCTTAGGAAACTGCCATGTCAAAACTTTTCCTTTCCAATTCCATTCGGAAGTTTTTATTGAAAATTTCAGACGTCAACAACAGTGGAATAGGAATTTCTCGGTTGGGTGGGTAACTCTATCAACAGATAAAAGTTTAATTAGTTGGGAAATGCTGTTTTAACAAAAAAATACACTTAAATAGGGAAAACGAACGAATGCAAGATTTCACTCTTGAATTACATTGTTTTACATAGTTGAAAAACTGATTATATTTTAAGGTTCCGTGCCGAACAGTTGTTATCGGGACCCTAGGGCGTTAAGCCCATCTATTATATTTTCCTTTATATTTTATAGAAGAATGCAGTTCAAAGTATTTTAGTAGACCAAACAAATAAATACTCGTAGTAAACAGGAAAAATCAACTCTTTTGTCGTGAATCTTAGTCAACAAAAATCAAAAGTGGTCAAGTGTCAGTCAAATTACATATTATGAAAAAAAAACGTTTAGGATAGGTAATACGAAATCCTCGATGCGCGAGTTTAAACACGACTTCGTTTAAAGCGACTATAAAAATATGTCTTGCTTGGGCAAGCGTGTAAAAGAGTTATGCATGCGAGTCACAGGAATGAATTATCAAATACCGACGTACTACTTACTTGTGTTATTACACACTAGCGGATGTTAAGAATGTCAACGAAGATTTATTGATACAACATCGTGGATGTTTTGATATTTTCCAAAAACATGACATACCATTGACCCGAGTTGAACGTGTTTAATACTTATCGTACAATTATGATGTGTGCATATGTTTGGAGGATTCGTTTACTACATAAGTATCTACATAATGTTTTTTTGTCTACTATGTACAAAACCAAAAGATAGATTAAATTGCAGCGGAGAAAAATATTTAAATGCGCATGTTTTAAGATTGAGATTAAATTCTCAATAGATGCTGTTCCAGAAAAAAATAGGATTACTAGGTGACAAATTAAATTCACAAATTCATCGAAATATTTGTCACGATGCAAAGGAAAGGACTTTACAAATGGAGCCGGTACAAATAATAAGTATTTTTCTTTTTTCAAAACCGATAGTTTCATCGTTTATCTTTACTAGCCAATTATTAACTAACAGGACAAATAAAATTGTCGTCAGATATTCAAATTCCATGGAGCTCACACACCACTGCCAACCGTTTGCTCAAGTGATTACCGCCGTTTATTTAAACACTTTATCCACGATCATGATCGCTGCAATGTTGGCTCAGTCCGCGCCTGGCGATAATTATACCAATGAATTAGGTATATCAAGGCTCTACTTAATATTATTTACAAACACGCTGACGATAACATTAGCTTTATTATAACACGTTTATTAGGTTATTTATGTAGAATATGATAAATTTTAAATAATCGAAACACTGAAATAATATGTCGATTAAGAAAATAACGATTAGTACATAGCCCTCTACGACTGATTCCACCAATAGAATCAATGTAGACTTCAAACAACACAGCCCTTAAAATTATATAATAGAATATTATCCCAAAAAAGAAGGACAGAAAAAAAAAGTTTAAATTAATTGACATGCCGATTAATTGAAACACTGATTTAAAGTATCACCGCAGTTGTTTATTACAATTTTATGATTGTACAACATATTTACCGTGACTATGTCTGCCCATGAACATGGTGCATGCTGCGCCGAAATTTTGGGAGCTCGTTACACATCGTGATCACGGTAAATATCTCGTAAATAATCAAAGAACGATTAATTGAGTTTTAGATTTTCAAGAAATCGGGAAAGTCTCTTTATCCAGAATTAGTTCATTTTCCGTACTTATTTTCTTGTTAGTAAACTAACACTACTCACATAAAACAATCAATCGAATGATAATGCGTGTTAATCTTTATTTTGTAAATGTGTGGGGCGTTTCTGTAGCAAACTGGCACCTGAATAAGCATCGTTGTAACGAGACTGTACATACAAAGCGTATTGTTAACATTGTGGGAAAAAATAAACAGTTTGGTTCAAATGAAACGGAAGAAAACAAACCGAAATTTCCAAAGACGTAACGAACCCAATGATACAATACCAAATTAAGCTCCCACGCATGAAAAGACGTAAGAACAAACATTGTTGAAGCGTATCTTTCATAACGAGGATTGTTTTCACAACAAACAGAGTTGTGGAATGAGACGCTACTTACCTTTACGCTGGTGTATTTCGGACACTGCCTTGTTACTTTTCACAGCTTTGTTTCCGGCAATCGTCTCGGCCACAGGAAACCACCAGACAAAAGCATGAAATTCACATTTATGGTCCACGACGAAATTGTTACTAAGCCGCAATTGTTCTTGTCTCGCAGTCTAGGTACGTACTGCTAAAAGTGGTTTACCTTTTTGACGTTAAGAACCACTATAACATTTTCTGAAGAAAGTTTTAATAGAGTTCAAACAGTCACTAAAAGTTTAGTTCTCTTTGCAAAACAATTGGAAAAATGTTTACTATTTATTATACTCTATTGGTTTTTAAAGAAACAGCAGAAGTCTTTTTCAAAAGTTGAAACAAGAAAAACTTATTTTCCCGATTCCGAATCGATGTTTTTTACGCGATGGGGTTCTCGGAGCGTCGCGAAAACGTGCGTCCTCGACACCGGTCCGCCGCTAACTGGCGCGCTTCCTTTCAAGATACTGAAATGAAAATACAGCCGCATGGAACTCAGCCTCCGGTTTTTATCAAACGCAGCCTTGGTGGGTCGACGAACTTTTGAGGGATGGAGGTCTCCAAATTCTGCGATGTAACTAAGTGCCTTCGACGTGCGGACGTAAAGGGTGTGGGCAATACAATTATAACAGGTTAATTATATTTAACTTTGAACTAGAAAACTGGCCGACCAAGCGGGGTGTTTGAAGACGTGGAGTTGTGGAAGGAACCCTAGCGTGAGGTTAGGGCGTATAATTACAAAGCCTCCCCGCGTAATTAAGATGACGGAGGTGCAAACGCAATTAAGCATGAGTGACAAGATAACGAACGAGAGGTAATTATGAAGAAAATGCGTAGGAAAAGTTTAGGGCTTATTATCTACTTGGATGGTTTTGTAAAGAAAACAGCAAAGAGTTTGTATAGATATACAAACTCTTTGGCAAATAGCTTCCAACAGTAATAGGTAAGAATTCACTCTGTGCAACTTTGTTGTGTAAAATATAATCACGGAAAATATCCCGTAAATAATCATTGATCTTTAATGAGTAAACGTGATTGTTTAAAATTTAATTAAAAAAATGCGTTGCGACTTCGAAACGTTGTGAACAATAAACAATTTTGACGATCCTTTGGATTCGAACCAGAACCTCCAATATCATTTCTGTCCACTGTAGTCTCATTAAGATTGTCAAAGAAGCGACGGAGACAAAAATAGCTTCGCATGGTCTAGAATGTGGCGCAAGTAGTCCCGCAATTGCAACAATTTCATAACAAAATATGATAAGAAGTCAATGCTTTTAGAGCTTAAAAAAATACTTGCGCATGCGCATTGGAATGCTATATTTTTTCGTTTTTTAAAGTTTTTTTTATTATTTTTAAGTTTTTTATTATTTTTAGATATGATAAGATAAGATATTTATTTTACAGAAAAAAAAAGTTTTTTTTTATTTGACCATTATGTAGGTCATAATTATTTATTTTATAACCATGTTGATTAAAAATACTCTTTTTTAGAATATTCGTAAAGATTTTCTTATAACAACACTTATTTTGATTTCACTGATCATGGTTGGAAACCAAAATGCAAGACTTAATTTGTTACATAAAATACAATTTTAGGGTGAGAGAGTAAATATCAATGACTGGGTATTTTATCTTAACGGATCTCTATAAGTTATTTGCGTCTAAGGAGATGCTTGTTTACCAACTTTGGAAACCGGGTCAAGGATTCCCATTTCTTCCTACTTACCCGAAGGGTTTGAGACATCCGAAGATAACTCACAGAAGTTTTAATTGAAAGAAGATGGACTAGAACTTTATTTATCTATTCACCGCAACATGATTTATACCTATATAATGATAACGGACAGTGAAAACCAATTATTAAAAGTGCAAACTTGCAAATACGTTCTTAGAAAAACACTGCAGATATCTTACGTCAGTATACTAAAATAAAAGTAAGGTGTGTTATAGGTGATGCAGTAATAAATAATTAATATATATAAATAATAATAAGTAAAATTCATTTTTGGTAGGTCCTGCTAAGCTAAGCACAACACACGGGTGCAAAGCACCCGTGCGTAGCTTGGATTATGAGCCTAAAACCGATGCAATAAGATCCACTTCACGAGCAAGTGTTATGAAAAAGTGTTTATGGGCGCAGATATAGTTTTCTATTTACAAAAAAGTAAGTAGATACTAAATAACACGAAAAGTATTTTGAATAAGGAAACCTTTATTAAACTTAGATTTGCTATTTCATATAGATTTATATTATAATGTTCATCAGGATTATTTTTAGTTAAGGTTAGTGTGTGTAAATAAAAAGGTGGTTGTGATAGCTATCTTTTAGCTAACGTATTAACTATTTTAACCTAGAGCGTAGTATATTTTGTAAAAAAAAATTGGAATTAAAAAAAAATCCTTTAGGTAGTTAGGATAACGACCCATAAATACGCATTTAGTGAAAATTTTATATTTTGGTGATACAATATATAAGTTCGGATAGTCTGAGTGGACAGCCCTAGTGCCATGGTTAATATGGTATGCCGCCCGAAAGGCTTTGACATGGTTTGTCAGTTGCTGTTTTTTCTTGCCATTCGACTCACGGTAACGCTCAGTTCACTGTCACCCATCCGAAGACTGACCTGCATGCTCAATTGTCTGGGACATAAAAATAAAAAAACGCTCAGATTTTTGTGTGGCCAAAGATTGCGATCGTAATGGGCGAAAACGGGAGAACAAATTGAAAGGGAACAATTTGTCCTCGTAGATTTATGAGTGTGAGGTGTTATACACCTTCAACACCTCATTTACCGAAAACGCGGGGCATGCATAAAACATAACAGCGTTCCGGCCTCGAATAAACGATACTGCGGCTTCAAAATACCGCAATTATGACAATCATTATAAAACAGCTCCCCATAAAATATTGCGATAATTAACTTCGAAAATTAAAATTATTAACACCATAATTTACGCAAAATGGTCTCGCCTAATGACAAAAAAATTTGTTAAAAGCAGTTTGCTGCCCCTTAACGAATTGCAGCCCCTCTTTCAGGCTCTACTTCCTTATCTTTATTAAGAGTGATTTTTATTTCAACACATTTGCAATTATTATGAAGATTCAATTTTGGTATTGAAGCGAGAATTATGGTTATCGTTATTAATAACGTGTTATCAATTACACACCATTTTTTACTTACGTTCGTATATGGTGCGGAGTAAAAATTATAAAGATGGAGAAAACAATGAGAGGTATTGTATGATGTGTTGTAATTTATTTCACTTAGAACACTTTTCTGCTAAATTATTGATATGTTATATTGTAGCTTTTGACCTGGGTATGTCCTTACACTGCAACCAGACCCACCGGAGGACGGGCAGCAGCGTCCTCTTGGTTAACGGTGGTGACCATTCTGCGATCCCCAATCCGCCTGCCAAGCGTGGGGATTATGGCAACACCCGTCTATTAAGGGGGAGGCCTTCGTCCAGCAGTGGACGTTTTATGGCTGACGACGACATATTTTTTTAATGTGACTATGAGCTGCAATTAGGACACAAAACTGAATGACTGATGGCATCTGAGTCCAGCAGAGGCTGATGACGATTGTAGCTTTCACTATGATACTTTCAATCACTAGCAATCTTACTATGACTTGCTATTTTAAACCCATGTATTACACCTATAATTGTGATGACGTGGCAACATCTCCCTTTAAGGGACAGGCCTTCGTCCAGCAGTGGACGTCTTCCGGCTGTTGATGTGATGATGATGTGTGGGTGATTACGTTTAGCTAGTAACTGCCCTGTCTCCGTTGGTGTGCAATGACGTACATCATTTTGGTGTTCTTAATAATTAAATAAAGCTTATAGTACATTTACTTATCCTATACCCTATCAAAACTATTCACTTATAGCCCAAGACGTCTTAAGCAATCAAATGTTCCTATTTTTTCTTTATTTGTAAAAGATAATGATTCATGGTCCACGACAAATATTTTAATTCGTAACTCTTTGAGTCATCTAGACGTTCAGATAAAACAAATTCGCATTTGCCAATCAGTCAATCTGCAAAACTAACTGTACTCGTATTGGCCATTTCCTTTGCCAATATCAATATCTAAGTTCCGTTGACGTGCTGTGGTTTTTAATCATAGTCTCATGTGACGGCTGCCAGTGGACAGCCTGCTTAATATTCGGGGAACGGACCTTGTACTGTCCTTTTGTGAGAACATTTTGATTTTCGTACAGTTATTGCATATTCTAGTATCTGACTCTATTATCTATAAGACGCTAAGTAGCATTGCGTAGCTTGAATAGATGGTTCTGAAACATCACTAATATTAAGCAACGGATGATCTGATCAATCTTCGGATAGGTGACCGTGAGTGTATTTTTACTACGTAGTAACTAAATTTGACGTCTGCAACTACAATTTATATCTGAGCACTACCGTGGTTCAGATGATACCCAAAATTGTTGTTCCCAGTTGTTTGATCAATATTTCTGAAACAACAGCAGCCAAGCCAAATCGGCACATAAACATCGGCTTTCGGGCAGCACATTAACTCTGACACTAGGGCCACTCAGCCTATATGAACTTACCTACTTACTTTAATTGACTCAGCAGAGCTTATAAAAGTGTTTATGAGCGCAGAAATGGTTTTCTATTTACAAAAAAGTAAGTAGGTACTAAATAACACGAAAAGTATTTTGAATAAAGACCTTTATTGAACTTAGATTTGCTGTTTCTTCATATAGATTTATATTATAAAGTTCATCAGGATTGTTTTTAGTTAAGTTTTAAGTTTATTAAAAATAAAAAGATGGTTGTGATAGGTATCTTTTCTAGAACGTATTAACTGTTTTATGGTGGGCTGCTTTTTAATCGGAGCTGTACAAAATTACGCTGCATTTGTGTTTCAAAGAAATTCAAAATTATAGATCGGACAGATCCCGTTGGAGCTCAATTTATTTTGAACAATAATATATTTCAATCCAGCGTAGTTTCACACAGCTTCGCTTCTTCTTATATATAATAATTATATTGTGTGCAATAAATATCTTATGAGCGATTTTCCAAACATGTTTTTATTTAAGTGGTTTTCTTTAACTGGATAGATAGCGCAGACTATACGTGTCAGTCAAAAACAGCATAGTATTTCTGATATTTGGCACAAGAATTCAAATAAAAAACATGACGACAGCCACGTCTGGTCTGTGCAAAGTCAGAGCCATCTACAATGAGCTTCTTTTTTTTAATATTCATCATCATCAACAGCCGGAAGACGTCCACTGCTGGACGAAGGCCTCTCCCTTAAAGGGAGGTGTTGCCATAATCCCCACGCTTGGCAGACGGCTTGGGGATCGCAGAATTGTTACCACCGTTAACTGAGAGGACGCTGCTGCCCGTCCTCCGGTGGTTCTGGATGCAGTTTTAGGACATACCCAGGTCCGACCTCAATATCCAGGTTTTTAATATTGCCAGTCAGAACATCTCCTATTTATTACCCACCTATTGAAATATTCAAGAGTAACAATTACTTGTTGACATTGTTCAAATCAAATCAAATATTTTTATTCAGAGAAAAAAATACAGAACATTTACAAGTTTTCTTTGATCCCCAAACTAGGCGGAGTAGCCTGTGCTATGGGGTTCTGAGCTCGAGTGTTTGAGAACTGAGTAAATGGCTGACGAACATGTTTACAAAAATTACAGCATTGATTCAAAAAACACTAAATTAAATATTAACACGATATTTCCTCACGTTTAGTTACCGTAAATTCGTGTACTTACCTATTTATTTTACATAAATATTATTTTGAATAAAAAATCAAGAATAGGTATGCACATTTAGCATAATATTATGTCTATTCAAGGGCATCAGAAAAATAGGTTATTTTTGTTATAGGTTATTTTTATTTAAAACTAAACCAAAATTGTTTTATTCGTTAATTTCTAGTGTATTTCCGCTGTAATATCGTTTCGAGTACTCATAGCATGAAGGGTCAAACTAAACCTTCGTATGAGTACTTGAAACGATATTACAGCGGAAATACACTAGAAATAGGGTAGATGACTGATGTTTATATCGTTGAAACCAATAGCTTTGATGGAGAATTTTAGTAAATATAGTATATTTATTGAAAAAATAATTTAAATCGGTTAGTAATGTTCTGATATATGAGCGTTTAAAGTTTTTGTTAGAGACAACTCTGTCCCTTTCCAACAAAACAAAAAATTACGTCGCGCCTTACTTGTCAGAATATAATTTATATGGTGTACAGAGAAGTGACGTCACGTTTTGCTGTTTCTTCTCTCTATCTAGCATGATATTAAAATGCTTATAAGTTGCTTAATTTTGATCAGATTTTCATTTTATTTTCATTAATCAGCTATATTTATGGGCCCACATTTTAATAGGACAATAAAAAAGCAGTCATCTAGCGTCTAGCCTATTAACAGATAAAACAATTTTGGTTACAATGGAATTCCGCAAACTAACGCCTGAATCAATCACATATCAAACATAAAATGTGCTTGAACCATTAAAAACATTTGTTGCACCATTCCCATTGCATTAAGTCATCTGTCTAGTCGATTAGGAACATAAGCTTATTATAATTATGTGGGATTAAATCATTCAGAATAGTCCCATGTAAAGATAATTGTTTTGGTCACGAAAACCTCATGTGAAGAAACTTTTTATAGTTACACAATCGATAAAACGTAGTACTTCATCAAAATCTAGTCAACTATTTTACAATCTATTCTAATCTTATTTGATACAACTATTTTACAATCTATTCTAATCTTATTTGATACAACTATTTTACAATCTATTCTAATCTTATTTGATACAACTATTTTACAATCTATTCTAATCTTATTTGATAAATTAGCCAAGTTATCCGAAAAGGATTCCATCGATTGCTAAATTGGATAACGTCTTAAACTTTGACACAGATTTATTAAAGCTCTAATTACCCTAAAAGGGATCGAAGAGTTTCTGTTTTAAGTTGCGAAACTTTTGCTTAAAGTTTGGCCAAATTTTGATCAATCAAAATAACTACGTACGCATCCGGTTACTTTTATAAAAGGAATTGATACAGTTTTAAACTTATTTAATATATTACAGACACAGTATGTTAAACATACTTAGTTATAATATTGATATTATGAATACAATTACTATTATGAATTATGGCGTAGCATCGCAAATTAGAAAAAGTTCTAAGTAATATCCTCTGGAAGCATCCAAGTTCAGAGTTATTCCTTTCTTTGCAAAAATATATAATAATATCATTGTTTCTTTGTCTACTTTGGTCAAAGTAATTACGGCTTCCTGGAAAACAAATGATATCTTACACCTATTAGGTACCTCAATTTCGGTACTCATTATTCGTGACTAAATTCTTAAAAAAATATAAATATGTTTTAATTTGTTTCAGCGCTTAGCACCATCGGTGTTACGTAAAACACTGCATAAAGTTAAATGTCGTTAGTTAGTAAGTATAGGTACTGCGCCGCGCAGATGAAGTTGAATGTCGTTTGCTTAAGCAACGTTTCTAACGTTTGTAACTCTATAAGCATACTTATTACAATTACAGTAAACGAAACAATAAAAACTATTTAAAACTTGTTCTTTCAATGAAAAATTTATTCTGAAAAAACAACCAAAATGCTCTTAGTAAATGAACACTCGTAATATCTAGTACTATCTAAATACAGAGTACTTAGTTGGTCTGGTGATTTAACATAAGTATTTATTACCTACAGGAAATACAGCCTCCATATTCGAGCACTATGTTTGGTAGTCTTAGCCTATCGGAATACCAAGTCGGAAGACCCTGGCCGGTAAGAATTTAAATTAAGTTTGAACTAAGACGTATAGTACTACGAATATCTCAAGTTTATAACTCTATTCCTCTAAAACTAGCAAATCCAACAGGTGATTATTAAGTTTTGATCATTGGGGTTATTTGCCCTGGAATTTGCATGATACCAAAATATTTGTTGCTGCTGGTGTTTGTTATCAAAGTTTCTAGTGAGGCTAGAATCACAATGACCTTAATAAATCAAATCATGGAGAGTAATTTTGGCGTAAGAAACGTGACATAGCCCTTAGGTGAATTTAGTTCTTAGCGGTTATAGCGTAGTTAGACTAGATGTTCCCTAAGAACATCAAAGTCAAGGGGACTCTTCCCATCTGCATGTTCTGCATGTGTTAAAGAAAATATAAAATAACTGATTTGGAATTTCCCAAAAGGATTTTTTAATCTGTCATAACGTAACTAAAAAATAGTTGTATACGACACATTATAGTCGGCTGTTTGCTGTCTGCGGTTATTTTCTGAAAATTTTCGCCAAATGTTAGTCCATTTATGATGAAACTATATAACATATATATGTAACGTTTAACTTTTATGATAAACAAATTCAAAAAAACTTTTGCTTGTACTAAATCATTACAAGTACTACTATCGTTTTAATTATGCGTAAATAATTAAAACGATAGTTTAGTAGTAGTAGATTCGTAGTACTATACGTTTATGTTTAATTAAAACGATAGTAGTACTTGTAATGATTTAGTACAAGCAAAAGTTTTTTTGAATTTGTTTATCATAAAAGTTAAACGTTACAATCAAATTGCTAGGTGTAAAACACCTAGCAATTTGCACCTAGAAGTATCAGACTGTGATGAACCTTAGGCTGTTCATCACAGTCTGATACTTCGTAAAAATTACCCTAAGGTTTATATGCGACTGAGCTCCGGAACCGCCTAAAGCCATGTCGGAGGCCTTTGGGTGGAGCTCTGAGCTCAGCCTACACTAGAATTTAGTTACGAACTTTTTTATTCCTTCAACTAAAAGTATTATTGAACACAAATAACTTTCCAAACCGAATGAGTTTATTTATATACAAATGAAACAAAGAGCTATCCAATAGAAAGTTTCAAGAAACTTATATATGCAAAGTAACATCATTCTATTTCAACTTTATTGAAGTTGCATTTTTAAAAGAGTTTGATACACAAGATTTACACGATGGAAGTCTTGCCACAGAAAATAGAAATTATAAAATAAAATTGCGCGAGAAAATCCGGAACAAACATATTCGCCAAAGAACCAAAGTCACCGACATAGCTCGCAGGGTTTGCAAGTTGAAGTGGCAATGGGCAGGCCACATCGCTCGAAGAACTGACAACCGATGGGGAAGAAAGGTTCTTGAGTGGCGACCGCGAACCGGAAGACGCAGCGTAGAAAGGCCTGCCACTAGGTGGACCGACGACATTGTAAAAGTCGCGGGCAACCGGTGGATGCAAATGGCAGGTTCTCGTACAGTGTGGCGGTCTAAGGGGGACGACTACTTTCAGCAGTGGACGTCTCCGGGATAATGATGATGATGATGATGAAACTCTGCCGTAGGAGCTTCACATTTGTTATTTTGAGTATGTTTTCAAGTAAGGTCTTGACTATTAATATTCATCACTGAAATTTCATAACTATTAAATCCAAGAACGTCGAGACAAACCTAATTACCTACTCAGCTTCGATTCAACTAGTCTCGCCCACGGCTCCGGTCGTATATTTTAAGCTACAATACTAATTATAGGAATCGCCAGCATTTGTGGTCCGCCAGTCAATGCCCTGTCTAATGAAACAATAAGATTTTATCTAAAACAAAATCAATGTTTATGTTGAGTCTCTCCCTTTGTTTATTTTCGTGCTAGGTATTTAGAGCAAACCTGTTTAGTTTGCTTGAAGCTTTAATGGAGTATTTATAATTAACAAGCCGGTTGATAAAAATACGAATAATAATAAAAATACATAAATGTAGAGCACGATATTCAGGCTCTTTGGATCGTGTTTTTACATCTACCTGAGATTTCAACGTGAAGAAAAATATTGTTTATGGTACATGTACTAACCGTCTTATGCATCATCATCCCCGATTCAACCACTCCTAGCAACAGGAAGTATTCCGTTGTTGGTATAGGCGCCGGTTACCAGAGGTACACAAACACGCACCGACCTCGCCGGCGAGGTCTAGGACTCCCCAGGTCTGTCAGAAGATCGGTTAGATTATCGCCAAATAGTCAACCAGATCAACCTACTAGGGCCCCAGGGCATACCCCTTCTGGGGTGCCAGGGCAAGTCTGACCCCACTCCCAGAGACGGCCAAGCCGAGGTTCGTACCATCTGAGGTACCCTTGAGCTAGTCGCCTATAACCTAAACTAGGCCTAGCGCCATTTGCGCTTGCCTAAAGTCCGGTGACGCTGTAGAGGCCACCTGAAGCCAACAGCAGGTCATAAAAAAAAAGCGTCATCATCAGCCCGGAGACGTCCACTGCTGAACGAAGGCCTCCCCCTTAGACCGCCACACAGTACGACAACCTGCCATTTACATCCACCGGTTTTAGTTAAAAAGTGTTTAATTTCTTTTGAATTAAGAATTGAGTTTGAAAAAAGAAGACAAACACTTTTTAACTAAAATAGGTTTGAATTACGTTTTAGTGTTTTATGCATAAGACGGTAACGGCCTTACCTAAAATAATCTCGATTCTCTTAGTCACTGCTTAAACTTCTCTGTCCTTTTCTAGCACGTGCAACTTCACGGCAGAGAGAAGATGGCAGAGCATCGTAAGCAGTGACTAACGGTTGAAAAGTCTTTTTAAGTAAGGCCGTAAGTGTTTAGCCTGATGGTAAACGATGCTGATACATTCCAGTGACAGATTTTGTAATCTATAATGCTAAAAATCAAAGCAGCTATTTTATTTATTATTGTTGCACTCCACAGAAACCAGGTTCCGTGCTTTTATACTAACCGTCTTATGCATAATACATTAAAAAGTATTTAAAACCTTTATCTAAAATAGGTTTTAAGGATAATAAGGTAAGATTTTATTTAGTAAGGCAGGTTTGACATGGATATAATTTTAAAATTGTTTATTTTTAGTAATATATTTTAGTTAGTTTTAATAGATTTTAAGCATTTTGTGACTTCACTAATCGGCTTCAACGGAAGATCAGCGCTGCTCAGTGACCAGCATTATGCTGAGTAGAGGCTATTATTGTGACAAAACTTAAGTTTATTAATTAGTTGTTTTATAATTGTTGTGTTATATTATAATGAGGTTTTTAAATAAATTATTTTGTTCTTTTTTTTCTTTGATTCACTTTACGTAACTATCACTTGCACATAAATTATGTGTACACTATTACAACTTACCTAGTAGTACATGAAGCAAAGCAAGCAAATGCTAAACCACCATGCTATCTACTTAGAGCAAATAATTTAAATTCAAATGCTGGTGTATAAAGATTGGATAACAAGGATGTAATTCTGCCAAAATTGTTCCCCTTTCAAGATGTTCTCACGAGTTATAAATAATCTTGACATCTGCCAGCTATTTTGCACCGTCTTTTATCTTATATACCTACTTAACTGCACGAAGCACGATGTACTGAAAACAAAACTTTGTTTGCCTGATAGGAAAAGTTTCCTTTATGCAAAGCTTTCCTTAACTTAAACTTCAGACTGATATTTGGATTAGAAGGTTGTAAATTGTAAGTATATGTCACTATGATGTCATTTAATGCCTACATTTCTTTCTTTCAACCTTCGATTTTGCCGTCATATAGCATCAGCAGATGAGCCTTGGTTAAGCACCTAGTCTACTAGTTCTGCGACTTCCATGTATGCAGTATTCAGTAACTTTATTGCATCAAGTATCTTAATCTAGTACAGTAATGCCAATAACTAACAATACATGGACCCTGTAAGGGTGTGGCAAAATAAATCTGAGCTTGAAACGTTTTTCGTCGAGGTAATCTTTAACACTGTAGTAACAGTTATTTATTAAGATATTTTTAACCTTTTTTTGGAACAGTGATTCCTTAGGCTCGTTTCAAAATTGTTTCGGTAATTTGTTGTACATTTTAATTAACATGTACTCCGATACTCTTCCAACAATTTCTAGTGGTTCCGGCGCCACGAGCTGGTTTTGTCTTCGAAAGTTTGTAGTGGTGGTAAGTAATATGGGTGTTTTCTAACAAACGTTACCGCTTCGAGTATGTAGATGCTGGGTAGAGTGAGCATTCTTTGCTGTTTAAAGTGCGGTTTGCAACTATCACGTCGGTGGATGTTAATTATTATTCGGAGACATCTTTTGTTTAATGAACAGGCTATGAGCATCAGTACAATTACCCCATAAGATGATTCCATACCTCGACCAGGCATGTGGATTGGCCGGTAAATGGTGCCGCAGCTAACTTCCCCTTAACTCCCAAAATCGTTTTTGGAGGGAAATACCATGCCAATCAAAAATCGCCCGCTACAGAAAAATCTTTGAAAATGTAAAACCTGTATTAAAAAGTTTCATCAAGATTATTTGTATAATATTATCCGTACACTAGTAGGTACCAACATCCATACATGCGGAAAGATGAAATCGTTTTTTTCCGGTTGTTGCAAAGACTATGCTCGCTTCGCTTGTTCGGTTAATTAACAATAAAACATACTATTTAGTGACTTGCATTGATTGGAATAGATATAAAATAAAGTTCTATTATTAATAACGGGATATTTACCGTGATTATGTTGTGAAATGAGCTCCCGATATTTCGAAACATAATCACGGTAAATATACCGTTAATAATAATAGAACTTTAGTAAACAACCGCGATAGTTTAAAACAGTGAGATATAAAATAGTTTGGAAAAAAAGATCTTTATATATGATTGATTGACACTTATACAGGGTTAGATCGAATCAGTTAGCATATTTTTAATGGCATATTCTGTACATCAAAACAATCAACTTTTACTATGGGGCCAACATTGAAATCGCAAAAATAATAATAGCTGTTCCATACATTTTGTCCAAGGTCAATTAACTTTTGTATGGAACAGCTGATACAATTTTCAAGATTTCAGTGTTGGCCCCATAGTAAAAGTTGTTTGTTTTGATGTACAGAATATGCTCTTAAAAGGATGCTAACTGATTAGAACTAACCTAGTATATTAAGTACTAAAAAAGAAGGTTATTAATAAAATGCAGGTGCCAATAGTTTGCAAAAAAAAAAGTTAAAATGGCAAAGATACCATTTCAGAGCTTGTTTGTTACCAAAATTGTAAAATATCTTCTAAGATCATGCAAAAAATGAGCATAAAAACAACATGGTTTTTTTTAAATTCATTATAGTAAAGTTGTTACTACGAGTAAGTAGGAAATTCAAAGCGTTGACTTCTTCGTTTCTGGATCTGTTTGTACCTATTTTATCTTTAATCAGCACAACACCATTTCAGTTAATGACAAACGCCGTAAGTTAATTGTTCAAGCTACCAAATCGTTTTGCGTGGGATGACCTCAGCTTTAATGTACCTCATACAATTAAAGGATCCAGGAATTGAAGTAGGTTCTGACCCACTTACATAGAACAAGCACTATTTATAGGCTCACGCACATCAGAGAGGGACTCGCCGCAATGCGTTATAACAAAAAAATTAATTATATTACTTTAGTAAATTTTGAATGACCATTGCACATTACACACACACACACATTACACAGCACATTTGCTGTTGTGGTTGCCGCGCAGGTGCAGTGCCTCAGGTATGTTTGCCGACGCGCGCGTGGACAGTTTCCCAGCGATAATACGCGCGCGCTGTGCCGCCTCGTGGCGTCGCCTGCGCGACACTCGCAATGGCCGTTTAGCCGTCGTGGCGGGCTTACTGGATAGCCGGCTCGTACAGCACTGGGTGGATATACACGCGGTTGTAGCTACTTATACTTACAATTGAGTGTGTATCAATCTCTTGCTGGAAAAATATTATGTATAATTTTACTTACTACTACTAAAATATTATCATAGGTTTTAAACATTATTACTACTATTACTACTAACACTACTTATGGATAATTTGTCCGAAATAAAGAATTTTTATTTTTATTTTTATTTTTTTTATTTATTACATCATCATCATACAATTTAATTGTAATTTTTATAATTTTTAATTATTTTAATTTCAATTTCAATTTGTGTTTGTTACTTATTAATGTGACTGCTACTGCTATAAAATTAATAATGTATATGAGTCTATGATAATTGATGAATAAATGATTATTATTATTATTCACGTATTTATTTCTAAGATTTAAATTTATTTTTAAACACCTACCTACTGATTGCTGAAGGGCTGTTTCTAAGACATAAATATATTGATCGACAACTTGCCCCACCTGTGCCCTGTACGACCCAAACAGTCCCAATTTTAGGGTAAATCAACCTTCCCTAAAAATGAGATCAAAAGTTTTTTTGCGGACCCGTCGATAAAATGTACCTATAATCTAGATGTTCCGGTAGAATAATCCTAACAAATGTTCGCCCTAACGAGATATATGGCGCAAGTATTTGGCGCTGCGTAAAATAGTGAGCTCTCCCGCGAATTACTTTTTTAGGGAAGTTGGTAAATAAAACAAAAGACAGTTAAGTTCTTGCTGTAATTTATTGTGCGTGGAAAGGTGCGTGCTTTTGTTTTAAGTTTTAAATCTTACATTACAGTTGGTGTAGCAAAAATATTAAATATAATAAAGACACTAACCCAGATAAATATTTTAAGTTTTTTTTTAGATTATGTGAGGCCTAGATCCTGGGTATGTCCTAAAACTGCATCCAGAACCACCGGAGGGCGGGCAGCAGGGTCCTCTCAGTTAACGGTGGTAACCATTCTGCGATCCCCAAGCCGCCTGCCAAGTGTGGGGATTATGGCAACACCTCCCTTTAAGGGAGAGGCCTTCGTCCAGCAGTGGACGTCTTCCGGCTGTTGATGTGAGGCCTAGAAAGAAATTAACGAAAATATTCCTAAATTTGTTTATACCGGTATTACCGCTTGTTCGGTTATTCAACGAACAAATTATAGGCTATCATTGTACCTAGTCATTATAGAAAACTTTTACTTTGGGGCCAAACCAACAATTTCATCTATCAAAAAAAAACTGCTCTGTAACATCATTATATTTGTAACAGCTGACACATTTTTTGCCTGTTCAGATTTGGTCCTACGGCTGTGGTTATTTATAATGACGAGTACATTCATGTTCCTCGTAAATCTGGACCCCTGGGATTCATTCATACATAAATTCATTTTGCTATGATAATGTAGGTGACGTAAGTAAATCACATTATCATAAGAATAGAAAATAACTAGGTAGTATTGAAACGGTGCATGGCATTGTGCACAAATCACTCGCCCTCACACGCTAGCCTGAGTGAGACAGCAACGGCGTTTCTTCCCCGTGGTCCACCTAAGGCAGTATGGCCGCGCCGCGCCGCCGCCATTGCCATAATCCCCACGCTTGTCAGCCGAGCCACCACCGTCAACCGAGAAGACACCGCCGTCCTGCAGTGGCTCTGGATGCATTTTTGGGACATACCTATGACCACTAAGGAAAGAGGTGAATAGAACGGAAATGTGACGGGCCGCTCTAGCCGGCATTAAGTGCAAATGCGCTTAATGATAATTCTACCAATATACAAGTTTTTGAACTGAGAATACACAAAAAGACAATTTAAATAGACGCGTAGGAAATCAAAACACGTTGCATCGTAATTAGATCAATTTTAATCTGTTGCAAAATGGCATTTCGAGCGTTTTACTTCAAATGCGCGACCAATGATTGGCATTTTTTCGTCTTAGTTTCTATACAAATAAGTATAAAATTGGCGACAGCGGTTTTGCGTACAATTAATTGCTTTACAACATTGTTTTGACAGCCGTTCTACCTAAGAAGTAGGGCTTTCGCTTCTCTGTGCCTAGGACCCAAACTCGAAATTCAAAATGAACTATCCCCATCCATAATTATAAGTTTATGGATGAAGAGTTCATTTGAATTTCCAGTTGAATTAACCTCGGCGTGCAGAGTGTGATTTCCCAATGTGAACTATTCCAGGAATCGTAAACCATACAAATGATTGCATCAAGTATTCGAGTCGACAGTTGAATCGGTTATTGGATATAATTTACTCGTTTGTTTCACCAAACAGTGTACCGGAACAGCAGCCATTTGATTCTATGTTTATAAACTTTGAAACCGATTAGATGTTGGAGCATATAATTGTTTACAGAAATGTGCTGATAGATTCAAGTTCAGAAGTTCAGTTTCATATAAATATCTTATATTTATAATAATATCTTATAATACAACATGTAACAAAAAGGTTCAACAATAGGTACTGAAGAGTGTGTATGTATATACTCATCATTATGAACAACTTTTACTATAGGGCCTAACCAAGATATCGCAAAAAAAAAACAGCTGTTCCATACATTTTGTCCAAGGTCCATGAACTTTTTGTATGGAGCAGTAGTTTTTTTTAATTGAATTTTTACATATTTATTCTTGAAATGTTTTAATGGTGGTAGACCTGGGTATGTCCTAAAACTGCTTCCAGAACCACTGGAGGACGGGCAGCAGCGTCCTGTTGGTTTACGGTGGTAGGTAACACTCTGCGATCCCCAAGCCGCCTGCCAAGCGTGGGGATTATGGCAACCCCTCCCTATTAAGGGAGCTGGAATTCGTATAGCAGTGAACGTCTTCTGGCTGGCGATGATCCTTGAAATGTTTTAGAAAGTATTGCTACGTTTCGATAGCAATTAATTGATCATTGAAATATACATATTTTTATGTTCGTCTGTCAAAGAAATAAAAGTCATCCTATTATCCAAAATCCTCGTAACAATTAAAATGGAATACAATTTAAAAATTGTATTTTCTATACCAAGCTACCAAGCATAAAAATTGACCTGAAAAGTAAAAACTCATAAGGTTGCCTTTTGCGATGCCATATTGAAAAGTGGAGTACGCCGTACGCCGTACTGTCGTTGGCACAAGTGCTTTAGTATTGGAAACTCATTAGAAACGTTCGCACGGAAACTGTATCGAACTCATGGATTATGTTTCCAAGTAGGTATTTGACGAACTTTGGACGAGTTCGGTCGTTATGAGTATAAGCTAAAATCACTTAGAGAGGACTAGCTGCCTGTCCCGGCTTTGCACTCGGGTATTTTTAACGGACATCGAAAAATGGAGGTTATTAATTCAAGACGTATTTAATGTGTGTAATATTACTGGAAGTTTGAACTAAAGATAGATGGACTGTAAATCGAGATGTTAAAATTGTTCTTAATATTATTTATTGATTACAGGAGAATAAAAAAAAAAAAAAAAAAAAAAAAAAATTGGGGGGACATTTATTACATACAGGTCCATCTAGCCCCATACTTAGCAAAGCTTGTATTATGGAAGCCAGATAGATGATAGAATACTTATATACATTTTTTTTCGTAAATACATACTTATAATACATACTACACCCAGACACAGAACAAACATCGATGTACATCACAAACATAAATCATAAATCATCATCATCAGCCAAGAGACGTCCACAGCTTGTCGATAAGGTTTTCGCTTTTCTGTTATAATATACTTAGATGACCTTCTTTTTTTTATACAATCAAGTGATGAGACTAGCGAGCAGTTCACCTGATGGTAAGCGTCACGCCTGCCCATAACATTAACAATGCCAGAATTGTGAACTTGTGAACACAATCCTGCGCCGCACTGTACTGCGCTCGTCACCCTAAGATATTAGATGTTAAATCTCTTCATACCCAGTAATTTCTCTGGTAACATTTCCCTTCAAACCGGAACACAACAATGCACACTACTGCTTGGCGATTGAATAACTGGCAAAGGTGTGGTACTTCCCCAGGCGGACTCTGCAGTAGAGTCCTACCACTACAAAAAAAACCTAATTTAGTAGGTAGTTTAATATTTATTATATGTATGTGAATACTGCCTAGATTACACGGGCTTTGTATTTCTCATTAGTACTAATCGGTTAGTATTCATATGACACTTGTCCCTTAGTAAATAGGATCATATTCCATTCACTTGCACTGTCGCTAACTAATACTAAGCACTAATTAGTACATTTACACGACAAGTAAAAGTACTAAGGATACGTACGAAGCATTAGCTACGAAGCGCCGTGTAATCCAGACATGTAAAATGGTGATTTTCGTTTATGGAGAGTCTTGTCTGGAATCTCGATTCGATCTTAATCAATCTATTAAGCAAAGCGGTCTTCGGTTTATGTCTCTTACATGTCCGACTGATAGTTTGACAAAGGTAGTCTAGTATCCCCTGTAAGTATCTGGAATACATGGTTTATTGAGGGATAGCAAGTAGGCCAAAGACCGAGGTCTAATTCAAACATTGTTTGGAATGTTCGGAACAATCTTTCTTAAATCGAAAGTAAAGATGAAAACCTTGTTTATGTGATAAGTTTTTTTTTGGAAAAGACTTAGAAGTTCGATATATTATACGCGTACAATCGTACATACGTTATACATAAGAATATTTATTAATTGGCTTAAGAATATTTATTATTTATATAAAATTCAAAGTCCTGACTGACTCACTGACTGATATATCGACGCACAGTCTAAACCGCTGGTCCTAGAGACATGAAATTTGGAGGGTGTATTCTTTGGAAAGTGTAGGTATCCACTAAGTAAGGATTTTTGGAAATTCCACGCCTAAGGGGATAAAATAGGGGATCAAAGTTAGTATGAAAGTACTTTGTTTTTGTACTTATAGTCACGAAAATTTGGATTTGGATAGTTCATTCAAAGGATTAAGGAGGAAAGGGTATTTGCTCGGGATGATTAAAGTGCTGAATTTTGGGAGCGGGCCGAATTTCTACCGTACGCGGACGAAGTCATGGGCGACCTCTAGTTTAATATAGAAAAAATACAATAGATATATACATAATGGAGATGATGGTGATGGGATGGAGTTTAGTCAACAGTAAATACAATGAACTAGTAAATTATTTACCTGAGTAACTATCAGAAATGAATAAACGACAAAAGATATGACGAATAGAGTTAAGGATATGGGATGTAGAGTTAGTAGAGGTTTAATATTTAACAGCTAGGAATAAAAGATAATATCAGATGGCAATCACGGTGCCGTGTGGGGTTTGGGCTATCGAAGCTTTGATTTTTACAAAGCGTTAAATCTCACAATTCTAATTGACAGTTTACCTACTATTTTGCGCATGGAATGCATCATCAAGCAAGATTGGCCATTTTGCCACTGATTTGGTTAAAAAAGACTGTGACCAAATTGTCTGATGACAACGTAGGAAGATTATTCGCAGTAAAGTAATACAGTCGTAGCTTCTTGCGCTGTTGACGCTGCTGTCCGTCACCATTCTGAAACTTAGCGCCAAAATAACTTTTGAAAGTAAAATTTTGATGACTATTTCTAACTTTTTCACGGCTAAATTGGCTGAATAGAACTTGATGCAACTTTGCTGATGCAACTTTGCAAGGCAGTATAGTAGACGACGGTTACTATAGTGGTATAGGACTCTATTGTAGAGTCTGAATGGGGAAGTACCACAGTTTTGCCAATTGTTTAACCTCCAAGCAGTAGTTTGCAAGCATTACTGTTTTTCAGTTTGAAGGGCAATGTAACTAAAGAAATTGTTGAGCATTAAGAGATTTGACATCTAATATCTCAAGGTGACGATCGCAGTGCAGTGCGGTGCCGGACTTACGTTCAATTCTGGCTACTGTTATGGGGGGACGTGATAATTACCACCAGCCAGACGAGCGAGACATTTGATCGTCACCAGGAGAATGTCTCGTCTCAAACACAAGTTTAATTTTATATTCCCCGTAAATCTGTAAAAAATCATGAAAGTCATGCCTAAAACTCACAGATCATAATAGCCGGTGAACATAATTTCTCCTACAAACACGACTCACTGGTGCGGGCAGGGGGTGAGGTAACGTACTTGCGGTTGGCCAATCACTGGGATGACGCAATCAGAATACAATGATATTCTGACGTACTCGCAGTAGCTAGCAGTGGTTTTTAAACTACAAATTTTCGTTTGGTCGGACGAGCAGTCAACAGTATTTATAGTCTTTGCTAAAAGTGCACGTCCCAACTAAGTAGTATTAAGGAATCGGATCCCACTTTAGAGTTCGTGTTTGTAAAATATCGCATCGTATCATGTGAAAGTTCGATAACTCAATCATTGTGGAATAGAGCTTCCCAAATCGAACGTTAAGAATAAAGTAAACTTTGGCTGTAAAAGGGCAGAGGGTTCGCCTTTGCAAATATTTGGCTCCGTCATCTCGTTAGAAGGCGTCAACCTCGTTCGAGAGCCTGGCTTTGTCAAAGAATTAAGGTGTTTTTGCTTTGAATATTGTTATAACTTGGTATAGTAACAGAAGCTTCCTATACAGATATTTTTTTGTCATTTAATACATGCTTTATACCGCTATATTGGTCACCATCTTCCTCGTCCATAATAATAATTCCTAGTAAAACCTTTATTTCATAGATTTTACATTATTTTACTAGGAAATGTGACGTGTTTTCGACGCATTTTTTAATTTTATTTAAGCGGGATTACTCACGTTTAATTATGTCGGATAAGCGCGCGCTTCGCGGTCGGTTTTGCTTTGGATTGTCCGACTTAATTAAACGCGTGTAATCCTATTAAAATAAAACAATAATGTGTCGAAATAATGTCAACGTTTACACCATAGAGCTCTTTGCTGTTTATGTAAGCATTTTCATACCACTGGTCATGGTATAATAACATACTCCGCTAGGTATGACACTCCCGAGTTAAAAAGGTCACGTGGGTGACACAAGCCTACGTCATCGACGTGAAATGACCAGTAGCGTGAAATCATAACTCCCCGTTCTCCTTATATTACCTGTGGGAATCCTATAAAACTATATGATTTTGTTGAAACTATGTTAACTCGTATTTAACTTGAATCATTTCGCTTGAGCGGACACGTAATGACAATTGAAATGATTAGTGTATTTTATAATTAATAAATTATTGACAGATTTGATTCCCAATTATCCAATTTTGTTGCCATAAAGTGGCAACTGGAATGACGTAAGCAAGTGTCACTTCCGGAGTAGCAGACCTTGTTTTATTGGATCATGCCACTGGTTTTTAAGGGAAGGAAAATATCGTGAGAAACCCTACATACGTCCGAAGAAGAAATTCATGACGTTTTATTCAATGACGTAGGCATGTGAATCCATTAACCCGCAATAGGGTAGATGACTGATGTTTAAATCGTTGAAATCAATAGCTTTGATGAAGAATTTAAGTAAATATAGTATGTTTATTGAAAACATAATGTAAATCGGTTAATAATGTTCTGATATATAAGCGTTTAAAGTTTTTGGTAGAGCCAACTCTGTCCCTTTCCCACAAAACAAAAAATGACGTCACGCCTTACTTGTCAGAATAGAATGTATATGGCGTACAGAGAAGTGACGTCACGATTTGCTGTTTCGCCTCTCTGTCCAGCATGATATTAAAATGCTTATAAGTTGCTTATATTTTTGTTTTATTTATACGGTAATACTCACGTCACCACACCACCACCACGTAACACGTCAGTTTTCATAATAAAATTGCTTATATTTGATCAGATTTTCATTTTCTTTTCATTAATCAGCTATATTTATGGGCCACATTTTAATAGGACAATAATAAAAAACCAGTCATCTAGCCTATTGGACCAGCGTGGTGCATTTGGCCCAATTGCCCTTCCAGGGTAGGCCTAAGTCCAGCAGTGGACTGTTAAAAGGGATGATTATGAATAAAGCCATATCATTATATCGTTCTCGTGATTATTTTTTTTATCATTGAAGTAATGCAATAAAGACATGCATGGTGCATGTCGTTGTGCCTACGTGAACAGAATCCGCAATAATATATTTTAAAAAAAAACGTCTTCAGTTTCGATTAGTACCTGGATGACATTTTAAAACCAAACTACTGAACTGATTTCGATAACATTTATATATAGGCCATACCTCTGAAATAGGTATGACCTATATACCAAGAAAAAAATAATCATCATAATCCATTAATAATCGGCGGAGTAATCGCGTAGACAAACAAAAAAAACATACAGTCGAATTGAGAACCTCATTTTTTGAAGTCGGTTGAAAACAGACGTAACCGTCAGGTTGTTTTAATTCCCTTACTGTTTCATTTTACTGTACTTTTACAGCTTTTGTGGATCATTCGGACACTTTAGTGGCTTTCCCAATGGAGTTCACCATTGATGTTTTTGACACGATTTTTATAACCAGTTTAATGCCGAGGTGAGGAAGCCTCTAAATATTCATGGTACAAATTGGAACGACATCTTTTTTTCTGGTCACGTCCGAGGCCGCTTGATTGTTTAATTTCGAACAAAAATAACAATCAGATTATCCAAAATGGAAAATTGAATCGGTAAAGACATTTATTTTTTTCAAATTACGTTGAAATTATTTTTTGGATTAAAAAAATCTGAATGGAGTGTACGTGACTTACTGATCCTGGGTTTTCTTGAATAGGATAATGCCTTACTCCTACAAGTAGAATATTATCTGTGCTTTTACACATTTCTTTCATAATCAATTAATTTGAGGGCAAATTTGTCTTGCATATTTTTGAAATAGGTTTAAACATGAAGTAATCCCAAGCCGCCTGACAATCGTGGGGATTATGACAACTCTTCCCTATTACGCGCCCGGGTCTTGAACCTACGATCTCACGATTCCAGTCGAGCGATAAGTAGTATACATGTTATTATTATTACTACATCATCATCATCCATCATCAACAGCCAGAAGACGTCCACTGCTGGACGAAGGCCTCCCCCTTTATACGGTGTTGCCATAATCCCCACGCTTGGCAGGCGGCTTGGGCTTGGGCGGTTTGGGCTTGGCGTAGTAAAAGTAAGTAAGTTCGTATAGGCTGCGTGGCCAGCCCTAGTGTCAGAGTTAATGTGCCGCCCGAAGGCCTCTGACATGGCTGACGGTTGTTGTTATAGAAACTAGAACTTAGAACAAACAACCGTTGGCGTAGTTAAATATGCAGAACCAATTACTTTTACAACAAACTACAAATACTAACGAGCCTATATACTACACAAAAAAAAACAAAAAGATAGTATCCAGACCGTTGAAAGTCTAGAGACATGCCAAATGCTCAAACCCACTACCAGTCGGCAGCGTACCCAGCATGCTGGCGGCATTGCCACGCTGGATGGCAATGCTTATGCGTTGGGCCAAATAAACGCCAACATTTTGATCACGCGTCGCGTCGACCAGGCGCTCGGATATATTTTGATTACTTTTGAAAAAGGATTTCCTGAAAAATGCGAGGCAATTGACCTTTTTATTGTTTATTCGATTCTTCAGTAAACAGAACGAATCATCTTTGCATAAGATTTTTTTTTTGTATATACTTAGTCTATTTATTTACGAGCTTTCCCAATAATGGCATGTTTCTGAAATTGGAGAAGGTTTTGCTTTAGAAAAAGAATCACCCACGCAGCTTGCAGAGCGTCGCGGCTATCTCGGCACGTTTATTGTTATTTGTGGATACAATATTTTTGTTTGCTTTAACTGTTTGTTGGTGCCTTTTTATGCATTTTTTTTTTTGATTTTGTTGATTTTGTTCAGTGATCAGAGTTTTTGATTGCTCAGTGTCTGAGATACGTATTTCACGTGTCACCATCATAGTAATAAGCCTATCTTAGCAGTGGACTATACGCTGGACATATGCCTCCCAAGACAACTTCCAGTCTCATCTTTAGTTTTCCGCTATCAATAGTATCTTAGTTTTTACAAAGCTGGATATTAGGACTTATCACACTTCAGATCACATCACACTAATGTTATATTAAATGCGAAAAATTATTGGTGTGTGTGTGTGTACGTCTGTTACCTTTTCATATCAAAACGGCTGAGCGTATTTATATGATACTTGGAATAGAGATACCTTATTTTCGGAAAAACATACATACTCGGATTCTTAATTAAACGGACTAAACTGACATTTCGAGTGTTGCTAGTTTTTGGCAAAATTTAAATAGTGCTGGGATAAAAATATTAAGTTTCTTAACATATGTTAATAAACTTAATCTTTTTATTAATTTATGAAGTAATGGTAATAAACGTATTAATTTCATACTATTGAACTACTTCGATATATTTATATGAGTCTTTGTAAAAGATGAAGCTTCTTACTTTTGTACGATTTCAATCTTTTCAAGGTTATAAATCATGAAAATAATGTTACATTTTCATGTTGCAATTTACAGAACACCGTTTTATCACAATATGTTTTCCCTTTTCTACCTTCACTTCCACTGTGTCATATAATCTTTAAATTATATTATTACTTTATTTTATTAGCTCCCATTTTGCAAATTGGCGCACAGGATGGCTTGTGCTTTGCTCCATAAAATATATCAGAAACCAACATAAAATGTTGGTGTGAAATTAATTAACAAAATTGTATTTAAATAACAAATTAGGATTTTTTAAGCATTTATTTTGGAATTGTAAACTAGTAATAAAATTAGTTTCAAATTTAGAATCTATCGGATAGCTTTATACAAAATATTTGGTTATCTGTTGGAAGCCGTATTACGACATGACGTCATATACGCTGACTCGCTCGCACTCGAAGAATTCTTCCATAAGCGAGAAAGAGAAGCTAGATCGAGGAGACCATTTTGAAAAATAGACATTCACGTCGGAGCCGCCGTTGCGCGTGTTACGGGGTGAATCACCTTTTGGATTTTTTTACATCTTTTTGAGAAGAGAATGACCTGAGGGAGCCAACGCCGATCCCGCAGGGGACACCAGGTCCATATTTCCGTCTGAGATGACGTAAAACTCCAACTTTCAAGAATTATTTTGTGACGCGCCATGCGGTCACCAAACTAAGGAACTCGAGCGAAATTCTCATTTGAAGCTTTGAAGACAAGGCAATGTCATTTCACTGGAGGAGCTCCATGAAGCGTTCGAGAATCGGATGATCCTGCAGAAGACACCATCAGCAAAGGATCCATCAGATAACCTCCTTTCATTTATTTTATTTTCCCAATTTTTCTCGTTGCCGTCATCCATTGGACTATCGCCATCAGCGTTTTAATATTAATATTGTATTAGGACTTATCAAAATAGTAAACGCATTGTAACCTCAAATAATCTTTTGTTCTTTTTTCTCCCATATAACTTTAGCACAAGATAGATAGGTAAATTATAAATCATCAATTTCATTTTCAACAAGAGGCCCCCTGTACTCCAGAGGTCTGATGTTTCGTGACTGATACGTATCCAGGAACCCTAACTTTTTGTTTTATTCTTTTTGTTATTTGTTTTGTCTTTCTTTGTCAAATCACAATTTTCTTATGACAAATGGCGCCCGAACAATTATTTACTTAGAATTTAACTTAAAAACAAACCAATTTTATCTTGTGCAAAGGTGTATGTTGGAATTTATAAACAAAAGATTACAATTTAATCTACTGTAGAAGTAGGTATTTTCACAATTGTGTTATTGAATTTGTGTAACAATTTTTCTTGTAAAGATGTATAGTACACCGTCTGTTGACCGTAAGTTAACAGCGGAGCAAACGTCAGATTCACCTCAACCAGAACTCCAAAATTCACAGAGCTTAATAGATATACCTGTTTCAGATTCAGAAGAAATGAATTATGTCAATACCGATGTGAGGATGGCTCAAGGAACAATCCAGTCGCCATTATGCAAAAATATCCACACAAATCCTAGCACTAGTGTTATAGATCCAGCCACAGACGGTGACAAGTATATTCCATTTATGAAACAAAGGCACTCGACACAAAACAGTCATGTACCAGTCACCCAGGTAACATATGCAATTAATAACAGTTACAACTCCAATTTGAAGTCCTGGGGACTGAAGTATAGTGGTGATACGTGTGTTGTTGAATTTTTGAATCGAGTGAACGAAATTAAGTTAGCAAGAGATGTGTGTGAAAGTGTACTGTTGAGAGGTTTTTCAGAGTTGTTAGAAGGCACTGCTCTGAAATTTTACAGATCAGTTCGCCATTCGTTACCCACTCTCTTCTCAAACTTTTTATTAAAGTATTTTGTTTACTACCCATAGTAGACGCTAACAGAAGTCAATGTATACTTTTATTGCAAAATTCAGATCAATAGTTTTTGAAATATAAACAAAAACAATATTTATTTATTCAAAGCAATGCAGTATGTAAACACACATATGGCGGCGCTTATAACTTTTTCAAAATTGTAGTTACAGACAATTATTTTTGATTTATCGTACCTACGCATATCTAGCTACCTATAGATACACAATTTTGGCTATCGGTTCAGTATTATTCAAATTAAAATGAAAACCGTATGTTCACAACCAAAATTCTCAAAAGTAAAAAAGAAACACATAAGTTTTAAGTTTGCGTTTTTACCCACATTATTATTTCTACGGATACTTTAGGATACTGTAAATCCATAACAAATACTGATAAAATCATAAAATCAATAATTATTTCTTTACAAACAAGTTTAGAATTTAAACATTGCAATTTTCCTTGTAAACCAACAAGTTCATGTAGGTAAAATGACATACTATATGGTCTATACTCAGACTAAGTATGACTTCTATTCAGACATTGAACTACTTAAGCGTTATTTATACAAGAATTTACTTATTTTGATTTCCAATTTGTATAGAAAAGACGATTCTTTTTCTGTCTCAAAGACAAGTTTCAAGTATTAACAAAGTGTTGACCTACATTTAGGGAAAGACTTAAATACTTACTTTGAATTAACTTAATAACAGTATTCAAAGCTATTGTTTTGTTTTGGACAAGTATCCATTGCTATATAAAGCAAAAGCAGTATATTTAATACCATTTTTTTGTGTTTTGAGACTTGGTAATTTTTGTTAAAACCAAGTCTGTGAAGCAATTTTTTAAGGTTAATACCATTTTTTTTGTGTTTTGAGACTTGGTAATTTTTGTTAAAACCAAGTCTGTGATGCAATATTTTTAAGGTTAAGTATGAGTAATTATTTTTACATTACCAACTATAAACCAAACGTTCAATAATGCATATTTACGTGTGCTTATTAGTTCTTAGCCTACATATTGGGCAATTTTCTGGAGGATCCTATTTAAAGGCAACCTACCATTAACTATAGCTTATTAGCTAATTATTTGGGAACGATTTAGTTCTAGTCTTTTTGTTACATGCTAACATACATACCGGATTTGACTAACGACAAGTTTATACCTAGTATGACTTAAGATGTTTTCTTATGGCTGAGTTAAAACACTCGGACATGCTAGCAATATTTAGTAGATCTACATACATACATACATACCAAACTTACCTTTTTGTCTTGTAGATACCAAAGGTTGTCTGTGAACCTTCTAAGATTAACAATTAGTCTTTAATTATAGTTAGCAGCATCTAGTGCACGGATTCACTGCGTAGATTTAATTTAGGTTTAAATAATTCAGATTTACCTGTACCTAGTTAAAGCTTATACTTAGTTTATCTAATGTTTACAACGATAGATATTTACTTTAAACATTAGAAGTTTTCACTTCATACTATTAGACAATAGTGAGACTTTATTCTCATATAATTAGGTCATTACTAGAAAACCCAAACTGTAGGGTATAGATTATTATAAGAATTACAAACATACTAACACATATTTACTTACCGTTTAAAACCATTCAGATATCATTGTTTTTCAGATAAATTTTGTCCGCACCTACATAAGGGTGAATGGATATTTATATTAATAGTTACCTTTTAAGCTACTTGCTATACTACTTTTGTTTCATTACACAATGTGTTATTTCTATAGGTATATCCTATACCATCATGTTATGTATGGAGTCATGAGGATTATGAAAAGTGAAGCAAGTATGTTAGAATAGTTCAATTTAACTATGAGATGCAAGGAGATTTATGAAGTTCGATGTAAGTTTAAAGGTGTGAGTGGTGATTTTGTAAGAACTAGGCAGTGTGAATATTATTTGAATTCCTTATAGGTACCTATGTATGAAAGAATGTGAGTGATTTATTTTATGAAAGTGGAATAACAGTTTATTTTGCTAGATGGAATGTAAGAAGCTTGCTGAAGTATCAACCTCACTATATTTCAGGATTCCAACCTATAACAAAAAGTTTCTTTTCATGCCTACCCCGTCTGTTCAGACAGTAAACTGTCTTTTGTTTCAAAAGGGGGATATTGTCATATAATCTTTAAATTATATTATTACTTTATTTTATTAGCTCCCATTTTGCAAATTGGCGCACAGGATGGCTTGTGCTTTGCTCCATAAAATATATCAGAAACCAACATAAAATGTTGGTGTGAAATTAATTAACAAAATTGTATTTAAATAACAAATTAGGATTTTTTAAGCATTTATTTTGGAATTGTAAACTAGTAATAAAATTAGTTTCAAATTTAGAATCTATCGGATAGCTTTATACAAAATATTTGGTTATCTGTTGGAAGCCGTATTACGACATGACGTCATATACGCTGACTCGCTCGCACTCGAAGAATTCTTCCATAAGCGAGAAAGAGAAGCTAGATCGAGGAGACCATTTTGAAAAATAGACATTCACGTCGGAGCCGCCGTTGCGCGTGTTACGGGGTGAATCACCTTTTGGATTTTTTTACATCTTTTTGAGAAGAGAATGACCTGAGGGAGCCAACGCCGATCCCGCAGGGGACACCAGGTCCATATTTCCGTCTGAGATGACGTAAAACTCCAACTTTCAAGAATTATTTTGTGACGCGCCATGCGGTCACCAAACTAAGGAACTCGAGCGAAATTCTCATTTGAAGCTTTGAAGACAAGGCAATGTCATTTCACTGGAGGAGCTCCATGAAGCGTTCGAGAATCGGATGATCCTGCAGAAGACACCATCAGCAAAGGATCCATCAGATAACCTCCTTTCATTTATTTTATTTTCCCAATTTTTCTCGTTGCCGTCATCCATTGGACTATCGCCATCAGCGTTTTAATATTAATATTGTATTAGGACTTATCAAAATAGTAAACGCATTGTAACCTCAAATAATCTTTTGTTCTTTTTTCTCCCATATAACTTTAGCACAAGATAGATAGGTAAATTATAAATCATCAATTTCATTTTCAACAAGAGGCCCCCTGTACTCCAGAGGTCTGATGTTTCGTGACTGATACGTATCCAGGAACCCTAACTTTTTGTTTTATTCTTTTTGTTATTTGTTTTGTCTTTCTTTGTCAAATCACAATTTTCTTATGACAACTGGCAGCACTTTAAATGTTTAACGACACTTAATAATTATTCAATAATTATTTTGAACGATATGAACTTAATAATATCCATCACTACGGTTTTTTAGCAGGCAGCATTATTTTGAAAAGTGACATTTCATTCTGTCAATTTATTCCGTTTGATTATGAATACGAGTGTTTATAAGTACATTTTTATCATCATTATCTTCACCGTTTATCATCGTCAGCGGGTGCTGCGGGGCGCGGCTAGTATTTTATATTCTTTAACTCGAATACTCTAAAATTCTTCTACCTCAGAAGGAAGATACCTAGCTTTTTTCAACATTATCGTCATCATATTTAGCTTATCACAGTCTACTGCTGGGCTTGGCCACTCACATGGAATGACAATCAACTCACGTTTTCATATTATAATCTTTATTAAGAGGGAACATGGTCTGCGAATCTCCATACAAACGTATTCACTTGTAGTGGTAGGACTCCACTGCAGAGTCCGACTGGGGAAGTACCACACCTTTGTCAGTTATTCAACCGCCAAGCAGTAGTGTGCGAGCATTACTGTGTTCCAGTTTGAAAGGCAAAGTTACCAGAGAAATTACTGGGTATGATGAGATTTAACATCTAATATCTCAGGGTGACAACGCAGTTCAGTGCGGCGCAGCATTGTGTTCGCAAATTCATAATTCCAGCACTGCTACTGTTAGTGGCAAGCGTGACGCTTACCACCAGGCGAACGTCTTGCTCGTCTAGTCACATGAAAGTATAAAAAAAAAAAAAAACACCTATTTTAGAAAATATAACCCTACAAAAATTACTAAGAAGATTTTTAACGGTTATATTTTGTTTAGCAATTATAATGGTGAAACTCAAAATTGGTATCAATTATTATTTCGTTATCTGGACACGCTAGAATTTTCAAGCATGTCCAGATAGAGAATATTAAAATTGAAAAAAATCTAGAGGCATAACCAGGAAGAAAATAAGGGAATACATTTGTATGGATACTCGCAGACCGGACCCTCTCTTAATTGTCAAAAAACTGTCAACTCAGCATTTAGATCACCATGTTTCGCTGTAAATTGCCTTAGCTGAAACATAATTTTCAGACCGTTTGTTTCACAGTTTGATACCGTGGGAACGGAGCAATATTCTAATGTTGTACAATATGAATAGAAGTGCCAAATCACTGCTCTGATTGATTGCTTCCGAGAAACTCAAAACATTACTGCCTACATGGGGATGATGCTGTTGGAATGATAAATAATGACTCGAAAATAATTTTTGGGTCAAGCGTTTTCTGATGTTTTGCAAATGGTAAGTATTTTGCTTTTGCGCTACGCGAACGAATGCATACTTATATGGTATGGTTACTTATATGGTTTTATGATTTGAGTAAAGTTGTATTTGAGGTTTAGTTTCAAAAAATTTTTTTTATTGTATGTACTTACTTGGTGCTTAGTGCGCGGGCTATCTCCGCACGACATACCGCTCACGGGCTCTCGGTGCGTAGTCCCGGTCATTCCCGGTGCAGCTAGTCCAGCCACCCGACGTCTTCGAGGAAGGTCAGCAGCTCGCTCCCGGAGCATCCTCGTTGACGGATCGTTGTCCGTTGGTGTGCCACGCTGCTGCATTCAAGCAGCATGTGCGCGGCCGTTTCTTCTGCCTCCATGCATCCTCGGCATAGAGGGCTATCTGTAACCCCAATGTTAAAAAGGTGTTTGTTTAGTGAGCAGTGTCCGGTGACGACTCCAACTAATCGTCGGAGCTTGTCACGTTTGAGGTTCAGCAGCCTTCGGGAGTATCTCGGATTTAACTCCGGGAAGGCTGCCCTTGACTGTCTGCACCCCTCGGTACTTGCCCAGAATTCTTTGTGTAGTCTAAAGGTACGTTTGCGGATCCAGGATCTGATTTGGGTGAACGGTAGAGGGATCATCGGTCCGGGTCCTACAGGACGCCTGCTCGAGCCCCTCCGCGCCAGCTCATCGGCCGCATCGTTGCCTCTGGATCCACTGTGCCCCTTGATTCATTGGAGAGTAACATTATTATTCGAACTTACTTCTTCTTCCAACAGATTGTGACACTGTATGGTTAGCCCTGAGGAGTGTTCGTACCGTTGAAGAGACTTCATCACAGCAGCACTGTCCGAGAAGATTCTAATATTAAGATCAGTTACCTTTCTGTGGAGTACCGCTGTTGCCGCCTGGATGATACCTACGCATCCCGCTTGGAAAATCGAGTTGTTTTCACCCAGGGTGCCCGCTATGTGTATGTTAAGGTCATCTGAGAATGTTCCCGTTCCCGTGCCTGTTTCTGTCTTTGAGCCATCTGTATATTTCCTTACTTCCTGTAAGCCAGAACTGTCACATCTCTCTTCGTGTAACTGGCTGACATAACTTTTTGTAAAGATGTGTTGTTTGGGCACTCTATCATATATTGAGAGTATCTCCGGATTACAATCCATGAATTCATCAATTATGGTAGTGTGCGTCGCTTGTCTGTCGTATTTCCAGAGATTTAGTGCTTTAAGTCTGTAGGCAACAACTGCGACTTCCTGCTGTATGAAGACGTGTTTATTGCGGGTAACGAAGATTGAGATATATATTTTTTCTAGCTGTTTATAGTGATTCGAAAACCTTTATAAAAATGAAATCTGATGTGGTTTTTTGGGTACTAAGCAGGACGCAGCTGCACGCGCTCTGTTTTCACTCAAGGTCACCGGATGTGATCGAAACTATAGTCGGAGTATCCGATTTAATTAAACGTGAGTATTCCCGTATAAATAAAACAAAAATGTTTATAAAAATGTTTGGTGAGTTTTAAGTGTTTTTTTATAAGTTACACGTTCATAAACGGCAGTGGACATACAAAGCTTAGCACTTAGGTATGTCTGTCAGATACTATATATCAAGGTATAAATTGGGGTATTGTATTTTTTTAAACTAATAATGGGCCTATTAGCTAAACCTAAACTTTGAAAACACAATAGATATCAGCGAAACTTAAAACTGTCAATAGAGTTCAATAAACATGTTGACTTTAGCGCTTCTTAAGCGACCTAACAAAACAAGAGTAAAACTAAAGTAGGTAACGGATACGAAAAGCTTATTCTATTTTATAGGCGAAGCTTTTGAAAATTTAACAACAGATTCTGAAATCAATTGTTGTTAATAGAGTAGGAAGAATATCTGTAAATTGAGACCGATTGTCTTCCTACTCTACAGAAGTAGAGTAGGAAGCTTTAAGCGGTAAATTGAGCTGCAGTTTCATGACGTTAGGGGTTAATTTGTATTAATTTAGAGTTGTCAAGTATGCATTTTCCATTTTTATTAATTTTATAAACCAAAAAATATATATATTTGTTATAACGTGTATGGAAACCATAATGTGATGATAATAATACTTACTTTCTTTTACAAGGGAAACTAACAGCAGCCTGCTGAATAACCAGGTGGACCCTGGCCATCTAAGTTATTTACAGACGTAGACAGCGTAAAATAATGAAACAGTTTCTAGCCTCAAAGAAATAGATTTCGATGATTTGGAGACGCGTTTGCAAAATTCAAAATTACCACAAGATATTGATTGTTCTTTTGGCCATTGGCTCCCTTTTCTATTTAGATTCCTCGTAATTTATAAAACGTATTTACAAAGTATCGCATGTAAAACGTGTACTTTCTTGTAAAGATCAGTGTTTAATAAATACAATACCTAATACAGGTTAATTCGGCTGTTATACGAGGCTTATAGGTAGTTTCGTAGCCAGGGTTTGAATTTTATGGTAGTCGTTTGGCAGAAGAAATCGCTAGAGTTGTGCCAGCTATCATTTGGACGGTTCGCTTGCCAAGTAAACTGAACAGGTCAAATAGTGACATAGGTTTTTATAGGATCTACATATTATTATTATATGGTTAGATGAAATAGTGCTAGTTTACTTCTCGTGTATACTGGCTAAAAATACGACCAGGTTAACACTTATACAAGGCCCTGTATAAGTGTATAGAAGAAGCTATTGGAGAATTGATAGTTTTTATCCCTCCTCCTTTCGTTTTTATCTTTTTTTATAGTTTTGTCATTGTTTTTTATGAATAAGGAAGGCATTCGCTTTTCTTTGCATTTTGTAAGTAAATAATTGATGCCCATGAAATTTTTATATTCAATTATGAGCTTAATCGGAGGAGTAAAATTTCACTTACTTACATACGTAAATGCATCTTATCATATAAACTTTGGTAGACTGCTCAATAAATGCCCAAAAGGTCGAAGGTATTTTTTCTTCTTTCACCCTAACAGGAGGCGTCACACTTTGTGTATTTGCCAGTGTAAAGTAATTTATTTTTTTGCGGTGGTTAAATAAAAATGTACTCTGCCGATTAAGCTCATATTCGAATTTAAAAGTTGTATGGGCATCAATTATTTACTTTTACATTATGTCGTGTAGATCTGAACAACTGTTCGCAAGTTAGTGTTGAACAAATACACATACAAATTCCGATCCGCCACAGTAAATAAAACGCTGTAAGCCGGGTTCCATCGTTTTTTCTTAGCAGGGCCGATCTGTTAGACCAATTTATCAGTTCAATCTAAATTTGGAGTGAAATATTTAATCATAACTTAGTCATTCGTTGAAAATAAATATACCTACGTTTTAAATGTTTACAGTGCTAGCAGACTATCTTTATCATTAAAATCTTGATCTGCTCATCAAGCTGACTGCAGTTTAATATTAGTTTATCAGAAGTCTCGACCAGAACTTAAGTTTTGTTTAATAGATAGGTATCTCTCCACCAAGTCGTACCTACAAGAAAGTTCTGACTTTGGAATTAATTTTCAACTTAGGTGCAAACTAAATTGCGAACCTATTACCGTAGCTACTTTAGATATTACTTAGTTGAGAAGGAATAGGGCTATGTAAGTCAAAAGAAAAGTTGTTATTTGTATGTATATATGAATTTAGGTGATTTCTGGTTATTATTAACATTGTGAAGCACATAGCTTCGTTTATACGCAGTATGTGTGCCATTATAAATAATATACTTTATGACTCTATGAGCTAGGAAAATCTGTCGGAATGGCAACATCACATTCACCTTAATGTTCGAGGGAGTTTTGGCGGGAACGCGAGAAAATCATGTCGCTGCATTGTATTATTTTCCAAAACTTGTGTTTTGTCGAGTGTTAATGCATAAAAATGGTGGCGTTTTATTCATTAAGTGCTGATTTACGAGCAAGAGTGTGGGCAAGTGATAAAATGTAGTGAAACGTGTCTTTTCGTGTTGTTTCCAAAACTCCGAAGAAGCTTGTAGTAAAGTTGCCACGACTTTATTAGGGTATGATTGGACTTGAATGTGACTTACTGTGTATGACTTGGACTGTGACTACGACTCATTTAACTGGAGAAAGAAGGATCGATGAAGAAAAATGTATTCGGCTGAAGGACTAGTATCCATGGCCAGGAACTATTAAAAACAACAACAACAACTTTTTTTTTTGTTTTTTTTTTTTTTTTGTTTTTTTTTTTTTTTGTTTAATAATGTACGGCACTCAACAATATTTTTGTATGCTAAATATGTTCTCATACAAGTGAATTGTAATTCTTTTTGAGAAATAAATAATCTTAAACCCGAACAACTTAATGTTCGCTGTGTATTTATCTTAGTTTAAGCAAAACATAAGTTTACTCCAAGTAATTTTAATGACGAATCCACATAATTATAAGTTAGATTGGGTATCTAGATTATAAAAGTTCTGAATATAATCCTTTTGTTTTTGTGTAGTTATTTTGTATTTTGTTGTAGTAAAATAAAAAGTGTTTGTCTAATAAAAAATAAAGATGACGCTAAGGTTCTGTGGCTTTATTGTAATTTTAGCCTATCTTATGGGACTAGCTTCCCAGGTTCGCCGGGCAGTCCATCGACAACATCAAATAATTAACATCAAATAATTTTTCGGGGACCGGATTACGGAGCGTTTTGCTTCAGGCACAAAATCTACTTGATTGCCGCAAATTACAAAAAAGTTTTTTTTCTGAGTACGTACAACAACCATAATCGATGCACCCGACCAGATTCATTGCTATTAACTTTTACTGTTTTATACGAAAACGGGTTGATTAATTACCTTTCTCCAAAGTAATTTAGTATGAAAATACTGTCTACCTCACAAAACTTTTAACTCAGGCTCCCAAACTAAAAAACAGTAATTAATTTTGAGATTTGAAACCAGCGTTATAAATCACTAATCATCACTCTTAGTTGATTCTAACAAATCTCGCAATTTCCTTGGCAGAGGAAGATAAATTGTAGAGGCCCGAATACGGCATGTCCTTTGATAAAATCTGGATTCCACGCCGGTTAATGGCGGATCATTGAAACGGGCGAATAGCCCGTGTTATTCTCGACCCCAAATACCTACACATTTGTAGAGAGGACGGTTTTTCAACAGAATTGCAGTTACGTGAGGTCGAGGGTTCCAATTGTAGCATTTAACTCATTGTAGGAGCTTAGCGAAACTAATTACAGTCGAATGAGGTTACGGCTACGGTTAAGAATCTTAGTACTTAGTTATGTTTATCCGCTTTGCCCGTGGTCCGGTTAAGTGGTCTGATCAACTAGACTACGGAAAAAAACCGTAGTAAGTACAGTTACCGGACTACGTAAGAGTTTTTTCTTCCGCAGTCCGGTTGGCCGGACCACGGAATCTTGTTTTTTTTGTGGGTTTCATTTTTATTTTCTATTTATTGTCAAGTAACTTAATTAACCTCATCTTACTCGGACTGAAAAGTTCTTATGAAAACTATCATCATCACCATCAGCGAGAAAACGTCCGTTGCTTGATGGAGGCCTTTCTTTAATTATTTCTTTAGTGAGTTGCCATAATCACGCTTGGCAGGCGGCTTGGGGATCGCAGAATGCTCACCACCGTTAACCGAGAGGACGCTACTACGAGTACCTGTCCTCCGCTTTTCCACCATCTCAAGTAGATACTAAAACCTAGATTAAACAGACACTGGAGCTTATTTCCGCTGAGTCTGACTCTCCTTAAGAACTGACGGATGTCCCGATTTTATAGGCAATTACAGGATAACATCAGGGTTTCGGACGATAAAACTGTTTTTTGACGAACAGTTTATCAGAAGAAATCTTTTTATATTAAGGTAAAATTAATATTATGCGGTGATAAGTCTTCATATTGCCACATTACATTATAAGATTGGCATTTTTACGATACCTTGGTATTATTTAATATTTACATATTTTATTCAAAGAATCTGTCGAGAGTTTGACACAATTTATGAGTAAAATTAAATTTAAAAAAAACTGCTAAGTATCCGTCAATAATGTCAAATAAATTTTTGATGATGTAAGCTTAACTGTAACGTGCAAAAGAGTAGTGAAGTTTCAGGAAAATAATTTAATTGGTATAAGTAAAAGTCAGTTTTCACAAAACTCGATGAAATAAACTTCACAGTTAGCGTGTATTTCAATCGACCAAAATGGGATAGTTTTGACGGAGCCTGTCACCACAATTCGACCATTAAAACTTGGCCTTCGTTATTTGAGGAACTAGTAGCCATACTCACACAGAGGAAATAAGCGCGCTTGTGATTATATTATATATATATTGAATAACATGTTTGGAAAGTAGCGAATACATAAAAGAAAAGTAATAAAGGACAGTAATAATTTATTTATTTCCAAAATCACAAGCCAGAATAAAAATATTCTTAAAAAGTAAAGTGAATGTGACTAAAGTTATTAAGGCCTTAAATTAAATATAAATATCGGTGGTAATTTTTCACACAGCGCCATCTAGTTCCAAACTAAGCAAAGCTTGTACAATGGAAACCAGATAGCTGATAGAATACTTAGTTTTTTTTTGTAAATACATACTACACCCAGACACAGAACAAACATCTATGTTCGTCACATTCATTTTTGTCCTGAGTGGGGATCGAATCCACGCCCTACAGCTTTGAAGGCAGACGTGCTACTGACCGAGCTATATGGCAGACATAATTGTTGAATAGTTTTGCTCTGGGCCCGAAACTATATACAATAAAGCCTGCGTTTTGGGTGCCCATACAAACCTGTTGCTTCTTAGAGCTGAAGTGCCGCTTAGAATTTAAGCGGCACTTCAGCCGCTTCAGCTTCTTTTTATTTAATTTTATTTTTTACCTCTATTTAATAGGCATCTTATTGTTAAATGAAGTCGTCCTCCTCTCTTCTACTATTGCTGCGCCCGACAGGGTCCATATGAAACTTCTTTTTGACAATATCTGTGTACACTATGGAAGCAATAAATATCTGAATCTGAATCTGAAGCGATACTTTGCGGAAGTCCATCTTTTAACCTATGGTAATATACAATTTCCTTGATCTACCTATAGTCAAAGTTTAACTTGCGATAGTGATGACATCTTCATCACATCTTCTTTTTACTCTATCGCTGCCTTACTCTACCTCGTCGTCAGCTATAAGACGTCCACTGCTGGACGAAGGCCTCCCAATAGAGGGGTGTTGCCATAATCCCCATGCTTGGCAGGCGGCTTGGGGATCGCAGAATGTTCACCACCGTTAACCAAGAGGACGCTGCTGCCCGTCCTCCGGTGGGTCTGGTTGCAGTTTAAGGACATACCCAGGTCTTACTCTACCTATCGTTGAGTGATTACCTTAATCAGTGACCTATCGTCTCTGCTAGCAACGTGTCCTGTTCAGGAACATCCATTAAATTTATTCTCCATTAGATTAATATATTTAATTAATTTTCCATCAAATTAATATAACAAGTATATTAATATAACAATTAAATTAACTATTTAGATTAGTTATTAATTAATGAAAGGAATTCTTATTTTATTAAATTACTTATTAATTAATTATCTTTATTAAATAAATATCATAACCGCAATTTCGATAAAATTGTCATATTACTCATCGCTAACTGAAACAATTAAATAAAACGAACTAAGTAGGTATTAATAGTAATGCATAGTACAATTAGTAAGTAAGTTCGTATAGGCTGAGTGGCCAGCCCTAGTGTCAGAGTTGATATGCCGCCCTTAGACCTCTGACATGGCTTCACGGTTGTTGCAATAGAAATATAGAACAAACAACAATTTTACGTGCCCTCCAAACCACGGTAGCGCTCAAATGTAAATGCCGCTTGCGGTCACCTATCCGAAGACTGGCCGGAGCGTCCGTTGCTTAACATCGGTGATCGTTTAGAACAAAGTCAAACTACTTACGCCACGCACGAGCGCTTAAAAAGTTGTTGTAATACAAAGCTGCAAAGCTCATCAGCATTTTTAGTTAATTAATCCACGAGAGAACCTTTTACCCAATCCAAATACCAAGCATCGATGTTTACTAGGTACACCTGATAGTTGGAATTTAATTCCAGATATCGCGGGTAGGACCACATGACCTACATTTTCAAACGTGACTCTAGGAAGTTGGCGAAAACCTTTTTACACAGAATAGAAAAATACAGAGACATAACAATGATATTTATAATTATTACCTACTGTGTAAATTACTCTAGAAATATTTAATTTGAAATCGTTTAAGTTTTCATAATAAAAATCAGGATGATATAATAAATCCTTAATAAATCATTGAAACTAATAATATATTATAATATAATATAATACTATATTCTAAACAAACTAGAAATGCTTCTATCGTTGAACTGGAATAATCAGTCATCACACGTCCTCTCATCCTCTCGTCCTCTCAGTCCGTCATGTCCTCTCTCTCATACATTAAGCATTCAAAAATAATAAAAGCTTTTTTTTTATCTGATGTGTTTGCGTTAGCGGTTACTCTGATGGGTGGCAGATAATGATGTTGGACGTTATAATGATTTTGTATCAATAAAGTATTGTCTTGTTCCGCCTACAAAAGTCTAAGAAAGGGATTTACAGTGTTACAGACTGATTCAAACTTAATGGCGGCTGTGAACTTAGGCGCGAAACGCTGCGCAGTAGCAAAAATTAGGCGTGCGGTGTACGTACAATCGCAAAGTCTCGCTTGCAGCGCACTTCACAGCTGCCTTTAAGTTTGAATCAGTCTGCAAATATCTACTCTGTAGTTCTTATCCGACAGTTACGAAGTTAGGAGTTCAATAATGTCAGTTATGGGGGACAGCCGTCATATTCAGCATTATTAGGTGAATTCTTGGAGGCTGCTGAGTTTAGTTGGCCGTGACCTACATTAGATCGTGTGGGCTCTCTTTTTCTCGATTCTTTATTAATAATGCTTATACGATGATTTTGTGATATTCCGTTATTGGGTCGCTTAATAGATGTATTAGATAAAAATATAGGTACCTTATGAAATAGATAGTGGGTTATTGGAACATCATATTAAATCGGTCTAATTCCACCAGCGACAATGATAAAATGAATGGACGGGAAATAAGCGCACGGACTTTGAAGACTACATATTGAGCGGCAGCTCTTGACTCGCGTCGTTTGGCGACGAGGTTCGTACCGTCTGAGGTGCCCTTGAGCTAGTCGATGGCGACGGCCAAGCCGTGGCGACGGCCAAGCCGAGGTTCGTACCGTCTGAGGTGCCCTTGAGCTAGTCACCTTTAACCTAAACCTAGGCCGAGCGCCGTTTGCGTTTGCCTAAAGTCCGATGAGAGCTGTAGAGGCCATCTGAGGCCAACAGCATCAGTCATTCATAAAAATAAATAAAAAAATACGACTCGCGTCAGTTATACTCTGTCTTTGCGACATGCGAGCCTTATGATACGACAATACAAACTTCTACATGTACATGTATTATCTTTTTGTTATGCTGTAATTGATTGATTAGCTATCTCTATTTTCCGGCAAACGTAATATGTATACATTTAGCTAGGTATGCTTGATTGTGTTAATTAGTTAATTTTGAAGGATTTGCAAGCGCTGGGCCCGTCCATTCCATTATCACCGTCGCTGACTTCCACTATATACTGGGAACAATCTAAAGAACTACCCACACCTACTTATTTATTACTTTCGTATAGGATCATCACATTTTATTATTGAATTATTTGTAGGATATCAAAGGTAATATTGGTTTTCTGTTCATATGAAAACGATTAAAGTCTTTACGAGTTATATAATGTTTTTTTCTGCGCGTATTCTAAATAAATACCACACCAAACCGAACGTAAAAGAAATAAAAATACTGGAACATTCGTCAGTGGAAACTCATTTTTTATGTATTGGACCATCGATCAAATGAAATTACTGAGCCGATCGTATCTATTGCCTAAAGGGAGAATTAAAAAACATTTATGATCGATTTTCTAATCAGTAAAAGAACGCTTGTAGTCCCCATGTCTACCAACTTGCTGCCATTTCGCAGATATGAGTGATGATTTTGTCGACGAATTACTATCTAACTATACCTCGAAATAAAATTAAATAATAGTAAAAACAGTTTTGGGAGCACATACATTTTAGCTCTGTGGTTGGGAGTTACTTACGAACACATTTCAACAACACAGAGACAAGTTTTGATGGAAACACAACATTTCAGTATGTACCTTGACAAGGAAAACGCAGCTGGGTGCTGTTATTAATAATACGAGAAATCTTGATGTGGCGTGGTGCAGACGGTCTGTAATGGGCGATTTTCTGACAGCCAATAAAAATTTATATAGTTTCTAAAAATCCAATAAACTGCGACGAAGAGACACGACCCTGAACAGTATCACTATCTAGTCTGTGGTTTAAAAGATTTTGAACGAATGAAGCAAAGTAAAAAGGTCAAAAAATAGAAAGGTATATTTCATTTATATCAGATCTGTCATGCGTTGTTGTGGTTATTGTTTGTCTAACAAAGTATTTGCCCATAGTATTTCTTAAGCTTTCGTTATTGCACGCAAATTCATAAGTGCGCCGTGCTGAATAATTAGTTAATTACTATCAATAAAAATATCAATAACTATCAACAAAAAATAATAACAATAATGTAACGTAACAATAATAATTTATCAGAATTTCAACAAAATTATACAATAAAACTATTTCATTTTCCCCTCTTAGCCTCTTACTAAAAAACTATAATAATATTTTACACGTTTTTCATACTGTTTAAGATATGATTTTATGTCCCGTATTGTATGCCCGCTTTAGCCAATCTCTACTTTCTTTTTTAACTATATTTAGACGTGTTTTATATGGAAATTAATCATCTTTAAGTAGTACTAGCTGCGCCAATAAAGCTAATTAAACAAACTTTATTATTTTGTTTATAAATATCAGTCCTAAGTCCTGGACTAATGAATTTCTGGCTACGGCCTTGCTGTGATTATAGCTATACTTAGTTATATTTAATCACCCTTTTCAGTAACAGTGAATTATTTTTAAGTTGAGACAGCTACTACACTTCTATTTCCATAACAATAGAGGATACTGCGTAGGAAGTAGGAACAACCCTGAATAGTATCATGTAAGCTCCCACCTCTGTATTGTGGACCTTCGTCAAAGTAGACGGCTGCTGGACGCTTGGACGATCTAGCTCGCTGGGTAAATAATCAAAGGCTGGACGTCAATCTTATACAATAGGTTTCATTATATTGGGCATCTAATAATATGACCTAGGCTTTTTCATTATTGCAGGCCACGTCTATGGATAGCCTACGGTTTGGCTACCAATGAGGTTCCACAGGCACTTTTTGCAGATGGTGCCAGCGGCGGTCCAGATGTGGCAAAATCAAGTTTTCTTGTTAATCGTTGCTTATCGTCGGGCGTGAGTGGGTGTGTATGTTTGTTACCTCACGCCAAAACGGTTGTACGGATTTGTATTAAACTCGGAAAGAAGATAGGTTTTTCCCGGAATAACATATAGGCATCATATAGGCTACTTTTTATTTCCGAATTTTATCGTATATACAAGGAGACTCCTAGCATAGCTCTCACCATTGTCCGTTCTGTGGATCATCATCCACCATCATTCATCATTGTCCGTTGTGTGGTTGTGTGTTCTTTGGTTCGTAGTGTAGATGATGTACATAAAAACACGGGATGTGAAATGATCAAAATGAACATAGCCGATGAACCGTCAGAGAGCAAATAATTCTTAACAGAACGTCTACCAACATCCAATGAAACTAATTTACTGAACAAACACAGTGTTAATTAATCGCTGTTAATTAAACTGGAGTTTAAGCCTTCTATGTACCTAAGCTTCAGCATTTTGAATAGGTACTAATTTTTAAAACAAACTCGACTTCAGTTCGACTTGAATATTTAATTTACTGTCAAAGGATAAAATTAAATGTCGCAACTAGAAATCACTATTTCAGTTTATATTTGCTAAAGTTCAGTTTAATTTCCGGAGAAGAGATTCGACTGTCAATTTCGATTGGTAGATTTATGGTGACAGACTGATTAAACAAGTGTCCTTTGAGCAAACGGTTAATTTATTGAGTCCTTAGGCCACGGGCTTGGAGTGCTGTGGTTTCTCTCACAGCTAGCTGGTTTCCGCTGTTATACAACAAAATTCAACGTCCATTAAAGTTTTTCGGTGAAGAGATAGAGACTCTATTTCAGAATCCGCCTGGGGAAATAATCCACCTTTGCCATTTATTCAAGCGCTAGCTACTGCTGCACACTATAGTGCGCAAGCATTACTGTGTTTCGGTTTGAAAGGCAATGTTACCAGAGAAATTACTGGGCATGAAGAGATTAGCAGCCTTACCTAAAATAATCTCGATTCTCTTAGTCACTGCTTAAACTTCTCTATCCTTTTCTAGCACATGCAACTTCACGTCAGAGAGAAAATGGCAGAGCATCTTAAGCAGTGACTAACGGTTGAAAAGTTTTTTAAGTAAGGCCGTTGATGTCTAATATTTTAGGGTGACGAGCGCAGTGCAGTGCGCTGCAGGATTTTGTTCGCAAGTTCACAATTCTAGAACTGCTACTGTTATGGGCAGGCGAGATGCTTACCTACCACCAGGGCGATTATTGTTTAAAAGTTGTTGTACGCAGACTTCGATGGGTAGATTACAGATTGGCTTAATGGCGGCTGTGAAGTGCGCTGCAAGCAAGATTGCGATTGTACGCACACCGCACGCCTATTTTTTTCTACTGCGCAGCGTCTCGCGCCTAAGTTCACAGCCGCCATTAAGTTTGAATCGGCATATACCACCCACAAACATTATTTAGTATATTATATAAATACACGTCCTATTAATGCTGAAATACACCCAATAGTTAGGTACCAATCTAAGTAAAAAAAACAAAAATACAGTGTAACTTTTTCGACAGCGCCATCTAGCCCCAACTAAGCAAAGCTTGTACGCAATGGAAGCCAGATAGCTAATAGAATAGGTGCAAAACATATCCACACCATGAGAGCGTGTGAGAGCGTGTCTGCCCGAAAATCACTGTTACACTGTTTCTGGTATTACTAATCGATATAATTAAATTTATATTAATGACAATAGATAATATATAAATGTAAATATAAAGTAATCAGTCAGAGTCTTTGCAAAAAGCTTAGTAATAACAACAAAAGGGAAAAGATAAATGTTAGCTTCAGGAAATGCGAGGAAACTGAGAAAAAAACCAGGAAAAGTGAATCTGCGAGGCCCAGTTGCTAAGTTCACAAAACCCTTGTTATTTACACTCCAATCTATTGAAGATCCCATCAGCCCTTCGTTTCACAATAACATCATTTATCCGCGGGATAAACGCAGCCCATTAGCGTCGGGCTGCGTCATCCGAATGACTGAACTGCCAATACTGTTAATGCTATCCCATCTCAAGCTCCTTGATATATTAGAAACAATGAGGCATTAACGATTAATGGGAAAATATACGGCAGAATACTTTAATATTGAATACTATGGTGATTAATTACGTACAGTTTTTTTCTTCTGTTTTTCTTCTGAGTTTTCGAAATTTCATTGTAGTTGTTTGTCTATGCAGGGTTACGTTTAACGGTGTAAAGGAGGTCATTGAATGATGAGTACAATGATCTTCGTTCTGCAGGCTTGGTAATGGCTTTCCGCCTAACCCAGTATAGCCGTGTTACTCGTGTTAACCGGAGGATGGGCAGCAGTGTCCTCTCAATAGGGTAGATGACTGATGTTTAAATCGTTGAAACCAATAGCTTTGATGAAGAATTTAAGTAAATACAGTATGTTTATTGAAAAAAAATATTTAAATCGGTTATTAATGTTCTGCGTTCAAAGTTTTTGGTAGAGCCAATAACTCTGTCCCTTTCACACAAAACAAAAAATTACGTCACGCCTTATTTGTCAGAATAGAATTTATATGGCGTACAGAGACGTCACGATTTGCTGTTTCGCCTCTCTGTCTAGCATGATATTAAAATGCTTATAAGTTGTTTATTTTTGATCAGATTTTCATTATCTTTTCATTAATCAGCTATATTTATGGGCCACATTTTAATAGGACAATAAAAAAAACCAGTCATCTAGCCTATTGACGGTAGTGAACGCTGCCATCCCCAAGACGTCTGCCAAGCGTGGGGGTGGCCCGTCCCTTTTAAAAGGGCAGCGCTTAAAGCCTCCTTTAAGCCTTCGTCCAGCAGTGGGCGTCTTCTGGCTGACGAGTATTCCATGTTTTTCCAGATTTGAATGATTCCAAGAACGGATATTATATTATTCGCCTTCTAACAAGAAAAAAAATAAGAGAATAATAAGAGGTAATAAGAAATAGCGTTTTAGAATGCATTTCAAAGAAGTTGATTTTTCATTTTATTTTGGCATCAGAAACAAATTGACGCGTCGTTTGTGCGCAAATATGACTGAGAAAGATGGCTCTCATTTGCACACTAAAGATAAAGACATACTAACATAGCCAACAGGTATTGTAAAAATACGAATGGCACATAAAAATCCTTGATACTCTATCGAAAATTTACTACTAAAATGATAACGATGTGGTAAATAAAATAAGTAGGTACGTAACGCGGGTAAAAAGCCATAAAACTTCATGTGTTGCCAGACGTGACGCTCTACCTCCTACATTATTCGACAAAAATCGTGACTCAAAGGCACAAGAGTACGCACTTCTGCTACCAACGAGTCAAGACAACACTTAACTTATTCAAGAAGCTCTCGAATGATCTTCCGAGTGTAATTTTAGTCCAGGGATGTTACGGGTTGACCTAGAATGATATAAAAATAGCTCTTTGTTTTCTAAATATCATAACGTAACCTACCTCTTACATAAAAAGTCTAAAATTACACAAAAAACGTCTCCGAAACACTCCAAAATTATAATTTTGCATTTATTGAAATAATCGATAAGGTTCTCAAATTGACCGGCCTTCGCCAAGTGTGACGTCATCGTACAATTCGCACAATTTATCATACGCCGGACGTATACGGGTTCACTACAAACCGTTACGTTCGACCGTGGTGCACTACTACCACGTTTCAATATTCCAAGGTCATATCATAATTTTATTTTTTACGAACTGTCCGTCAGCAAACGAAGCTAATGATAGCTGAATAATCTTATTTTGTAATTCGCTAAAATCGTCATACTTAGTCTCGTAAACTGATTGGGCTACTTGTCTGAAAAAAACAAATCGAGCCACAAACAGTATAAAAATGACGACCAAAGCCTCGAAACCAGTCTCAAACACCGCTGTCAATTATTTCAATAAATCCTTCAAAGCCCCAATATAAACATATCATTTTCCGATTCGTCTGTTCCCTGATACATAAATCCCTGTGCGGGTCTAGGGGCGACCACGGGTGACTACGGTTCATCGTTCAATACTTAGCTGAAAACATCCCTCTCAAGTGTCCAAGGGGTCCGTATAATACGACAATTAATAACTCCCTCTATGTCCCTTTTCATGAATTATTGATAAACAGCCGCAACACTTTTACAGCTGGCAAAAAAATAAAACTAGTCTTTAAATAAACAGAACTAAGATTCAGATTACCAGTAAGATTGTTTTACAGGATGGATTGGGGCTGAATTAAGTCTAATCACTCATTTTAATCACCACGTCTCGTCTTAAGATATCAGTCTGAAATGTAATGCTTTCTGAATCTAAAACAGGAGTCGATGTTTATTTTATTATTCCATTAGTATTTTTAATAACATCAGCGTAGAGTATTTCATTAAGTTTTCATGTTGAATAATATTATTTTTAGCGACTTTCTTGTATCTGCCAAATATTGCTTTTAACGCGTTTAATTAAAGCATCTAAAAGTCTAAAAGACACTACCGAATTCTTTGAAGAATCTAATTCGAATGTAAAAACCTTATTTTGTTTTCTCATTGATAAGAAGTATTTAAAAAAACATAATTATGCATACCTACTGTTGAAAACATACCATGTTACTTTTTACCTATTAAAGTTTTCTATGGGAATTTGTTCAAATTTTTACTTATTCTTAACCTTCTTAAATATTAATATCCCATTAGACCGATGCTTCGGGAAAATATTAAACGAATCTGTTTGTGAATACTTTTCCATTTACACAAATCATTAGGAATCCTTCGGTGTTAATCTTAAAAAGATGGATGATGCATATTTTAGGTTAAGTATCAAAAAAGGAGGAATATATTCTTTGCCCCTAATATATTTAAGCGTTGACTAACGAGATTATTTTAGGTAAGGCCGTATAAGTTTATAACGATAACATTTTAGAAGAAGAAATATATCAGCCATAAGGAATATTTAGGTAAGTAAAAATTATATTTGAGTATGTTAGTATTTTATTATAACAAGATCTGGATGACCTGTGGGCCAAGATCACAACTATGTGGACTCCAAATACTAAAAGGTTTTATAATATCTTACTGTCTTTTAATAGTTTATTCTCTTTTAGCGGTCATGATAGCCTCATCACTACCCTAGATCCTTCGAAAAGCTTTATATATTTATATTATAAATAAAATTAATAAGACCTACCTACTTGTAAAGTACTAGTTAGTGTTAGATAAGTATATTGCACGCTATGTTCTAAAATGTTTTTGATTCATCTGTGGTCAACGTTGCTGGTGCACCAGCTACCTAGCTTCTAAGTAATACTTCTTTAATGTTATATTTTCATGTGTACTGTTTGTTGAAACTAAAAAAAAAGTCTTTCGGCAAATCCAAAAAGCGATGGCGAGTCGAGTTTAACTCTCACTGCTGAGACTGGACTAATAAAAGTTATCTACCGTGAAGAGTGGAATGAAGGGAGCCCTTTGCTCTGCAGTGGGACAGTTATGTTGGTACTGTACCCGTGCACCTACTACTGGGTGAACTCGGTGGGTGGACGGGTCGTGACCCGTTTTTTTATGCAATGGAGTAACGAGCTGAGCGAGACGTTCACCTGGTAGTAAGCATCATGCCTGCTCATAAGAGACCAAAATATTAATTTTATTATAATGCTGACATTTATAAAAAAAATGTGAGATTGAAAGCAAGCCATTTATACCTTATACACCTTTGTACAGCAAGCCAGATCATACTAGAAAAAATATTACGTAATAAATCCTGAAATCCCTTCGGCCACTTACAAAACTGGAGGCTCGATTGATAAGAAGCAATCTTCTTATCAATCGAGTCAATCAATCCTGGCATTCGAAAGAAAAACGTTTAGCGTACCATACCACCATGTGGTTTATACCACCATAATTTTAATTTCGTTATTTTAGACAATAATGGTGTCGATTCTGTTGCACCGTTCACTAAACTTAATTTGACAGGACGAAATCTATTGACATCCTTTTCTAACATATTGAAATGAAATGAGACGCTTATAATTTTAGTCCTGTCAGATTAGTTTAGTTTAGTGACCGGTGCAACAGAATCGACACCATTACCTACCGAAACGAACGAAAAGGCGATCATAAATAATTTCATCCAAACGACAGCATTTCGAATCATAATGTTTGATAGTTGGTGGTAGCAATTTCAGGAATCGTAATATCTAACTTTTAATGTTCTCTGTCCAAAAGTTATTGTGTTGGGGCTTTTGAAACATTACCCTAGAACATGTTAAATGCGGATTCAAATTTGAAACAATTTAGCAATTATCATACTAAGTAACAGAAGGTCTAAAGTGCTTAAAAGTTGAACAGTTCAAAGTTTAAATGTCTGGTACGGTGTACGTTCTACGGCTGTAAAACTGTCTTAGCTTATAAAGGCTTTTGCGAAAATTTCGTAGTACTTATGTATGTGATAGAAAAATGTATAAATGAAAATTACGCTCGATTACGCTGTGGCAGTTTTCATAAAATTTTCTATCGTTTACATAATAAACCTTCGTTTTTTTCTACTTTTTATCCAAATTTCTGATGAGTTAAACGAGACTTTCGCTTGGCGGTAAGCATCACGCCTGCCTATAATGCTAGGGGCTTCACCTGCGTGACGCTTTACGTCCAGTTATCGGAATCATTAGCGTGCAATAAATAATGCATTAAACAATGCGCTATATGGGCGGCCACAGTATAATTTGACTTGGAATATCGCCTAATGTCGAATGGCGTTATTAATGCCACTAGCATATTAGCCTGCTAATACCCGGCTATATCTGCGTACCTACTGTATCAAACATTACAGTAGCATGACTTTATGAATACAATCCTGCGCCGCACTGCACTGCGCTCGTCACCCAGAGATATTAGACGTTAAATCTCTTCATGCCAAGTAAATTCTTTAGCTATAACATCAGATCTATAAAAAATGCGTTTACTTAAACCTTTACCCCTTTATAAAAGAAATACGAGTTCTTACTAGATGAAATGTAAAAAGGGATCTTGATCTAATCCTTACATACCAGTCAGCTTGACAATATTCGTATACACAAATCGTACATATTGCAAGGGATGCAATTTACCGACGAAATAGAATTTAAATTGAACTCTTTATTGAAATTTATTTATGTTTAAATCGTATTAACGTTTCAAGGGATTTTCCGAATGCCTGCAGAATCAATCTGCCTTTCCTCTCGCATTAAATTCTGTGATAAAGTCCGTTATCGCTGGTAATGACCCTTCAAATCATTCGTAGAATTTCAGAAATATAATTAGCTAACTAAAGTTTCCATGGATGGAATAAGGAAAAATATTATTATTATGCCCCTTACTTATAGTTAAGTGACTTGGCTCTTTGTGATTTTCACAATGAATTAATTCTTGTTTTGATGAAGCGTTAGTACCTATCCAATCATATTATATAGCATGGTTGAAGTAATTTTCAATTATTACGTTACCCTCTATACACAGGCTCTAGCACGAGAATAGTTATCTTAATAGTAATTGGACAATTATTAAATAGTTAGACTATTATTTTAGAGGAGAGCTGTGCATCTCATGCCTTTAAACGTACAAGTAATAAGCCGTGGTAGCCTAGTTAGCAGACCGCTCTACTAGAAATAGTGAGGTAGCGGGTTCGTTTATGAATCGATTTTTATACGTCACTGGTTTTTCGGTGTTGAAACTCATAGTGACGAAGCCTACATACGTCCGCGGAAGAAATTCAATGGTTTATGTGAATCCACCAACCCGAAACAGTGCTAGAGTGGTCGATATGGCCTAATCGCCCTCCGAGGCAGCCAGCAGTGGAATATTAATAAAAAGGCTGATTATGCCAAGGTACAACTGAGACGGCTTATAGGTTCATAGCCAGTAAGCTCTTTTGATGTCTGGTCTCCACGTTCGCCGAATGCCTTTTTTCCTTCTTTATTGGCATCGCACTTCGTGCATTCTGCCAGTGTCAAGTATAAATGTATGTTTCAAGTTTTTAAAGTATCAAGCCAAATAAGTCATAAAATCATAGTCTGCCAAACAAAATAAGTCACAGTCAAGTCCAAGTGATGCCTTAGTAAAGTTATGGCGTCTTTACTATAAGCTTTCACGGAGTTTTGAAAAACACGTAAAGACACGTTTCACCACATTATATACTTGCTCACACTTTTAAATTGCATTTTTTATCGCGAAAAAACGCTAGTTTTAGAAAATAATACAAGCAGCGGTATGATTTTTCCGAGTTCCCGTCAAAACTCCGGCGAAAGGCGTTGAGTCTTCCAGACGAACATTGAACGCACTGAAGCCCCCGAAATCACAGTTCAGTACGTTCATGTAAACTCGCCATCTGGTCCTAAAATTATTCAGTGTTCCAAACTTCTTTGTCTGACGGAAGACGTTTACAATTCTGACAGCCGTGACTTCTTAATGTCTTCAGAGCTTTGCTTCAGAGTCGTATATTTTGATTCGTTTCAGTCTGTTTTATAAAGTTTTAAGTATATTATTTATGCAGTTTTTACGAGATTTCGTCCGTTCCACTAAAATTATAGAATATCGCGCTTTAACGGTTTTGATAGACGAGTTTTACTAGTATCATGAATTAGGTAACTTTCGTTTGCAGTGATTTCAATATTAACATTTTACACATCATTTTAAGAAAACTGTACCTTTACTCAGTCCACAAAGATAGATTTGTGGGCCTTACTATCCAAATTCTGAGGCATCTAACATTTTAAAGGTAGGCAGAAAGATCTATAACTTTTTACTCAAATCCACACAATGATGTACAACAGCAAGTAACGAGTCTAAGAATGTATGAACTATTATAATGAATTAGGTCTTAACGAGTGATAATGAGGTACTTAAGTGGGAGGCCTTCGTTCAGCAGTGGACGTCTCCGGGTTGATGATGATGATGATGATGAGTGATAATGAATTATATAGTATTATAATTATCTTTGGGTCTAAGTAATGGAATTATAGCGTGGAATCCATTTTCCATGTTTCTATACCTACAGGTATTATTCAATTATATTTAATCCACACTAATATTATTATAATTCGAAAGTATGTTTTTTTGTGGCACTCCGCAAAGGAATTGAAATAAATAAGGACTCTATCTACTAGGCAATAAAGTAGCAAATCAACTCGCACAGCGCTGGATACCGCTCGCTATATTCACCTAGATATACCGCTCTCTTTCTATCACGTATGCTTAGTTACGTGCGACGAGGCTGCGGGCGGCCACTGACCTCAGCCTTGCATTGTCCTCTCGGGGCGGAGCGCCGGCCGAACATACCTAAACTGCGGAGTGACATCCTCCTGCATATACGCTGTTAAAATAATGATTAGTGTATCTAAATTAAATATTAAAAATATGAGTAGTTCCCGCAGTAATATAATTTTTATTATGAAAACGAACGTGGTTGTGACATTATAACTTTTTTATCTACGGGATTACTCGGTACGATACTCCGGCTATAGCTTCGATCACATCCGGGGGAGTTTTCAAGGAGTGAAAGCAGATCCCGACCAGAGAGACTCTACTAGGTGTTCAATAAATTATTTTATACTAGCGCCCCACGGTTTCACCCGGGGGGTGATGAAAAACGGTCATGATAATGATGAGAAAGATAGCCTGTATGTTATTTCGGGAAATAAACTATCCCCATTTTGAGTTTCATACAAATCTGTCGAGCCGGTTTGGCGTGAAGGCGTTACAAACATAGACACACACACATACCTACAAGCTTTTGCTTTTTTTAATATTTGTGTGATGTTACAGCCACAGCAGAAATGAACCCAAGCTTTGCGTTGTATGGACGCTTTTGCAAAAGTGGTCGTAATTTTTTGCAAACATGTTCTTCTAATACTGAAGGCGGTGATTCGGACGTGGCTGGAGTGTGCTTTTACCCTGGCTGCTATTGTGGGCTCTCTTGCTTTGGCTTGTGGAACGTTAGCGTTTATTTGGTTAGTGAAGTTTTAATACCCGTTTACGAGTATGATACCCCTGCTCTCTTCCTTTATATTAGACTGGCATTTCACGTATTAGCTATAACAAACGAGTAGACAATGTATGGCTTACTATAGTCACGAGTTTATAAAAACCAAATCCGCACGAGTGTCATACAACATTTTACAACACTTTTGCGAGATAACAGTAACAATTAAACAAACTTTATTATTCTGTTTATAAATATCAGTCCTAAGTCCTATCTTGGGTATGTCCTAAAACTGCAACCATAACCACCGGAGGACGGGCAGCAGCGTCCTCTCCGTTAACGGTGGTGAACATTCTGCGATCCCCAAGCCGCCTGCCAAGCGCGGCGATTATGGCAACACCTCCCTATTAAGAGGGAGGCCTTCGTTCAGCAGTGGATGTTTTCTGGCTGATGGGTGGGTGGGTGAAATATCAGTCAGAAAGTCGCAACTAAATACTTGACACTGACAAATGCACAAAGTGCAATGCCATAAGGAGGAGAGAAGAAGAAAAATCTTTGATGTGTTTAATAATTATGAAAATGGCGCGAATTTGCAAATGTAGCCACGTGCGCGTGGTGAAAATTAGAACTACATCTTTCGTTTTATTTTCTCTTTAGTATTAAAGTGAATCAAACGTATTGAGAAAAAGCGCTTCCAATGAGGTTCGATCATTTGGCTTATTTATTCTCGTAATGTGAAACTCCTTAAAGGAATTCTATATTTTAATGGAAATTAAAAAAATACCGTAAAGTACACGCTCAGTTGTATAGCGCCGTGCGTATGTAAACTATTACGTAGTATTTACTTACTCTGTTTATGTAACTACGCACGGCGCTATACAAGTGAGGGTGCGGTAAAATAGGTACAGAGCTGAGAGTACCTACTTTACCGCACGCTCCGTTGTATGGTGTTATATGTTTAACTTTCGAACGATGTATACAGGCTTTGTAAATGCACTTTTTGAACTAATGTGTAGTAAATTATGATTACCTTACTTTTGGATCGCTGGATAACGCAAGGACGCTATGGTTTCCTTACCACATTTTTCTTCACCGGCAGCTGAAGCTCATTGTAGGGATATGAACCCATGTCCTTTGGCGTACAATCCTAACGCCAACCGCACTGCGCTATAACCGCTACATAATTGACGTTGTATAACACCGCATAAAGTATTTTAGCGTTATGTCAGGGAACATTTAGACGGTAACATCTTTATAATGCCCAAACTTTAACGTATAGGCCAACATGAAGCCAACCCTATAAATTGCCAAGTCACTCCCCAAACTATATAGTCATAGCGCCCACATGAGCTTTTAACAACTTTGAGGCCTGCCAAATTGCTCTGAGAAAATTTATGCAATCATCGGCGTCATTAACAAAGTATGTTATTTGTGTAGAAATATGCTGTATAGCGTTGTAGCAGTTGATGTACTCCTTATTAAATATTTTTCACTGATGTGCTTGAGATTTTAACAAAAAAAAATTTTTTTTTATTGTTTCAGGTTCGGAGTTTGTGAAGAGCCGGAATGTTTCAGACCTGAAAGTGTGAAGAGCATAGCTGCCTTTTCATTTATAGTGGCGTTTATGTACGTCACATACAGTATGATAAAAAAAAAATTTTGAAAATCTTATACCTATTTAAGTGTTTGTAGGTTTCAATAATATTTATTGCTATTACGGTGCCACTTTGCCAGTAGTTTGCTTGTATTAATACAATTTCAGAGTTACTGTAGTGTTTTATTCAGTTAGATCCAAGTTATACTTTTTTTATATAAAGAGCAGACTGTTCGCCTGGTAATAAGCTCGCCGCTTCCTTTAAACACCAAACACACTAACTATCGTACACACAATTAAATTCAAATTCTATAAAATAAATAAATATTGGTGGAAATTTTACACAGCGCCATCTGGCCTAAACTAAGCATAGCTTGTGATATGGGAACCAGTGAACTGATAGAATACTCATATATATATTTTTGTAAATGCTTGCTTGCATACAACACTCACAGAACAAACATCTACCTATGTTCGTCACATAAATTTCACATAGTTTGTCCTGGATGGGGATCGATACCACACCCTACAGCTCTCAGGGCTGAGATACTACCAACGCCAATAAAAAAAGTCTTCTAAGTAAGTCTTTATTTGGAGCAGCACTATCGAACGTTGGTCCAAATTTAAACACCTAAGTAGAATACCTCATCCAACATCATATTATGCACCAATTCCTGAGTTTTCCAGCAACCTGTTGACTAAGTACTAATGCAGATCTCAAATACCTACGTTGCCCATCTTCGACTATCTCTCAGGAATTGGGGCCAAACTATCTCTAGCATTTGTTAGTGTTGTTAGATGTTCTAGGCTTAGTTTCGAACTAAAGTAACCGAGAAACGCGAATCCTCCTCGTCATCATCATCAATCAGCCCCGGATCTAAGATTTTTTGAACTGGGCAGAAGCTTGATAGTGGCGCCCCCTCTCTCCAGCGTTTGAGATAAAATACGAATAAAAATCAAAAATAGGTGTTTAATGGTTGACATTTATCGAGGATTTTTCTTCAATAACAACCCCCGCCCAGTTTACCCAAGATCCGGGCCTGATCATTTATTTATTTATTTATGTATTGCCAATGCACACATTACATAAAGTTTTAGAAACTAGAGCATGGTACATAGACCCTGTTATGGCGCTGCAATTAACTAAAACTAACTAGTAGATGAACATTTTTTGCTTTTAGACTAGTTAACTATGCATATTACAAATATTTGAAAGTACCTATTATCACAATAAGTTACATAATAGTACTTATTACCTAATTGTTTTAACTACTTAAATAAATTATTTTCTAATATAAAATAATCAACAGATATAGTTCTACTTGAGCTTAATAAATTATACATAACTATTCAACAACAAGCCTTCCTCTTATTAAAAAGCCTGTTCCCAGGCTTTCCACTCTACATATCACCCATTACATGCCCTTTATATCTATCTAAATAATTTACGGTATAGTTATTTTAATATCATATAAGAACTTAATATTGTTATATTTAATGCCCGTTGCAAAATCACTCTACGCCTAAATCATTTATGGAGCATTTTGATAATTAATTATGGACATCCCTACACATTACCTAGAGCTATACTTAACTATTTTTATAAGAGGGAAAGGAAACTGAATTTTGCGAATATAGAAAATAGGAATATTTTAAACGTGATTTTAGATTGGCAATTTATATTCTAGACACAGCAATAAGGCAATACCGTAAACAAAATCGTAAAGGGTATCAATAAATCTTAATAATTTCTCCTGTAAACGGTTTCGGATTTATAAGACCCTTAATACATCCTCAATTAGGCTAATGAGCCCTTATAATGGCAATCGTTTCTAAATGCCAATAAATATTTCCTTGGAACCCACGTACTTGGTTACGATCATTATTAATGTTAGGAACATTTAAATGTTAATAACGTATTTTATGGAATAACTAGCTGCACCTCTCGGTTTTACTAAATAAATAAATAATAAACATTGGTGGATATTTCACACAGCGCCATCTAGCCCCAAACTAAGTAAAGCTTGTATGGAAACTAGATAGCTGATAGAATACTTACCTCTACAACAGCGGAAGACGTCCACTGCTGGACGAAGGCTTCCCTCTTAACAGGGAGATGTTACCATAATCCCCACGCTTGGCAGGCGGCTTGGGGATCGCAGAATGCTCACCACCGTTAACCGAGAGGACGCTGCTGCCCGTCCTCCGGTGGTTCTGGATGCGGTTTTAGGACATACCCAGGTCCACTAGGTCCAGGTCCACCAGGTCCACAGGAATACTTACCTACTTATGTAAATAAATAATTCATCATACATTTACGGCCTTACTTAAAAAACTTTTCAAACGTCACTGTCTGTCTAGTCACTGCTTAAGATGCTCTGCCATCTTCTCTCTGACATGAAGTTGCACGTGCTAGAAAAGGACAGAGAAGTTTAAGCAGTGACTAAGAGAATCGAGATTATTTTAGGTAAGGCCATTAGTACTTACTACACTCAGACACAGAACAAACATCTTTGTTCGTCGCATACATTTTTGTCCTAGGGTGGGGATCGAACCTACGCCCTACAGCTGCAGAGCTGTCTGTCTTCAGAGACAGACATGCTACCAACTGAGCTATATGGCTGTCTGCGACGATAAACCAACACGTTTATTTTTCCAGAATAAAAGAAGCTTTGTCACCTTATGACCCTGTGTACAGAGCTACGCAGAACGTTATTACAAATCAAAAATTGCAAATAGCAAAAAAAATACTGCTGTTTGATAGAAAAAGTCTTTTAATTTTAACATAATGTGTGGAACAGCTGATTTTTGGTTTACCCCATATCTACTGTTGATCACTATGATGCGCAAAATTACCCTCTTTTGACTTAGTACCTACCCCCAAAGCCTATAACCCTGTATAATTTTTATTATGTGAATTTTGTTTATAAATTAGATCACTTTTTTAGTAAAGTAAGTTCGTATAGGCTGAGTGGCCTGCCCTAGTGTGCCGCCCGAAAGTTTAAGTTAATTAATACTTTTTTAGTGCATTTTCTTTATTATATTGGCTGGCACCCTAAAATCAATTAATGTAGTGTATTACGGTGTTCGAAGCTATACACTATACACCGTTATTATAATTATAATTAGGTATATGCCTGCTGTAACCTAAAAATAAAAAATACAAAATTTGACTAAACTATAATATTTTCTTATACAAAAAGGGATTACTTATTCATAAAATGTTATCTACAAAAAAGCACCTAACAATTTTAGCCCATCGCTAGTGCCGAGCAAATTAAATTTACCTTAGTACTTTTATCTAGGCTGGAGTCTAAGCTCTCAACCCCGAGAAATTTTATTAAGTAGTAATTTTTGTTACAAAGGCCATCTCATTTTCCATAAATTGTAAATGTAGGCAGCGACGGTGATAATGAAATGGACGGGCCCAGCGCTTGCAAACACAATCAAGCATACCTAGCTTAAAGTATGCATATTACATTTGCCGGAAAATAGAGATATCGAATCTAATTACTGCATGACAAAAAGAGAACACATGTACTTACATGTATTAGAAGTTTGTATTGTCGTACGGCGCGCATGTCGCAAAGGCAGAGTACGAGTATGACTGAAGCAAGTGGAGAGCCGGCGCCCAACATATTATAGTCTTCAAAATCCGTGCGCTTATTTCCCGTCCATTCATCTTATCAATGTCGCTGAATGTATGTATATTCGCTCATGTAAAACAGGAGTCAGAATAACATACTTACCTAATAAGGAGCGCTCCAAAACCAAAATCGCTGATGCCAGCTTCAAAACTGGACAGCTTTATTGGAACTGCAGCGCGAGTACCGTTCTATGGGGACAGAGTCAATATGGGGACAACGGGAATACACCGTTCTATGTCGATAAATGTGACGTGCTGCTGACGTTAGCTGATTTCTTTGACGAATTGAAAATACCGATTTTTATCGAATTTTACCGATTTAAATGTCAAAATTATCGATTGTTAGGAACCGTACTCGCGCCCCTGAAAAGGACAAGTCTGTTGCATGCCGGACCACCACTGGGATGTCTCTAGTAAAATTATTCTTTGGTCTCTATAAATATATAAAAAACTAAACATTTATTAAATACTTAATGCTCATCTTTTATGTGCAAATATAAATTAATAAATGTAACTTAATATCTTAATGCTAAGCCTCCATTACCAAGATATTTATAATTTTTGTTTTATTTATACGGGAATACTCACGTTTAATTAAATCGGATACTCCGACTATAGTTTCGATCACATCCGGTGACCTTTTTCAAAGAGTGAAAACAGAGCCCGACGCGCGTGCAGCTGCGTCCTGCTTAGCACTGAATACTGAATAACAGAATTCAGTGGACCAAACGGATCCGGCTTCAACGGATGAAATCAAAGTCGAAACCTTTTGTATTGATTAGTAAATTAATTTGTGTGTATTTATCTCAATGTGTGTAGGTATCTATTTGCCATGTATTTTTAATCTATTTCAATTACCTATCTAAACAAGTTAGACATAATTTAAAAACCCAAAAAACTACTTTTTTCTAAAAATGGAGGACGCTGCTGCTCGTCCTCCGGTGGGTCTGGTTGCAGTTTAAGGACATACTCAGGTCCAGGTTATGTGGTAATTAATACTTAAATACTTATTACCGCTTATAATGCTCACCTTACATCTGTTACATCTTTTTATCTGAGCAAAGGAGTACCCTGAAAACCAGCCCTGCATGACCCTCCGGGACCATGCAGCGCTGATCTGTTTTGTGGCGTTTGTGGCCCTATTGCCAAAGATATAATACTATTTAAATAATAGGTCTTTACCTATGAAATTGCCGTTCTTCAGTGCTGGTCATTTCAAATAGAAAAAAAGTTTGGAATGGCTTTGTATTCTGATATCAAATTAATTTTGTCTTAAAAACATGGCATTATTTTTACAAACTCAGTCTTTTGTTTATTGATTAGCGTTGTATTTTCATTACATTTGAACATTTTTCGACATAATGGATACTTTAAAAATTCGTGTAATTATGGAGTATGAGTTCCGTCGTGGCACCAACGTGACATAAACGGCACGTAACATCAAAAACGTTTACGGAGAGAACTGTACAAACGAAAGCACAACCAGTTATTGGTTTTCCCGGTTCCGTTCTGGAAATTTTGACTTGAAAATTGAAGCTCGTGGTCGTCCGGAGACTTTGGTCAACAATGATGAATTAAAGGCGATTGTGGAAGCTGACGAAACTCAATCTACAGCTGAGCTAGCAGCAGCTTTTGATGTTAGCATCAAAACAATTTTGATCCATTTGCGACAAATAGGCAAAGAAAAAAAACTTGATAGATGGGTGCCCCACAAACTTAACGATCGCCAGCGCAACGTACGCGTCGAGACCTGCCTCGCGCTACAGCTACAGACAGTCTCCAAGCTGCAAGAGCTGGGGTTGGAAGCTCTCCCTCATCCGCCATACTTACCAGACTTTGCACCTACCGACTATTACTTTTTCCAAAATTTAGACAACTTTTTAGTGGGTAAAAAATTCAATTCCCGAGAGGCAATACAAAATGTCTTTGAAGAGTTTGTTGCCTCCCTGTCCAGCTAATTTTTACAAGAAGGGCATCAATAAACTGCCAATTCGTTGGCAAAGATGCGTCGATTGCATGGGTGATTACTTTGAATAGCAGAAATAAAAAAGTTTAAAAAATTTTGTACTTTCACTTATTCCATACAAAACGGCAATTTCATAGGTAAAGACCTAATATTTAAAAAGTAATATCTTTCGAGATTATGTTTACTTATTCTCAGAGAAGTCAAGATTTTAATAATTTCCTGCCACAAAAACAAAGTTGATATCAATATTTCGTCAGAACACGTCTGATAGCAACCTAGATCTGTCAATAACTCGCAGAACTACTCTAGCATTTTCATATATTTTCTCACAAAAGTAATTTAAGTTCCTTTGATCGATCACGTGCGTAAGTACTAGATCTTATAAAAAGTTATGTAGATGATGTTAGGTAATCCTACTAATATCGTAAACGCGAAAGTTTGTTTGTATGGATGTATGGATGTTTGTTACTCTTTTACGTTGAAACGGCTGAGCGGATTTTAATGAAATTTGGTATAGAGGTAGCTTATACCTTGGATTAATACATAGGCTACTTTTTATTCCAAGAATCGTGGGTGAAATCCCGGAGCGCAGCTAGTGTTCTATATTTTCTATGCTTAGTGTTACTAAAGTAGGTTGTAAATAAATATACCGGCGCCTTAAGGATGCACCGCCCAACGGCTTGAACTCATCGGTGGGCGTGGCTAAAAAACATAGTCTGTTTATCAAACAAAGTGTGGGAAAGGGAGAAAGAAAGAAAAATGAGTGCAAATATTTTTTCATGTCGACCTTTGGCTGCAGGATTGTGATGAATAAACTACTGAACTAATTTATCCAACTAAAATTATTTGTAATTCTGATGAACTAAACTATGTTGCTTGGTACATTATTTTAGAGTTTTCGGACTCTCTATGTTATTTATTTACGTTCGAAGTGGCGTTAAAATTGAGCTAAAATACAAGATGTTTCTGGCACATAACTTTCATGTTTATTAACTTTTTACTTTATTATCAATTTATAATCCTAGATAATGAAGAGACAAATCGATATAATACTTAGCCTTGGATCTACAACATTACATAGTGGAGTAATATTACTTCCCCGTTTCTATGGAGAAGTGACCGGCTTGTTTGCTCTTAAGTTTTTATTCATGTATAAAACCGGGACGAAGAGACTTCTCGTCACTCAACTTTTCTATCACGATCCACGTTTACCTACTTAGGTCGGCGACAGGCCTATAAAGTATCTAAAAGAAACCTACATCATACTTCAACGTCCAAGCAAATAAATAACTCGAAGCACCTAAGTCTTATTTATAAGACAACTTTGACACGTGGTTAGTATTTACTAGGACAAGATACTTTTGGGTCGTATTCAATTCTGAAACTAGGGAAGAACTTTAGGAACAAGGCGCGAAGTAGTTTTTTCTTAAACTTCGAGACAGAAATGATATTGTTCTTAATGCCCGACCCGTTCACGGAATGGCTAAAACGAGCTCTGGAATTTACTCTGTGTAGTTACTAGGAGGGAAAAAATGGCATACTTACACGTTTTAATTTGTAAAATGTTGTGTCTAATGTGTCTATCCTATACACAATTTGAATTATTTAACATGAAAATTAAATTAAAAAAATAAATTAGAAATAACTCAAGGATACCACTTAAAACTTTATAGTTTTTTTAAATATATTTTTAACCGTTAAAGTTATAAAACTTTACTTTCCAGTTTATTTCTATTTAGACTATTGCTATAATGTTTTAACTATTGAAACATTTAGGGCCTTACTTAAAAACGCCACTCAAACATAGTCGCAGCTTAAGATGCTTTGTCAACTTCTCACTGACGTGAAGTTGCACGTGCTAAAAAAAGGTAAGAGAAGTTTAAGCAGTGACTAAGGTTGAAAAGTTTTTTTATGTAAAACTGTTAGTATCAAATTAGTTAAGTATCAGTTTAGTACAATCAGTTTATAAAATAAAATAAAAAGTATAATTTTTTTTTTTTTTTTTTTAACAAGAACACAGCGCGAAGCGTCAGAACATGCGCTCGCGCCAGCGCATTCACAGCGGGTGCTTCACCTCCTTGCGACACTTTGTTACTTGAACTAATAACGCCTTAAACAAAAATTTCATCGCAACAATTTTTAATCACTTATGAGGCAGCATAAAAAAGTTGTCTAATGTTTTGTCTTGTCGCTACTACATCGTGATACGTGACTCGTTTCACAACATAATCACGGTAAACGTCCCGAAAATTATATTAGAACGGGACTGAACAAGCCTGCTAAACAATGCTAATAAAAAACTCTATAAAATAAATGTTGATTGCTAATATGGCAAGGCTTATTGTTCACGGTAATTCGTTCTAGCAATCAGTTACTGAAAGTGCCTGTTGAAGTGGAGTTGCAACGCACATTCTATGTGCGTTGCAATAGATTGCAATATAATACGGTCTAGGACCTAAAGAATCTATCGTAACAGAGACTGCCATCAACCTGAGTAATCCAAGTCAAGTGAGCTAAATTAATACAGTAACACCCAGGTGATCAAAATTTAACTTAATTTTAATTTTATTTTATTTTATTTTAAATTTATCTTCTAATCTAAGTGTTTGCTTAATCTTATAAACAGAGTTCCTAATGCTCGCCTTTGTAGCGCTCGTGGCGTAGCTTGTCTAGGTGATTCTAAACGATCACCGACGTTAAGCAACGGACAGTCCGGTCAGTCTTCGGATAGGTGACCGTGAGTGGCATTTATTTCTGAGCGCTACCGTGGGTCGGATGACACGTTAAATTGTTGGTCCCGGTTGTTTGTTCTAGTTTCTATAACAACAACCGTCAGCCATGTCAGAGGCCCTCGGGCGGCACATTAACTCTGACACTGGCTGGCCACTCAGCCTATACGAACTTACTTACTTTAATGCTCGCCTAGACGCTTGGAGGAATCAGACCTCTCTCTCCATAGACCTTAAAAACAGAGAGATGCCATGAATAACCTTAATTTAAGATTGGCGTTATAGTTCGAGATGGGCTGACGAGAGAAAGCTGCCGGTCATATGTGTCCAGAGTAGTTCTTAATTTTTAATTAAGACATCGACTTTTAATTAAGATAATTTTGTAACAAGTTTTATTTAATGAGGAATAAAAAGCCTTATATATTTTTATTGTGGTTATTTATTTATTTTAATATATATCTTCATAACAGAAAGTAAAATGATGACCTCTGGCAGGACTTGAACTACGAGTAATATCTGGGTTTCCGTCCCAACTGCTTTGCCGATTATGCCACACAAGTCTCTGCCTTATCCGTCATTAATTGCAAACTGTTCAACTAAAGCGATGATGGCGCCTCGTGTAAATTTTTGTAGCACAAATAATAATATGTGTTATTTTAAATAGTTCGACAACACCTTCATACCTACCTTTACGGCAACCGACGATATTGAACCTTATTCCAAACAATATCGTTCGAAGGTCAGATCCGCTCGCATGCGCAACTCTTGCGTACGATTCAAAAATAAGGCCCCTGGTCTGCTGTTGTCGAAAGGCTGGTTCAAAGTCCTGTTTAATTGATCGAAGATCTAAACTTTAATAATTCAACTTTCAGTTCACAGCTATCGATTTCAGCAGACTTCTGAAGGACAAAATATTAATTGCAGTTGATATCAAAGACTTACATTCTCAAAGCAACCTGCGTCATTTAATATGACTAGCTAGCTGCAGCTTATTCCGTCGCTGTGATCACAACATTATTAAATAGAACCTAGTTCGGGAGCTTTTAATCTTCGATTTCTCTTTAAGTCACTCTCACACTACAATGAAAGAGTAATATATAGGTCCTACCTACCTACTTACCTGTAGAAACACCAAAAACGGAAATGTCAACTTTTGGGTAAAGTAAGTTCGTAATGGACCTGGATATATCCTAAAACTGCACCCAGAACCACCGGAGGATGGGCAGCAGCGTCCTCTCTGTTAACGGTGGTGAGCATTCTGCGAGCCGCCTACCAAGCGTGGGGATTATGGCAACACCTCCCTTTAAGAGAGAGGCGTGAGTTTTTGGCGGGAACGCGAGAAAAACATGTCGCTGCATTGTATTATTTTCCAAAACTTGTGTTTTTTTAGAGTTAATGCATAAAAATGGTGGCGTTTTATTCATTAAGTGCTGATTTACGAGCAAGAGTGTGGGTAAGTGATTTATTGTAGTGAAACGTGTCTTTTCGTGTTGTTTCCAAAACTGCGAAGAAGCTATAAAGTTGCCACGACTTTACTAGGGTATGATTGAACTTGACTGTGACTTACTGTCTGTGACTTGGACTGTGACTACGACTCATTTAACTGGAGAAAGAAGGATCGATGAAGAAAAATGTATTCAGCTGAAGGACTAGTATGCCACGGCCAGGAACTATTAAAAACAAGGGAGAGGCGTTCGTCCAGCAGTGGACGTCTTCCGGCTGTTGATGTGATGTGATGTGAAGTTCGTAATGGCCGTAAGGCCTGTGACATTTTTTTTCTTTACAATCAAGGGACGAGACTAGCGAGACGTTCGCCTGGTCGACATGGCTTGACAATTGTTGATCCATGAGTTACTAGATATTTTATATCAAATTTTCAGAAAATAAATTGTTCGTACCTTCGACCTTACTCTCTATGGATATAAAATTGAATCCTTATTCATAGTTATTTATTTGGGAATACGTATTTGCTCCTAAAAAGTGTATAGTAGCATTTTAGTTGGTATACTGCAAAAAGGGTGGGTAATATTCGATTTCTTTTTATGTGCCCTATTACGGCGCCGCCGTATAGCATGACAGCAGCGTAGTATCTTAACATAGTAATAGTATTATAGTTGGTATATCCATACTATGTCAACGATGCTGAATGGAACAATCTAGAATTTTTGACTTTCCTTTTTCATTACAACCGACTTCAAAAACGAAGTTTATTTTATTTTAATAGAGTATGTTTTTGTTTGTAACTTGATTATTCTGCCAATAGGAGGTTTTCTGACAGCTGTCAAAACGTTGTTCTAGAGCCAAAGGATAGACCGTGCTGGCGAGATATGGCCCACTTTTTTTGTGAAAATGCATTTCACACACCTTCACTGCTTCACTTCACAGTTCGCGATCGTTGGTGAAGTGCTTCTCCAAGTTATCTTGTATCATTTTGTTGAAATTCTGATAATTTGTTATTGTTACGTTACGTTATTGTTATTATTTTTGTTATTCGTTATTGTTATTTTTATTCATAGAAATTAATTGGCAAGGCACACCTACTAATTTGCGTGGAATAACGAAAGCTTAAGAAATACTATGAGCAAGTACTTTGTTATACAAACAATATCCACAAAAAACCCATGACAGATCTGATATAAATGAAATAAGGTTACTTTTTATTATTTGACCTTAATACTTTGCTTCATTCGTTCAAAATCTTCAGAACCACAGACAAGATAGTGAAACTGTTCCGGGCTGGTCCAGGGCCATGTCTCTTCATTGCCATCGAACAGATTTTTATGAACAATTTTTTTTTATTGGCTGTCAGAAAATCGCATATAATCAATAGAATTTGATGATTTTTATTTTATTTTATTTGGTAGAGCATATTTCAGACGTGGTCCCATAAACATTTTACCGTAATCAATTTAGTAGTTTAGTTTTTAAATCAAAATAACTGAAAAAAGATGTCATCCAGGTAATCGAATTTTAAGTCGGTTGTTTTTTTTTACAAATGTTATATCTTTCATATCTCATGCTTCTTGCTTTCTCGTCCTGTTTCTGGGATGAAGATGTTTAAATAGGTACCTGGAAGGTTCTAGTTAGAGTTGATACTTTATGATATAACAGTAAGGTAGTGAACAGTGAATGGAAGCGAACAGAATCCTGCTATCAGTAGACTAAGGTGGGCTGACGACGATGATGATTTCAACAGTAAACATGATTTCAAGTAGCTCTCCGTCTAACGGCTTCTACGAGTGAATATTACCCAGCCTGGGAGTTGTTCTATTTGCTTTGACGTTTATATGTAAAGTTTAGTTGCCATTTGCCACGTGTAGGTTTCATAATAATCTCAAGTTTTTTCTTTAAAGGCACTACTGTTTCAAGTAATTGAAATTTTATATTATTTTTATTTTATCTTGGAAGTATTAGAAAGGTTTCTTACGTCTAAATGTTTCGTGTTTAATTTAATTTAGGTATATTGTAAATTGGTTTTCTAAAACTTTTTAGGGTTTCGAAACAATTTAGGACTAAGGTAACGTAATTAAATAGGTAAAATTGAAGTCAACAAGAATAAATAAATAAAAATAATATAATAAAAATAGAATGAATAAACTTGATATTGCGCTACGTTTTAGATAAGTAGGTAATGACTTTTTTCTTCATTTTCTAAATTATGTTTATGCTTATTTAAATACTTTGAGTACTTATACAAAATAAACAATAATATTTAGTACTAAGTAAATAATTAAAAAATAGTAGGTACTTTTTCATATAATAAGTAGGTAGGTACTTTCTTGATTCCATATCTAACCCCATCGCATCGTCTCATCTGGAAAACATGGTGTTGTAGACTAGAGATTTTCTATTCGCGATAACAGGCTTAACTTTAACAAATTTTCCTGGAATTTTCTAGAATTTGAACTAATTATGAACGAGAGTATTTGCCTTTCTTTCGCCTCAACAGTTTCACGAAGTACGGCTTTGTATCTCGTTTGGGGGACCTACTTTGAAGATTTGAATTACAGTTCGTCCCACTGGAAGAAAATCTTGAAAAAAGTTCTTTCTACGTTCGTAATCTACCAAGTATCGATATAGATAAGTTTCTATAGACTGTTAGTATGTAGATATACCTCGATCAATTTATGTACCGAAGGTAGAATATTGGATCTCTAGAAGTAAGTAGGTTGATTAAATTCAAAACTAAAGTGCCTCCAATACTTTTTCGGTTACATTATACTCGAAGGCGCTGAGGATAACACGAGTAGGTATATTATATATGTAGTTACGAATAAATTGTCAGCGACAGGAAGTGTCACTTTAAGGGTTAGTTGAATGGCTTACTTTGGATAAGACCTATTATATCAAGTACCAATATGAGGTGAACTGACAGTGAAGAATTACAAGCATGAAAACGCCGCTTGGCAAAAAAAAACTTAAACAAAGCCTTAGCCTTGGCCTTGTTTTTTTTTTGTTTTTTTTTCAGTAAATAGCATTTTTTTTAATTAATTTTATGACACATTCTGTTTTTATATTAGTCCTTGGTATTAGCCTAATCGCGAGACCGCTCGACTTCAATCTTGAGGTCGCGGGTTCAAACTCAGGCCCATACCAATGATCTCTTTGAAGTTTATGTACGGATGTATTACCCTGCTTGCTTTGCTTACCTGCATACGTTTGGAGAAGAAATTCAATAGCGTATTCCACCAACTCGCAACTGGGCTAGCATAGTGGATATGGCCCAATAGCTTTTCGAGGGTAGGCCTTAGTCTAACACTAAACCATTAAATAGAGTAATTATGTATGTTTTTCATGCATAGACAGTAAGAAAAATTATCACCTCTGACTTGAACCTGCATACCTACGAGCAATCTCTGGGTTTCCGTCCCAACCAGCGACAATGATAAAATGAATGGACGGGAAATAGCACACGGATTTTGAAGACTATATGTTGAGCGCCAGCTCTCCACTCGCGTCAGTCATACTCTGTCTTTGGGACATGCGAGCCGTACAATAGAAATAAAACGAAATTATGCCTTCGTGTGAATTCCCCAAGTGTAAGAAAACTACTAATATTTTCAATAAAAATTTGGGGATCACATTTCACAAATAATTGCATATTATTCACTGTATTTTGTCACAACTGCAATTAATTTCAATAAATATGTAAGGTTAATCGCCATTTTGAGGCGATCGTAATGTCACGAGACAGAGAGACTTCGGAAATCCTTCGTAAATGCTCGTTATTGTTCGAGATTCGAGAGCAATAGACAAATACATGTGTTCTCTTTTTGTCATGCAGTAATTAGACTCGCTACCTCTATATTCTGGCAAATGTAATATGCATACTTTTAGCTAGGTATCAAGCATACATGTGTTGACTTCTTAATTTTGAACGGTTTGCAAGCGCTGGGCCCGTCCATTCCATTATCATCGTCGCTGGTCGCTACTGCTTTGCCAATTAAGCTACATAAGTCTCTGCCTTACCTGTCGTTTGAGAATTCAAACGATTTCTAGAGTTCTATTATTATTTACGGGATATTTACCGTGATTATATAGTGAAATGAGCTCCCGATATTTCGGCGCAGTTGCGTGCTCCATGTTCACGGGCAGGCTTTACTTTAGTAAGCAACCGTGATAGTTTAATACAGTGTTTTATTTCTAGAGTGATTAAGCTTACTTACTGCCTCTATAATATTTAACTGATCAAGAATAACATTATTTGTGATCCATCATTATGTGGATGAGATCAATGAGCATAAGTGTGCGATTTATGATCGGCGACAGTCCCCCAGTGGAAGCACATCCTCATTGCGCACGAGGGGAGTCGAGGGGTCTGAGCAAACAGCGTGCTACACTCCGCTCAAGGTGAGCGCGTGGGAGACCACACGTACCCTGTTTTCCGATGATTTTGTACAGGCGATATAGACTGTCTGCACTTTGCAGTTTCGCCCACTGGTTTGCAGTTTTGTCACTCTTTTACATTTTTTTGGATAAAAGTGCTACTATGTCCGTTTCATAAAACAAAATATTCTTTGGAAATGTCACCCAGTTTGGTTTAGCTGGGAAAGACTACGTTAACGTTTGAATAATGTTGAAGTAAGTTTATAGAAAATATATTATAGTAGTATCAAAACGCGCATTAAGACTCTTCCAGTTCTAAAATCTCTTCATAGTTCGAAGGGATTTTGTAAACTGTAGAGTGGACTATTGAAAGGCTGATTACAATTTTATTTAAAACTCACGAAATGACTATAACGAGCTCTAGAAATTTAAATTTGATTGATTTAATTTTCATAGTTTCCAAACAGAAATAAACATTATTATTATTATGGTAACTTATATTCAAAACTTTATTATGAAAACTGACGTGGTTTTGACACATTTTTGATTTATTTATACGGGGATACTCATGTTTAATTAAATCGGATACTCCTATAGTTTCGATCACATCCGGTGACCTTTTTCAAAGAGTGAAAACAGAGCCCGACGCGCGTGCAGCTGCGTCCTGCTTAGCACAACTAAACGTGAGTATCCCCGTATAAATAAAACAAAAATATATTCAAAACGTTTTATTTTTAAACGACTTCAAAAAAGGAGGAGGTTCTCAATTCGACTGTACGTATTTTTTTTGTATGTATGTTACGCCATTACTCCCTCAACTATGTACTGATTTTGATGATTCTTTTTTTGTTTGGTAGGCCATACTTCAGAAGTGGTCCCATATACATTTTATCGAAATTGATTCAGCACTTACTGAAAAAAACAAAAAAAAAATACATACATGACGTTATGATTTTTGCTCGCAGCCATCTTGAACATTCTGAAAATGGGGTCTTATACCTCTTTAGAGTATATTGTTAGACACAATTTGTTCACCTCAACATTCTCTTGGGAGAGTTGCGTAAACAAAACACGCTTGACTTTAATTTACTTCTCACTAAAAATATAAAACTTAATTATTTTTTAGAAAAAAAAACAAAAACCGGCTTTTGTACTAATATGTACAAACTTAAACTAAAAAGTAGAAAATAATATTTTAATTACTTCAAAGCAAAGAGCATTAAAGGAAAATCGACGAAATTATTGTTGATACTTATATATAACTTTACCAATTTATAATCAGGTATTTTTGGATTCGGTTCCAGCTAAGTTTGTACATAATATAGGTATAGTACAGAAGTCGGTTCTTGTATTTTTTTTCTAAAAATTAATTTCTGTTAAACCATTTATATATACCATTTGAATTATAATAATACGCTTTTTAAAAAAATACAACCGACTTCAACTTCGAATACCTGGATGACATCTTCATATTTTCTAGTAATTTTGATTTAAAAACGAAACTACTTAACCAAATTCGATAAAATTTATATGGCACCACCTCTGAAGTATTGCCGACCAAACAAATAAAAACATTAAAATCATTTCATAATTGGCGGAGTAATCGAGTAACAAACATACAAAAAAAAACATACAGTCGAATTGAGAACCTCCTTTTTTGAAGTCGGTTCAAAAGGCGACAGAGCGTAGCCTTACAAAATTGGAGCATAAGTCATTGAAATACTTCCAAATCGAGAAAATAAGTACTCTTTGTAAATCGGAACACCTTTGCTAACTTGTTTGTAACGTTTTGCCGCTTTGATGAATGAAGCTCGTACCCTACCTTGTGCTATACAAGCAGGATACCAGGGTCGCTGCCACTTGTAAATGGAAACCTGTTTCACTACAAAGGTAACCTAATATTGAATGAGGTTCCACAGGCAAAACATTTCGCAGGTGGCGCCAGCGACGATCCAGATGTGGCAAAATCTAGTTTTTTGTTAGCTGTTGCTTAATCTATCTGCTCTTGATGAGAGCTTTGTCGATAATCTAGTCCAAGGAAAAATACTGGGTACTGTGCCTTGTTTTAAGAATCTATGCAGCTGTTGACGGCTTGAAAATAGATTTGTAGGTTAGATAGTTGTTTACGTTTTATTTTGGACTTAGCAGGGAAAGGATTGAAAGAAAGAAAGAACGAAATATATATATATATATATATATACTAGCTGACCCGCCCCGGCTTCGCACGGGGTAATTACCTATTTTGAACCGACTTAAAAAAGGAGGTTATCAATTCGTCGATGAAAGGGAAATGGGAAATTGGAAATGGGAAATAAGAAATTGGAAATGGGAAATGGGAAAATAGAAAATGGCTGTTTTTAGGGTTTTCCCGGAAATTATTCAATTTTTTCTCGCCTTTTAAACCTTCCCTAGACCTCCACGAACATTTCAAGACTAAGATAAGATAAATCCGTTTAGCCGTTCTCGAGTTTTAGTGAGACTAACGAACAGCAATTAATTTTTATATATATAGAAGATAGAAGATATATTTTATTGCTTTACACACTAGTAGGTATTATGCAGATTAAAATCCTGGTAAAAGGAAAACCATTCAATTGTAGAAAAAAACGACAAAATGTATGAGATTGACAGTTGACTATGGCCTTTATGGTAGGTACTATGGCTTTTATGGATTTTAGTTATCTTCGTTTTTCTCAGGTGTGAAATGAATAGTTTTTAACTCCGAGGAAGCACAGGAGCACGTGCCCCCCAACGGTTTAAATATAACAAAAAAACTGGGAGATTTATAAGATCCTAGTGGTAGTGGGAGTTTTATGTTCTATGTATTTTTTCTTAAAGTTATTTAATATTGCACACCCCATCTATTAATGTTTTTTCGAATCCTTTCCATCCCAAGGTTGCCTGGAAGAGATCGCTTTTAGCGATAAGGCCGCCAATTGTTACACTAGTGCTAAGTTCATTTTTCTGTTGTGATTATCATGACTGTTACGAGGGCTACACTAAAAGTATCGGGAATGGAATATTTCCACTGTTTCTGTCATATTAAAATCTTTTTAATTGAAAACTCCTTGGTTTTAAAAATCGAATACCATTTATTTATTTAAAAAAATATTCTCGGTCTTGTCACAAGGTTTTGTCAAACTTGTTTAGTCGTTGAGAAAATGGAATTGACTCGAGAAAATTCAAGAGCGATGATTTATTATGACTTTCGAAGTGGTTTAACACAAAAACAGTGTGTTGACCGGATGATTTCTGCATTTGGTGATAAAGCCCCATCCAAAACCACAATTTATCGCTGGTTTGCTGAATTTCAACGTGGACGTGTCAAGCTCAGTGATGATCCCCGTCAAGGTCGTCCAAAAACTGCAGTCACCCAAGAAAACGTTGATGCTGTGCGTAAGCTGATTGAGGAAGATCGACATGTGACATACCGCGAAATTCAGGCAACTTTAGACATTGGCATGAGTCAAATACAAATAATCTTGCATGAAAAATTAGGTGTAAAAAAGTTGTTTTCCCGATGGATACCGCATTCGCTCTGTGAAGAGCAAAAAGCGGCTCGCGTTACTTGGTGCGTCAGAACTCTCGAAAGATTCCACGCAGGATCCTCAAATGCTGTATACAACATCGTATCAGGTGACGAATCCTGGATATACGCGTACGAACCCGAAACAAAAAACCAGTCACGAGTTTGGGTGTTCGAAAATGAGTTAAAGCCAACAAAAATTGTTCGTTCACGGAGTGTTGCAAAAAAAATGGTGGCCACGTTTGTCTCCAAAACCGGCCATGTTACGACTATTCCTCTTGAGGGACAAAGAACGGTTAATGCAGAATGGTATGCTAGCATTTGTTTGCCACAGGTCGTTTCTGAACTCCGTAAAGAGAACTGCAACCGCCGCATCATCCTCCATCACGACAATGCGAGTTCTCACACCGCGCACAGAACAAAAGAGTTTTTAGAGCAAGAAAACATAGAATTATTGGACCATCCGCCGTACAGCCCCGACCTAAGCCCTAATGATTTCTATACTTTCCCTAAAATAAAGAATAAATTGCGTGGACAGAGATTTTCATCACCTGAAGAAGCTGTGGACGCCTACAAAACGGCCATTTTGGAGACCCCAACTTCCGAATGGAATGGTTGCTTCAATGATTGGTTCCATCGTATGGAAAAATGTGTCAAATTTCGCGGAGAATACTTCGAAAAGCAATAAATATATTTTTAAATAGTAATGTTGTGTCACTTCCTTGATTCCCGAAATTTTCAGTGCCGCCCTCGTAGATAAGTATGTATAATTAATTCGTGTAGTCTTTGTAAGCCAACACTCATGTTTTACTCATATAACGCTAAAACGTGCTAAATTTAAATGTTTTAGCACGCATTATGTGTTATCTACACACAGAACGTGGGAACTAAAGAAACACGTAGTACAGAGTACAGACTCTACTGGGTACTTGATTCCCGAAATTTTCAGTGCCGCCCTCGTATAATAATTTTTTTTGGTGTGTACTATAAAGAGTTTGTCTATCTATCTATCTATCCTACCGCTATATTTTTTTTTGCGTTATATAATATGTAATTTCTAATGTTCATTAGTCATAATATTTTATTAAAAGTTTTTTTTATAGTTATTCTTGTATGTCATTGAAAAGAATCGATCCCAAAGACAGCAATAAAGATAGTATGGGGGAACTAGGTCTGTGGCCCATGTGCCCCTCCCAGAAACAAATCCTGGATCGGCCCTTGCACACCCACCGACAAACTTTCGCATTTACAATAATGGCGGATAACTTGAGAATTGGCACAATGCACAAACGTGCAGTGGCCACAGAACAAAGAAAAAAAAAAAAAAAAAAAACAATAATGGCGTGATATTATCTGAGAAATATATAGATAAAAAGCAGTACCTACACACAAAAGATTCTGTTATTAAAGAATCAATGAAGATGGTTGTTGAACAGAAACAGAACAAAAGAAACTGTTAAGTGTTGTCACAAAACGCGCATATTGCAATTTTAATAAGCAATATTGCTGTTTGATATTCAAGCTATAAAGAAGAGCTATAAAAATGAACTCGTAAAATGTTATGGCGTGTGATAGTCGGTGGCATCAATCCCTTCCTTGGAAGTCGGTAAGTAGAAGTCATATAGTACTAACTTTGGTAATGTCGAGTTGAATTGAACTGAATTCACTGCAGCGACTGCGACATAAAAACGTGCAAATCTTGTAAAACATTTGCGGCCTTACCTAAAATAATCTCGATTCTCTTAGTCACTGCTTAAACTTCTCTGTCCTTTTCTAGCACGTGCAACTTCACGTCAGAGAGAAGATGGCAGAGCATCTTAAGCAGTGACTAACGATTGAAAAGTTTTTTTAAGTAAGGCCGTAAGTTTGAACTCCGTTTTTTTAAAAACCTTAACTTAAATTACTAAGCCTAGTTATACAATGTGTAACAAAAAGGTTCATAAAAACTGATGGGTATGTATGTACCCACCATTATGAACAACTTTTGCTATGGGGCCAATTCTGAAATCGCGAAAAAATACAGCTGTTCCATAATTATACATTTTGCCCAAAGGTCAATGAACTTTATTATGAAAAATTACGTGATTTTGACACGTTTGTGTTTTATTTATACGGGAATACTCACGTTTAATTAAATCAGATACGACGACTATGATTTCCAAAAACCAAAAAAAAAAAGGTCACCGGATGTGATCGAAACTATAGTCGCAGTATCCGATTTAATTTTGTATGAAACAGCTGATATTTTTTTCGTGATTTCAGGGTTGCCCCATAACAAAAGTTGTTCATAATGGTGAGTACATACATACCCTTCAGTATTGTTGTACCATTTTGTTACACATTGTATATTAAGTAATGGTATGGATAACGGGAGATGTAAATACGCACGTGAATAATGTACTTTTTATTTAAAAAAATTAACAGACTTCAATTTCGATTACCTATGGATGACCACATTTTTCTAGTTATTTTAATTTAAAAACCAAACCGCTGAACCGATTTCGATAAAATTTAAGTATATCGGACCACCTCTTTAGTATGATAACCTCACAAACAAAAGAAGAATCATCAAAATCAATTCAAAATATCCGAAGTAATAGCCAAACAAACATACACTAAAACGTGTTGTCGAATTGAAAACCTCCTTTATTGAAGTCGGTTGAAAATGGAAGGTGGCGACTCGGTTGAGTTTTTGCGCTCGAGATTACTACCTTTCTAATATAAATGTAATGCACGTTGAATTTAATAAACTGTATGCAAAAACTGTTTTTTTTGCGATTTTAGCGGAGTTACTTCAGCATACGAGTAATTTTCGGAGTTATTTCTCCGAAACTGTTCACGAACGCATTGGAGGACGTTTTCAAGTTCTTGGACTGGAACGGATACGGCATCAACATTAATGGCGAACACATCACTCACCTTCGCTTTGCCGATGATATAGTCTATATACTCGTAGTATAGATATCATGGCAGACTAGTATATCATGGCAGAGTCGCTGAAGAACCTCAATACTATGCTCAGCGACCTCAGTAATGTTTCCCAACAGGTGGGTCTTAAAATGAACATGGACACAACAAAGATCATGTCCAATGTCCATGTTGTTCCCGTACCGGTTGTCGTTGGGAACGATAATCTCAAAGTTGTTGACCACTACAACTACCTTGGACAGATTGTTCAGTTAGGTAGGTCCAACTTCGACAAAGAGGTCGCCCAAAGAATCCAACTCGGATGGGCAGCGTTCGGGAAATTGCGTAATATCTTCTCGTCCAAAATCCCTCAGTGTCTGAAGACAAGGGTCTACGACCAGTGTGTGTTGCCAGTGATGACATATGGAACTGAAACGTGGTCGTTACCTGCTGGCCTTTTGGAGAAACTCAGAGTCACGCAACGGGCAATGGAGAGAGCAATGCTCGGAGTTACTTTGCGCGATAGAATCCGGAACGAGGATATTCGCCAAAGAACCAAAGTTACCGACATAGCTCACAAAGTTTGCAAGTTGAAGTGGCAATGGGCAGGCCACATCGCTCGAAGAACTGACAACCGATGGGAAAGAAAGGTTCTTGAGTGGCGACCGCGAACCGGAAAACGCAGCGTGGGAAGGCCTCCCACTAGGTGAACCGACGACATTGTAAAAGTCGCGGACAACCGGTGGATGCAAATGGCAGGTTGTCGTACAGTGTGGCGGTCTAAGGGGGAGGCCTTCGTTCAGCAGTGGACGTCTCCGGGCTGATGATGAGACTTCAGCATCAGAAGTTACCTATAAATAAAAAAATATAATAGTAGGCACTATAGTACTATGTGGTGTGGATCCCCATTGTACAAACAAAACACATCAGATCTAACAGGCTTGTTAAGAACGCTGTGTGTGTGGACCATCCATTTGTACCGGACTGCACATAAGAATTGGATTTTATTCTCATTGTAAAATTTTATGAAGATATAAAATTGCTCGTGCAATTAAGCTGCTAAAACAAATTGTTTTGATCTATTATGTTTGTTTTACTACCACTTCGAAATGATGTAGTTATTTCATAAAAATACAGAGTTTTTAAAATGCCTTTTTTTGGAATCGCACTTTGTGCATTCTGCAAATATCAAGTAAAATATGCATTTTTTCAAGTTATTGAAAATACGTCTTATAATTACAGTTTGTGACACAACATTTGTCACGTGGTGACTTTACTAAAAGGTTTTTCGGAGTTTTGAAAACAACATGAAAAGAGCAGATGCAGAAATAGATAGTAGGTATCTACTTTGCAAAGTAACGCCTGAATCAAACACATAATAATTTATAATAAACAAAGACATATTTTTGCCAGTTATTTTAATTTAAAAACCAAACTACTACCTCTAAAGCACTATGACTTACCTAACAAAAAAAACAAAACCAAGTACCTAAGTATAGCGTAACATAACAACCAAACAAAAAAAAGCTTAGGTACAGTCCAATTGAGAACGTCCCAGTTTGAAGTTGGTTCAAAATTATGCAGGGCTTTTATGAATAACTTTTAATACGAGACCAACCCGAAAATCACGAAAAAAAATAAGCTGCTCCATACATTTTGTCGGGGGTGATTCACGATGATGCTTACAATGAGCTCGTTTAGGTTTAGCACTTCCGTTGGTACCTATGTAGTTTTCCTTGTATGCAACTATTTTATTCCTATACTAGAGGTCGCCCGCGACTTCGTCCGCGTACGGAAGAAATTCGGCCCAAAATTCACCACTTTGAATCATCCCGAGCAATTCCCTCTGAGACTGTGACTTCACTGATATGTGTGAATGGACCTTTATACGTATGTCTTTGTTTCACGTTGAACTGCCACGATTCATGAGTTACTGGAACGAGATAACGTGTCCCAAAAATGCGTCCCTCTTCCTTTCAAGAGAGATAAAATGATGTTTTAATGACCAGGGGATATGGAGTGAAAACGGTTTACCTAGATTTGGAAAGGACGAGCTATTTTGAGTGACATAACCCTGTTTAGTGCATAACTGGGCGTGATAGTAAATCTGGGTGGACGGGATTCAAGCTAGAAAAAAAGATTTTTATTAATAAGTAAATTTAGGAAATCTCTTTTGGGATTCAAAGCATTTTTGTTGACGTAAAATGTGTTGTTAACGTTGTGTGGTTATGTTCTTTTTTTATACAATGGAGTTACGACGCGAGCGAGTCGTTCACTTAGTGGTAAGCATCACGCTTGCCCATAACAATAGCAGTGCAAGAATTGTGAACATGCGAACAAAATTTTGCATCGCACTACACTGCAGTCACCCTGAGATGCCCCTATGATTAGATGTCAAATCTCTTATACCCAATAATCTATCTGGTTACATTGCCCTTCAACATAGTACCTAATGCTTGCACACTACTGCTGGGTGGTTGAATAACTGGCAAAGGTGTCGTATTTTCCCAGGCAGACTCTGCAGTAGAGCCCTACCATTGTATAGTAGTACTACTATACAATGGTAGGGCTCTACTACTAGTGGTATTACTAGTATTGTAGTAGGACTCTACTGCAGAGTCTGCCTGGAAAAGTACGACATCTTTTCCTACTACTATAAATTTTGTAGTGGTAGGGCTCTAGTATAGTGTTTATTATAGGTATAGTATAAAGTGTTTATTTATTATTTGCCATAAATAAATGATTGTCTATTTTAAACCTATTTTAGTAAAAAAAATTTTTGTCAATTTCTTTCGAATTACGAATTGAGTTTGAAAAAAGAAGACAAAACACATATTAACTAAAATATATTTAAAATACGTTTTATGCATAAGATGGTTAGTATATTATTATTCAACAAATTATATGTTCGTCTTTTGCATTCTCCAGAGTTGATCCACGGCCATACCAGATCAGATTGGTATATTATATTATTATAGTATATAGTATATTATGCTCGTTAGTTTAATCCAAGTGAGTTGTGATATAAGTTATGTTCAACCATATTTTGCAATACTTAACACGAAACATTCTTGAAACGTTCGTTAGGAACAAGAGAAGCTATCGTAAAGACTGATTAGGATTTCCTCAAGAAAATTCACACCATTCACCACAAATAAAATTGTTCAACAAATTGCTTCTTGTGGTAACTTTAAAAAGATAGAAAAACAAAAGTTTTCCAACAATAAATCTGTTTGTTATACACCCCTGCAGATTTACGAGTAAAGTAAAGTTTAGAGCTAGATAAGAATATGACTGCGATAGTTTTGACAGTAATTTATCTTCGACGATACGTGAGAGTTTGAGTATTTTATTGAGGACAAGGTACTGATTTATTTGGTGTATTTTTTATAAGTTACTTCGCGATATGGTTTGTTTCGAAAATTTGATTTACATATATTTTATTGTGGCCCAGCGACAATGATAATATGAATGGACGGGAAATAGGCGCACGGATTTTGAAGACTATATGTTGTGCGCCGGCTCTCCTCTCGCGTCAGTCATACTGTGTCTTTGCGACATGCGAGCCGTACGATACGACAATACAAACTTCTAATACATGTACATGTGTTCTCTTTTTGACATGCAGTAATTAGATTAGCTATCTCTATTTTCTGGCAAATGTAACATGCATACTTTTAGCTTGGTATGCTTGATTGTGTTGACTAGTTAATTTTGAACGATTTGCAAGCGCTGGGCCCGTCCACTCCATTATCACTGGCTGCTATGGCCCGTAAAATAATGTAGGTACTTAATACAATGCGTCGAGCAAGGTAACTGTGTTCTGTTCTGTTCCGTATTATGTGCCTTGATTAATGATTTTGCGTTTGACCGCCATAATAACATCACCATTTTTTTTTTCTCTAAAAGCCACTGTTTATTTTAACGTACATTAAGGATTAAACGCTGCATTTTAAATAGTAGCAATAAAAATTAGTTTAAAAAACGTACTAGATAACTCTATAAATATCCAAATTTTTATGATTATTTCAAACGGGAGTTAGGTAATACGTCGGGTTGTTCTTCACTCGTCCTATGACATCTCATCCTTCGTATTATTTTTTCTTAACTCAACCGCTTTCTACAACTCATCCGACGGATATTGGTGTCGATTCTGTTGCACCGCTCCCTAAACTAAACTAATCTGACAGAACTAAAATTATACGCGTCTCATTTATATCAATATGTTAGAAAAGGATGTCAACAAGTTTCGTCCTGTCCAATTAAGGGCCTGGTACACTTATCCCTACAAAGATATACCAGGCCAATTAAGTTTAGTTTAGTGAGCGGTGCAACAGAATCGACACCATTTTATAATTTTTTACTCTTAACTCATAAGCCCAAGTCTCCGGTTAAAATATGCACATTTTCCCAGTGAAATTCAGACAACTTTTAACATTTAACAATCTTTAGACCATATTTTTCATATCTATGTTCACCTTGTAATTACCTAACATTAACAATTAAAATAATTGTGTTTACCGCGTGATTATAGGAGGTCATTAATAAATTCCTATTATACAACCTGTGCTAAAATCAGGGCCTAAATATAATTACATGGTCGTCTGGTACAAATTGCGATTTAAGGGCAGGTAATTTAGCTACTGAGCGATCCTTAATGACCCGTGGGCCGTGGGATCTCGCACATAGGTTGGTATCATAATATATAAATTACGTTAAGCACATCGTTGCAAAAAAATATTATTTACCTATGTGTCATAAAATGTGTTTGTTATATAAGGTAAGTATTATAATTATGTTGAAATGTTGCCTAAAATTGCAACCAGAACAACCGGCGGACGGGCAGCAGCGTCATCTCCGTTAACGGCGGGGAACATTCAGCGATCCCCAAACCGCCTGCCATAGCGCGGGGATTATGGCTCCCCATTAAGGGGAAGGCCTTCTTCCAGCAGTGGACGTTTTCTGGCTGATGGGTGGGTGGGATGTCTGTGTCTTATAGAATTCTAATAAAATAAAGATAGACGTGTTATTGGTATACCTACCGACGCTGATAAAATTATTTACCCAAGTACTTGTAGAAAAAACCTGTCAGCGACATGAATTCCTACTTCGAACTACAAACACCCATTATCGCACAAAGCTGCAGATTAGCGTATTACAAGTAAACTGCAAATAAAAGCCTTATCGTGACGTCACGCCGCAGGTTCTGTGTAGTTATGAATGACGCCGCCAGCTGTGAAACAAGAATGACTCACACCGGCTCGTTTACTTTGCTAGTTACCACTCACTGCGGCCAAGATCAATCTTATCTTACAGCAATAGTAGCTAGTTTTGAATGGCAGTCGAATCGTAATAATTTGTACTACTTTATTGACTATGCGCTCACGCATTGTGCGCTACCGTCCCGTGTCATTATTGTCTGTCAGTGTGACACATGGTGCCGCGGCGAACACACGTGTTGACGGTTTTTATCCGCGACTTTTTCGATTTTTTACTTTTATTCGTTGCGACAGTGAGAGTTTCGAATGTGATGACAGAAACTTTGAGTTATATTTTGAGAGTAATCACTGTGACGGTTATCTATTACATTGTGTTGACTTTTGTAAAAGAAGCGAAACGATATTGGATTGAGAACGAGTGAAGCAGATCAATTTTATTGACATTGGATTTATTGACCCAATTGTTTCAATAACTCGGTGAGTGTTAATTTCTTTCTTAAATGGGGGTAAAATAGAATTCGTTTAATAAATTCTTGATAATCATGGTATGGTATGGCATGGTACTTAATTTAATAAAATGTGTAGTTTATTTAAAATGTTGGTTACCTCGTCGTTAGCCATAAGACGCCTGCTGGACGAAAGCCTCCCAATAGAGGGGTTAGGTTACCTACTATTCGAAAATAGCAGAGAGAGTAACATATTTTTTTTGTTCAGCAATAGGCAGGTACCTATAAATTAGATTTGATGTAAGAAGCCCAGAATGAACTATTTATTATTAAAGAATGCAGATAAATAAAATTGTAGAATAAGTTTTATAATTGTATGCTCTAATCAAAATGACCTTTTGATGTTCGCGAAGAAGTGTCAAATTCGTCTATGACTTGACAATGACCTCAAAAGTAATTTGTGGAAACCTTTTGTTTTGACGAGACGAGGGGTAGATACCAAAAGTTAGTATTTGAGGACTTATGGATATTCGAGCGTACTCGAAATACATAAACTTTTTTATTTCTCCGGATTTTTGATGGAATGGTTCATGGAAAAAACTGTCACGTCAAAAATTACACATTAACAACGTTAACAATTAGGTACAAATTAAAAACGCTTACTAATTAAATTGGAAAAATTCAAATATCAAGATTAGACCCTATTTAGAAACTTAAGCCTTAGAATAAGGACCTACATAAATATTTAATTTAAGCCTTAGGTAGGTACCTATTATGTCAGGTGTTATCATAATTATAGATATGAAAATAATTATAATTCAATAATATTTAATAATATTAATTTATTAACCCTCGCTTTGACAAGGCTCGAGTGACACATTCCATGAAAAATTACTTGCGTACCTACCTATATACCTAGATGACTTAGGTACATACGAGGAACTCATTCAAATATAATATTGTACCTATGTAGGTATATTTGAGTACCAGTATTTAGTGGGTTGTTGGTAAGTAATTACTTCTTTATAAATTATCCTTATAACTATTTTCGAGAAATGAGCCAAAGCTACAACAATACAAATTTAAACGCAACTATTTGATAAATTAAACTAACCTGGGTTTATTTGTCTTGCTATTGAATAAGAATGTCCATGAAATTACAAAGATACGTAATTTCAAAATCTTTTGTTTTCATTAGAACTTTCAGAAACAAAATGCTAAACTCGTTTTAAATTTGTTTGATCAAAAACAACTTATAACGAGTCCTGAGTCCCATTTAAACAGATTTTACAATCATAGTAAGTTTGTTTTTAGATGGGTAGTAGATACTCATACCTAGTAATATTTTTATGAAGCGGCTGTTCACAATTTCACAGGCTTTTACAGATGTTGCATTACTCATGTATGTTCCACAAGGGATAGATTTAAGTCACCCTGCTTTATGAAAGTAGCCAAATTGAAAATATATATATTTATATACCTACTCACGAATAAAAAAATATTGAAAAACATATTTCGGGGATATTTTAAAATGTGTCAAAACCACATCAGTTTTCATAGGTTTTCAAATTGTCTGTAGGTTTAGCTACTTTTCTATTGTTTGGTTTGAATGTTTTACTGGACAGGTTTGTCTGCCCCTTAATTGTCGAGACACGATTGCCACACGATTTATTATTTATTACTTACATCAAGAATAGGTACTATAAGGGTTTCTGGAATCATCATCAGCCCACTTTAGTCTACTGTTAGATACCTATCCAAAGGCCTCTCCCATTGCTCGTCTCTCGGCCAAACTTCGGTTTTTTGTTTCCAGTCACTGTCTTACGTATATCGTCACTCTATCGAGTCACGGGGCGTCCTACGCTAGGTTAACTAACTTTCGTCTTGGATAGGTACTGGAATGGAAAACCTTTAATTCAAGTTCCATCCGATGTTTTAATTCCTTTGTCGAATACAAAGCAATCCATACAAATGTCCGCATAACTTACGAAGGTGCTTAAGGCTTGCTATTTATTTACGCAGTTGGAGTTAGGTATTTAGGTCGCCTGCTTTACCTACTTTACACTAAAGGTGCTGGTACAGTCTGTTAATGTGAGCAATACAGGTGGCTGTAGTGGATGCCATGTTCTTGAACAGATATTGGGAGTAATCAGTATAAATTTACCAATATTAATATATCATCGACTTGAGGAAGAACAAAGTAAATGGTTTATGTTTAGACTCAACATCATCTTTCTATCATCTATCACTAGGTGGAGTCAGCATGTTTCCTTTTTCCACATTACTCTATCATCCGTCATCTCTGCATTCACTATTACACGGATACCATCTTTTATACAGTTTATCCATTCCTTTTTAGGACGCCCCTTCCGGTTTTACAAAAAAAAAATGTTCCTGTAAAAAACTAATAAGCATAACTTAACTTTCATCATCATCATCAGCCCGGAGACGTCCACTGCTGAACGAAGGCCTCCCCGTTAGACTGCCACACTATACGACAACCTGCCATTTGTATCCACCGGTTGCCCGCGACTTTTACAATGACAATAATATATAATAATAATATTTGACAATAACTTAACTTTAACTTTACCAAAATAGGGTACTTTTTTACGTTTTCGCTTACTCAAGGCCTATGTGCAATAAATTACTTACTTGTAAACTTATACTAATAATTATAGAACAAAAAGTAATTTAAAAACCACAACTCGAATTAGAACATCTTAAGTAACTAGTTAAATGAAAAAAAGTTATTAAAAACCCTCACTTTGCTACTCATTTAATTTACCTAACCACCGAAAATAAACAATATATGTATACAGCAGGACCTCTATGATCCGAACTCCTTCTAATCCGAACTCCTTCTAATCCGAACACCTCTGTAATCCGAACGTCCCACTCCTTTATATACTCCACTTTATATTCGCCGTCTCGCCAGTTGCTTACCGAATGTCGAGTGGGTATCATGAAAAATAATTTCATAATAGTATTCGTTTTATTTCATAAAAAAATACCTTATAAATCCTCTGTACTGTAATCCGAACGCTCCACGAATCCGAACGAGGAGTAAATTTTTGCAGTTCGGATTAAAGAGGTCCTGCTGTATTATTATTATTATTATTATACTAGCCTGTTTTGTCCCATTGCTGGGCAAAGGCCTCTCTTCCCTCTTTCCATTTTTCTCTATTTAGTGCTATGGTGGGCCACTCCTTTTTATGGGCATCGAGTTCGTCTTTCCACCTCCTTCTAGGCCGCCCTTGTGGCCGTTTAACCGCCGGGACCCAGTCAGTGGTGGATTTCGCCCATAGCTCTTCTGGCATTCGGCAGACGTGTCCAGCCCAGTCCCACTTTAGCATGGCAGTCTTTTGAGTTACGTCAATGATCTGTGTTTTGGAGCGCAGTATTGAGTTCCTAAAGCGATCTAGCAGCTTTACACCCAGTATGCTGCGCTCCATAGCTCGTTGGCAAACCGCGAGAGTGGACTTTTGCTCGATTGTCAAAGACCAAGTCGGAGCGCCGTATGTGAGGATGGGGAGAATGCACATGTCCATGAGTTTACGTTTCAGGCGCATAGGCAAGTTGCCTTTCAATAAGTCCTTCATGGCCCAATAACTCTTCCAGGCGTTTTCGGTGCGTCGAGCAACTTATTTCTCTTGTCTCGCCTGGAAGGAGACTATTTGGCCAAGATACACGTACTCTTGGACATATTCAATATCCACATCCTCGATGCATATTTTTCGCTTGGTGATGTTGGTCATAACCTTGGTCTTTGTCATGTTTCATGCTGAGTCCGACCTCGCGGCTTGCTTGGCTTAGATCTTTAAGCATTTGTTGTAACTCAGTGGCTGTAGATGAGAATAGAACGATGTCGTCGGCGAAACGAAGGTTGGTTAGCCTCCTCTCACCGACGACAATGCCCTTCTTCTCCCATCCGGATGCCTGCTGTATTACTCATTATTAATACTTACGCTTAGATTTAAATAGTAACTTGTAGACTTTTACATAGAGTACCTATCTACTAACATCCCCGTTTATCGGGGTATTCCACCTAAAGCATAATATAGGTAATATGCGCGACGCAAGTCATCAATAAGTGAGCAACCTGCCTAGTAATATGCTAATAGGATTCTAGGAATCGAATCGACAATTGACTAAATCGCAAATTAATCGAATTTGACTGGTCAACGTAATAAAATGACACGGTGTAAGCCAATTACACCGTGGATTTGGAATGTCATTAGAATTGAAGTCCTAAACAATGTCAATCAAAGATATTTTAATGTTTGAATGTCAGAATGTTTAAATTCTTGAATGTTTGGATGTCTAAATGTGTGTATGGTTTTGAATCAATTACGCAAAAACAGCTAAGCAGATCCAAATCTGCTCACAAAAAACCCAAATCTGCTCCAAATTTTTTATTTTTAGAGTAGATAATTTTATTTGTATTGTTGGCTTTTTTAGGACTTGGTTGTGGTTGGCTCTGTCATCCAAATAATGGCATTTGGAAAAAAGGTAGCTTATACCTATAGACCAGTAATCAATGATATTATTTGCTAGTAATACTACTATTTACCCCAGGAAGCGTGGGTGAAGTTACGGGACACTCCTAGTGCGTAATTATTAGTTAGACATAATACTTTGTGGAATATGGCACATTGTACTATGAGAACAGACATGCAAAACTATTTTCAACCGACTTCAAAAAAGGAGGAGGGAGGATTTTTTTTGTACGTTTACACGATCACTCCGCCAATTATAATCGATATTGACAATTTTTTTTTGTTTGGTAGATGATACTTCAGATTCCCATATAAATTTTATCGAAATAGGTTCAGTAATTTGGTTTCAAAATCAAAATTACTGGAATAAATCAGAATAACTGAAAATATGCAGATGTCATCCAGGTAGTTGAAATTGAAGTCGGTTGTTCTATTTTAAAAGCGTATTATTGAAAAATACAAGTAATGGGGACTCAGTTACTACATACACAACTATATAAGTATATACCCAGTAGAGTATATAAAAAAATAAAAAATACTCAAAAGATTAAAATACAAAAACATATACAAAATATAAAATTAAAATTAAAAATTTCAGCCTTGAATCGAAATGATGATGATGAGTAGAGTATGTACCCAGTAGAGTCTGTACTCTGTACTACGTGTTTCTTTAGTTCCCACGTTCTGTGTGTAGATAACACATAATGCGTGCTAAAACATTTAAATTTAGCACGTTTTAGCGTTATATGAGTAAAACATGAGTGTTGGCTTACAAAGACTACACGAATTAATTATACATACTTATCTACCTGCATGGTTCTCTGACGTAAAACGAATTATCTCTCACTACTGTTAGTGCCTTGCGTTACACCAACGAATCCTGGAATAAAAAACCCCAATTTTTTTCAAATTTGTCAAAGAAGTGACAGTTAAGAAACATTTTTATATGTATTATAAAAAAAAATAGGTCTGTTACTCTGTAAGGTATTTATAATATGGGCCGGTGTTTTTTAAGTAACTCCTGTGGCCGAATTAAACGGTTTTATTAGTATTATTATTTATTAAAAAGTAGCTTTTGTGTTATTCTAAAGCGTTTATAAGCTACCTCTATACCAAAATTCATCCAAATCCGTTCAGCTGTATTTATGTGATTGAGTAACAAACGTCCAAACTTTGACATTTACGTGCACCTACTTACCTATTATGGTATTAGGATTAATACAAGCAGAAAAGCGAAAGCTCTACTTCTCTCTCCAGTGTGTACAACCAACATTCTCGTAGTTTATTGCTTGGTAGTAATTCATCATCATCATCAGCCCGGAGACGTCCACTGCTGAACGAACGTCTCCCCTTTAGACCGCCACACTGTACGACAACCTGCCATTTGCATCCACCGGTTGCCCGCGACTTTCACAATGTCGTCGGTCCGCCTAGGGAGGCCTCCTTCGCTGCGTCTTCCGGTTCGTGGTCTCCACTCAAAATCTTTCATTCTTCGAGCGATGTGGCCTGCCCATTACCACTTCAACTTGCAAACCCTGAGAGCTATGTCGGTGTAGGTATCTGCTTAATTATTTTAAGTTTAGTTAGACCTTATCTAACTTGACTTCATTAATGAAGGCATGCCTAAATAAATAACTTAGTAAATAATTAAAACTATAAAAAAGGTTTATATCTACTGTAGATAACACACAAAATAGTACACCAAAACAAACGACAAAGTTCTTATTCAAGTCTTGTTATAATCAAATAAAATAAATGAGTGTGTCTGTTAAATAAAGCTTATCTTTGAACCGTGGACTGATAACGTTTTGCCAGTTTCCGCGCTTCTTGTTTATGTCTTAGAAGATTAAAATAATTACAAATACGTGCAACAAACGGTATAACAGCGTAAAGAATAATCAGCATTTTCAACCGACTTCAAAAAAGGAGGTTCTCAAATCGACGAGTTGAGTTAATTGTTTTTGTTTTTCAATAAAGCACCTACTTGTTATTAGTCCACTGCTGAACTTAGGCCTACCTTTCGGCGTTTGGGCCGCAGTCCGCATCGACCATGGCCCAGTTACGGGTTGGTGCATTCACATAACCCATTGAATTTCTTCTCCGAACGTATGCAGAACATTTCCTTGCGATGTTTTCCTTCGAGAGCCAGGGGTATGAAAATCTGTACATAAACTACAAAAAGCTCATTGGTATACGGGCCTATGATTTGAACCTGCAACCTCACTTCTTCTCTCTTCTTATTATTTTTTTCAATTCTTTTTTTTTCTTCATTTTATGTAAAAAAAAACCTTTTTCTTCTTTTTTTTTTCTTCTGCATTCTTTTTTTATTTGAAAAAGATAATATACTCTCGAGGTGGTCCCTTATTAATTTGAAGACGGTTTTGTTTTATAAAGTTGAAATAACGAATATATAAAAGAATATTAATAAACTTGTTATCATCAGATTTCATCATCAATCAGTTGACACCGTTGGGCGCAGCTAGTAGTATCAATATGAACTACGTTTCACGAACAGCCCTTTTCATTTAAAAAGGTGCTATAACTCAGCGGCAGTATGTCGTAAATTACTATCATAATATCTATTCTTAAATAATAATATTCAATCAAGTTATTGTACGGGGAGGCACATTCTTCATCAAGGCCACGACCCGAGATACCGCGTGTAACTAATTACGACAAATAGTTTCTTGTATTTATATATCTTTATTTATACTAATGTTTATAAGTGGAACGGTTTCTTGGTAACGTGTTGACCCGAAATTTCCGTAGTTGAGCAATTTCTGGACCTAAGTATGATCTTAAACTGCAACCAGACCCACCGGAGGACGGGCAGCAGCGTCCTCTTGGTTAATGGTGGTGAACATTCTGCGATCCCCAAGCCGCCTTTTTTTTTAAATACAAATAATTAACGAGACGAGCAAGACTTTCGCCTGATGGTAAGCGTCACGCCTGCCAAAACAGTAGCAGTGCCAGAATTGTGAACTTGCGAACACAATCCTGCGGCGCACTGCACTGCGCTCGTCACCCTGAGATATTAAATGTTAAATCTCTTCATACGCAGTAAATTCTCTGGTAATATTGCCCTTCAAACCGGAACACAGAAATGCTTGCACACTACTGCTTGGCGGTTGGATAACTAGCAAGCAAAGGTGTGGTACTTCCCCAGGCGGACTACCTACCACTACAAAAAAAAAAGCGTGCTGCCAAGCGTGGGGATTATGGCAACACCCCTCTATTAAGGGGGAGGCCTTCGTCCAGCAGTGGACGTTTTATGGCTGACGACGAGCAATTTCTGTACAGTGTGGGCATAGATAACCAAGCCATAGTTTTAAAAAAAACGACTACCATGCCAAAAAGCTTTTTTTTTTCAAAAAATGTTTGCTTTTTCACTCGGGATATGTAAGGATTAGATAACGATACCCCATACACTCAAATCTGTTCAGGAATATAGAAATTATGGAGAAATAAAGAAACTCACATACTTAAATACATACGAACACAGAAATCAATACACTCTTTTTTTGGGCAGTCGTGTAAAAAAGGTGAATTTTCCCAAAAAAAGATACCCGCGTTTACCTAGAGTAACGAGTAAAGACACGGTGAGTCAGTTAAAAAGATATATAAATTAATCATAATATATAAATGAATCAGCAGCAGCGTCCTTTCGGTTAACGCTGGTGAGCATTCTGCGATCCCCAAGCCGCCTGCCAAGTGTGGGGATTATGAAAACCCCTCCTTATTAAAGGGTAGGCTTTCGTCCAGCCATGGACGTCTTTTGGCTGATGATGATGACAGAAATAAATAAGGTTATTTGACAAGTAATCATAACTTACGTGAGTTTTATCGATGTGTGTGGCAATATAATAGTGTGCTCCTATATAGAAATGATATGACCTTCCTATACTTAGACTCAGATAAGTTTAATTTATAAATGTAAAGGACTAAAATAGAATAATGCAGGATGAATAATTCTGCCTTTGACTTACTCTGTGTCATCGCGATACGTACTTCTGAGCATAAATTAACTGTGACCAACCGTGACTCACCGCTGGTTGCAGTGTGTAGTGTCAATGTTAAATGATTTTGATTCAAGGTATGATCATTATATAACATTGCTGTTATTATTGGTACCTATATTATATTTTTATAAACCAACTTTAAAATATGTGCCGACGAACATGTAACGTAAATTTATCCATGACAAAACTTCCAAATCAATTATCCGGAACAAAGCGGAAAAATCAATTTTCTCGACATTCTAGAAAATATTTATAGGTTATGGGCACCGTCAGACAATAAACACCTACCTAAAGTATTAACAAAATCAGCTCTAGGGTTTGTTCTAATTAATTTGTTCTCTGTACGTATTGGCTGTGGTCACATGTTTTTATAAGAGTGTACGTGTGTGTAACCATAAGCCTGTTACATATGCTGCGTTCCGTAATGCGCTAAAAGTGATAATATCGTGAATCCAACCAATGTCAGAAGTATTACTCAATCAAATCAAAGCCCTTATATTTTGTGACTATTAAATTTGGTCGGATTCGCAATATTATCACTTTTAGCGCATTACGGAACGCAGCAATAATAGTCCCATTCTGGACATATAAAGGCCTACCCTCGATGGGCGATTGGGCCATGACCACCAGCACCACGCTGGCCCGATTGAGGGTTGAAGGATTTACATACGCCATTGAGTTTCTTCTCCGGGCGGCGTATGCAAGCTTCTTTACGATGTTTTTCTTCATCGAAAACCAGGGCCCAGGTTAAACCCACGACTTCACTCTTCCGAGTCTGTCACACGGCTGACTTTCTATTCTAATTCTAATAACCATTCTAATCTAAGATTCTAACAGGAGCCCTAAAATGGTCGCGTTTAGAAATTCTGCATAATGATCCTATGATGATTCATTCCGCAGGCCACTTAAGCGTCAATTCATACTATGATTTTGCAAACGATTCTATTACGGAATTCAATAGTTTGACAGTTTTCTATAGAAAGTCGTAAAATGGTCGAAGAAAGATGAATTGCATAAATTCAATTAGTAGATTCGTTAAAAGTTACTCGAGAGCAACTTTTTACAATTCATTCTGCTAAGAATTTAAAGGATGAACTGGTTTTAGGGGAATTGCTTAATGCGGCCATTTTAGACCCCCTGATATGAAGTTTTAATCATCATATGAACCATATCTTTTTATGCGACTGTGCGATGAAACAAAAACGATGCTCGCCTTATAGAAGGTAAAGCTACTATTGGCGTTCTCAAGCAGAATTTTAAGCTGAAATCTAACTTTTTTATGCGTGACATTCCATCTGTCTCTTTACCACAATATATTAATTAGTACATACTTATATTAGCAGATACCTACTGTGATATTGAGTGCTTGTTATGATTTGAGGTCTCTGAGTTGAAGACCCGTGCAATCACATCCTTTGAACATCGATGTCAGTTTGACTTGCTCAATCACTGGAAACATGAATCGAAACATTGTAGTAGGTTCGCGTGTTCAGCAGTTAGGTTCCTATCATAATTTCCGGATTATTAGATCATCCATTAACATTCGAGGACTCACCCTGATTCAGAACAGTTACGGATTTCCTAAACGACTGTACTTTAATATTCGTTTCGCGTTCTCAGTCGTTAACCTACTGCCGAAGTGTACAGACGTTTATTGCTGTTGTTTTAATACTGGGCTGTGATTGTATATCTCATGTCGGTATTACTTAGGGCGGTTTTATTTCGTGTCGCATAGCGTATTATTAATTATTTTGATATTATTTTTATAGTCTTTTTCATATAAATACAAGAGAACCCTGCTTAACTATTAACTTAACTTTCTTATCTACTATTCATGATATCAAACGAACGAGCGTTACCAGTATCCAATAAATTTTGCTGGGTTTTTATATTTACCTACTTATTTAACTTGACTATATAGGTTAAATGTTAGAATACAGCTCACACCTACCTAGCTTGAAAGACGATTCTCATCTTTCAGGAAAAATGCTGAGGGCCACTCAGCTATCACAACGTCTAGAAAGCTTGGAAGAATCAGCTCCCTATCTTTAAACTTCCGCTGTGACAAATCTTATAAACTTTATCATTAATCGTTCAGATTTCATTAAGGAAAATTTATTAGTAAAATTTCCAGTATGAAAACAGCTGCAGCCGAAAGCGCCGCCCGCATGCACACGACATCCTAAATTACCCCTTAATGATGACAATTAGTCCTAATTGTCGGTGACCAGCCTACTATTATGCAGCTCTGTGTTTATAAGCTGAGATACTTTACAGGTTTGTGCTGGAACAGGAGCTGCGTACGTCACCAACTCACTACATGAACCATTTGTTGGTTTTTGAATACTTTTGTATGAAGTGATTTCACACTTATGGTATTTCTATGTTTTTAAAGCTTAAACAGGAAGAAAAATTATGACCTCCGGCAGGACTCGAGCCTGCTTACGAGCAGTCTACGGGTTTCCATCAACGCTTTAGTTGGTAGCTTATAACAGGTTGGGAAATTTGGCATCTAAGGCATTCTTCTAAGAGACTTCTGTAGCTTAATTGGCAAAGCAGTTGGGATGGAAACCCATAGAGACTGCTTGTATGCAGGTTTGAGTCCTTCCGGAGGTCATAATTTTTCTTGTTGTTTAAGCTTTAAAAACATTTGTTGGTGGTTGTGATTGCGGGCGCGGCCAGGAAGAGTCTAGAACAGATGCATCTATAGAGGCACGTTAGTTATATAGACGTTTAATAACTCTTTAATAATCTTCTGTAAATACAATCTTGATAGTCGATTTAAACCTGCGTCGTTCATGTTATTAATGCATATACTCGTACTCGTAGATGAGCAATTAAGCCGTCTAGCAGGACTTCTTTGTACTTTTTTCCATACTATCTATGCAATTAATATATTCCCTAGGTTATTTGTCAGATTTATCGATTTAAAACATTCCAAGTAGGTACGTAACCCGGCAGTTTGGTGCCAACAAGCTGATAATAGGTATGATAATGAAACCGGGAAGCGGAAAGCGAATTTTCCCTAGGAAACCCAGTTTGAACGCATATCTTCGATCAAACAAACGATAAATGCATTTCATACATTATTATTATTGTGGGCTGATCTCACACATTACATCAAATAATGTATGAAAAATGTGGTATGAAAATCCGTACAAAATACCAAAGAGCTCATTGGTACGGGCGTGGGTTTGAACGCAGCCACACGATTTCAAGTCAAGCGGTCCCCGATTAGGGTACTACGCCCTAACTATTTACTACCGCATAAATTCCCATACGTTTCTGTAGTGTAGGTACTCGTTGTTATCTAATGTAAATAATATCTAAACATAACATGAAGGGTACTATTCCTAACTAGTAACTTTATCAGCATCGTTGTCTTATGGATCTTATACCCTTAAAGGTCTCCTGGGAGAACCCAGGACCTCTGAACCAATTTCAGCCGTGCTTGTGTACGTCAAGAAAACACGTCGACGGAATAATTTAGGGCTTCAAAAGGTTTCATAGTACAAACTGAACATAAACCAAATTAGTGCTAGAATGTGGCAAATATACATTACTACATGGGCTACATATTTTAATCAATTAAATACACTTCTAAAGACATTTTATTCAATTTATAATAAGAGGCAGGTACGGTGCCGAGACATGGACGCTCACACATGGGTATAGAGAACCATGGAGAGATCCATCTCCCAGATCGAGTTCGTAGTAGAAAATCCACTGTATTAATAAATATCAGTACCCTTACAAATTACAATGTTGGTGAACACTTGCATAAAAGCTATCAATTAAACTAAATATTAGTCTTCTAAATTACTATAACTAAACACTAACGGCCTTACTTAAAAAAACTTTTCAACCGTTAGTCACTGCTTAAGATGCTCTGCCATCTTCTCTCTGACGTGAAGTTGCACGTGCTAGAAAAGGACAGAGAAGTTTAAGCAGTGACTAAGAGAATCGAGATTATTTTAGGTAAGGCCGTAAATAAACAAACGCTTGATATCGGATGCAGGAACAGAAAACCCTTATCACGTTGTGTAAACGAGAACCGTCAGAGATCTTACACAATACATAAACAATGCTAATGCTAAAGTTAACACCTTCGCTGCTTTGTCTGGAGCACTCTGCACAATTAACTTAGAACTAGATGTTGGTATGATAAGATTTTTTATTTCAATCTATTCTTAGAATAACAGTCTTTTTAGAGTAATATCAGGTGAGATGGCTGACAAACGCAAACGTTTAAAAACCATTTACTTGGCAGTCGTAGCTGGATATGACCTTTTTACGAATGTGGATGATATAGTCCGATCATAACAGAAAGAAGAAAAATCTTAAATCAATCAATGTCTTGGAAGAAAGACGGCTGCGTGGTGACTTAATTGAGACATTTAAAATCCCTGAACGGGTTCTACAATCTTCCTGACATCCATAGCATCTACAAAGACTACACTAGAGAAAGTAGACGCCATAAAATTCGTCTGCAGCCAGCTCCGTCACAGACTAACACTGCACACCACATCCTCGGCAATAGAGTCGTTTATAATTGGAACAGGTTGCCTGAGGATATAATTTCATCCAATCATTAAACGCATTTAAGAACAGTCTGGATAAATGGATAAAAAAGGAGAAGATAGACTTAACAGACAAATACTGAAACTGTTGAACACTGTTTGATATAGGCACATCAGCATAATGCTGCTCGCCTATCATTAAATAAATAAATAAATATTTTGTAATCATAATAATCTATAGAATATATGCCAACAAATAAACAAACATAGAGTAAAAACTGCACTTGGGGGCATCACTCACAACTCACGACGGAACACTTCTCTAGCCGAAATAAATTATCGCCAACCAGTGATAAGCCCACACAAACAGCCCATACCAATGATGTTATATAAATTATATAAAATCTTACAGCTCCATAACCTTTCTAGTCCACTAAAATTGCCCTCAAAACACATATACGGCTTTACTTAAAAACGTCGCTGAAACTTAACCACTGCTTATGATGCTCTGACAACTTCTCACTAACGTGAAGTGTCACGTGCAAGCAGCACAAGACAGAGAAATTTAAGCACCGATTAAGTTTAAGCAATGTTTTTAAGTAAGGCCGATAATATATTAGCTTCTGATTGTGCATAAATGATCACAAGCCGATAATTTTATTATGTTTAAAAAAAATACTTTGCTTTCAATCAGTTTTTTAACATTTAAACAACTTTTGATAGCAAAAGACTTGATTCCACCTATTTATGCTTCATGCATTAAAAGCTTACCTACATAAAACATGTCTCTAGCTTCTATAAGTTATTTTGCCGTAGCTACCAATTATGTATGCATGAAATTCTAGACGCCTTTCGTATACGTTTCAATTCACGAGGAAGGAAAATGATAAATCATGCAGCCTAGAGCCTAGACCTCGATTTGTCTAGGCTGTGCCTTATCACGTCTACGTTGTGTTTTGATTCAGGTGTTACCTGTTTAGCTCTTGTTGATGTTTGAATATAAAACATTGAACCTAGTGTGCTATTGTGCTATCAAATAGAATCTATGAAGTTATTCTGTTAATGCTTCAAGTGATGCACATTATGTCGGAGGTGTAGGTTACCACACCCAGTCAATCGATCGTCGATCGATGCCTCTGGTTGACGTCGACTATTCCATTCTACCATTGATCGATCTATTGTTATAATGTATATGTAATATATGATAGTAAGTAAGTACTTAAGTCTAATTTTATGATAGTTAAGTATGTCTGAGCTGTTATTATAGTCCGTCGATCCACGTCGGCTATGGATAGCATCGATCGATGGCTCTTATTGGTTAAGGTCGGGAATTTACTAATCTGTGTTTCTGTTACTTCTACATATTTTTTAAGTAAATAATTCGCGTAACTATCCTGAATAGTAATTACTTGGCCAATTTTATCTGTGTATACTGGCTTTCGCTGACTTATCACTTTACATGGCTTATATTGGTTGAATAAAAAGGGACATAGCTATTGTAGCACGTAATCAGTTCTGTATATGTGCGTAACTTTTTTTTTAGCAAAATATAGCCAGGTGAAGAGCTAGTATTAGCTCTAGTGGCCTGTAAGGCTTACCCAGTCTAAATATATCTTGTTACTCAATCTTATACTTACGTAGATATTTTGTAGGGATCTAAATCCTCTTTTAAACTAGGAGCTGGAGACTAAGTACTAGTGAACTTAACTTAATTATAAAATAATGTTTTTCACAAACCAGATTATTTTTTGTGACCGGGTTATAAAGGGTCGGACCTGGCTTTGGCCTTTAACACGACACTTGTAGGACGCACCGCCGACCGCCGCGCCGCCGCCGTGTGAAAATTGGCAAAAAATGTTTAAGAAAATGAAGGCATATTTTTTTAAGGGAAACGGGATAAGAGTAAAAGTGGGTCACATCCCAAAAAACTCTTATATGGAAAAGTAACTTTAACTAGGTATATCTAATTTTGACTGCAAAGTTTTAGGTACTTGTTTATCCTCCTACGCACCATGTTGATGGATTCGGAAACTTTGATAATTTACTCACAAAATGTAGGTACCTACAAGGAAAACATGCCAATTGTGATTGATGAGTTTCCAAATTACTTTCCTTTATATTAGGGTTAACATGTGTGGAAAAGTTTGGTATCAAAGATACTAAACTTACAGCTTTCTTCATTGTATAGTATAGTATTATTCAAATTCAAATTTTATTTATTAAGATATCTGGGATCCAGGGGTTAGTAACAAAAGGTTTAAAACTATTTTGTTAGTATACATATAAATTAAATACAAAATAAAAGATATAAAAGATAATATATATGCCCCTGTGCAGAGGCACTCCGCCGAGACGAAGCCAGAATAACATAAAGATCTTATCTGATCATCACTCCGACGAAATGCCTCAGCACAGGCGCACGCAGGTCTTAAGCAACAATTTGCAATTATATTATCTTTGATTGTATTAACAACATTAACAGTGATCATAAGTCAAATATCAGTCACTGTGTAGTGCCAATCACAAAAATTATCTTAAGTAACATCATAATTAACAGCACATATTGGTCCACTAGTAGACATAGGCCTCACGCGGGAGTTTTTTTTTCTATAGTTGCGATCAGAATTTGCCATGTAAGTATATGTAGTTGGGTGTCACCACATCTATAGATCGATCGGCGGTCGATGCCATTAATCGAAGTCGACTGTTCCATTCTACCACCGATTGATAGCATTGACCGATGATCGATTGATTGGTGTAGTAACACCCTTTAGAAAGCTTCGCAACACTACTAAGCGAAGTTTTACCAGAGTTATAGGCTTGGGGTAGACTAAGCCAAAAGCGAGTCATTGTACACATCATTGTAAACAACTTGTACTATGGTGTGAACTCTGAAATCTTTATAAAAATCGGCTTTTCTCGTCAAGAACACAAAAAAGTTTTAGGAAAATTTTCATCATCAGCCAGAAGACGTCCACTACTGTACGAAGGCCTCCCCCTTAATATGGGGACGTTGCCGTAATCCCCACACTTGGCAGGCGGCTTGGGGATCGCAGAATGCTCACCACCGTTAAATGAGAGTACGCTGCTGCCCGTCCTCCGGTGGTTCTGGATGCAGTTTTTTAGTTCCAGGTCAACAGGTTCCAGTTTTCCCAGTTTATCCAGGTGTAGGAAATGTAAGAGTTGTTCCTTATAATTAGTACAAAGACCTCTGTTGGCTTGGTATACTCCAACCCAAGCCTTATAACCCAGTATAGACAGTTGGCAATTAATAGTCTAAGATCGGGCTGAGTAGCGTGCCTTGGCATACGCCTATATGTATGTAATCATGTAGGTACACCCAGCTGGTAATAGCTAATAAAGCAATGTATAGACAGATTAGTCGATCGTCCATTGTATAAATCATAGATGATATAATAGAGCTCCCTAATCAGTGTTCTCTAACGAGAAAATGCAAAATCGGTAGATTTGTACATTTTCCAACAAAAAATTAGTATAGCTAAAAAACGACTCTAAACCCAATCTCATCCTTGACCTGATGACTGATGAGCTGTCTCGAACGAAAAAATGCTAAATCAGTAGATTTCCCTCTAAAATCGGTATATTTGTACTTTTTCCAAATAAAGTTCCATAATTTTTTCCCTATTTAGGCATTTTCGAAAATCGGTAGATTTACGGTCCATTTCTATTTATATCGGTAGGACAGGCCCAAAATCGGTAGAAATAACTAAAAATTGGTAGGTTCGAGACCACTGACCCTGATCAACATTCCATAATGCCTGCAGTACAATCTCTGCCTGCTGTACAATCTATACCTACTCGTAATAATTAGAAGTCACAAAGGCATTTCAAATGGAGCAATGCAATCAAGTAGGTACCTACTTAGTTCCTTTGACTCCGTAGAACTAATCACAGTAGAGTTCTACTGGTTTTTCTTGCACCATGATGAAAAACATATATATATACTCAAAGGTTCTACGGATTTTTCATCTTGTTATTAAAGTCGAAAATATGAAAAAGATACGAGATATCATGTCCACGATGTCATGTGTACTAGAACACGAAAATATCATGTCGTAGCTCTGTTTTATCATCAAAACTATTTTATTTTTATACAAATTGTGTAGTGGTTGCAATTTACTAATTTAATTTTCTTTTGTGCAACAGTGTTGGCAAGTGAGATATAGTGCGGTGTACCATGTCTTTTCTTGTCTCCAAAACTCTATAGGAGCTGGAGCCTCTAGTAAAATCGCTACACCTCCACTTTACTGAAGCATGACTTGGACTTGACTGTGAATAATTTTGTTTGACTTTGACTGGGACTTGTATAATATTTTTTTTTAAACATTACATCTTAAAAATTATTTAAACTTGATACAGGTAGAATGTTCAAATAACGATGCCAAAACATAAGCATAAAAAATATAGTATTGTACATGTATTGTAGATACTGTATGTTAACTATATCATCAGTCGTATCGATAGTCGCGCCACGGTAAAGTAGGCTCAAGATTAAGTGAAAATTGCAACTCCTCTATCACATTATTATAAACTCTACTTCAATGAAATAGAGTCCGTTTCTCAATATATTTTCATGCTCCATTGACGCATTACATTCGGAAACGGTTCGTATCACAATACGAGTTAAAAAGCGTGGAAACGGATGTTAGTAGTAAGAATTAGGCTTGGGAAATGACTTGTGAAAATAAATGGGCAATACACATAAGATTTAAGACTATACCCTTTAGGTATTTAGGTTGGGGGTTAAGTTTTATTAGTCTTTCTTGGGATAGCACGCATGTTATGTATTTTTAGGGTTCCTTACTTCAAAAGGAAAAAAGGAACCCTATAAGATCACTCCGTTGTCCGTCTGTCTGTCAACGCTCTTTTTCTTTTAAACGAGTGGAGGTATCAAGTTAAAATTTATATTGAATGTGTAAGTCTACGGTCCCTTAGACCTGTAAAATAATCAACCGTCTAAGTCAACGCAATCAAAAATTACAGCCATTTTTGTAGTGTTTTCAGTATTTTTCAGACCCGCAAGTAAATCAAAATTCATAGGGTAGGTACCTTCCCGTTGACGTAGAATCACGAAATTTGGCAAGGAGCAAGGTCACATAACACTGATTATTAAAATTGATAATTTGTAAATATATCGTCATTTCTCAAGCCAAAACTTGAATGATTATTCCGTTCGGTTGGCTTCCGATCTTTAGTTTAGTATCCGAGTCGCAAGTACTCGTACTTGACGGCTTTATTTCATATTACTCTACAGTTTACCTATTTTTAAGTAGCGAGCTGAAAAGGATGATATCAATCACCATCCCTAATCTGCCTGTCCACTGCAGGACAACAATCTCCACGAAGATCACACTGAGGCGTTGGGCGAGGGCTACCATAATCAATATTATGGCTAACGTCAACTACAATATCAACCTTAAAATCGCGAAAATGCATGCATGTTAATAATGACTTCGTTTTCAGGCTTGAATTTTGGTGAAATTTACACTGTCGCATTCTACGTTACTTACAACCTCAGTAATTATGTCGTAAAACTGCATCCAGAACCACCAAAGGACAGGCAACAGCGTTCTCTCGGTTAACGGTGGTGAGCATTCCTGACAGGCGTGGGGATTATGGCAACCGCCCCCCAGCAGTGGACGTCTTTTGAGTGATTATGATTTTACTAAAATCCAATTTATCGTTGTTATAGAATTACGTATTTTCTAGAGAGATCCTGTTTAGTATTAGTATTACGTATTTAGTATTTAGTAGAGAGATCCTCTTTACAGATACCTAACCTATACGAGACTAATCTCGTATTCCAGTTTCCTTATCATTAGAACTTATTTCACTGTCAGAGCTCTACCAATTATTACTTACCCACCGTTGATAAATAAAAACTATTCACGTGACCTCACAAATAATGTATCTGGGGCACTGAAAACCATTCCTGAAAACTGCCAGACGAGACATGGAAGCTGGAAATTTATTCATGACGGAATAAATATTAAATGTATGGCAAACATACTCGAAGCAAATATTTGAAAAAATCGAGGTTTATTTCCACATTACTCGTAGAACCTAGACTAGAAACCATGAAATTTTCAAGGACTGCTATATATTGGTTTCCAGATATTTTTCTAGAAATAATTGTAACTGAAGAGCGTTCGTAATACCAATGTGATATTGTAGGTACCTAGTTCTTAATGGAATTTTGCTTCTTCTGAGCTATTTCTATTTTATATAGGCCAATTATTTCAGGTTATAAAGTATTCGTTTCTTATAAACTGGTTATCACTTTACCTTGTCGTGACAAACCACTGACTAAAGTTTTGAGTTTACAGTTTTGACCACTTGCTTTCTTTTGTAACGGTTTGCAAATATAATAATATGCAAATAATGAGCTATTCCACCCCAACTAGGTTTTTTTTAATACAATCAATTGACGAGATGAGCAAGACGTTCACCTGGTGGTAAGCGTCACGACTGCCGCTAAAAGTAATAGTAAAAAAGAAAAAGCTAATGTCTCTGGTAACATTGCCCTTCAGACAAGTTATGTGTAATAGAAGCACAACATACCTATGTCCAGTTTAAAAAAAAAAGTTTATTATGATGATCATTTAACTTGGCTTAGCTTTCGCATTACCAACTTATCGAAAATTTAAGTGTGATTTGTAAATAATTTTACTCTTTGATTCCCTACCCATTTTCATTCATGGGGTCATCCAAGATTTTACTAAAAGTGAAAATGAAAATTCATAAAATCCGGGCGCCATTTTTAATGAACGAACAAATGTGATGCTGAAATAAAAGCTCGGTTTTATATCACACGTGTAGAAATTTGTAAACGTATCCGTAAATTAAACTTTTGACATCAAAGGCCGTAAAAGGAAGGAAATCATAATGATATACGACGGGTTTATGGGACGCGCCTTTTAAAATAAAATGTGGTGATGATCCAACGCGGCGTCCTACAGTTATTTAGGGAAAGGAACTGATGAATATTACGTTGTCATGATTAAAAACAGTAATCGCTTCAAGTAAACGTCAGGTATAAAATCAAAATACTGGCGTTTATTTGCTCCAACAATTATCCTGTTTCCGTGATCGATTTCCCCATCGCATTTGCTGTTCAACGTGGAAATGCCTCCAGCGTGCTAACTATAGACTTTCACGTATCATGTTATAGTAACCTCAATAGTTTTTCGTTAGTAGATTAAGTAGGTAGTTAGATTATACTTATTTAGGTAGTTTTTATGCTACTGTGAGAGCGACACGTTTGCCTGGTGGAAAGCATTACACCTTTCCATAATAGCAGCAGTGCCAGAATAGTGAACTTGCAAACAAAATCCTGCGCCGCACTGCACTGCGCTCGTCACCCTGAGATGTAAGATGTGAAATCTCTTCATGCCCAGTAATTTCTCTAGTAACATTGCCCTTCAAACCGAAACACAGTTATGCTTGCACACTATCGCTTGGCGGTTGAGGCATCTGGAGCTTTCCTGGTGGAGGCCCTTGATAATCGACTCAACCTCGGAAGCCGTGACAGGCTCGAGTTCATCAAAGGGGGTCTGATGATCTGTGTTCGACTACACTGTTCACCGCATCGAGGTGAGCAGGGTCGACATGTTCTAAGCTGGGGCTGGACTGGTTTTCGAGGCTGTAGGCCAGGCATTCGGCCTTTTCCTCGTCGTTAAACGCGGGGTCAGGTCGGATGAGAGGGGACATAGTTGTCACAGTGTCTGATTTCAGGGCTCTAGTCAGCCGCCAGAATGCCAGGTGGGATGGCTCGATTCCCGAGCGTAAGTCATCCCATCGTTGATTACGGTTGAATAATTGGCAAAGGTGTGGTACTTCCTCAGGCGGACTCTGCAATAGAGGTCTACCACTACAAAAATTGGTTATCTTGTCAAAGACTATTACTACTCATAACATTTTAAACCTACCTATATGGAAATAGAAACCTATACCTATTTTTTATGTCTCCTTAGACGAATAGTTTATTCCTGTAAGTCTATATCCGGTATTCTCAGTGGGTTCATCGGGGATCCCTATAGGCCTCCGTAAATCCTAGTAAATTCTAAACCTATAGAAGCTACAGACTATTGACAAGTATGATAATATATAATCCCATATTAGGAGAGTCCATCAGCACCTGTCACATCATTTTTGAGTAGTTTGCAGAAGGCGTTGGGCGTAATGGTAATATATTATATTTAACGCGGAAGACAATCAAGCAAGCGCCAATCGAAGCATTGAAAGCTAGTATGCCGTTAAACATAAGTTATTGAACCCTAATCTTGCAAATGCGTCAGCGAAAATGGACAAGTTATGATAAGTACCACGATATCCCAGTTTGCTTCAAAATCTAGTTTTGCTGGTACCTTATCATGTTTTGTGCTTATTACAAAGATAGGGAAGGGACCTAATCGGTTTGATATCTATACGATTACTTTGAAGTGGTTCGCTTTACTTTCCTATTTGGTATTTAGACGCCTTAGTTTTTTTTTGCGTTACTAGGGAAAAATCATAATATCGTACGCTACTGCACTATTTTCTTGGCTGCAGGCTCTTACATATACTGGTCCCGCTCGAATCGAACACACGGGGTCAATTGACATATTGCAATATTTTTAATTAGTCCGATGAACCCGTAAACAAATTTTGTAATTTGTGCCACGAATAAAACTTTTTAACCTCAACTTTAGACGTTCATAGAGATGTTGTTTTTATTTTACGTACTCGTACCTTCGTAGTTACAACATATTCTTTATAAATTTGTAGAAAAGGCTGTTTTACGACCATAGCTTCATAAAAGATACTTATTGTGGTCCTTTTAGTAAAATAGAGAAAAATACAAGCCAGTCGCCACAGCAGCGCAAACCCTAAAAAATTTAGTAATCTAAATATCCTGAATACTTAACTAACTAGATTCTAAATATTGAGTTCTCATTGCCAAGATGCTGCTACATAATATTTCTATTGGCTTTGGTAAGAAAGTTACCAATATTTTAAGAGCTTGGTTAGAGCGTACTTCTCGAGCACTTACATGAAAGTTTTATCTCTAGGCCATGCTTGTATGGGCAATGTTCTGATCTATGTTCTAGTATAAAATCTTACCGTCTTATGCATAAAACACTAGAAAGTGTTTCAAACCAATTTAAGTAAAAAAAAAACGTAATTTGAAAGAAATTTGACAAAACACATTTTAACAAAAATAGGGATGAAATACGTTTTAGCATTTTATGCATATGACGGTAAGTGTTTATTTTGATAACATTATAGAGATTTAAATCTATGGATAATTTATATCTACTCTAATATCTCGGATCTTTATAAAAAAATATGCAAAGCTAGCGGCCTACCTCCTTCGTTAAGCTCTACATTATTCGATTATAATCAACTTCACAAGAAGGGCCTCGAAATACGTTGAGTCGGTTTAATTTGGAAGCTGCCGTGGTTCTTTCAGATGATCTTTACTCAAAAACATGATAATCTGTAGCTCTACTCATAATGAAGATGCGAAGAGCTTAAAATTACATTTGTCAAAGGCTATTCAAAGCACCTCGATAATTCAGTTTTATTAAATTTTTGATGTTATAGTGATTAACGATCAAGCTGGCTTTTTATAAAGATGGTTATTTTTATGATAGCCGCAATAAAGCGTCGCCTGTCCTCTTGGATCATTTTATTTAACCAGCCATCTGGCTGGTAGTGAGTATCTACTCAAAGCTATAATCCCTGCATTGCTGGCAGCTTAAGGATCGCAGAATGCTCACGATCTTAACCGAGAGGACGCTGCTGCCTGTGCGCCGGTAATTCTAGATGCAGTTCCCATTAGCCAGGTCCGACTATGATAAAGTTTACATGTATTAGCCCAATGAATCTACCTGACTTAGTATGGCGGATATATTTAAACATTGTAGAAACTCACAATGAACAATGTGAAGTCAATACGTTCCTTACATTCTAGCTATTACGATCCAGTTTTATTATACTAAGTAAGAACAGTTATACAAAACTACCGATATGAGGAAGCCATTACAAAAGAATACGTGACATTCTTAGTGAGTCATATCGGTACCTGAGACTCGAGAGATCGTACCCTGTCGTCGATAGATTCGCTGAATCAGCGACCATGATTCAGAAACATTAAGTAACATGCATATTATTTGCCGTCTTATTTAACAAAACAACTAGCCAAAAGTGAATCAGACCCACGCCCCAAGTGTTCCGTAGTATAATAATAATATTTTGTCTCACATTTCTAATTTTATTATTTAAGTATGGGATAATAAACTAATACAACTACACTTTTTTTCAATTAAATTATTATGTGACTTTTAATGTATTATTATTATTTTTGATATGCGTATTATTACTTTGTTTCTTTTATAATGTAATCGATTATTAATTTGTGAAGATTGTGTTCGTATCGTAATATTGTTATTGTATGTACTGCTGGTTAGCTCACTCCTTGGCGTAGCTGTAAGCGTGACAAGCAATTGATAATAATTAATTAATAAATACCACTGGTATTCGTTTTTGGTATTGGAATGGAATAAATCATATTTACCATGATTACGTTGTAAAATAATAGAACAGTGTTATATTTTGTCTTTTAAGATTTTCAAGAAACTGTAATTTTTTTCTCTGTTCGAGATCGTTAGTCCGACTCGTGCTTCTGTTTCTGATGCTTTTTTGTATGGTATGGGTTCGGTACCCAAAAATTAATCTCTCTAATCGAATAATCTCTCAACATTATTTTCTGCCACTTGTTGCGGCAACGAGGTTAAAAGCCGTCACACACGATGAAGATGCTATAATATTTCATGCTATCTTAGAACATATTTCAATATCGGTACTCATACAAAACAAATGACGAACAAGTGACGAAGATAATATTTAAATTAAAATTGTATGGCGAGCAATATTTTATCGAGGTCCCGGTGACTTCGTCCGCGTATGGAAGAAATTCGGCCCGCTCTCAAATAAAATGTGCACTGCTGCTCTTAATAGAGGGGTGTTGCCATAATCCACACACTTGGCAGGCGGCTTGAGGATCGCAGAATGCTCATCACCGTTAACCAAAAGGACGCTGCTGCCCGTCTTCCGGTGGGTCTGGTTGCAGTTTAAGGACATACCCAGGTCCTCCCAGGTCCGTATCTTACATACCGCTGGGTTAATTACTAATTATTTTCCTCCCCACATTCACCACTTTAAATAGTCCCGAGCAAGATTTTTATATACATATTATTATGAAAATATTTCGACTTTCAGATATTTTCTATAGGTATATAAATAAAGCACATTTTCTACAAAACTTTTAATGATGTTGTTAACCTTAAAAAACTTCAGCAAAAACACCAAAAACAAACGTAAACTTCCGTCTTCAACATGAATATTTTAATGATGAATTATTTGATTGCAAGGTCTTAGATTCGTTGTCAGCCATAAGACGTCCATTGCTGGAAGAAGGCCCCCCAATAGAGGGGTGTTGCCATAATTCCCACGCTTGGCAGGCGGCTTGGGGATCGCAGAATGCTCACCACTCCAAAAGGACGCTGCTGCCCGTCCTCCGGTGGGTCTGGTTGCAGTTTAAGGACATACTCAGGTCCAGGTCCAGGTCTTAGACTGAATGGTACAAATATCACAAAATGGAATTTGTAAACCAACTTCATTAAGTCGAACGTCTTGCTCGAAAGTCGAAAGTCTTCGAAAGTCTTGCTCGTCTCGTCAGTTGGCAGTATAAAAAAAGTAGTAAAAAAATGTCGTACTGTACGGCTCGCATGTCGCAAATACAGAGTATAAATGACGCGAGAGGAGAGCCGGCGCTCAACACATTGTCTTCAAAATCCGTGCGCTTATTTCCCGTCCATTCATTTTATCATTGTCGCTGCCCAAACAACGAAAACACACAAAATTCCTAATCGCTTCGCTTTTTATTGAAATTCCTATTGTTTATTTTTAATTTAACTTTAATTTGATTACGAGTACTTAGATAGGTACTTCTCATGAAGTACCTATTTCATTTCATTTCGCCTTCATGAGAAGGCGAAATGAAAACTAGGTTTATAACAAAAATACACGAATGTTTTCTTATCTCCCGAGTATCATTCTGAGAATTTAGTTCCAATAGAATTTTTGGACTAGGTACAGTAAAGCGTGAGAAAAGGACCTTTGACAAAAGGATAACGAGACCTTTTGTCAAAAGCACTCCACCCCCGGAGGCCCGGAGTGCTAAGTTTTATTCTAAGGCACAATTCTCTGTTGCTGCACATTCAAAGTATACCCTAATGCTAGGGCTTCACCTGCGTCTAATGCCATTATTTAGCGCGGTAAATTTACAGTACGCAGATATGGCCGGGTATTAGCACGCTAATAGGCTAGTGGTATTATTAACGTCGTTAGACGTTAGCCGATATTCAAAGTCAAATGATAGTGTGGCCACCCATGTAGCGCATTGTTTAATGCAGCATTTAATGCGCGTTAATTATAACTAACTGAACGTAAAGCGTCACGCAGGTGAAGCCCTAGCATTAGCAAGTAGGGATTACATTTTTGCATTTCTTGTGATCTCTAGTCATTGAGCTAATATCTAAAGAGTCACAATCACAAAGTGAAAACAGTCAAAAAACGTCTGACTGCCGTTGTACTTACCTATAAGTGCATTATGTAGTTCACAATTGTTCGACTTTAGACGTTATGTCGCTTGTATAGAGCTTAATGTATCTTTGAGCGCTTGTGTCTTATCGTAGTTCAAGTCGGTTAAAAAGTCGGCGCAATGTATAGCGTGCGCCGAGTTTTGTCTCGGACATTTTTTTTGCACGATTGTGTCTCTATAGATATTAGCTCAATGTCTCTAGTGCGTAAAACCGTTCATTTATCTACGAATACTACATTTATTACTAAAACTAGTAGGTATTTTTCATTAGCTATGACTAAGCGTCAAAGATTTTCTAATCGCGAAGCGAGAGGCCTCTCCGTTTTTGTGGTCAATGTGAATCATCAAGGTTTTTAGAAACGTGTAGGTATTAGTCATTGTATTTGTTGTATTTACCTTATGTTTCTAAGTACGCACTTAACTTTAATTAAGTTTTAGAGTAACTATATCATTTTTAGGAGAAGAATTTTGCTCTCCTTAGTCGTGGCGTGGGGGAGGCCTTCGTTCAGCAGTGGACGTCTCCGGGATGATGATGATGATGATGATGAGTCGGCGTGTACTTTTACTAGAAAATAACCGTTAGTTGCGTAAGTTGTATACATAGATTGCTAAATTCCGCAACGTCATCGTCCCTTCTTAGGGCCACTGCTTTTTCTTAGAAATTCTATGTTTGCCACCAACACCAACTCGTGCCATAATGCACATCCGTTTCTGGAGGCTAAATAGCATTGGAAGCACTACACTACACCACACCACATAAACTACCTACTAAGTATTTACCTTAGTATAGGTAAGATTATGTAGAACTGTGTAGCTTTCTCGATATAGTAATACTACAATTATTTAAGAGCCTTATTTAGATGACCAAATGCAGAAATATTTGAGTACCTAGGTATATCTCATATGAAATTAAATCACCTACCTAATATATCGAATATTATATTATTACATGATATCGAAAGATAAAGATTAAATAACTTAAGTTAAACTTAAATAAAACCAAAATTTTAATTTAAACTATCTTAAACTTAAGTCGGCCCTTTATTTTAAGATGCCTGTAAATAAATAAAAATAAAGTAATTCTGAAGTGTGTCTAGTCCAGTCACAATTTAGAAGAACCAAAAGCCACCTTATTCTTAATCAAAACTGATTTGGTTACAATTGAACAGTCAGAGATCCATTATCACATAATTCAAAGAAGGCGGTGTAGGTGGTGAGTTAGGTCACCGGCCGGGAGACGGGATAAGTCAGAAGGCAGTGGTATATAGAGTTGATAGAACAGTCGTTCGATCTAAGCCCGTAAACCATTGCTATGTCGAAAGGGATATTCGTTTCAATTCATCAAAATGCGCCACCATTTACAATTTTTACTGTGGACCCAACCAAAATTGAAATACCTAACTAAAGATATCCTAGATGTCTATAGAGTTTGCACTTGTCAATATTTACAAAGAGGCCTTTGTTCAGCAGTGGACGTCTCCGGGCTGATGATGATGATTATTAACTAAAAACTAGATTTTATCGCAATTCAATGAGCAAGTAATTGTAACGAAAAAAAATGTCCTGAAAGTTTTCGATGTATCAGATATCAATAAAATCCAATGTATCAAAAATTCTTTCTTTTTTCATCTTTTTTTTTTAAATGTTTGTACTTTTTCATTATAATATTGGCTTGCGTTTTACTGCCATCAAATAATAATAATAATAACTTTAATGATTTATAACAATTAAGTACCTTTGTTTATAAATAAAAATCAAATTTAACGTAGTTTGTATCCATTATGAGTATAATCCGACTTCGCCCAAGAAAAAACTGACATATTTTTTACTGAAAAACATAACTAGCGAATGATGTCTTTTTTGGAAATTCTCATAAAACCGCATGCAATTCATCTTTCTAACCCCGAGAATTGTTCAAGTTTTTCAATATATTAAAATCCGGAGATTTTATCTTTGCAAACGATTAATAATAGGTATTATGGGTCCATTAAGTATTAGGCACTTTAAACGGCAATGTTATGATCTTATTATTATCTTTTAAGATGATATATTATAGAAACTTTGAAGATTCGTCTTTTATATGAGCGATAAATAATAATAAAATGCTTCAAAATTTCCGAAGAAAATTAACACGTCCCAAATGGCACTTTCTCTTTTAAAACACAGGCCATTTGGTAAAAAGTTTTTGTGTGTAATTTTTGCATTTGATAAACTCGTAAACTCTCCATCATCTGAGCTCGTAAATTGTTTTACTAGAACTTTTATTTTACTTTCGTTTTTAACAGTCTTATACACACTTTGAAAATCTTCAACTGATGCATTGTCTGAGGTCAAGTCGTTTGAGCTGGGAAGAATTAGCTCTTTCACTCCGCTTAGGCTACATGAAACAAACAATTATACAGGGTAACACAAATTCGAGGGTAGGCATTGTTTTTAAACATAAGTATGTAATTTAAAAACAGTACCTCGACTAGGTTGAATTTTTTTTGATACGCGAGATGGATAACTACAACGTATTCTATGTCTTTAAAAATTAAAACCTGCAGTAAGATTTATCATTTTCCTTTGAAGAATACATTTAATACTTTCTTTAAGGTGTCTGACTCTTTGACGTAGTAGTGAGGGCCAGTGAGAGAGGCAAATCGACGATAATTTAATTTCAAGTCATTCGTGTCGGCCACAAACGAACCAAATAACGTAGGAGCTTCCTTCATAAAGACATGCGTTTTCCACTTATTGTCGCGTTCAATTGGCTAATTGTCGGTGCATATCTGTTCCTCTGTCTCATTGGAAGTCGTGCCAAGCGATAATAACTTATACTAGCTCAGGATAAGGTTATCGAGAGTATGTGGATAAGGAGCAGGCGCTATAATCATGAAGTTTGGTGTCGTTGAATTTTGTTCCTTACATACTTCAAGATTTGGTTTATAAATAATTTCTAAACGATTTATGCTTTGGGGTTTAAAAGCAATTGAACAGTCTTTTGGTATTCGTCCAGGCCAGGAGCATGATAGAGTATACCAATTTTAGGTGTATATAAAATGCTGGCCTTTACTTGGGCCTGAATATTAGCCTCGCAATCCAGCGGGGCAACGTGGCCAGCATTTTTGGCACTTTACCCGAAATTAGAGACCGTTCAAACTATCTATAGGTTTGCTACCTATAGATACTTTAAACGGTATCTTATATCGATTATTTAAATTTTGATTTTAGTTTAGTTTTAATTAGGTAGAGTATACCTAGATATATTAGGTAGAGTATACCTTATAGAGTATTTTTTGTAATGTTTTGATAGATGCTTCTTAACGGCTTTGATTGTTTAACTACTTTAGTTTATTCCGTATTTTTTTTTAATACCTCAATGCTATAATTCATACCTTTCTTGTTGTATGTTGACTCTGGTCAACACAGTCCTATAGGAAATATTTACTTTACCTAACTTGTGTTTGCATATGTTAAGAATAGACCTTAAAGTTAGTCAGCCCAGTGTAGTCTAGTCTCTGCTTTGTTATCTCTAGTAACCAATTGTTAGTAATCATAATGATATGTTCTAAAAATCCCAGAAGTATGTTATGCAAATTTTCAAGAGCCATTTTAACTGTGATGTATCAGTTTTCCTCTATTTATTTCCTCATCATTCGAGGATATAATTACGACGGACTTTACACAGAAATTATAACATTCAACGTAAAGTCTCTTTACCAAGACATGTCATAGTAAAGAGGGAAGTCTCATGACATAAACCGTTCTCTTACCAAACCTCTCCAAGATAGGATTGGAATCTACTCAAAATAACCATGAAAAGGAAAAATCACGCTGATATTTTTATTAACAGTGAAATTTTCATAAATGTGAATTAAAATAAAAGTGTAATGTGTGAATTTTATTTGGGAGTCAAATATTACCACAAAGTTTTTCCGGTTTCTACGCGGACCATTTAAAGCGATCCTAATAAACCTGTTTGTCTATTACGAAAATACAAGTTAATTTCGAAAGTAAGTACAGCCATCCATTAGCGCAGGTAGTCTTTCTAAACTTGGCTTTTCCACTAAACTCTCTTCCGCCACTAATAGCTCCCGCGGGAGATATTGGGCAACCAGGAGACAAATATCCGTCGAAGAATTTACAAGTACTGAGTTCGGAGTCTCTACAATCTCAACACATTTTCAAACGACTTCAAAAAAGGAGGTTCTCAATTCGACGGTTTTATTTTATGAATAGAATAGAATAGAATAGAATAGAATCATTTATTGGCCTTATAACATTTTGGTTACACTAGGCAAGTCAACCTTTACAAAAAATGTGAATATGACACAGAACGTTATGTCAAACTTAAACTTAACTTACTTGTCGTTCTTATGTATGTTACCTACGCGTTTACTCCGCCAATTATGAATTGATTTTGATGATTATTTTTTGTTTGCTACATAGGTCGTACTTCAGAGTGGTCCCATAATTATAGATTGTATCGAAATCTTTTAAGTTTGGTTTTTATACCAAAATAACTGGAAAAAATATGTCATCCAGGCACTCGAAATTGAAGTCGGTTGTTGCTTTTCAACCGACTTCTAAAATCAACCGACTTAAAAAAGAGGTTCTCAATTTGCCTGTATGTTTTTTTTGGTATGTATGTTACGCGATTACTCCGCCAATTATGAACTGATTTTGATGTTTTTTTTTGTTTGGTAGGTAATAAATACTTCACGAGGTGGATATAATCCCATATAACATTTATTGAAATCGGTTCAGTTGTTTGGTTTAAAATCAAAATTACTAGAAAATATAAAGATGTCATCCAGGTATTCGAAGTTGATGTCGGTTGTATTTTTTTAAAGCCTATTTGTGAACTTGTAGGTTTATGAAAATTAGTATTTATACAAAACAGTACTATAAGAAAACAAAACAGTTTCTATAAAATGGCAAAATATGTTGCAATTTTTTTTTATTAAATGTTTTTTTTAATGTTATGGAATGACAAGACGAGCTAGACGTTCGCTGGTATTAAAATTTTAGTTTAAGTTATTTTTAGTACAATAAGAGATTAATAATAATGTTGTTGCTATTATATATTAGTAGATTACCACACCTAGTAATTTAAAAAGAAAGTATTTTTTCAGACCTATCGATGGTCAGACCTTATATTGTTTCCCAAGCCAACGCCGAGAGTGATAAGCATGAGATCTGAGGCTTCTTTATTTGCTCCCTTGATGTGTACTGTGTATACGAGTTTACGTGCTGCTGTGGGGAGGAAGTAATTACTTTGATCCCGCAGGCATGTAAATAATTTGTTCGATTAATACTTACTCTATTATATCTGTAACCACATATTATTACGTTTTCGATGCAAGATATAGGGTAAGAATTTAATGGAAACTAAAACTAAATTTAACTTCTACATACACAAAAGGAATTTAAATTACATAAATACGTATTTAAAGAAAAGGATCTGTTATCAGTGTAATAAAATGGATTACATCCGCATGCAGTCATGGATACATGATCATAATAAATACGAGAAAATCATCATCTGGTCCTTCCAACACCTCTATATTGGCGTGGTGAGTGTTGGCCTCGGGGACTGTTCCCCTCTGTCAAGGCCTGCCGACCTATATTAAGGTAAACGCATTACCGCAGCAAAATAACAACCGAAATGTAAACTTTCATCTCTCCTAATACCCGAATTTTCTTTATGGCTTTGTCTACGAAGTCACTAGCTAACTTTAAGCTTACCTAATAACTTAGCCGGCACATCACGTCGCACTACACTTTGGTTGTTGTTTAGATGTTGTTATGCCAAACTTAGCAGATAAAAGCTAAACAGACTAGTTACTTTGTAGAAAAGTTTTGGCAGAACCACTTTTTTGTTCAGAGTGTAAACGGCCCAAACTTAGATCGTTTAGACAATGTTGGCCGTCTTTGGTTTAACTGTACACTACATAAAGGTATTATAGGGTTCAGATACCTTTCAAAACAGCCACCTAGGTTAATTCCCTAAAGTAATCTTGGGTATCTGCTTCGTGCGGCCGCTTGTAAGCATAGTTTGCATAATTTTGAAGTTTGATTGTTCAGAAGCTATACGAAGTTTTAAAATTTAGCGAAATTGGGAATTTGCATAATAATACTTAACTTTAGGTACTTGATTACATGCTTGCGTTTACAGGGGTAAACGCGAGCTAGGAGTATGGAATGCCGAAATTAAAATAAATTGAAGAAACTAAAATGAATATACCTATGCAGTATTTGTTTTTTTAAATATAATACCCTATTAATAAGCCCACATAGTCTGTCCTTGTGTCCGACATATTATGACCTGTATCTTCCAATAGGCACTGGCAGGCGCTTGAATTTTTCACGGAAATTTCATTAGCTATGACGACGGATAAATTACAAATAATAAAAAAGTATATATATAATATTCTCGGTTCGGTGGTTTCTCTAAGCTACAAACTATATAATATTTAACAATATAACAAAAGCAAAAGGATATGTAGCACTTATACTCGTACAATTAATTGTAACACATAATTTTACTACTACACCACTGGAAGACGCTGCCTTTTGCAACACAGTTATTACTAACGCAAAAGGCAGAGCCAAACTTTTACTGTTACCAAATTTTTTGCAATAATAGTACATTATGATACAAGTGTGCTATGTTGGTCATTACACTAGAGGCGGTATTATGCTCGCGAGCCGTAGGCGAGCGCGATAAGGAAGCCGAGAGTGTATTGAAACATAGCACAAGAGTTTCATACGACTGTTTTCATCACACTTGCGAAGAAAAACAAACTTTTTTTGATAATAATCAACCACGCAGAGAAAACGTCAACAAACATTTGCGGAAAATGGCGCCCAAACCAGCAATGCGCGCGCAGGTTGACATTTACTTCAGCGGCATAAGAACTCTTTGTTGGTATTACAAAAAAACTGTAAGTATTACCCGGCTATATTAAGAGTGCTTCGTATACATACGTCTAATTGCAGTCACGTACAAACTTGACTTTACCGGGTTATACCTATTATAGCACAAGTGCCGTAATGTAAAGTAAAAAGCACGCGTGCGTAATAGCTTAGATTATGAGCCTAAAACCGATGCAATAAGATCCACTTTACGAGCAAGTGTGATGAAAATTATGTTTATGTATCAAGGCCGATGAAATTCTAGACACATACCTAATAATGAAGGGAATGACATATAAAGTATGGCATACAAGAAAAGCATTTTTTTTCCGGCCGCTACTGAACCAAATCTATCCCATATTTATCGTTTCTTTAACAAAGCATTTTTATTCAAACTATCTAAAGAGGTGCTCGAAGCTGGCTTTATCTCGATGCAGCGGTCAGTGTTAAGTGGTCTAAATTGGGACTTAAAAAATTTAGACAATTGCGCCGGGCTGTTGTTAGCGTGCTGTTAATTAACCGGAGAATCTGTGGATTCTTTCTCTTAGAATACGTTACAGTTGCTTTTCTATCCAAATACTTTATTATTTATTTATTTTACTATCTTAATCAGCTAGAAGGCGTCCACTTCACATCACACATCACATCAACAGCCGGAAGACGTCCACTGCTGGACGAATGCCTCTCCCCCAAAGGGAGGTGTTGCCATAATCCCCACGCTTGGCAGGCGGCTTGGGGATCGCAGAATGGTTACCACCGTTAACTGAGAGGACGCTGCTGCCCGTCCTCCGGTGGTTCTGGATGCAGTTTTAGGACATACCCAGATCCACTTCGCTGCTGATCAAAGGCTCTCTTGGACCGCTATCTTGTACGACAACTTGCCATTTGCATCCACCGGTTGCCCGCGATTTTCACAATGTCCTTGGTCCACCTAGTGGGAGGGACGCCTTCCTACGCTGCGTCTTCCGGTTCGTGATCGCCACTCCAGAACCTTTCTTCCCCATTATTTTGTCAACAGAATGGCTCAGTGTCGTTCTAACCTTTTATACCTGAAAAAAAAACCTGATCCCAAATGAATTTGCGGTTTCACTAAGCTACAAACTTTTGCATTTAAATAAGTTGTTCTTGAACGTCAAGTATTTTCTAACTCTGCATTTTACGTAGGTAGCTAGTACACGTTCCATGCATAAATTTCGAAACTACGTGTGCAGGTCTGAAAACTAATTCGAACTATTTCTATATAAATTAAGTTAAGCGCAATGTTTATATAATATTGCTACGACTTTAAAAAATTTCAAATTTACTTTAATTTTTTGTGATTACGTTGTGAATCGAGCTCCCGATATTCCCGTGAACATAGAGCATGCAACTGCGCTGAAACATCGGAAACTCGTTTTACAGCATAATCACGGTAAATATCCCGTAAATTAGCATATTATGGGTGTACGATCTTGGATTGAAAGATTTTAGCTGCATGCTATCTTTAGCCCAGAATATGATTAAAGTTGGTAGGACTTATTTATCTTTTATACAAAAATATTAGGGATTGGCTCCAAGGTACAATAAAGTTGACCGCACTGTAAAAATAATTGAAAGAAAGTAATAGAAATGAAATAATGTAATACTTAAAATTCCCCATGTCGAAGGTATAGCTTGGATTAAACATAATAACTTGTAGTTTATATTTTAATCCTGATTATATTTTGATGCGTTGTTTTGAAATTAAAATGAACTGTGGTACCTATCTGCTGTGGCTGCATCGCTTGCTGAGATACGGAGTTAATGGGATTTATGTAATGAAAGTTGTTTCATTTTACAGGATCACCATATTTTCTACGGTTCTAATAAAACTGATTGCAATGTGGTTGGTCCGCGATAGCACGAAATTGTTAGCACAACATGTAGCCAATATAGTAGTAATCTTAATGTCAAAAAAATAAAAAAATATGAATTAAATTTATTACACTAGTTTAGTAAATTTAATTCATGTTTATGCCTTTAGTTGGTGACTAGTCGGTTAGTCCAAAACCATGGCAAGTATAGAAGAAAAGTCTATACCTAGCAATGGAATAATGAATGCGACGGATAATGATTTTAATCGCAATTATATTCGTTTTATTGTTTAACAAAATATTATAATAAAAGCTCTCAACTGTCTTTTTGCAAGACAGTAATTACTAAAGGCAACGCTACAAACTTATTAAGGAAATAAAATGGTTCTGCCATGATTTGTTTATGTCATAGGTATGTTTATTTCATAAAGCTTTGCATCTAAACATCGCATACATAGACTGACCTCATTAAAGAGTTAAAGAGTCATTTTGGACCTGGAAATTGTTAAACGTAATATTATTCCATTCTATTCACTTTTAGAGAGACTTTTGAAATTCCGGTAGAGCTAAGGCTTCCGGAAATTCCGGCGTGTGTTAACTAGACTTGCACAAAAATGTCCTGTGAAACAATAACGCTTGGTGACCCTACTCAGACAGCAAACGTAGCAAAACTGGGAGACAAATAATTAAAAGTCTTTTGTGTTGGCGGGGCAACGGATTGTTTCCAACAAAACTTCTTTAAATTAACTTTAATTTATTTTAAGTAAAACTTGTTGTGCTTTTGTAAGCATACATTTTATTGGAATTCATTTTGGGTGACAAAGCGTAAGTTACTTATTTATGGGGTCAAACAAGAAATCTTTGAGCTAGCAAAAAAGGTTATCACTTTAAGAAAGAAAGAAAGAAAGAAATAAATGATTTATTTTTATCACACAAGACACTACAACAACAAAATACAATATAACAAATGAGTAGGTTTAAAAGCATAATAATATGTAACAGTTGTCGCTGCAGTGTCCAGTGCGACAAAAAAAGGTTAGTGCTCAGCATGATGCTGCTAATTTATTAGCAGCGCTGGTTTTCAGCACTAACCTTCTTAAGACGCACGGGACTACTAGAAAACAGAGAGTGTAAGATAATAAGAGAGTAGTAAAATAAAATAATAAACATAGGTACGCGTATATAGCATTTATAAACTAATTATGTTATAAAATAGGCAAATATTATTATACATTTATGTAGATACATAGGGAACAGACCAAGAAAAATGTTAGTAATAAAGCTGAGAAGGACAAGAATACTAGGGGTTGGGCTCATTTTACATAATAAATATGATACTACTGCTGGAGAAATAAATAAATAATAAATAGCAACTTTAGTTGATTTACTCTAATATTGTTTTCATCACACTTGCTCGTAAAGTGGATCTTATTGCATCGGTTTTAGGCTCATAATCCAAGCTATTACGCACCCGTGCTTTTTACTTTACATTACGGCACATGGTGCTATAATAGGTATAACCCGGTCAAGTCCAGTTTGTACGTGACTGCAATTAGACGTATGTATACGAAGCACTCTTAATATAGCCGGGTAATACTTACAGTTTTTTTGTAATACCAACAAAGAGTTCTTATGTCGCTGAAGTAAATGTCAACCTGCGCGCGCATTGCAGGTTTGGGTGCCATTTTCCGCAAATGTTTGTTGACGTTTTCGCTGTGTGGTTGATTTTTATCAAAAAAGTTTGTTTTTTCCTCGCAAGTGTGATGAAAACAGTCGTATGAAACTCTTGTGCTATGTTTCAATACACTCTCGGCTTCATTATCGCGCTCGCCTACGGCTCGCGCGCTTAATACCGCCTCTAGTGTAATGACCAACATAGCAAACTTGTATCATAATGTACTATTAAAACACTCTTGCATAATTTTCTCGTCTTTGCTAAATTCTTACTTATTTAAAATTGTGAATTGTCCGCTACCCAGTTTTAGTACTTACTACCGGACATAGATCTTACTCCGGTTAAGATTTAGAGGGTTCAGAACTGCCACTCCCAGTCGAGCGGTCTCCCACTAGGCTAACAGGTCGTGAGGCCACATCCCGGGCCCTGAGACGAACAAAAAGTTAGTCCATTGCCGTGATTCCGCCCTCTGAGTTTTGAGCTGTGCTAGCAGTGGACCTTGATGATGAAGTTTTGAGGACGTTTACTCAGATTCTTGAGCGATATAACTTACAGAGTTTCATCTCTTGTGTATCTTATTTTACCTCTACTCTAGAGCAAGGCGGTCAAATAATCATCGGAAAACTGAAACCTTCTTACGCAGATCTGTTTCTAAGTCAGCATGCGCTTATTGTACTCATCGTTCTGAACAAATTTTAGGTACTATTGGACTTACCCTAAAATCGAGAAAAAAGGTCAGCTGTTCCAGGGAAAATTTAACTCAGCCTCTACAATACGTGTAACAACAGTTGATTTCTTACCGCGATTTTGAGGTCGGTCTCGAAGTAAAGATTGTTCAGAATAATGAGTAAGTACATAATTCAGAATTTGGACCTGGGTATGTCCTTGAACTACAACCAGAACCACCGGAGGACGGGCTGCAGCGTCCTCTCGAATAGTATTGGTGATTCTGCGATGCCCAAGCCGTTTGCCGAGCGTGGGGATTATGACAACACCCCCTATTAAGAGGGAGGCCTTCGTCCAGCAGTGGACATTTTATGGCTGATGACGATGACATAATATATTCTGAACAACTTTTATGTTTTTTCGGTTTTTATCATTGTTCCGCGTAACCCTAATTGCCTAAGCCTGAAAACGTAGGATCAAAAGTCCCTAAATAAATCAAAGCAGCCGGAATTTTCATTGGTCCAAATATATTTGTCACACATTAGTCATTTGAACCAGCTGTTCATTGCTTTTGTTTTAAAATCGAACAAAAGGCGCTTCGGTTTCATTTTGGAACAATGGCATCATATTAAAGTTATTATGATTAAGACATTAAACACGTCTCGTCATCATGAAATTTGTAAAGAATAGATTATGAGTAGATTTACTGAATATCTTGTCAGTATACCTGTCTCAGCAGCCAGCATTCAAGATATGTACTGGTAGATATTTCTCTATGATGCCGATCACTGAAGAGAGAAACTGAGTAACTAGAAGTATTCGCTTGTCTGTGGTACCGATGGCAATTTAAATTATAGGAAAATGGTATTACGTAGTGATTTTATTAAATACACATTTTTTTTGTAATAAATTTTACGGGAACGGTTACAAAGAAATGAAAATGTGTATAGCGTCAAACTAAAGGCAGCGACAGGGCCGTGGTTGATATTATGTTGAATCCATAGTAGATACTCGTATGACCGGTCGTTGTCGCAGTTGTCGGGCGTCCCGTTGTTCTTTTGCTTGCTCAACGAGGTTAGTAAATTTAAGCTATGAGGCTATGAATAAATGTAAAGAGCTGCAGTGACACTGAGAAGTTTGTACCAATTTATCGGTTGAGTAAACACACAGACTAGGGACATCGAGCGTGGCCTCAAATAAGGTGCGGTATTTGCTGACAAAGCATTGTTTGTTACAAATGAATTGATACATCCCGGCGCTGATAGGCTTAGTAATGCTAGCTGCATTACTAAGGCTGGATCGTGTACCATTTAGGTATAGTTTCTAAAATGCTATCGAGTGACGTGACGAGTGAGACGTTCGCCTGGTGGTAACCGTCACGCCTGCCCATAACAGTAGCAGTGCTAGAATTGTAAACTTGCGAATATATACAATCATGCGCCGCACTGCACTGCGCTCGTCGCCCTGAGATATTTAGATGTTAGATCTCTTCATACCCAGTAATTTCTCTAAACAAGCTTAACTATTAAAAATCTATTTGAATTGAAAAAAAAATACAGTTATCAAGTCATGAAGCCTTAGTAGCCTAAAAGGAGACCGCTAGTCTCGGAAATATGAGGTTGTGGATTCAAATCCCGGGCCCGTACCACTCATTGGTACGGACCCGGGATACTCTTTGGAATTTAAGTTTATGTTCGGATTTTCACACCACAGGCTTTTCAGTGAAGGAAAACATGTCAAGAAACCTGCATACTACGAAGAAGCAATTCAATGGTATATGTGAATCCAGCAACCCACAACTGGGCCAGTGTAGATATGGTCCAATTATCCTTCGGAGGTTAGGCCTATGTCCAACAGTGGACTATAAAAGTGCTGATTATAATGCTACAGTTCTGTAATAAATAAATAATAAATATCGGTGGTAATTTTTCAAACAGCGCCATCTAGCCCCAAACTAAGCAAAGCATGTAATATGGAAACCAGATAGCTGATAGAATACTTATATACTTGTTTTGTAAATACATACTCATAATAATACATACTACACCCAGACACGGAACAAGCATCTATGTTCGTTATATAAGTGTTTGCCCTGGGTGGGCATCGAACCCACGCCCTACAGCTCTAAAGGCAGACATGCTACCATCTAAGCTATAAGGCAGTCACAGAGCTAGTTCTATATATATATAATATAAAGGGCCAAACCTGAAATAACAAAAAAAAAACAGCTATTCCATACATTTTGTTCAAAATCGATGAGCCTTTTTGTCAGGTATGGTACTTTCCCATAGGTACTTCCTTGTAAGAACTAGGACAAAATGTCTCATGCCTTTAAGATTTTGGAAGAGACCTTATAACACAATTGATCAAAAATGAGTCGGCATAACTTTCAATTGACGTCTGCAGGTCATGTTAAATTGCTCGGTTAACCTCCACTCGTGACGTAATGCTGCTTTATGACTGATTATTTCCTTCTAAAGTGCCAGTTGTCTCCTCAGTAATGCTAATTCTGGCAGTTAGTGTTCTTAAATTGCCTAAATCAGCATAAACGCGGTGTTCCCTGGAATTTGTAGCGTAAAAAATGTTGGATTGAGAAGAGAGAAATTGGGGTGATTTTTTGTTATTCCTGCGAAGGTTTAGGGGCTGACAATTATTTATGGGGTTGTTAGAAGTAAGGCACTAAGTATGTGAGCTATCTGTCTATACGTAGACGTTATACAGGGTTAGTTCTAATCACGTTTAATTAAATCGGATACTCCGACTATAGTTTCGATCACATCCGGTGACCTTTTTCAAAGAATGAAAACAGACCCGACGCGCGTGTAGCTGCGTCCTGCTTAGCACTGCGGGCCGCTGCGCGTCGCGCGCTTGATGTCAGCGGTTGCACTGCGGGCGAGGGGGTGGGGGCGGGTAGAGTGTCGTGCTGCGCCGGCGCTCTCTGGAGCTTTTCATCATTGGAATCGTCTCGTGCGGTGTCGGGAATATTCCAGCACGCGGAGCTCACCACGTCGCCTTCAGATACGCGTCCACTCTCGCGAGCCCCATGAAGACTGGGTCTCCAAGTCGGTGGCAGATTCCATCCCCCGTCTCTATTGAAGTTAGGGCGCTTGCTAATCTCTATGGCCTCCCTAACTTTACGAGGCACATAAAACTTTTCGCGGGCCAGCACTTTTGCCTTGTCAAACCGGATATAGTGCTGCGCGTCTGACCCGAGAGAATGTAACAAAAATGTGTCAAAACCACGTCAGTTTTCATAATAAAATAGTTCTAATCAGTTAGCATCCTTTCTGTACATTAAAACAAACAACTTTTACCATGGGGCCAACATTGAAATCGCGAAAAATGAACTTTTTGTACGCCACTCAGTCTTTTCTTTTAGTCGTTTCCAGAATTCTTATGTAAATCGTCACTCCATAGTGTCACAGGGCGTCCTACGATACGTTTGCCGATTCATGGTCTCTGCTCTAGAATAGTCTAACAAGCGTGCTCAGACCGAATCTTAGCAGACGCTGGTATAAAACACTAGTAGAAATAGAGCTCTTACAAGTGTATAGTGACCACATAGTTCATTTTTTATTTAGTTTTCCTTGGTTGCCTCGTCAAACGTAACCGACTGGCATTTTAATTATTGAACTGTCTTTATTCCAGGCATTGCCATGGCGGACGATACTATGAACTTCACGGATGGGATCACCGCTAGCGTAGAGCCAAGCGAGCTATCAAAGTGAGTAATTCAATAACTTATTTATTTGATAGACATTTCACACAGCGCAAATCTTGGACTACGGGAACCAGATAAATGTTACAGAATTATAATTTTTTCGTAAATACCTACTTACAAGACATAGAACAGCCCACAGAACAACATCTACGTTCGCCACATAAATGTTTGTCCTGGGTATGGTTACCATCTGACAGGCATTTGCCGCATTTGACAGTAGTTTTACAGTTTGCGTGCGACCGACGCTGAGCAGAGGCAGGCATTTTAAATTTCTGTGGTACCACGCAAGCCCGCACGCCCAGATGAAATTGACTATAAAAAAATGTCACGCGCTGCAAAGAAAGAAAATTAAATAAATGAATCGCTTGACAATTGATAGTCGCTTAAAGCTCTATTTAAACTTCAAACACGTAATAAAACTTGCAGTTTTTTAGTATAGACAGACATTTTTCTGAAAAATATACAGGCATTTTGTACGTCCTGGATAGGCAGGCATCCTCCCTTACAAAGATGGTAACCCTTCCTAGGTGTGAATAAAACCCACGCCGTAAAGCTCTCCTCGCCTCCTCTCGGTTAACGGTGGTAACACTCTGCGACCCCCAAGCCGCCTGCCAAGCGTGGGGATTATGGCAACTCCTCTCTTTTAAGGGGGAGACTTTTGTCCAGTAGTGGACGTGTTCCAGCTGTTGATGATGAAAGCTCTCCTTGGACCTTGGACCTGGGCATGTCCTTAAACTGCAACCAGACCCACCGGAGGACGGGCAGCAGCGTTTTGGTTAACGGTGGTGAGCATCCTGCGATCCCCAAGCCGCCTGCCAAGCTTGGAGATTATGGCAATACCCCTCGTGAGGCCTTCGTCCAGCAGTGGATGTCTTATGACAGACGACGACGTAAAGATCTCAACCAAGTACGCTGACAGACACTACCAAGTAAGCTGCAGGTACGTTAATACCTACCTGACGATACTCGACAAACTCCCAGGAAAGCAACTATCAAGTTGAAAGGAAGTACTTGCCATTACAAAAGATTAGTATAGTAAGTAAATAAACGTTTAGGGTACTTTATATTAAAAGTTAATGAAACCGAACCCACTGTTTTCTTCTGAAAATATTCGGTCTACAGGATCGTATTTCTTTGAAGTCTTGTACGAAATATTTTTCCATGAATTATTTTTCAAAGGATTCTTATACGTGTCGATAACTCAATTAACTAACTCACACTAATATTATAATAATGCGAAAGTTTGTCTGTGTGTGCGTGTGTGCGTATTTGTTACGTTTACGCCAAAACGGCTAAACGGATTTGCGTGAAATTCGGAATGGAGATAGCATCCGATGGAGATGGCTTATTTCCCGGAATAACATATTATAGGCTACTTCTTATGATCATCCAGGGTCCGCGGAAGTACTCCATGAAGGGGCAGGCAAAGAAAGAAACCTTCTTTGCCAGGTAATAAATTCAAAGGGGTGTTGCACCTCCTTTTGATTTTAGGGGAGGGCATTTGGCCCCCTCTGCCCCCCACTTCCATGGCCGCTGTCATCATCATCATCACCGGGGCGCAGCTAGTACACTTCCTACGATATAGATCACGCATATTACTACTCCCAAAAGACCTAACAAAACAAGAGCAAACTTTTTTCGTGTGCGTCTGTCTATGTCATGACAACCACTTTACTTTGGGGGGTAAGTACGTCCACCTGTAGTGTCCATTTGAACTTTTATCACTACAATTAAGATCTTAGAAACACCTACCTATATAATCATCATCATAATCAGCCTATGATTATCTATTGCTGGACATAGGCCTGTTCCTAGGCAGCACTGAGCCCCATTTTCAGCTATCCGCTTTGAACTGTCCTACATTATTGTCACGCCATCGAGTCTTAGGGCTTCCTTCCAAAATTCCCTTCATCCACATTCGTAATAAAAATTTCATTAAAAAAACTGTGAATACAGAAAAATAGTTCTATGAAAGCTCTCTTGATGCAAGATCTCAGAATATTCCGACCCCTTTATATTATTTTTATCTCGTACCTAGCTTCAAAGAAGGAGGTAAGGAGAAGGTGAATGAAATGTCGCGATGAATAGCATTTGTAGGATTTCCGGTACTCACAGAAGGAATTGAAAGGCTTAACACGTGTAATTTTAATTGAAAGGCGTTCAACAGAAAGACATTTGCTTTTGGAATCAATTAATGGAGAATACAAGATTTTCTATATTTTGCAACGAATTGAGTTAGTTTATCCAAAAACTGGAACAAGATTTCTTTCGTTACGCCACGAAGATAGGCTGCTCTACAGTTGGCCAGGATGGGCTATAAATGATGTTGATATGCTTAGTAAGTAACTATCTATTTTTTGAAGATATTTCGCTAAAGATTTTAGTCATCAGAATACAAATTGTTCTGATCTATTTTTTGAAGATATTTCGCTAAAGATTTTAGTCATCAGAATACAAATTGTTCTGTCATTTCATCTTTTATACGTTGACCGCATTGAGCTAATATCTAAAGAGTCAGAATCTCTAAGTGAAAACAGACAAAAAAAATGTTCGAGTGCCGTTGTACAGGTACATACCTATACGTGCATTATATAGTTCACAATTGTTCGAATTTAGACGTTATGTCGCTTGTAGCTTGTGTCTTATAGTAGTTCGAGTCATTCCAAAAGTCGGCACACTGTATGACGTGCGGCGAGTTGGCGCGGACATTTTTTTTGCACGTTTGTGACTCTATTGTTATTATAGCTCAATCGTTGACCGTTTTAATTTTCAAAAGAAGCTCCAATTACAAACTTTTGTTTTATTCTTGTTTGCGTTTCCGTTTCAATTCAAATATAATGAAAATGTATTGTTCAGTTAGGGAAAAGGGTCACAACGACTGACGTCCATTATTTTCATTCATAGGTATTGAGGCATCGTACGATGCCTCGGTATGTCGGATTGTTTGAAGAATAAAAGATTTCCGCTTATCCGGTTAGTTTCATGTAATAAACTTATTACCCAACCTACCTATTTCAGTACAAAATAATCTCACAAAATCTGTCATTTTTTGCGGGTAAAAAATTGTGTGTTAAAAAAACGTACTATGTTATTTTAAAATATATACCATATATTGTTTACAAATAATAAGAGGTTTTGTTGAATTCGAAGTGTAGACTACTTCTTGTAAGTCATTCTAGCATATTTTTTTTAAGTTTACAGTATTGTATAATCATTTTTTTTTTATAAACGTAAAAAAATTACATTACTGATAAGAACTCTCTTATTACGAACGTTCTAAAGAGTTCTTAAGGCTAGTTACTAGATAAAACCTGCCATAGGTAAAAATAGTATTATCATACTTACTATAAAGAACTTAATACATCATTATAAATCAAAAAGTCAATGTCAGAAATAAAAAATACAATAATAATAATGTCACATATTAAAGCCTTAAACTAAATAAATAACCCACCAGTAATCGTACCAGGTGCAAAGGTGCCCATAACGCTGGCCGCGTTGCCGCGTTGGATAGCAATGGCTAACCTTTGCACCATACATTATAAAATATATATTATACTATATACTAAGTATATATATTATATAATATAATATATATAGTATATATTCATATTTTTTTTCATCGGTCAGGATACATTGCCTTTGTTTTTTTTGTGTGTATTAGGCTAAGTAGTATTTGTAGTTTGTTGTAGTTATAAAGGTTTACGCCTAAAAAAAACAAATATATATTACTTACAATATTTTGTGCAAATCCGTTCAGCAATTACTTACCCCTTTTGACCGCCACGGCATAATTGCATCACCGTGCATTTGCAGGGACACTGAACAGTGGCCATGGTCAGATCAATCTAACAAACTGGTCTGACAACGGATTCCTAATGGCCGTGCGTTGCATTGTACGCCAAGCTTGGAGGATCTATCTCTCTGGCTGGGTATATAATCAAAGGGTTTAATTCACCCAGGTGAACAAAGTGGAATTTAAAGTCTCTTTATTTCACCTTGGACTTATTGCACCAAGAGTTTTTTTTTTTAACCATTAGACTTTTATTGTATAAATGTTTAATTTACATAAAACTGATTTAAATTTAAGTTGGCTTTGGTTTGAATGTTTTAATACATGTTGTATGTGAGTGATTAAATTCCACAATATTAATAGAAAAAGTCGCCCCTGTTCACCTGGGTGATTTAATTCCAAGGTGAACAGAGCACACCAAAAATATCGAAACAAATCACCCAGGTGATATCACCTAGGTGCAATGAGTCCGAGGTGAAATGAAGAGACTTTAAATTGACCTGGGTGAATTCACCCAGGCGAACAAAGTGTAATAAACAAATCAAAGACGCCAAGGCACCAAAAAACGTAGGTAATGATGAACTTCTTATGAAGTCGTGGCGCAGAAGCGACAATAATTTCCAACTTCCATAGTTCATATGTTCGCACGGGAGTAGCTTAGCTTTCACATGGCGAGTGGGGGGAGGGGAGGTCCGAGGATCCAAAAAATACAAAGATAAACTAGTTTTGGGGGAGAGGGGCCAACCAATGCAAGTAGCATGAAGACTATAATATATTTATCAAATTGTCGAAAAGCTGATGGTACTTCGTTCCCACCGGGTCAAAGTATGACACCCATTTTTTTAATTTTCGTCGGTTGTTAAGGGGTAGTTTTTGCCGGGTAACTTTCGTAAATGATCGCAATGATTGCGGCAATCGATGATTGTTATCAGCTTATCAGTAACTGCATTATTCAATAAACTCCTTATATTTTTAACGGTTTATCGAAGAATGTGAGCATTACTTATAAATAGCTCCACAATTACAATACAAAAACTGTGTTAACTGAAATGATGAACCGTACTAAATAAACTCTCCTTGCTCTTTATGTGAGAGTTAATAAGAGCTATTCAGTTCCTACGAGTAGGTATACAATATCTAAAGGTAGGTATAGGTATAGATAATACAGGCTAGGTCTTTATTAAATTGGTATTTCATTTGCTGGCAGAGAGAGACGTTGAAATTCTCAAATTCATTAGAGCGTTTATTTCATAGTAATAATATTTTGATAAGTAGAATTTAGACTACCTAGGACCAAACTAAAATATAGGTAAGCTTTTAGAAAACGCAAGGAAATTGTAATTCTTTAATTTGCTAATAGGTTTCACAAAACAGACGGTGGGTTTTTAAAGACCTTTTTTTCTATGGTTTGTTGTTCCATGTTTGTTGTTGGTCACCTAGGAGGATTCAGCTCTCTAACAATGTCACGTGTTGTTTGTTACCCTTAGCCAATGATCTTATTATGTTACACTTAGCTATTGTCTTATGCGTCACTGCTGATTTTAGCTCTTCTCTTCAGCGGGTCATCTTTTCTATCTTCACTTGTGTTCATCTCATTATACAGGGTTATAAGCTTCATTATCAGCCAGAAGACGTCCACTGCTGGACGAAGGACTCGCTTTTAATAAGGAGGGGTTGCCATAAACCCAGCGCTTAGCAGGTGGCTTGGTGCTCGCAGAATGCTCACCACCGTTAAACGACAAGACGCTACCCGTCCTCCGGTGGTTCTGGGTGAAGCTCTAGGACGTGCCCAGGTCCCATATAACTCAATATACCTATGTTATATTCTAGAAACCCTTTCTAAATCCGGTCAACAGAACCATCATATTTTTTCTATCAATTGACGAGACTAGCGAGACGTTCGCCTGGTGGTAAGCGTCACGCCTGCCCATAACAGAAGCAATGTACGAACACAATCCTGCGCCGCACCGCACTGCGCTCGTCACCCATCAGCCAGATTTAACATCTAATATCTCATATTAGATGTTAAATCTCTTCATACCCGGTATTTTTTCTGGTTACATTGCCCTTCAAACCGGAACACAATAATGCTTGCACACTACATGCTCATTACTTCAATAGGCTAGATGGTTTGATTGTCCTATTAAAATGTGGCCCATAAATATAGCTGATTAATGAAAAGAAAACGTAAATCTGATCAAAAATAAGCAACTTATAAGCATTTTAATATCATGCTAGACAGAGAGGCGAAACAGCAAATCGTGACGTCACTTCTCTGTACGCCATATAAATTCTATTCTGACAAGTAAGGCGTCACGTAATTTTTTGTTTTGTGGGAAAGGGACAGAGTTGTCTCTAACAAAAACTTTAAACGCTCATATATCAGAACATTATTAACCGATTTAAATTCTTTTTTCAATAAACATACTATATTTACATAAATTCTTTATCAAAGCTACTGGATTCAACGATATAAACATCAGTCATCTACCCTATTACTTACCCTGTATTCTTTCCAGGTTCTCCCCCGGTCTTCTGACCTTCGCCGCCGTGGTCACCGGCATCATAATGGTGGTTGGACTCTTCGGAAACCTGCTCACAGTCGTGGCACTACTCAAGTGTCCTAAAGTCAGAAATGTTGCTGCTGCGTTCATCATCAGGTAAACTTCGCACGAATATTATTTATCCCAATGTTTGTGTTGCATTGCGAAAGATGTTTTCGTAAACGCAACCTTCGACAAGAAGTGCATTCTATGAAGCGTTGTATCGGTGAAGGGTGTTTCGGCATATCGTACGGAACTCTAGCTAGTTGCTAGTGGCTGTTTATTTTAGTTTGTAATTTTTGGCGTAAACAATAAAGATTTCTATCTATCTAAATAGATCTTTGTTCTCTTGTTCCCGGGATTCGATCGTAAAGATCTAAACAGACTTTAATTAAATTTGGCTTGGAATTAGATAAGAATTAGCATTACAGGCACACTGTGTTTTTTTAGCTATGAGTTTGAGTTTTCTTCTCCGCATTTCTGCCGCTTGTCTCTAGGAAAATGTTCCAAGGCCACGCTATTTGTTCAAATTTATTTTCTACTGCGATCAATCGTTAGTCTAAAGCTGAATGAGATAGAGCCACATTTAGCGGAGCAAAATATATGGCAGTTACGCAGATTCGTGCGTCTCAATACGCGATACGCGATTATAGGCAGGTACTATTACAGTTTGAGTGGAAGGCACAGAAAAGCGAAAGCCCTACTTCTTAGGTAGAACGGCTGTCCAAACAATGTTGTAAAGCAATTGTATGGAAAACCGCTGTCGCCAGTTTCACACATAATTGCATAGAAATACGTCGAAAAAATGCAAATCATTGGTCGCGCATTTGAAGTAAAACGCTCGAAATGCCATTTTGCAACAGATTAAAACGAACTAATTACGATGCAATGTGGTTTGGTTTCCTATTCTCGGTTTAAAAACATGTATATTGGAAGAATTGTCATTAAGTCTAAATAGGCTTAATGCTAGTTAGCGCGGCCCGTCACATTTCCGTTCTATTCACTTCTCTCTTCAGTGGTGGAAGGTAGGTATAGCTCGTATTGGATGCTATTATATTATCGAGTACACTTACAAGAGTTCACGTGAAATTTCAGGTATGTTCCACAATAGACCTGCGTGAACCGTGATTAATGAGATTTCAGTGGAAATATAATAATTGTTACTGAGAGTGTGGAACAATCATAAATTCGCGTCTAAAGGACGGGAATTCAGGAATTTCAGAAATTAAATCTAAATCGTAGGCGCCTTTGTTATTAAAATAATTGTAATTTAGGTACATTGTCAGATGTGATTTATAATAGAACTGTGCGAGACACCCTTCATGTTGAATTTATGACCGACCAACTTAGAATTTATGACTCTAAGCAACCTAAATAACGATATTCATGTTTAGGGACGTACAATGTCAGCCATATATTTTACTACATTTACGATAATGCTCATGAAATCAGGCATTTATCCAGATACATTATCGTATTTCAGTCAAATTATCTGCAAGACTTTCTGCACGTAACAACGCGTCTGTTTTTGAGCCAAAGGGTTCTTTAAAAGGTCAATCTAGCGACACAAATTTCCCAACCAGTGATTAAGTACCCAGCCAGAGCTGAATCATCCATGCAGATTCCCAATACATCATTTGTTGAACATTTCATTGAATGCTTTGACTGAAATCAGAGATCTTTAGCTTATAATGCATATCTATAAGTATCTCTAGATGATGTCATCATCATTCATCATCAGCCTTTCTTTGTCCGCTGCTGGACATAGGCCTCCCCCAATCTCTAGATGATGTGAAATTAATTTATTTTCTCACTAAAAATATCAGCCAACATGATGGCTGATAGAGACAAGTGGAGAGACGTTGTCTGCTCCTAAACTGTAGAATGTCGTCGGTTATGATAAAATTCGTCTGGTCAAGATTCACTGCAATAACAATTCTTTGCAAAACTATAAAACCGGGTAACATAAGAGAGTCCGCCATCTTGCGGCGTCCGCGCTATTGTCTCTCGTAGGAATGGCCCACGTTGGTAGGACTGGGACGACTTTTTCAGTCGTTTCCCACATTTGCACCTAACACTACTTGAGACTTTCACATTCATAAAATCACTGCTTGCTTACTAACCAGCATATCCGCTTATTTTCCAGTTTATGCATAGCAGACTTCCTGTTCTGCGCTATGGTGCTCCCGTTCGCCATATCAGGGTTCTGGACGCGCACGTGGTCCCACGGGGGGGCATTGTGCCAGCTGGTGCCGTTCTTGCGGTACGGCAACGTCGGTGTCTCACTGCTTAGCATCGCCCTCATTACCTTAAACAGGTGAGTACCATGTCACTTGGACGTCATTTGGATATTTCAACGGGGCTGAAAGGCATTGAGGAAGAAAGGTTCTTGAGTGGCGACCACGTTTTTTTGTAGTGGTAGGACTCTACTGCAGAGTCCGCGTGGGGAAGTACCACACCTTTGTCAGTTATTTAACCGCCAAGCAGTAGTATGCAAGCATTACTGTGTTCCGGTTTGAAGTGCAATGTTACCAGATAAATTACTGGGTATGAACAGATTTAACATCTAATATCTCATGGTGAAGAGCGCAGTGCAGTGCGGAGCAGGATTGTGTTCGCAAGTTCAGAATTCTAGCACTGCTACTGTTAGTGACAGGCGTGACGCTTACCATCAGGCAAACGTCTTGTTTGTCTCGTCACTAGAATGAATAAAAACAAAAAAAAACAAAAACGTACCGACAGACGCAGCGTAGGAAGGCCTCCCACTAGGTGGACCGACGACATTGTGAAAGTCGCGGGCAACCAGTGGATGCAAATAGCAGGTTGTCGTACAGTATGGCGGTCTTAGGGGGAGGCCTTCGTTCAGCAGTGGACGTCTCGGGGCAAATGGTAAGAAGGCATTACTTTTTTAGGATGCCGCACCCAAAAGTGAAGTGTCGGTAACTTTCGTTCTAAGTTTTGTTTATATCAGACGAAATAGAAAAGAATTGCAGTGGACTGTGGCAGTGGGCCAGCCATATTTCCCGAAGAATTCATATTTTTTGGGGTTCTAGAGTGAAGGCTGATTTTATATGTAGATACTTATAGGCAAAAGTAGTGTAGAGCTCCCTGCGGCTGAATGGAGTAAGTTAAAGCGGCGCAATAACTGGGTGCGAAGAGCTGTCGACCGTGATCAGTACATGAGAGGCCAGCATTGGACTATTATTCTTAGCTAGTCTTTCTGTCTACCACGCCGACCTACGTATTTTTGAACAGTAGTCTCTACCTACATAGTGGATTTTACAACAAATATTGAAAAAAATAACAGGCTCATTCATGGTGCGATTATAGTACAAATTATAAAGCATAACAAGAAAATAGATAATAAAAATGCGGCCAAGAGCAAAATAACCAAAGAAAATATTAGGTCTTTACCTATGAAGTTGCCGTTTTGTATGGAATAAGTGAAAGTACTTCATTTCTTTAACTTTTTTATTTCTGTTATTCAAATTAATCACCCATGCAATACGTGCTTAAACGTACTTACCTATAGCTGAAAAACAGTTCCAGCTTAAAAAAAACATTATTTTCGCATAACAATTTGTCCAAATAGGGATTGGCGAGGTGGATAAATCTTTATTCAGGTTATATTCAATAAACGATGGACTCTTACCCTCTTCAACCTCAAAATGGGCCATCATAACACAACCCTTCCATTATCCAATATAAGTATCCATCTATCTACTTATGGACATAAAATAAATTATTCAATCGCTTCAAACCCAATTTGTGAAAATCTAGCGTCAATAAACGTTTAATATATTATGGGTAGATTATGTCGTAATCGTAATGTAATAATATTATTTTGCACAGAAATTTACGACAGGCTCTTTTTTTGCTATCTTTTACATAAAAGTTATAGTCAGGTGGGTAGGTACCCTATACGAGTATATGCCTTTGTAATAGAGTCTAGCATTATATGGCTGTGTTAGTGTGTGCCTACTGTGTAGACTCATTTCCTTTTATTTAATGTAATGGAGTGATGAGACGAGCGAGGCAATCGCCTGGTGGTAAGCGTCACGATTGGCCATAACAGTAGGAGAATTGTGAACTTGCGTACAAAATCCTGCGCCGCACTGCACCGCACATTATGTAATGCGTATACCATAGATAGTTCCTACTTCTATGACGTATCGTCGTCGTCGTCAGCCATAAGACGTCCGCTGCTGGACGAAGGCCTCCCAATAGAGGGGTGTTGCCATAATTCCCACGATTGGCAGGCGGCTTGGGGATCGCAGAATGCTCACCACCGTTAACCAAAAGGACGCTGCTTCCCGTCCTTCGGTGGGTCTGGTTGCAGTTTAAGGACATACCCAGGTCTATGACGTATACCTTTGATAAATCATATGATTTATCAAAGACGTATAGATACCTATAATATGTATTATTTATAAAATCACCGTGAACCGCACCGTGCATCGTGACTTTTATTTGTATGAAACGTGTTTCCACGCTTGGGTATTTCTATGTTATTAATGCAGACATGATTACAGAATGAAAAATTAAGACCACTGGCAGGCTTCCGGCTTCTGTAGCTTAATTGGCATAGCAGTCCGGACGGAAACCCGGAGATTAGTCGTATGCAGGTTCAAGTCTTGCCAGACGTCTTAATTTTTCATTCTGTCTATGCATTCATAGTTTTGGTGTTAATGATGTATTTTAATGAGACGGACAACACCTGATGGTAAAAACGTATTTATTTAATAAAGTAAACGCCATTAACTTGAGTCGAAAGCAAACTAACTTTTATTCAGATAATGTGGGTACCATTACATTAGTTCACATATATAATTAAGTAGGTAGGTATGACACAATATTAATATACAACATATCTCCACACACAAATCACTTCGGTATACCAATAATATCAGGCCACAAAGTAGGGTCTGGTATTTCAATTGTTTCCTCGTCCAGGGCAGTTTGGTCAAACCTGGTGCCTGGGTTGTCCGGACGATCCCATGATAGTCTTGTATCATCCACCGACACCGGACCCGCTTCCTCATAGCGTGTCGCTCTTGCTAGCATCTGGTCCACATGTCGGCGATGCAGTTCTCCACCTTCCGTTCTCACCCTGTATGAGCATGGGCCTTCTATGGCTTCCACTGAGCCCCTGTGCCACTTTCTCCCCGGTCCGTACATGTGTATTAGGACTGCTTGCCCAACTTGAAACTGCCTAGTCGGTGCTTTCTGAGCATTGGCTTCTATTTGAGTCTCTGCTCGTGTTGGCATGCTTTCTGGGTGTAATCTGGATATGGCAGTTCTATACTTACGGCCATTTAACATCTCTGCAGGGCTTTTATTTGTGGAGCTACTGGGTACTGTTCTCAAGTGGAACAGAACCTTAGCCATTTTTTCGCTCCATGGCATCGGTGAGCTCTCCCACTTCTTGAGCTTATTCTTAAAGCTTTGAATAGCTCTCTCCACTTGTCCATTTGTCGCTGGGTGATATGGTGGCGCGTACAAGTGCTTTATCCCATTCTTCTTTAAGAAATCATTAAATTCCGTCGAAATGAATGCTCTACCATTATCGGACACCAGCACTTCCGGGAGCCCCTGAGATGCGAATATCTTTCTTAACATGGTGATTACCGTTGCACTACTCACAGACGTCACAATCTCGGCCTCCAGCCACTTGCTATAACTATCAATCACGACGAAGAAAGTCTTTCCTTGGAATGGGCCTGCAAAGTCCACATGAATCCGACTCCAAGGCTTTTCAGTAGCTATCCAAGTCTGCGGATCTTTTGGCGGATTGTTCCTCACCAACTGGCACTGTTCACACTCCGCTACAATTCCCTCAATCTGTTTGTCCATGTCCACCCACCATACATACCCTCTAGCATAAGCTTTGGTTTGTACTGCGCCTGCATGTGGGGCATGTAACAATTAGCACCTTCTGTTGGAGGGATCTCGGCACAATGACCCTATTGCACCACAACAGACAGTCTTTACTCAGGGACAGGGCCTCTCTTCTGGTCCAGTACGGCTGGAGTACTGGATCAGTATTATGGCGTGGCCACCCATGCAGAACATTGAATAACACTTTCTGTAACAAAGGATCCTTCTTTGTTTCTGCTGCAATTTTTGTAGCATCCATCTCCCATCCATCTGGTCCATCTTCTAGCAACATCACCTCTCTTAAGGGCTCTTCACAGGCTCCTGCTGTTGTAGGTGCAGTCCACCTGCTCAAAGCATCTGCGTTGCCTATTAGCTTTCCAGACCTGTATTTCATGGTGTAGTCATAGCATCCCAGCTTTAACGACCATCTTAACATCCTTGGCGAAATTTGATCTGGAATAGGTTTCATACGATTAAATAGCCCTACCAGTGGTTTATGATCAGTGATGATACAAAATTTCCGCCCTGATAGGAAATCATGGAACTTAGTAAGCCCAAACATTATGGCCAATGCTTCCTTGTCAATCTGGCCATATCGTCTCTCATGTGGTTGCATCGTTCGCGATGCCATCATTACTGGTCGCTCTACCCCATCATCCATCACATGGGCAATGATAGCTCCCAACCCATAATCCGAAGAGTCGCAGATCAGCAACAGTTCTCTATTTAGGTCATACCCCACCAAAGTACGGTCCGACGAAATCAAGGCCTTGGCTTTTTCAAATGCGTTTTGTTCTTTCTCTGTCCATATCCACTGCCTTTTTGATTCCAGTAACCGGTACAAAGGTTCTAACAATGTTGCTTTGTCTGGTAGGAACTTTTCATAAAAGTTATATAACCCAAGGAAAGCCCGCAATGTCTCCTTGTTGGTTGGAGCTGGTTTCTCCTTAATCTCTTTTACCTTTGCCGGAGATGGGTGGAGCCCCTCAGCATCAATCATATGTCCAAGGAAAGTTATACTCTCCGATGCAAATACGCATTTCTTAACATTTAATCTAAAGGCCATTTGATTCAATTTGTGCAGTACTTCACGAAGTCTCTGGTTATGTTCTTCCATACTGTTTCCCATAATAGCCACATCATCCAGCAGGCAAGCCACTCCATCCATATCTGCAAGTGCTGCGGACATGACCCGTTGAAAGATTCCTGGGGCTGCACTCACACCAAATGCTAGACGATTCATTCTCATCAATCCTAGAGGAGTATTGAGTGTTAGGAGCTCTGCTGTGTCCTTGTCCACTTTCAGCTGTGTATACGCTTGCTTCAGATCTAATTTACTGAACACGCGTCCTCCACTCAACTTAACAAATGCTTCCTGTGATGTTGGAAGAGGATATGTGTCAACATCAATGGCCACATTCACCGTTGCTCGATAATCCCCACAAATCCGCAGTGTACCATCATCCTTCTTCACCACTCGTATCGGTGTGGCCCATTTAGAATACTTTACTGGAGTCAATACTCCGTCTTCAATCATCCGTTGAAGCTCTTCATTGACTTGTTGTTTCTGTGGAAATGGCACAGGCCGTGCTTTAAAAAATTTAGGCACAGCATCTGCCCGGACATGTAATGACACTTCTGGGCCATTGTACTTCCCAAGTCCCTCTTTGAATAAATCTGGAAACTCCTGCATTAGTGGTGTAATCTTATCTTCAGCCCAACACAGGCCTGCTACGGAAATATTTAGGGCTTCGAACCAGTTCCTCCCCAGCAAGCTTGGGGTATTTCTCATCACCACCAGGAGTTCACACTGTGCTTCTTTCTCACCCAGCACCACACGTACATGCAACAATCCCAGAACTTCCAGTGCCTCTCGAGTAACTGTAACCAACTTTACATTAGTGGGCGTCAATGGAGGTGGTACAGGCCATAGTTTCAAGTATGTAGATTTTGATATAATAGATCTTGATGCTCCTGAATCAATTTCCATCGCTACATTTGCCCCATCAATGTTTATTTCTGTTACTATAGGAGGTAGGTAATCACCAACCCCGCACATATATAGACCCATCATGTCTTCTTCAGTTCTGGAGTTATCTGAACTGCTCCCTACTGTTTCTTCTACTTGGTGTACTTTTGAAGCTTTCTTCTTACACACAGCTGCTATATGCCCCGCTTTCTTGCAGAAGTAGCACTTTGCAGCCGCAAATCGACAACGTTCATCCGCCCTATGTTGCCGACCACAGTGATTGCACCCCACCAATTTGATTTTACCAATTTCCATCAGTTCGGGGGCACTTGATTGAGTTTGCTTACATTCGGTGGCCTCCGGGTACAGATCGGGAAATATTGCTTGATAATTCAGACACATCTGCAGTGTCAACTCATAGGTTAAATCCTTTGTTTTCAGTAAATCCCTTCTCAACCGCTCATCCCGCACCCCTAGCACCAACCGATCTCTCAACTGACGTTCCAAATCAACAAATTTACATTTTGCTCCGAGTGTACTTATTGCGCCCACAAAATCTTGCACGCTTTCACCTTGTAACTGCGAGCGTCTATGAAATTTTCCCGCTTGCAATATTTCACTAACTTCCGGTTCATAGAATTGATCCAAAACAGCGATAATCTGCGATAACGGCACCGTTGTAGGGCGAGCGGGCACCACCAGCGACGCGATCAGTGCGAACGTCTCCTTCCCACATTGCGACAGGAACAGCGACCGCGCCTTGCTCAACGTTGTGTCGGCGTACCCCGCCGCGTCGAGTGCACACAACATCCGCTCTTTATAATCGCACCACTTGTCCGTTTTCGGGTTAAATTGCCCGGGAAACACAATATTTGCTACATTAGACGCCATTTCTTCGCCGAAATCAATTAATTTTCCAAGTCGCCAATAAAGTAAACGCCATTAACTTGAGTCGAAAGCAAACTAACTTTTATTCAGATAATGTGGGTACCATTACATTAGTTCACATATATAATTAAGTAGGTAGGTATGACACAATATTAATATACAACATTTAATTTCTTGTGTAAGTTTGGGAAACTTTTTTTGGGTAAGTAACTTACTTAAGGTAACTTTGGGTAACTCCTGGGTAACTTTGGTTCTATAGCTAATATCCTCGTTCCGGATTTTACCGCGCAAAGTAACTCCGAGCATAGCGCCCGTTGCGTGACTGAGTTTCTCCAAAAGGCCAGCAGCTGCCCGATAGCTCTCAGGGTTTGCAAGTTGAAGTGGCAATGGGCAGGCCACATTGCTCGAAGAACTGATAACCGATGATGAAAGAAAGGTTCTTGAGTGGCGAACACGACCCGAAAGACGCAGAGTAGGAAGGCCTCTCAGTAGGTGGACCGACCGACGACATTGTAAAAGTCGTGGCAACCTGTGGTTGCAAATGGCAGGTTGTCGTACAGTGTGGTGGTCTTAGGGGGAGGCCTTCGTTCAGCAGTGGACGTCTCCGGGCTGATAATGAGACCTGGACATGCCCAAAAATTGCGCCTAGAACCGCTGGAGGACGGGCATCAACGTCCTCTTGGTTAACGGTGGTGAGCATTCTGCGATCCCCAAGCAGCCTGCTAAGCGTGGGGATTGTGGTAACCTCTCCAATCTATCTTCGTACAGCAGTGGATGTATTCTGGCTAATAATGAAGGGCGACTGATTTGTGCACACGGTCACGCGTAATTTCGGTACTACCTAGTTGTTATCTACTAAATTATAATAAAAGCGTCGTAACATTAAGATTAGGGACGTGACAAGTATGACTTGATCCTTCATAGCCGTTATATCAGGCTATTCCGTCGATATATTACGAACAAGTGTTACGTGCTCAGTGCTGCCTTCCCTTCACGTAGATAGATACGTGACATACGCAATCCTATGTACTTCTGATATTATCTGGATAAGGCAGGATAATTGACAGTTGGAGTTAGGGCTAGTTGTTTTGCTCGGCAAGTAGGTATGTTGGAAAACTTGACATAGGTACCTACCAAGCTCAAACTTATTAGACGTGTCAGAAGTTTTAGAGCCTTAGAAATCGATTTGTTTGACTTTCTACAAATGAGGTCCCATCTATTGGAGGAGTGAGTTCTTTAGGCATAGAGGAGAGTAATATCTTTAGAACAAAAACGATCCACGTGATAAAAACCGCGCCTAATTATAGTACTATAGTTATTTCGTAAAGAAATAAACAAACATCTAACAAAAGTAAGTAAGTGCGTATAGGCTGAGTGACCAGCCCTAGTGTCAGAATTTATGTGCGAAGGCCTCTAACATGCTGACGGTTGTTGTTATATAAACTAGAACAAACAACCGGGACCAACAATTTAACGTGTCATCCGACCCACGGTAGCGCTCTGAAATAAAAGCCACTCACGGTCACTCATCCGAAGACTGACTGGACCGTCCGTTGCTTAAAATTGGTTAAAATTTAAAAAAAAAAAAAAATATTAAAATTGATCGTTTAGAATCACCCAGACAAGCTACGCCACGAGCGCTATAAACATCTTACTATCCCTAATCATGAATGTAGGTATGTTAGTATAAGTGGTACGTGTATATATCCCCACAATACCCCCAATAGTGATTTTGGCGTCTATAGTACGTTGATAGCTGGCTATATAAAGATATACGCGTAATCCGTTACGCGTATCCCTGTATACTTAACCCGAAAGGAGGTAATTTTTGTACTCATCATTGTAAACAACTTTTACTATGTCGTCTATGCCGGGGTTTTAGTCACACTACTGTCCTTGGTGGTAATTCAACTCACAATTAATAGGAGCGGTTTCTCATTATCCCCACGCTTGGCAGGCTTGGAGATCGCAGAATGCTCGCCACCGTTAACCGATAGGACGCTGTTGCTCGACCTCTGGTGGTTCTGGACATGCTCAGGTCGGTCCTTTAAGCAAAACTGAGCTGTAAAACAGTCTAGTATATTATAAATTGACGTGTAACTTTGGTATTATCAATAAACTATTTGTATTTGTAAATGCTTACCTAGGTATATTATTTGTATTCCAGGTACATAATGATAGCCCACCACAGCTGGTACGCGCGAGTGTACCGGAAGCACAACATCGCCCTGATGATCGTCTTCTCTTGGATGTTTTCCTATGGCATGCAGGTCCCAACACTAGTCGGAGTATGGGGTAAGAATCGATTACTTGAATGACGTCTATTTTCCAGTTATTTTGATTTAAAAACCAAACTACTAAACCAATTTTGATGACATTTCTATGGGACCAATCTGAAACTATAGGTAAGTATTCTTTTAAATGAAAAAAAGTGTATAAATAAGGGAAAAAACATTTTAAAAATAAGCATATTGTAACCGAATTGATAACCTCCTCCTTTTTTGGAGTCGGTTAAAATATGCACTACCTACTTTGTTGTCAAAGATGACGCATGTCAAAAATTGCACAGAGAGATGCTTAAATTTCGTCACTACTGTCACTAGTACCTAAATATTGCTAATTTAATTGTAATTTTTTTATATCTAATTTATCAGTATAGGTACAGAAATATAATACGTAAGTTTTCCTACCTACCCTTGGGTAATATAAAATACTACCGAACACAATGTAACTTGTTTATCTAGTGAGGTGTTCTTTGTACAAAGAACATCAATTTCTAAAGGTACCTACTTACTTACATTATACAGTACTTACTGAAAACAACGATAAAACTTTTAAACTATTGGGATCGGAAACTTTAGGGTCTCATGCTCATTGCCCGAGACTGAACTTGGAAACAACATTGCTTGTTGCCGGCCGATGAAATTCATCACTGTAAAGTATAGACAGGTATACTTACTGTACTGTTTTTTTTCTTAGTTGTTGGCATCGCACGTTGTGCATTCTGCCAGTGTCAAGTTTATGAATTTTTTTAGTTTTTTTTACTAAATTCAAGTCAAATATGTCATGAAATCACAGTCAGTTACACGAAATTAGTCATAGTCGAGTCCAAGTCATACCCTAGTAAAGTTGCCACAACTTTACTATGAGCTTCTACGGAGTTTTGAAAACAACACGAAAAGACACGTTTCACCACGTTATATCACTTGCCCACACTCGTGCATGTAATTCAACACTCAATTAATAAAACACCACCATTTTTTATCATTAATTCGCGTAAAAAAACACAAGATTAAGAAAATAATAGAATGCAACGACATGATTTTTCCGTGTTTCCGCCAAAAAACTTACTGTACTTTACAGGCAGCCGGCGCGGCGTGGGGATCGCAGAATTCTCACCACCGTTAACCGAGAGGACGCTGCTGCCCGTCCTCCGGTGGTTCTGGATGCAGTTTTATGATATATCCAGGTCCATCTTTCTTAATTATCACCTCATATTCCAGGTCAATTTGACTACGACCCTGAGCTGGGCACGTGTTCGATAGTGGTGGACAGCAACGGCCGCAGCGCCAAGACGGCTCTGTTTGTGATCGCGTTCATTGTACCAGCGCTGCTCATCCTTATCTGCTACGCGAGGATATTCTGGGTTGTGCACAGGTATGTTACCAATCATTATGGTTACATGTTACGGTTAGTGTAATAAATTGAGAACTATTAATAGTTACCGGTTTATACCGGGATACAGGTTAAGTCGACCTAGATCCTTTAGGGGGTTATAGTATACATCATTACTGACGGGTAATAAAATAAAAAAAATATACCAACATTAAAAAACAAAAAAAAACATTTAAAATCCGTAGTAATTAATTAGTAGTAATGTATTCCTTGGTCTAGAATGCAAAATAAAACGACAAGGTTTGGATAGGGGGTCCCATAGTCAAATCAGTCAATAATGATGTATACTAAAACCCCCTAAAGGATCTAGGTCGACTTAACCTGTAACCCTGTATTACTAATACAAACCAAGGAATAAGGTTAAAGTGAGTAATTCATTATTTTTATATGAACTACATAGGTACTAAATCGAAAAGAATTCACTTCATCCTGTCGCATTATCTCACAGACAAAGTTACTCACTCTCAAAGAAATATAATATGGAACAACCATAGAGGGTTTTTTTTCCATGATACTTTATGGAAGCTGGTTCTGTAGGGGTTAAAGTGGCTACTTTAGCCCCGCTACGCGGAGCGAAAGGAACCACTTCCTCCCCGCAGCGGCACGTAAAATCGTATACACATCACGGGAGCAGGTAAAGAAGCCTCAGATCTCATGTTTGTCACCCTCGGCTTCGCCTCGGGAGAGGTACATGCGATCTGAGCCATTCTTTACTTTTGCTCCCTAGTGAGTATGGTACTATTTTTCAAATCGGTTTATAAATGAAGGAGTTATGTACCTAGAAGTTGTTCCCATTGATTAGTAAAGACTTGATGAAATTATGGTTACATGTTACTCCAAATGACTTCCTTTCGGCTTGAAGTCTTGTGACTTGGACCTTAAAGAGAGAACGAAGCCACCAGACGTATTTTGGTTCTAAGCGATGTTTCTAGGATGTTTTAAAGATGCGAACGTATAGACACACTATCTACTTGCCTAAAGGTCAGAATCTAGCCAAGCACGATTTTCCGACAACTTAGTTAAATCACCCCTGAGCATCTCCTGAATTAACAATGAGGCAGGGTTAAACCTGGCCATAACATTTTTATCGCTTTAATAAATTCTGGAATCATTTCAGCGAAGTAGGTGTTATAATTTATGTTTGAACTTTGGTTGTATTGTAAGTTTAACCAAGTGATTAAAAACTTAAAATTTTAGATGAAAAATTAACCCCAATTGATTATGTTTCGAGTCGATATAATGTTTTAATCAAACCAAAGATAATAGGGTAGATGACTGATGTTTATATCGTTGAAACCAATAGCTTTGCTGAAGAATTTAAGAAAATGTAGTATGTATATTGAAAAAATAATTTAAATCGGTAAATAATGTTCTTATATATGAGCGTTTAAAGTTTTTGTTGTTTCCCACAAAATAAAAAATGACGTCACGCCTTACTTGTCAGAATAGAATTTATATGGCGTACAGAGAAGTGACGTCACGATTTGCTGTTTCTTCTCTCTGTCTAGCATGATCAGATTTTCATTTTCTAGATTTATGGGCCACATTTTAATAAGACAATAAAAAAACCAGTCATCTAGCCTATTAGAACAGGGCATGAGAAAGAACACACTATATATTTATTATCTATAGGAAGTTGGACCTGGGTATGTGCAAAGTGCAATTATTCCAAGGTGAAATAAGGAAACCATAATTTTACCATCATAATATAATATAGCCTCCGGTGGTTCTGGATGCAGTTTTAGGAAAATATATTGTCCATGTATCCATATATCCAGAATCACCGGAGGACGGGCAGCAACGTCTTCTCGGTTAACGGCGTGAAGTATTTTGCTAATCGTGGCGCCTCTAGCGTTAAGGGGTAGGCCTTCGTTCAGCAGCGGACGTCTTCTGGCTGATGATGATACCTAGGAAGTAGGGATCTCAATTTCTGTGCTACTCGTACCTAGGTAATATTATACCGTTAAATCGGATAAATAGTTAAAATTTCACATAAAACATTTCCTAGTAGGTAATATTTGTTATATATATAATATATCCTCTAATTTCACGACTAGGTAGGTATTCCTCCTCCAAAAGCACCCATCCACACTGAGACGGACAGGCCTTTGATTAGCCAACACTGATCACCCGCACCATCAAAATTCATGTTCGGACAAACTAAAAGCTCGTTCCATATTTCTCTTTTAGTTCCGAGCAAAGAATGCGAGAGCATCAAAGATCTCAACACACAAGTCCTGGGTCTCTGAACAACAGCACCGCAGACAAGAGGTCCACGATAAAGGACAATAGAGAAACCAAGGTGCGGCGGAACGAGTGGAGGATAACCAAGATGGTGCTAGCCATATTCCTCTCCTTCCTCGTGTGCTACCTACCGATCACTATCGCGAAGGTTGCTGATAATCACGTCCATTATCCTGGTAAGTCCCTGAAGGAAAACCTGTCACATGCGCGTGGTAGGAACAGGTCGCGTCATGTAAAAATAACGCTGGTGGTTAAGCTGCGCAGTAGGCGATTTATCGGTCTATTTGGTGGTATGAGGTGGTATCTCAAACCTCAGCAATAACCAATATACGAAGCTGCGAGCAAAAGGCTAATTAATAATTATTTAAAACAATAGGCATAGTACTTTTGTGCGCAAGTGTACCTTTTGGCAAGAGGGTACCTACGCCTTGTCTTGCCACCTCGAATATCGAAGTATCCTCGAGTATTTGTCGAAGCCACAGGGACCTAACCATAACAGTGTCATCAAATTGTTCAACAGCTCAAAACCTCAAGATTTTAGCTAAGTTTAATCAAAAAACCTGAGCCATTTCGAAGACGTAGGTTTACATGCTTTCTTTTAACGGCAAATAACGTTAAAGGCTTATAAGTTTATATCTGGGCCTCTATAGACCTTCGAATACTTCACCAATGACGAATTTACTAATCTTTCGGTCTCTTCCATTTCAGTTTTCCACGTGGCCGGTTACCTGCTCCTTTACGCGAGTGCATGCGTGAACCCTATCATCTACGTGATCATGAATGCTCAGTACCGAGCCGCGTACGCAGCGGCCCTGTGCTGCCCTCTGGCACGCCTCTCGGGCCTCACGAGCGGTGCGTATCCGTCCACACCTGGCCCAGCCACGCAGGCACCCAGACAAGAACGGACTCTTGCGTCTTATATCAGAAGCTGAAGGTTAGGCGATAAGCCTGGTGTTGGGTTTTGTGTTGTGTCGTGGCTTTCATTGTACATGCCTGATCATTATTCGTTCATTAAATGTTCCTACCCACGAGGTAAGAGCGGTTTATATCCGTCTAGCCTGGCTCAGTTGCGCAAGTAACCATGCAGGAAAGAACGGGTACCAGCGTCTTATATCAGACACTGAAGGCGAACCTGGGTGTTGGGTTTTGTGTTGTGTAATGGCTTTCACTGTATATTCCTGATTATTGTTGCTTCCCTGTACACCTGACCCTATCACGCTGGCAAGGAAGAAGAGATACTTCATCATTATATTATAAATGGCTGAACATTGCTGGCGTGAACTGAACGTTGCGCCTGGTGTTAGGTTTTTATTGTATCATGGCTTTTGTATTATCCTGCCGTTGTTCGTCCAGCAAATGTTGCTTCCCGCAAGCAGCATCCAAAAGGAGAGGACCTATTTATTACCTTATCGACGACATTGACTTTAGTTACATAATTTTTATGTTCTTCTCAGTCTGATTTTCGTATTTTACGTTTATTCACTGCCTAGTGTAGACCATAGGAACCTACCTAATAACGTTCCTTCATAAAGTCATACAAAGCTTTTGATGCTGTTTCATGATCTGCTCTGCAACAATTAACTAGTCCGACATTCTTTTTAGAGAAATGGAACGAGCGTCACGGTTACAGCTTCAGCAACACGCGAACAGCGCTCAGCCAAGTGTCACTGGGGGAATCGAGAGCCGACCCTCGGGGCTCCCCGGGGACCCCGGCCGGCAATGGCGGAAAGTAGACCGACCCACTAAGCAAGACTCCAGAACCTACGGACCATACAGAAGCAGCTCGCACATTGGACCGACCTCCCAAATCTTCAAAACGAGCTCTCAACGTTTAGGACCTAAATTTAACAGTTCCCAAAATCTCGGAGCGTCGAGTAATTCCCAGGCTTACAGCTCGCACTTAGGAGTTTCGCAAATGGCTCCAAGTTCTCTCAGAACCAAGTCTCAGACATTAAGTCCCAATGTGAGGCTTTCGGAGATTTGTCAGCGACCTGGAAAGATGGGATCTCAGCAGAATGTCAAGGTCACGAGGTTTCATTTAGAGCGCGACCGACAAACGAAGTTGTAGCTAGCTTGTTGTTCGATACTAAGACAATGCCAAAGAATTTCTCGTACTCGATACAAGACTTATTTATACCAAAATTTAAGTATTAAGTAATAACGTTTATGATCTTATACAATGTGCTATACGGTGAGATTAACGTGATACTAAGAAATCTGGTGTTTATAGAGGTTCTCAATTTTCTGATTTCAGCATTTCTCAAAAACTTTTCCTCGCCACAGGCACATAGCGCCGATGACGATAATTAATAAATACTGGGCGAACCTTAACACTCGTCCCGCAAACCCTCAGCACTGTTACACAGTAGATGTATCAAGATACCTTGGTAAAGATTTTCATAATCTCACCATAAAAGTATACACGTAAAATTAACGTCTTTAATGTAGGTATATTTTAAATATTTAAATAATAGTATTAACAGTCTACTTAATAAGTATAATCCCTATTTAACTTCTCATTAGTCTCTAGGGCACAAAAGTATTCCGTCCTACTATCGAACGACAAGTTGGTCCGCCTACTCGCAAAGCTGAAAATTGAAAAGGTGCTTTCACTCTAACAGGGTTAGGTAGATCTGCTATAAAAACCTTAAAGAGCCTTAAAGAGGTAACTCTATTTATAATTATGAACTTATAACTTATAACTCTACTTATAATTATGAACTTATAACTTATAGTTATAACTCTTCGTGGGAAACCATTAAAAAAATTAAGGAATAACAGGTTTTTAATGTTCGGTTTCATCTTTTCGGTTTCAAAATGGGATTAAATCGTTTCAGGGTATTTGCCACCAGTTTTGTTTAAACCTTTTATATATCGGTATTCTAAATATTTAATCCTAGGGTAGATACCAAGAGTGCTTACATTCCATTTTAATTTAATTATAATAAGTGTTTTTATTTTACACCGAGAACCAAAGACGTTTTGATATTAATTGTTATTAAGTATCAAGGTTAATACGTTTGTAGATATAATAATGTAATAATGTGTAACTCTAAGTCTATTTTAAATTAATATTTTTGCAAGAAAAATCAACTCGATCATCATAAAATATTGTATTAATTTTATCATCGATAAGATTTTAAGTATATGATAAGTAGGTAGGTAGGGTAGGGATAAGATAAAGATAAAGATAAAGATCATTTATTTGCATACAACATGGTTGGTTTGTACATATACAATTTGTGCACAAAAGATGTCAAATATAAAAGTGTCTTACAGAGCTAGCATGTTGTGCCGATTAGGCGTACAAATGTCAAATAGATGGCACTATGCTCGTCAAAAATAAGAATAATTATGAAAAAAAATATTAAATTATAATAATAAGTATAAAATGAACTGAAAATTAACAAAAACAAATTATAATGTCAAAATATAGTCAAAATAAAAATAAAATACCAATGTCTTAATAGTGAAATACCAAATGTCAAAAAAATCCATGCTTATTAAAATTTGTCATTTAAAAAGTCATTAATTGTATAATAGCATTTTTCCAATAATAATATCTTCAATTTATTCCTGAATAGGTTGGTATTATGTTCCCTTATAGATTTTGGTATCTTATTGTAGATAAGAGGTCCCATGCACACTATGTTGTTTTGCATCAGGGCTGTCCTTCCTTTATGGACGCGCCGTTTGTCTTGGTCGCGTCGATGCCTAGTTACAGTGTCAGACAGCGTAGGGAATCGCTCTCGGTTTGTTTTTACAAACAAAGCTGTCTCCAGGATGTATAGGCACGAAAGCGTAAGAATTTTGTGTTTTTTAAAATATGGTTTACAGCTATCTCTTTTTTGAGCTTAAACATAGCACGAATACAGCGTTTCTGTCTTCTAAATATAATAGTTTTATTTGTTGAGTTCCCCCAAAAAATAATACCATACCTCAAAATGGATTCGACTAGGCCATAGTAGGCTGTAAGTAAAGAACCTGTATTTATAGTATGAGCTAGCTGGCTTAAGGCATATGCTTGACTGCTTATTCTCTTCGAAAGATTCTCTACATGCGGCTTCCAATTTAATTTATTGTCAATAGTAAGACCGAGAAATTTTGCACTTACTACTTCTTTTATTGATATATTATCACATGCTAAGGTAATATTAAATTTGCTAGGCCCTCTTTGTCTAAAGTGCATGATATTTGTTTTACTTAAGTTTATTTTTAAATTATTTTTGTCTAGCCATGATACAACTGATGTCAAGGAATTATTAATGTCATTTTATTTTAATTTGTAGGGAGTAGGGACATTGAAATTAAAATGTTATTACCTACCTATATGGTTGTGTTTGTTAGTTGCCTTATCTAAATGATTAAATATAATATATTATAATAATATTTAAGTGCCTTTATTAATATTAATTAAGAAACTCTGGCGCTAAACTTAGCACTGGTGAATTTTATTTCATTTAATATGGCGTTGTATGAAATGTGTTTACAATGTAAATAATAAAAATAAAGTACCTATGAATGTTATTATGCTTAATGAAATAAAAGACGAGAATTCCAAACTATAATAAGTTTTAGTTTATGTTTTGTCTAAAATGCTACTATAATATATATAATAGGACACAAAAACGAAACGAATGCGTCTATATACACCCTGAACGCCAATATAACAATAGAGGAGAGTAACCAAATATGGGCTACCATTTTGTTTTTGCCTCAAAAATAAAAAACTATCAAAAAATTAACCATTTATTGACGTCAAAATAATCACACATACATTTTTAAAGAGCTAAGTAACAATCTTATGTTCTTAATATTAAAATATATTATTAATTTGAGCATTAAACAAAATATCAAAATAGACGCTAAATATGGAACAGGTACTTAAATATGGGCTACAAATAGAAACTTATAATATCTTGTACGAAAATAAAAATTATAAATATTTATCTTATAAGAGATCAAATTACTTTGGAAGATGGAAGAAATCACATAATTTACTTACAAAATTCACATATCCAGGTGTCAAACTCTGGCCCAGCACAGTCATTATGTGCCCAGAGCTGACACATTAAACATCTGACCCACAGTTCTCCTGCTGTGTTTTCGGAAAAAAGTTCCTGACAAAACATACACGCTGCATCGGCAGTGTCAGGAGCCTCTCTTCCTATAGGCGCATCTGGTTCACTATCTGAATCAAATTGGATATCTTCTTCACCTTCACTTTCGTCCCTGCACCCTCATCATGGACGTTCGTGATTCTGATTCCGAGCGTGCGCGAGCAGGAGGGCGCATGGTGCGAGTGGGTTGGTACGAGCAGGATGGCATGCTATCGCAATCGGAATCGCGAACGTCCATGATAAGGGTGCTGGTCTTGGCTTTCTTATTTCCTATACTTCTTTTCTTCTGCTTGGGTTTCTTATCTTTTGTTTTATTTTCTTTTTCAATTTTCTTCTTATTTGTTTCAATAAGGTCATTTTTATATGGAGACGAAGTTATAACCGAGGCCACAGCAGCTCTTCTACCTCTATTAGATGTCTTTCTGACTAAATATGGGCTAGCCCATATTAAGGACCATAGTCATAGCCCATATTCGAAATTCTTTACTAAAATCAACTTGATCGTGTACTTTACAAATCATATACAGCAAGCAATAAATCGACCGAAAATCATAAAATTAAACTTATATTCTGCAATAAAACACATAGTTAAAATATTTAGACCTAATTTTCATTAATTAAATAACACATTGATACGTACCGCAGAATTTTTTTTGACAGCAGCAACACAAGTATGGTCAACACTGGCGACAGCTCACGCGCGACTGACGAGAATGAGTGAGTGCGATGTTAGAGCGAATGAATGCGATAGACGATCGTCGTTTGTTGCATCTTTCGATTGTAGGTTTTCGAGAATTGTGACTAGCCCATATTAAAGCACTAGCCCACATTTAGTTACTCTCCTCTAGTAGCTCTATTCGGCAAAATAAGGAGGCAAGTATTTAACACCATTGATTACCAACCGAAGCACCATAATTATGGAACCACCTGTCGGGAGTTACCCATTCAAGTTTTTTTTTTTAATCGGTCCACAATATAGACGGAGAAATCTGTAAACATACATTTAAAAAAACATACATACCTACCTCGAACATAGAACCTCCTCCTTTTTTGAAGTCGATTAACAAGTCAATAAGTAAAACCACATTCAATAAACAAGAAGTGAATAAAGCAAAATAATTTGGAGTTTTGGCGGGAACACGGAAAAATCATGTCGTTGCATTCTATTATTTTCTTTAACTTGTGTTTTTTCGCGAATTAATGATTAAAAATGGTGGTGTTTTATTCATTGAGTGTTGAATTACGTGCACGAGTGTGGGCAAGTGATATAATGTGGTGGAGCATGTCTTTTCGTGTTGTTTCCAAATCTCCGTAGAAGCTCATAGTAAAGTCGCCACAACTTTACTAGGGCATGACTTGGACTCGACTATGATTAACTTCGTGTGACTGACTGTGATTTCATGACATATTTGACTTGGTTTTAGTAAAAAACTTGCAAAATCATTAACGTGACACTGGCAGAATGCACAACGTGCGATGCCAATAACTAAGAAAAAAAAAAAAGCAAAATAAAAAAATTTACTCAGTTCAATTAAATTGGTCCTTTGAGCACAGAAGAAAGAACGTGGGCACTTCGATTCGCATTGATTGAAAACTTAGATTGAAAATTATAGTGCATGGTACCACAGGTAAAATGTATGAAAACATCGTAAGGAGATATCATTCGGTGAATGAAAACTTCGTAAGGAGATTACGATTAGGAATTACTTGGAGGATCTAGCTATCTTTATAATCAAAGATTTGATAAGTTAAAACTTGAAAAAACACTATTTATTCTTGGCAAAATGCACAAAGTGTGATGCCAAAATTAATAAAAAGTGAGATTTGTAAATTTGGCGGAAACGCGAAAAACCGTGTTGCTGCATTGTAGTATATTCCAAAACTTGTTTTTCGAGTATATGCATATTTCATCCCGTCCCTAATAATTAAGGTACTCTTTTTTTGGCGACTTATAACTACTTCATATTTAGTATGAAATTCTTAACTTTCTGGCAGCTCCTTAAAAATGTTTAGCCACTTCTTGTCTTCCTTGGTCTTACCGACTACGCAACAAAGAATTTGAGTTTGAGTTGAGGAAATCAATCAAATAAATCAAAACATAGCAAAGTTGGACAGTGCTGCCAAGTTAGCCACTTCTTGGCTAGATCTGGCAACTTTTAACGTTACCTTAGCCACAAAAAAAAATTTGGGGCTAAAAATTTTTGCCACAACTTTAGCAACTACAATAAACTCGCTATCAAAGACTTAGGAACAGACATAGCACACGGGACACGATTATCTAAGTTCGAAATATCTAATGATTTTCTCAAAGAGTATGCTCAAAAGTTGTGAAGGTGAGGAATCAAATCCTTTAAAACTGCTGAATACATTGACATCGCTTATATTATCAGCCACTCATTCACTCTCACTCATCAGCCAGAAAACTTCCACTGCTGGACGAACGCCTCCCCCTTAATAGGGGGGCATAATATTATCAACCAGCTACACTAAATTAGCTACACTTAATTTTCCGCGAACCGGAAGACGCAGCGTAGGCGCGGCCTCCCACTAGGTGGACAAACCAAATTGTAATAGCCGCGGGCAACTGGTAAATGCAAATGGCAGGTTGTCGTACAGTGTGGCGGTCTAAGGGGGAGGCCTTCGTTCAACAGTGGACATTTCCAGGCTGACGATGATGACACTCAGAAAAAAACTAGCTGCGCCCCGCTGTTTTGCCCGCGTGATGATGTTGATGATGACGACAAAAGTAACCTATCATCATCGGGCAGAAGACGTCCACTGCTGAACGATGACCTCCCCCTTAGTACTTAGTAACCTATACTAATAGGTATATTGTTCCAGGAAATAATCTATCTCTATTCCGAGTTTCATCCAAATCAGTTTAGCTGTTCTGGCGTGAATATGAATATGGTGTGAAATGTAGCGTAGTATTCGTAGTATTAATATTTTTCACAATGAACATTTCTAAAAGCGAAATTAATCAAAACAATGGCAATGCAATTTGACTTGTGAAATGTTAGTCCTTCTGTTTTCGCCTCAGAGCGGCTTTTACAGCCTAAAATACTGCAACCACCAGGCAACCACCCATCACCCTACACACTGTTTTTTTCTATAATACTCGTACAAGGTTTAGCTTAGATAAAAGTGTTTTTTTCATTTTCACATGAATATTGAAAGATCAAACGAACTCGTGTTTTGGCAGCTTCAATGACAGGACAGATCAGTCGGATGCTGCCAAACAAAATAACCCGGCCACGGTGATAAGGACGCAAAACATTGTTTTCACCTCTTTTTCGCTTTGTGCTAAATGTAAAGCGCTATCCTTGTCATCCATGAATTACGTCATCACATTACCATTCTCCTAATATAATATTTCTCTGAGTGACTATCGGCCTTACTTAAAAAAAACTGTTCAACCGTTAGTCACTACTTAAGATGCTCTGCCATCTTCTCTCTGACGTGAAGTTGCACGTTTTAGAAAAGGACAGAGAAGTTTAAGCAGTGACTAAGAGAATCGAGATTATTTTAGGTAAGGCCGTATATTTATAAGTTTGACCGGCGTTTTTTTAATTCTTGGCCATGGATACAAGTCCCTAAGATGTTCGCCTGGTGGCACGCCTGCCCATAACAGTAGGTGAACTTGCGAATACAATCCTGCGCCTGTCACCATGCGATATTAGATGTTAAAGTAAAGTCGCCACCTCTTTACTAGGGCATGACTTGCACTTTACTGTTACTATTTTTTTGTGACTGATTATATTTATGATTTTATGACTTATTTGATTTGATACTATTTTTATTTATTTATGACTTTTGCTGTTGGCCTCAAACGGCCTCTACAGCGTCACCGGACTTTAGGCAAACGCAAATGGCGCTAGACCTAGTTTAGGTTATAGGCGACTAGCTCAAGGGCACCTCAGACGGTACGAACCTCGGCTTGTCCGACGCCGGGAATGGGGTTAGACTTTCCGTGGCACCCCAGAAGGGGTGTGCCCTGGGGCCCTAGTAGGTTGATCTGGTTGACTATTTGGAAAGAATATAATCGATGTTATAACAGATCTGGGGAGTCCTCGACCTTGCCGTCGAGGTCGGTTTGTGTTTGTGTGCTTTTGGTAACTGGCGCCTTTACCCAAAACGGAGTAGGTACTTTGCTAGGAATGGTCAGATCGGGCGAGCCCAGCGCTCGTGCCGCCCGCGCCTAGGTGATGATGGCGATGGGGTCGTCCGGGTCGCCCAAGATGTGCCTGGGGCGTCTATGGAAGGGAGGTGGATCTGCCGTATCTGTCGTATAATTCGAGGCTTATGAGTGGATTGGGATGGTGACGGGCCGCATCGAAATAGAGCGGTGCGAAGCGTGATTTTTGTACTGTCGGATAGAGGAGAGTTTGAAATAACAGTGCAGGTCAGCGTTCCGCATGAACCAGCTAGCGCCGACTGCTCTGCGGATGAATCTATTTTGTATGATTTGAAGTTTCTCTAGGTCTATGCTGTAGGCGTGGGCAAACGCCACGGGGGCGTACGTCATGAAAGGGCGAATACAAGTTTTGTAGATTGTGATCTTATTCTTAAGGGACAGTTTACTACGCTCGTTGAGTAGGGGAGTGAGCCAGCCTAAGATCCTTGAAAACTTGAAATTTAATTACTTAACACTGGCAGAATACACAAAGTGCGATGCCAAAAACGACGAGAAAGTAAAAAGCCTTTCACGTCATGTCATGTCACTGTCAATGTGTCAAACAAGAAAAAAAAAACAGAAGTATGAAGTGACAATGGCCGCCTGCGTTGCTCGTTGAAATGTTTTTGCATTTTAATGGATATCTGTAAAACGATTTGCAATAAGTTACTGATTTTCGTTACAGTCATTGTAATTATTGTGTTGTGATATAATTATCAGCTCTAAATTTGTGTCATAGTTGTAAATACAAACATATAAAAATGGATGTGGTCGGAAGCGAAATCGGTCAGAAGATGCGGGTAATTAGATCCAAAACATAAATAAATTCTATTCATATTTACGTAATTATTTAAAGATATGGCTATAACATTACCTTGCTCTTGGAAAACAACTTGGAAATAGTTTTTAGAATACCAAATACAACGATATATTAGGCAGTTTTTGTTGCTCCATTTGTGTCGCCTAACCAACGGACGTTCGAATATTGATTGAAAACACTTCTATTTACAGTCGGCGATCAAGGCTAAGCTGACTGAGCTGGGGTGCTATGTCGGTAAGTAATCAATTCAAATCTAGGTAATCAACATCATCATCATTGGCTTTCCATCCTCATAATAATTTAGAGAGTTATTAACCTTACAGACTTTGTACATTTAAAAATAAATATATAAGGATGCATACCGATTTATTTTGTCTGTGCTTACATAATATAAAAACCATGTCTATTGACTTGGTAAACATTAATGACTTGACTGTGACTACAGTCATCAACATTAAGTTTAACACCACTGATGTGTCACCGACTCAGACACTAAGCTTGTGTGTTCTTTATAAGCAACTACTTAGCTGCGCCCCGCAGTCATCACCTGTGTGATGATAAAAAACCAAGATGATGATGATGATAAAAAGTAGCCTATTTGTTATTCCGCAAAATAAGCTATGTCAATAGGGTAGATGACTGATGTTTATATTGTTGAAACCAATAGCTTTGATGAAGAATTTAAGGAAATATAGTATGTTTATTGAAAAAAATATTCAAATCGGTTAATAATGTTCTGATATATGAGCATTTAAAGTTTTTGTTAGAGACAACTCTGTCCCTTTCCCACAAAACAAAAAATGACGTCACGCCTTACTTGTCAGAATAAAATTTATATGGCGTACAGAGAAGTGACGTCACAATTTGCTGTTTCGCCTCTCTGTCTAGCATGATATTAAAATGCTTATAAGTTGCTTATTTTTGATCAGATTTTCATTTTCTTTTCATTAATCTGCTATATTTATGGGCTACATTTTAATAGGACAATAAAAAAAACCAGTCATCTAGCCTATTATAAGTTTCACACACATCTGTTCAGCTGTTTTGGCATGAAGAAGCAACAAACGCACACACGCAAACACCAGACAACCGTTTGCATTTATAATATTAATAAATATGATGTGAGCTTGTATAGGTATTTGACTTGTTATTACACTATAATTTTTTTATTATATTTTTTTTATTTATTCAGTACAATTTGTACATACATTATTACATCATAAGTAGTACCGAAAAACCACCATGGTTTGTCTCGGCACCAATCACATCGCGCTGTCAAATAAATACATTGTTTACCCTTACAACAACATACCAATATACTATAATGCTGGCCGCGACAAGCCCAAAGTGAAGTTACCTTCAGTTTGGATCTGGCGTGGCGGAGTTGGTTCGCACCAACAGGTATAGGTGTTGGTGTTGGTGGTGTTGGTGTTGGTGGTGGTCGTGGTGGTGTGGTGTTGGTGGTGTTGGTGGTGTTGGGTGTTGGTGGTATAGGTAAATGTAATTCTACACTGATGATCACTGAAACATTTATGTATAGGTACAGTACAATGTACTTACTTTTTTACATTATAAATAAGTCATGGTAAATAGGTAACTAAGTCTGTCTTATTTGCATACTTATATTATGTTTGTTGGTTTTTTATGACAGCTGAATTTATTTTAGTAAAATTGCATGTTGCTTGCACTATCCAAAGCTAAAAAAGTATTATATTTCAGATGATGAGCTCCCAGACTATGTGATGGTGATGGTGGCCAATAAGCGCACCCGAGCTCAGATGGAAGATGACCTGCAGCTGTTCCTTGGAGACAACACGGAGCTGTTTGTCAACTGGCTGCATCAGGTGTTGAAGAAACTACAGGAGGTCACAGTTGCAGCGCCCAGTATGTATTCAGATTTTTTGATTATTAATTTAGTATGTTTATAAAATCCTATCGTCCTGCCCCTATTTCACTGTAGCACTATTGGACCGGGGTATATCCTAAAACTGCATCCTTAACCACCGGAGTATGGGCAGCACCGTCCTCTCGTTAACGGTGGTAACACTACAATCCCCAAGCTGCCTGTCAAGCGTGGGGATTATGGCAACCCCTCCGTAGTAAGGGGGACGCCTTCGTCCAGTAGTGGATGTCTTATGGCTGGGGATGACTATTGGCACAGTGTTACAAAATGTGTAGTGTGTGTTTACAAAATAATATAACTATGAAGGAGCGTGAGCGTCAAAATCAGATTGCTTTATAATGATGTCTGATATTGATGCAAGTTTAGCTCTCACAACTGACTGCCTCTGTCAATTGTTAGAGATCTGTTGATAAATTCCAAGGGTCAAAATAATTAAGATGATTATAGTTTTCATAGTTTATAGTTCAGAATCATGTTCTAGATAGGATAAGGCAGGAAGATGACGATGCATGTTTCTAAGGTACAATATTGACATTTAATTAAACTAAGTCTTAATAAACAAAATCTACAATCTCCTACAAAATCGCCAAACGCACCAAACGTAGAGATAAATAAGACCACTAACAAGCCCAAAATGAGTAGAACTAACTATTTCGACAAAACGAGATCATTTTCATTTAGCAGAACTACCAGCATGGATTAGCAATCAAAGAACACCAGCAGCAAACGGAAAACTAAAAAGTCACAAACTGAAATGAACAAAACAAGAAAAGGTCCCAACCAGGCTGGTCACCTTGGGACGTCAGACCACCACCCTCTAGAGGACGAACTGCAAGCAGATAAGACACTCAAACCTAAACATCTACCAAATACTACGAAAAGAAAATACAAAAATAAACTAATTATAGCAACTCTAAGTGTGGCGTCTTCTAGAGGAGGCCTATGTCCAGAGAGGACAACCTGATGGGGAAACTTGTGCTGGTGTTATAAAGTAATAAACAAATATTAAATAATGTATTATAGGAACTAGTACCTAATACTGTAATAGTTGCAAAAATTTCAGAAAACAAAGGCTATTTTTATTTATTTATTTTTATTAAGTCTTAATAAACCGTAAAGGATATCCTCCAACTCAATCGTAAGAAGGAGCGTCCAGACACAACGGCTGTGTTTTGTCTGAATAATCCATCCCAACGATAATTTTTATTTTTGTTTAGTTTTTTGTGAAATATTGTGCCGTGCGTCTTGTTATTGAATTTTTCTGTGTACACATACTTTGGGTTTCAATCCAGTTCAGTACTTTGTTCTATTTATTTAGTAAGAAATCGATTGTTATCTGTTTTGTGTATCTTAAATAAATAAATAAATAAAGAATTTAACTGGGTGTACATAGTTTACTCTACTAAAACTGAGACCCTGTTGTTTTTAGTCATGATTTTCTTTAGGCAATCATTGGATATATAAATAATAGCATTAATATTCTCCCCTAAGAAAATCATATCAATCAAAAGACTTTGTGATAGTAACATATCATTCCAGGCAGTATAACACTAACTGTTACTACTATATTTCAGAGCTTTTAGAACCAGAGAAAGTGAAAGAAAAGGAAAAATCCCACTCCAAAGAGAAAAAGGCAAAAGAGAAAAAATCAAAAGACAAGCCCAAGAAGAGTAACTTGAAAAAAGCTAAGAAAAAGGAGAAAGAAAAAGAAAAGTCACTGCGCAAGAAAGAACAAAAGAAAGCTCACAAAAAGAAGAAGGCCAAAGATCAGATGATTCGTCCCAACATTCCTCCTTTGTTAATGAATATGGAAAAAGAATCAGAGCCATCAATTACTGACGTATTTGCTGGGCAGATTTTGAAGAATCATGGAATTTTGATAGAGAGTGTAAAAGAAGACCCAATAGAAATTAAACCTACATTAAACGTTCCGGAAGCTAAAAGACCTATACTTCCTATAATAGATCCAGCAACTATTCTCGCCACACCTTCTGAAACGAAAACAGCAGAAGTAACAGAAGAAAGGAGAACTAGCGTTTCTTCTGGTTCTGCTCCGAGAGACAATCAATTGAAAGAGATGAATGAAATTGAAGCTAAAATCCAAGGGCTAAGACAGAAATTGGCAGAGCAATTGGATTCTATGTCAGAGGACGAAGATTTTTTGAATATTAGAACTGAGGCAGAAGAACTAATGAATGACTTTGCAGAGGATGTCTTTCAGGTAAATTGGATCTTTGAAAAATAATGTATTCTCGTACGTCTTTCTCGTTTGCGAGGGGAAAAAAGAGTGGATAGACGTTTGTCACGGCAACTCAACGCTGGCTTTGAATTCCTAATAAAGGTTAGGTATGTTTTTTCCTTATCTGACTAAATTTGTAAACAACAATGGCGGCTTTACGACCAATCATAGCCATTTGTCAGAAAACAAAGAGCTGTCGTTGGTTCGAATTCGCCATAGTTGTTTACAAATTGAGTCACCTAAAAAACGAAGTCTAATTGCAGTTATGCTGCCATCTATTAAATTGGTTTAAAAATATTTTTTTACATAGCAAGTCTTGAGATCAATAAAGAAATTTCCTGATGGTCAGAAATAAAGTTACCCCTACCATTGCAACAATATCCAGAAATTTAATTACCAAAAAATGTGAGGTTTGCATTGGCAGCATTGCATTGAGTGCAAGTTATGGCTACTTTATGACTTGATGGTAGACCTCATTCATGTCATTTCTTTTTGTCAATGTGTTGTGTGTGCACACAACTGCTAGGCAACAGAATATGTGATATCTACTGTGGTAGTAGCTACTTAGCGACCTATAAACAAGACGTACCACAAAGTTGACCCATTGTTGTTTCGCAATAAATAAAAAAAACATTCTATGAGTATATCTTTTTTATTACAGGAAATATCGGAACAAACTCCAGTTGTGTCTACTCCCCCAACTGTGGCAAATTCTCCTAACCCACCCCCTCTGTCCCCGAAACCCATAACCCCAAAAGAACCTATAGAAACTCTGCCCCAAATAGAGTTAAATCTCCCTAAACGACCTATTAGGGAAAGACTGGGGGCAAGAGAAGAACAGAAAAAACCGCCTGAAAAACAAAATGAAGACCGTAGACCATCAAAGAGTCCTGAAAGGTCTGAAAGGTTATCATTTCAGCGAGTAAGATAAAAATTATACAATTATTTATTTACTTTCAGGTACATTCATTTATTTTCATGGATACGTTCATTTTTTAAATATATTAAAACGTGTGTGTATGGCTTAGAGATGTCAAAACATCTCTGCCTTGGACGCTTGAGTTTGAGATTATATATATATAGATATAGTAGATGCAGTGATATTATATTGAATCTTTTTGTTACACATTGTATATATAAGGATATCCTTAACACATTGTTACACATTGTATATATAAGACCTTATATATACAATGTGTAACAATGTGACACAATGTGTTCCAAATACGTATTAAAGCCGAGACCGAGAACTAGGTAAATACTTAGGATATTTCCCATGCGCAGTTGGCTTAGGGGCAGGGGGGTGTCACTCCGCAGTTTAGGTATGTTCGGCCGGCGCCCCGTCCGGGTGGACAATGCAAGGCAGAAGTCAGTCGCCGCCCGCACGTAACTAAGCATACGTGATAGAAACAGAGCGGTATATCTAGGTGGATATAGCGAGCGGTATCCAGTGCTGTGCGAGTTGAATTGCTACTTTATTGCCTAGTAGATAGAGTCCTTATTTATTTCCATTCCTTTGCGGAGTGAAGTTTCTGTACGTAGTACTATTATTTAATCTGTGCTAGGGGTACAAATTTCCCATACTTCCTTGTATTGTTATAAGATGAAATATGCATGCGAGACATGGCTAGCAATGAGACTTAAAATCATTGTATTTAGTATATTGTTAACCCATCATTTTCAGTTTTACGCCAGAAAGAGAGCTAGAACCGCGACCGTCGAGCAGATCTGCTAAGAGTCGCATTGGACCCGTGGAGTCAAAACGGAAATCTGAGTTCTCTAGTGAAAAGATGGAGTCCTCCTCAAAAAGACTGACTTCAAGGTATTGCCATTTTTTTAATAAGTTATTTTTATTGTTCAATGAAGTGACGAGACGAGCGAGATGTTTGCCTGGTGGTAAGCATCATGTCCATAACAGTAGCATTGCCAGAATAGGCTAGATGACTGGTTTTTTTTATGGTCCTATTAAAATGTGGCCCATAAATATAGCTGATTAATGAAAATAAAATGAAAATCTGATCAAAAATCAAGCAACTTATAAGCATTTTAATATAATGTTAGACAGAGAGGCGAAACAGCAAAACGTGACGTCACTTCTCTGTACGCCATATAATTTCTATTCTGACAAGTAAGGCGTGACGTCATTTTTTGTTTTGTGGGATAGGGATAGAGTTGTCTCTGACAAAAACTTTAAACGCTTATATATTAGAACATTAATAACCGATTTAAATTATTTTTTCATTAAACATACTATATTTACTTAAATTCTTCATCAAAGCTATTGGTTTCAACGATATAAACATCAGTCATCTACCCTATTGTGAACTTGCGAACAAAATCCTGCGCCGCAGTCCACTGCGCTCTTCATCCTGAGATATTAGATGTCAAATCACTTCATGCTCATTAATTCACTGGTAACATTGCCGACTACAGAGAAGGTGGGAAGACGACCTACCGAAGGGTGGCGCAGAATAGCCAGAGATAGAGAAGAGTGGCGACTTTTAGAGGAGGCCTATTTCCAGGGAGGACAACCTGATGGTGAAACTGGTGCTGGTATTGCAGATAATAAAAAAAAATAAAAAATTAACTAGTACCTAATACTGTAGTAGTTAATTAAAATCAGTGAATAAAGGCTACTTTTATTTATTTAACATAGCGGTAGTTCCCCATGCAGACTGCACTAGAGTCGTACCACTACAAGGTGTGGTAGTTCCTCAGGCGGACTCTGCCATAGAGTCCTACCATTACAGTAGAGCCAATTTAATAGATCACATCCGACACATCAAAATTCAACAACGTAATCTTGTAATTGAGGGTACACTATTTTTACAATTTTCGAACTGCACCGTTGCTTCAGTTGTTCACTATAATATTCATATTTATTGTAATATAATCAATTTATTTGATGTGTTTAGGCCGACGATAAGCCGATCTGGCTTCGTATAAAGCTATAGACTGACATGTAAAATGTGATCTATTCAATTGGGTCTATGGTACAAGAGGTGTGGTAGTTCTCCAGGCGGACTTAGCAATAGAGTCTCACCACTAACTAGTGCTAATGTAGTGATGCGCGTGTGACGTGTGCAGGGTGTCGGTGCTGGAGGCGCGCGGGCCGGGCGCGCGGGGCACGTGCGCGAGCGTGGTGCGCGTGCGCCCGCGCCCGCGCGCGCCCGTGCCCGCCTCCAGCCTGCTGCTGCGCGCAGTCGCAGACGCGCACAAGAGCCTCGTCAACGTACGTACACAATTCACAAAAAAATAATGATATAATGCAATTTTTTGAATCATGGGCATGCGTTAGACCGCCATCATGTCAGTTTTTTAATGCCTATCTATTTAGAAACAAAAAATAAAAATTAAAAAATAATAATGTTTAATATTAACGCCATATATGTCGCTAGAGGTCACCCCGTTACTCCGTCCGCGTAGGGATGAGATTCACCCCGTTCCCAAATATCTTTAATACTGCTAGGTTGTTCAATTATGTTTTCCTCTCCATTTTCACCCTTTTAGGTCAACCCTGGCAAAAATATGATTGTTTTTGCCACCCATGATTATTTCCGCGCTGGACATTTGCCCGGCTCTCCCCCCTTAGATCGAGCCCTGCTATGGAGTGACGAGGCGAGCGAGACGTTAGCTTAGTAGTTAAACCGATTCCCTCAGGACTTGAATCGTTGTCCAGATCGTATCTATCGGGAAACACAACACACTTCTACTCTTTCTTTCCTTAGAATGCGCGAAAATTAATTTACTTCCAACAACTGTCTTTTGTATGGGTGCTTAAAAATAGTATATAAGTACTTAACATTTTTTGATTGTTATGGCGCTTACAGCTTTTTCTTTTTAAGCAATGGGTAAGAACCAGTTTATCTTATGTTTATTACGTTTTATATTATAATTTTCTCTCCTGAAACATAGGATTATCTACATCAGGCCCCCATATCACGTGTAATCAAATATTTATTATTTATATTCAATATAAATTTGAAGTAAGTATATTGGATTGAATCTGGGTATGGGAAAGTATATAGAGGTAGTCCTGGGTATGTCCTAAAACTGCACCCAGAACCGCAAGAGGACGGGCAGCGGCGTCCCCTCAGTTAACGGTGGTAAGCATTCTGCGATCTGCAAACCACTTCTAAGCGTGGGGATTATGGCATCAGTGGAGGGCGTCGGCGGGGGTCAATTTAATTATGCAACGTTACTTTAATTTAAACTATTAAGTCCGTGCTCCGCACACTTTCCGTCCACGCCGATGAAAAGCGTAACTATGCAGTCAGCATAAACATTTTTGTTCATGTTGGCACCATTGACTGTTTCGTGAGTCACTAGTACCAACTGCAACGCTCTGCCCCCTCATTTACTCAAACTCTTGTAAACGTAGTTTACTTACATTATCTTTACCATCGGCAGCTCCCACCGAAAATGTTGAAAGAGCCGGCGACCGTGAAGCGAGCGATGGTGCTGCCCATGCGGCGCGTGGACTCGCAGGCTATCTACATGGCCGGGGACGACGACGCACACGACGCCATCAGCCTCGGAGAGCCCGACAGCGATGACGACAAGAGCTCCAAGTGAGTACAACACATGACACTACAATCTGTGACGGTAAGGTCTCGGTCGCCTTAGCGCGGCTAGACCGAAAAATAGAATAGCGAGGCGAAAAATATATTCGTGAACTGCAAAAGAGAATCGCGAGGTGAAAAATGGATTTGCGAACCGAAAAATAATCGCTAGGCGAAAAATAGAATCGCGAAGCAAAAAAAAGAATCGCGAGGCATAAAATAGAATAGCGAACCGAAAATAGAATTGCGTAGCTAAAATAGAATCGCGAGGTGAAAAATGGATTTGCGAACCAAAAAAGAGAATTACGAGACGATAAATAGAATCGTGAACCGAAAATAGAACTGCGAGGCGTAGAATACAATCGGGAGGGGGAAAGTGGAGTAGCCAACCAAAAAAGAGAATCGCTAGGCGAAAAATAGAATTACGAGGCGGAAAACAGATTCGTCAACCGAATAAAATAATCGATAGGCGAAAAATAGAATCGCGAAGCGGAAAACCGAATCAAGAGGCGAAAAGTAGAATCGCGAGGCGATAAAGTGGTCGAGCCCTTATTATGGTACTAGGGTTGCGTGTTTAGGGGTTACGCGGAGCGATACTCATCTTAGTAAACAACTTCTATTGTTGAACCAAACCTCGTCAACACCAAACCAAGTCGAGAGAAAAAGCTGACTTGTAAAATAATGTTATTCAAACCCAATCAAATGCATATAGGACAGCTGTTTTTTTTTACTATTTCAAAGTTAGGATTTTGGGATTGTACAAATCATAATTCTAATGCGCCCAACATTTATTTTCAGAGTAACAAGCGACGCTGAGAAAGATGAATATGTTCCTACTACTGTCACGAAGAAGAATCCAAACGAATATGGTCCCTTGCCCCTTAGCAAGAAGATTCAGAATGAGTATGCGCCGGGGCTGACTATGAAGATACAAAATACAGAGTATTTGCCATCGCGGCGGTTGGAAGGACGGACGGCTTCGAGAAAGGACGATAGCATTGTCATTGAAGCTATGTAAGTACAAGTACAGAGCTTCTAGCACGGAAACTATCGAATAATATGAAGCATGTACTCGATAGAAAAGGGAAGAAAACTGGGACTGCGCTCGTATAGCGAGTAAGCGGAATCTACTTTATCATATATTTTTTTCAGAATATGAACTTAGTATTTTGATCTTTTTTTGTGCTAATTCAAAGATTTTAACTTAGCACGTCAGAGTTAAACGCGAGTTTTATTAGTTGTTATTATTTTATATTCGATCGATCGCGTTGATAGGGAATCTGCACCCTTATCATGGACGTTCGTGATTCTGATTGCGAGCGTGCGCGAGCAGGAGGGCGCATGGCGCGAGTGGATTGGTACGAGCAGGACGGCATGCTATCGGAATCGCGAACGTCCATGATAATGGTGCTGGTCAGCGATTCTCCATACAAAAGTACCTATTTTCTGGAAAATAGCTCTAGAGCATTGTTTTTATAAAGGCTATATTTTATAATACATTTCATTTTTGCAGCAACATCCACAACCCAACAGTGGGCAAAGACAAGAACACCCAATTCATAGTAACGATGGACGGGTTCAATCCGAACGCTTTCCTTGCGAAAAAACTACAGACTGAAGGGCTACTCAATGATGAAAACGAGGACAAATCAAAACCAGACGAAACAAACAAACTGACAGACACAACTACCCCAACTGAGAAAGAACCACCTAAAACCACCAGAACGGAAGCTACCAAAGAAAAAGTTGACCAGAAGAGACGTTTGAGTGATTCGAGCGAAAAAAGCAAAGCGAGCGAAAAAAGCATAGTGAGCGAAAAAAGCAAAGCTAGCGAAAAAAGCATAGTGAGCGAAAAAAGCAAAGCCAGTGAAAATAGCGACGCGATTGCGACTGAAGTAACTGAAACTAAGGTTATTGTAAAGCTGGAAAAGATAGAGAAGCGTAAAAGCGAGTCAAGCGGAAATGAAGAATCTCCGCCTGTTAAAAAGAGAAAATCTTCACCGATAGTGTTCGATGTGGGTAAGAAAGAGAAGGATAAAGAGCCACCGAGAGAGAGGACTGAAAGCGCTGGCAGTGACAACCATGTAACAGTCACAACGACTGCCAGCTCGCATAAATTTGACTCTCTGCCTCCATGTAAGTTTTAAATATTTCTATGTGTTAAATATATCTATGGCATAAATTAATCTGAATAACTTGAATACCGGTATGACTAGCTAGCGATTTCATCTGCTATCCGTAATGAGACGAAATTAAAGAAAATTTTGTCTTACTGGCCGTATTGTAGAGAGTAATTGGTGTTGTTGAATTCATGGGCAATATCGTAGGGGGTAATTAAACACATCCTTCCTCAAGTCCTTATATAAAGAATTTAGTGCAAATCCGTTCAGCCGTTTCAGTGTGAAGTAGTAACAAACATACACAGACAAACTTTCGCATCTATAATACTTTTGTGAAAGTATTGGTAATTTTCTACACCGAAACTGCAGCGCGAGTACCGCTCTATGTCGCTAAATTTGACGTGTCTGTATAGCAGACGAATTAGAGAAATTACTGGGTAAGAAGAGATTTAACATCTAATATCTCAGGGTGTCGAGCGCAGTACAGTGCGGCGCAGGATTGTGTTCGCAAGTTCACAATTCTGGCACTGCTACTGTTAGTGGCAGGCGTGACGCTTACCGCCAGGTGAAAGTCTTGCTCGTCTCGTCAGTTTACCGTATAATCTTTTTTTTTTTTTTTTGGACGAGTTTGAGAATATACCAATTTTTATCGCATTTTACCGATTTAAACGTGAAATATAACGATCGTCAAGAACGGTACTCGTGCTGTTGTACATAAATAAATGGAATATTGAAATTAAAATAAATAAATAAATAAAATAAATATTGGGGACATTTTACACACAGCGCCATCTAGCCCCATACTAAGCAAAGCTTGTATTATGGAAACCAGATAGCTGAATACTTATACAGACACACTATTACAGATAGAATACTTATATACATTTTTTTCGTAAATACATACTTATAATACATACTACACCCAGACACAAAACAAACATCTATGTTCGTCACATAAATGTTTGCCCTGGGTGGGGATCGAACCCACGCCCTACAGCTTTCAGCAATGAGTTTGTTTACCGCCAGTGTCGGCGGCGCCGGGTGAGAAGAAGGCGGTGTGGTGCCGCGCGTTCCCGCAGTGCCGCTACGGCGCGGGCTGCGCCTTCCTGCACCCGCGCTGCAGGTTCGCCGCCGCCTGCACGCGCCGCGGCTGCCCCTATGCGCACGCGCACGCGCCCCAAGCCGCACCTGCGCCTCAAGCCCCAGCACCACTCATAGGTGACCCCCAATGAAATAAAATTTAGTTTTTATTTACTAACAAAATTTAATGGGATCTTTTATTTTTTTCTGTAAATATATAATTAGGTCTATTACGAACATATTAAGATTTAGGTCTGCGATTCACCATACAAACGTATTCCCCTATTTTCTTCCTGGATAATGCCTCTAGAGCAAGTTTTTAAATAATTTCTAGATCAATTGTAGACACTAGACATGTCTCTGTCATTTCCTTTTTTTCTCAGTAACAAATTTCTAAAGAAAATATAACCGTCCAAAGATTACTATTGTATTTTAAAAAAAAACATACATACCGTCGAACATAGAACCTCCTTTTTTGAAGTCGGTTAAGAATACTATGTGTTGGTAAGCGCATCGCCTGAGAATGGTTGCACCACTTTGGTTATATTTGTTTTATATTAATAATAGAAAAAAAATAACCTTAAAGTTTTATCAATTTCACAATTATCCGGCGTTGGATTTGAGAAATACTGAAAAGTATTTTTCCGGACAAGACAATGTCTGTCGGGTCAGCTAGTAAATAAATAAATAGATATCAGTGGACATTTCACACAGCGCCATCTAGCCCCAAACAAAGCAAAGCTTGTTCTATGGGAACCAGATAACTAATAGAATATTTATATACTTTTTTTTTCTAAATACTATCTTACAAAACTTAGAAATAGAACACTCAGGCGCAGAACAAACATCTATGTTCGTCACTTAAGTATTTATTATGTGTGGGAATCCAATCCACGTCCTACATCTCTCAAGGCAGACTTACTACCAAGCTACCAACAGAGATATAAAGCAGTCTAAAGTTCAATGCAAAGTTCTTATATGATGTATTTTTCAACCGACTCCAAAAAAGGAGGTTCTCAATTCGTCTACGTTTTTTTTTAAATATATTTGTGACGCTATTACTCCGCCAATAATTATGAATTTATTTTGATGATTCTTTTTTGTTTAGTAGGTCAACTTCAGATGTGGTCCCATATACATTTTATCGAAATCGGTTCAGTAGGTTGGCTTTAAATCAAAATAACTGAAAAAAGATGTCATATAGGTAGCCGCAATAGAAGTCGGTTTAAAAAAATGTACTTAGGTGCCTGCGGGACTAAAGTGGCTACTTTAGCCCCGCTACGCGGAGCGAAAGGTACCACTTCCTCCCCGCAGCGGCAAACAAATCGTATACACACCACGGGAGCAAGTAAAGAATCCTCAGCACCCCTATTCACAACTAAATGCCTTTTATACGATTGTCGAAGATTTATTGTCTGGACAAACCTGAAGTAGGTTTTTAGACAATAATATTGTTGAAAAAATATTGTTTGATAGATTTTAAGATTCGATAAATAAATAAAAACTCCATCGGAAAGGTTTCCGTTCGGATCCACACTATCCGTCCCACTCATCTACATTCAGGATGACAAAGACGGAGGAAGTGAAATTCGAATCGGAAGTTTCCGACTCCATTCTGAATAGGGGTGCTAATGCTCATGTATATTACCACACATGGTGGGACATTCTTTACTTTTGTTCCCTAGGTGAGTAATCAACTATTGTACTAATATTCGTTGTTTTATTTGACAGCATCCCACGTGGTCCCAGCAGCTAACTTCAAGTCGATCTCCGCTGCCCCCGCCGTGTGCAAGTACTACCCCTCGTGCGTGAACCCGGGCTGCCTGTACTACCACCCCAAGCCGTGCCGCTACGGCAAGCTGTGCGCCAACAAGCTGGACTGCAGCTTCTACCACGCCGACGTACCGGCCAAGTGGCGGTATAGCGGGCCCTAGTTGTGTAATAAAGTGATTGTTAGTCATATTAAAAATAGAATGTGTAACAAAAAGGTGCAACAATACTGAAGGGTATGTATGTGCTCATCATTATGAACAACTTTTACTATAGCGTCACGTCACGTCATCAGCCATAAAACGTCCATTGCTGGCCTGCCCCTTAAGGGGGCGACTAATGCCAAAAGTAAGTAAAAGGTGTAGTTTTAAACACATAGTTTAATGATAAATAACGTAAATATTCAGATTAAAAAATACTACAGGTAGGGGAAAACCTAAAGAAGCCGAGTAACCGAATAGAATTTTGGAAAATAATCTGGTTTATTAAAAAATACAAATACAAATTATCAATTAAAAAAACTGTATTAATTCAAATGCTCTAAATTATCAGCGACAGCATCACATTATTTTTTACGAATTACATAGCCAAACTAATATTTTGGCAGAATAGCCGTTTATTTATTTTATTTCTTGCCTACATTTTGAATAATTAAATAAAATCCCACCTAAATTGCTCAAAGCTATCATCATCATCAATTGTATCATGCGATTTTCGACTCTAAACTAATGCAAGACGCGCGGGTGAAATCTGATATTTTTCTGGCATTAGTCGCACTCTTAATAGAGAGGTGTTGCCATAATACCCACGCTTGGCAGGCGGCTTGGGGATCGCAGAATGCTCACCACCGTTAACCAAGAGGACGCCGCTGCCCGTCCTCCGGTGGGTCTGGTTGCAGTTTAAGGACATACGGTCCAGGTTTACTATAGCGCCAACCTTGAAATAGGGAAAAAAAACAGCTGTTCCATACAAAAATGTATGGAACATCTGTTTTCTTTTTCGCGATTTCAGCATTAACCCCATAGTAAAAATTGATCATAATGATGAGTACATACATGCCCTTCGGTATTGTTGAACCTTTTTGTTACACATTGTAAATAAAAAAAATATAAAAAAATAATAAATAAATAAATAATATTTATATTGTTTTTTTGTCCAACGAAGTGCCGAGAAAGACATGTTTCTTATAGATAGAACCAACTAGGATATAATACACTCAGAGACATATAATCTTATACAGAGACATTGACGAGTCACTATATACAGCTAATAATGTATGTACATTTCTCAAAATGCTTAAAAATAAAACGAACGTAATGTCATCTATCTGTGCAGTGGTGGATTTAAAGGCTTAGTAGGCTGGAGCCTACGGCGGCAAATTTGGGACCAATTTATTTTAAGAAACTTACAGAAACTAAATAAACCTATTTCCTATTTTTCTAAATGTTATTCCACACAAACAATTCAACGTGAAACATGTTCAGAACCACTTAGAAAAAAACTACTGTTTTGCCGCACGTGGCTGCAGCGCGGGATAGATTGACATGACATTACCGTTCGCTAATGCTGCGTTCCGTAATGCGCTAAAAGTCATAATATCGCGAATCCGACCAAATTCACAATTATTACTCATCATATCAAAGCCCTTATATTTTGTGACTATTAAATTTGGTCGGATTCGCGATATTATCACTTTTAGCGCATTACGGAACGCAGCATAAGTGTGTGGTGTGTGGTCTGTAATGAAGATAGTGCACAAATCTAAAGGTTATAATTTCATAAACAAAAAATATTATCATTGTGTATTGGATTGAATTTAAGAGGTCGGTAGGGGCGGAAGAATTTGAATAAAAATTTGGACCGGTGGCGCTGTAACGGGTTCCAGTAAGGGCAGGAGGACGTCTGACAGGTCCGCTAGTATTTGTATAAAAGATTTCTTGATAGTGTGCCATGCGTGTTTATCTCGTCCCAGGCAATAGTGGTAGAAAATGGTGTAAACAGATTATCAAAATCAGAAAAATAGATTGTAGGCCTGTGTACATAAAAATGGCAAGGTACATAATAGTTTCAACACTGTGCCCTTTGCGAGCGTACAATACCTATATCAAGGCTCGACATCGACATATCCAATGGTTGGTAATGTACTATTATTTATTCTGTGGTGTTGCTCGAAGGTTCGTAACTAAGAACTACGCAATCTATCACGAGCGACTCATTCAAAAAGGGCGGATCCAGCTTTTAAGTCAGGGGGGAGTCATATAGTCGAGTCGAGGTCTTGTTAGCAGTCAGGCTCCAATTCCATTACAACTAGAAAAGCTATCAGTTGGCGACCTACACCCATCCCAGGTCATAAACGACTTACTATTCGCCGACTTGACAGATTTTTAAGCTCTGACTGCCACGGCATAATTGCGCGAGTGCCCTGTACGCCAATAGGCAACACAAAAACAACCTAATAAAAAACATGGATTTCAGATTTGGATAAACGACATGGGTTCCACACAAATCACAAAATCAGATAAAGTTTGGCGGTGTGTGTGTATATTTGTTACCTCTTCACGCCAAAACAGCTACGTACAGATGTGGATGAAACTTGAAATGAAGATAGCTTATTTCCTAGAATAAATCGTAGGGCTACCATGCGTAAGCAGTTTCCAATATGGAGCCGTACTAGCCTTGTATAGAACTAGAGGTCCCCCGCGACTTCGTCCGCGTACGGAAGAAATTCGTCCCTGCTCACCGCGCAAATTTTCATCACTATAACTTCAAAAACAAAGAACATTCCATACAACATACATATATTCTGTTATTTTAATGTGGTAACAAAATCAATATAATGTTGTCTATGGATATATACATAAAAAGGTTAGTTCTGTTCGTTCTTGATGACTGTCGTTTTACTTATACATTCCACCCCCCTTAAATCATCCCTGTCAAAAAATATTAAAAACTGCATTTTTTTTATTTGAATGATCTTGAGAATTGGTACAATGCACAAACGTGCTGTGGCCACGCGGAACAGGAAAAAAAAATCTATCCAAATCTAAATTTTCATGACTAAAAGTCCAAAAACAAAGGATTTTCATACAAAAGTCTTATTATTATTATCACCATCATCAACGTTTTCACCACCACGCGGGTGAAACCGCGGGGCGCAGGTAGTTGGTGACATTGTTCAAAAGGTTAACTACCCACAGGATTGGTGAAGGTCCTAGTCTCACCACTACCAGCAGTGGCCAATTATTATATCTATTGCTAAATTAGCTCTATGCGGACAATCGCTGCGCAGTGGGCCCCAAATCGGATGATTGACAAGGTCAGGAGCGAATAATTCGCTTGTATTATCGTCTGGCGGCTTTTGGGCTCCACTTCCTTGTTATCTAACGATAGATTTACTACCTACATATAAAGAGGTCAATTGCACGGTTAGGTCGTCCGAGTTGGTAGGTACTCGTTTAAGTGTATACAGGGTTGCTTGGAACGGTAGTAGGTACTGTATGGTGGTTAGGTACTCCTCATGAATGCACAAAGCGTTTTGATTCTACGTTTTTTAATCGCTCAGCGGGGATGTGGAACTCTGCGGAAGTCTGTTTCCCGAAAAGTACCAGCAATAATTATTCAACAGCCGGAAGACGTCCTCTGCTTGACGAAGACCTCTTAAGAGGCTTATTGGCTTATAAAAGGCATTCATTGGCTTATGACCAATGCCAAAAGTTAGTATAAAAGGTGTATTTTAAAAACACATCGTTTAATGATTAAGAACGTAAATATTCAGTTTAAAAAAATACTACAGGTAGAGGAAAACCCTATAGAAGCCGAGTAACCGAATAGAATTTAAAAAAAAAACAAGTTTAAAAAAAATAATTACAAATTACTAACAAAAATAAACTGTTTTAATTCACTCATCAGCCAGAAGACGTCCACTACTGGACGACGGCCTCCCCCTTAATAGGAGGGGTTGCCATAATCCCCACGCTTGGCAGGCGGCTTGGGGATCGCAGAGTGTTACCATCGTTAACTAAGAGGACGCTGCTGCCCGTCCTCCGGTGGTTCTGGGTGCAGTTTTAGGACATACCCAGGTCCCTATTTTGGGCTTTTGAGCCCTAAACTAATGCAAGACGCGCGGGTGAAATTTAATATTTTTTCTGGCATTAAGCGCACTCTTACCTTGGACCTGGGTATGGCCTTAAACTGCAACCAGACCCACCGGAGGACGGGCAGCGGCGTCCTTTTGGTTAACAGTGGTGACCATTCTGCGATCCCCAAGCCGCCTGCCAAGCGTGGGGATTATGGCAACACCCCTCTATAAAAGGGGAGGCCTTCGTCCAGCAGTGGACGTTTTATGGCTGACGACGAAGACACACTTTTAATAGGGAGGGGTTGCCATAATCCCCACGCTTGGCAGGCGGCTTGGGGATCGCAGAATGCTCACCACTGTTATCCGAGAGGATGCTGCTGCCCGTCCTCCGGCGGTTCTGGATGCAGTTTTAGGACATTCCCAGGTTCAACAATAATTGGTGCCTTCAAATCCAGAGTAAATAGATTCCTTCTATCTAAGCTTGCTCCACCCTAGACCGCACCGTAGCTTATCGTCGCGTCGGGTCGGGATGTGGTCAAAAGCAAACGAATTTTTAATTTAAAAAAAAACTATTATTATTATTTTATATATTTTATTCTATTTTGGCTGGCTTATGACCTTTATGCTCTTGACTGGCTCAGTTGGTAGCATGTCGAATCTGCTTTTAGAGGTGTAGGACCTGGGTTCGATTCCCACCCAAGGCAAACATTTAGATATGTGACAAATATGATGTTTGTTCTGTGTCTGAGTGTCGTGTGTACCTAAGTACTTATGTATTTACGAAAAAAATTATTTAAAAGTATTCTATCTTGCAGTTATGTGGTTCCCATATTATATACAATAAGCTTTGTTTAGTTTGGGGCTAAATGGCGCTTTGTGAAAACTAAATGTCCACCAATGTTTTTTTCTTTTCTGTCGTCGAAAACTTTTCTTCGTCATCATCATCAGCCCGGAGACGTCCACTGCTGAACGAAGGCCTCCCCCTTAGACCGCCACACTGTACGACAACCTGCCATTTACATCTATCGGTTGCCCGCGACTTTTACAACGTCTTCGGTCCACCTAGTGGGAGGCCATCCTACGCTGCGTCTTCCGGTTCGCGATCGCCACTCAAGAACCTTTCTTCCCCATCGGTTGTCAGTTCTTCGAGCGATGTACGAAAACTTTTACTAGGTAACAATTACCGATCATGAAAACGCGTTAAAATAATTATGTTATTTTACCTATATGATAGAATTATGTTTTAAAAAGACTGTGATTTCAGAGTTGGTCTCAAAGAAAAAGATTTTTACAGTGACATAGATGTATACTTAATCTATGACAATATTGACTTCTGTGTACATTTTATGTTGATATTGTTTAATGTAACTGGCAATGTGCTGTTTTAATTGATTAAATAAATAAATGATGCGCAATGAGCCCCTTCCAGCTTAATACTGCCGTTTCGCGTAACCCCTTATAGATGATTTTGATTGGACTTTTTATTCATTTGATTATTTATAAAGATTAGTTTAGTATCTACTTGATATCTATCTACCTTTAGTTTTGTTTCGAAATTATAAAGGTTTAATTAATTAATCATGCTTAGGCGCATAGTCTGGCTCGAAATTGTATCTAGCTAATAATGTATATGTTTTGACTATGTTCTGTTTTGTGTATCAATAAATAAAATAAAATAAATAAAATACCTACCTACCTACCAAAAAGGTTGCCGTTTTTGCGAAATGGTGCTTAACTAGGTAGATGTACCTACCTAGTAGGTACCTATGTAAGTAAACACTTAATTCACGTTAAAATCATGGATATTATATAAGTATTATTGAATATGAACTTTTGAAAGCATTTCGACTATTTTTGACCTTATAGTCGCGTGATAAGGGAGTGCTTGGTTACTATTACCTACTACTGTACTAGGTACTACTAGTTATACATACTTTACCTATCTCCAAACATAGAAAAAAACAGGATATATATATATATATAATAGTATTTTAAATGTTTATAATAGGTTATAGTAAATATATGCATAATACATTAGGCAGTATATATAGGGACCGATTCTTGGGTTAGAACCACAAAAAAACACATTTAGAAATTACCATTTCTTAAAATGCCCACTTCTCGAAATTAGTACTTTTGAAAATTACAATTTCTTAAAATTACCACTTCTAGAAATTACCACTTTATAAAATGATCAATACAGCCAAGCCAAATCCAATGAAACATGTAGAAATATACCTATGCGAAAAAACTGCTCGACAAAAGTCCATCTTCTGCATAGGTATATAAGCCGGTCTATCATTGCATAATTATGACGAATCGTTAATGCATTAGATCGATATTCATTGAACAGTTTTAGAACGGTGAATGTTCAAACAAAGTGTATAAATCGAGCGTGGGAATGTACAAATCTTTGAGTTTTAGGTAGGTATAGTACCTATGTACATACATAGAGTTGCAGATTCCCTGTCTGTCCTTTAAATATGGTGCAATGTGCTATATTGGTACATAGTTATTCTCGCAGCAATTTTAAAGGTTACCTATACAGGGTTAGTTCAGTTAGCATAGTGGCATAGTCTGTACATCAAAACAAATAACTTTTACTATCGGGCCAACATTGAAATGAAATGAAATGAAATTTATTAGACATCAACAAACGTTACATAATCAGATATGTTAAACAGTATGGTTTGTTCCATAAGAGACAGTCCATGAAGAGAAACATTGTTACCCACGCTAGGAATAAACCTGTGTTATGGCGTAACAATACCCTCCGCTGGATAATGCACTGGTCAAGTTCTTAGGCCAATGGTAATACAAGTCTAATTCATAATAAGTTAATTTGGAAAAGTAAATCTTAATACTTAGTATTAAATTATTAAAAATATAGGAAATTAATAGGGAGGAAGGGGGAAAGTATGTGTTTGTGGGTGAGTGTGTGTGTGTGTGTGTTCGTGAGGTATGGGTGTGTTTGTGCGGTGTGTATGTGAGATATGATGGTTGGGTGGGGTTTAGTTAGTGAGAGAGTGTATAAGTTGATTAAGTGGAATATTTTAGTGTCAAATAATGCGTGTTAAGATAAAACCCTTGAATTGTCTAAGTGATGTCGATTAATATTTGTTCGGTAGATTCATAATCTTGCATGAGTAGCCAATTTTTAAGCGTAAATTTAAGTTCATGTCGAGTCATATCATAGAATTTTAAAATTTTATTTAGTTTGTTATAGATATGGGAGCCACGAGAATACTGCTGCCTTTGAGCAAAGGTGGTGTAGCAACGCTGGGTGATGCAGACATTCTTATTACTCGTAGAACGATCAGGAAGTGTCGAGGTGGCTTTAGTAAACTTCGAGTGTTTATGCTGGGCAAGAACAAGGCATAATATAAAGAGTTGGCGAACAGTTAGGATATTGCAGTCTGAGAAAAGAAGATGGGTTGGATATCGAGAAGGTTTGAATAACATGACCTTCAAGATCAAACGTTGGGCTCTTTCTAGTTTAATAATTTTGGTTTTGCAGGTACCACCCCAAACAGAGATACAATACCCCAGTACGGATTGACATATTGCAAAGTAGACTGACTTTAAAAGATCAAGGGAAGCAATTTGACGTAAATTCTTAAATACCCATATGAGTTTTCTCAGACGGCAAGAAACAGCATCAATCTGAGGCATCCAGGTAAGGTGTTCATCAATAGTCACACCAAGATACTTGATCGATTTGACTTGATCTATATTAACACAGTCACATGAGTTGGAGGGTATGTTCTTGCATGTGTGGGCCTGAATTCTAAAAGTATCTTGGGATGGTGGTCTATGTCTTTTTGAAATGCTGAATGAAATAAATTTGCTTTTATCAAAATTTAAAGTGAGTAGATTCAATTGAAGCCACGACATAACGTTCCTAAGTCAATTTTCTGCGTAATATCGTACTTGCTCCCAAGTATTGCCTTCGAAAACTAAAGCTGTGTCGTCTGCAAATGTGAAAATTTTGCCATGGTTTGGCTTGTAGCAACATAGGTCATTAATAAAGATTAAAAATAGACTAGGCCCTAGAATGGATCCTTGGGGAACCCCAAAAGTTACGTTTTCATCGTCACTAACTATATTATTTATACTAACACGTTGTGTTCTATTTGATAAATAGTCCTCAAAAAGTTTAAGCGCTATACCACGAATGCCAATCTGCTCGAGTTTTTTTAACAAAAGGGGTGTAGCGAAGGCTTTAGCCATGTCTAAAAATATGCCAATACATTTATTTTTGCTATCTAAGTTACTAACAATATAATTAGTAAGATCAGAAACTGCTTGATCAGTGGACTTTTTAGCTCTAACCCCAAATTGAGATTCTGAAAGCAACTTTTCTTGTTCCAAGAAAAGCATCAGTCTTCTATTTAATTTTTTTTCAATAATTTTGGATAATGCTGGAAGAATTGAAATAGGCCTAAAGTTGTTAACATTGTCTTTTGGTCCACTCTTGTGTATTGGGTGAATGATTGATATTTTGAAAGGCTTAGGAAAGGTACCGGTTCTAAAACAAAGATTAATTAAGTGAGTTAAAGATGGGACAATGAGATCCTTAGAAATTTTGAGAAAAATATTTGAAATTCCATCCCATCCTGTTGCGCTATCATTTTTTAGACCAAGAATTACTCTTTCAACTTCTTCTTCGTCAGTATCAAGAAGAACGAATGAGCGAGAATGAGCCTGCGGTGTGATGTTAGAAGAGCCATTATAGTTTCCAGTTACACTAGAAATTTTGTTTGCAAGCCGCTTGCCCACATTAGCAAAGAAAGAATTAACTTTGTTTACCGCGACCTGAGGATCCGGATCAGATTTTAAGAGATCGTCAGGTTGTGATTTATTTTGAGTTATATTGGCTAACCTCTTAATGACTTTCCAGGTTTGCTTGATGTTAGTGCTAGCTTTCTGGATTTCGGAGCGCTCATATTCAATTTTTAAATTTTTGAGGAGGTGATTACAGAAGTTGCGGTATCTATAGTAGCTTTTAGCGAGTATAATGTCATTAGGCTGATTGCGAACTTTGAGATGCATACCATCCCTATGACGTATGCATCTCAATAGTCCTGGCGTAATCCATGGTTTGCTGATTCGCTGTCTGCATGGTGCTAGTCTAATGGTAGTACTTTGCTGCAGAGCATTAAATAAAATTCCTACGAATATGTCAGCTGCTGTGTTCGGATCAGTGGCTTGTAAAACTGACGATAAACTGGAAGATTTAAGTACAGATAAAGCTTTAGTCATGTCTGTCTTCTTCTTAAATTATAGTTCACGTGTCTTGATAAGTGGTAGAGTTGAGAGGCATAGAAGAGTCGGAAAGTGGTCTGTTACGGCTGATTGAATAACAAAAGATACAGCTGGGAACTAGGTTTTGAGCAATATATGATCCAGACAGCTCAATTCTCTTGTTGGCAATAAGTGACCGGGTAAAAGGCCATGTTCAGCAGCAAGATTAAGATATTGCTCTTTTTTGGGATCTTCTTTGTTGGGATCGATGTTAATATTAATGTCTCCCGTAACTACAATATTTTTAAATGACTTTAAATCATTCAAGGTTGCTTCTAGAGAAGCTAGAAATGAGTGTGTACATTTGAAAGCCCATGGACGGTATATAGCCAGGATTGCTGTATGGTCAGCAATCTTCACAACAATACAGTTTGCACCCTCAAATGGTACTTCTTCAACTATGCATGATATGGAGGTTTTAGAGTAGACAACTACCCCATCATTTTGATTGAAAAGACGATCTGACGATGTGACATTGAAGTTTGGAAGTTGTGGGAGGATACGATTGGTAGATAACCAGCATTCAGATATGATCATAAAATTACAATCAAAGTTTAAAGAAGCTAACAAGATAGATAGCTTATCAAAGTTAGCGTTAATACTTCTTATATTCTGTGCAAGTATTTTAAGATATTTGGTGGGTTGCGACAACATATCTGAGCAATCACTAGGTGAGCAAAAAAAAGACTATGAAATATTTATATTGTCTACTTCATTATTTATGTTCTTATTCATTATTGGACAAGAGAATGGTAACATAGTGTCTGGTCCATGGAGACAAAAAAAGTATCTTAGTCACCAACAAAGCATCGGAAAGAAACTCACATATTATTAAATCTCGATTTGCAATTATTTGGAAAATGGGTTTTATGGTCTGTTTGTGTGGTAGTAGGAATGAGTGTGGAAATGTGTAGTTAAAGGAGGTTTGTGTTAAATTAGTATTAAGAAAAAAAGGATGAACAGCACACATTACAAATATTGCAGTTGGCACAGACAAGATAATTAAATCAACTGAAAATAGTCAGTATTGTTCTTTTAGTGACATTATCTGCTCCTCGCTTGAGACTAGCGTAATTGGAGATCCTTCAGCCTTCCTCAAGAACACTTTACCGTTAGAAGTCCAACAGTACTTGTACTGTCCCGACTTGAAGAATTCTCTGGCAAGAAAGTGCAGGCGGTTTGCCTTACTTGTGAGGTGTTCAGCTATAAATACCGGTGAGCTCTTACCAGACATGCCCATATGAGATGCATTAAGCTTACTCATTCGATTTGAAGCAAAAAAAACAGCTCTTCCATACATTTTGCCCAAGAACAATGAACTTTTTGTATGGAACAGCTGATTTCAATGTTGGCCCCATAGTAAAAGTTGTTTGTTTTGATGTACAGAATATGCCCTTAAAGGATGCTAACTGATTAGAACTAACCTGTATAAGCGACGCTGATAATGAAATGGACGGGCACAGCGCTTGCAAATCGATCAAAATTAACAAGACAACACAATCAAGCATACCTAGCTAAAAGTATGCATATTACATTTGCCGGAAAATAGAAATAGCGACAACAACAAAACAAGAAAAAGAGAACACATGTATTAGAAGTTTGTATTGTCGTATCGTACGGCTCGCATGTCGGAAAGGCAGAGTATGACTGAAGCGAGTGGAGAGCCGGCGCGGGCGCTCAACATGTAGTCTTCAAAATCCGTGCGCTTATTTCCCGTCCATTCATCTTATCATTGTCGCTGGGTTATACAGTCTGTAAGAGAAAGGATCAACAATACTGAGGGGGTATGTATGTACTCATCATTAGGAACAACTTTTACTATGGGGCCAACCCTGAAATCGCGAAAGAAATTAGCTGTTCCGTACATTTTGTCCAAGGTCAATTAACTTTTTGTATGGAACAGCTGATATTTTTTTCGCGATTGCAAGGTTGGCCCCATAGTAAAAGTTGTTCATAATGATGAGTACATACATATCCTTCAGTATTATTGAACCTTTTTTGTTAAACGTTGTATAGACATTTATCTAGTCATATGAAAAAAGTAATAACGCGATATGAGAGAGGAGATGCAGAAATACATCCTATTGGACTGTTATTGGATCATATTATATCATTTCTATCGCAAGCAAGATGGAGGTTCCAGCTAGAAGTTCTCATCAGTTACATCGCGGTTCACAATAGTTACAATATGCTATACAATAATAAGTTACACGAATTTCTTGGTTTTTTAAATGTCTAAGTAGGTAAGTACTTAGCCTAAGTAAACAAAACCAAGTTACTACCTAAACCTAAACATAATATTTTTGCAATTGAGAGAAGAGACGAGCAAGATGTTCGCCTGGTGGTAAACGCATGCTTGCCCATAACAATATCAGTGCTAGGATTGTGAACTTGCGAACCAAAACCTGCTCGTCATCCTGAGATGGATACCTACTTACCTACCTATTAGGTAGATGTCAAATCTCTTCATGCCAAGTAATTTCTATGATAACATTGCTCTTCAAATTGAAACACTTTAATGCTTGCACACTACTGCTTGACGATTGAATAATTATCTGCCAAAGATGTGGTAGGTACTTCCCCAGGTGTACTCTGCAATAGAGTCCAACCACTGTAGACTTACCTTCTGTGTCGTTGGTTCACATTTGTTACAATAATCTGCGCGAACTTTTTGGATTTGTTTTTCAAGCTTACTGTATTTAAGTCAAGGTAGGTAAACCAACCTGGACCTGGGTATATCCTTAAACTGCAACCAGACCCACTGGAGGACGGGCAGCAGCGTCCTCTTGGTTAACGGTGGTGACCATTCTGCGATCCCCAAGCGTGGGGATTATGGCAACACCCTTCTATAAAGCTTTCGCCCAGCAGTGGACGTTTTTATTGCTGACGACGACGAGGTAAACCAAACCAAGGTAAGTACATAAACAGACACAACTATAGCTATTGACGCATCGGCTAGTTAATAGATAGGAGCCTAATGTGTCAACTCATCTTATCCTGTGTTACAACTGTCGCTGGATCACTTCCCTACACTGATATATCCCCCTCATCCATCAAAAAAATTTAGGCGTCAATTTTCTCATTACAATAATAGAGTAGGACCGCAGCACATCCTGTGGGATCATGCAATCGTATATGTCGCTGCTAACAAGTATTTGTCACTCCCATAGGAAAGGTTAGTCTTTCGTCGGCTTTCGAACTACACTTAGGAATATCTAAGAAAATATATCGAAAAGTTCAATATCGAAGTGCGTAAAAGCTTCTATCTGTGAAGGGTATTAGCAGTGAGACTTAGCATCGAAATCTTTATCGCTGGTAAGTAATAGCTTTACTATCAATTCACTATCTCTATTTTATTATTTTACTGTTAGATACTTGACTTACGTTACGTGACTTGCGTTTATTGCATTATTATGTAGTTCTTAAATAACAAATTTGTAAAGTTGATATTTATTCTGAATAAATGCCTCTCGATAAAGACGTCCATTGCTGGAAGAAGGCCTTAATAGGGTGTTTGCTATAAACACACACTACGTAAACTCTTTATTACGTATTTCGTTAAAAGCACCCAGTATAAGTAGTATACTTAATAATATTATAAATCGTTTATTTCAGGCAACAGAAATTACTTAAAAAGCACTGGCCCATATAATAGATATCTTCCAGACTAAAATACATATAAAAATAATCTTAACACAGTTTGGGCTTAGATTTTCCTGGCAGTGTCGCTTCCCAGTAGCGTTGGAAAACCAGCCCCTTACCAGAAATCTGGCGAGAGAAATGCGCCCTTGTGCTTCGCCGGATCCCGGTCGGCCGGTTTAATAGGGACAATAAACATGTTTTTTTTCTAGACAATCCTATTATCGGTTTAGACACTACAGCGTTTAAAATTTACATAAGTTAGTACTGGTTGAGTTGTAAACAGTCACATGAACAAATTTTTAGTGATTAATATGTAATAAATTTTCTAGAGCTGCATTTTAGTTGGTTAAAAACTAAATGTCAAGATCATACCTTGTTTTAATAACTGCATTTAGTTCATACAACAATTACAAAATGTATTTATAGCAAAGAGAGACTGATAGATAATTATTTTAAACGTGTATAATTAAACTGTATTTTAATTTGGCTTCTTTGTGGCTAGTAGTCGTGGACAAACTTAGGTAAAGATTATCCTGGGGAGATTATCTTGGTGTGTACTAAGCCAAAAGGGTGTACTTAACTACTCATCATACTCATCCCACTGGGTCATAAGCTTGGGGTGTACTAAGTCAAAAGGGTGTATTTGGGTTTGGTTTGGGTGGTTGTACTTATCATTCTAAACAACTTTTACTAAGGGGCCAACTTAGAAATCGCGAAAAAATACAGCAGTTTTATAGAAAAAAAACATGGATTCTTAACAAAATCCAAAATTAAATAGTAACATTTAAAAAATAATAAGATTAATGGTTTTGTCATCAGAACTAAATGTGCGTACGAAAGTTCAACATAATTATATTATATACTTACCTATATACCTTAAAATATTGCGCTGCCTTGCTAAGTTCCTGAAGCCGCCGGTTAAACGTAAGCATTGTGTAGTGGTAGAACTCTACTGCAGAGTCCGCCTGGGGAAGTACCACACCTTTGCCAGTTATTCAACCACCAAGCAGTAGTGTGCAAGCATTACTGTGTTCCCGACTGAAGGGCAATGTTACCAGTGAAATTACTGGGTATGAAGAGATTTAACATCTAATATCTCAGGGTGACGTGCGCAGTGCAGTGCGGCGCAGGTTTGTGTTCGCAAGTTCACAATTCTAGCACTGCTACTGTTAGTGGCTGGCGTGACGCTTACTATCAGGCGAACGTCTTGCTAGTCTCGTCACTTGAAAGTACAATAAAGATAAAACACAGTAACAAACAAATAGGTAGACGGAAAGTTTTGTTTTACCTATTCAGCATTTAAAATATTTCTATTATAATTTACGGGATATTTTCCGAAATTAAAATAATAACTATCTAATAAGAAATTACTATTTTTTTTAAAGAAATGTAATGACCTACCGTGACAAACAACAAAAACACTTTTGTTTTAAACAGTGATTTCTTAATTAGTAATGATTTTATATTATGGTTTGCATTTGACCACACCTTATTACGTTGTAGTTTATGCCGAACTTGTTTAGGTACAATACAATACAATATAATACCAAGGACGCTTGTATACATCGTCCTTGACAATACAAATAATTTATTAAACACCAAAGTTATACGTCAAATTTTAATAAGCAATTAACAAAAAATAATCATGAAAACTGACGTGGTTTTGACACATTTTTGTTTTATTTATACGGGAATACTCACGTTTAATTAAATCGGATAATCCGACTATAGTTTCGATCACATCAGTGCTAAGCAGGACGCAGCCGCACGCGCGTCGGGCTCTGTTTTCACTCTTTGGAAAAGGTCACCGGATGTGATCGAAACTATAGTCGGAGTATCCGATTTAATTAAACATGAGTATTCCCGTATAAATAAAACAAAAAATAATCACTTAATAAAATTAAATAATTATAAAAATACGTTAATAAATATCTTATTTTAAAATACTAAAGAGATTTCCCCTTATATAGATCCAGTGAATTCTTACCAACTACTTTTATATTACTTACCAAAGTACTAAAAAAAACTAATAAGTTAAGTACTAAAAATGGAATTCCTTCAATATTTTGTGCAAAACACAGACCTAATTTATGTCATCATAAAATACAGGCAATGTCAATGCTTGGCATACAGCAATTGACAAAATAAGCCCACCCAATCTGAGTGAACATAACTTTTATGTTAGTACCTGTTAATAAAATATGAATACTTATTTAAATATAGGAATATTGATTCGGATTGAACAACTTTTACTACCTTAGGTATTATATTGTACTTTAGGTGCTAAAGTTCAGGGTTGTCCCAAGCAGTACAATAAGATAACATAAAATTAAGCTTGGTTTTATTTTAATCTGACCACACCTTTGCCACATTAAATAGGTACCTACGTACCAAGTTATCTGTAAAGTTGAATGAATGGAGCCACTATTGTTTTTCCTCAACATGAGTGTAAATATTTATGGCTATACCTACGTATACAACCGTTGAACTTTTTAGTTCTATCATTTAACCATTCGAGAGATAATATGTACGTTTCATACGAGTTATTACTATGTCCTGTATCGGCGGTATCATTACTTTGGTTTCCGCACACATGCCACATTAAATTGCAATTTAATTGAACTGCCTCGCATTTTATTGAATTTACTTGCATTGTTATAATTGTATCTCGTGATTGTGTCCAGTTTTTTTTACAGCAAGGTAAAAGTTGTCTACTATATACGATTGGTATCTGTTATTCAAGATACTTCCAGACGAATACTTACTAAAAAGAACTACATTTATTATTACGAAAAATCTATGATAATATATATTAGTTGGCCATTTTTACACAGCGCCATTGAACCCCAAACTAAGCAGCTTGTAGGTACTATGGGAACCAGATAACTGATAGAATACTTATTTTTTTTTTGTAAATACATACAACAGTGACACACAGAACAAACTTCTATATTCGTCACAAAAATGCTTGTCCTGGGTGGGAATCGAACCCACGCCCTACAGCTACAGCAACCAACTGAGCTACAAGGCAGCATATTATTGTAATACGACTTATTCCAGGAAACTTTTATGAATTCACTTTACAAATATTTTAATTATTCAAAAACTAAGCATTGAAGCTAAGGAGCTTAATAAGTAATACTAAATAATATAGAAGTTTGCCCTATTTAGTATTACTTATTATGTTTACTGTTTTTATACTTCATCGACATAAACAGCCCACTTAAGTCCACTGCCTTACATAAATCGTCACTCCGTCCAGTCTCAGGGCGCCACGCTACAGATAAAACAGGTGACTCCCGCTCCGGTTCGTTCCTGGTGCAGAGGATGGCCATTGCCATTCAGCGTGGAAATGCGGCGAGTGTGATGGGCACCTTTGCATCGGGAACGGTCGGACATTTTTAATATTATATATACATTTAATTTTTTCAACTTTCAAACCATTTATAAGACCAAAAAACTGGGCTTGGAGGACTTAGCTCTCTCTCTCTCTCTGAACTGGTGTCATTTTGTTAAAAAAAAACCCACATAACTAACAAGTACAACCACCCTCCAGATGAAGTGCTAACATTCAGATCATCATCATCATCATCATCAGCCCGGACGTCTCCACTGCTGAACGAAGGCCGCCCCCTTAGACCGCCACACTGTACGACAACCTGCCATTTCCATCCACCGGTTGCCCGCGACTTTTACAATGTCGTCGGTCCACCTAGTTGCGTTACGTTGCGTCTTCTGGTTCGCGGTCGCCACTCAAGAACCCTTCTTCTCCATCGGGTATCAGTTCTTCGAGAGATGTGGTCTGCCCATTTCCACTTCAACTTGCAAACCCTGCGAGCTATGTCGGTGACTTTGGTTCTTTGGCGAATATACGTTCAGATATCAAACATAAAATATTATGCTATTCCTAGACAATATTTTGTAAAAGACCTAGTCTAACTATAAACTAAGTAACTTAAAGTATACCTAGGTATCAGTAGGCTACTGACTGGAGCTCTCCCAGGTCGAAGCTGAGCCCTAAGATTGATCTTTAATTTCCGGCAACAACAGTAAAACTACTTTTATAATTGATCACACTCGTCAACGCCAATTTACGGCGTTTTTGTTTTATAGGTACATCGTTTTTGGTATTTTTTATTGTAAGTATACTTAAAAACTGTTTATAATTGATAAAATATATTATGAGCATTAATTTCTTGGTGATAAGAGTTAATTTTTGGGGCTCAATTTCCACTCGTCAACCCGATTGTTAAAACTTGTCAAAATGATTTGCTTATACAACAACTTTAAAGTTTTTTAATTTAAAAATATGAAACGATTGTTAAAAATAAATTTTAAATCAATGTCTATAATTTTGTGTGATAAAACTAATTACAAAAAAAAAACATATTATGAAATTAGGTAGTAATCATTGTAGAGTTAAAAAAATATTGAAATAAACCAATAATGATAGTATTTTCCTTACTGATCTTTAATTTTATAACAGAGTAAAATAAAATTAAGGAAGCACTATGCATGAATATACGCATAAGTAGATAAATTAACCATAACCTAAATGTTGAATAAATAAATTAATGGTTGAAAGTAGTGATTGGTTATTTTAAGTTGAGGCGAGTACAAGTGGTATTCCTGACTAAACTGTATTAGCTCGGCCACACTTGAGTCTGGCTCAAACACATAAGAGATAAAAAAACATACCCATAATGTCGTTAAAATTTCAAAAAGTTTCAAACTTTCAAAGTTTAAACATTATGAGCACAGGTAAATCCTCCAAGTTATGAACAAACCAATATTGTCATTATTATGTTTAAGTTTATTGAAAAAAAATGTGACATCGTAGGTTGAATAAAGGCTACACCTGCGGCATTCGTCGAAGGTTTGCCATACCCAGCAGGTGTAGCTAAGAAGATAACGACTACACCTGAGGCATTCGTCGAAGGTTTGCCAAACCCAGCAGGTGTAGCCAAGAAGATAAAGACTATACACCTGCGGCGTTCGTCGAAGGTTTGTCAAACCCAGCAGGTGTAGCCAAGTAGTTCGTAATTTTAAACTCTTTGGAGGCTGTCTAAAGGGTTATAAGCAAAGAGGATAAGTTTGAGTGCTTTTCGACCACAAATTCACCAACCAGTAGAAGAGTTGGTGGTTAAACGCGAACATTTACGCTTAAAATAAAAGTTGTATATACCTATTACAAAGTAGGTATTGACATAAGCGTCGTCAGCCATAAAACGTCCACTGCTGGACAAAGGCCTCCCCTTTAATAAGGACATAATAATCGACGTAAATTATTTCTGTTATTTTAAATCTTAAATCCTTTATTATAATTAATTGCGTTGACAACATGCCTGAGTGGCAGTAATTGTATGATTGATTCAGTTTAAAGGATTTACATAATAAATGTAGGATTGTACCTGAACCCACGTATTTGCATTATTCAAGCGTTCTCAGTTCATTAGAATATGCAGTTTTTTAAATATATTGATAATGGGCATGCGTTTGACCGCCAACACGCCTGACGGTTAGCATAGATGCAGTCTACGATGGAACACGCTTGCCTAGAAAGAACCAATTCAATCGCGACTTTAAGACATCCAGAAATCTATCGGGAAACACCCACTTGTGCAGCGCATTGCATTATATTGCAGTTCACACAAAGAAAATGGAGCCGTTTCATTCGAGTTTTTGGAACATTAACCATGAAACGATGTAGCTTTTCCGAGCTTCTAGCCGTCTGATAATAAAATGGGCAAAGGGGAACTAGATCATGTAGAGCTGGAACACACTCTCCGTTAATGTATCTAAAAAAAAAACTGATAGACTAGAAACTTTTCGTCGATGTTCGTAAGTTATTTTGTTTAAAAATGGATTAAATTGACATTTGGTGTGTTAGTTACTGCTATAATATTAAACTCAGAGAGAATAAATCAAATGTTACTAAGACATATTTTTTTTACTATTTATAGGCTTGTAAAAATAAAAGTAGGAAGTATTGTGTCACTATACACCAGCTGAGCGTTGGGTTTTCGATGCTAAATAATTCCTTCATAAAAATAATGGATCAAACTAATAATCCGATTATTATGGATTATTATGTATCCGTACGGGCCCCGTCATATTCGAAGAATCTCAAACACTTGCAGTATATAATAAGTAAATATCTTGAATATATGCCTGAGGCAAATAAATACTAAGTTCTATTTCACCTGCTACGAGCTACGGACCTACGCCAACAAAATTGCTACGTCTCTCGTAGCTATTTTTGGGAAGTAGCCATCTCTACGGTCTACGAACGTTCTACGGGCTACCTCGACAAAACGCTAAGAAAAATTAGCGAGGGTGTCTAATTTTGGCCTTCGCGTCCTATTTTATTATACCCAACCTTTTAAAACGCATTCTCAACAATAAATACGTTAATTTTCTAACTTTGAAACAAGACATATTATAATAAAATAAATAAACACATCTGTCCTGCCAAAAAACGAACAAAATACATAGTAAAAATCAATTTTCTCATTTGAAAATGGCGCCATACAGCCGCCATATTATGGATTTTTCATCAAACGAGTAAAGGAAACTGAATAGATGCACAAAGTGAAGTATTATGAATGTGACCTATTAGGGATAGTTGAGGGATAGCGAAAAAAAAACCAATGTGACGAATGGTTTTCGCAGCCATAAAATTATATGTGTCACTATTCTGACATTGAAATCTTTTTAGACATGTATTATTTATTGTGGAATAAAGAAACTTTCTGAAACCTGAAAACATAACTCGCCTTTTAGGCAGTATTGTAAAAATTATATTAAACCAATTTTTTTTAAGTTCTGAAATATTTGTCTATACAGGGTTAGTTCTCATCAGCTAGCATCCTTGTAAGGGCATATTATGTACATCAAAACAAACAACTTTTATTATGGGGCCAACATTGAAATAGCAAAAAAACAGCTATTCCATACATTTTGCCCAAGGTCGATGAACTTTTTGTATGGAACAGCTGATATTTTATTCGCGATTTCAATGTTGGGCTCATAGTAAAAGTGGTTTGTTGAAAAACTTAAAAGGATGCTTACTGATTGAGAACTAACCCTGTATAATAATTATGCAATGACGTCTAATTAAGGTTATCGATTACTAATGCAAGTTGCAACGCCTGTTCTTATTAGTTGCATTATGCAAGTATTAGGAACAGGCATTGCGTATACCACACTGACCTCTATACAAAGTCGTCGTCGTCAGCCATAAAACGTCCACTGCTGGACGAAGGCCTCCCCCTTGATGCCTTGATGCCTTGGGTGTTGCCATAATCCCCACGCTTGGCAGGCGGTTTGGGGATCGCAGAATGATCACCACCGGTAACCAAGAGGACGCTGCTGCCCGTCCTCCGGTGGGTCTGGTTGCAGTTTAAAGACATACCCAGGTCCCTATACAAAGTACGCTGGACTAAATATTGTTTTGGAAATGACAGTTTTTTTGTGCCGATTTGAAGCGCCCTTTCGACCATCTCCGGTACTATAATTTACATTTGTGTCAACGAAATATTAGTTCCATGGATGCTCACACGGCTATCCGTTGGCTATCCGCGCCAAAATGGCGAAAATCAAATGGCTTCAATTTACTATCGACAATATGAAGTCCAGCGTACTAGAGGTCAGTAGTTTACCAGCGTTTACCCAAAGTCATGACATATTTTTAGCTTCGTTTTCAATGTCAAAGCAACTAACCTCAAGGGAAACTCTTAGCATAAGTCTGTCAACGAATGATTTATTAACTACATGATCCAATTAATGCTATGATTCAACAGCTAGTGGTAACGTAAGGTGTGTCACGTTCCGTCACATTGTGATGGAGGAGAACCGGTTATCTCGGAATCCTTCGTTGGAGCAGCTTTAATAGAGCGCAGCGAGTTCTGTTCACGCTATATCATGTTATATTAATCATGAAGAGAAAACAGAAAATAATTTATTGTCCTTTTAAAATGTGGCCCATAAATATAGCTGATTAATGAAAAAAACATGAAAATCAGATCTAAAATAAGCAACTTATAAGCATTTTAATATTATGCCAGACAGAGAGACGTAACAGAAAATCGTGACGTCACTTCTCAGCACGCCATATAAATTATATTCTGACAAGGCGTGACGTAATTTTTTTGTTTTGTGGGAAAGGGACAGAGTTGTCTCTAACAAAAACTTTAAACGGTCATATATCAGAACATTATTAACCGATTTAAATATTTTTTTCAATAAACATACTATGTAAATATAGTAATTAAATTCTTCATCAAAGCTATTGGTTTCAACGATATAAACATCAGGCATCTACCCTATTGACAAGACGAGCGAAACGTTCGCCTGGTGGTAAGCGTCACGCCCATAACAGTAACAATGCCAGCATGTGAATTGCGGAAAAAATACTAGCGAAAAAAAACTGCAGGCCTATTCAGCTAACCAAAGCCGAACCGCTTCCCATACGTTTCTGCTACTTTTCCTGTAGCCGGTAGCCGGTAGCAAGGTACGCTTGGCCGGGCCAAGATCGTTAGTCCGCCGCTGTCAGACAGAAAGAGTAGCAGGAACGCATGGGAATCGGTTCGGCTTTGGTTAGCTGAATTAGGGTCTAACGATCCCAATTCAGCCCTTCACACCGAAACTTGCTAGCTACTTGCAAGCTATTGCTTGGCGGTTGACTAACTGACAAAGGGTAGTACTTCCCCAGGCGACTCTGCAGTAGAGATCTACCACAAAAAAAAACACCATAATTATGAACTACCAGTACAACAGTAATGCCTTCTACGCGGATACCTTAAATTAATTATCTTTCACTCCATATATATAGGTATAAGTTTGTCATAGTAAGGAATATTCTATGAAAATTTCAACAGATCACCTATTACGAGATATTGTAAAACATTGTAAAACTCGCGGGCAACCGGTGGATGCATATGGCAAGTTGTCGTACAGTGTGGCGGTCTAAGGGGGAGGCCTTCGTTCAGCAGTGGACTTCTACGGGCTGATGATGACCTATACGAGATATAGGTACCTTTTTTAAGACAATCAACCGATGAGACGAGCATTACGTTCGCCTGGTGGTAGCGTCAAGCCTGCCACTAACAGTAGCAGTGCCAGAATTGTGAACTTGCACTCGCCACTCTGAGATATTAGAAGTTAAATGTCTTCATACCCAGTAATTTCACTGGTAACATTGCCCTTCAAACCGGAACACAGTAATGCTTGCACACTACAGCTTGGCAGTTGAATAACTGGCAAAGGTGTGGTACTTCTCCAGGCGGACTCCGCAGTAGAGTCGTACCACTACAAAAAGTAACTACGTCATTATAGATAGGACAGACCGCTGTCGTATTTTCGCTTTTGACCTACTTATTTCATAGGTCGCTTTCTAAAATCCTATAGTGTACATTATAACAAAATTGTGTGTGCCATTTTCTAAAATTGAGTAAGGTAGTTGAGTAAGGCAGGTACTTACAAAGTAAACATTACTTTACTAAATATTTAAATGTTTTTTTTATTCACGTTTTGCTAGGTGATTGACCACAGCTCACCTGATGTTAAGTGATGTTTAGTTTAGGTACCTACTTCTAATAAAAAGACTTTTAATAAGTATAATATTAGAAGTAAGTACTCACTGAATAACTAAATATCTTTCTTATTTATTTTATGGAATAGGCTATTTGACTCTATTGAAAATATGCTACAAAAAGATATAATCCTAATAAATTGCAGCCTAAAAAAGCATATCTAAAATCTGCAAAAAATACGAAAATAAGATGGATTTATTTTGAGGTTTGGTCACGTGATGCAATACTCTGTGATTGGTGGCAACTTTTGTGACATCACACCGAAGTAAACAACGAGATCTAACGTGCATTTTCATCTAAATTACAGTGAAATTGAGTGAAATAAAGCTATTTTCAAGTTAGTTACTACAAATATTTCTTACATAAACCCCTTCTTTTGCTAGATCTATGCCTTGATCGCTTTCTTTCGCTTGTTGTTTACTTTGGTGTGACGTCAGATATGTCGCGTGATCTAAATCGCGTTATGGCGCGTTTTTTTGTCATTCGAACTTTCACATCGATTTTTACCGAAAATACGACAGATCTCAAGGAAATATTGATGTGGTGAGCATTAAATATAGTAAGAAATTATTTAAAACAATTTCCCAATAGTAGTCAAATACCCTATTGAGTGACGAGACGAGCGAGACGGTCGCCTGGTGGTAAGCTTCACGCCTGCACATAACAGTAGCAGCGCCAGAATTGTGAACTTGCGAATACAATCCTGCGCCACACTGCACTGCGTTCGTCATCTTGAGATATTAGATGTGAAATCTCTTCATGCTCAGTAATTTCTCTGGTAAAAATAAAACATGGCTTAAAAATGTATGTTATTTTGAATAGTATCTACATGATAATTGCTAAGCTTTTTAATTCGCATAACACAATACAACGTTATCTTTTATATTGATATCATATTCATGACCTTGAGTAGCAATCTATAATGTATGACAACTTGACAACATCCCTTCCTAGTAAGCTAGATTTAGTATCTAGTTCCTGTACGCTGTCCAATAAAACCACCGACGTAGGTAGTTGTAGAACTGCAGAGATGTAAGAACGGTATTCAATCGTTTTTGCAGCGCGACTGGAATTAACGTCGGTTCAATTCACGGACAAGTTCAGCTGTTTTAATGCTTCCGTCTTTGATTCACACGATTGTCATGCATGTACTTGCGATATCTAAACTTGTTAACTTGTTAGAGAAATGGACAATAGTGCTTATTTACATTACATAAATAAATAATTGTTTTTGCGGGATATAAATAAATAAATATAGGGGGACTTTTTACACAGAGTGCCATCTAGCCCCATACTCAAGGCTTAAATAAAATTAAAAATAAAATAAAATTAAATTGTATTTATTGAGATTAAACACGGTCAGGCCAATTACATTAGAATCTCACAAAAATTATAATAATCAAAAAAGAAAAATAATAATAATAAGGGAATACAATACAAAAACAGTTCAATTACTACAGTTCAATCAAAAAATAATAATTTTAAAAGTAAGAAATTCAAATTAAAAATTAACACGTCAAAATTCATTTAAATGTCAGAAACACAAAGCAAGCTAAAAGTCATCAGAGTCAGAGTTAATCTTATTACATCGATCCCACTGGTCAGTTAAACTTTCACAATATGTCTGGAAGGCTACAACAAGGGTCTTCCAGTTGTCAAATACAATGTCAAGTTCAGTGTTGGCGGCAAGGAGTGCATTGAGGTGGCGGCGGGCGCGAATTAAAGGCGACATAGAGCGGGCCACCGTGCATGCGACCGCTGTTAATATAAAATAAATTATGCCTCTGACCACGCCTATTGCTGGGAGACCGGGTTCGTTTGGCACGAACAACGTTAACAGGAGGTTATGCAGGTCTATAGAATCGACTGTCCCTCGAAGTACCTTGCAACAGGTAGTGAGCTGGTCGATTAATCTCCTCACCTCCAACGAGCTATAACCAAGCTGGCCGAGCAAGAACTTGGTCGGATACATGTATGGATAGTATCCATAAACCTTCTTGTAGAGCGACCTCAAGAAGGCCTATTGGCTAGGCTTGTAAGGCTTGTATTATGGTCACCAAATAGCCGATAGAAAACTTATGTAGGTATTTTTTTTTCGTAAGTACTTACTTATAATACATACTACACCCAGATACAGAACAAACGTGTATGTTCGTCACATATTTTTTTACATAAAATATGCGCGAGCGCATCAACGTGAATTTTGAAATACTCAAATATAAATACGACTATGTTGTATGAATTAAAGTTAAGTTAGTAAGTTCGTGTAGGCATAATAGGCTGAGTGACCAGCCCTAGCGTCAGAATTAATGTGCCGCCCCTCTGGCTTTGGCTGACCTTCAGAAAGTCTTAGTCATCATCATAATCATCGTCATCATGATGCCATCAGCGTAACCCAATATTGATCCAATGGGGATCCACACTGCGTTTTTTTCCGCTAGGTCACATTGTCATAGTCATGCGGCCATAGATAACTGTCAATCTCATACTTTTTGTTGTTTTTTTTCTACATTTTAATGTTTTTACTCTTATTAAACTCGGATTACCAGGGAGAATCTGCAATTACTAGTTTGTACAGCAATCCTCTGCCTTGCTAATTAAAGCTCTGTCCAACATAAAATGAAAACAACTACTGTTTAGTTATAAGGGTGACATTGTATTAAAACCCTGTATAAATAAATAAAAGATTTAAAAAAAACTATCTAACCTACAAATGTATTTTTATGCCGTCAACAGCTGCATAGATTCTTAACACAAGGCACAGAACACAGTATTTTTCCTTGGACTAGATTATCGACAACGCCCTCATCAAGAGCAGATAATATATGAGCAACGATTAACAAGAAAACTTGATTTTGCTACATCCGGACCGGCCCTGACGCCGACGATCTGCAAAAAGTTTTGCCTGTGGAATCTCATTTTTCCAGCCAAAAAACATCTCAGTAAGACACATAATCTATTTGCAACCTGATTGACCCTACCTGCCGTGGTCTTTAACTGCTGGCCTTTTGGAGAACATCAGAGTCACAAAACGGGCAATGGAGAGAGCTATACTCGAAGTTTCTTTGCGCGATAAAATCTGGAATGAGAATATTCGCCAATGAACCAAAGACACCGACATAGCTCGCAGGGTTTGCAAGTTAAAGTGGAAATGGGCAGGACACATCGCTCGAAGAACTGATAACCGATGGGGAAGAAAGATTCTGGAGTGGCGACTACGAACCTGCAGGGCTAACATGCGCACCGTGAGAAAATTTTGTCGTGCCTTTATGTCGTGCGAAAACGAGACAAACTTATACAGATTCGTAGCCTTGTCCTGTTTTGTAGAATCGAGAAAATTTTCTCGCGGTGCGCATGTTAGGCCTGCAGAACTAGGATAACCGACGATATTGTAAAAGTCAGGCAACCTGTGGATGCAAATGGCTGGTTGTCGTACAGTGTGGCGGTCTAAGGGGGAGGCCTTCGTTGAGTAGTGGACGTCTCCGGGCTGATGATGATTACCTGACAACAGGGACATATTCTATTATAATACTATAGGCTTAGGACATTTCTTATACGCCGCTGGCTTGGTACAAACCCATACTTAACTAGGCCGAAATGTCACATGTCTTTTTGAATACTACAGTCTAGCAACAATGTGGTCAATTTTGAAGGCTTTAGTTGACAGATCTTAACTTATTAAAATATCGCTGTCACTTTCTTACCAAGCTTGTTAGCTAAGGACAGCAATACTTTAGTAAGTTTAGTTCTGTCAACGAAAACCTTCAATTTCGACCACAATGTCTGTCTAGAGTTGTAGACAAAGCAAGTCTCTGCTACTGTCTATTCTATGACCGTGATTGACGCGTCAATGGTAGCCAAGCCACGAGGGTTCTTGAACTCAACATTTTGTCAATGACAAAATGTTAGAAGTTAGAGACTGTTACTTAGCACATGTAAACCTATTCGTTACTGGTAGGTTCTATTAAATCTGTAAACGAGTTTATAATAGTTCCGCTCGCAAAATTAAACCTTATTGCAACACATGATAGTCGATCAAAAACTGTTCATTAATCTAAGATTATCTATACTTAGATTATAGGATTACACAGAAATGTATGGTAAGCCGTAAGGGGCTCATTTTACTAGCTATAGTTTTTTTTTTTGTAATTGGCATCGCACGTTGTGCATTCTGCCAGAGTCAAGTATAATATGAATGTTCAAGTTTATGTGTACATGTGTTCAAGTCAAACAGTTAGTCAGTTAGTCACACGAAATTAGTCAAGTCAAGTCCAAGTCATGTCCTAGTAAACTTGTAGCGACTTTACTATGAGCTTTTACGGAGTTTTGAAAACAACACAAAAATACATGTTTCACCACATTATATCACTTGCCCACACTCGTGCATGTAATTCGACACTCAATGAATAAAACACCACCATTTTTAATCATTAATTCCCGAAAAAACACTAGTTTAAGAAAATAATAGAATGCAGCGACATGATTTTTCCGTGTTCCCGCCAAAACTCTACTATGGGCTTGCGTTTGACTGCCATCTCAAGATGCGGTTTACGATGGCGCACGCTTGCCTAGAAGAAACCGATTTACCTGCGACTTGAATTCACCCAGATTATATCGGGAAACACCACCTCTGGTAACGCATTCCACTGTTTAGCTGTTTGAACAATGAAAGAGGGATAAAACCATATCATTCGGGTCTTTGTTATATTAACCATGAAACGGTGGCACTTTTTGCTTTTGGGTTAGTAGTTATAATAAAAACTGACGTTGTTTTGACACATTTTTGTTTTAAACAAAAATGTTGTGTATTGTCTTTTGTTTTATGACATTAACGTGAGTATTCCCGTATAAATAAAACAAAAATGGGTTAGTAGTTGATGCTTTTTTGGTGTTTTTTTAATATAAATTGCGATTTTTTTAAATATAAATTGCGAAATACAACTAAACACTGTTCCCGTTCCTTTTTTCATGTTTTAGGCTTATTGCCTTAGGAAAAAATCAAAGTCATGACCCAATGAGGTATATGAGTCATGTTTTGAACTTTTCCTTTTAGTTTAAGACACCCACTCTGTCTTACCCAATGTAGTTGTAGACTTACCCTATCTGAGTGATCTAGAATGGTAGCTAGACATCCTTCGTACTCTATATTAGAGTGTCGAAACTCTATGATTGATAGAGGCAATTAAGCATGCGCGTTTAAGACTCGATTATCAAATAACATGACCGCGTACGACAACATACATTAATATGGCTGGTTGCACACGTCGATATGCGTAATTTATGAAGGATATGTGATAATTAAGTTTTTTGTCGTCATGCCAACGTCTGAAAAATGCACTAAGGAAGGACCAGTTTCTTAATTTTCAACCTAGCCCTCATAATTTTTGCTCTGGACTTTATACAGGTTCTCTCTCGATATATTCTTCCTCCAAAAAAACCAGTGATAGTTAAAATTATTATAAATACCTACATTCCGAAGAACACATTGGTGAGGGCCCGGGGTCGAACCCACGACCACGAGTTTTGAGGCACGTTTTCTTCTAACAGGCTACCATCTGCTACCATCATACTTTTAGCCATGATTTTATTTTTGATAATAGCAAAAAAAACCTGTACCTGTATTGAACTATAAATAGATGTATTGCGATATGATTTCAGCTTTTAAGGGCGTCACAGACGACGAAGATGCTATAATACTTCATGTTAAGAGGGAATCTGTATAGTCAGCAATTCTCCATATGTATTCCCTTATTTATTTCGGTACCTAAGTATATAATTAGATATTCTTCCTGGATAATGCCTCTAGAGCAATCATCAGTTAGTCAATCAATCAATCTACTGTAGACATGTCTCTGTAAGTCGTTACACATACAAGGCATTCTTGTAAGTCCTCATCACAGTCATGCTGTTCTCGCACCTATACCTACTGTAAGTAGAGAAAGACGATACCTAAATAAGTCTTACCCCGTGAGGATACGGAGTCGGTACATCTACTATGAACTCGGACATTTCCTTTTTTTAGCAATTATATAGTAAAAAAATATAACCCTCCAAAAATCACTGAAGATGTTTAGAGGGTTTAATTTTATTTTCTCACTGTTAAACATTGTCACGTTACTCAGCCAATTATTTTTACCTCGTACTGTATCCACCGAAAAGCACTAAAGCGAGACACCTTTATGTTGCATACAAAAGTAAAGTTACTTAAAACAATTGAATATTAAAACGTAGATTTCAAAAACGCTGGTTTCACTTTGAGTATATTTTATGAACCTATAAATAGCCCAGTCGGGTTAGCGTTGCAACCCAAAAAATCTCTACCCCAAGATTTTATTTCACCAGTCTTTAGGAAAAGGAATATAGAAGTACGATTACTAATACAAAGCCAGTAAAAAAGCAAATCAAAACAATGTTCTTTAAAAAAAAACGCAAGAAAATCACAATTGGTCCAACAATAGGTTAGATTTCTTTTATAACTCATTTAATAAAATAAAAGAATCCTCAAATCTTTTATTCTTGCTTTCAATGAACTTAAATCGTATAGTAATCCAAAATATACTGAATTCGATAAACCAAACTTAATCACCTGTCAAAATAAACAACTGCGGTCGACGAACTCAAAGTCAAAAAAATTAGGCGTGGCCTTTAGTGAGCTAACTCTATAATTAACAAATTATGCTATTTTTAGATTCCGTTCTAAAAATAACTTCAAAATGCAAATGTATACGGAAATTGAAAATAGTACGTTATTCATTGTGCGCTATAATTGGATGTGTTTAAACGTTATTTCCTTAACCTATGTAGTTGATAAACCGGTATTACAATCAGTAATTTGATAAATAGCTAACTTGTGCATATATTGGTATAAAGACTCGTTCTCAATGCACAGATCGTGATTTTCATATTTCCGCTAGAAATTAAGCATTTTCATTTCGAGTTAATAAAAATATTCTATGTAACTTATTCACCCTATACCTGGTGTTAAGCAATAGTGCTGTCTAGGATGGACCACGCTTACCAAGAGACCTATTTAATTCCGATTTGAAGACACTCTCATTGTACATTACGGGAAATGCAGACACCGGCAGAGAGTTCCACAACCCCGCAGGATGATATATTTTATTTTTTTAATATATATATATTTAATTTTAATGTAATTTTATTGGTAATTAACAATACTTAGTTAATTAGTACCTACGTTAATAATATTAAAAAATAAATTATTTTTCTTTCTTTCTTTCTTTTCTTTAAAAGGCGTCAGCATATGAATTGTTATAACGGGGGTGTTACCACACCAATCGATCTGTTCCACTCTACCATCGATCGATAGCATAGATCAACAATAGATGTTTTGGTCTCAAAGATAGATAGATAGATTAACTCTTTATTGCTCACACCAAAGAAACATACATCGTCGTCGTCAGCCATAAAACGTCCACAGCTGGACGAAAGCTCCCCCTTTATAGAGGGGTGTTGCCATAATCCCCACGCTTGGCCGGCGGCAAGGGGATCGCAGAATGGTCACCACCGTTAAACAAGAGGACGCTGCTGCCCGACATATACTGCTTTGTATGTATGTTTACATAAAAGGATTAAAAATAAAACCTACCCTGAGTAGCAACGAAATTAGAAAAAAGCTTAAAATTATCTCAAAGTTATTGCTGAAACTGAATAAAATAGTAGGTAATTTAAAGCAATAAATATAGCTAGTGATTATAAAACTTATTTAGATTATTCCATAACATTTCTTCCATCCATTAATGAATAAATTAAGTATATATCTACAGACTAATCGTGCAAACTAAACACTACAAAAATACTTCCGCATGCTAAATGGTATGATCATGCGATTGCAAATTAATTACATTTTAACACTATATCACCGAAAGCATATGGATATTTATAAGCATTTATTTGAAAGAAAGTAGCTACTTTTATTACGATATAGTACCAAATTATATCTCTCTACTTACTAAGCATAGAACTACTACTCGATATTTTTCATCTTAATTTATTTAACTTAAAAAAAATACTTTTCAACATCGATGAATCTTTTTAATATTTTTAGGCAGCGGTTAAGTAAGTTATCACAGTTTGTGCTACTGGTTTGACGTTATAATATTGTCAAAGTTTTCTTTTTAGTAATGCTGTGTACAATGTTTGGGTTAGCAAATTTATAATGTATTCTGTATTAGTATGTTTAAGTTTTATAAGATTTTGGTTTGCTAATTATTGTTGTACCTAAGTTAAATAAAATATTATAAAATAGTTAATTGAACGTAAAGTCACAAAAGTTGTTAAAATTTGAATCTAATCGTAACACTTCAATGTCAGTAACGTACTCCGGCTCTTTTTGATTGATAAAATTAATCTTAGAATTCACTCATAAATTAAGCATATTCACGCATAATTATTTAGAACATTTGCATTAATAATGTAGCATAGAATATACGAACGTTTCTATTTAATGAACTTCACTTGGCATAAAGCTCTAATCCTTATAATTTGAATATTAATGTATACATTTCTGTCTGTATTAACATCTTATAATATACATAATTGGAAACGGATAAAAAGAAGCTGTGCATTTTATCCCTAAAAATTATCGAAAATCGTAGTTATTTTATTATTTCTTAATTTCATAAAATCGTTAAGACCTAAATATCATTATATCTAATAGATATAGAGAATTTTAATGACAGTCATACCGTGATCGTGTGGTCTAAAAGAACTATGAAGAAACTCTTTCATTTCACAACACAAAGCTGATAACTACCTCCACATCCGAGTTTCAAAGGCTACACAAGCCACGTTTACACGTTCGTTAGTTGGATAGCGTACTTGAACTGCGTGAGCTTAACGCAAATTCAATGGTTCCGTATACATAATAAAGTCAGGTTTCAGGTTTCTGCGTTATTTTATTATGAAAACAACGAGTCTAAAGCCTTCAACGCTTCGAACGAGTTTGATAGCTAGGTATTCAAGTATAGTGTCGACAGTTTTGTCTAAGTCAACATTATTCGTTTCAGGAGGTCTTTAAAGTCTCTGACTATGTGAGCATCATCGATAATATATATATATATTTCTATAATTAAATAATTCATTGATATATGATTCTCAAATTGTATGATTAATCTTTTTAAATTTAAGTTTTACTTGACATTTTATTTAAATTTGATCGAAAATATTTTTATTGGATGCTGTCTTCACCTATAATTATTGTGACATTTGGCTTTATACTATTAGTTTTAAAACGTTTTAAAAATGTAATGATGTACACAGTGTTGGTGAACTTATGTTCACCAACACTGTGTAAGTTTACCAACACTGTTATATAACTGTTCACTTTATTTATTTATATAAATAAATAAATAAGTTGAAGAATGAACTCCAACTCCATCATAAATGCAATTCAATTTCAAATTTTATTTATTAAGTTAACTGGGATCCAGGAGTTAGTAACAAATGTTTAAAAAACTTGCAATACAACACTATTCAAGCTATTTCCAATCGTCGATTTAACAAAATATTATTTTGGCCAAGTGCGAGTCTAAATCGCTACGGGAATATAACGCACTTGACCAACAAGGCAGACGGAAACACGGCACGGATAACAAAGACTTAATTTTTCTAGTCTCAGACTTAATTATGTTGATAGCCTTTGGACATCATTGAACTCTAAAAGTTCTTATGCCATGCCATTTGTGCACTAGTATTTAAATTATTTAATCCTTTGTGTATTTGTTTCCTTGGTGTGAGCTAGAAATCTATTTGTCTATCTATGTCATGTTCGATATAATTCTCAGAATAATAAACATAATATTTACCTATTAACAGTGCTGTGAAGAATATCATGTCATGAATTGTATCATGTGTATGATGGAAGAATGTCGTGAAGAAATTAAGTTCGTTTTTATTCATTTCGAATTTGAAGGATCTCTAAACTGGGAGTTGTAGGGAATGGACGTTGCTTTCACTGCGCCTGCTAGAGCATGCACGTGCTCCAAATGAATACAAAATGAAGAACATTCATCTACAAAATATACGGACTGTGCCAACCGACTTCAAAAAGAAGGTTCTTAATTCGACTGAATGTTTTTTTTAAAATGTATTTTACGCTATTACGCCGCCACTTATGAACTGATTTTGATGGTTTTTATTTGTTTATAGGTAATACTTCAGATGTGGTCCCATATTATTGAAATCGGTTCAGTAGATTGGTTTTAAATCAAAATTACTAGAAAATATGAAGATGTCATCCAGGTATTCGAAGTTGAAATCGGTTGGCTTTTTTTAAAGAGTATAATTATTAAAGAAGAGAATTGTGGCTTTACAGCCGATTATTTGCTTCACGGCATGCTTATTAGCTTCACATGTATCAAACTAACTAAGATTGTATTAAATGTTCAACTCATCCAACGGAGTTATGTAACGCCAAAGAACGGATAAACTCGCGTGCTTTGTAAAATTTGTATTAGATAGTACAGATCAGTGTGTAGTGGAATGTTGTAGTAAGGCGAATGTGTCAAATTGGCTACAGTCAAATTCACACTATACAATATACTTCAATATACCTATTAGATGGTAAGGGACATGGGTTTGTTTTTAGAAATATTCATATTCCATTATAACATAGCGTATAGCACTGCCAAATTAGTTAGTAGCTATTATTAGTGCAACTAATATAAACTAGGTATGTGAAAGGTTATTAGCACGCTGTGACAACCCCGATCGAAAAAATACCCAGATCCCTAAACACACCCAAAAACTCGGACCCAGAACCCGGAAACCCCAGAACTCAGAAACTCAGAAACCCACCCAGAATCCACCCAGAATTGATACATAAGTTACTTTTTACTCTGCACAAATACATGGTCCGTATGACAGCGTGAAACCATAGGGCGCTGCTAGTGTTAACAAATTCACATAGTGTGTGCGGGAAGTTGGTCCTTGAAATGTCACTGGATATTGTTTCCCTAGACACAGCCCACTGCAAGAAGATTCGGCGACGACGCGGCGCGAGCCGTGTAATGTGACATTGTTTTCAACATGAAAATAATGGCTATTGGTATTTCCAGAGATTTGTAACAATATACTAGGTTATAAGCTTGGGTTGTACTAAACTGAAAGGGTGTTATTATACTCATCATCATATTAGCTATGCCCATATATATGACACCTTGCAATTGTTGCTTGCTTGTACCTTGCAAATACTAAATCAAGTTGCCGATAAAATTGACTTATTCATTTGAGGAGTTTTATATTGTAGCGTTAATCTAAATAATAACTACCTACTATATTATGTTATAATGAGTCGTAAAATTTTATTACGTGCTTTGATTAACAGTTATAATGTAACTTCATACTTAACTATTACTTTATACGTAGGTAATAGACACAATTATAAAGAAACTTAATACTTAATTGCTGTGCTTTGACTTTATATTATATATATATAAAAGATGAAATGGCTTATTATTATGTACTTATATTATTATCTTTAAATGTAGTTGACTTAAGCCATAGAATTAGGGAATGCCTGTAATGATGGGTGACTCCCGTCCACCCCGGTGCCCCTGCCCCGGTACCGGAGCATATAGTTATAATTTGGATAAATAAAAAGTTAAAATAAATAATATATTGTGAACGACTTACTTTCATATTTTTTTTTACCCAGTTAAACCAAGAAATCTGTCAAATCAGAAATCTCGCAAAAATCAGATGTTCTATACATTTTTTATAGAGTCGAAAGGCTTTTCTTTGCAAAACAACTGATTTATATTTGTGCGATTTGTCACAATTATAAGTAAAATGACCCTTTCGCCTTAGTACATCCCAAGCTTATACCCTGTTTTCTCTTTGACAGCCGTTACAGGTACATACAGTAATGGACCATTACTAATTAGTTCATCGCCGATATACATACACGATGTAATTGTTTAGTTTGAGAGTTTTACCTCAGAAAACGTAATATGTTACTGCACTTTTTTGCTTGTAATTAAATATCAATAAGTGTGAATCTTATTCTCGCCTATTCTTCACAAAGTCTTAGGTCACTAAAGAGTGTAATTATAAGGAAAAATAATGTCGGTAATAAGCTTTTTTTATACCATTAGTACCATTATTTGAATTTGCTCGGGATGATTTAAAGTGGTGAATTTTGGGAGCGGGCCGAATTTCTTCTGTACGCGGACGAAGTCGCGGACGACCTCTAGTATATACATATATATACAGTGTAAGTATATATGTATTTTAGAATAATTCTATGCCTACAAAACTAATTCAATCAGATCCTATTTCTTGCTAGAAGTAAGGCAAAATACCTGTGATCAGATTTGAAAGAAGTACCTAACTTTATCTTTACACTTCCAGTAACAGTAGTAAGTTTAATCGACAAAAACACAAAAGAGGTGCTTGTCAAAGATTGGTGCCAGGTAGGTAGGTACTGGACCTGGGTATGTCCTTAAACTGCAATCAGACCCACCGGAGGACGGGCAGCAGCATCCTCTTGGTTAGCGTTGGTGAGCATTCTGCGATCCCCAAGCCGCCTGCCAAGCGTAGGGATTATGGCAACACCCCTCTATTGGGGAGGCCTTCGTCCAGCAGTGGACGTCTTATAGCTGACGACGAGGTAGGTACTAAAATAAAAACCCAAGGTGCATAGAACGCCATATGGCCATTTCTATTGAATTCTAAATCTTGAACATCCAATAGCTTTTGTGGCTCGCGGTGGCAACTGTTAATGAAACATGGGTTGAAAGCAGCTTCAGTTGCTTGCCCTACATGGCGAGTGGAAGCTTTGATAAATGCCTTGGCATTAAACTACATCTGCTTACAGTCTCGCATTTTCATCTAATATTTTGTTCTATTTAAAATTTGTGATGTCTGCTTATTAAAGCGTTATTTCTGGTTATCGGTACGTAACTGTACAATTTTGAATTGTGATGACTGAACAGAGAGCTCCGAAATATATTATATACAAGTGAGTATTACTTTTGTTTTTTTTAGTCTTTTTTATTATGTATATGTATATAATATGCAATACATAAATTAGAAAATAAAACTCGAAAGTCTAAGGAAAATGTGCGCGCGTTGAAGTCTTTATCTGGTAAGGAAATTTTCTAATCCATAGATTACATGAATACCATACAAAATACTTGTACTTAAGAATTACTATAAAAAAGATAAATTGACATGTTCTGTTAGCTATTTAGGTTGCCTGAAAGTCTCCTACATTGATGTTTTTAATACAGATCTTCTAGCTAATACAGTCAACAGTATCTACGAAAGTTTGACGACCTACAACAGTTTAGAAATATAGAACAAAAAAGAAAAACAAGCCAGACCAACAAATTAATGCATCATCTGACCCACGATAGTGCTTATATATGTAAATGCTACTCGCGGTCACCCATCCGAAGCCTAATCGGATCGTCCGTTGCTTAACATCGGGCCATCTAGACAAGCTGTGCCACGAGCGTAAAACAATAATTACGGGTAGTTATTTTCCATTTAAGGGGGAGGCCTTCGTTCAGCAGTGGACGTCTCCGGGCTGATGATGATGATGATGATTTTACATTTAGTGTATTAGCACACAGGACACGCGCCACAGCCACAAAACGCCACCACCTGAAGCTAGAAGCAGATTATGAGAAGCGGAAGCGCACGACAGCTAGTGACCGTGGGCGACCGCAGCTCCTTTAGAATGTTAGCAAACTGGAGTCCGCTCTGTGGCGGCGTTTCGTGGCTGGTGCGCGTGTCGCATGTGCGGCTAGACTAATTTTACTTACAAGATAACAAGGGACAATTCTATGCGGATTGCGGTTCAAGAGCATCGCCAGCCAATGGCCCAGGGTGGGGCAAGTTGATATATGGAGGATGGGAAAAGTCTGCATTGACGAAAGAACGAATAGACTAATAGCAGCGTGAAATACTAAACTTGGAATGGAATTAGTGAATTCACTCAAGTTTCGAAGTGCGGGAATTATCGGTCAAGCAAGTCAAGCGAGTGGACTTAGGACTTCGGTTACTTTGCATTTTTTTTTCTCTAGGAGGGGCAGCTCCCTGCACCCCCCTGACGACGCCCATGCGTATGTTACACTAGCTGGTACGTCGAAGTTGCAATCTTCAATTAAATTTAAGCTGTGTGGTTTAATTTAGTTTCTTAGTAGATAGGTTCATATTTATCTTTGGTAGTAAGTAATACGTATTATATATATTATAATTGTTTTATAATTATTGACATGATTAGCTTGTTACTTTATTTAATACCTTACAGCGACTTACAGCCCTGAGTTGTCAGATTTTATGTATGAGTTTTTATTGTCAGAAACAGAATAAGAGTAGATAATCAGCAGTTTAGTATTATCTTAATCTCAAAACCACAGTCTAATATACACCTGTGTTAAAAGTTAAAGTTAAGTCCCGAAATCAATGTACGGTTAGGTATTTATTAGATAAGTATAAAAAACAACAAAAATAACAAAAATACTTCCACGAACATAATTATGGCCTTCGTCAAGCAGTGGACATCTTCTGGCTAATGATGATGATGATGATGATGATGTTGATGATGTCAGTTAGTGCGATCAATGGAATGACAAGTGAGTGGTGTCAGTGGTGGTTTGGGTGGAATATTAATAAGATCCCATAGAAAACCCAGCGTACAGACCCAAATAAATTATGTTTTGAAAAAAGAAACTGACTTCTAGACTATACCTATTTTATGTACAAACTTAAACTAAAAAGTAGAAAATTTAAATATGAAATTAAAGGACAATCGACGAAATTATTGATACTTGCGAGTATTAATAATTATACTTTTACCAATTTATAGTCAGGTATTTTCGGAGTCGGTGCCAGCCAAACCGCTGCGCGGTTCTATAGTTTGTTGCAAAGGCAGGATTAAACTGTCCTTCTTGGCTGGCACAGACTCCTAAAATATCTGATTATAAGTTGGTAAAGGTATATCATCATCATCATCAGCCCGGAGACGTCCACTGCTGAACAAAGGCCTCCCCCTTAGACCGCCACACTGTACGACAACCTGCCATTTGCATCCACAGGTTGCCCGCGACTTTTACAATGTCGTCGGTCCACGGGAGGCCTTCCTACGCTGCGTCTTCCGGTTCGCGGTCGCCACTCAAGAACCTTTCTTCCCCATCGGTTGTCAGTTCTTCGAGCGATGTGGCCTGCCCATTGCCACTTCAACTTGCAAACCTTGCGAGCTATGTCGGTTACTTTGGTTCTTTAGTGAATATCCTCGTTCCGGATTCTATCGCGCAAAGTAACTCCGAGCATATAGCTCTCTCCATTGCCCGCTAAAGGTATATAGGTATCAATAATCAAAGATGACTCATAAAAGAGAACTACAGTTCTCCTTATCATTATTCCTATCTAATATAATAAAAGGCTCTGTCCTGACTGACTGACTGATTGACTGACTGATTGACTGACTGACTGACTGACAGACAACGCACAGCTCAAACCGCTGGTCGTACAGACTTGAAATTTGGAGGATGTATTCGTCTCGATGCAGAGGGGTGTACTAAGAAAGGATTTTTAACCCTATTAAGTTTATATGAAAGTCATTTGTTTTTGGAATTTTAGTCACGAAAATTTGACTTTGATTTTGAATTTGAAAATTTGGATTTGAATAGTTCATTTAAAATAAAAAAATGCTGTTTTCAATTTGTTTTTGACATGGTCAATTTAAGGGGGTAAAGGGGGGGGGGGTGAATGTTGTATGGAAAGTTCTTTGTTTTTGAAGTTATAGTGACGAAAATTGATATTTGGGTAGTTCATACAAAGGGGGAAAGTTAGGGGGGGGGAAGTTGGTAGAGTCGGTAGAACCGGTAGAGTCGGTAGAGTCGGTAGAGTCGATAGAGTAGGTAGAGTCGGTAGAGTCGGTAGAGTCGGTAGAGTCGGTGTTAAAGTGGTGAATTTTGGGAGCGGGCTGAATTTTTTCCGTACGCGGACGAAGTCGCAGGCGACCTCTAGTATCAAATAAGAGAAGCTACTATGGTTAAAACAAAAGTAGTGTACTATTCTGTACGCAACGTTGTTGTAGTTTATATTTCACTTTATATTACACTAGCTGAACTGACAGACGTCATCCTGCCCTGAAATATAAAATAAAACCTGGGACCCGGTTGCGCCACCTAGCGGGTCCAATTGTGAATCTAAACCATCCAGGGACAAACACAAACAAACAGAAAAACATCATCTAAAACGGTCTAGCCGTTTAGAGTTCAGTCACAAACACACGTACGGAACTACAGAAGAATTATATGTATAAGAAAAGATAGTGCACTTAATTAAATCGACTTCAATAGATCAGTATCAAAGTATTTAATTATTCAAGTCGCGTACTTGATACGGATTTTACGCTGTGAGTAATATTATGTGAATCTATTCGGAATCTCGTACCGGAGACGGATGTAGCTTTTTAAAGATTTTAGACATTTTAATCAGTACCAGTACCAGGAACTCAATTACAAGCATTGTAAAGCTCACAGTTGCACAGTTATTAATGCAAAGTTATTATTTATGATACTAGTGCGGTAAGTTGGTTTTTACAAACGAGTAGACGAATATAAGCGCAAGACGAAGTCGAGGGCTTACTATAGTCACGAGTTTGTAAAAACCAATACCGCACGAGTGCCATACAACGTTTTACAACACATTTGCGAGAAAACAGATAACAGAAGTACTTACAACAGATAATGATGCAAACTTGATTATTTTGTTTTTATTATATCGGACAGAAAGTTGCAACTAAATACCTACTTGACACTGGAAAATTCTCAAAGTGCGACGCCATAATCCTCCTTGGAGGAAATATGAAATGGCGCGAATTAACAAATGGCGCGTGGTGAAAATTAAAACAACATAATTCGTCTCATTTTCTATTTATAATATTTATTTTCTATTTAGTATTAAAGTGAGACAAACATATTGAGCAAAAGCGCTTCCAAGGAGCTTCGATCATTTAGCTTATTTTATTCTCGTAATGTGAAACTCCTTAGTGGAATTATTATATTATATATTTATGGAAATTAAAAAAATACCGTAAAGTTTACGCACGGCGCTATACAACTAAGTGTGCGGCAAAGGCTTTTCCGCACGCTCCGTTGTATGGTGCGTAATGTTTAACTTTCGAACGACGTATACGGGCTTCGTAAATGCACTTTTTGAGCAAATGTGTTGTAAAATATGATAATGTATAATCATATTTCTTCTTTTTCGAGTATATTGTACTTTAGCATGCTATCATGGCACTCCGCTGCTGTCAAGCTCATATATTTTCGTACACAGTGCTAAGTGGGCCGGAAGGACTAATCTAAGAAGAGCTTATTGTACTTAGTAGCGCTCGTGGCGTAGCTTGTCTAGGTGATTCTAAACGATCACCAATGTTAAGCAACGGACGGTCCGATCAGTCTTCGGATGGGTAATCGTGAGTGGCATTTATTTCTGAGCGCTACCGTGGGTCGGATGACACGTTAAATTGTTGGTCCCGGTTGTTTGTTCTAGTTTCTATAACAAAAACCGTCAGCCATGTCAGAGGCCTTCGGGCGGCACATTAACTCTGACACTAGGGCTGGCCACTCAGCCTATACGAACTTACTTACTGATCATTGTGAATAACGTTTACAATGGACCCGATCATAAAAATGAGTTCATATCAGCTGTTCCATACCTACATTTTGTGCTGTCTGATGATGCAATTGTAGAATTTTTCAGTGTTTTTTTTTTGAGCTGAGTATAGAAGCAATTCTTTCGGTTTAGTACAGTTTCTAGTAACACTAAGGAGATCAAAAGGCATTACTAAAAACTATGTGGCTGTGGGTATCATAAGAAAAAACAATAAATTAAATCTTCAATCAATCCATCTTTTATACCCAGTGACTTTATCAATCAAGCGAGGCATGATGTCACGGATGTACTAACCAGCCTGATCCCTCCAAGCTTATTGTAGACGCGAAGATGATACGAACACCATCCAACAGCCAAAAGACGTCCAATGCTGAACGAAGACCTCCCTCAATAGCGGGGGTTTGCCATAATCCCTTTTTGGCAGGCGGCTTGGGGGTCACCATCGTTAACCAAGAAGACGCTGCTGCCCGTGTTTCGGAGGTTCTGAATGCAGTTTAGGACATGCCCAGGTCCACACACCACACCATAATTTAACAAACACTCAATCAAACATGATCATAACAAAAAAAAACCTGTAAATACCTACCCCTAACCTGTGTATCTGTGTGTGTTCTGTAAATCTGTGTGTGTTTCTGTAAAAATATTAGTTTTAATTTACGTTCGAGCCAAGTTCCCATTTAGGGCTAGGTGTATTTATTTATCCAAGAACCTGGGTATGTCCTAAAACTGCAACCAGACCCACCGGAGGACGAGCACCAGCTTCCTCTCCGTTAATGGTGGTGAACATTCTGCGATCCCCAAGCCGCCTGCCAAGCGTGGGGATTATGGCAACACCTCCCTATTAAGGAGGAGGTCTTATTTTCTCATGACAAAAAGTACATGATTTCTTTGTGTGCGGATGCTAAGTGTTCTAGATTGAACCAACGACGTCGAGCAAGTACAACATTATTGGTTACGTTCAACTTTAATTTATCAACTGCCTTGATCAACTATTTTGTTACTCGTAGGTATGGTGTATTCCGTTTGGATCCCACGCTATTAATTTTTAATGTAAATCGCCGGTCTAATCCCCACCTAATTGTCGATTCCGGCCGGATCCCAGGCCTTGATTTAATAATAGTTACCCCTTAATTTATGTACGTTAACAATTCTAGCACTGCGAGGATTATGAGCAGGCGTGACCCTTACCACCAGGCGACCGTCTCCTCATATTGAAAACCAAAAAAAAAATCGTGAAGGAGATTAATTGATTTTCGCTAGGATAAAAATCAATGCAGCAGATTTATACCTCCTAGAAATAGAACGTCTGTCACTCTTTAAAAAATTATGTAACATCATAGGAAATTATGTGAAAAGTTTTATTTTACAAACTGTACTCAAATAAGTTACCTAAATGTGTTAAAACAGAGGTAGGATCAGACCGGGATAGTAAAATAATTATATATATTTTTTGTAAGGATCCCACTTTTTCGACACAATGTGGGATCAGACCAGCATAAAAAAAACTAAAAAAAAACGGATCCCACGTGGTATCTCTTCATGGGGTCGGACCGGCATACACCGTAAGTATTTAACCTAATTTAGCGAAACATGTAGGTATTTAAACGAAGTCAATTTGTTACTTGACTAGTTACAATTAGCCTCTAAAAAACAACTTTTGCCTTAGGTTCTAATATGTATCCTAAAAATAGCTTTCAAGGCAAGATATTGTACATCTAATCGCCTTTAGTCACCGTTACCTGACTTCAGTTGGCGAACTTTCTTGCTAGCGATTTTTTTCTTTCTTTTACAAAGTAAATTCTTATGTTTTTAAAGCTTAAACAGGAAGAAAAAATATGACCTCCGGCAGGACTCGAACCTGCATACGAGCAGTCGCTATGGGTTTCCGTCCCAACTGCTTTGCCAATTAAGCTACAGAAGTCTCTGCCTGAGATGTCAAATTTCCGAACCTGTTATAATAAATAAAAAACCTGTAAAACCTGTGTACCTGTTAAATTCTTATGCCAAGCACCTAATTATATTTCGATAGCCTTGCTCTAATGCCAATTCTCATTCCAGGTTAGGTGTGTTTACTATCTTCGACCACACCATCACTTAAGGCCGTCACAGACGACGATGATGCTATAATTTTTAATGTTGAGATAAAACATCGGTCGCCATACAATTTTGAAATATATATTATCTTCGTCACTTGTTTTGTGTGGGTAGCGATATTGAAATATGTACTAAGATAATAGATAGATAGATAGATATTCTATATTGTCATAACCGTAATAGCCGTTATAGCTAGGTCTAATAACGACTTCGCGCTATGTTCTCGTCAGGGTTTACAAATTGATTTATTTAAAATAGAAATGCAGTGTAATTAAACAATAAATACCTATAGCTCTAAACGATGTATAGAGGCAGAATAAATTGAAGCTGTAAATGGGCTTCGTCATTAACTGTTTAAAAAATCAAATAAAAATCAAGTATAAAATTGTAAAAATCTAATTAGTTAGTAGATTTTAATAACTTATAGTCCCGATAATCGTGCTTTATATATTATTTTACTTGATATAGAGTTTTCGACAGCAAAAGATTTCGGACATTAGAACAAAAAGTATTGTACGTATTACAATTTTTAAAACAGTTCGGCAGTTTATTGTAAAGTTGCTGGCCAATCACAACCGGGTTTTTAGTAGACTTGTGAAATCTATGCTTTTCGGACAGAAGACTATTTTTGTTTCGAAGATTTAAATCAGTATATTCACCCCGACATTGATACATGTGGAGATTTGCTCTAACGTATTTTACAATTTCTAAAATGTATATCTACTGATACAGATGTAAGTATACTTAAATTCTTGAAAATATCTCTGCACGATTTTCTGTATTTGGCTTTTACTAACACTCTAATAGCACGTTTTTGCATCTTTAATATACGCTCATTATCTGTGGAATTACCCCAATGAATAATGCCATAGGACATTATTGAGTGGACATAGGCATAGTAAACTTCTTTTAGGTAGCATTCAGTTGGTATTGGTCTTAGTTGTATTAAAAGTAAGTTCGTATAGGCTGAGTAGCCAGCCCTAGTGTCAGAGTTAATGTGCCGCCCTAAGGCCTCTGACATGGCTGACGGTTGTTGTTATAGACACTAGAACAAACAACCGGGACCAACAATTTAACGCGTCATCCGACCCACGATAGCACTCAGAAATAAATGCCACTCACGGTCACCCATCCGAAGACTGACCGGACCGTCCGTTGCTTAACATCGGTGATCGTTTAGAATCACCTAGACAAGCTACGCCACGAGCGCTACTGATTAGTTGTATTAATGTATAGATTCCTTTGGACATTTTATTGCATGTGGTATTTATGTGATCCTTCCAAGTAAGAGCTGAATCTATGTCGAATCCGAGTAATATGAAATATTATAGCATCTTCACCGTGTGTGACGGCTTTTAACATCAAGTGAACTGTGGTTAAACACGTAGCTTGTCAACCATTTCAAATCATCAATATTAATTTCAATTCATCAGCTTTCCAGTCAAAAGAATAATTGTTAGAACCAAGTTTCTACACATGTTTTATTCAAATAAATGTACTTTACCTTTACGTTGCCCTGTGTACGTCAACTAACTAATCTTTCTATTTCTCTCTATCTCTCTTTCTCTCTCTCTATCACACTCTCTCTGATTCACGACATTTTCTCTTGTCTCTATAATTCACGTAGTTTTGATAAAATCACTACTTATAAGACTGTCAGTGACATTGATTGTCCATGGTCCTAAAACCTTATTTCCACTAGTAAGACCAATTAACTTTATTTTCCCAAAGTTCCTTGGTCTTACTAGGTTTTTATTATTTATTCTACGACAAAACTGATTTTCAATGGTCCTACTATAGTATAGAAGCCAATTTCGTTGTAATAATGTCGAAATATAATTACACTGGTAATAAAATAATAGTTCCACAGCCCGCCTAGCACGCGAGCCGTGATAAACGTCTATCCACTCTTTTTTCCCCGCGAAAACGAGACAGACGTATCCATATTCTAGATTTATCACTTTCCCGCGCGAGGAAAGAACAATAAGTCTTCGGTGCGTGCTAGGGGGCCAGGTTTCCATTTTATTAATAGTATTGTACTTATCACCGAAAAAAGTAAATTGCCCCTGCTACTACCAGTAGGACTGAGCGGTAAGACCACGAACAATCGATGGCCAATGTTCTAATCCCTAACCGACACTAACTAGACCTATAAATAGTTAATATTACTCAGGGCTAAATGACTCAGGTAATATGAGACACAAGAACAATAAACACAATTTGTTCTAAACAATTAGAATACAGCAAAAGTGCAATTGGTGTCGTGTTTCGTTGGCTGCCGGTACCTGGCCGGTACTAGTCAACACTGCAAGTACCCTGACATAACTACCTAGGTATTTTTGTTGGCATAATCCTTTATTAACTACAAATACTACTTTACGACCTTAATATACTACACAAAAAACAAAAGGATTGTATCCAGACCAATGAAAGTCTAGAGACAATCCGAATGCTCAAAGTGGTTTAGTTTGGTAGGACTCTACTGCAGAGTCCGCCTGGGGAAGTGCAACACCTTTGCCAGTTATTCTACCGCCAAGCAGTAGTGTGCAAGCATTACTGTGTGTTCGGTTTGGACAATGGTACCAGAGAAATTACTGGGTATGAAGAGATTTAACATCTAATATCTCAGGGTGACGAGCGCAGTACAGTGCGGCGCAGAATAGGCTAGATGACTGTTTTTTTTTTATTGTCCTATTAAAATGTGGGCCATAAATATAGCTGATTAATGAAAAGAAAAAGAAAATCTGATCAAAAATAAGCAACTTATAAGCATTTTAATATCATGCTAAACAGAGAGAAGAAACAGCAAATCGTGACGTCACTTCTCTCTTCGCCATATAAATTATATTCTGACAAGTAAGGCGTGACGTCATTTTTTGTTTTGTGGGAAAGGGACAGAGTTGTCTCTAACAAAAACTTTAAGCGCTCATATATCAAAACATTATTAACCGATTTAAATATTTTTTTCAATAAACATATTATATTTACTTAAAATTAAAAAACCCTACCCGTCGGCAGCTTACCTGGTATGCTGGCGGCATTGCCACGTTGAATGGCAATGCTTACTACCTAGCCCTACTTATAGCATTATGCCTCTTTTCAAACATATTATAAGTACCTACCATTGGAGATGGCAATCCAAGGCGTACCTACCTTCTGCCAAAAGACACATGGTCTGTGACCATAATAACATTTACTTCATGCGTTCTAAGTTTGTTTTAGTGTGTGTGTGACGAATAGGAATTTGTTTCAGTAGTATGTGTACTTGAAAGACCAGGACCTCGGTATGTCCTAAAACTGCATCCAGAACCACCGGAGGACGGGCAGCAGCGTCCTCTCAGTTAACGGTGGTAACCATTCTGCGATCCCCAAGCCGCCTGCCAAGCGTGGGGATTATGGCAACACCTCCCTTGAAGAGAGAGGCCTTCGTCCAGCAGTGGACGTCTTCCGGCTGTTGGTGTGTACTTGAAAGTGTGCCATGCGTTTTTATGCTAACCTACCTAATTTGAGAATGTGGATCTTACAGAACGAAAAAGGGCGCACCCAGTATTAATAGAGTACAATAGAGTCTCATTGGACACCTTTATAGAAAAGCCTTAAAACACAAAAAAGGCCAGGCCGCGCCGCATCGAATTGTCACAGTATATACCTCTATACTTAATGCATTGTAATCCTGTAGCGATACGTTTACGCTGCGGTCCGCATTAGCTGTAGCATACACGCTTTTATTGCAATTTGGAATAAATAAAACATTGCCGTTACTGAACATAAAAAATAAAGTATTAAAGTGTATATGTTTAGTGAAGTGTAATGTACAGGGTTAATTCTAATCAGTTAGCATCCTTTAAAGGGCATATTATGTACATTAAAACAAACAACTTTTACTATGGGACCAACATCGATATCACAAAAAAAAAACAGCTGTTCCATACATTTTCCCCAAGGTCGATGAACTTTTTGTATGGAACAGCTGATATTTTTTTCGCGATTTTAATGTTTGCCCCATAGTAAAACTTATTTGTTTTGTTTTGTTATACAGAATATGCCCTTAAAAGGATGCTAACTGATTAGAACTTTAGTTTCGATCACATCTGGTAACTTTTTTCAAAGAATGAAAACAGAGCCCGATGCGCGTGCGGCTGCGCCCTGCTTTGCACTGCGGGCCGCTGCACGTCGCGTATTAAACGCTTTATCAGCAAGGAAAAATGAACAAGAATCTTAGTAACTTAACATCTAGAATAACGCGCGCCTTTATTTCAATATCGCATTTCAACTGTTACGAGAATAATAATATGTACCTACCTTAATGGCCGCTAATATAACAAACAAAAACAAAAAAAACAAAACAAAAACAATAACAAAAATAATATTTTGGTCACTGAATAGGTATCGTTATGAAATATCACAACCGGCAAAATTTCTAAGAATCACATTTCAAATATTCGACCTTTCTGTACCAGTTTTCCTACTAACTAAAAAGGATTTTATGATTTATAATAATAAAATTCATCAATTAAAATTAAAAATTGCTGAACTTTAGTAATGTTATTCTTAGCAATTTTACCGTTTGCCAGTTTTCACAGCTAGTATATTCAATGATTTTGTATCCTTTAAAATGTTGAAATGTGCGAGCGAGAAAACTTAATGCGGTATTTTGGACTTCGACGTGCGTAACAATTCTTCACAAAAACGCACGCGTCTATGCGAATCTGCGAATTTCGCAGTGTGAGCACGTCATAAACTAGGCCAGTGCAAGCGCTGCAAACTAGCCAACAAATGAAAGGGATTGGGCTGGAGCGCGGGGGCGCCTTATTAATCTAGCCTTACATAGCTTTTATATAAAGAAGCGCGCTATTTCGCAAGCATTCGCTCTTGGAATCTCGCCGCGATCCCACCGAGCGCGGGAGAGCCGAACGCACCCCTTCGCGCTAAAAGTGACAGAACTTATTGTTTTAATATTTCAAATTTCGAATTGTTCAATATGGCTGTCACGAGTGCCAGGAATATTGTGGACCTGCAAGAGAAGGGGCATTTCGAGCGGGACAATGCAAGGATTGACAAATATACGGTCAGTAAATAATAGATTAGTTTCCGCAAAATATTTCATACTTAATGGTTTTGAAAATATTTAGTATAATACCTATATTAACAGGATGTCTGTCGTAATAAACGTAATTTTTTACAAAGGATAACACTATCAGTTACGTCCTTTAGTGTCGTAGAGCTTTTTAGTGAAGTTTTCAGGCACAACCACAATTAAGGATTAGTTTTTTAGATAATTTATTTTGAATGTAGATAAATAATGTCCAAAAATAACTTTGTGACTTACCTACATATACATATATCAAAAAAATAATAAAAATAAAACATACTAAGTATTATAAATATCGCGGAAATTCATTACATTTCTATGATAAATAATCAGGGTAAATATCTCGTAAATAATCATAGAAATATTATCAACATGTTATCAAAAAAATATTAAGGGCGAGGTTATTGTATAATAAAAAAAAACCCCAGTAAAAGAAAACTGTCATGTGAATTTTCACCAGTCTTATTTATATATTATTCTTCTAGCCCCATAATTGATACGCTTAAAATGTCTAACACTAGGGCTATCCACTAAGCACACACAGAAAATTATAATAACTTAATAAGTTATAAGTCTGTGTCTTTCGTAACGTACATTAATAATAATGTTACATTAATGATAATGTAACACTAACTAAGAAATTCTTCAATAGATAAGTACTTAATAGTGCGTACCTAATAAATCAGTGATCAGTTTTCGCAATATCAATTATGTACCTTGTAAAAAATAACATGCTATTTTTTTCATGTCATGGACAATAGAAAATATATTTAACTATATCACTTTAAAAAACGTTTCCCGTGTGTTGCCAAAGCAAACATAGGTACATTACATAATGAAAAAACATATAAATAGTTTTTAGTTGTTGAAAGAGGTTGAAAGAGACACTAAGGTCAGCATAACATAGCACAGATAATTATAAGGTTTCCTACCCGTGGTCCACCTAGGTGTTCCAGGGGCACTGTTTGTGCCCGTTATCTACTCAATAGGTAAACAACGGGTAAATATAATATTATACTAGAGGGCAGTAAGAAATACTTCTGCACGGTTTTGGATTTAATATATTAGGCATCTTGGCTTACTTGGGTTTTATATATTACTTACTTAACCTATTGAAGTTGTTATTAGGTTATTACCGTTTTTCAAATACCAACACATAATAGAACGGTTCATTATATTCTAACATGTGGCTATAAATATTATCGGAAGTGAGCAAAATACGACGTGGAGAGTATAAGTGATGTTAATTACTTGAACCGAGGTAACTTTATCTCTGCGAACGTCATTCATGACTCCATCTACTTAGAGCTAGAGTAGTTTGTAGAAGTATGGGCTCACTACTGCATCTAGCGATAGAACGCTACGTAGCGTACGTTTTTATATTTTTATAATGTCTATTTTTGTGAAAACTTGTGTTTTTCGTTCATCAACAACGACAGGTCTGAATTTCCTCGAATAGGTTTCCTAACCGTCACAATTACCTAATTACGTGATCAGATAAGACGTTTTATTTTAACTAGGTCTAATCAGGTTATTGGTCATAGCTCATAATAATAGTTAAATTTGACAAAATTCTTTGTTTAATTATCTTAAAAAACATACAATATTAAAATCCCTGATAAGAGATGGTAAAAAACGAGCTTTGCTTGCTAGATCTTTCTTATTAAAATTTTGGTAAAGAGACTAGACCGTGTGGGATTTTACTATTTCTATTCTCACTTAAACCTTACTTAGGGCACATCTTGTTACTTAAAAACTGCTCCAGAGAAAGAAGTAGTAATGGCGTAGATCCTAAACCCAGGTCCAGTTTTTAAGAACGCTTCGGAGCATTTGAAATTATCTTACTATTGCTAAACCATTTGAATAAAGAAATCGTCATAAAAATACGTTTCTGCAGAAAAAAGGGCATGAAAAATAAAACTAAGCTCGTGCACATTAAATAAGATGTCTCATCCCTCCAATAGTTTCACTAATAGTGTAAAAAAGGAGCCTCTTTGCCGAAGATATTGTCTCGCCTTTATATCTAAGTACTAGAGGTCGCCCGCTACTTATTTATTTATTTATTGAGATACGCCAACAGTGAACATATTACATATTCTTAAAGTAGGTACATAACACAAGCATCTGATACGATCACCTTTTTAGGTTTACTTTTTTACTTTTTCATCGACTTCGTCCGCGTACGGAAGAGATTCGGCCCGCTCCCAAAATTCTCCACTTTAAATCATTCGGAGCAAACACTACCAGCTCTACCACCTCTACCAACTCCCCCCCCCCCCTACCCCACCCCAAACGACCCCCCTTTGAATGAACTACCCAAATATCAACTTTCATTACTATAACTTCAAAAACAAAGAACTTTCCATACAACATTCCACTCCCCCTTTCCGCCCTTAAGTCGTCCCTGTCAAAAAAATAGCATTTTTTATTTTAAATTAACTATCTATATCCAAACTTTCGGGACTAAAAGTACAAAAACAAAGGACTTTCATACAAACTTTTCCCCCCTTAGGGATCGAATTTCGAAAAATCCTTTCTTAGTGGGTGTACTACGCATCGAGATGAATACACTCTCCAAATTTCAAGTCTGTACGACTAGCGGTTTGGGCTGTGCGTTGTCTGTCAGTCAGCCAGTCAGCCAATCAGGACAGAGCCTTTTGTATATATGGATAGAAGAAGAAGATAAATAAATATAACAATAATTGCGCTTCAAGCACTTGTGTGTTTTGATGCTCAGTAAATTTCGCACTCATAGTTTGATAGGTGAATATAAACTTACCTACCTATATTAAAATTTTCAACGAATATTATTTTAAACCAGGAAGTCTCAGGCAACCAGAAATAAAAATTATTGCAGAAAAAAATCTATTGTGTTAACATGAAGTAATTACATTTTAATATGTCCAAAGAAGCATTTATTAATTTTAGCAGCATAGTTTCTATCATTAACTAATCTTGCACTCCAAGCACACAACTATAATCTACATGTAATATATGTAGTTGATTATTCAAAACGGAAGATATGTTGTGTAAACAATGGCCAACCGATCCAATTCAATGGACATAAACATCGATATACAATACGTGCGTACTATGCTATTAGCATTAGATACTAATTAGTTTTTTGTGGTAGGAACTAAAACTAAATGAGATCACAACGATAACCCGGAAACGATCGATATAAAAAACATAACCTTTCCTTACTTTTCATATCATACTTATTTTTAAAAGGATAAACAAATTTCTGACTTGACAGCTTAAATCCATCTATTTTTTGCAATATTTTCTAAAAATTAAAGAGATAGCGCCATTTAAATGGTTATTTTGTTCTGCGAAAATATGCCACAGAGGCGACACAAACAATCTTATTTTTGTCTACACTTACGACCTGATTTTGATTGTATTTTTGTCATAAGTTAAGTGATTGTGAATATTAAAACAAAACACCGGCTACAGTACAATACGTAGCTACCTATAGCTACTTGTACCTATAGCTTGGCAAAGAAGAGTAAACATTGATAGGGGCGCCACTATCGCATAATTATAGTTCTAAATCATAGCAACCACGTAGAAAGACAGAGGAAGACGATTGGATGAATTCACACATTGACATGGTTATCCACAGTGTTTTCAGAGTGAAGAAAAAGTGTCAGCTTCAATATTTTTATATCTATCTATAGATATTACCAATATCATCCGACTGAAAGCGCACTAAATATAAAAACTTGCATACAAGAAGCAGACCATCGATCTGCGTCCCCTTTGCCAACTTTCTCAGTTTGTCTACCTTTTGAACAATTAGCACCTATAACGATTTCCATTTCCCTATAATCCTTACTAGTGGTTACATATTTGCCAACTTTCCCAGTTTGCAAACATTTTGAGCCATTTAAATAAATTGTCCTCTTTTTTTCACTAGTTAATTTCTCTTAACATCATCCATTTGTACAATCGATACCAAATTAGATATACAGGTTGTTCATTTGAACGACGGTCATATTTTCTAAAATATTCTAGGGTACTATTTCTACTATTCTAGGATTCTAACCTACTCATAATTATGAACAACTTTTACTATAGGACCGCCTCTGAAAAAGCGAGAAAAAATCTGCTGTTCCGTACATTTCGTCGAGAATGATTTTCATTGTTCCATGGAACACATCACACAGCAGAACAGCACACAGCACACAACAGTGAAGAGCAGATTTTATTTCACAATTGCAGAGGAGACCCCATATAAAAAAAATTGCACACTACCATAAATAACTGGCAAATTGTGGTACTACCCCAGGCGGACTCTGCAGTAGAGTCCTGCCACTACAAAAAAATCTAAAGTGCGTTTGGAAGAAAGAAAGAAAAGAAAGAAATATAATTTATTTTGCTCAACAGTTTATTTCTGAACGTGAAAAACAAGCAACGTAATATTTACTCCTATACCTATAATAATGTAAGGTTGTATCCGTATCACGGTCAGGGTTCGCACGTGATGACATGATATGATTCTCTATACGTTTGTCTTTATTATATCTCAGACACAAGACTTATTAAATGCATTCAGTATGGTACCTTGATAGATCAGACCGTGGACATGAGGTTCAAGGTTTCAGATGCATAGGATAAACATCGCGACCCATTTAGATTAAGTATCCCCGTGTAGGTAAAATTAATAAAAAACAACACTTTTTTCTAATTGGTTCGTAGGGGTTGTTCCTCACTCATCCTATGACGTCTCCTCCATCGTATTATATTTTCTTAACTCACCCGTTTTCGTACTCCTAATACCTACTCCTACATACTCGTAGTAAATAGTCATGAATATGAGAGTCGATGTCTGCCTACAAACTGCTATACAGTTTGGCAGAGTTATAAATTGAGCTATATAATTATTTCTCTAAGACCAAATAAATAAATAATAAAAATAAATAGTAGTTACTCTACTTTCAACTCATCCGATAGGTATTTTATCATTTTATTACACTTAACTCATCCTTTTTGTATTGTTATCTCATCCGTCTTCAATAATATGATTAATATAAATACTACGGTTTGTACTGTTTGCAAGAAAATATACTGTGTAAGTTACCTATAAAATGGAAACTAGTTCAATAGATGTAAATTGAATAAAAAACAAAACAAAAAATATTATTTTTGATTTATATATGGTATCACAAGGAAAATAAATTAAAAAGAACGAAATTACATAGAATCAAATGTTTTAAAATAATGAGCGTAAATGCAGCGATGCGCTGGAGGTTGTTGCTAGAGTTCTATGTATGTACAGCTGTAATAGCTGAAATAGGGGGAGGCCTTCGTTCAGCAGTGGATGTCTCCGGGCTGATGATCATGATGATGACAGCTGCAATGCAAGCGTTATCTCTTAAGCCAGGAGAGCGTTTAGCTCACTATTGCTTAGAATAAAATATAGAACAAACAATTTTGCAGTTCTCTAATATTTTTTTTTGATTTTATTGTTTTATTTATAATAATAATAATATATAATAATAGTTATTGAGTCACTGGTTTATGGTAAAAAATAAATTGTGGAGGAATTAGTTATTGTTCCCTTATGTGAAGGCAATTTTGCCATTCTGTGTAGACACTAGATACAAGCTTACCTAATGAATTATTTGCAAAAATTATATATATTATCAGGTTTAGGTAATTTCTAGACAATACGATTTATTATGATAACATAGTATATTTTATCTATACTCAAGAATAAGAATATAATATATAGTTTATCTATACTTCCTATACTTACCTAATGACTCAGTGTTAATTGGAAAGGGAACCAGGAATCTAAGACTACGATCAACGGCGCTAACATACTTAATTCCGGTTGCAAAATCGTGAATTGAGATTTGAATGTTTTGAATTTCCGAGCTGTAACCGGATTATATTGACACCGCACCTACTCTAAGTTAGCTGTGGACAAACACCTAGCCTATATAAAACCATGACAGCTAAAATGTGATCCCGTATTTAAACAAAATAAAACTGGGTATGTTGACCACCGGAGGACCAGAATAGCGTCCTCTCGGTTTATCATGGTGAGCATTCTGCCGATTCTGCCCAAACCGCCTGCCGAGCGTGGGGATTATAGCACAATCAAGTAGGAGGCCTTCTTCGGGCTGATGGTTATGACGCAAACCATGGTGTTTTTATTTCTTAGTTTTTGGCTTCGCACTTTGTGCATTCAGTCAGTATCAAGTATTATGCATTTTAAAGTCTAAATAGTGTCATGCTATATATAAGTGTCATCAAATCACAGTCAGTCACACGAAATTAGTCACAGTCGAGTCTAAGTCATGCCCTAGTATAGTTATGGCGACTTTACTATGAGCGTTTACGGAATTTTAAAAACAACACGAACAGACATGTTTCACCATATTATATCACTTGCCCACACTCGTGCATGCAATTCAACATTCAATGAATAAAATACGACTATTTTTATTATTTAAGAAAATAATAGAAAGCAACGACATGATTTTTCCGTGTTCCCGCCAAAACTCCAACAATGGTGTTATAAGCTTAAAATAACGTATTATTGTGCCCATACTCCCACAGCACACAGATGAATAGAACTTGATTTTGTTTTTTGTTTAATTAAGCTATTTTCAAAAATGACTCTACAGTAACCAAAAGACTAATAACCGTGCGCACATTGCAAAATATTGTTTTTAACAACAAAAAGCTACAAAGCCTACTTAGCATAACTACACAAAAAAGAAAAGGATTGTATCCAACCAGACTAGTTGAAAGTCTAGTGACAATCCAAATACTCAAACCCACTACCAGTCGGCAGCGTACCCAGCTTGCTGGCGGCATTGCCACGTTGAATGGCAAATATTGTTGTCTTGTTTTCATAACAAAAACCTTTCTATTAGCCATAAAGGCATTGTAAAAAATCTCATTATCGTAAGAATTCAGCAACGTCGTTACGCCAAAGACGTCGAGAGCAGCCGTAACCGATTCCTTTCAATGCCACCCTCGGTCTCCAATGACTTAGCGAGTGGACCTCGCTCAATATCAATATCAAGGCCGAGAGTTCGATGCTCGCCTTTCGCTAGCACAAGTTACGTCATCTACAGCTGACTGATTACAGGGTTCCACTTCAATTGATTGAAAACCTTTCGGTTTGAGGAAGTTATAATGCCCGCTCTACGGTTCTGGTAGTCGCTGTGCATAATTTATACATTACTACCTAGCTATACATTACTAGTATTTTTGCAATTGGTACCTTTTTGGGACCCAAAAATTTCACAAAATTATGCATTATCTAGGTGCAAGTGTAATATTACAAGGTAATAATAAAACTTAACATTTATGGTTCTTTAAAACGTAATACTTTGAAATATATTGTATAATGTTTATTTTCTTCCGTGGAAATAATTTAGTGCCTACCTACAATAATATTGCAGAAATAGGTACTAAAACAACGGTGACCAAAATTTTTTATGTAAAAAATATGTATCTAATCACACTACTATAATATTATACCACTTTAATTCTATAATATATATATATCGATATATATTGTTAGTAATATTCAAGAATTATATAAAGAAAAGTTAAATGACATTTCGAGGTTAGTAAAAAAATATTTTATACAGAACCCTTCTTTAATGAACTCACAAGTAGGCATAAACGAGTAATTTTAAATGCCTACTCTTGTTACGAGTGATATTTACAGAATTGCAATCGTTTTGTCGATGATAATTACTTTTCCACATACGCTGCCTTGAGTCTATTTTTGAATTGAATTGAATTTGATTTTTTGCTTTTTGTTGTAAAAATGAAACACACACAACCATGGTTTAACTATACCTTTTTTTGTATATCATGTACACCACAGGAATTAAAAATAACAGTAGAACACTTTTTTTTTGTTGCTTGTATATACTTTCCGATAGGTAGTAGGTACTATATTATGGTCGCGAATGGGACATACATGCAGTCATGCATGTATTCATTCACGATACAAAAACTCAACTAAACTCATAAATTGTAGGTGTGCAGTTACAGTAGTTATATTGGTACATCTTAGAAACATTTCTATTTGCATATGAGTTACAACAGAAAACAAAGGCATAAAAAAACTGTTTAGTCATTTGTTTCCAAATAACTATAAGTAATATATTATTATTTATAAAAATCTCTATAAAATGTAAAAATATCTATACCTGACATAGAAGTACTTTTAATGAACTCTGTCCAATTGTCCAATTTGTTAATCGCTTTTTGATAGCTAATGCAATGTTGACGACTTAATTAGTAAAGCGTCTAGCATATTCGTATTGTTATTTATTATTTTATTATTATATCACTTACAAATAAATTCGTTTAATCTAGCATTGCTCTTTACAAGGTTACGTCGACAGTTGACATAACCTTATAAAGAGGTAATGCTAGATCGCAAACGAGTTTATTTGTATGGGATATAATAATAAAATAATAAATAACAATACGAATATGCTAGACGCTTAACAAATTAAGTCGTCAACATTGCAGGAGCTGTCAAAAGAGAGTGTAGGTACTTGCAACAATATTTAAGTGGACGTATTATCCGAGCTCTATATCAAACCAAAGTTAATAACAGTTTAATCTCGATATTGAATAGACACTAGAGATAGCGAATGATATTAACATTGGCATACTTCCTTATACTTCCTTGTTTATATTGTGTAGTCGCTTTGGTCAATAATACCTAAGAAGTAGGGCTTTCGCTTTTCTGTGGTCATAAACAATATTAAAGAGATGGTATTTTTAATTATATTGTAAATATGCCTTTTAAAAAAACATTGCTAAAGTTAATAAAAGTCATTTAACTTCTTTGCAGTGTTCTCGAATAAAAAAAGTAAATTTGGTAGATTTGCCCACTAAAATCGTGAATCGTGAGATTTGTACTTTTTCCAACAAAAAATCAGTATATCTAAAAAAACGACACCAGACCCCATCCAATTCTTGAACTGATGACGGCGGAGAGCCAACTTGAACGAAAAAAATGCAAAATCAATAGATTTGTTTGTCTTTTTTACAACATTTTTGTTGTCCGTACTTTTTTCCTATTTACGTATTTTCAAAAATTGGTAGAAAATCAGTCCATTTCGGTAAATGGGTAAAAAAGGCCAAAATATCGATGAAATACTAAAAAATCGGTAGGTTCGAGACCACTCGTCGTCAGCCATAAAACGTCCACTGCTGGACGAAGGCCTCCCCCTTAAAAGAGGGGTGTTGCCATACTCCCCACGCTTGGCAGGCGGCTAGGGGATCGCAGAATGGTCACCACCGTTAACCAAGAGGACGCTGCTGCCCATCCTCTGGTGGGTCTGGTTGCAGTTTAAGGACATACCCAGGTCCAGACCACTGCTACTTCGCAATACATGAATGAAGTGCGCTGTAGTACTAACCAACGTCTTTTAACTTTCAACTTATCATTGACTATACTCGTATGAGTAAGTATACTGCAAAGTATCGATTATGAAATATAATCAATTGCAATAAAGTTGTTTTTTTAACGTTAAGTTAACACACTTTTTATTGCTATAATAAAATGAATATTAATATGAACATTAGATTGATTACCGCCGCAGTATACGTTCAGCTGGGGTTCCAGAGTGGAAGGCTCTAGGCAAACGTAGCGTAGGGCGCGTTAAGACTAGATGGAGAGACGATATACCTAAGATAGCTGGCAGTAATTTGAAGCGGAAAGCCGAAGATCTGGATGATTGGCTTCGATGTAATGCAATAACAAATCAAATAAGTACTTTTGAAAAATGCGAAAGTGTTTAGTAAGTGGAAATAGAAGTAGTTTTTCAAGGTGGTAGCTGGTAGGTGGACGTCGTTTTCTGGCTGACGATGAATCTTCGGAACTGCATATCTGATTTACATAAACCTTATGCACCAATAGAAAGCTACACTACCCCTGAGTCTTATCTGTATTTAAATGTAGAATAGACATATAAATCAATAGCATTGCTTTATTCTAGCTAAAATTCAAAATTGGCTCGATCGATCAGTTTTTTTTTCGCCTTAATACCCGTTGAACTTTTACTACCAATTTTTTTTCCTAAACCACTGGTTTAAGTAAAATATATACTTAGGTGGTAAAAGTTAACCTGGGGCCGTACCATGAGCGCTTATTCCTGGACCCAATAGGCTCAGCTGCCGACGCTGCGCGACTATGAATTTTATCGCCACGCGATAAAGTTCACGGTCGCGCAGTGTCGGCAGCTGAACCTATTCATTCGGTCCCGCTATAAGCAGTTCACGGTACCCGCGTTCATCTAATAGTTAGTCATCTAATATTTTATTGTAAAATTCATAATATGAGCCAAGCCACGGCAAGCCCGACCGAGTACGACTAGTTGATAAGAACATTTCACTAGATACTCTTAACTACTACGGTACGAATTCTTATGAATCAATATTGTCCATATTGTCATCACGGAAGTAAGGCTTGGTCCTATGGATTATATTTTTTATCGATAGAGCCGTATAGAGTTTATTTATACTCTAGAATCACAAGACTTCCGGAATAGTACTGCCGCATATTTGCGTAGTCGTGACTCTATACATAGTACCTATGTTTTAACACTTCTATTTCCGGGAAAGCTTGAGGTACCAACCACGACTTGGCTTATCATTCAAGTATTAATCAGTAGTGTGCATCAGCCTTTAATAGTCTCTGCTGGACATAGGTAAGGTATAAGTATAACAGGTTGGGAAATTTGGCATCTAAGGCAGAACCTCTGTAGCGTAATTGGCGAAGCAGTTGGGACGGAAACCCATAGAGACTGCTCGTATGCAGGTTCGAGTCCTGCCAGAGGTCATAATTTTTCTTCCTGTTTAAGCTTTAAACACATAGGTAAGGTATACCCTTGAAGAGCGATTGGATTTACATACGCCATTAAATTTCATCTCCGAACGTAGGTAATCGAAGGAGATACCTTCACGATGTTTTCTTTTTTTTATTATTATTACTGTAAAGCCAGTGGTATGAAAATTCGCACAAAAGCTCCAAAGAGATTCATTGGTACGGGCCTGGAATTTGAACCCACGATCTCACGAAATCGTGTCTCAGTCGAAGTCTTAGAATGCGGTCTCCGACTAGATTACACGGCGGCTACAAGCAAATATGATTGTGGTTAACTTATACAATGTGTAACAAAAAGGTTCAACAATACTAAAGGGTATGTATGTACTCATCATTATGAACAACTTTTACTATGGGACCAACAATGAAATCGCGGAAATAAAAAACAGCTGCTCCATACAAAAAGTCCATCGACCTTGGACACAATGTATGAAACATCTTATTTCTTTTTTTGCGATTTCAGGGTTGGCCCCATAGTAAAAGTTGTTCATAATAATAATAAAAACTTTATTTTAGCAATAAAAAATGCATACATTAGAAGTTAGCAGTAAGTTGTAGTAGTTGTAGTTAGTAGTAAATAAGATAGACATAAAATAACTTCTAAAATCTAAAATTTAAATGAACCCTGAGTCCCACACTAGAGGGGTCCTGTGTCGTGAGACTCAGTGCCTTCCATTTAGATTTGAATAATTAAGCTAATAACATTATTTTATTCTTAAACAAAATACAAAATATAGTTATATTTGATAATTATGATGAGTACATACATACCCTTCAGTATTATTGAACCTTTTTGTTACACGTTGTATAAGATAGAATATATCGTAGATAACTAACTGTTCGATGCGTCATTTCAGCAACTGTACTCAGAAACATTAACAAACTGTAGCATAGCATCAAGATAGTTCTCAAGCTTTGCCAAGTTCGAAACCATTGCCCGCGATAAGCTGGCATATTATAATACATTATTAATAAAACAAGGCATTTACAACATTATTCGTGACTGCATAACGAATTAAGTCACAATCTGCATTTAAATCAATCCACGACAATTTACGCACACATCTTAAATAGCTAGGTATACGAGCGGGCGTATCAAGGACTGCCCATTTCAGGAGCAAGGCGACCTAATCTAAGTATGTGCATTTAAACTTCCAACTAGAAGTGAGGGTTAGGACTTACTGTAAAAAAAACCTTCTACTATGTATACTGAAGATGCAGATGCTTGAAAGACATCTGTGTCTAAAACATAGATTGCCACCTGGGGCAGAGAGGGCCAAATGCCTTCCCCCTAAAATCAAACGGGCCGTGCTACGCCCCCTCCAATTGTAATACCTGGCAAAGAAGTTTTCTCTGTTCCACCAGGCGAACTTCTCACTCTTCTCGTTTCATTTGCATGAAAAAGGCAAACACCTATTTTAGTATCTTCTATATTCTATACCCTAGGTACTAGTGTTAGGTACCCCCTGTCCTTTACCTTGCTCCGTCCACAGAATAGTATTTTAATAAATAGTTTCTAAACAGTCCAACAATCGTGATTAAAGGTGCATGCATAATTGTTTATTGTGTACTCAATACACATACTGAAACAAGGGTAAGAATTTCGAAAAAAAAATTAACAAACTGCTTTGAATTTACATTATATGATACATACCTTCCTAAGCTACCATGACTTATTTATGGCGCTGTTGCTAGGGATGGATAGCCCGAATGTCAAAGGTTTTTTATTAATAAAAAATTTAAATAACAGTGAATAACAATATTTTTATTTATTCATGCCTAGTACCGTAAGTAGGTACTATGTTGTGTAGTGGTCATATCTATACATATACTATACTATAATCTGGGCACGAACTTCAGTAAAGCCAGTTAGTTTAATCTTATTTCACTTATTAATTTTATTATTATATTATATATCTCTAAGGACCTGGACAAATACAGGGTTAGTTCTGTTAGCATCCTTTTAAGGGCATATTCTGTTCATCAAAACAAACATCTTTTAGTATGGGGCCAGCATTGAAATCGAGAAAAAAATATCAGCTGTTCCATACAAAAAGTTCATCGACCTTGGGCATAATGTATGTAACAGCTGTCTTTTTTTGCGATTTCGATGTACTTAAATATTAATAAACTTATTACTTTCTTAATATTTGGTACCTACACCATACGTACACGTACGTTTAATAAGTACGTTATTTATGTATTTATTTACAAATTGGGGAGTTTTTAGTGGCCCACCCCCTATTATAAACCCAATCATTTTTATTGTAGTGGTAGGACTCTACTGCAGAGTCCGCCTGGGGAAGTACCACACCTTTGCCAGTTATTTAACCGCCAAGCAGTAGTGTGCAAGTATTACTGTGTTCCGGTTTGAAGGGCAATGTTACCAGATAAATTACTGGGTATGAAGAGATTTAATATCTAATATCTCAGGGTGACGAGCGCAGTGCAGTGCAGCGGATTGTGTTCGCAAGTTCACAATTCTAGCACTGCTACTGTTAGTGGCAGGCGTGACGCTTACCACCAGGCGAAAGTCTTGCTCGTCTCGTCACTTGACAGTATTAAAAAAAACAAATCGGATTCGATTCGGAAACTTAGCATGATCTTAGTCCCCCCTGCCCTTTCGTCTATTGGACGGCTAGGACTTATAGCGGCTAGGGCTAGCGATACCCTTGCATGGTTGATATACCAAAAACTCGCACGAAAGTGTAAGAGGCCACTTTCCTTACTCGAACTGCTAAACAGGTGGAATGCGCTGCCCGAGTGCTGATAATTATAATCTGGGTGTCTTCAAGTCGCGAGTGAATCGGTTTCTTCTAGGCAAGCGTGCTCCATCGTAGACTTCATCTTCGTTTAACAGCGGACGTGATGGTAGTCAAACGCAAGGCTAAAAATAATAATAATAAAATAAAAGCTACTATCACCATCTCTGTCTTCTGCATTAAGAATGACTGAGACAGATAGTGGTTTCCGAGTGGAAATCATTCCGATTGAATTTAGAATTCAGTAGTAGAAGTTACTATACCTACATAAATCTTATAATAATAATAAATAAATAGTAAGCATTTATTCATCAAGTATCATAGACTCTTATACATAATTAATTTTATAGCAGTAGCAGTCACATTAGTAAATTACATAAACACAAATTTAAATTTAAATAAACAAAATTTAAAATATATATTATAATGTTCAAATAAAGATTTTTTGGTTGTGTTTTTTTGAAACAAATTGGACAGCTTGTTCTAGAAACTTTTTTCTCTAAGAGTTTATGGAATATCTTTCAGTGTAAACTCACCCTTACCATCGTAAACAAAGGCAGTATTATTTAATAATACACCAAGGCGAGACAAACGGACGTAAACTGCATGTTAAAAGGGCTAAGAATATAAGCTAACCTAACCTAGATAAAGCCTATCTAGCCAGATCAGAATACTTTAAGGTACTGAGTTAAAACAGGACAGAACAATGTTACTTTAAGCACAGGTCATTCCTACCAAAGCAGTGCTTTTAGAAAATATCATTAGATACTTAATGTGCATGCACCCGGAAATTCAAATGTAAAATTATTATTTTTGCCCTTGTACCTATCTTGGCTAAGTACTAAACTTAGCTATTGTAAATGATTACATCGGTTTTAGGCTCATAATCAAAGATATTAAACAAGCGTACTTTTTACTTAATATAACTTACTGCACTTTTGCTTTAAGTATATTATATCCCGCGGTTAAGTTAAGTTTGTACCTCACTGCAAACTGCAATTTATATTTTATGTACCTATGTATACGAAGCATTCCTAATTTAACCGGGTAATACGTTTTTTTTAATACCTACAGTTTTGATGCGCATCCTTTTCCCGCAAATATTTACGTTTTCGCTGTGTGGTAGATTATTATCGAAAACTTCATGACAAATCTGTTATTTCCTCGCAAGTGTGATGAAAAACGTTGTATGAAACGCGTGTGCGTTGATCATTTAATTTTCATTCTATGCATAATTACCGCCTCGGGTGTAATGACTAACATAGCCCACTTGAATCATAATGTACCTACTTATTACGTGATAACGTAAACAATAATCATCGATTCGAGCATTGCGATGATTTATAGTAGTGGCCTAGCTAAAAAGAAAATCTAGGTATATGTGAAATTGAAATTTGTATGCACCTTGACAAAAACTTACTGGAAACAATCAATTTGGAACCATCGAGTTCTGTTTACGTAGTAACAGAACTCGATGTTTGGAACTAACTTTTAGTATCTAGCTAGTTATAATTTATGATCGAAAGCAACCGATATAATAAGCAATCTATTCCCTTCTAATACCAAAAACGAATACCACGTGGTATCACTTTATTATCGTAATTAATTTCTATTCTGAATTAAACTGACAAAAAGTAGATACTTAGTATAATTTATTTGCTACCTTAGTTGCAAAATACTGGAAAATTATCACTATGTCGAAGGTAATAGAAACGGTCGCAGGTTACGCAAATAAGCATACTATAATAATAAGCTTACTAAATGCGAGATATTTTATAAGTTCCATACATTCCTGTATGAGAAAAAGGGTCTTAACAGACTATCAGATAGACAACGAAGTGATAAAAGGAAACTAGAAAGGTTCGTTTTTCCTGTTTGAGGTACGGAACTCTAAAAATAGCCACGCAAATCAACTTGTCAACTTTGTTGTACCTACAGACTTCAAAGAACACAGTCAGTATCTAATCTAATTTTATTTATGGAGTGCACTTTGCAAATACGTAAATAGATAATTTTGTAAAATGTATTATGCATGATTTTGTAGTAAATATATACCTACCTAATAATGGTAATAGGTACATATAATAAATAAGTTTCGTAGTCATAGACATACATAGTTTCGTAGTACTCGTTTTCCACTTACACCTCCGAGAAAAATGTAAAACGTTTCCTCCATTCGCTCGTCTGAATAACCCACAGAAAACATCATTTCACGGAATGAGATTTTCTGAAACGATTTCCGATAATTCAGAAGGAAACTGTTTGGGTAAAAGGAAATTGGGGCAGAACATCAAGGGAACGTAGCGATTACACGTTTTTGTACTATATCTAGCATGTATAAGCAAACAGACTGTCTGATGGTAAGCGAACTTCACCAGATCCGCAATTTACCTACACTTATATTGTAGTCTTGGTCACATTTACTTTATCTTAAGACCTAAGCCTAAGTCGCAGGCCACACTGAAAGGCATCGGGCGCGGAAATGGCACGGGCTCCATTCAGATTTCATACGAAATATAGCAATAAGGCACAATTTAGAACACACGGAACGACGTTCATCGGGCGTATATCGCGTGCGGACTACATTCAGTGTGTGCCTTATTTCAATTAATATAGTATGAAATTTGAATGCAACGGTAAGCCACCCGTGCCATATCCGCGCCCAACGCCATTTGTGTGTGGCCTTAAACCACTCATGTGATTTTCCAAGAAATATGGTTTAAAATATTATTTGTCAAAATGTTTAAATTTCCTTATTTTCATTAGGTAGGTACACATAACAATCAATGACCTAAAGTAATTAAAAGTGTTATTAACTTTATAGTTTACTTTTACGTTGTAGGTACAAATAAATTAAGAGGGTAGTTCTAATATCACAAATGCAGCTAGTTAGGTATATCCAGTGCAGATGTTCATTATGGCGCGAGACATTTTTCTTCTTGTTGCGAAGATTCTGTGTCGAAGATCAAGCCTAATTTCTGGAAGTGGTCAGCTTACTTTGTAAACAATGGTAGTTATTGAAATGTATTTATATTGACCTTTAAATTATATTTATCAAGTTACTTTATTTAGGTATGTTATTGAGTACTTTCATTATATTATTTTTTTATTGTGACATGTGACATTATATTTTAAGGGCCTTACTTAAAAACACTGCTTAAGTTAACCACTGACCTCTATTATACATGTATAATAGAGGTCAGTGAAGTTAACTAACATCATTTAACTTAAATGCGCAAACTAAAATAAAAATATATAAAATGATACAGACTGATTTAAACTTAATGGCGGCTGTGAAGTGCGATGCAAGCGAGACTTTGCGATTGTATACGCTCACCGCACGCCTAATTTTTGCGCAGCGTCTCGCGCCTAACTTCACAGGCGCCATTACGTTTGAAACTGCCTACTAAGTTGTGGCGATTAACTGACAGGCGATTTAAAAAAAAGGAGCTCATTGTTAAAAAAAACTCTCTGTTTGTCTGTCCGGGATAAACTCGGAAACTACGGTACGAATTTAAATGCAGTTTCTTGAAATATGACCTATGGCGCTTTACATAGGCTATCTTTTATCAATATTAGTCCAGGGATATTGAAGTTTTGATAGGTACATAAAGTATAGAACCGCAATTTAAGAAAAAAAATATGTGTCCAATATAATTTGAACCCCGGAACACACCGAGCTCTCGGGGCTTAAGTATAAGTTTAAACTGGTTTTGTTTATCTTGAGAGTTTGGAGAACTAAGGAATACAATAGGTTGACATACGAATTTCTAATCATGTTCTGGGGTATCCTAGGCTACATAATAAAGTTTTTTTCATTAAAATAGTCTTACGAAACCTGGAGTTATTGTTAGAAGGCAAATTACTTAGTAGTTTAAATCGACCCACAGAAGGCGCTTTGGGGTAAGGCCGTTGAGGCGGCGGAGAGAACCTTTAAAAGATATTCGCCAAAATGACCGATACTAGGAGAAGAGTTGCCGTCTATTCTGTAGTGTTATAATATTACCTATTGCGTCACAAAGCACAAGAAGTAATGAAAAAAATGCTTGCCTCAAAAAGTCTAATAGGTGGCCCGTTATTAACATACATAATAGAGAATGTGCATGAGTTTTATTATTGACTCGCAGAAAAGCCGACTCGCAACAATTTAAGGCATCGAATTTTTTTTTTTATATGTGCACAAATTACGAAGTTATAAACATTTTAGTTTCATGTTGACAGGGTTGACACTATACTAGCAAATGACGTCAAAGCCCACGATTCCAAACAAGTTCTATACTAGCACGTATTTTGCTAGAAAGGGACAGATGACTCCATCCCAAATACTTTCAACGCTTATATTTCAGAACTTTACCAGCCGGTTTCAATTATTTTTTCGAGGCAATATGTATGGAACAGCTGTATTTTTTCGCGATTTCAGGGTTGGCCCCATAGTTAAAATTATTCGTAACGACGAGTATATCATTCCTGTAAATTTGGCGCGAATGCAAAACAACAGGTTTGTACAATTTAATCGGAAACAGAGACGTATATTAGGTATATTGGAACAAATAAAATGAAAATATTAAAAAAAATAGTGTACCCTATCTTTATGTCCGTTCTTTCCACTATACCTGTATTTCTAACATTTAGTTACTGTGTTACGTGCAGCTCGCGGACGAGCTCCCGGCGCAGCTGTCGGAGCTGAGCCTGCGACCGCGCGCCATGTCCCAGCCTGCCTACTCGCTGTGCCGCATCACACCAGACGACAAGGACCTCGTGCTCAAGTTCCTTAGACGGTAAAAGACCACCACACAGCATACCACAAAATAAGCATCCTAATATCCTATAATAATATTAATTATGTCAACATAAAGCTAGTATGTTTGAATGTTTGTTACAAAATCACGCAAACATGGCTAAACGGGTTTAGATAAATTTAGATTTAGCTGCACATAATTACATAACCCTTTTTTTTAATAACTTGTTTCCCTTATTGATCAATAAAATGAGGATTGCCATCCCTAAACCTAGAGCATAATTGTGTACCTATACATACATGGGCGTATATAAGTATATAAGGGACGGGGAGGCCGGACTCCCCGCTTAGCTCCTTGACATCCGACGAAAATTGTAAAAAAAAGCCATACAACAAATATGATTATGTGTAGCAGGAAGGTGTACCATCGAACTACATTTTCTTAACCCCCAAACCAGTTTATCTTTGTACATTTTTGGACTCCTCATACCCCATATCAAAGCTATAGCTATAGCTACGTCCGTGTATACATAGTAAAATTGTATCTCTCAGATTCTTCTTCCGCGATGAGCCCATGAATTTGGCTGTGAACCTGCTGGAGACCCCTGACTCAAGATGCATAGAGCTAGAAGACTACGCAGCAGCCACGCTCGAAGACATGGTGTCCGTCGCAGCAGTTGATGAAAATGGAGACTATGCCGGAATCGTTATCAATGGCATCGCTAGAAAAGAGGTGAGACATTCATGACATCGATACTAAACGATGGTATTAAGAAACGTTCTTAGAAGGATGTGTAAAAAAATGATAGTTTGAAAATAGGACATTAATAAACAAAGAATATTTAGTCTACTAGCATACCTTCTGGTGTAGTGTAAGTACATAATATAGAAGTGTTTTGGCAGTTCCCGCAGTAACGCTACCTGGTAATGTTGAGCAAACGTCTGTCCTATCAAGGACGCAATACTACATAGGGCATAAAATGCGGGACGAAAGCAGATTTTGTTATGTGGGACTAACTTTCTCGGGACGAATATGCCATAAATGGCAACAAGGCCATACCTAACCGTAATGCAGTAAAATGTAACCTCTAATAAAAGTTGCGAAGAATAAAAGAAAGAAGAATGTAATGATTGCTTTAGATATTTCTTGGACTGTACAATCTTGGACTATGGGCTGGGGAGTTTATTGCTGGAGCATACTAAATACCTAGGGCTTGCATTCATCATCATCAGCCAGAAGACCTCCCCATTAGACAACCACACTGTTTGACAATACACTGAATGTACGTAACCATTTGGATTTGTAGTCACAGCGATTCCATAATGCATCGCAATAGAATCAGTATTATAATATTAAAATTAACTTTACTAACGAAATGTCTGTCAACAGTACACGTTTAATAATCTTTAGAAATCTATTACCTACATAAGTATATTCTTCAAGCCTATCCTAACAAGCTTTTTTTGTACTTATAACCAGCGACGGTGATAATGGAATGGACGGGCCCAGCGCTTGCAAATCGATCAAAATTAACAAGACAAAACAATCAAGCATACCTAGCTAGTAGTAAGTATGCATATTACATTTGCAGGAAAATAAAGATAGCGAATCTAATTACTGCATGACAAAAAGAGAACACATGTACATGTATTAGAAGTGTGTATTGTCGCATCGTACGGCTCGCATGTCGCAAAGACAGAGAATGACTGAAGCGAGAGAGCCAGTGTTCAACATATAGTCTTCAAAATCCGTGCGCTTATTTCCCGTCCATTCATCTTATCATTGTCGCTGCTATAAAACATTCCAAGTTAGTCGCGAATAAACGGAGTGAAACCTTTAACACTAAAAAATGTGTCGCAAGATGATAGCATTGTTTCAAGACACGCCACTTTTCACATCGGAACTGCAGGTGTTCATTGCGAGCCAAGTCACGTTTATCGTAAACCATATTTTGAAAATCAGGTGTGCTAAGAACAATGACTGTCGTAACTAGCAATACTACGAGGGCTACACTAAAAGTATCGGGAATGGAATATTTCCACTGTTTCTGTCATATTAAAATCTTTTTAATTGAAAACTCCTTGGTTTTAAAAATCGAATACCATTTATTTATTTAAAAAAATATTCTCGGTCTTGTCACAAGGTTTTGTCAAACTTGTTTAGTCGTTGAGAAAATGGAATTGACTCGAGAAAATTCAAGAGCGATGATTTATTATAACTTTCGAAGTGGTTTAACACAAAAACAGTGTGTTGACCGGATGATTTCTGCATTTGGTGATAAAGCCCCATCCAAAACCACAATTTATCGCTGGTTTGCTGAATTTCAACGTGGACGTGTCAAGCTCAGTGATGATCCCCGTCAAGGTCGTCCAAAAACTGCAGTCACCCAAGAAAACGTTGATGCTGTGCGTAAGCTGATTGAGGAAGATCGACATGTGACATACCGCGAAATTCAGGCAACTTTAGACATTGGCATGAGTCAAATACAAATAATCTTGCATGAAAAATTAGGTGTAAAAAAGTTGTTTTCCCGATGGATACCGCATTCGCTCTGTGAAGAGCAAAAAGCGGCTCGCGTTACTTGGTGCGTCAGAACTCTCGAAAGATTCCACGCAGGATCCTCAAATGCTGTATACAACATCGTATCAGGTGACGAATCCTGGATATACGCGTACGAACCCGAAACAAAAAACCAGTCACGAGTTTGGGTGTTCGAAAATGAGTTAAAGCCAACAAAAATTGTTCGTTCACGGAGTGTTGCAAAAAAAATGGTGGCCACGTTTGTCTCCAAAACCGGCCATGTTACGACTATTCCTCTTGAGGGACAAAGAACGGTTAATGCAGAATGGTATGCTAGCATTTGTTTGCCACAGGTCGTTTCTGAACTCCGTAAAGAGAACTGCAACCGCCGCATCATCCTCCATCACGACAATGCGAGTTCTCACACCGCGCACAGAACGAAAGAGTTTTTAGAGCAAGAAAACATAGAATTATTGGACCATCCGCCGTACAGCCCCGACCTAAGCCCTAATGATTTCTATACTTTCCCTAAAATAAAGAATAAATTGCGTGGACAGAGATTTTCATCACCTGAAGAAGCTGTGGACGCCTACAAAACGGCCATTTTGGAGACCCCAACTTCCGAATGGAATGGTTGCTTCAATGATTGGTTCCATCGTATGGAAAAATGTGTCAAATTTCGCGGAGAATACTTCGAAAAGCAATAAATATATTTTTAAATAGTAATGTTGTGTCACTTCCTTGATTCCCGAAATTTTCAGTGCCGCCCTCGTAATAATCAAACTTAGATCATAATTAGAAGTTTTGTCATGGATATTCTAGGCCTCTGGTAGTAAGACTGGACAATAAACGCTTTACAAGCCCCAGCAGGGCTAACATGAGCACCGCGAGAAAATTTTGTCGTGTCTTTATGTCGTGCGAAAACGAGACAAACTTATACAGATTCGTAGCCTTGTCCTGTTTTGTAGAATCGAGAAAATTTTCTCGCGGTGCGCATGTTAGGCCTGCTGATCACCAGGCGCCGTATCTCGCTTGCGCAATTCACCATTTTTGAAGATATAAAATTACTGAATATGAAAATAAAAAACCGCAGTCGGTGAAATTGCTGAGAATAATATTACAAAGGCTCAGCAAAAAAATCATGTTAATGTAAATATGTTTTAGTACCCTATAATTGGATTATAAGTAGGTATGTTATGTATGAAAACTTGATTGGATCGAAATTTTATTTAGTTTAAGCCTTTGTAATGTTATTTTCATTTGTTTTTCCATTCTGCGGTCCCCAAGCCGCCTGCCAAGCGTGGGGATTATGGCAACACCCCTCTATTAAGAGGGAGGCCTTCGTCCAGCAGTGGACGTATTATGGCTGACGACGAATGTTATTTTCAGTAATTTCACCGACTGCGATTTTTCATAACTATTTTCAGTGATTTAATACAATCAAAAATGTTGAAATGCGCGAGTGAGATATCGGCGCGCAGCATTCAGAGCCTTAAAAAACGTACGTATTTTAAATGCTGCGCAACACAAATAAATGCGCTGCGACGCTTATAAGTAAGGTCGTCTATGTTCGTTTCGTACATAGATGAAAGTAAGTATCTATGTATATAAAAAAAGTTACCAAAGTAACCGACATAGCTCGCAAGGTTTGTAAGTTGAAGTGGCAATGGGCAGGCCACATTTGCTCGGCTATGGAGCGAGATAGCGGACTGCAGCAGTCCTCGACATGGGTGTTCCTAGTGAGGACTGCTACACAAAGTTTACTAATTGTCCCGTTTTAGTAGAGTGTATGATTATAGATTACCATGCTAGTAATAAATGAAATATTTAAGACCTGTTTTTTATTTTTTATTAAGCGTGTGTAATAAATAAATAAATATAAAAAAAACATCGCTCGAAGAACTGACAACCGATGGGGAAGAAAGGTTCTTGAGTGGCGACCGCGAACCGGAAGACGCAGCGTAGGAAGGCCTCCCATTAGGTGGACCGACGACATTGTAAAAGTCGCGGGCAACCGGTGGATGCAAATGGCAGGTTGTCGTACAGTGTGGCGGTCTAAGGGGGAGGCCTTCGTTCAGCAGTGGACGTCTTCGGGATGATGATGATGTATATAAAATATGAAGAAAATATTAAATCGCCATCATGCACAGTGATTGTGATACGCCCATATTTTCGAACGTGTATTCGTTCCTTTATCAATAGGATGAAGATGATAATAATACTGAACGCAGTGCGGCAAGAACGGAATGAATATTGCTGCTGAGTTCGTTTTACAGTCAAAAATATGGTCGTTTTCTAACAAGGGCCTTCGCTTTTCTGTGTTCATTTTACAATCACTGTACCGGTACATGGTGGCAATGTACTCCCTCCCCCCGATTTAATCACCGATGCTGGTAATTGTTTAATCTCACTTCATTATCATCATCGCCAGCCATAAGACGTCCACTACTGGACGAAGGGATGGGAAGGGATATTAATAGGGAGAGATTGACATAATCTAATAATGATGATATAATGATATTTTTAGTAGTATATAACTTAATAAAAGATAAGGTACCTATCTAGTTTTATAGTTGTTAGGTAAAATAATCATTAAATTTATACAAAAAAAATATTTTTTTTTTCTTTCCATGAATACAATGAAGTTATAATTCGGAAAACTCGTGACAGAAAATCAATGGCTACGAAGTAAAACGTCGAAAAACAAAATATTTTCAGAGAGTTGCCGTCAACCGAAGCTTTGAGAGGATTAAACTTTTAATTGTTATAGGCTCAGTCTGTAGAACGTTAACATTTTATTAAAGCCGCTAGCTGGTAATGTTGCCATTTCGTTGCCCAATTTTCGAACTTTTCAACAGTTGAGTAAAATTTTCCTGCTCAAACTGTCCCATAAAATGTCAAACTTTTGGTGATAACACACAGCTGACTCGTCAAAAGTCTAAAACTACTTATAAAACGTGCCCCGCGATTACGACCGCATTGTGATGAAAAACAGACGATGATGGTGACGACTAAATGTAATCTGTGTCCTTGTCCAGAATTAAACTATCACGATACATCATTTCATCAAGAACGGCCGAGCCGTTTCGTATGAAAAGCAAACAAACACACAGAGAGCCAGAGTTACTTTCGAATGTATAATATTACTTAGGATTACCTACAAAGGTGGATCCAGGATTTATTTCTGAGGGCCACATATGGGCCACAGGCCAAGTTCGCCCATAACATTATCCTATATAATAACTACAAAAAATACTTTTAATAAAGATTAAAGAATGAGAAATTACATGTTTATTATGCAAAAAGATATAAAACTTATTAAAGCGGTATCTTATAAGTCTCCCAGTTCTTTGTTGTACCTATTTAAACCGTTTGGGGGGCAGATCCAGGGGTGCCTCGGGTGATCCGCCCTTGATTACCTATGTGTTCATTGAGTGAATTACTCTGTGAATTAATAAAATTTACCAAAACTCAGTAGAACCTTCCAATAAAACGTCTATACTTAGGGGAACGGGGCTCAAAGCGGGCCCCTCAAAAAGCTATATAATTCCGAGGTCTACCCTCCTTTTCTATCAGGATCAGGATCGGTAAAAAACAAGCTAGAACGATATACCTACTCCAGTTTTTCACTCCCGAGTAAGAAGAGTTATTAGAAAATGTCTTCAACATGGACGTTTTTTTTTTGCTGGATCCTAGTTATTGTTTAACGAGTAAAAAATTAAAACAATTCATTGTGATTTGGGTACGTTTATTAATAAACAATAACATATGAATAACCACTATTTCATCTTTAGCCTCTTAATAAAAAGCTATAATAATATTTTATACGTTTTTCATACCGTTTTAAGATATGATTTTAAGTATGCCCGCTTTAGGCCCCCCCTCGGGCAAAGCGGTCACGGGTGAGGGTTGTATGTTTACTCTCCGCAATTTCTCATTTCATAACTTATGGTAAATTTGACTATGCAACGTTAAACTTTATCAAATGTAGTCCGTGCTTGTATAAAATTTTGACAGATTTTTTTTTTGATTTTGCAGAAAATCACATATTTTTCAATTTTTTATCAACATTATCTTAAGCTGCCCGCTTTGGGCCCCCCTCCCCTACAAGTTTATTACTTAGGAGAGAAGCATGTTTCCGTTTGTCAAGCTAAAATAGTGCGTAGTCTTAGTCTAGGTAGGTTTCTATTCCATTGATATGCCCTAGTAGCTATATAGCTTCATCAGAGGAATATAATTATGTAGTTAGGTTGTTAAATCCTGATCAGAGAGATTTCCCAGTAACGTAACCGACCTTGGGCCGTCAGCATTACGAGTAGATTCCACCGGCAAATCAATTAGAACTGGCTCGAAGGACCAAAAGGAAGGGGTCACGGTTGACGAGCTGCCATGCTCCAATGATCTTTGGAAATTTTTGTAGTGGATTGAGTGTTAGTACAAATAGATAGGTATTTCTAAATGTTTACGGAAATCACAGGAAAATTACGCGCTTTTCAGTTCCAGTCATCTTGGTTGGCTAACTTAAATTTCCACGAAATTTCAAATATATACGTAGGTACTGTTTACATGGAAAGGGAACCATCTATTTACTGTAAATAATGGATATTCAGCGAATTGGAAGTTTCGCGAATTGGATAATCCACTAATTGGACATTCCGCGAACTAGACGTTTTTGCGACTGCTAGATATTTTCGCGAACTGGACATACTTTGCCTAGACGATTTCACTGAACAAATATCCTACAGGACTTTAATTTATAGGGTATCTGTAACCTTGAAATAAAAAGCTAAAAAAAATGTAAACAGAGAACGCGTTATATGTATGTACGTAAATATTCCATAGGAAAAGAATGAATAATACGCTTTAAAAAAAAATACAACCCACTTCAACTTCGAATACCTGGATGACATCTTCATATTTTCTAGTAATTTTGATTTAAATACCAAAGTACTGAACCGATTTAGATAAAATGTATATGGGACCACCTCTGAAGTATTACCTACCAAACAAAAAATAATCATAAAAATCAGTTCATAATTGGCGGAGTAATCGCGTAAGATACATACAAAAAACTACAAAAAAAAAACATACAGTCGAATTGAGAACCTCCTTTTTTGGCACAGCATAAAATTACGCTATATAATTGAACTAACCCTTGCATTTTGATACCTTATACTACTGATGACCTAATCAAGTGTATATGTTGTTTTTTTTAGGAAGTAGACTACTCCGACAAATCCGAAGACTGCCCGAATCCAAAGTTCAAGCGTATCCTAAAGGTGCTGGGATATCTCGACCGAGAAGCCAAAATCTTCGAGAAACTTCCGGAGAACTGTGACAGTGTGTTGGAAGTCAGGATCGCGTCCACTCACACCGACTGGAGAGGACGAGGCTTGATGAGAGTGCTGTGTGAGGAATCCGAGTAAGTAGCTTCTTACTTAGATCTTCCAACATTGGGTCTAGTACAAAATACACGCAAGGCCCATCACATTATGATATTCACGGCCTATACTCGTAGGAGGCCAGCAGCGGAGGATGGGCAGCAGCGTCATCTTAGTTAACGGTGGTAACACTGCGATCCCCAAGCCGCTGGCCAAGCGTGGGGATTATGGCAACTCCTCCCTATTAAGGGTGAGGCCTTCGTCCAGTAGTGGACCCCTTCTGGCTGATAATGAATAGGAGTAGGCCACATTGCAAAAAAAAACCATTAAAATCCTCCATTAAAAATAATTCTTAAGTCAACAGAAAAATACCCTGACATTGATTACAAGATTTTTTGTCAACTTTTTGGCTTTAAAGGTCATAAGGTAAATTATTATTATTATTATACCTTTGATTCATGCATTTTAAGAGCTGACCCAAAACTCACGAAACCTAATTATTATTTTTACTATTTTTGATTAGATACTTAAGTACTTACCTGGTTTAAGCCAGCGACGGTGTTATTGGAATGGACGGGCCCAGCGCTTGCAAATCGTTAAAAATTAACAAATCAACGCAGTCAAACATACCTAGCTAATAGTATGCATATTACATTTGCCAGAAAATACAGATAGCGAATCTAATTACTGCATGACAAAAAGAGAACACATGTATTTGAAGTTTGTATTGTCGTATCGTACGGCTCGCATGTCGCAAAGACAGATTATGTCTGGCGCGAGTGGAGAGCTGGCGCTCAACATATAGTCTTCAAAATCCGTGTACTTATTTCCCTTCCATTCATTTTCTCATTGTCGCTGGTTTAAGCTACATTTTATCTGCCATCGCATACAGCTTACCAAACTTTGATTGGCGTATACCGACACTAAGATTAAGATTAGAACTAATATTGGCGTACAAGGAAGGTTGGCGAAAGAGGGAAGAGGCTTTTACCTTGGAGTAAGCCGAATAAGCTGCCAACGATGATGATGATGATTCTTTATGAAACTGACAATGAAATCGTGAAATGTGAAACCTTCGGACGCAACTCAATTCAATTCAGTTTAGCGAAGGTGTAGAGAATACACCTACACTGTTATGGTAACTTGATCGGCCAAAACACTCTAAGGCGCTTTCGACCCGAAATAGTATAAAAAATTTGAAGCTATCAGCTGTTCCCAAGATTTTACGATTTAAAATCTAAAAGGTAACTAACTGCCTAAGAGCAAAGGCACAGAGGCTTCACAGAGGTGACTCTATTTTTAATATTAAATGCATATTAAAATCTAGAATTGTCCTAACAAAAAACCGTAAGCACTTAAGTTCCAATTTAAATGGATAAGTATATCTACCCGGAAGTTTTGTACACACGAGCAATAAATGTAGGTTTACGTGTGTCATGCTAATATAGGTTACTCGTACCAATTCCTGGTTAAGATGACAAAAAATAATGATTTTGTTCAGAGTATTAATTAGAAGGTTGATTAAAGCGTGTTTTTTATTAATATCGATTACATTATGGTACAACTTTTTTTGTTTACTAACTCAGGTAAAAACTATACAAAGGCTACATAGATAGGTATATCGGTAATATGAGATAATAGTACATTATGATACGAGTGTGCTATGTTGGTCATTACACTAGAGGCGGTATTATGCGCGCGAGCCGCAGGCGAGCGCGATAAGAAAGCCGAGAGCGTAATGACTAATAGCACAAGAGTTCCATACGACTGTTTTCGTCACACTTGCGAGGAAAAAAACATTTATTTTGATAATAATCAACCACACAGCGAAAACGTGAACAAACATTTGCGGAAAATGGCGCCCAAATCAGTAATGCGCGCGCAGGTTGACATTTACTTCAGCGGCATAAGAACTCTTTGTTGGTATTACAAAAAAACTGTAAGATTACCCGGCTATATTAAGAGTGCTTCGTACACGTACGTCTAATTACAGTCACGTACAAACTTGACTTTACCGGGTTATACCTATTATAGTACAAGTGCCGTAATGTAAAGTAAAAAGCACGCGTGTATAATAGCTTGGATTATGAGCCTAAAAGCGATGTAATAAGATCCACTTTACGAGCAAGTGTGATGAAAACTTATATTATAATATGTCCAAGGGCGTAGCCAGGATTCTGTTAAGCCCCCTCTGCTCGTACCTCGCTACGCCCTTGGCTATAAAATCGCGTAGGGAATATGCATGCTTTTCTATTATTAAAAATAATAAATAAAAAGTATAGTTTAACTGAATCAGATGCTTACGTAGAAAAAATAATTGAAATCGGCTGGTAAAGTTCTGAAATATAAGTGTTCAAAGTATTTGGGAGGGAGTAATCTATCCCTTTCTAGCAAAACACGTGCTAATATAGAATTTGTTTGGAATCGTGGACTTTGACGTCATAAACCTAGTATAGTGCACCCAGTCTAACATGAAACTAAAATGTTTATAACTTCGTTATTTGTGCACATATTATAATTTTACTTTTGATGATTTGTTTTGTAGCCAGTCGGCTTTTTTGTCAGTCAATAAAAAAAACATGTATATTCCCTATTACAAGATATATCTACTTACTTGGACGCTAAATGTGTTAAAATGGAGGCAAATCCGAGCCCTACGATTCCGAAGTATTTAAATACACCACAGAAAAGCGAAGGCCCTACTTTCTCTCTTCAGTGAAATACACCATGCTGTCCAAACGATATCGAAGTGTTATCTAAATAAAGAATGATACATGCAGATCGTGCAGTAGTAGGTACTTGCATTTAAGACTGCAGTGTATTGTACAAAACAATTGGCGCATCTAGGACGGAATGCGTTCAACGCATTATGATGCGAGCATATTATGCAATTGTCTTGTTACTACATCCACATAATGATGAATGATCGACGAATGAAGTGTCTGAAGCAGGCAGACTCAAATTATAAGTAAGTCAAAATAACATAAAAGTTTTGTGTTGACTCGGGCAATAATGAGCTAAGGTACTTAGGTGTAATATTCTTGACTGTAATTGGCTCAAAATCCAATTATAATAGATTTTGGATCAGCCTCAGCCCAGGAAAAAAGTCCGTATTTAACACACTAAAGATCGCCAAGACGACCCTAAAGATTGCCAAAGCGACCCTAAAGATCGCCAAGACTACCCGCATTCTCCAGTCAGCTCTTGACTTCGGCCATTAGGTAAACGTCGACGTCGTCTATTTTATTTAGTCGACACATCGAGGTAAAAAAATAAATGTTTTGTGCGCTATTACTCGTAAATCCCGGTGATTAACACAATTTCCAAAGATTATTTAGCTACTGCGTCTGAAACATTAACATAATAGGTATACATACTCTGTCAGCATTTTGAATGCTCTTGCAAAGTAGACGTCATAACGTTGTAAAGCGTCTAGCAAATTATATCCGAGACTAATAAATTCGTTCGATCTAGCATTACCTCCTTACAAGCCTATAGCAACTGTCGACGTAACCTTATAAAGGGTAATACTAGATAAAACTTAGATAATATTATGTGTTTACAAAAACTGTTCTCAAATTTATAAAACTGGTGTTCTTAAAGTTGTTCACTTTGTAACACCCTCAAGTATTGCTAGCCCTGTATTAAACATCTGTACATATCCTCTAATAGCTTGGCTACATCTGCGGCATTCGCCGAATAGTTCGCAGAACCATGCAGGTGTAGCCAAGAAGTTCGCTACTATACAATGTATTCGGGCGAAATTTTTAAAGGCAGTACCTATAGCAAGGTTTGGCGAAGGTTTGCTATTCCACGCAGGTGTGGCCAGACAGTACAACTAACACAATTAAGAGTATTAAATATACGTGACACTTTTTGCATTTATGAAATAAAGCTGTCATCGACGTACTTAGCTGTGATGTTGCAAACAGGATAGATGCGTATATTCTAAACAATTACTTTAATTGAAATATAATTTAATGACTGACTTTCATGACTGGACAATGGCGCACTTGGCTGTTTAATGCAAGAAATCATCCAAATGCTTCTTCAGACTACGCTATAATGTACAACTTAGCATCAAAGCTAATTCCAATCTCCGAAAACCCTGTCTTCGTCTGCTTAGTGGTATCACAATTTCCGTATCGGCTATCGCCAAAGTCAAAACCCTAATCGAAGTTGCTGTGCAAGTAGGTACCTATCTTACCTAGTAAACGTTTAAAAGGACAAATTGAAGTTTCAAATCATCTATATCATCCCGGCGTTTTGTCGCATTTCTAAATTTCCTTTATAACCGACTTCAAAAAAGGAGGAGGTTCTCAATTCGGTCGTATGTTTTTTAAATATTTGTTACATCAGTATTAGTAGGTACTGCGTCATTTATTAACTGAATTGGCAAATTATATTTTTATTTGTAAGAATAATATACCTACTTGTTCAATTTCTTGTTCATTATAATTATGAACGCAAAACTCTATTCTGTGTAACGAGAGTCACGACCGAACTGAATTGCTTTTTATAAAGAATGGCGTTACAATAGAATCAAGAAAACGATTATAAAAAAGGGGATCTTGGGGAGGAGGGCTTATTATTCAATTGACGAATTTTTAAAAGATACGAACTAATGTATTTTTTTTTTTTTTATTATTTACGAAGCGTTATTAACTTATTATTACTAGTATTATTGACACAATTTATTATTAATTTATGACGAACCTCCTAAAATACCTCTATTTAATATGTATTTAATAGGCATCTTATTGTTAAATGAAGTCGTCTTCCTCTCTTCTACTATTGCTGCGCCCGACAGGGTCCATATGAAACTTCTTTTTGACAATATCTGTGTACACTATGGAAGCAATAAATATCTGAATCTGAATCTGAGCGACTACTTATGTCCCGATAAAGGATATATACTCTGAAAAGGCCGTGAGCTTCCATTGTTATGGTGTCACGATACCAAGCAGGCTATTAAACTTGCTGCTGCAGACGCATACAATAAAATACTTATTAATATGCATAGCGAAAACTGCGTAATAAAATTGCATGTCCGTTAATGCACTTCATGCATGCAGTCCTTTATCTATTATTAAGCCGTGATCAGAACCAGAATAAATGCTGAAATGAGTTACAGCAAAATCTTTCCCTTGATGTTTCGTAGTAGGTACCTACACCTACTAACTGAAAATTGTAAAATTACATTTTGTTTCAAATAAATTTCAGTTCAATAACATCGACAAAGCAATATTTGGTTACTACATTGACAATTTATAAACTGTTGCAGCACCAACGCTAAATCATTCGCTATCGATAAATATAATTTTCTAATAAATGTATAAAACATGTAACAAAAAGGTTCAACAATACTGAAGGGTATGTTACATACATACCCTTCACGCTCATCATTATGAACAACTTTTACTATGGGGCTAACCCTGAATACGCGAAAAAGAAATCTGCTGTTCCATACATTTTGTCCAAGGTCAATGTACTTTTTGTATGGCACAGGTGATATTTTTTTTGCGATTTCTGGGTTTATTGTTCCACGTAGCTTTGTAGACTAATTTCTCCACATTTAATTTCCAGACGGCTCGCCCGTTCTATCGGCGCGTGCGCTATGCGCATGGACACCACATCAGCGTTCTCCGCCGCCGCTGCCGAAAGACTGAAATACAAGCAAGTCTACGGGACGCTGTATAAAGACATACCGTTCGCGCCGCAACCGCCACCACCTCACCTAGAGGCTAGAGTCTACATCAAGGAACTGGTTTGAGGTATTGCATATACTATTAAATTATTGTGGTATTCCATTAGACATAGTTGTTAAAATCATGGTTGCCCTAATCATGGTGGTTGTATGAGTCTCATTTGCGTTCTGCGACACCACCGCTAAACGATTGAAAAACAATCAAAGCTATTGAATGTTTGTTGTATAGGGACATGCCGTTGCACCACTGCTCCTAGAGAATAGATGTCAAGTAGCTGGTTTTATTACTGTTACTTTATATATTACTGTTTTACTACCATAGTTTTCACATTAATACATGCGTCACATCCAATGATTACTATGTATGTCTATGGTCACATCTGAGAGTTTTTTTTACTGTTTTAATGTGATGATACCAACCATCGAAACAATAATTAGGTACACAAAATTGTATTGAGTAAGTAGTAAGTAGGTCCGTTAAGGCCGCCCTTATCCATGTTTCAAGCACATTTTTTACTGCGATCAATCATTATTCTAAAGTTGAATGAGATAGGGCCACATTTAGCGGAGCAAAAATATGGCAGTTACGCAGATTCGTGCATGTCAAGATTCAATTTTCGGTTTTTTACCCATTTTTAATTTATTACAAGCCTAATAAAAATATTTTATCAAAACTAAGACCGTCAAATCGTGACAAACTATATTATTTACAAGTGAGTAAATTTTCGTGCTAAATTTGTAGAAATTTAATGATTAAAACTGTTGTAATGTGTAAAAATTGAGGTGTTTTGTAAAAAAAAATCTTCTTATATATAATTTATAGAAAGATTTCAAAAGCGTTACATCACTTCTCACATCTTATAGATACAAATATATTTTTTAGGAAAACACATACTCATAAAAACCGTCAAAAAACTGTTATGACAGCACGTGATTTTTTTGAACAGGCCCCTTAATACTACGACCATTGATGCTATAGTTACCAATATTGATACAACCACTACAAAATCAATTACTCGTAGGTACACTGGAAGATATTGAGACAACATTTTAAATATTGAGAGAATATTTTTTTATTCTAGATTCAGATTTTTATGTTTAAAACAACCTTCTTAATTTTTGTTTCATTTTATTGTTTATAATTTTATTTTTTTTAATCATTAAAATGCGCGAGCAGTACAGCGCGCAATTTATCTCCAGCGGGGACGAAAAATACAAATACTTTTTAAATATTTGTTTTAGTAGCTAAAGTATCTAACATTCGTAGCGGGGGGTGTGGTTAGAAGTCACCGTTGCCTATTAAGAGCCGTAGAGAGAGTACTCCGTCTACGCTAAGAGCCTATTTGGCCAACGCCACAAATGAACTACTCCCACGCCAGATACATTGCCAATGCATTGACTCTTCAAGTAAAGTCTAATTTTTGTTTTCTGTTTACAGGACTGCCAAGAAGACTTGAAGCAGATATTTATATCATAGTTACCAACTGAAGATTTTTATTCTACCTTCCGCTTGAAACTCTTAAGTGTTTCACAGTAATCGATCTAAAACCAACACTACCTTATATAACATAGCTTAGAATATCAGTTTTCCTGATAGATAATAAATTTATTAATAACTTTAGCAGTTTATTTATAAGAAAATTTCACTGTCTAGCGGATTCACGATTCCATCATACAATTTCAGTTGAACTAGGACGAAAGTTTGATTTAGAAACCATTCAAATTTTCTGGTGTGGAAACGGCTTTACACTCTTTTAAATGTACCTGTCTTGTACCTATATTAAATTATACTATGATATGTTTGATTAAAATAGGCTAAAGGCTATAAATGTAGTACGTAAGTAGAGATAGCTTCGTTTTCATACCACTTCGGCCAATACACCTACAATGCAATCGGTCAACTGCAATGTGCGCTTTGCAGTAGGACCTTTAAAAGTAAATTTGCTTTTGCCAGCCACCTGCGTGCTCGCCACAAGAGCTAGCAAGGTTCGCCATTGACGGACACGTCAAGGAGGAAGATATATTTCGGCTAAGATATACCAAACATTAGTAAGCTTTAGATGTAGAGCAAATCATAGATTTGTGTTAAAATTATTATTGATAAAACAAATTGACTGCTCTCTTGTAGATCGAGAGTTATTTGTCGACAAGAATTAAAAAAACGGTTGATCAATGTATTTGATCCTGTAGAAATTACAATAGCAATACAGCTTTAGTTATTGCTGTCTCTAAAACGTAGGCACCATTACTATTTTCTTGAGCAAGTTCCTCTTAGCATTGGGTAGTGATAGTACGTTTTGTATAAACCGAGATTACAAAAAATTAAGTACCTATTAATTGGTTTTGTTTATAAGAGATCAATTTGTAGAAGTTGCACGAAGTTTACACAATTTTTGTAGGTATAACAAGAATGTATTGCACAAAATTTAATAACGGTCAATATTGATTTTAAAATAAAAATTATCAGCATTTAACCAGTGTTTTATTTCCAACCAATTGTTTTTTAGATTAATGTAGGGTGAGCGTTTCTCCATACAAAAGTATTCCCCTATTTTCTTCCTGGATAATGCCTCTAGAGCAATATTTTTTTTTATTTCTTTTTTTTTTCAGAAACTAATAGTAAAAAAATACAACGCTTTTAATATCTTCATAGTAACTTTTGGAGGGCTATATATTCTTTATTAATTAGTTTCAGTAAAAAAGGAAAACAGGAACTATAAATGTTTATAAAGCAACACATTGTGTACCTATAGTTCCATTTTATGCAATTAGTTACACTGACCAAAAACAACGCGACATTAAGTTTTTTTATGAACGTAATAGTACTCGTAGTATAGTATTATAATTATCTTTGGTAATAGTTTGTCACAGCGGGTTGACATCGGAATACCGATCAATAGATCATTGATTTGATTATATTTCATTGACTCTAGCACATGTGATTTTCCTGTATCTATCTACATGTTTTAAGTTTTATTAACGACGTTAATAAGCCACTAGCCTATTAGCGTGCTAATACCCGGCCATATCTGCGTACTGTATAAAATACCGCGCTAAATAATGGCATTACACGCAGGTGAAGCCCTAGCATAACAGTGTGTGTGTGTGTATTGTGTATTTTTGTTTGTTCTATTCCAACTAAACTTCTAGGCGCAGTGCTGCAGTAGTATCTTATATTTGACTCTTAAACACGACTCTGCGAAAAGTGTTTTTTTAAAGAATGTCAAAATACATTCATTAGCGCGGTCACCAAGGGAGTTAGATAATAATCATAGTATTGCAAGCGATTACAAGAATTCAAAACTAATTGCTAATTATAAATTAGATAATTCTTGTATTTTGATTCAAACGCATTAGTTTTCTGTTCTCTTGTGAATACATATAACACTTTTTTAAACAATGTCATCGATAGTCAGTAAGCTCAGATCAGATGGTTTTGTGTTTTTGTCAATTTGTTTTAATTGTACCTACATTAATTTATTATTTTGATTTGCATTGTATACCTATTATGTGTTATAAATGTATATTAGCTGCATCTTGCGACAATGAACTACCTAAAAATATTATAGCAGTGTTCTCATGGAAGTGATGTAATGTCTTATATGAGAATACATATCTTTAAACCTAAACCTAGTCGGTCAATTCGTATGCGATAACCATACTAATGAATCAAAAATTGAACCACATAGGTAAATAGCATCGCACCTAAGCTAATCTAATCTACCTAAGCGCTAGATACTATAGGAATAGATTATCAAGAGACACCTTCAGCCAACCTTTTCAAACTGTTGGCCAAACATTTTAATCACAAATGTTTGTACAAAGATTCGGCTAAAACGCTATTTTTATCTTTCGCCGCTATTATGCTAATAGCGAACGCCACACTCCAAACCAAACTACTGTCAGTCGTAAGCGACGCGCACGCAGCGCGCCGGACACATCGATTTTATTGATTTAGCTTCATTCAAATATTAATTTTTTACTGTTTGTTATTCGAGGATATGGGTAAAGTGCTTAGCATCGACTGGTGTAGCTGTGCATGAGAAGATAAGTATAGATAAAGGTACGTGCTTATTATGTTATCGGTATTTTTCTTGTATCATCATCCTGTCATACTGCACCAATAACATTTATTTGTTGTCATAAGTATTGGCTATCTTGATTATTGAATATTTATATCAATAGAGTTCACTTTAAAGGATGTTATTCATTATATCTTATACTAAATCAGTGTTCGGTTTTTTGTTTGTTTGTGACATCAGTTGGACTATGTAAGTTAACATTTTTGGTGATCTTTTCTTACGTTTCGCTATCATAATTCTCGTTTTAAACTAAAAGAATTCATTATATTAAAATTAAACACACATTCAAGGGCATCGGATAATTAGAAACGTAATTTTGGATGATCGACTCTATAGAAAATCTAATAAATGATGAAAATGCGTTTTTGCGTGAGATTTCATATATAGTAGAAATGAGTTAATGCAATAGATAAGTATTATTATTCTTTAGCGAATTGGAAATGAATTTGAATTGAATTTAATTTTTAAGTTTGCGAGTAATTTAAGAAAATTTTCATAAATCTGTTTGACACGAACGAACTTGTGAACCCGCCAAAATTTGGCACCGCTAAATCTGACTCTATCAGCTCTAATATATAAATATTGTATAAAAAAGACGGATGATGAAAATGCCTTTTTGCGTGAGATTTCATATATAGTAGAAATGAGTTAATGCAATAGATAAGTATTATTATTCTTTAGCGAATTGGAAATGAATTTGAATTTAATTTAATTTTTAAGTTTGCGAGTAATTTAAGAAAATTTTCATAAATCTGTTTGACACAAACGTACTTGTAAACCTCGCCTTAATAAGTAATGACAATTATTTTTTTAAATAAAAAAAACTAACAGTTCATTTTCAATAGATTTATTTTTTGGTCAATCTTTAAGGCATAGATTTTTTCATCAGATTTACTATGTAGGTATGAATACTCAAGAATCACTCACAAATTAAAGTGATAAGAATACGACTTAAGTGCAATTAAATTAACTAGCAGTGTGAGAAGAAACCCAGTATAGTAATCACCACGCAAGCTGTCAAAAGTGGGGATGCGCACAAATAAATAAATAATTACTTGTCATTAAACTTGCCAAATATACTGCACAGAAGTGTACACCACAGAAAAGCGAAGGCCCTAAACCTCTTCTCTCTTCAGTGATATACACGTGCCTGCGCAGGCTCCCCCCTTCCATGTCGACAATTTGACAACTTGTATGGCGGCTACTAGTAGTAAGCAAATGCAGAAATAAGGAAATTGTCTTAGAAACGCAACAACTTTTATTGAATCCACTTTCGCTTCATTCGCATTCAAATCAACACACAGAACAATGTGTCTCTAATTTGAACAAGGTGCGTTTTCTTCTAACATCGACGTTTATATTTAGATTTACTATCACAGAAATATTAAGTGGAATAGAGTGAATCTAGATTGGTGCTTTGGTCACGTTTGTCTGGATATTATACCTAAGCCGATGTGGGAGACAAAGTCAAAGTCAAAATCTTTATTTGTATTGTTTGGTGTAGTACATGGTCTTAAATGCCGTTATATTTTCCCACAAAGTTCCCTAATAGTATCGATAACTTGAATCTACGTAGCTCTGAATATATTATTTGCTTTTTGCTACTGTTCCTCAGCATATACACTCGCGTGCAGCTAAATCTAATCACCCCGACAAAATATACTTTTTCAAAAAGGGTAAGTAATGTATATAATGGTGTATATTTTTTGAAAACAATGGCACCATTTTAAAGCTTAAACATTACTTTTTCAAATAATATATAATTTTATGTACATTACCTCAGTCATTTTTTTACCGTTTTTGAAAAAAACACATTTTGTCGGGGTGAGTCGATTTAGCTGCACGCGAGTGTAGTCCGACTTATTGTTTTTTTTCTAAGCAGATATTGTTTAAAGATCGGAGCCGCGATGGCCGAGTTCGAGGTGGTACCGGTAAGGCAGGAGGACACGGATGAGATCATGAGGCTTCTAGAGAGGTACGTGAGACAACAACCAGTTTGTACTGTGTAATTATGCATGTATACATTACTTATACCGAGATTCAAGGTCTAAAGGTAATGTAAGGTTGGGTGGTGTGTGTGTGGGATTAGGGTGATTTTGTTTTGTGCAGCGGCAAGTTTTGTTTATAGGTGCAGTTATACCTATACCCAGCGACAGTGATAATGGAATGGACGGGCCCAGCGCTTGCAAATCGTTCAAAATTAACAAGTCAACACAATCAAGCATACCTAGAAAATAGAGATAGCGAATTTAATTACTGCATGACATAAAGAGAGCGCATGTACATTCATATCGATGCTATTCATGCTCATACCGACAAATATTTATGAACTGATCTTGTTTTTCTTTTTTCCGAGCCTTTGCTCAGACGTACAGGGTCACTCAGGGGACTCAGGGTACGCTGAAAACCAGCCCTGCGCCACAGAATGAATAATAGTAGCTGCGCGACCCTTCGGGACCACGCAGCAAAGCGCTGAGCGTACCCCTATTGCTAAACCACTTGTGTTGTTGTTTTATTGTATTGTTGTTCCTCGTGTTTTTGGAAAAAAAAACTTATTCTAATTCGTAATTAACTGGCTATAATGATAATGAATGTTGACCATCAATATTTCGTAAAAATCTTTAAGAAATAACAGATTCCTTGCACATTTCAGAACATTTTTCATAGACGAACCCATGAACAAAGCCATAGGACTCTGCGAGGACAACAAATGCATAGAGCTGGAGGAGTACTGCTCACACTCACTGCTCGAGGGGCTATCCTTCAAGGCGGTCGACAAACAGGGGAACATAGCCGGTGTTGTCATCAGTGGAGAATGCCCATTAAAAGAGGTAAGAATTATTAGAAATTAATTAACAAACAGGATGTTCGATGTGCACTGCATCAGGCTTCAATATCCTAATGCTGGGCTTAGAGCTACCCTCGAAAGTGATTGGGCATAATCCACCACGCTCACTGGCTCGACCTGGGGCTTTCATGCCAGTGACTTAACGTATATAGTACTATTATGAAAACTGACGTGGTTTTGACACATTTTTGTTTTATGTATACGGGAATACTCACGTTTAATTAAATCGGATACTCCGACTATAGTTTGATCACATCCGGTGACCTTTTTCAAAGAATGAAAACAGAGCCCGACGCGCATGCAGCTGCGTCCTGCTAAGCAGGACGCAGCTAATGTGATCGAAACTATAGTCGGAGTATCCGATTTAAAGTGAGTATTCCCGTATAAATAAAACAAAAATGTATATAGTACTGTTATTTATTAAGAAACGTGGCTTCGGACAGCGCTGAAATTAAAGTCGATGATACTTCAGTGAGTTCTCTGAAGCTCTTCCTTTCCGTCAGTCCGGGTTAGGACTTCAGCGTTCTGATATCCGTCAGACGTACTTTTGCGAAAGACAAAGTTTGAGAGACATGTTTCCTCTGACAATTGATGAACAGAGGAAACGAAGTGCTTACAGTTAAATAAAACGCGTAACAGTTTAGACAATAATGCTAGAAATATTAAATGACACATAATTGGAGAGCATGCAGGTAATGAAACTGGCCTTGGGTTTATGTAAGCAAAACAACACATTTGTGTAGTGGCGCTTACCGTGGCTTATTTATTTAGAAAGATATATGTATTGGCGATACATAGACAATTTGACAGCCATATAGCTCAGTTAGTAGCATGTCTGCCTTCAGAGCTGTAGGGCGTGGGTTCGACCCCACCCAGGACAAAAATTTAAGTGACGAACATAGATGTTTGTTCTGTGTCTGGGCGTATGTATTATAAGTACGTATTTACGAAAAAATATATATATATGTATTCTATCAGCTATCTGGTTTCCATAATACAAGCTTTGCTTAGTATGGGACTAGATGGCGCTGTATGTAAAATGTCTCCCAATATTTATTATTATTCACGTATTTATTTCAATTCTTAGTTTTTTAGTTTTTTACAATATAAATACAAAAATTATAAATATTATAAAAAACTTAAAATCTAGGGTGCCGCCAGCAGCGGGCGCGATGTATTATTAAAGAAATAAAAAAATATTATATTATTAATGTATTATTATCATCTATTATTATTATTATTATAGGTAGACGACATTTATAAGTAATCATCTATTTGAAAATAAATCAAAGTTTGTAGTCATTGTCGTAACACGTACCTACGTACTTAGCTACGCTACGTTGAAGATTGTAAAGTTGACCTTATTAAACCTATCATTTTATCAGCAAGGGTATTTCCTTTATCTTTTGTTTTGGGGTTTTCACTATATATAGGGATTTGATATAAGTACCTACCTATCAAGCCTACCAATTATCTATAATCATGCTGAATTTGAGTTTATACAGAATTTCGACGAAGAAACAGTATGAAGCTTTGCTTATGGAAGTGGCTCGATCTAAAAGTGATTTAATTTGTGTTTCAGGATGAAAACGACAATCTTGTCAGCCACGCGAAAGAGTGTCAAAACCCTAAGTTCCAGAAGATTCTATACGTCCTAGCCCAACGGGAGGAAGGTGCCAGAATGTGGGAGAAGTTCCCAGACGAAAAGCTGGTGGATGTAAAGGTGGCAGCTACAGACCCTGGGTGGAGGCGGAAGGGGATCATGAACGCCTTATTAGAGAAGACTGAGTATGGATATTAGCACTGTTTTTAACTGTCACGGTCGGTCGTCATTACTATCCCGTAGGGAACTATTTCACGGCATTATGACGTGAGCGGTCGGTCGTGTTTGGGCTCTCATTCATTTAGTCTTGTGCAACATACCTACAACCTTTTCTGCCGTGTTTTTCAACATTGATGAATCATCATCATCAGCCCGGAGACGTCCACTGCTGAACGAAGGCCTTCCCCTTAGACCGCCGCACTGTACGACAACCTGCCATTTGCATCCACCGGTTGCCCGCGACTTTTACAATGTCGTCGGTCCACCAGTGGGAGGCCGCGCCTACGCTGCGTCTTCCGTTTCGCGGTCACCACTCAAGAAGCTTTCTTCCCCATCGGTTGTCAGTTCATCGAGCGATGTGGCCTGCCCATTGCCACTTCAACTTGCAAACCTTGCGAGCTATGTCGTCAACTTTGGTTCTTTGGCGAATATCCTCGTTCCGGATTTTATCACGCAAAGTAACTCCGAGCATAGCTCTCTCTATTGCCCGTTGCGTGACTCTAAGTTTCTCCAAAAGGCCAGCAGTTAAAGACCACGTTTCAGTTCCATATGTCATCACTGGCAACACACACTGGTCGTATACCCTTGTCTTCAGACACACACATTCATCACACATGACACAGACATTGATGAATAGCATAACAATATTTATTTCTAAGAAATAGATTTACCTACCCTGATTTACGTTACCACGCTATGCTGGCGATAAAAAAGAGCTGAAAGTTGGGCACCTGTCGAATGTAAGGCCACTATTTGGTCGGAGAGTCCTCCGACCTAATAGTGGCATCCCCTGATGGGCCACATCCCTTGATGGATGGTGGTATCTCTGGACAAAAAATGCGAGTTTATGCTCATTGCATGACTGACCAACCAACTGAACAAGAATGCAGATCATCTGTTCATGACCAGATCTTCCTGGACTCTATGGTACGAAAAAATGGCTTGTTTTCAATAGTTTAAAACAATAACGCTTAGTTTTCAATTTATATGGTAACAATTGATGAAACGAGCGAGACACTGTCCTGATGATAAGAGAACGCCAGCTCACGAATATTTTTTCGGTACTTTGTGGACTTAGAACTTTGTATAACATAATAGGCTTTTAAAAAAAAACTAACAACCGACTTCGATTTCGACTACCTGGATGACATCTTCATATTTTCTAGTTATTTTGTTTTAAAAACCAAACTACTGAACCGATTTCGATAAACGAAAATTCATATGGGGACCACCTCTGAAGTATCACCACCAAACAAAAAAATAAGAATGATCAATATCAATTCATAAAATTAGCGGAGTAATCGCATAAATCAAAAAAAATACATTCAGTCAAATTGAGAACCTCCTTTTTAGAAGTCGGTTAAAAACAAGGTTCTAGGCAATACTTACTGCACTGGCACTCGTTATGCTCATTTGACACGTTTTGAGATAATATGTATTTTTTTCAGATCTGCCGTAAAAGAACGAGGCATCAGACTGTTACGCATGGACTGTTCCAGCGCCTACTCCGCCAAGTCAGCGGAGAGGCTCGGCTTCAACTGCATTTATTCTGCTAAATACACCGACATCACGAGGGACGGCCGACCGCTCGTGGTGCCTGAACCGCCTCACGTTGACGACAGGGTTTACATTAAAGAATTGTACGAGAAGTAGATACTCGAACACAATGAAACAGTTTTTCATACTAAAGACACGAATAGGGAATATGCATGCATTTTATTGACTCACAACAAAACAAATCATAGAAAATTAAATCTAAATATGTGCACAAATAACGAAGTTATAAACATTTTAGTTTCGTGTTAGACAGGGAGGGCACTATACTAGGTTTATGACGTCAAAGTCTATGATTCCAAACAAATTCTATACTAGCACGTGTTTTGCTAGAAAGGGACAGATGACTCCCTCCCAAATAATTTGAAACTTTATCAGCTGATTTCAATTATTTTATCGATGTAAACTCTCCACTTATCTTATTATTTTAATAATTGAAACTAATGCATATTCCCCATTGGTCGTAAAGCTAAATTTAACTGGCAAACATATGCCAATTAGATAGACTCACAGCGCTGAACTGAAATACCGTACTTGCAATGGACTTTAGCAATTTAGTACTCGACTCCTGAAAAACTATCAGGTTTGAGACACGAAGGGAGATGCAAGGTTGATCGACTCAGGCATCTACTTCAATCCAGAGGCCTTATTTTAATCATGCGAATGGGTACGTACCCGCTTGAGTTATCGTTCAAAAGTCAATAGACAATAGTTTATTTGTGGCAAAAAATATAAACAAAATAACAATTATAACTTACAATTATTTACTGTGATTAGCTCCCAATATTCCGGACAGACAGTCAGTCTGCCCTTGAGGGTGAGCACGGTGCATGCTACCTACTGCGCCGACATATAGGGACCTCGTTTCACAACATATTCACGGTAAATATCCCGTAAACAATTATTTATAGAACTGAAATGAACAACCGTGATCGTTTAAAACAGTGTTGTTTGTACATAATCAAATTTACCAACGTTAATAGTTATTGGTAGTTCGAACACATTTTTGTTATTTTTTTTTCTTTTTTTTCCTTTTTTTTGTTTCTTTTCTTTGTAAGCAGAATCCCTCAATTAACGATCTTTTAGAAGCATTATTTAAAGAAGATATGAAATATTATTTATCAATGACCTATGATATTCTGCGTAAAATGCGACAAATTATTTTAAAGTAAGTAAGTTTGTACTTAATTATAAAAAAAACGCGACAAATTCTTGTTAAAGTAATTGTAAAATAAATCGCGGCATGTTATTGTTAATTAATTATAAAATAAATCTACTGTTATCAAGTTACAGTTCATATTTATTCAGTTCTAGTGTTGGAACAACAATGTAAATCCAATAAACATTTCTAATTTTAAGTCAATATTTCGTTTCGCCTTCACACCAAGTTTCGTATACAAACTTCAGATCGTACCATGAATCCTAGAAACGGATTATTATCTAAGAAAGTTACAATAATGTAAGAAACAGTAGGATACTGGGTAGATACGGCACTTTAACGTTTTATCGATTTTTGTACCCTGGAATTTTGTTGTACACAGACCTATCATAGGGTTCACATTTCAATTTCAGTATTCCCGGAGTAATTCGAATCATACCAAGACCAAGAAAATACTACTTTATTAGGCCTGATTTTTTATCGATCGAACTAAATCAGCGTATTTATTCATAGGCCGATCGATCTGTGACACAGTGCCACAGCCGATCAAGCCCGTACTATACATTCCACACAAGACATATAGTTCGATCAAGAAAGTCGCCAAGGTAGGTACCTACCTACTTACTTTCTCCTCAGCAAAGGAGATCGACCACCCAATACATGTGATTTCATTCCATACAGTGGAGTTATCGATACTCGGTACTCCAATACATTTGACTGCCCGCTACTGACTCAAGTTAATCAACGGCGATCGACTAGAAGTTTACTCGACCTTTTCCCCAGTACAGGCGAATAGGAGAAGCTTAAAGATAATACTATAATATGTATCTACCAGTATCCACTGTTCAGTACATGAACCTACCTCAGTGAGGGAATTCGATATACGTCATTATTTTTCTTAATATTTCATTCAAATTCACCTTCGTGTCTTCGTGACAGTCGTGCCATCCTTCTGGCGACCCCCCTACGCCGAAATCTGTTAGTAAACTGTCTATGTGGTTTCTGAAACGAAAAAATATATATATTCAAATACTGAATATACTCATAATGTACGTACTAATACCGTAGTAGATACTATTATTTATTCTGTGCTAATACTACTGGCATAAAGATTTTTTTCCTATAAAATACAATTTCGTACCAAAACCCGAGTTCACAAATAGTAGATTACTCGCCTAGGGAGCAAAAGTAAAGAATGTCTCAGATCTCATGCATATCACAAATATGAGATCTGAGGCTTCTTTACTTGTTCCCGTGGTGTGTAGGTATACGATTTTACGTGCCGTTGCGGGGAGGAAGTGGTTCCTTTCGCACCGCGTAGCTAAAGTGGCTACTTTAGCCCGCAGGCACGTAAATGAAGTTTTTAATAAGTAATGGTATAGCTATACATACAACTTTTATGAATTAGGTACTTATCTGTTATTTAATACTTATATATTAAGATTTCAATCTCGTGCAATACTAAGCTTATTTTTAAAATAGAGGACTAAATGCCAATTAAACCTACTGACCGCCGATACCGATCAAATACTCGCCTCTCAACATACTCTTAGTACGGCGGCGCATGCGCGAGCAAGTACTGTCAGTTCGTAAATAAAGGTCTTACTTTGCCCCAGGCCTATCCGATGAGGCCAGCCTAAAATTACGAAGCATAAGCTAACACAAACTTCCGCACATTTTTATAGTATATATATTTACAGATAGTCCGATCGCTAGTAACTTGAAGGAGGAGCTTTTGGCGGGAACACGGAAAATTCTTGTCGCTGCATTCTATAGTTTTCATAAACCTGTGTTTTTTCGCGAATTAATGATTTGAAATTGTAGTGTTTTATTCATAGAGTGTTGAAATACATGTCAAGATAAATACTAGCCAGAAGATACTATGAGTCACTCCCATAGAAAACGCATTTAAACACAGTCGAACCACGATATATCTGTAATTGCAATCAGTCCAAGCTATACTGTATGCTATGTGTATAGAACAGTGTCGAGTTTCCACTGTTGTGCTTGGCTCGTTGACGTCAAGCGGCTCTCGCCGCCTGTGCGCGAGCTTGTTTCACTACAGTGGAAAATCGATACTGTTCTGTAAACATAGCATACAGTTTAGCTTGGACTGTTTGCAGTCACAGATATATTGTGGTTCGACTGTATTTAAATGTTTTTTCTATGGGAGTGAGTCATGTGTACGTATTACAGGCTGATTCAAACTTAATGGTGGCTGTGAACTTAGGCACGAGACTCTGCGCAATAGCAATAATTAGGCGTGCGGTGTGCGTACAATCGCAGTCTCGCTTGCAGCGCACTTCACAGCCGCCATTAATTTTGAATCAGTCTGTACCAAGGACGATATACATCATCCTTGATAGTAGTATGTCATATAATCTTTAAATTATATTATTACTTTATTTTATTAGCTCCCATTTTGCAAATTGGCGCACAGGATGGCTTGTGCTTTGCTCCATAAAATATATCAGGAACCAACATAAAATGTTGGTGTGAAATTAATTATCAAAATTGTATTTAAATAACAAATTAGGATTTTTTAAGCATTTATTTTGGAATTGTAAACTAGTAATAAAATGAGTTTCAAATTTAGAATCTATCGGATAGCTTTATACAAAATATTTAGTTATCTGTTGGAAGCCGTATTACGACATGACGTCATATACGCTGACTCGCTCGCACTCGAAGAATTCTCCCATAAGCGAGAAAGAGAAGCTAGATCGAGGAGACCATTTTGAAAAATAGACATTCACGTCGGAGCCGCCGTTGCGCGTGTTACGGGGTGAATCACCTTTTGGATTTTTTTACATCTTTTTGAGAAGAGAATGACCTGAGGGAGCCAACGCCGATCCCGCAGGGGACACCAGGTCCATATTTCCGTCTGAGATGACGTAAAACTCCAACTTTCAAGAATTATTTTGTGACGCGCCATGCGGTCACCAAACTAAGGAACTCGAGCGAAATTCTCATTTGAAGCTTTGAAGACAAGGCAATGTCATTTCACTGGAGGAGCTCCATGAAGCGTTCGAGAATCGGATGATCCTGCAGAAGACACCATCAGCAAAGGACCCATCAGATAACCTCCTTTCATTTATTTTATTTTACCAAGTTTTCTCGTCATTATCTTCCATCGAAACAATAGCAATCAGCTTATTTAACTATTATTCCAACATATTGTAACTTTGCAAAAATTTAATTTCTCTTCTCCAAATCAAATTTTCTTATGACAAATGGCGCCCGAACAATTATTTACTTAGAATTTAACTTAAAAACAAACCAATTTTATCTTGTGCAAAGGTGTATGTTGGAATTTATAAACAAAAGATTACAATTTAATCTACTGTAGAAGTAGGTATTTTCACAATTGTGTTATTGAATTTGTGTAACAATTTTTCTTGTAAAGATGTATAGTACACCGTCTGTTGACCGTAAGTTAACAGCGGAGCAAACGTCAGATTCACCTCAACCAGAACTCCAAAATTCACAGAGCTTAATAGATATACCTGTTTCAGATTCAGAAGAAATGAATTATGTCAATACCGATGTGAGGATGGCTCAAGGAACAATCCAGTCGCCATTATGCAAAAATATCCACACAAATCCTAGCACTAGTGTTATAGATCCAGCCACAGACGGTGACAAGTATATTCCATTTATGAAACAAAGGCACTCGACACAAAACAGTCATGTACCAGTCACCCAGGTAACATATGCAATTAATAACAGTTACAACTCCAATTTGAAGTCCTGGGGACTGAAGTATAGTGGTGATACGTGTGTTGTTGAATTTTTGAATCGAGTGAACGAAATTAAGTTAGCAAGAGATGTGTGTGAAAGTGTACTGTTGAGAGGTTTTTCAGAGTTGTTAGAAGGCACTGCTCTGAAATTTTACAGATCAGTTCGCCATTCGTTACCCACTCTCTTCTCAAACTTTTTATTAAAGTATTTTGTTTACTACCCATAGTAGACGCTAACAGAAGTCAATGTATACTTTTATTGCAAAATTCAGATCAATAGTTTTTGAAATATAAACAAAAACAATATTTATTTATTCAAAGCAATGCAGTATATAAACACACATATGGCGGCGCTTATAACTTTTTCAAAATTGTAGTTACAGACAATTATTTTTGATTTATCGTACCTACGCATATCTAGCTACCTATAGATACACAATTTTGGCTATCGGTTCAGTATTATTCAAATTAAAATGAAAACCGTATGTTCACAACCAAAATTCTCAAAAGTAAAAAAGAAACACATAAGTTTTAAGTTTGCGTTTTTACCCACATTATTATTTCTACGGATACTTTAGGATACTGTAAATCCATAACAAATACTGATAAAATCATAAAATCAATAATTATTTCTTTACAAACAAGTTTAGAATTTAAACATTGCAATTTTCCTTGTAAACCAACAAGTTCATGTAGGTAAAATGACATACTATATGGTCTATACTCAGACTAAGTATGACTTCTATTCAGACATTGAACTACTTAAGCGTTATTTATACAAGAATTTACTTATTTTGATTTCCAATTTGTATAGAAAAGACGATTCTTTTTCTGTCTCAAAGACAAGTTTCAAGTATTAACAAAGTGTTGACCTACATTCAGGGAAAGACTTAAATACTTACTTTGAATTAACTTAATAACAGTATTCAAAGCTATTGTTTTGTTTTGGACAAGTATCCATTGCTATATAAAGCAAAAGCAGTATATTTAATACCATTTTTTTTGTGTTTTGAGACTTGGTAATTTTTGTTAAAACCAAGTCTGTGAAGCAATTTTTTAAGGTTAATACCATTTTTTTTGTGTTTTAAGACTTGGTAATTTTTGTTAAAACCAAGTCTGTGATGCAATATTTTTAAGGTTAAGTATGAGTAATTATTTTTACATTACCAACTATAAACCAAACGTTCAATAATGCATATTTTCGTGTGCTTATTAGTTCTTAGCCTACATATTGGGCAATTTTCTGGAGGATCCTATTTAAAGGCAACCTACCATTAACTATAGCTTATTAGCTAATTATTTGGGAACGATTTAGTTCTAGTCTTTTTGTTACATGCTAACATACATACCGGATTTGACTAACGACAAGTTTATACCTAGTATGACTTAAAATGTTTTCTTATGGCTGAGTTAAAACACTCGGACATGCTAGCAATATTTAGTAGATCTACATACATACATACATACCAAACTTACCTTTTTGTCTTGTAGATACCAAAGGTTGTCTGTGAACCTTCTAAGATTAACAATTAGTCTTTAATTATAGTTAGCAGCATCTAGTGCACGGATTCACTGCGTAGATTTAATTTAGGTTTAAATAATTAAGATTTACCTGTACTTAATTAAAGCTTATACTTAGTTTATCTAATGTTTACAACGATAGATATTTACTTTAAACATTAGAAGTTTTCACTTCATACTATTAGACAATAGTGAGACTTTATTCTCATAGAATTAGGTCATTACTAGAAAACCCAAACTGTAGGGTATAGATTATTATAAGAATTACAAACATACTAACACATATTTACTTACCGTTTAAAACCATTTAGATATCATTGTTTTTCAGATAAGTTTTGTCCGCACCTACATAAGAGTGAATGGATATTTATATTAACAGTTACCTTTTAAGCTACTTGCTATATACTACTTTTGTTTTATTACACAATGTGTTATTTCTATAGGTATATCCTATACCATCATGTTATGTATGGAGTCATGAGGATTATGAAAAGTGAAGCAAGTATGTCAGAATAGCTCAATTTAACTATGAGATGCAAGGAGATTTATGAAGTTCGATGTAAGTTTAAAGGTGTGAGTGGTGATTTTGTAAGAACTAGGCAGTGTGAATATTATTTGAATTCCTTATAGGTACCTATGTATGAAAGAATGTGAGTGATTTATTTTATGAAAGTGGAATAACAGTTTATTTTGCTAGATGGAATGTAAGAAGCTTGCTGAAGTATCAACCTCACTATATTTCAGGATTCCAACCTATAACAAAAAGTTTCTTTTCATGCCTACCCCGTCTGTTCAGACAGTAAACTGTCTTTTGTTTCAAAAGGGGGATATTGTCATATAATCTTTAAATTATATTATTACTTTATTTTATTAGCTCCCATTTTGCAAATTGGCGCACAGGATGGCTTGTGCTTTGCTCCATAAAATATATCAGGAACCAACATAAAATGTTGGTGTGAAATTAATTATCAAAATTGTATTTAAATAACAAATTAGGATTTTTTAAGCATTTATTTTGGAATTGTAAACTAGTAATAAAATGAGTTTCAAATTTAGAATCTATCGGATAGCTTTATACAAAATATTTAGTTATCTGTTGGAAGCCGTATTACGACATGACGTCATATACGCTGACTCGCTCGCACTCGAAGAATTCTCCCATAAGCGAGAAAGAGAAGCTAGATCGAGGAGACCATTTTGAAAAATAGACATTCACGTCGGAGCCGCCGTTGCGCGTGTTACGGGGTGAATCACCTTTTGGATTTTTTTACATCTTTTTGAGAAGAGAATGACCTGAGGGAGCCAACGCCGATCCCGCAGGGGACACCAGGTCCATATTTCCGTCTGAGATGACGTAAAACTCCAACTTTCAAGAATTATTTTGTGACGCGCCATGCGGTCACCAAACTAAGGAACTCGAGCGAAATTCTCATTTGAAGCTTTGAAGACAAGGCAATGTCATTTCACTGGAGGAGCTCCATGAAGCGTTCGAGAATCGGATGATCCTGCAGAAGACACCATCAGCAAAGGACCCATCAGATAACCTCCTTTCATTTATTTTATTTTCCCAATTTTTCTCGTTGCCGTCATCCATTGGACTATCGCCATCAGCGTTTTAATATTAATATTGTATTAGGACTTATCAAAATAGTAAACGCATTGTAACCTCAAATAATCTTTTGTTCTTTTTTTCTCCCATATAACTTTAGCACAAGATAGATAGGTAAATTATAAATCATCAATTTCATTTTCAACAAGAGGCCCCCTGTACTCCAGAGGTCTGATGTTTCGTGACTGATACGTATCCAGGAACCCTAACTTTTTGTTTTATTTTTTTTGTTATTTGTTTTGTCTTTCTTTGTCAAATCACAATTTTCTTATGACAAGTACTATCTTTTATCTGTGGGTATATGCACCATGTTTGGCAGACTTCGCCTAAACATCAGGAGGTTGATTCACAACAAATTCACGGTAAATATCATATCATTTTTATGATCAAATGCGAGTCTAAAACAGTATTTTACTTACACGTACACTACATCTGAGGAAATAAATAAATACATTCAAGTTGTACAAAAATATATTTTCGCTAAATAAATACATTCAGAATTCTATTTATGTACATAAAATACAATTATACAAAAGATCAACAATTGAGGTGAACTAAGTTCTATCACAAGGATATAAAGGTAAATATTGTATAATTTTCTAATAAATAACAATGAGGTAGCTAAATAAACTTACAGGCATCATTGTAAGAGTGAAAAGATTTACAAAACATGTAACAACTTTTACTCTATATTTACAATAGAATACTGTATAGTCCTGTAACATATTTACATATTTACAATATACATTGTACTTACTGTTGACTACACTCTCTCTTAAGCTACGGCTTCACCTGCGTAATGTCATTATTTAGCTCGCTTATGGCCGGGCCAGGCCTGTGTCACTCCGCGTGTAGGTATTAAAAACATACCTACGGGCGGCGGCCATTGCGCAAGGGCCAATCTAGTAGGCTCGGCTCGGCGGCTCTTTCAATACGTATAACCATGTATAACTTATTATGAACCGTAGTATAGTGAATTAAGGCCCATATTCCTTCAAAAAGAAATTGGTAGGTATGTAAATGAACACGTGCTCGACTGGACCGCGAGCTAAATTAAATCATATTGTTTATCAGATTGAGTCATATTTCTTTGAAAACCATTGCGAAGTAAAGCTTCTGTTACTAGTTATTATTCTGTGGCCGGGCGTCAACGTGTATTATTAAGAGGGAATCTGGTGAGCGATTCTCCATACCATCGTATTCCCCTATTTCCTCCCAGCAGGGCTAGGATGCGCACGCGAGAAATATTCTCGATTCTTAAAAACAGGACAAGGCTGCGACTCTGTATAAGTCTGTCTCGTTTTCGCACGACATGAAGACACGACAAAATCTTCTCGCGGTGCGCTTGCTAGCCCTGCTGGATAAAGCCTCTAGAGCAATCTTTTTTTATATATAGTTTAGGTCTAACTGTAGACGTGTCTGTCATTTTCTTTTTTCAGAAACTATTAGCTAAAAAAATATAACGCTTCAAATATCTTCATAGGCATTTTTGGAGGGTTATATTTTCTTTAGCAATAGGTTTCTGCAAAAAGGAACTGACAGAGACACGTCTACAGTACGTACTACAGTCTACGCAGACCTAGACTTTATTAAAAAAAATAGCTCTAGAGGCAAAAAAAAAATGAAAAAAAAAGAAGAAAAAAGGAAAAAAATTTTAAGGTGCACCCAAAAAGTTGTTGGAGGAATACGTTTGTATGGAGAATCGCTCACCAGATTTCCTTTTTTAATGTCGTTAGACGTTGCGATAGCTCGGGTGGCTCTCGACACATCAAAGGGATTTAGCGCGCTTCGCTTAGCGTCGTTCGGTACTGCGTACGCGCACTCGTGCGTTGGTACGCGTTTCGGTAATCACGGACACATCGCATTGCTTTCAAGTGAATGGTGAAGTGAAGATGATGGAGAAATGCATCGAGTTCTTGGAAGTGTTCTGTACTGAACCGTGCTTGTGGGATCCGAGAGAAAATGTCTCGTTATTATAAAATTATTCACACTCATAAAATACACCAGAGCAGCCGCCGCGTCCAACTCGATTTTAATGCGCTAAAAGCTAAACTCAAATGTCAAATATAATACCCGTTTAGTGCATAATTAATTGCACGTTAATTAGGACGTTAAGCGTTACGCAGGTGAAGCCTAGCATTGTTGTGAAAATTCAATTTTCACGCATGCATTAAGCGTTTTCTGTATACCTTCCCTAGCAAGCACTAGAGTAAGTTGTCGATGTAGCTGTGTCTGTTTTTCCGATCAAGATTTTCTTGATATGAGGTAGTTCTTATTCTTAGGCAATTATGTTATTTTAGATGACATCATCGTTTCCCATCAGGTGAGGTACTATGTACAAAAAAACTTTCCTAAAAAATGGGTGGAATCTCAATTATGTTTCTCAAGCTAAATTCAAGTTTGTACTTGTGTTTTTGCAGCGGTGGTTCCTATGCATGGTTAGTCCTAAATAGTTAGCATCCGTTTAAGGGCATATTCTGTACATCAAAACAAACAACTTTTACTAAGGAGCCAACATTGTAATCGCAAAAAAAATCAGCTGCTCCATACACAAAGTTCGTCGACCTTGGACAAAATGTATGGACAAGCTGTTATTTTTTTGCGATTTCAATGTTGGCCCGATATTAAATGTTGTTAGTTTTGATGTAAGATGATGATAACTGATTAGGACTCATCCTGTATAGTGTATACCCTCCAACCGGGGCGGGTAGTACTCGAGAGATCGGTAGAGCCAAAAGAAACTCTTTGTATTAATCATTATGAACAACTTTTACGAAGTGACCAACTCTGAAATTCCGAAAAAAAAACAGCCGTTCCATTCAAAATTTTATTTTGCTCTCTTGGGACTGTTAATATTTTTTTCGCGATTACATGGTTAGCTTATAGTTAAGTTCATAATTGTGAGACCAACTCACTCGAACTCCTTTCCGCTTAGCACCACCTAACCGCCTTTCATCCTCGATAATAGCAGGAATTATATTATGGACCCGGGTATGTCCTAAAACTGCATCCGGGGGACGGGTAGCAGCGTCCTCTCGGTTAACGGTGGTGATCATTCTGCGATCTCACATTCGACGGCCAAGCGTGGGGATTATGGCATGGCAACTCCTCCCTATAATGGGGGAGGCCTTCCTCCAGCTGTGGACGGCTTCTGCCTGATAATGATGACTGAATAGCAGGAATTGACTTGGATTCTATGGTACATCAGCTACGACTTGGCCAATCTGTCAAATCTATAAAAATCCTAAAAAACACACATTAAGGGTCAGCTTTTCGCAAACGGCCTCATTCACCAGATGTGTACGAGCCCTTAGATCTAGGACATCCTAATCCTTATTTGTAATTATTAAAATCAAATAGGGCATAATAATTGTTTCAATTATTTAGCTACACACTAACCTAATATCAAAAATCAATTCCATAAAACGTCAACTACCAACTAAGTAACTACTATACAACAGTACTTTCGCAATTAACTACAAAGGCTGGTTGCATAGTCACGCTTGTCGGCGGCGCTGTCGGCAAGCGGTAGGCTATTTCACTCTATTGAAAATATGCTACAATTTGATATAATCCTAATAAATTGCAGCGTAAAAAAGCATATCTATTTATTTTTTGACAAAAATAAGATTATTTTCTGCAAAAAAAAACGAAAATAATATGTATTTATTTTGAAGTTTGGTCACGTGATGCAAAACGCTGTGATTGGTGGCAACTTTTGTGACGTCACACCGAAGTAAACAACGAGATTTAACGTGAATTTTCATCACGATTACAGTGAAATTGAGTGTCATAAAGCAATTTTCAAGTGAGTTACCACAGATATTTCTTACATAGACCCCTTCTTTTGCTAGATCTATGCCTTGATCGCTTTCTTTCGCTTGTTGTTTACTTTGGTGTGACGTCAGATATGTCACGTGATACAAATCGCGTTATGGCGCGTTTTTATCTCATTCAAACTTTCACATCGATTTTTACCGAATATACGTCTGATCACAAGGAAATATTGATCTGGTGTGCATTAAATATAGTAAGAAATTATCTAAAACAATCTCCCAATAGTAGTCAAATACCCTATTGCGCTGATGACCCGCGTGCAACTGTACAACGCATTTAGCATCGCGCGGTTTGCCATGCGTTCGAGTAGCGCTGTGCGCTGTAGTTGCGCGCGGTTTGCCTTCAGCGCGGGGCGTCGGCGCGGGTCAATTTCATTCTACAAAGAGTCTTTAAACTATAAGCCGATGCCCCCGCGCGCTTTCCGTCCGCGCCGACGAAAATCGTGACTACATTAGCACTCAGCCAAAGAAAAATATGAAAACAAAGAGAATCACTTCTTTTCGTCAGCCAGCGCTTGTCCCAGAGAGGCGGTTGCTACGGTCGGGTTGGCGTTGGCCACAATTTTGTCAAGAAGCAGGCGGGTTTGCCGCTGAAATAGTGGAAAAAGAAACGTTATTAGGGCAGATTACATAAAATATGTAGGATAGGATTACTTTTCTATAAAGAGGTAAGTGGTATATTTCCTTTCCAGGGAATCGTGTAGAGGTAGGTATTACAGTACAGTACTATTACAGTTCGAGGGGTTTCTGTGATCCGCGTCGAAACCAGCAATTTTATTCGCCTACAATAAGGTCTCACGATAGCCATGTCCTAATACTGCATACAGAACCACCGGAGAACCGGGCAGCAGCGTACCTCTCGGACGTGCGGTTTCTGCGATCCCAAGCCGCCTACCAAGCGTGGCGATTATGGCAACCCTCCCCACCACTATTAAGGGCATGGCCTTTGTCCATTAGTGGACGTCTTCTGGCTGATGAAGAATAAACAAGGCTGTTTCACGTTGATCAAAAACCGTGTGCGTATAAAGTTGAAATATTGGGTCCATTTTCCGTATTTTTTTTTGTTTAGCTGGGATTCGATTGATGTACTTATGCGTAAGATCCTGCATCCTATATATGCACTAAACAAACATCTTACAAAATAAAATCACATAGCCGATCCCGGTCGAGAAAACGTTATCCCGATTTAAATTTTAACAGATGAAGGATGTTACTAAAATATCTTGTAAAGTGGCGTGACGACTTGAACACTCACATCAAAACTGGGCCACTAAAGCCGAAAACCGGGTAGTCTTGATGAAGTTGGAAGGGGGGAAAGGGGCCATTGCCCAGCACATTTGGGACACTAGATTGAAAATAGCCAGTAAAGTAAAATAGCTATACCTCATTCCCGTTATCCCTGGCAGCAGACCTCACTCGCTCCAGTTCCTCCGCGAGTATTTTCGACCGCTCTTGGGCTTGTTTCCGCTGGCTTACGTACATGTTTCTGAAACGTTGAACCTCAATGCTAGATCTGAACAGAAAGCTGGAGTGGACAAATAAAACACGTCTTAGGACTTAGTATTTAACCTACTTATGTAAATATACAAAAGTATAAGGGATGAAAATCTGTTTTCTTCAAATATTTTTATTAGTACTAAACTTACGTAATAGATTCCTAAGAAACTATTAATAGTACATTATGATACGAGTGTGCTATGTTGGTCATTATACTAGAGGCGGTATTATGCGCGCGAGCCGCAGGCGAGCGCGATAAGGAAGCCGAGAGCGTAATGACTAATAGCACAAGAGTTCCATACGACTGTTTTCGTCACACTTGCGAGGAAAAAACAATATTTTTTTTGATAATAATCAACCACACAGCGAAAACGTCAACAAACATTTGCGGAAAATGGCGCCCAAATCAGTAATGCGCGCGCAGGTTGACACTTCAGCGGCATAAGAACTCTTTGTTGGTATTACACAAAAACTGTAAGTATTACCCGGCTATATTAAGAGTGCTTCGTATAGGTACGTCTAATTGCAGTCACGTACAAACTTGACTTTACCGGGTTATACCTATTACAGTACAAGTGCCGTAATGTAAAGTAAAAAGCACGCGTGTGTTGAATAGGCGTTTGGTGAATAGGCTTGGATTATGAGCCTAAAAGCGATGTAATAAGATCTACTTTACGAGCAAGTGTGATGAAAAGAACATTAAAACATCTTTTAATTGACACCCCACACAACCCGTTTGGTGCAATAGGATTCGAGAAACAACAAAAATCTGTGTGGTCAGACACCATTTTTGTGACGCCACAACTACCTATCCCCACTTCTGCCAATCACAACCAACAGTTTCGTGTTCTATAGACAACAAGGAATAACCCGAGTCGGTCGTAAATGTATATATATATACACTATCTATCTACTATACTATCTATTATACCATATATATATATAAAGGGTCTTCAACAAGGACGGGTCGATGTTAAAATTGAATAAAAGAAGATGTGTGTGACAAATTAACGAAATTTATTTTTTATTTGAAAGGCCCATTTATGCCATTATGGATGGAATATGACATCGTTCAAATGTCCGCCGCGGCTTCGTATGGTGGCACGAATCCGAGAGGTCCAATTTTTAATGACTCTGGTCTCCGCCAGACCAAAATCCGCACCAAACAGTAACTTTTTGTGGATGCATTGCTACCTGGTGAACCTCATGTGGGTTGTGGTCATCCCATATACGGCAATTTTGCTTATTAACAAAACCATTCATCCAAAAATGTGCCTCGTCGCTAAAGATTATTTTTCGGCCAATATCGGGGTCCTCTTCCAAGCGTTCCGAAGCCCATTCAGCGAACACACGGCGTTGTCTATGGTCATTAACTTTGAACTCTTGGGTCAGTTGGATCTTGTACGGATGCAGGCCTAAGTCCCGACGCAAAATTCTCCAAGTTGAAGTCTGCGAAAGGCCGAGTTCTTGTGCACGGCGAGAAATCGACTGCCTCGGAGTCTCCTGAACACTCTCACGTACAGCGGCGATGTTCTCGGCCGATCTGGCGTTCCTTTGACGTAAAGGTGTTGGTTGGTTGTTTACCGAACCGGTCGTCTCAAATTTGGTCACCAATCGTTGGAGAGTAGACTTTGAAGGGCCACCGCGTCTGACGTAAAATGGGCGCAATGCGCGCAACGTTTGCACTAACGAACACTCATTTTGATAATAAAGTTTTATCATTTGCACATGCTGCTTAACCGTGTAACTTGCCATGGTGATTTGGCATCAGTGACTGAATAAAAAAAAACAGATTTGACAGATGCCGCCAAAACAAAATGGCCGCCACAGATTATTAACATCGACCCGCTCTATTTGAAAGACCCTTTATATACAATAGAGATGCCTTGAGATTTCTTAAAATGGGTCGATTTCCTCAAGTATAATATAATGGGTTGTTTCAAACTTTTAATGCTATATGCCCCTGGCTCGTCACAGCTGCACTATATGCGAGCCTTAACAAGTTTCTATTTTGTGGTTCATGCTAGGGCTTCACCTGCATGTAATGACATTATTTAGCGCAGTAATTGATACAGTACGCAGATATTGCTGGGTGTTAGCGCGCTAATAGGCTAGTCGCATTATCAACGTCTTTAGACGTTAGGCGATATTCAAAGTAAAATGTTAGTGTGGCCGTCCATGTAGCGCATTGTATAATGCATCATTTATTGCACGTTCATTATTCCGATAACTGGGTAAAGCATCACGCAGGTGAAGCCCTAGCATTAGAGTAATAGCAATAATTTACCTGATAACATACACCTGTAGAACAACACCAAATAACGCAATGCCAAAGCAGATACCAATAATGTAATAATTCGGCACTTTTTTTATTCCAGCAAATCCGTAATAGTTAGGTGTGGCTTTCTCATCCGTGTTAGTGTTTTTGGTTGACTGGTTGGCATAGGATTTTGTTTTTGAAGATTCCTGGTAATAGTTGTAGTCCGTATTCCGACACCTGGAATCAGTTAATGCTGTTAGTCAGAGGGATTCATAAAACTTGTTTGGGAACTCTTATGATAAAAATATGAATCTACATTCCATTATGAAACCTGACGTGGTTTAGACACATTTCCTTTTTTGCATTTGCTATTTGCATTTGTGCTAAGCAGGACGCAGCTGCACGCGCGTCGGGCTCTGTTTTCACTCTTGGAAAAGGTCACCGGATGTGATCGAAACTATAGTCGGAGATCCGATTTAATTAAACGTCAGTATTCCCGTATAAATAAAACAAAAATCGGATGTATTGCTTGTTCTTTTGCATAATTGTAATAACATACATAGTATTTACAAAAAAAAAGTATAAATAAGTGTTATGTTTTTGTTGATTCTATCAACTATCTGGTTTCCATATTACAAGCTTTGCTTAGTTTGAGGCTAGACGGCGCTGTGTGAAAAATGTCCATCGATATTTATTTATTTATTTTATTTATAAATTCAAGGATCTAGGATGGCTTTGGCTGGTATAGATGCAGATGACCTGTTAAGAAAGGCTCTCAATATAAAAAAAATATTATGCTTCATATTACATTAACCTATTGACCACCACAATCGTCTATATGTGACAGGTGCTAGCGGGACCTGAGTGCCAATGACATCTATAGATGATTAAAAACAAAACACTACAACAAGAACAAATATAGCAAAATATAGTTAGACCAACACACCCAGCAACTTCTGCTCATGGCACAGCCGATCGCAGAAAGAAAAAGAAATAGCAAAAAAATTAAAAATAAAAATGTAGCTTGTTTAGACGAAAAAATGCTTACATAAAAAATTATGTATTTTTTTAAAATAGGTAACTTTTTGGTGCCTTTGCGTCCAGAGCATGGCAATACATACATGGCTGTCAAAAGGGTAATTAGCATATTTTCAGTGCCACAATACTTTTAGATGTAACACATAATGAGATGAACAAGGCAATCTCCCGATAGTAATCTGCCCAGCAGTGGTGCTGCCTGAAGTGCTGAGGTCCTCGAAACTTTAACAACAAACTCCAGGGAATCACTGCACTGGCTCTCGTTACTTTGACAGAATAAAAAATGGTGAGTCTCATCAGCCCTAGTTTAAACGTCTTATAGTTTGTTTTGTAAGTCCACACTTGTAGTCTTTGACTTGTTTTAAAAAAAATACTAGTAACTTATGCTTATAAATAAGTCGGCCCAAGCTAAGTGAAGCAACTTTAAGTAGATTTAAAAAGGCTTAGTACGGTACTCAATCTTTTTTTCTCACGAAGACAATGCTTTCTTTACTTCTGTTCAATTACCCAACATAAGGCAAAAACGTCTATGTATCGTCTATGTATCTGTCTATGTATTTTCTAATGCTTGTGTGCATGTCAAAGAATGTAATTACATAATATTCACGCACACATTGGTTGTCTTTCGGCTTCACCAGTGAACGGAATTTTGAAGAAACTATCACTCTAAGTGTTATTACTCTAAGAACTTACGTATATGGAGCTGGTCTGTAGACATATGAATATGAAGAGTACGAAGACCCGCTTGATGATATTTCAGTTAGATTATCATATTGTGCCCTACTGCTTGGCTTGCCAAGTACATTATATGCTTCTACAATACGAATAAACTTCTCTTGAGCTTTTGCATCTTTGTTTTTGTCTGGATGATACTGTAACATAAATTATAAATGTGTATTTTAAAAGACATGGATTGTCAATTAAATTGTTCAGACAAAAAAAAAAAACAATTGACGAGACGAGCAAGACGTTCGCCTGGTGGTAAGTGTCACGCCTGCCCATAACAATAGCAGTGCCAGAATTGTGAACTTGCGAATACAATCCTGCTTCGCACTGTACTGCGCTCGCCACCCTGAGATATTAGATGTTAAATCTCTTCACACCCAGTAATTTATCTTGGAACAGTGCCCTTCAAACCGGAACACAGTGATGCTTGTACACTACTGCTTGGCTGTTGAATAACTGGCAAAGGTAATACTGGATACCAACTGGTAATTTTTTCCTGAAGTCTTAAGTCTATGACAATACTAATAAGACATCATCTTATTCTCTGACTGATGACAGAAGTTCCAAATCAAGCATTAATCAAATAGAAATAAGCTCCACCGTATTCGATTAGACCAAACTAGTGAAGTGTGCCAGTTGAACCCTTATTAAGACCCTTTGTTACACACAAATAACAGTTCCAAAGCTAGGACAACAAAGACATCTCTGGTTAGCTGCTGAAATGTCATTGGTATCTTCTGCCAGCGACAAGTGTTAATGGAATGGACGGGCCCAGTGCTTGCAAATCGATCAAAATAAATAAGTCAACAAAATCAAGTATAGCTTACTTAGCATGCTTATTACATTTTCCGAAAAATTGAAATAGCGAATCTAATTACTGCATGACAAAAAGAGAACACAAGTATTTGTCTATTGCTTTCAAATGTCGAACATTCACAAACATTGAGGAAGGAGTGTCTCAAAGTGTCTGTTTCTGTCCAAGTAGGTACCAAATAAGTTGCAGTTGTGACAAAATACAGTGATTAATGTGTATTTAATTAATTAATTAATTATGGAATGTGATCCCCAAATTTTTATTGCGAATATTAGTAGTGTTCTTACACTTGGGGAATGCACAGGCATCATTTGGATTTATTTGTATTGTAGTATTGTACGGCTCGCATGTTGCATAGACAGAGTATGACTAGCGCGAGTGGAGAGCTGGCGCTCAACATATAGTCTTCAAAATCCGTGCGCTTATTTCCCGTCCATTCATTTTATCATTGTCGCTATCTTTTGCAAGGTTTCCGAAAGTGTTCCTTACCTCCTTACTCATTTTAATAAATGCTTGTTTGATTTCTTTATCACTACAATTTCTTCGTAGTTTAAGCACATCATAGTGATTTTTTCTGGCCAAACTGAAAGATATAATGATAATAAGTACGTAGTACATATATATCGATGGATAATAATAATTAGAAAGTACGTTCTTTAATGGGCGACAAACAAAAATAGATAATGATAGTACAATTGTTTTGTTTTACCTGTACAGTCTTATACATTTTACGATTGACCTATAATCGGGACATTTTCCTAATGCATACATAACGATTTAGACAAACAAAAATAAAAGTATTTCAAAGTTCATTTCATGGTTTCATATCATTTGAAATTTTTCATTGTTGAAAAAAGTTGACAGCTGCTGATATTTTGCAAATGTGACTTGACTTGTGCTGCGTTCCGTAATGCGCTAAAAGTGATAATATCGCGAATCCGACCAAATTTAATAGTCACAAAATATAAGGGCTTTGATTTGGTTGAGTAATGCTTCTGACTTTGGTCGGATTCGCGATATTATCACTTTTAGCGCATTACGGAACGCAGCATTGACTGACTGTGGCTGTCACTGTCACTGACGTCACTGTGACAATGTCACAGTGACATATGACGTCCTAACGTCTGGTGAATGACGTTGGTAAATGAAATGTCGAGTTTTGGCGGGAACACGGAAAAATCATGTCGTTGCATTCTATTATTTTCTTAAACTTGTGTTTTTTCGCGAATTAATGATTAAAAATGGTGGTGTTTTGTCATAGAGTGTTAAATTACATGCACGAGTGTGGGCAAGTGATAAAATGTGGTGAAACATGTATTTTCGTGTTGTTTTCAAAACTCCGTAGAAGCTCATAGTAAATTCCCCACGTCTTTAATAGGGCATGACTTGGACTTGACTGTGACTGACTGTGATTTGATGACACATATATAGAACTTGATACTTTCTTTTTTGTATTTGTATTTGTATTTGATACTTGAAAATGCATAATACTTGACACTGGCTGCATGCAAAACGTGCGAAGTCAAAAACTAAGGGAAAAAATATTAAATGTCAGCTGCTAACGTCATAATCATAGAGCCAGTCATTGATGCCAGTACAAAAAATTTGGTAAATAAACTTTTGCAACAAGTGGCAACTTTTTTAAACCCGCGAAACGTTAAATCTGGCGTGATTTAAAAAACTTGGGGCGAAGGCGAAGCGAATGCGTGCAACTTAAGCATTCATTTCATTTCATTATGTTTTCTTTTTTTTTTTCGATTTAATTACCACAGATCATTTAAAATACTATACTTACTAGTAATTTGACAAACAAAAATTAAAGAATACGTGGTATAATCGGTAAACTAAGATTATACAGGGTTAGTTAATCAGTTAGCATCCTTTTAAGGGCATATTATTATATTCTGTACCTACATCAAAACAAACAAGTTTTACTACGGGGGCCAACATTGAAATCGCAAAAAAAAAAAACAGCTGATGACAAACGACCTTGAGCAAAATGTATGGACATTTTGCCCAAGGTCGATGGAACTTTATGAACTTTTTGTATGGAACAGCTGATCTTTTTTTCGCGATTTCATTGTTGTCCCCATAGTACCTAAAAGTTGTTTGTTCTGATGTACAGAATATTCCCATAACAGGACGCTAACTGATTTGGACTTACCCTGTATATACCTATTAAATACCTAGGCTAGGTTCCAAAATGAAAATTCTACCTATCTGACTACAACTCTTGACTAAATCACTGTCATTTATACCAAAATCTGTAGCTAGACTAAGATGTTTTTACCTGTTTTTTTTTATTTCAACTCACTGTAGCTAGACAGACCCGGTAAGAACATAAGAAGCTGTGGTAGCCTAATCGGGAGACACTCGACTTGCAATCATGAGGTCGCGGGTTCAAACCCAGGCCCTTACTATTACTAATGAGCTCTTTGGAGTTTATGTACGGATATTCATACCACTGGTTTTTCGGTGAAGGAAAATATCGTGATATAGGAAACCTGCATGCCTACGTCCGGAAAAAAATTCAATGGCGTATGTGAATGCACCAACCCGCAACTGGGCCAGCGAGAATAAGTTAACTATGAGTCTGAATATAAATAAAATCTATTTGAACCTCAGAACGGTGTGTGTGGTATAAACGCGGCGCACGCAGACGAACCCCAAGTGATGCGACGACCGCGACGCGACGCGCTGATTTCAATCCGGCATTGACGGTCGCGACCTGCCCGAGCCCGATACCTAGGTATCGTCCATCGGACGCACGACCCGCGCCGCCGCCGCCCGGTCCGCCTGCCGCGCCAGCCCAGCCAGCTCAGCCGTCAGTCAGTGTTCTCGCGTCACGCAACGCGCCAAGACGCACGGTCATGCGAGAAGCTACTGGCAGGATGGCCGAGCTCGAGTTCGAAGCGCCGCTCGCGCAAATCGAAGAGGCCGATGACTGCCTCTCCACTGCCGACTATCCGCAAAAAACAATCAATGGCAACGACATTATAATCAACAAGATAAACAATATTAAAAGTGAAATGGTCAAAATACAAACCGATTCCAACAAAATAAATGATAATGATGTACCTAAACCGGTGAAGTGCAAACAGGACAATACGCAAAACGGAGAAGGAGATAATTTCACGGAGACTTTCTCCGGATCGCTGGAGGATTTGGTGAACACCTTCGATGAGAAGATCACGAAATGCTTCGGGAATTACGAAGAAAGTGTTGAGAAGCTAGCTCCGGTGCAGGTTCGCTCTCAGGAGGAGATAATGAACGAATGCCAGTGAGTATTTTAGCACTATAAACTGTTAAATTAATTGGAGCATATAAATGACATCATCATTGCAGTATTTTTAAGAAATGATGATGATTCTAATATACATGTTAACATGTTTACTCATATTTGTGTCATTGCAAATGACGCTAAATCTTCAGTTAATGATATTACCTCATTTGAAGAGAGATAAATGATACTACAAAAATATGCATAGTTAGATTTACATATAAACAAAATATGTGGGTACAGCGCATGCGTCCAGCGCCTGAGCATCGATCGATAGGTCTGAGGGTGTGAGGGGGTGCGTGACAAGGGTGCCGGTGACGCATCCGATCACTGCCGCCGTGACCCACCCTTTGCTTTTGTTTCCAACGCAAATGGAGACATTGTATGGAACGAAGTGCTTCAGTAAATTCAATATTTTTCAAATCTTTATTATCAAAAAGAGATACATTTTAATTTTGATATGGATTTTATTGTCATTCTAAAAAGTACACAATGTTGTATGGCACGTGTACGATGTACCAATGTTGATTTGGGTTTCGCTTCTCAGTAATTACTACAATGATATGAGTAATTTCTATTTGATCATTAATTACTTACCTACCTGTTCCCATGTCTTGTTTTCAAATTCTAAACAATAATGTTAAAAACTCTCGCCATTGTATTGTAATTTACAGAAAAGAGAAATGCCTTATTGTCAACAAGAAATCAGCTTGAGAAAAATACCTTATTGTATTCTTAATTAATAAATTACCGCATTGTTCCCGCGGACCTAACCATCGCTATCTATCGAATCAACGTATAATTTGATGTCAAAATGCAGTTAATTTTGTTTTGATCAAACATCGATCCTAACGTGAACTCGGTTAGTAAACACACCAATTCTAGTCATTTGTCAAAATTTTGGACCCATTCCAGCTGACCTAAATGCCTGTACGTACCTTGTGCAAACACATCAAATAACGGGTAATAATTTGCAAACAGTTCAAGGGGTGAGCCCGATTCGTAAATTGATAGCTTTACAAAACTGGGGCAATTAACCTGGATACTGAAAGAATAATGTGTAAATCCCGAAAATAAACAGTACGAAGAATTACCGTCAATTTATTTAAAACGATAGGTACACACGCAACATTTTGTAAAAAAAACTATATACTTACGTTCGTAACGTTCTTCAATTAGGTGTTGGTTTTAACCAAACATTACAAAAAGGTACAATGCAAGGTAGCCAGAACGTCTGTTTGTGAATTTACGATCGAATCTTTATTGAATCCTACACATATTTCTGGCAGATAATACGATACCTCTTTTACTTACATTTTGTATTATTATATCAATATAATGACGGCGGTAAAATATAAGCCAGAAACAGGTGCATGCATTGATTCTCCGTGATTGGTCACAACAGATGTTCTGGCCACCTTGCACTAAACACCTTGTTGAATATTGAATAACCGACTCTCAGATCCCTCAGAGATGCCCTCAGACTTTGAAATCAGACAGCATAGAGAGTTTAGTAAAAACATGCCCTTGCAATTTTCAATTAATGCAACTATCTTCGTTATTATTCAACGAGGCCCTTTATGTGCTTCCGTCTTAAAGGGGCTACCTCCAAAAATTAAGCATCAATCATTCGATTCTAATGACTCAATTGTTGCATGAAATAAGCGTTCTGTCCAAACACTAGGTACTCATTACTTTTCACACAGATATTGTTTGTCATTTATTCAAATGTTAACGGTTACCAATATCATCATCATTCATCTCGAAAGAAGGTTCGTCCTGAAGTATTATTTCGTAATTTTGCTTAAAGATGTTGCTTCACACATGTCCATTATTCTATTTGCAACCCTTTCACTTTTTTTTCTTCGATAAAGCTCTTTCACGACCGACATTGTATAGGCGCCAATATAATTGAAAGCGTTTACAATTCTGCAAAGAACGTTTTGTATTCACGAGCATGTATTTGCATCGAGCACGGCACACGACGCACGTCCGTCTTTATGTCACTCGTTTTGAATTTGAATAAGCTATTATCCAAACTCCCTTGTGAAGAGCTCCTTTATTGTCTTTTTAACAATAGTGCTTGGAAAGCCTAGAGCCATTTGTGCAAATATTTTTTCATCATCTTATCTAGGTTGGACGGTTAAGTTTTTTGTTGTTACTACACGAATAACGGTATCTCTTGACGACAACTGCATTGCATGTGTAGAATGACCTGCGACCTTATGTGGTATATTTGCGAGCACAAAACAGATTTCGTAATCACAACAGCCAGTATCTCCAGTTTCCACAGCTCGCGTGTTCAAGCCTCTCAATCGTACAACCAGTTAATTGTTCTAACCTTCTACAGAGCTGCTTTCTAAGCTATAATCATTTTCATGCAAATCGACACTGTATATGAGATCTATTTCCATCTGATAAACCATAAAACACAAAATTACTTAGGTGGATAACTCATTATTTTAGACCTTGTGTCTTTATAGTGTAGTAGGTACTAGGTACTACGTTTTTTTTGTGCTTGTAGTACTTGTAGTGACATAGAACATTTTAGATTTAAATGTTCCTTTCAACCATTATTTGTAAATCTTTACCAAATTATAATTTAGTTATTCTTACAAGACAACTTAAAATATAAATTATATTAATATTAATTTTTAAGTATCTGTTTTAATTTAATTTTATAAAAATATCTAGTTGATTATGTAAAATTCTTAAATCTAGTATATGACTGATATTTTGTATTATGCAATAAATACAATTCATTAAAAAACACTTAAAATTTGGTTACAATATGGTATACAACTATCGTGTTTATGCGGCTTGCAGAAAGTCTAACTTGCATTACGTCGACATCAAATAAAGATATGGAATAAATTAATTAGTTACAAGTAAATTCTATAAAACTCGCGAAGTATTTCTAGTAATATCGCGTAAGTAATTTGCAAGCTTTATCGGCTTTTCCTCTAGCTCCGAGGAAACGTGGCCTAGATCTGGTGATACATTAAAATTAACATAATGTCTACACAGACGGCAGACCGCTCATAATTTGCATATACTATTACGGCGATACCTACTTTGACACCCGAGCTAATAATGGAATTACCACAATTGAACTACTTGTGTATTCTACGAGGACTATCCTTACTCTGATGTAATACCGCTCTCTCAGATCATACGTGACTCTACTTTCATATAACAACAAGACAAATGATAGCACTTTATCTAAGGAGAAAGCTTCATGGCCAAATCCTATTCCAAAGTGAGACGTAACGGATTTGAAAATACGAATGTTGACATGAACATCGAGTCCAATTAAGAGAGCATGATGTCATCTTTCCTTTTATGAGTTAGCTGCATATTTTTATCTCCTTAAAAATACCGACTTGAAAGCTCCCAGGCAGTAGTTTTATAATGAAAGCATGCTTCGCATCCTCAAGTCCCCCGCATGCGGGCTCGGGCAAACGACCGGCAATTTGCAACTACCCACATCGTTAATAGCCATTTGTCTTGCAATCTTATCGAGGATATTGACGTTTCTTAAGCACCTTTTATCTTCGACTCTTCACATAGGCAAGTCGAGGCAGAGTTTCTGTTTACTATACTAGTAATCCAATAGGAAGTCAATGTGAGTTATTGAGACATAAGGTTTAGTGTTTCCCACGTTGCGTTTCAAAACAGACCGAGTATGAACACTCTTTGATCACTCTATATACAAGTAGGTACCTAAGCTTTTGTAATTCTTGACTGCACAGATTAATGTAGCTATTGGAGTAACTATTCATAGAAACATAAAAGCTAGCTTCATTAATCATGTAGAGTAGAGTTGTTGCTGTACAAGCGACAATCGATCAAGAGTGGTATACATATAGTAACAAGCCGAAAGATCGTCTATCGATGAATATGGGAAAGTTACTTATTTGCTAGACAGATGGTAGTTAGAGTTTCTAGTAGGTAGCTGTAAACAATATATTGAAATTTGCTAGAGAGACGGTAGCAAAAGTTTTTAGTCGGCACATGTAATTAGTTTATTAGAAATGACATGAAAATATAATGCACGTTCTAGTATCAAGTTAAAAAAAAACTAGACCAGAGTATATGTTTATGTTTCTATACTCTCTCTACTTAGAAAATGAGCACAATCCACAGATTGCAAGTACATACCTCTTCTAGAACACCGATAAAGCTATTTGATTACACAAAGCTACTTTCCTAACATTAAGTTTAAATGCCGACAATCACGAGAGACTGATTTTATGGCTTTAGAAACTGTTAGACCTAGAACTATAAGCCCCTATCATAAAATTAACTAGGTATTAATAAAATTCTATTCGTCAAGGTACCTATTTTTACACGCATAGACTAGGATAAAAGTCTAAGGATTTAGTTTTAGAATACGAAGGTCTAATAGGTACCAGATTTTACTGAGACAGGACAACGCAGGCTGGGTATCCTATTTATTTACAAAATTCGCTGTTTTACCCTATTGGGTATCTGCATGGGCAAAATAATAATAATGTACTACTATACTATATGGCTATGTATGTGTATTACCTTTGATTTTTTTCTTCTCTTCAATAGCGGACTCAAGAAATTATAGCAACTATTGATAAAGAGGATACCTAGGTAATTAAATAATCCCAACTTGATAGTAACAAAACGTAACTAAGCATTACGTAGTCGATCCTTGTACCAGCATATGCACGGGTTTCCTTTTACGTCACATCACAAAATGCTTTTGAACATAGGTGTAGTTGACGTCAAAAGATTAAAATGATGGGAACCATATGTGGCAACTAAACATCGTCACCATAAAAATAGCAAGCGTATTAAATTAATAAAAGTAAAATTTTATTTTAATATTGTACGCTTGAAATGGGCATGCTGTTGATACGAGTACCATTATATTCTGTAACATCTCTATGTACCTACACAGTGAAACAATAAAGATATTCTATTCTATTCTATTCATAATAAAATCAAGTTTAACGAAAAATTAAGGAATCAGTTTAAAACCAGAAATAAAAAAAATATTAATACTTATTTTAAATCAATTGTCATTCACGTTTACTTTACGTCTAGGCAAAAAAAAAGAGTTTGTTGAAAGTATTCCGTATAACTTCGAGGATTCAGCCAATGAGAGGAGGAGTTAGTTATGAATTTGGCAAACAATAAACAGTATAGGTCGCGTCATGTAAAAATAACGCTGGAAGAAAGTAGAGGGGGTGTGTTTGCTAATGTGTACACTTGCGCACAAAAGTACTAGGTCTATTGTATTAAATAATTATTAATTAGCCTTTTGCTCGCAGCTCCGTATATTGGTACCACCTCATACCACCAAATAGACCGATAAATCGTCTACTGCGCAGCTTAACCGCCAGCTTTTTACATGACGCGACCTATATACTTAGGTACCTAGTTAGTAGTAGGTAGGTACCATGAATTTCATATCATCGCCGTTCGTCGTCCTACTTCCATAGCCCAAGTGACATGTTAACAGAGGAACGAAGCGCAAGCGCAGCTTATAACAATTATACGGTTGGATGGATTAAGTGCGTTGACCGAATTACATCGAATTGAATCCGAATACAATCGTCCTATTAGCCACTTGTTAATAGGACAATGTCTCTCATCATTGATAGAGCTATTACCTAGTTGGATGTTTATTCTTGTTATTAACGCATAAAGATTAGCATCGGTAGTTTGTTAATTGGTTTTTGACACTTCTTTCATTTCTCTATAATGCATAAGTAGCTTTGATTATATACCCAGGAGCTAGTTCCTCCGAGATAAGTAGGTATCGACAACTAATTATAGTAGGTGGCCAGGCTGTGGACGTCTTCTGGCTGTTGATGTAGATATCAACTTTATGCTATCTATATATTATATATCTATGGATCTAATTTATGTTACGTCCTTGAACTTTACCTGCTTACAAAACATAATAAATAATAAACGTAAACGTAAAATTGACATCTTTCAATTTCTATTATAATGTTTTTGTATAAGCAGTAAGACATGTTTGTGAGAATTGTGGGCTGTTGTTTTTATTTAAATCACAAAGTAGGAGTTGTGTTTGACCGCCATCTGTTCTGAAAAATAAATAAGCTTGCCTAGAAGAAATCTATTTAGTCATTTCATTATACAAATTAATTTTTAAATGATGAATTGAACGTGTGAACTAAAATAAATAATTATTAATGTGATTTAAAAAGATAAAAAATATTTAAATAAAAGATTATTTCTGGACCTTTCTTTACCCTGGAATCATTTTTATTACTCTTTTATTTATAATATTAAGCGCCGATGATAATTATTATGCATTGGAATAGCTGACTGAATGATTTAGACTACTATAGTCATATTTAACTACTTATTATATAGTCTTATAATAGTTATGTTGAACGGAACAGAACACGTACAAAACGAAACATTCAAAATTCTACCAAAAGTACCTGCCATCGCCTGTTCGTGACGCATCTCCGCCAAGCCATATGTCGCTGTTTCCTTGAATTCGCCAACGCGAAAATCAACACCCATCCTTTATCATATAGGTTTCTATGTATAGTACAGACTAACTACTTTAAGTTGGGAAGCAGCTTGTTTGAAATGTATTGATTTTATTTACCTCCTGTTTATATATAACTTTTCCTAACATCTATTCCAAGTTATGGCTTCGCTACAATTTCAAAACATTTATCCTGGATATAGCATGCGGCATAAATTAGTTGCCAAGCTATCCACCATCCAGTATGCTACTTAATATAATTGTACCTACCTACTGTTCTCCATTGCTGAACAATTAAATCTAGAACTTGATTTCCAAACCATTTCTAAGTCTCCGATCAAGCAGAACTTTTACAGATACGTACGGTGCCATAGGTTGTAGTGTAGGTTGTTGTTGTCCTTCGATAGTAAAGATTTTTTTTGTTTTAATATTTTGGTAAAGCCAGTTCAGACTCTAAATTCCCTGAAAAATTGCAGATCCGCTCAGTTATGCTCATTTGTTTTGTTTCCCCCATAAAAATAAGCGTATCCAGCTCTTCATGGCCACTTTTCATGAGCCAATACACGGAGCAAATTATTTGTTTCAAAAAAGCGTAGATATAACACCCAATCCAGAAAAATCTTACAAAATATTACAACGTAGTGTTTCGAAAAATAAATAAAATTATCCCCATTACGGTTCCTAAGATATTGTAAGATATTGTAGTAATGCTTTTTACACTCAACAATTTATTTTTAAGCACGGTCTTATATCGTATTGCAGAGTCAAGTCATTCTTCCAAACAGTTCAAATTATCACGCATTCGTATATCGCTGACCTTCCATCAATTTAAAATAGAATATGCTCTCGCGCCGACCCACCAGTTGAGCTCATTACGCCTGCTCCATTGCACGATTGTACCATATCTCACTGATCTACCTTCACCTACGTCTGGGTTAACGGTTCCTAGCACTGACTATTTACTTCACTTGTCAGCCGCCCTTCGTAACTGTTAAAAGACTGTGTAAATATTTTCATTTACTCAATGATTTACGGGTTCATGAGACACGAGCCAAATGTTAATCTCGATAACGTAATATTACTCATTATGTTTACGTTCTTTTGAAAGTATGTAACTTTCGCGTGCCAAGAAATCACGGAGATTGTAATAGATGTCTCCACGAGTTACTTCATCTTTCTCTGGTGTCATCTCGACGCTGCCATTCGCGAATTTCACAGAGTTTCTGCTATGAATGATTGATGATGATGAAGGTGAAAATTGCCATACGCACAATGGGATTTGCACACATTTACTATTGTCTTTGCCCACGTAAGTCTGTTACTGTTATGAAAGCATTGGTCTCCGGTTTACTGCTGAGTCTGAGAGACCTGGACATACTATTAAGACTATACTATCTTAATTTTACTTGATGTATGTACGTTTAATATTATCCATACTGGTTAAACTATATTCATATAAAGTTTCTGGTTTAGATTTTCTTACAGTAGAATTAAATTTCCCCAGTCTAACATAATTGCGCCGGTCACTATAGCCTTCATGGCCCACCCGAAGTATATACTTAACCACAAAAAATTGTTAATACCAACGATAACCAAACCATGGTTTTTATTTCCCATGGCATTTTGGAATGTTTCTATTCCCCTACCATCGATTACTTCACTGTTGAATGCTGTTTATAAATACTGAACTCGCCTCGTGATTATTTTCGCGAGATTCACGTCATTCGGTCGAGATTGTTTGTATGACTCTGTGTAGCCTATGACTAAAACTGTAGCTCATGTGGTACCTCAGCTTATGAATGAGTAACCACTTTACAGAATTTAGCTTCGTCTACATCATTCATATTCCATTCTTCAGTATCAAATTTTTCCATGCGGTAGAATGTAAATTGGATCATGAAACATTTTATAGGAGTTAGCTAACATTCGGCTTTACTTTTGGAATTCCTACAGATAGGCACAACCTTGCCAAAGTAATTTTTCAAGGACGTTCGTAGCCCCCGAAAGAGACATCTTTAGTCCCCCTTTGCTCCTCCCCACTTCCCTTCCCACATCCGCTACGTCCACTGCGCAAGCCCCAAACTCGTATAGGTCAATGACAAAAGCTTCAGGTTCCCTTTACGTTTGAAAAAGACCGATGATTTACGACCGTATCGTAAATGCGTAGTTTACTGGCCATACAAGTTAATCTGTTATTTGTATTGCTTTGTACAAAAATACAGTTTCTTATCCTCAGAACGTAAGCATGGTCACGCCTTATCTTGACTGCTCAAAATGTTAGAGTTTATCTCTGTCTTGCTATTGCTTTTTTGTAGTTTTGTTTCTTTTACACTCGCAGCTTTTTACATGGTTTTCTAATGAACGGTACCTCTATACAATGTGTAACAAAAAGGTTCAACAATACGAAAGGGTATGTATGTACTCATCATTATGAACAACTTTTACTATGAGGCCAAACCTCAAATGGCAAGAAACAAATCAGCTGTTCCATACAAAAAGTTCATTGACCTTGGACAAAATGTATGGAACAGGTAAAAAAATTTCGGGATTTCGGGGTTGGCCCCATAGTAAAAGTTGTTCATAATGATGAGTATATACATACCCTTCAGTATTGTTGAACCTTTTTGTTACACGTTGTATATACGCCATGAATGTATGTACCTATTCATATAATTTAAAGTGATGTTACCATGAGCTGTGAGTGGCTTTGCTAATCGTGTCTTTCCTGAAATAGTCTGGAATTTCCCTGCGGGGTCATCGATACACTGATGTCAGCGCAGAGACTGGCATTTTAATTGTAAGAATCTTTGTAAAGCCCTAAAAAAGATGGAATTAAATACAAGTGTTTATATTTTAGAGTCGTGATAGTCAAACACAAGAGGTGTTGAACATGAAAATACCAATCGTACGTACACTTTAGCTTCTTTGGGGAAAAACGTTTTTCAAAGGTCGTAAAGCTCGATACACTCACGTGAATCATAATAAAAAAAAGTTTCAGCGTACCTACCTTTGAACAAGTCTGCGAGCTCGACCTAAAAATGTAGATGGAGATCTATGCTATAAAATAAATAAGCTTAGTAAAAATATATATATTGGTTCTAAAAATATATTATGTAATATTAAAAAGCGAAAAATACGGTGGAAAATTGTGCTCGGCGTGACAACAGAGAACAATATCTTCATTAATATACTAAGAAATGAGAATATTACAGCATCTTATACATTAAATAACCAGTTACAAAATCGGCACTTGAAAATTAAGTGCAAGACGAAGCGTCACACTACACTGAGAATAGGAAATGGTGAGCTATTCGATTTCTTAGAAATCACTTCGTATAGAGTAATTAAACCAATGAAACACAATTAATGGAAAAGCGTTATCAATCGAACCGTATTAAGAACGGACGAGGCAAAGAAAGTCAGGTCAAAGCGGTCGCTCAAACTGGATCTTACATTCTCTGGCCAACCGGTTTGACCGGCGCGAATCCTGGCGCTTTAGTCTGCCCATAAACTCTATCCCGTATCAAGAACACGATATTCAACCTTTACATAATAATCGTGCAGAAATAATTCACGAACAGAACACAACAAAAAAATCCTGACACAATATTCGCAAAATCGTTCTGCTATCAGAATTCAAAATCGAACGCAGATGAATACTTAAAGAATCGGTATTTGTTTAAGGAGTTTAAAACCTATTGTTATATAATAAAATCAAGATGAAAATATCATGAGAAACAAATTGAAGCGAACATGAAATCCGACTGCAATATTTTTGTAACTGAAGCCATTAAGTGAAGCGATAAGGTCAGGTACAGTTATTTATAACAACATGCGTTTTACGCAACATGTTTAAAATAAAAGAAATGGCACACGTTACATTTCTTGAGTCACCTGAGTAAAAAAAGAAGCAAACAAGCAATCGCATTGTATTACAAATTGCAATGGGAGGAAATCGTGCGGTTTGAAAAAAGTATTACAAAATTTCTGTTCCAAATGATCTAATGTTATGCGCTGGTGAAATGGTTTAAGTCTTAAAGATGATCGCTTAACTGTGTTATAACATTTTTGTAACGGTTCTCTAATTGCTTGTAATCCCTTTCGTAATAATAGATAATCGTCTAGCAATTAGTTTTTGTTAGGGTTTTTTGTTCACAGCTATTTGAGTGGCAACGTTTGAGTCGTGATCTTCGTGATCGACTGATGACTGATCATTGTTTATGTTTGTTGCATAATAGTTTGCTTCAATCCCAAGAGAGTTAGTACTGTTATAATAGCCAGAGTACCGAAGTACGGCCGCAAAGTACTTAGTCGTAATAAAATAAAGTATGCATCTACTATCATTGCGGTACTCTTTTCATCACGTGCGCCACTGAACCCATTAAAGTGTTTACCGTCATAGACACTGATTATTACATCCACAGCATAGAGGTAAGTTCCTACCTCTATGTCCACAGCTAGAAGTTGGCTAGAAGTAGGTATCTAGTATTTCTGTTATAAAGTCTGAGTCTGTAAACTTCTCTTCTTCCAAAGTTATCGCATTTACAATCAAAACTCTTGTTGAATGAGGTCGTTTCGTTGCGATATAAGAAATTGTTAGCGCATCTTTAATTGGATTCAATAGAATTGGAAAGTCATTATTGCTTCATGAAAATAATTTTCGGAATGATATCGAAAAGGATTCTATCAGTTTCAGACCACGTGTATAGTATAATAATAAAACTTGAAATTGACGCATGATCTCAATAATTACTTGGGGTGCCTTGCTTGAAGAGTCTTCATTTCATTTGCGTCTAGTTTCTTGATTTGCGTATTCCCTTGCTATTTCAAAGATTATGGTTATAGTCTTGCATAACCTACATTGTAGGAAAATGTAGCACTTAGTTTCATTTATGTGTGGTAACTTGGTAAGGCCTACTTCTTGAGTAGCCAGCTTACTGGTAGTACCTCTTAGAGGCTTTGTAAGTTTTGCAACACATGCTCTCAATGATCTTACAACACTTTCTGAAGAGAAAGTCACTGACAACCGCTTCGATTATAAATTGACATAATAAATATGCGACAACTTTGGCTATGGTTGTAAAAACCATTTTATGTCGGTTACGACATAACATCGTGAAGTATCAGTTTACTAGCCTTCTACATTCGTGTCGATAAGGCTCAATAAATCTACCTTGTCGTGATGTGAACGCTTGATGAACGTCAACACAACACAGTAATTAATGGATAAGCGAGTAGAGAAAGCAAACAGTGTCAAACTACAGCAAAAAGAACTCCTATTAAGTGCATGGATATTTTGGACTAGATTATACATTGAAAATAACAGTAAAAAGCTGGTAATGCATTAAATACAGAAAGAAACAATGTTCAGATAGGGAGAGAGATGATATGTCTAGCAGATGCTGGGGAATATTTTAGGTTAAGTTATTCATGACAATAGTAATATAATATATCTCCAGGTTGTTTACTTTTCTTTGGTTAACAGGCTGTATGTTTAAGTTCCCCAGTTAGATGAAGTTGGGACCTAAGCACATACCTATAGTCTAGAATGGGAACTGGAACTAGAAAGGTTACCACCATTTTGTGGTGTTAATAGTAACTTCTGTCTGGCCATGAACATTGCAGCGGCGGCACCTAGAAAGAGGACGAAACAAGACCAGGACATCGCTGTATTAGACACTTAAAATTTCAAGACATCGACGATAAATCTCACCTGTTAATTCATGCCCTCGCTGAAAATTTAGGTGAAGCCTTTACGAGGGTCTACAAATAATAATATGCGAACAAAATGAGGTCGACGCCTTCATATCAAACAACGATAAAGCAATTCTACTCACATTTCCTTTGTTCGAAAAAGATAAAGTTATCTGCTCTAAAAACGCCACGTTAATAGCTTTACAGTTATTAGCGCTGAAATTGCAGAAAAACATGTTTTACATGTTCTATGCATTCATGAATAAAATATGAGTTTGTTTTGTATGTGCAGTAATTAGCTAGAGTAAAGTGACTTGTACCTTCAGTACTATGAGCTTGTACCGTACCTAAAGAGTATTTTTATGTAGATAGATAGATTATCAATTATGTTGATGGTATTAAAAAGAAACCTACAAATAATAAAGATAAATCTTGTGAGGTCTCGATGCCAATTAACATTCTTAAAACATCTATGTGTAAAGATAAGTTAACCGATATTTCTAATGAATAACTATGTATGTCGATGGAATAACTAATAGATGCACCAAGGGCGGTACTCCCACACACGTCAATTTCGTGTCAGTGTCGAAGATAAAAGCAAATAACTATTGCTTAATCTACGGTGCGCACACGCATACATAATTTATATACGATCGATGTTCAATCCAATTGACGCGCCTGTGAATACCAATAGTAAGCATGTTGCAGACGTAAACAAAGCAATTGGTGAAATTAAATTGAAGATTCGATATATCTTATTATAATTGTTGGTCATGAGATAGAAATCTATACGAAAGGCTTACGCAAAATTAGGTTTCAAATATCTATGATATGATCTGTCCATATAATTACTTACTTACCCTTATAAATTAATTGTATACTTATTTACTTATCTACCCTTTACCTAAAATTAAATTAAAATAAAACATTGACAACGAAATCGATTTGTATTGCTATGGTTATCACATTATGTACCATAACCTACTGAATAGCAGTAATGGTTTCGAAAGCTTTATAAAAAGGTTTAGTTACATGTATACCTTTTACTTGGTTAAATGGGTAATAAAAGCCTAGCACTGGATGTTTGTTGCCAAGCTTAGCAGAAGGCTTTACGACAATATTTGTGGGCGTCAATACGTCCTTCGAGACGGATCGATAGCTTGCTTTGGTTGCTAACTCGCTTCTATAGAGTCAGACTTGTCAAAGACTCGCTCCATACAGAAAGAAAATACAGAAACCATAAAGAAGAGATAGAGTTAAGATTGTACAGTTTGCTCAAGCTGCCTATATTCTCTGCCAATTCTTCTTCAATCTTGATAGAATACTAGAATAATTATGTTCTAGTCCAACAATCATTTGATTAGCCAAAGTCTAGTTAAACAGCATATTTTTATGGAAGTATGGTGTTCTTTTGAGTCAATGGTCAATAGAAAATTATTAACCACGAGTAAACTGTAACAGTAGTGTTGCATTGTTTCAAATTAACTTTTTTCTTTATATTATTTTAAACAGGCATCGTTATGTATCAGCGACATGAAATGCAATATTTCAAAACAGTATTATTTTGTTCATTGATATGACATTCTTTACCAACATCATCTATTACAATCACTCGCCAAGTGTTGCTAACATCGCATCCAATCGATTCGAATTGGAAATGATGGAGATGATGCAGCAGGTTTGCGTTTTGCTTCTAATAAAACTAGTGCGTTAGATATACCTTGCTATGATAATAAACAGAACAATATTACTAGCGATGCCATCGTAACATCGTCCTACATTATTTAATCAGAGCACTTACGTAACAAGTTCGTCCTCCGTACATCCAGAACAATTGCAGTAGCAGAACGGAAACACAATTTGCGTTTCTCCTCCGAATTGCCTCGTTTGCATAAAACTGCTGTTTTGAGCATTTGCACGTGCGATAATGATTGGATTTCTGCAATTCTTGGGATGGGTATTTTGGTTATTTCGGCTAATGGAACGGGATAGATTGGATCACTACGATTATAATCTATTATGTACCTACTAACCTTCTCTCACTTATAAGATTCATGCCCATCTGATAACATTTCAAAAGCGGAGGATAGATCATAATCTGTTCCATTTAAACTATGCTTTTCTATAAGTGGATGTTGTACAATCAACACAATACTTATTCTTATAGTCAATGCTTTTTGTCATTCATTCAAACTGTTTTAGTTTTGGGCTACTTTTATAGTTAGGTTACATAGTAGGTCGTTGACTGAAACTGTAGTAGGTTACTTTGTTTCTGACAAATTAAGTATAATTACAATAGGTAGTATAGTAAGAAATTTACTCATAAATAAAGTCTTACTAAACACTAAATAAGTAGGTACACATCATTAAATGACATCGTTAAATACGCACGTTTTATAGACTTATCTATTTGCTATTAAACTGTTTAAACGGCCATTTGACCTACAGTAGAGATGTAAAGATTTAATCGAATATAAACAGTGATTTTGAGATGACCTTGCGTAGGAGCAAACATGTGGTGTGTCCATAACATGTAGGTTGAAATTGAACGCCGGGCACCTAACTATTGTGAAACATAGTTAAATAGGTAAGCGTAAATTAATGAACACAAATAAACATATGAAACCAACCATGTTCAAAAAGTACTAACTAATTAATCAGAGAGAAAGAATAATTTGAAACTGCAAAGAAGATTATGTTAGGTGCACATGAGTTCTAAGTAATATTGAAATGTTTTAGTTTGTCCGTAAGTGTTTTCGTTACAATCACACAAACACTTACGGACAAACTAAAACATCTGTAACAACTTCGTGGATTTGATGTGAATTAATACTTATGCATATATATCAGATAGGTAGGACACTATTGGTATGAGGTGAAGAAATATACTAAATATTAAAACAAAATTGAAAACATTGATTAAACTCTCTTTTCTAAATCCATCAAATCAAAGATCAGAACAGCAGAGATACGTATTAGAATAGTTTGGTTTTTTTCAGATTGGATAAGGAATTTGATGCTCTTCTAACTGCAGACGCTATTCCGCCAGTGACAAAACTGTGTTTCGCAATATTCTGAACATAGTCAGACACGCTAATTATCCCTAAGCATGTATTCTATCTATGTGTAACGTTGCTTAGCTGAGTAAACTCACTGGTTAGCAGGCGGCTTGGGTAAAGGCCTTATGCTAATGCATTACCCTTGTCTCGTCTGGCCTGAGCCTACGCTAATGGATACCTGCGAACACTTTTACTTTCTCTACTGTTGTTTGGCTACTAATTTTGCGCTCATGAAATGTAAGAAAAACTTTATAAACAAGGAGTGAAGATAACTTTCAAGATCTATTTTACTTTGATCCGCTTTAATATCCGAAGTTGTGAAAAATGTGGCCTTACCTAGAGCACGAAAGATATACAAGGTATTTGATGATGTAAAAACGTGGTGAATTCTGGGAGCGGGCCGAATTTCTTCCGTACGCGGACGAAGTCGCGGGCGACCTCTAATAATAAATAAATATAGCACCACTAAGTGAGAAGTGGCCCGAATAGTACTCTTCCCTGACAGAGTGTCTCTATACATTCAATTAATACTTATTATATGTTAACTACATTAAAATTGTTCCTGTCTTAGTATTTCAAATTGAATACCTCATTATCAGCATCATCAGCATCATCATCATCATGATAGTTCTACTCTTCACTTCTTGCTACTCACTTAAACCTAAGACTAATTAATTAATTCCTCATACAGTCACGTCCACTCCATTTACAAAATAATACTTTTTACCTTTCTATTAAAAGGTTAGCTCTTTTCTGATGCATCATCCAATTAAATTCGATCCAAGGTATCTTCGTCGCAGGTTTATAAAAATAAATCTGAAGAATTTCTATTCATTAATCAGACGTAAAGTGCCTATTGAAACGCCCAAGTTACCGCTTCCTTATAAATTAATGTTTCTAACACAAACAAAATGAAGAAAAAATAGGAAGATACACCATTAAGGTTCCCCGAATGTATACACTGAGTGCTCGTATAATTTTTTTGTTTATTTTGTAGTTTACATGGTCTGGCGTTTTCATCGAGGTTCTTATTTCTAATGTTAAAATTCCCAAAACCGTACCTTTCGTCCATGACTTTAACACCTACAACCATTAGGGTTACGCCTTCGATTTATTTTTATACTTTTTTCATGAAGGAAGTGGGCAATAAGGTTAGCCGGTCCACTACCTGCCGGATCCATGGTGTCTTGCACCTGCTTTCTAAAAAGTATACAAACAAACCCGTCTATTTCGGGAATCAATACCTTGGACCCAGTGAACCGTATAACATTGACATTTTTGTTTCACCCATAGATCTATAGTTTGTTGTGTAGATCATTATTGTGAGCGATGCTCTTTGATTTTGTAATACCAATGTTCCATGTAGATAAGCACACTTTTAAATTATCGTTAAACTTCTTGGCACATCTTCTAAGCTTCAATAAAATGGGGCGGCAAAAATATAATCTTCCAGCGTCGTAGATTACGTACGAAAAAGCTATTCGCGTCGGCCCCATTCACAGTTCTCGGTTAGTGACATCGGCCGGCGAAATTGAAAAAAAATAAAGTCCACTCGTGGAGGACTGATATAAAATTCTATATTTGAATCCCACACGAAACGCGCCCGCGCCGTTATAATCATGCAGTTTTTTCTCCGAGCCACAAACGAGAGCCTCTCAAATTATAAAAACCGTTAGCAATTTACTAAGAAAATTTTAAGTCATAATAGATTAGATAAGTATCATCAGATTGTCGATGTTGTAAGCTATTACGATTATCTCAACTGAATAATGTTGAGTACTTGCACGACCGCAGAAGTCTCGTTGTTTGTTTCATTTGCGTCAATGCTCTTCTTTATTTATGGGTTGGTTATTGTCCGTCTGTCTTGAGAAGTTGTACTTGACCTAAAATCCGTGGCTATGGTTACTTACTTACCAAAATCTTGTGTACCATGTGCATGATTTTATATAAGGCACTTTTATTATTTTCTTCTCAAACATCAAGCTCCAAAGTGGTCTTATAGGTACAAGTATCTAAGTCCTATATCCTATAATTTTAGGAACAGATGTAATTGTATGTAGGTAAGTTTACCCTCGGCGCCAGACTGTCGGGGTCAGTAGCACACTGGTTCACTCAGTGGGGTAGCGGGTGCGGTCGGATCAATATCGCATCGGATACCACCACTCTTACAACTTTTCAACCGACTTCAAAAAAGGAGATTCTCAATTCGACTATTTTTTTTTTGTATGTATGTTACGCGATTGCTCCGCCAATTATGAACTGATTTTGATGATTCTTTTTTGTTTGATAGGTAATACTTCAGAAGTGGTCCCATATACTTTTTATCGAAATCGGTTCAGTATTTTGGTTTTTAAATCAAAATTCCGAGAAAATATGAAGATGTCATCCAGGTACTCGAAGTTGAAGTCGGTTGTATATTTTTTTTAAAACAGTATTATTGTTCTAAGTATCTTATATACTACACTATACCAAATTCAAACCTAAAGTGACTAGTGCAATACAATAAATCCAAATTATTCCTGTGAACATGTACTCATACCTTGTTCGGTACCTATATCTCCACATTGACTAAACCTGCAGGCCTAACATGCGCACCGCGAGAAATTTTTGTCGATTCTACAAAACAGGACAAGGCTACGAATGTGTATAAGTTTGTCTCGTTTTCGCACGACATAAAGGCACGACAAAATTTTCTCGCGGTGCGCATGTTAGCCCTGTAACAACACAAGCAACACACACACACACACACACTAACAGCACATTTAACAGCATGAGGGAACTGATACCAACCTTTCTTTGTTGATGATAGTAGGTACTAGATGAATCTTGTAATACAGGAAGAAAAAAAATATTGAAGTTATGTAAACTCTTGCAAAAAGCTTTGATCGTAGTCGTAGCATTGATACCATACAAAGGAACATACGAATGTCAACACTGTTAGAAAATTTGAAACAGAATATTAATTTTATGATTAGTGGACATTTTTCACACTGCGCCATCTAGCTCCATGCCTTGTATTATGGAAACCAGATAGCTGATAGAATACTTAAATACATTTTTTTTTGTAAATAAATACTTATAATACATACTACACACCCAGACACAAACATCTATGTTTCGTAACATAAATGCTTGCCCTGGGTGGGAATCGAACCCACCTGAATACTTCAGAACTCGGTCTCTTATGTTATAGTTTAAGGTATATTAATATAATCTAGTATAGTATTATATTATCCTTTGTATAATGTAGGTAGGTAGGTATCCTAAAAGATCTGCTCACAAAAAGACATCAATCAAACCTCACAATTGAGTCAATAACAAAATAAGATTAACGCTTCATGTAGACAGCTAATAGTGTAATTAAAGACCCCTCGACGGTGAATTGTCGGTGTCGGCTCAAACTCGAACAAATTACAGCTATTTGCGGCAACTGACGGACTATTTGGGATGGATACGTTTATTTATGAAACTTGGATAGCAGGCAACGAAAAGACAGTCGCTGTATAACTAGAGTGTTATTATGTTCCAATATAATCAGGGAACCTACAAAGGTAACTAGCAAGGTAGTTGTTGAAGGTAATGAAGTAATAAGAATCTTTAAATAAAATACCTAAATAAGTAAAGTAAAAGTAAAAAATAAGCTTTTATTGCTACTACCGAAAAAAGATTATTATAATATAAATAGCTATTAATTAATTAACTGATTTTGGTAGAAGTCACCTCTGTGGCGTAGACCTCTCCATCCTTCTCCTTCTCTCGCCTTCCTCATCGAGTCCGGCCCGTATCTCTCCATCTTTTCTTTTGTCTTCCCTGACTTCTTTTCCCGTCTCGTGGAATCCATACCTAGTCGTCATCAGCCATAAAACGTCCACTGCTGGACGAAGGCCTCCCAATAAGAGGGGCGTTGCCATAATCCCCACGCTTGGCAGGCGGCTTGGGGATCGCAGAATGTTCACCACCGTTAACCAAGAGGACTCTTCTGCCCGTCCTCCGGTGAGTTTGGTTGCAGTTTAAGGACATTCCCAGGTCCAAACCTAAACAAGTACAAAGGTACACATGTATGGTAGAAACGTAGGAAAAGACTGCGGCGTGTGCCAGAAATAAACAAAACTTTGTTGGTTACTCAGACAAAACAGAAGTAATTGCTGAAGCTAGACTATTTTGGATGATTACGATAATGCTATGCTAATAACTATAAAGTTCCAGACATCCAAGGTAGCCAATATAATAATTTTGCCCTTTTTGAAGACCTTTAGGCTCTATAGCATGTTGTGATAGACGGATCCCATATTATTTCATATCATAATGTTAATAGCTAAGGTTTCTAAAGAAAAACTGGTTCTGGGTTACGGGCCTAATAAAGGGCAGAGACGCTACAATGAAATATTGCCTCTATGCCCTGAGGGCCGTGCTGTTGACAATAGCTAATTTATTAAATCAAAATGTCAACACAAGCTTTTAGAAAATCAACCAACCAGATATAGACGGCATTGTATTTGAACTTTATTGCAATTTGAACATAGCTCATTTAACAATAAATAAAGCCGATCTAAAGTTCAAATCAAATCGTGGGTGTTGTATAAAAGTTCAATCAAATGGCTCGGCCATTAGTAATCTTATTAATTGTACTACATAGTGATTAGATCTAAACGCATTTTGTATTAATTACTGACTACCACAAAACTTGTTTACTAATAAGTGAAAAGCTTTGTGTATAACATATATTATTATAATTTCATCAGATAACCAGAGTATTGAAAAGTAGATTACTTGATACATTATGTACTTAACCCATCTTTGACTCGCACGAGATATGGTGTAATTGGGTGTCAACAAGACTGTGATAGGAGGTGAACTTAACCTCATTTTTATGCTTATGAACATTGCGGATTATTGGAATTGCTTCTCGATATTAATTATCCTCATAAAGTATTCAGTACATTTTCTCAATAATAGGGTAGATGACTGATGTTTATATCGTTGAAACCAATGGCTTTGATGAAGAATTTAAGTAAATATAGTGTGTTTACTGAAAAAAAAAATTTCATCGGTTAATAATGTTCTGATATATGAGCGTTTAAAGTTTTTGTTAAAGACAGCTCTGTCCCTTTCCCACAAAACAAAAAATGACGTCACGCCTTACTTGTCAGAATAGAATTTATATGGCGTACTGAGAAGTGACGTCACGATTTGCTGTTTCGCCTCTCTGTCTAGCATGATATTAAAATGCTTATAAGATGCTTATTTTTGATCAGATTTTCATTTTCTTTTCATTAATCAGCTATATTTATGGGCCGCATTTTAATAGGACAATAAAAAAAACCAGTCATCTAGCCTATTGCATTTCTGTAAAAACTGCTTTATCTGTTATAACCTAGTAATCAAAAAAGATAAATTATTTTGTCTCTGGTATCTCTTACTAGAGGCCAGTTCAGTTTAAAAACACCACGTAAATAATGTCCACGCATTTGTATGTGCCTTTACTTTAGCCGATTCAGGTTCTTTTATGGTCAGTAAAGGAATGTCAAGACCAAAATCCAGTCTGGGCGATTCTTAGAATCGAAAGCATCCTGTGCTCTCAAAACCGTTCCAAAATGTAGGCACGGCAAACTCGAGTGTTTTTCTGTAGAATTGAACAGCGAACGCATAAAAATATAATATTCTACTGAATATGTTATTAAATGCAATATTTCTATGATAATGTATGTTTTTTTTGTCAGCCAAACAAGAATTTAACACCTCTAATTTTAAATAACTTGGTATTTGTATTTGGTACATCTACAAACTGGTATGTTGTTAAATGCAATATTTCTATGATAGTGTATGTTTTTTTTGTCAGCCAAACATAAGAATTTAACATCCCTAATTTTCTTTACAATGTCATTTAGTTTCAACGATGAAAGCTTGAATAAATGTGTCTTGAGAACCTCTTCTCAAGTAACTGAAGCTGGGTATTTAAAAACTTCCACCACCGGAGGACGAGCAGCAGCGTCCTCTCAGTTAACGGTGGTGAACATGCTGCGATCCGCAAGCCGCCTGCCAAGCGTGGAGCAACCCCACCTCCTATTAAGGGAGGCCTTCGTCCAGTAGTGGACATTTTTTGGCTGATGCTGATGCTACTGAGAACGTCTTCTTAAAACTGTAAATGATCAGAATTTGCTGACACATGTACACACCTCTGACCCCCATTACTTACATTGTTGCCCTTTGCCTTAATCAGTTGCATGCTCCAACGCTCCCGCTTAATGAGAAAGCAATTCTGAGAACCGGCTGCTTGGCTACGTATCGATTACCTTTTGTATTATTACGTGATCAAAGGTCATAGAGAAAAGTTTGATGAAAGTCATTTGGCTTTTAGGGCTTCCTTAGACCGAGAGGTACTTTTAACGGCATAATTATTCTTCAGTTTGAAACTATTTTCTGGCAAAAGTGTTATTAAATCTCAATTGGGTTCTTGTCTTGTTGTTTATCGATCGACAACGTAAATTACTTATTTTTTGGCTTTAGGTAGAACATCCGGCATCAAATTTACACCGTAGACTAAAAAACTTATTTTGTACCTATAGAAATTATCAACATAAGAACTAAGCCTTAAAAGCTCTGAATTCGTAAACACTATTACATTTTAGGCCATTATAGCCTTTGTTAGAAAATTAAAGGCTTTGCTAGCAATTGTTGTAAAACATAAAAACACGCGTTTAATCCTCCATTGTGTTAGTTTCCCAGTAAATCTGGATTGAAGCCATACTGTTTGCGGACAGGCTGATTTGCTTACTCACTATATATGGAATTCTATGCACTCTGCACGTAGGTATACAAATGTAGGCACTATGTGTCTTACACATAGCTACTTACACCTGATAGTTGCGAATAATCGAATGCCAAAGCAAATAATGTAAATGGCGCATACTAATATAAACAAATTGATGCAGTCGATTAATTATTTGAACTCACAAATTGAAGAGTACTTATGAACTCTCCATAATATTATACAGGGTGTTAGTTTGAACACCGTTATCCTTCTAGGATATCATTGTACTCATCATTATGAACAACTTTTACTATGGGGCCAACCCTGAAATCACGAAAAAAATCAGCTGTTCCATACATTTTGTCTAAGATCGATGAACCTTTTTGTAAGGAACAGATGTTTTTTTTTCGTGATTTCAGGGTTGGCCCCATAGTAAAAGTTGTTCATAATGATGAGTACAATGATATCCTAGAAGGATAACGGTGTTCAAACTAACACTCTTTATAACCTTAATAACAACTTATATAGATGTATGTCTGAAATAAAGTTTATTATATTTTTTATTGATGAAAACTCAATTCAAAATGAAAAGTCCAATAAAAGATATATTTAAACTCAAATAGAAACACGAACAACACACGAACACGAACAGTTGAAAATGTTGAAATCAGGCGTTTTGGAAGATGCAAAGTTTTTGTTTAGAACCATTATAGTAAAGGCTTTGCTGCAATTAGGTCCTTGTGGTACGCCAGGACTAAACGGTGTGATTTGAGTCTTGGAGGATATAGCTACTTAGGTTTAGGTAGCCCTAGCTACCGTTGAATTCAAAATGAATAAGTAGGTACCTACGTAAGTATCTTTTGTTAAATATTCATACTTTAGGAATAAAATAAATATAAATAAGCACGCAGACGATGCAGCATGATGTCACACATTACGGCATTCAAACAAACATACCACATTCAAAGCTAACTGGTAATGACAAAAGTAAGCAAAGGCAAAAGTAAAGGTAACGGTGCATACCATAACCGTGGTATTGGTGAAACTGTCCAACGTTTGGGGCCAGTGGACCGAGTGGACCGACCATTTTCGTCAGGCTGTGGGCAGAAATTGACCTGACATTATGCTTAGAATTAGGTAGTGATTGACAATGACGTGTGATATGACAACAATAATTATGTTAGTAGCTATCTTATAGTACTTTTGTTTACGATGGATTTACAAGTAGTCCTTATTTTTCGGAATGCTAAGTTCTTATGAAAACCTGGAATAGTTATAGTATGTACTATAAAAACAAGCCATACATAGATGATATGAAGTGAAATTTTGATATGGCCAGTGTTTGTTTTTTGAAATCGGGAAGGAATAATCTGATATAAATTATACTTCCAGCAGTAATCTATATAATTTTCTTCGATTAAGTCTGTGCGTTTTATTATTTACTAGCTGCGCCCCACGGTTTCACCCGCGTAATAATCAAAAACGGCGATGATGATATAAATTAGTCCAATATGTGGTCCAGGAAAAACGCTATCGCCGTTCCGAGTTTCATCCAAATCCATTCAGCCGTTTCGGCTTGAAGATGTAACAAACATACCTACATACACACCAACAAACTTTCGCATTAGGAACACGTAGGATCAAACACTTAGGTGCAGCAGCAGCCTTTGGGGCAGGCCACACAGAAATGGCATCGGGTGCGGACATGGCACGGGCGGCTTGCCATTCCATTCAAATTTCATACCAAACTCATTGAAACAAGGCACACACCGAATGACGTTGATCGGGCGCCTCCGCGCCCGATGCACGCCTGATGAACGTCGTGCGGTGTGTCTTTATTGCAATGTATTTAGTATGAAATCTGAATGGAGCCCGTGTCATGTCCGCGCCCGATTCCATTCCTGTGTGGCCTGCGACAACATCCCATTACTGGGCATATACTTACCTCGAGGGGCAATTGAAAATCCTCCACCTCGTTGGCCCGATCTCTTAGGTTGGACGCCTTTACGTCTAGATACGTAAAGGCGTCCATTTTAAATAAAGAAGTACTATAATTACCATTTCTACTGTAAAAAGTATTTTATTTTTTTTCACCTGTATGACTTTCAGTTAAGATTTCAGGATACTAAACTTCTATCATGTTTACAGTTTACATACATAGTACTTATAGTAATATACTTGCTGTTTCAGAATTTGTGAGAATTAACAATGCATTTAAACGAAAAATTGAGGGATCATAAAAATACTCTAGTTGGGACAACTTGTGAACATGTTGTCAAAAATGAGTTTCGAATATTGAGGGCTTAATCATAATAAAATGACCATAACCAAAGTTTATGGAGCCGGTCACCTTGTATAACCGACTGACTTTCCCTGCTAGACGGGGCAATTTCATCGGATTAGATATTGAATATTGAGGAGTGTCCAGACTAAGCTATAAAGACATAATTAAAGCTCATCGATTTTCATCATAGACTTGTCTATCCGATATTTTTTATGCCACAAATACTCCCATCATTATCATTTCAAATCAAAATACTTTCCACTTGTTCCCCCTAATATGTTTCATATTATATTAACTACCTATTGACTGTCTTATAGCTCAGTTGGTAGTATGTCTGCTTTGAGAGATGTAGGGCGTGGGTTCGATTCAAATACCACCCAGGACAAACATGTGACGACCATAGATGTTTGTTCTTTCTGTGTCTATGTGTTGAAGAGCTAAATCCTCCAAGGGGTGCTGTGTAAAATGTACACTAATGTTTATTTATTTTATTTACCTATAGCTTTACTACAATTCCGTTCACTGTATTGACAAAAATACGTTTATTAATAGTGATTTTAGTTACGCTGGCTGCTATATCACGGGATAGGTGAGGCTCATCCATCATCATCATTGCCCGTTTTCGAAAACGAGATGAGATGATTTATGTAGCTTCCATAGATCATCTGCGCTCATGGCTAAATAGTTCGGGGAATTATTCGGGAGCCACAGATGTGGTCACATTTTTTTGCAGACAAGAAAGAAGATTGTAAAGACACCTTCGTACTAAATCATAATGCTATAAAATATTAGCGTAGTCTGAACGCTCCTTCAGCACGTACGACGCGTATCAATCTTGTGTTTACTGGTGGACATAGGAAAAGATACTATTAGGGATTTCCTTTATGTGGTTTCATATGATCATGTTACTAACGTACCTAGTCTTTTGGTTACCTACACAGGTTGAATAATTTCTTATTGTATTTTTTATCGATTTCTATTTATACGAATTAAATTTTGATCATTCCATTCTAGTTCTTAATATATCGAGTCATATCATAACGCGCTTAGCCAAAAATACCCAGCCAGTAACAGTCTTACTTAAAAAAAAAACTCAACCGTTAGTCACTGCTTAAGATGCACTGCCATCTTCTCTCTGACGTGAAGTGTAACATGCAAGAACAAGACAGAGAAGTTTAAGCAGTAACTAAGAGAATCGAGATTATTTTAGGTAAGGCTGTAAGTTCCTATTTATTTTAAGACAAAGGCTTAGCTGTTCTTCTACTTGAACTTGTATCAACCCAAAACGAAAATAATCACAACGAGGCATGCAAAATGTCATCAACACCAAGTGCTATCAGCTCATGCCATATGGCGGATTGTGTGACGCAACGCCCACTGACGCCGCGCTGCCAGACCTCATGTTATTGAGATTATTGATGTCATTCCGCCTTGGAAACAAGAAAAACTTTTGAAGATCTCGATGACAATCGTTCTAGCAGATTTGTGTCGTCATTCAAGAGGAACATAACTTTAAACATGTTTGTATTCAAATTCTGGCTTAAGAAGGATGGTCCAATAAAGCGGTTGCCAATAGATGGCGCTAGTTTTTTTTGTTGAAATTATAGTATTTCTTACGTTGTAGTATATTACGTCCAGTATAGTAATAGTATTAATATAGTTCTAGTATAGTATTATGTATTACTATATATGGTTGTAGTTGTAGATAGCAAATAATTCGAAATAGATCTTAAATGGCGATCATATACCAAATTATCGATACAATTATTGTAAATCGCTCAAATATTTTATTGTATACCTACTACCTAGCGAACATTACCTAATTATTACCCGCACATTAGCCAGCGACAATGATAAGATTAATGGACGGGAATTAAGCGCATGGATTTTGAAGACTATGTGTTGAGCGCCGGCTCTCCACTCGCTTCAGTCATACTCTGCGTTTGCGACATGCGAGCCGTACGATACGACAATACAAACTTCTAATACATGTACATGTGTTCTCTTTTTGTCATGCAGTAATTAGATTCGCTATCTCTATTTTCCAGCAAATGTAATATGCATGCGAAACTAGCGACAGCGGTTTTCCATACAATTGCTTTACAACATTGTTTTGACAGCCGTTCTACCTAAGTAGTAGGGCTTTCGCTTTTCTGTGGGCACCCCCTTCCTCTTTTCCGGAATGAATGGCTATGGTATGGTCTCCTATTTTATGCTATATGGGACGGTCACGTCTGACTTCAGCGTCAACGTTCCGATCGACGACAAGACGTCGGCATGTGAAAGAGACCACAACAGCTTACATTATCGACAGCCTTATAGCTCATTTGGTAGCATGTCTGCCTTCAGAGCTGTAGGGCGTGGGTTCGATCCCCACTCAGGACAAAAATTTATGTTACGTACATCGATGTTTGTTCCGTGTCTGGGTGTAGTATGTATCATAAGTATGTTTTTACGAAAAAAAAAGAAAAAAAAATATGTAAGTATTCTATCAGCTATCTGGTTTCCATAATACAAGCTTTGCTTTGTGTAGGGCTAGATGGCGCTGTGTGTAATAAATGTCCCAATATTATAAGCATTGTGACATTTGTGACGCTGACGCTGTAAGCGGCCGTCTTCCTAAAACGTAAAATATCGCTCATTCGGTATGCTAAGCCGTGGATAGTAAACATCAAGTTGGCAAAGGAATTCCAGCTCTAGAAATAGAGTCATCTAAACTAGGCTCTAAAACAAGACTTAACACATGCGAAGTTTGCCTCATGCGGAGACCACAAAAAGTTTTGGTAGGTATTTCAAGATTTTTTTCGTTTTTTATAAAGCAATCCGCGACAGATGTTAATCTAGGTCGAAGTCCAAATTAGTCAACGTGGAATCGGGCTGAGAAAAACAATAGAACTGCAATTTTTTGCTACAATCAAGCTACAACCTTATTAGGTAGGTTTGAGATAACAGCGACTATTTCGTTGTCTACAATGGAACTATTTAGTGCAGGCACTTACTGTGAGGTGTGGTGTGGCGGCCTAAGGGAGAGGCCTTCGTTCAGCAGTAGATGTTTCTGGGCTGATGATGATGATGACCTACTTACTATAAGAAGATGAAGTAAGATTATAGTATAATATTATCGTCTTATCTGTTATAATAATAAATATATAAAGAAATATCTGTTAGTGTTGCTGCGAAACTTTTGTATAGCACAGAGTTTATCGTATATTTTTCAACTTAAAGGAAGAAGAAAGGTACGACATAAATAAAGGATAACACATTCTCAAAAAAATATGACTGGTCTGGCGTTAATCGCCATTCGCCATCCTCCTATCTGTATGCATGCTGCACTCTCAGCAAAAAGAGAACACCTGTTCCTTTCCTCCAATGATTCCTCTCCTTTGGATTGGACAATGGTTCCTTTGGTTTTTTTCAAAATAATGTAGACAAAAATGCATAAATCTCTGACATGTTAGCTAAAGGTTATACATTTTTTTTATTGTGAAAATGTTGGGAGTCATGCTTTTTGAATGCTTTTTTCATAGAATATCTCAGTGTCAGGTAAGTTGTGATCAAACTATTCTATTCTGTCAAGCATAAAAAAACACAACGAGAATTTCTGTTATTACAACATAATAGGCTAGATGACTGTTTTTTTTTTATTGTCCTATTAAAATGTGGCCCATAAATATAGCTGATTAACGAAAAGAAAATGAAAATCTGATCAAAAATAAGCAACTTATAAGCATTTTAATATCATGCTAGACAGAGAAGAGAAACAGCAAATCGTGACGTCACTTCTCAGTGCGCCATATAAATTCTATTCTGACAAGTAAGGCGTGACGTCATTTTTTGTTTTGTGGGAAAGGGACATAGTTGTCTCTAACGAAAACTTTAAACGCTCATATATCAGAATATTTTTTCGTTAAACATACTATATTTACTTAAATTCTTCATCAAAGCTATTGGTTTCAACGACATAAACATCAGTCATTACCCTATTATCCAAGAAATATACTCTGCCTATTTACCTATACTAGATTTATCAAGATTAAATTGAAAGTACATTAGCACCTTATAAATAATTATGCATCTTGTAACAACTCGTACCAAAAAAAACCTTAAAAAAAGAAGAAAAATTTACAACAATATGAAACGTAAATGATACATACTAACTCCAAAATGAGCATAACTCAATTATAGTCAACATTAAATTTTAACTGTAGTGTAAATAGGCTAATCAACATTTTTGCGACGATAAACATCGTGACAGAAATAAAATTGATGATGAAATTTTTTCTGCAACCGTGTGACGAATGACCGTGAGAACGCTATGAAAATATTTTCAGACTCGCGTTAACATTGTTCTAGATACTAAAAATGCATGAGAAGCGAATATTTATCTGGGCTCTTTTTTCAATGCTTTATATTTTTTGCGAAAGAATCAAATGGGCCGAAAAATTGGTCCGAACTAAGTATGAATCCAAAGAATAAACTGAATTTGAATGAATTAATATGATTTATGATTTTTCACACCACCTGCTCGACAATGTCCAATTACATATCATGCAATATTACATATTACGTTGACGTAAAGTAAAGCATAGAGTAGGTAAATACTACGTGAGTACGTGAAGTAAAGCATTTTTTTTTTTTTCTTAGTTCTTGGCATCGCACGTTGTGCATTCTGCCAGTGTCAAGTTTATGATTTTTTCAAATATTTATATGTAAATCAAGTCAAATATGTAATGATATCACAGTCAGTCACACGAAATTAGTCATAGTCGAGTCCAAGTCATGCCCTAGTAAAGTTGTGGCGACTTTACTATGAGCTTCTACGGAGTTTTGAAAACAACACAAAAAGACATGTTTCACCACATTATATCACTTGCCCACACTCGTGCATGTAATTCAACACTCAATGAACAAAACACCACCATTTTTAATCATTAATTCGCGAAAATACACAAGTTTAAGAAAATAATAGAATGCAACGACATGATTTTTCCGTGTTCCCGCCAAAACTCGAAGTAAAGCATTACTTCTTAAGGGATAGGTATAAAGTTGTATGAAACTCATTGCATTGTAAAGAGGTTTGTTCGACAATCGAACTGGCCACCATAAGCTGAACTCAAAAAAAGGTGCGTTTACAAATAATGTGAAACAAAAGACGGTGTTTGGTCCTGTGATTATCAGTGAATTTTAATTTATGGAGCCCTGGCTTTTAATTTTCGCGCAGAAGGTGTGAAAAGTAGAGTATGCTCCTCTGGAATAAAGCATGTATTTGTCTTGGGCAGCTTGAAACCCTCGCTTCACTCAGGACTCTATATAACTTCAGGGTTCAATATGACGTCCGCAACCTAAGACACTGCTCTTTTCATTGACCTTGAGGTTTGCTTTGGTGAAAACCACCTATTGACGATTTAAACAGACTCCGTTTAACATTCAAAAAAAATGTAACGTTCATAAATAATTCTAATACTTTGTGACTGTAGTCATTTGTGACTACTTATTATTAAACTAGTAGTTCGCAGCAAACTGAGACCTCGCGACCCCCACCCACATCTTCCAAACCCCTTGACCAATTTAGCTCATATTCGAACTTGATAATTGTATTTTCACGAACTACTTGCTTACAAAATTTCATAAAGATCGATACAAACACATCTTCGCTTCGCTTATCTCGGTCGATTATTTTCTTAAAAAAAAAACTGTCTATGCTGTTTTTCGTTAACACGTCTTATAAAAATGAGTATATATACAGCCTTACCTAAAATAATCTCGATTCTCTAAGTCACTGCTTAAACTTCTCTGTCTTGTTCTTGCATGTTACACTTCACGTCAGAGAGAAGATGGCAGAGCATCTTAAGCAGTGACTAACGGTTGAGAAGTTTTTTTAAGTAAGGCCGTATATGTCTATACATAAGTTTAACCAGTGAGTTGGGTTTAACCTGTACTTAAATACGTGTAATAACAGTGAGTTGAAATAAAAACATCTTAGTGTAATAATGTCTAAACCATAACCAAATATGGCCAACACACTGCAGTAGGTACCTACACGCGTAACATAAAGTGACACATTCCTCAATTGCCAGTGACGCGGAGAGTTCAAATTAGCGCCAATTTGTGCCTCGGACGGGAGTGACTCACGGGATGGCTAGGTTTATTTACAGGGAGTTTCTAGACTAAGGAACGTCCAAGACAATAAGTCAGATTTTACTTAGTGGCATCATAATTAAGCGACTACTCCTTTCTATCGATGCTTAAAAACTTCCCGAGAAAATAGGCTTCTCCTTTACTTAGACTTTGTCAGATTTTTTCAGTTCATGGGTAAGTAGGCACAGATTAGCGACGGTGATAATGGAATGGACGGGCCCAGCGCTTGCAAATCGATCAAAATTAACAAAACAACACAATCAATCATACCTAGCTAAAAGTATGCATATTTCATTTGCCGGAAAATAGAGATAGCGAATCTAATTACTGCATGACAAAAAGAGAATACATGTACATGTATTAGAAGTTTGTATTGTCGTATCGTACGGCTCGCATGTCGCAAAGGCATAGACTGAAGCGAGTGAAGAGTCGGAGCTCAACATTATAGTCTTCAAAATCTGTACACTTATTTCCCGTCCATTCATCTTATCATTGTCGCTGGCACAGACTATAAAAGTAAGGCATTATACCTATTTCTTGAAATTTCCGCAATATTTATTATTTCATTATTTTTATTATTTAATAAATAATACGTACTTATACTTAGTATTATATTATCTTTGTTACTACCTATTTATTAATTTACTACCTACGCGATAAAGTTTATTTGGATGTAAGAAGGATGTAATTCCCAGAACTACTTACCTACCTACAGATCCAATACCTATTGAAAATTCTTATCCTAATAGGAAGTTGCATATCGCAATGGGTTTGGCTTTTTATAATTAGGCTTTAATTAATGTTTTGTTCAAATTCAGAAAAAAATAGCGTACCAATAAAAAGCTTTTTGAACATGCCAGTTCCTGACCAGTGGCCACCCAAAAACTTCAAAATAATCAAGTTTAGAATCCAGTTAAGCTTCATTTACACAGCTCTATAATCAAGGTGCCCGTAATAAACGGTCTATAATGCTTACGTTTCAAATAAAACCAAACGTTTGATCTCCGGTGCACTAACGTTTCCATCAAGCTTTGATTGAATCACCTTCAAAGAAATTAAGATCACAGTGTATTATTGCAAACGCTATTCGTCAAAACAAGAACTGAACAATAAAAGATCGTCCTGATGTTAGGTAAATGGCATAGGTACATTCTAGGCGGTATTAGATTCCAAACTGGGGCCTTATTTTTGAATCGTGCGCAAAGTTGCGCATGCGAAAGGAGCCGACTTTTAAACGATATTGAACCGTATTCCAAACAGTATCGTTCGAAGGTCGGCTCCTTTCGCATGCGCTACGCTTGCGTACGATTCTAAAATGAGGCCCCAGGTACACCACACCAATGTTATAACCTATAATAATTCCAAGAGTTCTAAGTCACACAAACCTTGTTCACTCGTTTATATTTTTAGCAAGTTCATCCATCGTTAATCCCCGATCCATAAAGGCAGAGCGAGCGAGATAAACCTTTACAATGTGTTTACTGCGGCCTTGCCTTGTATCAATTGGGAGGCTGGCAATTGAGCTCTTCCCAGTTCCCAGTGCAAATGACGCCACATCAACAGGAATTCAAGTTTGGGGTTTTCATGGCCTCTAATGTAAGGTCGTACACATTAAAACAGTCGTATAATGTTTCTAATCTGGAGCCAAGTTCAATGTGGCTTTTATGGTAAAATATCTTCTTTGTAAACGAACCCATTACAAAAATACATGAATCTACGTGTTCCTATCTTAGCCGGGACGGGGCTAGGGACCCGTTCAAATAAATCACGTTAGCTTACAGATAATATCAATAAATAAGTGAAGCTTTTCCAGTGTAAGCCCTTAAAACTTAATTGACTGGAGGCATGTATCACTTTGTAGACTCCGTGGTCATTTGAATAGCTTGGTTTATAAAACATAAAATATATGTTTTAAGGATTACTCACATAAAAAGTATTATTATAGCTATCAAGACACAGGTACAAGCATTAACAGAATAGGCAAAGGACATAGGTAGGACACGTGCATAAGTCAATGGATGTCTCTCAGAGATATATTGTCCCAATTCCTAGTGCGCGTAACGCGTCGTAGGTATCTGGGGTCTGTTCTGGGGTGTCTGGGGACTTGGAAGTATAGTATGAAGTAGTTTTATAACTTAAACTTTATTTAAAAAAGTGTTTCTTTGTTTTCAGAATGTGGTGGACCATCACAGGCAATTTCGGCAACATTCTGCCAATCGACTGGACGAAATCATTTTCCAGGAAGATGCATATCCCGACCCTTAACCTTAGTGACAAAAACGTAAGTTTTCTATTAAGTTGGCATAGTTTTAGTTTGGTCAGGTTGAATTGTAAACTCATAGCTTATATCATATAATGAATAATAGTAAGTAAGTACAATTAAGTACATAGTCATGGACTAGTTACTGAACAGACCGATTACCTTACACACTTAGAAGCAATTTAAAGTGCGATTCCATAAGCCTAGCTCATCTAGATAATTCATAAGTACTTACACATGTTTCTTCGATATTTTTTATTGTTGATCAACTAGGTATGCGACCTTAACTCAGCTTATATCAAGCAGCGTTGTTGTCAAACTAGAACGAAAATAATGCTGTACGGAGAATTTCCGCACATGAACCTTATTGACTCCAGGATCAGAGTTCATTATTTTATCTTCTGTCTCAATGACGTCCTCATTGATAACGTTTCTCACACCAGTGACCTTACTAAACCACTTGGTGATCAAAATCAATTACAAATTAAACATTTTCGTCACGGTTTCATTGCTATCCCCGCGTAATTAATCTAAATTTGAGCTTCAATTATTGAATTACTTGTCAGACCTTTGTTTTTCTCAGTTTTTTTAAACCGTAACTCTATACTTGTGAATCGTTCATGGCACAAAAAGGTGAGAACCGTCGTACAGTATCTGATGACTACAATAGTTTTGTTTGTGGGAATCCGTTTTTGTCGGATCATTAAAATTTTATACGCGCTCACACGGAACGTTCCGGATCCTCTCTATGCGGAAAAATAAGCATTGCGAGTTGATGGGAACATAGTTAATTGATTCATTTTCCCATATATGAAAATGCATGCAAGCTTTTGCTAGATCGTATCAAAGATTTACATGCAAAAAACTAATGAGATAAATTGTGAAGACCATAGAAACTTTGTTTCCAACTATAGGTACTTCATGACTGTACGAGTGCTTATTTCATTTTACGAACTGAGTGATGAGGCTTACAAGTCGCTCGCCTGATCGTAAGAGTCACGCTTATATCTATTATATAATAGTGCTGTGTTTATATTTTCAAAACCCTGCGCGACAATGCTCTGTAGCTCAGATATTAATCAGTCAGGTAACTCCTCCAAGACTATTAGTGACTCTGGAATATTAGATGTCATCTTTACGCCAATAATATCACTGGAAACATTTCTCTTCATTCCAAAACACTTTAAAGATAGCAACGGAACTCTACTGTAAGTTTTTTTTTTTTTACTTGTAGTACGAGTAGGTACCGTTCTGTATGTCGCTAATTTGACGTGTCGGTATAGCTGATTTCTTTGACGATTTTGAGAAAATACCGATTTAATATAATTTGACCGATTTAAATGGCAAATTTGTCGATCGTTTGGAACGGTACTCGCGCTGCTGTTTTGTCCGCTGCTATACCTACAATTATGAATACCATTAATTATTTCACAATGTATTTATCCATGGCCAGGATCTACCAATCGTTTTTAAACTTTTCAAATTCGTTGTGCCATCAAACTGCCGAAGGCATTGGAGAGTAATATCAGGATCGACTGTTCGGGATCATCCTTTTTGTAGAAACTTTTACCCACCGTGTGCATATAATTTTTATATTAATTTGGAATATCATTCGATTCTGTAAAACTGTCCCTAATTTCTTCCAGAGCTCCCTAAGCCCGGACGACGAGATTCACAGCTCGGAGGACGAAGCTGTAGCTTCGGACCTGGACATGCACGCACTTATCCTGGGCGGTTTGCACCAGGATCACGAGTGTCCGGTCAAAACTGCTGATGAGGTAACATTCGACTTTAATATTAGGTGTTCGATTAGATTAGAAGACACGGTCCCCGATACCTATTCTGAAGGAGACAATGAAATTATGTTCTCATAGTAAAGTTTAGCTAATGACGATGGCTTCATGCAGTATTTCCCTAACGCAAAATGTCTTCTTCGTTATAAGTCCCTTTCGCAAAATTAACGAGCTCAATATCCTAGAATAAGGCATTGCTTATATCATGTGTGCGATTACACCTGATATAAGCAAGGCACTGCGTATGTCTACCATGCCAAAACACAACCATAGAGTCCTTACAAAATTTTGATGGTTACCTTTCCTGGTGACCCTGACCAAGTGGAAGGTATGTCAAAAATGTAACAACACTGAGATTGGGTGCAATAAAATTGAACTCAGATCAGCCGTTCCTAATTTACTCGTAGGCATTAAACAAGCAGACTAAGTAGTGAATAGGTACTCTAGAAAGTTTATAAGTAAGGCAAGCATATATTTTTTATTTTTTAGCGTCATGCAGTGCTTACTCGACAAGTTTTAACTTTTTAATTGGTATTAATTTTGGTAATCTATAAATAGTAGGAAACATATTTAGTTACAATAATAATGTCTTAGGCCATAAATTTCCCATCAAAACACAATTATTATTTATATTACTTTTATACTGATACATTCGCGGAATCGCTTTTATATGATGAATGTGTTAATCGTTCATCAGATTATGAATCAGCAGCAGCAAAATAAATAAACAAATGCTTATTCACGCCAACGATATACAAACAATAGCTGTTATCTCAACATTCCTGGCATTTCAGGTGATTCAGGAGATAGACGACATGATGCAGGATACGCCATCTTCCGAAGGAGACATCATCGAGTACAATGAGGCTCTTGAAAAGGGGAAGGAGGTGCTCAATTCTCCGCTCTATGAAGACAGTAAGTTTGCCATTATTGAAGGTGTAGTCCATTCTATCAAAAAATATATTTTGATCATGAATACGACGTGTGGCAGAAATTCAATGAAAAGCCTGGCGTAAACTTATTAAATGCTTTCATGCAAATACACGACATACATAAATGAGGAAACCGTAAAAAAAGATCCGGTCGGGCATTAGTAGTTTATTTCATTACATAATGTGGTCGATTTTGAAGGTTTTCATTGACAGAACTAAACTAACTAAAGTATTGCTGTCCTTAGCTAACATGCCCAGTAAAAAAGTGACAGCAATATTTTAATTAGTTTAGAACTGTCAACTAAAGCCTTCAAAATTGACTACGATGTAACTATTTGTAGTGATAACCCGTTATTATAGAGAAAAAAAATACCACTACTCCAAAATAAAATGTATACATAATAGTATCTGTTTCGCAGCACAACAACGTATCAGTTTCGCTTTTACCGGAAATATAAAGAATAATAAGTTGCATTAACTGTGTTTTTAAAGCTTAAACAGGAAGAAAAATTATGACCTCCGGCAGGACTCGAACCTGCATACGAGCAGTCGCTATGGGTTTCCGTCCCAACTGCAAACAACCAACACCATTTGCATTAACTGACCAATTACCAGGATAATAATCTCCATAACATTATCTGAAATTAAATCTCTCTACTTAAGTAAATAAAATCGAAAGTGATGATCCTGAGAAAGCCAACAGATTTTACTTTTATCGCCATAATACATCTTTGATCGTAAAACCCGTCGTTCCTAATAAAGTTTAGCTAAATCCACTCGCATAACCAGTTTTTGTCTCTATGTAAACCTGGCTAAAGAACGTCAAATTATTCTACATAATTTGTTTGCTACTAGTTTTTGTCATAGTAATTGAGATAAGTTACGTAAATTAAATTGACCAGTATATGACAACTCTGGTTACATCATGGGATAAGAATAGATGCCTTTTTATCATGTTAAGGTCGTCTTCAATTGGCTTTAGTAGGGACTATGGTTTAATTACCTAATATCCTATTCGACATGACAATTAACTCATTGATTCTTTACACAAACTACAAAATTAATCTTAGCGGAGTTATTGATATTTTCTTGAAAGCTAGCTGCTTTAATGACCATAAAATATTAATTACTGTAAGCCCGTTCTTTTCTTTGCGCCATTGTAACCGCACAGTAATAACTACTGTTCGTCTATATTTTATATATTAAATTAATAATGATGATCTATATATGTAAACTAAAAATCAGCCATGTCAGAGGCCTTCGGGCGGCACATTAACTCTGACTCTAGGGCTGGCCACTCAGCCTATACGAAATTACTTACTTACTTTTCAACTAAAAATATCTCGTTGGTGGTTGGCTTCGTATTAACTAAACGTAACGTAAATGTATAGTTGCTATAGCAGAAATTTTAATGCTAGCAACCTACGCGTAGTGCTAAAAAATTGCCACAGTAATGACATCATGGTCTTCTCCGCCTACCATTCTTACTTCGTTCATTCGGTTTCTGTCCGTTATCTTTACATAATAAGTATATAAGTAAGTATACGATTCAAGGATCCTCCAGACCTCTATCGATTCTCCAGAACGATCCATTATATTGATGACGACATGTTTGAGAGTATCAAACGCTTCTATCCTTAAAAATAAGAATAGATTAAATAAGCTTTTTTTAGGCATCAGCCTTTATTAACTACAACAAACTACAAAGACTACTTAGCCGACTACACAAAAAAAAGGATTGTAGCCAGACCGATGAAAGTCTAGAGACAATCCAAATCCTCAAACCCACTACCAGTCGGCAGCATACCCAGCAAGCTGGCGGCATTGCCACGCTGGATGGCAATGCTTATGCGTTGGGCCAAATAAACGCCAGCATTTTGATCACGCGTATATTATTGAAAAGATGATGATTTTTATTCTTGCTGTTCTTTACTTATCACAGACAGATATTAAACACAAACGTCTATGTCATTTGCAAATAGCAATATTTCTTAAATTTTCTTCGAAATCACGCGTTACATTGTACCTACATTTGGCTACAGTTTGTTACAAACCTAATTGCCCATTCGTTTCCGAGAAGTCAATCGATATCGTTCAAACTCGACGAGCCACACTTTTAACATCGCAGTGCATTCACCTCCTCTGCGAATATTTCGCTCGCTTTGTTTTCTTAACCCTATAGTCCGACAAAACTCTATGGAGTTGAAAAAGAGAGCCACCATCGTAATTTCTATAGAACACTTGTAGCCTTCTATGAAAAATTTTAGTTCCCCCATAGAGCTACTTCTTCAGATAGAGGTAATCTTAGTTTACGGTACGTTGTTTGAAAGAAAGTTTCTTGAGCTCATCACTCATGGAAATAGATTAGCAAATATTGAGGCGATTGAACTAAGATTAGGTTTACCTATAATCCAATAAGCCAAACTATTTATAATTTATGAACCGGTTTGGCAAGATTGAAGATAGTTTTTGCGATATGTAAATTAAGAGATAGACAGGTGTTTATCTATCTGTGCGATTTTTTATAAATAACGTGATCAGATAGCTTATTCTCATGCAACACGGATCCGTGGTATCTCTTCACGGGATCGGTCCGGAATACAAACAGTTATTAATATATCTACTTATATATCTCCTCACCTGTCACTGTCACCTATTATAATACGCTTTTTAAAAAAATACAACCGACTTCAATTTCGAATACCTGGATGACATCTTCATGTTTTCTAGTAATTTTGATTTCAATCGTTTTTTTAACTCTAAAGTTTTTTTTTAAAATGTGATATAGGCTTGCGTTTGACTGCCATCTCGTCTGATGTTAAACGAAGATGCAGTCTATGATGGAGCTCGCTTGCCTAGAAGAAACCGATTCACTCGCGACTTGAAGACACCCAGATTATAATTAGATTAGACCAGATTATTATCTACCAAACAAAAAAAGAATCATCAAAATCTGTTCATAATTGGCGGAGTAATCGCTTAACATACATACAAAAAAAGCTTAGTCGAATTGAGAACTTCCTTTTTTGAAGTCGGTTGAAAATGGACATTATTGTGGAACATGAACAGAAATAATGTATGTTTGCTCTACATTGAAGCTGCAGATGTATATGATGTGATGTCACAAGTTCTTACAACCAGTTCACATAAAGAACCCGCTTTGGGCAAAGCTAACCCGAATTGGTGCGTTATGCAAATCAAAATGGCAATGTTTAGTGTCATGTCATAGCTTTTACAGAACCAGAAACAATTGGGGCAGACGCAAACTTAGCTCGTTGTTGAGAAAAAGCACGTTTTGTTGTTTATTCTCCTTCAAACTTACTGGTTTTTCGTTGAAGGAAAACATTTTAAGGAATCCGGAGAAGAAATTCAATATCGTTTATGAATCCACTAGCCCACAACTGGGCCAGTGTCCGGCCAGCCAAGTGTCAATCAACCAATTTAAAAGTCCAGTAGTGGACTATTAAATTGGCTGATTTTTTTATGCTAGTAATAAGGTTGCTTCCTTTCCAATCAAAATATGTTTTCCTTGTTTTTACATTTGACCAGGCTAGACAAAATCAGATATGATAATAGCTCACAGACGTTCTCATTTAACGACTGATACACGACTGATTGCCCCTGAATCGTTCCCATAAGACCAGTCATATGCGAACGGCTCAGGAGAGTTTTAAGCTAGAATAAACCGTAACATTTTTTTTTATCCAACGATCCTTCTTTCCAGAACTGCGGCAGCTTTCCCTAGCCCAACTGAATGAGATCTTTATGGAGTTAGAAGTCCTTATCCGCGAGTTCTCCGAGACTTTGATCGCTGAGCTGGCGCTGCGAGACGAGTTGGAGTACGAGAAAGAGCTGAAGAACACCTTCATTTCTCTGCTGCTGGCCGTCCAGAACAAACGCAGGCAGTATCACTGTGAGAAGAAGAAGCGGCCTCCTAACCCGAGCAACGGCAGCTCTGAACAAAAGGTGAGATTTTCGATGAGATAGGGCTTTTGTAGCGGGTAGTCGAAGGCCGGGCTGACGTGCCTTAGGAGAGCCAGTATTGGACTATGATAGACTGATTATGATGATAGGTTAACTTTTTATTGCTCACACCTAAAACATACACACAAAGGATAATATGACGAATATATTATGATGATGATGAGGGTTTTTATGCCATACAGCTGGCAAACCTGGCTGGTAAAGCTGCCTAATGGTAATCAAACGCCCTCGCTATCTCTAACACTCACTTATCAGCCAGAAGATGTCCACTACTGGACGAAGGCCTCCCCCTTAATAGGGAGAGGTTGCCATAATCCCCACGCTTGGCAGGCGGCTTGGGGATCCCAGAGTGTTACCACCGTTACTAAGAGGACGCTGCTGCCCGTCCTCTGGTGGTTCTGGATGCAGTTTTAGGGCATACCCAGGTCCATCTCTAACACTAGTGGCACAAAAAACATGTTGCCGACTTTTTATGACCTGTATATTATGTTGTAGCTTTTCGGAAAACCCGAGGGCACTTCTACATTGGAGCCATAAGAACACCTCAGGAAAAATCGGGAAGCTTGTTAAGTACCTAAATTAACTTCGCATTCAGTAAAAAATTACGCATTTGGAATCAATATTTTTTGGCGTAGTGTTTTCTAACATAGAATGTGCTAATTGTATACCTATACAACGTGTAACAAAAAGGTTCAACATCACTGAAGGGTATGTGTGTACTCGTCATTATAAACAACTTTTGCTATGAGGCCAACCCTGGAATCGCGAATGAAAAAATCAGGTGTTCCATACAAAAAAATCTTTGACCTTGGACAAAATGTATGGAACAGCACATTTTTTATTCGCGATTTCAGGGTTGGCCCCATAGCAAAAGTTGTTCATAATGATGAGTACATACATACCCTTCAGTATTGTTGAACCTTTTTGTTACACGTTGTAGTTTGTACAGTTTCAATAAAAATAGTTACCATGCTCTCAAAACAGCAAATGTTTGATGTCCGTTGTTATGAAGCCAGAGTTACCAATATGTGATTTTCTCGATCATAAGATCCTAGCAACAAGCTAATTCCTAACAGCTGGTGTCGTTTTGTTTCAGTATTTGACAACAGTAATACCATTCCACCTTGAAGCTGGACCACCGGATAATCAGTCTCTCCAAGTGCTTATCAAGAGTAAGTATTTGTCATCTTATTTATCTAAGCTTGAGGTTCTCATTTCCCTTGTGAGTTCCTTGGGAACAGAGACGAGAAACACAAAGACCAGACCTAGATAGATAATATTAATACGTATTTTCTTGACGATACCGTAACACCTATCTATACGTATTTCTATAGTATACCAACTAGACTTATTCACATAATGTTACATTTTATTACATAGGTACATTACTAATTACTCCGATAACAAATTGAACATAATTTTCGATGTATCGAGTAACAATTCTAGTAGGTATATAAAAATACGTATATAGGTAGGTGTTACGATATCGTCATGAAAATACATAAATTATCTATACTACAAGGTATCGTCTTGACTATCGACTGATTGACTAATGTAACAGCAAAAACCAAATTGTAAACTGCTGTGTGTGCTGCAATGTATTTTTAACGTTAGAAAACAATGGAATAACATAGGCGTTTCAAACAAAAAAAAAATTTAAATAAGTAAGTAATTGTAATTTAAATTTTTGAAAATATATAGATACAACAATCAGAGAACGTTCGATATCAAATGGAACATGAAGTTATCAATTATTAAAACTATTTTCAAAAGTTATATCTTTTACTTGTACCTGTATTATACCAACTTAAAAACAAACTCTGAAAAATTTATTTTATTCTTCTTGCCTCGTCTTGAAAAGTCATTGTGGACAACTTTTATTATGGGATCGACCCTAAAAACGTAAAACAAATCAGCTCCTCCATACATCTAAATAGAGTGCAAATTACCTACGTGTTTTTTATACGGCATGTTTTATTCACGATCAGGTTTGGTCTCATACAAGAACATGTTCTAATCAGTTCAATGAGCTGCTCGGTTTAGAACTACCGTTCCGCCGAGTCCCAAGTACCTGGGGCCTTATTTTTGAATCGTACGCAAGCGTAGCGCATGCGAAAGGAGCTGACCTTCGAACGATACTGTATGGAATAAGGTTCAATATCGTTTAAAAGTCGCTCCTTTCGCATGCGCTACTTTGCGTACGATTCAAAAATGAGGCCCCTGGATATTTGACACAAACTTATTTATTTATTTTTGTTTCCAGTTCTGAAAGCGATAAACGAAGACAGTCCCACCGTGCCGACCTTATTAACAGACTACATCCTGAAGGTTTTGTGTCCAACTTAAACTGACGTAGACTTTAGCTAATTCCATGTTACTCGACACATTCAACAATTTCAACATTTGCACATTATACTCGTACTTATAGATTTAAAATGTCTTTAGATCATATCATGAAGGGCCCGTTTGACGTAGTCACAGTCTTATTATAACTAAGCTATGGCTTCAATTAGTAAAGTTCGAAAATTACCAGTTTGATTACTAATTGTGCGATATTTTTGATGGTTGAAACATATTATATGTAGGTAACTCTCTTTTATGCCAGGGTAACTTTTTTGTAGAGCGCAAATTTTACATAAATATTTATTAATGACACACACACACACACACACAAAGACTTTGACAAACACACACATTGACACATCACACACACATTGTGAAAGCGCATTACACATCGAGAGTATCTGAAAGTCGCGGGCAACCGGTGGATGTAAAAGCTGGTTGTCGTACAGTGTGGCGGTCTAAGGGGGAGGCCTTCGATCAGCAGTGGACATTTTTTGGCTGATGATGATGAGTTATCAAAGTTAGTTGAAATATTAAGAGACACGTATTTTTTGGTTTTACAAAAACATTGGAAAATACCAAAACCCGCTATAATATGTGGACAACTTTTATACCGGGGCTATATCAGAGCCCTTCGGACGGACATTAACTCTGACACAGGGGCTGACCACATAGCCTGTACGAGCTTACAAGATACTTACCAGCAGGCCTAACATGCGCACCGCGAGAAAATTTTCTCGATTCTACAAAACAGGACAAGGCTACGAATCTGTATAAATTTGTCTCGTTTTCGCACGACATAAAGACACGACAAAATTTTCTCGCGGTGCGCATGTTAGCGCTGCAGAGCGTGTTAGTCTAAGATAAGTTCGGTATAAGAAATATATACTTTCATCTGTTATATTATTATGATGATGACAAACATTATATACATTATATGTTAGATAATTATTTACCTACATCGATAAATCGCAAATGGGTTGCCTATATAAATCACAGGCCATTACTGTTAAATAATATTAACTTTAATTAACCCGTGATTTCGCTAGCCATTGACATTATCAAATAACTGATGTTGGTAGGTATATAATGTTATGTATATATCTTATACCGAATCACGTACTATATGAAAATATATCAGTCTCGTTGTAGGTACACGTCGATATTTCATAAGAAAATGAGAATTCCATGTTAGCCATCTACGTAGAAACTTTAAAAAGAAATAATTGTGGATAGTATACTTTTAAACAGTAATAATTTTTAAAAAATATTGTAAAATTATAAAATTGTACGTGTAAATTGTGGATAACTTGTACCAGCCTAATATGACCATTATGAAACATGTTGTGAAAGTTACCAGCCTTTTGCACCTGCGTTATGGTTGTTTGCGACAAAATGGGCCCTAAAACTCACATAATGTTGCATTATAGCACATACTTACATTATTAATAATAATACTTATTTATTGATAAATCGCGTATCAAATCAAAAAAATAAAAATAGATATTCTATAGATAAGTATATTTAATTAATATTTGACGTTTATATACTCACACTCAAAAGTAGATATTAAATTTAATATTCATATTAAAACGACAATATTTTAATGATGGATCAATGTTGATTGTGTTGAATTATAGCTGTTTATATTGTTTTAAATGCCATAACAACATTTTTTTTCGGTGATTAGTTGTAAAAATAATATTTTTTAGTGTAATTCGAATTGTCTTATTTTATTTGCATAAATGAACTGTGATATCACTATAGTAGTTGGTTACAATAATGACCGTAAGATTTACTTACGTGAATCTCCGTTGTTTTATAAAAGTGTCATCAAATTATATTTTGTTACTTCTATGTCACTCAAGTTCTCTTATTTTAAGCTTGATATGAATTCTCATTGTAAATATTTAAATTTATTGAAAATGGAATTGTCCTTTAAAATTAAAAGAAACTAATGTAACACCTGGGCTGCGAAGGCTTGTAAATAATTTTAAATATTAACTTCTAGTTATATAATGGCTTTATGGCTTTCCTTTTATTTAATTTTATATAATTGACTTATTGCCGTAGAGAACATCGAATTATTTTTATTTCATTGATTTGTAGTTAAGCTTTATAATGTAGTGACGCCCGAATATAACTCAGCTACCTAATTGTTATTTTTTTTTATATTCCAGTAATCACGAAGTAATAGTTTTAGCATAAAATATTGTTAGGATTTAAGTTGTATCTCTAGTCTGAATATTTCGTAGTCATAATTTGTTTTTATAAAATTAAGGCAGAAAATGTTAATAATAAAAATAGGTGCAAGACAAAATGTAAGTCGATATAATTATACAATTTCTTTGAGTGGAATGATAAAATAAAATAAACACGCGTGAATCGTGCAAAATATTTGTGTTGTGGATGAAGAATTTGTAATTAAAAACCAGTAAATTAATGAACGCTTGCATTACATAGCACAGTTATATTTTAAACTTAGCGAAAAACTTATTTATGTTCATTTGAATAATGCCCATTTGGGCAGAAAAGCATAAAATGTAAAAAAAAACCCGCTGTTGTAATTGTGATTTTTAAGTGTAAATTGTGAATCGGACTCATTACTTTAAAATGATCCATTCTATAAAAATATATTGAATAAAATGTGTATGAAATGCTTTAAAAACAAAGAATTAAGAAAGAAAGATATTTGATCAAAAGTGTTAAACAACATCGAAACAGTATTGCGCCGATTGATTATTATGATTTCTATAAAATGGATCATTTCTAAATTATTCTACTTAAAGCGTGCTATTAGATCATGCGTGTAAATTTGTAAGGACAGCGGTTATCGATGTAAACTAATCGTACCTGTATGTTTGAACGTACACTCGTATGAACTTGGGAATAAAGGAGCTTGAACGAGATATTTGTGTATTTATTTCACTCTTACTTAACTAGCCCAAGTGCTAGTGATAAGGATCTTTAGCTTATTAAATGGCAATAGCATTTCAAACTGAATCAAAATTATTAAGAACACGGAATAGTTATTTATGATACTAGTGCGGTAAGTTGGTTTTTACAAAAGTCGAGGGCTTGCCATAGTGACGAGTTTGTAAAAACCAATACCGCACGAGTACCATACAACGTTTTACAACACATTTGCGAGAAAATAGATAATAGAAGTACTTACAACAGATAATGAGCCAAACTTTATTATTTTGTTTTTATTATATCGGACGGAAAGTCGTAACTAAATTCCTACTTGACACAACTTGCTCAAAGTGCGATGCTATAATCCTCCAAAGGGGAAAGAAGAAAAAAAACTTCGTTTTGAAGTTCGTCTTCGTTAAAACGTTTCTAATATGAGTGTCTTTTCGTGCTGTTTCCAAAACTCTGAAGAAGCTTGTAGTAAAGTTGCCATGACTAAGTTTACGCACGGCGCTATACAAGGGAGTGTGCGGTAAAGGCTTTTCCGCACGCTCCGTTGTATGGTGCGTAATGTTTAACTTTCGAACGATGTATACAGGCTTTGTAAATGCACTTTTTGAGCAAATGTGTTGTAAAATATATATTAATATTGTTAAACTAAGCGTCCATAGGCACTGCTATAAATAATTCAATCACAAATTTTGTAATTTCTGAGATAGTTTAATCGTAAAAAGTAGTAAAACGTCTGAGTAATTATTTCATAAGACCTAAGTATTTGTCCTCACATCGTATAATGATTTATTGACAACTTAGAACAAATGCTGCTGGATGAAGTTGTTAAAACTGGTAACCCTGGCAAAGGCTGAAGGGAATCCGAGCTGGCAACCGTTGGAAGCGACGAATGAACTGATACCAATCTGCAAACAGAAGAAATTGTTGAATTGATTGATATCGCTCTTACGTTGACGTTCTTAAGACGTTGTTAAATGACTGTATTGTATGGAATGTGTTGTGCATCATCAGTTCTATTTGCAGTTATAACAGTATTATTAGCTAACAGTAGCTTCTAAACAGCCAAGTCTAGAATTCTAACTAAATTTAAATATAAAAAAAAACAAATGCCGTGCGTCAGTCTCGCAAAAATTCAAAAACGATTCGGAAGATTTGTTTTTGGTTCCTCATGTGGTGGTTTAGGAAAAACCCTGAGCAGGAGATGTATACATGGTAATCTCTAGGAGTACCTCTGAATTAACTTGGAAACTATTTCATTAATAGAAAGAAACACTATCTATGAGCATCATTTAAAAGATTTAATCTATGCTATGCATGGTGACAATAGATTTGTCACTATTCGAGCGAAGCCAAAAGGCATTCATAAAATAAAGTAGGCACTTCGTAGCAAACAGCTATACGTAGCGTGTGTCACTTACTAAAGTGGGCACGCCGTTTCTGACAACGACCAAAGGTCCACCAGAATCACCACCGCAGATGCCGACGCCACCGGCGCCGTTGGTGCAAAGAGTCGACGCCTGCACATAAAGGGTTCCGAAGACGGCCTGGCACTGAGCCACGGTAACCACTTGCAGGTTCACTTGGCTCACCATGGTGCTCACGGTGACACCGGCTTGTGCTGCAATTGGGCATTTGGAATACAGCTTAAAATTTAATAATAAATATGAATACAAATAAATATCGGTTGATACATTTTTCACATTGTGCCATCTAGCCCCAAACTAAGCAAAGCTAGTACAATGGAAACCACAGCCTTGGAGGATCTAGCTCGGCTGGGTATATCATCAAAGCAGATTGCTGGTATAATACTTATAAACTATTTTGTTTGCTTACAGCTTTTGTTGTTTCTTTGGAGATAATGTATAAAGGGTTATCAATGCTTTGACATATTTGATAAAAAACTACTTAGATCTACAATGAAACTTAGATATTATAGAGTATGAAATGGCAGTTACACTAAATGATACTCGTAATAACATATTTAGGCCATTCAGTAGGCCGAGTGGTAAAATTTTATATTTTAAGCTTATTAATAAAAAATGTAAACTAAAATGTATGTAAGTATTTACTAGCCCAAAATGATACCAACAGGCACCAACCAAGCATAATGTATCCAAAAGTAGGACCTACTTGATTGGTTTATTAAGCTTCGTTGAAATCCTTTAAGATATTTCGTCGCATTTAACATAAAACTAGGATAACACATATTCAATGCTAAGCTCTCGGTACCTAATCGTAAAATTATTTCTGCGGTTATGAAAATAATGGTAGTGAAGTGAGTATTAGCTATAGTCACCGCGTTACCAACTGAGTCGTGCGGCCATAAATCATGGCCGCACGACCCACAAGTGCAAGCAAGACCCACAAGTGCGACCACAAGCAAGACCCACCAGTGCGAGCGAGATAGACATAGTGAATGATTTATGGCCGCACGACTCAGTTGGTAACGCGGTGACTATAGCAAAATAATGAGCTCCATAGTAGTGATGCCCTGGATGTTATTCAAAGTTTTGAATACCGGGAATACGTCTTGTATGTCTCATTAATTGCTACCAAGGACGATATAAACCTATACTAAATACTCAACTACTCAATTTGTTTTATAAAGTTAGTTAGTTATCTCGTCCTTGTTTCTAAAATAACAAGTAACTTAAAAAAAACGACTTCAAATTGACGTGGGTCCACCTAGGGACACCGTAGTATACCCATTCAAATAAAAAAAATACCATACATACAGTCGATCATAGAACCTCCTCTTTTTTGAAGCCGGTTATAAAAGTACGCCACTCACCGTCACTGGTCTTTCCATATCCAGCGGCTGTTGACCATTGTCCGGCAAAGGTATCGAATAGGTCCCATCCACTAGGCAGAGAAATTGGCTGGATGCTATCTAAAAGCAAAATTTATAACAAATGTTTAATGAATGAATTCGATCAAAACAATAAGAATTAGGTAAACAAGAAATAAAATAATACTCTTTTAAAAAAAATACAACCGACTTCAACTTATACTTCATACCTGGATGACATCTTCATATTTCTAGTAATTTTGATATAAAAACCAAACTACTGAACCGATTTCGATAAAATATATGTGGGATCACCTCTGAAGTATTACCTACCAACCAAAAAAATAATCATCAAAAACAGTTCATAATTGGCGGAGTAATCGCGTAACATACATACAAAAAAACATACAGTCGAATTGAGAACCTCCTTTTTTGAATTCGGTTGATAATCCATAAAATCCATAACATTCTATGTTTCCAATTCTAATTTACTTACTATAGAAAACCTACAAAATACATGTTATGTACAATTGTACATAGTAAATTTAGCTAGTCTCATTATATCTAATCTATAATAATCTAGTTACGTAGTTTTGCTTAGATAAATTATTTTTGATAAAATGTTGTAAGTAGAGCCTACATCGGATTACCAAAGCCAGAGACCAGAATGCGCGTAGGTTGGCTCTGATAGATGCTGGCAGGGGAAAATTCACAATGCTGCTGTTCAGTGTAGAACTAGGTACTTCACATTAGTGTGTATTCTTATTTGAGAAATAAGAATTTATGTAGAGATTCATCATCAGCCAGAAGACATCCACTGCTGGACGAAGGCCTCCCCCTTAACAGGGGTTGCCCCACGCTTGGCAGGCGGCTTGGGAATCGCAGAATGCTTACCACCGTTAACTAAGAGGACACTGCTGTCTGTCTTCCGGTGGCTCTGGATGCAGTTTTAGGACATACTCAGGTCAAGGTCATTTCTACTCACGTTTAATTAATTCGGATACTTACTTAGTCCGACTATAGTTTCGATCACATCCGGTGACCTTTTTCAACTATTGTCGGAGTATCCGATTTAATGAAAAGGGGAAACAAAAAAGTGTCAAAATCACGTGAGTTTTCATAATATAATACGCTTTTAAAAAAAAAACTACCGACTTCAACTTCGAATACCTGGATGACATCTTCATATTTTCTAGTAATGATTATGATGATATAAAAACCAAACTACTCTACCGATTTTGATAAAATTTATAGGAATTCAGAAGTATTACCTACCAAACGAATCATCTAAATCAGTTCATAATTGGCGGAGTAGTCGCGTAACAATATAATACAAAAAACAAAGAAAAAAAACATACAGTCGAATTGAGAACCTCCTTTTTTGAAGTCGCTTGAAAATATAATAGAAGAAATCCGCTATAACTTTTATACTAAGCTATAAAATCAAACTTACTGGTGAAGAACACGCTGGTTGTTAGGTAGATCATGGCCACATCATTTGCCAAAGTGCTGGGTGTCCACTGCTGGTGCATGACCACGCTGGAGGTGGTGATCCTGGTGCCTCCGCTGAACAGGTACTGCGAGCCGAGGACCACTTGGAACTGCCACGCCTGGTTGCGGCCGTCGAACCAACAATGCGCAGCGGTAACAAGCCGGGTGGAACTCAGGAGGGAAGAGCCGCAAACTGAGTTCCCGGCGATACCCACCAAACTGATGATTAGACCAGCCTGGAAGAAGTGTAGAACAATCATTTAAGTATTTAGATTCTCGCAAAACATTATATTCTTTGGGGGCATGCGGATTATGGGGATTTTCCATAATCCGCACGCTTGACTTTGAAGACCCGTCCTCCGGTGATTCTGGATGCAGTTTTAGAACATACCCAGGACCATTTCCAGTGGTTCTGGCTGATGATCATTGGGAGAATCTTGTAAATTACGCATGTAGCGGTTCGGAAGAATGATTAACGTGTGCGCCCATTTTTTATTACCTATAAGTAATAGCTTGATAAATAAACAAGTCATTTTAACGCTTTAGTTAGTAGGTATATCTAAAGCCTCGATTAATTATTATTTCTGTCTCAAGCTATTTACATTAAATTGTTCGTTGTATAGTATATATTTAATACTATCCAGTACTATTATAGCTACACTACTATCTATTTTTACTTCTTCCGTCTTTTTACGTCCATTGTTTTAACATATGTTTACCTTCGGTTATACGTACCAAATTATTGTCAAATCTGACGATGCATTCCTATAATTTTTTTTGTACCTGTGCGTCAAATGGAATTTAGCAGTTCTGTTTGATAACTCACCAGATAAGGATGTGCGTTAACCGGGGCGATGGCACCGCCTACGATCCTGTCATCAACTCTGCCCGACGACCGAGCAGCGATCTCTTCTTCCGCTGCCTTAATCCTCGCGGCTTCCGGGATGCCCACGGCTTCATGGTAGCCTTTCTGCACATCCTGGAAACCTGTCGCGACAGCGACCAACAGTAGACCTACCACAACCACGCGCATTTTGTTCACAAAGAAAACCATCTAATGAAGTCATAATTCGACTTATATACCTTTTATGACAACTTTATCAATTTAAATCTTGCGGTGGCACTTCGATTTTGATTTAATCCACGGATGATTAGTGTGTGTTAGATAAAATTTAATCTACCCTGAACCGATTCATGCAATCGTAACGATAAATTGATTAAAAAAAGTACTGTTTTCATTCTCGTACTGGCCATTTTCCGGTGTTTTTTGTTTTAATCTATTGCATATGATAATAAGTACCTACATGTCTGCACATTAATTAAACTAATCTACTAAGCACTAAGACTTTGAATGGGCTTACTACATATTTACTAGTGGTTTTGTAAACAGTAGACCTCGCGAACACAAAAAACAGTTTGTTAAGTCTATATGTTTAAGTTTTCTTAATATCTTGTGTTAGACTTTTTTTTTGTATAAGCGTAGATATGTTATGTTTTTGACACTATTCAGGTTCTACAATTACATAGACTTAGATTTTTGCTTTCATGTATTGCATCCGAAAACAGAGATTGTTCGCTGCGACAATATTAACTAGACGATTTGGCTCATATGTAGTCGAAATAATTTTTTAGAATTACCAAATACAGAATTGAGTAGGTAAAACTTGGAATTGAATAGGTACCAAATATTAATCAAAATTGGACAGTAAGGTAGTTGCCTCTATGTTGGTGCTGGCAACCCAGAGAAGCTCATTAATGGCTTCAGAGAACAATCTAAAATCAATATCTTGCAACCTGATGATTAGGCCATCGTCATCAGCCACAAAACGTCCACTGCTGGACGAAGGCCTCCCCCTTAATAGGGTGAGGTGATTAGGCCATACCTACCTTTAAATACTACCACGCGCCAAAGAGCTCAGTGCGGGATGGTGCATTCGAGGACTCAGTAAAATTTCTACTCCGGCCATAATAATGCAAGTTTGTATTATTCACGATGGTCTTCCATCAACTCACTCTCGCTAACCAACCTCATTACACTCTATATAAATAACATAATTTTATTGAATCATCATCATCATCCACCAGACGTCTACTGCTGAAAAGACTTGGACTACTTGGCCTATACCTAAGACCGCCACACTGTAGAACAAACTGCCATTTGCACCCACCGAATTTTCTTAATAATTGATTTTGCTGTTATGGCCATATTGTGTGCCATGTTTTACGTAAGAGATTTACGAAGGGAATAGAGAATTTAAAAAAAGAGTACGTACATAAAATACTTATATTTTGAAAGTGTCCATAGGCACAGCACTTAACAATATAATTAAATCTTAGAAAAATCGCAAATTAAAGATTAAAACAGGTGTTGTTGGATGAAGTTCATGAAACTAGTGACCCTGGCAAAGGCGGAGGGGAATCCTAGTTGGCAACCGTTGGAGGCGACGAATGAGCTCACACCGATCTGCAAATAGAAGAAATTATTGATTTAAGCTTCTATCAATAGGATCGAAGGATCGAAAGATTTAAACGGAAGTAAACTATTATATAGAGCTAGATAGACGAGCTGGCACACTACTACACTACTACGATTCTGGCACTGCTACTGTTAGCCCCAGGCGAACGTCTTGGTCGTCTCGTCAGTTGTTTGTATAAAAAAATAAGCTGATTAAGGTTTAAAGAAGAACAATGGGGAAGATTTTTGACTAAATGCAAGTTTTGTAAGTATGTGGCTTTCGAACGATATCGTTAGAAAATTGAGTCCTTTTCGAATGCGAAAACCATACGCAAATGATTTAAAAAAACGAAGCCCCCGAACTCCTGCAATTTTCAAAGGTGTACTGGGCTACGAAGTTTAGTAAATATATTAATTTGTTATTTTGGTCGTAAATAGCTCTGAATTTACTTATTAGCCACAGAATAAATCTTAAAAATTTAGTTTAACATAAAAAATACAAATTAAGTAAAAGGTCAAAATAGAAGGTATAAGACAAGGTCAATTAAAGAAGACTAAAAAGAATAGGTGTGATAATGGTAGGAGTAGTGTAGTAACACACTAACAGTGTGAATTATCTTTACTCAATTAATTCTGGTAAAAATGAGGATTACGAGAACTTCATTGACACTTCAGGGTTTAATTATTATTGGATTATAGTTTGCTAATAGGATGTAAACACAAAATTGTTGGCAAAGAGGTTCAAAGAATAAATAGAATGGAAAAAGTGTAGGAAAAAATGGTTCTTATCATTCTGCTGGTCTATTACTTACCAAAGTGGGCTCGCCGTTTCTAACAACGACCAATGGTCCACCGGAGTCGCCACCGCAGATGCCGACGCCACCGGCGCCGTTGGTGCAAAGAGTCGAAGCCTGGACAAACATGCTGCCGAAGACAGCTTGGCACTGAGCCACGGTGATCACTTGTACGTTCACTTGGCTCACCATTGTGTTTATGGTAACACCAGCTTGAGCTAAAATGAATTAATTTGTTATCAAAAAAGTTTCGGTTTCTTCTAGGCAAACGTGCTCCATCGTAAACCGCATCAGGCAAGCTATCAGTCAAACGCAAGCATACCAATTTAAAAAAAAAACAGATTAAAGAACAGCACTCACCGTCGCTGGTTTTTCCATATCCTGCAGCAGTAGACCATTGCCCAGCAAAACTGTTGAATATATCCGATCCACTGGGCAGAGCTATAGGCTGGATGCTATCTAAAAGCAAAATCAACGAGAACATAATTAAATCATCATTGAACATAATTTTTTATTGAAAGTTGCCAACGAACTAACTGTATTGTTTGAATCGTTATACTTGAAAGAGCATGTATGTATATTTAAGTATCCATATTTTACTTCAAGAGAATGTATTTGAAAAAACAATTTTTACATCATATGCGTATGTAGTAGGTCAAGTTGCAATTTCTTTGAAAATTAAATTTCTTAACACACTTTTTTACACCAAATCCTCAGGCTTACGACGCTAACCTTGATAAAATGGAAAACAAGATGAAAGCCAATTTGTTCTCTCCACAGAAAAATAACAACAAGTTATTTTTCACAGAAAAATAACAACAAGTTATTTTTCACAGAAAAATTACAACAAGTTATTTTTCACAGAAAAATAACAACAAGTTATTTTTCACAGAAAAATTACAACAAGTTATTTTGCACAGAAAAATAACAACAAGTTATTTTTCACAGAAAAATAACAACAAGTTATTTTTCACAGAAAAATTACAACAAGTTATTTTGCACAGAAAAATAACAACAAGTTATTTTTCACAGAAAAATAACAACAAGTTATTTTTCTGTTAGTTCCCTCCGCGTGCTAGGACTGTAGGTGTTCTAGACTCGGAATGTTAGAAATAATTGTGGCTCCATCCCTACATCTAAAGAGGTAAGGGAGAACGATAACGTTGTGTGACCCATATTGTCGTTGTCATTGTAGGCAGATGACATTATCCAGCTGTCCTGAGAAAAGCCGAAGCACAGTGCTGAATTACATTGAAAGTTCTGGAGCTTCTAGGCAGGCTTCTGAGTAAGTTTGGCGAGTACAATCCCACACAGCCCCAACGCCATATCATCGTCATCCAGAAAACGTCCACGAAGGACGAAAGCCTCCCTCTTTAATAGGGAGGGGGTTGCCATTTAATTATTTATTTTGGCACGCAAAACAGAATATAATCAATACATTTCAAAGCAAAAATAAGAATAGGTACAGAGCTAGACTATATTCCTAAGCATGTGTACACAACATGATCAAGATAAAGCAGCATGTAAACAATGGTTAATGTTAAGTAATCAAAAACGTTGAAAGTTACTAAAAATCAAAGAAAGCTACACAAAGTTGAGAATAATTCAGTGTTGTAGTTTTTGTAAAATTGCCAATACATCATGTTTAAATTTCGGTAACTTGAAGTCAAATACATCAATGCAATTGTGATGGTCCACTAAGATATCATTATATTGGCGACACATCCTGACCACAGGATTGTAGTAGGAAGTATTGTTTGTATAAACCTTTAATGAGAAAATATCCCCATTATCCTTGGGTATCGCAGAACGATCACCACCGTTAGCCGAGAGGACGCCGCTGCCCACCCTCCGGTGGTTCTGGGTGCAGTTTTAGGACATACCCACGTCCAACACCCTATGGCATCTTTTAAAAGTGTCTCCCTAGTCAGCAAAAAAGACTTGCAGCTGCGTTTACCCACAATCCACACATATATTCCCAAATAAACGAGGAGAAACGAAACAGACACTCACTGGAAAAAGTCACGCTGGTTGGTAGATAGATTATGGCTACATCGTTTGCCAATGAGCTGGGTGTCCACTGCTGGTGCATGACCACGCTGGAGGTGGTGATCCTGGTGCCTCCGCTGAACAGAAACTGCGAGCCGAGGACCACTTGGAACTGCCACGCCTGGTTGCGGCCGTCGAACCAACAATGCGCAGCGGTAACCAGCCGGGTGGCGCTCACGAGGGAAGAGCCGCAAACTGAGTTTCCGGCGATACCCACCAAACTGATGATTAGACCGCCCTAAAGAGAAAACAATAAATAAATTCAACTCTATTTACAGATATCATAAGTGACGAGTAAAGATTGATCTGGTTGGAAAGTGATTACTTTTTATGCATATAAGCTGACCAACGCTTTAAAAAAAACTCCTAAAATATGCAGGTGCCTTATCCTTATCTTCGACTAATCTGTGACATTGATTTATAAAATATTTTATATACATATACTTACACCTACATAGGCTAAGTTTTCTTAATTAAATAAATATTGTAATAAATGCGTTTCAATGGTATATAATACTGGAATTAGGTCAACCCTAGAGGGGAGTTTGAGTCAAATCCACCAAGTTGGCCTAGTCCGTGAGTCCTCGAAAAGTTCGTGATATTAAACGCCGTATAACAAAAAGGTACAACAATACTGAAGGGTATGGTATGTACTCATCATTATGAACCACTTTTACTATGGGCCAACCCAGAAATCCCGAACAAAATATCAGCAGTTCCACACATTTTATCCAAGGTCAATGAACTTTTTGTATGGATCAGCTGGTATTTTTTTTGGGATTTCAAGGTTTTCTCCAGTCTTTTCTTTGTCTTTCATCAGTCATCATCATTCAGTATTATAGAATCTTTTTGTTACACGTTGTATAAATTCCAAGAGTTCAATGGTAAGGCCTTGGGATTGAAGGTAGTGCGGTCTCCAAATTACGATATGATATGACGATGTGGCCTTGGGCCACAAAAATATTAAAATATTATTAAATTTCATTGTTATTTTCTTTAAAAAAAAACTGTGCATTTACCAGATACGGATGTGCGTTAACTGGGGCGATGGCACCGCCTACGATCCTGTCATCAGCTCTGCTCGACGGCCGAGCAGCGATCTCGTCTTCCGCTGCCTTAATCCTCGCGGCTTCCGGGATGCCCACGGCTTCATGGTAGCCTTTCTGCACATCCTGGAAACCCGCCGCGACAGCGACCAATAGTAGACCTACCACAACCACGCGCATTTTGTTCACAATGAAAACCATCTAATTAAATCATAATTCGATTTATATACCTTCTGTGTTATCGAAAAAATCTGCTGTGGTATTTCGATTTTGATTTATAATCCGCTAATGATTGATGTTATGTTTAATAAAATTAAATCAGTGTTTGTGAATCGTAGGGTAAATTTATACCCTAATTGCTCGATGATATCATTTTTCATTCATTTTGATAGAACTCAGGTTCCGTAGTAAATAAATTAAGATAGGGTAAAACCCGGATAGTTGCCACACTTTTTGAAATCACTTTATATCTCTCAGTACAAAAAGCAAAATGTTTTCTTGTAAATATTATGGCAGGTACTTTGTTTTTTTATCTACCATTTTATGAAAAGTAAAAAACATTAACTTTGATATTTCCAGAGTAGGTACCTATTTGCGATTTTTTTGCATTTTGAACCATATCTACTTATCCCATGTAGAGGATAATTGCCTAACCCATATAAATTACGATTTAGTCCGGCTTCTTAGCATGAAATACTATCCCATCCGGCAGAAAGCATGAGATTTGGCATGCTTGTATCTTTTATAAATGTGCTTTAATGTAGAAGGAGAAACACGTCGAGAATTGATGGTTTCGCACACATGGGTCAAATTCCAATCGAAAGTATGAAGCCGTTGAATATGCAAACGTTGGGTTATCTGTTTTTTTCATTTCGAAACTAACTATGGGTTGGCAGGTATTAAACATGTAATATGTTGATACTAGCTATTTTCATTCATTTGTTTATTAAATAAATCGTATATGATAAATATCTGAAATATGATATGATATGAGTCTTATATCAGAGGGGTGAAGGTCGTTGTTCATCGAATCTTAGACTAAGTATTTATTTTTAAGTCATATTGATGAAAATGTGTACCTAATTGGATAGACTTTTAAAAACAATACAATAATATATTTTGCCAGGGTTGATGATCTAAAGGGGTGAAAATAGGAAGGAAAAAAACAAAGTTTACAAACTATAGGTTATTTAATTACCTTTAGGAAACAGTACTTTGAAATTCAGTAATAATAGGAACACGGTAAGTACAAAACCGGATGGTACAAACGGTGACGTTAAAACGAATAATCTAGATTATGTACAACAGGCTACACGAAAATACCCCATGACTATTCTATGATTCTTTTAGTTTGTTAATTCGAAAGGTATTGTGTGAACGAGAATTTCTAATAATAATTCCAGTAGCATCCAATCACAAAATCAAATTGCAAGTTTTAAAATTTTTGGAATACAAAATGCTAATACAAAATAGGTTTTTGTTTCATAAACATAATATGAACAAAGAATTTGAACAAACCTGCCTGCAGCTTTAGCGCTAGCTGTGTTGCAGCAGACAGTGTCTTCCCAGAATATGAGATAACGATAAAAATGTAACTAAGTAATACAGCTGAAAATGGTATAGTTAAGTGAGTGTGTGTGGGGGGTGTGTTGTTGTGAGTGAGTGTGTGTGTGTATGTATGTGTGTATATTGTAACCTCCCCCAGATATATTATTTTTTTTTCCGTTTTATTTATTTAATTTAAACATTATAATTTATTTATTTTTGATTTTATTTAATATTGATTTTAAATTCTTATACTTATTTAATTTAATATTTACTTAGTTATTTTGAATATTTATACTATGTTTAATAATTAGTTTTCCTATCTGTAACTTCAGTTTCATTTACTATGTACTACTTATATAAATACTAGTTCTAATACCTATTTATTATTTTACACATATGAATTGGCCAAGTGATCGTCTCCCAAGTAGCAAAATGATGACTATGACGGATATATGACGTCTTTTTAAGGTCATTTTAAGGTCGGTACGATTTTCGTCGTTACGTACGTCATTATGACGTCATAATTAAATCATTTTTAGGACGTCTAAAACTCGTCGTATAATGTACGTCATTATGACGTCATAATTAAGTCATTTTTACGACGTCCTTACTCGTCGTATGAAGTACGTTATTATGACGTCATATTTAGTCATTTTTAGGACGTCTAAAACTCTTCATATAATGTACGTCACTATGACGTCATAATTAAATCATTTTTAGGACGTCTTAAACTCGTCGTATAATGTACGTCATTATGTCGTCATAAATAAGTCATTTTTAAGACGTCCTTACTCGTCGTATGGTGTACGTCATTATGACGTCATATTTAGTCATTTTTAGGACGTCTAAATCTCGTCATTTAATGTACGACATTATGACGTCATAATTAATTCATTTTTAGGACGTCTTAAACTCGTCGTATAATGTACGTAAATATGACGTCATAATTAGGTCATTTTTACGACGTCCATACTCGTCGTATGATGTACGTTATCATGACGTCATATTTAGTCATTTTTAGGACGTCTAAAACTCGTTGTATGGTGTACGTCATTATGACTTCATATTTAGTCATTTTTAGGACGTCTAAAACTCGTCGTATGGTGTACGTCATTATGACGTCATAATTAAATCATTAAAAATTATGTTCTTTACTCGTTGTGTGATCTACGTTATTGTGACGTCATATTTAGTAATTTTTAGTACGTCTTAGACTCGTCATACAATGTACGTTATTATGACGTCATAATTAATTCATTTTTACGACGTCTTATACTCGTCCTAGGACGTACGTCATTATGACGTCATAATTAAATAATTTTTAAGACGTCCTAAACTCGTCGTGTGATCTACGTTATTATGACGTCATATTTAGTAATTTTTAGGACGTATTACACTCGTCATACGATGTACTTTATTATGACGTCATTATAAATTCATTTTTATGACGTCTTATACTCGTCCTAAGATGTACGTTATAATGACATCATATCATAGTCTTACATTCGTCGTGTTATGTAGGTACTTTAGGTACGACTTACCACCAATGGATTCTGGGGGGTGGGAGGCAGTATGGGGAGGGGTAGACATAGAAGGGGAACTTGCGGAATCCCCCCCTCTCCGGGATATGTAACCTAACTTTCCCAGAAGCTTAAATTTGATCGTCAAACAAATTGGAGGGGGGAAGGGTGGAAACTTAACACTATATTTGATTTAACTCAAGTCAGGATGCTCTGAGTCGGATCTGTCTGATCATTTTGAATCTAACCAACTCAAATTTGACTACGGGTGGGCTCCCGCCAGAAGCTCTTGCGGTCGCCCCTGAGCTTCTGGCTCCCAGCACTTTTTATATACGCTCTAAGAGGGAAGGGACCACAAGCCTAGGTGGATTCGGGGTGCTCTAATTCGGATCTGTCACTCATTTCGAACCTAACCAACTGAAGTTGGGGTGCTCTGATTTGGATCTGTCACCCATTTCGACCCTAACCAACTCATGTCGGGGCGCTCTGATTCAGATTTGTCACCCATTTCTACAAATCAAACAAAAATCAAACGATTTAAAAAAAGTAATCAATAATAGTTTCACAAAACTTGAGAATTTATTGCAGAAAGCTGCAGTGGCCGAAGGGTATGTTTTGTGCCCAAGAACAAAAAAGAGTTTTGGCGGGAACACGGAAAAATCATGTCGTTGCATTCTATTATTTTCTTAAACTTGTGTTTTTTCGCGAATTAATGATTTAGAATGGTGGTGTTTTATTCATTGAGTGTTGAATTACATGCACGAGTGTGGGCAAGTGATATAATGTGGTGAAACATGTCTTTTCGTGTTGTTTTCATTACTCTGTAGAAGCTCATAGTAAAGTCGCCACAACTTTACTAGGGCATGACTTGGACTCGACTATGACTGATTTCGTGTGTCTGACTGTGATTTAATGACATATTTGACTTGATTATAATAAAAGAAACTTGCAAATTCATAAACATGACACTGGCAGAATGCACAACGTGCGATGCCAATAAATAAGGGGGAAAAAAAAGAACAAAAAAAAAGACGACAGCTGACGTTATCCCAAAATGGCGTCAAGTTTCATTTCACAAGTTTACACATATCAGAAATACTTTGTCCGCTTAAGATTGTAAATTGTGTCTGTATAAATAAAATAAACTTAAAGAAAACCTTTTTTTATGTAAATAATGGAGTTTTAGTGTATAAACAACAAACATTTACCAAAACAGTAGCTTATTTTAACTTTTTACGATTTACGACATTTGCTCAGTTTGGTAGAGAGTAAAACGAAACGTTATAGTGGTACAAAACTGTCAAAACCTATGGTGATTTTCCCAATTTTCAAATTCAAATAATTATTTTACAATAAGTATTTGTTTGCGCAACTTGAAACTTTGCAAAAGGCCTTCATATTCATATAATAAGACTATTCTGTAAAAAAATATGATCCCCCAACTCGATTGGCGGTGAATCGAAGTTGATCGATGTGAAGTGAACAGACAAGGAAGCGTCACCTGACGACAAATGGAAAGCAAAGAGATATTAAAATGATGGAAACATAATGGGATCGAAATAATTTTGTGTGAAACTGGTTAGTATTTCTTTCATTTTTGTTTATGAGCCCAATACGATTGGGCTTGCAATTTTGACACCCACTGTATCGAGACTGCTAAGAACCGATAAGTAACTTTGTCCCACTAGGATTTTTCCTGCATTGGGCATGCTGTGGAACAATCACAACACAGCGACAAACTTCACGATTGCCTAGTTAATTATACGAACCGTAGTGTAAACAGAGGCAGTAACTACTTGGCCAAGACATCAAATTATTAATCTGCAGTGCTAGCTTCCATATTAAAATTTCTATCTTATCATAGGTGCATGTTTAACATTGCGTTGCTGGTCCAATAGTTCACTTCAATTGCATTAGGTATTATAGACTGTTGAATGAACTTATGCTTTAACTGTGAAGGAAACCATTGTAAAGGAAATGTGGATGTTGGAGTCCTTCAAAGACATTTAAAGTCCCTGACTATGCCAGCTTGGAGGATTGTGGCCTAAGCCTGAGGCTCCATACCAATGCCCAGCAATGGGATATGCGAGTGTGGTTGAAGCGAATGGAGTTATGTATTGTGTTTACATTTTTGATACCTATGTAATAAGGGTCTTACAATTTGAACTATGCTATGCCAACAATGTGCAGTAGAACACAAGTACAGTAGAATTTGGATATAAAGACTTAACGTTTTTTTACTGCTTTTAGCAATCACGATGTAGACTCTTGTTTGGTTTCATAGTGAGTTTACTAGGGAAGCATATCTGTTTAGTACGACTCCAATTTGAGCGACCAACTGCTTATAGTGACCTATTTTTGATAATTTGTCCGGTTAGAACAACATGCAGTGTTTTGTTAACAAAACCTACGCTCCGCTACGTCGCCGCTCCGCAAACCGGCTTCTACCCTCATGCTTATACCTAACCTTTTAAGAAATATTTTGTCTAATTTTAGAGTCTGTGAAGAGCTCAGGCGTAGGAGCAACCGACAAGGAAACTGAAGACAGCATACAAAATTGGTTTAAACATGCATCAGAAATACTTAATAAGTAAGCTTAGATAAGTACATCATTTTTCTTTTGAGTTTTTTGGCACGATTCACTATGTCAAAAAAATTCAATACATATGTAAAGTATTCATCTGGTTCGTGCCTATGATTGTTATTAAATCCAAAAAAGGCCCAAATCGTACCCAGGGTCTGGCACAAAAGATTTTAATGCAGGTTGTAGTTTAGTTTAGTACGGTCGTACTTTTGCTGTGCTTTGTTGTATGTGTGTTTAATGTGATTTTGTGGTTTTTGTTATGCGTGCTATAGAACATAGAGGTATACTTGATCTACTTATTTAATTTTTTTATAAGCTTTGACCGCCTTCATCTGTATGACATTTTGCGCCGTTCCTGGGTTTTTTTCTACGGGATTTGGGTCATGTCCTTTGTATGTTAAAATCGTGATAAAGTGGCAAATAACTAAACATTTTTTTTTTGAGGTTGTAAAACATAAAATCGTACAAATGTTTGTATAGACTGATATAGGTAAGATAAAAATTTACTGAATAGTTTTATATAGTTACAACGATCTTTGTGTAGTTACCGGCTTATGAATAACCCAAATAGGGTAGATGACTGATGTTGATATCATTGAAACCTATTAGCTTTGATGAAGAAATTAAGTAAATACAGTATGTTTATTGAAAAAATAATTTAAATCGGTTAATAATGTTCTGATATATGAGCGTTTAAAGTTTTTGTTAGAGACCACTCTGTCCCTTTCCCACAAAACAAAAAATGACGTCACGCCTTACTTGTCAGAATAGAATTTATATGGCGTACTAATAAGTGACGTCACGATTTGCTGTTTCGCCTCTCTGTCTAGCATTATATTAAAATGCTTATAAGTTGCTTATTTTTGATCAGATTTTAATTTTCTTTTCATTAATCAGCTATATTTAACGGCCACATTTTAATAGGACAATAAAAAAAACCAGTCATCTAGCCTATTGACTAAGTAGATAAAAATACTATCGCATTGACACGTTAACCTGAAACGTCATTCAAAAACATTAAAACAAACGGTTTCCTGCCTTTTGACCACAACTTGTATGAGGATAAGCAATGATGCAGCCTAAAATAAAAGCATGTTTGTCTATTGTATGTATAAATGATATTTTACTATAACTGAACTATGTATTATGTGATCATTTTGCAATGTTATTTTTATCGGCTGATTTAGTCTGCAGTAAAAAAAGGTATAATGATATATTATAAAACTTAAAACAACACATTTTTTTTAAATACATTTTTAAGTATTGGTATCTAACAAATTTTGTAAATGATAATTGAAATTTATTGCAACTTGATTAAGTACTCTAAAATAAATGGACATTATCTAATTGTATATAAATGTTTTTTTTTATTCCATAATAGCAAGCCTACCTTTACAGAGTGTTCGGATAAGCGACGGACCTCTTTAGAGGGTCATTGTACTCATCATTATGAATAACTTTTATTATGGACCAACTATGAATTTACGAAAAAAACAGCTGTTTACATTGTACATTCATAATGATGAGTAGACTATGACCTCTCAAAGTAAGTATGTCCATCCGAATACCCTGTATTGTTAGATCTCAAGACGACTACGTCTATGGAACCACTTTTAGGAACGTCATAGAGACGACATACAACGACGTCCTATTGACGATTAGGGATGACGTATATAAAACGTCTTAAAGGCGATGAAAGCAGACGTCATCAATCCGTCTTCTAGAGACGTCGTCAACACGTCATGTAAAGACGTCCTGTTGACGATCAGGGATGACGTATATAGAACGTATTTTGGAAACGTCTTAAAGACTATGCAGGCTGACGTCGTCAGTCCGTCTTCTAAAGACGTCCTTAAGACGATCAGGTATGACGTACATAGAACGTATTTTAGAAACGTCTTAAAGACTAAGCAAAGAGACGTCGTCAGTCCGTCTTCTAAAGACGTTGTCAGTCAGTCATCTGAAGACGTCCTGTTGACGATCAGAGATGACGTCTTGAGGCTGTGACAAATGTACGTCATTTTCCGGTATTAAAAGACGTCGTAATATGACGTCAACACGTCGCGAAATGACTAAATTTAGACGTCATTGTGACGTCGATTTGCTACCTGGGCTTAGGAGGACTCTACGTTGTGAACCATGATAACCCGAGATAGATTTGAGATGAGCCTAGGATTACCTACCCCTAACTATTCTAGAGTTAACTCAACCCTTGTTTTTAACTTAAAAATGTAATAACGCCTGAATCAACATATCTATCACACAAATACTAACATTGCCATCGTTAAAGAGAAAGGTTATCAAACAATTGTAGTAAGCTTATGTACAGTACATACAAATATTAGTTTCATTTATAATACATAAGATATAGCAGTTGTTTCCTACGCCTTGCGGTTTAGTACATAACTTATTCTGAATAATCAATAGGTACATAGACGATGCAATACCTAGTTATTTATTATCCTACTCAACTTTCTAATACGGACCTACTTCCACTTATATAGGGTAAATAAATAAACATAGGGAAAACTATCTTGAAATTGGAACTTTATAAAATTATATGAATAAATTATTTATTAATTACTTATTGAAATGTACGGATCATGTACGGATTAAAAATTGAAATAAAATAAAAGCTATGTACATGATAGAAATAGTGGCTCAGGTTAGGCGCCCCGCCCCGCACCATAACAATAGGATTCTTCCTTGCAGGTCATCCTCCTTCCACTTTAATGAAGTTCGCAAGACTTCATTTAATGGGGGGATTTTAATTACTTTAATAAGTTTCGATTCATGTCAGTCTCATAGAGAAATTAAACTCTATCTACGTTATAGTCAGTCTGGTCTGTTAGCAAGGGACAAGAGGACATATTCCCTAAGTCTCGTAGTCTGTTTGTTCAGGAATAAGTATTCTAACCCCAACGGCAAGTGGTCAACCGTGGGTTGTTCGCCTGCAAGTTTTAGTCGGGGCTCTCCCGATCCCTAATCTGGGAATCAAGAGAGTCCCTATAGGCGCATTGACCTACCTAGCCTACAGAAAAGTAGCTAAAGAACTAGTCAGTAAGTCTGTGGTTGTATCAGTAAGTATGTCCCTACCTACCTATGAAATTCTCTTGCTCCTGATCATAGAATCAAAAGAATCTCTAAAAGCTAAACAGAAGATGGAAGGCCAGGTTTTACCATATCCTGAACGCTTCATTAGATAAATCTCATCTTAGTTAATGAGCAACAATCTAGTTAGATAATTTAAGAATCCAATTAGGTATGTAATTACATTATGTAAAATTATGCCGGTAGGTAAGTATTCTCTATTATTGTCAGTTTCTCCTCTTTTAGTAAGAGAAAACATAACATGGCACGGCTATGCTTGGCCAAAGAAAACACTAAAACCAAAGACAAATATACATGTCACAAGTTAAAACTATGGCTTCCAAATTGCCATCATTAAAATTTGATTTAGTATAATTATTATGCAAAGTTCACAAACTTAACGAGATTTATCTACTAAACCATAAGATTAACAAATCCAATTCCAGCTTGAATGGAATTTTACTCTCTCCGAAGAAACCTGAAATAAAGTTTCCCTAACATCCCTATATCTCGGCGATCGAATACATTCGCATTCAGTTGAAAATATTGGATCGGCGAGATTACCCTACCGATCTATCCTACACCTTTAATAGGGCCCTAATCTTTCTAGAAATTATAATCCCCAGGCAAGCAAGAGACACGCGAGTCTCGTATTTAATTTTAACCCAAACTAATACGGGGTATTATCTAGATGCCAGCATCTAGATGTGCAAATACCCTTCTAACACTACACTGAACTATTCCTGACGGCGGTCAACCCGTAAAAGACTTAAGACCCCTAACATCCCTACGGGAGTCACTTCCAAGTAGGAACTGCCTTATAACACAAAGAACAGCCCTGGAACGGTTGTGAACATCCTCCTAACGTAAGACAGTCTATATGCATTCTGGAAGGCGTCTCTAAGCGTGCTTACAGCGACAACGATCCCGCTAGGGTGCAACCTGAAGTTGTCCAGGACCCAGAGGTTCTCTTAGAGCCACAATCCAAAACTCACATAAACCGGTAGCTTGGCTGTCTTTCTCTATGGGAAAGAACAAACCCTCGGTTCGCTACAAAAACCCGGGCCTAACAGATGGGGAACTTACAGGCTTTAATTAGCTCGGCGTGTAAGTTTTGCAACCATGTGCGAGTCACAATTGTCCAATTTATTGTTCACAATATGATTTTAACAACAAACTTTACACTCAAAAACTTAATCTTTGCACTTATTCCAAACTAGCGTGAAATAAATACCAGGTTTTAAGTTGAATTTTAGCAACACTGAACAGCAAATAAAAAAACATAAAATATAAATTCCCTTTGCCCACAAAATATTTAAAACAATTATTAAAGTATTTTAGAAATAAAATGAACACAAAATTAAGCAGAGATTCCCCTTTTAAAATTAATTTACAGAGCAATTGGACAAGCGTAACGACCCTACAGAAATCGGAGCACGAATCAATCCCGAATCGACGCGTACCGCCCTTTTATCAACTCTCGTTTTCTTCGCCAATCGACAAGTCGAAACATGTTTCCTAACCAGACGGTCTATCCGAGACAGGCGGGACAGGCGAGACACGCGACCCACGACAAACGAGACAGGCGGTCTATCCGAGACAGCCGGGACACGCGGGACACGCGACCCACGACAAGCGAGACAGGCGGCCTACCCGAGACAGGCGGGACAGGCGGGACACGCGACCCACGACAACCGAGACAGGCGGCCTACCCGAGACAGGCGGTACAGGCGGGACACGCGGCCCCTTTGCCCTGGATTGGTTACTAATCTCATTTGAAGATGTTAACCGCACCAATTAGATTTCCTTTCCCATTGTAACCTTAATCTTCTTACTTTCCAGTTTGTAAGAATTGCTCGTACTATTTCATAAACCCAAGAAGAGTATGCTGCGCTCCAAGTTCATACGGCTACAAGACCATGCTTTAAGGAAAGCCGTTCTCTCTTTCTCCAAATAAAACCACATCAACAGCCATAAGACGTACACTGCTGGACGAAGGCCACTCCGGGAGGTCAAATCAACCAGAATACCATCAATTGCACCGTAGAGAGTTCATAACTTTAGATAATCAAAGTTAGCCATATAATTTAAGTGATAAATGTGTCTGTAGACTAGATTATACTGGTGAACAGTTAAATATTCATTAAATCATTTCAATGTACAATCTATAGGTTTTATTTAATAAATATTAAAGGAGTTTTTCTATTTTAAATCAGCCTTCTCTTATTATCCCATTAGATCTATAACTTGTAATTTATAGACATATATTACATAAATAAGATAATGTAAGTCTGAAGCCTTGGTGTTATTGTTATTATTATTATTATAATATTGTGAATCATAACGGAGCTGCTATATTTGTTTCGTTACAATATGTGGTTGTGAGTGGGGAAAGCAAGCTAATGAATGTAAAAACACAAATAATTACATCATTAATCATCCTTTTTAAGTAGGTATCAAATAATTGATAGTAGAATTATACCGCGTAGCTGTCTATTGAAGCCGTGGACAGCGAAATATCACCTTGATAAGTGCCAACTTTTTCGTAAATTGTACTACGGAAACTTAGGTACTTATTACGAAGTCAAGTTTTTAATTTTTTAACATAAAGCTGTAAATTAATAATTTAGATAGATCGGAAGCTAATTGTTAACTTCCGTTCGTAGATTTCCTTTATATTTAGGTAGACTTACTTTACGTACCTACTTACTAATGTACTACGCGGCCGACTAGCCTTCACACTGCTCTGTCACTGGTGTGACGGTTAGGAAGAAAATTTCCTAACCATCTTATAGAATAGAATAGAATATAATATCTTTTCATCACACTTGCTCGTAAAGTAGATCTTATTACATCGCTTTTAGGCTCATAATCCAAGCTATTACACACGCGTGCTTTTTACTTTACATTACGGCACTTGTACTATAATAGGTATAACCCGGTAAAGTCAAGTTTGTACGTGACTGCAATTAGACGTACGTATACGAAGCACTCTTAATATAGCCGGGTAATACTTACAGTTTTTTTGTAATACCAACAAAGAGTTCTTATGCCGCTGAAGTAAATGTCAACCTGCGCGCGCATTACTGATTTGGGCGCCATTTTCCGCAAATGTTTGTTGACGTTTTCGCTGTGTGGTTGAATATTATAAAAAAAATATATGTTTTTTCCTCGCAAGTGTGACGAAAACAGTCGTATGGAACTCTTGTGCTATTAGTCATTACGCTCTCGGCTTCCTTATCGCGCTCGCCTGCGGCTCGCGCGCATAATACCGCCTCTAGTGTAATGACCAACATAGCACACTCGTATCATAATGTACTATTATTGTTTCACTGTGTAGGTACATAGAGATGTTACAGAGTATAATGGTATCAACAGCGTGCCCATTTCGAGCGTACAATATTAAAATAAAATTTTAGCATTTAACAATATAATAATTGTCTTATTAGTAGGTATCTAAACTCCATACACACAGTCGGTGTCTCTTACACGTTAATTATATTATATGCAATCAATTTGTGATCATTAAAATATTCTTGAACAGTATAAAAAGGTTTAGAAATTAGCCACGCCTTTAATTTCGTTTTAAATGTACCACCTCCTAATATCTTTTATGTCTAGGGGTAAACAGTTATAGATTTTAATTACCATCTTAATGTTTGTATAGCAGTATGAAGGTAAAAAAAAATATTTCCTAGTGTTCATATACTAGTGTGTAGGATAGGAATTCTGCATAACACCGTTGCAAGTTCAAAAAACTCTAAACCTAGGTTTTTTAGTGTTTCTGATGGTTCTTTCTGCTCTACAGAGTATCAACTAATTAATACAAAGTACCAGTAGATAATGAAGATTATATATATATATATATATTATATAATGTAGCTTATACAAAAAAAAATACGAAATATGTATTATTCGATCCCCAAGCCGCCTGCCAAGCGTGGGATTATGGCAACACCCCTCTATTAAAGGGGAGGCCTTCGTCCAGCAGTGGACATTTTATGGCTGATGACGTGACGTGACGTGACGTATTATTATTTGCTGTTTTTCGGTTGGAAGTGCAATGTTACCAGAGAAAATACTGGGAATAAAGAGATTTGACAGATAATATCTCAGGGTGACGAGCGCAGTGCAGTGCAGTGCGATCTACAACCGTATACCAGCTTCTATTCGGGATGCTCCTTCCACCGGGTGCTTCAAAACCAAGTTCAGAGCGTGGTTACACGAGAATTTGTTTTATGACAATGAAGCTTATTTTAAAATAAGAGATTATTAACGTATTTTTATAATTATTATTTCATTTTAGTAAGTGTTTTTTTTTGTGACTTACTTAATTAAATTTGATTTGTAACTTTTTCTATCAATAAACTATTTGTGTTTGTAATTTGTGCAGCGCAGCATGTTGTTCGCAAGTTCACTATTCTGGTACTGCTACTGTTATGGGTAGGCGTGACGCTTACCACCAGGCGAACGTCTCGCTCCCACCACACAATTCCAAAAAAATATATATAGAAAACTTTATCCAAAAAAAGTTACAAGTTTTTGCCATTGAGGAAGAAAATTATGGAGTAAACATTAATTATTAACTCGAAAACTAAAAAGTATCGTAACAACTACGCTGTATATATTGTAATGACATTATCATTGTTGTATTGAAGCCTTAATAAAAACTTTCTGATATCAATATTTTATTATGAAAACTGACGTGGTTTTGACACATTTTTGTTTTGTTTATACGGGAATACTCACGTTTAATTAAATCGGATACTCCGACTATAGTTTCGATCACATCCGGTGACCTTGAAAAAGGTAATATCAATATTATTCATAATGTGTCAAACATGGCTTGATCACGATAAGTGTGAAGAGCGTGAAAATCTAAGCACCTACATATTTTCCAATTAAGAGAGGAATCAACAAATAGAAGATCTAAGCGTTACCAAAAGATGAGAATTGAATTGAGAACAATCCTGTCATGGTTCCGCGTGCTCAACGCGCCTCTTCCATAATCTTCAGCCTCGCAGCATGATGTATCCACATCATGGTAGTTCTTCCCTATGTACACGGACGTCGTGGAAGACGCCACTAAGGCAAGGACGACCAAAAAACACGCATTTGGAACCTCTGACAAACTACACTCACTATTTAACACGTATTATTTATACTTATCTATATTATCTGTTACACTTTTGGAAATCCCGAAACAAATCTTCGTCATCACTCAAACACTCGATCTTATATAATCTTACCTACAGGATTAGTATTATCTTTGGGAAAAGAGATTACACTAGTCGGATTAATTGAATAAAGTAAATATATTTTTATCATACAATTTGGGAACAAGTTTCATAGATTTAAATCATCTTATATTACGGGAATACTATTAAATGTTTTAATAAAAGGTTAACACTTACTTAAGAATTATTTTTTAAAGCAGACATTTTTAATCGGCTTCAAAAGTGGAGGAGGTTTCAATTCGTATTTTTTTTCTTAATACTACCGTTCGGTTTAATAAAGTAAAACTAAATTGTGTCGGAATCAATAGTAATTTATTTATTTCAATTATTGTTCCAAGTCATTGCACTTGACCAATGAGCACGAATCACGAAGTCTCAGTGCATAGTCACGTTTTTTGTCGGCGCAGAAGGAAAGCAGGCTTACGGCACGGGTTTATAGTTTAATAAGTATCGTTGCATAATAAAATGGACCCGCCCCGGCGCTGATGGCAAAACGCGCGCAGTGCGCTGGCGCTTCTCGAACGCATAGCAAACCGCGCTATACCAAAAGCATTGTACAGTTTTACCCGGGTCATCAGCGCAATTAGGAGCCGCGCTTACCGACAGCGCCAGCGACAAGCGTGATTATGCAACCACTCTTTTATATCCGACGTGTGTGTCCCTGAGTTCTGTCCCGTCCAGCAGCTGGGTGGGTTACCACATGTACTGCATGATAAAGCTATAGAAGCTGGTGACCCTGGCGAAGCCTGAAGGGTGGGATCCCTGACACGCGTTGTTAGCTGCAAACGAGCTCACGCCCACCTGAAGAGAAATTGAGTATTATAATTTAACACGTATTTACTCTTGTATTTGCATCCACCGGCTCCCGCGAGTTTTCGCCCCGGATCATGGTGGAACAGGCGAGTGTTTTCCGATCCCCCAGGGGACCGTGGTGGCATAGCGGGTGCTTTTCGATCCCCTGGGGAATTGAAATGGGGGATTCAAGTGGAACGCGCGACATTGTCGTCGGTGGATGCAAATGACAGGTTGTCGTACAGTGAGGAGGCGGTGTAAGGGGGAGGCCTTCAGCAGTGGACGTCTGGGCTGATGATGATGATGAATCTTGTATTGTTAAAGATGGAATGGCATCAACAACAGGGCCATAACTATAGGCAATAACTAGGTCTGAAACTGACCATGACCTTATGAACAAATCAATCGCTCTAACGTGTTTTATTTATTTATTAAAAAGCAGATTTTATTCGCGATTTTAGGATTGGTCGTATACTAAATGTTGTTCACTGTGATGAGTGCATTGACCTCCTTTCATCTTAGTAATTCCGATACGCGTAGCCGAGCAAGGAGAGAGAGCTAGATCCTCCAAACGTGCAAGTATATGATATAACTTACGTGATTTTCATTGGATGTGTCATACTTCATAGATAGTCCCATATACATTTTATCGAAATCAGTTCAGTAGTTTGGTTTTTTAAATCAAAGTAACTAGGAAAATATGTAATCCAGATAAAATTGCAGTTTTTTTAAAAAGAATTATTGCTTAGGGCTTAGATATGTGACTAGGATAGAAGCAAAAAACGCATGATTTGACGCTGCTTTTAGTTGTATACATGGAACAGACAGTGTAAAATATATTGATAACACCTTCCAATTAAAGATTATAAGTTAATCCGTAATTGTCGAAGGATGTGATAAGACTTTATTTATTAATTGTAATAATATTAATCACGCTTTTTGCGTTGTTATTGTAGTCGATGTAGTGCTCAAAATATTGAGCATCACAAAGGCCCGTACTGTGACACCTTATAGGGATGCCGTCGTCCAACATAGTGGACGTTTTCTGGCTGTTGGTGATTGGCTAATATCTTACCAGAGTAGGTATTCCGTTCCTGTGGATGACCAGAGGGCCTCCCGAGTCCCCTCCGCAGATGCCCACACCTCCGAGGCCACTGGTGCAGATCGTGAACGACTGCACGAAAGGCCAGACCTGGTTGTATATACGAGCGCATTCCGCTTCTGTAATCACTTGGACGTTCACTTGGCTGACCACCGTAGCTATCGATACTCCGACTTGAGCTGGAAAAGATATTTATAGTTAACATAACCATAGAGTGGGATTGCAAAGCTTCGAGTTGATTAATTGTTTTCCTCATCATCAGCCCGGAGACGTCCACTGCTGTACAAAGGCCTCTTCCCTTAGACCGCCACACTGTACGACAATCTGCCATTTGCACAGCCCAGATCTACGATTTTTTCGGGGCAGAATCTTGATTGTAGCGCCCCCGTCTCTTAAGCGTTTGAGATAAGTTACTTGAAAAACTCAAAAATAGGTGTAATCATTTTTTGAATTTTTTCGTGAAAATAAATGTTCTTCAAAAAAATATTAGTAGGACCTAAAACATTTTCTGTTCCAAAAAATGTTTGGTCATTACGTAGAATCGGGAATACAAACTTATTTTTGAGTTTGGAAAAAATTGCTTCACTTGTGCGCTTTGCATGTGCTTTGTGCGCTTTGTGCTTTGTGCGCCCCCTTGAAACTGCCGCCCGGGACGGGTTGCAAACCCCCCTTAGATTCGAGGCTGCATTTGCATCCCCCGGATGCCCGCGACTTTCACAATGTCGTCGGCCCTACCCATATGCCCTACCTATGCTGCGCCTTCCGGTTTGTGGTCGCCACTCAAGGACCTTTCTTCCCCATCGATTATCAGTTTTTCGAGCGTTGTGGCCTGCGCATTGGCACTTCAATTTGCAGACCTTTAGAACCATGTGACTTTGACTCGAACTATGCTAAATGCTACCAAAAAGGAAAATTTTAGTAGAATTCACACTGTCACATGGACAGATATCCATGTGCAATGATATTAGCTCACCATCGGTCGTCTTCCCGTACCCAGCCGCAACGGCCCACTGGCCCGCGAAGGTCTGCGACAGATCGTTGGCTGCTGGCAGTGCGATTGGCTGGATCGCAGCTGAAATTAAATACTATTAGTTAAAAACGCCAAAATTTTGTGGTGAGTATACCTATTTTTTTTATGCAAATGAGGACGAGACGATCGACAAGTTCGCCTGGTGGTAACCATCACGCCTGTCAATAACAGAGGCAGTGCCAGTCCTTGTAGCTCAATAGAGCAACTAACTAAGTAGTACCTATTAACTGGGTTAAAAAGTCTTATTAGTTTGTTTTATTTGGGCTCGGTTAGTTCAAGGAGGTATGGGGGTCTGTTACCACTACACTTACACCACTAGGCCACATAGCATAATTGTCCAGCATTGGAATTGGCCCGCACTGGAATGGCGACTAGACCATATCGACCAGGGTGGCCCAGTTTTTGTAGTGGTAGAACTCTATTGCAGAGTCCGCCTGGGGAAGTATATACCACACCTTTACCAGTTATTCAACCGCCAAGCACAGAACACTGTTCAACATAGTTAAAAAATGTTTACAACGTAGGTAATAATGTAGTAGCTGGTAAGAGGCCTATGAGGGTGGCATGGTCATGTCTGACTAAACCCTCAACAATATTAAGGAATTTAAACAAAAAACCCCGCCAAGCAGTAGTGTGTTCCAGTTTGAAGGGCAATGTTACCAGAGAAATTACTAGGTAAGAAGAGATTTAACATCTAATATCTCAGGGTGAGGAGCGCAGTGCAGTGCGGCGCAGGATTGAGTTCGCAAGTTCACAAATCTAGCACTGCTACTGTTAGTGGCAGGCGTGACGCTTACCACCAGGCGAACGTCTTGCTCGTCTCATCACTTGATGTATAAAAACAAAGTTGCGGGTGGGTGGATTCATATAGGTACGTTATTTACATAACAATTGCCGGTTTCGTCACGATGTTTGTCTTATAGTCAGTAGTATATTGACCCGTACATAAACTCCAAAGAGCTCATTGGTACGAGCCTGGGATTTAGACCCGCGACCTCGACAGCGTCAGTAATCACGTTATTACACATGCACGTAGCAAATATCCTAACAAAATAGTACCTACTGAACTTGAAACTTACAAGAAAACCAGACACTAGTAGGCAAGTTGATCATAGCCACATCGTTCCACAGCAGGCTGGGGGTGTACGCCGGGTGCATGACCACTGAGTTGGTGTTGATCCTGGTGCCTCCTTGGAACAGCATCTGCGAGCCCAGCACCACCTCGAACATCCATGCTTGCCGCGAGCCGTCAAACCAGCAGTGAGCCGCCGTTATCAGTCGGTTCGCGGAGAGGAGAGAGGCACCGCAAGCTGATATACTCGCACTGTTCGTTAGGTATATCACCAGGCCAGCCTGAAATGTGATCAGTAATGAATTTGGAGCATGATTTTTGTAGTGGTAGAACTCTATTGCAGAGTCGAACTGGCAAAAAACCAACACTATAATAATAATATATAATAATAATAAATTTATTCAATCACAAACAAAATGTACAATATCTTGGTACTAAAATTAAATTATTGGTCACGTTAGCAGCCGTGCTAGGATACCCTGTGTTACGGCTGCTAAACTACTTCTTTGCCAGCTAGTAATTTTTAATGTAGATGTTTTACATATCAACGAAAACTGTAGTTACCTAATCTACAGCCTCGAAACGTTTAGTTCTATGACTATTCCAATTATAAATTTGGCCACTCTCCGCCAATAGAAAATAGGCCCTTAGTAAATTAAGAGCTTTTGCTTTTTTTAGGGTAATGCTCACATTTTTTTGCTTATTTTGGGCAACTGTTTTAACTCATTACTTCATATTTTTCTGGTTCCTAATAAATTAATTTGTGATAGTTGCTAATTTTCCAAATAATCAAAATAAATTAAGAAGCAATGCTCAAAGGAGACAATATTCCTAAAAAAATGTTTTCGTTCTAAGTCAACTATTATTTCTTCTTTACATATTGTTTAACAAAAAGTAGGTAAGTGTACTTGCCAAGTATGGGTGTGCGTTCACAGGCGCGACTGCGCCGCCAATAATCTTGTTGTCACCTGTCCTGGAATCAAAGGAGCTGGAGGCTGCATCCTCGGTCGCCTTGATCTGCGCTGCTAGAGGAATACCGACGGCATCGTGGTAACTTCGCAGCACCGTTGAAGATGCGGACGCAACCAAGCACAACCCAACTATCGCCAGAATACGCATCGTTAAACCAATGTAACCTACTAGCAAAGGGATAATACTCTTCTGATATTTAAAGTACGGTTATCATACTCACTATCTTAGATTTTGTGGAAAATATAGGTTTTTTCTTTGTAAAATCTATTATCTTAGGTAATTATAGGTAATTATAATTATAGCTGACCCGCCCCGGCTTTGCACGCGGGGGTAAATACCCATTTTTATCAATTCAACACGTATGTGTGTAATTTTACATGTGCCTCGCGGTTCCACCCGTGTGATGAAGAAAAACGGCGAAGGATTAAAAAAAAACGCCTAGGTATATGTTATTCCGGGATATAAGCAATCTCCATTCCGAGTTTCATTAAAATCCGTTAAGACATTTTGGCATGAAGACATAACAAACATACAAAACACATATCGATAAATTCTCGGTTTTATAATATTAGTGCGATATATCTCCAAATAACTATTTTCATCACTGTACCTTCAAGAACCAAGTACTTTCCATACAAATTTTAATTCCCCCGTTTCACCCCCTTAAATGAACCCTGCAAAAAAATATTACACAAAATATTATGTATTGAATAAACTCCCCTAATATCAATTTTCATCGCGATAACTTCAAAAACAAAGACCTTTCCATAGATAGTTTCATCCCCCGTTTCAACCCCTTAAATCATCCCTGTCCAAAAATATTAAAAACATCATATTTTAATGATAATAAGAACTATGCACGTATCGTATATATATATCACTCAGGACACTCACGACAGTCAAGAGCACAAAATAACTTTGTATATTGAATTGAAATTTAACATCTCAGAATATTTTCTCAATAGCTCAAGTATTCAATTATACTTTAGTTTTTTACCATATGGTAATAATAAAGAATATTGAATTGAAATTGAATACCTATCCCAGATAATTCTACTATAGAGACAATTTTCTGAGATATTATAAGAATTGTAGAGGGGCCGTACCGTGAACCTCTTATAGCGGGACCGAATAGGTTCAGCTGCTGACACTGCGCGACCGCGAACCTTATTGCGAAGCGATAAAAATCATAGTCGCGCAGCGTCGGCAGCTGAGCGTATTCGGTCCCGGAATAAGCGTTCATGGTACGGCCCCTGATCTGCAGAACAATTGGGAGAACAATCATGAGGAACTACTAGTACAATACGAGCCCTTCAAGAAAAGGAATAAATATGGAAAACTTACTATAAAATAAGTAGTAGGTACCTACTAGCATGCAATCTATTTGTTTACTCAAATACGGTACGTCGGGAATTAAAAGCCGTCAATTTAAATGAGTAAACAATTAAACTATCTAATTTAGGGAAAACCAAATGAAGTAATTATTAGCGGATTAAAATGTTTACCGTAATTTTAATCCAGAGTTTATCTCATAATTAATGTAGACGATGATAATTCCTATTTGTGAAAGTTTTGCTTAGTTCAACAGTTGCGTCAAAAACATTTATAAAATTATAAGTAAATCGAATTATATTCGATATGAAACCCGTGGACTTGTAAGTTTTGAAAGCAAATGCTTGAGAGCCGATCTTGAGCTCATTAGGCGATAGGGTCAACTCTCTCTCGGTACGTAATACCTACTTACTACTATTATATCTGTCGTGCCACGTAGTTCTTGCCTTGTTCTAAAACAAGGCAAGAACGACGTGGTAGCTTAGGCTAAAAAGTAAGTAAGTTCGTATAGGCTGAGTGGCCAGCCCTAGTGTCAGAGTTAATGTGCCGCCCGAAGGGCCTCTGATGTGGCTGGCGGTTGTTGTTATAGAAACTAGAACAAACAACCGGGACCAACAATTTAACGTGTCATCCGACCCACGGTAGCGCTCAGAAATAAATGCCACTCACGGCTATTTAGTATTATTTAGCTTAGGCTAAAGTCGATTTTAAATTTTGATCGATCCTTCACTGCCGCCCTCGTTATTCTTTCGTTTCGTTCTTTTTTGTTATATTCGATAATCACTTATCAGCGAGAAGACGTCCACTGCTAGACGAAGGCATTCCCTTTAATAGGGAGGGTTTGATATAACCCCACGCTTGGCAGGCGACTTAGGGATCGCGGCATGCTCACCACCGCTGCTGCCCGTCCTCAGGTGGTTCTGTATGCAGTTTTAGGATATACCCAGGTCCCTGGTTATTCGATAATTCTTACTCGTATTTAGAAAAACTACACACGAAACAATCGTAGCTTGCTGTTTATACTAAATATTAAATATGAAGCGCTACGGGTGATGCGCTACGGATAATCCGCTACGAGTCGTAGAACCACGGTCTTAGAATAAAAACTAGTTCAAATATAGGTCGCGTCATGTAAAAAGAACGCTGGAAGAAAGTAGAGGGGGTGTGTTTGCGCATGTGTACACTTGCGCACAAAAGTACTAGGCCTATTGTTTTAAATAATTATTAATTAGCCTTTTGCTCGCAGCTTCGTATATTGGTTATTGCTAGGTACCACCTCATACCACCAAATAGACCGATAAATCGCCTACTGCGTAGCTTAACCGCCAGCGTTCTTTTTACATGACGCGACCTGTACCTAGACTCGGAATTTTTCTCATAAAATTGTGGAACTAAGCGAATCGAAGCTATGCATGAAAAATAGAAGCACAAAATATAGCAAATTCCAATAACCCTGCATAGAAAATGAAGAGTTGAATAGATGCGAGATGGTTGCCACTCTCAGGCTACGTTCCGGGCAAGCTCTATCCGCTCAAGCGCCGTGCCGCGGTATCAAATTTCAAATAAGTGTCCCGCCCTGCGCCGCCGGCGCCAGGTATTTCCCACGCATTCTAAGTGACTGTCTCGAAAGCGCCTCTTACAACGTTGAGTGACAAAATTTATGACAGGACTCATTGAAGAACCAAAGAATACGTTACGTAAATAATTTTGGCTAGTGTAGTAATAAAATATTATGCTAAGTTAGGCAAACTTGTCCTAACTAAAAAAAAAATAGTTTTTTAAAACATTATTAATTTGAAAATTAAAGCGATAGCATACTGTTTTTTATTTATATTTCAAATGTACACGAACATAGCATTACAATAAGGTCAAAATATTGATGTAATTTGATTTAAAAAAAAAACTAAAAAAAAAAGATCAAAAACTTACAGAAAAAATGAAAGAAAAAAAAGACTCGCAACTTCAAGCAAATATATCAAAGATCCGTATTAGATTCACTAACGGCATCTGTTGAGCGCCCCATTTAAATTATGAGGTAAATCATATGGCGCGAATTTCGTGCAACTAGAGTTGCAGGAATGGTCAGGGGAACGCAACCACGGTTGCACAGGCGCTCTAGAGGCTATCAAGAAAATTTGTATTTCTATTTCTATCATCTAACCTGGCAGACAGTGTAGTCTTAGAGGATACCTACCTATCATCTTAATGGAATGTGTGCCTTGATGGATAATTAATGCAAACACATAGATTACACACTTTATATATTTGAGTATATTTTACAATCTATAAAAAAACTAAAAATAGCAATAAACATGTTGTTTTTAAACAATATGTATTTTGTCAATAGTCAATGAAATACAATTAAAAGAAACATGTTATGTTAAACCTACTTAAATACTACTTAACCTAATGGCACGTCAAAAATATCCCCGCGAATATTAAACTATAGGTATTTATATTATTTTGCGTAATATTCGTTATTTATTTTTATATTTTTTATTCTACCTGTACATTTTTAAAGTTTTATAAGATATAATAAGTAACAATTTGGTCAATAGGGTAGATGATTGATGTTTAAATCGTTGAAACCAATAGCTTTGATGAAGAATTTAAGTAAATATAGTATGTTTATTGAAAAAATAATTTAAATCGGTTATTAATGTTCTATAAGCGTTAAAAGTTTTTGGTAGAGCCAACTCTGTCCCTTTCCCACAAAACAAAAAATGACGTCACGCCTTACTTGTCAGAATAGAATTTATATGGCGTACAGAGAAGTGACGTCACGATTTGCTGCTTCGCCTCTCTGTCTAGCATGATATTAAAATGCTTAATAGTTGCTTATTTTTGATCAGATTTTCATTTTCTTTACATTAATCAGCTATATTTATGGGCCACATTTGAATAGGACAATAAAAAAACCAGTCATCTAGCCTATTATGCTGTCATGTTATTTATTAAGTGAAATAAATAAATAAATTTTATTTTAGTAATAGGAAGTACAAGAAACTAGAAATAACTTTAGACTGAAGCGATCGAGATGTTTATCGACGTAATCAATTAATCATAGATAATTGATAAATTATAGATAAAGTAATGATGGACTTATTGTTATTCTAGGAGGATGCCGGTGACGTCACTGATCCATGGCAGGTACCGCTGTGTTCTGGTGAACACGGAGGGAAGTTCGTCGTTGCAGCCGCCTGAACTCACAAACGATGCCACTCCGATCTGAAACGATGGTTCAATAGGGAATATGCATGTGTTTCAAATATTAAAAATAATAAGATATAGGGACCTTTAGTCGAGGTGTCAGGTGACGGGAATGCTGGCGTGTATTTTGGCCAAAAACTTAGCATTGCCATCCAACGTAGCAATGCCGCCAGCATTCTGGCCACCTTTCCATCATCTACGGGCTTTTAGTTTAAGTTTTGAATTTTTTTAGGTTGTAGGGTTTGTTTGATTAGATATAATTAGTTTTAATATAATTTTAAGTACTTTTAAAATATTATTTGCCTAAATGTATTTATATGTATATAAACTAAACTTTTATAAGATAAATGAAGAGTTTAACTGAATCTGATGCTTACGTCGAAGAAATAATTGAAATTGGCTGGTAAAGTTCCGAAATATAAGATTTCAAAGTATTTGGGAAGCCGGTATTTGTCCCTTTTCTAGCAAAACACGTGCATTAGTATAGAATTTGTTTGGAATCGTGTTCTATGACGTCATAAACTTAGTATAGTGCCCTCCCTGTCTAACATGAAACTAAAATGTTTATAACCTCGTTATTAGTGCACATGTAAAAAAAAATACTTTCGACGATTTGTTTTGGTGCCAGTCAGTTTTTTTGTGAGTTAATAAAAAAAACTCTTGCATATTCCCTATTCACTAAAGCACGAAACTGAGTGGTGGTTTAGATACGAACAGGAGCGCTGCTGGGGTCTTCAACGTCGCTGTGTGGGTGCTCTAGCGGAGTGACTTATAATATTTTCTTAACAGTTACACGATAACATAGTCTAAGGCCATAAATGTTATACCATGATATTCACAACGCCTATAATATTTTACTCTGTAACAGTCATATATCAGTTACTACTTGTTCGCAGATATACTAACTGCTACGTGAACACTGAGAACAGGAGCACAGAGAATGCTGTTTCTCCGTGCGCGAGTACCGTTATATGTCGCTAAATTTTACGTGTCGGTATAGCAGATTTACTTAGGAGTACGTATACCAATTTTTATCGAATATTGCCGATTTAAATGTCAAATACACGATTTAAATGTCAAATATGACAATCGTCAAGAACGTTACTCGCGCTGCAGTTTCGAGAATAATTGCTATACTGTTATTTGACTGTTCCGGGTAACACTTTAGGGATGATGACTGTTATCCGTTAAGCGTTATATTCAAATAATATGTCTTATAAGACATATTGAAAATCGACTCTAATATAACACCCATATGGTGCTCTATTAAGCTTATTATAGGTACCTTAACGCGACCGATGGCACGCGACTGACTCAGCGTAGCAAGAATCCAGGCCTTAATCTAAATAACAGTTTAATAACCTCCTTACCAAAATAGTTTCTTCAGTCGAGTTGTTCCAAATCGTCATCGGTCCTCCATTGTCTCCCTGAAAACACCACACACATTACACTTTGTTTCTTTGAGTAGCTACTCTACAGGCCTCGAGCCTAGTTTGGGGCTCACTGTTAATTATCTTGATAATAAAACTGTATTTTTAAGTATGTACCTAATTTAAGCAAATATCTACTACTCTATGTGGTTGGTAATAAAAACTATTTCTATTTCTAGCTTAAATGAAGTCAATATTCGCACCACATCTAAGGCGATAAGTGCGATGTCCTCTGTTTCATCAATTGATGATGATTCCAAAAACTTTTTACGGAGCAAATTTTAATTCATGATCTTTGATTTTCTGTGACGTCATTTATGTATATTATAACACGTGGAGCCCACAAGACCAAAGATAAGACCATTGATTATCTGGATGCGCGGTTTGTGACGTAATTTGAAGCCAATTTGAAGTCAATATAGGTCTATTACAGTCAAATTATATTTAAAAACAGGAGGGAAATCCTTCCTCCGAGTTGAAAAATGTCGTACGTAATCCAAACATGTCGGTTTGTCAAAAACTACTGATTACGATAATATGCTGTAAATTGACGTGCCTAGTGTAATTTTTATGTAGTTATAAACAGCGACGGCATTTTATCACCGGCGCTGGTTATAAAGACAATAAAAATATTAATTCCATTCCGTTCTGTTCCTTTCCGTTCCATTTCATTCTATGTTCTATTAGTACGTACTAACCTTACAAGTACCTGCTCCGATGGCAAACCCACAGATCGTGTTGGGAGGCAGCTGGTTGAAGTACGAGTTGTTGCAGAGCGGATCCGTCATCACCGTCATAAACTTCTCGCGAAGAGTCGGGGAGACGAACGTAACTCCTGGACAGAGCCGGGGTTACCGTTAAACAAACGTACCTTTTTTATGCAATTAAGTGGCGAGTTCGCCTGGTGGTAAGCATCACGCCTGCCCATACCAGTAGCAGTGCCAGACTCGTAAAGTTACGAATAAATTCCTGCGCCGCACTGCACCGTGCTCGTCATCCTGAGATATTAGAAGTCAAATCTCGTTATGCAAAATAATTTATCTGGTAACATTGCCCTTTAAAACGAAACACAGTAATGCTTGCATATCACTGCTTAGCTTAGTTTAACCGCTAAACTTTATAATTTCAATTTGAAACAATTTTTTTATGTTTATATTTTTTTAAGTACTCGGGTTCAGTTTGGTATGAGATAAGTATTGATTTAGTAAAATCCTGATAAGTACTATAATTAATGTTATAAATGCGAAAGTTTGTCGGTGTGTGTGTATGTTTGTTACTCCTTCATGCTGATACGGCTGAACTTATTTGGTTGAAATTTGGTATAGAAGTAGCTTAATAAAACATAGGCTATATTTTATCCCAAGAATCGCGGGTGAAACCGCGACGCTGCTATTAGTCAGTTATAAAAAATCAGAAAACATAAATTATATTATAATATCTACTTCATCATCAGCTAAAACACGTCCAATGCTGGACGAAAGCCATAATCCCCACGTACGCTTGGCAGTCGGCTAGAATGCTCACCATCGTTAACCAAGAGGACGCTGCTGACCGTCCTCCGGTGGTTCAGGATGCAGTTTTAGAACATAGCCCCGGTCCAGTCAGGTCCATATCCCTACTGAATATAATATTTACACAAAAATAGTTACCGTTAGCAGCGATGCCCCAGCCAGATACCGTAGCGCCTTGGCCGGCAAAATTGAATGACACGGTGCTGAGGTACGGGAGCCGGATGGTGTCTATCGTTTCTGCAACGTGATCACATTCACATCACACTAATATGTATGTATATATGTGTATTCGACCAGTGTCTGTCAACTGAAAAGTGGTCTTTAACTGCTAACATCTTGGAGAAACTCAGGATCCCACAACGAGCAATGGAGAAAGATGTGCTCGGAGTTACTTTGCTCGATAAAATCCGGAACGTGGATATTCGCCTAAGAACCAAAGTCACCGATATGTAGCTCTATGGGTCTGCAAGTTGAAATGACAATGGGCAGGCCACATCGTTCGAAGAACTGATAACCGATGGGGAAGAAAGGTTCTTGAGTGGCGACCACGTACCGGAAGATGCAACGTAGGTAGGCCTCCTACTACTAAGTGGACCGAAGACATTGTGAAAGTCGCGGGCAAGCGGTGGATACAAATGGCAGGTTGTTGTACAATGTGGCGGTGTAATGGGGAGGCATTCGTTCAGCAGTGGACGTCTCCGGGCTGATTTGATGGCAGGACTTGAACTGAATCTGCGTACGAGCAATCTCCAAGTCTAGCAGTCAACCGACTTGGAGACCCGTCGCCATGGGGCCCGCGAGAGTGGACGCGTATCTGAAGGCGACGTGGTGAGCTCCGCGTGCTGGAATATTCCCGACACCGCACGAGACGATTCCAGTGATGAAGAGCTCCAGAGAGCGCCGGCGCAGCACGACACTCTACCGTGTGGGTGGGGGCCCACCCCCTCGCCTGCAGAGCAACCGCTGCCATCACGCGTGCGACCCGCAGTGCTAAGCAGGACGCAGCTGCACGCGCGTCGGGCTCTGTTTTCACTCTTTGAAAAAGGTCACCGGATGTGATCGAAACTATAGTCGGAGTATCCGATTTAATTAAACGTGAGTATTTCCGTATAGATAAAACAAAAAATCTTGCAGTCAAGTCAGACTCAAGAGTGAGTCTGCAGGTTCAATGCCTGTGGTCTTAATTTTTATACTGCCTATGCATTAATAACATAGAAATTACCACGAAATGACCCAAGTGCGGAAATACTTCATATAAGTAGTATATAATTATATTATTTTGTGTGTGCGCATGTATGATGCCTAAAAAAAAAGAGAAAATTTAAATGTTTCGTGGTATATATGTTTCGTAGTATGTACCTTATGCAGAATAATAGTAGATTATGCAATAAGGAAATAAAGCAGTATATCTTACGTCGCGGGCGGCATATTGGACCCTGAGCGTACCGAGGGAGTCTAGAGTTATATAGAATCCCGAGTGAAGCGAGGGGTTCAAGCTGCCCAGGACGAAGAAAGGCTTTATTCCAGAGGAGCATACTCTACTTTTCACACCTTCTGTGAGACAAAAAAAGTCAGGGCTCCATAAATTAAAACTCGCAGACAATCACAGAACCAAACACCGTCTTTTGTTTCATTTGTTTTGTTTTTGTTGTTTCTATCAGCTATTTGGTTTCCATAATACAAGCTTTGCTTAGTATGGGGCTAGATGGCGCTGTGTGTGATAAATGTCCCCACGATATTTATTTTATTTATTTTTTGTAAACCACTGAAGAGAGAGGGTCTTCGCTTTAATGTGTTGTAAACGCAACTTTTTTTTTGAGTTCTGCGTGTGGTGGCCAGTTCGATTTTCGAACAAATCTCTTTACAATGCCATAATGGGCATTTTTTAACTTAGATTTTTCCACGAGTTTCCACACGAATTTTACGTTCTAAATTCAAATCATTTTATTCCTTATGGAGTTTCATATAACAACACAAATAACTTTATTCCTTACGGAGTTTCATACAACAACAACCCTTAAAATGTTGTTGTATGAAACTCCATAAGGTGCTTTACTTTACGTTGAGGTTGCATGATATGTAATTGGACATTGTCGAGCAGGTGGTGTGAAAAATCATTTCTCATTACATTCTTATCTTAGTACCATTAAATTATACTGCATAGGCAAAATTATCAATTCAATGTACTTGAAAACAAGTATTTTTTTAAACCAAATATGAAGATGGCACATACAATTAAATATGAAGAGTTTGAAGTAAAATCATTGTCTTTTCTGACATTTCTCTTTCCGATAAAAAATAACAAAGCAGTTTCATGCAATAAATTAGGAAAGATACTGCTCATTACGGATTAATTGCGTATTGGCATTGTTTTTCAGATTTGTATCAAGTAATTAGTAAGTCACGCTGAACTGGAAGGATTATATTATTGCGATTAAGTTAATGTCTTAATCCTGCAACTCAGATTTTAATCCTGACCGTCCCAGGATTTTACTGATTTGCGGAGGTAATTGACAGTACATGATAAATGGTTATTTTAAATCATTGTTTTTTTTTTGTTTGTTAAAGATTTTATGATTGCATCCGTGTAAAATACAATGATTTTTCTTTTCATTGTGGTGTTATAGAAGAAGAAATAAACGTTTTCCACTAGAAACGGGATTAGAGGTACTAAGTTAGGTTAGACATAAGTACATTTCTATACACAAAAGAAGGCCTCCACAACTGTTGTTTAAAACGTGTATTCTAATGTAATAAACATTTTTTAATTTTAATTTTTCATTATTCTCATTGCATTGGTTCAGGATGAAGGGTCTAAGATTTCGGAGTACTTAGTTACTTCCTACTTCTACATAGATAAATACTTTTGCTTTAGAACCTACTGTGAAAACGCGAAAAATAATCAGTTGTACCAGAGTTCATTCTCGACGAAATGTAGAACAGCTGTTTTTTTTCTCGCGATTTCAAGGTCGACCCCACAGTAGAAAAAAAATGTTTACAGTGATTAGTAGAACGACCAGAGCAAATATAAATTAATAAATATTGGGCGGACATTTATTACACACAGCGCCATCTAGCCCCCATACTAAGCAAAGCTTGTATTATGGAAACCAGATAGCTGATAGAATACTTATATACAATTTTTTTATATACTTATATACAAAATGTATTTTTTGGGCCGGCAGCGGTGCGTTGTCGACGCTAGGCGGATGCGTGAGCTATGCGGGATCACCAAAGGGCAAACGGGTCGGAAATGGCCTTAAGTGTACGTCGCTGGGACCAGGCTTAGACCATGAGAATACACATAAGTTGAAAATACTTACCTACTTTTTGGTTTAAAAATTGATAATTCCACTGTAAGAAACACGATATAACACTCACATTCCAATGCTTTGTGCTGAGTCGTGTCGGAGTGGAGCCGGCCTCGAGCCTGTGTAATGTGCGAACTCCATAATACCAGGGGGGTGTCACTCCGCAGTTTAGGTATGTTCGGCCGGCGCTCCGTCCGGGTGGACAATGCAAGGTAGAAGACAGTGGCCGCCCGCACGCTAGCCTCGTCGCACGTAACTAAGCATACGTGATAGAGAGAGAGCGGTATATCTAGGTGAATATAGCGAGCGGTATCCAGCGCTGTGCGAGTTGAGTTGCTACTTTATTGCCTAGTAGACAGAGTCCTTATTTATTTCAATTCCTTTGCGGAGTTAACTTTCTGTACGTAGTACTATTATTTATTATGTGATAATACTACGGTTCCATATAGCTATGTAGAGATAGGCCCTTACCAGTAAGCTGGATGACGTTGGCAAGCCTCAGCAGCGCCAGGTCGCCAGCAAAGCTGTCCGGGTCGTACTGTGGGTGGACCACTACTTCTCCCACGTTGACGATCCGCCGCCCGTTCTCGTAGCGATCGTAGAGGGAATGCGCGCCGAAGATGGCCTGAATTAACATTGAACTTCACAAACAGCCAGTTAATTTTAGCATTAGGGTAAGGAAGGGACTGATAACCGAAGGGGAAGAAAGCTAGGCTCTTGAGTGGACTACGAACCGGAGCGTAGATAGACCGCCCTATAGGTGGACTGACGACATTGTGAAAGTCGCGGGCAACTGGTGGATGCAAATTGCTGGTTGTCGTACAGTATAGAGGTCAAAGAGGAAACTTCGATCAACAGTGGACGTCTTCTGGCTGATGATGATGATGAAGCATTGTCACCTGACCTCACATTACTCGTTCTTACCCTATACCTCGTCGTTGTCAGCCATAAGACGTCCACTGTTGGACGAAGACCTCCCCTTAACAAAGGGGTAGTTGCCATAATCCCCACGTTTGGCAGACGGCTTGGGGAGCGCAGAATGCTCACCCCTGTTAACCAAGAGGACGCTGCTGCCCGTTCTCCCGTGGGTCTGGTTGCAGTTACCCTATACCTAACTATACTAAAAGTCATGAGTTACAATACAGTTACGATAAAATAAATAGAATTGCCTATAATTATGTAGCCTTAATTGGCAGCCAGTTCCTACTCTAGTGTGTTTACCTCCTTAGATCACGCCGTTACTTAACATCGGGTGAACTGTGGTCAAACACCTAGCCTGGTAAGGTTAATCGTGAGGATTGTAGTACGTAAGTAGTTAAGGAGTAGGTAGGTATAATACTCTACTGAGTGTATGGTTGGCAAAAATAATAAAAATTAAAAGCGTCACTGTCGCAAATAGTTCTAAATACTAACAACCCTGGATTAGGTCCTCTGAGGAAGATAATTGGATAAAATTACGCTATGATTATCCACAGCATTTCCAGGAGAAAAAAGTTTTCATTCCTGTAAATAAGTGCTACTAATAGATTAATTGTCTCATTTTGAATTAGAGAACAAAGACATCTAATATCTCAGGGAGACAACGCAGTGCAATGCAGCGCAGGATTTTTTCCGCAAAGTTCACAATAGGGTAGATGACTGATGTTTATATCGTTGAAACCTTTGATGAAGAATTAAAGTAAATATGGTATGTTTGTTGAAAAAATAATTTAAATCGGTTAATAATGTTCTGATATATGAGCGTTTAAAGTTTTTGTTAGATACAACTCTGTCCCTTTCCCACAAAACAAAAAATGACGTCACGCCTTACTTGTCAGAATATAATTTATATGGCGTACTGAGAAGTGACGTCACGATTTGCTGTTTCGCCTCTCTTTCTAGCATGATATTAAAATGCTTATAAGTTTCTTATTTTTGATCAGATTTTTCATTAATCAGCTATATTTATGGGCCACATTTTAATAGGACAATAAAAAAAACCAGTCATCTAGCCTATTCTAGCACTGCTACTGTTATAGGCAGACGTGATGCTTACCACCAGGCGAACGACTAGCTCGTCCCGTTATGGAGTCATAACTCTATTGCTTAAAAAAATTAGTATTTAATGTAGAAAAATCAAAGTCTGACCTGAACGTGGTCTACTTCCCTCCCGTTGTGGAAGCAGCAGTGCGCCGCAGTCAGCACCCACTCGGGGTGCACGAGGGACCCGCCGCAGAACCCCAGCGCGCCTGTCGTCCCAACCCGCATGTACAGGGCCACCTACAGCCAGAACACAAACATAACAAACACACTACACTCGCAACAAAGGATTGAAAATATGGTAAAGTATGAAACAGTGTGTACCTCTTTGCTAAAGTATGTACTATGTACCTGCGTAATCTATAGTCCAACAGATATCTAATTAGAGTGTACCATCAAAGGTTTTCGCGGCTGTGAACTTAGGCGCGAGACGCTGCGCAGTAACAAAAATTAGGCGTAATCGCAGTCTCGCTTGCAGCGTACTTTATAGCCGCCATTAAGTTTGAATCAGTTTGTGTTAAAGGCAATTAGGTGCACTCAAGCGCCATTGCTATTTGTAATAATGTCATATTCTTTGGTTGTGGGGGGTCGAGCTTTGGACCAGAGACGATAAGTAACAACTTTAAGACGACCAGGATCTATACGTAAGTATGTATGTATAAAACGGTGGGTTGGCGAAGGCATTTCAGGGGGGTTTGGACCCCCCCCCCCTGCCTACGGCCTTGAGTCACTCGATATAACCTAGGGCAGGATCGGACAACTTCACGGGTGCGGGACCCGACTGCCGAGTACGGCGCGAAGCAAATAATTCATCATCAGGATTTTCCTATCTTTAGCCCATTAGGTGAAGTCAGCCACCGCATGTTTCCTTTCTCTACATAATTTCTGTATACGCATAAAATCTTCCACAGATTTTATCCACTTTTAGGAAGCCCTCATTCGGTTTTACCATTGGTCTTTTGGCCGCAACTGACCTAGCATAAATTATGCCATAAAAGGTCAAAAATACTCAGTAAACCCCAATATTTGGGGGAAATTTCTAAACTGTTTTACCTGCTGAAGTATTTGAACCTCCGATTTTTTTTTACTGTTTTGGGTTCCTTGTAGAAATGAAGCTTCCAGGCCAAGCTTCTGTTTTCGACAGTATGGCGAATTTTTTACCGTATCGAGACGTTCTATAGATTTGACGTAGAGGGCCATCGAGAGAAATGCACATCAAGCAAGGATTAGCCATATTAATATTACTTACTCACCAAATTAATTGCTAGTTCAAATCAAATCACCTAAAGTACCCATTGATAGTTCGGTGTTCGTTTTGAACCAACCGGACTTAAGCTCCCCAAGCCGCTTGCCAAGCGTGGGGATTATGGCAACCCCTCCCTAATAAGGGGGAGGCCTGCGTCCAGAAGTGGACGTCTTTCGGCTGATGTGTGTGTGTATACTAACACCGATTTGTCCCCTTGGATTCTTGGGATCTTCACTTGCTTCGCTTGATCACTTCAACAAGGCGCGATATTAACAATACAAATGGTTTGTTACCTGGAAAGGCCTGTCATTTGTTTCAGACATATCTCCCCCGGCTATCCTCGCGTACCGCGCGTCACATTCGTCGCCTGCGCACAACCGCGTAGCACTCAGTGCCACCGGCAGGAGAACAAACACTATGCACTTTAACATTTCCGCTTTGGTTCTATTGGCACAGATTATTGACGATGCTCAGCACTTCCTTTATTATGCACGCCTTTGACTAACAGTATTCTCAAAGGTTACCCAAAGGGCATGCCTTAAAAATGTGTGATTAATGGGACCTAGTATTCATATATTGACTCAAGTGTAATTAAAAAGTAACAAAAACACTGATAAACAAAAACTGTCCAATAAGTATTAGTTTAACGCAATTTACTACATTAGCTATCCAGAATCTTCCTTCTCAATTTTACACTTCAAAGTGACTAGTTTTTTTTTTTCGATAAAACTGTGCGGTTTTCAGTACTGAAGAATACTGTTTGTACTTATTTCTAGGTGTGTACCTAACAACTGTGAGAAAGTTTATCTCACTATCAGATTAATCTCAAGTGTGTGACGAATGTACCTGGTATCTGCAATCTTCCTGCCTCGATAAGAAAACTAACGTTAGAGTTTCGATGACCTATTCTTCCTGATAGACATTTGATAGAGGATGTTGAGTTAAAATACAGTTATTTTATTTAAAACATTATTTATTATATTTTCGTCAAAAAAGTAAAATTTTAAAATAAAATATTTTAAACATAGGTTTACATGCATCGTGTGTCGCAAGTCGAGCGCGGCCAGTAAATTAGAGGCGGTCTAAGCGCAGCGACACCCTCCTCGCTACACACCACATATATACAATAATCATAAGAGATAACTAAAACGTGTACCATTATATTAAGAATGTGTAATTTATATACGTATTGCTTATAAAACATAACAATTTGTGAAACGTTGGCAGTAAAATTAATTATAGAAATTGTTTTAAATAGACACGACAATGTAGAAGCACTTATGAGGCATACAAGCGTACTTACAACTTGGGATACTTATATATAGCTCGCCGGGTTCCCTGCGCGCGGCACTGGTGCCCTCTACCGCCAATAATCTACTTCTCTTAATTACGAAGGTCTAAGGAGATAAATCTGATCTGATATAATATAAATGCGAATGTAACCGCGCAGCGAAGCCGACGACGCGGAAGAAGACACTTTATAATCCAAAATATTCTAATACAATTACGTAGCTTACGTTATATGTATCTCGTATTGCTCCGTAGCAAAGCAGTCAATATTCAAACATCGATCCACTGGGAAGTTAATCTATTGAATGTAAATGCGGTCACGATCCGTCTAGCTAAGATATCAAATGCGATTATCAAATTCCATCGAATGATAATTATTATTGGTCGATAAGAAATCGTTTAAAAATCTTTTTTATTTTCAAAGTTTTATTAATAATGAATCGAACGACATTATCTATTTCAACCGACTTTACATTACAATATTCTAATTTTATAATATAATAATTAAAATATATAATTCTCAATCTGAATTCAAACACTTAAAATCATCTATTTATAAATAGCGTCGCATTTTAATATAATAATAATGTATTTTTTTTATAGAATCGTTTTTTTTTAATATATAACAATTACACTCAGGGTGGGATCCATACACAACTGTCACCGAACCAATAAATAGGCGAAATTCAAACACTCAAAATACCGAACAGTCTCAATTTGTACGCAACAAAATGGTGTATAAATGTAGTTAACGTTTTGTCGTCTCACAGAGCACACACAGAAACAACTGTTAAAAATCACAAAACCGTAGGTACTTCACCACAAGCTTAAATCACGTAACTTGTACGTACAGTCGCTAATTACGCGACTATTTTCAAAAACGTCCAACAATTCTGTTCTACTTATAGTCCTCTTACTCGTTTTCGCTTGTGACACTTCTCGTTACGAGAAGTGACAGAGCACTTCATAGCATAGAATTAAGACATGGAACGTGTTTCTGCACAAAGGAGTTTAACAGTATTGTCAAACGATACTAACGTAACGTTTGCTGTTACTTTTTACCCCACGCCGTTACTTATCTGGCTAAAATCGTTACTATATAAATTTAATCAGTTCCATAAATTAATATTAGTCTTGTCACACATAAATTTTGATAATTTCAGCGTGTTCAAGTTCATAAACTTCTTTTTAAAAAAAACTTCTGCTAATACCAAAATGTTTTCAGGTAAAGGAAGAGAAGTTTTACGTGCGCACTAGACGAGTGTCTACCTACATTTTTTGTGTTTTTATCAAATGTTTCTTAGTGTAAAGTGTCTGTTCGTATAGTCTGCGTCGACAGCGTTGGTCAGTAGCGAAGCTTACGGTAAGCAAGCGGTGAGTCCGGCGCCCGTCGGCCGCCCGCGTCCGGCGGGACGCAGTGCGGCGAGGACGCGCGTCGGCGCCGCGCGCGAATCCGCTACCGCGCTTAGCTGTCGGACAAAACGGGGCAACATTACACTCTGACTGTTCCAATACTGGCGTCGATTGTTGTCACTCACTAAACTAATCTGATATTATTATTAAACAATGTGTAACAACAAGGTTCAACAATACGAAAGTTCGCAAGAAAAACACAAACTTACTCAAATATGCGTGTTAAAGGTGTCACCTGATACAGGTAACCCTATTATAGGACTTAGGTATCTCTTTTCATTTCCGTATGTGACAAAAAGATTTTTGAGCTGTCTTAACCCTAGCTGAGAAAATGGTACAACAGAATCGACACCAGTATGTTACGGTTAACTGATTATGTTAGTAGTTAAAAATCATGCAAGTATTCTATTATTTCGTAATTGAAATGGATAGCGATTGTTAGATAAATGAGCGTGCATTTCGTCTAAAATATTTGTTATAGTTTTATCCCAACACGAACAAGGTAACTTTTTAAAAGTAAGTTTATTCGTATATTCGCTATACGAAGACTAACAAAAGATAAATACTTGTTCGATTTAAGGCCTAGGACATTTTGGCCTAGTCGGTACAAAGAAGGATGGGGATTTGTGAACTAGATAGACCACATGCGTGTTCTCCAGTGTTTTAGAGGTGACAAATCAGCCAGCTTATCTTTTCTCAAAGTTATCAGTGGGTGACCCAGTAATTAATACAAAAAACAGTCAATTTGATCGACCAATCCAAAAAAAATTATTTTTTTAATAAATAACAAAAAATATATATCCTCAAAAGCGAATGTATTTTTTTAAATCCATATTCACTTTTCTGATAGATCCATTTGATATTCGATTTAGAAATTTCTATTCGATCATTTCTCGTCACTAGTGTATTATTGAAATTCAAATTCGAACTTGTTCGTGCTCGGCCCACCCTAACCTTTAACAAGGTATCTAACTAAGAGAGAGAGAGAGATCTAAGGGAGACATTAGGGACATTAGTACACGAAAGGGACATTATGCGAAAGGGCCGGGCCATTTTGCGAAAGGGACGTTTTGCTTGCAGTAGACATTTTAGGAAAGGGATATTCTGCGACGGAGCCCATTATTTTAGTCGTCTCGGATTGCATATTTTGTCTCCCCTATACATTATCCTAGTACACATGGTTGATGCATGCTATAGCAAAATGCTAGCGTGCAGCCGACTTCTTCGGCTACTTCTTTAGAATGAAGAAGCTGCACAGTTTCGATCCAGTGTTAGCACAAGAGCTTATGAAATCTACCACGGGTTAGAGCAACAGAGTCGCCACACGGACTCCGCACTGTAATGTAACCTATAGTCGAATTCATAACTAGCCGAACTAAACTGATATTTCGAGTTCTTTTTGGCAAAACTTATACAGTGCTGGGATAAAAAAAGTTGTAGTAAGTATCAACATCTTATGTTAAGAAACTTAATCTTTTAACTTATGATGAATTAACAAACTTAATAATTCCCACCAGTGAACTACTTTGATATTTTTATAATAGTCTTTGTAAAATGTGTTATCATGAAAATAAAGTTTCCCTGTAATATTTTATAGAACAACTTTTTATTTTTTCCCTTTTCTACCTGCACTTTCACTGGCAGCACCTAACATTTAACGGTTGTAGTCGATAATTATTCGATAATTCTTTTGAACGATATAAACAGAACCATATCCAACGCTACGGCTGCATTATCTTGAAAAGTGACATTTTAATCTGTCAGTTTAGTTCATCTAATGATGAATCCGACTATAGTAGAAACATGCACACATGCATGCATGCTACGGTGAGAACATGAAAGTGAGCGTGCGGACTGACTTCTTCTTGAGGGTGAAGAAGGAGCGGCGCTTGGGCTCGGTGTTGGCGGGCGCGGGCAGCGTGTGGCTGCGCGGCGCGGGCGCGGCCGTGCGCGCGCGCAGCGTCTCCAGCCACCACGACATCTCGGCGTCGTCGTGCGCCTGCAGCAGGAACTCCGCGCCGCTCGACTGCCTGCGATACACACAAACATACAAAATATAGTCATTCTTGTATCCTCACCGTAAGACACTTTTCAACCGACTTCAAAAAAAGAGGTTCTCAATTCGACTGAATTTTTTTTTGTATGTATTTTACGCGATTATGAGTTGGTTTTGATGATTATTTTTTTTGTTTGGTAGGTCATACTTCAGAGGTGGTTCCACATACATTTTATCGAAGCCGGTGTAGTAAAATAAAATGTACATATGGGACCTCCTCTGAAGTATGACCTACCAAACAAAAAAAGATTCATCTAAGTGAATTCATAAATGGCGGAGTAATCGCGTAACAAAAATCCCAAAAAAACGGATTCAGAACCAAATTTTTTGAAGTCGGTTGAAATAATATGTTAAAAGGATGTGAACAGGTTTCGTCCTGTCAAATTAAGTTTAGTTAAGTGAGCGGTGCAACAGAATCAACACCATAGTGGTCGATTTTGAAGGTTTTAGTTGACAGAACTAAACTAACTAAAGTATTGCTATCCTTAGCTAACATACCTAGTAAAAAGTGACAGCAATATTTTAATTAGTTTAGAACAGTCAACTAAGGCCAGGCGCATACGACGAGAAAAACCGTAAGAAAAACCGTCCGGTTTTGCCCGAAGGCGCTCCGAGCATACATTTTGTACTAGGTCCCGCACACCCTAAGAAATTTCTCGAGACGCCCGTCTCGCTCGCACCGGTTAATTGTGCGCAGTGTGTTACGGTCGTACGGCGCCGGACCGGTGCCTGACGGAAGCCGTGCCGAATGCGTGTGCGGACAGGCTACAGCCTTCAATATTTACCACATTGAAGCTTATTTTAAAATAAGATGTAAGTCATTATTTATTAGTTTTTTTTCAGTCATTATATTTTATGACATACTAATAAAATTTGACGAGTAACTATGATGTTATAGATTTTTTTTTAATGTAATTGAATTGTAGAAATTCAGTATCCGCCAATACGTAACGGGCAGTCTTAGTGGAACCGAGTGGCCAGCAGTAAAAACTAAAGGCCTAGTGTAGCGCAGTATCTTTACTTTGAAGAATAGACATTAAACAACGCAACCCTTCTAGTTGACCAGACCGTCAGTTGTTAAATTCTCACCGGAGTCTGAAGACGTGCTTCTTCTTAGTGTAGTTGGCGGCGACTTCAACGACGGCGCCGTTGAGGTCGAGAGGCCCCTCCCCGCGCCAGTACTGGTCGGGCGTCGCCTTATAAGTCTTCTGGTCCTTGTAGAACGTCATGCGGCCTTCCTTGGCTACTACGTACACTTTGTCCCATGATCTGAAACCGAAAGAACGGTAGGTTACAAAATGAAACTTTGATAAAATAATGTTGTCTTTATCATATCAACAGCCGAAAGACGTCCACTGCTGGACGAAGGCCTCTCCCTTAATAGGGAGGGGTTGCCATAATCCCCACGCTTGGCAGGCGGCTTGGGGATCGCAAAGTGCTCACCACCGAGCAACTACGAGGACGCTGCTGCCCGTCCTCCGGCGGTTCTGGGACATACCCAGGTCCACTGTTGTCTTTATCATTACAATTCTGGACTAAGCCGCGAGAAACGCTCATTGATGTCATTTAAATGCAAAAAAAACAACATAAATGTATGAATCTTCTCTGTTTTTTTTTCTCGACTTCAGAGTTGATCCCATAATAGAAGTTGTTCACAATGATGAGCACAATGAGCTCCTTTCGGCTTAGTACTATCGTTTCGCGTAATCCCAAAAAATAAAAGACTAGCATCACCTTTATTTCCGTCATCTGACCTTATCAGTATGTCTATGAAAAGTGTTTTTTTTCTTAGTGTAAATCTGTTAAAAATCTTCTTCAAAACCCATCCAAACATACCGATAAAAAAATAGCGATCGGCAGAATTCTAACTTTTATATCGATCCGGGTAAATGCCTACATTTCTCTAAGCCAACTAAAGCTAGCCAGTGGTCTCGAACCTACCGATTTTTCGGTATTTCTACAGTTTTTTGGCTTGTGTTTCCGATATACCGAAATGGATCTATTTTCTACTGATTTTTGATGGGATTTTTGAAGTACGGATTTTTTGTTGGAAAAAGGACAAATACTGATTTCGCATTTTTTTCGTTCAAGTCATCAGGTCAAAGATTTGATGGAGTTTGGTGTCGCTATTCTAGATATACCCATTTTTTTGTTGGAAAAAGTACAAATCTACCGATTTTGTATGTTTTCGTTCTAGAACACTGTAGCTAGCTACGTTCTCTTCCCAGTTAGAACCAGTGTTATTGCAAGTGCGGACACTTCCATTAAAATACCAATTTTGAAAATGTTGTACAATAAAAACGTTATATTACCTGTTGGAAGCCCGCTTGGCGGCAGATTCCCACTCGTGCTTGCGTACTAGCGTGCCCTCCACGCCTTCATCCTCGCCCGCGGGACTGGCGCCCTCTGTTACCACAACACACTTTATTACCTCTCATATTTTACTAGCAGCACTTTCACGTTCTTAGTATGACGCCAGCCTTCCGTCGTAAAGGAAACAAACACCATACGGACACTGCAAACTACTACATAGAAATACTTCAACTAAAGTTTCTACATGGTAAATAAACGGTATGGAGTCAGTTTATCTTTCCGGGGAACACTAGACAAAAAGTTATACAGGGTTAGTTAGCATCCTTTTAAGGGCATATTATGTACATCAAAACAAACAACTATTACTATGGGGCCAACATTGCAATCGCCAAATAAATCTTAGCTGTTCCATACAAAAAGTTCATTAACCGTGGGCAAAATGTATGGAACAGCTGTTTTTTTGCGATGTCAATGTTGGGCCCATAGTAAAAGTTGTTTGTTTTGATGTACAGAATATGCTCTTAAAAGGATGCTAACTGATTAGAACTAACCATGTATAAACAACTGATAAGTTCACCAACGATATATCCTTAGCTAAATAGAGCTCCATCAATATGTGAGGTCTCAGGATAATGCACGTTGGTGAATTTGTAACACTAAATCTAGCACTTATATTTAAAAATAGCATACCTAACAAATATGATTCTAGATCTAACCGTAATAAATATGAAAAAGTATTTATCTAAATCACTAGTGATCGGTTTGATACCTACATAGTCATCCTGGATGTAATTCTAAAACTAAAAAAACTACGGCACAATCTGGAATTTAATAAAAATCACACATATAAACAATTACAAATAAAGAAAGGCACTTTGATATTTAACAGTCACCGAATAAGGTTCAAGCACTGAATTTAATGATCCTGATTTTAGGCCTTTCATTATTTTAACTATTCCGATAGCATAACACTCCATGCGCGCGACAAACACGGCAGCACACACAAAGCGTTCATCGCATCATAACATTTTGCTTTCAAACGTTCATTGGCAAAAGTAATTGTGGATGGATTTTGTTTATTTCCTAAAACTTTAACTAGAATTCGGTATTAATGAATCTATATCCTTATTCTAACTATCACCAAGTTAATGTGAACCTTTTAAAACCGAATGAATGAAGAAGAGATGACGACACTTGCTTTAAGAAGTGTTTGAACAAATAGTTTATATGATATTTAATAACCCTTTATCCATGACGATAGACCGCGCTAGGGCCATAGCAAGCTATACACAGGGTTATAAATAAGCTAACAACCTCTTAGGGACAACTTTGTACATCATAAATATATAAATTAAAATTATAACAATAATTTTCCCCTAATAATTCATAGTTTTTCTATATTATGTAAAAATAATTAAAAAAAACTAATGACTCTCCTTGGAAGAGGGGTATGTCAAGAAGTGGACTAAGAACTTCAAAATTCGTTATACTTGACACTACTGGCTGAATGCACAAACTGCGAAGCTAAAAACTAAGAAAAAAAAACTGATTATAATGATGATAAATTACGCGATGATGATTCCAGACTGATACAGAAATTAATATAGGACGCCGCAGGTAAATCCTAAAATATATCATAAAACCAGATTGAAAAAAGTGTTTGGGAAATGTATCTATTCGTTTTTTCCCAAATTACAATTACAATAAAAATAAATTACTGTTTATGATGTATTTATAGAAATTGTCCTTTAAAGTTGCGTTAGCTTATAAAAACCCTGACGACTTGACACTGGACCGACCAAAAGCAAGCCATAGAAATATATGCCTTACGTAGTATCTCATACAGCAGAACATGATATCGCAACTATTCAAGCGTGTCATGAGTTCCTGATTTTTCAAGTTTTTGTCTCATTTACTGAGACATTTTAATCCCCTTCTTTATATAGCTTGTTTAAAGTCTATCTCGACTCTGTCGATGGTAATAGGAGCCTTTGATCCTGCCCGACATACAATTTAATTTAATTTAATCTCTTAACTAGTTTGGAAGCCCCTAGAAGTAACACTGGCATAACATAAAAAACAAGAAAAAAATTCTTTCGCAGTTTAAAATCGTGCTGCACATAATATGGCTATCATTTCCATGATTTGCAGTTGGTCGAGTATCGAGTCAATGCTTGCTAGGACCACAATCCATCCACAACCCTACCACGAGTACCTTCGTCGTCGCTGTGGTGGGCTCCGGCGATCAGTTTCTTGGCGGTCTTCCACCGGAAGCTCCTGAACGGCGACTTGCTTCGAGACCGCGACTTCACCTTACCGGAACTCGAAGGAGTCACGGGAGTCGAGCTCGAACCGGGCGCTGATCACGTGATCGGGATCGTGGTACGGAACAAGGGAGAAAGGATCGTGCAATGTGGGATTTATAGAAAGGTGATATTGGTGTATAGAAAGGTGATATTGGTGTATAGAAAGGTGATATTGGTGTATAGAAAGGTGATATTGGTGTATAGAAAGATGATATTGGTGTAAAGAAAGGTGATATTGGCGTATAAAATGGTGATATTGGTGTATAGAAAGGTGATATTGGTGTGTAGAAAGGTGATATTGGCGTATAAAATGGTGATATTGGTGTATAGAAAAGTGATATTGCCGGAACATACATTTGTGGGATGTTTTAGAGTAGGAGTATGTCAAGTATGTAGACGTATTGGGTACATTTGTAAATATTTAGACAAGTGTTGATTCGGGATAGGTGATGTACAGATATTGGTGAATAAACATGTACATAGGTAAAACAAATACGAGATACAATGTGTAAAAGGGATGGAGGGAATGACGGAGGAGGAAAAACAAAAGAAAAAATAATTCAAAGCAAACATCAAAACAACATGGCGTCGCAGCAAAAACAATAAGCGGTTTTCATGCTCATTTAAACATGTGACTAGAAATTCTTAAAATGACATTTAATATAACAAACAAAGGGTAAATAACAAAAACACAGAGGTTAGAGGAGACATGCGCATATGAAGATTCACAGATAAGTAATGAATTACTGAAAACATTTACCTGTTAAATTCTAAATCTAGTCAACTAAAATTAGTACTACTAGACGATTCAGTTTGTATCTAGAAATTAAACACATACGACTCAAAGACACAACTAAGACATAGATGTATTTTTGGGTTTTTTAATCCATAATTGTATTTACATTCGAACTCAATTTTTTAGGGATTACTTAGTGGTCCGTCTCTCTATCGGTCTCTTTGTTCAAATCAAGTTTATAACGGAATTAAGAAGAAAAAATAATTACAATACAATAATACTTTATTGACACCAGAAAATCGACAACGAATGGACTACAGATCGGCTCAAAAGAGACATATTTATGAATTACCGATATAGATACATACATATTGAGTTATATAACCAACGGATGTGAAGTCATTAAGGCTATTCCAAGTTTTAGAAGTCAAATTCTAGATGCAAACTTCGATCGTACAGCGCCACCACATCATCTGGTTGTTAATGCTACGTCATACTCACTGGAGAGGCGGGCCGGCTTCACCGGCGTCGGTTTGGACGTGGAGGAGGGTGAGGCGGCCTGCGGGGCGGGCGCGGGGGTCGCGGGTGTGGCGTCGGCGGGGGCGGGGGCAGCGGGGGCTGGGGTACTCGCCTCTGCATGCGTACAGCTACGTGCTAGTTACGTCTACACTACGTGCATACATGCTACGTACATGCTACTGACAATGTAGGCGTATCCTTTTATACGAGTATTCACGGGCATCAATCAATGATATATGAAATATCAATGTTATTCATTTTATTTCCATACACGTCCTTTAACGTGCTATGTAATAGTTGAATCAAAAGTGAACCCTGGCTGCAGTAGTACCTACCGTAGAGTTCAAAATATAGAACTTTACAGCGAAGCGACGCGTTTCTTTGAACGTAAAAAAACAGTTAGAGCGTTTTTTTTTCTACTCGTATTTTCATGAGGAAGTGTTACGCATACATAGTCAGATATTACAAATTAAATCCATTACGATTACATGCTACAAATATACAGAGAGCTAGTTAAGGTATCAGATTTCAAGTTCTATTAGGCTGAATCTAGAGTAAACTAATTTAATTCGTCATTCCGGTTAAGCCCTGCCTATTAGAGAAAATCACCTTGTTCAGTTTTTTTTAAATGTTTTCAGCTATATAACAAAATATGTTGAGTTCGTTTAGTAGTGTGACCCAAAACCATATTTACTTAAAAACGTAATGAGAAGGCATGATGATACTGACACATTTCAATACCTCTCATAGTTTAAATAAATACACATAGCTATAATAATAAAGCGGTGCATGATGATATAGAAAGCAATAGGCAGCAAAGTAAGTAGGCGTTACCTACCTTGTTGAAGACAGCTTCTCGAAAAATGATCACTTATTGAAGAACTCTAGCGTTTCATAAAAACGAAGACAAAGGAGAAAAGACAGATACGAGATAAAGGCCACTATACACGATCAGTTTCCCCATGATATAAAATCGTGACACGTGAGAATGTCATGAGTTGACTATATAAAAGTATAAGGCATAAACGCTGAAGCTAATTGAAATGCAGAGCTTCTTTCCAGGTAAACTGATCGCGCAAGTGCACGCATTCGGTCAGGCCAAACTGGATCAAGTTGCCTGATCATGTTGGCCTTCCCGTGTATGGAAGTATCAAACCATCACCGTGATTAGAAAATGATGAACATAGACGTAATAAGTATAATAATTTTGTAAAATATGAAGAAAAAAAAACGACAGTACAAAAAATAGATCTTGATGGACTATGACTAGTTTAAAGATGAGTTGTGAAGTAATTCGATGACTTTATAAAATGATTTTTAATATTTTACCATCACCTGATGTAGTTCTAACTAATAAATAGTGATCAGTGTGTAAAGAATAAAACTTGAAATCGTGCAATAAGGTGCTACTTCCCAACTACTTCTTTGACCTACCATCTACAGTAAAATTGTGTTTACATTAAAAGCTTGTAAGGCGTAAATTTAACAACAGTTGATTAAAATCTATCTACCCCAGACAGTGGCGACTACTCGAGCGCAGTGTAACCCGACTAATTAGAATATACTCCGATTTGCAACTACCGTCAAAGCTCATGCCAGTAGCCGGGTAAGTTTTTACATCGGTAGGTTTATAGTAAGCGCTCTGGTTACCTGGCTGGGAATGCGGTCGCTCTTGGGCCTTCTCAGCCGCTTTAGTGGATGTTCTCCTTACGACTACGCGTGTGCATGTGTGGACAACACATCGGTAAGTATCGGCCCTTAATGTATGCCTCGCTATGCTCGATCGGCCAACGGAATTCAGTGGGACAATGAGAAGTTGCAATGCACACTAAAGACTCTCGCAAGAAATGTCATCGACTTTACGGAATCAGCAATTGAGTCGATTATGCAATCATGTGGTCTTGAGAATTCCAGAATTTCTCACGAAAGTCTAGATTTTAAAATTGTGAATAACTTGACATTCCGTAGGCCGATTGAGCAGGCGACGATAAAGGGTATATCGTATAAATAGACACGTAAAGCGGCAAGCGATGCCGTAATCCTTCTCTGGCTATGTCGCAGTGCGGAAATGTGCTTTATATCTTTCTTCATAAAGTTTATATCCTCAAACCTATCGTAAAATTGTGTTATTGCAAGTTGCAAGCATCATTCACCAGTTACGGTGAAAGTTAGTGGAAACGTTTCGTCCGTTCAAAGAGTTCTCTCAATCGATAGTGCTAGAAGATTTACACATGCGTGCTTTCATTGCAATCCGTGAGTCGAAGTGATGTTAATTTGGAATATAGTTTAGAAATGTATTCTGTGTTTTTGATAAACTTGATCTAGTATTTCGTTATACGATACCTACACAAAGTAGAGTAAATTGTCTCAAGAATTAGTTTAATTTGATGAGAGATTACTTCTGTACTCAAACCTTTCGTTATATAAGAAATATTATAAACGTTTCTAGAATATAGGTAATCATGTTTATTTGGTTCAGAATGTCTTCAAGTCCTATGATTTTTAAATTTTATAATTTCGAAATACAAAGAAGTAATCCCTAATCACACAATAATTTGTTATGGTGGTATTACGAGGAAGGCGAAGGTATCAAGGCCTATAATATACGCTACTAGCCCTTATGTGAATATCCACCCTAATCGCCTGACAATAAGGTAACATTCTATCAATAACTGATTGATTCGAACCGCATTGCGGCGGTTACATCGCTACATAGAAATGCTCCCATAATATTATCAAATAGTTAAGATGCATTTTCGCATGCCAAGCTGATATTCTTACGTGAACCAACATCGGAATACCACATTTAAAAACTCTGATTCAGCATACATTTTCAAATCGATATAAGTAAACCTATCAACAGGGACCAAAAACAAACTAGCGCCTACATCCATCTCTTTCAGTCATCCCTTCTCCGCAGTAGTATATAGTAGTGTTGTCTCACCCTGCGGCTGCGGTTGCTCTTGCGGCGTGTCGGCGCGGTCGACGGAGTCCTGCGCGGCGGCGGCCGCAGCCTCCGCGGCTTCCCGCTCGCGCTTCTCTCGCTCCGCCGCCTCAGCCGCCTCTTGGCGTCGCTTCATCTCTTTCACTTCGAACTGAAATGAGTGGGACGACACATTGAAAACGTGTTACCATTTTTATGTGACAGCGTATTAGTTTAAGTTCGCATTAGTGACGTCATCAGTTTATAGCCTTTTTATGCTACTTATTCTTTTTTAGAACCAAGTGATGAGAATGGTAAGCGCTTAATTTTCCAGTAAAGACGCAGATTCACTTAAATTAGCGTAATTGTGACTGAATTTTGCAATAAGGTCGATAGCTGTCTTTGAAAAATGTCACCGGATGTGATCGAAACTATAGTCAGTATCCGATTTAATTAAACGTGAGTATTCCCGTATAAATAAAACAAAAAGGTCGATATCAAACTAATTTTTTACTCGGAAGAAACAGAAACTCAAAATCCGACGTTGAATGTTTGTGGTAACGCTTTAATTATTTAGCTTTATCTTTATCACAAAAATATCACGTTGGATCAACGCCGTATTTTGAAACCAAACGGAAATGATTCAAAAACTACAATCTATCTCCGTTGTCCTAAATGTAAAACACAGATAGTTAAACTAGTATTGTAATCAAAATCAGCTACCGTATTCGGAAAGGTTTCCACTCGAAAACTACACACTGTCTGTCTCCGTCATTCTTAATACAGAAGACGGAGATGGTGAGAATAGTTTTCAAATCGAATCCGATTCGATTGGGCTTAGAATACGTAAGGAGATGGGTTCAAAATACGAAGGCTGATCTGCCACTTATTGCTATTAAACTTATATTTTATTTTTATCAAGCGTAATATCGTTCGTGTTCACACATATTGGCCATGCAATGCGAGTACCATTCAAAGAAAGAAAGAAAGAAAGAAAGAAAGAAAAATGATTTATTTTGTAACATCATTACTAATATAACTAAGTAAAGTTAATTACAAATAAAATAAAATTAAAAGTGATGTCACAAAAATGGCTTCAACTCAGCGTAATGCTGTTTATCAAACAGCGCTGATCTTCCGTTCATGCATTCAATTCATGCAAGAAGCACCAGCCAGTGTAATCCCAAACGCCACACTTACACGATTCACATAGTCATAGTACCATGCAGCTTCAGGTGACAGGAGGTTAATGGTTTGAGATAGGAGCAGAAGAGCGGGATTTAGAGGAATAGACTTCACTTCTTTGCCAAGGTCATTGACAGCTCGGTTGCTGCTAGTCAAGCCCGGCAACGATAGCACGCCAACTTCACCCGCAATCTCACTGTCAGAAGACTTACTTCTCTTTGACAGTTTACGGACAAGCTTCTTGAAGCTTCTAGACAGAGACTTGTCGTGCTTGTGCGTTAGTAAAGAAACGTTGGGGTAAACGTTCAGGTAGGACAATCTCTCCCAAAGTATGAAGTCAATACAAGAGAGACTCGTGTGAGGCTGTTCTATTGTGCTGTCGGGGAATTCAAAGAAAACTGAGGTGTAAATGTCGGGGGATAAGGTTAATTTTGTCGGAGACAACGGGGGACTGCTGGTTTCGGATATGGTTGACAGACTGGTGTTCGTGACTTGTTTCCATAGGAAAGAATCATTCTTGTTAGGGGGTTGGGAATAGTTGAGGTTGAGGGTTCTTGTCTCGATTTTTTCTGGGACTTGATATTTGTCCGTATTGGTAATGATTTGTTCTACGATCTGTCCGACCGGGCGTTCTGTCGTTTTGGCTGACGAGGGTTTTTGGAGGTTCGTGTGGAAGGTGAGAGGGTGGTGGTAAGTGAACATGGATTCGTCACAATTTTCCCAATTCGATGCTTTAGGCCATAGTTTCGCTTCACGGAGTTCAAGCTAGTAGTGGATAGAAAAGAAACATTAGAACCAAAACCAACAAGCCAGATTATAATGTGAAAGGCAAGATAGAGTTCTTACAAAGATGATCAAACAAGGAAAAAATATATTTTAATGTTCATTGTTCTGGATTATTAGTACAATAAGAAACATGACATGCATGTTTGATCTCCTTCATAAAACCATACAAAATAGTAATACAAAAAAACCGTGCAAATGCATTCAGTAAAAAAAACTATGAATTATATTAATAAATATTCCCATTGCTCCCATCTTTATTCATTCCATTCCAAGACGTGTTGAATCTTGAGAAAATCATGCTCCTATTTCATTACATGCATAACGAAACCTTTTTTTATTCTCTAGATCATGACATTAGAGATAACCACACCCTTGATAACACAAACAAACACTTCAGAGCCTTACTTTCATTAAATATCTGCTTCAAGAGCTGTTTTTTTTTTCTAAGTAGGAAGGATAGGGATCCTTACTAATTAAAAATACATGCATGAAAGATCACTAAAACTCATCACTCCCGTTTCTGTCAAAAGGCAAGGTAATCCAACCAAAACCAACAAACAAAGGTTAGAGGTTTAGTAGGTGCTAGTTACCAAAACCTATACTGTATTACCTATATAAAGGTATTTGAAAAAAAAAAAAAAAAAACTAGAAAACTTTGAATGCCTTTGAATGAATCAAGTTTGCAATTTGGAGTGTAACGCTATACTGAACCCATTGGATTCGACGTCTTACCGTTGTGAGCCTCTGTAGCGCGCTAAACCGATCCTCCTGCGCGGCGGCCGACTTCTCAAAGGCTTCGTGTTTCTTGATGAGCGACTCGACCTCGTCGATGGTGTGTCCGAGCTCCTGCGACATCAGGTACGGCTCCTGCGCGATCAGCCACGCCTCGGCCACGGCCGCGTCGCGGGCGAACTGGTACACTTCCAGAACTGAGGAGGTGACGCTCCAGTTAGCCTCGTAGCGTGTAGTGCAGGAATAAATACTAATGATAACAATTTTATTAGTGTCTTGCTAGGCGGTTGGGCCAAGGATCGAAAGGCAGCGATCCTTGCCACGGCACGCATTGTCAGCTTCCTGACTCTGTAGCCCTAACCACCGGCAGTTTAAGTTTTTTTTTTCATTTTTATATTTGAAGTAAAAATAATAATTTGTAAATAAATCGATATAGAGAACATATTTCGTTGGCCATGCAACGCGGGGAACGCGCCAGCCTGATGGGTACGTTTGGGCGAGTGGTTACAGATAGGTAGTATAAGGTGTTGACATATAATAATAATAATTATTATGTAATTTTTAATATTATTTAATTGTTTGACATTTCAATTAATTAATAAGAATGAATAAAAATAATATGTGGTATAGAGAATAATTATTATATATGCGAAAGTATGTTTTTGGTTTGTTTGTTTGGTTCTTCTTTCAAAAGACTTCTAAACGGTTCATACTTTACCTGAATTATGTGACTGCAATATAATTCGTCATTTAGTTTAAAATTTTTAGTACGGCCCGACTTTAGAGCCACTGTATATTTAAAAAACAGCAGATGATTTTTCTGACCGCAAGTACGTTAACAAAGCGAACAGTTTCCTATCGAAAATATATTTCGCAAGCTTATTGCTGTCTCGTTTCAACCACCCCAGGTTTTTTAAAAAGGTAAAGAAAAAAAGTTTAAAAAAACGAGAAACTAAGACGATATGTCTCTGTATTCACAATAAAATAAAAAAAAGGACAAATTATCTATAAGTACAATATTACACCCATGTTTATATGACTTGTAACTAGGGTATTCACCCAATAAATTATCTGTAAGTATCTTTTTTTCACTTACTAAGTTGCAGATTCTCCCAGCGCTCCTCCCAGCGTCGCAATAAAGCGTTCCTTTGATTCGTGAGCTGTAACAGTTTCTCCTTGATATCCGAGGTCGCGTAGTGTTGCCTCGCGAGCAGCTCCTTCCCGAGGGAGATACAAGCTGAGAAGTTGTCTTCGCGGGTGTCAATCTCGGCTTTCAGGGATTGGTGGTTGTTCATTAGCAGCTCAACGCCGCTCACATCTCTAAAAAAGGAGAAACGCTACTAAGTTTTTGTACTATTGACGGACTTAGATACATAAACGGTATCAAAAATCTTTTCTAGTTACGCATACGAAATTAATACTAGTATATTATTGGCTAGTGATCTTCATTCTTAACATCTTACATCAAAGCTTTGATTAACTAGTAGTTTATCGAAGATGTCGTTTTTAACAAACGAAAAAAATAAATAAAGAAAATATAATTTATTTTGCAATTTCATTACAAGTAATACAACTTTAATATACATATATACAGTCCTGTGATGATGTCACAAAAATGGCCTCAACTCAGCATAGTGCTGTTTATCAAACAGCGCTGATCTTCCGTTGACGCTGAAGAGGGAAGTGAATAGAACGGAAATGTGACGGGCCGCGCTAGCTGGCATTAAGTGCAAATGCGCTTAATGTCAATTCTACCAATATGAAACACATTGAACATGTTATGAAACTGAGAATACTCAAAAAGACTATTTAAATAGACGCGTAGGAAACCAAACCACATTGCATCGTAATTAGATCAATTTTAATCTGTTGCAAAATGGCATTTCGAGCATTTTGCTTACAAATGCGCGACCAATTATTGGCATTTTTTCGTCGTAGTTTCTATACAAATAAGTGTGAAACTGGCGACAGCTATTTTCCATACAATTGCTTTAGAACATTGTTTTGACAGCCGTTCTAACCTAAGAAGTGCTTTCGCTTTTCTGTGGTTTTAAATCACACTAATATTACAAATGGCAAACTTTGTCGGTATGTGTGTGTGTATTTGTATGTTAATTACCTCCTTCTCGCAAAAAACGGCTGAATAGATATAGCTCATTACTCGGATCAACATATATATTTATTTATTTATTATTTGGAAAACAAACAGCTGTTACAAAAAAATATAGGACACAGAAAAATATGAACAAGTGAGCCAAAAAAGTTTTCACAAATAGCAGATTGCATACAATCCAGTTGAAAGTAACGATATAAAACAAATCTAGTAGGTACATAGTCGATTCCTATCGAACGTAACAAAATAGTATCCAAAACACATAAAAACACAAGAAGAAAGAAAGAAAAGACATTAACAATAACGAAATGTATCATTATAACAAGGTGTACCATATGTAATATGTATATAATAAACTATAGGCTACTTTTTATCAAACTCATCAACACCGTTTTTCATCTTCCGATCTTCTGAAACCGCGCGGCGTAACTAGTATCTTATAAACAAAGTGTTCCCGCACGACTAACCGTGGCTTCTCTCCGGTGTTCATCTGGCGCACGACGTCGTCCATCCACACGGTGAGCGTGCGCACCTGGTTCAGGAACCGGTACAGGTCGTCCGCGTCCTCCAGCTTGGCCTTCCGCGCGGCGCACGCGGCGCGCAGCGCGGCCCACGCCTCCGCCACGTCGGCGGCGCGCCGCGTGATCTCGGCCGCCTTGTCGCCCGCGTACGACGCGCCCAGGCGAGAGCATTCCGACCCGATCGCTTCCACCTACAAGAGAAAATTACGTACTGGGCTGGCTATGCAAAATCTCCGAATACAAGTAACTTTAAAAAAAAAATTGAACCGCCTTCAAATTAATATGGGACCACCTCGCGAGTATACCGTTTCAAATTAAAAAAAAAATTCAAAATCGGTCCATAATTAACGGTGTGATCGGTGAAAATAAATTTAAAAAAACATACATACCGTCGAACTTAGAACCTCCTCCTTTTATGAAGTTGGTTAAAACATGTATTACATTGCTCCTACGATTGCATAATAATTAAAATTAAAAAAGAGAGCTCGTCTTACCTGCTGCTGCAGCGTGCTGAGGTCCTGCATGAAGTTGTGGTGCTTGCGCTGCAACGCGCCCACGCTGATGGCGTCGCGGCCGAGCTCGTCGCTCACGCCGCGCGCCTTCTCGTTCACGCGCTGCAGCGTGTCCTTGCAGTCGTGGAAGTACTTGTGGAGCTCGCGGGACGCGGCCAACATCTGGGGGGAGAGTGGGAGATTAGTTTGGGACGGAAAAATCTAGGTTGTCCGCTAGAAACAAATGAAAAAAATATATGTTCATGGTTTCTTTTGTATGATAAATTGTGATGGGATTACGTTTTGCCACTAACTCGTAGATAGAGCACGCTTGCCTAGAAGAAACCGATTCACTCGCGACTTGAAGACACCCAGATTGTAACTATCGGAGAACACCCACACTGGGGAAGCGCATACTGTTTAGCAGTTTACACATTAAAAGTGGAATCAAATCCTTGATATATCTGGAAATATTTAGAAAAACTGCTTTGAATCATCCGGGTTGTTCGCTACTAGAATATAAAATATAGAAATATAGAATAGTAAATTGATAATATCTTCATGGAAATATTTGAACAAACATATTATGCAACGAGCTTGCTGCAAACACAAAGATTGCATTAGGGAGAGATAGAACATATTTTCGATTGAAACGACTGGGGATAAGTTCGAAGTGTTATTAATTATGTATAACACATAGGCATGTACATTAAAACCATAAAACTGAATGTGTCATCCAGTTTCTGCCAAATCTTAAACAATGAAAAAATTGCAATCCGTGTAATAGTTAGTGTACTTCGCGACCACATTTATGACTGACAATCATTGAGCTAATATCTAAAGAGTCACAATCTCTAAGTGAAAACAGTCAAGAAACGTCCGAGTGCCGTTGTACATACCTGTACGTACATTATATAGTTCACAGTTGTTCGAATTTACACGTTATGTCGCTTGTATTAACAAACATTTAATAGATGTTTGTTCGGTGTCTGGGTATGTATGTATGTATTTACAAAAAAAAGTATAAAAGTATGTATTCTATCAGCTATCTGGTTTCCATATTACAAGCTTAGTAAAAGGGGCCAGATGGCGCTGCGTGAAAAATGTCCACCAATTTTTATTTATTTATTTTGTACATTGTTCAATGTATGCTTGAGCGCTTGTCGTAGTCATAGTTCAAGTCGTTCAAAATGTCGGCGCACTGCACAGCGTGCGCCAAGTTTTGGCGCGGACATTTTTTTGCACGTTTGTGACTATAGATATTTGCTCAATGCTGACAATCGTTTTTTTCCTTCTTCATAAGCTTTATGCAGTAAATTAAAGAGCGAAAAAGTAGTTGATTGTTTTCAAGCTTTTACTTAATTTTGTCATACTTTTACCACAGAATAAAAAATAATTTAAAAAAAATAGTACTACGTACAGAAAGTTAACTCCGCAATGGAATTGAAATAAATCAGGACTCTCTAGGCAATAAAGTAGCAATTCAGCTCGCACAGCGCTGGATACCGCTCGCTATATTCACCTAGATATACCGCTCTCTTTCTATCACGTATGCTTAGTTACGTGCGACGAGACTAGCGTGCGGGCGGCGACTGACTTCTTCCTTGCATTGTCCACCCGGACGGAGCGCCGGCCGAACATACCTAAACTGCGGAGTGACACCCCCTGCTTTAACTTTATTTTCGGTTTCCTTACCTGCGTGCGAGTCTCGATAAGCTCCAGCAGGTCCTGCCAGGTCTCCTTGAGTCCCTCCTTCCACTGCGCGATGGTAGCGTTGTCCGAATGTCCCATCGCGATCATCTGGTCGGCGATGCGCTCCGCGGTCGCCACGCGCTCTGAACCCACGTTCTGCGTTTCGCGTGCGAACTCTTTGAAACGCTCCCACAGTAGCTGGAAAAAAATTATTGGTTTTAATTAATTGTGTTTTGACACATTTAGTAACTTTACGTGGTGTTTAGATAGATATATTAAAGAAAAAAGTAAGACAAACAAGGCAATATTAGCATCAGCCTCGAAATGCGTTGTTGTCTATCGCCCCTATAGGTTTAAAAGCGACGGTATGATATGAAATACCTCGATTCGAAACCAGAGACCGAAGCGCGCGTGGCCACGTCCTCTGTTACGTAATTCACTCCATGAAAAAGATGACTGAATATAATAGACTGTTGTCGTTAGTCAGGGCCCAAGACATCAAATTTAATTTAAAATGAATAATAAAATAAAATCTGGACCTAGGTATGTCCTAAAACTGGATCCTGAACTACCGGAGGATGGACAGCCGCTGTCGGTTAACGGTGGTGAGCATTCAGCGAATGGCAACCCTTCCCCCCTCTTTTTAAAGGGAAAGGCCATCGTTTAGCACTTGACGTCTTCTGGCTGAAGACCAGAATTAAATTAAAATGTGCCTTAATCCATCAGTGTTCTTGAGTACTCACAGTGACATGGTCGTAGTCCTGGCCGAGCTCCTGCGAGCTGGCCACCAGCTCCCGCTCGGTGATCCATTGCTCCAGGTCGTCCACTTCCCGCGACAGCTGGAAGAGCCGCAGCGCCTCGTCCAGCTTGGCGCGCCGCTCGCCCGCCAAGTCCTTCAGGCCGGCGTACAGTTTGTCCACTTGGGATTGCTTCACGGAGATCTGTTCGCTATTGGATGGAAGGGATTGAAATCAGAACTCGTGAAAGGAAGCGAGGCGGTATGGGCGGTAATGGAACTAGGATATGATCATTATAACAATAATCTATTGAATATCAGTCTACTACACTCTGTCTCCGTCATTCTCAGTGCAGAAGATGGAGATGGTGAGTAGTTTTCGAATAGAATCCGATTCGATTACGCTTACAATATGGGGGCTGAAGCGCCAAAATATAAGAAAAAATCCTACATGCTAATCCACTGTCTTATCAGATCAAATTGAAAGCTGCACTTTTTGGAATCCACCACTACATTGATTGATTGTTTGATTGATTAACTATTTATTGTTCACACCAAGAATTACACAGAAATAATTTAATAAACCGACAACCGGCAACCGATGGATGCAAATGGCAGGTTGTCGTACAGTGTGGCGGTCTAAGGGGGAGGCCTTCGTTCAGCAGTGGACGTCTCCGGGCTGATGATGATGATGAATTTAATAAACTTAAAGATTGGAACAAGTGGCGGCCTTATTGCTAAAAGCAATCTCTTCCAGGCAACCTTTTTATTTTCAATCATATAAAATAAATATAATATAATGGCGCCCTTATTAATTTTTACTTTTTTATGCCATGCTATAAACCCGTTTTTAAAATTACCAAGGAGTTTTAGTAAACTACCTACTATGGTGGCAAAAAAATATTTTGTGGGGAATATTCGATATAAGGTATCCTATTCTTTAACTCTCCAAAAACATACCTCAGCGGATGTTCCTCGCTGGTCAGCTGCCGGACCGTCTCTCCAAGCTGCCTGATGGTCTGAGCGTAATCATCCACCGCCTGCTCCAATATCTCGTGCTTCTTCATGAGGTTCTGGGCTGAGATCTCGTCCTGTTATATTTTTATTATTATTTAATGGGTATGTCCTTAAACTGCAACCAGAACCACCGGAGGACGGGCAGCAGCGTCCTCTTGGTTAACGGTGGTGAGCATTCTGCGATCCCCAAGCCGCCTGCCAAGCGGGGAGATTATGGCAACACCCCTCTATTAAGGGGGAGGCCTTCGTCCATCAGTGGGCGTTTTATGGCTGATGACGAATGATCTCAAAGATAATATACGTTATAATATTCTAAGCATTTAGTCCGTCCTTTATCCGAAGACCCAATGTATTTGTAACTTACCTTTCCGCGGTCTTCCACCATCATGTAGAGTTCTTGTTCACTCATCCAGGCCTCGGCTTCGTTCGCGTCGAACAGGTACTGTTGGGCCTTCTCCCATTGCGACAGGTTGTCCTTGCGTTGCTCGATGGCATCTATATGGAATAGTACACAATTAAAATGTATATCACTCCCAGTAAGAGTGACTTTCTGTCAAAAATAAACAGGCGAATTCGCAGACGATAATTTAGTTACATTGTCATGTTCTTGATACGTCCTAAATGTTTGAGTAATTCTATGCTGCAAGAATTGGAACTTTTATCTGTTAGAAAATGTAATTGAAAATCGCGGGTAAACTAGGTCAGTTCACTTTTAAAGATACAACAAATCTAAAGAAATATCTAGTCTTTTTACGTCACTAGCCAATAGCAAATGGAAGTATCGACATTTCGGTAAAGAAGCTTTGCTAACCATTTTGCAAAAAATGTAAAAGTTGACAAAAGGCACGGACCGAAGTCCGTGGAGCTAATAAATAATAAAAAAAAAAAAAAATTGCAAACCCAAAGGCTAAAAATAGTACTCACCCTTCAGTTCACGCCACCTCGCGGTAAGTTCTTCAATGAGCCTCTTGAACTCGGGCGAATCATCGTGTCCCTCATCAATCAGCTTCTGTCCGTTGGAGATAACCGTCAAGATCCTCGGTTCATGGTTATCGGTCTCGGTTTTGAGAGACTGGTTCTTCTTTTGCAGCATCTGCACGTTGAACAGGGTGTTTCCAAAGTCTGTGCTGTTAGCGACCGGCATTTTCTCGTGGATCCATAGCTTTTCATCCTCGATATCGCGACGGAACTGGAAGGCCTCCTTTTTCTTGGCAAGATGGCGTTGCCTGTCCAACAGCGGAGCTTTGAGCTGCTCGAAACGTTGCTCCACAGATGACTTCTTCTGTTTGATCTCGTCCATTTTGTCCGGGACGGTCTTTTGTAGGTATTCGGCTTGCGTTTCGAGTTCGGTGACCTGCTTCGCCTTGACCGCCATCTGAGTCTCGATCATCTGTTGCTTCTGCATGAGAATGTTCACAGATGCCAGATCGGTGCCGGTGTCGGTGTTCTCGATTTGTTTCTCTAATTCGTTCATCCACGAATCGATGTCGTCGCAGGTCTGGTGCAGAAGCACTTCGCGATTGGCGTCGAATAGCCTCTCGCCCTTATCCTTTGTCGTCGTTTGGAGATTCTCGAACTGGTCTTGCAGTTCTGTCATCTTTGGTGAGATAACTTCGACGAATTCCGGTTTCTGCTTCATCAGCTCTTCAGCCGCGTTCTGAACGGCGAATAACCGTTCTTTGTTGGCGGCGATTTCCGCTTCGAAGGCTTGATGGCGGGTCCATTTGGAGTGGATGGTCTTTGCTGAGCGGTAGGTATCGTCTTGAGCAGTGACGTTTTTCTCTTGCACCCATTCGCCGAGCTCGTCGCAGTCTTGTAAGAACTGGTGTAGTTGGAGCTGGTCTTGAAGTTTCTCCATTTGTTGAATGGCCTTCTCTCGGTTGGCGTTGCGTCTTGCTTCGATATTCTCCGCCTTGCGTTGGATTTTGTCTGAATCGAAGTGGCGTTCTTCAACGAGCCTGTTCGCAAATTGCACTACGGAGTTGATCTTGTCATCGTTCGCTTCCATTGTAGTGAGGAAGGCTTCGTGCTCTTTGATCGCGTTTTCGGCCTGTTCCAGGTTCGTCGGGGGTTCGGTCTTGGCCAACCTGTCGTGCGAAATAAGTCAATTAGTATGGGGCTAGTAACTGGACGAAATTGTCGTTCACCTTCTAGAAATCCTTGCGCGTGATAGCGACAATTCGCTGATCGGCAGCAAGAGATGGGGGGTATGGATGGGTAGACCGGCTAGTACACATTCTGTCTCGCATCTGAACGCCAAACGGTAAATTTGTGTGTGACGGTTTTTGTTTATGCCCAATAGAAACGTTTTCAAGGTTCACCATATTCATCGCATAGTAGTCCACTATAGCTAATGCTAATGGTCCCTGCAGTCAATGCTACTGATCCATTATAGCTAACTCGACAGGTCCACCACAGCTGATGCAACTACTGCAGTAGACGAAACTCGTCAGCTGGTAGGTCGTAGGCGCAACGCACACAGAAAATGAGCAGCGTCGGGGCGAAGGCGCGCTACTTCTAGCTCTTCTATCTTTTTTCTTGGTCAACGCACACAGCCAGAGTAGCGGCGCAGTCGAGGCGGCGTCTGTGCGCGGTTGAGGTCAACTTACCTTGACTTTTGTTCCACGCCGCCACCTCGACCCTGGTAGTGTGCGCCTTACATATGTGTGCGAAGTACCTGTGCTCCTGGTGCGAGAGCAGCACCTCCGCCTGGCGCGCGTCGCGCTGCTGCAGCTGCAGCTCGAGCGACTGCGCCAGCAGCTGCTGCCGGTTCTCCCACATCTGCTGCAGCTCGGCCCAGCCCTCGCGCAGCGCCTTCAGTGGCCGTACATACCTGTGCTCCTGGTGCGAGAGCAGCACCTCCGCCTGGCGCGCGTCGCGCTGCAGCAGCTGCAGCTCGAGCGACTGCGCCAGCAGCTGCTGCCGGTTCTCCCACATCTGCTGCAGCTCGGCCCAGCCCTCGCGCAGCGCCTTCAGCCGCTCGCGCAGGAACATGTACTGCGGGTCGTCTTGGGTCGACGGCTCCTGGGGAACGAGCCGATATTGGTTTACTCTAATCGAGTAGAGTGAAGATTCAATACAAATTTAAAAAGTTTAGAATTAGAAGTAACTATTTGAGTCAATCTCACGACTTGATATTCAATCATAGCCATAAGCATTTCTATTATTATAGCCATAAGACTACTAACCGCAGTGATCTTCTCTCCGTACTCCATCATCTTCGCATATTCATCCTTGTAGTTATCGATCTCCTCCTTGATGGTCTGGTGTTGAGACAACAGCTTCTCACCCTCAGCGAGACTGGATGGCGTATCTAAGTAAAACACGTAAGACATTCAACACGATTTTATTGTGTTATATTTTGATCCGGTCTTTTTGTCCAGACGTTTACATCATCAATAGCCCGGAGAGGTCCACTACTGGATGATGGCCTCCCCCTTAATAGCGAGGGGTTGCCATAATCCCCCGCTTGGCAGGCGGCTTGGGGGTCGCAGAATGCTCACCACCATTAACAGAGAGGACTCTGCTGCCCGTCCTCCAGCGGTACTGGATGCAGTTTTAGGATATACCCAGGTCAGACGATTACGCTGAAGTCAAATTCATAGCATAGCACATAGTATATTTTTTGTTTAAAAATATTACAGCCATAATAAATTTTGCCGAAATCTTCGGAGAAGGTATCAGATTGGAAAGTGATACGTTACATAAGGTCAACTATTTTATCGATCGACCATCAACAGAGTGACTTGTTCAACTTTACTGGTCGCATATCTAAAGACGACTCGGTAGGCCTTTCTAATAAGTCTGTTATGAAGAATTGGTTTTACTAGTTCATACCTTCTGAAGCGACATCGGTCTGTGTCTTGGTAAGCCAGGCCTGGAAGTGGTCCACGGAGCGCAGGAAGCGGTGCAAGTCGCCAGCCTCTTCCAGCTTCGAGTCGCGCTCTTTGAGCTGAAATACGGAGATACTGTTAAAAAACTAGAACATTGGAAATATCGCTCTTCTAGTTCACTAAGCTCAGGTCAAAGCTGAAGTTGTCATGGAATTTTACTTCTGCCAGGGACTAATGTAATGCGCCTCACAATATATCGTCATCTCTCTGTCTCTCTCTTTCTCTCCCTCTCTCGCTCTGTCTGTCTCTATGTTAGGTTATAGTCATCATCATCATTTCGATTCAAGGTTGACAATTGTTTCTTTATTTTATTTTACCTTTTGTGTATTATTATTTTTTATAATTATTATTTTTTATATATTTTTTTCACCAAAATCTGGCCACTTCCTCCGCATCCCCGGTAGCCAGATTTAGGTCTTTTTGTGTACAACTTTTGGTACACAACAGACGAGCCAAAAGTGCCACCGTCTGGACGGCAGCACCACAGTTCTTTTGAGAAGCCCCATCTGACCAGGTTTTCTCAACAAAACGGCCAACCCCAGCGCGAAGCCGATGGGGATTTCCAGACTGGCCATTATAAGCCATGTAAGCCAAAGGCAAAAACAGCTCCAGGCTGTGATAGTATAAAACTGCCTTTATTTATTTCCACAAATTATTTTCTTGACATTTCTGGCGAACTTGGATGTCGCAAAAAGGCCCTAGCTGACGGCCAGATATTGCTTCGAGCGCAAATTTGAAAAATATGTCGCCGTCTTCCACCACAGGTAAGTTTCGATGTAGACTCGCACTAAAGTGCGGTAGAGAGAAGTAGCATTAGTGATAAGTTATGTTATCTCTCTGACTCACCATCTGCGTGAGCTGGTCCCAGTTGACAGTGATGCTCTCCACCGTGTCCCGGATGCGCTGCGCCTCGGCGGGGTGCTCGTCCTCGATGGCGTTCGCCTCGCTCTCCAGCGACGAGATGCGAGCTTGGATCGCGGCGAGGTCGCGCTCCATGCCCGACAGCCGGCGCTGCAGGGTCATCACACCTGGGGAAGTAATAAAGACGTTTACATTCGGGCGCATCCATACATTTGATTTTTAAACAGGCTAGATGACTGTTTTTTTTTATTGTCCTGACTTAAAATGTGGCCCATAAATATAGCTGAAACATGAAAAGAAAATGAAAATCTGATAAAAAATTAACAACTTATAAGGATTTTAATATCACGCTAGACAGAGAGGCGAAACAGCAAATCTTAACGTTACTTCTCTGTACGCCATATAAATTCTATTCTGACAAGGCGTGACGTAATTTTTTGTTTTGTGGGAAAGGGGCAGAGTTGTCTCTAACAAAAACTTTAAACGCTCATATATCAGAACATTATTAACCGATTTAAATTATTTTTTCAATAAACATACTATATTTACTTAAATTCTTCATCAAAGCTATTGGCTTCAACGATATAAATATCAGTCATCTACCCTATTACAACGCGAACGTAGATCAGTATCATTACGAGGACCACAGAAAAGCGAAAGCCCTACTTAGGTAGAAAGGCTGTCAAAACAATGTTGTAAAGCAATTGTATGGAAAACCGCTGTCGCCAGTTTCACACAAAATTGTATAGAAACTACGACGAAAAAATGCCAATCATTGGTCGCGCATTTGAAGCAAAACGCTCGAAACCCCATTTTGGAACAGATTAAAATTTATCTAATTACGATGCAATGTGGTTTGGTTTCCTACGCGTCTATTTAAATTTTCTTTTTGAGTTTTCTCAGTCTAAAAACATGTATATTGGTAGAATTGTCATTAAGCGCATTTGCACTTAATGCCGGCTAGCGCGGCCCGTCACATTTCCGTTCTATTCACTTCTGTCGTCAGTGAAGAGGACGGACATAAGAAATGGGGAGATACTTGAAAATTGCGGTTAGCTAATCTACTCGTAATACATTTATCTCAGGACTGGGTGAAATATAGTCTAGCTGGATTCGCGCTATATTTCTAGTATATAGCCTAGCTGCTAGACTCAAAGAAATAGTATTTTAGTACATTCCTTCGCCTTATATCGGAATGTTTAGACGAGAATAATTCCGACTACTATAGCTGTTACTTCCGCGAACCGGAAGACGCAGCGTAGGCGCGGCCTCCCACTATCTATATATAGGTGGACCGACGACATTGTAAAAGTCGCGGGCAACCGGTGGATGCAAATGGCAGGTTGTCGTACAGTGTGGCGGTCTAAGGGGGAGGCCTTCGTTCAGCAGTGGACTTCTCCGGGCTGATGATGATGATGATGATGATGAACCTCAGTTAGTTAATAGACAGTATTGAGACGTTTGGCAGGACTTGAACCGGCGTACGAGCAATCTCCTGGTTTCCGTCCCTAAGACCGGCCCCTGTCCCTGGTTTGTTGTCCTGTATAAGTCCTAGTGACTGTTTCCCTGATAAACATACCTATTTAAAACCATGATATAATACAAACTGTTAAATATAAAACAAGTACATAATAATGGAAGACTTTTCTAACCGTTGAGATCCATCTCGAGATTGTCGGTCTGTTGAAGGATACGTTTTTTGTCTTCGATCCAGGAGACAGTTTCGCGGCATTCGATGTGGAACGTCTGCACGCCTTGGGCGGACTTCAGCTCGTCCTTCTTTGCCTCCGCCTGTGGAATAATAGACCTTATAAGTCATGATGTTAAGGGTCAAAGTCGGTGTCGAGTAATTAAGTATGCTTTACGTAGCTTCTGTGCCAATAGGCTAGACGAGTGGTTTTTTTTAAATGCCCTATTAAAATGTGGCCCATAAATATAACTGATTAATAAAAACAAAATGAAAATCTGATCAAAAATAAGCAACATATAAGCATTTTAATATCATGCTAGACAGAGACGTCACTTCTCTGTACGCCATATAATTTATATGCTGACAAGTAAGGCGCACAGAGGCGTGACGTCGTTTTTTGTTTTGTGGGAAAGGGACACAGTGTTCACTACCAAAAAATGTAAACGCTTATATATCAGAACATTAACAACCGATTTAAATATTTGTTTCAATAAACATAATATTATATTTACTTAAATTCTTCATCAAAGCTATTGGTTTCAACGACATAAACATCAGTCATCTACCCTATTGCAATATAGACACAAGGCTAGTGAAATAAAGTGCTAGTTACCTTCTCGCGAAGTCCGCTCCAGGCCTGGTTCAAGGCAGTCTGCCTCTCCTGGATGCGCGGGGCCTGAGGATGCTCCACGTGGATGAGCTGCCGAGCGAGCTGGTTCACGACGGCCACGCGGGATGCGTTCGCGTTCATTTCCTTGTCGAAACCGTCGTACCTGTGAACAGAGACAATGAAAATTCGACCATTATTGTCAGTCATATCAACGACATTCTACGTAAAAAACTTCGTACGTAAAAAACTAGTTTAATATTGCTTTATGAGGTTTGTGTTGAGCTTTCTTTAGTCTACCTGGACCTGCCCTTTTATCTGTTGATGAGGTGGGAAATCTTACGACGACGTACGACTACGTTGGAGTGTAACCGATATCTGTGGGATTGTATCAACCTAATCTCCCGATGGTTGACGCAGAACTAGCGAGACCTACATCAATGCGCCTCGCTGTTCAAGAACTTTACTTGAACTTTTTTTTATTGATTATTTGGCTTGTGTTTGTCCGCTAACACGCCTGATGTTAAGCGAAGATGCGAGAAACAATTTAGTTTATCTTCTTAATAGGAATACATGTGGTTTTTTTTTATTGACTCACAAAAAAGCTGACTAACAAACAAAAAACAAAAAACTACACAAACAAAACAAATCATCGAAAGTAAAATTTTGATATGTGCACAAATAACGAAGTTATAAACATTTTAGTTTCATGTTAGACAGAGAGGACACTATACTAGTCAATGTTCACGTCCAAACAAATTCTACACTATGCACGTATTTTGGTAGAAAGGGACAGATGACTCCCTCCCAAATAATTTGAACGCTTATATTTCAGAACTTTACCAGCCGCTTTCAAAAATTTTTTCGACGAAAGCATCAGATTCAGTTAAACTCTCTATTTATCCTATTATTTTTAATAATTGAAACACATGCATATTCCCTATTGGCTTGTCACTTTTCACCGTTTTTCTGCGAGTTACTTAACTTCTTGTTCACTCACCGGTGCTTCATGATTTCGACATCGTCGATGTCCTTGGGCGGCAGCATGGTGTCGAGCATGCGGTCCTTCTCCGAGATCCACTGGTCGGCCGCGTCCGCCTCCGCCAGCAGCTTGAAGAGGGACAGCGCGTCGAGCAGGCGCTGCTTGCGCAGGCGCGCCAGCTCCGCCAGCTCGCCGTGCCGCGCGTCGATGGCGGCGAGGCGCTCGCGCACCTCCGCGCTGCTGGCGTCTTCCGGGCTCAGCTCTTGAGCCTGATGGTAACAACACATATAAATACATTATATTTTTACTCAAGTATACAATAATGTAACAAAAAGGTTCAACAATACTGACGGCTATGTATGTACTCATTATTATGACCAACTTTTACTATGGGGCCAACCCTGCGAAAAAAATATCAGCTGTTACATACATTTTATCCAAGGTCAATTAACTTTTTGTATGGAACAGCTGTTTTTTTTTTTCACGTTTCCAGGGTTGACGCCATAGTAAAAGTTGTTCATGATGATGAGTAGATACATACTCTTCAGTATTGTTGGACCTTTTTGTTACACATTGTATATTGATGCTTTGATGCTTGATTTGCGGAATGGTACTTACCTACTGCTAAGCCGAAAGGTGTTCATTGTAAGCATCGTATTGAATAATGTTTAATATATGGGGCACAACTCTGAAGTCGGGATTAGTTATTTCATGAAAATATGCAATTGAATTTCAATTTCGACAGAATGTATGGAACCATTAATATTATTTGCCATTTCAGTGCTAGCCCCTGAGCAAAAGTTGTTTACAATGATGTGTACAATGACGTTCTTTCAACTTAGTACCACGCATATCCCTGCATACATTATTCGCGCCAAAACTATTAATTTAAAAGTAAAAGTCGTATTTGCTTAACGTATTTTTCAGTTCTGTTTTCTTATTATATGTAGGTATTTCACTACAATGTACTAACCTGGGACCTGGATAATACTGGGTATGTCTTTAAACTGCATCCAGAACCGCCGGAGGACGGGCAGCAGCGTCCTCTTAGCTAGCGATGGTGAGCATTCTGTGATCCCCAAGCCGCCTGCCTAGCGTGGGGATTAGGGCAACCCATCCCTATTTAGGGGGACGTCTTCCGTCTGTAGATGTACTAACCTGTTGCTTGAGCTGCTGGATGACGTTGGCGTAGTTCTTGAGCTCGTCGGTGACGTCCTTGTGTTTCTTCAGCAGGCTCTGCACCTGCGCTTCGTCCACGCCGGTGTCCTCCGAAGACACCAGTCTGGGAATACCAATACCCGTTAACACATGTTTGGATAATTTCTATTTAGGAGTTTTTTTTTTAACTGTCAAGTGACGGTACGAGCAAGACTTTCGCCTGGTGGTAAGCGTCACGCCTGCCACTAACAGTAGCAGTGCTAGAATTGTGAACTTGCGAACACAATCCTGCACCGCACTGCACTGCGCTCGTCAACCTTAGATATTAGATGTTAAATCTCTTCATACCCAGTAATTTATCTAGTAACATTGCCCTTCAAACCGGAACACAGTAATGCTTGCACACTACTGCTTGGCGGTTGAATAACTGGCAAAGGTGTGGTACTTCCCCAGGCGGACTCTGCAGTAGAATCCTACCACTACAGAAACAACATTTATGAAGTTTATAAGAAGGAAAGATGATGGACATGTAATTAAGAGGGCTTTAGAAATTATGGTAAGCGGTAAAACCGTGAGGCATCCTAAAAAGGTGTGGGTGAACTAAAAGGAAGACAATAATTATGGGTGTGAGAGGAGTGAATGACTTCACTCTATGAAAAACCGCAGAGTGAAGTGGAGAAAGGACGATGTCGTGCTGGCCCCAAGTGGGATTAGGGCAACCCAAACAACTTTTTTGTTGGTCTTTTTAATGTTTGCTCCACGGGCTGCTGGGTCCACCATCCTTTCCTTTTATGAAATTTTTAATTTATTTTAACTAAAAGGTACCTACTTAACATAAATAACTTACGCCTTTACAAAAAGAATATACAAAAGGATAATAATCATAAGCAATATAAATAATAAAAAATAAAAATTCACAACAAGTAATATACCCTGAGCAGTCCAGCTCCCACAAGCAGCACCCGTTCACGAGTTGACGCATGGGCCAGCTATCGCTCTCCTCGACCATATTGGACGGAAGATGATGACAACATTCGTAACGTTGTCTTCCCCGTTTCAAGTAAAGTTTACAGCGAAACATGTCCAACCATATTTTTCACGTGATCATAACAGCGTATTTCGGTTCCAAAGGCAATTTACCAGTTGGTTCCGATTTCTTTCCACGGAAAAAGTATCCTGTGCGTGTACGTAAAGCAAACAAGCGCCATATCAATTTTTGCGCACATCGATTCAGCCTTAGTCGTGAAAGCGTAACAAACACAGCTATTTCCTCATAAAATTATTTAGTCAGATATACAAACTTTCGCACTTCTTCCACTGTGACTTCTTGGAAAACTTTCGTATCATAGTTGTGTAGTAAATATTACTGAACTAAGCTAGCGTAGCGTGTAGTTTCAGCTTGTATGTTTAGCAATATCGGTAATGCTGTTTTTTTTGGTCAAGGCCGTTACGAGGATTTAACGAAGCGTAGCTACACGCAGCACTAATAAATAACTTTGCCAACATGTTATACATTGGAAGATTGGAAGGTTCACAAAACCAGATTAGGTCAGGGGGTCTAGACAAGAACCACTTTTTGTTAGCGTTAACGCCTGCGGAAAGATAAAATCGTATGAAAATTACATTAGCTTTTGAAATGTCACGTGACTGCTAATGTCATTTTCATACAATTTTATCTTTCCGCAAGCGTTAACGCTAACAGAAAGTGGTTCTTGTCTAGACCCCCTGACCTAATCTGGTTTTGTGAACCCGGAGGATATCCGCCAAAGAACCAAAGTCAACGATAAAGCTCTGACAGTTTTGGAAGTTGAAATGGCAATGGGCAGGCCACATCGCTTGAAGAACTGATAACCGATGGAGAAGGAAGGTCCTTGAGTGGCGACCGCGAACCGGAATACCCAGCGTAGGCGCGGCCTCCCACTAGGTGGACCGACGACATTGTGAAAGTCGCGGGCAACCGGTGGATACAAATGGCAGGTTGTCGTACAGTGTGGCGGTCTAAGGGGAAGGCCTTCGTTCAGCAGTGAACGTTTCCGGGCTGATGATGAACTTACCTGAGCGTGTCGAGCATCCAGTTGTCGATGTCGTCTGCGTCGGCGAACAGCTGGTGGTAGCGCACGGCCGCGTCCAGCCGCGCCTTGCGCAGCGAGACCACGTCCAGCAGGTGGTTCCACTGGGACAGGATGTCGCGGAGACGGTCCTGCACAAGTTATGTATTGACGTTGGATGGTCTACTCTGTAAGTCTGTGACCTTTGCTCGGCTAGGCCAATCTTCGGATGGGTGCCCGTGAGATGCATTTACAATAGGGAATATGCATGTGTTTCAGTTATTAAAAATAATAAGATAAGTGTAGAGATTAACTGAATCTGATGTTTACATCGAAAAAATAATTGAAATCGGCTGGTAAAGTTCTAAAAAATAAACATTTAAAGTGTTTGCGAGGGAGTCGTTTGTCCCATTCTAGCAAAACGCGTGCTAGTATAGAATTTATTTAGAATCGTGTACTTTGACGTCATTAGCCATTATAGTGCCCTCTCTGTCTAACATAAAACTAAAATGTTTATAGCTTCGTTATTAGCACATATTTCAATTTTGTTTTCGATAATTTGTTTTGTTGCCAGTCAGCTTTTTTGAGAGTCAATTTAAAAAAAACATGCATATTCCCTAATGTACAGAGTTTGGGTCGGATGACGTGTACATGGTTTGTTTTTGGTCAATAACAGCAACCATTAGTTATCGGCAGCATATGATACGAGGTTACGCGGAAAGGAGTAATTTAAAAGAAGTTAATTGTACTCACTAATTTTACTATGAAACTACTAACTTTAGAATCAGGGGTTTTTTTTTGTATAACTTATGCACAATAACGACTACAACTTTAATTGTACTACAATGACCTTATTTCGATACTATTATTGTTTATAGCTTTAAAAGATAAGGCCGCAAAAAAGTAATGCAATTACCAACGGACGAATCAGTGGTCAAACGTGGACATAATCGAGAAAAAACAAATGTGTCGGGAAGGTACACCAGTAAAAGTGAATAGCCACATTGTTTTTGTACTTCGTGTGTTTTTTTTTGTGTTCTGTGGTTACAGCGTATACCGGTAGTTAGTTACCTGTATCCTGTCGGCACCGAAGTGTCCCTGGGAGATGAGTTCGTCTCCGACGGCGGCCACGCTCATCAGCTGCGGTTCGTGGGCCATCACGTCGCCCTCCAAAGCCTTGTGTTTCGATATCAACAGGTATACTGTAATGCACATATTCTTGTAAGGTACACTGTATACGCGTGTAGAACATAGAACGCTACTGCACGTGACATTGGTGCTTAACGACCCGATCTTGATATAAGTCGAAAGGGCCTTGTTGTAAAAAAATTGCTAATTTCACTGTTTCGAGGATGGGACGCGGTGCGCAACCCTCCTATTGCAGAAATAATAAAAGAAAAAAATTAGGATGATATTTGAGGCAGTTACGATTTTTAAAAATTTTAAAAGTGTAATTGTCATCACTATGAAAACTTTTACGACATAAAATAAATAATAGTACAGACTGATCCAAAATTTATGGCAGCTTTGAAGTGCGCTGCAAGCGAGACTTTGCGATTGTACGCACACCGTACGCCTAATTTTTGCTACTGCACTGCCGCCATTAAGTTTTAATCAGCCTGTACGTGTACAGAAGACTTTCTTCCATTGAAAGATCCCGGCCGGCTATAAAAGCTTAAAGACAAGGTCCTAACTCATACCTAACCTGCGCGCCAGACCTGACTATGACAGATTCAAAGCTCGAATTCAATGAAGTCCTTGCACATCTAAGCTCCGAACCGTACAGGCATATAAAATCAAAAGCGCATAAAAATTCAGGGCATAGAATGACCAAGGAGAAAAATGCTCAAAGCTCCAACAATAAAAGTTTATTGGCACCACAGGAAAAATCCCTTTTGGAAAGGACTTTCAAAAGGAATACACTGCAGATTTGCTACTCTACACCTCTCTACTATTTGGTCTTTGTAAGATCAAAGATCAAAATATCTATAGCGCAAATCGTCCAAAATTCCACAGCTAGATTATATAGTTTCGATATAGCTAGATTGATATAGTTTCATCGGCCAAAAATTAAAAAACTGCAATATAGAAGGCACCTCGCTTCGTACGAATAACTAAGTCTCGTTAAGCGCACGCTAAATGCGCTGGACCATGGGCCCCATGGGCATTCTTCTGGAGCCTACAAGAAAACTGTTAATAATACCACAGAATAAATAATAGTACTCCTACAGAAAGTTCACTCCGCAAAGTAATTGAAATAAATAAGGACTCTATCTACTAGGCAATAAAGTAGCAATTCAACTCGCACAGCGCTGGATACCGCTCGCTATATCCACCTAGATATACCGCTCTCTTTCTATCACGTATGCTTAGTTACGTGCGACGAGGCTAGCGAGCGGGCGGCCACTGACCTTGAGTTTTGAGCCTTGCATTGTCCACCCGGACGGAGCGTCGGGCGAACATACCTAAATGAGCGGAGTGACACCCCCCTGATAATACCACCAACCAAAATACGTGAAATAGAGACGTACCAGTTGTGAGATCGTGCCCAATGTCGTCCACAGACACGATCTGTTCCTTCTCCTTGATCCAGTTCTCCTCGTCGGCCATGTCCCAGTAGAACTGCCACAGCTTGCGGCTGTCTTCCAGCCGCTTCCTGCACACAACGTAATATTAATTTAGTAATCAAAAGGAAATAAATAAATATTGATGGACGTTTCACACAGCGCCATCTAGCCCCAAACAAAGCTTGTACTATGGGACCCAGATAGCTGATAGAATACTATATACTTTTATTTGTAAATACATATGACACCCAGATAAATATACATTATACATAATATCTACGTTCGTTACATAAATGTTTGTCCTGCATGGGTGGGAATTGAACCGACACCCTACAGCTCTTAAGGCAGAGATACTGCCAACTGAGCTAAACCTGTCAAATAAGCAAGTAAATGTTTATTCGTTCTTACTATTTAATGAGTGTCATATGCTAGAGAAAGGTGTATATATTTCTCTCCGATTAGAAAAATAAAGGGGAACACGTGCCGAGCAGGGGTGTTTTAGTCTGTTTGCTATTAAATGGTCATAATAGGCTAGATGACTGATGTTTAAATCGTTGAAACCAATAGCTTTGATGAAGAATTTAAGTAAATATAGTATGTTTATTGAAAAAATAATTTTAATTGGTTATTAATGTTCTGATATATAAGCGTTTAAAGTTTTTGGTAGAGCCAACTCTGTCCCTTTCCCACAAAACAAAAAATGACGTCACGCCTTACTTGTCAGAATAGAATTTATATGGCGTCCTGACAAGTGACGTCACGATTTGCTGTTTCGCCTCTCTGTCTAGCATGATATTAAAATGCTTATAAGTTGCTTATTTTTGATCAGATTTTCATTTTCTTTTCATTAATCAGCTATATTTATGGACCACATTTTAATAGGACAATAAAAACAAGCAGTCATCTAGCCTATTCATGATTTCTAACGTTCTGTCTTACCAAAGATCCATTTCGGGTTTTGAGTTTCACAACCGCATTCTAATTTTTCTTCGTTTTTTAGACTGCATACAGCAGACACGTTTTGATAGGTTTTAATATTGTGTATCATTGAAAATACTTCTCCAGATCGCAGTATCTAGTATTGTGGTCAGTTTCATTGCGATTGTGAGAAATAAATGACAAGTTCATTACAACGGTGTAATCTGATATCGGATGATACGAGAGCTCTAGCCTTCTCGTAGCCCTTTGTCTTGGCAATGAAATCATATTGTTCTATTCGATTTTTGTAATGGTATTTACCCTTTTATAAAACATGTTAGTTATGTTGGGTGCTAAGCAGGACGCAGCTGCACGCGCGTCGGGCTCTGTTTTCACTCTTTGAAAAAGGTCACCGGATGTGATCGAAACTATAGTCGGAGTATACGATTTAATTAAAAGTGAGTATTCCCGTGTAAATAAAACAAAAAAACATGTTAGTTGTTCAACCTCATAAGTAGATTATTGTAAATATAAGCCTCTGATTGTAGCCAAACACTCAGGCGTGACGGCTGAGCGCGTCGACCACGGGCTTAATAAGCCCGGGCAAACTATCGGGCGGTTCAGTCGCTTTCCGGAAGCTTGGTGCCACCGCCGAACTTTTGGTACCAATATCGGACGCAGCCGATTACGATAACGCGATACAACATTGATGCAGACACAAAACGGCGATCGCTGATTCTAAAAGCCGCATGTTTAGCCGAGCCTTAAAATCCCATATCAGCCCAATGAAAAATAATTCTTCTTTCGTAGCTGACTACGAAAATTAATTACGAAAACGGACCAAACCGCCAGAAGACGTCCACTGCTGGACGAAGGCCCCCTTATTAGGGAGGAATTGCCATAATCCCCACGCTTGGCGGACGATGCGTGAAAATTGTATCAAACCCACGCCAGTTTCCATAGTAAGACTTCGTCACTACCGGCCGGTTCAGCTATCCGCTTTGGGATACATAGTTTAGTGTGGAGCATGGGGTTCAGGATGATTTATCATCGTCAGTCAGAAGACGTCCACTACTGGACGAAAGCAGCATAAAAAGAAGGCAGCATGCTGTGGTTGCCATAATCCCCACGCTTGGCAGGCAGCTTGGGGATCGCAAAGCTCACCACCGTTAACTGAGAGGACGGTGATGCCCGTCCTCCGTTAGTTCTGGATGTTGTTTTAGGATTATTATTCCCCCCTGGCCATTCTTCTATCACACGGCCAGGACCCCGCAAAAGCCACACCGTTTCATGGTTGATAAACCAAAAATTCGTACGAAACGGTTTTATTCCACATCCTTTATTCGAACTGCTAAACAGTGGAATGCGGTGCCCAAGTTGGTGTGCCTTGATAATTATAATGTAGTGTCTTCGAGTCGCGAGTGAATCGGTTTCCTCTAGGCAAGCTTGCTCCATCGTAGACTTCATCTTCGTTTAACATCAGACGAGATTGCAGTCAAACGCAAGGCCACAAATAATTTAAGAAAAGGAGAAAGAGAAGAAATATCCAGGTCCAAGCTTAGCCCTAGCCCCGCTCGGTGTACTGTACGTACCTGCGCTCGACGGCGAGGTGCACGAGCTCCGCGTACGCGTTCTCCAGCTGCTGGATGCGCTCCACCGTGATGGCGGGGTCGCAGGGCCGGTAGCCGCCCTCCTCCTGCTCCAGGAACCGCTGCGACTGGCCCACTACCACCTGCACAACGCCACACAATAAATAATAGTACTACGTAACAGAAAGTGCAGAAAGTTCACTCCGCAAAGGAATTGAAATAAATCAGGACTCTATCTACTAGGCAATAAAGTAGCAATTCAACTCGCACAGCGCTGGATACCGCTCGCTATATTCACCTAGATATACTGCTCTCTTTCTATCACGTATGCTAGTTACGTACACTACAGAATATATAATCTATTGTTTTGCATTCCCGCCAAATTAATAGAGGTAGATATGCTCATCGTTATGAACAACTTTTGTTATCGGGCCAACCCTGAAATCGCGAAAAATAAATCAGCTGTTCTATACATTTTGTCCAAGGTTTTGTATGGAAATGAGCAGATTTTTTTTCGCGATATCAAGTTTGGCTCCATAACAAAACTTGTTCATAATGATTAGCATATCAACCTTTGTAAATTTGGCGGGAATGCAAAACAACAGATTGTATATCCTGTAGTGATAGGACTGTACTGCAGAGTCCACCTGGGGTAGTACCACGCCTTAACCAGTTTTTCAATCGCCAAGCAGTAGTGTGCTAGCATTACTGTGTTTCGGTTTGAAGGGCTATGTTAGCAGAGAAATTACTGGGTACGAAGAGATTTTTACATCTAACATCTCAGGGTGACGAGCGCAGTACAATGCGGCGCAGGATTGTATTCGCAAGTTCACGATTCTGGCACTGCAACTGTTACGGGCAGGCTTGACGCTTACCACCAGGCGAACGTCTCGCTAGTCTCTTCACAAGAAAGAATAAAAAAAAAACTTACCTTGACTCGTTCTCCGAGCACGTTGATATCGGCCTCCACGAGCGCGTGCTTCTGCAGCAGGTCCTCGACTCCCATCAGGTGCTTGCCGTAGTCGTCCGTCAGCAGGCGCATCTTGATCTCCTCCATCGAGTCCAGGATGTATAGCATTTCCTGTCAAAATAAACTTAAATGTTTCAGATTTGTCTATAATTTTACCATTATATACAACATGTAACAAAAAGGTTCAACAATACTGAAGGGTATGTATGTACTCTACTCATCGTTATGAACAACTTTTACTATGGGGCCAACCCTGAAATCGCGAAAAAAATCTGCTGTTCCATACATTTTGTCCAAGGTCAATGAACTTTTTGTATGGACAGCGATTTTTATTTACGCGATTTCAAGTTTGGCTCCATAGTAAAAGTTGTTCATTATGATGAGTACACATACAAACCACTTAGTATTGTTGAACCTTTCTGTTACACGTTGTATATTTGCTAAACCTTGAAAACTAACGCAAAGATATTTTTTCCTGGGGACCTGGGTATGTAATAAAATTGCATTAAGAACCACTGAAAAGGTGAACAGCAGCGTCCTTTCGCAATCACCTGCGATCCCCAAGCCGCCGGCCATTTGCCTGGGGATTATGGCAACCCCTATTAAGGGGGATGCAGTGGACGTCTTCTGGCTGATGATAGGTACTTTGTACACAATTTATTGACCGAGCGAAGCGAACGTCTCTGTATGTTTGTATGTATATTTGCTAGCCGATAACTTGCGCACTGTTGATTCGATCTTTACGAAAATTTGTAAGCAAGTAGTTCGTTCAAGTACAATTATCAAGTTCAAATATGAGCCAAACTGGGCAAGGAGCTTAGCGCAACATGGGGCGAGGTGTTAGTTCGCGAGCTACTAGTTAGTAATCAGTATAGTGACCTGGAAGTTCTGCTGCAGCTGCAGGCTGAGCTCGAGGCGGGCGCGGCGCGCGCGCAGCAGCTCCAGCAGGTAGGCCCACAGGCGCAGCACGTTGTCGCGCCGCGCCGCCACGCGCTCCATGTCGTGGTATCTGGCGGGAGGGGGGCACGTTACTGTACTATTTTTGTACTGATTGTTACCGCACCGATACAAATTACCATCCAAGATATACACGAACTAAAATACAAATACAGCCAAACGGAGAATTTGCGAATGCGTTTACATATTTAATGTTTTTTTTTTCAGACACTTTTTGGCTCTGATATGTTCACCTAGAAGATCCCTCCAACCATTGTTGACGCTAACGCTAACGCTAAAAAAATGCTTGACGTATGACTAATACAAATAAATTTCATTAGATTAGGTTTTGTTGTGAGATGGGTTAATGTATTGTATACTGTATAGGTGTAGCATTGATGAAAGAAATTTACTAATATGTCCCTCTCAACAGTATGTTGCGTCAACTGCCGACACCCACCATCCATCCCTTTCATCCCTTTTGTTGGTGAAGACGTTAATATCAATAATTTCATATTTCTCAGCAGCCACCCCATACATTGGTATAAGCCGAAGTACCTTATACTCTGGAAATAAAGTTCAAATTACCTCTCAGCCTGCAGTTCGGAGCACACGGCGACGACCGCCTGCACTCGTTCTTCGTACGCGAAGATGTCGGTTTCGATCGCTTCATGTTTCTTGGCGGCGGCCTCTACAGCGGCTAAGTCGAAACCGAAGTTGTCTTGGGACACGAGGCGCTGGTTCTCGGAGAGCCACGTCTCTCGCATCTGGGCTTTGCGGTTGAATCTGAGGAAAAATATAACTCCATGATTTGTGTGAAAAACAGATGGGATATGGGAAGAAATTCAATCTTCAACTATGTCAAACTTTAACAACACTAGTCTTGGTATAGCTACGCCCATGGCCTTATCTATCATTAAAATTTCTTATTTTAAATTCATTCATATTTTTGTTTTCCCTCCCCTTTATTATTGTTAGCTAAAGCACAGAGTAAATAATAGTACTACGTACAGAAAGTTCACACCGCAAAGGAATTGAAATAAATAAGGACTCTATCTACTAGGCAATAAAGTAGCAATTCAACTTGCACAGCGCTGGATACCGCTCGCTATATTCACCTAGATATACCGCTCTCTCTCTATCACGTATGCTTAGTTACGTGCGACGAGGCTAGCGTGCGGGCGGCGACTGACTTCTTCCTTGCATTATCCACCCGGACGGAGCGCCGGCCGAACATACCTAAACTGCGGAGTGATACCCCCCTGGCTAAAGGTTACATAAGGGCGGGCCGCACCGCGCTTGTTGCTTTAGCAATGCGATATGCTGCACTCCGCCGTGGCCGTATGCACTGGCGTTAAATATCTTAGGCGATTTGCATTATCTGTGCGAATCTACTGAACAGGTCGTATGACGACCTACGTGTGATGTACCTACGTGGAACATCACTACGGGACTATTGGGCGTGGCGGACGCCGCAAGATCACGAACTCTCTTATCGATCTTTAAGACTCGGTCTTAAATATTGCAAATATTTGTTACTACATTGAATCCTGAAGAGTCTTGAAGACTTGACGAGTCCGGAAGAGAGTACGTCCCACCCTACAAAACAAATCAATATAAAACGCTATATTTCTGACAAGAGCGAATAAATTCAAACAAATACAACAAACATTTACTAATAGGCGTGTGGCCCAATGTTTAATTTATGACAAATAACATGCTTAGTGATGAAAATAACTAAATACATTACACATACTGAAAAAATAAATTATTTTGGCTGATAAATCTCTGAGATATGAGCGTTTAAAGTTTTAGGTGGGGATAGAGAGGGGATGCTCTATCCCTTTCTCGCAAAGCACGTGTTAGTATAGCATTTGTATGCCGCGCCTGAGTATTGACGTCATAGCTCAGTATAGCGCGCTCTCTGTCTAGCTTGAAATTAAAATACTTATAACTTATTTATTTTTGAAGTATTTTAAATTTTGTTTTCGTTGATAGGCTCTATTGATGATCAGGTTTTTTATGAGGTAATAAAAAATTTGTAGTCATCATGCCTATTGTACATCCATTTTAATAAGGTATTCAGTACCGAAAGGGCGAATAAAACGTAACTTCTCTAACTAGGTCAAGGTTATGAAAACATTACACAGGCTCGCATTCTCAGACTTGGTTTATTAACATTCAACTTTATGTTTCTAATTTAAGTTTGCGTGTCACGTCTAGGGCTTACGGCTTACTAAATTATGTAAATACTTATTTAAAGCAGAGAGTATTTACATGGCTAAAATATAGTAAAAATAATAGGTAAATTGAGTTTTACTATAAGACCGCACTTTTTGACATGCTTCGAACTGGGGTAAGAAAATAAACGATTACGAGTCAATGTGCACAGTAACCCGTTTTATGCATAAAACACTAAAATGTATACAAACCCTATTTTATTTAAAAAAATGTAATTTTTTTTCGAATTTTGAATTGTGTTTGAAAAACGAAGTCATTTTAAAATGGTGTTGTCACTTGATTCTTTTTCTCGAATTTAGTAATCGTGTGTTATAAAAGTTGTTTACATTTATGGGTAGATAAACTCTAAAATAAAATATTGATACACTTGTGTGAAACAACCCACATAATCACCCGAACAACGCCTTCAAACCATTGAAGGGCCCCACAGCATAGACTACTTCATTTCAAGGGTACAGAAACAGATATAGTGTGTTAGGAATCTATTGCAGAGGCCGCCTAGGAAAGTACCACAACTTTGCCAGTTATTCAATTTCAATTCAATTTGAAGTGCAATGTTACCAGAGAAATTATGAAGAGATTCGACATCTAATATTTCCGTTGTGTCGAGCGCAGTGCAGTGCGGCGCAGAGCTCTCATTATGGAATCGTACGCAAAGTTGCGCTCACGAGCGGAGCTGACTTCCGAACGATATTGAACCTTATTTCAAACAATATCGTTCGAAGGTCGGCTCCGCTCGCATGTGCAACTTTGCGTACGATTCAAAAATAAGGCCCCAGGATTTTGTTCTCAAGTTCACAATTCTGGCACTGGCTATAGGCTGGCGTGATGCTTACCCCAGGCGAATGTCTCGATTGTCTCATCACTACATTAAATTTAAAAAAATACAGATAACAATATAGAAGTAGTTGACTCACCAATGTACAAAAAAAACACGCTTTTTAGAAAAAAAATAGAACCGACTTCAACTTCGAATACTTGGATGACATCTTAATTTTTTCTAGTAAATTTGATTTAAAACCCAAACTACTGAACCGATTTCGATAAAATGTATATGGGACCACCTCTGAAGTATTATCTACCAAACAATCATCAAAATCAGTTCATAATTGGCGGAGTAATCGTTACATACATACAAAAAAAACATACAGTCGAATTAAGAACCTCCTTTTTTAAAAACGGTTGAAAATTTAAAAAAAAATGTCAGCCTTGAATCGGGATGATAATGTCGACTCACCTAGCTGCCAGCTGTTCCAGCTTCTCCTGTCGGATGAGCTCCTCCCTCAGCGCCAGCTCGCGCTCGTGCTCCGACTTCTCGAGGCGCTCCCAGGCGCGGTTGATGTCGTGTATCATGCGGCCCTCTCTGGGCGTGTAGGGCTTCTGGTTGGCCGCGCGCATGCGCGACTGCAGAGTGAACAGCAGGACCTCCAAGTTGCCCTTTTCGACGAACCTAGCAAATGGGGTTAGAAAATTAGTTGACTGTTTATAACGTAAGGTTTATTATTACCTTCCTAGACCGCAAATAAACAACAAAACAAATACAAACCTACTATTTTGCTATATCGTATTTAAAAAACTTGCTGGTAGCTTACCATTTTTATAAGCAAACCTTATTTTATACCTTCTGTCTATAGAATGTTAGTTGGCTGATTGATTTACAGTACCTCAGACCCACAACAGTTCATTGGCAACTTTATTACTCTAACTATTAATCATATTATCATTGAGCGTTGACATTATTAAAAACTATTTTAGATTATAATTTTGAAATAATATATTGTTGTGTATTATATTATTTATATTCAAATGTTTTGAAGTAATATTATACCACTATCATGTAATTATTATGTCGCTTATGAATTTAAAAATGTAATCGGAGCAAGTAACTTGCCTCTCAAATTTGTACACCCTATGCGGTAAAAGCATGTTGATCGTTTCTAATGTTTTCAAGATCTACACCTGTACTTACACATGTTCTAACAAATAAAGTATCTTTATCTTTATTTACTATCTTTTGTTACGAAATTGAATTGAAAAAACTGACGGTCACGTCAAAGAGTTTCCTGACTATTCCGGAGTCTCGGCCCGAGACTTTCAAATGGTCAAATACAATTTTTAAAAAATATGCAGGAGAATCGTTACAAAATTCACTCCTAGTAAATAAATTGTAATATTTCTTACTTGGGCGGTTTCTCGACAGTGCGGTAGTTGGCGAACTGTATGAGCTGCTGCCGCACTCCCTCCAGAGAGTTGGCGAAGGTGCGGTCGCCGAGCGCTTCGATCGTACGCTCGATCCATTGCAAGAGATCGCTGGGGACAAACACAATTCAAAGTAAGTAAATAATAAAAATAAGTACGTGTTTCGTCGGTAATAAGGTTTATTGTCCAAAGTCACCGACATAGCTCTCAGAAAATGCAAGTTGGAGTGATAATAGACAGGCTACATCCCTCGAAGAATTGATAACCGATGGGCAAGAAAGGTTCTTCCGAAAGACACAGCGTAGGCAGACCTCGCACTACGTGGACCGACGACATTGTGAAAGTCGCGGGCGGTGGATGCAAATGGCAGGTTGTCGAACAGTGTGGCGTAGACCGCCAAAAACCAACGGTATTTTTTTTTTATTTGTACAACCAAGGATTGGAACAAGCTGCCGGCTTCCCCCTTTCCTGAGAGAAATAATCTAGAACTTTTCATGGTCAGAGTGCATAAGTAAGTTCTAAGTCAGCGTACTCAATTTTGGACCACACCGACGCTTACCAACAGGCGAGCTCGCGGTCAAACACAGATTATTCTGTTTAAAAATCAATCACATAACACTGCAACAGTATTCAACAGTTGGATTAAATGCAGTGTTTTTTAAAAGGTCTGCCCTGAGCCTCACCTGGTAAGCGACTCGTACTCCTGCTGCATCTTGTCGTTCTCCATTGCGATGCCGACCACCTTGCCGATCCTCTTGCCCTGGACCGTCTCCTGCTTCAGTTTGCTGAAGTAGTGGTAGTAAGTCACCACGTACGTGATGATGGACTTCTCGTCGGGGTGGTCCACGGCAATGTCTGGTAAAGTGGGAATAGAGTGATTAATTAAGTGCATAGGCCATTTTAGCCTAGGCCACGTGGCTTTGACAATATAAAATAGACATTAGTATACGACATTGTAAAAGTCGCGGGCAACCGGTGGATGCAAATGGCAGGTTGTCGTACAGTGTGGCGTTCCAAGGGGGAGCCCTTCGTTCAGCAGTGGACGTCTCCGGGCTGCTGATAATGATGATTATTTATGACATAAAACCTAACTTACGCTTACACAAAATAAGTGAATACAATAAAAAAAGCATATTCCAGAAAAGTTTAACATATACACTTATCACTAGTTTTATGCCACAAAGCTTTGGAGAATGTTCTAAACTGTTAGGAGCTAAACATTTTGATGTGAAATTAACCAAAATGATTTACTCCCGGATGCATTAGGGCTGTTGTTTTTTTAAGAACTACAGTTCGAGTATCGAGCCAAAAGAAGATAATTTCCAATGTAAATTAAAAATGCATCCAGGGCAGTGACGCCCGGCGCCCTAGTGTTTGTGCTGTCACTAAACCTTCTAGGCACCAGTGAAATGGATATAAGCAAGCGTTATCTCTTACAGGAAGTCTCATCAAGACTACATAACATAACAAAATAGGCATGATGACTACAAATTTTTTATTACCTCATATAAAAGCTGATCATCAATAGAGCCTATCAACGAAAACAAAATTTAAAATAATTCAAAAATAAATAAGTTCTAAGTATTTTAATTTTAAGCTAGACAGAGAGCGCGCTATACTGAGCTATGACGTCAATCCTCAGGCGCGGCATACAAATGCTATACTAACACGTGCTTTGCGAGAATGGGATAGAGCATCCCCTCTCTATCCCCACCTAAAACTTTAAACGCTCATATCTCAGAGATTTATAAGCCAATACAATTTATTTTTTCAGTATGTGTAATGTATTTAGTTATATTCATCACTAAGCCTGTTATTATAAATTAAAACATTAGGCCACACGCCTATTACCTTCAGCATCCAACAATTTAGTAAGGCCCAGTTTCTCCTCAGCAACATTGAAGGCGTTATTCAGGTTATGCATCGGGTTGCTACGGTGCAGCTTATCGAACTGTATGAGGTCTGGTCTGTGCTTGTGTATGATTGCGTTGAAGGCCAGCCCGTCCCTCCAGGAGGTGGTGAAGTTGCGCACGTTGACGTTGTTGTAGCCGGCTGTCTTCATTTGACACCAGAGTAGTAGGGCATCCTTGGCGGATTTGGTCTCTTTGTTGTCGGTCTCTTCGATTGTTATGTCTTGGATCTGAAATGGTAGACAAGCATAATGAGATTTAGATACTTAATTTTCTTGTAAATAAAAATACATGGCGCTTTCAATAGGCGATTCGAAGGAGATATCTTACATGCCAGTATTTAATGTAGTATTTTCTAACACCGCTCTAGGTACCTAATGGTACTTTTATAATGTACTAACAGCATCCCACGTAGAATCTGTAGAGTAGAATATTTTTAAGGGGAAATAGGCTTAATTTTTTATCTAGGTCCGCCCACCACCATCGTTCTCCATACCAAATTTCATCCAGATTAATTGAGGCATTACAGGCGAGAGCGAAAAGAAACACGAAAACATAGACTCAGACACAAAGTTGTTTTTTATAATATTGTTTTGATTTTCAAAGGCGTGATACGAATTGCTGATCTTAACTTTTTACCAAAACGTACCTGGAAGCGCAGAATGATAGTCCAGATCAGTCCGAGGTTGAGCCTCGCGTTTCCGTCCACGATGTCATGGGAGCCCATGTTCTCCAAATGTACTCGCTGCTCGCGCAGGAACTGCAGGGCCTTGTCAACGTTCTCCAGGCAGTGGATACGCATCTTGCCTTTCGTAGGACGAGGCTGGAAAGAATAACAAGTCATGTTAGTAATACTTAGTGTTTGTTGGAAAGAATAACAAGTCATGTTAGTAATACTTAGCGTTTGTTGGAAAGAATAACAAGTCATGTTAGTAATACTTAGCGTTTGTTGGAAAGAATAACAAGTCATGTTAGTAATACTTAGCGTTTGTTGACAAACGGAAAAATGAGGATCGAGATGTCTACGCCCATATAACTTGAGCTCATAGACTTGTATTGAAGCAAAAACAAACATTTTAAATGAGGTTCCACAAGCAAAACTTTTCACAGATGGCGCCAGCGGCGATCCGGATGTGGCAAAATCAAGTTATCTTGTTAATCGTTTCTTATATCTAGCCTGCTCTTGATGAGGGCGTTGTCAATAATTTAGTCCAAGGAAAAATATTGGGTACTGTGCCTTGTTTTAAGAATCTATGCAGCTGTTGACATCCTGAAAATAGATTTGTAGGTAAAATGTAAACAAGTATCTATAGTTATTTACATTTTATGTTGGATATAGCTTTAATTAGCGAGGCAAAGGTTTGCTGTACAAATCAGTACATGCAAATTCTACCTGGTAATAAGATTATTTAAATGTTCTGTGCAAAAACAAAATGTATGAGATTGACAGTTGACTATGGCCGCATCGAAGATGCGCCATCTAGCGAAAAAAAATCGTTATGGGAAACCAAATGAACCATGTCAACCGAAAAATTTTACACACACTTTTCGTACTTACTACATCGTTACGAGAGCAAGTTAGTCGGCATCTGGCAATATATTTTATCAGCTTTAAGACGCATCAGGTGTGGACACATAAAGCATACAAGTTACTTAGGCGAAGTAAGGCATCTACTTCAATACATGTTTCTGCGTGAGCTCCGTGTCTAGTTGCCGCCAAGGCTTGAATACTTTTAAACATTGCAAAGAATACACCGACAGATAATTGAATATTCGAGCGTGTTTAATATAATAACTATATCTACCAATTGTAAACAATGAAAAATTTTTTTTTTTATCGATCGACGATTGAAGGAACCACCAAACTTACTAGTGAAAGAGGGAGGGCTTAATATTTATATGATCTCACAATGATGAACCTTCTTGAAATACTGTTACATTTTTTCAATTACATAATATAATAGCTAGCATTATAATAGCCAGATAGATAGACTAGATAGATACCCATTTTGACCTTCAGATTTCCAATCGATCTAAGATTTTGGATAATTAACTAGAAATGCATGTAAAATTCATGAATAAATCTAAATCGAATACTGAATAATTACCGCTGACCGTTTCACTCGTAAGACAGTTTCAAGAAAAAACAACATAACTTATTTGGTAGTTTCTGTCCATTGAATTAAAAACAATGATTGCATTAAAGCCCAAGTATCTGTAAGCGAGCGATCATCAATTTTAGTTACCGAGTTTCTCTTGCAGTTTCTATTATGCGCATTTGTATGAGTCGACATAATTGTATCAATTATTCTGCTTTAAATCTAGGTTACAATTTTGTATAAACTTGTTACGTGTCAAGTAGTGTTACTTTTCAACCGACTTCAAAAAAGGAGGTTCTCAATTCGACTGCATGTATTTTTTTTGTATGTATGATACGCGATTACTCCGCCAATTGTGAATTGATTTTGATGATTCTTTTTTTGTGGTCCTATATCAATTTTATCGAAATCGGTTCAGTAGTTTGGTTTTTAAACTAAAATTACTAGAATAAATCAAAATAACTGGAAAATATGAAGACGTCATCCAGGTAATCAAGTCGTAATCAAAGTCGTTTGGTTTTTTTTAAACGTAATATTGTAACCATTATTATTGTAAATACTATCTGTACTATCCAGGCTCTCTTATTTTACCCATGATTATACTCATGCATTTATCGAAACAAAAAGAAGACCAAACCAAATGATGAAAACCAATGGAATAAGGTCTGCCTTCATATTAATTATTGCATGTAGTCAGTGCCTATAATTGTATCAGCATCTAGTTTATTTTTACTTTCATGTGTTATTGATAATGCGTTGATGTATGGTATGTCGGTACCCAATAAATAAATAAATAAACTTCATATATTAAAATAAATATTGCTAGAAATTTCACACAGCGCCATCTAGCCCCAAACCAAGCAACACTTGTACTGTGGGAACCGTATAACTGATAGAATTGTATGTAAAATATTCGGGACTGAAATGTCCAGCGGGTTTTCATTCTTACGGGCTTTAATTTAAATTGCACTGTTCGCATGTTATCTCGCATCTGTTTTCGCAGCTCGTCGAAGCAATACGCAAAGCATGAGTTTTAGCCGAATGCCAAACAAATATTATGTTCCCAGCTTCAAAATTACTCATTCACGGTTTTAGTAAAGCCCCATGGCTATTATGTTAGACTTTTGTTGCCGCAAGCGTGCACCTACATAGGTGTTGCAAATTTTGTTATTGTTTTGCTAATTTTAACACCGACCTCACACGAACTGAAGGCTGACATTGCCAACAATGCACGGATTTTGTGGGTTAGTGAGCAACAGACTTCATTTGGAATATCTGACAACATGAAAACCAAAATGTACCGTTTTATCAACAGACTTCAAAAAAGAAGGTTCTCTCGAAGGTTAAGAATTATGAATTGATTTTGACGATTCTCTTTTTGTTTGGTAGGTGATACTTCAGAGGTGATCCGATATGAATTTTATCGAAATCGTTGCAGTAGTTTGGTTTTTATATCAAAATTACTGGAATAAATCAAAATAGCTATAATATGAAGATGTTATCCAGGTAGTCGAAATTGAAGTCGGTTGTATAAAAATAAAGCCGTCAAATCCGAGGACTCTGACAACTAGGGTTCCGTACCATTCACTACAAGTACTAGATAATCCGCGATAGTTAAGTATTTAGCGAATATTCTGTGAACATTTCAACCGGCTATCTATTACGATTCACGATATTATAGGTCAGTAAAGACTAGAAAGACCGATGGACAGACAGACAGACACGGTAGGCGGCTTAATAATAGGGTACAATTGGACTCTCTTTGGACTTTCTTCACCCAGCGCTGCTGGGTGTTTTAGGCAATTCTAGGGCATGACTTGGACTTGACCATGATTTTAGTTTATGACGTGATACTATCAAAAACTTGTAATATGCATATACTTGTAACTAGCAGAATACATATGGTGCGAAAGCAAAAATAAGAAAATAAAAACGCAGTCACCGATGTACTTTTACTTACATAAGAAAAGGTTTAAACTTTTATGTGATTACTTTTCTCCGTAGGTTTTAAGGTGCAAAGAATATGGCCTAAGAAAAGGTTTTAATTAGTTTGTATTACTCCTTTCTACAATATTTAAGAGGTAAATTGGAATTATAGCCCTCCAACTTATTTGTAATGTTGTTCAAATGCAAGAACTAAAAAAAGCAATGCAGCTGCCAGTTTTCTTCAAAGCCTACGCTCGTGGCTCCCTCGTCTATCTGTAGGGATAAGTTAGTCGTACATTTAATAAATGTACTAATAAATGTAGGTCTAAAAACCAACGAACAATACGTTTGCGCGTTTCAACGGTGTAGAACGCCATCTATTAATTTTTTTGATAACTAAAGAAACAAACAAAATAACCATTTTAGTTTTGGCTTGAGAAATGACGATATATCTACAAATTATCAATTTTCAGATTTACCCCATAATTACTGTTATGTGACATTGGTTCTTGCCAAATTTCATGAGTCTAAGTCAACGGGAAGTACCCTATGAATTTTGATTTAGTTCACTCTAAAAAACTCACAAAAATGGCCGTATTATTTTATTGCATTGACTTAGAAGCTAGATTTTTTTACAGATCTAAGAGACTGTGGACTGACGTATTTGATATTAATTTCAACTTGCCTCCACGCATTCCAGAGAAAAAGGGTCTTGACAGACAGACAGACAGACGGATAACCGAGTGATCCTATAAGGGTTCCTTTTTTCCTTTTGAGGTACGGAACCCTAAAAAGGTATTATTATTTAGCAACGTTAAATGTTTTTATTAAATGAACAGAAACATTTCATCGTCACTCGATAGTGTTGATATACTTAGGGCAGCTGGCAATGGTTGGAAGCGGATAGCTGATGATCGGGCTGAGAGGCGTGCATTGGAAGCACTGAAGAGAGAAGTGAGTAGAAAGGAAATGTGACGGGCCGCGCTAGCATTAGGTGTAAATGCGCTTAATGACAATTCTACCAATATAAATACATGTTTTTAAACTGAGAATACAATAACAATTTAAATAGACGCGTAGGAAACCAAACCACATTGCATCGTAATTAGATAAATTTGAATCTGTTGCAAAATGGCATTTCGAGCATTTTACTTCAAATGCGAGACCATTTGGCATTTTGTTCGTCGTAGTGACTGAAACTGGCGACAGCGGTTTTCCCATAGAGACAGGAGGAGTTCCTACCTCTATGGGTTATCCATACAATTGGTTTACAACATTGTTTTTTACAGCCGTTCTACCTAAGAAGTAGGGCTTTCGCTTTTCTGTGATTGGGAGAGACCTATGTCCAGCAGTGTACACTGGAACAATGACAGGCTGACCTATGATGATGAATGTTTCTGTTTTATTCGAAAAATTGTATTGTCTCGATTTTGTACGTGGCATTTTTTATCATGACGAAGTTGACAGAGCATTTTCCAGTATTATACGAGTAGTTTACCGAACACTTGTGAATATAAATAAGAACAATGATAATGCAATAGGTATAACAATTGAGAAAACTGACGTGGTTTTGACACATTTTTGTTTTATTTATACGGGAAGCTGCGGGCTCTGTTTTCACTCTTTAAAAAAGGTCACCGGATGTGATCGAAACTATAGTCGGAGCATCCGATTTAATTAAACGTGACTATCCCTGTCTAAATAAAACAAAAACAATTGAGAAACTTTCGCAGAGATCGAGAACTGAAACTATTTGCATAATATAATAATATTTTAGCATTCAGGAAAAAAACGTTATTTCCTATACATCTATATTATGGTGTAAATCTATTATTATTATTATGGTAAGCAAATTACAGACTGTCAGAAATAGAGTATTAAGGAAAATCGATTTTAGAATTAAAGTATTATAAAGCATTTTTTTTTCTTAAATTCCTTAGTATACACAGGGAGAGGAAACAAATAATGTGAGATTGAAATAATAATTTTGCAATAGTTTGCTGTAGCCATCAGACTAGTACATGGACTCGTATGCCGTACAGTAGGCTAGTTGACTGGTTTTTTATTGTCCTATTAAAATGTGGCCCATAAATATAGCTGATTAATGAAAAAAATGTGAAAATCTCATCAAAAATAAGCAACTTATAAGCATTTTAATATCATGCTAGACAGAGAGACGAAACAGCAAATCGTGACGTCACTTGTCAGTACGCCATATACATTCTATTCTGACAAGTAAGGCGTGACGTAATTTTTTGTTTTATGGGAAAGGGACAGAGTTGTCTCTAACAAAAACTTTAAACGCTTATATATCATTAATAACAGTTTATAATATTTTTTTCAATAAACATACTATATTTACTTAAATTCTTTATCAATGCTATTGGTTTCAACGATATAAACATCAGTCATCTACCCTATTACGTTAGTTCTCTAGTTGACAAGTGAAGGTAAAGATTTAGGAAGAACACCGCTTATTATAGCTTGGCTTTAATCAAAGACTATAATTTTGTAGTGGTAGGACTCTACTGCAGAGTCCGCCTGGGGAAGTACAACACCTTTCCCAGTTATTCAACCGCCAAGAAGTAGTGTGCGAGAATTACTGTGTTCCGGTTTGAAGGGCAATGTTACTAGTGAAAATACTGGGTATGAAGAGATTTACCACCTAATATCTCAGGGTGACGAGCGCAGTGCTGTTCGGCGCAGGATTGTGTTCGCAAGTTCGCAATTCTGGCACTGCTACTGTTAGTGGCAGGCGTGACGCTTACCACCAGGCGAACGCCAATTATTGTATTTAAAAAAAAACCTTTGGACTGATCGTCCGACTTCCCCTCAAGCGAAAATTTAAAAGTAGTTTAAAAACCACTGCTAGCACGTCAGAATTTCTTATATACTTATTTCAGGTTCAGGTACCCCATAATTATGCACATAATTAAAAAGTTTAAATACACATAATAAAAACAATCATAAAAATACAAGAAATTAGCCATTGAATTTCATAACTCAGATTGCGTCATCCCAGTTATTGGCCAATCGCAAGCATAGGACGTTACCTCGACGCCTGCCCGCAACGGTGAGTCGTTTTTTAGGAGAAATTATATTCACGAGCCTTCAACAATCAACAGGCTATATATGATCTGTGGCTTCAATGGACATGCACGAAGATGATTTAGCCCTTTTTTCTCTAAATCCTTTACATTGCAAGTGTGATCTCAGGTAAAGCCTACACAGTACACACTAAGCGATCAAAAAACATTAACTCAACAAAAACAATCATATAACTTTTTTTTATTCGAACACGGGACCGGAAAATGGACCACACACAGCCCGTTGTTAAGCAATGATGCAGTCTCGCGCACCTAGAAGAAACCTACTTGAAAACACTCTTATCGTTATTATACTTTTCGGAGATTCGAGACTGGCTGAAAAGGTCCCTTATTCCTTTTTTTCACGACTCGATATAGAAGCGGAGATATTTTGAGAATTTATACAAGTCTTGGGTACTCACCAGTCTCTCCCCAGAGAGCACCTCGAGTAGCTTGATGAGCATCTTGCCATCTCGCATGTCCACGTACAGGTCGCCGATACGGCTCCCGACGCGAACCAGGTGGGAATTCACCCATTTCTGGAAGGTCTTCTTTTGTACGCTTTCGCGTTCGTCTGGGGATTAGACATTAAAAGAATTAATTTCATTTGCGAGTTATACTTTATGTTATTATGTTACATTTAATTTGGAATTTAAAGCAACCAGGGGTACAGAGGAATCCTTAGATCAGCAGTGGGAGGGGGATACAAACACCTAATAAAACTCACATGAGGTATTTTTACTTTTAAAAACAGATAGGACCCAAACTCTAAAAAGCCATGCCTTAGCATGGCTTTTTGTCAGGAATTGACAGATTTTCCCAAAACACAAAAAATATCTCAGGAGTTTAAAAAAAATGTATAGAAAAGTTAAATGGTAAATGAAAAACATGGAATATAAGAAAAGTATGGGTCCAAGAACGGAACCTTGTGGAAGTCCCTTCAAGTAAGCTAACCAAAAAAGGTCTATGATAAAACAGATCTGTCAGTGTCAGACCCTAAAAATAGTGCACTTTTAAAATCTTCATCGATATTTTAGTAACGAAATAAAATCAATAGGGAATGTTAACACAATAACCGCCAGTGGGGGCGACCGCGGCGAGGCGACCAGATGGCCGGCTTATTGCTTGCAGTCTTCTGCGGAGATTTTTCTAAGTCGTCTGGAGCGTCCAAAGGCATTGTCGTAACTCCGGGACAATACTGTGAGGTGTAGAGTTCGGAAAATAATATGGCAGTAATTCGAGATTGGGATCGGATTACTTTCGCACGCTTTGGAGCGGAAAGCTCAGGTCCTAGATGTGCAGGGTGATGTCAACAATAAGCTATTTTTTTATTTAACAGACTAAAATGTAAAAGGTAACAAAAACATTATGATAAAACGTACTTAGAGAATTGTGCAAGTAACAACGTATCCCAGAGCATGCAATACTGTTTCTATCTCCGTCACATTTGTATATTCGTCGGCCACAAGACGTCTACTGCTTAGACGCCTTAGAACGCCTTCTATTTAATAGGGAGGGGTTGCTATATTCCCCACGCTTGGCAGGCGATTTAGGAATAATCACCACCGTTAACCGAGAGGACGCTGCTGCCCGCCCTCCGTAACTAAGAAACTTAACGTAACGTAACTTAAGAAAGTAAGGTGAAATTAATATATATTATTATATATATATATAATAATTATCAAGTTCTGGAATAGTCTTTAAAAATTAACACAAGCTGACATGCAACGCACATCCTAAACCGTTGGGTCTAGCTTAAACGCTCGTTTCGAAGCCTAAGGCAGAGCTTTAGTCCTGGGCTCTACATCTACAAGATCGAATCCGCAGGGACTATCTAGTCCCACAAGGAAATATCCAAATGCATAATTTTTATAGATTATAGATAAACACTACTTAGCAATCTGTTAACTTGCACAGTTTAAGGCACTTCTAACGGGAAAACGGTCACAACACTTTTATAGAAACATCACCACGTGAATCACTGTACGTGCCGGTACGTTATCACAGCACTAACCTCGTAGTTCTATCACGACCTTGTCATAATACACTTCCAAGCCGGGCACTTCTATGTCGATTCCTTTTTTTATCAGATCGTAGCAATCTGTGGTTGTCATGTCGCCAGCAGTCGGCGGTGACTGAGCCCGCTCTCGAGCGAAAGAAGAATTAGAGCGACAAAATTCAACTAAGCCAGTGGACAAGGATATTCGATACCACCATTCCAGATGTCGACAACACTACGACCGGTTATTAATTAACACATTTTATTGCACCCAACTTCTAAAATTGTATTTTTTTTATTGAAAATCTTGTTAAAATAGAAGGTAAAGAATCTCTAAAACACGCTACGTGTAAGTTTGACGTGTAATATATTTAGATAAACAAGAAAATTCGTACCGAGTTTAGATAGCAATGGTTTACATCACTGATAAAGAACCCTATATCAAGTCCTTACCGTAACACGTAGGTACCGTATGACAGTTAATTCACCGATTGAATAAACTAAATTCATCATGATGTTTCATCGAGAAAACAGAAGACCATATGTTGAGCGCTCCTGTAGGAAAACCGGAAATGTAATGTACGCACATAATAATAATGATAAGCGTAATGTCACAATAAATCTTTATTAATGCTGGTCATACGCGTATTAACACAATGTCAATAAAACTTCAATTAACTTATTGTTTGCCTAAATGATTGTTAGTTACACAAATCATTAATTCAGCTACTAATTATAGAGCCATTGATTTAATTATTATTATTACGTGGTTACGCAATCTTTAAACTACATGATAGGTACGTTATTATATGTATGTTCTAGTACCGTAAATTACTCAAATACCGCATAATCTTTACAGTGCATTCGATGTTCTCCTTAGGTTTATCAGACGGGCGACTATCGTTTGTTATCACTTTCGCCCGATTAGGATTCTGACATACATACACAAAACTAACCATTGATCCAACAAACTAATCATTGAGTTATAAAAACGTTGATAGCAAAATACACAAACATTAGCCTGAAGTCACAAATATATATTGCATATTGGTTGTGTCGCAAATATTGCCCTGAGGTAACCCCAATTCAAAAAGTTTGAAGTACAACAGTTGAAGATAAGCTTATATTGGAGTAGATGAATACCACAAGAAATGTCAAAATTGACAATGATTACAGAATAATTATTAATGCACGACACAGTAAATTACTTTAAAGTCGCTATGTGGAAGTAGACAATATCAAAAACTTACCTGCCAACGCTTTGATGCGCGATCGTTCGAATAGCCTCGACGACGAATTGCCACCGTCGTACTCGAAATCATCGATGATCTCCTGGCCGTGGCCGATGGAAGGGTCCCAGCGGGACACCGATATGTCGGTCGTCATCGCGACCAACTGTTCCTCACCACGCCACACTCAACTAATCTGGAAAGAAAGAAAGGTAGTAAATATAAATAAAAGAGAACAAATAATCTGTTCTACTACATAATTACAACGGTAATTTAATTAAATTTATCAATGACGATATTAGTCGTAGAAATTCTTAGAAAGAAATTCGTAGAAAGACTCAGAAATATGAGTAGCATAGCGATAAAGCATATAAGCTAATAATACAACACAAGTATATACCTGTTATGATATGGAATTCGAGGAAGTTTTTTATGGCTATTATTTAGTAACTCTAACATTTAAAATTCTGTATAAACCTAGGCAAAAAAAAAACACCTGGACACTAGTTAAAATATTTCACAGCACATTTTTAAATTTGCAAGATTTGGCTCAACATCAAACTGCATTATACGAGCTCCATATTTTTGTTATTTGATATGACATCATGCCGGTGATAAGATTAGATAATATTTTTCAAGTCTCGTGGCCAAGCCTGAGGCAAGACTGATTGTAATTGAAATCAGACCATTGTAAATAGCAGTAAGAAATGTTTTGATGAAATTCTGATACTAGGACAATATAATTATAGGGAAAGTGAAACAAGAGATGAGCCGGTTACGTTTACGGAAGACGATAAGTGCACTAGCTCATTATGAGACATTTCATAATTTCCGTCATGTCTTCGCTAATAATCTTCAAGCAATGCCTATAATTAACGTTCAATACGTAAGAAACCAGGTAGAGTTACGATTACGAAATAAAACTGCTAAGTAATGTTATACGTTTCCAATATTGGCGTTGGGTGGATAATACGTGAATCATAAATTGAAACCTGAGGAATTCAGTAACAATTCGGGTTTGTTATGAATCTTTTTCAAAGAGCTATTTCATAATCTACATTCTACCAGATTAATATGGCACAGGGTCTAACAATTGTTTGTTTTAGACGGTACTACATATTAATTTAATTTCTATAACGTAGGTGGTTGGTTGGCAATAATAGTGGTTTGGTTATATTACAATTAGATCTCTGTGATCACACTAATAATAATAAATAACAACAAACTTAATGTGTGCCATGCCATGCATGTGATTTTTTGGGGGTGGAATGTTGTATGGAAATTTGTTTGTTTTTGAAGTTATAGTGATGAAATTTGATATTTGGGTAGTTCATTCAAAGGGGGGAAGTTGGAGGGAGGGTAGAGTCGGTAGAGTTTGCTCGGAATGATTTTGAGAATTTTGGGAGCGGTCCGTATTTCTTCCGCACGCGGACGAAGTCGCGGGCGACCTCTAGTACAGAATAATAAAATTTAAAATAAAAGCCTGAGTGTATAGTTATAATATTATATTAAAGTCGTTAAACGCGGATCGATGGCTAGTAAAACGCTATGAGTAATTGCATGTAAATCTGTTGTAATAGTCGTACTTGTTCGGCCGAAACGAGTCTAAATATAATTGATTCGTCGATGACTGTGACCTTCCTACACAATAGCGTCAATAGCTAACTTCATCGGCGAAGGTCTTTCAATAACATCACATAAAGCTGTGTTGATGTTGCTAAGTAAAAACAGGTAGTAGGCGTTCATACCATTGGAACGGAAAATACTGACGAGAATACAAAAATGTAAGAGTAAGTTTATAGACGGCTGACAAATGCAACATACAATTTAATTAAGTAAGAATATTTTGTGCGGATGCAGGTAATGATATTTTTTTTGGTGGAAAACCTTTGTAATTGAGGTCATCTTTCCCAGCATTGTTAATGATGTTCCCAAACACTTGCGTAAACCAAATAAAAACCTCGTATCTCGGAATCACTGGTAGAACCGGCAAACAATACAGCTTCTAATACGAGTCGCAAGTATTGTGTGCAAGTGTGTTTCTACATTGTCCTAAAACCGACACTACCAAACATTTCACTTTATAATAATGTTACCAAGCCACCAAAGTTTTATTATTCATTTTATCCTTAGACTAGCTGATACCCGCTACTTCGTACGCGCAGAGCTCGGCCTTCGGCTACTATGACCCGCTCCAGGAACACAAAATTTCATCCAAATCGGTCCAGCCGTTTACTCACCGTTTAAACCTTCCCTGGACTACAACAAACATTTCAAAACCAAAATCAGCTAAATCGGCCCAGCCGTTCTCGAGTTTTAGCGAGACAAACGAACAGCAATTGATTGATATATTTACTATCGAATACATTATTTTATATAATTATGAGTTACTGATCAACAGGCTCGCACTTTTCTTCACGTATCATCAGTCACGCGCAAAATAGTTCTATTTACATAATTTGTCGCATTTCATTTATGTTGCTATCATTAACCTACAAGGAGCACGATGCGATGTAAATAAGTATACATACATTTATGTTCAGTAAGATAATTCTTACATACAAGGCTTCACCGAAAGTAAAGGACCTGAGTCATAGATATACGGATTGCCTACTTTTTTATTTTTTACAATTTATACAGTAACTGGTATACATTTGTAATACGAGTTTAAAACGTTAAACCCGTCTGCACGACATCAGGTGGAAAATAAGTATGGCATATCTTGACATTATTCAGAATCGTTAATTTTCAAGTTATCAAAGAGAAACAAGAATGGCAGCAAATGAAGTTTACGATACTAAGACTACTAGGCAAGACGTAACAAAATTCTAATAAGTAGATTAACCTCTGATAAAACAGCAATATTGCTAGTACAAAACCGGATTGAGGTAAAAAAAAAGCTTATAGCTTGCGCCAAAAAGGATCGTACAAAGAAGAGAGCCGACATAAACGATGAAAACATTTAAAACTAACATTTGCCCTTGCAAGCACCAAACACATTAAGAAGGTACTTACGAAAACTATTTACTAATCTCGCTATTGTTATTCAAATTATATGTATTGTTTGTTGTAAATTCAATACACAAATCAGTAAGGTGTTTTATGTAAAGAGAAAACCTTACAAACCTACTCTCACAGGCAAGCTCAACATTTTCTATTCGCAGCGTGTTTTTCAATCACGCCAACAATGCCGGTACTATAAGTACTCTCAGCATTACATAAACCTAGATAGAGGCCTGATAGAAGCAAGCACGAATCAAGGAGCAACAAAAGTCGAACAAAGCAAGTGTATCAAATAGGCAAGCAGGCGGCGAGGTTGACGACCTCTGGAGGCAGACATGGCGTCGTCGATACTCCATAGCCTGTTATTAACCAACCATGGTTGAACGGAGCTTACTACGAGTGCGCAAAGCCAATTACCGCTTCTGACTAACCATTCGTTTCTTATTCATATTTCTCCTTTCGATGAAAGACCCATCACAAAAAATAATATGGTGCTAGTATGTCAATGATCACAAAATAAATCTAAATGACACAATACATTTTCATAAAACTTAACTGATTGAAATTATTTGAGAATCTTCATGAATAAAACAAGATACACAATCGCCATCAAAAAAACAATGCACATAAACGCTCTAGTAGCGATACATAAAGCAAGCGGTAGGGGAGGCCCGACTTCCCTTGAATCCACCCACGCGTGAAACGAATGACATCGGAGCCAGGCAGCCACTTAGGGCTGAAAGTTAGGCAATGACGTCGATAAAATCTTTCGATAGCAGCGAATTCGCATCCTCGAGCAAAAAGGTCTTGAGATATTGGCAGCCGTTATGCTGATAACAAAACGGAGAACGTGAACTTCATAATTGGATAACATTTAGAAAATGCTGCCGATGGTGCTGATGCTACTGGTTTAACGTATACGTTTTTTAATCACTTCAATAATAAAATACACTGTTTCAATTTTGTCTCAAGTCTGAGCTTACCATCACCAAGACAAGAGCAAGACACCGCAAGTATGTTTATGTAGTAGGTACTCAACTTCATCAAACAACGCACAAAGCGCAGACTTTACGGCAGCCCCCCATGTTTACCGCAACTACTAAATGACTAGACGACACGCCACCTGAGTCGACTCGCATAGCGTCGCTGTCGTCATCACACACCTCGTAATGAGCTATACAGCTTTGGACAACGGATATCCCGAGTGAACACCTTATAATAATGATTGTTTTAAATATTTTAAATTCACTGACGACGGTACATCCAGTTTTATTACATTCTGATTCTGCTCTACTTTCAAGTAACGCAATAGATAACAAATCAAAACATGACTTAGGGAAAAAAGTTACGTAAAGAAATAGTAGTAAACAAACAGACGGTAACGTTTCTGTTATGTAAAACAAGAGCATAATCACCGCTTTACCGTTATTTGGCCAAGAGTACTCCACCACAGAAAGGAAACAGTAGTAGTACAACCACACAGGGGCCTTATTATTAAATTGAACGCACAGTTGCGCATGCGAGCGGAGCAGACTTTAAAACGACATTGTTTGGAACAAGGATCAATATCGTTCGGAAATCAGCCCAACTTTGCGTACGATTCAAAAAATAAGGCCCCTGAGCTACACCATTTCGAACGAGAATAAATAAAACATGATACCAACGAAATCCAACAGTACGAGTGAGGATATGATAAAAGATAGAACACTGAAGAATTCAAAGCATTTAATGACGTCGAAACTGAAATCACTGAGTACCCGAGTACAATAAAATTATTATTCACAACCAACAGTGAGTAATCTATTTCAAGTAGGTAGGTATGAAATATACTCACAAATTTGAAACTGACGTCAGGTCAGGTGGGTGTTAAACGCAACTCATTCATGAATTGCACTTATATTTCAATTCCCATCGGACACGGGAAACAACGATTACTATCACCGGTATTTCGTTAAAAATGACAACTAATAATTATCTTATGACGTGAGCAATAAAGTCTATTACGGTTCAGCACTTGGTAACTGATCATTATGTTCGGATGAATGTAGTATTTACGGTCCGTAACAGTCACAGTACAGCGAGTGCTTAGTGCCATTGAGTACTGCACTGCAGAGGCTTTTGTTTGTTTATTTAATTCACCTTCAATCACCTTATTTTTGTTAGAGATTTTTGGTAAGAACAACCTTACGCCTATTTTGGATTCTTGGCGTGTTCGGTAGTAGTTCTGGCCTTAATATACTGAACAAAGGTAAGTACATTTAAAATCCAACGGAGAGTATACGGTCTCGTCACAAAACAAGAAAAATCAAAGTTTGTTTTGTTTCAAACTTTCAATATTCTTTTTTTAACACAGCTGCGTCTGAATGTGTTAATGCTTTATGTTTTTTTGTGCCTCGAATAGTCTTAATAGCAAAGACGAACTGAAAAAGAGGGGGCTATAATAGGCATGATGACTACAATTTTTTTATTACCTCATAAAAAAGCTGATCATCAATAGAGCTTATCAACGAAAACAAAATTTAAAATAATTAAAAAATAAATTAGTTCTAAGTATTTTAATTTCAAGCTAGACAGAGAGCGCGCTATACTGAGCTATGACGTCAAGCCTCAGGCGCGGCATACAAATTATATACTAACACGTTCTATCCCCGCCTAAAACTTTAAACGCTCATATCTCAGAGATTTATCAGCCAATACAAGTTATTTTTTCCGTATGTGTAATGTATTTAGTTATATTCATCACTAAGCCTGTTATTTGTCATAAATTAAACATTAGGCCACATGCCTATTGTATAATGCAAACCAATGTTGTTACAAAACTATTTATATAGATAGGTATTTTAATTGACGGGATAAAATCTGCAGTGGCTCGATTTACCAATTTCCGATGTGTGAAATCCTGACATCACTGAAGTTATTTAAAGATCCATTAGGTAACTCAGCTAAAGTGGTATCTACTCTTAGTTTGAGAGAACTAAATGGTGCTGATTATTATCTATGAAGGGCCAAGGGCAAAGTCTTAATGAGTAAAAGTTTTATTAATTATTAACTACACTTGTTTAAGTCTGGCGATTTGTGATTATTTTATTTTTATCTGCATTATATTTTATGTATAGCGTCTATTTATTCTTTATATCAGCTTCTACACCGATAAAAAAAAGATAGTACTGTACCGTAGAAAATCGCAACTTTCTCGACTATATTGTGAAACAAGTTAAGATTACTCAACAAGCTTGACCCTTTCATCCAAGTAGATGATCCATTTCCTCAATATTCACAGCTTTTGACACAGTTTTTGAACTAACAAGGAAGAAACACGATAGTAAGCTTTAGCGGAGCATCGTAGAGATGTTATACTCAAGCAACCGATGGGTTGCTTGAGCAGTGGTAATTGGTTGGAATTGGAACAGTGAGAAAGTTTTCAAAGACTATGTAATGAACAATTAATAATATAGTGATGTCATCTATAACAATGAGTTTGTGATGGGAAATAGTCATATATACATTGGACCCTGAAAACGTGAGCAGGACGAAACAGGTAACACTAACAGGCACTTCCCATCATGGCGGTGCGCGGACGAGTCCATTAACCCAAATATAGAACCGCGCCCCGTCCTAGTAACTATTATTTATTCTCCTATACTGTGACTCGCGTGACTTACGCACACATTAAAACTAGAAACTTATCTAAAGGCTGTAATTATGATATAATGAACAGTAGTGATAGTATATCTAGAAGCTGGCGTTTTGTCAGAATCATTAGTCATTAATTAGATCAAGTTATCGTTAACGCCAATAGCTATTACAATATGTTGATGATTACGAACCAACGCTAGAATGTAGAACAGTTAATTATTGTTTTACCAAAACTTGAGTTTGATATTACTCAACGAACGGCTCCCATTTATTCGTTTTTTTTAACTAAAATGTCATGATAGAAATGAGAATAATTCAAATTCAAAATTATTTATTTCAGGAATTGGTACATTTACACTCGTATATCGCACTAATGCCCAAACTAGGAGTGATAAAATTAAACTAATGATATAGATATGAAAGTAACTTGGGTAAATATAGAACAGGTAAAAGCGATAGTGTAGAAGATAACGCCTGTGGGCAACATTTACTACCTACCCACGGCTAATTAACCGGTATAATCAAAAGGCTCCCTCACGTGGAAGCACTCCCCTCCCGCCAGCCACAGCACAACCGTTACAAATAATAAACAAAACCATCACTGACACGAAACATGACGCCCCGCATCAGAAACAAAGGGATATCCGGTCCAAATACCATCCCACGTGGAAATTTTAGAAAATCGCATCGGTCATTCGTCAGGTGTTGGGCTTCGTAACAGAAGCTAATGGTTTCGAACGTTTGAGGCTAAATCAACACTAATGACTGAAGTCTTTAAGCGGTAAAATTTAGGAAAACATAACTAACAACACGACAAAACTAAGAATAATAATATAGTAATCTCAACCATCTACGTCAATATGTAGGTCTATTCACACAAGCGAATAATGAATCGTAACATATAGAAAAATAGGAAGGTCAGCACAAATGTGACACGAAAGTGACATTAAATAGATGAGTAGAATTTCGTCCGCCCACACATAGTTACCAACCACCCTAACTCCAAAGGGGCAGAGGCGAATGTCAGTCACTGACCAAACATTTTCGCGTGTATTCGATAATATTTATACGAAAGTCGATAACTATTAATAGATCTAACGCATGAACTCAAACTTCAGGATTCTCTGAATTGGGGCCAATGATTTCAGATACGATTCGGTCATCGTGTTTACGTCTGATTTTATGAATGCATTGTCTCCCGTCCAAAAATTGGAATCATGATGTTATTCTTTTCAGTGAGATTATTTGTAGAATAGACTTCTTTACAAAACTGACGAAAAGTATTTTACTATTAAAACCCCGCTTCCTAGTAATCGTTTTCAGTGGTTCCCTGAACCTTGAATTCTGAACTTCATCAGTTCAAACCCCCCAAAGAATGTTTAGTCACATATGTACAATTCGCAACCTGGATGGGACCGCACCTGTCTCGATTGACTTGCGTTTATTCAATTAAATACCTTTATTATACAATCATCTAATTGTGTCATCTATGAAAATAGATTCTACACTGTGGTTGCACCACTCCGGTGAGATAGAAGTCAATGAGACTCGCGTGTGGGAGTCGGCACTGAACTTTGTAGACCGGAGAGAGGATGCGCCTAATTTGCTGCCAACCCATCTAACGCTTGGTCTGTGCCGTTTACTGTTTATTTAACAACTGTCTCAATACATTAGACTATTTTGGATTTCTATTACGTGTGACAATTTAGTTTTATCACATATCCTTATCAATCAAATCACGTTTTTTTTAATTATAACTTACATCGCTATTTATTTTTTAAATACCTAAAATCTTCTTAAAACTACATACCAATATTCCAACCCAGGACCGTCGATCTAGACCAGATCCAGATTAATAATCTCAAGATATCATGTGTAATTGCGTTTTTGGTACTTGTTTACTCGTTCGTGCCTAAAGTTTTTAAACAATACATGTACTATTATTCATTCTGTGGCAATGAATAATCTGCATTCCTTTATGAGTCGAGCACAATTTAAAATATTAATAAACTTTATCATCGTTATAGCTGCACCAATGCTGTCACAATTCGAGTCTAATAAAGTGATCGTGACGCAAAACGAATTGGTATAAATACCGGAGCGTATTGGGTCGCCTAACTGATTGCTTTAGCTATTGTTCTTAAGAAATCAGGCGTCAGTATCAGCAAGTAAGGCATGCAGACAAACTTATCTTATTAATACTTTTAGAAGTTTATGGCCTAAAAGATTCTACTTACACGAAAATAGGGTTTCGTGTACTGTACTACAATACAATACTACTGGAACACAAGGATTAATCCGCCATTTTCGACGATGAGCGACAAATTAGTTTGGTAGCAAGTCAAACAAGCACTATACATCCAAAAGACCTGCAATGTAATATCAGTGATGAGGTGGATAAATGTAAAGGTAAGGGTCAAATAGGTGCAGAGGAGAATCATCAAAGTTAGTATGACATAAGCGAAATGACGTCAGCGGGCGTCGGCAACTGCTGCGAAGGCCGGCCGGCAAGCGACGCCGTTGTTTGCGAGCGGCGATCCGGTTTTATAACACACATGCACTGCACGTTACACCGCCTTTATCACGCGACCTCTATAGTAAACGACAAAATCTGGCAAAAACAGCTCTTGTTTTCCTACAAGGAAGGGTTGGTTATCTACAAGTCAATATTTGTGATCCGCTGCGGCTGCAATACGTATTTTGAGTATAAGCTTCTTTTCAGTTCTGATTTTTACGGGATATTTACCGTGACTAGATTGTGAACGAGCTCCCGATATTTCGGCCATTGTCACGGACAGATTGAAGAATGAAGGTGGTTGTAAAAAAAACGTAAATATCAACGGCATTCATAACGAACGAACGGACCTAATGACGAACTACTCTCTTTCTTAGTCTTTTACTACGATTATCACTAGAACTAGATCTTGTACCTAGATCTCGAGAAAACACTCACAATATCAATGCATAAAGCTATTTCGGACGAACTATGATAACTTGAAACAGTGTTCTCGTTCTTTAACTTTGAAATACCACGCCCAGATGCATTGGCCGCTCGCCTCGATGCGTTACGATGACGTCGCGCTTTATTTAGGTCAATAAGTACAACTCACTCACAGCAGCTATTATAACCATAAACCGACTCCTTACAGTTACAGCCGACCCTGTTATTGTTTCCAATGAATGTGCTCGAGATAACATTAACGACACACTTCACATGGCGATAGCAGCTGCATTATTCTACAAATTAGTGTGTTTTCGTGGTCTCGAAGCAAATATGACGGATATAATGGCTAAAATGAGCGTCGGTCATTGAAGTCTGCTGGAGAAACATTTGAATGCGTGCCAAAACTCATAGATAAATACTTATCGTTAGCACTTTTTGTACTGAGCAACTGCAAAAATATACTCTATGTTTGATCGAAGTATTTGCCCGAAAGAAATCAGAAACGGTCAACACGAACCGAGTGAAGAGTGGACGTGACAACACGTGGGGTCGAACAATATTCATTTTACAAATGTTTTCTCGCATCACAGCAACGAGTATAGGTATCGCCATCGGCTAGACAATTACATGAGACAGGGCATAACGGTGATTTTTAGATTTACTAGTACAAGCTAATCGTCCTTGTTATCATCATGATCAGGTTTTCATGTCCACTACCGGACGTAGGCCTCTTCTAATATACGCCACTGAGCTCGATCTTCGCAATGGAATCGATTTTAAACCATACGCATGAGTTTTCGCAAAGGAATTGATTTTAAACCTTACGCATGAGTTTTCACCATACTAATCTGACCAACTTTCAAACATTATCGTTTAAAAGTTGGTCGTACTCGTATGCGTCTTACCGTCCGCGATCGTCGTCGAATCGTCCATCATATTAAAAATCAAATCCCAGAAAGTTATTCAGCTGAACGCATTGAGCAGCAGAAAGTTGCTTCAGTGATAATTTGCATAGGTACGATTTATTTCTACTATGCGTAACAATCATGATCGTTATGTCGAAATCAGTAATTGAAAATTTTCAATTCAACTAACGCAATCTGCATTGAATTCATAGAATTTATGGCCTTTCTCAAACAGATATGAAATGAACATACGTTTCTATTTGTGTGCTTTGATTTTAGCCTTTTCAGTAGTATTTGCTACTGAAGTTAACGCAAGTAAGTCTAATTTTGTACAAGATAATTCATCCTAGGATTACTTTTAATTCATTATAAGGCCTCTATGTCGATGCGCTGTGCTCTGTGTATTTGCGTCTAGGTACATGTCACAGTATTTCTGTCACTGTAATTTTGTTAAGTATAGCTACATAATATAAGTAGCTGTGACAAATTTCGCAAAAAAAACCGGAAAATTAGAATTGGTTTCCATTTCACCTACCACGCAATATTTTATTAACACTAACAAAAAAACACTTCAATGCTTAGAGCGAGCCCAACTCCAACTTCGTCATCATCGTAATCAGCCTATCATAGTCCACTGCAGGACACAATACTACGACCGATCTTCAGCTATCCTACGGCCTATGGCCTACATTATATGGTCATTCCATCGACCAGGACCTCCTAAGCTACATTTACCGATTCGTAGTCTCCGTGCTTTCCACGCGGACTCACTATTACATATGATCAATTAAAAATGCTCGGGATGATTTAAAGTGGGGAATTTTGGGAGCGGGCCGAATTTCTTCCGTACGCGGACGAAGTCGCGGGGACCTGTAGTCTTATTATATATCAAAATACCTGTTTATAGCTGTTAAACCTATGACGGCCAAGTGTATATAGGACTCGCGCACAAAAGTCCTATAGCACTACAGAAATGAGGAACTACTGGGATGACCCAACGAGTATCGTACAATGCGGATGCAACACTGCGTTTTTTTCCCGGTAGGTGGCGCATTGTCGATGCAGCCATAGTCAACTATCAATGTCATAATTTTTTATTAGATTCTGATTACCAGGGAGCATCTGCATATACTGGTTTGTACAGCACAATCCTTTACCTCTTGCTGATTAAAGCTCTGTCCAACATAAAATGTAAACGACTATCTACCCTACAAATCTATTTTCAGGCCGTCAACAGCTGCATAGATTCTTAAACCAAGGCACAGTACCCAGTATTTTTCCTTGGACTAGATTATCGACAACGCCGTCGTCATCAAGAGAAGATAGATATAAGCAGATCAAACAGTGCGGACCGCCGCTGGCGCCATCTGCGAAAACTTCACCTGTGGAACGCCATTGCACTTGGTGAGGATGTTTTGATTAGGAGCCGAGAGGACAATGGTGGAAATCCTACAATTTTGAGCTCGTTAAGATTTATTTGATCCGTACATTACGCTACGTGACCTCCACGTTAAATAACTAAATGATTTATAATCTAACAATTTCAGGACCTGGCTCGTTAGACAATGCACTCGCTCTTCGCTGTTCGGGTTCGAGCTGCTTGCAATTACGAAGTTTGCATGGTGAAGATGATTTTCGGGTCAACAAAGGCAAGTCTGTAAGTCATAAAACTCATTACACAACGAGACGAAATAATGGAAACACAAAGAGACGCAGGAAAGTAAGAAAAAGTATATGGAAAACTATCAAAGGCTGGTTTCAAGGCTGAGAAAAGGGAATTATAATCACAAAATATTAAGATATTAAATTGCATTGCATTTAGAATACAGATATTTTATTTATATTTCCATCGGGCTAGGCTATAAACTGTGTTTTTAATAAATAAACCTATCCATATTGTAGGCACTTTGCGTGAGCCCAGATGAATTGATAGACGTTACATTATTACACGGCTGCCCAAAAAAGGAGTATGATGTTTTTGTGTGTTTGAGTTTCTTTATTCTACCATAACTTATAAATACCTGAACAGATTTGGACGTATGGGAATACGGGTACAGGTAATACGGGTTAGAATCCTTACATCATGTCAAGTGACACTGGCTATATCTATAATTAATATGATTTATTCTAAAATTATTTTATTGCAGTCGTTTTTAATTTTTCCATTATTATTTTTTATTGTGATGCCCTTTCAGGTGGTCATCCTAATTTCATTACAATCTAACCTATTTAGGCTCTAATAAGTATTTTTTTCAATGATGGCTTGCTTGTCGTTTTAAAATAAATGAGTGATATTTTGAAATGAATCACTATCTGGGACGATATCCTAATACAGATACAGATTACAGACAGGTGACAAGGCTAGGAACCTTTTCTAAGGAATTTCATATGAGATTCCTTAAAAAAAAGCGGATTACGTTTGCAGCGGGAAAAGATTACGTCGACTTAGCTAGTGGCGTAGCGTCGGTTAATATCACCAAACGCCATATCCAGTATTCCTACCCGGAATTCAACAATTAGAAAAAAGAAAACCGGATAGATGCTACAGAAAAAAAGATCATGGAAGAGCTTTGGCATCTAAACTTATAAGTAGTAACTGAGCAGCAGGCTAATCATGTAACTGTTCGGGATCGCGATTCGGATCGCGATTTGTCATAAATGTCACTTTTCACTGTCACAGCTTCACAGTATCACGGAGGGATTTCTCTCGCTATCGTTATCGAACGAATGCATTGATTTCCTTAATTAAGTTAAGCAAATCCGTCGGTCTTTTGGCGTTTCATCCTGTCCTGCAGGGTCAAATGAGTTTTGGCAGTGACCATGGAGGATAGGGAGTTGTGATGAGGAACTTGCGGCCGAACCTGTGGATTTGTAGACGGATTGTGTGACGTCACACTTATTTGGTCAGTCTGCTAGCGTTCGCCTCGCGTAACAGTCATTCGGGCTTACAAAACACACGTACGACTTTTAGTGTTTTTACTTAGTAAAAGTGAATATAAAATGAGTTGCTGTGTTTCTTCATGTAAAAACTATCGCGGCAAACATTCTGATGACATGAATGGCGTCTCATTTCATTCGTAAGTAATTTTATTTGTATTTTCTAAGGTTCGTTCTAGAAAATATGTAATGTTTCTTGGTGTTTTTAACTAGTTCTAGAGATGGCGCCACTTTATTTAACGTTAACCATAAAAAATACGTTTCAGAGCACTTTTTAAATTACATGAACTATTCTTGCTTAAATTTATTATTTTTATATAATGTGTTTTTGGTTTATTCCGGCTTTTAAACTAGTGGTTCTAGTTAAAACCTTTGTCTTTAGAATTTACGAAAGCGACATCTGACGAGAGAGTAAGAAACCTGGTGTTTATAAGAGTTCTCCACTTTTTTCGATAAAGCACTTCTCAAAAACTTATTCTGAATTCCGCTAGATGGTAGCTCCATGTGCGGACTCTAGCGCCCCTCCCGCGAGCCCTACACCTCTCCGCACGATCACGCGTCCTTCTATAGAAAAATCCTTTGATCGCGTCTCTGCTTCTATTACTCTGTGGCAGTGACAGTGACAAGTGTCTATTTTTGACAACTCGTATCCGAATCGCGATCCCGAAACGTTACATGATAGCCCCGCTGATCGGCAGCGAACCGAATTGACCAATAAAAAACGTACTGAGCCCGCGGGCTGAACGGGCTGCGGGATGAGTTGACCACAAAGCCACAACAAATACAAACACAAAAGCTCGAACGAAGCGATCAATTTAGCCGTATTTACTAATTTAATTCATTCATTAATTAAAATATACAATCTGTAACAAAAAGGTTCTACAATACTGAAGGGTATGTATATGTACTCATTATTATGAACAACTTTTACTACGGGGTAAACCATGAAATCGCGAGAGAAAAAAAGCTGTTCCATACAAAAAGTTAATTGACCTTGGACAATTTTTGTTTTTTTTTAAATATGATATTGGCTTGCGTTTGACTGCCATCTCGTCTGATGATGAACGAAGATGCAGTATACGATGGATGGAACAGCTGAATTTTTGGGATTTCGTGGTCGGCCCCATAGTAAAACCAGTTCATAATGATGAGTACATACATACCCTTCAGTATTTTTGAACCTTTTTGTTACACATTGTATATAAAAAATACTAACAACTAACAAGATATTCCGAAAACCAAATGGTGTACCTACGCGACAAAGTTAAACTAATCGAAGAGTTAATCTATATATTCACAAGAGCTCCTTGGGAGATAGTTCCTTCCAGCGTAAAGATAGACAGCCACATTACCTACTTTTAAAATATTTTAATACTTACACACGACCAGGAACTGTAATATCGATATTTCTATGGTATCGATATCGCAATATCGATATAAATACTGAGTATTCGATTATTGGGTATACATATATTGATACGGATACTTTATTTCAATTTTTTTTTATTTTTTTATTTGTTTAAGTTAGTTTTTATTAATTTAAATTCAAAATGTCTTAAACATGGTTTTGTCTTTTGCGCCCTATTTTTCATATTTATTTTTAAAAAAAAATTTTTAAACGGTCAAACAAAACGTGTCGAGGCTTGAAGGACAAGCCGCGCTCGAATAAAGAGAATCCCCGCGTTGCGGGTGCTGTTGCCACTCCGCACCGCACAGCCTAGAAATCTGGCAATGTCGCAGCCACGCCGTATCGGTATAGAGTATCCGTATATACGATGTAAAGGTATCCGATACCTTTATACCGATATTTGAAATAAGTGGTATACATATCGATATGTTTTAGAAGTATCGCTACAGTTATCGATATTTTCTTTAGTATCGATATTTTTCATTTATCGATATCGGTCCCCGATATAACAATTGGTCGGCTAAAGCAACCAGTATTATGCACATTTACTAGGAAAAGAAAATAGGTGAGTGATGCAGGCAAGTCGAGCGTTCGTGTTTATAACGCAGTATGAATAATTCACACGTCATGATTTTACTTTGAGATCATTTATGCAACATACTGCACTGCATGCCACACTTTCATGTACATGTGATTTATTACAACAAAGGGGAGAAAAAAATATTGCAAAAGTATTCACTTTGTACACTTTTTCACTGAATATCCAACGCATGATTTAACAGTACGGTAACCAAAACTATTATAGCATAGTACCTATCAATATCTGTAGGCCCTGCGTGAAAATCTGCAACATCATCAAATTGACTAAAGTGTGCCGAATTCCAGAGACAGGTCAAGGTTAAAATTTAACTAAGGGCCCTACGTTTATAATTTAACTTTTCCAATGTCATAACCTAGCCCAAAGGTCTCAAAAACATTTTATTGAATGTAAAAGTAAAAGGCAAATGATAAGAGTACAGAATCATCATACTCAGCTTTAGTACGAACCGAGACAAAAATAAACATTTCGTCATAGTTAAAAATGTTTCGATCGTATCGGACGTGGGTGATACACGTGAAGAGACAAAAAGCAATACGCTACATCAATAGTGGGACAAATCAGAATAAAATGAGAAAGGAAACAAATTAATAGTAGGCTACGTGTATGTTTTTAGGTCACTCCGCTCGAACAGCCCCACGGAAATTTCAGAAAAGTCAGTCGGGAACTGGGGTTTATGTACAGCCATTGCATGCAGATCCAGACAATGTCCATCATTTTCTCTGTGACCTCGATGAGGCTTTACACCAAAACGCAAATATAATTCGAGTTTTAAGAGAATATTTCACTAAGTACCTTGAAAAATTACTTTGGATAAGTAAATTTGACTAAAGAGCTGCTTTCTAAAATCAGCTAATCAACCTTGACATTAGAACTCGATGCTTACCTCTCGATATAGGTATAAGGTTTGGAAGCGTGGAATCAGCCAACATGAAAATAAATTGGGTTAACTTAGTACGGAAATTCTTATAGATTTAGTGAAATTAAGTAATAATAAGTATAAGTTCTTATATTGCTCAAGGAGATGACAATAAATTATGACATGGTTTAAAGTATTATTAGATAATTTTCAAACCACTTGCTCGACAATGTCCAATTACATATCATGCAACCTCAACGTAAGCATTATCTCTTAAGGATCGAAGTTGACGGCTCGAACTCATCGGTGGGCGCGGCTAAAAAGCATGGTCTCTTCATCAAACAAACTGTGGGAAAGGGAGAAAGAAAGATAAATGAGCGCGCAAATATATTTTTGTCGACCTTTGGCTGCAGTAATGTGGTTGAATAAACTCTTGAGTTAATTTATTCCAACTTAAGTTATTTGAAATGTTTATGGACTAAACTATGCTGCTTGATAAATTATTTTAGTTTTCGTATTCCTTATGTTATTTATTTACGTTCAATGTGGCGTTAAAATTGAGCTAAAATACAAGATGTTTCCTGGCTCATAACTTTCATGTTTATTAACTTTTTAATTTCATAACAATTTACAATCCTAGATAATGAAGAGATTAATCGATATAATACTTAGTCTTGGACCTACAAAATTACATAGTGGAGTAGTAATACTACCGCGTTTCTATGGAGAAGTGACCAACTTGTCTACTCTTAAGGTATATAAAGTTGTATGAAACTCCCTAAGGAACAAAGTGATTTGAATTTGGAACATCAAATTCGTGTAGAAACTCGTGGAAAACTCTAAGAAAAAAAATGCCCATATGGCATTATAAAGAGGTTTGTTAGAAAATCCAACTGGCCACCATAAGCAGAACTAAAAAAAAGGTGCGATTACAAAGAATGTGAAACAAAAGACGGTGTTTGGTCCTGTGATTGTCATTGAATTTGGAGCCCTGGCTTTTTATTGTCTCGCAGAAGGTGTGAAAAGTAGAGTATGCTCCTCTGGAATAAAGCCTGTCTTCATCTTGGGCAACTTGAACCCCTCGCTTCACTCAGGACTTTATATAACTCTAGACTCCCTCGTTACGCTCAGGGTTCAATATGCCGCCCGCGACGTAAGACACTGCTTTATTTCCTTAGTGCATAATCTACTATTATAATTATATTATGGTTATTACCAGTTATTTTGCTTATCACAGTACATATAGAACAGGTGGAGCATGGTTACGCAATTTTTTGGTATCAAGTGAGATGAACAAGACGTTCTCCTGGTTGTTAGAGATAATGCCTACTCATGACCGTTACAGTGGCACCCAGTATTTGGCGTAACAAAACAAGTTAAGATCGACACGACTAAGAGAAGCATGGGGTCATCCAAAAATAAGACATGTCGACGAAATCGTCACTGTCGCGAAGTAAATGAAATATTTTCTAATTAGTATTTGAAAATATTTTAACTTTTTTCAATATATTATTACACACGCTTACAAAATATAAAAAAAAACAGGTCTTTAATATTTCACTTATTACTAGCATGGTAATCTATAATTATATACTAACTATAACGCAACAATTAGTAAGCTTTGTGTAGCAGTCCTCACTAGGAACACCCGTGTCGAGGACTACTGCAGTCCGCAAACACTTGCACCAAAATAAAGATTATAATGAATATGTGATAATACATACCGTCAATAATAAACAAAAATACTATAAGCGATTAGGAGGAAGAAACAAGTGCATTGATCAAACAGGCGTCACATATACTTATGCAGACGATGTTAACTACTGCAGCAGTAAGATTCGTAGCTGTTGTTCGTAACAAATACGCCTTGATTGCTTTGAATTGACGTACAGCTAGCAGCTACTAACTCTACATCAAATCAAGCGCCATTCAACTCTCGTCACATGATTACTGAGCATTTCGAACCGTGTAAGCATTTGTGTAAATTGCAGCCATAATTTTTTCTCTCTACAAACGGTCGCATTTAAGACTTGATTCTTGTACGTACACTTACAGTTCAGATGCATCCGTTAAAAATATTAAGTAGGTACTAATTATTCAAACTAGTAAAAACGAAATTGCAAATAAAGAATGCAGTTGGGCCAACCATACTATAGCTGGTAATGACCAAATCGGGTTTCAAATTTATTACAGACTACAGTGTATAGACGGTTAAGTGGTCAGCCAAGTAAGTGGCACATTTCCAACCGGTTCCTCGTCGATACCACATCAACATCCGATACGAGCCATAAAACTTCCAACTGTCAGCGCTTCCGTAGACTGATTCTACTTTTCAAATTAGGAGTGTTCGTTGATAACGCTTGATAATTTGTTAGCGAACTATGAGGATTACATCGATCCACTAATCACCAATACTAAGGATATTTTTTTTAAAACAGACAATGCAACAGACACAAATCAACTGTTTAAGCGAGGTGAACTGCTTTTCGAAACCATGGCGCAATGCAAGAATAAAACTATTGAAATCTTTGCAAACTAGCAAGTTTTACATCGAAGCTGCCAACCATAAGCAAGTAGTGAGTTTGTACAGAACGCGGCAGTTACGTGAGATGGTGAATGCAAGACCAGCAAGACATGGACTGGATTGGAGGTCGACGACCCCGATACGAGCGGGACTCAGGACTTACAGCCGGAATATTAAAGCAACTGCTTCGAAATGTTAATGGAATTACTTTTATGTAACTTTATTGGCACGATTATGAGTCACTACTATCATTCAAGCATAGACGACATCACACGGATGTTTCGTACGGAATTTACATATAAGTTGAAATCTTTGAAGCGAATAATATTAACATCAAGTATTCGAATACGATTAAACGACCATAGGCCATAATAGTTTATGTATAAAAAGCCTCGTAAGAGTATATTGTTCTGTGGTAAAAGCAGTTACGGTTACGAAAGTTGATAAAACAAACAATGAAGTAAGGTTAGCGTTCCACAATAGTGCTGTTGATAATCTTCGTTAGAAAGTACCGGCATTGCATGACCTCATTGTTAGTGCAATTATCACCTCTGTGCTTGACCGAGGAAGTGTTTCATAGCATGTAAGGGTTCAAGTTTTTACTCTTCTATCACTTAAAACGCAATAAGAAAAAACTAGGAAAATGTCGAATGCAGGAATTGTTCGGATTTTGCCACTTTACTGGAATCAACTTTATATCCATCTTGTTTGATCTAATTCTCGAACTCTTAATCAAATAAGACTATTCAAATAAGATAACAGCTAACTGTAGAACACCTTTGTCCAGTAGCTGCCAGCGTTAGTTCCGTACGTACTCGCCATATGTCTAAATATAGATTTCTATAAAAAGTACAGTTGAATTCCTGGGAATCCGTTCGAGTCAGTAAACCATATCCAACCATTGTGTAATATTCAAACGAGACGAGACTTCAATCTTACGAATAATATGAATTGCAATTTACGATGCATTACCTTCGTACGACATGATTACAGACAATACTGACTCACATAATAATATTACTTTCACGTCGAAGGTTCCATTACATCAGACATCACACATTACTAACCTGCAAATAGGAGAACAGTTGCTTAGAAATCAAAGCAGAAACTCTACACACCTTTTAAACAATTTGCTTCTATCAAAAATACATTAACTATAGTAAAAGGTCCATACCAAGCTAACAGTTACATCAGTTAAGGATAGGAATCTATCCATTTTTGGCTATTGTGTCAGAGAGCTGAAATGTCTTAAGGTCAATTGAGAGGTCACGCAGCCAACTGGGGAAGATAACATTACATTCAAACTTAGTAATTGCTTGAACGAATGCATATGGAGTTAAAAATATTCAACAGGATACCCTTGAAACCAGTTTGTAAATAAAATCTGTTGCGTAACTTATGCTTATGTGTGCAATAAGGTCAATAAGATGAGCCATATATGAGACAGAAATACGAAAAGGGCAAAAGTCGATACAATCGTGAACAAATTTTGTCATAATCTACGAATTCAAATAGATAAAGCAAGATAAGTTGTCGTAAGCGGCGTTATCTTCATTACCTTTATGACAATCGATTATGAAATGAATTCACTTTTAATTTTGAATACATTAGACTGCTGCTCGGACATAACTCTACTCCCACAAATCGTCATACATCAACAAGTCTGTCATTTTTTAAACAGAATGCTCCCAAATTGAACCGAGATAAACGTGTAAACATAAGCGAATGGCCATTGAATGCAAACAGGTCTCGTAGATGAGCTCACCTATTATTTTTTGTCATTAGCAGATGGAACTGCCGTATTACGGACATGCCTTGCCGTTTGACTCACGACCGCAATAGTGACAGTACCTAAACACATTAAGAATTCCATACCATTCAAAGAAGGGCGTGGTTTTAGTTCACAAAAATAAAACTTCCTTGCACAAGGTTGAACTGCATTACATAGAATATAGCATAAGAAACGCTCAGATAAAGAATGACATCATAGGATCCTGAGACCAATAAAAATTATGAGTTGTATGATATCATACAGAGTTGAAACAGTACGGTAGAGGCCCCCACTAAATTTAATCTTTTAAGCCTTGGGACAAGCAGACTCGGGAACGCCACAAACGAGCGCTGTCTGTTACTTAATGTTAATAAAGTAAAGTGATTCGCAAATAGAACCGCATTAGACGAAATCGGCTGTCAAGACAGCGATAATCTTTGCTGCGTTCCGTAATGAGCTAAAAGTGATAATATCTTAATAATATCGCAAATAAGACCAAATTTAATAGTCACAAAATATAAGAGCTTTGACTTGATCGAGTGATACTTGTCACTTTGGTCGGATTCGCGATATTATCACTTTTAGCGCATTACGGAACGCAGCACTTGTAACAAAAACTGGATCACGGCTCTGATTTTGACATAAAATTGGATCTAATTAGGTTAAAGCCGGGCCCAAGCCATACTTTGCTATCATAATCCTACCTCTGTCCAGTATCAGACAGTACATCAATACTGCGCATGACCTAGATGACGATAGGGGGCGGGCCGCCGGTAAATCTGCAAATAGCGAACGCTCCCCAACCGGTGAGTTTAGTCTGGAAGAACTGTCTACTGAACCACGGGAAGCACGGGTCAATAGGTTGAATTGAACAGCCTAATTACAAGGAGTAGGAAGAGCGCATGAATCATCTAGCAAGGCACGCTTGGGAATCAGGGGTCTGCAATAATTGAGTCTGAAACAAATAGACAAATAAGTACATACCTACTCTACTTCAACTTATCGGGTGAAAGAAGTTGACATAACTTTGTTAAGTATGACAAAATCTGCTTGATTGAGAATGTTTTTAATACATGAAGTAGAAATAGTGATGAAAACCACTAGTTTTTATGATTATAATTATGAACAATAATTTCCCTTTTCAGGAAATACCTATAGAAGTAAGTATAACAGACATTTTTCCACTAGTTTTTATGATTATAATTATGAACAAGAATTTCCCTTTTCAGGAAATACCTATAGACATTTTTTCGTTTTCTTTTTAATTAACTTCTACTAAACTGGCTTTGCGTCATCGAATTTCTCAACCCTTTCTACTTTCTCCAGCATAAGTTTTACGCTCCAGGTTCATGACCGACTACTTGTCAGACTAGAAAATCTGTCAAACCGTGACATCACCAGTCAAACGTAACTATTGATCTTCAGCAAATGACACACTAACTTCGAAGAGCAAACCCTGTGACACCCCTCGAAATAATAAAGAAACTCACCTGATATTAGAGACTATCTCATCTCAAAAGCACATCCAATTTGAAATTTCACGACACTTCTCAAAAGTACAGGTAGGAACACCAAAATACGGAACGGTTGACGCAGCGCGGAGGCGCGTCGCGAGAGCGGCTAAACGGAACGGACTGAGGCAACTCACGGACTGGAATATCGATCGTTTCCCTGGCGCCGGCGAGCCGCATATCCCTGGTGCACGCACGCCCCGCCCCGCTGGCTTGCCACCCCTGTGTATCCTACCCTTACAACAGGGGGTTGATAACAGGACGTGCCGCAGGAATTCGCTGAACACGATTGTTGACGTTGAACGGGCACTCGGAATGTGAAAGATCAGTAAGTGACTACTTTTAATGTCGTTCACAAGTATTCTACAATAAGAATAGACAATTAAGTAAATTTACTGGGAAAAGCTCCTTCATTTTTCAAAAATAATAATTTGTGCCAATTAATTAAATCATCCATAATAACGTAACCACAATTTATCAAAACGTAAACAAGTTGGAATAATATATGTAATATATATTAATTTGGTTGTTTAAAATATATTTGACACTATTTTTAGGATTTATACTAGTGTATTCACATAGTAATTAAGCTTTGGCTTAATTTCCGCATCTAGCTTTATTTTCCAAAATGCTTCGGGTAAATCTATTCTTGTGAAACGTTAACCCCGGATTTCCCGTTTCACCGCGTCTCTGTAACCGACATAACAGACCTTGTGGCCGCGCCACGCAAACCCGTTACCCTCCAGACGACGGCGCGGCTCAGTCGGCGCAGGAAATTTCTTAAGGGAATTATGTGAGAGCTCTCTTGATACAGGATAAGGAAAAGCGAGTAGGTATAATAGAATATATTTAATCAATGAGGATAGGATTTTTATCTCATTGGTGATTATTTACCTACTAGCTTTTGCATTGATTCTATTGAACTATTGGATATTTCTTTGCATTGATAGATCTCGTTCGCGTTCACAGTTCCCAAGTAGATACACAAACCTACTTTTTTGATGTTATTTAAAAATAGAAGTAATTCAACAATTGGTAATAATAACAATGTAACGACGTCGACTGTATAGCCGACGTCACCACCCCACATGACGAGAATCTCGTGAAAGCCGAGAAGGACAAACTCAGCAAGTACCTTGACTTGGCTCACAAGATAACCGCCTTGTGGGATGTTGAGTCGACGATCATTGTCCCGATAGTCGTTTCGGCAAACAGTCTAATTGGGAAGAGCCTCGACCAATACCTACCTGCCAGTAGGCGGTTGGGTCAAGGGTCTGATACAAAAGGCAGTGTGGTCCTTGATACGGCACGCATTGTCAGGAGGTTCCTAACTCTGCAGCCCTAACCACCGGTAGGTTGAGCCCTGCCCCGCTGCTGGCGGCACCCTAGTTTTAATGTTTTTTTATAATTTTTGTGTTTATATTATTAAAAACAAAAATATTAAGAACATTTATAAATTGTTGTATAATAGTACTTAATATTGATAATAATAGTAAATAATAGTCATGATCCCCTAGATTACATTGATGTGTTCTATTCCACAATACATTCTATCCAAGATTTCAAGATAAGAAGACACGCACCAGACACGCCGCGCCTTAGGCATATTTGTGTTTCCCATGCTAGCTTACTGTTCTCAAATGGCGGGTGCATTAGGGTGTCATTAAAATGCTCTTAGAAGTTACAATATCTTCAGATAAGAAAGGCAGATATTTCAGTATAATTGATATTGTGAATGGTTTTACTTAAATTAAGAGATTTTTATGGTTGGAGCTTGAAATATGATTAAAGTGGTGACCACCAATCAGGGTTCACAGAAAGTTCATTATAATCTTGCAAGCGAATATGTCACCACAACAGCCCGACTGCTTTTCATCATCACATACATACACCTCGCATCAAACCCACTGGAACTGCTAAGCCAGCGGCACGTTAGCCTCACTCCCTCAAGGAGCCAGGATGTTACAACTTATCGCTCCCACATTGAATAAGAATCTTGCAAGTGCAATAGAATCAATGACCATCATAATCATACAATGTGAATTGAAGTTTTGCAAGCCACCCACTAAATTAAATGAACTAGTCAGATGCAGACAAAATGTGGGATAAGACTGGGATAAAAGACGTGTGGAAACTGATCCCATGAGGTGTTTCTTCATGGGATCAGACCGGCATACACCGAACAGCCTCTAAGGCTTATTGGTACCTGACTTGTATTTAGAATGTACTAAAAATTACATGGAAATTGTCATCTTTTTTTTAATTGTTTATAAGTTTGCATTTGACCACCAACTCGCCTGTAGGTAAGCGACAATGTGGTCGAGGATGAAGCACGCTGAAAAATACCTATTCTATGATCCAAGATCTTTATCATTAGGAATTCTAATACAGTTAACACAATAACACACACATTTGTAACATTTCAAATTCACCACACCCTGCAGTAGAGTCTGAACAAGTTACAGCTATAGTGATTGTGTGTACATAAAGATTACATAACACACACATTGTGAATCATGATTTTTCTTCCAACATTTGTTTCATCGCATTCCTTTGTGTATGTAACTGAATATTTATATATTTCAAATGTATTTAGCATGAATTTCAAATAGCCTGATGAAGACCTGCAGGGCTATTCACAACTAAATCGGAAAGCTTTCCGTTAGGATACACATTCTCCATCTCTATAATCCTGAATGTAGATGAGTGGGATGGATATTGTGAATCCGAACAGAAACCTTTCCGATTGAGTTGTGAATACCCCTGCTGAGGGGTGTAGTCTGGCCTCTAAGCCCGATCGGAAACTGCACAACCTGTCTCTGTCATTCTTAAAGAAGATGGAGATGGTGATAGTAGTTTTCGAATGAAATTCAATCACTCCCATATAAATAATAATGCATACTTATAGCTCCCCTCTGCCCATCTAGAACTTATAATCCAGAACTTTTATCATATAAGGCAAACACAATACCACTAAGCCAAATAGGTTGTCAAGCTTAGCTAAATCCTCAGTTACAAAATTAACTAATACATTTAAGATTCAACCACATGACCAGTGACCACAGTAGCATTAAGTCATGCCCCAGTTGTAACATCAGCACCATAAATGCAGTACTAAGTTAAGACAGTTAGCAATAGTACCTTGCCATATTGTCAAAAATATACCAGATTTTATTCTGTAGCACAGAGAAATGATGCTTGATTCATTACGAAAGAGTTCTATACAACTCAGGTAAAGTGAGATAAGCATTTAGTTATTTAACAACCAGTGAGTATAGCAGTACTTGTGTACTCATTAGATAATTTTAACTTGATGTTATGTAAAGGTAAACTTTAGTTATCACTGTTACTTAATTATAATGCATAATTATTATGCTTTCCTCACTACTAACAATTTTCTAGGTTCTGCTTCGACTTATTCATAGTGTATAATATGATATATATAAATATAATTTGAAGAGCTAAAATAAATACTTCTGGTTAATGTTTCATGTAAGATATGAGAAGTGATATTTCCTTAGTACACAATAGTTACTGTAGCGAACTTTTCGCCACAATAGCAAAGCCTAAGCATTATAAGTCTATAAAGAAAGTTAAGCTTCTAACATCCAACAGTCCATTTAGATTTAGTTTTTTATTTATTCGTAATTTAACTAATTCTTTTTATATTTATTTTGGATCACTACACTAAAAATAAACGAGGCTTTCTATAAAAAAATACAATATATTTAGATTTAAGCGTATGAAAGACAGTAGATGTTTCTTATATTACTAGTGTTTTTACAATAGCCATCTTGGTACATTAATCGCCACGCAAGTTGTCAAAAAGTGGGAACGCGGCAAAATAAAAAAAAAATACTTGTCATTAAACTTGCCAAATATACTGCCCATGGACTTCCATGAAGACTTTTCTGTGGTGTACGAGTGTACACGACGTACCTGCACAGGCTCACCCCTTCCATGCTGACAATTTGACAGCTTGTTAGGCGGCTACTGTAATTTCTAACCGTTTATGAATGGTACAATACATACATGTTATACATGCATACCTTTCTTACCAATTTTACCTCTATCTGCACACAATAAAATTATGAGAATCACTTTGCTATATGTAGCACACAGCATTAAAAAAAAGGAAATTTTTAAATCTACTTAGTACCCACACCAATGAGGCAGCAATAATATTCAACAACTAGATACCTACTTACCCTAAGAGTATCTAAATTTTAAAGGGTACAGGGGCAACATAAGGAATGTAAAATAATATTTTGACCTTTGGCGGGAACGCGAGAAAATCATGTCGCTGCATTGTATTATTTTCCAAAACTTGTGTTTTTTCGAGTGTTAATGCATAAAAATGGTGGCGTTTTATTCATTAAGTGCTGATTTACGAGCAAGAGTGTGGGCAAGTTATATAATGTAGTGAAACGTGTCTTTTCGTGTTGTTTCCAAAACTCCGAAGAAGCTTGTAGTAAAGTTGTGGCAACTTTACTACAAGCTTCTTCGGAACTATTAAAAAAAACAAACAAAATAATATATTTTTTAAACTCGGTAATCAAAATACTTACATTTTACAGCGGATACAATGATGCTTATAGAAAAAACACAAATGTAGGAATACTACAATGTATTTTATGAAATCATAACCATAAACAAGTACATTGTGTTGTACAAAAGAAGGAAGGTCTATAATTTTAAATTGTTAATTACTCTAGTCTTTGTTTTAGTGACGTTCCTCATTCTGCCTACTACATAAGTAGATAAGTAAATTGCATACTTACTTGTTAATTGTGCATTTTAGAAAGATATTCTGAGTAAACTAAGATAAAAATTATGAAAACATTGATACATATATATAGGTACTTACAGAATATTTTAATTTTTTAAGAATCCAATTTAACAGAAATACCTACAGAACCAGTAAATTAGGAAGAATACTTAGCTATTTACTAGACAATTGGTGGAGTAATTTATACCAATTGAAATTAATTAGGGAAAGCAGCTACCTACTTGGGAGTGACTCAAGAAAGATGGTACGTAACTCTTAGTCTGATAGTAACTTATGAGTCAGAGTATTTAAATATCAATATATTTTTTTGCACGAGTTATAAGGAAGAACTTGGACTCGAGAAACGAGCATAGTGCGAAACTATATAAATTTCGGAAGGTCATCCGCTCAAAAAACATGACTGATTCCCTAAGATTTGAATAAGCTGGTAGGCTAAAATAATCACATACCTTCTGTTTTATATCCAGGAATGCTATCCACACAAAATTGTCGGCACACACAGTATTACACTCTTTGGTCACGGGAGCCGCGGCCAAAAGTTCCAAGCTCACAACTCTGTCTCACGGCACAAACACACAAGTTTTCAAGTCGACGTCTGGAATTTTTAACATAACACGGTCACTTTAGTTGTTGAGTTTATAAATAATCGCTGTTCATCTAGATTTTATTAGAATCATCCGTGATAAGAGTACGACACGGCATCGAAGGCGAAGCGAAAGACCGACAGCAAAAGCATCACTCCGTTCCGCCCTAGTCAAAGATTACGCTGTGTACAGAAGTGAACTAGTGTCAGTATCAGTAGTGACAATAAAATGTAAGGTGTACCTACGATACGGTGTTACGTTACCTTTGTTGCAAAGTAAAGTAACGTTAAGGTCGCAGCAAAATTGTAGAGTTCACCAAATCAAAATAGCTGCTGGCCGTTGTAGAAAACGGCTGACCGTTGTGAAGGACGAATCAACATACGGTTAGCCAGATTGTCGATCATTCTAGAATAAGGCGCGGGCCCACTTTTAGCCGCCAAACTACAGAAATAATACAGTATTCAGTGAAAAATGTTTTATTATACGAGAAGAGTTCATTGGTAAGTAAAGCACTTGGACAATTCTTAAATTTTTATAAACCTTACCCTTTTTTATCATCTTCTGCCGTGGGAGTAAACGTGATCACGGGCGTAGCTATAGTAATATACAACGTGTAACAAAAAGGTTAAACAATACTGAAGAGTATGTATGTACTCAATACTCATCATTATGAACAACTTTCACTATGGGGCCAACCCAAAATAAAATAACGATAAAAATTTCAGCTGTTCCATACATTTTGTTCAAGGTCAATGAACTTTTTGTATGTAACTGCTGATATTTTTTTCGCGATTTGAGTGTTGGCCCCATAGTAAAAGTTGTTCATAATTATGAGTACATACATATCCTTCAGTATTGTTGAACCTTTTTGTTTGTACCCATGCTCTTATGCACACTTATTATCTCGGCAATAATTAGGCGCGCTGATAGTAACGTTATCATATCAAATACATGTCGCTTCTGATTTTAAATCTTTCTTTGACCAAACCAGTCCAAAATGATGTCATCGCTCTGTCAGCTTCAGCATACTCGCCGCTCGCAGGCTAGTGACTAGGGTTGCCAATTTGTGGGGAATTCCCTAATTGCGGGGAATCGTGCGTGACTCGAATAGGGATTAGTGTGGGGATTGGTTCTGTGCGGCTGTATAATTATTGGTTTTGAAAAAGCCTGCGCCTCATGAGGAAAAATAAGGTGCGTTTACAAAGAATGTGAAACAAGAGACGGTGTTTGGTCCTGTGATTGTCAGTGAATTGGAGCCCTGGCTTTTTATTGTTTCGCAGAAGCTGTGAAAGTAAAGTATGCCCCTCTGGAATACAGCCTGTCTTCGTCTTGGGCGGCTTAAAACCCCTCGCTTCACTCAGGACTCTATATAATTCCCTCGCTACGCTCAGGAGTTAACTCTAGACTATCTTTGTAATGCTAAGTTTTTTTATTTTTTTAAATTATTCTTGTCCATGGATACATGTCCTTCAGCCGACAGTCCTTGCCAACATTTATTTAGCGAAATATAGTATTTTTTTAAATAAGCTATAAAAATATATATAGTACACTCCAAACAAATATAGTACTTATTTAAAAGAAAAAGCAAAAATAACTTAATATTAATCATAATATTTGTTACTCATTTATTTTTACTAGAATTATATTTTAGAAATACGCGTTTTCCCACTCCTGCTTATATTTTTGTAGTCTTTTCTGGATTTTCCTTGTTTTTGTGTCACACTTGAACTTGACGCACTGGATCCATTTAACAGAAATAAACTATTTTTGCGTACTATTTATTTTTCCAACAGTACTCAATACTCAATCATTTATTGCAACATATGATATGTGGCTACATGCAGGTCTTAAGTAACATGTGTATATTACAGTAATACATTATGACCCTTGTCAGGGTATGGCAACATTTGGTGCAGAACGCTCTATTTTACTAGTTGGTATTAGAATTCAGTATATAGTACATAGACCCGAAATATAGTACAATACTATATATTATAGTATGGTTGGCAACCCTAGCGTCAGAGCGACGTCCGGAGTTTTGGCGGGAACGCGAGAAAATCATGTCACTGCATTGTATTATTTTCCAAAACTTGTGTTTTTTCGAGTGTTAATGCATAAAAATGGTGGCGTTTTATTCATTAGGAGCTGATTTACGAGCAAGAGTGTGGGCAAGTGATATAATGTAGTGAAACGTGTCTTTTCGTTTTGTTTCCAAAACTCCGAAGAAGCTTGTAGTAAAGTTGCCACGACTTTACTTTAAACTTTTTTTTTTTTTTTACTTTTTTTTGTTGCTTTTTTCTTTTTTTTCTTTTTGCCCTAGGGCATGATTGGACTTGTACAACACAAGTTTTAGAAAATAATACAATGCAGCGACATGATTTTCTCGCGTTCCCGCCAAAACTCCCAGGTCTTCCCCTTAATAGGTAGGTGTTGCCATAATCCCCACGCTTGGCAGGCGGCTTGGGGATCGCAGAATGCTCACCACCGTTAACGGAGAGCTGCTGCCCGTCCTCCGGTGGCTCTGGTTGCTGTTTTAGGACATACCCAGGTCCGATAGTTAATCCGATGTTAATATATTATCATTCAGAAAAATCGATACTTAATCAGATAAGTCGGTTCTGTTTGAGGACATTAGACATCACTATGCAATATTTTTATATTTACGCCCTCTATTGAGTTTTATTTGATACATTTCTTCCGTAAGGACTTTACTAAAAAGAGGCTAAGTAAGCTCGATAGATGGCAGGCAACGCGTACATAGGGGAGAAATAACCAAACATAGCAACAGATGGCAGCAGTCTTTTTATTTGCAGAAAAAAGTAACTTGTAAGTTCCACAGAGAATATTTTGATTTTGGAATAGGTATATTATTTTTTGGTAGGTAATTATTATTTTTTCCACTAGGTGGACCGACGACATTGTAAAAGTCGCGGGCAACCGGTGGATGCAAATGGCAGGTTGTCGTACAGTGTGGCGGTCTAAGGGGGAGGCCTTCGTTCAGCAGTGGACGTCTCCGGGCTGATGATGATGATATATTTTTAAATTTATTTGTAAATCTAGTATGATACATTCATACCTACTAATGGCTTTTCGGTGAAGGAAAAGCATTATTAAAAAACCGCCATTATGTCCGGAGAAGAAATACAATCGCGTAGTAGGTGAATACGCCAACCAGCACCGGAGCAACGTGGTGGAGCATCGCCAATCGCCCCCATAAAAATAGGCCTAGCTACACTGGAAAATAATAATAATTAATTATAGATAAATCCACTAAGCAGTGACGGGAACGGGAACCGTATCTTTTTCGGGATATACGGTATTATTTCTCAATTTTTTTTTTTTTACTTTTATACCTGTACCTCTATTTGTGATACTCTATGTACTACGCAGTGAGTTGAAATAAAACATCTTAGGTACTACGTACCTACCTACTACGTACCATATATATCTATGGTGATACTATATAAATAAAGTTTATAAACGAGAAAAAATAAATAGAATTTTACTTAAATCCTTTGTCGGAGTTTTTGTGGGAACACGGAAAAATCATGTCGTTGCATTCTATTATTTTCTTAAACATGTGTTTATTGGCGAATTACGGCCTTACTTAAAAAAACTTTTCAACCGTTAGTCACTGCTTAAGATGCTCAGCCATCTTCTCTCTGACGTGAAGTTGCACGTGCTAGAAAAGGACAGAGAAGTTTAAGCAGTGACTAAGAGAATCGAGATTATTTTAGGTAAGGCCGATAATGATTAAAAATGGTGGGGTTTTTTTTTGAAATGTCCCCCCAATATTTATTTTATTTATTTATTTAGGGGTCAATGAGGCGTTTTCTATTTAAAAAAAAGTGTTAGCTCCAAAAATTATAATAGATGGCGTGAAGTCGTTTGAAATTGTTTATGTCCAACTTGTCAATGTGACATTGATTGTTGATTGTAAAACAGTTCATTTCGTTTAAAAAAAACTCTTTACTCATTGCAGTTTGTTTCGTAGGGAAATTAAACACTACGTTTTAGTTTGTTTTCGCTCACGAGCGTGGAATATTATTGTTATTGTTTTTTGCGCTTTCCAACGCCTCATCTTTGTTTTCTGGTCCCATCGAACGTGACCTCTGCATTTCTACCTTCGCTTCGGCTTCGATTTGCTTACGTTTTAGGAGCGTTTACTTTAAGTTTTACTCAATATCATACCTCAGGGTGATAAGGCCGTAGTCCAGCAAACTAGATAAGGCTAAGTGAGGATATGTAGATTAAAAACGACACTGAGTTTCTTCTCCAGACATAAGGCCGGTTTCCTCACTATGTTTCCCTTCACCGAAAAGCCAATGGTCATCCAGTGGTATTAAATTCGTACATAAATTCCAAAGAACCCATTGGTACGAGTCGTCGGGATGTGAACCGCCCAACTAACGAATGCGAAGCGGCCTGTCTCCTACTGAGCTACCACTTCACCGATATTGTTAATTTCGTCCAAGGTAAAGACAACATTTATTAGATGTTTTCTTTATCTTGGACGCAATACTAACACATCTCAAAACTGCTTTGGGTGAAATGATCAGAACCTACAAAGTTTATTCCAAACCGAAAAATTACAAAACAACAAACGAAACATTATGTTGATTTGATCTCCTGATTGTTTCTTGTTATAAAATTGTTCATGGCCATTGATCGATTGATTGATGGTTTTTTTTTTGATTGATTGTTGGTCGTTAATTGTTGTTGGTGACTGGTTTTGGTGTGACTCGTTACGAACCCACCACCATACGTAATCGGTTTAACCGTGTTTTCGGTAGAAGGACTCGTATCCATGGCCAGGAATAACTAAAAAAGATTAAACGGGGTTTGACAGAACAGTTTTATGCTTCTTACGCCATCTAGTAAAACATCACGAACTATTCTTTTTTTTTTTAAAACAAACGCCTCATTACATGCACGAGTGTGGGCAAGTGATATAATGTGGTAAAACATGTATTTTCGTGTTGTTTACAAAACTCCGTCGAAGTAGTAAAGTCACCACAACTTTACTAGGGCATGACTTGGACTCGACTATGACTAACTGTGATTTCATGACATATTTGACTTTATTTTAATTAAAAAACTTGAAAATTCATAAATTTGACACTGGCAGAATGCACAACGTGCGATGCCAATAATTAAGAAAAAAAATACCTTTGTCCGTTAGCGTGAAGAAATAACATACATATCTACATATTAAGTACTACATGCATACATATTATAATACAAACATACTCATCGAGTTTTGGCGGGAACACGGAAAAATCATGTCGATCGTTGCATTCTATTATTTTCTTAAACATGTGTTTTTTCGCGAATTAATGATTAAAAATGGTGGTGTTTTATTCATTGAGTGTTGAATTACATGCACGAGTGTGGGCAAGTTATATAATGTGGTGAAACATGTCTTTTCGTGTTGCTTTCAAAACTCCATAGAAGCTCATAGTAAAGTCGCCACAACTTTACTAGAGTATGACTTGGACTCGACTATGACTAATTTCGTGTGACTTACTGTGACGTTTTTATGACTTATTTGACTTGATGATAACAAATAAATGTGAAAATTCATAATCTTGACACTGGCAGAATGCACAACGTGCGATGCCAAAAACTAAGAAAAAAAAAACATACTCATCCACTCACAAACTTTAGGTACCTATGAAGGTATAATATACTACACAGAGCTTCACAGAGCTTTGTTTTAACTTTAACTTAAAACGCTTGTAAGTAAGAAAAATTGTCGGAGAGAGCAGGGCATAATAATATTTTTTTATGAGGCAGGAGCAGATGCAATCAAGGCTGTGTCTGCGCCAAGAGTTTATAATATACTACCTAGCAGGAAAGTTCTCTATACGTTTAGTGTAAAAAGGATTTTGAACCTTACAACAAATAAGGATTTTTTCGCAGTCGCGTGAGAGACTCAATTTTCAGCCGCCTTGTCACTTTCACACAGTTGCTATAGCATTTAATTAAAGTTGACATGATAGAAACAAAAGGAACATTGCGAATTACGTAATTGAACTGAAAAGTATAAGGATCGTCAGGGACCGCGGAAGTACTCCATGACGGGGGCGGGGAGGCAAACAAGCCGCAGCCCACCCAGCTAGATTTTAGGGGGGCATTTGACCCCTTCTGCCCTCCACTTCCGCGGCCGCTGAATTGCTAAATGTATTGTGGCAGCAGATACAAAAAAATCAATAAAAAATACTCGTGTGTCCATTTTAAATTTAATAAAAATGTATAAAATATTGACAAATCATTTTCAATAAGTACAAATATTCCGACAATACATCCATTATCATATCACAATTACAATTAGGTATATTTAAATTGCAAATATATTGCAATACAATAAATTACGAAAGTAATTTACTTACATCATCTTAAATTAATTTCGAGGCAGTGCTAATGAACATCTAAATATATAGAAATATAAACTTATTCATATAGATTTTATTAGGTATCTACTTACACACCCATTTATTTACCAACCTACTTTTTCTGTTTTAGGTATATAAACCTAAAACATCCACTACCTTTTTACTGAGCACCTATCAAAAATGATTCTAAGCGCTAAAACACCTTCATACAAAATATAAGGTATACTATAACCCATACTATTCAAAAGCACCGCCTCAAAACGACTCTGCGGTCGTATCCTTTAATAAATTATCTTATAAATAAATAGCACATAAACTTACAAAGAATCTGAGAAACTTTGGAATTCCTTTGAAGTGATTGTACAGTCTTGAAGTGATATATTATTATAAGTAAACAACCTAATTAATTAAATCATCTAAAGGATGGTTCACATTAGGTACTCCCAGAGATGGCCGGGCCATATTAGGCATGGGAATTGCAGCCATATTATAGGTGTAACAGAATTTATATTGCATGTTGTGATTTTAGCTTGTGTTTCATGTAGTACCGTGATACCCCATAAGACCCCTTGGGTTATCTTGATGCGTTAGATTATCTCCTTAATCTATTAGATTAGAAAATCACTGGGAATGAAGGTGACAGAGACAACCTCAAGCTCACCAAAAATCGTCGATGTCATTTAAGTGGAATACTACTTCAATAGTTGGAGTACAAATACTATGGAAGGAGTATTCGTATTTAAGATTAGTGCCATTCACGTCCGGCACATTTAACAAATTGCTAAGAATCAATGCATATTATACGGTTGGACTTTAGTGGCGGCAAGTTTCTTTTCGTTCTCGCTTTGTTAACTCACACAGGCTTTTTCTGCCGTTTCTCTCAAAAATCTTAACGCTGATAAATACATTGCATAGGCATTTTTTTTTAATTTCTTACTCATTAAAATTATAGTAGTTCAATTCAATTATCACTGAATAACCCTAAGGGCCTTTTACCATTTGGGAAGTGAGGGCTAAGGTTCACTTCCCAAATGGTAATTTTTAAATCTGACTTCAGATTAGTCGTCATCGGCCATCGGCCCTTAATATGGGTTGCTTCAAACTTCAAAGAGGACTTCAAATTAGTAGGCGCTTGAATTTATAAATTGTTCATAACATTTTTTTATGCTTGCTTTAAAAACATAATGGACCAAAAAGCATGTAAATCTGTTCTCAAATGTAGAAGTAATAGGTGACTTAACACAAAAGATTTTAGGCCGCGCACATCCATGTTTCAAGCTCATTTTTTACTTGGATCAATTATTATTCTGAAGCTGAATGAGATAGGGCCACATTTAGCGGAGCAAACATATGGCAGTTACGCAGATTCGTGCGTGTCAAGGTTCGATTTTTCAGGTTTCAGATCAATTTTTAATTTATTACACCCATGATATAAATATTATTTCAAAACTAAGAGCTAGTTAGTTCGTGACAAACTATATTATTTACAAGTGAGTACATTGTCGTGCCAAATTTGTAAAAAGTTAATGATTAAAACTGTTGTAATGTGTAAAAATAGGGGTGCTTTGTACATTTTTTTATCAATTTTTTTATAGATAGATTACAAAAGCATTATTTCACTTCTCACATATTATAGATAAGTACAAATATATTTTTTGCGAAAACACAAACCGTCAAAAAACTGCTATGACTGCCGTAATTTTTTTAAACAGGGTCCTTAAGAGAACCTTCCTACTTTCTAAAGTCGGTTTAAAATGGCAGTAAAATTCTTAGTATACTAGATGTATCTTCACTCTATCACCCCCTCAATGTTAACTGTGACAGATGAAAAAAATCGAATGGTACCTATTACATTACTTTTCCTGCAGTTCCTCAGAAGGCTCTAGAATAAGGCCAATTGTTACTCGAAGAAGAATGATGGTCAAAGTACGGGCTATCGGTCAAGAGCAATTTACTACCACTAAGGCCAGAACTAGAACTTTCACTTGACGAAAACATACTTTTACTCCCCGTGTAGAACGAAAGGGAAGTGTTCAGTGGCTCTCTGCCTATACGTCTCCTAGCCCGGATTAAACTGACGAAAGCGACTGCGATGGCGCACAGGAAAATGATTCCTAGCACGCAGAACGCAAGGGCCATTTTCCCTGGTGACATGCAGATTGTTTTGTCTCCGGGAGAAAAGCCGCGTACGAATTCTTCTTCGTCTTCTATTCTTCTCGACCCTGAAAGTAAATTATATTACATAATTAGATTTTATAAGTATCTATAATATTATCATAAGTCAAATAGGCCTTACAATACAAAACAATAGTTTATTGATAACACCAAAAGTTACACGTCAAATTTCATTAAGTATCTCACAAAAAAAAACACATAATAAAATATAAAAAATATTTATAAAAATACGTTAATATTCTCTTATTCAATGTCATAATAGTACATTATGATACGAGTGTGCTATGTTGGTCATTACACTAGAGGCGGTATTATGCGCGCGAGCCGCAGGCGAGCGCGATAAGGAAGCCGAGAGCGTAATGACTAATAGCACAAGAGTTCCATACGACTGTTTTCGTCACACTTGCGAGGAAAAAACATTATTTTTTTGATAATAATCAACCACACAGCGAAAACGTCAACGAACATTTGCGGAAAATGGCGCCCAAATCAGTAATGCGCGCGCAGGTCGACATTTACTTCAGCGGCATAAGAACTCTTTGTTGGTATTACAAAAAAAAACTGTAAGTATTACCCGGCTATATTAAGAGTGCTTCGTATACGTACGTCTAATTGCAGTCACGTACAAACTTGACTTTACCGGGTTATACCTATTATATCACAAGTGCCGTAATGTAAAGTAAAAAGCACGCGTGCATAATAGCTTGGATTATGAGCCTAAAACCGATGCAATAAGATCCACTTTACGAGCAAGTGTGATGAAAAACAAATTCTCTTGTAACCACGCTCTCAGCTTAGCATGATTAGAATTTTAATAGTCCACTACGCCTACGCCAGCCTACCTTCGAAGGGCGAATGGGCTCTATATCCACCACGCTGGCCCAAATGCGGGTTGGCGAATTAACATACGCTATTGAATTTCTTCTCCGGACGTATGCAGGTTTCTAACGATGTTTTCCTTCGCCGAAAAAGCCATTCATTCCAATGAGCTTATTGGTACTTACGGACCCGGGATTTGACATGAACTCACAATTTCAAGTTGAGCGTTCTCCCATTAGACTACCACTACTACGGCACTCAACCGGGTCCAGTGCCAATCTGATCCAGGTTCGAGTCGCAATTTTTACCCCTAAGTGCTGGAGGACATCATATGCTTAAAAAACATCTGCAGGAAAAATCATCACAAAATTAAAGAAAAGAATCGACCGTGTGGTCTATTCCCACAAGTTCTATTGGTTGTTACGTTAATAGAATTATTTGGACTTTTTTTCCAAGTAGTTCCATTACTTTCTGTTTTTTGAAGAATGGAACTAACGAGACCATTTTGTCCAACTAGTTATATTGTTAGATATGAGATAAATTAGTATGGATGTTCTATTACCTACTAGTTACGTACCTCTAATAGAAGCTTCATCCTCCAACTCGATATTAGGAGCGTGCACTTCAATACTGTTATACACCTCCAGTCTGTCTATGACCACTCCTTTAGCATCTTTGTCCAATCGCGCCTTCCTCAGCAACCCATCTCTGGTCTGCTGAGGTTTCTGCAACGCTCTGCAGTCGACCAAGGGACACTGGCCTTTACAGAGCTCTATTCCACACGTCAGATGCAGTTTAGCTCTATCAGGAAACTTGAAGGCAGAAAACGTCGTAACCGCGTGTTGGTAAGTCATAATATTCTTTAGCATATAATCTGGATCGGATCTGGACAGTTTTATATGAGCGCTTTCGTCTAAATTCTTCTGAGGGTCGACCGGTTCCAAGTCTGTGAAGTCTATTTCAGAGCTCTTGATCCGATGGTGGTGGACGGAGGGTTTGGTGAATATGCTCTCGTCTACGGGACAGCCGGCTTCGTCCAGGAGTTTCTGTGATGCTTCTCCTAATCCGTCGTGGGCTATGCAGTTGGTGACGCGAAGGCCGACACCAACTGAAAAAACGGGAGATTGTGGTATGAATCGAGAAGAACTGGACCCTGATTTATAAAACTACATGTCTTGAACTTGTAATAAAAACTGACAACACCGCAAAACAAAAATAGAGTACGGCGTTTTCTAAAGCTACAAGACAACCAGTGTACAAACTACAAGTACAAGCACTTGTTTAAATGTTAAAGACAAACCATCGCTTGTAGTTACTAGTACAAGAAGCTAGTACAATTGTAAGCTTGTACTTGTAGCTTTATAAAACCTGGGGTGTGATGCGAAATTCAGTACCCGATTCTTAGTTATATACCAACGACGGTTTATAAATGTCGCTGTTATATGAGACGTATTTCGAACCACGCTTACGGTAAATACAGGTAGTTTTGCGTGGGTATAATAACTTAAAATGAAAAAGAACCCTTATATGATCACTTCGTCAACCGTCTGTCTGTCAGTTCCATTATTACCTTAGCTCTATCGCTTTATTCTTTAAATAAAAAGAGATATAGAGAATGCAGTTGTGTTTCTCTGTTCTCGTCTAACTACCTGTACCATTCACCCCTTTTTGGGAATAGAAAGAAAATCACCGATTGGGTTTCTTAGACAGCTTTAAATAATCCCAGCGTCTATGTCCCGAAGAGGCCTACGAAATAGGGCTTTCGCTTTACTGTGGTCTCAGCGTCCCAACCAAAGGTTTAAACAGGATTTTGTTTCTTGCATTTGACCGCACTCTGCCCAACGTTGTGGTATCGGAAGAACACGCTAAGCTAGAGAGAACCTGTTGACTCGACACCCAATTCGCAATCACAGTTTCGTCTATACCAAGTATGAGAAGTTTTAATTATGAAGAACAATTTGTTACCAGGTAGTGTGCACTGGATGAGTAGCCGCATCTGCTGCCCCACTTCCACAGTGGCTGGTTCTGTGGCCGACACAGCGGGAGACAGTTCCATCCAGGCTCGCGCTGCTTCCATCAGGACCTCGCGCTGTTCCAGCTCGATTGGACTCGCGAAACCTTGGCGGTTGCGACCAGTTCTGAAAAACAATGTCACAAAGTGAATGGCTAATCAGACATCATTATCCATATTTCACAGTTCACCCTATAACTGAGTAGTTTTAATATGCGTCTCTCTAGCTATGTCTTCGGTTGGGTACTATGCAGTGGCGAAGCGTAATAACAAGCCGATTTAGTTTCAATGGATATAATTATAGAACACAACGAGCAAATGCGACTATAAACCTTAGGATCCAATAAAACAACATATTTTACAAGAAACATTTACCACCTATGGAGAAGGAAGGTCCTTGAGTGGCAACCGCGAACCGGAAGACCCAGCGTAGGCGCGTCCCACTAGGTGGACCGACGACATTGTGAAAGTCGCGGGCAACCGGTGGATGCAAATGGTAGGTTGTCGTTGTATTAATATCTAATCAGCTCGCAGTTTGAATCCATCCGTCATGGTGGCACAGTAGACATTTCTCAAAGTATTCCTAATGGACGTGTGAGCAGCTTTGGCAGATATCTAGCTCGATAGAGCGTAAAACCAAAACACTTCAAATAGTCGTAACATAATGTGATATGCTAACCACAACAGACACGAAAACCTCGTTGTTTCAAACCAAATAGCTGAAGGACTCCTGCGGTAAGGAGACATTATTCCGCCAATATTTGTTTGAATAATGCCATAGTTAGTAAATATAAGCCTTGCCACTGCAGAGCGAAGGCCGGTCTACCTGCCTTTCATTCCGAACCGCCCAGATGGAGATAGAGTACCGACAAAAAGTCGTCTATACATGAAAGATGAATCCAAGTTTCGCAAAACAGAGAAATGTTCGAAAACATGATTAGTTAAGATAAGAATATCTAGTATCCTTTGTCTTTGTTGTTTGTTTTCGTTAATAAAGGCTTATTTTTTTAATACATTCAATTGACGAGACGAGCAAGACGTTCACCTGGTGGTAAGCGTCACGCCTGCCACTAACAGTAGTAGCAGTGGCAGAATTGTGAACTTACGAACACAATCCTGCGCCGCCCTGCACTGCGCTCGTCACCCTGAGATATTAGATGTTAAATCTCTTCATACCCAGTAATTTCTCTGGTAACATTGCCCTTCAAACCAGAACATAGTAATGCTTGCACACTACTGCTTGGCGGTTGAATAACTGGCAAAGGTGTGGTATTTCCCCAGGCGGACTCTGCAGTAGAGTCCTACCCCTATATAAAAAAAAAAAAATATGCTAACAAACAAAAAAAAGAAGAATATTTAGGTTTCAAGAGTAATCAGAATATACCTAGTTTTCTTGACTTCTTGACCGGCCATTTCTCGGAGTTTAGTGTTGATGACGGTTTCTAACGCTGAACTGGTGATACGAACTGCCTTGGGTTTTAGTTTGCATCTGAAATGGTAGACAAATAACATAATTTTAACCAAATATATTATTATTTCATTTAAAAAAGCTTTTCATGTTCGCGTATAAAGATCGTAATAATAAAAATGTCAGAGGCCTTCGGGCGGCACATTAACTCTGACACTAGGGCTGGCCACTCAGCCTATACGAACTTACTTTTTTTTATAACAAAAATAATTATCTCGAATTCGACGGGTTTACCCAATAATGGGTTTTTCATTTATGTGTGATTATGTATGGGTGGTTTCAATTTCAAGCAGATTTTTTGAAAACTTACTCCATAAAATCCATCCATTTGACATTTCCCAGATTTCGTTTACTAGCTATACTCGGTTGATGGTGGTGAGCATTCTGCGATCCCCAAGCCGGCTGCCAAGCGTGGGGATTATGGCAACCCCTCCCTATTAAGGGTCTACGTCCAGCAGTTAACGTCTTCAGCCTGAACCGAAGTCTTACTATGAAAACTGCACGCCAGTTTTCAAGTTAGCAAGATTTCGTCACTTGGATATCCGCTTTGGGATACATAGTATACGTGTTATGCGTAGTAGGTACATGGAGTCCGTTGAAGACGTCCACTGCTGGACGAAGCCCCCCCCCCCCCCCTTTAATAGTGGGTTGCCATAATTGGCAACCTCCACGCTTGGCAGGCAGCTTGGGGATCGCAGAATGCTCACCACTGATGACCGAGAGGACGCTGCTGCCCATCGTCCGGTGGTTCTGGATGCAGCTTTAGGACATACCCAGGTCCAGGATAATTACCTGACCAGTATCTCTTGGTCCGCCGACTGCTGCAGCTGCCGGTCCATCTGCACCACCAACTCCACGCTGTAGTACAACTCATCATCCTCGTCAGGTTCTTCCACCGTCGAGTTCAGGGTGGAAGTCCGCACGCCGCACGCGTTCGATGGCAGGTGGAGTGAGACCGTGTTTTGGACGTTGCCTAAAACATTATGATTGTTAGTTTCATTATTTTGTTTACGTTGTTTTCTCACGCGTTAAGAGTAAACAAACCGGTCAATCTCCATAGAAACGGGGAAGTAATATTACTCCACTCTGTAATGTTGTAGGTCAAAGACTAAGTATTATATCTATTTGTCTCTTCATTACCTAAGATTGTATATTAATAAGTAAGTAAAAAGTTAATAAACATGAAATTTATGAAACTGGAAACATCTTGTATTTTAGCTCAATTTTAACGCCACTTTGGACGTATATAAATAACATAAGGAATACGAAAACTCTAAAATAATGTATCAAGCGGCATAGTTTAGTCCATCAAATTTCAAATAGGTACCTTTTAACTTTAGTTGTAATAAATTCGTTCAGTAATTTATTCATCACAATCCTGCAGCCAAAGGTCGACATGAAAAAATTTGCGCGCTCATTTCTCTTTCCTTCTCCCTTTCCCACACTTTGATTGATGAAGAGAGCATGCTTTTTAGCCACGCCTACCGATGAGTTCAAGACGTCGGGCGGTGCATCCGTAACCGACGCGTTTTACTTAATTCGTGCTCATTTAATATAATACGCTTTAAAAAAAAACCATCCGACTTTAACTTCGAATACTTGGATGACATCTTCATACTTTTCTAGTAATTTTGATTTAAAAACGAAACTACTGAACCGATTTCGATAAAATTTATATTGAAGTACCAAACAAAAAACAATCATCAAAATCAGTTCATAATTGGCGGAGAAATAGCGTAACATAAATACAAAAAAAATGAAGAAAAAAAAACATACAGTCGAATTGAGAACCTCTTTTTTGAAGTCGGTTGAAAAGGGATACAGTTTCTGAAATTATTATTTTTTAATTTTATCTCGCGGATTTCTAAGCCAATTGGAATTGCTTCTCTGAACTTTTGCTCCTCAAAATCTTTATCAACGAAAAGCGAGACGGAATATAAGTTTTGAAAGCTTCACTGACCTTGCACCCGACACTCCCTCGCGAAGTCCCTGCTGAACACGAGTCCCTTGAAGGGCATGTCCATCTCGACGTTGACGGTGATGGATCCCTTGTCGCAGGCGGTAGAGACGCCCACCACGCGATTGGGACGGCTCTGCTGCCCCGGGCTAGGTGTCACGAGGCTCAGCAGCAGCACCGCGCGCCACATCCTGCCGCGCCCTGGAATCAAATAGGACGTTGTTTTAAAGCATAAAAAGTAAGAAAAATTATGACCTAAACAAAAACATCGCGAGGAATATCATTAAGTATTTCAGGTAACTAAACCCATAACGAATATCCAAATATGTAATAAAAACGTTTAATAAATGTTTTGCAAAAGAAATGCATAAAAACAAGAAAAGAAAAAGAAAAGAAAAAGACAAGAAAAAGAAAAGAATAAGGAAAGATATAGAGAAGCAAAAGAAAGGAAAAAGAAAAGAAAAAGCAAAGACAAAGAAAAGAAAAAGAAAAGAAAAGAAAAGAAAAAGAAAAAGAAAATAAAAAGAAAAGAAAAAGAAAAAGAAAAGAAAAAGAAAAGAAAGAAAAAAAAAGAAAAGAAAAAGAAAAAGAAAAAGGAAAGAAAAAGAAAAAGAAAAAGAAAAGAAAAAGAAAAAGAAAAGAAAAAGAAAAGAAAAAGAAAAGAAAAAGAAAAGAAAAAGAAAAGAAAAAGAAAAGAAAAAGAAAAGAAAAAGAAAAGAAAAAGAAAAGAAAAAGAAAAGAAAAAGAAAAGAAAAAGAAAAGAAAAAGAAAAGAAAAAGAAAAAGAAAAGAAAAAGAAAAAGAAAAGAAAAAGAAAAGAAAAAGAAAAGAAAAAGAAAAGAAAAAGAAAATAAATAATAAAGAAAAAGAAAAAGAAAAGGAAAAGAAAAGAAAAGTAAAACACAACCCGAGCGCCGCCGCGCCGTGCCGCCCTGACGGACGTGCGGTGGACTCGCGGCTATAGTATAATAATCTGTATATCGCTACTTCGGCGACGTCAACTCGTTCTCATGCGTTGACGGCGTCGATGGACAAACGGCTTAACATACAGGAAAATATATAGGAATCGCGTGTAAAAGTAAAACCGCGGGGGCCATAGTCTTGTATAAATCAAACAAAAACAGTGTAATTAGTTGTACATGAATAATGTTACGAATGTTATTTTTCTGGTATACAATTTACTTTGTAAGTCCAATTTTTTAATATCTTGTAATCATAGTGTTCAATATTGAATCGATGTTTCAAGAATTCCGCTGTGCTAGCGGCAGACATGAAAGCATTTTGAGACGATTGCGTTTACAACGAGACGTACATTTGCGGTTAGTATGAAATGTGATTTCGTATTTCATCACCACTTCTAAAATGTTGATACCTACCTAGAATAGAAATAGTACTAGTATAGTATTATATTAACTTCGGTAACAGGTAGGTATTTTCTCAGGAATTCGTTTGGCAGAGAAAGCTGGAAATAATCTAGGAACAAATGCTGTAATGATAAATGGTCGCCATCAAGAGAATTGACCATGAATCATTTTATAAATAGCCACTACCATTGACAGGACCCTAGACGGGTATAATGTAGGTATTGTATTGTACTGGTCTCCGCAATACAGGGAAGCCTAGTGCGGAGACAAGCGTAGTTAAATTACCTTACCTTACTGATGTTATTAATTTATTAATTGTACTAGTATCTGAAGTATGGCTTTAGGTGTTTAACGTTTATCGTCAATATGGCGTAGTTATCGCAGATCGGTCCAGGCCACTTTGGCCTCCTCTGCTTTCACGGCCGCTCATCAGATCCACTCTTATCATGCAACTCACTACAATTTTATCTCGTATCTGGCGTTAAACCTAGCTACTCAGGCTAAGTACCCAATAGTAGATTACACACCTAGGGAGCAAAAGTAAAGAATGGTTCAGATATAATTTGTATATTGTCTCCCGAGGAGAAGCCGAGGTTGACAAACATGAGATCTTAGGGTTCTTTACTTGCTCCCGTGGTGTGTATACAATTTTACGTGCCGCTTTCCTCCCCGGAAATAGTTCCCTTCGCTCCGCGTAGCGGGGCTAAAGTAGTAACTTTAGCCCCGCAGCTACGTAAAATAATATAAGTAAATAGGTACCTACTCGTAAATAAACCGTAGTCTTCCTCGCTCCAGTGAGTGCAGATACTCCAGTTAGATACCAACACAATGTATCGCTGTTTAGCCGAAATTAAAACTTTTATACTTTTAAGCATGAGTTTACGTTAAAAAATGAAACTGAAATTGAAGTGATAAGTAAAACGCGAGAAAACTCATTCGAACGATATAAAAATTGAGATTTTATTATGGAATAGGACAAACAAGCGGTGGGCCTGATGGTAAATGATCACCGCAACATAATGAACACCTTCAACACCAGATGCGTTGACGTTGTCAATTCGTTGCCTACCTGCTAATTAGGGTAAGGATTCTATTCACGTTTAGTTGAAACATCCCAGGCTATATATACCTATAGCTCTGCGGAAAGGCGCAAGAAAGAACCTAGAGGCTCCTGGAAAGTCTTGTGAAGCACTCATGAATATTTTCATATTAGGTAAGTACGTCTTTTTCTTTCTCTCCTGATAAATGTATTATTTATTCTCTGCGAAAAATGATTGTAGTGAACTTCTATCTAACATATCAATAAGAGTACCAACCCGTCGTTCTCGATACATTACGCCACTGTTTCACGTCCCCATTTTACATACTAACTATGCTCGAAACTCTGTTCTTTGTTGTGCCGCTCAAACATATAACACACTCATTACTCTAAGCTAGACATTTTCCATTTATCTAAAAATAACCTAAAAGTAGAAATTAAAAAGCTCCACAGGCTCGGTAAGTAATTCGGCGCATCACACACACACACACACGCGCGCACACACACACACACACACACACACACACACACACACACACACACACTCACGCGCGCGCACACGCACACGCACACACGCTAATACACACAAGCACGCACAAGTTCCTTATTTAATTATTTATCTTGTATCTAAACGATTTTTGTATGCCAGTAGGCTATTACTAAGTATATAAATGTTACTACATGTTATTATTATCCATAAACGTAAAATTGTGTAAAACTACTCATTATTATCTATATAAATGTAATCATCATTGGCCTTAACTTTATACTACTGTATTATCTAGCATGTATTGTTATAACGCTGTCGATTACAATAAATAAATTAAATAAAAAAATAAAAAATTACAAGGCAAGTAAGACTGAAAAGAAATTGCTATTAGAGATGTTTAATACATACCCACTGGTATGTCCTAAAACTGTATCTAGAACCACCGGAGGACGGGCAGCAGCGCTCTCACGGTTATTGGTGGTGAGCATTCTGCGATCCCCAAGCCGCCTGCCAAGCGTGGGGATCATGGCAACTCCTCCTAATTAAGGGAGAGGCCTTCGTCCAGCAGTAGACGTTTTCTGGCTGATGATTTGAATAACTATCTACTAAAATTATTAAATGCGCTTCGACGTTTGAGATCATGCCAAAAAAGCGTCAAATCCATGCAAAGAAGTGTCTCTGAATAGGGTTCTCTGGAAGATATCATCTCGAAACGGGTTTGATATTTTTTCTTTCGTTTTTCCAGGTCATCCTTGACCTGACTGACTGACTGATTGACATCATTGCTGACTCCCGTCAGCAATGATAGTGATTGATCGTTTTGTTTTGCAGAATAATCCTTTCTCTAATTTCACTTATATACAGGATTAGTTCTAATCAGTTAGCATCCTTTTAAGGGCATATTCAGTACATTAAAACAAACAACTTTTACTATGGGGTCAACATTGAAATCGCGAAAAAAATATCAGCTGTTTCATACAAAAAGTTCATCGACCTTGAGCAAAATGTATGGAACAGCACGTAGATACAGTATGTAGATCATCATCATCAGCCCTTAGATCGCGCCACACTGTACGACAACCTGCCATTTGCATCCACTGGTTGCCCGCGACTTTTACAATGTTGTCGGTCCACCTAGTGGGAGGGCTTCCTACTTCTTTCGAACCTTTCTTCCCCATCGGTTGTCAGTTCTTCGAGCGATGTGTCCTGCCCACAGACACTTCAACTTGCAAACCTTGCGAGCTATGTCGGTAACTTTGGTTCTTTGGCGAATATCCTCGTTCCGCATTCTATCGCGCAAAGTAACTCCGAGCATAGCTTTCTCCATTGCCCGTTGCGTGACTCTAAGTTTCTCCAAAAGGCCAGCAGTTAAAAGACCACGTTTCAGTTCCATATGTCATCACTGGCAACACACACTGGTCGTATACCCTTGTCTTCAGACACTGCGGGATTTTGGACGAGAAGATATTACGCAATTTCCCGAACGCTGCCCATCCGAGTTGGATTCTTCAGTATGTAGATACAATGTACATAATCATCATTGTGTCCATGATGTTATATGTGTATTTTACTCTATGCATTGTGTACAATTTTTACTATGAGATCAACCTTGAAATCAGTTCCTTATACTTTGACAAAATGTAAGAAACAGTAGTTTTTTTTCAGTTAGCAGACATGATCGATGATTTTGTCAAAGGGGAATGTCAAATGTATATACATATAGCTGTAGACTTTTTTCACGATTTCAGGGTCAGTTACAGGGTTGACAATAATGTGTACAATGACCTCCTTTCGGCTCATAATTCCGCAACCTCGTACAGGTAGAAAGGTAAAACCAGCCGACGGAATATTTGGCGATGAACGGAATCTTTTAACATTTCCATGTAACTAAAAAGCTCCCAAGCGTATTCGACAATTACATAAAGCCTTACGGTAAGTATTGCGTAATTTATAATTAGCGAACAATTAGAACTGTAAATGAGTGTGTGACCAGCGGGCTGATTCTAGAGCAGTAGATGTTGTTTCTGTCTCCGCCATTTCCATGCCCATCTCACCGAGAGTGAGATGACAGATAATAATATCTAGTAGGCGAGTAAGTGCATGTATCCACCATCTATCAGGCATTTAGGAACGCAGTTTGCGGTTCTTTGTGCGTGTGAAACTGCAACACTCTTGGAAACCAGTTAAGGTACACGACATTAGAGAGGATACCTGAATAAAATTAAATTAATTTGAATATTTTAAATGAAGTGTTTCCACACTTTGGTTAGTTCCATGTTTTTAAAGCTTGGGACGGAAACCCAGAGATTGCTCGTAAGCAGGTTTAAGTTCTGCCAGAGGTCATAATTTTTCTTACTGTTTAATTTTGGAACTAAGAAAGCAAGTTTGTATAGAGTAAGTGGCCAATCCAGGTGAGAGTCTATGTGCCTCTCGAAGATTTTTGACAATTTATATGTATACCGAGGATTTGACACAAATAGGAGATGGTTTAGATTAGAGAATGAATAACTTGAAGCATAAAAATAAAATTAAATGTCAGAATCGGGAGGGCAAGCAAAGGAAAAATAACGGTACTTAACAAGCAGAGGCGAATAGGCAAAATGACGGGTTTTTTTTATTGTCCTATTAAAATGTGGCCCATAAATATAGCTGCTTAATGAAAACAAAATGCAAATCTGATCAAACTTATAAGCATTTGAATATCATTTTAGAAAGAGAGGAGATTATGACGTCACTTCTCTGTACGCCATATAAATTCTATTCTGACGCGCACAGTAGCGTGACGTCGTTTTTTGTTTTGTGGGAAAGGGACAGAGTTTTTTCTACCAATAACTTCAAACGCTTATGTATCAGAACATTAATAACTGATTTAAATTATTTTTGCAATAAAAATATTATATTTACCTAAATTATTCATCAAAGCTATTGGTTTCTACGATATAAACATGAGTCATCTACCCAAAGCCGATTAGAGCCGGGCCGCCAAAGACGGAAAGAATAACAACGTTGACAAGAAATGACACAACAAAATGATGAAAAAATGAATTAATGATGATGAATGAGAAATGACAGCCGATGATCCGGAACGAGGATATTCGCCAAAGAACCAAAGTTACCGACATAGCTCGCAAGGTTTGCAAGTTGAAGTGGCAATGGGCAGGCCACATCGCTCGAAGAACTGACAACCGATGGGGAAGAAAGGTTCTTGAGTGGCGACCGCGAACCGGAAGACGCAGCGTAGGAAGGCCTCCCACTAGGTGGACCGACGACATTGTAAAAGTCGCGGGCAATCGGTGGATGCAAATGGCAGGTTGTCGTACAGTGTGGCGGTCTAAGGGGGAGGCCTTCGTTCCGCAGTGGACGTCTCCGGGCTGATGATGATGATGAGAAATGACAGCTCCAGATCCAGCTGATATAATCCGCCTTTCGTAACGAGCGATTTTAAACGTAATCCAAAATTCGGTCACAATTTTTCTACAACTTGTTTTATTTGTTATTTTCTGATCGATGCTAATTCGCATTTAACTTCTTTCACCCATCTTCGAAAGCTCCACTAAATCGGAATCATGAAGGCCACACGCGATGATCTGTTCATTGAATTAAAACCATCGATTACAAGTGAAAGCATTTCAATAAATGAACCCATTTTTGGCGCGTGTTATCGCTCCATCTACTCGTGTTCAGATATTATCTTTACTCCTTGTATCTGATGAGAGATGGTCGAAATCAAAACTGACCTACAATTTCATTATCTCAAATCTTTCTGCATCATAGCCCAGAAAACAATAAACCTCTAGGTACCTATTACGTAGGATTTACTCCCATAGAAAACGCGTCAAAATCTATATACCTATAACTACAATCATAAGTTCATAAGTCATATTCAGTGCGAGAGTAATTATAACTAACTAGACTATAAAAATTGCTCGGGATGATTTAAAGCGGTAAATTTTGGGAGCGGGCCGAATTTATTTCGTACGCGGACGAAGTCGCGGGCGACCTCTAGTACTCTGATATAATGTATAATGTACCATACAGAATGGTGTGATTTCACTTTCATTGTTCGAATTGTTAAACAGGGCAATGTTTGCCCGAGTGGATGTTTCCCGATAGTTACAATCTGGGTGTCTTATTAAAGTCGCGAGTGAATAGGTTGCTTCTTTGTAAGCGTAGGCGAGACGATCGCCACACAACACACAAGAAAAAAAAAACATTTAGAAGAAAGACAAAGTAGATACAATAAGACAAGTAAGAAGTACAATAAGTAGAACTCCATAGTATGCACTAAAACGAATAGTAGTTATACTATCCAAGTCAAGTTCGAAATTACCTCTACCATTCGTAATAACGTGCCGGATAGCGTTTATAATTTCCTCAGACCGTGATTACAAGTTCATTGCCATCTAGTTCTGGGCCAGTAATGACCAATTTTGTAAGGTGTGACCGCGGGATAATCGATTCTAAGTTTGTATTGCATGCTATTATGTTGTGATGGGTAAAAAGTTATGAAATTATTTTCCGAGTTTTAACTTTCGTTTTGGAATTTGAGAATAGAGAAGATTAGTCTCGGAATCCATTGCAATGCACTTTTAAAAAGCTCTATAAATCCGTACATTCATATAATTTTTTCTGTCCTCCAATATTTAATATCGCCTTATCGCCTTTTGCTGACGAGACGAGCAAGTTCGATCGACAGTAAACTAAACAGTTCAGTGCCAATATGAATTTGATTTGCCTGCGGAGCTAAAGTGGTTACTTTAGCCCCGCTAAGCGGCGCACGGAGCAAAAGTAAAGAAGCCTCAGCTCTCATGTTTGTCCTCCCGCGGCGAAATGAGATCTGAGACATTACTTTTGCTCCGAAGGTGAGTAACTTATTATTGAACGTCAACTGTTCAAAACACTGCATCCAAATGCAATGCACTACTAATTATTACTATTGTCTGATGCTGGTACTCGAAGACTTAGGTTTACCGGCAGTGCCCTCCCGGTCTATATGTCATCCTGAGATACTTATACAAGCTTGAAATGTAAAATGTAGCATAAGCATATATGTACAGACTATGTCAATGGTGGTGGGTTCCCAATGAGTCAAACCAAAACCAGCCACAGTGTGACTCGTTAGAGTCCACACTGACGGACATAATTATGATATGCCTATCTTCGAACGACGATTGGGCCATATCCACGAAACTGGCACAGTTGCGGCTTGGTATGGTAGATTCACATAGGTACTATACGCATAATATATTCATATTTCTATGATTAATTTACGGGATATTTATCGTGAGTATGCTGCTGCGTGAACATGGTGCATGCAACTGCGCCGAAATATCTGGAGCTCGTTTCACAACATAATCACGGTAAATACCCCGTAAATAATCATAGAAAAGTAATGAATAACCGTGACTGTTTAAAACAGTATAATGTGGTAAATTTTGAAGCTTTAGTTGACAGTTCTAAACTAATTAAAATGTTGCTGTTTTCTTTTTTACTAGGCATGTTAGGTAAGGACAGCAATACTTTAGTAAGTTTAGTTCTGTCAACTTAAACCTTCAAAATCGACCACAATATATTCATATATTATTTTACGGACTTATGCAGGTTTCCTAGTTTTCCTTCACCGAAAAGCCAGTGGTAAACATAAACATACATACATAAGCTCATATGAGATCATTGGATCAGGGCCCGGGATTTGGACCCACAACCTCACAATCCCGAGTCTAACGGTCATCCCATTACGCTTCTAACACTTTTTTTAGTTTGAGTAAAATGTCGAATCTATTAATTAGGGTCAGGCCAAGTTCATCAACATCAGCCACAGCCTTCCTTAACTCACTGCTGAGTATACGCTTCTCTCTTACTCGTCCTCGGGCCATGCTAGACCAGGTTAAAATCATTTAATATATTAAACATCTTGGAGTCTAACCAGCTAACCTAAATGAACCCGAGATGTAAAAATAAATCACCATTTAAAAAAAGATTCCTTTACAAAGAGAGAAGAGAAACTCAATAGAAGAAAACTTAGATTACCTTTTCTAGTGTTTCCGTGAGTGAGTAACATGAACGTTTTAGTTTTCGATCTTGAGTTTCAAAAGTTATGAAATTAGTTGCCGTAAATAAATACAATGCAGTTATCCTGAAATAGCTCTCTTAGTATAATTATGTATGTAGGTCAATCGGTGGTCGGCGACCAACTCAGTCGACCACTTGTCGACCCACATCCATGTCGCCGTGTCCAAGATCCAAATCATCCGGCAATAAACTCAATTGCGGCACAAATACTATAAAACGTTTACTACCACTGCAAGCCATTAGCCGAACGCTCGTAATTTGCTGTTCCGTTATGAAAATGTCCCTGTCTCTTAGCTTTAGTTTAACACATATTGGCAACTATTAGGCGACAGTTGCTGATGCAGTTGTCACTAATTTGCCGCTGACATTACGTCGTAGTCGTTTTGGGGAAGAAAGGTTCTTGAGTGGCGACCGCGAACCGGAAGACGCAGCGTAGAAAGGCCTCCCACTAGGTGGACCGACGACATTGTAAAAGTCGCGGGCAACTGGTGGATACAAATCGTACAGTGTGGCGGTCTAAGGGGGAAGCCTCCGTTCAGCAGTGGACGTCTCCGGGCTAATGATGATGACGACTTTTCATCAAACTAGTATAAATACTGTCCTCTGACAAATTCGTTTAGAACCAAGGTCTACCTAAAAAGGCTGCGAAAGAAACAGTAAAGTATAGAAGTGGCTAAGACAAGATTTATAGAGCGTTATAGAAAACATTTAATTCTGTTCCAAGGATAGAGTCTGTAAGATATAAATGAAGTTAAAAGCTGAGCTGAGCTGTTTAAGCTTTAAAAACATTGAAATTAAAGTGTCACAAAAATTGTATCATTTCAAAAACATTTGAAATAGAATTCAGGTAAACAAAGGATACACGGCGATATTTTTTTGACTGCACAACATATCGCACCCGATATGTTTCGAAACACTATCCAAAGAGTCGTGGTGGGTGTCCCACTTCTACTATATCGAACGATGTGAACCATATTTTATACGAAGTACTCGATTCGGCTATATTCATATTTGGTTATGAGAACAACGAACAACACAGATCCGCTAGTGAACACAGTCTCGTTTCGTACGGTCCGCTTAAAATCCAGGTTACGTTGCTATTGATAGGTAACAAGTACCTAACTGAGTGCTCACGCGATAGTCGCGAGTGTGCGGTCGAACTAATGGAATTTATTGCCAGTTTGTGAACAGTGCAGACTACTCGTAATGTTTTAATAGTATAGCAGTTCGTCTTCTAGTAGGTGAGTGTGAAATTGTTAAATTGGAATGAGCACCGAGACGAGCAAGTCGTTTAATTGCCTGATGATAAACTTAGATGAGACGTCATTTCCAGAACTTGTCTTATGCACCACACTAATTCAAAACTAACATTTACTTTGCGGGAAAGATAGAGCATCCTATCAATGCCTACCAAATCTCTCTGAACTTTATATTGCTTGCCGATACAAACAATTTCTTTAGTGTAGATACATAAACTAATCAGGTATTTGCGTCGCAAATACCTGGACTTTATTTGCTTATTCAAAATTATACACTCGCAGATTGATTCTTCTTCTCTTCTTTCTAATATAAACTTTAATACCAAACCAAAATCTCGCTACCCCCACACAGAAATCTTTTCGCTTAAGGTATATACAAACAACGCCTCTTTATATAACCCTCTGGTCAGAATGTGTCGCCAATACAACGATATCCTAGTGGACCATCATAGTTCGATAGATATATTTAACTTTAAACTAACTAAATTTAAACGTGATATCTTGGCCGTTTTGGTAAAACAGAAACAGCATCGATGAGTTGCTTGTTAACAACTACTTTTTATTCTTTTTAGCATGTCACCTGTCCTAACCGCAATCCTTTAAATGTTCTTTTAATATATATATTTTTTTTTTAATTGAGTTATTATAACTGCTTATGTTTGATTGTGTAATTACAATACTACTTAATGTTTGATTGACTTATAGATGTAGGTACCTACTGCTTCTGTGTTGTTCATGTTGTGTACACATTTATTAAGGAATGCAATCTAGAACAAATTATTTGCAACCTATACAATGCATATGTAAAGACTGTATTCTGTTTTGTGTATCAAATAAAGAAATATAAATATAATATAAACTGTAAAACAATCCTACCTATAGGTACCTAATTAAAAATGGAACTTTCGGCACGATTTGAATTTTCTTTCGTTCGTTAATCTTTACCATCATCGTCAGCCATTAAACGTCCACTGCTGGACGAAGGCCTCCCCCTTTATAGAGGGGTATTGCCATAATCCCCACGCTTGGCAGGCGGCTTGGGGATCGCAGAATGGTCGCCACCGTTAACCAAGAGGACGCTGCTGCCCGTCCTCCGGTGGGTCTGGTTGCAGTTTAATGTCCTTAAACTGCAACCAGACCCACCGGAGGACGGGAGTACCCAGGTCCCTTTACCATAAAACAAAAAATTGCTTTTCATAGACCTCTAAAGCTTGTTTTTTTCCATTATATTCGTTTGTATTCTCCGACAGATACGAGTACTAGATATATTATGTTAGCAAGTAGGTAATTGTTTCCATCTCGATTCCCACCGGCATTGTTGTTTCCTACACGAGTATCGATGAGTTTCACCTCATTGTTCCATTTCTTGGAGAATGCTTGCGCATACTTTGGCATTATTTAGTGCTGTTAATTGGCGGTAATTGTATCACCTCATTTTCAATGAAAGTGGTTTCAATTAGGCCTGATAACTGTAAGTAACATGTGTATTTCTCTCATATGTATTTCTTATCATTATTGAGTGTTGGAAAAAATATTAACAATAAACATAACCTAATTATTTTTGACCTGCAGGTGTAGAGTTCAAGTGCCTGCAAACGGATTTGAATGAGGTTCTATGTAAAGGTAACAGGTGTCAAAATAGGCTACTTTGTATACGAATATATATATATATTTTCTATATAAAATATCGCGTGAAAATACTACAAGGCGTTTGTGTAGAAAAAGTTAAGACTAGCGTATAGTTTTACAAAATATTCTAGAGCTCTCTACATTTTTAAAGATTGTCCTACTCAATTTTTTCGGTCTACGCCTATAACCACAACTCAATTTGATGTCAAGTTCCAGAATACTGTGAACTGCTTTTACATTGCTAAATATGTATATAAGTATTCTATCAGCTATCTGGTTTCCATAATACAAGCTTTGCTTAGTATGGGGCTAGATGGCGCTGTGTGTAAAACGTCCCTCAATATTTATTTATTTATTGGTAAAACTGGGTACAACCAACCCATAATCCATTTTTAGGTACTAAAACATGTTTAGATCAAAATGATATTTTTGGTGAACCTTTGTAATGTTATTTTTAACAATTTCACCGACTACAATTTTTCCTAACTATTCAGTAAATTTATAGGTACTTTCACAAGTGGTAAAATGAGCGAGCGAGATAGCGGCGCGTAACACTCTGGACCTTGTGTCGGGGTGGTCAAAGGTGGTAAACACACCTAGCCTGGAATAGGAAATGGTTCTCAGGTGAGGTTGCCGGAATATACCGTTGGTTAGCGGCAGATTTACAACTTGAATGGTAGCCTGTCGAGTACTAGAGAGTACCTATTACCTTACCACTAGCGCTCCTGGCGTAGCTTGCCTAGGTGATTCTAAACGATCACCGATGTTAAGCAACGGACGGTCCGGTCAGTCTTCGGATGGGTGACCGTGAGTGGCATTTATTTCTGAGCGCTACCGTGGGTCGGATGACACGTTAAAATGTTGGTCCTGGTTGTTTGTTCTAGTGTCTATAACAACAACCGTCAGCCATGTCAGAGGCCTCCGGGCGGCACATTAACTCTGACACTAGGGCTGGCCACTTAGCCTATACGAATTTACTTACTTTTTACCTTACCACTGTGTTATGGCTTCCTCACGTTGTTGAGTACGGTGTACGATGTACGGTTTTTCATACCACTGGCCTTTCGATGAAGGAAACCATTTTGTGGAAACCTTCTTACGTCCGGAAAAAAAAATCATTGGCGTATGTGAATACACGAACCCGCAACTGGGCCAGTGTGGTAGATATGACACAATTGCCCCTGCGAGGTCGGGCCAAAGTCCAGCAGTGGATTTATTAAAAGGCTGAGTACAGTGACGGATTTACCAGCAGGCTGAGTAGGCTGGAGCCTAGAGCGGCAGATATTAGGGGCGGCAAATTTGGGGGCAACATTTTTACTAAAAAGACTATATCTTTTTCTATCTTAAGGCCTAGTATATACTCATTATACTGTGTATTCCTTCCCCGTAAGAAAGCTGTTGTTTGTCCAAATAAAATAAAATAAATGGAATCGTTGGGTTGTAAAAATAATCTAGGAACTGACACATCGATCCCCTAGTTCACAATGATACTAATTATAAAAACGGGAAAAAGATGGTATAATAGGGTAGATGACTGATGTTTAAATCGTTGAAACCAATAGCTTTGATGAAGAATTTAAGTAAATATAGTATGTTTATAGAAAAAATAATTTTAACCGGTTATTTATGTTCTGATATATAAGCGTTTAAAGTTTTTGGTAGAGACAACTCTGTCCCTTTCCCACAAAACAAAAAATGACGTCACGCCTTACTTGTCAGAATAGAATTTATATGGCGTTCAGAGAAGTGACGTCACGATTTGCTGTTTCGCCTCGCATGATATTAAAATGCTTATAAGTTGCTTATTTTTGATCAGATTTTCATTTCTTTTCATTAATCAGCTATATTTATGGCCCACATTTTAATAGGACAAAAATAAAAAAACAGTCATCTAGCCTATTGAGACAATAGCGCACCAATCATAAGTTACTATTTCACTGACAAAAATATAATTCTGAACTAGGGGTATCGATATAGGTCGGAACGGACAACTACTGGCGGCAAATGTGTAAATCCGTCACTGGCTGAGTATGTATGCATGTATTCTTTACTAGCTACTACTACAAGTACCTATTACTTTAACTTACTCTACCATTATCTTGCAATGGAACAGTGATCCCATATTTTGACAAAAGTAAAACTAACGCGACAGAGCCATTAACTGCACAACTAGTACGCAAAGATCGCACTAACAGTTACGTTCCGTTACACGTAGCGCTACACATACTTTGTACGACCACATCAGGGAATGCGGATGGCGGAACGGAACGCTGGATCTAGGTTCCAGCTATAACTATATGATCAGTAATATCATAGACTGAATCTGTAATCTTACCCGTTATCTGTAAGGCAGTAACTACATGTTGATACACAAACAGATCATGAAGTTCTTGTAGTGGCAAATCTGAATCTATGGGCGTATAAAGGGGTTAGGGGGTCCGGATCTGGACCTCCAAATAGTTATTTTATTTTAGACAGGATTATACTCATCAGCCAGAAGAGATCCATTGCTGGACGAAGGCCTTTGCCCTTTGTTGTTTTTAATATTTCCTGGCAATGGATGCTAGTCCTTCAGCCGAATACATATTTCTTCATCGATTCTTCATTCTCAAGTTAAATGAGTCGTAGATGAGTTTTGAAGAGCAATGATACCAGAGAGGGAGAGGTTACTTGGCATGAAGAGATATCTCAGGGTGACGAGCGCAGTGCAGTGCGGCGCAGGATTTTGTTCGTAAGTTCACAATTCTAGCACTAGCAAATGTATTTCATCATCATCATCATCAGCCCGGAGACGTCCACTGTTGAACGAAGGCCTCCCACTTAGACCGCCACACTGTACGAAAACCTGCCATTTGCATCCACCGGTTGCCCGCGACTTTTACAATGTCGTCGGTCCACCTAGTGGGAGGCTGCGCCTACGCTGCGTCTTCCGGTTCGCGGTCGCCACTCAAGAACCTTTCTTCCCCATCGGTTGTCAGTTCTTCGAGCAATGTGGCCTGCCCATTGCCACCTCAACTTGCAAACCTTGCAAATGTATTTAGTAATAAGATAATATTTCAGCAGTTTTCTTACGAGAAGTCAAGAAACCGCAAGGTATACACTCATAGCGCTAGGAAACCGTTCGACGGAATGCCAATGCAGCCATAAGGTCCGGATTTAAGTAATCAATATTAACATCATAAATGTGAAATGTGCATTACGTTAGATGTAAGTTTGTTTGTAGTGGTTATATCAACAGTTGCGCCGTCTGTTGGCTGTTTGTAATTCAGAGGTTAGTCTACCCAACCTAAGCATAGGTTGTTATTGGCATTGGGCGTTTTTTTTTTATAGTATTTTTTATTTCATGTGGTTTGAGTACGCGTTGGGCCAATTTAATTGAGTGGTCGCGGTTAGCGGTTTAAATATTGAAAATTAATTGTTCCTATAAAATACCTATAGTATTAGGTCAATACCTTTGATTATATACCCAGCCAGAGAGCTAGATCCTTCAAGGTCAATACCTAACGCCAATTGTGATCCTGATTTTAGGAGAAGCAGATTTGATCACACTTTTACTTAAAATATATTATTATTATTATTATTATACTAGCCTGTTTTGTCCCATTGCTGGGCAAATGCCTCTCTTCCCTCTTTCCATTTTTCTCTATTTAGTGCTATGGTGGGCCACTCCTTTTTATGGGTATCGAGTTCGTCTTTCCACCTCCTTCTAGGCCGCCCTTGTGGCCGTTTAACCGCCGGGACCCAGTCAGTGGTGGATTTCGCCCATAGCTCTTCTGGCATTCGGCAGACATGTCCAGCCCAGTCCCACTTTAGCATGGCAGTCTTTTGAGTTACGTCAATGATCTGTGTTTTGGAGCGCAGTATTGAGTTCCTAATGCGATCTAGCAGCTTTACACTCAGTATGCTGCGCTCCATAGCTCGTTGGCAAACCGCGAGAGTGGACTTTTGCTCGATTGTCAAAGACCAAGTCGGAGCGCCGTATGTGAGGATGGGGAGAATGCACATGTCCATGAGTTTACGTTTCAGGCGCATAGGCAAGTTGCCTTTCATTGGGTCCTTCATGGCCCAATAACTCTTCCAGGCGTTTTCGGTGCGTCGAGCAACTTCTTTCTCTTGTCTCGCCCGGAAGGAGACTATTTGGCCAAGATACACGTACTCTTGGACATATTCAATATCCACATCCTCGATGCATATTTTTCGCTTGGTGATGTTGGTCATAACCTTGGTCTTTGTCATGTTCATGCTGAGTCCGACCTCGCGGCTTGCTTGGCTTAGATCTTTAAGCATTTGTTGTAACTCAGCGGCTGTAGATGAGAATAGAACAATGTCGTCGGCGAAACGAAGGTTGATTAGCCTCCTCTCACCGACGACAATGCCCTTCTTCTCCCATCCGGATGCCAGCTTTTTGAATACTTCTTCTAGGATGGCATTGAAGAGTTTCGGAGAGAGGGGGTCACCTTGCTTGACACCTCTGTCTATGCGAAAGGATGGCCCTGATTTTAGGAGAAGCAGATTTGATCAAACTTTTACTTAAAAGATATACGAGTGTTCAACTTTTTTCACAGAATAAATAACAATAAGTACCTACGACAAGACCTTTTAGCCTCTATCAACATGAAAAGAACTAAAACAATTTAAACAAAACTATAGCGAAGGGAATCATCGGAGATGAAATCTTATAAAGCTATTGTTCCCACTAAAATTACCTACACATTAGTTCTTATCAACGACAATCTTGTATATATATTGTCGTTGATATTATCTACAAATGGAATTTTTCCGCAATACAAATATACGGCCTTACCTAAAATAATCTCGATTCTCTTAGTCACTGCTTAAACTTCTCTGTCCTTTTCTAGCACGTGCAACTTCACGACAGAGAGAAGATGGCAGAGCATCTTAAGCAGTGACTAACGGTTGAAAAGTTTTTTTAAGTAAGGCCGATAAAGTGCGTCATATTAACTAACGTCATCATAGAGGATCTAGCTCTCTTTCTCAACGTCATTTAACTTAAATCAGTGTTTTTAAGTAAGGCCGTAGTAAGTAAAAACTAAAGAAACAAATGACAACCTTTTTGCTAAAATCAATCACTTCCATATCATTCCGATTAGAATCTAAAACATCGATACGAAATCGACAAGATGATGATCTTCAATGTTTCTTCTATCGCTTCTTTCTTTTTGTCTTGAAACGGGTTATCCATCAAATGGACTCGAGGGGCTGGACACGCGTGTGTCCAGCTGGTAAAACTTGGTATCAGTTGTTATTTCGCCATCTGGACACGCTAGAATCCAGATGTGTCCAGATAGTGAATAACATGTTTGAATAACATGTCTGTTATCGTCAACTGGACATTATAACAGACCTTGTCAGACGCTACGCATCCTCGCGACAGTTACGAAAGACGGATCACATGTGATGTGAATCCGCCGGAACGCTTTCACTCTCGTCGCCACTTGAGTGATTGTTATCTAACTGTTGCGCTGAGGGCGGGGAAGGTAATGAATTAACTCAGTTTATTTGTACAAACTGAGAAGTTGCCCTATGTAGACGACGTGGACATCTTAGAAATATGTCTGACTTCATTGGGGTGCATAAAGCTAGCTAGAACACTATGCTAATTCCATAAAACCCGACTTTTGCGGAACTGGCAGAGCTTGGCTTTTTCACCCACTATCCTAACGGAAAAAATAAAGGCAACATCGCCTTTCAATCCAAAAGCGCGAATAACTCGGGAAATTAGATTGGACGAGAGAGAGCTAGATCCTCCAAGATTGGACGAAATAAACTTATGTATTAATCCAGCCAGGATTTAAACTATGTTCATTCAGAATGCTTAACTCCAGAGACCAGAGAAATTACTGGGTATGAAGAGATTTAACATCTGATATCTCAGGGTGACCGAGCGCAGTGCAGTGCGGTGCAGGATTGTATTCGCAAGTTCACAATTCTGGCACTGCTACTGTTAGTGGCAGGCGTGACGCTTACCACCAGGTGAAAGTCTTGCTCGTCTCGTCACTTGACCGTATAAAAAAAAACTCTTTTGAGCAGTAACAAAGTGAAAAGTATCAAACATAGTTGATATATTAATGGAGAATGGAGAGTTTTACGATTTCCAGACGAACAAACTGGGGCGAGTATTAAGTATATAAAATAACCTTCCCACCTTATGCATAAAACACTAAAAAGTATTTCAAATCTATTTTAGTTAAAAAGTGTTTTGTCTTCTTTTTTCACACTCAAATCGCAATTCAAAAGAAATTTGAGAAAACACTTTTTAACAAAAATATGTTTGAAATACGTTTTACCGATTTATGCATATGACGGTTAAGTCTTAAGAGTTTTATGGGCATTGTAAGCAAGGGACTCTAGACCGAACGTAATCTTCCGACAAGGTTTAACGGTTGATGTTTTAGAACACAAACGGGACCCGTGATATCTGGAAAACGATAACTTTCAGTTATAATAGCTATACCATATACATATAACCAACGCTAGGTAGGTACGTTGCCGACTTACGGGCTTGAGCATTTGGATTGTCTCAAGCTTTGGTCTATGAAACTATCTTCCATAATCCAATCGTTTTAACTTGCTTACCTACTTAGCCTAATTAAAGTATTAAAAGCTATTGTTATGTTTTTAATTTAAATAATAAAGCAGAAATCGATATCAGTCTAGGTACCTACCTGCTCTAGATAATTATGTTTTTCTAGGTTGTTAAGGCGCTCCCATAAAAATCATTGACCTCTGAGCAGGTATTTCATTAAACTCCCCTGACATTTGGCATGTCCCGCCGGGGCTCATCATAGTCTTATCACGTTCCAATGCGGTACATCTACTCTAAATAACAACCAAATCAATTTAATCGAACCACCTCTATCACAAGTAACTAAAGTTTAGAATCCCGTGCGGTTTCCCGTCGATTGGTATGGATACCACGTGCCGACCCCATATACTTATGACCTACAGAACCTTGACTTTAGTTCGGTGAAAGTCGGAAAAGGCTCGAAATCAGACCGAAGGACGGAATTAAATTAAGTAAATGGGTCGTTTCTATTCAAGTGTTGGATCGGAGGTCTTTGACTTATTTTCGTTATCAGAAAGAGTAATCGGAGTCTTGATTCAACATTTTGAATGCGTTTTCAAGACGCGGTCCAGAATAATTCATCATTTCTTATTTCGTCACATTCGAGTATGCTTCATACTAAAATACGAAACGAACGAATTTCATACGAAAGTAGATACTTGATTCGAGTTTATTAGAGCTTTATTGTTTTTTGGCTATGTATACACGTTGTAAATCGGCCAGGAAGCGGTTGTGAGGATGTCATTACAAGATAACAAACAACTTATGTTGAACGATTTTTGTAAATTCATTTAAAAAAAAACAGCTGTTCCATACACTTTATCACAAGATCCATGAACTTTTTGTATAGATCAGCTGTTTTTTTTCGTGAATTTTCAAAGTCGTTGAACTAATTTTGATTGTTATTTTGTATACGACATGCTCACGACCGCTCCCTAGCCGACTAAATAGCACCGTGCTGTATTTCTGGTGCGCACAATATGAATACAACTTACCTAAAATTGTATGAAGATCAGCAGAAAAAAACGTTTCTTTTCTTTTGATTGCTGAAAGCTCAGGCTGGCTCAACTCCTTGCTGTACAGATATTATTGCGTTGGTTCCGAGTTTCTCTTTCCGAGAATAGGGTAGATGACTGATGTTTAAATCGTTGAAACCAATAGCTTTGATGAAGAATTTAAGTAAATATAGTATGTTTATTGAAAAAATAATTTAAATCGGTTAATAATGTTCTGATATATGAGCGTTTAAAGTTTTTGTTAGAGACAACTCTGTCCCTTTCCCACAAAACAAAAAATGACGTCACGCCTTACTTGTCAGAATAGAATTTATATGGCGTACTGAGAAGTGACGTCACGATTTGCTGTTTCGCCTCTCTGTCTAGCGTGATATTAAATTGCTTATAAGTAGCTTATTTTTGATCAGATTTTCGTTTTCTTTTCATTAATCAGCTATATTTATGGACCACATTTTAATAGGATAATTAAAAAAAAACCAGTCATCTAGCCTATTATCACCAAGACGATTATAATTATGAAAAGAGGAAAAAGAATCCACGTCGTTTGTCATTGGGTCATAAGTAACCTTTGAGAGCTAGATCCTCCAAGTAAGTAAGAGATGTTTCGTCTCATGGCACATAGGATTACTAGTCCAATTAATAGGCACGGAAGATTTAAAGCAGTTTGTTCTGAATACGCAACAATTAATTGAATTGCGCAACCCTCGCAAAGTAAAAAAAACGTAGGCATATGTAGGCTACCTATCTACTTACCTACTTACGAGACTTTCAATTTAATTAAATACAAAGTGTCAATCACATCATATGTAAATTCATTCAACGAAGTACTTAATTAACGTTACGTCATAAACTCATATCATAAATATCAGGAAACGAAATAAATTAACAGGTCTAGATAGGCGTAGAAGAAGTTTTATAGAGTTGACTGGGTTGACGTAAGTATTATCGCCGTAAGTTACGGTAACAGGTAGATCTTGCCCTTTACTAGGCCACAACAGCGTTCCGTTAGACGCCCATGACCGTCTGTCGAGCCGAGAACCATGACTCGATGTTTTGACGCGGACGACTCAATCTATATAATTCAATCAGTTCTCTGGAGAATACTCCATGGACATTATGACGAAGCGGAATGTATTGAATTACTTTTGATTGACGATTTTGATGTGGTGAAGTCGTGTCTTCGTGGGATAGAGGAAGATGTTTTTTAAGCGATATGTATTGTTTTGGGTGTGCTCCAGGCTCCAGTTGCGTCGCTTGGGAGCCTATTTATTTCCTTTAATTTTGACCGACGCTTCTAAAATGTAATAATCATTTTTTGGAGCATGCAACAATGTGTGTCTTAAATTTGAGGCCAATTTGAATTTCATAGCGTAGTATTTCATTGCGTCCAACCAAACTGCATTAAAAAATTAGGCAAATAAATTGTAGTCCACTACTTGACATAGGCTTGTAATTTGAGCCAATGAGCTCTTCATTCAGTGCTTCGCATCCGCTTCTGTCGGACTCTTGATGCTGTTTTAACTAAACCTGGAGCCCTAGCATAAATATTTTCGAGAATTGCACAGTAGATAAGTCAAATGTATGAAAATGGGACTTGCACTCGGTAGTTGTGGGAAGTTGCCTTTTTCCATAGAGTTTACTATCGTTTACGAATGTACTAATGTTATTTTTGCAAATACTTATACTACGCTCTCTCATAACCCTACAAAATGTTTAAAAAAAACTCTTGTGAAGGCGTTTCTAAAACTTGTCTTGTCTCTAGTGTCGTCTCTACAATATGTGCTCCGTGACGTAATTTTTAAACCCTAATGTGGGTCATGCATTCCGTTAGATGCGCTTAAAGCAACTGCATAATGGGTACCTCTACCTATGTACGATGAATTACGAGGGCCAATCAGCATGACTGACACTTCGTTCCTAGAGGCAATAACGGCAATTATGTAAGAATTTGTTATTAGGATGATTGTATGACTAATTTACGTGTCACTGTTGAAAACGATGATACGTGTGGTTAGGGGTCAACCCACACGTACCACAACCACAACACGTGGTCGGGCGCATATTTTATATTGAAAATGAATAGTAGAATTTACACGTACCACATTTTGCCGTCGTTACCGACCGCGTGGATGATACTGACCACATCGCAACCAAAACGCAACCACATCGCAACCACAACGCAATCACCAGCTACACAGTGAAATAGCCGCCGGCCACATCGCAGATACAACGTTGCGTCGACGCAACCAGAGTGCGCGCTCTATTAAAGCCAGAGTCGAACTGTGTCTGCACACGACGCAACCACATCGTAACTGCTAACGACAACGCAACCACGTCGACATTTTGTCGGTACCACAACGCAACTGCAAAAAGCTGCAGCGACAATATTCACACGTAGCCACTGCGTTACCACATTTTGTCGTTGCGATTTGGTGTGGTTGCGGTACGTGTGGGTTGACCCTAGTTGTCAATGTAGCAACACGCGGTTTGTTCAAGCAGGGATCTTTTGAAACTCGTCAGGTGAAAATTACTGGATGCGAAAAAATTAGCTACGTCCCGCGAGTTGATCTAAGATTTTCAAGTAGTTTTATTATTCGAAAATAAGATGGGTATTAAAAAGTAGATTATCCTAGAAGGATAACTGTGTTCAAACTATCACCCATTGCAATAAAAACTTCGTAAAAAGTAACAAACATACAAAGTGATTTCGCATAATTGTTAAATTAGTGTAATCGGGTTGAAGTCAAGCGTAAAACGACGACACGCGCGACAAACCACAAATTTTCAGGAACTATGAAACAGGAAGTGTGTTACACTGTTACTTGAAATAACTATGAGGTAAAATGCATGTCCGACCAGTTTTCTACTCAACTGGCAAGAATAAACGTTTATGTTAATTCGCCAACAAGCCTCGACTTTCCGTTATTGAACCCTCTAAATAGATGTGAACATAGGTACCTTGGAGATAGTCGCGGTAAAACCCGTACCAAACTTTATGATCGCTCCAGTGACAAGCCCTGCTAAGACAAAACACCAATCTGGATAAAATTAATTAGGCAGTAAAAAAAATAGGGGCATATTGAACATTTTGATGTTGACGAGTGGCACCTACCTAGGTGGCTGCCTTCAGGTACACTAACTTAAAATTTCAAGCTGAATTGAGTTCTAATAAACTTGAATTCCCAAAATGTCTAATTTCCATAAGATTCGGTTTCCGAAATGTTGAATTATCATAATTTTAAATTCCCGCCTGTGCGCCCAAATCAAGTTTAATTGACCGCGACTATACCATAAGATAAATATTTGTTATTATTGCATTTGGGACTTTGAAGGTTTTTTTTATTTGGCAGCACACAAGAGGTGACGAAGAACTTTGGATTATAGCTTATTTTAAGTCAATAATACGCTTTTAAATAAAAAACAACCGACTTCAATTTCGAATAACTGGAAGACATTTTCATATTTTCTAGTAATTTTGATTTAAAAACCAATCTACAAAACCGAGTTCGATAAAATTTACATGGGACCACCTCTAAAGTATTACCTACCAAACAAAAAAAAAATATCCCAATCTGTGGTCATTGGCGGAGTAATCGGGTAAAATACACACAAAAAAATATATATAACACATTCGATTTGAGAACCTCCTGTTTTGGCCATCTACAAATACTTTCTAAAGCTAAGTTTCATAAACACCCACTATCTGCTAGCCCCTGCTATTTGTTATTGCAGCTAAACGTTGTGTTTATGACATTGAGAGCAGCCACAAAGTTTGGCTTCGACTCTATTTAACCGTTACTTGAGATTGCAGCAAACTGGCAAACTCGGGCGAAATGAACGAGCAGGCTAATGAACGCAATACACAGAGATTCTAATGCTCACGAATCGCGAATCGTGGGAAGTAACAATAACAATAACTACGTAGAGAGAGATTTAACTGCATTTTGTTATGGACTCATCATGGAAAATGTTGTCAAAAGTTTCAAGCAAACAAACTAGAGCTACTTACCAAATATATTAGATCCCAGAATCAAGATTAGGAAAAGAAATAGGTACTACCTATCAGCCAGAAAACGTCCACTGCTGGACGAAGGCCTCCCCCTTAATAGGGAGGGGTTGCCATAATACCGACGCTTGGTAAGCGGCTTGGGGAACTTTTTTCACTTACCTGAAAATAAGGAAAAATATTTACAATGCAGGTTAAAAACTACAACATATAGACATGGCTTTAATATAAAGGATCGACATTAACGACATTTTAGTTAAAAGTTTGTTGATTTCGACCCGTCATTTGAGTCAAAAATTACTACTTTAGATCCAGAATTTGACAAAACTTTGCTAAGCTTGGCTCGAAATTTGAATCAAAATTTTACAATTTTTTTTTTATTGGCCCGATATACCCGTATTATGTTAAAAGTTTCCTGCTATTGGCCCGAAATTTGCTCAAACTCAAGCAATGGACCGCTTTTCAACCGACTTCAAAAAAGGAGGTCTGTTCTCAATTCGACTGTATGTAATATATTTTTTTGTATGTATGTTACGCGATTACTCCGCCAATTATGAACTGATTTTGATGATTCTTTTTTTGTTTGGTAATACTTCAGAGGTGGTCCCATATACATTTTATCGAAATCTGTTCAGTAGTTTGGTTTTTAAATCAAAATTACTAGAAAATATGAAGATGTCATCCAGGTATTCGAAGACGAAGTCGGTTGTATTTTTTTAAAAGCGTATATAGCATTATACATTTGAGAAGGCACCGTTGAATGAACACAGCACGTTACATTATACCGTAGAATCAGTTCCGCCATATTTTTGCCGCATTAGCATAAAAACTCAAGTCTTGCATTCGTTAGCTTCGTTATAATCACTCAATTTAAATAATGAAGAGATTATACAAGTACGATAGGTAATACAAAGTAGCAAAACAATGGAAATCCACAGAAAGGTATTCAGATTCTTTACATGAAAATAAAACAATTCTAAGCAACTTATTCTTATTGTTAGTGATCTAGGCCTTTTATTTAGTTCTATCTAGGGATCATTCATATAAATTATGCAGACGTAATCAGAAAAGCCGTTTCAGTGACTCGGTGGGCACTTGACATTTAATTACCTTCTAGTACAGCTTAAGCTGGATATACACTCATCTTTCCAATATTCTCTTAGGACTATACAATACATATTAATGCCTGATTAGATACACATTTAACCGGAACCATAACCGACTACATTAACCTATATCAAGGTATCCATAATGCCAGCTTAGGGCGGACCTAGCACCGTTATACTCTATGGCGGAAGATCACGATACCAGTTCTGACCGGTGGAGGGTAAGCGGCTATTATTTTCCTGTTACAGCGCGGTGTGATATAATGGAATACTAGATGAAATTGTAGATAGAAATTGAAGTCAGTTAGCGCTGGTATATAATAAATATTTATTGGTGGACATTTCATACGGCGCCATCTAGCCCCAAACTAAGCAAGGCTTGTACTGTGGGAACTAGATACCTGATAGAATACGTTTAATCTTTTTTGTAAATACATCATCATCAGAGACCCGGAGACGTCCACTGCTGAACGAAGGCCTCCCCCTTAGACCGCCACACTGTACAAAATACATGCATACATTACATGCAATATTGTAAATACATGCTTATAATATATACAACACCCAGACACAGAACAAACAGTCCATGATATGAATGTTTGTCCTGGGTGGGAATCGAATAAAGCGGTCGCTATATAGCGTTGAATGCCGTCAATGAAACGTTGGGTATGAAAACATGATGACGGTAGCGGAGCCGCTATTTGCATGACGGACGGCCGTATTTTACGGTGTTGTCGAACGTTTTTTTTTCAATAGAGCGATCGCGTAACAAAAACTTTTTGAAAAATTAAAATCATCCTCGGCAAAATGTAACCGTTCCGCGTAACCCTGTTACATCCATAGCCTGTTTTTTTTACCGTCCGCAACATTGGCTAACAGTAGTAAGCTAAGGCAGTTCATACACCTGCTTGCAAGTCCATGCTTACTAAAGTTCGTGACTCATATAACTCGCGCATCATCTACTGATACTTGTATATTTTGTCACGTACTTGCTCGTACAACGTGGTTTGAGGCAATTAGCCTAGAAACAAGAACCATTTCCAGCCTGAGTTCTGGAGATTAGGTTCAAAAGTAGTTATACCTACCTACACTTACGAGTACACATACATTTGCGGTATCAGGCAGGTGGAGTGAAAATCGTATCATAAGTATTCGAGTGACCACTAAAGTCTTGTATTCTCTTCTTGATTATTGTACGATCTTATTTTATTCTTACTTAGAACCTAGCGCCAAAAGCTTCCGGCCATGTTAACTAAGTCTTGTAATTCTCTTCTTGATTATTGTACGATCTTGTTTTATTATTACTTAGAACCTAGCGCCAAAAGCTTCCGGCCATGTTAACTAAGTCTTGTAATTCTCTTCTTGATTATTGTACGATCTTGTTTTATTCTTACTTAGAACCTAGCGCCTAAAGCTTCCGGCCATGTTAACTAAGTCTTGTAATTCTCTTCTTGATTATTGTACGATCTTGTTTTATTATTACTTAGAACCTAGCGCCAAATGCTTCCGGCCATGTTAACTAAGTCTTGTAATTCTCTTCTTGATTATTGTACGATCTTGTTTTATTCTTACTTAGAACCTAGAGCCAAAAGCTTCCGGCCATGTATACTAAGTCTTGTAATTCTCTTCTTGATTATTGTACGATCTTGTTTTATTCTTACTTAGAACCTAGAGCCAAAAGCTTCCGGCCATGTATACTAAGTCTTGTAATTCTCTTCTTGATTATTGTACGATCTTGTTTTATTATTACTTGGTACCTAGACCCAAAAGTTTCCGTCCATGTTAACTAAGTCTTGTAATTCTCTTCTTGATTATTGTACGATCTTGTTTTATTCTTACTTAGAACCTAGAGCCAAAAGCTTCCGGCCATGTATACTAAGTCTTGTAATTCTCTTCTTGATTATTGTACGATCTTGTTTTATTATTACTTGGTACCTAGACCCTAAAGTTTCCGTCCATGTTAACTAAGTCTTGTAATTCTCTTCTTGATTATTGTACGATCTTGTTTTATTCTTACTTAGAACCTAGAGCCAAAAGCTTCCGGCCATGTATACTAAGTCTTGTAATTCTCTTCTTGATTATTGTACGATCTTGTTTTATTATTACTTGGTACCTAGACCCAAAAGTTTCCGTCCATGTAAACTAAGTCTTGTGATTCTCTTCTTGATTATTATACGATCTTATTTTATTCTTACTTAGAACCTAGAGCCTAAAACTTCCGTCCATGTCGTCGTCGTCAGCCATAAGACGTCCAGACTGCTGGACGAAGGCCTCCCAATAGAGGGGTGTAAACTAAAGAAAAACTAGAATGGCGTTGAATGCTTGACATAGGCCTACCCGCGAAGACCGATTGGGCAATATCAACCACACTGGTTAAGTTACGGGAAGGTGTACTGACATACGCCATTAAATTTCACCTCCGTACGTATGCAGGTTTTCTTACAAAAGTATACTTTATTATACCTTTTATATTTTATACCATGTCGGTGACTTGGCAATATTATGTTTGCATGTTTTTTTTAAATGTATTAAATATATATTTTTTATTGTCTATTCAGCCATGTTTATTTGTTTTTTTATGTCTATTTTGTTTTTTATTGTGTATTTTGACAGCCTGATAGCTCAGTTGGTAGCATGTCTGCCTTCAGAGCTGTAGGGCGTGGGTTCGATCCCCACCCAGGACAAAAATGTTTGTGACGTACATCGATGTTTGTTCTGTGTCTGGGTGTAGTATGTATTATAAGTATGTATTTACGAAAAAAAATGTATATAAGTATTCTATCAGCTATCTGGTTTCCATAATACAAGCTTTGCTTAGTATGGGGCTAGATGGCGCTGTGTGTAATAAATGATTCATTTATGGAAATGATTTATTTATTTATAAGTGTATTGTTAAATGTACCCAATTGGAATAAATTAATTGAATTGAATGATTTCCTTCAACGAAAGCTACGAAAATCCTTACATAAACTCAAAGAATTCATTGGTACGGGCCAGGGTTTTGAAACCACGAACTCACGATTCTGAGTCTAGTAGGCTCCTATTAGGCTACCACAGCTTCATTGGGCTATCACGACTACCAACCAACTTTCAATAAATTATAATTTCAATGAACTCTGCCAGCTCCACTCAATTATATGGTTTTGCTTCACTAAAACACTGCGGTTACTTTAATATGCACTTTAAGATCTGCTTGACTACCCCTGCTATCGCCTTGTTTCCCCTTCATTTCCTGCAGCATATACTAGCAAAGCCCTTCAGGCCATTAAACTTTGCTACGAGATTGCGATACGCACGCGGAAGACAAGATTCGCAGCGAACTTGCTCTATCTACCTCGGCAAGTGCAATCAACCAGCACTAAGTCAGACCCAAGTTAGAGCCCATTGTTCTAACCGGCCGACCAGAATCACTAGACCCACCACACCCCTCTAAAATGCAACAATAGACAGAGCTGTCCAGTGGAATCATGATTTATACGGCGAAATGAAAATGTTGATTATATCAGAGTAACAATGAAATAGCTCGTGGTGGTCCAAATAATGTTATTCAGATCGTGTTGAATGAAAATTGTGTTATAGCTATTATCTTTTTAGTTAGTTTAGTTTTGGCGCATTGTAGGTATTTTTTTATTATTTTCCTTTCTATTATTTGCGTACGCATATCTATTGTAGGGGAAGTGCGGCCGGCTCGTACAAAAGACATCAACGCGTGCTCTTCTCTTTTGATACAAGTTGTTAATGTATTTATAAACTAGGCGATAGAATCAGCTACTATGGTATGGTATTATAATATTTATATACAGTAGAATCCGAATATACCGACCCTCAAGGCACCGGCGAAACTACGTCGTACTAACGAAAGTTTCCTTAACTTTCTTATGAGACTATAGTCTTATTACTATTTACGGGACTATACAGGGTAAGTTCTAATTAGTTAGCATCCTTTTAAGGGCATATTCTGTACATCAAAACAAAATCTCTTACTATGGGGCCAATATTGAAACCGCGGAATAAAAACAGCTGTTCCATACATTTAGCCCAAGGTCGATGAACTTTTTGTATGGAACAGCTGATAATTTTGACGCGATTTCAACGTTGGCCCCATACTTGCTAGCTTTGCTTAGTTTGGGGCTAGATGGCGCTGTGTGAAAAAAAATGTCCTGTCCTGTCCTGCGATATTATACTAAACTTGTTTGTTTTGATGTACAGAATATGCCCTTAAATGCTAACTGATTAGAAATTACCCTGTATAGTCCCATAAATAGTAATAGAACTGTAGTCTCATAAGAAAGTTAAGGAAACTTTCTGGTGCTCTCGACTTTCATCTTTTTGCCTTGCGACATTTTCTGTCAGTTTAGTTCAAAGTAGCTACGCAAGTACCATGTGAGGTAAGCAGGGACCGTCTTGTCCCTAAGCACAATGCACCAAACAAGAGCCCGTATACTAAACCTGTCATTAGGCAATCACTGCTTTGTAACGAACATAAGGCCGTTTACACATGTAACATTTATGTAAATTCGGTAACAATCCACAATCCGCAGTTACGGCGTTCGTACACAGAGATAGGTGACCAAAATAGTGTAGAAATTAACTTGCACTAAATATGGCATGTGTTGTTGTTATTGACATGGTTGTTGTTGTTGTTTGTTGTTGTATGTGTATCTACGTTTAGAGGTGTTTCCTATGGGATTGAGTCTTCTGTACGTGGTACTATTACTCGTATGTTTGTTGTGACTCAGTTTTTAATCATGAGTTTCCGCAAAAAAGCTCAGATTTTCGAGCGACAACTTGTGCCAATAAGTACTCGAACGATTCAAAAATAAGGCCCCTGTATCAAGCCCAACTAGGTATGTCGATCGAAAGTATATAAACACTACGTAAAATATGTACCGAGTTTTAGATACGATTTTTTTCTACCGATTAACTAAGGTTTTTCACAAATTTATATCAAATACCCTTTGCAGTCTATCTAAGCGTTTGAGAAGGAGGCGGATGGGTAACATTATTATAGACATTGACAAGTTTAGTTTATTACCAAAACATTTTCCGGAATAACATACAGGCCACTTTTTGTCGTCATCACGCGGGTGAAACCGCGGGGCGCAGCTAGTATGTCATAGTTTCGCTTTTTGTTTGATTTTCTTATAAAATATCAACACTGGGCTAACTCTACGACTCGCCGCACCGACTTGTGTCACGTCGTGTACGAGCGGCCTTACTTATGTAAATTCGGAAGCAATCCGCATTCACTCTCAGAAGCGCATCGAATGCAACCAAGTCAGGGTTAGAATAATGTCTATTTTAGGTGCTTTTTTCACGGATTACGAATACCTTAATTAGGCATATCTAATCCGTGAATGTGTATGTTTTTCGCGGATTAGATGTACTAATTATGTCTAGATTTATGTAAGGTGTGTTAATAATACAAGTTTGTACTGAAACAATGTTGCAGATTTTGTGCTATATTTGAGTTTAACATACCTTAGTTTACCAAAGAAGTCGGGTATATATGTCGTAGTACGTAATGCAATAATTAGTATTTATACACATAACCGTCTTATGCATAAAACACTGAAACGTATTTTAAACCTATTTTTGTAATAAAGATTTCGTTTTCTTTGTTCGGACTCGATTCCTAATTCCAAATAAAAAAATTGACAAAACACTTTTCAACTAAAATAAGTTTTAGCGTTTGGGCAAAAGACGGTTAAAGTAGTATCAAAGAGAGTTCTACTACTAACTTGGAATTACTAAACCTACTAATAGGTATGATAATAACGATGCGATCCATGCCTCTTTCAGCTATTTAGGGAACTTCAGATACTGCCCTTGCCGTGTGAGTTTATTTACCAGATAGCCCTATTCACCCATGTAAACCTAGAAAAGTTCCAACGTAAGGGCGTTCACAGCACGTTAGATTTACGAAGCAATAAAAAGAAAGACCAACTGATAACCCCGACGCACCGTCTCGTCAAGTCGGAGAGGTCAGTGTATATTTTGGGGCCCGCGATCTACAACCGTATACCAGCTTCCATTCGGGATGCTCCTTCCACCGGGTGCTTCAAAACCAAGCTCAGTGGTTACAAGAGAATTTGTTTTATGACATTGTAGCTTATTTTAAAATAAGAGATTGTTAACGTATTTTTATAATTATATATTTTTTTATTAAATGATTATTTATTGTGACATACTTGACGTGTAACTTTGGTGTTATTAATAAACTATTTGTATTTTGCTACGACGAGACGAGCCATTTATTGTTTCGGGTTACTGATGCGTCTTCCTCAGTCCTCCCATTGCATAACAGCTACCAGTGCCTACATATTACTCCCATGACTTTTACATACCATTTTAATTATTCTCCCCTTTTTAAATGGATACAACATATTTATCGTTTTAATGATTTTGATGACTGTTGAACACGCAGGTTTATGTATCCAGTGATTTCTTTAGTCAGCTATATGTAAGTAGTCCTTATTTAGATGTCTCGGTAAGACAATCTGTGTGTGAAACATACAGTGATTTTTTAAATTTAGTCACGCTTTGCATTGCTCTATTTTCAGCCATTAGCTTTTCTTATTACTTTAGGTAAGTTCCACACTAACACATTGCAACTCGACTTGCAATATTACGTAAAACATTATTTTTTCTCTTCGATTCCACTTTCTAGACCACATCTTGAATTTAAAACCACGTTACGTGTAATGATTGTCGTTTTAAGAAATACCTAAGTGCATAAACAGTTATCGTAATACTTAGCACTCCTAAGTATTCTGGGGCGAGGCACATTTCCTTTTACCTCGGCTGTCGGCCATATGTAAGCGAATTACATAATTATGTATGCCAAATCAAAAGGACATAAGGAAGTAAGTTTATGTTAAGCATTACTTAGTTATAGGAGAGGTGCTTGGTATTTTTTAACCCGATACTCTAGGAAGGAGCGTAATTTATTTCAGTGAAGATAATGTTAGATTACTATTTTAAGTATGTCCTAACTCTTAGAGACCAGCAGTTATATACTATTATTTATATATCTAGTGTATTTTCGCTGTCGCATCATATTGTATTTATAGGAAAAAGGGCCAAATTGTCAACTAGGTAGAGAATAGTATTTTATAACAGTCTGGTTAAAATCTGCTTCCGGAAAGTAACACCTGAATCAATCACATACATTTGGAAGATTGTTTGATTTGTTTTTCTTTTAATAACATTTTTTTTTGCGGTTTTTATAAAGCTACAAATAACCACTACTGCATAGATTGATATACCATAATCCAATAAAATCTAATAGGTTGCCTAGATTAGCTAATAAATACAATACTACTCAATTAAGATCTATAAAATGTATTAGGTGCATCCTCGTATTTCAAGAACGTACTTATAGCCAAAAAACAACAATAGGTACTTATACTCTCCATTATCCAAAGCTTCAGTACGTTCGAGTCGTTTTAACAACCTAGAATTGCTAATTAAACCTACGCTTTAATTATCGCAAAAAATACCATCTCCCTACCCATCTGAAGCAGACAAATTAGTCCATAAAATAACTCTCGGCTCTCCGGCAATTAGAAGAGATGCTATCTGTGGTAAAATACACTGAGGCCCGCGGTCCTTTTATAGCAGCCGTATAAAGTGGTGAATGAACTACCACCTGTCGACCATCTGCATAATCACTGACGAGGGAATTTTTAACAAGGCTGCCCAACCGTAGGCCTGCAAGATATCAAACAACAAGAAATATGTTTTAAGTTTTAGGAAGAATAATTAGAATACGAAAAAATAATGCAAAAACCCTTAGCAGTCCTTTATCGTATCTTTTTTTGCGCTGGACAAAGATCAAATTTTTTAATTGCGCATAGGTAGTTTTTTTTAAAATATAAGTTAGCTTATCTTTGCCGGCACTAATAGATGATAAATTGCTAGGCCACAAAATGTTTTTAAGGGTCAGTATAATTATAATTCAAATAAAAACGAAAGTTCGTATGATTTAGGTAAGTATACTTACCCATATTTTTTATTGTTGTATCTGACCCGATAATTGTTATTCGCTAGGTGGTCGTCAGGCACACATTGAATAGAAATGATGGCACACCTACAAAATTGGTTGGCCAGCGTTGGTCTAGGTCCAGCTAGCTGCTAGAATTGATACTAATGGCACACTGAGTACAGATAGTAAGGGCAGTTAGAAATATTTTAGCTGCCTTATGCATAAAACACCCGAAATTACATATACTTAAACGTATTTTAAACCTAATTTCGTTTTAAAGTGTTCTGTCTTCTTTTTTCAAACTCAATTTGTAATACGAAAGAAATTGACAAAACACTTTTATACTAAAATAGGCTTAAAAGAGGCTTTAGTGTTTTATGCCGTAGTATTTACTTACTCTATGTTTTATGCATAAGACGGTATATCGTAGATCTTATTAAAATACTGTTAGTCGAAGACGGCAAATATTAAATCACAAATGTATTGAATTGAATCGATTGTAGATCTTAAAATAATTTGGCTATGACTCCATTTTGCCTTAATTCTGCATTAAAAACAAAAACATTGCTTTTAATCCTGGAAGACGTATATGCAAATTTTATGTTTCAATTCGAGTTTTCTGAGTATGCACTTGAGTTTCATCTTAAAATGAGGTTCAGATCGAGTCATACATCTACGTTCCTTACTGCTTTTCTGTACAGCATGAATTCAGCATTTGATAACATGCTATTGAAATGGAGATGCGCATGCGTCCAACATCGCGTAGGCTCCGCTGTGTCGCACACTTTCGTATTACATAATCGTTTGATTTACTGCCAACTTAACATAATTATACATATTAAACTAGGAAGAATTTACTGCATGCGTATGCAAGGTGCTGCTATTCCTGCCAGCTTTTTTTTAATGGGAATATCGTCTCGTCTGCATTATGACGCAACCAGCTTGTGTAGCGGTGTCTTTCCCTCCAAAACCCCGTCGATGGCCTGTGTTATGCTTGACAGAGGGCACCTTTTTTTATTTAAAAAAATTATACACTTGCGGCCCGTTCCGGCTTCGCATGGGTGGACTATTATTTTTTAAACATTGAGTAAGTATCTTCAAGCAGGACATTGAAAATAACTTTTGATGAATACTTACCATACAAAAACTGTGAGAATAAGTACAAATTAAACAGTAAAAGTTTAGTAAAATAATTTATAAGTAGGGGTTACATTATTGAAGTTTTAGTAGGGACCTCTATTTTTTTTTAGATATAAATAGCTATGTTACTCAAAGATAATGTAGCATTCTAATAGTGAAAGAATTGTTGAAATCGGTCCAGTAGTTTTTGAGTTTATTCGTTACAAACATACAAAAATTCAAAAATACAAATCTTTCCTCTTTATTATATTGGTGTAGAGGTGTAGATATGATAAGACTAGCTAGACGCTTGCCTGGTGGTAGGTAAGCATAAAGCCTGCCTATAACAGTAGCTGTGCCAGAATTTTGAACTTGGAAACAAAATCCTGCGCCGCACTGCACTGCGCTCGTCACCCGAGAAACATTCTGGGTTCCGCATAGGCATTCACTTCATGGCATTTACAGCACACGTTGCTAGCTCCTTAATAATTAGGATCCTACTAGACTCTAGTAGAACTAGTAGATCATCAGTCACCCCGGAAAAGTGCTTGGATAATTTTTTCTCACGCCCCAACTTTTTTACCTCTAACAAGTAAAAAAAAAATGAAAGTTTTTAAAAACTCACGATAGAACAATGTTTTTGCGCACACAGACAACCTCTTGATGTTTTTTTTCTTAGGTATTGGCATCGCAAGTTGTGCATTCTGCCAGTGTCAAGATTATGAATTTTCAAGTTTTTTTTATTAAAATCAAGTCAAATATGTCATGAAATCACAGTAAGTCACACGAAATTAGTCATAGTCGTGTCCAAGTAAGTAGTCCCTAGTAAAGTTGTGGCGACTTTAGTATGAGCTTCTACGGAGTTATGAAAACAACACGAAAAGACATGTTTCACCACATTATATCACTTGCCCACACTCGTGCATGTAACTCAACACTCAATGAATTTATAACACCACAATTTTTAATAATTAATTTGCGAAAAAACACAAGTTTAAAAAAATAATTGAATGCAGCGACATGATATTTCCGTGTTCCCGCCAAAACTCCCCTCTTAATGCTTTTTCCGTTCTGTCGTGGGTAAAAAAAAACAGAAGTACATTTTACTCTGTGAAACAGGAAAGCCTAAGCGAATCTTCAAACCTCCTTGCATTTTACATTTACTATGATGCGTTTTGCAAGTTTTGGTTAAGTATTTTATTTTTATTTTTTTATTAACATGGTTGTTACAGGTTTCACAAAAAATCTAGAAAAGTTTAACAACGTAGCGTGTCTTGGAGGATTTAGCTGTAGTTGGGTACATAATCACTGTGCGTGTACTTGCGTGCGCATGCAAGGTCGGAAGGAAAGAGGACGACATCAAATCACAAATATTTCTTGTTTTTGTCGCGTAATCGACGTCATTAACTCAGTAATTGATGCTGATTAGTGTAATAGTATTCTTGCGTTAAACCTGTCCGGTTTCGGTTGACTGACTCCTCGCTTCTTCGATCGTTAGGTTTACGTTAAATGCTTTGGCGCCGGCACGCACTTACGATGCAATAGGCACCGAAGTACTATACATTATTATTGAGTAAGTACTAGCACTTACATATAAGATATAACATGTACAAATAAGTAATGCATAAGCATTGCCATTCAGCGTGGCAATGCCGCCAGCATGCTGGGTACGCTGCCGACTGGTAGTGGGTTTGAGCATTTGGATTGTCATCGGTCTGGATACAATCCTTTTGTTTTTTGTTGTGTAGTAGGCTAAGTAGTCTTTGTAGTTTGTTGTTTCTTATTAGAAATGAGTAAATATTACATGTCTACTCTAATCACGATCTTTTGCGGTGCAGTTCAGAAGTGCAGAAGAAAAGTGTAACAAAATTATTGCCTCTCATAATTATCTCATGTTCTCATCAATCGTAAGGCACTTGTATGTACAGGGTTAGTTCTAAAAAGTTAGCATCCTTTTAAAATAGGCTTATTGTTTGTTTTAGTGTTTTATGCATAATACTGTAAGTATTTAGTGGTCGTGTATAAGCTGAATGACTAGGTACTCTTTAATTTCAGAGGTGCCATTTTCGACCAATATAAATTAGCAAACTTAAGCGAATCATATGTTATTTCTAAATGAATATCTTACTTAGAAATTTCATTCTAAGTATAACCCTTGCCGGTAGAGTTGGAATTTAATTTATATTTTCTGTTTCTAAACTTCTAATCAGTTTTGAACAAACTCATATGCATCTAAAAAGGGAATAATTATTTATCTATTTTTATTCAACGAAGCTAAACATTTTCCTTAGAAGAAAACAAAACAAGTCATGGCCTGGCATAGCCATTGGCCGCTCACGACTTCCCAGAAGCGCGGCAAATGTACATTGTACAATCCCGCGGTGCCCGCGTAACGGTGATCCCATTAGCCCTGGCTGCGCTGGTATGCCGCAGCTTCTGTCGCATTGGATACCGCTAGCCTTCTTGGGAGCTTTAGATACGGTGGGTTCCCAACGAGTCACACCAAAACGAGTCTCTCGTGACTCGTTTTGGTGTCGTTGGGATTTTTCTTCCCATCGAGTGTTGCCACCCTTCCCACTGTTACTCGACAATAAAAAACAAAAAAGTTGTGCTAACGATTCACACTCAGTGTCACAGTGTGACTCGTTGGGACAAAAATAATCCTTTGTACCGACGAGTGACATCAATTTTACGGTTGAGCTACCAACAACGACAATCTTAGTCCGGAGATTTGTTACTAAAATTATACCTATATTTAAATCAACTCATAGATAACTTTATGCTTAACTACTAAACGTAGCCAAAATTGCTTCGGTACGGTTTAGCCTATTGCGCGACAATCCAGGGCTTGGCGGTTGACCCGTAGCGCACGCTAGTGTCTCGTTTTCCAACAACTGACTGAAATGTTTCAAAAAATTGACATTTCCCATCTTTTACATAAATATAGAGGCTTAGATTATATCCCATTCGCAAGGTAAAACGCACTATGTTTCAAATTAGGTTATATGTATAAAATTTACTTCGGACTTGTGAGCCGGGGCATTATCTTGATGGAACAAACCAATTTTTGCTAGTTTGCCTCGCCGTTTCTCGCGTATTTCGTTACGCATTTTTTTTATTTGTTCTGCATACAAAGAGCCCGTTACAGTAGCTCCATGGTCGAGATATTCTATCATGACCACTCATTTACTATCCCAGAAAAGCCCATGATCTATTCGGCGGAACGACTCGCCTTATATTTCTTAGGAGTTGGAGATGATGGTCTTTTCCAAGTAATAGATTGTAATTTTGTTTCAGGATCGTAGTGGTGTAGCCATGTTTCATCCATTGTTATGAATCGAGACAAAAAACGATCAGGATCTTGTTGTAACATTTCCAATGAAGCTCGAGAAATATTCAGCCTGGTTTGTTTTTGTGCATCGGTAAGCATTCTGAGGACCCAGCGAGCGGATACTTTTTTCATCCCCAAGCGTTCGTGTAAAATGCTATGCACACTAACAGTTGAAATCTTTGTTTCATCGGCTATAAAACGTACCGTGTAACGACGATCTGCTAAAACAATGTTCTCGACTTTTTTTACCATTTCTTCGGTCACTACCGTTATGGGGCGTCCCGGGCGACGGTCATCTTTGGTGGATGTTCTTCCACGTTTAAATTCGGCACACCAACGAGCAACTGTAGAATAAGGTGGTGCATTTGCTCTTAAAGTATCCTGCAAGTCTTGATTAGTTCGTTCCGTAGTAAAATTTTTCATGCACAGAAAATTAATAACCGCACGCAATAAAAAAAAATACATTTTCGACAACACGCTACGACAGACTGCAAACAAAAGACTTCTAATTTTAATAACAAAAGATACATATTCAAATAATTTCCTTTTTTTATCTTATCAATATTCCAGCTTTACCAGCCAATATTTACTTTTTTCGGTTCCAAAGAGTTTATACCTCATTCTCACTTTATAATTAACGCCCTACGTAACTGTAAATTTCACAAATTATCTCATAAAACATACGGTTCGGTGGGATCTTCGCCGCGGGTAAAACCGCTAGTAGCTACTCGTAGTTAGGCATATAATTTTATGATCATTGATGTACTGCAATCCACTGCTGGCCAAAGATCTACCCTTGCGTGGTGATTGGGCAACTGGTGTATCTAATTTATCAATGCATATTATTAAAAAAAGAAAAACAGAACAAAATCTAGACTTGGAGTCTCGATTACGTTGTTTTTAATTTTTTAAGTATTTATCTATCTCTCCTTCTTCTTATTCAACCCTCGTATTCACCCTTATCACAAAGAACTATGGCACAATTTGAAATACGTATCAGATAGTAAATGAATATAAAAATCAGACGGGCCCAATCAGGCGTAAACGGAAACTAAATGTTTTATACACTTTTTACCGAATGCGTGATTGCTAAGTATTTTAGAATCGGTTCCACTAAGCCGGAAATCGACCGATCACAAAAAAAACACCTTAGTCTATAACTTGGGGACATGGGCGCCGGCAGCAGGGTGCAAGGGAAAGAAAAGAAAAGAAATGGATGGTAAAAAGGATATTTTTTAAAATTTACTTACCGTTTGAATAAAAACTGAAGGTTGCTGTCCAAAGTTCGACACCTTGTCAATAAATATAGACTACAGAGATTAAGGTATGCTGTCGATAAGCGAAATACATATTTATGCACCTTCCTGAAAGTAATCCTGGCGGCGCCCATGTGGGGAGCTTCGCCTTCAATGTGAATAATATATGAAACATAGAAATACCATAAGTGTGCAAAACACTTCATACAAAAATATTCAAAATGTGAATAATACCCTTTCCCTGAACATTAGGCAACGCACCGGCGACGCTTCTGGTGTTACAGATGTTCAAAGGCAACCACTTACCATCAGATGGGCCGCCTGCTTGTATGTTACTCTTTTTACCAAGCCGATTTTTTCCTAGCACAGAAAACTTAATAAGACCCAAACAACAATACAAACATGTCATAGTGGTCGATGATGACAGTTCACTCATTTTGGTCAGAAATGAAAACTTTTCATTGAGCCTGTTGTAGACCTCCTGCCGTTTTTCTAATTCCCATACGAGTCTATCAATGGACGAAATTATGTGTTAACCCTTATCTCTTACGCTCGGACCTAATAACACTTACGAAAATAATTATGTATATTTACCCATTTTCGGTGGGAACGAAGTGCCATAAGCTATTCGACAAATATAATATTTATAAATCATCTTCGTACTACCATATTGCATTGTTTACTCCCCCCCCCCCCCCCCCCCCCCCCCGCCCCCCAAAACTAGTCTGTCTTTGTATTTGGACCCTCCAATCCCCCCATGTGAAAGCAATAGCTACGCCCGAGCCTACAAGTCTCTTCCCTGCACTCCGCAGATATGACTCGGCTTTTGTAAAAAAGCATCCTAACAAAGTGTTTTCTTGTTCTAAAGGTCCGACATCTCAGAGTAACAGACTGTTTTGCATTATACATGCTATCACAAAGAAATCTTTCGTTTAACAGAGCACTCGTATCAGCTACCATGCAGGCTTTAACTCTTCGAGCATATACCATTAGGATGGTGGCGAGTCAAGGCGCACGCACCCCTTTGCCAAAACTGCCAAAAGGTATGTCTTGTAATAATACCCTTACTTCGTTATTGAATTTTAATTTTATTTTTTATGTAGTGCCACACCTTTGCCACTTATTCAACCGCCAAGCAGTAGTGTGCAATCATTACTGTGTTCCGGTTTGAAGGGCAATATTACCAGATAAATTACTGGGTATGAAGAGATTTAACATCTGATATCTCAGGGTGACGAGCGCAGTGCGGTGCGGCGCAGGATTGTGTTCGCAAGTTCACAATATTGGCACTACTACTGTTAGTGGCAGGTGTGACGCTGACCACCAGGCGAACGTCTTGCTCATCTCGTCACCGGATTGTATAAAAAAAAACGTTTCAGATCTCGTAACCGCAATCATAACTTCTTCTCTTTACAGGTGTTTTCCAGTAACACGTCATACTATAATCCTATTGTCAAAATGTGTCGCCAATACAATGAGTTCCTCGTCTCCAACAGAGACATTGATTTATTAAATTTAAAGTTTTGTTCCTTTCAATGGCAATTAAAAAGGACTATGCTTTTTAATTTTAAATTAATTTTAATCTAGTATAATTACTAAATATAATAATTACATAAATAATAATTACTTAATAATTATTTTCTATTACAACATGCTAGCTTTAATTTAATGTTTAAAAAAAAAATAAAAAAAAAATTGTATGTTTCAAAAACGAATTCTTACTTTGCCTTGTATAACCTAATCCTCTAGTGTATATTATTTTAAATTCTTCTATTATTAATGCAGCTAGGTATACATAGTTTTAGAATGTAGTACAGATCTATAAATGTAACTTATGTTATTGCCTTAAATTATTGCATTCTGTTTTGTATGTTTATTAAATAAATAAATAAGTTTATTTTAATGTGTGCGCAACAAAAAGTGAGAGAAAGTGAAGTATTCAGATTATCGCCATTGGGTTGGGATCTCCAATGATTTAATGATCGAAGCTGTTACATACATGGGTGAATATATATTTTTTTGTAACACCGCTGATTTCTTTCCGCAATAAGGTAGATGACTGATGTTTATATCGTTGAAACCAATAGCTTTAATGAAGAATTTGAGTAAATATAGTATATTTATTGAAAAAACAATTTAAATCGGTTAATAATGTTCTGATATATGAGCGTTTAAAGTTTTTGTTAGAGACAAATCTGTCCCTTTCCCACAAAACAAAAAATTACGTCACGCCTTACTTGTCAGAATAGAATTTATATGGGGTACTGAGAGGTGACGTCACGATTTTCTGTTTCTTCTCTCTGTCTAGCATGATATTAAAATGCTTATAAGTTGCTTATTTTTGATCAGATTTTCATTTTGTTTTAATTAATCAGCTATATTTATGGGCCACATTTTATTAGGACAATTAAAAAAAACCAGTCATCTAGCCTATTCGAGATTGGCTTCATAAAAAAAAAAACAATGATGACATATTGTTGATGACCAATGATGACCTATTATTGAAGATCAAATATATTATTGAGTATGACCTTCTTTCGAGTTATTACTACAGTTCCCCGTAACTCCATATAAGCGCGATCCCCACTCTAGAACAGACTACGTAGTACTTGTCTAATCAGTAAGCTTACGTTCTGTCCAGCAAAGTACAGCGTGCTATTACCCTGTCTGTCGGAACGGAACGAATAAACTGACGGCGCCTATTAAGTACACGAGTGATAGAGAAATGTCTATTGCCTTCTAATGGGCCTAGGGACGTGACCAAAGGCTAAACTATTTGATCGTCCTGGAATATATAGAAATCGATGTATATGGCATCGATTTCTTATATTATACGAGGCTGTGAAATATATTTTCTTTAAAACCGATGCCGCGTTTGTTTGCTTATTCAGATGTTTATATGGATTCATCTTACAGTAATACCACCATAGTGTATTTTGTAGTGGTAGGACTCTACTGCAGAGTCCGCCTGGGGAAGTACCACACCTTTGCCATTTATTCAACTGCCAAGCAGTAGTGTGCAAGCATTACTGTGTTCCGGTTTAAAGGGCAATGTTACCAGATAAATTACGGGGTATGAAGAGATTTGACATCTAATATCTCAGGGTGACGAGCGCAGTGCAGTGCAGGGTTGTGTCGCAAGTTCCCAATTCTGGCACTGCTACTGTTAGTGGCAGGCGTGACGCTTACCACCAGGCCAAAGTCTTGCTCGTCTCATCACTTTATAATATAAAAAAAAATATGTTTAACACCTTTAAAAGTTAAAGAGTCTGTTTTCAAAAAGTCTTTGAATCTACGATTTATTTGTTTGAAACATTTAGTGTGCAGTTTATGGATAGATACTTAGTTAACATTTGATACACATTGGTAGACAAAACGATTAGTTTTTTAATACAAGGCATAAAAATAAGTACGTGCAATATTCGATTCTACGTTGATATTATTACGCAGTTATCATTAGCGATAAAATCCTGTAACTTAAAGTAGCGAGTACTTATCTAAGACGATCTAGATACGCGGCCCTAATCTATTTGAGGGTGTTTTTCTTATAAACATCCTCATTCCTATTCCAACACGTAATGCAATCATAAAAATAAGGATTTCATGAATATCCAGTGGCCACGCAATAAAAAAGGTAAGATTTGAATCGCTTTGACCGCAAGCAACTCGCGGTGATTGCCCGAGCCGAACGATTAGCTGGCACTCAGTGCATAGGCGTAGGCGCATGGACGTAGTCAGGGCCTTAGATAGGGGCGAAATAGATAAGACGTCTACGCCGCGCGCCGTATAAACTTGTTTATGTTTTATTTATATAGAATTATTTAAGTTTGATTAAGTCGGATATTTCGAATATAGTTTCGATTACATCCAGCCGACCTTTTTAAAGGAGAGAAAACAGAGCCTGACGCGCATGCGGTTAAAAACACGTAAGAAATCCCGTATAAATAAAACAAAAACGTTTCAAAACCACGTCCATTTTAATAAAACTTCCTGTTTCTTCCTGCCGCAATGGCCATGGGCAGGCATTATATTTTGCCAACAAGACAGCACCTCCTCTCATGATGTCTCATCTACATATGCAACGTGATAATTTTGGTCATGAGCGCACGCCTTATCTCTTATCATCAAAAGACCGTCTCGTTCGTCTTATGTTATCATACTTATAAAATATTGTAAGGCTCTGTAGAGTTTATGATTCATCTGAACTGTAGAAAATACCCATTAATTATTTCTCTTATTCTACTGTGTACGTCACATCACCATCATCATTGAACTGAAATGTTAGATGTTTACAAGTAGCATTTTTAAAAAATATTCAAGCGACTTCAAATTAATTTGGGACCACCTCGGGAGTAGGTATACCCTTTCAAATAAAAAAAGAATTTTCAAAATCGGTCCACAATTGACGGAGAAATCGGTGACCATACATTTAAAAAAAACATACATACCACCGTCGAACATAGAACCTCTTCCTTTTTGAAGTCGGTTAAAAATACACTTTAACCAGATAAGTGACGACACTCGTAATGACGAAAAAATTGCAGAAACACTTACCGTGGGGTTTTCATAAAATTTTAATGTGTATTAAAAATGAAGGGCCAAAAAACCTAGGTATTTTTTTATCAGATGAGTCTGGTAAGGGGCTAGAGCCCCTGCCCTGCCGAGGTTACGCGTGCACAGCTTTATGATTATTGTCTGCTATTTTGTTCTTTTTCTTCCTTCGTTAGGTTGAAGAAATGGAATAGCATAAAACATTTTAATGCTGACTGCCGGACCGGACCGGTTGTCTCGGTATGAAACCTAAAACGACCAAGAACGAAATGTTTACGAATAGTTAGAAGTAACCATAAATGGTTGAAGGAAAATAGGGATAAGCTTCCAGGGATTTTGTGGTAAAAAATCTAGATACATAGTTTAACGTTATTTATTTTATCTATTTATATTATAAGTAACTATTTTATTTTGGTGACTGCTTCATAGTTCAATTGGTAACATGTCTGCCTTCAGAGCTGTAAGACGTGGGTTCGATCCCCACCCAGGATAAAAATGTATGTGAAAAACATAGATGTTTGTTCTGTGTCCCAGACATACTTATATTACATAATACACTGTAGTATGTATTATAACTACACTGTAGTATGTATTATAAGTATGTATTTACAAAAATATATATATAAAAGTATTCTACCAGCTATCTAGTTTTCTTAGTACAAGCTTTGCTTAGTTTAGGGCTAGATGGCGCTGTGTGAAATGTCCACCGATATTTATAAATTTAATTATATTTCGGTAGTCGGGTTGACTTTTTTTTAACCTATTCTGTCCCACTACTGAGTAAAGGACTTGCTTATTTCTTTCAAAGTATCGCGACTTCGTATACATTTAACGTTATCAGCTCACTAGAAAAAATATCGTAGAGTGCATGGCCATGTGTGTGTGGTCACGCACACAAATCTAGCCGATCGAATTCAGTGTTTGATGCGAAATATGTAGTTAGTTAAGGTATCTTTACTTTTCTACCACAAAAGCCCCAGTTATTCTACTTTCTTTAGGCGGGAAAAGTGTTAGCGCCAATCTGTAGTTACCGCGCACAATCGGAATATTTTTTTACGGACAACCAAATTGGCTTGCGCCTACTCGCAAACAATCAGTGTAGCGTAACCGAAAGTGGTCAAAAAATTTAAAGCTAAACTTATTGTGCTGCCGATTCGAAAAAAACACTATAAAAACTTTCGCTGCCTAGATTTAATGCAATTTATTTTGTAAAAACTTTTCTGTTTCGAATGAGAGAAAATTGCGAATAGGCATCAACGAAAGCTCCGGTACGTTCCATTGGAGATCCCGGAGTTCTCTATCAAGCACCTAGGCAGCCCGCCGGAAGGTTTTACTGGGTGCGCCGTGCGACATTCTGGGACCTAGGTATGTCCTAAAACTGCATCCAGTCGAATTGAGAACCTCCTTTTTTGAAGTCGGTTGAAATTTTTAAAGAAGAAATATAATGCATAATGAGTAAGTTAATAGGCTAGTTTTTTAAACAAATGAAGTTCCGGATTACAACAAGTAAATATGTAATGAATAATGTATGAATGCATGTGCGAACATATTGTGGTACAAAAGAGTTCAACGAGCTCGCATTAGAAGACCTGACACGCAGCGAGCTTTAAGTTTATTATACGCTTACGACTATAATATCAACAAAGAATTACAAATGCTAGCAATATTGTAAGGTTGTGAACCCTTGTTTCTCGTTGTACCTTTTTAACGTTCGGATCAGCTTTATGAAAACACTAAAATGCGAACTGAAAGCGTTTATCGATATTATAATAGATTTATGGTACAAACAATACTAGTACCAATTTTCTTTCTACTGGTGTAGAAACAAGAATCATCATCATCATCAGCCCGGAGACGTCCACTGCTGAACGCAGGCCTCCCCCTTAGACCGCCACGCTGTACGACAACCTGCCATTTGCATCCACCAGTTGCCCGGGACTTTTACAATGTCGTCGGTCCACCTAGTGGGAGGCCTTCCTACGCTGCGTCTTCCGGTTCGCGTAAGAAACAAGAATATAAAGGTTAAAATATATAAAATATAGAGTAGGAATATTGTAAAGGTATATAGGCAAGGCACCTTTCCTTACGTTTAGAAGTCGCTTTGATTTTGATACTCGTAGTACCACTTCATTTGATCAACTTCGTTAGTCATAGCACGTCATAGATTAAAGTCAGTGTTATTACTGAATAGAATGGACCTATCTATTATGCTAGGGCTTCACCTGCGTGTAATGCCATTATTTAGCGCGGTATTTCATACAGTAGGCAGATATGGCCGGGTGTTAGCAGTTAGCACGCTAATAGACTAGTGACATTATTCACGTCGTTAGACGTTAGGCGATATTCGAAGTCAAATGAGAGTGTGGCCGCCCTTATAGCGCTTTGTTGCACCATTTATTGCACGTTAATTATTCCGATAACTGGACGTAAAGCGTCACGCAGGTGAAGCCCTAGCATTACAGTATGTTCTTATAGGCTGAATGGCCAACCCTAATGTCAGAGTGAATGCTGTGCCACTGATTTCTGATATGCTGTACAAAACCTTTAGTATTTTGCGGACTTACCGTTTTATGCATAAAACACTAAAACCTATTTTAAACCTACTTTAGTAAAAAGTTTTTTATCAATATCTTTCGAATTACGAATTGAGTTTGAAAAAATAAGATACCCGTAAAACTTTTTAACAAATTCTAGGTTTAAAATGGGTTTTAATGTTTTATGCATAAGACGGTTAGTAAATAGTAATACGGTACATAACGATAAGTACTCATATAAAAAAATAATTTCAAAGATAAATTAAGTCCAGCACATGATGTTATATTGTATAGTACCTTCGTATATATCAAGCCAATAAGCTCGAATAATAAATCGGATCGGTTTGTGATTCAGAATATCAACCGAATATTTACAGATTACAGTTGCTACGAAATAAGTAATCAAAACCAGAACATCAAGCTGGTAGAGAGAAAAACTAGACGCCCTGCCTCGACGGGGCAAGTAGGGCCTGGACCAGTCCAGATAACAAGGTTTCGAGGGCATTGGCGTGGGATTTGTTCTAACTCGGACTTTGGATCAATATACATCAAAGTATATATATGTATATATTGCAAAGTATAGTTAAGTTTACATCTATGGTTAGTACCTATATATTGTTCGGTTAGGTGTCAGGAACCAACTTAACATGCCGCATGTATGATGTAGATACGAATACTTTCTTAATATTTTATTTATGAGGAAGCAAAAGGGTAATTACCCTATTAATTAATTAATTTTCCCGATAATTATAATCTGGGTGTCTTCAAGTCGCGAGTGAATCGGTTTCTTCTAGGCAAGCGTGCTCCATCGTAGACTGCATCTTCGTTTATCATCAGACGAGATGGCAGTCAAACGTAAGCCTATAAACATATTTAAAAAAAGCGTTTCCTCCATTTGAGTGTGCGATCGTAGCCGTACGGAATAATTATATTTATTCTGGAGTAAATGATTTTTATCTAGAACGGCGTAACATTTGAAAAAGACACATTTACACTGATTGTTTTACCTTTTCAAAATTGTGCTAAGACGAATTGCACAGGGAACTTAGAAATACTTGGATAAGAACATTGGGTTTATTTCGAAATTTTAAATTTATTAAAATGTCTATAATGGTGATTGGAAGAATCCTAATTTAACATTTTGACTAAAGAGCTATTCTTTTTTACTACATATACTCGTAGCATTTAATTATCTAAAAGCTCGAACTATTAACATTACAATAAGCTCTATCTTTCCAATAAGAATGCCCATAAATAACGTCGTTGCTACATCAAATACGTCATTAAGTTTAATTTATTCAAAGCCTGCACATCTAGAAAACATCTTTCCCACCGTGTTAATTTCCATCCCAGCAATTACGTCCGCAAAGGGTTGAAATACTAAACATGTTTTTCTGCATCTAACGCTACGTTAGAATTAAACCAATCTTGTTTTACTCACCAATTAAATTATTTTATGAAAATCTTCACTCCACCATCCGGCACAACACTAATATAGATTTAACTAAAACTGAACGTGAGTTAGGACGCTGAGCATTTTTTTAAGTCATGGACATCGCGCGTATTTATTTATAGACGCGGGCAAGGCGACCGTGCGGCGTCTTCCGCGCTTCGTTTTGAACTGAATGTTTTCTTCGCTCCCACCATCTTGGGAAGTTCATGGAAGCAACGCACAGAATAGAGCATTTTAGCTTCAAAATGCTGTGCGGCACCTGTCACAAGATCATAACGGATTGCAGAATGCTCGCATATTGCGTGCATAATATTTAATTTATAATGTTGAAGAGCTTTTGTTGTTCTAGTAAATTGTTTTTCAAAATTCATCATTTATATGTTGGCAATATTTAGTAATGAATTGTTTTAATTTGGTAGTTTATGTATTTTTTTTTATTGTTTTTTTTTTTTATTATCACCGTTATTTTTTCGATTAATAATAGATTTTTAAGTTTGTTTTACTTTTTATTCAATACTCATAGTTGTTTCAATAAAAAGTATTTATTATACTGCAAAGAGTACAATAGTTTTTAAATACTGAAATAATAAGTTAATAAATATTTAAATTAATATATATATATATATGTAGTTTCCTAAAATTCCAATTAATTCTTTATGTAGCGATTCTAATTTTGAAAAAACTTTTCACATTCATTTTAGTTTTATTAAGTTGGTTTTGTGAATAGTCGCGTTTTTGTATATTTTTTTAATTATGGCTTGTTCAACGAGAGAAAACAGTCTGACGCGCAAAACCACATCTGTTTTCATACTTCTCACATTCATAATTATTGCTAACTTGAATATACATACACACCAAGTTCAATTAAACTCGAGTTCCTAGTAAACTAATAAAATTCGAAAAACCTAACCAGGGCGTTTGTCTGAAAACTTGTAGTATCTTTTCCAAAGACTTTTCAGTTCGACCACAAACAAAACAATAAAAAAAATGATTTAATAATTTTTATTCATTTGTATTCATACATATATACATGCGTTAATAAAAACTATCAAAATATATATTAAAAAAGACGTAATTGTAATCATAATTTTGTACAGATGGCCTAATAGGCTAGATGACTGATGTTTAAATCGTTGAAACCAATAGCTTTGATGAAGAATTTAAGTGAATTTAGTATGGTAATTTAAAACATTATTTAGATCGGTTAATAATGTTCTGATATATGAGCGTTTAAAATTTTTGTTAGAGACAACTCTGTCCCTTTCCCACAAAACAAAAAATGACGTCACGCCTTACTTGTCAGAATATAATTTATATGGCGTCCTGACAAGTGACGTCACGATTTGCTGTTTTGCCTCTCTGTCTAGCATGATATTAAAATGCTTATAAATTGCTTATTTTTGATCAGATTTTAATTTTCTTATCATTAATCAGCTATATTTATGGGCCACATTTGAATAGGACATTAAAAAAAAACCAGTCATCTAGCCTATTCTACACAATTATAGTTTTTGATATGATAAAGTGTTCTTTATAAAGCACTAAATATCAGATATTACTTTTTTACACTCTAAAAAAATATGTAGTTGTTTAAAAATTCATATACTAAATTATTTCTGTAGGTACGCAAAATAATAAATTGTTATTGCTGCTAATTGCAGAACATACAAAAAGTTTTAATAAGCATTGAGCTAATATCTATAGAGTCCCAACCGTGCAAAAAAAAAAATCCGCACCGAACCTCGGCGCACGCTATGCAGTGCGCCGACTTCTTGAACGCCTTGAACTATGATAAGACACAAGCGCTCAAGCATACATTGAACACTATACAAGCAACATAACGTCTAAATTCGAACAATTGTGAACTATACAACGGCACTCGGACGTTTTTTGACTGTTTTCACTTATAGATTGTGACTCTTTAGATATTAGCTTAATGTTAATAAGACTAAATCCGAATTCGTTGTACAACAAAAATAATTGAAACTCATAGGACTAAATATTAACTGCGTCTCTTTCCATTTCAACACGTGAAAGAGGGAATACAAAAATTTTTGGTGTCTCAAATTTTGTATAGAATACATAATAATTTACTTTTAATTCTTTGAACTTTTACTATTATATACATCTGTGTTCTACATTAGTATTCGATTAGTATATAGTAGTAGATTAGTAAATAACTATTTTACGTATATAATCTATTTTAATAGTTATAAACATTAAACTTAAATACTTACTACTTCTTAGGAATAAAAACGAATATGTTTGTATATTTTTATCACTTAAATAGATAAAATATCGTCTTCATACGTCAATTCTAGAAAATTTTGGGTCCGAAAAAGACAGAGAATACTACCTCACTAATACTTAATTTTGATATAGAGCATAATTATATTATAATATAATATCACGTGATATTATATTATAATATCACGTGATATTATATTATAATATCACGCAATAATATAATATAATTTATCATAATATAACATTTAATATATGTAATAATTATTTTTGTAGATATTTAAAAGAACCCGTTGACTGCCTATTTTAATGCTTTAGTGCAAGAAAACAAATATATTATTAATTAATTAATATTATTTTAGTGAAAGAAAAATTGGCCACAATGTATTTTGCTACATATATTTAGGTACATCATTATCGTGACTGACGTATGTACGAAAACGATAATACCAAAACAATAAAGTTAAACAAAAATAAAATAAACTTACTAAATAATTTTTCCAATAGATCAGTCGATTTGAGTTGTAAATTCGATATTTTTTAATCAGTCATAATCAGTAAATTACAAAAATAATAATAAATTTAAAATACAGTACTTATGTCACGTGTAGTTATGGTGAATATTAGGTTATTATTATTAGATATATTTATTACGAGATAGAGTAAAATATACAAGTATACTTAGGATATACTTAAATTTACTTAATAATCATGAATAGGATAGATTACTGGTTTTTTTAAATTATCATATTAAAATGTGGCCCATAAATATAGCTGATTAATGAAAAGAAAATTAAAATCTGATCAAAAATAAGCAACTTATAAGCATTTTAATATCAACCTAGACAGAGAGGCGAAAAAGCAAATCGTGACGTCACTTCTCAGTACGCCATATAAATTATATTCTGACAAGTAAGGCGTGACGTCATTTTTTGTTTTGTGGGAAAGGGACAGAGTTGTCTCTAACAAAAACTTTAAACGCTCATATATCAGAACATTATTAACCGATTTAAATAATGTTTTCAGTTACCATACTATATTTACTTAAATTCTTCATCAAAGCTATTGGTTTCAACGATTAAACATCAGTCATCTACCCTATTGCTATAGGGTTTCAGTGTTCAAGTATGTATGTGTGTTTCTTTATTCTACCATAACTTCTAAATGCCTGAACAGATTTGGATGTATGGGATATCGTTAGATTCCTTTCATCATCGGATACATCACAGGCGATAAATATTTAAAAAAAAGTTTTTTTTATTTTTATGCCTTGTTAACTAGCTGTATCCAGATATACGTTGTTGTGGTATAACATTTTTGTATTTGGTACTAGAAGTCGCCCGCGACTTTGTCCGCGTACGGAAGAAATTCGGCCCGCTCCCAAAATTCACCACTTTTTAATCATCCAAACTCTACCGACTCTTCCATCCCTCCCCCCAACCCCCTCCTTATATTTAGACATTACAGGTAATTCTTGAGGCTTTCGTGGCCAGAGCTATACTTACTTATAACATAGCTGTCTTATGATACAGTCTATTAGATAAGGACTGCATCATTTTTAGTAAATTTAGATATGGCAACTTAATAATGCCTTCAAAAATCGGCTGTATTATGTACTTTAAGGACATTATCAACAATGTATAATAATAATACATTTATACAAGTGTGCACTAAAGCAATTGAAAGTAAAGAACTAAATAGAAAAATATAAATAAATAAATATTGGGGGGACATTTATTACACACAGCGCCATCTAGCCCCATACTAAGCAAAGCTTGTATTATGGAAACCAGATAGTTGATAGAATACTTATATATATTTTTTTCGTAAATACATACTTATAATACATATTACACCCAGACACAGAACAAACATCGACATTTTTGTCCTGGGTGGGGATCGAACCCACGCCCTACTGCTCTGAAGGCAGACATGCTACCAACTGATCTATCAGGCTGTATAAAAGCAATGTTATTATTGCATGACAATTAAGACGTCTTGCAGGACTTGAATCTGCATATGAGCTATCTACCGGGCTTCCGTCATGACTGCTTTGCCATTTAAGCTACAGAATTCAACCTGGTTGATTGCTCTTTTGCAATCAAGACCTGCCATCAAGAAGCCATCTTAGTTTTTTTATACTGTCTTTGTACACAGAAATACCCAAGTGAACACATCATATCAATATTTTAAAGCAAATTGTTAAAATGATACTCAACTAAACTACACATAACATAAATAAAAGAAAACAATTACCATATAATTATGTCTCTTCAATGTTGGGGTTTTCAGAGAAGAGCTGATGGTCGTTATAAGTTCGGAGGTACTTCTTGGTCGTGTAATAGAGGATAATGCCCCACTTAGTCATCATGAAGGCCCACACCAACCGGATAATTATGCTGGACTGGATCGGAGACACGGCTGCAAACATTAAAAGTTATTTAAAGTTTGCTATGGAGGTCTAACAAGTTGTGGTAACCTAAGAAGCTGTGGCAGCGTAAGCTGTAGTGGCTTAGTAAGCCGTGGTAACCTAAATGACCATGGTAGCCTTATTGGGAGACCGTTCGACTTGAAATCATGAGGTTGCGGGTTCAAAGCTCGGGCACAAACCATTGAGTTCTTTGGAGTTTACACATGGATTAATGGTTTTTTTGGTGAAGGAAAACATCGTAAAGAACCTGCATAAGCCGGAGATGAAATTCAATGGCGTATGTGAAAATATCAACCCGCATGGGCCAGTGTGGTCAATATGACCCAATAGCCATTCGAAGGTAGGCCTAAGTCCAGCAGTGGACTATTAAAAAGGTTTTTTTAAATTGATTATGATTATGATAAATTAGTATAGCCAATAATCAGACAATAACATTATATACTCATTTATAGCCATAGTCATAGTAATTTTATTTGTAAAGCCAATTTACAAGTCAAACTAAATAATAAAAAATATAATTATAATCAAAAAAATTCACATAGTAAACATTTCTAATAAGCAATCATTTTTTTTCTAAATCTTTATTTAATGTGCTTTTTCGCGCAGCGAAAATGTCGCACATAAATAAGCAATTATAAATCATTATTATAAACCGTCACAGCGATAGAATGCTAGCTCAATAAACCAACACTAGAGGCAACCTTTGAACCTATGCAGGCTGCAGTGATGTGTTCACGTCAGGGCACACAACATAAGTCAGTTTATCCTACTTTGCCAACATTTACCAAATGCAGGTCAGATTTTTCATGGTCTACATTTTCGTATTGTGATATCTGTTTTGTAGATATTTTTATAAATTGTAACTCATACTAATTCCTTATCGCACACTACTGATAAAAATGTCTCCAAACATAATGTTGTTGTTTTATTATAAAATGATAACATATTTCTACAGTTCAATGATTCCGGCAAATTAATGTTGTGCTCAAACATAAACCAATAAAAAGCACTCAAGTTATCAATGAGCAAATGACGAACTCAACACTATTACTGAATATTGCATGATGGTTAAGTTCGTATAGGCTGAGTGGCCAGCCCTAGTCGTAGTGTTAATACGTCTTGATGGTTGCTGTTATAGAAATACAAAACAAACAACCTTAAATTATATTGATTATGATAATATTAATTAGACTATGAATTTTGCCAATCGTGACAACCTCTGCTATGTAATGCTCTGTAAATCCATTAGAATACCACAATATAGTTGATGAAACAAAGATGGAACTATCATGCCAGTGGATGAGAAAGAGCCATGATCAGTTATTTTAAGGCAGTCAGCTTGTTTAGGTAGACTGGCAAGGAGAAATACACAAATGTAAAATAAAACATAATATCAGTCCAGATATCCCCACTTAGAATAAGAAATTATTTCAATTTGGAAACAAACTGCACAAATGTTCCAATTTCACTATAACATAGGATTCATGCCATTTTCGTCCTGAGAAAGTTCGTCCCACTTTGTATGCCTTGTTTGGCCCAACATACATTTAATTTAAAAATTCTCATCTCGTCCCCACTTTTCAGCTCTAGCATCAATAACAAATACAAAAACATTTATTAAAGATAAAAACAACTTGTTTGAGTAAACACTTACCAGTTTTATAATAGCACTCCAGGAATATGTAGAATAGCATCAAAGCCATGCCAGAGACAAAGCCAATAATCCCCAAATCTCCAATATACTGGAGTGCCTTCCTTGAGAAGTTCACATGCAGCGATTCTTTCAAATAATGACAATGGAGCATCAAGGCCAGGGCAGCATTGATACCTGTGAAAAAGAATGGTGTTGTTTTCTTAGTACATACATTAGGTAAACCTTATGCTAGAGGACTGGCCACATAGTTAAGAGTTCTTTTTTTATTAATTAAAAGGCTTGCATTTTACTGCCATCTCGTCTGATGTTAAACTAAACAGCAGAAAGAGAGAAATACACTTTCTAAAGCAAGCAATACCTAGTACTTATAGTCAAACCTTTAAACAACATCCTTGAGTCTTAACAAACAAAGGAACAACTAAATATTGTAGTTGTAGACTGTCAGATTCAGGTCAGATTATTAACGATGCAATATAACTAGAAAATATTAGTTTATGGCATTGCAAGATAATATGTCTACCCAAAGCGCACAAGATCGCTTTTAAGACATTGTTGAGGAGATTTCCTGCGCTTACCCGATAATAATGCCCATACACCAGCCTCGATATTAGCGTAAACTATACAAAAACATATAAATGCTGAAAGTCCCAGAAAAACACCTATTGCACATAATGCTATATGAATTTTAGTACGTAACATTTTGTCGCAGATAAACGTTTACTTTAAATTAAAAATTGTCTATAAAATGTTAAAACTGCAGAACTTGGTAAAATCGCAATTCGTTCGAACAATTTCATTTGATTTCATACTTCGTAAACAGACAACGACAAGGACAACTCAACTCAGGACGTTTTGTTTTGACTACTTATTTTTGTTTGACAAACCCGACCCGAAATAGGATAACACTATCAATAACGCTAAAAGCGCTAATGTAAACAAACACTACGCCTATTTATTTTCCCTAAGCATGCTGTGATGGTTTGGTTTTCAATAGCATTGCTGTGCTACATTGCTAGCGTCATAAGCGCTGCTATAACTATTTCGGACCAAACCAAAATAAACCATGGAATGGAGTTTTGGCGGGAACACGGAAAAATCATGTCGTTGCATTCTATTATTTTCTTAAACTTGTGTTTTTTCGCGAATTAATGATTAAATATGGTGGTGTTTTATTCATTGAGTGTTGAATTACATGCACGAGTGTGGACAAGTGATATAATGTGGTGAAACATGTCTTTTCGTGTTGTTTTCAAAACTCCATAGAAGCTCATAGTAAAGTCGCCACAACTTTACTAGGGTATGACTTGGACTCGACTATGACTAATTTCGTGTGACTTACTGTGATTTCATGACTTGACTTGATGATAACAAATAAATGTGAAAATTAATAAACTTGACACTGGCAGAATGCACAACGTGCGATGCCAATAACAAAGAAAAAAAAATACATGTGTCACAAAGAAAATGTGTCATGTTCAATATCGGCGTTTTTTTATATATGTTTGGCTTCACACGTTTTGTATTTATTTGCCTTGGCTGCATTCAGAGCAAATTTCCATACCTTTTTAAATAATTAACGGAAACCCTACGTTTTAGTTATTCAGCATATAATGGTTACTTTATTATTTGTCAATGAACTTCCAACGCCTGCATAGCATCAGCAATAACGGGAATAAGACAACTGGCAGTGTATCCTATCCTATATCACCATGCGAAAGTTTGTCGATATCTGTGTTGATTAATTCCACATACCAAAATGGCTGAAAGGATTTAGAGAAAATCGGAATGGAGATAGTTACTCTACTGGAATACATATTATTTTGGCTACTTTTATCATCATCATAACACTAACTGCGTCCCGCAAGAAAACAAATAGAGGCCTGAATAGTCTAAAAACAGTAAAATACACAAATCAACTTAAGTAGATCATTAATCATTAAGTATTTAATCAGTAACACAATATTAACTGTTCAATCTGGATCTAACAATGTGGTTTGGACTCTCTGGACCTAAACATAATTTTGATAACAAAAGGGAAATAAAATTACTTAAGTACTTATAAAAAAACTTTTAAAGTTTTTTACAAGGATCAACAAGTACAAATAGTGTAAAATTTACCTTATTATACAATTATAAAGTAAGTGAAACTTAAAATAATTAATATTAACAATATTATGGTTTGTAAGTAAATGTGACAATAATTTGTGAACCAGTAAAGTGGTAGTACCTATAATAAAAATACACATAACAAAATCTACCAACAATACAAAAAAAATATTACATGAACACATTTACTTCAACACTTTGGATTGCACAAAATGGATAGAATAGGATTAACCTCATTAAGATAATCACCATACCCTATACTATATTGCATATAATTATATTAAGAGAGAACATGGCGGCTGTTCTCTAAGAAAAGGTGAATACTTATTGGTAATGCAAACTCCAGAACAGAACTGGACAAAAACTTTGTAATGAAAATGCCGGGTTAAAGATAGCAGTTTTCGTAAGCAGGGTAGAGGTCCAGACCAGTCTCTATTAGGTCGGAACCAACTTTTAGACATTTCGAGGGCAAGAGCTTGTTCGGAAGCCAGTCATAACCGAATGAGTTCAATTTCTCTTTACGGTAGGCCGGTAAGAGGAAAGCACACAACAGCCAGAGTGTGGCTTCTGTGCAGATGTTATCACCCCTAATTAGAATAAGGGCGATTGGCCATGCCACCATGATGGTTGGACCAGCATGTTGGTGGATTTACATACGTCATACATTTTTCTTCTCTGAACATAAGGTTTGCTCGTTTTTTTTTTATTCTTCAATGTGACGAGACTAGCAAGTCGTTCGCCTGGTGGTAGGCGTCACGCCTGCCACTAACAGTAGCAATGCCAGAATTGTGACATTGCGAACACAATCCTGCAGTGATTTCTCTGGTGACATTGCCCTTCAAACTGGAACACACTAATGTTTGCACACTACTGCTTGGCGGTTGAATAACTGGCAAATGTGTGGTACTTCCCCAGGCAGACTCTGCAGTAGAGTCCTACAATGGTTTTCTTGGTCATTAAAAAGCCAGTGTTATCAAAATCCGTACATAAACTCCAAAGAGCTCATTGGTAAGTGGAATTTGAAACCACAACCTCACAATTCCGAATGTAGTGGTCTCCCACGGCTTAAGTCTTCAATAATTTAATATAATTGGGCTTCATATTGCTCAATGTTGTCGCATCTACTTCTGATATCCGATGTATCCTCATATGGCTCTTCATGTTTCCCCGCTGAGCGTACCCTCGGCCGCAGACTGGGCACTTGAATGGTGCCTCGCCGGTGTGGAGTCGCATGTGTTCTTTCAAGTACTCTTGGTGGAAGAAACGTTTGAAACAGACTGTGCATTCTGCTGGCCGTTCACCTGAAAAAAGTTTATTATAGTGTTATTAGGTTATGCTTCCGGGTTTTGTAATAAATCATATTTTTTGGATAAAAAGTATTTCCTGTTTCATTACAAAACCACCTGAGAACTACTCTCACGCATAATAAAAAACTTAATCCATTGTTAATTTCCTAAATTGTTGCACTCGTAAGAGGAACAGATTTGTTTTATTAGAAGTTTTTTATTCTTAGGACTTCTGTAATTTTGATGCACAGCAGCAAGACTATCCCAACCAGGAAGGTCCATGCCCAGCAGTGGGCTGAAGCTAATGCAGTAGTAGTAGAAGTGAGACTATCTGCTGCACTATAGACGGAAATCTACTCTATGCACTTGTCAATACGGTAACAATCTGATGTTAGCGTGAACCACTGTGCCATGTTACAATAATCTACCATGTATACCTTATCATATGAAACTTATAGTGGATTCTAGCTTGCGGGTGAATAGCATGATCAGAGTGTAATGTATCTTGCTAGTAAGAAATATTGGGCCTTACTTAAAAATGTTGCTTAAGTTAATATGAATCATTCAACTTCAAGAATTAAGTGCGCAGTACTAATTAAATTGATTTAACTTTAAGCAGTGATCTTATGTAAAGGCGATTACAGTTGAACGTATTCTTTATACAACGTGTAACAAAAAGATTCAACAATATTGAAGGGTATGTATGTACTAACCATTATGAGCAACTTACAGGGCCAAACATGAAATCGCAACGAAAACACGAAATGTTCCATACAAAAAGTGCATTGACCTTGGACAAAATGTATGGAACAGCAGTTTTTTTTGTTTGCGATTTCTGGGTTGGCCCCTTAGTAAAAGTTGTTCATAATGATGAGTACATACAGACCCTTAAGTATTGTTGAACCTTTCTGTAACAGATTGTATATGTATGTGTTCTGGTTTGGTGTCTCCTTGACTTTATACTTAGTATACTTACATATTATTTAATTGCAGTTAAGTAATTGCAGACATGTGTCAAATTAGTCTCAATATGCGGAAAATCTTAAATGTTATATACGCATAGTTTCTAAACGTTTAGTAATTGTTATTGTATCGCTGTTCGTTTCCTGAATATAATAAAATATAATAAATAAATATGTACAACTTTATAAGTAGTTTAATATAATTTTATATTTATACCTGTATGTGCAGACCGTTCATGAATAATAGCAGACTTCTGTCCTTTAAATTTCTTATCACAAAATTTACATGAGAACACTGGCTTCGGTCTATCTTTATGAACCTTATTGACATGATTTGTAAGTTCTCCTTTAAATGCAAAACCAGCGCCACAAGTCGCACAAATAAAATTCTTTTCTGTATGTTTTCTTTTAATATGGCGAATTAAATTAGTCTCCGATGAACATATTCGTGAGCATTGTGTGCATTGTGTTGGGTTACTGAAATGAAACTTTTTCCGATGTAAATTAAGTTTGTACTGAGTTTTAAAAGTATCTCCACATATATCGCATAGTTTTTCCTGTTTTATAGTAGCTTTTCTTGGTAACTTTAATCGAGTGTTCCGTCTTTGATAACTGCCTTTTTTTTCTTGTGGTATTTTGAGAAGGGTCGATTTTAAGCTGTAATATAAAAGAAGAGGATATTATACAATATTTTTGAAATAAAGTGAAGGTTATAAAGCAGAATTTGAAAAGTTTCATGTTTTTTTTAAAGTAATAATCCCCCTTTGAGCCATTTACTCTTCGGATGTAGGCATAAGCCCAAAGCGTAAAAAGGCAGTAATCAGGGGGTTGTAGATTATGAGTATTTGTTACCTACAAAATAGAGAGAAGACAGGAAAAAAAACTAGCCAAACATATTACTTACCACCAACTTTCTCCAGTCCAAGCAAATTCACCTTCTAATAATGAACTTGCTATCTTATCTGTTCTGGCCTCATATTTGTTAGGTTTTTGAAGTGACTTCTTTACTACATTACAATATTGTTTTGTATTTTTCTTTATTATATCTTTTTTTACTGGTTGTAAGAATTCTATTAACTGTTCTGTGCTTTCTAAATTGTCTAGAAGTATATGTGATTCTGATTTAAAAGCTTTAAATTCTATTTCAGAAAGCTGGTCTGATTCAAATTCACTGTTAGCTTCATTGTTTTGACAAAGGATTCCTTCTTCTAGGATTTTGTAGCTTTCCTTGAATTGAATAATGAAATCATACACAATATCTAGGGTGTCTTTGCAGGCAAAACAAATATAGCGAGGATATCCTTCTATATCTTCAACCTGTAATAATTTAAGTTAATTAAAAATATTTAGGTAACAGGTGAGTTAGTAATAAAACATGCAATAAGGGATAATAAATATGTTACATTCTGGATTTATCTTGGGTAAAGTCTTTTGTTATCTTGGGTTATTTATCTTGTATTTTCTTTGTTTCTAGGTGGACTGACGACATTGTAAAAGTCGCAGGCAACCGGTGGATACAAATGGCACATTGTCGTACAATGTGGCGGTCTAAGGGGGAGGCCTTCGTTCGTTCAGGAGTGGACGTCCCCGGGATGATGATGGCTCTGTATTTATAAGTTACCCGCTTTTATAAATCCTACAAATAATTATTGCAGTTGACTGGTTATACACAGGATGTAATATTAGTATCTAGTATACTAATATTAGTACCGATATCTAACTTGATTTAAAAAGTTGAGTCGTAAGAGTTAGTAAAGAGAAAGCCTTTATTATATGTATTAAATTAAAGTAATCTAATTTCACCTGTTCTTTAAAGCATTCACGGAGTTTAGAATGAATGATGTTTTCTTCTTTGGTTTCCCTGAAAATGAGACACGTAGCCCCACTTTTTAAACATATTCTGCAGAGTGAAGATATATTTTCGCTGGCCATTCTTCATCTTTTCTTTATCTTAGGCGAAATTCGAAATATGATCGGAATTGACTTTAATATGTTTCTATTAGACCTACGAAACCTGTGTCTGTATCTCAAATTCAATGCAATTTTAAAATCTTAGCGAAATGCCATACCAATTCAATTCACAACACAATATAACAAAAAACAGAACCAGGGCTGCCATGCCAGATAAATATTTTTCCCTGAAAGAGCACAATTTACACTTTACAGGAAAAACAGGTTTTAGTATTTATTTATTTTTTCTCTTGAAAATGGCGCATTAAGCCGCGGGACTTAACTACTTATTTCTTTATTTTCTATCAAATTTTTTTTTTAAAAGTCAATAAAAAAACAAACATCTATAATATTTACATATGTACAAAACTTAAAATAAATATTTAAACTATATACTAAAAACTACTTATTTACAATAAAATATATAAATAAAAATAAAAATTAAAAACCTTAGTTCCTATAAAACAAAAACGCCGTCTAGATCGCCACCATGCGGTAAGGTTCTGTTAAATTGTTGCAATACACAAGGCTAAACTTCAGTTCAATTTCAGTAGGTACATGATTGTGGTCAGAACGACAGAGCGCCAAATTCAAAGAATACTATTATGGCCTAATTTCACTGATGGTTGTTTTTATTTTTAAATATCATTCATTCATAAATAGGTACCTACTGAAATCTGAACTTTCGCCTTGTGTCATCATCATCATCAGCCCGGAGGCGTCCACTGCTGAACGAAGGCCTCCCTCTTAGACCGCCACACTGTACGACAACCTGCCATTTGCATCCACCGGTTGCCTTGTGTATTACAGCATATAAGTTACTCTAAGATTACAGCATTACTGAATAATTCAAGTACATTTCAAGCCACATACATTTTAGATGCTATAATATTAATGATAAGATAAAATATCACTCGCCATACAATTTTGAAATACATTATTAACTTTGTCATTTGTTTTGTACGAGTAGTGATATTGAAATAATATTATGTTCTTAGATAACTTGAAATATTATAGCATCTTCATCGTGAATGACATTTTTAAACAAATAAACGGCACTTACTTTTTCATCATAATCATACTTTTTTCAATCAGGCTTTAAGAGTCGTAATATTAAAAACTCTAATTCGATCTGTTTTATTACCCCTAAAATAAAAATTAAAACCTATTTGTGCTAGAAAAGTCTAAAGCCTAGCAACCCTGAATACTGACTGCAAGCTTGACATACGGTCGGTGTCAAATTGTTTTTTTTCTCTTTTATTTTTGGCATCGCTTTAGCTACCTTCCGCATGTTGGTCGGCAGTACCCTGTACCATAAATTCAACGTTGGTCGTTGCCGGCTATGTTAGCTAAGGACAGCAATACTTTAGTTAGTTTAGAACTGTCAACTAAAACCGCCAGAATCGATCACATTGTATGTATATTCTTTGTGACATAACTAAATTTAACGTAAAGCTTTGGTGTTATCAATAAACTGTTGTATTGTAACTGGTAGTATTTACTTACTCTATGGTAACTGGAGCCACGCGCAGTTTGGAACCGAGAATGTTGAATTTTCGATTTAAACAAGCTCCATCCCATTCAGATTGTGCGCGTATTACCAGGGGGGTGTCACTCCGCAGTATATGTATGTTCGGCCAGCGCTACGTCCGGGAGGACATTACAAGGCTGAAGGCCGCCCGCACGCTAGCCTCGTCGCACGTAACTATGCATACGTGATAGAAAGAGAGCGGTATATCTAGGTGAATATAGCGAGCGGTATCTAGCGCTATGCGAGTTGAATTGCTACTTTATTGCCTAGTAGATACGAGTCCTTATTTATTTCAATTCCTTTGCGGAGTGAACTTTCTGTACGTAGTACTATTATTTATTCTGTGGTATCACACAACTTGTAACAAAAAGGTTCAAAAATACTGAAGTACTCATCATTATGAACAACTTTTATTTACTATGGGGCCAACCCTAAAATCACGAAAAAAAACAGCTGTTCCATACATTTTTTCCAAGGTCAATGACCTTTTTATATGGAACAGCTGATTATTTATTCGCGATTTCAAGGTTGACTCCATAGTAAAAGTTGTTAATTGACACATTGAGTAGGTATATAGGTCCATTATACTCTTCAGTATTGTTGAACCTTTTTGATACTCATTGTATAATAGGCTCGAAGGTAACAACAGGTTCCCTTTCTACAAAAACTAAAAACTATATATTTTTAATAATTATTATTTTCATAAAATACATAATCAATATAACTGTAAAGTCAAGGTCTCATGTATTTCAAATAGTTAGGCTTGATTTTAGCAAGCGTGTCGGTATCGAGTTCGGAGATCTTGTGGTTCCGCATGTGGCTCTTCATGTTGCCCCGCTGTGCGTAGCCGCGTGCGCAGACGGGGCACTTGTACGGCGTCTCCCCAGTGTGCAGCCGCATGTGCTCCTTTAGATACGTTTCATGACGGAATGCACTGCCGCAAATATCGCACGTTGCTGGCCGCTCGCCTGAAGTAAATTATTTTATTCTGACTTTTTCTTCAAAACAGGTCAAATAGTCGCAAAGACCCTAAACTGCACCCTTATCATGGACGTTCGCGATTCCGATTGCGATAGCATGTCATCCTGCTCGTACCAAACCACTCACGCCATGCGCCCTCCTGCTCGCGCACGCTCGCAATCAGAATCACGAACGTCCATGATAAGGGCACTGGTCGCTTTTAGCAATTCTGCATAATTATGATCCTATGATGATTCATTTCGCTAATCGTAAAACGGTCACTTAATCGCCAATTCATACTATGATTTTGCAAATGATTCTATTACGGAATTCATTAAGTAGTTTGACAGTTTTCTATAGAAAGTCGTAAAATCGTCGATGAAAGATGAATTGCTAGTCAACTAGCAGACTCGTTAGAAGTTACTCGAGAGCAACATTTACAATTCATTCAGCTAAGAATTCATTAGATGAACTACTTTTAGGGGAAAAGGCTAGATGACTGGTTTTTTTATTGTCCTACTGAAATGTGGCCCATAAATATAGCTGATTAATGAAAAGAAAATGAAAATCTGATAAAAAATAAACAACTTATAAGCATTTTAATATCATGCTAGACAGAGAGGCGAAACAGCAAATCGTGACGTCACTTCTGAGTACGCCTTATAAATTCTATTCTGACAACTAAGGCGTGACGTAATTTTTTGTTTTGTGGGAAAGGGACAGAGTTGTCTCTAACAAAAACTTTAAACGCTCATATATCAGAACATTATTAACCGATTTAAATTATTTAATCAATCGTCGTCGGCCATAAAACGTCCACTGCTGGACGAAGGCCTCCACCTGTATAGAGGGTTTTTTTCAATAAACATACTATATTTACTTAAATTCTTCGTCAAAGCTATTGGTTTCAACGATATAAAAATCAGTCATCTACCCTATTGCTTGCGGCCTTTTTAGACCCCATGGGCTCAGGAAAATGCTGAGGCAGATGACCTACTGGAGAGGCTTAAACCCAGTATGTCCTAAAATTTAATCCAGAACCACCAGGACGGGGAACAGTGCACTCTCGGTTATCGGTGGTGACATTCTGCGACCCCCCAAGCCGCTTGCCTAGTAGGCATTATGGCAACTCCCCCTATTATTCGTCCAGCAGTGGACGTCTTCTAGCTGATGATGCAGCCAGAAGCCCAGCAGTGGTAGAAGGAAGGCTGCGGACGATAATGATGTACTAGTAATGTAATAAGCGTAAACATACCTGTATGCACAGTCCGTTCATGAATAACAACGCCATATTTATATTTGTAAGTTACTTCACAAAACTTACACTTGTAAATAATGGGTTTATTTTTCTTTTTAAAATGAATCGTTTCGATATGCTTCTGCAACACGTTTTTCGAAAAGAAACCTTTTCCACAGTAATCACATATAGCAGTCCTCACATTTTCGTGTAGACTCATAACGTGGACCTTTAAATTTCTCTCTGTCAAGTAAGTCTTTGGACATTGCGTGCATTTGTATTTTCTTTCTCTGTGTTCTGTGAACTTGTGTTTCGTTAGAAGGTCAGCTGTTGGAAAAGTTGTACCGCATATATCGCAAAGTTTGGTGGACTCCTTAGTCGCTTTATTTTGATTGCGTTTTGTTTCTTCTTTTGCTAATGTTTGCAGCGGTTTTATATAAACAGACCTAAAAAAGAAAATAAGTAAATTTTTCCTATATACGTACGATAACTGCGCTAATATATATACGATAACTATATATATACACGATAACTGATAAATACGGGGTGTTAGTTTGAACACCGTTATCCTTCTAGGATATCATTGTACTAATCATTATGAACAACTTTTACTATGGGGCCAACACTGAAATCAAGAAAAAAAACAGCTGTTCCATACAAAAAGGTTCATCGATCTTGGACAAAATGATGAGTACAATGATATCCTAGAAGGATAACGGTGTTCAAACTAACACCCGGTATATATACGATAACTGCACTAATAAAAAAGCATTTAGTTTACTTTTAAAATACAAATAGTTTATTGATAACACCAAAGTTACAAGGCAAATTTCATTTCAAGTATCTCACAAAAAAATAATCACTTACTAAAATGAAATAATAATTACAAAAATAATCGTTATAATCGTTAATAATCTCTTATTTTAAAATAAGCTTCAATGTCATAAAACAAATTGTCTTGTAACCACGCTCTGAGCTTGGTTTTATCATGCAATGGAGTAAGACAAGCGAAGCGTTCGCCTGGTGATAAAGCATCACGCACGCCTGACCTTAACAGTAACAATGCCAGAGTTGTGAACTTGCACCCAAATCCTGCGCAGCTAACTAAAAATATTTAACAAAATATAACCAGTAATTTATACTGGGTATGAAGAGATCTAACATGTGATATATCAGGGTGACGAGCGCAGTGCAGTGCGGCGCAGGATTGTGGTCGCAAGTTCACAATTCAGCCACTGCTACTGTTAGTGGCAGGCGTGACGCTTACCACCAGGCGAACGTCGTGCTAATCTCGTCACTCGATGGTATAAAAAAATATTGCGTTCGATCGAAACAATTCATGAGTAAAAGTATATTTGTTGCTTTTTATTCATTGGTGTCAATTCTGTTGCACAGCTCACTAAACTAAACTAATCTGACAGGACTAAAATTATACGCGTCTCATTTCATTTCAATATGTTAGAAAAGGATGTCAACAGGTTTCGTCCTGTCGAATTAAGTTTAGTTTAGTGAGCGGTGCAACAGAATCGACACCATTATCTATTTTAGCTTCATTTGATCAATATCCTCTATTTTTACCTATTCCAACATTAACCCAATACATTGTCACAAACAGATTTTAGTCAAATAAGGGACACATTTTCTATTTATATTGCTTTAAAGCGAATTATATACTGCCATAATAAAAAAGGCGGGTACTTGAAGTTGCAAAAGGTAATATAAAAGGTTAAAAAAGTTACTTAGAATATAATTATGTACTTATCCATAAATAAAACAATCTGATACTTATTTGCCTTTCAATGTCTTCTTGTATTTGTTGTAATAGCAATAAAAGGTACAAATATTCACGCAAACCACAGCTGAGCCCAGTCTGAGGTACCCAACAACCTCTTTTGGCAAACGATAAATAAGAAAAAATAACGATCTCTTTAGCTTTCATTGGTTTGCGGCATTGAACTAATATCTATAGAGTCACGAACGTGCAAAAAAAATGTCCGAGCCAATACTCGCCGCACGTTATGCAGCGCGCCGACTTGACGAACTACGATAAGACACAAGCGCTCAAGCATACATTGAACACTATACAAGCGACATAACGTCTAAATTAGAACAATTGTGAACTATATAATGCACGTATAGGTATGTACAACGACGTTTTTTGACTATTTTCACTCAGATATTGTGACTCTTTAGATATTAGCTCCAATGGTTTGCGGTGTTCAAATCGGCACGACCGTGTATCAGATAAGAGTTAAACCCGTCACCTTTCAGAGCCTTTTCGTCAGGTGCGATGCGAATCGTTCTAGTACCGGCTCTCTTGTATTCCAGATCCATTCAGGTAAAACCTCCCAAATACCGGTAAAAAAAGTATCACTCATGGTCTCATGAATTTGAAATGATTGGGCTTGATTTTGGCGAGAGTTTCTGGATCGAGTTGCGATATCCTGTGGTTTCGCATATGGCTTTTCATGTTTCCGATTTGTGTGTATCCCCGTGCGCAGACGGGGCACTTGAATGGCCTGTCGCCCGTGTGAATACGCATATGCTCCCTTAGATATACTACGTCGTAAAATGATCCTCCGCATACTTCGCAAACCTCGGGCCTTTCACCTGCAATCACACTAATATCGTAATGGCAGAATGATTTTTATTCCCACTTTGGGAAAACTAGAAATACATTATGTTCTTAAAGAAAAATTATGACCTCTGGCAAGACTTGAACCTGCATACGAGAATCCCTGTGTTCCTGTCCCAAGTGCTTTGCCAATTAAGCTACAGATGTCGTCATAACTCTGCCTTTCTCGTCATAATTCTCAAACCGTTTAAGCTATCAACTAAAGAGTAGAAATACATAGTTTCTTAATCACTTATTGTTATTAATTACTTATTATCTTGGGGAAACTAGTCGTCGTCAGCCATAAGACGTCCACTGCTGGACGAAGGCCTCCCAATAGAGGGGTGTTGCCATAATCCCCACGCTTGGCAGGCGGCTTGGGGATCGCAGAATGCTCACCACCGTTAACAAAGAGGATGCTGCTGCCCGTCCTCCGGTGGGTCTGGTTGCAGTTTAAGGACATACCCAGGTCCAGAACTACTGGGGAAACTGGTATATATTTTATTTTATTTATTTATTTATTTTATTTTATTTTATTGGGGAAACTAAGAGCGACAAAAAAACATAATTACTAAACATATAGAAAGTAAGACATTATAAGACATTAAGAGTTTCCGCATATATGCGAAAACTTAGAACCAAACAATATCATGACTTATCACATTTAAAAAATATCTAACACTAGCTTCACCCGCAATTCTATGGGAACAATATGGTTTACGAGATAAAATGGGTAAATCCACGGTTTAACACGATCATCTTCATTCCGAAGTTCACTCAAATCAGTTGAGTGGATACACTCAATCAATGAAATTAATATTAAAATCAAGCAGCAAAAAGCAGTCAGAGCGGAAACCTGGAGATTGCTCATACGCAGGTTCAAATCCTGCAAGACAGACGTCTTCATTTTTTATACTGTCTATGAATTACTAGCAAAGAAATACCTATGTAAGTGTGGAATCGCGTATACATATTATAAATATTCATTAAAATAAAAATCTGTTTAAAATAAACTTTATTATGGGAGTTCCTATCATAAATATTTTACTCACAACTAAAGAGCTTTTTCGATAATGCTAATGTGCCGCTCTGGTAACAAAATACTAATAATAACCCAATTTTTAACCCAATTTTCAATAAAATTTTAAGCTTATTTTCTTTTTGCTAGCGTAATAGGCTGGCGTAGTATTTCCACTTTCAATTTTGGTTTTTCCCTAGTATCTTTTCAAATGATCCCTAAAATTCCCTAAACAAATATTTAAATTCCTTGGTTTAGGGAGAATGACTATAATCAAGATAAAAAACCCCCAATTTGAAGCCGAAGCTCTACTTTTACAGTTTTTCGCTGCACTTAACATTGGATAGGTAATCACCACTCTCACTCTGACAAATATAGAATATTTTTTTGCTATTGTTCTGCAGTGCAGAATGAAAAAAAACCAACTGTTGGTATAATACGACTTAGGTCGCCTGTTAGGTCATAGCACAATTAATAGGTCTGTAAGAGACCAAAAAAACATAAACAAAAGGATTACCACATTAAGTTCGATTTTTCCCAAAAACTCCCTAAATCGCTATTGAAATGAAAATGTCCCTAAACCCAACATAATATTGGTATTTTTCCCTAAAAAAGGTAGAAATCCCTAAAAAAGGGAGAAATCCCTAAAAGTGGAAACACTGCTAATAGATGACGGAGTTTATATGTATTTTAATTTTATGGTAGACCACAAACGCACTATAGATAGATATGATATCAGTTCCATGCGCGCCATATGAGTCAAAATTGGCTTTGTGGAAGAGGGACAGAGCATCCCCTTTTCAAAGCTTATGAGTTTAAGCACAGATAATATTACTATACTAGTAAAAGTAAGTAGTGAAATGTTACCTGTGTGCACGGATCGCTCATGTACAACTGCAGTTCTTTTACATAAGAAGATTTTGTCACAAAATTTGCATTTATGTGTGCTACGTTTGGCTTTAATATTCTTGTGAACAATTTTAATATGACTATTCAACATTTTCTTCTCATAAAAACTTTTCTCACACGAGTCACAGGCAAAGGGCCTAACATTATCATGTCGTTTACTATGGTTTTCCAAGTCCCATTTTCTGATGAAATCTTTAGGACATTTGGTACATTTGTATTTTCTTTCTGCGTGCTTTAGTATAATGTGTTTTTTAAGATTTACTCTTTCAGAAAATGTGGCCCCACAATGGTCGCAGAGTACATCTTTGCTGATTTCTCCTTTATCTTGTTTCTTATCCAAGTCTACTGGTCTGAAATAAAGTTTGAAGTAACTCTGTATAGCAATAGAGTTTCATGCTTGATATTTTAATCCGAGTTCAGGACCATATTGGAACATCTGAAGGCTGTAGACTTCAAAATACACCTAGGCTGGAATTGCAACTGGTTATCTATTAGGCTAACAAGGCTGTTGTCTATGTACCTACCTTTGATAAATAATATGTCTAGATAGAGTCTCGTACTGTTTATGAACCAAAAATTACAGACCAACATTATTATACTAGTGTGTGTGACAGCCGTGTCTTACACTCGCGTTGCACCAGTTAACCGCTATTTTTTTCGACGCGTATAGTATCTATCAGTCTATCTAGACATATAATTTATCAAAGGTACCTACATCAACATAAATCTAAATTCGATTGCGAACGGCAAAGGCGGCGAAGTGCGGGTCCTAAGAGATAATGCGCACCCTACCCGTTACGATACTCTATTTTAGGCAGAAAAAAATATAGTAATATGTACAGAAGACTCACTTTCTCAGAAAAAGCGTAAACACCTACTAAATGCACCTATTGTATTCAGTACAAGCGAATTTGTATGCCATATGCATCTCAAAACGGGCGATATTTCACTATAGTTTGGATAGATGGCGTCAGATGGACAGCGACGCGCAAACAATAATAAAATAATAATATTGTACAAAATCATTTAGCAGTAAATATATAAGATACTTATCTGCGAAATCGTGTCGGCTTTGGATCACCTTATTTATTAACTACTTTAAAAGCATCCACTTCTGGTGATGGATAAAAACAACCAAACATGGACAACTGCATGGCCTTATTTCTTGTTCTCTTGGAAAACAAAGAGAACCAACCAACTAAACTTCCAAGAACCCAGGAGCATAGTTAAATGGAAATCTCGTAAATAAAATGGGTTTTGTTTAATTGTTTTGTCACCTTTTGGAACTTCAAGTACTAGGTCATGCATGTAACACCTACAGTAAAATTAATTAGCAACAAAATAACATTGTTTTCTGATATTGCTGCGAGAAACTTACACTGTATAAAAAATTTAAAAAACTTTCCATAAAATATTTTATTATCAATAATGCTAGAGCTTCACCTGCGTGTAATGCCATTATTTAGCGCGGGATTTGATACTGTACGCAGATATGATAGTGCCCATGTAGCGCATTGTTTAGTGCATCATTTATTGCACACTCATTATTCCGATAACTGGATGTAAAGCGTCACGCAGGTGAAGCCCTAGCATAAGTAATAGTCAATCAAGAGTGTTAGTTTTTCACTGATTTTCACCGATCCAACCCATTTTGAACAGAAGCAATAAGCATCAATTAGCATAATTCAAAACCTTGATTCAGGTAAAAGCTTGTAACTTTTAAACCAATATTTTTATTTAATGTAGCTAAGGTGCTCAGCAGTAAAGCATAGGTACTTTTATATTGAACATATTTCAAAGCGCTCACAGGTTTAAGAGCCATGACATCACAATATAATAATAACTTACCCACCTTTTCGGCTCCAGATTTAATTATACAAAAATAATATTACCTGGCAACATTTTTTTCTGCCCCAGGAGTAGATGGATCTGTACTGGATACAACACTTGCTCTATTACTCTTTGCTTCCTTTGGTGCAGGTAGTATGCCTACAGATTTTTTATTGGCTACAGCTTTCGTGGTAGCAGCTGGTTTTAATACAGATCTATTTGTTGTGTTAGATTTAGATTTCTCTGCTGTTTTTGGTCTACCTTTCTTTGGAATATCAGTCACTAGATTGTCTCCTGCAGCTCTTTTTACTTTTCCACCTTGAGTTTTTTTCGGTCGGCCTCTTTTTCTCTTTGTACTATACTCATTTTCATTACAGATTGTTTCCACATCACCCTCTATTTTGATTTTTTTCACAGTAAGGTGTGACAAGGACTCTAGGAGTTCAGATGGGTTTCTTTTTACAGCTTTTGACTTCACAGTTGGTCTATAATCCACTTGTAGTTCATATATGAAAGGTTCCGATTCATTATCATTTTCTATATAATCATCATCTAGATTTTCAATTTTGACTTGTACTTTGTTTTCCAGGATTTCACAGGACTTTTCAAACGTAGCTACAAAATTGCATATTTTTTCAGAGGTATTCAAACATTTTTGGCAAATATTGCGGGGATAACCTTCTTTGTCTTCTAGCTGGAAAATAATTAAATAGAAACTTAGTCATTGTGTAAAAATCCGTCTTCATTTTGCCTTGTTTATCCACAATATGAATATGATATATATATTTTTATTTTTGATGCAATATCTGAAAGTAAAAAGCTCCAGTTTGTTTTGTCACTGAAAGTAATTGTGGTATCCTCTGCAGGGGTCGGGGGGCATGCAATATCTTTAAACACCAGTACATCTTGTTTATTTAATTACTAGTAACCATAAAAAAACGCCAGAGAACATTTTATAATAAAGTTCTTCTAGTATCTCAATCACATTGTAGCGTTATAACCATAATAATAAGGGAAAACAAGTCAGGAAATTATTCTTATACTTTATGTGAGTAAATTTGTGGTATCGTTTTGATGACATCTATAAAATATTATACAATTATAATCTTTTTAATAATTTACCTTCTCTCGAATGCATACAGCCAGTGTTACATCTCTACCAAAGAGTTCGGAAGCACTCAGTCAACCGACCTCATACGTGGTGTCAATGTATCGTTGAGCTGTCTTAGCTGTCATTAATAAATATGAATCTAACTTAGAAATGCGTGTATTTATTAATATTTCATTGGCGACGAGAATAAAAGTGAAATAGGTTCAAAATGAACGATGAACAATTTACGCAATTTTTGCGTGTGCAACAGGCACATCAAGAACAATTTTTAAAGCTTCTGGTACAAACAGTACTGACGGGTCAACACCCACAAACACGGAGTGCGACAAGCGCCCCAAGCACAAACAACGACAAGATGATGATAATCAAAAATTTTAACATGGAAAAACTCGACCCGGAACAATGCAGAATTGAAGATTACATCGATTATTTTGAAAACAAATGTCAAATATTAGAGGTAACAGACGCCAAGCTGCAAAAAGATATACTCTTAAATCTATTAACACCAGATACATTCCGCGAAATTAAAATAGCTCTGACACCGAGATTCGAAGAAAGCACATATGAAGAAATACGGAACAAGCTTCTAGATCTTTTTAAAATTAAAAAAACAAGATATCGGGCACTAACAGATTTTTGGAATTGTACAAGAGAAACCAGCGAATCAATGGAACACTATACAAATAGATTGAAAAGTTTAAGTAGAGATTGCGGATATCAAGACGAATTTTTAGAACGTCAATTGCGGGACCGTTTTGCCACAGGATTAAACCATCCAGATTTAGAAACGGATTTGAAACAAAAATGGCCGGATTTACAAGAAACTGAAAATGGAATAACGCGCGAAATCAAGTTTCAAGAAATTTTCGCTATTGCACAATCACGAGAACAGGCCGAGCATGATTCACCAAACTTTAGTATAAATAGAATCAAAAAGAAAGGTACTTGGAAGAAGATTGACAACCACAACACACAGCGTAGCACACAACGTAAGTTACACTCGAATCAATGTTTGCGATGTGGCAAAAGTGACAAGCATGATATTTCTAAATGTGCAGCGAAACATCACACATGCGTCGAATGTAACGTCACAGGCCATTTTGAAAGTTGTTGCATCAAGAAAGGACGAGCGTATATCATTCCAGCGAAGGGAAAATACATTGGCAAGCAAAAGTTACAAAGAATTGCTGACATTGAGGCGGCCACTTCTAGTTCTATGCATGAATCGGATACAAGTGATGATGAAGACACGTTTGTTTGTAACGTAACCGGTAATCGAAAGAAAGATTGCAAACAGATTGACACAACAATCAACGGAGTTAATTGTACCATGGATTGGGATCCCGGCTCCACATACTCAATTATTAACTCTGACTTTTGGAAAAAAATTGGATCACCACCATTATCAAAAGCACCTAAACTCAAAGCTTACGGCAATAACAAACTTAAAACAAAAGGACTCACAGATGTGACTGTAGAAATTGATGGACGACAAAAAGTACTGCCTGTCGTAGTTATGAAAAACGCAAATCCAATACTGTTTGGGCTTCAATGGAGTGAAATGTTTGAGATGGAATTTCCGAAACCTGTCTACTCTGTCAAAACTGCAACACCGGTTTCACTCAAACAAGTACTAAGCAAACACAGCCAGCTTTTCGATGAAAAACTTGGAAAAGTCTGTAATTATCAAGTTAACATCCACGTCAAGCCAGGAGCGGAACCTGTACACCTACCTGCACGAACAATTAAATTTAGCATGAAGAAAAATGTTGAACGGGAACTAGATCGCCTTGTTGAAGCCGGTATTGTAGAGAAAGTCGACCCGAACACAACTCCGATAGAGTGGGCCACACCCACCGTTAACATTTTAAAACCTACCGGCGATGTCAGGATTTGTGGAGATTACAGTACTACTCTTAATCCTGTATTGACTAAACATCTACACCCAGTTCCTATTTTTGATCATTTACGACAAAAGTTAGCAAACGGCATGTTTTTTACAAAAATCGACCTAAAAGATGCGTACCTACAATTTGAAATAGCTCCTGATTCAAAAAAGTATTTGACAATATCAACACACAGAGGATACTACCAGTACAACAGAATGCCATTCGGTATTTCAACAGCACCATCAATTTTTCAAAATTTTCTCGACCAGTTACTTGGAAATATACCAGATGTCGCAGTGTATTTTGATGATATTGCACTGACAGGGAAAAGTATAAATAGCCACTTACGTACACTATCTACAGTTTTAGACCGACTGCAACAAGCTGGTTTAAAAGTAAACTTAAAGAAATGTAGCTTCTTACAGGAAGAAATTGAATACCTTGGTCACACTATAGACCGCAACGGGGTACGCCCAATGAGAGGGAAGATAGATGCGATCACTAAGGCATCACAACCTACCAATGCGAAAGAATTACGATCATTTCTTGGACTTGTAAACTTTTACGAGCGCTTCATTCCACATCTTCATGGAATATGTGCAGATCTTTACGAACTCACTAGTGGTAAACAGAAATGGCGTTGGAATGATCACGAAAAACAAATTTTTGAAGATACTAAAACAAGCATTGCGAAAACAAAACCTTTGATAGCGTACGACGAAAATCGCGAACTGTTCCTAGCGTGCGATGCATCAGAAAAAGGTGTTGGAGCAGTATTATTCCACAAAAATAAGGATCTTGAACAACCTATTGCATTTGCATCCAGAAAACTCAGACCAGCTGAAAGCAAGTATTCCGTAATCGACCGTGAGGCTTTAGCAATTGTATTCGGAATCAAAAAATTTGACCAATACTTAAGAGGAACAAAGTTCACATTAATAACAGACCACAAACCTTTGATCCACATTTTGGGCACTCAACGTAATCTACCCAAACTAGTGAACAATAGACTTGTTAGATGGGCCCTATTGATTGGAAGTTACAGTTACAACATATGCTACCAAAAAGGTGAGAATAACATATTGGCAGACTGTCTTTCTAGATTGCCAAACCCGGACACTCAACCCTCAAAAGCTGAACGCACTGTTCATAAAATTACTTCGGAACTTTTAGGGAACAAACTGCTTGATCTTCAGTTATCGGAAAAAAAATTAAGTGAAGAAACATTCAAAGATCCGATATTGACACAAGTACGTCAAAGTTTAAGGACTGGCTGGAGAGAAATTGATTACAAACAAGATATGAAACAATTTTACAGAAAACGTTTTGAGCTTTCAGTCGAAAGCAATGTTATTATGTGGCAAGGCAGGATGGTTATACCGGAATCATTACGAAAAACGGTACTGACATACCTCCACAGGGGTCATCCTGGGATATGTGCCATGAAGGCTCTCTCACGTTTTTATGTTTGGTGGCCTTCAATAGATGAAGATATAGATGGATTCGTAAAAAGATGCACAAGGTGTCAAGAGAATCGCCCATCCAATCCTGAACTTCCGATATTTTCGTGGTCCATTCCAGAACAAGTTTGGGACAGAATACATATCGACTTTGCAGGACCATTCGAAAACAAATATTGGTTGATATTATGCGACGCATTATCTAAATGGATAGAAGTGAGACCTATGGAAAATATTACTTCAAAGAAACTTTGCCAAGTCTTAGATGACATCTTCTGTACATTTGGTCTGCCACGCATGATAGTTTCTGATAACGGCCCACAACTCACATCATTGGAGTTTCAAAACTATTGTAAACTTCAAGGAATATTACATGTGACTTCATCTCCGTATCATCCCCGCACCAACGGACTTGCGGAGCGTTTTGTTAGAACGTTTAAGTCCAGAATGGCTACAAATGATAAAAGTCAACCGAAACGTCGTTTATCAGAGTTTTTATTTACTTATCGAAATACTCCTCATACCACCACTGGTAAATCACCAGCACAGATGATGTTCGGCAGACAACTTAACTGCCTTCTGTCAAACATACGACCAGATAAGAGGAGGACTCTGGAGTATAAGCAAGTGAAAGCTAATATAATGACCTCTGCGCCTTCTTACATGCCGGGGGAAGAAGTATATGTAAAGACGAAAATCGATAAAAAATGGCAGCCAGCGACGGTGAAATCTCGTAAACATAAATATTCGTACATCATCACAACATCAAGTGGGGTGGAACATAGACGTCATGCAGATCACATAAGACCACGAGTGGCTTCCACATCCAAATCATCACCAGTTGCTGTTAATATACCACCTGTTGGTCAATCCACTTCATTCGCTACGTCCTCCACGTGCATACCATCTACATGCATTACATCTTCATCCATACCATTTCCACGTACGCCATCTGCACCATTACCAATGTCATCTATTCCATCTGCATCTACATCGCCCACATTTTCAACACCCTCTCCTATAGTTTCCGCTTCTTCACCATCTTCATCATCGACGTCTGCCTCTCCAGTATTCGCTACGCCGGCGGCCATTGTTGAAGCTCCTCAGATCCGTCGTAGCCAACGCCAAGGCAGACCGCCACGTCGTCTCATCGACGAGATTTAAATGGGGAGAAATGTTACATCTCTACCAAAGAGTTCGGAAGCACTCAGTCAACCGACCTCATACGTGGTGTCAATGTATCGTTGAGCTGTCTTAGCTGTCATTAATAAATATGAATCTAACTTAGAAATGCGTGTATTTATTAATATTTCAGCCAGCTTGTCATAAACACTTTCTAACTGTTCTGTGCTCTCAAAAATAGGGTGCATGGCTCCTTCTTCCAAACAAATTCTACAAGATGTCTCATCAAAATCAATCATTTTTAATAGTTTAATTTTTAGAAGATCATCGCAATCTCGTGGGTGCAGTGGTTCTATATAATCTTTCGCCTTCACCACGTAGTAACTTTAATCTGTCTACAACCTCATCACGTATAATAGTGATTAACACTTTTCTCTCTAGTGCTCAAGCGTAAATAAAATGGGGCCGTGGATAGACTGCACGAGTTTTGAGAAGACGGTGCTCACCAGGGCTGGTTTTTTTAGTGGGGCTCAACCATAAACTTTTTAACGTTCTTAATCACAAGTTTTAGAGAAGTTTGATAATTTTAACACAACACAGTCATGTGCACAACACCACCAGATCAAAAGAGTGCTAATCAAGTGCTAATAATATACAAATTATGATATTAATTTATTAATAAAAACATTCTTGAAAAAAATGTTTTATTACTCGCCGCGTTCCGAATTGAGTCAAAATCGATGTTGGCGCTGTGAGCGATAAATGTCGTTCCGTTTTGATTATTGGGCTTACAGCGCTATCAGCGCGATATCATTTCGGAATAGCTGAACATGGGAAACTAATAAACTAACCTCTTTCGAACTGGTATGCACTTAAATATAACTGCATTTGGTTATCAGCAGTCTCATCATTAATCACGAACAACATTATTTATCTTCTATAACAGTTTTTCTTCTTCTTAAGTATTTACAAACAACTCGCCTTTTACTTTCCATACTTATAAACGCCGCGTTCCGAATTGAGTCAAAATCGATGTTGGCGCTGTGAGCGATAAATGTCGTTCCGTTTTGATTATTGGGCTTACAGCGCTATCAGCGCGATATCATTTCGGAATGGCTGAACATGGGAAACTAATAAGCTAACCTCTTTCGAACTGGTATGCACTTAAATATAACTGAATTTGGTTATCAGCAGTCTCATCATTAATCACGAACAACATTATTTCTCTTCTGTAACAGTTTTTCTTCTTCTTAGGTATTTACAAACAACTCGCCTTTTACTTTCCATTTGTACGAGTTAAACGTCAGATTTGACAGCACTCACAGTGATAACGCCGGGAAGCAATATCACTGTGAACCCAAGATGGCGCCAGTAATGACGTCATCCATGACGTCGAGACTGCTACCGTAGACGCGCTAACGCCAATTCGGAATGGGTTTTTATCGCGCTCACAGCGCCAACAGTGATTATGACTCAATTCGGAACGCGGCGATTGTACGAGTTAAACGTCAGATTTGATATAGTGGTGAGCGTTGTCCAACGTAGATAGTTGTACAACTATCTATCGCGCTACACAACGATCACTCGTTGTCCAACCATAGCAAAACTAGTTATTTCAATAACGAGTTGTTTCACAAACATCGCTTGTTATGTATGAAACGAAACCAACGTTATTTTCACAACGCTCTAAATTCGCGCAAACTATAGCGTATATGAAGTTATCGACATAGCGGGTTGGAGCGAATAAGCCAGATGGAGCGTTACCATGCGTGCGAGTAGGATAGCTATACACGTTGGGCTGAGTTGAATTTAGAGATTGCGAAAATGTGACTTATTCCCAATGTATTTAGGATGATCATCGTTTGGTAAACGCATTTACGTTAAACCGTAACGTATCGTATTTAAAAATTTGGAAATAGATAGTTGCTAGAAACAGATAGTTATTTAAACGTTGTTGGCCAACGAACAACGGTTTCGTTGCGTTATTTGAAAAAACCGCAACGACACATTACTAATTTGACAGCGCTCACAGTGATAACGCCGGGAAGCAATATCACTGTGAACGCAAGATGGCGCCAGTAATGACGTCATCCATGACGTCGAGACTGCTACCGTAGACGCGCTAACGCCAATTCGGAATGGGTTTTTATCGCGCTCACAGCGCCAACAGTGATTTTGACTCAATTCGGAACGCGGCGACTATTTAATTTTTTTTTTCTTTTTTCCCCTACTGCTGGCATAGAGTAAGTAAATACTTGACTGCTGGCTCCGCGCGATCAACGCATTTGCCATTGACATTTGCCATATATTTAATTTTTTTTTCTTTGTTATTGGCATCGCACGTTGTGCATTCTGCCAGAGTCATGTATGTATGAATTTTCAAGTTTATGTAGTATTAGCAACTCAAATATGTCATGAAATCACAGTCAGTCACACGAAATTAGTCATAGTCGAGTCCAAGTCATGCCCTAGTAAACTTGTGGCGACTTTACTATGAGCTTTTACGGAGTTTTGAAAACAACACGAAAATACATGTTTTACCACATTATATCACTTGCCCACACTCGTGCATGTAATTCAACACCAATGAATAAAACACCACCATTTTAAATCAGAAATTCGCGCGTTGGAAGATATCGATATTTTTAGAAGCACGTCACTACGTCGTAGAGCTAAAAAATGGTTACATTTGGGTTTGAATGCCAAGTCGATCTCAGGTAGCTGTCTCTTTTTATTTTAGTAGAGCGTGTATAAAAAAAAAGATAATAATAAAAGAAATAACAATAGATTAAAGATAATGACAAAATAGTACCACTACATTTTTGAAAACTTCAATTCATTGCTACTCCTCCAGTCTAAGAGGAAAATCCTTCCTCCGAGTAATGAGGCGTTTTCTTTAAAAAAAAAAGGGTTAGTTCCAAAAATTATAATAGATGGCGTGACGTCGTTTGAAATTTGTTCTGTCAAACTTGTCAATTTGACATTGATTGTAAAACACGCTATCGTTATCGAACGAATGCATTGATTTCCTTAATTAAGTTAAGCAAATCCGTCGGTCTTTTGGCGTTTCATCCTGCCCTGCAGGGTCAAATGAGTTTTGGGATTGATAGTGACAAGTGTCTATTTTTGACAACTCGTATCCGAATCGCGATCCCGAAAAGTTACATGATATCCTGCAGATTATGTGCTTCTTACGCCATCTAGTAAAACATCACGAACTATTCTTTTTTTTAAAACAAACGCCTCATAGTTCGCTGTAAAAACTTGCTTTGCCAGATGGCTCTCTATTCCAGTAAAATCTTTTCGCTATGCGTTTTGTTGTTGCCATTATATCAATTTGACGAGAATCGGGATCACAAGACTAACCATAGACAATATTTTTATCACTTGTCTTCTGTCTGTCATCAGGTGATTTGGGTTTGGTAGCAAAAAATCCTAAATTGGGATAAATCGCTAATAATTTCCTAAATCAAAATGTCTGGAAAAGATAGATTAGCTATTTTCCCATCCCGGGGGTAAGTTAATTCCTGGTCATAACACTCATAAAAACATCAGAGTTTGAGAAAAGTTTTCGTTTGTATCAATGGAAATGGACTACTTTTTCTTTATTTCAGTGCTCAGATGTTAATAAAAGGCCGTCTGGCCGGAGCAGTAAAAGGCCATGGCCTCCTCAAGAAAAAGGCTGATGCCTTGCAAGTGAGATTCCGTTTGATCCTGAGCAAGATCATTGAGGTAAGTGCCACCGACTGTACCTATTTGACATGGAAGTTAGGGCGCATTTCACATCGTTCATCAGCTGTAGGTTTTTTAAACGTTGAACTCCAAAAAATTCAGAGCCCATGTTACAGTTATATCTGTAATTTTTCTTGTTTAATTTTAGGGATCATAAAAGGTGGTCTGTGTATTCACAAAGACTGAAATTGTATTTTTTTTATCATCTTATATAAACTTACTATCTATAATATAATCTTAGTAAAGTATAATACCTATGCAGTTAAAAATGTTTTATAAATATTGCTATTAGCTAATTTCAATTGCTCGTTTCAAGGAATAGAAAAAGCAAAATAATTATCATAGAAAGGTAGACCATGATACATTTTGCTGTCATCAAAATTGACCCAGTGTAGAATATAGTTACTATTTCGATATTAATTTTAATCTATCTATTGACACTAATAATTTATAGTTTATGATACTCATATAATACTTTGTGATAGGGACAGCAGCGCTGCTTGCCTGTCAACAGTTAAATGTAAATTGTATTAATTCAGAAAGATCTGACAGGCTTGTTTACTTAATTTTACCTTTATAATAAAATTTGTGTCAGCAAGAAACAATTACATGCAACATTACTTACAATGTTTGTAATACAAAGATCTGAGAGAACTAAATTGCAAGGAACCCTAAATAATTATAGAAGTGGCACTGCGCTGGACACTTGCAAGATGCAATGTTGGCAGGTGGACTACGATGTTGACTCTAAACAGCTAGGGATTATTAAAGAAAATGGAGAAGGCTTAATTTCTCATGATTAATGGTCGTTTTTATTTACATATAATAACAATTAGGTAAAAAATAATATAAAATCAGTAAGTTCATAAAATTTAATTAAAACATATTATATCTATTCAAAACAAACCCTACAAAATAAAAAAACACAAAAACATGAAAAAAATATAATTAATCAAACAATTTATCATGATTAATAATTTAAAAAGCATGGGTTCCCGGTGACCGTGAAGTGAAATTAATTTAAAAAAAAAAAGTAGTTAACTTTGCAATTTGCTGTGGCTGTTTATGTTAGACACTTTTCAGCATTAACATCCATTTATTCTGAATATTTTTTATATTTTTCACTACGTAATATAGAAATTTTCTTAAAACATTGACAAGGTTTATTGTGCTTTTTGGTTTCTGCCTCCTCCAACTTTCTCCATTGAACTCTAGTATTCTTCTAATCATAGCTTGCATATTGTGGAGAATGAACTGATGATAAATATGATAATATATTTTTTCTGCTTGCATTTAACAATTTAACATTGATCTATATAAATAAAAATGAACAGCTATATGTGTTGCTAAGCTCAAAACTCGACAACGGCTGGGCCAATTTAGCAATTTAAAAAAAAAGTATTCTTAGAAGTTCAAGGAAGGTTTTTATGAAGAGAAAAATCGAAAAATTGCCCGGGAAAAAAGTCGGCACCCCCATGCAATGCCGGGGCGGATCAGCATTAGCTAAGAATAAACGAATATTAATAAAGATAAAACTCACTTCTAGAAGAAACCAATTCACACCCGATGTGAAAACATTCAATTTTTTTATTTTTTTTCAATCTGTCTGTTAGAGACTGAGCTTTTTTTTTGAGCTATAGTCACATAATTATGACTCGACTTGTGAGGAATGTGCTCAGTAGCACATCCTACTTCATTTCATTTATCAAGGTCTTGGGGCATTCTTCGTTTAAGCCTTCGTAAGGGTTTCCTTGTCATCAGAGTGTTTGCTAACTCGTTTGGATGGTTCTGTAGGCTTTTTTTATATGTTTAATCCACATTTCTAGGGTACTAATCAGTTAATAAAATTTCCAGACAAAAACCCTTATGGGTGAGGTGATGAAAGAAGCTGCATTCTCACTTGCCGAGGCAAAATTCACAACGGGCGAGTTCAACCAGGTGGTGCTCCAAAACGTCACTAAGGCTCAGATTAAGATTCGCTCCAAGAAAGACAATGTTGCTGGTATGATATTTATTTTTCCTATTATTGTGTCTATTACATAACTTCTGTTATATAAGCTGAAGTTCTGTATGAGCTAATGTTAGTTGATTAATTACTGTCCTGCAGGCTTAGGTTGCGCCTTGTCTGTGTCTGTGTGTGTGTTTGTCAGCTTTTCTGTCATGCAAAAATTTATGAGGCGTAATTTGACCCTAACAACATATTAGTAGGATCCATTGTCAAATATTTTTTATGTGATTGCGGGGCTAAAGTGGCTGCTCTAGGCCCGGTACGCAGAGCGAAAAGAAACCACTTCCTCCCCGCAGCGGCACGTATAATCGTATACACACCACAGGAGCAAGTAAAGAAGCCTCAGATCTCATGTTTGTCACCCTCTGCTTCGCCTCGGGAGACAATATACATGAGATCTCAGATATTCTTTACTTTTGCTCTCTAGGTGAGTAATCTACGATTTTCACTTTTTCTTCTTTATTTGAATAAAGGCTACCATTTGGCCACTAGCTCATCTAATGTTAAGCATAGATGCGATTTACAACGCAGCATGCCCAAAAGAAACTGATTCACTCGCGAATCAGGAATATTATAGATTCAATATAGAGTATAGGTTGCAGGCATTTTAAATCTACTAAATTGTTTTGGTTTTGTTCTTTTATCCTGACTAAACAGTAAATCAATTATCAATCAGGTTCCACAGGCAAAACTTTTCGCTATGGCGCTAGTGGCGGTCCGGATGTAGCAAAGTCAAGTTTTCTTGTAAATCATTGCTTATATCTCTCTGCTCTTGATGAGGGCTAATCCAAGGAAAACTACTGGGTTCTGTGCCTTGTTTTAAGAATCTAGATGCTGCTGTTCTATTTTCAGGTATCTATTTAGGATTTAAGGAATCTATACAGCCTGAAAATAGATTTGTAGGTTAGATAGTTGTTTAGATTCAGATTCAGATATTTATTGCCATTCCGTTCAGTACATGGTGTTTATAAAAGTAGGTACATAGGTTTACGTTTTAAGTTGGACAGAGCTTTAATTAGCTAGGCAAAGGATTGCTTTACAAACCCAGTATGTTCAGATTCTCCCTGGTAATCCCAGATTCCTATTGAGCCATGGTTGTTATTTAAAATTATTCCTGGCCTTGGATACTAGGCCTTCAGCCGCATACATATTTCTCCATCAATTCTCCCGCCAAATGAGTCCTAGTCACAGTCCAAGTCTCGCACAGTAAGTCACAGTCAAGTCCAATCGTGCCCTAGTAAAGTTATGGCAACATTACTACAAGGTTATACGGAGTTTTGAAAGCAACACGAAAAGACATGTTTCACCATATGATAAAACACTCATGCACGTAAATCGGCAATTAGTGAATACAACGCCACCATTTTTAAACATTAACACTCGAAAAAACACAAGTTTTGGAAAAAAATACAATGCGGTGACATGTTTTTTTCGCTTTCCCGCTAAAACTCCATCCATGGTTGTAACTTGCAGGTGTGACCCTCCCAATCTTCGAGTCGTACACAGACGGCACGGACACGTACGAGCTGGCGGGTCTGGCGCGCGGTGGTCAGCAGCTAACCAAGCTGAAGAAGAACTTCCAGACCGCCGTCAAGCTGCTGGTCGAGCTCGCGTCTCTGCAGACATCTTTCATCACCCTCGACGAGGTCATCAAGATCACCAACAGGCGTGTCAACGCTATTGAGCATGGTAAGCTAATACAACGTGTTAAAAAAAGATGATGGGTATGTCTATGTACTCATCATTATGAACAACTTTTACTATGGGGCCAACCTTGAATACGCGAAAATATCTGCTGTTCCATACAACAAGTTATTGACCTTGTAAAATGTTTGGAACAGCTGTTTTTTTTTTACGCGATTTGAACTAGTGGTCGTCAAACTGCGAGCCGTGAGCCGCGCGCATTCCGCAGTCGGTATTCGTGCGGCCCGCGAGAAATGATTTTATTTACAATACAATACAAAATAATTTATTCACAACAAAAAGACAGATACACATACATAAAAAGCAAAGATAAGTTACATACACAGAAAAATTCATGAGATTAGTATATCTATGTTTTCGTCATGAACCCGGTCCCAACTCAGCGTGATGCTGGTTATAAACAACCAGCGCTGGTTTTCTGTTGGGACCGGCAGATTTAGATATATGACTGTTGCAGTCAAAACTTTTCGACAGACAGTGTTTTCAAACAGTCAAAACTACTGTTGACTGAACAGCGGGGCTATCATGTAACTTTTCGGGATCGCGATTCGGATACGAGTTGTCAAAAATTGACACTTGTCACTGCCACTGCCAAAACTCATTTGACCCTGCAGGGCAGGACGAAACGCCAAAAGACCGACGGATTTGCTTAACTTAATTAAGGAAATCAATGCAATCGTTCGATAACGATAGCGAGAGAAATCCCTCCATCATACCGTGAAGCTGTGACAGTGACAAGTGACAATTTTTAACAACTCGTATCCGAATCGCGATCCCGAACAGTTACATGATTAGCCCGGTTGGTCATAAGTAGTTATGTAGATATATTGTATTGTATGTCTGAAAATCTTTGGTTAAAAGTGCTTTTGACTACAATTTTGCGTTTATTTTGTTGGATGGTCATTGCCAATCTAACGAACCTACCGAGTTCTGTGTAGGGGCTTGAAATAGTGTGCATTCTTTATGCACTACTTTTGACTGTTATTTCAGTCAAAACTACTTTTGACCAAACTCTACAGTCAAAATACCTTTGGCTGGTTAAGTTTTATCTGCAACATGACTAACCAAATCAAAACACCGTGAAAAGCAGGAATATGTTTTTTTTTGTGCTAGATATTGTAATAAAGTAAAGTGTGATTTAAGTAAAACTCCACCTAAAACAGTTGGGCCGATTTCAATGGTTTTTTTTGTGGTTTTTGTGGATGGTTAAGATTCACAAATGAACGCTGTAGGTGGCGCTGCGTTCAGATTCCAGATATTTTTTATTTTCAAGCCAGGACGACGTATTTCAGGTTCACGTCATCAGCCATTAAACGTCCACTGCTAGACGAAGGCCTCAGGGGTGTTGCCATAATCCCCACGCTATTTCAGGTTCGCTAGTCTAAAAATAAACTTTCGTCGTATTCCAGTGATCATCCCGCGCCTGGAGCGCACCCTCGCTTACATCATCTCCGAGCTTGACGAGCTGGAGCGCGAGGAGTTCTACCGGCTCAAGAAGATCCAGGACAAGAAGAAGATCATCAAGGACAAGGCTGAGGCGGTGAGTACTAGGACATTCGGATTCTTGTCCAACTTAGTGAAGCAAATCGCATAACAATGTTTTATAATTATTTAAGGGCATTAACCATGTTATTCCTCGTTCCGGATTCTATCGCGCAAAGTGACTCCGAGCATAGCATTCTCCATTGCCTGTTGCGTGATTCTGAGTTGCTCCAAAAGGCCAGCAGTTAAAGACCACGTTTCAGTTCCATATATCATCACTGGCAACACACACTGGTTGTAGACCCTCCAAAGAATAAAGAATATTCACCAAAGAAGTTACCGACATAGCTCGCAAGGTTTGCAAGTTGAAGTGTCTGTGGGCAGGACACGTCGCTCGAAGAACTGACTACCGATGGGGAAGAAAGGCGTAGGCGCAGTGTAGGCGCGGCCTCCCACTATATATATATATATATAGGTGGATCGACGACATTGTAAAAGTCGCTGGCAATCGGTGGATGCAAATGGCAGGTTGTCGTACAGTGTGGCGGTCTAAGGGGAGGCCTTCGTTCAGCAGTGGACGTCTCCGGGCTGATGATGATGACCATGTTATTGTTGTGAAACGAGCTCCCATATTTCGGCACAGTTATACAGCGTGTAACAAAAAGATTTGAAAATACTGAAGGTTATGTATATGTACCCATCGATTTAAGAAGCAGAGGATATCCTCTTAGTCCTCTTAGCTTATACGTTGTGCCGTGAAGTTGCCTCACGCACACAATCAGCCTCGCACCTTGTTTCTACACGCTCGCGGGTGTGCTAAGCTCGTGCCTTAGGAACCATATTTTGTCGCTGTAGCTACCCTCTTTTTATTAGCTTATTGTTAATTTAACTTAAACTTAACAATAGGTATATAATCTAAGAGATTCCAAACTACTATTCTAAAACTGTATTTTTTCCTATTGTTTTTAATGTATTCGGACCTCACCAAAATTTGATCAAACTAATTATCTTATAATGCTATGTTTTCTTTTTCTTTTATTCCTGTTGGTTTTGTATTACTTAACTTTTTAGATAAAATTTAATTACAATAAGCACAAGGAAGGCACTGAATCTCACAGCACAGGACTCACCTAGTGTGAGATTCAGGGTTCACCACCGCGTAGTATGTACAAGTACCTACCCTCTAAGAATTAAAATATATACTTGTTAGTTTCATAAGATTCACTTGTACTTACTCCAACCTTGTAAACTGTTCAAATAAACGTTATTATTATTATTATTATTATTATTATATCGCAACTAAGTCGCAATTCCAATGCGAAAATAATGGCACGTTTTAGCTAATCAAAGACCCTTAGTCCGGAAATTCATAAAAAAATGGGTGTCATAATTACTATGATATTCGACAAATATAATATCTCTTTTCGCCTTTGTGATACTTCCTTGCGTTCGGTGTTTATACCCAAGCATAAACTAAAATCTAGTTAATCTTTGTACATTTCGCTTCAACGGAATATCGACTCAGTCTTAGAAAAATGGAAAATATTGCACTAAATATGACATGATATGCGATACTTTTTCAAAATGTTGTGTGGCTTGCTGACTGACGTTGTCATGACATTAGAAATTCATTGACCAGCACTTAATTGATCCATTGCCTGCATTAATCCATCCACCTTACTCAATTGTAATCGCATTAGATCTATCTATGAATTTCTCAACTAGATTTAACCGAAAATTGGAGTTTGTTGACCCCAATTTGTTTGTGACATTATACCGGTTACTGTACAGACTTGAGAACTACATGTAATACGTTTTGTTACAGAAAAAAGCCGCACTGCGCGCCGCCGGAGAAGACTTGGCAGACTCCGCCAATTTGCTCGACGAGGGAGACGAGGACTTGCTGTTCTAAACTATTACGTAGACACCCCTAATGTTATAGCCTTTGTAGTAGAATGCAGTCAAGCTGGCAACCAACATGGAAGATATCCACGTGGCGCGCTCAAAGTATTAGAGGAACTGGCAATATTTGGCCCTAAGGCCAATTACATATAAATCCCTTCAAAACTATATCTCCAAACTTGACTGCATGAATAATGATATTACAGTGTTCATTGTAAATACTTAATGTTGTCGCTGTTATATACTTAACACGTTTTCAAGTCCTCGACAGTCTATATCAAGTTCTTAACAGTGTATATAAAGTTCTTAACAGTGTATATCAAGTTCTTGACAGTGTATATCAAGTTCTTGACAGTGTATATCAAGTTCTTGGTAGTGTATATCAAATTCTTGACAGTGTACATCCAGTCCTCGACGGTCATACGAATTAGTACAGTAAAATGGACTAGTGTTGCTTATATAATGGGCTGTTTGCTTAGGTGTGTATGTTAAGCATTCCAGCGTATTGTCTTTTTATTGTTCAAAGCTTCTGCGATGAGTAGTGGAATCAATATAAGTACAGTTACTAAGTATTTATGGTTTTTGAATTGTTGTTTAAACCTAACCAATTATATTTTAAGTAAAGCATCATGTAAATACAAGTTTGTGAAGCGATTAAAATTATTATTACAGAAATACTTGTGTTTATGTTAAAATTTATTCTACATTTCACTTTTTATACATATTTTAGATATTACTGTGTAGGCAAACACTGATTGAAGTACTAAGCTAATTTTACTATTTTATTGTTTTCGAAACGTATTTAATCACACTCGACGACGGGGTTCTGTCTCGCACGTAGCAACACGGCGTATACAAAATTGCCAAAAAAACCATTTCACAGATTATTTACGATTTTTGACGGGAGCCGATGATAAGTAGTATTTGTTTCCTCGCTTCATTAACAGACCAAAATCTACCGCGCATCGAAGCATCGCCCCGATAGACTTGCCGGTTTTCCTAGGATTGTCGACGGCTTTGTAATGTCTTTTTAGGAAGTTGATCACTCGCCGCGATGTTAGCCCTCTCCCCTGTGAAGGTATCTGGTGGAAAGCCCAGAGGACGATAGCGGCGGGGTTAGATTTGCGGAGCCCGCATTTGATTTGGCTGTAAGTTTGGTGCTTCGCGATCGTGGTGGACGCCTGAGAGGTGCACCGTGATAAGAGCTTTGAACGTCTCGAAGAAACTGGGCTACAGCTGTCGCTAGAATAAGCAGAGTAACTTCTCCGCCGGTAACGCATTCTGGGGACGCATCTAGGTCCTCAAGTTTCAGATAAAGATCTTAATCAACTCGTTCGTGAAAGAAATTGTTGCTATTTTACGGTTGATTAGTGTGATTTTCTTTGTTTCTCCTTGTTATGTTATTAATATTGGGCCAAAACTAAAAATGCGCATTGAAATGGTTTTGAAAGAAAACCAAAATTACACTAAAATTTACCATTTCTGCCTTAATCGTGTTGACATACTTGTCAGCTCTGTTAAGTTTCTATGAAAAAGTTTTTAATGTAAACAGAAAGACAAGTAGGTATTGAATTGCGTAGTGAGACCATCCTAGACATTGAGGAAGCGTTCACAATATTTATTATTAAAATATGGATAGGTACGTCTACCACAGCGTTGGCACTATAGCAATTTATTCTGTGTTTTATTCTCATTTTATTCTAACTATAGTTTAGGACGTGTCACAACGTCGCTTACAAGTAGGCATGGTGCCTAAACCCATACCTACAGCCCGACTACATGTATTATATAACACTGTAATTCGTAAGTATTGAGTTTTTAAGTATTCTACTTTTAATTGTATTCTATTGTTTTTAACTTTGTGTAATATGGATTATAATGGTCTGAAATAAACGATGAATAAAAATAAATAAACATTTATTCCTTTTTTATACAGTTATGGCAATAAACAATATTCTATTCTATTTCTGATAAAAAAAAGTTTTTTGTAAATCTGAGAATCCCACACGTACTATTAAAGGCTCGCGAATACCTACTACAGCCGAGGCGTGGCGGGCCGCAATGCATAGCATTACTAAAGGAAAATGCGCCATGCGGCCCACCTGTAGTGTGCGATGGTTCATACAAAATGTACGAAAGCGATGTAGGAGGATTTTTGTTATACGATGCGTTGCGGTGCGGCCCGGCCCGCCATAAAGTGCGCGGACACCGGGCGCGCCGTTTTGGCGCTTTAGTGCGCCTTGTAAGGCGTAGAATGCTCTTCCTCTTAGAGATTTGTTGAGTTCATGTCCAGTGTTTAATTTCTCTATGTTCATGTCTATAACTTATTTGTTTATATTTGAAGAAACTCAGTCTCATAACGGGCAATGGAGAGAGCTGTGCTCGGAGTTTCTTTGCGCGATAAAATCCGGTACTAAGATATTCGCTAAAGAACCAAAGTCACCGACATTGCTCTCAGGGTTTGAAACGAAGTGGCAATGGGCAGGCCTGCCGCAGGCCACATCGCTCGAATAACTGAAAACCGATGGGGTAGAAAGGTTCTTGAGTGGCGACCTCAAACCAGAAGGCGCAGAGTAGGTAGGCCTCCCACTAGGTGGACCCGACAACCGACGCACCCGCAGCGTGGGCAAACATGCATAATGGGCAGATTGTCGGACAGTTTGGCGGTCAACGGGTCAACGGGGGAGGCATTTGTTCAGCAGTGACGTCTCCGGGCTGATGATGGTAATAAATGTCTATAAAGACGTGCTTATGTGCACGTGTGTGTGTGATAATGTCACTTTGGGTTTATTTGGCAACGCACTGCTATAATATTATCGTATCGTATTATTTTATTTGGCAATACCTAATGTTGCAGGTGTCAGCGGCAGTCAGCGGTTTGTTTATTATCAGGTGGACTTGTTTTTTCGCTCTTTTAAGCTGACCTTCGACTTCTAACTTTGACGACGATTTTAAAGTTTATTTGTACAGTAGCCGGCAAACAACTTGAGCCAATTTAATGATATTATGTATATAAGGAGGGAGATATGTCATATCGCGCCCTAAAATGGCCCCGTGAAGACGGCCCTAAGGACTGTCTCGCTTGTCTGCGCTCACTAAGCGAGACGCGCGCTATCCCTTTTGCTCTCATAAAAGTGCTATCTTCTTTCGCATTCCAGCGCAACTCGTAAACATGACGGCGCAGGGACATTTTCAAACGTTGTTTTAATACGCGATGGCGCATCCTTCGTAATCTTAGAGCCAATGATTGGCTGCGCAGAGACTATTTTGTCGAAGCGAAAAGTAGAGTGTAGCACACGGCGCTAAAAACCCATTAGGTATATCTCCATTTTACTCCCTCGCTAAAGCTCGGGATTAAAACTACCTCGTAATATAATAGGTCATTGTAGCTTTGTAGCCCCTTGTGTAACAATCTACTATTAGGCAACATTACCTCCGAACTATTTACCTATAGCCTGTTTCTAATCTAGATAGATGACACTGTCATCACTTAATATCGTTTTAGGGACATAAGCCGGAGGTAGAATCGTGGTAGCCGTAATACAGGGTTACCTAATACAGCTGCCAACGAAATTCCTAACATGTCTATGTAATTTTATTGTGTTTATTAAATTATTTAAGAAATATTGCGTTAAGGAAAAAAAGTGTTAGTTAAGATTTAAAAATAAAAATACTGTTGTTGATTCTGTTGCACCGCTCACTAAACTAAACTATTCTGACAGGACTAAAATTATACGCGTCTCATTACATTTCAATATGTTAGAAAAGGATGTCAACAGGTTTCGTTCTGACAAATTAAATTTAGTTTAGTGACCGGTGCAACAGAATAGACACCAATCTCTCACCTGAGAGTATTTTGGTAAATAAATAGCGGTCCCCACCAAGTAAAACAATCTGCTGTGCATCCCTACTACAACTTGTTGGCCAACCAATCTGGCGTTACAATCAAGCACTTGTAGAAAAACTCATCGGGAAAGTCGGGAAAGTCAGTCGGGAAATCGACTAGACGGTAAATTATTCGTCAACTAGTCGGAAAACTCTACAGCTAGTCGGGAAACTCAACAACTAGTTGGAAAATTTATCGGGAAACTGGTAGACCGGGCAACGAAAGGCACATCCGGTAAACAGGGCTGAATTATTGCAACTTCATTTACTACGACGCTCGGCGTATTTTGCGCGATGAATTCAAGACGAACCTTGCAACCTTACGTGTTACAGTATTACTAAACCACAGAACGGAGGTCATTTCATTGCTATCATCATTGCGAACAATACTTTAAGAGTAAACAAGCCGGTCACTTCTCCATAGAAACGGGGAAGTAATATTACTCCACTATGTAATGTTGTAGGCTGCGACAATGATAAAATGAATGGGCGGGAAATAAGCGCACGGATTTTGAAGACTAATATGTTGAGCGCCGGCTCTCCTCTCGCTTCGACCATACTCTGCCTTTGCGACATGCGAGCCGTACGATACGACAATACAAATGGAATGGACGGGCCCAGTGCTTGCAAATCGTTCATAATTAACAAGTCAACACAATCAAGCATTGCTAGCTAAAAGTATGCATATTACATTTGCCAGAAAATAGAGATAGCGAATCTAATTACTGCATGACAAAAAAAGAACACATGTACATGTATTAGATGTTTGTATTGTCGTATCATACGGCTCCCATGTCGCAAAGACAGTAAGACTGACGCGAGAGGAGAGCTGGCGCTCAACATAAAGTCTTCAAAATCCGTGCGCTAATTTCTCGTCCATTCATTTTATCATTGTCGCTGGGTACATGAATAATTGTATCCTTCATATTTTATCCAAATACAGCTGCTAGACACTACGGCAACAATTTCAACAACATCCAAGTCCTTACCTACTTACTTTCTAGATGCTTTCAAAAGCTTAGTTTAGTAAATGAAACAACAGAACCCGTCCAATATTGAACCTAAAATCTGTTGCCAAGCGAACTAATCACCTCTGAAAGTGAATATCTCAGATTTTCCGTTTCTCGGGAAACCGTGTATACCTTCGTTCCACAGTAGAGGGTTGGTAGAGGCATATTGCCGAACAGGCGGGGTGTAGGGTGGTAGGGAGTAGGTTGAAGTGTTGTTCGGTGTAAACGTCAGGCCCCATCGCTATGGAAAGGCGATTTGAGGTGGGGGGCAAAAACAAGATGTGACCGGTGATCTCTGGCTTTTGGTAGTTTTTTGTCCTGTTGAATCTATCTTATTTAATTTATTGCTTTAAAATAAATAATCTCCACAGTATTACCAATTTGTTTGTAATTATTATTTCATATATTAACCTTAATCCTACTATGTAATCTATATCTATCTATATCTATACATATAAAAGGGTCTGTCCTGACTGATTGGTGACTGACTGACTGACAGACAACGCACAGCCCAAACCGCTGGTCGTACAGTCTTGAAATTTGGAGGGTGTATTCGTCTTGATGCGTAGAGGTGTACTAAGAAAGGATTTTTCGAAATTCGACCCTCGATTAATGTTGTATGGAAAGTTCTTTGTTTTAGAAATTATAGTGATGAAAATGGATATTTGAGTAGTTCATTCAAAGGGGGGAAGTTAGAGTTGGTAGAGTTCGGGAAATTGGGGGGAGGCAAAAAAATTGCTCGGCATTATTTAAAGTGGTGAATTTTGGGAGCGGGCCGAATTTCTTCAGTCGACGATCTCGCGGGCGACCTCTAGTATTATTATAAACGCATTAAACGCGTTTTTTTATGTATGTATGTTTGTTACTCTTTCACACTGAAACGGCTGAACAGATTTAGATGAAATTTGGTATAGAGGTAGCTTATACCTTGGAATAAAACATAGGCTACTTTTTATCCCAAGAATCGCAGGTGAAACCGCGGGGCGCAGCTAGTTTACTAATAAATTAGTAGGAGGCCTTCGTCTAGAAGTGGACGTCTTCTAGCTGATGATGACTTATGTAACGGCAAGTAGCAAGAAAACACTCAGATTGTTAGTGCTTGTTTATTCGGATATCGAAATGATCTAAAACTAGGTAGGTACCAAGCTGGCTGGCTGGCTTTATACACTTCCCCCCTTCAAAGCCTTGGCTGGCATGGCATGGCGTGACCCCTTACTGTCTCCCCAGACAGTGTAGGCTTGGCTGGATTGGTGGATTGACATGGCTTGCGTCACCTACGATGCGTTACACTATAATATAAAAAATTACTTATCCGACTAACCATTCACGGAATTTTATACTTAGTATATTGCCTGGATAAAGTGGCAACTTTTTTATTACATCAAATCGTCCTATTCACGTGATGTAGCAGACTAATAACTTATCCCACAGTAACTAAACCGGAGAACTTTAGTTCACGCACTAAACTTGATTTCCTGTTGTGAAAGGGCTAAAGTTTACAAAGCGTGACAATACGGAGCTTACAAGCACAGCTGGAACTTCGAACGTAAGTAACTACCTATTAGTTATTAACCAACTTAAAAAAAAGGATGTTTATTTATTTAATAATACAAATTACTATTAATAGAGGCATTCCCTAATTCAATATTAAAATCATTAATGTTATTAATTCAACACATACATGTACCTATGTAATATTATTGCATCTGCCTGGGAACTGCAATATTTACTTAAAGGATAATATATTAGGCATTCTAAACAAAATATATATAACACTAGATAGAGGTCGCCTGCGACTTCGTACACGTACGGAAAAAAATCCGCCCGCTCCCAAATAGTCGTATCTTCCGTATTTATGCTGGGTTAATATTCACCACTTTAAATCACCCCATCCAAAAAAAGACTAGTCATCCCTGTCCGAAAAATATTGTTTTTTTTAATGTACTATAATTTTTTTCGCTATAACTTCAAAAACAGAGAACTTTCCATACAATATTCCACCTCCTATTTAATCCTTAAATCATCGCTGTCAAAAATAATAATTTGAAGACAGCATTTTTTTTATTTCATATGGTCTACCCAAACACAAATTTTCAAGACTTACGGCCTTACTATAAAACGCCGCTCAAACCTTAGTCACTGTTTAAGATGCTCTGACAACTTCTCGCTGACGTAAAATGTCACGTGCGAGAACAAGACAGTCAAGTTTAAGCAGTGACTAAGTTTGAAAGGCGTTTTATAGTAAGACCGTAAAAGTTCAAAAACAAAGGAGTTTCATACATATGTTTTCCCCCTTTTTTTTGGTACACCTATACGCGTCAAGACAGACAAATACGCCCTCAAATTTCAAGTCTGTACGACCAACGGTTTAGGCTGTGCGTTGTCTGTCAGTCAGTCAGTCAGTCAGTCAATGAGTCGTTGAGTCAGGACAAATATTCTTATTAGATTTTATAAGTGTAAGTTTGAATATTTTGTATGTATGTATGTATGTTTGTATGTATGTCATCCAGGTAGTCGAAATTGAACTCGATAGTTAAAAAAAAAGTATTATTTTAAATATTAATGTTCACTAATAATTGTGGTAGAGATAAGAAAATATTTACCCTCTACGGCGTAGACGCTCTACGAGATTTGACTTCTTGTAACTACAACTCACGCAAGCTGTGTTAAAAGATTAAACCTGAAATTATGTATAAGTTTATACATAATTTCTAGTAAAGGCAATGAGCGCAGAATAAAAATTAATGCATGTGCCATTTTAGCCTAGTTCCTGCAAGGAATATGGGAAATTTGTGGGCACCTGCGTTTGGGAAAAGTTCTAAGCCTTTATTCAAAGTAGAATTACTGTTTTCCTCTTATAATCTCCGTGGCGATATGAAATAGAACCTAAATATTATTTACCTCTTATTTTCATAAGGATTATGAGTATTATTTTCATTTATTTTTCTCGTTATATCAAGGTACAAAAAGTTAGGAAAGCAGCTACAAAAATAAATACATACATACATACATTCGGACAGATGAAAGCAACATTTTCCAGGAGTTGCAGAAGCTTTGCTCGTTGCGCTCGCTCGAATAAATATTAGTTAAAATATAAACGACGTTTGATACTTACATTCTATTATTATTAACGGGATATTTACCGTGATTATGTTGTGAAATGAGCTCCCAATATTTCGGCGCAGTTGCATGCACCATGTCTAGTCTTGTGTTGAGTCTACTCGAGAACATGGTGCATGCAACTGCGCCGAAATATCGGGAGCTCATTTCACAACATAATCACGGTAAATATCCCGTTAATAATAATATAACTTTAGTAAAAAACCGTGATAGTTTAAAACAGTGTTTGATACTTAGTCCAAAAAATAACTAAACCATAATTTAAAGAGGCATACATTCTGGGTAATCTAGCGGTGACCTAATATTTAGTAGAGCTACGTGCCTTTGTGAAAAGGGAGCGTTATCTCTTCGGACCCTCCATTCCTCTTTCTGTAGAGGTTTAATTCCGCAACTTTAGATCCTTTTGTCGCTTTACATCTACGTAAGTACTTATCTATTTGAAAGGTCAGTACGTAGGTTGGTGTAATTTTGAAGACAGTTTAATGTATTTAAAAATGTAAACTAAGATACGTTTTTGAAATTTGATTTATAATTATCCCATTTGAGTATACCTTTTAGGGGTCGTTTAGGGGGTCTAGCCCCCCTTTTTTAGTAACTTTAAAACATACATTTACGCTGTTATATCTATTATAATTATAACTGTTTAAGGTTGCTTGTAAGAGATCGCTTTTAGCGATAAGGTTGCCATTTGTTACACTAGTATTTAAGTTATTAAATCCTTTGTGTGTATATGTTTTAGGCAAAAGAATAACTATCTATCTATAGTTTGGTCTCCGTCTCCGCTTTACTCAGACGTGAATTACAAGTATAGTTAATTATCTAGAAATATCCGAGCTCGTTTTACAGTATAATCACGGTAAATAGGTATCCCGTTATCTTAGAACCTGGGTATGTCCTAAAACTGCTTCCAGAACCACCGGAGGACGGGCATCTGCGTCCTCTCGGTTAACGGTGGTAACACTCTGCGATCCCCAAGCCTCCTGCCAAGCGTGGGGATTATGGCAACCCCTCCCTATTAAGGGGGTGGCCTTCGTCCAGTAGTGGACGTCTTATGGCTGGTGATGATGATGAATTTTAGAACCACTAACGAACAACTGAGATTTTGTAAATATTTCTTTTTATAATTTCGGGGGGTGGGTTGCAATCAGCTAGGCTCAGCAGCGCCAATTGAGCGTTGATCAATGATATTATAGTGGCGTTGATGCTATTTAGTTGTGGCCGTTTATTTTCTTGATTAGGTACTCTTTATTGTGTTTTTGATCCTATCGAGACCTTTGTTTGTTTTGCGTATATAGGATTTTTACTTATTTTTAATATAAAATATGATAATGATCTGGTGATAAGTTATCAGATTTCCTTTCATCATTAATTTTATCAGATTTGTTTATATACAAACTTATCTCGTTAATTCTTCATCGAACCAATATTCCTTGAAAACGAATTACCTATCTACTGAATTCATCGATTTTCGATTAGATAAAAGTAAACACTGCAGTTACTTATCATAATGTATATACCCCAATCACATCATTTGGTAAGTGTTTGGCTTCAGATCTTCTACAATGAGAGGTTTATTTTTTTTCGCCGTTTTGACGCTGGCTTACGCCAAGAGCATTGAGCAGAGTGAAACTCTCACTGCTTACGGGTCTATTGAGAGAGTGGCTATACCTTTGGCTGATGAGATCCGTAAGCAAGAGGAAGCCCTTCTTAAGCAGGATGCGTTGGAAAGAATAATTGGAGGTTCTGTTTCCGCTTTGGGGCAAATACCGTACCAGGTAAGTACATATTTTGTTATGTAGACGTAGAAATTAGCTCGCGCTTTAAAATAGATCTCGCTCGCACTTAAAAGCACTTATTAAATCAACTAACGTCTTTAAACTTTTACGTGATACAAAAATTAAGTGCGTGGTCCTGATCATGAGTTAGTAGGTATACTTACTACCTCATGATCAGCCTGAAGATGTTCACCTCTGAAAGAAGGCCTCCTCCCCTTAGACCGCTACACTGTACGACAACCTGCCATTTGCATCCACCGGTTGCCGCGACTTTCACAATGTTGATACGCTTGCCTCCTTACGTCAAAGTACGTAAGCCCCATAAAATCACTGTGCCCCTATTTATTGCATTATAAATTTAATTGAAACCGGTACAGTTGAAGAAGACATTATAAAGGTGCCGCAAAAATGTCATGTTAATCCAAACAAGGTTAGTGACTTAGGGTGATACTCCATGACGCTTGTTCGCAGCGGCAGATTCACATACCTACGTCATTGATACGATAAATTTAGAAGTAAAGTATAGATAAAATCAAATAATAGGTCTTTACTTATGAAATTGCCGTTCTTCAGTACTGGTCATTTCAAATAAAAAAAAAGTTTGGAATGGCTTTGTATTCTGATATCAAATTATTTTTTTCTTAATAACATGACATTATTTTTACAAACTCAGTCTTTTGTTTATTGATTAGCGTTGTATTTTCATTACATTTGAACATTTTTCGCCATAATGGATACTTTAAAAATTCGTGTAATTTTGGAATATGAGTTCCGTCGTAGCACCAACGCGACAAACATCAAAACACGCGGCACGTAACATCAAAAACGTTTACGGAGACTCTGTACAAACGAACGCACAACCCGTTATTGGTGATCCCGGTTCCGTTCTGAAAATGTTGACCTGAAAAATGAAGCTCGTGGTCGTCCAGAGACGTTGGTCAACAATGATGAATTAAAGGCGATTGTAGAAGCTGACGAAACTCAATCTACAGCTGAGCTAGCAGCAGCCTTTGATGTTAGCATCAAAACAATTTTGATCCATTTGCGACAAATAGGCAGGGTAAAAAAAACTTGATAGATGGGTGCCCCACGAACTTAACGATCGCCAGCGCAACGTACGCGTCGAGACCTGCCTCGCGCTGCAGCTGCAGCTGGGGTTGGAAACTCTCCCTCATCTGCCATACTCACCAGACCTTGCACCTACCGACTATTACTATTTCCAAAATTTAGACAACTTATTAGTGGGTAAAAAATTCAATTCCCGAGAGGCAGTACAAAATGCCTTTGAAGAGTTTGTTGCCCCGTCCAGCAAATTTTTACAAGAACGGCATCAATAAACTGCCAATTCGTTGGCAAAGATGCGTCGATTGCATGGGTGATTACTTTGAAAAACAGAAATAAAAAAGTTTAAAAAAATAAGTACTTTCACTTATTCCATACAAAACGGCAACTTCATAGGTAAAGACCTAATATAAAAAATCAAATACAATATACATATACCCAACCCACAACTCACAAACAAAAAAGAAAGAAAAAATACAAATGAACGTCCTTTGTTTTCACGAAAATTTGGATTTGGATAGTTCATTTAAAATAAAAATGTTATATTAAAAAAAAAAAAAGGACGATTTCAGGGGGGGGGGGGGGTGAGTGGGTGGAATGTTGTATGGAAAGTTCTTTGTTTTTGAAGTTATAGTGATGAAAATTTATATTAGGGCAGTTCATTCAAAAGAAGGAAAGTTAGGGGGAGGGGAGTTGGTAGAGTCGGTAGAGTTGGTAGAGTTGGTAGAGTCGGTAGGGTCGGTAGGGTCGGTAGAGTCGGTAGGGTCGGTAGAGTCGGTAGAGTCGGGAGAGTTGGGGGAGTAGAGTGGGGGGGCATAAAAATAGCTCGGGATGATTTAAAGTGTTCAGTTAACACAAGGAACGTTTTTTAATGCAATGGTGTGATGTGACTAGACGAGCGATTAGCAACATGTTCGCCTGGTGGCTGGTGGTAAGCATCACACCCATAACAGTTGCAGTGCCAGTATTGCTAACTTGCGAACAAAACCCTGCGCCGCACTGATATTAGATTTTAAATCTCTGCATACCAGGTTGTTTCCCTTGCCCTTCAAACCGAAACAGTGTAATGCTTGCATCAGTTGCCCACTATAGTTACTGCTTGGGGGTTGAATAACTGTCACTGCTAAGTATTTATTTATTTTTCATCACACTTGCTCGTAAAGTGGATCTTATTGTATCGGTTTTAGGCTCATAATCCAAGCTATTACGCACGTGTGCTTTTTACTTTACATTACGGCACGTGTGCTATAATAGGTATAACCCGGTAAAGTCAAGTTTGTACGTGACTGCAATTAGACGTATACGAAGCACTCTTAATATATCCGGGTAATACTTACAGTTTTTTTGTAATACTAACAAAGAGTTCTTATGCCGCTGAAGTAAATGTCAACCTGCGCGCGCATTGCTGGTTTGGGCGCCATTTTCCGCAAATGTTTGTTGACATTTTCTCTGTGTGGTTGATTATTATCAAAAAAAGTTTGTTTTTTCTCGCAAGTGTGATGAAAACAGTCGTATGAAACTCTTGTGCTATGTTTCAATACACTTTCGGCTTCCTTATCGCGCTCGCCTGCGGCTCGCGCGCATAATGCCGCCTCTAGTGTAATGACCAACATAGCACTCTTGTATCATAATGTACTATTACAGGCTGGCGTGCTTGCCAACTACACCGGGACAACCCGCATGGGATTCTGTGGTGGTTCTCTAGTCTCAGATACAAAAGTCGTGTACGCTGCGCGTTGCTGGTTCGACGGCGTCAATCGCGGGATCGCCGCTGAGGTTGTTCTGGGATCCACCACAATATTCTTCGGCGGCCTCAGGCAGTGCACCGACGATGTTGTCATCCACCCTCAGTGGGAAACAATGACTGGCAGTAACGACGTTGCTGTGATCACTTTGAAGAGCCCTGTCGAGTTTTCTGGTAAGTTTATGCAATGTGATGAAAGACGGGGAGAGACGCTCTCCTGGTTTACCTGGTGTACTGTTATGGACAGTGGTGATGCTTTTTTAATCACGTCTGTATACACAGGTATTACACATTAGTATAAGCGTAACCGTGCTTTGACTCGTGCGTGCCCTTGAAATCAATACCTACTGTCGTCGGTAAGAACGATAGTCGCGCGGCGTCGCTGTTTTATGTGTAAATAAATTGATAGTTTTTTTGTTGTTGAACCCTGCTGTATATTGAAATGCTGTGAATGCTGTTGAATGCTGTATATTGATATGTTGTGTTTAATTGTCTGAATTTCTTGCGTGTTTTATGTTTTTGTCACAAATAAAGTTTTTTGTATTTCTATTTCTATTTTCTATTCCTTTTCTTTTGTGGTTATTGTTTGTCTAACAAAGTACTTACCCATGGTATGTCCTATGCTTCTGTTCTTCCACAACACAAATGATTAAGTGCTGATTAGTAATTATTAGTGTGTTAGTTATTCCATTAAACAAATGCGAAACAAGTAACTTTAAAAAAAAAACAACCGACTTCAAATTAATATGGGAGAGTATGAGATGTGAGAATCCTCGGGAGTATGCCCTTTCAAATAAAAAAAGCATTTTCAAAATCCGTCCACAATTGACGGAGAAATCGGTGAACATACTTACATTAAAAAAAAAACATACATACCGTTCCAACATAGAACCTCCTCCTTTTTTGAAATCGGTTTGTAAATGAGAATCAAGTATCAACAGCGCCGTCTATCATTTGGCTGTAGAACTACGCTCTGACAGCTGTCAGAAAACTTCCCATTATTGCGACACCCAAGATGAATTAAAATGTAAACATGTAAAACACTGTTTTAAACAGTCACGGTTGCTCATTAAATTACTGTGATTATTTACGGGATATTTACCGTGATTATGTTGTGAATCGAGCTACCGATATTTCGGCGCATTTGCATGCGCAACCGCAAACTTGCGCTGAAATATCGGGAGCTCGAATGTGTTCAGTATTGGAAATAGATAACGCTGTTAAAATTAAGCTAACTTAAAAAAGTAGTGGTGTATAATTACGGTATATATATGCCAATATTATAGGTAATTTATAATATAAAAAAATATATATGAAATTCAATTACAATTTGCATTAATTTTTCCAAATTATTAATATTTTTATTTGAATAAATATTAGATTTTTTATAATTATTATTATTTTATCGGTTCCAAAATGAATAATAAGATTTGGATAATAATAAAAAATATAATTATATATGAAGCTATTCTTGTAAATAATCAAAGACTTTTATTGTAAAAAGTAGATTTAAATATACTTAATAAAATAAATATTACTGTACCCAACTCATTTAATTTTGTTCTGTTTCAGATACTGTTGCTCCTATTGTAAAAGTATATAAGTATTGTATCAGCTATCTAGTTTCCATATTACAAGCTTTGCTTAGTTTGGGGCTAGATGGCGCTGTGTGAAAAAATGTCCTGCGATATTTTATTTTTATTGCCCTGCCCTCCGGTTCCCAGCTCGACGAACTCTTCGTTGGTGAAGTGGTTCTTGTCTCTGGTTATGGCAAAACTGGTGACAGTAAGTTCCAAAGTTTTTTTTTTCTTAGTTCTTGGCATCGCACGTTGTGCATTCTGCCAGTGTCAAGTTTATGAATGTTCAAGTTTTTATATTAAAATCAAGTCAAATAGTCAAATATGTCGTTAAGTTAGTCACACGAAATTAGTCAAAGTCGAGTCCAAGCCATGCCCTAGTAAAGTAGTGGCGACTTTACTATGAGCTTCTACGGAGTTTTGAAAACAACACGAAAAGACATGTTTCACCACTTTATATCATTTGCCCACACTCGTGCATGTAATTCAACACTCAATGAATAAAACACCACCATTTTAAATTATTAATTCGCGAAAAAACACAAGATTAATAAAATAATAAAATGCAACGACATTATTTTTCCGTGTTCCCGCCAAAACTCCTCCAAAGTTTGTTATCGTGAAAACCTATAAATTAGCTTTCTGTTTTAATTAGTCTATCAATAAGTTACTGTAGCCAAAGAAATGTAGGTATTCTACAAAAATCGTCTTTGCTAGTGTTGTAACAAAATGATATACTAGATGTACCAGAAAGAGTAGGAAAAAAAAATAAGGGAGCTACTTTTTATGCAAACTCTTCAAAATGACGTATAGCTTGGCAACACTGAATAATGTTTTGTATTGAAAACTTTTAGTTCCATTTTATTAAAGGCATGTGGGATTTTGGCCTAGTTCATACAAGGAGGTATGGGTTTTTTTTACCACTGGGCCATCTGCCTATGGGAAATGTCCTAAGCCTTTTGTACTCTTTCTGGTAGGTACAGCTGTACCGACATACATTTTTGCAAAAAAAAAATTACCAACTCCGAAGCGCAGTTTCGTTTACTTGGACGACATATTATTTTTCCAGCTATTTTGATTTAAAACCAAACTAATGAATCGATTTTAATGAAATTTAAATCGTTTTAAAATTATAAAAATAATCCCTTCAAATAAAATTATTTTCCAAACAGTGTTTATAGCTAAATGACTGAGTTCTGAGGTAACAAACTACTCGTAAGAACGTCCTCCTTTTTTGAAGTCCGCTAAAAATGAAACTCAAATCTGCTATAACTGAACTTTTCAGGGGAAGAAATTACCATACAGCAGAACTTACATCACTTGAACATGAGCGTTATCACCAACGCTGAGTGCAGGAGATTCTACCACTTTAGCATTGTCCACTCGACTCTCTGCGCCCAGGGACCATATCGAACCAGCATCTGCGACGGTGACGCGGGCGGCCCTGTCGCTGCTACCAGGAACGGACAACCGGTCTTGGTAAAATCTCACGAGTCTCATCAGTCTCACCAACTTATCTGTGCAGATGAGCGCGGAAGCCCAACATTGTGAATTTGAACAAAACGGACAGCTGCCTGTTGTTGTTTTTTAGTTCTTTCATTTGACCAACGGAACAAATAAGTTGGTAGCTCTGTAATGTAGTTTTATTTTAAACTTTTTTTGTTCATTTTGGTATTGCGCTTTGAACATTCTGCCAGTGTCAAATATACAAGGAGCTATTTAATCGGCTAGGAAGCGGTCGTGAGCATGTTGTATACAAGATAACAAGCAACTTTTGTTTCTACAACTTTAGAAAATTTACGAAAAAAATAACTGCTGTTCCATACAAAATGTTCATGGATCTTGTGATAAAGTGTATGGAACAGCTGTGTTTTTTTTTTCGTCAATTTTTAAAAATCATTTAGCATAAGTTGTTTGTTATCTTGTATACAACATCCTCACAATCGCTTCCTAACCAATTAAATAGCACCATGTATAAATGCATTACTTCAAGATTTTATATCATACTATAGCTGACCCGCGCCGGCTTCGCACAGGGGTAACTATTTTAAACCGACTTCAAAAAAAGGAGGTTATCAATTGCCCGCAGTTCCACCTACGTGATGACAAAACGACGAAGACGATAATAAAAAATTGCCTATATGATATTCCGGGAGATAAACTATCTCTATTCCGAGTTTCATTAAAATCCGTTCAGCCATTTTGGCACGAAGAGGTAACAAACACACACCAATACATTTTCACATTTATAATATTAGTGTTATAGCCTGACCTTCAGATATTGTCACTCCATCGAATCCCAGGGCGTCCTGTACTAAGCTTTCGTATTTATAATATTATAGTGTGGATATATCTTCAAATACCAATTTTCATCACTATGCCTTAAATAACAAAGACCTTTTCGTGTAAAGTTTCATCCCCCGTTTCGCATTCTTAAATCATCCCTGTCATAAAATATCATATTTCATTTTGAATGGACTACCCAAATACCAATTTTTATCACTATAACTTCAAGAACAAAGAACTTCCATAGAAAGTTTAATCCCCCCCCTTAATTCAGCCCTGTCGCAAAATCCGTTCTTAGCTGACTTCTCCTACCTATATACTACCTACCTGCAAAATTTCAGCTTCAGGGATCAAGAAGTTTTCGAGATTTCGTGTTTAGTCGGTGTATGTGTAGTGTATGTTGTGTGTGTGTGTGTGTGTGTGTGTGTGTGTGTGTGTGTGTGTGTGCGCGTGTGTGTGTATGTGTGTGTGTGTGTGTGTGTATGTATCTGTAGTGTATGTTGTGTGTGTGCGTGGGTGTGAGTGTGATTTTCGCTTTTATATATACAATATGTAACAAAAAGGTTCAACAATACTGAAGGGTATGTTTGTACTCTTCATTATGAACAACTTTTACATAGTAAAAGTTGTTTAGTTCAGTTGGGCCAACCCTGAAATCGCGCAAAGAAAATCAGCTGTTCCATACAAAAAGCTCATTGATCTAATGTATGGAATAGCTGTATGCTTATAAGTTGCTTATTTTTGATCAGATTTTCATTTTCTTTTCATTAATCTGCTATATTTATGAGCCACATTTTAAAAGGACAATAAAAAAGAACATTCATCTAGCCTTATTTTATTTACGTTGACGCCCATAACAAAAAAACTGTCGGTTTTAAAATCGGTTTAAAACTAAAATAAGTGTGTATTTGTTTTTTCAGGTTGGTATCATCTCCTTCGGCTCGCCCTTTTTTAGCTGCAGTAGTGGGACCTACCCAGCTGGCTGCGCTCGGGTCACTTCATTCCTGGACTTTATCGCCCAACACCTGTAAACGTTGACTTAAGGGCTGTTTTAAAAAACTCTGCAGTTTAGCAGTTTTTTGACGGTTTTTATGAGTTTGTGTTTTCCCAAAAAATATATTTGTATCTATAAGATGTGAGAAGTGAACTAACGCTTTTGTAATCTTCCTATAAATGTTAGATAAGAAAAAATAATACAAAACACCTCTATTTTTATACATTATAACAGTTTTAATCATGAAATTTTTATAAATTTAGCATGAACATTTACTCACTTGTAAATAATATAGTCTGTCACGAACTAACGCTCTTAGTTTTGAAATAGTTATTTTCATCACACTTGCTCGTAAAGTGGATCTTATTACATCGGTTTTAGGCTCATAATCTGTTTTCTCGCAAATGTGTTTAAAAACGTTGTATGGCACACGTGCGGAATTGTTTTTTTACAAACTCGTGACTGGGGGTTTACCAAAAAATATGTACCACGTGACGAACCGGAGTTGTTTTTGTGTTATATCAATTTTGTTGTATTTTCTTATCTTATTTGATAAAATATCCTTTTTTTAAATATATATAACAGTAATATGAATAACACCGTGATAATCTTAATTTTTGTGTAACATTTCGCAGAAACACGCTCCGGTTAGTCACAAAAGAAAGAATTAATTAAAATAATAGTTGTTTTGTCATTGTATTATTATTATTTAGTAATTAACCTTCAAAATACAATGTCTAAACATAAATAAATCACTATAATTATTGAATAGCAATCATTTGTCTTTCGAGATCGTCACAGTAGAAACTTTTGACCTTAAACACTTTACATTTCTAGTACTTTTAACGACATTGAACTTTTAGAGTTAATAAATAATAAAAATATGTAACATCAGTGTCATAAATTAACAAATAACTAAATATTTCTTAAATAGGATTCGTTTTTGTCTCTGTAAAAGTATGGGATAGTGACAATCTAGAATTCTTAAGTGACACACTGGAAAAGGTAAGCTAAGGTTACACTGAAAGAACTAAGCTAAAACGACGGCTTAGTACACCCTAAGCTGATAACTCTGTTTATTCCAAATTTTATCTTAATCGGTTCAGCCATTCCGAAGATTAGCGGTGATTTATAATATAATATTAATAGATTTATTTTAATTTTATTTCTAGTCATCTATTAAATGTAGTCCCAGCTCCCAGCCAAGTAGTTCCGGAGCGTCACAAAATGATTCCGGCTATACAATACGTGACGAACCTGATGTGACGTATTAATATCAACCAACAATAGTTTATAAAAAAACGTGTGATTGTGTTACGGCAAATAGCTTTATAAAATCCCGTCACTATCTGGAATTCAAATTCTGAACCACCGCAACACGCCTGAGGTTTGCTTAAAAATAACAGTTATACTACAGACAAGATTAAAATTACTAGAAATTAAAAATAGCCTTATTTTAGGGTAATATTTCGTTGAAGTATGAGAAAACGTATCGGGACTATTGCCGGAATTCCGGTTCTACCATATTCCTAGGATATCAATTAAACAGAATTTTGAGGTATTTTAAGCCCAATTACGACGATATAGAGCTCTAAATCGTATTTACTGTCAGAATGCTTAACTGAGACATAATTATTTGATAGAGCTAAATCCAAAATTCTGTTATTTATATTCGACAATGAATGTACTTACTTAATAATCACTGCCGAGGTTAGTATATTTGCGCCGTTTGTGTTGCTCCGCCGAATTTGCCGCCGTACCAGGTCTACCCTGTGTCTCAGGAAGATGAGACGGTGCCAAAGTATCGACACAAGTTGCGTCCCATACAAGCGGCCGCCCCAACTTCCATGGCACAAGCAACGCATGCATGGAATCCAATCTAATCCCTGCGTGCCCAGCTTCGTTACTAAAACGAAGCTGGGCATGCAGGGCGTGAACTATGTATCCTTCCGTCTATGTATTTACTTCTGAAATGAGGCCATTTTTAGTTTCAATACTTTACTTATAGTGAAGTACGGTCGACCGGACCGGACCTTCGGATGGGTGATCGTGAGTGGCATTTATTTCTGAGCGCTACCGTGGGTTGGATGTCACGTTAAATTATTGGTCCCGGTTGTTTGTTCCAGTTTCTATAACAACAACCGTCAGCCATGTCAGAGGCCTTCGGGCGGCACACTAACTCTGACACTAGGGCTGGCCACTCGGCCTATACGAACTTACTTACTTACTTTTATAGTGATGGTCGAAATATCCGAGCTCGTTTTACAGTATTAACTATTATAGGTAAGGTACCGTAATTTTTATAATTGTATCTTTTATAGTTGTCAAATAATTTAAATTGTTTTAAAGATTTTAAAGATTGTTTAAATTGTTTGAGATGGTTCCCTAAAGATAGTCTAAATATCCGAGCTTGTTTTACAGTATAACTACAGTACATATCCCAGTGTACGGTACCTACTTAGTTAAGATTAGGTAGGTAGGTTAACCTACCTATTTTTATTTTTAAATATTGATTACTTATCATCAGATCTGATTAATATTTTATTTAAGGACTATAGACTTAGAACTTATGAATGATGATAATAAACTTATCTCTTTAATTCTTCGTCGAACCAATATTCCTTGAAAACTAATTAAATACTGAATTTGTTGATGTGCGATAAGATAAAACTAAATAGTGCAGTACTTATATAAGTAACCCATTAATATAAGTAACCCATTCATACATCAGTTGGTAAGGGTTTGGCTTCGAATCGTTTACAATGAGAAGTTTAATTTTTTTGGCCGTTGTGACGCTGGCTTATGCCAAGAGCATTGAGCAGAGTGAAACTCTCACTGCTTACGGGGTAATTGAGAGAGTGGCTATACCTTTGGCTGATGAGATCCGTAAGCAAGAAGAAGCCTTTCTTAAGAAGGGTGCGCCGGAAAGAATAGCTGGAGGCTCTGTTACCGCTTTGGGGCAATTACCGTACCAGGTAAGTACATATTTTGTTATTTATAGGCATAAATTGGCTCTTGCTTTAAAATAGATCTCGCTCGCACTTAAAATCACTGCTCAAATTAACTAAAGTCTTTTAACTTTTACGCGATACAAAAATTAAGTGCGTGGTACCTACTACCTAATATCATATAGCTATAAGTGGCAATTTTAAGTATCTCAGTCCCATACAATCACTGTACCTATTTATTGAGTTATGAAAAATTGTAATCGGTAAAGTTGCTTATAAAGACAATATAAAGGCACCTACCCTAAAAATGACAAGTTGTGTGGTTGATCCAAACCAAAGATAATATGTATTATTATATCCAAATAAAGTCAGGAGTTAGGGTTCGATACTCCACGACCCTGGGTCGGAGCTTGTTGGTAGATTCACATACCTATCTACGCCATTAAATCTTTTCTCCGGACATAATATTATACAGGCTTACTCACGAACTTTTCCTACACCGAAGCTAGTGGATGAATTATAAAATCTATACGCAAGTTCCATTATAGAACACTTGATAGTGGTGGGCCCAAGATCGAATCCGTGAAACCCTTATGATCACAAGGAACGTCTATTTTTAATGCCACCGTGTGTGTCACACCTGCCCAAAACAGTAGCAATGCTAGAATCACAAACTTGCGAACAAAATTCCGCGCCGCACTGCAAATCACTCGTCACCCTGAGATATTAGATGTCAAATCTCTGCATGCCCAATTATTTCGCTGCTAACCCTTCAAACCGAAACACAGTAATGATTGCCCACTACAGTTAAATACTTGGCGGTTGAATAACTGTCTTCTCACACAACCATGGCTAAGTATTTTTTATGTTACAGGCTGGCGTGCTTGCCAACTACACCGGGACTTTTCGCATGGGATTCTGTGGTGGTTCTCTAGTCTCAGCTACCAAGGTCTTGTACGCTGCGCACTGCTGGTTCGACGGCGTGTACCACGGGACCGCCGCTGAGGTTGTTCTGGGATCCACCACAATGTTCTTCGGCGGCCTCAGGCTACGCACTGACGATGTTGTCATCCACCCTCAGTGGGATCCTTTCCATATCAGTAACGATGTTGCTGTGATCACTTTGAGGAGCCCCGTCCAGTTTTCAAGTAAGTTTATGCAATGTGAGGAGTGATAGGGTGAGACGTTCACCTGGCATCACGCAGACGTGATGCTGGCCACCAGGTGAACGTCTCACCCTACGTTTCGTACTATTAGGCAGACCTAATAGTAGCGAACTTGCGAACAAAAGCCTGCGTTGCATTGCACTGCGATCGTCACCCTGCGATATTAGATGTCAAATCTCTTCAAGTTACTATTGTAATTTACTTATTGGTACTTTTACAGAACGTGATTATAGGGTTCCTCGGCACACTATATATAATGCGATATATGCCCAGGCATCTGAAACCGCGTCTGGTTTGGGCCCTGCAATGTAGGATTTTCTTAGTGCAGGACCCACAATCAAGCCGTTTTTTTTTGCTTTGGCAATTTTAAAATGTTGCTTATTGGATAAAATTATATAGGTATTACGGCTTAGGCGCAACAAATCCACTGAAAAACTTGACGAAAGGGAGGAAGTGCGATATTGTTTCAAAAATGTTATATTTTAAAAGTAGTTATAAATTTAAAATAAAACATATTTTTTTTAGCCCATTCAATTTTGTTCTGTTTCAGACACCGTTGCTCCTATTGCCCTGCCCTCCGGTTCCCAGGTTGACGAACTCTTCGTTGATGAAGTAGTTCTTGCCTCTGGTTATGGCAGAACTGGGGACAGTAAGTGCCCTAAGTATAAAAAGTTTCTTATCCTGAAAACCTACAGCTTTCTGTTTTCATTAGGCTGTTGGTTTTCCAATTCCAATATAAAAAATAAATAAATAAAAAACTACTCCTAAACGTAATTTCGTTTACTTGGTTGACATTTGTTTTTATTTTAAAACCAAATTTCATCATCGATATTTAATGAGACCAATTTAAAAGTATAAACTTTTATTTAAAAAAAAACCTAATCGTTATATTAATGACGGAGATCTGAGGTAACAAACTTAAATTATAACACAATTGAATTGAGAACGACTGCCTTTTTTGAATTCGGGTAAAAAATGATAAACAATTGTTATGATTTCAGCGGATGCTGATGAAATCTCCATGCAGCAGACCTTGAGTCACGTGAACTTGAGCGTCATCACCAACGATGAATGCAGGAATTACTACCGATTCAACGTCATCAACTCGACTCTCTGCGCCAGCGGACCCCGTGGAACCAGCACCTGCGGCGGCGACTCGGGCGGCCCACTCGCTGCTACCAGGAACAGACAGCCGCTCTTGGTAAAATCTCTATAGTCTCACCAACTTATCTGTGCATGTGAGCCAACATCGTAATTTATGAACAAACCAAAAAAAAAAAATGTTTTAGTTCTTCCATATAATTGGTTTCTTCCATTTTTAACAGAACAATTAAGTTGATGGCTCTGTAATTGTCTGTCGGTTTATTTAACTTTTTTTCTTCATTTTGCATTATATATTCATCCTTGCACTTTGTACATTATGCCAGTGTAATATACGCAAAATGCATTTTTTCAAGATTTCATAATCTCATATTTCAGAATCAAGTCAAATATGTTATAAAATCACAGACAGGCATATACATTTTGTCACAGTCGAGTCCAAGTCATGTGTGACGTCACACTTATTTGCTCAGTCTGCTAACACCCGCCACGCGTAACTGTCATTCAAACTTACATATTAGACGTACAATTTTTTATGTATTTACCAAGTAAAAGTAAAAATTAAATTAGTTGCTCTGCTTCTTTATGTAAAAATTACCGAGGGAAAAACTCAGATGACATGATTGGCATCTCATTTCATTCTCAAGTAATTTTATTTGTTTATTTAGTGATCTGTTCAACAAAATTTAAAAACGATACATCTAGCGTGATATTAAGAAATTAAGTTTTAATTCAGCTAAGTGTTAGTTCACTAGGTCGATTATCAAAAACTTTTCCTAAATACCGTTAGATGGAAGTACAATTTGCCACTCCTCCCGCGAACCTTCACCTCTCCGCATAGTCACGCGTCTTCTAAAGGAAAAATCCTTTGATCACATCTCTGCTTGTATTAATATGTGGTCCAAGTCCCTAGTTAATGTTAGATCAAAACATTTTTTTAGTATGGGATATCAATTTGCTAGACGCTTTACAAAGTTACGTCGTCTGCATGAGCTATCAAAAAGCGATGAACGTAATGGGAAGTTTTCTGACAGCTGTCAAAACGTAGTCCTACAGCCAAAAGATAGACGGCACTGGCGAGATATAGCCCACTTTTATTCGCATTTTTCTTGTGTAAAAGCAGTTCACTCACCTTCACTGCTTCACTTTACAGTTTGCGATCGTTGGTAAAGTGCTTTTCCAAGTTTTCTTCCATTATTTTGTTGAAATTATGATAAATTATTATTGTTACGTTACGTTATTGTTATTATTTTTTGTTCATAGTAATTTTTATTTTTATTGATAGTATTTAATTATTTAATTGGCAAGGCACACTTACAGCACAATTTGTGTGGAATAACAAAAGCCTAAGAAATACTATGGGCAAGTAGTTTGTTTTGTTTTAATACAATTTGTGATACAATTTGTTTGTTTTAATACAATGCATTGACATCGACATGACTTTACTGCGTTCCCGCCAAAACTCTTATTTTTACCCGCAATAATTGTATATAACCCGCAAGCAACAAGCTTTACCTTAATTCAACGAAACAGAACACCTTAAAAAATCCGAACTTATAAGACAGCCATGTGAAATAATCACAGAAAAGCGAAAGCCCTACTTCTCTTCAGTAGAAACAATAATGAATAATCAAGGTCCAATTTAAGAACAATTTTTCAAGAACCACCTTTTTAAAGCGGCTTAAAACTAAAACCCGCCTGGTGAAACATGTCTCATCGTGCTGTCTTCAAAACTCCGAAAAAGCTTGTAGTAAAGTTGGCACTACTTTAATATGGCATTAAAGATCAACTTATGACGCAGGACCGGGCAGTATGGCCTTAATACGGCTTTAGCCTGCTCTACGGGCAAAATAACAAAAATACGCCCACCACCACTATATTACATCATCAACCAAATCAAATCACCATTGTAATACATCTTTAGCTACCAATGAAATTATTTTATTTATTTTAAAAAAACAGAGAAATTATGTCGTATCAGCGCGAGGTACCGTTCTTGACGATTGTTATATTTGACATTAAATCGGTATAATTCGATAAAATTCGGTATATTCCCAAATTCGTCTAAGTAAATCTGCTATACCGACACGTCAAATTGCAGCGCGAGTACTTACCGTTCATGACCATCGTCATATTTGACATGAGCAGCAGTTTTTTTTCGTGTTTTCAGGGTTGGTTCTCTAATAGTAAAAGTTGTTTATAATGGATGACTACAAGTTATAATAAGTCGGATTTTATAACTGATCTAAATTCGCGTCAGTTTTAAATGTGTTTTCTAAACTGCTGCAAATAAATTTGAAATATAATTAGATCTATACAAAACAACCCCTTAAATATTATAATGTACAGAATTTAAACCAAAGGCCGATAGAAAAATGGCCAGAATGCTGGTGGCATTGCCACTTTGAATGGCAATGCTAAGTTTTTGGCCAAAATACACAATTTTAAGATGCTTCCCTTTCTTGGATTCTTGGATCCGTTTTAGATCTTCGAACCGGTTCACTAGAGAACGTGTATTTGTTTTTCCAGGTTGGTATTGTCTCTTTCGGCTGGCCTTGGGGCTGCACTATGGGCGCTCCAGCTGGCTTCGCCCGAGTCACCTCCTTCGTGGACTTCATCACCCAACACTTGTAAATTTTGACTTTAGATGCTGATCAGTTATAATCTGGTTATAATATGGTGACGGCTTTGAAATAAAGAGAAAAATGTTTTTTACACAGTTAATTAAATTATGTGTTTTTATGAATGCTTTATATGTATTTATAAAGTTTTAATCTATATGTTAGAAATTCGCTAGCTGGCAGGATACGTGCGCAACTACTTGCAACTACTTGGGTAAATGCTTCGAGGATACATGAATTAATGTAATGTATAGAGCATTAATGATATCTCACCGGACGCCCAATGCGCAGTGTAGACAGGAGAGCTGATTTACAGCTGTATATTGTTGTATTGATCACCATCATCTTCAACCCGGAGACGCCCACTGCTGAACGATAGGCTCCCCTTTAGACCGCCACACTGTTATATTGATACACTTGTGAAATATAGAGATGGGCACAGCAAAGCACGATACCCATGCTGGGTAACTATGAATTACTTTTTGGAAGTGATCATTATAATCTTAACCTAGGTATAGAACGCCTGCCCTGCTTGTAATCGGGTAACATTGCGTTGTTCTCACCCGTGCCTAATGGCCGCACTCGGAAACCTACGCTCTACATATACTTTGGTACAACTTATTTGTGTGCTTGAAGGATAGGTAAACGATTTCATTCTACCAGAATGCAAAGTACGTAAGTCGGGCGATCCATTAGGAATTCATTCAGTTTTAAGACCTGGGTATGGGTTAATTCTAAAACTGCAACCAAAACTACCGGGCAGCAGCGTTCTCTCCGTTAACGGGTGGTGGTTCTGCGATCCCCAAGCTGCCTGCCGAGCGTGGGGATTATAGCAATACTTCCCTATTAAAGGAGATGCCTTCGTCCAGGTGTGGACGTTTTCTGGCCGATGGGTGGGGGTGAAGAATTCATCATGGAGACTCGTGGTACTAACAGTAAGGGTGGTTTGAAAAAATAAAAAACAAAAAGTTTCTTTACTTAGGATTCATACTATTTAAAGCTCTACTATCAGTATGAGTCTTTGCTCTCTTCGGACAAGTCATTGGAATAGATTGGTAGAAATCTAGTGCGCGTGGCCACCTAGTTATTTCTTGCTCCCACACTTTGTGCTGCCACAAAAAAACTTATCCCAAAATCTTGGGTAAAGGTTTACGACATTACCCATACGTAGGTAGCCTAATCATACCTCCTTGCCTCCTTGTATCAACTTGGGCAAAATGTCATATGGCCTTAGTAGTCCCTTTAAAGTACCTTACGTCAAATGTATTTTTTATAATTAACATTAAATACAATTATCAAAATGAACTATTATGTGTATCATATTTGTATATAGAGATACCGAAAGAATAATAATCCTGGTGCATAATATCATTTCAAAACTTACAAATACAAATACTTTATTGTCTTAGAAATGGGTCATTAAACGTGAATATTACATTACACTATATAATTTACAAAACAATAATAATGACTATAAACACCTAAGAACTAAAAAGAATACGACAAAATATAAATTCAAATATAATTTTATTAAACGTTATATTTACACAGGAAATACATGATTACACAGAGGAAGTACATTATGATACAAGTGTGCTGTGTTGGTCATTACAGTCGAGGTGGTAGTTTCTGATAAGGATATAAGGGATGGACGATAAGTAAGTCGATAGTGTAATGACTTTATTTTATTAGATTTTTATAGGCATACACATTTTAAACCGCAATCAGTAATTGTATGTTAGGATACGATGGGGCTGATATAGACGGATAGTCTTAGAGTCCCAGATAAAAAACGCAATTTCGCGCATAATATATTTACATTTAAACGGAAAACTGGCTCTGCGAACATCTTCAACATATTTATTTTTATTTTCACTGTTTTTAAATGATTCTTTACTGAAATGGATGGAGCATATCGTAGAAGTTTTTTTTAATCCAAGTTTGGCGTCCTTAGGCTTCAATCCATTTACGCTATGTTTCAGGATCATTCGGGAATCTAAAATGATAAAAATATAGTTATTATATAGATAAGTGCTAGAACATTGAATAAGTATGGAGGAGGGGGTAGAAACCTTGAAGGGGAAGTTGCGGAAACCCCAACAGAGATATGTATTTTGTAAACTCTTACCTAACTTTCCCAAAACATTGCTTAACAAAAAAATGAAGTGGCGACTGCTGACGTTACCACAAAATGGCGGCAATTACGTTTCATTTCACAAGTTGGCACAAATCAGTAAAACTTAGTCCGCCTAATATTATATCAGTCTAAATGAAATAAACATACAGGAAGAAACTGAAGTCCTTAATGTAAATAATGGAGTTTTAGTGTATAAACAACAAAAATTAACCAAAACAGTAACTTATTTTAACTTTCTGCGATTTACGACATTTGCTCAATTTGGTAGAGAGTAAAACGAAACGTTCAATTTGCGTTATTCTGGTAAAAAAAACTGTCAAACACTATGGTAATTTTCTCATTTTGAAATAATTATTTTACTAAAAGTATTTTTTTGCGCAACTTGAAACTTTGCAAAAAGCTTCTACTAAGCAACTACGTAGTAATGTTATCATTAATCACTACAAAACCGATTGCAAAGGGCGAATTTTTTGCTTAGAACCAAAACAGTACAGAAATGTAATATGAAATCTCATTATTGCACAGTTATTCATTATTGCACTGTTTTTAATTTTTTATTTAGATATAAATTTATCACAGGTTTAATGTGGCAAATTTTGGAGGTTTTAGTTGACAGTACTAAAGTAACTAAAGTATTGCTGTCCTTAGCTAACACGTCTGGTAAAAAAGTGACAGCGATATTTTAATTAGTTTAGATCTGTCAACTAAAGCCTTCAAAATTGACCACAATGTATCCCATTAAGTTTAATATAAAATGTATGCATTAGATCAAAAAGATACTGGCTGAAAATAAAAATCGGCGGAATAAAACCGACTTTTTGTACCATTGTAAAACTTTGATACTTCATATATAGCAAGAAAAGTAAAAATATATATGGAAATAGCCATATGAATTCGACTCCAGAATTGCCAGAAAGTAAATGAAATTGTTAATAATGCAAATGAAATTGTTAATAACCTTTTGCCGCAAAAGTCGCGGGATAAATTTTCACAAGCTTATGAACATTTTATTATTAAATAGAGGACGAAAGACGTGGAAAAACACTGTCCAAAAGTGTGTTGTTATATTTTATCACGCATATTAGATTACGCACATTGCTAAAGCGATGTTCACTAATGTTAATTTAGTGCCCTCGCATGCGCTCGGGCCCCAACATAACACTCGTGCATTTAATAACTCATTTTGCGCTCGGTGCAGCAATCTACTATTATTTGCACCACAGAGATTTGCATACATCACTTCTATGGCGATAAATATCTAAGCCGGACGAGCACATTAACGGAATTGTTATCTATTCATTATCAATCATCGATCAATTATCTATTAGGTTTTCCCAACAGCAAAATTTACGCGGCACGGATGAAATCGGTAGTGCAGAACGTTAATAGACAGTTCTTATATTTATTTATAGGTAGAAGAGGTAGTTACCTATATGGGGCAAAAATATTTCTTGATTAGGATTTCAGTTAATTAGGAAAAAAAAATGGTAAAGCCCCAAATTGTTCATTTCGGTGGCTGTCCGCACTACACTTTCCACTGTAATTTTCCCGTACAACAAAATCTATTGGTTATTTAGGTTTATGGCTTCTTTTATTGAAATCGTGAATAATGATACCATTACCACAGCGTAATTTTATAATAATATCTACCCAGTTTAAGATCTGGTAAGTGAAAATGTATGTGTCCCAGAAAGTTCTTTCATTTCGGTGACTAAAAGTTTATCAAGAATATTTTTGCACAGAATAACTCTAGCTGCTAGCTCATGCGCTTAGAACCTACGTACTAGTGCCGTCTAATTATCGTGGGATAATGTGCGCTGCTTGCCTGCGTGTGCCCGAAAAAACGTTAGTATTTCAAAACGGTGGCATGGCACAACTATCTTTTCAATTCCGTGAACAGGTATAGCTTGACCGCCAATGAGCTAATATTAAATAATAGCTAATATTTAATTTAACATTCGTGAATGCGCTATTTGTACTACGTTAATTTGTGTAGTATCCTTTATGTTCTATAGTAAATCGTTGCAAATTTTTGTCCTAGTTTTAAATTTCGGTGTTATCAGTTGATTTGGTGGCCTTAACTGTCAACCGAAATGATAAAAACCCCACCGGAATGATACAAATTCTCATTTCGGTGAGTGCTATGAAATTCGGTGAATTATTGTTTCATTTCAGTGGATTGATTTATCATTTCGGTTGTAAATTATGTCATTTCGGTGAAAATCCAGGACCGCACGTGAATTTTTCATCAAATTATAAGATATTGTATGAAAGTCCTTTGTTTTTGTACTTTTAGTCACAAAAATTGGATAGTTCATTTAAAATAAAAAATGATTTTTTTGCAGGGACGATTTAAGGGGAGAAAGTAGGTTGGATGTAATGTTGTATAGAAAGTTCTTTGTTTTTGAGTGTTTCTGAGTGTTATTTTTGAATCGTACGTAAAGTTGCGGATGTGAGCGGAGCAGACCATCGAACGATATTGTTTGAAATAAGGTTCATAATCGTTCGAAAGTCAGCTCCGCTCGCATACGCAACTCTTGCGTACGATTCAAAAATAAGGCAGGGGCTATGATTAAGACCAACCGAAAGGAAGGTTTTTTTTGTTATTTTATTCTGTTTACAAAGACCTTGGTTTAACTATTATAGGTAAGGTACCGTAATTTTTATAATTGTATCTTTTATAGTTGTCAAATAATTTAAATTGTTTTAAAGATTTTAAAGATTGTTTAAATTGTTTGAGATGGTTCCCTAAAGATAGTCTAAATATCCGAGCTTGTTTTACAGTATAACTACAGTACATATCCCAGTGTACGGTACCTACTTAGTTAAGATTAGGTAGGTAGGTTAACCTACCTATTTTTATTTTTAAATATTGATTACTTATCATCAGATCTGATTAATATTTTATTTAAGGACTATAGACTTAGAACTTATGAATGATGATAATAAACTTATCTCTTTAATTCTTCGTCGAACCAATATTCCTTGAAAACTAATTAAATACTGAATTTGTTGATGTGCGATTAGATAATACTAAATAGTGCAGTACTTATATAAGTAACCCATTAATATAAGTAGCCCATTAATATAAGTAACCCATTCATACATCAGTTGGTAAGGGTTTGGCTTCGAATCGTTTACAATGAGAAGTTTATTTTTTTTGGCCGTTGTGACGCTGGCTTATGCCAAGAGCATTGAGCAGAGTGATACTCTCACTGCTTACGGGGTAATTGAGAGAGTGGCTATACCTTTGGCTGATGAGATCCGTAAGCAAGAAGAAGCCTTTCTTAAGAAGCGTGCGCCGGAAAGAATAGCTGGAGGTTCTGTTACCGCTTTGGGGCAATTACCGTACCAGGTAAGTACATATTATGTTATTTATAGGCATAAATTGGCTCTTGCTTTAAAATAGATCTCGCTCGCACTTAAAATCACTGCACAAATTAACTGAAGTCTTTTAACTTTTACGCGATACAAAAATTAAGTGCGTGGTACCTACTACCTAATATCATATAGCTATAAGTGGCATTTTTAAGTATCTCAGTCCCATACAATCACTGTACCTATTTATTGAGTTATGAAAAATTGTAATCGGTAAAGTTGCTTATAAAGACAATATAAAGGCACCTACCCGAAAAATTAAATGTTGTGTGGTTGATCCAAACCAAAAACAATAGGTATAATACTATATCCAAACAAAGTCAGGACTTAGGGTGACACTCCATGACCCTGGGTCGGTGCGTGTTGGTAGATTCACATACCTACCTACGCCATTGGATCTTTTCTCCGGACATAATATTATATAGGTTTCCTCACGAAGTTTTCCTACACCGAAGCTAGTGGATGAATTATAAAATCTATACGCAAATTCCATTATAGAACACTTGATAGTGGGGGTCCCAAAATCGAATCCGTGAAACCCTTATGATCACAAGGAACGTCTTTTTTTAATGCCACCGTGTGACTAGCGAGATGTTCAGCTGGTGGAAACCATCACACCTGCCCAAAACAGTAGCAGTGACAGAATTATAAAACTGCGAACAAAATTCCGCGCCGCACTGCAATTCACTCGTTACCCTGAGATATCAGAAGTCGAATCTCTGCATGCCCAATTATTTCGCTGCTAACCCTTCAAACCGAAACACAGTAATGATTGCTACATTTCCTTGGCGGTTGAATAACTGTCTTCTCACACAACCATGGCTAAGTATTTTTTATGTTACAGGCTGGCGTGCTTGCCAACTACACCGGGACTTTTCACATGGGATTATGTGGTGGTTCTCTAGTCTCAGCTACCAAGGTCTTGTACGCTGCGCACTGCTGGTTCGACGGCGTTTACCACGGGACCGCCGCTGAGGTTGTTCTGGGATCCACCACAATGTTCTTCGGCGGCCTCAGGCTACGCACTAACGATGTTGTTATCCACCCTCAGTGGGATCCTTCCCATATCAGTAACGATGTTGCTGTGATCACTTTGTGGAGCCCCGTCCAGTTTTCAAGTAAGTTTATGCAATGTGAGGAGTGATAGGGTGAGACGTTCACCTGGCGGCCAGCATCACGCCTGCATAATAGTAGCGAACTTGCGAACAAAACCCTGCGTTGTATTGCACTGCGCTCGTCACCCTGCGATATTAGATGTCAAATCTCTTCAAGTTACTATTGTAATGTAGGAGAGAGCAGGTAGCATTCGTACAGCGGGAGCATTCGTACAGTAGTTATATCTACATACTAAACACGTCGAAGGGTTCGTATTTTGTTTCCGTCGAGTCCTACCCATAAGTACAGTACAAGTAAGCAAACCGCGAAATGGCGGGGCAGTGCGGCTGCTGGCTTCGCTGGAACAAACCTCAATGTATTTTCGCTCTATGTAAGTAATTTTTGGGTTCATATTATAATGAGTTTTGTCGTAGTCAGTTTTGCTCTAAATTGAAAATACGTTTAATCATATTGTATTAAAAATGCCTAAATTTGTCAGTAAACATCTATTTTGGGCAAATTTTTACGGGTATTTTTACTAATTTTTTTTTGTTGATAGTTTGTATAGGGGTACATTCGTACAGTGCAAATGTGGCTTTATTGGGATTTTAACTTTTACTTTTTCAGAACCATGCTGCCAATATATTATGTGAAAAGGGGGAATAGAATGAGACTAGTCGATGAATATGCACTAGCAAGAACAGATAAAGTTTATAGCTTTGAAAAAGATCTTTCTATATACAATGTGCAGTAAGAGTTTAACTACCCGTGTAAGATGAAGAAGATTTAGTCAAAAGTACTTAATTTTTGTAATACATTTATTTGTTCAATATATAGTTTTGTTAATGTTGATCTAAGTCTAAGGCTATTTGATCTCAATAATGATTTATATATTATTTAAAAAATAGTGTACGAAGGCTCCTCACTATGCACGAATGTGCCCCGCACTATGTACGAAGCTACCCCGCGTGTGGGGTGCTTTCGTACATATTCTGTTTTTTGGAAAAGCTCGCATAGCTCGACCATGTTGCTTTGTATTAACCCTGAACCACATTGTTTAAGCTAGATGTACAGGTATTATAGAAGCATTATTACTATTTTGAAATAGCTATCAGTTTTAATTTTATGAGACTAGAAGTAAAAACTGTACCAATCCTACCTGCTCTGGGCTACTTATTGGTACTTTTACAGGACGTTATTATAGGGTTCCTCGAAACACTATATAATGCGATAATAAGTCATGGCATCTGAAAACGCATCTGGTTTGGGCACTGCAATGTAGGATTTTCTTAGCGCAGGACCCATAATCAAGCTGATTATGTTTTTTTGCTTTGACACTTTTAAAATGTTGCTTATTGGATGACATTATTAAAGGTATTATTACTTACGGCTTAGTAGCGCCAAATACACCGAAAAATATGACGAAAAAGAGGAGGTGCGATATTCAATGTTTGAAAAATGTTATATTTAAAAAGTAGATATAAAAAAAAAAAAAAAAATCTTAGCTCATTCAATGTTGTTCTGTTTCAGACACCGTTGCTCCTATTGCCCTGCCTTCCGGTTCCCAGGTTGACGAACTCTTCGTTAATGAAGTAGTTCTTGCCTCTGGTTATGGCAGAACTGGTGACAGTAAGTGCCTTAAGTATAAAAAGTTTCTTATCCTGAAAACCTACAGCTTTCTGTTTTCATTAGTCTATCAATAAGTTACTAGAGCTGTTGGTTTTCCAATTCCAATATTTAAAAAAACTACTCCAAAACGTAATTTCGTTTACTTGGTTGACATTTTTTTAAAACAAATTTCTTCATCGATATTTAATGAGAGCAATTTAAAAGTCGTCGTCATCAGCCATAAAACGTCCACTACTGGACGAATGCCTCACCCTTAATAGAGGGGTGTTGCCATAATCCCCACGCTTGGCAGGCGGCTTGGGGATCGCAGAATGCTCACCACCGTTAACCAAAAAGACGCTGCTGCCCGTCTTCCGGTGGGTCTGGTTGCAGTTTAAAGTAATTTAAAAGTATAAACTTTTAATTAAAAAAATAATTTTCCAAATCGTTATATTAATGCCGGAGATCTGAGGTAACAAACTTAAAAAATAACACAATCGAATTGAGAACGTATTCCTTTTTTGATCTCGGGTAAAAAATGACAAACAATTGTTATAATTTCAGCGGATGCTGATGAAATCTCCATGCAGCAGACCTTGAGTCACGTGAACTTGACCGTCATCACCAACGATGAATGCAGGAATTACTACCGATTCAACGTCATCAACTCGACTCTCTGCGCCAGAGGACCCCGTGGAACCAGCACCTGTAGCGGCGACTCGGGCGGCCCACTCGCTGCTACCAGGAACGGACAGCCGCTCTTGGTAAAATCTCTATAGTCTCACCAACTTATCTGTGCATGTGAGCCAACATCGTTATTTAAGAGCAAACCAAAAAAAAAATGGTTTTAGTTCTTCCATAATTGTTTTCTTCCATTTTTAACAGAACAATTAAGTTGATGATCTGTAATTGTCGTTCGGTTTATTTAACTTTTTTTCTTCATTTTGCATTCTACATCCATTCTTGCACTTTGTACATTCTGCCAGTGTATACGCAAAATGCATTTTTTCTAGATTTCGTAATATCATACTTCAGAATCAAGTCAAATAAGTTATAAAATCACAGACAGGCATAAACATTTTGTCACAGTCGAGTCCAGCAGGCCTAACATGCGCACCGCGAGAAAATTTTCTCGATTCTACAAAACAGGACAAGGCTACGAATCTGTATAAGTTTGTCTCGTTTTTGCACGACATAAAGACACGACAAAATTTTCTCGCGGTGCGCATGTTAGCCCTGCAGGTCATGTGTGACGTCATACTTATATGCTCAGTCTGCTAACGCCCGCCACGCGTAACTGTCATTCAAACTTACATATTAGACGTACAATTTTTTATGTATTTACCAAGTAAAAGTAAAAATTAAATTAGTTGCTCTGCTTCTTTATGTAAAAATTACCGAGGGAAAAACTCAGATGACATGATTGGCATCTCATTTCATTCTTAAGTAATTTTATTTGTTTATTTAGTAGATCTATTCTATAAAATTTAAAAACGCGTCATCTAGCGTGATATTAAGAAATTAAGTGTTAATTCAGCTAAGTGTTAGTTCACTAGGTCGATTATCAAAAAAAAAACCTAAATACCGCTAGATGGCAGTACAATTTGCCATTCCTCCCGCAAACCTATACCTCACCGCACAGTCACGCGTCTTCCAAAGGTAAAATATTTTGATCAGATCTCTGCTTCTATTACTCTGTGGTCCAAGTAATGCTCTAGTACGTTAGATCAAACGTTTTTTTTTAATGGGATATAATTTGCTTTGCGCTTTACAAAGTTACGTCGTCTGCATGAGCTATCAAAAAGCGATGAACGTAATGGGAAGTTTGGAGTTTTGGCGGGAACACGGAAAAATCATGTCGTTGCATTCTATTATTTTCTTAAACATGTGTTTTTTCGCGAATTAATGATTAAAAATGGTGATGTTTTATTCATTGAGTGTTGAATTACATGTACGAGTGTGGGCAAGTGATAGAATGTGGTGAAATATGTATTTTCGTGTTGTTTTCAAAACTCCATAGAAGCTCATAGTAAAGTCGCCACAACTTTACTAGGGTATGACTTGGACTCGACTATGACTAATTTCATGTGACTTACTGTTATTTCATGACTTATTTGACTTGATGACAACAAATAAATGTGAATATTCATAAACTTGACACTGGCAGAATGCACAACGTGCGATGCCATAAAAAAGGAAAAAAGAAATGGGAAGTTTTCTGACAGCTGTCAAAACGTAGTTCTACAGCCAAAGGATAGACGGCGCTGGCGAGATATAGCCCACTTTTTTTCGCATTTTTCTTGTGAAAAAGCAGTTCACTTACACTACTTCTGCTGTTGGTGAAGTGCTTTTCCATGATTTCTTCTATTTTTTATTTTTGCTTTTCTTCCATCATTATGTTGAAATTCTGATAAATTATTATTGTTTCGTTACGTTATTGTTATTATTTTTTGTTTATAGTTTTTTTAATTAATTAATTGGCAAGGCACACTTACTAATTTGCGTGGAATAACAAAAGCCTAAGAAATACTATAGGCAAGTACTTTGTTATACAAACAATAACCACAAAAAACACATGACAGATCTGATATAAATGAAATATGGTTACTTTTAGTTTTTTGACCTTTTTTCCGTGATTCGTTCAAAATCTTCAGAACCACAGACAAGATAGTGAAACTGTTCAGGGCCATGTCTCTTCATTGCCATCGAACGGATTTTTATGTACCTACATATCTCAATGAGTTTTGTAATTGGCTGTCAGAAAATCGCACATAGACCGAGTATAATGTTGCATGGAATTTTGTCTAGTTTTAATACATTTTTATGTACTTCATGTAGCGAGTTTACTGTTTTACTTTCACCACATTATAATACAATGCAGTGACATCGACATGACTTTACTGCGTTCCCGCCAAAACTCTTATTTGTACCCGCAATAATTGTATACAACCCGCAAGCAACAAGCTTTACCTTATTGAACGAAAAACACCTTAAAAAATCCGAACTTATAAGACAGCCATGTCAGATAATCACAGAAAAGCGAAGGCCCTACTTCTCTTCAATGGAAACAATAATGAATAATCAAAGTCCAATTTAAGAACAATTTTTGAAGAACCACCTTTATAAAGCGGCTTAAAACTAAAACCCGCCTGGTGAAACATGTCTCTTCGTGATGCCTTCAAAAATCCGAAAAAGCTTGTAGTAAAGTTAGCACTACTGTACTAGGGCATTCACGATCAACTTATGACGTAGGACTGGGCAGTATGGCCTTACGGCTTTAGCCTGCCCTATGGGCAAAATATCAAAAAAACGCCCACCACCACTCATCTTAAGCTACCTATGAATTATTTTATTTATTACATTTTTTCAGAGAAATTATGTCGAATCAACAGCGCGAGTACCGTTCTTGACGATTGTCATATTTGACCTGAGCAGCAGATTGTTTTCGTGATTTCAGGGTTTGGCTCTCTAATAGTAAAAGTTGTTTATAATGATGAGTACAAGTTATAATTAAGTCGGATTTTATAACTGATCTAAATTCGCATCACTTTTAAATGTGCTTTCTAAACGGCTTACAATAAATTTGAAATATAATTATATCTAAACAAAACAAACCCTAAAATATTATAATGTACAGAAATTAAGCCAAAGGCCCATACAAAAAAGGCCTGAATGTAGGTGGCTAAGTTTTTGACTAAAATACACAACTTTAAGATGCTTCCCTTTCTTGGATTCTTGGATCTGTTTTAGATCTTCGAACCGGTTCACTAGAGCACGTGTATTTGTTTTTTCAGGTTGGTATTGTCTCTTTCGTCTGGCCTTGGGGCTGCACTATGGGCGCTCCAGCTGGCTTCGCCCGAGTCACCTCGTTCGTGGACTTCATCACCCAACACTTGTAAACTTTGACTTTAGATGCTGATAAGTTATAATCTGGTTATAATATGATGATGGCTCTGAAATAAAGAGAAAAATGTTTTATACACAGTTAATTAAATTATGTGTTTTTATGAATGCTTTATATGTGTATAAAGTTCTAATCTATATGTTAGAAATTCGCTATGCTGGCAGGATACGTGCGCAACGACTTGGGTAAATGCTACGAGGATACATTAATTAATGTAATGTATAGAGCATTAATGATATCTCACCGGACGCCCAATGCGCAGTGTAGACAGGAGAGCTGATTTACAGCTGTATATTGTTGTATTGATCACCATCATCTTCAACCCGGAGACGCCCACTGCTGAACGATAGCCTCCCCTTTAGACCGCCATACTGTTATATTGATACACTTGTGAAATATCGAGATGGGCACAGCAAAGCACGATACCCATGCTGGGTAACTATGAATTACTTTTTGGAAGTGATCATTATAGTCTTAATCTATAGGTATAGAACGCCTGCCCTGCTTGTAATCGGCATTAACATTATTGCAATTAACATTATTGCGTTGTTCTCACCCGTGCCTAATGGCCACGCTCGGAAACCTGCGCTCTACATATACTTAGGTACAACTTATTTGTGCAACCAAAACCACCGAGCATGGACAGCAGCGTCCTCTCCGTTAACGGCTGGTGGTTCTGCGATCCCCAAGCCGCCTGCCAAGCGTGGGGATCGTGGCAATACTTCCCTGAAGCAGATGCCTTCGTCCAGATGTGGACGTTTTCTGGCAGATGGGTGGGGGTGAAGAATTCATCATGGAGACTCGTAGTAACACTACCACTAACACTAACAGTAAGGGTGGTTTGAAAAATCAAGTCCATACTACACTGGATTCATACTATTATATATATATACTAGCTCTACTATCAGTATGAGTCTTTGCTCTCTTCGGACAAGTCATTGGAATAGATTGGGATAGATCTATCAATCTATAGATCTACGGGTCTTGGTTGCACTCATCTCTTTACCATAAATACGAATTAAAAAAAAACCTTTGTTTCTGATGCAGTAATGAAAGGCATGTGACATTTTGGCCTAGTTCATACCAGGAAGTATAGGAAATTTGTACCACTAGGCCAGTTGAGTATGGGAAATATATTAAGCCTTTACTCCAGTCTTCTTCTTTGTCATGTCGATGGTTTTATTATGTCAATATAGATTAAACTTCCAGACTTTTTTTTCTTATTTTTTTGGGAGATGCAACAGTTCAAGAGATGTGGCCTCCATCAGTGCCCTTATCATGGACGTTCGTGATTCTGATTGCGAGCGTGCGCGAGTGGTTTGGTACGAGCAGGATGGTATGCTATCGCAATCGGAATCGCGAACGTCCATGATAAGGGCACTGATGGAGGTCACTCAGTGTGCAGTTGTTAGGACACTGAGTGCAGGAAAGCAGGTGTACCATTGCTTGTGACTCGCCACAGCCACGCAGTACAGAACGCGCGTCAGAATATCCTCATTTAGCCATGTTGGAAACAAGCCCACCCAGGTGGGTGGGCCACCCCACCCCAAGCCTACTATGAAATAGCGCTAGTAGTATTTAATAAGAAAATTATAGAAAATATAATCTTTCAAAATTGAGCTGACTCTTACAAGAAGAAATTTCTTTGTTACGCCTGTATACATAACTACGGAAAAGTATAAATGATATAAAATAAATTATTACAATTTCAAAGCCAAAAGTGTAATCTGATGATCTCCATTATCTAAGGTTTCGTATAATCCAATGCCCAAACTCACAAAACGCTATGGTCAATGACTCAATTATGGAGCAACGGAAACCGCTGACATAGGCATCAAAGCTGCCAAACTAACGTGGATCTGGTGGATCTGGGCGGTGCACGTAGGTAGCCAGATAGTCATTGTAATTATGAAAAAAACTGCATTTTCTGATGGACGCAAGCCGCTTTGCACAGTGATAAATCAAAAATAAGCCAAAATAAGCGATTTGATCCGAGGATACACAAGATTCATCCCTTAGGAACAGAGATGGCACCACTTGTTAAAAATCTTTAAATATTTCTATAACCTGAACGAATGCTTCGATTTTGATGATTGAGATGTCAATCGACAGAAAATTAATTAATCTGTTATAAAAAATAAAATGAGGTGACAGAAAATAATTATAAATACCAAAAAAAAACTTTTAAAAAGAAAATATATTTTTTCGGTTTTTATGTAATTATTAAAAAATATATATGAATATGGTACTTTTTTGTTTATTTATTTGTTGCGAAATTCATGTTACATAGTTACACGCATGTTAAATAGTTTCAAAGTTATTGAAGAATACACTACATGGTGCCGGTGCGACGCTGCCGCAACAAGAGCAACTAGTTTGGTCGCTGGTATGCCAATCGAAACATTATTTATTTATTTCTCATAAACCAATAAAAAAATGATATTTCCATGAAAAAAAATGCGAAATAAATTATATTATTTGTTTGTGACTAACTTAATCACGTTGAAAATGTATGTATTTATATACATCCATATGTATATTTAAATAAATAAATAAATAAATATTGGGCGGACATTTATCACACACAGCGCCATCTAGCCCCATACTAAGCAAAGCTTGTATTATGGAAACCAGATAGCTGATAGAATACTTATATACATATTTTTTTTCGTAAATACATACTTATGATACATACTACACCCAGACACAGAACAAACATCGATGTACGTCACAAACATTTTTGTCCTGGGTGGGGATCGAACCCACGCCCTGCAGCTCTGATATAGATAGATAGCTTTAGATATATATTCTGCCGTTTCAAAGGTGTTGATTACCATGAAACTAAAATGGTCATGAAAAATATAATAATAATAATCATATTAGATGGTAAATAGCATTTATGAATCTGTATTATAATGTTTTATTTTCACATTGGCCTTTGCAATGTTGCACTGGAACGTGCAACGTAGACCGACGCGTCGGCAGCCACAGCGTATTGTGTGAGCCCGATTTGCACCCACAATGGTAAAAAATTTAAGTATCCTTGTAGTTGTAGTAGTCCTTCGACGTCGTTCCATCCCCAAAAGATGAACTTGGGATTGATTTATATCCAAAAAGACGTGTACGCATAATCTTTTAAAATCTTAGACGCACTTTACGAGCAAGTGTGATGAAAAGTTTTTCATATAATTATTATTTTAGTTGCGTGATGTGGTTTCGCTTATTATAAAACACGAAAATGTGTGGAGCACGTGTCGTGTAATTGAATTAGTGAGTTTATCTATACTTAGTTAACTACATAACGGCTGAAGAGATTTGGATAAATGAAGAACCTTAGGTTCTAAATCGACAATAATTACAATTTATAATTTGGATACTTATAAGAAGAAGTTTTATTATTGATTGTTGTTGTTGATTAAGGGCGTAAGGGGGGGGGGGGGCAAGACAATAATATGGGGAGACGCACGAATGAATGAATGGTAGACGCGATAACAGCGTATAGTGCTTACGTACCCGTGCAGCAATGTATGTATAGGCTCAGCTTTACAATATTTGTATAAAACTAGGAGGCTGTTTTTTTCCCCAAGTATTTCTACATCTACACGTACGAAGTCCAAACCTGAGATTTCTAGTATTTTTTTTGAAAATTCCTTAATTATAGCCCCAACCAATCATAAAAATCACTTAAAAATAGCCATTCTTACTTAAAGACGGGCAGCACATAAACGGAATTGTTATCGTTGATTAATTTTATCAATCAATAACAATTCTGTTTATGTGCTCGCCCGGGTTAGATATTGATCGCCATAAAAATGCAGTGTAATGATGTAGACAAAGAAAAAATAAAATATGTTGCTAACCGAAGGCTAAAACCTCTGAAGAATAGCACCTACCTATAGTATGTCGTTTTCTATAGAAAAGTCTGAAAAATCAAAAAACATTATAATAATCCCTGTATCACAACTAAAGCTGGGACGAGAGAGAGAGAGCCTCCAAGGCTGGGAAACGATAGTAGATAGAATCTCGAAATTTTATATATACAGGGTTAATCCTAATCAGTTAGCATCCCTTTAAGGATATATTTTGTACTTACATCAAAACAAACAGTTTTTACTATGGGACAACAAAGAAATCGCGAAAAAAATATCAGCTGTTCCAAACAAAAAGTTCATCGACCATGGGCAAAATGTAAGTAAGTTGCTTAAAATGCTCAGACAGTGAACATCTAGAGTACGTTCCCTTGCCAAAATGCAATGCGGAACACCTTGAGCAAACATGGGGCCTCCAAAAGCGACAAAGATCCGTGGGGCCTTATTTTTGAAGCGTGCGCAAAGTTGCGCATGCGAAAGGAACCGACTTTCAAACGATATTGAACCTTATTCCAAATAGTATCGTTCCAAGGTCAGCTCCTTTCGCGTGCGCTACGCTTGCGTACGAATCAAAAATAAAGCCCCTGGTCCATAACCCTAAGTTAAAGTTAAAGTTAAACCCATTTCAGGGGTCCCTAATAATTCCCATACAAACCTTCATCCTAATTTTGGATTCCATACCGTTTTAAGTCCTAATAATCATTCATCCTAATATTAATAATATCATCATCCATCCAATGGTAAATCTACATAACATTACTACACATACCATCACTGCTCCTAATATTCATTGGATATAATATTTAAAAGCCATAAATCTTAAAATCCTAACAATATCTAATCCTACAGTAAATTAACTTAACAGCTACTCATCCTAATATAAAATCATCCAAAAAATGTATAGTCGTATCTGTTCTACTCCTCATCTACTCTATCTGAGTCGGTCTGATCTGTCAGCGAACTTTATTATACATAGTGAAGCATGAGGTTAAAATAACAAAAAGGCTAAGGCGGGAAAAGGGCTTTCCAATATGTGTAGACAGACAGAGAGAGAGAGATAGAGATAGAGAGACGGGAACCTCTCCCTGAAAGAGGGAAAGTTCGGAAACCTATAGTTTCCGAAAAAACAATAAAAATGAATTTTGTGGTTAAGTAGGTATGGAAAAAAATTTTTGGAAAGTACTTTATCAAATGATTTCTTGATGCGACTTTGATATAACTCGAGTCAGGATGCTCCGAGTCGGACCTGTCACTAATTTCGAACCTAATCAACTCAAATTCGACTCCGGGTGGGCTCCCGCCAGAAACTCTTGCGGTCGCCCCTGAGTGTCCCTTCACCACACTCGGCCTTCGCTCCCCACAGTACCTCCCTTGAGCTTCTGGCGCTTTTTATATACACTCTAGGAGTAGGGACCACAAGACTAGGTGTAGTCGGGGTGCTCTGATTCGGATCTGTCACCCATTTCGAACCTAACCAACTCAAGTTGGAGTGCCATGGTGCACTCGAAGTGCTGCGAAGCTGGGACGGGCCGCTAGTATATTATAATACATGGGAGTCATGTCATGGCCTATTGGTAAAACTTTAACATATGGAACAATATTTAAAATATATGTTTTGTGGTTTTACAGTATAACTGCCGGATATCCCGTAATTATACTTAAAACAGAGCAGCGCCAATAGGGTGTTGAACTGTTGATGCTATTTATTTGTGGTTGTTTATTTTCTTGTCAGTAGGTCTTCCTTTAATTTGCGTTTTTCTTTAGAATCCAGTGGGATCTTTGATTGTTCTGTCGCTATAGCGTTTGTAAGATTAGATAGGTACTTACCTATTTTTATTTAAATATAATGATAACTTATCATCAGATCTGATTTATATTTTATTGAGGTATATGAGATTTATAAACTTATCTCGCTAATTCATCATCTAACCAATATTCCTTGAAAACTAATTAGCTACTGAATTTATTGATGTGCGATTAGATAAACGTAAATAGTGCAGTACTTATATAATACACATGTAACCCATTGATACATCAGTTGGTAAGGGTTTGGCTTCGAATCTACTACAATGAGAAGTTTAATTTTTTTGGCCGTTGTGACGCTGGCTTATGCCAAGAGCATTGAGCAGAGTGAAACTCTCACTGCTTACGGGGCTATTGAGAGAGTGGCTATACCTTTGGCTGATGAGATCCGTAAGCAAGAAGAAACCCTTCTTAAGAAAGGTGCGCTGGAAAGAATAGCTGGAGGTTCTGTTACCGCTTTGGGGCAATTACCGTACCAGGTAAGTAAATATTTTGTTATCTAAAGGCATAAATTGGCTCTGGCTTTAAAATAGATCTCGCTCGCACTTAAAATCACTGCTCAAATTAACTAACATCTTTTAACTTTTACGCGATACAAAAACCATGTGCGTGGTACCTACTACCTAAAGTCATTTAATTTTAGGTGGCGTTTTTAAGTAAGTACCTAAGCCCCATAAAATCACCTATTTATTGAGTTATAAAAAAAACGGTGAAGTTGCTTATAAAGACAATATAAAGGGTACCCAAAAATTACATGTTGTGTGGTGTGTGGTTGATCCAAGCCAAAGATAATAGGTATAATACTATATCCAAACTAAGTCAGGACTTAGGGTGACACTCCATGACCCTGGGTCGGTGCGTGTTGGTAGATTCACATACCTACCTACGCCATTGAATCTTTTCTCCGCACATAATATTATACAGGTTTCCTCACGAAGTTTTCCTACACCGAAGATAGTCGATGAATTATAAAATCTATACGCAAGTTCCATTATGTTCTAGTGTGTGTGTGTAGTATGCCCTAGATCGCATCTGTGAAACCCTTATGATCACAAGGAACGTCTTGTTTTAATGCCACCTCGTCACAGTAGCAAGATGTTCAGCCGGTGGAAACCATCACACCTGCCCAAAACAGTAGCAGTACGAGAATTATGAACTTGCGAACAAAATCCTGCGCCGCCCTGCAAATCACTCGTCACCCTGAGATATTAGAAGTCAAATCTCTGCATGCCCAATTATTTTGCTGCTAACCCTTCAAACCGAAACACAGTAATGATTGCACACTACAGTTAAGTGGCGGTTGAATAACTGTCTTCTCACACAACCATGGCTAAGTATTTTTTATGTTACAGGCTGGCGTGCTTGCCAACTACACCGGGACTTTTCGCATGGGATTCTGTGGTGGTTCTCTAGTCTCAGCTACCAAGGTCTTGTACGCTGCGCACTGCTGGTTCGACGGCGTGTACCACGGGACCGCCGCTGAGGTTGTTCTGGGATCCACCACAATGTTCTTCGGCGGCCTCAGGCTACGCACTGACGATGTTGTCATCCACCCTCAGTGGGATCCTTTCCATATCAGTAACGATGTTGCTGTGATCACTTTGAGGAGCCCCGTCCAGTTTTCAAGTAAGTTTATGCAATGTGGGGAGTGATAGGGTGAGACGTTCACCTGGTGGCCAGCATCACGTCTGCCTAATAGTAGCTAACTTGCGAACAAAACCCTGCGTTGCATTGCACTGCGCTCATCACCCTGCGATATTAGATGTCAAATCTCTTCCAAGTTACTATTGTAATGTACTTATTGGTACTTTTACAGGACGTGATTATAGGGTTCCTCGGCGCACTACATAATGCGATATACGTCATGGCATCTGAAAACGCATCTGGTTTGGGCCCTGCATGTAGGATTTTCTTAGTGCTGATTTATTTTGTTGCTTTGGCACTTTTAAAATGTTGCTTATTGGATAAAATTATGTAGGTATTACGGCTTAGGCGCGACAAATCCACTGAAAAAGTTGACGAAATAGGAGGTGCGATATTCAATGTTTCAAAAATGTAATATTTAAAACGTAGATATAAATTAAAAATAAAAAAATATTTTTTAGCTCATTCAATTTTGTTCTGTTTCAGACACCGTTGCTCCTATTGCCCTGCCCTCCGGTTCCCAGGTTGACGAACTCTTCGTTGATGAATTAGTTCTTGCCTCTGGTTATGGCAGAACTGGTGACAGTAAGTGCCCTAAGTATAAAAAGTTTCTTATCCTGAAAACCTACAGCTTTCTGTTTTCATTAGGCTGTTGGTTTTCCAATTCCAATATAAAGAATAAACAAATAAAAAACTACTCCTAAACGTAATTTCGTTTACTTGGTTGACATTTGTTTCAAAATTCCAAATTTCATCATCGATATTTAATGAGACCAATTTAAAAGTAAAAACTTTTATTTAAAAAAAACCTAATCGTTATATTAATGACGGAGATCTGAGGTAACAAACTTAAATTATAACACAATTGAATTGAGAACGACTTCCTTTTTTGAACTCGGGTAAAAAATGATAAACAATTGTTATGATTTCAGCGGATGCTGATGAAATCTCCATGCAGCAGACCTTGAGTCACGTGAACTTGAGCGTGATCACCAACGATGAATGCAGGAATTACTACCGATTCAACGTCATCAACTCGACTCTCTGCGCCAGCGGACCCCGTGGAACCAGCACCTGCGGCGGCGACTCGGGCGGCCCACTCGCTGCTACGAGGAACGGACAGCCGCTCTTGGTAAAATCTCTATAGTCTCACCAACTTATCTGTGCATGTGAGCCAACATCGTAATTTATGAGCAAACCAAAAAAAAATGTTTTATTTCTTCCATATAATTGGTTTCTTCCATTTTTAACAGAACAATTAAGTTGATGGCTCTGTAAAATAGGTTTATATAATTTTTTTCTTCATTTTGCATTCTACATTCATTCTTGCACTATGTACATTCTGCCAGTGTATACGCAAAATGCATTTTTTCAAGATTTCGTAATATCATATTTCAGAATCAAGTCAAATAAAGTTATAAAATCACAGAAAGGCTTATAAATGTTGTCACAGTCAAGTCCAAGTCTGTGGTCCAAGTAATGCCCTAGTTAATGTTAGATCAAACGATTTTTTTAGTATGGGATATAATTTGCTAGACGCTTTACAAAATTACGTCGTCTGCATGACCTGTCAAAAAGCGATGACCGTAATGGGATGTTTACTGACAGCTGTCAAAACGTAGTTCTACAGCAAAAGGATAGACGGCGCTGGCGAGATATGGCCCACTTTTTTTCGCAGATTTCTTGTGAAAAACCTTCACTGCTTCACTTTACAGTTCGCGATTGTTGGTGAAGTGCTTTTACATGTTTTTTTCCATCGTATTGTTGAAATTCTGATGAATTATTATTGTTAGGTTACGTTATTGATATAATTTTTTGTTCATAGTAATTTTTATTTTTATTGATAGTAATTAATTAATTGGCAAGGCACACTTACTAAATTGCGTGGAATAACAAAAACTTAAGAAATATCATGGGCAAGTACTTTGTTACACAAAAAATAACCACAATAAACGCATGACAGATCTAATATAAATTAAATATGGTTACTTTTTATTTTTGTCCTCTTTTACTTACTCTTTACAAAACAAACCCTAAAATATTATAATGTACAGAAATTAAACCAAAGGCCGATAGAAAAATGGCCAGAATGCTGGTGGCATTGCCACGTTTGATGGCAATGCTAAGTTTTTGGCCAAAATACACAACTTTAAGATGCTTCCTTTTCTTGGATTCTTGGATCAGTTTTAGATCTTCGAACCGGTGTACTAGATAACGTGTATTTGTTTTTCCAGGTTGGTATTGTCTCTTTCGGCTGGCCTTGGGGCTGCACTATGGGCGCTCCAGCCGGCTTCGCCCGAGTCACCTCTTTCATGAACTTCATCACCCAACACTTGTAAACTTGACTTTTGATGCTGATCAGTTATAATCTGGTTATAATATTATGATGGCTTGAAATAAAGAGAAAAATGTACAAAGTTAATTAAATTATGTGTTTTTATGAATGCTGTATATGTATTTATAAAGTTTTATATATATGTTAGAAATGCGCTAGCTGGCAGGATACGTGCGCAACGACTTGGGTAAATGCTTTGAGGATACACGAATGATGCACGAATGAATGGTAGACGCGATATCATCGTATAGTGTTTTCGATAAATAATCGAAAAATTAATACTCTTTCGGGTTGTTCCTCACTCGTCCTATGACGTCTCATCCTTCGTATTCTTTTTTCCGTTTTCTACTCTCAACTCGTCCGATAGATATTTCATTTTCATTCAACATCAATGGACACTCGACAAATACTTATTCGGTAGCAGGCGGAAATACCGCGCGTTGGAGGTACATAGTCCAAAACTTCTGGGTTTCCACATCGACCGACGGTGCTTTGACGTGGGAGACGCACTAGACGAGCTTTGCGGGAAGCTGAGCCGCTCGTGCTTCGCGCTCCGGCGGCTCGCGAGCACCGCCTCCCGCAGCGTCGTGCGCTCCTGCTACTTCGCGACCGTCCACAGTAACATCAAGTATGGGTTGGAGCTGTGGGGCCGCGCTGCCGACCGTAACAGAGTCATTGTCATGCAGAAACGCCATACATGCCATATGTAGGGTTCAGAACGATGACTTTTTTTAAATATTTGTATAGGCTTGTGTGTGTCCTAAGCGTAGAGCTATTTAGGGAATTAATTTATGAATCTCTAGGGGCAGCTGCCCCGCCCGCTGCCCTCCCTGGTGACACCCATGGATACAAGGCAAGGGCGGATCCAGTTTTTAAGTCAAGAGGGGTCATATAGTCGAGTCGAGGTCTAGTTAGGACAGGCTCCGAATCGATGACGATTAGAAAAAAAAATTGGTGTTGACCTACGCCCAGCCCAGGGGGGGGGGGGGGGGAGGGTCATGACCCCCATGGCCCTCCCCCTGGATCCGCCCTTGATACAGTGATGATAATATTATGATGTTAGTACCTTTCCTTTTCTTCAGAGGTTTTGGGTTTATGTAAGCAACATAGTCTTAAATTTTTTTTTTTAAACACATTTTTACACTGTACCTACCTAAGTACTTCTAAGCTGATCAATATCTAAGCCGGACGTCTACATAAACGGAACTGTTATTAATAGGGACCTGATCAATGATAATATATGACAATAAAGATAGGTAAGTATCTATCATTATCTTATCATAAAGCTCGATGGAATCTAAATGATCCGCATAATGACTTTGCTTTAAAGTCTTAGGACATTATATACCTACTACATGACCTATTGGTTAAACTTTCACATGTTCCTTTCATGTTTTTCTTTTCTTTTTTTTTTGTTGTATGTGGAAGTTTCGTAGATAAATTTCTTGAACATTTTGACAATAGTAAGTATGGAAAATATTGGCGTAGGTTTGCTATTACTAGGCTAAATGTTCTAGGCTAAAAACGTCATGTTGGTGTTATTAATAAATACATAAAAATAAAAAAATAAAAAAAATATGCCTATGCATTTACCTGTTTCTCAAAGCCTCGTTCAGTTTTCAAGTAATATGCTAAATGGGGATCCACACGTTTTTTTTCTCTAGGTAGCGCATTGTCGATGCGGCCATAGTCAACTGTCAATCTCATACATTTTGTTGTTTTTTTTCTACCATTTAATGGTTTTACTCTTGTAGGGACAACATAAAAATTATTTTTGTATGCGTGAACGCTTGAAGAACGTTGAAGTGGATGCAGATTAGATGCGAGACCGATGTATAATGCTTAGTTTCGGGATTAGTAAGTAATATTTCGTCTTCCGAACCATTCACATTGTTGTGCTAGAGATCTGAGATATCATTTTAATAAATAGTTATTGTGTTAATTTTGATTGTACGTGTAGAAATAGTTTTAACTGAAATAAATAGTTGTGTCAGAACATCAGTGATTTTACTTCAGTCACAGAATAATAACTAGTAACAGAAGCTTTACTTCGCAATGGTTTTCAAAGAAATATGACTCAATCTGATAAACAATATGATTTAATTTAGCTCGCGGTCCAGTCGAGCACGTGTTCATTTACATACCTACCAATTTCTTTTTGAAGGAATATGGGCCTTAATTCACTATACTACGGTTCATAATAAGTTGTACATGGTTATACGTATTGAAAGAGCCGCCGAGCCGAGCATGGCCGAGCCTACTAGATTGGCCCTTGCGCAATGGCCGCCGCCCGTAGGTATGTTTTTAATACCTACATGCGGAGTGACACAGGCCTGCTTCAGTGTTGTGTCTACCGGGACCTCCTCACACTCTACTGGTTGGAAACAACCATTTGAACACGCAGTCTGGAGTCAACGCGCACCTACACACACGGTGACCTTTGTAGTGAGACATAGGAACACGTAACCTCACAGTGGTGACCCGCGACAAAAATTACAACTTTAAATCGACAAGTGTGAGCGAGTTCGGTTGAGACTGTTGTATTGTCGGTATCAGGAGCTACCTACAGTGCTCCTAGGTTTGCGTGCAGTCGGAAGAAGCAATAACAATGTAAGTCCTGCTGAGTATGTTTATGGTCAAACCCTTCGTTTACCTGGAGATTGTTACGACATCTCAGGTCAACGAACAGGTGAGGATCATGTATTTTTAAAGGAACTGAAAGAAACCATAGGTAAGCGGAAACCAGTATCGCAGAAACATCGAAACTCACGCACAAAGATTACCAAGGAGAATCTACACGACTGTACTGGTTTGTACATCAATCCTTTGCCTTGCTAATTAAAGCTCTGTCCAATACAAAATGTTAAAAACTATCTAACCTACAAATCTATTTTCAGTAAGCTGATACATTCTTAAAACAAAGCACTACGTATACCCAGTATTTTCCTTGGACTATATTATCGACAACGCCTTCATCAAGAGCAGATAAGTATAAGCAACGATTAAAAAGAAAACTTGCTTTTGCCACATTCGGACTCGCTGGCGGCATCTGCGAAAAGTTTTGTCTGTGGAACCTCATTGCTAACACAAGAAAAGTTCTGAAGGTGTGACGAACCGGAAGATGCAACGGCCTCCCGCTGGGGGGACCGATGACACTGTGTGTGAAAGCCGCGGGAATCTAAATGATGACTTGTTTTTGTTGATGTCTGGTTGTCATACAGTGTGGCGGTCTAAAGAGGAGGCCTTCGTTCAACAGTAGACGACTTCTGGCTGATGATGGCGAATCTTACAGCTATAAGCTGTAATGGTAAACTGTGATAGTTTGAAATAGTATTTAATAAATTTTTCTTTTCATAATTAAAGCCGTTTATTTTCTTCTTAGTAGATAATATTAAGTACTTCCTTTTGCGGTTTTCTAAAGCGATATTTTTGATAGCAAACTGCAAGCGTTTGCGAGAACCTATTTTTATTCAAAACTATGATAGCAATAACTTATCATCAGATTGGACTTATAATATATTAATTAAGTATTTTATTTAACATTCTTCATCCAACCAATATTCCTTGAAAACTAATTAGTTACTGAATTAATTGATGTGCGATTAGATATAAGTAAGTAGGTAAACAATGCAGTATTAATATAGTATAAATACTCCATTCATACATCAGTTGGTAAGGGTTTGGCTTCGGATCTTCTACAATGAGAAGTTTAAGTTTTTTGGCGGTTATGTCGCTGGCTTATGCCAAGAGCATTGAGCAGAGTGAAACTCTCACTGCTTACGGGGCTATTGAGAGAGTGGCTATGCCTTTGGCTGATGAGATCCGTAAGCAAGAAGAAGCCCTTCTTAAGCAGGGTGCGTTGGAAAGAATTGCTGGAGGCTCTGTTAGCGTTCTGGGGCAAATACCGTACCAGGTAAGTACCTACCTGTTTTGTTTTGTTAATAGGCAGAAATTAGCTCACGCTTTAATAGATCTCGCTCGTCATTTTACATAAATCTCGCATGTACTTAAAATCACTGCTTAAATTAACTAACATCATTTATCTTTTGCACGATACAAAAAAAATATGCTTAGTACCAAGCGACATTTTTAACTAAACCCCATAAAATCACTATAGGTAAACAGGGTTACTGGTAACTCGACGTCAGGATCAGATAGGGGGATCATCAAAGATCGAACCTACGAGTTCACGTTTGTAAGGACTCCAAGTGGGAACTTGGCTACCACAGCTAAGTATTTTTTAATTTTACAGGCTGGCGTACTTGCTAACTACACTGGCTCTTTCCGCATGGGTTTCTGTGGTGCTTCTCTAGTCTCTGCAAACAAGGTCGTCTACGCTGCGCACTGCTGGTACGACGGCTTGTACCAAGGCTACGCCGCTGAGGTTGTTCTGGGCACCACCACCGTGTTCTTTGGTGGTCTCAGGCTGCGCACTGGCAATGTTGTCATTCACCCTCAGTGGGATCCATCTCATATCAGTAATGACGTCGCTGTGATCACTTTGATGAACCCCGTCCAGTTTTCAAGTAAGTTACTGTTGTAATGTATTGGTATTTTGATAAAACGTGGTTTTAGGGTTCTTCATCGCATTATATATCGCGGCTTCTGATTTGGGCTCTAGGGTACGAGATTTATTTAGTACAGGACCCACAATCAATCTTTATTTATTGACTACAACAAAATACATACAAACTACCTTAACTACTTAACGGCGAAAGCCAAACAATTCAAATGTTCAACCCATTTCTAGTTCATTGAAAGCCCAAGCCAGTCGGGCACCTTGCGTACCCACTACCCAGCATGCTGGCGGCAATCCCGTAATGGATGGCAAATATGGAAATGCTTATTTACTTATGCATTGGGCCGAATAGATGCCAGCATTTTGATCACACTTCGCTTATCCTTGTTACTTTAGCACATTCAAAGTGTTGCTTAATATTAATTAAAGTCAAGTATTGCGGTTGAATAGTAGATTATGCACTAAGGGAATAAAACAGTGTCTTACGTCGCGGGCGGCATATTGAACCCTGAGCGTAACGAGGGAGTCTAGAGTTATATAGAGTCCCGAGTGCAGCGAGGGGGTCAAGCTGCCCAAGACGAAGACAGGCGTTATTCCTGAGGAGCATACTCTACTTTTCACACCTTCTGCGAGACAATAAAAAGCCAGGGCTCTATAATTAAAATTCACTGACAATCACAGGACCAAACACCGTCTTTTGTTTTTGAGATCTGCTTTTGGTGACCAGTTCAATCTTTGAACAAACCTCTTTACAATGCCATATGGGCATTTTTTACTTAGACTTTCCACGAGTTTCCACACGAATTTGACGTTCCAAATTCAAATCACTTAAGTGATAATGCTTTACTTTACGTTGAGGTTGCTTGCATGATATATAATTAAACACTGTCGAGCAGGTGGTGTAATACTTTTTTATAATATATTATTTCGTATTTATATTCGTAAAGCAGAGTGTTTTGCTGTTGTTCAGTTAGATAGGTCCAATTTCGACAAAGTGGTCTCCCGAAGAGTTCTAATTGGATTGGCAGCGTTTGGGAAATTGCGTAGTATCCAAAACCCCGCAGTGCCTGAAGACAAGGTTCTCCAACTAGTATGTGCTGCCTATAATGACATATGGAACTGAGAGGTGGTTTTTAACTGTTGGCTTATTGCAGAAACTCAGAGTCACACAAAGGGCGACGGAGACAGCTATGCTTGGAGTTTCTTTGCGCAATAAAATTTGGAACGAGTATATTCGCCAAAGAACCAAATTCACCGACATAGCTCTCAGAGTTTGCAAGTTGAATTAACAATAGGCAAGCTACACCGCTCGAGGAACTGATAACCAATGGGAAAGAATCATTCTTGTGTAACCACCACGAACTGAAAGGCGCAGCGTAGATAGGCCTCCCACTAGGTGGACCGCCGACATTGTGAAAGTCACGTAAATGGCTGGATGGCTAATGGATGGATGTAAATGGCAGGTTGTCGTGCAGTGTGACGTTATAAAGAGCGTCCCGGGCTGATATTGATAATGATAATGATTTATATTACATGGTTAATTTTAGTTAATATACTCATGTGTTTTGTTTCAGACACTATTGCTCCGATTGCCCTGCCTTCCGGTTCCCAGCTCGATGAACTTTTCGTTGGTGAAGTCGTTCTTGCCTCTGGTTATGGCAGAACTGGTGACAGTAAGTTTTTGTTAAGTATAAAATACTCTGGTAGTCGTGGTACTACCGGTAGACATGAAATCATGGACAGACTTGTGCTTTGGAAAGGAATTTTCCATAAGCAGCTACATAAGTTTCAATATATTTTTATTTATTTAGAATCCATCAGAAGAAGGTTGTTTTCTTGTTCTTGTCTTATTTTTATTCATATGTTTCGAAATGATCTGTAGTTAAATCATTTGCTAATGTCATTGAAGCTAATGTGTTAAATATGCCTGATGGCTGCAATATATTAACACAATTATATCATCAAATTCAACGACCATGCCGAACAGATTATTAATAAAGAGCTTAGAAAATTCCTCGTTGACTCGTTTGTAGCGGTGACTTGGAGCGGGCTATTCTGCGTAGAGCATCGAGGGTCAAATGTTGTTGGAGCCTCGATGGTTTACCCAGAATGTTTTCCTTGTCTGTTTTCTTGCTAGCTAGCCATACGTTTTATCTGAATCGCTTTGGAGGCACGCCGCCGGATGACCCAGGTATCGGAGATGCGGGCCGCTTAGGCCCTAACGGGTTTTCGTCAATCTTGATATGGTTGTAATTTTCTAAGTTCTCAGCCGATTTCTATGATTTTAGTCTAAATGGTTGACCATGTTGACAATCTGCATATGAGATTTTTGGTTCGAGCTTTATCGTGATTTCGTCGAGGCATTTAAAATGTGTTCTTATTATTTTCCGTGAGTACTTCTGGTACTCAAGATTGGTGTTATTGGAGAGATTTAGCTCTGGGAATTACAACGCACTTTGTATTTTCGCGTTCGGACTTGTGGTTCCTGAGATTTTAAGGCTCTAGCAGAGAAACTCCAACCCCCTCACTTTCCCTCCAAACTCCCCTAACTCCTAACTCTCACCATATTACGGGGGTGGCCTTCGTCCAGCAGTGAAAGTCTTCTGGCTGATGATATGAAAGAAACATCGGTGCATCGATGATAAAAAAAATCGGTGCAAAAACATACTCTCACGCAAACAAAACTTAGAGAGCCGATTTGAAGTCAGTTGTCAAAATTCTCAGTTCTATTGGTGGAAAGCGGCGAGTGGCTCGATCACCTGTATCGGGTTTGATGGGATTGGTTGATCGGTGCTTGAGATAGTATGCCGAAAGTACATTGAAACGTAACGGTCATTTTCGCGGAAAATGTGAGTATGACATTACATGCATACGGATTCTAAGTACTTATGTCAAAAGTTTCTCATGAAAGCATATGAAATTAAGAACGCTCATTATATTCGTTGTATTCCTTCCAAATGTAACCTTAAAAATTAATTTCACTTCATTGAGGATTCTTTGGGCAGTCGAGTAACATACCGTCATTTGACTTTAGGGTGTTTAGGCTAGTAATAATCTGAGAGCTAGATCCTCCAAGGATATAGACAGAATACCCGATATATAGAGGCCTGAGGCAGATAGAAATGAAGATATAACGGAACTCAAAGACATAACGAACTACTATAATATTATGGTCTCTTTCTTTTAAAGCACTTCATACCATGTCACAAAATGAGATGAACGATATTTCGAAATGGGTTATTATATTGCTATTTACAATGATATAATACATATATATAAGGAGGGAGATATGTCATATCGCGCCCTAAAATGGCCCCGTGAAGACGGCCCTAACGACTGTCTCGCCTGTCTGCGCTCACTAAGCGAGACGCGTGCTATCCCTTTTGCTCTCGTAAAAGTGCTATCTTCTTTCGCACTCCGAAGTAACTCGTAAGCATGACGACACGGGGGTCATTTTCAAACGTTGTTTTATTTCGCGATGGCGCATCTTTCGTAATCTTTGGCTATTTATATATTATTTGCTTCTGTTTTCTCAAGTAACCTGGTTTTTAACAATATCAATAAGATATACGTGGAAACTTAAAAGACATGTGACATTTTGAAGGGTAGGGGGGTTCTTTCATTATTCGAACTGCTGAACAGTGGAATGCGCTGCCCGAGTGGATGTTTCCTGATAATTATAATCTGGGTGTCTTCAAGTCGCGAGTGAATTGCTTTCTTCTAGGAAAGCGTGCTCCATCTTAGGCTGCATCTTCGTTTAACATCAGACGTAATGGGGTCAAACGCAAGCAAAAAATGAAGGAGGTATGGGAGATTTGTACCACTAGGCCACCTGCGTATGGGAAAATGTCATAAGCCTTTCGTTTTTCATTTTAATTAGTATATGCATAAGTTACTATAAAATAAATTAATTTAACTAAAAACTAACTCAAATTTTCAGCCGATGCTGATGAAATTACCCTGCAGCAGACCGTGCATCACGTGAACTTGAACGTCATCACCAACGCTGAGTGCAGGAGCTTCTACCCGTTCAACGTCTTCGACTCGACTCTCTGCACCAGCGGAGTCGGCGGAACCAGCATCTGTGTCGGTGACTCGGGTGGCCCTCTTGCTGCTACCAGAAATGGACAGCCGCTCTTGGTAAAATCTCTAATGGTGTTTAATTTTTGACTTAAGTACCTAACCCGCACGCAATAAACTATAATTCCTACACAAAGTGGGATTTTTTTTAAAGTTATTTTGTGATAAAATAGTTTTTACATTGACAATTAAGAACTATTTTTGAAGAAACTCTTTTTTTAAATCAGCCAATAACTAAAACTCGCTTATCCAATCCCTAGCCATCTTTCCGTTACGTAATCTATATAATTTTGATTGCAGTTTACCTATAAATTTCTTTGCAGTTTACGCTACCGTGACGCTACCCCATATTTTTTTCGGAGACAAATCATGTCAATGTAGGGTTACGCATGACGGTGGTAGCCTGGTAGGCAGGGTACCAAGCGATAGGAACTCAGCGTACTCATTGTGAACAGCTTTTACTATGGGATCGGCTATGAAATCACGAATAAAAAAACTGCTATTCCGTAGAAAATATCATTCACCGTTGACGAAATGTATGAAACGGCAGCTTTTTAGCCATTTCAGCTGTGGCCCTCTAGGAAAAGATGTTTACAATGTTGAGTACAATAACTCGCTTTCGTCTTATTATAACCATACTGCAAGCTTGTAACCCTGTTTATACCATCACAGTAATATGGTGGATAGTATAAATTAAATTCGCATTCGTTTTATTTTAAATATGTTTTCTAAACTATGTTTCAAGATGCCGCATTCGTTTTAAATATGTTTTCCAAAGATGCTGCATTCGTTTTAAATACGTTTTCTAAACTATGTTTTGAGATGCCTCGCTTTCTTGGACTCTTGGATTTGTTTTAGATGTTCTTTAACTGGTTCAATAGTGAAAGTTCTTATTTGTTTTTCAGGTTGGTATCACCTCTTTTATCTCTGCCTGGGGATGCACTATTGGCGCCCCATCAGGCTTCGTACGGGTCACTTCTTTCGTGGACTTCATCTCCCAACACTTGTAAACATCGTCATTGGATGATAATCAGTTATGAGATGATGGCACTGAAATAAACAGTTAAAATATTTAAATAAATGTTGATGAAACTATGAAGGTAATTTATCAGCTGAAGCCCTTTCCGCTACTGCTTGTTGACTTGACGCTTGTTATAATACACCACCAGTAAACCTGTATTTTTAGTTAATTCATGCTTTCAATTTAGTTCTAAGTAACTTACCGGCGCGGCGGCGCCACCAGTGTAACTTTGAAAGCGTATCTTAGAAATTTGACGCTGGATGAGATTCGTATTCAGATTCGTATAAGAGATGTTCGTATTAGTGTCAGCTATCGATTCACATAGATTTTATGAGTGGCCGCTACTTTGAAGAAAATTAAAATACTGCGGACAGTAGGTATGCCAAAGCTGCATACTAAAATCTTCAAGGCCCTTAGGAGGTATCTAATATTCAAATTCATTACACTGTGGTTAATAACTGAATTACGGAACAGCGGAATCCGCTGACATAGGCATCAAAGCTGCCAAACTAAAGTGGATCTGGGCGGTGCAAGCAGATAGCCCTTGGAGGATCTAGCTCTGGCTGGGTATAAAATCAAAGAGATAGCCTGATTGCTTACTGACAGGTAAACGCACGCACGAAAATCATGTAGTGAAAAGGTAAGGTAGGCTAATGAATGACTCGGACTCGAATAGGTTAAAAATGCAGTTTTTGCTAGACGCTCGAAATTTCTCATCATTATGAAAATTGGGTGTAAGTTCATCTCGTCTTATAGGGTTGCTTGGGGAGGTTATTTTTAGCGATAAGACCGCGAGACAGTAATATTTTTCCTGCTCCCTTGTTTGAACGTTAAGTAATAATATAATCTTGATTACAGTAATATTAGGTCTTTACCTATGAAATTGCCGTTTTGTATGGAATAAGTGATTAAAGTACTTTTTTTTTTTTAACTTTTTTGTTTCTTTTATTAAAAGTAATCAGCCATGGAATCGACGCATCTTTGCCAACGAATTGACAGTTTATTGATGCCCTTCTTGTAAATATCAGCTGGACGGGAGGCAACAAACTCTTCAAAGGCATTTTGTACTGCCTCTCGGGGATTGATTTTTTTTCCCACTAAAAAGTTGTCAAAATTTTGGAAAAGTAATAGTCGGTAGGTGCAAGGTCTGGTGAGTATGGTGTATGAGGGAGAGCTTCCAACCCCAGCTCTTGCAGCTTGGAGACTGTCTGTAGTAGCAGCGCGAGGCAGGTCTCGACGCGTACGTTGCGCTGGCGATCGTTAAGTTCGTGGGGCACCCAACTATCAAGTTTTTTTTTACCTTGCCTATTTGTCGCAAATGGATCAAAATTGTTTTGATGCTAACATCAAAAGCTGCTGCTAGCTCAGCTGTAGATTGAGTTTTGTCAGCTTCCACAATCGCCTTTAATTCATCATTGTCGACCAAAATCTCCGGACGACCACGAGCTTCAGTTTTCAAGTCAAAATTTCCAGAACGGAACCGGGAAACCCAATAACGGGTTATGCGTTCGTTTGTACAGTTCTCTCCGTAAACGTTTTTGATATTACGTGCCGTTTGTGTCGTGTTGGTGCCACGACGGAACTCATATTCCATAATTACACGAATTTTTAAAGTATCCATTATGACGAAAAAAGCTCAAATGTAATGAAAATACAACGCTAATCAATAAACAAAAGACCGATTTTGTAAAAAGAATGTCATGTTTTTAAGACAAAATTAATTTGAATTCAGAATACAAAGCCATTCCAAACTTTTTTTCTATTTGAAATGACCAGTACCGAAGAGCGGCAATTTCATAGGTAAAGACCTATTATATAATTAATTATTATTATCTTTTCCCATAGTACAAGGACTGCTTAGTTTGGCTAGATGGCGTTGTGCAATAATGTCCACGCAATATTTATTTATATATTTTATTATGGACCACGGGCAATCAATGACTATCACTATCACTCATAACTGCGAATTTATAATTATAATTCGTGGTTGCATTTCAACTAAAAGAAAATTCTATGATATGTTGGTAATTATAATAACAGTGAGGACGTTTAAAAATTATAGCCGAGCAAACATGGCGAACTTTTGACATTTACGTAGCGCCTCTCGGCTGTTATGGTCCCCTAGTGGCAATTTCGGGCGGTATTTTTCATCGACATGGTACCGTGATCAGCAAATTACTTTGGAGTGCATGCTATGTTGTTCGTTTTGGGGTAATTACATACAATTATCCGCGATGTGCAAATGCGATCTCTAAGCTGCGAGCAAAGCGTGGGGATTATGGTCTCCCTGTTAAGGGGAGGCCTTCGTCCAAGAGTGGACGTCTTCTAGCTGATGATGAAGCCCTTCGAGGGTAGGTCTAAGTCTAGTAGTGGACTATTAATTAAAAGGCTGATTATGTATATCTACAGGTACTTAGCAAGAGCGTCGCCAGCCAATTTGGGGGGATTAGTTGATGGGAAAAGTCTGCATTGACGAAAGAACTAATAGACTAATAGCAGCACGAAATACTAGGAATGGAATTAGTGAATTCACTCAAGTTTAGAAATGCGGAAATTAACGGTCAAGCAAGTCAAGTGGACTTAGAATTTCTTTTGCTTTGCATTTTGTGAATCTATAGGAGTTGGGGGGCAGGTGCCCCGCCTTGTTATCTAACTTACGACCGCGAGCGCAAGCTTTTATAATAACTCACGACAAACCTCACGGCAAAAGCAATAAACTGTGGGCACTGACACTATCTACAATTATTTTTAGCTTCAGTAAAAGGTCACTTGTTCTTTTTTACGTCACGCCATTTACTGGTCCCTTAATCAAGTCTAGTCTGCATGTATTCAAAGATGTCAAGGGTTACCTTTACATACGTTTTTAGTACGCCTAACTTCGATCAAGGAGGAAACAGAATCAAAGACAAAAAAAACATAGAATCAATGACGCCTAGCATAAAAACTTTCTAATAATCGCTCGGTTTCGTCTCGGATTCGACAAGAAATGTATGGAAAACATAAGTTCCGTTTAGGCCCGCTGTTCCATTTTTCGTACTAAATTTGTCTCGTCGAATATGTAGGTAGAACCTACTATTTTTCGAAAGGTTTTGTGCTAGAAGTAGACTGCGCTATACAACATGTAACGAAAAGGTATGATTACAGTGATACTATTGAAAGGTTAGTTCTAATCAGTTAGCATCCTTCTGTACATCAAAACAAACAACTTTTACTATGGGGCCAACATTGAAATGACGAAAAAGAAAAAACAGCTGGTTCATACATTTTGCCCATGGTCGATTAACTTTTTGTATGGAACAGCTGATATTTTATTCGCGATTTCAATGTTGGCCCCGTAGTAAAAGTTGTTTGTTTTGATGTACAGAATATGCCTTTAAAAGGATGCTAACTGATTAGAACTAACCCTGTATAATGTAAACTCTCAACTAAGCATAATCTGAGTATAGAGTATCTGAGTATTAGGTATTTGTCGTCTTTACGTAGGTTAGGAGTATACATAAGTAATAGGACAAGCGTAACAAAATCAACATTTTCAAAATTATTAACTTCGGTCAGTTTCAGAATTTCCGAATTAAAATCAAATTAAATTAAACTTAAGCATAATAACGTAGAGTTGATAATTGCAAAGCTACTTCTGCAATGTGTCCCTTTCCACTCAGGTTATAATAAAATAAGAGATTACATCTTTGCGTAAGCAACAATAGGCCTCCTGTTATTTAACTAGGGCTACTTCCCCATTTAAATTTGAACCGTGTGGCTACAGAGTTAGGGTATGAGTTTTCTGTAACATACTTTACATTTTGATTATAATATAATAGGGTCATCTCTCAATTGAAAGTGGATCTTACAGCTTCTGGGTCAAGGTATGAATTGCTTTAGCTATTTGAAAGTTTGATTATAACAAAGTTGGATTGTTGTGAATGTTGTGATAGGTAATCGGTAGCTTTATAAGCGTTAAAGTGAAGCCACCTGTTAACTTATGAGTTGATTGCAGTTAGAATAGAATAGAATAGAATAGAATAGAATAGAATAGTTTTTATTACCAACCACATAGAGTAGTACATATTTGCTTAAATTAGGTACATAGTAAAAAATACAGTTATTTTTAAAACACACACACAGTTTTTACAGTTGTTTTTTTTTTTTTTGTTGTTTTTTTTTTTTTTATTGATATAAACGTTCATGTTCTATGTATTTACTATATTGCAAGTGTTTGAAGGGTTTTATTATGAAAACTGACGTGGTTTTGACACATTTTTGTTTTATTTATACGGGAATACTCACGTTCAATCAAATCGGATACTCCGACTATAGTTTCGATCACATCGTGTGACCTTTTTCAAAGAGTGAAAACAGAGCCCGACGCGCGTGCAGCTGCGTCCTGCTTAGCAATATTCCCGTATAAATAAAACAAAAATGTTTGAAGGGTGAAAACTAAAAAACATTTAACTGGTCAGTTTGGGTACGTAGAGTATTATTATTACTATTATTTATTCTGTGCTTTGGGGCAAAACGTATGTAGAGCATAATGTAGAGCTATTTTACCTTTCGAACATACCATTAAAAACAATAAATTTAAAAACCATAATTTATCATCACATTAATTTAATGTCCTTCACTGTTTATGGAGCAAAATATGAGCCACAATGAAATCTGGCCAAAAATATTATATATACAAGGAGGGAGATATGTCATATCGCGCCCTAAAATGGCCCTGTGAAGACGGTCCTAAGGACTGTTTCGCCTGTCTGCGCTCACTAAGCGAGACGCGCGCTATCCCTTTTGCTCTCATAAAAGTGTTACCTTCTTTCGCACTCCAGCGCAACTCGTAAACTTGACGGCGCGGGGGTCATTTTCAAACGATATTTTATTACGCGATGGCGCATCCTTCGTAATCACGGAAAAATCATGTCGTTGCATTCTATTATTTTCTTAAACGTGTTTTTTCGCGAATTAATGGTTAAAAATGGTGGTGTTTTATTCATTGAGTGTTGAATTACATGCACGAGTGTGGGCAAGTGATATAATGTGGTGAAACATGTATTTTCGTGTTGTTTTCAAAACTCCGTAGAAGCTCATAGTAAAGTCACCACAACTTTACTAGGGCATGACTTGGACTCGACTATGACTAATTTCGTGTGACTAACTGTGATTTCATGACTTATTTGACTTCATGTTTCATAATGATACTTTAAAAACTTAAATATTCATAAACTTGACACTGGCAGAATGCACAACGTGCGATGCTAATAAGTACGAAAAAAATAAAAATAAACGAGGAACAGTGGTAGTTGCCACTTATTTTATTACTTATTTATAAGTTATAATTTACAATGGTTTATTGTCGATTGTCAAATCGAAAACTATTCAAGCAAGTTAATATTCTAAAAAAAAAAAACATAAAACTGGCTATATCCTATATTTTTAAGCTTGTTTAAATCAACAATTTTTTTGCTGAACCTTTGTAATGCTAATAAACAAACAAATATTATAAAAAATAAAGTTATTCAGTCTAATAAAATTGATATAACAATTCTTGAAGAATTAAAATAAATAATTCATTTCATTATTGATTTCTAAATATTGTAGAAGGACTTTCTTGATTTAATAATTTTATTTTAATAACATGACAAAAAATAACCATAATTAACATTTCGGTAAATGTAGTTCACTCTGTAAAAAGCTAATTCAATATGTTTTTTTTAAACTATAATCCTTATTTAATATTCACAGCTATTTCACAGGGTGCGGTTTTTTTCTATATTCTATGATTTTATATCTTCAAAAATGTTGAAATGCGTGAATGAGATAGCGCCTGGTGATCTGGGACTTATCGACCAAAATGAATAGCTTTCTCATAATTTTAGAGTGATCTAGTAACTTTGACAGAAGAAGCTTTCTGAGTGCCTAGTGTGAGTGTTACAAAATTATACCGAAAACTTCACCATCGCGTGAACAAATTTCGATTGATATTGTAGTAAAGTATACTCGAATTTACGCGACGAACTGTCAAAATGCACGTTCACACTCGCAAAACGCTTGAAACGACCAATCAGGAGCGCCAACGTTTTCACTTTCGAGTGAAGTTCTTGCTCGATGGTCGATAGCGTCGACGTAAAAAAACTCACACTCACATATTCTGTTTGATATGTTTGACACTAGGTGGCGCTGCTCTTATTTCATACAAATTGTAGTTTACGTTAACGTAAACGAATACCTAAACGCTCTTGGAAAAACTGGCACTATGTAGAATCACTGTATGTATGTATGTATGTAATGCACTGTATGTAATCACTGAAGAGAGCAGTAAAAGTAAGTAGGGCTTTTTTGTGAGTCTTATTCATAAAACATTAAAACCTATTATAATTAAAAATTTCGTTTGGATAAAGGAAAACAAAACACTTTTGAACTAAAATAGTTTTGAAATACGTTTTACTGTTTTATGAATAAGATAATTAATAAGGAGGATTTAGTTTTCTTTTACAATGTAGTAGGTCCACCTAGAAAAAAAATCGCGGGCAACCGATGGATGTAAATGGCAGGTTGTCGTACAGTGTGGCCTAAGTCTAAGGTCTAAGGGGGAGGCCTTCGTTCAGCAGTGGACGTCTCCGGGCTGATGATGATGAGATTTCTTTTACTTTTATGTACTTATAAAGGTTTATACATCAAAGTAAATGTAGCTAACAGGATAGTTAATACGTACTTATCTTTTGTCTTTTCCTTTCTTTCAAATTTGTGACTCGGTGGATACGAGGTGGTTGACTACTTTAAGGGGGCGACTAAAGCCAAAAGTAAGGGAAAGGTGTATTTTTAAACACATAGTTTAATGATAAAGAACGTAAATATTCTGATTAAAAAAATACTACAGGTAGGGGAAAAACCTAAAGAAGCCGAGTAACTGAATAGAATTTTGCAAAATAATCCTGTTTATTTTAAAAAATTACAAATTACCAACAAAAAAAACTGTTTTAATTCAAACGCTCTAAATTATCAGCGACAGAACCACATTATTTTTTACGAATTACATAGCAAACTAATGTTTTAGCACAGTAGCCGTTTATTTTTTTTATTTGATGCCTACATTTTGAATAATTAAATAAATCCCCACCTAAATTGCTCAAAACCATCATCATCATCAATTGTATCATGCGATTTTCGACTCTAAACTAATGCAAGACGCGCGGGTGAAAACTGTTATTTTTCTGGCATTAGTCGCACTCTTAAGTGTATTTTTAATAAAGGATTTAGAGTTTATTCTAGGTTCTTTCTTTAGCCTACGTGGTATAACACTATGAATCAGAGGGCAGCACTCCTAATACCAGTACTTTTTACGTTTGATTGTGGTAACATTTAATGGAATTCCGGTTTATGATGACCGATTACATGCTTCGGTACAACCTAAAACGAATAAAATGTCAGACGGATACGACCCAAGAATGCATGCGATACTGATGTGACTCATTCCATCACTGGCCACCTCGAAGTTTTGACACAGCCAGCCTTAAAACACCTACAAATAAATCAAATATATCCTCTATTCCTCACAACAGAGAGTTCACGGGATGTGCCAGGGTTTACCGGTCTAAAACATGGGTACGACAAAATAATATTTGCAGCTGGGAAACTCAATTTACTCGTAAGAAAATATCTATAAGCTGTTTTTTACGGGCGGTATTGTTAAATTTGTTTTTCTGGTAATGGTAAATTAGTTTAAAGTATTATAACAGAAGTTTAGACTACATTCCGTGGGTAAGCAGTGCTGTATTGTTCGGTGCGGTTTCTAAACGATGTAAATCAACAATTAGGACCGGCTTGAATTTGGAGAAATACGGTTGCTACGTATGGATCTCAATAAGGTAGAGTCGCAAGTAGAGATGTGTGAGCTTATGTACTACAAACCATTATAAATGTATAATACGTACACAGATAGACATAGACTTAGGTTACTAGCAGTGCTCCACGGTGTTACCCGCAATTACTGGGATAAAAAGTGGCTATGCCCTATTTAAAGTAAAAGCTACCTCTACGAGTATAACAAATTTCATCTTAATCCGTTCAGTTGTTTTCGTGTGTTTGAGTAACAAACATCCAAACAACATGCCTTGAAAAGTAAGTCTACTCTCCAAGAGACTAGAGCAACGAGTGATAATGATAGAGTTTTGAATAATCAGTTGCCTGTATAATTGTATACATGGCTAGTACTAATCAGTTAGCATCCTCTTAGCATACTTTTACTACGGGGCCAACATTGAAATCGCGAAAAAAAATTCAGCTGTTCCATACAAAAACACCAAACCAAATCCAAACCCAAAAGCAAAAAGCCTTGGGCAAAAAGTATGGAACAGCTGTTCTTTTTGCGATTTCAATGTTGGCCCATACCTAGTAAAAGTTGTTCATAATGATGAGTAGATATGGAAATACTGAAGAGAAAACAGCGTCGTTCCTATATCAGTAGGTATAAACATAAATATCTACTATGCAAGTACTATCGCGACTTTGGTGATAATAAACCAGTTTGGGTTTTATGAAATTCATTATCATCAATCATTTACAACTGTTCAATTCATATTCTGATACTTATCTATTTTGCATTGTTGTTGCGAAAAACTAGGTTTCTATTTTCAAGATTAATGTGATCAATTTGATCAATTGCATTGCAATTTGCAATCTGCAATACTATCAGATTGACTGATTGATTGACCGCATCGCTAAAATAGTATAAAATATCATTCTATTCTAAGTAAGTACTAAAAATGATTTGTCTATCCTCAAAACATAGAGGTAGGAACTCTCAAAATTAAAACTATATTCTGAACTAAAAGTTTTCAGATTTCAGAGGTACTTACCTACTTAGTTATTGCTAGTATCTACCGGCTACATACTTTAAATAAAAATAAAATATTAAAATACTTACGAGTAAGCTTAGGTCAAATTATAAAGGGACACTTCGTATGTACACTAAAAAAAGGTTAGCTGATTTAACATTTCCAGCTCGTCAACTTGTGTAGCGATAAACGGTCGAAGAATGATCCAGTCATTATAACTTAGTTGGCTCTCCGTGAACTGACTAACCTAGCACCTACACGCGTTAAACTTAATGACCCGTGTCTAGGCCGCGCCGACCTTAACGCGCCACTTGGAACAACAGCGCTTAACCGCTTTTCAGACTACGTGATAATCCTTATCACAAGGAGAGACGATCAATAATTGGAATTCACAATTGTTTACGCAGTTTACATTGCAATTGATCGTTTACGAGGCCAATTAAAGCAATAGGGAATATGCACGTGTTTCAATTATTGAAAATAATTGGATAAATGGAGAGTTTAACTGAATCTTAAGCATCAGATTCGTCGAAAATAGTTATTTACAACACATTTGCTCAAAAAGTGCATTTACTAAGCCTGTATACATCGTTCGAAAGTTAAACATTACGCACCATACAACGGAGCGTGCGGAAAAGCCTTTAACGCTCACTCTCTTGTATAGCGCCGTGCGTAAACTTTACGGTATTTTTTTAATTTCCATAAAAATAATTAAAAAAAAATAACAAAAAAAATTGGGCGGACATTTATTACACACAGCGCCATCTAGCCCCATACTAAGCAAAGCTTGTATTATGGAAACCAGATAGCTGATAGAATACTTATATACATATTTTTTTTCGTAAATACATACTTATGATACATACTACACCCAGACACAGAACAAACATCGATGTACGTCACAAACATTTTTGTCCTGGGTGGGGATCGAACCCACGCCCTGCAGCTCTGAAGGCAGACATGCTACCAACTGAGCTATCAGGCTGTCAATTTAAGAACTCCACCAAAGAGTTTCACATTACGAGAGTAAATAAGCTGAATGATCGAACCTCCTTGGAAGCTTGTAGTAAAGTTGCCACGACTTTACTAGGGCAAGACTGGACTTGACTGTGACTTTGACTATAACTTAGACTCATTCGACTTGAAAATTAACAACAACTTGATACAAATAATACTTGACTTTGGCAAATGCACAAAGTGCGACACCATAATCCTCCTAGGAGGTAAGATGAAATGGCGCGAATTAACAAATAGCGCTAAGTGCGCATGGAGAAAATTAGTAAAAAAAATAAAGTAGTGGTGAGAATTTATTTCGTTCATTTTCTGTTTAATATTAAAGTACTTAAGACAAACGTATTGAGCAAAAGCGTTTCCAAGGAGGCTCGATCATTCAGCTTATTTATTCTCGTAATGTGAAACTCTTTGGCGGAGTTCTTAAATTGACAGCCTGATAGCTCAGTTGGTAGCATGTCTGCCTTCAGAGCTGCAGGGCGTGGGTTCGATCCCCACCCAGGACAAAAATGTTTGTGACGTACATCGATGTTTGTTGTTCCTCTCTTTTAAACTCTTTGGTGTTCTTAAGTTCTTAAATTATTATTATGGAAAAAAAAACACCGTAAATTTTACGCACGGCGCTATACAACGGAGTGTGCGGTAAAATAGTTACTTAGCTGAGAGTAGCTATTTTACCGCACGCTCCGTTGTATGGTGCGTAATGTTCAACTTTCGAACGATAACAGGCTTCGTAAATACATTTTTCGAGCAAATGTGTTGTAAAAAAAAATAAAAATAAAGTTTAAAGGCTGGTAAAGTTCAGAATATAAGTGTTCAAAGTATTTGGGAGGGAGTCATCTGTCCATTTCTAGCAAAACACGTGCTAGTATAGAATTTGTTTGGAATCGTGGACTTTGTCGTCATAAACCTAGAACAGTGTCCTCTCTGTCTAGCATGAAACTAATATCTTTATAACTTCGTTATTTGTGCACATATTGCAATAATTTACTTTCGAAGATTTGTTTTGTTCCCAGTCAGCTTTTTTGTGAGTCAATAAAAAAAACACATCCATATTACCTATTGAAAATGACTAGGTAGGTATGACTAGTAGGGTAGGCCTATGTCCAGAGTGGACGATTATGCAGCTAGCTGTTTTTTTCTTTCCCATGGGTGTACCCCATTGGCTTTATAAAGATAGCGATAGTTATTCTCAAAGACACTGTGTCAATGTGAAATTATTGGAAAAACAAAAAAAGCTTAAGTGTTATAGCGAAGTCTGAAGAGACTTTACCGCAGGTAAAGCTCGCTTTACAACTTACAAGCGTCTATTTCATGGTCAAATCTAGCAGTAAGTAGCTGTATGTTTTGTGTAAATCGGGCTAATCGTCTGTTGCATTAAAGTAATGAAATGTACCTAATTACCATTTATCTCACATATAAGTACATTACACAATTTAAAGCAGCAGACTTTTGAAATGAATCTATGGTACCGTGAACTGCTTATAGCGGGACCGAATAGGTTCACCTGCCGACACTGCGCGACCGCGAACCTTATTGCGAGGCGATAAAATTTACAGTCGCGCAGCGTCGGCAGTTGAGCGTATTCGGTCCCGGAATAAGCGCTCATGTTGGCGCTTGTGGCATGGTGACATGGAAGTTGCGGTGGCCCTTCTATGGGACGCGACTTGCGTTCATATTTTGGTGACTTCACATCTTCCTGAGACACAGAGTAGGGCTGGCGCGGCGGTAAATACGGCGGAGCAGCACAAACACAAGTAACATTTATCCCGAGCGCCTGGCATCGAGTTCTATTACTACAGAACTCATTGTCCTAGGGCCTCATTATTGAATCGTGCGCAAAGTTGCGCATGCGAAAGGAGCCGACTTTCAAATGCTATTGAACCTTATTCCAAACAATATCGTTCGAAGGTCAGCTCCTTTCGCAGGCGCTACGCTTGCGTACGATAAAAAAATAAGGCTCCTGGCGTTTATTTGGCCCTGCCTTGGCGGAGTTAGCTCGGCCCAACGCAGAAGCATTGACTTGCCATTCAACATGGGAAAACCGGCATGCTGGGTGTGCTGCCGACTGCCAGTGGGCTTGAGCATTTGGATTGTTCCTAGACATTCATCGGTCTGACACTCTAAATGCAATCATTTTGTTTTTCAACCGACTTCAAAAAAGGAAGTTCTCATCAAATGTTTTTTTATGTATGTGTTTTTTACGCGATTTCTCCGCCAATTATGAACTGATTATGATGATTCTTTTTTTGTTTGGTAGATAAATACTTCAGAGGTGGCATAATAATATAATACATATATAATTGAAATTCAGGTAATTAAGGTTCAGTAGTTTGGTTTTTAAATCAAAATTACTAGAAAATATGAAGATGTCATCCAGGTATTCGAAGATGAAGTGTTTTTTTTAAAGGCGTATTGTATTCTATTATTATAGTACCTCGTTAAGAAGTTTCGATTATAGCCATAGACATACATAGTAGGACGGGTTGGACATCATTTTAATATGTCGCCCATTCGTCGTTGTCAAAGAAACGCATTGACGCCGATACCGGCACAGTCTGCGACGCACGTCCGACGTGATCACTTGAGTACAAAATGCCAAAATGTGTGGTGAAGGGATGAACGAATTACATTTCAAAGTGCAGTAAAAAAAAGGTGGCGCTTCTTATGACTAGCAAGTCAACATTTAAAGTTAAACTAAACATGCTTTTACACAAAAACTTTTAGTTTTAGGTAATAGGTAAGTCGTTTCTAGTTTCGTACAGTTTGCGCTTCTTTTACCACGCATTACTGGCGCTGCACGTAGTGACCGCGAAATCTGAGAGATGGCGTTGACTTTTTGTCAAAGAGAATTTTTATTTCTTACAATTTCTTAACTCAGGTCATATTCTCAGGCGCATCTAGATATAGAAATCATTGGTTATAGTATAAATCGTAGTTGGGTTCCTATAGTTACTTTTTAATTCATGTATTTTGCTGAAGTAATTGGTACCTACTTTAACACATTTTTTTGTATTTCAAGACTCCGCAGCTTTTAGCTTATCCACAGGGAACTTATAAATGTTTATACTTATTATTTTACTTTGTAAATCGCTAATTATATACGTGTCCGCATTGCGGGTAAGTAGGTATTATCGTTTTAGTATAGGTTTTTAATTAATAAATAGATGCAACCTGTAGAGACGTGTCTATTCAGCTGAATTTAGATAAGTAAACCCGACAAAAGTAGGTAAAACCTACTAGGTACCTACTTTTTAATACAGGTAGGATTTGCAATTTATATCATTGTAATAAAGTACTATTTTTTTTCTCCTGAATCTTCCTGTTTGATGTTTTTAATTGATGATTTTCGTCCAAATACCTACACGCTTCGGTGCAATAGGGCCTTAAATTAATGATGACTGTGTTTTTTCCTTATGCTTCGGCCGCAGCCCCACAGCACGTTTTTGCATTGTACGAGGATTTTGGGTGTCGCACTTTGTCCATTCTGCCAGTGCCCATTCTAATCGTGCAAAAGTGTTTTCACAACTTGCAAACGTACAAATCATTATACCCAGTATTCTAAGTTCGAAGGCTGGCGGAGTCGTGAGGGGTTTGACCGCGAAACAATACGGATACACCATAGAATAAATATTAGTTACTGATCGGCCTGATAACTTTGCGAAATAATCCTCTTGAAGTTCTGAGATCGGTTAGTTTTACTACGGCTAGCTATGTTAATTTGTTAAAATTATCGAGTTATTTTTCTTAGGTATTTCTCTTGTTATTACAGTATATTACAGTGTATAGTTACGTATAGTTCCAGATGTATAATTCTACGATTACGCTTCAGTCTAATGGTTGGGTAAAAACCATCTGCGTACCTACGGTACAATATACTTATATTATAACATTTTAACTAAATAGGTAATTAAGTCTGTCTTGTAGTAGTTCCATGGTGAAAAGGGTTTTTTTCAATAGCCAATACTTTATTTTTGTAACTAAAAAACATAGCACACGGAAAAAAAGAAAAAGAACAAAATTATACAAATGGGTATACTCGGATTCTTAATTAAACGGAGTAAACTGACATTTCGAGTGTTGCTACTTTTAGGCAAAATTTTAATAGTGCTGGATAAAAATATTAAGTTTATCAACATATGTTAAAAAACTTAATAGGAAGTTATGTTACCAAACTTAATAATTTCATACCAATGATCTACTTCGATATATTTATATTAATCTTTGTAAAAGATGTAGTTCCTTACTTATGTATGATTTCAATCTTTCCAAGGTTATAAATCATCAAATTAATGTTACTTTCCCTGTAGCAATTTATAGAACAACTTTTTAACTCAATATGTTTTTCCTTTTCTACCTGACTGGCAGCACTTTAAATGTTTGACGGCACTTAATAATTATTGAATATTTCTTTTCAACGATATGAACTTAACAATATCCATCACTACGGTTTTTTAGCAGGCAGCATTATTTTGAAAAGTGACATTTCATCTGTCAGTTTAGTCCATTTTTTTTTCTTTTTTTTTTCTTAGTTCTTGGCATCGCACGTTGTGCATTCTGCCAGTGTCAAGTTTATGATTTTTTCAAGTATTTATATGTAAATCAAGTCAAATATGTAATGATATCACAGTCAGTCACACGAAATTAGTCATAGTCGAGTCCAAGGCATGCCCTAGTAAAGTTGTGGCGACTTTACTATGAGCTTATACGGAGTTTTGAAAACAACACAAAAAGACATGTTTCACCACATTATATCACTTGCCCACACTCGTGCATGTAATTCAACACTCAATGAATAAAACACCACCATTTTTAATCATTAATTCGCGAAAATACACAAGTTTAAGAAAATAATAGAATGCAACGACATGATTTTTCCGTGTTCCCGCCAAAACCTTCTTAGTCCATTTGATTATGATTGATTGATTGATTAACTCTTTATTGTTCACACCAAGAATTACACAGAAATAATTTAATAAACTTAAATATTGGAACAAGTGGCATACGAGAGTGTGATACGAGATAGATGCTAGTTTCTTTGCCACAAAACGGCTCCAGCTCAGCATGATGCTGGTTGTAACCAACCGGCGCTGGTCTTCCGTTGGAGCCGGCAGGCGACGTCACGTACGAGTATACACATACATACATACCAATACACACACAAATATTAACTAGCATAATAATCAGAGAATATACTAGACTACTACTACTTTTTCACGATTGTTCCATATGACTAGAGGGAACAATTAGGTACTTAGTACCTAGTTTACTAGTTAGTACTCCCAGTACTTAGTTCCATTGCAAAGTTCCGTCGTGGAACAAACGCCATTTTTTGTTCATACATAGTTCCATGGGACTAGGGTATTTATGGATAAATTGCGAAAAATAATTTGAACTGATGTAATAAGATCTACTCTACGAGCAAGTGTAATGAAAAATAAATTTTCTCCGCTGTTTCATAACTAGTCATTAAACAGGATTTAATTCCATTTTCATAATTTTTCATAACCAGCTACGAATATTTTTTTATCACATCTATTCAAAAATACCTTTGTTCCTCGCAAACAGGGCAGAAATGAGCTGTTTTGAATTTGGAATGTAGATATTGTTAGTAAAAATTCCATTCCAATCACCAAAGAGATCAACCACGGACATTGTATGAACAAGTAACAGGCTGTTTGAAAAAGGAACGCGCGGGAAATGCATTCCGCCTTCGTTTGTAATTGTTTACTCAAATTCGGATTTTACTTTGTTTTATTTTAACTCGGTGTATTCTTCCTCAATAAAAAGTGAGAAGTGAGTGTGAGTAGTGAGAATGAAATAAACGTAGGTACTGTTCTTATTCATAAGCTGTACTTAAGTACTTATTTTCTCATAGAGGGTGATAAAAGCAGAGCGTCCACCTCGGGACCAACATTATTTTTAAGCTCGAGTACTTTGACTCTTCTACTCTAGAAACTCTTCAAAGAAACACACTCGCACTCTTCAAAGAAACACACTCGCCTTAAAAAAAAGTTGTTTCCTCCCTAGGTACACAATCTACTATTAATTTTTCTGTTTTCATAACCAGTTATTAAGGAATTGCTTTTCCATTTTCATAATTTTCCTTACTTACCCAACTGTTTATGACTATACTGACCCATCGTCGAATTCGTCGATGCGGGCATAGTCAACTGTCAATCTCATACATTTTGTTGTATTTTGTTTTGTTTTTGCAGAGATCATTTTAAAGACTCGGATTACCAGGGACAATCTGCATTATTGGTTTGTACAGTAATCCTTTGCCTTGCTAATTAAAGCTCTGTCCAACATAAATGAAAACTACTATCTAACCTACAAATCTCAGTACCCAGTATTTTTCTTTGGACTAGATTATCGACAACGCCCTCATCATCATCAAGAGCTGATAGATATAAGAACACTTGATTTTGCCATATCCGGACCGCCCGTGGCCGCGCCGCGCCGTAGGCGCCATCTGCGTAAAGTTTTCCTCGTGAAACCTCATTGATGAAGTATACCTACGCAACACCTCTTTGGTGAAACCTCTTTCTTTTTGAGCTGAGCTTTTGAGTTTGAGTAATAAAAAAAAAGTTTACCAGCTACTATATCGGGAAAACCAAATAAAACAGCGCAGCGAGCGTGAGGTTCTAAAGATAAGATAATCTGTAACAGGATCATAAAAAATATGTAAACTTATGTATTTAAACAATAATGTAGGTAAGTTATGCGATACAAGTAAATTATATCTTTAGTTATCAAAATCATTTTTATGCTTGCGTTTTCTGTCTACAATCGGTCCTTATTCGGTGCTATACAAAAAATAAGAAGTAAGTAAGTTCCTTTTGTAAGTAAGTGTCGTATAAAAAAAAAACAAAACAATACTTTTTTTATGCAATGGAGGGAGTGACGTTCGCCTGGTTGTAAGCATCACGCCTGCCCGTTAGACTATTGTTATAGTTAATTTTTCTGTTTGTGATCATCTTGACTGTAATCTTTTCTTTCGGTGTGTACAAAAAAGAGTTTATCTATGTATTCTATTGTCTTCTTTACAATCTGAAAAGTTTTCGCGCGCAGAAATAAGCGGGAAAGCGGCGCTATAGTGATAGGTGAGAGGGAGCGCGCGCGGGGTGCGGTGCGGAGCGGTGGAATAATCGATACCCCCTAGAACCATAAGTAGGGTGGACATACAAGACGGATTATACTGTTTTTGGCGCCAAACTAGTGCTCCCTTGCATCGTCGAGTTCGAACTTAGAAAATGTAGTCAAAGAGTTCGAAGCAAAACTTGCCTCTGGCTAAATACAGCTAAATTTAGGAAGCCAAAAGCTATGAAGACCAGCGACTGTGATAATGGAATGGACGGGCCCAGCGCTTGCAAATCTTTCAAAATTAACAAGTGAACACAATTAAGTATCACATCATACATAAGTATCAAGTATACCTAGCTAAAAGTATGCATATTACATTTGCCAGAAAATTTAGATTCATTGATAACGGGTGAATTTTATTTTAAAGACTACACATAGATCAGCAGGACCGCAGTACTTTACAAAGCAATGTTTCTCAATAAGTCTAGAATTATTATCCTAATCATACTACATCAAAAAGTAGAATGGTCTCTTCATAAATCGATAAATCCACATTATCATGGAATATGATGTGGTATAGAGCCATTTTTGCATTATTTATAATTTCATAGAATCCAATAATATTCGTTTATAATAATAATAGTAATAATCCATTTAATTCAGGTAATAGGAATGACTTAAAAACATGGGCCCATATTATAAATACCTTACTGACTAAGATACCAACAAAAAAAACTTAACTACACTACTTTGGCTGACATTTTCCTGGCCGTGTCGTTTCCCAGTAGCGTCGGAAAACCAGCCCCTTAGGCCAGAAATCTGGTGAGAGGAACTCTGAGGATAACTTTTAATTTTTATGTTCAGTCTATTATAGACTAGACTTATTCTTCTTTTCGGTTCTTTTTCATTGACTCATAGGGGAACCTATTCCTATCACTGTTCCTAGTAAACCTGGTCCTCATGAAATGGGGCAGTAGACATAAAAAGCAGCATTAATGGTCAATTGCTCGTTGGTTATTTTCTCTATGGCTTCTTCTAAGGTTTCCTCGGAGTAGTTTTCATTATAATTTTCTTTTTTTTTAAACTTTTTTTACTTCCACTAATAATTAAACCGCCTTAATGGCGAAAATCAAATATGGCGAAAACATCAGTAACGCCAGCCAAAAAAATAATATATATCACTGCGTTCCGTTTTACTGAGATATTTTTAAAATATCGTATTTTTTTTAGTAATCATCAAATTCGCCCCGATTCTCAAAGACACCCCGGTACCTACCTATTATGCGAAAAACCAAATTATCTATATTTATTGTTGTTTTAAGATATTTCCACACAATGTTGTCGATTCTGTTGAACCGCTCACTAAACTAAACTAATCTGACAGGACTAAAATTATACGCGTCTCATTTCATTTCAATATGTTAGAAAAAGATGTCAACAGGTTTCGTCCTGTCAAATTAAGTTTCGTTTAGTGAGCGGTGCAACAGAATCGACACCAATTATCTTTTCTTTCCTATTCTCCTAAGTCCCCCGATCGAAGATCAAACATCGGCACCCTTAAGGGCTGCAAGTGAATCGTTTTCTAAATATTTCCGCCCCCATAGATGCACCGTGCATCGAGGTCAAAGACCCCTCTATTTACAGATTATATACAGAGAGACAACTTCGAGTAGATAAGGAAAAACGTAGTTGTTTTTAGTTATTCCTGGCTATGGAGATATTTCTTCATCGATCCTTCTTTCTCCAGTTAAATGAGTCGTAGTCACAGTCCAAGTCACATAAAGTAAGTCACGGTCAAGTTAAGGCCGGGCACATACGACGAGAAAAACCGTAAGCTAAGCCGTCCGGTTTCGCCCGAAGGCGCTCCGTGCATACATTTTGTACTAGGTCCCGCACACGGCAAGATATTTCTCACGGCGCCCGTTCGGTGCCGATGTGCGCCGGATCGCACCTCAACCAAATGCGAGACGTTTTTCTCGAGAGGCCCGTCCGCAGTATATTTTGTACTAGACTGCGCACACTGTCAGAAATTCGCGTCAGTTCGGAAGACGGCACCGTACGGTGCACACGCGTTTCCTCGATTCAAAATGCCCGATATTTATATTTTATTTATTTATGCAAATTACAACTATTATTACAGGCATTCCCTAATTAAATAGTGTAAGTCAACTGCATTATTTTAAAGAGAATAAGGTAGTTCATTAGACCCTGATAATAAGTATTTACCTACATAATTATAATAATAATCATTTACCTACCTACGTAAAAGTTACAGCACATAATAATTTAAGTGTTAAGTTCCATTGTAACTTATTATATATTTTCTTACGTATTTCAAGTCAAAGCTAATAATAATAATGCAAGATTTGATAGCTGAGATGGAAAAATGTCTCTGTACCTATATGAAATTTGAAAAGCGAAAATTATCAAAATAAATTACAGCTGGACATAGCCAAGCCAAGCTTATTTTTTATTACACTAAACAATAGTGCCAATAGTAATAGCGTGTCGTCATCCATAATATCGCTGTGCGAGCATAGAACGGCGGAGAGGTGTGTCCTGGCGGAGCGGTCAGACACGACTGACTGACCGTGCCGGATAGGTGTGCGTGGTGGATAACGAACGATACGGCGCCGGAACGGCGCCTGTCGGGTGCCGTGCCGCATTGACGTGCGGTAAGCCTTAATCATGCTCTAGTGCAGTCGTGGCAACTTTACTACAAGCTTCTTCGGAGTTTTGTAAACAACACAATAAGACTCGTTTCACCACACTATGTCACTTGCTCACACTCATGCACGTCAGTGGCACTTAATAAATTAAACGCCACTATTAAAAACACAAGTTTTGAAAAATTATACAATACGGTGACATGTTTTATTCGCGTTCCCGCCAAAACTCGTTCCAATCGTAGTTAGAGTAAGATTGCTATTTTTGCATAGCTTAAATGAAAACAAGACACCAAAAAATATTTAAAAAAATGGCAGATAAATGTTTTGTTGCTACATTATTTAAATTAATTAAATTACTAAACGAATATGGAAGAGAACGTAATTACTTCACTTTTAGTGCTTAACATGTGAGTTACAAAAAAAGTTTATTCGTGTTTTCACAAACTTGTGAAAGCTATATAACTAGTATATACTTGCTACTAACTAAGTATATACTTTACCGGCGCGATAGAAAATAGCTCGGAAATCTTGAAAGTTCTTTGAAGCATTTTTCATCAGGATTTTATCGTAGTTCTACATCTGCCTGTTTAAATATTCTGTGGCATGGGGGCGGATGGGCGGATGGTACACCATGTCAAATCGTCAATATTGGACTTGCCCGTGTGAAGTGATTTTGGGGCTTCAATTAAAATGGCCCCTCTTTGGTTTAGTTAATTACTCGACAATGGGTTTCGAGGGAATGCTACTAACGGCTCAGGGTCGCAACTAAAATGTTAGTTGTCCGTAAGTGGTTTCTAGTTTAAACATTTTCTGTGATTTCTGTTGAGCAGTGGCAGTTTGGGCGAAGGATCTGCTGTATAGATTGGCTTGTCACCATATACATACATAGAATCATTGCTTGTCACTCACGCCATTCAATATATTTTTATATTCTCCCTAACCTAATTCCATACACAACGAAGTAAGTTAACTTTTATTTACCTATATACCTATACAACGTTTCAACTTAACTTTTTACTTTTACTTATTAATACTTTGTTTTATTACAAACAAATTACAACTTACAATTTTATCTTACACCTGAAATTAAAATGGAATTTATAAATTGTGCATAAAACCTCATCATAAATATTGTACCAAACTTTTTCTTCCTATATTTCCGTTCGTCTTTTGTTTTTTCTTGATTCCTCGTTATTATTATTGTTTTTATTTAGTCATTCTCTGAATTTCACTGTGGTTTTTGCCAACCGACAGTCACCTTTTCCGATAAACTAATATCTATACCTTCACTCAATTTAATCCAAGCCGGTTAAGATTAGGGTGTTATGTAAGAAAAATATAATAAAGTACCTAAGTACTAGTAAGGCCATTTTGCATAAACTTTTGATAAGATGTAAAATGATTGTTGACTTTTAATTGACTATTAAAGCTGATAAAGGAATGTTGAATGTGAAGGAAGGTTTTAGAGAAGATTAGCTATATCAAGCTCTAATCTATACGCACACTTGTAGAAACGCACAATGCGGAGAAGTAATGTAAGTACGTAAGTACCTATTAAATGGGGGTATAAGTTGGTTGTATTTGCTTTAGATACGTAGTAGGTTCCTCCAACTACTAATTATATTCTGGTAACAACGTATTAGGTGAATAAGTTACGGTAAGTGAGTAGTAGTGAAGTACTTATCTGCATTTTTGTGATTAATCGATTATACATTTTTTCCTCAATTTTTGGGTAAAATTGCGGGTAAACTATATAATATCTTTCCTTACTCTTAGGTTTTTTTGTCTCTCTTAATTTAATTTACTTTACTTTACATGAAATAGTGCAATAGTGTAGCAGTAATAAGTAGGTAGGTAATTATCATAGTGTTGCAATCGATAACTTTCTCGGGACGAATAATGGCATAAATCCAATGTATGCCCATAACTTTAGTTCATGGAACGGTTTTCGGGGTGTCGTTCCATTAAACTTTACTAGATGGCGTTATTAGTTCAGGCGGAATAAGCCGAGCCGGAGGCGATAATAACCTAGGACTTGTTTCTGAACTACATTTACCTATTTAATTAAATAATTATAAAATACATATAGGGTAGATGACAGATGTTTATATCGTTGAAACCAATAGCTTTGATGAAGAATTGAAGTAAATATAGTATGTTTATTAAAAAAAAAACGGTTAGTAATGTTATATAATGAGCGTTTAAAGTTTTTGTCAGAGACAACTCTGTCTCTTTTCCACAAAACAAAAAATGTCGTCACGCCTTACTTGTCAGAATAGAAATTATATGGCGTACAGAGACGTGACGTCACGATTTGTTGCTCAGTCTAGCATAATATTAAAATGCTTATAAGTTGCTTATTTTAGATCAGATTTTCATTTTCTTTTCATTAATCAGTTATATTTATGGGCCGCATTTTAAAAGGACAATAAAAAACAGTCATCTAGCGCGTACCGGTAAAAGAAGCGTCGGACGTCCACCAGCTCGTTGGGTCGACGATATTGTAAAGATCGCGGGTCAAACCTGGATAAGATTGGCACAGGATCGGGATGAGTGGCGTACAAGAAGAGAGGCCTATGCTCAGCAGTGGGCGATGACGGGCTGAAAATGATGATGGTGAGCCTGTTGTTTTTGGATAAATGGAGTAAAATGAGCGTAGGTAGGTATACTTACTTAGCAAACAGCACCTTCCCAGCCAAGACTACGGTATTACTAAATTATTCATTCTGTGCCAAGACAGATGGATTTTTTGGAGATAAGTAAATAGTTTTTTTTTCTTCGTCCTCCACCGCAGTCTTTCTACTCTAGTACCTACCTACTGTTATTTATATTCTGTTGTAGTGTGCGGTTTCCACGGACCCAGTTTTTTTTACCGCGAAATACTCAGGTAATTATAAAAGTACAAGTAAGTATATTTTTTTTTACCGACTTCATTTAACAAACCAGTCGCCTACATCTTATGCGTCTCCTTTTGCCTTTTTACGTTCTTATTGCGTACAAAATTCAATAATCGAGCCTTGACTTCCCACGATCTCTGCGAAAAGATATCATACCTGACTGAATGTTATCCCCATTTTCATGAAACGTGGTGAATGAGATTTCAAAATGTAACACCTACTCGTTCTACCTACTTACCTCTGGACTCATAGGTACCTAGTTTAGGACTGGCTAATATTGTAACACGATAGTGCAAAAGTTTTAACTGTACTAAATAGAAACGCTAAGAGGATAATATTCGCCAAAGAACCAAAGTTACCGAAATAGCTCACAAGGTTTGCAAGGTGAAGTGGCCAATGGGCAGGCCACATCGCTCGAAGAACTGACAACCGATCCCCATCGATTGTCAGTTCTTCGAGCTCAAGCTTCCAGTGGTTGGACCGACGACATTGTAAAAGTCGCGGGCAACCGGTGGATGCAAATGGCAGGTTGTCGTACAGTGTTGCGGTCTAAGGGGGAGGCCTTCGTTCAGCAGTGGACGTCTCCGGGCTGATGATGATGTTGAAGAGGATAAAATATGTACAATCTGCTACATTTTATTTAAGTGGCGAGTGAATTGGTTTCTTCTGGACAAGCGTGCTCTACAGTAGACCACATTCAACGTGATGGCGGTCTATAAGTCATCACCATTATAAATGTATAACATAAATAACAAGTAGTTAGGGGAAGTACGTACAAAATTACATATATGCGTAAAACGGCATACCAGCTGTATTTCAAATCTGGTTGGCGCCTCAATTGTCTTTGAGCAAAACTGCCAAAATATTGTGATTGTAACCGCAAAGTTTTTTTCTCAGTCAGTCTGAACAGCATTTCGCCCTTTTTTTTCGTTGCAAATGGTTTTTATGTTTTGTTAAGTGATTTGCCATGAAACCATATTGTACAGATTATTTATATATCTTAACATTTTGCCTCAAGCATTGTGTTTTGTTTTGATGAAATCTCTGACATTATATAATTTTATAAAATTAAAATATTTTTTGCGCCACACGGATAAAATGGCATAGATAAACTATGGACAAACGGCATAGGTATGTTTACTCCAAATATGTAGAAGATCAAGAACAAGGTTCCTAAAAATCCACCAAAATAAAAAAAAACAGGTTAAAAAGGTCTAAATATAATATGTACTATGAGTGACGGAGAACCATTTAGGACCCAGAATCAAGATGAAATTGACGACTGTTCGTGCATTTATTGCAATGACCTGTATTTGCGCTCAAAACCCGGAGAAGGGTGACTACGTTGCATACATTGTTCTCTTTGGAATCATGCTGAATGTGCTGAATTCCCATAAGAACAAAAACGTTTATTTGTGCTTTTTGCGTTTATTATGGTATATTCCATTTTGTCCCATAAGACTATTCCAGTTTGTCCGTGTAGTACGGACAAAATGGTTTTTCATAGATCTTTGTTTAAGACTGATTATAATCTAATTAACTGATAAAGTTGTCGATTTTGCATGTTTATTCTGTAAATAAAAGATTAACGTTTGTGATTGTAGAATTGTACGGTTCTAGATAAAAAATAAAGAAGATAAGCAATAGAAAACAGTATGCCGTTTTGTACGTACTTCCCCAACTCCACCTACTTAAAAAAACAAACGATTTCAATTTCATTTACCTACTTGGATGACATATTTTTCCAGTTATTTTGATTTAAAGCCGAACTACCAAACCGATTTTGATAAAATTTATAGAGAAACAATCTGAACGTACATTAATTTAAATTAAATAAAAAAAACAACGATTTGTTTTTTTATTTAATTTAATAGAGGACGGAGTTCCGAGGTAAAAAACAATAAAAAACATACAACCGAATTGCGAACCTCGTCCTTTTTCAAATCCTTTAAAAACTTAAAATGTTAATGGAAAATTACAGTTATGAGGAAATCCATCGAAACAGAAAACATTAAGCACATTATGCGTATGTTAAACAAAATGGCTTTATACGTTGTGGTAGGTTATTACCTAACATGATTATTAATTTTGTTTAAATAAGGGAGCCATAGAATGGTCTGGCGAACGTCCAAAGTGCAATAAAAGCTATGAACTGCACTCCCACCTAATTATCAGTAAAAGGAATAACTTGATTAGTAGGTAATTAGGTTTTCATCACACTTGCTCGTAAAGTGGATCTTATTACATCGGTTTTAGGCTCATAATCCAAGCTATTACGCACCCGTGCTTTTTACTTTACATTACGCCACTTGTGCTATAATAGGTATAACCCGGTAAAGTCAAGTTTGTACGTGACTACAATTAGACGTATGTATACGAAGCACTCTTAATATAGCCGGGTAATACTTACAGTTTTTTTTGTAATACCAACAAAGAGTTCTTATGCCGCTGAAGTAAATGTCAACCTGCGCGCGCATTGCTGGGTTGGGCGCCATTTTCCGCAAATGTTTGTTGACGTTTTCGCTTTGTGGTTGATTATTATCAAAAAAAGTTTGTTTTTTCCTCGCAAGTGTGATGAAAACAGTCGTATGGAACTCTTGTGCTATTAGTCATTACGCTCTCGGCTTCCTTATCGCGCTCGCCTGCGGCTCGCATAATACCGCCTCTAGTGTAATGACCAACATAGCACACTCGTATCATAATGTATATACTAATATCTGATTTTATTTTAATAGAAGCGTTGGTAATCTAGCAGGAAACACTATAGACATCGTGTTATCGTGGATTCAATCCCGTGCTTGTTAAAATGAACTTTTGGAGTTTATGTATTTCATACTATTGTTGGCTTTTCAGTGAAGGAAATAATCGTAAGGAAACCTATAAAAGCCGGGAGAAGAAATTCAATGGTGTAGTTATGTGAATCCACCAATCTGCAACTGGACCAGCGCAGGTATGTGGATATGTCCCAATCGCCCTTCGAGGGAAGGCCTATGTCTGACAGCGGACTATTAAACGACTATTAAATATGTTTTTTTTTTAAACACGAATGTATAGGATATTTATTTCGGAGTAGAAGGTACAAGTACCTGTGTAAATGATAGTTCAACGTTCAACGGGCAAAAAGCGTAAACAGTTCAACGGGCCACGTTCTATCGATGCCATAAGCTAGTTCCAAGATTTGAAGATTATTAGTCATAGTCATTTGTCAACTCTGCTAACATACGGTCAGCGCTTAGGCTAGTGTCTAGAGTTGACGTTACACAATTATTATTATCTCTACATCTCTACAACTCTACAATATTATAAAGAGGAAACATTTGTATTTTTGTATGTTTGTAACGAATAAACACAAAAACTACTGGACGGATTTCAAAATTTCTTTCATCATAAAAAGTAAGTTCGTATAGGCTGAGTGGCCAGCCCTAGTGTCAGAGTTAATGTGCCGCCCGAAGGCCTGTGACATGGCAGACGTTTGTTGTTATAGAAACTAGAACAAACAACCGGGACCAACAATTTAACGTGTCATCCGACCCACGGTAGCGCTCAGAAATAAATGCCTCTCACGGTCACCCATCCGAAGACTGACCGGACCGTCCGTTGCTTAACTTCGGCGATCGTTTAGAATCACCTAGACAAGCTACGCCACGAGCGCTACATTCACCATTAGAATGATACATTTCTTTTCAAATTTAAAAATGCAAATTTTTTCAAATTTAGGATCCCTACTAAAACTTCAAAAAATAATAGCCCACCCGTGTGAAACCGGGACGGGCCGCTAGTTCTATTATAAAACGATTTCGGATATTGATTTAAAATCCTGTTTGATTAGAATCCTCACCTTGTCGGCCACGCACGACACCATCGCCTTACATTGCCATAATGATAGGCAGGAAAATAAAAATACGTAAGTATCTGGGACGTCGTCATCGTTTTGAATTACCATTTTATTAATTTCAGAAGGAACTCATTCCTTATATTTTACTGTCGCGGCCTAATTTCTCAAGCCTCTGGATTACCTTATTTACAGAGTTTGGTGACTTACGTAATTAACTTAACGACTTTGACGCAAACCGTGAAGCAAAAATTCTTAGTACATTCTCCGTAATGAATTATGATAATAGGATCCACAAAGGAAATGGCCGAAAAATGTACAGACGCTGGTCTATTCACTTACGCCATCTATGAATTTTTTTCAATAAAGGAGCATATTCTAAACATTGAATTTTATACGTATACTAGTAATAAAACTCGATGATTCTAAAACCTAAATCTATAGAACCTCTTTTTTAAAGTCGGTTTTAAAGACTCTAAACCAGCGTACATGCTGAAGTGTGTCGACTTTTCCACACATTTATGAGCAAATTTTCTTGTTTCGAAAAAATTGGCATGAAATTGAAAAAAAATAAGTCTTCGCCATGAGATCTGAAACCTCATATATTTAGGGCTCATACTATATAAAACTTTCCTTTCATGATTCCTTTTCTTTTTCGTTGTAGAATAAAGGTTAGATTATCATTTATCACCTATACCTCTGTCGCCCACAGTAGGTAATCATAATTAAACAAATGAAAAGCAATAAGCTTTTTATTGAGATACATTTCATTCGTGTTGAGTAGATATACCACTTTGCCCATTCTCCTTTCATAATACAAAGCCAGTGGCGGCGGCAACAGAACACAATATCTATAATTTATTCCGTGCGAAACTGGGATTATACATTCGTGCAGCATGTTCAACTAGTCTGCCGACCAGTCGGCAGACCAGTTTGATAACCCTACACAAGGTCTGCGCACATCTCGCCCATTTTACGTAGACCCGACGCGTTTCCTTTCATTCGCAATATCATGAGTTAGTCCGGATATTATTAGGTTTAATTTAGCATGGCATAGGTTACGATAGGATGTCGCAGAGTTCCAATACGATGGTAGAAGCATTTCACCGTAAGTTTTTACCAAAATTAACTAGGTATAAGGACCACTTTAATCTAAGCCTTTAGAAGATTAAGGTTTGCGCTATAGCGTTTAGCTTATGGTCAATCGAGTTCATGTTAGTATGTTAGTAGATGTACTTACTTATCTAGGTAATACTTACCTGAGGGTAAAAATACATGTTATTTTTATAAGTAATACTTACTGTATTATTGTCGATTTTACTTTACTAATTTTAATACATTTTAAGATTAGCTTAAACCCACAATGACTACTAGACCACTAGACTTTGGATGAAAAGTATTAAAACGTCGATTTAGATAAGTCATAATATACATTATTTGTTTATTATTAGCGTAGGAGGAATTACAGGCTGATTTATATTAGTATTTTGTACATTGATCAACGAAACTGATCAATGCTCAGTAAAATCGTAGAATCGGGACATTTGGCACGGTCACTTCAAACGAGCCGCAATACAATACTGATTTCTATTCCGTCATCAAACTTGCGCCCACAATCCGATATTAATAAAATCCCTTGCACGGATTAAGTTGACAAAAAAATATTGTTGGATACCATATCCATTTAATAAAGTCGCTCTTCGACCGCAAAGGCTGCGGTCACGGTTTTCCCTGCCGCCCACTCCCCTTGTATAGCGCGTCGCGGTCCGCAGTCGCGCCAATAACCTCGCACAGTGCGGTCGATGTTCTTCATATTGTATATTCTATATTGTCGTTCGTGCAGTCGGCTTCAGCTAAAGTCGTTAGATTCCGGCGCCACCGAACCGCGTGCGCGGTCCTCATTCTATGTCCCGTCATTTCACAGATACAGTCGCAAAGCAAAATGGAACTCAGTTACGATGCTGAAAAGTTCATCGCTCTAGTAAAACCTAAAGAAGTAATTTGGAACTACAAAAGTCCCGTATATAACGATAAGGAACAGAGACGCCAAGAATGGATAGATGTTTGCAAGGAGATGGTTCCACATTTTGATGATAAAACGTCAGCAGCACAACAGGCTATTGGTAAGCAAGTAGATTTAGAAGTTTGATGGTTTTAGAAGGTTTTCTAGCGTTGACAGACTAGTTGTCAATGCTGACTAGACCACAACTCATCTGATATTAAATGATGGTGTCGTCGAAGAAGGTGATCTGAAGATTGATGATAAATTTATTTGGGAAAGAGTTGATTAAATATGATTAAAAGAGTTTTTCACCGTAACTAACAAAATCGACGTTTTATAATTTTCAGTAATCTCATTCCAAAGACAGTGGAAAGTATTACGCGACGGCTTCTTAAGATCCCTAAAAAATATTAAGAAAAAAGGTTCCTTCGCTAAGCCGTACACTTACCACAAGGCCTTGCAGTTTATGACAGAGCTCTACGATAATGATGTAGAAAAAGATAAGAAGAACGGTGACTCGAGTGACGCGACTTCCGAATCAGAAACTGTAAGCCCAGACGTGGTGCCAGTCGTAAAAAGACGCCCTAAACGAAGGAAAGTAGAAAAACAAGTCCGAAGACAACAAGTCGCCGAAACGACTAAAGAAGAAATAGAACCAGAAGCACCAACACCAACACCAACGGCTGAAGAAGCGTTATTTGACAAGATTGCATATTTCATAGAAAATGAAGAACGGACAAAACAGAACATTGACAACGACGAAGACAAGCTATTTCTATTGTCTTTATTGAGTGACTTCAAAAGTATTCCTGAAACGCATAAGCTAGATGCTAAGTTTGACATTTTAAATGTATTGAGACATTATAGAAATATAGGGGGGTCTTCCAAGGGCTCCGGTTCGAAGAAGTCCAAAAATATGACGGTGTGCTCGATGACTGCAATTAAATCGCCTGAATTTTGCTACGTGAAGTGTGAGGACGATGAGTCTGAAGAAAATTAAACAAGCATATCGAAGGGCTAATTTGTGACCTGACGAGACGAGTGTATCTATAAGTGAACTGGAAAAATTATAGTTATTAATAAATTAAAAATATATTGTACTATTACTTAGTACAATATGTATGTATGATATATGTGGACCTGGATATATACTAAAACTGCATCTAGAACCACCGGAAGACGGGCAGCAGCGTCCTCTTGATTAACGGTGGTAACACTCTGCGATCCCCAAGCCGCCTGCCAAGCGTGGGCATTATGGCAACCCCTCCCTAGTAAGGGGGAGGTCTTCGTCCAGTAGTGGACGTCTTATGGCTGGCGATGAATGAACTATTACTTATATTCCAAGCAAACGCCTCCCTAATAGGGAGGGGTTGCCATAATCCCTACGCTTGGCAGGCGGCTTGGCACCGAAGGCGGCTTTGATCGCAGAAGGCTCACCACCGTAAGTCGAGAGGACGCTGCTGTCCGTCCTCCGGTGGTTCTGAATGCAGTTTTAGGATATACCCAGGTCGTTAGGTACAATCGTAAGTATTAGTACAATATATTTTTAATTTATTAATAACTATAACTATTCCAGTTCAAATATCACTGAATGTACCTAATAAATAATTTCAAATCTCCTTCTAACTATAGGTAAGCAAATAGGTAAGTCATAGATCTAAAACAATTTTACGAGGAGGAAACGACAAGTAGAAGATCTAACTACCACCTTTTTATATTTAGTAAGTAATGTGAATGATAATGATTATATTATCATTAGTACGTAACAGAATGGGGTAAGGTTTAGCTTTAGCTTTAGAATACGCACTTCCCAAAAATTCAATAGACATTGTTTGAAGCAACAAAATAAAATGATATTATTTTTTTCAATGTTCTAAAAGATCTAAAATAGTGTTCGTACGTATGTAAATAGGCATCCTCTTTCGAAGCCACTGAAACGAATCAAAATCGTGCGTGCACTGAAATAATAACTAAACGAGTTTCATAATCGTGAACGAATTTTTATCATAACCTGGCTAAGCATCGATTGTTTTTCCATCAGTCAGAAACTTCTCAGAATTGTGGCTTAATCTTCAGCACCTGTCCAAATTGCGCTATTTGTGTGTATACCATTGTACTGTATTACCAGCTTGTCTATTGGGTTGGACGAGGGAGCCACCTTCCAAATGTCTGAACAAAAGTATCAGTCACCCGTACACATTTTTAGTTGCCTCATTTGGCCACGTTAGACTATAATATATTAATGTAGATAAATTGAGAAAGGGGCAGAGCGCAAGGGAACTTTGCCCCATATGGAGCGAGGGTGCGAAGGCACAAACATCATGGCGGAATCAATGATTAGATGACGCGATGGTGAGAGATAATAAACGGACTGCGTTGATATTTTCTCGGCTAATTCATAAACATTTTTGGTCCTATGTTTCTAATCCTTACAACCAAGATAAATATAATACTAGCTATGTCCTGTCACGCGTTGCTGTAGCTCTTGTTATTATGAAATTATTGTATTAGTTACCTATACAAAACAGGCTACAAATTATTCACACGTGGCCTAAATGCTGGCCTTTATTTGGGCCAGAAAATTATATAGCCTCGTAATCCAGCGGGGCAACGTGGCCAGCGTTTTGGGCACATTACCCGAAATTAGAGACCGTTTAAACTATCTATAGGTTTGCTACCTATAGATACTTTTAACGGTCTCTTATATCGTTTTTTTTTAAATATTAGTTTAGTTTTAATTAGGTACCTAGTTTATTTAATTAGAGATGAGTTTGTTAAATTAAACAGGCTATTTTATTAATTTGGCTTTAGATAGAACCAACTGTCGGTTTCCTTGTTTGAAATATGTATTAGGTATAATATATTTTAAGGAAAAGTGAATTTTGTGTCTTCTAAGTTTTAAGTTTCATCTTTGATCTTGGAGGATCTAGCTCTATAAATCAAAGTTTGATTAATCGGTATCGTCGCTTTATAATATGAATTAGTGGTAATTTGATTTTTGATTTTGATTGAAAGAGTTTGCAAGTCTACGCTATTATATATGAGGTTTGCACAAGATGACACGACTCAGTAACCTGGAGGATCTAGCTCTCTCTTAATTAATCAAAGCTTAGTAAGGATGACGTGAAGAGAGGAGGTCTGTTAGACCAAGCAGTGGTTTCTATGCGTTCACTCTGCTCTGAAGTAGTCTTTGAGAAGAGTGGTCTTTTGAGTTAACATTCGCTTGTTTTTATTGTTATCAAACTGAAAACTATTTCTACAAGAACAGTTGGGGACCACTACTGAACAATGATAAAGCATGGCCGCAGACATCCGAAGCATAAAAAAAGGGGGCGAAGTCGTCATAATGGCCAGAGGCATTTCCGGATCGATAACATGAAACAAAACGTTGTTTTTTTACATTCTTAACAATATTAAGGCAAGTTCATGGAAATAATGGAATGGATAAAACTAGACAGATTGCTAATACGTTATACCAAAATTTGTTTTAATTTCTAGTGTTTTTCCGCTGTAATATCGTTTCGAGTACTTATAGGATGAAGGGACACACTAAAACTACCCGAAACGATATTACAGCGGAAAAACACTAGAAATTAAAACAAATTTTGGTAACAATGGACTTCCGCAAAGTAACGCCTGAATCAATCACATATAATACGTAATAATCTTAATTTCTTTTTTTTTCTTAACTTTTTTCCCTCCAGTAATAATTTATGTTTATCTAGCTGGTCGATGAATTACTATAAATTTATCTCCTTCGCTGATGTAATTAGTGACTACTATTCGTTTCATACAGCGTCCTTGTAAGTTCGTACAACGCTTCTATATTGATAGTGCGGCGAAGAAGAGCATTATGTATTTTGTTTGTTTGTACCTAAGATCTTGTTATAACGTGAACAGTTAGAACGATTTAGATAATTAAAAACTTGGTATACGAGTATACCTACAATTAACAACTCTTTTTATATAAGTAAGCTGGCTTGTTATTTGCTAGGTTTGCCACTATTATGTGTACTAAAGTGGTTAGTATGGCTATGGTTAGTGTTTAGGAGGTTACCCTAGAAGCAATACACTGGCCCAGGAACATATTTTGGTCGAGTTAGCAAAATAATTTAAGGAATGTAATTCAATCTTGAGAAAACCCAATCTTAGCTCAAGCTCTAAGAATAGGAAATGAGATTACCTGAAAGAATAAGAAGTTAGGCGAAATCATCACTGTGTACAAAAGGCTCAAAACATCATTGTGACTTTATAACCTACAACGTACAGCCTAACTCTAAGCAAAGATTCGAGTAAATGCCGCAACACAATAGGAATTCATTATACTGATTTATATTTTGAGAATAACCATACGTGCGGTCAACGCACTGATTTTACGGATCCTTCGACCCGTGTGACGTCGCCTCGCCAACCACAAGTACTTACCTATAAGCCTGGCCTACCGGTGGCACAGATTAGCTGACAGTGTCAGCTCTGATATTAGCTTGACATGGTGTGCTGAGGGCACATTATTGTCTACAGTATGGGTTAATTGCGACAGCAGCTTACAAAGATGAGTTTCTAACAGCTAGTACTCATTATGAACATCCATGGGATCAACTCTAAGTCGCCAAAAAATCAGGTTTTCCATAGATTTTTTATATTCATTTCTGACAAAATGTACCGAACGTGATTTTTCGCGATTTCAGTGTTGGCTCTACAGTAAAAGTTGCTTAACGATGAGTATATAACTATGACATACTTTCTGCTTAGTGCTTAGTCTATCGTTCCGGGCACTGTGTTATGCCATCATGGGTATTTATATTTAGTGGCGGACCGCGCAATTTTATTTCAGATGATCTCGAAACAAAGTTATTGAAACTTTGCTTCAAGATTTGCTTACAGTCCTACAAGCCCTTTATTCAGTAGGTACATTGAACATCCACGACTATTTACCCATGACATGAACGTCCTGACATCCTAGATCTCCGGGGTGAGTGACCGGCGCGGATGTTTGCGGGCCGCTTCGATTTCCGGCCCGCCGTGTCGCCCGGTGTGAAACGACCCTTATAGGTGGGGTACAAAAAGGTGGCATTTTAAAACATTGTCAGAGTACTGGCACAGAATAAATAATAGTACTCCGGTACTGGCACAGAATATGTTACACTAAACTGTGCCATATCACCTGTAACCTGCGTGGTGATGAAAGATTGTGATGATGGTGAGAATAAAATATTTATAATGTTCGTTATACAATAAAAAATACCTACATTGACTTAGGTATATGAACTGATCTCCTTAGTATAATTCTATATTTTTTATAAAAATGATTCTAGCGCCATGCGCCATCTTTTTATTGTCTTTGTGTTTTTTCTTTGTTCTATGGCCACATTGCTCGAAAAACTGACAACCGATGAGGAAGAAAGGTTCTTAAGTGGCGACTGCGAACCGGAAGACGCAGCGTACCTATATAGGAAGGCCTCCCACTAGGTGGACCGACGACATTGTAAAAGTCGCGGGCAACCGGTGGATGTAAATGGCAGGTTGTCGTACAGTGTGGCGGTCTAAGGGGGAGGCCTTCGTTCAGCAGTGGACGTCTCCGGGCTGATGATGAATGATGATGGCCACAGGCGCCATCTCTAGGTTAGCAACTTTGGGCTGGCAGGGGCACATCCCGAAAAGGTTTTAAATGTTGTCTATGATACTTGTTCACTTTTCTAGGTTTTTTCAGCTGCCTGTTATATCAAGTTTAAAATATCTTATCTTTACTTAGATCATAGACAATCATTGTACTTATGTAGGTACCCCTACCCACCCACATGTACCTAATGTCATAACGGTTTTTCCATTGGGCCCGATGACAAACAGACAAGAAAGGTAGACAGACGGAATTATTTTCGGTTTTATAGTAGATACCTACTTACCTACCTATTAAGTGTACGAATTAAGAACTGCGATCTAAGATGTTTTTACCTTGTTTATTTCAACTCACTGACTGCGATACTACGTAGTACTATTATTTATTCTGTGTTCTTAATACACGTAAACCATGCAATACACTGCTAAGGAAAAGTCGATGCTTCAACATGGCAATGTTTACAGGCGTTTAAGAACGAAATTTTGCACAATACCATCGTCAAATTAGTTTTACTTTACCCGCCAACTCTCCCCGAGAGCCCGTTATGAACAAAACGTTAATAAATCATTAGCGATTTGATAAACGACCTCCATTCCGAGGCCCCGTTTTAATTTGTCATCTGGCTCTAAACAGTAACCAAATTCGTCGATAATCTTTTACTTAAACGACATTCTTACCAGACGCACATAGTATTTACCAATCAACATAATGTTATGCGATATTATCGTGAACAAAAGTGGCTTAAAAATCAACAAGATACAACGCAAAGCAAGTAGTAACGACCTATATACAAATAGCCTAATTCCGTCTTTAACTAACGTTTCGTTTTACAATTTAGAGTACATTGACGCGAGTTCGCTTTTCACAAAAAGCTTTAATGGTTAAAGGCGGTAATGGAAACTGTGTGCTAGGATCGTACCGTGGTAATTTCGCATGCGCTTCGGTCGTCTCGAGGGCACCGCGCTCTCTTGGCAAAATATTATAAAGATTCGCAGAATTACATTAAAATTACAACTCTCTTCTTAAGCTTTAAGGTAGCTTTTCAAATGAACGCGGAGACTAAAAGGCTGTTTTGAAAATAGAAATGATGTACGGCCGCCGTCAATCGGCCGCATTCGGGTGCCGTCGGCGCGCACGTGCACTTGGTGAGAAGGGGACCCCGCGCGCGCCATCGCCAGGGCTGCCACACTCCGAGATCGCTATGCGTTCGTGGCGATGTTCACCATAATATCAATCGTGGCCGTTGGCGTGGGTAGAAAAATAATTTCATTGAAGGTTTCTTTTTTTAGACTGTGAAACAACTATATCTTATGTTATCCCATCATTGTCTCCAGTCTGTTATAGCGTAGTCTGAAAGTAAAAATTGATCTTGTTAGATATTATTTTTATCCTACTGCCCAAGAATTAAATCAAGCCCAGTCATTCAAGTATGTCATTCATTATTTAGTTTATTTCACAATGTCTGTAATGTAATTTAGAAGGCAAACCTTTAACCGATAAGACCATATATTTTAAGATATAGTTAGGTCTAATTCGTTTTTGATTATTTTATAAATATACAGGGTTAGTTCTGACCAGTTAGCATCCTTTTAAGGGCATATTCTGTACATCAAAACAAACAACTTTTACTATGTGGCCTACATTGAAATCGGGAAATAAATATCAGCTGTTCCATTAAAAAAAACATTGATCTTGGGCAAAATGTATGGAACAGCTGTTCTTTTTGGCTTTTCAATGTTGGCCCATAGTAAAAGTTGTTTGTTTTGATGTAGGTACAGAATATAATAAAAACCTTTAAAAAAAGGAAAAAAAATACTAAAACGAAAAAACAAAAAAAAGGAAATAAGGATGCTAACTGATTAGGACTAACCCTGTACATTAGTAGCTTTTTCACTATTTTGGAGTACATTAAATATAATAATAGAGACCAAGAGTAAAAAGACAAATTAAAATATAGCTACATTTGTAACGTTCATCATATTTTTTATGTATAAGTTCGTATAATTAATGTAAAAAAAGTGTATTATTAGAACCGCGGTAAGTTTAAGTAAAGAAGATAAACATCTATTATTGACAACCCTTAAAACCATGAGGCAAAAATGTATCGCGTTCGCGCCGTATCACCCTTGTAGCATAGCGTTATTTCAAAAGTTATGAATCCATCTGTTAGCAGTGTTTGCCTGACGAACTCCACGTTCCATGTTTAAAAGTTCATTAGCGTTCAATATTCAATGTCGTAGGTAGAGGTAGACAGGCTCGTAACCTGTTTTACTGAGTACGAATTTTCCGGTTACTTTTGCGACTGGCTGAAAAGAAAAACAAAATCAAGTTATAAAAAAAGAAGACATTATATTTTTCTTTTTTTCTTTGTTGTTGGCATCGCACGTTGTGCATTCTGCCAGAGTCAAGTATATTATGAATGTGCAAGTTTATGTAGTATTATCAAGTCAAATATGTCATGAAGTCACAGTTACTCACACGAAATTAGTCAAAGTCGAGTCCAAGTCATGCCCTAGTAAAATTGTGGCGACTTTACTATGAGCTTCTACAGAGTTTTAAAAACTACACGAAAAGACGTGTTTCGCCACAATATATCACTTGCCCACACTCGTGCATGTAACTCAACACTCAATGAATAAAACACCACCATTTTTAATCATTAATTTGCGAAATAACACAAGTAAAAAAAATTATAGAATGCAGCGACATGATTTTTCCGTGTCCCCGCCAAAACTCCATGTGGCAGGACCACTTTCATTTTACTAGATAATAACGGCCTTACTTAAAAAAACTTTTCAACCGTTAGTCACTGCTTAAGATGCTCTGCCATCTTCTCTCTGACGTGAAGTTGCACGTGCTAGAAAAGGACAGAGAGGTTTAAGCAGTGACTAAGAGAATCGAGATTATTTTAGGTAAGGCCTTAATTACATAATAAAAATGTATAAAAATTGTATATTTTTGTAGTCTTATTAAAAAAAAAACTTCGACATTATACTTACCTGTGGTCGATTTTGAAGGTTTAGGTTGACGGAACTAAGCTAATTAAAGTATTGCTGTCCTTAGCTAACATGCCTAGTACAAAAGGGATAGCAACATTTTAATTAATTTAGAACTGTTAACTAAAGCCTTCAAAATTGACCATATAATAGTACCTATTATAGTTTATTTAACTTACCTATGAGTTTTAAGCCAGTAACTATCCGAGTTAACAAATAAAAACTTTTTGAAGGAATTATGTAACGAATAAGGATATAATTCGTGAAAGGAGTATCTCTTATCTTATTTACGCTCAATCAAACCTTCGCTCTGTTGGGTGGGCTGCTCTCGTCTGCGTTCGTCACCCTCAGAAATTAGATGTCAAATCTCTTCATGCCCAGTACTATTTCTCTGGTAAGTATCATTGCCCTTTAAACCTTGGTTGTACACTACTACTTGGTGGTTGAATAACTGGCATACAACAAGATAATTAAACATAAAAAAAGAAACTTGTTGTGAAACTATGTGGAGGAACATTCCTGCACATAGCCACATACCAACAAAAAATTGAGTAAAATGTGTAGACATTTTACTCTACATTACATTGTAGCCAAGTGATAAACACCTAAGGAATTTTCCGTCACTCTTCGTCGTCTTATTTTTCAATGACGAAGCGTCATGGCATTTTTAGTGCCACCATTTAACCATTGTTACGACAAGACGAGATATCCGAAATGCAACATATCAAATAAGTATAGTACCTAACCTAACAATGACCTCTGCTTTTGCCCTCTCAGACTACGCTACAAAATATGACGTCATAGCTTTATAAGTTAGGAGAGAGATTTATCCAACAATTTGCTTGTAATAAAACTGTATTTAGTGTTTTAATCAGTTTTTTAAAAGCGCAAGTCACGCCAATATTAAAAAAAAAAGCTAGTTATAGACCAAACCATGATCCAATAAAACAAGGTCTGTTATTCCGGGAGTGACACTTGCTTGTTGTTGTTTTTAATAATTCCTGGCCATGGATACTAGTCCTTCAGCCGAATACATGTTTCTTCATCGATCCTTCTTTCTCCAGTTAAACGAGTCGTAGTCACAGTCCAAGTCACACACAGTAAGTCACAGTCAAGTCCAATCATGCCCTAGTAAAGTCGTGGCAACTTTACTACAAGCTTCTTCGGAGTATTGGAAACAACACGAAAAGACACGTTTCACTACATTATATCACTTGCCCACACTCTTGCTCGTAAATCAGCACTTAATGAATAAAACGCCACCATTTTTATGCATTAACACTCGAAAAAACACAAGTTTTGGAAAATAATACAATGCGGCGACATGATTTTCTCGCGTTCCCGCCAAAACTTCTGACACTTGCTTACGTCACTCTGGTTGCCACTTTATGGCAACAAAATTGGGAAATTGGGAATCAATACTGTTAATAATGTATTAATTATAAAATACACCAATCATTTCAATTGTCATTTCGTGTCCGCTCAAGTGAAATGATTCAAGTTAAACACGAATTAACATAGTTTCAACCAAAATCACATAGGTTTATGGGATTCCCACAGGTAATATACGGAGGACAAGGAGTTATGATTTCACGCTACTGGTCATTTTACGTCGATGACGTAGGCTTGTGTCACTCCAGGGAAAAATCTGAAAATTGATAGTTCGTAGATATATCGTCAGTTCTCAAGCCAAACCTTGAATAGTTTTTTTTTCTTAGTTCTTGGCATCACACGTTGTGCATTCTGCCAGTGTCACGTTAATGATTTTTTCAAGTATTTATATGTAAATCAAGTCAAATATGTAATGATATCACAGTCAGTCACACGAAATTAGTCATAGTCGAGTCCAAGTCATGCCCTAGTAAAGTTGTGGCGACTTTACTATGAGCTTATACGGAGTTTTGAAAACAACACAAAAAGACATGTTTCACCACATTATATCACTTGCCCACACTCGTGCATGTAATTCAACACTCAATGAATAAAACACCACCATTTTTAATCATTAATTCGCGAAAATACACAAGTTTAAGAAAATAATAGAATGCAACGACATGATTTTTCCGTGTTCCCGCCAAAACTCCACCTTGAATAGTTATATTGTTCGTTTCTTTAGTTCCCAAAAAAATTACTAAATGGCGCTCTACACTACTAAAACGCGCAAGCGTTTCGTTCGTTGTTTTTAGAGTTTCGATCGCAGCTGCTGCTTATAACAATCTGACTAACTTATCTCTACAGTTGAGCGAGGGAGCCACCATCGTAGGTTTTGAAGAAAACTGACAGCTGCCTACTGAATATTTTTAGTTCTTCCATTTGACCAACAGTACAAATAAGTTTGTAGGGTTTAGAAGAATTTAGAAGAGTTATGTAGAAAAAAGTTTTACACACAAGTTAAAACCTTTTCTTAGGCCAATTTGGTGGGTGGCACATACCAAAGAGAATGTAAACACTACGTTTTAGGACCTACTGCGTGCGTACTTAATTTAATTTTCACTCTAATACGAAGAAATGTATTTCACATAAACTATTTTAACTTTTTCATAAGTACATCGCTGCCTTTTGGGTTTTTTTTTCTTAATTTTTGGCATTGCACTTTGTGTATTCTGCCAGTTTCAAGTATAAGCATATTACAAGTTTTTGATAGTATCAGGTCTATTTGACCAGCAGCGTGAGTACCGTTCTATGTCGCTAAATTTGACGTGACGGTATAGCAGATTTACTTCGACAAATTTGAGAATATACCGAACTTTATCGAATTATACCGATTTAAATGTCAAATAAAATGATCGTCAAGAAAGGTACTCGCGCTGCTGATACTATAAAAACTCACGTCACGGTCAGTCATAAAATAAAAACACGGTCAAGCCCAAGTCATGCCCTAAAATTTTGACGACTATACTAGGAGCTTTTACAAAGTCTTAGAAACTACAAGAACAGACATGTTCCACCACAATGTCACCACATTATTGTGGTAAAACATATCTTGGCAATTTCTGTGCACATGATTCAGCCTTTAATGAATAAAACACCACCATTTTAAACATAATCACGCGAAAATAAATATGTTGCACAATGTAATGAAAATATTACAATGCAGCGAGAAAAAAAAACCAACAAAACTCCGCCGCGAGAAACGTCTCGCTGGTTTTTAACTTTTTTAGGGTTGCCTGCTCAAAGAGAACGCAACTGTACCCTATAAATAAGTCGCCTACCGTGTTTATCTGCCCATCCGTCTGTCCGATCTTTACCTATATCTTGCGAACCACACTAAGTAGCCGGTAAACATTTTCACAGAATATTCGTTAGATACTATCGCCGATTACCTAGTACTTGTGGTAGTACGGAACCCTCGTTGTCCGAGTCGCAAGACGCAAGAAGACTCGCACTTAACGGATTTTTGTATAATGAGTAAAACCTGTTCCCGCCTTCCCGACACTTCCAAAAAATGCGAGCAATGACGATCAGAGCTACGAGCGCATTCGCTCGAGAGCAAACAAAGTAGCAACAAGAGAAGATTAAAGTGTCCGCGTTGGAACAGGATTAGCTAACGCAGCTAATTACGATTATCTGTATCGGATCTGTGCTAAAATTGTAGAGTGATAGAAGGCAGCGCTGGTTTTAGAAATAAATGTGTCAAAATCCTAAATCGTGGTCTGAATTTCTGGCGTAGCCAAAAGTATATTCAATAATTCCGAATTATTATATTTTCGGATTCAGCCACGTGAGCTACGATAATTATTATATTTATAACTAGAGGTCCCCGCGACTTCGTCCGCGTGCGGAAGAAATTCGGACCGCCTCCAAAATTATCCACTTTAAATCATTCCGAGCAAACTCTACCGACTCTACCGACTCTACCGACTCTACCCCAACTTCCCCCCTTTGAATGAACTACCCAAATATCAATTTTCATCACTATAACTTCAAAAACAAAGAACTTTCCATACAACATTCCACCCCCTTACCCCCCCCCCCCCCCCACCCCTTGGGGAACGAATTTCGAAAAATCCTTTCTTAGTACACCCCTCCGCATCGAGACGAATACACCCTCCAAATTTCAAGTCTGTACGACCAGCGGTTTGTGCTGTACGTTGTCTGTCAGTCAGTCAGTCAGTCAGTCAGTCAGTCAGTCAGGACAGAGTCTTTTATTATATTAGATGTAACGTAGTCTGAAAGTTCCATAGCCGCGAGGTGAATCAATTTATTCAAGGCTTTATTCCTGGTAAAAGGTATGCCCATTTTGTACAAAACTTGACCCTCGTTTTGTTACTTTTTCCTTTGATGCAGAGGTCTAGTTGTGCTGGTTAATTTGCTCCATCCTAGGGTATAAATATAATCCTATATTTTGTACGGTACTCTATAACGAATCAATAATATTCGTTTGTATGTTGAGCTTTGTCTTTGATAATCTTGCGAATGGTTTTTCAGGGTTCTCTGGTAAAATAAAGAATACCGTAATAATAACGTCGCCCTGAACTGAAATTAACTTCTTTTTATATTTTTTATATGCAAGAGTGGCAAACAAGCATGCGGCTTGCCTGAAGGTTAGCTCACCGCCGTCTATGGACACCTGCAACATTAGAAATGATGTCGATGCGTTGGCAAATATATGATATAATAATAACTAGCGAAAGTATTGTTTGAAGTATTTAAAATTAGAGTAATTTTATTGTTTTTTTTTTAATAAAATTATTTCGATGTATACACGATGCTTACTAGACATAAATATCTTATAATAGACCTTATAATTATAATAAGCTATATAGTCCACCTTCGCTTAGTACTTTCGCTGGCCCATCACCGCGAGCCGCTATCTCTCTCTCGCGTATTTCTAATTTTTTTAAGGTAGGTTAAAAGCACTGAATATCGTAATCAATAATACTTCGACTTCAATTTCGACTTATTTTTCCAGCTATTTTTATTTATGAATAAATACCAAACTACTGAACTGACATAACGAACATTTTACGTGGTTTCATAATGTATTTTACTAGTATCGTATAACGATATTTTTTTTCTTCTGCCGTAACTGGTTACGAACCTCCGGTTTCGTACGAGGCCGAAGGGGTCGAAATGCCGATTAAGTATCATTTGTCTAAAATTTGTAAATAAATAAATAAATAATAATAATATTGAGTAAAACATTAAAATCACGTTTTCTAAAAAATATAAAGCTATAATATATATGATCAATTTTAATAAAATATAATTTTTGATTTTCCCCACATTTAAAAAAAAGTACAAAACTGCTACAACCTGCCTTACAGTTAAATGACGTTTATTAACATAGCAGCGTTTTTAAGTAAGGCCCTATAAGTAAACATCTCAGCAAAGTAAAACTGTGGAAAAAACACACTGCAATTACGGCTTTCAGACAAAAAGTTATTGAATCCACAATTAGTAAGAATGTTGTCTGACTTATTCGGTAAACAATGTAACCAAAAGTCGTTCCAATCGTAATTCCTGTTATTTATTTTGTGATCTCGATGTATGTTTTAAAATAACTAGTGGTAATATTTTCTTGAAAGAACTGGGCCCTGTTTTATAAAGCTACAAGTCTTGTACTTGTAGTGAAAAACTGGCAACACCGCAAAAAATATCGAGTACGGCCTTTTCTAAAGGTATAAGATAACCAGTATACAAAATACAATTACAAGCACTTGTATATAAGTTAAAGACAAACCATCTACCTGTAACTGGTAACTTGTAGTTACTGGTACAATAGCTTGTACTTGTAGCTTTTTAAAACAAGGCCCTGATAACTGATGGGGAAGAAAGGTTCTTGAGTGGCGACCACGAACCGGAAGGCGCAGCTTAGGTAAAACAGGCATCCCACCCAATAGGTGCACCGACGACGTTGTGAAAGTCGCGGGCAACCGGTGGATGAAATTGGCAGGTTTTACAGTGTGGCGGTCTAAGAGGGAAAATGTGACAGCGGCTCTACCACTCTACTTTTAAATAATCAATACTTCTTGCCCGCAACCCCGCATTCTATAACATAAAGTGGGTACACCCAAACTTAATCTGTTTGACATTGCGTGCTTTAAAGAACAAAAGTTTGCACATGCTTCAGGTGAATATTTAAATGAGTGACTGGATCTTTATTCTAAAAGATTTCTTAGAAAATTGTTTAGAGAACAACTGCTGACTTAGCTCACGGATATGATTTCTAATAGATGAAATATATGCTAAATGAACGGATATAATTAGGTACGTAGTTATTTGAAATGTTGTCTGAAGCCATCCAGTCTATTTCAAGAAAATATTCATCGTCATCTTCAGCCCGGAGACGTCCAATGCTAAACGAAGGCCTCCCGCTTGGACCACCACACTTTACGATAACCTGCCATTTGCATCAATCGGTTGCCCGCGACCTTACAATGTCGTCGCCGTCGTCAGTCCACATAGTGGGAGGCCTACCTACGCTGCGTTCTCCAGTTCGTGGTCTTCTAGATAATTTTGTTCCATATCTGAAGGGTATGCAACAAAATTATCTAAATTATAATTTGAAAAATTGCCCGATTCCTTTCTAATATCTAGAACATTTTCAAACGGGTAGGCACCTGACTCTTTTGATTACACCGCATCTACAGCGAGGCTGAAAATGAACAAAAAATAAACCGCTCCAAGGCAAGACGTCTGCCATAAAAACTGAACGGTAGACGAGCGATAAACTTCATCATTATAAATGCATCCGAACACGATACCAATGCTGAATTTTATTATTCGATTTAGAATACAATTATGGAGCAAAATGTAAAGATAGATTCGATTTACTTTTTTTACGCAATGGAGTGCGAGGCTAGCGAGTCACTCGCCTGGTTGTAAGCATCTCGCCCGCCCATAACAGTAGTTGTGAACATGCGAACACAATCCTGCGCCGCACTGCACTGAGTGCACCCTGAGATAGGTATTAGATGTCAAATCTCTTCATGCCCAGTAATTCAACTTTGAGGAAAAAAAAGTATGTTTGTGCTAGTAAAAGTTTGTGTTAGAAGGGGTATTTTATTAGGTATTCACTATGTAGGTATAATAAAATTACAAAACTTGGAAATCGGTTATATTCTAATTTGTTAGTAGTAACGATTTCAATTTTGAATGAAAATACAATATTTTGGTACCATCGAACTGTCTGACCATGGAATCATCAGGAGGTCGATAGTAGAATTCCCCAAACTTTGCGATTAAAGGCTCTCTTGATTTGTTTTGACGAGACCCGTACCGTAAGTATGCATAAGCCCATTATACTATCGGCTCTGCCTCCATCCAGTAGTCGGTTTGGAGTTTCCACAATATTGTTTTTCCGCGACGTCAACTCTATTAGTATCTGGCGCTAAAACTTACCAAAAACACCAGACTCTATTTCGAATTGATCTTCCAATCCTTCCAAAGGGCGATAGACTCTCCACGTCAACCAGTATTTAGAGTACGTCAACCTATTTAAACTTTTTATCAGGGGTGTTCACCCCGCGCCTTACTCTAACCTTCGTTGAATATTTATATTACACTACGCCCAACTTAACTATACACGTGGCTGAATGAGCTAACTGAATATTTTCGTCAGCTTTGCTGAGAATATACGATAGTGGCTCCGTTTCTAAGTGTACAGGCTAGTTGGTTACTCTGTAGGCCTGCATCGCCCCTTCGAAGCTCTTCGGGGTTATTCTTCGTCTAGCGATTTGTTTATTGTACATGCTTGAAATTATTTTGTGACTAATTGTATAATTTTTTTATGATGCGTGGGAATCGCAGGGTTTTTTTGGCTTTACATAAAAACGTTGCATTTAACTTCTGCGCAATACAATAATGAAATGCGCAGTACTAACTAACGTCATTTAAATTTTAGAGGCGTTTTTAAGTAAGGTCATTAAGTTTGAGCATGGAGATTCGGTAAATAAGTATAGTTATTCACAGGGTAGGTACCTGATAGGTATAGAATAGTTATAGGTCACAGAAATATATGTAGTATGTAACTTTCTTTATTCACTAATAAATACATTTTGCGAACGTCGGTATGTCGGTAGGTACGTAGATAACTAGATAGGTATATTTGTTTCGATGAAGCATAGTATCGGTGAAGAGTATTTCGGCATATCGTACGGAGCTCGTTACTTCTTCCATAAAAACAACTTTTGAAAAGAAGTAGTTCGATGAAGCATTAATATTGTCGCACTTAGCTCAAAAGGTTCTTAGTAAGTATCTATTTTAATATTTTTTTTGGTGCAGGTAAATAATAAACAGTTTTTTTCTATTCTATTTCTTTAACGGTGAAGGGTATTTCGGTATATCGTAATCCCATCCCCACCCATAAAGAAATCCCATCTACCATATAAAATAAGTTGCAAAGAAGGCTGACTCACCTACGTTTTTATGTACCGAGCACGTTATACACAGTTTGCTGAAGAGTTCCCAGTTATTTTCATTAAGGAGCACAGTCGACTTCAGCCAAGGAAGACGTATTCCAAACTCACGAATGAGAACTAAGTAGATCTTACTGTTGATTATTCTGCGATATAGAACCGAGTTAATTAAGTTGGTACGTACTCTAAATTAATTTTGACTGATTAGTTTTTTTTTGAAATAACTTTCTATTTTTGGTCGCACGGTTTTAGTTGTTGGCCCATTCTAGACCTTAGGTCGAAGTCACCCCTAGAGGACACCCCTGGGGATGCCACGGGAACTGGAACAGGGAATACGCATGTTTTTTATTGACTCACAAAAGAGCTGTATCGCAACAAAACAACAAATTGAAAACAAAATTTCAATATTTGCACAAGAATAACGAAGTTATAAACATTTTAGTTTCATGTTAGACAGGGAGGGCACTATTCTAGTAAATGACGTCAAAGTCCACGTTCCAAACAAATTCTAAAATTACTGCGTTCCGTAATGCGCTAAAAGTGATAATATCGCGAATCCGACCAAATTTAATAGTCACAAAATATAAGGGCTTTGATTTGATCGAGTAATACTTCTGACTTTGGTCGGATTCGCGATATTATCACTTTTAGCGCATTACGGAACGCAGCAAATACTAGCACGTGTTTTGCTAGAAAGGGACAGATGTCTCTCCCAAATACTTTGAACTCTTATATTTCAGGACTTTACCAGCGGATTTCAATAATTTTTTAGATGTAAGCATCAGATACAGTTAAACTCTCACTTATCCTATTATTTTTAATGATCAAAACACACGGATATTCCCTATTTGGACCCGTTTTATTACAGGTACCGTAAATAATACCTCTGACATTAGTGCTAGTCACTAGCTAACATGAACTTATAGAATAAGATGGTGATATCGGTAACCCTCCTCATCCGGTATAAAGATGAGATCTATAGTGAGTGTAAGGTAAACACATACCTACGGCCTTACCTAAAATAATCTCGATTATCTTAGTCACTGCTTAAACTTCTCTGTACTTTTCTAGCACGTGCAACTTCACGTCAGAGAGAAGATGGCAGAGCATCTTAAGCAGTGACTTACGGTTGAAAAGTTTTTTTAAGTAAGGCCGATATACTCCCAAAAATAAGACAGACAACACAAGTGGTTGATCAGCTAGAAGACGTCCACTGCTGGACGAAGGCCTTGATATTGGGAGAATAGCACAGATGGCCAGGCATCAGCCAGAAGACACACACTGCTTGGTTCACGCAGCGGACACGTTCTGCGTTAGGCTTCGGCCTCACCGCAAGTGGCACGGTTGAGGGCTAGCTAACTAGGAGACAAGCTGAATGGTCGAATTGCTTCGATACATAGTGGCCACACTGATAGATGCCATCTGCCATGCTGTCATACCATTTTTTTTTCTTATTTATTGGCATCGCACGTAGTGCATTCTGCCAGTGTCAAGCTTAAGAATTTACAATTTTTTTAACTAAAATCAAGCCAAATATGTCTTGAAATCACAGTTAGTCACACGAAATTAGTCATAGTCGAGTCCATGTTATGCCCTAGTAAAGTTGTGGCGACTTTACTATGAGCTTCTACGGAGTTTTGAAAACAACACAAAAATACATGTTCCACCACATTATATCACTTGCCCACACTCGTGCATGCAATTCAACACTCAATGAATAAAACACCACCATTTTTTATCACTAATTCGCGAAAAAAACACAAGTTTAATAAAATAATAGGATGCAACGACATGATTTTTCCGTGTTCCCGGCAAAAATCCCACACCTGGTTATCTAGTGTATTTCTTGACGTCACGACTAACAAAAAACAAAAATCGTCTTATTTTGGCTTAAATTGCCAAAAATTATATTCTTATAAAAGCCATATTAATAATAGCCATATATATATATAAGCCCCCCCCCCTTTTAAGGCCTTCGTCCAGTAGTGGAAGTGTTCCGGCTGTTGATGAAAGCCATATTATCGGTAATAAGTGTGCAGGTGGCTTTGGGATCGCAGAATGCTGGAATGTCCGTTACCAGAGAGGACACTGCTGCCCGTCCTCCAGTGGTTCTGGATGCAGGTTCGGGACATACCCAGGTCCGTAACCGTAACACAGATGTTACTAATAGGAAAAATAAAACTTATTTATAAAATATCTGTTTTATTATCAGAATACCAGAGATACAACTTGTTTACTCTTTTCTTACTCTTTAAGGCCTCAATAAAATTGTTATTAAAAAAAAAACACCGTACAAAGTTAAAAATTATAGTATGTAGGTCAACAAACGACCTTCGTTCATTGATTGACCTCTAGCGTGTTTTTTTTTGTCTTGTATCATATTTAGCAATCGCCTACTATCGCCTGACTTTGTTTTGGAAGTGATTTCCTTAACTCTATATAAAAAAGAAATATGAAAAAGTGAATGAGAGTGAGTGGGTACTTACCCACTTACTCTCATTCACTTACTCGGGAGGGAGTACGAATTAAAATGTTACGTAAAAAGCCAGGGCTGCCAGAACGTAACAATAGGAAAAAAACAGTAGGAATAAAGGGACCCTTTCTAGGGACATTGCCCTCTAAAGTATTTTTACTTACGTGTCAATTCTTACAACCGCGGATATCTTAACGGACAGCGACGGTATAATAGAATGGACGGGCCCAGCGCTTGCAAATCGATCAAAATTAACAAGACAACACAATCAAGCATACCTAGCTAAAAGTACGCATATTACATTTGCCGGGAAATAGAGATAGTGAATCTAATTACTGCATGACAAAAAGAGAACACATGTACATGTATTAGACTTTTGTATTGTAGTATCGTACGACTCACATGTCGCAAAGGCAGAGTATGACTGAAGCGAGTGGAGAGCCGGCGCGGGCGCTCAACATATAGTCATCAAAATCCGTGCGCTTATTTCCCGTCCATTCATCTTATCATTGTCGCTGTTAGCGGAGAATAAGAGGGTGATGTCAAGTGAAACAGATTTTGACGCTAACAAGGTGAGTTTGGATTAGAAATATTTTTTTTCGCATTTTAAGCGGCGTATACTCTATAGGGTTACCTTGCCATCTCCTTTTGAAATCCAGGATCAAAACATAAAAAAAACAGGGCATTTTAGTTTAAAACCAGGACGCAGTAGGTTTAAGAGCAGTACTAAATAGTAGATTATGCACTAAGGGAATAAAGCAGTGTCTTACGTCGCGGGCGGCATATTGAAGCCTGCATGAGCCTGAGCGTAGCGAGGTCTAGAGTCCTGAGTGAAGCGAGGGGTTCAAGCTGTCCAAGACGAAGACAGGCTTTATTCTAGAGGAGCATACTCTACTTTTCACATCTTCTGCGAGACAATAAAAAGCCAGGGCTCCATAAATTACAATTCACTGACAATCACAGGACCAACACCATCTTTTGTTTCACATTCTTTTTTTTTTTTTTTTTTTTTTTTCTTAGTTATTGGCATCGCACGTTGTGCATTCTGCCAGTGTCAAGTTTATGAATTTTCACATTTATTTGTTATCATCAAGTCAAATAAGTCATGAAGTCACAGTAAGTCACACGAAATTAGTCATAGTCGAGTCAAAGTCATACCCTAGTAAAGTTGTGGCGACTTTACTATGAGCTTCTATGGAGTTTTGAAAATAACACGAAAAGACATGTTTCACCATATTATATCACTTGCCCACACTCGTGCATGTAATTCAACACTCAATGAATAAAACACCACCATTTTTAATCATTAATTCGCGAAAAAACACAAGTATAAGAAAATAATAGAATGCAACGACATGATTTTTCCGTGTTCCCGCCAAAAACTCTTCACATTCTTTGTAAACGCGCCTTTATGAGTTATTCTTATGGTGGCCAGTTCGATTTTCGAACAAACCTCTTTACAATGCCATATAGGCATTTTTTTACTTAGAGGTTTCCACAAGTTTCCACACGAATTTGACGTTCCAAATTCAAATCACTTTATTTATTCCTTAGGGAGTTTCATACAACTTTATATCCCTTAAAAGATAATGCTTTACTTTAAGTAATATGTAATTGGACTTTAACAGGTTGCATGTTAAGTAATTGGACGTTGTCGATCCGGTGGTTTGAAATATTGTAATATGCACTGAAAACAAGTAAATAATAACAGCACTAATAGCAATCACCTTTTTTTAAATTAAAGTGTTCAACTAACTATACATTATATAAGATAAGACATCAAATGGAATAATAAAATAGTAACTACTTACGTAATAAAATAGGACAAATTCTTATGTCTTGTGTTTATTTTTATTATATTTTTGAACTCCACAAATGTCCCTCAACATAATTATATGGCGTGGGCTCAGGGACAAAACGATTGGAGACAGAAGTGGCGCGCGGATTTGAAAACACAAGTCCTTAACAGGGCCCTTTAAAACCCAGGACGCTACTTAAAAACTATCTAGAACAGGCCAGGACACCCCAAAAAGTAGGGCATGTCCTGGGAAAATTGGATGGTTGGCAAGCCTATACTCACGCAACCAAGTAATGAGGTGAGGCGACTGCCAATGAAACTCCTCAAATGTAGGTAGAGTACATGTTTCACAAGAATTACTAAGATTATGATGTGAGTGACTTTAAATCCGGAGTAAACACCATTTCCCGGTGGGATGATCAAACGCAAACCTATATCCAAAAAAAAACTGAAAAAAATAGGCTGTATGTAAGGGAAGCGCTACGTTTCCCGAACAACTACACCCACTTCTATTCCCACCGGATGGGTTGTTCCTCAAGTTTCACCCCATAATTAAATAATCCTACAAAAATATATTTTTTTTATACATTTTAATGGCATATTTTTTATCTAGTGCAAATAAGTAGTTCAGCCCCAAACAATGTGGTCCTGCCAGAGGCATGCGCTCCAGCAGGACCATTTTGAATCGATGTTTTCTGGGAAACAGTCGATAACATTTTTTTTTAAATAAGGCTAGAAAAATATACATTTAAAAAAAATAAAAATAAAAATTATTACCTAGTAAAATCAAAGTGGTCCTGCCAAGGAGTATCACATCAATTTTTCGGCCCCATGGGGGATAATATAGGAAAAAGATGCTCTTCAATATGAAACCATAGAAAAGGGAATAATTTGTACTAAGTACAAAAAGTAATTAATGACGTTTTCTTGTGTCTTATTGGTAAGTACCTAATTCCATAAAAAATAAGTGGCGTAGGAAGAGCTGCCAGCCCTAGTGTCAGAGTTAATGTGCCGACCGAAAGCCTAACAAAGCTTGAGTCTTGACGGTTATTGATAGAAATATAGAATACACAACTAGGACCAACAATTATGTAAAAAAATATTACAATTATATACCAACAATACAATTATTAATTTGTATCTGTACTGTACCCTGAAATGAATTTTTTTATATCCTTTTTAACTTAAACAACGTTTTTAAATAATTTTAATAATGTTTTGAAGTCTAGGCATTAAAGTTTGTGGTATTTATAATATCTAAAAGCTACAAGTAATTCATTGTCAAAAAAGTCAAATTACGTAATATTTAAAACCTCTTGCTTTTGTTTGTTATGTCACAGATAAACGCCTGCTCCCTTGATAAAACACTGTCCTTGAACAGATACACAATACAATAGATAATTTAATCACAAAAAATGTGAACAATCTTTTATCTTTCGAGCACTACCTGCGAGCGGAAGGGACGACGGTAATCGGACATAATATTGGTCAAACAACCGAACAAATTGCGGACACGGTTTACGTTTCGCTTACCACGTGAAACGAAGGCTATTATCATTTGTAGGGTAATACTAATACAAACATTGGAGCCAGTGTTTGAGCCAATGTTGATTCCAATGGCGTTGGTTGTGACGTAGTGAGCGTGCCAACGAACATTATCAACACACAGCTGGTTTTATTACGTATTCTATAAAATGGTCCCTAGACATTGCTGCTTTTCTATTGATAATATTTGTAACAGTAAAAAAGGCAGTATTGTATATTAAAGAAAAAATAATACCGTTTAGTGAATTACGGTTACACAGAATGTGATAGACGTACCTACCTACACGATATGAAGTCACTAGTCCACACGTTTTTAGGGAAAATAAATCAATCTTACGCAAATGCTTAAACTCTACTAACTAGTTAATAATGTATTTACGCAAGTACTTTTGTATTAAGCAATAATATAAGTAGTTAAAACTAATATAGATAACCGAAATGAAAACTTTGTAAATGTACCTACTTAGGCACTAATAACTAGTCAAAATAGGCATCTCATCATTATTTTGTGCAAACTGGAAAGGAAGCTAGAGTCAGCTGGACCCGCTCGCCTGTGGACCCGCGGGTCCACTTGACCACTTATGCATTTTTATTGGTTAACTGGACCCACTTTCAAACAAAACACACTTTTTACACAATTTTTATGTAATATAGGTAGGTTAGTACCTATGTATTATTTTTTGTCGAATATTTTTTGTATTAAACGACAGGGGCGTAGCTATAGCTACCTCCTGATGCAAATGTAGGTAGGTACCTATCTATATATTGCTGTCGCCAATAAAACAAAGCTAATATTACTTACTCATTATATTTTAGGCTCATAATTTCTAACAGCTGTTTTTTTTCGCGTTCTCGGTATTGGCCCCATAGTAAAAGTTATTTGTTTTGATGTACAGAATATGCCCTTAAAAGGATGCTAACTGATTAGAACTAACCCTGTATAAGTCAGTAGGTACTACCAAAAACCACTACTAGTATTACTGAAATTGTTTTTTTTTTGCGCGTCTGGCTCTGTTTTCACTCTTTGAATAAGGTCACCGGATGTGATCGTAACTATAGTCGGAGTATCCGATTTAATTAAACGTGAGTATTCCCGTATAAATAAAACAAAAATGATATTGATATAGCTCAACAATTAGCATACATAATTATAGTCCACCTATTTTTCCTAGTTAAATTGAATCAAGAAAAGTTAATCTGTTAAATAAGCAAACACGTACCAGTATTTTGTAAATGAGCATTTTTTTATATTTTTTATATTAGACATATTCAGTTTTGTAAAAGATCCATGATAAATTATGCAATAATGTATATAAAGTATTTCTATGTAATAAGTTTCCATTGTCAAAAACTATTATTGAAACATTAATCAATCGATATAAGAGACCGTTTAAAGTATCTATAGGTAGCAAACCTATAGATTATTTTTTTATATTTATATATTTTTTTAGATATAGAACTTTATCTATAAAGTATGTCGCCTAATTTCTACTTACATTATTACTTCGTAAGATGTAAAAGTATTAATAATAATTGATTCACAATATAAACAGTCAAAGTTCTTTGTTTGTCAGGTAGAGACGCAGGCGGCAGAGCATCCGGGCGGTTTACAATGTTAAAAAACACAATGAGATGTATTTTGTCTACGCTTGAAGTTTCTATACAATACCAATTTTTTTATCAAATAAATTTAGACATTATTTTATTATTCCCAAACTCAAAAAACTCTACATTACTTTCCTAACGAGTGTATAAATTGTGCTGATTGCTATTGTAATGACCCGGGTCACAGGCGTATTTTGGATAAGCTGTACGGTGGTATTGTGACCGCCCTTCGAGATGCGGCAGTGGTGAGTTGGGGAAGCACGACAAGAGGCGGAGGCGGCTCGCGGATAGCGGGCTGGAATAAACACGTCAGCGAGGCTCACGGGGTGGCCAGGTCCAGGTTTAAAGAATGGCTTTTGTGTGGAAGGCCTAAGTCCGGCTTAGTATACAGGGAAATGTGTGACAGTAGAAGAGTGTTCAAATCTCGTTTGAAGTGGACACAAAATCATCAGGACCAAATAAAAATGGACGCTCTCGCTGAAAGACATTGTAAAGGTGACTTCCGTGGCTTCTGGCAGGGCACTAATAAGTTAAATATCCGACCTGGTCTACCTGTGTGCGTCGATGGTGTGAATGACGCTAAGGAAATCGCAAATATATTTAAAAACCATTTCGCAGTGAAATCTCTGGTAGGTTCGGCGAGCGAGGTGGTCAATGCTGACATGAACAGTCAACTCGTGGGAACTACTTTCTTGGCAAAAGACGTAGCTTTAGCTATGAGGCTCATTTCGCGAGGCAAGTCCCCGGGCCACGATGGACTCAGCATTGAGCACCTGCAGCACGCCGGACCTCACTTATCAAGGGTCCTGGCTATGTTCTACTCGCTGTGCGTGAGCCACTCATACTTGCCGGCGGGTTTTATGAGAACTATAGTAGTGCCTGTAGTAAAGAATAAAACTGGCGACCTTAGCGATAAAAATAACTACAGACCTATTTCCGACACCCGAGCTCCAAGAAACAAGCCTCGTGCTTAGTTTGGAGCTCACCATTTAATTTTCAATGTGTCTTACTTAGAATATCTGAACCCTTAGGGTATGTGTAACGAAACTTTGTTTTCTTTCTTAGTAAGTTTCTTATTGTGAATAAACTTTACTTTACTTTACTTTACTTACTTATTTCACTCGCCACAATAACGGCTAAAGTGTTTGACGGTTTGCTTAATGCACAGCTAAATAGATGCGTATCATTGCACGATAACCAGTTCGGGTTTTGTCCTCGGCTGTCCACTGAAAGTGCTATACTGTGCCTTAAGAATACCGTCAAATACTACACAGACCGTAAGACTCCTGTGTATGCGTGCTTCCTTGATTTATCCAAGGCCTTCGATTTGGTGTCGTATGACCTCCTGTGGGACAAGCTGAGGGACACCGGCTTGCCACGCGAGATAATTAGCATGTTCCAATATTGGTATGCGCACCAGATTAACAGTGTCAGATGGGCGGGGACAATGTCGGACTCGTATCGGCTCGAGTGTGGAGTCAGGCAGGGCGGATTAACATCTCCGACCCTGTTCAATCTGTACATAAATAGTCTGATCGTCGAGCTCAGCAGCCAGTATGTCGGTTGCCACATTGACGGTGTGTGTGTCAACAACATGAGTTACGCAGACGACATGGTGTTGCTGAGCGCGTCGGTCTGTGGCTTAAGGCGGCTAGTACGGACTTGTGAGGAGTACGCCTGTGCCCACGGATTAAAATATAATGTAACGAAAAGTCAGTGCATGGTCTTTGTGTCCAGCCGCGTAAAATGCCCTCAGGACATACCGCCAGTGAGGATTAATTGTGTTCCTCTTGAATGGGTAGAACAATTCAAATACCTAGGGCATATGCTCACGGCTGGACTCAAGGATCATGTAGATATGGAGCGGGAGCGGAGGGCTCTGTCTATAAGAGCCAACATGATAGCTCGCAGGTTTGCACGATGTTCAAAAGAGGTTAAAGTTACGCTCTTTAGAGCGTACTGCACATCGCTCTACACGTGCAGCCTGTCGGCTAATTACGCAGAAAAATATTACAGTGCCCTCCGCGTCCAATACAACAACGCGTTCAGGGCGGTGATGGGGCTGCCCCGGTACTGCAGCGCTTCGGGCATGTTCGCGGAAGCGCGAACTGATTGTTTTCACGCAACCATGCGCAAGCGGGCCGCATCCTTAGTGCGCAGAGTAAGGACCAGCTCCAACACCGTCTTGGCGATGATTGCCGCCAGACTAGACTGCTCTTTCATTCGGCATGGCTGCGACAGGCACTTACCGGCACCCATGCCGAAAAGAAGGAGTTAGAATTGACATTTGCATCTTTAATACTTATTTATACTTACTGACATAATTTGAATACCACTGACATTTTAATTATATGTATTTTGTTGTTGACATATTTATTGTAATTGAAGTGACATTGTATTTAATTTTTGACTATCTTTTATTTTATTGATGTACCTACCTATTGAAATTATCTATTGTGCTGTATATGAGTCATGTTACTTGAAATAAATGAATTTTAAAATTTTAAATTTTATCCAAGTAGGTATTAATTAGAATATTTTTCGAAGAATTCTCACCTCAGATCACAGAAAAATAATAGTACTTCGTACTCAGATCCACGTTTGCCACTTTGTTTAATCAAGCTACACATAGTAATATATCACTTGTTATTATTTTAATGGATTTGACATTATTAATACTAATTGATTAATTATTAAATATTATCTTAATAGCTGTTGTAAGTAAATCTCGCAATTTAGAAAACATTGTATGCCCTTAATGGGTGAAGCTGTTGAAATTGAAACTTGACCTATGTATTTATAAGATCTTGTACCACACAGTTCGATAATAAATGATTATTAATAATATTATTTCTTCTATTTAAGTAGAACACTCGGGTCTAACCCCGGACCTTGATGGAGCCGAAGCCAACACCAAGAGGCCCTGTTAGATATAAAAATAGTATTACACTATAATAAAACATAATGGGTATAAATGGAATAAGATACTGTTAACAGTAGGTTTAAAATTGAAATAAATTTGGACTATTTTTGTGAGCTTTTGATGGAACATTGCGGACTGGACTATATGGGATGAGAAACAGCACCTGCCAATTTTGTATCATTATTAAAATATTTAGGCAGGTGATGACTCATTATTATTTATTATTATTCACATATTTATTTGATTTCTTAGATTTTTACAATTCATTATAATATATATGAATATAAAAATACAAATTATAAAAAACTTAAAAACTAGGGTGCCGCCGCCGGCAGCGGGGCAGGGCTCAAGCTGCCGGTGGTTAGGGCTGCAGAGTGAGGAACCTCCTGACAATGCGTGCCGTGTCAAGGACCACTGCACGATTATTATTATTATGATGACTATTGTTTTTTAGGCCTACCAAGGTATCCCTACTGGTAGGGATAGTGACTCTATGTAGACATATAAAGACATCATTTATTATGAATTTATTAGATAGACAAGTTTGCTGATGGTTTTTGAAACATTCGCGCAAAAGGGTTATACTACTTACTGGTTACTTGGAACGGAACTTAACTCGAAAGGAGCACATTTTTCACATTTTAGACAACTTTTACTATGGAACTAATGCTGAAATCACGAAAATAAATTTTAAGGCTCATGACTTAATAGTTAAGGGGGCGACTAATGCCAAAAGTAAGTAAAAGGTGTATTTTTAAACACATAGTTTAATGATAAGAACGTAAATATTCAGATTAAAAAAATACTATAGGTAGGTGAAAACCTAAAGAAGCCGAGTAACCGAATAGAATTTTAGAAAATATTCTGGTTTATTTTTAATAAAATATACAAATTACCAACAAAAAAAACTGTTTTAATTCAAATGCTCTAAATTATCAGCGACAACACCACATTATTTTTTACGAATTACATAGCCAAACTAATGTTTTAGTACAGTAGCCGTTTATTTTTTTTATTTCATGCCTACATTTTGACTAATTAAATAAAATGCCACCTAAATTACTCAAAGCCATCATCATCATCAATTGTATCATGCGATTTTCGACTCTAAGCTAATGCAAGACGCGCGGGTGAAATCTGTTATTTTTCTGGCATTAGTCGCACTCTTAACCTCTTTAGTCTTTCCCGTGTACTCCTCCCATGTGAAATCTATAGCTGCGCTCCTATGCGCCCGCGTGACATCCTTACATTACAGTTTAAACAATATCATAAATAAACCTTAAAACCAAAGGCAGCTGACAGCTCACAAAACAGGAGCGTCGCAGAAGGTCGATTCGATAATCGGAAAACGAATCGACTGCTCGATTTGAATATATTAATGTTAAGTAGATCATTAGTTGGCGTAGTCGTACACTGTAGTTCGGACAAGATCAAAAGCTTCACTGTAAATGGTCATCGACAATAGATTAACATTTTGATATGTTGTAAGTTGGTAAACATTATAGCCATAGATTAAGAATATATACTTAATCTATGTTATAGCTAATGAGAGATTTTCCAACCATGTTATTAAAAAAGTTGTTGTCGTCAACTCGATAGATGGCGCTAACTGTACTTATGCCGGTCAAAAACAGCAAAATATTTTTGATCCACGTGGCACATAAAATAAAATAAAAAACGTAACAATGACATACAAGTCTGGTTAGCGGAAGATCAGCGCCATCTACAACGAGTTTTTTTTTATATAATAAAATCCCCCATTTTCGAGGCGTTCGTTTTCGGCTTAGGACATTTCCCATTATGCAAGAGAGGTGGCCTAGTGGTCCAAATTTACCATACAAGGAGGTATAAACTAGGCCAAAATATCAATAATGCTAAAAACATGTAGGTCTATCTTTTTTGTTGCCGTCTGTAAAATTACTGCAATTTTTTTTAACACTATTATAGATCTGTTTACTTTCTACAATCAAAAGCCTTTAAAATTGGCTGTGTAATGTAAGAAATAAATTGCTTTTCTATTTAAATGAGGTGGTGTTTAATTTGTAATCCCTTTTCACCAATGCTTTCTATCACAAAAAAGCGCAGTGCCTGTGGGATAGTTGCTTCGGCTGTAATCGTGGGAAAATTATTATTATTATAATTTTTCTGAGTTTATTGTCAACTTAGTTCATAAAAACAATAAAAAACAAGAAGTCGTAACAAAAGTTTAGCGGGGCATTTTCTTAGGTTTCTTTTAAACAAATTGTGTGGTTATTATTATGTAATCAATTACTGGCGTTTCAGATCGCGTTACTTGAACGCAGGTGACCTGATTCGAAGCAGATTATTAAATTCGTCGTCTCTACAAGTTATATTGGTACTGCGTTCACAGTTCGAATAATTACACAAGTACCAGTTAGTTTAACAAATCTTTTAAGAAAACCAAATAATTTCTCAAAGGCAGTTATGTTAAGGATGCACCGCCCGACGGCTCGAACTCATTGGTGGGCGTGGCTAAAAAGCATGCTAACTTCATAAAACAAAGTGCGGGAAAGGGAGAAAGAAAGATAAATGAGCACGATTTTATAATGTCAAACTTTGGCGGCAGGGTTGTGTTGAAAAAACTACTGGTTGGATTTATTCCAACTAAAGTTATTTGACATTTTGATAGACTAAACCATGCCGCTTGCTTAATTATTTTAGCGTTTTCATTCTCCTTATGTTAATAATTTTCGTCCAAAGTGGCGTCAAAACTGAGCTAAAATACGAGGTGTTACCTGGCTCATAACTCGTTGTTTAGTAAGTTTTTAGTTTTTCATCAATATGCAATCCTAGATAATGGACGATACAATCCTAGATAATCGACAAATCGATATAATGCTTAGTCTTGGACCTAAAACATTACATAGTGGAGTGATATTACTTCCCCGTTTCTATATGGAGAAGTGACCGGCTTGATTACTCTTAAATGTAGACTTTGACTCTACTCTATCTGTCTATCTATCCACTGCAGAGTACGCCTAGGGAAATACCACACACCTTTGCCTGTTATTCAACCGCCAAGCAGTAGTGTGCAAGCATTACTGTGTTCCGGTTTGAAGGGCAATGTTACCAGATAAATTACTGGGTATGAAGAGATTTGAGATCTAATATCTCAGGGTGACGAGCGCAGTACAGTGCGGCGCAGGATTGTGTTCGCAAGTTCACAATTCTGCACTGCTACTGTTATGGGCAGGCGAGACGCTTACACCAGGCGGACGTTCCGCTAGTCTCGTCACTTGAAAGTATAAAAAAACAGCCTAGTCATGAACAGCCGCGCAGAGATATCTCCCAAATCGCGTCATTCAACTGGAGCTTCAACTTTTTGCTTTCAGCCACTACTACACATACCGCAGGTATACATATCGTTAATTTATTAAATTATTTAAATCTTGAAAATTAAACCACGAAAAAAAATACAATGTAAACAGATGGCGTCTAATTCTAATTCCAAATGCTAGTTGATATTCAAGTTATACTTGATCGGTATCATCGCTGTCTCTATGTGATGATAATAAATACATAAAATAATAATAAATAAATAGCAACATAGGTAATTATTGTTAACGAATAAATAGCTTTAGTGTAGCGCTCGTGGCGTAGCTTGTCTAGGTGATTCTAAACGATCACCAATGTTAAGCAACGGACGGTCCGGTCAGTCTTCGGATGGGTGACCGTGAGTGGCATTTATTTCTGTGCGCTACCGTGGGTCGGATGACACGTTAAATTGTTGGTCCCGGTTGTTTGTTCTAGTTTCTATGACAACAACCGTCAGCCATGTCAGAGGCCTTCGGGCGGCACATTAACTCTGACACTAGGGCTGGCCACTCAGCCTATACGAACTTACTTTTTTTTTTAATAGCTTTAGTTATTTCATGGCAAGTTTCATGGTTAGTTATGGCAAGGCAACGTGAGGCATGTTACAACTGAAAATGAAAATGACTAAATCTGTCTTTTTCTTTGTGATGCATGCTTTAAGTGTGACGGCATGAAGCATCGATCAATACATTACTAAGAACGTCGAAAGTGTGAAGCGTAATGAGGTTCCACGGGCAAAACTATTGGCAGATGGCGCCAGCGGCGGTCCGGATGTGGCAAAATCAAGTTTTTTTTGTTAATCTTCGCTAATATCTATCTGCTCTTGATGAGGGCGTCATCGATAATCTAGTCCAAGGAAAAATACTGGGTACTGTGCCTTGTTTTAAGAATGTATGCAGCTGTTGACGGCCTGAAAATAGATTTGTAGGATAGGTAGATGTTTACATTTTTATGTTAGACAGAGCTTTATTTAGCAAGGCAAAGGATTGCTGTACAAACCAGTTTATGCTGATTCTCCCTGGTAATCCGAGTCTAATAAGAGTCATCGCCAGCCATAAGACGTCCACTGCTGGACGAAGGCCTCCCCCTTAATAGGGAGGGGTTGCCATAATCCCCACGCTTGGCAGGCGGCTTGGGAAGTCTAATAAGAATAAAACCATTAAATTCTAGAATAAAAACAACAACAAAATGTATGAGATTGACAGTTGACTATGGCCGCATCGACGATGCGCCACCTAGCGGGAAAAAATCGCACTGTGGATCTCCGTTGACTCATACATAAGCAATGATATTGTACATAGTGTATAATCAGAGAGGTTATTGCTCGTAAATGCAAAGTAGATACTTATAGGTACTTAAATAGGCAGACGTTTTTAACTAAAAAAGAAAATAATTATTATTAAGACATGTGTTGGTATAGAGAAGTTGGATAAAAATATAATGAATTATACCATTTTATTGTATTAATGATTATCATTGTAATTTAAAAATTATAAGTAGGTAAGCTATAATAAAATAATATTAATGTAATAAAGGACCAAGAGTAAGGTGTATACTTAGATGGACAACTAAGTAAGTACATAAGTAATAAGTTTTTAATGACGGGCTATTCCCTACTTCAACGCACTGAAAACAATAACTATAACTAAGTAAATTAAAACGCAATTAAAACTTCTTTTCCTTGCACTGATGAGATCGTTTACGCAAAAGTGTTTTCTAAAAAAATTCCAGTGTTTGCTCTGGGCTTAATCGCCCCTAGTTTCGAATGCAATAAGGTCGCGATTTGAATGTCAAAACGTAAGGCCAATGCCACAAACACATGTTGGCGTTGAGCGTCCACTCAACTTGAGCTGCCCTGCCTCTGTCGGTTAAGTTTTATTGTATAGCTTAGGGGAGGTTGTATATGTTTTCGTGGGTCTGGTATACTGGTCGACGTTATAGGAGCAAAGGGGCGCAGGATGGGAATCAATGAACTCGGTTCGAAGCGACCGACAAAGGACGTTTCGGGCCGGTAGGTAATTAAGTTAATATCAATCCTTTTTCTACACAAAACTACATGATACCAGACAAGTTTGTTGTAAACGATTTTTAAAGAATGCGCCGTGATTCCTGGAGTTCAGCATTTGTTTTATATCTCTTTGTTATTTTATAATTTTATAAATGTGAATTGAATAGATCAATAGTAAAAAATTACGTAACCGTACGTATAAAAGACATAAAGATCATATTAAAAATCATTCTGTTTTGAAGGTTTTACAGATGACTGGAGTGAAATTAACGGCAAATATTCTGAGGGCTGTGCATTATAGTAGGTAGGTATTATATATCCAAATATTTTCCAAAAAAGTAAGTCCTGAATGTTAGTTATTCAAAATGTACATATATACCTAAAGAAAATAACGAAAAACAGCAATAAATAAAAAGGCAAACTGTAGTTAATATAAATACATATTAAATCATGTAAGTGAAAGACAATGATTAGGTTAATGATAAGTAGGTATAGAATTACTGAAGTAGTAGAAAAAATAAATTGGGTTGTTCCTCACTCATCCTATGACGTCACATCCTCCGTATATTTTTTTCTTAACTTAACCGTTTTCTACTCTCAACTCGTCCGGCAGCAATTTTATTATGTTATTGCTCTTAACTCATCCTTTTTGTTTTCTTAACCCATCCGACTTGAATATTTTTATGAAGTTTTGTGTTTATACATCTTAAATAAATCATAGGTTAAGGTCATAGGTCAATAATTTACCTAAATTATCTTACGTACCTTTTATAACTACAAAGCTTTTCTAGCGAACTGACAGCAAAGACGTAGGTTAAAGGAAAAAAATAAGATTAACTTCGTTTATTTTTCTATCTTCATACAATTTTTTTGTGTATTTTATGAAAATTCCATCAAATTTATAGGATTCCAATGGGAGATATCCAGGCAGGCAATAAAAAAAAGAAGCTCATTGTAGATGGCTCTGACTGCGCAGACCAGAAGTGGCCGTCATTGTCAAGTTTTTTTTATTTTATTTCATGTGCCACATATAAAAAATATTAAATAAATAATAAATAAATATCGGCGGACATTTTTTCACACAGCGCCATCTAGCACCAAACTAAGCAAAGCTTGTAATATGGAAACTAGATAGCTGATAGAATACTCACATTTTTTTTTGTAAATACATACTTATAATACATACTACACCCAGACACAGAACAAACATTTATGTTCATCACATATATGTTTGCCCTTGGTGGGGATCGAACCCACGCCCTACAGCTCTGAAGGCAGACACACTACCAACTGAGCTATATGGCAGTATTATGCTGTTATGACTGTATAGTAACGGTCTTAAGCATGAAAATTGCTTAAACAGTTTCATAACAGCTTTATAGTTATAATGCGTTTTAAACTCATTATAGCCTATTAAGCCGATAAAATGTGTTGGTATGCATAAACCTATTATAACCATATTTTAACTAATAAACCATAGACAAATATAATAAACAGATCGATGTTGCCATTCCCCTGAAAGAGAAGAATGAATCCGCTTTACACTTGCTATTCACCAACAAACCTTGAAAAAACCACTCATAATTCAATATGAAGCACATAATAATCTGTGAATTTTGACATTTTATGACATCGACAAGCGCAAAATTATGACAGCCTAAGTCATACGAGTATAACGATTATTATGTATTTGTTTTGTTTATTTGGCACGGGATTTAAAGTGAATTTTGTTTTTGAGTTTTATTTTGAGTTTTATTGTACGACCAAAATAATAGCAGAAAAATAAAACAAACGGCAGCGGGGCTAAAATTGGCTAGAAGATGACAAGGTAATTATGTGATGGTTGTAGTTTCGGCCGAGGTGAGGGTTTGAGCTATGCTTAGAGTTACTTTGCGCGATAGAATTCGGAACGAGCATATTCGAAAAACTGACAACCGATGGGGAAGAAAGGTTCTTGCGTGGCGACCGCGAACCGTCCTACGCAGCGTAGAACGGCCTCGTACTAGGTGGACCGACGACATTGTAAAAGTCGCGGGCAACCGGTGGATGCAAATGGCAGGTTGTCGTACAGTGTGGCGGTCTAAGGGGGAGGTCTTCGTTCAGCAGCGGACGTCTCCGGGCTGATGATGAGGGTTGAAACTATTGTTCATGGGACTATAACTATTGTTCATGTTGTTGGGAATGACTATTGTTATATTTTGTGTAAAATTTCTTATTTTCATGCCAGTGCCCCTACATATGTAAATTCAGAAGCAAATGAATATTTCAATAGTCAGCCATGCTATTATAATCATGGCCAGATACAGTTTATCAAAAAGTACCTAATGTAATAGCAGTAGGAAACCATTGTCGATCCTGTGAAAGTCTCGTCAATTGCTTCCCGGTATAACATAGGCCTCTCCCATAGAGGGGTTAGTTGCTATTTTCCCCACGCTTGGCAGCCGGCTTGGAGATCACAGTTCTTCCACCGTGTACCTTAGGGGTGCTGCTCCCCGTCCTCTGGTGATCACAGTTTTAGGACATATCCGGTCCTACAATATGTGTAGCTATGGATTACATTAGGTCTTATAATATCTTAAGTTAGATAACATTATTATTGTAATTTTTTAGATAATGTTGTAGGAGCTAATAAGACAAAAAAAATTGATAGCTGAATTTTATCACAAAATTATTGTTTTGATTTTATAATATATAATTACTTTATTTTCTTTTAGAACCCACCAGTAGCAGATGTGATAGAAACCACCACATAGAAGATCCAGACATGGCTGGGTCATCAAAGTTGTTTACAACTACCGCAGATGACTTTGAGTGGTTCATCAGTAATAAACCACATAGATGTGCCCGTGGTTTCAGCCTCCTCAGGAGATTTAGAATAGAATAGTATATCTTTATTATTAAATGTACTTGAAATTATTAAATATTGCATCCTTTAATAAAAACACAATATACTTTACATGAAGCTTTAATCAGTGTGTACATCTTATATAACCATAGGTTCATATCATCATAGGTATTTTAATAAAATATTCAGGTTCGTTCGTTTGAAGCAACAATAAGCAACAAAACTAAAATAAATAAGTAAGTACTTGTACATTATATAATATTCATAAGTTACTAATAACCTGTAATAAGCTTAGTCAAATATATATTATTATTATTCAAACTTACAACAAAGAGCAAGCCAAAATAATATGCTAGTACCTTTAAGTAAGTTGCTAAACAGTGGCAATGATGAAAGTATTATTTTTGTGTTCTACTCTCAGTCTCAGCAATCAGTCTTCAGACTATGGGCAGTTTAGTTGTAGTATATTGGTTGTCGTGGAGGAGAAATGATCCAGTGAGCATTTCTTCTTATCTTTATGCATCATTTACGTCCAATTCCATGATGTGTTGTCTATGTAGCCTCGTTTGATAGCTGATGATAGTAAGCTGTGTCGCTAGCGGGTTTGGATGCATGGTCAGTCGCTTTTTGTATTTAGTTGAAAAGAATTTTATTTCATCCCTGACTGTGTTCATTGTCAATCCTTTATGCAGCTCTGTAGTCTTCAGGAACCATGGAGCATTAGATATGTTTCTCAGAATGTAATTCTGTGCTCTTTGTATGATAGAGGTGTTGCAGGCAGATCCCCATAGTTGAATGCCATATGTCCAAATTGGTTTCAGTATTGTCTTGTATATCAGAAGTTTTTTGTCAATAGATAGTTATGAGTTCCTGCCTAGTAGCCAGTAGAGCCCTTTGTATTTTAGGTTGAGTTGTTCTCTCTTTGCTGTGATGTGTTTTTTCCATGTCAGCCGGCGATCCAGGTGCATACCCAGGTACTTAACCGTGTCGCTGTGAGGTAATATGTTATTTCCTAGATGCACAGGTGGACATGTTTCCCTTTTGAGTGCAAAAGTGGACTGACTTGGAGGCACTTGCTCTGATGCGCCACTTCCTCAACCAGATGTCTACTTCATTAAGACTGTTTTGTAGGAGTTGGGACGCCGTTTGCGGATCAATGATGAAAGTAGTGGTGTAATCATCAGCGGAAGCTAGTCTGTGGCTAGAGTCCACTTTGAACAATAGCTTCTCGGTTAGAACTCCACATTAAACACAAGATTGATGACAATCTGTCATCTTCATCTCCTGGTGATGAAAAGTGCTTGAAAGTCTCTTGATGTCATAGGTCCATCTAGCGGTCAGCTACATCTGGCAAACATCCTTCTCCTTGGTGAAGATTTAAGGATTACCAGAACAAATGTAAGAGTTGGTCGAGCATCTACTTTTCATGTCAGTGTCATTTTATTTAATAGTTAACAGCAGGTTGACACTCAACTTGCTCGCTTTCATGCTTCCTTCCAATTCTTATTTAATGTAGGGGAGATAAGTCCTGCTCTGACGTTCCGCTTGGTATGTATTGTGCATTTCCCCAGCCAGCACCAACCGACCTCCTTGAAGTACCCGAGCAAGCTGCTGAGATAAAGCTGCCTTTTGCAATCCGGTATAGCGATTCTCATTCTTTAGTTCTGACACTTTGCACTACAACACAGCACTTAGGTACTACGGTTTACACTACGGCCACAGCATAACGGACTGCCCGTGGCTCCGAGTTGGTATAAATGAATGTTTTCTCCATAAATCGACTTGGTTGGCGAGATTGCTGTGGCGTATTTTTAACCGAATTCATCAAATTGGTTACATGTATTGTAGTTTGCTGAAGCGTATCGGAGAAAAATCTGTGCTTTGCACGATTAAAGCAAACCACTTAATTCTTCCTACACAACGAATAAAATTCAGAAGAAAGGTACTAAAAACTTCACTTTTCTATTCACACGTTCAAAACAGCTGATCGTATTGTCGCCATATTGTTTCATAAACCACAGTTCGAATAATAGTTTCTATGGTTATAGTAGGGTCCTGGCCATTTTAAAGTTATGAAAGGTTTGTAACACTGTTTAGCTTATAAAGCCGTTATAAAGCGTTCATGCATACGAAAAAATGGACTTCCTGCTATAAAGGGTTTATAACAGGTTTAAAACGTTTGATAACTTTTCATGCATAAGACCGTAAGTGTATAGACTGCGCTATCTATCGAGTTGAAAAAAATAACTCAATCAATAACTGTGTCAATAACTTACTTAAACGCATAATATAACTTAGCTCTAAGATAACTTAGCCCTAAGTACGAGTACAGTCGTTTGCAATAACGTCACCGCCGAATTTAATTTTGGAATTTACCGTATTACATAAAGGCAATTAAAAACCGAGCCGTTTTGTGTTACGGCACAATTTGACTGTGACATGTAGCATACAGGGCGTACGGGGATCGCTATCGCAAACGAAGCTTAAGGAAATAATGTTGGTATATTTTAAGTCATTTATAAACATAAAACTAAAAGATTCGGCTTTAGTCCGTGACTGTACTAACAATGAAATTGGACAGTGGGTCCGCAGTCATCCTATTCAAAATGTGATTGGGGACGAGTGATCCCGCGGGTCCATTTCGAGTGGGTCCAGTGTCTGAAGACTCATAGGTGCTAATGCTGGTGATAACATATTTTTTGTTTTTTCGTGGAGTAAATTGGGCTTTTCATTTTATTATTGTAATCGTGTAATAGAGTGGAAATCGCGAATCGGCAAACGTTTCTACGCTACGCCCTGAGATTCGATGGAGTGATGATATACGCTGGCAGTGGTTGGAAGTGGCAAACTGAAGACTGAGTGGCGTGCCATAAGAGAGGCCTATGTCAACTAGTAGATTCTGATGATGATGAGTTTGAGAATTTTTTCATAGAGTACTTTGTGAACAACCCACTATTATAATACGATACAACATAAAAAATGCTGACGCTGAAGTCAATGAACGGAGGTTATTCGTTAACTTTTGGCATCAGCTGCTAATGTTTTTGTTCTCTATAGGTAGTTTGTTAATTAAATACACTGCGAACATAACAAAAATAAAATAATAAATCGCATAAATTAAATCTTCTAGGCCGGAGATTCTTTAGTTCCTGTCCGTAAAAAAAATGCAAACCTAAAAATAAAAAGTTTTTTTTATTGTACTTTATTAAAATAGTTACCAGCTCTATCACCTGTCTTCATTTTCGGGATCGTTTCCATTACACCCGGTATAAAACTTGTGGCTTTATCACATTTTATCAATGCCAGAAATTGACCGACTGGTAAGATTGGAACTTGCGCAATGGTCCGGGTAAACCTTTCTAATATAATTAATCAGCCTTTTTAATAGTTTGTTATAGTCTTGTAAAGAGAAGCCGGAGCAAAATACAAATAGTTAATTCATAACACCAAAACTACACGTCAAATTTCATTAAGTATGTCACAACAACACAAAATAATTTATAAATTACACACTTAACAAAAATAAATAATAATTATAAAAATACGTTAATAATCTCTTAATTTAAAACCACTTACCATCGATCGTGCCGAAAGCAGTAGAAACTACCTGTACCGCCTTCACCATTCTTATTTGAAAGCACCATAGCGCGTAAAAATCGGCGGGTCCAAGGAATATTAGTATTTATCCTGTGGCGGTCTTAGGACCTACCCTTGAAGGGCCATTGGGCCATATCTCCATGGGCCATATCCACCACGCTGGCCCAATAGGGAATATGAAATATGCATGTTTTTTTTGACTCACAAAAAAAGCTGACTGGCAACAAAACAAATAATCGAAAGTAAAATTTTGATTTGTGCACAAATAACGAAGTTATAAACATTTTAGTTTCATGTTAGACAGGCACTACACTAGGTTTATGACGTCAAAGTCCACGATTCCAAACAAACTATACTAGCACGTGTTTTTCTAGAAAGAGACAGATTAATCTCTCCCAAATACTTTGAACACATACAGTCTTACTTAAAAAACTTCTCAACCGTTAATCACTGCTTAAGATGCTCTGCCATCTTCTCTCTGACGTGAAGTGTAACATGCAAGAACAAGACAGAGAAGTTTAAGCATTGACTAAGTTTTGAGCGGCGTTTTTAAGTAAGGCCGTTATATTTCGGAACTTTATCAGCCGATTTCAATTATTTTTTCGACGTAAGCATCAGACTCAGTTAAACTCTCCATTTATCCTATTATTTTTACAATTTATTTATTTATATGATACACAAAACAGAATACAGTCTTTACATTTGCATTGTATAGGTTACAAATAATTTGTTCTAGATTGCATTCCTTAATAAATGTGTACACAACATGAACAACATAGAAGCAGTAGGTACCTACATCTATAAGTCAATCAAACATTAAGTAGTATTGTACTATTGTAATTACACAATTAAACATAAGCACTTATAATAACTCAATAAAAAATAATAATTAAATAAACATTTAAAAACATGCATATTCCCTATTGCTGGTTGTCGGATTCACATACGACTACGACATTGAATTTCTTCTCCGGACTTGTGCAGGTTTCCTCACGGTGTTTTCCAAATATCATTGCCATCACCGATAAGCCCGGTACGGGTCGTGACCTCGCCTCCAATGACCCGTTATTCTGAATACTGAAATCAGTGAGTAGAACATAGAGGCATTAGTTCCTACCTCTATGGAGTAGAAATAAAAAATCTTAGATTGAAATGAATTTAGTACATTTAAATGTGTTTTTTTTATTGACTTCTTTTTGATTTTTTTCTCCCTCCAGATTTGCTCCAGAACCCTGTCATATCTCCCTTTTCTGACAGTTTTCCTCTTCCATTTAAAAATCCATTTTTGCTTTGACTTGGAGGCTTCCGAACGCGAAGTCCAAAAAGTTTTGTCCAAGTCCAAAAAATATGGACAATATGAATGTTAATGATGATGAAAAAAAAGAACACTACCCCCTGCTTACGTAAGCGGACTTAGGCAGGTACGAAAGCGCTAGACCTAGTTTAGGTTATAGGCGACTAGCACCCCAAAGGCACCTCAGATTGTACGGACCTCGGCTTGGCCGTCGCCGGGAGTGGGGTCAGACTTACCCTGGCACCCCAGAAGGGGTGTGCCCTGGGGCCCTAGTAGGTGGTTGACTATTTGGAGAAATCTAACCGATCTTCTAACAGATCTGGGGAGTCCTCGACCTCGCCGGCGAGTTCGGTGTGTGTTTGCGTGCCTTTGGTAACCGGCGTCTATACCAAAAACGGAATACATTATTTTTTGTTGATAAGAGTAGTTTGATTCTAATTACTTTCTCAAGAGTTGCATGGATGCTTCTTCTCACTATCACTTATTCTGTGCCACAACCTCGAAGCGCCGTGACGCCACGCTTTCACTCGCAACGATTTGATATTAAATCAAATGATTTGTTTAACAAACAGACCACAACGGGCACTTTTACTTGCATGTGAGGATCACTGTTTTCAATATCATACTTACTCCGGAGGTTTGATTATGAGACTGATTCACGAAAAAGCGAAAGCCCTCTTCTTAAGGTGTCTGAGATGTCCACGCAGATCCGTTAGTATTTTAACTGATAGGTACTCGAAGTTGCTACAGAATCGTGTCAAGTAATTACGTAAAATAGGGCTTTCATCAGCTCGACACGAGAGGTCGACACGCGTGTGTCCTGTTAATAAAACTTACAAGTAACTTAATAAAAAAAACCACACATACATCACATCACATCAACAGCTGGAAGACGTCCACTGCTGGACGAAGGCCTCCTCCTAATAGGGAGGGGTTGCCATAATCCCCACTTTTGGCAGGCGGCTTGGGGTCGCAGTGTTACCACCGGGACGCTGCTGCCCGTCCTCCGGCGGTTCTGGATGCAGTTTTAGGACATACCCAGGTCAGGAAAAAAAAACAACCGACTTCAAACTTCATTATGGGACCACCGGGGTATCGGACGTACCAAATAAGAAATATTTTTTTAAATCGATCAACAATTGACGGAGAAATCGGTGAACATACATTAAAAAAAAACATACATACCGTCGAACATAGAACCTTCTCCTTTTTTGAAGTTGGTTAAAAATTACCTATCACTCGCTATTTCTTCATCTACACACGCTTAGATTTTCACGCAATGTCTAGATAGTGATATATAAAATAAATTACTTTTGAAATAAAAAAATTTTAATATAGCTGTGGCAGAATAATGATAATAATAATTTCATATTATCTATTAATAATTTCTCTGGTAATATTGGCTTTCGAACCGAAACGTAAATTACTGCTTGGCGGTTGAATAACAAACTGGCATCCCGGTTCCGAGTTAATCTTATCTTATTTGGACTGCTGTCACTGAATCTCTGAGCTACCTGATAACCTACAAGTAGAGTCGAAGTATTAGTAGTGAAACTACTAGTTTTTGATGTCGCGAGACTCAATTCGCGAGGAATGCACAATTGCACATGTCGTGAATAGTAATCCGTAGCAGAGGAAGCGCTTTGTCCTACTTACTGTCGCTGTCTCGTAGTAACTATGAATTAATCGGCCGAGTTTTAAAGTGACTGTCACTTAATCTGCAGAGTCATGATAGAGTCCCTAGAAATGGCTCTAACACAACATAAGTAATGTCGTAATTTAGTTGAATTACTCCCACTAGGTGGACCAACGACATTGTAAAAGTCGCGGGCAACCGGTGGATGCAAATGGCAGGTTGCCGTACAGTGTGGCGTACAGTGAGGCGCAGGACACACTGAACTGGCGTCGGCCACGGGCATGGCACGGGCGGCTTACCGACCCTTTCTAATTTCATAGTAAATACATTGAAATAAAGCGCAATTTAGGACTCACCGAGTTATTTTCATCGGGCGAGCATCGGGCGGACTCGGCGTGTCCTAAATTGCGCCTTATTTAAATGTGTTTGTATGAAATTAGGATGGGGCGGCAAGCCGCCCGTGCCATGCCCTCGCCCGACGCCAGATCAGTGTGTCCTGCACCTATGGACGCCTTCCTTCAGCAGTGGACGTCTCCGGGCTGATGATGATGATCTCTCACTTCGTGAGTCGATGGTCGTAACGTATGTTATTGAACTGATGATGTTCAAAATTAATTACTAATTATTATTAATCAATTAATTTAATTATATTACAAAATTAAATAATGACGCTTGCATGTGCAACCAGCACGTTTGTTGGTTAGTTGGTTTTTTGGCTGAAAAGTTGGGCAGAATTCGTCTTAATGGAATTAAATATTAGACTGAGACTGATTAGAGAGAAGATTAGAGGTCTACTGTTCGTAGATAGTAGTTTTCGTAGAAAGTACTACGTATACTAGTATATAAGTACTAGTATACTCTACTGCAGAGTCCGCCTGGGGAAGTACCACATCTTTGCCAGTTATTCAAGCCAAGCAGTAGTGTGCAAGTATTACTGTGTTTCGGTTTGAAGGGCAAAGTTACCAGAAAAATTACTGGGTATGATGAGATTTAACATCTAATATCTCAGGCTGACGATCGCAGTACAGCGCACAAAAAAGAAAAAAAAACTGCCGTCTTAGTAAGTAATTTCCAATTAAGTGTTACGTGTCATGCAGCACCAGCACTAAGACCGTGAGTCTTGTGTCGCAGGTGACTACGTGTTCCTTCCAAGTAAGTATGCACAATTACACAACTATTATTTGCATCTTTATTGGTATGTATTAAGTTACTAATTATCAAGGTATTTAACCACGATTACCTACTATAATATCTTATCATTTCACACACGACGTTTCAACATTTCCTAACGATGTGACAAGTTATTTTATATGTATATTTGTAAATCGTATGTTTCAAGGCAACTCCTAAACCTCACTCGACATGAGGGTAACGCTACACCTGAGACGTTTTTAATTATCGAAAGTAAACATCCCGGAATCCGTTACGGGCTTCATAAATGTAAATTGGAGGCGCATCCCGTTTAGCGCCGCCCCCCCGCCCGCCCTCGCCCCTTGGATGCCGCCCGCCCTGGAGGGCGGGGCAGGCTAAATAACAGTAACGCAACTGACGACAGAATTTATCTTAGCTTGAAATAATTTAGAATGTAGAAATTAATAGGGTAGGTACTTTCGTAAATATAATTCTAAAGAAACAATAGAATAGTCAAGGAAGCCGATGAATGTTATTATACTCTGACGTTATCCGCGATATTGCCAGAAGATAGAAAAAGTTTCCATTTCAAGATACTTTTGCATAACTATATTTAATTAATAATTAGAATAGACAAATTAAAATTTGTTTTAGACGAGCTAGCACAACAATTTTGTAATATGTAAGCTTTGATTATATAGACTAGAGAGATGACTCCTCCGAGTAACCGATTTTAAAATATATGGAAACTAGAATAGCCCCCCGTGATAAGCGTAAATATAAATAATCTACAAATATCTTTTACGTATTACACAATCCTCCCAAATTGCATTCTTATTGATTTAGAATATTTTTAAGTAGCCACATAATTCACTTGTAAAGTGAAGCAATTTTAGACTAACTTTATAGTGATATAAATCTTTTTCAGGTTCTTCTGGATATTTATCATCTGAAAGTTTAGCGATCGAAAAATAAATTAACTATCTTTCAGGTTCATTCACTAATGTTGCAGATATATCCATGCAACCAAACCGCAATAGGGTAGATGACTGATGTTTATATCGTTGAAACCAATAGCTTTGATGAAGAATTTTAGTAAATATAGTATGTAACACTAATAATGTAATGACTAATGTTCTGATGTATGAGCGTTTAAAGTTTTTGTTAGAGCCAACTCTGTCCCTTTCCCACAAAACAAAAAATGACGTCACGCCTTACTTGTCAGAATAGAATTTATATAGCGTACAGAGAAGTGACGTCATGATTTGCTGTTTCGCCTCTCTGTCTAGCATGATATTAAAATGCTTATAAGTTGCTAATTTTTGATCAGTTTTTTTTTTCATGAATCTGCTATATTTATGGGCCACATTTTAATAGGACAATAAAAAAAACAGTCATCTAGCCTATTGGGCCAGCCTATTGGGCCAGCGTGGTGGGTATAGCCCAAACACTCTTCGAGGGTAGGCTTATGATCAGCAGAGGATTATTAAAAGGCTGATATGCAGATGTCCATAAGCAGTAGTTCGTTTACCATCAATAGGAGCGTCTGCTTGTTTTCCACTATTTCTAAAATAAACTAATCGATATTTTTTGCCATCCTTACTGCTTATATTCAGGAGTTGCCATGAACGAGCAGTGTGGTACATCACTACGATATCGCTATCCTTGTATTACTGGATTGCGCCAAACTTTTCTTTCTTCTAATAAGTTTCACTCAAACTGCGGACTTTGTTGTCAAAAACGGGAATTTATTCACCACCGCTATGGAAGGAGAGTTCTAAATGAGTCGTAAACTAAAATTTCTTGATAAAGAACTTCATTCAAGTTAAAACGTGTAACTATGTAATACAAAAGTAGTTACTAAGTTGTTAAGTAACGACAACCCAAATAAAAGGAAAAAGAAAGAAAAGAAAAAAAATAAAAGCGAAATGATTTTTTTTAATACAACCGCCATCAACTTCGAATACCTGGATGACATCTTCATATTTTCTAGTAATTTTGATTTAAAAACCAAACTACTAAACCGATTTCGATAAAATTTATATGGGACTACCTCTTAAGTATTACCTACCAAACAAAAAAATAATCATCAAAATCAATTCACAATTGGCGGAGTAATTGCGTAACATAGAAAAAAAACATACAGTCTAAAATTGAGAGCCTCCTTTTTTGAAGTCGGTTGAAAAAGGGAAAAGATCATTATTAACTAAAACAAAATATGCAAAATCTTACTTAACTTCAAATCAAACTAACTTAAAAGGATTGTATGCCAAATGATCGAGCCCACTACCAGTCGGCATCGGACCCAGCGGTCTATTCTCCCACAAGTTCCATTGGTTGTTACATTGATAGAACTAGCTTTTTTTTACATTTTGCCCAAGAAGTTCCATTCTTTCTGTTTTTTTAAGAATGGAACCCAGCATGCTGGCAGCATTGCCACGTGGAATGGCAATGATTATGCATTGGGCCAAATAAAAGCCAGCATATTCACTGAGCTCCTATTATACAAGTACGCTGGAATTCATATTGTCGATAGCAAATTGAAGCCATTAGATTTTCGCCATTTTGGCGCGGATAGCCAAAGGATAGCAGTGTGAGCAATGAGCATCCATAGAACTAATATTTCGTAATACTATAATTAATACTACTAAATTGACACAAATGTCAATTTTAGTACCGGAGACTCAAAAGAGCGCTTCAAATCGGCACAAATAAACTGTCATTTCCTAGACAATGTTTTGTCCTGCGTAGTTAAAGTAGTAGTACTATTATTTATACTGTGGTCCAGCGTACTTGTATAATAGAATATTCTGAAAGAAATGGAGTAATGTCAGGTTTTTGCATGTTCTTGTATCCTCTTATTTGAGAAGTACATTCTATTGATTCTACAAACGATACAATTTACATTTTATACCATTTGCGTCTTTGTATTATCACGTGGACATAAGTATCGTGGTAACTTTAAAAAAAAGAAAGATAATATCCTTTTTTTCTGACCTTCATAGTTATTTCTATGAAAACATCACGTCAACTTGTGAATATGTCGATGCGTGAATGAAAGGCAAACATATTATCAATAAACACTCTTCTGCATTCATAACAGGGAGATATATTAATTTTATCTAGTATAGGTATTACCTATTACTAGTTAATACATCTTAGTATTTAAGTATCATTTAAATTGGCATCACAAAAAATACAGCCAGACATGTCATATTTGAAAATGCAAGAAATAATCTAAAGATCTAATAATTCCAACATCTAGAGTGAAATATTTATATGCAATGAAAAATATAGCGTGTGTTAAAGAATCATATTTTTCTGATTAATAGCTTATTTTTCACAAAACTTGTGGATTAAAAGTAGTTTCAATTGCCAAGGTACTTGTAGGTAGGTGTATATGCTTCTAATGCAAGAGCTTCACCTGCCTGTAATGCACAATTTAGCGCGATAACATACTTGATACTTTACGCATATATTATAATAGTGGTATTACTAACGTCGTTACGTCGTTAGACGTTAGGCGATAGTCAAAGTCTACTGTTAGTATTAGCACCCATGTAGCGCATTGTTTAATGCATCATTTATTGTATGTATGCGTTATGTAATTTTTCACATATATCTGACTATGTATGGTTAGTAGCTATCGCAGGTTAGTAAGAACAAGTATAAGAGATAGTCAATGGAGCAGGGACCGTTTTATATTATATCAATCAATAATTCACAGGTATAATTTGAGACTTCAATGGCTCAGAGAAATAATTTAGGACAGATTTCCATTAGAGTGGTTACCGTTGAGATTCTGAAAGTGAAATGAGGACGAAATTTGAATCTGATTATGAGTAAAAACACCTAAATCTGGGGCACCTAAAGGTACCTGCAGAGGTATCTTTAGGTGCCCCAGATTTAAAAATAAAACAAAAATATAAAATAATAATAATATGTATAATATATTATTTTTGAATCGAAAACGTTTTGATTAGGCAGGTTAGATGCTTCGCGTGGTTTCACCCCGGTGATGATGATGATGATGATAAAAATAACCTATATGTTATTCAGATAAATAATCTATATCCGATCCAATCCTTTCAGCTTATACAAACACACACATTCTTACAAAGCATACAAACACACACATATCGACAAACTTTCGTATTTACTAGTGTTAAGTATATTATTATCTTTGCTTTGGTAATTATAATATTAGTGTAAAAATGTATAACATGTAATATGTTGGTTAAAAATGCGAGACGCAGCTAGTATACAATTAGTATACGATTAACACCTACGACCTTAGACTTAGAACAGTCGAACAGTCCACAATCTGTATAAAAAACATTTTACCAGCTCTATGTTACGTCCTCAAAGAGTTCAAATTTGTAGACTTCGATCATTTGAATAAAAAAATGAAGAAATTGTACCACAGTTTATCAGCTCTTGGCTAAAATCCGTGACAAAAATTCTACAACAGTTGATTTGGAAATAGGTGTGAATATTTTTACCAGAGACAATGCTAAAGGGCTCGACGCGACGACCGACGCCGACGGTTTGGTACAAAGGCGTATATTAAATAATAGTTACAACACAATGGCTCGCGCCAGCAAGGGCAGGTAGAATAATTAATTGTTCCTCTGAGGCACACGTCCGGTGTTCCAGTTAGCTCCAACTAGAGATTTAACTCTACCTGTAGAAAATGAGCGAACTATGACGCACTCGGTCTATGGAGACGAATGGAGGATTAGATTAATTTATCGTTTTACATATAGGTTTTCTGTAATGCAGAGTGACTAGTGGTTAGTGATGACATATGGAACTGAAACGTGGTCTTTAACTGCTGGCCTGTTGGAGAAACTTAGTCACGCAACGGGCAATGGAGAGAGCTATGCTCGGAGTTACTTTGCGCGATAGAATCCGGAACGAGGATATTCGCCAAAGAACCAAAGTTACCGACATAGCTCGCAAGGTTTGCAAGTTGAAGTGGCAATGGGCAGGCCACATCGCTCAAAGAACTGACAACCGATGGGGAAGAAAGGTTCTTGAGTGGCGACCGCGAACCGGAAGACGCAGCGTAGGAAGGCCTCCCACTAGGTGGACCGACGACATTGTAAAAGTCGCGGGCAACCGGTGGATGCAAATGGCAGGTACAGTGTGGTACAGTGAGGCGGTCTAAGGGGGAGGCCTTCGTTCAGCAGTGGACGTCTCCGGGCTGATGATGATGATGAATGGAGTGGACTAGACGACCGAGACGTTCGCTTGGTAAGGATCACGCCTGCCCGTAACAGTAGCAGAGGCAGATCGGAACTTGTGAACAATATTCTGTGCCGCTCGTCAGCCTAAGATATTAGATGTCAAACCTCTTAATTTCTCTGGTAACATTGCCCTTCAAACTGAAACAGTAATGCTTGCACACTACTGCGTGGCGATTGAATAACAAGCTGAGGTGTGCTTCCTCAGGCGGACTCTACAATAGAGTCCTACCACTACTCGCCTTGCACCCTACTCTTACATAATATAATTAGTAGGCTGTGTAGTGTTTTTTCTCTAAGCTTGCTTATAGGAATTCTGCAATATCTCACTTCTTCTTCTTCTCTTCACCTTCAACGGGGAATTGGGCTATATTCCACCACTCAGATCCGGTTCTGTTTGTCGGATTCACTAGGACGTTAAATGTCCTGATCAAAATGCAGGTGTTGTTTTTTAATTATCACATTAATTTTAAAGTGTTCTTTGGAACAGGCCTGGGTTCTAACCCAAAACCACAAAAATGTGAGACACGTTTCCTATCAAGCATCAGTAGGCTAGAAAATTGTAATCAAGCAGGCCTTTAAAGTTAACCATAAATTTAAAAACTTGACGTGTTCAGTGATGTAATTTCAATAACACACACTTTCGTCCTATTCTTTACAAATATTGGCAACAAAAATCTAAAACAATGTCTCTATATTATCTCAGCTGGTATCGTTGGCGAACACATGTATATTTAAATAAGGTCAATGTTACTCTGCGTTACGTATAAGTATTTTGACTTCAAGGACATTCGGCTCTTATAAGTCAAACCAACCTACAGTCGTTGATGAGTCAGCGATGATACTTCATAGTTGAAGATTTGAAAAAAGGTAGAGACTCGAAAAGTTGTAAGTAAACTAATAATATACAATAAGGCGGCTGGTCAACAAAGAGCATCGGATGAGTCAAGAGTACATTACGGATGAGTTAAGAGTACATTACGGATGATTTAAGAAAATAAATTAAAGTAATTCAGACGTCAGACAGCATCGGATGATTTAAGAAAATAAATTAAAATAATCCAGACGGGAAAGAGCTTCGGGTGAGTCAAGAGTACATTACGGATGAGTTAAGAAAGTAAATTAAAATAATTCAGACGGGAAAGCGCATCGGATGAGTCAAGAGTACATTACTGATGTGTTAAGAAAATAAATTAAAATAATTCGGATGGGAAAGCGCATCGGATGAGTCAAGAGTACATTACTGATGAGTTAAGAAAATAAATAAAACTAATTCAGACGGACGGGTTAAGAATACTGATTTAGGACGAGTTGAGATAATTTAAAAAAAGGTTGAGTTAGCCAAGGATCAGTAAGGAACAACCCAAGTTTTTAAGTTATCTTTTCTGTTGAGGGGCTGCCATAATTCCCACGCTGGGCAGGCAGTTTGTGGATCGCATAATGCCCAGAAGACGCTGCTGCCCGTCCTCCGGTGGTTCTGGAAGCAGTTTTAGGACAACCCAGGTCTATATTCTTTAATTTTTTTATTTTTTTTATATTAATGCTTTCGCGTTGCACGCTTGCCCAGAAGATACCTATTCACTCTTCGTTTGAAGATCCCCAGATTATATGAGCTTGGAAATATTGTTGCTGGTAAGAGAGTTCCAAACCTTTGCAGTACGGATTATAAATGTGCTTTCGAAAAAAAAAAAACGGTTCTTGTAGGAAAGTAAAACTGCTACACCTTCCGCCGTCCCAAGTAAATTAATTGTCCATCTAGGTATGTTTCTTTTTCGTGTCATTATACTTACATAAAACTTAACCTTGACTTATTCAACCGCTAGTTTACTGGGGTAACCTAAGTGGGTCGCGGACTAAATTGAGATTAATACTAGCTGAATACTAGTAAATAATATCGATTTATCAAATACAAACAATAAGTGTAAAGGTTAGAGTACATATTTGCGGGAAGGGTAGATAGCTGATAAACACGAACCTCTCGGTGGGTCGGTTGTAATATTAAAGTAAATTATATTATTTTAGTAGCTATATCTGCTTACATGTAGGTTTGTACATTACGACTAAGATTATTTAGTGACAGCCTTGCGTAAGGCTCTATAGATAGACAAATTTATTATTTTTCGAACTTAACTTTAATAAACGCCGCTCAAGATTAATTAGTTAAACTAAATAATTAGTAAATAGTTAGTTAGTACCTACTGCATACGCTATTTTAGTATTCCGTAGAATTTAAAATACGATTATTAACTTAAAGGTGGTAACACTAAAGTGTCAAAAACTTAAAACACAGATTTATAGATAAAGTTCTTACTTTTTAGAAAATTATTTTCCCAACAGCACAAAGTGTGTTTGTCTCTACGTGTGTGTGTGTGAGTGTGTGTAGACGTTTTCAACGGAAAAGGTAGAACATGGTTAGTTCTAATCAGCATAATTTTAAAGGCATATTCTCTAAATCAAAACAAAGAACTTTTACTATGGAGCCTACATAGAAATCGCGATAAAATTATCAGCTGTTCCATACGAAAAGCTCATCGACCTTGGGCATGTACGGAAAAGCTGGTTTGTTTTTACGATTTCAATGTTGGGCCCTTAATAAAAGTTGTTTGTTTTGATGTACAGAATATGCCCTAAAAAGGATGCCAACTGATTAGAACTAACCCTGTATACGTATAAGTAACTTACGGTAGGTATTCAATTAGTTTGATCTGAAACGTGACGTAGGCATCAGTGGAACGGCCATGAACCAAATAAACACGCTGTTAATTAATCATTCATTCATTTTTATTAAATTAAATAATATCATTTGAATGTCGTCTCTTCCTTGTTTTACGATCTTAACGACAGATATTTACCGACTAGGCTCAGCGCTATCGACGCATTTGCCACCTTCAAGTTTAGAGTGATGAAGGAATTGAAACAATAGACTTCTACAACCTGCGGTCATATTAGCAGCGTTGCCCATACTTTATGGGGAAAGGCACATTTTTGGAAAAATACAACAAGTTAAATGCGGAAAACAGGAAAATGATGCGGAAATCTTTGTGATGCATCAAATGAGGCAGCAATGAAGCAGAGATACAAAAAAGTACCTACAGATGATAAATATCGCCTTTGGAAAGATTAAAACTCGCACCCTTTACACAATCTGGCTCTAACTACGCTATTCACCCCTGCCTTATTCCCTCTACCTTGGAAAGTAATTCAATTAATATCCAAATACGACCAGTTTGGGCTTCGAATTACTTGAAATACTTAAATTGCATTTTGTCGGGATCCAAAATCACAGCCGAGGGTAGCTTCGAGAGTCTCGGCGCTGATTTCATAAATTACGGAGACAAAATATGTTCATTCAAATTTTGGGTTAACATATAGATAGACAAAGTTCGATGCCAATAACTAAGAGAAAAAAACATGTGGGAAATTTGTACCACTACCACTAGGCAAATGAAAAAATCAATGAATCAAATCTGTTAATAATGTATTATTTAAAAAATACACAAATCATTTCAATTGTCATTCCGTGTCCGCTCAAGCGAAATGATTCAAATTAAATACGAATTAACATAGTTTCAACCAAAACACATCGTTTTATGGGATTCCCACAGGTAATAAAAGGAAAACGGGGAGTTATGATTTCACGCTACTGGTCATTTCACGTCGATGACGTAGGCTTGTGTCACCCACGTGACCTTTGTCAATCGGGAGGGAGTGTCATACCTGGCGGAGTATACCATGCACTAGGCGACCTGTGTATGGGAAAATAAATGTCCTAAGCCTTTTCCGAAGTCTAAAAAAATTACAGCATCGTCTAAGTACTGGGAGTTACTAAGACGTGTGCCAATATGATAAAAAAATGCTTGATTTCACTTTTACTAAGAAATTTTCAAATTTTTTCCCAAGTTGTTTTGAAATTTCATGTTTCTCAAATCTGGCAGCATTGTCTAACTCAGTAGTTATCTAATTATGTAGGTATAATATATATGTAGAAGCTACACGTAAACGCATGGTTAGGTACATTATGTATATCTACGTAGATATTTGATAAAGTTTCGAGAGAGTCTGTCTGCTGACTGCTCGGATCTAAATAGTTAATTTTCTAGAACATGTTGTGCATCATGAACAATATTCTCTGTACCTACCTCATTACTTTTTATGTGGGATAAGTTCATTTTCCTTCGTACGAAGTGACCTTTAGAACTTTGATGAGAAGTAAAATTGTACTACACCCTTCTAAAATAAATTGGTATACACAGAAAGGGTCATGACTTTCTGAGTGACCCTAGAAATATGTGATTAACTCGGATCTACGAAATACACCGAACAAACAGTACGTACTAACGAATGTGTTTCGTTCATAGATTATCAAAAAAGATTACTGTGATTAGACCTGTAAAAGTGTTACCAATTTACTTTGTGGCGAATTTACAATGATCTATCGATAAATAATTATTAATAGCCTTGCTGTTATTGTTAAGAAAACCTAAAAATTCTACTTATTGTTAAATTTTTACGCAGTCTGTACGGAAAAAACATTGTGGCAAATGTTGGATATAGCAAAAATCAATCTGTCTCACTTTGACCTGTATGAAGTAATGCTCTCTCTTTCATATGTTTTATTTACAATTATTAACAAGAAACCTTTGTTCTTAAGGCCTTGGTTTCGTGAGCTTATAAAGCTAGTAGTTGCGTGTCCCTGCGACCCGGTACAGTAGAGAGCACTCACACCTCTCCTGCTATTAATTCGAGTTAATAAACGAGTATGTTATGAAATCGTTAATGCGTCTTTCATTGGCTTCCATACATAACTCTAATAGCATAATAATAATGATGTAGCAAATTAACTTCATAAATAAAACGCTTTAAAAAAAACCGACTTTAACTTCGAATACCTGGATGACATCTTCATAATTTTCTAGTAACTTTGATTTAAAAACCAACCTCGTCGTCAGCCAAAGACGTCCACTGCTGGACGAAGGCCTCCCCCTTAATAAAGGGGTGTTGCCATAATTCCCACGCTTGGCAGGCGGCTTGGGAATCGTAGAACGCTCACCACCGTTAACTGAGAGGACGCTGCTGCCCGTCCTCCGGTGGGCCTGCAGGCCTAACATGCGCACCGCAAGAAAATTTTCTCGATTCTACAAAACAGGACAAGGCTACGAATCTGTATAAGTTTGTCTCGTTTTCGCACGACATAAAGACACGACAAAATTTTCTCGCGGTGCGCATGTTAGCCCTGCAGGTTGCAGTTTAAGGACATACCTACACCCAGGTCGAACCAAACTACTGAACCGATTTAAAATGTATATGGGACCACTTCTGACGTATTACCTACAAAACAAAAAAAGAATCATCAAAATCAGTTCACCGCGTAACATACATACAAAAAAAACATACAGACGAATTGTGAACCTCTTTTTTGAAAATAGGACCGTCTTGAGTTTACACGTCTGTGGCGAGTATACAATAACTCGGTAGAATGTGTACTGTTTTTTTTTGTCATAACTTAAGTAGGTACTCAATATACTAGCGACAAATCTGGGGGGTTTCCCCGAGACTACTGCTATGACCCACTGGTTACTACGGGGATTTTTCCCCCGTAGACCCACCATACGGTAGAGATGGAATGAGTAAACAAACTTTATCTTAGCACACTAGCTAACTATAATATAAGAGACAAAACTTTACAACTTAAAAAATTATGGTGGGGCATGCTCTACCGGTACCGTGGACCTGGATGTGTCCTAAAGTATTGTCGATCGGACAGATGTTTGAATTAGGCAATGTGAACTCCTATGGGCCGTTAACTGTATGGAGTAAATTTTAACCTTAAACAAGACAGATAGACAGTCAGTCTGTCTATCTGTCTTGTTTAACCGCGGGCCTTAATAATCTTATTTTCATTATTGTAGTATTTAAACATGGGCAGGAATTTTATTTACAGTTTCAAACGATTATTTCAGACAATGACTTACAGGTAAAGTCACAGGTAAAGTCAGGTACCTAATGAAGTCATCGATTAATTTTATTTTGAATTTGAAGTCATTGTTTTGTTAGTCGACAGTCTTCACCAGCAAAATTGAATGAACTGATCTTAGATTAAGGGAATAGAAACCTGATAAAAGAAGCTGAAAACGTCATTGTTTAACCTAGATTGTAAAATTTAGATGAAAAGAAAACAAGTTGGCTATCGTCATCTTCTTGGGCTACAGCTAAAGGCATGTAACATTTTGTAACAAAAAGGTTCAACAATACTGAAGAGTATGTATGTACCTACAAATCATTATGAACAAGTTTTACTATGGGGCCAACCTTGAAATCACGAAAACAAAACAGCTGTTCCATACAAAAAGTTCATTTACCTTGGACAAAATGTATTGAACAGCAGATTTTTTTTCGCCGCTTCAAGGTTTGCCTTAGAGTAAAAGTTGTTCATAATGATGAGTAGGTAGGTTGAACCTTTTTGCTACAGATTGTAGGTATCAATCAGTTAGCATCCTTTTAAGGGCTTGTTCTGTACATCAAAACAAACAACTTTTACTAAAGGGCCAACATAGAAGTTGCAAAAAAAAAACAGCTGTTCCATACAAAAAGTTCATCGACCTTGGGCAAAATATATATACATGTATTACTTTCTGGGTCTCCTTTTGCTTTTCAAACTTATGCAATTGTTTGTAAGTAGTTCAATGAATCATGGGTACGGAGCACGAAGTGTGATGACATCATAATGGGAAATATTCCCTAGGACGTACGAATGCGGATCGGTGATTTCATTCTGTGTATAAGTCTACTTGAATAGGTATTTATACAATTTTATAAGAACGAATAACTAATATTGATAGTAAGTAAGTTCGTATAGGCTGGCCAGCCCTAGTGTCAGAGTTAATGTGCCGCCCGAAGGCCTCTGACATGGCTGACGGTTGTTGTTATAGAAACTAGAACAAACAACGATGTTTTTTTTTCTTATTTATTGGCATCGCACGTTGTGCATTTTGCATGTGTCAAGTTTAATAATTTGCAAGTTTTTTTACTAAAATCAAGTCAAATATGTCATGAAACCACAGTTAGTCACACTAAATTAGTCATAGTCAAGTCCAAGTCACGCCCTAGTAAAGTTGTGGTGACTTTACTATGAGCTTCTACGGAGTTTAGAAAACATCACGAAAATACATGTTTCACCACATTATATCACTTACCCACACTCGTGCATGCAATTCAAAACTCAATGAATAAAACACCACCATTTTTATCATTAATTCGCGAAAAAACACAAGTATAAAAAATAATAGAATGCAACGACATGATTTCCCGCCAAAACTCAAACAACGATATATTGATAGTAAGTAACTAATATTGAGGAGTTTTGGCGGGAACACGGAAAAATCATGTCGTTGCATTCTATTATTTTCTTAAACTTGTGTTTTTTCGCGAATTAATGATTAAAAATGGTGGTGTTTTATTCATTGAGTGTTGAATTACATGCACGAGTATGGGCAAGTGATATAATGTGGTGAAACATGTCTTTTCGTGTTGTTTTCAAAACTCCATAGAAGCTCATAGTAAAGTCGCCACAACTTTACTAGGGTATGACTTGGACTCGACTTTGACAAATTTCGTGTGACTTGCTGTGATTTCATGACTTATTTTACTTGATGATAACAAATAAATGCGAAAATTCATAAACTTGACACTGGCAGAATGCACAACGTGCGATGCCAATAACTAAGAAAAAAAAAAAAACTAATATTGATAGTAAACCTCGTTTTTGGAGTATTTTGGCGGGAACTCGGAAATATCGTGCTTTTATTTTAAGCATCAAACTTTAATTCAAGGTTCACCCAGTGCATTCAAGTTCAAGGGTCATATCATACTAGCACATTCGATAAACGAAGGCTTATAAAGTGATATCGTATTGTAGATATGTAAGAGAAAAACTGCCTTTCCAGGCTTGTACATCTCTGGATTCATGATATCTTTTAAGTTCTCAGTTCGCGCTGGAACTATGAGTACAGCCTACATTATTAGGTATTTAGGACATCAAATCTGCGTGTACAATGACCTCGGCCGTTCGCGGCAACCTTGCGCGACCGGCGCGGCGGCGCGGCGGCGCGCGGCGGCGGCGTGGACCAAATTTTAAGTTTCGGCTCCGTCTACGGTTTCGGTACTATTATCTATTCTGTGGTTACGGTGGGTGTTTTGTGAGTCTAGACTTTATAATATAGACTGGTTTTTACACTGATAGAGTTTGCAATATTCTCCTTGTTGTAGGCAATTTGGTGGCTAGTTTTGCCGAAAATCTTGTTGAATAAGTACCTATGAAAATCATGATCTAGATCTTCGTATGTTCTGTCTGTATTCTTATAAAATATCTATCCTCTGAATATATAACATATTAGTAAAAAAAGCTTACTACCGAATTTTCGCTATCCTATACTATACAACAGTTTAGTTATTCTTTTAATCTAATTCACGTCATCACATTAGGTAACTATATCATTATTTAGTGTACCTAACACTGAATAATTATTTATATTCATATAACTAACAGGGCTTTTTGATTTCGGCCTCACCTGTAATGTCCTGAACAGACCTGATAATAATAAAAAAACTGAAAAATAATTTTGTGTCAAATTAATATTATGTCAACTTTCCAGACCTGGGTATGTCCTAAAACTGCATCCAGAATCTCCGGAGGACGAGCAGCAGCGTCCTCTTGGTTAACGGTATTGAGCATTCTGCGATCCCCAAGCCGCCTGCCAAGCGTGGGGGTTATGGCAACCCCTCCCTATTAAGGGGAGGTCTTTGTCAAGCAGTGGACGTCTTCTGGCTGACGAGATGTCAACTTTACTTTCTAGTCTTGCAAGGACTATAATTTCTTCCAAGCCTCAGTAAGTAACTCTGCGCCTAAAACAAAAATTCAACGGTTATTGTAACCAGTGTAATCGAGCTTGGAGGCTAGGTTATTCACAAGCATAGGACGTCCTTCAATCCACCGCTAGGTAGAGCAACGACCCGCGGTGATGACGATAGACAGATAAATGTTACGTTCATCCGTTACTTTGCGGAAATACATCGCAATCCAGCCAGAGTGTAGTTAAGAACGAGCCATGTAGAGAATACTCAACAGCTCAGCCATCAGAAATCTCACTAATAAGTGAACTGACTTACAGTACGAAATTTTGGGTGTATTCAAATCCAGAGTGAACAGGTTCCTTTTTAAGTTAGATTGCTCCATACTGTTCTCCACTCTATTGATTACGATCATTTTAAAAGAAGGATGGCATACTCCTATACAGTATCAACCTAGTAGAAAGAAGCTGCGTGCATGAATGAAACTTGTACGAACTGATAGAGAAAATTAAATATATTTAAATTGTAAACTGGACCATTTTTTTCTAGAAGTAAGTATGGAGAAAAAAGTTATTTTGAAAAAACATCTGCTAAAGCCAAATTGGAATGGGTTTTTATCGCGCTCACAGCGCCAACAGCGATATTGACGCATTTTGGACTTGACTTGACTTCTTGGTTTATCTGGACGCATTTCGGAACGCTGCGATATAACAATGACATTGACAGAGACTAGACAGTTAGAACTAGGATGCAACGTGTATCCGAACGAAAACAATAAAATGAGAACCCTACAGTGTGTGTTCGGATAATATACAAGTAATTTCTAAAATAAATGCAACAAAGTTAGTTTTAATTCCCAGCTTTATAAATTATGCTTAATATAATAAGAAAACCACAAAAATATTTCATGTATTTCCACATTTATAGGCAACATGAATGATGGCCCGACGGGGTCCATTTGAAAATACTTTTTGGCAATACCTTGTACACTATGGAAGCAATCAATATCTGAATCTGGGTAATTTTTTTTTCTGGATGCAGGCTAATTCTGCCATCTTTCTTTGTATGTAAGCAATATACCTAATCCCTAGGCTTTATGTGGAATACGCATATCGATATTTTGATTTAATAATTAATATTAGCCTACATATTATACACGGTGCTATTTATTCGGATAGGGAGCGGTCGTGAACATGTTGTATACAAGATAACAAACAACTTTTGTACTACGAAATTTGAAAATTCACGAGAAAAAAACTGCTGTTCCATACAAAATGTTCATGGATCTTGTGATAAAGTGTGTGTTAACACACTTTATCTAGCTTTTTTAGCTGTCCTTTAACATAACTTTGTTATCTTGTATACAGCATCCTAATAGTCGCTCCCTAGCCGGTTAAATAGCACCTTGTATACATCACGGGGTTAGTCCTAATCAGTTAGCATCCTTTTAAGTACATTCTGTACATCAAAACAAACAACTTTTGCAATGGGGCCAACATTGAAATCGCGAAAAAAAAAAACAGCTGTTCCATACAAAAAGTTCATCGACCTTGGACACAATGTATGGAACAGCAATTTTTTTACGATTTCAATATTGGCCCTATAGTAAAAGTTGTTTGTTTTGATGTACAGAATATGCCCAAAAGGATGCTAACTGATTAGGACTAGCCCTGTTTACAATATCAGTCTTAGCAGACGTTTATAATCATAAATATTGAAGTAGGTACTTTACATAGTAGTTAGTGATTTCTTCACTATGGTCTACTATGGTATACACATTATTATATTTGTAGCTGCATCATATAATCGTTCGACTTTGTGTGAAGTCGGCATATGAGTTACAAGAGCCTAGTTTAGTGTTATTTTATCCGTGCTTAAGTTAAGTGCCAAGAGCTTTTAAAGGCTTTGTATCATGAGGCGTCCGGCCTTCATCATCATTTCGTAACCAGCCTCACTTATTTACTTACTTGTATCCGGTTTCTGCGCATCGACTCTGTTGAGACCTAACAGAATTATAATATACAGTAAGGAATAGTTGGAAAGGGTATGGTAAAATGACGGAAGGTATAAATTAGAATAAGGAATAAATATTTATTTAAAATTATCATAAGCTTTTGTAGTGGTAGGACTCTACTGCGGAGTCCGCCTGGGGAAGTACCACACATTTGCCAGTTATTCAACCGCCAAGCAATAGTGTGTAAGCATTACTGTGTTCCGGTTTGAAAGGTAATGTTACCAGAGAAATTACTGCGTATGAAGAGATTTAATATTTAATATCTCAGGTTGACAAGTGTCGCAAGTTCAAAATTATAGCACTGCTATTGTTAGTGGAAGGTGTGACGCTTAGCACCAGGCGAGCTTCTTGCTTGTCTCCTCAATTGATTGTATAAAAAAAAAAAGGTTTTTGGTGAAAGCGATAAGGGAGATAAGGTAGCACTAGCAGCGACTCGCGGTTTCACCCGTGATTCCTAGTTAGTCTTTGTGCATTTGTTTTATGATACTGAAGCTTATTTTAAAATAAGAGATTATTAACGTATTTTTTTATTATTATTTCGTTTTATTAAATTTGAAATTTGACGTGTAACTTTGGTGTTATCAATAAACTATTTGTATTTGTGTTATTTGAAGGCATAAGCTACTTTCTATACCTATACCTATAGTTTCGTACACATCCGTTTGGCCGCTCTTGCGTAATAAACATCCAAAGATCTAAACATCCAAAAATACACTTTAACATATATAATAGGTAACATTAATATGATTTAGGATAGTCTAGGATTTAAGGTTTTATCCAGTTGTTCTTATATCTGTGGAAGCACACCATCACTTAACATTAGGTGAGCTATGGCCAAACATCCAGCCAGTCAATGAAAACAAACATTTATTTTCGCTAGAGAGAGAAAAATATTGCTCTCTTTAAGAAGAAGCGGTATTAATCACGTATTTATTATTATTTATTAACCAATCAATACTTAATGACAAAGTACAATAACTGCTTCTTTCTGATCAGTAGAAGATAGAAGACCTATCTTTTCCGACAGCAGGTGTGACATTTGCACAGTATTTTGTTTGCAAATACTATATCTAATTAATACTGATGGATGAAATCATGTTGTTTCAAAACAGATAAGTGTAATGGACACTGATAATTTTTATTCCATTTTCCCTGAAATTTGCGTAACAGTGTTTTTTTTTTGGTTTTTGTATTTTTTATTTTATTTAGTTATATGTAGGTAGGTACCTACTACTCTGGTTTTCGAAGTAACAGGATACAGTCATATTTCGGTATTGTCCCTGGTCTTCTAAAATGGGGTGCAGCATGTCTGCAGGTCAGACTTCTCTTTGGGTAAACCACTTGGGTGAGTCCGCGAAACATAAATACTGCTAGTGCAAATTGCTCATCAAAAGGTATGCGATTGAGTTCGGAATTTGAAATCGGCACAGTAGCATGTGAAAGTCTACCCGGACTCGATCGCCACCCAGACGATCACGTAAGAGCCGAAAAAAAAACAACGCAACGTACTAGATATGAAATCAACTTCTCTTTGAATGGGTGCAATCATTTTGTTTGGGCACTAGACTGAAGCAAGTTTTTCTAGGTCTCGTAAAACCAGTGTCTCGTTGTTTCTTTTTCCCAAGAAACGTATAAAATGCAAATTAGTCTCAGGACAAACAAATATACAATACAAATATATACAAGGAATATAGTATTCAAATTATGTTTTGGTCACTGTTCGCAGAAAACATAAAATGTGATCAAACGCTTTAAAAAAATTAAAAAAGACAACTGACTTCAATTGCAACTAGGTACCTGGATGACATTATTAATATTTTCCAGTAATTTTTATTTATATCAGTATTTTTTATTTAAAAACCAAACTACTGAACCAAGGCCGGTAAAACTACCATGAGGCCACCTATGAAGTATCACTTACCAAACAAAAAATAACCATCAAAATCAGTTCATAATTGGCGGCGAAATCTCAAATCAAAAAATAAACCTATATAAGCTAATTAGATCTAGGTATCAGGTGAATTCGTTAATGTTTTAAAACACTATGTCAGTAACTCTAACCTTTGAAATAAATGAAAATAGCAAAAATAAAACAACTTTGGAATAGCTCTTCCAAACTATTATATCGTAATCATCATCATCAGCCGGATACGCCCACTGCTGAACAAAGGCCTCCCCTTAGATCACCTCATTGTACAACAACCTGCCTTTTTATACACCGATTGATCGCGACTTTCACAATGTCGTCGGTCCATCTAGTGGGAAGCCTACCTACGCCGCGCCTTCCGGTTCGTGGTCTCCACTCAAGAAGCAAGAATCTTTCCTCCCCATTAATTATCAGTTCTTCGAGCAATGTGGTCTGCCCACTGCAAATTCAACTTGCAAACCCTGAGAGCTATACAATGTATAACAAAAAGGGTCAACAATACTGAATGTACCTGCATACCCATGCAGGTACACGTAATCATGAAAAACTTTTTACCCTATTTACCGCACACTACCTTTGCTGCCTTTACTATTCTATACACGCTCCGTTGTATGGTGCGTAATGTTCAACTTTCGAACGATGTATACAGGCTTCGAAAATGCATTTTTCGAGCAAATGTGTTGTAAAATGGATTTATTTAGACAAACACAACTGATAATGCTTAGGTTATAAAGGTATTAAATTATAGGGCGCTATTTGAGTCAGCTGCAAAAAGAAGGGATCATTGAATGTCCTGTCTGCCTTCGAAATCTTCGAACTGAACCAAATGTTTCTCGCTAAACCGGTTGACATAACGGAGCAGTCTTTTGTAACTCACCCACAAAATCGCAACTACAACAGTGTAACCTTTATTACTTTGTGCCGAGATACATACATTTTTAAAATATGTACATATTATGTGTAACATTATTTTACAACCGACTTCAAAAAAGGAGGTTCTCTATTCGACTGTATGTTTTTTTGTAAGTACGCGATTACTTTGCCAATTCTGAACTGATTTTGATGATTATTTTTTTGTTTGGTATGTAATACGTCAGAGGCGGTCCCAAAACATTCGTTCATTTTGACGAAATCAGTTCAGTAGTTTGGTTTTAAAAAAAATACTAGTAAATATGAAGATGTCATCCAGGTATTCGAAGTTAAAGTCGGTTGTTTTTCTTTTAAAAAGCGTATTATGCAGAAAGTAGTCTAGGTAACCATGACATTATCACGTATCAGAGATATTCTACCATCTAGAAGTAATGTTTATAAACATTGCTATGATTCGCTTTGATGGATTTTGTAGCTAGAAGCTGTGCTACTGTAAGTGCATAAAGGGGTATATGATCAGATACCTATATTTTTTGTTGCCTAAATAGCACCACGCTAAAATGTTGATTGGTGCTATTTTGGGAAAAGCACCTATTTACATGGGTGCACAAGAAATTGGTGCTCAATCGGGAATACCCTGCGAAAACACAGGGCTAACGACTCGTTAGCCCGTTAGTAACGAGACTCATCATCGACTCAAAGTAGTAAACGCCAATGTTATTAAAAAGTTTGTAAAAAAGTTTTCTTCTTAAATGTATTGTTACTAAAAAGTTCTGGGTACCGCTGGCTGGGACAATGATCTGGCAAGAAGGCTTTCGAGGCATCGACGAAGCCTATTAGTTAACCTAGGGACTACGATACAAATTACAAGAGACTCCACTTACACTTCGACCAGTTGAAGGTAGAGCAAAGCACCCGCTGTAACTGTAAACTAATCTGAGGCTATTCCTAGTAACTGGCAGCTAATCTATGAGTCACGCAGGTAATAATGTGATGTGACAGTGTGGGAAGCCGGGATATGATGTGTAAGCGATCGATTTCAGCTCACGTCCGCGTAATTTACTCGTCTAAACAGAAATGTTCCGAGAGTTACGCCGGATATCACGAGATAGGAGAATTTAAGGAATTTCTTACCGATTTATAAATAAGTTCGCAGTAATGATTGAATACCAGGATTGGATCAGATGAAATTAATAAAAACGGTACCTAATTCGGTTGCTTGCCTATGTAAGTAGGTATGTATGTACTAAAGGCCTGCCTTGCCTATATATATTGTTGTATCATGATTCACGTACCTATTTTTGAAGTTTGGTTAACTTTTACGTTGCACATCTACTAACACGCCCTATATAACGCTCAGGGAACCCGTGAAAATTTTGAGAGAAGGTAGACTAACCTGCTCCCAAAATGTTCTCAAGAGGATAAGCTTCTATAGCACATTGCTTTTCGATTTTAAGCAACACAACCTATAACAATATGGAATCAGATCTGAGTAAATTCGAATTTGAATAGTATTATAGAGCAAACACTATCCGGAAAACTGTCTTATATTGTAATCTATGCGCAATATGAGTGAAAGAAATGGAATAAACGCACGGGGCAAACTCACGGGCACAGGCGATAAGCGCGCATTGTGCCCCAGCAACTATTAGTTCAACTGTGTTTCCGCGCACACAGTGCCGTAGTAACTTTGAATAAGCTGTGACCGCGCACCGTGTTATAAAGTGGTATAATGCACACAGGTGTGGAGCCAGCCGGTCCATCAGCTGTTCGCAGCTCGTGCGCGCCTGCCGGTGCCGGTGGTGAGCCGGCCCGGTGACCGAAGCGCCCTACCCAGTGCCCGTCGATAGGCGTCCGCGGACACACGCGCTCACCGCGCCCCGCCTCATCCCATGCGCGGCACTCTCGCTCTGTGAATGTTCCAACTCGTATCGTGCTGTCTCTGACGCGTCGATACCGACCTCTTTGTCTAATTAGCAGGTAGGCGAACGCTTCTAAACTTTTTCGATGCTATCACCTCTACTAGTTTTACTCCACAGGTTTTTACGATACTTTTATGGAATGCATCTAGAAAACCATAAACCCGCAGTCGGTACTGTTGCTGCGCGTTTTTACACTTTTAAAAACTCATTACAAAAGATTATTACGGTCGAGAACGAGACGTAAAGTAGGAAACCGGCTGTTTAGAAACAAAGGTTACGCTCAAACGCGGCGATAAAGGAGCGAAACAGGTTTTTTGTGGAAAGGCATCTGGCACGCACTAATTGATATAGCATCAACTGACGTTTATAATTACTACGGTCGATGTAGAGCCGCCAAACTCACAGTTTGTGTGCGCTGGGAACGCTAATGGCGCGATATTATTATGTATATATTGTCGTTTATTGCGTTCGTGATTGATTAAACGGAATCGAATAAAACAAATGAAATATGGTTGTGATAAGTCGTACGTGGCCTCACGTCGACTTTGAAATCTGTTTTCATATTATTAAACATTCTTTCCTTGAGCGGCCTTGCGAGGCGACTGCCGGAGTTGGTGCTACCTACGGCAAGGTCGTTTCACCGAACCCATACTGACCTCATTTTTAGATAACATACTGCGCATTCGTACTAAACAATGCGACGAATAATAACAAAAAGCTTGTATTAAAGTGATTTATAAAGTGGACGGCAAGAAAGGGAATGAGAGCGCGCCGGGGGGTATGGAGGGGAGCTTAGCGACGCCCATGACGTAACCAATTGGTATGCGATTGTACGGACAAAGAAATTAGCATTTAATTAGATATCCAACTTTGTATCTTTAAAGTTTCTCCACTTTGTAAATATTAAAGGGTGCCTGGGTGCCAGCGAGTTGCTGTTATTTTCGCGACAAAAGCTGTAAAATAGACTTAACGAGGTAGCAACTTTATGGCGGCAGATTTGTTACTGATTAAAGTAAATGCTTAAATTTTTTGCTGTGTTTAGCAAAGTCGTAGAATCTAGTCGTGTTTGGAATAAAAAGAGTAGTTACGTGGTCGACTGGTTGAGAAGAGAACGTAATTTCCATATCGAATAAATTCTAGCTCTTGAACATGAGATCTAGATGCAAATGCTTGAAGAATTACATCATAAAAGAGATGACCAATAAACAGTATACTTTATGGGACATCTAATACACTGGCTATTCTTTTGTGAGTACTTTAATAGGCAAACAAGCATCGTAGTGACGTAGCATGTTACCACAGAGATTTTCCCAAGCGTTAAGGGTACTGACCCTGGTGATCCGCTATTACCTATTGAAAAAGTTAGTCAGATTCCTACTGTTAGCTGAAGCTTGTGGAAACCCACAGATAAGTAATATTTGGCTTTCGTTAATACGGTACTTAAACGGCTGACATTAAAATGTAAAACTACAAACAAAAAACTAAAAATTCGAAATTACTACAAGAACAAAATGCGTAGTTTTGTCTAAAGTAAGGTATATAATATACATTATGGGCATAAGCCTTTAATAACTACAACAAACTAAACGGTTAGGTTACTTGCCTGTGTAACTCAGAATCATTAAAAAAAAGTATTAACTAAAGATGTTAACAATCAAATCAAGGTTGATTTTGACGACATTCGTCCTAAATTATTTAAAATGTTATTATATTCTTATTCTTAAGTTCTATATTATATATCTTTAATATAATATTACACATACTATATCTACTGTGTATTTACACAATACAATAGGGGATTAATTCTAACCTCCGATATGCCTAGTTCACGGCTTCCATTATCGGTTATGGATCAGCAATCTATAGATAAGGAAGCATAAACCCTTGAGGTAAACGCAGTCATTACGCGGTAGTTTATTGCTTTAGCTAAGTTATTGGCTATTATTAAATAGATTGATACAAAATTGATTTTGTGTTGTTTTTTTTCTAAGCTGTTTTTATTATTAATATAATGATTTTATGTAAAATTAAATAAGTAGGTTGATTGTTCATATTGAAATAAAGGTAAATAAACTCTTTATTGCAACAAAAACCCGATTATTGTCCACCGCCCGCGTCTGGTTATCTGCAAGTCGCGTGTTCGGTTTCATCTACGACAGTCAAACGTAGTTTTCTCATCATGGAAAAAAACACACATAAAGGCTTCCCAACGGAACTAGTGTAACAACCTAACAACTCGATTTTATTTATCTGTAGTGTTATTTACTTTAATTTATAAACAGAACAACGTCATGCTGCTCTTTTTAAGTCTTGTTTAAAACTTAAAATGGCTCAAGCATTCAACTTCAGAACTCAAGCCTCTAATGGCACTTCCAATTGTCTTTAAAATTAACAACCAAAAGAAAACAAACTTCACATTACCATTTCCTAGCGTTTAGCATTCATTAGAGTATCTCGGTGGATTCATATGGCGGTGGAAAATGCCGAAATTATGGTCTACAGCGAGTCATTGAATGAATGGGCATGAACGTCCTCCTAACCTTTATTTCAAAAGTCCCAGCTAAGGTCGCGAGTTCAACGCCTATTTGACACTTGGCTTTTTTAATATCAAGTTTTAGTTGCGATTAACACGTCTTGTCGGCTAGGCAGTAGAATACAAATAATAGTGAGATTCCCAGTCTCATCTGTCTGGAGTCTGGTAACTTTGGTCTAGACGAGTTTTCCGTAGACAATGGCAGATTGTCGTGAGTTACGTATATTGAGTGTCAGTTTATACGTTTTAGTTTTTACACCAGGTTTTTGTATTTGTAAAATATTGCGTTAAAATGAAGTCATGCCTTCTTTTGAAATAAGTAAACGTTGTTATAATAATTTACAAAACCTTGAAACAAGTTATTGAAACAGTATAACACATGACTCTACCCATCTGTATCTGTGTGTATCTTTAAGCGAAAATGTTCATCACATCACATGTCAATACACTAAGAAAGCCAAAGACACGACACGACTAAATAATGATGCTGACACAGATTTTGGCTAGGAAATGGGATGAATTTCCCGATACAATTTCTTGCTTACTTACATTGCATCGTCACATCTGTCAATGATTATGAAGTAATGGAGTTGATAATAGTACATTGTTATCCTAGGGGTGAAAGTAACTTATTTAGTCCCGAGACGGAGTTTGGCACCCGAGCGTAGCGAGGGCGCACATAGTTCGAGAGAATAAATAAGACTTTAACCCCGAGGTAAACACTGGGCTTTTCATTACAAATACAAGGAAACTAAAAATAAACTAACACTGGTAAATGCACGAGAAGTGCGGGACCATAATACACCGAGGAGAAAAAAAAAGATGGAACATAGTTCAATACAAATTTATGTGAACATAGAACTAGTTTTTTTTTAAATAATTTGGGTGTCTGTCATTTGTCAACTGTCACTGTTAGTTGAAAGTGATTATCCCTAGGGCTGAAAAGTATTACTTTCAACCCGCTCCTCAGGCAACTTCAGACCTACTTTCCGATTATGAGTAATGAAAAAAATATTTAAAACATGTAACGTCTGAATAGTTATTTGGTCGCACTCGCATCGCAAACAAACAAAAAGATGGAAGTCGAAATAATTACTTTTGATGACGAAAAAATATTTTAGCACAAGGACACTATTACTATTTTGTGTGAACTAAACATTTTTTTACTACTCTAATTTACTTAATTATTAAGTTGAAAGATCTGAAGATCTTTCAATTTACACATTAACACATTGTTTTGACAAACAAACGTAGTGATTAAAAAACCATACCAGAGCATTGAGCTTTATTACTACCACCACCAGCCACTTAGCCTATACCATGGTATAATAATATACTCCGCCAGGTATGACACTCCCTCCCGATTGACAAAGGTCACGTGGGTGACACAAGCCTACGTCATCGACGTGAAATGACCAGTAGCGTGAAATCATAACTCCCCGTTCTCCTTATATTACCTGTGGGAATCCCATAAAACTATGTGATTTTGGTTGAAACTATGTTAATTCGTATTTAACTTGAATCATTTCGCTTGAGCGGACACGAAATGACAATTAAATTGATTTGTGTATTTTATATGTCGCAATCGAGTCGTATCCGGGACGCCAGCGCCACCTGGTGGCACTCGATGGAGTCGGTGACGTGCGCGCCGTCGATCGGTGACTTCACTTTCCCATTGGCGAGCGGCGCGTGCGGTGGACACTGAACCATCGCGCGTTCTGTGATACGTACCTACCTACAACTTATTTGTGCCTACCTGATTACTGTACTGTGCCTGTGAAGATTATAATTAGAAGATTGATTGTACGAGCTTGTTTTATTCTCATCCGACACCACCCACCGACGACGCCCACTGTTACAAGGATCAACGATGAGTGCTGATGATGATGGCGAAGGACCCTCCTCCTCCTCCTCCGTCATCAGAAGTGGGATCAGTGTTGGATCAGAACAAGGAGACAGACATCTGGCGAGCCATGTTTGAACAAACAAGATAAGAAGACGCGAGCATTGATTGAGGCGCTACAATCACCAAAACCAGCCTACCGTGAAGAACTACCTGCAATCGATCCTGAAAAAAGAGATACCGACGCAAGATCATTGTGCGCGACGGCAGATTTATGTTTCGCCAAAAATCCACCAAGCAGCGGTCATCTTGTTCTGGCGGTCAGCAAGGCGCTAAAAGGTAAAGCATCGACGTGGCTATCACAAATCGCATACGAAGGAATGACATGGCAGGAGTCTATGATAATTTTCACGGCACGGTTTATTTCGACGGAGACATTGGAGGGTACCCTCATTAAAATGAACGGCGATAAACCGAGTGAAAACGAAACACTACCTACGTTCGCGAGTCGTTTTATTAGTTCACCGACTAATCAACGGAAAGATGTGAACAAGGAGGAAATTGCCGTAGCAACAGTACTCGCACACATTTCACAGTTTGACCGGTGACTTCAAAGAATGGCGTTCACTACAAACGTTATATCGAGGGACAAACTGAACGCATTTTCACACTTGAAGCGCTTGATCACCATCGAACAAAGCGAATTGAGGGCAGAAGCAATCGCATAGACTCGAGTGGCAGACCTGTACCACCTACATCAACAAGTCGAGCAGCGCAGCAGCCGACAGCGAAGCCCTTGGCGTGCTTTCAATGTGGCAAGACGGGTCACATAGCCACCCGGTGCACGAGCGATGGCGGCCGCGGCGGCGGCAGTGGCAGAAGCTGCAGCGGCGGTGGCGGCAGAAGCGCTGGCGGCGGCAGAAGCGGCAGCGGCGGCGGCAGAGGCGGCAGCGGCGGCGGCAGAGGCGGCAGCGGCGGCGGCAGAGGCGGCAGCGGCGGCGGCAGAGGCGGCAGCGGCGGAAGCGGCGGCGGTGGCGGCGGCAGTGGCGGCGGCAGCAGCGGGCGGCTGACGTCGGCGGCACGCGCAGCGAGCGGCGTGTGGATGTCTGCGTCGTACAACCACCATCGGGCGTGTTACATCACAAAGGTGAACTGATATGCTTTGCTTATGATTCTGGCGCTGAATGCTCGTTGGTAAAAGAAAGTTTCGCTTCGAAATTTAGTGGTAAACGTGCTAGTAATGTTGTTGCTATGACTGGTAATTGGTCAAACACGAGTGTTCAGTACAGAGCAGATTTTATTGTGTAGTGATTAACTATCGCTCTCTCGAAATTTTGTTGCATGTTTTGCTCGACAACTATTTGCAAAGTGACAAGGTTGCGAGATTTTAAACCAGGGTTTTTCTGTAAACATAGAGGCAACGGAGCTTTCGTTAACTAAAGTTCTTTGTGTAAATTCGATGAGTCATAATAATGATACCACGCTTCAATCAGATTTAACTGCTACTCGTATCGTGACTGCAGTAGGTAACAGGCAATGATAAGTCTAGGCTTTGATTTTTTTATTAACGGTTTAGCTACGACGAGCTAAAGATGATGCGGATGAACGTAGCGTTGATAGACGAACGGTAGTGAAGGTTTTTGCCATACGAGATTTTTGGGTTCGAGTCTTGACTTCAGAAAATGCCAGCAGGTCACGTATCAGTCGAAATCGATGTAGATGATGTTAACGATGAAGTTCAAATTTGATTTCTGGTTGAAACTTGAGTAAGGGGACTCTAGGTGCTATAGTGAGTTGTGTTCGACCGTGCCAGTAGCTATTTCGTAGTCGTAACCCGGTAGAAATCGGTATCTCTTGAGGCAACTCGAGTAGTCCGTGGGAGCGCGGTGTGCGTTTGGCTCTGGTCGAGGTCGGGGTCTGTAAAGACCATTACGTGTGGTCACCAGGGGGGGTGACACACGGGAGATCTTTAAGGGATCTGATCCATTCGCTGGATGTGTGAAAGCAATGCGATTGCTAGTCGGCTGGATAGCCGGGGCTCTAGATGTCTTACTCGAGAGTTTAGAGAGTTTGTAGAGTTTATGCGAGAGTTTATAGAGTTTAAGTTTTGTGAAAACTGTGTACAGTTGTACTGAGCAATTTGGTTCGAACGACTGTGATGCGTGGCTCTGTCTGTGTACGTGGCGTTAGAGGTTTTACTCGAAGGATTCTGTAAGCTTGGCGGTATCTGTTCTGTTGTAGAGTCTGAAAAGTTGATTCGAACGACTGTGGTACACGACCCAGGATACTGATGTTTGTATTTTCGGTTATTCTAATGTCACATTATTGATTAAGAAATAAAAATGTAGAGTTCGTTTTCATTCGTAGAGTTCGTTCGTTATTCATCGGGTAAATGAATCTAGAGTTTGGTCAGGAGTGACCGAGTGGAACAAATTTCTGTCGTAGACTATTTGTTCGCAGGGTAACCATCACACGAGGACGTGTGCAAGCAGGATGACCGTGTCGCAATCGAGTCGTATCCGGGACGCCAGCGCCACCTGGTGGCACTCGATGGAGTCGGTGACGTGCGCGCCGTCGATCGGTGACTTCACTTTCCCATTGGCGAGCGGCGCGTGCGGTGGACACTGAACCATCGCGCGTTCTGTGATACGTACCTACCTACAACTTATTTGTGCCTACCTGATTACTGTACTGTGCCTGTGAAGATTATAATTAGAAGATTGATTGTACGAGCTTGTTTTATTCTCATCCGACACCACCCACCGACGACGCCCACTGTTACAAGGATCAACGATGAGTGCTGATGATGATGGCGAAGGACCCTCCTCCTCCTCCTCCGTCATATAATTAATAAATTATTAACAGATTTGATTCCCAATTTTCCAATTTTGTTGCCATAAAGTGGCAACTGGAGTGACGTAAGCAAGTGTCACTCCCGGAATAGCAGACCTTGTTTTATTGGATCATGGCCTATACGATCTTACTTACTTATCAAAATAAAGGAATTGAAAATTTTAAAGAATTATTTAGTACCTACTAATCTATTTTTAGTCACACAAAATTGCTCAGTTCACTCCCGCAAAGGTTAGAATACGTTTGTGCCAGATTCTGATTACATTTCATGAACGCAAAGCTTCAAGAGACGGTGATAATTTAGCTCCCTTATACGCTGCGCCACTTTACTCCTCTAGATACTAACATGGGGTTGCAACCTGGCGCAAAAGAGAAGCCACACGGCAGAGCTACTGTTTTAATAAAGAACAGAATGTGTTACTTATCTAAAATAATGAAAATTTAATTAGTAGGCTTATGAAGATATTTGTAGCTACTGTTGGTGTAGCAGTAGCAAGTAACTTTATTTACTAAAACATAAAATCAATCAAAATCACGTCTATAGTACCAGTACTCGTATCAAAGCACAAAGACACGTCTGACCATTCACAACCAATGTTCCGAAACATTCTGATTAATAAATGAATGCATTTTAAAATTGTTATGAAAACAATCTCGAAAGACCAACACTACTTACAAATATAGTTACAACAAATCTCCGTGGCTATCCAAGTTTGCATCAGACAGTATGACGTATATTCAAGCAGGATGCTGAATTACCTATGTTATTTGGTAAGATAATGGACGCGAATGTTGACAAGCAACATTTTTTCCGTGAAATTGGAGCGAATGGAGCTAAAGCAAAAATATTTTGTAAATTAATGTTTATTTTATGAATGTTCGACAATTTAGAAAACGGTGATAGAATTCAACAGCAGCTACATAATACAAGTAAATAATTATGTTTGTTTATTAAAATCATTAGCAAAATATATAATAGCAGTAGCATTTCTTAATAGAGTAATATCAGTGTGGTTTAAGCCAGTTCTATTTCAAATGTCGACGTGCTAATTGGTCCATTTATCTAAACGGTTCATTTCAAATTAACTCCGCTACAAAGTAAAGTAAGTACTCTTTTAATGAACATACGCGCTCTCTGATAACAATCCCTACTGATACCATTTCAAATAGCTATCGCTTTTCTTAGACTCACATTTTGTCTTTATTAAAACGATTTCAATTTGCCACAAAGTCTTTAACCGCTGTGTCGTGTGTATAATGTTACCCAAACCGCTTCGATTATAACTCATCGGCTTGACGGTATCATAAAAACAAATCAACAAAATGTTCGCGCAACGCTCCCGGTTGAATGCCCGGTTTGCCCGGCGTTGCTCCAAGTGCCTTTATGCTCGCGCGTTTGCCTCGGTTGGCCGGGCAAACTTTGCCCATTTTGCCCGTTGCCGTCGGGGGTTCGCCCGATACTCTCATCGCGTGCGGACGCTCTTACTTATTATTTTAGTTATTTCAGTCCAGTTGGACCAATCAACCACAATTGAGATTAGGTAGGCGTGTAATGTAACTACGTATCTTCATTATGACGCTTCTCAGTATTTGGAAGATATTAGATTTAGATTCGCTCTACTTTAAATTTAGATTTTTATAGGAACGGCTCGTTTCCGTGAAGGTAATGGTTAGTCAGGGTCAATGCAGACGATGCGACTGGGGGAGTGAGAAGAGCAAATGATGTGCAAATGATGTTAGGTAGAGCAAAAGAGACATATATACTTTTCACCAATTAAAAGCGCGACTTTAGTGGTTCTATATTCCTAAGGGTTTGATTGTTATTCTGTTATGTGAGACTAAAATACGTTGCTTATTTTGGTAGGTAGGTATGTAGTAAATTGTTTGAATAGTGAGCAATCAATTCTTTATTCTGTGTATAGAACATAAGCTTGTATTCTGCTTCGTAAAAGTGCGAGTGATCACGTAGGATTGTACCTACTTCATCATCATCATCAGCCCGGAGACGTCCACTGCTGAACGAAGGCCTCCCCCTTAGCCCGCCACACTGTACGACAACCTGCCATTTGCATCCACCGGCTGCCCGCGACCCTCACAATATCGTCCTGCTGTGTACCTACTTGGTAATTGAAAAAACGACTACGCGTCTTCTGCCAGCCAAGGACATAAAGACGGAAAGGAATCGAAACTGTGTAGACGTAAAATCATGCTGGAACATGGTGTATTTAAAGTATCTACTTTTATAAAGACATGTGTCATTTGAGCCTAGTTCCTACAAGGAAGTATGGGAAGTTTGGATGGGAAATGTCCTAATATAAACCTTTATCAAAATCAAAACACGTGGGAAGCAACTGGCATATTATTTACTTTTGAGTTTTTGGCAAACTAACCAGATAATTTATAATAAAAACCAATGATAATCTATTGCTGTTATTAGTGTAAGGTAAATGCACAAAAGTTGGTAATCACAGTGCAGCCCATTACAAACACAAAGATAAGTAAACCGACGTTTTATATAATTGCCTAATAAGTAGACGGATCACGTTCCACCAACTTGCAGGTCGCGGCAATGTTTTCTTATTAACTATTTAATAATCTGCAGCACTTTCCATAGAAACTGTAATACACTCTGTGTCGGTACAGTTGCGTTTGTTGACAATATCGTTGTGACGACATGAACCAAAACGATTTCTATCCGGAGCTCGCCACGGTACCTAGATAGACTTGTTTGCTTGCTTCAATCTGATCCGTCGTATACAAACAACTTACATTGACGCTTTTCTATTGCCACTCTCATTTACGTACTTATGAAGTATCGATGGTTTTTTTTAAATGTTTTATCTTCGCTGCAGGTTGTGACCTTGTTCTGTTGATCAGTTGTAGCAAAAACTGCTTTGCATAGGTAGTGAGTTGTAGTTGAGAGTAGAGACGGTAATCCTTTTACCTTATATGATTTTTTATTTTCATATCGTTTTATGTCTTTATGATAGCAAAATAATTGACATAAAATAATAATTTAAATATTCGGATAATCATCTTTATAAACCATATACAATACATACAACAGAGTAAGAACTTATTTAGGGACCGTTACTCTTAAATTACAGAGATCTTAATAGAGTCCCGTAAGACACCTTTCGAGTATAAAATCAATAAGAATAGATAACATTTTGGCATAAAGGCGATTACAGATTGATATTGGATAGCCAGATAATACAATATTCGTAGCCCTTCAACGTCCAACCCCAAGCGAGTTAGGTTAGATTGAGATCGGATAAGTTACTTGATTACACCAAGGTCTGCTTAAGGCTTTTATAAGGACATCAATGACAGTGTTTACGATTAATAACAATTTTTAATCACACTTACACAAGGTTATGCAGAAAGTTTGTACTGAGCCGAAAAGAGGTCACTCTACATCGCGTACTGTTATTAGGGGACCAACCACGAAATCGCGTAAAAAAACAGCTGTTTATGCATGTAGAGAGCGAATGTTTTTTTTCTATGGAAAAGCTGATTTGTTTTGCACTTTTTCAGGGTTGGCCCCGAAGCAAAAGTTGTTTACAATGATGATTAAAATGAACACAAAAGAAATAAAAAATAAAAGGCTAATTTATGCTATCTTTCCACGTAGAACATAATTTTAGTGCCACATTGCATTTCATTTGTTCTCGTTCTGTAGCGCCTTCATCTGTTTTCATCAACTCCGATCGATATTAAATTTCATCCTTCTGGTTGATGTTCTACTTAGGCCTCAGGCCTCGGCGCTATTGCACCCAATAAAACCCAATGAATTGTTTGTGTCCCCTTCGCTCTTATGTAAATCTAAATGAGAGTGACTGGCGCCAAAAGAAGCCCATAGGTTCTGAAACAAATCTAGTGTATCTCTATTACAGGTCTTGTAGCCTTGAGACCGCCAATCTGTGAACGCTCAGAAGTATCACTTATAATATTACTGTTATTATGTGATACGCAGTTATTTTGACATGTCGGAAGCGAAGTGTGGCGCGACCTCCGTGACGTCACGAGGCCGTGCCGCTCTCTCTGCAGCCCTAGTATCACTAACTATGACACAAACTACGTACTTACTCGCCTCAGTGGCTGTAGTAGCATCGTAGGAATCTGTGGTGACGCCTTAGAAACTGTAACGTAGTCTGTGCTCGTTGCCGGGCGAACTATATATTGCTCATTACTTATTTATTGAATTTGCCTTCCATCGCTCTACTTTTCGGTTATTGTAGAGCTTCAAATTGACTCTGCTTAGAGTTGAATTTGGCTGATAAAATTTACTTACTCTTTTAAGTACGTTTACTTTGTATCTATCTACTTTGTAAGTCAATGAGGAGTCCTCATGTTAAATCACACAAGTATTATAAATTGTGAAATTGTATGTATTTTTATTTCTACTCTCTCAGCAATAGTGCTGAATAGGTTTCAATTACATTTCTCATGAAGCTAGCTCAAACCCTAAAACAATATTCATACATACAATAAAATCTTAGGCTACTTCAAATCATTAAAAAAATTGCTAAATATAGTTTATATAGGTGCAGGTTTTTTTGGTAAGGGCTCGTAGAGGATTTATCAGATTTGTGCGCCGCAGGAGTTTGACGGGAACATTTTGTTATTACGATTTTTTCAATTATTTGTATTTGTAATATAATGATTCGACGATTCATGTTTTTGCGAAATGTTGGTTGTCAAAATTTGTAAATTTGTAGTTTGTTGTGTTTGATTTTCGGTAAAACGGCAGGATACCGTCTCGCCCACCTCACCTAGAAGCTGATAGAAGATCTTGTTGTGTTTGTGTTTGTTGTTTGTTTTTTGGTGTTTGTTGTTTGGTGTCTCTGGTGTCTGGTGTCTGGTGACTGGTGTCTCGTGTCTCGTGTGTTGTGTCTGGTGTGTCGTGCCTGATGTCTGGTCTGTCGTGTCTGGTGTCTGGGGTCTGACATAGACAACACATGCACAACATGGACATTGGACATCATTTTTGTCTTGTCCATGTTCATTTTAAGACCCACCTGTTAAGAAGAAACGATACTGAGGTCGCTAAGCATAGTAATGAGGTCCTTCAGCGACTCTGCCATGATATATCATCGGCAAAGCGGAAGTGAGTGATGTCAGTGTCTTTAATGTTGATGGTGAATTTCTTCCAGTCCAAGGGCTTGAAAACGTAATCCAATGCGTTTTTGAACAGTTTCGGAGAAATAACGTCTCCTTGTCTCACGCCTTTCTGCAATTAGATTAGTTTCGTGCTCTCGTCCTGCTTTACTAAACAGCGAAATATTATAGCGTGGTGTGAACAGCTCTTAAAGGGTCAATTGATTGTGTTAAGCACATTTATTGCAAGAAATATTCACGAAACACCACAAGAAAGACGTCTTATTAGAAAAAAAAAACTTTTCATAATTTTTGAGATTTTTGAAATTTAATAATTATCTCGGCTCCGATATTGGCTAGAGAGAAGCTGTAGAACAATTTCTGCTCTTTTAAATAACACTAATTTCATTAGTGGCTACTAGTTTTGGAAACTACGCCACTTTTACCCAAACCCCTTTGTTAATTTCCCCAACTTTTCATCCCCTTCTTTCTTATAAAACCACTAAAACATCAACGGTGCTGAAGCTTGATAGTTTCAGTGGCCAATGAAAATCCTCTTCGAATCATGGTTAGCATATGACGTGAAGTTTGCAAATTACTCCCAAACTCATTCACTATCCAAGTTAAAATTTTAACCTTAGCTGTGTATTTGTTTTGCGCATTTTGTAACCCTGGTAAAGTTACTAAGCCTACAAAAAGAAAAATTTTGAAAATAGAAGATTCAAAATAAACGTTCCCACTCAAAATTTAGATATTAAAAAGGTTCTCTACAATACCGCTCTACCCATACCGATGTGAAAATATCGCATCTGCAATGACCTCCGCATTTCATAACCCTCGCTCGAGGCGGGTTGTGTCTAGAGACGACAGTTGTGTGAATACGAAGTTTTGGGCTCTATAACGTTCTAATAAGTATATAGATTACTAAAATACTGTTTTAACTCTTTTTTGCTGTTTTCGGGTATGTACTAAAATCTAAAAAGGATTTGTTACAGAATAAACAATAGTAGATACTACAGGTTTTGTGTGAAATCTTGTCTAACTGATTTACGAAACCTCGAAATCTATTATATGCTAAGTTAAAATCTGATAAGTGGATTATTTATCAAGTCGAAGTCTACACCAGTTCTGTTAAAAAAAGTCTATTTTCAAAAAGAGAGTCTATTTTAGTTAAGTAAAAAAAACTGTGTTTTTAATTTTAAGGATAATGATTTCGAGTGTTTCCTCGTGCATCCTCAAAAGTGTCATCCCTGTTTAAGAGAGTCACCTGTTTATTGATTTATCATTTTTAATTAATTGTACTTATGAATATTTTATGCTTTTGCGACAAGGCCAACTATCCGCTATAAATGTTGATCAGTAGGTATGTCATGAACATTCAATTCCTTATTCATTGAATGTCACCGTTTATTGAATGATACATTGTAACACTGCCGTATATTGCCTATCCTTACTAAGTATACACGTGTACTCTGCCCTTTAGGCAGGGTAATCTGTCAGCTTAGCATTGAGAATAATCCGATTGATGATGGACCCAGTAGCCTCGCATGCAAGTGTAATGTACTAAATTGAAAAGCCACTATTGAAACAATATAGAACTTCTTTTTTGAAACTCAGGAACTCAGGGCTTCCAGGTATAGGTATATAGGTATGTGTGTAGAAAATCCTTTGGGAAACCGTATTTCAAATGTCCTACATAATCCTCGTAAAATCAATTTTTTTTATAAGGATGAGTGCATCTTATCTTAAAGCATGGAGGAATTATAAGGATCGTCTTTGGTAACAGCCAGATATTCACACTAAAGGTTCTTTGTATTTAGTAGATCCAAATGTTCACCAAACTTACAGGCTAATTCAATTAAAAACTCTATGCTCATCGCTCGCAGTCACAACATGCTAATATCGCCAATCCAACTGGTTAATAATTGCTCATTGACTGCATAATTTCACGATTTCATTGCCGCCATTGATAGCTCAATTTACAGTAAAATATCATCGGTTTATCAGCAAAAGTCTCGTAATCCACACATTCCTTTAGCTAGACTCAAATAACATTACTTATTCAGAGGAGCTCGGCAAAGTTATATCACGCAAGGCACACAACACACAAGTAGCGCAGTGTATGTAGATATTGGTAAACTAGGCGAAGGACCGTCGTGTGGGTTCATATTTACCTCATATATTGTGCGTTAGTATTTCTATAATTCTATTATGTCAAATTAAAACAAAAATAGTTAATATAAAATAATATTTTTTTATATCTCTCTATATACCGTGATCAGCGGGTAAAATATTAATTTGTTTAAGTTACTCATTCATTCAAAAAATATAAACTTATAATAAAATACCTTAGCTAACACAAATAATTTCACTGTACACTCATAGTAGATATTGCATTCACAACTCCTTGACGCTTTACTTTAGAGTCTGATCGACAAATCAGATTTTAGCCGCTATTCGGTAGTATGAGCAGTAAGTATAGTTAAGTTAAGAGCAGTATTTTTCAATATTTTAAAGTCAGATATACAGTTTTTGAAAATAATTGTATCAAGTTTCGTCAAGATTAGTAAAAAAATATGTCCCGTACCAAAGTCCGGAGAGATGAATGCAAATTTTGCCAGTTGTTGTAAAAAGTCTATTCGCTTCGCTCGCTCGGTCAGTAAGGCCCTTTGTGGTGTAGAGAAGAATTATGCGCTAGATTCTGGATCCAGACCAAAGAGAAAACAGAAAGTGGAAAAGCCAGAAAAATTTAGATCTACGACGACGTTAAACTATTGAATAATGATCGCATGATTATGAACACCTTTTCCTTATTTTTAACCGATTTCAAAAAAGGAGGTTCTCAATTCGATTGTATATGTATTTTTTTAAAATATTTTTTGTGTATATGTTACGCGATTACTCCGCAATTATGAATTGGTTTTGATGATTATTTTTTGTTTGGTAGGTTACTTCAGAGGTGGTCCCATATAAATTTAATCGAAATCGGTTCAGTTGTTTGATTTTTAAATCAAAATTACTGCAAATATGATAATGTCATCCAGGGTAGTCAAAATGTAAGTCGGTTGGTTTTTTATTTTTAGAAAGCGGATTAACTATTTCCAATCTCCAAGTTGATTGTTAAGGAGGTCTTTATGAGACCAAAATCCAAAGAATTTGCTAGATGGATGTGCATATAATAGGTCTTTACCTATGAAATTGCCGTTCTTCAGTACTAATAGTCATTTCAAATAGAAAAAAAGTTTGGAATGGCTTTGTATTCTGAATTCAAATTAATTTTGTCTTAAAAACATGACATTCTTTTTACAAACGCAGTCTTTTGTTTTTTGATTAGCGTTGTATTTTCATTACATTTGAAAAATTTTCGTCATAATGGATACTTTAAAAATTCGTGTAATTATGGAATATGAGTTCCGTCGTGGGACCAAAGCGACACAAACGGCACGTAACATCAAAAACGTTTACGGAGAGAACTGTACAAACGAACGCACAACCCGTTATTGGTTTTCCCGGTTCCGATCTGGAAATGTTGACTTGAAAAATGAAGCTCGTGGTCGTCCGGAACAACCCCCGGTCCCGGTCCGGTGGTCTTTGGTCAACAATGATGAATTAAAGGCGATTGTGGAAGCTGACGAAACTCAATCTACAGCTGAGCTAGCAGCAGCTTTTGATGTTAGCATCAAAATAATTTTGATCCATTTGCGACAAATAGGCAAGGTAAAAAAACTTGATATATGGGTGCCCCACGAACTTAACGATCGCCAGCGCAACGTACGCGTCGCGACCTGCCTCGCGTTGCTGCTACAGACAGTCTCCAAGCTGCAAGAGCTGGGGTTGGAAGGTCTCCCTCATCCACCATACTCACCAGACCTTGCACCTACCGACTATTACTTTTTACAAAATTTAGACAACTTTTTAGTGGGTAAAAAATTCAATTCCCGAGAGGCAGTACAAAATGCCTTTGAAGAGTTTGTTGCCTCCCGTCCAGCTGATTTTTACAAGAAGGGCATCAATAAACTGCCAATTCGTTGACAAAGATGAGTCGATTGCATGGGTGATTACTTTGAAAAACAGAAATAAAACAGTTAAAAAAAAGTACTCTCACTTATTCCATACAAAACGGCAATTTCATAGGTAAATACCTAATATTATTAAGTAAAGATAATACTATTGTCGTAGCTAGGGTGTTCATTATAACTGTTGCAAATAGATACGCTAGAAAACAGACATTCCTTTGATAACATCAAGGAAGTGTTATTACGCTTTTTGATGTAGCTTTGATGAAGGTCTTTTAAGATAACTTTATCCTCTTGACGTTAACCTTAGTAGAGGGCACCATATTATGTAGGTTTCAATGACATTGGTATAATAATGCCTAACTACTTAAATGTCCCGGTAAAGGGAAAACCAAATATTTGCATTCACGGTGGAACTAGCTTCTTGAATGCAATTCAGTGTTTGTTTTAAAATGATGTCAATTATATGCGTATCACGGTTTTATCAGCAATTTTGCAAGTTTTCTCGTACTTTAAAAAAATAATATTATTTCTTTCTTTCGTCTGATTTGTCCTATTCGTTCCATTTACGTTTACAAACTAATTTTAATAATGTATTTGGCAGCGTCGGTGATAATGGAATGGACGGGCCCAGCGCTTGCAAATCGACCAAAATTTACCACAAAATCAAGCATATTACGTAGCTATAGTATGCATATTATTACATTTGCCGGAAAATAGAGATAGCGAATCTAATTACTGCACGACAAAAAGAGAACACATGTACATGTTTTAGAAGTTTGTATTGTCGTATCGTATGGCTCTCATGTCGCAAAGGCGTATGACTGAAGCAAGAGGAGAGCCGACGCTCAACACATAGTCTTCAAAATCCGTGCGCTTATTTCTCATCCATTCATCTTATCATTGTCGCTGGTATTAGGGATATATTTATTTCCACTTTAAAATAAATTAAATTTATGCTTTCAATTTTAAATTGTATGATAAAAAGTAAATTCAATACCAGGGCAAGCAGAATGGTATTACTAAGGCGAAAGGAGGTAATTGTTCTCTTCTTTGTGAACAAGTGTTACCATGAGGGCAACCCTGAAGTCGCGAAAAATGTGAAGTTTCCTACATTTTGTTGAGGATGAATGTCATTTGTGTTTTGTGTGTGTGTCATCAGATTTTTCGCGAATTGAGATTTGGTCCCATATTAAATGTCCTTTACAATATGATGAATAATGATGTGTGCGTTTTTCGGCTTAATAGTAGGTACCTACCGTTCGATCCCTAAGCTTCCTGCCAAGCCTGGGGATTATGGCAACCCCTCCTATTAACGGGGAGAAATTCGTCCTGCAGTGGAAGTCTTCTGGCTGACGATGACTACCGTCCCGCGTAACCCTGACTGACTGAAAATTGTTTAGACATGAGTATGCCTTTTTGTAAATGTTTTCCTTCCAAAGAGATGCCTGGAAGAGATCGCTTTTAGCGAAAAGGCCGCCAATGTGGCACTACCTCTTGAAATTCTTGTTGTTATCTTTTTCTATTGTATTTTTTGGTGTACACTATAAAACGTTTCTATCTATCTATATATAATTAGTTACTCTTCTGATCAGAAGGTTTAATTAGCAAAATGTCCAACAGCGCGAAACGTCTAATGAGTTGTAAGCCTATTAGCAAAATGACCATGTAGCAAAACGTCCAACTATCAGATGGTCTGTATAGCAGAACATCTATTTAGCAAATCGTCAGTCCATACCCATGGAACTACCGCAAAAAAAAGTCTCGTTTGTTCCATCATGGAACTTTTCAAAAATATGGAACTAGTGCGACTGAACTGTAACTAACTTCGAAGCTACAGTATTAGCAACAATCGCACAATAATGTCGAAGTAATGCAGCAGACAGTGCGTTATTATCGTCCGCGACCTTGCTCGTTATCAGTACAGTCAATTATTGAGTGCAACCGCATACCGCCGAGGAATGTTTTGCAGAGATACAGCTCTAGAAACTGTTGACATTTGAGTCTGCGTTTACTTGAGTGGACTTGTATTGCGGCATGTCCATGTACAATATTTTCTTGAACAAATAATGACAATGTCTTTGTTCATTTGGCCCAAAGCAGGGCCCGATGTAAGGGTTGGGCGAAGCGGGCAAATGTCCAGAGCGGCAAAAATGAGAGGTGGCAAAACTGCCGGCTCTCATTTTAGTTTTAACTAGTACAGAAAATTCTTATTAAAAAATTACCATACTTGAAAAAAAGTATTTTATAAGGTTTTTCTTTAAAAAATGCTACTTTGGCGGCTGTAAATCCTTAGGCTCATAAACATATTTTGAGGTGCTGTCTTCTTGTCTTATAATTTTCTTAATGGTGCCTCTTAAGTTTTTTTTTTGCCTGGAGTGGCTAAATATCTAGATCGAGCCCTGCGCATAAGCAATGCCTTTCACCGTGGCAATGCCGCCAGCATGCTGAATACACTGCGGATTGGTAGAGCTTGAACATTTGGATTGTCGCTGTACTCCTAATGTCTTATAATCCGTTCATACTTACCTGACTAAATTTGTATACAACAATGGATTCAAACCAATGGCAGCTGTAAGTGTTCACCAGGTGATAGGTTGTCACACCATGTTATAAAAATGACTTAAAGCACACATCACTATGCATAAAGCAAATGACTAGTGATAAAAGATGTCGGAGCTGTCTCTCTGTTTGGGTTATCTTCTCAGCACACACTTCCACTCGTCAACCGAGACCACAGCAACTGAGACCACAGAATATTCAGTAGTAGATAGCCGGAACACAGTTTAACAATAGTTAGAAACTGATACTTCATTCGTATAATTGTCGGAATGAGCTCGATAACTGCTTGTTAGAAAACCTTTTGTCCAGTTGTTCACCAGCGAAACACCTGCATTATAATCTTACATCTAATAAGTAATAAGTACTTAATTTTCAACAGAAATTATAATTTAAATGCGACAGATTAATGTTACAACGTGTAACAAAAAGGAAAAAAGGTTCCATACATTTTGTCCAAGGTCAATGAACTTGTTGCATGGAACAGATGATATTTTTTCGCGATTTCAGGGTTGGCCCCATTTAGTAAAAGTTGATCATAACGACAAGTACATACATTCCGTATTGTTGAACCTTTTTGTTACTCATTGTATAGTAACTCTATATTTAACATAAACACCATAATATGCTTTAAAAAAAATACAACCGACTTCAACTTCGAATACCTGTATGACATATTCATATTTTCTAGTAATTTTGATTTATTAACCAAACTACTGAACCGATTTTGATAAAATGTATATGGACCACCTCTAAAGTATTACCTACCAAACAAAAAGAGAATCATCAAAATCAGTTAAATCTATAATTGGTGGAGTAATCGCGTAACATACATACAAAAACATTCAGTCGAAATAAAGTGGAACCTCATTTTTTGAAGTCGGTTGAAAATAGCTAACTTTTATTCAACTTAGTGTGAATATGAATCTGTATTAGCCTAATCGGGTTCAAATCAGCAAGACGTTCGCCTAGTGGTAAGCGTCACGCCTGCCAGTAGCAGTGCCAGAATTGTGAACTTGATAAACAATCCGCACTGTACTGCGCTCGTCACCCTGAACTATTAGATGTTAAATCTCATCATACCCAGTAATTTATCTGGTAGCATTGCCTTTCAAACTGGAACACAGTAATGCTTGCACACCACAGCTTGGCGGTTGAATAACTGGCAAAGGTTTGGTACTTCCCCAGGCGGACACTGCAGTAGAGTCACAAAACTACAAAAATTTCAAAAATAATCATCTCCATAATATATTCGTCCGGAGGCGGAATTCAATGGCGTTGACAGATATATCTGTAGACAAGACAAGACTCTATTTACATACATATTTAAAAAAGAAAATAAAAAAATTATGGGTATCAAGTTTAAAACGCTTTATTATTACTGAATTCACTGCTCATTTTCTTGAGCTATACTCGAATTACTTAGGCATTTCAAAACAAAGGCGTTCAGTTTTATTGTGAAAACCTAACCTACTCTATAATTTAGGTCAGTGCCTAACTTTAATCAGCTCAAGGTACGAATGACAGACGTTTAGACAAGCCGAAAACTATTTTGTACTCTTCTAATGATGATTACCTTACTACAAATCTACCGAGTAAGGTATTTACATTATTTTGACCTTAGAGTTGAAACTTGACTTTGGAATATTTTCTTACTCGTATTTATAGAATGATAAGGGACTCGATAACAGTTTTACTTTAGCATTTTTAAATAGGTGTTTATGGGATTTCATGGCTTGTTTTGCCCTCTTCATTTTTGTTATCGCATTTTGTGTATTCTCCAAACTCAAAATAATTGCGCATTTTTTTTATCGTTTTTTTTTATATCAAGTCAAATAGGTAAGTCATAAAATCACAGTCAGACACACAATGTTAATCACAGTAAAAACGATTAATTTTTGATTTTTTTCATTTTAATCTGTATTTCGAAACTGAATTTTTAATATTTGCTACATAAACGTTCTGGAGCCACAACAACATTTCTTACGAGTTTAATCACATAATACATAACTAGTAAATATTCAATTCAATTTTGCAATTGTCCTTATGTGTAATATGTGTTACATTAAACTGATGTTGATGAAAGTGTAGAAGTGTGTATACATACGTCATGCATCCCGTGGACAACAGTTTCAGTAGAACACACACATAATAAGTCCGAGTACGTAACTCTCTCGCCTCGTGCCGCTGTCCTCGCTTTTCCTGGTCGTGCATCCTTACCTAAATGCGCAGATGCATTAGCATAGTTTTGAACGAAACCAAATCCTTCGCTCACAATAACATTATTCCGATGCAATTAAGTTCACGTTAATGACATATTTCTTAACTTCGACCTTGCGCGGTAACAGTACAAATAATTCAGTTCAAAAACTCTGTATTTGCCTGTGTTGTCTGCGAAGTTCGAGCGTTAGATGATACATTGCTGGTTTTGTTTATTGTTATTTGTAGAAGGACGTTGATAACTAGCAGTGTATGTTGTCCGGTTTTTTGTTAACTCGGTGCGTAGGTTGTAGTAGGCAGTGCGTACGACTACAGGCGCCGTCGTCGGGGAAATGACCACGATAAACGACCTACAAAATGCTTACTCAAAGTGGGTCGACCTCTAGCGACAATCGGCGACGCTCTTCGTTAAACGTTTTTCTTATTCGCGTAATAAACAATATTGGGTAAGAGTTTGTTTGTAAATCTGTCAATTAAAGTAACATTGTGCGAGTCAAATAAGTTACGCGATGGAAGGGATTTTGTACCTATTATTTCACCGTGGTTTGAAATCTGCTAGTTTATTACCCAGTTTGCCTTAGTAAGTACTTTTAGTTGCAAGGTTATTTAACTTCAAAACGAAATAAAACAAAGTATTGAAGCTAAGTACGGTAATGAAGTAGGTAAGTAAGTAAGATAAAATTACGCGTAAAATAACATCCAATCAATCAAACCGCGACAAGTGACGTGGGCAAGTGAGTAAATGTTAAACATATTAAGCCATTGTGACGTATCGTGGAACATAAACATGTAGGTACATTGTACAACCCGGTCAAAATATCTGTGCACCTCGTTGGACTGGGAATGCGATATATTATCTCGTATGTTTCGTTCTTCAGCTCCCCGGGCTCACCTATACATTTGATCATTGTACAACAAAACAAATATGTATGTTAGAAAAATTTAATTTACCAAAAAAAATATACCTAGTGTTGGTTAGATCGCCAGATAATTCGACCGGGCTGTAGTCATCAACCAGATACTGGCCATTTCACTGACGTTTATGACAAAATGGATAGTATTTATTATCACAATCAAAGTAAGTCAATGAGACAAGATGGAGAATGGAGAGATATGGAGAGATAAATCTCTCCATTCTCCATTGATTTTTCCGCTTTCCCGCTTTAGCGGGAAAAATCATGTCGCCGCGCTTCATTATTTTCCAAAACTTAGATTTTTTCAAGTGTTCATTTTGATTAATGGGGGCGTTTTATAAAGCGTTGAATTATAGACTAAAAGGAGTGGATAATGGAGCAAGTGTTATCTTTAATATGTTTAGAGGTGTTGTTTTAAAAACGCCGTAGAAGCTTGGAGGATTTACCTATTTTTCTGACATTTCAGTTCCGTTGAAGTGCATTTTTTTTCTTAGTTATTGGCATCGCACGTTGTGTATTCTGCCACTGTCAAGTTAATTAATGTTCAAGTTATTTTATTAAAATTAAGTCAAGTATGTCATGAAATCACAGTTAGTCACACGAAATTAGTCATAGTCGAGTCCAAGCCATGCCCAAGTCTTTACTAGGGCATGACTTGGACTCGACTCGTTTTGGCGACTTTACTATGAGCTTCGCTTCTACGGAGTTTTGAAAACAACACGAAAATACATGTTTCACCACATTATATCACTTGCCCACACTCGTGCATGTAATTCAACACTAAATGAATAAAACGCCACTATTTTTAATCATTAATTCGCAATAAAACACAAGTTTAAGAATTTTATAGAATGCAACGACATGATTTTTCCGTGTTCCCGCCAAAAGTAAGTACTTTTTTTTTTCTTAGTTCTTGGCATCGCACGTTGTGCATTCTGCCAGTGTCAAGTTTATGATTTTTTCAAATATTTATATGTAAATCAAGTCAAATATGTAATGATATCACAGTCAGTCACACGAAATTAGTCATAGTCGAGTCCAAGTCATGCCCTAGTAAAGTTGTGGCGACTTTACTATGAGCTTCTACGGAGTTTTGAAAACAACACAAAAAGACATGTTTCACCACATTATATCACTTGCCCACACTCGTGCATGTAATTCAACACTCAATGAATAAAACACCACCATTTTTAATCATTAATTCGCGAAAATACACAAGTTTAAGAAAATAATAGAATGCAACGACATGATTTTTCCGTGTTCCCGCCAAAACTCCGTAAGTACTTTATACTTTACCGAAGCATGACGTTGACAGTAACTAAGTCTTTTTTGACTCAATATCACCCTAAACTCAGAATACTTGACAATGGCAGAATGTAAAGTGCGATGCCAAAAACCAAGTTTTTTTTTAAAGATACTGGCCATTTTCCATTACATCAAAATAAAATTGGAATCTATTGTCAGAGCATTAAGGCGGAGGGAGAGTTTTCTTCTCAGAAGTACACGTTATGGTATGTATGGATCGATGTTGAACATTGTAACCGCGCGTCTCGCCAAGTTAGGGCGGTAACAATCTGTGAGGCGAATTGTAAACTCTCTCGAAGGGTGAGATTAACACAGTTCAAAAAGAAATTGAATTCGCTGATCGATTTGTTATAGCGTGAAAATTGAGGTAAGATTTTTTGCGGTATTAGGACACTTAATAAAACTGATGTTACAAACACTGACGGAATCAGATCTTTTATACCGAGGGTTGGCGTTAATTGAAAACAGAAAACAAAATTATTTACTTAGCCAAGAGTAAATAAAAACATATATGTACCTAGCTACTTATTTTCATTAAAGTTATAAGTACGAGATACGGATACAGCATTACTATATTTAATAAAAAGTTGAGCAACGGGTTATTCGGTAATTCTATGGATTGGTGACCGTCCTTTCCGTTTCTATCATTTACAACCTTACCAGTTTGTTTATTTTAATTTCTACAACCTATAACTCAGAAGAAGGCACGTCAGATGCCTCGGAGCTGCGCATTCTCTGACACCAGGGCTGACCATACTGACCAACTGACAATGTTTACGAACTTACTTGATTATTATCCTTTACCTACTCCTAAAAAATGTTATGCTTTAATAGGTTGCTGTTAACTAATGAACCTTTAAAGGGTGTTATTGTATCATTTTTAGGTTGTAAAGTGGTGAGTTCATTAACTAAGTTAGCAAAATCAATAACTTGGCTCACATTCCATTGTTGGCACTTCGAAATATTTTAATGAAGGTTATTCAGTCAGACCATTATTATTTAATTCTGAGGGGAGAAAGACAGGGGTAATACAAAATAGAGATCCGTATTCCGCACCAACAAAGTCCCGAGTTGAATTGAGGGAGCCGCCATCGTATATTTGAGCCAAAATAGAAGTCTGTTAATTTTTAGTTCGTTCTTTCACCAACTGTATAAGATAGGTTGGTCGATACGCCCTCAAATTAAGGGCGTCCAGGGGGATACGTGGAACGGACACTTTGAGGACAAGCAATTTTATTTAGTGCAATCCCATGTATACTCAGTGAAATGTTTTTTCTGTAAAAGTTTTCGGAGATATATTACTGCTTTGCGGTTATACAATGTGTAACAAAAAGGTTCAACAATACTAATTATGAGTACATACGTATGTATGTACTCATAATTTTGAACAATTTTTACCACAGAATAAATAATAGTACTAGTACAGAAAGTTCACTCTGCAAAGGAATTGAATTAAATAAGGACTCTATCTACTAGGCAATGAAGTAGCAAAATTCAACTCGCACAGCGCTGGATACCGCTCGCTATATTCACCTAGATATACCGCTCTGTTTCTTTCACGTATGCTTAGTTACGTGCGACGGGGCTAGCGTGCGGGCGGCCACTGACTTCTGCCTTGCATTATCCTCCTTATCCTCCTCCCAACCTAGAAATCGCGAAAAACATATCAGCTGATTGGTATACCATACCTACAAAAAGTTCATTGACCTATCAATACAATACAATCATAATAATTGTACTCTACTAACAAATTGAAAATTAACGATATTTTGTAATAGGAATGAAAGTTAGCTGTGAAAATGTATTATACTTTTATTACTTTATGATACTTTTTGGGTTATTTGAGCTGGTTTTGTACCCTATAATCACATAGTTCGGCATATTGATATCAATTTTATCAAGTCTTGCGCCACGTGTGTTCCGCTCATCGCTTCGTTGAATACTGACCGCGAAAGCGTAGCACTTTCGTATGTAGGCTTACTTCGGCTGTATTCAATCTCGTGTTCGGTGCGCTCCCTCTGTAGTTCCTACCTCTATGGCAGGTAGTTAAAAATGAATTCTCAGTTAAAATAGAGGTAAAAAGACTTTACGCCAACTTTGCCAACCTGAAATCACATTTTTATACTCTGTTCCTTGCTTCGTGTGTCAGTGAAGTGACTGACGAGTATTTTTTTTGTTTTATAATTATAATTATTAGCCCAATATCACTGCTCGCAGAGGTTTATCTTGGTGTAGAGTGATTAGTTTGTTTTACATTACTTACCATTTAGAAAATGGTAATGAATGTTGCCAGAAACGGGCAATCATGAGCTGAAAATGATCATATTGGTTCCACAATCCACAAGCCAAAGATTTTACCGAGGTATATTTTCGTAATACCTTATTATCTAACGCATCACACAACATTTTCCGAGCTCTTTTTGCTGTGTTAAAGAAGCGTAAAGCTAATATGTGCGCGCTATAAGAAAATTCAGGGAAACATGCTTACTCGGGTGAGCTGCGAGCGGTACCCTATTAACCCCCGCTAGGGCGGGGCCGGGGGCGGATGTAACAAAAAAAAACAAATTCTTACGTGAGAACTCTATGCTTGTCATTCTTGTCAATGAAAATTACCTGTGTTTATTGTACCCGGTTTACCCTAAATGTCTATGAATAACCTTTGACGTTTTATCTTGTTTTTTATTGTTAGGGTAATATGTAGAGTTGAATAACAGAAACTCATTTATATTGTGGGTGTTCGAATATCTCTTCTTTTTAAATATACATATAAGTGACGAGACGAGCAAGACGTTCGGCTGGTGGTAAGCGGATTGCCTGCCACTAACAGTAGCAGTGGAGAATTATGAACTTGCGAACACAATCCTGCACTGCGCTCGTCACCCTATTATATGTTAAATCTCTTCATACCCAGTAATTTCTCTGGTAGCATTGCCCTTCAAACCGGAACACAGTAATGCTTGCACACTACTGCTTGGCGGTTTAATAAATGGCAAAGGTGTGGTGCTTCCCCAGGCGGAATCTGCAGTGTAGTCCACCACTACAAAAAATATTTATATTGTGGGTGTTCGGATATCTCTTTTTGAACGGGCAATTAACTTTTAAAATTAAACAAAATACAGTCCAAGAAATTATCTAACTATAATTAACTTCGTATTTATTTTTAATTATTTATTTGTAATATATTGCTTTCAAAAAAAACTTACCTTTGACGAGTTACAAAAGATTTAGATATGTATTTTACGTAATGGTAGAGTGAATGGAGCATAAACCTACTGTAGAAAAACAAACTATAAACTTAAATATCAAGGAAATCATAAGCAAGTAACTAGGTATACCTACTAAGTCATAAAAATCAAACGCAATTTTAGTAGGCCTGCGTTAAGTTGCATTTGACTGCCATAATCACAGATATATTTCGCTTTTCTGTGCACACAATCCTGATGATAGATCTACAGATAGATAGATTAACTCTATATTTTTCACACAAAAATGACTTATAATAGAAAAGTAACTTTATAAGTGTAACCAAAGTGGTAACCTTACCGCTAAAATTGCTAAAAGCTACCCCTAGGGCGGCGAGGATGCAGTCTACATTACAACGTTCTTGTCTTATAAACTGATTTAGCCGATCTTTGGTTTATAACCACCATAAATTGTTAAAACGACCATCGATTGTTAAAACCACCATCGATTGTTAAAGCCACCATCGATTGTTAAAACCACCATCGATTGTTAAAACGACCATCGATTGTTAAAACCACCATCAATTGTTAAAGCCACCATCGATGGTGGTTTTAACAATCGATGGTCGTTTTAACAACATCGATTGTTAAAACCACCATCGATTGTTAAAACCACCATCGATTGTTAAAACCACCATCTGCTGTCTGTCTTCTATGACTTAGTTCCGTATTTCTTTCAGATAAAGCAAGAGCACACTCAGTATTCGAACAAAATCATTTAGTTAAACAATCCCTTGGAATCGCGCACGATTTCGAAAAGGGGCGAAAACGCAATTAATCGCGCAACTTCTGTCACTGTATACCTCCCTTTATGCCCGTGCTCCTATAGAAATTGCTAGTGAAATGTGCCCCTAATTTCACCAAATGAAGCCAAGCAAAAACATACTTTCTTTCGGGAGTGGTAAAATGTATTTTGTCTTGCATTGGTTAAAAATGTTAAAGATAAGAAGAGGGGTAGTTTTTCAAACAATTATTAGGGATTGCGGTTGTTAAGCATTGACAATCGAATTATGTGTGGGTACACCGTATTGATTTTTGGGCCAACTGCCCCAAGATCTAATCTTATTGATATTGATAGTTAGATATAAGTGTACTACTAAACTTGTAAATGTTTGATATAATCATCAGACCACAAAAAATATACTTTGAGATATCCTTTTTTTTTTAATACAATTAAGTGACGAGACGAGCAAGACGTTCGCCTGGTGGTAAGCGTCACGCCTGCCACTAACAATAGCAGTGCCAGAATTGTGAACTTGCGAACACAATCCTGCGCCGCACTGCACTGCGCTCGTCACCCTAAGATATTAGATGTTAAATCTCTTCTTATCCAGTAATTTCTCTGATAACATTGGCTTTCAAACCGGAACACAGTAATGCTTACACTACTGTTTGGCAGTTGAATAACTGGCAAAGGTTCACCTTCACCTTCTCTCTATGATGTCATTTATAAGGTGAATAATTACAATTATTTATCTCAGATTAAAGGCTTAGGAAGTTAGGACATTTCTCTATTTTTTATTAAAAACTACAAAACCGTATGTCCTGGGACCTAGGTATGTCCTTAAACTGCAACCAGACCCACTGGAGGACGGGGAGCAGCGTCTTTTTGGTTAACGGTGGTGAGCATTCTGCGATCCACAAGCCGCCTGCCAAGCGTAGGGATTATGGCAACACCCTTCTCCCATCTATTGGGAGGCCTTCGTCCAGTAGTGGACGTCTTATGGCTGACGACGACGACAAAACCGATGATAAAATTGAAATTTGTTTTTTTTTTGATGTTGGAATTTTTACGGTATCCATAAAGTAGGCATTTCCAAAAAATTCCAATTGAAATCGGACAGCGCATTAATAAATAAGCGCTAAATAAGCATTTTAACTTTCATCCCCTCTCCCACGGGATCCGTGCCAAATTTCGAGATAAAAACTATTTTAGATACACCATACTATCAACTGTAATAATACCAAGTTTTATGTAAATCCGTTCAGTAGTTTTGGCGTGATGCTAAGTTCAATTAAAGATAGACAGACAGACAGACAATAAAGAAAAACTATATTTATGAGCAATATCGTATCGTACGAAAATATCGGGTTTCATTGAACTCATCATAATGAACAACTTTTACTATGAAATCAAAGCGTAAATCATGAAAAAAATCAGCTACTCCATACATTTCGTCGTGTGTTCTTGAACTTTTTGTGAGGAACAGTCAATTTTTTTTCTCGTTTTAATGACCCCCTAAGATATTGCTCATGAATACACCTACAACCACCACCCTAGCACCCTGTAGATAGAGCGGTAGAGTAATAAACACCTAAGATCTTGAGCTCGCCAGAATGTAGTTAGCCCTATAAAGTTTCCTATTGCATAATCTATGATCGCGTGACGCGGTAGAGTGTCAGGCCAAGTTCAGCTAATCAACGCACCATAACAGACGTGTATTTATAGAACTTTACTTTAATTAAGTTAAATATTTGACCTTTTCTTTCTTATGGCTAACTTTGAGAGAAATTAACAAAATGATTAAGCAACCATCTACGTTCCACAGCCTTACAAGTGATTTTACAGTATTCCGTATTTTTATGGTTGGTAAGTAACTAGGTATCCTATGTCTACGCGTCTGTTCGTAGCACGTAGGATAGTTTAGTAGTACACGTACTGCAGCGCGAGTACCGTTCTATGTCGCTTAATTTGACGTGTCGGTATAGCTGATTTACTTAGACGAATTTGAGAATATACCGAATTTTATCGAATTATACCGATTTAAACGCAAATATACGATTTAATGTCAAATAGAACGATCGTCAAGAACGGTACTCGCGCTGCTGCTTTGCTAAATGTCACCACGATCGATATAGCACTTTAGACGTGAACTAGTCAAACAAAGTAATTAATGACAGTTTTTTTTTTGTGTTTCCTTGTTTAACTAGACTAGACAATTAGACATTCTGTCTTTAAAATTATCATAATAGTTTTATGATAAAAAAAATATGTTTTTAATTTCACCGTAAACGGTAAGCCAGATTTTTTTACATCGAAACAAAAAAGCCTACTTACTAGAGTTACTAGAATGTATTAATTTCCTAAAATTCATTTCTCATGTTAAATTGCTCCCCAGTTTACAGATAACAGAAGGGTTGAAAGCTTCACGGAATCAATTTATTCGCTTCACAAAATGTTTTGAGGGACGGACACGCCCCTTGATTATAATTTATGCTCCAGTACAAAGTTCGCGTAGAGCAGCAATCTAGCGGTATTGTGTTCTTTGCTCAACTCACTCCACTGCCTTAGAGATATTTTCTTAATTCGCTAAGTTTTTAGCCTGGTGGTGAGAGACACAACCCCGAGTTGGTATAAGAAACTGACTGGAAACATTCAGAGCTCAACAATCTGAGAAGGAACCAGGCATATTTCCAAAAACATTTATGTATGGCTGACCGGGTAGGTGTTTGACTATAACTCAGCTGATAACCGACTAGCTGACAATAACTGAGGCTGTAGAAACACTCGGCTGTCGCTTGTTCATTCGTCATTAGCCAGAAGACGACCACTGCTGAACGAAGGCCTCCCCTCAATATAGGGAGGGGTTGCTTGCTCTTGGCAGGCGGCTTAGGGATTGCAGAATGTTCACCACCGTTAACCTGTTTTCCGTCCTCCGACGGTTCTGGATGCAGTATTGAGGCATACGCACGTCCATTTGGCTAGCTCATTGGTACCATAATAAAGTGTGCTTAAGCACCACCCAATATCACTCGAATATCTTAGTAAGTGTCTGGCTACTTATATTTTTATATTTATTACATTTTTACGCTGTAAAAGGTCCACAGAATTGAGTAAATTTCGGAAAGGAGATGTCTTAAATATGCCCCGGACACATATTATGAAATTCAATTTATTAAGGCCCCGGATTAATACATAGGCTATATATATAATACATAATGCCATTGACTGCTTATAGATTGCATAATATTTCTGTTTTCGATGAAGCAGTTTGGGAATAAATAAAGAACAAATAAAAAAAATACTGGAGCGATTTGAGAAGAGTTCTCATTCTCACCCAAGAGATAAGTATTCATGGAGTAGGATGAAATGAAACACATTATCAAGTTTTTTAATTTTACTATAAATTCTTTGGAGTAGTTTGAGAATGAATGTATGGGATTCTTATCTTTTAAAACAAAATAATGTAGGAGTACTTTGGAAACAACCCCTTTTTATCCCACGAAAATAGACAATTCCCATAAGACAAGTAGATGAAACCGCAGGGGGTTGTTAGTCGACCAAAACACCTACCTAAGTAGGTAAAACCAAAAACAAAACTCACTAGGTGAAACCTCTCACCAAGTCTTTTTTCACATTGTGCATTTGGCAGAGTCAGGTTTCCCTGGGTATTGGGTATGTCCTATATCCAGAACGACCGGAGGACGGGCAGCAGCGTCTTCTCCGTGAACGGTGGTGAGCATTCTGCGATCCCCAAGCCGCCTGAAGCCTGCTGTGAGGATTATGGCAACCCCTCCCTATTAAGGGGGAGGCTTTCGCCCAGTAGTGGACGTCTTCATGCTGTTGAGAGGTAATTTCCATCCAATATAGCTCTACACGAATAGTGGTTCTATTCTAGTAACTAGACCAAAACAGGGTCAATACTTAACTCGTCACAGATGTTAACCACATGTAGAGAAAGTTAAACAAATCAAACAATTTTATGGTTAAACTAACTCGAAATTGCCGAGTTAACTACCGATAGCCTGTTTTCTGTGACGAGTTATCGTTAGCGATAAGATAAGGCGCGCGCCATATAGCGGCCAGATAAAAACACTGCTCTGTAACTTCTTGTCAAGCTGTGGACGTGATTATTGGTATTTCTTTGTAAATTGATTGATAAGTTGGTTGACAAGAAACAATTCATGAGCAATAATAACAATAAAAGAAAGAATGTAATGTTTTGTTATTCAAAAATGTAATACCCTATAATAGGGAATATGCATGTTTCTTTATTAACTCACAAATAAGCTGACTGGCAACAAAACAAGTCAACAAAAGTAAAATTTTAATATGTGCACAAATAACGAAGTTATACATATTTTGGTTTCGTGTTAGACAGGGAGGGCACTATACTAGGTTTATGACGTCAAAGCCCACGATTCCAAACAAATTCCATACTAGCACGTGTTTTGCTAGAAAAGGACAGATGACTCACTCCCAAATACTTTGAACAGTTATATTTCAGAACTTTACCAGCCGATTTCAATTATTTTTTCAACGTAAGCATTAGATTCAGTTAAACGCATGAAAAGCATGCATATTCCCTATTGGTTCTAGTTTGACTTTTGTTTTCTAACTCCCTTTACGTTGTCTCGCCATTTAGTAAATTCGTGTTTTGTCTTTGTCCACTGAGTCACAAATTTGGTACCTACCCTGCGTAAAGAAAATAAAAACGATGCTGATTCCAAATCCATTTCGAAATATTACATAATGTACATTCTTTTTACGTTTAAAACTCTAAACTATGAGATGGGGATTATTTTAATAAAATACATAAATTTAATAAACTTGATTTGACCTCTAATGACATCACATAGTAGTATGCTAATAGCTATAGTGTACATTTTTGTTTTACATGGCAAGGGCATACATCTATCCTACTTTATAACGTCATCGCTATAAAAACTTTGAAATCATATAAAAAATCAACTACCGCATAGAAAGCCAATATATTCCAATTACAGTTTCATAAAATAAAGTTTCATCATCATCATCAGCCCGGAGATATCCACTGCAGGACGAAGGCCTCCCCCTTGGACCGCCACACTGTACGACAACCTGCCATTTGCATCCACCGGCTGCCCGCGACTCTTACAATGTCGTCGGTCCACTTAGTGGGAGGCCTTCCTATACGCTGCGTCTTCCGGTTCGCGGTCGCCACTCAAGAACCTTTCTTCCCCATCGGCTGTCAGTTCTTCGAGCGATGTGTCCTGCCCACAGCCACTTCAACTTGCAAACCTTGCGAGCTATGTCGGTGACTTTGGTTCTTTGGCGAATATCCTCCTTACGGATTTTATCGCGCAAAAAACATCCGAAAAAAAATTAAAACAAATTTTTACTATCAAGTAAAAAATATAAAATAAATAGGTACAAAAATAAAACTTTACATACCGAATTTAAAAAAAGGATAAGACAAAAGACGTTTTAAATATTCCGAGGATACTCCACGTTTCTTAGTAAGACCCAACTAACTGGATTAGTAGATTATATTGAAAGAATATTGGTCGTCGTAAAATGATTTATCCTTTGAGCCTAGTCAGAGGACAGCCAGTGCTACCAGCCACTAGTGATCTAGTGCTATTGCAGCTAGTGGTTGGCCAGTGCAGCCTATAAAAGTGGCTTATGTTTTAAAGTTGCTTACTGGTCCAGATTATTAACTAATTTTATTAATATTAACTAATTTTATTTATTAAATAACTAAATATATTGATAAAAAAACTTTCTAAAGAAGAAGACAACACACTTTTTAACTATAACAGGCAATGATATTATATATATTATAAGGAGGGAGATATATGTCATAACGGCCTACAAAAGGCCCCGTGAAAACGGCTCCAGGGACTGTCTCGCCTGTCTGCGCTCAGTAAGTGAGACGCACGCTATCCCTTTTGCTCTCATAAAAGTGCTATCTTCTTTCGTACTCCGGCGCAACTCGTATACATGACGGCACGGGGGTCATTTTCAAACGTTGTTTTATTACGCGATGGCGCATCTTCGTAATCTTTGATAACAAACAGGTTTAAAATACGTTTTCATCCCATCTATTCGAAAAGGACGAATTGGTTCGCCTTTAAGTGCACCCAAAGGTGGTGATTTCAATAAGAAACTTTTAGCGGGCAGTAATGAGTTTTTAATCCTCTTTATAAGAGCGCCGCAATTATCTTTGCCGCGCTTTTTGAATTTGGAACATCTTAGTGTTCAGCGCCAAAGAAATCGAACGCAAATATTGTTCGAATTTGAATAAAGACTGGCTGGTACGGCCCATAGTCGCGCCGCCAGCTGACTAAAAAAAAGAAATCTAATTAAAAACGCGCGAACTACAGCCCGCGTTTTCGTCAATGTTCACGGATTGTTAGAAATGCATGGTTTTGTTTTGAAAAAAGAGTCAAGTCAAGTGACAGTGAATAAAAGATGAGGCGCCTTTTATTTTCTCATGTGATGAAAAGTAGAGTGTATCACTCGGGCGCAAAATATACTTTTTGGGGCGATGTACTTTGAAACCCTCGCTACGTTCAGGATTCTACTAAAGAATCCCTCACTTCGCTCTGGATACAAAATAGCACCCTCGCCGTAAAAATATTATTTTGCGCCCTTATGATATAATCTGTTTTATGCATAAGACGGTAAGACTCTAAGCAATATACCTACTGTGTAGCCCTGACACAAGGTGGCTGCACACGTGGTGAGCCGCTAGCATGTATTCAGGTGCAGTATGTAAGTACAGCTAGGCGATCCAGCGTCTAATTTTCCACTGCGTTGGTTTTCAACGGCATTTCGCGTAGTTTAGCCCCTAAAGTTTTACTTGCAAGTGGACTTGAATGGATTCACTCGTTGACTTAGTAAAAATAGTCGGATCGGATATAACTAGATATTTAAGGGAAAAAGCATAGAAAAGCTAGCATAGATTGAGAAAAGCATTGTGTATACATACAATGTATACTACTTATATATACTACAGTATGTAAGTGGATCTAAATATTCCTTAAACACGACAGAATACATTTTGCAGTAATATAATTTCAGTTTTTTGTACAGGTCCTTACTTAAAAAAACGTCGCTTAAGATAAATGACGCTAGTTAATACTGCGCACTTAATTTTTGTATTGCACAGACGTTAAATGCCGTTTGTTAACTTATGAAAGATTACTTACTTGACTTTTTAATGATTTTATTTTAATATAATTTTATTATTAGATTTTTTTTTTGCTTTAATTTTTTTTTTCAGCAATGTTTAGTTTTTATTCAGTTCTGCATGTAGGACAACTTTTTTTATGAGCAACCTTTTATTATCTACAACAAATAAAATATTCTGTCGTAGACCCACATTCAGATATGGAGATCATAAAGCCACTATCGTCAATCACTTTAATTTCAATGAAGATACTGGAACTCAAATACTATCATAGAATTAATATTTCTTTCTTACCACCGTAGATTTATAATAAAAATCTATTCAAAGGCAAATGAACCGATATCCATGTCAACAACCTATACGATGCGACCTGAATTGACGGAAAAGTTCTAAACACCTAATGCCATTGTAACAGTACAGGTTACAAAGATAAAGAAAAGTTTAATGACTCAAACACCGACTACCGAGTTTATAGGCACAGATTGATCACCCAGTCAATGCCACCACACCTAGATATATTGTGTAGGTAAGAAAGATAAGGGAAGTGAATGATTAGACATTATCATTATGCTAAGCCACATTACCATTATGCTAAGCAGTTGCTTACAGTTAACAGTGTGAATCATTTGAATAAAATTTAAACGGAATCGACTAAAAGGAACGGGTTCTTCGCAAAATGTCTCCTGGTACCACAGAAGAAATAATAGTACTACGTACTGGTACTGGTGTGCCTTACCCAAAATGTCCTCTTCGCTAAATGTCTTTTTCGCAAAACATGCACAAAAGTAGGTACTACAGGTGTGATTCTATCAATCGTTTAACCTTATTTTTATTTATTTTTACTTTCAAGTGACGAGACGAACAAGACGTTCGCCTGGCGGTAAGCGTCACGCCTGCCACTAACAGTAGCAGTGCGAGAATTATGAACTTGCGAACACAATCCTGCGCCGCACTGCACTGCGCTCGTCAACCTGAGATATTAATTTCTCTGGTAAAAAAAACCTGTAGCCTAATCAACCTGTAACAACTGAATAAAGGCCTCTTCTGATTCACGCCATCATTTTCGGACCTGTGCCTGTGATCACCATCAGTCACTTGTTTTTACTTTCAAGAAAAGCATAACAAATTGTAAAAATGTTTTGCTAAAAAAAATGGGACAACGAAATCGGTCCATTTTTACGGATAGATTTGATTTCATATGACAAAGTCAATAATGATGACAGAGCTAAAAGCGGGTCTTTTTACTTGTGTTCCGTTTGGATCCCAAGACCTGATCCCACGCTATTTATTTTTAATGTATATTTCCTGTCTGATCCTTACCTAATTATCGATTCCGGTCGGATCCCAGTCACGGTTTTAGGGCCTAGATTAAATAATAGTTACTGCTTAAGTCCTTATGTACGATAACATTTCTGACACAGCTACTGTTATGGGCAGGCGTGACGCTTACAACCTGGCATCTCGCTCAACTCGTCACTCAATTAAATAACATAAAAAATATGAAATCAACACCATGAAGAAAAATTACTGAGATTTTCGCTAGGATAAAAATTCAGTGTAGCAGATTCATACCTCCTAGAACTTCTGCCGTTCTGCTACTTTGAAAATGTATGTAACTTAATAGAAAATTAGGTGAAAAGTTTTATTTTGCAAACTGTACCCAAATAAGTGCCTACGTAAATGTGTTTAAACATAGGTGGGATCAGACCGGTATAGTAAAATAATAATATTTTGTATAATTTTATACGGATCCCACTTTTTCGACAAAATGGTGATTGCAATTTTTGGTATTGATGGTGGAACCAGAACGACAAAAAAATATTAAAAAAATGGATTTCACGTGGTATCTGTTCATCGTCCGGATCGGACCGGCATACACCTTTTTACGTCCAGGGGTTTACATAGATAAGATAAAATAAACTGTTGGAGTTACTCTATTACTGTTGTTTGAATTGACAAAATAATATTGGAATTACTTATTATCTAAAAACAAATACAAAAAAAGTATTTCAACTTCGATTACCTGGATGACATCTTGTTCCCAGTTATTTTGATTTAATAACCAAACTACCGATCCGATAAATGTAATTTATGAACCGATTACTATAAAATGTATGATGGGACCACCTCTAAACTACCAAACAAAAAATAATCAACATAATCTATTCTTAATTGGCGGAGTAATCGCGTAACAAACATAATAGTCAACCCATTGTATATAAACAAACATCCAAAAAATATACAGTCGAATTGAGAACCTCCTTTTCTGAAAATGGTGCGAAATATAATTAATTTTCCTACATTCAAATAGTTTTTCTAACCGACTTATGCATAAAACACTAATAAGTAGGTATTTCAAACCTATTTTAGCTAAAAAGTGTTTTGTCTTCTTTTTTCAAACTCAAATCGTATTTTAAAGAAATTTGTTTTAACTAAAATAGGTTTGAAATACGTTTTAGCGTTTTATACGTATGACGGTAAGTATTTATTTTTATTTTGATATTTCAGAAAATCCAGTTTAGGTAATTCTGCCGCCGTGACAATTTGACTTCACAAAGCAACTTGACAACCACAAAAACACAATGGATTTACCAGTGGACAGTTTCGGCACACCGGCCAGGAAAAATTAACTAAACTAACTGAGGAAAAAATACTAATAATACTAATTCTACTATGATAATTACTAATTTTAGACCAGTAAGCAACTCTGTGTAACCAGAAACTTTTTATAATACAGGGTGTTAGTTTGAACACCGTTATCCTTCTAGGATATCATTGTACTCATCATTATGAACAACTTTTACTATGGGGCCACCCCTGAAATCACGAAAAATTACGGTATATTTAGATAATTAATAAAATTAGTTAATATAAATAAAAAATTATGTAGGTTAGTTAAAATAAAACCCATCTTTTAAAGTACATTTTTGTTTTAACTAAAACAGCCAAAGAGCATAATAAACCATCTCCTTTTAAAGTACATTTGTTTTAACTAAAACAGCCAAAGAACATGATGTTCTTGTTTATTATCTCCGCATTGTTGTAAGTTGTGTTAGCGCAGGAAAACAATAGAGGAGCTATTCTTGAGCTATTGCAGGCAGAGTCGCTTCGACGCACTCGTGGAGAGAGCGTGCCTGCTGTCTGCTAACAATAATGTTTGAACTTGTGGCTTAATACCACACCGCACCTACATAGCTGCATGATAGTTCTATACTTACGTATTTCTTATAATTATCATATTATCTTATAATTTTTGTTTTATTTATACGGGAATACTCACGTTTAATTAAATCGGATACTCCGACTATAGTTTCGATCACATCCGGTGACCTTTTTCAAAAAGTGAAAACAGAGCCCGACGCGCGTGCAGCTGCGTCCTGCTTAGCACTGATATATCTTATCTTATAATTATATCTTCTATGTTTTAAAGCATAAAAAATAAGTAATATAGTAGAATTAGTTGGTAGCATAAAAGTTTTGAGAATTATGACGAGTAAGGCAGAGACTTCAGCTGGAAAAACGGATTGTTCCTTACTGATCCTTGGTCAACTCATCCTTTTTTTAAATATTATCTCATTTTTTGTTAGTTTCAGTATTCTTAACTCGTCCAACTGAATTATATTAATTTATTTTCAAAACTCATCCGGAATGTAATCTTGATTCATCCGATGCTCTTTCCAAACAAAAAAATTAAGAAAGGTATGGATAGCAGCAAAACTTAGCATTATTAAACTTCTTAGTTCTTAGAAATCTGTACAAATCAGAAGCGTAATATGTTACCATTTAATAATATTATTTTAAACAAAGCCAAACGAGTATAATTGATAAGTATTTTCGAATACTGCTGGGTAGAAATTTTGGCACCTCAAAGATTTAGTCGGAACCTTTTATAACCTTTATAAGCTGGTTATAAAAACAATTAGTGTTGAATACTTCTGTAAATATTCGCTGACGACTAAATATTAACATGCTTCTACGCAATAGATAATGGTTAGTCTGTAGAGGTAAGACTATATTGCAGAGCCCGCCTGGGGAAGTACCACACCTTTGCCAGTTATTCTAGCGCCAAGCAGTAGAGTGCAAGCATTACTGTGTTTCGGCTTGAAGGCAATGTTACCAGAGAAATTACTGGGCATGACGATATTTGACATCTATTATCTCAGGTTGACGAGCACAGTGCTGTACAAAGCAGGATTTTATTCGCAAGTTCACATTTCAGTTACTGCTATTGTTATAGGCAGGCGTGAGCTTACCTCGAAGCGAACGCTTCGCTAGTCTCGTAATCCGTAGCATAAAATAAAGGCTGTTGCGCTATAGTGTAAAACAACCAAGGTGTTCAGCTTGGTTGTTTTAATATTTTAATTTCCATATTATAGGGAGCTTACACTGTTTTTTTTTTCAAACAGTATAAACCGTGGTATTTATATAAATATTGAAGAAGGATGAGATAAGAATACAAAAAGGATGAGTTAAGAGTAAGTAATTAAATTATCTGTCGGACGAGTTGAGATTAGAAAACGGTTGAGATAAGAAAAAATAATACGCAGGATGAGACGTCATAGGACGAGTGAGGAACAACCCGAAAAAAGTACTAAACTACCGATTTTAGAGGGCAAATCTACTGATTTAGCATTGTCTCTTCGAAAGCACAATACCTACTATGCCTCTCCCCCCCCGCCACTCATGTTATCAACTTGCCCCCACCCCCTGGGCCAACGGATGGCGACGCTCTTGGCACCAAGTGTCTTTATAATAAACATAACATAATATAGGTACACATAGATATATCTGCGTAATTATTTAGTGGACTTAAGTAATTAATAGGCTTGGGGCTTTTCCTATAGGCAGATGGCCTAGTGGTACAAATTTTCCATACCTCCTTGTATGAACTAGGCCAAAATGTCACATGCGTTAAAATAAGACATTGCAATATTTTAACCAAAAAAAACAGTGAAATTATATCAACCTCATAAGTGTACCTACCTACTAATAATATACTAGTACTATTAAATATTCTAAGCTCTAACCTCAGCTAGTATCGTTCCACATCAAACTAACTGTTTCCTAATTGAAAAAGCTACAATCTACAATGTCCTACTTCGGTCACCCATCGATTTTAAAAATAGACTCTCGGTGCGTTTTCGATATAACCACAACACTAAACAGTTAACTAGTGCCTTACAAGTTTCAACCCCAACGCAACTCCTTAAAGTTCAAATTGGTGTAATAGATACTTCATTACTTACGACTTTATGTAATGGTGGTATTAGATTTGAATGGAATTCGTGCGATATGCTCTCCTACATCGAAACTCGAGTTCAAACAAATAGAATGCTCGATTTACAAGCTCACTATTATGAATGTGATGCGATCGTTTTCGATATTTTTCACAATTGAGTGACATCGCTCGTGTAATGGTAAGCTTCACGTTTACCTATTAGTTGGATCAGTACCTACATAACCTACTCAACATTTTTTGCAATAGCATCGCAATGCCTTTATCATCATTGAGTTTAAGATGTTACAATCTCTTTAAGTAAAGTAATTTCACTGAAAACATTGTAGGTACTTTTTTGCATTTACATTGTAATTTGTACGGGTTTGCTTTAAGTTGAACACTAAACTAGCTAGGTGGCTCGATATACTTAAAAAGCATGTACTCTTAGAGTCCTTGAATCCGTCTAGCTTATTTTATTTCTATGGATTCATCTCCGTTTTTTTGAATGACATAGATTATATTACCCCTCTATTAAGGGGAGGCCTTCGTCCAGCAGTGGACGTCTTATGGCTGACGACGAGATTATATTTCAGCATTTTCCAAAGTCCCAACAGTGTCTACCCTAGTGATGCACACCAATTTTAATTTAAAATCGATTAAGTTGTTTAGTCGTGGAAGGTTAATTTCGCTTTAGTAAGTATTACTTAGTTAGAATGTTCTATAAGGTCAAAACATTTATTATTATACAACCATAGTACTATTATTTCTTCTGTGCTACAACAAACTACTTAATAATATTTTATAATTATTAATAGGTATTAATGATACTTACTGATATTGTAAATATATTTAGGTACACACGTAATAATATTGTTCAAAAATAGTTATGTTATATATGTGTATATGTAGTTATGTAAGTGTACTTGGATCAATAAACTATTACTATTTGGATGCCTATAACTTTTACCATCATCATTTTCAGTCCTCTTCAGCTAAGGCCTATTTTCTTGTACGCTAGGTAGGTACTCATCACCGTCCTGCGCCAATCATCTTATCGAATCTTATCCAAGTTAGACCCGCGATCGTTACAATATTCAACCCATCCAGCTGGTGGATGTCCGACGGTACGCCACCAATCCGTCCTTTAGACCATCTTTAGACCACCTGCCATCACTCTGCCTAGTAACATGTCCTGCCCAATTCCATTTGGGTTTCATAATCGTCGGGCCAATGTCTTACGTATTACGATGTCGGATCTCGATAGAGATTCTCAAATGAATCATTTTATACATATTATAGGAATTATCCTAGAGAACTTTGTTCTCGTAACTTCCAAAATTATGGTTTCAAGTTCATAAAATCTTCTGCAAAAATATGGCTTATGTAAATTGAGAACAGCATACACTATTTGACTGACTGTTAGTGAAGGGGAGTTAGGGAGAAGCACAAGGGAGAAGGGTGTAATATCGAGCCGTGTTCCCAACGTAAACTGCCTCTAGGATTGTTTCTAAACGGTAAAGGAATAAAATAAACATAATGTTATTAATATTGGTTGTGGGGTTCCTGCTGTTTATTTATTAACCTAATTTACTTAAGTATATACCTATTACCTACTTACATACGTCAGTGTTACAAACCTAAAATGACTTATTATATATAATTATTTGAGATTATCTTCTAGCTTGGTTTCACTCGCATTGTATAAAAAAATATAATTTCCAATATCAGACTAATTCGTTCCGGAGATTGCTCCCTAGTTAAAAAATAAAACACGCAATAGTATATTATGCAATTAGTGAATAAAAGACGGATTTAAAACGAGGTCCATAGATGAATTACGAGCAATTGAAAGGTTCTAACAACTGAATCACGAGCGTAGCGAGTGATTCAAGTGTTAGAATCCCGAGCGACGCGGATGATTCGTGGCCCTCAATATAAATCCGTTTTATTCAAGAGTTGCATACTAATACCAGGACTACGAGAAAAAGAAAGATAATAGACATAAAATGTTGACCAGTCAAATCTCGAGGAGTTATTTGCACAAGGAGTTTATATGTCGAGTACGAGTATTCTTTGCACAAGGAGTTTGTATCGAGTATTTTTTGCGGAAGGAGGTTGTATAGCATTGAGATTGATGTGTATATTGGTGTGTTCTAAATTCAAACACCAAAGTAGTGATTAAAAGTGCTTTTTATTTACTGTTTAAAATAAGCTTTTTAGAGGGGGAATGGTATATAAAATTATAAAATTGCAAATTCCTCTTCCTTTGCCTCTTTAATAATAATAATATTATGTTGGTATAGCTAGAAATAAAAACTAGAGGATACTGCAGATATCAACTAGTAAAAAAATATTTATTCTCGTGAAATCATACGCAATGGCTTCACAATATCGACATAACAAGCGTTTATCAGTTATCGAATTGTAAAATTATTTATCAGAACGTATGGCGCATGTTATATAATATGTGATAATGTTTTTACGCTATCATAATATTTCTATACCTACCAACTTACCTACTATTCTTACTTAACTTTTATTCACAATAAAATTTTGGAATACCTGAATTCTTAAGCTGGATTTTTACTATGGGATTTAATAATATTATATCCCGCGATTTGTGAAAGGTCCCATTTAAAAGTACGATGAGCCTCGAGCGATAATATAAATGTATTATATCTCATAGTGAAAAGCCAGCATTAGTGAGAAAAACTTTCATGATCATAGAGAAAGATTTAAATACCTATTGTAACAGTTACTAATCAACCAATGACGTATTTATTAATTATTAAGCTTATTGAACTTCGTATAATATGTGTAGGTGAGGTAAATAAAAGTTTTTTGTTAAATATGAATGTACTAGTAATTAGTATATGTATGACCTATTCCTCCAAGGTATCCTTGGTTATATGGTCTTTACTTGTTGTCTTGTTGTTTTAATTTAAAACTTATTTCCTCCGTCTTAATATCATTATCAAAACCTGAACTTGTGGCGTAAGCTTGATTTTCATTTGTTGTATTCAAGACCGAATAAACAGGAATTTCACATTGGGTTTCTGACTGTAAATCTTCAAGCTCAGCATCTGCGAAAATTTGCGCTAATCTTATTTTCACTCTAGCTTGCGTTCTCGGCTTCATTTGTTTTAGTGACTTCGCATAGCTTTCGAATAAGAGATCTATTGAGTCTTTGTGTTCGATACTGTTGTATTGTAATGACAATTTGTCATCAGCGTATTCGTCATCGCTGGCTTGTCTCTTACGTGAAACCCGGGACGATAAGGGATCTCGCAACGATAGGAATTCCTGTATTGGATTATTGGCTGGGTTAGACGAGTCTAAATCTTCACTAATTTCTTCTGCTTTGTATGTAGAAAGTAAGTCATCGTCGTCTTCTCTTGGTTCATTGTTTGTTGATTCCCGCGGTGCATCGGAGGGCATGTTTCTCATTGCAGCCGCCCCGTCCAAAAAGTCAAGATATGGACCCCAAATCCAATTTCCGTATTTGTTTTTCTTTTTCTTGTATTTTGCATAGCCGTCTTTGAGATTTTTCCATTTCATCCTTATGCTGCCACCTGTAAAACATTTTGAGCTTAGCCCTTGTCCATATTTGTTAAAGAATTATGACTGAGTGTACAATATTCACATTTTCTTTTGTGTACAAAACGTGCGTAGAATAAGGGCCAGACTGAACCATTAAAGATAAAAGTCATTGTTGTGCAAAACATGCCGATCTAGTGATAAAAAGTGCATTAATTGCGATAAAAACTTATGTAAGTATACGGACTCGCACCTTACAAACATAATAAATCCATTAGGCAATCTATGATTGCTAAATACTTACCTATAAACGTTGACACATCGTAAACGGTCATCGAAATCACAGAATCCGTAGTAAGTGCATAATATAGGTAAGTACATACTTACTTAATTAAAATCTAAGAAGTAGGGATTTCACTTATCTGTGATTAAAATACCTACAAGACGTCACGACGAAATGTACGTTAGGCAGATATCTACGTGTTATGTACCTACCTACCCAATGCTTTGTCATTTACTGGTACCTAAGTACTTACAATGGGAATTATAATACCCGATCACGCCTGCTGACGCTACACTATGCTACAACAGGAACACGCTTAATTAAACAACGATAACAAAACACTTACTGCTCTGATTTAGCTCCTCGGCGATTTGGTCCCACAAGCGCTCCTTTTTCGTAATATTCTTGTAGTTCTTGATACGACAATCATACAGACAGGGATATTGTTTTACTAGCGATATTAACCGTTCTGTCAATTCCATATTCATTGTATTAAGGTTGAGAATCCAATGTATCCATTAAAAAAATCAATAGCACGCCTTCGCGCCGCAACAGTTTCAAGTACACTAGATGCATGCTCCGCTCCCGCTCCGCTCCCCGCACCGCCACCGCACCGCCCCACTCCTTGCGCTGGTGGTTGACATCACGTTCTATCCACGCAGCAGTTGTGTGTTGCTATTTCGCTCTGTCACCGCCCCGCTTCGCCTCCGCGTCGGATCTCATGTCTGTTCAATACAGAAACCGGCTACGCGACGACGCGCCACCCGCCGCCAACAATATACAAATTAGTTGCTATAGCGGACGCCGCCGCCGCCGCCGCCGCGCCGCGCCGCGCCGACGCGCCGCCCTCTGCCGCCAATCATACTAACTACTAGGTAACTTGTTGTGTACTGAGAATGTTGTTATCTTTTGTGACTGTGACGGACTGGATGACTGGATTCTAAACTTTATAAATCGCTGTGTAGGTACATAACCTTTTATTTTAGTAGCGTGCTCCACTCGAGATTAAAATGCACTACAATTTAATGTAAGAGATAGCTGCAACAGCATAGATAGTTCTTTTGAATTATGGTTAGGAATTATTATTTTTTGTATTTTTGCAATAAGTAGGTGGGATAGTACGTCTACTTACTTACATTGGGCAAAACGACTTTAAGCAAGCCCTTATCGCTAAGAGCTATCTATATCTTGCTTGAGATGATTTTATAAGGGTTATTATTGTTAGGTAACTATAGCTAACAACCATAGACTTACTAACAACTTTTTCTCTTTTGTACAGTCTAGCAGACAGCTTGTATACTAGGTATGACTTAAATTCGCAAGAAAAATATCAGCTGTTCCATTAATTTAGCCGAGGGTAAGTATAAGTAAAGACATAACAGAACATCTATATATATATTTAAGGAACAGCTGATTTTATACTCGCAAATTTTAAAGTCATCAAACAAAAGTAATTTGTTATGCTTTGGTTATGCTATAAAGAAGTTGGTCTTATGAGAATGTCTCTTAGTTAAAAGAATGAGGTAGGTACAAAGTTTTGGCGGGAGCGCGAAAATTCAAGTCGCTGTAGTGTATTATTTTCAAAAACTTGTGTTTAATCGCGTGTTATGTTTCAAAATGCCAAATGTTTTGTTTCTTTATTTAGTGCTGGCCGAATAACGTGCATACCTAAGTGGGCAAGTCAAGTGTCAAGTGATAGGGTATTAGTGTAGTCTTTCGTGTTTATTCTCGTTTTTTATTAACTACCTACTGTCAATACTGAAGACGCGAAAAATAGTTTATAAGTTTTTTTTTATATGGTAATGTAAATACATACATTGGATCTTAATCTACAGTACTTACATATTTATTTAATACCTAATTGAAATGCCATACGTATATTACTTTAATAACTTTTCACACAGTGTAAAAAAACATGTCATCTAAGATCTAAGAAGGCAGTGCTGCTATGCGATGCCGTTATAATGGTATTACCGTAAAAGTTGTGTTTTACTTTGTGTACAGCTATCGGCGTTTGCAGGCGTTCGGTGCAATCCATCATCGTGACGTCACTGTGAGTGTGGCCCACCTTCGCACTGCTTAGAGCACATGCCAATGGAGGACCCTATGGCTATGATCTGTCTTTCTTTTTTTCGTTTCTTTTAAACTTTCGCGATTTGAACACATAAAATTATGTTTATAACCGGGGAAAAAAATAAAATTTAATAATATAAAAAAAAAAAAAATATAATATAAATTTATTTGTGCGCGATTAAGTCCCGGTTATAAACATAATTACTTAGGTTTCTTTCACTTTTTGCGGGACAAGGTAAATACGTATGACACACTTTCAAGTAAAATTTCGCACTGATAAAATAAACTGTTCCTATGAACGCACACTGGAATCCTACCTTGTTTTTGCTGAAGAACATATTGTGTAACTATTATTTAATCAAGACCCTAAAACCATTTGTGGGATTAGACAGGAATCGACAATTAGGTAAGGATCAGACCGGAAATTTACATTAAAAATTAATAGCGTGGGATCAGAACGGAATACACAGAATAAACTTACAACTCACACACAAAGACTATTATTATGGTGTGTGAGTTTTGGCAGAGAGCTTGGCTTGCCATCTCTACTGGTATACCTACCTATATACAACGTGTAACAAAAAGGTTCAACAATACGGAAGGGCATGTATGTACTCATCGTTATGAACAACTTTTGCTATGGGGCCAACCCTGAAATCGCGAAAAAATATCAGCTGTTCCATGGATACATTTAGTCCAAGGTCAATGAAATTTTTGTATAGAACAGCTGATTTTATTTTCGCGATTTCAAGGTTGGCCCCATAGTAAAAGTTGTTTATAATGTAAGTATGTAAGTATGCCCTTTCGTATTGTTCAACCTTTTTGTTACACATTGTATACTGGTAGACCATGTATAATGCTAGAAGCCGCATTGTTACCACACAGTAATATCCAATATATATAATATACCTCTAGCCTTAGCTAGGTAGGTAACTGTTTTGACTTATAGACCAACGCTTTAAATGCCATGCCATTTCTAAAATGAGAAGAATCCAGTCAATTAACTTGTGTAAGTATTTATTATTTGAGTTTTTTTTCAATTTTATATGTATTACACTTGTATATTTGTCGGGACTCGGGACGGAAACCCGGTAGATTGCTCTTTCTGGGGCCGTACGAACTGCTTATAGCGGGACCGAATAGGTTCAGCTGCCGACACTGCGCGACCGCAAGCCTTACTGCGACGCGATAAAATTCACAGTCGCACAGCGTCGGCAGCTGAGCGTATTCGGTCCCGCTATAAGCAGTTCACGGTACGGCCCAGTTCAAAGTTCAAGCTCTTCCTGACGTCTTAATTTTTCATACTATCTGTCCGTTAATAACACAACATAATGTTACTCAAACCTAGTATAGTATTACTATAAGTATTATATTATCTTTACACAAACCAAATTTATTACAACAACGAGCACAATAAAAATTGTACTTAATTTATAACAGTTATTCAATTTTACAACTATCAAATTCTGTTAAATGTTACCAATTGTACATTTGAATACAAAAATCAAGTTGGCTGCTCCGTACCAACTTACTGATAAACTACTTTATCTACTTAGGTACCTGCTAAAGATTACCAATGACTAACTTATTTTTATCTTACGTCGGGTGATGGGGTAAAAGAATTTGCAACACGTTTTGCAATGTTATCATTTCGACCGATAGCAAATTATATGCTAAGTTACGTATTGTACTACCTACTTTTTAATCTGTGGATGAGTCAAATGGCAGCTAGTTTGGTAACTCGTTGGGTTTCATAGCCCTTTTGCGAGTTTGGTCCATTTGGATAGTTGTCTAATCTATTAAATAATCATCGTCATCATAATTTTCAGCCGGGCGATTATACCCACTGCTAGGCAGCGGGGATGCCTCTTATTTAGTACGCCACTCATCCCGGTACTGTGCCAATCATTTCCAAGTTTAAGATTTACCTCAGGTGGCCCGTAGATTATTTGCCGCTTATTTATTTTAAAAAAAGCTACAAAAAAGTTTGAGTGCGATGCTCCTTATTGGCTGCTGCCTGTTTTTTTTCTTTTCTATTTACGACTTAAATAATGAATCCAGCCAGCTACCGTAAGACTTTCGATCGCGAGCGACAAACGCAGTGCAACCGCGTGCCGCATACGCGACCATCTGCCATGCCATACGGTTTAAAAAGTTAATAAAAAGTATAACGAGGCAACGACACTCACTCGTATTCAGCCAGTTAGGTCACAAAGCATTACTATGCAGCCTGCATGCAGCCTCAAGCATGGTATAAATTCATAGACAAAGAGAGAAAAATCAAAGTTTGACAGATGCATTTTTTTGGCTCCTTACTAATAATCTATTTAGCCAGTGCATACTAGGCGGACATAATTAAAATGTTTTGTTTTGCTATTGCTAGGTTCACATAACTTTGACTCACTGATTACTTGATTACTTATTCAACTCAAACATTTCAAACTCAAACTGCCTTTGGAAATTAGCACATTTATAAAATAAATACGCACATTATGCTAACACACTTGAGCTAAAAATGGGGTACCTACCTAATTTCAATATCAGATATCTCTGGATGAAACATGACTTTTACTACGTAGTACTATTATTTATTCTGTGCTTTTACGAACGAAAGTTTTGATGTGATTTTCAATATCTAAATAGAAGTAATTTTACGTGCACATCGAACAACAAATATTGAGTCGACAGTGGTCAGGAAAACTTTATATTCGGCCAGTGTCAACAAAATTTTCGCGGTTCGAAATTCACAGGTGCAGTGCAATACACGCGGAACAATCTGCATGCCGTATTGATGTAATCACGATCGCAATGTTACGTTCGAAAAAACTCACTAGAGCGGGGAAAGTGACGCGCGCCTGCTTCAAGATCGTGAAAGGTACTTCGGCGATCACCAGCAAATCTGGACCTCTCCTGTCCCTCCCTACTGAACCACATCGAACTAAGAACACAAACAAACTATTACTTAATCTGTGAGACGGAGTAATTTGTCGCAGGTCTCCGTTGGCTGGTCGGCTGAACTTACGACACCGCCCGGGCGTTCGGTGTTCGAACTACTTTCGCGTAATCTGTCCGAATAGATGGCGTCCTAGTTATTTCTGTGCTTTACATATTTCGGCACTTTACGAAAGAAATTGATGGAAAACGATCGTTATTGTTAGCGTAAATATCATATCATTGCTAATGGGGATAAAATATAAGTAGTTACGCAAATACTTGCACTAAATCTACAACTTATACCAATAGGATGATATTGATATATACCATAAGGTAACATTATGTATTAGCATTGTTCTAAAGATACATTCTATATAATAAAGATTATAATCTCTTCATAAGTTCAAATTTGAAAAATACTCTACTACATAAAGTTCAAACAGGAAATGTAGTTGCTTACTAAATAACAGTGGAGTTTATAAAAGATACAAATTCTGCATCGAATTTGCAACATTAAAATCCCTAGCCCTAGTTTCCCTGGCGTATCTCTCGTTAAAGCAACAGCAGTATCCAACTATTTCTCTGAAGATTCCAGTGAGTGACCCATAATAGCTTTTTCCAAACAAAAAATTATACAATATACCTACCTATTTCTCATTATGCACGCTTCTACGGTAAATTGGTCGCATAGTAAGTACCTACTTAGAAACTAATATTTAATCTGCAGAGATGCTTCGTGAGGAGTTTTATTACTTATGTTTTATTAAGGTCTATATCCAACTACGTTTTATGGTAATAGGGAAAAGAATTTCCTCATTTTTTTACTACATAACGAAAATAGTGCTGGAATTTTATAGAGATTGCATGAAGAGCCTTAACAATTACGATAGTACACTAACTGATATAGTAATTACCAAAGTTAATATAATACTATACTCGGAGTAATAGGATTTGTGTGTGTCAATAAATGATTTATTATTATTAATAGGTACTTACCTGCTTTCTTCTCTCAATATAGAGATATATTTAAATTTGCCAAATTATAATATTTTAAAGTCGTAATCGTAGTTTTTCCATGTATTTTAGCGGACACGTGGAGCTTCATCCCGAAAATTACTATCTCGATTAAAGAAAGTGCTAAGCTAACTTAAGATAAGTGACCAATCTATAAAAATAAATGACATTCAAAACTTTGGATTTCGGCATTTCGGCTCAGTAGCACTCAAACATGACCGACCTAAAGATAGACTAAAACTGTAGTCGTCTGTGCGTTTTAACTAAAATTGTTGCAGGCTAATAATAATGACTGATGTTGATATCGTTGAAACCAATAGCTTTGATAAAAAAAAAAGTAAATATAGTATGATTATTGAAAAAATAATTTTAATCGGTTAATAATGTTCTGATATATAAGCGTTTAAAGTTTTTGTTAGTGACAACTCTGCCCCTTTCCCACAAAACAAAAAATTACGTCACGCCTTACTTGTCAGAATATAATTTATATGGCGTACTGAGAAGTGACGTCACGGTTTGCTGTTTCTTCTCTCTGTCTAGCATGACATCAAAATGCTTATAAGTTGCTTATTTTTGATCAGATTTTCATAATCAGCTATATTTATGGGCCACATTATAATAGGACAATTAAAAAAACCAGTCATCTAGCCTATTATTATAATTATTAGTGTATTGGACTTACAATGATGTCATAAATGTATACTTAATTATCATTCATACAATTATCTAAGTAAATATCGCATAGGGCATTTTGGCCTAGTTCGTACAAGGAGGTATGGGGATTTGTCATTACTAGTTTACATTCGCGTGGTAATTGTCAAAATAACCTTTGTTACTAACTTAGAGCAGGTAAACTTAGCAAACTTCTTTTTGATCATTTACACTAGACCCCAACATCTACGTCTTATAATATCTATGCACACTTTGAAATCAAAATATCTAAGGAACAACAATTAAATAAAAGAAGCTGTATACCTACGTAGAGGACACTGTTTAATTTCCTGTTTAAAAACTGAAAACCATTGATTACTCAGAACGTGAGAAAATCTCCAAAGAACCGAACCCTAAGTTGATGAAATACTAACACATTGGTTACTCTGATTAGCATGCCGCTACGAGCAAAATTAATGCCACCGGTTCTCAATTGAATCCCATATTCTGAACGCACCTGCCACCCCTAGCTGTAGGGCTGCCACGAGCGAAAAGATCGGCCTCGCACACAAAATTTCTAGTTGTACGACCAGTCGACTAACCCAGCCGAACGCCGCGTCCGGACAAAGAAAACAGATTGCAATCTAGCTACGAGTCTTTCATCTAGGCGCCCAACTTGTTTATCAACTTGTTGACTAGGTAGTTGGATGTTCGGTAGGCAGATGAGTTGAGGTTTCCGCGTATCTACTTTAATTTAGTGTTGAAGAGAAGATAATAGTGATGTTAAATTTGTAAGAGCGTCGCCTTTTTGACAATAGCGTTATTTTTGCGCAGGTCGCACGATAGGTCAACGGTTTTTGATTAACTTCGCCATTTGTTGGAGAATACTTAGTCTACCTACTCCACAATTGAAAATTAAATCAATTGCTAATTTATTTTGGATGGGAATAATTATTTTGCCTTAGAGAAGCTTAGGTATAAAATAACCTTGGCTTAAAACAATATGGAAAAACAACTTCGTAAAAATGGTCGCTGCGATATAAGAAACTTGTCATCCATAACGTTTTTTTTCTTAGTTTTTGGCATCGCACGTTGTGCATTCTGCCAGTGTCAAGTTTATGAATTTTTACATTTATTTGTTATCATCAAGTCATATAAGTCATGAAATCACAGTAAGTCACACGAAATTAGTCATAGTCGAGTCCAAGTCATACCCTAGTAAAGTTGTGGCGACTTTCCTAAAAGCACCACCATTTTAAATCATTAATTCGCGAAAAAACACAAGTTTAAGAAAATAATAGAATGCAACGACATGATTTTTCCGTGTTCCCGCCAAAACTCCTCCATAACGTTATGTTACCGTAAATTCAAAAATAGTAGATTAAACAACAAATATAAAGAAGGGAATTTAAATCGAGGGAGTAACTTGGATCTCGAGAGCAGCGAATGATTCTAGAGTAGAATCCTGAGCGGAAAAAGAGATGAAGGACCGAGATGTTTTTTTTTTCACGCGTTGCGTTCTCTTCTTTTTACCATTGACTGAGATAAAATAAGCAATAGTAATTGTAATACTTAATAGTAATTATATAGCGCAATGGAATAGCACTATTTGTATTTAGCCACTCCAGCCATTAGGTTATATTCAGCACATAAAATTATTTTTTTGTGCATAATTCGTGCATGTTCCAAATTCAAAATGTTTTTATTCACTCAGTGACAAGAGAGTTTTATTCACTGCTAACGATGAATCAAATGCCCTTTTTCGATAGGCAAAGGTAAAAAAAGATAATTTTAACTTAGCCTGCCAGATATTTTGTATTAATATACAACGCATAAATGTTTTATTTACTTAGTGATTTTACAAATATTAATTTAGATGAGCTATGAACAATAAAACGTTTCAGTAGGTACCAATATCATTTAGTAACGTGTCACGTTCTATTCAGGTTATATTAGGTTGTCAAAGAATGCCCATCCAAAGTGCACTGAACCTTCCCTTGCCGTCTGCGTCGGCGGATCAGAGACGACGCTATGCTAGAGTCACGCAAATTTGCCACTAAAAACAATTTCTAGAGTTCTACACGAAATACCCTTATTTTTTCAACCAACTTCAAAAAAGGAGGTTCTCTATTCGACTATGTTATTTTTTTTGTATGTATGTTCCGCGATTACTCCCTCAATTATGTACCGATATTAATGTTTTTTTTGGTAGGACATGCTTTAGAGGTGATCCCATATCAATTTTATCGAAATCGGTTCAGTAGTTTGGTTTTTAAATCATAATTACTGGAACTAATCAGGTAGTCAAAATTGAAGTCGGTTGTTTTATTTTAAAAGCGTACATAATTAAATTAGAATTTTTTAATCCCCATCTTAAACTTCGCGTTTATTCATTTTAAACAGGTAATCTAGTATTAAACTAGCTAATCAATTCAATCAAATTTTCTCAATTTATAAAATTTTATAATAATAATGAACCTTTGGTTTCAAGAAGCAGACATATCAAATAATGGACATTTTTATTTGTGGTCCTAAACCGCCGAAAGGCAGCAGTTTTTTTTACCGGACTTTAAAAAAAAAGTCAGGATAAAAATGTTGTTTGGATGCTCACCTTCAGAACGGGTTGCCATACTAAGTTAGGTACTAATATCAAAAATCCTATATATGTAGGTTCAATACGTAGTAGTTAAGCCAAGCGGTTATATAACAAGACTATGCGTAGCCAGAGTGTATATATAGAAAAATAAAATAAAAAATTGGAACTCCTCATTCTGCCTATCATAAGTACAAATTTACTTAAATTTCGTTGAGCCATTCAAAACAAATTCTAAATTTATTTATTTCAGATTCATGCACCCATAGTCAATGTTAAATCAAATTTATACAAATATAAAATAAACATCAAAACAATACAAAAACACGATTGGCCAAATCAATTCATCTAACTACTCGGTAAGGCCGAGTCTTTGGTCAACTGGACCCGCTCGCCAGTGGACCCGCGGGTCCACTCAACCTAGTCACATTTTGAATAGGTCTACTGGAACCAATGTCCAATATTATTATTAGTACAGTCAGGGAGAAAAGCCGTATCTTTTAGAATAGTATTTACATGTGCCTAATTATAAAAAAAATATGTAGATTTTGATTGAGAATAAACGTTTAAACCTAATTGAATTGCATTTTATTATAATTTGACTAACCAATTTTGTGCTCGACTGTACCCACTGGTAGCTTTAAACAATAGTTTTTTTAACAGTTTGAATGTGGGTCCAACTAACCAATAAAATACAGAAAAAAAATGTGGTCAAGAGGACCCGCGGGTCCACTGGCGAGCGGGTCCAGTTGACCAAATACTCGGTAAGTCCTACTACAGCCATTACAGTGCAATAAGTTTCGTATGATACGAGTAGCGCGTGAAACCACGGGGCGTAGAACTTTAAAATATTTTAATGTAATAATTATAGGTATCTATTTTTACCTGAATCCTCTTATCTCGTAAATACTGATGCTTGATAATGCGTTAAAAATAAACACAACAATTAGAGTCACTGACACTTTTGGCAATAGCTCGGTGACTGACATTGGTGCCTAAAAATACTGCTTTCAATGCTTTCTGCTCAATAATATTGGAAGGTCGTTGAGGACGACTACAAACACATACAACATATAGTAAATAATCTTTACTATAATGTTGTACATGTTGTATAATGTGCAAGTTACTCATTAACGTTCAATATTTGTAACGTTATTAAGGTATCACATCGGGATTAACGTTACGTAAACCAGATAGCTGATAGAATATTTATATACATTATTTTTTCGTAAATACATACTTATAATACATACTACACCCAGACACAGAACAAAGATCGATGTACGTCACAGACATTTTTGTCCTGGGTGGGGATCGAACCCGTCGTAACGTTATTTTATACGTTAGTTGGTAACGTTAACAAGCCCTGCAGAGATTTAACAAACGACTGCTCCGTAAAATCATAGTATTATAATTATAATCTGTGTTTAAACTAAAAACCTGAAAATTGGAAATTTTTCAATAAGAAAGAATCCTACCTCAATAGTGGGATAGAGAAGGCTGCGGACGATGGTGATGGGAACTTTGGCACTAATAAGAGTTTGCTAACTGTTGGGCAAACGTTGGGTTTGCTTGATGCAAGCAATATGCTTGCCTCTTAGCTTAGGGCGCGCTTGTAGCAATTTTGATCTTTTTTTAATTTTGGGAGAAATTCATAATGCCCGATATTGAACCAAAAAAATATATTTTGAGTATTACTCAAATCATTCACTCACTCATCATCACTCAAATATCGGGAATTTTGATCATATATTTTAGCTTTTTATTTGTTAGAAAACGTAATTTTGAACGGTTGACTCGATAGAAAAAAACAAAGTAGACATAAATCGGCATTTTGATTAGCTAGAACTAAGAATAGTTATTTATGATACTACGTAAAATGTATACTAAGTAAAAGATAAAATAGTAGATTATTATTAGATGACTATGATGTTTTTTGTGATAATAATTTTTTGGTGATTATTTAGATTTTAGATTTTTACGATTACAGTATTTGTTTGTTATATTTTTCAAAACTAAGAAAAACCTACAAAATTTTGCAATTCAAGCGCTCGCGCCTACCGTTTAGTACCTATCCGTTTACCCGCCTGGACGTACCTCGCTACAAGCGGGCCTTAACTGAAAAATATACAAAAACTTGGTAGACGAAAAAAAAATAGTTAAATAGAAACTCTTTACTGCGCAACTAAAAATTATAAAAAAACTAAAAACAAGAGCCTTAGGAACTAGTGCCACACATGGGGGCCTTATGGCAAAGAGCGATATCTCATAAAAAAAAATTACTCGGTTCCAATACTATTGGCAAAGATAATAATACTAAATACTATAACGCTATTGCTAAGGCAAATAGTAAATAATAATATAATAATAATGATAGGTAATAGTAATTATAATATGTATTACCATTTCTACAAGTTTCTTTACAAGTAAGTATATACTTTATCGTTCATTCTAGGAGGTACAAGATTTTTTTGATCCCATTCAAACATTGGGAACGTTACAGATATATTGATACTGTAATTTTAGAAGTCTTGTTATTTTTCATGCAAAGAAGCTGCTATTTAGATCGGAAAACCATATTTTCATCCATTTTCTTTAAAGAATAAGAAGGGTAGATGGTGTAATCAATGCAAGGTAGAAAATATGTCGAATAACTTATGGCACCCCCTAACCCTACCCCCCAATAGCCAAGTAGGTACGTACTTCATTCAAAGTAAACTATTATAAATTATTGCCTAGCCCAGCGACGGTGATAATGGAATGGACGGGCCCAGCGCTTGAAAATCGATCAAAATTAACAAGACAACACAATCAAGCATATCTAGCTAAAAGTATGCATATTACATTTGCCGGATAACAGAGATAGCGAATCTAATTATTGCATGACAAAAAGAGAACACATGTACACGTATTAGAAGTTTGTATTGTCGTATCGTACGGCTTGCATGTCGCAGGCAGTTCAGTATGACTGAAGCGAGTGGAGAGCCGGCGCTCAACATATAGTCTTCAAAATCCGTGGGCTTATTTCCAGTCCATTCATCTTATCATTGTCCTTGATTTTCAGGACTTTTCTAGAAGGGCTAATCTAGAAAAGTCCTGAAAATCAAGGAAACGATATCAACAATGTTTTGTTCAAAATTTCACACAGCCGATGTTTAGTGTAACGACCTCTCCACCGGCAACGGTAGACTTGCCCAACCCGAGATTGCCTTATTTGGATCTAATTTATTATTGAAATAAAAAGCTACAGCATTGTTCTTGGGACCGAGTTAGAATATTAACATTGTTACAATAACGCTTGCTGGTTTTATGTACCTTATGTTAATTACGGCATCGGACAGCGATCTACCTATTTATTGCTGTAATGTAGGTACTTACCTACTTCTGTATAAAATTACTTTTATTAAAAAAAATACTGCCGAATATTTAAATGAAGCCGGCGGAACAGCTAATCATAATTGTTAATAATAATTATAGGATATCCAAATATCCACGCAAAAAAGCAAAAACTATATCCAGAACCACCGGAGGACGGGCTACGGCCTACTTGGTTAACGGTGGTGAGAATACAATAAAATACATTTGTTTACTTATTTATAACACCAAAGTGTTTTTTTCCCACAATGATAGGAAGAGCCGACATCGAAGGATCAAAAAGCAACGTCAACACGTCTTTCATTTAGTACCATGTCACAAAAAATAATCGATTAAATGATAGTCATAGTCATAGTCATTTATTTTGTAAAGCCAATTTACATGTCAAACTTATAGATGAATACAGGCTGAATAAGATTAAAAATAATTATTATTTTCATAATAAAAATAATATTACAAAATTAAGCAAAGTAAAATAAAAATAATAAAAAATTACACATCATACATAATTATGCCTACAAAAAAATACGTTAATAATAATTCATAGATCCCCAACTGCCTGCCAAGCGTGGGGATTATGGCAGCCCAGTCTACAAAGAGAAAGCCTTCGTCCAGCAGTGGATCAGCAGTTCTTGCTGATAAGTATACAATTATGTATCTAAATATCGTATCCAGGCGATTAGGTTGTTTTAAAAACGATTTATTGTAATTAAATTAAAACATACAAATAAACATACAAATATAACAAACATTATAAGTGTTATTAATAAGTTATATTTTTTTTTTTATGAATATTATGAAAAGGAAAATAAAATAAAAACCGGCTGAACTGCTAAATGTAACATCCTAAGGTGACATAGACACTAACGGTATTTTCGAAAAAATCTGAGAAGCCGTTTAGATGACGTTCACATAAAAACATTAAAAAATATAGGTACAAAAATCGTCACAGGTTTTTAGTACAGCCGCGTAAAATTAACAAGGCAGCCAATAGAGAAAATCGTATACGCGAGGAGTAAGTCAATAGAAATCAACAGAACATTTAAAAAGGAGCTTGCGCAATATAGCACATAGCACATTTACAATTTGTTAACATTTCCAAGAAAATGAAATTGTTAAGACTTAATTATGAAAGTCTAAACCAAGATTTTCGTTACACAAATTGTTATTGCATCAGTTATGTGCAGTACTTTTCAGTTACAATAACAGCCTTTTTTCTTAGTTTTTGGCTTCGCACTTTGTGCATTCAGACAGTGTAGAGTATTAAGTATACATTTTCAAGTTTATAAAGTATCAAGTCAAATATTAAATTATTTCATAAAATCACAGTTTACATCACACACACATCAACAGCCGGACGTCCACTGCTGGACGAAGGCCTCTCCCTTAAAATCACAGTTAGTCACACGAAATTAGTCACAGTCGAGTCATGCCCCACGCTATGCTAAGTCTAGTCTAGTCACAGTCTACATGCCCTAGTAAAGTTGTGGCGACTTTATTTTGGCCTTTTACGGAGTTTTGAAAACAACACGAAAATACATGTTTACCACATTATTACCAGTTGCCCACACTCGTGCATGTAAGTAATTCAACACTCAATGAATACAATTTTTAATCTTTGATTCGCGAAAAGAATGCAGCGACATGGTTTTTGCCGTGTTCCCGCCAAAACTCCTTAAACAGCCTTTATCGTGACGTACGCTAAGTACTGACAGCAAATACTTAACCTTATTGGTTAACCCACTTCAAATGTATTATTAAAAATTATGTTTTATAAAATTTTTGCCCGACGACGTGACGCGATGCAAAACCAAAATAAATTTATTCTCTTCAGATAAAGATAGTAAGAAAATGAATTACGTACCTATCTGCGGTAGTTTGGTACGGTAGGTATAAAATATACACTTATTGCGTCGACGTTGGCGGTCGCGTGATGAGTAAAAATCACGTGTACTGCGGTCGTGTATATAGTACGTACTTTACGTGAATAGTGCCTATTTTATGACGCCATTTAAACAGAATAAAGCATTAGAATAAATCCCTAAATTGACGACCTTTATTTCCACCGTTTGAAGTAAAAGGATTATGTCCATCTCATATCATTACCCGCAGGAATTCTTCTAACGTTATCGTCCGGACCGAACAACCGAACATCAATTCCTTTTCGGTTTTGGCGGGAACATCAGAATGATGATTGACGTAATTTTGACAAACATTAGAGATGTCAATGTCACTTACTTTTTTAATTTTAATCAAGGACTCGGGCGTCGACGTCAAGCGACCTCGGTATCGGTGCCACGAACGGCCCGTCACTATTTTCGTGCCACATCAAGTAGGGCTGGGCTGCCCACACGTATTTTACTTTGTTGGTTTTGCGAAAATTTACCGTATTTATGAGAATTTTGTGACGTGGACCGCGCTACGTCATTAGGGAGGTTCAAGATCAATACGAAGGAGGTTGAGATAGCAGCTTTGATTTTGGTTCGTAATCTTTGTGTAAAAACCTCTAAATTGTGACCTTTACCATTACAGGTTACAAATTCTATAAATAAGTAAAGTAAAGTAAGAATGTTCTTATGTTGTAACTTTATCTTTATCGATGTTAATCAGTTAGATTTAAGAAGTAAAACTTAATAAGTATTAATGATCAGGTAGCTCATCCTTGAGGTAAGATCTCTTTATTAGAGTTGGTTATATTGTAATTTCTTCACATCATACCTATACAGAGTGTGGCGTAATGAATGGATAACTTTGTACCAATAGATGGGAGACATCATGGTGGTTAAGAAAATCAAAACTTGTGTTCCGTAAAAGTCGCATAGCTTTAGAGTTATTTAACATTTCTAGTTGTTCGAGTAAAGTAATAAAGAATTTTCTCGGTCTGTTTTTCGGTTAGTAGTTTTGGTCAGATGTGCAATCGAATTTACATTGCTAGTATAGAAAGCTAATTAACTCGTTTCAACTCGAAAATTTTGTGACTTATTGAAGATCATGTTTAATTTTCTGAACCAGCATAATGTCTTCTATCTGTAGGTATAAGGTTATCCACTCATTACGCCACAGCCTGTATACGTCTTGCAAAATGTTTGTCGCAGGTAACCAACAACTATTAAAATATTTATTAACGTAATTATCATGAGCGTTAGATTGGTTACAGTCCACTTTCCAATCAAACTAAGTATACCTACTTAGCGTGATTTGTTTGATTGTACATATATATTTATATTTTTACGGGACGAGGAAGCATCGTACAAGAACGTAAAAAGTATTTTAGCAGACTTTTAACTATCTATGATTAGTATAGCTTAGTTCTAATCAGTTAGCACCCCCTTAAGGGCATATTCTGTACATCAAAACAAACAACTTTTAGTACGGGGCCAACATTGAAATCGCAAAAAAACAGTTGTTCCATACATGTTGCCCAAGTTCGATGATTTTTTTGTATGGAACAGCTGATAATATTTTCGTGATTTCAATGTTGGCCCCTTTGATAAATTATATGTTTATCAAAGGTTGGCCCTATAGTAAAAGTTGTTTGTTTTGATGTACAGAATATGCGCTTAAAAGGATGCTAATTGCTATCTGATTAGAAGTAACCCTGTATAATGTAATACATTATCGGCTTGCTTAAATTCTAGATTATGTATTACAAAAAAATCATAGGGGATGCCGTTGTGGTGTTTGAACTGAATGTTCACGAGGACAATAACAGTATAAACGTTCACCACGGAAAGTGGCACGATCTTCTAGAAGACAGCCACGTCTCTTAAGAGTCTTAAATAACTAAAAGAAATATACGGCCATACCTAAAATAATCTCGATTCTCTTAGTCACTGCTTAAACTTCTCTGTCCTTTTCTAGCACGTTCAACTTCACGTCAGAGAGAAGATGGCAGAGCATCTTAAGCAGTGACTAACGGTTGAAAAGTTTTTTTAAGTAAGGCCGATAATTCCTACCCTATAGATATTTTCATAGTAATCTTTGGAGGGTTATATTTCCTTTAGCAATTAGTTGCTGAAAAAAATAATGCTTAAGACATGTCTACTGTAGACCTAGACTTTATTAAAAAAAATTGCTCTAAAGGCATTATTCAGTAATAAAATAGGGGTACAGGTACGTTTGTATGGAGTTATCGCTCACCGGATTCCCCCTTGACTTGAAAACAGCCTATGCCACTTTTGTAGTGGTAGGACTCTACTACAGAGTCAGCCTGGCGAAGTACCACACCTTTGCCAGCTATTCTACCGCCAAGCAGTAGTGTGCAAGCATTACTGTGTTCTGGTTTGAAGGGCAATGTTACCAGAGAAATTACTGGGTATGAAGAGACTTAACATCTAATATCTCAGGGTGAAGAGCGCAGTGCAGTGCGGCGCAGGATTGTGTTTGCAAGTTCACAATTCTAGCACTGCTACTGTTAGTGGCAGACGTGACCACGTGACGCTTACCACCAGACGTCTTGCTCGTCTAGTCCCATGATTGTATTAAAAAAAACTTAGTTTGTGGTGTATTATTTCGATTATTCTATACCTACTGCATGTACTTGGCATCCTTATCGAGTAGCTACCGCGTCGCGAGTCTCGATTCTTTTTACCCCATTTCTGGCGAGCCGTAATCGTTCCTATTACGCTAGAAGTGGCGCGATTGTCTACGGTATGGTGAATATTTTCCATGATTTTATAAACTGGTTCGTTGAATTAAAGACTTTATGGTATTAAGATAAGTACCAACACATTTAAAGGAACACGAATTGAGCTTTAAAAAATAATTGCCGCTCGTGTGATTTTCGGTAACATTTGTTTCATGCTCTATGTGTTGTTTGGCCTCTTCATGTCTACTATTTTTGCAGTTTTAACCGACTTTAAAAAGGGAGGAGGTTCTCCATACAGAGTCTCCTTCGTTTTATTTGAGTATAGTGTTACTTATCGTGTTCGTAATGCTGGCAATTATTTAGGTCAATGTATACTTAATAATTGCGGTCATACATTTTATCATGCATTTCCTTTGTTGTCTTGTGTACAATTTTTTTTTGTCTATGTTACTGCTATTCAGGTGGCCTATGCAGGGGTGTTATTGAATTCATGTGCAATATCTGAGGGTGTCATTAAACTCATCATAATGAACAATTTGTACTATAAAATCAAAGCGGCAATCAAGAAAAACAAATCACCTGCTCCATACATTTCTTCGTACGTTATTGTTATTTTTTTCAGGGTTAGCTTCATAGTACAAGTTGTCCATTATGATGAGTTAAATAATGACCCCCTAAGATATTGCTCATGAATTCAATAACAACCTGTATACGCTGCCGACTGGTTTTTGAACATTTGGATTGTATCTAGATTTTCAACGGTCTGGTTGCTATCCCTTTTTTTTTTGATTAGTAAAAGTAAGTAAGTTCGTATAGGCCGAGTATGGCAATATCCCAATCAATCTACGAGACTTAGTATGACGTTACTCGCATAAATTTGTCATCAAATAATTGAGGTTGGTTTCATTTGATGACGGAGAAACAGTAAAAAATATGATTAAGGAAATATGACCAAGATATTTTGAATAAAAATAAATATACTGAAACGTATCATCCAAAAACGCTGCAGGGCCGATTTGAATTTTTCATAATTGTAATTATTGGCCAGGAATAAAAAAAACCGTGGGTACTTAATAATTGACTCTTAAATTAAGTGTCGTGTAGTCGAAGGAATTGCAGCACTGTCATTATTTGACAGTACAAACGCAAAATTAAAACAAGGGGTTTTCAGTAAGACATATTTTCTTGAATATTTATTTTTATACATGAGATAGGTCCTATTATAACATTCAGAAATCAGAATGCGTGACTATTTTATTTCACGATCAAACCATAACTTTCTTGGGCTACAAGCCATAGTGTCAGAGTCAATGTAGTAAGTTAAGTAGATAAGGTAATTAGGTTTTATGTATCTTGTTGTAGAGGGACTTTCCTACCTACTACATACTCAATTATTTGCTCTATTATCATATTCCGAATGATCTGCATGAGTATTTCACGTGACAAGCTGGCATCTATTAGCACAACGATTAAAATTAGACTAATGTATGTGATTCACACTTTACATTATTGATAAGACAGCGTTATATTTAACTTTTTGTAGTGGTACCACTATGCAGATAAGGCTAAGGATAGGGCCTCTACTGCAGAGTCCTCCTGCGGAAGTACCACACATTTGCCAGTTATTCAAACGCCAAGCATTGCTGTCTTTCGGTTTGAAGGGCAATGTTACCAGATAAATTACTGGGTATGAAGAGATTTAACATCTAATATTTCAGTGTGACGAGCGCAGTACAGGGCGTGGTAGGATAGAGTTCGCAAGTTCACAATTCTGGCACTGCTGCTGTTATGGGCAGGCGCGACGCTTACCACCAGGCGAACAACTTGCTCGTCTCGTTAACTGGTAGTATAAAAAAATATATTGAATTGATCGCAAGCAATAAGATAAAATCATAGTAGCATAGTATTCAAATAATCTTGTTTAGTTTTAGGTAATACTTATGCATTAGTAATACGTTACATTTAAGTGTTTAAATTTCTATCGTCATTCACTTTCCTCAAAATGTATTGACTTCTCTTTTTTTCGTAATTTCGGTGCTGGTCTCATAGTAAAATTAATTCACAATGATCAGTACAACAATGACCTCCTTCCTGAATAACCTCGTTCTGCGTCACTTTGTACTTATCCTTAGTTACGTACGTAAATATTCATACTTCATTCACAGTACAGCAAAATATCAAAGTAGAGCATCATTATCATCATCCTCAGCCCTAAGACGCTGAAATGAAAAACCTTGTTAATTAAAAAATGTTATTATTCCTTAAAAGACTTTTTAGACGACAAAACTTTATAAATCAATCAAGTATAAAACAGATCGGTCCGCTCTACACTTAATTGCTATACCCTCATTTGGGTCATTACGTTATTAATATTAGTTTTACATAATCCATAATGTGCCATAAACGATTTGACTTGGACTTTGACGTCCACTGCTGAACGAAGGCCTCCCCCTTAGACCGCCACACTGTACGACAACCTGCCATTTGCATCCACCGGTTGCCCGCGACTTTTACAATGTCGTCGGTCCACTGGGAAGCATTCTTACTTACTCTGCGTCTTCCGGTTCGCGGGCGGGTGAAATAGAGCATATCGTATCAAAGAAAATTACTAGTAGACATTAAAATACCAACCTAAATTTGTAATTAATTAATTATTAGGAACGTTGGTGGTCCAGTTGCCAGGTTGTGGATATTGTTACCGTTGCGGGTCAATCCTGGCCATATTAGCACAGAGCCGAAGCAGACGTTAGCAATGGGAAAACTAAGGCTGTGGAGGATGATAAAGTAATAGGAAATCTAATCCTATTGACATTAGGTCTGCGGTGACCTGGAGCTTGGTTGACGCGACGCGTGATCAAAATGCTGGCGTTTATTTGGCCCAACGCATACTAGCATTTCCATACAACGTGACATTTCGCAGCGCAGTAAAAAAAACATATTCAATATTTAATCATAATCAGCCGTATACCGGGTGTTTCTTTTACATTCAGGAAAACTCGGTCTGGTCAGCGGCTTTCTGCTTCCAGCCAGCCGTAAAAAAGCCAAGATAAGATATTAGGAAAACTTTCTTAGGTAGCTAAGGTATATCTTCACAATTCACATCCACCGAACCTTAGGATACACTGCAATTATTGATTCCCTGTTTCCACTCTATAACTCGTCTATGGCAACGGTTATTAGTTTAAATAAAATATTATAAATCAAAATTGAGTTCGCAAAATCATGTAAAACTCTCCAAACCCACAGTTACAACTTGTTTACCAATTTGAATGTCGATAAGTGATAAATTTGCACTGGTCAATGTTATCTCGGTTGTAAAGTACCTATATTTACTATATTATAACAACGTTATATAATAAAACGTTGTCATTGTCGCGCTATATAATATCTTTGGTTCGTTTCTCTGATAACATTAAAACTTGTCATATGACGTATGACGATGATCTTGATTCATTTTTGTTTTATTCATACGGGAATACTTACGTTTAATTAAATCGGATACTCCGACTATAGTTTCGATCACATCCGGTGACCTTTTTCAAAGAGTGAAAACAGAGCCCGACGCGCGTAATTAAACGTGAGTATTCCCGTATGAATAAAACAAAAATGTGTCAAAACCACGTCAGTTTTCATAATAAAATGATCTTGATTATTCTTAACTGTTACTACTTATACTTACTATTACCGGAGGACAGCCAGCAGCGACATTTCGGTAACGGTGGTGGGTTTTCTGCGATCCCCAAGCCGCCTGCCAAGCGTGGGGAGTACGGCACCCTTTAAGGGGGCGACCAATGCCAAAAGTAAGTAAAAGGTGTATTTTTAAACACATCGTTTAATGATAAAGAACGTAAATATTTACATTTAAAAAAATACTACAGGTAGGGGAAAACCCTATAGAAGCCGAGTAACTGAATAGAATTTTGGAAAATAATCTGGCTTAATAAAAAATAATATTAAAAATTACTAGCAAAAAAAACTGTTTTAATTCAAATGCTCTAAATTATCAGCGACAACACCACATTATTTTTTACGAATTACACAGCCAGACTAATGTTTTAGCAGAGTAACCGTTAACTTTTTTTATTTCATGCCTATATTTTGAGTAATTAAATAAAATCTCACCTAAATTGCTCAAAGCCATTAACGTCATTAATTATATCATGCGATTTTCGACTCTAAACTAATGCAAGACGCGCGGGTGAAATCTGATATTTTTCTGGCATTAGGTGCACTCTTAAGGGGGAGGCCTTCGTCCAGCAGTGGACGTCTTCTGGCTGACAATGGACTTATTATAAGTACTTAATATATGCAAAGAATTTTTTTTTGTTAAAATGCTACCTACGCCTTTATAGGACGATGTAGTCTCCATATTTTTAGGCGTGTGGCCTAATGTTTAATTTATGACAAATAACAGGCTTAGTGATGAATATAACCAAATACATTACACATACAAAATAAATTGTATTGGCTGACAAATCTCTGACAAATGAGCGTTTAAAGTTTTAGGTGGGGATAGAGAGGGGATGCTCTATCCCTCTCTCGCAAAGCACGTGTTAGTATAGCATTTGTATGCCGCGTCTGAGGCTTGACGTCATACCTCAGTATAGCGCGCTCTCTGTCTAGCTTGAAATTAAAACACTTAGAACTTATTTATTATTGAATTATTTTAAATTTTGTTTTCATTGATAGGCTCTATTGATGATCAGCTTTTTAATGAGGTAATAAAAAAATTGTAGTCATCATGCCTATTCACCAGTCATCATCTTCTTCATTTACGGCCAATAATGAAGTTAAGATCAAAGCTCATTTACTTAATAATTTTGTATATTTTTAATTACAACACCATACACGCGATCAATCATCTACTTGTAGGTAATAGAAAACTTTGTAAGAGTAAGTTTTTTTTTAAATACGAAATTTTACCGACATTTTGTAGGTAGGTACTGAAATGTAGGCCCGGAAAAATCCTGGATTCTACCTGCTTCTCTATCCTATTAGTATATTAACTTTTTATTATACAGGGTTAGTTCTAATCAGTTAGCATCCTTTTAAGGGCATATTCTGTACATCAAAACAAACAACTTTTACTATGGAGTCAACACAGAAATCGCAAAAAAAACAGCTGTTCCATAAATTTTGCCCAAGGTCGATGAACTTTTTGTACGGAACAGCTGATAATTTTTTCGCGATTTCAATGTTGGCCCCATAGTAAAAGTTTGTTTTAATGTACAGAATATGCCCTTAAAAGGATGCTACCTGATTAGAACTAACCCTGTATAAAAGTAGCAACATTATTCGCACCTTGCATTTTCGCCCCTGATTTCCCATTTTCTTTTCACTCGGGATAAAAAATGACGACGATATTTTGAACACACGGTGATATTTTAAAGATATACATAATATTTATTCAAGCTAACTAATCCTTAATATTTGCTACACACCTATGACCTCGGTCGGCGATAACTTTAAAATATAACAAAAGATTATGTGCGTAAACTGTAGAATCATAATGAAGTATTCGATGCTTTGAGAACTGATTGACGCAAACTAATTAATATTTAAAAATACCAGTTCACTTAGAAAACTAACAGCATCTCGTGGCTTCGCCGTTGCCTTTGGCGAGTTTTTACATTTGCCTGAGAAACTAACCTAACTTTTGGTTTTAGTTACTTTCTGCTTTTTTATTCTGAGTAGTCTAGGAGTAGGCGTAAGATGCAGCATTCTAAGCTAGAAAAAACCTAATGCTTACTCTGGATTTGTTTATTTGTCTTTACTTAAAACAACGCTTGTTAATTTTGACGTTAGTAAATTTTACGCACTTCAGTTTTATATTTTGCAAATGTTAAATGTCGTTTGCAAGTTAAGTAGTGTTTTAAGTATAGTATTATAAGTATTTTTTAAGTAAAACCCTTTATTCCTCATTTTATTTTCATCACTAGTGCTAAGTAAGTGCTCTGCGCAACAGAAGGAAAGTCCGAGACCTAACATTTCTTTATAAAGTATTTCACAATATCCTCCATTTTGGATAATATTTTACTATACGTGCCCTGCTATTACCCACGTCATAGAATCTCAAATATTCTTCATGTTGCATATGCCAAAACTAACTTAGCCTCTAACTCTCCTCTACTAAGAATATGTCGTTTGTACAATGAATTCAATGCATCCTTGAGAGATCTTGATATATTTCATGACTCTTTAATTGTGTTCAAATATATACTTACAAAGTATTTAAATGGAAACGACGCAAATCGATAACGTTCTGACCTCTTCTGTCATCATTTTTTTTTAAATTGTTTCAGTTTTGTAATAATAAATAAATAAAATCAATGTCAAGTTATATTGTCTAATAATAAGTAGGTGTATAGTTTTTCGTTAACTTTATAGTTACTGCACTACTAATAATAATATGGTATATAATATTATATTAGGCCTTTTCAGATATAATAATGTTATTCTGTATAGAGCAGTAGGTATGTGCTGCACTGCGCAGTGCATGTATGTCCTTTGTATTTTTATTCTCAACTATTCTTATATACAAGTCTTTGAATGCTGTAAACACCTGTTAAGGGTATACATATCAGAACTTTTTAGTGATGCAGATGTTACTATAGAAATTATTTAATATGTGTACTGTTGGTGTTTCTATATAAATAAATAAATAAAAGTAATTGCGGGCGGAAAATATCACAAACTGTCCCATGTCACAAAATACCATTGAGTTTACTTTTTTCTTTTCTTCGGTCATGCATGTCCTCGGACGAAGGATTTCCCTCTTGGACTAACGCTCTCCTCCTCCCCTCCTCCTTTTCCCTCTTCGGTCATGACTGTAGGACGTATAGGTCCGTACCATGTTAAAAAAAAATACTCTGTGAAATGAAGTTAACAACTATGTAAAACCTCTGTGGTGTGAAATTGGTGCTTTACTCATTTTCAAACTGTTCAAACGTTGGAGGATTTAGCTCTCTCTCCCTCTTCAAACACAACTCATAATTTTCACTGCCTAAACTGATTTTTCTGATTTAGCTCTCTCTCTCTCTTCAAACACAACTCATAATTTTCACTGCCTAAACTGATTTTTCTCAAGTATTTTTTTGTCTTACCTTACACTGGTGATGAAAAGTAGATTATTTACACACGCAAGTAGACGATCTTTTACACCCTCAAACTATAAGCGCCCTCTTCGCTACGCTCGTCGGGCTCTAAAATATCTCGTGTGTAACAGCGACAATGATAAAATGAATTGACGGGAAATAAGCGCACGGATTTTGAAGACTATATATTGAGCGCCAGCTCTCTACTCGCGTCCCCGATCCGACCAGTCCTTGCAACAGGAAGTATTCCGTTTTTGGTATAGGTGCCGGTTACCAGAGGCACACAAACACACACCGACCTCGCCGGTGAGGTCGAGGACTCCTGAGATCTGTCAGAAGATCGGTTAGATTCTCTCCAGATAGTCAACCAGATCAACCTACTAGGGCCCCAGGGCACACCCCTTCTGGGGTGCCAGGGCAAGTCTAACCCCACTCCCGGCGACGGCCAAGCCGAGGTTTGTACCGTCTGTGCCCTTGAGCTAGTCCTATAACCTAAACTAGGCCTAGCGCCATTAGCGCTTGCCTAAAGTCCAGTGACGCTGTAGAGGCCATCTGAGGCCAACAGCATCAGTCATTCAAAAAAAAACTACTCGCGTCAGTCATACTCTGTCTTTGCGACATGCGAACCGTACGATACGACACTACAAACTTCTAATACATGTTCATGTGTTATCTTTTTCTCATGCAGTAATTAGATTCGCTAAGTATCTCTATTTTCTGGCAAATGTAATATGCATACTTTTAGCTAGCTATGCTTGATTGTGTTGACTTGTTCATTTTGAACCATTTGCAAGCGCTGGGCCCGTCCATTCCAATAACACCGTCGCTGGTGTGTAAAGATCACCCACATCCCTTGTGTAACGTGTAACAATCTACTATTGAATTTCGATCTTTCAGGGATTTCATGACAGACTTCATGATGATAACTTAGAATTTCAACCTACACATACCTAATATACGTACATTCGCCATTGTGTTACGGGCGAAAACACACTTAATTTCGCATTTAAATATATCCGCAAATAATTTCCATGCGCGCCGCGACGCGCACATCGCGACGTTGTTGAAAAACATACAGATCACGACGTATTGTTTGTCTTGTGGAAATCTATAAACATCGCGTACTCTTGACCGTACTTGTCTCAGCTGCCACAAACTGAACCTTAACACAACGGAATAAGGTTCTAGATAAATGGAGGACGTATTCTAGATTGAGGAATTATGCAAAGGAGCCATACAGGTATTGCCTGTTTATCAAAACGCCGTAAATAAATAGGTTTGAGGACTTCTTTGTTTTGATTACTAGATTTTTTTACAGGAATTTCACTTATTGCTTGACTTTCCATGAATGAGGTAAGTAAATACTTTTAGGGTGTAAGTAGATATATATCAATACTTACATAACTTCATAAAAAAATAATTTTAATTTATTATCTTCAGTTGTCGTTATACTATATTCATTACATTTTTCTAAGTTAAATAATAATAACATATATTAGGTAGGTACTTTTTCTTATAATTACCTAGGAACATCCAAAGAACAGGAATGACAATAGAATCGTTATTTTTCAGACATCGTTTATCGATCTTTCACTCGTTACAAAAGTGATTTAAAATAAAGAGGTGGCTGTAGTTTCTCATTTTGTATTTAAATTTTGAAATGTTCCCATTTGTGTATTCTATCTTGGTCACCTATCTCATGGAGTTTATACAGGTTGACATTAAATCATGGGTATTATATTAGAGGACCATTCAACTCATTCGACATAATGAGTAACTTGTCCCATTAAACCAACCCTGAAAACGTGAAAAAAGTTAGCTGCTACATATATTTTTCGTTATTAAAAGCATTCTTTGTATGGGACAGCCGACATTTTTCGCGTTTTCAGGGTTGGTTTCATGGGGCATGTTGTTCATTATGATGAGTTGAATGAGATAATGCCCATGAATTCAATGCAAAGATTACGAAGGATGCGCCATTGCGTAATAAAATAACGTTTGAAAATGACCCCCGCGCCGTCATGTTTAAGAGTTGCACTGGAGTGCGAAAGAAGATAGCACTTTTATGAGAGCAAAAGGGATAGCGCGCGTCTCGCTTAATGAGCGCAGACAGGCGAGACAGTCCTTAGGGCCGTCTTCACGGGGCCATTTTAGGGCGCGATATGACATATGTCCCTCCTTATATATAATTATAATATCATTGATTCAATGTCAGCCCGTATAATAAATCTCATTCAGTCTGTACTACCGCGGTATAAAATGTATATTCGTCTATGTATTTATTTTTACCTGTCACCAGAGGTCTGGGTCCCACTTTTTGGAGGTAGGTAGGTTTGTAGGTATTGGTATTAGAAAATTTATTTTTTCGCTCATGTAATTATGGTTTAATAATTGGATATAGGTATTATATTATATATTACTTAATAGATTATGAATGCTGTATATTGAGTTACATCGGAAAGACTTAATTATGTATCTAGTCTATATAGTTATATCAAGGTTTATACCACGTTTTTAATAAGTTTTAATTGCCTAATTATTTCATGCAATCTTCTCGTTTTGGGCAATCTGTTAGATGTATTAAACAAACAAAATAATGAGAGCTCCAATTCTATGAAAACGGAGAATGTTTGAAGATAAGAATGAGTAAGTATCATTGGAAAGATAATTTTCAGGAAAAGGAAATTAAAATTACTGGTATAGAACAGGAGTTCATGTAAACTCAATTCAGTGAAAATAAACTTTTCCTAAGAAACAGATAAGAATTGAGAACCAATTGTTTTTTTATGTAATGACTTCTGTTGTTGGCCTCAGATGGCCTCTACAGCGGACTTTAGGCAAGCGCAAGTGGCGCTAGGCCTAGTTTAGGTTATATGCGACTAGCTCAAGGGCACGTCAGACGGTACGAACCTCGGCTAGGCCGTCGCCGGGAGTGGGGTCAGACTTGCCCTGGCACCCCAGAAGGGGTGTGCCCTGGGGCCCTAGTAGGTTGATATGGGTGACTATTTAGAGATAACCTAGCGGATCTTCTTATTCTTCTTCTTCTTCTGGGGAGTCCACGACCTCGCCGGCGAGGTCAGTGTGTGTTTGTGTGGCTTTGGTAACCGGCGCCTATACCAAAAACGGAATACTTCCTGTTGCTACGTTTGCGAATCATATACTTACAATAGGTACCTGATTGTGGCGTGCTCTTTAAATGGTCTATTCCACATAGGTCAGTAGGTAATGAACTTGTAATTTATAAATGACTTATCGCTTATTTTTTTTATCGTCGTTGTGTCGTAGGTTCGTAGTGTCGTGCTGACTTGACTATGACTATACGCCAACAATAGGCATGTGGCCTAATGTTTAATTTATGACATATAACAAGCTTAGTGATGAATATAACTAAATACATTACACATACTGAAAATATTAATTGGATTGGCTGATAAATCTCTCAGATATGAGCGTTTAAAGTTTTAGGTGGGGATAGAAAGGGGATGCTCTATCCCTTTCTCGCAAAGCACGTGTTAGTACAGCATTTGTATGCCGCGCCTGAGGCTTGACGTCATAGGTCAGTATAGCGCACTCTCTGTCTAGCTTGAAATTAAAATACTTAGAACTTATTTATTTTTGAATTATTTTAAATTTTGTTTTCGTTGATAGGCTCTATTGATAATCAGCTTTTTATGAGGTAATAAAAAATTAGTAGTCATCATGCCTATTATAAAATCGAATACCTAGCAAGTTTCCTTTTTCAATAATATCTCAGGGTGACGAGCGAGGTGCAGTGCAGGCGTGACGCTTACCAACAGGCGAATGTCTTGCTCGTGTCGTCACTTAATTGTATTAAAAATAAATAGGTAAAGAAAATAAAATAATGGCCGTCTGCTATGGATAAATCTGTCCTTAAAAACATTAATAAGGACTTAAAGTAATGGAATAGTAAGAAAATTAGAAAACCTGTTGTAGGTGCGTAGTATTAAGCAATGAAATATATTTCAATCTGTATTTACCACTATTTTATGTATAATTACACCATTGAGCTATAATAACAATAGTCACAAACGTGCAAAAAAAAAACTCCGCGCCAATAGTCGGCGCACGCCATGCAGTGCGCCGACTTTTTGAACGACTAGAACTACGATAAGACACAAGCGCTCAAGCATACATTGAACACTATACAAGCGACATGACGTCTAAATTCGTTCAATTGTGAACTATATAATGCACATATAGGTATGTACAACGGCACTCGGACGATTTTTGACTGTTTTCACTTAGAGATTGTGACTCTTTAGATATTAGCTCAATGACTTACACCTTAAATGTATGATGACGTTTACTGAAGAAGATTTTACTTTATAACTCCATATTCACTGATCAATCCCAATCTGATTGGTCCCTTAATATATCAATGTTCTTATAATTATATACACTACGAGTATATAGTATTACAGGTTAAGGCAACCTGGACCCTTTAGGGAATTATAGTATACATAATTACTGACTGATTTGGCTATAGTAGGTATCCAAAACCTTACCTTTTTTGAGTAATTGTACTTTTTAGGTTTGTATAACAAATGCCGATTTTATGTTCACATACTTTTTTTTGTCTAATTTGAACATCATTTTTTATGTATTTTGCATAGTAGATAAGTTATTTTATAATAATCATTCCCAAAATCCAACGTAACTAAACAAAATGGGTCGGAGTAGAGAATTTACTGCTGAAAAAACAAATTAATACCAAGAAAAAAAAATAAAAAAAAAATATCAGTGGCATTTTTTTAGTAAATGTACTTAAAAATATTTGCATTTAAAATCCATAGTGGAAATCAAAATAAGTTGTTACTATACGGGTAGAATTTATGTCTAGAATGCAAAATAAAACAACAAGGCTTTGGATAGCTCCCATAGTCAAATCAGTCAGTAATGATGTATACTATAACCCCCTAAAGGATATAGGCCGACTTAACCTATAACCCTGTATATATAATTACAATAAAATATTAATTTGTCTTATCCCAACTAATATTCCTTCATTAATCCCTTAATTTAAAAAAAGCCACTTCAAATTATTAAGGGATTACCTTAATTAAAACATTTCTAAAGTTGACAAACCTATTTTTTTAAATTCTTTATTTAATTTGACAAACCTAATTTTACTTCTGTAAAATAATTTGAAGTGGCGTTTTAAGTGAGGCCGGATGTGTGTTTGTTTTATATTTTTCAGACAATACCGAAGCAGGAGCAGCAAATCGACTTTTGGCATGTTTAGCGGGTGAAACCGTGAGACAGCTGGTAAAAATATGTCTAGCTCTTGGGTTGTGATCTGTAATTATTTAAAGCTGTGAAGTACGAGTAACTGTTCAAACACGGCAATTATATGGGTGCTCGTGTATCGCTCTTATCAGTGTAATATGTGTATGATACGGATCGATACGAGCTTACCCATTGGCCAACGTCACGCACTCCGACTGTAGATTTTTGATAACATTTTAGGAAAACAATGTCCGTCCGACAGCGACGCTGTCACTGCGACCTCGAATATTTATCGGTCGTTGTCGTGTCTCGTTTACGGAGGTTTTCGCTTCATATTGTTTATCTCATATCATATACATTAACTTGACCTCTAGGACACGCCATTGCATTTTCCTCGCTAAATGTCTTGTAGAACATTTTAGCGCGTGGGTTGTCTTCCGTTTGTGTTTCACCGCCCGTCGACCTGTGACATTTTCCCACTAGGATAAAAATATATTAGGCTTGTATCGGAAAAAAACGGGTTAAATATTGCGGGGTTCTAGAGCTTCAAATGTCAGGTTAACATTTCGCACGTACCTGCGCTCCCGTTTATTTAAATATAATGGAGCCTTGAGCTATCATCTCTATTAAAAGCATCGATTTAACGAGCGGAATGAGATGGTAGTCCGCTTTACGTGTACCTACTGAGAATATATGGGTCGGATATCGCAGGCGCGCTCCGTCGCGTGCTAACTGGCTCTCTGAAGTCTGAGTAGCTCCGCTCGCTCCGCGCGGTAATGAATTCACTAAAGGTGTAACGCCACGCTTCGATAAACAGTTTTTGCTATTACCCGACGTCATCAGTTCGCGAGTATATGGCAGGTAAACCGATTGCGACACTCGGCCTTGTATGAGAAACTTTTGAACTCCTACTCATGTGTCTTAGCTCGAGTCGGATGACCTGAATCTTAGCTCGCCTTTTCGTCACCCGATTAATCGTTCTAAAAAACTATCGGATGTCTTTTTCTTGACAGTGATGTTACGTAACTTTGACCGATGGTCGTCTAAACCGTTATTTCAGAGGCATGAGGCCATTGCACTGTGTAGATTTCCGAAAATCGGATTGCAAAAGTGGAGACATTGTGAGCAGTGCGGGAGCCGTTGTCGCGGAGTGGCGGCCTGCTCGGCTCGGCACGGGCCGCGGGCGGAAGTTACGGTGAACGGTGCCTCGGTGGCCTTGGCAGATCGGCCGCTGCGCGCCGAAGGTGAAAGTCTTGACAGCCCGCAATTATTGAACCTCGACCCGCCATCCTCCTAAATTCGGGTTACGATACACAGTCTTGCAGTCTCGTGTACTGCTTCTGCTGCACTCCCGGCTTCCGCATTCTTGGATACATTAAAGATCAAATTGGTCCACTTGGGAAATCTTTAGAAGAGATAAGGATAATGCTAATAAATTCACTCTTTAGCTATGGTAATGCGTGTACGATAAACCAGTTTAACTACCAGCCGAAATGAGGTCGTCAACTTGTCGCCTAAGATTTTTATTTCAACGCACTGGTCGTCACATATAAAAATTATAGTTGGCTCCTAAAATTGAGCTTAGGTACTAGGAAGTAAACGTGGAAATAGACAAAGTAATTATTTTTGGGAGTTTTATTTATAACAAGCATCATTCAATAGCACCTTCGCGCATGATTGGATAAGGCGATCCGAGGGTCGACCCAACATCTGCCTGGTCGTCACCGCTTGGCTCCCATTCAAATTTAAATGTATTCTACCGAGTGAATCGTTGAATAGACTTCAAGACGCTGCGGAATTGTACATTTCTCTGTTTTAGTTGTATCACCAACATAAACTTTATTCGCATCAACAAGCTTTCCAATTGTCAACTGTTTACTAGCAAATGCTTTTATCACGAGATGATACTTGTCTTTAATAATGTTTCTTTGTTTTACATTTGCCAAATCAATACATACGATTTATATAGGATAAATCACGGTGTGAAATTGCCAATAGTTTACGTCATGTCTATTAATAACTAGGAATTAGTAAAATCCAAAAAAATACTTTCTCTGATAATTTAAGATATCGATTTATGAATTTGATAGAATGGTGAGGTAAAAATTGTAAGAAGAACACTTGGTTACGATTGAATAGTTTTGTACTAGACTAGCCTTGAATGTTTAAATTGTGCTGCAACTTGTATCGTGTTACAAAAGAGTTTTAAATAATAGGTATTCAAGATTAAGTTCCAGAGAGGAAGGCAAATTACCTCAATGGACAATAAGAATAACATCATAATTAATACAGTTCGCAACTAATCATAATGACTGTTATTGCTGTGAACGCACTGATAACCAATTAAATTCTCTAGATAATAGCAGCGAGCGCCTCGGAAATTGCAGACTAGACGTCGACAAGCTTGGAGGCGCTAGTCGTAATTGGCCCATGATATTCAAAAAGGTCACCAGTGACACCCCATAAATAAAAATTATCAAAAGGCACACGGATTACGGTGTGGATAATGAGGTATCCTTGGTAAGGGGGAGAGCGGTACCGTAGGGCCGCGACGCCGCACGTCCGTCGCCCGCCTGCGCCCTCTGTGTATCACCAGAACTTGAGTACGGGATGGAGCACGAATACAGTTTGGCGAGCGAGCGCGGCACCAACACACGTCTCGATCGCGACTCGCTCTCGATTACTTATGTAGTAGCGGCGCGCTGTTTGGACAAGTGCTAAGTTGACCGTTTCATGTGATACATACCCGCTGTGGTTGGCATTATGTTTAATTTGACCATTCGGTTATTTATTTGTTACGGATCGTATTACTGTTTCTAATTTTTCTGTGGAATCTTGTTTTGAGTGACGTTCTTTGTTGGAGTTGACTTTAATTGATAAGGTAATTAGTTGTTTTATGCTTAAATGTTTATTTTTATTTTAATGCAAACGAAGATTGACTTTCTGCTTTCGATTTAATTTGAATTCAACTACGGTAGTGCATGCTTCGTGAACAAAGAAACCTTACAAATAATAAAGTAGGCTCCAGTGAATTCATATAGTTTGCTGCTTGCTTGCATAATCTGTTTATTGCTTTGTTTTCAAATTATTTGCAGTAAAGTAATTACTTGCCTCTTACTTCATGTAACCATCTTTATTCTTTGACTTGGTAACCAATCACGTCTATTGCGAAAGTTGTTAAGTTTCAAAATATTATAAGCATGTCAAAACTTATAAAATACTACACAATAATTTTAAAAAAATACTTCAATTCAATTAGCGCTGTAAAATATTTCATGCTCTGTAATATTTGTAGTCTTGACAAGAATACTAATTGTAAGTGCCTACCTACTTAAAATATGTACGTAAAAATAATTTGAAGCTGTAATGCAATGGGATATGTCACTTTTAGTTCTGGTATCGCTGGACGCAATTGTTAGTGAGCTCTAATTAGGAGAACTACTCGGCTTGCCACCGCTCGAACGCTCATCGCAAAGAGTTCGTAAAAGAAATGTCATCGCATGCGCTCATTATTTTATTTTGTAATCTCCACGTTTTTCAATTTCTACCTGACCAAGCCCTTTTGTCGATGCGCCGTATGCTATTGCTTGCTCTCTCACACCCATATGGGTATTAAATTGGAATGGAAAGCTTAGAGTGGGATCAAACGTTTTATTAGTCATTAGGTGTTTTGTTTTAAAACACTGTCTTTTAATCTGTTGAACTCGTTCCTGAAAAATCATTAGTAATTGGATTAAGTTTTTCGTCTAGCATTCCCCCTCCCTTGTCTTTGTCTGATGAAAAGGGCGTTCCGACGTTGACACGAATGTTTGGCTTTATCGTTGTAAAGAAGTGGGTACATTTATGTTAATAGCTCTCTTTATGAGAAACATACTCTTGATACTTTTCCTTCCACTTTTAGTGAGTAGGTATAATGGAAACATTTCTTGATTAGGATTCCTGGGTAGATTTTATTTACGTATAGGGCGTTACTATACGTCACTATCACTAGTTTATAGAGTGACTACAACGTCATAAAAATCTACTTGCCTAAATGTTTACGCATTAGAAATTGGTATTTATATCGCTTTTGATTTGATATATACAACCACAGATTGCCGAATTAATACCATGTATAATGTAAAATCAATTTCATATCCCTTTTGAGGCAAAACATGATTTTGTACTTCAGCGTTTGGGGAGCCTTTTATATGCGCAAGTAGCTCTTCGTTTCTCGTTTAGTAGACGTTCAGGGAAAACCCATTTAGTTTTAATTGAAATTGGAATAAGGAGGTTTAGTCATTCGTTTTCGTGAAGTGTAGTTTGAAAGCATAGACTTGAGTTACAAAGAAGATAGAAGATGATTCTAATTTTAGATTTTCGTAATTTTTAAGAGATCAAACTTAGAAAAGCTTTCTGCGATCAAATTTAGATCAAGTTTGATCGCTTAAAACTAGGCGTAGTAGTCATGAGCAACCATTAACTCTTACCATCGCGAGAGTGTCTTGTTCGTCTCATTGATTAACATTATAAAAAATCATTATTTGATTTTAAATGTTAAGATATGAATTGTCATAATCAGTTTAATTTGAAAATGGACAGTAAAAACACTGACTGCGAGTAGGTATGTGACGAGTCTGGCACATCTCTATTTGTCTCTTTCATTTCAGTCAGACTTTTAGACAAAAACTACGTTACACAAAATTGCCAACTATATTTGTGGTGCCCTTTTGACTAATACTTGATACGAACTTTTGCAAAATATTGTACCTATTTAAAGCGTGGGCTGGTGTGGGTGATTCTGATTAAACTTTTGAAGCAAGTATTTAAAAGTCATTTGCCTTTGAAGTCACCCACAGAATATTCCAAGTCATCCCAATATCGGAGTCGCTTGCGTAAAGGTTAGATTTGCAACTCTTTTACACGAGTGACGTGTCACTTTAAAACGAAGTAAACTGACTTTGATTGTCGTCTGTTCGTTACATCTCCGCGATTTCATAATACCTATAATCATGATGAAAATTAAAGAGGAATAACACCCTTCGGCGGTGTACGAAACCGGAGCTTCGTAACCAGTGCGATCGATGCACTAATAAATAAAAATAAACGTATATTACTGCTGGACACCACTCAGCGCCATCTAGCTAACTAAGCAAAGCTAAATAAGGGTGCCAGATAAATTATTCTAACACATTATACTTTTTAGGAAAGAATGAACCTTTCACAAAGATGGTCGCATCTTTCATCATCAATTAGATGTTTCAAATGAACAATTTGGATAAACTTGGGCAATCTCGACTAAAACTGTAGGGGGAGTGTCGGAGTGTATCTAGTATCTACATAATGAAGTTTAGTGTCAAGTGTGGGAAACGTGCCAAGAGTCTTCCTAGTTTTGTTGGAGCTTAATAAAGTTTGAAGATATTTTATGTTTTGCCAGTGATTGTCAGTTAATACTACCGCAACTTATCAGTGCCGGTTTCCGTGATATACTTTAAACATCTTGTGGATAATGCTAATTCTCAGCGTATTTCTGCATCTGAATATTGATAATAGTAACTACTTAAGCTATTAGAACTGGTTTGTATCCAAAATACTGCCAAAACTTTTCTTCTAAAATCAGAACGTTTGTCGTTTTGATCTCTCGGTGTAACATCACTTGTACCTTTTCTTTTATTTCGTAAATAAAATGGGGTTTTTTAGCCTTCCCCTGCCTCTTTTTTGATCTGTTTTTGCAGTTTTTTTGATCTTAGGTATTTTTCTCATCATATCGCTTGAATTATCGTTAGTATAATTCATTTTTTTTTAATAGGCATAAGCCTTTATTAACTACAACAAACTACAATGACTACTTAGCCTACTACACAACAAAAAACAAAAGGATTGTATCCAGACCGATGAAAGTCTAGAGACAATCCAAATGCTCAAACCCACTACCAGTCGGCAGCGTACCCAGCATGCTGGCGGCATTGCCACGCTGGATGGCAATGCTTATGCGTTGAGCCAAATTAATAATAATAATAATAATAGTATAATTCATATCACACAAATTGTTTACTTACTATATAGGTACATTGCATATTTCTTTCATTATTTTTATTTCCATTATTTTCTTAATTTAAAAAACACCTGTATACCATTAATATTTCAATATACACAGATTAACATTAATATTTCAATGTTATAGTTTAAATATTTTGGCGTAACCCGCTGTCAACAACACCATTATCGTCCATAGTATTTACCTAATCCAGTTACCTACTAATTAAAATCCTTTCTCTTGCTATTGTCTTCTCCTGTACTGCACTAACCTGTCCTGTACTGTTAAGGAGAAGGATAAAGTTAAAAGAAAGGAGGAGTCAAGCAATGTGACTTATAGAGTACTAGCATTAAAGAACGATAACACCAGCTCTAAGCACACGAAGCTAATTCGTCTAAACGCTAAAGATCCAATATTAAACGAACAAATAACGTATAAATAAATAAATGAAGTATCGCATACACTGTCAATAACTTTAAAAGTGCGTCAGCTGCGGAGCTATTATGCATAATTTATTCGCTATGAACATCGTCCATTGTCTGGCCTGTATGGGCTGTCATAAACGCGGTGGTATATAGCCAGCGATGTAAACCAGCTGCTGATTTCTACTCGCCTCAGATAGATTACGTGGTGTTAGAGTATCTCGGGGGAACGGCACGGTTGTTTACATGATATTGGTTGGGAAAATTATGTGAATGGAATAAACGCGCTGCAGGTATTATGATTGTATGAACAATCAGTCCACGCTTTACGAATAATTAAATTTTACATTAGGATCGAATATTTTAAAGGCGGCCAATCAATGGCATCGTTTATTGATGCAGTAGCTGCGTTCTCCTTTTTCTGGTTGAGAAGCTGATTGTTTGATCACAGATCATCTGAGTCACGCAATGGTTGTAAGCATAATTCTTAGCCTGAGGAGAGAACTAACCTGATATACTGAGCAACCCTTACAATATTGCCCTATCCCTTCCCTTTGATTGTAAGTTTCCTTCACTAATCCAGTTTCTTTGTTTTATTCTATTCTGTAGCGTTACTGAGGCAAGTAAGGACGAAAACATTACAATCTTCTATAATATTATTGTAAAAATAATTTAAAGGGTAGTATAATGTGATTTCAGTTCATAATGCCATTAAAAATAATCATTTAGGCCCTTATTAAGTTGAATCTTGCGTAATTAAGTAATTTTTCAAATACACAGGAAAGAAAAATCTAAGTTCAAATTTTCATCCATTAGATATCGTGAAAGGGCTTTCGTCCATTTGTAGATTTTGTAAATGACTGTCTGGTAATAAATGAGTTTCAGTCAGTACTACGTTCAATTCCAGACAGTCATTAATCCCAGTTTCTGACCTAGAACCAGTTGCCACTTCTATACCGTCAACAGATGAAGAGATAACTTACATTATTATGTTATAAACGTAGAATCATAGATTTAAATGTGAGCAAGTACATACATGCTGCTACAATAACGAAGGTTTTTTTCTTATATCAAAGTCTTAGTCTACGTCTTCTTGTTTTCAGAAGTAGAGAGACCTAGACCGACTTCATTATCACTCCCTCGCTCTTGGCTCTCTCTACAATCTAAAGAAAAATTTACATAAAATTATGAAGAAGTATAACTTACACCCTTTTGTGAAAATATATACCCATGACTTAAGTAGCGACTTTCAGGTCTATGATTTGGCAGAATTTGTGTAAATAGTAAATACACCTATGACAACTTTTTTACAATCTGTAGACCTATTTGTGACCTACCTCCCTAACTACTATTATTCAATTTACTAATGGTTGTATGAAACATTTTCAAAAGTTACCTAGTTTCATTTATAATAATAATATTATTATATAAGAAGATGGGTGGGGGTACGAGTGTTTTATAGTGTTTTTTTAAGAGTTTTATTTATCCGTCGGACTAACGAGAGCGACACAGGGAAATATACTTCATCTCTTTCAATCTCTTTGGTCATAATTATAGCGCGGAGATTTTATGTATGCAAACCAAAATCAATTTATTATGCGCTTTAGTGACGATTATTTAGAAACGCCAAAAAACTTAAACGAAAATTGAGGAAAAGATCAAGTTCCTCAGACTCTGAAAGATGCAATAAGCTTCTGATTGGGATAGAGAAAATCATGACAATAGATTGACCTGAAAGTACCTTCCTGGTTCTGATTCTGATCATAGATTCAGGACTAGGACTAAAATTATATGACATAAAGTTTAAAAAGTTAAGCAATTACGTTAAATTATTAAGGCGATGACGCAACAGAAAGGAAAGCGGCCGTACTTAGGGAGTCTTCATCTCTGTCTATTTATAAATATCGGTATCTACATTGTCTGTCGCAATCAAGGATCGACGCGACCGAATATCTGACTAGAAATAGTTGTTTATGACCAACGGACGCATCAAACTTTTGTCTTTAATTACTCATTCATTTATAGTGCAGATAATTATAAAATTACTCTTTTATTCGTAATCGATAGATAATTTATCAATGCTAAATAATCTATTCCGTATAGAATCTGTTTTTTTTAATAACTTACTATTGGTGCAACGTGGTCGGAGAACTAGTGCTCCGTCAACCTTTCGCGCACGGGGAGTGTCACGAACAAGAACGAGTTAAAGCATGTTTAGCCAAAAGGTTTAAAATAAGATCATTAGACATGATTAGACAATAGGTCTATCCATGTTACTTCCAAAAACCAACAGAAATTAGTCAAGTGATTAGCACATTTTTCGACGAACTAATTATCACCATGGATTTACTATTATACGATTAGATATAATGCCAGGTTATGTAAAAATAAATGACCTACTATCTACTAAACTAAAACCATAACTCTATGGAAACTGATTATCTTTTAGTGATAAAAGCAGGAGTTCTGAAAGAGTAGGCGCAAGACTGATCTATACTCTTGCTTGTCTATTGTCTATGATAGTAGTAGATTTTTTTAATATTTAGTTGCAGTCACTTTGTCACCTTCTCAGCAATTAAGGGCAGCTAGGCAATAAAAGTGAAAGTCGGAAGGAATCGTTAAAATCATATTCGGTGACGATTCTATTGTGTCTTATGAAACAAAACAACGTATTATTATGATTGACAATCTTCCAATATATTTTTTGATACACGAATCCCTGTTTTCATTTGATACTTGCTAAAATATGAAAAAGAATCTCAATTTCAATTAAAAAGCAGACGAAACCACGGAACTCGGCTAGATCTGTAGATATTATATTAATCCCTAGTTAATTTTGTTTAAGATTTTAATCTACATGTTTACATTACAACAAAAGTGCTCGGCTATTTTATATAATTCTTCGTAAAATTCCTAATTCGTAATAAAATGTCTCATAATGATTTTAAGAGGTATTCCTTGAGCACCTTAGTTTCTTAAGTGTGTGGTAAACATTATTGTAATAATTCGTATAATATAATTCAGAGTTATGCTAAGAGTAAAGTTTAGCAGGTACCTAGGTTCTTTATTTATCGCTGGGTAAACAAAAAATGGGGCCATGTTATCATAGCAGGCACAAATATTCATTTCGAAATGCACCGAGCGGTCTGCATCTAATTTGTTCCGTACAAAAGGAGTTTTAACTTTTCTCTTGAGCTCTTGGAATTTACACTTACCATTTTTGTGAAAGAATGTAACATACCTAAGCTACGATGCGTTGAGTCTGAATGTAGAGTAGGCAAAATGTCGCAGTGCAGACATAGCAGCAATCAAGCTATATTTATAATTAATTATGGACTGAACAAAGAAAACAATTTTAAACGGAATGCTTAGTACGAGAGCCCGACTCGGTCTTGGCCGTTTTATCATAAGTTCGTATCAATAACATTATTATGAAATGTACTTTTTGTCTTTAGCTGAATGGTAAAAAAATGCGTGGACGCAGACTTTATGTATAAATATTAATTTAATCAATATTAGTAATAGAAACAACGATCTCTATGTCATATCGTCATATGTGTAGATAAATAGAAAATTAACTTCAAAATTCATGATCTCGACAAGTTAAAAGTTCAACTCGATTGTAAATTTGATTTAGCCCCATTTTCCGCATTAATGGAGCTTCTAACTATATTTGCTCAAACTTTCCAGATATTTAAACAGTTTGTAGTAACCTTTAACACATGAAAAAGGCTATGCTTTTTTAACCGTAATAACGTAAGCGTAGTTGTAAGAAAAGAACATGCTAATGCTTAGCCGTCACTATCATAGATGTCAAAAGAAAAGATGGACAAAAAAGGTCCCCCAAAATAGGTGGCATTCTTGAAACATATCAGCGGGCGCCGCGTGTGAGACAGAGAAAAGAAAGTGCAGGTAGGCAGTTGTCCGCGTGGAGTGGGATTTATTAGGTCGTAACTGGTGCGGTGGCGGGGTCGGTACGCGGCAACGGTGCGCTGCCAGCTGCCATTCCAACTGCGGCATAACTCACCATTAAGGACAATCATTTCTTGTTGAAAAAACTTATTGACATGGATGTAAATTATAAAACAATTCAAACCAACAAAGAACAAGCAGTTGAATTGTTTCTTGACTTACGTCGCACATATTATACAATACCAACAAGTACGCAATACCAACTAACGAAGAGAAAATAAGGGCGTAAGTTTGTAAAGCTTTAAAGATTATTGACAATAAAATAAAGCTAATCATTTTGGTGTAAATGCTGAATAAGTGAAGAAAGTACAGAAAACTATCGATACAATTATTAAAAACAATGGTGATTAAATACCACAAAAGACAATATTTATTGATAATAATGTGTGTAGTGATTATAGATAAGACATTTGTAAAGAACGTATACACACCATGAAACTGGTATAATACTAATTTAATGAAATAGAAAAACGAGATCGCCACGAAAACGATGCATAAAAAAATAAAACATCGCTCACTCCGCAGACTGTGTCGTCGCGCTATAAAAAGTAAAAAGCCGCGCGGTTCAAAGTATTCTAAATGAGGTTTTGTTTCTAACGTTCATCCGTTCATTCGGAATCAATTAAAATTCGTGTCTTCATTTGGAAAACCATTGTAATTTTGATATACCTACCACTCAAAAGTTCTAATATTTACACATGAATGTGCCAAATAATAATCATTATATGTAGTAGATTAAAATAACTTAAAATTAAAATAATTAGTTAATCAATGGAATCAAAATATTTTTAAATCATAATGTATTTTCCATAAACTTTGTATAAGTAGGTAATTTGGTACCGTAGAGGTAGAACTAAACAAAGCGGCAGCAAAAACTTGTTACATAACTGAGTAAAGATTTAAACTTGTTTGCTCTTAAACATTTTCGTTTTAAATATTCCATAGCTTAGTATTCTGAATATTATGTTCTCTGTTATGCGCTTCCAAATCCAAGTCCAAGAAAAGGGTAGTTAATATTCCTAATTTTTTTTAATTTGGGTTTCCCATGTCCTGACGGCAGGCTACAAGGCTGCCGGATTACGATTACGACATTTACAACTCCAGTGCAACCTGGCATAAACATTTTACTTCTATCGCCTAGCAATTTTATGAATCCTTGTCTAATATTACTAAAGACATATACAATATCGGTTAGAAGACGTAATAAGCTATCCATAGAAGTAATAAAACTTCAATGTAGTAGAATGGTGAATATCGACATAATTTTATCATGACTGAGGTAGGTACGTATTTAAACAGAGTGCTCCCGATTCAAAGCGAAGCAAGAAGCTATTTTCGAACAAAAACACGTAGCTTGTAACGTCTTTTCGATAATAAGATTGTGAAGAAACGTGTTTCATTCTGGATAAGGTCCAGTTTTCATTAGTTGTATACAGCACAGGATTTTGTGTATTATTAAAATGATTAATGTCTCTTCTACCTTTGTGACTATATAGGTACTTGTAGCTGCTTTTAATGAAGTTTAAAAGGTTTTATGTAACAAAGCTTTATTATAATTTCGTTTCCTTTTGGTACCAGATTCTCCATCCCGTTTTTAGACTTACTGTTAGTCATTCATCTATAGACTCACAATTATTGTGTCTTAGTCATACTTACTGATAATGTAAGTATGTATATTTTCCCCATTTATTGTACGGTGTAATTTAGTAAAAAGTATCTCGTTTGCAATATTTTTCCTTCCTTCTTCTTCCTTTTTTTCTTCTTGTCTTGTTGTACCACTTAACAATAATTCTTAGCAGATTGTATTACTTTCAGCTCAGTAGGTCGTAACACAACCAATTGTAAAGGTCGTGGAGACGTTGTTACACCCTCAAGTGCTCTCTGCACGCTCTTGTTATCCTGTAGGATGGTTTTGTCTTTCCACTTGGTAAATGAAAACATATTCATAGTTCACGGCATCTACTCTTTTAGCTTTATCCATTGAATTTGTGTGTTCATTTTATGTATCGATGGTTTTATGATGGTTTATTTAAATATCCGTGGTTCGAATGATTTCTTGGTTCTTCAATTCATTGTTCATATTAGGCGAGAAATCGTTACCCATTGCCAGCTTTTGTCCCGTAAACAAATTAAAAGAACGAGTCATGACTAGGCAGCGAGCAGCGTCTAAAATGACGGTTCACGCTACGTCATTCGTTTCCTCTCCACACGTACGTAGCCGTACATGACGCAATTGGCTTTTTCAATGTCTTATCTACTGTAAGGTATGTTGTCATTCGCCGAGTGGACGCCGAGCTGCGCGCACGCCGCTCACGCCGCGATTTATTTTTGTTTCGCTTCTCTCTTTTTACCTTTTTATAGTGGCCGAGGACAAAGTGACGAATTGTGCGCTCGTATTGTGCCAGTGTTTTGAACTTCGTGCACCGTGACATTGGAGGCATCGATTTGAATAAACTACAGTTTCGGTGATTCACCTACAATGTTTATGTCAGGATTCTTCATCCTCTCCTCAGATTTGTCTTCTAGGTGGGTGTTTATGAAAACTAATTTCAAGGCGCTTTGTCTCAGTTCGTTATCGGTTCGAGGCGCGCGTCGGCAATATCTGGTGCGTTCGGTGCGATTGCGAATGGAGAGCGGATTATAGCAAGTTGTGAACCTGATTGGCCCGTTCGGCCGTCGCGCATTGTTCTCCGGCTGACCTACTCGTCATTATGAAACAATTAGGCCTTCTGCTTAACTTATTCACATTCCATTACTGAGTTTTTTTATCTAGCATTTCTTTGTTCTTCTATGGAATGTTTAACAATAACACAACGATACGATTGCGTCGCATAGTAATCCAGTTTGACGATAGAGCCCGGGCGTTCTAATTTCGTGTCTTCCACCTTCGTGTTTGGCGTCGCTAAGTGCTAATGTGGCGTGTGTCGTTGTTGCAGGATGACGCCGCAAGAGGAGCGCGAGGTGGGTCGGTGCGGCGGCGGCGCGGAGGTGGCCGCGTTCGAGGACGACATGTTCGGCCCGTCGCGCACTGAGCCCGCCGCGCGGCCCAAGCTCTCCATGATCTCGGCACGTCTCCGCGCTAACGAGGAGCGCAAGCGCGTCATCGAGATCTGCTCGCAGAAACTGGAGAACATCGAGGACCCAGCGCGCGACCTTCGCCGCTCCGTCTGCATCAACAACACCTACTGCCGGCTGAGCGAGGAGGCGCGCCGGGAGAAGGAGGCGCGGCGGAGGCGCGCGCGCGACGAGTGCGACGACTCCTGGGGCGGAAAAAAGGCGCGGCGCGCGGTCGAGGACGAGTGCCTTGCGCTGCTCGACGCTATCCCCGAGCTAGGCGACGCCAATCTGGGATGCGCGCAGCTGGCGCGACAGGACGTGCCACTGCTGCCCGCCGGCCTCCTCACCGTGCTCGACTCGTGACCGCGCGGCGCCGCACACTAGTTCTCCCCGTGAGCGGACCCGCTCCGGCGGCCCGGCGTGATGCCCGGCGCCGCCCGCCCGGCCCGGCCCGGGCGCCGCCCTCCGCCGAGGAGCGCGACCCGGACACGCCCGGACTATGCTGGACTAATAACGCTACCGCGATTTGTCGACGTTTAGCGTTTTTAAGACATGTACTTACTCTGTTGGCGTGTTTTTATTATTTTAGTGAAAGTTGCTCAGGCGTCGGGCGCGGTTCAATTAGTGTTCGCGATTCATTCTTATCGAAACTGAGGACACTGGTGTGCCACGCGACGCGACCGACGCGACCGACGCGTCGCGACCTTGTTCCAGAGATAATATTGTGAAAACGATGGTTTTTATTGAGGAATAGTTTTAAGCGATAATTATTATGTTTTACATATTATTGTATTGTTAAATGGATAGTAATTAAGGAATACTTAGTGCAAAACGACTGGGAACGGTTGCGCAGATATACGATATATCGACGTTTTTAGTTCTTTTATAGATTTAAATATCGCGTGTAGGTAGCTATGAGATATGGCTTACTGATTTCGAAAGTAAGCTAAGAAGGTCGTCAGATTGGCGCGAGTGTGAACACATCGTGACCGAGAGGCTCCGAGCTGCGAGCCGCAGCCGGAGCGCGGCTTCCTGTTAACAAAGGAATACCAGTTTGCGATGCGTTCGTCATCGGCCAATGTTGGGATTTTGGTTTCCTTATCAATACTCGCGTGTGTCAGCTCCGCGACGCCAAGGCGGCACACACTTCGACCAACGTTGGGCCAACTACTCCAACTAGGCCAACGTTTGATCGCTCTGCATTTTAAAACAAGTCTGAGTTCACTCCGAGTGAGTTTTGTTGTATTATCTTTTAAGGTTTTAATTTTGTTTACTATTTAATTATATAACGTTACCTTAGCTTATATCACTATTTAAGTTTCGTTACCAGTAGGTACTCGTACTCGTATGTTGTTGCGATTTAGTTTCACACGTTGCGCACATTATTTTGTGCTTACATTTTTGTTTTAAGATAAAATGTTTTTGTTTACTTAAAATTTAAAGTTAGATTATTGTCTAGTTTGACGAGGCATTATTTAGCGGTACCGATCGCGTGTCAGACGTCGAACTTATCAACCGGTGCAATGTTCGCTGCGATCAATTTAAGTTGTGCAATTTTCTCCGCGAGCGAAGTTCCTTTACTTTTGAAATCTTAATTGTCGCAAAATATATCGGTAGTAGCCCGTTTCGCCCCTTCTGAATAGTAAATAGGTACCTGGAGTCGGTCGGGGTGAGGATCGAGGCGGGGGTGGGGGGAGCGCGGCTGCTCCCTCTGGGGGTGGCGGGCGGCATGAAGGGTGGGTCTCCGCACCGTTCCCAGCACTACTGTGATATTAGCCTAGCCTGTGTGTGGTATTTGTGCTAGTTTACCCCAACCATGTTTGGATACTGTGCTTGTAAAAATGAAGCTTTGAAAAATAATCCCTTTTTAATTATTGGTCATTTTATACGGAATAACCGGATTTTGGAGTCGTTTACCGACTATAGGTCACATTTAGAAACTTTACGAATAGATGTTCTTTTCGTTGTAGCATTTGGTAATATTGATATAAATTGTATAAAAGTTGAAAATTAATTAAGCGCTTTACACCATGATGTAGAACCCTTTTTGGGACATTGTAAACATTAAAAGCATACAAACTTTACCATTTTGTTCATTAATTAAGTGTAAAGAAATGGGAGTACCAAATGTAATTATAACAGAATTGATTATAAGACGCACACAATTATTGTATGTAAGTAGATTCCAGTCAACATCTAGAGTCAACGTTACAGACAACGTAAAAATGTCAAGAGACCAAACTGTAAAATAAAACTATAGAAGCATTACTTCCAGAATAAAAAAAATAACGTGAGATTGTTAGTAAATAAAATGTGAATAAAATCATTGAATACCAAGCCTCTAGTTTCAATTATAAATAGAGATTCAAATAAAATGAACGAATAAAACAGACTATCAGAATATAGACTAAAATACAAAACATCGCTTTATACACAGGACAAAGAATTGAGTGATTTAATCAAATTATGATAAGTCTAACTGTGTTTAAAGCAAAAACAATTGTTTTTATGAAAACTCTAGAAACCACTTTAATATTTTAAAACGTTAGGAAATTAATTTAAATGTGGTCACAATCAACATAGTTTATAATATTTTTGCATATCCGGCTTAATGTAGAATATTTATATATATTTGGTGATTTCTACCATAAAGAAGATGCAAAAATAATAATTTGGATCTAGCTCAAATTAAGTAATAGCATATAAAATCAGAAAAGGTACATGTACTTTTACATGCGTAGATGTCATGCAGAGGGAGGCAGTTTAAAACATCAATAAAAAAAAAGTTATATGTATAATGGAGCAAAACTGCTTTTCACACTAATATGTAGATCCAATATTATGTGACTTTGTATTTGACAGCCTGATAGCTCAGTTGGTAGCATGTCTGCCTTCAGAGCTGTAGGGCGTGGGTTCGATCCCCACCCAGGACAAAAATGTTTGCGACATACATCGATGTTTGTTCTGTGTCTGGGTGTAGTATGTATTTACAAAAAAAAAAGCATATAAGTATTCTATCAGCTATCTGGTTTCCATAATACAAGCTTTGCTTAGTATTGGGCTAGTTGGCGCTGTGTGTAATAAATGTCCCCCAATATTTATTTATTTATGTATATAAATCAAATTTATGCATTTATACTCAAACTAAACTAAGAATTTCAATGACAATTAAGTACGTTTTAAGCTGTTTTTATTATTTCCACACAAGCGTAACCATACTTTATATTATTATCTCTACTATCGATGTATATAAAATTATAAGTAAACATTATCAGTTTTTATTTAGTTTTAAATAAGTTCTTTGCGTTTATGTTTTAGTTGCCTGGCTAGATCATTTATTATGTACCTACATACTTATTATCAAAATTACTCACTTATTTTTCAAAAGTTCAGACAACTTTATTAGCCAATTGGTCAACTTTTTTGTGTGTGATTTAAAACTTCCTTGCTTTACCCAATATTCTGTAGAGAAATATTTTTTATAGAAGTAAAAAACTCAGAGGCTTGGTATATCTACCTATAGAAACTTTAATATTGTACAGAAAAGAGCGTTTTGTAATGTTATCATAGTTTTATTGTGATTAGCTGCTATTTTATAAATGTTTCCTGTCATAGGTTAAGAAATGGAAATTAAATAAACATTAAAATTAAAAAATCTTGTATTTTTATTTACCTAAGTTTATTGATATAGTCAACAACCCTAATTTTATTAGACCTGAATACATAAATTACTACTTAGTACGAGATGAAAATGTTTTGGGAATGTATTGTGAGAAGGCCTCCTTATATACAGGGTTAGTTCTAATCAGTTAACAGTTAACCTTTTATGGGCATATTCTGTACATCAAAAACTTATACTATGGGGCCAACATTGAAATCGCAAAAAAACAGCTGTTCCATACATTTTGCCAAAGGTCGATGAACTTTTTGTATGGAACAGCTGATATTTTTTTCGCTATTTCAATCTTGGGTCATAGTAAAAGTTGATTATTTTGATGTACAGAATGCTCGTAAAAGGATGCTAACTGATTAGAACTAACCATGTATATAATATCATTGTGAGAAGGAGAAAGAAAAAATGGGATATTCCCAATTGAGCACCAATTTTTGGAGCACTCATGAAATGAGCACCTAGCATACTCCCAAAACAGCACCAATCAAAATTTTGGCTTGTTGCTATTATGGGAAGAAAAAAATATCTGATTTTATTCCCCTTTCAGCATCTACGGCACCACAGCTTCTAGCGATGGGACACTAACAAAACTATGCAGTTTTATATTAACTCGTCGACATCAGCCATAAAACGTCCACTGCTGGACGAAGGCCTCCCCCTTTATAGAGGGGTGTTGCCATAATCCCCACGCTTGGCAGGCGGCTTGGGGATCGCAGAATGCTAACCACCGTTAACCAAAAGGACGCTGCTGCCCGTCCTCCGGTGGGTCTAGTTGCAGTTTAAGGACATACCCAGGTCCAGGTCCAGGTTCAGGTATATTAACTATATAGGTACTATTAGTCTTTCAGCGAGCAATGGGAAGAGCTATGCTCGGTGTTTCTCTGAGGGATCGTATCCGGAACGAAGTAATTCGCCAGAGAACTAAGGTTACCGACATAGCTCAGCGTATTAGTAAACTGAAATGGCAGTGGGCTGGTGATATCTGTCGTAGAACCGATAACCGCTGGGGCAGACGTGTTCTAGAGTGGAGGCCACGAATGACGATAGAAGTGACGATATACGTAAAACAGCTGGCAGTGGTTGGAAACGGATAGCTGAAGATCGGGCTGAGTGGCGTGCCTTGGGAGAGGCCTATGTCCATCAGTGGACTATGACAGGCTAATTATGTTGATGATGATGATAGCTACACGATAACATAGTTTTACAAATTGGTAATGTATTTAGATAGCAACTTTGCACTTATTCAACCGCCAAGCAGTAGTGTGCAAGCATTGCTGTGTTTCGGTTTGAAGGGCAATGTTACCAGAGAAATTACTGAGTAAGAAGAGATTTCAATTTTGGCACTGTTACAGTTATGAGCAGGCGTGACGCTTACCACCAGGCAAACGTTCCGCTCGCTCATCAATCGAATGAAAAAATAAATGAAAAAGAAGACAGATAGAAACTCTTCATTATGAACATCAAGAATTAAATCTACACGGTAACAGGAGAAACCATATAGATGTCACTAATGGCGGCCTTATCGTTAAAAGCGATCTCGTCCTGGCAACCGTTTGATGGAGATAAATGAAATTTAAATAACAGATGAGTGTTTCTTAACTCTTCACGCCAAAACGGCTGAACTGTTTTGGATAAAACTCGGAATGGAGATAGCTTATACCCAAATAAGTTTTTTTATTGTATCGTAGAAAGATAGCCAAAACGGCAACGATTCAAAGGGCTTAGAATAGTAGATAGCGCTTAATGTGGGTCGCGTAAGTGACTAGGCAACCTAAAAAAAATATTATAGGTTTTTTTTTTTAAATGTATAGTAATAGTGTTAAATAATCTATCTAAGGTCCCATCCCATCACTAGAAGCTGACGTAGGTGCTCAAAGGGTAATAAAAACAATTGTATTTTTTGTTCCCATAATTGGTGCTAACCAAGCCAAAATGTTGATGGGTGCTGTTTTGGGAATATGCTAGGTGCTCATTTCTTGGGTTCTTAAAAAATTGGTGCTCAATCGGGGATACCCCGAAAAAAGCAACGAATTAGAGCAGACTAGATAACGATAAGTAGACAACGAAGACAATTAACGGAACTACGAGTAAAAACCTTATAGGCACATCTTAGCATTCTGTAACTACTTAGCTACTTTTGGCTTAAGATGCTAAAACAAAGATTTTTTATTTATTTATTTATTGGAAAACCAACAGCTATTAAACTCGTAAATATGAATATAGGGAATATGCATGTGTTTTTTTTTATTGATCACTAAAAAGCTGACTGGCAACAAAAACGAACGAAAGATTTTCTAACGTAAGATTTTAATATGTGCACAAATAACGAAGTTAAATACATTTTAGTTTCATGTTAGACATGAAACTATGTTAATTTGTGTTTAACTTGAATCATTTCGCTTGAGCTGACACGAAATGGCAATTGAGATGATTTGTGTATTTTATAATTAATAAATTATTAACAGCCTCAGAGCTGGCGCATACTTTGCCCAGAGGCTAAGTATTGCCATTCAACGGGGTAATGCAGCCAGCATCCTGGGAACCCTACCGCATGGTGGCGATCTAGACGGCGTTTTTGTTTTATAGGTACTAGGGTATTTAAAAAAATAAAATTGTATATATATATTTTATTGTAAATAAGTAGTTTTTAGTATATAGTTTAAATATTTATTTTAAGTTTTGTACATATGTAAATATTATAGATGTTTGTTTTTTTAATGATATTAACAGATTTGATTCCCAGTTTTCCAATTTTGTTGCCATAAAGTGGCAATTGGAGTGACACGTAAGCAAGTGTCTCTCCCGGAGTAGCAAACCTTGTTTTATTGGATCATGGCTACACCCATGGGAGATACTCTGTGGCAAAACCTAAGTAGGTACCTAATGTGATCCAGCGGTATGTGTATGAAAGATCGCAATGAGTCAGTTGTTATGACCCGATTGAATGAATAATGTGATGAAATGCGTTGGTGGCCGCTGGAATAACAAATAAAAGTTGCTTGCTACACTCATTATAAAGTAATTGAAGGTTCTTGGTTCTTGAAAAGTTTTACAGTTCTAACTATTATAGCTCATAGTCTATATTATATTTTGTCTCTAGACTTTCATCAGTCTGGATACAACCCTTTTATTTTCGTGTAGTAGATTAGTATTTTTTTCTTTTATACAATCAAGTGACGAGACGAGCAAAACCTTCACCTGGTGGTAAGCGTCACGCCTGCCACTAACAGTAGCAGTCCTAGAATTGTGAACTTGCGAACACAATCCTGCGCCGCACTGCACTGCGCTCGTCACCCTGAGATATTAAATCTATATATATTAAATCTCTTCTTACCCAGTAATTTCTCTGGTAACATTGCCCTTCAAACCGGAACACAGTAATACTTGCACACTACTGCTTGGCGGTTGAATAACTGACAAAGGTGTGGTACTTCCCCAGGCGGACTCTGCAGTAGAGTCCTAACACTACAAAAAATATTTATTATTGCACAATGCACACTTACAACATATAGTTATATGACTAAAGTTAGCAGTTAAGTACATAGACCCCGTTAGGGCGCTGCAATATAGAAGGCGGAACAATAGCTTCTTATTAACTTATAATCTAACGATTTGTATCTTATATATTATATAAGTACTCTAATTAGCGGGAGATTAGACCCCTCGGAATAACACATAGGCAACTCCTTATCCTAGGAATCGCAGGCAACTTCGGGACACTACGAGTACTTACTTCATTAAAACCTGAGAATCATCATCATGATCAACCTATTTTAGATACTGGATACTACTGGAAAAGTATAGGCCTCTCCTAGTATACGCTACTTACCCGATATATACGAATTTGCCTTTTCAATCACTGCCCACTGAGTGTGTAGTCACTCCATCGAGTTTTGGGGCGTCCTAAGCTGTTTGCTGACTGACGATCTCCACTCAATAGTTAAGTAGCTCAAGTGAACGTAAATAAAAAAAATGCATACGACACTCGATCGGGTTCTATGTCCTAAGGGCACTTTTAAGGACGCGTTTAATTTGATATTCTTGTGTAAAGCCATAACCATAAAAAAGGTTTACCTATTAGGTAGGCTAAGGGCACAAAAAGATATCCGTGGACCACGAGTAAGAAACCATTTAATAGATGTGCACGCCCGTGGACCACGAGTAAGAAACCATTTCATAGATGTGCACGCCCGTCTCCCGCACTCCGGTGCCTCTCACAGCGTTGCCCGCGCTGGGCTGAGCGGGGCCGCGTTGCCCGCGCTGCGCTGGCCACATGGCCACGGTGGTGCAGCGGCGTTTATTTTTCTAGATTTTTAAATTCGTAATATCTTTTGAATGGAACGTCCGATTTGGATAATTCAAAAAGTAATGGACAGGTATTGAAACATTCTTGAATACGAAATATTTATTTGGATAAGGGTTCATACAAAGGTATGGATAACGTGGTCTGATTTTGGTCGGCATTTCTATCAACTTTTAAGATGTAAAAAGTAGTTATAGTGACATAAGTACAATAGTTAGACCTATAGTATTGCAACGTTTTTTGTAGATATTGATATGTTCTTTAATATTGTACAACATATTTTTGTTCTATCATCAATAGTTTCCGCAGCGCATGCGATGAAAGACGTTTTATGGCAAAAAAAATACACCTTGGGTTACATTATTGAAGTTTTAGTAGGGACCCCTAATTTTTTTAGTTATAAATATAGCCTATGTTACTCAGGGATAATGTAGCATTCTAATAGTTAAAGAAATTTTGGAATCGGTCCCGTAGTTTTTGAGCCTATTCGTTACAAACATACAAAAATACAAATCTTTCCTCTTTATTATATTGGTGTAGATGTATACTATGTAGGTAATACTATATACAATACTAAGAAGTAAGCCAAGTTTCCATAACCCACTTGATATAGGAAAACGACAAGAAAATAAGGTCTTTTCCGTAATTTTTATCCACAAGCCAACTTTCTCGGTTTCACAGTCAAATGGTTGCATAAGTAACCGGTCGCCTCCTCGTAATAATTTGTTATAATTCTACACTTGTTTGGTACCTTGCTTGATGTACTAAGTATTGTTTTTGAATGAACGATCTTTTGATTTGATAATTTTAGGCGATAAGTATACAGGGTTAGTACTAATCAGTTAGCATAATTTTAAGGGCATATTATGTACATCAAAACAAACAACTTTTACTATGGGCCACCATTGTAATCGTGATTAAATTATCAGAAGTTCCTTACAAAAAGTTCATCGACCTTGGGCAAATGAACGGAACAGCTGTTTTTTTTTGCGATTTCAATATTGGCCCAATTGTAGGTGAGCATTCTGCGATCCCTAAGCCGCCTGCCAAGCGTGGGGATGATGGCAACACCCCTCTATAAAGGGGGAGGCCTTCGTCCAGCAGTGGACGTTTTATGGCTGACGACGACGACGACATGTAGGCTCCCCCGTCGTCTTCCCTCCCCAGGGCTGCCGCTCGTCTCGCAATGCTTCTCTATTTCTGGCGGCTAGTCGCATCGCGAGCACACTGCTCTACAGTGGACTGTGTGGCCTTTTTTATGAAATCGCGTCATCATGAACGCTTATTCCGGGACCGAATACGCTCAGCTGCCTGCGCGACTGTGAATTGTATCGCCTCACAATAAGGTTCGCGGTCGCGCAGTGTCGGCAGCTGAACCTATTCGGTCCCTCTATAAGAAGTTCACGGTACGCCCCCAGGACTACGCTTGCGTTCCATTTGGCCCAGCACAACAAGCCGCTCCATCGAAGTTTCCTTCCCTTTATACAAGGTACACACTACACAAGTCTATAATTATTATGCGACTTTGTAGACTCGTCATATCAAATTTATTCATCGTGTCATCCTTATAGATCACACTATAGTATTCTACATACCGTAACTATTACTTATGGAATAGGTCTTGAATAAACAGTAGTATTGTAACAAGTGCATGGTAATTTACTTATACTTTCTATCATTTAAATATGATGCCTTATGTAATAGCATAGATTAATTTTAGTATACTTAATCTATGGTAATAGTTAGACACATTAGAAAAAACACTTGGTCACTTCTCAGCACTCGGACTCCAAGATACAAGCTCTGTGCTTAGTTTGGGGTCGTCGTTTAACCGTTTTCTATACTTAGAGTTGACTGAACGCTGTACTTGTTACTGAATAAATCTGTGTATTTTCTGTATAATTACTGTAATTTTTCTTCTGTAAAATAAATATCTTATCTTATCTATTTATTAATCTTCTTCTTCTATATATATATAAATCAATCGCTGTTCGTTTGTCTCGCTAAAACTCAAGAACGGCTGGACCGATTTAGCTGATTTTGGTATTGAAATGTTTGTTGTAGTCCAGGGATAGTTTAGTGACGGTGAGTAAACGGCTTGACCGATTTGGATGAAATTTTGTGTTCCTGGAGCGGGTCATAGTAGCGAGGCTGAAGGCCGAGCTCTACGCGTACGAAGTAGCGGGTATATCAGCTAGTTATCAATAAAATTGTCACAGTACATTAAGTCAAAACTAAATCTAAAAAGATTGCGTCAATAAACAGTAGTTATATTTTTTTTAAATTATAATTTTAGAACTTTCAGGGAAAAAGTATTATATTTTACTAAAGGTATTGTATTGTTTTATGCGTTTTTTTACCTGGAAATTTATGATAATAATATCGTTCAGTTCACTCATTCAATTCATGTTGTTACCGACTATGAATGCTTCAACCAATTTTGATAAATGAGGTATGGATAGATTTTTTTAGATTGTACAGGGTTAGATACGTACCTGTGCCATTTGGTGACGCCATCATAAACACATTAATTATGGGCTGAATAGTGAATAGTCAACGAGACAAACTGAATTTATTAAGTAATTATTATATTCAATCGTCAGACTAGAGAAACAACCATCAGAGCGTTTTATTGGTAATTAACAAATTAAATATTTTTTATTTTTAAAAATTTAATATTTTTATACTTTTTTGACTTGTAAATTTATATTTATCAATAAAAGACTTTGACTTAACAAATATTGAGAAGCGTACGCTCTCCTGACAGTAAAGGCTGTCACAGACGACGCAGATGCTATAATATTTCATGTTAAGATTATATATCGCCCATAAATTTTTGAAACAAAAATTATCTTCGTCGCTTGTTCGTCATTTGTTTTGTAAGTATGACTAGCGAAATTGAAATGTGTTCTAAGCTAACATGAAATATTATAGCAACTTCATCGTGTGTGAAAACTTTAAAGGGCGTCACAGACGACGAGGATGCTATATACTTCATGAGAAGATAAAATAACGCTCGCTATACAATTTTCTTCGTTATTTATTTTTCTTAAAATATGTATGAGTAACGATATTGTAATATTTTCTAAGATAACATTAAATATTATAGAATCTTTATCGAGTACCGAGAACTTCAGTAAAAAAGCGTCTTCTTGCGGCGGCGTCGTGTGTCGGGTCGCCTTTATCCTTACAATATGGTTGACTTGGTTGAAGAGAGCGATGGCTGGTACATGCGTCAACTAGTGAACGCGTGCTGGTTGCGGGAGCTGGACTGCTCGCGGTAAGTATATGTACGCAGAGCTAGTAATAAATATAGTCGGCCTTACTATAAAACGCCGCTCAAACCTTAGTCACTGCGATGCTCTGACAACTTCTCGCTGACGTGAAATGTCACGTGCGAGAACAAGACAGAGAAGTTTAAGCAGTGACTACGTTTGAAAGGCGTTTTATAGTAAGGCCGACAAAGTTTTCTTTTGTAAAAGTGTTTTTTTTAATGATTCTTTCAAGTGTCGAGCCTAGCGGGACGTTCGCTTGGTGGTAAGCGTCACGCCTGCCCGTAACAGTAGCTGGCCAGAGTTGTGAACTTACAATCCTGTGCGCCGCACTGCACTGCGCTCGTCACTCTGAGATATTAGATGTTAAATCTCTTCATACCCAGTAATTTCTCTGGGAACATTGCCCTTCAAATCGGAACACAGTAATGCTTGCATACTACTGCAGGCGGTTGCATGACTGGCAAAGGTGTGGTACTTCCCCAGGTGGACTCTGCAGTAGAGTCCTACCACTACAAACACAATATCTGATAATGCAGCAGTATCTAAGTACTAAACGTCCTCCTGCAAAGGATACGTACCACCAAGTAAATTATTTAGGACACAGTCATCGTCATCAGCCTGGAGACGTCCACTGCAGAACGAAGGCCTCCCCCTTGGACCACCACACTGTACGACGACCTCCCATATGCATTCACCAGTTACGACATTCACAATGCTGTCGGTCCACCTAGAGGGAGGCTACCTACCTACGCTGCGTCTTCCAGTACGTGGTCGCCACTCAAGAACCTTTCTTCCCCATTGGTTATCAGTTCTTCGAGAGATGTGGCCTGCTCATTGCCACTTCAACTTGCAAACCCTGACTGTGATGGCTATATGACAATACACACTAATATAAATAATAATAAAAATGCGAAGGTTTGTTGGTACACCTATGTTTATTTCACACACATACACACCACACACAGATGTGTGGTGTGTATGCGTGTGTGTGTATTTGCTACCTCTTTACGCTAAAACGGTTGATTGGATAACTAACCCGGAATATCATATAAACATAAGGTACTTATTAACATCATCATCACCGTTTATCATCACCACGCGGGTAAAACCGCGGAGCGTAGCTACTTTAAGTATAAGAGCATAATTATTTTGATCTAACAAACTTCTATTGTACCCAAAGATTTTCTACCGGGAATCCATATCAGCATATTTAAAGGAGTTAAGCAAAACGGTACCCAAATGTATGTATTCTACGGTTTATTTTCCTTTGCTAGTGTTTCCCAACTGCTTAGTTCTCCACCGAGCCAGCTGTGTGACTTGTCACGTAGGCTTGTGTATAAAGGCGGCCAACTTGTAAATAAGTTGCGAGAGTAAAATCACCTTATTATTGTCTGTGCGATCTGTGTGGCTCAATGGTATCGCTTATGGGCCAGAGGTCCCGGGATCGATCCCCAGCCGAGCACGATAAAATAATGAATCTCTCTAACATTATAAATGCAAAAGTATGTGTTTGATACCTCTTCACGCCAAAACGGCTGAACGGATTTAGATAAAACTCGGAATGCAGATAGCTTACTTCCGGAATAACATAATTATACTTAGGATACTAGTTCAATGTACCTAGGATACTTTTTATCATCAGCATCACGCGGGTGAAACCGCGGGGCACAGCTAAATAGTTTGTACAGAAATGTTTTGTGAGATCGATTCCCGAGTCTTTTTGTGTGTAGGTACTTGTTTTTTTTATTACCGGTACAGGGAATCCCCCCAATAGAAGGGCTAAGAGTATCATGTATAAACGTCCTGAGCGAAGCCCGCCTGAACCTGTGGAAGAACAAACGCCCACAGGGCCGTAGCCAGGGGGGACGGGGACGCATTGCGGGGCAATGCCCTACCTTAAAATAAGCACAGTACAGTGCAGTGCTGCGCAGGATTGTGTTCGCAAGTTCTGGCACTGCTACTGTTATGGGCAGGCGTGACGCTTACCACCACGTGAACGTATCGCTCTTCTCGTCACTCCATTGCAGCCATCCATAACATAAATAAACAATCATACAATACACATGGACCATCGACTTGAAGGAGAAGAAGAAGCGAATACAAAATGTAGCTTTTTTTTTCACTATACACTGGACTCACTATACACTTTCACTGGACACGCGGCTATATTAATCTGTGTACCGGTACTTCGGCGAAATCATCTCGTTCTCGTTGACGTCTCAGTGACGGCGGCTGTGGACAAACAGCCTTACACTGTTCTTATCTATTTAATATTTGAACACCGTCTTCTTGGATCATAAAACAATCGATTATGGCCTTATAAAATAAAACGGAAGAAAATCGATAGACACAATATCACCAACGCCGTGGTACATTTATGTGAATTTATCAACAATATATCAAACAAGTGATTCGAGCCGCCGTTTCCGAGCCTTCCCCATAATCTCAGGATCGGCATAAGGGTAGCAGCCCCTTTGCACTATGCATTGTACTTAACGTGGGGTAAGTTTTATGACCGACCATTCAATTGAGACCTGTGTCAAATCATTTAAACACCCCAGAGTTGAACTGATACAATGATTGGGTAAGAGGGGAGGGAGCTCTCAGTCTGGTGGCTAAGGACGTGTATTGAAGCTATATGTGATTTAATGGATTGAGAAATAAATTGATTTCGCAAATGGTCGGTGACTGTTAATTAAGATGGCTAAGATCGTGCAATCGATTTATTTCAGGTTGTTAGTCTTGCTTTTTAAATATTTAGTAACCACCAGTAACGGGCCACGCGTTACTGTGTCTCATAAACCCTGCAGATCTACTGTTTTAATTATTAGGGTAGATGACTGATGTTTATATCGTTGAAACCAATAGCTTTGATGAAGAATTTAAGTAAATATAGTATGTTTATTGAAAAAATAACTTAAATCGGTTAATAATGTTCTGATATATGAGCGTTTAATGTCTTTGTTAGAGACAACTCTGTCCCTTTCCCACAAAACAAAAAATGACGTCACGCCTTACTTGTCAGAATATAATTTATATGGCGTACAGAGAAGTGACGTAACGATTTGCTGTTTCTTCTCTCTGTCTAGCATGATATTAAAATGCTTATTTTTGATCAGATTTTCATTTTCTTTTCATTAATCAGCTATATTTATGGGCCACATTTTAATAGGACAATAAAAAAAACAGTCTTCTAGCCTATTAAGGAACTATTCCTTACTTTTATGACGCCACCTGCTTCCACACGGAATAATCTGTGTCATTTGGTATTACATAAAAAAATGCCTAATATCAGGGATATTATTATTATTACAAGTTTTGCTTAGTTTGGGGCTAGATGGCGCTGTGTGAAAAATGTCCTCCGATATTTATTATTATTATATTGGTAACTTGTGCATACCTCTTAAAGACACAAAAGAATTTTGGCGGGAACACGGAAAAATCATGTCGTTGCATTCTATTATTTTCTTAAACTTGTGTTTTTTCGCGAATTAATGATTAAAAATGGTGGTGTTTTATTCATTGAGAGTTGAATTACATGCACGAGTGTGGGCAAGTGATATAATGTGATGGAGCATGTCTTTCCGTGTTGTTTCCAAAACTCCGTAGAAGCTCATAGTAAAGTCTCCACAACTTTACTAGGGCATGACTTGGACTCGACCATGACTAACTTCGTGTGACTGACTGTGATTTCATGACATATCTGACTTGGTTTTAGTAAAAAAAACTTGAAAATTCATTAACTTGACACTGGCAGAATGCACAACGTGCGATGCCAATAACTAAGAAAAAAAAAGACACAAAACAAGACCTCAGATGTACCAAGACATCAATAATTCAAGACAAATAACTTTAGTTCTACGACTTTTGCTAATTCATTGTTTTTTTTTTCCATTCAAAATTTACAGGTCTAAATCATTTTATAGTTCTACTTGAGTTCAACGCAAGCTATAACCGTTCTAGTCGTTCAAATGCAAAATCAAAATATAATTCAAATAACCATTACATACATTTCTATAATATATTTATAATTATTGGTGGACATTGGTGGTAATTTTTTCACACAGCGCCATCTAGCCCCAAACTAAGCAAAACTTGTACCTAATATGGAAACCAGATAGCTGATAGAATAATTATATACTTAAGTACTTTTTTTGTTGTAAATACATAATAATAATTTTATTCAATATCCAAAATATTCATAAATTTTTTGTTCCTTTTATCTACTGACCTCCATTATACAAACTAAGTAGGTACTCTGTATAATGGAGGTATTTCACTCGCATTTTAGCCTAAGACTAATCCGTCGTTGATGCGCTTACCGTAGTATAAAATTACGAAAACGCAGATAGACTAGGTACATCGCCTCCCCAGTTCCCACAAAAAATACGAGAAAACCAGAAAAACACGAGTAGAACGAGTTTTTCTTACTATTATTACGCATTTTAGAGTAATGAGTCGTAATGCTAATACTTAGGGTCTATCCTACTAGTCCTATCGAGTTGTCCCGTGATGGGACAACTGCCACAATACTTAGATGAGATTTTCTAGTCATCTAAGTAGCTTTGCTAATGGTTGTTTATGTGTATGTATATAAAAATGCTCCTCCTTTTTTAATTAAACTGTTCGTTACCTACATACTATATTAAATGTTGAATCTGTGTCATTGTAACGAACTACATATACTAGGGCTTTGATTATAAAGTAAGAATGAGGTTGAAACTCTTTGGAACCGAAAAGAGTAAATACTGGCTGGTAAAGCTGGAATATAGATAAGATTAAAAAAAAGGAAATAATTTGAATATCTTTTGTTTAAAAAAAATTGAAGTCTTTTGTTTGCAGTCTGTCGTAGCGTGTTGTCGGAAATGGGAAAAATTGAATTGCGTGCGGTTATTAAGTATTTGTGCATGAAAAATTTCACTACGGAATGAACCAATCAAGACTTGCAGGATACTTTAGGAGCAAATGCACCACCTTATTCTACAGTTGCTCATTGGTGTGTGGTTTAAACGTGGAAAAACATCCACCAAACATGACCCTCGCCCGGGCCACCCCATAACGGTAGTGACCGATAAAATTGAAAAAAAAGTCGAGAACGTTGTTTTAGCAGATCGTCGTTTCATGGTACGTTTTATAGCCGATGAAACAAAGATTTCAACTGGTAGTGTGCATAGCATTTTAGACGAACGCCTGAAACAAAAAAATTGCGTAACGAAATACGCGAGAAACGGCGAAGCAAACTAGCAAAAATTGTTTTGTTCCATCAAGATAATGCCCCGGCTCACAAGTCCGCCGGTGCTATGGCTACAATTCGTGATGCTGGCTTCGAAATACTTGAGCATCCTCCATATTCACCCGACCTTGCCCCTAGTGATTTGCGAGGTTAAAGGAAACTCTGAGAGGACAGAGGTTCGAAAATGATGAAGCAGTAGTCGCTGCAGTACAGGAGTTTTTAGGTGCTCAGGATGAAGTTTTTTTCAAGATAGGTATTTTAAGCGTAGAAAAAAGATATTACAAGTGTATTACGCTAAAAGGCGACTATATCGAAAAATAAAATAACATATAATAAAAGTTAACGGCAACATACTCATTCTCACTTTTTATTGAACGCCCCTCGTACTTACCTAACAATAGAACATAGTGTTAAATTCTCTTTGACAATAGATAGAGGCAGAGAATCTGCTTAAGTATACTCCCAGGACATAATAAAGTTAGATAAATATCAAAAGCTTTATACCAAAAAAATATTTACATGTTTTAATGACGCGAGTTTCTAAAAATATATACGGCAAAATATAAATGTATTCTTATCTAAGTGCAAGTGCCTACGAAACTGAAAGTTACAAGTCTCATTATTATGGTTTCATTGTTATGCTGTTGGTAAGTTGAGTAGCGCCATCTATCCACAGATCATTATACTAAGAACTGCTAGGTGCTACAATGCTTGGGTTTAGTGGTTCCATCTTGGAAAAATTGCTGAAGCATCAACTAATTCTGCACATGAACGAAAGATGTCGCTATTCAATTTTCAATATACCAAACTATATTAGGGGAGTTTTGGCGAGAACACGGAAAAATCATGTTGTTGCATTCTATTATTTTCTTAAACTTGTGATTTTTTCGTGAATTAATGATTAAAAATGGTGGTGGTTTATTCATTGAGTGTTAAATTACATGCACGAGTGTGGGCAAGTGATATAATGTGGTAAAACATGTCTTTTGGTTTTCAAAACTCCGTAGAAGCTCATAGTAAAGTCGCCACAACTTTACTAGGGCATGACTTGTCATATAATCTTTAAATTATATTATTACTTTATTTTATTAGCTCCCATTTTGCAAATTGGCGCACAGGATGGCTTGTGCTTTGCTCCATAAAATATATCAGAAACCAACATAAAATGTTGGTGTGAAATCAATTATCAAAATTGTATTTAAATAACAAATTAGGATTTTTTAAGCATTTATTTTGGAATTGTAAACTAGTAATAAAATTAGTTTCAAATTTAGAATCTATCGGATAGCTTTATACAAAATATTTGGTTATCTGTTGGAAGCCGTATTACGACATGACGTCATATACGCTGACTCGCTCGCACTCGAAGAATTCTTCCATAAGCGAGAAAGAGAAGCTAGATCGAGGAGACCATTTTGAAAAAGAGACATTCACGTCGGAGCCGCCGTTGCGTGTGTTACGGGGTGAATCACCTTTTGGATTTTTTTACATCTTTTTGAGAAGAGAATGACCTGAGGGAGCCAACGCCGATCCCGCAGGGGACACCAGGTCCATATTTCCGTCTGAGATGACGTAAAACTCCAACTTTCAAGAATTATTTTGTGACGCGCCATGCGGTCACCAAACTAAGGAACTCGAGCGAAATTCTCATTTGAAGCTTTGAAGACAAGGCAATGTCATTTCACTGGAGGAGCTCCATGAAGCGTTCGAGAATCGGATGATCCTGCAGAAGACACCATCAGCAAAGGATCCATCAGATAACCTCCTTTCATTTCATTTTATTTTTACCAAGTTTTCTCGTCATTATCTTCCATCGAAACAATAGCAATCAGCTTATTTAACTATTATTCCAACATATTGTAACTTTGCAAAAATTTTATTTCTCTTCTCCAAAAAAATAATTTTCTTATGACAAATGGCGCCCGAACAATTATTTACTTAGAATTTAACTTAAAAACAAACCAATTTTATCTTGTGCAAAGGTGTATGTTGGAATTTATAAACAAAAGATTACAATTTAATCTACTGTAGAAGTAGGTATTTTCACAATTGTGTTATTGAATTTGTGTAACAATTTTTCTTGTAAAGATGTATAGTACACCGTCTGTTGACCGTAAGTTAACAGCGGAGCAAACGTCAGATTCACCTCAACCAGAACTCCAAAATTCACAGAGCTTAATAGATATACCTGTTTCAGATTCAGAAGAAATGAATTATGTCAATACCGATGTGAGGATGGCTCAAGGAACAATCCAGTCGCCATTATGCAAAAATATCCACACAAATCCTAGCACTAGTGTTATAGATCCAGCCACAGACGGTGACAAGTATATTCCATTTATGAAACAAAGGCACTCGACACAAAACAGTCATGTACCAGTCACCCAGGTAACATATGCAATTAATAACAGTTACAACTCCAATTTGAAGTCCTGGGGACTGAAGTATAGTGGTGATACGTGTGTTGTTGAATTTTTGAATCGAGTGAACGAAATTAAGTTAGCAAGAGATGTGTGTGAAAGTGTACTGTTGAGAGGTTTTTCAGAGCTGTTAGAAGGCACTGCTCTGAAATTTTACAGATCAGTTCGCCATGCGTTACCCACATGGGAATCTTTGTGCGATACATTCAAACACAACTTTGTAGCAATCGATTATGAATACCTAACAGAAAAGCAGCTGCGAGATACAAAGCAGAAGCAATATCAAACCGTTTTTAGCTTTGTCATCGATATACAGGACTTAAATTCAAAACTGAGCATACCTATACCAGAACACTCATTGTTAGAAATTGTTAAACATAATCTATTGCCAGTTTATGCACAATTGTTAGCAAACAACCCAGTAAATTCATTAGAACAATTAAAAGCAATTAGTAAAAACTATGAAGCTTATTCAGGCTTGTTAACAACAAATAACAAACCCATTACACAACCGCAGAAGCAATATTTTGCGACTACTACTTTACCCACAGCTATTCCTCAATTTAGGAAGGAGTTTCGTGGAATACAGTCCACCCCACAAAAACAAGGTGAGACATGTTTAAAGTGTAATAAAATAGGGCATAACTATAAGGTATGTCGTACTATTCCAGGTCCAATATGCTTTAATTGCAAAGCTATTGGAACTACAACTGCTTTTTGTCCAAATTGTTCAGACAAAACTCCAGCTACCAAACAAAAAGGCAACTGGGCAAAGTCCGACACTAGGGGAAATTTAAAAAATTGTAATTTAAAAAACTAGTTAGTAGGGGAGACCAACTCAAAGTATCTAAGGGTGGTAAATGTGACTTGATCTCTCCTGAAATTCTAGTACTAGAAGATGACAACCGACTATTTCTAAAATTTAAAATTTTCGGTAAGGAGGTCATAGGTTTATTGGATACCGGGGCAAATTTTTCTGTTCTCGGTAAAGATTTTTACAAAGAATTTTTGAGCTCAGCTAGAATGCAAAAGACGTTTATTAACGCCCGCACGGCTGATGGTTCTCCCATATTTATTAAAGGAACTATGTCATTACAGGTTCAATACAAAGATATTTCAAAATCTTTTGATTTTTTGGTCATGCCTAACATATATAATAATATTGTACTAGGTATGGATTTTATTTATGCTTTTCATTTGCTAGATATATTCAAGATTAATAAATTTTGTTTAAGTAACAACAATAACACAGGTTTTTGTACGAATTCACTTGAACTCAATGAAGTAAGAGCAATAGTACCACGCAACCAACTGACAAGAAAACAGGAAGGGCAGTTATCACAAATAGTTGAACAATTCAAGGATATTTCTTCGGATGTAGCTGGGCTAGGTAAAACCGACCTCGTCACACATAGGATCGTTACTACAGGCCCGCCGATAAAACAACGTTACTACCCGCTCTCTCCTGTCAAGTTGAAAGCACTTAATGAAGAAGTTGATCGAATGCTGGATTTAGGTGTCATCGCTCCATCACGTTCACCGTGGGCAAACCCAGTCGTTATGGCCACCAAGAAAGATGGATCATTAAGGTTCTGTTTAGATGCTAGAAAACTTAATGATGTAACTGTGAAGGATAGTTATCCAGTTCCATATATTTCTTCCATATTAGATAACCTTAAAGGCTCGAAGTACTTGACTTCAATCGACCTTTCCAGTAGTTTTTGGCAGGTGAAATTAGATAATACAGACGGCTATTCCCCGAATCTATCCCCAAATTTAAACCCAAATTGCATAAATATGCAAGATAACAGCAATTCATGTCAAAAGACAGCATTTATAGTACCCAATAGAGGATTATTTGAATTTAGGCGTATGCCATTTGGACTGTCCAATGCAGGGGCAGAATTACAAAGACTAGTGGATAAACTTCTCTCCCATCAATTTGGGGAGAAAGTATTCGCGTTCCTTGACGATTTGCTCATCGCGACAGATACGTTTCAGTCGCAGGTTGAAATATTAAAAAGAGTCCTCGTCGCGTTAAAAGATGCTGGACTCACGGTTAATTTAGATAAATGCAACTTTTGTATGCCTGAACTGAAGTATTTAGGATACATAATAAATTCCAAAGGTCTTAAAACAGACCCGGACAAACTTACTTGTATAAAGAATTTTCCATTACCCAGCACCGCTAAACAGTTGCGAGGTTTTATAGGCCTATGTTCATATTACAGGCGTTTTGTCCAGAATTTTTCGTCAATAATAGCCCCAATGACCGCAATGATAGGCAAAAGGAAAGGTAGAGACAAGGTTGAATGGACAGAACAGGCAAAAGAATCGTTTGAAAAACTAAAACAAGCTCTCCTGTCTGCTCCAGTGTTAGCTTGTCCAGACTTTGCCCAACCTTTCATTTTGCATTGCGATGCGTCATCCGTAGGCTTAGGAAGTGTTCTTACACAAGAAATAGATGGTGTTGAACACCCAGTCGCGTACCATTCTCGACTACTTTCGCGACCAGAGCGTAACTACGGTACGACTGAGAGGGAATTATTGGCAGTAGTTGATTCTATTATTCATTTCAGAAGTTATTTAGACGGATTTCATTTTACCGTAATCACGGACCACATGAGTCTAAAATGGCTAAAGTCACTGAACAACCCTTCTGGTCGTTTAGCACGTTGGTCCATGCAGCTCTCACAGTATAATTTTGATATACGTCATAGACAAGGTAAACTTCATGTCGTACCTGATTTTTTATCACGAATTTCGATTGATCTTATAACCTATTCTCAGGGGCCGGGCAATACATCCGACACTTGGTATTCTAAAGTTTATGATGGTTGTAAAAACGAACCACACAATTACAAAAATTTCTTTATAGATAACAATATTCTATATAGGTATAACAAGCCCAAGTCAACTCTCGACAAGAACGAATGGAAAATAGTTATACCACGGGAATTAATCGAAACTTGTATGAAGGAGTGCCACAGTAGCCTCGATTCAATCCATCCAGGAGTCAATAAAACTTATTACAAGCTTAGGCAGTTGTATTATTGGAAAAACATGAATAGGGATGTCGTCAAATATATAGACGAATGCGAAGTTTGTAAGGCGTATAAGCACAGCACATCTGCTCCCCTAGGCTTTATGAGCAAGCAGAAACAAGTCTCGTACCCGAATCATACGCTGTCAATAGATTTAATAGGGCCATTTCCTAAGGCATACTCAGGCCACGGGTATATCCTTTCCATTGTCGATATTTTTACAAAATTTTGCTGGTTGCACCCGCTGAGAACTGCAACAACCAAAACAATTACAAATTTTATTGAGAGCGAAATCATTTTCAAGCATGGAACCCCATTTGTTTTGATATGTGACAATGCCACTGTATTTAGAAGCAAAGATTTCAAGAAATTTACAAATAGGTATAATATTGCCAAAGTTTTTTATAATTGCTATTATACCCCACAAAGTAACGTTGTGGAGAGGTATAATCAAACCGTAGAAACATGTTTGTCGATTTTAGTACAAAATGACCACCGAACATGGTCAAAGCACTTATCACGAATTCAGTTAGCTTTAAATAGCTCAGTTAATATAACTACTGGCTACACGCCCTATTTTTTAGCAACAGGGAGAGAAATTATAGTAGATGGTAATTTACACACTCTTTACTCAAAAACTCCCAAAGACTTGCAAAATCTCCAGGTAGCTGATAGGGAACCAGCTGCCACTGCTTTGAAAGAATTGTCAGATGTATACGTAGATGTCGAAAACGCTATGGTAGAAGCTTTTAGACGCAACGCTGAAAGGTACAATCGTAGGCGTAAGCAAGTAGTCTATCAGATCGGAGACACCGTATGGAGAAGAAACTTCGTTCAATCCAATGCTGCCAATTTCTTTTCAAGTAAATTAGCACCACGTTTCATAAAATGCACGGTTACAAAAAAACTATCAGATTTGGCGTATATTTTAAAAGAAATAGAGGGTGGTAACACCGGTAAATACCATATTAAAGATATTCTTAAACAAAGTTCATAAGTAGCTAATTATTATGTTTTTTTAATTTCATATTCTCTCATTTTTCTAAAAGTTAGAAAAAATGTGACGAGTTATAAATCACAACTGCATAAAAACAATATGTATTTGCGTACCTAGCAAATGTCAGGCACTCCAAATATAAGCAGAATCATATTAAGGCATAATCATTGGTTATAGAAAAATTATGTTGTTTTGAGTATTTTTTTATTTTTATCAAAAAAAAAAAAAAAAACTCAAGTGTGAACACACCATTACTTCCAAAAGATTTCTAACATTTTCATTTATAAAGCGGATTATAAACCAATAAAAATAAATTATATTCAAGAAAAAATATCCCTATATACCGAAATTACCCACTCTCCCCTCAAAATTTTTAATAAAATATTTTGTTTACTACCCATAGTAGACGCTAACAGAAGTCAATGTATACTTTTATTGCAAAATTCAGATCAATAGTTTTTGAAATATAAACAAAAACAATATTTATTTATTCAAAGCAATGCAGTATGTAAACACACATATGGCGGCGCTTATAACTTTTTCAAAATTGTAGTTACAGACAATTATTTTTGATTTATCGTACCTACGCATATCTAGCTACCTATAGATACACAATTTTGGCTATCGGTTCAGTATTATTCAAATTAAAATGAAAACCGTATGTTCACAACCAAAATTCTCAAAAGTAAAAAAGAAACACATAAGTTTTAAGTTTGCGTTTTTACCCACATTATTATTTCTACGGATACTTTAGGATACTGTAAATCCATAAATAATATTGATAAAATCATAAAATCAATATTTTTTTCTTTACAAACAAGTTTAGAATTTAAACATTGCAATTTTCCTTGTAAACCAACAAGTTCATGTAGGTAAAATGACATACTATATGGTCTATACTCAGACTAAGTATGACTTCTATTCAGACATTGAACTACTTAAGCGTTATTTATACAAGAATTTACTTATTTTGATTTCCAATTTGTATAGAAAAGACGATTCTTTTTCTGTCTCAAAGACAAGTTTCAAGTATTAACAAAGTGTTGACCTACATTCAGGGAAAGACTTAAATACTTACTTTGAATTAACTTAATAACAGTATTCAAAGCTATTGTTTTGTTTTGGACAAGTATCCATTGCTATATAAAGCAAAAGCAGTATATTTAATACCATTTTTTTTGTGTTTTGAGACTTGGTAATTTTTGTTAAAACCAAGTCTGTGAAGCAATTTTTTAAGGTTAATACCATTTTTTTGTGTTTTGAGACTTGGTAATTTTTGTTAAAACCAAGTCTGTGATGCAATAATTTTAAGGTTAAGTATGAGTAATTATTTTTACATTACCAACTATAAACCAAAACGTTCAATAATGCATATTTTCGTGTGCTTATTAGTTCTTAGCCTACATATTGGGCAATTTTCTGGAGGATCCTATTTAAAGGCAACCTACCATTAACTATAGCTTATTAGCTAATTATTTGGGAACGATTTAGTTCTAGTCTTTTTGTTACATGCTAACATACATACCGGATTTGACTAACGACAAGTTTATACCTAGTATGACTTAAAATGTTTTCTTATGGCTGAGTTAAAACACTCGGACATGCTAGCAATATTTAGTAGATCTACATACATACATACATACCAAACTTACCTTTTTGTCTTGTAGATACCAAAGGTTGTCTGTGAACCTTCTAAGATTAACAATTAGTCTTTAATTATAGTTAGCAGCATCTAGTGCACGGATTCACTGCGTAGATTTAATTTAGGTTTAAATAATTAAGATTTACCTGTACTTAATTAAAGCTTATACTTAGTTTATCTAATGTTTACAACGATAGATATTTACTTTAAACATTAGAAGTTTTCACTTCATACTATTAGACAATAGTGAGACTTTATTCTCATAGAATTAGGTCATTACTAGAAAACCCAAACTGTAGGGTATAGATTATTATAAGAATTACAAACATACTAACACATATTTACTTACCGTTTAAAACCATTTAGATATCATTGTTTTTCAGATAAGTTTTGTCCGCACCTACATAAGAGTGAATGGATATTTATATTAACAGTTACCTTTTAAGCTACTTGCTATATACTACTTTTGTTTTATTACACAATGTGTTATTTCTATAGGTATATCCTATACCATCATGTTATGTATGGAGTCATGAGGATTATGAAAAGTGAAGCAAGTATGTCAGAATAGCTCAATTTAACTATGAGATGCAAGGAGATTTATGAAGTTCGATGTGAGTTTAAAGGTGTGAGTGGTGATTTTGTAAGAACTAGGCAGTGTGAATATTATTTGAATTCCTTATAGGTACCTATGTATGAAAGAATGTGAGTGATTTATTTTATGAAAGTGGAATAACAGTTTATTTTGCTAGATGGAATGTAAGAAGCTTGCTGAAGTATCAACCTCACTATATTTCAGGATTCCAACCTATAACAAAAAGTTTCTTTTCATGCCTACCCCGTCTGTTCAGACAGTAAACTGTCTTTTGTTTCAAAAGGGGGATATTGTCATATAATCTTTAAATTATATTATTACTTTATTTTATTAGCTCCCATTTTGCAAATTGGCGCACAGGATGGCTTGTGCTTTGCTCCATAAAATATATCAGAAACCAACATAAAATGTTGGTGTGAAATCAATTATCAAAATTGTATTTAAATAACAAATTAGGATTTTTTAAGCATTTATTTTGGAATTGTAAACTAGTAATAAAATTAGTTTCAAATTTAGAATCTATCGGATAGCTTTATACAAAATATTTGGTTATCTGTTGGAAGCCGTATTACGACATGACGTCATATACGCTGACTCGCTCGCACTCGAAGAATTCTTCCATAAGCGAGAAAGAGAAGCTAGATCGAGGAGACCATTTTGAAAAAGAGACATTCACGTCGGAGCCGCCGTTGCGTGTGTTACGGGGTGAATCACCTTTTGGATTTTTTTACATCTTTTTGAGAAGAGAATGACCTGAGGGAGCCAACGCCGATCCCGCAGGGGACACCAGGTCCATATTTCCGTCTGAGATGACGTAAAACTCCAACTTTCAAGAATTATTTTGTGACGCGCCATGCGGTCACCAAACTAAGGAACTCGAGCGAAATTCTCATTTGAAGCTTTGAAGACAAGGCAATGTCATTTCACTGGAGGAGCTCCATGAAGCGTTCGAGAATCGGATGATCCTGCAGAAGACACCATCAGCAAAGGATCCATCAGATAACCTCCTTTCATTTATTTTATTTTCCCAATTTTTCTCGTTGCCGTCATCCATTGGACTATCGCCATCAGCGTTTTAATATTAATATTGTATTAGGACTTATCAAAATAGTAAACGCATTGTAACCTCAAATAATCTTTTGTTCTTTTTTCTCCCATATAACTTTAGCACAAGATAGATAGGTAAATTATAAATCATCAATTTCATTTTCAACAAGAGGCCCCCTGTACTCCAGAGGTCTGATGTTTCGTGACTGATACGTATCCAGGAACCCTAACTTTTTGTTTTATTTTTTTTGTTATTTGTTTTGTCTTTCTTTGTCAAATCACAATTTTCTTATGACAGACTTGAACTCGACTATGACTAATTTCGTGTGACTAACTGTGATTTCATGATATATTTGACTTGAGGTTAATAAAAAACTTGCAAATTCATAAACCTGACACTGGCAGAATGCACAACGTGCGATGCCAATAAATAAGAAAAAAAAACTATACTAAAGTTATATATTTTTATTATTTTTATGGAGTGTTTCCACACTTTGGGTATTTCCATGTTTTTAATGCATAAGTAGGCAGTAAGAAAACTAAAGTTACTATAGTATTACACTAATCTTGTGTTTTAGTAATCCTCTACTTGTGTTGGCTGCTAATAATTTTGTACTCTCCATACTAATGTAAGGTAGCATGCACGAGCTTACAATTTTCTCCGTCAATGGCGCTAGTCGCCAAAGAAAATAAAAATGTTGTCGTTTATTTTGTACTGATACTTTAACTCACAAGTATTTTTTTCTGTGTTCGGAATAAACCTTTGTTGGTGCTAAAATAATACTCTCCTTCGCAATGTAATTGTTGTGGTTAACACCTTAACACAACAACGCCAACAGGTCAACTCAACACCATAGAGGTAGTTCCTACCTCTATGCTCAACACCACTAAATAGCAAAAGCTTTTAACAGAGAAATGTGTTGGTAAGTTTCACTTGGTTTCACTAGATGGCGCTCTTATGCGGCTTTTCATTATAATCAAAGGAAAAGTATCGGATTATCTTTTATTACTCTGTGGGATTCTCTTACGGCGCCTTACCTAAAATAATCTCGATTCTCTTAGTCACTGCTTAAACTTCGCTGTCCTTTTCTAGCACTTGCAACTTCACGTCAGAAAGAAGATGGCAGAGCATCTTAAGCCTAACGGTTGGAAAGTTTTTTTAAGTAAGGCCGTTAAAACTTAAAAAATAGGGCGTCACTGTCAATCTGATTGACATCATCAAACAAGCAATTAATTTAAAAAAAGACTTCTGCCTGCCAAAAAACGGACTAATTTGTAAAGGCAATGAAAAAAAATTAAAATATTTACAAAGCTGAGCATACAAAAAGAAACCAAAAAGCTAATGGACTCATCGTTCTTAGGACCACGAACGACAAAGAAATTAGTAAAATAACTATTTGAGCCGACTAATATTAGGATGTTTTAACATAGAGTAAAGTGAAACATATAACATCATTGTGTTATAACCATTGTGTCACACTACTATTAGGATCGATAAACAAGGATATAAAATAATTATGACGGTATAAAATTATGTGAATGTATCATTATGACTAGGTACAGTAGTTTATGACTAGATGCGTATGACTATAGTCTATATATAATGACAATATGACAAAAAACAGAAATCTCAAATCGTCCAAATCTGTTCAGGCATTTAGAAATTAAGATGATGAGATGCTTAACCATCAGGCGAACGTTTTGACCGTCTCGTGACTCAAATTCCGTTAAATAACGGTTGTGCCACAGAACTAAAATGTATACAACGTGTAACAAAAAGGTTCAACAATACTGAAGAGTATGTATGTACTCATTATTATGAAGAACTCTTACTATGAGGTTAAACCTAAAATCGCGAAAAAAGATCAGCTGTTCCATACAAAAAGTTCATTGACCTTGGACAAAATGTATGGAACAGCTGATTATTTTTTCGCGATTTCAGGGTTGACCCCATAGTAAATGTTGTTTATAATGATGAGTACATACATACTCTTCAGTATTGTTGAACGTTTTTGTTACATGTTGTATAGTATACAAGGGTTGTGATAGAAAGCGGCTAGCGCCAATAATAACACGAATATTTTAAATTTCTATTTATTGATTCAATTTGAACTTCGAACTCACAATAAAATGCTGCACAGTTAACACAAAAAACTTCAAACCATTTATTATTATGTAGATACTTATTAAAATACTTGAAGTGATGGGCCAAGGTACAGAAATCAGGTTAACTACAAACACCGATACTATCGAAGAACATTTTAATTGTAGATTGAAATCACTATACCGACGATAGAGACAGCTGATATTGAGCAAAAAGTTTGTTAAAAAAATAAGTGGTCGGCTGTATATCGATAGATTCAAAATTACGTAGCGGTTGCTGAGTCCGGATTACACTTACGTTATACAGTGAGTAACTTACGAAATGCCGTACGACAAGCCACGGGCGCGCTCCGTCCTACGCCTTTTTTGATACGACTTCAACCCGAAGCTACAAGTAAAGTATGTAGGTACACATAAGATCAGACTTCATAGCTTGGAAATTACAACTTGCTACGACTTCATAGTCGGAACCTACACAAGCGTAGATGCGTTGAGTAACGCATCTACGTTTGATCAGGGGTCCGGTGCTACGACTCGTAGATCCGAAGCTACAATTTCGTAGGATACGCTATGAGCTTACGGTAATATCTACGAAATATATCACAAGTTGTAGATTCTCTGTACTAAAGCTAAAATCTAGCTCCAACTTGACGCAACTCTCAGAGTTCAGTGCTTGTTATTTGTAAGTCAGAAACAACGTACGCAATGTCATTTAGTATTTAGTGCTATCGGCCATGATGTGTACACATGTTTTGGGATATAGTTTAGTTCGTAACGTAATCTAACAGTTTTACATTTAAATTGGTTATCCGGCATTACGGACTCGTAGGACGACAAACTAAAGCCATGATTGGAGATCTGGCGCTACGAGTCGAACCAAAGCTTCGTAGTAGATCTTGCAATGACGTCATGAGTGTGAAAGTATGAATTATCAATCTAACAGCTCGAAGCTTACAACTCTTTGTGATTAGTTCGTACGTAGCATTTATTTGTAGACATGCTACGACACATAAAATTACGTGTCGAGATCGGAAAGTCGTAGCAAAAATAGCTTGAAGAACGCTGTGGCGCCTCTGATATGACTTCATTTGTAGTAACGCCACTACGCCCGTAAACAAATATAATTAGTGTATATAATTAGCTTATGTAATAAATAAGCTTAAATGTATATAATACTGAGGCAGAATTACATCTTAACTACGACGTAACATTAAGTGTGGTACGTACGTGGGAGTAGACACGAGCGCAAGCCCTTACTTTATACGGACGAATGCGATATATAATAATATTTTGCTTTATATCTATGTATCTGACGCTAAAACATCTATATAATGTATTACTTTTTGTACATCTACTTATATAATAACCATACATACACTCACTTACTAAGCTTCGTCTGCTTAACCGCCGGTACCCAAGGTGCGTCACAACCTTACTGAAAGTCGCGTGCGATGCCATCTCTGACTAGATACGTACTGAATCACTTTATGATTTTGATAATACGCTAAAACCACAAGTGTGTGACGTCACAATAACTAACACACGTTGAGTACGCGACGCCTTTCTCCGGGATCTTGAGTATTGTCCCGCGGGCGAACGGGCCGGTTGCTTGAAAGCGAGGACAAACCAAACTGAAGGTTCTAAGTCGATCGGGAAAATGCTTAGTGGAACAAGCTCTCTGAAGTAGATCAGGGTATAAAGAGTACAAAACGGTTCGCCCGCGTCGGCTTTGCCGTCCCATAGCTAAGTACACATTAATTATTAAAATATATTTCCGCATTTTATTACATAAAATTCACGTTTATGATCTACCTACTTAGAAAAGTAAACGAAAGCGGGCGTTTAGAGTAAGTATTTTAGGTTCAAAAATTTGTACGCGGAGCCTATTTACACAGCGTACCATGGACGTTAGTTCCGACCGCGAGAGGTCAGGCCGAGCTACGGAACCAAACCATACTACACTAATAGAGAGACTAACAAAACCTGAGATCATAGAGAAACACCTTAATCCAAAGAAATGCAATGAAACGACTCTAGATCGTCGCCCGACATAACCTCTCGGCAGGTGGCCTCGAAAACTTAATTTAAAACATTCTACTATGGTGACACTTATAAATCCTAGGGTACTAGACAAAAACTTAGATCTAACCTTAACAAATAATAATAAATAATGAATTTTGGTGCAAAAATAACGGAGTAAACCTAAACTTTATGACTGATTGCGAGTTAACGCAAATATGATACATATTATCCACTAATCACACAAGCTTTGAAAAAAATATCTTAACAAATATTGTAGGTCTCCCATCATCGACCGCCCGGATCTTGTTACTAAAGTTTGAAGTTTCACAGACATCATTCATTCCATAAATAATAACGACATAGATTAAGGGGTAGAATAGAAAACACCCTGTATCTAAGGGCTCCTAGCACACACAAAGAATTTAGAATATCGTCTATCTTTCAGCTCAATATTACCCTGGTTTTTACTAGACGTTATATTAATGAAATGATAATTTATCTACGGTAAGCTCCAAGGTAACATTTCGACAAGAAGAAATAGACGACAAATTGGCCAAATAGTTGCACATTAATACTCATGTCCTGTCTTGCCACTCCGTTATATTGCAAACTAAGACAAAGACTTTACATTTACTTTAGTAATGCAACGAATCAATAACGAATAAGAACTAGCAAGACTCGATTAGAATTTGCCAGATCCAGTTAGAAGTGACAAGATCTGTCAATAACAGAACTGACAATACCCATCAAGAACTGATAAGACTCATCAAGAACTGATAAGATATCAAGAACTGACAAAATCCACCAAGAACTAATAAGATTCGATAAGAATCGCTAAGATTCGGCAAGATATAAGTTGCGTCTTGAGCGTGGTTGATGGGAGAGGTTAAAGCGGAGGGTGGGGAGAGATTTACTCCTTCACTTCGAAGTATTTATAGGTGGGATTCTCGTAGCCGTTAATCTGCATGTTGGCCACGTGCCGCTCCTCGGGGGTCGGAGCCACGGCGCCTGTCTGCTCCACCTGGGAAAGACAATAATAGGTTGGAAAAAGCCTTACTTGATTAGATGGTATATGCCAGAGAGCCCTGGGTATGTTCTAAAACTACCGGAGGACGAGCAGCAGTGTCCTGTCGGTGGTGAGCATTCTGCGACACCGAAGCCGCCTGCCAAGCGTGGGGTTTATGGCAACTCCACCTTTATTAAGGTGGAAGCCTTCGCCCAGCATCGGACGTCTTCTGCCTGATGATGAATAAGGACTGTAACAAATGTGGAAGTGACATTTCACCGGTTCCCAAAACATTTGTGGAGCTCATGCCTGTTCGCAGACTAGACTAGATAGTGATATAGTAAAGGTGTGTGCAAACCTGTACGAATCCCTGCGCGGCGGGCGCGCGGTCGCGGCGCCGCGCCACTGCGAGCGCGACGCAGGCGGCCGCCGCGAGCGCTGCACCGCCCACACAGAGCGCCGGGTAGAGCGCGCCCGCGCTCGCGCCGCTCGGGACTCCGCCCGCGCCGCGCACTGTGAAGCCCTGACCAACAAACACAACATTACTGGGCATGAAGAGAAATGTCATCTAATATCTAAGGGTGACGAACGCAGTGCAGTGCGGCGCAGGATATTGTTAGCAAATTACTAATTACCCTGTATATTGTTCTTTACTCTACTGAGGTCTTAGCTTACAGAATTTTCTTTTAATGCAACGGGGTGAGGAGACGAGCGAGACATCCGCCTGGTGGTAAGCATCACGCCTGCTCATAACTGAAGCAGTGTCAGAATTGTGAACTTGCGTACAAAAGCCTGCGCCACACTGCACTGTGCCCGTCACCCTGAGATATAAGATAAACTTAACCTATTATTTAAACCTAAGTAGAAACTCCTTATTGTGCACGCCATAAAATAACAGCAATCGTCAAGTTATGTCAGAGGCCTTCGGGCGGCACATTAACTAAGAAGATACAAAATAACCAAGGATTTAAGAAATAAGATGTGTTACCGGCTGCGAATGCTGAAGCTCGTGTTTGAGCGCGTGCGCGGGCGGCGGCGGGGCGCGCTCCTCTGCGTGCTCCAGGGCCGCGCGTAGACCTTCGCCCTCCGTCTGTGGAGGCACATACAACCTCAACTGCTGGATATTATAACACTACTAGACAGTAAAAGAATAATAGAAAAGTCTGACTACAAAATATATGACATTTCAGCGAACACTTATATAAAGTTCGATATTTTTGTGCCCTCAGCCACATCTCAGCGCCACGACTTCATTATAAGTTCATCTCAAGTTTTTGGTGCATTGCTGTGCCCTATACGCCAATGCACCAAATAAACCTAGAGGAATAATGATGAAATTCGAATATAGCCTAATATAGGTAGTCATTTACAGTTCATATTCATAGATATACAGTCATAGTTATACATAGTTGTTATTCCTATACATAGTTCTTACGGAACCCTTAAAATGGATACAAACCTCGCCAGTAGACCGGCGGCTGGTGGACTCGCTGACCTCCACTGTGTCGGCGGTTTCGCTCTCTGGGGCTTCGGTCACCGTGCTCGTAATCATTTCCTGAAACAACATCACACATCATCAGCCGGAAGACGTCCAATACTGGACGAAGGCCTCCCCCTTGTTAAGGAGGGATGGCCATAATCCCCACGCATGGCAGGCGGCTTAGGGATCGCAGAGTGTTACCACCGTTAACTAAGAGGATGCTGCTGCCAATCCTCCGTTGGTTCTGGATGCAGTTTTAGGACATACCTTGTTCCTCAAACAACGTACCACACAATTTTGGTCGATCAAATGAATCTTGTAAGGTATACCTTTTTTCGTTTATTATTATCGGAGCCAGATTTGGCCAATTAGTCAACCCATGACACCATAGAAGCCGAATTGCGAGAAGGCTCGACTTGAAACCGTTAAGAAGCGTTGGTCGCGGGTTCAAATTCCAGGCTCGTGCCGTACCAATGAGCTCTTTGGAGTTTATGTGCGCATTATCATACCAATGACTTTTCGGTGAAGGAAATCTTCGTGAGGAAACTTGCATATCTCCGGATATATAGAAATTCAGTGGCAAATGTGAATCCACCAACCCGCAACTGGGTCAGCGTGGTGGATGTGGCCCAATCACCCCTCGAGGGCAGGCCTAAGTCCAGCAGTGGGCTATTAAAAGGCTGATTATACTTTTAGGTAGTCAGCCCATATTTCAATCAATCTTTCTATACTACGTATTTTTATTTTATGTTTACTAAGGATTTTCTCTAAATAACTAACTGTTCATTGGTAACCCAAGTACCATTGACTAAATGCTTCGGCTCTGTAATAACCACAGGTAATAACTGAGAAAACTGAGGGCTGCCCACTTCTAGAGCATTTTTACAAGAAGTAGGTTATTAAAACTATTAGTCTCAACAAAGAAAAAAAAAAGGGTCTTTGAAAAAAGAATAAAAATCTCAAAAAAATGAAGGTTAACATGCAACAAACATAAACTTTTATTATTAATATACTACTCACAGTGGAAGTGGTCTCCTGGGTGAAGGCTAGTCGGGTGGTGAAGTCGTGGACGGATACAGAGGCGGCGGAAGGCAGTGGCGATGAGGGCACGACGCTCGGGGCGGGGGATGAACTAGGCACAGCAGGGACAATCGTTCCTTCAACTTCTGATGCTTCACTGGCCTCGTCATCTGTCTCCTCGCTTTCTTTCACGCCGTTTGAAGTCTGGGTTGCGGGTTAATGGGACACAATTACACACCACACATTATATCGTTTAGAGATTTTGGTTAAAAAATTTGTTAGTGGTGGGTTAGTCGGGCACACACCACTCACACACACGTACACACTTTACTGGGTACACACGATTAGTTTTGAAGTTTTAGAACCTATTTATTCCTTATACCTTTAAAATTTATTCATACATCAATCCGAGAATCTACCTTCTTTGAATAAATAGTCTCCTGTTATGCCCAAATCTTACTAAATTTATCTACGCGCTAAATAAGTCTTTGATAAAGTAATCTTGTTGTAAACATTGATTCTGTTATCATTCCGCCCATAAAATGTTATTAAGTTATCTTACCTTAGTCCGTTCGTTCTGAATTTCCTGTCGTTGCTTGGTGCGTTGATCCCTTTTAGCATTAAGCTGGTCCCTGGCGGCCTGTTCGCGCTGTACTTCGGCCTCGATGCGGTCCAGGAGTAGTTCCTCGGCTTCAGGGGTCATTGACATGAGTGACACGGCCATGTCATCTTTTGATTGCATGGACTGGAAGGTAATGTTTTTTTTTCTTAAAATATGGCAATGAAGAAAAAAAATCTGAGAAGTGCTTTGGAATAGTTTGCCCAAGCAAGACGTTTTGAATAAAAATCGGACTACCAGCTCAAAAATAAGTAAACGAGAATCTTCCAAATTCAATCCATTTGATTTAAAAAAAATGGGTTACCTGAACGTAATCCTCAATAGCGGTTCCGATGCTGGCATATAGGTGAGGACGGCGGCGGAGGGAAGTCAGAGCGCGCTGAAGAGCTCGGTCAGCGTCCTGAAAGAAACAATCACTTAAGTCTTAGAGAATACAAGTAGAGGTTGAGAAGGTTGTTGGTATATAGCTTTTAAAGTATCTCTCTTCTCAATTATTACTTTAGTTTAGTCCCTGGTTAGTCTTTCTTATTTATGTCATCCACTTGAGTCGATTCTCAACATATTTCCGAAAACCTTACATTGTTACATGACTTGGTAGACTGTTGATCATATTAAAGAAAGGCATTGAACCATGAAAACGGTATAACATATCGTGTGTACAAAATCGGTTCGGTGTTTCTTTCATCATCAGCCAGAAGACGTCTTAATAAGGAGGGGCTGCCATAATCCCCCCGCTTGGCAGGTGGCTTGGGGATCGCAGAATGCTCACCATCGTTAACCGATAGCACGCTGCTGCCCGTCCTCCGGTGGTTTTGGGAGCTGTTTTAGAATATACCTAGGTCCGCGAGTTGCTTGTTAACCGCAAAATTACGTTCATTCTTCCGTCAAAGAATTCAGCTGAATGGGTGGATTTAGGAGGTCATAACTATTCTGACCTTACTACACCACGTTGAGCTAACATTATAATAAATTACCTGCAGTCTGTCAGCGGCCCCGGCCCGTTCAGCGGCAGCAGCTTCCTTGCCAGCAGCAGCAGCGCGGCGCCATGCAGCCAGCGCGCCGCTGCGCTCTGCGGCTAGAGCGCGGACGAGACGTTGTAGGCACTTCTGGACTCGGTGAGCCTGGGGAAGTCATGTGAGATAAAATTATAATATAACTTAAAATGGTAACAGACTTTTTTGCTGATGGATGCGGTGATTTTGATAAGGCCCTGGCGCCTATGCCTGCATCGGTGCAGTTTGCTAATGAGAGTTTTACTCACTAGCACAGTCAGTGGTGGAAAACAGGTCCCAAAGATGATGCACGCTACAGAAGGTGGTTTAAATCTTTCATAGATTTAAATTTGAATAGGATATAGTTTTCCCGAAAGTTACCACCTTTCGAGCCAATACGGTCTCTTATTGTTTTTACTATAAGGAGGCTTTTGGTATTTAGAAAAAGCCGCGGCCTATACAGCTTTGCGTTATTGAAAATCCTGGATCTAAAAATCTTGCTAAATGATGCTCACAAAACTAGGGAAGTCACGATCAGAAGCATATTATTCTCTTCTGGAAGTAGGGCCTCCATTAATGAAGGTTGGCAAAAGTTGGAAAAAGTTAAGAAGATGACTTCTTAGTTTCTAAATTTTTTAAACTTATTTTTACATTTCTTGTACAGCAGGAATGTAAATAGGGGTTCCAGCGTATTTAGACCTATCCACTCTTGGGTGTTACGGAATGAAAATTTAGTAAGTATCTGGCGACCTTGCGTTAGCATATTACACCGTCAATTTTTTATTGAGAATCGCCCAAGCTACTAGAAACTACTAAATCTAAATAATCTTGTCGGTATATTATGACTTATGGCTTACATTGGGCGGCTGGTCCCGAAGCGAGCGAGTGTAGCAGGAGAGTGCGGTGCGACGACGCTGGGCCAGGTGTGCCAGCACGCGCTGCTGATGGAGCGCAGCCAAGCGACGTCGTTCCGCCACGCCTTCCTCCTCCAGACTCTGGAATTTTTATTAACATCTTAGGCGCATCGCACACAGTATGGAGAGTCGAGGTGGTGTTGGGGCAGAGGCGCGCCTATACAATCGAATTGCTCACTACCAGAATCACGGTGCAGGCGCCTTCGCATTAACTCTCATATCACGCCGCCACCTCGAATTCGACTCGGCTCTGGCAGTAGGTATGTTACGCGCTTTAAGTAGCTTTATACATATCGAGTCTTAACATAATGATGATATCATAGGATGATTTGCTGTGCTTTGGACATGCTGCAAAGCTGGGAGGAAATTCGTATCTATCATGACACTTTAAGTTATGCTTGTTTGATACTGTTTAGAGCATTGACATTATCAGCCGGAAGACGTCCACTGCTGGATGAAAGACTCCCCCTTAATAGGGAGGCAGCATAGGCAGTTTAGAGCATTCATGGTTCTATAATTCTAATTGCTTGATCGCCTTGGCCACACTGCTGTAGATTGTCTGCCACTTTTTATCGTCAGAGCCTCTTTATTCAATTTTAATATGTCAAAATTTACCTGTACGTTAGACTGGAACTTGGCGGTCATGCGTTGGCGGAAGGTTTGCGCGGCGGCGGGGTCTGAATTCATCATCGTCTGGTAACGGTCTTCCAGCTCAGACCACTCCTTCATCACCTTGGTGATCTGCATACAAAGAAAAGTAAATATTCTATTATATTTTATTCTAATAAACTATTTATTTAACGACTGTAAGAAACCATTAAGCATACATTAATTTTAATTGTGAAGTTTTCACAAGTAAAATTTTAAAAGTTAAGTTTAAAGTTACTGTTACCTGGAATAGTGCTAGAAGTGTCAGTGCTTCAAATTTTTTACAACCCAAATATTTCTTTATACGAGTACTCATTGTAACCATTTGAACGAACCATAATCATTACAGAATTGATAGAGGTTAATATCCGTGTTACCTTTTCGCGGTGAGTTTCTTCCAGTCGCTGCTGAGCGTCCTTGTAGCTCTGGTGCTCGGTGCGAGGGTCGAAGTGAGAGAAGTAAGGATCAGAGGTTGCAGTAGAAGCCTGCAACAGTAAATTACATTAAGAATGAACAGGAACGAAATGTATTTTAGGATATTAGGTAGTGTAATGACCGTCTATGTACTTAGTTATTGTTTTCAATATATTTTCATTTCTTAATAAGTTTGTGTTTAACCACACCTTAAGTAGTCTATGTGGTCTAGGATGGAGAACACTAACTAGAAGAAATCTGTTTACTCTGCATTTAAAAACACCTTAATTTGGAACACAGAGGTACAGTTTATTTATTTAAATGCACATGTACAAAGCGTTAGAATCTACATAATGTAAAAACAAAAGTAGGACTATACTAAGTACATACCCTGTAAGGGCGTCGCATTAATATTACACATTTTTATAATGTACTTTACTTATAATATACAACATTTATGTTAGTGTCTTAATTACACATGGTTTAGCACAGGACGAAGTTTAGTGTCGTGAAATTGAAACATATTTGTTATCCTCTAAAAACTCATCTATACTGTAGTAACACTTATTTATAAGAGTATTTTTTTAAGTTTGCTATGGTATTTTTTTTTCGTTAGGCTCATTTTTTATGTTATTTGGGAGTGCATTATATATTTTGATTAGCATGTACTCTGGTCCCTTCCTGACATCCTTGCGCTGCATATAAAAAATGTGGAACTGATGCGCTAAGCATGTATGCGAGGAATATACACCACTAGCAGTTGCCAGTTGCTTCGTACGCGTAGACTGTCCTATTCATTTTTTATCCCCTTTGTCGCAGTATCTTTTTTTGGCTGACGTTTACTCTACATGAGCAATAACTACTTGCCTGTATTGCCACACCCGCATTATAAATTCTGCAGAAGATGTACGGATGGCGTTTTGATGTTTAGGTTTGCCGCAGTTTGATAATAAAAATGAAAATTACTAAATTGATTGATAACTTACATCAACGCTTACCGTTGTGGTGGTGGTAGTAGTGGTTGGCGTGGTGGTAGTGGTAGGAGCAGATGACGACTCGGGGCGGGGCCAGGCGTTGTCGTCACCATCGGTGTAGTCGTCGTCTTCTGCGTCGTCGTCTCGGGACAAGTCTGCATCTTCGTCTTCGTCCATATCTACGTCAATAACAGGGTCTTTTGGTTCGGTGCTTAAAAATAGTATAAAAAAATACCTTTTCTATTAACGTTTCGACCTCTTCTTTCTCATGTCGTGAAGTAACTGACGATGACAAATTTATCTTTTTTCGAAATTCGACCTGTATTTTCTTGTTAAACTATAAATCAGGGCATTTACCTTTATTTTATTTTAAGAAAAATTTAAAAAGTTATATGTTTATGTACCGTCATCAGTGTCGTCATCGTCATCGTCGTCGCTAAGGTTGAGGGTGTCATCATCGTCGTCGTCGTCGAGTGCGTCATCGTCATCCAGAAGGTCGTCGTCACGCTCGTCCATCGCAGCAGAGGCAGCCAGCATCTCCTCGGCTCCCGGGCTTACGGGCACGCCGACGTCCATGGGCTTATGCATCTTGACGTTCTCTGAAGGTTTTACATTTGGGCTGGGTTAGTAACGCTATGGCCATTCGCGCACACTTGTCTTATTTTTACATTCACATTACTTAAGATAAAAATGTCACTGAGTTAAATAATGCTAATGCCCTCCGCTAAAACACAAGTGTTTGAATGTGCTAATGCATCCCTGGTTATCGAATGGTTGGTGATTGATATTTGCCTTGGTGTATCACACCACAAATGGTAAGGTAAAGATAGAAAAAAAATTGGAGGAGATATAAATAAATAGTTTAGATGAAAATACCAAATTAAAATATGGAAACCGATAATATTTTGATATTTGTTTATTCTACTTGTGTCGATAGTTAATTCCGTATCTGCCTAAGATATGCATATTAAATATTTGTGGCCTTCAGAAGAGCGGTTAACTCATAGATTCGTAAACCAAATTTCCGATTTTGACAAATTTTCTCACCTTTGAAATGCTTAGGACAGCAGACGAATTCAACTCCGGAGAAGAGGCTGATGCCACAAGGCAGAAGCATAGCGAAGGTCCTGAGCCGAAGTCCTCGCTGGGAGCAGGCGCGGCCCGCAGTGGCGTTCCAGCGGGCGAACTGCCAGCACCGGCTCTGGTTGTGGATGTGGTCGAAGAGGCAGCTCTCGGGCACCAGCAGCGCGTCCGATTGGAATGGACCTTCTGCCGCCAAATACGATGTAGTAGGGCATTTGGGGAATATATAAAACTAAGTAAGGTTATGAACTTGTAGGGACCTAAAATGCACATGCCAAAAGAAAGAGCTTTAATTATGGCAAAAAGTACCGTAGATGAGTGAGTATACTGCATACTAGCAGCATTCTGATTGTCTCTAGACTTCCATCGGATTATAAACTTTTGTGTGTGGTTTGGGTTATTTTGATCAGGTAGGCTGTTGCTGCGGTCCCGCGATATTATCACTTTTAGCGCATTACGGAACGCAGCATATATGTACATATATTGCTTTTTGTTTATAAAGGCACTTGTCTTGATTAGAAAACAAAAATAAAACATCAACATTTTGAAATAATATCACAACATCATCATACTACACAGTGTTCTATATGCCACTGCTGGATATAGATATGATGCTGGATCATCTGCCTCCGTCACGCACCAATCATATCTAGGTTTGACCTGCGATTCTAATCGTTCATCCAATCGTAACCCATCACCCGTCTGACGACCGACGCGTGACGCTTTGTTTCGATTGCACTTTTGAAATACCATGTTAGCGTAAAAGTATTCTACAAAAATCGCTTCAATGTTACATACAATTTTTGACTTATAGGGGTCTATTCATAACATCTTGACATGATTTTGATTAAATAAATTTCCAAGCTAAGCTTTCATTAAAACTATAAGGCACGCAACGTAATGAATATCTACCTAGGCGAACTTTTGTAAAGGTAACATTGAAAAGCAATCCCATATTTCAAGTTGTATCAGACAATGATATTCCAGTAGACTGGAAAATTGGAAGTTGATTGCGTGCAGGCGAACCAGATTTCACTAGACCGTTCTCATTTTTCTTATTTTTTATTGTCGTGTTCGTTGCTGTTTTGCATGAAATATGGTAGAGAACCGAGTTATAATATAACGACAAAAGAAGTTAAATATTTCATCTTGCAATATATAGGGTTCTTTTTATTACACTTTTGCTAGATTTCTATAGATACGAGATTTATTAGTAACGTAGAGATTAACCCATTTTCAGCGTGAAAAAGAAGATTAAAAATATTGACTTTAGCGTTAATTTTAATGATAGTTCGAATTCTTAGAAATAGATACAAATAGCATCTATATACGTAGCCACCATGTCTATGAATGCACCTTATGTTTTTTTTTATTAAAAAGTTTATTCTTTACTAGTAAAAAAAACTACTATTTTCTATGTGTAGGTACTTTGCAAGCCGATTTTTTGGCCTTCCAATAACAAAATATAAAACTATCATAAGCACCCTTTTAATAATCTCAATTGAAGATACGACCAGACGCTTTCTTAATACATATAATAAGATAACAACTGCCTATGATTAGTGATTAAACGAACTAAGTGAAGTTCTATCATAATGATCCGAAGCACCTCGTACGAAGAGATAAGTATCCTGAAATAAATATATTATATACACATGTAGTACCGCATAGGTGCCACCGCTCATGCACTGTTGTTTAAAGTTAGTAGATTTAAAAAAAAAACTGTCTATGGCCACCCCACGTCTGCCATCTACATTTATTACCCGTCATTTAGTTTAGAGTATTAGTTCTTGCATGATATTGCCGAAAGTTTTATTTGGGCAACATAGCTCTAGCTATGGGGGTTGGGCGGGTGGTTGATACTTATCTCTTCGTACGAGGTGCTTCGGATAATTATGATAGAACTTCACTTAGTTCGTTTAATCACTAATTATCCTTGCACCTCGTACTCGAGATAAGTATCCTGAAATAAATATATTATATACACATGTAGATGTTTAGAGTTATTTTCGGTAATATCACCGTTAGGATAAGAAGACTAAACTGCGTTAGAGTATGATACCAGCTTTTATATTACAGTATTATCATTATAGGCATTTCTCTCATAAATATTTTATAATTGTATATAATAAGTAAGAAATCTCACAATTTGTGCTATCTATTGTACCTACGTACACAAAAACAAAAAACAAATGCCTTAATAATCCTTAGCAGATTATGTAAGGTAAATTAATTAGACGACTTCATTAGTCGTTATTAAGTACAGCTCTAGCTATCGGTATAAACGGCCGAAAGTGGCGAAAGTGCTTCTCCACCCCGCACCTTTACCTTATGAAATTTATGTTAACGCCCAATTGGTGGGCTTTGGAAGTTGAAGTTTGCTGGGTGGAATGTGCCGTGAATATATTGACATTAATGCCACAGACTTTAAGTGTGGCTTTTATCCAACCTTCATTGTTCAAGGTCTATCGTTTAATAGAGGGATGCAAAGGATAGGTTGGTTAGCACCTTCTTTGGAAGTTTGAATTAAATCATGTTTAATTTTTATATTAATTTGTAATGGGGTGTATTCGATGTTGTCTGTTTGTCGCAAGGCGACTTTGCTAGCAAAGTGGTGCATTTTTTCTTAATTCTTTCTAATGAAAGTGTTTCGTTGGGATATACCTAGAGAGTAGAGTCCGGTACCTGCGAGGTGTCCCAAGATACATTGTACTTTTGATGCTGAGCGCCGGATCCTTAAGAAAAATCTTTTATTCTAGCATCTGCAGATATATGCGAACCTACCAAGAGTGATAGGGCCCCCTATATTTATTGAATGTGCCGAATTGGGCGTCTGATTAAAAGATTTGCATTAGAAACCACAGGACTGTTCAAAGTTGTTGCGACTTATGTGAACAGAAATTATACCATCGCTTCAGGCATACGTCGTATTGCTTGATAGTGTTGGTGCTCAGAGATGTCAAGGGATGCTAGGGACACAGCCTCAGCAGCGCCTCGGGCCCAAGACTCATTTACGAGACAAATTTTGGCTCTGCTGGGATGCGAGACAATGATTTTTTCGTTAGGTTTCAGCATTAGAACGTCGGATACAAGAAGTTTTCTAAATATTGGATACGATGGTTGTGTGGGTCACATAGGTATAACTACTATATATTGCTTAATCTGTCATGACTTTTCGGAGCGTTCTTGAAATCATTGAGAACGGAGAAATATCACTATGACCAATTCGTATAATAAAAGCGTCGATAGTAAGCGCATCTGGATCTTTCTACCAGGAAATAAACAAGTCACATTTTTTATAAATGCGGCTAGCAAATAGGTCTGTTTTTTCCCAAATTTAGTTGTAATTTTACTGAATGTCTTGTCCTCCAGTTCCCGTTCTATATCGGGATGAGAGCGTCGTAGTCACAACGCCACCTGGTGGAGGTAGTCACCTGTCTGCCACTGTGTTGTCTGCTGACTTGATATTAGATACCGATATCATAATTTTTCGAAGCTTGCACCATTGCCAAAGATTTTTTGATATTTTTGCTAAATGGCATATAATGTTGAGTGCGATGAATGCCGCTAGCCGTTCGAGTTAGTTGATGTGGAGTTTTCTTTCTTCATTGGACCGCGGCCCACTGGCAGTTTGTTGCCGTGCAAACCCCCCTCCCCCCGTCGTTGAAGCGTCAGAAAACCGCTCTTAGCTATAAAGTTATCGTCCACCATTTGAGGTCTGAATGCAGTGAGGTGGGGATTTGCGTGATCTTATCGTATTCATCGTGGCCTTTTAAGTTTAATAATTTGCAACGCTCTAGTTGTTTTGTGTACAACCATCCGTACTCGATCGCAGGACAAGCGGATACTAGAAGGCCTACGAGTTATGTAAAGTGACTTATTTTGCATGGTTTAAATTTCATGAATTTTTGGACTTCTATATTTTGTCTCGTTTGTCGTCTGGTAGTTTTGACGGCAAGTTCATATGTATCGACTATATACCCGAAACATTTACATCTAGAAGACCGAGTCAAGACGCTTTATTCGTGTTTATTACGAAACCTAAGCTAGTGAGAAATATCTTAGTCATTTCTATGTTATCTAGGCAGATTGAATAAGAGTCAGATATCAAGATTATGTCATCGAGATATATGCTGGAAAGATAACCAGCTATTAACATAGTAGTGGTATTAACTTTACGACGGGCTTCATTATTTTTGTGAGTGCGTAAGGCGCTGTGTTTAACCAGACCGTTGTTGCCATTAGACAATCTTTTGAAGCCATTTTTATAACTGTGCGTCTTCGAGTTTAAAATGCTGTGTATTAATAAATGTATGATACATTTAGAATAATACGTATCTTTCCGTTTGAAATTAGACCTAAAAATATGCTGGACACAAACTAGTTAGCGCCGATCTCTAAGAGTTCGTATATAGCTTGGTTGAATTATAACTTTTCTTTATGTGTATAATTAGGTAGTGGAGAAGAAGTTTGGACTACTGAACTTTTGAAACATAGTTTGTAGCTGGAAATCCAAGACAGGATTGTTTTCTTTTATTTTTTTGTAAAATAGAGATAAGCGTCCTGCGTGTTTTACTCTTCTATATCCGGTGAGAGTTGTGGTTGTGGTTCTGTTGCTGCGATGACGTTCTGGATTGTTTAGCGGGCTGACTCTGGTGAGAGACAGGCTGTCGCGTCCTCTGTGTTGTCGCCGGTGGTTTCCGGTATGGATCCGCCGGGACTTACGAGTTTGAATTGTCCGCTTTGGATGTCGATGGCTGCGGCTTTTTGCCATTGGTTTTGTGATTGTTCTTGATTTCAGAACTGGACTTAGAGACAGCTTTTGCTGTTTGAAGTGCTTCAGCTAAGTTTTCTCAAAATAAGAACTTATCTATTTCGGAGTTCAGTATTTGTGTTTATGCGTGCTTTTTGAACACGGACGTGCTAAACGTCCTCCGAGAAGTCGAGTCTGAGTGCTGAATAATACACAAGAGCCTGCACGCGTCCATACATTTCTTTAGGAGCTCAGTGTCCTTATTCTGTGACACTAGCAGAGAACAAGTGGCTTCTGCCAAGCATGATTATGGCGGATCCAAGAAGTTTTTCCCGTTTGCGGTAGCACTTCTGGGTTTATCAGACGTGCACCTAGTATAGTTCTGATGGATGAAGGCAGATATTTTTGCTGCAGTTCCTTTCTTGTCTCTTTGACTAGGCCAGCGGATGTGATGTGTTGCAGCCAGCTTGAAAGTTCCTTGTGGATGTCAGGTTAGTACTGGACTTTATTTTTTGGATTGTCCCTGAGGACTTCCAGAATATCATTATCGAGGGTTGCACCTCAGAGTCTTTATTAGCCTCTTTTAAGGCTGGTTCCGCATCAGAAAATGCTGTGGGTGCAGCAGAACCTTAGACCAGCTGATTTCGAGACCAGTTCTTTGTCCAGTGGACTTTGTGCCAGAAGGTCAAAGAGAAAAGTTGTCTAAAAAAGTTACTGGCGAGTTCAAATTGATATTATCTGTGTAATTTTAAAAAGTGTGGGAAAAAGGAAAAAATAAACCTGATGGTAGGTGCAAGTGGTAATTTTAAGTCGTGGGTATTTGCTTATTTTAATTATGGAATAAACCTAAAGGTAGATCCGAAAAAACAAAACATTATTTAGAGTCTGGAATGTGGTGAGGCAGTCCAAAGAGCAGCTCGAATACATTCTTTAAAGTTAGGCATTGATTGTCAAATGCGATGAGGCAGTCCATAGAACAGCTCGATGTGCATTTGTCACATGCCAAGTAAAAGATAAGAAAATAACCCGAACTGAGGCAAACAAAATATTGAATGATGATGATGGGGTGAATAAAATGCGGTGAGACAGCCCAAAGATCAGCTCGAGGTGCATTTATCGTACAAAAGTAATGTTGTACTAATTTTAAATATAAAAAGAATAAAAAATCAAGAATTATTTACTAGCATCATTGATTGTCAAATGCGATGAGGCAGTCCATAGATCAGCTCGATGTGCATTTGTCTTGACATGCCAAGTAAAAGATATGAAAATAACCCGAACTGCGGGTAGGTGAATAAAATGCGGTGAGACAGCCCAAAGATCAGCTCGAGATGCATTTCATCGTACAAAAGTAATGTTGTACTAATTTTAAATATAAAAAGAATAAAAAAATCAAGAATTATTTACTAGCATCATTGATTGTCAAATGCGATGAGGCAGTCCATAGATCAGCTCGATGTGCATTTGTCTTGACATGCCAAGTAAAAGATATGAAAATAACCCGAACTGCGGGTAGGTGAATAAAATGCGGTGAGACAGCCCAAAGATCAGCTCGAGATGCATTTTTTCGTACAAAAGTACTGTCGTAATAATTTTACATAAGTATAAAAAATAAATAAGGATACATAGCTAGGTACATACCCTTAGCACTATTTTTAGAATCCGTTCCGCTTGAAGATGCTGACGTTGGTACACTTTGTTTACAGACGCGTTTTATTAACATTTTGATTTAATCAGTAATCACTAATGTGATCGAGATCACTGTTACGCTTGCGTTTTGGTGTAGCAACGTTTTTCGGAGTGTAAGTTTAAGTGCGAAATATAAGTGTTGAACGGTGGAGCACTAAACTGCGAATGGACGGGTAATAAATGTAGATGGCAGACGTTGGGTGGCCATAGACAGTTTTTTTTTTAAATCTACTAACTTTAAACAACAGTGCATGAGCGGTGGCACCTATGCGGTACTACATGTGTATATAATATATTTATTTCAGGATACTTATCTCGAGTACGAGGTGCAAGGATAATTGATCATCTATTATTACCTATCTACCTATTGCTTTGGCCTGATGAATAACAGTTGCAATTATAAAGATACCTTACATCCTTAATAGATACATACCGAGACATCTGAAGGGCTTGACCCATCTGGTGACCTTGCACTTGGCCGCGTTCCCAGTGCCGAGTTTGCACCAGTTGCTGACCTTCACGTAGTGAGACGCTTCAACGATGTTAGTGATATCGTGGCTCGGGTACACCTGCAATGATACATAATACATTTATTACAAACATGCCAAGCATAATGCATCCAGAACCACCGGAAGATGGGCAGTAGCCTCCTCTCCGTTAACGCAAGATCACCAAGGCGCCTGCCGAACGTGATTATGGCAACTCTTCCCTATCAAGGGGAAGGCCTTTGTCCAAATTTGGACGTCTTCTGGATGATGATGAAGCATAAGGCATTACTTTTACCTACTATTCAACGTGACAAGGCCGCCAGCAAGCTGGGCACACTACTTACTGGTACGTACGTATTTTTAAACAAGTCTAAATTAATTTATACCGTACAGAAATAAAAACAAACTTGCCATACTTACAGGCATAAAGAAAAAGTTCAAAATAGAGATTCAATAAAAAAAATATGTCTACAAATAAATTTCCATATAAACCTTTTCAGTTATTACTTACACTGATCTTGCTATGAAATAACACTATACGTAAACGCTAAGTACCTTACATGAAAGCTGTTTACGAACCCGAAATTGCCATCAAATTGAGGAAGCATGTTCAAAGAACCCGTTCACGTTATAACTGCCTCATGTGCCGTAAAACAGGAAAATAATTTCTCGCCGGTCGCCGAGTGACACGCTAATAGGATTAGTCTGCAAAGCCGCTTAGCCCTAGTCACCGGTAGTTACACGAGGTACTAAAGCACCTAAGTAAGGATACTCCCCAGTTTGACTATGTTAAAAGGGTCGCTGTCATCCAATGTGCTCCCAATCCGCGCTTTAATGATATCGGTTTACAATGCCCGTAAAATACGATTACCTACTGCTTAGGTACCGCGTAGGTAGGTATCCTACGAGAGCAACACAGAATTTGGCGGCACATCGGATATTAGCAGCTTAATTTACTGAGCAAATTCAATATTGTGTAGAACAAAACGCAATGTAATCACAGTGTCTAGTCAATTAAGCGCGCAAATTACTCTATCCCTACGCTGGCTAATAGAGCGAATAATTATCATGCCTGAATTCAGTGCGGTATTTTCAGGAATACAATTCCGGTTTAGAGGGAATGGTTGCATTGGGTGTTAGTGAGTAGCAAGTTTGGAAACGAGATAATTAACGACTGAGCTCCCAAATCATGTCGCTTGTGTGCCTTGTTTAGTGCGCTATCTTTGAAGCGACGGAATCTAAGCTTTCCACTGCGACCATCTAAATTGAACTGTCAATAATTATGGTTAAATTAGTCAATACGCAAATTTCGGAAGTGGTTCCATATTTGAGCCACTTGGTGTTGATAGACATAACCGTAAGGAAAAAGGTATTTAAAAAAAAATTCCGTACACTCGGTCTACTCAACAAGATCATTACGATTTAGTCTTGAGGCAATTATGCAGTTTGGTTCTAATTATTTAATTAATTCCATATTAATTCCGTAGTTAAATTGAAGTTGCAATGATATACTGCTCAAGATGTTTTGTGCTAGTTCGAGCTTCCATTGGCAGGCAGTCGACTTGTAGATTACCTAGGTAGGTACTGCGGGTTGGGGAATGTCACAAGTAAAGAATCTACCCGTAATAAGTACTATAACAAGAGAAAAAGAGAAGATATAAGATATATAAGATAAGATAAGATAAGGTAAGATATATTGTATTGTATTGTATAACTATGTGTAGGCAATAATGTTAAACGTACAATCGGGCCGGCCAGTTTGCCAGCCTGCCACTCTTCATAAAAGCCTCTATCAATGCTGCCAAAGATTATTCTACCAACCTTTTTGCAGTAGTCGAGGATCTCCATCTTGTCCTTGAGGCAGTTGTGCGGCTTGGTGGTGAGATCGGGCGTCCACCTGCCGGCGGCGGACATGTACTGCGGGTGGTAGGTGCTGGGCCCGGACTCGCAGAGCACCGCCACCTGGGGCTCCGCGCCGCTGCTCGCCTGGAACAAGTTTACAATTTTACTGAATACGATTTTTCATAAAGTAATCGGTGATATTTTCAAAAATTGTGAAATGAGAGATATAGCGGCGCGCGGCGTTCTAGACTTTAAAAAACCTATGATCTAAGCCAGCACACCAAGAAAGGAGGACACCAGTTTATCTGTCTAGATCTTTGAGTGTCTAGGCATTATCTAGATATTATACCTTTTATTTGGGAAGCTCGATATGGGAACAGAGAAGTCAATAATTCCTATTCCAATGTTCCTAAATTATTATAAGTATCACAACTAATTTAAAATGCAGCCGCAGACAAAAAGTTTAGTCTTCGAAACTGATATTCAAGTCTGTTGCATTTTAAATGAACATAGACTACCATCATAACAGCGTTTGGCCTGCGTTAGACAGCTAACTGCCAGACCGTCTAGACATTGTGTATACGTATAAAGCCTAACTTAAGCTAGCAATAAGGCTTGCAGAAGTTTACTCTGCGTAAAATATTATCACAGGCTTTTTTTTTGTATTTGTAAGTGAACGCAGCAGAACCGTGCAAACCATCCATGGACTCCTATAAATCGCGGTGTAAGAACCAGACGAACGTAACTACCAACAATTCGAAAATCTAATTTTTTCATGAATGGGTACTAAATGTGGTCCTACGCAATGTGCTAAAACGACGTAACTGTACAATCAATATTTCACTAATTCAATAATAACGTAAGGTAAAAAAATGATTTCTCATTGTACTAGAAGAACATAACTTGAGTACCGGTACAAAAAAGTTATAAATTTGTTGATAATAAGGTAATGCAAAAATAACGTATAGGCAAAAGTATACCTATACCAACTAACTGCTCAAATAACGTATCTTAATCCAAAAAATATTTTTTTTTGTAATCAAGTTAAGAATAAGTAAGAGCCAGTAAGAGCCAAAATAACGTATGACAACCAATTTTTGAAAATATATTAATATGTTCTATAATATGTGCAAATAAGCGCTTCCCAGCAAGTATAGCTGGTGCGGGAGCTGAGGCGGCAGCAAAGGCAAAATGTCAAAAATACGCGTGCTTGGAGTCGGCGTACGAGTTTGTCCCGTTTGCCGTCGAAACTGCGGGCTCGTGGGGGTCAGATGCTAAGAAATTTGTGACTGAGTTAGGGCGTCGGCTGAAAGAGAAGGGTAGACCCGCGGCAGGACAGTATTTAGCCCAACGCATCTCGTTGGCGATCCAGCGGGGAAATGCCGCTGGTTTGATGGGCACTTTTAGCAGCGGGCCCGGCCGTGGTGGACTTCTTGTTTAGTTTTAAGTTTTTGACTGGTGCTTCGGTAATTACTTATTAATTTTTATTTTTATTTTGACCTATGTAATGAATTATAATCGATGTGAATAAAAAAGTGCAAATATCTATATGCACTGTTATATATATATATTTATGCATAATTTTATTCTCTAATAGTTCATTTTTGTATACTTTTTTCATTAGTCAAATATATATATTATTATCCTTTATATAACTCTTCAAAGTTCAAAGAAGTGAAATTTGCACAGTTTTTAAGCTCTCATGTAAAATTGAAAAAAATGTAGATACTTTTATCTGGATCTTACACCGCGAAATGCTGTCAGCCGTTTACAGCGTCAAACCGCCGTACGCTGCGTCACGATGCTTACTATAGAAACGTAGTGTTGTAATGTCCTAAAACTGCATCCAGGATACCGGAGGACGGTAGCGTCCTCTGGGTGCCAAGCGGGTATTATAGCTACACTCCACAGGAGGCGTTCGTCCACCAGTGGACGTCTTCTAGCTGATGAAAATACACTTGCCTATATAGGAAAACCCGATTCACTCGCAACTTAGTCTCTTTCGCATGCCGACGTATGTGTGTGACGTATAGTTAATAACTAGCCGTTTAAGACCTAGAAAATTTCTTACGACCGACGCTTTCTCACATTTACGCTAACCAAACGCGACAGTCACCAGGATATCATTGCTAAGTTGCACGGAAGTTCTTGATATTTGCAAAAAGTTCTTGCCAGTCTAAACTAACTATTGTTGCAGACGCTGGTTCGATGTACCGAAGTAATTATCTCGAGTGGATACGAGTACAGACACGAACTAATTGAATTCACTCACAGATAATGAAAACTACTTAGTATCAAACTGAACTTCGTTTGAAGTTGTTGTTTTAGCAAATGGGGCTGTAAACAATTTGCAGTAGATATTATTAATAGTTTAAGAAAAACATTTTAGACGCCCTATTAACGTTAGCAAAAGCAGTTAAAAACGTGGTCTTTAACTGCTGGCCTTTTGGAGAAACTTAGAGTCACGCAACGGGCAATGGAGAGAGCTATGCTCGGAGTTACTTTGCGCAGTAGAATCCGGAACGAGGATATTCGCCAAAGAACCAAAGTCACCGACATAGCTCGCAGTGTTTGCAAGTTGAAGTGGCAATGGGTAGGCCACATCACTCGAAGAACTGACAACCGATGGGGAAGAAAGGTTCTTAAGTGGCGACCGCGAACCGGGAGACGCAGCGTAGGAAGGCCTCCCACTAGGTGGACCGACGACATTGTAAAAGTCGCGGGCAACCGGTGGATGCAAATGGCAGGTTGTCGTACAGTGTGGCGGTCTAAAGGGGAGGCCTTCGTTCAGCAGTGGACGTCTCCGGGCTGATGATGACGCGCCCTAATAAAATTATTCATAGTTCCGTGAGACCATTGAAAGAAGTCACGCCACATAATCCTGAGTTCATGGGTCCGATCCCGGCCCGGTATGTAGTTTTTGTAGTGGTAGGACACTAATGCAGAGTCCGCCTGGGGAAGTACCACGCCTTTGCCTTTTCTTTTTTGTGCAACAATTACTGTGTTCCGGTTTGAAGGACAATGTTTCCAGATAAATTACTGGGTATGAAGATTTCAGGGTGACGAGCACAGTGCAGTGCAGCGCAGGATTGTAATCACAAGTTCACAATTTTAGCACTGCTACTGTTATGTGTAGGCGTGACGCTTACCACCAGGCGAACGGCTTTCTCGTCTTTGTTACACGTTGTATAATGGGATCGAATTTAAACAACATTTTATTTGCAGTGGTGTCGCGAGGTCGCGGTACAGGTTTCCACTAAACAGCTATGTTATAGTTCGGTTCTAGCTTTGTTTAACCTTCGGTAGGTTACTGGATTATTCCTTTAGTCTGAGCCTATCTTTATTTTTGATCCTGGATAAGTACATAAATGCATAGATCTAGGATTGATCCATTATTTTTGGAAAACAGTGTACAGTGCAAAGTACGTACCTATGTACTACCTAGTTTGCTACAGCATTAGTTTATAGTCACGAGAACTGTACCTACAACTTGTACTGAATGGAGGAACTTGGCTCGTTAGTGCCTGACAGACAAGGAGACTTGACAGCAGTTTGAATTTGGAACGGAACATTTGGAATAATGTCGTTACTCAGCACTTTCGCAATGCGGTATACGAAGCATAATTTTTAAATAAAGGTTGTTAGTAAAAGTTGATTTGTAATTACTAAATCCAAGTTCCAACTATTATTACAGGTATAACGTAAGTCAATTTAAGTATAAATCAACTGCATTATTTATAGATAATAGTAATATATACAGTCATCATAATAAGTTATATCACCAACCTACCTATAACGCTCAAAGTAATTTCAATTTACGTCATCACATCACACAAATGAAAAGAGTTCTACAAAACGACAGAAGCAATCCACCGGAAGTCTAGTAAAGGCTATTATTGGACATCCTCCATCAGTAGTCGCCACTATTCCGCAGTTTTCTACAAAATGAATAAAACCCGGCGCCTCTACGAGTGTAGTCTACGCCAAACTTTACGGCCGCACTGAATAGTACCTAACTGTAGATAGTATTAGTATTATTTGGACCAGGATATGTCAGTATCCCGATATTTCGACTTAGATGCATGGCCTTTTTACGGGCTGAATATAGACAAGACGGTAGATGTAGACTTCAACCTACCCGTTAACATGGTGCATAATCACGGTAAATATCCCGTAAACAACCAAAGAAACTGTATATGACAGATTTCTTGAGCGTGAGTTCCCCTTGTAAACTGTTTGTGCTAGGTGTGGCCTCAGCTATTACAGAGTTCAGCTCTATATCTAGTTGTTAAGAGCGGTCATAAACTTTGGCGCTCAGTTTATTTGCCAAGCTCCAGCGAATACGTAAGAACTACAAGTTTGCCAATATCGAGCTCTTGGCGAGGAGCAGCCGCTGGACTGTTTAGGTCTTAGTGTTTTACTGCAATACTTGCCTAACTTAGAGAAAACGTAACGTTGTGTAGGTTGCTACTCTTATTTATTATATGTATGTATGTATTTATGTATGTATGTTTCAGTCTACATTTTGACGTGGCTAAGAGTATGTTATCATTATTCACATTTTACACTAACAAGTGTTATAGATGGGAGTTTTGGCGGGAACACGGAAAAATCATGTCGTTGAATTCTATTATTTTCTTAAACTTGTGTTTTATCGCGAATTAATGATTAAGAATGGTGGTGTTTTATTCATTGAGTGTTGAATTACATGCTCGAGTGTCGGCAAGTGATATGTGACGAAACATGTATTTTCGTGTTGTTTTCAAAACTCCGTAGAAGCTCATAGTAAAGTCGCCACAACTTTACTAGGGTATGACTTGGACTCGACTATGACTAAATTCGTGTGACTAACTGTGATTTCATGACAAGTTTGACTTGATTTTAATAAAAAACTTGATAATTCATAAACTTGACACTGGCAGAATGCACAACGTGCGATGCCAACAACTAAGAAAAAAAAAGTGTTATAGATGCGAAAGTTTATGAGTAAGCGTGGGCGTGGCTCTGTGCTGTCTGTGTGGTGTGACACCACACACAGAGCTCAGAGAGACTGAGACAAGGAAGGATAAACCCCCCGGTTTAATTCTTCTCCCTGCAACCAAAGGATCAATCTCAGTAGATACACGAGCCATATCCACGAAAGATCTAGTGAGATTTTATTTTCCCATTTGATCTATTTTCAAATATGTAATATAAAAAGTATCTGATGAGATAAGACCTGCAACTGTTCAATGGGATTCAGTAAAATGTTGAAGGGATGATATGCTTATATAGCGGGCGAATCGCGGGTGAATGATATGATTAGGTATAGCAGGGGCCGTGGTCACTACTAATAATGTCATCTATGTCGGTTTCGGCTACGGCAACCACTTCTGCTAATTAATCTGGTAAGGAGCTTCGCTGGTGTGCTCGAATATGAGGCATACATGAGATCTGAGGCTTCTTTACTTGCTCCCGTGGTGTGTATACGATTTTTCGTGGTTTCGCTCCGCGTAGCGGGGCTAAAGTAGCCACTTTAGCCTCACAGGCACGTAAATTGTTTTAACAGCATTGTAAAGTAAACAGAATCAGATAGTAGAGCGACTGGTGCAAAAACTCAGAGACCTCGAATCGCTGCCAACTGGCAACGAAAACGCGCGCTAAGCTTCCGTGAAACAGAAAACATTAACTATTTATTTTTATGGGAAAGCCTTTGCACGGAGCTTCTAGCTTTATTTAATTGAACCGGAGTGCCGGGCTAACACGCTCTGAGCATGAGCTATTTTATCTTTTGCTAGAAATATGTTACACGTGGAACAAGCCTGCAAGCGCAAACAAGCAGCAAGAGCTGCATGGCTTCAAACTTACCAATTTTTTAATTATATTGCTAATAAAATATGAAAGACATGCTTGCAGAAAAAAATATATATAAAAAATGATTTACTGTTGCAAGAAAAATTATGAAATCAAGATCTATGACAAGAAGAAGAGAATAAGTATTTTAGGAAGTCTTCGTGTTTCGTGTTCCAACGCGAATTAAATAAAAAAATAAAATAAAATTTAATACGTTTCTAAACTAGAAAAGAAAATAAGACTTTACACACATCTATCCTACACATATACATACTTAGTATAAAACTTGAAAATACCTATAACTTATTCAAATTAATAGGTGTTTGACAAGTCACTTGATGTGCGCTCGAAGATACACACAGAGAGACACACGTTACCTGGAATGAGGTTATACAGGCAACACTTTTTGCAGATGACGCCAGCGGCGGTCCGGAGGTGGCAAAATCATGTTTTCTTGTTAATCGTTGCATATATCTATCTGCTCTTGATGAGAGCATTGTCGATAATCTAGTCCAAGGAAAAATACTGGGTACTTTGCCTTGTTTTAAGAATCTATGCAGTTGTCGACGGCCTGAAAATAGATTTTTAGGTTAGATAGTTGTTTACTTAGATTTTATGTTGGACAGATCTTTAATTAGCCAGGCAAAGGATTGTTGTACAAACCAGTATATGCAGATTCTCTCTGGTAATCCGAGTCTAATAACAGTAAACCCATTAAATTGTAGAAAAAAACAACAACATGTATGAGATTGACAGTTGACTATGGCTGCATCGACGATGCGCCACCTAGCGGGAAAAAACAGTGTGCATATCCCCATTGGTCTGAAGTGAGGCAGGCAGAACACGCCGTTAGTTACTTGATAACAGATTTTCAGTTTGAAGATGGTAGCTAGCCAACCGAGTACTAGAAAGTAAACTACCTACTACCACGACTTTTTTTTCGTCAACAAAGTGGTTTTTAACCTATGAGTAATGTGCCATGTTTTTTACAGTCTCACATAAAATATTAACCCGGCAGCCAGAAACTTTCAATGCAGTACGGCTTGTTCACATAAAATCCTGACTCGAATAAAACCACACCAAGGAGAATCTCCGCGGGGACTTGGAAAAGGCAAATCAAAATCACCTCGGCTAACTTTCTTTATGCAAATGTATGCAGATCTCTTACTAGAGAGGACACTTCGACTGACACTATACAGAGCCACTTCAAAGATAGGGTTGCTAGCTTTGGCATAATGTACCTACTTACCGACTTAAAAGCTAAATACGCGAAGTTGAGTGAATTTAAAGATGAGAACTAGAGTTAAAGTGAATTTAAGCTTTAGGTCTACAAAAACGAGTAATAGGTACCTACATTTCGTTCCATAAAGGTTCGCCACATTAGCAGCCAGATCGGCATAGCACCTAACACTAATCAAATATATAACTTATTTGATGACGATAACGTTCAAAATGCTTTCGTCTCGTTGTGCTAGGTACCTAATGGTCGCAACAAAAACATCGAGGAACTATCTCTGATGCGTAAGTATGAAGTGACCTCCATAACCTTCTACAAAAGCTTTTAAAAGGCTTTCATGTACCTCTAATGGAATAACACCAAAACACCCTCAAGAGGCGAGTAGCAGCCCTATCAAAGTCCCGAAGTCCGCAAGTTGGCAAGTCTGACAGCGGTGTCCACACTTAAATGCTCTTCACGCTTGTTCCCGCACTTTCCCGTTTTTCGCCAGCCGCTCTTCCTCTTTGACGAAAAGAAAAAAGTTATACTTAATTATTACATTTTCGAGCACCTCTTTTATAAATAAGACCGCTTTGTTTACCAGTACTTAGACTTGTAATCTCATACTTCAAAAGCGAACGACACAAATAAAAAAAGTCTTGCGTTTACTAGGATCTCCTTTCCGAAAGGTCAAGGGAAGGAAGCAATCTGCAAACATGACTGTTTCCCGGTTTTCTTGAAAGGTGCTGTCGCTAGGGAAGTTTCGCAGTGTCGTAGGTCCACCTAGTCATGGGAGGCCTATCGACGCTGCACCTTCCAGTACGTGGTCGCCACTCAAGGATCTAAGTTCCCCATCGGCGATTATTTGTTATAGGGTCTGAAACGAAGATATTCGCCAAAGAACCAAAGTCACCGACATAGCACTCAGGGCTTGCCAGTTGACTGGCAGTGGGCAGGCCACATCGTTCGAAGAACTGATTGACTCAATATCGAATGACTTTAAATAATGGCCGCCACTATATTGATTCCCTTGACTTTTTTGCTGTAAAAGTTCTGGGTACCACTGGCGTTATCTCTCATGTCTCTTATCATTAGGAGAGCGTCTCATCTCCGTTTATACGCTGGTCCAGTAACACGGCCTCTCTTTATCTCATATTCCACACACCACACAACGTCCCACCTATCATCACTAGCCACATAATATAAAGCTCTACTTTTACGTACATAATGGCTTACATTTTCATAAAAGGCAACCAGATTATACCAAAGATTCCCTACATGCATGATAAATGGTCGCTGGAGTGACTTGACGCGGCATCATTTGTCTCCTCGGAGTGAATACTGAAAGAGGCGAAAAAGTCTATCGTATTTACATATTACAATGGGGCGTTAGTGAGCCTTTGGACGATGGTCTTACTAGACAGCTTTGGTGAAGGTTTTATAGAAGGTTCGATCAAAATGCGTTCGGTCCTTTTCCTGAATCAGTCTGTGCGATTATTTAATGTTAGCACCAAGATGTTAGTTACATCGCTACACAGAAATAAAATTTATTTTGTGTGTGTATGACAATAAAAAAAATATAACAAATCAGTTATATATTATGATAAAACTCGTTTGTAGGTTTGTAGGTATGGTTTAAAAACAGTGATTAAGTACCCAACCGAGGAGCTAAATCCTCCAAGTTTAACAACGATCGTTTCCAATTCAAAGTCAATGTAATAGCAGAAATATCATTAAAGTCATTCAGATTTATTTTTCTTTTCACAAAATAAATTGTCGTCTATTTAATCAAATGACCCGTCTCTCGCTATTCTGATGCAAAGGTATACTGGCAGCATTACATTACCACGCTGAATGGTAATGGCTGTCCTTTGCACCAGAAACGAGCTGGAGCGGGGAAGTCAAAGTACTGTTCAATCCAAAGTACCTATTAAGGAGAGTTTACTACATTTTAGGTACACTACCTCAGTGGACGATTTTGCGATTTGATTTTGGGGATTTTGTACTTTGCAATTCAAGTTGTTCAGCCCGTCTAGCACGCAAGCCACGGCTTGCGTGCTAGGCGTAAACGTCTATCTACTCTTTTATCCCCGCGAAAACGAGACAGACGTATCCATATTCTAGCTTTATCAAGTACCCGCGCTGGGAAAGCCCAATTAGTCCTCCGCGCGTGCTAGGGCGGCTGGTGTCCGTCACCTGTGCAAAATTCTACTGGCTAAACGTGGCGAATACAATAAGGATTTCATGTGGAGTAAGGCAAAAAAAGTTAAACGGGAGTTATTATTGCACATTTTATGCAATTTCAAACGATTGTGAAATAAGATGTAAGCATAATAAGCTTTCTAATAATTCACTGCTGGAAATAAACCTAACCTAGTAAGGCCTCGTAGGGTGGTGGCTGAGATAGGGTAATTATAAATTATGATGTATCTTCGATGACCTACTTTCTGTGTCTATAGATAATGGAGCTACCATAAAAAACCTACACAAAAGAATAATAAAGAAAAATTATCTACATCATTAAAACAACGCAAAAATACTCTAAAGTCAAAAATAAAATGAAGCACGAAGGTAGGAAAAAGTTCAAAGTTCTTTCAAGAATTTTTTACAAAGGTTTCCATTCTTTGAAATCGAAGTCTCAAAGTCCCGCAAATGTTTTTTGCAAACTTTCCAACCCGTAAAACAGAACTTTTCTATTTGAAATTAACAAAAACGACGTTTTTTGCTCAAAAACAACATAAAATTCTCCACATTAATTTCTTGATACCTATTATAGAGGTTTTCTTACTACCTTACTTAGTTGCATACATCTGTGCAATTCGTTTCATAATCTTCAAAGCTCTTAAATATTGCCACAGAAAATCGAAGGCCCGCGTAAGCGGATCTTCAAACCTTAACGGCCCTATACCTCATAGCATAATACTACAACCGTAAGGTTCTAAGACTATATATACCATATGGAATTTACGGGTGTTAAAAATAAAGTAATATCTAGTATAGGTTTTTTTTTGTTTTAGGCACTATATATTATATTTAAATCTTTAATAGATGAAATGAAATGAAATGAAATTTATAAGACATCAACAAACGTTACATAATTAGATATGTTAAACAGTATAGTTTGTTCCATAAGAGACAGTCCATGAAGAGAAACATTGTTACCCACGCTAGGAATAAACCTGTGTTATGGCGTAAGATAGGTATATAATATGGTAATATCAAATTTATCAAAGAAATTCTTTAGGTAAGTTCATGAAGCATGAATATTGATAGAATATCAATATTACAAAAATAAACGGTTTACTTAATTTGTTTTAAAACATTATCACAACTAACGCCTCACAATTTCCTACAAAGGGTTATACGCTTCATCATCAGCCATAAAACTTCCACTGCTGGACGAAGACCTCCCCCTTAATAGAGGAATGTTGCCATAATCCTTACGCTTGGCAGCCGGCTTAGGGATCGCAGAATGCTCACCACCGTTAAGCAAGAGGACGCTGCTGCCCGTCCTCCGGTGGGTCTAGTTGCAGTTTAAGGGCATACCCAGGTCCAAAGGGTTATAACGACGTTATACGTCTTACGTACGAATAATTACGTAATATCATCAATGCCTTTTGTTAACCACAGCTGGGCGTAGGTATTTCCTAGTATTTCATTAAATCAGAAACATTTCCTAAAAACATTTCCCCTGCCAAAATATTTATCTAGCTCTCCAACGTCTGACCTAGCTTCTACGCCCTGAAAATAGCGTAGAAAAAAGGCGAAAATAAATACTTAAGGCCGAGTATTGATTTCCCATCAACACACAGAATGTGTATTTGTCACGCACAACTTTGGCCCGACTAAAGAGCAAGTTACGCAAAGTCTCAGAACAAGTTGGGGAGAACAAAGTTTGACACACCTACATTAGAGACCTCTATATGTGTTTGTATGTAAGTTGAATACAAACTTGGCTCTAAGCACAATTGTGAAAGGGTTGGGCTTGTGAAAGGAAAACGTGATTTCAGTCACGTTAATTTCTATTCCTGTTAACTACATAAATGGTTTCTTACTAAACTGTAAGTTTCAACCGACTTCAAAAAGAGTTCTCAGTTCAGTTGTATATTTTGTTAATGTTTGTTACCTCAGAACTCCGTCATTTATAAACTGTTTTGAAAAAATCTATTTTTGGAAAGAATATACTTTCAGATTGGTCCCTTAGAAATTTCATCAAAATCGGTCGAGTAGTTTGGTTTTTAAATCAAAATAACTTGAAAAAGATGTCATTCAATCCAAGTACTCGTACTAATCGAAATTGAAGTCGGTTTTTTTAAGTACCTACTTATATTTGATTTTTCAAAAAAACAGGGTTCCGTAGGATGCCGAACCTCATTCTCGTGCTGAACTTGGCCATATTTATTACCTATCACGTTTTCAATTTTTTTTTCTTATCTTAACCTACCTGTCATAATAATACCTACCTTCAAAATGTATACAATCAGCATGTACACAACGCTGTATAATATATACAACTTTGATACATTTCATGTCTAACAGATTACCCAAGCTGTAAGTTAAAATAAATGTCATCACCAAGCTTTCCTCCATAAGCTATGCTTAAGGCCCCCTCACCAGAAGCGTCAGATTTTAACACCCTTACCCTAAAGAACCTACACTTTACTCTCTAGGGAGCGCCCTCTGTGGAACAACAAACGGAGCGATGACTGTTCAAGCCAATTTTCTACTGTAAAATATTATGGGAGTGAGACCTTAACAAACAAAATCAAATGAGTTCTAAATTGGATATTGCTGGTTGTATATTAATTAATACCTACTTACAGGGGTGGTGGTGTGTGTTGTGTGTATGTGTGTGGGTTGTATCTTTGCGTACAAGTGCAATTAGGAACATTTTAATTTACTTGAAATATGTATGGTTATATAACCTCGCTAATTTGGTGTATTCCGGTCCGATCCCAAGAAGAGATACCATTTACGATCAGTTTTATTTATAATGTTTTTTTATTCCGGTCTGATGTCATATTTTATTTCAAATTGCGATCCATACAAAAATATGATACTTAATTATTTTACTATTCCGGTCTGATCCCACCTAAGTTTTTAAAACATTTAGGTTCTTATTTGGGTACACTTTACAAATTAAAAACTTTTCACATAAGTTTATATTTTGTGATGGTATACCAGCTGCGCCCTCGCGTTATGGTGAAAAACGGTGATGATGATATAAAGTTGCCTATATACGTTATTCCGGGAAATAAGCTATCTCTATTAAGTTAAGTAATAACCCAACCTAACTTGGCAAAAATGTAAGAAACCTATGAATTATGTATTACTATTTATTAAAACATTAAAGTATATGGAAAACATAGATTTTAGCAATTAGTTGCAACTTGCAATACCTAATTTTCCTTACAACCTTTCTCTCCATATTTTTTTTGGGTAGTTACTAATATTTAGTGTGAACAAGATAATAAAAAAAATATTTTTCATTGTGTTTAGATGTGTTTTATTGGTTTTCATATATGTTAACAAAATAATGAACGATAAAATCTTGATGTAGATAAAGTCTGAATATCTCAATAAGTAGTTTTAACTCTTCCAACGAGTAATATGATTTTAAGGGTTAGGTAGAAAATGTTACGACCGCGGGAACCCTTAGATACTTACAATTTTTGTTATTTTAATCACGTTCCGGGAAAGCGAGCCGCCTCTCGAATTAATTGGATTCCATGGGATCCCACCCAATTTTTGCTATCGCTTGTTTTCAAATGTCAACCAAATTATAAACATAAAATTAAATTCCTGAAAATGGTCACATACATTTCAGAATAACTTGCCACGTCAACAGGTATTTGTACCTTATAATATATTCATAAAAAAATCCACAAACGTATGTAGTATACTTACTTAGCTTTCTTTAAAATCAAATCAATCAACAAATTGTAGTAAATAAACATATTTGTTCACCAATTATTAAATTAATAAATTCATAACTGATTGTCAACGTGAAAATACGTAAATTCCAATGTAATTAATCATACTATGGTCCCTTTGGGAATAGGGGCGCGCAAAACCTCAGGGTTGTCGATAACGTTCGGGCTTCAAGTTTATCGACATTTTGGGGACACGACAAATGTCAGCAAAGTTCAACTCATCGCCTGCGATTAGATCTTCGTAAATATTAATCAGAAGCGCAATACATAGCTGTGTGATAAAGCTTACTAGACACAAGTTTTTAGCAAAACTGTATCTTATGGCTCAGTTTTTGTATCGGCTTGTATTCCTTGGGTTAAGAAATAGTCAACAAAGAAATTAATAAAAATCATGGTGTGAAAAGTTGTATTAATATCAAGTAAAATCACGTTTGCCGTATGACTTTGGAGTCGGTTATCCAATATCAATCAAGTTACGAAAAGAGCTGCTCAGTAATAGAATAATGCATCTCATAAGTGATCGATAAATGAAACTAATACCTACCTAATACCAGCTCGCTGACGCTATCAGAGTAATCACGAAGCTATTAGTTTAAAGACTGCGTTTGGCGTCCGTCGCAGCTATGACAGGGTTATTAATGGAGATCGTGGGCCCAATTACTATCGACAAAACCTTTTGCAATAGCTTCAGCGTTGATGGTGCTGTTATTGGCTATTTAGGTGTTAATCGTTTGGAAAATAGTATTAGACTTTATTGAACTTTTGTACAAATATTTTTGTAAATATACAAGCTACTTATTTTAAAAGAAAATGACTTTAAAGCAAAATACACAATTTCTTTTACTTGGATGATAATATTATCTCCAGTTACTTTGATTTAAAACCCAAAATATTGAACCGATTTTGACTAAATTTCTATGGGACCAATTTGAAAGTAGGTATATATATCCTTTGAAATGAAAAATAATAATTCCAAATCAATCATATTAAAAACATACAATCGAATTCAGAGCCTCTTCCTTTTTTGGTGTCGGTTAAAAATGCGTATTAAATATTAATGATAATGGACTATAGCAAAATGTTGAAAGAGCTCCTCTACATACAAATATTAATGATTATTGTGGCATTTAAATTGCCGTTATCATCATCTTTTTAATCGATATATCAAGCCTATAGTTTAAAACGAACCGTTTAATATCGATATGTGACCGTGACATCCCTACTGGCCATGCCACCGTATTTGTGCGTAACACCCTCCCTGTATTGATTTTACGTGCGCGCGCACTTCTCCGCTGCCCCCTCACCCCACCCTGCCGGGGTGGAGGCAAAAAGGAACAAGGGTGAAGCGACGATACGAATCGAACCTTTTTATAGGGGCGCCGGGCGTCGCAATCCCTAAGGTTAACGCTGGATGTGTCACCCATTGTTTGTAAACTTTTTAATTTTATGGAATTGTCATTGCGGCTGTTTTAAACAAAACACACTCATGAGCTGAGATTGTTTGAAAGGATTTAAATTCTTTCATGATGAGGGTTTGATTGGGTAAATAGTCTGTCAAGTGTTTAAGTGGACCACGTTTTTTTTTTGTTACACGCTGTTTAAGGGATCTGGGTATGTTCTAAAACTGCATCCTGAACCACCGGAGGACGGGAAGCAACGTCTTCTCGGTTATTCTGCGATCCCCGAACCGCCTGCTTAACATGAAAATTATGGCAACCCTTATCGTCTAGCATTGGACGTCTTCTGGCCGAGATTATATTAAGTAAGCGTTTTTTGGTACATAGTATCAATTTATTTAATTCCGTTGATCAAAAATGTTGCTGTTGTGTCACATTTATGTGACTGAATGGCGAAAAGACTAAAATACATCTCGCAACCAAATGAGCGTAGTAGATATTGTGTGCCACAAAAAAAGTACTTATAGAATATGGCACTGCGTTCTGCGTTCCTCGCCCCGAAACTTCGGCAGTATAGAACACATAACGCATAATGTTTTAGGAGTATATGACTGTGATAACTATGATAAACAAAACATTTAATGGTTTAATGCCATTTTTCTTCTTGATGCGTTTCGCTGCAAAACAATAAATTTCGCGGTAGCTTAACTCGCACTTTGATCAGCATCAAAGCAGGCGCCAGACTTCCATCACTTACTATCAGATTCATCTTTTTCATTAAGTCACCCACCAAATAAACCGTTCTCTTAAAGCTACATCATCATCATCATTATCATCAGCCCGGAGACGTCCACTGCTGAACGAAGGCCTCCCCTTAGACCGCCACACTGTACGACAACCTGCCATTTGCATCCACCGGTTGCCCGCGACTTTTACAATGTCGTCGGTCCACGTCGGTCGGTGGTAAAGCTACATAATATGTGAGTTTTTTTATTTTTAAGTATTGACACGTCTTTATATAGCTAGCCGCTAACATCATCATTAGCCTGCTTTTGTCTTTATGGAAGTTTGTATAGTCTAAGCGACCAGCCAAATGATACAGTTCACGTGCCGTGCTAAGACCATTTATTTATTTACTAGCTGCGCCCCGCGTTTTCACCCGCGTGATGATGAAAAACTATAATGATGATGATGATAAAAAATAAAAAGTAGCCTATGTGCTATCCCGGAACTTAAGCTATCTCTATTCTGAGTTTCATTCAAATCCGTTTAGCCGTTTTGGCGTGAAGAGGTACCGGACATACACCGTCAAACTATCGCATTTATAATATTACGTGTGATTTAAGTATTTATTGTCATTGTTATAGAAACATTGAACAAAAAACCAGAACCGACAATTTAAAGTGTCATTCTACCCACATACCCTACAGTAGCGCTCAGTTGTGAATGCCACTCACGATCACCCATCCGAAGACTGATATCGTCCATTGTTTAACATCGGTGAACTTTTGGGAACACTTAGTCAAGCTACGCCACGCGGGCTACTGAAATTAAGCTTCTCCCAATACATGCCACACTCGTATTAGCCCGACCGCAGAAAAGTGAAGGCCCAACTCTTAGAAGAGCCCGACAGTCGGGTTTTCGCTTCTATGCACTGATAAGTACAAGTACGTACGTATATACCATCTCACCATCGAGTCTCAGGGTTTGTTAAATTTCTGCAACAAAAATTGTTCAAGCCAATTTGTTATCTATGACCTGCAGTGAATGTGACGTAAAACTTGGCCCTAGGCATCCGCAGTGACCCCAATCTGGGGCATCTGGTAAGCTGAATTTATTGACTAAAGCTGGATTGATTGGCTCCCGTGATAAACACTGCATGATGGTCCATCGGTGTAATTGAATTAAATGGATTCTCCGAGAATCGGTATCTATTTGCATTTGGCAAGGGTTTATTTAATTTATGTTTTTATAGAATAAACAACGATAACTCTTCTGATCAAAAACACCCAATAAAGGATTTCGCATTTCCCACAAAATCGAAATTGCTGGGGCGGTTGGTCTCGGTTAAAGGTAAGCATTCTGCGATCCCCAAGCCGCCTGCCCAGTGTGGGGATTATGGCATCCCCTCCCTAATAAGGGGGAGGCGTTTGTCCAGCAGTGGACGTTTTCGGCTGATGTGTATGGACGGGTTGGTAGGATTATAGGAAGCAATAAAACTCTGAATCTGGTGACATTTGCTAACTACCTACTCCACAGATTTAAAGGAGTCAATTTAATTTGTTGGCAAATTTTTACACGTAGGTATATCATCATCATCAGCCCGGAGACTTCCACTGCTGAACGAAGGCCTCCCTCTTAGACCGCCACACTGTACGACAACCTGCCATTTGCATCCACCGGTTGCCCGCGACTTTTACAATGTCGTCGGTCCACCTAGTGGGAGGCCTTTCTACGCTGCGTCTTCCGGTTCGCGGTCGCCACTCAAGAACCTTTCTTCCCCATCGGTTGTCAGTTCTTCGAGCGATGGGGCCTGCCCATTGCCACTTCAACTTGCAAACCTTGCGAGCTACGTCGGTAACTTTGGTTCTTTGGCGAATATCCTCGTTCCGGATTCTATCGCGCAAAGTAACTCCGAGCATAGCTCTCTCCATTGCCCGTTGCGTGACTCTAAGTTTCTCCAAAAGGCCAGCAGTAAGTAAGTAAGTTCGTATAGGCTGAGTGGCCAGCCCTAGTGTCAGAGTTAATGTGCCGCCCGAAGGCCTCTGACATGGCTGACGATTGTTGTTATAGAAACTAGAACAAACAACCGGGACCAACAATTTAACGTGTCATCCGACCCACGGTAGCGCTCAGAAATAAATGCCACTCACGATCACCCATCCGAAGACTGACCGGACCGTCCGTTGCTTAACATCGGTGATCGATTAGAATCACCTAGACAAGCTACGCAACGAGCGCTACGCCAGCAGTTAAAGACCACGTTTCAGTCCCATATGTCATCACTGGCAACACGTATATACATACCTACCAAATCCAATACATAACATACCAACATGCTAATAAAAGCCTTGGTCTTGAATGATTATGTGCTAACCGACTGACTATCTTGCCACCTTAGCCTTGTCTGGAGCATAGAAAAGATAAAATAGACCTAGAATTCCTAAATTATTTGTAATGTGAAATCGTGTTGAAATTTTGTTTAGAAATATACCAAAATATATAAAGAGCTCCACATTATTAAATTTTCTATGTAAAAGCAGCCAATGAACTGAACATGAACATTTGTGGTTTTAATTTAATTTGGTTTCATACATTTAGTATTCAGTTATCGTGTCCTAAAGAAGAAATTAGATTAGTGAATGCCTGTACGCTGTTTCAGTACATAATTACGTTTAAATTTTTAATTATATCTTTCCAAAAATGAGACATATTTTTACAAGTATACAAATCTAAAACTACTTAAAATAATTTACCTACCTAAAATGATTTAGCTACTTACAATGATTTACCTACAACGTATCCATCAGCTGTTCCATAGAAAAAGTTCATCGACCTGGGCCAAAATGTATAGAACAGTTGTTTTTATTGCGATTTCAATGTTGGCCCGATAGTAAAATATGTTTTTTTTGATATACAGAATATTCCCTTAAAAAGATGCTAACTGATTAGGACTAACCCTGTATAGTAGTTCTGGGAACAATAGACCACGCGAGCACAAACTTTGATGTCTTGTGGAGCCAATCGGCCGGAAATGGCACCGCAGCAAACTTCCCCCGTTTTTGTGGGAACACGTCTCCAATTAAATGTAACTAACGACAAAAAAACGATGCGTACTGTGCGTAACAAGTTTCGTCAAGATTCGTTGATAAGCCAATAAAACGTTTTAAAAAAACCGACATTAATTTCGACTACCTCGATGACATCTTCATTATTTTCCAGTTATTTTGATTTATTCCAGTAATTTTGATTTAATAACCAAATTACAGAACTGATTTCGATAACATATATACATAAGACCACCTCTGAACTAACACCTACCAAACAAAAAAAGAATCGTCAAAATCAATTCATAATTGGCGGAGTAATCGCGAATCATACAAAAAACATACAGATGAATTGAGAACTTCCCTTTTTGAAGTCGGTTGAAAAATACGACCTTTACGCGAGTACCAACATCCATACATCCGGAAATATGAAAGCATAATTTTCCAGTTGTTGCAAAACTTTGCTGGTTTCAATCGCTCGATCTATAAGCACCAGCCTTTACGAGTAAAATATCCGAGTACTTGCTTGATCAATGATTAATGGTGAATTATGGCCAATTTCAATTCTGCACGTAATACTTTTTATACAGAAATTGAGTTTTGTTTATAAACTCGCTAGGAATACGGTTAAAATCGTTATGGAAACGAATTGCACACACACCTGACATAGGATAGGAGCCTCTGTGCCTTACACTTACTCACATAACATTTTTGATTTTTCTTCTATGTCTTATGGGTTATGGGGGCCTGTATTATTCTATTTTTAGGGTTCCGTACCTTAAAAGAAAAAAAGGAACCCTTATGGGATCACTCCGTTGTCCGTCTGTCTCTTTATCTATCTATCAATTAATATCAAATACGTAAGTCTACGGTCCCTTGAAGCTGTAAAAAAAATCAAGCTTGTAGTCAAGACAATAAAAAATTACGGCCATTTCTTGCGAGTTTTTTATAGGATACTTCCCGTTGACCTAGATTGATCTGAAAATGTATAATTTGTAGATATATCGTCATTTCTCATGCCAAAACGTAAATGGTTATTTTGTTTGTTTCTTTAGTTCCCAAAAAAATACTAGATGGCGCTAGCTAGGCTACACGCAAACGTTCCGTTTGCCGTTTTAGGTCGATAATCGATTCCATCTATGGCAACCGGCTCCTGCATATAGCCCCAATGTGACTCTTATAGGGAAAAAAGTTTCACATTGTATTAGCCTTTTTTTTATTTTCTTAGTTCTTGGCATCGCACGTTGTGCATTCTGCCAGTGTCAAGTTTATGATTTTTTTAAAGTATTTATATGAAAATCAAGTCAAATATGTCATGATATCACAGTCAGTCACACGAAATTAGTCATAGTCAAGTCCAAGTCATGTCCTAGTAAAGTTGTGGCGACTTTACTATGAGCTTCTACGGAGTTTTGAAAACAACACAAAAAGACATGTTTCACCACATTATATCACTTTCCCACACTCGTGCATGTAATTCAACACTCAATGAATAAAACACCACCATTTTTAATCATTAATTCGCGAAAATACACAAGTTTAAGAAAATAATAGAATGCAACGACATGATTTTTCCGTGGTCTTTCTTTTGCTTTCTTAATTTTTGGCATCGCACTTTGTGCATTCTGCCAGTGTAACAAGCATTATAACTTTTCAAGTTCTTGATAGCATATCAAAAATAAATAATTAAAAACAGTCACGGTCAAGTACAAGTCATGCCCCACTGCATAGTCACAGCCGCTAGTGTTCGTTTGTGGCGACTTTGCTATGAGCTTTTACGGAGTTTTGATAGGTCCTGTGAGTATTTTTAGTTCTAACATTTTGACCAATAGTACAAATTTACAATTACAATATACTATACTATTCAAAAACTCCTATGGAGAAAGAAGTTTTGTACGATACTTAATTTAAAAATACCCTCGTTGTCCGAGTTGCAAGATGACTCGTACCTTGACGGTTTTTTTAATAATTGAAAATATATAATATGGATTGCATTGAAATAATGAACGATAAACACTTAAATAAATAACGACATTTTGGTGTATAAAACCAAACATCGAGAAATTATTTTCGTAGATGCAGCCTTCTTTACTAGTCGTCACTATTAACTAAGTATTTTAATCCTATGTAGCTATGTATGTTGTTTTGTATGCTATGTGCTGTGTGTTGTGTTTTAGCTATGTTGACCTCTATTATACAAGTACGCTGGACTTGAAGCGCCCCTTCGAGTGTCTCCGGTACAAAAATTTACATTTGTATATTACGAAATATTAGTTCCATGTACGCTCACACTGCTATCCGTTGGCAATCCGTGCCAAAATGGCAAAAATCAAATGGCTTCAATTTGCTATCGACAATATGAAGTCCAGCGTATTTCTATAATAGAGGTCAGTGTATGTAGCATATTATATAAGCAGGGTTTGTCAAATAAACCAACATGTTCTTTAGAAATTGCGACATTTATTAGACTACATAAATTTCTTCATTCTAGATGACAGTCCTGATTTTGTGTTAAGGAAATAGCCCTAATTAGGTCAATAACGTTTGGGTAGCAACATTGAATTTTTAAATACACACAAACACACACACACATATATACACACACACACATTACACACACTTTTTTTTTACATTTTATATTTTAATGAACTAATACTTCTTCATCAGCCCGGAGATGTCCACTGCAATAGACGCAAACCGAGTTAATGTATGTGGCTCATGTACTCGTAACACCCGCACCAGTTCAAAGCATCCCGAAAATCGTTCCACAGCGAGAATGTAAACAACAAGTAAACAAATCCTCCAGCATGTCTCTTCCTACGCGATGTAAATCGGTTCCGGTCGGGCAGCGGCGAGGAAATTGCCAATTTCTCTGCCGTACGCTGTCCTGTAGTACGCGATATTTATCACTTCGCACGATCGCAGTAATGTTTACTAAATCGTTGTATGACCATTAAAATTAATATGTGCTGTGAATGGGAATGCACTATGCAGCGAATAATGTGACAGCAGTGCTGGGGACGCTTTTGTACACATTCCTAATGATAAATGTTTCAACCAGTTTTCCTATACAGGGTTAGTTCTAATCAGTTAGCATAATTTTAAGGGCATATTCTGTACATCAAAACAAACAACTTTTACTATGGGGCCAACATTAAAATCGCAACAAAAATAACAGCTGTTCCATACATTTTCCCCAAGGTCGATGAACTTTTTGTATGGAACAGCTGATTTTTTTTTGTAGCATAATACAGTAAACAATTAATTAGGTACCTACGTTAAATTACATTACGTTATTACTTCAAGGATATTTTTCTTTAATACTATCGTATAATTATGTATAACAAAAATATATAAAACACGTGTCTAGTTTTTTTTACTATACTCGTAGCACAGATGCAAGTTTGTATAGTTAGGTGGCCGGTTTAAAGGTCAAATTTCATTTGCCGCCATTTTTATTTATATATTATCAATTCCCTGTAAAAAACTCAATAGATAGACCTGAATTTCTGCTGTACATTACTAGTCAAATGTTGAATGAAAATGAAATAAATATTTATTACTAGACAAACGTACAATTAACAGCGTACCTCACAAATTAATTATCACAATGGTAATTGGGAAGCACCTATGAAATCCCGTATTCTAGATACTTGAACTCGAAAACACATAAGCCGCAGTGCGGATAGCAGCATCCAATTTAAATTGGCATGTACTAAACCTGGATTCACCTCGGAAAAAACGTCGTCAACAGGTGAGACGTTAACTGTGGTAGTTACCAGTATTTTTTTTTATGCATGGGTTTGCGTTTGACTTTGCCATACTGAAGTGTAATCAAGGTCTTAGATAGAGCACGCTTGTCCTGAAAATGAATATTAGATAAGTATAAATATAAAATATTTTTATCTTTTCTATGCCTTCTTCTTCTATGTCCATAAATTCGGGGTCTAATATTTTTTCCGAGGTTTAGGTATGTTTTCCTACTTATAAACGGTTTAGACCTTTAGACGCTGTAGATTAATTTTCTTTGAAACATCGATGACTTTTTTTTCAAACCAATATAACAATTTTCGATCGCTTTTCAGTTACCATCGATAAAATAGCAAAACATTTCGATTCGAAACTTTTATTCTCTGCATAAAATCCAATTCCAAAATACCTAATTATTTATAATAAGGAAATCCACCCTACTCATATACGGTCTTACTTAAAAAAACTTTTCAACCTTAGTCACTGCTTAAGCTACTCTGTCCTTTTCTAGCACGTGCAACTTCACGTCAGTGAGAAGTTGACAAAGCATCCTAAGCAGCGTTTTTAAGTAAAGACCCATAATGTGCAGCGCATTCTCAAGTCACAAAGTATAAAATAACAAAACTAATTATATTAAAAAAAAATATTCGCATAGTTTTATTACAAACCTTCTTCGATTTAACGACACCTCACACATGAACCTTTGAAGCACCCTTACAATGATGGTTATATCTATCTCACCAAATTTCATCCCTCTTTGCACGTATCTCGACCATAGAAACGTCTAACTTATTAAAAGCCTTCTCCCATCACTGCCTAATGTAAAAACCAGCAGTTACTTACTTCCTCGATAAAATACGAGTACCTACTCCACATTAACTAGGAGAAAATGTAACTACCGCCAAGAAGAAATACTGCTGTACTCAGCTATTATTTACACGCCTCACATTTCACACAACCTTTGCAACACCCCACAATGATGCTTGTAACTATTTGACCACGCTTCATCCCTTTTGGCACGTATCTCGGCCAACATCGTGGAATTATCCTCAGATCATCGCCTCGGAATAAACATTCACTTGATGTAGGTCGGGCACTAGCATTAGCTAAATTATTATTGGAGGTCAAGTTGGTCTGCATTGCGGATTCAGGATTATTGGCACGCCAGCTCTAATGTGTGGTAACCTACACATAACTACCTACTTCATCTTTTTTTCGGCTACTACTATTTTTATTTATTAAGCTACTGCAGTGGCTTTCCGGTAAAGGAGAATATCTTTAGAAAATCTCCATAATAAAGTAGAGAACAATTTTGGCTTACGTAATCTGCCAACACACACTAGCCCGTAGTGTTAGAGAATATGGCCCAATTATTCACTGCCCACTGCTGCTGTTATGGGCAAGCGCAACGCTTACCACCAGGCGAACGAATTGCTCGTCTCGTCAGTTGACAATATAAAAACAACCTACCATGCGAGTGTACTAATAGTACAGTGGCAGCAACGTTTTTAACACATTTTCGTTTCATTCGTATATGAAGTATTTGATTAGGTATGCTAAAGTTATTTTTTAGGGTTTATTTGGCGTTGGTTTTTTATTATAGTATTAATATAATAATTATTATGTTTGACTGAAATTATTGACTAAATAAATTGATTTAAACTTCTTAAAAAAATATGTAAACAGTTACTGAAAAACTATATAAGACACTCAAACTAGACACTAAACTAACTAACTAACTAATTTATTAACAAGCCATTAATCTTTGATGTCGATTTAATAATATGTATTAAAAAAATGTATTTAACACTATTGTGGAGCAAGACAATCTAAGCGAGCTAATAAACAATAAAGTTGTTCCATTTTCAACTCAAAATTTGGTAAACATTAAAATATTTACCGCCTGCCAGAAGCTCTTTAGTATGCGTTTGTCCTTCCTACCAGAGGCCGTGATCCACTCGCAATACGAAATTGAATTGACACAATACAGCTTCCGGCCGCTTTTCCTGCTTCAGAGGCATTTTCCAGCTCTTACTTCAAGGGCGAACCGTACATTTTATACCGTTTTTCTTTTCGCGTAAATACAAATAAAGTAGTTTTATTAGCTCACTATAGTCTCGTAGGTACTACGTTTATGTCTTTGCAACCTCTTATATCCGACAACGGAGGTGATTTTTCAACCGTCTTAAAAAAAGGAGGTTCTCAAGTCGAATGTATGTTTTTTTTTGTATATATGTTACGCTTTTACTCCGCCAATTATTAATTGATTTTCCATATGATACCATAATCCTCCAAGGAGGTAAGAAGAAAAAAAACTTCCTTCTAAAGTTCGTCTTCGTTAAAAAGTTTTCTTAATGAGTGTATTTTCGTATTGTTTCTAAAACTTGACTAAACTAAACTTAAAGTTGCCACGACTTTACTAGGGCATGACTGGACTTGACTGAGACTTTGACTGTGACTTAGACTCATTCGACTTGAAAATTATCAAAAACTTGATACAAATAAATACTTGACACTGGCAAATGCACAAAGTGTGACGCCATAATCCTCCTACGAGGAAAGATGAAATAGCGCGAATTAACAAATGGCGCTACGTGCGCGTAGTGAAAATTAGAACTACATCTTTCATGTCATTTTCTGTTTAGTATTAAAGTGAGACAACGTATTGAGCGAAATCGCTTCTAAGGAGGTTCGATCATCAGCTTATTTATTCTCGTAATGTGAAACTCTTTGGTGGAGTTCAAATATTATTAAAAATACCGTAAAGTTTACGCACGGCTACACAAGGGAGCGTGCGGTAAAATAGGTACTTAGCTGAGAGTACCTACTTTACCGCACGCTTCGCTGTACATTACGCATGTATAACTTTCGAACGAAAAAATAATGAAAGCAATAGAAAATAGTATGCCATTTTGTACGTACATCCTCTATTCGAAACGCAAGAAAGCTAGCTCAATATAACAGATAAAGTTTCAGCTCTAGCCAGACTAGTCCAATAAGTGAGTCCAGCCAGACTAGTTGCCGCTACGAGCGGTACGTGCCTTGACTGCCGAGCAACCAAATCAGATACCGCTCAGTTCCAGGATGCACTAATGCAAGTATTAACGAGGATTGAGCGCTTACATGCCCTAGTACTTATCTAACTCTAGTGTGACTAGATCTAAAAACCAGATTCACTAGCGTCAACAAACCGGTCAGAGTAATGGTGTCCGAGTTTGTTAAATGGAGGATCTCTTATGTGATTTGTAAAGATTACATTCCAAAACAAAAACCAGCAGACGTCCACTGCTGGACGAAGGCCTCCCCCTTTAACAGGTAGGTAGGTTGCCATAATCCATTATGATTCTGGATGCAGTTTTAGGACATACCCAGGTCCCTACTAAACTAAAATCAAATCAGAGCTATTCCGTTTGACGAGTTTTTCCTATTAAATTCCAGACAGCACACAACTCAACGAAACGACCTAAAAGCGATTTGATTAAACAAACCAAATCTAAATTCTGTAAAATCGTTACCGACGAAGTTTATGATCCCAATTCGGAATTTCATCCCAGTGTTGTTACATACAAATAAAAACATTTACCCAACAATCACGCGGACATAAACAAGCGGGTGTGATTTAAAAAATCACGAATTCTCATGGCTTATTTCGCGTGTAAATACCGTGGCGTGAAGTTTTTTAACGAGCGTTTTATTCGGCGAATAAATACTGAAACCGCCATCAGGGCTGTGTCAAACTGTCAAACACAGGCGCTCAATCTGGGAAGCTGTGGAACTGAGATCGGGGCGGTGCTGCTGCGCCTGAGGTCTCATCAACCTATACCACAAAACAGAAAACAGAATACGTACAGAAGATTGACTTTTTTATGATTGAATATGTTTGCGTTTGACTACACTCTGCCTGATGGTAAGCAACGGTGCGGTCTAGGATGGAGCACGCTTACCTAGAAGGAACTGTTAACTCTAGATTTGAAGACACCCATATTGTACGTTACGGGAAACACAGATAATTCCACAACCTCGCTGTATGAATAAAAAATGTTAAAGGACTCCCAATGAAAACGGGTTGATACAGTTGAACCATTGTATATCTATAACTACCATCAAGTAATATTAAGTGCAAGCTATTTTGTACTATATTTGTATAGAAAAGTGTCGAATTGTCGTGTTCCACTGTAGTGCTGAGACACGCACGCATCCGTCACGAGCCGCGTGACGCCAACAAGCCGCGTTCCGAAATGAGTCAAGTCGTTGTTGGCGCTGTGAGCGATAAATGTCGTTCCGTTTTGATTATTGGGCTGACAGCGCTATCAGCGCGATATCATTTCGGAATGGCTGAACATAGGAAACTAATAAAGTAACCTCTTTCGAACTGGTCTGCACTTAAATATAACTGGATTTGGTTATAAGCAGTCTCATCATTAATCACGACCAACATCCTCTCTCCTATAACAGTTTTTCTTTTTCTTAAGTATTTACAAACAACTCGCCTTTTACTTTCCATAATTATCTTGTAAGAGTTAAACGTCAGATTTGACAGCGCTCACAGTGCTAACGCCGGGAAGCAGAGAAATCAAAGAGAAATTGACTAGCCGGGAAGCAATGTCACTGTGAACGCAAGATGGCGCTAGTAATGACGTCATCCATGACGTCGAGACGCTATCGTAGACGCGCTGGTTTTTTGGTTTTGAGACTGGTATCGTAGACGCGCGGGTTTTTATCGCGCTCACAGCGCCAACAGCGATTTTGACTCAATTCGGATCGCGGCGGTGAAAAAAAGAGAAACTGACAGGTTCAAATAAAATACAAATTAGTTTGCACTGAATTATAAGTTCTTGTAGTTATAGTGTATCTACGTTTAATATTCTATGTGAGTGAATCTGCCCTGCATAAACTTACAATAAAGCAGAAATAAGAGATTAAACAAGTTGATTAAGTGTTAAAAACTCGCAACATTTTAACCGATGCGATGTTACGCTTTAGCTATGCTACGCAGAGCTAGGCAGACTTGTCAAACACTGAATTGATCAAATCCTCATCAACCTGCTTTAATCTACTAGTGTACATAAGCTTCTTTGCTTGCCACTCGGCCCAATCTTCGGTTTGATTTCGGTCAAATATTTCACAGTTCAAAAGTTGAAATGGTAACTTTCATGAACCTTGAACTGCTTCCGGCTTCACGTAATGTCTATCAGCTAATGGCAATTGTAACAAACACGATAGTTGGGTTGTCACTAACAAAAAGCACCAGTGCCCTACCTCATAAATAGTGATTTCAATGTTATATTTAACTTTGATATTTAACTTTGTCTCGTTTTCTCTTTGCTAAGAGAGCAAAATAAATATTATACTTATTGAATATAATAAACATTACAGAAATACTTTTTATTGCGATAGACCCTCTGTGATCTATATTCAAACAAAGGGTTATCAAAAACCTCCTGACTAGTTCACTGGCTTGCTTTAAGTACCAGGTTAATACCTAAATCACGTTATAATACCGCTTTTATACCGCATTCAATCAACGTGTATAGTGCTCACATCAAACTCAAAGAGCTTTTGACACTCGCCATAGTAATCAAATAATAGAAGCCTTGATAATGTATGCTTCGGAATTTAATTAGAGCTGTTTGATATTTGATATTATAATGTTGCTAGCTTAGTGAAATATGTATAATAAATATTTTATCTACTAAAGGCATGTGACATTATGGCTTAGTTCATACAAGGTATGAGAAATTTGTACCACTAGGCCACCTGCTTATGTTAAATGTCCTAAAGGCCGCGGACATTTCCCATAAGCAGGTGGCCTAGACTAGGCTAGACTAGCCTAGACTACTACTAGACTAGACTAGCCGCCTAGTGGTACAAATTTCTCAGTCAGTATCAGAACTACTTATGCACTCTATCACATCACACATCAACAGCTAGAAGACGTCCACTGCTGGACGAAGGCCTCCCCCTTGATAGGGGGAGGGTAAGGGGGGAGGGTAAGGGGGGGGAGGGAGCACTCATCATCGTCCTATTTTATTTTTGACAAAAATACTTTTTAAAATATTATTTTTTTGCAATGGAGTGACAAGACTAGTGAGACGTTCGCCTGATGGTAAGAATCACGCCTGCACATAACGTATACTCAAATTATTATTTGATTTAATTATTCGTGTTATTGTTGGCGCTAGCCGCTTTTGACGCACTACCCCTGTTAGATTATTTAATACAATTGAGTGACGAAACGGTCAATACGTTTACATGGTGGACTGGTGGTAAGAATCACGCCTGCACATAACAACTTAGCAGTGCCAAATTTATAAACTTGTGAACAATCCTGCGCTGCACGGCCGTGAGCTCGTCACCCTGAGATAATTCATGTCAAATCTCTTTATGTCCTATGGTAACATTGCCGTTAAAACCGAAACAGTAATGCTTGCACACTACTGGTTGGCGATTCACTGGCAAAGGTGTAGTAGTTCCCCAGCCGGAATCTGCAATAGAGTCCCACCACTACAAAAAAAAATTACGCACTTTCATGACACATACTTTTTATATGGTGACAAGGAAAAAAAACAAACAAAATGTTCTTCAGGCCCCCTAGCACGCGCCGAGGACTAATTGGTGTTTCCCCGCGCGGGAACGAGATAAAGCTAGAATATGGATACGCCTATCTCGTTTTCGAGGATAAAAAAGAGTGGATATACGTTAATCACGGCTCGCGTGCTAGGCGGGCTGATAGTAAAAGATAATGTCTGTCCATGCCCATGACCATTGTAGCGGTACCACGAACTATAAGGACCGACCATATCATACATAATACGCTTTTAAAAAAAACCGACTTCAACTTCGAATACCTATACCTGGATGACATCTTCATATTTTCTAGTAATTTTAATTTAAAAACTACCAAACCGATTTCGATAAAATGTATATGGGACCTCCTCTGAAGTATTAACTACCAAACAAAAAAATTTCATCAAAATCAATTCATAATTGGCGCAGTAATCGCGTAACATACATACAAAAAATAAAAAATATGCATACAGTCGAATTGAAAACCTTCTTTTTTTAAGTCGGTTGAAAAAAAACAAGTCCTCGCTGTATTGGCTCATCATAAGACATTGGTGAGAATTATTTTATTAACCCTGTAATTTCATTAGCTACAGACCCTTCAAATCTGAACACAGTAGAGCTAAGATTAGACTCTAACGTCTGAGATAAGTAACCTCGTACTTGAGAACTAATTGCCTTTCTACAAGTATCTACGTCCCGAGAATACTTATCCAAACAATTTATATCGCACAATGCTCTATTAACGAAGACAAAATGAAATACCCTCACATACGTGCCTATTTAATAAGGGAGCCATGGAGCATGACGCGAGCACTCTCATGTCATTAACATCCCCCTTTCGGAACCATTAAGGTGGAGAGAGCGGTATGACGTTTGACGGTATTTCGGTACCGAGCCCGGTAATGTTTTTTTTTTAGGTTTCAGGTAATGTTACTAGAATATAATACGCTTTTATTTAAAGTACCGACTTTAGTTTTGACTACCTTGATGACATCTTCATATTTTCCTGATTTTTTCCAGTTATTTTGATTTAAAAACCAAACTACCGAACCAAATTTGATAAAGTTTATATGGGATCACCTCTAAAGTATGACCTACCAAACAAAAATGAATCATCAAAATCAAATCATAATTGGCGGAGTATCCGCGTAACATACATACAAAAAAAATACATACAATCGAATTAAGACCCTCCTTTTTTGTCGGTTGTTTTTTTTTCGTATGTACATAATTACATAGATAACCAAATTAAAACTATAATGTAACTATGTAACTTTGTTGCTTTGTGTAAAAAGTTAAGCATTTATTCAAAGGGAAGCCGCATCAAATGTAAACGTTTATTTGGCCCATTGTTATTTATGACAATTTCACAAACTGCCTTCTCCGCAATCTACGATGACTCGCCATTTACCTTATAAATTACATGTTTGAGTACTTTTACAGCTGAATCATTCTCCCTTAATATTATACAGTCAAATTTATCTTCGATTTTCGACTCTATTCCAACAGTCGGAAAGTGTAATGTTGGTGCGATTAAACTATGACCTAAGTAGGTACAATGCAAGTCTAGACCAATGTTATGAATCAGAGTTGACAATTACAGAGGCAGGGTAACGGCTGTTTTTCTCGCAAATGAAAATAACATCGTACTTTGAAAAGTTAAAAGTTAGAATCCGAAGTTTTTAAAAGGCTGTGGCAGACTAATATGGAAACCAGTCGACTTGAAATCGTGAGGTCCAAAGCCAGGTGCGTACGAATGAGCTCTTTTATTTTCATACCACGGTCATTTCGGTGAAGGGAAACATCGCGAAGAAACCTGCGTACGACCGGAGAAGAAATTCAATGGTGTATTTGAATCGTTTTGAATCCGTGACTCGGGCAGCGTGGTGGATATAACCCAACTGCTCATGAGGGTACGCCTGTAACCAGCAACTGACTGTTAAATAGGATTTATGATATACGCATAACCCACCCACCCATTTTGCTGGTACCCATTTGGTTCTGAAAAAAACAGTTCTGTTACTTGTGCGAAATTGCGAATACATTGGCGAGAATTGGCGAGAGATTACACACGCGCAGATATAAGTTAGTCATATTACGATGTATCAAACACAGCATTAGTAAAAACAAATAAAACACATCCAATGAATACTATGAGAGGGTGAACTTTTTGAACAATTTACCAGTCATTTGACTAAGCATTAGAGAAAGTAGTACCTAGACTAGACTAAACTATGGCAATTAAGGACCTAAATCAAAATGTGTACAAAAAACAACTACTTTATTTATGTAACTAGAGGTCCCCCGCGACTTCGTCCGCGTGCGGAAGAAATACAGACCTCTCCCAAAATTCTCCACTTTAAATCATTCCGAGCAAACTCTACCAACTCTACCGACTCTACCAACTCCCCCCCCCCCCCCCCCAAAATCCCCCCCCCCAAACTTCTCTTCCTTTATATGAACTACTTAAATATCAATTTTCATCACTTAACTTCAAAAACAAAGAACTTTCCATACAACATTCCACTTTAAATCGTCCCTGTCAATCAAATTATGAAAACAGTATATCCAAAAACAAAGGACTTTCATACAAACTTCCTCCCCCTTTTTCCTCCCCTTGGGGGTCGAATTTCAAAAAATCCTTTCTTAGTACACCCCTCCGCATCAAGACGAATACACCCTCCAAATTTCAAGTCTGTACGACCAGCGGTTTGGGCTGTGCGTTGTCTGTCCGTCACTAAGGACAGAGCCTTTTATTATATTAGAAGACTAGAGGTCCCCCGCGACTTCGTCCGCGTGCGGAAGAAATTCGGACCGCTCCCAAAATTCTCCACGTCAAATCATTCCGAGCAAACTCTACCAACTCTACCGACTCTATCGACTCTACCGACACTATCGACTCTACCGACTCTATCGACTCTACCGACTCTATCGACTCCCATTTAGCATTTTTTATTTTAGATGAATTATCCTAATCCAAATTTTCGTGACTAAAAGTAAAAAAACAAAGGACTTTCATACAAACTTTCCCCAATTGGGAGTCGAATTTTGAAAAATGCTTTCTTAGTACACCCCTCCGCATCGAGACGAATACACCCTCCAAATTTCAAGTCTGTACGACCAGCGGTTTGGGCTGTGCGTTGTCTGTCAGTCAGCCAGTCAATCAGTCACTAAGGACAGAGCCTTTTATTATATTAGAAGATTGCTTCACCAAAAGATATAACTACGCACTACGCAAAAAATCTAGTGTAAACACCGACTAAAAACCCCAAATCATTCACCACTTCACACCGCGACCGGCAATTGCCCAAACCATTTGCAATTCAAATTATTGTCATCGTTTACGTCCATCGCAGGGCTCAAAAAACGACCAAAAACGAGCAAAATGCTGTGAAAAACGGCAAAAATAAAGCGCTGGATTGGAGCAAACACATTAAAAAGCAATAGATTGCCAGCAATTAGCGCGGGATCCGAAGTACTCGAAACGTGAAATCGAGCAAAACGCGCCGTATGCAATTTCCGAGCGATTGACTTTAGGGGTAGTACATGACGGCCGCACTTTCCCATACACGCGTGATGGTGTTATCAGAGTTTGTAATATCGTAGCCATTAAATTGCTTTTAATTATAAACCATTTACATAGGAAAGAACCGGTCTTATTAATAAACGTGGAGGAATAAACGTAACTTCGAAATAGTTCATCTGTCCTCTGTCCAAACCCACAGAGTTAAGCATTTCAAAGAAAGGAAAACACAATAGAAGGATGAACTGTTTAGAGGCGTGGAGAACCACGTTTTTATCTTTTTTTTAAAATATTTTTTATAAGATTTAACAGACGCTGACCGATTTACTCCAAAAGACACCAATTTTGTTCTGACTTTCGAAATGCTGTTTCTAGATTCAGACCACAACGTAGCGTTTACAAATCCAGACAAAGTTATGAAATGTTTAATATTGCCGACGTCAATTGTACGAATTCGAAGTTAATCGATACAGAGTGAATCCATTAACGTGAAATCAATTTACCTGGATTTAATTAAATATGAAAATCATAATAATGGAATGAAATTGATACTCGTCGTTCTTTCATAAGTTGCTATAGACTTCCCTGTATCTGAAAGCCTATTCTATGAAAACTGATCGAATGATACTTTTAATCAGAATCTGGGTAAAGCAGGATTCTTACTTTTACTAAGCACAAAATATAATTTTGTACAAAAAAAGTTTTTTGCTTTTACTTCACTGACGTCTATTAAAGTACATACTTACGTATAACATACTCGTACGTCAGTGATTTACACGATTTCATGACGTTTTCTAGTTCTTGTCTTAATAAGCTTAATTGTACACTAGTAAATTTATCTGCTTGTACTTACAGTATAATATTATAAGCTGTGGTAGGTACAGGTATGCTCAAGCCAAAAGTCAGTTAACATACTAACCTTATGAGGTGCGTTACCTCATGCGAGTTAAGCAAGAGAAAGTTTCAGGGAAACAGAGTTTATTTAATCACCAAAGGTTACTATAACCTAAGTTTTGCCTCTTTGCCCTACTGAGAGTCTGATCTCATTTCACCTTCGTATTTTACACAAGATTTTTTAACAAATATAGTTTTCTAAAAAATGCTTTTATTTTATTCCTTCAGTTTTGGTTTATGCCATTTCGTGAACGAGATTTATTATACCTTCACTTTACCGTTAATATCAGCTCAGGTTGAAAATGTTATGATTTGCCACACAGTTTGCCATACAATGTTCGCCGTTCAGTCGTTCCTACGTATTTTGGCTTCTAACTCAGCTGCTACCACAAACATCATAAAATAAGAGACCGCAGGAAAATGTCCAATCCGGGCCGGCTGATTGAATGCAATCACTTACAATCTCGCTTCTGATTGGATGCGCCCATATTGCGCTAGACTGAAAGCGCTGAACGAAACGCAGACTTGGAACTGACGGGTTTTTCGAGAGGAAGCGGATATGCAGGCAGGAAAGTAGTATCACTAGTGGTGAATATTGGAGCTATTGACCAAAAGATCTAACCGCAATATTGTTGATTATATAGTCTTGTTCGTATAATAGCTGTGATGCTGTTTGCTTAAGTATTTTTTATAACACTTCATGCTAGCGCTCCCGGTATTCGCTGTTTCGAAGATGCCGTAAAATACGAACAACTATGGCCCAAACACAGAGCAAATCAGGCGAGTTGAGGGCAACCCATAATTACGACTTATCCATCCGTCAGTAGGTACATTAAGTACGCTTCGCACCGCCATTTCGATGCGGCCCCTCACCATCCCAATCCACTCATAGTCCAAGCCTCGAACTATACGACAGACACGACAGACCCGTAGACGCCCCAGACACGTCTTGGGCGACCCGGACGACACCATCGCCGTCATCACCTCGGCGGCGCTGGGCTCGCCCGATCCGACCACTCCTAGCAACAGGAAATATTCCGTTTTTGGTATAGGCGCCGGTTACCAGAGGCACACAAACACGCACTGACCTCGCCGGCGAGGTCGAGGACTCCCCAGATCTGTCAGAAGATCGGTTAGATTCTCTCCAAATAGTCAACCAGATCAACCTACTAGGGCCCCAGGGCATACCCCTTCTGGGGTGCCAGGGCAAGTCTGACCCCACTCCCGGCGACGGTCAAGCCGAGGTTCGTACCGTCTGAGGTGCCCTTGAGCTAGTCGCCTTTAACCTAAACTAGGCCGAGCGCCATTTGCGCTTGCCTAAAGTCCGGTGACGCTGTAGAGGCCATCTGAGGCAAAAAAAAAAAAAAAATACGACTTATTTTTACAAAATCACACAATATCAGTATCTGGGATTCTATACCCAGATAGACAGATATTCGATAGATGGCGCTGTGTGAAAAATTTCCACTGTTTTTTTAATTTATTTATTTGAGGAACGTGCTCATAAGGCTGACGCGTTACCACCGACCACTGATAGACTTACCGGCCATTGAGGACATCACACATCATTGTGCATACTTACTAACTACACCCAACACGTACATACACAAAATTTATATCTGTGATGTTTCAGTGATGGAATGTTTGATATTTATGTCTCAAATAAAACATTATGTAGGTGTGTGTGATTGACAATCAATTATAGTTCAAAATTATTTATAATTATCGTCTTTTGTTGGAATTTCGATTGAATCGGATATTGGACTAGGCAATCTTCATTTTGAAGGCGGCTGTTCCAATTCTAGTGCTGCAGCCGCTCTTCTACCGCAGTATAATTTACATTGTAAGTTTAACTCCACCATTTTTCCCGAACAAGAGTACAAAGTAGAAAAAAGGCTGGCATTAAAACGGCGCTAGGTTCCGAAACACGTCGTTAAGCCCGTCGGAGGGTAAAATGCCTTCTCGAAAATAAATGAGATGCATTCCTTGAGAGCAGGCAGAAAATAAGGCCTGCCTTTAAAATGGCTGCAGAAAACTGAATTAGCTCTAAAAAACTTATAAGAACATAGAATTTTTACTTTAATTCAAATTTTAGAAAGGATAGTTCAAAACTCTATATTTATCTTTTAAACTTTATTCAGGTTATATGATATGGGGCTAGTTTTTATCGAAATAACTGTTGAGGCTTAGACCTTTTATTCTAGTCAAAGTGTTAAGGTCAATTTAACTATAGTGTTTTACTGTCATTTTTAACATGTCGCCGCTGGGTTGGCGGTTTTGTCCAAAATACATGTACATAAATATCATCATCGACACCAGTAACGTCCGAGCTTCTGCCTAATACAGGCTAATATAAAACTATGCTCTTATTCATTTTCCGCCACTGGCCAAGCGCACGGCCAGTGGTGGAACTCACTGCATTACTGCATTTACTTACAGGAACATTCACTGCATTGTTTGACAAATTAGACTACTCCTACGCATTCTAAGATCCGTTCATCAATTCACAGATTTCATGTAAAAATATCTCAGTAAATACTGAAATACATATTTTATTTCCAATCCATCTGGGGCGGGTTCGAGGACGGGCGGAAGTATTCCACGCGAGTCGAGGGTGCCATGGCGCGCTTCCGATTGGATTCAACTAATTAACTCTCTGACACAGTCGTCGCTATATCGGAAATTAATCATGTCATTTTATAACAGGATGTGTTTTACGTAAAATGTATAATTCGCTAATGCTTATAAGTAATATTTAGTTATAGGATGCCATTTAAGTATTAGTACTTACTCTTTGTTATTAGGTATAAGTCAAATTGACATCATAGAAATAATATGAACGAAAGGTTGCCTAGAAGAATTCGTTTCAGTGATAAATCCGTCAGTAGTTTATAAGTTAGTATAGTAATCGCCACGTAAGTTGTCAAAAAGTAGGGATGTGCAGACATACTTAAATAAAGAATAACTTGTCCAAGCACGGAAGTGTACACCACAGAAAAGCGAAGGCCTGCCTCTTCTCTCTTCAGTGGTGTACACGACGTACCTGCGCAGGCTCACCCCTTTCCATGCCGACAATTTGACAACTTGTTTGGCGTCTACTGTACTTAGTAGTAATAAAACTACTTAATGCGTAATGTAATAGACAGTTTCTAAAAAAATATTTATACTGGGTTAGTTCTAATCAGTTAGCATCCTATTAAGGGCATATTCTGTACATCAAAACAAACAACTTTTACTATGGGGCCAACATTGATATCGCGAAAAAAGTATCAGCTGTTCCATACAAAAAGTTCATCGACCTTGGGCAAAATGTATGAAACAGCTGTTTTATTTTTTGCGATTTCAATGTTCGCCCCATAGTAAAAGTTGTTTGTTTTGGTGTACAGAGTATGCCCTTAAAAGGATGCTAACTGATTAGAACTAACCCTGTATAACTAGTAAATATCCACATTTTTTTTTTAAATAAAAGTAATTAAAACCAAATTTGATACATTTTATGGCTATAAATTGGTAGATGTCTCATTTCATTCATAGAAATCCAGTGCCTAATTTCGATAAAAACGTTTAAAAATAAACAAATTAAGGCTTAATTTCAAACAACACTTCTAGTATTGTATTTTATCATCCACTTGTTAAATTAAATGTGTACGTCGATAATATTATACAGAACGCTTTTATGTGTGGAAAATTAGGTATTTATCAGTGAACATAATTAATAATGTGGATACAAACACAAAAACTTAATCGTATTCTCAGTTCGTGTCACATAGGTACTTAGCAAAGAACAAGCTCTCCATTATTGATTGAGGTTAGCAAGACCAATGTTAGAAAAGTTGAGCGGAGGCACTAGTCTCTGCAACTAAAATAACAATCCTGAAATAATAGACCCTAGATCTTGCACCAAGGTTATAAAGCAGTATCTGACGTCACGGGCGGCATATTGGACCCTGAGCGTAAGGACGCTGGACGTGGCAGGCCGACTGACTCTAGAGTTAACTCCCGAGTTTAGCCAGGGAGTTTAAACATGAGTTATGTAGAATCCTAAGTGAAGAAAGGGGTTCAAGCCACCCTAGAAGAAGAGAGATCTCTATTCTATAGGTGAAGCTAGTTTCCATATCTTCTGGAGGCAATAAAAACCCCAGTCGCGCCGTTGTTGCCCACAGAAAAGCGAACGCCCTATTTAGTTCTCTCTTCAGTGGTTCTGCCTATGGTGGCTAATTCGATTTTCAAATAAACTCTCTTTATTATGCCTGTATCTATGTTAAGAGTTTTTATACGCATTTCAACATTCCGAATTAAGATCACGTCATGTTCCTTGGGATTTTCATATAACTTTATATCCTAAAGAACTAGGAATATACTGCCTTGCTTTACGTTGAGATTGTGTAATAAGTATGTAATTGCATGGACATTGTCGCGCAGGTGGTTTGAAAAGTATATCATCCACATTAATTACCTAACAAGACGACTGCCTGCGCCTTTCTTCATCGAAGTTGCTTTAACAAAACCCACCAATTCACGCATAACGACAAAGCTATGGAACGTTCAGAATGAGAGGTCGTTCATTGTTCAATCCCTTATCGTAGGCGCGGTCATATTACCTACCTACATCTTTACCTACCTATAAGCACAATGGCCATGAACGCACCCTTCGTAACGTGAACCTCGGTCACGCAACCTGCATGTACTTTTTAACTCATGGCTTAACCCCTCAAGAAGCTAGCCCACTATATAAGAAACTGACTGTCAAAGTTAGTGCTACCTTTCACGAAACATTCTTGGACTTTTAAACTTTGTTTTTTTTATAGACCTTCAGAAAAACAACGATGTAAAAAGGCAACAAACTCGTAAAGAATACCAAATAACAATCATATTTTTACCAAAATTTTCCTGTGCAAATGTTTTTAACTAAAACGCTGGCGTGAAAAATGGGGAACCCTTCTGAAATCTAACTTGCAGGTTCTGTCAATACTAAACTATTCATCGCATCGATATTCATGATAGGGCACGTAAGCCGAAAAGGGATGTGAAAAAATTCACAGCCACTGACGGGCTGCGTCGAACATTCTAGAGGATAGAATTGAAGACATTCTTAGTAAGGGAGTTCTTTACAAAATTTATCACGATTTATAGACGTTCTATAGGTATATTTATTTACTTTTACAGGTGTTTTAAGGATACCGAATTAATAATTTGAATGGAGTCGAATAAGATAACCTAGGTGATTACATTTACGGGTAATCAAAAGACACCAAAGAGTAGCCTATGATTACCCAGGTGATCATAGTGGAATAAAATGTTTTTACTGCGTTTGAAAGGTAGTTACAAAAAAGACCTATGAAAAAAACAGTCTAACGAACTAAATTCATATTACGTTTATTATCTGCAATTCTTTACTTATAAAGATTAATATTTCGTTTGTAAGTTTTCCGTAAGCTTACTAGGTACATTCATAAATCTTTTTTATATAAGAGGAAAATTACTAAAAACTTTTATCTAGCAGTTTAACTCGAGAATCGTATTGAGGCTAAGTCCAACCGTTAAAGTTTACCCGTTTCTCATAACTTTTCAACTAGAAAATGTTTTTATGAGTAATCATAAATCGTTTTAAACGTTGTTCTGAGAATTGTATCCAGGGAACCAAGGGTTCAAGAAAACATTTTAGGATTTGTTTTAAGAGTGCGCCTAATGCCAGAAAAATATCAGATTTCACCCGCGCGTCTTGCATTAGTTTAGAGTCGAAAATCGCATGATATAATTGATGATGTTAATGGCTTTGAGCAATTTAGGTGAGATATTATTTAATTATTCAAAATATAGGCATGAAATAAAAAAAGTTAACGGTTACTCTGCTAAAACATTAGTCTGGCTGTGTAATTCGTAAAAAAATAATGTTCGTAAAAAGTAATGGTGTTGTCGCTGATAATTTAGAGCGTTTGAAATAAAACATATTTTTTTTTGCTAATAATTTGGAATATTATTTTTTACTAAGCCAGATTATTTTTCAAAATTCTATTCGGTTACTCGGCTTCTATAGGGTTTTCCCCTACCTGTAGATTATTTTAAATCTGTATATTTAAGTTCTTTATCATTAAACGATGTGTTTAAAAGTCTGCACGAAAATATCTACGCCAGTAAAATAATTATACAGGATGTTAGTTTGAACACCGTTATCCTTCTAGGATATCATTGTACTCATCATTATGAACAACTTTTACTATTGGGGCAACCCTGAAATCACGAAAACCATACAAAAAGGTTCATCGATCTTGGTTTTTTCGTGATTTCAGGGTTGGCCCCATAGTAAAAGTTGTTCGTAATAATGAGTACAATGATATCCTAGAAGGATAACGGTGTTCTAACGAACACCCTGTATATATTAGAATCTGCCACCATAACAAATCATAGTTACTTACCACACACAAGGATAAGTTTGAAAGCGCCACATCTCCCATGCCGCATTTCCTTATTATGTTCAACATAATGTTGATACGCTTTCTTCGGAATTGGTTACAAATAACCCAATCTCATTTGGGACGTGAAACAGACACACTTGACCTATTTGTATGGCATAAAGATGTCTTTCGAATAACATTACATTATGCCGACACACTTGCAGTTTTGTACTAAAAGTACTTATAATGAGAGTTTGCTAAAGTAACAAAAACATAGGTACTTATCACATTTTTCTCATCTATAAACAATACAAATTCTTCAGTTTTTATTCATAGAATACAATAAAACTACTAAATATTACGAGGAAAACATAATATTTTCATGAATGATCTTCTTTACCTAAGATACATGGCAGCAAACATTTCTAAATATAGAACATCATATGATATTTTTCAAAGCGACCCACGTGAAATGTCACAAGAGTCGATCTGAGAAACTGTCGCTACGGTGCAGGTGCTATTGAACAAAATACAAAACATGTTTATACTTTGAAATATGGATTCGGAGAAGGAAGTCTCAATATATCTTGTTTGCCGTAGGTAAAACTTGACACGTTAGCGGGAGATAACTTTTTAAGACATGTGTTTATATTTTTATTTTACTTCAAATATAACTTTTAGTGTTTAATGGGAGGTTTTCTGACAGGCAATTAAAAAAAGTTCATAAAAATCCGTTAAGTAGATGGCGATGACAAGACCGCAAATATTAAGCAATAATTATTTATCATATCATTTTATTGCATGATCATTCGATATTTTGTGTACAGGCATAGCCAAAAAAAGGAGTTTAATGCTTTCAAGGTTCATGCATTGTGAGCTTCTTTATTCCATTGTAACTTCTAAAGGCCTGAACAGATTTGGTTGTAAGGGACCAAACGGCTATATATATTTTTTAGAAATTATTTAGTTTTATCTGTCGTGTTTATTTTTTATTCTTGCTAGTGCCTTGTTTGTAAGATATAGCTAGTTTGTAAAAATAGTTGTAGAAAATACTGCCATAAACGTAGCCTTGTCGAAAGTGAGTTAGTGGCTGCGTACATAAAAATGCTAATCACATAAGAACAGCGCCATCCCAAGGGCCCTCTGCCTGAAAGAGGCTAAGAAATATTAAATTTAACGTAGAGGCCTCCGAGAAACATAAGCTCCTAAAGAAATTTATTTCCCTTTGAGAGATTGAAATTAAAGCTTTATTACATCGTGCGTCATTGTTGTGTGAGAGGATTATGTTTTATCAAGAAATATTGGACCGTTACGAGGAAATTAATACTTGGGACACGTTTTTACACGACTGCTTAAAAAAGGAGTGTAATGTTTTCAGAGTTCATGCAAGTATGTATGTGAGTTTTTTATTCCACCATAACTTCTAAATGCCTGAACAGATTTGGTTGTATGGGGCATCGTTAGAGTCCTTACATCAACCCGAGTGATGCTATTTTTTTTTTGATATCGTAATATCGTCGTAATTTTTGTTTTATGTTTTGTTTCATATTCTGTGACTTTATTAAAATTTTAGCATTTTAGGTTTTAGCTTTTCAAACCGTAAAAACAAAATAAATTACGAATTATCAAGAAAGGAAATAATACGATACGAAATAATTATGATACGTGTAATAGATGTTTGTTCTGTGCTGGGTGTTGTTTATAGTATAAGTATTTACAACAACAAAAAAACAAGTATTCTATAGCTGGGTATCCACTAGAGGCAAACTCGGGTCGAGCAGCCTCGACTTGAAGCAAACAGCCTCAGTTCGAGGCTACTCGTTGCACGTTGCAGATCAGCTAGAGGCGAGTCGCCTCAGCTTGACCCGCAACATGCGCAGTTTGAAGCCAAAACGCGATGGCGCCAGACGCGTGTTGAGTAGCTGCTGTTTTAATAGTCAGTTTGTCGTAATACTTTTTTTTAACGGATCCTATAGAACACGGCTCGGACTGAGGTTCCTTTGAGCACGGCAAAAAAACTGACAAATATGGCTCGGCTCGCGGCGACGAATTTGCCTCGTGTCGCGGCGTGCCTCGGGTTGAGGCAACATCTCCACTTGCACGGCCTCGGAGTGAGGCAGCCGCTCGACCCGAGGCTACCTCTAGTGGATACCCGGCTTATCAGCTATCTGGTCCCCATAGTACAAGCTTTGCTTTGTTTGCGGTTAGAATTATTCACTTGTTTATTTGGGCGATTATTAAATAATACATCTTGTTTTATTTTATTCAAATCCCTAGTCCAGATATGAAATCTTCACTCACTATCTTTTATATTTATATTCCCAAGCTATTTTCCACGAGAATCTTTTGTGCAAAACGCAAAAAACTTTCCATACTTTCCCATATAAAACTAATATCGCGTAGAATAAGGGGAGGACGCGTAAATATATTCAACCGGAACTACCCTTTGTTGCAGCATTTTATTCTGTGAGAGCTTTTGTTCAAAGTGCAGCGAATTTACCTTTTCACTTTGTGACTGGACTGTGTGTTAATTTGTTAACTTAAGCGCAGTCCAAAGACACTGTCATCATCATCATCATAAGCCCGGATACGTCCACTGCTGAACGAAGGCCTCCCCCTTAGACCGCCACACTGTACGACAACCTGCCATTTGCATCCACCGGTTGCCCGCGACTTTTACAATGTCTTCGGTCTACCTAGTGGGAGGCCTTCCTACGCTGCGTCTTCCGGTTCGCGGTCGCCACTCTAGAACCTTTCTTCCCCATCGGTTGTCAGTTATTCGAGCGATGTGGCCATTGCCACTTCAACTTTCAAGACACTCTCAGACTGCTTTAATTTTTTAAACATTTAGTATTAATTACAAGTATTAATTTTATTAGTAACAAGTATTTTTAATTCGAAATGAATTTGAAATAGTATAAAATAATTGCATTTGTTGTATTTTCAGACTATGATTTATTTTGCTCTTAATTTTAATTTTCTGCCATAAATTTAAATTAAATGTATATATATATATTTTATTTTACTCTCCGATTTATATAAGTCTCAAACATTACCCCTATAGAAATAACGAAACAATGACGATTCCGCCATCGTTTGCAAAATATATTCATAGAAATGTTATAATATTTTCATAAGTAGGTAACCGATTAGCTAATGTATATCTAATTGCCGCACAATAAAGCATAATTTCTTAAAGTCGCTCAGACACACTCTAACCCCTGCGATATAAGCACATATAACATTTACTCATGCCCACTACGCTTCTGCTTTGAAGACTTCATCCATAGTCGATGCAATGGGCCTCCCCACCGGACCTTTTAGCTGATGAAGTACAAGCCATTTTCGACCTTAAGCCCTGGGAGCTTTATTGTAATTGAGGGTATATTCGTTTGATGGGATGAAGGACGTGAACGTGCAGGTTTGGGTGTTTCAGTTATTTGATTAAGGGTTCAGTATAATTTTATGACGTGACAGGCGATGGGTCAGCAACTGAAATACGAATTGAAAATGAAACTGAGGGATTGTAAGCTTTGTATTTATAAATTTGATTAAAAAAATGCAACAAATTGGAGCCTTTAAAAATACAAATAATTTACCTCATTTTATTGTATTGTGTAGGTTTAATTTATTTTAAATCGTATTTACTACGCTAAAACTATCTGATAGCACTATCAATCACGTTTATTCCAATTCAGTGAGTTTAAAACCATGGCCATTACAAAAAGTAATCTTACTTAATAACGTCGGTTAGAGTTAAATAATATATTTGTTCATTTTGTTTTGTTCACATTAAGTATATTAGTAAAAAAAGTAACATTAATTATCTAAACTGTCTTAGTACATTTTTTTTAAACAACAATCAGAATAGACCGACATCAATATCTAACTTGAATATATCTACTGTTAAACGTTTTTTTCATTCTATTATAATTATATAAATAAATATAAATATCGGTGGTAATTTTTCACATATAGCGCCATCTAGCCCCAAACTAAGCAAAGCTTGTAATATGGAAACCAGGTAGCTGATAGAATTTTAATAAGTATTTTTTTCAATACATACTTATAATAAGTATATAAAACACCCAGGCACAGAACAATCATCTATGTTCGTCACATGGTTCCCCGGGGTGGGGATCGAACCCCCGCCCTACAGCTCTGAAGGCAGACATGCTACCAACTGAGCTATAAGGCAGTTATAGCTAGAACTAATAATAATCTTCTCTATAAATATCATTGTTTTAAAGTACCTCCGACACAACACAACACAGTTGCAGGCTTAACATTCTAAAGTCACGACAACATTAACATTCAACACCACTATCGCAGTAAAAACCGTCCTTTATATTCCAGCAACATTATACCATGCTCTATTCAAACACTCCCGTCTCAATATTGAACGAGGAAAACAAGAAACGTATGCCAAAGACACAATATACCACACTCTACGGTCTGTTCATTATTTCCCTACCCTTTCCCGCCATCCATTTTGTCAGCAAAAGAAAAAGTAGAACGAACGTTTTGTCTATGTTTTTCTTTCTATTTTGAATCTGTGGCAAAAAAGGAACCTTTCAGCCTTGTTGGTGCATTGGCTCTTTTCTTAATGAAACTTGAAGGTATTCATGAAAGAATCCAATAAATTAAACGTAGTGACAATGGGTAAGATTTCACTTGATATTTCTTAGCAAAACTAATTGAATTAAAATGGAATGCTTTATTTTCGAGAAAAGCTTTTCTTTCTTTTCTTTTTTTTAATAAAAAATTATGAACACACAAATTACAAAAACTAATCTAAAAAGTTTTACTTATAAGTTGAAACTAAAAATTAATTTAAAAAGTATTCGTAGCAAATTTGTAGTACGTCTACGGCGGGCGTAGTTTCGTAGCCGTAGGCCGTCGTAGGCATAGATCTACGAGTACGTGTCGCTACGGTACGAGTATTTATAAGAAAGAGTTGAGTTTGGGGTTTCGTTTTTTTTAGTAAATATATCTAATTACTAATAAAATCGCTAATTTGTTTCAGACGAGACAAATTATACAATGTGTACCAAAAAGGTTCAACAATACTGAAGGGTATGTATGTACTCATCCATTATGAACAATTTTTACTATGGGGTCAAAGATTACGAAAGATGCGCCATCGCGTTATAAAACAACGTTTGAAAATAACCCTCGCGCCGTCATGTATACGAGCTGGAGTGCGAAAGAAGATAGCACTTTTATGAGAGCAAAGTGGGATAGCGCGCGTCTCGCTTAGTGAGCGCAGACAGGCGAGACAGTCCTTAGGGCCGTCTTCACGGGGCCATTTTAGGGCGCGATATGAGCTCCTTATATATGTATATAATATCATTGTATGGGGTCGAACCTGAAATCGCGAAATAAAAATGAGTTGTTCCATACATTTTGTCCAAGGTCAATGATCTTTTTGTATGGAACAGCTGGTTTTTTTTTCGCGATTTCGTTGTTGGCCCCATAGTAAAAGTTGTTCATAAAGGTGAGTACATAAGTACATACCCTTCAGTATTGCTAAACCTTTTTGTTACAGATTGTATAGAGCCAGACTTAGTTGTAAACACTTAAATCAAGTTTCACCTGACTAAGCAAACAACGCTTCGAGCAATGTTAATTGACTTTGTTTTTCAACTTTCTAATTGGTTGGCATAGCTAAGAAATATTTGGTTGAAGTATTTCTGTTTTAAAACTGTGCTTATGTTTGTTTTAGCAGGCATGTTCTTTACTAAAATAAAAATAAAAATATTCATGTCAACTAGTAACCTTACTTGATTGTACACAAAGTGATTTTAAAAGTTTTTTTTATCCAGTATAATTTTGTTTCAGAATTTATCTTTTTCCGGAAAGTATCGTTATTGACAAAGAGCCGAATTTTATTTATTTTATTTTATAAGCCCACAATACAAATTACACCCAAAAATACACATAATAACAACCACATAGACTGTTATGATCTGGATAGCAATTCAAAATATTATGTGTACATACAAAAACCGTATTTAACTGCTAAAGTACAGAAAGAAAGAAGGTATACTTATTAAAAACGTTGCATAAGGCAACATAAGTCATTTCTACGCAATGCAAAACCTAGGTACGCAATACCTACTAACTGGCGTTGTCGTCGTAGTTGGTTTTGGTTTGAACAATAAATAGTTATTTTGTCTTAAGGTATGTTAACTTTAAGAGGCGTTTTTTTTAAACGTGGAAGCATGGGGTTATATGCTAGTAGGTAATTACTTGCAGAAACTAATTGCAGGCAATTTTTCGAGTGAAACAAGCTTATCTTCAAATGCTTTGTAGTTTCAAAGGACTAAAGTTGAATAAACTTGCGCTTGTTGCTTGTTGGATAAATTGTTGTGAAATTAGAGCTGGACACTCACACATAAACAGTTTTAGCAAATAAACACTGAAATTTCTCTGAAACGTTAACACCTACTGTTCGACGTTTAAAAAGAAACCCTGCACAAAGCTTTCTAAAGGCTCAATCTTAATTAACCAGACTGCGATAAAAAGGGGCAAAGTTTATAGAAGGCATTGTGCTAGACCCCGTATTGTTTCACGATGACTACGAGTTCCCTACTCGAATAATAGTTGTTGGTTTCAAATGGAGTGAAAGTATTTGATTTAACCACCGGTATTTTTTAAATCAAGAACTAGATATCACCAGCGTTTTATTTGTAATGATTTTACGTTTGACCACACCATAGAATAGTAAAAGCCCTACATTTAATTTAATGGACCGCATCCATTGAGCTAATATTTAAAGAGTCACAATCTCTAAGTGAAAACAGTCAAAAAACGTCCGAGTACCGTTGCACATACCTATACGTGGATTATATAGTTCACAAATGTTCGAATGTTTTTTGTCGCTTGTATAGTGTTCAATGTATGCTTGGGCGTTATGTATTATCGTAGTTCAAGTCGTTCAAAAAGTGGGTGCAATTGAAGCTTGCGCCGAGTTTTGGTCGGTAATTTTTTTGCACGTTTGTTACTCTATAGATATTAGAAGATCAATGACCGCATCCTACCTGATTTTAAGCAGTGATGTGGTATATAATGGAACAAGCTTGAAGAATAAGTGTCACTAGAAGGATAGGTGTATTAGATGTATCTTTAAATTTAAAAACGCCCATATTGTAATTTCAGAGTACAAACACCCCACCCCGGCACATAAATGCGCTTTGTTGATAAAATCTACTTAATAGTTAGACAGCTTGATGTTAAAGATACCGAATTAAAAAACATTTCCTGTCTTCGAGGATCTAGCTCTCTCTCTCTTTCCTGTAAAGGTAAAATATCTGACATAACACGTCGACGTATTTCCTCTTCCTTTGCTAACTCACATCCACCACCCACTTTCTTCAAGATATAGACGTAAACGTTATTATGTAAAAACGAATATCATATTCTCCAAACCATATATAAGCTATCTAACATGTCTGGGAGTATTATACTGTTTACTCGAACGAGCGAAATCTCTGGAACTTTCTCGAAAGTTCTCGAATCCAACGCATGCAAGATAAAAACTTAGCCTGCGCACTGTTTTGGGTGCACAATGCTACGAGTTCTAAGTTGGAGAGTCTCTTATGCCCAAAGTGGATTGTCACAGTATTTCACTATCGTGGAACCCATCAATTTCGTGTAATGAAATTAATTTTCCTAACGCAATGAACCGAGCTTTCTAGCTTCTCATTGATATTAGAGTCCTAAGTAATATACCTAGTAGTAAAAGCTTGTATATTTCTTATCTTTAAATATGCTTTTAATAATAATTGTTAGAACAGTTATAAAATCTAAGAACCACAAAACTCAATCGGAAAAGCGAGGAGAGACTGCACAATTGGCGCCAACTAATTATATTTTGTTTCTGAAGGGAGTTTACGCAAACACAATTAAATTAAAAGGTAAAAAAATCTTTTTTTTTTTCGTTATACGAAATAGTATAATGTAGCAGTAAAAAATAGTTTTTATATTATGTGCGAGCTTATTTTGAGTTAATGATATCTATAAATAGTTACTCTTCATCATCAATGCAATAATAATATTTTAACATTGATTGCTACAGAATAACGGCCTTACTTAAAAAAACTTTTCAACCGTTAGTCACTGCTTAAGATGCTCTGCCATCTTCTCTCTGACGTGAAGTTGCACGTGCTAGAAAAGGACAGAGAAGTTTAAGCAGTGACTAGAGAATCGAGATTATTTTAGGTGAGGCCGTTAACATCTAAGAGTAAGATTTTTTATGAGCTCATTATCAAAACTGATGAATAAAGTTTAAGTCATTACCAACAAAGATTTTTTATATTTTTTAGTGGCGTCGCACTTTGTGTATTTGCCAGTGTCAAATATTCATAATATATCAAGTCGTTGATGAATTTCAAGTCAAGAATAAGTCAAAGTCACACATAGTAATTCACAGTCAAGTCCAGTCATGCCCTAGTAAAGTCGTGGCAACTTTACTACAAGCTTTTTCTGTGTTTTGGAAATAACACGAAAAGACATGATTTTCCACATTATATCACTTTTCCACACTCGTGCGCGTAAATCAGCACTAAATGAATAAAACACCACCATTTTTATGCATTAACACTCGAAAAAACAAGTTATGAAAAATAATGCAATGCAACGACATTATTTTTTCGCGTTCTCGCCAAAACTCACCAGCAAAGTTTCCAACGAAGCCTTTTAAAATGACGTGTATAGCTACAGAATATCTGTACACACCCAAAGCGAACAGCTACAGAATATCTGTACACACCCAAAGCGAATGAACAAGGCTGCGGCACTTACATTACAATAAGAAACCGGCAAAAACAAAATGGGTCCATTTCCCGCGTTCTCACCACATAAGCATCGACAAAAACCTGCCAAATTTCCACAAAGATAGTGTCATTAGCGAGCAGTGAAAGCGTCCCGAAGCTTTGTACCGGGTTCCATGTACCAGACAAAGAGCCAGTGAACAAAGCTGACTGAAAACTTGGCGTTATATTAGCTCAGTTCATTTGTTTTGACTGGTTTTGATAAAGTTTCAAAGGAAAAATCCAAAGGATAATCTTTATGGACCCTAAAAATATTTTCTGTAAATGACGCAGCGTAGGCGCGGCCTGAACTAGGAGGACCGACGACATTGTAAAAGTCGCGGGCAACCGGTGGATGCAAAAGGCAGGTTGTCGTTCAGTGTGGCGGTCTAAGGGGGAGGCCTTCGTTCAGCAGTAGACTTCTCCGGGCTCATGATGATGATGATGAAATGAATTGTAGTTAGCGCAGTATTCGAATGTAGCGTGAAACTTCTTGACTAACGAACCAGGCGGCCAGTATTCGGACGAGTGACCACGCGTTGTACTTGCAACTTCGTACTGCCGTGTTTTGCATGACCTATAGATATGTTTTAATTAATACGTATACTTATATCTGCTTTCTCTTTCTTTCCTTTTTCTGATTTAACTTAAATTGCGGGTTAATTCATCATCAGGCAGAAGACGTCCACTACTGGACGAAGCCCCGCCCCTCTTAATAGGGAGGCTTTGCCATAATCCCCACGCTTGCCAGGCGGCTTGGGTATCGCAGAGTGTTACCACCGTTAACTAAAAGGACGCTGCTGCCCATCCTCCGGTGGATGCAGTTTTAGGACATACCCAGGTCATCTGTGGGTTAATTATGGAATATTCCATAATTTTTTTAGTGGTAGGACTCTACTGCAGAGTCCGCCTGGGGAAGTACCACACCTTTGCCAGTTATTCAACCGCCGTAGTAGCGGTAGCAGTAGTGTGCAAGCATTACTGTGTTCCGGTTTGAAGGGCAATGTTACCAGAGAAACTACTGGGTATGAAGAGATTTAATATCTAATATCTCAGGGTGACGAGCGCAGTGCAGTGTGTTCGCGAGTTCCCCATTCTGGCACTGCTACTGTTAGGCAGGTGTAACGCTTACCACCAGGCGAACGCCTTGCTAGTATCGTCACTTGATAGTATAAAAAAACCAGTCAAACACCTTTGGACAGCCAGGTGATACTTACTCAGCGATGTGCACACATTTTATGAATATTCTGTCAGAGAGATAATTTATGTAGCAATTTCAATAGGTATTGTTTGACCGAGCTATATCGAACATATTAATCTCTGATGTATGTATAAGCTCCACGAAAACCGCCAACTAATTATGTTGCTCCAACATAATCCTGTTTGCTATAACAGGAATCCAGTTACAATAACCTCTCACAATATTACAGGCATCTCTGTTACGTATCCATAGCAACTAATAGGGTTGGGATAAGCTATTCGCTCACGCTTCGTTATGGGTTTTTTGTTATCAGATAACGAGTATTCGAGATGGCGAAGTGGAAGCGCGTCCAATTTGCAGTAATGTAAAACGTTTTATGGTTTAAGTGAGAAGTGAAGCTTATTTAGACTTTACTCGAATTAAATAATATATGGCTTTTGTGAATACGAAATATATTCGCGAGATTTTCATGTGAAGAGCACTCTAGTGAAGTGGTCGGCTTTTGTTCGAATCGGAGCGTTAATCGAAATGTGGCTATCAATCGAATATGATTCACGTTCAAAACATCGAACAGTTGTTATCCCAATCATAAACAAAACTCAATAATGAAATGATTTCCATTAATTATAAAATTATGAACTGGAAACATGGCGTAATTCCAATTCCAGCACTTGTCAACACATTAATTACTTTGTGTTTTGTTTTATAATTTTATGAGCTTTAGTAATTTACTGTTTACAGCTGACGAAATTAACTGTCGTGAGTTTACTATGAAAAAAAACATACCTACTAAGTACTCAATTTATCCTACTTAACATTATCCATACGAAAGTTTGTCGTTGTGTCTATGTGTGTGTATGTTTGTCACTCTTTCACACTGAAACGGCTGAACGGATTTGGATGAAATTTCGTATAGACGTGAAAACGCGGGACGCAGGTATTTTGTATATATTTTTTCTTTGGAAAATTGGGTTACTTTGTACTTTGTAGGCGTGATATAAATTGTATACACTGTTTCAAACTATCACGGTTGTTCATAGCGATTCTATGCTTATTTACGGGACACTGATCGCGATGGACATCGGACTTCAGGACATTGTTCGCAGTTCACGGGCAGAAAAAATATCCCGTAAATGATCTTAGAACACTGTATTATTATAAAATTCAGTATTAATAATGGGACAAAGCATAAGGATGTTATTTAATTCATGAGCAATATCGTAGGGGTCCATTGAACGCATCTTAATGAACAACTTTTACTATGAAATCAAAGCGGAAATCATGAAAAAAAATCAGCTGCTTCATACATTTCGTCGAGGTTATTGTTTATTTCTCGTTTTCTGTATTAAGTCATAGCACAAGGTGTCCATTATGATGGTTTTAATGATCCCCTAAGATATTGCTTATGAATTCAATAACACACTGTATATATTTAATACACCAAGTATTTTTTTTTTTTAATATTTTAAAACTAGATTGAAAACAAAAGGTTAATTTAACGTCACACACAATTTTTTTTCTTTTTTTTTCAAAATATACTATATTTTCCCCAAACAGATTAGAATCTTAAGTATAGGTACATAGCTACAATTATTACTAACACAATTTATACAGACTATTTATAAATGTTCTATAATGGAATTGGAATAGCTAGAAATTTGAATTGGTATAATGATAGTCGTTTAGTGCATGTGAAGTTGAAATAAAGATTTATTGTTTTTTTTTTACCTTTACCAAGTACATATTTATGTAACTTAAAGTAAATGTATATATTTTTTGACTTTTACTTACAGTAATTGAAGATGTACGCCTGTAGTAGAATTAGTAGTTCTATTAGCAAAGAGTATTTACAAGCTAAAGTAGTAGCATACGGGATGTTTCGGGCAGGTATAGCAATATGTAACGGTGTTAATCTAGCCATTAAAGTGAACAAGCTTTCGTCCGTCTTTTTCTTTTTTCTTCTTTAGAATTCAATTTTATTTCACGTACCTAATAGGCTAGATGACTGGTTTTTTTTAATTGTCCTAATCAAATGTGGCCTATAAATATAGCTGATTAATGAAAAGAATATTAAAATCTGATCAAAAATAAGCATCTTATAAGCATTTTAATATCATGCTAGACAGAGAGGCGAAACGGCAAATCGTGACGTCACTTGTCAGGACGCCATATAAATTCTATTCTGACAAGTAAGGCGTGACGTCATTTTTTGTTTTGTGGGTAAGGGACAGAGTTGTCTCTAACAAAAACTTTAAACGCTCATATATCGGAACATTATTAACCGATTTAAATAATGTTTTCAATAAACATACTATATTTACTTAGATTCTTCATCAAAGCGATCGGTTTCAACGATTTCAACATCTGTCATCTAGCCTATTACCTAGCAAACCTACGTTCTAAAAATTATCCACTTTATAGATCATACTTTAGTATTGCCGCATCTGCTAGAAACATCCTGTACATAAATGTAAGTACGAGTACGTCAGCTATGGCAGAGCCAACCCTATATTACTCCACACTCCCATACTCCCAACACTACAAGCGACGTGTAATCGGTCCCTCGGGTGTGTCACTTCACTACGACAGCCCTCGCCTCGTGCCGAATGTTTGTGATCGAAAATTAGTTGCGCCGTGGGGATGCGACGGTGAAATGTGCAAAGAACTGTGTATGAAATGCGTGACAAGATGGGGGATGTTGTGTGAGAGATGGGATACGATCACTTGTCTGTAAAATATGTTTTGATATCTAATTGACTTTTATACCTATTGAATCGACTTCAGACAAAAAAGGTTTTCAAATTGACTGTATATACAGGGTGTTAGTTTGAACATCGTTATCCTTCTAGGATATCATTATACTCATCATTATGAACAACTTTTACTATGGGGCCAACCCTGAAATCAAGAAAAAAAAACAGCTGTTCCATACAAAAAGGTTCATCGATCTTGGACATAATGCTTAGACAAAAATGTATGTTACGCGATTATTCCTCTTGTGTTTGGTAGGTGATATGTCAGAGGTGTTCCCATGTAATTTTATCGATATCGGTTCAGTGGTTTGGTATCAAAATAAATAAATATTGGAGAATATTTCACAAACAGCGCCATCTAGCCCCATACTAAGCAAAGCTCGTATTATGGAAACAAGATAGCTGATAGAATACTTATATATATTTTTCGTAAATACATACTTATAATACATACTACACCCAGTTCGTCACATACATTTTTGTCCTGGGTGGGGATCGAACCCACACCCTACAGCTCTGAAGGCAGACATGACCAACTGAGCTATAAGGCTGTCCTGGCTGGCTAAATTACTGGAATAAATCAAAATAACGTGAAATATGAAGAAGCGATGTTATATGAAGAAGCGATGTTATATGAAGAAGCGATGTTATATGAAGAAGCGATGTTATATTCTAATATTAGATGCATAAGAATGAGCACTGACAACTAGACCCAACATTCAATGTTTTTAACATATTTGCATCAATAAAATCGGCTATGTATCTATAGTAAGTATCAATAAATAATACGATTACATTTTGGCATGAATGAGCGTACTTTTTTATACATAATAATAGGCTGTGTTTTGGTAAGCCAGAAATGTCACCTGGGTATGTTCTTTGACCTGGGTATGTCCTAAAACTGCATCCAGAACCGCCGGAGGACGGGCAGCAGCGTCCTCTTGGTTAACGGTGGTAACACTCTGCGATCCCCAAGCCGCCTGCCAAGCGTGGGGATTATGGCAACCCCTCCCTATTAAGGGGGAAGCTTTCGTCCAGCAGTGGACGTCTTCGAGCTGATGAGTGAGATAAACAAATAACTGTAAAGTAAAAACTTTTGAGTGCTTTTTGTTCTTTTTTTAATTACACGATTTAGTATAATCAATGAATACTAACTATCCTATTACAACCACGACACCAAAATACTACATAGACAGCGACACATGTTATGACGGTTTAGGTATGCACTATGCAGTTCTCTATCAACTATGACCTACTCCATAGATATCTAGATAGGCGCCAGCCACCTATATGATATTCTATAGAGCAGCCCTATGACTCAGCGCTTGAGTGAACTGTAAGCACATTTGTGTGTGCAGCCATAAATTTGCCACAGACCTATTTTTCCTCCGGCAAGCGTGTCTGTAAGCTGACGAATTTTATTCAAATATTGTGTTTCTTCGTTAGTTACGTGTGAAAATAAATGGCTCAAATATAGTAGGTACTACAATACATACATATCTTATAATCATTACATTTATCATTGGTTACTATTGAGCTAATATCTAAAGAGTCACAATCTCTAAGTGAAAACAGTAAAAAAATGTCCGAGTGCCGTTGTACATACCTATACGTGCATTATATAGTTCACAATTGTTCGAAATTAGACTATATGTCGCTTGTATAGTGTTCAATGTACGCTTGGGCGCTTGTGTGTTATCGTAGTTCAAGACGTTCAAAAAATCGGCGCAATGCCTGGCGTGCGCCGAGGTTTGGTGCGGATATTTTTTTTGCACGTTAGTGATTCTATAGATATTAGCTCAATGTTGGTTACATACCGTGTAAAGCTAAGCTTAGTGCATGTAGTAGCTTCACTATAATTCCACTATTATTTAAATAATGAAATCGTAGAATTAGTAGAGAAAAACTCACTAGCTCTACTGTAGAACTGTTTTTAGAACCAGCTATATACGCCTGAGTCTCCGAGCATTTCTATAGAATATGATATCTGTGGCGGCAGCCGCCAGGCCGGAATTATGAACATCGTGTTTGAGCGTTTAATATGTAGTGGACCGCAGCGTCCGTCGCACGCGCTACTAATCTAATCAGGCCACCGGCTCAGTGACATGTGGTTTAGTCCGTATTGCGGCTTTATTATTAGATTTATGTAATAAAATTAACATTATTTTATAGCCTAACTAGAGGTCGCCCGCGACTACGTCCGCGTACGGAAGAAATTCGCCCCCCCTTGAATGAACTACCCAAATATCAATTGATGATGAAAAAATCAGTGATGAATCACTATAACTTCAAAAACAAATAACTTTCCATATAACATTCCACCCCCTTTTCCCCCCCTTAAATCGTCCCGGTCAAAAAATATTATAAACAGCATTTTTTATCTTAAATGAACTATCCAAATCCAAGTTTTCGAGACTAAAAGTCCAAAAACAAAGGATTTCATATAAAAGAACAACAACAATATAGAATAATATATTGATAGAAGATTTAGACAAAAACCTGGAACATGTAATAAGACTTTCATATCGACTGAGAATGATTATAATTCCCAGCCTATATAAAAAACTCTAGTGTTTAAATCCTTTAACAAAAAGTAGTTTTAGTAAAGCGTATTATTTAGAATATGAGGAAGCATTTACTTATAATATTTTTTAGGAGAAGACAGATGACCATACTTTCATACAAACATAGACAGCCAACCTCAAATTCCTCTTTCTTGCGTTATCGAGTAAATAAGCACAAAGATGACCCCGCGTTTTATGGTTGACACATTCTAAAATAAAGAAGCCACAATGATCTCCGTATCGATGACGTTATCAAGTTATATGACTAGGGGTCCTCGTCTCAACAGCCCCCGGGGGCCATTAGGCCGTTACAATGAAATAGTGCCGTTATCTCCCCACTACAGGGTGAATAAGCAAAACAAATAGTCATTGCAACCCGGACGGCCCTCGGGCGGGGTTGCTTGCAAGTTGGGCAAGAACACAAAGAAATGCGGCAAGTTTGTTTCCCAGTAGTTTCTCGCTTGCTTCACTTGCGGATGACCGGTTTACGTTATTTTCAATCGATTACATAAAAGGAGGTTCTCAATTCGACTGTATGTTTTTGTATGTTTTTTCAGAGGTAGTCCTATTTACATTTTATCGAAATCGGTTCAGTAGTTTAGTTTTTAAATCAAAATACTAGAAAATTTGAAGATGTCATCCAGGTATTCGAAGTTGAAGTCTGTTGTATTTTTTTTTAAACGCGTACTATTCTGCAATGATATCGGCGGACATCCGAGTGTCACAGGAGTGTTAGCCAACCCTCGGTGAATTTACGGCAAAAAGAGCGCGGCGCGGATTGTAGCAAGCAGTTAAATCAGGTAGGAACATCAGATGATATTAGAAGGAATATCAGAAGATATCCGAAGTAACAACAGAAGATATCCGAAGTAACAACAGAAGATATCCGAAGTAACAACAGAAGATATCCGAAGTGACAACAGAAGATATCCGAAGTAACAACAGAAGATATCCGAAGTAACAGCGGAAGATATCAGAAGTATTAAGAATTAAACTTTATATCACTCAATATTATATATTTAGATATAAGCTGGTACATTTAATAGATTATCATTTACTTTCTATTCTTTTTCATAAGAACATCATGGTAACACTTGTAGTATAAAGACTTCTCCGTTTGAGCAGTGGATCCAAACTCCCTGGACTTTCCAATCATCCCAACCTTCTAGCCTCCTACCCTCTATCGCCCTGCAGTTGGTACCATTGCTCAGACTTTACGAGTCACGAGTTAACGCGTTTCGGTGGCCATATAAATCAATAGATTGTCGGTAAACCTAACAGGAAATAGTTAACTGAATAAATATAGTAATCGTAACAGAAGTAACAGCAGAATATATCAGAAGTAACAGCGCAAGATATCAGAAGGAACAGCGGAAGATATCAGAAAAGTAACAGCAAAAGATATCAGAAATAGCAGCAGAAAGAACATAAGAAAATAGATGCATTGGTCACTCAATGTAAGAAACAATGGACACTGACCATTCTGAGTGCATCAGATATTGGAAACACGCTCAATCGCGTGTGTAAGTAGCACCGCTGTAAATCCAATGGCAGATTGTATAACCAAAATTCGCAATCCAAAGAATATTAAAGGTGGTATATAATAAGTGCCCAATCTTTTGCTTTTCTTTTAAGTTTAACTTTAAATTAATGTCATAAAACGGATAAAATATTCCTAAGCTTCTCTACGTTAAAAAGGCAAGTTATTTAAAATATAATCACATTGTCAATATAAACTATGCAGTGATTATGAAGAGAGAGAGAGGGAGAGATAAATCCTTCAAGTAAACTATGGCATAGCGTATGGAAACTGTGCAAATAAAAAAAAAGCTACCCTTAATTTGGTTTGTCGATATCTCTAAACAACATCCGTATTAACGTGTGATTCTTTTCTCTCTGCTTTAAACGGTCTTAGAACAGCTCTAACCAAATCAACAAAATTAGTAGACGTATAAAATACAAAGGTATCATCTTTCTAGATCCTAGATCAATGCTTTGAACTATTTCGTTTTGTTATACTGAATGTATAACATGAAATAACATCTATTAACGCAGAAATACTCTTTTCTTTGGTGAAAGCACGTACGTTCCCGAACCGCATTGTTTTCCTATAGCTCCAACTCGAATGTAAACATTAAGAGAGACGATTAGCACAAAAACTTCTCCCTTTTATCCAAAGTGCTCGGTAAACAGTAAGTAATGGAACTATTATTCCACCAATCGTTACGCTTCACTATTTATAAATGTTTCTCTAAATTAGCTCCTTTCAGCTCAATTTATTTTCTGGTTTTTTTATCAAGTTGCCCGGGAAAATAAGCATTATATATTGTGAGTAATTCGGATTATTTATGTGTCTGTAATTGATTTTGTCAACAAACGTGCTATTCAATAACGTGAGAGTAGATTTGAATGATGATAGGTGATTGGAAATTAATAGGTTTGTTATCGTTCGTTACTCCATAGTTTTGGTGAAATTAGGCTCTATTACATTGGGATAGTGATAGTAGGTATCAATAATAGGAGTTGAAAACAACAAAATACCTATACTTATACTTAAGACTGGCAGGAGTTCATAATATCACCAACACTAGAAAATTCGAGAGAAGTCGTGTCCTAGTTTTGTATGCATTCAAGTGACGAGACGAACAAGACGTTCGTCTGATAGTAAGCGTCACGCCTGCCACTAACAGTAGCAGTGCCAGAATTGTGAACTTGCGAACTCAATCCTGCGCCGCACTGCACTGCGCTCGGCACCCTCATAGTCGATGTTAAATCTCTTCATAACCAGTAATTTCTCTGGTAAGATTTTCCTTCAAACCGGAACACAGTAATGCTTGCACACTACTGCTTGGGAATGAATAACTGGCAAAGGTGTGGTACTTCCCCAGGCGGAGTCTGCAGTAGAGTCCTATACCACTACAAAAAATACTGCTAAGCAAGGACTGCTTAGCAGTAGGATTCTTCAACGTAACAATAATAGGATCATACGATATCTAGACATTATTATCTAAAACATATTATTATGTTCTTCATCATAACACTAGGACACGGATTAGTATGCACCATTTTGCCAATTGGTATAAATATCTATCACAGTGATCACCTCCCCTCTATACAATGTGTAACATAAAGGTTCAACAATGCGGAAGGACATGTATGTACTCATCATTATGAACAACTTTTACTATGGGGTCAACACTGAAATCGCGAAAATAAAATCCGCTGTTCCATACAAAAAGTTCATTGACCTTAGACAAAATGTATGGAACAGCTGATTTTATTTTCGCGATTTCAGGGTTGACCCCATAGTAAAAGTTGTTCATTATGATGAGTACATACACGCCCTTCCGTATTGTTGAACCTTTTTGTTGCACATTGTATATAAACCCAAATTACCAAAAAATATATAATTAAAAAGTACAATTAATTATATTTTTTCTAGCTGTGCTGTGTTTTTTCATGATTTTAATTTGTATTGTGTGCTTATAAAATAAATAATTGAATCATTAATCCCTTCGAAAATCTAAATGATATTAGATATTTCGAAAGGATTCCGGTACTACGCCTCTTCTAAAACGCACGTAAAAAAAAATTGGCCTTCCTTTCCCAGAGACAAGATATTTCTGACGACCATTGATTTCTCAAATGAAATTTTAAATGAATTTCACGTAAAGTACTAAAAGGGAAAAGATTTTGAACATATCGAAACACTTCATTTTACATGTAGCAAATCACCTAAAAAAAGTTTGAACCAAAAAAGCCGACCTCACCCAAGTATCACTCATCCAAAACTCGTCAAAGCTATCTCGGCGGCTTGCAAAAAGTGTTATCAGCCTTCGCAGAACATTTTCCCGAAAAATGTCTTTCAAATGTCCTGAATACGAGTGCGATATCATAAAGATGTAATCTCGGGTTACGCCCTAGGCGCAAGAAACGGCCCCATTGGCTCCATTGGCTGACATAAAAACTGTACTAGCATGTTCATAGATGCAAGAAAAATATGAACATCCTCCTAAGAATGCTCATACTAAGCCCTAAGAATGCTACTAAGGTACTCAACTAAAGCGGTGTGTGGCTAAATGCACAACTCACACATAAACTAAAAGCCCACAGAACGGTAAGCTAATCCTAAGTATGCCAATCATAAAGTTCTGTGTTTCTAAAAAACAAATATAAATATTTAAGCGAAGCTCCGTCCATCTTATTTTCAACGTTTTGGCACATTTATGGCTGTCGCATCGGACGTGGAATACCTTCATAACTCTGACACTACCTTAGTAAATGGTAGTGGTCATACAATATGTATGCCAAGTTTTTACGTGAACTCACAGTAAAATATTACGACACAAGGAAGAATAGGAAAATGACGACATAAGGAAGATGATGAAAGGTATTTAGACGTAATTACTAGTATAGTAAGTATTATATTATCTTTGGAAGTAATACAAACTGTTGGAGTCATTACCTACTTTTAGTTTTTACTTACTAACTTATGTATAATTACTTTTTAAAATTTAAGTTTAGGCGTGTAATTCTGCTTAAGAATGAAAAGCTTCAACACCTACTGTGTTCGTTAATTAAGTGCCGAGACTCCTTCTAAAACTCACAAATATTTTTCGAAAGTCACCTTAGTCTTTAAAAAAGCGTTAAGACCTTCTGAACTAATCCTATAATAAGATACTTTTCATCACACTTGCTCGTAAAGTGGATCTTATTGCATCGGTTTTAGGCTCATAATCCAAGCTATTACACACGCGTGCTTTTTACTTTACATTACGGCACTTGTACTATAATAGGTATAACCCGGTAAAGTCAAGTTTGTACGTGACTGCAATTAGACGTACGTATACGAAGCACTCTTAATATAGCCGGGTAATACTTACAGTTTTTTTGTAATACCAACAAAGAGTTCTTATGCCGCTGAAGTAAATGTCAATCTGCGCGCGCATTACTGATTTGGGCGCCATTTTCCGCAAATGTTTGTTGACGTTTTCGCTGTGTGGTTGATTATTATCACAAAAAAAATGTTTTTTCCTCGCAAGTGTGACGAAAACAGTCGTATGGAACTCTTGTGCTATTAGTCATTACGCTCTCGGCTTCCTTATCGCGGTCGCCTGTGGCTCGCGCGCATAATACCGCCTCTAGTGTAATGACCAACATAGCACACTCGTATCATAATGTACTATTTAGCACTATAAGCGTTGCCAGCTCGTTCCTTTTGGAACATTTACGTTCTATTTCACGGTCATACTTTCCCTTCTTTCGTGCGTTCTTTTCATTCCTTAGCCGGGTGTGACCAAATAGTATGTAAAAAATCACATTTGTCTCGCGCCTCCCGTGCAGCAGCGGTATCCATGGCACACGTACGCCCCCATCCCCGCAGTCCCGCACAATTGTTGGAAGTAGGATGGACGGACCGTGTAAATGGCTATGTACAGAGTGTGTAAATAAATGGCCCTTAAGCCATTTGGCCTGTGCAGTAATTTTTATTTACAGTACAATATATTTTTTTGGACCGGAGGACGGACAGTAGCGTCCTCCTAATTACCGGTGGTAACACTCTGGGATCCCCAAGCCGCCTGCCAAGCGTGGGGATTATGGCACCCCCTCTCTATTGTGTAGGTGACACATACAATATGACAGACAAAAATAGCCCACGGCCCAATGATATTTATACAAGGATTATGTCATATCGCGCCCTCAAATGGCCCCGTGAAAACGGCCCAGGGACTGTCTCGCGTGTCTGCGCTCACTAAGCGAGTCGCGCGCTATCCCTTTTGCTCTCATAAAAGTGCTATCTTCTTTCGCACTCCGGTGCAATTCGTAAACTTGACAGCACGGGAGTCATTTTCAAACGTTGTTTTATTACGCGATGGCGCATCTTTCGTAATCTTTGCCACGGCCCCAATCCCCGGCAGATCTTCTATTCCTGGCCTAGCAGGTCATGTAACGGAGGATACAATATATTAGGTCATAGAAACCAGGATTTCCGGCCTGGAACTGAAACGAAACTGAAACTGGTCTTTAACTGCTGGCCTTTGTTGTAAAAGCCACGAGCAATCCGTGGTTGCAAATGGCAGGTTGTCGTACAGTGTGGTGATCTAAGGGACAGCAGTAGACGTTTCCGGGCTGATGATGATGATGATTTTTGATTTGCGTTCCTATACCTCGAATTTCGTTCCTTTTCAGATGTTCTGGCGTTCTAAAGTATCTCCAAGGTGTTGCCAGTAGTGACTGGCAACACTGATAAGAACACAACATTAATACTAGCAATATTTGAATAATAATCGCTTCTAATACTCAAACCAACGTTTGTATAGATGCAAAATTGACAGCCTTGTCTTAAAACAAGTTAGTATTGTAGAAGATAAAGACAATAGATGAATACATGACCAATATCAGTTTAAATATACGTTATTTAAACTGATATTGGTCCAACCTTGAGCTCGTGATTTGGATTATTGGCCCAAAAACGTAATAGCGGTTGCCCGTAAAAACGGGCCCAGGTTAACTTTATCTGAAGAGTTGTTGAAGAATTTCGGCGATCAAACCTGAACTGTCTTAGCTTTAATTAAAGCTCTCAAATAGTTGGCGAACTTCTGTCTCCAGCTTACCTGTAACAATGAACATTAATTAGAATAACGTCAATATTATAAAATACAATTAAACTCATTTTAACACACTTATACAACGTGTAACAAAAATGATCAACAATACTGAAGAGTATGTATGTACTCATCATTGTGAACAAGTTTTACTATGGGGCCAACCCTGAAACAGTGAAAAAAAAACAAACAAATTTTGCGCTAAAAAACTAACAATTAAAAATCTTGGAAGTCGGTTTAAACCAAGGTCTATTTCTCGTATATAGACTGGAAAACAGTTTGAATTTATATGGGTATATTACTCGTATATCAAAATATTTAATAGTCCACTCCTGAAGTTAGGCCTCATTTGGATTTGTTTCGCAAGGATCCCGTACATACGCTATTAGACATTTGAACTGACACATTGTTAACATAAAACAACGGTGTACTGTACGAGTCTCTACACTGTAAGACAATTAAGCATGTTTTTTAATTTGTTATACTACGAATAGATATTAGTGTGAAAGTTTACTTAAAAGTGTGACATGAGTGTTTACTTCGTCCCTCGCAAAAACTAACATTATTATTATTTATTATTACTTAATAAAGCAAAATACATATCGCATCTCTAATAGTATATACTCAAAGCCATAAAACGATCATAAAATCCCATCAGCTCACTGCTAAATTAAATCCTGCACTGCATTTGAGCGTAATCTATTAAACCTGCATTAAACCTTGTTTGAACAAAAACAATTTCGTGCCTAGATATTCAGATACGTGCTTTATTTTTGCTGCACAACGCGGGAAAACGGACATGTGGAACAAAAAAGCGGAACAATGTTTTGCCGCGCGCTTTGTTAAGTTATTTGGGTGTTTTTGTGAATTTCCAGGAACTGTTATGATTGTTTTTATTGAGGTTTTGGTAGCTGGAATAGACTATGATTTCTGGTAAATTTCTTCTACTAAAACACACTTTAACACAAAAAAGATAATTATATAATATAGCATTTAACGTGTGTCTGCTTATGCGTTTAGTTTTTTCTCAACTAAGCAACGAAATTGATACGGTTTACACTGGCATTTAGAGTAAATAGTTCACCAGTGCGAAGCCAAGACGAGTCGCTTGAGTTGTATTTATTTTTAATTTTATCACGTTGTCTTATTTCGGCGATGTAAAGTATGATGCAATGCATAACTCTAATGTTTGTACAATAAACATACAATTTCGAATAACATCACATAAGATATAACCTCATGCAAAATATGTCTTGTTTATTAGTTAATATATGCAATAATGTAATTTAACTGATGTTAGTGTTAATAATTGTTTTACATTTCTTTCTTCACCACCAAAGCGACAAAACATCACGGTCACGGTGAAAAAATATCATCGTCACGGATATTAGCAAAACATATTCAAAAGCTAACCCCATAACCACATTTCGTCTTATTCCAGCCAGCTCGGTTCCGTCACAAAACATTTTACTTTGAGCTCAAGAGCGCTCACAAATTAGTTTATAATACGAAATGCAGACACCCTGAAGTGTAACCCAGTGAATAAGCTTCAAACGATCTGGTTTCCTTCTGTCACAAACATGAGATGCCAATTATTAAAGTGAATGTTTACCTAAAGTGTGATGAAAGCGCTTGATGGAATGCTCAGCATTTGTTTACTTTGTGTAGTTGTGGTATACGGTGCATAATTGTTTGCTTTATTAATTGCACTGACATTTGATTCGCACACGATTCGTTAGTTTGTTCATTCATATCAGTCTTGTCAGGATTGTCTATGCATCCACAGATTACACAATACAATACAATTGAAACTAACTTAATTAATACTAGATGGCAGGTTGCCTTAATCCCCTTGGTTGGCAGCTTGGGTTATAAACTCAGCGAGCTAGATCCTCCAAGGTTCGCAGACGTGGATAATACTAGATCATCATCATCATCAGCCAGAAGACGTCCATTGTTGGAAGAAGGCCAAACTAATGCTAAATGCAACTTTATAATGCCTATCAAATTTCAACACCATTGATTCTATAGAAAGCATGCAAAGATATAGAGGGTTAGAAGGATAAACTTTTGCTTGTATTATTAAATGATAATAGGATCGTTTTGTACATAAAAAGTTTAGTAGATTTTGAGTTAATGTAGTTTATAGTTGATGTTTTGTATTTTATATAACCTAATGTTAAAATGTGCTTAAAGTATGAATCTCATGAGTGAATTTTATTACTTAACTTTTTATTTCAAGCTGTGCCTTAATTGGTACTGCGTAAATTGGTAATATTATTGCTTTCTTTACCTACAAGTATTTAATAACACAGACACTGCTGTATACGGTGCATTTTCTGCACAAAGAAACCTTTGTAAAGTCCTTTGCAAAGACAATGTTTTCGATTTAACTCCGTGCGATACCTGCTGGAAAGAAAATGGCTTTCGTTTGCAGACAGCTAATAAATAGAGCTAGATTGCTAACTATTGCAGGATTTTTAAGTCTTATAGTTAGCTTTCATTTAAGAGCTTTCTTCTGTTATCGAGTACTTAAGTAGGTACCTATTATTATATGTATTTATTTAATTTTTATAGTTTTAGTATTTTGTAATACACCACATGACCACACTAATATTATAAATGCGGAAGTTTGTCTGTGTGTATGTTTGTTACTCCTTTACGCTGAAACGGCTTAACGGATTTGGATTAAATTTGGTACACAGCTACCTAGCTAATACCTTGAAATAAAACATGGGCTACTTTTTTTCCAGGTGAAACCACGAGGTGCGCCTGTATTAAATATACAAAACATTAACAAATTAGAGCATCACCCAACAGTGAAACTTGCCCCTTACTTGGCCTATTATTTATTGATATTAATTCTGAGCCTACACCGTTTCGATAGTTATCTATTGTTGTTAACTGAAAGTAATTGCAAAAAAATATATAATGCTCCAGCCAGATTGATGAGTGCATTTTATTTATTATCGCTAGATTTTCCTCAGTCTATATTCTTTGGGCAGTACAAATATTTTGATATAGAAGGTTTAGTTAATTAGTTATCCAATTTTTTTAAAGATTACTCTCAAAGTCACAACTAACAACGTACACTGTACTATTGTACCTGAATAAATAATTATAAAAATATGCAAAATAGTCAAAGCTAAATAAAATTAAGTGTATTAAAATTAAGAACTGGGAAAGCACATAGAACTGTAATGATATATTTCAATAGTTGTAAAGCCATCTGTATAGCAGCGTAGCACCCGCAATTTTGTTTATCTATGAGCGTAGCCGCTGCCGTAGCCGCGTAGCCGCCGTAGCAGAACATTTTCCACAGCCGCTCCCAAGATTCAAACCACTTCGCGAGCTAATATAACCTGACGAAGTTACCGCTAGTTGCCGGGCTTCCACAAAGGCTATTTGACTCCCGTTGTAAGGTGTTTTCATCTCTTTTCCTGAAAACTTATCTTTCTCCCTCCCGTCCCCCTTGTTATGATTGAGCGCCCGCTAGGGAACCGCTGCTGGTGGCTAAAGATTATAACTTTTGTTGAAAACGAAGTTACGTTTTATGTGGACGATCATAGTCTGGGATTTCTTTTCACTTGTTGAATTGGCGAAGAATCATTTTCTTGGAATAGATTTTTATCGCCTTTACTAGGCGTCTCCCGGAATAGTAAAGGGCATATTTTGCGTTTTTTTCTCTATAGAAAATGTCTAATAAGTAATTCGGGCTATGTGAAAATGTGATTTAGTTTAATAGCATTTTTTTTTATTGATGAGTCGAACGAGACGTTCGGCTGGTAGTAAACGTCGCGTCTGCTAACAGTAGCAGTGCTTAGATTGTGAACTTGCAAACAAAATCCTGTGCCGCACTGCACTGCGCTCGTTACCCAGATATTTATCTGATAACATTGCCCTTCATACCGAAACACAGTAATGCTCCGGCAGGACTCGAACCTGCATACGACCAGTCTCTATGGGTTTCCGTCCCAACTGCTTTGCCAATTAAACTACAGAAGTCTCTGCCTTAGATGCCAAACAAAAACAAACATTTACAGATGTGTTTGTTTTACAAAAATTTACAAATGGCGCCACCAACGCTTTAGTTAGTAGCTTATAACAGGTTGAGAAATTTGGCATCTAAGGCAGAGACTTCTGTAGCTTAATTGGCAAAGCAGTTGGGACGGAAACCCATAGAGACTGCTCGTATGCAGGTTTCGAGTCCTGCTGGAGGTCATAATGTTTCTTCCTGTTTAAGCTTTAAAAACATAGAAATACCATAAGTGTGGAATCACTTCATACAAAAATATTCAAACAGTAATGCTTGCACAATACTGCTAAATAAATGAAGATCACGAAATACTGTTTCAAACTCAATTTCAGTTAAGTCCAGTATTTACCCCCTATTTTCTAAATACAGAGCTGTTATCTAAGCTTGAGGGTCGGAATCACCAGCGCTGGACTTTAACCCCTGGCTCAGACCGTAAGCTTCCAATTTACGAGCACATCAATACCCTTTATTTTGAATTTTACTACGGAACCAATATCGCTAAGCGTCGTTTGTTCTCTGAAAAACGTCACAACATAATATAAATTCGATTGGGCCTATCCCGAGCACATGCGATAAAAAACATTAGCATATACTTGCAACGTTGTATTCTAACGTATTTTGTATGTGAAAATAACACAAAGCACCCGCGGCTTACGAAAACATCGGTTCGGCAAATATCGACTTTGTACCCTCGCTCAACAAACTTGAATAACCCTTTACGCTCGAGCGACACTATATCCTAACCTAATGGCAATAGGGTTCGTTATTAAAATGTCAACGATACATGATCGATTACAAATTGATTCATTGTGTACCTAATTACAGAAGCTGAAGGTAGGTTTTACTTTAAACACGACGGGGGGCTGTTTTCAGCATAAATTGCGTCCTATTTCTACAGTGTTAGAGTCGTGAGTAGTTTGTCGCGTGCGTAGGTGAGGCTTAGTAGGCAGCAGGGTGTAGGCTCCCTGTAGCGCCCCCGTAAGGTCAAATGCAAAGTTTACCTTTACCCTCTGAAGGGAACTCGTATTACGCAGTTTTATTGGCTTAAGATAAGAGCTGTTCATGATAATTTTGTATTCCAAATGAAGATCCTGTGATTGCTTTATAAACATGATAACGATAAACATGAAAGGTAAATAAAACGTCTCGAAAATTACGAATCTAACAGAAACTCAGCTAGATCCTCCAAGAACAGAAATGTTACAAAACAAAACAAAAAATATTGTGTAATTTCGTGAAGGTTTGAGTAAATTAACATACCTAAGAAGGAGAGTCGTTTCTATTTTCCATTTTCCTAATACAATGATTGACAAAGCGAGTTTTTACAGAAAAAATAAAGCTTCAAAAGCCACATAATTCATCCACCTTCCGTGGACCGACATGCCGACATATTTATCAGTCCCAGTTGGTCTGTATTGCGAAGAGGCAAGCTTTAAAATGGTCGTTCGGCTTTACTAAATGTACTGTGATTTTTCTTTGTTCGGCCTGACATCGATGGATGTCAATTCATCGGGAAAACGAAGGAAATGGCTTCCTTTTATGGGAGAAATAAGGCTTTTTAATGTTCCCCAAGCCACTGTGCTTCGGTCACGGTATATAGATCTTTGGGGAGAGAATTCATTTTGGATGATAAATCACTGGTTTTTTCTCTTAAACCGAATATTTTGCGTGTCCGAATCAATCGTTGTATGATAATGGATCGACCATTTCATAAAACATCTCACTAGTATTATATTATAAATGCCAAAATATGTCAGTACGTCGGTGTATGTATGTTTGCTACCCATTTACGCCAAAACGACGGAACCGATTTAGATGAAACTCGGAATGGAAATAGCTTATTTCCCGGAACATGTATACTATAAAAAATAGCCTATACATGTTATAGGGTACTTTTTATCATCATCATCACCGGGTGAAACCACGGGGTGCAACAAGTAGTACTACTAGCTGCTAATATACTAGAATGGAAAACTACTGATAAACAACTGGTTGTTACAAATATTTTATTTCATATTATATTATATTTAAAAAAAAAAAAAAAGTAAAGTAGTAGTTTAGGTTAGGCATATTTATTTTCTTTCTTAAATCTAAGTTTTTTACAATATGAATTTAAAAACATAAATATTATAAAAAACCTAAGCCTAGAGTGCCGCCGGCAGCGGGGCAGGGCTCAAGCTGCCGGTGGTTAGGGCTGCAGAGTCTAGCGAGAGCCTCTTGAGGTATTGGTCGAGGCTCTTCGCTATGAGACCGTTATTATTATTATTTTTTTTTATTATATTATATTATATAATTATTTAATGTTTTTTTTTTTTTTTTTATGTTTAATAAACATAGTTACGTCCTCACATGAAACCACGTTCAACGCTCCCCACGTGCAATACACGACTGAGCACCAATCGTGCAGCCGCTCGTGTACTATAACGATTTAGCAAAAATACCCGTATTTTTTTATTGCTTACAAATATTGATTGAGTTAATTAACCGTCCAGCAAAAGAGCTTTCCTATTGAAAGAGAGAAAGAAAGAAAGAAAGAAAATAGTTTATTCTGTGACATCAGCACAAAATAATAATACAATCATTGATACATTTAAAGATTCTTGAGTGATGTCACAAAAAGGGCCTCAACTCGGCAAAATGCTGTTTAACAAACAGCGCTGGTCTTCCGTTGAAGCCGAATTAGCGAGGTCACGAAAGGCTTATAAACAGTGAAACATAAAACAATATTTTAACGTAAATACTGTCATATATATGCCTACAAAACAAGTACAAAAGTTTATTGATTTAAAAATATTCTGAAGAATATTACAAGAGAATATTAATCATTTTACAATCATAACTTTATAAAAAATATAACTTTAATGTTATTACATTATAATTTAAATAAACCTTAATGATTTTAAAAGACTGAAATCAAAAATATTACTCTGTAAAAACTTTTCAACCGTTAACGTTATTGGACGGGACGTTGACGGCACGGCAGGCGTGGCCGCAAAATCACATCACTGAACCCACTTACCAATAATTCCAAGCTTTAATAGACGACATAAAAGCCACATCAAAGCTTGTCTGTCTATACAGCCTCTTATTCATGTTATTGATTAAATATCTGTCTCACTCGCACACACTGACCTACTGATGCTATGTACTGTCGATTGATTCTTTGATCCGATTCAATGGCTCTCTACATTTTATTTGAACGGCATTGAACGATCTTTTATGATGCTTGACTTTGTTGTTCTTACTCTAAGAGTCTTATAAACTTTGACGATGATTAGCTTTTTGACACAACAATATGTATGTTATTTGCTTATTAAAAATAATAGGATAAGTGTAGAGTTTAACTGAATCTGATGTTTACAAACATCGTAAAAATTATTGAAATTGACTGGTAAACTCCTGAAATATAAGCAATCAAAGTATTTGGGAGGAATCATCTGTCCCTTTCTAGCAAAACACATGCTAGTATAGAATTTGTTTGGAATCGTGGACTTTGACGTCATTAGCTAGTATAGTGCCCTCCCGGTCTAACATGAAACTAAAATGTTTATGACTTCGTTATTTGTGCACATATTTAAATTTTATTTCCGATGAGTTGTTGCGAGTCAGCTCTTTTATGATTCAAGTCATATGACCTCAAGATAGACATAGACTCGAAGTTTAGAGATCTTCCCAAAAAGGTTCATCGATCTTGGACAAAATGTATGGAACAGCTGATATTTTTTTCGCGTTTTCAAGGTTGGTCCTGTAAACGTTTTAGATATTTACCTATATATATGTTAGATTATTTATTTATAATTATACGAAGTAAACGTTTAACGTGACATAAATCATCAAACTTTTTTTTTTTTTTTTAACCTTCTTAAATATATCGTTACTAAAATTTACTTAATTTATTTTTATGGCCAGGTGTGATCGTCTAGTTTAATATAATTTTATTTAATAAAATAAAATAAATAGTAATCGTCTAGAATTTAAAATATTAGGACCCAATTACGTTGTGTTTTATGAATAAAGCATAAAATCAGATATCGCCGTAATCACTTATAGTATAAACGCGCACAGCGGAATCGCTGCTATAATCAACCATAATGATATAATAATTACACTAAAACATTCGCAAAATAAGCATCACGTATAAAAAAATATACCGAGAATAAAAATTATTTAAAATTATTTAAAAACGTAATTATTAAATCAAATGACGTACATGAAGAAAAATGCTGGAAAGTCAACAAAATCGAATAAATTCGTAGAAAATCAATAAAACAAATGAGCCATAATTACAAGTAATTACAAGCATGCAACTTAGCTAATTTTCAGGAACCAGCTACTCCGGGATCGAGATCCATCTTCTTTCTTCGTGGCCACAAAACGCTAAAAGAGGCACATTTAAGTCAAACATAAATTAAATATACATTTATATATTCATATTTAAAATAAATAATTATAAAGTTAAATATTTTATGTGATAATATAACTTATTTACTTATAGGTAAACTTTACTCTAAGTTGCGCTTCGTTGCACTCCGACGCCCGCTACACCTAAAAGAATATAGGCATGGGAATAGGAGTCTAGACTTTAAAAGTCTGTGAATAGGAGCCCTAAGCGAAATGAAAGATATGGGGCTCACCTTCCAACCTACACCCCACCCATTTCCAACAAAATCCAGGTTTGTTCAACCTAACCACGAAAGTCTAAACTTTCAAACCGTCATATCTCATACCGATAAGTTTCATACATCACCATTTTTCAGAAACATACATCACGTTCATACATATGATTTGTTGATAATACATTTTGTTTGATTTATGACCAAATAATTCCTTGACTCGAACTATTCCCTACAGGAATTATATGGTCTTAGTTGTGGTGAGTGTACCTAGTGCATGAGCGGATTCCAGACACGAAATATAGGTCCGCCAGCTGGCCCTAATTTCGAGCTAGCATCCTGAGTAACCCTGTGCGTACGATTAATCTTTTTCGCACGTCTTTTCCCGCTTGGGGTTGAAGGAGTGGTCCAAGGTGCCCGTCTCGAAGATCAGCCGACTACCCTTGCCCGTCCCTCGGTGTGTGCTGTGGGCGAAAGAGAGAGTTCAAGGTGTCCGTCTCGAAGATCAGCCGACTATCCTTGCCCGTCCTTCTATGAGTTATAGAGTGTGCACGTGTGTAATTTATAGTACAAATTTTATATGAAGGATGATAAATAACTGAAAATCCTTTAGGATGTTAGCAATTCCAACGAGAATTCCAATAATTGGCGGGAACTTCCGGTCTCAGATATCTCTAAGCAGTTTATAAAATACTCGAGTTATGTGGTATGTGTAAGTTATAGATGTAAGTCGGTTGCAGCATAATGCTTTATCTCGTTCTATAATTATGATTTGATTTGGTACATGATGATAAACTTTTACATACACACACACTCATTTTATACCGCTTCGATTTGTTGAATATAATTGTTACATAAGTTGGAATTGCAGCAAGTTTTGTTTGCAAACATCCAGTACATAAATGTGTTACATTATCGATATCATGTATGATTTATACAAGATTCCATTTGAAACAATAAAAGATTTAACTTTTATAATTGAAACGTATACATTTATAATGATAATCTCTCATACAAACATACAAAACTCACTCCTCCTAATAATCATAAAATAAGTAAATAAGGTAAATATTCTACCCCCGAAAAGCCCGTTTACGACGTAGACCTCACTGGCCGCGGTTCCTGTAAATAATGAATGGCAAAATACCCACTATTTACCTAACATAAATATAAGGATAAAGACAACGTAGTCTAAACAACGCGACGCCTGACGCAGGAACAACAGTGAGATGTCTGAAACTTAACAAAATACATTACATACCCATCTAGATTAAATTAATATAATATATATGTATAACACTGAATTTACAAAACAAATACACTTTCACTGCATTCCTATTTCACCACTTTACACTCACTCATAAATTAATAACACTAAAATACTAATCTATATTTTTGTGTCTAACGATTCACTTTTAGTTTAGTATGAACTCTAGTTTAATATCACTTTCACTATAAACAATAAGTACTTAATTATCCGCGACTGGGTTTCTGATCAGGATTCGACCGTCCTGTTTTACCGATAATCCGCGACTGTCCCCATTTTTACTTAATTTCTTCCCATGAAACATACTTCGATATGTGTAATCTCTACCTGTCACCATTTAAAACCAACACTTTATATTAAATTTACGATGTTTTGTAAAATCACACAAAAACTAGTACGTACTTCAAAATACTCGAGTTTTTGTTAAAAATTCTGTGCGAAACCAATAGCAGTATCTGCTCTGAAAGAAAATATTTATGTTAGCAAAAGTGAAGTAAATTATCACTTTAGGTCAATAACTAATTTAAATTATGTTAAGAAATCTTATAACTCATTTATTGACTTCATTACTAAATTATTAAAGTATTTTGTAGGAAATTCTTCTTAACTGTTTAGAGTTACTTTACTGTGTTTGAATTTAGTTTCACATCAAAATTAATCAACAATTAATTTCGATACGTAATTATTTATAAATTGTGCAAAAATTGTTAATCTCATATAAATAGATGCTCTACTTTATCTTATTCATTTTGAAATTGTCCTTACTGACTGTTGGGGACAAAACCTTAGTCGTAAATTATATATATTTTTTCCGACAGGATGACGCCAACATTAGGGCTAGGCCCTTTCGTTATTCTATTCTAAGATGGTAAACTATTTAGTAAACCAAGATACTATATTTTTGTAATTTACGTTATATATAATTTGACATTAAAATACATAGATATTATGATCACATATAACACTATGATGTAACGTACTACAAACTGAATTTAATAAAAAAACACTTTATTATAAAGCTTCAGCTATTAATTTAGAAAGTCAATATATTATTAAAATGTCACACGAAATCTTGATCATTTAAATAATAATATATATACTATAAAATATAGAAACAGAATGACTCAAAATTTATTTAATGAAATTTATCGTTTGAATTATCATTTTACATCTCACTTCAAGTTATCTGAATTCAAAATGATGCTTAAAATATTAAGTCATGTTAAAACTATGAATTGTTGTTGTTCTAGCCTTCGACAACCCTGACTACAATGCTTGATTATTAACTAGTCACACTTGAAAACGTCCGTCTATTATTTTATGGCAACACAAAATTATTTAAGCAAAATTATTAGGTGTTATATTTCTTCAAACTAATTGCATCTGTCAACGCACTTTTTACGCCCTTCAGATTTTGGGTTTAACAAATTTGTCAAATGTTTTGCTCCTCGATCCCTGACAGTGAGTAACATTATAGTTCTTATTTTCTAGTGGTTACGATTTTAAAATGAAATCATACACTGCAAATGGCTTGTTTCCCTAGTAAGATTTCTCACGAAGCAACTTTCAACAGATCAAGGGTCAGAGTCCAATGAAAATAAAACAAGGACAATTAATATTTCATTACAAGGAATGAAATAGAAAATGTTACCTCTAATTTTAACACACACACATACGTACATACTTATACTGTAGTAATTATACTGGGACACGCTTTATGTATATATAAAGCGGGTTACAGTCCCATGGTAAAAAAAAAAGGTAAAACTTGTTCATAATGATGAGTTCATACATACCCTCAGTATTGTAAACCTTTTTGTTACACGTTGTATATAATGTGGTAGTAGATGACCATGACCGTTTATGTAGTCATTGATAGGAAGCCGAAGAAGTAATAGTGGTAGCCTAATGGGAAGATCTCTAGACTCGAAATCCTGAGGTCGTGGGTTCAAATTCCCATTCCAAATCCCCTTAGTATTGTTGAACCTTTTTGTTACACGTTGTATACATTTCTATACCACGGCTTGACTACTAGGTAACTTTATTTGACTTGGCCCCATCTACCCAGATGCCCCTGTCCCGTTACCGGGGCAGATAGAAAAAAATGTTTTCATCGGCCCCGGTAAAACAGGTGTCGGCGCTTAACACACGACAAGTATCATTTACCAAGCTGATTCACTGTCTATCCTAGCAGCCTGAATCTTCTATTATTTACACAAGGTCGGGAAAAACTAAACGAAGCGGCATATTGGCTCTAGAAATCAAGACGCCTGGACATTACTCCAGCCTTACTCCAGGTACAATTTATCTTCGGCTAGACCAGTGATTTATAGTCCTCGAGTCGGAAGCATAAATTATAGTCCAGCAGGGCTGATCGCGATCGTGACTGAAATAAGTCACACTTTTATACATATTTCATTGGGATTAGGATCCGTTTCAAGCTGGAAATAAGGACCCTTTTTGGGATAAACCGGGGGAATTGCTATTATCACTAACCCAAATATTATGTTACGTACTTATGGAGCTAACAACGTAGCAAAGTAAATAGTCCATATTACGCGCACCCCAACAGTAATATTAATATATTTCATTACTTACTTATATTAAAATACAATAAGTGGAGTTTTTCAAGTCCAATCAATCCAGTTAATCTTTCGTATTTAAAAACTACCTAGATACTATAACAACTCTACTTGTAACAGAGTTGTAACAGTTAACGTCAACTTACTTTATGGATCAATTTGTCTTGCATTCGTTGTTTTTGTATTATGTTTTGTGTTGTAAGAAGCAGACTATTTAAATCTCATTTTCTATTCAAATTTTGACGTTAAAACATGTTTTGGTTTCATATTACTGATTTTATTAATTTATTGGAACAATAATTTTGCAGATACCCGTCTAGTAGGATGAAACAAATTTTATTTTTAATTTAAAAGAAAAATTTTGGAGAATTAATGTATGAGATTTTTTATCTTTTTAGAACAAAATAATAGAGAACTTTGGATCAACCCATTTTATCGATTCATGCCATTTTCGTCCTGAGAAAGTTCGTCCCACATTAAAAAATCTACTTTCGTTCCACTTTGTATGCCGTGTTCGCCCCAACATATATTTTAATTTAAAAATTCTCATTTCGTCACACACTCAGCTCCACATTCAGACCAAGTTTTATTTATATCACTATAATATATAATTTTATATTTAACAAACAATTTTCACCTGATACATTAGTTCAGATTAATGTACGTACATTAATCTCGCTATTGAAAAGTAATACTTTAGGTAGGATAAATGAAATCTCACTCACTCTTTTACATAAATTGGGAACCCAATAATACGCGCTCGGTCCCGGTTCAGCTATATAAGAATGCCCGATATGATTTATTCTGGCGCATCGAGAGATGAACGATAAGCCGTATAAATCGAGAGATTCGGAACTATTCGATGAATATCGAGGAATGAATTAAGTTTTGGAAGGTTACCATTGTTATGGAAACCTTTTTTCTGCTCTGTTATTCTATCTCTTTCGTACTCTCTTAGGTTGAGTGGCCAGCCATAGGCCACAGAGAGATTCCAAAAAGCTTTTACTGAAAGAATCCCTGAAATAGCCATATAGTTTTATTACGAAAACTGACGTGGTTTTGACACATTTTATTTATTTATACGTGAATACTCATGTTTAATTAAACTGGATACTCCAACTATAGATTCGATCACATCCGGTGACCTTTTCAAAGAGTGAAAACAGAGCCAACGCCCTCACCGGAAAAGGTCACCGGATGTGATCGAAACTATAGTAGGAGTATCCGATTTAATTAAACATGAGTATTCATATAATATAATATGCATAGCAATGATAAGTACCGAGACATATAGCCATGTACAAAAAAAGATAATTTCAGTCACTGGAAAAAAATAGACGAGGATTGCCATAGGCAAATGGGGCGTATTTTTCAGAGAAATTATTGGGCAGGAAGAGAAATCTAATATAACTGGGTGACGAGAGCAGTGCAGTGCGGCACAGGATTTTGTTCGCAAGTTCACAATTCTGGCACTGCTGCTGTCTTGGTCAAACGTGATGTCACTCCAGTTCTTAAAAATAGCTTGTAAGAAATATTTTGTACAGTGTGAACTGATCACTGACTTCTATAATATAAGTACGCTTCATATTGTCGATAACAAATTGAGGCCATTTAATTTTCGCCATTTTGGCGCAGATAGCCAACGGATAGCCGTATGAGCGTCCATGGAACTAATATTTCGTAATACTATTATGTCAATTTTAGTACCGGAGATGTTCGAAAGGGCGCTTCAAATCGGCAAAAAAAATATATTTCCTAGACTGGACAATATTTAGTCCACCGTAACCTACTTTTATTATAGAGGTCAGTAGAACTGATAGAAAACAAAAATGTAACTTTTTTTTAAATATTTATATATCTGCGTTTTACTATAAATGAGATCTAGTTACCGCCACAATAAAGTATTTGAACATTCAAACAATGCCTTCATTGGTATTCATGCTCAAAGGCTCGGAGCTTCAAAGCTAGATTACATAACTTAGCGAAAGAACCCCAACTTCCAGATTATGTAGATTGAGGCCGCGAAATGCGCCGAGGTGAGTTAATTATGTATAATGCTGAAGTCTGTCTTGAAGTTGCCTCCTATCTCTGTTTGTCAGGACCTCGCTCTCTATCACAAAGCTGCGTCACTCGACCTAATCTGTACCTCTATAGCGCTAAACTACAAAATAATCATAAGAAATAAACTTGCCTTCGTTTCCCAGAAGTTTCCGTAAAACTGCCTGGCGATATGGGTACGTACTTACTTTTGAAGTTCATATTCCTCTCATATTTACAACAGTAAGATCTTTTTCTCTGCTCTACGCCCACAGGTAACTATTTGGTAGCTTCTCGGAAAGCTATCAGTTTCTAGGCAAGAAATATTTTTAGATAATTTCAAACATCATATATACAGGGTTAGTTCTAATCAATTAGCATCGTTTTAGCGGTATATTCTGTACGTCAAAACAAACAACTTTTACTATAGGGCCAACATTGAAATCGCAAAAAAAACAGCTGTTCTGTACAAAAACTTCATCGACCTTGAGCAAAATGTATAGAACAGCTGTTTTTTTTTTTGCGATTTCAGTGTTGGCTCCATAGTAAAAGTTGTTTGTTTTGATGTACAGAATATGCCCTTAAAAGGATGCTAACTGATTACAACTAACCCTGTATTATTATGATGTTGTTGATAACCTTTGACAAAAATAATAGTAGAAATCGCTATCGTGACAAAGGATTTCTTAATCCCTTCAAAAAACTAGCCATCCAGCAATGGTCCTCGGGCATGTTTTCATATCCTTGAAGTAAAATTACCTAATAAAGAACCTCATTTCTTACCCCAATATCTGTTACAGTTTGTACTTCTACTATAAAAAAAAAAATTTTTGTTACACTTTTTATTACCAGCTTAACTATTTCTGACCCTGCGATAAAATTTATATCACCTCTCACTCTCATTTAGAACGACATAAAAGCGACGGGGACCATAACAATTATAGTAAGCTCTAGAATATGGACCTTGTTAGACAAGTTAACAGCGATGCATATACTTGTACAGTTAAAAGCTGCATTGCGATCATGCTAATTTAAGTCTTCGAGACCTACGCGTCTCCCACGCACCATATTTGCAATCTACCGTAGATTAAACAACAGTGTCATGCCTCGTTTAGACTGGAATGCGCTTGTCCAGCTTAGCATTGTATTTTAGGTAAAAACTTAAGACATTTTTATACACACGTGAACTAGGTGAAACTTTGACTTAGGAACACCTTCAAGCCAAAATGCCCTATGTTCTTAGGCTTATTTCTTTCAGAAGGGATAAAAAAGCATGATTAGATCAATGAAATCATCTTTAATCAAAGAAAATTCCAGAGAATCTATACAAGCTCTCGTTTTGTATTCTCGCCTTTACAGAGGTAGATATGTTCATCATTATGAACAACTTTTACTATGGGGCCAACCCTGAAATCGCGATAAAGATATCTGCTGCGAGAATGCAAAACAACAGCTTGTATTTAGTATTTTTAAGAAACCTTTTCTTGGTTCAAGCGCAAAATTTACGTCAACACGCATTTCATTTTGTGCAAGTATAACTGACTCTCATAAAAAAATGGGTAAAGTACCTAATTGTTAAACGAAAAACAGCAAACAGTTAAAAACTTTAGAAACACCAAAAGATAAGTACGGTCAGGTAACTATTATTTGTATTTGATGTGATTAATCTGAAATCTGGAATTTGAACCTGGGTATGTCCTAAAACTGCACCCAGAACCGCCGGAGGACGGGCAGCAGCGTCCTCTTAGTTAACGGTGGTAAGAAATCTGCGATCCCCAAGCCGCCTGCCAAGTGTGGGGATTTTGGCAACTCCTCCCTATTAAGGGGGAGGTTTCCGTCCAGCAGTGGACGTCTTACGGCTGTGATGTAATCGGAAATCTGTATTTTTAGACTGAAAAATTTCCTTGAATATTTCGTCGAAGAAAGTGTAAAAAAAACTGTATAAACGAAGTACTTATGTATGTAGCTAGCCATGTTATTGTGAAGATACGTGGTTTGACGACCGGCGATCTAACTTCCAGGAAATAGAGCTATAAAATATTAAATTTCAGCTAACCCTGGACAAACTGCAATTAAAATGCCAGCTCATAATCCCGGGTAAAGCGGGATGAGCCCGTAATCCGGATAAAGTTAAATAAAACCGGTGCAAGTGATGTCAATTTCGTCGTGCTTTGACCAAAAGTTAATTATAATCGCGGTGAAAACTCGTCCGTAGCATGCATAGGCATACTCCTTTTACGTGGAGCCGTTTTAGATGGAATTTTTTCATTGTTTGTAAACGGGAATTTCATTATGCTTTTATTAAACTTCAAATACCAAATAAAAGCACCTAAAACTGTTTTTAAACATCATTTATTTAGTGATATTTGTACATACAAAAACAGTTATAAAACCTAGATTAATGAGTATAGGTATTTCACAGAAACTGGCTCGCGAGTGAAAGTTTATTTATTTTACCAACCTGCTGAAAATACTACTTTATGATTTTCATTACTGTAAGTACGTTTAAAAAATAACGGTAGAAAGAACCAATACTCTTTCTTTATACTTACACAGTAAAATCTTATACGTTAAAACAGTTATTTCTATGTTACAAGAAATTAAAAACCCGACTACGATATATCCATACATGGTCATTATGAAATCTACCTCAATTTTTTTAAATATTTATTAGGTTTCAATGTCTCGGTTACTGTACTGTTCTAATCTATTGGATTTGCTGTTCAATTATCTACTTTTTTAAATAAAATATATTAAATTTTACTACTCGTCACACTGGTTTTAGATTACAACGAACGAACATAAATTAATGTCAACCGACTTGCACTGAACATCGATTTATTTGGCAAGTCACTCGGTCCATCGATATAAACGGAGCACCGTCGACCGGTCCAGCCAGACATTGAGGTCTAGAAATCTAGACTGGGCTTCCCACGCCGTATTCGGCAGTACTCGGAAACAACTTATTTCAACCTCCCTGCCTTGCTTTGTACGTCCAAGCTCTCTCCACAGTTAATAGACAAAGTTTTAACTAGGGTCTGTTTTATAGTTTTGGAGGGTGTGTGGTATCTTGTAGCTTTGAGTGTTGTTTTTGGAGTTTATCATAAACATGAACTACTAACACACTTAGTTGTGTTAGACAAAATAAGCTGAATAAATTAGTAAAGTTTTTAGTACATATATATATGTACTAAAAACATATGCTATTGACCGTAAAATACCTAAATGCTTTGCTGTATAGTTGTTTCCGATGTTAGCTGACAGCTCTGTTATAAATTAAATGAAGATTATATTAAATTTTCGCTTGTTTTGTTATTTCAACTATAGGTGGATTTTCACTATGGGATATAATATATATTATATTCCGCTATTGGCCTCCAGAGAGGTAATATCAACACAACGTGAACGGTTCAATTTAAAAGTAGGGTGAGCGATATCTCGAGCATAATAATATTGACTAATTTCTAATTATAATTATTGTTATAATTCTTTAAATGTTGACTTGTGAAATATTGACTAATTTCTAATTATTATTATTGTTCTTATTCTTAAATTGTTGACTTGCACTATTGAATGGGGTAAACCCTGTAATAATAGTTGTAAGTTGAATAGGTAAATAAATAGATAATAATATATATATTTTATTATAAAAACTGATGTGGTTTTGAAACATTTTTGTTTTATTTATACGGGAATACTCACTTTTATTTCGCGCGTCGGGCTCTGTTTTCACTCTTTGAAAAAGGTCACCGGATGTGATCGAAACTATAGTCGGAGTATCCGATTTAATTAAACGTGAGTATTCCCGTATAAATAAAACAAAAATATATATATTATATTATATATCACATAGTGAAAAGCCAGCTTAACAGTTGCAGCTGCAATACGTAATTATTGCTGTTTCCATTCGTCTTTTGTAATTTACTGTAGATCTCAGGCAACTATCCGATAGCGAACATACTTGTAAGTTGCATTCAACTTTTTTTTATTTCTCATTTTACTCTGGCTATTGGGCAGAGACCCCGGGTAAGTCTTACTTACTTTTAGGTACTATATTCATCTGTAAATGAATACTTGCTGATAATGACTATGATGACTATTTAGTCGTTGGTTGAAACAGAGCAGTTTACACCATGTATCCACAGATTTGATCTGAGTAAACCGAAATACTTAATAAGAATAATAAATAAAACGAAACATCTTCCATCCATCGCTTAATCGGAAAATCTAAGGATCTTGGGTAGTAAAGACCAAGCGCCGGTTGGTTACGACCGGTGGCGTGGGGTATATTTTTGCCACAAGTAGCCCAATATGACTCCCCATACTTGTGGCAAAAAAAACTTGCTATAGGACTTTAATTTTTTATTTTTTCTTAATATCTGTTGTTGTGTTATGTTTTTGTCGCAAATAAAGTGTAGTCTATTTTCTATTAAATATACCATTCAAACTTGTGTTTTTAAACGCGCAAATCTTATTTTATGGGTGGGCTTAGCGTTTCATCCGTATATCGTGTAGGACGCACCGGAACAATAACAGCCTATCTACGGCAGAGAGTTCCTTCAGGCGGACTCTACCGAATTATTAACGCTGAATGACTCGCCGATCTATTTAGATCGTGTCTGCTTTTACCACAGAGTAGTGAAGTACAAAAGCTTGGGGTGTACTAAGCCAATAGGGTTCATTGTTCTCATCATTGTGAACAACTTTAACTACGGAGCCAACGCTTAAAACGTGAAAAAATTCAGCTGATTCGTGAAAAAAGTTTATTGATTCTTGGCAAATTATATTAGAACACCTGACTTTTCCGCGATATCGTTGTTGGTCTTGTATTAAACGTTGTTCACAATGATGAGTACAATGATTCCCTTTCGGCTTAGTACACCACATGCTTATAGCCCAGTATATGCAGAAGCACTTTGTAGATTTTATACAAGTTTTTATAATTCTGTTGAGAAACAAGAAGAGCAAAATGATCGCCAGAAATCCATGAATTCGTTCCGTTTCCGTTTCCGTTGTATACAAAATTCCGTTAATAGTCATGTGATAAGAAAAAATCGCTCACTTCTTTGTGTCCCTATATACAGGGTTAGTTATAATGTGTGTGTGTTATGTTTTGGTCTAAGAACTGTAAATTTATGAGTGGTTGAAAATAAAAATAAATAAATAAATAATCAGTTAGCACCCTTTTAAGGGCATATTCCGGACATCAAAACAAAACAACATTTAATATGAGGCCAACATTTAAATCGCGAAAAAACAGACACAGATGTTTGTTTTGATGTATAGAAATAAGGAAAAAAAAGAAAAAAAAAAGGAAATAAAAATAAAAATAAAAAATAAGGAAAAAAGGAAAGGATCCATAAAAAAAAAAGTAAGTTCGTATAGGCTGAGTGGCCAGCCCTAGTGTCAGAGTTAACGAGCCGTAAAGGATTAAAAGGATGCTAACTGATTATAACTAGCCCTGTATATTTAATTATAATAATTAAATTTAGAATAAGTTAGTGAAACTAAGAACCAAATCATTAATGAATAAAAAATAAATAAATAAATCTGAATATCTGAATATCTGAATATCTGAATATCTAATGTTACTGATAGGTTAGAATTCTTTGTAATGTAAAACATGTACTATATACAATATCTAAGTAGCATAATAAACAATTCAATCACAATTGAACGTACTGTAAAATCTCAATATCAATTTGAATGTGTCAAACTAGTCGTAAGCATTAACATTGCATTACAATCCATGAAAATAAAATGAAAATAAATTTATTTACATAAACATAAACCTATATAACAAATAAAATTAATAATTAGATATTCGGTAAGTAGTAGTAGGCTTATGTATATGACAGAAAATAGTATGCGGCTTTATGGCGATGCCCGCACTAGGCTACGCCTGTATCGCGGGAACCAGGAACGATTTCCTTAAGTACGTGTATTGCGCCTCTGGTAACTTGTACATATATTTTATGCCTTGAAAAGGTGCTTATTATTATACATAAAATTAAATTTTACAAGTACATAAAACAAGGACATAATTATAAAATGCTTAAATTAACATAAGTAAAATAAAAATAATCTAATATATATTACGTATATATACATAATATTATATATTTGTGTGTGTGCGTATCTTTTATCTTATTTATTATTATTATGTTATACAATATTATCTATTATTCCTCCATGCTAAAGTGTTTATTAATATGAGTAATTAGTATTCACATAGTATCACATTATCAATATCATAATATTTAGTTATCTTAAAAACGAGGACACACTCAGGAATTATATGTTTAATATACAATTTTTAATAAATCTTCTGTCTCCTTATAACTAAGTGTAGTTAGAAATTTGCATAAAGACTTTTTGGCATCGTAAATACTTTTCCCTTTCAGTTTACAATACTTGTCAACTAAGTTGTAGACATGCACCCTAATGAATTGACCAAAACGTTGAGCAAAACTTGTGTTCACACGCGGAACAGGCCATTGGTATAAAGACTCCCAAAACACGTAACATTTTGCTGTTCATAAAGGAAAAAGCATAAAAGTGCCGTTTCATTTTGTTGCAGCCATCTTGGAGGTAGATTAACTCGCCGTGTGAAGTGAAAAACACGAGGAAAATTGGTCTCTTTAATAAACCCCCACCGCACTGCGTGATTTTCAATTAACACTCACTGCAGTGCTAGTGCTATGTAGACTAAAGAATTTAGGGATGTTAGGCAGATGAAAAAAATCTGTCGATAGAATATAATTTCTATGTTTGGTTTGTACTTTGTTTTTGGCCGGTTTGTTGGTTGCATCTTTCTCACTAAGATCGGCCCAATGATAGACTAACGTATTTATCATTTACCACGAGATCATAATGGCAGTGACGGTCTACGGCCGTTTATGAAACTGGATGGTCGTAACCAGTGAAAAACTGCGTTTTCGTGCATGTACAAAAGTCTTTGTACGTACGCAACTGGTTACGTACCTCCAGTTTCGTACGCGGCCGACAGGCACTTATTTATATATTTCTTTTGCATTGATAGGAAAAAATATATTCATTCTATGTGGGATCGCAGTGTGTTGCATATAGCATACGAGTGGACTGCCTAAATTGTAAATTCTAACCAACGCAACGGCAAGAAAAAAATCGCCTTGATAAACATACCATGTACACTCTAAGTAGTCAATGACCTTACAATAGACATATTCGTAGGTGAATTGTGGTTTTAGTCAAATGAAATTAATTTTTTAGGCATAAAATAAACTTTTAAGTCGTAAAAAGTTATAAATACGGAGTGATGGGCTTCGTAATAAAAATAGTCGCTGCGAGAGTTCCGAGCTAACAGCTTTTTACATATTTACCTTAAACGTAAGAGCGTAAAATTTTACTACGATATATTCTTATCGACACTGCAATTTCATCGATATCGAATATACACTAAGCTCTATTGAGCTCTTTTTGCTGATACTCCAAGAATTTCTCATTTGGCGGCGACACGACCCTGTGCACCTTTTAACGCCAAAGAGAACAGAAAAAAGCTATTTTCGCACAACCTCGGAAACTATTACGATTCTTTCCTTTTTCCTCGCTTGCACACTATCCCGGACTACACAAATACACATACAGTTAGTTTCTAACCCTGATTGAATAAGTTAGAAAGGAAAATGTATGCAACCCACCCAAATACGAAATAATGGAAACTCCATTCATTTCAACTGAAGGAGGACTTACAAGAATTTGACCGCAACATTCTATGAAGTTCCATCCCAGAGGGTAAATGTCGGGACGTTGGATCAGAAATACCTCGAACGAAAGGGTCCAAGGTAAAATAATACGAGAGACATCATCCTGTTACTTTCACAGAACGTGACTTCGTTTCGCGAAATTCTCTATTCATATTACTTAAAAATAAGTCTACAATATTCAGTACATACGCCAACTAAATTAAAATCTACGGTTGAACTTATGAACTTGCATTATGAACTTTTACTAATGGGACCAATTCTAAAATACAAAAAATAAATACAAATGATATTTTTGTATGGAACAGCTTTTCTTAGCTTTTTTTGAGTTGGTGGCATGTGAGGAGTCTTCATAATGAGAAGTAAAGCTCTTTGCGACTTAGTAGGTATACTACCATTCTGCGTACATCTGTACCTACACGATAATATGCGGCTGATTGGGAACTCGATAAGTTTGAAAACTACTTAAGAATTTGCATATTCAAAAACCGACGTAAAGTTCCAAGCTAATTTGGCAAGACGCCAGACTTTTTATAAGCAAGTACGACTATCATAACTAATTGAAACCGGAAGTGCAGACAGTTGCGCTGCTTCCATAACTTCAGCAATAAAGTTTAGACAGAAGTAAACAAACAGCTAAGCGTGAAAACCGCAAATTAAAGCAATCCAACAGCGCACGGACTCGTCCGTAGTTTGTGAAGATTTATGGTGACAGCAGCGGCATTGAGCTGGATGCGCCGCTCCACTGGCTTTGTCGCCGGTGGCCATAAAATACTGCACTTGGCGGACGTTGATGATGACTGACAATGGCCTATCTATTCTGATAAAATGCATTTATAGTAGTTGTGTCATATATTTAGGTGGAATTGTAGCCCTCGACGAAACTTCATCGTTGACGGACGAGTCTTGCGAATATTGAGTTAGTAAACAATAAAATTGAACCTGGGTATGTCCTAAAACTGCATCCAAAACCGCCGGAGGACGGGCAGCAGCGTCCTCTTAGTTAACGGTGGTAACACACTGCGATCTCCAAGCCGCCTGCCAAGCGTGGGGACTATGGCAACCCCTCCCTATTAGGGGGAGGCCTTCGTCCAGCAGTGGACGTCTTCCGGCTGTTGATGTGATGTGGTGAAAATTAGCGAGAGTTAAAAACCCTCAAATTTCATTATTAATTGTTATTTTATTACTATGAATGACTGCGTAGAATCTTAAAATGCAACGATCACCTAGCATAATTAAAGCATTTTTTGTCAATCAATCCTTAGCACAGAACCAATAAGGCCATAAAACCCATACCTAAGTACTAAAATACCTTTTCTAACCTACAGCAAACCATATTTCAATGCAGAAGCAAACCGATTCCAACGCTATGAAATTTTATGGGTAAAGTCTAGACTGAATCAATAAATTACCTACAGACGAACGAACTTAAACTAGGGTTTGCCGTAAAATGACTGCCTGTATTTGGTTGTTTAATGAAGAAATAACAGAGTAGATAGTACTTGCGATTTTCCGTCTTTAACTTTTCTGCATTATTATTATTACAGGAGTGTTAATTAAATATGACATCAATTCGTAATTTGATTAGTAACATCAGTAAGATAATATCCATTTTAGTGTTTTTTTTTTAAGTTTTTGTAACAAGCAATGAATTATTTGCTTGAATATAAATCAAAAGATTCTATAATAGGTTCTATTTGTATTACATATTCTAGTTATGCAAAGCAAAACTTGTACAGCAACATTTTTCCACTAAACAAAAACAACCTTTTGCACTATTTAGTATTCCGAGTAAATACAGCGGCAGAAGAGTCCGAATAACACTGAAACAGATTCTTCTAAAACAGCGAAAAAGTTGAAAATACCTGCAAAAAGAGGACAATGCGGAATAAAATAGGAGCGAATGGGGTAACAGGGTAGAGCTACGTGGTACGTGTCTGGAGTTCGGACGTCGGATTGCAAAAAGAAAAAGGTTTATACTGCGACAATTAAAAATACTAGGTAGGTGCCCAGGTTCACATGTAAGGTAGGGTTTTTTTTAAACATGTTTGAGCCAGGCTACTCAGCGCAACAGAATTGCAACTTTATAGCTAATGGTAATTATCACATCGTAATCTACTAATATTATAAACTCGAAAGTTTGTATGTATGGATGTTTGTTACTCTTTCACGCTGAAACGGATGAACGGATTTAGATGAAATTTGGTATAGAGGTAGCTTATACCTTGGAATAAAACATAGGCTACTTTTATTCCAAGAATCGCGGGTGATACTGCGGTGCGTAGCCTAGTATTTCATAATGTTGTTCTGCAAAGAGACTTCGCGGTCTTCTCTTACCATAAAACAATCTGTGTCGTCTGAACCTGTCTTGACTGCGGGCTTATAAAACTGCGAAATGCTACTCTCTTTATAATGAATACTAGAACGAACAAGAGGCTCTCGTGTTGGTAAGAGATAACGCCTGCTCAAGACCTTTTGTAGCGGTACCCAGAACTTACGCAACTGATTTCAATAAATCTTTTATTGACTATTATTTTATGTTCGTTGGATTAAACTTAAGATGCTATACTATATACTATATAGGAGAGAGAGGGGAACTCCCAACCACCCGTTCTTGCCGGACGCGTGGTTTTTTATCGTTTTTTTTTAATTTGGAAGAATAACAAAATAAACGCCAATTAAGTATTTAAAAAAAGGCTTTTACATACACTAGGGACCTTACTCTAGAGTAGGAACACATAATTCGTATTTTTTACTCGTATAAACACAAGGAATCACCAACACGTAGGAAAGGGTAGGCGTATATAAGTAGGTTCCTACTTACGTCACATACCCTAAAATTAGGCTACCGTATAACCGACGCTCATTTTACTGTGCACGCGTTAAATGTAGGCATATTTTGCGGTCAGACCGAAATAATATGGGTTAGAATAAACAGCGTAATCACAAACTCGATATGTTGAAGGGTTTCCAAGTTATAACGGGAAAAAGCGATCCCAAGTTGCGCAGTAAATGAGCGCTCAAGGACGACCTTTCAGCTGTTATATTGTATGCTGTATAGCCTTTCAGACTACGCTATAATTTACTGAGATACGTTGCAATAAAAATCATAATGAATGGGATTAAAAGCAAAACACTTATATCAACCATATTAAATTAGAGGTATATAATTATATTATATAACTAGAGGTCCCCTGCGACTTCGTCCGCGTACGGAAGAAGTTCGCCCGCTCAAAATATTCGTATGTTCCATATCGCTGGGTTAATTACAAATTATTTTCCACTTTAAATCATCCCGAAACCGCGCTTAGGCTGTGCGTTGTCTGTCAGTCAGTAAGCCAGGACAGAGATTTTTAGAAGATATAAGTATTAGATTATTTAATAATTATTATATTAGCCTTTCGTGACCTCGCTTGAAACGGCCTTAAGCGCTGTTTGATAAACAGCACTATGCTGAGTTGAAGCCGTTTTTGTGACACCACCCCAGGATTGTTAATTAGTTAAAGTTATAATAATTATTACCGTACTGGTGTTACAAAATATATTATTTTTCTTTCTCTCTATTTCATTCTTATTATTTATAGAAAGAGGAGAAGAGAGCAAGTCGTAGAAGACTGCAATCGCTGGTGGAATGTGGCTAAGGACGGCACGTCGGTCCACGATAGCGCCTGGATGAATGCAGTAGCTCACAAACGGGTGAAAATACAATTTCCAACTACCACTCTCGTCGCAATACATCGTATAGTGTCATTGCGTTAGTTATCGACCTTTTAGCGCAAACATCGACTTTAAGCTAAGGAAAAAAATACAGTGCTGATATATATTGCCCGTGCTTATTTATGGTTTGGTCGATTAAACATTGTAGTGTCTGTGTATGTAACTGAAACTGAAAGAAATGTGTCAGTTGAGCGACCCGGTTATATTAAAAAAGTTAGATAAAATTAATAAACTATATAAGTAGAATATGATTTTATACCCGATCGCATTTTGTTTCTTACTAATTGGTGTAGGCCAAATACTGAACTTATTTTTTATTATGTGTTCTTGTTTTCGGCCCTCATTTTAGATTTATCATAATTAAATCAACTCACTGAATTTTGACGGCCGAAAAATAAAAGTTCTTTCGTAATGGATAACAATCACAATTAAAGAGTAGTTCCTTATGTAAGCAACGCAAGCAATAAAAGCGACAAAAATAAATTGAACTATCGGAATGTTGTTTTCGGCCGCTAGGTCGAAAACTAAATATTTGAAGAAATGTGTTTTAATAGACTATTCTTTTATCAGATTAAATGCATATCTTCATTATTTGCTTATAATAACCGCTGTTCGAGCATCTCAGCTGCGCAGGCGCCGTAAGGGTGCGCGCGGGCGCGCGAGACGCGACATGAACCGGCTCCCACTTCTCACCAACGTTTTGATGCGATCACTTGTTTATGTATTTGTCTTTCTTTGTCTTGTTTATGTCTTTAACAATCCAATATAACCAGTCAGTTTACAGTCCACTGTCTTTCTGTCACCTAACCTTCATTTAGGACTAAACAACAGCAACAAACATAACTTGAATGACGACGCGCACCGTTTTTTTTTCTGTTAATTTACACACGAGGTGAACGTTCTAGAAGCGGCGTCAAACTGAACAAAGATAAAAAAACAGAAATTGTCAGACATCAGGAAAACATTTTTAAATGTTTTGGACATAACTTTAATCAAAGAAATATAAATGTTGTCGCTATTATATTAAAAATGACAAAAAAGGCTGAATACTAAAGGCGGCCGGCAAACTAATGCATTGACCATCGTACGTTTATGCTTTAAAAACATAGAAATACCCAAAGTATGGTACTTCATATAAAATATTCAATGAATTTCAATGGTTTTAAAACTATAAAAAACCCGTATTTATAAGGGCTAACAATATTGATCACCTTTCCAAACAAATCTTTATTTGCTCTAATACGCATTCTACAGTGCCCTACAGAGTAAGCACTAGGTGAATATCTGGACTAGTTTAAAACTAGGCTGGTTTAGTAGTTCTTTTAATACATCATAATAAGTAAAGGATATTCGGGCGCGGCCACATTATAGGGCGCATTGCGCTAACTCGTCGGAGATAAGCATCGCGCGCTAACGACTTGCTGGCGGATGGCGTTTTATTGTGCTTCTGAGTGGTCCAGAGTATAAGATATCGCGACTAATTAAGTTTAACCTCATACAATTACAGCGTAATTTTAATTTAATAATTATTTAGATCAAATGCCCTTTATTATAGGTAAATACTTCATCAATTATACGTAATAATATAACTAACAATACTTCGGCACAAAACAAAATTGATTTGTATTGATCACACATCGGTAAAGAAAAGCCAGTATAAAAATGGAATCAAAATAATAGTAAAAGCGCACGTGACCTATACTCAGTCCAATAAGTTAATCACTTTTTGACAGCTCATGCAAAGTTGACGACATAACCTTGTAAAGTGTATAGCTAATACAAAAAAAATTAAAAAATTCAAAAAATAAAATCACTAATAAATAAAAAATAAAAACTTTCTTTCTTTCTTTCTAATACAAATAAATTCGTTTCATTTTCATAGAATTGAATATAAAGTGATTAAATCATAAAAAACATAAAAGCGTTTATTTAATTCTCAATAGATCAGTTATATTATGATTCTTGCAGTGTTGTCGCCGCTTACATCTTATACTTTTCTCCAGACTCTATCGAGAACGCCTTCAGTGATTTATGCCATCACCGTCTCGGTAATGAGGCTCCGTCGAATACATAAATACGGCGACTAATAACGACACGCTATAAACCAACTGAACGCCTCCACGTTGTTTCTTAAAGACCTATTCACATTAAAAGAATAAAACATCAAAAATTATGTAAGACTCATGTAAGAACCTCCATATATGACTAACATAAGTCACCGAGCGCAACAAAACTCTGTAAGAATATTTTGTTGTAGTAGTAGGCCTCCACTAAGTTTGCCTGGGGAAGTACGACACCTTTGCCAGTTATTCAATCGCCAAGTAGATTATACAAGCAGTAGTGTGCAAACGTTTCTGTTTCGATTTGAAACGCAATATTAAAAAGTGAAATAAAATAAATAGAACGACATTTCTTTTATTTGATTTTTTGGAATTTGGAGACGAGATAAGCGAGTCGTTTGCCTGGTGGTTAGCGTCACGCCTGCGCATAATGTCGCATGACCCGGTTAACTTCGTTCCGCCACATTTTTTTTGTAAACCTTCCCTGTATTGAGGTGAACAAAACAAAATAATTTATTCAACTAACTCGATCTATTTTCGAGTTTTCGTGAGACTAGCGGACAGTAAGTAATTTTTAATACCTAGATAGTATAATCGAGTAAGTGTGTAAAACTTGAGTATAAGCAATACCTACTTTAAACATCACTTCGGTCTTTAGGGCGCGTAGCGGGAGAAGAAAATATGATGTCAATCGTGAGGTATTAACTAGTGAAAAGTACCCCATCTAATAATTGACGTGAATTAACTTCTCTTAGCTCTCTTATTATGACACACTATAAATTAGAAACAAAAAAGTGCGTATACCAATTTCAATAGAATATCGTACTTATATCACTACTTTATGTTGTAGTATGAAAAGGCCTTTAAGCACTTAGCTACGAATATCGGTGGATTAACAGACTTGGATTTTATTGAGTGTTTTTTTATAGAGCACTATAATCTCTGGTTCATTATCCCTAATGATATGTTTGAAAGTAACTTGATGGTAATGGACACCTTTAACAGTGTGTCGTGTTCTTAGGCGTTTTTAAATTGCCAGTTTTCATTTCTAATTCGATAAATATATCAAAGCGCCCGGGGATCGTTTGATGCCCTGCGCGTCCAGTACAATAATGTTTTCAGGATGATGTTGAAACTCCCTCGTTTCTGCAGTGCTTCCAGTATGTTTGCTCAAACCCAAACTGATGGCTTCCATGCTGTCATGAGGAAGAAAGTAGCATCACTGGTGAAGAGGCTTCGAGGGAGTAGCAACAGCATCCTGAAACTCATAGCCGACGACCCGAGAGCTCCTGTACTGAGGCATCTCATGAGGACTATGATTCCTCAAGAGATACCGCCTAAGTACATGACTCATTAATTTACCCGCTCATTTATTATTAGAATATTACTATCACTAGTTTATAAGCTTGTTTTCTTTATGTGTACTAACAAAAATGGATCTAGTGTTATCTTAATAAAATATGAATTGAATTGAATTGTTACAATTAGTTGTCAATTTTATCTTCTTACAGGTAACGCCGCTTAAAATTAAATACTGCGCAACTAAGTTTTATATTGAGCAAAAGATAAATGATGTTTGTTAACTTAATCAGCAATTGAAATAAGGCCTAAGGCTTCACGTGTTTCTTGAGCGGAGAAAATAAGTAATAGTAAGTACTTAGTTTCAATAACCTAACGCTTTGTTTTTTTTTTTTTTGTTTTACGGTTTCAAGTACACGTTGAAACAATAATGACTATTCATAAATGAAAAAAATCAGTTGATATGCGTGTCTGTCTGCTTCTATTATAGCCACGTAAATGCGCAGTCTCTTATACTGGATATTATAATTCCCGCTATAAAGTAAAAAGAGACATACATGGTGCTTTTTATTTCATTTTTATGAATTTCATAATTCGTCGAGCTTTGTGCCAACACGCTTGGAACTTAATTCAATGCGGGGTTCATTCTGGCCTTTTTTCTTCTGCTCGGAGCCAGTCACGTGAAAATATTTTTAAATCATGCAGTGATTAATCACAGCTTGCAAGATGTTTAAGCTCGTCATAATCCCATGTTAAAGAGCGTGGAATTCGTTTTTCTTTTTCTTAAATGCTGTGACCAGTATAGACCGCCAGCTTCGTTTTAGAGCAGATAAACTTCACCTTAACTGCAACCAGAACCACCGGAGAACGGGCAGCAGCGTCCTCTTGGTTAAAGGTGGTAAGCATTCTGCGATCCCCAAGGCGCCTGCCAAGCGTGTGGCTTATGGCGAACCCCTAATAAGAGGAATGTCTTCGTCCAGCAGTGCACGTCTTCTGGCTGTTGATGAAACTTGTTTTTTTTTTCATTGAGTCGTAATATATTATCCGATTATCTTTTGTCAACACAGACCTTTAGCTTTTCGGTGACAACAGCATTAAAACATGTATAACCATTACTAATACAAAATTATATCTGTATGTTAATCCGTCTCGAGAGAGAGAGAGCTAGATCCTCCAAGGTCTCAGGCCATCCTGGTGGAATATTGTTCAATCACCCATAGATTTTCAATCGCCCTTCGAGGAAAGGCTTATGTCAAACAGTAGTCAGCTGAACACAGCTAAATGACATAGGCTGACATGTCAGCAGTAAACCAATTACCAGACGTGCAAGTACAAATGAATATTTTAGAGAATTAACTGTATCTACTTACCTAACGACCTATTTGCCTAACCTACCCAACAATCAAATCACATTCAGACAATAACTCAGAACATAAGCGTTATTGACCTCGATCAAAATTCTAGTCTAAATTTAAAATGTCAAATCAAATTCTGCATGTCAAAGTGAAAAGCGCACATCGGTCAGTTTTTGCAGTTTGTCAGCGTTTACAGTTTCATATAAGTGAAAGGTCAGGTTATGAATATGTAAAGGGGCTCTTTATACTGCTCGCGGCGACTTGTGAAGCGCCAACACTCTGAGATAAGGTGTCGGCGGCGGCAAGCTCCTTCAGATAAGTCGGGGAGTTTGGTGCAAGGGTCTCGCTTATTGAAATATTGTGGTTAAACCAAGAACTTTGAAAGAATTGGTTGCAAATAATACGCTTTTAAAAAAAATACAACCGACTTCAACTTCGAATACCTAGATGACATCTTCATATTCTCTAGTAATTTTGATTTAAAAACCAAACTACTAAACTGATTTATAAAATAAAATTTATATGGGACCACCTCTAAAGTATCACCTACCAAACAAAAAAAGAATCATCAAAATCACTTTATTATTGGCGGAGTTTCCGCGCAAATCGTACAAAAAAAACATACAGTCGAATTCGAAGTCAGTTGAAAATAGCTTACAGCCGGTATTTTTTGGCTTTTTTACGGTTAGCAGGTTTAATGCTTTGACCACTGCTCACCTCATGGTGACGCGACGGTTTGGTTGAAGATGAAGGTACATGCGCGTGAAAAAGATTTAGATCTTTTTCCACGTATGTAGAGTCGGTACAGCATAAACGGTTTTGCGATTATTGCCTGTCGTCCGCTATATTATTAGAATTCACCTTAAACTATGTTCACCTCCTTCTTGGAGGAGTCTCCTATCTATTGTCAAATAATGCTTTCAAATAAATAAAAAATCAATTATCGTAGTTTATCATATCATAGATAATACACAATATAATAACAACAAAATGATGGTGAATAACTTTCTTTTAATTTTATTGATGAATTAACTACTCTATTGCATTAAGAAGCAACCTGTATTAATAGATGTACTGTGTAAATAAATTAATTAATTCAATGAAACAACAAAAAAACCAACGAACAAACGAAATCAACGAAATTTAAACAAATTCGCTCGGGATGATTTAAAGTGGTGAATTTTGGGAGCGGGCCGAATTTCTTCCGTACGCGGACGAAGTCACGGGAGACCTCACGTTCTTAAACAAACCCTGACAATAATACTTTTTAGGGCAGTCATGTAATAAACGCTAATCACTTATCATCTATACCACGTCTCAACCAAAGTACTTTTCGGAGCTTCTAATTAATACAACCTTAATCACGCTGCCCTTTTCTTAGTTAAATATTTAATTAGGACACTAGGTGCTGTTTAAACGACTTAATTGTGCAAAATATCGTATTTGAAGCCGGTCCGTGCTTGAGGAAAACTCTTAGCTATGTTTACTGAGAAAAGATTAGCACATTTTGCATGGAATGGGCAAGTAATTAAGTTTCGTGTTGCAGTGTTTAAAATTAATTACTTAGTGCGGCAGATGGTTTTATTGGTAGTTTTTAATAGTTAGACTGGTGTTTAAAAAAGCCCGTTGAGCAGTCTGTTCTTTTATAACCTGAAAAAATCCTTTTTTTAATTGTAAAAGTTTGTTGTACTGTGTTTATTCCATTCGTTACGATTTTTTTCTATAAAATGATCTAGAAACTTTTTTAAGTAATAAGTATAAAATTAAACCGTTAATTAAACCATTTTTAATTTTCATCCAACGTGTCATTGCCGCCAGCATTCTGACCACCTTTCCATCATTACGGGGCATTATGTTTTGTATTTTCCATTATGTAGGGTTTGTTTTAAATAGTAATAATTTAAAGTAAGACGAATAAATTATACTGCAGTCAGAACCTAAGCTAAGTAAGTAGTAAGGTACTTAACCTACTAAAACTCGTTAGGAACAAGCCTCGAAACGAAACACGAAAAGTCGAATCGAGATATAAAGTTCATTAAAAATTCACCTCCAGGGATCGGAAACCAACTTTAGGCGCTCATAATCTTGATTCCCTAAAGAGCGACTTTAATTAAAATTTCCTGGTACAAGTTTGTCGAGGTAGAGTTGGCGGTAGAGATGCGACGCATCGATAAATCAATAGAAAACTATCGATAGTACTACATAAATCGCTATTAATTTTAAATTTAAAGGTAATTAAATTATATAGATTATTGCTAGCGTTCGCGATCGATGTAATTGATAATTATAATGTGCACGTATACTGGATAGTGATGATTCAATAGCGATGAGTTAGCCATTATGTTAAGTTTGAAACCTAGGCTGACGAACATTTAATATTATAGACATGAACAATACGGAGATCTCCGATAATCGATTGCTATAGAATGACTACGCAATTACTACGCTATGTTAAATTCAACAAAATCAACAAAATATCAAAAAGGAAAAAAAATATATGGATTTATACAATAAAGGTACAGTTTAACTAAATTCCAAACTTGGTATGACACATTCACGTTAATAAGATTTGAAACCCTTGTCTCATAGTTTTTTTAGAAGATTTTCTAAAAAAAAACTAAGAGACTTGAGTTGAAATTTCTGTCTATGAAGTGAATTTAAGAGCTGGATAGACTTTTTATAGGAAAAAGGAAGGCAGTATGTCATGGCCACGAAGCCCTCGAGATAAGCTCGAGCCAAGTGCCGTCTTAATGACGACTTTGAGAAGTGCCGGGACTTCCGAGTGTGGAGAAACTGCGAAATTTTAAACGGTCGAGAAAAATTTAAAGTGGAAGCATGTATAATGTTGACAGATGTTTGCCACATTCTGTTAAATATGTTAATGATGAATAAAAAATAAGTGTCAAACATAAATGTGTCATATTTTAAATTTGAAATAAATCATGAAACACATTGTTATAGTAGAAGCGTATAATGATACTTTAGAGTTTTGGCGGGAACACGGAAAAATCATGTCGTTACATTCTATTATTTTCTTAAACTTGAGTTGTTTCGCGATTTAATGATAAAAAATGGTGGTGTTTTATTCATTGAGTGTTGAATTACATGCACGAGTGTGGGCAAGTGATATAATGTGGTGAAACATGTCTTTTCGTGTTGTTTTCAAAAATCCGTAGAAGCTCATAGTAAAGTCGCCACAACTGTACTAGGGCATGACTTGGACTCGACTATGACTAATTTTGTGTGACTAACTGTGAATTCATGACATATTCGACTTGATTTTAATATAAAAATATGAAAATTCATAAACTCAACACTGGCAGAATGCACAAAGTGCTATGCCAACAACTAAGAAAAAAAATGCTACTTTAGTTACTTGGAGGATCTAGCTCTCTCTCTCTCTACTTAATCAAACTAAAAATTTCTCTGTAATCAAAGTTTAATAACGTCAATGACACGTTGGTCTGGGTTTTTTGTTCTTTGACAGTTAACCGTTAAATCATCTTACAGACCTTTTTACATTAACCCGACTACTATTATCCGGTTACTTAGAATATTTGAATACACTTTTGTATCCTAACGAGAGGTTACACAGGGTTAGTTCTAATCAGTTAGCATCAAAACTAACAACTTTTACTAAATTGAAACTTTGGCAAACATAGAAATCGCGAAAAAAATATCAGCTGTTCCATATAAAAAGTTCATCAACCTTGGGCAAAATGTATGGAACAGCTGTTTTTTTTACGATTTCAATGTTTGCACAAGTTTCAATTTTGTAAAAGTTGTATGTTATGATGCTAACGGCCTTACCTAAAATTATCTCGATTCTCTTAGTCACTGCTAGCACGTGCAACTGCACGTCTGAAAGAAGATAGCAGAGCATCTTAAGCAGTGACTAACGGTTGAAAAGTGTTTTAAGTAAGGCCGTAACTGATTAGAACTAACCTGTATAGTCATGTCTCATGGCAATTCCTGGAATATATTCTTCAAACTAAGTAGCAAGGTCTTTTGTTATGATATTGTCTTTCTACTACAGAAAGATTTTTTACTTGTTTTTTCTAATACAGTACCTACTGTACACGTCGTTTTTACAGAAGGAAAACTGTTGTGAGGTTTGAATTAAGTGAGTAATTTTGCTAAATCTCCTTTTTGTTTAGGTAGCAACACAAATGCTAAATGTAAGCATGACCAATGAGACGAATTTGCCAGAAGGAAATAAATGATTTTATTATGAAAACTGACGTGGTTTTGACACATTTTTGTTTTATTTATACGGGAATACTCACGTTTAATTAAATCGGATACTCCGACTGGTGCTGGAATATTCCCGACACCGCACGAGAAGATTCCAGTGATGAAGAGCTCCAGAGAGCGCCGGCGCAGCACGACACTCTACCCGCCCCCACCCCCTCGCCCGCAGAGCAACCGCTGTCATCACGCGCGCGACGCGCAGCGGCCCGCAGTGCTAAGCAGGACGCAGCTGCACGCGCGTCGGGCTCTGTTTTCACTCTTTGAAAAAGGTCACCGGATGTGATCAAGTGTGTGTGTAGTCGGAGTATCCGATTTAATTAAACGTGAGTATTCCCGTATAGATAAAACAAAAAAATGATTGTTATTTTAATATTTATAAATCATAACGTGAGTTCACTTTATGGCCGCGACAGTTGATCTTTTTCCGCACAAGCTATAAATACGAAAATGCAAAGGCCGTAGAAATATTTGTGATTAAAAAAAAAAAAAGTGTTTAAATAAATACATTTACCATAAAACAATACCATGCTTACGTAGCAATGCAAAACATAAAATAACGTAATATATTCACCTTCAAGTCCCATCCGTCTCCGTCTCTTCGCCTGAAGGTGTAATAAACATATGCAAATGAACCAGAAACACAAACGTAGCATAACGAAGAAAGCCTTCTGTGAAAAGGTTTATGCGAATTTTCCGAGGCACGCGCCTAAGTTTTTGTGTAATTTATTGTCTCCAATTATCTCCTACGTCCTTCGTATCATATTCGCCCATATTTTTCTCTTAAATAAAAAAAGACAAATGAATTCTAGCCTTAATGTTACAGGAAGGTTTTACTTATAGCCCATTGAGAAAATCAATCAAACTTTTGGCTTAAAATGAACATGGACAAGACGAAAATCATGTCCATGTTGTACCCGTGCCGGTGGTCGTTGGGAACGATCTCTCGATGTTGTTGACCACTATAACTACCTTGGACATACTGTTCAGTTAGGTGGGTCCAACTTCGACAAAGAGTTAGCCTGAAGAATCCAACTCGGATGGGCAGCGTTCGGGAAATTGCATAGGTACCTAATATATTCGCGTCCAAAATCCCGCAGTGCCTGAAGACAGGAATCTTTAACCAGTGTGTGGTGCCAGTTTGACATATGGAATTGAAACGTGGCCTTTAACTGACCCTTTGGAGAAACTCAGAGTCACACAACGGGCAAAGGAAAGAGCTCTACGCGGATTTACTTTGCACGATAAAATACGGAAAGAGGATATTCGCCAAAGAGCCAAAGTCACCGACATAGCTCCCAGGGTTTGCAAGTTGAAGTGGCAATGAGCAGGTCACATCGCTCGAAGAACTGATAACCGATGGGGAAGAATGGTTCTTGAGTGCGACTACGTACAGGAAGACGCAGCGTATAGGTAGGCACACTAGGTGGACCGACGACATTGTGAAAGTCGCGGGCAACCGGTGGATGCAAATGGCAGGTTGTCGTACAGTGTGGCAGTCTAAGGGCCTTCGTTCAGCAGTGGACTTCTCCGGGCTGATGATGGTCCTTTTTATCATCATCATCATCACCGTTTTTAATCATTGCGTAGGTGAAACCGCTGAGCGCAGCTAGTATTACATAATTATAATGTACGGTATAATGTAAGGTACAGTTGTGTAGAAAAAAGCTTAGTAGAATTGTATAATCAAAATACTGAAATGTTAATCATTTTATTATAGGAAATGTGCCATCTTCACCTAGTAAGGGCAGGAAGATGGTAGTTATGACTTTTTTTATTAAATAAATCTTAAATCTAATAAAAGGCTCTGTCATGACTGACTGACTGACTGACTGACAGACAGACAACGCACAGCCCAAACCGCTGGTCGTACAGACTTGAAATTTGGAGGGTGTATTCGTCTCGATGCGGAGGGGTGTACTAAGAAAGGATTATTCGAAATTCGACCCCCAAGGAGGGGTAAAGGGGGGGAAGTTTGTATGAAAGTCCTTTGTTTTTGTACTTTTAGTCACGAAAGTTTGGATTTGGATAGTTCAATTAAAATAAAAAATGCTGTTTTCAATATTTTTTGACAGAGTCGATTTAAGGGGGGAAAGGGGGGGGTAGCATGTTGTATGGATAGTTTTTGAAGTTATAGTGATGAAAAATCATATTTGGGTAGTTCATTCAAAGGGGAGAAGTTAGGGGGGGGGGGCCTCTAGTGTATTTATACACTACGAGAGCTTTCCTTTCAACTGGATCTCAAGGAACGAGTATGATTCAGAATGACATTTCTACATATAATTTTCTAGTAAAGAATGATCTGTTTCATATTTATAGCAGTAAATGAAAGGTACCGGTTTCAAGCGTACCGTCCTCCCTGGAACCTCGCAATAAAAGTCTTGACTGATTGATTACACGAAACAAGTGGATCCAAATCTGCTCTCCCGCAACCTTAATCATGATTGATATGACGTTTGCTGAATGATGAAGTAGTCCCTTAACTTTCCAATTGAGGAGGTTTTAAATTGGCCATACATGCTTCTGGATTTGTGTTTTGTTTTTATGTAGTTTACGATATAGATACAATACAAGTAAGAAACCTTTCAACTTTTATGTTTCTAGAACTTATGGTTTAACCTGTGCCATAACAGGTTATTGAGTCAGTTGGTCACTATATTTCATAGCAGGTTAGTCAGGACTTTTAAGTTTTTACGGATACAGATTATTTTTACCGTATGGTTGGACTATTCAAAATTAAACTGAGCCTCTATAAATTCAAACAACTGTTTTCGAAACCAATGTAAGTATCTATGACTAAGTACATATTTTTTTATAAGATGTTTTTCTTTCCTGTGTTACGGATTTAATACAATATTTTTCATTATATTATTTTTTCTATTGTTTATTTATAGTAATTATAATATACAAATGAGTGACAAAATGCACGAGACTAGCCTGATGGTGAGCGACACGCTTTGCCATAATATTTTAATTATTTAGAAGACACCAACAGTACACATATCAAATATTGAATATAGTAATTCTTTTATGTACCTAAAAAAGAACAGAAAACAATCCAGCATATTATGTGTTATTTTTTGATGAGTCAGAAAAAACAGAGTTAATTAAGACATTTGATACAACCACATTTATACGTAGGTAGTTGAAAATCTTTTGAAGACATAAGCATGGTTTATTGTTATCCCTTAGAGAAGTGGTACAAAAATACCGTGTGTGCTTAACCCAAAAAGACAACCACTATCCTTCTAAAAGAGTGTCGACAAAATAAAATAAAGAACAAACAAACAGGACCTTACCAATTAGGAGTTTTTCATAAGCGATTACACTCAACCCCAGTAAACGAAGCCGGCCATCGTCCGGACAAAGTATGCAACCACGGCCCGGAGGGGCAATTTACTCGAAAAACTTTACTCATAAACCGCCCCGTAAACACAGTTTAAATCAGCGTTCCTACAGCGACAACTTACAAAGAACAAAGTTTGCGAACGAACAGAGCGACAAATGGTAGGCGGAGAAATACAAAGTGAACCTGCCTCTCCATTCTATCACAGAATAGCCCGTCACTGTAAGAGGCACCTATCACATCTTGTGGATATTATTCTGTGGTTACCTCATACGGTCTGTTTCTACCGTTTATATCTGCCATGTAAACAGGGCCGTTGGTTAGTCAGCTAACAACCTCTTCGGTTCGACTTCTGTACGGCATAACGAAGAGGTAACTTTTGTTCCGTCTTTTATCATTTTTGAGAAAAACATCTGTTCCATAAAAAAATATAATTTACTTGCGGCAAAATTTCTTGGGCGAATCCAAAAACAAAATAGTTATTATCATCATCAGCCAGAAGACATCCACTGCTGGACAAAAGCCTTCCCACTTAATCCCCTTCCCATAATCTCCACGCTTGGCAGGCGGCTTGAGGATCGCAGAATGCTTATCACCGTCAACCGAGAGGCCGCTGCTGCCAGTCCTCCGGCGGTTCTGGATGCAGTTTTAGGACACACCCAGGTCCAGATTCCACGTAATCGTTATTATAGTCGATAATACAAGATTTATTTTTATGTTAATGTACAATCTATTTAAAAAAACTAAATTAACCCTCACTTGGCGCGATGTGAAGAAAATGTTATGCCTTCTGCCTGTGTATAAATTCCATGACAGAGGCTCTGTTTAGTAACTAACTACCCTCGCTTCCTCTCCTCTCTCCGAGAAATGCCGCAATGTAAACGCTTTTGGAGAGATAATAAGGAACAGTTAAATGTGTGTTACTCGGGTTTATAGGTTTATTTGCCCTATTTCGCGAGACTTAATGCTAGAGACCAATTTGCTTGGTTAAATATTGACGCATTCGTGCTTAACGGCATTAGCTATATGAATGTAATCTCAAAAGTGATCACATTTGTAACGACATCAAAATGACAATGGATATATAAACCGAGTAGGGGAAGAAAATTAAGTTGACTTAGTTTAGTTAGATCTTGGCAACAAGCTGCACCTTTGTTCGGAATAATCATTCACTTATGTTGCACCTGAAGGCAAGCAACTGCGTGGGAGTCTACTAGGAACCACTTACAACGCGTGGGCCCTGCACATGTTTTATTTGCGTGGGAGCGGAGAGCAATTTTTTTTTGCTTAGATAACAGAATTTTTCACAAACATAAACCTACAGCCAGAAATACCCAAAACAAATGCTGCTTTTCTCCCAAAAGCTTACAATCATGACACAGCATTTGAATTAGACTAGCCTCTTAAAAGTTCACCAAATCGTCCATTATGTAGGTCATTATAAAGGGCGACGACCAAAGTTTTAATGAGAAGAAGCCCTACCAACATTCAAGATAAGGCCTACGTACCTACTGCTTCTGCAATGTAAGCTCTCTCGCCTTATTACTCTAAATATAAGGTTCAGTTCCGCCGAGAGTAGTAATCCCTAACTAATTGATTCTTCGAGCAACGTCCTTGGGAATAGAAGGCTATTGGCCCAACATTGCCGTTTGCCATTGAATATCGATATGGCTAAAATAAACTGTAAATCACTCTGTTGTCAGACAGAATTTCATTAGGTCGGTTGGTAGGCAATTTTTTTTTTTCATTTATCTTCGAGTAAAAAATATAGTCATCATCAACCTGGTCAGTCCTCTTGTAGGCCTCTCTAAGTGCATATGCCTCAGGTTTTTTGCCTACAACCAGGGCCAATACAGGGTTACGCATAACGATATTAGAGAAAATTGGACGATGGAAAAATGCCACACGTAGACTAATTGGTAAAATTCCAAAGGACTGGAGTAACTCGTTGACATAACGAACAAGCCCTGTACTGCATAACCAAAAAAGCCGCCAAAAAAAGCCATAAAGCCATATTTTAACATGCCGCTATGTTTGGGATTAGACATTTTCTAGTAATTTTACTGAAATCGATTGTCAACAATAGGCTGTTCCACTATAAATGGACGCCATTTTGCAAAGAATCTTGGCTTCAATTCGGCTTCAGATTACGTCACAAACCACGCATCCCGAATAATCAATGAAGAAAACCCACGTACATTTGACTTCGGGTATAAAACTAAAATTGCGGGCAACCGGTTGTTGCAAATGGCAGGTTGTAGTACAGTGTGGCGGCCTTTGTTCAGCATTAGGCGTCTTCTGGCTCAAGATGATGATTAAACCTTATATTAGTGTAGTAATAGTATGTATAACTATAGTGTCTAAACTAATTGAAGTCGGCGATTTTAAATCGACCAGAAAAAAATACATAGCACGTTTTCATTGAACGATTTTAAATACTTAAGTAAGTATGCACAATTGTGGCCTGCTTCCCAGTCCCTCACAGACTTTTCATTTAACAAAGTAGGTGTCACGTAGCTCATTAAAATTTAGGGCTTCTTGATGGCTGTCTTCGGGAGACGAGTGAGCGACCCTGGATCTTATTTCGTATGCATTAGAGCATTGTCTGGAGAGAAAGTGCTATTACCTAACCATTTCGTAGTAGGTATTATTGTATTTTATCTGCCTTGGTCTAAATGTTTATCTCAAATTTTCTGTCTTGAATGGAAATCTATTACATAGATGAGTTCGGTTGGTGCCATTTTCGGGAAATCGCTTGACTCGGAATTTCGAGGTCGTGAGTTCAAATCCCGGGCCCAATAGGCTCTCTGGAGTTTATGTACGGATTTTCATATCACAGGCTTTTTGGTGAAGAACATCGTGAGGAAACCTGCATACTTCATAAGTTAGCAAAAATGTTAAGCTAGCTTTTAACCCCAAATTTAAAATATGCCTGATTCCTATGCCATGCTCTCAACCGATCTCTAATACATATTATATGTCCACAGCTAAAAACTGCTTCGGCTGTCAATTTCTCCCACTGAGATAATGCACGGCTCTTAAAAACAGCCATTTGGCTGTTTATCAATCGCACTGGCCAGTGCAAGCAGTGGCCCATATAACGCCGAATGAGCACAACCTTCTATTTTATTTGTGGTGCCTCGGATTTTACGATGTGGTTGCATGCTGGTTAAAAGGCTTTTAGGTAGGTAAATCGAAATATTTTATTGGTATAATATACCCCGGTACACAGGATCTAAATGATTCACAACCTTTGATGAGATGAACCTCGGCAGCATCGTCCTCTCTGTTAACGGGGGGTGAGCATTCTGCGATCCCCAAGCCACCTGAAACTAAAAGACTATAATAGCGAAATACTAAACTTGGATTGGAATTAGTGAATTCATTCAAATTCCGAAGTGCCCAATTATCGGTCAAGGAAGACAAGTGGACTGAGACTTCGGTTACTTTGCATTTTTTGGGGCAGCTGCCCCTCTCTGCTCCCTGGCGACGCCCATGGTCCCCATCGTCCAGCAGAGGACATCTTCTGGCTGATGATGAGATGAACCGCATCTGAATTAATTTTAATCCAAGAGTCATGTCAGCCTCAGCTCTTGGACTGGAACGGATTCGGCATCAACATTAATGGCGAATACATCACTCACCTTCGCTTTGCCGATGATATAGTCATCATGGCAGAGTCGCTGAAGGACCCCAATACTATGCTCAGCGACCTCAGTAATGTTTCCCAACAGGTGGGTCTTAAAATGAACATGGACAAGACAAAGATCATGTCCAATGTCCATATTGTGCCCGTACCGGTTGTCGTTGGGAACGATACTCTCGAAGTTGTTGACCAATACAACTACCTTGGACAGATTGTTCAGTTAGGTAGGTCCAACTTCGACAAAGAGGTCGCCCGAAGAATCCAACTCGGGTGGGCAGCATTCGGGAAATTGCGTAATATCTTCTCGTCCAAAATCCCGCAGTGTCTGAAGACAAGGGTATACGACCAGTGTGTGTTGCCAGTGATGACATATGGAACTGAAACGTGGTCTTTAACTGCTCCCCTGAGATATTAGATGTTAAATCTCTTCTTACCCAGTAATTTATCTGGTAACATTGCCCTTCAAACCGGAACACAGTAATGCTTGCACACTACTGCTTGGCGATTGAATAACTGGCAAAGGTGTGATACTTCCCCAGGCGGACTCTGCAATAGAGTCCTACCACTACAACTACTATAGTTCCTTTTGAACAATCTTTTAAATTTTCATCCACTCTCTCACAAAACATACTGATTCGTGTCAGGTATACGGCCCTGTCTGGGATCAATGCGAGTTGCGAACTTATTTAATGATGCTCCAAAATTTCAAAGTTTTAACAAAGTATTGTATATTATTAGATTAGGTTAGAGCCATAAATTCTACGTCGCAGTCAGAGTAACAAGCCACGTTAGCCGGGAAAGTATACCGAGTTGTGCACACGAGACGTGGGCAGTAAACTTGGTGAAATTTATGAGAAGTAAGGAAAACTCGTTCACAAATTAATCACCTAACTTTACAATTAGAGAGCATTTGTGGAGCTAGCGAAACGTTAATAATTTCTGAAACTTGATTACTGTTGATGATGACTGTGTTGTGATGTAACTCTACGTAGAGTCAATGGTGATTCCGATCATAATTAAAAACTTGTACTTACCCTAATACACAAAATAAGTAAGAAATTTAGGTATTTAGATTCTATGTAATCTTTTGTAGATAATGAAGGCTTATGCCTTTGCCTTTGAAAGATTTGAAATTGAAATTTGAATTTGAAAGATTATGCCCAAACAAATAAATAAAACTTAATAATTTGTTTTGCAATATTTTTATACATTTTAAAAGTATATGTTTACATTCATTTATGTCCCCAAAAAAACACTAAATCGCTGTATCAGGAAGTTCTATCTACGAAACATCTTACATCCAGAGCCAAAACAGACTTTCGAAATTATCATACCTACCAATATAGTGTGCTTGGCCAGGATGGAACCCTCTAGTCATAGGTGTAAGATAAATTTTTGGCCCGAAAGCAAGAAGCAAGCCGCTTTGCACAGTGATAGTAGGGGTCAAAATAAGCGATTTGACCCGAGGATACACAACCTTCATCCCTAATTCCCATTCCCATTCTTCTTCTTCTTTCTCTGTTCCTAAGAACAGAGATGGCGCCACTAGTTCAAAAAAAGTTTTAAAATTTCTAAAACTTGAACGGATGCTCCGACTTTGATGATTGAAATGTCAATCGACAGTAAATTTATTAATTAATTAATAAAAAAATATTGGTGACATAAAATAATTATAAATACCAAAAAAACCCATTTTTTTTTAATTAAAAATTATTTTTTCAGTTTTGATGTATGTATATAAATAAAATTGATTAATATGATACTTTTTTGTTTATTTATATTATTGCGCAATTCATTGCAGTTTTAATAAAAAAAACAGCAAAACAATATGTTGTATAGTTTCAAAGTTATTGACGAATACACTACATGGTGCCGGTGCGATGCTGCCGCAACATGTGCAATATTTTGATGGTTGATACGAGGTCAATCGAAAGATAATTTATTAATTTCTCAAGAAATAATAAAAAAATAAAAAACATCCGAATTAAATTATTTTATATGTTTTGACTAACTTAATCACGTTGAAGAATACAATATAATTATGTATATCCTTATGTTTATATTTAAATCCTTAAGTATATTTAGATATCTATTCTACCGTTTCAACGGTTCTGGTTACCATGAAACTAAAATCGCCATGAAAAATACCATAATAATAATCATATTAGATGGTAAATAGCATTTCCGAAACTGTATTTTACTAATGTTTTATTTTCACATTAGTCTTTGCAGTTTTGCAATGGATCGTGCAACGTAGGCTGACGTGTCGGCAACCACAGCGTATTGTGTCACAACTTGATTTGCATCCACAATGGTCAAGGAAGCTTAATTGTGACCAAACTGAATTATCCTTCGACCATTGTGTGGAGTCCATCTGCCTTCGACGTCGTTCGATCTCTAAAAAGATGGACTTGGGATTGATAAATCCAAATGTAAGACGCTTTGCCTTCATGACCCGTTAGAAACGCTGCACGCAGAGCATGATGTTCAAGGGCAGCTGAATTAGTTCAGCCTGTAAGAGAATCTGAAAGCAAGACTACTATTATTTGAGAAAGAGTGAAAATTATTACATAAGTAAACACCCCATACAATCACAATAATGGGTACAAACTGTTCCGAATAAACCGTACAAAATAGGAGTTGACATACCTACTTGCAAAAGCAGTCTTAACTTCAGGGGTCATAACTTCATAACTAACTTCAGTCATAACTAACTCCATGTTCTAAAACAGGTTTTTTGTGTTTTGTGTTAAAATAAATGGGTGCAGTTTTAGGATCTGATTTGTAATATCTGATTATAATTATTAACGTTGTGTACTATAGCTTTCAATGAAATTATAGCCCTAAATGCTTGTTCTGAACATATTTTCTTACTTCAGCTCAATTTCAAGTTGGTATCGCTCCCACAATCACACTTCGCAATACATTTTAAACTTGGTCCGTACACGGTTTCCAGTCGAACAATCGTAGCCTTTCCGAACTCAATAACCGGGACAGGGACAATCGGCCGGGACAATCGTACTCAGGGCTATCCGGCGCGATTGTCCCGCATTTCGGCAACAAAACCAAATCGAACTAACGGATATCTTTGTCGGGTGAAACTCGAGGGTGAAACAAAGTTCTGTTAGCTCTCGAAACTAGATGCATTCGATTGGACATATTAAGGACGTATACGGAAAAGCTTTGTTATTACACCTCGGGCTAAAAATCGGGATTTCGCTGTGCTGTGGTTGTTGCAATCTACAGGAAACCCCTCTTCTTTCTTGAACCTCTATTCTTTGATAACATAAATGTATTAAATCAATTTTACGGAAAATATGCTACATAAACTTTAAGTATCTCGCTGTCTCATCTACTATTATATTCATGCTATGTAAAAAGTAGTTTAAGTGCTATTTACTGAACTATCCAATCCTTTTTCAAAGAAATTAAATAAAATAAATACTTAGAACTTCTAAGAAGAAAGTAGGTACTTGAAAGAGAGGAAAAGTAATAAGTCCTCTCAAACTTACTTAGTCTGCTTCGTAACATTTCGTCAGGTGAATGCTACTTGCTCCGCTTTTAGTGTTATATTGCAGTTTATTTATTTTTAGGAAGCTCCAGAGAGCCGTTTACGCGAGTAATTGGGGCACTGGAGTTTGTCCCGTGAATCCACTCTGGGTAGCGAGCAAATAGGTTCTCGGACGTCACTAATAGCTCGCTTTTGGACCTTTTAGCGCACTATTTCTACTCTAAACTCGCTCAGTGGTAACCTGGACCAGGAATATTTCCTTTGGAATATTTCCTTTGAGATACTAAAATTATAATATTAGGTATATATTATGTTAATGTGTTAACCGGTCACATACAAATAGTAGATTACTTAGTAGTAGGTTTCCTTCCGTCCGCGTAGCGTTACGTGCCTGCGGGGCTAAAGTAACCACTTTAGCCCCGCAGGCACGTAAAAATAATTTAACTGTATCACAGATTATATACCTACTCGCCTACTCGTAATAAAACTATGGACCTGGGTATGTCCAGAAACTGCATCCAGAACCATCGGCGGACGGGCAGCAGCGTACTTTTGGTTAACGGTGGTGAGTATTCTGCGATCCCTAACTTTCACAAGCCACCTACCAAGCGTGGGGATTGTGGCAACCCCTCTATATTATGGGGGAGGCCTTTACCCAGCATTGGACGTCTTCTGGCCGATGATGTGATAAATACTATACTTACTACTAATTGTATTTTTATTTTTTTTACTAAACGGCCCAAAAACGATGTAGCGGATTTGAAGTAAGACCAATATTATGGCGCGATTAAGTCGTTGATAAAACCAAGATAAAACCCTACGCATAAATGATGCTTTCACATCGCGAAAATCAAATCGCTCGTCGTTTCAAAAATAGAACTTATATAAAGGCGTTCGAATATTTTTCTATGGAAGCTGTCGTATGGACCCACCCTCCGCCATCTTGTTTTGTTTTTCAAAGTTTCCGTGCGCGATGGTAGTCATATAAATACATGAAAAAATTCATGTGATATGGTACCCTAAAGTGTCAAGTTCCCGATATATTTGGAGGTCAAGATCGCCATTTCAAAATGATAATGAATATCATTAAAAATGTATTAATTATTAAGGCTTGTATTTCCTAAATTTGCCCCTATATTTTTATTTTATTTAGTCAAATTACTATATTTAAAGCCCAAAAATACAAAATGTTACAGAAGAACATCCGTCTTAGTAACTTTTGTGGTTGAAAACACTATTGATTATACTTTCCTCGATAGAAAAAAATACCGAAACAGTGCCTATTTTTAAACCATTTTCAGTTTTATGTCTTAATTACAGCACATAGGCACATATTTTGGAGAGCATTCTGTGGTTCAAAAGTTATTAATTTCTATACTTTACAAGTAATCTGAGAAAATCTACAAAAATCGAAGTTTGACGCGGAAACTTAAAAAACAAGATGGCGGCGGGTTGATATGCCACAAATGTTCTATCTCCTTTGAGGTGTAATAGATACTCTACTCATAGGAATAATTATGTAAATTTCAGCAAAATGCGTGGACTCTGTTTATAATATTTTTAATATACGATTTTGTACTGGTTATTAGCCGATATCAGTAGGAACCTGGTATTTGTATCTTCTAAAACATTTCACTAAAATGCTTTCATATACTCCACGTTACAAAACTACGCAAACAAAATCCGAAACTCTCGATGTAGCGGTAGCAAAACAAACACATTCGACGATCGGACAAACACAAATTGTTTTCATAGGGTACAAAACTAACAGACGGTTTAATGCAGTCACCTTTTTCGTGATTTGTATCCGAGTTGTCTATAGTTATACCATACCTATGTATTACAAACTGTCATAGTCGTAACAGCCCCACCGCGCACCGAGGACTAATTGGTCTTTCTCCGCGCGGGAACGTGATAAAGCTAGAATATGGATACGTCTGTCACGTTTTCGACAGGTAAATATAGTGGATATAATTTTATCACGGCTCGCGTGCTAGGTGGGCTGATGGCAAAAGACTGCGCCGACAACAGCAGAAAAAACTTAACCGTTTTCTTCCTCTCTTTCTCTTATTGGTCAAACGGCGTTCTGCCATGGTCGATACGAACCAAGTCTGCTGCATACTTAATATTGTAAATGCGAAAGTTTGTGTGTGCTAAGTGAGTAAAATGTTGACTAGAGATAGCCTCCGGATTAATACAAGGCTATGGCATCGCTTTTATCGCCGGTAAAGTATGCTGTTCTTGAGGGAATAGAGAGTGAAATCAAGGGACGCTATTAGTTATCATCATCATCATCAGCCCGGAGACGTCCACTGCTGAACGAAGGCCTCCCCCTTAGACCGCCACACTGTACGACAACCTGCCATTTGCATCCACCGGTTGCCCGCGACTTTTACAATGTCGTCGGTCCACCTAGTGGGAGGCCTATTAGTGGGGGCTATTAGTTATAGTTCATTCAAAAATTTTACGAATGATAGGATTCAAACTTGCATACGACGTATGCAGACGGCCTACTCTCAAAACGCTGAATTGTCTCATGGCAAGAATCTCAAAGCCTTAGTGGAGCCATATTTTTAAGTATAACCCTCACGTAAGACCGGAAAACTCTAATATTACGTTCAAGTAGTAGTCTACCGAAATAGAGAATACCCCGAGCGTGGCGTAAGTAATGCGGTCGCCTGATGAGAACCGCTCAGTGAATACTGATGTCCCGGCTCCCCCGGGCTCTCTCGGATGAAAATTAATCAATGGACGCCGATGCGCCTGTTGCATAATACTCAAAGAAAATGAGCGAATAACATGTTCCGGGGACCTCGATGCACTTTTTATAAGGACCGAGTTACGAGACGTGGTAAACGTTCACCTGGTGGTAAGCGTTGCGCCTACCCAGTTCATCATTTTTGAATCTTTTGCATGAGTTTCGCACAAAAAATACATTTACTTTTTAACGAAAACTCGTGCGAATACGTCTTCTAACGATTCAAAAATTAGGCCCCATAACAGAAGCAGTGTCTGAATTGTTAAGTTGCGAACAGAATCCTCCAAGGGTGATCTGGTCTGTCTTTGGATAGGTAACCTACACTCACAATTGAGCGCTATTGTGTGTCGAGTAACACTTTAAATCATTGATCCCGGTTGTGCCTATAACAGGAACTGTCAAGCCACGATAGATGCCTTCAGGTGACGTTAGTGATACCCATTGACCACTCAGCCACAAATTCACTTACTTTTATTTCTTACCCTTTTTCTTAAAGGTTTTATTTATTTGAACCTTTGATTAAGTTAGAGAGAGCTAGATCCTCCAAGATTTGAACAAATTAATATTATTTCAAAGTAGAGTTAAGCCATAAAATAATAACATCTACTTTTACATGCACCCGTTATAAAAAGGTTTGCGGACCGTGATACATCTTCGCGAATATCGAAGGATCTAAGAAAATATATTACCACACTTTTCGATAAAAAGTAAGAATAATAGTGGCAACTTAATGGCGCTCAAGTCGAGTCTGATTTATATCCGGATCGCATCAGTCAGTAGTATCCGGGTGGGTGCGATAGAAGGAGACTCGTGCCTGGTTCTACAGGAAATGAAATAATTTTTCATTCCCGCACCTGATTAATTTTGCTCGCATGCGATGCCAACGACCCGGATGAAATTTTAATGGGATCTTTATCTATCCCACCTCGGGTTTGGGAAAAGGGACGCCATCAAACAAAGGGTCTTATAAATGTTGGATTTTGCACACTTTATAAAGAAAGAAAAGGTGCGATGATTGGAAATGGTCCAAATGATGAGCTCAACATGTCAGACGTACTTACCGATACACAATTTATTTATTCTGTCAATAAAAACATTATCGATTTTTATTAATTGGCAAGGCTTATTTAAAAGTTCAGGGTTAATTATTGGATGTACAGACAGATCTACAGATAGAGAGGCAGACAGAAGGACAGACGGAAAGACAGACAGAAAGATAGAGACGTAGACTTAATAATAGGGAGAACTTTAATAGAACTTTAGTAAGCAACCGTGATAGTTTAAAACAGCGTTTTAATAATAGGGTCCTATACTGAACGCTCTTCGGGTACGAAACATAAATTAAACCTACATAGAATATTGTTAGTACTTAGTTCGATTTTTATAAGTAGGTAAGTGTTATAACATAATTATTTGATATTTAAAAAGTGAAATGGCGATCAAACGTAAGTCCATTTTCGAATACGAATAGTAATTATACGTTGTTATTATTTCAACAAGCACTCGAGAGCGAAACTCGAACAAAATATCCTCCCACGGATTGTTTCTGAAAAAAGAAGCTGCCAGAGTTGTGCCTAAAAACACAAAAGAATACTTACAACAACAATTAATTAGCACTAAAATATGTTTTATATAACCTCATAAATTCACAACTTGTTATTCGAGTCAGCCCCAGGGCTTCCAGTGACTTATTAAACAAGGTCACGCCTCCGTTTTATAGGGACAATAAAAAGTAAAACAGGGCGTCCATCTCAGAGAGATGAGATCTAGGGGCATACTATAAACTCTTAGAGCATTTTTGTCAGTCAATTCTTTTCTAGTTCTGTCTGTTGTTTTGTAGGGCTTTTCTCTAGCTTTAATAGTAATAATTATGTAGTTGAGGACTTTTGTGCAGAGTCCGTCTGGGCTGGCGTTAAGAGACCTTAAACTTCTTTATCAGATATTAAACAGCCACAAAGAAGTGCAAAGACATTACTGTGTTTCGGATTACCATGTCTCCAGTGTATGAAAACATTTAACCTCTAATGTCTCAGGGTAAAAGCAGAAGCGACTAAACCCGAAGATGTTAAGTGACGTGCTTATGAGAGACATATGTCCAGCAGAGGATTAAGGTAAGATGATGACGACTCAGTGTGACTAATAAATTGTATTTCTGTCGTCGTCGTCGTTGTCAGCCATACAACGTCCACTGCTGGGCGAAGACCTCCCCCTTTATAGAGGGGTGTTGCCATAATCCCCACGCTTGGCAAGCGGGTTGGGGATCGCAGAATGCTCACCACCGTTAACCAAGAGGACGCTGCTGCCCGTCCTCCGGTGGGTCTGGTTGCAGTTTAAGGACATACCCAGGTCCAGGTGTATTTCTGTACATCGTTCCAAATTAAAATCTAAATCTGAGTGACACTGAACAGTTACGTGCAAACGAAAGGATAATGGCGTCGCGCTATAGCAATATTATTAAAGCAATATTATTAAATAATTTCTTTGGAGTTTGAAATGAACACAAAAAGACATGTTTCACCACATTATATCACTCCCACACTAACGCGCGTAAATCGGGACTTAAAAAATAAAACCCTACCACTATTTACAATGGGGCAACATGTTTTTTTGCGGTTACGCCAAAACTCTTACGGCCTTACTATAAAACGCTGCTCAAACCTTAATCACTGTTTAAGATGCTCTGACAACTTCTCGCTGACGTGAAATGTCACGTGCAAGAACAAGACAGAGAAGTTTAAGCAGTGACTAAGTTTAAACGGGGTTTTGTAGTAAGGCCATCATAGTCTTGTCTCTCAGTACCTAATAGAAGAAAACTACTTACCTACAACAGTAGAGAGAGGGGAGTTTTTTGTGGTAATGAGAAAGAAATAAAATAAAGTGAGTGTGATAAATTTGTATTTATTAGTGTATTTTATTGTAAAGAAATTGTGGTAGACCCTTGGACGGGGATCCTGACCGAAAGATAAAAGAACTCTACATACCTCGGGCACGGTTTTATAATTATGTTTCTCTAATAGCTTTTTGAAAGGTCTGTCTGTGTTATACTTTTGCTAGCCCATTTTCAGCAATAGAAAACTAACTAAGTAACTCGTAACTATGCTCAATAGATTCTCGAATAAGTTCGTCGAGAAATATGCATTAGTACAGAAACGATAATTTTTTTTAGTACTTTCCATTTATGTCCTATACCGGGCGCTGACTCTGTGTTCGTAAATTTTTCTGTCGAATATGGTCTGTGTATTTTTCCGGGCCCATCCCCATTAGTTATTTGGAGTTTATGTACGATTTTCAGACCACGAGGCAAAACATCGCGAGGAAACCAGCTTACGTCCGGAGAAGAAATTCAATCGCATAAGTGAATCGACCAACCCGCAAATGGGCCAGCGTGGTGGCTATTAAATGCGTGGCCCAATCGCCCTTAGAAGGCAGGCCTACGTCCAGCAGTGAACTAATTAAAAAGGGCTGATTATGTAGGTGTGTCCCTATCTACTTTTCAGGTGCCTTATTTTTGAATCGTAAGCAAAGTTGCGCATGCCAGCGGAACCGACTTTCAAACGATATTGAACCTTATACCAAACAACATTGTTTGAAGGTCAGCTCCGCTCGCACGCGCTACTCCTGCGTTCGGTTCAAAAATAAGGCCCCAGGTCATATCGTTATTAGATTCTCACATTAGATTGATTGCTTTTAGAAGACATCTCCACAAATACAAGACGTCTGAGTAAGTAGCATAACAAAATAAATTACCCACCTTTCATCCATAGAAATGTTTTCCTTCTCGAACTAACTTCATTTCTTAAGCAATATTCATGGCGACAGCCATAAACAAGAAGGGGAGTTCATTATTTGGCTGAATACTGCATTGTTAGGGGTGTCCCACGAGGCTCATTACACCGAAATTAGGTTACAGAAGTCCGGGGAAAAATAATGATGGGATTTTACCGGGTGAATATTCAAACAAGATGGCGTCGTGGAGTAGCCGGGACGAGCCACGGGAATAATTAAAAATAATCATTATGCTGGGATTCGAGGATCCGTATAATTGATAACTCGGGACGGGCGGCGAGGAATAGCATAGGTTGCGAAACTGAGAAAACTGAATTGGTAATATACAAACGTGTTTCGTAAGCACACAAATAATAGAGGGTGTTAGTTTGAACACCGTTATCCTTCTAGGATATCATTGTCCTCATCATTATGAACAACTTTTACTATGGGGCCAACACTGAAAACACAAAAAAAAAACAGCTCATTGAAGTTGGACAAAATGTATGGAACAGCTGTTTTTTTTGTGAGATCAGGGTTGGCCCCATAGTAAAAGTTGTTCATAATGATAAGTACAATAATATCCTAGAAGGATTTCGGTGTTCAAACTAACACCCGGTATTATAAACAACAAATAAATTATTTACTTTGTTAAATGCGTCCTATAAACATTAAGGAAAGTCAGATATATTTGCAAGGCCCAAACCCGACCCCTTCCGGTTTCAGAACTCTCAAATAGCAGTTTACCCACCACCACCAAAATTATTATGTTTCAATCAATCATATTATGCAGGATGTATTCTATCACCGTAAAAAAATATGTGCCAGCGTTGCTTACCTGAAACAACATAAACGAACCAATTATTACAAATAACATTAGGCCGGTATTTCAGCGAAATGTCAACAGTAAACTTAAATAAACATAAATGTCAATGAGTTTTCTTCAACATTAGACAATTTCGACTTTAATCTAAAATTGTGTAACGTACCCACATATTTAGAACAAAATGCCTACACGCAGCACTGCTCCTAGTCCGCTGGGTTGCTAAATAGGACCCATAACCCTTCATCAGCCCGGAGACGTCCACCGCTGAACAAGTACCTCCCCCTTAGACCGCACACTGTACGACAACCTGCCATTTGCATCTACCGGTTACCCGCGACTTTCACAATGTCGTCGGTCCACCTAGTGGGAGGACTACCTACGCTGCGTCTTCCGGTACGTGGTTGCCACTCAAGAACCTTTCTTCTCCATCGGTTATGAGTTCTTCTAGCGATGTGGCCTGCCCATAGCCACTTGAACTTGCAAACCCTGAGAGCTATGTCGGCGGCTTTGGTTCTTTGGCGAATATCCTTACACGATAACAAGCAATGTTATAACATTTTAGTGTGCCAAATTCGACGTACTGTTTCGGCATAGACTAAATTTTCCACATAAACTTTGCAGATAAAACTAACAAGCACGTTTCGCCTTATGTCGCCTGTCGACACATTTCCCTCAACCATTTCTGCTCCACATACAAAATGCATCGCAAAGGCGCCAGCCAAGCCGCACCGAAGTGCTCGAGATAACTTTGTACGCCACTAACAGCGCACATAGAGTTACACAAATAAATGGAGCTCTGTGACTTTGCAGCAGTCCTATCTTTGCTGTGGTGCGGTAGCGGTACAGCCTATATTATAATATTATTATTTGTGTCCCGCTGGTTGTATGAGTATATCCATGTTTAAGTTAAATGCAATAGTTGACTGCCATATAGCTCAGCGGTAGCGTGTCTGCCTTCAGAGCTGTAGGGCGTGGGTTCGATCCCCACCAAGGGCAAACATTTATGTGACGAACATAAATGTTTGTTCTGTGTCTGGGTGTAGTATGTATTTACAAAAAAAATATGTGTATAAGTATTCTATCAGCTATCTAGTTTCCATATTACAAGCTTTGCTTAGTTTGGGGCAAGATGGCGCTGTGTGAAAAAATGTCCTGCGATATTTATTATTATTTATTAAGTAATTAACGAAAAAACTGAAAATGTTGAGCTGATTCAGGTCAAAGCACGGTCTTCTACCCTAAAACGCATTCACGTTTTATTAATTCTTCTATAAATATATGCCTTTGCATATTGCATATTTACCATTTGGTAGAGCGGACAGTTTCAACATTTATTATTCTTCTTCGTCGAGTCGATTATCAAAAATAAAATACCTATACTATACTATTTTCTCCCAGTATTTGGCCACTGCCATCCCGCAAAGAGTAGCCTTATTCAGGTCTTCTAAGCTGCTAGAACTCGGGTACCGAGGACACGATAGTAGGTGCAACATGGTCTGCGCAGGGGCTCCGCAGTCGCACTGTGCTCTCTCGGCGTCCAAGTATCCCCACTTGACCAAGTTACTCCTGCAGCGGCCCAATTGGGTCCGGAGTCAATTAAAGACTTCCACGTGGGCGGGAGGTCGCCCCCTACTGGGAGTTCCTCCATAGTTTATGGAAAGTCAGGCGGTGGCGAGTGTGTTTTCTTCCACAGGTTCAGGTGGGCTTCTCTCGGCTGATCAGTTAAGGTGGAGGTTCCATTGAGAAAGCTATTGCGGCTCATAAGGCGAATTTTATGAGGTGTCGAGCCGAATAACGGATGATATTAACAGCATCCTGAGCATTATAGCAGGGCGGGTTGACTGCCCTGTTATCAAGCACGCAGTTCAGCTTCATGTCATTAATAAATAACCAAAGGAACTAAAATTTAAACTTTGAAAATTGAATATTAGATAGTTCACTGACTTTTAATAATTACTTATTTGATTTTTAATTTGACATGCAATTATTATTTGACATTTTTATTTTTATTTTGACATTTAATTATTTGATTTATAATAGTTTTAATTATAATTAAATTTTTTCGACTATTGATTATTTATTGATTGACATTGACACCACCGAATTTTAAATCTTTTCCAATTTGTATTTTTTGTTTTATGTGTAATTTGTGTATATGGATGTAATTGGTCTGAAATGAAAATTTATTATTATTATTAAATCTTTTAATAACGTTTATTATTGTAATTTGTGCTCTACCTCAAGCCCTTTACTTATGTACCTATTGATCTGTTTGAAATATATAGCAATACTCCCTAGCTAAATTACAGTGCTATTGGAACTTAACAGGCAGAGGCGGATTAAATGTTGACAGCGCTCTAAGCTGGTGTTGTTAGTGGCGTAGACCGTTGACTGCACATTTTTATACCAATGTCATGTCACTTTGTGAACCTCGACGTATTCGCCCCCTGACGGCCTATGGTAAGTAAGTTCGTATAGGCTGAGTGGCCAGCCCTAGTGTCAGAGTTAATGTGCCGCCCGAAGGCCACTGACATGGCTGACGGTTGTTGTTCTAGTTTCTATAACAAACAACCGGGACCAACAATTTAACGTGTCATCCGATCCACGGTAGCGCTCAGAAATAAATGCCACTCACGTTCACCCATCCGAAGACTGACCGGACCGTCCGTTGCTTAACATCGGTGAACGTTTAGAATCACCTAGACAAGCTACGCCACGAGCGAACTTTTCTAAGAAGCAAATTATGCAACGAAAATACGCTATCGGTTTAGAATTGCATGCGGTTTACTTTATTTTCATAGACGGCTCAAAGACCGTGATATGTGATGTTGTGACTTCCAAAAAAGAAACGAAGTAAAAGGGCAGACAGGACAAGCTAGCAATTTTCAGAGCATTTTTTTTTATTATTTTAAGACTAACCGTTTCAGTAGGCGAAAGCCGGAAATCGTTGAACTGGACTGAATAAAAACTAATAAAGTGGGTCAACAGGGGCGCATAATGTCAAAACTTGCGTCCTACATATGGCAACCCTGGAAGGCCGCCAGCTGCCTGAATACGCATCCCTGGCCGACATAACCTTGCCAATTTAAATGCGACACGGGTAGTGGATTCACGAGATTATTTTAAGCCCATTTTGCGGATTTGCACTCCGAAACTGGTGTTATCAGCTATTGTTAAAAATAATGATAATTTTATTTTATGCTTAATTACTCGGCTGTTTGGACCCCACTGGCTATTTTTGTGCTAGTGTTGCTGCATCCAAAATGTTCAAAGGACCCCCTTATTTGATTGACCCCTAAAATTTCTTATTTGATTGACTTAGAAACGTTGCTTCAATTTGAATAACTTTGTGTTGTTGAAACTTCCAAAGAAGAAAATTATTTTTCATTTCAGTCCCGATTTGTACAAACTGAATAAATCCTAAACACTTTAGTTCAGCGGAATGGCGAGGGAATAAAAGTCGACACCGACTTCGTAACAAAGTCACGGAAATATAAAATCAAACCAATTTAAATAAAAATACGAAAGAGTTCGAATACATTTTTTTCTTATTGGCCGTCTTAGCTTCCGGCGGCTACCGGAAATGAGTTTTGCCGCCTTCGCCCTTCGCTCTCTCCCCCTCGGCCTGAAAGTTCCAGCTAGAGGACAAACGAAGCCACCTCATTAATAGCCTTTGGGAAAATTTATACGACCTCACTTTCCTACTAAGTTATAATAACGTTATATTCAGTTATTCTGAATTGCCAAGACTGTAATTTCTTGGTTTGTCGACAGCAGTAATAAAATTTTAGAGCTTTCCTTGAAAATATGACTGAAAATTCAATGAAATCTTAATAATACTAACAACATTCAAGTTTGTAATAATAAGTCCATTCATCGTAGAAATAAGGTACGTTTTACCGAAAGAAACATTGTTGCAAAAGAATGAACTTTGAAAAACGTCCCGATTTAATTTCCCGCTCGACCTACGTCATAAACAAAGATAAACCAAATGACACTTAAAAACAAGCAAATCATAACTTTTTTATAAGACGCAAAAAAGATTAGGAAGCAAGCGAATGCTCTCGTGAAATCCAATTACGATTTCAAGGCACGGTCACCGTCGAGCTATAAATTTCTCCAAAACAATAATGGATGCGAAAGTCGTATCTCCGGCCGGCATACTTCAGCTGATAACAAAACCGCCTCCGCCTCATTCCCAACCTTATTCCTATTGCCATGCGCATTCCTTTCGGAGAATTCTCGTTATTCAGCGGCACATGAGACTTGGCTATGGATTACGTTCCTGTTTATCCCAAAAAATATGGCGCAGTCTGTATTTGGTAAACTTAAAACCTACCTTGGATAGCGGCCAGTATAGTTTCGTTCGTTTGTTCAAATTCAAATAGAATTACCTTTTCTGATTTATTGCAAAACGCAAATATGGATTCCGACGCGGTTTGATTATAAAACAGCGTCTTTTAGCTCATTTTATTGAGTTTGTCAGCGATACGCCTGGAGAAATACGTGGCGTCGGCATTATGGCAGCAGCTCCTCCCTAAGCGAGTGGCATTTGTCCTGCAGTAGACGTCTTCTGGCTTTTTTTAATGTTTTTTTTTATATATATAAATATATAAATAAATATCGCAGGACATTTTTTCACACAGCGCCATCTAGCCCCAAACTAAGCAAAGCTTGTAATATGGTAACTAGATAGCTGATAGAATACTTATATACTTTTTTTTGTTTTATACTATCAATTGGCGAGACGAACAAGACGTTCGCCTGGTGGTAAGCCTGCCACTAACAGTAGCAGTGCCAGAATTGAGAACTTGAGAACACGATCCTGCGCCGCATTGCACTGCGGTCGTCACCCTGAGATATTAGATGTTACTTCTCTTCATACCCAGTAATCTCTCTGGCTGATGGTGAAACGGAATTCAAACAATTAAATTGACTTTATTTTGACAATAATTCAGCCGCAGAAAAATACCAGGATTGCATAGAATGCCGGAGATGCGCCACATGGGAGACACAAAACGCTAGTGCGCCGAGTGAGGAGCCCTCGAGTCGCGTGCCGTCGAGGGCCGGCAGTGATTAGAGCGCGCTAACAAAGCGCCGAGAGCCCTTAACCCACATGCTCCGTTTCACAGCAGCGCGCCGGTGACACTCTCCTCGACGCTCTGCAAGCCTGGTACTCGCTCATGGCTAATATCACTTAAGCTACCCCATTTTTACCATTTTACTACTGAGTGATACAAAATTTCAGATTGTGCTGAAATGGAGTAAGCCTTCTATTTGAGTGCTTATCAGAGGTCAACAGAACGTACAAAAGCGAGGCAAAATTTCATCAATGAAAATCCCTGATCAAGATTCAACAATGCGGAACAATAAAGTGAAAGGGGTGCGCATAATACAAACGACACGACATAAAACCAAAGAGCCGGCGATACATAAAACAACAGACAATGTAGCGAAGCGGCAACTGTACTTCGCCAGATAGAAACGAAGACGCTGCCGCGCCGTGGCGTGCCGAAATATTTCAGTTTTATTTTACCAAACTAGAAGTACTTGCAGAGGCTTTTATGCCGTCAGAAAGCAGCGATAAAATGGCATTTAATAAAAGGAAGCAACCAAGTCAAGCCTGGGTCGTGAACTGTGAACATGAAACACGTTGACACTTCCAGATATTGATTCCCGCTGCTCATTTCTGCAGTGTATCTCGATGGCAGATTGAATCTTGTCAGTTTGGCATAGCTGGCAGCTCGTCAAGTAATAAAGCGACTATCTCTGCTCGTTTGCGCCAAAGCGGAACTATGACATGCTGACGATAAAAATCTCGACTCACGGTAGCTTCGAAGAGAAATTTCATTGTAATTACGAGAACGAACAGTAAAGCTACACAAGTTTGCGCTCCTAATTTGTTCCTAAACTCGGTTAATGTTCCCCCTGACAAGATAAATTCATTAAACGTTACCTGTTTCGAGCGATCAGAGCGAGAGGATGGATCGACCGTGTCGCTTCATGGAACGACGTCGTGAATCTACACAATATTGCTCTTTGGTATAATACGAAGGTAAAACTACTACGTTTACTTAAACTTACTTTTGCTATTGTTGCTATTTCACATTTGAAATATACGCAGGAAGATCATTGACCTAACGCATCAATGCAAAACTATTATATCACTTTTTATGGTTCCGTAAAGAAGAATGTAGGTCCTTATTCGTGTTCTGTGTCGTTCTAGAAGAGTGCTGACGCTAAGTTAGTTAACCAAAGAGTGACTGTCTATCTGTAATACCTTTAAAAGACAGTATTTTTTACGGAATATACAATATCAAATTTTAACAGAAAGGTCACGAACAGTGACGATCTTTTTTTTCGAAGTCATAATAACACAAAATTAATGTCGTGAGGTGGTGCGGAATATTGTCTAAGTTGGTCTGGCACTTAACAGGTCTTTGTACTAGGTACGCAATCGGCTTCGATGAAATGTATTCCTATCCCGTCTCAAGCCAACGATCTTTGCAAGAGAACTACGCAACCATGCAACCAACTCATTTGCAAAAGTGGTCAAATAAAGGAACTAAATATTTTCTCCAAGTGGCCGTCAGCTTAGTTCAGAAAATACGATTGTAGTTCAACTGAGAATGTTGGCCTGTACAGTACTACTAGATATTCTGTGCTGTAAGTCTAAATGCGTGTAGTGGTCAGTGTACCCGGGCGGTGCGAGGCGGGGAGCGTGCATTAAAGTTTTACAATGCCATTAACGGTCTCGACGGTGAACGAACGTATCAGCGCCTTCTGTAACTCTATTCTCGCACGCTCAAGATTATATCGGTCACTCTCAATTTCGTGGCACTTTTAACTTGAGAGATGGTGGCGCAAGTAATCTTCCGCACGCGAAGATATATAATACGCTCGCTTTAAAAAACAACAACCAACTTCAATTTCGACTCCTTAAATGACATATTCACATTTTTCTGTTATTTTGATTTATTCCTGTAATTTTGATTTCAAAACCTAACGTGAAATATCGCCAGTAAGTAAGTTGGGTACACATCCGAATGTACTTAACCCGCTACAGGTGACGTGAGCTTTAGTGAGCCCGGTCTGACGCACCGGGAATTTTAAGCTAAGAGTTTTCAGATTATTTTCAGAACATGCTAAGTTTGATTAATTCGATTTTATTATTATGTGTTTTTAAAATAACAAAACATAGGTATTACATAAAGGACAGCACGCTTATTACATCTATGTAATAAACTTAAGATCTCTAAAATTGTGTGTGTTTTATACGTACATTTTCTAACTTCAAAACTTTTAGTAATATTATTTTTTACCGACTAACTAAGCTTTGGTCGCTTTTACAGCACTAGGAACATTAATAAAATGAACAAAAAAGGTATTCTCTAACAAAAAAGATTACCATAGTACAAATAATATTATGACCATATTACTAACGTAAACGCGGGTGACTCCGGTCTCACTGGGTTGACACTGCAGAAGAGGCTATCAATGGAGGCAGTAAAAAAAACAGCTATTCACAATCACAACTCTATTCGATGGCGGATTAAAAAGTAATATTATTATTCAATTTTCTCGAACAACCCGGTCTCTCAGACATGTACGTGACCAACCGCGGGTCAAGCATTTGAATGTACTCTAGACTTTCATTGATAATGATATGGTTTTTGCTGAGTAAGTTACATAAGTAGAATGGGTTGTAGATGGCATTTATTTTATTTTTATTATTAACGGGAAAAAACTAAAGTGGAACAAGCTTTTATCCATTTACCAATAAATTTGGAAACAAAAATTATTGGGTGCTTACCTACTCTTAAAAATAAATACACATTATATTTCCGACCTAATTAGCAATATTCGCCATTTTATCATTAAGAGCATTTGCTTTGATCTTCGATTCATGCTTCATTGCGTCTCTTTCATCACATATTTCGCGTTATTTGATTCTGAATTGATGTTTTTACATCAAAGCCGTCTTTCACAGTACAGTGCGACACGGCTTAACATAAATGTGACCAAAAATTCAACAACTGCCGCCGTTTAGTTTTCTCATGATAAGGTATATTATAAAGTAGGAGAGACTAGAGACAAACGCACTATATGACAGCGCCCTATCAGTAGTAGGTTTACTCTATAATTTAATGCAATCAAGCTTTTCGTCGCCACGGGAACCGCGGGGCACGCGCTTATAGTTTAAGCTATCGTTGCTAACTATCGTTAAATCAAAGTCCGGCGACGCTGTAGAGCAATGATATTATATGTTCTGTAGAGGCCATGTGAGGCCGACAGCAAAAATCATTTTAAAAAAAAGGAAAAAAGCATAATTATGCTTTTTTTTTCGTCGGACTGACGACGCGACGCCCCGCACGCCGCCACCGCCGCCGCATGGCAAACCGTACTAAATGCGTCGTATATAATAGTAGGTATACGTAGCGCGAATACCAGCCGCGCTTACCGCCAGCGCCGCGCCGGCGATAAGCGTGACTATGCAACCAACCTGAATTCAAAAGGAGAGAGAACACAGAGAGTGAAAGGGGCTTATATTAGGAATCAAACAATTTGTTTAAAAATATTAAATTTGGTAGACGAGACAACTGTAATTATTTTACGAGGAGAAAAGAATTAAGCAAAATTATTCGTTTTAAAATGTTATATATATATCACTTGAATAATGTTATATATTATCCAAGTGATTTTGTATGTGCTCCATGATCAACCAATAAATATGTAGGGCTACGCGTCTCGGTATTGCTAATCGGAAAGGGGGTGATACTCGTAGTTCTACCTTTACAGATTTTTCGCGGTAGCAGGGTTTGCCCCATAGTAACAGTTGTTTACAATGTTGAGTGCAATAACCTCCTTTCACATACTAATAATATGTGTAACCCTGTACAATCTATTCTACGAGTAAATTGATCAAAATTTGTTTTCGCGCATTATAATTCTCGATAGCAGGTATAATATTAACGTCACAAAAAATACATTATGAATAGAAGACATTTTATTTAGAAACTACTCTTATCTCCACTGTCTAGTCATCATCATCAGCCGACGATGTATCGTCGATGATCAGTAGACGTCCACTGCTGGACGATGGCCTCCCCCTTAATAGCTAAAGCTTAATAGGGGTGGCATAATCTCCACGCTTGGCAGGCGGCTTGGGGATCTCAGACTGCTCCCCAAGTTAACCGATAGGACGCTGCTGCCCGTCCTCCGATGGTTCTGGATGCAGTTTTAAGACATATCCAAGCTCATGTCTAGTACTCATATAATTATTATTTTAGGATTGTTATTTTCATTACTTTCTACTATGTTATCTCCATAAAACAATACTTATTTTATTATGAAAACTGACGTGGTTTTGACACATTTTTGTTTTATTTATACGGGAATACTCACGTTTCATGAAATCAGATACTCCGACTATAGTTTCGATCACATCCGGTGATCTTTTTCAAAGAGTGAAAACAGAGCCCGACGCGCGAGCGGCTGCGTCCTGCTTAGCACTAAACCAAACTACAGTCGGAGTCAGCGACAGTGATAATGGAATGGAAGGGCCTAGCGCTTGCAAATCGTTCAAAAAACAAGCCAACACAATCAAGCATACCTAGCTAAAAGTACGCATATTACATTTGCCAGAAACTAGAGATAGCGAATCTAATTACTGCATGACAAAAACAGAACACATTTACATGTATTAGAAGTTTGTATTGTCGTATCGTACGGCTCACATGCCGCAAAGACAGAGTATGACTGACGCGAGAGGAGAGCGCTCAACATATAGTCTTCAAAATCCGTGCGCTTATTTCTCGTCCTATTCCTTTTATCATTTTCACTGGTCGGAGTATCCGATTTAATTAAATGTGAGTATAAATAAAACGAAAATACAATACTTATTTTATATGTAGCCTGGAAAATTCTATAAGTATTTGAGTCTGTAAAAGTTGTCAGCTCTACCTGTGAGTGCCCTCATAACCCTCCACCCACATTGATGGTGAGCCGCGACGCATCGTACCTACAAATATATGAGAAGACGTAATTTTTTTACGATGACCAGTGAAGCTGCGGATGAAGTTTTGATGGTCGATTGTGACTGCAGCTTTATGAGTTGGAATTAAGTACGGAGCGGGCGGTTAATGCGGGAAACGACAGTAAACCGATGGAAGTATTGTTCTTCAGATAAAAATGTACTTCGCTGGTTTGTGGCTGGAATTTTATGCTGTTAGCGTTTTTATTGGAGCTCGGAGATCGAATGTGGCTCCGAAATGGATGATGATAGATGATCTTAGCTGATATCAAGACCCACACAGATATCATTCATTGAAGTAGGCGTAACATTGTTTCGAAGTTTCGGATGCTTTAGGGCAAGCTCTACCTGTCACCTTTACCTTTTTTCTATCGTAGACCGCATCTTCGCTAAGGGCTCTATATTCCCAAGTTGCCCCCCGCAAAATCGTGTTATTTTGTCAAATTACTATATTTAAAGCCAATAAATATATAATGTTACACTCGAATATCCGTCTTAGTAACTTTTCCGGTTGAAAACACGATTAATTATACTTTTCTCGATAGAAAAAAATACCGAAACAGTCCTATTTTTAAACTTTGATATTATATGTCATAATTAGAGCACATAGTCACATAAAAAAAATGTTTTAATAGATATTAGTATTTTGGAGAACATTTTACGATTGAAAAGTTATTAAGTTTGATACTTTTCGTAATCTGACAAAAACTTCAAAAATCGAAGATTGACACGGACGAATCTGCGTAACCGCCATATTTTTGTTCCGCTAAATGTGACCCTACCTGATACAGCTTTAGTCTAATGATCGAACTCATTAAAAATGTGTTTGAAACGTGGAATATCCTGGCCTTTTAATGCAAACCCATCAGGTAATAAAAAAAATGGGCGAGATCTATATGAACTATTTTGAACTCTATTTTCATCATACTCTTCAGCAAACATGAGCCAAAAACCATAGGTAGTAAACCTCACGCTAGAGATGATTATCTCATTCTTGTCATTCTCAGTCACTGCCATTATTCAAGTTGCTGGTCGTTTTATGTATGAGATACCTAAGGGAGATACGAAAGCGAACAAACGCTCTATTTGTATCGTTCATGCGATTGAAAACTCTATAGGCAGTGTTCACTCGTTCCGTATTGCTTACTCGTCTGGTAATGTTCATTCACTCGTTCTTCAATATTCACTCGCTTCCTCTGTGTAGAATGGCCACAATTTTTAAATTTATATTTGTTTTGATGCACTTGTATGGTTTTTTTTTTTTAGTTTTTTATTAGTTCTTCGGACTGCGGGTCCATGCCTTTTGTCAACTTTAACATTTTTTATAAACTAAATTTTACACTTAATAACTTAAAAGCTGAAGGCTTTACAAAAAGAATTTACCAAAGGAACCTAACTAAGTATTACTAATTATTGCTAGAATTGCGTGTATACTCCGAGCAGTCCAGCTCCCGCAAGCAGCACCCGTTCACGAGTTGACGCATGTGCCAGCCATCGCTCTCCTCAACCATATTGGAGGGAAGAGGGCGACCCGACACACGACGCCGCCGCAAGAAGAAGCTTTTTAGTGAGCGTGAGTGCTCCGGGTATACACGCAATGCCTACAACAGTACGATTACATTAATTATACTATACTGTTTTACTCTAGTTTTTCTTCCTTTTGTCAATTAAAGCAATCACCAGTAGAGCCAGTCTTTGCTTGACTCTATCAGTGGTCACTTTAATATCGTCTGCACGGAAAAAAATGATTTTGCTATGGTTGCTAAACCCGCTTTGCTGCCGATTCATTTGCTGCAACATAAAATATCTTAGTAACATTAGCAAAGCGTTGTTAACTACAACTAATAGCACTTATCCACTTTTGAAAATGAAATTTAGCTAAAGGATTTACAAACAATTTGCAATTTTTGCTAATTGTTTAACTGTAATTGCAATTTTTTTTATCTTTAACAGCAAAATACATTTAAAGGTTCCCAGTGACAGTCACTGCAAAGAATTTTTACTATAATTCATAAATGTTTCGCTGTTATTGACAATAAAACTTGCATTTTGCAACAAAAAGTGTCTTTGTCACAAGTGATAATAAGTTTTACTAGCATTAATAATAATTTCTATTATTATGTAGATAATTTCAATAATTTCTTTCGATGTAACATCATACATTTTTAACAACATTTTTACAAATGCTTAAAGAAAATAATTGTCAATGTTGCCAAAACACTTTATGAATCTTTGCAAACTACCTAGGCCACTACATACAATACAATATTATCGATACTACTAAAGTATAATTATATAAAGTACTTAATAATTTTTCGTTGCTGTACCTACCAATTTTTTTGGGTAGTGCAGCAAAATACATTTTGTTGCAACTGCTCAAACAAAATTGTTTCACGTTGCCAGAAACTTTATCAACCTTTGCCAATTACCTTAGCCACTACATACAATAGAATATTATCTATACTAGCAAAGTATGGTTATATGAAGTACCTAATAAGTTTTTGTTACTGTACAAATTTTTTGGGTACTGCACCAACATAAATTTTGTTGGGACTGCTAAAACAAAATTGTTTTACGTTGCCAATAGTTTTAACAACCTTTGCAAATTACCTTAGCCACTACATACAATAGAATATTATCGATACTAGCAAAGTATGGTTATATGAAGTACCTAATAAGTTTTTGTTACTGTACAATTTTTTTGGGTACTGTAGCAAAATACATTTTGTTCCAACTGCTCAAACAAAATTGTTTCACGTTGCCAGAAACTTTATCAACCTTTGCCAATTACCTTAGCCACTACATACAATAGAATATTATCGATACTAGCAAAGTATGGTTATATGAAGTACCTAATAAGTTTTTGTTACTGTACTAATTTTTTTGGGTACTGCAGCAAATTAAACTTTGTTGCAAGTCCCAAAACAAAATTGTTTTACGTTGCCAATAGTTTTATCAACCTTTGCAAATTACCTTAGCCACTACATACAATAGAATATTTTCGATACTAGCATAGCATGATTAAATAAAGTAACTAATCACTTTTTGTTGCTGTACTAATTTTTTTGGGTACTGCAGCAAAATCAATTTTGTTGAACCGCTATAAACAAAATTTGGTGTATTTTGCCAAAAACTTTATCAACCTTTGTACAGGCATGTGAGATTTTGGGCTAGTTCTTATTGTACCACTAAGCCACCTGGGCTGGAAAATGTCCTAAACCTTTACTTTAGCCACTACAAAATATTAGCGCAATGCACTACATACAATAGAATATTTTCTACAACTTCTGGTAGCCCAGACAGGTAGTCGAAGAAAAGGGCCTAACCCCGAAAAAACTCTAGACCAAAATTTCATTGCACCAACCTTTAGGTGGGATCACTGGGAGCGTAAATTCAAAATCGCGATAAAATTCGAGCCCAGCGGCTTGGTAATCGCCGAATGCTCACCGCCGCGCCCATACCCCTTCTGGGGTGCCAGGGCAAGTCTGACCCCACTCCCGGCGACGGCCAAGCCGAGGTTCGTACCGTCTGAGGTGCCCTTGAGCTAGTCGCCTTTAACCTAAACCTAGGCCGAGCGCCATTTGCGCTTGCCTAAAGTCCGGTGACGCTGTAGAGGCCATCTGAGGCCAACAGCATCAGTCATTCATAAAAAAAAAAAAACCGCCGCGCCGTTAACCGAAAGGTTAACGGTTAAAAACCTACCTACGCGGCTGTCCGTCCCGCGGTGGTTATGGATTCAGTTTTAGGACAAACCCAGGTCCATAATATTATTACCTCTACCCTAATTATATAAATTACTAGAAGAGGTCCCCAGCGACTACCGCGTGCGGAAGAAATTCGGTCCGCTCCCAAATACTCGTATCTTATACTGCTCGGCTATTAACTAATTATTTACCTCTCCATATTCACCAGTTTAATAATAAGTACACCCCATGACGCATGAACCTAGAAAAAAAGTCGGACAGATTCTCGCTAACAACATACTGTGTCACTCAGAGTCGGCCAGTTTACTGTACGTACAGGCCGGCACGCACACATTCACGCAAGAATCAGCCATTACGCGGGCAAACGCAACAAAGTCGGCACGGCTACGCTGCGAAAAAATGTGAATGTCTTGTGTGGTAAAGTAGTGTAAAAACCGTAGTAACCAAAATAAAAAAAAACAGGAATCACGTTTCATAGGTAAATGAATAATTCAATCACTTAGTTCCCGATTTTATACATTAAAACCAATATTCATGCGACAGAACAAAATAATTCGTCAGAATACCAGTGTTACCAATATTCATTTGTACAAATTACCCGAAATATATGGGTGTTCTGACACTTCTGCCTACCCCTTCGGGGATACACAGACATGATGATATGACCTGAAATAATGGGACTTTTTAAATTAATTCTATAGTTATCATTTAAAAAAACTGTCCAAGTGAGAGTCGGACTCGCGTGCCGAGGGTTCCGTAACAAAAAATGATGGGGTTTCAGTTCGGGATTAGAAATTCACTGCAAACAAGACAACATTACGCGATATTCACAGGCGGTCACCCATTCAAGTACATTTTGCCACCATTAACCTTTTAAAATAGTACGGTATTTACTGCCTACATGACGCAAAAATCGCTGAACGGATTATGATGGGATTTTTATAGGTTGATACCTAGGGTTATGGGTATGGGTATACAATAGGGTCATACTCCAACTTAAAATCTAAGCCATGTTTAATCTAATTCCGATGGGTAGAACCGGAGATACAGCTTGACCTCTTGATACTTTTTTTATTTAGAGCTTCCATACTTTAGGGAGGTAATTTAAAATGGTTGCCTTATTGTAGTTCAAGTGAACGAAATTGCGGCCAAAATTTAGTTTCAATAAACTTGTCTGCCGACCTGTATTTGTCTAGATAATACAAGGTTATTTTTTTGGGAATTATGGCAACCCTAAATTCATTCACACATAGATAGCCGCCGCCATTACGGTGACACAGTGTTGTCTGTGCGGGAGTTCCGTCCGACTTTTTTTATAGGTTCATGCCCCTACGCATCAAGACGAATACACCCTCCAAATTGCAAGTATGTACGACCAGCTGTTTAGGCTGTGCACCAGTCAGCCAGTCAATCAATCAGTCAGTCGTTAAGTCGGGACAGAGATTCTTATAGCAATAGATTAAGTACTATGTATTATCACTTTCCAAGGGTTTGATGGGTTCACTTGATAACTAGGAACCTACCTCTATAGGTAACCAAATACCTATAACAATCTCGGACATAGATAAGGTAGTTGCATCTTAACAGTAGGTGGGTAAGGTACCTTAGGTAATAGGTCGAGGTAGGGGTACCTACCCCGCTTACCCTACGCTTATCTAAGCTAAGCGACAATGATAAAATTAGATCGAATCTCTCTATTTTCCGGCAAATGTTAAATGCATAAGTACTTTTAGCTAGGTATGCTTGATTGTGTTGACTTGTTATTTTTGAACGATTTGCAAGCGCTGGGCCCGTACATTCCATTATCACCGTCGCTGGAGGTAAGTACCTACATTATTACGATGAGCCAGCCGACGCTCCTCTTTTACTCGCAAAAAATTGCAAGTTAAGTAAAATATGTACCTATTAATCTAAAACTAAAGTAGGTACCCGAAATGATTAGCTGCTGTAGCAAAAATCATCTTTGTTACATTGCCAAACAATGAATTAGCTGCTACAGCTAATCTTTTTGACGTTTTTAACCTAAGTTTTTAAAGGCCTACGCTTTTTGGCGGGAGAGAATGGGCCAGGCAAGAGGAAAGTTGCCAGATGCTAAAGAAATTGATCTGACTTGGATGAGCTAAAAAGGTGTTCGGAGCAATTTTACAAATACTTTATCTTGTCCCGTTTATTTTTAATTGAAAAAGTTAATTCCAATACTCTGAAACCATAATCCGTTAAATTAACAATGCCATCTTGACAACATCGTGTCATTTCTGCCTTTATTTATTTTTGTGAATGATAGATAGATAGATAAACTCTTTATTGTACACACCAAAAAAATAATAAAAAATTTAATTCACTCATTTATTTTGCTGAATGCAGAATAAATGAGCTTAGATTCAAACTCAACGAAATTGGCGGAGTAATGGCGCAACAGACATACAGTTGAATAGAGAACCTCTTCTTTTTCAAGTCGGTTGATTAAATCTGATAATTAAAAAAAATTAGGAGATGTTCGGTTCAGATTCAGACTTTATTGTTTTATTTTGTTGTTTAATCTTTTTTAATCAGTATATCCATGTAAATATTTTGAATAACAATAATATTCTTATAGTAATATAATGTCGTTTTTCCAATAAATAGTGATTTGTACGACAAATTGTTGTTTTACAAACAAATAGTACACCGTATTTTTCCTAGTGCAGTTACCGTAATTTCTTAGAATCTACCGTTTTTTTTACAAGGAATCACCGTAAACCTAAATTCTGGCATGGCAACACTGCGCGTACCGCACGCTACCGACCGCGACTCGGTGCCCGAGTGTGGTGCCCGCGCTATCACTAGAGTCCTAGATCTCTAGTGTACTGTCTGCAAACTCTTACCCACGTTCAAATTATTTTCATTTGTGTGATTACAATAAACTTTTAAGTGAAGACCCTGACTACCTATCGTGTTTACCTTCAAACTACATCTGGTGGGAACTAAAACCGCGAACTCGCGACTCCCATCCCGATAAATGGCTGCCCAACAGTGTTTTTTAGTTTGCGACGGACTGTAAGTACATGAATAAGACTATGGTAGTGACAAGAAGCCGTTCGGCCAGTGGTAACCGGGTTGGTGGCGACGACAACGCCGTCCGTGGTCTCAGCCTCCTCCACACCGAGCAGGCCACGGTCTGGTGGCTGGGCTTGAAGAGTTCAGTATCTTCGTGGAGCGACGCCGTGATCGCGCTGAAAGGCGCCTTCGGAGGCCGACGACCGCCGCACCGTATAAACCTCGTGGTGTTCCGACGATGCCAGGAGCAGGGTGAACGGACCGAACGCTTCGTCACCGGAGCGTGCGGCCCTCCAAGCGAGGATACCCGCCGGAGACCTCTCTGACAAGGTTCAGATCAACATGCTCTACGGCCTCCTTCACAACCGAGTCTGCGAGAGGATGCACCGTGACGAGGTCGACTCGTTCGACATGCTGCTGCGCCAAGCGCGTCATATCGAGGACGCGATCGATGAGTCAAAACCAGTTCTATCGCTGCGAGCCGCCAGCTCCGGCCGAGCACGTCAACTGGCCGCCGCCGCCGGCCCCGGCGCGGCGCAGAGGACGCCGGCCGCGACCCCGCCAGCCGTGCCGACGCGGCCAGGTACCCCAAATGTAATGCATCCTCAGGTAGGAAACAATGTCATCAGTGCAGTTATTGTCATAAATTTTGACACGAACAACCACGTTGCCGTAAGTTAGAAAAACAATCCGAACAATCTGTTTATTCCGTGAAATCTAGTAACGAAGTTAAAAATAAATTGCCTAGGTACTTTGCCTACATTGAATAGTGATGCATGCACTAATTATTCCAAACCGACCGATCAACAGACCCAAATGTCAGCAAAATTATAATTTTACACCCTACGGGTCATTGAACTCGTCGCAAAATCGCGCTAAAGTAAAATGTAATAAATAAATATCGGAGGACATTTTTTCACACAAAGTAAAACGCACCCTAGTTCTTCCCTGCGAGAAACTAGCGCTATTACTGCATGCAACACTAGACGTGTTTTTTTCAATCATTCTGTTTAGGTATAATAATAACAATTTTACATTGTCATAAGATGTGTTTACAGAATGCTAATAATGGTAATCAACATCCTAGATATTATGTCCGAATAGGTATGTCGAATTGAGATCTTAACCCCTCGACTGCCACAATGGGGTATCTTAACCCATCACGTGCCAGTACGCAAAATTCCCACCATATTTTTCCCAGTACGGAAAATGTTAACACTTTGCACTGCAGACACGACAACATTAAATGTTAACCCTTCACCTGCCAATACAAAAAATAACGACCAACTTTTTTTTTACATTTTCTTTACTGATGATTGTGGGTATAATGAAAATGTAAATTGCGTCGACCAACAACAAGTGTGTAATTGTAAAATTTCAAAAAGTGTTGACGCCCAACAACTAAAAGTATGTAACTGCAAAATTTCAAAAAACGCTAACGACCATATAATGCAAAATGTTTGTAACGACGAATTTTCTAAAAATGTCGATGGTCGTATACAAAAAGGAAATAACTCAAATTTTTCGGAAAATGAGAATGTGTTAAATGTAATGCGTGATAAATGTATAATGTTGTAGTGGGGATAATAACGACGCTGCGGAACCCTCCATTGGCCGGGATGTGCGACCAATTTTTTATATAAATATTTTGGAGTTCAACGGTACCGCGTTAGTTGACACTACGCTGTATGCTCTCCTTCGACAACGTAATCATCCTCTCCGCGTTTCCTCTCAGAGAGTTAAACTGGCTGACGGTGTGGTACGTGTGTGGTACATAGGATGGACGTTTTAACCACCACACTTGAGGCGCCTAGAGACGACAGTTATTGAGACTCCATTCGTAATTTTTCCGGATTATACAAACAACTAGACCTTATTAGGTATCGATTTTATAACTGCCGCTGGAGTACTGGTAGTAGTCATCGACTTCAACAAAGAGGTTTGGTACTTCAGTGATGATAATACGGTAAAGTATAACCTGTGCTTTGAGCCTATATCGCGTAGCGTGTCCTGTGCTTCTACTAATGTTCTCAAGGATGATGAAAGCACTCTCCTTTCTTCAACCGAGCGACAGTCGCTCGCTTCCGTCCTCTCCAGGCATGCGCACGTCAAAGCAGGGGGAGGTCCAACTCCGTTTGCGGATCATCGTATTGAAACAGGTAAGCATCCACCAAGTTCAACCTCCATCTCAACAGGATCTCAAGTGCTTTTTTGCGAGAGAAAGTGTCAAATACCTCGGTTACGTTATAACACAAGAAGGTGTTTCCGCCGACCCAGGGAAGGTGAGTGCTGTACTCGAGATGAATGAACTAGGGAACTTAAAACACCTGCAAACCTGTTCTTGGTTCAGGAAGTTTATACCTAACTTCTCAAAAGTTGCCGAGCCTCTAACAAGGTTGACCAGAAAGAACCAAGTCTGGAAATGGGGCTCAGAGCAATCTCAAGCATTCATCGAGCTGCGTCGTGCGTGATTCATTGAGCGTCTCCTGACCACAGCTCCAATAATGGTACAGGCTGGTTTTAGACGTTCCTTCATCCTGCGTACAGACGCAAGTAACTACGTCTTATGCGCGGTTTTATTACAGGGCGACGGTATTCAGGAAAGGCCGATCGAATAGGCTAGCCGACTCCTCAATTCAGCTGACCGGGACTACTCGACGACAGAGCGAGAAGCCCTTGCTGTAGTGTGGGCGGTAGAGCGGTTCTAACCTTACCTAGACAGCCACCCAGTCATTATAGGCAGTGATCACCAACCTTTTCGTTGGTTGCTGTTACTGAAGTCACCAACAGGTAGGTTAGTTCGTTGAGCTCTTAAGCTCGCAAGCCTTTGACATCCAATTCCAATATACACCAGGGAAAGCCAACGTCGTGGCGAATACGCTTAGCAGACCGGTATGCTCTGAAGAATCTCGCGAGGACTGTTGCGTCTGTTCGGGTATCTGCGATTTACCCACGAAGTTGCCCAGCCAGATACGCGAAGAGCAGATGTTGGACCCTGAAGTGGAAAAGGTGATCAAAGAGCTTGGAGGACTGAGAAATTGCAGCGCAAAGGTAGGTAGAGAGAGGCTATCTCATGGACCAGGGCGTATTATACCGGTTCAATCCAGACTCTGAGAACGAATCCCCACAACTAGTCATCCCTGTTACTCAAGTTCCATCTGTCCTGAAAGAGCTACACGACTCACCGACCGCCTGCCATCCAGGTATAGATAGAACTTACCAAAAGGTTGCACAGGTGTATTATTTCACAATTGACAAGGATGCGGAGAATAATCAACGATTATGTCAAAGCCTGCATTCACTACCAAACATACAAAGCATCCATGTGCAGGTAAGTTACCGGCGTATTTATCCTTCGGCAGAAATATGCGGTCGCCTACAGAGGTCCAGCATGACCTTTGTGCTATTTTGAAAGAAAACTTTGCCCATATATTTCCCTTATCTCAAGCACTTCCTGAAGTCATTAGCAGCTGTTCGAGAATCGTGGCAATCCAGCAGGACAAAACAAAGCAGAACGCCGATACTTCACGCCGACAATATGACGATTTCCAGGTAGGCAAATTAATTTTGTTTAAGTCCCACCTGCTGAGCAAAGGTTCGAAGAATCTCACCGATATTTTTTTTCCACGAGGCGATGGGCCATGCTGTACGTATCGTAAAAAAGGTAAGCCCCACAACTTACGAAATCGCAAATATCGAGCAACCTGATATTATAGGAAAATAGCACACCAAAGATATCACCCAGTACACAAGCGACTCTTTGCCAAACCCAGTTATTCCTAAGAGGAAACGCGGACGTCCAGCCAAAGCTGATGGGGTCCTAGTCCAGGAGCGGGGGCGTTCTCCAGGACTAGAGGGGGAGTATATAGCAACCCAAAGTCCTAATCCGCATGCCCGCCGGCCGGTGCGAGCGTCCCGCAGCTGTCTTCTCCCTAGGTTCTGTACTGCATAGCGCTAGCTCACTCGCACACCTTCCGGAATATTCCGTAACGTCGCCCGCGCCGCGAGCCGAAACGCCGCAAGCGCCGCGCCGCACGAAAGTTGATTTGTTGAGTTGCTTCTCTCCCGACCGCGAGATACGCGTACCACACGCTACCGCGACTCGGTGCCCGAGTGTGCCCGCGCTATCACCTAGAGTCCTTAGATCTTTAGTGTACTGTCTGCAAACTCTTACCCACGTTCACATTATTTTCATTTGTGTGATTTCAATAAACTTTTAACTGAATACTATCGTGTTTTCCTTCAAACTACACCAGGTGGGAATTAAAACCGGGAATACGCGACTCCCATCCCGATAAAATTTAATAATCCGACTATCACTATTAACAGATTTCGATTTTTCATTATTATGTTGCCGTTTTCTTGTGCCAAGTTTCATTAGCCAGTCACTAGCTGCGCCTTTTACATACGAACGTTGTAGGCTGTTTCCTGCATGTATAATGACACTAAATGTATAGTTGAATTAAAATTAAATATAATTTGACAAGTTGTTTTTAATTAAATGTATAAGTATACAACGTGTAGCAAAAAGATGTGATAATAATGTATAAACATAGGCTATAGGCTTAAAACTTTTAGCTGGGGCAACAAACAGTACACTGCATCAGCTAAACTACTACCGAGTACAACTAAAGCTATATGAAAGCATAGCAAATTATATTAGCTGTCTCACATAAAAGTTGTTACAAGGCGTAACTAAAACTTTTAGCTGGGACAACAAACACAATATAGAAGAGCATCAGGTAAACGACTTACCTAGTACAGCTAAGATGATATGAAAGGATAGCAAATTACGACTTACCTAGTACAGCTAAGATGATATGAAAGGATAGCAAATTACGACTTACCTAGTACAGCTAAGATGATATGAAAGGATAGCAAATTACGACTTACCTAGTACAGCTAAGATGATATGAAAGCATAGCAAATTATCTTGGCAGCTACTAATAAATAACATCAACATTGCTTCAAATTACATTAGCTGTCACACACAAATTTGTTACAAGCCGTCACTAAGAATTTTAGCTGGGACATCAAACACAATACAGACCTTCAGGTAAACTACTTACCTAGTTCAACTAAGATTCTATGAAAGAATAGCAAATTATATTAGCTGTCTCACGTAAAGTTGTTACAAGGCGTAACTAAAACTTTTAGCTGGGGCTTCAAACACAGCACAGAGCATCAGGTAACCAACTTACATAGTACAACTAAGCTTATATGCAAGAATAGCAAATTATATTAGCTGTCTCACATAAAGTTGTTACAAGGCGTAACTAAAACTTTTAGCTGGGGCATCAAACACAGTACAGAGCATCAGGTAACCAACTTACATAGTACAACTAAGATGATATGAAAGCATAGCAAATTATCTTCGCTCCTACTAATAAATCTTATCAGCGCTGCTTCAAATTAAATTAGCTGTCTCACAGGAAGTTGTTAAATGATGTAACTAAAAGTTTTAGCTGAGATAACTAATGCAAATCACAACATTAGCTAAACCGCTCGTCAAAAACAGCTACGATATTATGCAAAAATAGCAAATAACTTGGCTGCGGCCCCTAATTATGTTACTCGTTTCTTATATGGTTATTATGTGACACAACGAACTACGTTAGCTATCCTACATAAAGATATTTTATCTTGTAACTAAAATAATTTGCATTTATGTTATACAAACTTTGCTACCATAAATAATTTCTTAGTGAACACAACTAACAGTTTTTACTGTTACAGCTAATTATAGCAAATAAAATTAGCAGTGACAGCTAAATATCGCTAAAATTATTAGCCGATGCAACTAATTTATAGCTAAAATATTTCGCTATCTTAGCTAAATTCCGCCAGCTAAAAACGATTAGCTGTTGTTTCTAAACACTTAGCTGTCCCTATAGTTCGTAAGACTTTTTGCTACTACACCTAAAATTTAGTTACCACAGCTAATTTTTTCTTTCCGTGTGATTACTTATTTTTCGTCCTCCCGGCCCAGGGCCTCCACTTGTATGTATTTATACCTGTTATGTACTGCTGGCAAAATTTGGTATAATCATTAAGAATACTAAGTTCAATAACTTCAATAATATTCAATTATAAATAACTTATTAATCTTAACTGATGAACCAATGTTATTGAACAAACACGCACGACCTTTAAACGCCTCGGCAGCCTACCCTCATTTTTCACTAAAACAATACACCTTTAGCCCTGTATTCACAGTTAATAAACCTTTTATTTGCTTTGTGACCTCATTCCTCTATTGTTAAGAACGTCTAAAACAATATACCTAGATCAAGCTCAAGACTTTTAACGCAACATCAAACGCTTACATTCATAACTAACTTAATCATCAAGATTTTCCCATTCATACCCGTCATATACCAACTCGTATATTAAATTGTAATCATTGCTACATAGTGTGGCTAAACATGGCATCTCGGGAAACCTTCTTGGTATATTAACAAAGATCCCAAAGGATAATGTATGGTAATATATACTGGGATATATTTGCCCTTGGAAGTAATTGCTACATAACTTAGGTAAATTACGCAAGATAACGGCACGTACGAAATAATATGAAAAGTAGCTTTTGCTCGGCTTGGAGCAATATCAACGTTGCTTATTATTATAAGTGCAACAGTGTTAATTAGTTAGTAATGTTTTAGAGGATGTCGATAGATATAATGTACGTTATATTATAAGCCATAGAATCCATAGTCGAGGAACCAGTAGACAGGTTGTCTTTTCACATATGGATATCTGCAATACTAGAGACACCACAGACGCGCTGCCGTACTTTTGAGCCTAACTTTAACTTGCTTAGCTTTTACTTTTATATCAATACGCTTTTTGAAGAATCCAATATTAAAACTGATGTGCATAATAGGTGTTTTAAAGTGTGGCCTTTGATAAATTATATGTCTAGATAGACTGATGGATCCTAAATGCGTCGAAAAAAATAGCGGTTAACTGTTAGCCTCTTATGCAGGCACACTATAACAACGACAATGGTGCAATGAGAGTGTAAGACATGGCTGTCACGCACACTAGTATAATAATTTTGGCCTGTCATTTTTCGTTCATAAACAGTACGAGACTTTATCTAGACATATTATATTATTTATCAAAGAGTGTGGCACTGATCTAAATTAACAAGTATAGTTTTTTTAAGAAAAATATTTACAACATTTGAGTCTATGGCACTCTGTTTTCCTTTTGATAAATTACACAATATACCGCCGTAGTGATGCCAGAACTATGTATTACTTATAGGATTCCCATACCGCCAGAGGAAAAAAATATTTTTATAATTTCGGTTCTTTGTTTTTATAGTCACTTTTATACTTATTTATATACTTGCATTTTTATACTTGCACAGCTTTTTATGATGGTTATCAAGTAAATACCTGCCAACGTGTACAGTAATGTTAAATCACATCATAATTGGCGTGGGATTTATACTTTCACTACAAATCAAACTTGAGCGTCACCGTATCAAAATAGATATTCAGTATACAACGTAGTATACGCATCTGTATTAGAGTAATTCGGGCAACGGACCGGCTAACAAGGTGTATTGCAATTTGATTCAGCCGTATAATCACTGAAACAATCGGCTAAATGCACAGCGGGGCCGCTGAGCAACCGGCTGTTAGTAGATACCACTGTGTTGATATTAACATTATTGTACATGTTTTATTGGTTCTCAATAGAGAGCAAAAAGTTTTGATATCCATGGTAAAAGTACACTATGTTTGTAGGTGTTGTTGGTAATTTAAGACCTAATTTATATCACATCACATCATCAGCCAGAACCAGAAGGCGTCCACTGCTGGACGAAGGCTCCCCCTTAAATTATAACACCAAACCAATTATACAATTATATACGTTTGTCTCAGAACTACAGTAAAAAAAAACTAAATCTTCCTAAAATATGCCTAAGAGGCTAGCTAAACTATAAGCAGACTCGAAACTAAACACCCTGATATCGATTAGACAAGCCCCGACCAAAACAGAGATCCAATAGGAAATTGGATCTCCATATGACATCAGTATTGACTGTCACAAACAGCAGGAAACGAAGCATTGTGCCGCCGGCTACGGTCGGCTGCACACGCATTCAGGGAGCTTGTTTGCCTTTGACCGTGGCGAACGATCGAGATTCCACGGCCAGATATATGACGTATCTCTGTCTGGAAACACGAATTACTCAAGAGAACAGACATGCTTGGGTGGGGGGTAATTTGGCACAAGATTTTCAGTTCATTTAACTACACCAAGAGCACGCAACACATTGTTGTTGGTACAGATTATTCAATTCAAATTTCAAATTCTTTTTATTTAAAAAGATAACACTGGATTCATTTTTGTTAGTACACATGGTACACATAAAGAAAACAAGCTTATAAACTAGTAATAGTAATATTCTAATAATAAATGAGCGGGTAAATTAATGAGTCATGTACTTAGGAGGAATCATAGTCCTCATGAGATGCCTCAGTACAGGAGCTCTCGGGTCGTCGGCTATGAGTTTCAGGATGCTATTGCTACTCCCTCGAAGCCTCTTCACCAGTGATGCTACTTTCTTCCTCATGACAGCATGGAAGCCATCAGTTTGGGTTTGAGCAAACATACTGGAAGCACTGCAGAAACGAGGGAGTTTCAGCATCATCCTGAAAACATTATTGTACTGGACGCGCAGAGCATTTAACGATCCCCGCGAACAGCTGAACCACAGACCTCCCGTGTACAAGCCCTGACAGAAAGCTTTGAAAGCGTTATTTTAACCTGCTTAGTACAACAGGCAAATCTACGAGCCAGCATATTCCCACGGACCGCCACACATCGTCATCGTCTTTAAGGTCGTCGGCAAGAACATGTCCTAGATATTTGAAACTTGACACCCGGTTCACGTTCATTCTCATATAATGCAACTGATGCATGCTGAAAATGAAAATTGAAAATGTATGACGTCGCCAAGCGTTTATGTATACGATGTATATCAAAGGATAGAAATAAATTGAATTGAAACTTACAGATTTATTCCTACGTGTATTTTTTTTATTATCGTAGTTAATAGCCTGGTTCGTAGTCTTTGGTTATTGGCTACTATATGCCCTATAATTGCACTAACTATCCTGCTGGAACTATAGTTTTTTTTGGATAGTAATTAAACATTTACGGCCTTACCTAAAGTTAATTGACTTTAATTAGTACTACACACTTCAGTTACGTATTGCGCAGATTTTAATGACGTTTGTTAACTTTAAACTTAATTGACGTTTTATGACGTTTGTTAACTTAGGCAACGTTTTAAGTAACAAGGGTGGATCCAGCCTTTGAGTCAGGGGGGGGGGGGGGGGGTCATATAGTCGAGTCGAGGTCTAGTTAGAACAGACTCCAATTCGATTACAACTAGAAAAAATGACAGTAGTCGACCTACACCCGGCATGGGGGTCATGACCTCATGGATCCGCCCTTGTATAAGTAGCACTTAAAGAAGCTTCTTCTGTAATATTGTTGATATATGTGATCGCACAAAGTAAAAGCCTATCACGTATTGATAGAGCAACACGTACTGAAAAGTGAAACAGACGATTAGCAGTTTGTGAGAAGTAAATTCATAAAATAGATCCAGCATATTTAAAAAAAGCCATAAGATTCAGCAAATAAAATAAATAACAAGGAACAATATGAAATAGCTCTTAATACAAATAACTTAAGGTATAACTTCAATGTTCCAGTCACGTACAATATTCACCTTCTGTTTACAAATGAACCATTATTCCTTCCATAAACCCTGTTCTACCAGTTTGATCAGCTCTTCATATGTTCAATTCTACACGGGAATTAATTAAGCGATGTTCTGCGGTTTGTACATAAACAGCTCGCTTCCATTAACACGCTTTGTTACTACTAACTAAAGCTTATTGATGAGTTAAAATGTTACATAATATTAAACCAAAACATCCATCTTCTCTATTTTAAGAATATTCTGTCGCCAAGCACCTCAGATTGTATTCCAACACCGATTGTTGGCGCCTAGCTTCGAAAAAATAATAATAAATATATCTGCTAAAACTCAATGTAATTATTCTCATTTTTTTGTATTGATTTGTATTATTTCCCCAGATTTATTATCAACTCCTATGATCTTTGGTTAAATACCCAGCCCCTATGATTGCCTACTGGTTTTGTTTATAGAGAGCTGACACCTCCAAGCTTAGTAGAGCATAAAATCTGGTTCAGAGTTGACAATTCTAATTATAAAAATGGCCGTATTGAAAAATAAACATAGTTGTAGGCTCAAGCTCATCAACATAATATAACACAAGAACAAAACAGCACACACAACATACACAGGCTATTACTATACAGACTTAATTAGGAGTTGTTGGGGTTATTAGGTTAGATGCCTTGGGTGTTTCGTTAGTAGGTAGTCGTAGATCTCTCTTATTAAGTGAAGGGCAATTAAATTTTTTAAATGTATGCTTATCGCTCAGATGTTCAAAATGAAAGGCTTACAGTACATAGATCTATGCAAAATTAAAGTAGAGACACTATTTCTGTAATAACCTTACACGATGGTTACATTTTAATATAACCTAAAAGGTTTAAAACTAGAAATGTTTGTAAGTTCAACAGTTATTTCTTTCATTGTAAACACCAACAAATGGCTTATACAAAGCTTCTGTTAACATCATTCTTCTTTCCCCTTCCAGCGGAAAATCAGCTTTTCTCTGGCGAGGTACAAATAATTTATCACTCAAAGAGCAATGAAGAAAAATATAAGAGCCGTCTTAAATTCAGCGAAGGAGTAAAATCCGAATAATTTTGTCTCGTTGCTGTTGGTTACCTCAAAATTCATTTTTCACAGTCCCCGGGCACGAATAAAATGTACAGGATTAGTTTATTCGCTGGGTAGCAGATTTAGAAGCCCGGATTGTCACAGCGGGTCGTTCCGAACTTTTACACGTTTCTTGCGGAGTAGATTTTGTGGAAACTGCATTCTTATTTTGGGATGCAATGTTATAAATTGGAATTGTAGAGTAAGATATTTGTTCTAGGATATAAATAAAAGAATTACATTATATTGTATGTAATTTTGGCAATGTTTTTGTGCTACTATTCTCGGGCTTTGCATGGCGTATTCTGAGTTCTTGTAACCCATGAGAGGAGACATGCTTCAGAATTCAGTTTTATACTCTGTTGGTACAAAAGAGACAAACTGACTGAGACATCTACACACAAACTCAATGAATGACAGGTGAGGTCACAGAAAAGCGAAGGCCCTACTTTTACTTCTCTCTTCAGTGGGTGAGATGACTAATATAGAATTATCATAGTGGCAACAATTTAAACGAGAAATGAGAATGGAGAGAGCTGTGCTCGGAGTTACTTTGCGCGATAGAATCCGGAACGAGGATATTCGCCAAAGAACCAAAGTTACCGACATATCTCGCAAGGTTTGCAAGTTGAAGTGGCAATGGGCAGGCCACATCGCTCGAAGAACTGACAACCGATGGGGAAGAAAGGTTCTTGAGTGGCGACCGCGAACCGGAAGACGCAGTGTAGGCGCGGCCTCCCACTATAGGTGGACCAACGACATTGTAAAAGTCGCGGGCAACCGGTGGATGCAAATGGCAGGTTGTCGTACAGTGTGGCGGTCTAAAGCCTTCGTTCAGCAGTGGACGTCTCCGGGCTGATGATGATGATGAAAAATTTAAACATCGATCTTATTCTTGATCAAAGAATTTAAACATCGAATCAAGAGCGCCTATTATAGTGACCTCTTTCTTCTGAAACAACTTCCATGGAAGTTCGTAACTGCAGCGATAGGAATAGTTTCAAACATGATTGTCGCCAGGGGTGCAGGGTTTCCTTAACAATTCAAAAAAATGTAAAGCAACCGAAGTGCAAGTGCACTTGACTAGCTTGACCGATAATAGGGTAGATGACTGATGTTTACATCGTTGAACCAATAGCTTTGATGAAAGAATTTAAGTAAATATAATATGTTTATTGAATAAATAATTTTAACCGGTTATTAATGTTCTGTTAATGTTATTAAGCGTTTAAAGTTTTTGGTAGAGAAAACTCTGTCCCTTTCCACAAAACAAAAAATTACGTCACGCCCCTGTGCGCCATACTTGTCAGAATAGAGTTTATATGGCGTACAGAGAAGTGACGTCATAATCTCGTCTCTCTATAGCATGATATTAAAATGCTTATGCGTTGCTTATTTTTGATTAGATTTTCATTAATCAGCTATATTTATGGGCCACATTTTAAAAGGACAATAAAAAAAAACATTCATCTAGCTTTTTTCCGCACTTCGTAACTTGAGTGAATTTACAAATTCCATTCCAAGTTTAGTATTTCGCTAAACTTTATGCTATTAGTCTATTAGTTCTTTCATCAATACAGACTTTGCCCATCGTCCATATACCAACCTGGGCCATTGGCTGGCGGTGCTCTTGGTTACAAATATTTAAAAAACAATGCTATACTCTTTGCAAGTACGGCTTAGCTTTGCAGAGGATATACATGTACTTATACTTTGTACATGCAACATACTGATATTGTTCTCCAAGACCTCACGTACTTAGACGTGTAAGGGCAGCTCAAGGGTAGTATTGATGTTTAGCCCGTGAAAACAACTGGAGCAGAAGGGCCTATTTACCGCTCCACCGAGCTCTTCGCCCCTGACGTAGTTAGACCCCGAATGTGTAACACAATGTCGATATAATGAAGTTTCCGTGGTCTCTTAACTGTACGCTTGGAGAAGGTTCGTTGGTTCATTGTCTGAAACCTTCGGGGAGTAGGCAGTTACGTAACTGGCGAGTGGGGCCGAGCTGGGTTTTATATTTGAGTTACCGCCCTAAAGCTGAGCTACTAGTGTGTTCTAGGAAACTTACAATCGGTAATGCGCAGACAAACATTCAATAATTTTCGTTTAAGTCTATATTTGAATGCAATGAGTTATGATTATTATATAACGATGTCAAAATTCAAATTCAAAATTGTTTATTGACAAAACATATTACATAAAACCTTTAAGAAATCATTTGTAGGCTTTTAAAACATTGTTAATCACTATTTCAGGTTATAAAAGATACTAGTAGACCCTGCACTAGGAGACACCTGTATCGCAGGGTCCATTACGGATACACTTGATTACATAAATAATTAGCAATATGACAAGTACGGTGCGGTAAAAGTTCCTCTATTTGAATCGTTACATAATTTTTATTTTCGCGGTATACAAATGATGTTAAGAAAAATAAAAATATTAATATTAATATTAAATTAATAGATGTCAGCCCTAATATAGATACAATGTGTAACAAAACAGTTCAACAACACTGGGTTATGTACTCATCATTATGAACAACTTTTACTATGGAGCCCAACCATTAAATCGCGAATAAAAACAGCTATTCCATAAATTTTGTCCAAGGTCAATTAACTTTTTGTTTGGAGCAGGTGTTTTTTTTTGCTGTTTCAGGGTTGGCCATAGTTAAAGTTGCTCACAATGATGAGTACATTACATACCCTTCAGTATTGTTGAACATTTTTGTTACACATTTTGTACATATAATACATGCGAAATGATAGTACAGAGCCGAAAAGAGCTTATGGTACCCATCTTTATGAACCACTGGCACCCTGGAACCTACTCTGAAAACTATAAAAAAGTCAGCTTTCTGCCCGCGATTTTAGAGTCGGTCACATAGTAAAAGTTGTTCATAAAGATGAGAACAAAAAGCTCAAAAAAACAGTTCGCAATGTTTCTGGTGTGCACAATAAAGACTTTCTACCTATCTATCTCCGTTCGGATCTGTACTACCATTCCGCATATACATGTTACGTAGAAGAGTATATACAGGGTTACATACCGCGTAACCCTGTAGAGTTGCATATCTACCTGCCTAGTATATTGGCAAGTTAGAAATGCGTTTACATTTGAGCCTGGACTATTTCGTGATTTCTGATTTTCATTTCTTCACAGACTCGATTTATTTTAACTTTTCTTGGCCGTGTAGTCAACAGTACTTGATGCAAAACGAACATTTGAAACTCTGAAAGCACCTGCTTAACAAGCCAGCTCAGAAGCCAACAAGCTGGCTACTTGTAGTAATTGCTACTTACTAAGAGAAGCGGAATGTGGTCCAGACTGTAAAAGCCCTAGAGTTTTTATCTCCCCATAAATGGTATAGTAGCGTCCTCAAGGACGGTCGCTAGATATTTTACAGTTAGCGCCAGACAGTTTGTAAAGTCAGGACTTTGACATTGAATTTCGTTTAGGTCATTTTGAGAGCTTATACAAAATTTTAAGTTACTTTACTATTTCGATTTGGTAGGTATAGGTACGTATTTAGTGACTTTTTATTGTTACCTAGATCTGGCTACTAATCAATAAAAATTACCAGCAACGTAGCACAATAATCTAAAGCTTTAACACAAAAACTATCGAAGAACACAGTCACTGATTATGTCATTAAAATATTATTTGTATTATAGTATAGTAAGTCCAGCAGGTTTTTGATAACAAATATATGAATTTACACACAGGTACATTCACATCTTATAATAAAGGTATAGGTACGCACTGAAAGGAGAATAATTGAAAAAGCATTCCTCTTATAACAGTTTATTCCTCTTAAATTCTTTGCTATTTTAAATAGAAAAACAACTTAGGTACTTTATTTAAATCTCAATCCTAAAGTGAATTCATTGACCCGAAGGAAAATTAAATTAAAACTAATTTTATTTCTATCTGAATCTTCTGAAGTAATTAACCTTTTAATAACTCGCAAACATTAGTTTCCAACGTTTTACGCAGAGAAAATTAAAATTATAAATTTTGAAACACGGAGTAATGAAATAGCGTTATGAGTGTTTATAACGATTCTGGAAAATCACGAGAAAAAACCACGCGGGAAAAGCGGGTCTAAAAGGGCCATAATGGCAGAATAAAAAATATTTTATTCTTCGATTAAGTACGAGAGCTAGATCCTCCAAGTATTTAATTCCTTTAACAATTCGTAAAATGGCCGCAGACCACAACTTAGCGAATCAAATAATGTAACTAATAAAGATAACTAAGCGAGCTAAACTAACATACGATCATAGGGTTAGCCAGCTCAAATAGTTTAGTCAGTTCGCTTAGCTAGCTAGTTTATGTGAGCGATGACCGATTATGCCAAAGATACACAGATCAATTTAGATCGATGTGAATCAGCTGTTCCTTTTTGTATGGAACAGCTTTTTTTTTCGTGATTTCAGGGTTGGCCCCATAGTAAAAGTTGTTCATAATGATGAGTACAATGATATCCTAGAAGGATAACGGTGTTCAAACTAACAACCTGTAGATTTTGGTATTGTATAGATTTTCTTTAAATCGTCCAGTAAACTTTAGTGGCTCTTTAGTGACTAAAGAGAAATTGTTTGAGCGTTTAACTTTCCCCTAAAGCAAACAAGTAGGTAGGTAAGTCTAAAACGATTTCATGTCCTTCTATCGTTTTCATACAGATTTTTTTAATTTTTTCCTTATTATTTATGGTAAAATTACACCCACGTCACGGTCTTCACAAGTTTTCTTGTTAATCGTTGCATAAATCTATCTGCCCTTGATGAGGGCGTTATCGATAATCAAGTCCATGGTTATATACTGGGTACTGTGCCTTGTTTTAAGAGTCTATGCATCTGTTGACGGCCTGAAAATAGACTTGTTGGTTAGATAGTTGTTTACATTTTATGTTGGACGGAGCTTTAATTAGCAAGGCAAAGGATTGCTTTACAAACCAGTATAAGCAGAATCTCCCTGGTAATCCGTTTTAATAAGAGTAAAACCATTAAAATGTAGGAATAAAATATTACAAAATGTATGAGATTGACAGTTGACTATGGCGGCATCGACGATGCGCCACCTAGCGAGAAAAAAATCGCAGTGTGGATCCCCATTAGGGAAATTTCCGTTTGCGCTCGGTACTGTCATACATTTTCAGTATAATTAATTTTCAATTTTATAGACAACTTTTACTACGGGCCGACCCTGAAATTTTAAAACAAATCCGCTCCGTACATTTCGTCGAAGATGAATTAGATTTTACAATGGAACGTAAACGTTGTTCATAATGATGAGTTCCTTTCGGTTTATTATGAAAGCTCCTTTCAGTCTTTCTTTACCTACCACGTTTCGTTTCTATACACCTTCCTGTATAAAAACGAAGACGACAAAAATGTTTCATCTAAGTTACAACACACATAGTACTCTACAGAGCTATAAACACTAGGTATATCAGTAAGGTATCTTAGTTCTTTCTTCCACCCGTCCAAGGCCTCAGGTATTCTTGTCGAACAAAAGACTCCACACAAACTACATAGAACTAAGAGGAAACTTCCAGCGAAGAAGCTTAGAGATGCACCCACTAAACGAGCGATTGATGGCAGCGATATGAAACCCTCGTTTGGCAAGGTTGTTCGGTATAAAAATTGAATTTGCTACCGAAGTTTTGTCGTTTCGCTTTGTGGACTTTGTAGGATCAAATTCAAATCTAGACGTTGTGTTGTACTTGTACCTGAAAGGTATATCAGAAAATCGATTTTGAATACGAAGTTCGCAAATGTCTTTTCTACTAACAACCATTGTTGGCTTCGTGCAATTTTCATTTATAGTTTCTTGATTAGTTACGGGATATTTACCGTGATTATGTTGTGAAACGAGGTTCTTATTACCCTGATAGATGTAATGAAAAGCCGTGATAGTAGACCAAGCGAAGCGAAGAATTTTTTCTTTGTATTTCGGGTTCGGAACCCCTAACCCTGTATATTGTCTTCATTCTACCACCTTCCATTGTTTACACCCCCGACAGAAAAACTACTTAGTCTATCTTTGTAAATTTTTGAACCTATGAAAACCATGTGAAAACTATAGCTACACCCGTGCCTATGCTTAATAGGATAGCTATGAACCACTATAATCTGTATAATACAGTAACTAACACGCATAACTATCTTACGGAATATAGCTATGTCCTTATGCACATTATTATACCGGGTTACAGGTTAAGTCGACCTAGATCCTTTAGGGGTTATAGTATACATCATTACTGACGGATAATAATACAAAAAAAAATACCAACATTAAAAAACAAAAAAAAACATTTAAAATCCGTAGTAATTAATTAGTAGTAATGTATTCCTTGGTCTAGAATGCAAAATAAAACGACAAGGTTTGGATAGGGGGTCCCATAGTCAAATCAGTCAATAATGATGTATACTAAAACCCCCTAAAGGATCTAGGTCGACTTAACCTGTAACCCTGTATATCTCGCTAGCTACATAAAAGTCTAGTGTCGCTTATTTCGTGGCCGCAATGTCCGTATAGGCTTAGCGCCGTTGCACCCGTGGCGCCATCTTGCGACGGGATTAAATTTCAAAGAGGTTTCCCTAGGAAAGCTTACCTATTTCCAAATTCCTTAGATGTTAGTTTAATATTAAAACCTACTTTGGCTACTACCTACCTACTTTACTTTGGAATTAAGGGGAAATGAAATTCTTTGGTGAAATATTCGTCTTCATTTAGTGGATGTTTCTTAGCTCTTTTTGCTGAGCTGTCTCTAGGTAATGTTTATTTTCTCTTGCTCAGCAAAATTGCTTATTTTTCGTTGTTGTCGCTCCGAAACTTCGTAAATTACTTTTTCTGATATTTATCGTAGTTGTTTCTCAGCTTGTGTTGGGTTCGAATAAAGTTTTATAGTTGCTATACTAAACTAAACGTTTAGGAACTATCGCTACAAGATAGGGATCCATAAACGATCACGTAGAAACAACAGTATTTTTAATTCTTATTATTATTATTATAAATTAAGTAAATATTATCCCAGAAAACAAACAATACAAAAAAATACATAATAGTTTATTGTTTCATAAACATAATATGAACAAAGAATTTGAACAACCCTGCCTGCGGCTTTAGCGTTAGCTGTGTTGCAGCAGACAGTGTCTTCCCAGAATATGAGATAACGATAAAAATGTAACTAATACAGCTTAAGATAGATGAAAATGGTATAGTTAAGTGAGTGTGTGGGGGGGGTGTGTTGTTGTGAAAACGCAAGTAGGTATAACTACGGGGCTCCGGGGGGTACGGGGGTACCTACTAATCACAGAAAAGCGAAAGCCCTACTTAGGTAGAACGGCTGTCAAAACAATGTTGTTAGCAATTGTATGGAAAACCGCTGTCGCCAGTTTAACACATAATTAATTGTACAGAAACTACGACGAAAAAATGACAATCTTTGGTCGCGCATTTGAAGTAAAACGCTCGTAATGTTATTTCGCAACAGATTAAAATTGATTTAATTACGATGCAATTTAATTTATTTAATTTTATTTAAATTGATTTGATTTTTGATTTAATTATGATTTGGTTTCCTACGCGTCTATTTAAATAGTCTTTTTGAGTATTCTCAGCCTAAAAACATGTATATTGGTAGAATTGTCATTAAGCGCATTTGCACTTAATGCCGGCTAGCGTGGCCCGTCACATTTCTGTTCTATTCACTTCTCTCTTCAGTGCTACTAATTATACTACTTATATAAATTATCATCTACACTCTGACTAAGTATTACTTCATAATGAATACAAATGACACTTATCTTTATTCGTTTTACAAGCAGCTTTACATATTTGGCTTAGATTATGTATATTTGGGTAAGCCATAGCACAGCATGGGGATAAAGTCAATGGGTATTATACTATTCGTACCATTTTCATAGGATTACAACACGTAGTTAGACAGCCACTCAACCTCCCAACCAAATATACCGCCCAACTTACTTCTAAAGCTGCTCAAATATCAGTGATTTAACAAACATAGCTAAAAGTTATGTTCGCTTCGCTCGTGGATTTCTACTTGTTACATATTATTGTATTTTTATTACTGATCGTATTAAAATAATTACAAAGCAAAAGTGGGCTTTGAATTATCACGCTTCAACGTTTTTATTTCCTCGTGATTTTCTCATTTCAAATTGAAAAAATGAGATACGGAAAGATTCAAAATAATATTAAGTAATATAGTCCAAAAAAGTAAAATTTACGCTACACTACACCACTTACAAAAACTATTGCGCTTTTTAATAAGACCTTTTAATATCTTCTGCAGTAAGTCGTATTTCAAAAAGAAAATAAGGTGCATTTCGTTCCAGTGCACATAGCGAAGTGATTGTGGTGCAGTTCAATCAAGTCCACAATGGAACCGGCGAGCCGTGCGCCCATCCAACTAGAATCCTGATATTGATGGTGACCATGGGCGTCGCCAGGGGGGTGCAAAGAGGGGCTGCCCTCCCTGGAGATTAAAAAGAAAAAATGCAAAGCAACCAAATTCACTTGATTTGCTTGACCGATAATTCCCGCACTTCGAAACTTGAGTGATTTCTTGAGTGAAACTGCTAAATGTACTTTCATCAAAATGCAGACTTTTCCCATCCTCCATATATCAACTTGCAAATCAAATATTACCCCTTCCTGTTGACAGATTGATCTGATATTTGCTATATTCACAGTAATATGTGGAATCGAAACGTTTTCGTTTTATGCAGAAAAATAGATGTATAGTAGAACTAATTTTTGTATTGATTTCAGAATTGCGTAAGTAAAAGTTGTTCGTAATAATTATGAGTACTAAAAGTAAGCTCGTTTTGACGGTGTATTCCGTTCTGATACCAAGGTCTGATTCCACACTAGTTATGTTTAATGTAAATTTCCGGTCTGATCCCTACCTAATTGTCGATTCCGGTCGGAACCCAATAATGGGTTTTTCTCCATCCTAAGGTTGCCTGGAAGAGATCGCTTTTAGCGATAAGGCCGCCATTTGTGCACTAGTATTTAATTTATTTAATCCTTTGTATGTATGTTTCTTATGCATGTTGAGCTATGCTCGGAGCTACTTTGCGCGATAGAATCCGGAACGAGGATATTCGCCAAAGAACCAAAGTTACCGACATAGCTAGCAAGGTTTGCAAGTTGAAGTGGCAATGGGCAGGCCACGTCGCTCGAAGAACTGACAACCTATGGGGAAGAAAGGTTCTTGAGTGGCGACCGCGAACCGGAAGACGCAGCGTAGGAAGGCCTCCCACTGGGTGGACCGACGACATTGTAAAAGTCGCGGGCAACCGGTGGATGCAAATGACAGGTTGTCATACAGTGTGGCGGTCTAAGGGGGAGGCCTTCGTTCAGCAGTGGACGTCTCCGGGCTGATGATGATGTATGTTTCTTTGGTGTGAGCAATAAATAATTAATCTATCTATCTATCTACCATGGTTTTAGGGCCTTGATTAAACTACTTCTTATATAGTAAGGTACTAAGGCGGTTTTGCTAAAGCAAAAAAGGTTCTGTGATTAATAAAACTAGTTGTAGATTTTCCTTTTTAGGTGGGCAAAGTACCTTCGTTTATATTGCGAAAGCAGGCATAACTATGTTATGATTACGTCAACTCGGTGCACATACATTGTACGTTCTACGCCTGTTAGTTTACAATAGACTCAGCGAAGCGTGACGTCGCTCGAGCAGAATACTGAAAGGTTGTGACATTGATAAACTTTGGATTCAGGATATTAACCACCCGACAATCGAACAATAGCTACTATCATTGTTATGTGTCAAACCACAGGAAAGAGAAGGCCCTACTCTTATGTTCTCTCTTCAGTGTGTCAAACCTAGCACACCATTACTATTGTATGGAAGTCTGACAAGTACACAAACTTTTATTTAAAAAAAAGTTAACCAACAAAACAATTGTGGGACTAGCTCGAGAATATACCCTTATTAACAAAAAAATATGTATATGTTTAGAATCGGTCTAGAATAGAGGGAGAAATTGGTGAAAATACACGGGGAAAAAATACATTTAGTCGAACATAGAACCTTCTCTTTTTTTGAAGTTGAAAATGGCCAAGTTCGAATCAAGCTCGCATTGAGTATTCCGAACTGAATAAAAAACACAATTCTTACAACTTGCACTCATAATATACCTAGTGAGTGAGTACCTAATAACAAAAAAATCGTGGCTTTCGAAAATGTCGCCTATGTTCGTAGGCGGTCAAATACCCTTCGTATATTTATTCCGTCAAAGCAGAGTAACGGAGTTATTCGAAAGATCGCTATTAATCAAGCGACAAGCGAGCGCTTATCTGTAATCACACCACATCCCGGGAACAAAAGCCACTCCAAACCGTTTTTAGAACAATACCGACTGACTTTATAAAGCCCCTAAATCCTTTAAAAGAAGGGAAAACGGCAATAAAGCCGCGGCATTTGCGGCAACACTGATGGGGCTGCCCGAAAATACAACTGAACTCTCGAGTTACAGAACGGACCGCCTAGTTTTTCTTTCCAATGAGCTATTTTAAATATGATTTTAAAAAGTAGTTTCTTTCAACTCGATAGATAACGTGGATTAAACGTGCCAGTCAAAAACAGTATAATATATTTATATGTGGCACATAAAATAAAATAAAAAACTTGACAATGACAGCCAATGTCAGAGTCATCTACAATGAACTTCTTTTTTCATTGCCTTTCAGAAAATCCCCCATTATATTAGCCAGGAATAAAGCCATTATACAATTTTTATTTATTTATTATTTAATTATTTATTATATCCATGAAGGTTGAATACCTGAAGCACAGAATAAATAATAGTACCCTGAAGTCCTGAAACCAGCCTGAAACAGGATTATTTGAACCGCTTCTTGCCTGGGGTAGCCAGGTTCAAAGAAATATAAACTAGAAAACGGATTTGCCTGATAGCTGGCAGGATAGCTATAGAGCTTTAATTTCTACAGCTCACTCAAACGTACAGATTTTCTATATCAACAACCGCTGAACATCGTCAGAGATATCCGGACTGCGAAATTCTTAAAATATCGAGCATAGAATTATCCCTCCTTATATAATAGAAGATACGACTTTCTCATCCTTTTTTTATCATCATCATCATCAGCCCGGAGACGTCCACTGCTGAACGAAGGCCTCCCCCTTAGACCGCCACACTGTACGACAACCTGCCATTTGCATCCACCGGTTGCCCGCTACTTTTATAATGTCGTCGGTCCACCTAGTGGGAGGCCTTCTACGCTGCGTCTTCCGGTTCGCGGTCGCCACTCAAGAACCTTTTTTTATAGTTATTTTTAAAATTTTCTTAAAGTTGTATAATAGGCAGATTTATTAAAGTGATGAAATTCTGAAAATGGGCCGCTAGACTGTTCTTGGCATCTAAACAGCTCTTATCGACTACGCTATTTGGCAGGCGACGACGGAAACTTCTGGTTGCATAACCAGAGGTAGGGTAGGGTTTCTGGTCGCATGGGTCTGTTGACCCTTACGAAACGCTGAAGTTCGCAGCTACATTTCAATACTACTTAGCTTTTTGTATCATAAGACATTTTACTAAGAATCTCTCTTCAATAGTATTCCAAAAAAATACAATTCTCGGTGGGACAGGTGCAATTGCTAACTTTAAAAAACCAGTTTTCCGAATCTCGAGATGCAACTAAATTAAATGCGCTGCAGTATGATTTTTGTTGACAGTTTTAAATTATTGTCATTTTTGTCTCGGATATAGAAATGAAAACGCGTCTCGTGTGTAATTTTATTGTGTTCTTCTTCAAGTGTTTTTTAGTTTGGAGATAACATAAAAATAACAAACAAAATTAAATGAATAAAATAGGATATGATTAACCCCCATTTTCTTCCTTAGCTTTTAATCTTAAGATGTTATGCCTACAGACTATACTTAATACCTTTTTTTTTAATACATTCAAGTGACGAGACTAACAAGACCTTCACCTGATGGTAAGCGTCATGCCTGCCACTAACAGTAGCAGTGCCAGAATTGTGAACTTGCGAACACAATCCCGCGCCGCACTGCACTGCGCTCGTCACCCTGAGATGTTAGATGTTAAATCTCTTCATACCCAGTAATTTTTATACCTATACCTAAATTGTTCCGAGTATTTTCAAGCTCAAAGCCTCTTATTTAGTCTATGACTATTTTATACGCTAATCTAACTCTAGTTGCAGTAGTTTTATCGTCCAACACTTAAACCATCCCCATTTACGAGCAACGTTAAGCACACGAAGAGAGTCGTTACGTAAAATACGTAAAAGACTCCTCAGGGCAATATTGTACTCTGCACAAATTGCAGAGATGATCGACTGCGATTACGCACTGCGGTATAGAGACAGCGGAATAAACTCTTATAGGTCAAAGGCCTAGATCTGGGTAGGAGCTTTGCAAAGGATACCTGTTTTGAGTAACCAATACCTTTACCACATATTTGGGGCCTTAATTAAAACGCTTCTTAAAGTTAAATGACGTTAGTTAATAATGCGCACTTTTGACATAGAAGGTAAATAACGATTGTTTAACTTAAGAAACGTTTTTAATATGTATTTATATTACGCTATTCGTCGTTGTCGTCGTCAGCCATAAGATGTCCACTGCAGGACGAAGGCCTCCCAATAGAGGGGTGTTGCCAATTATGGCATCAATCAATCATGGTGTGGGGATTACGCCACGCTTGGCAGGCGGCTTGGGGATCGCAGAATGCTCACCACCGTTAACAAAGAGGACGCTGCTGCCCGTCCTCCGGTGGGTCTAGTTGCAGTTTAAGGACATACCCAGGTCCATATTACGTTATTAAATACTTTTAAATACAATTTTTATTTTAACCTACTTCGGCGATAGCAGGTACATATACTTATGCACTTTTTATGTAAGATTATAAGTACGTACATTGTACAGCTATTATACCTACACGTATGAATCTATTTACGTTTTCTTAATTAATGTTATGCGCATTTTATTGTACTAGCTTATCGGCAAAGCGCGTTGAAACCGAACCAAGTTATTAAATTCAATACTACCCTAAGTATAAAAAAATATGTTTTTTCGTTGTTTATTGTTTTTTCTTAAGCTCTGTTATCATAACATTATAAATCTTGTGTAAGTCTGCATGCTGTGCTCAGTAGCACATTGACTTTACTACTAATTATGTAATCTCGGTAAGTGAATTATTGTAATTCTTATGATATTAATAAATATTCTGAAACCGTAATGTTGTGTACAGAGGAAGGCTTTAGGACACCTCTATAAAAATGTCATTAAACTTTACAAGAATACTGAACGGAAGTATTATAATTATAGAGTATGACACTTTGTCAAGTGGCGAGCAATGGCGTTTTAAAGATTGATTCAGATACACTACTAACTGGTCCTGTTCACTCAGGAACATAGTTCCTGAGTGCGATAACCTGGCAAATACTTGGTCAGGCAAACCAGTCCTACAACACTATCTCTATTGATCACGATTGATATAAATTAGCCTCTCAAACCTTTGTTGAGGTTTCTGCTCAGTCAGTATAACTTCTCAGTCAGTATAACTTCTCAGTCAGTTTAACTTCTCAATCAGTATAACTGCTCATTCAGTAAAACAATAACCACTTAATTTTTCCAAGCAAATCATGTTATTCCAAGCCATCACTTCAAAGTTCGAACAAAGAACTCTCCAAGGGCAAGTCCCGGTCAAGTGCTATTGAAATCCGCATCACGTCTGCTTCACTCCACAAATAAAAGGTTTGATTTCTCAGAAGCTTCATTTAATATTCATTTGATGCAGTAATAGCTCTACTATGGAACTGTAATGGCATAGACTTTAAGAAAGCCTGCGCAGAGCACGTCCGACCTATATAGGCTTAGGTACTGGAGATACATTGTAAAGGATTAGAAATGAAAGATTTCTTGGGTTAGTTTTGCTAGAATGGTGACATTGTTTTAAACCTTTGCCGGTATCGGCTTGTGCGCAATTAAATCTACCGGTGATAGCAATAATTATAACAGAAAAGAAAACTGATAAAAAATGCAATACGTGTTATAGTACGTACCTATTTGCTATGAAAATGTAATGTATAAAATATAAACATTTTCATTGCTTACGTACTACAATTTTTTTAGCATTGTTGCTAGGTAGAGATACGAATAATCAGCGAATTGAGAGCAGTAAAAATTACGTACATATTTCCATCAGTCTCGTGTTCATTAATTCATGTTTTTCGAATAAACCTCGAAACATAACCCTTTAGCACAGAAACAACTAGAAACAAATGTAGTAACTACGTACCTATATTCAATAGAAAAAATATGAAACCCGGGAAAGCCATTGATCTTTTTATTCTGTCTAATGGGTAGCGTGGAATTAATTCAATCCTGTGACTCGGCGTGACAGGCCAGTTGCGTGACAAATTCTCATTTGGATCGATAACTACAACTTTTTTACTTATTATTTCTTTAGTAAATGGAGAGAGAGAGCTAGATCCTCCAAGTGTAAATGTTTAATGAGGCTATGGATAAATACAGCGTTCGTTTGAATTGATCACAAGCTCCAATAAAATTAATTGGCATAACCGGAGACCTATATATCGGTGGCTTTCGTCTTACATTGACCGAAGGACTCAAGTAGTACCTAGTCAGTAATTATATTTCTAGCTGGGTCAACATTCCCAGTGGTGCCACCTCAGGGATCTTAGCTGGGTCCCTTAATATTTGCTGCTATATCTTTATATATATTTATTTATATATATCGATTTGACTTTTAACTGTTTTGTTTTAACTCATCTACTTTCGTGGTTTTAGAGCTTTTATTATATAGAACAAACCCCCTCTATGGTAATGCCTCGCCCCCCCTATTAAGGGGGAGGTCTTCGTCCAGCAGTGGACGTCTTCAGGCTGTTGATGAGGATTACAATGCAAGCTACTAAGCCGACGGAAAAGCTACTTTTGATTCATTAATACAGTTTCAATAGATGTAATATTATAATAGTGGTCTACTTGATGAAATATAAATATGGTTTAAGTATATTTTTCTTATTTTCTTTTTTTTATCTAAGTATATTTCAGTAATAATGCATGTACATGTACATATACATATATAGGCATGTACATATATTACTGTAGAAATATTTCGAAGAAAGTATATTAAATGAGTGTGAATCTTCAGAAAATACTTGACGTAATCCATGACGTCATTTTCAACCATCCTTGCAAACAGCCTAATAGGTACATAGACAATAAAATATTATCTTTATCAGTATACATTATACTTTAATTAAACTACTAATCAAGGTAGGTATTGAATTTCTAAGCTTTGAATTAACAGATCATAAGTGAGACCAGTAAGAAAACCGATTCCGCGTTTTTTTCTTTTTTTTTACTTTTTGTAATATTTTTAGCTAACCAATACCTACCGCACGAGTATAGTCTTAATTTGTTTCAAATATCAGTCCATACTTACGTATTGTTAAAATACGCAAATAAAAAGTTGTAGCTTACTCTACAAAATCTTCTCCATAGAAATGTTATTATATTTTAACTTTTTATTGTCATAAGGTCTAACCCCATGTTACGCAATCTCTAATCTAGTCACGTCACGAAATATCGGGAAAAAAAGGTCATGAAAAAACTTTTATGGCATCTCACCGGCGTTGTAAAACGGCGTCTTTTCAGCTACTATTTAACAACGCCGTGAAAACATTAGTCGAACAAGTACAATCGATTTTCGACTTACTGGCCTCGAGACACGCCAACGCTCTCTCACAGCTAAAAACAACTTCAATATGAACGAAACTCACCTGTCCGGCGTGCAGGACGTCCAAAAATATGGTAAAAACACTAATAAAAAGCACGGCGCGCGACATTTTTGCGGCCGCGTTGCTTCGCAGTGTCGAACTGACGGCCGACGTTAGCTTGGAGCACCACAAACCTGCGTACTAGCGCTCTACTCAACACGCCACTGTAGCCGTACCTAGCGAGCTGTGGTATAGATCGACCCCCGGGAGGGAACGGGACGGGGCCTCGCCACTCGTGAGTTGGAGAGGGATGGAGGAGGGAGGATAACGCACGCGCACTACTGGAAACGCATCGTACAATGAGGACTCTATCGGTGGGACTGCGAATGCCGTCTTCGTCTAGCTTTGTCTGGGTTTCCCGATGATTATGCGTCATTTTCTTCTACAGCCATTAAGTATTCGAGGCTTTTTGACTATTTCTATTCTTATATATAAACTAGTTCAATTAGAAATATTATAGAGAGGTGAAATATAAAACCGTAAGGTCTGTTTTGCGCAACTTTTATTAAGATTGATTGATTTTGTGCCGGAGGTTAAACGTCGAGCCTGTTTATTGGTTGTTATAATAGCTGCACCTATTGATTTGATAGTTCAAAGCCAACATAATTTTAACATAACAATAGATCTTAGAAAGGCTTTCATTGAGTGTAATTAACGTCGACAGTTTGTTAATTCGTTATTGTGAATAATCGCGTTATCGTTATTCGTTGTCTGTTTTTCGCTGTAACGGAATACAGTCGTATTTTTCAGTCTAATTGACGTCTTTACGCATACATTCTATCATATTTATCATCTCTAGTGTGTTTAAAGCACAGATTATTAATACATAATAGCATGTTTAAAAGCATGTACACGATGACGCAAGCGATATAATTAAGCCGAAATTGTCATCATTCTGAACAAACATTACTTATGCGGCTGAAGAACACGAAAAAAAAACATACTATCCCATAGAGAAAAAAACAACAACAAGCAACACCATTAATCCTCGACCAAGTAATTCAGGTTTAGCACCATTTCTTTCAGCTGAGTAATATAGCGTTCCACATAACCCTGTGCTTGTCTCAAAATATCTGACTGTGTTGTCCCTCACTTCACTTATAACTCAATTTTCACTGTTTACACAGTTCCGAAGAGCCCTATCGCCTATCGCGTTTAAAAATTGCCGCTAGAGGCTATAGTGTAGAATGAGGTCTCCGATCTCCGAAATCTCATACTGTCACTGTTTATTTGCCAGCTTTTATGCATGTTTAATAGGTATATTTTACAACGACTCTTTATCACGGGCTTAATTATGAATATTTTGCAATATTCAAAGCTCAGGTCAATGAATATCAGTAACTTAAAAACGGAGCTAAGAAAAGAGGTGCAAAATTAAGCAGCTAATTCAGAGGTTCGTATGTGATATGTCCCTGGGGCCTTATTTTTGAATCGTACCCAAGAGATGCGCATGCGAAAGTTTCAAGTATCAAGACAGTATCGTTCGAAGGTCAGCTCTTTTCGCATGCGCTACACTTGCGTACGATTTAAAAATAAGGCCCCTGGTCGCTGTGTGTTTACTATTTACGAACGTATTTTTAAACGTCGTCGGTAACAGCTATAGTTATAGTCACCGCGTTACCAACTGAGTCGTGCGGCCATAAATCAGGGCCGCACGACCCACAAGTGCAAGCAAGACCCACAAGTGCGACCACAAGCAAGACCCACAAGTACGAGCGAGATAGACATAGGAATGATTTATGGCCGCACAACTCAGTTGGTAACGCGGTGACTATAGCTAAACTTTAGAACCTTACTCGTCAGTGGCGCCAACTAGTGAGCATAAAAACGGTAGCCCTCATTGTTTAAACCTTCTTCAATTGCACCGTCATTAAAAATCGGCTGAGCTGTCATTAAAATCTAGCCTATCAGCAACACAGCACCTATCCTAGTAGTGTGGAACTCTTCACCAGCACCTGTCTTCCCGATCGGTTACAGCTCGAGGTTGCTCAAGAAGACATATAGTGTCGATAGGTACGTCCGATAGAGGCAAGCGTGCTCCATCTTCGATCACATTGTCACTTTCCATCAGGTGAGATTATCTAATGTCTGTAAAAAAAACGTATAAAAGGTATCATTCAAACCAGGCTTAATATTCTGTGTTGAAAACGGTGACTCACTCATAATTAATACCTTCCTAGTTGCATATAAGTACATAGAGGAATAAGTACATACTTACAGGATGTTTAGAACTAACCACGCAACGCACTCAACACGATAGCGTGTTACTGCTACTGCAGGGTAATTCCAAAACCTGCGATACTATTTCTGTCACTAGTCACTCTCATTCATACTGACGTAAGAGCGACGGGGACAGAAACGATATCGCGTGCTCTATAATTCTGGGCTATAAAACCTACACGTCATGCTTCAACCCTCTGACTCATCAGTTCTAAGGGAACGTAGCAACTGTCGTGTTATCTGTGGCGAAAGGGTGTTTTTGCTGCAGTCATTAGGTACGGATTCCTACTTCTGTTGGGCAACTGATTTTGATTCGGTGATTGTTGAAAAAGTTTGTTAATTAGCTTTAGTTTGTTTTTTTTATTGGTAGTACTCTATTGCAGAGTCCGCTTGGGGAAGTACCACACCTTTCAACCGCCAAGCTATTGTATGAAGGAGTAGTAAAATAGGATACTTTTTTAAATATTAATCTAGTAAATGTTACTTGTAGATAAATATTATATTTTAAATTATTCATTTCTTATATTGATTTTTAAATATTTTACTTTAATACATATAATTAAATATTTTTATGAGGCGATTCCACACTTTAGGTTTTTTTTTCTTCATTTTTTCTAACCCAGTGATTGCTCGTACGTATATGCAGATTCAAATCCTGCCAGAGGTCATAATTTTTATTACTGTCTATGCATTTAAAACAAAGGCTACTTTTTATCATCATTATCATCACCGTTTTTCATCATCACGTGGGTGAAAACGCTGTATTCGTTTTCAACCGACTTCAAAAAAGGAGGTTCTCAATTCAACTGTATGTGTTTTTTTTTTGTTTATTTGGACCTGGGTATGTCCTAAAATTGCATCCAGTCCCACCGGAGGACGGGCAGCAGCGTCCTCTCAGTTAACAGTGGTAACCATTCTGCGATCCCCAAGCCGCCTGCCAAGCGTGGGGATTATGGCAACACCTCCCTTTGAGGGAGAGGCCTTCATCCAGCAGTGGACGTCTTCCGGCTGTTGATGTGATGTGTGTGTTTTTTTTTTTGTATGTATTTAACGAAATTACTCCGCCAATTTTATTATGAACTGATTATGATGATTATTTTTTTGTTTGGTAGGTAATATTTCAGAGGTGGTCCCATATACATTTTATCAAAATCTGTCTAGTACTTTGGTTTTAAATCAAAATTACTCAAAAATATGAATATGTCATCCAGATATTCGAAGTTGAAGTCGGTTGTATTTTTTTTTAAAGCTTATTATATAGTAGTAGGATAGGTAGGATACCTCTCATGTTATCAAACGAAACTAGTCAACGACCTACAAGTTCATCCAATATTATTTTAAGTCAGAATATATTTATACTTTTTGCCCTTCGTCGGTGTTTCGTATTTTTTGTTATTTTCTCATTCCATTTAGATCCAAAAGAAGAGAACAATATTATTGGAACCCAAAATGTTATTTGATTTATGCTACCTTTTAAGAAAGGTTTTTAATGCTTACTTACATGAATATTTTGCTCTATCTATTCTAGAATCACAATAACATTTATCAAATAAGTAGGGTCTTCTGTTATTATGTTTACCATCTTATTATATGAAATTGTCCAGGTTCTATAAACAGTTACTATATAGAAATAGGAGTGACATTATATATACTTGAAAGATGCTATAAAAGTTAAAATGACCACAGCTTACAATCACGATAAAATTATCAGGGACTTGTTTTTTACCAAAAGATTACTTATTTCAGAGCTTGCGCCAAATAGTAGATTATGAACTAAGGGAATAAAGCAGTGTCTTACGTCGCGGGCGGCATATTGAACCCTGGCCTGAGCGTAACGAGGGAGTCTAGAGTCCTGAGTGAAGCGAGGGGTTCCAGCTGCCAAGACGAAGACAGGCTTTATTCCAGAGGAGCATACTCTACTTTTCACACCTTCTGCGAGACAATAAAAAGCCAGGGCTCCATAAATTACAATTCACTGACAATCACAGGATCAAACACCGTCTTTTGTTTCACATTCTTTGTAAACGCACCTTTTTTTTTGAGTTTATCTTATGGTGGCCAGTTCGATTTTCGAACAAACCTCTTTACAATGCCATATGGGCATTTTTTAACTTAAAGTTTTCCACGAGTTTTCACACGAATTTGATGTTCCAAATTCAAATCACTTTATTCCTTAGGGAGTTTCATACAATTTTATATCCATTAAGAGATAATGCTTTACTTTACGTTGAGGTTGCATGATATGTGAAGACATTGTCGAGCAGGTGGTGTGAAATTTTTATTTATTTCAAGTAATGTGTGCCGCTCGTGCATTGTAGGTACTCACGAGTTTATCCTGCTGATCAAGGTAGAATAGTTTCAATAACAGAAGTTGTCATAGTCACAATCAAAGTCGTGCGAATACGAGAATCCTTTGGATTGGCAACATAAATCATTGAAATTAATTGAAGACGGATCAAACTGAGCGTTTTGATTAAACCCTTGTGGATTCAATAACCCGTCCGACGTCGCCTCTTGAGATATTTGGAGCTAGAGCCCAATCGGCTCCTCAAAACACACCAGCCTTAGGCAGTGTGTACAGTTCTACATGGCCAAGAATAGAGTCGTTATCGGTTTTCTTGGTTCCCGTAAACTACAATCTAGGCATCACATACGATTTTAAATGGTTGTGTGTTAGGCAAATTCGAGGTTAGAGTGTCTAAATAAGCTGCAGATCCTTTTTTTTGCCTTTTTTGTTTTGTTGTTATAATTACATCTCGATTAATAACTCTGCCAAATTGCATAGCAGTCTATAGACAGACATTGACTCTTATATTAATTACTACTTATTTACTACGAGTCGTCGTCAGCCATTAAACGTCCACTGCAGGACGAAAGCCCTTTTGTTGTTTTTAATAGTTCCTGGCCATGGATACTAGTCCTTCAGCCGAATACATATTTCTTCATCGATCCTACTTTCTGCAGTTAAATGAGTCATAGTCACAAACAGTAAGTCACAGTCAAGTCCTATCATGCCCTAGTAAAGTCGTGGCAACTTTACTACAAGCTTCTTCGGAGTTTTGGAAACAACACGAAAAGACACGTTTCACTACATTATATCACTTGCCCACACTCTTGCCCGTAAATCAGCACTTAATGAATAAAACGCCACCATTTTTATGCATTAACACTAAAAAAAACAAGTTTTGGATAATAATACAATGCAGCGACATGATTTTCTCGCGTTCCCGCCAAAACTTCCACGAAAGCCCTTTATAGAGGGGTGTTGCCCACGCTTGGCAGGCGGCTTGGGGATTGCAGAATGGCCACCACCGTTAACCAAAAGGACGCTGCTGCCCGTCCTCCGGTGGGTCTGGTTGCAGTTTTAGGTAAGTAGGTAAGGTAGTATAGTAGTAGTTAGTCCATTTACTACGAGTATATATTGTCATTTTAGCGATATAAATAATCGTCCAGGTATACATAGGTTATTTACATTAGTATTTATTTTTAACATCGTTTTTTCACGGGCTAATTTAAATGTAAATTTGGTTATAATTTTTTTCTCAAAATTTGCTAGCAATTCATTGCATAATCTAGGCACCACCACTTTCTCGTTCGTGTTCCGTTATATTTTTTATGTTAATTGTTTTAACATACTTATTAACACTGGTAATTGTTAATATTGTTAGATATCTATACTACATTATTACTAAATATGTATTATAATGTATTTTTTTTAGCATTTTGTATATTTTTAAATTCTAAGTTTGTCATTTCGTTTACAGGGTGTTAGTTTGAACACCGTTAATACAAATACAAATAGTTTATTGATAACACCAAAGCTAAAGCTAAAAGATAGCCTTCTAGGATATCATTGTACTCATCATTATGAACAACTATTACTATGGGGCCAACCACGAAACCACGAAAAAAAAACCAGCTGTTCCATACAAAAAGGTTCATCGATCTTGGACAAAATATGTTAGGTATTAATTTTTATTTGATAGTATGTGTAATGCGTTCGTATTAATAATTAATTATTAATAATAATAAAATATCCTCGTGGATTTAGATCCTGATAGGAATTCTCATTCGCACCTTGATCCCCATGTCATCAGTCAGAATTTGAACTATTCTACAGTTTGTGAACTATTTTCATTCCAAAAGTGATGAGCTACTGAAGGGCCTGCCTAAGTTCACAGTTCTATTATTATATACGGGATATTTACCGTGATTATGTTCTGAAATGAGCTCCCGATATTTCAGCGCATCTGCCCGTGAACATGGTGCATAATCACGGTAAATCGGTCATTTTGTAGTGGTAGGACTCTACTGCAGCACACCTTTGCCAGTTGTTTAATCGCCAAGCAGTGGCGTGCAAGCATTGCTGTGTTCCGGTTTGAAGGGCAATGTTACCAGATAAATTATCAGGTATGAAGAGATTTAACATCTAATATCTCAGGGTGGTTCAGCGCAGGATTGTGTTCGCAAGTTCACAATTCTGGCACTGCTATTGTTAGTGGTAGGCGTGACGCTTACCACCAGGCGAACTTCTTGCTCATCTCATCAATTGTTATTTAAAAAAAAACCCGTTCAAAATAATAGAACTATAGTGAACAACCGTGTTAGTTTAAAACACTGCCAAAGTTTGTTCTGGTATCAATCCTTCATTCTGTACTGGGTATGCTACCAATAACGGTCTTCATCATTTCTACACAAAGCGATTCGATTCCACATTTTATTCGTACAGCAAGGTTTTGGAGTCTTGAGTTTCCCGTAAAGACAATGTTGGTATTTTCAAATCTAGAGTAAATAGGTTCCTTCTATAAGCGTGTTCCATCCTAGACCGCACCATAGTTTAACATTATATATATACATAGCAGGGAGTGGTCTAATACAAAGAAAATAAAAAATCTGTACGCCACAGCCAGCAAAACACACAAAAAAAATACAGCGAGGCGCTACTGTTCCGACATTAAATTAAACCACTTAACATAAAAATAAAGTAAAAAAAATTGCGAATAAAAAATCAGTTGTTCCATACATTTTCTCCAACGTCGATGAACTTTTTGTAGGGAACATACCTAAGTGTTTTTTTTCTTTATTTTTATGATTACTGATCATTAACTACACCGCTGTATAAGTCTGTTTTATCTACGTGAGCTCTACATTACACACAAAGGTACTAATCACCTATGAACTATGAAGTACCTAGTTAACCAAAAACAGATGAACCCAGTAGAACAAATTTTAACATCATTGGTACATAACTTAAATGGAAAAAGATAAGTACCTACCTACTCGTAACATCAAGCTGAGAGCGTGGTTACAAGGGAATTTGTTTTAAGACATTGAAACTTATTTTAAAATAAAATAAGAGATCATTAACGTATTTTTATAATTATTTCATTTTATTAAGTGATTATTATTTTTTGTGAAATTTGACGAGTAACTTTGGTGTTATCAATAAACTATTGTATTGTATTGTATCGTAATGGTGCATAATGTATATTTTTAGAGCTTTGTTTAAAAACGTTGCTCAGGTTAACAAACGTCATTTACCTTCTAATCAATATAAAACTGAAGTGCTTAAAATTAACTAACGTCTTTTAATTTTAAGCGACGATTTTAAGTAAGGACATTTATATTTACCTACCTAACCTAGATATGCAATATAGAAAAAGCCTCACTAAAGATCCTGCTGCTATATAAGGCTTGGTATGTTTAAAAAATTTAGGTGACTTATCATTAGGTGAACTGTGGTCAAACGCCGAGCTTGCGACCATAAAAATATACTTACACCGATCGAGTAGTTCAAAATAGCTTCTTAATTATTAAACAGAAAACGAACTTATTTTTTTTTTTTTTTTTTTTTTTTTTTTTATTGTTATTAAGGCAAATAAACAGTGACACAATAAATGTTACTTAAATATAAGGTCTTAAACCAAATTTGTCTTAAATAATTGTGACACCAGCACCATTTACCACAGATTACTAATTAAGTTATACATTTTATGGGTAAGCAAAGTATCAAGTATACAATTGAAAAGTAGGTAGTGAATTAGTACTCAGATAATAGTTCAAGCACTTTCGCCTTGAAAATACTAGGTCGCGTTGCAGCAATATCTATAGAATTAAAGTTCGTATTATATGAACTAACTAGCCGGTACAGCGGAGAACGCATACCGGCATTGGTACGGCAACTACAAGTTGCAAACAGTTGACATGGTCTGCGGCAATGCGTTCTAGTAGGTATTCTGTAACATATTTTATTTATTAAAGGTATACAATCATATCTATTATGGCACAGGTCATAGAGCAACATAGCTTCAAGTTGTTTACGTCTTGATTCAAGTTTTAGAAGTTCATATTTTTCAAGTAGCTTCTCATAAGAAGGGCGATTGTGAAAACATTTGTAGTGTATACAACGCAAGAATTTTTTTTGTACATTTTCTAGAGCAATGACATACTTCTTATAAAAGGGGTTCCATATGGGCACAGCATAATCTAATTGGGAGCGAATTAAGGCTTTATAAAGGTGAAGATAAGTAGAAGGACGTGTAAATTTTTTTGCAGATCGCATAACGAAACCATACATTTTAAAAGCTTTGCTGATTATGTTGTCAATGTGAATGTCTAGATGTAATTTACTGTCTAATGTGACTCCAAGGTCCCTAATAGTATCAACAGTGTCCAGTTGTGCATCACATAGACTATACGCAGAAATATTTTTATGTATTTTTTTTGTAAATGTGATGTTTTTGCATTTGTTTATACTCAGACTTAATTTATTAGCGTAGCAATAGTCAGTAAAGCGATTGAGATCTTGTTGAAATTTGTCTTGATCTGAAGCATTATTAATGATGCGAAAGATTTTTAAGTCATCAGCGTAAAGTAAAAAGTCACAAAATTCAAAGCATGTAGCCACATCATTAATGAACAGTATGAAGAGCAGTGGGCCCAAAATTGAACCCTGTGGGACCCCAGAGGTAATAGGTACATACTCTGATTCATGACCATTGATGACAATTTTTTGAGTGCGATTTGTTACATAGGATTTAAACCAGCGCCAAAGATCTCCCCTAATACCATTGAAGGCAAGTTTGTCAAGCAAGATTCTGTGATCCACCCTGTCAAACGCTTTTCGAAAATCAGTGTATACGCTGTCTATTTGCTTATTGTTATCAATACCTTCGAAAAGATAAGATGTGTATATTAGAAGATTGGTGGCCGTTGATCGGCGCTTCACAAAACCATGCTGTTGTGGGATAATAACGTTATGTAGTATAGGGTATATGCTGTTATGAACTAGTCTTTCAAAAAGCTTCGAGAGGGTGGGTAGAATAGAAATTGGGCGATAGTTTTCCACGTTAGACCTGTCGCCACTTTTGAAAACCGGTACAATACGTGCAGATTTCCAAATAATTGGGAACACCCCTGCTTTAAGGCATAAGTTGAAAATGCAATGTAATGGCTTTTGTATTGTTAGGGCGGTTGATCTAAAGAATATAGGTGGTATACTATCTACTCCAGCACCTTTTGTAATGTCTAGTGCACGTAGTTCCTTGAGAACTGCATTTTTGGAGATTTCTATAGTACTTATTATGACATTGGAATTATAATTAGTATCTGGTATATCATCTATGTCGTAGTTATTGGCTACATGTGAGGGTTCGAATACAGACCTAAAGAATAATGAGAACAGATGGCAAACATCTGATGGATTGGTTGCAGTAAAATTTTTATAAGTAACACGGTTAGGAATATCAGGGCTGTTTTTCAAGTTGTTTACATATGTCCAGAAATATTTAATATTGTTTTTAATACTATCTTCAACTGTTGTCATATACTTTTTATAGCAGGCATGTGATTCTGATTTAAACCTTTCCCTATACATAGAAAAAACTTCATAGTCTGCTAAACGTTGAAATTTTTTCCATTTAATCCAAGAATCATTCTTATTTCTGTAAATATGTACTAAGGCAGGCGAAAACCATATAGGAAAATGAGATGATTTGATTAATTTTGTAGGTACATATTTTTTTATAATGTTATATAAGTTTTCATAAAAAGAAGAAACGGCGTCCTCAGCACTACCACCCTGAAATAGCTCATCCCAGTCAATATTAGAAATATCACTATTTATCACACAGTAGTCAGCTTTGTTAAAATTAAATTCTGTTCTAGATTTAGTATTTATGGGCATTAAGCTATCTGAGATAGGTAACAGGACAAAAAATGGTGGGTGATACTCATCCGGATGTATAAGAGGCAATGGTGCAAGGGATATATTACTATGATCGACATTGGTTAAAAAGAGATCCAAAATTCTGCCTTTCTTATTTTCAAATCTATTTATTTGTCGACAGTTGTGATAATTTATGAAATGAATTAAACTTTTATTAGATAAACAGTAAGAACCACAAATTACAGGTTCCAAATGAGTACCGCAGTCACGCCATTTAAGTGTAGGAAGGTTGTAGTCGCCGACTATTATAATTTTTTCTAAATCAGTAGTTTGTAATATCGAGTTCAGCAGACTAAAATGTGATGTGTAAACCTCCGAGCTCAAGTTGGGTGGAATATAGACAGCGCTAATAATATATCGATACTTACGTATACGTAGCTCTATAAGAACATGTTCAATCAACGAAGAAGTTGGTTCGTAGTCCAGCGCGAGGGGCGCGCGTCCGCCGCCAGGCGAAGCAGCGCCGGCGCGGCCCGCCGGCGCCGCGAGCGGCGTCGCGGCCAGCTCGCGGCGCACCGCCACCAGCACGCCGCCGCCGTCCCGCCGGCCGGATGCAGCGCGATCTCGGTCGCATCGAAACACCTTGTACCGCGGATCAATGAACTCACTATCTCCTATATCTCCATGCAACCAGGTCTCCGTCAAGATGATTACTTCATAATTATGTGCTAAAATATTCATATAAAGAGTATGTAATTTAGTTCTTAACCCTCGACAATTTTGATAATATACTGATAGGACGTTTCTATTCATTATACTTCAGCCAGTCTATATAAAAGTATAGGTAAAAAAGTAATTTAGTACCGTTATGCTGTGCCCACTTAACAATAAAGTACTTTAGTATAATGCTCTTTAAGCTATTGTTAATTGTATACAAACTATGAGAAAGCCAAGTATATAAATATAAAATAAATAGAACATATTTGTGCCTTTTACAACCTCTAACATTTTTTACAATTCGAAAATAGACAAATAAACCAATACCGCACGCCCGTGGGCGCAAATAATAGCGGGTACCGTACGTACAAACGCGCCCGATAGGCAATGCCTTATAATTATTATTGAAAGAATGTGATACCTGCGCACTGTCTGTGTTTCATGTTATCTTAGACGTGACGTCCTGTGGCGATCGGATGGCGATTGCCGGCGAGGTATCCGATTTGCGGGCCAGGATGGTCCCGTGTTTCACCCACACATATTTAAAATCGTGCTTCCTGGCGGCATCCCGGCATTGCCGAAACAGCAATTTATTGTTTAGAGTAAGATGCTCATTGACGTACAGGGCAGTAGCCGTCCCAGATATCCCTAGTTTCGACGAATCGATCTTTGTCTTGCGGCAGGCAGTGATTACCTCATCACGCAGCATCCTGGTGCCAAACTTTACAATAATATTTTTCGGCCGCCGGTCCTTCTGGTCAGCGTGAGGCACTCTGTGCACGGCCACGATATCTGAAGGCCGTATAGGGTGCTTGATTGCGTTCCCTAAACCTTCCACTAGGGTGATGAGGTTCTCGCCGCGACGGTCTGGAACATTCGAGATCTCGACGTTGCACTGCCTGGCTTGCTGCTCCATGGCCAATATTTTGCTTTCTAATAACTGAACACGGGTTACGGAGTCAGAGGAATGTAGAATGCCAGCCTCTAGTGTTTTTACTTGGCTCTCGAACTTATCCTGGCGCTCAGTAGCGAAAATAAGCGATTTCTCCACTTCCGTGAGTGATTTTTTTAAGTCAATATTGTCTTTATTAAGCTGCACCATATTTGTACTTATTTCCGCCAGCGCTGATGTTATCTTCGTCAGCTCGCCCGAAAGCGCAGTATTTACTGCCGCTGTGACGCTATTCGTAATCTTGTCGTTCCAGACTACCATCTGGCTATCAAACTTGTCCTGAATATGCTTTAGACTTTGCATAAACACGTCCTCGTTATCAGGCTGTTTGCGTTTTCTGGTATAAAGAAAATGATCCTCTGTTTCCTTTTGAACCGATCCCGGAATATTGCTATCTGAGGAAGCAAACTTGCTCGGAGGTGTATGTTGCAGCGACATTGTTTTGTATATCTCGTGACGTAATTGAGCGTAAACAAGTCTCCACTAAGTGCCTTAGTAAGACAGTGACAAAAATATATACCCGTCCTTTAGTCCAAGGGTGAAGAAGCGGGTCCCCGCACTGTAACGGCTGGGAGATGCTATGCAAGACAGGGACGGAGATTGTTTACCGCCAACTATCTCACGCGGCCGGCCAGCAGGAAGCTACGTTACGCGCACGGGGGACTCATGTATTCACCTTTCGTCCCTTGTCAGTTGTCACATTGTGGCAACTTTAGACATGATACTCATGAATTACATTACCGAGGTGAAACTATTTACTACAAAATGTATCGTATTATTTTTGCGATTTAAATATGTATACAGTTCTATTATTATTTACGGGATATTTACCTTGATATTTACGGCGTTGTTATGAAATGAGCTCCCGATATTTCGGAGTAGTTGCATGCACCATGTTCACGGACAGACTCCATCCATATTCACGGTAAATACCCCGTAAATTATAATAGAACTTATAGTGAACAACCGTGATAGTTTAAAACAGTGTTTTAAATATGTATAATAGTCATCATTAGGCCACTTTAGTAAAAAAAAAAACCTACATGATCCAAAATAAGCCCGAAGTTCTCGAATTCGCTACGCTCGAGCTTTTTCAGGCGCCATCCCTTTAAAATCCTCACGAGTGCTACAACTTCCCCCCTTTGAATGAACTACCAAAATATCAATTTTCATCACTATAACTTCAAAAACAAAGAACTTTCCATACAACATTCCACCCCCCCTTTCCCCCCCTTAAATCGTTACTGTCGAAACAATTTTGAAATCAGCATTTTTTATTTTGAATTAACTATTCAAATCCAAATTTTCGTGACTAAAAGTCCAAAAATAAAGGACTTTCATACAAACTTCCCCGCCCCTCTCCCCCCCCCCCCTTGGGGGTCGAATTTCGAAAAATCCTTTATTAGTACACCCCTCCGCACCGAGACGAATACACCCTCCAAATTTCAAGTCTGTACGACCAGCGGTTTGGGCTGTGCGTTGTCTGTCAGTCAGTCAGTCAGTAAGGCAGTCAGTCAGTCAGTCAGGACAGAGCCTTTTATTATATTAGGTAGATAGATAGATAGATATAAGATATATATATGACGGAGGAGGAGGGTCCTTCGCCATCATCATCAGCACTCATCGTTGATCCTCTTAACAGTGGGCGTCATCGGTGGGTGGTGTCGGATGAGAATAAAACAAGCTCGTAAAATCAATCTTCTAATTATAATCTTCACAGGCACAGTACAGTAATCAGGTAGGCACAAATAAGTTGTAGGTAGGTACGTATCACAGAACGCGCGATGGTTCAGTGTCCACCGCACGCGCCGCTCGTCAATGGAAAAGTGAAGTCACCGATCGACGGCGCGCACGTCACCGACTCCATCGAGTGCCACCAGGTGGCGCTGGCGTCCCGGATACGAATCGATTGCGACATATAATATATTGATAAGAAGATGACTATACTAGCATTAACACATAATTTTAATAATATAACTTAACTACTAGAATAATATTTAATTATGTGCTTGTTAATTATTTTACCAATAGTTCCAGCGTCTCGTAGCGTCCTTTCATAATTTTTCTTCGCCAGACCACTGAATAGATAACTAAACTAGTTCAACAGCTTAAAATGTCTTGTCTAGAGTCTAGACTAGACCGATAAGCCCGTATCTTCTTTATCCCATTAAAACTATTAAAGGATTTCTTTGCCTTCGCTTAATACGTATCGTCTTTTTAATCTGGGGCGATGAGGGAAATAAATTATTTGTTTTGGGAAAAAGGAGGAAATGTCTTTGAGTTCTGTTCTGTGCCTACCTACCTACCTACCTTTTCATAAAATACAGTAGGTACATAACAGTGTATATAGTTGAATTACGCGCTGTCTTTGGCTATCGCTGTTGAATATCGTCTTTTTGGGAAATCATACTATGTGGTACTTTAAGAACTGGAACATTGTATCTGGCATACATTCACGAAATCTTTCGGAGCTGGCATTCAAGTTAATTGAGCGTTCTGATCGATCCGCAACCGTATCTCGCACGTCCAAACGCGATGCTTGCCAAGTTTCCGATGGTTTGTTCCAGTACTGCTGACCTTTTTTAAGTTTTGGCTAGGCATTATCTAGAGGAATAGTTATACTATACCTTATACCTTTGTGGCGTTCGGTTTTCACAATGGAAACAGAACAACCAAAACGTGACCGACAATGTAAACTAAAATGTTGAATATAAGCTGCCGCACAGAAGCATTCAGGCAGAAATTTGTAGATGCGGGCGGTTGGATCGTAAGCAACCTTCTCTTCTTTTGATCGTTTTACAGAACGGCTTGTTGAAACAAATGTATGTAACTAATATAGCCCAATCAATCTACGAGACTTAGTATGACGTTACTCGCATAAATTTGTCATCAAATATCAATTGAGGTTGGTTTCATTTGTTGACGGAGAAACAGTAAAAAAAAATATTTAAGAACTATGACGTTTTGAAAAACAACAATATTACTGAAATGCATCATCCAAAAATGGTGCAGATCCGATTTTAATTTGTCATATACAGTAACTAGAGGTCCCCCGCGGCTTCGTCCGCGTGCGGAAGAAATTCGGACCGCTCCCAAAATCCTCCACTTTAAATAATTCCGAGCAAACTTTACCAACTCTACCAACTCTACCGACTCTATCGACTCTACCGACTCTACCGACTCTACCGACTATACTGACCCGACTCTACCGACTATACTGACTCTACCGACTCTATCGACTCTATCGACTCTACCGACTCTACCGACTCTACCAACTGCCAAGAATTTTGGATGGAATGGAACTCGAAACTGTTTCTCTCTTTGATCATATAGAGACAGTTAGATCCTCCAAGGTGTAGTAGTAGCCTAGTGTAGGTCTACACTCATGTACCTAGCTACTGGCCAAGCCTAAGCTAACTGTCATTAATGTTAAATGACCTCCAAAGCAGCGTCCCCGTGCATTTGTTTTTCCATTCAACGGTTCACAATAAGGCTGTTTGCACGGTCAGCCGTGTCGGCGATGATGCGGTGCGATGATTCTCGACAGTATCAGAGTTGACATGATTTTTGGCTCGTGGCACTTTACTTTTAATAATTTTAATCAGGAGGTAGGTATAAATCAAATCAGAGCGAGGAATAATAACTCATAGTGGCCAGTCCGAATACCAGAGTTGAACTCTGGTCATGTGCATGTGCTGGCATGCGTCACTTATCCTATTGGAAAATACTTAGATACTCACAGTCTTACTTAAAAAAGCTTCTCAACCGTTAATCACTGCTTAAGATGCTCTGCCATCTTCTCTCTGACGTGAAGTGTAACATGCAAGAACAAGACAGAGAAGTTTAAGCAGTGACTAAGAGAATCGAGATTATTTTAGGTAAGGCTGTTAGTGTTAATTTATTGTTTTATTTTTATGGTTATATTAGAGTAAAGTCAAATATCGTAAGAAACGTCAGAACAACGACAATATCGTAGGTAACTTCATATAGCAACGACGATATCGTAGGTAACTTCATAGTGGTGAATTTTTTATGGTCCAGTGCAATACATATTTTATTATCTATATTTCCGAGAAAAGTGCTAGAGTGGTGGAATGAGTAAGTAATCCAGTCTTTTCTGTTTAAAATTAACCAATATATGATTTAAAATGAGTTGAAGGAGTGATACGGAGAATAGTGTCGATTTTTGATAAATAGGATGGGTATATTTTTCTGGTAGCTTTACCACTGGCTTCTGCGGCGGCCGTGGCGTCGCCGGAGCCGGCGCCGTGACGTCATCCGGCGCATGCAAATATCTCGAATTCTCGAACATTCTGGACGCTCTGCAGATGCAGTAATGGCGTCGCTTGGCGCGGCTTGAAATGTGGCTCGTATCTATACCACTAACTGGAGGATCATGCAGACGTGAGACTGTGGCGCAAGGCAGGCTCTGGTTTCTTCATTTAAATTTCCATATGCTATCTCATCTGTTTTAGTTCTTTTTTAATTTATAAGGGTTTGCGTTTGACTACCACCTCGCCTGTGTTATGCAAAATGGGGTCTACGATAAATGTAGCGCCGCGCGATTGCCTACAAAAGAAAGTCATTCACCAATTGGTGGTTCGGGTTTCATGAGGTCGATAATCATTTGATCATCTGAGTATTATCCAGTTTCCAGTAAAACGGTTTCTTCTAGCCGTGGTAGCCTAGTCGGAGACCGCTCCACTTAGGATTCTATGGCCGTTAGTTAAGGGGGCGAGCAATGCCAAAAGTAAGTAAAAGGTGTATTTTTAAACACATCGTTTAATGATTAAGAACGTAAATATTCAGATTTTAAAAAATACTACAGGTAGGAGAAAACTCTATAGAAGCCGAGTAACCGAATAGAATTTTGGAAAATAATCTAGTTTATGTAAAAGAAAATAACAAATAACTAACAAAAAAACTGTTTTAATTCAAATGCTCTAAATTATCAGCGACAACACCACATAATTTTTAACGAATTATACAGCCAGAGTAATGTTTTAACAGAGTAACCGTTTTTTATTTTTATTATATGCCTATATTTTGAATAATTAAATAAAATCACATCTAAAATGCTCAAAGTCACTGTATCATCATCAATTATATCATGCGATTTTCGACTCTAAATTAAGGCAACACGCACGGTTGAAAGCTGATATTTTTCTGGCATTAGGCGCACTCTTAAATAAACTCTATGGGGTTTGTGTGGATTTGGCTGACCACTGGCTTTTCGGAAAAAAAACATCATGAGGAAACTTGCATACCTACGACCGGAGAAGAGAATCGATGGCAATAGATGTGTTATTATTTGTCAATTTGTTTCTATTGTACCTAAATTAATTTATTAATTCGATTTGCATTGTATACCTACTATGTGTTATAAATGTATATTAGCTGCATCTTGCGACAATGAACTACATAAAAATATCATAGCAGTGTTCTCATGGAAGTGATGTAATGTCTTATATGAGAATAAACATCTTTAAACCTAATGAATCCACAAGATGGTGATGAAAGGCATGAAAAATATTCTTATTATATTAGCCTACATGTCCCACTGCAGGGCAAAGGCCTCCCGCGTATAAAGTAAAGTTATAGGAACACGATAAAAAATGTTAAGTATTACAGCTTATTCGTCACGTTGAATTAACCCAATGTATATCTACATATATATATGTATACCACATAAAAGTAGTTTGGCCTTAAAAAAATATAGGTCTAATAAAACCTAAGCCTAGCCAACATATAGCGTCAAGATACTAAGTAAAAGAAAAAGCCAAATTACGGCGCAGCGACCTATAAACGCCGTGAGGCCAGCCAAAAACTAAAACTTACTGCCCAAACTTACCAACTCGACATTTCTTACTAAAAGAGAAATGGCCTGTACAGACTATGCTACAGTCTCGGTGATGGTACTTAATAATGAGTATAGTTTGTATTGTGTGCTTATAAAATAAAATAAATCGCTCTAAGTTCATCTCCCAACCATTTTGTGAAGTGTCCCAAAAAAAAATTTGAGTGATAAGAGTGTTCTTAATATTATTGTATTAGGGAATGCGTGAGATGGTAAGATACATTTAACATAAAAAAAGCTTTCAAATGACTCTCCCCACACTACACATTTGATGAAACATAACTCAAGGAATAACAAAAAAAAACTTAGTGACGTCATAACTACCCTTATCCCCAGTTCTGCAAATTACAACCCATATAGTGTCATGTTTTAGAGACAACATGGGACACATCCGTACTGGTTGTAGTGTAGGTATACAGGGTTAGTTCTAATCAGTTAGCCTCCTTTTAAGGGCATATTTTGTACATCAAAACAAACAACTTTTACTATGGGGCCAATATTGAAATCGCAAAAAAAATACAGCTGTTCCATACATTTTGCCCAAAGTCGATGAACTTTTTGTATAGAACAGCTGAACAACTGCTAACTGATTAGAACTAACCCTGTAATAGGAAAGTTGACTAAAAAAAAAGTGAAGAAGGCGATTTTTTCAACATTTGCCTCTAGACTAATAACCTGATAAACGATCTATACAATAAACCAATTTAGTGTTCACAATTCAAATATTTAATTAATAAGAGTAAGCTCACTCCTTCAAAATAAAAGTACACCTACTAATTTCACCCGCTAGGAACCGTAAAGCCAATGCATACCAAATTCAAAGGGTTTACACTGACTGACGGTAGTTCTAAAGCAAGAGTTGTTCATGGGCATTCATCATGGTGAACCTCTTTTACGTAGGCCAAATCCGAACTCGAGAAAAAAAACAGTTTTGCCATACATTTCGTCGAAGATAATAATAGCGTGATTGTAGAGTACTCTGAAGGAACCTTTAAATCGAAATAAGATTTCTCAGAGCTGTGGCAACATTCGTCAGACGAAATGTAATAACATATTTATTGCTGGAATTTAATCTTGGGTGGATAATTTGATTATTCATACCCTATTGTTAGGGTGTAAGGTTCGAGGAAATAGGAACGGGTAAGTGTGGTAATCATTTTGCTCGATAAGACCTGCGTCAATTCTGTCTACTAACCTAAACACTGTCAGCCTTACCTAAAATAATCTCGATTCTCTTAGTCACTGCTTAAACTTCTCTGTCTTGTTCTTGCATGTTACACTTCACGTCAGAGAGAAGATGGCAGAGCATCTGCCTAACGGTTGAGAAGTTTTTTTTAAGTAAGGCCGTGTAACTAAAGAAATTATCAAATGCAATTTGTCTATATTTTAATATGAGTATATAGGTATCACTTATAACTTAACAAGCACTAGCCTTATTCACCCACACACTAACGCCATAGATTAAGTATATTAATATTCTTAATCTATGCTAACGCCTAGTAAAAACATTTTTAAATCAAACACCATAAAGCAGCATATTCAAGTAATTTGTGAACAAATTAGCCGCACAGCTGTAGTTTGTCGTGCAAATACCAGCTTGAGGACTGAACTGTGCAGGAGGGATACACCTGTATTCATTCTGTATGAAGCTGTCCTCCATTTGGACGCATAAGAAGTAAGTCTGGCATGTCTTATCATGAGGATTAGGGAATCTACCCGCTTCGGTGCAGTTAAACTTTTCAGCTTCACAGATGAATCCAAACTCGCAGAGCGTCGTGTTAGGATTAAAGGCTGTTTTATTCGGGCATCGGTATGATTTTTCCACGAACGTCCCACTTAGGTTTGTGCAGCTGATGTATTGAGAGCAGTCAGACCCGTGTGGAAAGTAACCTTCGGCGATGCAAGTTGTGTTAGACGGCGGACTGGTCGTGCTTGCTGGAGACGACGTGGTTGTGAAGTTTCCTGGAAACTCTGTTGTTGTGACATTCCAAGGAGAAGCTGTGGTGGTCGTAATGTTGCCTGGGAAGCTAGTGGTGATTGTAAAATTTCCAGGAAACTGTGTGGTGGTGGTGGGGAATGTTCCAGGAAAACCCGTGGTGGTCGTAAAGTTTCCTGGGAAGCTAGTAGTGACTGTAAAATTGCCAGGAAACTCTGTAGAGGTTGTAAAGTTACCAGGAAGCTCCGTGGTGGTCGTCAAGTTTCCTGGGAAGCCAGTTGTGATTGTAAAATTTCCTGGGGACGACGTGGTTGTGAAGTTTTCTGGAAACCCTGTGGTCGTGACATTCCAAGGAAAAGCCGTGGAGGTCGTAAAGTTTCCTGGGATGCCCGTGGTAGTCGTAAAATTTCCAGGAAACTCTGTGGTGGTGGGGAAAGTTTCAGGAAGCTCTGTGGTGGTGGGGAAAGTTCCAGGAAGCCCCGTGGTGGTCGTCAAGTTTCCTGGGATGCCTGTGGTAATTGTAAAATTTCCAGGAAACTCTGTGGTGGTGGGGAAAGTTCCAGGAAGCCCCGTGGTGGTCGTCAAGTTTCCTGGGATGCCTGTGGTAGTTGTAAAATTTCCAAGAAACTCTGTGGTGGTGGGGAAAGTTCCAGGAAGCCCCGTGGTGGTAGTCAAGTTTCCTGGGAAGCTAGTGGTGATTGTAAAGTTTCCCGGAGACGACGTGGTTGTAACGTTTTCAGGAACCCCTGTAGTGACATTCCAAGGAAAAGCTGTGGTGGTCGTAAAGTTTCCTGGGAAGCCTGTAGTAATTGTGAAATTTCCAGGAAACTCTGTGGTGGTGGGGAAAGTTCCAGGAAGCCCCGTGGTGGTCGTCAAGTTTCCTGAGATGCCTGTGGTAGTTGTAAAATTTCCAGGAAACTCTGTGGTGGTGGGGAAAGTTTCAGGAAGCTCCGTGGTGGTCGTCAAGTTTCCTGGGATGCCTGTGGTAATTGTAAAATTTCCAGGAAACTCTGTGGTGGTGGGGAAAGTTCCAGGAAGCCTCGTGGTGGTTGTCAAGTTTCCTGGGATGCCTGTGGTAGTTGTAAAATTTCCAGGAAACTCTGTGGTGGTGGGGAAAGTTCCAGGAAGCCCCGTGGTGGTCGTCAAGTTTCCTGGGATGCCTGTGGTAGTTGTAAAATTTCCAGGAAACTCTGTGGTGGTGGGGAAAGTTTCAGGAAGCCCCGTGGTGGTAGTCAAGTTTCCTGGGAAGCTAGTGGTGATTGTAAAGTTTCCCGGGGACGACGTGGTTGTAACGTTTTCAGGAACCCCTGTAGTGACATTCCAAGGAAAAGCTGTGGTGGTCGTAAAGTTTCCTGGGAACCCTGTAGTCGTCCAGTTGCCATTGTCTGGAAATTGAGTAGTGGCGATGGTCAGCTCAGGTAATGGAGTTGTCCAGTTGCCATCATTGGGAACTGACGTATTTCCATTGGTTACACTAGGAAATGTTGTAGTCTCACTGGTCAGCTCAGGGTATGGCGTTGTTCCATTAAACGCGAGAGGGACTGCATGCAATTGTCTCCATGTTATGCAGAGCACCTGCAAAAGATTGTTTTTGTTATTTTTTTTCAAATGTGAAAGCTATTTATGTCTTGCTTTTTTTATAGTAACGAGATAAGCGGCACGTTTACCTGGTGGTATACGTCACGCCTGCTCATAACAGTAGCAGTGCCAGAATTGTGAACTTGCGAATCCTGCGCCGCACTGCACTGCGCTTGTCACCCTGAGATACTAGATGTGAAATCTCTATAAGCCCAGTAATGTATCTGGTAACATTGCCCTTCGAACCGAAACAAAGTAATGATTGCACACTAATGCTTAATGGTTGAATAACTGACAAAAACGTGGTCCCCAGGCGGACTCTGCTATAAAGTCCTACCACAGCAACTTTTAATCAATTAAAAAAACAGCAAGACGAGCTTGGCTCGACGAAGGGCTCAACTGATAATAATTAAATGGCCTGCTTGCTATCTAAAGTAATATTTAACTCAAAATTATAAATTTAATGAATCTGTGCTAAAAGTCAAAGCAGCCTAGGCAAAGGCCCTAGGGGCAAACAGGGCACCTGCCCCGGGCGGCAGTTTCAGGGGGCGCCAAAATCATAACATAAAATGCTTGAAAATAAAAAACTTGCTCCGGATCTTGCTAAAAGGATATTTTATGTCGCTGCGGGCGAATTGAGCGGTAAGGGCATGTGATATTTTGGCCTAGTGATATTATGTATGTATTTTTGTTTTACTCGCGGCGGAAGATGATACCTTTGCAAATCGATAGATCATAAAAATGCGATTACTAAATGTTCTAGCCCTAACCCAGTTACCATTTTCGTTTCTGAGATATTGGCCAATGAAAATGCAATTAGTTGAAAACGAAATCATATTTTTACTCGCGTCGGAAGATGAAATCTTAGCAAACCGTTTCCGTTTCCGAGATATTCCGTTGGATTTTTAGGGTGGAATATGGGCTATGCAATTACCAACTATTCTAGATTTATTCTGTGGGGGAATGGGATGAGATAAAATCAAAGAAAGAAAAAAAAAACACCTCTAGCCCACGGCGTCATGGAGCATGTCCGAAGCCCTTAAAGGCATATGACATTTCCTTTGCGTTGTTGGCCTAGTGGGTACAAATTCTCATACTTCCTTGTATGAACTAGGCCAAAATGTCACATGCTTTTAATAATAGAAACTCATTAAAAAAAATCTTTTTTTTTTTTAAACTTTAATAAAATTCGGGGTTCCCGAATCTACATAATTAACAAAAAAAAACAAGTAGTTTTTTGAAGAGATTTTTTTTGGAAAAGAAAATGATTTTAAAAAAAATTGCGGGAAGGGGGCGCCACTATCAAGTTTCTGCCCCGGTTACAAGAAATTGTAGATCCAGGGCTGAAAAAAATACAAGTAAGATACTTACTAAAAGAGCTATGATGGTTTTGCTCTCCATTTTCAAGTGTGCCGAGTTTGGCAAGCGCAGACATTTTATACATAGTCTAAATTTAATTATTTTTTATCAATATAATCACGCAGTCGGATTGTCTATCGATATTATCACTTATATGTACCTATCTAGGTATTTATGATAAAGGAAATAATGTTAATTAATAAAGTATACCGCTAATACTCATCGAGCTAGGTATGTGTCATGTATTCATATAGTAAGCAAGGTAGATTTCCAATAGCCATTCTTGTTGATTAATTTTACCAGTTATACCCGACTGCGAAAATTAAATATATATTGGGGGACATTTTACACACAGCGCCATCTAGCCCCATACTAAGCAAAGCTGGTATTATAGAAACCAGATAACTGATAGAATACTTATATACCTTTTTTTTCGTAAATACATACTTATAATACATACTACACCCAGACACAGAACAAACATCTATGTTCGTCAAACAAATGTTTGCCCTGGGTGGGGATCGAACCCACGCCCTACAGCTCTGAAGGCAGACATGCTACCAACTGAGTTATAAGATTGTCTGTATAATTAAGTGATATTTTTTATCCATGCAAGTATTTATATCACTAAGTAATTAAACAAATAAATAAATTATACAGTATACACCTCATTGCATCTATATGTATTCCCTCGGATCACTAAAACTAATTACTTATCCAGTTTTTGACCGAGTTTAGCGAACTTTTCTTGTTGAAACAACTTTTTACGAATTATTTTGTAGAATTTACTTATGTAAGTCGCGGGCAACCGGTGGAAGCAAATGCAAGGTTGTCGTACAGTGTGGCGGTCTAAGGGGTAACCCTTTGTTCAGCAGTGGATGTCTCCGGGCTGATGATGATGATGACCTATAATCTCTACCTGTCTGCATTTCTATTTCTCCTGCATATCATTTTGGAAAACTACCTTTTCAGAAAAGGAAATGAAGTCACATTAACAAACTTATTGTTTTCAGAAATTCTTTTGTTTTCGACACACAGCTAGTGATATCATGTTAGATTATGCTTTGAATTTTCCTTAATATAATTTTAAACTACGATGATTAAACCAAGATCGTAATATTATTGCATAATATTACAAAATCTATGAAACTGGATATGAATCCATTAATGATAATATGTCAATATTTTTTTAAATCATCGGCTCTAGATGGATATCTTTGTTTCATATTTACGTCATTAGATATTTTTATTTACCCGGATGTGCTCCGAGTAAAGTTTCGGTCACATCCGGTAGGTAACGTTTCTCAAGGAATGTAAACAAAGCACGATACGATAGACAGAGAGCTAGCTCCTCCAAGTACTGCGCGCGTGCGGCTTCTTCAGTCCACCATAAAAGCGACGTCAGTTACCGTGGTAGAATGGCTTAAGGCGGGCTTGTAGCAATTTTGAACTTTTTTATAAATGTGGGATAAATCCAAAATCGGGTATATATTGCTTTTTTTTTGGAATTTTATTAAAGTTGATCATATATTTTAGCTTTTTGTCTTTTAGAAAACGCGATTGTGAATGTTTGGCTCGATAGTAAAAAAAAACAAACTAGACACTAAATCGGCATTTCGATTAGGTACCTAGAACTAAGAAAATACATTATGAAACCACGTAAAATGTATACTAATAGATAGAATATAGTAGTTAGATAGTTCGTTTTTAGATTTTTAAGATTCCATTATTTCTTTGTTATATTTTTCAAAACAAACGAAAACATTAGTAATTCAAGCGCTCGCACCTTCTATTCTTTCTCGCTCGCGCCTACCGTTTAGTGCCTGTCGTTTACTCGCCTGGACGTACCTCGCTACAACCGGGCCTTAAGATTATTGCTTTTAAGTTTTCTAATTTGTCGAAAAGACACGTTATAATAGTGTCAACGGGGAATTGCTTTGCGAATTAAGACTAAACTAAGCAGCTCTTTAGCAGTACAAGTGAAATAGCTCCATATTAAGCATTACTTAAGAGGGAATCCGGTCTGCGACTCTCCATACAAATGTATTCCCCTATTTTCTTCCTGGATACTGCCTCTAGAGCATCTTTTGCTGGTTTGTACATTTAACGTGTTGTGGTTGTACATTATAAGCCAGGTAGGGTTACCATCTGTGTAAGGGAGGATGCCTGTCTAGGACGTATACAAAATGCCCGATCTTTCGGAGAAATGCCTGTCTACTGTGTCTTAAAATAAATAACACGCAACAGATAGTATCAAAGACTGAAATATTATATTCAAAATGAAATGACTGTTTTTTTAACGTTTTTATAGTTTTCTTATGTAACTAATTAGTGCTTTAAGCGACTCTATTGTGTGTCGTCGTCAGCCATAAGACGTCCACTGCTGGACGAAGGCCTCCCAATAGAGGGATGATGCCATAATCCCCACGCTTGGCAGGCGGCTTGGGGATCGCAGAATGCTCACCACCGTTAACCAAGAGCACGCTCCTGCCCGTCGTCCGGTGGGTCTGGTTGCAGTTTAAGGATCGACAAGTTGAAGGCTCGAACTCATCGGTGGGCGCGGCTAAAAAGCATGCTCTCTTCATCAAACAAACTGTGGGAAAGGGAGAAAGAAAGATAAATGAGCGCGCAAATATTTTTTGTCGACCTTTGGCTGTAGTAATGTGGTTGAATAAACTCTGAGTTAATTTATTCCAACTTAAGTTATTTGAAATGTTTATGGACTAAACTATGCTGCTTGATAAATTATTTTAAAGTTTTCGTATTCCTTATGTTATTTATTTACGTCCAATGTGGCGTTAAAATTGAGCTAAAATACAAGATGTTGCCTGGCTCATAACTTTCATGTTTATTAACTTTTTACTTTCGTAATAATTTACAATCCTAGATAATGCAGAGATTAATCGATATAATATTTAGTCTTGGACCTACAATATTACATAGTGGAGTAGTAATACTACCGCGTTTCTATGGAGAAGTGACCAACTTGTCTACTCTTAAGGACATACCCAGGTCTGGACTCTATTGTGTGTGATACCGCGATAATCAAAAATGCCTGTCTCTGATTAACGCCGGCTGCATGTCTGTCTAAACCAGTCTAAACCGTAAAATGCCTATCAAATGCGGCAAATGCCTGTCAGATGGACCCTAGCAAGGACGGATCCAGAGGGGGGGTCATGGGGGTCATGACCCTCCTTGGGCTGGGTGTAGGTCGTCTACTGATATTTTTTCTAGTTGTATAAACGAATTGGAGCCTGTCCTAACTAGACCTCGACTCTACTATAAGACCCCTCTGACTTAAAAGCTGGATCCACCCTTGGACCCTAGGCCTTTGATTATAGAGAAAGAGAGCTAGATCCTCTAAGCCCTAGGCGGAGGTCATTTGTGGTTTAACATTACCTATGCGTCTACACTGAGCTCGTCAAAGTGCGCATCAATTGTATCTCTTACTGCATGCCTTTTAGGAGGTGCTACCCCTTTAAAGGTACCACTGAAGAGAGAAGTATATGGATTTCGCTTTTCTGTGCGATATACATACCTGCTTACATTCTAATAAATGTATTTTGTTGCTGTGATTAAGTACTGCTTGTGTGAACTGTTACGAATTCGCTATCAGTTAGATTTAATAATTTTTAAATTAGATAAGCATGAGTAGCACTTTGATTAGTTAATTTGGGAAAACTATATTAATCTATTGGGAAACCTATCTCAAATATCTGCTTAATTAAAAACGTGAGGTTATCAATTGATAACAAATTAAATTTTAAAAAAAACAATATTATTATTTCTAATAATATGATACTTAGAACCAGCGCAGCGTGAGATCACCCATCCAAGAAACTGTCAACACTTTGTAAAAAGGTAGGTAGGTACAGGCTGATTCAAACTTAATGGCGGCTGTGAACTTAGGCGCGAGACGCTGCGCAGTAGCAAAAATTAGGCGTGCGGTGTGCGTACAATCGCAAAGTCTTGCTTGCAGCGCACTTCACAGCCGCTATTAAATTAGATTCAGCCTGTACGAGTGTAATTGATTTGACCCGCGTGATGATGAAAAACGGTGGTGATGGTGCTGATGAGAAAAGGGGAAATAAGCTACCATTTCGAGTTTCATCCAAATCCGGTCAGCCGTTTTGGCGTGAACAAACACACATACTACACATACAAACTTTCACATTTATATTATTAGTGTGATTCTTAAAGAAGTTTACTACAGTAGAAAACCTGCGGATTCATCCGCGATTACGATGACAAATAAATAATTAAGACGACAAAAGTAGACTATGTTCTTTTCCTGAGTTTCAGCTAAGTATATCTAAGATGCCAAATTTCACCAAAATCGGCCAAGCCGATTAATAATGGAAAAGTAACAAATCCTTTAGTTTTTGCGTAAGTAATTAGTTACTGTTACTAGGTACGTTACTATTTTAAGTAGGTACTTAATTAGGTTGTATGAATTTACTTTACTTACTACACTCTACGTGGCTCGAAACACGGAGATTTAATTACTTAAAAATCTAGCCCATCTAATTGTTCACTTTCATGTATAGTATAGTGTTTTATATGTAGTGTATTTATTATAGTTGGTGCCTAGGTATAATCAGCGGTCAGTGGTAGAACCATGGTAGAACACAACCTTCATGAATATCCTAGCCAAGCTTCCATTTATTCTACACAAACCTACAAATATTTTATAATTATGTCTAGCCGTTATGTCTAGCGTTTGTGGACTATGAAAAAGCCTTCGATGCAATCGAGACCTGGGGCCGTACCGTGAACTGCTTATAGCGGGACCGAATACGCTCAGCTGTGCCTACGCTGTGCGATTGTGAATTTTATCGCCTCGCAATAAGGTTCGCGGTCGCGCAGTGTCGGCAGCTGAACCTATTCGGTCCTGCTATAAGCAGTTCACAGTACGGCCCCTGGGCGGTGTTGCAGTCCCTCCAGCGATGTCATATCGACTATAGGTATATCGAAGCGCTGAAGTGTTTGTATAGAGACGCCACAATGTCAATCCGGTTGCAGGACGAGCGCACGAAATCAATGATGATTTTATAATTATATAGGATGGGTACCAAAACCCAAATGAAAGCTAACCGCGACAGTACCTGGATTCCGAGTCAGGTTTTTACTTCTGAAACAAGATAATTGTTTTATTGACACTATTTAGTCCTAGCCAGTACAGTCTTTACTATAAGTGCCCAGGGCCCCCATCCTGAGGGGCCCCGAAGGACCGGCGATTTCTCTCAAAACATTTTTGTTGGGCACAGTAACAGTGAACACCCGGGTCGAAATTAAAACTTACTTTTGTCTTAAAATTTTAGTCAAAATTATGTTGAATTTATTTAACCAAATCAAGACAAACTTTGTTTATTTTTTCTTTTAGTAGTATAAAATTACCATAACATGTGACTTGATTTTGACTTATTTGGCTTAGTTAGGATCGATATAAGACAAAAAATCCAGTAGATTTTTTTTATTATAATTAGCTTTCTTTACTTTCCAAAAGGGCCCCAAATTCTTGTGTGCCCAAGGGCCCCAGCGCAGTTTATGACGGCCTTGGGCATAGCCTCTATTTAAATATACCTATACATATACTATTTAAAACAATTGAATTGTCATTTATTTATAATTTGATTATTTAAATTGCAATTTTATTTTCAAGTTCAATTTTAATTTCAAACTTAATTTCAATTTCAATTGTGTTTATGTAAGTTATTAATGTGACTGCTACTGCTATAAATAACATTTAATTAATAATATTTAACTTAATGATGTATATGAGTCTTTGATACTTGATGAATAAATTATTATTATTATTATATATACGAATATACTTAGGTATCCTCTACTATTGCAGTGCTGTCCTAGAAGAGTTCACTCCTGTAAATTAGTCTTTCATTCTGGTTCGGAAGATCAGATCATCCCAAGATATAATGCGGTCCCCGATCGACTCTCTCATAGATTTATCATAGTCCTAAGATCCAATATAAAAAAATTCGAGCTGCTATCTACAGTTTGGATATTTAAATACATTTTGGTGAAATCATATATAGATCATAATCTAAGAATAAATTGTTTATTGCTTATTTCGAGGCAGTTAGTCATTGCCACCTGTGTCAGTTTAACAGTCGTAAAGACATTAACTTAGGATTAATAAGATAAGTAGGAAAATTTATATTTAACCAGTTGAAAATATATTAGACAACTACCATCCTGTTTTTTCAACAATATGATTTTAAACAGTATGAACAGACTATCCAAATGTTTTCAACTGATACAGTATAAATTCATTTGTTTTTAACATATTCTATTAGGTTTGGTCATAAACCGTTGAGTAAAATTTGCTCCAAGTCTCGCCCTCGAGTCCACTGGGCGCAACTGCGGCGATATATCAAAACACCCATTAATTCCGACAGAGTTTCCGCGACATTTGGTAATGCCACGGCCGCGGACCCCTTGTTTCCTTATCGGGGCTGGCTAGTACGCAGTGGTTATTAAATGTCGAAGATCGATAGTCGTTTATCTTTTACAGATATCATGGTAAGGGTACTTACGATTTGGTTCGCTCTTAGTAGGGGTCGATGGGCCTCATAGATACCTTAACATTCGCCATACATGCAATGAAAGCCGTGGTAGTCTAATGGAGACCCCTCGACTTGTGTGGATTTGTGGGGTTGTGGGTTCAAATCCCGGGCCCGTGCCAGTGAGCGCTTTGAAGTTTACGTACGGATTTTCGTAGCACTGAGTTTTCGGTGAAGGTAATCGGTGAGGAAACCTGCATAAGTCCGGAGAAGAAATTCAATAGCGTTTCTCAATCCACCAACATAACTCTGAGGTTATTATATAAGTACGGGGAGATTGAGGCCAAACGAACGAGTGAAAAAAAAACAAATAAATATTCACACACACACACACACACACAGCGGGACACACTAGAGATATAGTATACAATAATTGAAAAAAATATTGGTAAGAAAACATTCCTTTTGTAACTTATAATAGAATTATAGATTTATTTTACAAAAATAAATAATTCAACAAAAGGTTGAGTAATATACACTTTACACGCTTCAATTAATCATATTATCACAAAACAGAATCTATATAAGTATATACAATTTCAAAGATCACAATAGTTTTATAAATTACTTATAAAATTTAACAAAATGGTTTTTAATTTTGTATAAATATATAATATATGTTTTTCAGATATAAAGCATCCTTTCACTTTAAACAAGAGTTTTATAGTATTTACGTCCTAACAGAGCATAATTCAAATGTTTTACCTGATTAAAAAAAAAATAGAAAAATAGTATATAAGTATTCTATCAGCTATCTAGTTTCCATATTACAAGCTTTGCTTAGTTTGGGGCTAGATGGCGCTGTGTGAAAAAAATGTCCTGCGATATTTATTTATTTTTATTTATTTATTTATTATGCACCATAACGACCATTTATTTCCTTTTTTTATTTATCTAAAGAGAAAAAATCTTCCCAAGTTTATACATGGTGCTATTTAATCGCTAAGGGAGCGGTTATGAGGATGTTGTATACAAGATAACAAACAACTTATGTTGAACGATTTTTGATAATAAATCACGAAAAAAAACATCTGCTGTTCCATACACTTTGTCACAAGATCAATGAACATTTTGTATGGAACAGCTGATATTTTTTTCGTGAATTTTCAGAAGTCATTGAACAAAAGTTGTTTGTTATCTTGTATTTAACGTGCTCACGACCGCTCCCTAGCTGATTAAATAGCACCATGTATAAACAGCCTAGGTATACGTTTATAGGCATAACAGCCCTAACCTAACAAATATCAAAGCCACCCAAAATTCACAGACGAGTAATGTCCTCATACAAAAACATTACAATTTCTTAGATAAATAAATTGATTTCTATTATTTTAAACCAACTTGATTTTATACTAACAACATGAAAAAAAAACTAAATAGCAATCATAATTTCCAAATTGAGTATGTTTCGTCAGCCTTAGAATTCAATGGAAGCCAATGTTGTATGATTCCATCGTTAAGGTCGCTTTATTTTTCTAGCCTCAACCATCTTATTAGTGGTATTTTTTTCTAACACATCGCTTAGCTACAGGTCGCGTCATGTAAAAAGAACGCTGGAAGAAAGTAGAGGGGGTGTGTCTGCGCATGTGTACACTTGCGCACAAAAGTACTAGGCCTATTGTTTTAAATAAATTTTAATTAGCCTTTTGCTTGCAGCTTCGTATATTGGTTATTTACTCATACCGCGCCTCATACCACCAAATAGACCGATAAATCGCCACCGCCTACTGCGCAGCTTAACCGCCAGCGTTCTTTTTATATGACGCGACCTACCTCACAATTCTCTGATGGAAATGCATTACGAGTGCATCCCAGTAAAATAACAAAATTAAACCAGTCCGTCAACCAACATGGTCTATTAGTTAAATTTTGTGTTTTCAATTGGTATTCTTACCATATGTCAAAAATAAATTACATAAGTAATTATATTTTGTGGTCATGACTGTCGCCAGTCATAATATAAACCTTTACGGCTACGTATAGTTCATTTACACATCTAAAACAATTTAATCCTACAACACTAAAAGGTCAAATCTAAAAAAAAAATTGTTCTGAAAGTTATAGAACTGATAGGATACATAATACCAAAATAAAACCACTATACTTCTATAGAACTACAGAAATGCGGAACTACTGGGACCTTCGAGCACATAATATACTATTGGAGGTGCCAAGCCGAGGCGTACCCCTTACCAAAAACTCAGTGACAATTTAGCAATTTACCATTTGTGTGCGTTGTTAGTTTGTTTTAGTGTGCGTTCATACTTCATACGAACAGGAATGTGTCTTACTAAAGTTAGTTGAATGTGTGCTACGCGCATTTACGTCGTACCCAAAAAGTGGCAGAAATGTATGTAGGCAGGTTATCGCCATTAGCATCTCCAATAATAATTGTATACGCTCGAAGACAAGGATGCACCCACCCTTACTTTCATACATAATTGCTGCGTTCCGTAATGCGCTAAAAGTGATAATATCGCGAATCCGACCAAATTTAATAGTCACAAAATATAAGGGCTTTGATTTGGTTGAGTAATACTTCTGATTTTGGTAGGATTCGCAATATTATCACTTTTAGCGCATTACGGAACGCAGCAAATAAAGGTATAAAGTTGCCCTCTACAATCTACTGCTTGTAGGTGGAACCATCAGATGGCGCTAATTTCAATATCGCGATTGGGCCTTGTGTTTACCTTATGATTAGGTTATTCCTAACGCAATATATTTACGCAATATCTTAGTAAATTCCGCACAGTTTGTTGGCCGGCAGCGCTTTATCTGAAATAAATAAACACAGTTTATAATAGTTCGGTTCAACCGAAACACGTGTGATAATAGCTGTTATTGACGGTTGTGGTACAGTTTGTGAAAAAAATTGAGGTGTCGTGGAATTTGACGACGCTGTGTCCATTTCCCATCATTTCCCAGTGTCAAATATAACCAGTTTTTGATGATTTTCAAGTCGAATGAGTCACAGTCAAAGTCACAGTCAAGTCCAGTCATGCCCTAATAAAGTCGTGGCAACTTTACTACACGCTTCTTCGGAGATTTGAAAACAACACGAAAAGACACGTTTCACTACATTATATCATCTGCCCACACTCGTGCATTAAATTCAACACCAATGAATAAAACACCACCATTTTTAATCATTAATTTGCGATAGATTCAGATTCAGATTCAGATTCAGATTCAGATATTTATTGCTTCCATAGTGTACATAGATATTGTCAAAAAGAAGTTTCATATGGACCCTGTCGGGCGCAGCAATAGTAGAAGAGAGGAGGACGACTTCATTTAACAATAAGATGCCTATTATATAGAGGTATTTTAGGAGGTTCGTCATAAATTAATAATAAATTGTGTCAATAATACTAGTAATAATAAATTAAAAACGCTTCGTAAAAAACATAATCATTAGTTCGTATCTTTTAAAAATTCGTCAATTGAATAATAAGCCCTACTAGTGAGAAGTCGTTTTAAACCATTTACAAATTTTGTGTCGTTTATTTCACTTTTAATTTCATTTGGTAACTTATTAAATATATTTACCGACATAGATAACGTGCTAGCTGAGTGCATGTGCAGTCGCGACGTGGGTAGCAACAACCGGTTCCCGTGCCGCAGAGTACACTGTGTACCCACGTGCCGCCGCGTTTTATATAAATGCGAGTTATTCCGTACGAATTTACAAATCTCAAACAAGTATATGCATGGCAAGGTTAAAATGTTGTATTGAATAAAATAAGGTTTGCAACTGTCGGTCTGCTGTATGTTTGCCAGGATGCGGATGAGTTTTTTCTGGATAATGAACAGCTCACTAGCGGCGCTGCTGTTGCCCCATAGTATAATACCATAACTTAGCCTCGAATGAGCGTTTGCGTAGTATGTCGTGATTGCTGTTTTCAAATCAGTACTCTTTTTTATTTCGCGGAGTGCGTATGTGAGAGACGATAGCTTGGATTTAAGCTTTATTACGTGTGATTGCCAATTTAAATGAGTGTCAATCACTATACCCAACAGAGTGAACTCCTTTACTATATCTAGCTTTGTGCCGTTAAATGAATAATTTAATTGAAGCGGTTTTTTCTGATATATAAAAATCGATAAAACACAAGTTTAAGAAAATAATTTTGCGAATGCAGCGACATGATTTTGCCGTGTTCCCGCCAAAACCTAGGGCAGGGTTGCTTTTACTTGTTATTGCTTTTTTTGTGTATTTATGTAATTCACGATGGGACTGACATGCCAATGTTGACAAAATTCCCCAAAAAAATAAAAATAAAAAAAAAAACCAGGATTTCATGAGATACCTGTCTGTCCCAATTTTGAAGCTCACCTATCATAGCGGGGTACGGCAATTTCAAATTGTCCATAATTTTAACGAATTCTTCTAGTGATTTCGTCAGTCTGGGGTTCAAGCGCTTCTCCTCGGCCACGGTAGTAGCTGTCTGTCCGTTGTAGTCGTGTGCAGGATACAGGGTGTAGTGGTCCGGCAGCGTGAAGATTTTCTTGTGCACCGATTCGTATAATGTTTTTGAGTGGCCTTCTTGGAAGTCTGTGCGGCCACAACCGCGGATGAGGAGAGCGTCGCCGGTGAATGCCATGCACTGGAAGAAAGAAGTTTTTTAAAATACGATGGGGATAATGGGAAATTTTCTGTCAGCTGTCAGAACGTAGCTGTACAGCCAAAGGATAGGCCACGCTGGCGAGATATGGCCCACAATTTTTCGCATTTTTCTTGTGAAAAAGCAGTTCACTCACCTTCACTGCTTCTTTTCACAGTTCGCGTTCGTTGGTGGAGTGCCTTTCCAAGTTTTCTTGTATCATTTTGTTGAAATTCTGATAAATTGTTATTGTTACGTTATTGTTATTATTTTTTTGATAGTAATTAACTAATTATTTGGCAAGGCGCACTTACTAATTTGCGTGCAATAACGAAAGCTTAAGAAATACTATGTGCAATTACTTTGTTAGACAAACTAACCACAAACAACGCATGACAGGTCTGATATGATATGTCATGACCTTTTTACTTTGCATAATTCGTTCAAAATCTTCTGAACCACAGACCAAATGGTGAAACTGTTCAATGCCATGTCTCTTCGTCGCTGTCTATCGGACTTTTAGGAACTATATATTTCTTATTGACTATCAGAAAATCGCCCATTACGCTGCGTCTTCTGCGAACCGTCCTACTACTAGGCGCAGCCTCCCACTATATACAATGTGTAACAAAAAGGTTCAACAATACTGAAGAGTACGTATGTACTCGTCATTATGAACAACTTTTACTATGGGACCAACGCTGAAATCGCGAAAAAAAAAATCTGCTGTTCCATACATTTTGTCCAAGGTCAATGAACTTTTTGTATGGAACAGATGGGTTTTTTTCGCGAATTCACGGTCGGCCCCATAGTAAAAGGTGTTCATAATGATTAGTACATACATACCCTTCAGTATTGTAGAACCTTTCTGTAACACGTTGTATATATATATATTTAGGTGGGCCGGGGACATTGTACAAGTCGCGGGCAACCGGTGGATGCAGGCAGGTTGTCGTACAGTGTGGCGGTCTAAGGGGGAGGCCTTCAGCAGTGGGCGTCTCCGGGGTGATGATGAATATTATGAGTCCTCTATCCTCTGCCACCTAATGTCGCTAAACCGAATCTTTCCTGTCCAAAAGTTGTTTTTTTACCCGCAGTATCTTGTGTTGGGTATTGCACTACCGCCTTTAGTCCCTGCACGTTACCTGGAAACGTGCAGAATGTTCTGCCACCTAGTGGCGCTAATCCGAAACTTTCCAGTCTAAAAAGTAGTTTTTTTATCCGTAGTCTCTTGTGTTGGCTATTGTGCTGCCACCTCTACTCCCAGCACGTTATCTGGGAACGTGCAGAATATTCTGCCACCTAGTGGCGCCAATCCGAAACTCTCCAGTCTAAAAAGTATTATTATTACCCGCAGATTTTTTATGTCCGCTATTGCACTGCCATTAAAATGTAATGCATGTTTCTTATTATGAGTGCCTATTCTCGTAACAACCTAAGTCTTTATTTACCCACCGACAATAATTATTATTACCTTTATTATACAAGAACAAAATTAGCATTATTTGTAGAGCAGCCAACGCCCTACGATATCAGTAAACACTCAACATCCACACGCTTGAATGGGCGCGATAAGATACGAGATAACGTCGTAATCAAAAGATAGGGAGGGTTGAACAATCTGTTATAATTGACTCCATGACATTGACTTTCACAAATTATTATAATCAGTATTATATCACAGCTGGTATCACTTTGGAAATTGTCTTTTATTGAGCTCCGTATCGAAAGGACTATCAGGGTAAATGTCGGTGTTAGCAGAACGTCGGCACGTGAAAACATCTACATGGTGATAATGTCTTGAGTGGCAAAAGGACTTACTAGTAAAACGTTCATTATACAAAAGGTCGACAGGCAGTAACAAAACAAAATAGTAAAATAATTATAGCTAAATCAATGCAACGCAGCCAGGAAAAAATATGCATATACTACCTACACTACATCTACCAACTTATTTTTCATCACACTTGCTCGTAAAGTGGATCTTATTGCATCGGTTTTAGGTTCATAATCCAAGCTATTACGCACGCGTGCTATAATAGGTATAGCCCGGTAAAGTCAAGTTTGTACGTGACTGCAATTACGTATACGAAGCACTCTTAATATAGCCGGGTAATACTTACAGTTTTTTTGGAATACCAACAAAGAGTTCTTATGCCGCTGAAGTAAATGTCAACCTGCGCGCGCATTACTGATTTGGGCGCCATTTTCCGCAAATGTTTGTTGACGTTGTTTTCGCTGTGTGGTTGATTATTATCAAAAAAATATTGTTTTTTCCTCGCAAGTGTGACGAAAACAGTCGTATGGAACTCTTGTGCTATTAGTCATTACGCTCTCGGTTTCCTTATCGGGCTCGCCTGCGGCTCGCGCGCATAATACCGCCTCTAGTGTAATGACCAACATAGCACACTCATATCATAATGTACTATATTCTGTTGGACAAATAAAAAATTTAAAAATCAACAGGCAGCTATCAACTATGTTCTAAAATTACGATAGTGTATGTCAAGTAGTACTTCAAATCTCAAAGAGAAAGATTCTAATTAAAAATTATTTTTACCGCATAATTATTACATTTTGGAAAATATACATCTCTTGATAACTTACTTCACATTTTGGACGATTTATTAGTAAGTCGTTTTGCCTCTCAAGACATTGTCACCATGTAGACGTTTTCACGTGCCGACGTTCTGCAAACATCGTCATTTACCCTGATAGTCCTTTCGATACGGAGCCGTAATGCTTGCACACTACTGCTTGGCAGTTACATAGCTGGCAAAGGTGTAGTACTTCCCCAGGCGGACTCTGCAGTAGAGTCCTACCACTACAGGAAAGGTAAAACAAAGTAGGGGTCTATTTAAGACCCTCCTGATCAGATGACAAGAGTGAATAGGCTCAGCAAAAAAAAACGCGCTCTTGTTTTGTAACCATTTTGATCACTCGTATTTATTTATTGCATATTTATTTGTTTTTCATATTATATATTGTATATATTATTGGTTTATTAAAATTATCTAATTAATTATTTGTATTTGATTTTATTTATTGGTCATTTAAATTTATAAGTATAGATATTTTTAGTTATTAGTTAATTGAAATGTAATTACTGCTAACTATAATTTATTTTGTGCGCCTACATCCCCATCTCTTTAACCGCGGGGATGACTGGTAGAAAATGCTTTAGCATTAAGTCCTCCTTTTGTACATTAATGTATTTATGTGTGCAATAAAGAATTAAATTATAATTAATAATAGGCATCTCATGGGCAAGCGTGCTCCATCTTAGTCCACATCGCCACTTACCATTAGTTGAGCTGTGGTTTAAAACTAGACAATCCTTAATTAAAAATGTCAAGCCCCACCTGTTGATTCAACACGAAGGTGAAGCACCCGTTAGTATGGCCCGGTGTCGCGATGCACTTGAGCTGGTGGTTGCCGAACGCTAGTTCCTCGCCGTCCCTTAAATGTACGTCCGCTTTGGCGCCCGACGAGAGACTGATGACGGATTTAACGCCGGGGAGGAGGCTTTTGAGTTTTCCCGTCCCGGTAATGTGGTCCGCGTGCATGTGTGTGTTCACTGGAAATGACAGACAAGTCTGCTAAAGATTTTATAAAGGAAAAGTCATCAGCCAGAAGACGTCCACTGCTGGACGAAGGCCTCCCACTTAATAGGGAGTTGCCATAATCCCCACGCTTGGCAGGCGGCTTGGGGAATCACAGAATACTCACCACCGTTAACCGAGAGGACACTGTTGCCCGTCCTCCGGTGGTTCGGGTTCCAGCAGTTTTAGGAAGTACCCAGGCCCAAAAGAAAATATCTGATAATGCGGTGGTAAGACCTAGAATCCAGCAAAGAAGATCTACCATCATTAGCTGATATACTTTTTTTTAAATTCTCACTAGTAACAGACACAGAACAAAGATTTTATACTCGACACATAAATATTTGTCCTGGGTGGGAATCGAAACCACGCCCTACAGCTCTCAAAGCAGGCGTATAAGCATACTACCAACTGAGCTATAAGGAAGGGGCCAATTCAGCTTACCAAAGCCGAACCGCTTCCCATGCGTTTCCGCTACTTTTCCTACCTGATAGCGGCCGACTAACGATCGTGGTCCGGCCAGGCGTACCTAAAGTTCATCGAAACCATAGACAAACTGCTCATCGACATGGACATCGCACATTTATAAAACTTTAAGTATGCTTGGCCGGACCACGACCGTTAGTCGGCTGCTGTCAGAGAGGTAGAGTAGCGGAAACGCATCACAAGTAGTTCGGATTTGGTTAGCTGAATCGGGGCCCAGATCTCATCAGCTATTCTTCAGCCCGGAGACGTACACAGCTGAACATAGGCCTCCCCCTTAGACCGCCACGCTGTACGACAATCTGCCATTAGCATCCACCGCTAGCCCGCGACTTTCACAATGCCGTCGGTCCACCTAGAGGGCTGCCTACCTACGCTGCGCCTTCGAGTTCGTGGTCTCCTTCCCATCGGATTTCATCCTTTCTTTGTGAATATATGTATACTAACTGGCATATACCAGGTTGAAGCCGAGTTGTTTGATAAGCGTGGCATCCCGGTCCGCGTGCTCTATCACCGGGTCTATGAGCACGGCTTGGTTCGACCAGATGTCTGCCAGTAGATACGTGTACGTGCTGCTCTTGTTGTCGTATAGCTGCAGATATAAAACAACAAAATATAAAAAAATATGAAATAGCAACTGAATGGTAGGTATTATGTCACGACTCTGTTTCATACTCTTTGATATTATTATCACACTAATATTATGTTATGTCTAATATTATACTAAAGTTATGGATAAAGGAACAAAGTGGACATAAAGGTGCAAAAAGATCCATCAATGGATCTTCGCAATGGATTTTAGTGGACGCTTTAGCAAATAAAGGCTGATGTGTAGATGTTTAAAAAGGATAATGACTGAGCATTCAATCAGACAGAAATAAAAAAACAACATGAAAAATAATAATCATTGTCAGCATCGGGCTGTGTTGGGATTCTATATGATTAAAAATAATTGTACGTGTAATTGTAGACACGCTACAAAGCCCAAAGACCTAGTGTTGACCTACCTAATGTTTTCTTGCCAGCCATGAGTTTAGATGAAGAACTGATACTCGATGGAGAAGAGGTTCTTGAGTGGCGACCACGAACCGGAAGACGCAGGGAAGTAAAATTCACACTAGATGGATCGACGACATTGTGAAAGTCGCGGGCGACCGGTGGAAGCAAATAGCAGGTAGTCGTAGTGTGGCGGTCCAAGGGGATGCCTTCATACAGCAGTGGATGTCTTCTGGCTGATGATGATGAGTTTAGATGATTAACCAAGCAGAACAATTAGTTGAATTGCTCACATCGTAAGGCATGTTACTTTTTACTTATACTGGAAATACAGTTACGTTTTGCACGCCGCACTCAGCTAATAGCAGAAGCAAAAAATGCAAATCTACAGTGCAAAGTGACCATAATATCAATGCGAGTCAACTGCCATTCACTACATTTTGCATAAAAGTATCACCATCCCGAAAAATACAATAATCGGTGTATAAAAACGAGATCTTTTTATGCAAATGATTTACGTGACAAGCGAGCCGTTCGCCTGGTGGTAAGCACCACGGCTGCCCATAACAGTAGCAGTGCTAGAACTGTCCATAACAAATTAACAAAAGCAGTGCCAGAACTTCGATTGCGAAAAATTGTTGAAGAACTTTCGAACAAAATCCTGCGCCGAACTGCACTCGTCATCCTGAGATATTAGATGTCAAATCTGTCCATGCCTAGTTAGTTTATCCTCATTCGACTCTTTAATCATTGTATGTACGTTAAACTATAATGTCTTACAGTTGATTTTCCAAATAAACATTCCATTAGCTCGGCTAATCTAGCATCGGACTACCGGCCTCCGCGCTTATAATATCGAAAACATTTTACTTTATAACTCTGTGAGCCCGCTATTTGCTATTATTTGTATCACTGAAGAGAGAAGTAAGTAGGGCTTTCCCATGGGCTTTCGCATTTCTGTGTTTTTTTTTTTTTTATAACCAGAGACGAGGAAGAAGCGTTACAATTGCCTACAACACTAAGACCGTAAGAATATATTGTTCTATGCACTCCTTGGAGAAAGGATTTACCTCTTTCTGTGCATTTGGATTTTAACCTTCAATGGTTAAAAACCGCGCGCACACTCTGTAGGTGTATAATGTATATGCCTAGTGATTTCTCTGGAATCATTGCCCTTCAATTTGGAACCTAATAATGTTCACACACTTATTTCTTGACGGTTAAATAGCAGCTGGCAACAATGTGAAACCTCGGGTGGACTCTGGAAAAAGAGTCTTTATACTACAGTATTTCTAGCCTCTAGTTGTTCTAGAGTCTAGTTTCTAGTCCATTTAATGGACTAATAAAAACAAGATCGATTCAAATAAAATATTAGAAAAATGTAATCCATGTTTCATAATCATCAACTTATTTATTATGTACAAAACTATCCTAAGTGCTATCGACAAACGCTATATGAAAAATTGCCATTTGTCAAAGAAACAGTTATCTAATCTGGCACAAAATATTTGACAGTCCTGGTAATCATAGTTAAAAACAAGGACGATATACTTGGAGGATCTAGCTCTCTGGCTGGGTATATAATCAAAGACGATATACCGTCCATGTTAAAATTAAAATAAAACTCACCTGTCGGAAAAAGAAATCGGTCCCTCTGTCCATCGCTGAGTACCACCTGACTTGAACACCTTGGCAGTTCAAACTGTTTAGTTTACACGCCGCCCCTGCCACCTTCCAACTGCTCACTATTCTCTGCAGCATCCTGAGCACAAATATATACCTGGCTGTAATACTATAACTGTTGATTACACCACCATGCTCGTACCTTGCACGCACTGAATAAACAGTTCCGTGAGTCTAATATGAACAGAAGTAGCCTGATATTACTTGGGAATATACAAGAAATAGACGTGAGAGCTACCTGGTGTCGACGTATGTGATTAGCAAATACTTAGGTACCTATTTATCTATTTTGTATTATATTTGATTAGATAGAGATCCCCTTAGCATGATGTCAAACAAGGATGATAAGGAGTTAAAGCAACTACGAAGACGTAGGGCCTTTGTTTTGACCGGTTTACGAGGTTTGTGCTTGGAAACTTCGCTTGGCTTGCTTCAGCTCCGTTCCGTTACACTTGCTAAGAGTCGAAACAAAAATGGAATACGGCTTTATCTAACTTTTTCATGGGCATCATTAACACCCGCAGTATAGACAGCTCTTTCTCGTGCTATGCCATCCATCTCGCTGCGCCAGTCGAGTTAACCTGTGATTTTACCAAAATCGTCTACCCATCTAGCTGCTGCTGGACGACCAACACTACGTTTGGCCTGCCTTGGCCGCTACTCTATCACAGACTCCACCTGTCATAACTTCGTACAAAAACTTATTTCCAAATTTAAAATAGCTATACAGAGATAACCCTAGCATAAACGTCTCGCAACACACCGGTTACCATTTTTAAGCTCTCGATAGGAGCATGGAATTTCAAGCTGCCCTTCAAGCCCAATACCCAGAGGTGGTTTTACCCCCAGGCCGAATAGGCCGGACAGATATTAGGGGCAGGCAAACACTGAACCAACAAATTTGATAAGAAACGACATAAGAAGCGTCTCACTTTTGTGAGGCCCGTATTAATAGGTTATTCGGAATGGAACTAACGTCGGTACCTATTTGATAAACATAGCACTGGTTTTCTTTAACTTTCTCTACTAGGGTAGGCCCAGGGCCAGTAGTGGGATATAAGCCCGTTACAGTACTTTGACAAGGCGCTATTATACACAGATGAATGCCCTATGAATCGATGTTATAAATGCTTGTTCCTATTGAGAGCTAATACAATACCGTCACCATTGTCTATTAATATATTATCAAGTCAGAGACTTCTTACTGTTTGGATACTGTATGATCTCTAAGTGTACTAGCACACGGGACACGCGCCACAGCCGTAATATACCGCCGCCTGAAGCTAGAAGCAGAATCGCGCGACGCCTACTTCTACCGTGTGTGGCGAGTTCATGTTAGAGTTCAAAACTGGAGACCGCAGCTCGGTGCAGGCGCCTACGTTTTGAACACGTTTTGAGGCTGTGCCATCTGTCCCATGTGCAGCAAGCCTGAGGGCGTGTACGCAAAAATTCACGTGTCTGTTTTAAAAACAGTATGAGCGGCGTTCTTGGAGGATTTAGGCTCCTCTTGGGTACTTAATCACTGGCGGCGCTAAATGACGCGGGCGCGTGCGGTGGTTCTTTTTTCGCGATTTCAGAAGTGATTTCGTAGTAAAGGTTGTTCATAATGATGAGTACTGCTGGTGAGTGGTGAGTGTATTTTTCTAAGGTGCTGTATTTGGCAAACAATACAATAAAAAAAAGTTCAAACCAGTTGAGCCATTTTCGAGTTTATGCGAGACTAATGCAAGGCAATAGATTTATGTACATATAGGTAGATAGAAGAAGGATTTAGTTTAGTATATTTGCTACTGCGACTTACATATTACACCAAGCTTACACTAGATACCTACATTATCTTACAAGTCTGATATTATCAAATGCACAACACAATCACCACAAATATGTAGGTAATAGGGGTGTGGCCTAATGTATAATTTATGACAAATAACAGGTTTAGTGATAAATATAACTAAATACATTACACATACTGAAAAAATACATTGTATTGGCTGATAAATCTCTGAGATATGAGCGTTTAAAGTTTTAGGTGGGGACAGAGAGGGGATGCTCTATCCCTTTCTCGCATAGCACGTGTTAGTATAGCATTTGTATGCCGCGCCTGAGGATTGACGTCATAGCTCATTATAGCGCGCTCTCTGTCTAGCTTGAAATTAAAATACTTCGAACTTATTTATTTTTGAGTTATTTTAAATTTTGTGTTCGTTGATAGGCTCTATTGATGATCAACTTTTTTATGAGGTAATAAAAAAAATGTAGTCATCATGCCTATTATAGAGGCTGACCACTGCACTCGACCACACATGCACTGCTACTGAGCACACAAGCAAGACTGACATGAACAATGTTTTATTTCTACAATGCATTGTCTGTTCCATTGACATTATCTTATGTTGTATAATATAGGAGCTATTGTTAAATTGAAATTTGTATAAACTACAGCCCTCTCATTGTCAATTTCGTTTTGCAGCTTTTCACACTAATAATATTATTAATGTGAAAGTAGCCCAATCTATTCCTCCACTATAGCAGTAAGGAAATCTCTATCTCTGAATGAGACAAAATACGTATCAAAAATTAAAGGATATTTTGAACCTATTATAATAAAAATATTTGAAATGTTAATAAAATAAATAAATATTGGGGGACATTTTACACACAGCGCCATCTAGCCCCATACTAAGCAAAGCTTGTATAATGAAAAACAGCTGATAGAATACTTATAATAATTTATTTTTTCGTAAATACATACTACAAGGCCGCCAATTGTGGCACTAGCTCATAAGGTGTATCTTTCTCTATTGTATTTTTTTGGTGTGCACAATAAAGAGTTTCTATCTATCTATCTATCTATCTACACCCAGACACAGAACAAACATCTATGTCCGTCTCATACATTTTTGTCCTGGGTGGCGATCGAACCCACGCCCTACAGCTCTGAAGGCAGAAATGCTACCAACTGAGCTAAAAGCTGTCCAATAGTTGTGTAATGTTACATTTTTGACCAGTTCATAAGGAACTTTGCGTAATATTATGGTATTATTAGTGAATATTTTAATAATGTACGCTTATTAATTAAAAAATATGTGTATTGTATCCCACTATGTCTCTTTAGATTTTGTTCCTTTATTTAACTAGAAGCGTGAATGTGCTTGTTAGTTAATTTTTTTCTAAATTAGTTGCCATGTAAAAATGTTCACCCAGTTTTGTGGTCTAATATTTAAAAAAAACAATAGCTACAGAAGGTATTCTTTATAAAAAAAAACTCTCAGGACATTTCCTTTCTGTAGTTGGGCTCATGAACTCATCATCAGCCAGAACACATCCAATGCTGGACAAATGGCTCCCCCTTAATATGGAAGGGTATGCCTCTTGGGGTTGCAGAATGCTCACTACTGTCAACCAAGAGAATACTGCCTATCTTGGTTCTGGTTGCAGTTTTAGGACATACCCACAACATAGTTGGCCTGGTGCTACTTTACTTCAACTTTTAATTTACCTCATTGTATCGACTGGAAATAATAAAACCTTTTAAAAAAAACAACCAACTTCAATTTCTATTACCTGGACACAATGATATTATATATATAAGGTATGTCATATCGCGCCCTCAAATGGCCCCGTGAGTACGGCCCCAGGGACTGTCTTGTATCTGTCTCTGCTCACTAAACGAGCGACGGCCCAACGTGCACTCGTCTCTAGGAGACTCGTGCTACCCCATAGACCCTTTTGCTCTCATAAAAGTGCTATATACTTTTGCAATCCGGCGCAACTCGTAAACATTAATCTAACTGTAGAGCTATGTAATATTCCTCTATGACAAAAAAGAACGAATAAAAATAAACTTTTTTAATCTTTGCTTGGATGACATCTTTTTTCCAGTTATTTTGAAATAAAATCAAACTAGTGAACCGATTTTGATAAAATGTATTTCGGACTACATCTGTAGTATGACCTACCAAACAAAAAAAGAATCATCAAAATCAATTCATAAAAGGCGGGAAAATCGCGAAACTTACACACAATAATAAACATGCCGTCGAATCATTGAGAACCTCCGTTTTTTAAGTCTGTTGAAAATGCAGCCAAACTTACTTTTATTATTGTTAAATAAAAGCCTTCCAGTACTTCTTTTATTACCTACCTTTTACCAGAACTATGCTCACAGGCACTTTTTGCCTTTTTTTTATGTGCGGGATTGTGAGAATCTTCATCTGTGATGATTTAGGTATGACCATTTAACTACGTTTTACGATGTAGATAGCTATCAACGTAATAACTTATTGTAAAAAAATTGCGAGGCTAGCGATCTCTAGCCTAGTTGAGAGAAGACCTAGCCAACTCGCACTCTTAGGATTCTATCCTGTGCTCATATCAATAGGTATTTGAAATGAACGTAGAGGTTCTATAAATTCCAGCTCCCACCAAGCCTGCGTGGTGTAATATTGCCCAACACTTTTAGTTAGTTAATTAGTTTGCTGAGCTCAGTAGTGAAATAAAACTGGTATGTAAGAAGTCAACCCACCTTATTTTGCACAGATTTACTTCCTCAAATTTATCACAAATACGGTACCTATCTTAGTATAAGTTTTATCACAGGTTATCTGAAGCTGTCGTCCGAAGTTACGGGAAAATTATAATCAAAATCATAAAGAGCAATGCTAAGATAACAAACCACAAGTGATTTAAAACCAAAATCTTCTCACTGTCGAAATTGATACAAACAAAATGTCAACAACCCATCTGGGCATGACAATGACAAAGACAAGACAAGGCCAGCCAACAACAATAACCCAGCTGAAGGAGTTTTGGCGGGAACACGGAAAAGTCATGTCGTTCTCTGTCGCATTCTATTATTTTCTCAAACGTGTTTTTTCGCGAAATATTGATTAAAAATGGTGGTGTTTTATTTATTGAGTGTTGAATTACATACACGAGTGTGGGCAAGTGATATAATGTGGTGAAACATGTCTTTTCGTGTTGTTTTTAAAACTCCGTAGAAGCTCATAGTAAAGTCGCCACAACTTTACTAGGGCATGACTTGGACTCGATTATGACTGACTTCGTGTGACTATCTGTGATTTTATGTTCTATTTGACTTGATTATACTATAAAAACTTGAAAATTCATAAACTTGACACTGGTAGAATACACAACTTGCGATGCCAATAACTAAGAAAAAAAACCCAGCTGGCAATGTCAATTCAATGTCGCAGTTTGACTATCACACTGGCTGTCAGAAAATATTAGACTATAGTTTTTTTCTTACAATTTGGCATTCCTCTTTGAGCATTCTGCCGGTACCAAGTTTAAAAAAGAAGGTCATTTCCCCTATAAGAGTGAAAATAGAAGAAAAGTTTCTGATGAAAAGAATCTATGGTACAAAAATTGCTGTCAAGATTGACATTTAGGTAGAGATTTTGGTGCCGTTTTTGAAATTTATAATATAAATATGTAGTTTAAGTTCAAGTTCAAAAAACATAAACCTGCAAAAATACACACATTTTAAATAAGTACAAAATTTGACAAGGTATGACCGACAAGCGACCTGTTTTCTAATAAACTACGGCGGACCGGACCCTCATAAAGAATTCACCTCTCTTTTGCTCTCGTTGGGCAAAAAAGTGATACACAGGTCAGCGACGGTGATAATGGAATGGACGGGCCCAGCGCTTGCAAATCGATCAAAAACAAGACTTAACAAAATTAACAAGACAACACAATCAAGCATACCTAACTAAAAGTATGCATATTACATTTGCCGGAAAATAGAAATAGCAAATCTAATTACTGCATAACAAAAAGAGAACACACAACACATGTACATGTAGTAGAAGTTTGTATTGTCGTATCGTACGGCTCGCATATCGCAAAGGCTGAAGCGACTGGAAAGCCGGCGCTCACCATATAGTCTTCAAAATCCGTGCGCTTATTTCCCGTCCATTCATCTTATTATTGTCGCTGATCCAGGTAATATCTTACAGAACTTGTTACTCTTACTTCGCTTTTTTGTCCGCCTGTCCACCCGTTTGCTGCTGTGGTCGGATCCGCAGGTGTGTAGAGGACACAGGTAGAAGATCTAGTAAACTTGTATTAGTAGTGAGCATTACACTAATACAAGTTTACTCCTAGGCTTCTATTACTCTGTGCTCCTAGGTCCTCTACAGCACAGAAAAAATAATAGTACTACGTCTATAGTGCTACGCCAAAGAATAATATCAAATACACTAGCGGTCTTACCTAAAATAATCTCGATTCTCTTAGTCACTGCTTAAACTTCTCTGTCCTTTTCTAGCACGAGCAAATTCACGTCAGAGAGAAGATGGCAGAGCATCTTAAGCAGTGACTAACGGTTGAAACAGTTTTTTTAAGTAAGGCCGTAGATCTTTGTGCTACGCAGAATGCTAGAGTTATTTATTCTGTGGCTACAGTCTACATCTACACACACACATAAACAAAGCATGCCTGTGTGACAATAGAAAGGGCGTTTGTGTGCTCATGCTGTCGCGTTTGTTTTATACCCATCTCCTGTGAACACCCGCCAGTGCAATCTATGCGTCTCACTTTAGCATCTGTGAACGTCATTGACCTCCTTCATGCCCACCAATCCAGTCGATACTTCGCTATGTTTACACAGAATGTTTTTCAGTGTGCGTTCGAATTCGAACGCTACCGCTGCTGCGCTGTGCAGGCAGCTTATTGATGTAAACATTCTCTTGTCATTGTTTTTCAGTGCGTTTCGAGGATCGTGCGGGATCCTAGCAAGGCGTCTCTTCCAAACAGCTGATTAAAAAAATAGCAAGTTGATAATTATCAAGTGAAACTTTGTGGGTGTGATAAATTTTTGAATGAGTCGAACGCCGGAACGTCTTTGTTTAGAAATTGTGGATTTACTAAATAGCGGTCAGTAATTTATTGTTTTCAATTTTATTAAACGCTTATTTAGGTATTTTATAATCAGCTTAGGAGTAAGTCTAAAAATATACAGGATGTTCCGATACTTATGGTTAAAATCTTAAAAGATAAAAATGAAGGAACATACCTAAATAGACTGCATTTTTGTGTAGATTAATTAATAGCGCTTCAAGGTGTACCTTACCTAGGTACATTATGTGCTTTATAAAATAAAAATAATAATACCTACCTGTCCAAATGGATTTTTGCCTGTGTTTTCCATAAAACTATTGTGGTAAATACCTACCACAAACTAGTTTTAGCGCCTATGGACGTGTTAAAAAAGCCTCTAGACAACACTGTTTTGTTGGTTACTAACTACGTAAAGGGTTACGTTAGCAGTTAGGTAAAATATGTGTGCCACTGTGTTTTATCGATAAGCATTAGCTAACCATATTTTATTGCTATCCTAAGTGCGCCTTCGATCTGTTAACCTACTTATCTCTGTCATCGATTTTGACAGTCCGTAACCCAATTTATGTAAAACATCTTAGTAGGTAGGTACCTGCCTATTACACTAAAATCAACCTTTTGCATACTCTACTGTTTTTACATCTCGTCTCTACTTCCGTGATAGGTCAGGGCGGTTGTAATAAACTCAATAAAACGTTTTATATCCCAATGTGTGTTCTGTTTTGTGCTCAATGGGAAGTAGGTACCTAATGTAATGTTACTCCTAGTACCTACCTAAGTTTTCTGAAGCAACAATGGTTTTGGCTATGTTCCTATATAAAACGAATATTGAAAACGGAGTCACTTGACAAGTTCAGACTGTACCTAAGCACAAATAAATTATCTAGTTCATCACACACATTATACACACGTACCTACACATTTTTTTTACTAATACCTCTTGAAATCTTTTAGACAAATTAGTAGTAAAATCATAAAATCTACTTTTGTTCAAAATTTTCAATTTCAATTGAATAGTCATCAGCCTCAGCCAAAAGACGTCCCCTGCTGGACGAAGGCCCTTAATAGGGAGAAGTGTCCATAATATTCACGATTGACAGGTGGCTTGGAGCAATCTGCGATCGATTGAATAGTAACTATCAAAATTTACGAAATTGATGTAAATTACGACACAGCGTTCGGAAATAGCTAGTGAGTTGTCCTTGCGATAGTAAGCAGCGGCTACGGGCGTTGTTTATGCGAAATTAACATAATTTGAAGTCTATTTCACACTTAGATTAAATCGGATTAATATGTGGAAATATGTGGAATTAAAATTTCACATATTTTTGTTTGCATATTGCATATAAGTACAACATGATTGTATTCAAATCTCGACTACTTTAAACATTTTCTTATTAGATATATAATAAATATAAATATATAAATATCGCAGGACATTGACAAGACTGCATCGTCGCTTTACATCTTTTCATTTTTATATAGGAAGGTGGTGAAGCTTAAATCTATTTAGAATAGGTATATAAAAGAAATGGTCCATCGAGCCTTTAGATTCTTTGGGTAAATGCTAAGAACAAGACAAGACAATAATACGCTTAGGTCTCGTAATTTTTACTGAGATTATCGTCGTTGTTGAGATCATGTGTAATCATATATCATGCAAGTTCATAGAGTACGGTAAAACGTTAAAAATACCTAATATAAAAGAAATAATATATAACCTAATATAAAACATTAATATACTTAAGTGCGTATTCTAACAAATATTGTGCGAATACGGACCAAAATAAATGCGTAGGCGTGCACAGACAAATGGTACTATGTTTGCAAACAAAAACGTAGAAGGTCAAATAGTCACCAAGCAGCTGGACGTACTTAACTCAGTAATCAATTCAAGAATAGATGAAGGTAAGCTATACGATACTTCGGTACATTGTGTCGCGACCGCGGCACGTGGTAAACCGTTTGTTGTTTGTTGTATTCCCGCGTATTTTATAAATGAATGATATCAATATCATAATATTGAATCATTGGCCATAGAATAATTTGAAAAATAAACAAACATTACTGTATTGTAGCCCAGACATCCGAAGTATGGGTCAGGCATCTATCGTGGCCTATAGAACAAAGGAATGTAGGTAAACCTACTAAGTATATTTATATGAATCCAATTTAGAGCAATGCTTTAGTATATGTGCTTCGGTATATTGCTTAGTTATCTGTGGGTTTCCACGCGTTGTCTAGTGCCTGCTTCTAATTTTCTTCCAATATTAAATATCCCCTTATTAAGGTACTCTCAAGCATATCAAAGAAATAGTCCTTGTTTTTGAGACTCGTATCTAAAAGACAAACCTTTGAAGAACATAATTATTTTTGTATGAGTCTATTATTGTGTGGTTTCATCACAAACACAAAGTCAACAAAAGAATCAACTACTGACTACTTCATAATCGGTAATTTTACAATTTACCTAATCTCAAATTGCGCAGAACCTACTGCGTAGTCCACGTGCTTGCGTAGTTTTATCGCTGTGCTGTTATGGATTTGTAAACAGGTTTTAGTATGACTCGAAGGACACAATGGGTTATGTATTTGTAAAGGTTCCTCATTATCGTGATTGTCATGAGAGATAACATAAAATATGTATATTTTTACGTTAACTTTTTCTGAATTTGTCGTCACTCAAATGTAAATTGTTCTCAAGACTACTTCTTTGTGATTGCTTCTCTCTTACCCAAATATAATATTCTTTGCTTTACTATAAAACCGTAAGAAAGAAATCATTGCATTTTAAACAAGTTATTATATTTTAATAATTTTATTTTGATCGGAATCATTTGATCCTTCGAGCTGAATTTCAGATAAATCTCTACAATATTATTCGAAAGAAAAATACTATGAAGTCTCACAAATTAAAGTTTGCTACATTTAATCGCAAACAGAGTTATATCTACCTAATAAGTAATATTTTCCCAGCAACTTTCTAAAATTTGTGGTAATTCTCAAAGGGTAATTTACCATTCCAGACAGGAGACAGCGTAGGTGGGACTTGCACGCCACTTTATGTATTAGCTGAGTGCAATTGCTAGACCGTCTGAGTCTGGCAGACCATTGTGGTCTGAGTCTGGTCACCGCCCCCGGACGGGTGCCGTCGTGACAGGGTGTAGTAGACTTCCATGATAGATAGCTTTGTCGTGCTCCTAGTACCTACCACGTTAATATTATGCTTTAAAATATCTACAACCAACGTAAGAACTAACATTTTCCCAAAAACTAAACATGTTGCTGATACTAAACCAAAGTTAACTCTACGTAAAATCAAATTGTTCGACGCGTCGAGCACGGCGTGAATGACAAATTTACAATCATAAATTGCAACAATTTGTTTCAACTTTTTGTTGACAGTCAGTTTTTGCTTTTGAAGTTTGTTTATCAACAAGAGGAAGTTTGTATATTTTCTTCGCTTTGCTCGTATAATATCTTAGTTTAATAAATTATTTACTATCTCGTCCTACAAAAGCTTGCTATTAAACCATAATAATAGCACATCTCACATACAGGATCGATAAACAATCGATTCATTCATTATGATGATGAAACGACGCTCCATTATGATTAATTTCATTAATGGTACCGTTAGCATTTATTGCTCCTTTGTTCAAAAGTATCTCACAAAATTAATAAAAGAAAATCAATAAAGTTTTGTCCTTGCAGACCATGCTGTTGCCATAAACAACTCGAGTTTCTCTGAACTGTCTTTAACTTTTACACTAGAGCGTCAATGCGACTAAAAGAAAATTATCATAACTAAAAGAAAAACTATATTTAAGTACCCTCACTTGTACCACGGGTATCTCTATTACATCTATTCGGTACCGACCTTATTAAACTTACGGATTTTGGCCTTGTTACTTTCGATTTCGCTTTCAGAGTAGTCTTGGTAGTTGGTAATAACATTGCGCTGACCTAAATATTACTGAAATAACCACTAATTACTCTTAGCATACACAAAAGATTGGTAAACTGCATATTAAACATGATGCAGTTTCAAATGACTTAATAATTATGATGTTTAATGTTATGTCAGAAATTTATTGGAGCAGAATTCAAAATATTTTTTTAAAGCAATCTCGCCAAATAATACCTGCGTATAGCATAAACAGTAATAAGTATGTTATATAGAATACCCACACTGGCTCTTCATTAATTCAGATGACTTGTACTCTCTGATTTTTATGAAGCGGCAATCAACATCTGTACAAGACAATTAATCTAAGATCAAGGTCAGAGAGGACTGGGGCGTAAGCAAATAAAAATATAACTCTAGCCCTACTCTACCTACTAACATAGTCTACGTCACGTAATAAATTTTCCACGACCCAAGGTTTTTTGCTCGTGCCTCGTGTGCTGGTAAATCCGTAAATATAACAATGTTATTATACTAGAAATATAATATATTATTATGTACAGCTACAGCGTCCTGTTTAAATAATTAAAATAATTATACAATAGCGAACTTTTCTACTCTTATTTCATATGTTTCTGTTTGGTTGCTTGCCACGTTTTGTCTATTAGCACTGTCAAATTTCTAAGCTATGGAATTCTCATGAAATCCTTGTTATGGAAACTATTTATAATCATCGACAACAAATGAATATCACTGCCATTGACGTCTTCTCATCATTGCTGCAAGTCTGGGACACGTAGTATACAACATCCTTGGCTGCAAGTGCAATCATCATCATCACCATCAGCCAGGAGACGTCCACTGCTGAACGAAGGCCTCCCCCTTAGACCGCCACACTGTACGACAACCTGCCATTTGCATCCACCGGTTGCCCGCGACTTTTACAATGTCGTCGGTCCACCTAGTGGGAGGCCTTCCTACGCTGCGTCTTCCGGTTCGCGGTCGCCACTCAAGAACCTTTCTTCCCCATCGGTTGTCAGTTCTTCGAGCTATGTGGCCTGCCCATTGCCACTTCTATTTCCATTAGGATTTGCCACTTGCAAGTGCAATACCATCGATTAAAACATTAGTGACGCAACTATCGTTATCTATCAAACTGTACTCCAAACAAGGAAAAGGACAGTCACTGTCAGTATTCCTTAATCTTGGTTTTTAATATTTCCGTACAGTCGCATTCGGTGCTGTGGTGCTATCAACAATAGATAAAGAGGATTCCTAATCATTACACATTTAAATGTTTGATCATTGGTTTGGTAATAATTTTAATAAGTTTGGTATCGTGTTTTTATATTAGCATTTTATTTTTTATTCAAGGGTACTGATATGATTCTAATCTAACATTTCTATGGGGAAGGCTAAATGATTGCTGCTACATAATAATATATCACTTTAGCAAATTCGGTGCCAATTATGTTTTTGCTTTTGTTGTATCTTTTTTTCTTCTACACACATAAACACACATAGCTAACTCAACTTCATCTAAGCTCCACTGACAGCGATTTAATTTGGATTTAATAATTTTAGTCAACTGCAAATGTCAATTCACATGTATAGGATTACACATGCAAGCGATCACGCTCGATGATGAGACTTTGCGCAATGGAATGGACATCACACCAGCGTTAGCCAATGGTGGAGCGTAGCACTTGCAATAACATTATACGCGCTATTTCAAATCTGGGACAGGCTTATCTGTGGTGCATGTGGGTATGGATGGGTGCTAAACATTGAGCTTCGAAAAGTACATCGGTTTATAATTATTAGTAGAATATACCTGTCCTGTCCAGCGTCGATGGTGGGCATTCTGCGATCCCCAAGCCGCCTGCCAAGCGTGGGGATTATGGCAACACCCCTCTATTAGGAGGCCTTTGTCCAGCAGTGGACGTCTTATGGCTGACGACGACAACGACGACCTGTCCTGTACCTACCTGTTTTTTTAAATACTTACTAATAGACAATAGGCAATAGACAATAGACAATATTTTATTTGTAAAAAAACACATTTTGTACACAAGACAAGACAATATAAACTCATAACAAATTTAAACAGTACAAAATAGTAATAATACATCAATAGACCTCAACGAAGCTGTTAGATTCATATTTTTGTAGTGGTAGGACTCTACTGCAGAGTCCGCCTGGGGAAGTACCACACCTTTGCCAGTTATTCAACCGCCAATCAGTAGTGTGCAAGCATTTCTGTGTTCCGGTTTGAATGGCAATGTTACCAGAGAAATTACTGGCTGTGAAGAGATTTAACATCTAATATCTCAGGGTGACGAGCGCAGTGCAGTGCGGCGCAGGATTGTGTACGGAAGCTCACAATTCCGCACTGCTACTGTTAGTAGCAGGCGTGACGCTTACCACCAGGCGAACGTCTAGCCCGTCTCGTCACTTGGATGTATAAAATATATATACTATATTAAGGTCCTAGTAGACTTTACAGGTTTTTTCAAATGTTGTATTACAAATTTAGTTTTGTGTCAGTAACATATTATACATACTTACCCACACCCACACTACAGCCCACACATAACACAGTATGCATTATAATACTTAAAATTAAGTTTTTTTCATAGTTTTTAAACTTTTTTTTATTATTTATTGCTCGGTTAAACTATTCATACCTATGTTTTTAAAGCTTAAACAGGAAGAAAAATTATGACCTCCGGCAGGACTCGAACCTGCATACGAGCAGTCGCTATGGGTTTCCGTCCCAACTGCTTTGCCAATTAAGCTACAGAAGTCTCTGCCTTAGACGCCAAATTTCCGAACCTGTTATAAGCTACCAACTAAAGCGTTGGTGGCGCCATCTGTAAATTTTTGTAACACAAATATTTACCCAAGCCGAAACCGTTGCAGGTTCCAAGGCCTGACGAGAGAAGTCGCACTGGCTATACTATTTTTGAATATTTTTTGTATGAAGTGATTCCACACTTATGGTATTTCTATGTTTTTAAAGCTTAAACAGGAAGAAAAATTATGACCTCCGGCAGGACTCGAACCTGCATACGAGCAGTCGCTATGGGTTTCCGTCCCAACTGCTTTGCCAATTAAGCTACAGAAGTCTCTGCCTTAGACGCCAAATTTCCGAACCTGTTATAAGCTACCAACTAAAGCGTTGGTGGCGCCATCTGTATTTTTTTTTTTATTCATACCTATTCCTAGTGCACTTATACAAATGTCAAAACCAAGGTTGCGACAGATCATTCTATTTGCATGCGCTACACGCACTCAGTAACGCGCGATACGATCTATCGTGAACCGTCGACGTTATTAGAAGATTATTTTGAGAATATTCGTGATTAGAAGGTGTTTTAGTTTAATCCTTCTTGCATGACTTTGGGTACCGAGGTACAGGAGTGTTTTAGTTCCCGCCGAGGTCGTGGACTGCTATCTGACCAACAACAGCGAAAGAAAAAGAATGTGGTGCAAACATGACATTATGACAAAAAGAATTGTATCGTATCATTTACGTTTTTAAACGTCAGCTTATGGAGCACCCTGTATACATCTCATAAAATAGAAATAGAAGCTTAACTTAACACTCTGCACCCTTATCATGGACGTTCGCGATTCCGATTGCGATAGCATGCCACCCTGCTCGTACCAACCCACTCGCGCCATGTGCCCTCCTGCTCGCGCACGCTCGCAATCAGAATCACGAACGTCCATGATAAGGGTGCTGGTTGGACTAAAGGTTCCTTCCAGTAATTTGAGCGTAAATATAATTACAGAAAAAAAAATCCTACTGAAAATATTAAATACCTAGATTAAGTATGTCCGCAGGTTTCCCGATACATGTAAATACAGAAGCACTTCGATTTTTCAAACTACACCGCGTCGCGACGAATCTAGAGTTACCAACTTACCAACTTTTCGAATTTATCGGGACAGTAGTTGTGAGTGTTTGTGAAAAATTGGCTTTTAGGCTTTCTGTACGCTTTTTGTTCGGATGCTGGCTATAATTCATTTGTCTGTATTTATACGGCTCCGACTCCAAAAATACCTGATTATAAATTGGTAAAGGTAGATACCATAGAGGTAGGAACTAGTAGGTACTTATGTAAGTATCAAATAATTTCGTCGATTTTCCTTTAATGCTCTTTGCTTTGAAGTAATTAATATATTATATTCTACTTTTTAGTTTCAAGTTTGTACATAATATAGGTAGGTATACTATACTTAGTCCAGAAGTCGGTTTTTGTATATATTTTTTCTAAAATTAATTTATGTTCTTCTATGGCAAACAATATGGACTAACTTGACTAACTTCGCAGTCTCCAATAAAACATGTCTATTTCTATAATTTGGCCAGCTCTACTAATGTTGATCGGACGTAGGTAACCTTGTGTACGTTATTCCGCTCCATTGGGTTGCCAGGTGTTACGTTACCAAGCGGCTATTAGCCGATTGCGCTCGCGCACGTGGTCAGCTGAGCAGGAAACTCCGTCATTTGCATTGCTATTGGCTAATTAAATTATTTCCAATTCAACCGTTAGCTCTTGATTGTGCAAATATATTAGGCATAATAACTGCGGTAAACTACAACTACGCAGCTTGAATGTTAAAAAAAACACTTAGATACTCAAAGAGGTTTGTGTGTGATCTTTACCATCATGCATCATATACTCTATGTCCTATTTCATGCTATGTAATAAACCTTTATTATTTCTTGATTTATATGTTTATTGCTCAGCCTCGTAGTTTTTTTTAGACGGAATATACAAATAATCGATAAATATATAAAATATAATTGACCAGAGTGACCACTGCCTTAAGTGGTCGTTAAGTAGAAATCTTTTTAGTGACGGAAAAATACATTTCACGCGTATTGTCCTCTCCTTGACCAAATTCCATAAAAGACACAATATCATCACACTAATGTTACAAAATGCGCAGATACCTCTGCCTCTATGCCTATTATTTCCCATATCTTTAGAGTCTTCTCGTCAAAATTGATAATCCGATCTTAAAATATTTGACATAATATATTTGGTTACCTATAATAGGCTATTTTGTCAGACAAAATTTACAGACAAAAATATTTTTTGTTCTAGATCCAAAATGCCGTCACTTCTGGAAGCCCTGGAACGAAAGTACGGCGCTAAGAGCGAGGTGAACCCCCCAATAGACGATATACCAGTCGCCATATTCGTGCCAAAGCGGTCTCCCAGACTCAGCGTGCCAACTCTCCTGGTCCTTAATGACTGTGATATTGACTGCGCAGGAGACGCTTGTGCCTTGGCTGACAAATGTGCCGATGTAGTGGAGTTGGACATAGCTAATAATAAGCTTACTGAATGGAACGAGGTAAGAGCTATTCGATTCATCATCAGCCAGAAGATGACCACTGCTGGACGAAGGCATCTCTCTTATTTTTTGCATCGACATTCGACACTTGGCAGGCAGCCTGGGGATCGCAGAATACTCACCCTGTTAACGGGGCGCAGCTAGTTACATAAATTTAATTTATACTGTCGGGAAATTTACTATGTAAAATCTTCTTAGGAGAGCCCTGCGTCATAATTATGAAGAAATAACATGAGCATTGTTTCTTGTTCTTTCTTGATTGTTTCTTTTGTATGCCTGCGTTCTGATTTCAGCAGTAGTCAATGGTTTTCTCTTGCCTTGCCTTAAGTTTGCTGAAGCAGTTGTTTATTACAACAACTTATGCTTTAAAAGCATGTGTAAACGATGTTTATCATTATTGATGACAACTAAATAATCATACTCTACAAAAGACACTTAACTGGCAGTAAAATTATAGTTTGTCGCAACTAAACGTGCCTTTCTCCTGTTTACAAACGCCAAGCAACGTCATTTAATAGTTAGAAGTCTGTAGTTTTCCGCGTTTATTAAGTACGTATGTTTCCTTGGTGTTTGATTTTTAACAGCGGCTACTGATGATGTTTACAAGTCAACCTTCCTTTGTAGGTCTTCGCGATATTGGAGCAAACGCCGCGAGTGAGGTTCCTCAATCTAAGTTTTAACCGACTCTCAGCACAAATCCAAGCTGCCCAAGCACTCCAGCCCAAACTGGACTGTCTCAGCCATTTAATATTGAACTCCACGTACATAGGCTGGCCGAAAATTCACGCGCTAGTCAAGGCTCTACCAGCTCTTGAAGAGTTGCATTTGAGTCTCAATGAGTATTCTTACGTGGACTTCAGTGGGCAGGAGATAGATGAGAAGGATAGATGTGAGGCATGCTCGCGGCTCAACGTTCCTGACTCGACAGAATCAGTTCACGAGCAGCTGAAGAAACTTCACTTCTCCGGCAACCCTGTAAGCAGCTGGAAAGAGATATCTAAACTGGGTTACGCATTCCCTAACTTAGAAACCTTACTGGTCAACGACTGTTCTGTGACCACTCTCGAACCAGACCCGTGCGAGAAATGCGGGGATAATAACGGGAATCGGAAAAGCCACGACGCATTCAAGTGAGTACGCATATTACGTATACGGAACTCTATTAAATCATGTAGTTGATAACTACTATCAGTAACGTTTAATAGTAATTGTGTTAATGCGTGTACTGCCATTGACCCACTGAACCTCAAAATCGTGTTCCGTTGTTATGGGTTTGCGTAACTCGTAATCAGTTTCTTGTAAACGACCTTTATTAAATTTTCGCTTTGATCGTTGTGTACAACTTCCTGTAGTTTTTTTGAAATAATTAAGTCGTTTTGTTTTTCAGACGTTTACGTTTCTTGAACCTGAATAATACGGGGTTGGCCACATGGGACGAAGTAGACCGAATCGCACAGTTTCCTGCTCTCAAGAGTTTACGAGTTCAGGTAAGCCGGATAAGCACTGAATTATAAACCTTTGCAAATGGCCTCGAAGATATCGATACCGCGCACATGGCTGGAAACAAACGATGCTATTAGTATTTCGCTATTAGCACTTAATCGAGGCTGTCAGATACCATCCGCATAGCCTACTCGAGTTACTGATGTTCGCATCGATGTCTATTACTCAACCTTTGGATTACCGGCGGCGGCGCCAATTAGTAGGCGCGACACACTTTTATGCTACCCTTCCAATTTGTAAGACAGACAAATGTTGGAGTATTCTTAGTCGGTTGTAGCGTCTTTGATTCGGCCGGGTCGCCATCCCTGGGGAACTCGAGCATAATGCGGGTGAAGGTCTTCCCGATTTAGTGGTGTCCTACATGACGCCGGTCCGGTTGTGCAATGGCGCTAATGTAACGGGGAATGCTTGTAATGCTCGCCTCGGCGCGGTGTAGAACTGTGGTAATTTCGTCACGTCCTCGCTGCGATATGAGATTAAACAGAAATATGCGTTTCACTGGTGGTTCAACCTTGTACTCCGCATTTGATGTTCGGCTTTGAACCTAAATGTAGAGTAACAATAACCATTCTATTATATCATCCAGGTTTTGAGTAACATACTCTTTTTAAAATTGAGTAAACGATACTGACACTTGTTGATTTAGTTCTTTGTTCACGTCGACGGATAAAATGATTGTGTCCTTTTTACTAGGTTTGTCATTTGTTAATTAAACTTCGTGCGATAATAGTTTGTATGTCCTCGCTTGGTAAGTGCGTATTCCCATGGCTCGTTAGTGACCGTCACGTTGTAGTAAATGTGAAAGTGTGTCCAAGTGTTTATAGGTGGTTTGTTTTAATTTGTTTACGCGACTTCATGTTTAGCTAGGTACTCGTTAAGCCTAACGATGTGATGTTATGTTGTGTGTGAAATAAAAGAAGTTTGTAAAAATAGTTGCATGGGTTTCCCTAAAAGTTTAATAAAATACGTCTGATATAAATTTACATTGATAACGACAATGCAAATAATTAAGCAATAAGTGCACACACGGCCTACAAATATTATTTCTATGGCATATAATATTATAATAATTCGTAAGATAACAACTTATAATTAAGTACAAGAGTTGTATATTAGTTAGGATTAGGAATAGTAAAGCTTAGTAACCTAATCAAACTAAAGAAATGGCTTACCTATGTACACAATCTAAAATAGATACTGTTACCATAATATGTAAAAGATAACACTCCTCAGAATTAAGTATTTCAAACCAAAAATCATGATGCAATTATCAAAAAGGTAGGTAATTTACAGTCACTGCAAAATAAGATTCACTTGTGATATAATAAAAACCATGCTACTGATACAAGATCAAGGCAAATATGAAATGAAGAGAGGAAAGAATTAATATGATTTGTGTTGAAAAATATCTGAACGTGGGAAGAAGATACCTGTGAATCATAATGGGGTAGGTAAAAGTTTATCATTTATATACACTTCTTTCGTCCGTATCAAAATAAAGACAAAAGTTAAAGCAAGAATAAATGATTCAGAAACATCGTAAAAACTGAAAATAATAACAAAGCAGGAATGGAAAATGAACTGCAATGGATTGAAATGAAAGGGCTTCCATTGAATGAGTCATATACGAGTAACCAGTGAATTCATCCATTGCAGGTCATTCGCATTACAGCTGAATTGCCTGGCGACCTTGTTAATGCATCGCTCCTGGCGGATGCACGGATATTGTAGTCCCCTATACAATCACATTCACAAATGCCGAAACCTTGACTCTGACATATACTGATCAAGTGATCAATTGCAAAATGTCATGTGTCAATGTCAATGTCATGTTTCATAGTAACATAAATTGCGAGAAGACGCCAATCAAAAGCATTTTCATAATTGCACGTATGTTATAATTATTATTTCTTAATTCTTTGTTTTACATTAGAGTCAGGTAAATTGTAAAGTCGATCTCAAATCACATCAAATCATAAAATCAAATCATTTATTGCGCCGGAGGTGTTTTTTTTTTTGTTATATTTATTGACGATTCTATGGTATTATAATAGGTCTTTACCTATGAAATTGCCGTTTTGTATGGAATAAGTGAAAGTACTTATTTTTTTTATTTCTGTTATTCAAAGTAATCACCCATGCAATCAACGCATCTTTGCCAACGAATTGGCAGTTTATTGATGCCCTTCTTGTAAAAATCAGCTGGACGGCAGGCAACAAACTCTTCAAAGGCATTTTGTACTGCCTCTCGGTAATTGAATTTTATACCCACTAAAAAGCTTTTTAAATTATTTATTTTATTTAATTATTTTCTAAATTTTGGAAAAAAGTAATAGTCGGTAAGTGCAAGGTCTGGTGAGTATAGCGGATGAGGGAGAGCTTCCAACCCCAGCTTTTGCAGCTTGGAGACTGTCTGTAGCAGCAGCGCGAGGCAGGTCTCGACGCGTACGTTGCGCTGGCGATCGTTAAGTTCGTGGGGCACCTCTCATCTATCAAGTTTTTTTACCTTGCCTATTTGTCGCAAATGGATCAAAATTATTTTGATGCTAACATCAAAAGTTGCTGCTAGCTCAGCTGTAGATTGAGTTTCGTCAGCTTCCACAATCGCCTTTAATTCATCATTGTTGACCAAAGTCTCCGGACGACCACTAGCTTCATTTTTCAAGTAAAAAATTCCAGAACGGAACCGGGAAAACCAATAACGGGTTGTGCGTTCGTTTGTGCAGTTCTCTCCGTAAACGTTTTTGATATTACGTGCCGTTTGTGTCGCGTTGGTGCCACGACGGAACTCATATTCCATAATTACACGAATTTTTTAAGTATACTTTATGACGAAAAATTTTCAAATGTAATGAAAATACAACGCTAATCAATAAACAAAAGACTGAGTTTGTAAAAATAATGTCATGTTTATAAGACAAAATTAATTTGAATTCATAATACAAAGCCATTCCAAACTTTTTTTCTATTTGAAATGACCAGTACTGAAGAACGGCAATTATATAGGTAAAGGACCTATTATACATATAATAGCTAGACATTATTAAAATGACTAACTTGTGATTATGTGATATATTAATTACTTACTTTATTATGATATTATTCACAATAGCTAGCGGTTGTTGGTTAAAGTAATAAATACCAAATATTACCAAATTCATTGTAAATCTGACCACTAACATATCACGAGTGAAAGGAAAGGTAACGTAAGATTTGAAATCTTTTAAAAACTACCTAACATTGACTTGTCTGCACTTCTAAATGTTTACTACACTGTATCTAAATATGAAATGTTAGTGGACTGAATACCTAGACTTCTTTGTTTGAACTTTTGTATTTATTCACGTCTCAAAAGCTGTTGGATTGAAACCAATCAGGGATATTGCGAAACGTTTGCTTTGTACACAAGAACGCACTTTTAGTGTCGATCACTTTGGTAGACTTTTACTGCGTTCAAAGTGAAGCTTTTAGTGTGTTATGAGTATGCACACATTACTCTGAAATCTGAAGTTCACGCTTTACTTATCCTTATACTCTGTAATAATACTTTAAATGGGAATCGCTGATCTGTGATCTATGTTTACTTTTTGTATTGTACAATTGGCTCTTCGTCGCCACAGGCGGCCAGAGCCGTCTTAGGATTCGTTTCATAACACGATAAACTGTTCACTATTCGTCATTGGTCGTATATCTTTTATGGGTCATAATTTAATTTAGACGTCTTTGTCTTCATTGTCAAATAGGTACGTTAAAGAAACGAAAATAACCAAAACATTATTTTCCTGTTTAATGTTTGATGATCGCAGGTGTGTTGAACTAACAGTGTTATTTGCACGCTCATTTTTTATCAGTGCGACAAAATATGACTTTGCCCTTTTCAGGTGCAGATGTTGTTTTGGGACTGTATGATAGCAAGTAATTTATGTTTTCTGAAAAATAAACCCGGTTTCTCGTCCAAAAACCGTCTAATAGTTTTGTTCGGATTAAAAAACTCACAGTCGCAGTATTTAAAAATTCTAAGATTCATAATAATGCAAAAGAAACAACCGTAGGTATCATCATCATCATCATATTCATCATCATCAGCCCGGACACGTCCACTGCTGAACGAAAGCCTCCCCCTTAGACCGCCACACTGTACGACAACCTGCCATTTGCATCCACCGGTTGCCCACGACTTTTACAATGTCGGCGGTCGACCGTAGATATACTAACTATGTCTATCTAAAATATCGGTATGTTATGTTGTATTGTAATATAATGAGCACAGTCTGCAGTCTGATACCGCCTACGTATTCTGATGAGTAATTGAGTGCTTTGGACTCTTGCTAATTCTTGTGATTCAGTAAGGAAAGCCCCTAAGGCGAAAAGCAAACTTATGAAGAGACTAATGTAATTCTACATTTGCTTGATAACCAAATGAAAGAAAGGAGAAAAGAAACGTCACATAAAAAAAATGTAGAACCGTTACCGTGGTGGCTACCATTTAAAGTAAATCCAACCCATCTCCCATTTTTGGCCTTATAAATGAATGATTTTGTTAGTGTCCTATAAAATTCGAGCTGCTCACGTCAGGGAGGCTCTCGTCAGGGGCATATTTTGGGCCGAACACGGCATACAAAGCGGGACGAAAGCAGTTTTTTTCATGTGGGACGAAAATGACATAAATCACAAAATCACTTCACTTACCTGTGTGTCGGTGAACCTGTATAAGGATTTAAGGATAATACCTACCTGGATAAGGAACACCCGGAATAGACATTCAAAGATCTACCTGGCCCTGGGACCACATCTAGATGATAAATCTAAAGATCCATACCTAACGATCGTAATGATTTATCAAACTGAGAAGAGCAACGATCGGGATTCCTTTCCTCCCACACGATTTGCGCCTCAGTCAATAATTAGAGTACTTTGACATCGTCAAACTTCGTACCTGATTCATTTAGAGCTTATTTTACTGATGGTGATTGATGATTCGGGTTCAGTGAAGTTTAAAAATATAATCCGTCTTTTTGTCTGACTACTTAATCCGGTTTATTAACAGCTTGCTTCAATTTATGCTTGTAGGCACTTGGAAGGGAACGACTTTTGTCGATAAGAAATATAGGCAGATTTCTGACTAGCAATAAAAAAGAAGCTCATTGTAGATGGCTCTGACTTTGCGCAGACCAGACGTGGCTGTAATTTTCAAGATTTTTATTTTTTATTTCGTGTTGCCACATATCAAAAATATTATGCTGTTTTTGACTGCCACGAATATAGTCTGCGCTTCTATCGAAATGGAGAAAACTATTTTTATTAATCGTGTTTGGAAAATCGCTCAATCATTCGTATTCATCTTACGTCTGATGAGTATTTAGGTATCTAAAAAGACGTTTGGACTCTTTGATAAAGTATATGTCTAGTTAGACTGATGGATCCTAAACGCGTCGAAAAAAATAGCGGTTAACCGTTAGCCTCTTATTCACGCACACTATAACAACGACAATGGTGCAACGCGAGTGTAAGACATGGCTGTCACGCACACTAGTATAATAATGTTGGCCTGTCATTTTTCGTTCATAAACAGTACGAGACTCTATCTAGACATATTATTTATCAAAGTTTGGACTCGATCCGCGGATGAACGAAAGCAAAAGAGATTAAAGCCCTTTATTCTGCTTCCGTTGACCCGCGTTAGTCTATTGAACCGTAAAGTCTCTGTAAGGGTTCGTAATAAATTTATGAAACGGAAGTGTACGACACGCTGGGTGACCCAGAAACTCCCCTCCGTATGCATTATTAGTTCACATACGGACACGAGTAAATAGAATTGCATGTGTGTAGTTATAGATGGTTCAGTTCCCATGATTAGGTATATTTTCTGTCCTGCATCACCTGCATGTTTAATATTGTTTTGTTGTTACTAGTTATTATGTGAAGTGCAATTTGAAGCCTATGTTTTTGTTTATAAAAGCTAGCCATGGGAGTTGGGAGCCATCGTTATCCGCAGTTTTCTTTATCCCACTGCTATAAAATACTTTGGTACCCATATGCCTCTCTCTTTTTGTACCATCCGCCTTGTTCTTGCGGCCCATCTTGCTACCGATCAATCCACCGACGAAAAAGGGAATTATGGGATACGTAGAGTCGTAGATATCATGCTTTAAGTACGTAATAACCCAGATTTTTCTTTGAAGATTTCTTGTCGATGATTTGACAAACAATATTTATTCAGATCATTCTAATTCCGAACGTGCTACTCTGTACGGACCATTCGGCGATTGAAGTTGGTTGGTTCCACATTTATTTTGTCAAAATTACTGACAAAGAGTGCATACAGCCTACATTTGCATGTTTTCAACGACTTTTGCCTTGCTCTCTCAGTTCTTCACCTGCAGTTCCAATTAGGTAGCGTAGCGTCGCCTCTGCATAAAGTCTCGTCTCGTTATACAAGACATCTTTGTAAGATCCCTCTGTATAAAATGCACCTTCAGACTATGCTCAAGATGTCGCATCATTGACTTCCTTGCTCTGCCAATCACCCGTCCAGCAATACCTGTACTTTAATATAACTACCTATATGTATCGAGATGTATTATTGTGGAAATACTGGACTATGATATTGGTATTGATATTCTTAGAGTAGCGGGTGTAGTGCATGGTCGTACAGGGTTTTGAACAGTTGAATTTTATAATTCTTAGTACGTGCCATTGAAATGATGAGCAATCTTGACGCTTTCCCGGCAAACGACCTGCTCCTCGTCGCACAGTTGCATAATAAAGCTATTAGTAGCTTTGTCTGAAGAGGTCTATCAAGTCTAGCTCTGCATAAACACTCCATGCACAATTTCTAGTCTGAGCAACAGCCAACAATGCTCGCTCGCGGCCCTTTGTCCGACCGAACAGTAATTTATCTGCCGCTATGCAGTAACTATTCACCGACGCCCCAAGTCGCTTGCTATATGAATACTTCTTATACTTCCTTCACAAATATCAGCTTTTCGTCTGATCAATTCACTCTACTAACCAATACAAAATAACTTAATTGTACACCAAAAATACAATAAAATAAAACAACCAAATGTATTTACCTAAACTTTTATATCATGATCTCTACTTTGCAAATAGGGCTTCAAAAGAGTAAAACACTTCTACAGGTAAAAATTCCAATACTTAGTCTGTCATACTATAAGGCCCGGTCTTTGCTATGATTTGTGATCGTGACCTATGAATACATTACCTTTACGGCTTTCCGGGCTTTTGGGTCAGCCCCCACGTGTAAAATGCATTATTATTCGCGGCTGTCTAGCTAACAAATTTATATTTTTATACGTTTTAAGTAGATGGTTATTGATTTTGAGCTTGCTCTATGTACATTTTCATGTCTCTACATTTTATTGGCAGCTTTTCCAGTCCACTGCATGGCAAGCCTTCTTTCCGTTTCGCCAATTTTTTCTGTCTTTCATTATTCATTCTTGTTGGTTAGGTAGCATTGCATAGCTATTGCAATTTTGGTAATGGATAATAGTATCTGTCTATCTATCGAAAATATAAATAAAATAGCAAGATGATTGCCTTCCATTGATAGCACTTTAGCAATAATTTTAGCATCTACTACCTACTACTAAAAAACTTCTGCCGTTCTGCTCTTTTCAAGGTACAGTATATTTGATTTCTATAGTTCTATTATTATTTATGGGATATTTTTATTTAAGACTGGCCGCCCGTTATGGCGTTAACTATAGGTAGTACATAGTCAATCCATCTACTCTTTAAAGTGTTGGCACTAGATCGTTGCCTCACATCTAATTCACGGCGGACATTATAGCTATAATATGAATTAGATACCCGGAAGTTACTGACATCGTGAGACTTTACGGCAACATTTTCAGTTTTGGATTTTTGGGTTGACAACCCGCCGAACCACCGAACGCCACTACATACCCAGGTTGGTGAAAGAAGCCATCGAGATCACGAAATGCAAGAATTTCAATCGAGGTGATGGTTTTCACCTCGCCAGTTCGTGGAATCCCGTGTTAGGTTGCCTTAAAAACACTAACTCGCGTCCAAAATGTGTCCAAAATAACATATGCAGTGATATAGTGAGTTTGTTTTGTCGAGACTTGGGTTCGAATTCGAGTTCCAGTGGTAATCGTAGTAAAAGACTAAGAAAGAGGGTAGTTCGTTATAAATGCTCTTGATATTTTGAACTGTTTAATAATCACCCGCAATCTACAGTCTGCCCGAGAACATGGTGTATGCAACTGCGCCGAAATATCGGGAGCTCATTTCACAATATAATCATGGTAAATATCCCGTAAATAATAGTAGAACTATAGTGAACAACCGTGATAGTTTCAAACAGTGTTTTATATTCGATTTCGTTCAAAGTTCCTGAGTAAATATCGTTGTTATTCCAGACTGATTTATTATTTAATGCGTTTCGTTTCCCAGTCGCAGTGCATAGTAAGGGCATTAAAACGCTAGCCGACGAACACGCAATGCAGTGTTTTCCCTTTAGCAACTGATACTTAATTAATTCTTTTTTGCTGCAAATAAGTTGATTAACTTAGAAATTGTTATAGCCTTGAAGATCTTGCCTCTCACAGTTTAATAGATCGATGATTTTAGCAAAACTGAACTGTAACGGATTCAGAGAAACTCGATCACATTGGTTCCCAAGAACTATACATAAGAACGAGATGCAGCAATTGGATTAGATTAGAAGTGAGGATTATAAATAACTAGGTACTACTACCTACCTACAATTTAATTTTCTTCTCGCAGTGTGATCTTGTACTTATAGGTATTGTTCCATGACATTATGTTAACATTCGATCTTATTTCCGTTGTCAGCTTTTGATCTTGATACTTGAGATATTTGTCTTGTTAAAGCAAGTTTTTCATTTACCTCAGGATGCAATATTCTTTGTTTGGTATTTGAAGGATCTAGGCATACATAGTCATTTCCTAGTTCTTTGTTCAGCTACCGTACGTAGGTATGTAAATGCAATATCGATGCATTTTCTGCACAAATCTCTATATCATTAACCTATGAGTAGGTAGGTATTATGAACCTGACGTGACTGCACGCTTCTGCGTCATGGTCTTTGCGGATAAAGGACTTGAACTAAACGTGATCTTAAGTTAGTTTATTTAAACATAATTAGGGAAGTACGAAATTAATTATTCTTTGCCACATTAGGTACCTGCTTTACCTTCTGCTAATAGGTAAAAATTACAATGCTGACCTGATGACGCAAATCAACATAGTAGGTATTGTATTTATTTAAGTCTTAATACCAAGTTACATTATTTTATTTTATCTCAGTATATACTTAAAAATGGGCTCTCTTGCACCTACCTACATATAGATGTATATTTGTACATGAGTCATCAAAGAACTAGGTACCTAAATAGGTAAATTAAGGAACTCTTATAGTGTAGGTAGGTACCTAATATTTCAATTTGTTTTATAAAATAACCCACCTATTCTTGTAATAATATAATTATTGTATTCATTCAAATTCTTCGACGTCAGCCATAAAACGTCCACTGCTGGTCCGTTATAGAGGGGTGTTGCCATAATCCCCACGCTTGGCAGGCGGCATGGGGATCGCAGAATGGTCACCACCGTTAGCCAAGAGGACGCTGCTGCCCGTCCTCCGGTGGGTCTGGTTGCAGTTTAAGGACATACCCAGGTCCAAATTCTTACTAAGAAATAAAGTTAAACGTAGTTGTTAAAAACTGCAGTTCACTGATCCGAATACGTTAGCTATATATTAAATGAAATCGAGCTGCTCAAATTAATGATTCAGAACGAAGCGGTAGCGCATTGGAATATAACAAAAAAAAAATATAGGTAGGTTCGATATTGGGTCATAGGTGCGTGTGAAAATGACCATTACCACCCAGTTGGGAGCTTCCCAGATTAGTCAATCCGTAATAAGTATCATCCTGTTCTGAGGTATTATCAAAGGTTATCTGCGACTCTCTCTGTTCAGATTCTGTATTGCAGAGTCCGCCTGGGGAAGTGCACAGCTTTTCCAGTTATTCAACCGAAGCAGTAGTGTGCAAGCATTACTGTGTTTCAAGGGCAATGTTACCAGATAAATTACTGGGCATGAAGAGATTTGATATGTAAGGGTGACAGCGTGACAGCGCAGTGCAGTGCGGCACACGATTTTGTTCGCAAGTACACATTTCTGGCACTGCTACTGTTATGGGTATAGGCGTGACGTGATTACCAGGCGAACGTCTCGCTTGTCTCGTCACTACATTGTTTTTTAAATGGTCGAAATAATCGTAAAAGCTTATTTATGCCGTTAGCTCGGAATCGTTAAAGAAAAATATAAACAGGCCCTAAGGACACGCAAAGACGATTCCGCTGCCGTTTTTGGCAAAAACCAGTTCGTGAGGTTGAATGCTCGAGTTTCTCATCTTGGGACAAAGGAAATGACTGGAGTATTGCACAATAAACCCAGTTTTATGACGCATAAGGTTAGATTTTATGTTTGTTATGGTTGAACTTCAAAAGGGAAGTGCAATTTGCATGTGAACAACATTTCACCGAGATAAACTTAGGAACGCTATTAGGGACAAGCGATGTTACCTCCCCAAACCGCATGCCAAGCGTGGGGAATATGGCAACCCCCTCCGTGTTAAGGGGGAGGCCTTCGTCCAGCAGTGGACGTCTTCTCGCTGTTGTTTGATGTTGCCTTCAAGCAGCGCAAGCATCTCTGTTCTACTTAAAAGCGATTGGTATAATCTCCTTGCCTAAAAAGAAACGATGGGCGCTTGAAAATTCAAATGAATTTTCGACACGGCAAATTTGATTCTGTGGATGAAAATGTGGACTCTTCTATTCACGGATACCATATTTATACTATTTGTATATATAGGTAGGTACCTAGTTGATAGTTCTGTAGAGTAGAGACACGAGAAATAATAGTACTACGTAGAGATGATTATAAGTTTGTTCGTGTCTCGGGCGCCTTACATGGAAACCTGATCAGCCGGAACCTTGAGATCAGCAAAAACCAATTCAATTAATATCTAGTTTTTGTTTTGTATTTCAACACTGTTCCTTTAGTGTATCGTCGAGTCGTGAGTTCGTGACTGAATTTTATTTAACTCCTGCATCCTTTGAGGTAGACAGGAAAAGGCAAGACAACATGCCTCTTTTCTAGCCAGGACTTAATTTACTAGCAAGTTAAGGTTTCTCAAGGAATTTTATAAACGATGCTGGAAAAGTTATCGTCCGTCATCCTCGAGATTCGGCGTTGCAGAGAGCTATAGAGAACCGGTCAGTCACAACTTGCAACACGTTCGTTGGTTCCTATAACAAAACTACCGACCAATGAATCATATATTTACCTTGTAATGTAAGCGTAAGCCTTTATTAACAATAAACTAAAAAGACTACTTATTTATTCTACCTTAGCTAAAAACAACATAGTCAGAACATGTGAACGGCCTTCGATCCCCGCAGAAAATAATCACCGGTATCTTTCACATTTTCCAGGGTTGGCCGCTATGGGAGAGGTTTGAGTCGACCGAGCACGAGCGTAGATTGCTGCTAGTTGCCAGGCTACCTCATATACGGACCTTGAACGGAGGCGGGGCGGTGCCGGTCGAGGAGAGAGACGCGGCGGAGCGGGCCTTCATCAGATATTATATGGAGAAACCGGAATCTGACAGGCCTGATAGGTAAGTCGGGGGTAAACGCGCACAGCGTTTGCTTGATAAGTAGGCATTATTTGGTAACGCAATGCTAAACTTCTATACTTTGAAATCGTTATGGTACCAATCGGAAAAAGCAATTCATAATTTCTATAAAAAAATGTATAATTTTTACTGTCTTGCGAGAGGCTTAGTTATGCCCAGCAGCGGACTATGATATGGCTGATTATAATGTAAAGAATTTAGGTATTTTCAGCTTAAATATCGCTGTTCAACGATCGAAATAGGCATTATTGATACAAATAGGTAGAAAACACCACCTGCTCGACATGTCCAGTTACATATCATGCAACCTGAACGTAAGGTAAAGCATTATTTAAGGGATATAAAGTTGTATGAAACTCCCTAAGGAATAAAGTAATTTGAATTTGGAAAGTCAAATTCGTGTGGAAACTCGTGGAAAACTCTAAGTAAAAAAATGCCCATATGGCATTGTAAAGAGGTTTGTTCGAAAATCGAACTGGCCACCATAGCAGAATAAAAAAATAAAGGTGCGTTTACAAAGAATGTGAAACAAAAGACGGTGTTTGGTCCTGTGATTGTCAGTGAATTTTAATTTATGATGCTCTGGCTTTTTATTGTCTCGCAGAAGATGTGAAAAGTAGAGTATGGTCCTCTGGAATAAAGCCTGTCTTCGTCTTGGGCAACTTGAACCCCTCGCTTCACTCAGGACTCTATATAACTCTAGACTTCTTCGTTACGCTCAGGGTTCAATATGCCGCCCGCGACATAAGACACTGCTTTTTTCCCTTAGTGAATAATCTACTCTTACAGACTGAATTAGGTACCTACCTACTTAACAGGCATATTTTACAATATTCATAATTATTTACATTATACTATAATATCTTTCAGTGTCAATTTAAGATTTCTTCAATAAGGAGGTGCGTAGGAGTGGAATCTGCAATCATCGACTGACCCGAATGACTAAAAAAATATGATAATCGTAGCAGTTTGTAGGTGAATTGCAGTGTTATAAGGTCGGGGAAATCCAATATCAAACTAATAAAAATAAATACCAACTAGTTGCGCTGTGCGACTTAGGCTTATCACACACTGAACGGTGCGCGGAGCTGCGATTTTAGCGTACCAAAGTACTTCAGCTTTTAAAGAAAACACGCGCGGTACCCATAGATCTAGTAACTTTCTTACTAGATCTATGGCGGTAATCGTCTCGGGCCTCGGCTCGTCGCCATTAGTCCGTTTATCCGCCGTTTTTCTAGCTTTTCTTAATGTTTTCAATAAGTATCGTAGGTACTTCAATGTGGTATGAATCTCATTCAAAATCTATTATGTACGAAAAAGGGACATGGGCATAGACAACAACTCTTTACACGCTTAGTTCTTATAAAAAATACTAGGCAGGTAGGTAGGTTCCTACTCAATAGGTTTCGCTATTAAAAATACTAGCATCGCCCCGCGGTTTTACTTGCAATATCTAACCTAGTACCTACTTAAGACTTAACTCGCAAAACACAAGATCATGTCTAAGACAGCGACAGTGATAAAGGAATGGACGGGCCCAGCGCTTGCAAATCGTTCAAAAATAACAAGTCAACACAATCAAGCATACGTAGCTAAAAGTATGCATATTACATTTGCCAGATAATAGAGATAGCGAATCTAATTACTGCATGACAAAATGAGAACACATGTACATGTATTAGAAGTTTGTATTGTCGTATCGTACGGCTCGCATGTCGCAAAGACAGAGTATGATTGACGCGAGAGGAGAACCGGCGCTCAAAATATAGTCTTCAAAATCCGTGCGTTTATTTCCCGTCCATTCATCTTATCATTGTCGCTGGCCTAAGAGGGAAATTCAGTCGATTCCTTCTGAAAAAACAAATACCTAGCTAGGTACCTACCTACCTACAAATTCACCTTTAATTGTTTTAGGCCATGAGAGGTAGGCAGGTAGGTACTAAATTTACGTAAACTTTAATCTACATTTCACTACGTTTCCAGATACTGGGAGCTGGTGAACGTGCACGGAAAACTCGACCCTCTGGTGTCGGTGAACCTGCGGCCGGAGAAACGTGTCCAAATCACGTTCACTTGTGGGGAGACCAGCGAAGTCAGGACCGTTGACGTATACAGGTATGTACCTAGATGCAAAGTCGGCTTAGACATTTATATTCAGCCTTTTTAAGGCTTGTATTTTCCAAATTTGCCCCTCACAAAATCATATTTATTTAGCCAAATTACTATATTTAAAAGCCCAAAAATACAAAATGCTACAGAAAAACATCCGTCTTAGTAACTTTTGTGGTTGAAAACACGATTGATTATACTTTCCTCGATAGAAAAAAATACCGAAACAGTGTCTATTTTTAAACCATTTTCAATTTTATGTCCTAATTACAGCACATAGTCACATTTAAAAAATATGTATTATAAGTTAATAGTATTTTGGAGAGCATTCCTCGAGCATTATTCAAAAGTTATTAAATTCTATACTTTTCAAGTAATCTGAGAAAATCTTCAAAAATCGAAGTTTGACACGCACGAATCTACGTAACCGCCATATTTTTGCTCCGCTAAATATTACCCTAACGGATACAGCTTTAGACTAATGATTGATCTCATTAAAAAATGTGCTTGAAACGTGGAATACCCGGCCTTAAAATAGTCCACTTATACTCTCGAAGAGCGTTTGCGGGCCATATCCACCACGCTGGTGGGTGCGAGCGGCTTGGTGGATTTCATATTTCATATTTATTTATTTGCGACTAAGTGTACAGAGGTCTCAAATTAATTATATCATGCACTTTCAGACTTAGTTGCCTTTGTCGGCCATTGCAAAACATAGATGCGAGGGCGCTTAATATAACAAATAATTATACAACTTTACTGAAAGATAAAATGAGCGTTCATCTAAAAAGAGCAGATCGTCCTATTTTTATTTTATAATAGCTTTAAAATATTCATCTAGTGAGTAGAAACTATTTTTCATTAGAAATTATTTTAATTTTGAGGTAAAGATTGGGGTAGATTTTGTTTCATTTCTTAAGCTTATTGGTAATTTATTAAATAATTTAATTGCCATGTAGTGAGGGCTTGTATTTAACATTTTAATTCTTGAATATGGTAGGCTTAGGTTATTTTTATGGCGTGTATTTAAATTGTGCGTATCTTTTGTTTTGGCAAAGCTGTTCTTATTTTTAAATACAAATGTACACAATTCTTGTATGTAAATAGAAGGTATTCAAATACGCCATTGAGTTTCTTCTCCAGACTTGTGCAGGTTTGCTCACGATGTTTTCTCTGAAAAGCCAGTAGCATGAAAATCCGTACATAATTACGTTTTCTTTACATGTTATGTTAGGCTTGCGTTATAGTGATTTATCGGGCTCCCGATTAGTAAGTAAATTAATCGGGAGCCCGCTCAAGTAGTATTAGTGTTCCTATGTAAAGTACCACTTTAGAGCTCAGTTGGTAGCCATGGTTGGTAGCACGTCCGCCTTCAGAGCTGTAGGGCGTGGGTTCGATCCCCACCCAGAGCAAACATTTATATGTGACGAACATAGATGTTTGTTCTGTGTCTGGGTGTAGTATGTATTTACAAAAAAAAAGTATGTAAGTATTCTATCAGCTATCTGGTTTCCATATTACAAGCTTTGCTTAGTTTGGGGCTAGGTGGCGCTGTGTGAAAAATGTCGACCGATATTTATTTATTTATTACTTCCTACATCTACTTAGATTTTAGAGAGTGAGATTCTCTTAGATATTTTTTTTTAGATCCGAAAGTCATTGGTTACATTTTAGTCGAGTATTTTGTTTTTCTTTTAAGATATCCACCTCTCTACCTAGTCGTCAGCTATAAGACATCCACTGCTGAACGAAGGCCTCCCAATAGAGGGGTGTTGCCATAATCCCCACGCTTGGCATGCGGCTTGGGGATCATTTTATTTAATTATTATTGTTAGATGTACATATTGAATTGACCGATTTTTTACTTTAATTTATTTACTGTTATTTTTCAGAACCGTGTCGGATCTGAAGACGCGGCTAGAAAGACTGGCTGGATTCCCAGCCGCCAAGATGAGATTATTCTATGTCGATCAAGAGCTTAGAGATTCGCAGGTGAATATTATTAAAATATTACCTTCCTACTTATACGTAACTCATTTTACATTTTAGTTTTATTTAGGTATTAAGGATGTCTCTCAGTTGGATCCTCCGGCTATAATTTCGATCATATTCGGCGATTCGATTCTCAAAGAATGAAAGCACAGACCGCGTGCGAGAGCTACGAATTGAAATTAATATGGTTAATTAACCGCGTATAATGGCGTTATTATGAAGATTAATTTGGAAAGAATTCATATTGACTTTTATTCCGTAGTCAACCTTCAGATTAATCTCAAAAAATATATGCCATAGTATGTCGTCTTCATTATTGTAAATGAAGACACTAACGTAACATAAACATACTAACCAAACATTTCTTTGAAAATAAATTAATTGATCAATTTGGCCTTTTCAGGGACCGGAAGAGATGAAATATCCGACGAAACAGCTTTACTCTTACAACATCAGATCGGGCGACGAGATTATCATAGACTCCAAGATGAAGCATTCAATATCGGCTAGCTCCAACGGGTCAGTCACTGCTACCGCGTGAGGGTACTCCCGGAGGAGTAATAGGGAATATGCATGTGTTACAATGATTAAAAATAATAGGATAAAAGGAAAGCTTAACTGAATCTGATGCTTACGTCGAAAAAAGAATTGAAATCGGCCGGTAAAGTTCTAAAATATAAGCGTTCAAATTATTTGAGAGAGAGTCATCTGTCCCTTTCTAGAAAAACACGTGCTAGCATAGAATTTGTTTGGAATCGTGGCCTTTGACGTCATAAACCTAGTATAGTGCCCTCGCTGTCTAACATGAAGCTAAAATGTTTATAACTTCGTTATTTGTGCACATATTACAATTTTACTTACGATGATTTGTTTTGTTGCCAGTCAGCTTTTTTGTGTGTTTATAAAAAAAACACATGCATATTCCCTATTCGACTTGTTTTGTGTAAATGGTTAAATTGATGTAACCGATTTGATCAGTGTGTTGTTGTTTTCCGTGCCCATAGCGAGCCAGTTACTACTAATGCTGTGTGGCAAAATATTAGTGATAGCTAGCCTAATTCAATACCTTAAACGTAATCATTTTTAAATGGTGGCTTTTATTTTTATCTCCATAAAGCGATGGAGGATTAACTCTAGTTATATAATAATTGGTTAAGGGCCGGTTTTTTGATCCGTGGTCAAAATCGACATCACCATTTGTTAAACTGACTAGTTAACCATTAGTTGCATTTTTGACCACTGGTCATGCTAACTATGAATCAAAAACACCGAATTATTGGGATTTTAACAATTTGTTACCGTTTTTAACTATTAGTTGGCTTAGCTACGGATCAAAAAACCGGCCCTAATGTAACCAATTATTAAACCTTATTATATTATAAGCGATGTGAAAGTGAAACTACCCTCAATTTCTAAACAATGCAACAGAGTTCAATATATTGAAATAGTTTTATTAAAATATTTAAACGTAACAAGTCGATGGGTAATTTTTTTATTTGATTTTTGTATGAAATGTTTAGTTATCTGTTTTATCATACTAAAATAGTATGAAATAAATAGTTAATGGGATGCAAAGGTTGTCACAAAGCGTTTTTGTTTTAAGTTTTGGCCCAAACAGAGCAGATTCAAACATAATTTTGTCCTGGGTGGGGATCGAACCCACGCCCTACAGCTCTGAAGGCAGACATTCTAACAACTGAGCTTTAAGGCTGTCGAAATCTCTTGAGATAAGAGCGTTTAAAGTTTTAGGTGGGGATAGAGAGGGGATGCTCTATCCCTTTCTCGCAAAGCACGTGTAAGTATAGCATTTGTATGCCGCGCCTTAGGCTTGACGTCATAGCTCAGTATAGCGCTCTCTATGTCTAGCTTGAAATTAAAATACTTAGACCTTATTTATTTTTGAATTATTTTAAATTTTGTTTTCGTTGATAGGCTCTATTGATGATCAGCTTTTTATGAGGTAATAAAAAATAGTAGTCATCATGCGTATGAAAATAGGCATCTAAAGTATAGGTAACCTACTTATTTTATTCATCCACAGCCCGAGTATGTAAAAAATATTTGGAACTTTTTTTGTCTAAGTATATCAGTTTACTAAAAGTTTTTTTTTAAAGTACTAATGTCGTATATACTATTCTACATAATAGTAAGTACCTATCTATTAATTTATCTGGATTATTTGCAATATTCACCTGTGATAATAAATTATAGATTACGAAAAGAATAAAAAAGAGAGTTGAAGTAAGTACTAATAATATTACTTGTAAAAGTACATACTCTTTTTAACATTAGATAAAAAAAAATAAGATCGCCTTTAAAATCTTGGTATAATAAAAGTACGTTGGAACAAATCACTAATTATTGATAGAGATATACCTATTAACTAACTGCTATTTTTCGAAGTTTAAGTAGGTACATTATCGTGTGGTAATATTGTAATTAACTATTATAAGCTCAAACAGATTGGTTTGGTTCGTGCCGACGAAAGAATGAAAATGACAGCGAAATACATCTTTTTTCTTTCTCGTTGGCTGCGCGGTCCGCCAAGGTCGGCGCAGCGTGAACCAAATTCATCTCTTTAATGTTTACAAGCTTAAGACCATGGAAACTAATTTTCAAAATCAGGTGTTCTTATACTAAATACCTAGTTTAACTGCCTTTCAGGTAGTCTCAGCGTTTTAAACATTTTATTTTTATTTTAGCCTGAGATATGATGCTTGGTCTTTCTTTAACGTATACACAACCATTGTAAGGCACCATTGAGAGAGTGCCAAATTAGATTTTATTTAAGGTCATGATAGGATTATTGTTTATATTATAAAAAGATGCCAAACAAAGAAAATTGCTTAATATGCATCAGCTGATTCCTTAAAATAATTTAGTTTTATTTTTACATATTAATTTAATTTAAAAGTTTTGGTAGGCAAATTATTACAGTCTAAAACCTGACATTGGTATTTAGGGTTCAAGATTAGCAAACAACAACTTGGCCAGTTACTTTAGGACATGGTGGATATATTTAGGTTTAGATAAATAATGTAATATTAACATGACGAAATATTTCCTTTCAATAAAACATAGTAACCGATTTAAATTTGGTGTATTATTTATTTACAGCTTGGTTTTTTTTAAAGACCCAAAATCATAAATACAGTCTTTTACCATAAACAGCTATCATAGCATTTTGAACTTGTTCCATAACATGCATAAATACTTCAATCCATTCATTGTTTCCCATTTCACGTGTTCTCCTTTTAAGAAAGTTTAACAAAACATTTAACTTTTCTAAATTTTTATTAATAACCATTTCCCGCATATATTCAGTGATCAGATTGATATCACATGGTAAAGGTGCCTGTCCACTGTCTAGCCATGCTCTCAACAGCTCCCTAACTTCTTTCCATGTAAGACCAATCAACCCTTGACGGACTGTCTGTACTTCAACAACTTGGTGTTCCTTTTTCATTGGAGGTTTCATATCTCTTGTGTCTGTACCTTTACTAACATCAGATTTGGTCATTGGATCTCTGTAAGGTGCATCCTTTACCTGACCATGAAAAAACTTGGTTAGTAGGTTTTTTGATGAAGGTTGCTGTTTCGAAGATTTTGGAGGCCTGCCTCGCCTTACTTGTAATACAGGAGACTTCTTAGGAGATATATGCAGTATTTCTTTTTTTGGAGAATGATACTGTATATCAGAGTTATTTTTTTCTCCAACTGGTATTGTCTCTTTTGTAGCAAGCAATGTTGATGTTTGTACTTCATTCTTATTTATAACTTTTGATGACTTTGTACTCAAAAATTTACTAATGGCGCCTGTAATTGGTTTAGTTACCGTTGATTCTAGCTTAGTCATTTGGATACCAACACCTCTCATTTCTTTAGGGTCAATGTTAAGCTTTTTGCAAATCGAGATAGCTTCTCTTGTTATTGTTTCTAGATCGTTTGTGGCATTCGTCAGAGTGTTTGATTTATTGACAACATTGCAAAATCCATGGCCCATAAACTTAGCAGTCTCGACGGGTGCTTCTTCTGCTCTAATCATTAGTTTTAAAGTTATGCATTTACCCATTACTTTAAATTGCAGCATTCTGGAATGTACCTCAGCAGAAAGCTGTTTCAAAAAATCGTAGCATTGATCAATGTTCTCAAATCTTATACCATAATTAACTTCTGCTGAAACAGATTTTCTGACTGTCTGAAAGGCTAAAGGATTTGCATCTTTCCCTCTACATTGATCGAAGAGTTGTATTCCAGTCTTGACTCCTAAATGACATTTCAAAGATGCTAATGTCATTTGCTGCAGGGAACCGCAAGTAGTGTGTCCAAGCGATTCCAATTTTTGGGATATTTGCCTGCCTACTCCAGGCAAGTCTCTTAGATTTATATCATACATGAAATCTCCTACTAGATCTTCGGATAGGAAAAACTGGCCATCTGGCTTAGCCCGCTTTGTAGCCAATCGCGCTTGCAATCTATTACCACCAAATCCTGTAGAGCATGGGCAACCTGTTTTAGATTTAATCTCATTTCTTAAAGCTAATGCAAAATCTTGCACGCTTACACCCATGGCTTTCAAAAGATCAGTACATTCAACATACATTTCATCACAAGACACTGCTTCTATATCCAAAGTGTATTGCGCTATTGTATTGTATAATAAGTAAGCCACTTCTTTATAATCATCAAAATCATAAGGAATCGTTTGCAAATCTGGACATAATCTTAGAGCCGCACCCATAAACATTCCATTTCCAACTCCTTTTGCTCTTGCTTCATATGAACAAGACGCAATTTCACTCATAGAACCATATTTATCATCTTCATCCGTTATATTGTCTACTCTACTCTCAAATTCAATATCTTCTTCAGCTATACCAGTAACTTTTCCTAATTTTTGTACTTGTTTCTGTCTATACAAATTGAACTCAGTGCTTCTGTCCACTCCAGGTCTCTTAGGTCTAGGCTGGCTTCCTTTTGAATGTGTCACTGCCACAGGTTTCCCACGAAGTTCTGGTCTGCTTCGTAAACCGACAGACACAAAAAAACAGTCCATATCTATGTGCATAATAATTTTCCCCTTTTCGAATCCAATTTGGGAAAGGGCATTAGTTGTGCTAAGTAAAGAATTAATAACTTCCTTGAGCTGTTCTCTGGCAGGAAATATGTAAGTGATATTTTCTCTCAAATCGTTGACATATTGCTTAAAACATGCCCCGAGCTGTGATATGTGATGTAATCTCGAGTTGTTATAAAACTCTGAGATGAAATTTGGGTCTGCTGCTGTTTTAGTGTTGTGTTGATATGCTAGGTTTGGTTTACTGTTTTCAATTGAAGTCACATTCTTAGATTCATTTGAAGAGTTTCCTACAGATGTGTCTGTAAGCTCAGTGGTGGGTAGATCTAGTTTGCAAACTGTTTCACATATGTTTTCAACCTTCGAGCAATCGTTTATGCTGTCTGAAAGTTTGGATAATTCAGTGTGTGTATCTGAAACATCTTTTTTTACAATCTTGCTAAAATTCAGCTGCTTTTGTGTTCTTGAATTTTTATAAAGTAAATATTCTCTGAAGTCTAGCATCCGATTGGCGGCAATACTATCTGTTATCCACTGTGGTCTCACAACTCTAGCAAGTGACATATTCTTAACTTTAGTGTCGGGTAAGTTGGAAGCGATTATATAGTCTTCGGTCCTTTGATATGTGTGATATACACCTCCATGCTTTGGCATTAGACTTTTAAGCTCATCAGCAGAAGGATCTGTAAATCCGTTTACATAAATACTTACTCCATTGAAGATATTGGACACGGCATTGTCATGTTCAGCTCTGGCATCAAATTGCTCTTCGAGTTTAGCGATTTTAGCTTGCATATACCCACCCCAAGCTTCGAATCCGTCATCAGGAAATTTTTCGGCGCGGCGCCTCATTGTGTTAGTATCTCTGCATACATTTAAAAGTACAATCTAAACTGGTATTTAAGAAAGTATTATTTATTTAAGTATATTCAAAGAATCGAAACATGAAAATTACTCGTACGACTTGCGTACGAGACGTAAGGCGAAAGAGAAAGGCTATTGAGAAAGAAATTATCTACTTTAATAGCTATTTTTTTGTTGTATTTATTCTAAAATATGTTTACTTTTTTAAACAAAATTAGCTCCACTTCAAGTTCAAAGTCAATTACGTAGTATTTACTTACTCTATGAGTCAAATAGTCAATTAACAAAACCGTGTAAACCTATTATAATACAACAATTTTTATTTTTACGTTTATTATTATTACTAAGCAAAACAAAATTCAGAGTAATCAGTTTGACTTTGACATTGAAACAAAGATTATTTGATATGGCAACACAGTCAAAAAATTTACTTTACAGTAAACATCTCTGTTGAGTTTTGGCGGGAACACGGAAAAATCATGTCGTTGCATTCTATTATTTTCTTAAACTTGTGTATTTTCGCGAATTAATGATTAAAAATGGTGGTGTTTTATTCATTGAGTGTTGAATTACATGCACGAGTGTGGGCAAGTGATATAATGTGGTGAAACATGTCTTTTTGTGTTGTTTTCAAAACTCCGTATACGCTCATAGTAAAGTCGCCACAACTTTACTAGGGCATGACTTGGACTCGACTATGACTAATTTCGTGTGACTGACTGTGATATCATTACATATTTGACTTGATTTACATATAAATACTTGAAAAAATCATAAACTTGACACTGGCAGAATGCACAACGTGCGATGCCAAGAACTAAGAAAAAAAAAAAAAAAAACATCTCTGTCTTGTTCTTGCATGTTACACTTCACGTCAGAGAGTAGATGCAGAGCATCTTAAGCATTGACTTACGGTTGAGAAGTTTTTTTAAGTAAGACTGTAATAGACTAAGGCGTCGTTCGCACGGGCGCTTTTTCAACGTGCGTTAAAATACGTTGAGATGGAACAAACGGATACCCGGGTATTTGTTCACACGGCAACGCTTTTTTACATTATTTATTATGAACATTTGACGAATTTTTACAAATAGTGGGACCTCGAATCAATAATTCAGGATCTATAACCCACGAGGACATTGCCATAGTGATAACGATATCGAGACTACTGTCCGCGTGAAAACGGGGGAAAAAATCAGCACTCAAAAAATCAATAACGCACGACGAAATGTATGGAGAAGCAGTTTTTTTTCATGAATTCAATAACACTGTATATCCATAATACAGGTGGTCCACGGAATGAAAATATCACCCCTGGTAATGCCAGGTGAAATAAGGTGGACCATGGGAAGAAATAAAATCCTCTGGTACACCCAGTTATCTTGAGGTGGACCACGGGAAGAAAACAATGCCCCTGGTACAGCGAGGTGAACAGTGTAGGTGGACCACGGGCAGGGACCGAACCTGCGGGCTTATCATGTAACTTTTCGGGATCGCGATTAGGATACGAGTTGACAAAAATAGACACTTGTCACCGTCACTGCCAAAACTCATTTGACCCTGCAGGGCAGGATGGAACGCCAAAACACCGACGGATTTGCTTAACTTAATTAAGGAAATCAATGCATTCGTTCGATAACGATAGCGAGAGAAGTCCCTCCGTGATACTGTGAAGCTGTGACAGTGACAAGTGACATTTATGACAAATTGCGATCCCGAACAGTTACATGTTTAGGCTGCTGAGGGCTTAAGCTTTAGGTATTCACTAGTATTTACGATTCTTGTACGAATATCCCGGCAGTATGGCCAGAGGGGTGTCACTCCGCAGCTTAGGTATGTTCGGCCGGCTCTCAGTCCGGGTGGATAATGCAAGGCAGAAGTCAGTGGCCACCCGCACGCTAGCCTCGTCGCACGTAACTAAGCATATGTGATAGAAAGAGAGCGGTATATCTAGGTGAATATAGCGAGCTGTATCCAGCGCTGTGCGAGTTGAATTGCTACTTTATTGCGTAGAAGATAGAGTCCTTATTTATTTCAATTCCTTTGCGGAGTTTACTTTCTGTACTGAGTACTATTATTTATTCAGTGGTATGGCCTTATAGCTTTAGCCTGCCTTATAGGCAAACAACAAAAAAAATGTTCCTTTCAAATTAAAATATCAAACAGACTTTTTTGAATTTTCAAATTCAAATCAAAAGCAAAGCAAGCAAAACAAAACAGAAAACACTGGAAACAGTAAATCAAGTGAATATTATAAACTTAAATATTGAATATTATTTAGTGAACCTCAACTGTACCTATGTTAAGCAGTGAATTTAAGTTTTATGTACATAATTTTACTTGGACTATATTATTTCAAACATGTCTACAATGGACGAAGATGTGTTAATAGTACCGTGGGTTGGTCCTATGAGCTGTAAAAACACTCTGACCGTGATAGTTCTTTCCCAAAACGTTGAAATCATTGAAAAATTAGCAAAAGCTCTTACAGATGTTCACGGCAAAGGAACATTCCGATGGAAGCTGATAATTCTGCAGTCACTTCATTTAGAAGAAGTTGAAAGACAGTCGGACTTGACTGGGAGAATAGCTATAGACTTTGTTGTTGTAGCTATTGATACAACCAGAATGTTCTGTTTAGAATGGACAAAAACACAAGTCAAACAGGTCCACCCGGATCTGAGAAGCCGTCGTGTAGTTCTTGTGAACGCTGGCGGCCTACCAATGAATGCAATGGCTCTCAATGTAGGAGAGCTAGTAACATTTCAAAATGACTACAAATTGGATTTACTAACAGGAGATGCAATGAAACCAGAAGATGCCGCCTTTTTGGCAAGAAGATTGCTGAGATACATGGAAGTGTCTGTGGGGGTCAAGACTGGATTTCCTAATTTGAATGTTTGATACAAAGTGAACTGAATTAAACTTAGCGGACTAAAGTATTCCATTTGGATAAAGTAATCTGTGAACGACTATATCAAGGGGTCAAAACATTTGAATAAACTGAGACCAGATGTGTACCAAATAGTATCTCATTGGATGAGCATATTTCCTGTAATACCATCAAGATTGACTACCTACCAAGCCAAATTATGAGGCATAAATGTATTTTTACCTCTAGATGCTTTTGGGGTTCCTCAAAGACAAGCCTTTGTACATACATATACTGCTCTGCATATCTCCGAGGGTTACATACAGAGTTAAGCATTCAAAATGCCAGTTGTTTTCACTCCTACTTAATTGTGCAGTGAAAGTAGTTCTTGAGGTAGGGGTAGTTCCCATCTGTTCTCTGGAGCGAATAGTTGAACAGTTGTCATGTCAATTTGTGTGTGTAGAAAAATTGTAGGAAAAATGTTTGTGAACTAAATCAATTTTGACCTGCAATTCTGTTTCACTTCCGATACCTATTATGATAAAAATAGGGTTCATATCCATTGAGGCGGAGACAAATGGAGCAAAAAACTACATTTTTATTCTAACACTAGATTTAATTCTACTATTTGAGTTTTTTTTATAGTCAAGTGATGAGATGAGAAAGACTTTCACCTGGTGGTAACCGTCACACCCACCACTAACAGTAGCAGTACCAGAATTGTGTACTTGCGAATACAATCCTGCTCAGCACTACTGCGCTCGTCACCCTGAGATATCAGATGCTAAATCTCATCATACCTAAGGTGCGTTCGGATAGCCCCTTGGTAGCAAAAATAACTGTTACAAACGCCAATAATGATCACATGTAGCGTTTGTTTTGGGAATGTGTGAGCAAAAGGCCAATGCCACCATAGGGCTATCCGAACGCACCTCTAGTAATTTCTCTCGTAACATTGCCCTTCAAACCGGAACACAGTAATGCTTGCACACTAATGCTTGGCGGTTGAATAACTGACAAGGGTGTAGTACTTCCCCAGGCGGACTCCTACAGTACAGAGTAAACTCCTACCACTACAAATTGATTCCTGCAAGTCTCCTACCTCACTGAGATTGCACTCTAATAATAAATCACTGTTGCAGCAGACATGACAAAAACCCCTTGGCAATCTTCAACCTTTTGACCGCTGATGTCTCGAATACTTGACAAGCGCTAGTAGGCCTTGTACACCAATATCTATAAAAACATCCTTATATTATCTGATGTTGAAATACCTGTTTAGATTGTTTAGTAATGTTTAATAATGAAGTCTGAAGCAAAGCCAAAGTCCGTATATGTCTGAATTGATTTGAAGATAGCTTTTCTTCACAAAAATATCAGCGGTAACAAACCAATAACCATGCATGTTACAAAAAAATAAATTTAAACACATTTCTGAATTATTTATTATACTTTGATTGTACTACAAAATAATAGGAAGTTTTCTACAGTTACAATTATTTTATACATACATAAATAATGAAACAATAGCAGTATCACTTGAATTTAACATGTTACCTACCAATGCTATTGTCACATGCAGTAATCTATTGCCAAAAGTATAATTATGCAAAATATAAATGAATAACATAACCTTAACAACTAGTTGAAATACTGTTTATTTGTTAACATACTCTGAATCATAATCATAAATAATTCTAAATCTGTGAAAACATGACAAAAATCAACTACAAAACTTTTCTTGGAAATGCACTGTTTGTCCCATTTCTTATTTATAATTACTAAACAACTAAGTTGAATCTAACATTAACGTCACACCAGTGACTCGTTTAAAATAAACGTATACAAAATTTAAGAATAAGCAATATCACAACTAAACTGCCTGCCGCCACAGGCAAATAAATATGCTTACAATAACCACCAATTTGTATGCTTCACGTGAATGTAAGCCGAGTCGGTTTGCATTTACAGTGAAAACCAAGCAATGCAGTGCATGAAATGATATTGTATCAAACTAACATATAATATCCTAGATTTATCATTGGGCCCTATTGCATTATAAAATCAACATAGGTACTGATAAATTAAATATAAGAACTACTACCTTTTTTATAATAGGGAATATGCGTGTGTTACAATTATTAAAAATAATAGGATAAATTGAGAGTTAAACTGAATCTGATGCTTACGTCGAAAAAATAATCGAATTCGGCTGGTAAAGTTCTGAAAAATAAGCATTCCAAGTATTTGGGAGGGAGTCTGTCCTTTTCTAGCAAAACTCGTGCATAGTATAGAACTTGTCGTTGGAATCGTGAACTTTGACGTCAAAAACCTAGTATAGTGCCCTCATGTCTAACATGAAACTAAATTTTTAATAACTTCGTTATTTGTGCACATATTATTTTAATTTTTTACTTTCGATGATTTGTTTTGTTGCCAGTCAGCTTTTTGTGAGTCAAAAAAAATATGCATATTCCCTATTGTTATGGTCCATAACTTGAGATTGTAAAATTATCAAGAAAAAGATTCTCCAGTGAAATTAGAAAATCATAATAAAATCATACACATTTTGGAAATCAAAACATGAATGTTTATTGTAATCATCAATCATAAGTATATTGGTGTTTCATTCACTCTAAGTAGATAAATATAGCATTAGATCTCTATTACGGTAATCATATGAACCGCGGCACTGACAGATGTACTTCCCTCGCGGCTTTTACATAACACACAAGTTATCTAGCTACGGACATATAATGTAACTTATTCACTAATTTCCTGTACTGAGAGATATTAGTTAAGAATTAATAGTAAAAGTATCTCAGAAACTACCATTATCTTCCGGAATAATCTCACTTTTAGGCGACGTGGTACTGAATATAAAAGCGACATATTCCGACATAAACTGTTAGGTGTTGAGATGCTTTTATAGCCACAACGATGGTTCTCTATCATGAAAGAATGTTCACATCCATATCATAAGCACAAGTGTCACATTTCAAGTTTGAGCACAATATTTTCTAAACATTAAACATTAAAATATGACAATTCTTGTGCGATCAACTCACATACTGCGCCTTAGGCTTCCGCTGCTGTCTAAAGTACCGGACCGAATCGCTATGTGGTCTCGAATCCTGAACAACTGGGAGTGTCTGCGGTTATTATTCTAAGTATGTGAAACCTAAGTAAAATACAGAGATTCTTGATATGTAGCATCAGAGCGTAAGCCTCAAGACGAAAGCTACATACAATGGGGCTAAAATTACCGGGGTCCACTGGCTTTGTAGAAAACTAGAGAGCTTCGATTAAAACGTTTTTCTATTGCTATGTTACGGAGTATATTCTTTGAGACGAGTACAAAAGTATGTGGTGATATCTGGCCAGTGGACGCCGCCGAGCCGCCGCTTGCTGGAGCGCATGCGCCGCAGTCCCGCGCCGCGCCGCCCCGCACTCTAGCACCTATACTTCACTGTACACGTCTTTTCACTTCACACTGATTGTTTGATCTGCGGAAGAACATAGTACTTTATTTACCTGTTTTCTTAATTTACCTGAGTGGCGAGACAAAACTTAAACATCGCTCGGCTTGTGGTAAGCATCATGTTTACATATAACAGTTATTTTGCCTCTGCACCCTAAATGTTGAACTACCCTACAAAACTACTCTTGCCTCGCGTGGGGGAGGACTATGTTTAGCAGTAAAGGGAGGACTATGTTTTGTAGTGGTAGGACTACTGCAGAGTCCGCCTGGGGAAATACCACACCTTTGCCAGTTATTCACCCGCCAAGCAGTAGTGTGCAAGCATTACTGTGTTCCGGTTTGAAGGGCAATGTTACCAGATAAATTACTGGGTATGAAGACATTTAACATCTAATATCTCAGGGTGACGAGCGCAGTGCAGTGCGGTGCAGGATTGTGTTCGCAAGTTCACTATTCTGGCATTGCTATTGTTAGTGGCAGGCGTGACGCTTACCACCAGGCGAACGTCTTGCTCGTCTCGTCACTTGATTGTATAAAAAAAAAACGAGAATAGCAGTAGGTGCTATGAAAAGTTTTTTTTTTACATTTTGCTTTTGTGCACCAACTTGGTTGAACTTAAGCAACTATGTGTTAGAAAATGAAGAGATGAAGCGCGCAGTATGTAGTTGTATAACTCTATTGCAGAGTCCGCCTGCCGCCTGAGCAAGTACCAAACTTTTGCCAGTTATTAAACGACAAGCAGTAGCATGCATATTATGCTTCGGTTTAAAGGGCAATTTTATCAGTGGGGTGGACCAAGGAGGAAAAAAATGCCCCTGGCACAGCCATCTGAACTAATGTAGGTGGACCACGGGCAGGGAGCGTTATACTGGGTATAAAGAAATAATATGACATCTAATATCTTAGCGCGACGAGCGCAGTGCAGTGCGTTGCAGGAATATAACTTGGAACGCAGACTTAGAAGGCGCTTACCTATTCATTCTTCCTTGAACAGATAGACTTAATAGACATGTTTTTGTTTATGGAAAAAAACACATTTTGAACACAAGACAATTAACAGATTAAATTAAAATTTATACGATAGATAAAAAGATGATCTAGATATATCCCTCAGTAAAAAGAGAAGCCGGCAGCTTTTTAATGCAACATATTTTTAGATTAGTAGAGTCAAGTAGATTCATGATGATGTAGACCGACCTGGCTAGTCCGAGTCGAGGTTGACGACGTCGCCGGCGGGCGGCGCGCGCGGCTGCAGGGGCGGGCGGCCGCGCGGCCGGCCCGCGCCCCCCGCCCCCGCGCCTGCCGCCGCCCCCGCCGCGTTCCCCAGCATGATCTCGCGCGCGCGCTGCTGCTGCAGCGCCATGGCCACGGGGTCGCGGCTCCCGAGACCGCCCGCGTAGAACTTGGCGCCCATTTGCTAACACGCAAATCAGTGTTGATCAATTAGACACGATTGTGATCACTGATGGAACTGGGTATGTCCTAAAATTATATCCAGAACGACGGACGGACGAACGGAGGACGGGCAGCAGCGTCCTCCAGCGCCTGCCAAGCGTGGGGATTATGGCAACCCCTCCCTATTAAGAAGATTTCGTCCGGCAGTCGACGTCTTCCGGCTGTGATGATAATGACAGTTTTTTTTTTTTACTATTAAAAGTTTCTGCCCACTATGCCTTACCACTCCATGCCCGTGCTAGGTAAAAAAATATTCTTTGCATTGAAAAGTACTATTCACTAGACCGTTCCATCACTGATCAATACCGTCGCGTAACTTTTATTTATTTTATTTGTGTGGCACCTGGTACGGCAGAGTGGACAGACTCCTTAAGTATAAGTTCGGCGGCAAAGAGGAAAATCATCGCTGCATTGTATTTTCTCGAAAACTGCTGTTTATTCTAATAGTGCCTTTTTCCACTGATTATACAGGGTACCGATCCCCAAGCCGCTTGCCAAGCGTAGGGATTATGGCAACCCCTCACTGTTAAGGGAGAGGCCTTCGTCCAGCAGTGGACGTCTCTTGGCTGATGATGATTATATAGATAAGATATTACTAATGAATTCATTTTCACTCGGTATAAAGAAAATGAGAAGGCTACCACAATATCTATAGAGCTAATTAATATCTATAGAGTCACAATCGTGCAAAAAAAATGTATCGGCGCACGCTATGCAGTGCGCGGACGTTTTGACCGACTTTAAAGCAAGCGCTCAAGCATACATTGAACACTATACAAGCGACATAACGTCTAAATTTGAACAATTGTGAACTATATAATGCACGTATAGGTACTGATGATGTCGTCCGCGTCGTGTCCGACGATGGCGACCCTGGGTAACGTCTGCGTGTGCTCGGATGTGGCTGGCGAAGCCAAACTTTGTCTTGTACACATGTACCCCGGTCACAAGACAGCCGTACAGCTGGCCCGCACCGTGTACCCGCACGTGTAACTGTAGGCAGGCTTAGGACGGGTCTTGCGAGTCTGGCGCTTGTGGTCTAACTCGGAAAGGCGAGCGTCTTCTAAGTTATCGATGCCTTTTTTGATCTTCTAACGCCAGACTTACCTATGAGCAGCTTCCAGTTATCAGAGGAACTGCACTTTTGAAGACGTCCTTGTAGCGAAGGTACTGCCCACCGGAGCTTCGTTTCCCTCTTGACAGTTCCGAGTAAAAAACCGCTTTTTGGCAGTCTACAGTCTTCCATTCGCTGGACGTAATATGTACAACGGCACTCGGACGTTTTTTGACAGTTTTCACTTATGCTAGGGCTTCACCTGCGTCACGCTTTCACGTCCAGTTATCGGAATAATTAACGTGCAATAAATAATGCATTAAACAATACGCTACATGGACGGCCACACTATCATTTGACTTTGAATATCGCCTAACGTCTAACGACGTTAATAATGCCACTAGCCCATTAGCGTGCTAACACCCGGCCATATCTGCGTACTGTATCAAATACCGCGCTAAATAATGGAATTACACGCAAGTGAAGCCCTGGCATTACAGATTGGGACTCTTTAGATATTAGCTCAATTATATTATAATGGTGCACGAAGTGAGTGGGAAGTGCGAAGAGTACTCACGTTCTGATGCTGCAGCAGCTGTTGCAGCCGCATCTGCTGCTGTTGCTGTTGCTGCCGTTGCCAGGGCGGCTCGTACTGCAGCCCGCTGGCGCCGCCCATGCCGCCCAACGCGCCCACGCCTCCTGCTACGCACACAAACGTACACTTTTCCAATCGATGTTACAAAAATGTAAGTTGCAGCAATGGGCAATTTTTTTAGCAACAATCACCCGGCATCAGGGGGCTAAAATGGTCGCGTTTAGCAATTCTGCATACGATCCTATGATGATTCGTTTCGCAAATCGTAAACCGGTCATTTGAGCGCCAATTCATACTATGATTTTGAAAATGATTCAATTACGGAATTCATTAATTTGACAGTTTTCTATATAAAGTCGTAAAAGGTCGATGAAAGATGAATTCCATAAAGTCAACTAGCAGATTCGTTAGAAGTGACTCAAGAGCAACTGTTTACAATTCATTCTGCTAAGAATTCATTAGATGGACTGCTTTTAGGAGAACTGCGTAATGCGGCCATTTTAGACTACCAGAACGTAATGGAGCAATCTTTTGTAACTGTTTTTAAGCAATGATGTCACGTGACGACCGAGACGTTCGCGTGATGGTAATCTCGCCTGCCCAGTGCCGATAACTGTACAGTTTCAGAATAGGCTAACAAAACAAAAACATTCATTTGAATGTTTTTTTTATTGTCCTTTTAAAATGTGGCCCATAAATATAGCTGATTAATGGAAAAAATAATCTGATCAAAAATAAGCAACTTATAAGCATTTTAATATCATGCTAGACAGAGAGAAGAAATAGCGAATCGTGACGTCACTTCTCAGTACGCCAAATAAATTCTATTCTGACAAGTAAGGCGTGATGTAATTTTTGTTTTGTGGGAAAGGGAGAGAGTCTCTAACTAAAACTTTACACGCTTATATATTAGAATATTAATAACCGATTTAATTATTTTTTTTCAATAAACATACTATATTTACTTAAATTCTTCATCAAAGCTATTGGTTTCGACGATATAAACATCAGTCATCTGCTCTATTGTGAACTTGCGAACAAAATCCTGCACCGCACTTGCACTGCGAGCGTTACCCATATTACATGTTAATTATCTTCATAATTTAATTAATGTAATGTATGTGCCCTGTAATTTATCTGGTAACATTTTCCTTTCAAACCGAAATTCAGTAATGCTTGTACACTCCTGATTGAAAGAAAAAGAATAAGACTATTGCCTAAGTACATACAGATAACTAATTAAGGTCATACAAACTTTTAGAGATAATATAGCGGGCCCGAAACTAGGCAGCGCCTGTATCTTGGGGGTGCCCAAGATACAGGCGCGAAGATGTGGCCATGTTAACAGTTCTTTGTGCGCCGAGAGTTTCGTATCGAAACCTTGGTAAAATAAAAATTCATACAGGGTGTGGCGTAATGAATGGATAACCTTGTACCAACAGATGGGAGACATCATGGTGGTTAATAAAATCTAAACTAGTTGTTATGTAAAAGTTGTTGTTTGACAAAACGAGTTGTTTGACATTTCGACTTGCTCGAGTAAGTTTGCAAATCAAAGAATTTTCTCGATCTGTTTTCTGGTTAGTAGTCTTGGTAAGATGTGCAATCGAATGTACATTTGTATTTTTGTGTCGCGTGTATAATTTTTGTTTAAGAAAGCTATAAAGCTCGTTTCAACTCGAAAATTGTGTGACTTTTATGGAATGTTTTTTTGTTTCATTTATACGGGAATACTCACGTTTAATTAAATCGGATACTCCTTCTATAGTTTAATTAAACATGAGTATTCCCGTATAAATAAAACAAAAATGTGTCAAAACCACGTCAGTTTTCATAATTTTATGGAATGTATTTTACATTTTCGGAACCAGTACAATGTCACCTATCTAAAGGTATAAGGTTATCCACTCATTACGAAACATCCTGTATACTTGACACTCGGTGTCACACACGACACCGGTGTCGGTGTCGGATAACCTTGATACAATGCACAAAGTGCGATGCCAAAAACAAAGGAAAAAAATTTCTCGTTCGTGTTACTTCGGTTCGTTTTGTTTCGGCGCGAGATCAAATCTCCAGAATAAACTTGCTTTCAACTTACCAGGATTCATAACTCCTGGGTTCATCATCGCCGGGTTCATCATGCCAGGCGAGTACTTGTATATTTCGCTCAGTTTCTGCATCAGCTATAACACGAAAGAAAACTACATTGTAATATAAAAACGTTATAATGAATTAAATGTTTCCACACTGGGTATTTCTATATTTTTTTTAAAGCTAAGAAAAAATATGACCTCTGGTAATACTTGAACCTGCATACGAGCAATATCTGGGGTTCCGTTCCAACTGCTTTGCCAATTAAGCTACAGAAGTCTCTGCCTTACTCGTCATAATTCTCAAACTGTTTCATGCCATCAAAGATTTAAGTTTTTTTAAATATTAAAAAAAAAAAATTACGCTTCGACGCTTTAGTTGATAGCATGAACGGTTTGAGAATTATGACGAGTAAGGCAGAGACTTCTGTAGCTTAATTGGCGAAGCAGTTGGGACGGAAACCCAGAGATCGCTCATATGCAGGTTCAAGTCCTGCCAGAGGTCATAATTTTTCTTACTATTTAGGCTTTAAAAAAACAGTTATAATAAATGTCTAGTCAAGGATCACTACAATAGTTTATTTTAATTACTGGTTGCTTACAAGCAGACTGGTGTGAAGTGTACTTGGAAGATAGTAAGGACTACGTTTCGTGCATACATTAAAGGTAAGCGTCCATTAATCCGGATCGGACGAATCTGATTTCTAACATTAGTTCTTACTACTTACTAATGTGTGACAATTTACCACAGATTAATAAGCAAGTATGAATTTGTAGAAATTCGATTCGTACGATGCGGATTGCGGATGAGAAGAAATCTGCCTTTATGTTGTTTGTAATAAGTTATAATTTATTTCTAATGAACTTTGCCCACAAAAATTCCACAACAAATAAAAATAAATAAAAAATGCCAGCATTTTTTTAATTTTAGTTATTTATATTTATCATTCAATTTACAACTATCCTTACAGGATTTAATCAATTCAATGTGGTCGATTCTGACGGTTTTAGTTGACATAACTAAACTAACTAAAGTATTGCTGTCCTTAGCTAACATGCCTAGTAAAAATATTTTAATTAGTTTAGAACTGTCAACTAAAACCGTCAGAATTGACCACAATGTCATAATTTTAAGAATAAGAACGTTGGAAAACTTTGAAGAAAGTTGAAATCTACGATCAATTTTATTAAACAGAGGATTTTGCACCAGCCGCTCGACTGCGGCACTCCTGCCTCTCCGCTGCATTCGTTTGCATATACATTTTAGCTGTGGTTTGCATACAATTCGGCGACGTTCAAGCTGTGGTTCGAGTCGTTACAACCAGTCACTTACATTGCATTTTTAGCCTTATCCTCTCAAATTAGGGTTGCTATTTCTTTGAGTAGCTAAAATGCCACTATTTTCACATTATAATTACGACGTGCGATATCCTCTGTTTTTTCTTAAATCGATGGTTGAAATATTTATTTTGACTTTTCGTCAATGTAAAACAAAGCATTACTGAAGTTAAACCCAGACCCCCACAACGTAGCAATGTTTAAAGTACCCATTTATAGAAAATTGTGGTACATGATATATGTAGTATAAATTGTGTATAAATAACCAGTCTACTTGTTTTTACATAAAATATATTGGTAAGGATGCGTGCATAACATGCTATAAGTATGTGAAAGTTATTGCGTACGATACAAGGTTTTAAATAAGTTGCAGTATGCATTCACTTAACGACATGAAACTTACGCCGTAATCATATCCACCGAACATCTAGACAGATAAATATTCGATTGATTAACTTGTACTAAACTATACTTTAAAATGCTATCTATACATACTTTAGATTGTTATCTCGCTAGGCAATTGGACATTTTTGTACGAAAATAAAAGTACAAAATAAAATTCGATAATTGCCAGCTGTACTTGGTTTCAATGCTGCTTTACTAGACACCTTGAGTTGTAGAATATAATTCTAGCCGAGCCATAACTGCTGAATTCCTTCGACGCTGGCTTCGGTCAAGAGTACTCATATACATTAGGCTCAATCTTCGAGCATAAACCATTGGAGATGCCAAAGGAGATAATCTCCCTACAGACCTAATTATCTAGCACTTTTTGCGGGGGAAGAAATAAACACGCATGGCACACTTTTAGTAAACTTTCACACTAATAAAACAAATTCCGGTTCGTGTGAAACTAAAACAAACTCACAACACCCAAAGGGTATAATGTCACTGATCATAATTATACCTTTTGAGAGGGGCACGCTTCGGGTTGCCATCTCTTATGGTAAATGCTCGATGCGAAGGGATCTATAGACGACGTTGACGACGCTGAGCTCAAGAGCGCATATGTTCGCATATTTATACGCGTGACCGATGTCAGCGTAAGAGGAATTCCGGCCTAAGTTGTTACCAACAATCGTGATGTTCGGTTCGCAAACCTGTCGCGGGCAACCGTAGCGATCTGCTACCCAATTCAAAACCAAATCGGAAAGGTAACTATCTGTCTCCGTCTTTCGTAAGGGGGAAGACGGCGATGGTGACAGTAGTTTTCGAATCGAATCCGTTTGGGTTTAGGATATTAGATAAAGATTTTTCCAAACTGATCAGAGGTTAGAGGCTTCAAAAGACTCTCGCTGGTTTAAGCATAATATAAACTTGTAACTGTGTCTGTAACGATTGCAGTCACGGCTTCTTGCCTCTTCTTATAGATGCCGTAGCAACAAGCCAGAAGTATGATAAACTTCTCGCTGAAATAGTTTTGTCCTCGAGTTTTTAGTTTTCCCATACTTTTTAATTCAATGTGAGAAAGTAGGATATTCCATATCCCGTCGAGAACTTTAAGCTTTATTATTGTAGAAAAATAGCAGACAGCCGAACACAGAGTTACTTTCACTGATCAAACTTTTAAACTGCGTATGCGAACGCACTTTAAAAGCTTGAGCTTGGAGGTAACTTCATAAAGAACAAAATTTTGTAATGTGAAACAAAATGGAGTTATTTTTTCTTTATTACAAGACTCTTCGTTTCGGGTAAATACGCGTTACCCAGATGTGGATGTATTCTGCTCTATTATTGCGAAATTGCATTGAATATTTACCAGATACGTGTGTATACGCCTGAAAAGTGTTGCTATGGCTTAAGAACTTTTTGGAAAATAAACAAGTACTTGAATAATAGAATAGAAATAATAATAAATAAATCTAAGAGCAAATTTTAATTGCAGTTACTAATTAATCGTTAAATAGTTTAGCCAACTATAGAATATTAAGGCCACATCCACCATATTTTGTTATAGCAACAGGTCTACGTTAGTTAGGGTTATCTAATTAATATTGTTGACTTGTATTAATTCAATACATTAATATGGTATATTGTTTTTAATTTAATTAATCTATGATGTTTGACGTGTAAATATTAAAATTTACTGTTTTAAACTATCACGGTTGTTTATTATCTATTATTATTTACAGGATATTTACTGTGATTATGTTGTGAAACTACTGTGTACTGTTTACTGTGTAACATATCTGATTATGTAACATTTGTTGATGTCTAATAAATTTCATTTATTTTTTTTTAATTTCAAATGACAATAATCACGTAATTGGGCTAAGCAGGACGCAGCAGCACGCGCGTCGGGCTCTGTTTTCTCTCTTTGAAAAAGGTCACCGGATGTGATCGAAACTATAGTCGGAAAATCCGATTTAATTAAACGTGAGTATTCCCGTATAAATAAACCAAAAACATAATCACGGTAAATATCCCGTAAATAATAATAGAACTTTTGACAATTGACCAATAAATGAATATGAATATTATGTTATGTGTTGGTATGGTAGCGGTAAGAGTGGGCGAGTGGGCGAGTGGGCGAGTGGGCGAGTGGGCGAGCCTACCTGCGGGTTGGAGTTGTAGATGAGCGGCAGCATGTCCCGCAGCTGGTTGTCGCTGAGGTTGGGCATGTCCTTGCGCAGCATGGCCGCCAGCGCCGCGTACGCGAGCTGCTGCTGCTGCAGGATGTTCGGCACTGCAACAAAACACGTGTTCACTATGGATTTCTAAGACTGCCTTGTAGCTCAGTTGGTAGCAAGTCTGCCTTCAGAGCTGCAGGGCGTGAGTTCGGCAAACATTTATGTGACGAACATTATATGTTTGTTCTGTGTCTGGGTGTAGCATGTATTATAAGTATGTATTTACAAAAAAAAAGTATGTAGTATTCTATCAGCTATCTGGTTTCCATAATACAAGCTTTGCTTAGTTTGGGGCTAGATGGCGCTGTGTAAAAAATCAAATCCACCGATATTTATTTATTTATTTCTAAGTATACGAAATGTCAAATCCGACGACGACCGATGGGTTAGAAATGTTCTCTCGTGGCGACCGCGAACCGTCCTACGCAGCGTAGGTGCGGCCTCACACTATATATATATATATACAATGTGTAACAAAAAGATTCAACAATACTGAAGTGTATGTATGTATTCATCATTATGAACAAATTTTACTATGGGGCAAACTCTGATACCCCAAAAAAAATATCTGCTGTTCCATACAAAAAGTTGATTGACCTTGGACAAAATGTATGGAACAGCTGATATTTTTTTCGTGATTTCAGGGTAGGCCCTATAGTAAAAGTTGTTCATAATGATGAGTACATACATACTCTTCAGTATTGTTGAACCTTTTTGTTACACATTGTATATATATATATATATATATATACATATATATAGTGCAACCGGTGGATGCACATGGCAGGTTGTCGTACAGTGCAGCGGTCTAACGGGGAGGCCTTCGATCAGCATCAGTTAATAAAAGCCTGGCAGCGAGTAAATTTGACAGCTCTATGTGGTGTTATTCTAAAATATAAGCTTTTATAAGCACAGGCGTTATACTTAGTACCAGGCGAGCGTTAAGCTCGTCTCGTTGCTCCATTGTATAAATAAAAACCAAAAATAAAAGTCCACTAGGACAGGACAGAATTTCTTCTCCGGACTTATGCAGGTTTCCTCACAATGTTTTCCTACACCAAAAAACCGGTAGTGATTATCAGTACTTAAACTCCAAAGAGCACATTGGCACGGGCCTAGGTTTGAACTCGCGACCTCACGATTCCAAGTCGAGCGGTCTCCCGGTCAGGCTGCCACGACTTATTAGGCTATCACGACTTATTAGTCTACCACAGATTATTAGGCTATCACGACTTATTAGGCTACCACAGCTACACGGTAGACTTACAAATTTAATTTTAATTAATTTTGATATTAATTTCAACTTGATAGATTCACGCGTTCATGAGAGTAAAAGCCGTCACACACGATGAAGATGCTATAATATTTCATGTTATCTTATAACATATTTCAATATCGCTACTCATACAAAACAAATGACGAAGATAATTTAAGTTTCAAAATTGTATGGCGAGCGATATTTTATCTTAACATGAAATATTATAGCATCATCGTCGTCTGTGACGGCCTTTAGGGTCTTAACAGATAGACGGACAACGAAGTAATCCTACAAGGGTACTTTTTTCTTTTAAGGTGCGGAATCCTATAAATGAAGTAGCTTAGTGTACACACGTGCGTCCACAGGCGGCATTGAGGTTCGAGCAGTATATTTGTTGGCCGATCTTTCTAAAAAAAAAAGGTGAATGCCTTACTTTGCCAGGTGTTGGGGAAGGGCGCGGGCGGCGGTCGGTTCTTCTCGTTCTCGAAGTCCTCCCAGGCCGCCTTGCGCTCCTCTTCGCTCAGGGTTTCTTCTTCTTTGTTCTCCAGCAGCGAGTCGTGCTCGTGGTACTTGTAGATCTGGAATACATCACCACTTTGTAGTACACACCAAATACAAAAGAAAAATATACCTTAAGGGTCCAACCACACCACAACCACAACACGTGGTCGGGCGCATATTTTGTATTGAAAATGAACAGTAGAATTTACACGTACCACATTTTGCCGTCGTTATCGACCGTGTGGCTGATACCGACCACATCGCAATCACCAGCTACACAGTGAAATAGTCGCCGACGCAACAACAGTGCGCGCTCTATGAAACCCAGAGTCGAAACTGTGTCTGCACACGACGCACGACATCGCAACTGCTAACGACAACGCAACTACATCGACATTTTGTCGGTACCAAAACGCAACTGCAAAAAGCTGCAGCGACACTATTCACACGTAGCCACTGCGTCACCACATTTTGTCGTTGCGATGTGATGTGGGTTGACCCTAAGAGTAAACTAGCCGGTCACTTCTCCATAGGAAAGGGAAAATGATGTTACTTCACTATGCAAAGATTTCTGTCTAGATACGCCTGATTTAAAAAATCGTATGACTAATTTCTCTTTGACAAATAGTCAACGCCATCTCTCGGATTTCGCGGTCACTACGTTGCAGCGCCAGTAAGGCGCGGTAGAAGAAGCGCAAACTGCACGAAACTAGAAACGACCTACCTATTACCTAAAAATAAAAGTTTTTGTGTAAAAGCAAGTTCAGTTTAATTTAAAATGCTGACATGCCGATCATAAGAAACGTCACCTTTTTTTTGCTACACTTTCCAACCCTTCCCCACACAGTTTGGCATTTTGCACTCAAGCAATCACGTCGGACGTGCGTCGCAGACTGTGCCGGCATCGGTGTCAATGTGTTTCTTTGACACCGACGAATAGGCGACATTTCAAAATGGCGTCCAACCCGTCCGTACTATGTATGTCTATGCCACTATTTAAGGTTTAGGTCCAAGACTAATTAGTCACTAGGCCGAGCGCCATTTGCGCTTGCCTAAAGTCCGGTGACGCTGTAGAGGCCATCTGAGGCCAACAGCATAAGTCATTGAAAACCATGAATGAAAAAAAAAGACTAATTTGTATTATATCGTCGAGGTTACCTGAACTTCATGTTCCCTCAGCATTTCAGCGAAGAGCCTGTCCTTGGGCAGAGGGGGGATGGGGCGCGGGGAGGGGGGCTGCGGCTCGAACTTGTACAGCTCCGCGAGGTCGTTCTCGGCGTAGTGCCGGTCTATCTGCTGCTCGTCGATGACGCGCTTCGATATCGCTTGCTTCGTCACCTGGCGCTCGTAGATCTTCTCTTCCATGGTGCCCTGGGACACAATAAAAAAGTATCATCCCCAGTCAGGCCCAGAGAAAAAACAAATATGTACCTAGACAATATTCAGCGAGTCGCAATAGTGCGTTTTCTTAAATTTAAAATATATAGACCATAAAATAGACATAAAAGTATGTAAGTAAGTTCGTATAGGCTGAGTGGCCAGCCCTAGTGTCAGAGTTAATGTGCCGCCCGAAGGCCTCTGACATGGCTGACGGTTGTTGTTATAGAAACTAGAACAAACAACCGGGACCAACATTTTAACGTGTCATCCGATCCACGGTAGCGCTCGGAAATAAATGCCACTCACGGTCACCCATCCGAAGACTGACCGGACCGTCCGTTGCTTAACATCGGTGATCGTTTAGAATCACGTAGACAAGCTACGCCACGAGCGCTACATACAGCGCCACTACAAATATAGACTAGTATAGTACTATTTTATTATGAAAACTGACGTGGTTTTGACACATTTTTGTTTTATTTATACGGGAATACTCACGTTTAATTAAATCGGATACTCCGACTATAGCTTCGATCACATCCGGTGACCTTTTTCAAAGAGTGAAAACAGAGCCCGACGCGCGTGCAGCTGCGTCCTGCTTAGCACCACTCGACTGAGAACCCCCAGAACCCCGAGACCACCACCTCTCGAGTGATCGAAACTATAGTCGGAGTATCCGATTTAATTAAACGTGAGTATTCCCGTATAAATAAAACAAAATAGTATAGTACTTTAACAAGTACACATATTTTTTTAAATATTCGTCTTCAAACATGTGACGTAATGAAATAAGAATGTTCACAATCGGATTAATAGTGAAAGAAATGCGTAGCCCTAATAGATTTATTATCATTCGTGAACATATTGCAGTTCCAATAATATTACTACTATATATACTAATTCCAATAATTAATACTTGTCGAATTGACAGCCTCCTGTTTTTGAAGCCGGTTAAAAAGAGCAAATTAAAAGTCCACATTCGACTCACCATAGCGAGAAACCTGTAGACGTAGCAAGGTTTCTTCTGTCCGAAGCGGTAGACCCTGAATATGCTCTGCACGTCGTGCGAGGGGTTCCACGACACGTCGAATATGACGACTCGGTTCGCGGCCACCAGGTTGATGCCGAGCCCGCCCGCGCGCGTCGAGATCAGGAACAACCTGCAACCGTACAGTGCGCGACGTCGTCATCGGGGGGGCTAAAATGGTCGCGTTTAGCAATAAAGAAGAGAAGAGAAAGGTAGATAAAACAGGGGAATACGAAACGTCGATTTAGTCAAAGTTTTTGTAGGTATAATCGTCCTGAGCTGCAGCTGCCCCTATCGTATTCTACGGGAGCAGGCTTGAGGTGAGGGAGGGTCAGACTTACACTCACACGACTAGGGAAGTGGCAATAGGGTAGATGACTGATGTTTATATCGTTGAAACCTTTGATGAAGAATTTAAGTAAATATAGTATGTTTATTGAAAGAAATAAATTAAATCGGTTAATAAAGTTCTGATATATGAGCGTTTAAAGTTTTTGCTAGACAAGTAATTGTCTGAATAGAATTTATATGCCGTACAAAGAAGGGACGTCACGATTTGCTGTTTCGCCTCTCTGTCTAGCATGATATTAAAATGCTTATAAGTTACTTATTTTTGATCAGATTTTCATTTTCTTTTCATTAATCAGCTATATTTATGGGCCACATTTTAATAGGAAAATAAAAAAACCAATCATCTAGCCTATTCTGCGCATATGATCCTATATGATGATTCATTTCGTAAATCGTAAAACGGTCACTTAAGCGCCAATTCATACTATGATTTTATAACGGAATTCATTAGTTTGACAGTATTCTATAGAAAGTCGTAAATTGAATCTTTCAAACCCATCAGTTATCAGTTCTTCGAGCAATGTGGCCTGCCCTGCGCAACTACAATTTTCAAACCCTGCGAGCTATGTCGGTAACGGTAGTGTGCAATATATATGATTAACTTTGCAATGGAACTACTGCGAATGACCCAAAGCATTGGTCTGCGTGACTGTATTTTCTGGCTATTTTCTAATGAATTCGGGTAAAATCCTAACTCGTGTCCAGTTGGCGAAAACATAAAAGTAATTTATTTTAAGATTCACTGTTTGGACAAGCATGAAAATTCTAGCGTGTCCAGATTACCAAATAACACGTGACACACATTTTGAGTTTCACCAACTGGACACACGCGTGTCCAGTTGGTGAATAACCAGAAAAAACACGTTTTTCTACATGCGTTACCAATTTAGCTTCTAAATTTAAAAAAAAGTAACCTGGTACTAACCTCGCTCTAGGATTGTCTTCTCTATTAAAGTTCTTGCACCAGATGGACCTGTTCTCACAAGAAGTGGAGCCGTCTAATCTGAAGTAATCTATGCCTGGTGACCATGTACCTGGAGACACACACATATAATTATTAATTTATTATCCTAGGTCATTCATTCATTAGCCAGAAGACGTCCATTTCTGGACGAAGGCTTCCTCCTTAACAAGGAGGGGTTGCCATAATCCCCACGCTTGGCAGGCGGCTTGGGGATCGTAGGTCAAGTTATCCTATATTATATCATGCAACATTCGTAGCGCTCGTGGCGTAACTTGTCTACGTGATACTAAACGATCACCGATGTTAAGCAACGGACGGTCCGATCAGTCTTCGGATGGGTGACCGTGAGTGGCATTTATTTCTGAGCGCTACCGTGGGTCGGATGACACGTTAAATTGTTGGTACCGGTTGTTTGTTCTAGTTTCTATAACAACAACAAGTCAGCCATGTCAGAGGCCTTCGGGCGGCACATTAACTCTGACACTAGGGCTGGCCACTCAGCCTATACGAACTTACTTACTTTTATGCAACATTCGTTTTTTTTATTATATTATAGGCCTTTGATCAGCTTTAGGAATACAAAATTATAAAAATTAAATAATTGTATGTTATAAGATTAAAATAAGACTAAAATCCTATCCGTCTTATGTATAAAATACTAAAACGTATTACAACGTACAACGTATTATTTTAGTTAAAAGTGTTTTGTCTTCTTTTTTCAAACTCAATTCGCAACTCGTAAGAACTTGACAAAACACTTTTTAACTAAAATAGGTTTAGTGTTTTATGCATAAGACGGTATAAGTATACTAGTCAGTATAATATGTCCTAATATGTTCCTGGCCCGTAATAGGTAGACAAAAAAATACATATTTATTAATGTTTTAATATGGCGTTTAGAGTAACTTATGTTATCAGAGTAGCTTTGATTTCAGTAACGAAGAGCTAAATTAAACCTATTTGTTGTTGCTTACCAATATGTCCTCCTAATTTCTCGTCGATCCGACCTTCTTGCGTCGCGTCGTCCACTTTGCCCAGAAAATGCTCAATCAGATCTAAAGAGTACAGCGATTGAGAGAACACCAAGCTGAAATAAACAAAACAGACAACTCAATGAAATTTTCCTGCAAAACACGATTCAAAAATTTGCCGTTTGGCAATATCCGCAACTGCGCAAAGATCCGGGTAAACGTCCCCTCGAGTTTCTGAGCTACGATCATCGTTCTGCCTCCTACCAAAGATAGTACTCAATGCAATCTTTCATTTGAAACCAAACACATCATTTATTATTATTTATATTACATTATCCCACTACTGGGCATTCCCTCTTACCACAAACACATCATCATCACCAGCCCGGAGACGTCCACTGCTGAACGAAGGCGTCTCCTTAGACCGCCACACTGTACGACAACCTGCCATCTGCTTCCACCGGTTGCCCGCGACTTGTACAATGTTGTCGGTCCACCTATATATATATAGTGGGAGACTGCGCTACGCTGCGTCTTCCGGTTCGCGGTCGTCACTTAAGAATCTTTCTTCCCCATCGGTTGTCGGTTCTTCGAGCGACGTGGCCTGCCCACAGCCACTTCAACTTGCAAACCCTGCGAGCTATGTCGGTAGCTTTGGTTCTTTGGCGAATATCCTCGTTCCGGATCAAACACATCCGGCCTTACCTAAAATAATCTCGTTTCTCTTAGTCACTGCTTAAACTTCTCTGTCCTTTTCTAGCACGTGCAACTTCACGTCAGAGAGAAGATGGCAGAGCATCTTAAGCAGTGACTAACGGTTGAAAAGTTTTTTTAGGTAAGGCCGATCATGTTTATGTAATTATTTTTTATGCGAATTTAACTCCGCCAAATTTGATTTCCTGCATCATGATATATATATATGTATGTGTGTATAAATACCATCATAGTAGCGCCCACGATGCTTAATGGGGATTTACTCGACCGTCGTGGGGACCTACCGGATTTACGACACCTTTTTTTTATTTATGACACGCGCCGTTCTAAGACATGTCATAAATACGTCAATTCAAAAAAAGTGATATGTACAATTAAACGCAAAAAGAAGAGTTATCATTTATGTATGTTATAAATGGATACATCGAAACCCTGTAAGTATTTCTATATGTTAACACAAGGAAATACATACATAAATCACAACTCTCTCCCTTTTGCGCAGTCGTGTAAAAGGGAGCCATGTTGTTAGCGCGCGGTACTCACAGTTTGTCCCCGATGGTCTCGCACTGGCGCAGGATGTCGAACAGCAGGACCAGCTTGTGCGAGTTGCGCATGTCCTCCAACTCCTCGTCGATCACCAGCTTGATCCACCACTCGGTTGGGTTCTCGTTTTTCAGCTCAATTATATCGTCGTCTTTTTCATCCTCTTCAACGAACTCCACTGAGAATAATTTTAGTATATAAATAAAAGGCTAAAGCTGGCTTTTCACTATGATATTACAATATAATATACACTACATTTTTTTTATTAATGTCTAAAACTTTAAGGGTTTATTGTACTCATCATTATGAACAATTTTTCATATGGAACCCTGAAAAAGCGAAAAAAAAAACAGCTGTTCCATACAAAAAGTTCACTGACCTTGGACAAAATGTATAGAACAGCGCGATTTCAGGGTTGACCTCATTATATATTATATTATAGCTCGAGATATCGCTCATGGTACTTTTAAATGGAACCGTTCACGCTGAGATGTATAATATATATATATATATATAACACATATATACAATACAATATGTAAGAAAAAGGGTCAACAATACTAAAGGGTATGGATACAAAAACTTTCATTGACCTCGTACAAAATGTATGGTTACATTTTTTTTTCGCGGTTTCAAGATTGGTCCTATAGTAAAAGTTGTTCATAATAATGAGTACATACGTATATACACTTCAGTATTGTTGAACATTTTTGTTACACATTGTATATTATATTTCCAGATATCGCTCATCGTACTTGTTCACACTGAGATGTAAATACTTTGAACGCTTATATTTCAGGAATTTACCGATTTCAAATATTTTTTCGATGTAAGCATCAGATTCGTTTAAACTCTCCACATATCTTATTATTTTTAATAACCAAAACACATGCATATTCCCTATGGTTCAAAGCAATACATCAGCCAGAAGACGTCCACTGCTAAAACGGGGGTTTTCCATAATCCCCAAGTCAACTTGGGGATCTCAGACTGCTCCCCACCGTTACCCGAGAGGACGCTGCTGCCCGCCCTCCGGTGTGCTGGATGCAGGTCTCCGACATACCCAGGTATAGGAAGTTTAAGGCAAAGGTACATATTATTATATCCTCACCTGGATTGGCGCGCGTCCCTCGGCGCGGTCTGGAGTGTCCCCCTTCCCCCTTCCCTTCCTTATCCTTCCCCTTAGACTTTTTAGCGGCTTTTTTCTTTTTCTTGTTTTTCTTTCGACTGTCATCGCTCATGTCCGAAGAGTCGTCAGTGGAATCCTCTGTTGATGATTCCTGAAAATATTTTGAACAATACAAAAACCATACATTGTTGAGATTATTAATTCTTTATTTTAGTAAATTATCCTTTATTATTACATATAATGTACCAAGGCAGGACTTTATAAAATACTAACTAATCATCAACAGCCAGATAACATCCACATGGTGTTGTGGCTCCCCCACACGCGCCGCACCAGTGACGTTGCTTGCTTGCACATTTTTTTTCTTAGTTTTTGGCATCGCACGTTGTGCATTCTGCCAGTGTCAAGTTTATGAATTTTCAAGTTTTTTAATTCAAATCAAGTCAAATATATCATGAAATCACAGTTAGTCACACGAAATTAGTCATAGTCAAGTCCAAGTCATGCCCTAGTAAACTTGATAACATCCACTGCAGGACGAACAGGGAGGGGTTGCTATAGTCACTACGCTTGGCAGGCGGCTAAAATACTAATAATAACTTCAAATCAGTGTTCAACCACACGGTTTGGTCCATACTAAAACATATTCATAATACACCAATAGGCTAGATGACTGGTTTTTTTTATTGTCTTATTAAGATGTGGCCCATAAATATAGCTGATAAATGAAAAGAAAATGAAAATCTGATCAAAAATAAGCAACTTATAAGCATTTTAATATCATGCTAGACAGAGAGGCGAAATAGCAAATCGTGACGTCACTTCTCTGAACGCCATATAAATTCTATTCTGACAAGTAAGGCGTGCCGTCATTTTTTGTTTTGTGGGAAAGGGACAGAGTTGTCTCTAACAAAAACTTTAAGCGCTCATATATAGACAATAAACATTTTTTTTTTTTCTATCAGAACATTATTAACCGATTTTAATTATTTTTTCAATAAACATACTATATTTACTTAAATTCTTCATCAAAGCTATTGGTTTCAACGATTTAAACATCAGTCATCTAGCCTATTGTGAACTTGCGAATAAAATCCTGCGCCGCACTGTACTGCGTTCGTCAGCCTGAGATATTAGATGTGAAATCTCTTTATGCCCAGTAATTTCTCTGGTAACATTGCCCTGCAAACCGGAACACAGTAACGCTTGCACACTACTGCTTGGCGGTTGAATAACAGGCAAAGGTGTGGTACTTCCCCAGGCGGACTCTGCAGTAGAGTCCTACCACTACAGGAGAAGCTCTACTACTTAATGAATGTCCAATGTGAGTGGGTACTATTTCTGTATTATGGACTACTTTTATGCTTTGTTACTAGCCCCTGGAACCTAGTAAAACGATTTAAAAAAAAAGGATTTGAAAACATACATCAGGTGTTGAATCGTCGTCGATGAAATCACGGATTGAACCTTCAGAATCCAAATCTTCTTCTTCCTTGTCTCTCTGTGAAAATAAACAGTATCGTTAACAACGTAAAACTTTAAAAGGATTATAACTCTAGACTTTTTACTCGCGAGTTGTCAAAGTCTGAACACCATCTCTTAAATTTATTCGAATAGGTAAAACAAATCCGGATAATTTTTGGAGAAGAAAACTAATAAAAAAAAATAAAAAAAAAAAACTGTCAACCAGCACGGTTGCATATCGATTTCCAATCATACTTTGTGGGTATGGTACGTAGGTCAGTGTTGTTGGGTCATATAAGCTGTAAGCGGGGCTAGATGTACCGTTAGACAGGAATACATTAAAAAAAAATTTTTTTTTTTAAACTTTGATTTGATGATTTTATTTGGCCAATTTCTTGTATTTTTATAATAATTTTTATTTTAACTTTTTAATTATGTGTATAATTATGGGTACCTTAACCGGAAAAAAAAAAAAAATTTATAGATATATATTTATATATTTCGTAGTATATTTACATTTATATTTAGTATATTTAGTATATTTCGATTTATTACATTATTTCGGTGCATGCCACCCTGTATTGAGTACCTTTTTCTGTTGCATTATTTCATATCTCTCGGAGTTGTATTTGAGCACGAGTGGATGAGTCCAGATTCGCTGCAGTGATTGGAAATCCGGGAACAGGAACCCGGACGACTTTCCCGGGAGCGGCCTGCAACAACACAGTTTTTCATTTGAAGTAAGTACGAGAAACTGGTGTGTAGACTCACACATACCTTCAAATACTTCATGAATCTTTACACTTTTATTTAGTTTTATTGTGTGAACTGCAAAACAGTGGAATGTGCTTCCCGAGTGGGCCTTTCCCGAGATATACAATGTGTAACAAAAGGTTCAACTATACTGTACTTATCGTTATGAACCACTTTGACTAAGAGGGCAACGACGAAACCGCGAAAAAAACCCAGCTCTTCCATATAAAAAGATTGTTGAACTTGGACAAAATGTTCGCGATTCACGATTTCAGGTTTGGCCCCAAAGTTGAGATGAGTAAATACATATCCTTCAGTAATGTTGAACCTTTTTGTTACACATTGTATGATCTGGGTGCTTCAAGTCGGGAGTCTTCTAGGCAAACGTGACAACAGGCAGTTAGCGGACAAACGCAAGGCTATTATCAAATAAATAATCATTATACAAATACAAACGACCTTACTATAAAACGCCGTTCAAACTTAGTCACTGCTTAAACTTCTCTGTCTTGTTCTCTCACGTGTCATTTCACGTCAGCGAGAAGTTGTCAGAGCATCCTGAACACCGACTAAGGTTTGAGCGTCGTGTTATAGTAAGGCCGAAAAAGTTTATTGATTACACGTCAAATTTCGTTAAGTATGCCACAAAAAATAATCACTTAATAAAATGAAATAATAATTATAAAAATACGTTAATAATCTCTTATTCTCTATCTCTTTTATCTCTTAGTGACGATATACGTAGGACAGCTGGCAGTGGTTGGAAGCGGATAGCTGAAGATCGGGCTGAGTGGCGTGCCTTGGGAGAGGCCTATGTCCAGCAGTGGACTATGACAGGCTGATTATGATGATGATGATGAATCTCTTATTTTAAAATAAGCTTCAATTACTATGAATATACTTGAATATATTTAATACAAATGAATTGATGATCACCAATGACGGTGGGAATATTGTGTGTGTGTTTTGTAAGTGTTTGTGTCTTTCTTACTTATTTAAACTATAACCGCACAATTTTGCGTGAAACTACGATTAGCGAATGACAAGGATTATAACGTTTTTATCCCAAAAAAAAGAAGGGAAATGGGATACCGCGAAACGGAGCTAATTGTCTTTTTAACGAAGGAACTATACTTACCTCCTGGAGAAGTTGTCCAAGTAATGCTGGTAGAGCTTGGTCTGCACTTCGGAGAGCGTGATGAACAGCACGTACTCGTGCTTCGGGGGGAGGAACGGCGCCAGCACGCCGTAGTCTCGCCTCTGGAAAATTATTTTTTAATACAGTCAAGTGACGATACGAACAAGACTTTCGCTTGGTGGAAAGCGTCACGCCTGCCACTAACAGTAGCAGTGCCAGAATTCTGAATTTGCGATCACAATCCTGCGCTGCACTGCGCTCGTCACCCTGAGATATTAAATCAAGATAAATAAAGAATAAATAATAATTAAGAGATTAAATCTCATCATACCCAGTAATTTCTCTTGTAAACAGTACAACTTTATTTAACTTCTACTTTATTTTTTGTTCGTCTTGTTTTCTCGATTTATGCCATATTTGTCCCTAGAAAGTGATTTTAATTTAATATTTCTCATTTCGTCCTACTTTTCAGCTCCACATTCGGCCCAAGTATTTTTCAATTCTCATATTTTTTGGAACTAAAAACAATACACAATTATTTATTTGCAGTAACTAAGAGTACTAAACTGGAAAGAGGTACTCGTAAATTGAATACAACTTTTACAATGAGGACAACCCAGAAAAAAAAATGCTGATTACTTTGGATTTGGTTTGCTGATTACTTTGGCATCATTCAGCTTATGTCAGCTTATGATGTCACTTTTCTACACATGAATTGCACAATATGATTACTCCATATACATTAGGAGAGGGGCCCTTGGCTTGCCACCTCCATCCAATAGTATATGCCGAAGGCGAATGTAGACACAAACGCCAAGAAACAATTAATGATAAAACTGTGTGAATTGTATAAAGAATAATAATAAAACAAAATGTAATACATAATAATTTTACTAATATCGTTACTTATATTGGGCTTGATGACAAAATTTGTATGGGTCTATGACATTATTGGATTGACATTAATAACACTGACATTTATAATTTATATTCTCGACATTACTATAACAATAATACTAATGATTATATTCTCTATTACCTTTGTACAAAGTTAAATTTGCACACCCAATCTGGGTTAAGTACAGTGAAACATAATATAATATTGTCAATAAAATGTACACCTTTATATATACCTGTGCTCCGCAAATAAATGTTTTGATTTGATTTGAAGAAAAGCTCAAAATGCAGTTTACAAAAAAAGCTGCATTATAACAGGTTTTTATTTGTTTAAAAAGCCTACCTGCACAGCTCCGTCCAGCATCTTATGGAGCACATGAGATCGCCTCTTCATGATCTTGATATCGTGTTCTGTTGAGTCCGTGTACTGTCCGTTGGTGATGGGGTTCACAAAGCGGTTGAGATACTCATTGTACTTCCCCAGGAGGTTGGGCTTCACGAACTGGACCATGCAGTAGTCTGCAGACAATAATGTAGATATGAATTATGTTGATTGTTGAATGACCAGTACTCATTTTCATTTAACTAACATGATTACCTAAATAATCCTTTGCAATTATTTTTTATGCAAAGGAGTGACGTGACGATATATAACTAGCAGTGCCAGAATTGTGAATTTGCGAACTAGGAATCTACTGCAGAGTCCGCCTGGGGAAGAACCACACCTTTGCCAGTTATTTCACTGCCAAGCAGTAGTGTGCAAGCATTACTGTGATCCGGTTTGAACGGCAATGTTAACAGAGAAATTACCGGGTATGAAGACATTTAACATCTAATATCTCAGGGTGACGACGCAGGATTTTGTTCGCAAGTTCACAATTCTAGCACTGCTACTGTTAGTGGCAGGCGTGACGCTTACCAACAGGCGAACGTCTCGCTCGTCTCACATGGTAGATTAAAAATAAAAAAAAAGCTGCGCCACAAAGTACTACGCTCGTCATGCTAAGATATTAAATATCAAATCTCTTCATGCCCAGTAACTTTTCTGGTAACATTAAATCCGAAAAAGAACTGCTTCCAAAATGGCAAAGATGTGGTACTTTCCCCAAGCGGACTCTGCAGTACAGTCCTGCCAGCTACAAAATGAATTTTTCGTTTTATGAATGTTACAATAGAAATAAGAGAAGTATGCATTTGTTTATTTATACTCTTAGCTGGTCTTTTGTTGCTGGCCTTTTGGAGAAACTCAGATTCACGCAACGGGCAATGGAGAGAACTATGCTCGGAGTTACTTTGCGCGATAAAATAATGATATTCGCCAAAGATCCAAAGTCACCGACATAGCTCGCAATGTTTGCAAGTTGAAGTGGCTGTGGGCAGGACACAGGCTCGTTTGAAATGTTCTCTCGTGGCGATTGCGTACCGTCCTACGCAGCGTAGGCGCGGCCTCCCACTGTGTATATATATATATATAAGTGGGGACATTGTACAAGTCGCGTGCAACCGGTGGATGCAAATGGCAGGTTGTCGTACAGTGTGGCGGTCTAAGGGGGACGCCTTCGTTCAGCAGTGGACGTCTCCGGGCTGATGATGATGATGACCTTAGCTGAGAGTAAAGGTTAAAAATGCAAAGCGAGTGTCCAGCGCGACTCGAAACAACTGATCATGGCCGAAATTTTTGGCACCCGCCGCAAAGGCGCGATTTGTCGGAGTTTTCTGTAGAACAGGGACGCGCAAATGTTGTAAAATCGTGTTTCTTTGATCGAAGAGCTCTTCACAAGATTATGAGCATTAAGCTTGTTATAGTACTACAAACAGCAGATTCCAGATAACATTGAAGATAGTACATTAGACCTTATGACTTACATTATTTAAGTACATTCTTTAAGATTGTTTTGGAGCAGGAGAGCCAGTGAATACGATACGGCAGTGGGTCTTTGATATTTCAGATAACATTGAAGATAGTAAATTAGACCTTATGACTTAAATATTTAAGATTGTTTTGGAGCAGGAGAGCCAGTGAATACGATACGGCGGTGGGTCTTTGAGATTTCAGATAACATTGAAGATAGTAAATTAGACCTTATGACTTACATTCTTTAAGATTGTTTTGTAACGGGGTGCCAGTGAGTACGATACGGCGGTATGTCTTCACCCTGTTCATGGACTGCGAGAGACTTGTCTTCTCGTTCTTCAACAAGTGGCCTTCGTCGCACACCACGAGGTCTGGACCTATGAACAAAACAAAGCCTCGATTTTACTGGAACAGTCGTACATAATACGGCTGTAGAGTATCGACAAGGGACCATTGGAAGAAATAAAATCCCCTGGTACACCCAGTTTTCTTGAGGTGGACCATGGGGGGAAAAATGCCCCTGGTACACCCCACCTGGTTCACCTGGTGAACTAATGTAGATGGACCACGGGCAGGGACCGACAAGGAATTCATAATGAATTCCTTGTCGGTAGGAATTCATAATGAATTCCTTGTTGATACATTATCTACCCAACAAGTTTAATAAAAATGACATTTTACAATCGGATTGATGAAAACGATGTACTTACCCTGCGTAGCGCTCGTGGCGTAGCTTGTCTATGTGATTCTAAACGATCACCGATGTTAAGCAACGGACGGTCCGGTCATTCTTTGAATGGGTGACCGTGAGTGGCATTTATTTCTGAGCGCTACCGTGGGTCGGATGACACGTTAAATTGTTGGTCACGGTTGTTTGTTCTAGTTTCTATAACAACAACCGTCAGCCATGTCAGAGGCCTCCGGGCGGCACATTAACTTGTAGGCTACTCTCTCATTTATATACACATATTATATATTATTTTATAACTACGTAAATAACATTTATCATATTTATTTATCACTGGCCTACGTTAATAATTTTACTACACATATAATATATATTCACACATTACACATATAATACACATGCACATTTACACATAGAATATTATATTCATACAAAAATATATACTTTTATTTACGAGTATATAATACGTATTTAATGTCGCGATTTGGAAGCATTGGAAACGCGCAGCCTGCCAATGCGTCTATTGTTCTATCGCCAGCCGGGCGCCGCAGCTTAGGATGGAGTTAGTAGCGACACGCAATCCGGAACGGACCGGTTTAGCTGCCCGCGCGCACCGCCGCCGCGCATCGCGCGCCCTCTGCCTCCGACAGTCGTACTTGGACAGTTACCGGTATAGCTTATCGCGCAGACCTATAATCTGTTACAAATCTTACGAACTGTTCTGTTGCCTTATCTTCAATATACCTACTACAAGTACTACAAACTCTGACACTAGGGCCGGCCACTCAACCTATACGAACTTACTTACTTCATACACAATACTGACACATTGGTTATATAAATGATGGTTTAGATTACTGGAGTATTGCCAGTTAATATTAATTCCAATAACTTGGTACTTATAATAGCTATATATCTTAGTGGCCTACACACTAACATTTGAGAACAATAATACACTAAAAAAAAAACAATAATATACTTAAAAAAAAAAACCGACTTCAACTTCAACTATCTGAATGTATATATTTCCAGTTAGTTTGATTTAAAAACCAAACTACTAAAACGATTTCGATAAAAAATGTATATAAAATGTATATGGGACCACCTTCGAAGTATCACCTACCAAAAGAAAGAATCATCAAAATTAAATTGAAGTCGGTTGAAAACAGCAATGTTGTACATACCAGGATCAACGAGAGCCTCCTGGAAGGATTTGAGCATTTTCTTCTTGAACTTCTTGTTGTTGTCCGCGGACAGGTTGCGGAACATCTCGTACCCGAGCACGCACACGCCGCCGTGACGGATCCACTGCGACAGCTGGAACGCGCGCTCCGAGTTCTGCTTGTACCTGCGACATCCAACATGGATGCAGTCCATCCGTATACCACCAGGTGGAGACAGGTGGAGAGCTACCACCAGTATACCAATATTTTTTTCCATATCACCAGCCATCACATCTCTATAAATGGACTCTCATTCCAGATTCAGGTATATTTATTGAATGGTTGATAAGTACAATAGTACCAATAATTGTACACAGAAAGACCTACACCTTGTCTCTGACGATGCGGTGGATGGTGTCAGATTTTGATCTAAAAACATGTAAAAAAAAATACAAAAGGTTTAAAATACAAATAATAACATGCTTTAAAAAAAATTTACAACCGATTAAAAATTTTACTACCAGGATGACATCTTCATATTTTCTAGTTATTTTGATTTATTCCAGTATTTTTTATTTAAAAACCAAACTACTGAGCCGATTTCGATAAAATTTATATGGCTCTGAAGTATCACCTACCAAACAAAAAATAATCATCAAAATCAATTCATAATTGGCGGAGTAATCGCGTTACATAAAAAAAAACAACACACTTCTTTTTCGATGTCTGTTGAAAAACATATATTCCAAACACTCTCTTCCATTTCGGTACTTGTATCTTTTTCTATTGTATTTTTTGGTGTGCACAATAAAGAGTTTCTATCTATATATCTATCCTTTTGAAGTCGGTTAACAAAAAGGTTTACCTGGAGAGTTCATACACTTCGACGTCATACTCAGTCTCCGCGAATTTGAGCCACATGCGGAACTCGTTGACCCAGTTGAGCACGGTGGAGAGCGGACACACCACCAGCACGCGCTGCACGCTCGTCAGGTCGCTGTGGATCAGCAGGGTGTGGGTCAGCGACACCACCTGCGGATACAATACAATCATTTATATTGCACGATATTATGTTTTTATTAGGATTTTACTAATAATATTCCAACAATAAAATTAAGAACGCCAATTCCAGACGCCTCGCAGATGTGACGGGTGATCAGAGAGCTGGCGCTTACCTTGGCCAGAGAATAAGTTTGGCCATTCAGCGTGGTAATGTCGCTAGTTTTTTAGGTACCCTACCCGAAGACAGTGACCTTAATGCAGTTTTTTACCTATAGTTTATAGTTTTGGTTAGTTCAGGATAGGTATCATTTATTGATATATACTTTAATCCAACTGTTGAATACTGTATCTATCGGAAAATGGCGCCCAAACCAGCAATGCGCGCGCAGGTTGACATTTACCTCAGCGGCATAAGAACTCTTTGTTGGTATTCCAAAAAAAACTGTAAGTATTACCCGGTTATATTAAGAGTGCTTCGTATACATATGTCTAATTGCAGTCACGTACAAACTTGACTTTACCGGGTTATACCTATTATAGCACTAGTGCCGTAATGTAAAATAAAAAGCACGCTTGCGTAATAGCTTGGATTATGAGCCTAAAACCGATGTAATAAGATCCACTTTACGAGCAAGTGTGATGAAAAATATATAACACTAGCTGTTCCCCTCGGTTTCACCTGAAATTCTTGGAATAAATAGTAGTAGCGTTTTATTCCAATATATAAGCTACATCTATACATCTAAATTCGTTCAGCCGTTTCAGCGTGAAAGAGTAACAAACATCCATACATATCAACTTTCGCGTTCGTAATAGTAGTAGTAGTTCTTGTAGTATGTCTGAGGAAGATGATCGGACGAATTCACCCAATAACATGATTATCCACGTTTTCGCCAGGAGATTAAAGGTTGTGTTGCATTGTAGAAGTGGTATTAAATAAGTGCACTACCGCCTACCTGTAAGGTTTTGCCCAAACCCATGCAGTGAGCGAGGATGCACCCGGAACCTCTGTCTTTCTTGATGCGTTTAACACTCTCGAAGCAAGCGTCCCACATAAACTTTATGCCGTTAGCCTGAAATCAATGCCAATTGTCTTTAAATCCATTGGTAGTTTTAGTTAAGGATGCACCGCCCGACGGCTCGAACTCATCGGTGGACGTGGCTAAAAAGCATGCACTCTTCATCGAACAAAGTGTGGGAAAGGGAGAAAGAAAGAGAAATGAGCGCGCAAATTTTTTTAATGTCTACCTTTGGCTGCAGGATTGTGATGAATAATAAACTACTGAACTAATTTATTCCAACTAAAGTTATTTGAAATTTTGATGGACTAAAAAAAATTCTATTGCGATTTCAATGTTGGCCCATAGTAAATTTGTTTGTTTTGATGTAAACAATATGCCCGCCCTTAAAAGGATGCTAACTGATTAGAACTAAACCTGTATATATAGGTATGCTACGGAGTCTTTGTTTATCATTCAATCATGAACTCATTCATTTGATAAGTACTACAATGTGACATCATAGCTATATTTGCCACCGTTCACGCCCCATACACTCACTCACACACACAACCTCATACACTCGCAAAAACACCCCCACATTTTATTTACACGTTAAAGTTCAAACAGACGCGGTTTGCGATACCGGCATCATAGGCTATATGACTGGTATTTTTTATTGTCCTATTAAAATGTGGCCCATAAATATAACTGATTAATGAAAAGAAAATGAAAATCTGATCAAAAATAAGCTTCTTATAAGCATTTTAATATCATGCTAGACAGAGAGACGAAACAGCAAATCGTGACGTCACTTCCCTGTACGCCATATAAAGTTTATTCTGACAAGTAAGGCGCGACGTCATTTTTTGTTTTGTCGGAAAGGGACGGAGTTGTCTCTAACAAAAACTTTAAACGCTCATATATCACAACATTATTAACCGATTCAAATTATTTTTTCAATAAACATACTATATTTACTTAAATTCTTCACCAAAGCTATTGGTTTCAACGATATAAACATCAGTCACCTACCCTATTCACAGATCGCAGGTCACAGTGATACGACACAGTCAAGTCAGTCCAAGAAGTGAAGAATCTTCTTACCTGGTGAGGTTTCAGCTTCTTCACCAGCCCCCGGTCGACCTCGATGAGCGGCTCTTTAGTCTCGGGGTCGAAGTCGAGGATTACCTTGTCCAGAACTACTTCATCCGGCTTGCCGGACTCGTCAAACTCCAAGTTGTTATACTACAAGGAAAAACAGTTTCTGGGTATGACAAAAAACATCGTTCCAGGGTTCGTCGTCAGCCATAAAACGTCCACTGCTGGACGAAGGCCTCCTCCTTTATAGAGGGGTGTTGCCATAATCCCCACGCTTGTCAGGCGGCTCGGGGATCGCAGAATGTTCACCACCGTATACCAAAAGAACGCTGCTGCCGGTCCTCCGATGGGTCTGGTTGCAGTTTAAGGACATACCCAGGTCCTTCCAGGTCCAGGCCGTTCCAGAGTTGGTCTTACAGAATTAAATCAGAATGTTGAGTACATAGCTTGCTGAGTACTTTGGCTCAGCACATAGCAAACCTCTTATGACTATTCAATTTATTATAATTTTTTCCGCCTGTGCATGACTGACTTTAATTTTTCAGGCGTAAACAGAAAAAATAGACAAAAAATAAAATAAAAAAACAACACAATAGGGACTGGTACGACTGAGCTATAGGGCTCAGTGGTAGGACGTTTGCCTTATAATCCAGAGGTCGCGGATTCGATTCAGACTTTAGCTTGTCAGTATTTCAAATCATAATACAAATGGTCGGTACGCTCAAGAAACCATTTACGATTTTTTGTACCAGACCCACTACCCATATTTTTAAATCATGATCATTATCATCAACAGCCAGAAGATGTCCTCTGTTGGACGAAAGCCACCCCTTAAAACAGAGGGGTTGCCATAATCCCCACGCTTGGGAGGCGGCTTGGGGATATTTTTTAATAACTTTGTGAAACTAATTAGGTATATAATACGAAAATTAATTAATACCAAGTGTAGAAACACTTAATTTAAAAAAAAAACAGTAATAAATACGATCTTACCATTTTCTGTCTTTCGGCGATTCGAGCGATTCTCTCCTTTTCCTGTCGAGCCGCTTTCTTTGTAGCTTCCTCCAATTGATTCTTACCCATAACCTGAAACAAAAACATACCTGCATCAGTGTCGAAAACAAAATGAGAATAAACCAAACAAATACTTTATTTATTAATTGGATTTACACAAGAACCTACACTGTTATCTTATTATGTAAACTGACGTGGTTTTGACACATTTTAGTTTAGTGCTAAGCAGGACGCAGCTGCATGCGCGTCGGGTTCTGTTTTCACTCTTTGAAAAAGGTCACCGGATGTGATCGAAACTATAGTCGGAGTATCCGATTTAATTAAACGTGAGTATTCCCGTATAAATAAAACACAAATACACTGTTATCTGTAACTGCATGACCCACTGTGACCCATAATTATGCTGGAAAGTGACTTATTTACCAAAACGTCTACGACTGGAACCACAGCACTTTAAGCACTCACACACTCACTCCCTCCCAACGACTGACCAGCTTGTGTGTTGCTTTAGATCTGTAGTTGTATTGATAACACTATGACTCAAGGAAATTTGCTCCTCACTTAGTTGGGAAAACCCAATCCAATTATGCATTATCCATTATGATATTATCTGGGTATCTTCAAGTCGCAAGTGAATCGAAGAAGTAGGGCTTTCACTTTTCTGTGATATTGTACTTTTCGGGAAACACAGGCTCCAGCACGACACTCAGGATCTTGAGTGCCAGGACTGGATTGAGTGGATTCGAAGCGCTTTATAGGCAGCGACAATGATAAGATGAATGGACGGGAAATAAGCGCACGGATATTGAAGACTACACGTTGAGCGTCGGCTCTCCACTCGTTTCAGTCATACTCTGCCTTTGCGACATGCAAGCCGTACGATACGACAATACAAACTTCTAATACATGTACATGTGTTCTCTTTTTGTCATGCACTAATTAGATTCGCTATCTCTATTTTCCGGCAAATGTAATATGCATACTTTTAGCTAGGTATGCTTGATTGTGTTGTCTTGTTAATTTTGATCGATTTGCAAGCGCCGGGCCCGTCCATTCCATTATCACCGTCGCTGTTGATAGATACGTAAGGAATACTAAGCCGCCACTCGTAGGCGACGCGTTGCCAGTAGAGACGAGAGACTTTCTCTCTTTCTAGAGAGTGCTGGAATCCAATTATTGTAATACCAGAGCACATTTGTGCTACGGTCGCGTTTCGGCTCGCCACGAATTTACGTATTGTCTTAAAACGCTGTTTATATCAAGAAAAAACAGAAGACTTCATCGTAGAGTGTAGAATAGTAACCAAACCTTTCTGATGTTCTTTCTGCCATGTTTGTTCCTGCCCTCGTTGTCAGATTCGGATCCTGAAGCGTCGCTGTCTCTAACTGATTTGATGCGGCGACGTTTCTTTTTACTGAAAACGTAACAATGTTTCGTTTAAAATTATTTTACACCAACTTAACTGGATGTGTGTTGGATGGACAAAAATATTTAATTAGTTTTTTTAAATACTTTGAAAGACGAGACTGGCGGAACGCCTGCCCATAACAGTAGCAGTGCTAGAATTGTGAACTAGCGAACAAAATCCTGCGCTATACTGCGCTCGTCACCCTGAGATATTAAGTTAAATCTCTTCTACCCAGTAATTTCTCTGGTAACATCTTATTTAGATGAAACATAATTATTTTTATCAAAACGTCCGCCTAAAATGTTCCATTACTTAGCCTGTCCTCTTTCCAGACTGCCCGAACTTCGGCTTTGCGCTCTCCTAATTACGCTACCACGGCTTGCCGCTCTCCTAATTACGCTACCACGACTTGCCGCTCTCCTAATTACGCTACCACGGCTTGCTGCTCTCCTAATTACGCCACCACGGCTTGCCACTCTCCTAATTACGCTACCACGGCTTGCCGCTCTCCTAATTACGCTACCACGGCTTGCCGCTCTCCTAATTACGCTACCACGGCTTGCCGCTCTCCTAATTACGCTACCACGGCTTGCCGCCCTCCTAATTACGCTACCACGGCTTGCCGCTCTCCTAATTACGCTACCACGGCTTGCCGCTCTCCTAATTACGCTACCACGGCTTGCCGCTCTCCTAATTACGCTACCACGGCTTGCCGCTCTCCTAATTACGCTACCACGGCTTGCCGCTCTCCTAATTACGCTACCACGGCTTGCCGCTCTCCTAATTACGCTACCACGGCTTGCCGCTCTCCTAATTACGCTACCACGGGTTGCCGCTCTCGTAATTACGCTACCACGGCTTGCCGCTCTCCTAATTACGCTACCACGGCTTGCCGCTCTCGTAATTACGCTACCACGGCTTGCCGCTCTCCTAATTACGCTACCACGGCTTGCCGCTCTCCTAATTACGCTACTACGCTACCACGGCTTGCCGCTCTCCTAATTACGCTACCACGGCTTGCCGCTCTCCCAATCAGGCTACTACGGCTTGGCGCTCTCCCAATTAAGCTATCACGGCTTGGCGCTGTCTCAATTAGGATACCACTGCTTACCGTTCTCCCAATTAGTCTACAATGGCTGAGCGCTCTCACCAATTAGACTGTCATGGCTAGGCTTGGCCCTAAGATTAAATTCTTCTTTATAAAATTAAATATTTTTTTTTCTTTATGAAATTAAATCTCCATCTCAATAACAGACGTCGGGCCTAAAACGTTAATCCGTAATAACAATAATATGTATTTGCCCCTATACTCTCTTCGCTGAGAATGTCTAATAGGGAAATCGTCAAAATGCACGTCATTGGTCGCAGATAACGAACATAGTTATTACCGTCATAGCTAGTACCGTCCTTTTCAATTACATACAATAGGCATGTGGCCTACTGCTTAATTTATGACAAATAACAGGCTTAGTAATGAATATAACTAAAATATTACACATACTGAAAAAAATTATTGTATTGGCTGATAAATCTCTGAGATATGAGCGTTTAAAGTTTTAGGTGGGGATAGAGAGGGGATGCTCTATCCCTGTCTCGCAAAGCACGTGTTAGTATAGCATTCGTATGCCGCGCCTGAGGCTTGACGTCATAGCTCAGTATAGCGCGCTCTCTGTCTAGCTTGAAATTAAAAAACTTAGAATTTATTTATTTTTGAATTATTTTAAATTTTGTTTTCGTTGATAAGCTCTATTGATGATCAGCTTTTTTATGAGGTAATAAAAAAAATGTAGTCATCATGCCTATTGTTGTGCAAGAGAGAGCGCCCTATGTTAGACATTCTCAGCGAACAGAGTATAGTCGAGGGGTGGACCTGGGCAAGTCCCTTACCCGCCATCGTTGGAGGAAGAGGAGCCCACAGAAGCGTCGCTATCCGACGCCTTCTTTTTCCTCTTATTTCGCTGGTTGTTCACATCCGAGTCTTCGGATTCCTCGAAGTCGCTCAACCTTACGTCGGCGTCTTTTTTGCGAGATGAGCCCACTTCTGAATCGGACGATATCGCGTTCGTCTTCCGCCGTCTAACATTTGGCCTGTTAAATAGAATTATTGTTAAAGAATTATTTTTGAATTTTTTGTTGGCCTAGAATTAGGACTGCATTTCAATAAAAATATATCTTCGACAACATTTTAGCGGGGATCAATGTCATGGAAATGAATGTCAAGTAAAAGTGTTTTTTTTTTATAAAAGTAGGTACTAGTGTATTTGTAAACGAGTTGATAACACTTCATAAAATGATTTTTAAAAATGGCACTCACTTATCTTCACTACCAGATTCTTCTTTAACACTCTGTAAAATAAAAGTTCACACATTACAATTTTTCAATAACTTCTGAAAAAGACATTCACACCAAAAACTACACCCACATTAGAACGGATACAACAGAACTGTAAGTAATCGCGGTTAAGTCCCTAAAAGCGATGTTTTTTAGCAACCTGTAATCGATATGATAGTCCTTAAGCCTTTGAATCGATATAAGTACTAAATTGGTACTAAATAAATAAATATTGGTGGACATTTAACATAGCACCATCTAGCTCCAAACTAAGCAAAGCTTGGAAAGCAGTAAACAGTAGTGTGCAAGTATTACTGATTCAGTTTAGAGGGCAAGGTTACCAGAGAAATTACTAGGCATAGAGATTTAACATCTAATATGTCGTGGTGACGAACGCAGTGCAGTGCTGTGCAGGATTTGTAGGCTAGCAATTCTGGCACTGCTATTGTTATGGGCAGGCCTGATTCTTGCCACCAGGCGAACTTCTCGCTCGTCTCGTCAGTCCAATGCATAATTTATTATTTTATGCTTTAAAGCATAAACAGAAAAATTATGACCTCTGGCAGGACTCGAACCCGTATACGAGCAATCTCTGGGTTTCTGTCCTAACTGCTTTGCCAATTTAGCTACAGAAGTCTCTGCCTTAGTCGTCATAATTCTCAAAGTTTTTATGCTATCAACTAAAGCGTTGATGCCGCCATCTGTAAATTTTTGTAACACAAATATTAATTTTTCAACTTACCTTTACATCGTCATTGTGAGAGGCGGAAGAATCACTCTCTCCCAATAGATCTTCCTTCACCAGATGCTCACCGTCGCCATTGATACTTGGTAGAGTGATAGCTGGTATATCTGTCATTTAGAAAACTAGCTTTAGGAATTAGCTTTTAGGTATTTTTTATAAATATTGGTAAGTAAAGATAAATATCAAGGTTTAACAAGGTCAGAGCAACGAGCGCACTATAAATTATGTTATCTGTGGTAATAGTAGCGCTCGTGGCGTAGTTATAGCGTTCATGGCGTAGTTGAAGCTTCTCGTGGCGTAGCAGTAGCGCTCATGGCGTAGTTGTAGCGCTCATGGCGTAGTTGTAGCGCTAGTGGCGTAGCAGTAGCGCTCATGGCGTAGTTGTAGCGCTCGTGGCGTAGCAGTAGCGCTCATGGCGTAGTTGTAGCGCTCGTGGAGTAGCAGTAGCGCTCGTGGCGTAGTTGTAGCGCTCGTGGCGTAGCAGTAGCGCTCATGGCGTAGTTGTAGCGCTCGTGGAGTAGCAGTAGCGCTCGTGGCGTAGTTGTAGCGCTCGTGGCGTAGCAATAGCGCTCATGGCGTAGTTGTAGCGCTCGTGGAGTAGCAGTAGCGCTCATGGCGTAGTTGTAGCGCTCGTGGCGTAGCAGTACCGCTCATGGCGTAGTTGTAGCGCTCATGGCGTTGCAGTAGCGCTCGTGGTATACTGCTGCTATGCCACGAGCGCTGTCCTTATACATATAATATAAGCGCTTATTTTACTTTTAATCAGATATGCGGATTAGGTTCGCGCCCATCACAGCGGACCGTCAACCAACGAAAACTTGGTCTATCCTTTTTCTCTAAGCCGTTTTTATTGTGCCAAGACAAGAAAATCATTTTGTCCCGCAATAAAATTTAATATGTGTAGTTGCGGAAAAGGACAAGGACGCCGCTACATCCCAACTAGTGGTCGGCAATTAATCGTTGTTCTCTTGACTATCCCTGCCTGTGAACAAAATCCTATCCTACATCGCCCTTGGAACATGCCTTAGTTTCAACATAGGTAACCCACCTTCATCGTTTTCGATTTCCTCAGCTGAATTCGCTGCGGATTCCGAACTACTTTCAGCTTCAAGTATGTCCTCAGCTATAAGGCCTGTTGATTTACTATTCAGTTTACTCTTTCGTTTTCCTTCCTCGTAGGTACTAGACTCCGACATCTCTGAAGAATTCGAGTTCCGCCGACGCGATTTGTTTAGTGTGTTCAAATTGGCCAGTCTAAAAATAAAACAGAGTGTCATTTAACCATTTTCTGAATGGAGAAAACGAGCCCTGATCGGGCAGCTCTCGCCCGAAGCCAGGAATGATCCATGCAATCCTATTTGAAATAATGCACTCATACATAAGATCGGCAAATGTAGTGAGAATCTACTTGTAATTATGTATGGCTGTGTCCTCTAAAAAAAAACCTACTACACTTATTGATGGCGCGGTAGTGTGTTATTTACACTTCGCATCATTTTCTCTAATTGCACCACCCTGATACAGGGTAAGGTTACCTGACTACCCATACCCATGGGTGTAATATACTTATAATTTCTCAAATACACCCAATCATCATCGTATCTAGCCTATCATAGTCCACAGCTGGATATAGCACCACTCACCCCAATCTTCAACTATCTGCTTCCAAGCACTGCAAGCTATCCTACATATATTGTCACTCCATCGGGCATGCACCGAGGGCCCATGTGAGTCTTTTTCAGCACGTCGTCGTACGTAAAAAGCCCGCGTACCAAGTACCACTCCGCCGATTCTCAGGGCGTCCCTACACTAAGTTTGCCGAATCTCTTGGTTTCTAGAACACTTCTACTCCAGAAGTGTTCAAGAGACCAAGAATCGGCATCATCTATCAGCTGTTATCAATTCCGCGACAGGTATGATCAGTCCACTGCCACTTCACCTTACTAATATGCTGAGCTATCCGGATAACTTTACTTCTCTAGTGCAATTACTTCATTCCGGATATGATACCCATCCCTTAACACCTAAACACCAAGTAAAGCTCTTTTCTGAACTTGCTGAGCGACTTTAAACTTGGGGACTGATCGAATCAATGTCAACGGAATCAGATTGGTCGTCGTAAATGCATCGTAAAAATGCCAATTTTGTGATATATACATTTAAACAACACATCCATCCCAATTGATTGCAAATCGAGATGCAAATGCAAGCAGCAAACAATATTTACCCATCAATATCTTTGTCATAAGAGTCTGCAGCATCTGAATTTTGGCTGCTACTATTGCCAGGCTTCGACTTAGAACGGACCATCTGAAAAAGTTTATTTATCCGCTTTATAATGTTACCATTTTGAATGAAGAATGAATGAAATGAAAATATTGTTACCTATAGGGGTCGAAATTAAAAACTTTCCTGAATTTTTGTCACTCAAGAAAAACACCAATATATACATTTAAATTGGTATTTTATTGCATAAATGCATAGACAGTATTGAAACACAAAATAAAGAAAACTAGTAGGAGAGTGGTTAGTCATCAACAGACAATATTAGTTTGTACTTCTTATAGTTAACACAGATCTCTTAATTAATTTGGGTACATAACTCTCAAATCAGAGTGAAGCTATACATACTATAAAATGTAGGTATTTTATAATAAAATTATTTACAAAATATTTTAGGGCAAAATTCTGTATTTTATGGTTATGTCTATTTCTGTGGCCTAACCTTGCTACTACTCGATTTTGAGTTGTCTGAATTGTTGGACCTGTCCTCACTGTCAAGCCTTCTGCAATGTTTTTTCTGCTTTGTTTTTCTTTTTCTTTTTGATGAACTGGAATCACTTCTTATCACTTTCTTGATAATATCGTCTTCCGATGAAGATGGACTGGATTCTTTTGATTGTTTTTTCTCCTTGTTCTCCTCATCCGAGCCATGTAATAAAGAATCCTTGATGTCTTTCAAGACATTTTTTAACTGTTCATCTTCAGTATCAGAACTTGAATAGGCCAAAAGCATTTTCTTTGCATGTATGCTTTCTCTCATGCGTTTTTTCTTAGACTGAGGTGTCAATCTCTGACTTAAAGGAGTTTTTGTCTTGTCATCTGAAGACTCATTCAAAAGCGATGATTTAGCTTCGTTAGAGGATATTTTTTCAGGTGTTCTTTCATTTTTTTGGCATTCTGATAGGCTTTCTTCATTTTTCTTGCTTGAATTAACTGAATTATTTTCATTTATGTTTTTATCCCCACTATCAACACCGTCCTCACTGTTAGATCTATCAGCCAATTTTTTTGCTGGTGTTGTAACATTTTCAGATGTGTTGGTATGCTCTGTATCGGAATCTGGATCGAAGATCAGGCGCATTGAGCTAGTTTCTACATCAGATTTATTGGACAGGGCAATATCATCTTTATTCGCTTGAGCAGTGGTAAGATTCAATTCATTTTTTTCAGAATCTGGATCTGATTCCTCACAAAGAGCATTTTTGGCTTGTTCAGTGTCACTAACAGACCTCTGGTCTGCTTTATCTTGAGCACCTAATTCTGACCCATCTTCAGATTTTTTTGTTTCTGAATCAGAATCTTTCAATAATGCATTTTTTATAGTTTCCGTGTCCTTTTTAGAAGATCTGCCTTCATTGTCTGAGCCGATCATATCTTCAGAGTCAGACTCATTTAATAATGAGTTTTTTACTTTATTCGCTTCAGCAATTAATGCATCATCATTATCAAAAGAGCTACTCAGTGAAGCTCGTCTAGAGTTAGATTTAGACTCATTGCTTTCTTTATTTCTTTTCTTGGCCTCTGCTTTGTGTGTCTGGTCAGTATCTGCTTCATCATTTTCATCAATAATTTCACAAATTGTACTACCATCTTGTGTAATTTTTTTTAAGCATAGTTTATTCAAGTAAATAGTTGACAATTCTGGTAGTCTTGTGACATAGATAACCAAGTTTTTGGGTGAAAAAGTGCTAACTTCCTTTCTCTTTTGAGCCCAATATTCTGCTTCTTCTTTTGCTTCCTTTGCCTGTGTTTCATTTATTTTAGCTTCTTCTTTTTGTTTATCTTTGATACTACTACCTCTAGGTTTGGAGTGGGGACCCTTAATCTTCTCCTTTTCCAAAATATCAGGTTTTAACAGCTTGCTAAGACTTACACATTTGATCACAGGCTTAACTGTGTCATTTTCTGTATCATCATTATTACTTTCCTCGTTAAGCTTTTGTTTTTTAGAATCAGATTTTTGGCAAGACACATCACTATCATCACCTTTCGTAGACAAAACATTTTCAATTTTTTCACTATCTATTTCTGCTTTTTTTTCATCATCTGAGCTACTGTCAGATATTACTCTCTTTCTTTTAGATGTTTTTTTTTTGTCCTGGGAATGGTCAGAGCTCCCTCTCTTTTCTCTATTTTCATGCCTTCCACATTTATCAGACTTCTTACTTGGAGACCGATCCCTATCACTATTCACATTTTTGTCCTTGGTCGACTCTACACTAGATTTTCTCTTAATTTCCTTTTCTGCAGATAATCGGCTACTGTTTTTTTTACTGTCATCCAACTTGGGTTTTGGGGAATCTGGAATGCTAATTATGGACATATCATTATTTGTCAGGTCAATTTTTATTTCATTATCCGCTTGAGGTTTAGAAATTGGTGTATCTGGAATACTAACTATTGATACATCATTAGGAGTTAAGTTTCCATCAGCATCATCTTTTTTACTCTCTTTGTTTATCTCCTGTGATTCAATTATTTTTCTTCTCATTCTGTACAGCTTACAATCGTAATGTATTGGATATTTATCTAACATAGATTTTGGTAACATTTTGGCATAAACTTTCACTGAATTATAATGTTTAAACGATATCCGATTCTTTATTCTCAATTTGCGGGTCTTATATTCAAAATAATAATATTTTGGTGTATTTGCGTCAACTTTTTCAATTTGCAGTTTTTTCCCGCCATCACTTGAAGAGGCCTGAGAAGTGTCAATATGCTCCAAAACTTTGCGAACACCACTGACGACGTTTTCGAGTGTTTTTTTTGATAATTCACATATCAATAACACTTTATTAGCTGCTTTTTGAACCGCGAGAACATTGTTCAGTTTTTCTCGTCGTATTTTTTTCTCTTTCAAGTTTTCAGATCTTGTCCTTAGGTTAGAGCCGAGTTTCGAGAGGTATTCCATTGCTTCGCACAGTACATCTTTCGCAGGCACTTCGGCCGCCATTTCACAAACTTAAGAGGTATTTTATATAGCAAAACACTGCTATTAATTGATACACCAACAAAATATGCACGAAGCGGCGCAAACGTTAACCTTCCGATGCATTTACGTATTTCATTGTAAACAATTACATATTCTTTCACATAGAACCACCGGAAAAATAAAACGAGCCAAGCACAATAAAAACCACAGACATAAAAAATAGGGATGCTTGAAAAATATTGATTATTACATGGAATCGATTATATTGTATTAATCGAAATATTCTACTCGAACTCGATAAAACATAGAGAGTACCAATATTTTAATGTACTGTGTACACAAAAACTTTTCACCATTACCGGTGGAGGTCGCAACTTCGCCAGTCTCCGTCGTGGGACAGGACTTGACGTGAATAAAAAAAAAAAATAGAATAGAAATTGTACAGAGACTGTGATTGTCAATATTTACGTAAATTAAGTAGGCACGTGTGCCGATATAGAGTTAATTTACTTCATAAATATGTATTGTCTCATTACTGGGAATGGAATTATCAATATAGACTGTAAATTTAAGCGATTGACAATTTTATATTTTATTGATTTTGAAGCTGTTTGATAATAATAATAATTAAAAATGGAGTGGTCCTTGCCTTGACGCGGCATGTATTGTCATATTGACAATATTTTTAGGAGGTTCTTCACTCTGTAGCCCATACCACCGGCAGCTTGAGCCCTGCCCGCTGTCGGCGACACACTAGGTTTCAGTTTTTTATAATATTTATGTTTTTATATTTATATTGTAAACAACCTAAGAATAAAAATAAATACAGTGAATAATTATACAACAGGAAATGAACGCTGTGGTGTGTAAAGTGGTTAAAGAAATATCTAAATTTTGCTGTGTTTTATCACGATGTTCATTAAAGTTCTATGAACATTTACGAGTTTTCTCTATGATTTTGCGCATATGCGGAGAAATATCATAATCATAATTTATTTATTGCGTATATATATATATCGACGACTCGATTTACAACATAATAATATAACTATATTATAGCTCCATTAAAGCTGCTTAAAGTGATTGTCAATCATTTTTAGAATGTTTATATTATATTTTTAATTTGTATCCTTTAATGTCCAATACTATACATGCGGATACCTCAATATTGTGGTAAACAGGTTAGGCCATTGACCAAACTCCACACATGCGTACTATCTGATGTTGAAATGTCATCATTCATATTCATTATTACTTTTTTGCAAAAAATATCAGGCAGTGTTTGACGACACTGCCTAATAATTTTTGACGTGAATTCGATGAACGTCTAATCGGTCCGGCAATGGGTCTCAACTAAGAAATGAAATTAAGACAAAATTGATGTACTTTGGAAATGTAATAGCACCGAGGAGGGGTAAACGACGACTTAGGTTTTCGTCATGTAGTCAATATTGTCTAGTGAAATCTTGCATTGGGCATAATATAATACAGGTGGTCACCGAGGGGGTTAAAACGTTGTCAAATATGGGTAACGTAGTATGGGTACGTTCCCGTAGTACTGATATTATCTGTAGCCTGTCACTACTTACGTTTGAGCCGCGCCTATTTTGTCAGTCTGCTAACTTCGCTTAGCTGTCAGCTTGCCATGTGCGTGTGCTATTCATTCATGCTAAAGCCTAGGTCTCGCCTTCATAACGCACAACGCCGCGGTGTGCTTAATAAGTTTTTCTTTTCGTAACAGCCTTGAGTTTTTCGTTGTAAAAGCATTTTTCTCGAACTGTTTCTAATTATTTACTGAAGCACGATAACTTCCTCTTCTTCCTCTAGCTAAGCACAAATTTCAATAAGATAGTTCATGATGTCACGTCTACGTTGGTAGCTCCAGCAAAATCAATAGACCGCTTATCCGCACAGCCAACGCAGCATCACGATGCCGTTGTGCGTTACGATCACGAGACCAACGCTCAACACAACATACGCACACTTAGCGTTTCAATGATTTAATAGCAGAAAAAAGAAGTAGCTGCGTGTCGTATTGTGATAATGATCGAGGAAACTTTCCGATGACATGATCTCATTTAATCCATGACGTTTTTGTTGTACTTTTTGCATAGACCTTAGGATTTAAAAACGCGACACCCCAGTGCAACTCAAAATCCGACGACCGTAGCTCTGTTTCGTACTCTGTGACTTTAACAATAAGTTAAACGATGTAAAGATTGACAATCATGATTGACCATTAAGCGCTCAGAGGCATACGCATTTATGTATACACATTATGGGGTAATGTGTATGTTGTCTGTTTAATGCATTTAATAATGTTGAGGTTGTTTACATAATACGTTAAAAGACCATTTTACTATATTAATTCATCTAAAAATAATTTTAATAAAAAAATGTAATAGTAATAAAAAAAATGCGAATATTAAAATTAAATCGATTCTTAATTATTCTTTAGCTCAGTGACATCCCTATAAAAAATACGTTCCTTTTTTTGTCGCAGACGTCTTTATTCCAGTGTTGCCAACTCAGCCCCTTCAGGGCCAGGTCTAGCCCTTTTTCGACTTGTTCAGCCCCGTAAATAATGGTTTAGTCCCTAGCCCCAAATCTAGCCCCAATTTGACCTGAAGATAAATATACATTTATATTGACAAAAACCTGTGCCTCATGAGGGCCAGACATCAACGTCTTCAGCACAGATGAAATCCTGTGCGACGAGTTCAACGAAGACTCATCTGATGAAGACGCCAACATATAAATTGCTTAAAATAAACATGTTTCCAGATTTTTTTAAAACATGTTGGTTGTTAATTTTTGAAATGTCGATATATCCAAAAATTTGTATTTTGTTTTTAATCTACACAAAAAATGATAAATTATTTAAAAAATAACTTCTTTTGTTGAATTAATTAGCAATTTCGCCCATTTTTTTTAAGTTTTGAGCGAATCTAGCCATTTTTGAACTTGATATAGCCCTAAATCCTGATAACCCAGTTGGCAACACTGCTTTTTTCGCCCATCATGAACACTATTTTTTTCAATGATTTGAATTAAATTTTTAAAATTCATTATTTTGTTAGAGCTCTAGCTAATGAAATATCGAAAACAAGGTTAATAATATCAATACGTAATCATAAAAACCTATCTAGTGCAAAATAGCGGTACTTATAACGGAACGTACCGAACACACCGGCCTTCCGAATTTAGTTGGGTTGCAATCGATATACATAAATAAAAGAACTATCTACAAAATAGCGGCAACTAAATATACTATGTATACATAGAGCATTGTGTAGTCTCCTTTTTTTGCAATTACCAATCTTATAAGACAGACCATTTCCTTACAGCTGACCTACGTACATAGCAGAGCAATAATTTGTCAGCGTCACTGTAGTGAAATCTAGGCTTTAGAAAAAAGCTAATGGTACTAATTTTTTGTACTTACCTTTCATGTAAATGGCTGTACTGGTGGTTTACTGAGTCCTAGAAAGTGTACGGAGTCAATTTAGACTGTTACACATTATTGTAGACAATATATCATGGATAAAATCGTAGAATCATAAACATATTCCACTTAGAGACCGAAAAATCGGCAATTTAGACAAGGTAGGTAAACTATCCAAAACAGTCGTGAAAATGAACCATAGACACTGAGACGTCGAAGACGAAGAGAAGACGCATGTACCACGGAAGTCAAGCAAATTAACGATCAATCATTTATAATTTATTTTATATGAAACAGATATTTATATAACGCTAACGTAATCAAAATTGCTTATCAAAATTATATTTACTCATTCTTACTAGATTATTATAGTAATAAACTCTGTAAGCAATGCATAGAGTAAAGATTTTTACATGAGGAACTAGAATTTGTAATAAAAGTCGTTGTCAATGTCCATTAAATGTGTATGTCGCTGTCAGTAAGGTATTTTTTTTTCTTAGTTATTGGCATCGCACGTTATCCATTCTGCCAGTGTCAAGTTTAAGTGATAGTTTTTGTGTGTTCAGTGTTAAGTTTTTTAATTAAAATCAAGTCAAATAAGTCATGAGTCACAATCAGTCACACGAAATTAGTCAAAGTCGAGTCCAAGTCATGCCCTAGTAAAGTTGTAGCGACTTTTTTTTAAATAAGTAAATAATAATCATTTTATTTCATTACCAAAAAATAGAACTTATAGTTATTTAATTATCAAGTTAGAATAATATTATTTGTAATTTAATTCAATCAAAACTTCAACAATATCATATTAATAAATTTAAGTTTGACAACAAATAAATGAGTAGAATACAAGAGCATAATAATTATAGCACAAGATAAATTAAAATAACTGATTTGTGACCCTAGCTCCCACAGTAGGATACCCTGAGTTTGTGGGAGCTAGGGCTCATAGTGAAGTCGCCACAACTTTACTAGGGCATGACTTGAACTCGACTATCACTAATTTCGTGTAACTAACTGTGATTTCATGACATAGGTACCTATTTGATTTGATTATATTATTAAAACTTGAAAATTCATAAACCACCAGAAAAATACTAGGCAGAATTTTTCAGCAGGGCTTTTTCTGGCAGAATGCACAACGTGCGATGCCAATAACTAAGAAAAAAAAGCATAACGAACTGACAAAAGGATGATAGTTAGCGTGACGCCCAACTCAAGTCACGAGAGTTTTGGCGGGAACACGGAAAAATCATGTCGTTGCATTCTATTATTTTCTTAAACTTGTGTATTTTCGCGAATTAATGATTAAAAATGGTGGTGTTTTATTCATTGAGTGTTGAATTACATGCACGAGTGTGGGCAAGTGATATAATGTGGTGAAACATGTCTTTTTGTGTTGTTTTCAAAACTCCGTAGAAGCTCATAGTAAAGTCGCCACAACTTTACTAGGGCATGACTTGGACTCGACTATGACTAATTTCGTGTGACTGACTGTGATATCATGACTTATTTGACTTGATTTTCATATAAATACTTGAAAAAATCATAAACTTGACACTGGCAGAATGCAAAACGTGCGATGCCAAGAACTAAGAAAAAAAAAAAAAAAAACTCAAGTCACTAACAAAAAATTCACCTGTCTTGTCAATTGTCAATCAGAAATATCAGAATCAGAATCAGCTGTTTGATTTTTTTTAATTACCTTTGCAAGTTGTTGTGTAATAATAAAAAAATTAAAATGATAGCAAGGATCGTAATAAGAAAGAGCGCCATTAGAACGGCTGCGAGATTTTATAGCGAGGGTACAGGACAGCACCATAGCACGGGATCTGTTGCGTCCCAGTCGCCTCCATCGAGTCAAGTCAATGCTGAAGTCCCTGGGTTGAGCAGCGCATGTGTGCACCCTGCGACGCAGCCCGTCGGTCCTGGTGTCGACCCCAACAAGTCTGGAGCCTACAAAGTTCCGGAATACTTCTGCTACGACGCATCCACATATTATGAAGCAGAAGTTGAAATGGCCAAATTTAGATGCCCCCAACCCTCTGCCGTTAAAAAAATTTAGAGAATTAAATTTTTGTATTGAATTCTTTATTTAAATTATTGTATCTACCTAGCTGCATTAAATTTTAAAACACAAGTGTACTTTTAGTTGACCAACTACTGCAGTCAATAGTAATACGTAGAGCGTTCAATAAAAAGTGAGAATGAGTATGTTGCCGGTAACTTTTATTAAATGTTATTACATTTTTCGATATAGGTAGTCGCTTTTTAGCGTAATACACTTGGAATATCTTTTTTCTAAGCTTAAAATTAATATCTATCTTAAAAAACTCTTCATCCTGAGCACCTAAAAACTCCTGGACTGCGGCGACTACTGCTTCATCATTTTCGAACCTCTGTCCTCTCAGAGACTCCTTCAACCTCGGAAATAGATAGAAAATCACTAGGGGCAAGGTCGGGTGAATATAGAGGACGCTCAAGTATTACGAAGTCAGCATCACGAATTTCAGCTATAGCAACGGTGGATTTGTGAGCCGGGGGCATTATCTTGATGGAACAAAACATTTTTTTGCTAGTTTACCTCGCCGTTTCTCGCGTATTTGGTTACATTTTGGTGTGGCCAAAAGGGAGAATGCTAGATTCAGAATAGTTAGGTCATCGGTTGACATCCCGGGCCCGTACCAATGAGCTATTTAGTTGTTATTATTAACAGATTGTCATAACACTGGCTTTTCAATGAAGGAAAATGTTGTGAATCCGGGGAAGAAATTCCATAGCATATGATAACATATAGTCGATGTCTTTCTAAAAATATACTAAACTTATATAAGGCAAATATCAAAAAGCATTTAACCCATAGTAGCTTTAAACTAACTTTAACAGGCCTCTGTTAGAATATAGCTTCCAAGTTTGGAGTCCATATTTCAGGAAGGATATTGATGTGCTCGAAAGCATCCAAAGGAAAGCCACCAAAATACTATTTGCTCTTCTGTGCAAATCTTACGAAGACTAAAGGCTCTGCAACTCACGACTCTGGAAGAAAGACGGCTGCGTGGTGACTTAATTGAGACATTTAAAATTCTGAACGGGTTCTACAATCTTCCTGACATCCATAGCATCTACTCACTTAAAGACTACACTAGAGAAAGTAGATGCCATAAAATTCTTCTGCAGCCAGCTCCATCACAGACCAACACTGCATCACATCCTCGGCAATAGAGTAGTTTATAATTGGAACAGGTTGCCTGAGGATATAATTTCATCCAAATCCTTAAACGCATTTAAGAACAGTCTAGATAAATGGATAAAAAAGGAGAAGATAGACTTAACACACAAACACTGTTTGATATAGGCAAATCAGCATAATGCTGCTCGCCTATAATTAAATAAATAAATAATTATATGCCTTTGCATTTCTTCTCCCAACATGCAACTGGGAAGTGTGGTGGATATGGCCCAAACTCTTAAAGGGCAGGCCTAAGTTCTGCACTGCAGTACACTATAAAATGCTGACTATGCATGCATTTTCTGCTGAAGTAATAAAAGCTATGAGCATTTACGTGCACATAATGAGTAAGAGGGCACTGCAGTGTACAGGTATTGAGATCTGTTGTATTTATCTAATAGAAGCAATGTAAAAGAAATTTTCTTTCCAAAAAATACCGCACTGCTAAATTGTTTTAACTCAAATAAAAGATCAAGATCTTAGAAAGATTTTCAGTTGATAAATGAAAATGCACTTTGAATTATTTTTCCATATTTTATTGCAACCACAGGATCCATTGCATACATACCTACTACAAACCTACAACTAATTAACATAAAATGCAACATTTTGAACGGTAGATTAATTTATACATTTGAAAATGCTCAGTTCCATACAAAGAAACGCACTAGACAGCAACTGAAGTAGCACCACTTATTATTACAGCGGTTTCGTCTTGTGAAAGAGTGGTTGCAGGCTCCAGCATGTCAGTGCATCCACTCTCAACCTCATGTTACTTCTTCTTAGTCAGTTTCTCTGAAAGGTCGTCGAATGTCGGATCCTGCAAGTTGATCATCAAGCTGTTGCCAGGCAGGAACACTCTGTTCTGAGACTGGGCGAGCATTCTGGAAATACTCTGAGCAGCACGGATCTTGCGAAGCTTGAGGTAACCAGGGTTCATACCCATGGCTTTACCCAACATCTCGGCTGCTTCAGCTTCACCCTCAGCTTGCACAATCTTCTGCTGACGTTCCTGCTTGGCCCTTTCAACTACGAAAGCGGCACGTTGAGCTTCCTGCTGGGCAACTTGTTTCGCTTCAACTGCAGCAGTGTACTCTTTACCAAAGCTCAACTCAGTCAAGGACACATCATCCAGAATTATATTGAAATCGGCAGCACGTTCAACTAGCTCCCTTCTGATCAGGAGAGAAACTTGCTGACGCTGTGTGATCAGTTGCGAAGCATTAAATTTAGCGACTACTGACTTTAGAACTTCATTACATATGGAGGGCAGTACTTTCTCATCATAATCTGTGCCAAGTTGTCTGTACATTGTAGCGAGGTGAACAGCGTCAGGGCGGGAAAGCACTCTCAGCGAAATATTGACCATTTGCAAGTCCTTGGATCCAGTGGGAGAAGAAATTTTGCGAGGTCGTGACCTAATATCGTAGATGATGGGATACTGGAACCATGGAATACGGAAGTGCATGCCTTCAGTGAACACAAACTGCTGCACACCTCCTATCCTGTTGAACATGATTGCACGGTGACCACCTTCGACGGTAAACACCGATTGGGAGATGCCATAGGCGGCCGCACCGAGTGCGGCAACTACTTTCAAGCCAATGCCAAGTCCAGGAGGGCCTCCTTTGGCAAATTTTCCTGCCATATCGTTCAACTTACTTTGCGCCATGATTAAAAGAAGCTAATTCTTTTAAAATATATAGATTTCACGGAAAATTCTAATAATTATAACCTCTGACTCTGACTCCCAATTGTGCAATAGCCACAGACAAGAAAAGAAATGTCAAATTATTTTTCTTGTCGGTGATACTGTGTAAAAAAAAAACTGTGTAGAAATTAAAATTACGGTAACTGCGCTAGGGAAAATACGGTGTAATATTTTTTTCTAAAACAAATCATTTTATCGCACAAATCACTATTTATTGGAAAAACAATATAAAAACTAACCAAAAAAAAAAATTGTTCTCCAATCTTTCAGAAGTCTCATTGACATATATTTTAAATCTTATCAATTTTGTTATGATATCGGGCACTGTTCCATCTACTTGGAGAACTCAAATTATACTTCCAATTTTAAAACCTTTAAAGATTCCCCTTTCTTATCGCCCCATTGCTTTATCTCCAGTAATTGCTAAAATAGCTGAACATTTGACTAAAAATAGATTAGAGTGGTTCCTTGAAAATAAGGGTGCTTTATCTTCTTCACAATTTGGCTTTCGTAAAGGCAAGAGCACAAAAGATAGTGTTAGTATTTTAACCACTGATATCCGTATAGCTTTGTCTCAAGAAGAATCAGTAGTTGCTGTATGTCTGGATATCAAATCAGCTTATGACAATGTTCTTTTACCAATTCTTCGTAATAAGTTAGACAAGTTAAAAGTTCCTCACATGCTGTCTAATTTCATAATTAATCTACTGTCTGGTAGATTTATAAAATTAGATAATGACTCTGTCTATAGACTTCTCTGGAAAGGCCTCCCCCAAGGCTCTGTAGTGAGTCCTATTTGTTACAATATTTACACATACGATCTCGAAACGTCACTTCAAGGTGCTGCTAATGTACTACAATATGCTGATGATTTGCTGATTTACGCGTCCAATAAATCTATTAGCACAGCGTCTGCATGTGTTACTCAAGCACTTAATAATTTAGGAGGATGGCTAGACAACAATGGCCTAGATCTATCGACACAAAAAAGTAATGCTATCTTGTTCACTAGAAAGCGTTCTCATGAGCCATTAAATATAACGTTTAGAGGTGAAGTTATACCTGAAAGAGAAAACATTGACGGCCTTACCTAAAATAATTTCGATTCTCTTAGTCACTGCTTAAACTTCTCTGTCCTTTTCTAGCACGTGCAACTTCACGTCAGAGAAAAGATGGCAGCACATCTTAAGCAGTGACTAACGGTTGAAAAGTTTTTTTAGGTAAGGCCGTAAGTTTCTGGGTTTTATATTGGACAGTAAGCTCACAGGAGTTCCTCACTGTGATTATGTTGTATCTAAATGCGAACGAGTCTACAACATGTTAAAATGTTTGTCAGGTGTTTGGTGGGGTGCTCATCCATCTTCTCTTAAGCTGATCTATAATGCTCTGATAAGAAGTGTCCTTGATTACGGGTCGTTTCTGTTAGAGCCTTGTAGTTTGGCGGGTCTGGGAAAGATGGACGCCATCCAATCAAAAGCCCTGAGGCTGATATCAGGAGCTATGAAATCAAGCCCTATAAATGCTCTTCAAGTTGAGTGTGGAGAACCTCCACTACATTTGCGTCGACAGTTCCTTTGTGATAGGTATTTATTCCGTTCTTTTCAGTTTGCTGACCACTTACTTGTAAATAAACTTTATCATCTATCTGATTTAGTAGGATCATCTTCTTATTGGCGTCATAAATCTCCCCCGTGTCTAGTTAACAGTTTCAGAAAATTCCTGTCTTTTGATGCTCCTGTTTACAGTTCTCATAATCTACCAATATTCATGAGTAATTATAATGCATTAATATTTTCTCCGAGTGTTATCCTAAACCTAGGAATTGAACAATACAATCCAAATGCAAACGCCAAGTTTAATGCCAAAGTTGATGAGATTTGGCATGGTTCTGACACGGGAATGGTAGGTGTTGGTATATACCACAAGCAATACAAGATAGTTCAAAAAATTAAATTACCCCTAGAGACTTCTGTTTTCACTGGTGAGTGCTATGGTATTTTTAAAGCTATTGAATATGTTTGAATAATGAAACTTCCGCAGACGACCATATTTTCGGATTCTTTGAGTGCTCTATATTCATTATCAAAATTTCCTTTTAAATTACAATTTTACTATCCGACAATAATCAAAGCAAGGGAAGAGTTGTATCGACGCGTTCTAATCGGCCTTTCTATTTCATTTGCATGGATCCCGAGCCATTCTGGGATAACTGGTAATGAAAAGGCTGATCTTCTCGCTAACCAAGCTGTAGTTTGTGGGGATCGTTTTCCTTACACTATTTTCTGTCATGATTTAGTAACTCTTCCTAAGCTTTCCCTCAAGAAAGCATGGGAAGAAATTTGCTTGAAAAGTGTATTGAAAAAAGGTAAATTCTATTTCGATCTTCAACCCAATATTAGGACAAGACCATGGTTTTTCGACCTAACATTAAGTAAACATGCTACCTCATCTTTGATACGGATGAGACTGGGCCATGTATGTAGCCCAGCACACCTTGCAAGGCTTCGTATAATTGATACTGCCGCCTGCGATTGCGGAAGTGATTTCTGTGATTTGAACCACATATTCTTTTCCTGCCCAAATAATGATATTTAATCTTTTTATGAAAACCTAACTTCCCTCAAGGTTCCTTTTCCCACAAATATTTCGTACTTACTTGCTACCCTAGATTCCGACATTTAAAATTATATTTCAATTTTTCTCACAACAAATAACATAAAATTATAATCCTACCTACTTTCCTGATCCATTTAATTTGTTTTTTTAAATACTCATATATTTTTGATCATTTTACGCGTCATATGGTTTCCCTGTTTTAATACACGAGTCGAAAAATAATAATGACATTGAAACTGGCAGAATGCAAATAAAGCGATGCTAAGAAGAAAAAGAAAAAAAAAGAGCTACTATGGGTTTTTGGCGGGAACATGGAAAAATGAAAAATCATGTCGTTCAACGACATGATTTTCCCATTTTTTTCTACTTTTTTTTTAAATTTGTGTTTTTTCGCGAATTATGGCCTTAATAAAAAAAACTTTTCAACCGTTAGTCACTGCTTAAGATGCTCTGCCATCTTCTCTCTGACGTGAAGTTGCACGTGCTAGAAAAGGACAGAGAAGTTTAAGCAGTGATTCTGATTGCGACTGTGCGCGAGCGGGTGCAGCACCCTTATCATGGACGTTCGCGATTCTGATTGCGATAGCATGCCATCCCGCTCGTACCAACTTACTCACGCTATGCGTCCTTCCGCTCGCGCACGGTCGCAATGAGAATCAGGAACGTCCATGATAAGGGTGCAGATGCTGCCAAACAAAATAACCCGGCCACGGTGATAAGGACGCAAAAAAAAAGCATGGAAGCTGCCAAACAAACACGAGTTCTTTTGTTTTTTTAAAATATTTATGTGAAAAAACCCTTTTATTTAAACTAAACCTAATATTATGGAAAAACAGTGTGTAGGGTGATGGGTGGTTGCAGTATTTTAGGCTGCAAAAGCCGCTCTGAGACGAAAACTGAAGGACTAACATTTCATAAGTGGTCATTGTTTTGATTATTTTCGCTTTTAGAAGTGTTCATTGTGAAAAATATTAATACTACGAATATTACGCTACACCACAAGGAACACTAGTTTTGACACTAGTTCTCAGCAGAACAGCTACGTGAATTTTATTTGCTAAAATATTATAACATAACCATTAAATAGCATTTCATAGTGCTGCTAGGTTTTGCTATTTAATATCCCGAAAAAGCTATACCTAAGGTATGACTTTACCTAAGTGCCAAACGAGTTGGGGATTCGTATTTTTTTTACAGAAAGGTCTTATTATATGGAAGCTTTTTGCAAAGTTTCAAGTTGCGCAAAAAAATACTTTTTAAAAATTGAAGTAACTATTTGAAAATTGGGAAAATCACCATAGGGTTTGACAGTTTTTTTTAACCACAATAACGCAAATTGAACGTTTCGTTTTACTCTCTACCAAACTGAGCAAATATCGTAAATCGCAAAAAGTTAGAATAAGTTACTGTTTTGGTTATTTTTTGTTGTTTATACACTAAAACTCCATTATTTACATTAAAGACTTCGTTTTCTTCCTGTATGTTTATTTCATTTAGACTGATATAATATTAAGCGAAATAAGTTTTACTGATTTGTGTCAACTTGTGAAATGAAACGTAATTGACGGTATTTTGTGGTAACGTCAGCTGTCGCCACTTCATTTTTATTTGTTCGGCAAAGTTTTGGGAAAGTTAGGTAAGAGTTTAAAAAATACATATCTCCGTTGGGGTTTCCCCAACTTCCCCTTCAAGGTTTCTACCCCCTCCTCCATACTTCTTCAACGTTCTAGCACTTATCTATATAATAACTATATTTTTATCATTTTAGATTCCCGAATGATCCTGAAACATAGCGTAAATGGATTGAAGCCTAAGGACGCCAAACTTGGATTAAAAAAAACTTCTACGATATGCTCCATCCATTTCAGTAAAGATTCATTTAAAACGGTGAAAATAAAAAAAAATATGTTGAAGATGTTCGCAGAGCCAGTTTTCCATTTAAATGTAAGTATATGTATATATGCGTGAAATTGCGTTTTTTATCTGGGACTCTAAGACTATCCGTCTATATCAGCCCGTCAGCATCGTATCCTAACATACAATTACTAATTGCGGTTTAGAAAAAATTGAAAGCGCGGGAAACCTTCGAACTGTTAGGGCGTACATTTTTTGATTTAATTGTTTAATATTGTAATTTAATAGTTTTTGTTATCAGATAAGTAGAGATTTTTCTTTTTATTTGTTGTAAATTACCTCTATTATATTGGTAAGTCTTAAGTTTAATTACTTTCTTCATGGATCCTCCGATCGACCCCGGGGGCACAATGGTGCCTTCGGTTGGTTTAAATGTAACTATATCTTCGTACGACTCAGATATAGGCCTCGTACCAGTTACAATTGAGAAACCTAGCATCCCTCCAAAGCGTAAGCGGTCTAACATAAATTTGGAAAATAATTCCGTAAATTCAACGAGTTCTTCTACTCCGCTTGTTGATAATAATTCATCACCGCTACGTCCTTCCCCAGTCGCGAGAGCACAGTACGAAGCATCTGACAGGGCTGCATACATAGTTCACGTACAGAAAGAGGTGTCATCAAGTAACGACGGTTCCACGTTTCATCCGGTTACTTTCGGTAAATTTCTGCTGAAGAACAATATCCGTAACATTGTAAATGGCAGCATAAAACGAATTGGTCGAAATAGAATTTCCTTAGCGTTCACTAGTTACACAGATGCTAACTCTTTCATCCAAAATAATGGTCTTGCGGCTTGTAAGCTCAAAGCTTTCATTCCTTCATATCACATTACGCGCATGGGTCTAGTACGCGGAGTTCCCTCCGAGTGGTCGCCTGAGGAAGTGATTGAAAATATTAACGTGCCTGGAGGATGTGGTAAAATATTAAAAATAAGACGTTTGAACTACAAAACCATGGTTGACGGGTCACCAGTTTGGAAACCGTCCCAAACAGTAGTAATAACATTTGACGGACAGGTTTTACCGAAACGAATTTTTATGTGTTTCAACGCTCTGCCTGTGGAGTTGTACACATATCCGACAATTCAGTGTTATTCGTGTTGTTTATTTGGCCATACTAAAGTGCAATGCAGATCCAAACCACGCTGCTTCAAGTGTGGTGAAGGACACACTGGTGACACTTGCTCTATTGATGAAGGAAGTGCTGTATGCTGCTTATGTTCAGGTAACCATTTTGCCACTCGAAAGTCATGTCCTGAATTTGTCAGACAGAAAAATATCAAACAGTCAATGTCAGAGAACTGCATTTCTTATGCAGAAGCTTCTAAAATACACTCTCCGATCTCTAAATCTTATGCCAATGCAGTAAGCTCTAGCACCCAAATACTCCATGAGAAAATTAGTCCTATGAGTAATGATACTTCTTCTTCTGTCAAATCTTACAGGAAAACAGTATTTTCACGTCCATCATCCCCTCCCAAGCCATCGGTAGGGTACAATCAGGTTACTCATAGAGAGCTCATAAAGGAATACAATATGCCTTCCCCGACAAATGGATGCGCTCTGACACATAACTCAAATCCTCATGAAGGATCTTTGAAAGAACTGATCATATCCCTCATAAATATTCTTTCGCAATGTAATCTGATACCGCCCAGCGCTGCTCCAGTGATTCAATCACTACTACAAACTCTAATAAATTATGGATCTACAAACAAAAACAGTAATACAGTGGAACTGCCGCAGTGCGCGTAGTAAGAAACACGATATTATTTATTTAGTTAATAAATATAATCCCTTTGTAGTTGCACTGGCGGAGTCATGGCTAAAGCCCGGCTCTGTTTTTAAAGTTAGTCATTACACTTGTCTACGAGATGACAGAAATGATGGGTGTGGCGGTTCTGCCATGCTTATTAAAAATTCTATCTCTCATACTCCTTTCAATATTCCCCCTCACAGTGACAATATATCCGTGGTGGCAGCTAGCATTAATTCTATTTGCTTTGTTTCTATTTATATTCCTCACCCTTCTTTACACGTGTTCCATGAATTGCATAATATTATTCGTAATCTTCCCAGACCATTTTTACTGCTAGGCGATTTTAACTCCCATCAGCAATCTTGGGGTAGTTCAACCACAGATTGTTATGGAAATCATCTTCTTGATATATTTAATGATCACAATCTCTTTGTGCTAAATGTTGGCATCCCAACTCGTAGATCTAAACCAAATCAAGGCAAAAGTGCAGTCGACCTTTCTGTTTGCACATTGAATTTAGCTACTAAAATAAAATGGCAAATTCTTTCATCGTCGTTTGACAGTGATCACTTTCCAATTTTGTTGACTTTTTTAAATAATGATACAAAATACCCCCTACCAAGACAACCTCGTTTAAAATTCAGATTTATAGATAGTGAATGGGATAATTATCGTTCAAGAGCTGAAAATAAAATTAAAGCCCTACCTCCTGTTTCATCCATAGGAGTAATTGAAAGTGCTAATAGCTTAGTAGCTTCCCTCTCAGAAGCAGCTAAAGAAACATTTCCTTTAAAAAATGGTGCCTCGCATAAAATTCCGTCCCCGCCTTGGTGGGATAATGAATGCACATTAGCTGTTAGGAAAAGAAAAGAAGCTGAAAAAGTTTATAATAATAATATGAGCAGTGAAAATTTCCAGACTCTGCTTGAAATAATGGAGAATACTAGGAAATTTTTAAAAGAAAAGAAATTTAATAGTTGGAGGGGATTTTGTTCTTCAATTTCTCCACAAACTCTTCTTTCAACCGTGTGGCAAAATATCCGGAGATTTAAAAATGCTATGTCTGACTCCAATTTTTCTTCACTCCCTCAATCTATGTCTCATGAATATTTAAATAATTTAGCTCCCCCGTTTGTACCTGAACAAGAGTTGATAGAAAGACCACTATCTAATATAACCTTCTCTCAGGATCCGGTTGGCCTCAATTCCCCGTTTTCTTTGGAGGAGCTAAAAGGAGTACTTTCTTATGTATCAGATTCATCCCCTGGTGAAGATGGGCTCTCTTATTCTTTGTTCTCCAATCTTTCAGAAGTCTCATTGACATATATTTTAAATCTTATCAATTTTGTTATGATATCGGGCACTGTTCCATCTACTTGGAAAACTCAAATTATACTTCCAATTTTAAAACCTTTAAAGATTCCCTCTGAACCTTCTTCTTATCGCCCCATTGCTTTATCTCCAGTAATTGCTAAAATAGCTGAACATTTGACTAAAAATAGATTAGAGTGGTTCCTTGAAAATAAGGGCGCTTTATCTTCCTCACAATTTGGCTTTCGTAAAGGCAAGAGCACAATAGATAGTGTTAGTATTTTAACCACCGATATCCGTATAGCTTTGTCTCAAGAAGAATCAGTAGTTGCTGTATGTCTGGATATCAAATCAGCTTATGACAATGTTCTTTTACCAATTCTTCGTAATAAGTTAGACAAGTTAAAAGTTCCTCACATGCTGTCTAATTTCATAATTAATCTACTGTCTGGTAGATTTATAAAATTAGATAATGACTCTGTCTATAGACTTCTCTGGAAAGGTCTCCCCCAAGGCTCTGTAGTGAGTCCTATTTGTTACAATATTTACACATACGATCTCGAAACGTCACTTCAAGGTGCTGCTAATGTACTACAATATGCTGATGATTTGCTGATTTACGCGTCCAATAAATCTATTAGCACAGCGTCTGCATGTGTTACTCAAGCACTCAATAATTTAGGAGGATGGCTAGACAACAATGGCCTAGATCTATCGACACAAAAAAGTAATTCTATCTTGTTCACTAGAAAGCGTTCTCATGAGCCATTAAATATAACGTTTAGAGGTGAAGTTATACCTGAAAGAGAAAATATTAAGTTTCTGGGTTTTATATTGGACAGTAAGCTCACAGGAGTTCCTCACTGTGATTATGTTGTATCTAAATGCGAACGAGTCTACAACATGTTAAAATGTTTGTCAGGTGTTTGGTGGGGTGCTCATCCATCTTCTCTTAAGCTGATCTATAATGCTCTGATAAGAAGTGTTCTTGATTACGGGTCGTTTCTGTTAGAGCCTTGTAGTTTGGCGGGTCTGGGAAAGATGGACGCCATCCAATCAAAAGCCCTGAGGCTGATATCAGGAGCTATGAAATCAAGCCCTATAAATGCTCTTCAAGTTGAGTGTGGAGAACCTCCACTACATTTGCGTCGACAGTTCCTTTGTGATAGGTATTTATTCCGTTCTTTTCAGTTTGCTGACCACTTACTTGTAAATAAACTTTATCATCTATCAGATTTAGTAGGATCATCTTCTTATTGGCGTCATAAATCTCCCCCGTGTCTAGTTAACAGTTTCAGAAAATTCCTGTCTTTTGATGCTCCTGTTTATAGTTCTCATAATCTACCAATATTCATGAGTAATTATAATGCATTAATATTTTCTCCGAGTGTTATCCTAAACCTAGGAATTGAAAAATACAATCCAAATGCAAACGCCAAGTTTAATGCCAAAGTTGATGAAATTTGGCATGGTTGGCATCATATTTATTGTGATGCTTCTAAACACTCTGACACGGGAATGGTAGGTGTTGGTATATACCACAAGCAATACAAGATAGTTCAAAAAATTAAATTACCCCCAGAGACTTCTGTTTTCACTGGTGAGTGCTATGGTATTTTTAAAGCTATTGAATACGTTCGAATAATGAAACTTCCGCAGACGACCATATTTTCGGATTCTTTGAGTGCTCTATATGCATTATCAAAATTTCCTTTTAAATTACAATCTTACTATCCGACAATAATCAAAGCAAGGGAAGAGTTGTATCGATGCGTTTTAAGCGGCCTTTCTATTTCATTTGCATGGATCCCGAGCCATTCTGGGATAACTGGTAATGAAAAGGCTGATCTTCTCGCTAACCAAGCTGTAGTTTGTGGGGATCGTTTTCCTTACACTATTTTCTGTCATGATTTAGTAACTCTTCCTAAGCTTTCCCTCAAGAAAGCATGGGAAGAAATTTGCTTGAAAAGTGTATTGAAAAAAGGTAAATTCTATTTCGATCTTCAACCCAATATTAGGACAAGACCATGGTTTTTCGACCTAACATTAAGTAAACGTGCTACCTCATCTTTGATACGGATGAGACTGGGCCATGTATGTAGCCCAGCACACCTTGCAAGGCTTCGTATAATTGATTCTGCCGCCTGCGATTGCGGAAGTGATTTCTGTGATTTGAACCACATATTCTTTTGCTGCCCATATAATGATATTTCATCTTTTTATGAAAACCTAACTTCCCTCAAGGTTCCTTTTCCCACAAATATTTCGTACTTACTTGCTACCCTAGATTCCGACATTTATAATTATATTTCAATTTTTCTTACAACAAATAACATAAAATTATAATCTTACCTACTTTCCTGATCCATATAATTTGTTTTTTTAAATACTCATATATTTTTGATAATTTTACGCGTCATATGGTTTCCCCGTTTTAATACACAAGTCGAAAAATAATAATGACATTGAAACTGGCAGAATGCAAATAAAGCGATGCCAAGAAGAAAAAGAAAAAAAAAAAAAAATTGCGGTTTAAAATGTGTATGCCTATAAAAATACTTGCTCGTAAAGTGGATCTTTTTACATCGAAGACAAAGACAATAAAGTATTTGTATTTGTAAGTTTAGAAATGATATTATGCACCAGGATTATTATTCTGTTGGTATCTCTACATACAAATATGATACACATAATACTTAGTTCATTTTGATAATTGTATTTAATGTTAATTATAAAAAATACATTTGACGTAAGGTACTTTAAAGGGACTACTAAGGCAATATGACATTTTGCCCAAGTTGATACAAAGAGGCAAGGAGGTATGATTAGGCTACCTACGTATGGGTAATGTCGTAAACCTTTACCCAAGATTTTGGGATAAGTTTTTTTGTGGCAGCACAAACTGTGGGAAAATGCAGAAATAACTAGGTGGCCACACGCACTATATATTTCTACTATAAATTTCTCTGAGTAGTATTTACTCTATGGTTAAAAGCTCTTTGGTTACGATTAGGATTTTGCAGAGAAAAATAATAATGTTTTCGTAAATTATTATTATCATCAAAACTTTGCTGGATATCTGGATATTGAAAGCTAAAAATATAACTAGGAGACGTTATTGTTTTGTTCTGACGAGTATTTGCTAAATGTATAGTGTCATACGCTCATATTGCTAGGGCTACATAAGTATAAAAGTGCTTGATCATGGATTCCTGCCTTGGAGTGGAACAAGATTTGGACAAAGCTATAGCCAAATTTACTTCTCTTAGTGAAAACACAAATTGCGCATTTCAAGACATTATCGACCAAGTTGAAAACCTCCGACAGGAGATCGCTAAACGTGAGTTTTTCTTGTAAAAATTTCATTGTTCTTTGTTGGTTCCATATTTTTGTGTCCACACAAAAGTTTTCTCATTGCCTTGTTACAGTGTTTATCGCTTCATGTGTCGAGTATTTTGTTTAATTTGACAACGTCTACATGTACCTTCTTAACAAACATGTATATCAACACACATATAAGTACCTACTTCTACTGTTCGTTATAAATGCACTTTAAAAATAAATAAACTCAAATTGTATTAATGTAAATAAAGACGCTTGTTTAATGTTAACGACACTATAATATACATTGTAATATTATAAGGAGGTAAAGTTTGTTAGCTTGTCCAAAGTGATCTTCGGACTAACATACAAACAATTATTATGAGCCACAACAACACATGCCCAGATAACAGCTAGTAGGTATAATAACTTTTTTACTAACTGATGCCTCTGACTTTCTGTACGAATGTAGTAATTAGGCCCCAGGACCAGAGAGCTTGGCATTCAGGCTCACAATTTAGTTCTACACTTCTCTGTACGCATATATATAAATATAAATTCTATTCTGACAAGTATGGCGCACAGAGTTTTGATGTCATTTTTGTTTTGTGGGAAAGGGACAGAGATTTCTCTACCAAAAACTTTTACCGTTTACAGGTATGAACATTAATAACCGATTTAAATTATTGTTTCATATTATATTTACTTAAATTCTTCATCAAAGCTATTGGTTTCAATGATATAAACATCAGTCATCTACCCTATTACGTAAGCGCCAAAAGAAGATGGAGGGTCCTTGCTTAGCTTATTTGCGATGACATGGGGGGCTAGAATTTTTCTAGGCTTGAAAACTGCTGCACATGAGACCAAAAAAGAGAACAGATAGAAAAAATTGCCAATGTTTACATAAGCATAGGATAGCCATACTTGTATTCATAATCAAATGGACTAAACTGACAGATTGAAATGTCACTTTTCAAAATAATGCTGCCATCTAAAAAAAACGTAGTGATGGATATATTGTTAAGTACATAGCGTTCAAAACAACACATTAAACATTTAAAGGCTGCCAGTGGAAGTGCAGGTAGAAAAGGGAAAACATATTGTGTTAAAATTTGTTCTGTAAATTGCTACAAGGATATGTAACGTTACTTTCATGATTTATAACCTTGGAAAGATTGAAATCGTACATAAGTAAGCAACAACATCTTTTACAAAGAATAAATAAACATATCGAAATAGTTCATTGGTATGAATTTATTAAGTTTGTTAACATAGCTTCTGAAGTTAATAAAAAGATTAAGTTTCTTAACATAATAAACTTAATATTTGTATCCCAGCACTATTTAAATTTTGCCTAAAAGTAGCAATACTCGAAATGGAGTTTTGGCCGGAACACGGAAAAATCATGTCGTTGCATTCTATTATTTTCTTAAAATTGTGTTTTTTCGCGAATTAATGATTAAGAATGGTGGTGTTTTATTCATTGAGTGTTGAATTACATGCACGAGTGTGGGCAAGTGATATAATGTGGTGAAACATGTCTTTTCGTGTTGTTTTCAAAACTCCGTAGAAGCTCATAGTAAAGTCGCCACAACTTTACCAAGGCATGACTTGGACTCGACTATGACTAATTTCGTGTGACTGACTGTGATTTCATGACATATTAGACTTGATTTTATTAAAAGACTTGAACATTCATAAACTTGACACTGGCAGAATGCACGACGTGCGACGCCAATAACTAAAAATAAATAAATACTCGAAATGTCAGTTTCCGTCCGTTTATTTAAGAATCTGAGTCTAGGTTTGCTTACTTTTTCTGATCAGGGAGAGGGGTGGATCAAAAAAGACTAAAATTCTGCTTATGCAATACTTGAATACTTTCACGCATTTGTCCTTCTTCTCATTGATGAACGGAATTGGATCAAATTCTGAATGGAGATAGCTTATTTCCCAAATAACATATAGGCTACTTTTTATCATCACCATCATCACCGTTTTTCAACAACATGCGGGTGAAGCCGTGGGGCACAGCAAATTGACGAATAAAGTGTTTTTACCATTGAAATTGCAATCATACATCACAAATAAATTAAACTTGGTCATTCTGACCTCTTTTGCTTTTATACTAGCAGAAATACGGTACTTATGTAAAATGTTAACTGTTTACTGATCCTATCATAGAATACAAAAAAGTGTAAATTTCAAATTTTATTACATTATGCAGCCAAGCATTTCTTAGTTAAATACGTTCGTGTAGTCTTAGTTCGTGTGTAATATGACATAACTTTGTCCATTCTTTCAGAGCCACCTGGCACTCCACTCACTCCAGCACAATCAATGGTTGTCAGTGATCTAGCGTCCTCCGTCAAACAGTCTGTCTTTCAAATGTCTACAGGTAATCTTTATTATATTATATACTAGCTTTTGCCCGCGGCATTGCCCGCGTAGTAATGTTGAATACTGGAATTCGGTTAAATTGGGGCCCAACTCAATTGAATCACTAAAATACGTATATTATTGCATTTTTTCCAAGCTGCTTGCAAGTCTTTAAGTTTTCTTGAGGATGACCAAATTTGGCATGTCGCGTTTGCAATACTTACTTCAAAACAAAGCCGTCTTGTTGAATTTTAAACAGACAGACAGATGGACATGACAAACTTATAAGAATTCCTCGTAGTACTACGGAACCCTAAAAATGTCTGCTAATGACGCTATAGTTGCCGGGGCCTTTGACCCGAAAGATTACAATATTTCTTTGTAGACAACGTTTTTGATTTTTTTGTTGGAAGGTGCTAAAATAGCCAGGCTTTCAGGGGAGCTAACTCGCGAGCAAGCCACATAGAACTGACCATGCGAAAAACAGTCCTGCCTTAAATCTATACCAGCGTATTTTAAAGTTTGACCCTGAGCCTTATTGATGGTCATGGCAAAACAAACTTTTAGAGGAAATTGAAGCCTTTTGGAGTCATAAGGTAAGTCACTGGGAATCATGGGAATACGCGGCACAAACACTGTTTCGCCATGGGCACACCCAGTCAAAATGATGGCCTCAACCAGATTACGATGCAGCATTTTTACTTGTAACCTGGTTCCATTACACAATTTGGGTGGTCTTAAATTCCGAAGGAGCATGACGGGTGTACCTTTCTTCAGGATAAGCCTATGATATGGTAGCCCCGCTGGTCTTAATGAATTTAAAAACTCAACTGGATAGTTTACAGCATCATCATTATTGCATACCGTATCAACAGAGTCAATGAAATGAAATAAGCTTAAGCAGAAAAAGTATGATAACAAAGAACGTAAAAAGATTACCAAAATATCGCAAGAATTACGAAACTTCGATAAAATACAGTGCTGCACTGATCGCTTAGGTAGACTCGGTGTGGGTTGCAGTGGGGGGCGCTCGAGGTACAGCGCGTCATACTCGGGTTTTAACGTATCTGAGCCGACGCGGGATGGACGTTTCGAAAGCGCTGTGCTTGGTGCGTGCACCGGATCAAGTACATGTGTTTAAAATATTTATCTTCTTACGCATAAACACTCGATTAGCTAATCTATAAATATAACATTTTTTTTCAAATGAAAAACTGACCCGTGGCCTTCCAGTTTTGAAATTGTTTGAATATTCTGAAACATGTTTATGTTTATTTTATCTTATCTCTTAAGTCAAAAAACTTAACAGCCTTAAATGAATGGTTTCGGCAAAATGGTATTTTAATGATACATTGAACCCCTTGCGAATTTTTCAAAATCGTTGCTGAGTGTGCTTTTCTCTGCATCAGCCCTTAACACTAATGGTATATCGGCCTACCCTGATTGGGCCATATTCACTACGCTGGCCCAGTGCAGGTTGGCGGATTCACATACACTATCGTATTTCTTCTCCTGAAATATGAAGGTTTCCTCATGATGTTTTCCTTCACCGAAAAGCCAGTGGTATTATCCATGCGTAAGTTTCAAAGAACTAATTGGAACGGGCTCGCCCGGGTTCGAACCCGCGACCCCAAGAATGTGAGTCGAGCTTGATCTCACTGAAGCTACCACAGCTTGAGCTGAGTGTAAGTTTACACCACTCAAAATTTAGTTTAGGCATTTAAAAGTAAGTTAATTTAATATTAAAAATTAATTTAGCAGCTTAGGCTGTACAGTATCTATAATAATTATGTCCGTCAAACAGTCGTCTGCGTGGACCTACAAAAAAATAGCCTATGTCCGTTTCCGAACCTTATGCTATAACTACCTATCCAAAAATGCAGCTCCATCTGTTCAGCCGACCAATAAATACGCCCATCCCCGTCCCCATTCCCAGCCTCATCCCTATAAGCGCCCCCTTCCCCATCCTCATCCCGATACCAAATGTCATTTTAATATGAACACGCCCATCCCCGTCCACATCCCCGTTCCCTCTCTCATCCCCATCCCGAACCCCATCCCATCCCCACCCCCAGCCCGATTTCATATTTCATCTTAATATGGACACGGCCATCCCCGTTCCCAGCCTCATCCACATCCGCATCCCATCCCCACCTATCCCCACCAAATCCCCATCCATCCCCACCCCATCCCCACCCATCCCCACCCCATCCCCATCCCCACCCCATCCCCATCCCCACCCCATCCCCATCCCCACCCCATCCCGATACCAATTGCAATCTTAATATTAACATGCCGATCTCCGTCCCGTCTCCGTTCCCAGTATCATCGCCACCCCCACCCCCATCCCCACATCTATCCCCATCCCTATACCAAATTTCATTTTAATATGTACAGCCGTTACAAAGTTAAGGAGAAACAAACGTACTATCACTAAAACTTAGTTTTTTTTTTTATACTAACGGGAGCTGATTTTGAAAAAACTGTGACACCCGTATCTTCTTATTTTTATAGTAGAATATGTATACCAAGTTTTGTATCAATCGAACCAGAGAATAAAAAGTTTCATACAAACTTTAACACCCCATTTTACCCCCTTCGGGGTTGATTTTCGAAAAATCCTTTCTTAGTGGGCGTTTACACCTCTCCAAAAACATAACCTCCAAATTTCAAGTCTCTACGTTTAGCGGGTTGGGCTGTACGTTGTCTATATGTCAGTCAGTCAGTCAGTCAGTCAGTCAGGACATAGCCTTTTATAGTTATAGATTAATATAAACACGCCCATCCCCGTCCACATCCCCGTTCCCTCCCTCATCCCCATCCCGAACCCCATCCCATCCCCACCCCCAGCCCGATTTCATATTTCATCTTAATATGGACACGGCCATCCCCGTTCCCAGCCTCATCCACATCCGCATCCCATCCCCACCTATCCCCACCAAATCCCCACCCATCCCCACCCCATCCCCACCCCATCCCCACCCCATCCCCATCCCCATCCCGATACCAATTGTAATCTTAATATTAACATGCCGATCTCCGTCCCGTCTCCGTTCCCAGTATCATCCCCACCCCCACCCCCATCCCCACATCTATCCCCATCCCTATACCAAATTTCATTTTAATATGTACAGCCGTTACAAAGTTAAGGAGAAACAAACGTACTATCACTAAAACTTAGATTTTTTTTTTATACTAACGGGAGCTGATTTTGAAAAAACTGTGACACCCGTATCTTCTTATTTTTATAGTAGAATATGTATACCAAGTTTTGTATCATTCGAACCAGAGAATAAAAAGTTTCATACAAACTTTAACACCCCATTTAACCCCCTTCGGGGTTGATTTTCGAAAAATCCTTTCTTAGTGGGCGTTTACACCTCTCCAAAAACATACCCTCAAAATTTCAAGTCTCTACGTTTAGCGGTTTGGGCTGTACGTTGTCTATATGTCAGTCAGTCAGTCAGTCAGTCAGTCAGTCAGGACAAAGCCTTTTATAGTTATAGATAATTCTACTGTATGTGACTGAACTCCCTAAATGACTGGGCCGATTTTAATGTTATTTTGTGTGCATTCGTGTGGGGTACTGATTGGTTTACATACACATTTGGACCTTGTTGTTGGCTTTGCAATCAGGTACAGGACACAGGACCTGGGTATGTCCTTAAACTGCAACCAGACCCACCGGAGGACGGGCTGCAGCGTCCTTTTGGTTAACGGTGGTGAGCATTCTGCGTTCCCCAAGTCGCCTGCCAAGGGTGGGGATTATGGCAACACCCCTCTATGGGGAGGCCTTCGTCCAGCAGTAGACGTCTTATGGCTGACGACGACGAATGAACAGGACATTTTATTTTCTGTTGCAGTATTTATACATAGGTAATATTTTTTCTACTTTCTTCTATAACGCCTTACTGGCGCTGCAGTCTGTTAGTCTTACAATTTCATAACTCAGGCGTATCTAGACAGAAATCATTGACCAAAACAATATATTACTTTACATTTCAGAGCACAGAGAGCTTCACGCATCAGTATCTCGAGTGGGGAAGTCCATAGACCGTCACTTTATTGCTGACTATGCTGTGGTTGCTCCCAAAGCAGAGACCATCTGCTCAGATGAGAGCAGGCCTCTAATGGAACAAGCTATTGCACAACATTTGTATAGACAGGTAAGGTGTTTTCATATATTATATCCATAATATGTTTCAATAAATTAAATATAATAGAATAAATGGAGAGTTTAACTTAATCTTAAGCTTACGTCGAAAAAATTATTGAAATCCGAAAAAAAAAGACAAAAGTTCCGAAATATTAAGCGTTTAAAGTATTTGGGAGGGAGTCATCTGTCCCTTTCTAGCAAATACACGTGCATAGTATATATAGAATTTGTTTGGAATCGTGAACTTTGACGTCATAAACATAGGCACCCTGGGGGGTTCAGACTGAGACGTCGACGACGTGATACTGGTTTGTAAAGCAATCCTTTGCCTTACTAGTTAAAGCTCTGTCCAACATAAAATGTAAACAACTATGTAATCTACAAATCTATTTTTCATTACACTTGCTCGTAAAGTGGATCTTATTGCATCGGTTTTAGGCTCATAATCCAAGCTATTACGCACGCGTGATTTTTACTTTACATTACGGCACATGGCGCTATAATAGGTATAACCCGGTAAAGTCAAGTTTGTCCGTATGACTGCAATTAGACGTACGTATACGAAGCACTCTTAATATAGCCGGGTAATACTTACTGTTTTTTTGTAATACCAACAAAGAGTTCTTATGCCGCTAAAGTAAATGTCAACCTGCGCGCGCATTACTGATTTGGGCGCCATTTACCGCAAATGTTTGTTGACGTTTTCGCTGTGTGGTTGATTATTATCAAAAAAATATTGTTTATCCTCGCAAGTGTGACGAAAACAGTCGTATGAAACTCTTGTGCTATGTTTCAATACACTCTCGGCTTCCTTATCGCGCTCGCCTGCGGCTCGCTCGCATAATACCGCCTCTAGTGTAATTACCAACATAGCACACTTGTATCATAATGTTCTATTAGACCTCTGCATAGATTCTTAAAACAAGGCACAGTACCTAGTAGTTTTCCTTGGATTACGTTAGCGACAACACTCTCATCAAGAGCAGATAGATAATATATTTATAAGCAACGATTAACCTTGATTTTACCACATCCGAATTGCCGCTGGCGCCATCTGCGATAAGTTTTGCTCGTGGAACGTCGTATTTCTGTCGAACTGCTAAACAGTGGAATGCGCGGCCCGAGTGGGTGTTTCTCGATAATTATAATTTGGGTTTCTTTTTTAGTCGCGAGTGAATCGGTTTCTTCTAGGCAAACGTGCTCCACCGTAGACTGCATCTTCGTTTATCATCAGACGAGATGGCAGATGGCAAACGCAAGCCTATAAACATATAAAAAATTAATAAATAAAAAACGACGAAATCGCACTGTTTGCTCATACGATCGTTAGCCAGTAAGGACGCCTAAACGTGCAGCAACATGTTTTCTTGAATTTTGTTGCTATAAGTAGATTTATTATTTATGTGTAAATCTGTGTACGTGTTTCCAGGGCTTAGAAGAAGTGGGCGACACGTTCGTGTCGGAGGCGGGCGTGACCGGCGTGGAGCGGACGTGCACGTTCGCGGTGCTGCAGCGCTGCGCCGCGGCGCTCGGCGAGGGAGAGCCCTCGCTCGCGCTCGACTGGGTGCAGCGGAGGACGCAGCAGCTGCAACACTCTCCGCTGCCCTTCACCTTACATAGGATGCAGGCCTTGAAGGTACGTTTAAAGCTAGCATAGCACTGGAACTGGGTGTCCTAAAACTGCGTCCAGAATCACCGGAGGGTGGGTAGCAGCGTTCTCTCTGTTAATGCAGCAGCATCCTGTCTGTTAACTCTATGTCTCCTCTCTCCAAGCCGCCTGCCAAGCGTGGGGGTGGGTTATGGCAACACCTCCATATTAAGGGGCCTCTCCTTAATAGGGAGGTGTCTTCATGCTTTTGTCCAGCAGTGGACGTCTTCTGGCTGATGACTGATAGCATTGCATGTGCAATTTAAGCCAAAATTGTACTACTCTATTTGGTAATAAACTATTTATATTATTTGCTTTCTGTTTTTTTTGCGAGGTTATAAGTTAGAACAGCTTGCTTGAACGCAGAACGTTTGTTCGGTTGGTCCAGCTGGCGCGCACGGAGGGCGTGGGCGCCGCGATCGAGTACGCCCGGCGTGAGTTCCCCGCGCACGCGGCGCGGCACGAGCGCGCGCTGCAGGCGTGCGTGTGCGCACTGGCGTGGTGCTCGCCGCACGCGCCGCCGCCGCCGCCGCACTACGCGCCCCTCCTCACCCCAAGAGCGCTAGGTACTCATACCCATGGTATAATAATATACTCCGCCAGGTACGCCATTCCGAGTGACAAAGTGTCACGTGGGTGACACAAGCCTAAGTCATCGACGTGAAATGACCCGTAGCGTGAAATCATAACTCTCCTTTTTCCGTATATTACCTGTGGGAATCCCATAAAACTATGTGGTTTAGGTTGAAACTATGTTAATTCGTGTTTAACTTGAATCATTTCGCTTGAGCGGGCACGAAATGACAATTGAAATGATTTGTTTATTTTATAATGAATAAATTATTAACAGATTTGATTCCCAATTTTGTTGCCATAAAGTGGCAACAGGAGCGACATAAGCAAGTGTCACTCCCGGAGTAGCAGACCTTGTTTTATTGGATCATGCCCATGCCCACCTCTACACCGCGTACTCGCGTGGACGACTCCTGTAGCTCGGGTAATGCGATGTTACCGCCTCGTATATGACGCGGAACTTTGTGCGGCGCGTGAAACGTGACGCACGCGCGGGGCGGCTAAAGCGGATACGGGGTTCATCACCAGCCCGGAGACGTCCACTGCTGAACGATGGCCTCCCCCTTAGACCGTCACACTGTACGACAACCTGCCATTTGCATCCACCGGTTGCACGCGACTTTTACAATGTCGTCGGTCCACTTATATATATATATATATAGTGGGAGGCCGCGCCTACGCTGCGTCTTCCGGTTCGCGGTCGCCACTCAGGAACCTTTCTTTCCCATCGGTTGTCAGTTCTTCGAGCGATGTGTCCTGCCCACAGCCACTTCAACTTGCAAACCTTGCGAGCTATGTCGGTAACTTTGGTGCTTTGGCGAATATCCTCGTTCCAGATTTTATGTCGCAAAATAACTCCGAGCACAGCTCTCTCCATTGCCCATTGCGTGACTCTAAGTTCCTCCAAAAGGCCAGCAGTTAAAGACCACGTTTCAGTTCCATATGTCATCACTGGCAACACACACTGGTCGTATACCCTTGTCTTCAGACACTGCGGGATTTTGGACGAGAACGGGGAACGGGGATACGGGGTTATGTTTATTAAATAAAATCGTTTCAACAGGCTCCATACATTAACATCAGCCTTTTTAATTTTCACTGCTGAAGGGCGAATGGGCCATATTCACCAGGCTGGCACAGTTGCGGGTTGGTGAATGCACATACGCCTTTGAATTTCTTCTCCGGACGTATGCAGGATTCCTCACGATGCTCCTTAAATTTTTCTTTTTATTCGTGTTAGGCTTGCGTTTGACTACATCCTGGCTGATGTTAAAAAAAATATGTGTTAAAATGATGTTAAAACTTATACAATATGTATAGTCTAAGATCATAACAACGACCTTCACCATCTGTTTAGTCGATGAAAGTTTTTCTATATAAAATTTAGTATGTTAGAAAATACATCGGGAGTGTACTGGCAAGGCTATGATTAATAAAAAATAATAAAATAAAAAACATTAATATTTGCACACATGAGTTTGACGATAGCAATTGAAAGTATGAAGCCTATAGAATATGCAAACGTTGGTTTGTCTGTTTTTTCCTGACGTAACTACTGGGTTGGCTGGTATAAACAGCCCGCCTAGCACGCGAGCCGTGATAAACGTCTATCCACTGTTTTTTCCCTCGAAAACGAGACAGACGTATCCATATTCTAGCTTTATCACTTTCCCGCGCGGGGATAGACCAATTAGTCCTCGACGCGTGCTAGAGGGCCAGGTGTGTTGATACTCGGATCGGATCCTCTACTAGTAGGTTTTTTTAATATATCAACAACATTTACATGGAAATTGTATAATACTGTATCGACAGGTGCGGAGGCTGCGGAGCTGTTCATCCGGGAAGCGTGTTCGCTGCTGCGGCTGGCGCCACTGTCGCCGCTGGCGGGCGCGGTGGCGGCGGGAACTAAAGTGCTGCCCGCGCTGCACGACATCCGAGCCAAGATGTCGCACCCGCACGTCATAGCCGCCTGGTCCGAGGACGAACTACCCTTCGAGGTTACAATTACTTTATCATTACTCATACTCGGAAAGTAGCTCTGGAGTTGCGTGAGGAGCAGCACCCTTATCATGGACGTTCGCGATTCTGATTGCGACCGTGTGAGAGCGGGAGGACGCATGGCGCGAGTAAATTGGTACGAGCGGGATGGCATGCTATCGCAATCAGAATCGCGAACATCCATGATAAGGGTGCGGGTTGAAAGTAATACATTTCAGCACTAGGGAGAATCACTTTCAACTGACAGTGACAGTTGACAAATGAAAGACACTAAAATGATTTAAAAAAAAATAGTTCTATTTTTACATAAATTTGTATTGTACCATGTTCCAACTTTTTTTTTTCGCCTCGGAGGATTATGTTCCCGCACTTCTCGTGCATTTCCCAGTGTCAGTTCATGTTTTTATTTTTAGTTTCCTTGTATTCGTCATACAAGGAAACAGTGTTTACCTCGGGTTTATAGACTTGTTTAGTCCCTCGAACTATAGCTACGCTCGGGCGCCAAACCCCGGCTCGGGACTAAATAAGTTACTTTCACCACGAATAACAATGTACTATTATATATTACATAATAACCGACTTCAAAAAGGAGGTTCTTATTTGACTGTTTTTTAAATATATTTTTTTATTTTTATTTATGTTACGCTATTACTCCGCCAATTATACATTGATTTTGATGATTCTTTTTTTGTTTGATAGGTGATACTTCAGAGGTGGTCCCATATACATTTTATCGAAATCGCTTCAGTAGTTTGGTTTTTAAATCAAAATTATTGGAATAAATTAAAATAACTGTAAAATATGAAGATGTCATCCCAAGTACTCGAAATTGAAGTCAGTAGTTTGTTTTTTTTTTGTAAAAACCTATTATATTTATGAATTTTGTTAAGATGACTTTTGTGTTCATGACTCTGTCACATAGAAAGATGGCCATAAAACGCAGAGTTTGTACTGTTTTGCATTGTACTGCAATTAAAAATTATATTGTATTTATTGAGATTAAACACGGTCAGGCCAATTACATTAGAATCTCACAAAAATTATAATAATCAAAAAAGATAAATAATAATAATAAGGGAATACAATACAAAAACAGTTCAATTACTACAGTTCAATCAAAAAATAATAATATTAAAAGTAAGAAATTCAAATTAAAAATTAACATGTCAAAATTCATTTAAATGTCAGAAACACAAAGCAAGCTAAAAGTCATCAGAGTCAGAGTTAATCTTATTACATCGATCCCACTGGTCAGTTAAACTTTCGCAATAACTTTACTTTTTTGCAATGTTCTTTGAGACGCAGCTTCTAGTATTTTTATTGTTATACGCCCCAATTTGTTATAGGTTACATTTTTGTTAACTCAGCGACTTTGATAGTTTGATTTTAAAGAAAAACATTTTCATTTAAAATTGTTGATGATGAAATAAAGTAGCCTAAATGCTATTCTGGGAAATGACCATCTCCATTCAAAAATTCATCCAAATCCGCTTAGCAGTTTTGGCGTGAAGAGGTAACAAACTTACACACATACCGACATACCTTCCCATTTATACCTAATAAATGATTAGTGTGATAATAAAAAAAAATACAAACTGTCCAGTCACTCAAGGGATGCACTTATCAAAGAACTTCACTCAAGGGAAGCACTTATAAAGTAATAAAGTAAAGTAATATATTTATTTCAAAATCAAACACAAGCCTCAAGAAAAGTAGAAAATTAGGGTGTCTATAATGTACAACATGATATTTGCCGACACGATAAAATACGGCATAATAATGCACAGCATGATAATTGGTGTACTTGTACATCGAATATCATGCAATCAAATTAAAAAGATGCTTATCAAAGAACTTCACTCAAGGTATGCACTTATCAAAAAACTTGAACCTACTAATATAATAAATGCGAATGTTTGTCGGTGTGTGTGTGTGTGTGTATGGTTTTTACTCCTTCACGCTGAAACAGCTCAATGGATTTGGATGATATGTGGTATAGCGCTAGCTTATACCTTGGAATGAAAATAGGCTACTTTTTATCCCAACTATCGCGGGTCAAACTTATAATTTAGTAACATTAAAAAAAAACTTTATGTCGTATTTTGTTATTCAGGTGGACTTGGGCGAGGACGGTGGCAGCTACCACTCTGTGTTCGCGTGTCCCATCCTGCGCCAACAGGCCTCCGAGTCCAACCCGCCCATGCGGCTGCTCTGCGGACACGTCATCTCCCGGGACGCTCTCAACAAACTCGCGCTCGGCTCCAAGTGAGTATACTGTTAGCAGAAACACTACTCTCGTCGGCAAGAAATTATCTAACTTTACGATTTTTAATAAACTATATAAATAAAACTACGCTACGCGGAGAGAAAGGAACCACTTCCTCCACGCAGCCGCACGTAAAATTGTATACACACCACGGGAACAAGTAAAGAAGCCTTAGATCTGAGACATTCTTTACTTTTACTCCCTAGGTGAGTAATCTACTATTAGTAAATAATTATCTATTTTTGATCTAAAAATTAATAAATTTGTTATTTTTCTCCACAGATTGAAATGTCCGTACTGCCCCATGGAGCAGTCTCCCTCCGAGGCGAGACAGATATACTTTTCGTGAGCGGTCGACTCGGGTTCACCTTTCCAGAGGTATCAGTTCCGAGCAGCGGCAGTGGTGAGCCGCGAGTGTCACTGTTGGCACACTTCCTTCTTACGCGCGGCGACAGAGACAATTGTGACATTTTTTTACTCATTTAAAATTGAAGATCAGGATAGTACTACGTACTGATAACCTCACTCCCATAGAAAACGTGTCTACACGGCCACAGATCTACGAGCATGTCATATTCAGCGCATGCTAATTTGTACTCTATTTGTACAAAATAGTGTCGATATTCTTCTGTAGTGCCGAGGCGAGCGCCGGTGAAACGTCAACGTGAGTCGCGTAACGCCAACTAGCCAGGCGCTACAGTGGAAAATCGACGCACTGATTTGCCCTGATATGATTTAGTGGATCCACGTAAACACGCAAGTTGTGTGCAGATTTCGACGATCACTTGCAGCAAGCCTTTGGTGTTGGTCATATGTTTAGTGGTTTGAAACCTTTCAATTACAATAGCATGCGGTAAGTAAGTAAGATGAAACACCGGCAAAGCTTAGGAGTCGGACTTATACTGATAGCTTTATTGCCAAAAAATATACACATACGGCCTTACCTAAAATAATCTCGATTCTCTTAGTCACTGCTTAAACTTCTCTGTCCTTTTCTAGCATGTGCAACTTCACGTGAGAGAGAAGATGGCAGAGCATCTTAAGCAGTGACTACCGGTTGAAAAGTTTTTTTAAGTAAGGACGATATAATACAAAAATAAAGCTAGATAACTACATACAAATTTGAAAAGCATAACGAGTACCTAAGTAAAATTTTGTGAAAACTATGTAAAGTCTTGGAATAAAAGTTGTCAGGCATGATGGGGAAAAGTTGTTAGAGGTTTCAGCATTGATTAAAATTTACAATTTACACATTGCAGCCGGGATCACTATCGCAGGAACCTACGCAGTTAGCGCTAAGCCCGTATATTGAGAAAGAATTTAGAATCGAATGTTGATGGGAAGTATAGATGAAGATATTTTACAAAACTATATGTTTAAAGTACTGACGGATGTGTTGTTGTAATATAAATACAATCTGATCGAGACTTAGTGGTAGCTGTGAAGCATGCTGCGTCCGCGCACATGTAATGTTTTGCTATCGCGCGTAACTTCATAGCTGCTATCAAGTTTGAATCGGACTGTTTAGAATAAAAGGCGTGTAGATTTCTTGTAGAATTTTGTACTCTATCTCAAAATGACTCAAAATAAATAAGGTGCTGCTGAAATTTACGAGTTCGTGACGCGCACTAACTCCAACATGAATAATATTTTTTTCAGCATCACAAAAAATACATTTAACAAATGATGATAAGTTAAAGATATGGAAAGTTTTTGCGAATGTATAAACTGTACGAAGCTAAATAAGTTGAGGACCCAACAATTTAAATCACACTAACTAACTATAACGTTATAAATGCGAAAGTTTGTTCGTACTCCGTAAGGAATGAGCTGATTTAGGAAGTATTTTCCTAGATATGGGTTTTTATAAAACTTGCGGCGTCCTGCAGGGCGCGGGGAGTCGGGGAGAGCTTAATATAAAAGTAGTTTTTTACAACAATGTAGGTTTCCTGTAGGATAGCTGATAGGATCTTGGAGTACTTTGTAAACGCAAGCCGTATCGCATTTGAAACTTCTGCTTTTTAGTGCACACAGATTTTGAGAGTTTTCTTCCTAAACAGTGTCCAACAGGAGCATTTTACTAAGCGTATATCGTCTCATCTTCAGCTAGAAGCCGCCCACTGCTGGACAAAGGGCTTCCCCGTGTTAGGGAAGGTTTGCTCAATCCCCACGCTTGGCAGGCGGTTTGGGGATCGAAGAATGCTCTCGACGCTGCTGCCCGTCCTCAGGTGGTATTGTATCGTCTGCCTGTCTCTAATCGTTATTTGCCAGTTGTTTTTTTTTACAGAATGTGCTTCTATGGATGAATTTCTTACGAATAAAAAAATGTGGGGAGTTCCCATATATGAGTTCTTTTTTGTTTTAGCTCTGTCGGCAAAGCGGTAGGACAGAAATGGTCACGTGATCATGATTTTGTTCAAGATAGTGTAGCTGCTCCGAGTTAAAGCGCTAAAGAGCCTTAAAGGTAGCTTTTAGAATATTGAGCTCTATCTATAAAAGAATAAGGCTAACTCGTTCGTTTCGTTGTTTACCACACATAATCTACTTGATTATTACTATAATGATAATGGCTCGGTTGATCGAGTTTTTCCTTCAGTATTTTGCTGTCTTTCTCTTATTTTGTTCTGGAGCCAGCTGATCCGCCCTAAGAAAAGAAACGTCAAACTAGGTGCGATCATAATGCAAAATTATGCTGCTTTCCGTAATGCGCTAAAAGTGATAATATCGCGAATCCGACCAAAGTGACAATTATTACTAGATCAAAGCATAGCCTATTTTGTGACTATTAAATTTGGTCGGATTCGCGATATTATCACTTTTAGCGCATTACGGAACGCAGCATTAGACTAGTTTGTTTAGCTGGGGCAAGTGACCGTAATTTTATGCGCTGTTAGCGAGTCGCGAAATTTGAGCTGCATTCTGTTTCATACAAAAGTCCGATTTGTACACGACAACGATGCAATATGGGTTGTCTGCTGACTCGACTATTAGGCGACGCAAAAATCGTAACTCACAAGTCACTAAATTAAGCTCGTTTCGCCCCAGCCTAAGTAAGGTCGGGCACGTAATAGTACATTGTTATCCTAGGGGTGAAAGTAACATTTAGTCCCAAGACTAGGCGAGGGCGCTAATAGTTCGAGGGACTAAATAAGTCTATAAACCCGAGGTAAACACTGTGCTTTTCATTACGAATACAAGGAAACTAAAAATAAAAACATGAACTGACACTGGGAAATACACGAGAAGTGCCGGACCATAATCCACTGAGGAGAAAAAAAAAAATAATCATGGATTAATACAAATTTATGTGAAAATGGAACTATTTATTTTAATAATTTGAGTGTCTGTCAGTTGAAAGTGATTCTCCCTAGGGCTGAAATGTATTACTTTCCACCCGCTACGCAGGCAACTTCAGACCTACTATCCGAGTATGAGTAATGAAAAAACATTTTGTTTTTTCTTGTTTAACACAATGAGCTATTTCCTGAAAATGAATTTAAAAAAGTAGTTTCCTTCAATTCGACACGACAGATAGCGCAGTCTAAGCGTGCCAGTTAAAAACAGCATACTATTTATTTTGATAGGTGGCATAAGAAATAACATAAAAAACTTGACATTGACTTGATTGGCACGTCTGGTCTGCGCGAAGTCAGAGCCTCCTACAATGACCTTCTTTATTTTTTTTTATTGCCTGTCAGAAAATCGTCCATTCGAACAACATTTAAGTTTTCTTCTGGTCAGTGCGATCCATAGGACTATTAAATTTTTTTTTAAAGTCAGTGCGATGCGTCGTACTTAGATACTTAAATACGTTTTAATAATAGTAAAATTGTGTGGTAGTACGGAACCCGCGGTAAGTACTTCCGATTCGCACTTTACCTGTTTTTGTATTGCGATGCGGTTCTCGTGCGACACGCTGTTAGACCTGTCTCACGTTTATGTTCCTTGATTTAAAATGTGCAATTAATTTGTATCCATTAAAATCTAAAATTAATTTTAATATCTGAAAATATTAGAATGTTAACGAATTAGACTACATTATGATAAGATAAATATATTATGGATGTTTACTCGTGGACCGGTTTTAGAACCGAGATTCGTGTTCTTTTTGTAATAAAAATTAGTACAGTATTTACTTGTTTGTTTTACCCCTGAAATGTTCCCCTATTTTATTACAATAAAACCTAAATATAAGTAAGTCTTCCATATGTACCTGCGCAGTATGACAATATTGCTAGCGTAGGAAAGATTCAATGGTTTGCGCCTCAAAATTGTGTGTAGGGTGTATTTGAAATAGTAGGCGCCTAGGCGCGCGACGACGTGGCGCTGCGAGACACACGAAACAGCACCCGGTCTATGCGCCTACTCTATCATGTCGCTAAACATAATTATCTAATAGTAAAGAGATGTCCTAAAACTGCATCCAGAACAACCGGAGGACTGGCACCAGCGTTCTCTTGGCTAACGGTGGTGAGCATTCTGCATTCCCCAAGCCGCCTGCCAAACTTGGGAGATTATGGCAACCCCACTTAAGGGGAGGTCTTCGTCCAACAGGAAGTCTTCTGACAATGATGACAGTATTTCTACATATTTCGATATTTCATGTTCTTCACGCCAGAATCCTCACCTCTAAAAACTTCATGAAAATCGGCAAAAAAATGCTAATATTTAGTAATTAATTAGTCACCAATGTGAGATAATTAGTCGCATCGTAATTCCGAAGCTATAGGTAGGATAAACGCTAGCCCATTACTTCATAAACAAGTACATAAAAAACAACCGACTACAACATTTTCAAAATTTCTTTCAAAATTTCATACTATCACTGTTTATTTTCCGGGTTTTGTGCAGGAATATTTTGCAACGAGTCTTTATCACGGGTTTATATAGGAATATTTTGCAATAAGTACTCAAGGTTCATGTTGTTTTCAAAACTCCTAAAAGCTTTATAGTAAAGTCGCCACAACTTTGATAGGTTAAAAATGTTAATATGTATTAAACACTGGCAGAATGCACAAATTGCAATGGCAAAAAAACATTACACTGCTTTTTTGGGCAGTTAGTTGTGTAAAAAAAATACATTGCTTAGTAGGTAAGTACACTAAGTAACATAATGTGTAGCGTGTGTAGCAAACGTTGTCGGGGACTTACACAAAAATACCTACTTAAACTTGTTTTATTGTTATAGTATCATAAAAATCGTGCATCAGAAACCAAGTAAACAATTTTGTAGGAACATGTACCACCCCGATAAAGGTACAATGCCACCAATTTAAGAATGCTAGCACTATATACCACGCGGCCGCGGCTGGTGACCTTTGATACTTGGCCGGTTTATCGACCATTTGAAGTCTTGTTAGGTTTAGATTAATATCTCTTTAATTATCGAGTGCATCGAGCTAAAATTTGGCAGGTAGATAATTGAAAGAATGATCTAATTATTGCGTTATCCTTTTAGGTTGTCAGTACATAAGGAACTCGTGCAATCCAATGGCGAAAACTGTCATGATTTCGTCATGATTTTTTTCACTTAACTCATAATAACTCTTTTTTGTTTTATTTATACGGGAATACTCACGTTTAATTAAATCGGATACTCCGACTATAGTTTCGATCACATCCGGTGACCTTTTTCAAAGAGTGAAAACAGAGCCCGACGCGCGTGCAGCTGCAGCGTCATAATAACTCGTTAATTACTTACATCACACAAATGATACTTGGCGTGACGTTGTAAACAGTTGTAAGGCATACATTGACAGTGAAATTTTGACTCTAGGCGATATATTTTAAGTACTAGAACCTAAAAACCTTGTTTTATGAATTATTATTTTTCTTCCATACAGTGTTGTTTTTTCGGATTCTGTTTGCGCAAACATTATAAACAAATTAATAGCAATATGTGTAAATAAAATCATAACTGTGCGCCTAACCGTTTACGAGATCCAGCAAATGCGCAAACGTTCCCCCAGCAAAAACTTGAATATCTCGGAGGTCTTATGACAAACAAATTCCATTCTAGCACAAACATTTACGAACAAATATGATCTAATTCGTGGCATACTTTTTTTTCTCGAAAGTCCTTTCTTTCGAAAAAAGTGCCGCTGGGGGAACGTTCCCCTGGCGGAAACTCTATTTTGCAGATATCTCAAAAACGGCTGGATGAACAAATTTCAAATTACCACAAACATTTACACGACGTCATGATCTAATTATTTGCCATAACCAAAATTAGATTTTCGATACTTTTCCGCCAGGAGTACGCACACTGCTTTGACAACATCTTATGCCAGTAATTTTGATAAACCTTACTACAGAACCGATTTTGATGAAATTTCTATGGGACCAATATGAAAGTAAAGTCCCAACAAATAAAAAAAATACTTTTCAAATCGGTTTTTATACGAAGAACTGAGTACTGAGTAACGGACATTGAAAAAAATACAGACTTCATAATCTGAATTGAGAAACTCTTCCTTTTTTGTAGTCGCTTATAAAAGGATTGAATATAAGATAAGATAAATTTATTTTATAAAAAACTTAAGCACTAAATAGAAACACCTTAGCAGTAACAGATATATATGGAAAAACAATATATTATCTGTCGGTGTGCACTGGATCCCACACTAGGGTGACCTGTGTCGTGGGCCGTCTGCTACCAAAAATTATTGATGAAATCTCAGTCTTCACGCTATAATAACATCAAACGAACAAAATCAGAACTATAACGGTAATGGTAGGCGAGAGAGCTAGATCCTCCAAGTGGTAGGTAGTACGAAAATCAAATAAAACCCAGAAATAATCTCGGTACATAATTTATTTAATGGATATGTACAAAGACAAAAGATTTTAGGACAAATAAAAATTTGGCAATAACTTTCAACAATAGCGATAATAATAAAGTGGTGTTCGAAAGCCGGTAAAATATCAACAACAACAATTTTATACTTAAGATATAATTAGTTCGGCCCAACCGCTAGTTATAAATACCTTGATTGACGCCATTACTTCAAGAAACCAAGACAAGACTGTTTTAATTAAACCTTTTGAGCACCAACACTTGAAAAGAGCTGCACGCCAACATCAATAGTTGACAAAAAAAACCGTTTACGTGCCTGCGCGGAGCGAAATGTAACACTTCCTCCCCGCAGCGGCACGTAAAATCGTACACGCCACGGGAGCAAGTAAGGAAACCTCAGATCTCATGTTTGTCACCCTCGGCTTCGCATCGGGTAACAATATATATGAGATCTGAGATATTCTTTACTTTTGCTCCCTAGGTGAATAATCTACTATTACCTGTTCTCGATATTTGATTTTGTAATCTCAGTGTTATTAATAGGTAGTTTTTGGTGCCTCGGCGTATGCCGTTCCAGTCAAAAGGTTTAAACTATCACGGTTTTTTATTTGTATTTGCCCAATGAACACGTGCAAACTGCGCCAAAATTCGGGAGCTCGTTTCACAACATAGTCACGGTAAATATTCCGTACATAATAGGGAATATGCATGTGTATTATTAGTAATAATAGGATAAATTCAGAATTTAACTGAAACTAATGCGTACGTCGAAAAAAAAATTGAAATCGGCTGGTAAAGTTCTGAAATATAAGCGTTCATAGTATTTGGGAGTCATCTGTCCCTTTCTAGCAAAACACGTGCTAGTATGGAATTTGTTTGGAATCGTGGGCTTTGACTTCATAAACCTGGTATAGTGCCCCTGTCTAACATGAAACTAAAACGTTTATAACTTCGTTATTTGTGCACATGTAAAAAAATTACTTTCGATGATTTGTTTTGTTGCCATGCAGTTTTTTTTGCGAGGCAATAAAAAAAAACACATGCATATTCCCTATTATGGCACTGTTACCAAGACAAATGTCGCTATTTCAAGAAAGAGCTATGAAATCACAGCGAAGAGCCTTAAAATTTCAAAATTTTAGCGAATCACACGGCTGCAACAGATTATATGTTAAGACTTTTTGAAAATACTGGATTCTGAAATTGGTAAATGTTGATTACGCATTTTCCTACTATAGTTTTTTTTCCTTGAGAAATTTCGTACTTATGTTCTTACAAGTAATGGCGCCATTCGCTTAGTAAACTATACAATCAATAACTTAATTTACAGAAAACATTTCCGATAAAACCCCGATTTTCACGTACACAATACCGAATAAAATAACATTTTCATTAACCTACTAATAAATTAATTTTAGAAAGGTTTTCGTAAGAAATGTAAGCCGTAACGATAAATTTTTAATATCATGATGATATAACTTTTCGAAATATATTAATCATAAATTCCTATAAAACTAAGGTAATAGATACATTAATTTAACCTTAGTCATTTGAGTGTTCACGATTACAAAACAAATTATAGCACTTAAATACATAAGTAAATCGCAAAGTATCACACAGTAATCATATACATACGTAGCATCTACCAGCAAACTACTACAATTAGGTACTAATTATTGCTGTAAAATCATCTACATTTTATTTTAACACCGAAAGAAAGGCTAGAGTTGTCGAGAGGAAAATTCCGACTATAAAATATATTATTATGAGACATCCGTGAAATGTTTTTTTTTTTTTTTATATATACATTTAATGCATTAATAATAAGTCAGCGTTAGACAAGGTGTTAGACACCGCTAAAGCCAAACACGTAAGCCAAAGTTCGCTTCGAGTTTTCCCCTCGACTCTATCAATCTAAGAGAACCGATACGAATAAGATGGAAGACGCCCCTAAATACAGCAAATGTATGCATTTTAATATTTAGCAATAATATTACGTTATAATATCACTTACGTCCTACATCTATCTATGCGTTACATATTTGAAATACATAAATACATCTTTATAACTGGTATCTGAATGACAGTTCACGATATATGGTTTTTAAAACATTTGGCACACATTATTGCCTACAGCAACTGAAAAATCACCGATCGATTTACAAAGCGTTCTCAGGCTAAACCATTATATTATCAATAAACATTTTGACGTGTAAACTACAAAGACATTTCAAACATTATTTGGTATTTTTAAAACATAATTTTCGTATACGCACAAGCGTTCGTGTGGACGAGAGAAAATAACTAACAAATATCAAATTTCACTAATAAATAATATTGCTTCAAATCAGTCATTGCATCAGTCTAATTTACCTACGAGTTACTTTGTTTATTCAAGTAATTTTACATGAATAATATTGTACTAATAATGAAGCTGGTTTTTTTTTATATTTTCTCTCTTTTATTCATACCAATTATATATTTTTAAATAAATAAACATTATATGCGCGATGCATTTGAGTATATACACAACGCATTCCATTTGAGTAATTGAAAAGCAAACCTAAAATTGATAAAAGTTAATTTTTATTATTATTATTAAGTTTAAGATTAAGGTATTCTCCCACGGTGCTATCGACAAGCGACTCGAGTAGTGTACGCGTGTCCTACTAGTTGCTCGACAGTAGCCGCCGGACAAGTTCACCAGGCTCCGCGCGGGACGTGTCGACAACACGGCAGTGCTGGGGCCTTACTTTTGAACCATACGCAAAGTTGCGCATGCGAAAGGAGCCGACTTTCAAACGATATTGAACCTTATTCCAAACAGTATCGTTCGAAAGTCAGCTGTTTTCGCATGCGTTACGCTTGCGTACGATTAAAAAATATGGCCCCTGGTCGCACGCTACGCGAGGCGAGTACGTGTCGCGTCAAAATAGCGGCCGAATATAAATATTGTATAATTACTATTATATATTCTGTGGCTTATTAATTTACTCGACGGCTCAAGAAATAATGAGAGAATATAGTCGAATTAAGGTAGCGTCGTGTGCGGAAACCACGTCGACAGAGTAACGTTCCAGTAGACCTATGGTTCGTATCTCAGTCGCGTACCTTATGCACCTTGGGAGGAGTACCTCATACAATAAAACAAGAATCAAACTCCACCCGAGTGCGGCATGTTTTTGTCTTTTGTCTGTTACATTACGTTTATGTAGAGATAGAGACAAACTCTTCTGCGGCATAGTCTAAATGTCACTACACTAAGTGCAGTCTTGGAGTTTTGCTTCAATCGTAGCATAAACTGCACACGATTTTCGTGGAAACGCGTCTTAATATTGTTTTAAATTATATAGGAAACGGTTACGAGACAGTTACTCCTGACTTATCACATAAACGCTAGTTGGTGTATTCATAAGGCATTACCAAAGCGTCAGTAAGTTTCAGATTTCACTTATTACTGTTGAAATGGCATGATAGAATTCAAAGGAAAATAATACAAGAGGCAGACACACAGACAGACACAGACTTATGGTGTAGTGGTTACTGTAAAAACTTGGCGACATATTGCTGTTAAGTTTACCACGTGTTGTAATAATCTTAACAATATTTTTTTTTAACTTTTACTCTGCTAAAACTCGACAGTCAATTAAATATTTTAAATAAGTATGATGTTCAATTTAAGCTACCTGTCTACAGAACTGGCTACATTATATTATTCCTATCTATATTGTAGAATGTGAATCGGGTAAATTTGAAACTCAACTATATTTGCAACTCGATGATTTCAAATCTACGATATCTTTCGAGTATATGGACAATGTACAGTAAGTATGTAAATCTGTTGATTAAAAACATTTCCGCTAAATACATAATTAGCAGCATTAAATAGTGTAAATAAATAGCTTTACTGGAAGCGATTAAAGATAGATCACTTGATGAACACAAAATTATGGTTTGCTTACCATTATTATGGCTATTATTGGGCTACGCTACTCCATACTTATGAAGTATATACAATACAGAACACCATTTAAGAAATTTTAATAGTTATAAATACATTTTGTTCGCCCTGTATACAATATATGTATAATAAATTAGTTTTATAGCGTTCAGATCACAAGTACATAGTACATTATTATATATAATATTGCTCAATTTTATGTTAACATGTTAACATTACCTATAAACCTTATCAGCGAAATATTTCTTAAAATAATTGCGCTTAAAATTCATAAACTGCGAAGCCAAATAAATTATAAATCTATTTTTAAATTAAAACTTAAAATCTATTATGTATCATGTCTCTGCCCCAGTAAACTAATAAAAAACCATTTAAAATCATTTAACTCTGGCAACATTCGGCATTATAATAAAGAAAAAATATATGACAGAAACATGGCTACAATACAGCAATCATAATTAAATATTATCTTAAAATTATTTAGGTATTTATTATGTAAGATTTTGACTACATTAGCATCCAGAGGAAAACCTAAATGCATGTAGAAGTTTCTATTTCATCTAATTTCCATTCTTTGAAACAATATTTTCATACTAAATATCACATCTAGCTCAATAAGTGTTTACTATAAGGTCTCTATTCTTCTAGAATGTTCATGAATAACGTATTATTATAGAACAGTTTTAGATGTGATGACCATTGAGCTAATATCTAAAGTCACAATCTCTAAGTGAAAACAGTCAAAAAACTACCGAGAGCCGTTGTACATACATAAACGTGCATTATATAGTACACAATTGTTCGAATTTAGACGTTATGTCGCTTGTATAGTGTTCAATGTATGTTTGAGCGCTTGTCTTAATGTAGTTCAAGTCGTTAAAAAAGTCTGCGCACCGCATAGCGTGCGCCGAGTTTTGGCGCGGACATTTTTTTGCACGTTTGTGATTCTATAGATATTAGCTCAATGGTGACGACGGCAACTTCTTAAGAGTCATGCGAATGGAAATGTAGTCGGGACTTAACTAGACTGCTTGTGAGCTATTTTACCTAAGTATTATATATTATATTTGCTATTAATCGAATAATTAATTTAAAAGACATCTGCTAAGTTAACGAAACTGACAAAACGGATCGTCTTTTTTGGACTAGAGTCTGGTAAACATTTTTTGTCTATTTATAATTGCGACAATAGACATAATTGGAAATTTTAAATTTTGAATTTAGTTTTAACGTTCAAAGAACTCATATGTCAAATAATTAATGAGGGCTTTGCCCATTGTATATTCAACACAAGTATTCTTTTAAGAAAACCTTTTTTGGTAACTTACATTATAGCTATCTTTAGCCGAAGCGATTTCATCTAAACTTATTATTATTCAAGTAACAATAGTCTTTGTCGCAAAGTAATAAGGTTTTGTTATATAGAATATGTTATCAACTGAGTTGTATAAGTCAGCTGGCTTCTAGTGAACCACGTGTCTAGGGAACGGGTGAAAAATACATCAATATTTCATATTCAATGCATCAATTTCATTCGCAGGCCTAAACGCGAGCCGCTATCAACTCACGCAATCTGTCGTGAGAGAACAAGACAGACTTAACCATATTCTAGCTTTGTCACGTTTACGCACGGATAGAGATGGGGTAAAGGCGAGTTGTCGACGGCGCGGCGTGTGCTGGGTGTATTGTAAGGGATGGGCGACGACCGCGGTATCTAGCTACTCACTATTAGTTTAGCGGAGACTACGGCATATATTGGCCTGACTGCTAAGCAAAGACGTTGGTGATATTTGTAAACGATCGCTTCTTTGTAAGCATTATTGGCAAAGTTGAATCTATGTGATTGAATCAGGCGTTACTTTGCGGAAGCTCATTTTAATCCAACTGTTGTATACTGTACTATAACGTTCAGCGCGAGCTGTTGTACAGCGGAAATACACTAGAGATACAGTATACAACAGTTGGAATGTTGAATCTAGTTTTAAAAATCTTCGACTGACACGCTTAAGTTACAAGTAGCCTGCGTCATGCTGACGTAACAAATGAAACGGGACAAGGTTTCATTGTTTCAAATACTCTCACTGCCCCACTGCAGAGCAGAGCAGTGCAGCAGTGTGCGGAAGCCAGCCTAGACTTTAGTGATGCACTTTGCTCACGAAACTTCAATAAACTATAGAGTGATGTGATTTACTCATGATACATCCAGTATAGACTTTAGTGATGCACTTTGCTCACGAGCTTCAATAAACTATTGAGTGACGCGATTTGCTCATGATACATCCAGTATAGACTTTAGTGATGCACTTTGCTCACGAGCTTCAATAAACTATAGAGTGACGCGATTTGCTCATGATACATCCAGTATAGACTTTAGTGATGGCAATGTGCATCACTTCAATAAACTATAGAGTGACGCGATTGTTCACGAGACATCCACTACAGAGTATAGTGACGCAATTTGCTCACGAGAAATGTACTATATAGTGAGGCGCTTTGCTTACGTGACACCCAGTACAGAGTATAATGACGCTAGAGTGAGGCGCTCCGCCACCATAGACTAGAGCGGCGCGCCGGGCTCACGTGGAGCTGGCCGTGCGCGGGCACACGTGCAGCGCAGCGCCGCCTGCGCCGCGCGCTAGCTGGGCGCGGGCTCGGAGCGCACGCCGGCCAGGTTGAGCAGCGCCTCGGCCGTGCGCCGCTCCTCGCACCCGCTGTACGAGTGCTCGTCGCGCGCGCACCGGGATATCACCAGGTGCGCCGCCGGGGGCAACTGGGAAACAACATTTATGGAATTAGTTGAAGGAGCTAGCCGGTTATATACTGGGAAACAACATTTATGGAATTAGTTGAAGGAGCTAGCCAGATGTATACTGGGAAAAACAACATTTATGGAATTAGTTGCTGGAGCTAGCCAGATGTATACTGGGAAAAACAACATTTATGGAATTAGTTGCTGGAGCTAGCCGGATGTATACTGGGAAAAACAACATTTATGGAATTAGTTGCTGGAGCTAGCCGGATGTATACTGGGAAAAACAACATTTATGGAATTAGTTGCTGGAGCTAGCCAGTATACTGGGAAAAAACAACATTTATGGAATCAGTTGCAGGAGCTAGCCGGTTATATACTGAGAAAAACAACATTCATACAGTTATTTAAATCAACTAGTCGCTTGGTGCAATTTATTTTTTATTTAGTTGAAGAAGAGCCAATGTATTAACTGATTTGCAAATCTTTTATATAATTTTGTATACAGTCAAATCAATCCACTGGTTGAGCAGTTACAGCAGTTCCAGTCTGCCCTAATTCACTTACCATCGGATAAAGGTCTGTTGAACTTTGTCTCTATATTTGTACCGAAAAGAGCGGGACAAAGTTCAAACTTATGTAGAATTAAAGTAAAACGTTTTTATGATTCTGGTCAGTGCTGCATTTTATATAGAACTATTACTAACTGTGCCTCGTGACTCTTCTCGCTATTCTACAAGAACCGATATTTAATCTGTGTTTTTACTCACGTTTATTTAAGTCGGATGCTGTGACTATATAGTCTCGATCACATCCGGACGAAAAACGTCGGGCTGTTTTCACTCCTTAAAAAAGGTCACCGGATGTAAACAAAACTAAAGTCGGAGCATCCGACATAAACGTGACTATACCACATAAATCATCACTGGATTGTATCCGATTTGCTATTAGTGAAAACGTTTTAGGCTTATATATTTTTTTTTGTGTCCTAACAAATTTGTGATTTCCAAATAATAAATAAATTAAAAAAAACTGTTTTCTCTGCACCGTGATCTGATGCAAATGGAAATTATATTATCCCGCACTGTCCCACTGTAGGACAAATGCTTCCCTTCCTTCCTTCCATTGTGTGGAGGGACGAACTTGACGCATACCTAAAAGTTTGGGCCCTGAAGAAAACAGAATTAAATGTAGCGCTGCGCCCACCTGATCCATGACCGCGGGCCCGTACTTCATGGCGAGCACGGTGGCCGCGGCGAGGTACTCGTCGGCCCCCGGCTCCGGCGAGCCGGCCAGCCGCCGCGCCAGGAAGGGGAACAGCACCGGGTCCGGCGTGTTCTTCACGTCGCGCGGCTCCGGCGCCGGCGCCGCGTTCGGAATCGGCTGCCGACCGAATGCCTGCAAACCATTGTTGCGGGTAAGCTAAAAAAAATTGTAAAGGTTAGAGGTTATTGTGACGAGTTGACAAAATCATACAAAGTAAAAAATATATATTATAAGTAGCTTTACAATAAAGTATTCTATCAGTTGACCATAGTGCAAACTTTGCTTAATTTGAGATAAGACGGCGCTGTATGAATAGGGCATATGCATGGTTTTTTTTATCGACTCACAAAAGAGCTGACTCGCAACAACTCATCGAAAATAAAATTTAAATATGTGCACAAATAACGAAGTTATAAACATTTTAGTTTCATGTTAGACATGGAGTGCACTATACTAGCAAATGACGTCAAAGTCCACGATTCCAAGCAAATTCTATACTAGCACGTCTTTTGCTAGAGAGGGACAGATGACTTCCTCCCAAATAGTTATATTTCAGGACTTTACCAACCGATTTCAATTATTTTATCGACGTAAGCAACAGATTAAGATACAACTCTTCATTTATCCTATTATTTTTAATAATTGTAACACATGCATATTTCCTATTGTCCACCACCAATATTTATTTGTTAATATATTTTATTCATAGAAAGCCAATAAATTTTCTGAAGACAATTAGAAGTTAACCGATTCTATTTCGATGCTAGTCCAACACTAATATTTTAACGATTAAGTTGAAATAATGCATGTTAAAAGTAAGGTTTTACCTGTAATAAGCTGGCACGATGCTGAGGGTCCACCGTCCACAGTGAACCTTTACCAAGACCTGGAGCTGCAGCCACCTGAAACCAATTAATATATTAATATTAATTAGTTTATGCTCTAATCTATAGAATTTTAGGTTAATTGTGAGGTCCTTTACTTTCAGTTTTATCAAAATAAATCTTACTAATAGCTTTAACCCATTGAACGCCATGGCATTAATGCATCGTGCCCTGAACGTCAAACCATAAATACCCGCAATAAGAAAGGAAGAAGAAGGGTTCATAAAGATAAATAACTTTACATTTTACTATGGAAACTGGCATGGTTCGTGGTTTTGTACTCGGATGTGACCAATCTAATTTCGGAGTATCTGACTTAATTAACGGCCATCGTTTCACTCATAGCGGGAAATTATAATTTATTTATTTCACTCAAAAAATAAGGAGGTCAAATTATACATTTATGAAGTACTTTAAATACAATTGAGCTTGACAGTAGTATGTACCCTAGATTTCGCACTAGAAATCCCTGTGTCGCGAAATCTAGTGTCTTTCGTTCTTAATTATATAATATTATGTTTATAGGAAATTCTCATTCCAAACAGTTTTTCAAATAGTTTTTTCTACGTAGTTTGCCAGAAACATTGCGATCATTTACATTAGTTACCCAGCCTAACTGCAAGGATAAAAATATTGGTTGAAATTTGAATTTCCCACATGAGTGAAGCGATCTACATTTTTATAATATAATGGGCTTGTTATTGACCACTGTCACGTCTGTTGTACAGCGTAGATGCTGTCTACGAAAGAGTATGCCCAGAAGAAACCGATTAACTCGCCGAGTAAAAAAAAACAGAAACTATATATTTTTTATCAACTAATTTCATAAAAAGCATATTGAATTTTCTTGTTATGCATTTGACGTTATTCGCTTACAGGGCCCGATGTTACTTGTCAAGTATAGACGACAGTGGCGGTCAATGGGTTAAAATTAGTATCTTCTATTTTGGCCCTTAGCGAGCTGCAAAGCAATACTCACCTTATGAAAGCATTTATTCAGCGACAGATTATGCCTGACGCTGTTCTTCCACCCTTGCGGCGCGTGTCTGAAGTAAGGAAAGTGTCGTATGATCCACGCGTATATCTCCTTGACTGGGAGAGCCCGTGCCGGCGCCGCTTCAATGGCCATGAATATGAGACAGGAGAAAGAATAGGGGGGTTTTTGGTGTGTGACCGCGGGAGGGGAGGGAGGAGCTTTGACGGGGGTGCGGGGAGGGGACGGGGGTCGGGCAACCGGCGGTGGTGTTGTTGATTCTGTCTGTAGAGGAAATAAGTCGTTGTTACTTGACTGTTGCAGAAATGTTTCGTATTACCTACTGCGGCCGTACTGTGAACAGCAGGCTAATCATGTAATTGTTCGGGATCGCGATTTGTCATAAATGTCACTTGTCACTGTCACAGCTCAGTATCACGGAGGGATTTCTCTCGCTATCGTTATAGAACGAATACATTGATTTCCTTAATTAAGTTAAGCGAATCCGTCGGTCTTTTGGCGTTTCATCCTGCCCTGCAGGGTTAAATGAGTTTTGGCAGTGACAGTGACAAGTGTCTATTTTTGACAACTCGTATCCGAATCGCGATCCCGAAAAGTTACATGATGCAGGTTACAGCGGGACCGCGAACCTTATTGCGAGGCGATAAAATGTACGATCGCGCAGCGTCAGCAGCTGGGCGTATGCGGTCCCGGAAAAAGCGTTCATGGTAAAGCCTCTGGTCATAAAACATACATTCCTAAATTGTAATGCTATACAGATACTAAACTAAGAAACATAGAAATGGTCGAACAAGACGCTTGAGACAGTGTGTTTCGGCAGTGTGTAAGTAAATGTTCCCTTAATAACCGATTTAGACTGAATGAGCTTTATATTTTTTATATGCACGTTCATTAAAGCCAGTTGGTTATAGAAATAAAAAGTTGTATAAGAATTCAATAGCTTTATCAAATTCTTAATCAATAAATTACGATAATAAAAAAGTATAACACCTATCGTTGCATAGTACGAGCCGTAGTAATGCGCAAGTGTCTATTACTTAACCTGTGGTATGTACAGATGAAAGGAGGAAAATGTACTTATTATCTCAACGAGTACTTGTACGAGTAACTTGCATGATAATATACTCGTACTATGATATGTTTGTGTATTAGTTGTAAGCGCTAGTAGAAGTCGTAAGGGGTGTGCTTTCAAACATTTTTATAAAGGCTTTCTAAATGCTGTAACTCTGCATAATTGATTGTATAAACGTAAAATTATCGCAATCAAACTGTTTGAGAGTTCACACAATGGCACGAAGAGAAAGACCTACATACGCTCTAGTTTTATATGTATTCAGGCAAACATAATAAGGGTACCCCAAAACAAGGTCGAAAAAATTAAGGCTTCGCGGTGGCATTGGATTAAACCGGCGGACAGACGGAGACGCCACTTGTGTCAATAGTTGTTTACCGCGTGTACGTTGCGTAATACAGAACCTCACTACTTTGATAAACTATACAGGGTGTTACAGGCACGGTATTGATTACCCTTCAAAGTGAACCCCACTCTTAGAGAAAAAATCTGCTAAATTCGAGAGAAAAAATTTTCGTCATTTAAAATTAGAGCTTCGATTATTGACCGTGATAATGTTTGGAAACGTGGACTTTTGGACCTGGGTATGGCTTAAGTCAAAGGCCACACAGTAATCGCACCGGGCGTGGACATGGCGCGGGTTCCATTCAGATTTCATATTAAATACTCTAAAATAAGGCACAATTTAGGATACACCGAACGACGTTCATCGGGCATGCATCGCGCGCGGACGATGAACGTCATTCGGTGTGTGCCTTATTTCAACGAGTTTAGTATGAAATTTGAATGGAATGGCAAGCTGCCCGTGCCAAGTCCGCACCCGACGGCATTTCTGTGTGGCCTGCGCCTCATACTGCATTCAAAAACCCCCTCAGGGCGGGCAGCAGCGTGCTATCGGTTAACGGTGGCGAGCACCACGCCGCCTGCCAAGCGAGGCATTATTTAGGTCCCCCTTGAACGTCTTCTAGCTGATGACGATGTTGTGAAACGAGCTCGGGTTATTTCGGAGCAGTTGCATGCACCGTGTTCACTGGCAGATTGAAGAATGCAACACAACCACCCGGTTGTCAAAAAAGTTCGGAACCATCAAAATATCGAACTACCCTCTTTCTTAATCTTCACAGTTAATTCAATGTAAAATTAAAAGTTCTAAAAAAGCGGATTGTTAACCTTAATTCGCAACTAAGTGTTTTCTAAGCTAAACAAGTCTTACGGCTAATTCTAATGCAAAGGCTTCCAACTGTGAAAATCGCAGATATTTACGATAAAAAATCAGGCGTGGCATAAGATTGTTGTCGGACTTTTATTTTACTACCCATATCTTGTTCATAGATTAAGAGTAACAAACAAGCAAGAAACCAAGATGACGTATGCACACGGATTACTACAAGATTAGTGAACGGACTTTTTAATAACGTATCGAAAGCTTTTGGGACACTTATATATAGCTGCCACGAAGACTGATCACTTCTACGCGGGAGAGTAATGATTGACATAACTAATGAGTTATTTGAAAAAAAATAAAAATACCATACCATCATACGAAGTCTAAAAATGGTAACAAAGAAATGAGAAGCGCGAGACGCTTTCCTAATGCTAAAGGAATGCGCTTGCTTATGGCTATTGCCATTCGGTATCCAATACATAGAGTAACAAACATTAAAAAAATAAAAAAACCTACTTAAATTTCGATTACTTGGATTGGATGACATCTTTTTTTTCAGTAATTTTAAGTTACGAGTAAAAACCAAACGAATGAACCGATTTTGATAAAATTTCTATAAGAACAATCTGAGAGTCTTTGATAAATTATCTTTCTGAACGTCTGAAATATTCCTTCAAATCTAGTATAGTATTATTATTTTTTTGTTTCGAAAACAAAAGTAAATTTCCAAATCTAATACTATAATAATATCTGTCCTGACTGACTGACTGATTTAATGACTGACAGGCAACGCACAGCCTTAACCGCTGTTCGTACTGACTTGAAATTTGGAGGGTGTACTCGTAGGTTTATGAATAACGGAGTTCTGAGGTAACAAACAACAACAAAAAAAAGCATACAACCGAATTGAGAACCTCCGGTTTGTTTTGAAATCGGTTAGCCAGACAACGTCCATTGACAATGCATTGGCACTCAGTACATTTCAGCAGATTATACGCTGCATTCTTAAATATTTAATTAGTTTTCTTACCTTTACAATAACTTGACTCGCGATCATTTGTGATGAATGTTTTGTGTCTTCCATGTCAGCTTTGGTTAGATTTATACCTGAAAAATCATGCGAAAATATTATATAGTTTAAAAACAAAATTAAACACGTGGCCTACACAAGTGACATGTGCCTAGCTTGTATACGAGTGTGAAGTTCTCTGTGTTTGGACTATTAAGTTAACTCAGTGACTAAGCCACTAAAAGCCGAAGATCGGATTCAGTAGTGAGCAATAGTAGAAGCCAATATCCATTAGTGGAGTAGTAGGCGATGATGCTGACTGTGATCTTCATTTGGAAACGAATTTGAGAGGCGTCCGGAAGTGAAATCATATAGGTTGCTAACATCGATGGAAGAAGCAGAATAAACGTATAGCACGCCGAAGGTGCAACGCGAAAATAGTTGCGTTTTTAAGCTATTCAAACAAATAACAACTTTAACTTTAAAGAATAAAGCCAAAAATGCAAAGTGACCGACTGTTCGTTCCAATCCAAACGACCAAACGTGGTCGAATCGTATGCTAACTGCTACACCGCGCGTTTGGGACGCGGTATGGCGGATAATGCGAAATGAACTCCGACTTTGGTAGAAGGTTCCTAAAAAAAAAAAAATACTGCCTTGTGACACAGAATAGATAATAGTGCAGGTACTCATGCTAAGTTTTACAATGTAAACCCTGTAACTTGACTGTTTTGCGTTAAAGAGCCTAAAGCTTCGAATACACGACGACACCAGGCACTCTACACTCAGTGTATACATCGAGTGTCCGTGTGTGACCACTGCTGCGACAATTAGTTGCAGATGTAGTTTGCGGTGTCGCTCAGTGTCCGCGACATTTGTGTCGAGTGTCAGTATCATTGGGTATCCTTAGCATTAGTGATAGTGCAAAATTAATAACTTGATTGTATTCTATTCGTAAGTAGTACCATGCCCGGAATAGCTGACATGAAGATCGTAGGAATCCGCATCGTATCTTGGCGTTTCTATTGATAAATGAAGTTTCGTTTTGTTGGTCGGTATCTACCGAATCATTGTGCTCGTAACTCATTGACATGTTAAATTGATCGTGACAGGCCAAGGTCTGCATAAACATCACAAACCGAGTAAAGATTTCGTGGTTTCTTTAGTAAATCGATAGACTTGAACGTGTCTTGTGTTGTACTAGTTAAGTATCGTGCATTTCTGATTATGTTTTCTAGACCGCTAGCTAGGAACTTAGATACGTGTAACCTCAGCTATCGCTAGTGGCTTCTCAAGAAATAGTCTCATTACAAAATGTATGTAGAGTTTATGCGATGAGATACTAAAGGGTTTTTCAACAAGAACTTTGTTTTCTAAAACAAAGAATTTAGATGAAGATGATTCAAATTTTTATTGTATTACGAAGAGAAAAGTAATGAAAAATGATATCTGGCAAATGTCCACCACGGCCACGCTGACAGATGTCGATTCCTTCATCAAAGTTTTTAATCACTTTTTGGCAAAATGGCGGGTCTGGTGTTAATCATTTCACAGATTTTGTTTTAAGGCTGCAGACGATTCAATTGGCTCCGTATAGACTCTGTCCTTAACATAGCCCCACAAAAAATAATCAATGTTACCATGCAATTTGGTGAAATCACCTTTCATGGCAACATTGACATTGAGTAGTTTGTATCTCCTACAGGCTTTGAAGTTTTTTCAGTAAATAGATCTATTAGACAGTCTACTGAGTAGGCTCCAATCCAATACCCAGCTGATTTCAGGTTCGTATAGCAAGAAAACTTCCAAGTAGCATGGCAACATCGACTGGCTTGTTTCTGCTAAAATCACAAGTTGTTCAGTGGATAGCCTCAGAGTGTTTTAGTCTAGCAGCTATTATGAGCTGTGATTAGTGAGGACATCGCCTTGGTCAATATACCATGAAAAACTTCACCAACTTGCAGGATAACAAGTGGCTTATATCTGCTGACACAAAGAGTTTGTAATGGGGATTTACCTCTGAGTAAGTTCCTGTCCTGCAGCCAGCTGAGGCTTGTGAGGTCGTCGTCGTGGTCCGCCGGGGGAAGATTGCCTGCGTTACCGCCGCATGCCACCCTGCGAAAGAAAAAATGAATTGAAGATTCTTTTCCAAAAGCTCATGACTGATTCTTAAAAGAGCTTAAGTCACCTAGACCCCTAAGTACAATTTTAGCATCCTCAAATCTAGAGTAACCAAGTTCTTTCGAGGTAGGCGTGCGTCTCGTTCTTAAAACAAGCTTATACGGTTAGCCACCATTGCTAAATATCAAGCAGGATGTAGTTAAGCAAAACTATTTAGAATAAAAATAATTACTAAGGGACGTAATTACATGACTTCATCATCAGCCTTGCCCAGTGTATCAATTGTGTAAGGCCAATAGCATTCTAATTCAGCAGCTCTTATCAGTTTGCCGGATAATATGATTCTGCTAAAGCAAGTAATCTAAGCCACTTCATAGTTTCCTACTCTTTGCTAACCGATGCCTTATCCATTGCTTATTAGTTTCTAGCCTATTTTAAGGCAGATATCATCGACCCGCAGGCATTTTCAATTTGCTAATACATTAAGCCAACCTATGTCTTGATCAATCTGTATCGAACAGGGGCCGTACCATGAACGATTATTCCGGGACCGAATACGCTCAGCTGCCGACGCTGCGCGACTGTGAATTTTATCGCCTGGCAATAAGGTTGCGGTCGCGCAGTGACGGCAGCTGAACCTATTCGGTTCAGCTATAAGCGGTTCACGGTACGGCCCCAGCACACGGTAGGTGTTAATATATTTATCGAGTAATAAAATAAAACTGCTTTATAACTCGATTTGTAGCAGACTGCCTTGTAGCTCAGTTGGTAGCATGGCTGCCTTCAGAGCTGGGCGTGGGTTCGGTGTCCACCCAGGGCAAACATTTATGTGACGAACACAGATGTTTGTTCTGGGCCTGGGCGTATGTATTTACAAAAAAAATATGTATGTATATAAGTATTCTATCAGCTACCTGGTTTCTATTGTACAAGCTTTGCTCAGTTTGGGGCTAGATGGCACTGTGTGAAAAATGTCCACCGATATAAAAAAAATATGACTATCCAAACATGCAGAAGAGCAGAGTGGTAATCGTAAATTGTCTTACTCAGGGCTTCAAGTGTTCACACACTAACGCCAAACTGGCCAAAACTAACTAACTCGCCAAAACTGGCGCCAAACGACGCCACAAGCGTGAAAAACTACGCAATTCCATAATCAGTCCGTTATCATGCTCAGTAACAATACAAACGTTATTTTGTTATCACGCCTGTCTTACCCACTAACCTAGCGGGATGATAACACGCGAATATCAAGCAAAGACTGGCGTGGCGTTGATTGATGATCATTTATCAAGTAAACCAGTGAAGATTCCGAGATAACTAATCTTTAAATAAATTTCTGGTCTGGTTACGGATCACCTTGGAAGCTGGCCGAGTTAGTATTCGTGAAGTCATTAACTGCATCGTAGTTTTATCGAGAGATTTCCTGTTATTTTGCATTTTTCCGAGGCATATTTTATGGTCAGAATGAATTGTGATGTCTGTAGATAGTTCTCGTAAAGACTGGAATCCGATTTGGTCTTTACTCCATAAGAAAGATAAGAATTCATTCATCCTTTTCGGCAAGCATGTCTCGGAAAAGATTGTCTGGATGCTAATATATAGATGAAGTGATGACGTGACGAATGCAAGTGTTATAGTCACCGCGTTACCAACTGAGTCGTGCGGCCATAAATCATTCGCTATGTCTATCTCGCTCGCACTTGTGGGTCTTGCTTGTGGGTCTTGCTTGCACTTGTGGGTCACGATTTGCGGCCATGATTTATGGCCGCACGACTCAGTTGGTAGCGTGGGGACTATAGTAAAGGATAAAAGGGTTTTACAAGGCCGACCTTTACCCGGAAAAATGTGGATAACACTGTGAGCGCAGCGAATATCCAATCGCTCAAAGAATTATGTATAGAAGATTATATTGATTATGGCTAATTATTATAAGCTCATTAATTACTCTATCGAATGTCTCGCTGGACGTAAGACTAAAGTTGTACCACGATAAAAGTTAAGTTAAGACACGTTAAATTGTTGGTCCCGGTTGTTTGTTCTAGTTTCTGAAACAACAACCGTCAGCCATGTCAGAGGCCTTCGGGCGGCACATTAACTCTGACACTAGGGCTGGCCACTCAGCCTACACGAACTTACTTACTTTTAGCCAGATTAGACAAAAACACACTTTAAGCCTGAATGACTGCTATGCGAGACGGACGTAAGCAGACTGACCAAATAAGCGTGATGTCACTGCATGTTCGGAACTACTACGGCCGCAAGTTGCTCACGAGGGCTCTTCCTTAATCCATGCTTATTATAATAAATACTAATACTTTATTGCGAAAGTAACTCTTTTCCACCGGTCTGATTTCCGGGTGCGGCGCGTGGGTTTGGGCATCACGAGACAGAGTAAGGTTAGATTCGTAGAAAAAAAAAGTAACTTTTTCAAAAAACGTTCAACCGTCTTCATATTTATATGGGACCATCAAAGGAATATAGTAAGTACCCTTTCAAATAAAAAAATAATATAATTTTTAAAATCGGTGGACATACTAAAAAAAAACATACCGACGAACATAGAACCTCCTCCTTTTTTGAAGTCGGTTATAAATGGAGACAGTAGGTACAAAAACTCACGAAAACTTATGCTCCATTCATGTATTACAACCAGTGATGTGACACGTAGCTAAAAAAACACGTCATACATTCGATGAAACTTCATTTATGTACTTTAGAAATGTAATAAAACATGCGAAATGATAGTACGGTTGATTAAAATTCCGTTCGGCCTTTGCTGGCCTTGGCCATCATAATTACGTCGTACGTACATAATTTCACCATGGAAACCAACTTCGTTTTATAAACACTGTTTTAATTTTACGGCATTTAATTCAGCACGAGTTTTAAGTTCGGTATTCTCGCCATTGCTTTTATTTGATTTAATGAATATTCGGACAAAAAGATGATTTTGTTGATTGACCTACAAAATTTAAACATGGTTTAGATATAGTAGAAACAATTTAGGACAGAAGAACCATTCACCCTGAGTTTCCAAAAACTAAAGAATAAAAAAATCATTGGTTTGCACCTTTGCTCAGAGTAACATTTTGAACTTGTTAAAATTTCAGATTTTTAACAGAGAAAGAAAGGCCATGAAAAGTTTTAATATCTCTCTACTTCCTCTCAAAATAAAGTCGTAGAATTGTTAATAGCCGCTCAGAAGTAATTCAGAATGCTAGAATTACACAGCAAGATCATTACCCCTAATAGATAGAGCTGTATTGGCACTGGTCCAGAATAAGTAGCAGTGTCGCGTTCAAACGGAAAACGGGAGCTTTAGAGAAACCTAACTGCAAGGAATGTAATGCGACACAAAACAATAATAATCCACAGACTACACAATAATCATAGAGAAAACTCAAGAAAAATAAACCGCTATGCACTTAAGGGCACTCATTCCGTCTGCAGTCGTCTCGCTCGCACATTATCATATTATTGACAATATAAAATCCCTGACATAGAATTCCCGAAAAGTAATGTAACCATGTTTTGTCGTCGTTTAATTTCTTGAACATAATAGTAAAATAATCAAAATGTTAGGTTTTTGCTATTTTACTAAACCTCAGAAGGGACCATAGACTTATTTTGAAAGAAAAAAAAAGAAAGAAAATTCATTTTATTCGAGAAAAAAAAAACATATATATTACATACACATACATACATATTATACACAACACCATACATCATATCATACATATATATTTTCGTATTTGATATTATTATATTTGATATTAATTTAAACTTGATACCTCCACGCTTTCCAAAGGGAAAGGGTGTCGAGACCGACAGACAGGCAAACAGACGTACAACGAAGTGATCCTATAAGGGTTACATTTTTCCTTTTAAAATATTGAACATTTTAGGGTAAGTGCGGAACCTAAAATTACATTTTTAAAGTAAGCCCTTTAATTGTCAGATGTGCTTTAGTAGTTTGATAACAACTTCGCTAACAAACGGTACGATAAGACAACAAATACAAACGATACGTTAATAGTACAAGGTTCGCCTGTATGATAGCGCATTGCGATTCTACGCTCTTCTACAAAATCAAAAGGCTATTGTCTTCATTCTAATAGTAGGTATAGTATTAAGGCTATTCTAGGCACGGGAAGCAAAGCGTTGATCGCCCAGTTGCGAAATAAGTCGACAATGTAACCACCGACGAATAACCTTTACAATACTATAATTTTAGCTTAGAACCGAGGAAGATGGCATAGCTAGAAGCGGGCAAAGGAAAGCTGTACGTCGGCAGCCATAAAACGTCCACTGTTGGACGAAGGCCCTTAACAGAGAAGTGTTGCCATAATCCCCACGCTTGGCAGGCAGCTTGGGGATCGGAGAATGGTCACCACCGTTAGCCAAGAGGACGATGCTGCCTGTCCTCCGGTGGGTCTGGTTGCTGGTCGTTTAAGGACATACCCAGGTACCCAGGTACCTCACTCCTATGCAGAACTCGTGCGAGCGGCAACAGTATTCTGAGAGCCATAACAGATAAGTTCGACTGCCCCATCATGTTCCATCACATCAGGTTATTGCTAAAAATAATAATAATTAAGCGAGTAAAAATATGTAATTTAGTATAATTTTGTAAAATAATTTAATTAATGTAATTCAAATAATATAATAATAATTAATTAATCTCAAATATGGATCTATGTGTTAAAAATAAAATATTTTTTATTTGATATTGATTTATAAAAGTGATATAAAACAATCTGCTGCTGTATCATCGCTACAATGCGAAATCTAGGTCAAGATCCGCAGAACAACTAATTAGAAATGGTTCATTTATCAAAATTGAACCGATTTACAGAAACTAATTCACACAAACATTCAGTATCACAAGAACTTGCGTAAAGACCGATAGATATATCGCGTAGAGTAAAAAACTATTCTCTCAGCAAGCAACCCAGTAACCCACTAACAATTTATGTGGGATGAAGCATCGGGATACGAGGCTGAGTTGAATTGCAATTTGCGGGTATTCGACTTTGAAATGGAAGGGAGAAAACTAAAAATCGTTTGAGTTATTTTTAACAGTAACAAATGTGACGCATGCGATGGTTTTGTCACCAGCCTACATAATACAGATAGCAGAATCGATGTCTAGGAAAACGCGGCCGATTTTTCTTGTAATAGATTTCAGCGCGTGTGCATTTGTGCAATACAAAATGCTGTGTTGCCTATTCTGCAAGGCATGAATGACCGCGTAACTAAGGTAAATATAAAGGTAAGTGAGCGTGCATTATTCTTGTCAATGACTGCAAAATATCTAATGATCACAAAGGGCTGTATTTTTAACTCTTACGATTGATCATTTTGTAAATTTCGGTAACCGTCAAGAAAAATATAGATTCACTTAGCTTATTCTTACCTCACTTGCGAGGCGTTCTCTGATTGAGCTTAATTTTTTAATGAGACGAACAGGACGTTCTCGTAATGGTATAAGATAACGCCTGCCTATGTTCCCCGGGTTACAGTACCCAGAACCTTGAGTGTCAAAACGAAGTCCAGGGTCTACACGAGTCTCATTAGCCCTTTAAATTGGGAAGCTACCTTTAAACCGAAATACATCATCATCATCATCATCAGCCCGGAGACGTCCACTGCAGAATGAAGGCCACCCTGTACGACAATCTGCCATTTGCATCCACCGGTTGCCCGCGACTTTTACAAAGTCGTCGGTCCACCTAGTGGGAGGCCTTCCTACGCTGCGTCTTCCGGTTCGCATTCGCCACTCAAAAACCTTTCTTCCCCATCGGTTGTCTGTTCTTCGAGCGATGTGGCCTGCCCGTTGCCATTTCAACTTGCAAACCTTGCGAGCTAAGTCGGTAACTTTGGTTCTTTGGCGAACCGAAATACAATAATGTTGAAATACTATTTGGTGACAAATATTCGATACTGTGTTGGTATTTCCTGGGACCTGCGACCAAGGCCGCAATCTAGATGCCACCGATTATTTTCATCGCAAAATTCCACAGATGTCAGTGATAGTGATAGAGAACGGCCTATAATTAGATAGTACTAATTATTAATTAATATTTTTCTGTAAGTTTGGACATAAAGATATGTTTCATGACATTACGGCTTATTTGACCACACCCTGCCTGATGATAAGCTACGATATGGTGTAGGATGAAGCACGCTTACATAGAAGGAACCTGTTCACTCTGGATAGTAAATAGACTGATATTGGCTTATGATGATAATGTTTAGTTTACGGTTGCCTGTAAAAAGGGAAAAGATAGAGACATGGTGCTTGAAGTGGTGCAGTTTTCTGCTATAAAAATATATAACCATAAAAGTCCTTGCTATAAAAATGTTATCTTGTTCCGATACCAAATATTATACAATTTACTAGCTTTGGAGGCGCCGTGTCTTATCTGTCTGACGTCATGAAAGCTATCTACGTGGTTAGTAGAATCTATGCTAGATAAAATAATATGATAAAAGAAATATACAAGATGGATGGTGAAACTCTGAAACTCAGGTATGTCTGAAACGTCTCACGAATGTCATGTCTTAGTTAAAGCTCTGTCGTGCCCATGGCTGGCTCTTTCTTACAGATACATTGTGCGAAAGGGACATTTTGCGAAAGGGATATTGTGCGAAAGGGACATTTTAGGAAAGGGACATTCTGCGACGGAGCCATATAAAATAACTGTCTGTGAATCCCTACTATGAACTTATGTTGCATCGAGATATCGTACAACTACGATTTAAGTTATGCGCCTCGGTAACTATATCTATCGTTGTCTATTACTTCTTTGTCTCTCGAGATAAGAGATATCTCGAAACACGAGAATTTCCAGACCGCAATTTTTTTTATTATAATACTGTAACGTAACAAATTTATTGAAATATGTTGATTTGACGAAGACGAATGAACAATTTTTTTTTAAATCTGCAATTGAAATAATCCGCTTAAAAAAACATCAAATCAACTTTTTACAAACTTTTTTTACAGGATATTAAATTTAATCACAGAACTGTAAGAACAACCGTGACAGTATTTCTATACTTAGTAAATATGTTGGTGAATTGCAGCTGGAAAGCGTCCGTTGTTGATAGATCTATATACCCATCAATGACATTTAAAAGCAATATCTGTGGTCTCTCGGTGCTTGAAAATATATTGAAATCAGCAATACTTACGCTGGTGACATTTCCATGTCAGACTCGTCTGAAACCCCTTCGATGTCGTCGAAGTTGTCTATGACGCGACCGGAGACTTCCAGCCGCCTGAGCGAGCGGCCACTAGAAGCCACGTGTCTGGCGATCTGTCTGATCAGTCTCCTGGGCAGAGGAAGGGATGCTCGTGCGCCTCTCGCCGGGGATCCACCGCGCTCTCCGCGCATTGGCGCCATCTGTTGCCCAAAAATCACATTTTACTTCAGTACCGTCTTTACCATAGTAGCCCCGACTTCACGGTGGCCGCGAAACGCAGCGCCGATACAACGCTTGCACTTTTTTCCCTATTTTTAGGTAAACACCCACAAAGAACAGAAAAAATATTAAAGCTTGGTGGTCGCAGAATGATCACCACCATTAAAGAGGATGCTGCTGCCCGTCCTCCGGTGGTTCTGGGTGCAGTTTTAGGACATACCCAAGTCTCAGTATTATGGAAGTATAACAGGAACTTTACGACCATTTTCAACACTATACAGTTGTTTAAAAATGTTCATAATTATGGGAAATGTATCGCCATATTTATTTTATCCCAAAGCGCCGCAAAAACATTATTCAGATAAGTATCATTTATACACGTAGGTACGTATTTATTTGTTGTAAAACGTCGGACCGGTGACTGGGTTATATCAGCAGATATAATACCACAGTCACCGCTTGTGGTTTTCGTTAGATAGGTAGAATAATTTCAAAATAATGTTTTCAGCGTGCTAAAACATCACAAGCAAACAACAACATCATCTCTTACAATCACTGGGTTTTCAATAGATGTTTACTTAATTTGAATTGCTTTGTAAGTTTAAATTTTAAATGCGTTTGACTAACGATTATTAACTCTAGGGTTCTATACCGATTTTTTGACGAGTTACTTATAGCTTTTGTAAGACACAATGTTTCAAAATGTTACAGTTACAACCCCGCCACTCTTACATCTAAACTAAAAAAAAAAACTAAAATGCGTTGTAAGGTTTTATAGGCTGTAGTCAAACATCTAGGACATCTAGGGTATAAACTATCAAAAAAAGTTCACACTCTAGAGTCTAGAAGGTCAAAATCAACTAAACTGTTACGATTTTCCCCCTTTATATTATAAATAAAAACATAACAATAATACATTTTCGTCATCCTATATTTTTTCCTGTACATACATAAACTCTTATGTGCAGGTTGCAGACCAATTGATCAAACAAACAACGCCACGAGAATTCACTTTGTTCTGAATAAAATATAATATAATACGCTTTAAAAAAAAAAACTACAACTTCGAATACCTGGATGACATCTTCATATTCTTTAGTAATTTTGATTTAAAAACCTAACTGCTGAACCGATTTCGATAAAATTTATATGGGACCACCTCTGAAGTAGTACCTACCAAACAAAAAATAATCATCAAAATCAGTTCATTATTGGCGGAGTAATCGCGTAAAAAAACAAAAAAAAAAAAACCATACAATTGAATTGAGAACCTCCATTTTTGAAGTCGGTTGATAAAATTAATAAATACACGTGGGCTTCTGCATGAATTATGGCGTCTAAAGCCGGTTTTTAACAAAACAACAATTCGCCAAATAACTTGTAGATCTGAGGAGGAGCCACTATAGCAGTTTTCTCAATTGAAACTATTACGACTGCGTGTGGAACATTTAATTCTCCCATCTGGCCAACCAGTAAATAAGTTGGTTCGTGAATCGAGTCATCTCCAAAGTCTCCATTAAATACCTAAAGCGGAACTACAGCGTCTATTAAAACGTTTTCACGGCCCGTTTGTTTGTTTATAGACTAGAGGCTGCGCTGATTGCTCCGGGACAAGTGCGTATTTTTAATTGTCTTAGAGCAAGGCTGCTCAACCGTTTTGTAGGTGGGCCAGAAATTTCGGTTTCATTTTATCTGACGCGACTGGCCACTAACTTTTTTTGAAGCATCATTTCATTGTCATATAGATCATATTATTATTATTATTTAAGGTTCATGTTGTGCACTCATTGTATTATAATATCATGGGCCCGGTTGTAAGTCCCACAAAAATAGCTGTCAGGCCATGTCAGAGGCCTTTAGGCGAAAACTAACAGAGACACTGGGGCTACACAATCAGCCGAAATGAACTCACTTTTACAATGTTATTTGACCAGCAATAAGAATACTTGCTTGAACCTTGTACCATGGACATATTAATTGTGCACACTTTTTAAGAAATAGTATAAATCTTTAGTTCCACAGTTCCATTTAGTCACGACCGCCAAAGAGACATAAGGAAAGATTTTTGTGGGTTTTATAGATTGGTTTTATGGAAAGATTTTTGCAGCGGGCCTCCGGTTTTGCAGCCTTGTCTTACAGCGTCGTGCTGCGCTGTAGCCGCCTTCATTTGAATAATGGGGTATTAAGTGACGTTCCAATATAATGATGACTAAAAGCCGCCTACGTACCATGAGGTAGGTTCATCACATGACGTAAACCGTAGTCGTATTCAGGACAGGATAACCCGTATTGCATTACGCAATTCCTATGTATATTTCCAACTCACGGTACTCAAACACTAGCCCGTATATCAACAAATCGCGTAAACCGAGTTAGCGTTAAAAATAAAGTGTTACGTATTATATAACAGCCGAGAGAAAAAAATGTGGAAAGAAAACATTTCTTTTATCTTCGATTTAATTTATCGCTTTGTGGAGTTAGTGACACAATCGCATAATATTGGGCGACCTTGGCATAGTGGCAGCCACAGAATATGTGATAGTAGGTGCTAAATGTGTGTAAAGCGTGCGGTACGTGGCGTCGCGTCGCAAGGCGTCAGCGTGGCATCGCTTCTACGCACCGCGCCGCGTGACAAACAAAAAAGGTTACCTAACAACTAAAGCATGCTCCAAGCTACTGAGATATTTGTTTACACTGCCCTATTGCGGGTGTGGACGGCGCAATTTAAACCTGTACCATAGCTATCATACTAATATCACAAATGCGCAAATTTATGTTCCTGTGCACGATACTGCTAAACCCATCGTGATAGAATTTGGCGAGTGGGTAGTGTATATTTTGTGAACTACTACGATAGGACACATTACTTAATATTTAAGCATTATTTTATTATATTATTGCTTGTTAATGCTTTTCAACATAACAATAATAATTAGTATCTATGTAGCTATACTCTAGTGAAAATTGATAGCATGATGGCAAAGATGAATCAGATTCTAGACGTGGGATGCAGCTTGTAATACATTTTCAGATTATATTTTTTTATAAATGGAAATGTGAAACTTTCACATTGAAAGTGATAAATATTTACTTTGGTTGCTTCCTACAAATTTAAAGGCAGTAGTGAATCTAATAATATTAAAACCACTATAGTCAAATAAGACTGTTTAGCACAGCATTAGATAGGAAAGCCAATAAACACATAATTCAATTATCTTAACGTATAGAACTAGAACATATTTTTCTTAGAAACACAACTGGTTTTAAAGCAATTAAAATGCTGCATGCATTTAAATATGCTCCATGCATTTACATAGTAAAGTTACATGCAAATGTCAGTTTTATTGGACAGAATTTGTAATCAAAATGGAAAGACATCATTTATCACACTGCAATCTTTCATTGCCTCTCTCTCTCTTTATGTATTTTATATAATGTTTTAGTGTGAATCTTATTATGGACTAAGTCTGAAATTAAATCATTTGAATTTGAATTTTTAATTTAGTAAAGCTAAAAAAAAAAAAACTTCGTCGTAAGTAACTTCTAATTAGACAGGCAGTGCTATAAAATGTCCAAACTAAAATGTAAATATCTGGGTGTTCAGTGAGAACTGTAATATCTCAAATCCTATAGGATCTGGATTGATTTTCCTCAAAAATTGTATTGAAATACTTAAATGTATTATTTTATGGCTTCTGCCCCATTTCTAACTTTGCTAGGAACAGTGAAAGAAGTCAATGAAAGAGGACCGAAAAGAAAAATAATTGTAGTTGATAATAGACTGACCAGAAGAATAAAAAGCTATAAAAAATATATTATTGCATATTAAAAAGCATGATCTACTAAATGGGTAAAAATACTAATATAATAGTGGTATAATAACAGCAATGTATTACCTGTGGAATTACCATAGACAATAAAGAAACCAAGCCTATAATTATTTAGTTTGAGGAAATATGGTGATTTCATTATGCTACTAAAATACCTATAGTTATTGTTTGTTTTCAACCAAACACAGGAAGGTATGTGTAAAAAATCATGAGTTGCCCTTAGATGCTTAGCCAAGGTTTTAAAGACTTTTTATAGAGGTTTTAGGAAAAAATGTTGTTAAAGTAATAGCAGAATAAAATATTGTTAAACTGAATGGGTGATCCATTAATTATCAAATCGGCTTTGAGATAACAGGTTAACTCTCTTTATAATGTCATTTATACTTGTGTTATTATGGAGTAGCCTTGGTCCTTGGGTAGTCCTTGTTGTAGATTAAAGTAATTTTAAATGCTTAGTTTTTTTTAAATATTAAGTACTTATTAAAATATGATGAAACAATCCAAGGATTCTGCACTCATTTTTTACTAATGGAGGAATATGTTTTAAACTCAAAACGGCCCAGCTTGCTTTTTGATATGGATTATGAATTAAAAGGCATGTAGACATCTCAGAATGCTATGTAGGTAACTTATCAGTATAGCAAAGATTATAAAGGCCTGGATCAATATATTTTTACAAAAATTTGAGAAGCCTTTTAGATCTTTTCCTTGTTATTCAATTGCTTCATAAGATAGTCAGGGAGCTAATGTTTCTAAAGCCTGATCGCAAAAAAAACGAATGTGAAAGAAATGAAACCACCGCTACAGTTTTTTGGCTCCCAGCAAAGTTCAGTAACTAGAGCATTGTCTCTGGGTGACAATTAAATTTAGAAATCTTACAGGAAGTGTGAACTGAAATGTAGGTCACACAAAGGTGTATGGGCTATAATTAGCACACCTTTTTCTAGGCTCTAACTGTTATATTTCAGTGCATTTCACTTTTAGCACAAGTATACAAGTCTCAAACGTCAAACAGGAAAAAAAAATACTCACAATGTTTATCAGGCCAAAGTATCACCAACTCACAAACTCCTCTAGGTGTAAATAGGTAATTATGTTATGGCTAATAGACGCCCTAGCAACGTAAGCAGCGCAAATAAGGTGCACGCGAGCATATGATGTAACGAGCCGTAATTTGGTAGGTACCATGTGTTTTTGTATTCATTGGGTCAGCAGCGGTATCAACAACGTGTTGCTAGGAAACTGGTGGTGTGCGGTGCGGTCGGGGCGGAGGCGAGGCAACCGCGTGCGCCGTAGCGTCATGGATGCGCGTTCGACGTGCCTCCGACGTGGACCGCCGCGTGCACGATGCACGTGCACACGCGCACTCCCAAGGGCCATTACATAACGACAGGGACGCTCCGCGATGCCATACCGAGGGAACCATACACATACTCCAACACCCGTTCCATATTTAGAAGGAGCGCCGTCGAATGCGTCTCGACGATGTTCATACCTACGTCTAGACACATTATTAGACCCGCATGTAAACGATACCGCTACACCCGGTATTGTAACATCATCCCGGAACTATGTTACTCCCCGGACACGCGAATATCAAAGTACGAAATTGAAAATGCGTAATAAATCGAAATAAAAACATAATGAAACCATGCAATCTATCTACTCCAATTACATGGATGATGATAGAATTTGTAAGAATATGGAGAAACTGCCTAACTGAGCAAACATACTCACGTTTTAGTTTAATTAGGTTGTTGTTAGACGCACTTTAGAAATTATAACAATAAATAAACAGCATTCCGCGACATCCGTACTTGCAATCACAAATCAAAAACTCAACAAACAACACCTTCTTCACAATTATCCAAACCATAAACTATAGAGCAACCTACATAAATAAACATATGATTTAATATCTTTGGTCGATTTCCGCTTCCGTGATTGATGTTGACGTTCCAAACTATTCGATTAATCGACTATTATAGTAGTATTCAATAGAAAGTGCACAGCCCTAATTCATAATTTTTTTTTTTCTAAGTTATTGGCATTCCACGTTGTGCATTCTGCCAGAGTAATTTTTAAAATTTTCAAGTTTTTAAATTAAAATCTAGTCAAATATATCATGAAATCACAGTTATTCACACAAAATTAGTCATAGTCGAGTCCAAGTCATGCCCTAGTAAAGTTGTGGCGACTTTACTATGAGCTTCTACGGAGTTTTGTAAACAACATGAAAAGATATGTTTCACCTTATTATATCACTTGCCCACACTCGTGCATGTAATTCAATACTCAATGAATAAAACACTACCATTTTAAATCATTAATTCGTAAAAAAACACAATTTTAAGAAAATAATAGAATGCAACGACATAATTTTTCCGTGTTCCCGCCAAACCTCAATAAATACTGTCTCAGACTTCGGTCTCAGACAGACACAGCCTACGCATGAGACATGTGCTGTGCTGTGGTCTCATGTGGTCTCGACGTGTATACCAATGGAGAAGCCTATGGTGATAAGCTGCCTAAGTACCTACATCGTTTCCTGACAATATTTGCGGGGGACGAGATAAGTACGCATGGCATACTTACTTTCAAGCAATTTTTTACCGTACTAAAACAAATCCCTGTTCGTATGAACGCACACTAAAACACACAAAGGGTATATGGTCCCTGAATACTTTTTACCCGATGGGTATGTCTAGGCTTGCCAGCTACATTACTACATTATTTATTAAATTCTCGAAGGCTGTGGTGGTAGCGGTTGGATATCTGAAGCGAACCCCGCCCAAAATGGGCGGATAAATAAAAAAATGAAGCGAATCCCTGACGAGAAATAGGAAGGAACCTAGGAAGTAGAGCTTTTGTTTTTCTGTGCAGTGTGCGGGTAACAGCCGACTACGCCGCCATGACAATGGTTACGTGAGTATGTGACATTTTGGCCTATACAAGAAAGCTAGTAAATTTCTCTGCAAGAAAGTATGGGAAAGTACACCACTAGGCCAACTGCATATGGTAATATTGGGCGATAACCTGACAGGAAAAAAAACTCATTTTATATGGGGCTTCCTAGACGCATCTGCTGTCATTATCAAGTTTATTATTTTATTTTAGTGCCACCGATCAAAACTAATGATGCTGTTTTTGACTGGCAATTAAAAGCCGTATCTGCAGGCTAATCATGTAACTGTTCGGGATCGCGATTCGGATCGCGATTTGTCATAAATGTCACTTGTCACTGTCACGCCAAAACTCATTTTGACCCTGCAGGGCAGGACGAAACGCCAAAAGACCGTCGGATTTGCCTATCGTAATTAGGAAATCAATGCATTCGTTCGATAACGCTAACGAGAGAAATCCCTCCGTGATACCGTGAAGCTGTGACAGTGACAAGTGACATTTATGACAAATCGCGATCTCAAACAGTTACATGCAGAGAAATTTATAAAATTTCTCTGGTTACATGATTAGCCTGCAGCGCCGTCTATCGAGTTGAAGAAAACTACTTTTGTTTTAAATTGCCTGCCAGACAATCGCCCTTTGCATCCAGCGAGTGCCCTCACCACTGCTAACGTGCAAGACCATGGCGGGCTGTCTCTACAAGTACATACAGCAGGCTAGGTCGTGAATAACGTGGACGTACAGCAGAGCGATCGGGCGTCGTGCATGCTTGATCGTTTATCTTGCTGTACAACAGATGCATAATTTTTTTTTATAATGGCTTCTGCTCCATTTATACTTCCTACTTTATTTCCTCTCTTCTGCTCCTGCTGCAGACAAATTTAAGTTAGGGGAGAGCTCCCTGTTTAAAATTTTTCAGTTTTGGCATTATAAATAAATAAAACACGTGCGCTCATATTAACTCGTTCGACTACACTCAGCTGCTGGATGCGCGCACGATGGTGTGTAAGCTACGTCCAGCACAGCGGCCTTGTCGGGCTGTACAGCAGACTGGATCGTAAATACGGTGCTTAAACCAATGGGCTAAGCTCTTGGTCCAGCAGTTACTCATCATTTTGCCGGCGCTGGTATTGTAACTTCATCCAGCATGAAACATCAAAGTCTAATCTTAACCTAACCAAGTTATTAGCAATAGGAACACTTCTTACGTATTATTTAATTTTTCTATGGCAGCACTGTCAAACCAGAGAGACGCGAGTAACCAAAAAGAAGAAAACACGTTAACTTGACGTGGACTAAAGTTGCTGGTTTATCTTCCTCAAAGAAAGTTGCTGAAAAAATATTTATTCGGCATAGTTTCCGAGGAGAAATAACTAAAAAAAAATTCCTAAATGTTAGTTGTATGAAAGAGAATGGCTATATGTACCGTAAGTGCATACTTTCTGTGTAATATCGAGTTGAAAGGCTACCCATTTTTCGGAATCATTAGCTGATGTGTTCTTGCTCTAGACTGATCTCGGTTTTTCGTGATTATTTTTCAGAAAATGTACGGCATACTGAGTGTAGTCTTGTTGTCTCTGATGTGGAGTCAGCATGCGGAGGCTGCAGCTGTGATATCAGTGGACTTGGGTTCAGAATGGATGAAAATCGGCATCGTGTCACCGGGGGTGCCTATGGAAATCGTGTTGAACAAGGAATCTAAGCGGAAGACGCCGGCTGTTGTTGCAATCAGAGATGGCGTGAGAACATTCGGAGAGGACGCTGTCGGCGTGGGTGTCAGGTTTCCTAAGAATGCATACAAATACCTACTGGACCTTCTAGGAAAACCATATGATCATCCAATGGTGCAAGCTTACAGGTTAGTGATGCCACTTAGACCAATTTTCTGCATGAAACAAGTGATGAAATTATTGCTTGAAAATTCAAATCAATATTTTACCTATTTTACCTATGTAATTACAATCATATCATATTTTAGAGAGGTCATTGCTCCTTTCATAATTATTGTCTGATGATAAAATAGAGATTATTAAAATTATACAAAACATATATAATAATAAAATGTATTTGTTCAGTTTATCGGTAACAATTCTTAACACAATGTGTTTCAGTATTTTTTTTACACATTTAAAGCCAGTATGTGCTCCTGTGGCTAACTAGGATAACTGCCACTTCTCCATGTTGTTACCCTCAACTAACATACAAATTATGTGTTAATCCAGAGTGTAAACTGCCTTCCACTTCATTCAGCTGTTTCATCTGTCATGATTATTAAACTGTTTGCATGGATGTTACAAATGATAAGATGGGAAGACGAACTCGAACTCACAGTGGGTGAGACAAAAATACAGATAACAGTGGAAATTGGTAGAGGAGGCCTTTGCCAGGATGCAAACTGAACTCGGAGACACTATAAAATTAAACAATAAATTGAAACGAGTTCAGGATAAAATTACTATTATTATTATAGGCTTATTATTATTATATGTGCAAAGAGATTAATACGACTAGACAAGTAACTATTTTCATTCAGTTGTATGATAAAAGTACATGATTTAATTATGAATTACAGGGAGCGGTTCCCATATTATGAGATAGTTCCAACGGACCGGGACACAATAGAGTTTATTCATGATGAGAATACAAGATACACCCCGGAGGAGCTTGTAGCTCAGTTGTTCGGCAAGGCTAAGGAGTTTGCAGACATGACGCATGGTAAGTTTTGTTTTTGGGTATATAATTTCTAATTTCATAATAAAAGCGTTGTAAGTACTTAGCAATGGAGCCACATTATTATTTCGTGCCCATTGCCGTAGAGGCTATGTTGTGGGCTACATGTTGTGTGCGATATTTTTTTTAGCTTATATAAGAGGCCTTTGTGCTATACTTTGTCAAAAGCTTGCTGAACGTATTCCCTGCCCTCTAAAGTTTTACGTATTTTGTGAACTACTCTGTGTACTTGCTCAATAGTGCAATGGCAGTGTCTAAAACCAAACTGATGGTCTGGGATTAGTTTTTCTTCTGCAATTACTTTATTGAGTCGATGAAGGAGTATCTTCTCAAACACCTTAGACATTACTGGCAGCAAGCTAATTGGCCTGTATGATGATATCATCTGTAATGGTTTGTCTGGTTTTAATATCATTACTACATCTGAGTATTTCCAGATACTCGGGTAATGTCCGAGTCTTAATATTGCATTAAAGAGAGAAATCATGAGCACTATAGCCTTTAGGTAGGTTACTTAGGATCTCAGCTGTAATTAAGTCAAATCCAGGAACCTTGTTCCGGTCTAGATATTTTATAGTTTTCCATACTTCTCTAGGGGTGCAGTTATTGGTAGGCTGAGCTGTAGGTCACTCTGCAGGTAGTCATCAACTTCTTTTTCCCATTCTGGGTCATCATACTGGTGGGGGGTGAACACTTCTTTCAGGAATACTCCAAAAGGCTGTGCTTTCTATTGGTCTGTTATGGCCCAGTGAGTGTCGCTAAGTTTGATTGGAAATGGAATTTGTTGTGGTTTTCTTGCAGACCGGACAGATCTTTTTTGTCGGTGACATTTGTTGGAAAGTTTCGTTTTCTATTTCTAGTAGGAATGTTTTTAGTTCTCTTTCTGCTTTCTCATACTTGACCTTATCTGAAAACTGATTAATGTACAATATTAATCTACCTGGCATGACCTCTCGTTGTGATATTGATTATTTTAAGCAGGGAGCTAAAAATAGCATTGAGTTTGTCTTCAAATAAACTTTGAAGGATTTTTCCAAACATTTTCCTGCAAGTCTTTTTTCTTGGAAGGGGCTTATTTATATTTTGAAGCATTTATAAGAATTTAGTTTTATGGCCCGACACCATTGAGCTAATATCTATAGAGTCACAATCGTGCAAAAAAAATGTCCGAGTCAAAACTCAACGCACGCTGTGCAGTGCGCCGACTTTTTGACCGACTTGAACTACAATAAGACACAAGCGCTCAAGCATACATTGAACACTATACAAGCGACATAATGTCTAAATTCGAACAATTGTGAACTATATAATGCATGTAGGTATGTACAACGACAGTCGGACGTTTTTTGACTGTTTTCACTTAGAGATTATGACTCTTTAGATATTAGCCTTGAAACGTTATTGTAAACTTAAGTGAAAGCTAGAAAGTAATCTGCTTTGTGTTGACCTACTTGCCTATCTGATATAATCAATCTGACCATGCTTAACACAGTTTTCGATTTTCTCTTTAAATGAAACCCTCCTTATTTATTTAAATTAATTTATTGATATACAGTATCCTCTACGTGGACTTTATTTTATCACCACATTTAAGAAAACTACTTTAAATCTGTGTATTCCTTTTTGATGTCTAAATACTGCAAATAGAAGTATCACTGAGGCAAGTGGGCGTACTGTAGGTCTGATTGTGATAGTGCCATCCCACTCTGCATTCTTACATTGTATATTTAATTAGTCAAAACACTTATATGATAGGGTTGAGAAGAAAGACATGATATTACTATTACAATTACAATGAGAACCACAGGCATAAATCCATAATAAGAAATCAGTTCATATAGGTCGCGTCATGTAAAAAAAACGCTGGCGGTTAAGCTGCGCAGTAGGCGATTTATCGGTCTATTTGGTGGTATGAGGCGCGGTATGAGTAAATCACAGAGTAATAGAAGCAGAGACCCGATCAAAGGATTTTTCTATAGAAAGACGCGTGATCGTGCGGAGAGGTGTAGGGCTCGCGGGAGGGGCGCTGGAGTCCGCACATGGAGCTACCATCTAGCGGAATTCAGAATAAGTTTTTGAGAAGTGCTTTATCGAAAAAAGTGGAGAACTCTTATAAACACCAGGTTTCTTACTCTCTCGTCAGATGTCGCTTTCGTAAATTCTAAAGACAAAGGTTTTAACTAGAACCACTAGTTTAAAAGCCGGAATAAACCAAAAACACATTATATAAAAATAATAAATTTAAGCAAGAATAGTTCATGTAATTTAAAAAGTGCTCTGAAACGTATTTTTTTATGGTTAACGTTAAATAAAGTGGCGCCATCTCTAGAACTAGTTAAAAACACCAAGAAACATTACATATTTTCTAAAACGAACCTTAGAAAATACAAATAAAATTACTTACGAATGAAATGAGACGCCATTCATGTCATCAGAATGTTTGCCGCGATAGTTTTTACATGAAGAAACACAGCAACTCATTTTATATTCACTTTTACTAAGTAAAAACACTAACGGTCTTATGCATGAAAATTGCTTAAACAGTTTCATAACAGCTTTATAGTTATTACGCGTTTTAAACTCATTATAGCCTATTAAGCTGATAAAATGTGTTGGTATGCATAAACCTATTATAACCATATTTTAACTAATAAACCATAGACAAACATAATAAACAGATCGATGTTGCCATTCCCCTGAAATAGAAGAATGAATTAGCTTTACACTTGCTATTCACTACCAAATCTTGATAAAACCACTCATAATTCAATATGAAGCACATAATAATCTGTGGAGTTTGACATTTCATGACATCGACAATCGCAAAATTATGACAGCCTAAGTCATATTACGATTATTATGTATTTGTTTATTTGGCACGGGATTTCAAGTAAATTTTGTTTTCTGTTTTATTTTTACGAAAAAAGTAATAGCAGAAAAATAAAACAAACGCCAGCGGGGCTAAAATTGGCTAGAAGAAGACAAGGTAATTAGGTAATGGTTGTAGTTTCGGGGCGGGCCGGGTGAAGGTTGGAGCTATGCTCAGAGTTACTTTGCGCGATAGAATCCGGAACGAGGATATTCGCCAAACAACGAAAAACTGACAACCAATGGGGAAGAAAGGTTCTTGCGTGGCGACCGCGAACCGTCCTACGCAGCGTAGGAAGGCCTCGCACTAGGTGGACTGACGACATTGTAAAAGTCGCGGGCAACCGGTGGATGCAAATGGCAGGTTGTCGTACACTGTGGCGGTCTAAGGGGGAAGGTCTTCGTTCAGCAGTGGACGTCTCCAGGCTGATGATGAGGGTTGAAACTATTGTTCATGAGAATGATTATTGTTATATTTTCTGTAAAATTTCTTGTTTATCATGTAATGTTTATTCTTATTTTCATGCCAGTGCCCCTACATATGTAAATTCAGAAGCAAATGAATATTTCTATAGGCAGCCATGCTATTATAATCATGGCCAGATACAGTTTATCAAAAAGTACCTAATGTGATAGCAGTAGGAAACCATTGTCGATCCTGTGAAAGTCTCGTCAATTGCTTCCCGGTATAACATAAGCCTCTCCCATAGAGGGGGTAAATGCTATTTTCCCCACGCTTGGCAGGCGGCTTGGGGATCACAGTTCTTCCACCGTGTACCTTAGGGGCGCTGCTGCCTGTCCTCTGGTGGTCACAGTTTTAGGACATATCCAGTCCTACAATATGACAATGTGTAGCTATGGATTACATTAGGTCTTATAATATCTTAAGTTAGATAACATTATTATTGTAATTTTTTAGATAATGTTGTAGGAGCTAATAAAACAAAAAACATTGATAGCTGAATTTTATCACAAAATTATTGTTTTGATTTTATAATATATATTTACCTTATTTTCTTTTAGAACCCACCAGTAGCAGATGTGATAGAAACCACCACATAGAAGATCCAGACATGGCTGGGTCATCAAAGTTGTTCATAACTACCGCAGATGACTTTGAGTGGTTCATCAGTAATAAACCACAAAGATGTGCCCGTGGTTTCAGCCTCCCCAGGAGATTTATAATAGAATAGAATATCTTTATTATTAAATGTACTTGAAATTATTAAATGTTGCATCCTTTAATAAAAACACAATATACTTTACATGAAGCTTTAATCAGTGTGTACACCTTATATAACATCAGTCATATCATCATAGGTACTTTAATAAAATACTCAGGTTCGTTTGTTTGAAGCAACAATAAGCAACAAAAACAAAAATAATACAATAAATAAGTAAGTATGTACTTGTACATTATATAATATTAATAAGTTACTAATAACCTGTAATAAGCTTAGTCAAATATATATTATTATTATTCAAACTTACAACAAAGAGCAAGCCATAATATTATGCTAGTACCTTTAAGTAAGTTGCGAAACAGTGGCAATGTTGAAAGTATTTTTTTTGTGTTCAACTGCAATGAGTCTTCAGACTATGGGCAGGTTCGTTGTAGTATTTTGGTTGTCGTGTAGGAGAAATGATCCAGTGAGCATTTCTTCTTATCTTTATGCATCATTTCCATCCAATTCCATGATGTGTTGTCTACGTAGCCTCTTTTGATAGCTGATGATAGTAAGCTGTGTCGCTAGCGGGTTTGGATGCATGGTCAGTCGCTTTTTGTATTTAGTTGAAAAGAATTTTATTTCATCCCTGACTGTGTTCATTGTCAATCCTTTATGCAGCTCTGTAGTCTTCAGGAACCATGGAGCATTAGATAGGTTTCTAAGAATGTAATTCTGTGCTCTTTGTATGATAGAGGTGTTTGAGTTGCAGGCAGATCCCCATAGTTTAATGCCATATGTCCAAATATTGTCTTGTATATCAGAAGTTTTTTGTCAATAGATAGTTATGAGTTCCTGCCTAGTAGCCAGTAGAGCCCTTTGTATTTTAGGTGAGTTGTTCTCTCTTTGCTGTGATGTGTTTTTTCCATGTCAGCCGGCGATCCAGGTGCATACCCAGGTACTCTACCGTGTTGCTGTGAGGTAATATGTTATTTCCTAGATGCACAGGTGGACATGTTTCCCTTTTGAGTGCAAAAGTCATTTTATTTAATAGTTGACACTCATCTTGCTCGCTTTCATGCTTCCTTCCAATTCTTATTTAATGTAGGGGAGATAAGTCCTGCTCTGACGTTCCGCTTGGTATGTATTGTGCATTTCCCCAGCCAGCACCAACCAACCTCCTTGAAGTACCCGAGCAAGGCTCTGGGCCGCTGGCATAGTAGCTCCAGTGGGTTAGATCGAAGTGTATATGATGATGATGAAAAGCGGTCAAGCTGCTGAGATAAAGCTGCCTTTTGCAATCCGGTATAGCGATTCTCATTCTTTAGTTCTGACACTTTGCACTTGCTTTGCACTACAACAGCACATATATATTTACATACATTTACACTACGGCCACAGCATAACGAACTGCCCGTGGCTCCGAGTTTGTATAAATGAATGTTTTGTCCATAAATCGACTTGGTTGGCGAGATTGCTGCGGCGTATTTTAAACCGAATTCATCCGTTATCAAATTGGTTACATGTATTGTAGTTTGCTGAAGCGTATCGGAGAAAAATCTGTGCTTTATGATTAAAGCAAACCACTTAATTCTTCCTAACGAATAAAATTCAGAGGAAAGGTACCGAAAACTTCACTTTTCTATTCACACTAATTGATTTACACGTTCAAAACAGCTGATCGTATTGTCGCCATATTGTTTCATAAACCACAGTTCGAATAATAGTTTCTATGGTTATAGTAGGGTCCTGGCCATTTTAAAGTTATGAAAGGTTTGTAACACTGTTTAGCTTATAAAGCCGTTATTAAGCGTTCATGCATACGAAAAAATGGACTTCCTGCTATAAAGGGTTTATAACAGGTTTAAAACGTTTGATAACTTTTCATGCATAAGACCGTAAAAGTCGTACGTGTGTTTTGTAAGCCCGAATGACTGTTACGCGAGGCGAACGCTAGCAGACTGACCAAATAAGTGTGACGTCACACAATCCGTCTACAAATCCACAGGTTCGGCCGCAAGTTCCTCATCACAACTCCCTATCCTCCATGGAGTAAATAACCAATATACGAAGCTGCAAGCAAAAGGCTAATTAATAATTATTTAAAACAATAGGCCTAGTACTTTTGTGCGCAAGTGTACACATGCGCAAACACACCCCCTCTACTTTCTTCCAGCGTTCTTTTTACGTGACGCGACCTATACCAACATGGACAGCCTATTTATTATTTATGCAATAGGGATAAAGTTCAAATTGCTTTGTAAGCACTCTATCAGCAGTTTGTAACAAATTTTCATGGCATGGCATTTAAATTTTTGATACTACATAATATACTTTCATCCTATTCAAGTATTCATAATGTAAGCAATAAATTATATTTAATAATGTAAATGTTTAATTATACAATATTTCTATTGAACAGGTCAGCCAATCACAGAGGTGGTGATCACAGTGCCCGGTTACTTCAATCAAGCAGAGAGGCGAGCACTGAAAGAAGCGGCGGCTCTTGCAGGCCTGAATGTACTCCAACTGATTAACGATTACACCGGAATCGCTATCAACTATGGCATATTCAGGAGGAAGGTGAGGACTACAAACATTTGTTCGAGCCTTGTAATTTAAACACTTATGATTAAAAAAAAACAGAGCCAGCAATTAGTTCACCAGACAATAGGCAGTTAGTTGCTATGCTCGCTTAGGTGAGGGGCTACTATTCCAGCGGCCCAGAGTCTCGCTCCGTTACTTCAAATAGCTGGGTTGGCTCGAGTAGACGCTGGCGGGGGAAATGCACAATACACCCCCAAGCGGGACGTCAGTGCAGGACTTATCGCCCCCACTTTGAATAAGTGGGAAAACTTTAGCCATCATCATAACCAGCCTATCACAGTCCTCTGCTGGACATAGACCTCACCCAAGACATTCCAGTCAGCCTGATCTTAAAATGAGGTGAGCTGTGGTTGAACACTTAGTCTGCCAAGGAAAAAATTATGATAAACTTTTGGCTTTCCACTTTCAACTACCAGCTACCAGTTGTACTATGTATATTGGCACTCCATCTCGTCTCAAGGTGTCCTACGTTTGCTGATGTATGGTATCCGCACGAAGCCGATCAATCACCAATAATTTTACAATCACACATTGAGCTAATATCTATAGAGTCACAAACGTGCAAAAAAAAATGTCCGCGCCAAAACTCTGCGCACGCTATGCAGTGCGCCGACCTTTTGAACGAGTTGAACTACGATAAGACACAAACGCTCAAGCATACATTGAACACTATACAAGCGACATAACGTCTGAATTCGAACAATTATGAACTATATAATGCACGTATAGGTATGTACAACGGCACTCGGACATTTTTTGACTGTTTTCACTTAGAGATTGTGACTCTTTAGATATTAGCTCAATTCAATCACATTATAAAATATTATGATAGCATAAAGTCTGTGAGTGTGTCTGTCTATTGTTTCATTATGTTACGGCTTCTCGAATTTGGGCGAAATTTAAAATGGGATTTTAGCCCGTAGAATATATACGCTTCCCATAAGCAGGGGGGTGTCACTCCGCATGTTAGGTATGTTCGGCCGGCGCTCCGTCCGGGTGGACAATGCAAGGCAGAAGTCAGTCGCTGCCCGCACGCTAGCCTCGTCGAACGTAACTAAGCGTACTTGATAGAAAGAGAGCGGTATATCTAGGTGAATATGGCGAGCGGTAGCCAGCGCTGTGCGAGTTGAATTGCTACCTTATTGTCTAGTAGATAGAGTCCTTATTTATTTCAATTCCTTTGCGGAGTTGAGTTTCTGTACGTAGTATTATTATTTATTCTGTGCCATAAGATAGCAGGTGAAAACATGGGTTGTTGCTAATTAACACACAAAAAATGTTTTAGGAAATCAACGAGACAGCGTGGCACGCGTTATTCTTCGACATGGGCGCGGCGTCTACAAAGGCGGCTCTCGTCGAGTACAAGACCGTCAAGATAAAGGACAAGGGATATGTCGAAACCGTGCCGCAACTGCAGGTCCTAGGAGTCGGGTTTGACAGGTAAACAACAGTACCTATTATAGTTGTCCTATGCTAGGAACATACTATTCTATGTACATACTCTATAGTCTGTTACAGGACTAATTTCAACAAGGTCCAATCTCTCTAACATTTTAAAACATCCATTCCTAAAATTTAAACTTCAGTGAAACCTTAGAATAATTTATTTGAAAACGTAACTAACCGAGTACATACCTCTTGCTCCTGAAGAACTAACTTAACAAGCAGATACTGTACCTGTACTGTAGAGGGGGCATTTGATTGGAGACGTCTAGCTGATAGAACAACCTCACAGTTCGTTTTATTAGTATGGGTATTGTTGCAAAAATTGTGGTTTAGCTATGAAGACAATTTTCTTTTAGGTTCTTGTGTTGTAATACAGAAACTTTGGTAAAACTTTAATTTTTTTATTTGTGATCAAAGGAAATTCTAATTCGTTTTTAAATTCTATAGAACAGATCACAAAATATACAAATAAAATTACTTACGAATGAAATAAGACGCCAATCATGGTTTCGGGTTTTTTTCCTCGGTAATCATTTCATTTTGACTATTTTTTACTAAAAATCGTACGTCTAATATGTAAGTTTGAATCACCGTTACGCGTGGCGGTCGTTGACAGACTGAGGAAATAAGTGTGACGTCACACACTCCGTCCGCAAAATATGGGGTACGGCCGCAAGTCGCTCATCACAACAACTTATCCTCCATGGTAGAGACCACGCAAGTCAGCATAACATACAATCTTGGGTAACAACTAAATCTAGGACACCAATGCACTCGCGACAGCTCATTGGCCCGTTTTGAGTTAGCCGGTAAGTTATAGAACTATGTACTTACTTATTATATCTTCTTCTCTATTGAATCCTGTCTTATCTCTTGGTCTCAGGACACTGGGTGGCCACGAAATGACGCTTCGTCTACGAGAGCATCTCATCAAAGCCTGGGAGGCGCAAGGCGGCGGCGACGTGAGAGCTTCACCGCGATCCATGGCCAAGCTTCTGAAGGAAGCTGAGCGGGTCAAGATTGTGCTCTCTGCTAACACGGAGCACTATGCTCAGATTGAAGGCTTGTTGGATGACAAGGACTTTAAAGTACAGGCAAGTTAACTTTTCAACCCACTTCAAAACAGGAGGTTCTCAATTCGACTGTATGTTTTTTGTATGTATGTTACGCGATTACTCCGCCAATTATGAACTGATTTTGATGTTTTTTTTTTGGTAGGTAATACTTTAGAGGTGGTCCCATATAAATTTTATCGAAATCGTTTTAGTAGTTTGGTTTTTAAATCAAAGTTACTAGCAAATATGAATGATTTTCGATTTTATTACCCATTTTTAATTTATTACATAAATTATTATTAATTATTATTTCATTTTCAAAACTAAGAGCAACAAATCGTGACAAACTATATTATTTACAAGTGAGTAAATTATCGTGCAAAATTTGTGAAAATTGATTGATTAAAACTGTTGTAATGTGTAATAATAGAGGTGTTTTGACAAATTTATTTCTACTTATCTAAAATTTATAGAAATATTACAAAAGTGTCACATCACTACTCATATCTTATAGATACATATTTTTTTTGAGAAAGCACAAATTCATAAAAACCGTCAAAAAACTGCTATGACTGCACGTGATTTTTTGAACAGGCCCCTTAATAAAAATTACGTATGGGAAACGTGAAGCCTTTAGTAAAATACTGTTGCAGGTGAGCCGTGCCGAGTTCGAAGAGCTGTGCTCGGACCTGTGGGCGCGCGTGGCGGGCGTCGTGCAGCGCGCGGTGGCGGCGGCGGGCGGCGCGGGCGGCGGCGCGCGCCTCGTGCTGGCGGGCGGGGGCTCGCGCGCGCCCGCCGTGCACGCGGCGCTGCGGGCCGCCGCCGGCCACGAGCCCGCCCGCTCCATCAACGCGGACGAGGCCGCCACCATGGGAGCTGTCTACAGGTATTGTACTTGTACAGGCCGATACACACTATGTGCCTTACTTAAAAACGCCGCTCAATCTTAGTCGCTGCGGAATCACTTTGTTTACACAGCGAGCAGAGCAAGCGAGAAAGTTGCGAGAAGTATGACCGCGAGCGAGATGGAGCTAAGGCCTCGCCATTCCCGGTCAGCGGACATAGGATCCCGTTAGTCTCCGTACCGTTAGAAGGGACTGTTTTGTTTGTGTGTAATATAAATAGGCTAAGAACTGTAAATAGAGTTGTAAATAGATGCTTTGGCAACTTCTCACTGACGTGAAGTTGCACGTGCTAGAAAAGGACAGAGAAGTTTAAACAGTGACTAAGGTTGAAAAGTTTTTTAAGTAAGACTGTTAATGGCGGCTGTGAACTTAGGCGCGAGACGCTGCGCAGTAGCGAAAATTAGGCGTGCGGTGCATTGAGCTAATATCTATAGAGCAAAAAAAATTGCGCGCCAATACTCGAGTTGCAGCTCAAGTTGACTGGACGAAGATAACTAATAGAGGGTTTAGTTTACTTCACTCTGTAATAGGTTATTGTTAGTCAACTGGAGTTCCAACTCGACGAGCAAGATATTTGAGGGAGCAGAAGATTTTCTCCAGCCAACTTGATTTGAAAATTGCTTAATTATTGCAACGACAATAACTGTCGTTGTTGTTGTTTTTGTTGTATTGTTGTTGTTGTTGTAATCATAATTATTATGATTAGACAATAACTTTATTAATTACAATCTATTATCTAGAGACTCCGCGCCGCGAAAATGTCTGCGCCAAAACTTTTTTGATCAACTTGAACTACGATAAGACAAGCGCTCAAGCATACATTGAACACTATACAAGCGACATAACGTCTAAATTGAAACAATTGTGGACTATATAATGCAAGTAGTCTCCAGTCAGACGTTTTTTGACTGTTATCACTTACAGATTGTGACTCTTTAGATATTAGCTCAATGGTGCGGTGTGCGTACAATCGCAAAGTCTCGCTTGCCGAGCACTTCACAGCCGCTATTAAGTTTGAATCTGTCTATACAGGGTTATAAGCTTGGGGTGTACTACCCCGAAAGGGGGTCTTTATACTCATCATTGTAAAAAAAACTATGGGGAAAACCTTGAAATCGCGAAAAAAATTGCTCTTCCATACATAAAGTTCATTGTTTCTTGACAAAATGTATAACAGCTGATTTATTTTTCACCACTCCATTGCTTAATAATATATTGTCCACACTAATAATTATATGAACAAGATTAAAAACTTGCATTGTTTTTTTTTCTTCTTAATCCTCCGAAGAGGACTTGGCGACTTGCATTGTTATTAAAATACATCTCTTCCAAAGAATTGTATATAAGAGAGACGCAAATAAATGAACTCACAAATACTTTGTACTGTTTTAAAGAATTATGTGTAAACCGGTCAAGTTTATTTATTGGGTACCAACATATTATCAAACATCAACACAGTCATTATCATTAACACATTTTTGTAGTGGTAGGACTCTACTACAGAGTCCGCCTGGGGAAGTACCACACCTTTGCCAGTTATTCAACCGCCAAGCAGTAGTGTGCAAGCATTACTGTGTTCCGGTTTGATGGGCAATGTTACCAGATAAATTACTGGGTATGAAGAGATTTAACATCTAATATCTCAGGGTGACGAGCGCAGTGCAGGGCAGCGCAGGATTGTGTTCGCAAGTTCACAATAGGCTAGATGACTGTTTATTTTTTATTGTCCTATTAAAATGCGGCCCTTAAATATAGCTGATTAATGAAAAGAAAAAGAAAATCTGATCAAAAATAAGCAACTTATAAGCATTTTAATATCATGCTAGACAGAGAGGCGAAACACCAAATCGTGACGTCACTTCTCTGTACGCCATATACATTCTATTCTGACAAGTAAGGCGTGACGTCATTTTTTGTTTTGTGGGAAAGGGACAGAGTTGTCTCTAACAAAAACTTTAAACGCTCATATATCAGAACATTACTTACCGATTTAAATTATTTTATCAATAAACATACTATATTTACTTAAATTCTTCATCAAAGCTATTGGTTTCAACGATATAAACATCAGTCATCTACCTTATTCTGGCACTGCTACTGTTAGTGCGTGACGCTTACCACCAGGCGAACGTCTAGCTCGTCTCGTCACTTGGAAGTATATATAAAAAAACACGTCATTAAAAAAAAATTTATATTAAAGATTGGAATTTTGTCCCTCAGGGCGGCATCCCTCGCGACTGGGTACAAAGTAGCGCCGTTGAACGTGCGAGACGCTGTCGTGTTGCCAGTGCAAGTCACTTTCACCAGGAACGTCGACGGAAACGATAAACTGGTACGTTTCATTTACCATTTGAAGAGCTCATGCAAATTTTTTTACAGAAAGAGAACTGTTAGGTGGTTTGAGGGCGCCGCTGTGCATTATGTATGCAGTTTTTGTAGTTGTAGGCTATTTAACCGCCAAGCAGACGCATTACTGTGGTTCTGTTTGGAGGGCAATTGTATCAGATAAATTACTAGGCATGAAGAGATTGAACTCAGAGTGTGTCAATGCATAAAAAGTATTTAGTTTAGCTAGCAACATACCAGTAAAACAATGTTTATTTAGCAGCTGAGTTTTAAATTTTACTGTGTTTTTTGTATTTGGCGACATTTTTCGTCCTGTACAAACTATAAGGTGTTTGATTAGTCAGACATAATTATTTGGGGAGGATACCTATACAGTATACGATACTGAGCCCAAGTATGTAATGATAATATGATCTTAATGTCTGAACGCTGACAGACCTACTACTAACATATTTTATGTGCCTGCGGGGCTAAAGTGGCTACTTTAGCCCTGGTTGAGTAATCTACTATTCCAACCCACAACAACATGCAGAAGGATTCAATAACATTGCGTTGCCCATTCTGTTCTAGCCCGGGTATCCATATTTGAATAGGTCTTATACATACATTTGATTGGCGTGCGTTTTCGTGGTAGCTCTTTTATAACTTATCTTTCGCGCTATGTAAACTTCTAATTATTAATGTTCGAATATATCCCAAAGTCGATCCGAACATGCATTATTTTTTTAATTTTTGATGGTGTGGTTTTATAAATATGTTGATGGATATTAATTTCCCGTTTAATTTTGTTTTCAGGAGGTAAAATAATCGTTTTAATAACTTGTAACTTCTTTCTATAACAGCTTGAGTAAATTATTTTTCTTTAAAGTTAGTTGTTAGTATTTACTGTAGTATTCTTAAAACCTTCTTTCCTTTTCTCTCTATTTCTGCGTGTGGGCTAAGTAGTTATAATGCTATCATAACTTAGTAAAATACTCATTGTACTTATTGTCACAGATTAAGAGGACACTCTTCGGCCCAATGAACCCCTACCCGCAGAAGAAAGTAATCACTTTCAACAAACACACTGATGACTTCAGTTTTAACGTCAACTACGCAGAGTTAGACCACATCCCTCCCAACGAGCTCAAATACATTGGCACTTTGAACCTTACGTCCGTTATTCTTAAAGGCGTCAGCGATGCTTTAGCCAAACATTCTGGAGAAAATGTGGAGCATAAAGGCATCAAAGCACATTTCAATTTAGATGACTCTGGCATTCTTAATTTGGTGAACGTAGAATTCGTTGCCGAGAAAACGGTGACCGAAGAAGACGACAAAGAGAGTACCATGGCTAAAATAGGAAGCACTATAAGCAAGCTGTTCGGTTCTGAATCTGAAACGCTAGAAACTACTGACGAGAAAGCTGAAGAGAAACCCGAAGCTGTCAAAAATGATACTGAAAAAGCGAATGAGACTACTGCAGAGAAACAAAATGCTACCGAACCGGAGAGCAAGCCTAAACCTAAAATAGTAGTCATGAAAGATCCTATTCAGTCTGATGAGACTATTCTGAATTTGCAGCCTTTGACTCCAGATCAGTTCAAAGCATCGAAAACTAAAATAGCCGAACTGAACGCGATTGACAGGAAGAGAACGGAAAGGGAAACATCATTGAACAACCTAGAAGCTTTCGTAGTCGATGCTCAAATGAAGATCGACATGGACGAATACGCCGTTTGCGGTACTCTGGAACAAATAGAGGAAATCAAAAAAATCTGCAGCGAAACCTCTGAATGGTTATATGATGACGGATACGAATCCGAAACGGAAATGTTTGAGGAAAAACTTGCTGCGCTTAGAGAGAAAACTGAACCGATATTCTACAAACATTGGGAACACAGGGAAAGGCCTGACGCAGTCGCAGCCATTCGTTCCATGCTTAACAACTCTCGGGAATTCCTCAAAACTGCAAAGAACTTCACCAAAGAAGCTAATCCTGATAAAGACGTCTTCACTGAAGTTGAAATCGGACTTTTAGAAAAGAAGATCGGAGAAACAGAGACTTGGCTCAACACTTCTATCAAAGAGCAAAATGAATTGAAAAAGAATGAAGATGTAAAACTAACAGTTGACAGCATTCGAGAGAAGATGTCCAACTTGGACCGAGAAGTTAAATATTTGCTGAATAAAATGAAAATCTGGCGACCAAAGAAGACTGTTAAGAAAGAATCTGAAAACAAAACTGAGGAGGTTGTTGTTGAACCGGAAAATAAGGGCAACGGAGAAAGCGAAACGCAGGAAGAAGCTCCGAAGACAGAGACGGAAAGTGAGAAACCTGCTGGAGAAAAGGAGACGGCCGATTCTGCAGGCGAACCAGAGGCGCCGCTACAAATAGGCGACGGTGACGAACATTCCGAATTATAATAGACGTACCGTGTGAGTTAACCTAATTTATTAGTCCTAATTTATTTTTACATTTTTAATTTGAAAGTCGGTGTGGCTTGTTCGCCTTTCATTTGCAAAATACTCTATTTTTTAGGTTAGGTTACATTTCACAAATTGTGAAGCAAAACCGATGCGATTACTTTCAAAACGCTGCTTAAGTTAAATGACGATAGCTAGTATTGCGCTCTTCATTTTTGAATTGCGCAGTAATTAAGTAACGTTTCTTAAATTAAGCAAAGTTTTTAAGTAAGCCTTTACTCACTTATAGATCGTTATTCCACCAATACTGTGTGTTATTATAGTTTTTATCGACAATGAAAAGTGAACAAGTCATGAAACAATCTCAAAACTAACTGCGGCCGTCTTTCGCTATTCCATTATGAATTTAAAAACGAAATTCTATTTATTGTCCTGAGGTTTTGGTTATTTTTTTATTTTATTGGCTTCTATAAATTGATGCAGTGGCCCCAGTATGTATAAACGGATGTACGAGTGTTAATGTATTTATTAATGTAACGATGTAAAACTTTATGTGATATATTAAAAAGGCTATAAGTTTGCGAGTACAAAACTGTTTTTCTGCTATGGTTAGGAAGGATTAAAATATGAAATAATACAGTAAATAACATGCTAGTGTTAATATAAGGTCACAGTGGTTTTTTATCTTTAGTGTAACTCATAACTGGTTTTGAATTGCTAACTTATTTTAGACTAATATAAATAAATATCGGCACAGAATCATACAATTGTTAAAATTAAGTTCGTATAGACTGAGTTCTTTAACATATCCAGTAGGTATATATAGTTCATATATCTAATCTGAATCAATGTATCGTTCAATGGCCCCTGACATGGCTTGACGGTTGGCAATAACATGAGAACATGTAATTTGTGTTTTTGTTTTTGATGAATTCCTAATTTAGCTACAAGCAACATCAATGGACGATAATAATATTCAGCGGTATAATCAGATTATACTATGTCCATTATGTTAACCGCTTTTTAAAAGCTCATATAAAGTACATTACTTCGTTATTCGTAAAGCTTCTAGCAAATTATATCCCATACAAATAAATAAGCATTACCTCTTTACAATGTTACGTCTACAGTTGACGTAACCTGTAAAGACGTGATCCTAGATCAAACGTATTTATTTGTATGGGATATAATTTGCTAGACGCTCTACAAAGTTATATCGTCAACGTTTTATGAGCTGTCGAAAAGGGATTAGCATGATGAGATGAAAGCTTTAATTCACATCACGCAGGTCTTTTATCAAAGCCAAGCAAGCAAAATGCCTAATGACAATCTGCTTTTTTTAAACATTTTGGCATCGACTGATTTAGAGTTGGGGTAATTTGGCATTGAAAATTGTGCTATAAGGTGTAAGTAATGGTAAACATTTTGTTACAACAACTAGAGGTCATCCCGTGACTCCGTCCGCGTACGGCAAAACCAAAATTCCGGCTTCCAAATATTCCTACTACTAATATTCCTACTTAATTTTTCCTCTTTATTTTCACCCTTTTAGATCAACATTGGCAAAAAAAAAGTTTTTGTTTTAAAAACATCTATCCAAATATCAATTTTCATCACTATAATTTCAAAAACTAAGAACTGTCTATACAAAGTTTCATATGCCCGTTCACCCCCATAAGTCATCCGTGTCAAATAATATTGCAATCACCATATTTTGTTTTATACAAACTATCCAAATCCCAATTTTCATCAGTATAACTTCAATAAAAAGAACGTTCCATGCAAAGTTTCATTCCCCATTTCAACCACATAAAGCAACCCTGTCAAAATAAAAACCATTTTATTTTAAATGAGCTATCCAAATAATAATTTTAACAACGAAAACTTCAAAAAAACATTTTTATCCCTTTTTTTATCACTCTCCTGATCCCTCTTTCATAATTTCATCCTAGTTATCGCGTTATGTTTCCATACCTTTATTCCAAAACTTCAAGGCCTAAAATACTTGAAAATCGCGGAACCAAAATCCAATAACATAAAGGAAAAAACATTTCAACGTCTGGGATTGTCCGGACTCAATGTGAAGCGTCCTTTATACGTGGAGTTATAGTATTAATAGAGCTCAGCAAGCAAAAATACCACTCGTTGGCTATCCCACAGAATTAATATTAACTGTTATTGCAACTATTACGGTGCTTGGAAAATGTAATCCTGTGGATTAATAATAAATATTTATCTCGAAAAGTTTTAACTCTGGATAAGCTTTTGCAATAAAATTAATGTACTTTTAAAGACCTGTTTACACTCGAACGCTTATTTGATCATTGCACGGATCGAGTATTTTAATGGGCACATTATGAGCAAATGTGGAGTCGACTTTATCAGTTAATGCTCGATTACGCATTGGAATTACACACAACCAGGTGTTAATTTTAAGTAAGTATAGTCGCGAATCATTTATTTCGCTAAAATATTATGGATAAGAGTTTTTGTATGCAACTGACCGAGGAAGGGAGCTAGCCGCTCGTGTGATAGTAAGCATCTAGCTTGCCCATAACAGTTCGGTGCCAGAATTTAAACAGAATTGTAAACTAAACAGTTCAATTTAAAATCTTGTACAGCATTACAATTCTCTTGTCACCCTATAATGAGATATTAAATCTCTTTAGTCCCAGTTATTGAGGTAGGCAGAATTGGGTACGCTTCATTCTAAAACAAGGTAATGCAATAGAAAAAGCTTCCCAAGGCGAACTCAGCAAAAAATACTTTTATTGTATTACGCACTGAATACTAACCTAGAAAGAAAGAATCCGCAGTTTACAAACTTCTTTCTGTTGTTTCCTTTACTCAATTTCAACAATAATATATAATAATAGGGTTATTACAATTTGTTTTAGTATGTGATTAAGCTTTCGAGCGAATTTACGTCTTGGTTCGGGATATAAAAATCCTTATTCTATCGTAAATAACACAATCCCTGCAGACTAACAAAAATCGCCCATTTTTTATTTCGTTTTGTGAATAAATGCGATTTTTTGCACAGAGTGGAATGAATAGAATACTTTCAATTAATTTCAGGGTGACAATTTGAGCAGAGTTGAATGATACACAAGGTCGAACTATGGGAGCAAAACTGGGGGAAGACCTTAGTCAAGGGGAAAGCCCACTGCCGTGGGAAGAATTGCTACTGTTACGGATAAGCGTTGCTCTTACTATCAGGCGTCACATTTAATTTTGTAGACGTAATAAAGAATCCGTTCCAAGAGTCACTAAATAAGTCACGAAAATTATGCAAATTATCAGTGGCGGATTTACACATTTGTCAACTATTACAATCAATTTATTTTTTTGTTAATGTAATTGTGCACTAATTGTAAATCCTAATTACACCACTCTTTTCTCGTAATTAGTATTATTGTGAACCAGGGTATCGATGTGTCAGTTCCTAGATATTTTTTGCAACCCAACCATTAGTTAAGAGTGCACAAGAAATACTTAGATAACCTTTTAACTAAAAAAAATGCTTCAAATTCGCCGCCCCTAAAATCTGCCGCCCTAGGCTCCAGCCTACCCAGCCTGCTGGTAAATCCGCCACTGCAAATTATGCTTTATATGTTGTATCTACTGTAAGTAGGTATTGTTTGTTTGTGGTTATAATTCCGTTATTGTCTACGTTTCCATGGCAGAAAAGCAGTATCGATGTCGTTGTACTAGCATAAGTGAGATTCGTTCACCCAGTCGCAAATGAAAATAAATTATACGATGACATAGAAGTAATGTAGTTTTATTGTCTAACTGTGAATATTCAACGGCGAACGGCTCGGAACAATGCCCGCTGCTTCTTTCTTCAAGTAGCTCAAGTTATTTTTGATTGCACGAGTCGTCTAGGAGTGGTCACGTAAAGCCAGTATTATCAGTTGTTATTGCATAGTCAATATGGTCAGACTACTAACAAAGTGGATCTAATCGCTATGGAATAAACTAGATAATCTGCGAAATTTACAACACTTTTCATGAATTTATGTATACAGGGTTACGCGTATAGGTATTACTAAGCTGAAAGGAGGTAATTGTACTCATCATAATGGTAAACAAGGCTAACCCTGAATATAGCTGTTTCATACATTTCGTCGACGGCGAATAATTTACTTCATGGAACGGCTAGTTTTTTTCCCGAGTTCAGCGTCGGCTTTATAATAAAAGTAGTCCTCCATTCGGCTTAGTAATATCGATACGCGTAACCCGGTCTAACAGACCTACAGATTTGGTTTGCGCCGACAACGGCGGATCGCAGAGATTTTCACATCTACAATCTCAGGGTGACGAGCGCAGTACAGTGCGGCGCAAGAATTGTGTTCGCAAGTTCACAATTCTAGCACTGCTACTGCTATGGGCAGGCTTACCACTAGGCGACCGTCGCGCTCGTCTCGTTATTAATTCAATAAATAAATAAACGCCGTTTAACTTACAAGCGAACCGCGAACCGGAAGACGCAGCGTAGGTGGACCGACGACATTGTACAAGTCTCGGGCAACCGGTGGATCCAAATGGCAGGTTGTCCGTACAGTGTGGCGGTCTAAGGGGGAGGCCTTCGTTCAGCACTGGAAGTCTCCGGGCTGATGATGAACCTACAAGCAGGGGCCGCGGAAGTACTCCATGACGGGTGGGGCAAACAGATAAACTTTCTTTGCCAGGTATTAAAATTGGAGGGGGCGCAGCACCCCCCCGTTTGATTTTAGGGGGAGGGGGGCATTTGGCCGCATCTGCCCCCCACTTCCGCGGCCACTGCCTACAAGATAGTAAAGTAGAAGTATAATAAAGAGAGTAAAATATATTTCGCTCTTTTTATCTTATTGTTCTAGTTCTGGGATATAAATAGTGAAAAAAAAAGTAACTTTGTAAACAGACATTTACCAAAGTCTATGTTTAAAATAGGTAGGTGTTAACTGAACATACCTATATTATTTGGCTCGAAGGACCATATTTTTATAGTAACACAACAACAACAAACACCTATATTTTAAATTTTGTTGTGAAAATAATTCAAAGGTAAGGTCCTATATACATAAAATAAATATGTCGAGTACTTAAGTAGCTCGGAATATAAAACAGTACCATAAAACTGCAATTACAGGAAAGGCTGACTGCAATTGAGATACAGGTTACTAAGAAAAAAGCGTATGTTACTGCAAGACGTGCATTTAAATAAATTGTAATGATAACTTTATGTTATAATTATTAATGGATTTAATTATTCTTGCTCTGAATCTAGATGAGATTTATGACTCGGCAGATTTTTTTTAAAATTAAATTTTCGCTATACCTAAATCGCTTCGAATGTATTAAAGCAGGTAGAATGATATCCTTATCCATCTTAAAATTTTGATTAAAGCATCCGTTTTATTATAAAATATAATAATAAATATATACATACCTACCTAAGAAGGGGCAAGTTATTAATTTTCACTTAACAGTAAATATTAACGTGAAACCTAATGCAACCCGAAAAAAATAATATTACTAGAAATAAACATATAATCTAAATAACAAATATTGAATCAAAATGAAACACTCAAACTATAATAATTATTTATATATAATTTTACTCATTTAATTTAAATCAACTATAATTTTATAGATACTACCTGATCCGGCGAACTTAGTACTGCCTATACAGTTATTTAGAGCTATTCACAGCGGAGTCAAATCCAACAAAGATTATAAAAATCGGTTCAGCCGGTCTTGATATATAGTGTAATAACTAGCCCAACTTTGTTTAATACAGGGTTAGTTCTGGGTGGACCGACGACATTGTAAAAGTCGCGGGCAACCGGTGGATGCAAATGGCAGGTTGTCGTACAGTGTGGCGGTCTAAGGGGGAGGCCTTCGTTCAGCAGTGGACGTCTCCGGGCTGATGATGATGATGATGAGTTCTAATCATTAAGAGGAGACCACTGAGAGACATTGTACCACTAAGAGGAGACCTCCCCGTGCGCTGGAACCCCGAGTAAAGACCGCATTTGCACAGCGTCTTCCAGACTTCAGGCACCCATATATTTACAACAAAGTTAGCAAACAATGTGATATCCGAAATAAAACAGTAAGGGAATGTAAAAACATAATTTTCAAGTATTTACACTCCCTTACCTACAAAGAAACCGAGGACTTCCTAAAAGTTATCAGTTAACCAACGCCAACATACGTACATACGTACACAACACATCCTTTCTCTCTCTCTCTCTCTCACACACACACACACCCCCCCACACACACACACGCACACACATATATACACCCTCCTCCACACTCGTACCCCACACACTTAGTCATCTCACGTTGCGCCTAATATTAATATTTTTATTTTTCTTAACATCATTTGTATACCGCGAAAATAAAAATTATGTAACGATTCAAATAGAGGAACTTTTACCGCACCGTACTTGACATATTGTTAATTATTTATGTAATCAAGTGTATCCGTAATGGACCCTGCGATACAGGTCTCTCCTAGTGCAGGGTCTACTAGTATCTTTTATAACCTGAAATAGTGATTAACAATGTTTTAAAAGCCTACAAATGATTTCTTAAAGGTTTTATGTAATATGTTTTGTCAATAAACAATTTTGAATTTTTGAATTTTTTTGAATTTTAATCAGTTGGCATCCTTTTAAGGGCATATTTTGTACATCAAAACCAACAACTTTTACTATGGGGCCAACATTGTAATCGCAAATAAAAAAACAGCTGTTCCATACAAAAAGTTCATCGACCTTGGGCAAAATGTATAGGACAGCTGTTTTTTTATTTGTGATTACATTGTTGGCCCCATAGTAACAGTTGTTTGTTTTGATGTACAGAATATGCCCATAAAAGGATGCTAACTGATTAGTACTAATCCTGTATATTAGATTTCATTTATATCATGGAAAATGGAATCGATTCAGTAACTAGTTGGAGATGAAGTGAGTTTTCCCACATCCTCATAATACTTGACTTAAAATAATTATGATACCTAGATATTATGATATGAAGCATCAACGTCACATAAATAAATAGCACGTAAAGACATGAACATAATTATAATTATATATCTTGTTCTCTTTGCGTTGAATAAATGTAAGACTATTCCAAAGAGAAGATCAAGATCTCAAACCCGAGGCTGCATTCCGCGGCAAAAACACAAGTTTTATCACCCGTCAGATGCCCGCTGCCAACTCAAATACATTTTAAATCATACAATATCTTGACAGGCACCTAAAGCCCCATTACCAGCAACTTGTTTCAAAAGGGCTTTTGTTTTTTTTAAGTCCCGAAGGAAGACTTCAGCGCCCGCGCCCGTTCATGGCGCCTTTCTCTGAGGAACAGAGACAAACTTATCGAACAGAAGTAGTTGAAAAGAGTAGGAACAATAGCATTCCGCGTCGCACACACACCAATGTGAATCCAATCCAGTTTCGTTGTTGTCCGCTGGTCTGTAGGACGTGTATAAACGTCGGTGATAAAAATTTCGGCAGTGATGTAAACAAAAAACGGATACTATCCTGTGTTCGAAAGGACATTTCTGACTGAGTATGTGCTAAACTATGTGCTGTTAGTGATCGTGAGGTGTTTTCAAAGGAATTCAGAGTAATTTGGGAGTGAAAAGGTAAGAATAACCAAGAATGCAGTCTATTCGATCTCGCGTCCCTCTTGCAAGAATGCGTGCACCTCGCTCGGCCCAAGCGCACCTTGCGACTCGAATTTACTGTTCCCTCAATTATTTACCAGAACACATCCGTTATCTTTCTCATATTATTATCAAAACCGTTAACCCTTCACACTAATAACATGTTATTACACTTGTTTTGGTCTGTACCAAAACATAAATACCGGTCAGTGCTAGCGGCAAAAATAACCACGTTCCATTGATCACTGGTAAAATAAAATTTTATTTAGTAGATAACTTTATTGCCGGTAAAAGATGCGTGGGTTGTATTGAATATCAAATTTTCGAAGCTTTGTGGAAGAAATAATTTGCTTCGAAAGTTTTCCAGACAGGAGGAAAATTAAAGGAAAACATAAATATCTGAACAATAAGGATCATGTCTTTTGTAAGACATTTTATAGACAATGTTTGAACTTCCTTAATTGCACCAAAGTTACTGGTACCTCCAGGCTTTTATAAATTTCAAGAGTTTAAATCAGTTGACGGAGAGTTATTTTAGGTACCTACGTAAAGGTTGTTCATATAACTATGTTTTGCCGTAACTATATACGAATTTATAAAATATGCAAGCATCGAAAGTGGAAAATTGACTGCCCGATTTGGATGATACCGCTTTAAAAAAATGTCTTGATAGAGAGACAGCTCAGCTGGCCGTTGGGATAGGAGAAGATCCTATGGTCGTTGTATTTTGATTCGACTCCTGGCTGTTGCTACTAACGGGTTCTTCGGAATTGACGACCTTATGTACCTACCTTATATACGTATTTACGGATTTTAACAAATTTTCCAGCAATCATTAGTCAGACAACCCTCACCGGGCTGGCGTGGTGGTCTAATGGCCCTACTACCTTCGAGGGTAAGGCCTGTACCCAACGCAATTTCAATAACCTCCTAGCTTATTTGTCGGAGTAAATACAAAAAAAGCACTTACGAATCCAAAGAACTTCTCAACTGAACAATAATACAAATCAGCATAGGTAGGAAATATATTTAGGAAATGTCAGTTCAATCAGCTTTTACTTTTCTGTGATTTATGCCAATATTTTATACCTAGATAAGTTTAAAGAATTCAATAGTGGGCATGTAATGTATATGTATATTACGTAGGTCCCTAAAATAATTTATTGGTATTGGTTCACCTATATCAATAGTGCAAGCTATACTATATCTGCCCAAAAAACAAGTTTATCAATAGCATTGGCAATAGCAGTTAAAGCTAGGTAACGTCTAGACGTAGGTACCTACACTATTCTTAACGTAGTGGAATCCACTATTTATTTATTGATTTTCTCTGGTAATGGCTCAAGATTCCATTCAAAGTTTGAAGCCTATCTCTCGTCAGCCTAAAGACGTCCACTGCTGGACGAAAGCCTCCCTATTAAGGGGGAGAATTTTTGTAACTATATGTATCTATAATTTAAGCGTTATGTAGTAAGGTTAGTTTGTAAGCCGTAGTAGCAAAACCCGGGTCCACTGCTGGACGAAGGCCTCCCAATAGAGGGGTGTTACCATAATCCCCACGCTTGACAGGCGGTTTGGGGATCGCAGAATGCTCACCACCGTTAACGCAGAGGACGCTGCTGCCCGTCCTCCGGTGGATCTGGATACAGTTTTAGGAATCAGGTCCTCAGCCTATGTCATCCATAAAATATATAGGTGGCTTGGCTTCCTATCTGTGATGTCATATTAACGGTAAGAATTATACTTACGAGTTTGTTTGTCTGATCCTGATTATGTATTCATCTTTTTGTCTGTGACACCCATTTTAGGTACGAGACACTCGTGCGCGCGTTGCAGGCATGGCTTGGCATACTTAGTACCGCATGACTGTCTAAGATAATTAATACCTATGAAGACCAAGTAGATTACCCGTTCATTCCATTCGTAAGCGAGATATGAATGAAATATCTTAGGAAATTTCATAAATCTAGTTTAAAAAGGATTATAACTAGATCTATGGGAAATTTGCACTACCTACCGAGTCTCAAGTAGGTAGGTTATTATAGATGTTTATTTGCGCGATGACATAAATTGCTTGCGTATTCTTTAGACTGATTTAATTTATTGATAAGACAATGTGTACGTGAGCGAAGACATGACTCCACTCCACGAGAATAAATCACGATGCCAAATAGTGCTATGGTCAATAACAGCTTACCGATATAAACTCGATTTTAGGAGTATAAAGTAGTTACCTTACTGCTATACTATTAGTACCTGGATTAAGGATGATTGGCGTCTCTTTTTGATTTCGTAAAGTTGTTCTACTTAACGGAAATCATAAAATATACCTACCTATCTAAGACGCAAAAAATGGCACCTTCGCATCTCTCTACCGTTTAATCAGTAGAGATCAGCCACTTTGTTTCGAAACCAGTCAATCTATAGAAACAGCAAATTCAAATAAGGTAAGGTTTGATTTATAAGGTCTATAATCAAAGGTAAGTAAGTATATATATAAATTATAAACGTCTACAATTACTCTATGTAAGACTGACTTACTAGTAAAACGTCCAAAATGTGAAGTACAGTTAGGTATCAAGAGATGTATATTTTCCAAAATATTATTCGGTATAAAGGATTTAATTAGAATCTGACTCTTACAGATTTGAAGTACTACTTGACATACCACTATAGTAATTTTAGCAGCGACAGTGATAATGGAATGGACGGGCCAAGCGCTTGCAAATCGTTCAAAATTAACAAGTCAACACAATCAAGCATACCTAGCTAAAAGTATGCATATTACATTTGCCAGAAAATAGAGATAGCGAATCTAATTACTGCATGACAAAAAGAGAACACATGTACATTAAGTACATGTATTAGAAGTTTATTTTGTCGTATCGTACGGCTCGCATGTCGCAAAGACAGAGCATGACTGGCGTGCGAGGAGAGCCGGCGCTCAACATATAAGTCTTCAAAATCCGTGCGCCTATTTCCCGTCCGTTCATTTTATCATTGTCGCTGAATTTTAGCACATAGCTGATAGCTGCCTGTCGAATTTTAAATTTGTAATTTGTCCAACAGAACAAATAATTTGGTAGCTGTAGTGTAGGTAATAGGCATGTGGCCTAATGTTTAATTTATGACAAATAACAGGCTTAGTGATAAATATAACTAAATACATTACACATACTGAAAAAAATAAATGTATTGGCTGATAAATCTCTGAGATATGAGCGTTTAAAGATTTAGGTGGGGATAGAGAGGGGATGCTCTATCCCTTTCTCGCAAAGCACGTGTTAATATAGCATTTGTATGCCGCGCCTGAGGCTTGACGTCATAGCTCAGTATAGCGCGCTGTCTGTCTAGCTTGAAATTAAAATACTTAGAACTTATTTATTTTTGAATTATTTAAAATTTTGTTTTCATTGATAGGCTCTATTGATGATCAGCTTTTTTATGAGGTAATAAAAAAATTGTAGTCATCATGCCTCATACAATATAACAACAACAATAAATAAATATTGTAATATTACCTACTTATATAACATCTGTTGCAATTGCAATCCATACCCGAATTAACAAAACACTCCTAAACTTAGGTATCTGAGTATTAGCAATTTTAGACCATAATATGAATGAATGCACTTCCGAATGTATCATGGAAAAGATAATCTGATTTAAATTATGTGAAGGCATTACCTTACCTAAATCTAAAGTTATATCCATCTAAGGCATGCTCTTTACTCTTTAAATGGTATTATAAACAGAAATTACATTCTTTGATAGTCTGCAACGGGTTAAGAGTTAAGGTTCGCTATGGGCGATCTAGATGCCTATCTCAAGATATGGCCGCTTCATTTCTTCGTCTGATATCCGAGGAGCGCACGGCGAGACAAACAGCGCATTCATATAAACTGGTTCCTGAGTGAAACCGGAGAGCTCACGAATGGCTATCGCATAGACTGCAGTGGGCTACAGACGAAGATTACTGTTTAGGTACTTACATAGGTCAAATTTAATGTGGCGCATGTGTATCTATACAGGGTTACGTGTATACTATTATACTAAGCCGGAAGGATGTCATTGCACCTACCTTTGTGAATTACTTTTACTATGGCGATTTACCCAATAATCGCGAAAAAAAATAATGGTATATTCCCGTTTGAGCACAATAAACAGAGCACCCAGCATAGGTATTCCCAAATAACACCAATTAATTTATAATAGACTAGCTTTTGCCCGCGGCTTTGCCCGCGTAGTAATGTTGAATACTGGAATTCGGTTAAATCAGGGCCCAACTCAATTGAATCACTAAAATACGTATATTATTGCATTTTTTCCAAGCCGCTTGGAAGTCTTTAAGTTTGCTTGAGGATGACCAAATTTAGCATGTCGCGTTTGCAATACTTACTTCAAAACAAAGCCGTCTTGTTGAATTTTGAACAGAGAGACAGATGGACATGACAAACTTATAAGAATTCCTCGTAGTACTACGGAACCCTAAAAATGTCTGCTAATGACGCTATAGTTGCCGGGGCCTTTGACCCGAAAGATTACAATATTTCTTTGTAGACAACGTTTTTGACTTTTTTGTTGGAAGGTGCTAAAATAGCCAGGCTTTTAGGGGAGCTAACTCGCGAGCAAGCCACATAGAACTGACCATGCGAAAAACAGTCCTGCCTTAAATCAATACCAGCGTATTTTAAAGTTTGACCCTGAGCCTTATTGATGGTCATGGCAAAACAAACTTTTAGGGGAAATTGAAGCCAGGCACTGGGAATCATGGGAATACGCGGCACAAACACTGTTTCGCCATGGGCACACCCAGTCAAAATGATGGCCTCAACCAGATTACGATGCAGCATTTTTACTTGTAACCTGGTTCCATTACACAATTTGGGTGGTCTTAAATTCCGAAGGAGCATGACGGGTGTACCTTTCTTCAGGATAAGCCTATGATATGGTAGCCCCGCTGGTCTTAATGAATTTAAAAACTCAACTGGATAGTTTACAGCATCATCATTATTGCATACCGTATCAACAGAGTCGTAAACCATTTCTTCCCCGTCGATTGATTTCAGCAACATGTCATTTATGTAAACCGCTTGGTAATTTTTTGGAGTAAAAATTTCCGCTCACAAAACCAATCCGTAGACTTATTCTGTAAATGCATTATGTCTGGATAAATTTGATCTATCAGCTCCTCATCGGAAAACACTACTCTACCTAACTCATCTGGTAATGTAAACTAAAATTTAAAAAAAATACGAATAACAAACTAAATAGCAATCTAAACAATTAAAGGAACAAATAACGATAATTATACGCAATCTAAATAACAAATGAAATTAAATAAGCTTAAGCAGAAAAAGTATGATAACAAAGAACACAAAAAGATCACCAAAATATCGCAAGAATTACGAAACTTCGATAAAATACAGTGCTGCACTGATCGCTTAGGTAGACTCGGTGTGGGTTGGAGTGGGGCGCGCTCGAGGTACAGCGCGTCATTATACTCGGGTTTTAACGTATCTGAGCCGACGCGGGATGGACGTTTCGAAAGCGCTGTGCTTGGTGCGTGCACCGGATCAAGTACATGTCATTAAAACATTTATCTTCTTACGCATAAACACTCGATTAGCTAATCTATAAATATAACAATTTTTTTCAAATGAAAAACTAACCCGTGGCCTTCCAGTTTTGAATTTGTTTGAAAATTCTGAAACATGTTTATGTTTATTTTATCTTATCTCTTAAGTCAAAAAACTTAACAGCCTTAAATGAATGGTTTCGGTAAAATGGTATTTTAATGATACATTGAACCCCTTGCGAATTTTTCAAAATCCTTGCTGAGTGTGCGTTTCTCTGCATCAGCCCTTAACACTAATGGTATATCGGCCTACCCTGATTGGGCCATATTCAATACGCTGGCCCAATGCAGGTTGGCAGATTCACATACACTATCGTATATCTTCTCCGGAAAAATGTAGGTTTCCTCATGATGTTTTCCTTCACCGAAAAGCCATGGTATTATCCATGCGTAAGTTTCAAAGAACTAATTGGAACGGGCTCGCCCGGGTTCGAACCCGCGACCCCAAGAATGTGAGTCGAGCTTGATCTCACTGAAGCTACCACAGCTTGAGCTGAGTGTAAGTTTACACCACTCAAAATTTAGTTTAGGCATTTAAAAGTAAGTTAATTTTACATTAAAAATTAATTTAGCAGCTTAGGCTGTACAGTATCTATAATAATTATGTCCGTCAAACAGTCGTCTGCGTGGACCTACAAAAAATAGCCTATGTCCGTTTCCGAACTTTATGCTATAACTACCTATCCAAAAATGCAGCTCCATCTGTTCAGCCGACCAATAAATAAGCCCATCCCCGTCCCCATTCCCAGCCTCATCTCTATAAGCGCCCCCTTCCCCATCCCCATCCCGATACCAAATGTCATTTTAATATGAACACGCCCATCCCCGTCCCCATCCCCGTTCCCTCCCTCATCCCCATCCCGAACTTCATCCTCACCCCATCCCATCCCCACCCCCTTGCCGATTTCAACTTTCATCTTAATATGGACACGCCCATCCCCGTTCCCAGCCTCATCCACATCCACATCCCATCCCCACCTGTCCCCACCAAATCCCCACCCCATCCCCATCCCCACCCCATCCCTATCCCCACCCCATCCCCATCCCGATACCAATTGTAATCTTAATATTAACATGCCTATCTCCGTCCCGTCTCCGTTCCCAGTATCATCGCCACTCCCACCCCCATCCCCATCCCCACATCTATCCCCATCCCTATACCAAATTTCATTTTAATATGTACAGCCGTTACAAAGTTAAGGAGAAACAAACGTATTATCACTAAAACTTAGTTTTTTTTTTATATACTAACGGGAGCTGATTTTGAAAAAACTGTGACACCCGTATTTTCTTATTTTTATAGTAGAATATGTATACCAAGTTTTGTATCAATCGAACCAGAGAATAAAAAGTTTCATACAAACTTTAACACCCCATTTAACCCCCTTCGGGCTTGATTTTCGAAAAATCCTTTCTTAGTGGGCGTTTACACCTCTCCAAAAACATACCCTCCAAATTTCAAGTCTCTACGTTTAGCGGTTTGGGCTGTACGTTGTCTATATGTCAGTCAGTCAGTCAGTCAGTCAGTCAGTCAGGACAAAGCCTTTTATAGTTATAGATAATATAATACGTAACGTTGGTAGTCAAGTACCTAATATTTTGTCAAAAGGTTTTCGGTAAAACATTAGTGAACCGTATTAATTTCTACTCTTTTTTGGCAATTGTAGAATGAAAGATAGTCTACATACCCAAGTTAGATCATCATCATCAGCCCGGAGACGTCCACTGCTGAACGAAGGCCTCTCCCTTAGACCGCCACTGTACGACAACCTGCTATTTGCATCCACCGGTTGCTCGCGACTTTTACAATGTCGTTGGTCCAACCACTGGGAGGCCTTCCCACGTTGCGTCTTCCGGTTCACGGTCGCCACTCAAGAACCTTTCATCCCTATCAGTTGTCAGTTCTTCGAGCCATGTGTCCTGCCCATTGCCACTTCAACTTGCGAATCCTGCGAGCTATGTCGGTGACCTTGGTTCTTTGGCGAATATCCTCGTTCCGGATCCCAAGTTAGATATCTACAAGCAAATACATTTGGAGATGCCAGTGACGATAATTTGCTTACAATATTTTGTGCCAGTTTTGGCTGGGGACGAGATAAACACAGGACATTTTCAAGTAAACACAAATTCCTATTCGTATAACCGCAGACTAAAATAAACAACACACAAAGGGTATATGACACTGACCATATACCTTTTGGTATAGGGGGAAGCCGTGGCTTGCCATCTCCAATGCTACCTTATATACCCTAGGTATACCTACAACATAGGTCTATGCTCAAAGTTAGATGTGGATGAAACGGGAGATGATCTCAAATAGGCACGCCGTCATGTTCTTAATAGATTGTAATCGGCAGTAAATATGCCATTCGGCCTGTGTGGGTCGTTATTTCCGATATCGATTATTAATAACTCTATTAAATATGCCAATTCGATCATTGACCGTAAGTATAGATGTATCTTTCATCTTTCCGTCAATAGAGTAGAAACGCTTAGAAAGCTTAAATTACACAGTTTTTGTAACTGTGTAATTTAAGCGTTATGTAGTAAGGTTCGTTTGTAAGCCGTAGTGGCATAACCCGGGGGACAGATCGACTTCAAATCATGAGTTCGCTGGCTCAAACCCCGGGCCCATACCAATGATCTCTTTTAATTTTATCTTACGGATCTTTGTACCAGTGTTTCCACTTTCATTTTTTTTCCCTAGTTTGTTGTCGATTTGTCCCTAAAATCCCCTAAAGAAAATTCTAAACTCCTTGATTTAGGGAGCATGACCATACTAACGATTTTCCCCCAAAAATCCCTAAATCCCTTTTGAAATGAAATGTCCCTAAACCTTACATAATGCTATTAATTTTTCCCCAAAAAAGGGAGAAATCCCTAAAAGTGGAAACACTGCTTTGTACCACCAGCTTCCCGGTGAAGGAAAACATCATGAAGAAACAACGTCGTCGTCAGCCATAATACGTTCACTACTGGATGAAGGCCTCTCCCTTAATAGAGGGCATAATCCATATCCCCAAGCATGGCAAGCGGCTGGGAATCGCAGAATGCTCACCACCGTTAGCCAAGAGGACGCTGCTGCCCGTCCTCTGGTGGGTCTGGTTACAGTTTAAGGACATACCTAGGTCCAGGAAAAAAATCGTAAATCATAACATTCTGCAACTGGGCCAGCGTGGTGGATATAGCCCAATCGCCCTTCGATGGTTGGTAGGTCTAGCCAGCAGCTAGTCCAGCAGCGAATGTTAGTTTTAGCACGTTTTAAGAAGGCAGTACTGGTTTGAGGTGGCCGGGTTGTTGAACTAACTTTGCTCTAACTTTGAAATATGCGTAATAAATAGGCTCTAGGTAAGTTATACTAAATTATATAGGTCAATGAATAGGTAGGTAAGTCATTAAGCTTTTTTAGAGCATTCATGCTAACGCGGACTATCGCTATTTTGGGCTCAGACCGACATTTCTATACTATAACTTTTTTAACTTTACTTACATATACTTATGCAATTAACATACCTAACCATGTCTGTAAATACATTATATTTTCGCACTTTTCAGTGAATGTAAGAAGTAGGTACAGTACAATACATCTTTATTGTACACCGGAAGTATATCTATTAGTATCTCTTAAAGTCTTAAAGGAAGAAATCGCTTAAGGCGATTAGGGGTGGCTTTCGCGATTTCGAGCGATTTCTTTCAGACAACCTCTTATATAAATGATAATGTAAGTAGATACCTACATTATTATCATTTATATCACTTAATTAACTAAATAATAGCTTGTTCTTGGTAACGTAGCAGTAAGAATACAGGATGAATATTTGCTACCTACTGTTATAGCCAACAATAGATCATGCTCCATGTTTTGGCAATAGCTTCAACGTGTTGGCGCCCATAGAATTACGAATACTGGATGTACCTTATAAAACAATAACAGGACATTGAAACTTAAATAATAAGGTGCACAGCGTAATACCTACGTCTCATCATCATCAGCCCGGAGACGTCAACTGCTGAACGAAGGCCTCGCCTAAGCCGCCACACTGGACGACAACCTGCCATTAGCATCCACCGGTTGCCGGCGACTTTTACAATGTCGTCGGTCCACCAAGTGGGAGGCCTTTTTACGCTGCGTCTTCCGGTTTGCGGTCGCCACTCAAGAACCTTTCATCCCTATCAGTTGTCAGTTCTTCAAGCGATGTGGCTTGCCCATTGCCACTTCAACTTGCAAACCCTGCATGCTATATGTCGGTGACTTGGGTTCTTTGGCGAACATCCTCGTTCCGGATTTTATCGCGCAAAGTAACTCTGAGCATAGCTCTCTCCATTGACATCGTAATACCTACGTCTAATTCGGTATAAATAAATACTTTGATGTCTTTAATGAAGCAAACGAACTCCAAAACACTAAAAACCTATTAAACCCTTGACTGGTTTGGTGCGGACTGCGGACCTCTACAGTAAAACTGTATATAGGTAAACACTAAACAGTAAACTTATATTTTATTATAGCTATAATTATGTTTTAATATAGAGATGACTTGCTCCAAGAGAACATTAATAAACAGTGATTTTTATTTTATAATGTCGTTTTAGCTTCCTATTTTGTGGCTGTTACAAAAGAAGCCAATCTTGGATGAATATGCTTATTATTATACGGGCTCTAAAATCACTTCTTGAAAAACGTCACCAGATGTGACCGAAACTATATAGTTAGAGTCTCTAACTTAATTAGTGAGTAAACCCGAATAAATAAAACGTGTTAAAACCACGTCAGTTTTCAACCGACTTCAAAAAAGGGGGATCTCATTAAATTCGAATCTAGGTACTTGTATTTTTTTTGTTTTTATGGTACTTTATTTATTATATGGTACTTATGGTATTTATTACATTTTGTTGAGCTTGAATCACATTTACTATGCTCCATGCAATGATATTATATATATAAGGAGGGAGATATGTCATATCGCGCCCTAAAATGGCCCCGTGAAGACGGCCCTAAGGACTGTCTCGCCTGTCTGCGCTCATTAAGCGAGACGCGTGCTATTCCTTATGCTATCTTCTTTCGCACTCCGACGTAACTCGTAAGCATGACGGCACGGGGGTAATTTTCAAACGTTGTTTTATTACGCGATGGCGTATCTTTCGTAGTCTTTGGCTACATGTGATTTATTAACAGAATTTTACAATGATTAGTTAAATTAATTCCTTTCGGCTTTGTAAACAAAGTTAGGCACGTGTCACCCCATTAGATTCTGATCAACATTTTCACGGTTTTTTCCAAACGCTTTAGTTCCTTAGAAGCACGTGTCATGTTAAGCACGTGCCGAACAATAGATCTGATTGCATCAGACACTTGCCGTACTCCGGCCGCTGCGGATTTCCTTCCTGCATCAGGGTGGGTGGTCCACCATTGTTCCCATTGCATGTTCTTAAGGACCTACTTGTATTCTCCCAGACTGAGAGCACTGAAGCGCCTAGGCTTGAAAAGGGATGTATGGAACAATAACTCTAGCAGTCTAGCTATTTGTTTGATTTATGTTCCAATTTACGTGAGGCTGAAGCTGTAACAGCCTAGGGTACAATTTTGTTGATACTTTCTATAGTAATAATAATTGGTATTATCCAAAATTTCATTTTTATTATCTTTTTATTATTTCTTTGAGGTTCTATGTATCTGCACATTTTAAATTTGTCAAGTATAAATTAATATTTATTTATATAAATAAAATGGAATGTGGTGTAGGTACACTCTTGTAAGCCTTTCGTGACCTCACTTGAATCGGCCTCAACGGAAGATCAGCGCTGTTTGATAAACAGCACTATGCTGAGTTGAAGCCATTATTGTGACATCCCTGGGGCCGTACCATGAACGCCTATTCCGGGGCCGAATACGCTCAGCTGCCGACGCTGCGCGACTGTGAATTTTATTGCCTCGCACTAAGGTTCGCGGTCGCGCAGTGTCGGCCGCTGAACCTATTCGGTCCCGCTATAAGAGGTTCACAGTACGGCCCCAGGACTGTAATTATATTATAGTTATATTGGGTACTTAGGTGATGTTACAAAATAAAATATATTTCTTTCTTTCTTTCTTCTTAATGGCAACGGAAATAAGTAGACATCTAAGTATATAATGTGGTCGATTCTGGCGGTTTTAGTTGACAGTTCTAAACTAACTAAAGTATTGCTGTCCTTAGCTAACATGCCTAGTAAAAAAGTGACAGCAATACTTTAGTAAGTTTAGTTAGAACTGTCAACTAAAACCGCCAGAATCGACCACACTATTTACTCATGTCTGCGAGTTTATTCTCAGTTTATAGAAATGATTTCCGTTCCGTCGTGTAATTGAGACGGACATGGGAACGGCGGAAACAGAAATTGTTCATACATAGCTTTAGACTATGCAGGCTACGCGTAACGGTATTACTAAGCCGAGAGGAGGTAGTTAGAGTAGTACTCAGTATTGTAAACAAATTTTACTATGGGCCGAACCCTGAAATCATGAAAAAAATAATTACTTATACAAGTAAAAAAAAAAATTTTTTTTGTTTATTTCGTCGAGTGAGAGTTTTCTACATAATTGTTTCTATATAACAGGATTTTATTTTCTCACGTTTTCGGGATCGATCGCATAGTAAAAGTTTTTCGCAATGATATGCTTACAATGACCGGAAGGAGACCTTAGTAATACCGTTACGCGTCACTACGTATATAGCAATCAGTAATGTATGTTCCCGTCCAGATTTTGAGTCTAAGCTTTAGAATTATCCGTCTAGCCTCTATAAGATACAAGCTACTTTTAGTTCTATTAAAGGATTAAACGTAACTGGGTTCTGACTTTTTTATACGTTCAAGTAACGAGACGAGCAAGACGTTCGCCTGGTGGTAAGCGTCACGCCTGCCACTAACAGTAGCAGTGCCAGAATTGTGAACTTGCGAACATAATCCTGCGCCGCACCGCACTGCGCTTGTCACCCTGAGATATTAAGATGTTAAATCTCTTCATACCCAGTAATTTCTCTGGTAACATTTCCTTCCAAACCGGAACACAGTAATGTTTGCACACTACTGCTTGGCGGTTGAATAACTGGCAAAGGTGGGGTACTTCCCCAGGCGGACTCTGCAGTAGAGTCATCATAATCTCTAACCCTTTTCTTCGATTTTCGTAAATTCGTAAATGAAACGATGAGCGTAAGCACGTGCCACGGAACAAAACAGCCGTTCGAGTAAGTTGGTGATCGCGAACTACCCACGCCAGGGTGGTCTGCTGTTTCCAAACGTTTTACGGTCTAGTCGTGAGCGTGACTCTTTCGAGATTAAGTACCTACATAATAATAGATAAACTCCATAATACTCATACCAAATAAACATACACACAAAGGATTCATCATCGTCAGCTATAAGACGTCCACTGCTGGACGAAGGCCTCCCAATAGAGGGGTGTTGCCATAATCCCCACGCTTGGCAGGCGGCTTGGGGATCGCAGAATGCTCACCATCGTTAACCAAGAGGACGCTGCTGCCCGTCCTCCGGTGGGTCTGGTTGCAGCACAAAGTTAATCCTTTGTTAATAACTTAAATACTAGTGTAACAAGTGGCGGCCTTATCGCTAAAAATGTTATCTTCCAGGTAACCTTAGGATGGAGAAAAATAAATAGCTATAAGTGTATATAAGGTATAATGCATTTGAACGATGGACATATTCTAGGATATAATAGGTACTCATCATTATGAACAACTTTTGCTATATGACAGCCTCTGAAATACCGAAAAAAACAGCTGTTCCATAAGTTTCGTCGCGAGAGACATTTTTCTATGGAACAGCAGAGTTCAGAGGTGATCCCATAGTAAAAGTTGTTATTATGATGATTACTATTATATTGTCCGTCGTTCAAACGAACATCCGTAAACATTCCTGCATAATATGATTGCGTCAGGTATATACTTATCAGTATGATCAACGTAGGCGATTTATCACCATTTAGGCTACTCAGGACGACGATCAGCTATGAAAAAATCTGAAAGGCGACTGGTCGCCTTTTAGGCTAATTTAGGGACAAGCCATTTATTCGCCCGGTAAGCGGAATGTCTCTTATGCGACGCTGCTGCTAGGCGGAAGATTTTAATTTGGAGGGCGGTAGCTAGCAAGTAGAGAACGAGCAAGTACCTTAAGGATCGACAAGTTGACGGCTCGAACTCATCGGTGGGCGCGGCTAAAAAGCATGCTCTCTTCATCAAACAAACTGTGGGAAAAGGAGAAAGAAAGATAAATGAGTGCGCAAATTATTTTTTGTTGACCTTTGGCTGCAGTAATGTGGTTGAATAAACTCTGAGTTAATTTATTCCAACTTTTGAAGTTATTTGAAATGTTTATGGACTAAACTATGCCGCTAGATAAATTATTTTAGAGTTTTCGTATTCCTTATGTTATTTATTTACGTCCAATGTGGCGTTAAAATTGAGCTAAATACAAGATGTTTCCTGGCTCATAACTTTCATGTTTATTAACTTTTTACTTTCGTAATAATTTACAATCCTAGATAATGAAGAGATTAATCGATATAATACTTAGTCTTGGACCTACAAAATTACGTAGTGGAGTAGTAATACTACCGCGTTTCTATGGAGAAGTGACCAACTTGTCTACTCTTAACACCATCAATGGTTTTCTAACGATATTTTCCTTCACATGTAAGTCCATTGTAGAGATATGAATAAGCCCTGCGGCGTGTGAATCTAGCGCGCTACGCCTCACCTATTATGGCTACAAAAGCTTTAGTCAAATTTGATATTTCGCAATAAGTTTCACGTTTTTTGTAGTTTTGTTCTGATTACGTATTATAGCACCAATTACTAAAGGTACTATATTATGCTTCTGTTTACCTATTTGTAGTTATATAGTCGACTCAATTCAGGGACGGGCTGCTTCGAAATAAGTAAGTAGGGATGTAGAGGCTGGCTATTCCTTAGATTTACGACTCAATAGAGCAGCTGAAGCACGGGCCGAAGGTACTAAACACGGCACATTGCTACCTAAACGTTTAGGGTTAAAATAAACTATCTGAACGTAGTCGGTTTTTCGCAGAAAACGAACAGTCAAGGCTAAAAAGCGAACTAACTTTACGATATTTAAATACCAACTCTACTTCTTTTTTTTTAAATTTATTTATCGAATCTTAAAATCTATCAAACAATATTTTTTCTATTGTCTAAAAACCTACTTCAGGTTTGTCTAGACAATAAATCCTCGACAACTATACTAGCCTTCCTTCTAGCAAATATCAAACTCTGCTGTTATATTAACATTGCTTTGGTATGTTGTTGCTACATAAAAGGTAAAGGATAAAAAGTAAAGGATTTATCTTATACGCAGCGTAGTTTCCCAAACGTGGTGGAACAAATTTTCCATATCTCCTTGTATGAACTAGGCCAATTTGACATGCCTTTGGAACACCAGCATTTTATGTAGTGGTAGGACTCTACTGCAGAGTCCGCCTGGGGAAGTACCCTTTGCCAGTTATTCAACCGCCAAGCAGTAGTGCACAAGCATTACTGTGTTCCGGTTTGAAGGGCAATGTTACCAGATAAATTACTGGGTATGAAGAGATTTAACATCTAATATCTCAGGGTGACGAGCGCAGTACAGTGCGGCGCAGGATTGTGTTCGCAAGTTTACAATTCCAGCTGTTTTGGAGTGTATAGGGAACAAACATACATACAAACTTCAACTTTTATGTATTAGAAGAAGATATCAAAACTGTTTTGTTGAATTAAATAATATTTATGATTCTTGGTGCGCTTAGAATACACGTATTGTACGAGTATCATCGCTAGTTAGGTAGCTATTGTAACGAGTCGAGAACTAACAAAATTAAAATTGTATAGGTGCAATTTGCAGTTTTATTACCTACCAAACAAAAAAAGAATCATCAAAATCAGTTACTAATTGGCGGAGTAATCGCGTGACATAAACAAAAAATTAATAAAATAAAACTCAGATGAATTGAGAACCTCCTTTTTTGAAGTCGGTTGAAAAGAGCAGTGAATGAATAGGTAGGTACTTATATATTCTGCAAAATTTAAAATTATTCGCAGGTGAACCCAACTGGACACACGCGTGTCGAGTTGGTGAATAACCCTGCCTGTCTAGCTATTTCTTATTATACTGATTGATCATTTATGAGTCACTACCTCAACAACATTTCCTATGACCATGTAGTCTACTGAGGAATCTGTTTCTGAACGACATTATATAGTTTTGCCGATAATAATGGAGTTCATACGCTGCAGGCTGTTTTTATGTAAAACATATGATGTTAAAATGATATTGTGGTCGATTCTGGCGGTTTTAGTTGACAGTTCTAAACTAACTAAAGTATTGCTGTCACTTTTTTACTAGGCATGTTAGCTAAGGACAGCAATACTTTAGTTAGTTTAGAACTGTCAACTAAAACCGCCAGAATCAACCACATTACTTCATGTTTTTTGTAAAAATGTATGAATGATGCCACTAAAGGCATGTGACATTTTGGCCTAGTTCATACAAGGAAGTATGGGAAATTACGCCACCTATATTGAGAAAATGCCCTACGCCTTCAGCATAACTAACATCATCAACCAAGACGTCTACTGCTAAACGAAGGCCTCCCCCTTAAAAGGGTCGCCATAATCCCCGCTTGGCAGGCGACTTGGGGATCGATACATGACTAACGCGCTACTAAAAATTGCGCAATATCTTCTTTTACAAAATCCCGCAGTGCCTGAAGACAATAAGAGCCTACAACCAGTATGTGTTGGTTGCCACTGACGACTTATGGAACTGAAACGTGGTCTTCAGCTGCTGCCCTTTTGGATAAACTGAGAGCCACAACGGGCAATGGAGAGCTATGCTCGGAGATACTTTGCGCGATAAAATCCGGAACGAGGATATTCGCCAAAGGACCAAAGTCACCGACATAGCTCGCACAGTTTAAGTGGCAATGGGTAGGCCACATTTGCTTAGAAATGATTTGTTCTTCGTTCGGACCAGTATTTTAATTTTGCCCACAAACTATGAAAACTGACGTGGTTTTGACACATTTTTGTTTTATTTATACGGGAATACTCACAGTTAATTAAATCGGATACTCCGACTATAGTTTTGATAACAAAAATGTAATTTTGATTTAGGAGCTCAAAAATATAATGTACCTAATGGTGTCGATTCTGTTGCACCGCTTACTAAACTAAACGAATCCGACAGGACTAAAATTATACGCGTCTCATTTCATTTCAATATGTAAGAAAAGGATGTCAACAGGTTTCGTCCTGTAAAATTAAGTTTAGTTTAATGAGCGGTGCAACAGAATCGACACCAATATCTTCTTTGTCTCTGGTCTAAACTGGGTGGTTTACATTAAGTACATAAAGTTTTGGTAGGTGCACAATGTGGTCAATTCTGACGGTTTAGATGACAGTTCTAAACTAATTAAAATATTGCTGTCACTTTTTTACTAGGCATTTTAGCTAAGGACAGCAATACTTTAGTTAGTTTAGTTCTGTCAACAAAAACCGTCAGAATCGACCACAATATGTTGATAAAAACTACCTACGCAAAGGTACGTGAGTTCGTCGAAGGATAGGGACCAATATAGATATCTCTGTCTAGATTTCCTGTTTTTATTGCTAAGTCCAGGTAGATAATATGAGTATCACGCTTCAGATATAAGATAGGTGGTCAAATTAAGCCAAACAAGTTTTCGTTAAATTATAAGATCACATACCAACAAACCATATATAAGAATAATCTTGGCTTGTCATCTCTTGCGACACAAGACAATGCCAACAATGGCTGATCATATCTAGACCTCCGCTTGTGACTCCGCGATGCACACGATACATTGAATTTTGATTAAAATAGTTTGGAGAAGATTTTCGAAAATATAATTAAGTTGCGTTGCAACTGTCGCGGGAGAACGTATAAGTAAGATATTTGGTATTTAATAATAAAAAAATATGTAAAAGTTTATTTCAGCTTACAAAGTTATCTAAAAAAGGGATTTATCTCTTCTCAGATAAGTATCTTGTGTAGGATTCTTATAACTATATACTCGTATACCATAGACGAGATTTTCTCCAACGAAAAGATAAGAAAATACCATTGCTAAATACATGCTACTTATTGCTACATAAACATTTCGTCCATACAGTCTACCAGTACTTACCTACCTTTCTGCTTTGCATGTAAACAACAAAATTTGGGCCAAGATGATAAATAAATAAAATTTAGTTAGCATATTTAAAGATTAGCTTTAGGATAAATATAAAAACTTCTAGCTGTCGATTTTTCACCGACTAAATATCACATTGTAGTCGGTTGACAATAATTTTGTCCTTATTGTACCACCTCAGACAAGAATTAATTTTCAAGTCTTTTCTCAATCTTCATGTTATAAATTATGTATCTATGAGAAATATTTTCTGACAGTGTCATGCTTTTAGTCCTACCGGAGCTACTGGTTTAGGCTGTCTATAATTTCTCTGCCAGACGGTATTAAAAAAAAGGAATAACAATATATTGGCATTTGCTGGCATTAAAAATGAACATGACACAGCGTGGTTGTCGTTTAATTTACCTAATTTTGGCATATTGGTTATAAAAGGTCAATTTGATCGATCCTATACGTTAACATCAAAAGCTCTAAAGGGCAATTTTTAGCAACTGATTGTCGATGCAAAGATGTCCACAGAACATGACATTCACGCGTCCCTAACCGACTTTAGAAGCCAAGATATTTTTATAACATCTACTTAGCGGTTGCTATGGGTTTTGTTGTATTAAATTATGCAAAAAATTGAGTAAATATTATACCTTACCCATACATACATATTGTAGATTTTCCTTGCATACGCACCAAATGTTTTGACTCTACGTCTGTTGGCTTCTCTGTTTCCTTTGAGATATATATATCCTAAAAATCCATATATCTTTGCCATAATCGCTACGCTTGGCAGGCGCAGTAGGTATGCTCACCACTCTCTCGGAACGCTGCTGCCCGTCCTCTGGTGGTTCTGGAAGCAGTTTTAAGACATACCAGGCCAGGTGTTTATTTATAAGAAAATCGATCATTCTGGTCTAGTAAGGATTTAATAGTGTCACCGTTATTCCATTTATTGTATGTACCCACATATATATTGTATGTGCCCCCACCCGGGGGCGATAAGTCCTGCACTGACATATCGTTTGGTGTGTATTGTGAATTTCCCCTGCCAGCATACCATATCCAACCTATCCATAAAGTACCGGAGCAAGGCTTCTAGTCCGCTGTGACTTTTGAGGCTCTGGGCTGTAAGCAGGGAAATATACATTAAAAAGTATTCCTAAATATTAAAAACAAAAAAGCTCTATGTCGTAACCATAAAACCTTAGAGAGGTAGGTCTTGCCCTAAATACCGTCCCTAATGAAGTCAATGTCCCAAATCAATAGAGTCTACGCGTATGTGTTTTGAAACTGGATCGCTTGTCATCGATCCGTGTGGAGGGGAGACCACACACGCGGTTCCTGGTTGCATTTACCGATCTCGAGTGAACTTGCGCAAGTTAAGTAGGAACTAACTGTTGCTTTATCTGTGGCGTCAGGGCTGAGTAGGGAACACGTGCTAGGCTAGCGTCGTGGATTGAAAAACTGGGTATTGTCAGATGTGAGATGAAACCATAAAATAAGATATAACTTATAGGTACATTCTTTATATGTCGAAACACAGATTTTTTTAAACATAAAATACCGCCACATTTGATACTTATCTACAGAGTTTTTTTGAATGCTTAGGTATGTAAATAGTGGCATAAAATCATAGATAAAAAAAACATTCGAGTAAAGTGAAAACTATGTATTCCGAATATTATTAGGTAGTTAGCTTAGAATGGTAATACAACAGCGACATGCAATAGGTGTTCTTAATGCAACCTCTATATATATACCATATGTTCTGAAGAGCTACGGTAACATCCGATGGATCCGGTTCCGTAGAGTATTGGGGAGCTGAATCTAGAGTGCGGAATCTCGAATGTTTACCTCATTCAATCTACCTCTGCAGTGCTACCAGCAAATCTCTAGAGTTGGGGAGCTTCTGACATATTTTATGAACAATCTGATCTGATATAACTACTCCCGCGAAAAAAAATAGTTCCACATTTTCACCAACTTGTCTGAGAATAATAGGCACATACAATTGCTAAATAAATGAACAGAAAATAAGTAAATTAAAATAAAGTTTATCTGAGCGGTTGAAGTATGAACAGACACTTCTAAAATCTCTTAAATATTTATTACCACTTTCTCATACGTGGGAGCAATTAAAACATAATGTAACTACTGAAATATGTTGAATCACAACAACGGCGATATCTGCCAGGACAAGTAGCTAAATAAATTATAGAAGGCTCTACAATCATCCCGATAGTTTTCCAACGCTGAAAAATGTAGACATTGCTCTACTATTTGTGTACGCCTGTTTCAAAATAAATAACCTCCTTGATACAAACACGACACGCGTGAAAAAATTGCTGGCCATCAATAAATTAAAATAATACTGGCCGAATAGAGGCCGTAAACAAAAAAGCTGCAATTAAAGCTAGGCAGTAAGAATTTGAAAGGAGTTTTTATTGTTCCACGCGGCCGGCGGTATGCGGGCTCATACGATTGTTTAACGACAGGTCCCAGAGAAAGGGCTCATTCTTTCTTTTTTCTTTTCATTCCGTTTTTATTGAAAGCACTCGCTTGCCCGCGGATTTACCCGCGTACCCGCCGCGCGTAGAGTAGGTACCTACCTAGGTATAGAAAACTTGAGCTACAAATAGAGATCGTGTCAAGTAGCTGACCAGATAATATTTAGGAACATGTAGTAATAAATTAATATTCTGTATAATATTAACTATTTTGATTTAGAGATAAGTATTATTTGACGAAATTTATTCCGGACATGCTCTGCTGATGGTTATTTTTATTTTGACTCACTGACATTTGCGCCGATATTATTATTATTTTACTTGATTATTATTGTTAAAAAAAACTTGAATTTAGTGTGTATTTTATAATGTAAATTTCATGTCAATCTCATTACGGACTAAGTCAAGAAAATAAATTATTTGAATTGAATATTATTGAATTATCTGCTCAGACCAATTTTATTTGGTCTGAGATTATCCAATGATTCGAATTTAATAACATAGCATTAAATTTTGTAGGTATTGAATTAGATTTCAAAATGTTTTGCCGGTTTTTTTATTTCGCTAGTCTTGGCAGCGACAATGATAAGAAAAATGGACGGGAAATAAGTGTACGGATTTTGAAGACTATATGTTGAGCGCCGGCTCTCCTCTAGCTTCAGTCATAGACTTTACTTTACATAGACATGCCTTTGCGACATGCAAGCCGTACGATACGACAATACAAACTTCTAATACATGTACAATGTCATGTGTAATACATCTGTTCTCTTTTTGTCATGCAGTAATTAGATTCGCTATCTCTATTTTCCGGCAAATGTAATATGCATACTTTTAGCTAGGTATGCTTGATTGTGTTGTCTTGTTAATTTTGATCGATTTGCAAGCGCTGGGCCCGTCCAATCCATTATCACCGTCGCTGAGTCCTGGTATATTTTCAAATTAAAATTTTATTTATTTCGACCTGTTTCGACCATAGTAAATCATTTACGCAAAAGCAAATTACAAATTATTTTAAGTTAATTTAACATATATTTTTTCAAATTTAATTAATCACATATCAAAATCAGTAAAATTAATCATCAACAGCCATTGAATGCAATGTTACCGAAATAAACATCCATTCTGTGAATGTAAACTACAGGTACCTAATTAGTAAAGAACCCAATGACTCTATGGTAGGAACAGTCGGCCATACATTCAGTGTTCACACATGCATTTTCAAGTCATCCCTGTCACGTGAGCTCAACCTTTAAGTAGCCTAGACACCTGATGCCCAATATCCTCTACACAACTCTTTGCGGAAACACATTCCTCATTACATACCTACGATCGGAAGTATCCATCTTCAAGTCCTAAAGTCTCCAGAGGAAACGGCAACGCTTAAGCCAACTTATCTATTGACTTGGCCAAACGATAGAGCTAAAGATTTCTACGGAATCCTAACAGGTTTAGATACAAGAAACGACGGTGGCTCCTTTCCTCAGCTTTAGGTAGTGCAGCTCTAAGCGTAAACGTTGTTCTCGGACGTTCCTGAATAGAATCATAAATGCGTATGTGTCTCTAGTACTTAATACATGCTCACTAGTACCTAACTGTACGACTTGTCAAATCGTTGACATTTGTATGTTAATCACTGTGTGCGATGTTTGTAATTACTAATTAGCTTCGGCGCCAATGTTCCTTAATTTTGTGTGGCGCTACATGCAAAAACTGCTGATTTGTTTGATAGACAGCTATTAATTATGGGCTGTCGGTCGCTGCGAGAAACAGCGTGGGTGAATTGAAAATCCTACCTACATGCTAGATAATATAGGTAATAATAGTATAGAGGTAGAGTATAGACTCTACCTGTATTATGTTATTAATTTTAATAACTAAAAAAAAAAGTAAGTTCGTATAGGCTGAGTGGCCAGCCCTAGTGTCAGAGTTAATGTTGTTAACTGTATTATATAGATGTATCTAATGAAGAAGGCATTTTTCTTAATAGGGAAGAGTTGCTATATCCTCACGCTTGGCAAGCGGTTTAGGGATGGCAAAATGTTCACCACCGCTAACCGAGAGGACGCTGCCCGCCCTCGCGATTTCTAGGTTGGCCCCGTAGTAAAAGTTGTTCATAATGATGAGTACATACATACCCTTCAGTATTGTTGAACCTTTTTGTTACACGTTGTATATGAAAATATAAAAAAATATACTGTACACACTAAGGTTTTACTAAACTATGGAGGATTATTTTAATAATGCTATTAGGAGGTAGAAAATGTATGCATAGAAAGTATATTATAAGTATTCTTAGGTTAGTCAGTGGTTTAACAAATAGATAGAGATACCACTATCGCAAATAGTTCTAAATCCTAGCCCAACTTAGCAACCCAGTAGTATATCTGCGGGAGATGATTATCAGAGGAGATAAAAGCTTCCTTTTCAAGACTTGCTAAGCTAATAAATAACTAAAATAGGTCATTGTAGGTGCCTAAGCTCTATAGTTTTTGAGATCTGGTTTGGTTGGGTCCGTATATTAGATTATCACATGACATTGGCTTTGTCTACAGGTAAGACCTTGGCCACGGCCTCACAGGTCAATGATTTGTAAATCTATTGTATAGCTACCTATGTATAGATAACATATACCTAGCTTTGTGGGAAATTAAAACATGTCTAAAGTCAAAGACTCGTTGCGGTAATGAAAATAATAGACTTAAATTACACTAAACGCTACAGTGCTTATTATTAACTGCTATCGTATTATGTTTTGATCATTACAGAAACTAAAAAAATACATAGTACGAAAATAATATCATTAAAATGTAGGAAAACAAGGAAAGCGTAAAATAAAATGTTAAAGTGTTGTTTGCTATTTTAATTACTTACCTACATTATTCTTTCATTTACGTACTACCTTTTTGGTATTATGCTAGGGATATCTACGGTAGTCCAGCTAACGTATAGAATACTCTATTGGTCATCGAACATTACAGCCTAAATTTTATATCTAATTCCCTACATTTATATGTAGTACAATTCATAAGATTTCGACTTTTTAGACTAGAATCTCGGAAAATCGTAATCCTCGACAAAAATCTCTCTCAGGGAAACCTTCAAGACCCAAGGATTACTTACTAACCTAATCTGGTATTATAGGTAGGTACTCGTACTAAGCTTGGAGGATCTAGCTCCCTCTCTCGTATATAATCAAACATGGTACCTATACGAAATCAAGTTCAAGGCAGGTGGACGTCAAAAGGCAGTAAAAACTCGACCGTCAGCCAGCGCCGCCGGTCTAAGTAATGTCGTTGGACCACGCTCGCAGGAAATACCAGTCCGCATGATTTATTGAATGGGAATCTCCGATGCGAGCTGCTATTTGGATTAAATCGATTTAATGTGTGCTCCATGAATGGCGCAATTCGATTTGATTGCCTTATTAACAAACTCAGTTTAGTTGACTAAGCTTATAAGACATACTCGTAGTAGGCCTTCTTTGGACCATGTTTCGAATATCTTCTTTTTTTGAGTCTATTTTTTGTGAAATAAGATTTCAGCACTTTTTTTTTTCAAAACGAAATTAGCAATGTTGTTTGCTCTGCCAGAGCCTGTGTTTCCCTTAAAGTACAATATCGTCGTCAGCCATAAAACGTCCACTGCTGGACGAAGGCTTGACCCCTTTATAGAGGGGTGTTGCCATAATCCCCACGCTTGGCAGGCGGCTTGGGGATCACAGAATGGTCACCACCGTCAACCAAGGGGACGCTGCTGCCCGTCCTCCGGTGGGTCTGGTTGCAGTTTAAGGACATACCCAGGTCCAAACTACAATATGGGTGTCTTCAAATCCAGAGTAAAAAGGTTTTTAAGCGTGCTCCATCCTAGACCGTATCGTTGCTTAACATCAGGTGTCAAACGCAAGCATATAACAAACAAAAAAAATACAAACAAAAAACATTTTTTAATATTATATATACAATATATATATATTTTCATTTGATAGGTATACAAAATATATTTCTTTTGATTTTGTATTAGATATTAGTTAAGAATTTTTTATTATTCTTAGCCAATGCGAGTTCAAATTGGTCGCTAATTTCATCTGTATAATATATAAAATTCAAAGTCCTGACTGAGCTATCAACGCACAGCCTAAACCGTTGGTCCTAGAGACATGAAATTTGGAGGGTGTGTTCTTTGTGAAGCGTAGGTATCCAATAAGAAAGGATTTTTGGAAATTTCACCCCTAAGAGGGTAAAATAGGGGATGATAGTTTATATGAAAGTCCGTCATTTTCGAAGTTAGTATCTTCAAATTTTGTGTTTAGAATAACGGTTTAAAATTAGTTTATAAGTGACTCAACGTTTTTGAAAATTCCACTCCCGAAGGGGTGAAAAAAATGATGCAGTTGTGTATGGAAAGTCCTTCATTTTCAAAGTAAAAATCACATTTATTATTTAGGCTTAAGTTTGGAAACTGACGCAACTTTTATCGTTGTTTTTTTAATTTAAATCCTTAAGAGGGTGAAACGGGGGATAAAGTTTTGAATTTAAGTTGTTTATTTCTAAATTTTGTATTCAAGTACAAATAATGAGCACGTGTATCGGGGGTAAAAAACGTGGTGAATTTTGAGAGCGTGCCGTTTTTGTTCCGTACGCGGACGAAGTCGCAGGCGACCTCTAGTCATCATATAAAAAGTAGTAACCAAAGAATAAGCAATGAGCGCAATGCATTTATGATGATAGTAAATGCTACGCTCAAAGAATAAACCTCACGAACTTTTATAAGCTGAATTCTTAGCCTGAAACAGCGCAGAAATAAAAGTAAACGCAGGCCCAGCTCGCATTCTTGGATGTAAGAACATTTTAATTAAGAATGGTGCCAACTGGCGCAATGAAAACACTACCTTGTTTTGTTTAAATTTTGCATTTTGCATTTAAACTCCTTGAATTTCTAGTTAACAGATATTTATAAAATAACAGTTACAACAGTTGGGGGTACAAGTACAGTTAGTACGTTATTTATAGCACATAACGGTCAGCTTAGGTATTTATTTTGATTTAAGGGCACGTTCGGTTCCGATTTCAAAACGGTTCAAATGAGCTGAATACTTATATACTTACTACAAAAATATAAGTAAATACAAGTATTAAAAATGAACACAGTAAGGCACTTCTGAGCATATGACATTTGGGCTAGTAGGTACAAGTCTGCTGTGTCCAAAACATTGTACACAAAAAGACTTGCTGAATCCGGTTGCTATGAGAACTACACAGTTGCAAACTTTAACATAAACAAATATTATCATCATCAGCCCGGAGACGTCCACTGCTGAACGAAGGCCTCCCCCTTAGACCGCCACACTGTACGACAACCTGCCATTTGCATCCACCGGTAGCCCGCGACTTTTACAATGTCGTCAATCCACCCATTGGGAGGCCTTCCTACGCTGCACCTTCCGGCTCGCGGTCGCCACTCAAGAACCTTTCTTCCCCATCGGTTGTCAGACAAATATACCTACATTATAAATAAACATTGCAAGTTAAATTAAAGCTTGTAAAAAAGATTTCTTTTACTGAGGTTGTAAACCTTTGAATAATAAATAGCTTCAATATTTATACATCATTAATCTCACGCGCGCGTAATCTATCGTATTCTGAAAGTTGCAGCTATTTGGAACTTTTATCGGCTTATAAATTTATTGTTCTCTGTTTGATGTCAGCACCGCTGGAATACTTTCTCGCACGCATTCTATCGGAAAAAATGTTTATGATCTGTGAAGTTAATGAAAGAATTTGTTACAAGGTATTCGAAGTTTGGAGACATTTTTATGATAATAGACGGAATTATCAGCGGGAGAGCTATAATGGCACAGTTGTTATGAAATAAACATGAAATGTTACTGGATATTATCGTCTCACGTTTGACGTTGCATGTTATTGTGGAATCAAATGAATTCTGAGAAAAGTAACTAGGGCTAGGATTTTCACCGATGAGTATAAGCGACGCTACGACGATATAGACAATTTGTTAGATTTTAGAATCAAATAAACGATTACGGAGAGTTCTAGATTTTGTATCTAATAATAATTCCTTGGTTTTAAAATTCAAGTAAATGTTTAAGGGGATTTCTATTTTTTTGTCTAATAATTCCTTTCGGCCATCCCAGTTGGGATGCTAAGGGGATTTTCGGGCAAAAAGTCTAAAATTCCCCTTCGCAGGGGGGTATCTGTACCAAGCCAATTTATTATTGGGAATCCCAAAGACTACAATAATTGTAAATGCAGACGCTATATCTATAGACATGTTATTTGTTTGTCTATTTAACACAGTAACATAAAGCAGCATTGATTTCTGTTTTTTTATACGTCAATTTATGCTCTGTTATTGTTGCGTCTCTAATTTTGTTTGTAATTATTCACTCACTATCAGGCTTTTTTTATGTATTTGTACTCGGAGAGTGACCGTTGCAGCGAAGGATACCTACTCTGAGAATGCGTAGGAGAACTTTGCTTGACAAAACAAATATTCTGAGCATCACTGTTTATGCTCATTATATTGAAATATGCGATAGTTGTCTCATTAGCGCTGTTATTTCTTTAGCTACATAACCCTTGAAGCAAAAACACGTAGTACGGACAATAACTTGTTATTTTTCTTGTTCTAGGAATTGAGAAAATGGCGCTGATCCTGTTCTTTCAGCTGCTTTTCACAGCATTAGCGTCAGTCTTATACGCTGCTGGTAAGTAAAGTACTTTTAAGTTGAAACATAGTTTAAGCTCTAGAAACATAACTTCTCTTATTTTACTGCTCTACCAAAATTATAAATACATTTGTTTCGAGACACAGTATAAGATAAAAGGACTACTTCATCAGTCTTTAACATTGTACTACTGGTCATACGACTGCCATAAAAGGGCGATAAATTGGGCGATAGGTATTATTATTATTATTTATTCTGTGGCGATAGTCCATCAGGCTAGCTCGGTATATTGTCGGATAATCATACGCCACTGAATTTCTTCTCCGGACATAATAAATATAATAGGGTAGATGAGTGATGTTTAAATCGTTGAAACCAATAGCTTTGATGAAGAATTTAAGTAAATATAGTATGTTTATTGAAAACATAATTTTAATTGGTTAAAAATGTTCTGATATATAAACGTTTAAAGTTTTTGGTAGAGCCAACTCTGTCCCTTTCCCACAAACACAAAACTAGTCAGAATAGAATTTATATGGCGTACAGAGAAGTGACGTCACGGTTTGCTGATTCGCCTCTCTATCTAGCATGATATTAAAATGCTTATAAGTTGCTTATTTTTGATCAGATTTTAATTTTCTTTTCATTAATCAGCTATACGTATTTATGGGCCACATTTTAATAGGACAATTAAAAAAAAGCAGTCATCTAGCCTATTGCAGATTTTCTCACAATATTTTCCTTCACTAAAAAGCCAGTGGTAAGTGGTCCATACGATAATTCTAAAGAATTCTTTGCTATTTGGCTTGAATTCTGGGCTTTATATCAAACCCACAAACAATCTTACGATTAGGAGCGCGTCTTTACCCAATGGGTTAAGAACATAATTATTCTACCTATACGGTTTACAGAAATATAAAGACTATACTTATTAACTGGGCGATTTGCGGTGAGTTACATCAATGAAAAGTAATCGCAGTTTATCTCCCACTAGGATCCGATATCTAACATAGATCCGCAAAAGTTATCTCTCTTTATTCCGAGCTTAAACCGACCAAAGCTCAATGCATACGAGAGCTTACTTTTTCAGTAGACTGCAGGTTCCCGAGCCAGACAAGGCGCAGCGTAGCCTCTGATAGTTTAGCATACGCTTTGCTTACTAAACCGATTGGAATTTTAAAATAGACACCGGTTGTATAAATCACATAAATTTACATTTCGGGCTCAAGCCGTGAGAGCCTCGTAGTAACCGCACGAACCTTGCGACATCAATTTCGAAGTAAGATGCGAGATAATTACGCATGTCTTAAAACCTGATTATGTTTAATCATCGAAATTAATTGTCGGTACAACCGTACCGTTTATAATTCCGAACAAATTGGGACGTGTCCCTTTCGTAGGAAGCGGTCGATTTCTAACAGCTTTTATAGGCTCGACCGTTTCTCTAGTTCGTTAACCATTCCCGAGTAATGGTTGGTTGGTTCGAGCAGGGTTCAAATTAAACGGCAATGTACGTCGTGTTAAGAGGTAGAGGCGGCATTTTTTCTTTATTTTGGAATTGTAACAGGCGTGACGGGTAAGCTCCCGGATACCGCAGGTAGACACCCACACAAACGCATCGAGCTTTTAGTGTTGGTAAATAGAAAAACTTTGTAATAGGGAGATGGTTCCGTATATTGTTTCTTGTAAATTGTGTTCTACTGTTACACTGCCGGTATACTTAATCTATGACTGTAGTACTTAATGACTATTTCGTTCATATACTTCTTGCTCTGTTCAGCCTTTCCTATTTACCATCCCTACGCGTTTTTCTTACCACATTCACGCATATTAAAAGTAAAAAATTAAAAAATGTACATTTAATTATGACTGGTTGTCCCAACTAACGTCCTCTCAGTTAATGGTGGTAACCATTCTGCGATCCCCAAGCCGCCTGCCAAGCCTGGGGATTATGGCAACACCTCCCTTTAAGGGAGAGGCCTTCGTCCAGCAGTGGACGTCTTCCGGCTGTTGATGTGATGATGTGTGTGATGTCCCAACTAAACCAGATTTGAATCGCACTATGCTTTATTATTGAAAGTTTAATCACAAACCAGCATTATAACTACTCACTGAAGATTATTTCCATCGAAATTTAAAATATAACAAGCCAGTCCATTTAGTAATACAAAAGTTTTTATACTAGTAAAATACGAGCATAATCATAAAGAAGCATCAAACTCGATTAAAAGTTTCATAACTTATTAAACTTTTAGACCATCGAGATAGTATTATTAAATATTAAAGCCCCAGGCGGATTACTTAGAAGAGACGGAGTTATCGCGGTGGAAACTTATTATAATAAATAACAATATACTTTTCAAGTAAAGTATTTCTGCGCTCCGTGAAATACTAAGTAAAAAAGTGGACAACGAACGACGAAACTTTGAAACCACTGAAAAACTTTTCAAGTTTTAATATTTTTATTTTCATAGCACCAAAGATTTCAAGTTTCCATTTTTTTGTGTACGAACCCTAAAGTGCACTATTTGTTTGTGTGAGTGCGTGTATTTACACAAATTTAACGCTAACTCGTCATTATGTTGTCCGAGTGTTGGTGTTGTCATTAGTAACTGCCTACTCGTTCGGATTTTAGTTTTTTTCTGCATCTGTCAAGCTTTGTCAGATTACAATCGCAGAGATAAATGCAGAGATACGTACGAGGGCTACACTAAAAGTATCGGGAATGGAATATTTCCACTGTTTCTGTCATATTAAAATCTTTTTAATTGAAAACTCCTTGGTTTTAAAAATCGAATACCATTTATTTATTTAAAAAAATATTCTCGGTCTTGTCACAAGGTTTTGTCAAACTTGTTTAGTCGTTGAGAAAATGGAATTGACTCGAGAAAATTCAAGAGCGATGATTTATTATGACTTTCGAAGTGGTTTAACACAAAAACAGTGTGTTGACCGGATGATTTCTGCATTTGGTGATAAAGCCCCATCCAAAACCACAATTTATCGCTGGTTTGCTGAATTTCAACGTGAACGTGTCAAGCTCAGTGATGATCCCCGTCAAGGTCGTCCAAAAACTGCAGTCACCCAAGAAAACGTTGATGCTGTGCGTAAGCTGATTGAGGAAGATCGACATGTGACATACCGCGAAATTCAGGCAACTTTAGACATTGGCATGAGTCAAATACAAATAATCTTGCATGAAAAATTAGGTGTAAAAAAGTTGTTTTCCCGATGGATACCGCATTCGCTCTGTGAAGAGCAAAAAGCGGCTCGCGTTACTTGGTGCGTCAGAACTCTCGAAAGATTCCACGCAGGATCCTCAAATGCTGTATACAACATCGTATCAGGTGACGAATCCTGGATATACGCGTACGAACCCGAAACAAAAAACCAGTCACGAGTTTGGGTGTTCGAAAATGAGTTAAAGCCAACAAAAATTGTTCGTTCACGGAGTGTTGCAAAAAAAATGGTGGCCACGTTTGTCTCCAAAACCGGCCATGTTACGACTATTCCTCTTGAGGGACAAAGAACGGTTAATGCAGAATGGTATGCTAGCATTTGTTTGCCACAGGTCGTTTCTGAACTCCGTAAAGAGAACTGCAACCGCCGCATCATCCTCCATCACGACAATGCGAGTTCTCACACCGCGCACAGAACAAAAGAGTTTTTAGAGCAAGAAAACATAGAATTATTGGACCATCCGCCGTACAGCCCCGACCTAAGCCCTAATGATTTCTATACTTTCCCTAAAATAAAGAATAAATTGCGTGGACAGAGATTTTCATCACCTGAAGAAGCTGTGGACGCCTACAAAACGGCCATTTTGGAGACCCCAACTTCCGAATGGAATGGTTGCTTCAATGATTGGTTCCATCGTATGGAAAAATGTGTCAAATTTCGCGGAGAATACTTCGAAAAGCAATAAATATATTTTTAAATAGTAATGTTGTGTCACTTCCTTGATTCCCGAAATTTTCAGTGCCGCCCTCGTATCTATTCAGCGATGATTCTGAGGCTGCAGCTTTACTTCGGTCAAAGTTATTTGTTCTTTACACATATTTTGTACAAATATTTTTATTTAAAGATTACCATTTTTTTCTTCATAACACCTAAAGTTTGCTTATAGCGAAACTTATAAAGAATCACGTGATAAAAATCAAGTAGTACACTTGTTAATAGCATATACTTGGTATGATCTAAAAACAGCAATACCTAGCTAAAACCCAAAAATAAACCTAAACCTTAGCTAAGGCTACCTAGCTGTTGCATGGAAATAAATGATCTTTATCTATACCTTATATTTGGCTAGTCTCTTTACTAGTAAAAATACTAAACTATCGAAATCAATATTAAAGTTTGTTTCTTTGGAAAACCATCGAAGCATTTGCTACACTCCTGTATAGTTATTTTCGAGCAAGTGTAAGTTTGTAGTTTCAAACCATTTGCAAACACTACATATAATTGATTTTATCTACTTCAATGAATTATAAGTTACCGATTTGCGTATAAAAATTTCTGCATACATTAACGTCAAAAACAGAGTATAAGGTTAGTGAACATGAGCTTATAAGTCCATATTTTTCAGTTGAAAGAGTGTCAAACAAGCGCCAGCTGGCTCTAGCGTTTGTTCGCGTGAAAGCTGACAATTCACTGCATTTCTCGGAATGAAATTTCAAAGCAATCTCACTACAGGGCTGAACTAGGGATAGTCGCAGCTTGTCTTGGTCTTAACAGTAACTTTGTGAAACAAAGCTACGAACGAGTACGATGATTCAACTGTAATCCACGAACAACAACGTCTAGACGACGCGACAGTCGACCAGCTCTACATAATATCCATACAAATAATGATAATTTTAACTAGCCAGGGGCAGTCAATATATAGTTTAAAAGAATAAAATATACATCATATTTAACCTACTACACAAAAACGAAAGGATTGTATCCAGACCGCTGAAAGTCTAGACAATCCAAATGATCAAACCCAGTAGGCAGAAATAAACAAGAATTTCCATTGTAATATTTAATGAAGAAGTCTTTAATTTTTATTTATACGTGTAACAACTACTTATTTACAATAAAATATATATATATATATATTTTTTTTAAAACCCTAGTACCTATAAAACAAAAACGCCGTCTAGATCGCCACCATGCGGTAGGTTTCCCAGGATGCTGGCTGCATTACCCCGTTGAATGGCAATACTTAGCCACTGGGCAAAGTATGCGCCAGCTCTGAGGTCCCCCGAGGCGAGGACCAATCTCTTCTTAAATTTAATCCATTTAATTTATTTCCAATTAAATCAAGTCTTTAATTAAATAATTTTCATGAACGGTAAAAAAAGAATATAAAAATACATTCGGCTGTAAATGTAGGACGCTCTGAGGCTCGGTGAATATACCTTTTGTAAGACAGACAGTATGCAGCACAGAAAAGCATAAGCCCTACTTCTTAGGTAGAGCGGCTGTCAAAACAATGTTGTAAAGCAATTATATGGAAAACTGCTGTCGCAAGAATCACACATAATTGTATAGAAACTACGACGAAAAAATGCCAATCATTGGTCGCGCATTTGAAGTAAAACGCTCGAAATGGCATTTAGCAACAGATTCAAATTTATCTAATTACGATGCAATGTGGTTTGTTTACTTACGCGTCTATTTAAATTGTATTTTTGAGTATTCTCAGTATAAAAACATGTATATTGGTAAAATTGTCATTAAGGACATTAATGATTAATTAACTAATTAATTAATTCACATTAATTAACCGACTGGTTGAGTGGGTTTGAGCAATTGGATTGTCGCTAGACTTTCATCGGTCTGGATACAATCCTTTTGTTTTTTGTTGTGTAGTAGGCTAAGTACGTAGTCTTTGTAGTTTGTTGTAGTTAATAAGGGCATTTACATTAATGCGTATTCCGTTCCGTTCTATTCACTTCTCTCTTCAATGGTAGGCAGTATAAAAAAAGCTGAAAATCGGGATGCGTGCCGTTCATTGGAAGAGAAGAGAGGTCTATGCCCAGCATTAGACTAGCTAAGGTAGACTGACGATGATGATGACGGTTATGAACCTACGGAATGTGATAACATTTGACATCCGAATTTACAATAAAATTGATAAGAACTGCTCCTTTCAATGTAATTATATTTGTCGAGTACATGTAGACTTAAATTAGGTCACCGATGTAATGAACAACAAACTATTTATGGTATCAAATGGAATCAAAAGCTTACAAATCGTCTATCTGTCCTACCTAATTATTATCTTTTAAACCGTAATAAGGAGTATGTTGCAATTTACAGTAATATTCACGGTAACGAATATCCTAAAAAGCTATAAAAATAATAAAAAGCAAAAATAATTGTTAGGTACCCTATCCTTAATAGATAAGTATTTATTTGAAAAATTTACATCTTTGGAAAACTCAGGTCAATCTCCGGTATTAGTAGAATAATCGGTTATTTTCACATGATATATGATATATGATATATCCTCTCTACAAAGGCAAAGGGAAGCAGGAGGAAATTAATAGCTATAGACCTGTGTCAATAATACCAGGATTAGCAAAAATTTTTGAGCACGGTTTAAGTTCCCGGTTGACGCAGTATCTGGCAGAGTGTGACGCGTTAAGTGACAGGCAATACGCATACCGAAGCGGTAGGTCTACAACTTCGATGACTAGAGAAGTGGTACGACAAATACTCGAGGCTCGCGAAGACCTACAGCAGGTCGCCGTGATCTTCTGTGACCTCTCCAAAGCCTTCGATGTGGCAGACCACGGCGTCCTGGCAGCGAAGATGGGATACTACGGTATTGAAGGGGCCGCATTGAAACTGTTCACGGAGTTCATGACGGGCCGCTGTCAGGTCGTGGTAGGGGACGGAGGGAAGGCTAGGTCACAGCCGCTTGTGACGTGTATTGGCGTCGTGCAGGGATCCTCGCTCTCCAACATCATGTTCTCCCTCCTCCTCAACGACCTGCCGGAGAATATTCGGGACGGACGTGTGTTGATGTACGCTGACGACGTCGCTGCCGTTGTCACTGCGCCAACCATAGACCAACTCGAACAGAAGCTAAATAGAGTGGCAAATGACCTTAACAGCTGGTTTAGAGTTAATGGGTTAATGTTGAACACCAGCAAGACCCACTTCGTCCATTTCAACCTAGCGGGCCGAACCTATAGACCGATGAAGGTGAAGATAGGCAGCGTTGAAATGGACCAAGTCAAATCAACCGTTTTCTTAGGTTTTCAGCTGGATGGTGCTTTGAACTGGGACAATCACATTGATAGGCTGTGTGGGAAAATAGGCGGCGCCTGTTTTGCACTGTGGCGTGTGTCCGCAATCTTACCGTACCCCATGGTCCGGCAGTGCTATTTTGCGTCTGTGCACTCTCTTCTCCAGTACGGCATCGAGCTCTGGGGACGCGCTGCAGACTGGGAGCGCGTTTTCAGAATGCAGAAAAGAGCCGTACGAGCGAAAGTACGAGTGTCACAGGATACATCCGCGTTACCGTATTTCCGTTCCATGGGGATACTCACCGTACCGAGTCTCTTCTGGTTCCAAGCGGCAATGTACGCCAAGGATCACCTTGAGGAGTATTCGCACCTTGGGGACACGCGCGGGTGCCAAGAGAGGCGTCACGGGCGCAGGTTGTGCGCTATACCCCACCGACTAACTAAGACGTCCAAATCAATACATGTAGCCGCGCCGACAGTATACAATCGACTGCCGACAGATGTGCTTGATGCGCCCTCTAGGGGTACGTTTAAACGAAAATTAAAGAACTGGCTTATCGAACAGGCTTTCTATAAATTTGACGACATGACTAAACTAAAAGAGACTTAAAACTATGTAATTTTTATTTTTATTTTTATGATTGCTGTTTGACATTAATTACTTAATACTTATAATTTTTATTTTTATACAATTTTTGTTTGACATTTTAATATAATTTTAATTTTAATGTACTTTGTTTGTACCTATCACCAACTACCACTGTTACAGTTGGTTAGATTTTTTATTGAATGTTTTTAATATTTACTGTAAAGTGTAAACCAATGACATGTACCTATATTTTGGTACAAATAAAAAACTATGAACTATGAACTATAGATAATATTTAAATGAATCGATGATTCATTTTCAACCGACTTCAAAAATGAGGTTCTCAATTAGACTTTTTAAATATGTATGTTACGCGATTCATCCGCCAAATTATGAACTGATTTTGAAGATTCTTTTTTTTGTTTCGTAGGTAAATACTTCAGAAGTGGTCCCATATAAATATTATTGAAATCGGTTCAGTACTTTGGTTATTAAATCAAAATTACTAGAAAATATGAAGATGTCATCCAGGTATTCGAAGTTGAAGTCGGTAGTTTTTTTTTTAAAAAGCGTATTATTCTAGCTAAGATTGTATTCTCTGTAGTCTACAAGTTCAGTAAAGAGTTTAAAAGTCCAAATAAAACTGGAAGAACTCCATAACCTTTCGGTCATTGCCTGCCGGTCTGAAATCACATAAAATTGTTGCCGACAACAGGAACAAAACAAAATGCAACATCTCAATTAACACGTGCACTGCGATATAAGCTTTCACGTGGAATAGATAAAGTCTGGTATAGGATGCATAAGCTTTAGTTTGCTTCTTTTTAGTTTCGAGAGGGATGCGTCATACAACATCGAAATGTGTGGGTAACAAGGTACCAAGGACATCAGGATTTGTTCTCTTATTGTGCCGGTCTGGCTTTTGGTATGCAAATAAAAAGTGGTTTAATTGAGTTGACTCACATCGACGTATCGTAGCAGATACGGTTTATTCATCTTCCTTCTTCCTTGGATATTATTCGGTTAATTGGTTGCTTCTACGAAAACCCTGAATAGATTTTATTGCCAGATTATGGCTCGTCATCTTTGACATGTCATTCGATGAAAAGGGTCGGACTAAGCAGATTTCCGAAAAGAGAATGTAGGTTTGGTACTCCTACTCGTGTTGTGAAATCAAAATGTATATTTTGGCATATTGACGTACCCATATCTATTAAAATAAATTGTACATCTTTGAGCGGATAGATATTATTGTTTTCTTGTATATAGGTATTTCCTGAATACTCGTTGACTAGATGTCAATCATGGTCTAAACGAAATACCCTACATAAGTTTTTGATACTTATATAAATTATATCATACTGTACCTATCTACAATACCAGGGTCAATCAACTTTTTTTGGTTCATGCCTAGTCATGTATGTTTTTTTCTCAAAATGAGGAGTTGCTTTTCCGAAAACTTCATGTTTTTACTAAATAATTAATATTCTTCACTAATGCAATAAGTTTGAAATTTAATTGAATCCTGCTAGATTGATGGAACATAATTTTGATAAGTCAATCCACATTTCATAGTGAAATTCACAGCTATTATAAAATTTGGAAGCAGGGAACTACGGGAACCACAAAATAACGCGGAGAAACGCTCACTACCTACCAGAATAATATTCATGAAAAATTCATATTTTTCTCGCTGCTATTTTTATACTTTTTTTATTATCCTATACTATATATACTGTATGTACTACTATATTATATATACTGTCCTTTACTGAGCTCGGTACCTACTTGAAGCCTTTGAAATTTTTGAAGCCTATATGTTTGCCTAACTGTTGTAAGTTTAGACTTCGTAAACTTTTTTCATTAGGATAGACCCACTAGACAGAAACGTATTTATTTATAACTACTTTCTTATATCTCCAACATATTGGTTTGGGATTCTGGGACTATTTTAGGTGATCTTTTCTTTTATTTAGATAAATATGTCTGATACTTTGTGTATCCCTACTAAATTGTGCTACTAACCAATTTGTTTTGTTATAAGTTTTGGCTCAACGAAGGTCTTCTCATCTCGTCACCTATCCCGACGGATTATTATAAAAGTTTTAACGATATATCTGCTTTTATATTACTTTTCCCAATAATTCTACTTCAAACTCTTGTCTCGAGCATTGTTTGGTACCCATGTAGCGTATATTAAAATAGGTTATGTTTATTTATAGGTCTTCTCTGAAGCAATTTAGCTGTGGTCGTTTAGACGTTATATCTGTCATTGAAGCTTGCCTCATACTAACATATTTTCTACGAAACTACTTTAAATATAATTGTGTTCAACTAATAGAGATATATAAAAAGCATACAAGGAATATTATAATTCATAGTTACTCATAGGTTTTTAAAAGTATAGACTTCGAGTCAGATGCGTAAAATGTCAAAAACTCACCCATTGTATCTCTATTATTGTAGTAATCTGTGCATTAAGACTATAAGTATTACAAACTAGGATATTTATTATGATAGTTTGTTGGAGAACCTTTTGCTCTTTTTTATGAATCCCTTCGAACACTCAACCACCTGCGATACTCCATTCATGTTAATCTTCAATTAGTTCAATCCTCCTTCCACTTTCAGAATTGGACATGAAGTTCCTGAAGTTCCCTGAATCGGTCACAGCGCCAGTTGGAGACGAAGTGACCTTCGAGTGCGAGGTGAACGTACCGGCTGAGTGGCTAGTTTGGAGGTGGAGGCCTGGCGACGACCCTGGCGCCAAGTGGACAGACGTGGAGAAGAGCAGCGAGAGAGAAATACATTCAAGTGCTACGCATACCAGACTGGTGATTCATATTAAGGAGAATATGGAATCAACTGTGTTCCAGGTTTGTTGCAATTGCATCTATGCTTGTGATACTTTTCGATAGTCGCAGTTGGAAACGAATTTTTTGTTAAATAATAATATAAAATATCGGCAAGGAGTTCGGGTTTTGCATTTTGGGATTGATCACCCTGTTATGACGATATTTCAAAGATGTTCCGTATTTATAAACATAAAACGTTAAAAGTAATTGATTTTCTAGACTTTGCTCTTAATTGCTCTAAATCAAATGTTGTGAGTCAGTTTTTTTTTTTTTTTTTTTTTTATATGGTCAAGTGACGAGACGAGCAAGACTTTCACCTGGTGGTAAGCGTCACACCTGACACTAACAGTACCAGATATTATTGTTAAAATAATAATTACAGTACCTAAGTGAAAAATTAAACAGAGGTACATAGATTAGGTAAACATTTATCTCTTTTTTCGCTCTAATCATGATTCTTGCTATTATCTTTTCTATTTCAGTGTGTAGTATCCTTCAGCTCCATCCTCTTAGTCTCTGTGCCAGCCAGGCTGAGCATAGCCCGCATAGACGCCAGCAGCAATACTCCTGAAAAGAGAGTCATCACGGCACCAGCGCTCAACAGCATCGTTCTGCATTGCAAGGAGCCAGTGTCTGAGCCGCCAGCTGTTCTCGGCTGGTGGAAGGAGTCTGTTAAGGTATTTTGTGCTAAAATCTCACGTACTTAACGTTCGTTAGTTCTACAGTACTGGGGAACACGAGCTCAACGATTTGCTAATTCCCTGATGACAGAGTGTGGTCACCTCTTAGTTCAAACACTGTCGCAATTTGCAATTGAACGTTCTACACAAATATTGTTTAATCATTGATAAGAAGTAGTCGATTTAAAATAAAACCGTCATGTTTTTATTTGTAATCTATTTGATACCATTTTTTTTCTATTTGACATCGATTAGCAGCTGAGATCAGTCATGACGAAACACTAAGTCGTCCTGTCATCGCTTTTGGGGCATTCTTGGGAATGTATGCCCGTCTTCAGGCACCGCATGCGTTTGCGCACATATACTTGCTTCTCCAGGGGCATTCGATTAACGTGACTCACTCAGTACCTAATCGAGCTGGCAGTTTTGTTGCCTATATACTTCATACTCCAGTCTAGCCATCGTATCCTAAACACAATAAGAAAGGAGCTAGCTAGAGAAACTACACTAATTAAAAAAAACTCTAAACACAATCTTAAATGATAATTACTGAAAACAGAGATGCTGAAGGTAGCTTTCGAAACAATTCCGATTCGGTTGAGTTTAGAATACGGAGGAGGCTGGAATGAAAGCTATAACATATTTACATAAAGAAAATATATTTTACATCTTGAATGTTTTCCCAACAGTATTACGGCCTCGTTCCCCAAAAACATTTTAAAGATCCTGTATCTTCTCATTTCTAACGAAATTTGCAGCCATGTAAACGTTAACCTGTTCTTCCAGGGAGTAAAGGTGCAAATGGATACGCCTCATGGAGTCCTCGTAATTCAGAATGCGACGAGTGAGGATAGTGGGACTTACGGATGCAAGGCTGTTAATGATCTCAGCGCGCAAAGTATTGATCTACCGGAGAAGACTTACTTGAAGGTTCAAAAGGAAGGTCGCTCTGATGTTAGGTAGGTATTTCTACAGGTGACGTCTAGGCTTTCCCTGAATTCAAATTTCCAGGAGACTCATCTCCTTCTAGTACGGGAGATAATTATATTATCTACTGATATTTCATTTATAATATGCAAAACTACAAATTTGAGTTTTTCGGCTAAAACACTACTAAAATATCTGTATTTTTTGGTATATCTCTGTTCAATCACATCTTTTCATTTCATTTATCTAGATTCTTGGAGACAGAAGACTTTGTAGGTAGGAGAGATAAAGATGACGTCCTCACAGTGTCAATCAAAGAGAACGGAGTTCTCAGACTATGGTGCGGAGCAGTCAGTACTCCACCCCCTCGAATAACGTGGAGCAGGGAGGGCAAAGTGCCTATGAAGCCGAAACATGACAATATGCTGGTGATCTCACCGTTCACGGTTTATGATGAGGTTAGTGTACTTGATTTGATTAGAGTAAAACATGTGCGACATAGTGGGATCACAGTGTCTTTACCGAGGTGACCTTGGTGATTTCTTACTTTGATTTGAAGACAGTTACAAGTAAGTAGTACACGCTAAAAAACAAAAGCCGAAAAGCAGCGAAAAAAACCTAAAGTCGCTAGAAATCTGAGTAGGGAGAAAATAATTCAAAAGTGATTCCTAAGATGAAGTACCTACGAATAAAAACAACAAACAAACACAAACAACTACTTGATACTGTTTACAATATGCTTCATAAGCATCAAAAGATATGACAAGAAACATTGTGATTGATTTAAAAAAACTCTACCTAATCTACTACTAATCTACTTCTTTTTTGTTTTTTCTGCTGTCTACACGGAAAAGACAAGTGTGGCAGGTTTACAGTAGTTGAAAATAATTGAAAAATAGGACCGAGACGAGTTTACACATGTTTTTTATGGGTGGAATTAAATTTGGGGCGAGGTTACAATGGGTCAATCATATCTAATAGACTAAATATATTTCTGGAACGCGACAGTATTGAACACGTACCCGAAAATCTAATTCCTTTCCAGGGTATCTACTCATGTTCTGCTAACGGGGTCCGTCGATCTTGGAAAGTGATAGCGCTGCAGCCACCTCGCTGGGAGGGTATAATGACAAACTTGACGGCTTCTGAAGATGGAGACGTTCACCTTCCATGTGGAACTCCTACAGGGCAGCCACCACCAGACGTCTACTGGGTGCTGAATGCTCAGCTTCTGAAAAGTGGAAAAGGAGTTAGAGTTACTAGTAAGTGTTTATTCTAAGTACTGAGTGATGAAAATAGCAAGCATGATAAGCATAATCAGCCGTTTTTAATTGTTCACTGCTGGCCCATCCTCGAAGGGCGAATGGGCCATCTTCACCACGCTGGCCCAGTTTCGGGTTGGTGAATAAGATACGCCATGCCATTCGTATGAATCTATGTACATAAACTCCAAAGAGCTCAGTGGTTCGAGCCTGGGTTTGAACCCGCGACCTCACGATTACTAGTCAAGCGGTCTCCCGATTAGGCTATAGCAAGACGCTCGTCTAATAGGGCACCATTAAACAAACCCCAAAACGTGGACACATTGCAGGCACTGAACTGTGCTTGTCTCACTGATATAGTTGAGTTCTTTACTTTGTACTCGCAACTAATTTCTGTTGACGGGACGGGAATTTTCACAAGATGAGCGGTTGGCTTATTACAATATCTAACTAGATATTCTCCGAGATTTTCTAGAGCTAGTCGTGGCTATTATTCAAATCTGTACTATTCACAGCATATAACGAGATTATGAAGTGTTTTTATCATCACGAGTTGAGCGTTTATATCAACGGTTTAAAAAACTATTGTTTTTATGGAATTGAGAGGGTTTTTTTACTCACTTTGAAAGCTGGATACAAAACATCTAGCCCCAAACTAAGCAAAGCTTGCAATATGGGAACCAGATAGCTGATAGAATACTTGTATACTTTTTTTGCTGTAAATACGTACTATACCCAGACACAGAAGAACAGAAGAAACAAAAAAGAGAGAGAGAGAGAGAGAGAGAGAGAGAGAGAGAGAGAGAGAGAGAGAGAGAGAGAGAGATATTGAAGATTATCTACATAATTAATATCTACTACTCGATGACCCGGAAAACTTCGTCCAATTTCTTTTCCTAAACCACCCCAGAATTAAGGCGAATCTCACCCCATTCATCAACCCAGTACAAAAAATTATATTCAAATCGGTTGAGTCATTTTCGACTTTTCGTGCACGTGGTATACAGGGTTAGTTCTAATCAGTTAGCATCCTTTTAAGGGCATATTCTGTACATCAAAACCAACAACTTTTACTATGGGACCAACATTGAAATCGCGAAAAAAATATCAGCTGTTCCATACAAAAAGTTCATCGACCTTGGGCAAAACGTATGGAACAGCAGAATTTTATTTCCGATTTCAATGTTGGCCCATAGTAATAGTTGTTTGTTTTGATGTAGGTACAGAATATGCCCTTAAAAGGATGGTAACGAATTAGAACTAACCCTGTATAGTATTTATACACTTATATTAGAAAATTTCTAAAAGCTAATGGATTTTCTGTCTGCTAGTTTTCTTTGGATCATTTAGACCGAGTTGCTATAACGATAAAACCTATTTCTCTGGAATTTGATTTAGAGCCCAACTGCTGAGGGTCATATATATATATTTTCGACGTAAGAAATGTAATTTAAGATGGCCGCGAGATGTTTTTTAAAAAGTAAATAATGAACTCGCAGAAAGTTGTTAGGAATAAAATGATTGGTTCTTTGAACAATTAATTTTTTGCAGATTATATTTGATAATCTCTTCCACGTCAACTATGCAATTCGGGGGAGTGTAGTTCCTCTGTAATTCTGTTCCCTTTCTCTAATGTTACAGAAGTAATGTTCTGTCTGTGCCCCCAAAAGGATAACAAAAACCCATACAAAACGATTTGATTCCTATTTTATTATTCAGAGACAAAACGAAAGCCATAAAAAAAACTATGAGGTTATTTATTCAATCTTAAAATTCTTCGTATGTAATAGAAGATTGACTCTTGTCGATCATTCGTCCAACAAGCTCCGTCGTTAAAAATACCAAGATATAAGAGTTTTTCCAAATTCATCATTCTCTATAAACAACTTAGTACTACACAGCTGTGACCTGAAACAGTCAAACCGAGACAGGGCCTGGGGACGAGGAGGCTCGACCGCAAGCCTATTGCTAGGATCGCGGTCTCTCGCCAACATTACATAGCAACTTATGATTACAGCCAGGGATACTAATGTCTTCTGCGGATTGCTTTGAGGTGGCCGTTATAATTTGCTAACTTACCATTAGTCGAGTAAACTGTATTGATTTGTTTATATTATAGTATAATTATTTGAAACACGCTTCTATTAAGTTAAGGTTGATCCACACGATCAAATCTGGTGGCAGTCTTACTTGCAAACCAGACCAAGCAAAGAACTAGAGTCTGTGCAGAAAGAGAAAAAGTTAACTATCTTAATGATTTTAAAAAAGCAACTAACTATGAACCAAACTCTTCCTTCTGTAAAATGTCAACATTGCTTTGCTATTGTGTAATGCTATCGCCTTCAAATCGAAAGACACTCTCTTTCTGACCAAAATCTAGTTCGGCCAATTTTTTGAGCACTAGACTATTTCCAAAAGGTGTTTACATGTTGTTAGCACTTCTGCTGCTTCGATATTTAAACGATCATATATACCAAGCAGCGCTGGTTTGGTGCCAGCTGGGACGTTCCTAAGTCCATCGTCTTCTCACAAAGCGTTGCTTTCTCCCCAGACACAGACGTATACATAGACCACGTGGAGAAGCGTCACGCAGGTATCGTTCAGTGCTTCGCGTGCAATGCGCTCGGGTGCGCGTACGACGCTGCTTTGCTCACTGTGATGCCGCTTCAGATCGCAGACCAGGTAGGACTCAACATCAGCCAGAAGACGTCCTCTGCTGGACGAAGACCTCTCGTTTTATACCCCTTAGCAGCACCCCAGGGGGATTGCCATAATCCCCACGCTTGGCAGGTGGCTTGTATATCGCAGACCGCTTACCGATAGGACTCAGATTTAGTGCATACCAAGTAGGAGAGTGTGGTGAAAAGAAAAACAAGCTATCCTCCGGATAAGTTCTAAGTACTGAACAGTTCTACGGTGGAAATAGTGGGAATTTTTCTTTTGACTAGTTCTACGATTTCGTGGGTTGCGGAATGGTAGAACTAATGTGACTCATTATTGCCACTAGTTCCATTATACGGTTCTATACGGTAGGGTAGTGCTCGGTGTTTTAATTATGCAACGATAAGGAAGCTGCTGAAGCACCTGGACTTAAGTAAGTGACTAGAAGAGAAAAGGCGAAAATAAGGTTGTGTGTGTGTGTGTGTGTGTGTGTGGTTAAGGTCAAAGGTAGGTTTATAATGATGATAATGTAACCATCCATCTTCATCATCAGCCAGAAGACTTCCACTTCTGAAAGCAGGCCTCCCCTTGAATCGCCACACTGTAAATACAACAACCAGCCATTTGTATCCACCGGTTGCCCGCGACTTTCACAATGTCGTCGGCCCACCTAGTGCCTATGCTGCGTCTTCCGGTTCGTGGTCAGTAATCAACCAAGTTAATAAACTCTTGATGGAACCATAGTCACCGTAGTAGATTTACACCGTGCTTTTTTACTGTGGTAAAATTGACGCATTTAATTGTAGCATGGATAAGCCCAGTGAAACAACCAGTTGTATTAATATTCCATTTCTTGGATAAAAAATAATTCTAAAAATGTCATTGCATATATATGCTGCATCAACTAATAACATCCTATTGCATAGCATTTGCCTGCCCTCGAAGAGCAATTGCGATAAAAATGTGTGGACCTTATAGTTAGGCACAATAGCGGCCTTACTAAACACGAACAATTTGAGGTAGCATTTTTTGAAGTTAAGTATATTACAAACCAGCATTTTTTGATGATGTAACATATCCACTTTATCGTTTTGCAGGACTATTCAAACGAAGACACTAGAGCTAGAGAGTTCTCGCCCCAACCACCGAAAAGACACGGTAATAAAAAGAACTCTAGAAAACATAAACGTAAGTAACAGCGCAGCGTCTAGACATCTAGACTCTTCTACATATTTCTAACAAAATAACAAACATGCTAATTTAGCATCCTAACAACTTTTGGTTACTACTACTAGTAAAGTAGGCACTTCTACGGCTCTCTTTATACATTTGTGCCTTTTTTGTGACAGGCCAAATATTCTCACAAAACACTCTTGAAATTGGAACTGGCTCTTAAGTGAGGGAGCAAGAACTGACTCCTTTCTCCACAGGGGAAAAATTGGGAAGATATTATAAAATAAAATGAGATGTCCAGAATCAATTAACTGGTTGTTAAAAAAAATAAAATCGGATGACATTTCACACAGCACCATTTAGTCCTAAACTAAGTGAAGCTTATACTATGGAAACCAGATAGATTGAATGAAATAAAATGCTTGGTAACAGATTTTCAACATACCTACTAGTCTGAAAAGTGCTTACAAATAGCTTACCACAATGGCATAGTTCCTCTCGATGTTTCCCTCACAAGAGCATTATTAGAAATTTTAGCTTCCACGAGCCCTGCGACGTCTATATAAGAACATACCATCATTACAACTTCGGGATTGATTTTGTTTTAGCGATCCTGATTCCACCATCACGTCCAAACGTGACAAGACTCACTGATGACAGCGTCATGGTTTCCTGGTCAAAGGCGCCCAATCACGGCTTACCCATACTTTTCTATAAGGTAATATACAGATTATACAGTCTAGATATCAATACACATGTTTGTTATAACAACTTCGCAACAGAAATAATTTTAGTCAGTTTTAGATATACCTACATTCTAATAATTATTTTTATCACAGTGATTACATAGCGTACAAAAAAATGCACGTAAAATATAATTGTGCAAGTTATGTTTAACAACTCCACATGCATACATTAGATTATTTTTTTGTCAGTTTTAGATATACCTACATTCTAATAATTATTTTTATCAAAGTGATTACATAGCGTACAAAAAATGCACATAATAGTACATTATGATACAAGTGTGCTATGTTGGTCATTACACTACAGGCGGTATTATGCGCGCGAGCCGCAGGCGAGCGCGATAAGGAAGCCGAGAGCGTAATGACTAATAGCACAAGAGTTTCATATGACTGTTTTCATCACACTTGCGAGGAAAAAACAAACTTTTTTTGATAATAATCAACCACACAGCGAAAACGTCAACAAACATTTGCGGAAAATGGCGCCCAAACCAGCCATGCGCGCGCAGGTTGACATTTACTTCAGCGGCATAAGAACTCTTTGTTGGTATTACAAAAAAACTGTAAGTATTACCCGGCTATATTAAGAGTGCTTCGTATACATACGTCTAATTGCAGTCACGTACTAACTTGACTTTACCGGGTTATACCTATTATAGCACAAGTGCCGTAATGTAAAGTAAACATGCACGCAGTAAACATGCATGCTTCCTTATCGCGCTCGCCTGCGGCTCGCGCGCATAATACCGCCTCTAGTGTAATGACCAACATAGCACACTTGTATCATAATGTACTATTATGCAAGTTATGTGTGTGTCTCGGAGTCATAGCAATGTTTTCAAATAGCGAAAGTTTCTAAATTAAATAATATGAAAATGATACTGAAATTCATGGCAATATTGCCACTCTCTCGTAATTACACAAAGTAAAAAAAAGTGTTGTGGTTCATCCTCAAAACAGAAATACAGTTCGACCTTATGAACTATTTTGTTACGCGTGACAGACTAGCTATTTTGACCACTTCACCCGATGTTATAAATGGCGATGTGATCAAAGATGGCCTGGAATAGGAACTGGCTCTCAAGTGAGGCTGTCGAAATACACTCTAACCTATAAACATACTCTTAAACCCAAAACCCTTTAGGGTCTTAAGCCCTTTCACAGTACTCAAATCGACTTTATTCATACCTATTTAATTACCTATACCTATTAATTTAAATTTGAACATTGTGTATGAATTTGCTTAGCTACACAATAACTTAATGAAGCGGATTTCATTGGTGTCTTCGTAAGTCATCAAACGAACATTTCGTGTAGACGTTAGTCGCGTCCCATGTTTTGCGCGCAATTATTCAGTTTTCCCGCAATTTTTCGTAAAGCCGGCAATGCATGGTCCACTAAAATGGACTGCGTATACAAGGTGTAATGTTATTGAATCCATGAGCAATATCCCTTATGGGGTAATTAAACTCATTGTAATGAACAACTTTTACCATGAGATCAAACCGAATGCAAAAAAAACTGCTGGTTTATACATTTTATCGTGCGTAATTGTATTTTTTGTACGGCACAGCCGATTTGTTTCGCGTTTTCATGGTTGGTGTCATAGCTCAAGTTGTTCATTATGATAAGTTTATGACCACCTTTGATATTGCTAATTCGATAACATCAGTATAGTAACGCCTTAATCAATCACATATCAGTATAGTCTAAAATGTAAAGACAAAAAAACATTTGTGAAACCAAGTTTAATTTTGAAAATAGACTTGGAGGATCTAGCTCTCTCTCGTATATAATCAAAGAAAATAGAGTAAGAATATTTTTTTTTAATACCCTCCATATACTAAAACAGACTTGTGCCTACCTATTATAAATTAAATGCTGAGCAAAGAGCAGGAATACCAATCAAATTGGTCCTTAATTGGGTAGGTACAGGAAATCTCAGGAAAATCGATATCACAGTCTAACGAATGAAAGCCGATATCTCAGAAGTCATAATTGTGTAAGTTGCCTACACATAATGGTAGCGAGGGGGTTTAGACGGTCTACCTTCCTACACAGACGCCTACACTCAAACCAAGGTTAGTCGGAAAGGGTATGCCAAGCTAAAAAGGGGTTTTACCATTCATCACTATGAGCCACTTGTCTAATATAATTTGCAGTTGCCTTTGTAACTTCAGTGTGATTGTACAAAAATCTTAGTCTCTTTGTAAATAGTTTATTTGCAATGGTAATTATACAGGTTGACTTGTTACGGTATTACTAAACCTAAAGAAAGTCAAATACTCGTAAAGCCGGCCCGACATGGCCCACTAAAATGTACAGTGCGTTATTGAATTCATGAGCAATATCCCTTATTCAACCCTTAGCAATATCCTTTATTTATATCTAGACAAATTTTGATATAAATTTGAATTTAATAAATATAGGAGCTTAGTTGAAAACTAAAATTTTGCAGGTTCTCTCTAGTTTTTAAGAAATATATCCTTATATATGTAAAGTTAGAAATTGTATTATTAAATAATTCGTTTCAGACTTTTATTTTAGCCTGTTTTCAGGATTTTATAAATATGATCAAGTAAAGTACATCTTATCGTGTAACAAATAAGCACATTCTTTAGACAATACCATTATGTGTGGTGTATTATTTTTGTAAGACCGTTATTTAATAGTAAATACCTAAAACATTTGATCTAGCAAACCAGTTTTTCTCCGCTTCGCCCAAATGACTCAATGTTTTTATGTATGTTCACCGATTTCTCCGTCAATTGTAGACCGATTTGAAAATTATTTTTTTATTTGAGAACGTATACTCTCGAGATGGTCCCATATTAATTGAAGGCAGTTGTATTTTTTTTTAAAGGAACTTTTTGGTTTACTTAAACCATTCAATGTAACCCTGAATCAATACCGAAATTTCAGGTATTTGATTAAGCTAGGTATTGACTTCCGTTCAGGTCCAGTACAAAGAAGCCTCTAACACGACAAGCATGCAGTGGAACACAGCCATCCATGAAATTCCTCCACACATCCATTCTCACGCCATCGACGGACTGGCTCCAGACAAGTATTACAGGTAAGGTGACACAATTTTCCTACATTGTAATGGGTATTTAACTGTAAATCAACAAAACTACTTTTTGTTTAATAAATAATGCCTTTTTTCCGTCAAAAATACTGATTGTACCTACAGTAAAATACTTACTTACCCCAAAATATTATTATCTAAGCAAGGTAAAAGCCAGCAAGGTATATTTTTGCTATTTTATCAAAAAGCGCAGATACCTTAAATGATGTTGTAATATCATTATTTTGTAAGAAAAATAACATTTTGGGTTAAAAAAAATATGTTTTTTTTTCTGGACAAATTTGTCCAATGTACTCACTACACACAGGAATGTCCTATCTGTATATATTATAAGTAAGTACACTGTGCAATAACATAGTAATATTTTGGGTTGGGCATATTGGCCATTCGAAAAGAAAGTTCGATTCGAAATTATCACTTCTTGGAAAATGAAATGTAGAAAATAACAAAACTTTCGATTGTACGGTTGTTGCTTTAGCAATTATTATTTTTCAAACGCCACGTTAAAATCCTATTAAAATAATAAACTTATATTAAATATATAATGCATATAGGTTTATTATTTTAATAGGATAACATCATGTACATGTATGTGTGTGTGTGTCATACATGATTTTTAAATTGTTTTTTTTAGATAGGTTGTATAAGTTAAGTTAGGGACCTCCGCACCCCCCCGGGGGTACCCGCCTTGTCGGGGCGGGGGGGCTTAGTAGCCGTGGGCGGGGGACCACGGTGAAGCGAAGAGGTACCCGAGGTGGGGCCGCGAAAGCGGCCACAGTGGTGGGGGCTAGGCCACTGCACGAGCCTGAGGGATGGAGACAGGCCAGAGGGGCCAAAGCTCTCCATTCCCAAAGGCCACGGTGGTGGCTGGGCCCTTACTGAGGGTCCGGACTTAGTCCGGACATGAGGGCTCTCCGCGTGTCCCTCTGATCAGCAGAGGGCACAGTGGAGAGCGAGAAGGGACGGCCAGGTGGTGGCCTCATCAAGGGCTTTCCTTGAGGGGGCACCCACCGGGTGTGTCGTGGTGGGGCTGTGGGATAGGGACAGGCCAGAGGGGCCAGAGCTCCCCATCCCCAATGGCCGAAGTGGCAGGCGGCGGGGCCACTCATCTGACCCGCCGCATGGAGGCCAGGGCGTTCGGACGTAGGGCCGTCCGGCGCCCATCGCGCTGGCATGGTCTCCGAGGTGGATGCACGATGTGTCTGGGTGTTCGGACACATCGTCATCGGTGCGGGAGGAGCTTCGGCTCCCCGTGGTGGGCCCGAAAGGGCGGCGCCGTCGAGGTCGCGGATGAATGCGAGAGCGTACCCGTGACCTCGACAATAAGCGCAGTGTGGGAACACCGTTGGGTTTTTAGTCGGTATGGGTGCCATCGAGTCTCACTCTGGCATCGAGTCCGACATAACCCTCCTGCGCCCTGGCGGGAGGGTATGCGTAAGAGCATTTCCAAACGTAAAAAAAAAAAAAAAAAAAGGGTCCACCGCAGAGAAAACCTGAATCAATCAGATATTTTGATAACATTTTTCGATTCATGCCATTCTTGTCCAGAGAAAGATCGTCCCACATAATTCAAATTTAAAAAAATCTCACTTAAAAGCTATCAAAAACAAAAACCGACCGCCGTTCCTTGACTTCTTGCGTCAACATTTTTTTGTGTTATCATATTAGTAGTTACCAGTAAAGTAAAGTAAGTAAAGTAAAGTAAAGTAAAGTTTATTCACAATAAGAAACTTACTAAGAAAGAAAACAAAGTTTCGTTACACATATCCTAAGGGTTCAGATATTCTAAGTAAGACACATTGAAAATTAAATGTACCAGTACTATCACATGTCTTCGTTTTCGGTAGCGGTTCCATTACAGCCCGTATTTACATTGAAATGTTGCCAGATTCCGAGTGGCGGCCGTGTATTCCAACCAGGACAACAAGCAAGGCAAGAGCAGCGCCAAGTTCTACCTGCAGCGCGGCGACACGCTGCAGAAGCCGCAGCCGCCTGACCTCCACACAGTCGCGGCTTCTTCTCCTAACAGCTTGAAGCTGGAATGGACTGTAAGTAAAGTACTGTAGAAAGAGAGAAATTTATTTCTTTTGTAACATCAGTAACGTATTATAACTATAGTTAATTACCAATCTTGGAGTGATGTTACAAAAATAGTTTCAACTCAGCATAATGCTATTTAACAAACAGCGCTGTCTTCCGTTGAGGCCGATTCAAGTGAGGTCACGAAAGGCTTTAAAACCTCAGAGGATCTAGCTCTTAAGATTAAAACAGCGAAACGTTTTTAATTTAATCAAAACTATAAAATTACAACTGCACACATTCCTGGACCTGGGTATGTCCTAAAACAGCATCCAGATCCACCGGAGGACGGGCAGCAGCGTCCTCTCCGTTAACGGTGGTAACACTCTGCGATCCCCGACCCGCCTGCCAAGCGTAGGGATTATGGCAACCCCTCCCTATTAAGAGGCCTTCGTCCAGCAGTGGACGTCTTCTGGCTGATGACTGACTGTTTTTTTTTCCACGAAATAAAATTACAGATTTGTCACTATTTACAAATAGGTACATATAGGATGCCTATAGGTATAAACGTATATATCGAACTATAAAAAGTCTTATCGAATAATGATTATGGAGGGTAGGTAATAATGATTGACTGCCATCATAGAGGCGCTACCAATAGAAGTGGCAAGTTAAGGCATAGGTAATTAGGTACCCCTCTTCCAAAAGGTATTATGTTCAGTGACCATAATACGAGTATATCCTTTGTAGGTATGTGTTGGGGTATAGTTTTAGTGTGCTTTCTTACGAACAGGAATTTCGTAGCACCTTCATGGACTGCTATCAATCATTTATAGCGTAAGTTATTTTTTATTTTTTACAAGCATTGTTAAAAGAATAGGCGAATAGGATATACGTTTAATACATTCAATGGGGCAAATCGTAGGTAATGGACAGGCCACATCGCTCGAAAAATTAATAACCGATAGGGAAGAAAGATTTTTGAGTGGAGACCACGAAGACAGAACCAAGCTAACTAAACTATTGCTGTCCTTAGCTAACATGTCTGATAAAAAAGTGACAGCGATATTTTAATTAGTTTAGATATGTCACCTAAAGCCTCGAACCCCAAGCAGCCTGCCAAACGTGGGGATTATGGCAACCCTACCCCTACCCTATTTAGGGGGAGGCCTGCATCCAGAAGTGGACGTCTCCTGACTGATAATGAAATGATGATGAACTAAATTTACCAGAATAACTAGGTACAAACTGATTCAAACTTAATGACGGCTGCTGTGAAATGCTGCAAGCGAGACTGCGAATGTACGCACACCGCACGCCTTATTTTTGCTTCTGCGCAGCGTCTCGCGCCTAAGTTCACAGCCGCCATTAAGTCTGAATCAGCCTGTAGTACCGAATCTGTCTATGACGTTGTACGCGAAATTAAACAAATAAGTAGATAACCCTGCACGTCCGCTCCCAGCTACGGTGCGGCAATATTGCCGTTGCCGATCTTTTTCAGATAGCGTGTCAGAGTGAATGCACAATTCCTCGCGCAGTTTTAGTACTACTTAGTTGGTACTACTTAGGTGTCTATACTTATGGAAACACCATAAGCCTTCAGATGAGATGGAGGTCAAATGAAAACCTATTTTCATATAAAAACTGAAACTTCAAATGCTGGGATATTCATTCTGTTCCATTCCATGTCTACTCTTGTGTCGAGACCAGATACAATCCACCCGTCATCTACTCGCTGAAGATCTAAATGCGCAGTTTTCAGATATTTAAAACCGAGCTCGCATAATTTGATTGAACAGTTTCTGCAGATCGTTCATTGGCCAATTCGAGCGCGTTCAACAAATTACACAAATATGGTTCCATATTCGTAGTTAGTTTTTGTATTACAAGTATGTATTTACCACAGACATAATTATACACATTTTAGCTCTGTGGCATTAACAATAAAATAGTATATTTGAGTATTCTATCAGCTATCTGGTTCCCATAGTACAAGCAAAGCTTGCAAGCAGACATCTAACCACAAACGGGTTAGATGGCGTTGTGTAAAAATGTCCACCCTATATTTAATTTATTTTTATTGGTTCTGACTTACTTTTTATCGCAGTGGTCAACGGGCCCTGACAACGTATCGGCTACTGGTTTCTACGTATACTATCGACAAGTGGACACTGCTGGAGAGTATGAGAAGGTTCTAGCACAGTTCGGCGCGAGGTCTCTGTCATTGGACCATTTGCTGCCTGACACAGCGTATGAAGTCAAGATGCAGGCGTATACTGCACAAGTGCCGTCCGCCTTCAGTACTATTAAGGTTGGTCATAAGACTTTATCTGTATCTAATATATCTTGCGATAGATACCTTACTGAACCACTTTTGGCGGGGGACGGACGAAGCAAACACTCGCTTGGCTTTTATTTTTAGTCGACTTCAAAAAAAGAGGAGCTTCTATGTTCGACTGTATGTATGTATATTTTTGTTTATGTTCACCGATTTCTCCGTCAACTATGGACCGATTTTGAGCATTCTTTTTTTATTTGAAAGGTTATATTCTCTAGGTGGTCCCCTATTCATTTGAAGTCGGTTGTTTCTACTTTTTTAAAGTTACTTTTAAAGAATACACTTTCAGATTGGTCCCATATAAATTTCATCCAAGGTTCAATAGTTTGGTTTCAACATCAAATTTACTGGAAAATAAATTGTCATCCAAGTAAAAGATTTGCTTTGAAGTAGGTTGTGTTTGATAGGCTTTAATAGTAGGATGGTGACCAAACCCAAATGTTTTTCAAAATTAAAAATTAAATTGCCTTGAGTTTGCCATGTAAATAGTATGGAAGTAAACCCTACAGTTTCGGTCACGGCCTTGTGGACGTTTTATTGAATATCTGCGATAGTTTAAAACAGAGTGTCACATATCGTACTGTTCCCCAGGTGGCCAAAACGCTCCGCTCTCCGAGTGGTCCGTCCAGTACGAGCGAGGCTCCCCCGTCGGACGTGTCGGAGTCCCGGCGGCCCGACCCGCTGGTGACGGCTGGCGGCGCGATCGGCGCCGCGGCCTTACTGCTCATACTGGCCGTGACGCTGGTGCTCTGCAGGAGGGCCAAGCGAGTGCCCGCTGACAGTAAGACTCACAGAAAAGCGAAAGCACTTCTTAGGTAGAACGGCTGTCAAAACATTGTTGTAAAGCAATTGTATGGAAAACCGCTGACGCCAGTTTCACACTTATTTGTATAGAAACTACGACGAAAAAACGGTCGCGCATTTGAAGTAAAACGCTCGAAATGCCATTTTGCAACAGATTAAAATTGATTTAATTACGATGCAATGTGTTTTGGTTTCCTACGCGTCTATTTAGTCTATTTAAATTGTCTTTTTGGGTATTCTCAGTTTAAAAACATGTATATTAGTAGAATTGCCTTTAAGCGCATTTGTGCATTTAATGCCGGCTAGCGCGGCCTGTCACATTTCCGTTCTATTCACTTCTCTCTTCAGTGGTAAGATAGATAACACCTTCATAGATAACACCTACTAACTGTATTATAGAAGTTTTTTTTTTAAATTTATTCATTACATTTTGTACATACATTATTACATCATAAACAGTACCGAAAAACCACCATGGTTTGTCAGGGCACCAATCACATCGCGCTGTCAAATAAATACATAATTTTGATTTAATTAAATTATGATTGTATATTTTTTATTTATTTTTGTAATGCTGGAACTCTGTTGCAGAGTCCGTCTGGGGAAGTACCGCACCTTTGCCAGTTATTCAATCGCTCCTCATATCACCGACTTTTCGGTGAAGGAAAACATCGTGAGGAAACCTGCTTACGTTCAGAGAAGAAATTTAATGGTGTATGTGAATCCACCAACCCGTAACTGGGCCATTGTGGTGAATACGACCCATTGGCGCTTCGAGGGTAGGACTAAGCCCAGTGGACAATTAAAAAGGCTGATTATGCTTACGGTTGTAAGCATAATCAGCCTACCATCATGCTACCGCCAAACAGTAATGTGAAATAATTACTGTGTTTTGGTTTGAAGGGCAAAGTTACCATAGACATTACAGGGCATGAAGAGATTTGACATGTAATATCTCCGAGCACGAGCGCAGTGTAGTGTGGCACAGGATTTTGTTCGCAAGTTCATAATTTTGCCACTGCTACTGTTATAGGTAGGCATGATGCGTACCACCGGGCGAACTTCGCGCTCGTCTGGTCACTGTAAACTGTTTGAAAACAGAGCGTGTCAAATTTTTACCTATGTACCAAGACGTCACGAGACAATTTTGTATCCGACTCCTGAAAATATATCAGGTTTGACCAATGATATTATAATATAAGGAGGAAGATATGTCATATCACGTCTTAAAATGGCCCCGTGAAATCGGCCCCAGGGTGTCTCGCCTGTCTGCGCTCACTAAGCGAGACGCGCGCTATCTCTATTGCTCTCATAAAAGTGCTATCTTCTTGCGCACTCCGGCGCAACTCGTAAACATGACGGCACGGGAGTCATTTTCAAACCTTATTTTATTACGCGATAGCGCATCTTAAACCACACGAAAAGAGACAGATAGATTAACTCGCTGCATTTACTTTAGTCTGTGGTGGTCCTAATAACACTAATCATATCACACTTCGGACTAGGTAGTAGCTCTCCTTTGCTTTCTTTAGGACCTTTTTTCTTTATTTAGGTAGGCCGTCTAGGTAGGTGCCACCGCAGTTCCAGATAATCTGCCTCTAAGCAGTACTGTAGATAGGATCTTCATAGGTATCCCAAGTTGCGTACGTAGTAATTCAGTTTCGAAACAGAAATTGAGTTTCACAACTTAGTAACGACACCATGTTGTATCTTTGGAAATAGGTATGTAAGTTATTCTTTGTGATTAGTTCTTTAAACCTTTAAGGCTTTCCTTTCGATATATTGCCTTAGTGATGTTACAAAATAAATTATATTTTCTTTTAAAGTTACTTACACAGTATTAACCCAAGGCACAGAATACATAACAGTACAAGTAAGAACAATTCACTCCGCAAAATCATTTACATAAGTAGTGATTCTTGCTACGACACAATAAATAGCAGAGTTAGACAGAGAGGCACTCTATCTAGCGTGTAAACTCTTATCTCTTCTGACTAAATCTAGACGGTCTCGCCACGTACTTGTAGTTTCTTTCCCTAAAGTACGAAGTGCGCTAGGCCTGCTTATTTTTATTACAGGCACGGTATTAATATGAAATTCTATACAACAAACGTACCTAATGGTCTTTAATTGCTGGCCTTTTGGAGAAACTTAGAGTCACGCAACGGGCAATGGAGAGAGCTATGCTCGGAGTTACTTTGCGCGATAGAATCCGGAACGAGGATATTCGCCAAAGAACCAAAGTTACCGACTTAGCTCGCAAGGTTTGCAAGTTGAAGTGGCTGTGGGCAGGACACATCGCTCGAAGAACTGACAACCGATGAGGAAGAAAGGTTCTTGAGTGGCGACCGCGAACCGGAAGACGCAGCGTAGGAAGGCCTCCCACTAGGTGGACCGACGACATTGTAAATGTCGCGGGCAACCGGTGGAAGCAAATGGCAGGTTGTCGTACAGTGTGGCGGTCTAAAGGGGAGGCCTTCGTTCAGCAGTGGACGTCTCCGGGCTGATGATGATGATGATACAACAAACACGTGATTGATTTTAATTTCATTTTTCAGAAGAAAAAGGCTCAGTCCCGGAAACCGGCGGTGCTAACGGCTACATACCTGCGAAAGTGCCCATTACTATTACAGCTAACCCAATGCATTCTGAGGTGAGTTTAATGTTTTTTTTAGCTAAGTTAGCGGAAATAATCAGAATTTATCTCAATCCTAAACATATTTTGGTTTCTTTGTAGAGTGGAGACGCTGGAGTAGAAATGGCTTTTCTTCATAACAACAACACTGGAAACAATGACGATACCCTGCCACATTCGAGGAAAAATGGTCCTACGAGACAATACGTATGAACGCTAAATACACTCTAAAGACACTATAGCTAAGATTCACATAGAACAATGTTAATAGCTCAGCTATCTTGTGAACAAAAAATTATAATAATCGCTACGAAAATTTTTACCTATGTAAAATTAGGTAAGGACTGTTGAAGTGTTGCCAAGATTGAAAAAAACTACTATTTTAGAATGCACTGACATTGAAATGGAACACTTTGTGATATGAAATATTGATGGATTTCTTCGCCATATTTAACTGTACGAACTAAATGATAGTACAAAATTTATTTATACGAAAACTTAGTGTATTTTATTATCGTTGAAGATGGAATGTTAAAAAAGGCAGCTAAAATCTTAGGGTATTATTAGAAAAATAAAGACTTAGGATTTCCCGTCAGCAGATAGCCCAGTGGTACAAATTTCTAAAAAAAAATTTCTAAATAGCTCCTTGTATGCACTAGGCCAAAACGTCACATGCCTTTACTCAAGAAAACTTTCAGTTGCACAATGTTTTTGCTAGTACTCGAATGGTATTATTAGTTGATTGCTTTTAAAAGTTGGAAAAAACACTAACCCCTGAATAATTACATTTTGTACAAAATATGTGTGCTCTCATGAATTTCGATGTATTTGTATAGATTTAAGGTGTATTATAAGCTACATACATTTAATTTATTTCTAAAAATATGACGTAGCTTAGTTAGAGATCTGACAAAAGTAAGTTTTATTGTCACGAGCAATATTTTGCTAATTTAAGGCAACGTACTTAATTTATAGCTATTATAGTGTACATATACACAAAACACAACAATAGGGTAGATGACTGATGTTTATATGGTTGAAACTAACAGCTTTCATGAAGAATTTAAGTAAATATAGTATGTTTATTGAAAAAATAATTTAAATCGGTTAATAATGTTCTGATATATGAGCGTTTAAAGTTTTTGTTAGAGACAACTCTGTCCCTTTCCCACAAAACAATAAATGACGTCACGCCTTACTTGTTAGAATATAATTTATATGGCGTACAGAGAAGTGACGTCACGATTTGCTGTTTAGCCTCTCTGTTTAGCATGATATTAAAATGCTTATAAGTTGCTTATTTTTGATCAGATTTTAATTTTCTTTTCATTATTCAGCTATATTTATGGGCCACCTTATAATAGGACAATAAAAAAAAAACCAGTCATCTAGCCTATTATTCTATTATTACTTATTTATGAACTTTTAACGACAATGCACTGTTGTTTATTTTGTTATTTTTATTTTCTAAGGTTGTGAAGAGATGCAGGCATTTATAAAATAGATATTACTAACTGCTACGTATATATAAATTAATTTTATCAATAACATAAAATATCTCGCTTGTGAGAATCTCATTCTTATTTTTAAGATAGAAATCTCTTAAATAAACTTAAATGTAAGAGTTATACTTACGTAGGGCACGTAAAACCTATTTATAGGTGTTAAATTGTATTATCTTAAGGTGCAGTTAGTTTTTCGCACGCCTTATTATTTTGGTAAAATAAAAATCAGCTCATTACTCGCAAAATAAGACTGAAGAGATAGTTTAGAAAATAATTTACTCCTTTAAACGACATTTTTTGTAAAAATAAAGGCAAAGTGTAGTTATGTTGACAACGTTGGCAAGCTTCTAATAAAATTATCTCGAAACTTTAGTAATCGGATACACTTAACTTTGCTTATTATTCGGTAGGAATACGAGGTTTAGTTACACACAAATACGGGGTCACGCAGAACTGCAGTACTACCCGAATGGAGCTCATTGTACTCATTATTGTAAACAACTTTTAATATAGATTAGCTCTGAAATTGCGGAAAAATCAGCTAAATTTTATTGACCTACATTTTTTTTGTTCTAAATGTATTTTTTTTGTGAACTAAATATTATTAATATTATTTAATTAATATTATTTTTTTACCTATTTTTTTTTCTGTGGTTAAAGTTAGTGTTCCCAATAGGAATAGGTGGTGTTCTAAGTAGGTGTGCATAATGAGCTCTTTTCTACTTAGTACATCTGTTCCGTATAGCCCTGTATTTTTTAATTTGGAGCTGCAGCTAAACTAAACTTTTACATATTTGTTTGATATTATTAAAACGCTACATACCGTATCAGAAGACAAATATAAAGTTTCAGGACTTTAGGAGTTCTATTAATATTTGTAATTTATCCAGGAGGCTTAAACAAAAATACTTTTCAGTGGGTATTTTCTTATTACGTTGAAATTAAGACGACAATTTTGTGTGCCTTCAATATTACGACAATAAGAGCGAGTCAGGTATATGCTTTATTAAGGGTTCCGTAGCTCACAATTTCGAAGGTATATCTCGTTCGTAAGTCTAACGATTCTTTTAAATCTTTAAATCCATGACGAACTATTTACATGAAAAAGTGTCTAGATTTGTATATCATAAACATTGACCTAATATCTATAGTCACAAACGTGCAAAAAAAAAATGTCCGGGCCAAAACTCGGCGCACGCCGTCTTTTTGAACGACTTGAACTACGTCAACACACAAGCGCCCAAGCATACATTGAACACTATACGAGTGTCATAACGTCTAAATTCGACCAACTGTGAACTATATAATGCACGTATAGGTATGTACAACGGCCCTCGGACGTTTTTGACTGTTTTCACTTAGAGATTGGGACTCTTTTAGATATTAGCTCAATGATCATAAACCATTATTTATAAAAAAAAAAGTACAGAAAAGGCTTTGCACCCTTAGCACTAACCAAAATCATTGCATACTCGACGTTACTTCTGTAATTACCGCCAGATTTAAGAAAAAGTTCTTAAATGTCTTGTCAGCAACTTTTGCTTTCTACTTATTTCATTACAATAGACAGTAAGATCTAAACTTACAAAAAATCATGCCGTTCTTATTCAATAGACTGCAATGAAAAAGTCAACTATGTTTTTAGCAAAATATAGTATACAATATTATGTAATAAAAAGGTTCAACAATACTGAAGGGTAGGTATGTATATACTCATCATTATGAACAACTTTTACTATAGGACCAACTTGAAATAGCGAAAAAAACTGCTGTTCTATACAAAAAGTTCATTGATTTTGGACAAAATGTATGGAACAGCTGTTTTTTTTGTGGATTTCATGATTGGCCCCATAGTAAAAGTTGTTCATAATGATGAGTACATGCATACCCTTCAGTATTGTTGAACTTTTTTGTTACTCAATGTACATGAAAGTTTTAAACGAATAGCTACTGCTAGTATAAGCAGTTTTTTTTAGTAAGTTTAGATCTGTTAACTAAAGCTTCGATAATTGGTTGTAATGAACTCAACATTTAATGATTTAGAACGTGCAGAAACATACTTAGAGATAGAAGTTTTTTGTTTGTATCTGGAACCCTAAAAGGGCAATTAGTATTAAACCGTTCTTTTCCTTATTGCGTACAGGGCTTAGTAAAAGCTGGCAGCTCCCTACTCGGGCTTAAAGCAGAATATTGTGTTATTTATATTAGAAGCTAAGCTTTTAATAAGCTTCATAATCACCGGATCTGCTCCGTAATATGAATCTAATAAAGAGGCTGTACGTGTACCCCTCGTGTATTCAAAACATGCAAACAATTAAATATTTTAATTTATATAATGGCGCAGTGTTTTATTTATTACTAGAGGTCGCCCGCTTACGGAAGAAATTCGCTCCGCTCTAAAATACTCGTATCATCCATACGGCTGGGTTAACTACAAATTTTTTTCCTCCCCATATGCACCATGTTAGATCAACCCTAGCTAAAATATTATTATTTCTGTTAATGTCTATCCAAAACCAATTATCATCATCAGTATGTATAACTTCAAAAACAATGGACTTTCCATCCAAAATTGCATCCCAGATTTCACCCCTTAAATCATCCCTGTCAAAAAAATATTGAAAACAGCATTTTTTTTAAATGAAGTATCCAAATACAAATTTTTATCGCCATAATTTCTGAAATATAGGAGTTTCATACAAGTTTTTCCCCATTTTTACCCCTTAGGGGTTGAAATTCGAAAAATCCTTTCTTAGTACACCTCTACGCATCGGGACAAATACACCCTCCAAATATGAAGTCTGTACGACCAGCGGTTTAAACTGTGCGTTGTCTTTCAGTCTGTCAGTCAGTCAGTCGTTAAGTCAGGACAGTGATTCTTATAGCATTGGATAGCCTTTTTGTTTTGGTAGTAATGTACTTATTTGGCTTTTTCCAAGGTCCTGGTGTGTGTGATTGCTGATTGTGATCTGTCAATTCAAAATCAAAGATTCTGAAGTGACCAAAGACGTTATCTCAGAAGCGGGTTTCTTATAATCGCTTAAGAAACGAACACTCCAGGTTCAGGAACACTCGGTTTGGAAGTGAAAACCAGGAAATAAGGTCCTATAATCAATGCCTGATAACACTTAAAAACACATGAGAAAACACGAGATTTGTTGTAGCTATCCCAAAAAAACGAAAGTACCTTTTCTGGATCATATCGCCGTCGTCTATTATTGAGTTTTACCTATATAGGTACCTACGCTGTAAAAATGACATGTTACATACACATTACCTATTACAAAAACGAATACGCACTTACCTATGCAATCAACATAGTCTTAAAAACATCGCATAGAATGATGTGGTTGAACGTACTAACAAATCAAGAGGTTTCGTGCCGAGACAAACAATGGAGGTTTTCGGTGCTAAGTATATAAATGTAAAATTATTGTGTAGTGATGAAAAAAATAAAGAATTAAATAAAATAAAAAAATTAAAAAGAAGTATATTAGTGGTGTGTAGTATTAGTTAGTTAGTTTTTTTTATTTTTATTATTAATTAATTATTTAAATTAATTAATTTAATTTGTAAATAAGTATTAATTGTGTTTTTTTAATTATTATATGATACGTGTGTATGACATATGTCGAAATAAATTGAATTGAATTGAATTTAAATTGAGAGTTGTTAAAAAGCTTTTGCTATAATCGCAACATCTTAATTGGCCATCAAAGAGAATTAAACCAGCTATTGCTAATATGCCTGGATGACATCTTCATATTTTTTACCAATCTACTGGACCGATTTTATATGGGACCACCTATGAAGTACCTACCAAAGAAAAAAATAATCATCAAAATCAGTTCATAATTGGCGGAATAATCGCATAAAATATAAAAAAAAATATAAACATTCGAATTGAGAACCTCCTTTTTTGAATCCGGTTGAAAATAGTTACGCATTAAAATCTTGGGCTTTGCAAAAAAATAATGCGGACCAAAGGTAAGGTGGAGGGCGCCATCTGCGAAAAGTTTTGAGTGTGGAACCACATTGAAATTTCGGAACAGAGAAATAATATTAAACCACGCATTGGAGAAATTGCGCTAAATAAAATATTAAAATTAGACTATTGAAATTATTTTGTATATGTTGTCCATCTGTCCCATCACTATTCGATTGGTGGATTCATGGGAACTAGTAAATAGAACCCGTGATACCACTGGTACACCGTTGTATGGATTTGAGGACCTGGTGTACCACGGGTCCGAATCTAAGTTCCCGTGGCACCCCCAGGGCGTGCCTTGGGTCCGGAATGAAAAATAAGAAGCAGGTGCGCGTATAGAAATGTAGCTAGGCACATGTTATAGGTAGTTATGTAAAGTAAAACCGTTCAGCAATGCGAACAACCCCGCACCCGCAAACCGCGGTTTTTAAACCACGTGTTCCTTTAGCTGTAAAAATATTCATGAGATTTTTTTGCAACGTAAGTGTCAATTAACTTTTCAAACACGGACGATAACGCTTCCATTAGAAGAGTATTATTTTGCAAGTTATCTCGCGTCATGTTTTTTAAACCGTTGATTTATGTTAAGCGTATTCATGGCAATTAGGTTGCGAGGCTAATTTCCATTAGCCCAGCTCTTGTTGTTTGGTATAATGATATTTAGCTGGCCTAGTGCAGAGTTTGTAGTGAGACAATTGGGGCAAACCTATTGACTCAGCAGGCCTATAACATGGTCCGAAGTTGTTGATAACATCTTGTGACCTTCGAGCTTTTACCATTGGATATACCAATGGCGATAATCTGCCACATAGTTTTCAACAATCTGGATCTAAAATTTATTTTTATTTTTAATACAAGCTGTTGTTTTTAGGGTAGGCCCCATTGTAAAAGTAGTTCATAACGATGAGTATATCTACCTCTGCAGATTTGGCGGGAATGCAAAACAACAGCTTCTATACTTTATTTGAGCCATGTTTTTCTTAAACGTAAGTAGCGGAGAAAGTCGAGATTTTATTGAAATGTTCTTATTTACATGTTTACACTTTAGATACCACAGAGCAATTTCACTTTACACAAAGTGTTAAGGACCTGGACCCAGAGCCACCGGAGGACGGGCAGCAGCGTCCACTTAGTTAACGGTGGTAACACTCTGAGATCCCCAAGCCGCCTGCCAAGCGTGTGGATTATGGCAACTCCCTTTTGAGGGGGAGGCCTTCGTCCAGTAGTGGACGTATTCCGGCTGTTGATGATGATGACACAAAGTGTTAGTAAGTATAAGCACTGTAATGTACCTATAAGTTGACTCGCGTTGAGTCTTTAGGCTTCTGTAAAATATTATCTCCGTGGCATAAACATATGTTGACTATAATAGTAATGGGACGTATAGAACACCATACCGTAATATTTGTATCAACGCATTTCCCATAAGAGTGGAGGTACCCAGTTGTGCTACTGCATTTTTCCTCAGCCGCTGTCTCTCTCTTTACTATAACTAATTGTATTCTTAACTTTTCATTCCGGTTAATTAGTCGCTACGCTCGCAGCGCAGCCTCTCGCCCATTTCAGTAATTAAACTCGAGCCAATATGAATACAATCATGATCATTCGAGAAGAATAAAACTCAGCTATAGCACAGATAAAAGCATACTAAACATACTAGCAGCTCTAGTATAATGTTCCTTGAGGTCTTGAAATGTTACTTGAAAGGTTTTAAAATATTACAGTATAATGTTATGAAAGACAATAGACAATAGTTTATTTGCGACAAAAAACATAGCACACAAACAAAGGAAATTAGGAAAAACAAGAAACAAGAAAAAAATTGCTGTTGGTTTACCTACCTATTTTTCTAGATTCTATATAAATATTCATCATCATCAGCCCAGAGACATCCACTGCTGAATGAAGGCCTCCCCCTTAGACCGCCACACAGTACGACAACCTGCTATTTGCATCCACCGGTTGCCCGGGACTTTTACAATGTCGTCGGTCCACCTGCGATAGATAAATCTTATTCTCGTCTAAATATTGATTTACTTTCTAGTTTAGTGATTTCCGAGAGATAAAATCTGGGTAGGTATATAAGTCGCGAGTGAATCGGTCTAGGCAAGCGTGCTCCATCGTACGTAGACCGCATCTTCTCTTAACATCAGGTGAATTAGCATACGCAAGCATATAACAACAATAAAAACATTCTCTTAATAGTGCGAAGTTGTGGTACTCTCTGCCGAAGTCCTTATTGCCCGTTGATTACAATTTGGGTGTCTAAAAATCTAAAGAATTTTTTATTTCAAATTATTTATAGGCCAAACGTAAGCTTGACTGCCATCTCGTCTCATGTGAAACGAAGATGCAGTCTACGATGGAGCACGCTTGCCTAGAAGATACCGATTTACTCGCGACTTGAAGACATCTTATCTATCTATCTATATCTACCTATACATAAAAATCAATTGCTGTTCGTTTGTCCTGCTAAAACTCGAGAATGCCTGGACCGATTTGGCTAATTTTGATCTTAAAATATTTGTGAAAGTTCAGGGAAGGTTTAAACGGTGAGTAAGTGGCTAAACCGATTTGGATGAAATTTTGTGTTCCTGGAGCGGGCCATAGTAGCCGAAGGCCGAGCTCTACGCGTACGAAGTAGCGGGTATCAGCTAGTAATATATAATATGATATTTTTTTTAGGTAAACGTGCTCTATCTTTTACCGCATCACATCTCAGAGAGGGTATGGTCAAACGCAAACCTATTGTGAATAGAAAATAATAATAATAAATGCACAATATAATGTATTGATTTAAAATTATCTTCTACATTCCGTGACGATGAGTGGAATTGTAAGGAGCTTATGGTTATTCGTAGGTAATAAATACCTACCATATAGGTGTAGGTAGGTGTAGGTAATACCATATTATTCAAACCACCAGCTCGACAATGTCCAATAGGTCCAATTACATATTACGCAATCTCAACATAAAGGGGATACTTATAATAAAAATAACAACGGATATAATGTTTGTTTCAACTCTTGGCATAGATACAGGCATAAAGAGAGTTTATTCGAAAATCGAACTGGCCACAATCCATAGGCGGAAAACTTAGGTTTAAAAAGAAGAATATTCATCTCTAGCATAAAGCCTAGGCGTAAAAGGCCTAGCATAGGCGGCTAGAACACCTCGCTTCACTCAGGACTCTACATACTTAATGCTTGCTCTGTTTCCATTATTTCCACTGGTTGTTTAGGGTCCAATATCCCGCCAGTATTTTTCCCAGGGTACAGAATCAACTAGTTAATGAGACCTTATCAACATTATTCATTACACACCCATCATCTAGCATTTTCACTAGGTACATTAACAACATTTGTTGCGACGCAAAACGTTTACCAGAGAAATTACTGGGTATGAAGAGGTTTATGTAATATCTCAGGGTGACGAGCGCAGTGCAGTGCGGCGCAGGGTTGTGTTCGCAAGTTCACAATTCTAGCACTGCTACTGTTAGTGGCAGGCGTGTCGCTTACCACCAGGCAAACGTCTTGCTCGTCTCGTCACTTGATATTATTAAAAAAAAAACGAATTAACCAATTAAGTACATAATTTCTATGCATTAGGTAAGTATTATACGTACCATAAAATAATTATTTAAATACGCCTTTAAAAAAAATACAACCGACTTCAAGTTCGACTACCTGGATGACATCTTCATATTTTTCAGATATTTTGATTTATTCCAGTAATTTTGATTTAAAAACCAAACTACTGGACCGATTTTATATGGGACCACACATAAGTAAGTAAGTTCGTATAGGCTGAGTGGCCAGCCCTAGTGTCAGAGTTAATGTGCCGCCCGAAGGCCTCTGACATGGCTGATGGTTGTTGTTATAGAAACTAGAACAAACAATCGGGACCAACAATTTAACGTGTCATCCGACCCACGGTAGCGCTCAGAAATAAATGCCACTCACGGTCACCCATCCGAAGACTGACCGGACCGTCCGTTGCTTAACATCGGTGATCGTTTAGAATCACCTAGACAAGCTACGCCACGAGCGCTACGACCACCTATGAAGTATCATCTACCAAACAAAAAAAAATCGTTATAATCTATTCATAATTGGCGGAGTAATCGCGTAGCATACATACAAAAAAAAACATACAGTCGAATTGAGAACCTCATTTAATGAAGTCGGTTGATAAACCAGCTACTTCTGTAAAAATATACCTACTAGATACTACAACCTATTTTCATCTACGTTTCTTCCGCAATTCGCGCCACGTAGCGGTCACTTCAGAATTAAACTCGGAGAACACCAATAAAGAAGAAATAATTAATTTTACTTAACAATTCATTACTTTGTTAGCGAGTTTCCTCTATTGTTATTGTTCTTTCGAGTTTAGTTGTTCATAAAAGTGAGGGATCGAGGTAAAATAGTTTTGTATTTCTATAGCTAATATTTTTGTGAAGCTTTTTAAGTCTATTATAATTATGAGTACCTATGATTAAAGGTTTTCTAGGTTATTCTTCTTTGAAACGAGCTTACAAGACAATAAATAGTGTTATCGAGGTATTTATTTAACAGTTCCTTTTAATTAAAAATCAATTAACAAATATAAAACATACTTAGTTAATCAGGCAAAATTTAAATTAAATACCAATGTCTTAATAATGAAATACCAAATTTCCAATAAGTCCATACTAATTAAAATTTGTCACTTAAAAAGTAATTAATTGTATAATAGCATTATACCAACTGAGCTATAAGGCAGCTATACCAACTGACCTATAAATCAGTCAATATGAGCCAAATTGGTCAAGGGGCTTGGAAGATAATTATGGAAATTGTGAGGTCTCAGTTCGTAGCGTACCTACTTCCTACTAGTAACAAAAAATGACGTAACGCCTTACTTGTCAGAATATAATTTATATGGCGTACACAGAAGTGACGCCACGATTTGCTGTTTCTCCTCTCTGTCTAGCACGATATTAAAATGCTTATAAGTTGCTTATTTTTGATCAGATTTTCATTTTCTTTTCATTAAACATCTATATTTATGGGCCGCATTTTAATAGGACAATAAAAAAAGTCATTTAGCCTATTATAATATTTATACAGTCCCCAAAAACAGGCAAGCGCTTCAATATTGAGCTTATATACGTTTTGGTGCAGCCACAGTGGAGAAGCATACGCCATTGTAGTGAGGTCGGCCCACTGCGTCCGGCGCACTGTTCCGTAAGCCATTCATAAGCACCTAATCTCGATGTAAGCCTTCGGATACGTCATAATTCCGTCACTTCCCGTGATTTATCGCACCCGGCTTACGTTATCACGCCCGATACCGAATATAATATGCAATCACGTACGTCGTACATTAAATACATATAATGTTAGCTGCGCCCATGCTGCGTCCGCGGATACACTCGGGTAATCAAATCAAAATCAAATATCATTTATTTCAGATTACATCAATCCATGTAGCACAAAAATAATTAATTGAAGAACGTGGTTATAAATTAAAATTAGATTAGAATACACATTGAATTGAAATTAAACAGATTGAATCAACACGACAAAACAAAAATAGTAACACATATTAAAACAAAAATGATTAAAAATTATATCTTCTGTCCCATAAGCACACCCATCCACTTGTTCTGAATGGGACAGTCAAATCGGGCTGCAATCATCTGCAGGATACCACTGCGACTGGCTCGTATACGCTGTCGCAGGGACGCGACTTTCAAACGATGAAAAACTATGATGAAAAACTATGGTGATGATGATATAAAGTAGCCTATATATTATTCCGGGATAAAGTTATCTCTATTCCGAGTTTCATCTAAATCCGTTCGTCTGATGTGAAGAGGTATATCAAACATACACTCAAACACACCGACAAACTTTTGCATTTATAATACTTATTAGTTGTGATTATGCTATCACAGCTGTGATAGCATAATGTTGTGGTTGCACATTTTTTTTTTGTACTAGTGCTTCACCTGCGTGACGCTTAACGTCCAATTATTGAAATAATTAACGTGGTATAAATGATGCATTAAACTATGTCTGAAACAGGTGGCCACACTATATCATTTGACATTTGTGTTTAGCTTCTAGCTGGTTTTGCGCATAAAATATTGGTATATTTTATGAATGTAAATAATTGTTATTTGAATTTGTTATGACTTTTCTCTCAAAAACTAAGCACCAAAAGCATGGTCCAGGACGGAAAGCTTCCAAGAACTCGATGCATTTGCATTAAATGCGATACATCCGAGTTTATCGTGTTAGTAGCACCAAATGACTGCAGTAGGTGTGGCCACAACAACGCTCTAGAGACACGCTAATTCCCTTTGATGTGTCGAAAGTTACCGCCACCCGAGCTATCGCCTAACGTCTAACGACATGAATAATGCCATTAGCTAATCAGCGCGCTAACATCCGGGCATATCTGCGTAATAAATCAAATAACGCATTAATTTATGGCATTACACACAGGTGAAGACCTGCGTTAAGAAATGTACAATGTACACGTACAGTATGAATTTTCAGGTTTATCCCTCCAAGCAAACTCTCAGGTCGCCTAGCTTCTCCGAAAAGCACGTCTGCTAAATCAGACGAAACGCGTCGTCAGCGCGACAGTCGCACGACTGTCTCTCGTCCACGAATCTGAATAACAAACAAGCTCGTTTCAGAACGCAGACCTGAAAAACAAGTTTGCAGTCGGGCTTAGACCATTGTTAGGACTAGGCTAAGCTTTGACGGAGACAAGTTAAGGTCAAATAACGTTCTACGTAGAAATTGTGTTATTTAATTCATCATCATTATTCGGCAAACGTAGCACAGTAGGACGCCCTGATATGAGATGGAGTGACGATATACGTAAGGCAGCGAAAGCCGAAGATGGAGTTAAGTGGCGTGTATTGAGAGAGGCCTAAGTCTAGCATTGGACTAAAGTGGGTTAATCATGACGATAGCCAGTTCTTAACGATTCACTAGACTAGACAGACATAGACCATACATTTAGAAATTAACTTCTGTCCAGACTCAGCTACATACAATTACCTAGAAAAACCCCGATGAATAAAATAGTATATCCAGTCTTGGTGCTTAGTAACAATACAATTTTATGATGGATTACATTGTTTTTTTTTGTGGCCTTCTTTTGACCTGATGTTAGGCGAAGATGCAATATCCGATGGAGTACCTACGTTCGATGGTTAGCTTAAATAATATTAACATTTTTGTGATTTTTCTAGAAGGTTTCTAGTTATCGTACGATAACTCAGTAATCGGAGTATTTTTTTCAACATCTGCCTTTAACTACTATTCGAAGAACTCTAAGCTAAAACTCCTCGCCGCTAGACCGCTAGACTTGTAATCGTGAGGTCGCGGGTTCAAATCCAGGCCAACCATTGAGCTTTTTGGAGTTTGAGTACGGATATTAATATCACTGGATTTTCGGTGAAGGAAAACAACGTGAGGAAAACTGCTTACGTCCGCAGAAGAAATTCAATAACGTATGTGAATTCACCAACCCGCAACTGGGCCAGCGTGGTGAATATGGCCCATTCGCCCTTCGAGAAGTTCATTAAAATAAAAAATAAAAGCTGATTATAAGTAGCTAAAACTTGCGCTACAAAACTACATCTAACACTAATAATTCCTAAAGAAACAGGATACCCTAGTTTATTCCACTTCTAGAGCAATTCGCCGAATTCGTCTTGGAAAACCCCTCAGCCTTAAAATCATTGAAAACCCGACATCGCTGGGCTCTAATTCACCCTTAGAATTTAACTTGCGAAGCTAATCCTCACCCCAATCTTCCTAAATAACATCCCGTAATTTTATTAAGTACACCACACATGTTTATCTTGAGTCCCTTACAAACCGCATAGACAGACAGTACAGCGACACAGATTACAATGAGTGTGGTGAAAAATGGAACTTCAGCTGCCATCTTATTTTCTCTCAGCTTATAGAGGAAAACGAAGAAGGCAGAATCTACACCACTGATGTCTAATATACCTAAACTGTACATAATAATACTGTACGACAACTGTAGTAATATCATGTCGGTGCTCTACGCAAAGATAATTTATATTGTATAAGTCAGATTTATCGCGCCAGAAATTATTTAATTAAGATAAATTGCCTAAAATTAGCGTACGTAAGGATTGGTGCCTTTAAACTCCAAAAAAAAAACCACAAGCAACCTAATTGTGTTTGCGTTATGTTTATTCCCGAATAACTTACGCTTCTATCCATTTATATACCGCTCAAAAATATGTATTTATGACTGTATGTTCTCATCCAACTCCGTAAAGGCTAAATGGACTTAAAATTGAGATAGCTTAAACCCTGGACCCTTTTTCATGTATAAATCAATATCTACCTATTACTGTAACGACCTGTCTTCTGTTTATACCCTTGCTGTCCGAGTGATCACAGTTCACGTCAAAATACTAGTGTTGAAGAAAGATTAACGTAGTAACAACAGCTTATCAGCACCGCCCACTGCGTTCATTACGTTCATTATAAGCCATGTTTTACTGTAAGGTCCTTCATTCGAAATCGTCGTGAAGATTATTAACGCGTGAAGTAAGTTTTATTCATAAATTAAGTGGTAAGTAAAGTTGGTTCGTAAATCTGACGCTCAAGGCTCCGCCCCGTTTTGTCTCCGGTGACAGCGCGCTCGAGGTTACGAATGCCACTGAGTGTACAACTTAGCGAATTGAAATGTTTTAATTTAATTAACTAAGACCGCGAAACGTACTGGCGAGGTATAGATGTGTTAACTTTTTAACAGTTTGAATTTCGTACGAATATTTTTTTCGGTTGATTGTACCTAAATGGGTAGGTACATACCAGCGTATACTTACCTACCACCACTAGGTACATGTATAACTGTGCAAAAAAGTCTTAGTAAGGAATCTTTTTTCCCCTGGCAACACTGTGGATAATCACTTCAGTGGGGAGAGTCTTGGCGGGAACGCGAGAAAATCATGTCGCTGCATTGTATTATTTTCCAAAACTTGTGTTTTTTCGAGTCTTAATGCATTAAAATGGTGGCGTTTTATTCATTAAGTGCTGATTTACGAGCAAGAGTGTGGGCAAGTGATATAATGTAGTGTAACGTGTCTTTTTGTGTTGTTTCCAAAACTCTGAAGAAGCTTGTAGTAAAGTTGTCACGACTTTACTAGGGTATGATTGGACTTGACTGTGACTTACTGTGTGTGACTTGGACTGTGACTACGACTCATTTTAACTGCAGAAAGAAGGATCGATGAAGAAAAATGTATTCGGCTGAAGGACTAGTATCCATAGCCAGGAACTATTAAAAACAACAACATCACTTCAGTGGGGAGAGTTTTGGCGCGAGAAAATCATGTCACTGCATTGTATTATTTTCCAAAACTTGTGTTTTTTCGAGTGATAATGCATAAAAATGGTGGCGTTTTATTCATTAAGTGCTGATTTACGAGCAACAGTGTGGGCAAGTGATATAATGTAGTGAAACGTGTCCTTTCGTGTTGTTTCCAAAACTCCGAAGAAGCTTGTAGTAAAGTTGCCACGACTTTGATAGGGCATGATTGGACTTGACTGTGACTTACTGTGTGTAACTTGGACTGTGACTACGACTCATTTAACTGCAAAAAGAAGGATCGATGAAGAAATATGTATTCGGCTGAAGGACTAGTATCCATGGCCAGGAACTATTAAAAACAACAACATCACTTCAGTGGGAGAATTCATTGAATCGTCTTTCTCCGACGTATTACTAAGTTGCTAGGATTTCATTGATTAGCGTTTAGAACCATTTGCGATAGTGGCGCTTGCATTTTTTTTTAAACTTTCAATTGATGAGACGAGCAAGACGTTTGCCTGGTGGTAAGCGTCACACCTGCCACTAACAGTAGTATTACTAGAATTGTGAACGTGCGAACACAATCCTGCGACGCACTGCACTGCGCTCGTCACCCTGAGATATTAAATGTTAAATCTCTTCATAACCAGTAATTTCTCTGGTATCATTGCCCTTCAAACCGGAACACAGCAATGCTTGCACGCTACTGCTTGGCGGTTGAATAACTGGCAAAAGTTTACTCAACTAGCTGGTACTTAATTGGCGGTTAGTAGTTTCTTTCACAATGAAGTACTCTTTCAGTAGCGTACCCAGCATGCTTGCGGCATTGTCATGTCACGTTGAATACTACAGAAAAGCCACTGGCCTAACTCTTAGTTGAATACCAATGTCCAATAATGTCCATGTGTTTAGCCAAACAAACACCAGCATTTTGGTGGCGCGCCGCAACGATCACGAGCTCAGATATATTTTCGAACAGAAGATGTGCTTCCGATCTAGGGCGAAATTGTATTTCATTTTATAGAAGCGAACACCGCAAGGCGATGTGAACAATCTTCAAACAAAAGATAAAATGTAAACCATTCATTAGCTTTAATTAAATTAAATCTCTATATATTAAGCTGAGAGGAATTAAGATTTGATTAATTCACGCATTAAAACACCGCTTCGAAAGCAAATTTCATTCGGTAGATAATTTAGCGTGGTTTTGGTTTTACTATTTACATAACCAATTTCCATGTTATAACAATAAACTAGAATATATTTATAATTTATATTTATCCCGGAGTGGCTCGATTTATGTTTATCCTTGGAAATACAAGTTAGTTTTAAAGTGGAGCGAGAAGAGTTGTATGATGCGATTTTACGTAGTAATAAGATGTGGTTATAACTATTGGGCCTTAGGCTACTTCTTTATTCGAATTGCTGAACAGTGGAATGTGCTGCACGAGTGGGTGTTTCCCGATATTATAATCTGGGTGTCTTCAAGTCGCGAGTGAATCGGTTTCTTCTAGGCAAGCGTGCTCCATCGTAGGCTGCATTTTCGTTTAACATCAGACGAGATGGCAGTCAAACGCAAGACTAGAAATAAAAAATAAATCAAATTAGGTAGGTATCTAATTTTTTACAGCCAAGTCGTCATCATTATACATCACAGTTTTTTAAATCCATATATTTGTGCATACAGATAGTTTTTACAGTAAGTTATAAGTATAGTATAAGTAATTGTGACTAAATATAGGTAGGTTTTTGGCAGTAAGTAGAAGTTTTCTAACATTAATACGCAGCTGGTGACAATAAAAAAAATATATCTGCTTTTTCGCACTAGCCATACCATATGACTACCTTATAGCTCAGTTGGTAGCATGTCTGTCTTCAGAGCTGTAGGACGGGGGTTCAAACCCCACCCAGGACAAACGTTTATGTGACGAACATAGACGTTTGTTCTGTTTCTGGGTATGTAGTATGTATCATAAATATTATGTATGTACCAAAAAAAATAATATTCTATCAGCTATCTGGTTTCCATTGTACAAGTATAGGTTAGTTTGGGGTTCGATGGCGTTGTGTAAAAGATGTCCACAGGTATTTATTTATTTATATGCACAAATTACGCTAATTATATCAAAAAAGAGTAAGCTTCGTAGCTAACTAAGAAACGATTAATTTACTATTCAAAATATAAAAATAAAATTGGTAAGTACTAGGTACACTTAATTGCAAAACTAGATCCGTAGACTACCTACATAAAAAGCTTCTACGGTATTTACCGTTTATTTCCCTTGCTACGAGTTCGATGCCTACGCGATGCTTAGTTCACCTTAAGTACTATATATTAGTACGAGTTATATTATGTTTGCCTTAACTAAAATTGTCTAAAGCCTCTCTCAAACGAAGATTTACCACAGATTTGTTTCGCAGCAAAGCCGTTTAATTATGAACCAGTGACTTTAGTTATTTATGGGTTAGTTAGCGTGCGGCCGTGCGTAACGATCCATCTGCAAGTCTTGACTTGGTCGAGGGGTATGAGGTGACAAGCGCGGTTTGCCATTAAGAGGGAGCTTCGAATAAATGATTGGCATTTAAAGGCTTCTCTTATCAACAGCTGGTTAATATAGACGCAAGTAAATTCGTATAATTACTGAGCGGCCAGCTAAAGTCTGTTTTTTTTACAACCAATCACAGCTATTTTTAGTGATAAACCAAGAGCTGTCATTGGTTCGAATCCGCCATTATTGTATACAAAATTGGGCACACACACTGTCAAGTCTGTATACTTTTGGGACACCTAGTAGAGCTACGCCACGAGCGCTTCAGCTATCTTCAGCAGGCGCGGATCCAGGATTTCGTTGAGGGGGGGGCAATTGTTATGTGATATTATCTATCTGCCAGAAAATGAATCTAAATTAAAAAAACAACTTTTATTATAGTTCTTGTATTTTTACGTGCCTGCAGGGCTAAAGTGGCTACTTAAGCCCCATAACGCGGAGCGAAAGGAACCACTTCCTCCCCACAGCAGCACGTAAAATCATATACACACCACGGGAGGAAGTAAAGAAGCCTCAGATCTCATGTTTGTGGTGTGAGACATTCTTTACTTTTTCTCCCTAGGTGAGTAATATACAATTTTATTTTAATATTGGCTTGCAATGGCAATGACCGCTATCTCATCTGATGTTAAGCGACGATGCAGTCTACGGTTTTGCACGCTTGCCTATAGAAGAAACCGATACACTCGAGACTTTAAGAATGAATCGCAATCTACTGTTTAGCAATTCGCAATATAAGGGTGGAATCGAACTGTTTTTTCCGTGTTTGCGGAATATTAACCATGAAACAGACCGCTTTTTAGAGCTCCTGGCCGTCCGGTAGTAGAACGGACAGGGTGGGATCAGATCATGCAGCACCAAAACATACTCTCCGAAATGTATCCGATAATAAACCGATAGACAGCAACTTTGCGTCGATGTTCAAGGCTTTGGAGCTTAGCCTGAACGAAGGAACCTATGATTTACTTGGCGCGTTTTCAATGGACTCTAACGCCTCGAGCTGGTCACATTGGCCGATCCATCCCAGACGTGCGTGCAGTAATCCTTGTACGACCGAACTTGTGCTTGATATAATTTGAGCAACTGTTCTGGCGTGAAGTGCCGTCGCACATTAGAGAGGACCTTGTTTTTAGACCTTTTGCTTTTTAGCAGCCAATTGAGCCTTTGACTCAATTTTGGATCCAAAGTTGAGGGTTGGAGTCAATTAGGCAGTGGTTAAAGCTCTCTGATATCAGCATGGATACTCATTTCGGAAAGTAGGAGCCTGATCGAATAGCCTTTTTTTTGGCAGAAAACAGCGAACTTGACCAGGTTGGCATCGCCCCAATCCGAGACTGCCTTAAGGGATAAATTCAAGCGCACTGGATTTCTAGCCCACTGGTGCATTGGATACGTAGCTCTCTACAACAGTGCTGTCGTGTGTGTACCCAAGAGTACCTGCCGTGCTTTAGCAGATTGTTAATGTGCAGCAGGAATAGAGTCGTAGAGAGCAACGACCCCTGAGGAACATTTATAATAATAATTAGAATTGGCATTGAAAGCCATTTGTTCGAATGAGTGGCCATCAACAACCACTTAAATCGATCGGTCCATCAGGAAATACGAAATCCAAGCATAACTACCTTTTTTGGGCACAGGTTGCAGGTTAGCAAACTGCCATGTCCTCAGGACAATGCTGGAATACCAACAGTGCCATATCCAGTTTCCGTAATTAGTCAAATCGTCGTCAAGTCGTCGTAATGTTTATTCAGCACTGGCTTTGAACAATCCCAGTGCTTTGTTCAGAACTTCACAAAGATTTGACTGGAAACTGGATAACGTTCCAATACTTGTTTTTTGTGTATGGAGTAAAAATAAGCGAATGTATGGCGAGCCTCAAATTTTCAATACAAAAAGTATTAACAGAAAACAGAATAATAATTATAACATAAAGTTTTACGGTTCCCGTAAGTTTTCGAGTTTGCAAAATACAACTATCCAGCATGTCTGTTTAAAAAAAAACACACACACAATGCAATATAAACTATCAGAAAACCAAAGATATTGCATTGCCGTGCCAAGAATGGCAAAGATAACCACTGACTATATAGATTCCGAGAGGCTCGAGATTTTATGGACAGTTGTACACCTCAACACAGCAACCCATTGTCAGTAATGCTCGGGACACAAGAGCTAAACTGACCCGACACAACACTGAGGACATCCCAGACATCAGCCATTACGAGATTAGAATGGCTCTCAAACAGCTTAAGAACAGCAAGGTGCCAGGTGATGACAGAATAACGACAGTACTGAGAGCGTGTGGGAAAACGGTACTTTTAGTCCTCCAGAAGTTATTTAATTCGGTCATTCACGAAGGTACCTACGCCTGAAGCATGGCACAGGAGTGTGGTGGCGCTGTTATTCAAGAAAAGAGAAAGACACCTTATTGAAGAACTACAGGACCATCTCACTTCTGAGCCATGTGTACAAGCTGTTCTCGAGAGTCATTACGAACCGTCTCGAACGCAGGCTTGATGACTTCCAGCCTCCCGAACAAGCCGGTTTCCGTAAAGGCTTTGGCACTATATACCACATCCACACGCTTTGCCGGATTATACTGAAGACTGAAGAGTATAATCGGCCGTTATGTCTAGCGTTTGTGGACCATGAAAAAGCCTTCGATGCAATCGAGACCTGGGCGGTGTTGCAGTCCCTCCAGCGATGTCATATCGACTATAGGTATATCGAAGCGCTGAAGTGTTTGTATATAAACGCCACAATGTCAATCCGGTTGCAGGACGAGAGCACGAAACCAATCCAATTGCAGAAAGGCGTGAGACAGGGAGACGTTATTTCTCCGAAACTGTTCACGAACGCATTGGAGGACGTTTTCAAGCTCTTGGACTGGAACGGATTCGGCATCAAAATTAATGGCAAATACATCCCTCACCTTCGCTTTGCTGATATGTTATAGCCATAGTGGCAGGGTCGCTGAAAGACCTTAATACTATGCTCAGCGACCTCAGTAACGTTTCCCAACAGGTGTGTCTTAAAATGAACATGGACAAGACAAAGATCATTCCAATGTCTATGATGTACCCGTACCGGTTGTTATTGGGAACGATACTTTCGAATTTGTTGACCACTACTACCTTGGACAGATTATTCAGTTAGGGAGGTCCAACTTCGACAAAGAGGTCGCCCGAAGAATCCAACTCGAATGGGCAGCGTTCGGGAAATTGCGTAATATCCTCTCGTCCAAAATCCCGCAGGTCGAAGGGACTTCGACCAGTGTGTGTTTCCAGTGATGACATATGGAACTGAAAAGTGGTCTTAACTGCTGGCCTTTTAGAGAAACTCAGAGTCACACAACGGGCAATGGAGAGAGCTATGCTCGGAGTTACTTTGCGATAAAATCAAGAACGAGGATATTCGCCAAAGAACCAAAGTCACCGACAAAGCTCGTAGGGTTTGCAAGTTGAAGTGGCAATGGGTAGGCCACATCGCTCGACGAAATGATAACCGATGGGGAAGAAAGGTTCTTGAGTGGCGACCGCGAACCGGAAGACGCAGCGTAGAAAGGCTTCCCACTAGGTGGTCCGAGGACATTGTAAAAGTCGCGGGCAACCGGTGAATGCAAATGGCAGGTTGTCGTACAGTGTGGCGGTCTAAAGGGGAGTTCCTTCCTGGGGGGAGGTCCTTCGTTCAGCAGTGGACGTCTCCGGGCTGATGATGATATAGATTCCAAGCACTCGGTGAATTTCAGTCGCGCACGGATTGACAAGCGAACGCAATGCCGAAGTGCTCCTTGAAAAGGTGAAAATAACACACTAGCGATGTTTTTTTAACAGCAATTTCAAGTAAAAAATATTGATCGATCGATGTACTTAATCTACATAATATAGGTTAGCAATGAGTTAATAACGATTCTTGTAAATAAGTATCTATGAGGAATTTTGATGATGGGTTCAGGGGGGGGCAATTGCACCTGTTGCCCCCCCCCTGTATCCGCGCCTGATCTTCAGATATGTTTAAATTATGTAAGTACCTGTTACAAGTGTCCCGTTTTCATACTTATGTTATGTTAAAACCATTTTGCTGGCATTTTTATATTGAGAACATAACCCTGTGTCAGTGTTTTCAAGCTGAAGAGTATTATATGTTTTTTTATCACTTATAAGTCCGCGTTTGACCGTCAACTCGCCCGCTTGTGGTCAAAAATATGATTTAAGATGCAGCACGTGGACTTAGAAGATACTACTTACTTTCTGTGTAAAAGTATTTGTTTTTCCTCAGGCCTTGAATGCACAGTCCGACAGATTGAGAAAAAACCATTATCATCTCCTAGTTATAAATGGAAAGTTGGCTCCAACTATAAGTCAACACATTTCAACGCACCAGCAAGGGCGGATCCAGCTTTTAGGTCATATAGTCGAGTCGAGGACAGGGTCCAATTCGATTGCAACTAGAAAAAATATCAGTAGTCGACCTACACTCAGGCCAAGGGGGGGGGGGGGGGGTGTCATGACCCCCATGACACTTAGGCTTTTAGGCAAACATTTTAACCCAAATTACATTTTAGATTTTTTACTCGTATACTCCCAAATTTAAACAAATAGCTTTGCTTGAAAATCATTTATTATTTATGATACATCTTAAACACGATACATTTATTTCTATTTATAAAAGGGTTAGCAGTAAGATTGAGATAAATGCCTGTAAAGTGTTGATTTTGTTACTTTGATTTTTTACTCGTATACTCCCAAATTTAAACAAATAGCTTTGCTTGAAAATCATTTATTATTTATGATACATCTTAAACACGATACATTTATTTCTATTTATAAAAGGGTTAGCAGTAAGATTGAGATAAATGCCTGTAAAGTGTTGATTTTGTTTGTTTTTTACCCGATTTCGTAGAAAAAATACTTTCATAATATTGGAATTTCTTGGAGTTATTCTTTCTTTATCCCAAAATCTTTTAAAAGATATAACAGATTAAAGTGCAGCTCAATTTATGAAGCTGTATGCTCCAAACTAAACAGAACTTTATTAAAAATGTAATATCAAAAAATTCTTGTAATAGTAAGAGCATACATAAAATCTAAACATTATTTTGCCAACAACATTATTTTACGTACGTAATGTTGTAAAATGCAGTGTTTTAAGGCCTTGCATTTTTAATACGAATATTAAACCGGAGGAAAAATGAACTACACTTATATTTTTAGTGTCATGATTTGGTTTTATGAAGAATACACTAAAGTATCGTAAGGATAGGGTGCACTAAACCTCATGCTGCTCAACAAAACACTTCATTTTATGATCTCCGGGGAAACATTTCCCGGATGTCGAAGAAATGAGTACCTAAGGGACGGAAAGGAGAAATGACTTGCTGTATTTTTCAAAATATTTGGTTAGCTCTTATTTGGATTTATGCCATATTCGTCTCGAGTTTTTAATGATGTTCATCACTGACTGAGAACCCGCGCGTTAACTTCACAGAAAAGCGAAAGTCTTGTGGTATACTATTATATGCTTATATGTAGGTACGAGTTTTTGAAAAGCGTTTATGTAGGTGTGATATAACTAAAAACGTTATAGGGCTGCTAAAACAAGAAAAAGATTATGACCCAAATAGTCAATCGACTTCATCGAAATTGCCCTGTCCACGTTAGATAAGTTATTGTAGAATATACGGACACCGATTTGGTCGAGTAAACTCTAAGACCTTTTTCATTTGATGGCAGGATTTAAGTAGCTATAAGTAGGTATCGATTTGCCACAAAGTCTAGCTACCAAAATAATATAAGGAATGCCCCTCATAGATCACTTATTTATCTTCTGTAGATGCCATGATCTTCCATGAGAGCTCTCACATACACAAAAACTAATATTTTTGCTATGTGATATGCTACATAATGTGCTAGCATACGGTTAACTTTATTAACTCGTTAAATAATTTACTAGTATTAATTTTCCAATAATTATTTTGGTAAGTTTTCATTCAGTATTTAATCGGCTCAACCAACAGCTATTTCCCTGAATTAATTAGACGAATGTATTTGAACTCGTTGAATATATTTGAAGTTCAAAGTTGAATACTCGTTTTCATATGTAACTTTTGAATTTTAGGGTAACATTGCTTAATTTAAGTTCTTCAACTTGCGAAACACTTATATTTGGGAAACACTTTGGGCTAAATATGAAATCTTAGGCTTTGTTCCAGATTAAAGACCTATTCAGACTACGCTACAAAATGGCATCAAGTTTTTTTCTGGTAGTCTGCTAGGCGTTGGGTATAATACGAGGTTTGTGTATGGGCCTTTACTTAACACTACTCATGCTCCTACTAAAAATAACTTAATGTAGGCATTCTTATTTCGTAGCCTATTTGAAACCAATAAGTTTGTCTGTCCACCTGATAGATTGATTGAAATCACTGAAGAGAGAAGTATAGGGCTTTCGCTTTTCTCTGGTTGAAATCAACGACTATGAATTTTGTATTGTCTCTAGACTTTCATCGGTCTAGCTACAATCCTTTTGTTTTGTGTTAAATAGGCTAAGTAGTTTAATTATATAGTTACATAATAATATTATGGAATTTGTTGTACAAATGATATGAACTTTTATACACGATATAATATTTTATAGCGTAGTCTGGACATGATCATATGTTCAAGGCATTTTTTTACGGTTTTAAGTAAAGACACGAAGAGAACTAGACACTCTCATCATATCTCTTGTCCTTCGAGTATCAAAAAAATGTCCAGGGAATCAATGCACAGGGGCGCAAATGTGAGTAGAGACAGCGCAAGAAAGCTATGATGCGATATATATATATATATATATATATATATACGCAGTCTGAACATGATTTTACGCCCAAGACATGTTAGTAGAGACAGCGGTAATACGCCCTGTAGGCAACAGCTGTTTGCCTTGATTAAGCCATAAATATGCAGCTCGAGTGCGAAACATATGGGCGAGGCTCCTTCGAGTGAAACATACCACCATAGTTCCGTTTATAAGGTTTTATTAATTCTGGTTTAGTATGGGAAGACGAACAAGCTAGAAAATTTACGGAACTTACTATGTGGTTTAAATATTTTCTTATATAATACGCTTTTAAAAAAAAAACGACCGACTTCAACTTCGAATACTTGTTTACCTGGATGACATATTCATATTTTCTAGTAATTTTGATTTAACAACCAAACTACTGAACCGATTTCGATAAAATTTATATGGGACCACCTCTGAAGTACCTATTATAAATAAAGATTCATCAAAATCAGTTCATAATTGGCGGAGTAATCGCGTAACATTCATACAAAAAAAAAACTAATTGAGAATCTCCTCTTTTGAAGTCGGTTTGAAAATAATGGTACGCATATACGCTTCGCTTGGCTAGGTGTGTTTTTTTCATGTAGGATCGTCTAATATACCTATTCAGACGATTTGACCAAAACCGCTTGATTCGACTGAACATAATACTTACCCGTTAAGCACACCGCTATCTATTTATAGATATCTTAAAATATCCAGATATCAATTGATTAATAGTGTGGTCGACCCAAATATGATTTTGACCGCCTGACTAGGTATTAAGCTCGAATTAAAAAGCAGTGGTAGCCAAATGGGAAGATCTCGATTCATAATCTTATCAAATCATCGAGCTCAAATCCCGGGCCCGTACCAATGAGCTCTTTGTAGTTTATGTACAGTTTTATACCACTGGCTTTTCGGTGAAGGAAAATATCGTTAAGAAACCTGCAGAGGTCCGGACAGGAATAAAAAGGCGTCAGGGATATGGCGCAATCGCCTTTCGAGATAGGCTTGTGTAGTGTTGCTGTAGTACCAGTGCACTAGGTACTGATATCCTTTGCTGGATATACTATTACCGTTTGTATTCCAAAAGTAAAAAATATATATATTAATATTATAAAAATGAAAAAGTTTGTATATCTATGTTAGTTTCACGCAATCCAAAAAATGTACATATTATAGGCTTGCGTTTGACTGCCAACTCGTCTGATGTTAAACGACGATGCAGTCTACGATGGAGCACGCTTGCCTAGAAGAAACCGATTCGCTCTCGACTTGAAGACACCCAGATTATAATTATCGGGAAAAACCCACTCAGGCAGTGCATTCCACTGTTCAGCAGTTCGAATAAAGAAAGTGGAAAACGAAAATACAGGTACAATTTAAACATCTTAACTATAAAGATTTCGGGCTGATTAGCTTGTTATGAAAATAAAGACGACGGGCAAAAACATTGATGTCTAAGTACAAAAGTTAAGCGTCTGTTATAAAATAAAATAAATGCCTAACTAACATAAACTCTTACAATATTGTTTGTAATGTAACTCTTACAATATTGTTTCAATTCGTAGTCGAAAATACTTATAAAAAAGATCTAAAATGGATCTCTCTGCTTATACGGGATTTTCATTTCATATTCCAACAATGCTAGCACTTCTTAATATCCAGAAAGAGATCAGGCTTGTACAAACAATACTTTTCTAAGAAAATCTCTTACTTCTTATCTACTAGCACTGAAATAAACAGTTCTCAGAAAGGCTGCCAGATTAAACCGGTTAAAGTCACATCATCGGATGAAAGTGAAACGCAAAGAGTTTGATTCAAAGTGCTTCTACTGAAACGTGATGAGACATCACTAGACGTAATAAAGGAAGATTACAAAAAAAAACTTTCACGTCCCAGAAACAAAAGGGTTTCCATTTTCGCCTCCGTATATTATCTACCATCTATGTGTTATTTTTACATAAAAATGAGAAGGAAAAGCAGGGGTCGCTTTTGTTTTCAACAAAGCGAACAAAAAATGTTTGTCTATAACATTTACAATTGGCGTAATTAAAAGCAGATCCGTAGAATTTAATAACGGAGAAATATTTGAATATTCAACAAGCGGGTGTTCACAATCAGAAAACGTTCGATTTAATCCGTTCTCGGGAAATCTGCTTTATTGTATACAGTTTACGCGTCCCTGGTTTATAATTCAGTATATTGAAAAGCTTTCTAGCATTTTAAGGGTTTATTATGAAAACAATTTGTTAATAGGAGAAATAATTTGTAGTAGATAAATTAGTTGAGGTATCAGCTTTACCGGAATTAAGCTTGGAGGGTTGTTCTAGGAAAATAAAACCTCGAAGCTTCTTATATTAATGTTTTTGGTACAATTGTATTGCTTCGTCCTTCGTTACAAATAATAACTTATAGGTGATTGCCAAGCGTGGGGATTATGTCAACCCCTCCCTACTAAGGGGAGGCCTTCGTCCAGCAGTGAACGTCTTCTGGCTGATGATGATAACTGCCAAAACATTCTAGAGGCAAATTCAAAGATAAAAAATCAAATCTGGTTGAACATAAATATTCACATCAATTTTGCAATTAAAAATAGGTACTCATTATTATTACACTAATATAAATGCGTTAGTTGTGTACTATTGTGTGAAGGTATTCCATGGCATTTTCAACACAGGTAATTTTAGTCACAGTGACACTCAGTTATAAATGCCATTCTTGGTCTCAAATCTGAAAATTTGTCCTATATGTAAGAACAAGCGCTATGAACGAAATTATATTATTCCAGGATAAATAATGCATTTATTATATTCTAGCAGGCCTCTACAGCTCCACATATGATTACTTGGAAAAAATTGCCTATGTGTTAGTCCAAGGTATCTCTAATTAAACTAAAATTTCATCAACATTCGTTCAGCCGTAAGTTATCTCTAATTAAACAAAAAAATTAGTTTAATTGGAGATAGCTTATACCTTGGACTAACACATAGGTTATTTATGCGTGATTAAGTAGCAAAAAATCAAACATTTAAACACACAAACTTAATATTTATTAATTAATTTAGTTTATTGGTACACAAAACAGAATATAGTCAATAACAAATTTAGAAAATTTACACATTATACAATTTCGATCTAAACTATATTCCTCAAAATGTATACACAGCTTATTACTTGACAACATGCAGTAGATAGTCAGTTTCTAGTGGAAAAAGAGGAAGGAACACTTACATTAGGTAATATTAATAGCATAGGACTAAGTAACGTTACAGGTAAATCCGAAAGTCTGACTGTATGTTTGTTACTTTTTACGAAGCGAATCTTTACTAGTCTTGATAAAATTTGGTATAGATGAGGATGAAACTCTGGAAAAAGACATGGGCTACATTTAATCGTTATTATCATCACAAAGCGGACGAAACCGCGGGCACAGCTAGTTCATGAGTAAAGGATGTTCCAAGTATTACTGCACATCCTTTGACTATATATCTGACTCACGCCTGTCCTATTAATAACAATGTCACCTGAATAGGACATTCGATCCATGTCTAATGGGATCGGGACATATTATTATGCCTCTGGACGGTAGAATCCCTCCACTACCAATCGAGGGTTCTCTGAATTATTGGTGTCAGGGTTTACGAGTATCCTGACCACAGCAGCAAACCTCTCGTAAACTGCGATGGGCAGGAAGTCGGCTGGAATTGCGAACATACGACTATGGGTCATTTAACGTTTCAGTGCGAATGAAACACGTTGTCTAAGGTTACATGAATAGGTTTTTTAGTGGTAGGACTCTATTGCAGAGTCCGGCTTGGTAAGTACCACAACTTTGCCAGTTATTCTACCGCCAAGCTGTCGTGGGCTAGTTTATTGTTGTGTTTCGGATTGAAGATAAAGATAAAGATAAAAGATTAATTTATTTGCATTGAACACGAGTAGAAACATGCGTTTGATGACATTAAATTATATGAGCTTCATGTTATGCCTGAAGAGGCGTGCAAATAAGAGATGAGAGATGGCAATACACAATAAGAAAATATAATAGATTAGACATGTCAAATTAAAATTTAAAATTCACAATTTCAAAAAAATAAACCAAAGTCTAAAAATAAAATACTAACAATAATTATACCATTAAAATTTGACATTCAAAAAGTCGTTAATAGTATAATAGCATTTTTCGACAAGCAGTTTGTTTGTTTGTTTTGGTTGAAGGGTGATGTTATCAGATAAAATACTGGGCATGAGATTTGACACATATTTATATATCTCTAAGTAGGGTTAGTGATATGCGTGTAAAGGGAGTGAATGCAGAGATGACAAATGATAGAGTGAAGTGGAGAAAGCAAAGATGCTGTGCCGACCCCACCTAGTGGGATAAGGGCAGGAAGATGACGATGAACTAGGGTTAGTTAGAGATAGCTGGACAAAGACCTCTCTCTATTGTGGATGTCACTGATGATGATGAGGATAAATGACGAGCAACGATCCCGCCCTTTGCTTTGTGAGGCAGCCAACAGATAGGGCCTTACCTAAACATTCCGAATATAGTTAAATGGCGTTAGTCAACATTTAAGTTTAATATTGCATAAATAAACGTTACATGACGTCCCTTAATTTAACCAGTCTTCAGTAAGGCTCATATGACTATATTACTCGTTGAAATATTTTATGCTATCAAACCGATCAAGGATACAGAGACCAAATATATCAAACATACAAGAACCAAACAATCTTCCACCAACATACGCGTTGCTAGTCTTGTCACTCAAATAACTCCGGTTTGCTTCAAAATCAAAGACCATGAAACTCATTCTGAAACACTCATTCGATTAAAATGAAATTATCCAAATTAGATTAAAAATCGATAACTGTTCGAATTGTAATATCTAAAATGTAGTCGATAGCGGGCCATTAGTAAAGGCATTTACATAATGAGTGCAGTGCACGTTCGACCGTTATTTTGTATTCGCACCAAACTGCCGGCTTACTAAACAAGCATTGTAAAACAAAGTTATGTTTTAGTGGTTGTAATGTACGTAGAGTTCGATTTCTATCGTCCGGTTATACAAATTTTTTGCACAATTCCCATAACATAAATATAAAATATTCAATAAATATAAAAGTTTAGCGATTTCAACATTTGCTTGCTCGGTAGGTATAGGTATTCAACATGGCTAAGTAGATACAATAAACGGGTTCAGTATACAGGGTTAGGTCCACCAGACCCACCGGAGGAGCGTCCTCTTGGCATTATGCGATCCCCAAGCCGCCTGCCAAGCGTGGTGATTATGGGAACACCCCTCTATTAGGAGGCCTTCGTCCAGCAGTGGACGTCTTATAGCAGACGAGGAGTTAGCATCCTTTTAAGGGCATATTGTGTACATCAAAATGAACAACATTTACTATGGTGCCAACATTAAAATCGCGAAAAAAAACAGCTGTTCCATACATATTGCCCAAGATCGATGAACTTTTTGTATGGAACAGCTGTTTTTTTTCTTCCGATTTAATGTTGGCCCTACAAAAAGGTAAAAATGATAAAAAGTGGTAAAAGTTGTTTGTTTTGATGTACAGAATATTTATGCCCTTAAAAGGTTGCTAACTGATTAGAACTAACCCTGTATATTGAGACTGGCGTAGCACAAACAATGGAATATATGATGTCTTTCAGATCTTTCAGTGTCCTAAAATATAGGTGAACCCTGAGTGACTCAGTGACCCGACGGAGGCGTCTATTTTTGGAGTGACTCTGCCTATTACTGTTTTAGGCTTTATTTTTTGTGGCGACAGATACCGAGATGTGAGTACTTTTGGTTTCAAATAAGATGCACTTTCATAGCCTTATCGTAACGACGAGAAAATAAAATTATGTCCCTAATTAAAAAAAAAATGAATCCTACTATCCTACTATAATATTTTAAACAGGAAAGTTTGTATGTATGGATGTATGGATGTTTGTTACTCTTTCACGCAAAAACTACTGAATGGATTTGGATGAAATTTGGTATAGAGGTAGCTTAAATTATACCTTGGAATAAAACATAGGCCACCTTTTATCCCAACAATCCCGCGTAAAACCGCAGGGCTCAGCTAGTTGTAAAATAGTAACAGAACATCGTCCATTCTTGGAAACAGATCATTGAATTTTTTTGACAACTATACTTGTGTAATTCGGTTGTCGTAACGGTCAAAACGTTACTATCGCACCCAATCCATTCTATTATGAAAACTGACGTGGTTTTGACACATTTTTGTTTCATTTATACGGGAATACCCACGTTTAATTAAATCGGATACTCCGACTATAGTTTCGATCACATCCGGTGACCTTTTTCAAAGAGTGAAAACAGAGCCAGACGCGCGTGCAGCTGCGTCCTGCTTAGCTGCACGCGCTTTTTTTCACTCTTTGAACCGGATCACCGGATGTGATCGAAACTATAGTCGGAGTATCCGATTTAATTAAACGTGAGTGTTCAATCCATTCTAATTTAAAAGAATTATTACACTTTCGCACAAACTTTCTTCATTATAATTGTAAGCAAAACTGCGAAACGCAGCGAGTGGTGTCTTCCCATAATGAAGCAAAGCACAAAGAGCACAACTTTCGGTAAGGAAGAGGAAGTATCTAGTTCAATTGTGTCGAGTTGTGCATTGTCTCGCTGTTTACAATACCTATTTCAAATGGAAGTAGATACGGAACCCGAACCAAGTTTTACATAATCTAACTTACCGAAACTTCGCGGAGTCCTCGCTCTGGGCGGCCTCAAAGAACTGTCGGTGGAAGCTTAGTTTATTGAGCAAGAAGTAGCAATCCGAATAAAATTTACTTTTTCCACGGCATTGGCATTTTTACTAGTATGCAAGTAGCTAAAAAAAATCACTCTTGCCCAAAACAATTCAGTCAATATCAGTTTGAACTTTAATAGTACGTAAAACCGTGGTATGTTAAATAGTTTGGCTCATAATACTAATCGAAATATTTGGTCACAACTCAAACGACGACATGAGGCAAGTATAGTAATATTTATATCTCTACATAGTATAAAATAAGGAAGTCGCCCTCCGCGTTTGTCTGTCTGGTTATCCGTTAAATCCTTCTGAACCACGCAAATGACTTTGAAACGGTTTTTACCATCATGTAGATATTTCTTTCCGGAAGGTTTTTTATTTATACTTAAGTATAGTACAACTTAAGGTCCGGTTGTAGCGAGGTACGTGCAGATGAGTAAACGATAGGTACTAAACGGTAAGCGCGAGCGAGAGAGAGGAGAAAACGCCAGCGCTTGAATTGCTTATTTCAGTAGGTTTTTCTTTATTTTGAAAAATATAACAAAGAAATACTGTAATATTATAAATCCTAAAAACTAAATAATACTATATTCTATCTAAGTATTAGTTTAAATGTTACGTGGTTTCATAATGTATTTTCTTAGTTCTAGCTAATCGTAATGCTGATATATAGTGTCTACTTTGTAATTTTTTTCTATCGAGCCAACAATTTTCTAAAAGCCAAAAAGCTAAAATATACGATTAAATTTATAAAAGTATTTTCTTTTTTGTTCAATATTGGGCATTTTGGATTTTTCCCACATATTTAAAAAGATCAAAATTGCTACAAGTCCGCCTTAATTAAAATCTAAATTGCACCCGTGCGAAGCCGTGGCGGTTCGCTAGTACCTTATATATAAGTACAATCTAATACCAATTTCCTACGCTCTTTGTAAATATTAGAGTACCACAAAATTAATATTAAAACAAGAAATCTGACTCCCCTACGAAGTCGAAGTAGAAACACGTAATATTAGACACTTTATTAATATAGCCTCGATTCTGGATTTTCATTTCCTATTTCGTCGTAGCTTATTTACCAAGTTACGGACTAAGATTTACTAGGGTATCCATAATAGGATTAGAATGTAGGTACCCAAGGTAGGGTACCTAGGTATAAGTAAGATTGATTAAGATTATATATTAAGAAGACTGCTGGATTAGGCTATTGATGAATTACCTACCTACTTATAGTTTGTTGACTTTAGGACCTAAGAGAGGACCTAAGAAGATCCGATGGGAAAATCTATATATTGGGACGTTTCAGACTAGATTAAGTAATTTCTTATTCTTATGACCTCACTGGTATTAGTATTAGCTTTAAATGGATTTCCGGTTCTACTACCGCGGTTTTATACGCGTAATTATGGTGGACAGCGATGGAATAAAATGTCTAAATATTCAATTACATACACATGAAGGCAAGAAATGTTATGACTGTGGTGATGCGTTTATTTCGTGTTTTATTCAAAATTCAATAGTACAATACAATAAAATGCAATCCAATGCATCGCAAAGTACCTAGTTGTGTACGAAACAACGCAACGCAACACAAAACATTGCAATAACACTATATTAAGAACTGGAGGTCGCCCGCGACTTCATCCGCGTACGGAACAAATTCGGCCCGCTCCCAAAATTCACCACTTTAAATCATCCCGAGCAATGCTCCCCCAACTCTACCGACTCTATCAACTCTACCGACTCTACCTACTCTACCGACTTTACCGACTCTACCGACACGACCGACTCTACCGATACGACCGATACGACCGACTCGACCGACTCGACCGACACGACCGACTCTACCGATACGACCGATACGACCGACTCGACCGACTCGACCGACTCGACCGACTCGACCGACTCTACCGACCCTATCAATTTTCATCACTATAACTTCAAAAACAAAGAACTTTCTATACAACATTCCACCCCCCCCCTTTCCACCCCTTAAATCGCACCTGTCAAAAGAATATTGAAAACAGAATCTTTTATTTTAAATGAACTATCCAAATCTAAATTTTCGTGACTAAAAGTACAAAATCAAAGGATTTTCATACAAACTCCCCCCCCCCCCCCTTTCCCCCTTGAGGGTCGAATTTCGAAAAATCCTTTCTTAGTACACCCCTCCGCATCGAGATCGCTGTGCGTTGTCTGTCAGTCAGTCAGTCAGTCAGGACAGAGCCTTTTATATATATAGATTGAGTACGAAAAGGGAACTGAAATTCCTCTATCGTAGCTGACTATGAAACTCAGCTACCGAAACGGTAACCAAAATTATTGTTTCATAATTGATTACGAAACAATGAAAAGACTACGAAAATTAATTACCAAAACGGACCAAACCAAAGTAATTCACGATCAAGTGCAAGTAATGTCTGGATAAAGTAGTGACACAGTATACCTAATTGTTGACCATATCAGATTCAATAAGCATAAATTTGTGAAAATTATGTATTGCTATTAATTGATATCACTAACAAATTAGAGTACCTAAAAGCCTCTGAAAATACACAAAAAAAAATACCGTCACGTAGTAAAAAAAAATTACCTATTACAATACCTACCAATACCTATTATTATTTTTATTATTTTTCCTATTATTTTTGTTTAATAGATAATATCAGTTGCTCCTCTAGTTTAAGGTTAATGTAATCTATGAGAAAATAAAACTATTTCAATAAAAAAAAATCTACTATTTGTATGTATAAAAATATTTGAATTGTTAAATTAATTCTATTCCTGTGCTTGAATTTATTATACTGATACTGGCTGAATGCAAAATACGAAGCTAAAATTAAAAAGAAAAAGCTGGCACGCGGCGCTCGATTTTTCCGTCTCACATGAACATCCAAGAATAGAAAATATCCACTTGAAATACTGGTTTCTTTGTTTCCAATAGATAAGACGCCAAATACATCACAAGACGACAAATACTTTGTACAAGCATACGACAGTCTGCAATCCGTGCTCAAAGACTTGTTTGCAGCTGCAATGTGTTATTTATTTCAGCGCTTTATTTGTTTTCTCTGCGAATGAATATTAGATTTTTAATTTTTTCTTCAATGGATAATGGCGTTGAACATTGTGCATTTACTAAGGTCAAAAGTCCTTTGTTTATGGACTTTTAGTCACGAAAATTTGGATTTGGATAGTTCATTTAAAATAAAAATTAGACTGAAGGCACAAAGAGCGATGTAAAAACAAAAAAAAGGTGGCTCAAAAAGTGGTTGTGTGTGTTCAAAGAGTGTAAGACAACGTGGTCTATACCAAGCCCATATCGTAAATAAATATTCAAGAAATAATTATGTAAGTAAATGCGAAATATGTATGTCGCAATCGAGTCGTATCCGGGACGCCAGCGCCACCTGGTGGCACTCGATGGAGTCGGTGACGTGCGCGCCGTCGATCGGTGACTTCACTTTCCCATTGACGAGCGGCGCGTGCGGTGGACACTGAACCATCGCGCGTTCTGTGATACGTACCTACTTACAACTTGTGTGCCTACCTGATTACTGTACTGTGCCTGTGAAGATTATAATTTGATTGATTGTACGAGCTTGTTTTCTTCATCCGACACTACCCACCGACGACGCCCACTGCTAAGAGGATCAACGATGAGTGCTGATGATGATGATGGCGAAAGGACCCTCCTCCTCCGTCCGTCATGTAAATACAATTTAAAGTTTCACCAATCACACATAAGTTACATGATGGAAGCGCCCTAATCTTTTTCATTGCGTTTCTAGAGATTCGAGATTCGATTTTGAAGGTTTTAGTTCACAGAACTAAACTAATTAAATTATTGCTGTCCTTAACTAACATGCCTAGTAAAAAAGTGACAGCAATATTTTAATTAGTTTAGAACTGTCAACTAAAGCCAGTATCAGATCATAATGTAGTCAATTTTGAAAATCTACCACATTATGTACTTAAATATCTATCTTGGCAATGCTTGGACAACACTACTAGGTACTATGCAATGTCCAAATGACGCCGCTTGCTTACCGACTAAACGTCTCCTCGTTTCTCGCTGCATTTATAAAATAGTAGATTTTGTTAAGGGAACAAATAACTATTTTTAAGGCGGGAGTGTTTCTTTGAATCCAGAGCGGAGCGAAGGATTCTAGAGTAGAATCAAAGTAGGATTCAAAGTCTGCCACTCGGGCTTAAAATAGTGTTAATCCCGAGGTGCGGACACTCAAATTTTTATCACCATCTTTGAGAAAATAAGTAAGTGCAACTTATGAATAAGAACTACTTGAGGAAGATACATTCAGTTAAAACGCTACTCTGCAGTTGCATGCAGAGTAGCGGGAACTGTTTTGTGAGCGCAGGAATCTTGTAGAGAACTATTCGCCGTGATGTGTTTTTGTATATCCTTTACATGTTAACAGCTTGTGATTAGTGCTCTACGTCTTAGCTAACAAGAATATATCTGTGTCTGCGTTGTGATAATTTAATCCACACGGCATAATAACTATATTGTATGTAATAAGGGCGTGCTGGGAATTCCCAGCACGCCCAAACGGCAGCTTTACTTGAAATGTGTTATTTAATTCCGTACCCACAAAGTGAAAATGTGCACAGATTAAAGTATACATGCCACATCCAGTCAACCAGCTATTTTTGCCAAGTATTCAATCGCCAAGCAGTAGTGTGCAAGCATTAATTACTGTGTTTTGTTTGAAAGGTTATCAGAGAAATTACTGGGCGTGAAGAGATTTGACAACTAATATCTCAGGGTGACGAGCGCAGTGCAGTGCAGCGCAGGATTTTGTTGGCAAGTTCACAATTCTGGCACTGCTACTGCCAGCAGAGCAGGCGTGAGGCTTAACACCAGGCAAACGTCTCTATTGTCTCGTCTCTCCATTACATAAAGAAAATACTGTTTAATCTCTTCTCCTATTTACTCTGTGGTCTTGGAAAAACATAAACGAATTTGACTTTGATTTTGATAATGGTAAGTTAATCAAGGAGTTTAGCCTGCGGAGCTATTCCAGAACTTGTGACATTATTTCTTTCACCTGTCGCTCTTACTTAGATAATTATTATGCAACGGAGACAGGAAAAAGTGTTGTGTGCTCTAGAAATCCTTAAAAGTTGGATACCGCTAACTAGATAAAATTTACACAATAGGATTGCTTACGCAAACAGGGAAACAGCCGGGTTCTGTTCGGAGAAGTTTTCTAACGAATATACTCAGAATTTCATATCTTGAGTGTACTTTGAGAAACCTAGCATGTTCCCAATTCCACTTAGAACCAGGTTATAAATACGAGTATATTACTTACTGTGAACTAGGTACCTACAGTAAATGAACAAAACATGTCGCCAAATCGTATTTTTTCCACAAAACATTTTTTATCCTTGACAATATAGGTGACACTGATAAGTGAAGTTGTTACCAAAGATGAGAAACACACCTAGGCCTGGAACGAGAAATAGAGAGGTCTCCAAAACACGCTGTTATAGTAACGTATTTTAAAGTAGAACGTGGCTCTAGCTAACTTTGTAATAGAGTACTCAACTGATATGCTTACGGCCTTATGGGGATCGGAACAAGGAAACCACGCGAATCATCCGAACTCCCCCAATGGAACAGTATTATAGGATTCAAGTAGACGAATACATTTAACGGAAGGCACTTTACACCAAAGCAAATAGACTTTTTACACTTTTTTACGGTTCCGTACCTCAAAAGGAAAAGAAGGAACCCTTATAGGATCACTTAGTTGTCCGTCTGTCCGCCTGTCAAGGCCCATTTCCTCTGAAGCGAGAGGAGGAGGTATCAAATTGAAATTAATATCGAATGCGCAAGTCCACGGTCCCTTAGAGCAGTAAAAATATCAAGCTTCTAAGTCAACGCAATCAAAAGTTACAGCCATTTTTCGAGTGTTTTTGTGTTTTTTGACTCGCATGTAAATCATAATTCAGGGTACATACCGTTGACCTAGAATCACGAAATTCGTGTATATAAAAATTGTATTCCATAACGCTTAAACGTGGTTTCTCTTATATGAGGACTGGCATCAATCATACCCTATCACATTCAAAGTAACTACAGAAAAAGACGGAGTACGTAAACGATAGAAAAAAAAAACTGGAACATCTTATCAAACGTGAATTGAGACTCTTTTTTAAGGTTCCTTACCCAAAGGGTGTTCAACAAATAACTAAGCAATTCGTCTCTGTTTGTCTCGATTATGTTAGTTCGCCTGTTTTTGATCTATAACGACGTATATCTTGTTTTCATAAAATATTCGTTAGATACTGTCGCGGTTTTCCTTTGTACTTGTATTGGTACGGATCCCACGTTATCCGAGTCGCAAGAACTCGTGCTCTTGACGGCTTTATTATACTACGTGTCAACAAATAGGTACACATTACACAAATACTACACCAAAATATCTTATCCAATGAGTTGAAAGACAAGGAGCGAAGCACGTATATGTATGCATGCACTACTGCAGCGCTACTGCTTAAACCAGCTTACTTAAGTACTATAACTGATGAACACGTTTGGGAGAAGTATATCAATGTGAAAATCAATATTTTCCATTACAATGTTTGATCTGCAACCAGTTTCCAACTTGTAGAGGTTTATTAAAATTCCGAATCACACTTTCGTACCGAAATTCATCAAACAAAATTTAACTGAAGGCACGTAATGCTCAAGTTTCTGACGGAAGACATTATTTTCTTTTCGAGGTTGATTTATGAGATGAAAGTTAATATCTGTGTGGTTCTGAATACCTACGCTTTTGCTTAGCTTTGAGAAATGTGGAGTAATGGACTCATTCCATTTCAGAAGCTAAGTTTCTTGAATAAAGAGTGTTTTTTTGTGTATCCAGAAATTATAGGCACGTGGGTACAGTTGCCTTAGAATGAAACCATGTGAAGGACTATTGTACAACTATTTTCTTTTGATTAAATATCAATAGATATAATTACCATCCCACAACCACTTTGAGAGTATCGTTCCCAAAGACTATCGGTACGGGACACTTGGACAATGGACATGATTTTTGTCTTAAGACAAAAGACATTAAGACTCACCTGTTGGGAAACGATACTGAGGTCGCTAAGCATAGTATTGAGGTTCTTCAGCGACTCTGCCATGATGACTATATCATCGGCAAAGCGAAGGTGATGTACTCGCCATTAATGTTGATGCCGAATCCATTCCAGACCAAGAGCTCAAACACCTCCAATGCGTAAAAATAATGAAATTAATGAAATCACAAAAATAATAACAAGATATATATTTTTTCAAATAAGTCGTCTTTCTAGCGGTGTTTCGTAAATATTTCTTGCAATAAATGTGCTTAACACAATCAATAGACCCTTAAGCGCTGTTCCCACCACGCTATAATATTTCGCTGTTTAGTAAAGCAGGACGAGAGCACGAAACCAATCCAATTGCAGAAAGGCGTGAGACAGGGAGACGTTCGGAGAAATACTCCGAAACTGTTCACGAACGCATTGGAGGACGTTTTCAAGCTCTTGGACTGGAACGGATTCGGCATCAACATTAATGACACTGACATCATTCGCTTTCGCTTTGCCGATGAGCGAAGAAGGAGAAGGAATGATGGGAGGACGACACGGGTCTTCAACTAGTGTGTGTTGCCAGTACATATGGATATATTGTTTACATATGGAACTGAAACGTGGTCTTTAACTGCTGGCCTTTTGGAGAAAGTCAGAGTCACACAACGGGCAATGGAGAGAACTATGCTCGGAGTTACTTTGCGCGATAAAATCCGGAAGGTGGATATTCGTCAAAGAACCAAAGTCACCGACATAGCTCGCAGGGTTTGCAAGTAGAAGTGGCAATGGGCAGGTCACATCGCTCGACGAACTGATAACCGATGGGGAAGAAAGGTTCTTGAGTGGCGACCGCGAACCGGAAGACGCAGCGTAGGAAGGCCTACCACTAGGTGGACCGACGACATTGTAAAAGTCGCGGGCAACTGGTGGATGCAAATGGCAGGTTGTCGTACAGTCTGGCGGTCTAAGGGGGAGGCCTTCGTTCAGCAGTGGACGTCTCCGGGTTGAAGAAGATGATTTTTGTGATTTTTGAATGATCTCGGCTCCGATATTGGCTAGAGAGAAGCTGTAGAACAATTTTGCTCACTATTGGTGGCTCTTTTACTAATTTAATTAGTGGGCGCTAGTTTTGGACACGATGCCACCTTTACCTTAACTCCTTTTTATTTCACGTGTTGAAGTAGTTGAACTATTTAATTCATGTTTGGCCGAGTTAATCTACAACCACAGATTAAATTATAGTTGTTATGCCAAAACTTCACAGCACAGATTAGACCTTAAACTAAATGCCGTAGTACATAACTCGAGACGGTTACCGCCTGCCACCAGCTGGTTAATTAAAAACTAACTACTCCTAGAATAACCTACGGGCGTAGCTTGACGGCGCTGGCATAACGTTTTTCTTAAACGAGGGTCTTAAAACTGAGAAAATTAAAACTAGGATAGGTAAGCTTCCTATAGTCCCGCCGACACAACATATTATAGAAGATATTACTTTGTCACCTATATCAAACTCCATCGTTACATCAGTTCGACCCAGGTGACTTTCGCTCGGATGTAGATCATTTGATAAAGACATAGAAATATGGGTTACTACCTTTTTCTAAAAAGGTAGTTTCTTTCTTCCTTTTTTTATTTGTTCAGATTAAGGCAGTCAAGCCAAATCAAAGTCAAAACAGCAAGGTTATCTAAATTCACTGGCTTTCTATGCTAAGTTCATAGTAGTAGTGAGTGGACAAAAAAGTATTTACTGCGTGGTGGACAAAAAGTATCCACTGCAGAGTAGATTTAAAAATCTAGTTTATATCTACTCTGCAGTAGATAAATAAGCTCTTTTTATGGTTTACAGGCAAAGTGTTGGGTCACAACTCACCTGATATTTACTGACGATTCAGTGGAAGATATACACACTAATCTTTTGATCACTGCAAGTCTAGCGCGGGCAATGGATATTTGTCTCATGGCGATGATACCAAAACTTTGTCCCCAAGACTTTGGCTCTTTCTTGAATGCACGTACGCTAACGTCATTATTCTAGAGATTATAAAAACTACAATTCAATACAAACTACAAAATGAATACAGATTTTTTATTGGGAGTAATAAATCCTTGTTCACAACCTACTTATCTGAAATATAAGAACCAAAATCGTAAATTGCTTATTACAAGCTTAACCCAAACCAATATTCTAAATCCATTCAATTAGAACAAAATCGAAATACCAATTTTAATAAACCAAATCAATGATTAAATTTCGAAGTCAAATTCGCTAAGCTCTTTGAGCACTCAACTTTGGTATTCTTCAACGATTCGGTACATTTAATCAAAGCGACAGACCTTATGCAAATGGCTTGAGACAAAGCATTATTTTTATCGGAGTCAACTACGGAGTTGTAATAGATTTGTAGACAGTTACAAAGCTTATTTGTGTTACCTTTGGCCTTGATTCCATAGGAAACATCTACGATTCGTCAAGTTCAGTACCACTAATGATTGCGTGGCAAAGGCTTTCCATTACATTTTCCACATTCAAGTTCATTCAATTTTATTTTTATCTGCGCTTTATTAATTCTTACCTTTTGCCCGTAGGACAGTTCAGTTGTCCGGTCAACCGGACCACAGAAAAAAAATATTTTCCATAGTACAGCCGGTCGGACTATGACTATATAACAGCATGCAACTACGAGTACATCTACATCTGCCTTTACATACGTTACATTTCCTAATATCGTATTGCTTCGCTTTTCGCATCAAAGTAAGTATGTAAGTAGGTATTATTATGAACACTGACGTGGGTTTGACACATTTTTGTGTAAAACTTTAATTTTTGTATTTTTTTTGAGAACGCAGCTGTACGCGCGTCGGATACTTTTTTCACTCTTTGAAAAAGGTCACCGGGTGGGATCAAAACTATAGTCGGAGTATTCCGAGTAATTAAACGTGAGTATTCCCGTATAAATAAAACAAAAACAAGTAGGCGTTCTTACAGTTAATTGATTCTCTTATTGCAATCTTTGAAATAAGAGATTCAATTGAGTTTGAAGCTAGATGGCGATCTGTGAAATTTTATATTCACCACAATTTTTCATATTTTGTTGTTAACAGGGTAGGCGTTTTACCATGATACACGTTTTACTTGATATTAAAGTATGATTACGGTTACGGATTATGGCTACATTTGTATTATTCTGGTTCATCATCCATGCCTTCATCAGCAGTATCAGCTCGATTTCGTTGGTCACCGAATATGTACAAGCAAAACATTCAAACTCACAGTTAGTTGTTCATTACAGTTCTATGATTATTTACGAGATATTTACCATGATTATGTTGTGAAACGAGCTCCTGATATTTCGGCGCAGTTGCATGCTTCACGGGCAGACTGGCCGTGGCACGTCGTCTGCTCATTTGTCACGTGCCCGGGCCCGCGCGGGTACCGATAACGTTTCTCAGCATTATTTTTCATTGTGGCAAGTCAGCATTTTTAGAATAAACTTAATCAAGTCTCATTTTACTAAAATAAGTCATGTTAGCTCACATTTCAATTCTCTATATATAGTTTGACATTGAATTTATAGGCACTATCTTAGGGGGTCATTGAACACATCGTAATTAACAACAAAATACAAGGCGGAAATCAATCGCGAACTAAATAATCAGCTGCTCCATTTTGTTGTGCGTAATTGTTTTTTTTTGTATGGTCGAATTTTTTTGCGCGTAGTCAGGGTTGGTTTCATGGTATACGTTGTATTATGATTTGTTGAATGAACCCCTTAGATAATGTTAGTAAATTCAATGTCATCTAGTAGATCTAGTCCACTTAATTAGTTACCCGCAGGTTTTGACCTACCTACTTATGGAAGTAACCCAAGTTGATGCTTTCAAGTAATATTTGCAGAAGATTTACTATTGAAAACGAATTGCGGGAAGTAATTACTACTCTACTCTCAAGCTGTGAAACTGAGTGTATGTGTGTTATCCTATAATACTGCGTCACCTCGCCTGTTAGTTCCGGAGGTTCCGTTGTCGAAGTATTAGGGAACTCGTTATCTGACTGTAGGTAGATCCTCAACTCACGCCGGTAGAAAGGGCGATAACAAAACTTTTTCCGTTAAACCTGGCGATTTATAACAGCACTTCGGCCCTATGGAATTTGATTAGCAGGAGTTCGTACGCAGCAATGTCTCATAAAGTCGTCGAAGATGATGAATACTTTTTTTACGCCAGATTTTATTACAGATTTTTTGGAAGTCAGCGGGACTTCGTCTCTTTTACCTCCTGATAACTATAAGGGAAGGTGAACTGAGGAAAATACGTAGAACAGAGTTTGTGAGAGTTTAGTACCTAGTGTTGGGCTTGAAATGAAAGAATATTGAGTGTCATCAATTTTGCCTTAAACTAAAATTATTTATAATTATACTTCAGAGGTCTCAAGGCTAGATAGAGGCACTTCGCTGTAACTAAACGATTCAAAGTCAACACTGTTAACTTAGAACTAAACGAGTCCTAAGTCTAGTCCTATAATTCTAAATTATTTAAGTTCAAGGCAAAATTGATGACACACAATTCTATTTCATTTCTATCCTTATCTTTTTCTTTCAAAATATGAAATCTTAAACAACCCCAGGCAGTTCCAATTAGGATTTTTTTATGAAAAATGTACGAATGGCACGGAACGAGGCCGATGTTTGGAATTTATTCAATAAATTCAGACCCCGACACCTCAAGTTTTGGAATGTCTGATTAAATATTAGGCCCTTTATTTGTAGGATAAATTAAATCTTAGCAAATAATAAGGTCCCATCAATTTTAATTTGAGCTAGATTTTTATTTATACGGTAAAATGGAAATTGTAACCTGTAAGTAAGGAATTTAAACCTGTTTATTGGCTCTGCTTTATATTTCTGCGCCTAGGTTTTCATGTTTAAATAAGGACAGTGTAGCGTGTAGGTCTACGCCTCGTAGCTCTCTCTACACCATGTAGCTCCCTACGCCTTGTAAGCTTCTACACTGCGCTAGCTCTCTTCGTTCCTGTATTTACCGAGGCTTAGCGTAGCTTTTTAACGAGCTACCTCTCTCTACATCATATCAAAGATTGTCCACAACCTGATCCTTTTGGACGATGTGAGTACTACTAAAAATGGCGATGGCGTACAGAACTGGCTTTTCTAGTGTAGATATTTTGCTAAATCTCACGATTTATTTATTTGATGATTTGCGAGTTCCTCATTATAAGGAAACCTGCCTAAAACCGAAGAAGAAATTCAATGGTGCATGTGAACTGGCCCAACGGGGCAATGGTCCAATTGCCCTTTGAGGGTGGGTAAACACAACCATTAAAAAGTCTAATAAAGCAGACAATTAAAAATGGCTGAAAATCATGCATCTGTGCATATCAACATAATAGTATATAGTGGTGAAGTTTATGATTTTGTATGTTCTAAAGCTTAAACAGTAAGAAAAACATAGAAAAATCCAAAGTGTGGAAACACTTAACATAAAAATATTCTATTTGTATGTTTGTTTGGAGTAATCTTCGTTCTGATCTGATTTACATAAACCTTGCAACAGTAGAAAGCTATACTATCCCTGAGAGTTATAATTATGATGTATTTTATTGTTACGCCGAGCACAATGAAATTAAAAGTCTCAGAAACGCATGGCCGCGTAGCTAAGTATATGTGTTATTAGTCTGTTAAGATTACGATCTCCTTTCTGTTTCTTAAAATTCTTTCCAATAATTGACGACGTACTATGCACAATTTTTGTTCCATTACTACAGATTTACTCGTCTTTTACCTACACTTAAATACTTACCTATCGTTATACTTACTTAGTAAATTCCAGGAACATAGTTCCTAGTTGTAGTTTCCTAACAAAACGCCCTCTTTGCTATGTCATTGGCCTATTTTAAAATTATCTATCTACTTTCGCATAGTATACCAATATCACGATATTACACACTACACATCAAATATGAAACTATATTAGTTACAAATAGTATAATTATAGTACGAAATCCAACTCTGCTCGCGTGTCATATATTATACCACGAACAAACACGACAAACAACAGCCAACTAACTAAATTATAGCGGAAGTTTAGAATATTTCAATCACGGCTGTAATCTCCGTACAGTGTCCGATTATGTCAAATCACGTCGACTTAGCGCGTGACGTGGGTGCGACGAGCACTTCAAAGCACGGACTTTTCGATGGAACTTTAATTAATACAAGCTTATAGGCATCGGAAACAACTTTTAGCTGACTAGGCGGTTGTGTTGCAGCTTTATCGAATAGTTGGACATTTTTAAAACTCAGACTGATGGTAGTTATAAATTATCAGTTTTACGATTTGGAAAACTACTACAAGAAAATCATGTTTTTAAAACTAACGGTATTTCTGTTTTGCGAGAAAATAATGCATTTTTCATTTTTTTGTATATTTTTTTCTCTAGAACATGATGATGAAATATATGATAGCTTTCTCTTTTTTCGCTTCATGAGTTGATGTTTTTATTAGATGTATACATGTAAAATCATGTAGCTGAAACGGTTAAACAACAACAGGGCAATAACAGGGTAACAGCGTCCTCTTAGTTAACGGTGGTGAGCATTCTGCGATCCCCAAGCCGCCTGCCAAGCGTGGGGATTACGGCAACCTCGGCATTACGGCATTATTACCTATTTAGGGGGAGGCCTTCGTCCAGCAGTGGACATCTTCGGCTGATTATGTGAAATGGTTTGACCGTTCGATAAGCAGGGTGGCGTTATATTTGCTTTTATAACCGAAGTATCATCGAGTACATTTTGAATCAAGTTTTTGGCTGGTTAAATGATTGACGTAAACCATATTTTTCTTAAGGTAGCCTTCAAATTTGCGCTAGCCTCAGATATTAATAAGTATCTACCCATTATTATGTTTAACCGACTTAATAATAGCTAATTTGTTTACAGAGCAAAATATTAACTTCGTGTAGGTATACTTAAAATAATATTTACCAATAAATATTTGAGTTTGTTTATAGCTTGTCTGGTTATTCAATTATAGCAATATGATCTTAGGGAAAACTGACATCTAATAAAATTATCTTCGTTGATCGTTATTTTTCACTGCCCACTTTTCTATGTTCATGTGGGTTCATATTTGCGACGAAGCTTATTAAAAAGCTTAGCGTCAAATTTATTTAACGAAGGCAGCCTTTTTAGAGATTAAAGTCTATTATTGGTTGTAATTTATTCAAAGCGATTAAATGCTCCAACTTTTGAAGCTTTTGCTCTCATGAATGTTTAGGCAGATTTTGTTACAACTAATTATGGAGATAATTTCAAATGACTATGTGTATAATTTTGTAGCAGTTATTCGGGCAAATTTTTTTTTTCCTTAATGGGAGAGAAACAATACTCCTTGTGAGATATTAGGAAGATTTGTAGATAAAATTAAAACATTTTATAAAGTATTGTGTTGTCGCAAAATCTTTTATTCATGAAACCGGGTGTCAAATATTGTGTTATTTTAGTTAGCTGAATTTTTTGTAAAATTGGGTCAAGAAGAGTGGGGATTATGGCAACCCCTCCCTATTAAAGGGCAGGCCTTCTTCTAGCTGTGGACGTCTTCTGGCTGATGATGTGGGTCAAGAAAACTTTATTAATTGTTTGGTAATGTAAACAAAATATTATTTCACATTTTAATCGTTTTTTAAGAAGGCTCTTTTACGTAAAACGAGAAACTAGTTATGCTTCTGTGACAATCTAAACTGAATTAAGATTCAGCGTAATCCTGTAATATTATTTAGCCGAATTTGAATCTGCTGCGTTCTTATTCTTATTTCTTCCTTTTTTACTTTTGTGTCCAAATATTTTTAGTAAAATATGAAATAAGTACTTAATACACATTTCTTGAACAAAACAATTGAACTGTACAATTCAACACTATTTCAAGGAACCACAAAATCTACAGATTCAATTTTAAACAACACGATAAATCTTTCAGACTAGACACAGAAACTTTAAACCGAAGGTTCGAATAAAGTATAATTTATAACTGATTACGTAACACCGTGGAGGCCCTTAAATGTTGGGACAGCGAGTATTCGTTCTATTCGCGCCGACCCGCCAAATAAATTGTTACAATTTTTCTTTGACGCCTCTAGAATGTTTCTTTAGTCAGCAGTGTATGTTATAGGCGCAAAACTTTTTATAAAATGTATTATTTTACAATAACACAACCTTTAATATAAAAAGTGCAACTTGGTCGCATTTAGTACTTGATATCATAAGAAGAAAAGCATAGAGAAGCTATTTTTTAATTCTTACATTTTGTCATGCGCACGGTAAAGTCAATGAGTTATTTTATACTGATGGTAGAGTAGGTGTTAGTGGTAGGATTCTGTTACAAGATCCAACTGTCGAATTGCCACACTTTTGCCAGTTATTTAATCGCTAAGCAGTAGTGTGCAAACATTACTGTGTTTCGGTTTGAAGAGCAATGTTATCAAAGAAATTACTGGGCATGAATAGATTTGTCATCTAATATCTCAGGGTGACGAGCGCAGCGCAGTGGGGCCCAGGATTGTGTTCACAACTTCACAGTTCTGGCAATGCTACTGTTATGGACAGGCGTGATACTTACCACCAGATCAACGTCTCACTCGCCTCGTCGCTCCATCACATAAAAAAGGCATTAAACCATTTAAGTGTTATATAATCCATTACATTGCATTGATATTGACGAACGTTTACTAAGTCGTTTGTAAATTGTTCGAAACGGAGTTCTGTAGCGCAATCCTTTACCGTATTATAGTGGTATCTATTAAATGACAACTTACCTAATAGAAGCGATTTCAGCCAAACGTCCACTGTTGGACGAAGGCCTCCCCCTTAATAGGGAGGGGTTGCCATAATTCCCACGTTTCTTGAGGCAATTTATATTTACCCCGGGTTTGCACTAATCGCCAAGCTAGGTGGTTTGGGGATCGCTACTAGCATGACCTATCATTTATAATTTCGTTTGTTTCGTCTTTCAAAATCAAACCAAATCAAAACACATTGATTTTCAGACACAGAGCATCTTATATTAAGAATTAATTTATTATAATTACATTGAACAAAATTATTACATTAAATTATTTAACACTTAGGTACTTAATTTTCATTGTAGAACTAACCTCATGTGATGGAGCAGAATGCGGCAGTCAAAATGTATCTGTTACTAGCTGCGCCCTGTGGTTTCACAAGGGATTCCTAGAATAAAAAGTAGACCATGTTTTTTGCCAAGATATAAGCTACCTCTATACCAATTTAAATCCAAATCCGTTCAGCCGACTCACCGTGAAGGAGTGACAAACATAGACACACAAGCACCGACTAATATTGTAAGTAGGATTATAGTGCGATAGCTTTCAGAATACTTGTAGCCTTAGAGGATCTAGCGGCTGGGTACCTAATCAAAAACTGTATACTATAGCCATTCGCACGCGTTCAGCTTGTATGGTAACTATTTTACCATTATTGTCGTCGTTAGCCATTGCATCGCACACAAGTACTACTGAAGCAACTTTCTTTCGCATTATAGCAGCGAAGCCATATCAGTGCGCGTTAAAGTATCGAAGATTACTGTCTACCCTTATACTTATAGTCGTCGTCAGCCATTGCATCGCACACAAGACGCACCCACGTCTTCTAACTTCGTTATCAAGTTATCGCTAATTTCTTCATACTTCGATCGATACGTCTATGTTGCAGGCCACACAGAAATGGCATCTGGTTCGGTCATGGCTCGGACTCCATTCATATTTTATACTAAATACGTTGCAATAAGGCACAATTTAGTTCACACTGTACGACGTTGTGTGTGTGCGCCTTATTTCAATGAGTTTAGTATGGATTTTGAATGGAATGGCAAACTGCCCGTGCCCTTTCTGTGTGGCCTGCGCCTATGCCAGCCCATGTAGGCGGTTCTGTGCGTGTGCTCCAACTTTTCCAACTTTCGACGTAATCAAAAGCTTCGCTTCGATCAAAATCAATTAGCTTAACTTCTCATGTTAGTTTAGGTCAGATCTTGAATCCACTTCCGATCGACCTTTGAAAATAAATTTAATCTGTGATGATAGAAAGTTTGAATGGTAAACAATCTGATTAAAACGAGATGGCAGTCAAGCGCAAGCCATATATATAATCCATAAAAAAGCTTGGTACGTTGAATTGAAAAATTATAAACCTTGTTCCAGCTTGCGATTTCTCTGTAAATGTTATTAGTAAGAACTTCTAACTTTCTAAGACCACTTTCTAATTAAAGTAGCTCTTAGCAAATTCAAGTTTCAAGGAATAAGACTGTTGGATTTTTATCACATGAGCTGTAGAAGTTCGTTTGCGTAAACACTCCACAGGGTTAGTTCTAATCAGTTAGCATCCTTTTAAGGGCATATTCTGTACATCGATACGCGTTTCGCGATGTCAATGTTGGCCCCATAGTAAAAGTAGTTTGTTTTGATCTACACAATATGCCTTTAAAAGGATGCTAACTGTTTAGAACTAACCCTGTATTTCATAAAGGTCATTTCGAAATTTTCGAAAAACGTGAACTTCATAATGGTTTTGGGCACCTATTATAGGTTTTATAATATTAAAAACGAATACAAGTGCTGCATAGTATAAGAAAGAAATACTGTAGGCAAAAAAATAAGGCCGTGGGTCTGCTAAATATCATTAAAATAAACTACTGTTTAGATCAATATCAAATAGTTTAAAGAGATTTTTTTAATGTTACTGCAATAAAATATAGTATGAGTCTAGGTTTACGCTATTGCTTTTTATTTGTACCACAACTAGATTTATACCCTCACTAGTTTTTGCTTGCATCTTTACTTGTTCAGAATGTTAAAAGAAACAAATTTTGATCTTACGATACAGTCAATTCAGTATGTTGGGTATCGGTGCACAGCGGATTTTACATATTGCTGATGTTATATCTTGAAAACGATTCGAAAAAAAAATTGTAAATTTTGGATTGTGTTGGTGTGAACAAACAAGATTGGATAAAATCAGGCCATATCTCTTGTTGTTTTAATGGGATAGGTCTCCAGAGATTTTTGTTCTATTATTTTTGATGCCTCTCGTTTTAAATTTTTTTTATTTACAGGCTTGCGTTTGACTGCCATCTCTTATATTTATTCGTATTGCCCGGTGTAGTTTAGTAAGGCCTGTTAATTGTACCGGCTAGAATTTGTTAATCGTCTCAAAGGTATTATAAGCATGTAGTTTGTAAACAGATATTTTTAGATGTCCTATACTTTTATAGCAATCAAACGAAGCATTGAAATTAAATAAATAAAGACGGCAAAAGATCTCAACAAAATTCTTCCTTTGTTCTAAAGCTGTACATGGCTGTACATATGCAAGTTGTAGCTGTCACCATTGCTGGTTATTGTTACCAAAAAGTCATACAGTGTGACTGAATTTTGAATCAAGAGTATGTTAAGTAAGTAATATACCATCTAAAGGCCTCTAACATGGCCTGGCCAAGTGCCAAGCGTCATCTGGCACATAGTGGTGTTCAATTGTAAATTCTACTCCTCCCTATTAAGGGATGCCTTCGTCCAGCAGTGGACGTCTTTTGGCTGTTGATGATGATGATGATAAATTCTACTCGCGGTTACGCATCTATTGACTAATCAGATGTTCAATGCTAAACTTGGTGATCATTATGGACTACCTGGCGAACGAGCAAGATACAAGAAAAAAGACCAAAACAGCCATAAGGCAAACAAGTTTGTGAACGATTTAGAATATAAGTCTCACTCTATATGGAAAGAGGTACATTTACCACTCGTGTATATCCACCCTAAAAGGAGAACAGTAAAAAGATTGTACCTATAAGGTTCTCGGGCTGTGCTAATCTCGAGGGTGGTCCAGTAAACAAAAACTAAGTTCCCGACTAAGAGGATTACGTAGAGACGACCATTGAAGTAGATAGTACCTACTGCTAGACAAGACAGTCGGACTGTGTTGAGTTGTTTAAATGAACGTAATTTTTAAACTACTCTGAAAAATACAAGTTAAAAAACGTGTCGCGCTTTTTAATGTTTTTAAAATAGGTACAGTTTTAATCCAACACTTAGATAATACAAAATGTCATCTTGCTACTTTATCTTAGTCACTTAGTTTGGCGCTTGAATAAAGTAAGCTAACTATAATCATCATCATCATCAGCCCGGAGACGTCCACTGCTGAACGAAGGCCTCCCCCTTAGACCGCCACACTGTACGACAACCTGCCATTTGCATCCACCGGTTGCCCGCGACTTTTACAATGTCGTCGGTCCGCCTAGTTGGAGGCCTTCCTACGCTGCATCTTCCGGTTCGCGGTCGCCACTCTAGAACCTTTCCTCCCCATCGCCTATTATATATTAAGCGACAGAAACTCGGTATCTTGTTGTTACCTTTTCACTAAACGGCTGGACCGATGTGAACGAATATTGTAATCTTTTTTTGAGTTTTTGATCTATCATACCGAAATTTGCACTTCTCTTCGTTCTTCGAAATTCTCAGAAAATGATGGAACCCCTGGAAAACTACGAATAAAACAGAGTTTCAGGAACAAACTAGATCTGATCATAAAATAAGCAATTCAGACTGCAAAAGTCATTAAATTGTAGCGGAATTAAAAATAGGTATGGTATGTTAAAATAGTCTAACGTTACGTATGTCGAGAACTTATTGTTAGAGACAATTTTGAAATAGGTTTTCTAGACAAAACATTATTGGTAGATAAGAATAGGACAGTTGTATTTGGCCCAACTCATCTCACGAGCTCATGATCCAGCGAGGAAATGCCGCCGGTCTGATGGGCACTTTTAGCAGCGGGGCGGGTCGAGGAGGACTTCTTGTTTAGTTTTAAGTTTTTGGTTGTGCTACGGTACCGATTATTAATTTTACATTTGACCTATTGTTATGAATTTTAGTCTACGTGTAAGAAATAATAAATATAAGTTTAAAAAAATGGACTTAAAATAGTACATTATGATACAAGTGTGCTATGTTGGTCATTACACTAGAGGCGGTATTATGCGCGCGAGCCGCAGGCGAGCGCGGTATGGAAGCCGAGAGTATATTAAAACATAGCACAAGAGTTTCATACGACTGTTTTCGTCACACTTGCGAGGAAAAAACATTTTTTTTTTGATAATAGTCAACCACACGGCGAAAACGTCAACAAACATTTGCGGAAAATGGCGCCCAAATCAGTAATGCGCGCGCAGGTTGACATTTACTAAGAACTCTTTGTTGGTATTACAAAAAAACTGTAAGTATTACCCGGCTATATTAAGAGTGCTTCGTATACGTACGTCTAATTGCAGTCACGTACAAACTTGACTGTACCGGGTTATACCTATTATAGCACCATGTGCCGTATTGTAAAGTAATAGCTTGGATTATGAGCCTAAAACCGATGCAATAAGATCCACTTTACGAGCAAGTGTGATGAAAATAACATTTATTCATTAGGCAGTTATGTAAAAACGCCCTGTAGTTATTCAGTAAAGCTAAAATATTTACTAAATACTTGAACAGTTTCATGTTCAATGAGATCAAGCATTTCCCCAGTTTGTCGCCTTAACACTTGCTCTTTAAAAGGTGTTTGTATCTGAATTAAATCACTTCGTTTTCGGAGAGTATCGTTCTATTTCTGGATCTTCCACAATCCTTTGTTGATTTAAAGATCCACTAATGTTTGATTCGCTCCTATTATTCCTGTTGTGGGTACATTTTAACACCCACAATAGAATTAGAAGCATGTGTGAAACCGTAAAATAATTCCATTGTTCAATTCAATCTTGCAGATACTTATTTTACTCTTAACTCTATCAGTCTTATAGAGTAAGTTTTAATGTCTCTTAAATATTTTTTTCATATTCAGGGTTCGTTCTAATCAGTTAGCATCATTTTAAGGGCATATTCTGTACATCAAAACCAACAACTTGTACTATGGGGCCATCATTGAAATCGCGAAAAAATTATCAGTTGTTCCAAAAACTGATAATTTTTTTTTTTAGTTCATCGACCATGGGCAAAATGTATGGCACAGGTGTTTTATTGCGATTTCAATGTTGGCCTCATAGTAAAAGTTGTTTGTTTTGATGTACAGAATATGTCCTTAAAAGGGTGCTAACCTAACCTAACCTAACCTAACCTAACCCAGTATATATTTAGAAAAAAAAATTGAAAAAAATAATGATTTCATAGTTCACTAAGTTAAGTAGATTCAACTTATTTTGAGGTTCTTACTAAGGACTTTACTTGGTGTTCAGTGACAATTGCTCTGATTAGTTGATACAATAATACAAAATCATGACTACTCACGAAATGCAAGCTCACAAAATAGAATAACAGAACCGAATAAAGGAGCCTTAATTAATTACCAAGTCTGCGGCGTTTTGTATTACGCAGTCTCAACTGAATGGAGGTGCAGTTCTTTGTGTTATTCAATTAGCTTTATTAAAGTTTCGAGCCGAGCGCGGGCTCTTGGTATTAAGTTGATTATGCTTATAAAGTGGGTGCTCGAAATGTCATTGAAATGTACGAATGAGTAAGAAATGTAAAATATAAACTTTAGTCGTCTAGTTGTGGTTCAAGATCACAAATCAAGAATTTGTGACTGTTCGGTTTTCGGTTCAAGGAATTTGCGGTTTTTCGGTAAATTTACCAAAGGAGTCTTAGGAGTCTTTACCGAAGCGACATTGACGTTATATCTAGAATATAGACAGTTGTTATGCTTAGAACAGCAAGTAACGCCACGGTAGAGTTTTTGGCGGGAACGCGAAAAAACCACGTCGCTGCATTGTATTATTTTGCAAAACTTGTGTTGTTTCGAATGTTAATGCATAATAATGGTGGCGTTTTATTTATTAAGTGCTGAATTACGCGCACGAGTGTGGGCAAGTGATATAATGAAGTGAAACGTGTGTTTTCGTGTCCTTTCTAAAACTCCGAAGAAGCTTGTAGTAAAGTTGCCACAACTTTACTAAGGCATGACTTAGACTCGACTATGACTAATTTCGTGTGACTAACTGTGATTTCATGACATATTTGACTTGATATTACTATAAAAACTTGAAAATTCATAAACTTGACACTAACAGAATGCACAAAGTGCGATGCCAACAACAAAGTAAAAAAAAAAACACCACGGTAATAATATATATCAACCGCCTTTTGTATCGGAATCTACAAGGAACACATTATATTGCACGCCGTAGTTGTAGTGCAGATATAGATGTCTTATTTTAGTAGCTAAAACTAATAGCAACTATAATCAAGAAATTAGGCTCAATCAAGGCTGAAAATCAAGATGCGACTCGTTTCTTGTAACTATGCAGTCACTTTACTTGTTACAATAAACATCGTAAGTATTATATTATCTGTGTATACAAATCTTTGGATCCAAGGTACGCTAATGGAAATACTTGAACAAATAAATATAATAGCAATGAAGCACTCCACTCATATACCAATATCTTTTTCATCACACTTGCTCGTAAAGTGGATCTTATTACATCGGTTTTAGGCTCATAATCCAAGCACGAGTGCTTTTTACTTAACATTACGGCACTTGTGCTATAATAGGTAAAGTCAAGTTTGTACGTGACTGCAACTAGACGTATGTATACGAAGCACTCTTAATATAGCCGGGTAATACTTACAGTTTTTTTGTAATACCAACAAAGCGTTCTTATGCCGCTGAAGTAAATGTCAACCTGCGCGCGCATTGCTGGTTTGGGCGCCATTTTCCGCAAATATTTGTTGACGTTTTCGCTGCGTGGTTGATTATTATAAAAAAAAATTTGGTTTTTCCTCGCAAGTGTGATGAAAACAGTCGTATGGAAGTCTTGTGCTATGTTTGTCATTACGCTGTCGGCTTCCTTATCTATATAGCATAATACCGACTCTAGTATAATGACCAACATAGCACACTTGTATCATAATGTACTATTATTATCTTTCGCGTTGACTACTAATTTGAAATTGTACGATACGAAATTTTAACGATTCGAAATGAAAATTTTCGTGAAAATAAGCTATACAATATATAAAATTGCAACTCCAGCCTCATTGAAGCTTTATTTAAAGCAGAATAATGTCACGGGTGTCCCCATAATAAAGTGCGAGTCATGATGCCAGAAACGGAGTCAAGTTTTGTGAGGGGCAACCTATAAATAAACATCTCATGTCTAAATTGAGTCGCTTGTCCAGGGCAAGCCAAGTTGTCCTAGACATAAAATATTTCAAGTTAAAAATCCACTAAAGTTTGAGTGGTATATTATAAAAAAACTTACAAGAAATTAATGACCTGCCACATCTTAATTTTCAAACCGGCTTTACTTGACATTAATTCCCAATAATATAGTTAAAATATAGTCTCGCAGAAAACATTCAAGTACATTAATGGACTTCATTATTATGAAGCCCATCATGATTATGAATCAAATTGTAGCTGTATTACTGTATAGTTATAAAATAGCAAAATTTTTGCACAGAGCTTAGCTACAATTTGATTCATAATCATGATGGCCTTCATAATTATGAAGCCCATGAATGTAGTTTAATGTTTCCAGCGAGTTGATTAAAAATATCGAACAGCACGATCGAACGCCCCACAATATACTTCACTGGCTGCGTCCCCGCACGATACAACGATTATTTCCGGCTGCGACCAGTTACGTAAAATTAGATCAATGACCCGGAAACTTTTCACCATTTGTGTCTAATTTCCGCTCAGTTAATAACTTTGCCTTGACAAAACGCTTTGTTGGATCGGCCAGCCTCTATTTACATTTTTACCCAGACCCTTGATATTTTTGAAAGTTCCACGCCATTCAGACATTAAAAATTTTTTTAGAGATGATTTGAAACGTTTAAAATTACATTCTGTTGTTTTTTTTATTTTTTTTTATCGCAGATTTGTTTTTCTAAGCAGTAGTTTTTATCGGAGATGTTATTCTTTAATAGTTTGTTACAGCAAAATTAAGTTAGGGCTATGTTAATACGAGTATGTTATGTTTATGTTAATGGGCTGAAACTAAAACAGAAAATACATTGTGCATTTTCTAGCTTAAAATTGTCTACGAAATTGACCAAAAACTTATTAATACAGAACATTATCTAAGCGAAATAAAGATTTGTTCGAGAAAAACTAGAATGTTCATGTGTTAAATAAATATCGACGCGACGCGTGATCTAAACAGGCTTTTATTGGTTTAACATTTAAGTATACATAGCCTTAAGAAGAACGACACCAAACTTTAAGTTGGGGCATTTTGGATAGAGATAGTTGATAGAGATGTGGATAGAGGGTTTGAGTGTAAAGGACTCCGGAAACACGAGGACACAAACGAGCAAGCGTTTCATAATACATACTGCGTTGCTCTGTGCGTAGAGTATAGTAGACTTGAAAATCCTCGTAAATATTATAAATATGCATGCGGGACATGCGGGTCTTATAACATACGGGACGCATACAACGTTTTGCGGGACTATTTTACTAATTATGCAAAGGATTACAACTGGCATTACAGGACGGTCCTGCAATGAGCGGGTATTTTGGCCGCCTTACATAACCTACTAAGTACCTACTACCTAGTAGTAGTTACCTAATTAGTTATTTATAATCCAAGGGCCTAACATTTAAGCTATTCAATGTCACATGCCACCGGCATGCTGGGTATACGTTGCCGACTTCTAAGTGAACTTGAGCATTTGTGATGTCACATAGTGTTCGTATAGTATACGAGGCAGTTAGAAGTAGGTAATCCGTTTTATTTAATATAGATAATACCGTACAGAAAATTCTCAAGAATTTATTTAGCAGAGTAACAAACATAGCTGTCTTTTTCATTGCATTCTATTATATAAGAACTGCAACATAATGTTAGTAAGTTTACCTGTCACTAAAGCCTTCAAAATTGGCTGTGTAGTAAGTTTTTATACTTTTTTTTTTTTTATGCATTCAAGTGACGAGACGAACAAGACGTTCACCTGGTGGTAAGCGTCACGCCTGCCACTAACAGTAACACTGCCAGAATTATGAACTTGCGAACACAATCCTGCGCCGCACTGCACTGCGCTCGTCACCCTGGGATATTAGATGAGATGAGAGAGATATTCTCATCATACCCAGTAATTTCTCTGGTAACATTGCCCTTCAAACCGGAACACAGTAATGCTTGCACACTACTGCTTGGCGGTTAAATAACTGACAAAGGTGTGGTACTTCCCCAGTTCGACTCTGCAGTGGAGTCCTACCACTACAAAACTTATGCAAATATTGCAATGTTGTAACTATTGGTTCCAGTTGTGTGTTAATTCGGAAATAAGAAACTATGCGTACAAAGCTTGGAGGATTTAGCTCTCCAAGCTATTATTATATATATTATTATTAGCTATATTACCTCATAATCATTGTAGTCATACATACTTAAATGAAGTATGACGTATACTATTTTGGCCCAACTATATTCAAATATCAGACTCATATTCAAAGAACTATGATAGCAATATACCTAATTTCTTTATTCCACACATATTTTTTCTCATATTTCCTTTTTTAAGAAACAGGCCATACAGCTAGTTTCGTCTTCAATTAAAAAAAACCTGTTTACTTCTATGATTATTTACTTTTGACATATTTAAAACATTTTAAAACATAAAAAATGTTTTTTCGGTCAATCTATACATTTATTTCATCATTTACATTCAACATCCCTGGTGCCGTATTCGTATTGTTTATGCTAACTTCTTACCTATAGTATATTAAGTAATTATATACTATACTTAAAGTACCTAATTATAAAGAGACCACGCTGTTTACAAGTGACGAACTCATTAATCATAAGTCCTAATGTTGAGTACTTATCGTAGGTGTACGACAAGAGAGCTCGTTGCTGTATTGTGTCGGGCCTTGCAATATGTTTCCATTCCGTTTAATCTACAGGGAGCTTTGACAATTAACAATAGTACAAGCTACAAAGCAGTAAATAAGGCTGCCTCGTGAATTCCGCGCTAGAAGATATGGTGGCAGGAATTGTCGAGAATCTGTGGTTTCGCTGGGGTTCTAGATTTGTCGGTACAACACGACCAACTTATCTCTAAAGTTGGCCAAATGAGAGAACTGTAATTTTCCATCAGAAGTTGCTAGCTTCGTTCAGAATCTACGAAGGTGGCTCTCCCACCCAACTTCACAGAAAAGCTATTCGCACTGTTGCCTTTTAATTTAACATACGAGGATATATTGTAGAACACGGTTGGGACTGGTTTACAAATCTCTGCTAACATTTATGAGTTTCTTTTTAGCCAACCTCAAAAAGGAGGAAGGTTCTTAAATTGACTTGTAATAAGGATAAAACTGGGAGCACATTTTTTTTATGAGATACGATCGGGGTGGGGGGGGGGGGGGGTGACTCCGCAGTTTAGGTATGTTCGGTCGGCGCTCCGTCTGGGTGGACAATGCAAGGCAGAAGTCAGTCGCCGCCCGCACGCTAGCATCGTCGCTCGTAACTAAGCATACGTGATAGAAAGAGAGCAGTATATCTAGGTGAATATAGCGAGCGGTATCCAGCGCTGTGCGAGTTGAATTGCTACTTTATTGCCTAGTAGATAGAGTCCTTATTTATTTCAATACCTTTACGGAGTTAACGTTCTGTACGGAGTACTATTATTTATTCTGAGATACGATTAAGGACTGTGTTTGTATATATTAATTGGTAAGATAAAAAGTTGTGGTTGTACAATATGATCCAATGCGTAACAATATTAGGTACTTATATACCTACTTAAATGTCATAGATTCGTATTCATACTATACTTATACTAATGCTTGTATCTTTAGCTTGAAAAAAAGCATGGAATAGTTAGTCCATGGTATAAGTGTCGTCTCAATTCATATCTTAGAGCCTTAGGCTGGTCGGATGACCCATATTTCACAGGGTATCACATTTTTCAGGCCTAAACACATAAAAAACTTGTAATTAGCAGAACAAAGTACCAAAACAAGTAGCTAAACAAACCTTCCTTTTTCAGGCCATAAAAAATATAAAAATACCTCTACTTAATTTAGCAGAATTAAATACTGCGTAGGCTAAGCTCTTGCATATTATAAGCGATTAAAATTTTCAGGATTTTATGATACGATTTATTCCAGTTAAGCGTAAAAAAGTCGTAGTAAACCAAATATGTAAAACTCGTATTTTTGATGCTGGCAACTTGTAGATCAAGAAACAAGTGGCAACACTTTTGATATTTGACCTCATTATTTGTGGATAATGCGTTTGTATTTTCTCGTTACTTAAACTAGTTAAACAAACTAACACCCCATTTCGACAGTTAACTATTCCCTGAGGATTCAGGGCCTAAGATGTAGTGTTCTGCAGTACCTAAGTATCACGTAATCTGCGGTGGTGCGGTGAGTTGGCGCACCGTTTAAACTTTGGCGCGGGTCCATTTGTGGTGCCAACGAAACGCATGCCAGGCCTGCTTCAGACTACGCTGTAGTCAAGGGCGTAGATACAGATTTCAGATTAGGCGAAGGGGGGACTAAGAGTTCAAAAGGGATAAACATAGATAAATAGTCTAACTCTTGAATATTTTACTATGAAAACTAGCGTGATTTTGACAATTTATTTTTAGTTATAAGTACATTAATTAAACGTAAGTAGGAGTATGCCCATATAAATAAAACAAAAAGGTATGCATGCATTTGGCATGTATATATCATGTGCCAGGGGCAGTGCACGGCAATTATATCGTAGTCTGAAGAGCACATAAACCAACCCCGTGTTAATGACATCAGAGGGTCAATAACAAGTTTTTAGAAGTTATGTGAAGGGCAAAGTTATCTTTAGTGTGACTAAGAGTCTGTATAGCTGTTATTTTCAAAATGTGTACCAAGCTCAAGGCGAGCTTGCTAGAATGGATAAAACGCAGTACATTGCCTGTTCTTGTTTTAACTGGCTGATTGATTTTATAGCACCAGCTGCGCCAGTACCGTAAATCGGTAAAATTCGATAAAAATCGTATTTTCTTAAATTCGTCAAAGAAATCAGCTATACCGACACATAAAAGTAGCGACATACAGAAACTCGCGCTGCAGGTTTTCACACTTGAGTACCTACTTAAAACTTATTTTTTTGTTGGTACATACCATACCACATTGCATTGCATATTTAAAATACATAAGGATGAATATCAACAGGAAAAGATGAGAAAAAATTGAAAAAATAAAAAACAGCGAGATACAGCGTGTAAGCAATTTTTTTAAAGTTACCCACCCTATACATACATGGCCTTTACGTCTATTACAGACGATTTAAGCAAAGTGACACTTTTTAAGGTGACTGAATAAACCAATTCGAGAGAGGCGTAGTCGTCCACATCGTGAGCAGCTATGTGTCGCGACAGATGGATTGGTCGCTATCTTGTTATCTTGTCCCACTACTGAGTAAAGGCCTCTTCCAATTTCTTATCAACCTATCGGGTGAGAGCACTCTATAAAATATGCGATTTTAAACTCCGTAAAATTTAGAAAACCTGTAAAGGTTTGACGTTCCTGCTCAATTTAACTTCTAAGCCCATTTCCTATAGAACAGAATCGTAAAGGATACGAGGCCTCTTAAACATCTCTTTACGGATATTATTTCACGCTCAATTTTTCCGTAAAACATCTGTTCATATAAGTACCTTACGGGGGCAATGAGACGGGCGGTACTGAATTACCTTTTAACGATCTCCGTAACGTGGAACATAAACCTCGCGACTACAAAAATGGAGACATAATGGCTAACATTAAATTTCACAAAAATGAAATGAACACTGAAGTAAGGCCATATAAATACTGAATGAAAATTGAAGTCTGCAAACGCTTGATGACTATACGTAGATGTTTATTTTATTACTTTTTGTACGTAGAATCTTCTATATATATACATAAAATTCAAAGTCCTGACTGACTGATATATCAACGCGCAGCCTAAACCGCTGGTCCTAGAGACCGCTGCTGCTCGGGTGAATTTTCGGAGCGGGCCGAATTTATTTCGAACGCGGACGAAGTCGCGGCCGACCTCTAGTATATCATAATAATTAATCTATGTCCTCATCACCGTCATCAGCCAGAAGACGTCCACTGCAGGACGAAGGCCTCCCTCTTAATGGAGGGTTGTTGCTATAATCCTCACGCTTAGCAGGCGGCTTGGGGAACGCAGAATGCTCACCACCTTTAGCCAAAAGGACGCTGATACCCGTCCTCCGGTTGTAATATCAGCTGTAACTAATCTGGTTTCAGTATTTTGTAAATCAAAGAAATTAGTTTTGATCGTAATATTGCTTTGGGTCTGTTTATGGTTATAATTAACAGACGGTTGCATTGTTGAGTTTTATGTTGTTGCAGTTTTAGAATGAGTAGTTTTGGAAATGTAAATAAAATGTTTGCCTATCAACTTGTTTTTACTGCCGCGATGCCTATATTCTAAGGAAGAGTTACATTATAATACTAGCATTATATCATGGTCATATAATATTATATGATAGCATTATATCATATCATACCGTAGTTATCATACAAGCTTATCCTCGAAGTGTAATTGAGGCATATTTCTCCGGCCAGCTACGTTTTGGCGGACTTCGAAACGCAAAGAGGATCCACACTACGTTTTTTCCCGCTAGGTGTGGCATCGTCGATGCGGCCATAGTCAACTGTCAATCTCATACATTTTATTGTTTTTTAACTACAATTTCATGTTTTTTTTTTAGTAATTAGGGTATGACTTGGACTCGACTATGACTAATTTCGTGTGACTTACTGTGATTTTTGACTTGATGATAATAAATAAACTTGAAAACTTGACACTGGCAGAATGCACAACGTGCGATGCCAATAACGAAGAAGAAAAAAAAAGCAAGTATTGTACATTTTTAAATCCGTACAGAATATCCGAAGAACTCATTATTAAGGGCCTGGTTTAAAATTATGCAATAAAATTGTGAAGCGTGGCTTTTCCCTACTTAGCTAGTCTTAGCTAACCCATCTTAGCTAGTATACCGAAATTTTTAGCGTTCGTCCAGTATAAGCCTCGTTTGCCTTGCTCAAAATTAATGTAATTTCGTACCTACAATTTTAGCAGACGAAGAATATTTAAAACACTGTTCAAATTTTACCTTCCCACTATTAAATGAACAAACCTGTGAACCTGTCCTGTAAACATAATTAATGCTACAAAGTTTACATTAAACTGCGGATATTTTTGCAAATAAACTGAAACCCCGCGCGTAGCGGTTTAATCCTTCGGGCAGGCGCGGACGCGGCGAATGTAGAGAAAGTAAGATAGAAAAGGCAAAAAACTACTCTGATCAATTTTTTTGGAAGACCTGTTGCAAACTAAATAGTATTCCAAATTATCGGCTTACGACAATTTACAATTTTGTTTATAAAAAAAAAAAAACGAAGATGTGATTACATTTAATGATCGAGCGTTGCGACGTTACGCGGTATTCGATATCTTATAAACGTGGCATAGCTTCGGAATACTTAGTTTCGGTCGTAGTGGTAGGACACCATACTTCCCTTTGTCAGTTATTTCACCGCCAAGCAATAGTGTGCAAGCATTACTGTGTTTCGGTTTGAAGGGCAATTGTACCAGATATTTTGCTGTGCATAGAGAGATTTCACATCTAATATCTCAGGATGACGAGCGTAGTACAGTGCGGCGCAGGATTGTATTCTCAAGTTAACAATTCTGGAACTGCTATTGTTACGGGCAGGAGTGACGTTTACCACCAGATGAACGTCTCACTCGTGTCTCGTCACTCAAAACCATAAAAAAAAGGTACGTCACGTTTATAAAAAGGACATCATTATGAGTCTACTAGTATGTACCGTTACAATGGTAACTCCTTTACCGTAAAAATCAACGTATCCTAGTATGCCTAGTTTACTTTGTCTGCCCTATTTTTCTCACGTCCGATACTAAACTTTCTCAAAATACCAGAGCGGATCGATATCTAAACTACTTCATATTATCAGATAGCAGTCTTGGCTACAATTTAGATTCGTATACCAACACAGTTGTAAGATAAAATGGGATGGGAAAGGGGAAACAGGGCAAAAGGGGTAACGTGTTAATATGGTAGGATTAAAATGAGCCATTGGAAATGTAGAGAGAATCCGTGTAATATAGCCTCCGGGCAATACGCATAGTTGTCAAATGAAGAGCGACCGTAACTGCAAAGCTAGATAATGGATAATGCTTTTAAATTTTCCTCAAGTATTTTTTTAATATTTTTAATCAGTGGCACATAAAATAAAAATCTTGACAATGACAGCCACGTCTGGTCTGCGTAAAGTCAGAGCCATCCATCTACAATGAGTTTAATTTTTTTCAATTGCCTGTCAGAAAATCTCCCATTAGATTATTTACATCATGAAGCAACAAAATGCATGCGCTTGCTATCTAAAATGCGAGTAACTTTCTAAAATTGAGTCCCCAACTCATATGCTACTTTGTATAGACGTCGCCGAAGGACATTTTGTATTTCACGAAAGTAATTTTGGAGCGAGTCTGTTCGATATAAGCAAACTTCGGTAAACTCAAGCACTACTCTACACTAGAGCCGCCTACTACGTGCACGGTCTCGTAATACCTTTTCAGAGTACGCCATAGCGTTTTATAATAATAGCGTGATCATCGGTAAAGTACACACTTGAAATGGATTTTTGTTGTCTATGGTGAACAAAAAAATAAAGCTTTGTTATAATGTTGTAAGCCGTCGCGAGGTCAAACCCAAGTCCGTACCAATAAGCTCTTTTGATTTTAATAACACTGGCTTGAAGGACAACATCGTAAGAAAGCCTTCATACGTCCGGAGAAAAAAAAAGCAATTGCGAATGTGATTTCACCAAGCCGCAACCGGGTCAGCGCGGTGGATATGCAATGACCCATTCGCCCGTCAAGGGTAGGCCTAAGTCCAGTAGTGGATTATTATATAGGCTATCAAATGGTAATTATGCTTGTTTAATGCTATGAACTACTTGTTCTGTGCGACCTAACCTGACAGTGCAATAATCTAGGCCCATCATCATGATCATTCTATCATTAGTCCACTAGACAACTTTTCCCCAGGCACGCCACTCACCCCGCGCATTCTTTGCATTTTTGCTTCCAGCCACTCTAATTGTTATGTAGTAGGTATATTGTTAGCTTCCTCGATTCCCTGAGAATCCTACATCCTACGCTATGTTTGCAAATTCTTCACTGCGAATTTGTCCAAGTGGTCCAATATGTGCTCCTATGGAAATAAATAAATATGACTATGACTATGTATTATACACGAATAAAATAAACGTTGTTTAGTATTGTTCTTTGGGAGTCTATGTTCTTTTTCTAGGAAATATAATTTATACCTCGGTTTCAGGATTTGCTTCATAGTAAGAAAATCAAAATTTGAAATTGGATTGGTATGTCCTAAAACAGCATCCAGAACCACCGGAGAATGGGCAGCAGCTTCCTCTTAGTTAACGGTGGTAACACTCTGCGATCCCCAAGCCGCCAAGCGTGGGGATTATGGCAACCCCTCCCTAGTAAGGGAGAGGCCTTCGTCCAGTAGTGGACGTCTTCTGGCTGTTGAGTGAGCGAGAGAAATTGAAAATAGACATAGAAAAAATAGAAATAGTTTTATTTTGTCATAGATTACATTAACCTTAAACTAGAGGAGCAACTGATATTATCTATTAAATTAAATGAACTATAAGAATAAGGTTAGTTAGTGCTCTTGCGAGCCCTGCACTACGTAAGAAAACTTGTAACACAGGCACACGCGTATATAGCATAAAAAGATTGTTGCCTTTCGGATTTGATAAATAACGTAGTCTTTAATCATTACTTTGCAATCAGCCTACAGTCGCGTCTATGGGTCACATAAAAAATGTGGCGTAGCTCTGAAATACACGATCGCACTTTTGTCTCTATCCACCGAGTCGCAAAATACAAAGAAAGGAAAAAGTCAGATAGACTATTCCGAAGCTAATCTTCTTTTATTAATAATTCCCTTAATGTTTATATCGTGCTATAAATAAGTAGGGACCAGTAAAATGTTTACCACGAGTCTATTACGTCCATTGAGCGAATATCTATAGAGTCACAATCGTGCAAAAAAATGTCCGAGCCAAAACTCGGCGCACGCTATGCAGGGCGCCGACTTTTTGACTGACATGAACTACGATAATACACAAGCGCTCAAGCATACATTGAACACTATACAAGCGACATAACGTCTAAATTCGAACAATAATGAACTATTTAATGCACGTATAGGTATGTACATCGGCAGTCGGACGTTTTTTGACTATTTTCACTTAGAGATTGTGACTCTTTATTTTATTAGCTCAATGATTACGTCTAACATAGTCTGAAGTGGTATTAAATACTAAGCGAAACTAATTAGCTCTACAAGATTAATCTTAGTTTACTCAAGTAAAGTTTAGCGTAAAAGAAACAAATTAATTTTGACTTAATTAAACCAACTTCTAAAATGTTTGATAAACCACTATTGTGTATTGTGGTTATTATCAAAGCAGTTAGCTATCTATATGCTGTGGTTATCAATTGTAAAGTAAGCTTGTAACAATGTTATTATTTATATAAGGAGGGAGATATGTCATATCGCGCTCTCAAATGACCCCGTGAAAACAGCCCCAGGGACTGTCTCGCCTGTCTAAGCGCACTAAGCGTTGCCTGGAAGAGATCGCTTTTAGCGATAAGGCCGCCATTTGTGCACTAGTATTTAATTTATATAATCCTTTGTATGTATGTTTCTTTGGTGTGAGCAATAAAGAATTAATCTATCTATATAAGCGAGACGCGCGCTATCCTTTTTGCTCTTATAAAAGTCATAATTTTCTTCTTTCGCACTCTGGCGCAACTCGTAAACATGACGGCACGGGGGTTATTTTCAAACGTTGTTTTATTCCGCGATGGCGCATCTATCGTAATCTTCGGCTTGTAATTGTGAACTTAGTAGTCAAGAGTGAAGACATACCAAAGAATCAACTAGTAAGTATAATTTACTAGTCAATGGGTTTGAATGTTTTTGTTTTATTTATACGGGAATACTCACGTTTAATTAAATCGGATACCTACTCCGAAACTGCTGTCGGATCGGATACTCGATATATTTAAACGTGAGTATTTTCCAAGGTAACAAAACTACCCAAAAACAAACGTAAAAGTATATATAAAAAAAATGAATGAATGAATGAATAGATGAAAATGGTGTCTATGTGGTCCAAGAACACTGGCTGAACTTACCGTTGTTTTTTTTTTGTTTTTCTTGTGGCTTTTTAGTCTCGGAGGATCTAGCTCTCTCTCTCTCTCTCTCTCTCTATATAGTCAAAGGTTTTTGTAGAAAGCAAAATTTATTTGTATTGTATGAGATAATAACGAGATTACGCAAAAAGCATAAAAATTATGCAAATAAATAAGGCAAATATGCGATGTAAATAAAACAAATACCTATGTTATGTCTTGGGAATTTCGAAACCTACATTATTTTTAGTGTACTGATATGATTCATGCGGGTGCGGCCCGCAGGCTTTTAACCCTGAATATATTTCATGTTAAATATTATATTGCAGAATACAAAACATATATAAAGTTACGTATGGAGTAACATGCATAAGAAATTCTATTATAAGTTGCGATCTAAGTATTGCATACTTTATACTGATAGTGAATACTTATTTACTCAACATTTTAAGCTGTTTTTTTTTAAAATAAATGTCTTGTGTATTTGGCCAGTGAAGTTGAATGTGTAAAAAGCGAACAAGCACGTTGATTTTTATTTAGCAACTCTTGATTAATTTTTCTGCTGGCTAATAACAAATTAGCTGTTATGACTGTGTACATTACATAGCTTTATTGTTCCCACCTAAACAAAATCGGCATTTTTTTAAGCACACCGGCGTCCTCAAAGTCCGAATCATTTCTCTCTCTGCACATTAGTTACTATGTGCAGTTAACCAAACATTATGTATTAACCAAACTCCAGTATTCGTTAGTTAGTATACTAAGTCTTAATCACAGTCCAAAAAATTGAGATTTTAATAGTTTAGGCCTCACAATAGTATATTATGCAACTTGTGAATAAAGACCGGATTTAAAGCGAGGGCCATAGATGAATCGCGAGTAAGTAAAGGATTCTAATGATTCATGATGATTCAAGTGTTAGAATACTGAGCGACGCGAGTGACTCATGGCTCTCGATATAAATCCGTGTTATTCAAGAGTTGCATACTATACTTTATACCATGACTACGAGAAAAAGAAAAATGTAAAGCGAAAATAGACATTTAATGAACAAAAAAGGAAGGTTAAATTAAGTAAAATGCACATTAAAATAAGTTAGGAAAACAGACATTGAAAATGTGCCAGAAGCTTAATTTTCATTTTTTCATTTGCAAAACTCATCATAAACCAGCCGTGATTTGTTGGGTAGCAAGTTTTCTACTACGAGTATATCGGCCGCCTTATCGGCAGCGGCCCTTTTCCGGAGTTTTGAAAACAACACGAAAAAACATTTTTCGCTGCATCATATCACTTGACCACACTCTTCAAGATCGCTCGTAGGTAGGTTGTAGATTTTTTTTTAATCGTTTTACGTATTTTACTACTATGTATTATTAATCGAGTTTCTGTGCTATGGATATATGGTTATATTATTGTACTTTTATTAACGTCAATTAGTGGCTGGCTTTCATTGAGTGGGATTACGGATATCGGATACATTAATTAATGGAGGCGATAACGACGCGAGTGTTCGCGAGTCTCTGTCGTTTTCACTGTCTATAGATAACACCTTTTTTATCTATTGTTCAACATGGAATGTACTTCCATTTAAAAGAGCTGGTTCTAAGGAGCAGTTAAGTGTTTTTACAAACGTAATACACAAGTGCATTAGCTTTTAAGACTAATAAATAGCGCTCACTTGTCCATACAAAATTTCTAAGGCGGATACGCAACGTACCTTTATATAGAAAAATAGATTTTGATGTAGGCATTTTATGTTGCATGTTTTGGACACTAAGCTAAGCTAGGCTAAGCTATGTTTCAAATCCCACAGCTAAGGCTACCTATAGAGCTATCTTGGTTGGGCCATGTTATGTCATCATGATCATCAGCCAGCCATGTCAGAGGCCTTCGGGCGGCACATTAACTCTGACACTAGGGCTGGCCACTCAGCCCATACGAACTTACTTTTTTTTATGATCATCATCAGTCCGGAGAAATCCACTGCTGAACGAAGGCCTACCCCTTAGACTGCCACACTGTACGACAACCTGCCATTTGCATCCACCGGTTGCCCGCGACTTTTACAATGTCTTCGGTCCACCTAGTGGGAGGCCTTCTTACGTTGCGTCTTCGGGTGCGCGGTCGCCACTCAAGAACCTTTCTTCTCCGTCGGTTATCAATTCTTCGATGTTTCATGTTATGTGTCAGCAGAGAATAGAGGAGAAGAGAAGAAGAGAATACACAGTAATACTATACGGTGTCAGTATAAGTTGGCGCAGTCAGTAGTCAGTCAGTAGTTGGTTCTGCTGGTTCTCCGGCAGTTCAAAGCTGGTAGCAAAGGTTTTTTTTAAATATCCACTGACCCAATGCGTGTTTCGATCGGGCATCTTTGCCAGAAACAGTGTGTAAGTGGTCAATGAAGGAGGACCGAAAGAAGAATATAATGCAATGCTGTATATAATATAATGCTGGTTGATAATGGAATAACCGGAAGAGTTTTTTAAGTTTAAAGGGCATAACTCATTGTCCGCAAGTACCTGCAAAAAGTATCTAGTCGATGAAATAGTCTGTGTCTATTCTACAAGTTTATCCGCTTCAATATTTATATCACAACATACGTCTGAAAATGAAAGCTAATATCCGGTTGTAGTACTAGTGACGTAGTGTGTAAGTATACGTAATATAAGTAGAGTAAGGATGTGTGCGCGCAAGCGGCGTAATATCTATGAACAGACAATAAATGGGATTCCAAGTGGATTGATGTGTATCAATTATTAGACTTAAAACTCCCAACATTACATGGCGACCATGCCAGGATAGTGTGCCAAGGCGGTTGGGAGTATTTTTAAAATTAAAATACAAAATAAAGTAGAAACAAAATGGTAGGTATTTATTTTATCTTTGTACAGAACCTAAATAAATGTAAGGTGTCTATAAAAGTTATAAAAGTGTAGCCGATGAGTTCTAACAAAGTTTATAACAACTTCGCGTAAACATCAACTTAATAATTATCAAAGACTAGCAATATCGAATAACTTGTAGTTCTAGTTCTGACATCTGCAAAATGAATACACCACAGCAGTAGCTGTTAGTATTACCTACAATACACGAGCGATGTTCAGAAAACGTCAGATAAATGCAGACATTTTTCCATTCTAACATATTGTATTGTTGCTATTTTATAACAACTTTACATACGTAAAAGTGATCGAAACATTACATGGTTTTGTTCAAATTATATTTGTCAGCTACAGTCATATCAGACGTTTTCATAGCGTGGTTTAGGTGTAGTTAAGTTACACACTCCTTTTATACTAATTCCTATAAAATAACAGTTTTAATAATCTCCAACAAGGTAAGGATTACCTCGTGAATGTATCAGAAATAGTTTATTTATTTATTAAGAACACCGACATGATGTACGTCATGGCATACCAACGGAGACATGGCAGTTACTAGCTAAACGTCATCACAATTTTAGGTGTAGAAGACTAATGGATTTGGAAAAGCAAGTCATAGTAAGATTGCTAGTGGTTTAAAGTATTTTTTTTATTCATTCTTGTGACGAGACGAGCAGGACTTTCACCTGATGGTAAGCGACACGCCTGCCACTAACAGTAGCAGTGCTAGAATTGTGAACTTGCGAACACAATCCTGCACCGCACTGCACTGCGCTCGTCACCCTGAGATATTAGATGTTAAATCTCTTCATACCCAGTAATTTCTCAGGTAACATTGCCCTTCAAACCGGAACACAGTAATGCTTGCACACTACTGCTTGGCGGTTGAATAACTGGCAAAGGTTGACATTTTTTGTACAGTAGCTTGCAATAGGAGACCCTCGCGATCAGGGCTCACACAAGACATAAGGCACCATTCACATTTTCGACATGGCTGCCAGCGTATTGCTGGCAGCCATGTCGAAAATGTGCTTACTTACGTAAGTAAGTAAGTTCGTATAGGCTGAGTGGCCAGCCCTAGTGTCAGAGTTAATGTGCCGCCCGAAGGCCTCTGACATGGCTGACGGTTGTTGTTATAGAAACTAGAACAAACAACCGGGACCAACAATTTAACGTGTTTGACTGTTATTGGGCGTGAGCGTTTGGATCGTCTCTAGACGTTCACTGGTCTGGATACAATCCTATTGTTTTTGTGAAGTAGGTTAAGTAGTTAGATTATTTTGTGTTATGCTGCAGTTAATAAACCAAGTGGCTTCACTTGGTATTGAAAAAAGGACATACAAGTGTGTACTTACCTTAATAATCATCAATGCGATCAAGAAACTTTTAATAAAGCCGATAGCGATACCGGCCATCAAAAACAACATTGATCCAAGTTCCTTCCCAAGATGTTGAAATAAATACCATATATTTACTTGCCATGTTAAAACTTGTAATAGATCGTTTGTTTTGTGTATTTTATTTGTTATTTTCGGTGCCTATTCATTAATCAAATAACACAGTGAAATCCGTGGTTAGTGCTGAAAATTCAGAGGCCTTTGAACTTAGTAACCTAGTTCTCGTACGTAAAAATAAATACGAGGAGCATTATCCTAAATGCATACGAAATTTTGGTCTAGTACGTACAATTTACTAACTACGTAATACCAAGACGAATGTTTGAGAAAGCTTTTCAATACGCTAGGTGCTTAGGAGAAATGGCCTAAGCTTTTAGTATTTAAGTTGTTTTTACAATATAAATGGGTTCGCGTTAGTAAGTAAGCATAATAATAGGTATTTACCTATGAAATTGCCGTTCTTCAGTACTGGTCATTTCAAATAGAAAAAAAAGTTTGGAATGGCTTTGTATTCTGAATTCAAGTTAATTTTGTCATAAAAACATGACATTCTTTTTACAAACTCAGTCTTTTGTTTATTGATTAGCGTTGTATTTTCATTACATTTGAACAATGCCCTAAACCAAAAATGACCCCTAAAAAGGTGATGGTCACTGTTTGGTGGTCTAGTGGGGGTGTGATTCACCACAGCTTTTTACAAAACAGCATGAGCATTACTGCAGATGTGTACTGTGAAGAACTGGAGACAATGATGGAGAAGCTTGCACATCGGCAACCAGCTTTTGTCAATCGGTCGTCCCCACTGCTCCTACACGACAACGCGCGACCCCATACTGCACAACAGACAATCTCCAAGCTGCAAGAGCTGGGGTTGGAAGCTCTCCCTCATCCGCCATACTCACCAGACCTTGCACCTACCGATTATTACTTTTTCCAAAATTTAAAATTTAGACAACTTTTTAGTGAGTAAAAAATTAAATTCCCGAGAGGCAGCACAAAATGCCTTTGAAGAGTTTGGTGCCTCCCGTCCAGCTGATTTTTCCAAGAAGGGCATCAATAAACTGCCAATTCGTTGGCAAAGATGCGTCGTTTGCTTGAGTGATTACTTTGAATAACAGAAATAAAAAAGTAAAAAAAAAAAAGTACTTTCACTTATTCCATACAAAACGGCAATTTCATAGGTAAAGACCTAATATAAGTACCTACATAAAATAGGACTTGGACCTGGGTATGTCGTGAAATTGCACGCAGAACCACTGGAGGACGGACAGCAGCGTCCTCTCGGTTAACGTACATGAGCATTTTGCGATCCCCAAGCCGCTTGCCAAGCGTGGAGATTACGTATGGGTACCCCTCCCTATTAAGGGGGAGGCCCTCGTCTAGCAGTGGACTTCTTCTAGTTGTTGATGATGATGATGATAACGAAAATAAGCTAGGTTCCAGGCTAGGAGTGTTTACCATCTTTGACTACGTTGTTACTTAACATCAGATACTCTAGCCTTTAAACCATTAAAAAGTAGGTCTACGTTTGAGCAAAAACTCGTCTATTCACGCCAATCTGGCAGAAATATATTCCTTAAAGGAGTCAGCTCTCTCGTATTTATCTGATAAAAGCAAAGCTTTCAAAAAGTTTTTTTTTCACACTAGTCTTCTAAAAGGTCTCAATCATTAATGTACCCAGTTTTCAGGAATCGAGTAACCTGTTTCTGAGTAACTCGTACATACTGATTCAAACTTAATGGCGGTTATAAAGTGCGCAAGCGAGACTTTTCGATTGTATGCACACCGCACGTTTAATTTTTGCTACCTACTGCGCAGCATCGCGCGCCTAACTTCACAGCCGCCATTAAGTTTGAATCGGCCTGTACAAAAAGTAACACACCCGGCGTTACTTTTTGTTTTAAATTAAAAGTAAATAAGGTTGAAAACAATGTGGGCAATTTTGAAGGCTTTAGTTGGCAGTGCTAAACAAAATTAAAATATTGCTGTCACTTTTTTACTAGGCATGTTAGCTAAGGACAGCAAAACTTTCGTTAGTTTAGTTCTGTCAACTTAAACCTTCAAAATCGACCACAATGTAATTTTAATAGGAAACTACTTTAAAATTTGACACGCCTTAATTTTTCTATCTGTATAAGAGATGATTTATGTAGGCAGCGTCTTAAGCTCGTGGCTAAGTAAGCCACGTAACTGATAATTTGTTTGTAGTGGTAGGAATCTAATATAGGGAAATCTCACGCGTAATCTAATATTACAAGTTAGATATTTATAATAATATATTTTATTATGAAAGCTGTAATTTTTGTTTTATTTATTAGGTGCTCACGTTTAATTAAATCGCATACGTTTTCCGACTAATGCTGTATTTGTAGGACTCATTGCTGTAGTGGTATAGGACTCTATTGTAGAGACGATCTGGGGAAGTGCCATACCTTTGTCAATTATTTAACCAGAGAAATTACTGGGCATGAAGATATATGACATATAATATCTCAGGGTGACAAACACGTTGTTGTTCATGTTCACATATTGTTCGCATGTTCATAATTCTGGCACTGCTACTGTTATGGGCAGGCGTGATGCTACACCAAGCGAACGTCTCGTCTGTCCATTGCATAAAACAAAACAATTTATAAAATACTTTAATTGTAAATACATAACACCCAGACACATTGTTCCTACTAAAATCCGTAGAGCTATACTAGCTGCTGGAAACTGTACTAATATTAGTAAATCTATACCCGTTGGCATAGATTACAAGCAACGCTACCAGCCGTTGCTTCAAACACGACGAATGCACGACCGATTTGCCGGTTGAATATTTGAATTTCACAGTGCGGTTGCCGCAAGATATTTATTTCTTTCAATCTTGTAAATATTTACAATTGGCATTTATAAGAGAGCTTTAAAGTTTTGCAGATGGCAAAGAATAAGAAAAACACAGTATCTATAAAGAAACAGGTGACTAGATAGAGTTAAATCAAAATACTACCTACACCTACATTATTACGATTATATTAGTATCTTATTTAACCATCGTGTATTCTAGACACTAATAATACTTGCAAGTACTATAAAAAAACCTACTTCAATCAAATTTCAGTTAGGGTGACATTTTTTTCCAGTAATTTTTACTGTTATTTTAATTGAATAACCAAACTACTGAACCCGATTTATCTGGGACAACTTCTGAAGAATGACCCACCTATGAAAAACATAATCATCAAAATCAATTCATAATTGGCGAAGTAATCGCGTAACAAACATACAAAAAAAAGTGCGTACAGTGGAATAGGCTAGATGACTGGTTTTTTTTAATTGTCCCATTAAAATGGGCCCATAAATATAGCTGATTAATGAAAAGAAAATGCAAATCTGATCAAAAATAAGCAACTTATAAGCATTTTAATATCATGCTAGACAGAGAGAAGAAACCGCAAATGACGTCACTTCTCTGTACGCCATATAAATTCTATTCTGACAAGGCGTAAGGCGTGACGTAATTTTTTGTTTTGTGGGAAAGAGACAGAGTTGTCTCTAACAAAAACTTGAAACGCTCATATATCAGAACATTATTAACAGATTTAAATTATTTTTTCAATAAACATACTATATTTACTTAAATTCTTCATCAAAGCTATTGGTTTCAACGATATTAACATCAGTCATCTACCCTATTGAGAACCTCCTTTTTTAAGTCAGTTGAAAATAACCAAAGTAAAAAAAAAGGCATCTCCCTCAAAGGTAGGTGTTGCCGTAATCCCCACGCTTGGCAGGCGGCTTGGGGATCGCAGAATGGTTACCACCGTTAACTGAGAGGACGCTGCTGCCCGTCCTCCGGTGGTTCTGGATGCAGTTTTAGGACATACCCAGGTCCAGGTACTTATACATACTAATATATTAATATATTCATTGCGTTGTCTACAAAAGCTGCGATTGCAAGCATGTGTGGCTGTACGTGACTAAACTACAATTTTAAATTAATGTTTAGTAAGTTTTGTTTTCTTTCGAAAACGCAACGGGCAATGGAGAGAGCTATGCTCGGAGTTACCTTGCGCGATAGAATCCCGAACGAGGATATTCGCCAAAGAACCAAAGTTACCGACATAGCTCGCAAGGTTTGCAAGTTGAAGTGGAAATGGGCAGGCCACATCACTCGAAGAACTGACAACCGATGGGGAAGAAAGGTTCTTAAGTGGCGACCGCGAACCGGAAGACGCAGCGTAGGAAGGCCTCCCACTAGGTGAACCGACGACATTGTAAAAGTCGCGGGCAACCGGTGGATGCAAATGGCAGTTTGTCGTACAGTGTGGCGGTCTAAGGGGGAGGCCTTCGTTCAGCAGTGGACGTCTCCGGGCTGATAATGATGTATTTTTTTTAAAACCTGTATTATTAATTACGTAATAGTTTTTAGTAGGTAAACTATCACAATTTTTGCGCCAACCAACTACATTTATCGATACGACCCAGACAGCAGAAGTCGGGAACTTTCTACGACTGTTTCGAACTGACTGATAAGTAATAGCTGTTTATAACTAACCGACTAACGAGTGCTTGACTCAACTTGCGGGTAAATTTACGTAAAGCCAAGGATACTAAGTTTGGCCTGAGTCAGATGACACCACTTTTGTCAAATTATAGTTTAAAGTACTGTGTCCAGAGCCGGATTTAGAGGTGTGGAGGCCCTGGGGCAACAAAGCAGTCATCATTATCAGCCAGAAGATGTCCACTGCTGGACGAATGGCTCCCCTTTTATAGGGAGGGGTTGCCATAATCTCCACGCTTGGGTTTGGCAGTATTTTTTTTTTCTTGCACGTGTTTCTATTATTTATTTCGAGACAATTTTTTTTCTTATACTGGCGACGTGATGTGATGGAATCGTCAAAGACGGTAAACACGGCTAGCTCTCAAACATATCAACCAGAATACAACAGCTCTAGCTTTTCCATCTTTATCCTACTAACATTATACATTTATAAATGTGAAAAGATTTGTATGAAATTCGAATAATCTTTTTTCCCAGAAATCGCGGGTGATTACACAGGGCACTTCTAGTTGATCATAATTCTTTTACATTTTACAATTTCCTTTGTTTCCCTGTCGAGGAAAAACACTTGTTTCAGTTTCACGAAGTTTGAGAACATTAAGCCGGTTTCTTATTTGTTGGTTTTATGTTATATATGTGGAAGCTCTAACAATGTTGCAAAAAAATGCGAAATGTTGTGTAAAAACTTTGAGGCCAGAAATTTTTCCATCGTCGCTTTGCTTGTCGCAAAACACAAGATCCCTACTGCAAACGTTGTAGCAAAATTTTCAATGCACAGCGATACAAATCAGGTTGACGTAGCGTTTAGCTTTTCCAAAGGTAAGAGATAACAAATGATGAGACGAACTAGATCGCTCTTATCATGGTAAGATAAATAAATAAATAAATATCGTTGGAAATTTTTCACACAGCCCCATCTCGCCCCAAACTAAGCAATGCTTGTACAATAGAAACCAGATAGCTAATAGAATACTTATATATATTTTTAAGTAAATACATACTACACCTAGACACAGAAAAAACATCAATGTTCGTCACATAATTTTTTGCCCTGGGTGGGGATCAAACCCACTCCCTCATCTGAAGGCAGACATGCTACCAACAGAGCTATAAGGCAGTCAAACGGCAGATATAACGGTTGTCCACGACTAATGCAGTGGTAGCCAGAACTTTGAGTAAAAAAAACTCCAGGTCATCACTTCTTTGGTGCTTAGCGCTATGGACTCCATCCAACTTTTTATTGAGCTTTTAGTTATTAAAACATAAAGCATAAAATCCAATTTATATTTCCTACCTATTCTACTTATCCTACTACACAAAAATAATTGAACTCAATCTTGAAGCATCATGGTCAAGCCCATTACCAGTCGACGGCATACTCAACGCGGCATACTCAACGCGCCAACACAGCATATACCCAACGAACCAACGCGGCATATACTCAACGCGCCAACGTGGCATACCCAATGCGCCAACGCGGCATATACCCAATGCGCCAACGCGGCACTGTCATGTTGAAAGTCTATAAAAGGCGTTATGGCAATTAAATGCTAAAGATTTTACCACGCATCACGTCGATCTGGCGCTCAAATAAATATTGATCTCACTTTATGTGTAATTTGTAGGTACTAGGGTTTGGAAAGTCTCGACATTCTCAGTCCCGAGACACGAGACCACCCACGACCAAAGTCCTGGGACGTCCAGAGACATCGAGACTTCTCGAAATATAATTAGAATCAAGTTAATTTTTGGCGAGATGTATAAATAAAAAGCAATTTTAGTAAAAATCGTCATTCGTTGAACATAAAATGAAATTCTAACATCTTTAATGTTAAAGAGAGCGTCGCAATAGCAAGTTTGCAAAACAACTGCGCATTACATTCACCTCATTAATTGAAATTGACGACTGACTGATAGACCGGGAGGGCAATGTCGGTACCTTACCTCATCGAGTACCAGCTTGGAACAGGTATTGTAAGGAGACATACAAAAAATTACCTGGGTATGTCCTAAAACTGCATCCAGAACCGTCCGGCGGGCAGCAGCGTCCTCTTAGTTAACGGTGGTGAGCGTTCTGCGATCCCCGAGCCGCCTGCCAAGCGTGGGGATTATGGCAACCCCTCCCTATTAAGGGAGAGACCTACGTCCAGCAGTGGACGTCTTCCGGCTGTTGATGTGATACAAAAAGCTATGCGAGCAGTAAGAAGTGTGACTGAGTGAGTCACAAATATCACAATTCACGATCTCTACAAATCTTACAAAACAACAATATATCTGTCATTAGTCGTGAACGCATTTAGAAGTATTGTGTAGTAATTATTTGTTAAGATAATAGAATGCGCTTTCAATGACAAGCTAATAAAGTTTATTAAGACTTTTTGAAAATGACATTATTTACAATTTCAACAACCGTGTCACGTTTCGAGTCTCGACCTGAAAGTCCCGGGACCCGAGACAACTAAATTTCCTAAAAGTCCCAGGACTTCGAGACACGAGACGTCCCGGGACCCAAACCCCAGTAGGTCCGATCGCTAAGGCTTTGGCTATAAAGAAAACATCACTTGAATCATAATTCCCGCTGGCCGTCCACTCCACATCATAAGTGTTGGCGAGGGCTGGCGTAAATTCGTTAAAACCCTTTCTTGGCTATGGTAGGATATACGTGGGGAGGGGAGTTAACGCGATTGCTATAAGTGACAAGATGAGTGAAAGCAGTTTTTTAGTGTTTATAGGTGGGTTAGAGCACGACTATTCATCTGTCTTTACAGACAACCTTTGTGCATCAACACAGCTACTTAAAAAAAAAATATGGGCTAGCGTTTGACCACAGCTCATGTTAAGAGACGGTAAATGGTAGACACCTGATGGTAGTGACGATATGGTCTAAGATAAATGTATATTTTTCAACCGAATTCAAATTTTTTTTTAATAGAGTACAGGAGGTTCTCAATTCGACTGTACGGTTTTTTTGGTATGGATGGTATGTAATTACGCGATTACTCCGCCAATTATGAATCGATTTTGATGTTTTTTTTTTGTTTGGTAGCTGTTACTTTAGTAGTGGTCCCATATTAAGTACGTTCGTAAAAGTACGAAATTAGGTCTCGTGAATACAGATTTTAGCCACCTTTTACCAATGAACCAGCAGGTGGTGTGTGTTGTAGACAACAACGATTTGTGAAATTTGCAAAATACAAAATGTTCATGGTCAACAAAACGTAAATGCAGTGTGGATACACCATAATGTACCTATCCATAGTTAAGTTAGGTCAGTGCTCTATCCCAAAAGATTGAAATGTACCGTGTGGTAGTATTATCAATAAACTGTTGAATGTATTGTATTACATTGTATCAGTGTGATTTATTGATTTTATTTTGCGGTCACGCCCTATTTCGGTAATACGTAGTTATAGTCTATAGTTAAGCCACGAAAGTCTAGAAAATGATTACGTTCATTTAACCCACGATAAAATAATAACCCGGGAACAAAAAGAGTCCAGGAACGAAAAACGGAAAATTAATTCAGCCCTGAAAAACACGTACTCACAAAAAGAGAACCCATCGGCAATCCCGGCCGAAACCCACTTAACCACTCAATAAATTGACCGAATCCAATAGTAACTTACTGAAAAACGGATGAATAAAAAATCTGGACGCTGAAGCTAGACGTGAATTGACCAGAAGAACTAACGAGCCACTTACTAAGATTTATAGAGATGGGCGGACTGAGCAAAAAACGGGAGAGACCGTCTGCTCCTACCGACGTAATGGACGGGTCCGTAATACGGCTGAAAAACATGAGTGTTTAGATTGCATGCAGTTTTGGTGTAGTTTCGTTAATGGTGGGGATAAAGGCCGAGGCGGGAATTGGGCTGGAGAGGCCCGGGTAACTGTCAAGTTTATGTCAAGTTATTAGTCGTATACCTGACACAAGCTGGCGATTTGTCTGCGAGGCTTAGGAGCCTCATACACGTTTCTATTCCAATGGTTGCTGAAGTACCGACTGTATATTGTATAAAGTCTCACTAGTCCGATTTTGTAATATCATCGAACTACTAAGATGACAAATTCTCAATAGTCCGATCCACGGAATAGTTAATCGGAATAAAGGTAAGGTAGTCCGATTCATTAGTAGCATCGAACTGCTAAGACAAAAAAGTATCATCTGTCCGATCATCGGACTCATTAATCCGACTACTGATATAAGGCGTATAAATGACCTAATATTTGTATTCTTTTTTTAATGTATATCTACAAAGACTACTTAGCCTACTATACAACAAAAAACAAAAGGATTGTATCCAGACCGATGAAAGTCTAGAGACAATCCAAATGCTCAAACCCACCACCTCAAACTCAATACCTTTTGTATGTTTGACAGGCTATATAGGTGTTATTTTATTTATCGAATATTTAAATATGTAGTGTTTCCACACTTTGGTTATTTCTGTTTTAAAGGATAGTCAGTAAGAAAAAATATGACCTCTTGCGGGACTTGAAACTGCATATGAGCAATCTCTGGGTTTCCGTTCCAACTGCTTTGCCAATTCAGCCAATTCATTGTTCAATGTCAATTCTACAGTAGCTACAGCTACAACTACCTTATTCGTCATAATTCTCAAACCGTTTATGCTATCAACTGTCTTCTGCTTTGTTTTTGTTTTTCTTACTGGTTATAGGTTTGCGTTTGACCGCTAACTCGCCTGATATTACGCGAAGATGTGGACATGCGATGGAACAGCATCAGCATGGATGGCTTGCCTATGCTTGACCACTGTTCTGTTCAACCGATGTTAAGTTACAGTGTCAAGATGATCAACATATTTATCTTGGAATAGGAACTGTCTTTCAAATGCGTCTTCCGGAAACAAACAGCTGGACAGTGAAAAATAGCCATCTACACACCGACCTATTTTCATTCACCGACAACGATTTGAACCGGCAACCTTACGCTTTCAAGTCGTACGGTCTCCCAAATAGGCTACCACCGCTTTTAATACAACCTGAATTCGTCCGGAGAAGAAATTTAATAGCGTACGTGCATCCACAAACCCGTAACTGGGCCTGCGTGGTGGCCCAGTCGCCCTTCGAAGGTAGGCCTACGTCCACCAGTGGACTATAAAATAAATAAATAAATATCGGTGGACATTTTTCACACAGCCCCATCAAGCCCCAAACTAAGCAAAGCTTGTAATATAGAAATCAGATAGCTAATAGAATACTTATAACTATATTTTTTGTATATACATAGGTAGGTAAATATTTATAATATATACTACACCCAGACACAGAACAAACATGTATGCTCGTCACATAAATGTTTGCCCTGGGTGGGGATAGAACCCACCAAAGTATTAACAGGGTGATTATGCTATCCTTAAGCTGCCTACTTTAAAATAAAAGTAAATAAATAAAAGTAGGGTAAATAGCTCTGGCATAATTCACAACGGTAATTTCAATACAATAGACTTTTACTGCACATCACGCCGTAATTTATCTCCAACTTGCATGTTCCCCAAAATTAAATGGGTGTTAACTGTTTACTGCCCACTTAAATTGAATACAAAGTGGTACAACACATTTCCTTTAAGTTTGTTTTAAAATTAAAATGTATTCAAATTTTGTAGTAGTCGGACTCTACTGCAGAGTTCGCCTGGGGAAGGTCTACAACTTTGCCAGTTATTCAACCACCAAGAAGTAGTGTGCATGCGCTAGTGTTTCGGTTTGAAGGGAAATGTTACCAGATAAATTACTAGGTAGAAGAGATTTAACATCTAACATCTCAGGATGACAAGCTCAGTACAGTGCGGAGCAGGATTGTATTCGCAAGTTCACAATTCTGGCACTGCTACTGTTATGGTTAGGCGTGACGCTTACCACCTGGCGAACGTCCTCGCTAGTCACTTTACTCGAGAGCATATATAAAAAAATAATATAATAAGTAAAAATAAGACGTACCTTTAGTAATATTAAAGATGCATGGGCAAGGCGTGGTGCGGCGTACAATACTGCCCTGGAAATGTTAACTCTACCTGGTTTACCTTAGGTTCAAAATAGTACTTCATTTTCTTACAGCTCGGCGTTAGGTGCGGCAGACGCGTTAGGCCATTTTAGGAATTGACGTTGAACCCTGAATAATTCAAATTAAGGCAAAAATTAATTAATAGTATAATCATATTTATAAGTTTGTAGAATGTAGAAAGTCCTCAAAGTCAAAGCTTTAGGTAGAACGTGAGCGTCTTTACTACAATCTCTTTCCCGCTAGAATCTTGTCTTGACTAAGTACTTCTAAGAAATCGTGATAGCGTTAATGGGACTGAGCGCAACATCGTTTTAGTAGGTACGTGTATGTATAGCAAAATAACGAGAAAGACTGAGTGACGAATGCGTCACATTAACCAAAAAAAAAAAACATATTTTTTTTTGATACAGTCAAGTGACGAGACGAGCAAGACTTTCACCTGATGGTAAGCGTCACGCCTGCCACTAACAGTAGCAGTGCCAGAATTGTGAACTTGCGAACACAATCCTGCGCCGCACCGCACTGCGCTCGTCACCCTGAGATATTAGATGTTAAATCTCTTCATACCCAGTAATTTATCTGGTAACATTGCCCTTCAAACCAGAACACAGTAATGCTTGCACACTACTGCTTGGCGGTTGAATAACTAGCAAAGGTACTTCCCCAGGCGGACTCTGCAGTGGAGTCCTACCACTACTGAAGTCTGAATTTTGCATGAATTTGCAGAACCTACTCTCGCAAATACAATATACAGGTATCTATTTTATGTTTTAATTTCTGCAAAGGTCATGTCCATCAATATCCACGAGTCATTTAATGAAGCACATTCACAGTCCGATTCCCGTCATTAAGCCCACTATTCACGTCGTATCACCCACTCAGCGTTATCCAGTGAGTAATGAACGCACTCCTTTATATTACGTTGTTTTTGTACTTAGGCTGTTCGTACATGAGCTGAGTAAATAATTAGGTGAGTATGTATGGAAATATTTGTATTTACATACATGCCAAGAAATATTAACTAAGTAACTAAACTACTTTATTAAAACTAAAATAAAATAAAATAATGGATGTAAGAGACCGTTTAAACTATCTGGAGGTAGCAAACGTATAGATAGTTTAAACGATCTATAATTTTGGGTAATGTGACCAAAATACTGGCCACGTTACCTCGCTGGATTGTGAGGCAATTTTTCTGCCCCAAATAAAGGCCAGCATTTTGGTCACGTGTAGTATGTTTGTAATTAAATATTACGAATACTTACGCGTTATTTGCGCAGTTTATTTGATTTTGTTGTTGAGATATTTAAAAAGAAAATAGATTTCAGATAAGCGAACTTTGGTCGGAGCAAGTAACTAAAGTAAGACGAAAACTATTTTTTGCATGTCAATTATGTCATTTTCATGACAACATAGGAAATAATGCAAAAACTTAGTACAATTTTTACGCGCATGGACGCATTATCAATAATTCATAATATATATTCATTTTTGTACCTAAACCTAAAACTTCCTGTTGTATTGCTGAAAATTAAGTACCGATCTTTCAGTCTAAAAAAAACACGCTCTACCACTAACTAATCTTTACTCCCACCAAAGTTATACTTTCATACATTAATTTATTTAGTGGAGGGCCATACATTTTTGTATTTTTATCTCTATCTTATTTTATATTTATGAAGACTCAGGACAATTTTTGGGAATTTAGTCCTAGATCTCTAACATCCAAAGTTAATCTTTGATTTTTAAATGTTTTGTTTGAATTTTTTTTTTTTTGGTGTAATGTATAAACACGCGGGACGGTGATAGTGGCTAGGTACTCTGTTGCCCGAGTCGCTGATTTTAGTCACCTTGTGTACGAGCATGCTAACAGGTAGGTAAGTGCCATTTACGTGGGAGTACCGGAGTATAAACGCTTAGGCGGATTCCAGTGTTTAGCTTGTGATTGTCTACACATTTTACAAAAACACAACAGAACATTGCATTTAACAAAGTAAAACAAACTTATTTAGATAAATAAACATTAATTTTATCAAATTATACAATGTGTAACAAAAAGGTTCAACAACAACGGAAACGTAAAAGTAAAAGTAAAAAGAGGCGTTATTCAACTATTCCAAAATTACATTATTTAACCACTCATGCTTTGATATATCTTTATTGTCAAGACATCTATTTGTCAATGTATAAGTTTGTGTATATCTACTGTGTTGATTTACTCTTCAATTATAATTGTTGCGTCAATATTTAAAAATATATGGTTTTATAGTTGTACAATACGTATGTGTAAGTACGAAACGTATGTGTATATAATGTATGTACTCATCATTACAACCAACTTTTATTATACTTAGGGCCAACCTCGAAATCGCGGAGAAAAAACAGCTCTTCCATACAAAAAGATCATTGACCTTGGACAAAATGTATGGAACAGCTGTTATTTTTTTCGCGATATCAAGTTTGTCCCGAAGTAAAAGTTGTTCATAAAGATGAGTATATACATAACCTTCAGTATTGTTGAACCTTTTTGTTACACATTGTATACAATTCACAATGACTAATGATAAAAATACATGTTCGCACATAAACGAATATATTCGCTTTAGAACTTATTTTTCTGTTCAAATATTTTAATTACATACTTATATGAATAAATCACTCGCCTGCGTGGAATATGCGTGAATTGCGTGACTGTGTGGCCCGTTACATTCATATAATTGTTTTATTCAACTTTACGCGCAGTAGTTGTTAAGAATTGTGATATGTAACTAGCTTAGATAGAACTTTATAAAGTCAAATTATGTATATAAAGAAAAAATACTTACATTTTGTCAAGGCTAAATATTTTTTTACAACACATTTGCTCAAAAAGTGCATTTACGAAGCCTGTATACATCGTTCGAAAGTTAAACATTACGCACCATACAACGGAGCGTGCGGAAAAGCCTTTACCGCACACTCACTTGTATAGCGCCGTGCGTAAACTTTACGGTATTTTTTTTAATTTCCATAATAATAATCTAAGAACTCCACCAAAGAGTTTCACATTACGAGAATAAATAAGCTGAATGATCGAACCTCCTTGGAAGCGCTTTTGCTCAATACAAATTTGTCTTACTTTAATATTAAACAGAAAATGTAACGAAATAAATTCTCACCACTACTGTATTTTTTTTTCTAATTTTCACCACGCGCACTTAGCGCTATTTGTTAATTCGCGCCATTTCATCTTACCTCCTAGGAGGATTATGGCGTCGCAGTTTGTGCATTTGCCAGTGTCAAGTATTTATTTGTATCAAGTTTTTGATAATTTTCATATCGAATGAGTCTAAGGGCCGCTTGCGTAACAGTCCTTAAATGCGTTTCGCCGACCACTTAAATGCATTTAGGTGACAAATCACGTTTAGCATCTTGCACAACAAAAAATTTACCCTTAAACATGTTTAGCGAACTGTCAAAATTAAACACTCCGGAATGGCCGTTTAGCGAAATTTAAATGTGTAACGTTTAGCTGCCTAAACACATTTTGCCTAAATGCATTTAGCGATGCCTTGCGTAAGACGCTTTCCGATGCTATTTAACTAATCGTATTTAGCGCGTCCCATAAATGTCCACATGCGTTCCGTTCGACGCCTTGAATGTTTTTTTCCGTCAAACCATCGTCAAGCACAGTCAAGCGCTCACATTTTTGATTTGTTTACGTAGAACAGAATACATTTTGCTTGTAATTGTAAACTTCAAATAATGCCATGTGTTGACTGCTTTGTTGTTTTTTTGTTTTCGTTAAGTTACCGTGAAGACTTTATTCCAGGAACTCAATGCTTTCTTTCACTTGTATAGTAGTAGATTATTATAAAAATATTGAATTATAAGTGCATGGTATTTTATTTAAATATGAGTAGGTATATAATATAATTATATTGTACCTACCTAAATACATGACGTCTATTTTTAGTAGCAAAATCACTGTGGTACCTAGCTTTCGATATACGGAATCGAAATATGAAATTTATCTTCAAAAAAGTCATCAAATAAGCTTGACCTCGGAAATAGTTGCCTTGGTGCAATGGTCCGGCTAAAAACATCTCTCACATCTCTTCATCGTCTGAGAAATCCCACATATCCATTGTAGAATTTGTAGATGGTATTTAAATAGGTAATATTTTTTTAAACAAAACATTGCAACTACACCGATACAGCACATCACAAATGATGTTTCTTTATTATTTATACGAAAATACAAAATAACCAAGAACAGCTGACCATTCAATATGGCGCTAAACACATTTAAATTTTGCTAAACGGTCATTCCGGAGTGTTTATATTTGACAGTTCGCTAAACATGTTTAAGGGTTTATTTTTTGTTGTGCAAGATGCTAAACGTGATTAGTCACCTAAATGCATTTAAGTGGTCGGGTAAACGCATTTAAGGACTGTTACGCAAGCGGCCCTAAGTCACAGTCAAAGTGATGTCACACTTAGTAAGTCATGCCCTAGTAAAGTCGTGACAACTTTACTATAAGCTTCTTTAGAGTTTTGGAAACAACACGAAAAGACACTCATATTAGAAATGTTTTAACGAAGACGAACTTTAGAACGAAGTCCTTTTTTTCTTCTTTCCTCCTAGGAGGATTATGGCATCGCACTTTGAGCATTTGCCAGTGTCATAAGTTGGTATTGGCTTTCCATCCGATATAATAAAAACAAAATAATAAAGTTTGGCTCATTATCTGTTGTTCTTCTGTAATCTGTTTTCTCGCAAATGTGTTGTAAAACGTTGTATGGCACTCGTGCGGTATTGATTTTTACATACTCGTGACTATGGTAAGCCCTCGACTTTGTCTCGGGCTTAAATTCGTCTATTCGTTTGTAAAAACAAACTTACCGCACTAGTATCATAAATGATCATAATGATGTAATGTAATGTAATGTTGTATGTGTAATTCTATGTAAAAGTTGATTATGTTCTGTGAAAAATACTAAAAGGCATAGTATTTTAATATAACAAACATATTTTGCTTTAAGTACCTATGTACTTAAAGCAAAATATGTTTGTTATGATATAGTGAAAATCATTTTTAGAGGCTCTTAACTAATTACCAACTTGTAATTAGTGTTATTTTGTTGTTAATTTCTATCACTTGTAATAGGTACTTTGAAAAAAGTAAAAATTTTAAAGGCTCTGTTCTGACCATTTGCGTACAAATCCTTTAGCTCTAAAAGCTAATTAAACTACTCTCCGAAATTACCCGAACTATACTGACAACACAACCATTCCGAAACGCGAACGGTCCAGATTCGGAGTAACCATCAATTCGTCGTTAGCAAGCTTTCCGTAGTTCATTTACCGCATTCCCGAAACCGGGAATAAGCTGAGAATTGGCATAATCATCACATTGATTACAGCGTGAATCCCGGGATCCGGGCTGTAAAACGGACATTCCCGGATCATTCGTTAAATCCTCCGACGTAGAATGTCAGGGAAAGCAATAAAATCCGCGTAATCCATACAAAGCTTTATGGCGCGCTCGCCGGCGCAGTTTTTGTTGGCCCACAAATAGGCACGATACTTTCAAAACGTGATATCGATACTGTATCACAAGTATCGATTTTGTATCGTGGAAACATCAAAAAACAATAAACCTTTCGGTCAAAAGGTAAATGGAATAGCGTTCGCATTTCTATTCATAAAAATATTGACGCATTTTTAGTGCACAAATAACCCCGACGAGTACGTAACAGGAAATCGCTAGTAAACCTAGTATATAATAATAGATTATAATAATATATTACGTTAATGCCAGTAAATAATATATATCTATTATTATTATCATGGTGATAATAGTACTTGATTCATAATTTAACATTATTTAGGCTAAAACACGCTTATTTAAAACCTACTTTACTTTCACCTCAGCCTTAGAATAGTTGGCGAAGTACTTAGTTGTTGCGAAATGTTAGTTAGTAAATGTAGTGTAAAAAAGTATGGGCCGAGATTTAACAAATATGTAAAGATATGAAAGAGTAGCTTAATTGCGTCTTTTTCAAACTATATTCTGCATAATTAATTATATTTGAAATCATTGAATATAATAACGTTGGTAAGTTAACCTTCTGATATTTCTGTTTTATTTATGTTATGATCTGCTATTACACAATCACACCGTACACATCGTACCGCAGTTTATAAAGATATCGTAAGAAAAGTATCGACTTCTCATCTCTATCGCCGAGCCCGCCAATATACCATCTCACAAAATACAATATTTATGTTGATGGAACACATGTGGATCGTCTGTATCGACAAAGTACTGAGGGATGATGTCAGCTATACTCTTCGTTACATACGTAGGTACTAGCTGCGTAGCATAATTTTACCTGTTGTCCTACAGGAATAAAACATAGCTTAACGAATGTAGATATACAAGCTGTTGTTCTGCGAAAGAAGGATGGCAGACTCCTATACAGTTTCAGCAAGTAGCAAGTAGTAGAAAGAAGCCGCGTGCATGAATGAAACTTTTATGAACTGATAGAGCAAATTAAATATATTTGAATTGTAAATTGGTCCATTTTTCAAGAAGTATGGATAGAAATGTTTTTTTGGGTTATTGGGTTTTTATCCCGCTCACAGCGCCTACAGCGATTTTTACGCATTTCGGACTTGACTTCTTAGTTGATAGCTTCTGGACGCATTTCGGACCGCGGCGATATAACGATGACATTGACAGAGACTAGACAGTTAGAACTAGGATGCAACGTGTATCCGAACGAAAATAATATAATGAGAGAACCATAGTGTGTGTTCGGATAATATACAACTAATATCTAAAATAAATGCAACAACGATAGTTTTAATTCCCAGCTTTATAAATTATGCTTAATAATTTAATTAAACCACAAAAATATAACTTGAATTTCCACTTATATAGGCAACATGAATGACGTGTATTTTTTTGTACCGAGGCGAACTCTGTCATCCTTCAGAGGTAGATATAGTCATCCTCATGAACAACTTTTAATATGGGACCAACCATGAAATTGAGATAATTAAAGCCGGGAGCGATAATTCAACATGTAGCGCTAGGACTCAGTTATAAACGTAGCGTGGTAGAGCTCAGTTTAAATTCCACTTACGGTCAGCCATTTAAAAACTGACTGGATCGTCCGTTGCCTAACTTTGGTCATCTCTAAGAAACATCAAGCCAAGCTACGCCACGAACGCTACAGGAATAGATAACGCTTTGAAGATTGAGCGTCTGCCAAGCTGGTATTAAAACTTGGCTGGTCATATGTTCCTGATGGAGCACCGCAACTTGTTGATAAAAAAAGCAGCTGCTAAAAATATTCCTAGAGGTTTTCTTTCGCTTTTACTCGTGTAATTTTTCATCACTCTCTCTCCCAGTCACGGAGAGTTTCGACGCTCGCAGACAAAATAATCTGTCATCCACATAGCTGCAGAGTACTAATACTATTAAGCATTTCTTGCTCCGTCACGGCATCGCTAATGGTAGCCAGTCCGTGACATTGTCCACAAAGCTATCAAGTTCTATTCTATTCAATTAAGACCGTCTAGCCTCGAATATTATTAGAAATCCTTTGGATGCTAGACTCTTCTCATAAATACGAAATGACCAGAGGTTTTAACTAAATTAAAGGATGTAATCTGTCTGATGCAGTGTTAAGGTATGGTCAAACTATTCACTATGGGTTTGTTCGCTAAGTGATCATAGAAACCCGTGGAAGTTTTATCTTGATTAAGCTCGATTTGTACTTGGAATAGTTTAAACAAATAGAACCAGTCAAGCGCGAGTTGGGTGAAGTTTTACTGTACTAGTATAGTATTATCATCATCATCATCAGCCCGGAGACGTCTACTGCTGAACGAAGGCCTCCCCTTAGACCGCTACACTGTACGGCAACCTGCCATTTGCATCCACCGGTTGCCCGCGACTTTACAATGTCGTCGGTCCACCTAGTGGGAGGCCTTCCTACGCTGCATCTTCCGGTTCGCGCTCGCCACTCAAGAACCTTTCTTCCCCATCGGTTATCAGTTCTTCGAGCGATGTGGCCTGCCCATATAGCCCATATAGTATTATACAAGGTGCTATTTAATTGGCTAGGGTGCGGTTGTAAGGATGTTGTATATAACAAACAACACGCGTTAAAAGATTTTCGAAAATTCACGAAATAAAAACAGCTGTTCCATACACTTTATTAAAAGATTCATGAACATTTTCTATAGAACAGCTGATATGTTTTTTGTGAATTTTCAAAAGTCGTAGAACAAAAGTTGTTTGTTATCTTGTATATAACATGCTCACGACCGCTCCCTAGCTGATTAAAATAGCACCCTGTATTATTTTTGCTACAGAGTATTTGCTTTATAATTGCAACAAGTTTGACACTTCTATGCTGTACCTACCACTGAAGAGAGAAGTAAATAGAACGGAAATGTGACGAGCCGCGCTAGCCGGCATTGGGTGCAAATGCGCTTAATGACAATTCTGCCAATATACATGTTTTTAGACCGAGAATACTCAAAAAGACAATTTAAATAGACGCGTAGGAAACCAAACCATTGCATCGTAATTAGATCAATTTTAATCTGTAGCAAAATAGCATTTCGAGCGTTTTACTTCAAATGCGCGACCAATTATTGGCATTTTTTCGTCGTAGTTTCTATACAAATAAGTGTAAAACTGGCGACAGCGGTTTTCTATATACAATTGCTTTAGAACATTGTTTTGACAGCCATTCTAACCTAAGAAGTAGGGCTTTCGCTTTTCTGTGGTACCTACCTATTACCTGTTTTTACGATAGAGCAAGAAATGTTAAATCCCTTTCGAGACACTCTTTTTTTTTAACTAATTTTTGGAAGTAGTTTAAGTACGAGTATATCGAACATGTTATTTAGCTAGTCTTTGCGCCTGGAAGATACATACCATAATGTCGAACGGACAGACGGACACACAAACACACATACAAACGTCGTAGACTTGGTGATGGGTTCCTTTCGGGACTCTTTATTTAGACACACTTCGGGCTCGGAAGCCCAAATATTTATAAAAGGGCAACGTGGCGTCCTAATTCCTATTTTCGAGAGGTCGCCATTATCTATGAACAACTGCAATACCAAACGCATTGCCGGGGCGTATCCTACTTTTCTTCAGGATGAGGATTCTATTAAAATCGAAAGAAAAATTCAAGTCACTCGCCAAGTGGTCACGCTTTCAGTATAGCAGTCTAGTGCCACAAGAGTGCCACCTAGAATTTCAAAAGCTTAAATTGCGTTCGAATGCACTGCGCTCGTCGTCTGAGTTATTTTACTATATGCTTAAAGTTATTTAAAAAAATCTTTTTAACTCTTGTAATGACGCCAGAAACATTGCCCTACAATTATCAACCATATACAGGGTTAGTTCTAATCAGTTAGCATCCTTTTAAGGGCATATTCTGTACTTCAAAACAAACAACTTTAACTATGGGGCCAACATTCAAGTCGCAAAAAAAGAATCAGCTGTTCCATACATTTTGCCCAAGGTCGATGACTTTTTTGTATGGAGCAGCTGATAATTTTTTCGCAATTTCAATGTTGGCCCCATAGTAAAAGTTGTTTGTTTTGATGTACTATATGCCCTTAAAAATGCTAACTGATTAGAACTAACCATGTATAATATAAAATATTATTACTTCCTAATAACATTATAATCTTTGCCTACAATCTGAATCACAGAAATGTTTGTGCACCTGTTTGGCAGTTGAATAACTGACAAAATGGTTAAATACATCCCTAGGCGGACTATGCGAATGAGGCCTATTTACTTATCATTTGGACAGTGAGACAACTGAATGTGACTCCTTAACTGTATTTTTTTGTTTTTTTTTTCTTAGTTTTTGGCATCGCACGTTGTGCATTCTGCCAGTGTCAAGTTTATGAATTTTCACATTTATTTGTTATCATCAAGTCAAATAAGTCATAAAATCACAGTAAGTCACACGAAATTAGTCACAGTCGAGTCCAAGTCATACCCTAGTAAAGTTGTGGCGACTTTACTATGAGCTTCTATGGAGTTTTGAAAAGAACACGAAAAGACATGTTTCATCACATTATATCACATGCCCACACTCGTGCATGTAATTCAACACTCAATGAATAAAACACCACCATTTTTAATCATTAATTCGCGAAAAAACTCAAGTTTAAGAAAATAATAGAATGAAACGACATGATTTTTCCGTGTTCCCGCCAAAACTCATTAACTGTTTGACTAGTGACGCCGTGCCCTTAACACTATTTAGTTTACTATCCACATGTAACTTAGTTTTAGTACTAGTATATTATCTTTGGTTTTAGTTAATCACACTTACTTATGTCAACTTTTATAGAACTCGTACTTTTAAGAATAGTGAAAGAATTTCTTGGACATTGAAACTTTTACTTTGTAGTTAAACATAATTAAAATTACAACCGTGTACATGTTACAAGTAATGTGACTGTAGTCATTACACCTTTAGTATTTTTACAAAAATTTTGACGAAGTAGATACCATTAACTTCGAGCATTGATAATATGATATCAAAAATGTTGTTCAAACATTTTGATATAATATTTAAATAATAGAAAAACTTAAAATTCAAAAATGTATTTTTACTGTTTATATAGAGTAAAATACTTATTTCAATTTATGTAGAGTCAATTTCACATAATCTATTTGCTTGCTTTAGATACATCTGGACAATTAAGTATGTTTTACAGATAAACGCAGTAGTTACTACTTAGTTATTAAATCTATTGGGTATAAATCGATACATATATTTTTCAACACTTTTTCGTAAAACGAAGGGTCTAACCCAATTTTGTATTAAACGAGCTGGTTACAAATTATAATTTACATTTTTAAGTGCAGATAAAATTTAACATTACAAAGGAAGTCTATTTTAATTTAAACTAAACTATCTCCGTTCAAGACCTAGCTCAAAGGTAATTAGAGGCCTAACTTAAGTCTAATCACGGCAGAAGATAGAGTAGAGTTCATCGAATAAATTTACTCGATTTTTCGCTCTTAAATACATTTTATCTACCTAACAAAAGTCTAGTTAGGTTATGTTAAAGGTACAAAATAATGTTGGTTGGTATAATTTGATGCCAAATTAATTCCAAGGACGAATTACTATGATGTTCGTGACACATTCATTAAATTTTGAAGGATCGTTTTACAATGAAGGAAGTTTCCCGACAGTCCTTGAAACTACAATCTCCGTAAAGTTTGACCAATGGCTTCCTATCCTAAAGACACGGCATTATAAAGTTATGTATCACATTGGCACAAAAAGTGCCTCTGAAATTGTCTAGAGGCATACCGGTTAACTAAGTAGGTTCTTACGGTATGACTGTGCTCAACCATGAACATAGAACATAGTTTTTTTATGCAACGGAGTGACGAGACGAGCAAGGCGTTCGCCTGGTGGTAAGCATCACGCCTGCCCATAACAGTAGCAGTGCCAGAATTGTGAACTTGTGAACAAAACCCTGCGCTGCTCTGCACTGCGCTCGTAGCCCAGAGATATTAGATGTCAAATCTCTTCATTGCTTGTAGTTTCTCTGGTAACATTGGTGTCGATTCTGTTGCACCGCTCACTAAACTAATCTGACAGGACTAAAATTATACGCGTCTCATTTCATTTCAATATGTTAGATAAGGATGTCAACAGGTTTCGTCCTGTTAAATTAAGTTTAGTTTAGTGAGCAGTCCAACAGAATCGACAGCATTGCCTTCCAAACCAAAGCACAGAACCTAACCCGTAACCATATAAACATTAACAGTCATATGCATAAAACGCTAAAAAGTATTTCAAACCTATTTTAGTTAAAAAGTGTTTTGTCTTCTTTTTTCAAACTCAAATATTAATTCGAAAGACATTTGACAAAACACTTTTTAACAAAAATTGGTTTGAAATATGTTTTAGCGTTTTATGCATATGGCGGTAAGAGTATAGCAATCGTTACCCACAGTGGGTCACTCAGCTTTCAATAATATATTAACTCCGCGCAATTCAGCTCGTTGTATGAATTGTTGTAATGCGAATAATTGAAGTTGGTGTGCTTAGGAAGATAAATAGATAGAAACTCTTTATACTTTACATAATATTGAAATTGAACAAACAAATAATCCAAATTATCTTCTACTTCTTTGAGCTACTGAGGCGGCTTTATCGATTAGAAGTAATTATTTATTTATTATCAATCACAATCAAATAATAATGCCAAATAATATCTTACAAGTATTATATTGTTTGTTTGCGAGCAAGTCCTAAAATTTTATTTTTATGGGATGAAGGAGATTCAAGTGTTTGTCTTTACGGTATTAAGTCAATGGTAGATTAAATTTTGCCACCGAAATTAGATTGTCATTGCTTATTGCCAGCTTAGAATGGTTTCAAGGTTTTTAAGACCGTTATGATCTTGCAGCACAGATCAATAAATATGACATTAAAATCGGTAAAATTCGATAAAAAATCGGTATTTTTTTAAATAAATCAGCCATACCGACACGTAATTTTGCTGATTTGTTGATAGGAGACTTACGTCATTTTATGTGAATTGTAAATATCAATTTTGTTTTAATTACTTATTGTAGTACTAAAATTGAAAACACGCTAAACAGAAAGTCCTAATACTAATTATAAAAAAAAATGCAACGTATTATTAAGTAGGTAAACATGTACAAAGTTCATGCATAAACATAGATGTTTTGCTGTCTAAGTTATGGTTTTAAATTAGTAAATTAACACTAGCTGCGCCCCGCGGTTTCGCCCACATGATGATGAAAAACGATGATGATGATAAAAGTAGCCTATATAATTATTATGTTATGCCCAGAAATAAGCTATCCTAGTTTCAGCCGTTCAGCCGTTTTGGCGTGAAGAGGTAACAAACCCACACACACACCGACAACCTTTCGCATTTATAACATTAGTGTGAATTAGGTTTTTACTAATATATTTTTAGAGACATTAGACATTACTTTATTTGTGTCAAAATTCTTTGATTATTATAAGTATCCCTACTTACCTACCTACTTACCTACTACGAGAGAGAGAAAGAGAGAGAGCTAAATCCTCCAAGCAAAAAACATAGCAAACACATAAACAAAACAAATTAAGACAATTAAACTTAATTCACACACCAGTATTTAAGAAAACTTATACATGTATACCTATCACTAGTTTAATGCCACGACCCCAACTCAGTATGATTTTAGTAAAACCGTCTTAATTCATATCTAAAAGTGAGCTTTAGTAAACATTGTTTGATATTAATTAGTTAAAATTTATGAAACCATTTCATCAGATAACTAATAATTAAGACAAACTTAAATTGCCTTTTCAAATTTGTAGATACAAGAAGAAAATAACATCATTTATTTTAATACAGACAAATCAGGTTAAAGCGGTGCTAGATCAGATCAAGTTTCTACTTCAATGGTGAATTCGGACTCATAATGTCACGTAAATAGATAAAATAGATTTATGAGACACTATTCAAATGATGCTTGCGTCTGATATCGCACGTAATTGGGGCTAACTTTACACAGAGTAATGCGACTACAGAGTAATATGACTCTGAAACGAGCTCTTCAATAAACGACACGAAGAATTGGATATCAGTTAGCCAAAATTAACAGAAAGTCGTTTTTCACGAAGGTTTTTTTTGCTCGTTGTATAACTTGACGTTGCCGTCCATGTAAACAGAGACCCACTCCTTCTTGAACTCCTTGGATTGTTATGGCAGAAGACATATAGAGAGATAGCATGAGCGAGGAGCGTCTGTAAGTACGGCATCATCAACGGCTGTAACCTGATTTTGATGAAAGTGACAAGAAGTGTCCATACTGAGGGGGAAAACAAGCTTCACAACTTCACAATAGGAATCCTATGCATGCTTGTGGATGAATTCACAATAGAAATAAATCCTCGAGCATACTACTTATAAGCTGTATAAAAAGCAAACCTTTTTTCATTTTGATTCTTGCACCGTCAGCTCCTATCAATACCAAGACCCTTATAGTATTCTTTACACATGCAGACTCGCCCCATACAAATTTGAGCGCCTTATTTACCTTATGTACTGAACAATTCAGAGAGCTCCGTCTGTAAATAATTAATGAAGATCCAATTGAAAATTCAACCCTATTCTCGACATATTTGTCTCGGAAGTATCCTTGGTACGTGCGACGCGAAAGGAATCTATGATGGAAACCCTACCGCAAGGGAATGAGGGAATGACTAATGAAATTCTCCGCAAACGGCACCCATTCTCTTAATGCGTTCTGTTGAGCCGCGAACGCACGATGGAGAAAAAATATAACAACAAATGACGGCGCGTTCCCCACTGACGGTCACGGAATGCTAACATATCATTGTGATGTGGCCTAAGCCCTTATTTGGAACATTTTCACTACTGGCTGTTAGAGCGTATCTGATGAATAGGATGTAACGAAAAGGAGTTGACACAAGCCGTCAATGCCAGCCTACCTACACTATCTCCCCTCACGCCCTGCCAGCCGAGTCTTTGCAGGAGAAGTGTGTATAAGCCAGCCAGCCAGCCAACTCTTGTTCAATGTCCAGTTCATATTCGATATCGAATAAACGAAGCCAAAGACGAAAAATAGGGTGTTTCCCTGAGGACCCACTAAGTATAACTAGACGTTTACATCTCGTAATGAAATGGTAAGTACCTCATTTCGTTTTTATTTTATAAATATAATAATAATTGTTTAAACATTCGTGCCTACAACTTACATTTTGAATCCCAGTTTTGTTTTTTTTTTTCTAAAGGATACGTTGAATATCCATTTATAGAAAGTCTAATTTGGGCACCCAGTGAATATTCAGCACAAAACCCCACCTACGAGCAAAAGGCGATCGTGCGTACAAATTTTCTGTTCCTCTACTTCTAAACTATTTAGACCTCTCCATTCAAATTCCACAAGGAGTTAACCTTTTAGTTTAGTCTATCTGCAGCTGGTGAAAATATGCTCTGTCTTGTAATATCGTTCTCATGGTTCTTTCGACAGATGTGACCTAACCAAATATTTGCCGGTTTTTGCTTTTCAGCCGCCAAAGTGAATTCTTTGTCTGACAAGCGTGTACTGTTGACACCCTTGTTTGCTGAAAAAATATTATTATAATAAGGAAGGGTGGCAGATACTATTAAGCCTGAAATCAGGAAGATGAATACAAGTCAGGAATCGGAAAATATGTAGCAGAGTATCATATTTTTATTTCACATTTGTTTAATTGTCACAACTCACACCATATGTTACGGTAGCCACATTATAAACTATTTTCCTTCTTTCTCTAGTGGCCGGTTTACGTGCGCATGTGATATAATGCGGTCTCCTTCTTCGTCGAGTTACGCCGGTAATTAATTATGTCTTTGTGAAATTACGTCTTTTCGTGTTGTTTTCAAAACTCCGATGAAGCTTGTTGACCTTGTAGTAAAACTGTCACGACTTTACAAGGCCATGATTAGATTTGACCGTGTTTTTTTTTCAGTGTCTAAGATTAATTTGACTACAATGAGGTTCCACAGGCAAAACTTTTCACAGATAGCGCCAGCGGCAGTCCGGATGAGGCAAAATCAAGTTTTCTTGTTAATCGTTGCTTAATTTATCTATCTGCTCTTGATGTGGGCGTTATCAATAATCTAGTCGAAGGAAAAATACTGGGTACTTACCTATTTACTGTGCCTTGTTTTAGATTCTACGCAGCTGTTGACGGCTAATAATAGATTTGTAGGTTAGATCGTTGTTTACAATTCATTAGCTTTAATTAGCAAGGAAAACTATGATTAACAGCCTTACCTAAAATAATCTCGATTCTCTTAGTCACTGCTTAAACTTCTCTGTCTTGTTCTTGCATGTTACACTTCACGTCAGAGAGAAGATGGCAGAGCATCTTAAGCAGTGACTAACGGTTGAGAAGTTTTTTTAAGTAAGGCCGTATGTATCCAACTAGAGAGCTAGATCCTCCAAGAAGGCAAAAGATTGCTGTACCAAAGAGTATTATGCAGATTCTCCCTGGTAATACGAATCTTTAAAATGTTTTCTGCAAAAACAAAATAAAAAACAACAAAATGTATGAGATTGACCGTTGACTATGGCTGCATCGCCGATGTGCCACCTAGCTAGAAACAAATTGCAGCCATTCATCAAAAACTTGAAATATTAAAATCCTTGACGCTGGCAAATGCCCTAATTATACGTCTAAATCCTCTTAAGAGGATTTTAGAGACTTTTGAGACTTTAGAGGAAAGACGAAGAAGTTGCGTGAGTTTTTTGTGCTCTTATTTTGAAGGAACCTATTGACAGACAAACGCTTTCATTATATATCCAGCCAGAGCTAGATCCTCCAAGGACAAAGGAATACAGAAGTAAGTATGCAGCCTTTTTATTAAAACTTTTCCTATTTTAATAGCCAGGCGTTAAAAAATAAAAATGTGCCACCGTTTCATTTTGCCGCGAATATCGAAGTGATATACAGGTTTGATTATCATACTCATCAACCTGGAGACGTCCACTGTTGAACAAAGGCCTCTCGTTAGACCACCACACTGTACAATAAGCTGGAAATGTCATCAATCGGTTGCCCGCGACTTTCACAATGTCAACGGTTCCCTATTGTAGTATAATCACCAAAAACAGGAATCGCAGGTAGGCCCCACCTACGCTGTGCTCCTGTTCGTGGTGATTTGATATTTTTATAATAATTATAATTATAAGCACTTCTATCCAGAACTCGTGTCAAGTTATTGATAAAAATGTATAGTATGTCCCTGAGATCAGTGTGCCTCCTGGCAAAGGCCTCCTCTAACAATTTTCACTGTTTCTGTCTCTAGCGACTCTTTCTTCTCTTCTCTTTCAGTTTGGACCCGCTCTGAGTTTGAGTTCGTCTTCCCATCTTATCATTTGTCTTCCCCTTTTCCTTTTGCCATTTTTACTCCACTTTTCTTGGGTACATGGGTTGGTTGATCAATTTACTTCATCATCATCATCAGCCCGGAGACGTCCACTGCTGAACGAAGGCCTCCCCCTTAGACCGCCACACTGTACGACATCCTGCCATTTGCATCCACCGGTTGCCCGCGACTTTTACAATGTCGTCGGTCCACCTAGTGGGAGGCCTTCCTACGCTGCGTCTTCCGGTTCGCGGTCGCCACTCAAGAACCTTTCTTCCCCATCGGCTGTCAGTTCTTCGACCGATGTGGCCTGCCCATTGCCACTTCAACTTGCAAACCTTGCGAGCTATGTCGGTAACTTTGGTTCTTTGGCGAATATCCTCGTTCCGGATTCTATCGCGCAAAGTAACTCCGAGCATAGCTCTCTCCATTGCCCGTTGCGTGACTCTGAGTTTCTCCAAAAGGCCAGCAGTTAAAGACCACGTTTCAGTTCCATATGTCAATTACTTAGTTACAAATAAATTGAACTTCATAATTTTGAAATAATATTTAGATACTTTGTAATTTTCTCTCAGTAATGAAAGCTTGAAACTTATAACATAGCTAAGTTCCTTTTCTCAAATTGCGTGTTCCTAAAGAATTAGTAGAACTGACAGTTACCTTTAGACATGAACAAAACGTGTTTTATGCAAACAAAGAGGCTCAAAAGCAAATTAGGCAATACCTTTCACTGTCAAAGCCTAGGCTAACTTCAGCCTAAGTCTGTCTAATTAAATATACACAAAATAATTCATGCAAATCTTCTCGGAGCAGGCTTTGTCAGTCCCTTGCCTTTGGTTGTTTACGGCCCTCCTCGCATCTTTATAATGTATGGACGACGTTTATACAGGGTTAGTCCGAATCAGTTAGCATCCTTTGAAGGGCATATTCTGTACATCAAAACAAACAACTTTTACTATGGGGCCAACATTGAAACATTGGAACATTGAAATCGCGAAAAAAATATCAGCTGTTCCATAAAAACAGTTCATTGGGCTTGGGCAAAATGTATGGAACAGCTGTTTTTTTGCGATATCATATTTGGCCCCATAGGAAAAGTTTTTGTTTTGATATACAGAAAAAACAGATAAAAGGATGCTAACTGATTAGGACTAACCCTGCATAAATTATGTAATGTAATATAATTACTTTAAATTTTTAAATTATTTATTGTCATAACTAATATATAGTATTTGCACAACTTAGCGCTAATTAGCATAATTTAAGCTAACAGCTTAGCTGTCTGTTCAACAGACTGTTGTTTTGAAGACGACAAGCGCCTTTTAAAACTGTGTGCTAAACAAGTTGTTAGAACTTTGATTATAGAGCTAGATCCTTCAGGTGTTACAATTTTATATGCTCATCAAAACATTAAGATGAGGGTCATTAGATAAACTTATTAGACAATTACATACTACTTGGCTATTTCATATGTTTCTACTGTAGAAGTACTGAAAACTTTGCGTAACAAATGTCATATACGTTTTACGCGGTGTTTTCAAGTTTGGTACAAAAAATTAAATGTGTAAGTAGCGGACTAGCGGACCTTGCCTGAAGTCGTACCCTGAAAATAAAAAAAATATTGCTCGGGATGATTTAAAGTGGTGAATTTTGGGAGCGGCCCGAATTTCTTCCGTACGCGGCAGACGTCGCGGGCGAACTCTAGTAAGATATAAATATTAGCGAAGAGCTTCGGACTTTCCCATAATTATTAACACAAAAGTACATTGCCGCACTAAAATATAATCTAGACCAGATTTACGGTTTCATTTTCAGGTATTTATACTTTTTTACTAGATCTATGGATTTATAGTATAATATGGGATATCTAGATATAGATCGATAGTTAAGATAGAGAATATAGTATTCAAATAAATAAAATATTATTAAATTATAATAGATAATTGGCTTGATTAAGTAAGTATAAACACAAAATCAGAGTTACATTGTAATAATTATAGTCTAATTAGAATTGGTATAATGTTCCATTTTAATTAAACAAATTAATGTTCTCATTACGATACTTAGCAGTTTACGGCAGTTGCCTACCCGTGCCCGTGTAAAAGCATTTACCCAATAAATTCAAAGGCAGGTTAATCAAGGCCAAATATGTTCGAAAGGTCGTTAAAATCTGAATATTTAAATAAGTTATCGATTATTCCGGTGCTTAAAATCGTTTAGGTTAAAAGTGCTTCCTAATGGTGTACAAATTGCAGGATTATAATGTTTGCTAAGGTTTTGATCTTGACGTTTGTCGATTAGTTGTCTCGTATACTAGAAACGCAAATGTAATACATATTCTTTTCACATTTATTTGGTAATAGAAAGAGGATTTCCTTCACGTTTGTTTATACCTAAAGGCTTAGGACATTTCCCACATGCAGGTGGCCTGGTGGTACAAATTTCCCCAACTACGTTGTACGAACTAGGCCAAAATGTCACATGCATTTAGAGAAAATATTGCAATATAAAAGACTAGTTTTATAAGTAGGTAGGGGGGTGTAGGGGTTGTGGTTTGGTAGTATTGTTAACTGTATACCTTATAGCAAAAGGAATACAAATATACAAAAAAAAAAAAACATTATAGAAAACTATGATTAATATTAAAAACACCTATTTATGATACTAGTGCGGTAAGTTTGTTTTTACAAACGAGAGGGCTTACCATAGTCACGAGTTTGTATAAACCAATACCGCACGAGTGCCATACAACGTTATACAACACATTTGCGAGAAAACAGATAACAGAAGTACTTACAACAGATAAAGAGCCAAATTTTATTATTTTGTTTGTATTAAATAGGACGGAAAGTCGCAACTTAATTCCTACTTGACACTGGCAAATGCTCAAAGTGCGATGCACAATCATCCTAGGAGGAAAGAAAAAAAAAACTTCTTTCTAAAGTTGGTCTTCGTTAAGACGCTTGTAATTATGAGTCTTTTCGTGTTGTTTCCAAAACTCCGAAGAACCTTATAGTAAAGTTGCCACGACTTTACTAGGGCATGACTGGACTTGACTGTGACTTACTAAGTGTGACATCACTTTGACTGTGACTTAGACTCATTCGGCTTGAAAATTATCAAAAACTTGATACAAACAAATACTTGACACTGGCAAATCCACAAATTGCGACGCCATAATCCACGTAGGAGGAAAGATGAAATGGCGCTAATTAACAAATGGCGCTACGTGCGCGTGGTGAAAATTTGAAACAAAAAGAAAATAGTTATGAGAATTTCTTTCGTCTATTTAGTATTAAAGTAAGACAAACGTATTGAGCAAAAGCGCTTCCAAGGAGGTTCGATCATTCAGCTTATTTATTCTCGTAATGTACACATTACTCTTTGGTGAAGTTCTTAAATGATTATTATGGAAATAAAAAAAATACCGTAAAGTTTAAGCACGGCGCTATACAAGGGAGTGTGCGGTAAAATAGGTACTCAACTGAGAGTACTTATTTTTCATCACACTTGCTCGTAAAGTAGATCTTATTACATCGCTTTTAGGCTCATAATCCAAGCTATTACACACGCGCGCTTTTTACTTTACATTACGGCACTTGTACTATAATAGGTATAACCCGGTAAAGTCAAGTTTGTACGTGACTGCAATTAGACGTACGTGTACGTAGCACTCTTAATATAGCCGGGTAATACTTACAGTTTTTTTGTAATACCAACAAAGAGTTCTTATGCCGCTGAAGTACATGTCAACCTGCGCGCGCATTACTGATTTTGCCGCCATTTTCCGCAAATTTTTGTTGACGTTTTCGCTGTGTGGTTGATTATTATCATAAAAAAATAGATTTTTCCTCGCAAGTGTGACGAAAACAGTCGTATGGAACTCTTGTGCTATTAGTCATTACGCTCTCGGCTTCCTTATCGCGCTCGCCTGCGGCTCGCGCGCATAATATCGCCTCTAGTGTAATGACCAACATAGCACACTCGTATCATAATGTACTATTACCGCACCCTCCGTTGTATGATGCGTAATGTTCAACTTTCGAACGATACGTATACAGGCTTCGTAAATGCATTTTTTGAGCAAATGTGTTGTAAAATACCTTTTTAATTAGAATACCACTTTGATAACACGAAAAACATAATTTGAATCAGTAAAAGATAGGCACTAAAATTGTTCAGCGTTCAATCAGGTTTTAAGTAGCCTATTTATAATATTCACATACATTATAAACGGAATCAAAGGAAATACTTTGTGAAAATGATCAAAACCTTGTATTTAACCCTCGGTATGTCGTGTTATGGCAATACACAGCTCTTCAAGTATTTCTGGTTTATTTCGACGTAAACTTGGATGTAAAATATATGGAAGGCATCAGTGGTTTATCAGATACAGTCCTGTATTTTTCGGTACTTTTATGGTACTTACAGTTTCGTAGTTTGATTTTCGAGGCTGTGTGGCCGCTTCATTATAACTATGGACATCTTTTTGTCACAAATTGATAAGAAAAAGTAAACTTTGATACCGTGTAATAGGTTAATTTAGGCTATAAAAAGAGAACAGATATTATAGGTACTTAGGTACTATCTTAGTTTTATTTTGAATGTTTTAACTGTAACAGTTGACATAATTTATTATCACTTGGTTTTAAGCAACTCGTGGTCAGAATTCCCGCCTAGATTGAAGATTGAACGTAACTTGTATTTTTTTTGTTTTTATCTTTATTTAACATGTTTTTTCGTACAGCGAAAATGCCGCAAAAGTTGAAATTTTCGCTTGTAAATATTCTGTATCCCTTTTGTTGTAATAAAATATTAGATCAGATCTGAACTGCTTACTTACCCATAGTTATCGCAATAAGTAGCTATGAAGCCGAATTATAGCTAAAGATTTTCCAAATAGTCTAAATCCTATAATTCGCGTGTCCTGTATGTAGGAACCTGGATATGTCCTAAACCTGCATCCAGAACCACCGGAAGACGGGCACCAGCATCCTCTCAGTTAACGGGGGAGAGCATTCTGCGATTCCCAAGCGCCTGCCAAGCGTGGGGATTCTGGCGACCTCCAGATTGTTGGGGGATGGCCTCCATCCAGCAGTGAACGTCTTCATGCTGAAGATGATGAATACTGCGCGATGGCATTCGCGCAGTGAATTATCGCAATGTTGCTACATCTGAAGTTCCAGCATAAGATCGGGATGATGGAAGATAACACGTCTGCTTCTCTAGTTAGTCTGCCTAGCGATAAAGTTTCAACTAGTTTGAACGAAGAAAAGTTTCAAGCATACCCATAGGTAGGTACTTTAAAATACAAATCATCAGCAGGTGAGGAATTTGCACTTAGTAAACGATACATAACAGTGTAGTTTAACCGCACCGTATCGTAAATCGTAAGACTTAAAGGATTAAGTGAAGTGGGCTCGACTGATCTCTGGAAGATCCGATAACCTTTACGGTAGTTGAGATCGCGTTTAGGAAAGCTTGGGGTTGTCCCTTGCCTTGAAGTGTCGGTCTCAACGAACTGGCAATTTTGGCTAAACAAAAAGTAACTTTATAAAGCTCGTTTATAAGACCTTATCTTTGAGTTACAAGTATTCGAGGTCATGGCAAATGTGTTTTTTTATTTTTTTATTAATGATATTGAGTGGGAGACGTGCGTGACGTTCGCCTGGTGGTAAGCGTCCCGCTTAGCTTGAAAATCAGCAGTGCCAAAATTGAGAACTTGCGAACAAAATCCTGCGCCGCACTACACTGTGCTCGTCACCCTGAGATATTAGAAGTGAAATCTCTTCATGCTCAGTAATTCCTCTAGTTTTTATTTATTTATTTTTTATTACTATTAAGTGTCAAGACGAGCAAGACGTTCGCCTGGTGGTTAGCGTCACGCCTGCCACTAATAGTAGCAGTGCCAGAGTAGTGAACTTGCGAACACAATCCTGCGCCGCACTGCACTGACCTCGTCACCCTGAGATATTAGATGTTAAATCTCTCAGTCACCCATTCATACCCAGTAATTTCTCTGGTAACATTGCCCTTCGAACCGGAACAAAGTAATGCTTGCACGATACTGCTTGGCGATTGAATAACTGGCAAAGGTGTGGTACTTCCCCAGGCGGACTCTGCAGTAGAGTCCTACCACTACAAAATTGCTATTGCTCGTAAAGTCTTATAAAGACATTTGACCACAAAGTGGTATGTATAGTCGAAAATGGAGGACATACGTAGCCTAGAATGCATACTGGCTGGCTGGCTGGTATGAAGCTGCTAGAAGACGTTCTTTAAGTGGTAATGAACAATATAAACAACTGTTTCCTTAGTAATAACTAGAACATATAAATAATATACCAGTTGGTCACTTCTTACTTAATAGCTCTGCACCAAGAAAGAGGATAATCTGTTTGTAAGCAAGTAGCATCATTTTATTTAGCCCATTATTAACCAGCAGTTAATTTATTTCAACGTATTTACTTGGTGCCCCATAAAAAAAAACAAAACAAACGTATACAAAAATGTAAAAAAACCAATTTGAAAATAAAAATATAATTAACACATTCATTGAAAGACATACAAATTAATGGCAAAAAAAAGAATGTTCTCTTACTCTTTTTGTTTCACTATATTTACGTACTTGACATATCTGCTTCTGCTCGTTATAATATAGCTATAGGTACATACTATTGGCGGACGAACAAAATGTTTCCTGAGTAAATAGGCTTTAATGAGCAAAATGTCCATGATCCCAGATAAATATTGTCAAGAACCCCTTCCAGAAGGTGCACGTATCCATAGCAAGGAGATCTACCCGGCAGTACGTGTAATGAAATACCTCGGGCAGAAAGGAATGTCAAATGAGAGCAAACCAAAGGGCCCGGGGCTCTTTCAAATATTCGTGTTTATTCTGCTAAATAAACTTGCACATCGGCTAGTGTTTATGCAAATGTAATGGGAATTCACGTACAGGAAGATGAGTTAATATTATACCATGAGTTATGAAGCGTTGAAGCAAGGGAAACGGATGTTTTATGGGAGGTTTTATTAATCATCATCATTAGCCTGGAGACGTCCACTGCTGAACGAAGGCCTCCCCCTTAGACCGCCACACTGTACGACAACCTGGCATTTGCATCCACCGGTTGCCTGCGACTTTTATTACATCAACAGCCGGAAGACGTTGGACGAATGCCTCTTCCTTAAAGGGAAGTACCCCCACGCTTGGCAGGCGGCTTGGGGATCGCAGAATGGTTACCACCGTTAATTGAGAGGACGCTGCTGCCCGTCCTCCGGTGGTTCTGGATGCAGTTTTAGGACATACCCAGGTCCAAACTTTTACCCAGCCAGCTTTTAACCAGAATTATTATATATGTATAATTGAGAATTATGTATAGCGGGTAAATTATTACAACGTGCTTTTAAAAGTGACTTACTAGTTATTTACGCTCTAACTTATAGTAGGGTTAAATGTTTTGATACGAACAGCTAAGGAGTGGAATACTCTTCCTGCTTCGATGCTCCTTGCTCAACCTGGACAAGAGTGCATCGCATAGGCAAGCATTCTCCATATTTAACGGCAGCTTTACTAATGCTAGACCGTTCTTCTACACCTAACTAATGTTTATAAACCAACACAACACGATGAGTAGAGGCAACACGACGCCAATGTTTATGGTGTTGCAGGATTTCTATTAAGTGGCTGAGACCTCTTACCATCAGGGTGTCCACTTGTATATTTGCCTGATCTTATAAAAATAAGAAAATAGATCCGTGATATTAATGAAATCAGTCTACAAATCAGTGTTTGAATGTATATAAAAATCGAGGAATTCAGAAAAATATAATTCAAAGTTCACTTTACATTGACGAAGGCCTCTCCGTTAAAGGGAGGTGTTGCCATAATCCCCACGCTTGACAGGCGGCTTGGGGATCGCAGAATAGTTACCACCGTTAACTGAGAGGACGCTCCTCCGGTGGTTCTGGATGCAGTTTTAGGACATACCCAGGTCCTCACTATGTTTACTTCACCGAAAAGCCATTGGCACGAAAGTTCGAACATAAACTCCATAGATATTGTTTATACGGCCCGGGATTCAACGCGCTACTTCACGATTTCAAGTCGAGTTGTTTGTCTACCACGGCTTGATTATACAGCAAATCCGTGATATTTAAGTTAGAATTATAAAGTACAACAAACTTGTTTATTTACAAAAGATAGTCAGTTGGTACTTACCGAATTATTTCTTAGACAAATTTTTCAGTTATTATTTGATCCTTTCTGTTGCCAGCACCGATATTATTCTCATTCCTACAGATCTTTAAAAGCTGATTGAGTTATTATTTGAATTCATGCAGATTTGTATAGTCTATAATAAAAATCAAATAAATAAACCCATCAGTACAAATTGAAATAAGGCTTTCAATCGCAGGCTCAAGCCACAACCCGAAACGACTTATCGAATAACTTCCGAGAATTCTAACAAAACGAGCCGTGCTACAGGAAGTCAGGTAATCCATGTTAGGCTCAAAATATACCAGACTAATATTTATTACTAGAGGTCGCCCGCGAGAAATTCGGCCCGCTCCCAAACTCACCACGTTTTTTACCCCTCCCCCCAAACCCCCCCGCTAAGGGAGGGAAACGTTTGTATGAAAGCCCTTTGTTTTTGGACTTTTAGTCAAGAAAATTTGTATTTGTATAGTTCATTTAAAATAAGAAATGCTGTTTTTTTGACAGGAACGATTTAAGGGGGGGAAATTGGGGGTGGAATCTTGTATGGAAAGTTCTTTGTTTTTGAAGTTATAGTGATGAAAATTGATATTTTTATATATTATGTATTTAGGGAGCAGGCCGAATTTTTTCCGTACGCGGACGAAGTCGCTGGCGACCTCTAGTAATTTTATATTCTCTTCATAAATGTTGAAATGCGCAAGAGAGATAGAGGCGCGTGGTCACGGCTGTAGTGCGTACTTATGCTATGAAAGTTATATCCATGTAACGCCCTAACACGGCCCAAATATTGACTGTGAATAATTGATACACAAAAGCCAATCATGAAATATTGATCGACGTTTGTGATTCCACCCATCTCACCTTTGGTACAACACAACACATCAACATAGTGAAATATTGTGAACTAATGTGCCACGAGACTGAAGGTACTATTTGGTGTATCATTACTAGGTATTATGGGCCTTACTTTAAAACATTGCACGTTGGTAAGCTTTATTTAACTTTAATCGGAGTTTTTAAGGCTTATAATTTTATTATAATGTTAGATAGCCTTAAGAAAGAAAATTAACGGGGCCAAAAAAATTACTAACTTTACAATTTATGTAATTAGCAAGCCGTTCTTTTTTCTGGCTTAGATATTTGACCTTTTTTATGTATAATAGAGTTATGTTAAGCTCACCGCCGCCTATGGACACCTGCAATATTAGAAACATTGTCGATGCGTTGCCAACCCAGAGAGATGTGAGTAGATGCCTTTTTTAAAACGCTCCATATTGTAATTCCTCGGAAAGACCTTCGCGGGGAGGACATTCTACATTTTGCAAGTGCGCGGAAGAAATGAGCGAATGGTGTGGGATTTCCAGATTTGCAAAATGTGGGGGCCATCCCGCCATCGTCTCAAAATGCCTTTGAGACGATGGCGGGATGTGCGTTAGTGGAACTCCGATGCGGGAATGATGTCAAAGAGCTCGTCAGAGCATTCCCCAAAAAACAAGCAGTAGAAGATGCAGAAGGAACCCACGTCCCTACGGAGGCTGAGTGGGTCCAGCTTGTTGGTGAGCTTGGGATCATCAACAATTCTAGTAGCTCGTCGCTGTACGGAGTCAAGAGGCTGACGCTGGTATTTCGGCGCGACATTCCAGAGATGGGAGCAATACTCCATGTCGGCCGCACTTGTGCTTTGTAAAGCAGAAGCCGCTGACCCGGCGTGAAGTATCGCTACGATCTGTTAAGCACACCAAGCTTCTTTGAGGCGAGTTTCGCCTTAGCCTCTAAGTGACCCCGAAACTGGACTTCACCAGAAATGCTAGCACCCAGGATCTCCAAGCTGTTAGAGATCTTGATCGGGATGCCCTGAAACCGCGGAGCGGCAACAAACGGAGTTTTCTTCGCAGAGAACGCGCAAACTTGTGTCTTGGTAGGGTTAAATCTTACAAGATTTAGATCACCCCACTCCGAGATTCTCTCTCGAAGTTCTCGATGCAAGACACAAGTCTCTGTTTTCCTCCACCTCCAAGATTTTATCACATATTGTTATTTTTTTTAATAAAACAACGTATTTTTAGTAGCTAGTTGCCTTGCTACATGTAAGTAAAGCTAATATATTAGCACAGCAACGCTCTCAAATCCTGCACAAACTACGTCTTACTGTCACTATTTTTAAGTTTTCGTACCAAGATTGTAAAAAAACTGGTGTAGGACTCTATTGCAGAGTCCGCCTGGGGAAAAACCACAGCTTTGCCACTTATTCTACCGCCAAGCAGTAGTGTGCATTACTGTATCTTGGTTTGAAGGGTAATTTTACCAGATAAAACAACTGAGCATGAACATCTAATATATCAGGGTGACGAGAGCAGTGCAGTGCGGCGCAGGATTTTGTTTGCAAGTTCACAATTTTGGCACTGCTACTTTTACGGGCCATGATGCTTACCAGGCAAACGTCTCTGAGTGTTTTATATACAAAAACCACATTTTGATATCAAAATACTAAAAATACGCTCTTAAAAAAGAAATACAACCGACTTTAACTTCGAATACTTGGATGATATCTTCATATTTTCTAGTAATTTTGATTTAAAAACCAAACTACTTTGCTGAATTCGATAATATTTAAAAAAGATAACCTCTGAAATATTACATACCAAACAAAAAAATAATCATCAAAATCAGTTCATAATTAGCGGAGTAATCGTGTAACATACATAAAAAAACATACAGTCGAATTGAGAACCTCCTTTTTTGAAGTCGGTTGAAAATATCACAGATGGCTAAGTTTTTGCTTTGATTTTTCGTTTTCTTGCCACAAATGTGTTCTATTGACTGCTCGATCGGTGAGGTTTGACCCTAACTTTTGATCGACGGCGTGTATCCGATTTCCTGGTAAAATCTAATCACTTTATGAGATTGAAGTAAGTATTAATTTGACAAGAAGATTTTTTGCAGAGATTAGTGAGTGGGTATTCGTTTGTAGTCTGAACCTATGTCTTAAAACTACATCCAGAACCACCGGAAGACGGGCAGCAGTGTCTTCTCGGTTTACGGTGGTACCAGTAAGCACTCTGCAATCCCCAAACCGCCTTGCAAGCGTGGGGATTATGGCAACCCTTCCCTAGTAAGAGGGAGGCCTTCGACCAGCGGTGGACGTCTTCTGGCTGATGATTATTATTTGGTAAAAGTTGATTAAAGGCGTAGGAAGTAACACGTAATAGTAATCTAGAGAAATTATAAGGCTTGGTCCACGCTAAATTACATCACTAATGAACAGATAAGTACAACCAATACAAAATCACACGCTTACTTTCGTTTTTATCTTTGTCCGACCCGAATCCTCCTGGAACCCGAAAATTATCTTGCGATCCCTAAATTATCTTCACCACCACTGGACCGATTTAGGTTAGACTTGAATTTAACAACTGTTTACAACATTTTATAAAGATAGATAAAAATAGGTAGCACTAATATATGTGATTGATTCAGGCGTTACTTTGCGGAAGTCCATTGTTTCCAAAATTTGTTCTAATTTCTAGTGTTTTTCCGCTGTAATATCGTTTCGAGTACTTATAGGATGAAGGGACACACTAAAATCTACTGTAACTATCAACTTTAATTGAAATTGAACCTAACCTGAAACAAAAATTTTATTAAACCTGAAACAAAATGTCAATTAAACCTGAAAGCAATTTATTAATAAATTCTGAAAACAAATAATGATACACAGCAACAACAACACAATACAAACAACAATGATACAACAAAACAACACAAACAACAACAACAACAAACAATCAATCAAAACAACACAATGATACAGCGGAAAAACACTAGAAATTAAAACAAATTTTGGAGGTAGCACTAAATTGGGGGGTTTTCTGGGAAAGATAGTAGGTACTAAGAGTATAAGGGAAGGATAATCATCATTGTGAACAACTTTTATGTTCCACTAATGAGCTATAATCCTACAGAAACACAAACAGGCTGATAAAATGTCCGAGATAAAAGCCTTCGCACGCGTCTTCTTGCGTAGTCATTGCGCGACGTGGGCGCGACGTGACGAGAACTACGATGGCATTTATTTTCTTAGTTATTGGCATCGCACGTTGTGCATTATGCCAGTGTCAAGTTTATGAATTTTAAAGTTTTTTAATTAAAATCAAGTCAAATACCTATGTCATGAAATCACAGTCAGTCACACGAAATTAGTCATAGTCGAGTCCAAGTCATGCCCTAGTAAAGTTGTGGCGACTTTACTATGAGCTTCTACGGAGTTTTGAAAACAACACGAAAAGACATGTTTCACCACATTGTATCACTTGCCTACACTCGTGCATTTAATTCAATACTCAATGATTAGAACACCACCATTTTTTCATTAATTCAAACACAAGTTTAAGAAAATAATAGAATGCTACGACATGATTTTTCCGTGTTCACGCCAAAACTCCTACGTGCAGCGATATAACATGTGTTATTACTAACTATATACATTGATATAGCTAGCGGCACGTATCTTTAGCGCTGAGCGAGGGGTACCTCTCTTTCACTCACCCCACCCTTACCCTATGCGAGAAAGAGAGTCACCGCTCGCTCAGCGCTAAAGATACGTGCCGCTAGTTATACATGACGATATATATGACGCCGTTCGGACGATTTTTAAATCGTATTATTTAGAGATTGTGTCTATGTAGGGTTATAGCTCGATGTATTCCACTCAACCGTTTAGCTCGATGACGACACGAATGTCGATGGTGCAGTCCCGACCAAGGAGTACAGCAAAGGTTTTATAGGTATGCACTAGTACCTTACTTCTCAGTTCGCCAAATCTGCTATGGGACCGGATGTTTCCCTCTTTATGAGTGGTCGCACATTGATTCAGGCATACACCCGTATGGGTGTATACCCGACAGGCGCCGGACCGACCGAAACACACTACGCAGAATTAACTGGTGCGAGCGAGACGGGCGTCTCGAGAAATTTCTTACGGTGTCCGGGACCTAGTACAAAATGTATGCACGGAGCGCCTTCGGGAGAAACCGAACGGTTTTTTTCTTACGGTTTTTCTCGTCGTATGCGCTATCTCTCGTTGGTCTGACGTGTTCGTCTTAGCAAGTCAACAATTTGTAATGTGAGTCTTGAGAGAGTTTTGTCCTGAAGCAGACATCTAAAGCAATGGTATACACAAAAGTTTAAGTCAGAGTCTAGATAGTGATTTAGATTAGAGATGCTATCTCAATTTTGCTAGAACTCGGAGAAGGGTTTCTCATTATCTTACCATGATAATAAAGGTACGAATGGCGTGGGCGAAAGGTGGTCCAAAACAAGAAAATCTTATGAAATGTATAATACATGCTTGAAGAATGAATGTCGTCAACTTTATACTACAAGTTTTAGGGAGAATAGAGAGTACAGATACTGAGTGCATGGAAAGGAAAGAAAAGGAAACAAAGAAAATATAATTTATTTCATGGCTTTAAATGAGTTTGGATGAGTCACTGTATACTATAATATGAAACCCAAAATGCCGGTTATTATTTATTCTCAACTTGCTTGCTTGCTGGCTTGTTTCAACGCAAAGCTTAAATATTTCCATGCCACCAGCATACAGATCATGCTGCCATCTGGGCTGACTATCTGAATGACTGGCTGGCTGCTTGAGTTTCATCGGCATAGGTGTAGAATCTGTACTATAGATAATCTATCTGTTTTTTACATAGTAGAAAGACGACTTGTGTCATATCGCCCTTGGTAGACTGGTAGTAGGTCAAATAGTAATTATAATTTTGCACATAACACATATTTTGTTTAAGTGAGCCTGTTAATAGCCCACTACTGGACGTAGGCCTAACTTCGAAAGGTGATCGGACCATATCTACTACGCTGCTGGCCCAATTGCGGGGATTCATATAAGCCATTGAATTTCTTCTCCTGACTTATGTAGTTTTCCTTAGGTTTTCCTTTACCAAAAAGCCAATGGTATATTGGAACAAAAACAAACTCCATAAACCTCATTGGTATGGGCCCTTTGATTTGAACCCACACCTCACATGTCTAGCAGCTTATAAACAAACTTATACAAGATATTATATCACACAACATCATCCAGATCAGCCAGAAGACGTCTACTTCTGGACGAAGGCCCTCAACAAGAAAAAGGGGGGTTACCATGGGTAGATATTAAATAAATTTACATAAATCCAAAAAATATATTCTAGTTTTACTTTTGACCACGTACCTCACAAGCCGAGTCGAACTGTAAATGCTTTTTTGTATCACAAAATGCCGCTTGACGGATAAAAGCCTTGAGCTTGTAAACTCAGGTATTTTATTACGTGAAGGAATGAGAATCCGAGCGGCATTGCAATCCCAGGCCCGTGACTTGTCTGGTCAGTGTTCCGGTAAATTGAAAGTGAGGTTGATCGAGTTACTTGAACTTGATAGGCTCAAGAATTTTGATCCACTGGCATTGGACCAAGAAAAGTACGTGAAACATTTGAGACGTTTACAAGCAGCTATTTTATATCAAATAAAGCGTTTACTTATTGACATAACAACTACTTACACTCCGTTGCATTTTTTTGCCGGAAGGAAAATGTTAGGGAGTGGTGTGAAGAGATACGGAAGCGATACACAGAAGTAATTATGTCGTGCTGTTAAATATAACACTCGTACAAGCGCTCAAGTGCTTGAAATATTTTTGATTTGCGTGTGTCAATATTTTCTGAATTAGTTTTTTTTTTCCAACCCGTTCTTTTATAAATGTTACTCTATAAAATATGCACTAATAAATTAAAAGTGACTGTGAGTATTAGTGGGTTTAACAATCTTGAAACGTAAAATGAAAAAAAAAATATATATGCCATTAGATTCTATTTCATGTGTTTCCTCACGGTAAAAAATATAAATAGCAAAGCAAAAACCATACATATTTTCGCTAAACCAAAACTGAACTTAGGAATAGGGTTTACGTGCCTGTGGGGTTAAAGTGGCTACTTGAGCCCCGCTACGCGGAGCGAAAGAAACCACTCCCTCCCCGCAGCGGCACATAAAACCGTATACACACCACGGGAGCAAGTAAAGAAGCCTCAGATCTCATGTTTGTCACCCTCGGCTTCGCCCTCGGGAGGCAATATTATATGCATCAGATCTGAGACATTCTTTACTTTTGGTCCATATTAGGTGAGTAATCTACTATTTATGGTATTTTTAAATTTTATCACTAACCATCACTGTGCTATAGAAGAGATTGAAGAGTAATATTTCCAGTATAATTCTCAGGGCGAATAGTACAGTGCATTGTTTAGCAAGGTATCATCGTTAATCGCAGTGTATTTTTCGCAGTAGAATTGCCAACTAGAATTTAATGTGAATAACCTGTTTCTATTTTCATTTTTTTACGGTCTACACCAATGATATTATATGTATTTATCTCTATGGTCTACACCGAATAATACAACTTTTTGTGATAGACTACTGGATTTATATATATGTTTTTTCTATAGTTACCTATATATAAAAAACACACTAAATAGGAAACCCGTATTTTTACACCACGCAAAAAGGCAAAATTGTTCTTAAAGGAAAAATATAAACATGATGGAAACATGTTATTAATTAGTTTCAATTGTAGCTATCTTTAAAATCAATTAAAAATAATTATTACTACCTCGCTTCATAAGTTGTGAGGTTAAGGAACTAAGTATTTAAGGTTGAATAGTTCCCAGTTAAGTAGGTAAGATATAGATAGACAATAAGTTTGATTGGAGCAAAGAACTGAGTTCCAGGTTCAAGCCGGTTCAAGGCACCGACACAATATGGGTGTCAAACCGCGTTTCTAACAAGAACCGTACGAACTGTATAAAAGTGATCATTAATCAACGTCTACGCGATTCATACACAGTCTTCACACAACCAATATCCCGTATATATAATTAATGGTCGCATTGATTTATTATGAAAATAAATGTATCGGGATAAACCGTATTGGAACAAGCCTGTAAGGCAGTGTCTGAGCTTGCTCGTTAGGCTTATTTGACTCACGCACACAAATGAATTATTTTACGGTGTACAATTGTTCATGTACCTGTGTTAGATATGTATTTAGTTTTATTTCTATTCGACTGCAAAGCGAAATACTAATGGTTGTATTGGGTTTTTATATAACACTACGCAGACTTTGAAATGCAAGGTGTCTTTACTATTATAACTAACAGACCTTTGGATTCTGCTGACTCAGATTTATGGGAGCAGAACAGACGAAATAAATATTCTCTCTTACTTTCTCGTTGTTATATTACACTTATATTGATCTAACTAATGTTTTTGATATGCACTAAGGGATATTTTTTATGGTACTTACCATAGACATGTTTTCTCCACACTTTCTTTGATCGATGCTACAAGATATACACAGCTAGGGAGAGGTTATGTTGTTGTTATTGACATATGTTGAACGATTTTTGTAAATTCACGTAATAAAATCAGGTGTTCCATACACTCTATTACAAGGACAATTAACATTTTGTATGCACAAGCTGATATTTTTTTCGTGAATTTTCAAAAGTCTTAGAACAAAAGTTGTTTTATATCTTGTATACAATATGGTCACGACCGCTCCCTGGTCTATTAAATAGCACCGTGTACTTATAGCTTCTAAATGTATTTCAGTCATGATTTTCGTGCTCTCTTTATGTCAGTAAAATAATTATGTTTGTATCTTAGGTACTGCGAATAACTCTGAATTATAGACATGCCTTTCATTGTTACCCTGTTATTTATTGTGATGGCCTTCGCATAGCTGCCGACTGTTTGTATTCCGTATGAGGCGCGAATATATCGCCTCTACTCGTGTGACTTGACTAAGACTTTGTTTCTATATGCCCGTAATATCTATAGTTATAAGGACGGGGCGTTATTAAATAAACATGCAAATGCGTGACGTGAAGAAATGTATGATGTTTTAAATTCAACCAAACCTGTTCGATTCTAGGACATGGATTTTATAGATTTAAATAAACGATAAATGACTTACTTGACTTTATTTTAAATAATATCTCTACAGCAGTGATAGTAGCATAGATTAAGTATACAGGCACTTGTATACTTAATCTATGGAAGTACTAATCCAAAATAAGGTCATTGTACTCATCATGGTAAAAAGCTTTTGCTACCTTTTACTACGGGATCAATTTTGAAATCGTACAAAAAAAACAATTACTACAAAAAAAAAATTGGTACACCTGGTTTTAGTTTTTACGATTTCAAGGTTGGTCACATACGAGTAATAGTTGTGTATCAGGATGAGTACAATGAATTTATTTCATTCGTCGTTACCCGTAATAGTACTACTTGTATCTATAGGTAATTTATTACATTCGGGACATAAAGACGAATGTAACATCTTATAGCGATATCTAATAAACATTATGTACAATACATCCAAAACTGTTTACCTTTCCTGCATATAGTCGGGTAAAAATGCAATACGTCTACCACGTCGAAATAAAGTTGTTTTGTGGGGCTTTAGCATTACCATAAAGTTGCGCTACGTTTAGTCGTCTCGTAGTACTTTGTAGCGTAGCAGCGTAGCAAATCTTCGTAGCTCGTACACTCAGAATTTCAAACCGACTTCATGTATAAAATTTTTTTTACGTGTGCCATATACTCTGACGTTTATTAACCGAATGGTCCTTTTTATGAAGTAGAAGACGCTCTTGAGGTAGTCGTTTCTTAATTTTAGTTCAGTATTTATTTAAATAGAGTTACACCAATATGAATAATTGTATATACCTAATGATCAGTTTATACTTAACGAGTAAGTTGTGTACTAACTATTACTACGCTTTAAATGTTAACATAAACACTTATCATTTTACATTATCATTTTCAAGCAGTTATTTAGTTAAATAGTGAAGTTTTGTCTTTTAAAGATTACTACCTAGCCATTACTCACTACATTTGATCTAATAACTACAAGGGTGTATGAGAAAGTTAGGCCTTTACTTGATAAAAATCTGTACTATTAGAGATATAATTAAGTTAACTACTTGATAAGGTGTCAAAATACACGCCAGTATAGTCAAATTAGTTATAAAGTCACACATTAAATAAGCCATCGTTTTATGTCGTGTCTCACTTTGCCGGCCATTATTTACGCTTTTATCTCAAAGTACTTGCACATTCGACCACTAAAGTTTACAACTTCGAAACGACATCTTTATAGCCGTGTTGTAGTCGAGCTATTTCCCGACTGTAGTGTTCAACACAAGTATTCTCTTACAGCTTATAGAGCTACAAGACTAGTTTATGGTTGTTGAAAGGTGACACACATATGAAAAGACAGTAATCAACAAAACTGGCTTGGTTTGGACATATTTGTAACCACCGACGCAAACAGAGATGTCTTATAAGTTTAAAGGTATGATTCCGTCACAAGCAGAAGCGACAGGTGACAGCCACGAGCGACACTACTGGTTCATATTACACATAATAATTATGTATAGAATAACACACACTTGTCGCCGGTGACGGAAGTTTATCTGTAGGGACCACGGAACTACTCCAGGACGGGGGGGGGGGGGGACGTTTGCCCCCCCCCCCCCCTGCCGCCCACTTCCGCAGCCACTGTTTATCTGCATCGTCCCCAAATGGGTGAACCGATTTTGGTTTCGTATTTTTTTAGAAAGGTGTCTTGATCGAGAGTTTTCTTAAATGCAACTCAAGCGAGTACAAAAATATTTTATGTAATATATGACGGAGGAAGATCCTTTCGCCATCATCATCAGCACTCATCGTTGATCCTCTTAGCAGTGGGCGTCGTCGGTGGGTAGTGTCGGATGAAGAAAACAAGCTCGTACAATCAATCAAATTATAATCTTCACAGGCACAGTACAGTAATCAGGTAGGCACAAATAAGTTGTAGGTAGGTACGTATCACAGAACGCACGATGGTTCAGAGTCCACCGCACGCGCCGCTCGCCAATGGGAAAGTGAAGTCACCGATCGACGGCGCGCACGTCACCGACTCCATCGATTGCCATCAGGTGGCGCTGGCGTCCCGGATACGACTCGATTGCGACATATATATTATCTATGGTGTAATATTTTGAATCGTTCGAGTGCATTTACACAGGAGAAATTTATCAAAACCGGTGCTATTTTTGCTTTTCTATCATGCGTACAATTTAGAAAATCAAGTTCCATGCAAGCGAAATAACGCTGTTCTAGCTAATTGCCACGTCACTACCTACATACTAGTACAAGCCAAGTCCTGGGTAGACTATAAATATTATTTTCAGATTATTCTGATAATTATTTGATATAACTCAAGCAAGGCCAAAACAAATTATTTATTTAGTAGACACGCATCGATCTGTTATCATCTTCGAGCATATATTATGCCATTGGAGGTGGCAAGGCAAGGAACTCCTCAGCCAAAAGATATATGATCAGTGATCATAATGTGGTAAATTTTGAAGGCTTTAGTTGACAGTTCTAAACTAATTAAAATATTGCTGTCACTTTTTTACTAGGCATGTTAGCTAAGGACAGCAATACTTTAGTTAGTTTAGTTCTGACAGCTTAAACCTTCAAAATCGACCACAATACCGGGTGTTAGTTTGAACACCGTTATCCTTCTAGGATATCATTGTACTCATCATTATGAACAACTTTTACTATCGGGCCAACCAATAAATCACGAAAAAAACAGCTGCTCCATACATTTTGTCCAAGATCGATGAACCTTTTTGTATGGAACAGCTGTTTTTTTTTCGTGATTTCAGGGCTGGCCCCATAGTAACTATCAGCAGTAGGTAAATGCATGGTATAGCCCCACCAATATATGGAGAAGTTGTAGAACTTTTGCAAAACAAGACCCGTAAATAAAAAGTTGCATTCATCCGTAGAGAAAAAGGACCTAATTATTAACTTTCCCAATGTCTCCCTTGGGAGAAACAACCTTATTTTCCGGGCCAGTGTACCTTAACAACCGAGTCACACGGAGCATACAAAAGCCATTCCGCGAGTCAGAGGCAAACGACTTGACAAATCGACGGGCGACGCCGCGACTGCCGCACGACTAACAGGGATGGAATTAGGGAGTGAGCAGTGGCGAATTTGCCCCTCTTTCTGTTAATTGTTGATTGGTAAATACGAATTAAAAATACAATAAAAGCTGGCGTGACCTATTTTAGTTTTATTTAAACGGATTATCCACACACTATACTCTCTAATGACCCCACCCCGCGCTTGCTGAACAACCGCTGTAATCACGCAGCTGCCTGTAGTGCAAAGCAGGACGTAGCAGCACATGCCAATAAATATAAATATCAATATTGGTTTGTAAAAACAGAGTTTGCTTTGCATTCATTTTCCTGTGATGTGTGCGAGAGATTTTAATAAATCATTCAGCGGCCTTTGAACCGAAACGCCACGCGTCTTACCTTTATATATTTTTATATTATTAAATATGTCTGTTAAATACTTTTTAGACGTTGAGTACCTAGATAAATATGTCATAATAAAAAAACAATAATTTAAGAAGGAAGACATATATTATAGATTGTAGACGATTTTAGTAAGCGAGTTCTTTCTCTACCATTAGATCAGATTTCTTTATTTTCTGTCCCGCCAAATTGTGCAGACTAAAATCTATCATCTACGCAGATTCTTGTGAGTAGGAAAAGTTGCCCCATATCCGAGTGAGACTCTGTATCGCGCTTGACGACAAACTATTTCATTTGTCCGGTTTATAGGTCGTAAAGTTGCGTAATAGCCGGTTACAAATGGTGTGTCTGTTCCGACGTTAATGTATGGTTTATTTTGCGGCAGTTATTAGGTATCGGCTTATTGATGGCCGCGGTTCGGTTGCCGCATCGTGAATGGATGCGTGCTGCGAATAGCAAGGTCACTAGATGACTGTATGAAACTTTTTTCAAGAAAATTTTGTTATGGAATAGCTTGTTGTTTAAATGTTAATGTTTCCAAAGGAGACAGAGCTGAGATGATGTATTCAACCATTCCTGAAACAATTTTCATGATTTCGAATTGTTTCCAGTTTTGTATCGAAGTACGACGTCATGACCCTTTAATACGATCTTGTATCTTCTAACAAAAGTGCTCACACCAGAAGCCACTGCCCCGAAACGGAGCAAATGTCTGATTGCAGATTGCTTTCGGATCGCAACAAATGTCTCATAAATACCGTACGTAATATTCTGTGGATTACATGATCCATATACTTAATCACTAAGTTTTATTAGCATCGTATTGAAGTAGGCTACAATACCACATCATACCGTAGAAAACGAATTGTGTCTGTTGCTACCTATAAAATATAAGTACTTACCTATTGAATTGTCGTCGTCAGCCATAAAACGTCTACTGCTGGACGAAGGCCCTTTATAGAGGGGTATTGCCATAATCCCCACGCTTGGCAGGCGGCTTGGGGAATGCCATTATTATTGAATTGTAGTTTCATTTAAATTCGTGCTAAGCTTCATCTTAATAATACCTATCTACTGAGCCGTTTCGTATTACGCTACCCCGCCGTGCGCCGAGCGCCGCCCCCCTTGTTTCATCTGTATAATAAAAAAAGTCTAACTTAAAAAAAATGCTATAAAGTGACAAGACGAGCGAGATGTTTGTCTGGTGGTAAGCATTACGCTTGTCCATAACAGTAGCAGTGCAAACATTTGCGAATACAATGCTGCACCGCGTTGCAATGCACTTGTCGCCCTGAGATTTCAGATGTTGTACATCTCTTCATGCCCAGTAATTTATCTGGTAACGTTGCCCTTCAAACCGAAACACAGTAATGCTTGCACATTTCTGCTTGGTGGTTAAATAACTGACAAGGGTGTGGTACTTCCCCAAGCAGACGCCCCATAGAAGGTTATAAGGAATATAGGAAGGAACATAGGAAGGCCCTAAGGTTATCAAATATCAATCCAAAACCTTATTAATAAATATTATTAAGGTAACTAATTGATATTAGCATATCTACCTTGCCCACTACGATGCCTACGCATATTTATAGCGGCCCTTCACACAGTAATGCTTGCACACTACTAATTACCTACTACTTTGCGGTTGAATAACTGGAAGACGTGTGGTACTTCCCCATGCAGGCTTGCGGATCTGATCGTGTATGTTCTTAGATACAACACAAGAGAGTGATGGATTTTTAAATGCAATGAAATATAGTTTTAGGGTTCACGTGTACGTTATTAACATTCAACATTTAAGTACCTACTAACTTACTTTTTCGCAACAAGCAGAGTGCCTAGTGCGAGATTTTCCAAGAGCGTTTAATTATTCGTTCACGTTAACGTAAACTACAATTTGTATGAAATAAGAGCAGCGCCACCTAGTGTCAGACATATCAAACAGAATATGTGAGTGTGAGTTTTTACGCGTCGTCGCTATCGACAATCAAGCAAGAATTTCACTCGAAAGTGAAAATGTTGGCGCTCGTGATTGGTCGTTTCAAGCGTTTTGCGAGTGCGAACGCGCATTTTGACAGTTCGAAGCATAAATTCGAGTATACTTTACTACAATATCAATCGAAAAGTTGTTCACGCGATGGTGAAGTTTTTAGAATAATTTTGTAACACTCGCACTAGGCACTCTGTTGCTAAAAAGTAAGTTACGCAAAACGCTGGGAGTGTGTGTCATCGGCGTATATTAACATGTTCCCGGAGTTAATGAAATACTTTCTTTGGAAGACAGGAACAAATAAGCTCTATATATTTCAGGGAGGTCTACTACGAGAAAAAATATTCCTTCGTTGATATTAAAAAACAGAGTTATGATGGATAGCTTAAAGCCAAACGAAGTGGACACTCTAAAGGATCCAGATCACCACGCGCCGCTATCTCGCTCGCTCATATCACAATTTTTTAAGATATAATATCACTGAATATGAAAATGAAAAATCGCTGTCGGTGAAATTGCTGAGAATAACATTACAAAGGTTGGCCTTTTCTCAGTAGTCCGATGCTAATAATAATCAGAGCAAAAAAAATAAAATGCATTTCTTAACAAGTTTTAGTACTACTTAAAAATGCGATTATAGGTTTCATCATCAGCCATAAGACGTCCACTACTGGACGAAGGCCCTTAATAGGAAGGCGTTGCCATAATCCCCACGCTTGGCAGGCGGCTTGGGGATCGCAGAGTGTTTACCACCGTTAACCAAGAGGACGCTGCTGCCCGTCCTCCGGTGGTTCTGGATGCAGTTTAAGGACATACCCAGGTCGCAGGCATTATTATAGGTTTATGCACAGTTAAATGAATGAAAACTTGCTTAAATAGTTTTTAAAAAACCTTTGTAATGTTATGTTCAGTAATTTCACCGGATGCGATTTTTTCATAATTGTATTCAGTGGTTGTATACATTCGAAAATGTTGAAATGCGCGAGCGAAATCGGCGGAGAGCAGCGCGCATTATTCTGAGGCTTAAGAGGGAATCAGTGAGTGATTCTCCATAAAACGTATTCCCTTATTTTGTTCCTGGATAATGTCTCTAGAGTAGTCTAGAGCAATGTTTTTTTTCATAGTATACATACAAAAATACATTCAAGATACATTTTGCATTTGTAATATAGTGTGAAGTGTGGTGTGGTGTGTGGGTACCACAGAGTAATAGAAGCAGAGATGTGATCAAAGGATTTTTCCATAGAAGGACGCGTGATCGTGCGGGGAGGTGTAGGGTTGGCGAGAGGAGTGGTAAATTCCGCACATGGAGCTGCCATCTAGCAGAATTCAGGATAAGTTTTTTGAGAAGTGCTTTATCGACAAAATAGAGCTAGAAACGCTAGATTTACTAGTAGTGGCGCCATCTCTGAAGCTAGTTAAAAACATCAAGAAACGTTACATATTTCATAAACAAACCACAAAAAACACATAAAATTACTTATGAATGAAATGAGACGTCAATCATGTCATCGGAAGGTTTGCCTCGATAATAAGCGCAAAAACACTCATTTTCTTTTCACTTTTACTGCGTACAAACACTAAAACTCGTACATCTGTTTTGAAAGCTTGAATGACTGCTCCGTGAGGCGGTCGCTCGCAGACTGATCAAATAAGTGTGACGTCACACACTCCGTCAGCAAATTCTGTCCACAGCCGTAAGTTCCGCATCGCAACTCTCTATTCTCCATGGTATATACCCATACCACAGAATAAATAACCCTTACCACTTAGCTACACTCAGTATTAGACTTTGTTACTAGACCCTTTACTTATCACATTTCAGTGTTCCTAGAGCTTTGTTTCTCATTTTTTATTATCATTTCCTAATCCACGTACGTAAGTAATACAACGACACAATATAAGGTAATCTTATCCCAAATCTCTGAATCCCGACGAGTTTCCTTCTACCGGCCATTAGTATGCTTCGTCCGAAACTGGGCCGAGGTTCCTGACATTACCATGTGGCCAGACGTTGTTGACATTTTCCGGGCAATGCCGTGTCTGTAAGTGAGCGCGTAGCGATACGATTATACCAACGATTCGGCTTTTTTATGGAAAAGTAGGCTTATTTATTTATTTATTTATTTATTATTCATTTATTTCAGACACATTTAGTCCATAATTATACACACTTACATTAACAATCAATCAAAAACAATACAAAATGTCAAAAAATAAAAACAAATTATCTTAACCTATATTTTGGATTAGATCCGGAATGCTCAACATGCAACCTTGTCCAATGTTGCATTATTGGGCAGTCCAGATCCATCCGCCCGGCGAACAGCTGCAGGTAGCTGTTGGAGCTACCTCGCACACGACGCATGAGGGACGCGACTCGCTTGCGCATGATAGCCGGGAAGCTATCTATCCGCGCATCCGCAAACATCCCCGATGCGCTACACCAGCGTGGCAGCTCCATCAGCAACCTGAAGGCGTTGTTGTATAGGACACGCAGGGCGTTGTATGACATTTTGGTGTGCTTGACCCATAGGCTGCAGGTATAAAAAGACTGACAATATGCTCTAAAGAGTGTAGCCTTGACTTGTGCAGTGCACCGTGCAAACCTACGAGCCAGCATATTGGCCCGAACTGATAACGCCCTGCGCTCCCTCTCAATGTCCATGTCGTCTTCGAGCGTCTCGGTGACCCAATGGCCCAGATATTAAGTCATTAGTGCGTAGATTGACTATACAATGTGTAACAAAAAGGTTCAACAATACTGAAGGGTATGTATGTACTCATCATTATGAACAATTTTTACTAAGTGGCCAACCCTAAAATCGCAAAAAGAAAAACAGCTGTTCCATACAAAAAGTTCATTGACCTTGGACAAAATGTATGGAACAGATAATATTTTTTTCGCGATTTTGGGGTTGGTCCCATAGTAAAAGTTGTTCATAATGATGAGTACATACATACCCTTCAGTATTGTTGAACCTTTTTGTTACACGTTGTATAGGTGGTTCTAAGCTGATGGTCTTTATTGTCCGTGAGTGGGTTACGTCTGAGCGCTACAATAATACTACTGTGGGTTACAATAATTATGATAGGTATGTTAAATTGTTGGTCCCGGTTGTTTGTTCTATGTGTCTATAACAACAACCGTCAAGCAATGTCAGCCTTCAGGCCACACATTGTGCCTCTGACACTAGGGCTAGCCACTCAGCATATACGAACTCACTGAAATCATTTGTATGTAGATCAAAACGAGAGTTACTGATAGTTAAATAACTTCACAGGGGTTTTTTTTCTATATACTTATAATCACCTTACACCTTTACAGTCTTACCTAAAATAATCTCGATTCTCTTAGTCACTGCTTAAACTTCTCTGTCCTTTTCTAGCACGTGCAACTTCACGTCAGAGAGAAGATGGCAGAGCATCTTAAGCAGTGACTAACGGTTGAGAAGTTTTTTTAAGTAAGGCCGTATATTTTTAATACTTAGCTATACAGGGTTAGTTCTAATCAGTTAGCATCCTTTTAAGGGCATATTCTGTACATCAAAACAGACAACTTTTGCTATGGGGCCAACATTGAAATCGCGAAATATTATCAGTTGTTCCATACAAAAAGTTCATCAACCTTGGGCAAAATGTATGGAACAGCTGTTTTTTTTGCGATATCAATGTTGGCCCCGTATTAAAAGTTGTTTGTTTTGATGTACAGAATATGCCCCTAAAAGGATGCTAACTGATTAGAACTAACCCTGTATAGAAATTATTTTCTTTCATACGTAAACAAACATACATTATTTATGTATTCCTGGATCGCAAAGGAAGATACAAAAGATCGAGAAAAATATAGTTATACATGGGAACATTAATAATACCAGTATGTCACCAGTATCTCACCATTATTTATAACGGTCCCAACAAAGTTTTGATTCTAGAATACTCGTTAAATTCTAGTATAATTTACACATACGCACAATTTGTAGAGTTCCTTACCTCAAAAGGAAAAAAGACCCTGTCAGGATCAATCGGTTGTCCGTCTGACTGTCTGTCTGTCAAGGCCCTTTTTCTCTGGAATGCGTGGAAGTATCAAGTTGAAATTGATATCAAATACGTCAGTCCACAGTCTTTTATATCTGTAAAAAAAACAAGCTGCTAAGTCAACGCAATAGAAAATTACGGCCATTTTTGAGTTTTTTAGAGTGAACTAAATCAAAATTCATAGGGTACTTCCCGTTGACCTAGACTCATGAAATTTGGCAAGAAGCAAGGTCACATAGCAGTAATTATGGGAAAAATCAAAAAAAATATGATTTGTATATCTACATATCATAAATTTATCAAGCCTTTTTTTTTCTTCTTAGTTATTGGCATCGCACGTTGTGCATTCTGCCAGTGTCAAGTTTATTTTCACTTTTATTTGTTATCATCAAGTCAAATACAATCACAGTAAGTCACACGAAATTAGTCATAGTCGAGTCCAAGTCATACCCTAGTAAAGTTGTGGCGACTTTACTATGAGCTTCTATGAAGTTTTGAAACAACACGAAAATACATGTTTCACCACATTATATCACTTGCCCACACTCGTGCATGTAATTCAACACTCAATGAATAAAACACCACTATTTTTAATCATTAATTCGCGAAAAAACAAATAAAACAAAAGTTTAAGAAAATAATAGAATGCAACGACATGTGTTTTCCTTGTTCCCGCCAAAACTCCCTTATTAAGCCTTAACTGAAATGGTTATTTTTTTTGTTTCTTTAGTTACCACAAAAATTACTAGATGGCGTTCTACACCGTTAAAAAGCGCAAACGTTTTGTTCGTTGGTTTTTAGACCGGTGTAATCGCAGCTGCTTCTAATAAATGTACGACCAACTTATCCCCACAGATGGACGAGGGAGCCACAAGCGTAGGTTTTGAAGAATACTGACAGCTGCATTTTTTTTTAGTTCTTGCATTTGAACAACAATACAAATAAGCTGGAGGGCTACAATTCAAATTTTCCTCTTGAAGATTCAAGGAAGGAACTTTACAAACTAGTTAAAACCTTTTCTTAGGCCATATTCTTTGCACCTTAAAACCTACGGAGAAAAGTAATCACATAAAAGTTTAAACATTTTCGAATCAATCTCAGTAGATACAGGGGCCAGATCCACGATGGATCTAGTGAAATTTTATTTTCTCGTTAGATCTGTTTTCGAAGATATGACAGAAAATGTATCTAATGAGATTTATTTGTTCCCGATAGATCAGCTTTATGTTATTTTAAATTAAGATCTCTTATGTAAGTAAGTACATCGGGGTCTGCGTTTTTTTTCTTTCTTATTTTTTGGCTTCGCACCATATGTATTCTGCCAGTTTCAAGTATATATATAGTATATAGTATATGCGTATTTCAAGTTTTTGATAGTATCAGGTCTTAAGTCATAAACTAAAATCATGGTCAAGTCCAAGTTATGCCCTAAAATTGCCTAAATCACCCAGCAGCGCTGGGTGTTAAAACTCGCAAACGTTTCGTAATAAGTTTTCACCAGACATTTTTTTGAAATATTGCATTTAGCGTATTGAACGAAAGTAGAAATTCTTTTAGGGTTCCGTACCCAAAAATAATCCAATTGTACCCTATTATTAAGCCGCCTACCGTATCTGTCTGTCTGTCCATTTGTCTTTCCGGTCTTTACTGACCTATAATCTCGTGAGTCGTAATAGATAGCCGGTTGAAATATTCACAGAATATTCGCTATACACTTAACTATCGCGGATTATCTAGTACTTGTAGTGAGTGCTACGGAACACTCGTTGTCCTCGGATTTGACGGCTTTATTTACCTATGAGACAATTATTATGGGTACCAAAGGCAAACAAAAGATTCAGAACTTAACTCTGTTTCACTCCGAAAACAATTTACAAGTCAACATCACAAAGCGAATTCCATTTTTTACAGGTACTCGTATTAGGTATATTTTTTGAAACCTAACACTTTGAAGGAAAATAACAAATCGGAAATTTCAAAGGTTTTGTTACATGAACCTTTTAGTATATACCGCCTCAAAACCTACACAATATATTTACAAAGCGAAAACTATGTAAAAATATTCATTTCATACCTTCACCGGCACCCGTATAAATACATGCACATACGAAATACGAACAAATAGCGTCCGATCTGTATCCGTAGTACCCGTTTTACCCGTTGTGTATTTCGATTTTTTTCGTAATCGAGTCACCACCGCAGTTCCCACGTACGCGCTTTATACTGAAAAAAAGGCCAAAAAATACAAGCTTGTAAAAAAAATACGGTCGAATGCCTGCGCTCTGTGTCACACATTGAATTTAGAGGTACTATGAGCAACAGAATTGTAATGAGATTTCGCTTCGTGTTAAAATTTTACTCTAACTTTTTTCAGGTATCAAGAATTTTTAAATAACTTTATTTGTTTTATTCAAACAGAAAATAGTATATCTTAAGCTAGGACTGTAATGCACATTTAAAAGTACTTGGTATGTATTATCTAAATTGGTATTATGAATAACCTAACAATTTATTCTAAAAAAAAAAACTTTGAATGGTTTGAAACAAGCCTTTGTGTAGAACTTTTGGGTGAGCTGTATACCTACAGTCATACTTAACCTCAGTAAAAAATACATGTTATTTCATGCCATCGAATATTTTATTTGAAACAGAAAAAGAATTAAGGAAACGAAATTTGTTACATAAAAATATGTTTCTAATAATAATGTAGGCCAAAGAAATTTTGCATAAACATAATTATAAACTTGAAGTTCGTGAACTGGTTGTTAGCATATATTTATACTACCTACGTCAGTTGTGGTAAAAGTAACACTTTTGTACCAGACTGTCCCTTCATAGTATTTGCTTTGTCGCACGACCGGGATAGGCTAAAAACCCTCTGTGGCATGTAAAACGAATGTGGATGGACATGGGTCGCTGCGGTCTCCCCGCCCATCACGAGATGGTTATATCTATGTGATCGCATAATAATTTTATGAGATTATATGCCGAATCACATCAACAGCCGGAAGACGTCCACTGCTGGACGAAAGCCTCCCTCTTAAAGGGAGGTGTTGGCATAATCCCCACGCTTGGCAGGCGGCTTGGGGATCGCAGAATGCTCGCCACCGTTAACTGAGAGGACGCTGCTGCTCGTCCTCCGGTGGTACTGGATGCAGTTTTAGAAAATACCCAGGTCCATATGCCGAGTCAAGCTGATCTTTTTCCTTCCTGTTACTGTCAACAATGTTACGCATATATCGTCACTCTGTCGTGCCTCGGGTCACCCTACGCTATGTTTGCCGATTTATGATCTTACTTCAGAACACGTCTACTCCGACGGTTATCAGTTTCTGAAGTAGTCTCGGGCTGACCACCAGAAAAGCAGTTATCAAAACTGGTATATAGATCAGAGAAGATGCTGAACTGCCCTGTAAAAGATACCTAATACTCAGCAAGTAGGTGGAAAATGGATTATGATGATAATGAAAAGGTGGCGTGATGAGCTGGACTAGCGACCAGCTACTAGGACTAGACAGACTAGGACGAGCGGTCTGGAAGGAGGGAAGGGAGGCCTTTGCACAACAGTACGATTCATCAGGCTGATAATCATCATCATCATCATCAGCCCGGAGACGTCCACTGCTAAACGAAGGCCTCCCCCTTAGACTGCCACACTGTACGACAACCTGCCATTTGCATCCACCGGTTGCCCGCGACTTTTACAATGTCGTCGGTCCGCCTAGTGGTAGGCCTTTCTACGCTGCGCCTTCCGGTTTGCGGTCGCCACTCAAGAACCTTTCTTCCCCAGGCTGATAATAATGTAAAGTTATTTTTTGTCATAGATCACAACACGAAAAGTCTTTATAATTGATAGGTCAAACAGTAACCTACTTTCGAATCAGAAAAAAATCGTAAAGGAAAATCATTATTCTAATTGCGGACCGAATTAACTTGTTGCTAAACAACCAGCAAGATAAACAATTAAAAGTAAACAGAATCTCAATTTCGCTAAGTACAACCTACTTCCGCGAAGGAGTCTCTTTTTGTTTTATCTTACTACGTAGAATAACAAAAACTTAACTTTGGACCATTACAGCTAAATAACGAAACTTTGTGACTTTAGAATTCTTAAACTTGCCATTAAAATTCCGGAGTTTGAACATGTAGAATGAGTTACAGTGAAGCAAATGGCAGATTCTCTTCAAATTTACATAGTGATTTTTAACTAGAAACTCGACTTTCTTCTTTTCTAGGGTGACACACTGGACAAGACCTCCTCATATTACAGAATAGTAGCACTCCAATACCAAGAGCCCTCACTATTTGACTTCTTGTTTTGTGCTCACGCAGGTTCGTATCTACCAGATAATTTTAACAGTATAGGGGGTATATATAGTATAGTATAGGGAGTCCAAAAAAGCGTTGACGGGTTTGTTTTCTCTCGCAAATTTGGCTGCTCGGTACTCTCCCATTCTTTCCACGAGGCCGTTAGCAATGTCTTTGTGTCTTCGTTCTTCGTAGGTTGGCTCAGCCATAAGTTATTCTCTTTTATTTTCTGCTTCAGCTGGCGCGGTCAAATAGTCTAGATGACTGATATTTAAATCGTTGAAACCAATAGCTTTGATGAAGAATGTAAGTAAATATAGTATGGTAATTGAAAAAAATATTTAAATCGGTTAATAATGTTCTGATATATGAGCGTTTAAAGTTTTTGTTAGAGACAACTCTGTCCCTTTCCCACAAAACAAAAAATGACGTCACCCCTTACTTCTCAGAATATAATTTATATGGGATCCTGACAAGTGACGTCACGATTTGCTGTTTCGTCTCTGTCTAGCATGATATTAAAATGCTTATAAGTTGCTTATTTTTGATCAGTTTTTAATTTTCTTTTCATTAATCAGCTATATTTATGGGCCACATTTGAATTGGACAATAAAAAAAAACCAGTCATCTAACCTATTCTGGTCGATCGTTTTTTGTTTACCTAAGACTCGTATTTCATGATATTACCCATTAATTCGGTCAATGCTACTGTTATCACAAGTACAAGTCTAACAAAATAAACAAAGATCGAGATCTATTTATACTATTTATGTGTTTCAAGTATCACTCCCAAGGCTACTTGTATCGTTTTTGCGCTTTGTTTACGGAAGGTCGGGTCTCGTGTCAAGTGGCATGCAATAGATGAGGGGAATACTAAAGAATTTTATTAAATTTAATAATAATCTAATATTTGCTTTAATGTGTTGCCCGTTAAGAGGAGAAATTCCAAAAGATAAAGAGCAGCTCACCACTATTTTTGTAACAAAGTTTAAATAAACCAGTCCTTATGTAGGACAGTATTCTGCTTGCGGTTTGCCCGCCTCTATTGACGCTCGACATCGCTTCAACCCTTGCATTATACTGAGTAAACAAGTTTGTGAGTCCTTCCTTTGTAACGTAGTCAACAGTAAGGATTATTAATACTAGTAAGTTCGCAATTACTTTATGGGTCTGGGTCCATATTTAAGCAAGAACCTACTCTATCTACACGCATCATTAAGGCTAGAGATCTTATTGATTGATTTCTTGTCTGTTGTGTTATATCTTCGCCTGTACTATTACTACTAGGTCTATTTCACATTGATTAAGCAGGTCATATCATAGATCCTAGTTTAATAACGTTTTTAGTAGGACATTTGTCAGTGAGGCAAAGAAAATTTGTTCTAATCAGTCAATCAATCAAAGGATGCTACCTTTTAAGGGCATATTATGTACATCAAAATAAACGACTTTTTACTATAGGACCAACATTGAAATCGCGAAAATATAGCTGTTCCATACAAAAGTTATTTGTTTTGATGTACAACATATGCCCTTATAAGGATGCTAACTGATTAAACTAACCCTGTATATACAAACTCATTGCAGTGTACTACAGCTTTGTGAGAGATGATATACTGTTGCATTGTAATGAAAACGGGCTCGTTCTCAAACTTACTTTAGCAAGTACCTAGGTACTATGTCCATAGAGTACCTAGTATAAGCCCGCAGAATTGGAACATAGGTCGTTATCCACAAGCATTACCATTCAACATGGCTACTGGTATTTTCACCGGTATACTGGATATGCTCCTAACTGGTAGTGGACTCTTAGACTTTCTCTAGAGCTATCTATATTTATTCGTCGATCTTTTTTCAATATAAATATTAGAGTGACAAACAAGCTGGCGGGTTACCTGATAGGAAGTGGTCATTGCCTATGGACATTTACAACACCAGAAGCGTTGTCAATGCGTTGCCTACTATTATTCAGTAAGGATTCTATTCAGATTAGTGCTCGGAGTTACTTTGCGCGATAAAATCCGGAACGAGGATATTCGCCAAAGAACCAAATTCACCGACGTAGCTCGCAGGGTCCGCAAGTTGAATTGGCAATGGGCAGGCCACATCGCTCGAAGAACTGATAAACGATGGGGAAGAAAGATTCTTGAGTGGCGACCGCGAACCGGAAGACGCAGCGTAGGAAGGCCTCCCACTAGGTGGACCTACGACATTGTAAAAGTCGCGGGCAACCGGTGGATGTAAATGGCAGGTTGTCGTAGTGTGGCGTGGGCAGTGTGGCGGTCTAAGGGGGAGGCCATCGTTCAGCAGTGGACGTCTCCGGGCTGATGATGATGATATTTCAGGCTAGCTCTGCGGAAAGGCGCCCCATGGCCCATGGAAAAGCATACCTTATCTTAAAGGTACCCGGCAGAAAAGAACTGTACGAGACGTCTCCATAATAATGCGGATGAGCCTTTGTAAGGTGACGGGCTGTTCTGCAACGGAACCGAGAGGCAGGGATAAATAGGGTAGATGACTTGATGTTTATATCGTTGAAACCAATAGCTTTGATGAAGAATTTAAGTAAATATAATATTTTTATTGAAAAAATAATTTAAATCGGTTATTAATGTTCTGATCTATAAGCGTTTAAAGTTTTTGTTAGAGAAAACTCTGTCCCTTTCCCACAAAACAAAAAATTACGACACGCCTCTGTGCGCCATACTTGTCAGAATAAAATTTATATGGCGTACAGAGAAGTGACGATTTTCATTTTGTTTTCATTAATCAGCTATATTTATTGGCCACATAGACCTATAAAAAAACCCAGTCATCTAGCCTAGCACTGTGTAGATTAAGTAGTTATCACACTCATCACACTGATATGATATTATAAATGCGAAAGCTTGTCGGTGTGTGTGTATGTTGCCTCTTCATGCCAAAATGACTGATGGATATGGATGAAATTTGGGACGAAGATATAGCTTACTTTCCGAAATTACATATTATAAGTAGGCTACTTTTTATCATCTCCGTTTTTCACCATCACGTGGGCGAAACCGCGGGGTGCAGCTAGTATTATTATAAATACGAAAGTTTGTCGATATGTATGTGTGTGTGTTCGTTACCTTCTGCACTCCAAAATGGCTGAGCGGAATTGAATTACACTTGGAACAAATTAGCTTATTTTCCGGAATAACACATAGGCTGCTTTTTATCATCATTATCACGCGGGCGGAACCGTGGTGCGAAGCTAGTATTATATGTATTTAACTTGTTTTAGTTAATAAAAGCACTTGTCCAGTAAAAGTTACTATCATTTTGAGTGCTGCATTCGCATCAGTCACTCAACAAGCAGGTTGACTACAAAGAGACGACTTTGCGATCGACAAGCGAGGCTCGATCGACAAGTCGTTAGCGCGTCAGCATAGCAGAAGCATTAATCACCATTGCCGGCGGTTGTCAGCCGTCGGGCTAACAGCTAATTAATAGAAGTTAGTTAGTCTAGCCAGTTGTTTGTAAATATGCCGGTTTAAATGCTATGGTAGATGGGCTATCTAGATTGGCTTTTAGAGAGCTACGAGTATCATAGTTTTTACCAATTACTGCTCGGTGATGTACTTTAACATATTATCTTAAGGATGCACCGCCCGACGGCTCGAACTCATCGGTGGGCGGGGCTAAAAACATTGCTCTTTTCATCAAACAAAGTGTGGGAAGGGAGAAAGAAAGAGAAACGAGCGCGCAAATATTTTTCATGTCGACCTTTGGCTGCAGGATTGTGATGAATGAACTACTAAACTAATTTATTCCAACTAAAGTTATTTCTAATTCTGATGGACTAAACTATGCCGCTTGATACATTATTTTAGAGTTTACGTTCTCCTCATGTCATTTATTTACGTCCAAAGTGGCGTTAAAACTGAGCTAAAGTACGAGATGTTTCCTAGCTCATAACTTTCATGTTTATTAACTTTTTACTTTCTTATTAATTTACAATCCTAGATAATGAAGACACAAATTGATATAATACTTAGCCTTGGACCTAAAACATTACATCGCGTAGTAATATTACTTCCCTGTTTCTATGGAGAAGTGACCGGGTTGTTTACTCTTAAGAAGGGATTTGAACGTACGTTAAAATATTATTATGTCATTAAATCAGGCGTTACTTTGCGGAAGTTCATTTTAATCCAACTGTTGTGACTGTATCTCTAGTATATTTCCGCTGTAATATCGTTTTGATTATTAATAGGAATAAGGTGCTCAGAAGCCATAGTTTCCATAAAAATAACGTGATAATTTAATCATTCGTCGGTCCACACAGTTGGAGTCCTTCCTACGCTGCGTCTTCACGGTTGCGGTTGCGGTTCACGGTCGCCACTCAAGAACCTTTCTTTCCTATCGGTTATCAGTTCTTCGAGCTATGTGGCCTGCCACTTCAACTATGTCAGCTCGCAGGGTTTGCAAGTGACTTTGGTTCTTTGGCGAATATCCTTGTTCCGGATTTCATCGCGCAAAGTAACTTCAAGCATAGCTCTGAGTTGGATAAGTAGGTATACTAAACTATACTATTTTAAGACTGAAAGCTATTATGAATCTGCCTATTCTAATATTCACAAATATTATTTAATCTATCAGATCTGACCTTTTACGTGTTAGTAATAGACTCAGCACTGAAGTTTCAGGTTCGCTCTCAGCTCTCGCATGATTAGTTCCACAACCCGCGCTTTCACACTTGCTTCTAGCTAATGCATGTAGTTGACTAACTTTTCCATCAAACTTGAAGACTTTGGAGCTCGAAACACGTAGCCACGTGTTTAAAACTTTCTATCACCTCAGCTGCCGGTACTGCAACAAGACACAAGGTAAACTTGGCTACCTAGCTAGCTTTGCATACGTTGGGATTGTTGTTGACATTGTAATAAAATATAATAAACTGGACAATGGACATCTTATCTTGAAATCTTGATCAGCCTATCATTTTTTTATGAAGTGACGAGTCAAGCAAGAGGTTCGCCTAGAGGTAAGCATCACACCTGCCCATAACAGTAGCAGTGCTAGAATTGTGAACTTGCGAACAAAATCCCGCACCGCACTGCACTGCGCTCGTCACCCTGAGATATTGGATGTCAAATCTCTTCATACCCAGTAATTTCTCTGGTAATATTACCTTTCAAGCGGAAACATGGTAGTAAGCATTACCTACTTACGCTACTGCTTCGCAATTGAATAACTGGCAAAGATGTGGTACTTCCCCAGACGGGCTCTGCAACAGAGCCCTGAACCACTACAAAAAAATCATAGTCCAATGTAGGCCTCTTCCAAGGCACACCACACACGACCTATCTTCCGTTTTTCGCATCCAGCTACTGCTGTCGCAAATATATCGTTCAGCCATCGAACCTTTGGCATAGAATAGAAATAGTACTCAAAAGATCCACTCCCATAGAAAACACGTCAAACACCACAATATAACTAGGATAAAACCGGGATAGTTACCGCAGTGGGATAGTTGCCGCGAACTCAAAAACTCAAGCATCAAAAATCCCTAAATCCCTAAATCGCAACAAAAAAATAATAGGTTAATTAAGGAGCGTAGGCGCCGTACGCCTCATTAAAGGCCATCTGAGGCCAACAGCATCATTAATAAATAAAAAACGCACACCTCATTTCTCCACAGCCTATCGTGCAGAAAAGACGTGTCTCGCTCGTGAGTGCGATCATCTCCGCGGCGAACTCGAATATCGCGTCAATATTTCAGATGTGATTATTTACTGTTGCATAACTTTATAAGTAGTAATAAATGTCTATACACTGGTTCATTGAGTACACACCTTAGTGTCAATAATTGCACTTTTGTTTTTAGTTTAGTTTAAAAATTTAAGGGCATCTATCCATATCAAAAAGGATATTCGCCCCAATTATTAGCGGTATACGTGCCCTAAGGAAGCCCTTATGGGCATCTATCCCTCCTATATATTATAATGTTTTTGATATGTTGTTTATGTTCTATTATTATTTTTATTGCTATTTCCAATTGACTCCTTAACGGCATTTATACCATGATTAGTACTCTAATTTTTTATTATTTCTTATTGGAAATATTTTGTTTTTTTGTTGTTAGTACCTATTTCTATTTTATTAATCAATACTTACTTATCATAGGTGAACCATGCCACGAAAATACAAAAGAAAGGAAGGAGTACGCGCTCGAGTACTTTCTTGGACCATAGAACAATTACAGCCATAATCCTTCCTTACAGGCATCTATCCTCCTAAGCATTTTCACTGTAGGACATCCATCCATATAGGTAGGCATCTATCTTAAAAAAAAAATGGTTTTCCTAACATTATATTTCTGCTTAATCTGTAATTGTTAGAGCAACAAAAACAGGTCGCAATGTAACATATAAGATTCATCATCATCATCTCGGAGACGTCTACTGCTGAACGAAGGCCTCCCCCTTAGACTGCCACACCCCACGACAACCTGCCATTTGCATCAACCGGTTGCCCGCGACTTAAGATATAAGATTAAACTAGCTATATTCAAAGGAAGTATTAATGCCAAATTAATAGTTACAAAATTACGAGGCCCTTTTCAAAAGTGGGGCATCTTTCCCGGTTTTACCCTATAACTACAATCATAGGATATTCCATGCAAGCTAATTTGTACTCTATATGTATAGTATAATATCGATATTCCACTGCAGTGACAAGGCACTCGCGCAGCCAGCGGTAGCCTCGTGTTTTCTACGAGCCAAGCCAGTGGAAAATCGACACACTGGCCCTATTCAAATAAAGTACAAATTAGCTTGCACTGAATCTGACATTCTAGTTATACATACATTTTCTGTGGAGTGATCTGATTCTCCATTCTAGAATACTCAAACGGTTATCGGTTCCGCGACAGTGTTTTTAATGACCAACCCATTGCCACACGCCCATTATACAATTGTCTGGTAAAAAAACGCAATGAAAAGACTAACAAACAATTAACTGAGCCCCCTTAAAACATTGGAACTACAATTTAAACAGCTCAAAAACTACATTCGATTAGCGAACTAATTAGCGACCACTGACCCAATTCCTGCTAAACATTATAATTAATACCCGCTGTACAGTGGCGGATTAACACATAAGCACAGGAAGCCCTGGGCCGCACTGGTGTAAATTAACGATAGACCAATATTAACTTGCCTTATATGGGATCGTAAAATTAGCGCACAGTTTTACGACGGGTTTGTTTGTTTTAGTTATTATGTGTTACTTAAACTACAGTCGTAAAGGGAAATGTCGTACCTATTGTTATTACATTTTATATTATGTGTGAATAGAGATATTTTTTAAAATTGTTGAGGCAGGATGACTGCCAATCACAGAATAGGTTCTCGTCATTGCTATAGTATATTGATGCCGGAAGGGCAACATTAGCATTCACTGATAAAGTGCCAAATTAGAAACAAATCACCTACGGTCATCATCATCATCATAAGCCTGAGTGGGTCCCATCCAGCCCTGTGCCCTTGCCTCGGTACCGGGATGGAAAAAGTGTTTCATCCACCCCGGTGGTCCCGGTGTCGGCGTTAACGGGGTGGATGGCACACATCAAGTGTAATTTACCCCGGTATCGCTTCTATCTAAGAGGATGGCACAGAACAAGCATCATTTACCCCGGTATCGCGTATAAAAGGGTAGGTGGCACGGTCCACTGCTGAATGATGACCTCCCCCTTATACCGCCACACTATACGACAACCTGCCATTTGCATCCACCGGTTGCCCGTGACTTTTACAATGTCGTCGGTCCACCTAGTGGGAGGCCTACCTACATTGCGTCTTCCTGTTTGTGATCGCCACTCAAGAACCTTTCTTCCTCATCGGTTATCAGTTTTTCGAGCGACGTGGCCTGCCTATTGCCACTATCAACTTGCAAACATTGCGAGCTATGTCGGTAGCTTTGGTTCTTTGGCGAATATCCTCGTTCCGGATTTTATCGCTTAAAGTAACTCCGAGCATAGCTCACTCCATTGCCCGTTGCGTAACTCTGAGTTTCTCCAAAAGGCCAGGAGTTAAAGACCATGTTTCAGTTCCATTATGTCATCACTGGCAACACAAACTGGTTAATTTTAGACGAGAAGATTATTATCAATTGCACCTGCTCCTGTTTGCACCTACGGTAGTACATATGACAGACAAATATCAAATATTGCCTCAATATTTTATAATACAGCGATGTAAATTCTTCAAGGCAAAATTAGACTGACATTTACGCCTACAAACGCTGGTATCATGCCGACATTCAGAGCCCAAGTTCTCGTACTTGTAGACTACTTAACATGTACTTAAGTAAGCATAATTGTTTGAAAATCGTCGAGACGTGCAACTGACGTTCAAGATTGATAGGTATGCTCGCGGATGGTGAAAATCTGGAAGAGACATTTTAAAAACAGTTTTATACATGAATTTAATTTAATGAAGACACAGCCGGCACAGGTGCAGGACAGAATCAGAATTAGATATTTATATTCTTTGAATAGGTACTTTACATAATTGATGGTAGAGTAATTAGGACACAAGGCACAAAATATACAAGACGTCCATTGGACGAAGGCCATCCCCTTAATAGGGGGAGGGTGTTGCCATAATCTCACGCTTGGCAGACGGCTTGAAGATAACAGAATGCTCACCACTGTTAACCAAGGGGACGCTGCTCCCCGACTTCCGGTAATTCTGAATGCAGTTTTAGGATATACGCAGGTCCAACAAAAACTAGGTTCTTATTAGGTCCCTAAAGAGTTTATATAAAATGCTACTTTAGTTAAGAAACGTTATGTGACTTCTGCGCATTACAAAAATGTAGCGCGCACTACTAACCAATGCTATTTAACTTAAGGTGTCATTTTTAGGCTTCCGTACCTCAAAAGGAAAAAAGGAACCCTTATAGGATCACTTCGTTGTCCGTCTGTCTGTTAGTCAAGGCCCTTTTTCTCTGAAACGAGTGTAGGTATCAGGTTGAAATTAATATCGAATGCGTAAGTCCACGTCTAAAATCAAAAAATCAAGCTTCTCTAAGTCAACGCAATCAAAAATGACAGCCATTTTCTAGTGTTTTTTAGACTCGCAAATAAATCAAAATTCATAGGGCACTCCCGCTGACCTAGAATCACAAAATTTAGCAAGAAGCAAGGTCACATAACACTAGTTATAAGAAAAATCTTAAAATGGATAATTTGTAGATATATCGTCATTTCTCAAGCCAAAACTAAAATGATTATTCCATTCGGTTGGCTTCCGTTCCTTAGTTCCAAAAACAGAACTAGATGGCGCCACAGAGAAAATTTGTCCGCGCCACTCTTTTATCGCAACTGTTTCGTTCGTCCTTGTGGTGGCACGTGCTGCGTCCATAAAAATTGTACTCCCAAAAGCTGAAACGTGTTTTTTCTTATCTGACTGAGTACTGACATCAATAAGTAACCCTAGCACATTTCATAGTAACTTTAGAAAAAGACGAAGTACGTACGTACACGATAGAAAAACTGTAAATACTGGAACATCTAGTCGAACGTAAATTCAAACTCCTTTTTAGGGTTCCGTACCCAAAGCATGTTCAAATGCACCCCATGCCTAAGCAATTCGTCTGTTTTTCTATAAATATGTTAGTTCATCTGTTTTTGATTTATAACGACGTATATCTCGTAAATCGTAATTGGTAACCGGCTGTTTTCATAGAATATTCGTTAGATACTGTCGCGGATTTCCTTTGTACTTGTGGTGGTACGGAACCCTCGTTATCGAGTCACAAGTACTCGTACTGACGTCTTTATTTTAATCAAGGCTGTAAGTGTCTTTTAGCACTGTGCTATGCTACAATAATCACACTTTTCGATTACGCTACAAATAACGCATGTGGCGCCATGTTGACGCAACCCATGGCACGTAGCAAAAACAAGAGCTCGTTGAATTAACAACCTATGAGGACTGGTCTTCTGACTTTTTTTATTTTTATATATTCATTAAGAAAGTAATACAATGTTGTGTGTATTTGTCAACATTTTAAATAAACACAGTCACAGTTAAAGTTAAGGAAAGTTACAGTAAAGTCCAAGTCAAGCTCCGAGTACAATGACGGAGATAACTAAACGAGATTTGAATGCCGATATAGTAAAAACAAATATCACCTACAGTTCACCATATTTTGTCACTCTGCATCCACTTAGAAGCAAATCCACCATAAACACATAATACCAAAACAAAACTAACAAACAAACAAACAAACAAACAAACTTAAACAAACTTTTTGAATAGTCTAATATTATGTGACGACATCATCTTTTTTATTCAGAATAGGGTTGCGTGTTTGCCTGATGGTAACCAACGTTGCAGTCAAGGATAGAGCACTCTTACCTAGAAGGAACCTATTTATTCTACATTTGAAGACACCCATCCCATTTAGTAAAAATGTGAAATTGTAACGATTTGTTTGCACTAACCTTTACGGACCTGGGTATCTCCTAAAACTGCAACCAGTACCACCGGAGGAGCCGGGCAGCAGCGTCCTCTCCGTTAACGGTGGTGAACATTCTGCGATCCCCAAGCCGCCTGCCAAGCGTGGGGATTATGGCAACACCTCCCTATTAAGGGGGAGGCCTTCGTTCAGCAGTGGACGTTTTCTGGCTGATAGGGTTTGCACTAAAACTCAATAATAATCTTTATACTTATATCAATTTTACTTCTACGATCTACTTTTCTAAGAACCGGAAAAAAGTATGGACTTATTATGCACCTACGCTTAGGCACATAATTAAGCTAGCATTATGTTTATGGCAAGTTATTGGTTCTAACTTGTATTCCCAACAATGTTTATTTACATTTTCCGCATGTTCAAAGCCCATTTTGATACAATGTAGGTCAGTATAATTATTTCCACCCTAATAATGCGCTCGTCCAGCGGGTAATGAGGTATTTAGAAAAACAATTACAAGAAGCATTTAATGAACCGTTTTTGAAACCAATCAGAAATTAAGCGCGAAGGATGTCGCTGTTTGAAACATTTTCTAAATAGTATTTCTATTTCAAGAAGTATTTTGTAAAATTTCGGCTAATGTAAATAGTTTTTTTAAATGTTTTGGAGAGATGACCGAAGCGTTTGCCTAGTGGTAAGCTTCACGCATAACGTAGCAGTGCTAGAAACGTGAACACAAATCTAATAAGATGGCAAATCTCTTCATGCCCAGTAAGTTGTCATACTGTTATAACACACTTGGGCTTACACGAGCCTCTCTACTGACGTCAGTGACTAAACAACAAGCATTATAAATAATTATGCACAATCTATCCTATATACCTACTACTACAAAAACAGTTGCACCGATAAGCCGTTGAAAGTCTAAATGCTCAATTAAGTCCACTGTCAGTTTGTCTATGTTTGATATTCAAACTCATACTAGCTATAAAAGGAAGCCACTTCCTTCAAGATTCTACATCATTGAACCCGAATTTACTGAGCTTCCCAAATTAATCTTCGTACAGATCGAGACAATGGAAGTCTTAGCAACATAATACAAAATTCTTGGCAGCAAAATTTCGCGCTCACAAAAGATTTGTTCTGTTTTAAACGAGCTTGTGGCTTAATACCTTTCTCTACAGTACCCAATATAACCGGTGCTTATCATGCGTTCGTAGCCTTTTCGCTTCCTTATTAATCAAGTTTTATTAGTAGTACTAGAGGTCGCCCGCGACTTCGTCCGCGTACGGAAGAAATTCGGCCCGCTCCCAATATTCACCACTTTTTTTCCCCTCCCCCCTCCTGAACCCCCCTTGAATGAACTACCCAAATAACAAATTTCATCACTATAATTTCAAAAACAAAGACCTTTCCATACAACATTCCACCCCCCCTTTCCCGCCCTTAAATCGTCCCTGATAAAAAATTCTTGAAAATAGCATTTTTTATTTTATGAACTATCCAAATCCAAATTTTTGTGACTAAAAATCCAAAAACAAAGGATACAAACATACAAATTCATACAAACGTTCCCCCCTTAGGGGTTGAATTTCGAAAAAAACCTTTTCTTAGTACACCCCCACGCATCGAGACGAATACACTCTCCAAATTTTCAATTTCGATCAACGGTTTGGGCTGTGCGTTGTCAGTCAGTCAGTCAGTCAATCAGACAGGACAGAGTAGTAAGTACATACCTTTTTAATAATACACAAATAATAAGCTTTAAAAAAAAACAACAACCGACTTCAATTTCGACTACCTGAATGACATCTTCATATTTTCTAGTAATTTTGGTTTAAAAACCAAACTACTAAACCGATTTCGATAAAATGTATATGGGACCACCTCTGAAGTATTACCTACCAAACAAAAAAAACATCAAAATCAGTTAATAATTGGCGGAGTAATCGCGTAACATACATACCAAAAAAAAAAACAGTTGAATTGAGAACCTCCTTTTTTGAAGTCGGTTGAAAAATGCAGTATTGTGCTGCTAAGTCAAACGATACCTATTTAAATTTAGGACAATTTATATCACAATTTAAAACCATGGTACTTTAGTGGGAGACTCGGAATCGTGAGGTTGTTTGTGGGTTCAAATCTTGGGCGCGTAAGTTCTCTGGAGTGTCTGTATGAATTTTCATACCACAGCATTTCGGTATGTGGATAAGCTATACCTATTAGTCATGGGAAGACTGATGATGAGAAAGAATTTAATATCTTTATGAAATATTTCAAAACTGAAGCTAAGATAAAAAATGCAGAACTTCATACTTACTTTGGAAACTAAATTGGATAAATGTTGCAGTGGAAAATGCAGAGCAAATATTGCATCTCAAACTCGGTTATTTCGCGGAAGTTCATTTAGCTTAAACTTTTCCGGTAAATATAAAACTGTATAGAAGCTAGCAGCACTTAAAAAAAAAAAATGCCGCGGTACGATGCTTAAAGTTATCATCAACAGCCGGAAGACGTCCACTGCTGGACGAAGGCCTCTCCCTTAAAGGGAGGTGTTGCCATAATCCCCACGCTTGGCAGGCGACTTGGGGATCGCAGAATGGTTAACGCCGTTAACTGAGAGGACGCTGCTGCCCGCCCTCCGGTGGTTCTGGATGCAGTTTTAGGACATACCCAGGTCAGGCCATACTTAAAGTTATATCTCGATATAAAAGAAGCAAAATCTTACGATGACATCAAAGACATCATCCTTCTTTTTTTACATAATCGTCCGTAGTGCAAACGCGATCACGTCTAAAAGTCGTATTTCCAATATATTTACACAAGAACACCTCCAAATTGAAAGTGCGTCTCAAGATTGTCAAGTTACCCTGTTTATCCCTCACAACATCAAATTTGAATAATTCGCGATTTAACCAATCACGCCCGCTCGCTGAATTCTCTGCACGTATCGCGACAAAGCCCTTTGATAGCAGCCCTGTGATTATTTATACAGATGAAGTGTCAAATCGGTGGATCAGCATAAAATCCCCGAGGTTTCCTTTCATGACGACTAAAAAACTGAGGTTGCAAGCAGATCATAAAATTCGATGATTTTACGCATTTCCGAATTTTGATGTTCGATTAACCGTGAACAGATGATGGCCGGAGGGCGAGAATTTACAACAATGGGCACTTTCTTGAGCATAAATCCGTTTTTTACGGACCTTATCCGATGTTGGGGCTCGAGATTTCTAGCATCCAATTTTGGAAATTGCTTCAGAGTTTGTTGCGGGCCGTAATCATGTGTGCGAAGTGCGGAAGATCGGCCGACGATGGGTGATGTAAATCATTTAACTTTGTGCCGGCGAGAGCTTGTAGCGGCGAAACTTTAAAACGTATTTGTAGGGTCGCATTTTTTGATCGAATTTCCGGGGTCTTCATTTTGTTTCTGTTTTTAATTAAACCTTAAAATACGTTTGCAAAAGCTTCACGTTGGTTTTTGCAGTTCATTTTAAGTAAATTTAATTTGGTTCTTTGAAGCAAAATACTTTTTTCAGAAAAATTGTTCAGTTAAATTGCAAAATACACGAAAAAATATAACAAATATAAGGAAGAATATTTCAATTTCTTATCTAATCAACAATTCACAAAAATAACATTTGTTTTTCTCTTTCTCATTTCGCATAACTTGCAAATTACAGGTAAAAATGCGCCCATTGATTTTCATTAACGAAGTTAATTACTCCAATTTAGTACTTAATTCTCCTATCTATTATATTTTATCCTTAATTTTGCAATAATAATAATTGACCCTAACAAAAACGTTTCGGGAAAATCTCCTGCGAAATTTTGGTCCGGTCTCTTGATTTCTATTTATGACACGGATTCTTTTATCTTTTCAATGGCCGTCCTTTGTTCTTGCTCCCCAATTATCTTTTGCAGATCCATACAAGTGTTTATTGTCTATCTATAGAATATAAGTGTCCGCAAAGTAGAACGTCTTTCGTTTGGTAAAAAAACAGCAAAGAACGTCTGATGTGTTTCTGAACAGGCGTGTTCGTTAACTTGACGAAATAAAGAATGTTACAGTTGAGGTTTAATTGATTTGATCACAGAAAGTAAAAAGGGAAGGCAAACCTAACAAAAGTAGCAATTAAATAATAGGTCGGTCGGTAGTCGGCATGGCAGCCAAAAAGATAGTTGACATTCCTAAAACATCGCTGCAGGCACTCATAATGACATTACAAGAAAATAAACGCGGTTTTATGCGGCTTTCAATTTCATTATAAATACGAAGGTATTTAAAACAGTGTATAAGCTTCAAGTACCATGGCCATATTGTGACCTCGAACCTCAAGGATGACAGCGAGTATAACGCCGGAGGCGTGCTCTCTGTGTAATAGCAAATTTATTATTATGTAGTAGGAAATAATGATCTCAGGAAGTTCTTCAGGGCAGCCCTGACGTGAAAATTACAACATTATTTAAGTCCTTCTGGCAGAGTTTCTACACGTGTCAGCTCTGAACAATATACTAATAAGTCTTACGATACCACTCGCGTGGCCTACAATAGCAACATCAGGGTCTGAAGTGGTATTGCAGTGCTTCTGAAATGTATACCGAAGCAAGAGTAGACTCATTTAACGCTACACAGCGCAAAAGAATAGCGTCGTTTATGTCCGGAATATGTCCTATTTAAATGTGGCCCTTAAATATAGCTAACTAAAGAAAAGAAAATTAAAATCTGGTCAATAATAAGCAACTTAAAAGCATTTTAATATCATGCTAGACAGAGGCGAAACGGCAAATCGTGACGTCACTTCTCTGTACGCCATATAAATTATATTCTGACTAGTATGGCGTGACGTAATTTTTTGTTTTGTGGGAAAGTGACAGAGTTGTCTCTAACATAAACTTTAAACGCTCATTCATATATCAGAACATTAGAAAACCGTTTTTTTTTAAATGAACGTACTATATTTACTAAACATTTTCTTCAAAGCTATTGTTTTCAACGATATAAACATCAGTCATCTACCCTATTGACACGATTATCAGAAGCCTGGCGGACATGCCGCTGCCGATTGACACATACCGACGTTGGGTGAAAATTGCAACCTAACTATTTATTAATTTATATTTTACCATATTTTAGGGACACTTCAAGTGGATGCAGACTGAATGCGAGACCGATGTATGGTAGAATGCTTAGTTTTATAATTAGTAAGTAATATTGCGTCTTCCGAACCGTTTACATGTATTGTGCTAGAGACAGACCTGTATGTGTTATAGAGTTTTAACTGAAATAAATAGGTTGTGTCACAACTCACTAACAACTTCAGTGTTGTATCTCTAGTACCTCCTCACACTTTACTGGTTGGAAACATCCCTTTGAACACGCAGGTTGGAGCAAACGCGCTACTCATAGCACATATACAGTGACCCTCGCACAGTGACGACACAATATGTTTGTACATTATGGATCATTGTTATCTACAATAAAGTTTTATTATTATTATACTTGATAGCTAGGAGCTCTAATAAAGTAAACGCTCATCCTGTAAGTTCAAAAATTCGCCCGCATTTCTGAAAACCATAAAAGGTTCGGCGTCAGCTTTTTACCTTGTTCCCCTGTCCCCAAAGTGCCCTACCATCTCATTTCTTCTAACAACATAACAAGGAGTGCAAAGGATGCTGAAAGTGTAAACACTAGTTATTTTACATATAGTTAAGTGTGTTGGGTAACCGAACGTGCAGTGTTACGTTTTGAGAAAGTGCTTTGTTGGTAGACAGAACTCTGTTGGGGAGTGAAGGCTGTGACCTGTCAGTTATACGCCGATTAAGAATCAAATTAATTTTGAAATGATGTATTTATCGCCCGTAAACTAAAATTAAAGATGTGAAATAGTCCCTTATAATATAGTTTACAACATTGACAGCCATACAAAACGCCTCTTAAAGTTTAATGATGTACGTTAGTGCGTACTTCATTTTTGTATTGAATGTCATTTGCTAAAGCAACGTTTATATATGATGGATATAGAGTATTTTTTTCTTAAAAACATTAATTACCTAAAACGCTTAAAGTTAACAACGTTGTAATTAATTAAGAAATTAAAGTAAGTAAGCAAGTTCGTCTAAGCGGAGTGGCTTACTCTAGTGTCAGAGTAAATATGCTTCAAAGGTCTTTGACATGGCTCTATTAAGTATAGGTATTTAACATAATTACATTCCATTTTGTTTACCAATTAAAGCTCAGTGAATTCAAGTCCTACTTAAATAATAAACGAGTAAGTATGAATATACACAAAGCGCCTCGATTCCACGTTTTTTATTCGAACAGCGAGGCTGTGGAGCTCTCTGCCAAAGGCTGCGTTACCCGAAAAGTACAATTTGGGTGGATGGAAAAATCCAGAGTAAACATAATATCTTCTGGGTAAGTGCTCTATCCTAGACCACATCGTTGCTCTACATAATGCAGGATGTGGTCAAGGTAAACTTCCAAAAAAACTCTTGTATAAACTACGAGTAGATATCGTAGTAGTTACATAAACATTCGGGGCACTGGGAAATCTTGATAAGGGCAGGTTCTATTCTCATGGCAATTTATAATCTGAAGGTTCCTTTCATACGTGTGGAAATAGTTTAACATCACTCAATATTCTCAGGGGAACTGTTCAGCTTATTTTGGGAAATTGGAAAATACGATGCCTGCGATAGTCTTCGCGGAGTCTGTGGGCATACGTGGGGAAAATAGGAATAGGGATGAAATAAGCCTGGATTGTGCCCTAGTTAGTCGTATACTTAAACGGAAAAAAACGGAATTAAACTTTGGATGTGGGCAAATAGAAACGAAATTACAAAACTTTGATCGAGCTGAGGCTAAGGTATCTACAACAGATATGGTCGGTCGTCATTCAATACATTAGATTTGGACGAGTTTTTAAAACTTTGACCAAAAAACTTAGCAAAATAAAGGTTTAAAAAAACTGAGGTATTCCCGTTTGCACACCCATTTCCTGAGGACCCATGAAAATTACACCTAGCATGTTCCACTAATAGCACTAATCAAAATGTTAGCTTGATGCCATACTTACTTGATGCTATTACTGAAATAACTGGCGTAAACTGAGGATAATAAATGTCGTACGTGTTTTTCTTTTTATCGCTATATATTCAAATTTCAAATTTTATCTAGCGTTGAAGCTCTAAATCTTGCATAATTAGCCCTTTTAAAAGTCCAATGCTGTACTTAAACCTACCCTTGACGGGATTGGGCCACCTCCACCATGCTGGCCCAGAAGCGGGTTGATGGATTCACATATTTACGCTATTAAATTTGTTCTGCGGTCTTATGTATGTTTCCTCACGATGTGAAGGAAAACGTTGGATCAAATTAATATAACTACCTTACCATTTAACTCCTAGCACTAATGTTAAGATAGTGATGGAGATTAAAGGTTCTTGAGTGGCGACCACGAACCGGAAGACGCAGTGTAGGTAGGCCTCCCACTAGGTGGACCGACGACATAGTGAAATGGCGGCCAAGCGGTGGATGCAAATGGTAGGTAGGTTGTACAGTGTGGCGGTCTAAGGGGAGGCCTTCGTTCAGCAGTGGACGTCTCCGGGCTGATAATTGATTGATTGTACTACATACATCTTATATTATAACCAGCCCTATGTTTTAAGGATTTAAGGGCATTATTTGAATTAAGTATGTGTCATTGTCATCATTAGGTGTCAAGGCCAACTTATTTAATAAAGTTTGGATAAACCTATTTGCGATCCCATGCCCTTCTTTTGAAATTTTGAAATTGATCTTTATTAGGAACATAAAAAGTACATTTAAAAACACTGGTAGAACGATGCTACCCGCATAAGTTAAAAACTGTGTCGCGGGTAACAACGCCCGCCTCCGAACAATATAATGTGAGAATTCCTAAACGTAAGTACAGAAATCCTAATACTTAAATAAAAAATAAAGATCTATTTACTGACAAAAGAGTATGTGTGTGTGTGTGTGTGTGTGTGTGTGTGTGTGTGTGTGTGTGTGTGTGTGTTTTATAAATATTATGTATCTAATACACAAATTGACGTATCTAAGAGCATGGTGATGATGTCAAAAGATAAAATAAATAATTGAATTGAATATAATGTGGTAATTATTTCCAAATAGTAAACACAGATACTTTCCAAACACATAGCTATAGAGTTGCTCTCACAAGTATTTGGAATCAAAGTTTGTGAACCATTACAATGAAATGATGGATGTACACGGGAATCCCATTTCGTAAGACATTAATATTATCTTATTTGCGGTATGCTACTTTGAAAGAAATATCCTCGAAAAATAACCATACTTACCTACTTACGTAAAAACCAATAATTTAAGTGTTAATACGAATGTTACTGAGTTGTATAATTTGAATAGGAGTAGCTACTAACTAAATATTTAGTTAAATTATATTTACTCTAAAAATCAAATTCTAATTTGTTTGTTTGTGCATTATAGTATTTTTTTTATTTAATAGAGAGACGAGACTAGCGAGACATTCGCCTGCTGGTAAGAATCACACCTGTCCATATCAGTAGCAGTGCCAAAATTGTGAACTTGCGAACAAAACCGTCAGCCTGAGATATTAGATGTTAAATCTCTTCATACCCAGTAATTTTTGAACATTGACCTTCAAACCGGAACACAGTAATGCTTGCACACTACTCCTTGGGGGTTGAATAACTGGCAAAGGTTTGGTACTTCCCTAGTCGGACTCTGCAGTAGAGTCCTATCACTACAATTTATTATAATATAGAGTGATAAGACTATTACGATATAATAATGTATTTTTACTGTAAATATTTTTAATATCTTTAACTTTATAGTCACTTAAAGAAATTAAAAACTCATAAATATGGGTACACAGCTCATTCGCATTTTTATCCTCGAAAACAACTACCGATAAATCATAATATAAGGTAATTTTATTTAGACGTAATTTTGATGATCTGCAGGGCTAGCATGCGCACCGCGAGAAAATTTTGTCGTGTCTTTATGTCGTGCGAAAACGAGACAAACTTATACAGATTCCGTAGCCTTGTCCTGTTTTTAAGTATCGAGAAAATTTTCTCGCGGTGCGCATGCTAGCCCTGCTGGTCATCATAGCGACAAAAGTATACGTTACTTTTGTCGGTAACTGTACAAACAATAATTTTGGCATGCGGGATGAACAAAGGCAAACATTATCAAATAATATAAAATACTTTTTATTGTTGTGGGCCGAAGACACGGGACGAATATGGCATAAATCACGTCTCACACGCGAAACTAAAAAATAAGGCAAAACAAAACACAAATGGTTAAGTTAGATTAACATTTGTGTTTATTTGGACTCAATTAAGTGGACAAAAAGTACTAACTGGTACTAAATATTGCAATATTTATAATAAATAGAGTTTTCAAAGTAGCGCCCATGAAACTTGATGCCACAATAATGTTATGATAGATGGCTGGCCGCGGCGTTAAACGTTTATAATTATTGGCGATTACTGATGATATACAACGCTTAATTATACCCCATTTACGTCCTGGTTAATGTCCGTTCGTAGTCATTAAATAATCATACTTCAAAACTGGACCGTTTGGAGGAAGAACATTGACTAGTATATTCCTCGTAGGGACACGGCAGTGGTGTACACTAATATTCCTTTCCGTTGTAAACTCGGTTTCTCACACAGACTTGATCTTAGGTTGGTTGTTAGTTGAGCGGTTAGACTAGTAAGTATTGTGAACGCTCTTCGGTACTAGAGAGCGACAAATTTTAGTCCTTACTTAATTAAACATGATATAACTTACATACATAATTGAGATTTAATTTTAAATATCTAGTATTTTATAAGGAGTTTACTATTAATTACTGTACATAATAGACTTAACTTAACGTACATAATAGTATATTCGTGGTGTAGGGCTGCTGCATGGTTCGCCTGGAAAAGTACCACACCTTTTCCAGTTATTCCACCGCCAAGCAGTGGGGTGCGAGAATTACTGTGTTTTATTTATTTATTTATTGCCTTTGCACACATAACATGAAGTTTAATAACCAGATGATGGTACAAATACCCTGTTAGGGCGCTGCAATATTTGAGAGGTAAACGCTGGATTAACGTTAGCTATTAGATTAGACTAAATATAAATATGCTTCTAACAAATATTAATCAACGTTTTTCGGTTTCGGGCATTGAAGGGCAATGTACGCAAGTTCACAATTCTGGCACTGCTACTATAATGGGCAGGCACGACACTTCATCTAGGCACATTACATATAGAGAAGATTCATTCCCATCCTAAACCCATTGTTAAACCACATTAATGTATACAATATTTACAATCAAGTCATATTCAGTGCAAGCTTATTTGTACTCTATTTGTGTAAAACAGTGTCAATATTCCACCGCATAGCAGAGGCGCGCGCGCAGCTAGTAGGAGCTGCGTGACGTCAACGAGACAAGCACTACAGTGAAAAATCGAACACTGACTTTTACAAATACAGCCCAAATTAGTTTGCACTGAATATGCTTTTTTAGATGAATATTTGGATTATTTTAGACGTTTAGACTCGTTTTTTATGGGAATGGATCTGGCCTGGTCCTATAATGTTTTCTGTGCTTTAGCATACATAACACCAAAATGAGGTTGGTTCCACAACTATTCAACTATTATAATAATATAATATTAATTATAATATTATAATATAATAGGCAACTATTCGCAGATGGCGTCAGCAGCTGTCCGGATGTGGCACAAACAAGTTTCCATAATCGTTGCTTTATATCTAACTGCTGTTGATGAGGGCGTTGTCTATCTAGTCCAAGAAACATAACTGGGTACTGTGCCTTGTTTTAAGAATTTATGCAGCTGTTGACGACCTGAAAATAGATTTGTAGGTTAGATAGTTGTTTACCTATATTGTATGTTGGACAGAGCTTTAATTAACAAGGCAAAAGATGTTGTACAAACCATGCAGATTCTCTCTGGCAAGAGTCTTAAAAATGTTCTCTACAAGAAACAACAAAATGTATGAATTTACAGTTGATTATGACCGCAGCGCATCAATGTTGCCCCACCTAGCGGGGAAAAAAACGCATTGTGGATCCCCATTACTCTGTTACACAGAAGTATTTTAACCTTCTGAGTTAAAGAGACTGAAGATGGATTAACTCACTTAAGGCGAGGTTGTATCCTCCAGTCTATTATATAATAACACCTTTATATATTCAGGAAGTTACCTACCACGCGACATGCTAAACAAACATCTTAATTTACGCGTTACCGCTGACACGTCTGTCATAACTGTCTTGAAACGTCACATTTATCTTGACAATATACAGCTACCCTCAATAAATCATCTGCTAAGACATTATAGCCCTTAACCCTTGACAATACGGGCGATATCACCAACTAATTAGCAACGACGAATGATTTATGTATCTTGGGAAAGGGGTTTGTTATTAGGCTAACCAAAAATTTGACCCAATTTAATTATGATTCCATAGCGTGGATAAATGTGTTTCATAAAGACAATTTATGTTACCCAAAATTCTAATAAATCGTGAAATATATTCTTTTGCTAAGCTTTTGGCTTTACATGAATCGTTCTACTTAAAATTATCTAGCCGAGCGTGGTGTGACATTCTAGTTTAATGTTATTTCACAAGTAAACTTACGTAAAGGTACAATTTGGTGAAACAAGATAATTGAAGTGACTCCACAAAGAATTGTAGCGCCAAAGAAAATGAATAATAATATAAGTATTTAGAACAATATTTGACACGGGCCGTATACCTACAGGGTTTTTTTTCTTTGTTATTAGCATCGCACGTTGTGCATTCTGCCAGTGTCAGGCTTATGAATTTACAAGTTTTAATAGTATAATCAAGTCAAATATGTCATGAAATCACAGTTAGTCACACGAAATTAGTCATAGTCGAGTCCAAGTCATATCGATACTTTTTTCATTTTCACTGCAGATATGCCAAACCATGTTAAAACCTGTAAGTACCATCTGTATGCTGATGACACCCAAATATACTACTCCTTCAATCCAGAAGCTACTTTAGAAGCAATGTCTTCAATTAATAATGATTTAAATGAAATTTACAAATGGTCTCAACGTAACTCACTTATTCTAAATCCATCAAAAACCAAATTGCTTATATTGGGTACCAAATCTCAAATTAATAAAGTCTTATGTCATAATCCTAAAGTGTCAATTAATGGAGTAGATATTTCAGTTGAGTCAGAAGCTAGAAACTTAGGTCTCATCCTTGATAGTAAAATGAGATTTGAGGATCATATTAGCGAGAAAATTAGAACAGCTTTTTATAAATTAAAAAACCTTTATGGTCTAAGGAAGCATCTCTCGGAAGAAGTGAGAGTATTATTATGTGATCTCCTAGTATTGTCTCCTTTTAACTATTGCAGCGCAGTTTATGGGCCGTTGATACATGTCAAAACCGAAAAAGCTATACCTACAAAGAGTACAGAATGCGTGCGTGAGATTCTGTTTCAACGTTCCAAGGAGAGAGCATGTCACTCCTTTTCTCGTTAAAAATAAAATTATGAATATGAAAGATAGAAGAGCCCTCCATCTTGCTTGCGTGACTCAGAAAGTTATATGGTCCAAGGAACCAGAATATTTATTTGAAAAATTGACTTGGCTGAAGGATATTCATTTATGTAATACTCGCTCCAAATCCCTGAATGCTTTATCCTTCCCTAAGCACAAGACCACCCGATTTAAAGGAAGCTTCAAGTACAGTGCGTCAAAAATTTGGAATAACCTGCCTCCCCCGTTGAGAAAAAAAATTTGTTCTAATAATTTTAAGCTAAAATACAAAAGTTTATTATATGACCTTCAAAAAAAGAACTTTGAAGCAACTTTTAAAATTATATAAGACACCGGTGTAACACCACACTCATATTACACACACTCACTTGCTCACACACACACATATACTCACTCACACTCTCTTGCTCACACACACTAACACACAAACTATCTGGCACTTGCTCACTCGCACACGTTTACACGCACACACATTCATACTCACACACATTAGTTTATATAAATAGTAATTTTTATTTAATTTTTTATACAACTATATGGTATTGTAGGGAATACCCGCCACCGCTTATAATGCTCACCTTACACCTTTTATCTGAGCATAGGAGTACGCTGAAAACCAGCCCTGCGTGAACCTCCGGGAGCACGCAGCACAGCGCTGAGCGTACCCCTATTGCCGAACAACGACTGTTATGTTTTATTTTTAGTGTTTTCCTCGTGTTTTTGGCAATAAATATATTCTTATTCTTATACCCTAGTAAAGTTGTGGCGACTTTACTATGAGCTTCTACGGAGTTATGAAAACAACACGAAAATACATGTTTCACCACATTATATCACTTGCCCACACTTGTGCATGTTATTCAATACTCAATGAATAAAACACCACCATTTTCAAACATTAATTCCATTAAAAACACATGTTCAAGAAAATTATAGAATGCAACGACATGATTTTTCCGTGTTCCCGCCAAAACTCCGTATACATGGTTTGTTCTAATCAGTTAGCATCCTTTTAAGGGCATATTCTGTACATGAAAACAAAATATGAGGCCAACATTGAAATCGCGAAAAATGATCAGCTGTTCCATACAAAAAAAAATATCGACCTTAGGCAAAATGCATATGGAACAGCTGGTATTTTTTTCGCGATTTAAATGTTTGCCCCATAGTAAAAGTTGTTTGTTTTGATGTACAGAATATGCCCTTAAAAGGATGCTAACTGATTAGAACTAACCCTGTATTCTAGAAATTAGTTTTGCAGAAAGATATACGTATAGTACTCATAGTTGGTAATATAAAGTATTATACCTATGTCTTCTTTTAGCAAAAGGTCGTCAGTCCAGAAACGCTAAGTGGAGTGGTTTTTCCAAGAAAAAGATCTGGAGATCCTTAGCAAATATATCAGTTACCTACCCTACAAGAATAAACAAATCTAGGACGAGAAAGTATCAAATATTTATTTAAGAAAATATGAAAAAATCTTTAACAACTTTTATGTGTCAAAAGAAAGTTTGCTAACATTTTATGTGGAAATATGCCGTTGGAATAAATATGATGAAAACAGAGTTTCAGTTTTCAACTCATTGTAACAGATTTTTTTTATACAAGTAATTTTCTTAAGATGTAAGCTAAGATTTATTGCAATAATAGATTACATCAACGCGAGAAAAAATAAATCCTTATTTTTATTACATTTACAATAAGAAAACCTTTTAATAAGAAAAGGCATTTTATTAAGATCCTCTATCTTGACAAACAACGTGCTCTTAAGTCTTGTTCTATCTAGATTTTCTTCTTAGGTCTTATTCCATCTAATTTTATTTTTTACGTTACTATTCCTAGTTTAAGTTCGCTGTGTTTTAAGTAACAACAACTTAAATTGTAGTCATCAATGTAATATTTGTTTAGGTTTTACCACAGCTCTGACAGTCAGATTAAAGATTCCAAATGGAAAACAAGACTAGATAGATATATCCTTCCTCCAAGATTCTACCGTATAACTTTGAGTTTTTCTTCAAACTAACTTACAATACAAATAGACGCGCAAAGATAAGACACCCATTTATGGTCGAAATTCCTTTTAAACGCACGACGCGTTTCCAAAACTCGTTTCTAGCAAGAACACCATGCATGTGTGGAACTCCTTACTAGCGTCTGTTTGTCCCATCAAGTACGATCCGGGGTTGTTCAAGAAAAACTTGAATATTTTCTAGGCAAATGTGCTCTATCTTGGATCTCATCAGCGCTTTACATCGGGTGAGATTGTCATCAAACTTAAGACTCGTCGTCGTCAGCCATAAAACGTCCACTGCTGGACGAAGGCCTCCCCATTTATAGAGGGGTATTACCATAATCCCCACGCTTGGCAGGCGGCTTGGGGATCGCAGAATGGTCACCACCGTTAACCAAGAGGACGCTGCTGCCCGCCCTCCGGTGGGTCTGATTGCAGTTTAAGGACATACCCAAGTCCATACCCAGGTCCAACGTAAGACTATTTCATTGTAAAAAACACTTGGCCATGAACTACCGTGCTGTAGTCCTGAGAGGAGCTGAGACGCAGAGCTGAAAGCCCAGGCAGGCCACCAGGATGGGGTTTTAGTGAGTGCAATCCTACATAGACATACTACTACATCCCGACTTCATCCAACGCACTCGCTTTTTTTTTGATACGATCATTTGACGAGACGAGCAAGACTTTCACCTGGTGGTAAGCGTCACGCCTGCCATTAACAGTAGCAGTGCCAGAATTGTGAACTTGCGAACACAATCCTGCGCCGCACTGCACTGCGCTCATCACCCTGAGATATTAGATGTTAAATCTCTTCATACACAGTAATTTCTCTGGTCTCTTTGGAATCTTTAGAAGAGTATACCCACGTGAACAAAAAAAGGTACTTCAACCGAAAACTAGTGGTAACAAACCAAGAAAAGCCTGGAACGGGACGTACGATATGAAATTTTCGTGCTAAAATCATCGAGAGTTCTCTACATTTCAGCTACGAAAATACCCTTTACTTAATAATCCTCTAGCAGCCCCAATAAGTCTCTGCAGATCGCCTCTCAGATCGATAGCAGATACGGTAGTATTTCATATCCGCTCCACTCGCGAACAAAAGAACCTATTTGCACAAGGAGTTATTAAATTAATACCTTTCTACATCTATATCTTAACCATCTTATGCATAAAACACTAAAACCAATTTTAAACCTATTCTCTATTATTATCTATCTATTTTATTTTATTTACCTATTATCTATTTTAGTTAAAAAGTATTTAGTTTTGTACATTTCTTTCGAATTACGAATTGAGTTAGAAAAAAGAAGACAAAACACTTTTAAACTAAAAATAGGTTTAAAATACGTTATAGTGTTTAATGTATAAGACGGCAAGTACTTAAGTATGTAAGCATACTAACGGTTTATTTGATAACAATAATTTTGGTTGAATTTAGCTCTTTCAAGCTTTATGGAGTTAGCTCTCTAGTAGGTTAATCCAACCTTTCAAGTTATAAATATTATATTTTATTTATTAAGCTTCTTGTTAACTGAATGTATGTGCTGGGTACCTTGTAGTTATATAAATAAGAACCATAATATTAGAAATCCAGTACAATTTTATAAGGAGAATAGATAATGTCGTTATGAAGGTTCTTAAGACATAACTTTTTTTCTCATTATAAAATTGTATTTGTAGTGAATCTGCAGTTAATTGTTTATTGAAATCTATATTTTATTATTATAATAACATAATAATAGATGCTGACGCATAAACACACACACAAACACCCACCCACACACAAACGCGCGCGCGCAAATACAACCACAGCACACAGACGCACGCACGCGCACACATACAGACACACATAGATACACATTTGGCTTTCAGTCAATATTGCTCTGCATAAGACATAGGGTAAGGTATAATGTTATAGTATCAATCGCAGATAACAGTGAAGCGATCTGACATGTGTACCTTGATGTTCATACTTGAAACAGAAATCCTCCAAGTATTGATAACACAGATTATATAAAAGAAAACAATTTGTTGGGCACAACTATCGCTAGATGCAAACTATAAAACTTTTATGTCTTTACATCCCACCATTAGACGAAAGTTCCTTGCGTTCGGACGTTATCCCTGGGGCTAGCGGTAAGTAGCCACCCTACTTAACCGGGCAGTGCTTATGCGGGTGTTAGGTATTTATGTGACAAGCAGGATGGGACGTTACGAATTAATTACCGCTTTTGGGGCCGTGGTTAATTATACAGGTAATCTAGTTCTTGTCGGATGGCGTAACCTCTGGACATGGTCTTGGGTGTCTAATCTTTAATGAAATGTACCAGTGTGACACCCTCTGAATATTATCTAAAGTATTGTTAAGCCCAACTACAGTAATTTATACAAGAATATTTTTCTAAGAAGCAACATTCTAGTATAAATTGCTCTTGTTTGGATTATATTGATTGTTATTTTTATAAGTTAGTTTATTTCTACTCTTACTGTCCATCTATTTTTTGCGTTTTGTTTTACACTATAATAATTGTTAATCACATTTACAATCTAACTGTGATAAAGGGAATAAGATTGTTTCAACTAAAACTAAGCACCATTCTATCAACACCCAAAAAATAATTTTGCGAAGCTCGCGTAAAGAACACATTGAAACAATAGGCGTGTCGCCTAATGTTTAATTTATGACAAATAACATGTTAAATACATTACACATACTTTTTGTTTTATTTATACGGGAATACTCACGTTTAATTAAATCGGATACTCTGACTATAGTTTCGATCACATCCGGTGACCTTTTTCAAAGAGTGAAAACAGAGCCCAACGCGCGTGCAGCTGCGTCCTGTTTAGCACTGCGGGCCGCTGCGCGTCGCGCGCGTGATGACAACGGTTGCTCTGCGGGCGAGGGGGTGGGGGCGGGTAGAGTGTCGTGCTGCGCCGGCGCTCTCTGGAGCTCTTCATCACTGGAATCTCCTCGTGCGGTGTCGGGAATATTCCAGCACGCGGAGCTCACCACGTCGCCTTCAGAAAAAAAAACAAAAAAAAAAAAAAAAAACACAAAACACACAAAAAAAAAACACAAACACACAAACAAAAAAAAAACACAAATACACAAAAAAAAAATTATTTAAATTACACATACTGAAAAAAAAAATTGTATTGGCTGATAAATTACTGAGATATGAGCGTTTAAAGTTTTAGGTGGGGATAGAGAGGGGATGCTCTATCCCTTTCTCGCCAAGCACGTGTTAGTATAGCATTTGTATGCCGCTCCTGAGGCTTGACGTCATAGCTCAGTATACCGCGCTCTCTGTCTAGCTTGAAATTAAAATACTTAGAACTTATTTATTTATGAATTGTTTTAAATTTTGTTTTCGTTGATAGGCTCTATTGATGATCAGCTTTTTATGAGGCAATAAAAAAATTGTAGTCATCTTGCTTATTGAGATAATATTGTTTGTATTATTTAATTTATATGTTTTGTGAAGCTCGCGGTCCTAAATAACATGGGTACCTAACTATTGAAAACTTAAGGAACACTTTATAACCATTAAGATAAATTATCTTACTGGTTTTATTTCCCTCTGAACTCTATCTCACATAATCATTAGTATAATGATACTTAATTGTTTGAATAAAAAAATATCAATAAAAAAAAAACAATCAGGAGATACCGTAGGCCAGCTGCTATTAGTTTCATCATCATCATCAGCCCGGAGACGTCCACTGCTGAACGAAGGCCTCCCCACACTTAGACCGCCACACTGTACGACAACCTGCCATTTGCATCCACCGGTTGCCCGCAACTTTTACAATGTCGTCGGTCCACCTAGTGGGAGGATGTTCATTTTAAGACCCACCTGCCATGATGACCGGAAGACACAGTGCTGTCGCTGTTAGTTTATTATGCAACAACTATATCTAAATACAAACTCAATTTACATGTACAAAATAAAACGATCCTCTGAAGCATCATTTGAAAGCGGAAAAATAATTTTGTTGCTTGAAGAAATTTCGCCTTCCTTTAACGCGTTCCGGCATAGAGACATAACAGTTTATGTGGAGTGTGAATGTTTACTTGAGTTTATAAGGGATATAACTTTCCTAGACTTCGCTTTGTTATATTATGTTTGCATGGATACTGTCGAGGATATTATGTTCATCTGGGAGTTTTAGGCTTAGTTATAATATATTCTGAGCTTGGAAATAAAGAGGAATTCAGTCTAGAATTCACCGGAATTTATAGTTTATATACTACTGCTGCAGATTCTTACTAAAGAAGATATTATAAATGTTTTGCTATCCCTTTTTTTACTCTAAATCTCTCTATTTCATTATAGTAAACAGAACTATACCTATGATTATCTGGCTCCTCCAAGATATGTAAACCAGGGATGTTCCAAATATAAATAGGATAAATACAGCCTGATAGCTCAGTTGGTAGCATGTCTGCCTTCAGAGCTGTAGGGCGTGGGTTCGATCCCCACCCAGGACAAAAAAATGTTTGTGACGTACATCGATGTTTGTTCTGTGTCTGGGTGTAGTATGTATTATAAGTACGTATTTACAAAAAAAATGTATATAAGTATTCTATCAGCTATCTGGTTTCCATAATACAAGCTTTGCTTAGTATGGGGCTAGATGGCGCTGTGTGTAATAAATGTCCCCCAATATTTATTATTATTATTTTATTTATTATTAAATTAGCTGAAACTTGAAACTTAATTACAAGTCCAGCGGGGCCGTATACCGTGAACTGCTTATAGCGACTGTGAATTTGATCGGTGTCGGCAGCTGAACCTATTCGGTCCCGCTATAAGCAGTTCACAGTACGGCCCCTGGTATACAATACTTTTAAAACTTTATTTGTTGTCTAAAATATGTGTCGACCCAACATTTGGCTAAAATAGGCAGGTACCTTAAAACTGCAGTATTTTAACCACTCATCTGCCTAATGCCGTGCAAGGACACACTTAACTTTGCATTAGGGCAAATGGACTCGTAACCGCAGTACTATGGTACAATCATCAACAGAAGTCTTAGAACGACTTCTTTTTATTCTTTAAATTCCGCTTCTCTCTGAGTTTGGACATCACTAAGACTTGTCTAACTCTCCCGGCTGCTGCTCTGAAGAGCGACCTGGTGCCTCAGCCGAACCGAACGTGCACTAATAGTATAATATAATAATAAATAGAAAAAAATATACAATTACTAATGTTTTATTATACTTTGAACTCATCTTAGAAGAAATAATTTAGATAACAGATTTAGATGAAAAATAAAATTAAGTTATGCATAGCGGGGGAATATTTTATGCAATTTTTTCCTCGCAATACAGCGGAGGAACGCGGTACGTTTGGGCGAGAGGCTAATTTGACGTAATCTGCTTAGTTTTTTTTTTGTTTTTAATTTTGACTATATATATAAAAACACTTTACCTACTTATGTTTACTTATAACTCATACTTTGTTGCGCATACAGCCCGATAAAATTATCGACGAACAATGTTAAGCAAATTTAGATTACACGATTTGCCATTAGATTGTATTTCTTGAAGCAATAATTTATCTGAATTTTTTTAAACGCTTTTTTTATGCTACTGAGTGATGAGGCGCGCAAGAAAATCGCATGGTGGTAAGCATTGCGCCTGTCTATTGCAGTAGCAGTGCTAAAATTATGAACATACGAACAAAATGCTGCGCCGCACTGCACTGCATGTGCTCGTCACCTTCATATATTAGATGTCAAATATCTTAATTCCCAGTAATTGTTGCTTGTTTTCAATTAAGGAAGTTCATCTAAATAAAAGAATTAAATCATAATATTGAGTTGAGTAAGTATATAAACAATTTGAAACGTTCCAAGCGATTTCGTCGGCGACTGTACCAAACTCCTTGACACTATACAAACTGCGGTTACATTGTCACGTTGAAAGCAACTGACAAATGACGTGAAACGTCATGTTCGAGCTAAAGTGACATGAAGAGGGTAGTAGATATGTAGGCCAAATGTAGGCTACATTTGGCCTACATATTCCACGCGGAAGCAAGAGTAAAGACGCATGTAATCCGAGAGGGTCGCATAAAAATTACGACCCAGAATTGTCCGTTCTAGCATAAATGTAGTCACAAGTAAAGTAGACGAAGCTTTTCACATTTTATTTTTAACTCCGAAAAAATTGACAATTTTTTTAAAGCTGTCTGGTAACGATTTTTAGTTTATCAATGTCTCGAATTTGTGTTAGAAGAAGTTTGTTCTGCCTTAATTAAGTCAGGAAAGGAAAATTAACACTTTTTTTTTCCTTAACTAACTAATAATATCATGTTTAAAACACCTGGTGATTAATACTGTACTATAAATAAATTATAATCACACTTGCTCGTAAAGTGTTAAGTTAAGCTTATACCTCACTGCAAGTAATAGGTATGTATATGAAGCATTCTTAATGTAACCAGATAATACAGTTATTTTTTGTAATACCAATAAAGACTGTATAAGCGGTTAATAAAAAAAAACAAAAAGTGATAATTATCAAAAGTTATTAACAATACAAGTGTTTTCCTCGTAAGTGAGATGAAAAACGTCGTATGAAACGCGTGTGCCTGTGCATTGGTAATTACATTCTCGGCTCCCTTATCGCGCTCGCCTGCGGTACGTGCTCATAATACCGCCTAGAGTGTAATGACCAAGAAAGCACACTTGTATCATCATATTGTACTTATTATAATGGTAGCAAGCCAACAACCTGCTAAGATTAGCTTCTAGTTTAGTTACAAGCGAGTAAATCATTTTCTATAATATCATACTAATATAATCATACTATTTATCATTTACTACTATTGGTGTCTCTTGAAGTAAATTTGTAGAGTTTTCTCTAAAGTTATATTATATATTTTCAACATGTGACGTCCTTTATACCATCTTACGTTCGATGAACTGTCATAAGTGCCATCGTAGGTGAAACGCAAGCTGTCGACTAATATAGGTCAAAAGGTCTCCCATACATAGTGTAGTCTAAATAAACTTTCCTTGAAAGTACGACTCAATCACACGTCTGATTACTAATGCATCAAGCTTTACTCGATCCAAGAGCGGGCGGTGTACCCACAAACAGTCATTCTATTTTCTTACCAGTACCCACCGGTAAGAAAATAGAATGACTGTAGATAGAGCCATGTTATTTTCTTACCTAGTAAAGCTAAGCTTAAGTATTTCAAGCGGTGAATGCAGTATTACAATTATTTGTGATGATGTGTTACTAGTTACTTCAAATCCACAGGCCCGTCTCAATAAGATCTTTGAAGTCATGTATACTGACATATGTCGTAAATCTACCAGCCCGCAACTGGGCCAGCGTGGCTGATATGTCCCAAACGACTGTATTCCGTTAATGCGTAAAACAGACTAGGAATAACGATAACGCGATTTTTCTCAGTCACAAATTAACAAACCATCGTCGTTATATTATTGCGACGCATGTTAAAGCGACAACCCAAGGCTTCGAAAGATCAGAACTGCGAAGTGTTTTACTGCGAATCATTAAAACTGCGATGTTGGTATTTGATGAGTTGTAATTTCGAGGTTTTAATGAATCAGCAGCTTCGTTCAGCAGTGGACGTCTCCGGGCTGATGATGATGATGAATGATTCGCAATATTACATAAAACATAGCAGTTCTGTTTTTTCGCGGTCTTTGGTGTGTCGCAATGTCATTATTCGCTATAACGGAATACAGTCGTCCCAAACGCCGTACGAGGTTAGGCCTACGTTCAGCAGTGAACCATTAAAAGACTGATTGTGCTTTATACTATTTATATATAAATACATTATATTCAGAAACATTTTTAAGTATGTAATACATAGGAACCGTTTTGTAGGGCTCCATTACTAAGTGAACAAGTTTTTACAGTTTACTGACTTGTGTATAGCAAACTCTATAGGTAGGTACAGCGAGAAATGGCTAAGTAAATTTGCTTTCTTTAATAAATAAATATAATAAATATTGGGGGACATTTTACACACAGCGCCATCTAGCCCCATACTAAGCAAAGCTTGTATTATGAAAACCATAGAATACTTAAATTAACATTATTTTCTTTAGTTGATAGGCAGAAATTTTAGTGCTTTATTGATGACAAAAGGGGAGGAAATAAAATAAGAAATTGTAGATTTTAACAGCCTCTAATCACAACGAGGGATTAGGCGATTAGGGAGAACTACATAAAACATAATATTTGTTTATATTCGCTAACCGAGTAGTAACTGCTAATGTATCCTACTATTACATACAAATTAGCTATTCTATGGCGTAGGGTGCTGAAAGCGGTTTAACCAAGAAGTTAATAACTGTAACCATAAGGACATTTGGTAGCGTTTACCGTAGCACCCTTTGTAGAGCTTCCAAGAATGATATACGTACGTACACGTAGCCGCTCTACGCCACGTTGCTACTATTATTTATACTGTGCTATTGGTACAGTCTGGGGAGAGAGAGAGAAAGAGAGAGAGAGAGCTAAATCCTCCGAGGCTATAGAAGGTAAAAGTGCTACCGTGCATAGTTGCTACAATAATATGTCGCTATAATTAAATAAAAAATTAAAAACTGTCATTTACTGCTAGTATTAGTATAGTATTATATTATCTGGGACAGATAGCATACGTATGCATATGCATGGCATATAAATATGTCCCAATATTTTAGCTGTCCCAAAACCATTCTACTAGCTCCTTCAAGCGATGCCTACATACTTAGGAATTTTCTTAATTACTTCATCATCATCATCAGCCCGGAGACGTCCACTGCTGAACGAAGGCTTCCCCCTTAGATCGCCACACTGTTCGACAACCTGCCATTTGCATCCACCGGTTGCCCGCGACTTTTACAATGTCGTCGGTCCACCTAGTGGGAGGCCTTCCTACGCTGCGTCCTCCGGTTCGCGGTCGCCACTCAAGAACCTTTCTTCCCCATCGGTTGTCAGTTCTTCGAGCGGTTGTCAGTTCGTCGAGCTTAATTACTTACGTAGCGCAAATACGGCCACGTTGAAAGCCTACAAAAATATCCTCTAAAACACTTCAAACTCTCCAAATCAGGAGGTCTTAGACTTTCCAGATCCGTAGACTGAAATAATCCCGAGGAACTTTACCTAGCGACCAAATTTAATTAAAATTCCGAGTGACATAAATCAGGAAGGCATTGACCTTTCAGCTTATTAGTTTGAAACCTGATGACTTAGGCCTGAACTTATATTCCCACGTGTGCCTCTGACACAGATGTGTCAGGTATACCTACATTATAATTAACATGTACGGACCTAGTATGTCGAGTATGTAATTAATAACCCAGTAATTAATATGCGTTATCGATCAGTTACAGGTAGATACAGAGAACGTGTTTAACGCTTAACTTGTAAATGGAATAACTCAGGCCGCGCACATTCATGCTTCAAGCACATTTTTTACTGCGATCAATCATTATTCTAAAGCTGAATGATATAGGGCCACATTTAGCGGAGCAAAAATATGGCAGTTACGCAGATTCGTGCGTGTCTAAGATTCGATTGTTGAGGTTTCAGACCCATTTTTAATTTATTACAAGCATTATATAAATATTTGTTTTCAAAACTAAGAGCGTTAGTTCGTGACAAACTAATATATTATTTACAAGTGAGTACATTTTCGTGCTAAATTTGTAAAAAAATTAATGGTTAAAATTGTTGTAATGTCTAAAAATAGAGGTGTTAAGTGTTTTTTTATTTATCTTTATTTTCTAAAAAAATTAGAAAGATTAAAAAAGCGTTAGTTCACTTCTCACATCTTATACTTAGATACAAATTTATTTTTTGGGAAAACACAATCTCATAAAAACCGTGAAATTTACAAAATAATAACAATAAATTCACTTCATACCTACCACACATTAATTTGCCGCTGGTGAATGTGCATTTCTATGAAACAGTTGATTTTTTTTCTCCACCAATTTTATAAGTATTATTTTTAGTTATAGTACTCTATTACAAAGTCTATGCGGGGAAGTACCAAGCCTTTGCCAGTTATTTATCTGCCATATAGGAGTGTGCAAGCATAACTGTGTAACGGTTTGGAGAGCAATGTTACCTGAGAAATTACTGCGCAAAAGAGATTTGACATCTCTGCGGAAAATCCTTATAAAGAAGGTCCACTCCACATCAAGCATGTACTACGTGGAAGGATTGAACGCCGAAATGGTAAGTATACTTAATGTGGAATTTCTAGATTTATCCAGTTTAAATAATCGTTATTGAGTAAGCAACATCTAAATAACTGAGCAGTGAGCATGGGATCGCAAGAAGTTTTGTCAACTGACCTGCAAGGTTTTTGATAATAACTTACAGCCTTACCTAAAATAATCTCGATTCTCTTAGTCACTGCTTAAACTTCTCTGTCTTGTTCTTGCATGTTACACTTCACGTCAGAGAGAAGTTGGCAGAGCATCTTAAGCAGTGACTAACGGTTGAGAAGTTTTTTTTATGTAAGACTGTTAATATACGTACAATCGTCGTACAGTAAGTACGCAAATGGTATTTGCATTAGTAGTCTATGTGGAAAGTTGCTTGGAGGATCTAGCTCTCTCTCTCTATAATCAAAGGGTAAGTTGTATTTTTTATAAGTGGGACAAACAGGTAAGCATGTGTCCTGATTGTGAAAATAGAGGCAAATTTTAGCTACTGAAACAAATAGCAACTCTGAATCTTAGATAATTACGGTCTTACTTAAAAAAACTTTTCAACCGTTAGTCACTGCTTAAGATGCTCTGCCATCTTCTCTCTGACGTGAAGTCGCACGTGCTAGAAAAGGACAGAGAAGTTTAAGCAGTGACTAAGAGAATCGAGATTATTTTAGGTTAGGCCGTTAGGCTTTAAATACAAAGTAAGTAAAATTTGGCTCTCGTTTGTCACAACCCGAAGAGCAGCTGAACGTGACGGAATTGCATGCAAACTGATGCACCTGAGAGTATAAAGGTTGCTTCTCACGGTGCGTGATTCTGCGGATTATCACTAACGGCCGACGACCAAGGGCAGCACACACGAGCTCTCACCGCACCTTTAAATTTACGGCCTCGCGGCGAATCCTGCGCACCATTACGGACTTTCCTGCGCTTCCACTACACATTCCATTACACTTCGACATTAGACATGACAGACAGACAGACAGACAGACTTCCCTTGGTACTCGTACGTCGGTACGAGCTGGGCCGCGACCGTCCACAGCATAACGCTACGCGACATGGGAAGCCAGCTTTAGGTGTGCTGTAGTCGGGCGGCTGGTGCATAACCCGGTGTGGTTAATAAAGAGGACAGTCTATATTTTAAGACCAAACAAAAAAATTGAAAATAAACTTACAGTAAATTGACTTGTGAAACGGCCCTGAACACAAACGTGACCTACGACCAGCTAAATCGAACGCCTGCTCTTTGAACTGAAAGGACCCGTAAAAATATCAACCGTCATTCAATAACACGTTCCCAATGGTTATTGACGCCTATTTGCGGTTTTATGTTACGAATATAGAGGGGAATAGTGTTTCCGCAAATCAGACTCGGTTCTGGCTTTGAAGTGTTAATAAGAGTTTATTTTTGTAGGATTGGTTGACTTGGCGTTTTATCGTGACACGTTTTTTGTGTTTTAGTAAACTGCATGTAATACTGTTTTGTCGGTCTCGCTACATTTATTCAAAACTTACTAAAAACAAGTACACAAAACTTTGGTTAAATTTGGTACACGTTGGATTTTATATATGCTATCTTTTTAAAACTGTAATGAACAACCTTGACATTTGAAAACAGTGTTTAGGTGACTGCGAAGTTGGAACGATGCAATGAATAGAACGTAATGCTTCAGTTACTATGGCAAAGTTCTGCGAATCCCATCACACTTGGTTAGCTGTTAATCGATTTTCGATACATGAAGCATACTCGTAGTAATAAAATTTACATGAGTTAAATGTGTATAATGGAGATTGGATTCTAGTCGAGACTGTGCAATTTATAATCGTACCAAACATTAGACGATCAAATAGTTTTAAAGTTTTGTACTATACCTATCGCGCAGAGGTCGTGGCGTGGCTAGACTAGAATAGTTCTAAATGATCACCATATTAAGCATGGACGATCGGGATAGTTTTTGGATGGATGGCCGTGAGTGACATGTACCGGCCAAGCGAGAATAAACTCTATTAATAAAATTATTTTCGCTTGGCCGCCATTTGTCTTTTAAACCGACATGTTTCACCTTTAGCTACACCGTCACTTACCATTGCATAATCCAGCCTTTTTAATTGTCCAGTGCTGGGCTTAGACAAGCGATGGGCGAACTCGAGATTTCAAACCGAATTGAAATATACGTAACTCGAGTCAACTCGAGTTCCAACTCCAGTTGACTGGACGAAGAAAACGACTGTATGGTTTCGTTTCGTTCTTTCACTTCACTCTGCAGTTTATGATTGTTAGTTAAATCGAGTTTCAACTCAGGTTGACTAGATGAGCAAGATATTTGAGGGAACAGAAGTTTTTCTCCAGCCAACTTGATTTTGATAATGCGATTTGAAAATTATACCCATAACAGCTTTGTTTTAACTATTGTATGCTAGCTTTGTTTTAGGAATTTCAAATTATATGACAGGCATCAAATAAACAATTTAATAATAAAACACGCTAATATTAATCAATCTAATTTTTTAATTGATAAAAAGATAGATTTAGTATATAATATATTACTACTGAGTGTAGTTGGTTTTTACTTAAAAACACAAAATTGCAACGAATATTATGATTAAACAATACAACTTATTGGTTACCATGGTTTACCATCGTCGTGCGCGGTGCGCTGTGATTGGTGGTTTGATGAATGACCCGAGTCCGAGATATCCCGAATAATGCCGAGCGCCCACCGTGGCGGGTGCTGCCAGCCGCCGCGCGTAGGCAAGTCGAGTTTACTCGAGCTCAAACAAAGTAAACTCGAGTTGAGTTGACTCGAGTTAACTCGAGTTGACCCATTTCTAGCTTAGACCTACCGTTGATGGGCGAATGGGCCATATTCCCACGCCTCAGCCCAGGTTGGTGAATTCATATACGCCATTGAATTTCTTCCATTGAGTTTTATAACGATGTTTTCCTTCACCAAAAAGCCAATGGTACGAGTATCCGTACATAAAGTTCAAAGAGCTCATTGGTACGGGCCTGGGTTTGAAACCGCGTCCTCACGAATACCACGAATACAAGCGATCTCCCGTGATTAGGGGATCGACAGCGATTGTAAATACACAAATTCAATACATTGAAAAAAACCAGCATATATCAACTTGCTTCTTCACAAACCCGCAAACCTCGAGTAGTAACCAAGCTCTAGAAAGTTCTTTACAATGATGAGTAGAGGTTATGCTAACCTCAGCAGTAATGGCATCGTTAGCTCACTGAACTTGTGAGACGTCATGCCCACTTAGGAGTTAAATTAGTTTATATGCACTCGCTAGGCTCCCCACTTCTACTGAAGAATGACGGACTTTCACATAGATACTTTATTATTTTACAGTTTTATAAGTACTAATAATAGGTGCCCGGTTTAAACCGCGTGATCATGAAAAACGGTAACGACAATGATGATGATGAAAAGTATCCTATATGTTTTTCCAGGAAATAAGCTATCTCCATTTCGTGTTTCATGCAAATCTGTTAAAACGCTTTAGCAAACTTTCGCATTTAAAATATTAGTGCGATATCATCAAAATATACTTAAAGACAATTAAATATTACTAAGGATTAATTGTGCTTTCCTTTTCTTAGAAGATAAAGGAAATAGGAAAACTAGAAAATACGAGGATCTTACACACAAATTGTATTAAAAAATGTAGACTATTGCTTTATCACGTGCATTTTTGATAAGCAACTCGCTTATTGGTAAGTGATGTGATAAAAGATGAAAAACCAGGCATAGAAAAGATTAAAATACAATACTATACAATAGTTTATTGATAACATCGTAGTTACACGTCAAATTTCATTAAGTATGTTTAAAAAACAATCACAAAAAATAATACAAGAAGCCCGATTCTACGGTAATGACTCGCAAAACGCATTCGGATAATTGATATCCTAGCGGTGTTCAAACTAACTCCTTGTATACAATGTGTAACAAAAAGGTTCAACAATACTGAATGTATGTACTCATCATTATGAACAACTTTTACTATGTGGCCAACCTCGAAATCGAGATAAAAATATCAGCTGTTCTATACAAAAAGTTCATTGACTTTGGACAAAATTATATGGAACACCTGATATTTTTTTCGCGATATCGGGGTTGGCCCCATAGTAAAAAATAATACCTTTCAGTATTGTTGAACCATTTTGTTACAGATTGTATACGGAAGAAGTGGAAGGGATTGAGCTATCAGTTATAAAAGTTATCAGGTTTATAGTTGAGCTTTAAGAAAGTTTAGTAAATGCAAATAAAAAAAAAACAATATACACAAAAAAATTAAGATATGAGGTAATAAAGTTGTCTCAAATAGTCCGGAATTCTGGCCGCCCCATACAGGCCGAGTTCGTGCGCCGTTGGCTGCGAATGGAGACGGCTTGTATACAGAAAGCCTCAAATAAGACTAGTTAAATTACCTTCTTACTCTAACAAGGCCTGTGAGAATAATTCTTCGATTAAATGTTACGGTTATTAAGTAGTTAACGGTGGTGACTCAGTTTGTACTCGTATGCAAGCGTGGTTTGAATGGTTTTCGGAGGGTTTTCTCGGTAAGTGTTGAACTAAGAATTAGCCATGTGTTGGATTGGAATTTCTGACTAAGGTTTGATAGTGGAGCGGAAATTAATTCTTGTATAATGTATTAATTTAATGGCATAGAGTTGTACAATGATTTCGTATTTAAAGCTAAGTTTGTTCAATGTTATATTTATCTTAAAACATTAGTCCGCATTATTAAACATTATACTTATCTGTTCTCTGAAACAAAATAAAAAATATATTTAACTGCATTTCTGTGTTTTTTTCTAATAATGCTTTAATAGCATTACGACAACTTAACGTAATACAACTAAACACACAAATAATTAAACTTTCACTGGTGTATGTAGGTACGTACGTACAATATCCTCTTACTAATTGTTTTTCAAAATTTTGCAATATATTGGTAACAACTTGCGTTTTTCACATTGGCACCAAAGCTTTAACGAAGTACTTGAAGATTTTCTGAATTTAGAATTTACAGAAACAACGCAATCGATTGCGTCGCTTCCCAAAAACAAAGCCACAGATTTGCTTTTAGTTACAGTAAGTAAGTAAGTTCGTATAGGCTGAGTGGCCAGCTCTAATTTCAGAGATAATCTTAGTTTATGTTCTGTTTGTTACAGTCAAACAGAACATAAATCTGTCGTACACGTGAACGATGGTCAAAAAGTTAATCATAACAAAAAAAAACTTACTAAAGTACATTTATACGCCTATGAATCCGTAAAAAGCCGTGGTAGCTAAAAAAAACCGTGGTATTAGCCTATTGGGAAGACAGCTAGATACGGAATCGTGAGACCGAGGGTTCAAATCCCGGGCTCGTACCAATGAGGTCGTTGAAGTATATGTAACGTACCGCAACTGAGTCATCGTGGCTATGTGGCTTGTCATCATCATCATCAGCCCGGATACGTCCACTGCTGAACGAAGGCCTCCCCCTTAGACCGCCACACTGTACGACAACCTGCCATTTGCATCCACCGGTTGCCCCCGACTTTTACAATGTCGTCGGTCCACCTAGTGGGAGGCCTTCCTACGCTGCGTCTCCCAGTTCGCGGTCGCCACTCAGGAACCTTTCTTCCCCATCGGTTGTCAGTTCTTCGAGCAATGTGGCCTGCCCACAGCCACTTCAACTTGCAAACCTTGCGAGCTATGTCGGTAACTTTGGTTCTTTGGCGAATATCCTCGTTCCCGATTCTATCGAGCAAAGTAACTCCGAGCATAGGTCTCTCCATTGCCCGCATGTGCATGTGGCTTGTAGTGGACTATTACACGCTGATCTTGCTATTCCTTTGTGTAGAGCAAAGTTATAGCTTTCGACAAGCAGTTATATCAATGTAGTTAAACTCCCATTATACGAAATAATAGAGCGTTAATACTTTTAGGTTTATAGCTAGGCCATTATGTAAAATTACCGTTAGCTCCCATGAGGATTTTAAAATTGTTGCTATTAATGTTTATTTTCATCAAAATGTATTGATCCAATACTCCATGTACCTTCTTCTTCTTCAATTTTCAAGCCGGGCAAACTTTTGATTAGTTTGCAACTTTCAAAAGTCAGGTAATATCGATTTATTTGGATATATACATTTTTTATATCTTATTTTTTTGTTGAATCTATGGGTAAGTATAATTACTATGCTGTGAAAAAAACCACCTTGTTTACTTTTTTGTTACTTTTTTTTTAATAAACATGGAGTAGCCTCGGAGTTATTAATCAGTCTTTTGTCTTATAACCAGCGAGTTACAAACTCTAAATAAATTAAATGACAAAAGACGGATACAAGGTCTAAGCCTTAGAGGATCTAGCTCTCTCTCTCTCTCTCTCTCTCTCTATAATTAATCAAAGGTCTAAGCAAAATTCACATTACTTATCTATTATTAGGCAAATCCAGATAATGTGGGTGGATGTTAGGCTACATTTAGACAACGCAAAATCTTTTTTGCATGTTCAGCGCGCAGTTATATGATTCCAAGGAATTTAAACGTTGTTGCGTTAAAGCGGTTCCTGATCAACTATTGCGTTGAAACAGCGCGAACTTATTCATCTAATACTATAATCACTGTCCTGACTGACTGACTGACAGACAACGCACAGCCCAAACCACTGGTTTTTTTTTAAATCTTTAGTTTTTGTGGAGCTTGAGTCGCTCAGCGATGTCAGTTCCATTATGTCCATTCAGTTGAAACCCTAATTAAAAATATCACCGCTGGTCGTACAGACTTGAAATTTGGAGGGTGTATTCGTCTCGATGCGTAGGGTGTACTAAGTAAGGATTTTTCGAAACGAAATCCGACCCAAAAGGGGGGAAACGTTTGTATGAAAGTCCTATGTTTTAGTACTTTTAGTCACAAAAATTTGGATTTGGAGTCGGTAGAGTTGGGGAAGTTGGGAGGGGCTAAAAAAAGCTCAGGATGTATCCTGTGATAAAATTGAATTTGTTTAAAGTTACTACTATTGTAGAAAAAAAAACACTCACTATCAGACACGTCTTATGAATATGCATGCATCAGAGCATTTATTGTGCGCATGTAAAACACGTGTTGAGAATTAATTCCGGTCAGAACGCAGCCGGGAGACCGTTTGTACACAAAGCAACAGGAGAAACAGACACTCGACGACTCGAGTAAAGCGACTCTCTGGTCAGGGTCGATTAGTTTTGATTTTTAGTTCAAAATGTTGAAAATAAAATATATAACAAGTGCTATTGTATTTTTTAAATTTAATTAAAGCGTAGTGCGCAATAAATCAGCTATGCGAATGGAAATTGAACATAAAAAATATACGAACCTGTAGTAAGTCATAAAATTATATGCTCTACGAATATAGCAAAAATACATTAGGGCAACTAATAGTACTGGCAAATAAACGGTATGCCAACATAACTTCGCCAAATCCTGAATATGCAAAAATTAGACGTGCTAAATGAATATTCGGCCAAATTCAACAAAGAACTCAAAATGTAAGCGTATGTTTCATCATCAGCCCGGAGACGTCCACTGCTGAACGAAGGCCTCCCCTTTAGACCGCCACACTGTACGACAACCTGCCATTTGCATCCACCGGTTGCCCGCGACTTTTACAATGTCGTCGGTCCACCTAGTGGGAGGCCTTCCTACGCTGCGTCTTCTGGTTCGCGGTCGCCACTCAAGAACCTTTCTTCTCCATCGGTTGTCAGTTCTTCGAGCGATGTGGCCTGCCTATTGCCACTTCAACTTGCAAACCTTGCGAGCTATGTCGGTAACTTTGGTTCTTTGGCGAATATCCTCGTTCGTGACTCTAAGTTTCTCCAAAAGGCCAGCAGTTAAAGACCACGTTGTTTATGGCTTTTTCGACGTTCAGAAATCGACCAATAACAAAATATGAATTGAAAATGAATAATAATATGGATTGAATATGTATTGAATTTGATCGCAACTCTGTGATCGGTATATTCATCTTCCTGTTTCTTCTTATTTGCCTGGTTTTGGTATACACTGAACCTAGTATTGTGGGGGAGGTGAAAGCACACAGGCTGTAGTGGCTCAGTCACGTCACGCGGATCGAAGAAGATCGAACCGTAAAGAGAGCGTACTGCTAGGACAGCCAACAACACGTCGACTGGTAGCACCTCCCAAGTACCACTGCTAAAGGCACTAAAAACAACCTAATTAAAAAAAAGATATATAAATGAGATATCGATAACTAAGCACACTTTTATGTTATAATCATCTTATAGCGCTAGCGCTAATCAAGTATTGGTGACATTGGCACTGTAAAGGACATGATCTAATGGAATTGCACATGATACTAATATTTTTGTCACCTTGTGTACAAACAGCCAGTGTAGTGTGTCAATTAACTTGGGTATTGACGTGTAAGGACCGTTTTAACAGCACGTCCTCATTTTAATTCATTTTATGTCAACAACTCGTAGCTGCTACTGGTTTCTCATACAAAAATAATAAGATACTAGCTGTACCAGCCATGCGATTCTGTGGCTCATATCATTTAGTATTACATCAAAATAAATTGCCAGTAAGACTCAGGGATAATTAATGTTGCTTTCTGTGGGTGCAAGATACGAGTATATCTAAATCAATGTTTTTAAAGCTTAAACAGGAAGAAAAATTATGACCATATGAATATGAAAATATCTAAATCAGTTGTTTATAATTGGAACAGACTGCCCGTGGATGTGATCTTATCGAAATCCATAAACGCATTTAAGACTAAGATTTAAAAAAAAGAAGTAATTAGTGCATAAGATCGGAGAAAAAGGGCTTATAACAGACAAATACTGAGTGACAAAGGCACATCAACAGCATATGCTATTAATCGAATACGAGTGTATTTTTATGTACGGACAACCAAGCGACCAAAGTTAGATTATAAAAAAATATATTATTCCTTTTTTAAATAAAAGCGAAAGCCCTACTTACTTCTTAGCAAGAACGGCTGTCAAAACAATGTTATAAAGCAATTGTATAAAAACCGCATTCGCCAGTTTCACACAAAATTGGATAGTAAATACGACGAAAAAATGCCAATCATTGGTCGCGCATTTGAAATAAAACGCTCGAAATGCCACTTTACAACAGATTAAAATTAATCTAATTACGATGCAATGTGGTTTGGTTTCCTACACGTCTATTTAAATTGTCTTTTTGAGTATTCTCAGTTTAAAATTATGTACGAGTATATTGGTTGGATTGTCCATTAAGCGCATTGCGCTTAATGCCGGCTAGCGCGGCTCGTCACATTTCCGTTCTATTCAATTCTCTCTTCAGTGGTCTAGAAATACTTACTAACTTACGGTATGCAAGAAAACTAACATGAATTAAGGTATGACATAATTCTTCTTACCCCTAGTATGTCATTAAACATGCTTATATAAGTATATCATCTAATATAATAAAAGGCCTGACTGACTGACTGACTGACAGACAACGCACAGCCCAAACCGCTGGTCGTACAGACTTGAAATTTGGAGGGTGCATTCGTCTCGATGCGGAGGGGTGTACTAAGAAAGGATTTTTCGAAATTCGACCCCTAAGGGGGGAAAGGGGGGGGAGGGGGAAGTTAATATGAAAGTCCTTTGTTTTTGGACTTTTAGTCACGAAAATTTGGATTTGGATAATCCATTTAAAATAAAAAATACGGTTTTCTATAATTTTTTGACAGGGACGATTTAAGGGGTGAAAGGGGGAATGTTATAGTCTATAGTATAATAGTCTAAATATATAAAAGGCTCTGTCCTGACTGACTGACTGACAGACAACGCACAGTCCAAACCGCTGGTCGTACAGACTTGAAATTTGGAGGGTGTATTCGTCTCGATGCGTAGGGGTGTACTAAGAAAGGATTTTTCGAAATTCAACCCCTAAAGGGGGGAAACGTTTGTATAAAAGTCCTTTGATTTTGTACTTTTAGTCATGAAAATGTGGATTTGGAAAGTTCATTTAAAATAAAACATGCTGATTACAATTTTTTTTGACAGGGACAATTTAAGGGTGGAAAGGAGGGGTGGAATGTTGTATGGAAAGTTCTTTGTTTTTAAAGTTATAGCGATGAAAATTGATATTTGGATCATTCAAGGGGTGGGGGTGGGGGGAGGGGGCAGTTAGAGGTGGTTTGGGGGGAGGGGGGAGTTGGTAGAGTCGGTAGAAACGGTAGAGTTGGGGTGGCTAAAAAATTTTTGCTCGGGATGATTTAAAGTGGTGAATTTTGGGAGCGGGCCGAATTTCTGCCGTACGTACGCGGACGAAGTCGCGGGCTGTCTCTAGTTACATATAAGTATTAATTCCCCACCAATGTAAACTCCTAAGACCGTTTTCAATCATGGCCCCCGAGTTACATTTATTAAGGTTGCAATCATGTACCGTACACTCAGATTTTCACTTTAGATTTCTGGAATGTTCATTACTTTCTTGAATGAGGAAAGGAGGGTTGAGGGTGGAGTATTTTATTGATGCGAATTCTTGTACAAAAAGATTAAGTAAGTATGAAATTACTAAATGTGGAAAAGGTTTGATAAACGATTGAGTGAATAAAGTTGAACAAGTCTATCTACTGTCAGTAATAACTCATGTAAGTGTAGTACTATAAAATGTGTATTCATTAACTGGACTGAAACATCTTCATCATCATCAGTTCGGAGACGTCCACTGCTGTACGAAGACCTCCCCTTGGACCGCCACACTTTACGACAACCTACCATTTGCGTTCAATAGTTGCCCGCGACTTTTACAATGTCGTCGGTCCACTTAGTGTGTCTACGCTGCGTCTTTCGGCTCGCGGACAGAAACTTATTAGGACCATATATAGGATATAGCTTTTGTAGTAGTAGGACTCTACTGCAGAGTCCGCCTGGGGAAGTACCACACATTTGCCAGTTATTCAACCGCCAAGCAGTAGTATTAGGTATATCGATAAAAGATTTTAAAAAAATACTGGTGTGCAGACTGGTTCTTAAGTTTTTGTTATATTGGAAGATGTTTTCCATTGGGAGTCTGGCCTAAAGAGTAGATACTAAAATATCCTCCGCCACTCTACCTAAGTAATTAAATAACATATAATATTCAATTGACTCGTTGTTGATTTGCGTTTGGAATAGGTTTTTTAAAGTTTCCCTTCGGGATTCTGGCCTAGGAGCACCTAAGTGCCTAATAAAAATAATCTTATGAACAAGCTGCCAGCATTCAAATATTTTAGTAAGATTGATGGCGTTATTTGTATTACAACAAATCAGCCAGAAGACGACCACTGCTGGACGAATGTCTCCCCTTAATAGGGAGGGGTGGCCATAATCCCCACGCTTGGCAGGCGGCTTGGGGATCGCAGGGGGCGGCTTATAATTATAACGTCAAACCTTTAAAGTAGAGCAAAACATATACAGCGTTAGTTCTAATCAGTTAGCATACTTTAAAGGGCATATTCTGTACATTAAAACAAACAACTATTACCTTGGGGCCAACATTGAAATCGGCAAAAAAACAGCTGTTCCATACACTTTGCCCAAGGTCGCTGAATTTTTTGTATGGAACAGCTGATATTTTTTTCGCGATTTCTGTGTTGGCCGCATTGTAAAAGTTGTTTGTTTTGATGTACAGAATATGCCCTTAAAAGGATGCTAACTGATTAGAACTAACCCTGTAGATAGATTTTAAGAAGTTTGATCAATGTATTTCAATGTGTTTGGTATTACAAGTAAACATACATAGCTTCAGCAATCTGCTTTCTTTTATGCCGAAGCCACACATTGGCTATATTTGCCGAATAAAAAGGGACGCAGTTATGTAGCCTGTATACGTGCATCCCTTTTTATTCGGCAAATCAAAATTCGGCAAAATAGCCAATATGTGGCCTCGGCATTAGTGCAACAAAAAAACCTTTCAGATATAGTAACCAAAACTCTGTACTCCAAACATCTACCGCATACTTTTCATTATACTTTTAAAATAACAACCAAAACGCTTCAACTTTTTACATCACGAGCTCCCGGTAACGAAGTAATAAGTTTTTTTATGTAAATACGTAATTCCACTTGCCAGGTTTATCGTGAAATCTTGGATGAGCCCTGGCGACATGCCAGACGGATTTCGAGTGGGTAAAATACCTTAACCTCGTTATATTGAGGAAGTTTCGTCCCAAAAAGTAAGACGTTACTCTTTTTAGTGAGTGTTGAAATTCATACCGGGATATAAAATGGGTTAATTTTAAGGTAGGTTTCACTACCGGGCTTTTGTTCTTTTTTCATTAGAAAAAAGCGCTAGTTAATAATAATGAGAACTCTGAAGCTCTATTCCGTTTTTTATAGTTCCGTATCCAACGGATGTGTTAAAAAGATAACTTTAAACTTTACTTTACTTACTTTACTTACTTACTAATGATAAAATGACCGTCGCTGTAGAATTGTAGATAAGTAAGTACTTGAAACTTTTAAACTTTCGCGATTTGAACACATAATTATGTTTATCACCGGGACTTAATCGCCGTGGTCACGAGCTGACTAGTCAGCTCGTGACCACGGCCATTGGAACATGGTCGAAACGTCGAGGTAAATAAAAATAAATTTATTTGTGCGCGATTAAGTCCCGGTGATAAACATAATTAAGTAAGTACTTTTCAGATTTACAACCTTGTAAAAAAGTGAGTCCCAAAGAACGCGATTTTACGTATTCTTGCTATTTGATAAAAATGCTTAATACACATGGTAATTTTTATTTATTTATAATCATCCTGTATATTACTAGACTATGACTTATACGTAGCTTCATGATACGTTATACATAACAATTTTTGTATTACGACTTATGACAAAAGTTAAGAAGTACTCTTACATATCTTCCCTGAAACAAAAGACTATAAACCCTGTTGACTGATCGTCCGACTTACCCTCATACTAAAATTAGTAGTTTAAAAACCACTGCTAGCCACTGCGAGTATGTCAGAATTTCATTGAGTTTCATATCTCAGATTGCGTCATCCCAGTGGTTGGCCAATCGCAAGCACAGATCGTTATCTCGCCCTCTTCCCGCAACTTACAAAGAGGTTCGAAACCCGGTTCCCAAGTCTAAAAAGAAGGAGGTTATATGTTCGTCTGTATGTATGTTTTTTTCGTACGATTATTTTACGCATACATTTATGGCCTTTTTAATTTAGAGTTCCTAATGTAGAATTTAATTGTTATTTTCGGTACGAATGAAAAAAATAATCATTCATGAAAGTCACAGAATCAAAGATGTATAAGAAGAGGCCTAGAAGCAATGGCCAGTTAATTTAAAATCAACCTGTATACAAGTAAAAGATGGAAAAAAAATTGGTAAACAGGCCCATCAGAACGGGCGTTGCGTCGCGTCGTTGCGTCGGTCGGTTGTGTCAAAATATTTCAATGAAGGTCGAAGATTTTTTAAAATTTATTTATTAAGTTTTATGTTTATTACCTAACACGCTTATTCGTGTTAGAACCTTAGACCTTTTTTCGATAATGGGTAAAACAAACTTTGGTTAGTTAGTTTGGTTAGTTACTAACCGATTATTTAAAGTAAAATAATCCACAAGCTATTTTCTACAGGTACATGAGGACGTAATAACCAACAACCAAGCAATAACTACCCGGTTCGTTAAATATTTTCTAAATACCCCAATTTAGATTCAGTGTACAACGCCGCATAAATTCATGCATAATCTAAATCAGCTATTTCGCCGGCGAATGTATTGCTCGATAAATTTCCTATTCGGCCGTATTTATTTTGGGCGTAGACACATTATTTTCTCTATCTTCGCGGGTATAGGCGTATAGGTATGGACAGCGTGTCCGATGCGTTATTTAGAAGTTATTCTGTTTCTATTTGAGTTGTATAGTAATATATTACAAAGAAAAGAGATAGGGGGGGGAGGGGGTTTACATCATCATCAACAGCCGGAAGACCTCCACTGCTGGACGAAGGCCTCTCCCTTAATAGGGAGGGGATGCCATAATCCCCACGCTTGGCAGGCGGCTTGGGGATCGCAGAATGCTCACCACCGTTAACTAAGAGAACGCTGCTGCCCGTCCTCCGGCGGTTCTGGATGCAGTTTTAGAACATACCCAGGTCCCAAACCACCAGGTAACAAGTATTAAAATTGAAAGGGGCACATCCGTTTGATTTAAGGAGGGCATTTGGCCCCCTCTGCCCCCCGGAAGTGGGCTTCCGCGGCCGCTGGTAGGTTGCGATCTTAGCAGTCTATTTTGTGTTGAAAACTTATTTCCACGTCCTAAACTCCTATCGTATTTTGACAAATAAGGTGTCTTGGTTTGATGTGCCTTAGAACACCACAGTAAGTTTTCTAACCAAAAAAACTTTTTACCAACTGTTATGTAAGTACAATAATTTGTACATTGTGTTTTTTTCAACTTTTTTTTTTGTATGTATGTTACGCGAATACTCCGCCAATTATGAACTGATTTTGATGATAATTTTTTTGTTTGGTAGGTAATACTTCAAAGGTGGTCCCATATATGATTATCGAAATCGGTTTAGTAATTTGGTTTTTAAAATACAATTACTAGAAAATATGAAGATGTCATCCAGGTATTCGAAGTTGAAGTCGGTTGTATTTTTTTTAAAAGCGTATTATTATTGTTTTGTTAATTTGTATTTGTACATTGTTGTTTTGTTCCTGCGTACAATAAAATCTGACCAAGTTACATGCCCAGATTAATGTGAAGCGGCGGTTTGATTCTGGAAACTTTCCAGCTTGGCAGCATAGTCGGCAATTTGGATACCCGTTCAAAACGTTCTTTTTTATCAAAACATCACTGAGATTGAACCCCAGATCCAGTTATATGCATTCACTGTTGGAGGATTTTCCCAACAGCTGGAGCTACTCGTATTTCCGTTTAGAAAATACAATTTTGGAAAATGCACCTGTTTCGTTCGAAGCCGGTTTTCATTCTATGCGAAGGTAGATATAGTTTTGGGTGAGAATGCTTACCTGCAATATTATTAAACTGATGTTAAGAATGTGATCGGTTTACCCCATAACAAAATGTATTGGACAGCTGATTTTTTTCACGTTAAAATGGTTGGTTTTATTGTAAAATTTGTTCAAGATGACCTCCTTTGGGCTTAGGAATACCGCTCCGCGTAACCCTACAGTGTACAAGTATATAATTTACTCCTATAATATAATAATATACTCTTTAAAATCATAACCAATTTTGTTTTGTCGTAAAATAACTCGCACAGTGGAGTGAATTTTTGTAAAGTTCTTATTTTGATTATTCTGTCCAGTCTTTAAAATTGGTAGAAAAATAGCTTCAGGCAACCGATTTTAACAATTTCCATTTAACAACAAGATTGAAAAAGAATCTGTAAAGATCAAGCCCTACAGCGCTACAACAGTTTCCTTATTCGAGCCTGACAAAGAAATAACAAAATTAGCTGACGTAACCGTCCAGAATGAATAAGGTTACCCGAAATGATACACAAATACGGTCCAGACTCTTTCAGACTACGCTGTAAATACAATAATGTATGGGATTAATGGGCCTTTTTGTAACCATCTAAGTAAATACCGATTGTGGTAGGGCTTTGAGACAAGCCATTCGATCCCGGGCCAATTCCAATGAGTTATATTTATTCTCACGCGCCAATTTAAACAAATATATACTACTAGCTGACCCGCCCTAGCTTCGCAAGGGGGTAAATACCAAATTTTAAACGACTTCAAAAATAGGTAGGTTTATTAATTCGACACTATTATGTCATTATTACTGGAATTGATATATTCACGAATGTTTAAACTACAGATATCTTAAAGATACAGTCTCTGTAAATAGAGATGATAAAATTGGTCATAATGTTTTTGATTGGAGTAACAATTATAAATCATCATAATCATCATCAGCTTCCCCGTTAGACCGCCACTCTGCCATTGCCATTGCATTTGCCATTTGCATCCACCGGTTACCCGCGACTACCGTCATCATCATCAGCGCGTAGAAATCCACTGGTGAACGAAGGCCTCCCCCTTAGACCGCCACTCTGTACGACACCCTGCTATTTGCATCCATCGGTTTCCATCATCATCATCAGCTCGTAGACGTCCACTGTTGAACGAAGGCCTCCCCCTTAGACCACCAAACTGTACCACACCCTGCCATTTGCATCCACCGGCTACCCGCGACTTTTACCATGTCGTCGGTCCACCTAGGAGGAGGCCTACCTACTGTGCTGTGTGGTGTTAAGTAGCTTAGGACACCACAGAACATATTTAGAAAATCGCATGTCAATCTCTTTATCTTCCTTACTCCAACTCTCAAAATAAACAAATCACAATGATCCTCAGAACTTAGGGGCTCGGTATGTTCAGGGGTTCAAGTTATAGTGGAATTCTATATTTTTTCATAAATTGTGTCATAACTTCTATATTCCTGGGCTGATTTTGATAAAACATATCCTATGTGAAGTGCCGAACTTCATAGATCATATTTCAAGAAACTGCATTTCAATTCGTGCCGTAGTTTCTGAGTTTATCCCGGACAGACAGACAGACAGACAGACAGACAAAAAACTGTATTTTTGGGTTCTGTTGCTCTCATACACTCCTAAAAAAATGTATTTTAAATATACCTTCAATGTACAGTTATTGCCTCGTTACAGTTTTATTATATGTATAGACTATAGTCACCGCGTTACCCACAAGTGCAACTCGAAGCTTTCGATACCACGTCGAGGGACAACGCTCCTCCCCCCACGACATCGGCTCCGGAGTCCCTCAGGGCTCCGCAGTGGCCCCGATCCTCTTCTCGCTTTTCACCTGTGACATCCCCCGCACTCCCAAAGTGGAGCTTGCTCTCTTCGCTGACGACACCGCTCTCTAGACCAGAGGGTGGAACAAAGTCATTCAGCTAGCCCACCTTCAACAAGCCCTCAACCTCCTCGGAGACTGGTTCAAGAAGTGGGCTATCACCGTTAACCCCGATAAAAGTGCAGCCGTGTACTTTCATCCGACCAAAAGACCTCCTTCGAAGCATATCACGGCCAGCCCATCCCATGGGCTGGCCGTGAAGAGCCTATCCCGAACCAAGTATCTCGGTGACCCTTGATCGTCGGTTCACGTTCTCAAAGCATATTCAGATAGTTCGCAACCGAGCAGCCTTCTTCTTAGGCCGGCTCAGTCCCCTACTCAACGAGCGTAGTAAATTTTCCCTTAGAAATAAGGGTACAATCTACAAAACTTGTATTCGCACCGTCATGACGTACGCCTCCGTGGCGTTTGCTCACGCCTCTAGCATAGACCTAGAGAAACTCCAAGTCATACAAAATAGATTCATCCGTAGAGCAGTCGGAGCTAGCTGGTTCATGCGAAACTCCGACCTGCACTGCGATCTCGAACTCCCTTCCATCCGTTAGTATATTAAGTACGCTTCGCGCCGCTATTTCGATGCGGCCCCTCGCCATCCCAATCCACTCATAGTCCAAGTCTCGAACTATACGACAGACACGACAGACACGTCTTGGGCGACCCGGACGACCCCATCGCCGTCAGCACCTCGGCAGCGCTGGGCTCGCCCGATCCGACCACTCCTAGCAACAGGAAATATTCCGTTTTTGGTACAGGCGCCGGTTACCAGAGGCACACAAACACGCACTGACCTCGCCGGCGAGGTCGAGGACTCCCCAGATCTGTCAGAAGATCGGTTAGATTCTCTCCAAATAGTCAACCACATCAAACTACTAGGGCCCCAGGGCATACCCCTTCTGGGGTGCCAGGGCAAGTCTGACCCCGCTCCCGGCGACTGCCAAGCCGAGGTTCGTACCGTCTGAGGTGCCCTTGAGCTAGTCGCCTTTAACCTAAACCTAGGCCGAGCGCCATTTGCGCTTGCCTAAAGTTCGGTGACGCTGTAGAGGCCATCTGAGGCCAACAGCATCAGTCATTCATTAAAAAAAATACCACAAGTGCAAGCAAGTGCGAGCGAGATAGACATAGTGAATTATTTATGGCCGCACGACTCAGTTGGTAACGCGGTGACTATAGTTTTATTTCCTCTGGAGTAGAATGGAACTTATATAATTTTTTTCATGGAGTATATTGGGAAGGTTTCATGGAGTACTTTGGGAACAACCCCTTGCTCTTCATTGAAGGGCAACATCGTATATAGTACCTAGTTATCTGGAGGCGAAATTCAATGCAAAGGCGAATATCGCTAAAACGCTCTTCAATGGTATTCTTACGCGTATTAGTCGGGATAGGATTATACTGCACCTGTTCATCTGTACAAAACATATTAATAAGCAAATTTGAAAAAGGGTCATTGTACCCATCGTTACAAAAGACCCTCTGAATCGTAAATTGGATCCAATTGATAAATAGTTAATTAATTAAACACTTCATTAAATGTAAATTCATAATTAATTTAATGCTGCTTTAAGATAAATAACGTTAGTTAGTACTGTGTACTTAATTTTTGTTTTGGCAGAAGTTTAAACATAAGTAACGTTTTAAGTGAGGCCCTTATTGTAAAATACACTTAAAGCCAGCCGTCTATCAAAATCTATGTAGAGTCCTGAATATTTTTGTTCATAGCACATTGATCTCTAATCGGTTTGTTCTTTAGCGTCATTTTCAATCACAGAAAAGCGAAATCACTACTTCTTAGGTAGAACGGCTGTTAAAGCAATGGTATAGAAAACAGCTGGCGCCAGTTTCACACATAATTGTATAGAAACTACTTAAGACGAAAAAATGCCTATCATTGGTCGTGCATTTGAAGTAAAACGCTCAAAATGCTATTTTGCAACAAATTAAAATTGATCTAATTACGATACCATGTGTTTTGGTTTCCTACGCGTCTATTTTAATTGTATTTTTGGTGATTCTCAGTTTTAAAACATGTATATTGGTAGAATTGTCATTAAGCGCATTTGCACTTAATACCGGCTTGCGCGGCCCGTCACATTTCCGTTCTATTCACTTCTCTCTTCAGTGTTTGCAATATAGCGTAGTATGAAGGAGGTATCCGATAAGGAACCCCATATTTGAATGCGAAGGCCGATCCCCCGAGTCCGGGTTTCTAATCAGAAATAATCAGGATTTGGGGTTATGACTGAGAAGCCTTAATTTCGCTCGATAGGTAGTTCTCTCCAATAGGCTTCCAGCTGCGCTCTATCAACTAAAATAAATTAAAGGTCCAAGAAATATTACCATTATGTTGGTAGTTAGGGGTGTTAAAGTATAGTGCTCTACCTGGTTGTATTCACTCTGTTATGATTCTCTACTATGCTACGAGGAATAACGTATGTTATATGCACATACACAAAATACACTTTTTGTTGTTATTTTATTTATATATACAGAAGTGTTCCACAGTCTAACCGACATCAATTTTCACATTTAATCGGCTGGTCATCGATTAACTTTGAAAATTAAAGATGTGAAACAACTATGTTTAGATTAAACGAGAAACGAAAGCTAGCGACATTACCACGCCGAATGGCCAAACTTATTCTTTGACCAAGGTAAGCGCCAGCTCTCTGATCTGCGAGGCGTCTGGACAGCTCTTTAACCAAAACCCGAGCGGCCGGACCCCACGGTCCCATGTTTTCAACTCCAAATGGAAGAAATATGTAACCATCGCCGAGAGATTCATATTTCCTCCGTTAGAGGCTTTCCGCCACTTCCGCCGCTGCACCAGCCTGCTCTGAAGGTGAGAGAGAGCCAGCGTGTCTGCGCAAGTTGCGTCCCATACTAAAGGCCTCCCACGACTCCAGGGAACTAACGTCAAGCCATCAGGCATCTTGCCATCGTCACGTGCAATACCGTTCGGCTCTAAGCGAGCCGGCACGTTAAGGATCGACAAGTTGACAGCTCGAACTCATCGGTGGGCGCGGCTAAAAAGCATGCTCTCATCATCAAACAAATTGTGGGAAAGGGAGAAAGAAAGATAAATGAGCGCGCAAATTTTTTTTGTCGACCTTTGGCTGCAGTAATGTGGTTAAATAAACTCTAAGTTAATTTATTCCAACTTAAGTTATTTGAAATTTTTATGGACTAAACTATGCCGCTGGATAAATTATTTTAGAGTTTTCGTATTCCTTATGTTATTTATTTACGTCCAATGTGGCGTTAAAATTGAGCAAAAATACAAGATGTTTCCTGGCTCATAACTTTCATGTTTATTAACTTTTTACTTTCGTAATAATTTATAATCCTAGATAATGCAGAGATTAATCGATATAATACTTAGTCTTGGACCTACAAATTTACATAGTGGAGTAGTAATACTACCGCGTTTCTATGGAGAAGTGACCAACTTGTCTACTCTTAACGGTGGCAAGAGCCCGACGTACGAGTATGACGTCGTTCAGAGCGGCGTGGCGTGATAAGCGCAAAGTAACATTCGATTAGCGATGACGCTAATAGAAAAGTCCCAAATGTATGGGATTGGCATAAGCTATCGTAATGTCACGTGGTCTTACGTTAACGAATAGAAACTTGCTAGACAATGTCAACATCTTTCGATTCCATGAAACGAATCGACATCGTCGAATAACAACTTCCATAGAAATGCGTAGACAAGTGGCACTTTTGGCTAGCGTTATCGCTTAGTTTTCGATTCGCTCGATAGAAACCCTAGCGAATGCCGAGACCCTGTAGAAAACGAAACAAAATGGCGATTTAACACTGTTTTGAGCGGTATGTTGTGATTTATTTTGAGTTTTTTGTATAAAATAAAATGTGTAGGTAAGTGTGCGCTTTATGAGTGATTGCCAGTGGAGAACTTATTGGAAACCGTTGAGAAGACGCGATAAAGCATTATTTATAACTAGCTGCACCCCGCGGTTGTTGCGATAAAAAGTAGCCTATGTTTTCTTCCAAAGTATGAGCTACTTCTATATAAAATGTAATCCAAATCCGTTCAGCCGTTTCAGCATGAAGGAGTAAGAAACAAACACACCAACAAACTTTCGCATTTAAAATATTAGAAGTGTGATGTGATGCAACACCTTTAGGCTCAAAAAACTGCATTTGAAAAGCGGCAAAAAAAACATAATTTAAAATTATTTGCAATATTATTTAATAGGTAATAACAATTAATACTTATACACTTTTCAAGGTCGGTTAATACAAGGCCAAGATGATGGTTATAATAATTGTTTATATTAACTAACATAAACAATGATCCGGCGAAACCAAAATTTGCTTATTCTATTATTTCATACTAACTCTCAAGTATTCTATGGCAATTTGATGTTTGCCGACGAAAGTCCAGAGACAAAATGTAATGTTTATCGAACAAACGAATAGAGAAGGCGTTAGCGAAACCTATGTGACTTTGTCTACCAAACGAACTTCGTTATCGCTTAAGCGATAGCGACTGTCGATATGGAATCGCTCCGAAGCGAATGCCACTTGTCTAGGCCCGCAGCACTGCGGCGGCAAGACAAACCATGGTGCCCAGAGCGATCAACCTATATTTATATATATATATAATATTGATTATATAAATATACATGTACTTATATCACAAATTATGTATGCGTAAAAATACTAGTTATAATTATATTATTTTGAATTAAATGTGTACCAATATAGAATTAAAAAATGTAATATATAATCTTTAACAAATCTTCCGTCTCTTTGTAGCTAAGTGTAATCAAAAAAAAATTGTAAGGAATTTTATATGACCTTTTCTTAATAATATTGACATCGTAGTCCTCAGCTGTGTAAAGCCCTGTGTACGGAGAATGATATTTTGAATATGAACAACTGTCTCACGCTTAGTACTCCGCTATCTTTAAATACATCTATAGTTGGGTATCTAAGCGGTTTCTTCATCATAACTTTTATAACTGACTCGCTGTGCTCTCTCTGCGAGTATAATATATGAAGTAGCTGCACTACCCCAACAGGAGATACAATAATTTATGAGAGACTGGCATAGAGCGAAATATACGGTCATCAGAGTATCTGGTGAAGCAACATCGCGCAGGTTCTTCATGATGCCAATTATTTTTCGCACTCGAGCGGTTAAGGCAAGTATGTGACTTTTAAATTTTAAGTTTTCTAAGATTACACCAAGATAGTTTTGGAACGCGTTAGTGAATCACAGGAGCATGCTATTTTGTCACAAGTAGGTTTATGCAATCTAACATTTGACAGCCTGATAGCTCAGTTGGTAGCATGTCTGCCTTCAGAGCTGTAGGGCGTGGGTTCGATCCCCACCCAGGACAAAAATGTTTGTGACGTACATCGATGTTTGTTCTGTGTCTGGGTGTAGTATGTATTATAAGTATGTATTTACCAAAAAATGTATATAAGTATTCTATCAGCTATCTGGTTTCCACATGGAGGATAGGGAGTTGTGATGAGGAACTTGCGGCCGAACCTGTGGATTTTGTAGACGGATTGTGTGACGTCACACTTATTTGGTCAGTCTGTTAGCGTTCGCCTCGCGTAACAGTCATTCGGGCTTACAAAACACACGTACGACTTTTAGTGTTTTTACTTAGTAAAAGTGAATATAAAATGAGTTGCTGTGTTTCTTCATGTAAAAACTATCGCGGCAAACATTCTGATGACATGAATGGCGTCTCATTTCATTCGTAAGTAATTTTATTTGTATTTTCTAAGGTTCGTTTTAGAAAATATGTAATGTTTCTTGGTGTTTTTAACTAGTTCTAGAGATGGCGCCACTTTATTTAACGTTAACCATAAAAAAATACGTTTCAGAGCACTTTTTAAATTACATGAACTATTCTTGCTTAAATTTATTATTTTTATATAATGTGTTTTTGGTTTATTCCGGCTTTTAAACTAGTGGTTCTAGTTAAAACCTTTGCCTTTAGAATTTACGAAAGCGACATCTGACGAGAGAGTAAGAAACCTGGTGTTTATAAGAGTTCTCTACTTTTTTCGATAAAGCACTTCTCAAAAACTTATTCTGAATTCCGCTAGATGGTAGCTCCATGTGCGGACTCTAGCGCCCCTCCCGCGAGCCCTACACCTCTCCGCACGATCACGCGTCCTTCTATAGAAAAATCCTTTGATCGCGTCTCTGCTTCTATTACTCTGTGGCAACTACCACTTCTATTACTCTGTGGCAACTACAGTTCTATTTTCAGGCCGTTAACATCTGCATAGTTTTTTTGTTTTATTTATACGGGAATACTCACGTTTAATTAAATCGGATACTCCGACTATAGCTTCGATCACATCCGGTGGTGGTCTGCATAGAATCTTAAAACAAGGCACATAATCCAGTATTTTTTCATGGACTAGATTATCGACCGGGCCCTCATCAAGAGCAGATAAGCAAAGATTAACAAGAAAACTTGATTTTGCCACATACGGACCGCCGCTGGCGCCTCAACGAGTTCTGCCTGTGAAACCTCATTAATAACAACTACTTATGTCAAAATATAGGCAGAAAAATAAAATTGTATTTTGACATCCTTTATTATTTACTTTACATTACATTATGATTATAATAATTATATTATTGTATGTATTCTAAAGCTAGAAGATGTGGTGTTACAATTTTTTTTCATAATTTAGAAGCTATAAAATAACTACTTGATTCGTTGTACATTTTGTACATAATGGGCCTTAAAACGCTGTTTTAATTTAAACCTAGCAGGGTCCATGTAACGTTAGTTCTTGGCATTACTGTAGTAGGATAAGATACTTGCTGCAATAAAAATACTTACTGAATACTGACATTCGTTACCACTGCGCACTCAGTTTTGTATAGCGTATAATTTAAATGACTTTTGTTAACTTAATCAACGTTTTTACTTAAAGCCCAGTATTTGTGATATGACGTCAAACCATAGAAAGACTTGTAATAGCCATTCCAATTTCCCTACACGTGGGGAGTGTTTGATTCAAAGGATATATTTTTCAATTTTCCTCTCTCGGGCCGAGTGCGTGGGTTTTATTCATATCATTTCGGGTTTATTTATTTCAATTTCCTTTAGTGGCGTGTGAAATGTCCTTTGAATTTTTTCTTTTTTGTAAGAATTATTTTTATACGTATAATATACTTACCTATGCTGGATTGTGAGAAATGAATTGAACTTTCTTCATTCAATAGGTTTCCCAGGGTATTTTAACATCTAGAGCTACACAGATGACTACCAGAATTTTTGTCATGGTAAAAGGTTGAATTAATATTAAATTAGCTGACCCGACATACATTGTTCTGTCAAAATATTAATTAAAATTATCTTCTCTCTTTTTTTTATCCTAAAACCTTATTTGGCCTGTTAAATTAAATATTTTTTATTATAAATAATTTTATATTATAATTTATTATATATATTAATTTTATTTAATGTAACAGTCCAAATTATTTAATGTAAAAGTCCGAAAATTGCCTTTTCGGCCCAGCCATTCTCAAGTGACGCGCTTACAAAGCTGACCTGCCCCGGCATAGCACTGGATTATTATTTAACCGATTTTTTTTCTGGTCAGTTTTTACGAATTTTCTCTTCATAAAAACCTTCCTCAAACTTTAAGGAACACACTATAAAACATATTATGCTAAATTGGTCCGGCGTTTTCGAGTTTTGCCCTTAGCAACACATTTAGCGATTCATTTTTATACAAGGAGAAGATATTGTAAAAAATACATTATTTTATTTACTTAATTTTTAGCCATCTCGTCTGATGATCTTGTCTGTCTGTATACTTGGTATTTTCTGTCAATAAACTGGCAATATTTCAGTCGGGATGGTATATTTGCAATCATTTTATGTTACAATTGTGGTAAACTTGACGTTAAAAAGCAGTAGTCAAAGATGTCTAGATAATTATACATCTTTCCTTTGAAAATATGCTATCGCGATTCTCGCCATTTCCGAAGCCGAAAAGACGAACTTCGGGCTAATCAGTGGAGCACATTAGTCAAATTCCACGTCCTGCCTGTCCACCGTAGTCCAATACTAAGGTAGACTGATAATGATGATGGAACTAAACTATCAGATCTATGCCTCGTGGTGATCGAAAACGGTGATGATGATGACGATTCAATAGAATAGAAAAATAGAGTTGTAGGTCCTAATATAACAGAAGGCGACAATAATAACCACGATTTTATTTAGAACATCACGTAAACTACAAATTACTAAGTGTTCCGTACATTGAAACGCTTTTAGCGCACGGAAGGATATTTACTTCATTCCTTGAAGCAATTTAGCCAACAGCGATCGGTGTGCGTCACGGACGCCCGCATCCTGGGCTATAATTAAACTCCTGGACTACCGGGATAGCTAGTTTATTGTTATTTTTTATAGTGCCGAATTCCTGCGCTTTTCTGGTTTACACGGAACGGTAGATCTAAGCCGAAAATAGTCTCATTGTAGTCAACATTAAGGTTTTATTTAAATTTAAGATTCTAAAATCGCGGAATTAAATCAGCCATCTCATCCAACCAAGTTATGCATATGTATTCAGGGTTGATAGAACTAAGAATACGATTAAACTAAACTTCAAACGAATGCACAGAGACAAAAACAACTGTCCAAAAATGCCGTCCCTGAAACGGGTTTCCTAAAGGTTGTGGCTTAGTCTTGCATTGTAGTAATATTAACCAAAAAAATATTATTACCAATGCAAGCTTACAATACAATAATCTTAGTGTGTATGAACACCCAATACAAATTATATTTAAAACAAAATATAAAATAAACAGAATAATATAAAAAAGGGAGAGTCTTGGGAAAAATGTACAAAAATTTTTTTGTTTTTCTAAGCCTAAGATAAACGTATAAGAAAGGCACATGAAGGACTATATCATAACTGAGAAACTCAGAATGTTAAGATAGAAAAGATAAAAATTCAGCGCCTTAAATTGTTATCTTAGCATGTTTTTGTATTCACGTAGAGCTATGTAACGACAATAATTATCTGATTATTCTACATTTAAGTCTTGATATTTTTAGTAATCTGCAAGTCTCTAAATTATTATTTATGTGTATTACAGTAGATTGAGTTTTAAACGAATGAAATTATTCGTTTCACAAACAGGATAGGTTGACTTTTACTTTCACGAGCTTAGTTACAAGCTGATATAAGAGATGGCGGTAGAGTCGAGATAGATCGCGCTTATGTTTCGTTCACGGTTGATAGCGGAGATTCGGGGGTTATGTTAACGTGGTGTGGTTAAAAACCGCTTACCATCAGGCTTTTTGAAGAGCAACTTTTGTACCTTAGTACGAGAGTGCTTGTAGAGTATAAGTTGAGCGGTAGGAAAAAATGATGAAAGCGTGTGTGTTAATTTGTGTCGACAAGTTAACACACATTAAAATACAATACAAAATTCCGCGTGGTTAAAAAAATTTATACAATTTTGTACCTACACCAACAAAGCACCATAGAGTAAGTAAATACTACGTAATACAAAGCACCACCGATGCAAATTCTTCTTACACAATATTTTGTGATTAGGTATATACCAGCTGCTAGAGAGACTTATTTGATACCTATTTATTATACTTTTCTCGAACTATCTGCTCGACAATGACCAATTACATATTACGCAATCTCAACGTAAAGCAAGGAATGATGTCCCAAGGGATATAAAGTTATAATGAACATACCAAGGGATATAAATTTGATGTGATTTGAATTTGGAACGGTAAAACTCGAATCAAAATTCTTAGCCTAGATTCGGACATTCTAAAGAGAGTTTATTCGAAAATCGAACTGGCCACCATAGGCAGAACACAAAAAAAGTGCGTCTATAAGTGTGCTATTGTCTTGCACAGTGTATGAAAAGTAGAGTATTCACCTCTAGGATAAAGCCTGTCTTTGCTTTAAAACCTTACAGGACTCTACTACATTAAACTCCTTTATCAGATTTAATCATAGTTTTTTTTTTGTGTATTAGATTAAGTGGTTTTATTGTTGTAGTTTTGTTTTTGTTATTTGTGTTTGTTTTAGCCAGTAAAAAAATATTGATTGACTTTGAAGAAATTTATAAATTACAAATCGTGTATACGATTTGTAATTTGCGCTGAGCTACATAATTGGATAACCAGTGTGTGTTGCCAGTGATGAGAAATGGAACTGAAACGTGGTCTTTAACTGCTGGCCTTTTGGAGAAACTCAGAGTCACACAACGGGTAGTGGGGAGAGCTATGCTCGGAGTTGCGCGATAAAATAAAATCCGGAACGAGGATATTCGCCAAAGAACCAAAGTCACCGACATAAGTAGCTCGCAGGGTTTGCAAGTTGAAGTAGAGCAGGGCAGGCCACATCGCTCGACGAACTGATAACCGATGGGGAAGAAAGGTTCTTGAGTGGCGACCGCGAACCGGAAGACGCAGCGTAGGAAGGCCTCCCACTACCGACTCACCTGGACACTCCCCTGGACCGACAACATTGTAAAAGTCGCGGGCAACCGGTGGATGCAAATGGCAGGTTGTCGTACAGTGTGGCAGTCTAAGGGTGCCCTTAGACTGCCCTGCCCGTGTGTGTGTTTCCCGATAATTATAATCTTCAAGGACACTAGATTTGGACAAGGAGATTATCTCATCTCATATTTCATGTACTAGCGAGCGCGCGCAAATGTAATTTCAGGCACACCGTAGCAGGGCCACCAAGAGACCGGCCTAGCCGAGTTTGGGGCCCACTGCCAACATAACTGTTATTTGATAATTGGTGACACATGTATAGCATACCTATAACCCAGAATGTATAACTTAATGGAAATAAACATTTACTTTACTTTACTTTACTTCAAGTCGCGAGTGAATCGGTTTCTTCTAGGCAAGCGTGCTCCATCGTAGACTGCATCTTCGTTTAACATCAGACGAGATGGCATTCGCAAACGCAAGCCTGTTAATATTAAAATAAAAAAAACAAAAATGTAAGGGTATTACAACATTTTCAGTCTCATATAGTCCTTTGAACCAGACTTGACAAATAATATTATTTTCATCACACTTGCTCGTAAATTGGATCTTATTGCATCGTTTTTAGGCTCATAATCCAACGCGTGGTTTTTACTTAACATTACGGCACATGGTGCTATAATAGGTATAACCCGGTTAAGTCAAGTTTGTACGTGACTGCAATTAGACGTAAATATTAGTACGTATACGAAGCACTCTTAATATAGCCGGGTAATAATTACAGTTTTTTTGTAATACCAACAAAGAGTTCTTATGCCGCTGAAGTAAAAGTCAACCTGCGCGCGCATTACTGATTTGGGCGCCATTTTCCGCAAATGTTTGTTGACGTTTTCGCTGTGTGGTTGATTATTATCAAAATCAAATTGTTTTTCCCTCGCAAGTGTGACGAAAACAGTCGTATGAAACTTTTGTGCTATACGGAGTTTCAATACACTCTCGGCTTCCTTATCGCGCTCGCCTGCGGCTCGCGCGCATGATACCGCCTCTAGTGTAGTGGGGCCAACATAGCACACTTGTATCATAATGTACTATTATCAACTTTAATAATATTATGAATTATAACAACTTTGATAATATTATGAATTAAGTACTTTATAGGTTCTTAGTTTGATCCTGTTCAAATAGTAAATAGAAAAAGTTTAATTTAAAGAGTAGATAGAGCAGAAAATACTTGTTATCTTGTTAGATTGGTAAATAACTTAAAGAGAAACAGCAGTTTTCTGCGAGAATTAAGATGTTTTAGATTAAAAACGTTGGAGTTAATCGACTTATTATGTTGACACTCTATATGACAAATGCCAGAGAAAACAAAGGCGCGGCAAAAAAAATGGCGTAACTTTCGCATAAGGGCCAGTTTGTGCACAAGGGCATGAGCAGTTTCGATACTACGGTTTACCCACATGGTGATGCAAAGTAGTGAATGTGATTAAAATTTGACTAGTATAGTTTTCAATTTCAATATCCATGCCACAAAACCTCTATGGCCCGTTGTTCCGAGAATGAAAAATAGAGCATCAAATGATTTTTTATTTTTTTTATTTCAAATTTCAACTATAGTCACCGCGTTACCAACTGAGTCGTGCGGTCATAAATCATTCACTATGTCTATCTCGCTCGCACTTATGGGTCTTGCTTGTGGGTCTTGTTTGCACTTGTGGGTCGTGCGGCCATGATTAATGGCCGCACGACTCAGTTGGTAACGCGGTGACTATAGTAGAGATTATTATCATCATGGCATAATTCTAATATGTAATCTCCATGTTAACAAAGTTTTACTATCATGTGAGTAGAAATTTGCGTTTCATGACATTATATTAAAAGATTAATACATATAGTACTGAACTTTATGTTAGGCCTAGAAATGCGTACTTTATACTTACATGATCAGAGATGGCATATTCCTCATTGTTGAACTATGAAATAGTACCTTGTTTACCAAGGGAGCAAGAGCGAAGAATTCTACTCTAGAATTCTCTTAATAATGAACATGAAATACAGATAATTGAACGCTTATGTTTTTGTTTTGCTCTATGGGTTTAGGCGTTGACACTAAAACATAAATAAAACACAATCTCCACGTGTAGAAATATTTATTACAACAGAATCGAAGACTATACACAACCTAGTAATTATTACATTATAATAATTTATAATTATTTTTATAATACATGAATTCGTTAACAAGAATACAACTTTGTACAATACAATGCTGCTATAACTACAAACATTTAAGAATTACCAGAACAATTATTATTACACATAAAATCATTATAACTACATTTGTATGTTTTAACATTAATTATTATTTAAGATAAAAAATAAGATAACGAATAATTTTAAACACCTATCACGGAAAACTTTCGACTTTTCAATATCTTCATAAAAAAGGCTTTATAAATTACGTTTCATAGACTAGAATAGTTGTTTGCCAAAAACGGTGACCTCGCATGTTCTATATTTTCTTGTCTAAATTTTTTTCCCTTTTGCCTAACACGCGAGCTGTGATAAAATGTTATCCACTCTTTCATCACTCGTAAACGAGACAGACGTATCCATAATCTAGCTTTGTCACGTTTACGCAAGGGAAAAAGGATTATATTTATTCGCGGCGTGCTAGTCATGTGAAATTAATTTTTATTTGCCCATATTCGAATTTCTAACGAGCTAGCGTACAATGCACAGCTTATGTAAGAGTTTGTACTTGCCTTTGAGTTTTAATGGCCGGCCGGGATTTATGAATGAAAGTGAAACTTCTTTACTCAATAGGAGGCAATAATGTAAAGCCAATGTAACTTTGTTCCCCGTATAGTGTGATATTAGGTTCAGGGGCCGTACCGTGAACTGCTTATAGCGGGACCGAATAGGTTCACCTGCCGACATTGCGCGACCGCGAACCTTATTGCGAGGCGATAAAATTGACAGTCGCGCAGCGTCGGCAGCTGAGCGTATTCGGTCCCGCTATAAGCAGTTCACGGTACGGCCCCAGGTTATTTTGTTAATGTCAATTTGAGAAATGAACGCGGAATATTGGCTGTCTAATATAGTGACTTCTTATAATTGTATTGAAATACTAATGCTACAATGCTGAATGCTACAAAGTATAGCCGGTACACAAGTTATTGTACAACCAAACACACAGCAGATTTACTCTTCCTTTGCAAACTAATTTTCGTAACAACGACCAAGAAACGGAATTCGAATGGATCTTTTGCCGGCTGGCCGGGCAAAGTAGATTAGTTAGATAATAAGCATGTATCTTTATTTAAAATAATTTTGAACTATCTCCAACTTGCGTTGAAAGTGTTCGGAAAAGTAATAATTTTACAAATAAGCAAGTGTCATAAATCATGTCCCTGAACATCTCCAAAGCCGTTACAAAGCAGTGACACGCAGTCGCTTGCGAAAAACTTATTTTGATTGACTTTTCAAAGGCCGCGCCTCGCCCAAACTTTAGACTCATTTATTACTTATACACCACCAAGTTACAAGAGAATAAACGAGCAAAAGAAATAACAATTCCAGGTCCTATTTGTGTTTTTGTTTCAGAGTGTTTTCCCTGTAACAACTTCGTATCTACCTTTAACAACGTAACTCGATGCCGTTCCTTTGTTACGTTACGTATTTCCCATGTAATGCTTTACATTTTGCCGTACCTAATATCACTCTCGCGAATTTTATAGCCTGGTAATAACCATGTTTATTTTATGATATATTTTTAGGTTACTTCACGCGGAATGGTGATTATGGGTTGAGGTGGCATTAAAATTTACCTGCTTCGTTTGTTTACACCGCAATAGTTATTCGTAATAAAGTTCGTCCAAATCTTAGCTACATTGTCATCTGAGTAATATCGTCGCTTTGCTTATTCGTGTACAAAACATAAGACTTGTAGCTTCCCATCAATATTTTTAACACGACTGCCGTATGTACTTATTCGAGTTTCTTTATTCCACCTTACATTCTAAATGCCTGAACAGATTTGAATGTATGAGGTATCGTTAGAATCCTTACACCATCTAGAGACTGTACACTGGCTATGTTTTTTTAACAGGGCTGGTGTTTTATATTTTTACATTTTTATTGACGTTTACACGGGCGTAGCTCTATCTTTCACATTGGGGAGGTCCGGAGGTCAAAAATGAACAAAGATAGACTAGCCATTGGGGGTTTAAACAATGCAAGGTGGTAGCGTGAAGATGATATATATTTGTCGAATAGGTTATGGCACTTCGACGCCACCAGGTTACCCATTATTATTATTTTCGTCTGCTGCTAACGGGGGGTCCGGACGCCCTAAGCCCCTCCCTTATATACGCCCATGTATGTCGAGTCTATACTGGTTTTCATAATCCGGTAGTGCCTATATCCACAAATAAACTTTGAGTCCATATGCTCTTTAAATAAGTATATTAATGTGATGCATAAATACCTACACAATTAGTTATACTATTATAAAGTGCTTCACTTTCGTGGGTATTTTTTTATTTGCAAGATCTTGACAAATTAATCATAGGTCAAATTAGTATTTTGGTAATTAATGCATAAAAGGGATAGAGTGTAAATGGTAGATACAACTTAGGTGCATATTGGTTGAATACAACATTAAATAGACTCTACGGAAAACCTTTGCAAGACCGAACTTTCAGTAACAAAAAAATATCATTTGATTTCTTGAAATAAACATATTTTATAATCTTATTATGAAAACTGACGTGGTTTTTTTGTTTTGTGCTAAGCAGGACGCAGCTGCACGCGCGTCGGGCTCTGTTTTCACTCTTTGAAAAAGGTCACCGGATGTGATCGAAACTATAGTCGGAGTATCCGATTTAATTAAACGTGAGTATTCCCGTATAAATAAAACAAAAATATTTTATAATCAACATTTTCTAAGCAAATTTGATATAAATAAAATTGGTTACGTCTATTTCCTTCCAAATATCAAATTTTCAAAAATATAAAATACGTAAATTATTATTAACTATTTACACTACTTCTTTATACAAAGAAAATTATAAAACTAGCAATAAAATTGCTAAAACTCATATCGAAATATATGATAGGTATAAAGCCACTGACCTCTATAATACAAGTACGCTGGACTTCATATTGTGATAGCAAATTGAAGCCATTTAATTTTCGCCCTTTTGGCGCAGATAGCCAACGGATAGCAGTGTGAGCATCCATGGAACTAATATTTCGTAATACTATTATGTAAATTTTAGTGCCGGAGATGCTCAAAAGGGCGCTTCAAATAGGCTAAAAAAACTGTAATTTCCTAGACCATATTTAGACCAGCGTACTTGTATTATAGAGACATTACCTGGGTATGTCCTTAAACTGCAACCAGACCCACCGGAAGACGGGCAGCAGCGTCCTCTTGGTTAACGGTGGTGACCATTCTGCGATCCCCAAGCCGCCTGCCAAGCGTGGGGATTATGGCAACACCCCTCTATAAAGGGGAGTCCTTCATCCAGCAGTGGACGTTTTATGGCTGACGACGACTTGTATTATAGAGGTCAGTGTATAAAGCACAGATATTAGAACAAGAGGTTGTTCTCATTTGTTGTTCAACCTCTTGTTCTAATATCTCTGCAGTATAAAGGATCAACCTGTGAATATAATCTTCAAATCAAGCTAAACAAAACCACCTTTTGTTTGAGCAGTGACCTAAAAAACAGAAGCGCGAGTAGCTACCTTGCAAAGTCCAATAGTCTTCTAGATGTTTTTAAGCGCGTTGGCTTTCGCGAGAATTCCTCCGCTACGTCTAACGTTCAGGTAATCCCTGGGGTATCTTCTTTTATTTGCCACGTTTAATTCTAGACGAAAAATGTGTAGCGTAAATTAGAACGTTTGACCACATTTTCTTTATCGCTCCGACCGTCTACAAACCCGAAATATACTCGTAGTTACTAGTTTCGTAATGTAATTATTTTTACTTGACGGTAAGTGGCTTTGATGAAGCAATGAATGACCATTGATTCACTTGCCTAAAATAACTGCGATTCTGGCCGAAAAGGACGAAAACGTAGTAAAATATACCCAAACCGAACGCCACAAGTAATTTGTAGTTTCATTGTTGATCTACGTACTAACCAGAGCTTTTCCTCATAGTATCTAAATAACAAATTATTGGTAAGTACCTATATCTTTACGCTAAAACAGAAGTAGCTTAAATACATTTTCATTAAATCTAGGGTAATAAATAATAAAAAATGCACAAAGAACGTCATAATATGTACACAGATAAAACTAATTAACGACTAATATCACAAAGATCTTTGTTATTCCCACTGAAATTTCCTTTCAAGTTTAAAACAGCAGCGATAATAAGAGCAGAAATAAACTAGGAGCGGTTTTAGAGACTTTAGAGTACGCTTTTAACCTTATCTCGTTCTGAACTGGATGTCCGTACGATTCTTCTATCGTTTCCATCAGTTCTTTCGGACAAGGGAGCGTTTCTAGTGGAATGTCTGTGAGCTTTTTATCTTTATTCGATTTGTATTTGAGTCGATCGTTGTATTCGTCTTTATCGTAGTATTCGTAGTTATCGTCTGATAAAACGTTTTCGTCGGGTGTTTCGATGTGTGTGTCGTCAATGTCTATACGCCGTTCCAGAGTGGTGTCGACGACACATGATACTTTTTCGAGGGCCTGCTTCAGGGCTGTGTCTCTTGTCTCGTTGCGTAGGGCGTATATCCAGGAGAGGCGACAGTCGCACTCGAAGGGGTTGCCTGTGAACAATAGACGTTTATTTAATTTTGTTCTTCATTTTTGGCATCGTGCTTCGTGCATTCTGCCACAAGTTTGTAAGTTTCTTGATAGTATTAGGTCAAATAAGTCATAAAATCATAGTCAGTTACACAAAATCGGTCACAGTAAAGTCCTAGTAAAGACCTAGTAATGGTATGGCGTCTTTACTAGAAGATTTACAGATTTTAATAACAACATGAAAATGCGTTTTTTCCATTACTTTATATCACACGTCCGAACTAGTGTGCATAATTTGGGTCTTAATCTTGCATCCTCCCGGTGTTTTCCTTCACCGTAAAACCAGTGGTATGAAAGTCTGTATATAAACTCTAAAGAGCTCCTTGGTACCGGCCCGGGGTTTGAACAGGTAACGGTCTCCCGATTAGGCTACCACAGCTAATATTTATCACAGCAGCACTCCAAATTCCATTTCAATTCACTTTCTGCAGAAATATAGTAATCTTATTGACGAGCAAAGCGAACAACGTCTACAACTAGCAAAATTTGCTTTCCAGATCCAAACATCAGTGAATTATTCTATCCGGATGTTTGGATGTTGGTACTCGCGTAAAGGTCGTATTATTTACCGAATCTTGACAGAAGTTGGTATAATTTTTCCTTAAATCCTTTCCTTAATTGCAAAGAATTTTTAGTGATCGATGATTTTCCATGGGAAAATTTCCCCATTTTTGTGTGCCCGCCCAAACGGTATAAATATAACAAAGAACTGGGAGATTTATAAGATACCGCCGATAATAACATTTGTTTCTTTTTGCATAATAAACATGTAATTTCTCATTATATAATCTTTATTAAAAACAAGTTTTACAGATACTCTTGTATGTCATTGAAAAATAATCTATCCCAAAGACAGCATAGGACAATACTATGGGGGACTAGGCCTATGGCCCATGTGCCCCTCCCAGAAATAAATCCTGGATTCGCCCTTGACATTCGCGGATTGATTTCATGGAAATTAAATTAAATTGTATTTATTTACATAACACTGGACAATTAACGAATCCAACTCGGATGGGCAGATTTCGGGAAATTGCGTAATATCTTCTCGTCCAAAATCCCTCAGTGTTTGAAGACAAGGGTCTACGACCAGTGTGTGTTGCCAGTGATGACATATGGAACTGAAACGTGGTGTTTAACTGCTGGCCTTTTGGCTCAGGAGAAACTCAGAGTAACGCAACGGGCAATGGAGAGAGCGCAGTTACTTCGCGCGATAGAATCCGGAACGAGGATATTCGCCAAAGAACCAAATTCACCGACATAGCTCGCAGGGTTTGCAAGTTGAAGTGGCAATGGGCAGGCCACATCGCTCGAAGAACTGATAACCGATGGGGAAGAAAGGTTCTTGAGTGGCGACCGCCAACCGGAAGACGCAGCGTTGGAAGGCCTCCCACTAGGTGGACCGACGACATTGTAAAAGTCGCGGGCAACCGGTGGAGGCAAATGGCAGGTTGTCGTACAGTGTGGCGGTAAGGGGGAGGCCTTCGTTCAGGAGTAGACGTCTCCGGGCTGATGATGATGATGAACAATAAACGTACCTACTTATTAAAAGTTAACGCTTAATCATTTAGAAGTATTAGAGGCATTAATTTTTTTATATATAATTACCCAATACTCAATTTGTTTATTGCAGTTATAAAGTTATAAAGGTAGGCATGCATGTAGGTCTTAGATAATACATATTATTTATAGTAGGTACTTTATAACTACCCTGTAAGGGTATGGCAATGTCATGCGGAGCGGGCCGATTTATTATAATATGATGTTTTTATCGTTCAAAAATTGGTTTAGAGTATAATAGCACTTTTTAATTAATAAGTATTTTAGTGTTTTAGCAAATTCAAAATCATTTTCCTTTTCTTGAATCTCTGTTGGTATTAAGTTGTAAATTTTTATGGCCATTGGGTTTGGACCGGAGCTATCGCTTAGTTGGAGGATGGCAAGATTAAGTTGTGTATGTATTTCTTTACGATACTTACGATGAGCTGCTATTTTATTAAATAGTTGAGGATTTTTCCGAACAATTTTACACATTTCCAATTTATAAATGCATGTCAATTGGCGCTGTTTATAGGGACAAAGAAATTTTAGTGCCGTAAAATGAACAAGCTTTTCCACTGTTCCGTTTGAACAGAGCTTAAGAGAAAAGTCATTAAAATTTAACACCTTCTTAACCCAAACAAATACAATAAACCCCGAACTCGAAAACAACGTCTTGTGGTAAAACCGCACAACGACAAAGTTAAACAAAATATTAAACTAGTGAGAACCATTTCATACATTTGAGAGTAATAAGAGCCTTAAGTTGAAAAGGACGAGTATTTCAACTAAAGTTATCTCATTAAGTATGTGCAGTGGGGTTTAAACATTTAGATATATTACTTTTGGTTATATGATCTAGTATTCCTCAGTAAGAAAACAGGATTAAGTAATATTTGTAATTTTTTTAAACCGACGTCAGAAAGGAGGTTCTAAGTTCGACTGTCTGCAATTTTTTTTTGTTGGTATGTTACGCGATTATTCCGCCAATTATGGACTGATTTTGATTAGTAGGTTTAACTTTTTTGTTTGGTAGGTAATAATACTTCAGAGGTGGTCTCTTTTAGCTTTTATAGAAATCGGTTCAGTAGTTTGGTTTTTAAATCAAAATTGATAGAAAATTTGAAGATGTCATCCAGGTATTTCGAAATTGAAGTCGGTTGTATTTTTTTTAAAGCGTATTATTCTAAATCGGCAGATAAAATCACAATAGAAACCTTCACACATCTTTCAGTTTATCTTTGTAACCCTGATGCATATTAAAATTATAGTTAATTTGTAAATTTTAGGTAAACCACCAGTACGTATTGCTCAAAAATGAATTGCGATTGATTTCGTGGTTCTGTGCAATAGACATTTTTTCTATTTTTTATTAAAAGGCATTAACTCATTATCTATTTAACTGTGCGCGATCGTGTTTAGCGCTATTCTTCTCTCGAAGGAAAACTGGAACTACAAAAACGAATTTTGACTTAGACTTTTGACTAGGTTTACCGACGACACTGTGAAAGTCGCGGGTAATCGGTGAATACAAATCGCTGGTAGTCAAACAGTGTAGCGGTCCAAGGGACTTTCGTTCAGCAGTGAACGTCATTGGCTGATGATGATGATAAAGTCGAACGGAAATTGAACTGCGACATTGATCGGTTGGTCACGTCCATGACGTGTTTGAAGAGAGAACAACAAATCGAAAAGAATCCAACGAGTTAAAAGAGTTTAAATTGAGCCAGCCTAACAATACGAATATGACACCAGATCCTATCGCTACAAAAGTAGTAGAATGACGTAATTTAATTCAAATATATTCATAACTGAGAATAAGAGAGCTGACTCTTTATATAGCAACAGGACGATTGTAAAAAAATTATTTTTGTAAATAAACTATTTCACGTTTCCATACCTTTGGGAATCATTTAAAGAGGATCCGCGCTCTGCGTGCGCTTATACCTTTATAAAGTCTAAGATACTGTAAACAATACAATTTCTCGGCTATTAAAAGCAATATTACTTTCTCAACTAGCGCGAGAGCTGCCTAATTGAGTTGATTTCGGGCGAGATAAAATTTTAGTAGCGATCTCACGTTACCGTTCGGAACATTATCACGAAAGTACTTAGTTTAGAGATACAGACAGTTTTGATAATACTAATTAGAGATTTAGGAGCTTTATGTGAAATAGACAGCAAAGACTGGCTTTTATTTTTTTCTCGTGAAAGGAAAATGGTTGCGCACATATAATGTATTTGTCACAGTCAATTAAAAATATAAAAAAACTAAGGGACTACACTAATCTTCTATCTTCTATATGTATACAGGGTGTGGCGTAATGGGTGAATAACCATAAGGTCACGATTTCACCTACAGATCGAAAACAGGCTGATTCAGAAAAAAAACGATTTTCGCATTAAATATTTTTTCTTAAACAAAAATTATACTTGCGACACAAAAATGTCAGTGTAAACTCGATAATACTTCTGATCAAGACTACTAACCAAAAAATAGACAGAGAAAAATCCTTGATTTGCAACCTTACTCGAATAATCGAAATGTCATCAATCAAATAACTAGAAAACTATGCAACTTTTACGGAACATAAATGTTTAATTTTCATAACCGCCGCGACTTCTCCCATCTATTGGCATAAAGTTATCTACTCATTACGCCACAACCTATAAATAAATCAAATTGCCGTGAGATAGTCACGTAATAACTCGAAAATGACTCGACGGTTATTTTTTTTGTTTGTTGTTTTCACATCAATACTGGGTATTTTATTTGTAGCCATAGTAGATTATGCACTAAGGGAATAAAGTAGTGCCTTATGTCGCGGGCGGCATATTGAATCTTGAATGTAACAAGGGAGTCTATAGTTATAATATAGAGTCCTCAGTGAAGCGTTCAAGCTGCCCAAGACGAAAACAGGCATTATTCCAGAGAAGCATACTCTACTTTTCACACCTTCTGCGAGACAATAAAAAGCCAGGGCTCCATAAATTAAAATTCACTGACAATTACAGGACCAAACACCGTCTTTTGTTTCACGTTCTTTGTAAACGCACCTTTTTTATTTGAGTTCTGCTTGTATTGGCCAGTTCAATTTTCGAACGAACCTCTTTACAATGCCATATGGCATTTTTTACTTAGTAGAGTTTTCCACGAGATTCCATTTCCACACAAATTTGACGTTCCAAATTTAAATTATTTTATTCCTTAGGGAGTTTCATACAACTTTATATCCCATAAGAGATAATGCTTTACTTTACGATGAGGTTGCATTATATGTAATTAGACAATGTCGAGCAGGTGGTGTGAAAACAGTATTATACAATGTGTAACAAAAAGGTTCAACAATACTGAAGGGTATGTATGTAATCATCATTATAAACAACTTTTACCATGTGGCCTAAAAAATCTCGACAAAAAATCAGCTGTTCCATACCTTTTGTCCAAGGTCAATTACATTTTTGTATGGAACAGCTGTTTTTTTTCGCGATTTTTTCGCGGAGCCGAAACCTTACTGGGGGAAAAAAACAGGAGGGAAGGGAAAACTTCGCCCTGCAGTGGGACGATCATGAATGCCAATTTCACCGGGATAAGTTATTTGATAAGTAGTTTTTTTATACCATCCAAACCATGGAAGGCAGTTGTAGCAAGTAATAGGTACCTATTTTATGTATAAGGGGAAAAAGTATAGTGGAGTCGAAAATACAAAAGAAATATTTTTGTAACTCCATTAGCTATTTTTCACAGTCATTTGATTCATTAATTTTCCTGAGCGTTTTCACATCGATCTACAGTTAATGGGTGAAACCAAAATCTTTTCTAGAATTTCGTGAAACGCGTCACGTGACGCCATTTTTCTTCCTTCGAGAAAACTCCGAGTATCTGTCGGGGGCAGACCGTATCCTTGACTTCTGGTAATCCGTGCCAAATGCAAATAAAACCAAGAAGAATTAATTCTTTAAAAACGCATATTTCTTATTAAGCCAGACTCGATATACGACAGGGAACTGTAGAACTAAGGCAAATGGAGCTCATTGTACTAATTCACGTACAATTACCACCATTTGAATACTCATTGTATATACTTGACTGCCTTGTAGCTTAGTTGACTATCAAGCCTATATCTATATAATATCTATAGCCTTTATCTATATCTGCCCTGAGCCTTGAGAGCTGAAGGTGCAGGACACACTGATCTGGCGTCGGGCGAGGGCATGGCGCGGGCGGGGTGCTACCATATCCTAATTTCATACTAAACACATTGAAATAAGGCGCAATTTAGGACACGCCGAGTCCGATCGAGTGCGCCCGATGCTCGCCCGATGAAAATAACTCGGAGAGACCGAACCATTCTAATTTCATACTAATATGAAATTAGAATGGTTCGGTAAGCTGCCTATGCCATGCCCGTGCCCGACGCCCGTTCAGTGTGTCCTGCGCCTAAGGGTTGAAGAGTAATCAATTACAACTGAGTAAGTGCAACAATTTTACCTATTTTTTCAGCGCGGTGCATGAGCTGCCCTTCCCCGCACACAACCTACCCCCGCTAATAAGTACCTTAAGTACCTCGTCCCCTCCAACGTCTGTCACCCCGTTGGAGGATTGCGGACGAATTAGCCAAACTATAATGTTTATTTTCTTTATAATTATTTTTGATTCATCGACTTTTACTTGAGTTATACTGGCCTAAGTTAAGGGCTCAAGGTATATTTTTTATTAGTTACCTAATTGTTTCAAAGTTCCAATAAAACAGGTGGGTACTGGGTACCTTGTAATAAATAGTAATTAGACTTAATTGGTCCCTGATAAAACGTTAGAACAGAGCTCATTTACACAAGTAGGGCAATTACTTCGAGATAGGTAATTATAATTACTTATTGGTTCTGTAATAAATACTTACGTCTATAGGTTCAGGTACTTTGTTATGATCTGGTTGAAATTAGTCCTTTGTAAGGTCACAGAAAAACCGAACTAGGTATGTTTCTTTTATCATACGAAGCTGATGCTATATTTGTAAAATAATAATTGGTAGTCGAATAGGTAATTTATTTGTTAAACTATTTATGAGCTTTTAAATTATGAAAAAAATACGCTTCTCCTAATAAATGCTAAATCATAACCGGAGGCGAAGTTAGAAAACAATAGACAACAACAATTCAACAATTTTATTTAGGAATTAGCATAATCAGTGTATGATATTTGCTAACAAAATCGATATCACGCTCTGATTCAATAAGCTTTTCAGGCGTTGTTTTCCTCAATAAATGTTGTATTTACTATTTATACCTGTACGGGACATAAAACTGAATTTTCGAATTCAGTATTTCCAATAAAACGCTGTGATTTAATTCTGCCATTCTATTCTCAAAATTTGCGTCGAAAATAGTCGATAAATTCCTCGTTTTCTGCTCGCAGCAATATGTCCAGCTCGGCTATTCTAGAACATGCTATATTTCTCCCCCGTCGCGTTTACGCCGACCAACGAGAGTAGCAGGTGACTGACAGAATATCTTAAGCTCTCGAATAGCCCGCTGTATCCATTGTACCGATATCTTACGGTAAGTTGCTAAACTTGGTTAGAATTAACATTCTATTAGTACATCATGATACAAGTGTGCTATGTTGGTTATTACACTCGTGGTATTATGCGAGTGAGCCGCAGGCAAGCGAAATAAGGGAGCCTAGAGTGTAATTAATTACCAATAGCACACGCGTTCCATACGACAATTTTCATCATTTTTGCGAGGAAAAAACAAACTCTTTTGGATAATAATCAACTACACAGCGAAAACGTCAACAAATATTTGCGGAATCGCGCGCAAGCCAGCGCGCAGGTGACATTTTCTTTAGCCGCATAAAAACTCTTTGTTTGTATTATTTAAAAAAACTGTATTACCCGGCTAGATTTAGAATGCTTCTTAAACATACATTATAATTTGCGGTCAGGTACAAACTGAACTTAGCCGGGCTATACCTATTATATATAGCACGCGTGCTTTAATGTAAAGTAAAAAGCACGGGTGTGTAATATCTTTGATTATGAGCCTAAAACCGATGTAATAATATCCAGTTTATGAGCCCGATGTTCTGCATACATCGTCATTTACCACGATAGTCCTTCTGATACGGAGCCAAAAAACACATTATAAAAAAAAACAAGTCGGTAACAGAACTAAAGTTGGACCACTTATCGGATTAGTACACAATAATTGTATTCCTAGTATTCCATTTCAATTTTAAAAACTTTCTTACACAACTTTTAATCTAGTACATTTCAACAACAATTTGATTTAGTACATTTCTACTGTGAGTTAAGTCCTCAAAAGTCACACAATACAATACACAAATAAACAGTTTTTAAAGCTAAGCGCTTGTACAAAATCTTATTGCTGGTTCAATGATTACGCTGCGCTGACAGCACTAAACTTGATTAATAGTCGGATGTATCCATGATAATAATGTTATTATTTGTATGTTTTAGTTAACATTACAATATTGTCAATAATGACGGTAGTACAGATAAGTGGACTAATAACTTTATTTAACTAATAAAGAGTTCAAGCTTTCCACTTATCGCTACCGGTAGATCTAAGTGGATTTTTGCCCCCTATCCCTACCAGTACCTACCTTGGTAGGACCAGTACCAGGCCAAATAAAAGTATCGAAAATGTATTTTCATCACACTTGCTCGTAAAGTGGATCTTATTACATCGGGTTTAGGCTCATAATCCAAGCTATTACGCACGCGTGCTTTTTACTTTACATTACGTCACTAGTGCTATAATAGGTATAACCCGGTATAGTCAAGTTTGTACGTGACTGCAATTTGACGTATGTATACGAAGCACTCTTAATATACCGGGTAATACTTACAGTTTTTTTGTAATACCAACAAAGAGTTCTTATGCCGCTGAAGTAAATGTCAACCTGCGCGCGCATTGCTGGTTTGGGCGTTATTATCCGCAAATGTTTGTTGACGTTTTCGCTGTGTGGTTGATTATTATCAAAAAAGTTTTTTTTTTCCTCGCAAGTGTGATGAAAACAGTCGAATGAAACTTTTGTGCTATGTTAGACATTACACTCTCGGCTTCCTTCATATCGACGCTCCGACATATTGGGCCGCTATATTAGAAAACTAGCGTTCATTTTCAAATAGCAAATATTTGAAAAAAAAATGCCAAGATATAAATTGAAAATGGCTTTATAGACGTTTTCTTGTAATACACCTTAAACATATATAGTAAAAAAAAATATGTTGAAGATCTGTCCACACACCAACTAAGATTATTTTAGCGAAAAGAGAGTAAGTTAGGAAATTCTCCAGACCCAAACTCTCTTTCTAATTCCAAATTTGGTTCCGGGAAAATTATTTGTAACCTCATTCTAACTTGTTCTATTTCAAAATCGTGTTCTGGATCGACGCTTTCGGGTGCAATTAAAAGTATCGACAAAGTTATTAGGTAAAGACGCAATTTGAAATGTTATTTAGTCGAGCGTCTGCAAACAGCGAGGCTTCCGATAATTTCGATTTATCAACTGGCAAACTAATTCGAAAAGAAACAACAACTCAAGTAAAGTTTTTGCAAAAAACACGCGCGTTTCTCGTGATTTATCTTTAACTCCCGCTGTTCTACATTTTATACTCTCGAAGAATTATTAAGGACCTGGGTATGTCCTTAAACTGCATGCAGAACCACTGGATGATGGACAGCAGCTTACTCTCGGTTAATAGGCTAGATGACTGTTTTTTTTATTGTCATATTAAAATGTGGCCCATAATTATAGCTGATTAATAAAAAGAAAATGAAAATCTGATCTAAAATAAGCAACTTATAAGCATTTTAATATCATGCTAGACAGAGAGGCGAAACAGCAAATCGTGACGTCACTTCTCTGTACGCCATATAAATTATATTCTGACAAGTAAGACGTGACGTCATTTTTTGTTTTGTGGGAAAGGGACAGAGTTGTCTCTAACAAAAACTTTAAACGCTCATATATCAGAACATTATTAACAGATTTAAATTATTTTTTCAATAAACATACTATATTTTACTTCAATTCTTCATCAAAGCTATTGGTTTCAACGATATAAACATCAGTCATATCACACCCTATTGATGGTGAGCATTCTGCGATCCCCAAGTCACCTGCCAAGCGTGGAGGTTATGGCAACCCCACCCTATTAAGGAGGAGGTTTTTGTCCTGCAGTGGACTTCTTCTGGCTGATGAGTGAGTGAGTGAGAGAAGAATTATTAGTTCCCTATATAAAGAATATATTTATTATCAGGTTCAAAACAATGCACATTACCCGTTGTTTATATGAAACATTATAACTCTTATTCAAACTCTGTAGTCTTTTCCGGGAAGGATGATCTATGATTCCGGAAAGTCGCAGCGAAAATGTAAAGAAAAACAAAAGTAAAACCTCATTTGTACTCGTAGCATAAATATCAACCTCCGTGGAGAATAATCAAAACTGTATTGGAATAAACGTAATAAACAAACAGGTACGAATAAAAAGCTGTTTGCTCGATGGGTGCGGGGAAAATTTATCGGGATCTTCCAAAATATATAGCTGCAATTCTGGCACACAGTGAGAGATTTAGTACCTCAATGTCTATGAAACGTAAGAAATAAAAGGATTATAATACATTTCGCTGTTGCGAGATATTATTACGTGTAATACGGTATATCGTAGGGTGATTTGTGTGGGACGAAAATATCTTGAGAGCTAAGCACACGTTGTTACTGACAGTTTTGTGGACCTAAACAAAATCGAGGAAAATGCCCACTTTGTCCTCTTTGGCTTTTAGCGAGTATATTTAGGGCTTGCCATTAACGTAAGGTTTTATGCTTTTGTGGACGGATAATAGATAAGTGCTCTTCTTATATTCCTGTAGAATATTTAGGAGTTGAAGCTCTAACAGTAGCTGAACAGTAGTTTTATTTTTTTTCTATGCGAAAATTTTCCACAGAGCATTAATCTGAACTATATGGGTTTAGTCATTTGTAAATATTTATGAGAATGATTCAGGCGTTACTTTGCGGAAGTTCATCTTAACCAACCGTTATTATGCTATAATTTCGCTGTAGAGTGTGTATAGTGTGCGTTTGTGTGTGTGTGTGTGTGTGTGTGTGTGTGTGTGTGTGTAGTGTGTTCTGCTACAGCGGAAATGCACTAGAAATTATAGCATATAGCGGTTGTATATATTTAGTTACAGCTTGGCAAAAATAAGTAGGAATTAACAGGGGCGCCACAAATAAGTTCATCGGATGAAATTCTAACTGACATCTTTTCCAATAGAAATGGCTAGGATGCAAAAAAAAGGTTTTCGTTTCAAGACGTTTTTTCTAAGCTGTATGTTTTTTTTATATTAAGGTAGAATAATACATTGTATTGTAAGCAGTATTGGTGTTTACCAGTGGATTGGTAAGCATATTAGATATGTGCTAGTTGTAAAAAGCTTGCAATGCTTGAGACATGTTAGGTGGAATTATTCTCTCACACACACACAACATCACCCATCACCACATGTAATTCATCATGAATCATCATCAAATCATCTTTACATGTAATTTTTTAAGTTTTTTGTTACCGGATATATTTTTTTTGTAACTAATTAACCAGTTAAATCAATTCTTTTTCTATACCTCACAGTCATACAAAAAAATTAGGTATTTTATTTTTATTTTTTGGTTTTGTTCTTTCTAATACTATGATATCAAGTTTCTATCTGCGAATATGGCTTCGTACCAGAAAAACTATCAGGGTAAATGACGACTAACGCAAACCGTTTTCAAAATAAATAAATTTCTCTGATCTAATTCTAATTCTCTCTAATTCTTCGTCGATACTCTATAGTAAATGCTTTGACTCAACCCCTATTCCAAGCTATCGATTTCCAACAATCGCTTTGGAGCCAACCAATTAAACATACAGAAGCCGGCCATATTATATTAACCCAGCCCATAACCATAACCATCTAAGTCACACACATATCTAAATCTTGGAGGTCACACGGCCCCTTTGCGGCACCATGAAACTTTAATATGTACCTAATATAAGGAAATCTCACGCGTGTGGCTCTAATATTACAAAAGGGAAAGTTAGATATTTGATAATAATATATTTTATTATGAAAACTGTCATTTTTATTTTATTTATAAGGGAATACTCACGTTTCATGAAATCGGATACCTTTTCCGACTATAGTTACGACGATCACATCCGGGGTAATTTTTCAAAGAAAAAAACTTCAAAACTTCAATACTTGCTCTTTTTGAAAAAAGATCACGTCGATGTGCGGTTTTTTTTAAATTTATTACACAATAAATAAAAAACATGTCTTAAATATTTCACTTATTACTAGCATGGTAATCTATAATTACACAATAATTAAAACGGGACAATTAGTAAGCTTTGTGTAGCAGTCCTCACTAGGAACACCCGTGTCGAGGACTACTGCAGTCCGCTATCTCGCTCCACAGCCGAGCTAACACTTGCACCAAAACTATGTTTATAATAAAACATAAAATAAAATAAATGTATATGTTAAAGTAGATATATATATTTCACGGCTGTCCTGCTTCGCACTATATTCGAAACTATAGTCGGAGTATCCTATTTAATTAAACGTGAGTATTCCCGTATAAAACCAACCTTGCTAAGCGTCTACTACCCAATTTTTAGGTTTAAAACTTGATAATAAGCTTCAATGGGGGGATCACATTAAAGAACTCGCTGGAAAGCTAAGCTCAGCTGTCTACGCAGTACGTAAAATAAGAGGACTCACTGATATTGAAACGGCAAGAACTGTATATTTTAGTTTTTTTCATTAATTAATGACGTACGGTATAATACTATCGAGAAATGCTGCAGACGCAGTCAAATCAATTTTTGTGCTGCAGAAAAGGGCCATTAGATATATCTACAGGCTTGGGCCCAGAGAGTCCTTGCGAGAGGTTTTTAAATCAATAAATATTTTGACCATGCCATGCCAGTACATTATTGACAACATTATGTATGCCAGGAAAAACTGTAATAATTATATTAAGAAATGTGACATAAGTACGCATAACCTAAACACGAGGTATATGTCAAAGTTAATTATTCCCAGAACAAGGCTAGATAAGATTGATAAATCATTCAAAAATAACCGTGTGCGATATTACAATTTTACCGGCAAGTTTAACTAGTTTAAATGAAACATCTTTCAAAGCAACGATTAAAAGAATTTTACTTAAAAAGGCATATTATACTGTTGACGACTTTGTAAAGGACAAGCGTGCCTGGAAATCTATAACGTTAGATGATTGATAATATTATAAAGAACATGACATTTTACTTAATACAATTATTATTGTGTAAATTATTATTATGTTAAATAATAAATAAATGATTGAGATTGAGATTAAATAAAACAAAAATATATGATTTATTTCGTTTGTTACTGGGTTACTGTTAAAAAATACAGCAGATGTACTATTATTATGCTATTTGAATTTATAGTGGTGGTGGTAGGTGGTTAGTGGTAGACTTAAATGCTAAGTCCACATTGGGAAGTACAACGCTGTGCCGGTTATTCAATCTCCAAGCAATAGTGTGCAAGCATTACTGTGTTTCGGTTTAAATAGCAATGTTACCAGAGGAATTACTGAGTATGAATAGATCTGGCATCTAATATCTTAGAGTGATGAGCGCTTAGTGCGGCGCTGGATATTGATCGTAAGTTCAGAATTATAGCACTGCTACTGCTATAAGCAGGCGTGAGGCTTACCACCAGGCAAACGTCTCGCTCGTCTCGTCGCTCCTTCGCGTAATAATAGATACTATTACTTTATTTTATTATGAAAACTGACGTGGTTTTGAAGGTCACCGGATGTGATCGAAACTATAGTCAGGGTATCCGATTTAATTAAACGTGAGTATTCCCGTATAAATAAAACAAAAATATTATTTTATTGTTTCTAAAATAAAAGCAAGATATTACCTAAACCATAGAGGTCCTAAAACACAATTTTAAACTATCACCGTTGTTTATTACAGTTCTAATATCCCGTAAATAATAATTTCTTTTTATGTACGATACCCCAGAGAGTTCCTTACCCCAAGAATGTCCAAAGATACCCTATTACTAATCCTACGTCGTCTATCCATTTGTTCAATTTTTAAGGAACCGAAAAAGGTGGGTCCTGTTTACAACACCCCTCTATTGGGAGGCCTTCGTCCAGCAGTGGACGTCGTATGGCTGACGACAAAATAATAATTAAAAAGCTTTAAGTTCAATATTATTAAAGCTTAAGGACCCTTATTTAAAAGGAAAGTATTTGTAACGTTTGGTTTTTGCCATATTGTTCTTTGACTTCTTTGTATTCAACAAAGAAACGAAAGAAAAAGTTTGCGCAAACTCTAAAGTTAAAATAAATCTAAAATAGCATGAAAGAATAAAAAGCGCTCAAGGGGGAAAACTCAAGTAATCAAGAACTCGCACTAAAGATCCGGCACTGAATCAAAGAAAATATACAAGGATGCATCGCAAAGAACTTGCAATGTGAAGTTCTCTTCAATAATATGAAATATTCATAATAATAATAAGCCTGATATCGTGATGGTGGATTGGTCCCAACGCCGCCGGGCAGTACTCGTCGACGTCACCATCCCACATGATGAGAATCTCGTGAAGGCTGAGAAGGACAACCTCAGCAAGTACCTTTACTTGGCCATCGTGATAACCGCCATGTGGGATGTTGACTCGACGGTCATTCTTCCCATAGTGGTGCCGGCAAACGGTCTTATAGCGAAGAGCCTCGACCAATACCTCAAGAGGCTCTCGCTAGGCGGCTCGGTCAAGGGTCAGATACAAAAGGCAGTGGTCTTTGACACGGCGCGCATTATCAGAAGGTTCCTCACTCTGCAGCCCTAACCACCGGCAGCATGAGCCCTGCCCCGCTGCCGGCGGCACCCTAGTTTTTAATAATTTGTATTTTTGTATTCTTATATTTATTGTAAAAAACTTAAATAACTAAGAAATGAAATAAACACGTGTATAATCAGCGACAATGATAAGTTGAATGGACGGGAAATAAGCGCACGGATTTGAGGACTAAACGTTGAGCGCCGGCTCTCCACTCGCTTCAGTCATACTTTGCCTTTGCGACATGCGAGTCGTACGATACGACAATACAAACTTCTAATACTTGTACAAGTGTTCTCTTTTTGTCATACAGTAATTAGATTCGCTATCTCTATTTTCCGGTAAATGTAACTTTTATCTAAGTATGCTTGATTTATTTGTCTTGTTAATTTTGATCGATTTGCAAGCGCTGGGCCCGTCCATTCCATTATCACCGTCACTGTGAATAATAATAATATAAAACCTAATAACTATGAATGGACATAAATACGTGAATAATAATAATATTATTATGATATTTTATTTGCAAGTACAATAATAATGAATATTGGGTGGCACGGAACCCTCAGTGCAAGACTATGGCTACCATTTTGCCAGTTTTGTTGCACACATATATGATTTTACTATACAACTGAGCACTAAGAGGCTTAACCCAATTCTATTAGAGTCGTACATTTTCGGGATAAAAACTATCGCCTAAGCCCAAAGTCAAGCAGCTTAAAAATATAATTTATTATTTAATTAGTACATTTCGTCTAAATCCATTTCAACTGTTGTACAAGATTCTAAGCTCAAGGTGTAAACCAAAAAGGGTTCACTGCACTCATCATTTTTAATAACTTTTTCTATTTTACGATCGCGAAAGCAAATTTTTGTTTGCGTAATATTTTCCGGCTTCTCCATACATTTTGTCGAGATGCAATGAATTTTAAGCCCCTACCGGCCTAGAAAATGCTTATATCGAGCTCTGGAATTGTACATTTGATTACTTACTAGAATTCTTATAGTTTGAAACAGAAACAATATACATAATTATGTTTCAAAGGTTTAGTTTGTAAAATAATTGATACACGATTTGAATTATATCACTCAATACAAAAAAAACCACTTAAAAACTTTTTTCCATTATTTTTTTTCATTTTAGTCCTACTGTTTTAGTCAGGTTTAAAATTTTGTAACATATTAGTTGCATGGTCGATTTACTAAAATAATTCATAAAATTTCATAATAACATGAATGTTATTTTTTAACACAAATACACCTTAAAACGTGCGCCTAAACTTGCGAAACAGCCATAATTTTTTCCAAAAAAAAATTGTATAATATTTTCAGGGTTCATGTATGTATTTTCCAAAAAAAAATTGTATAATATTTTCAGGGTTCATGTATGTATGTATGCGAGTTTTTTTTATTCTACAATAACTTCTAAATGTCAAAACTTTGGATGTATCGTAACGTACAATCCTTACATCATAGAGTGACACAACAATTTTTTGGCAGGATAAGTAGTCGTGTTTTTTGTTTTCAACCGACTTCAAAAAAGGAGGTTCTCAATTCGATGTATGTATTTTTTTTGTATGTATGTTACGCGATTACTCCGCCAATTATGAACTTATTATGTTTTTTTTTTGGTAGGTACTACTAGGTATACTTCAGAGGTTGTCCCAGGTCCCATATACATTTTATCGAAATCGGCTTAGTAGTTTGGTTTTTAAATCAAAATTACTAGAAAATATGAAGATGTCATCCAGGTATTCGAAGTTGAAGTCGGTTGTATTAAAAAAAAAGAAGATATTTTGTTACTCCGCTAATATCATATAATATCGCTATTAACAGCATTATACCGATGATTAAATGCAGTAACTACGAGTAACGTTTAAGCAAGTTACTCGTAGTTACTTACTTACTTAACTTGGGACAACTTGACTTAAGAAGGCGAGGTAGTAAAAGGCTTTATAAGTACATGATTTTATAAAACCCTATTTTACTTTAGTATTTAATCAAACTATCCTGAGATAATCTAATCAATGCTTCGCTAGCAGACATCTCTTTGTGTTCAGTAATGGATTGGAATTTAATCTTATTGCGTCACATCTCCCAATAATTACTTCCACTACGGATGTTGCCATATCCTAAACTTCCCATATTTTCCTCCAACAATCTGCCTACGAAGCGATCCCGACCCGCAGCAAATTAAATTGATACTTCCACCTCACATAGAACGGATAAAATACGGTTTTACGGCGCTAAGCCGACAAGATCTTACCGGAGAGTTATGTGATCCAGGTATTTCCAAGATTGTAAACTTCATAATTCTGTCGGTTACCGTTTAGCTTTGGCATTTATTAAGGGATACGGGAAGGTACGGGAGTGCACGTTTCACAGCGAAGATAAAGTTTAGGCACTAGCTGCGAACTAGACACTCACAAATGAATTCTCATTTTTGCGCTAGACTTGCAAATTTTAAAGGTATTGTGGCAACGAGGCAGATGATATGAAAATAATAAGTTTAGCAATGTTGCCTTTCTGGTTACAAAATTAAGTCTGATCTCAAACAAAAGAAGTTGTCCAGCGCAACATCTGCGCTTAGGGCTGGGTTGGTCCATAGTGAAAGTTGTCCAATGCGACTCAAACTCTATCTTCAACGGTTCCGAACATCTGCGCTTGGGGCTGGGTTGGTCTATAGTGAAAATTATCCAGTGCGATTCAAACTGTAGCTTCAACGTTCCGAATATCTGCGCTTGGGGCTGGGTTGGTCCATACTGAAAGTTGCCTAGTGTGATTTAAACTCTAGCTTCAACGGTTCCGAACATCTGCGCTTGGGACTGGGTTGGTCCATACTGAAAGTTGCCTAGTGTGATTTAAACTCTAGCTTCAACGGTTCCGAACATCTGCGCTTGGGACTGGGTTGGTCCATACTGAAAGTCGTCCAGTACGATTCAAACTCAAGCTACAACAGTTCCGAACATCTGTGCTTGGGGCTGGGTTGGTCTATAGTGAAAATTATCCAGTGCGATTCAAACTGTAGCTTCAACGTTCCGAATATCTGCGCTTGGGGCTGGGTTGGTCCATAGTGAAAGTTGTTCACAATTACGGGGTACAATGACTTCCTTTAGGCTTATAATACTGTTTCGCTTTATATATATTTTTGCATTAAACATGATTGGAAAAATGCGTTTGGTGACATTATTATACAATTTTAGTAACAAAAATCATTACAAATTTTTGACAATCAGTGAAATTACTCCAACGCTTAAAAGAGTCACACGTACGAATCTAAAAAAATCTTGCTATTTTAAACAATGAACTTGAAAAGGTTTGTATTGACTATTACATTATAGTTGCTTCCACGTTACATTTTTTTACCCCTAGACATCGCTGTAGGATTTCCTGTGTTGCGAAGACTAGTGAAGGAAAAAGAAAAAATTGTTTTGCTGATGAAAAAATTCATGAATATTATGTAAATATTTTAGATGGATTATTTTGTTATTCACTAATAGGTTTTATTGTATAAGTATGTTAGTTATTAGATTAGTATAACATAATTAGTTAGAATATCATTAAAAAAACATGGATCAACATTTATAGATTTTAGCAGTTTTTTATATTTTTTTTATTAGCTTTATCTGTTATCGCTTGTTTATCGATTAGGAAGGAATGGCATGTCTATTCCTTCGTGTTCAGTAGTGTATTTATGTATGTTTTGTCCGTTTGTTATCCGTATAAAGTGTGATTAAAAAATATATGATATATTTGTGTTCCTCTTGTGCGAATCAGCAGCGCGAGCTCTATGTCGCTAAATATGACGTGTCGGTATAGCATATTTACGTAGATGAATTTGAGAATATACCGAATTTTATCTAATTATACCGATTTAAATGTCAAATATACGATTAAAATTATTATTATTTATAGGTATACAAATTATATATTTATAAATCAAAAAGTCAATGTCAGATATAAAAATAAAATAATAATAATGTCAAATATCAATGTCACACATTAAAGGCTTAAACAGGGGCAAAGGTGCCCATAACGCTGGCCGCGTTGCCGCGTTGGATAGCAATAGCTAATCTTTGCGCCAGGTACGAGCCGGAGCGGGAGTCGCCAGTTATATCTCTTAACCTACGACCTATATCTGAAACCAAAGTTTTGGCCGCAGAGCCCCAACAGCCCATCGTCTCGACGGCGATCGGAACAACAAAGTATTTGAACTCCATCGCCGCATATTTCAGGCTCTTTTTGCTAGCAGCATCCTCCGCTGCAGCAGCCGGCGAGCAAACGGTGCGACCCAGGTGGCTGGCGGCGACAGTGCTGACGCAAGTGGCGTCCCACACTAGGCACCTGCCGTTCTCCCACGGCACCAGGGTCAAACCGTCCGGTCTTTTGCCGTCCGTCCTAGATAAACCAGGCTGCTCGAGCACGCAGGGGACGCCGGCCGATACAAACGCCCTCCGAACTATGTCGTTGAGGGCATGGTGGCGCGAAAACCTGCCCGCGCAGCGACGACAACTCAATGCATGATGACCATCAGCCTCCACCATGGAACCGCAGGTGCGTCTGTGTGGTTCACACACCTTGCAGCCCAGGCGGAGTGCCACCGCCACACGCATTGAGTCATCATCCAGCAAGGTGCCCAGGTGAGGTGAAGGTAACGCGTGTAACCATGCCCCAGATTCTGGCTGCGACACAGCCCGGAGTCTGGGCCAGATCTGCTCCCGCGGCGCCGTCTAAGGCCTGCTTGTGGATCCGTTTAGCCCCAACCTCTTCCCACGCCCGTTGAACCTGGGGAGATACAGGGTTTGCCATATTCGGGTTGAGAGCAGACCAGGCTGAAAGCGCTTCAGACACAAAGGGTATGCTCGCCTTGTCACCATTCAAACGAAGGATAACAGCAACAAGGTCTGCAACCCCATGCGCCGACGCAAGGAAAGCCGGCAAGCCCACATCACGCGCGCACCGCACCCCGAGTAACGGACGGATTAACGGACGTAACGGATTGGAGAAGCCGCCTGAGTCCACTGTGAGTCGTTGAGTGACACGTTGAGAATTGACTGAACTGCAGACCTCAATGAGTCGTCAAACGAAGAGACCTCTTCGTGACAGAGCCACATAGGAGTAGTCCGCAGCAGATAGGTGATCTTGGGAAGAGCGAAACATATACGCAACAACACCATAGGAACGTGTGCTGACAATTCCTAGAGACGCTCCTGAGCGATGAGGAGAAGTTGTCTACGTGAATTAATAGCCTCAGGCATGGCATCAAGAAAAATAGGGGACCCTAGGAGGGAGAAAGTGTGAGATGAAAGTTCGTTAAGGCCAGGAATCGCATCGAAGCGTGAGAAGTGTTTACGAGCTTCAATGGAGCAGGGGAAAAACTCGCACTTGGAAGGATTCACCTCCAAACCCAGTTTCCTGAGGCGAGAGACGAGGGCCTCCAGGTCCTGGTAAACGTCTTCTGGGCCACAGTGCCATCGTCCAGGTACCACAGGTTTAGAGATGATTTAAGCTCTGAAATGACTTTGTGGATGGCTAAGCTAAAAACAAGTGGTCCCAGCGGATCCCCCAGCTGCGCTCACACTTGTGACAAAATAAGACGATCATTGAAAAAAAGGTTAGAGGGAGAGTGATACACCTGATGAATAAAGGGATAAAGAGAAAGAACGTTTTCCTTGACCTCGCTCAGCAGAACGTCTCTTTCCAGTGTGTTGAAAGCGTTGCGTATGTCAAGCTTCAGAACCACGCAGTTAGAGTTCGCCGGGTTTATAACGAACGCACGTGTAGCATGGATGGCGGCCTCACAACGGCGATTTAAATGTCAAATATAACGATCATCAAGAACGGTGCTCACGCTGCAGGATTGATTTCAGGGTTGGCGTCTTAGTAGAAGTTGTTCACAGTGATGAGTGCAATAGCTTCTTTTCAACATAGTTATACCAATACACCTAACCCTGTGTACCTATAGCAAAAGATCAGATTCAAATATACCTAACCCTGTGTACCTATAGCAAAAGATTAGATTCAAATAAACCTCTATTCGAGTTATTTACTGAATTTACTAAGTTATATCACTACATACCGAAGTATTTATTTATTACATTCTCTGTACGACATTGAAATTTATACGTTCTGCCATGGTCCCATTTCTACGTACGAAATATATGCCACTCGTCGGATTCGCCTTAACAGTACAATACATTGCAATTTGGTGTTGTTTTTTGTTTACAATGTTTGATAACAATAACTTTTTTACGGGTTTTGTTTATTATATTAAAACTCATCTCATTATTTTTAATTTAAGATCTCATGAAGATACGAAGAAACCTGTAAAAACAATGTTAGAAAATAACAGTTTGTGCTATTTCAAACAAAATTTAAAGAGACAAGTAAACAACCCTCATAATTATGAGAGGGTACTTTATTTTTCTATTGACATTTGTATGGAAAACGTATCTACGTCGTTTTTAATCTTAAAGTCAACCGACTTATATTAAGACTACAATCTAAATTATTAAAATTACAAAATTAGGATAAAACCGAAATCTATGTAAAATTAGCTTCCAATTTACTCTAGATCATGATACCCAAAGAACTGAAATAACGATAAAGGTAAAGAGTTCTAAGCAGTTAAGGTGTCTTTTAGCAATATCCAGCAATGGGCTCGTTGCCCTAACTATATGTTTTGAATGTAAATGAGGGAGAATTGTATGTCCCCCTCATTTACCGACGGCGAGACCAAAAATTCTCTTATTTCCATTCTCGATAAGAGCCTTTAAAGTCAAGAAAGACTTCGTTTGGTTTGATAATGAATCGCTTACGTCGCTTTGTACACAAAGAGAACTTGTCAACAAAGAGAAACAGGGCAAACTCTAAGCTGAAAGTAATGAATGAAGTTCATTGACGATATCCAATACAGCAAGCTATAATAATGGTCGGACGTTAAGCAAGCAATTCAAACATTTCCAACACATCGTCCACTAGTCAATACAATAATTGAAACGAGCTACCTCGTCTGCCACCTATTAATTTACAACCTTTGTGTTTGAGGTTGGCCATCTAAAAGGCATTCCAACCGATGATTAAATTACAGTGAATGGTTCCTGTGTGTGATATAGGTGTACCATTGACAAACCATTATTCGGTTCCATCGTTTACCCAATTTAGATATAAACAGGTTACCGACGTGTTCACACGGCTCCGATCATTTTCCTTGGTCATGTAACTGCCCTTGCAAATCGAATCAGGTAAAAAGCTGCGGTACGACGTGTGGACGAAGCAGAAATTCGTTGTTTGCTACATCAAGCTCGAGTTGTTTACTGTGATGTAATCGACCAATTTGGTATGGTAATTTGCTTACACGTTTTTTGGAAATTGGGAATTTGTTGATAATAAATTGACTGGAATTTTAACGCATGTTTTTGGGAACGGTAGAAGGATTTTCGATCTAATGCTTTAAAAAAACTTTTTAATATTTGTTTTCATTATATCCGATTTAGCATATAGTTTGTTTGTCTTAATAAAACGGGAACATTTTTCATCGATAATATCAATTCATAACTATCATAGTCTCCAATCTGTGTAAACCCCAAATGAAACGGTTTGATTCCACTCTCATTGTGCGAAATGATAAACAGTGGAATGTGCTGCTCGAGGGAGTGTTTGCCGATAGTTACAATCTGAGTGTCTTCAAAGTAAGCGTGCTCCATCATAGACTGCATCTTTGCTCAATGTCAGACAATATTGCAGTCAAACACAATAAATAATTAAATACTTTCAGGTCTGATTGTTAATTAGTAAACATTTAAAACATTGCATAAAATGCTCGCTTCATAAACGGTTTAAACAACGGTATAATAAATGGCCGTACCGTACCGTTTTCACAATATAATCACGGTAAATATCCCGTAAATAATAATAGAACTATAGTGAACAACCGTGATAGTTTAAAACGGTGTGGTATAATAAAAGTTCCAACTCACCTTCCAAATAAACTGCAGTGGAGGTAGAGGTAGATTTGTCATTCTCGACGAACGGCCGAATCGTTTCGTAGGATATCGTCGACAGAAGATTGTCTCTTAAATCCAAAACTACTAAGCCCGTTATGTGCTCTAATATATCTTCGTAAAACGTGGCCAGCTTATTGCCAGATAACGTCAACTTTCTCAACTGGGCAAGCCCTCCAAATGCTCTTTCAGATACAAACTCTATCGCATTATTATCGAGCACCAACTCTTTTAATTCCCATAAGTCCGTGAACGCCAAATTCCCGATCATGGTCAACTTGTTATTCCTTAAATTCAATCTTGAAAGGTTTTCTAGTCCCTCCAGCATTTCTCTTGTCACTACTGATATGTAATTATAATCCAATCGCAACTCTATTAAATTATTCAGGTGCTTGAAACATCCTTCGTGTATCAAGCTCAAATTGTTGTTCGACAAGTGCAAAACATGCAAATTTGGTAAATTGAAAAACACGTCCCTTTTCAACTCCGAAATCTGATTATCATCCACGCTTAAATTTGAGAGCATCATCATTTGGGCAAATGAATGCTTTTCCAGATGCGTGATTTTATTAGATTTTAGGACTATCTGCCTTAAAGAAGTAGAATTTGTAAAAGCATATGGAGGAATCCGTTTTATTGTTCCAAATTGAATTGTTAAGTGTTTCAGCTTGTCTAATCTTACTATAGCTTTGGCTGGTATGAATGTGAGAGCATCGTCGGATCTGACGTTGAAAGTGAGATGTTCTATTTCAGATTGTGATGAGAAATTGGGCCATATAGGGTCATCTTCAGTAATCCCGCCACCGAAAACCCAGCAATCTGCTCTTGTGGCTATTTTAGATAGATTGCTGTCGCAGTAGCAATGTACTTTGGATCTCCGGTCCTCAATGTCGCAAACGTTAATGAACATAGAGATGTAGTCATATCTCACATGTTTAGTTGGTACGACGTCGTATTTGCTCTCGGTGACGGTAAGCTTGACGGTCATCAGGGAAGCTACGATGATCAAGCGTTTAGCGATATGGTGCATTTTTCTAACGCTGTGTCTCTGAAACAAACGAAAAAATATTAACCTTACATTAAATACACATTTTATCGCAGCTTAACTCTCGAAAAGCGATTCGAAAAGAAACGAATCGTTTTATAGCATTAAGCTAAGAAAGACATAAACTATCGAAGATAGAAGATAATGGTAGCCCCTGGGGAAGAATGTTTTGAAAATCGTCATATTTTTAGATTTTATTACTCTTTTAAAAGATTGTAATACTTGAAACGTTTCTTTGAAGATTATCACGGAAAATAATCAGAAACTGTGAAAGGCTTATAATCTTATCGTAAACTTAGTAGATTGTAGAAGCTTTGAAACTAAACCCATGTTACTTTAAATTATGTAATTGAAGGACACCTTTACCCCTCGGAGGACCGCCAGCCAGTTGATGTATGGCTCTCGTAAATATCCCTTAACAAGGTTTTCACACCATCCCGTGTCACGACATGTGTAAAAATATCGTTTAATTAAAAAATTTCAACCTAATTAAAAACCTGCTTTATTTAATTTGTTATGTAATGCTTTTTCGCGTTCCCGCTGGCGGCTTTTGGGATTTAAAAACTACAAAGTTACTTTTCGCAGCTTGCAAGCGGATCAAAAGTTGTGCTTGGATTTCCACTGTTAAAACTGCATTTTTTTAACACGGACAAAAGTTTTAACACAAACAAAATGCGGGGCTTAAAAGGTCGAAATACTTTACAATTCAACTTTAACTTTAAAACACAAAATTTAGACTATTAGGTTTCAAATATTATAAACCAGGCCTCCTAGCACGCGCCGAGGACAAATTGGTCTTTCCCCGCGCGAGAACGTGATAAAGCTAGAATATGGATCCATATTCTAGCTTTATAAGACCAATTTATACGTCTGTCTCGCTTACAAAGGGAAATAAGAGTGGATATACGTTTATCACGGCTCGCGTGCTAGGCGGGCAGAACATTATAAAATTTTAAATGTACAACGTTTTGCAAACAACAATATTCTCCCTACGCATTGCCTAAATCCTTAACACTTCCAACACCCAATTATATCTTAAGTCTACTAAATAAAATTCCGGGGAAACCGCTAAATAACATGAATGCCTACATCCCAATATCCCAAGCTATCTCCAATCTTGCCGACCCGCCTCGCCCTCCCAAATTATTCATTATACAAGCCTCTTTGTGTCAGGTTGCCCCGCAAATGCCACAGAGGACGGTCCGTCACGGGAACTTAAAATATTTTATGTAAAACATAAATTATTAAAACCATGCTTAACAGGCATTATACTTATGTAATAATACTTGAGGTATATATAGATACTTATGTATTAATACTTAGGGCTTGTACTTGTGTTAATATAAATACGACTACTTAAAGTTATAATGTTCTTCGACATAAGTTTAATTCAAATAAAATATTTATTATTATTTCACGGTAAATATCCAGTAAGTAATCATAGAGGAGAGTTTTTAAATCTAATATTTTTGAACTTGTGACCGTATTGCGCTTTTGAGTGTTGATATTCACAGACGCTACATGTTTTACTATTGTATTCTTTAATCGACTTCAAAAAAGGAGGAGGTTCCATTGTCGACGGTATGTATGTATTTTTATTTTTTTTATTTGTGTTCACCGATGTCTCAATTCATCATCATCATCATCAATTATAGTGAACCGATTTTGAAAATATTTTTTTTATTTAAAAGGTTATAATACTTCCGAGATGGTCCCATATTAATTTGAAGTCGGCTGTTTTTTTTTAAGTACTTGTTTATAAACTACATTCTACAGAGTAGGTTATTTTCAAAATCGCCTTTTTAATCTAAATTTTAGAGTTTTTTTTAAAATAAATATACTATTACTTAAATTTCAAAGCAACCCTCCTCGATAAATATTTTCCGGCAATTATAGGACCCCTGGGAGCTGCCAGGGGTCCCGATGTCGACCTGTATACTACGGTCCATACCCATGTCAACCAAATCTGTGTACACGACTGAAGTGTTCTGAATGGCTTTTTGGGAAAGTCATTACAGTGTAGGCAGGTAGAGTCTATTTTGGAGGTGTATACTGTAAGGTCCTTTGAATGCTTATTGGGATTATTTTTATGTATTTAAGACATGTGACATTTTGGCCCAGTTCATATAGTACCTGCGTATGGAAAATGCCCAAAGCTTTTAATGTCAATCAAGATGTGATAAAAATATTCCTTTTAACCAAATACATTTTTATATTTTTTTACTAGACCATACTTATCTTATAACTATTTTGATATTTCCAAAAATACAATAAAATATTGTGGTAAATATTCCATAATCATATTAATTGTCATTAGCAACCGTGATAGATAAAAACAGTGTTTTCGACTTTATATTTTTGTACTTTTCTTGTTTGTCAAATATTATCACTATTAAATATTGGCATAGCTCTAATAAAGTTCTGCTACGATTTACACCAACCACAAATTAGTCTTGATTTTTGGGTTCACCTTTGCATTACCTTTGCATGTTACTCTGCCACTAGGGCCAGCCACTCAGCCTATAAGAACCTACTTATATTCATATTTCAGATGTGAAGTGAAAAGCAGGTATAATGTGTCATAATAGATATAAATATAGATATAGCTAAACAATAATGGTAATTATAGACAACACCGTACCACTGAGCAAAAAGGAAGAGAATAATTATTTCCAACCGTAAGAGGAAGCCCAATATTAATTTTCAAACAAGAATCGCCAAGGAAACAATCACAAAACAATTAGCCTTCATTCATAAATAATAACTTACTCTTCACCGTAAAGTTCGCGCGCCGACTGTAAACACAAATACTTTACAAATCAAATTAAAACTTGTCTCGGCTCCGTATTGGTCGGTATTTCAGCCAATGGTCCAAGTTTGTCAACTACCCACAAAGTTCAATATGTAGACCAATAATAATTATACGAGTTTAGTGTTAAGGCTGTCACATACGATGCAGATTATATAAAATAAGTAAATTAGTAATAAGTGAATAAGTAATAAGTGAATAAGTAATAAGTGAATAAGTAATACGTGAATAAGTAAAAAGTGAATAAGTGAGAAGTAGTAATAGTGAGTAATAAGTAACTTGACTGTTAAAATAAAATAAGTGAAAGAATAAGAAGATTATTTAAGCGAATATTTAATGTTATCTTAGAACATATTTTAATATCGCTATTCATACATTTCATTAACAGCGCAAATGTTTAAGATACTACATAATATATTTCAAAATTGTATGGCGAGCGATATTTAATCCTATGTAACGGAACAGAGGTGACGCAAGCCGTGTCAATCCACCAATGACAGCTAGCCAAGCCTTTGGAGGGGGAGTGTATAAAGCCAGCCAGCTACCTATAGATTTAGTTTTAAAGTCCGGTGACGCTGTAGAGGCCATCTGAGGCCAACAGCATCAGTCATTCATAAAAAAAAATAGATTTAGTTCATATTCGATATCCGAATAAACAAGTACTAGTCAATCTGGATGTTTTGTTGCTTCATGCTTTTTCACTTAACATAACATGAAGTATTATAAGTATCTTCGTCGTAAGTGACGGCTTTAAGGATTTTTTTGACAACAGGCAGACAAAGCTTTTTAATTTTAATTAAATACTGTTAAAACCGGCTTACTGTAAAGGCGTCCTCTTAGTTAACGTTGGTGAGCATTCTGCGATCCCCAAGCCGCCTACCAAGAGTGGGGATAATGCCAACCCCTCCCTATCGAGGGGGAGGCTTTCTTCCAGCAGTGGACGTCTTTCGGCTGTTGATGATGACTGTTAATAAATAAATAAAATATAATGTTTTTACTTCAGTACTACTTCTACTTTACCAGTAGACCCATAAATTAAATTAAATTACAAATTACACACACATACAGACAGGATGTATGGACTTAGTTCCTAAAATAGAAAACTAGTTGCGTGAAATTCTTTGTTTGCCTTGTTACTTTAACGAGCCAAAAATAAAAAGCTGTGGTAGTCTAAACGGGAGACCGCTTGACTTGTAATCGCGAGGTCGCTGGTTGAAATCCCGAGGCCGTAGCAATGAGCTCTGTAGTTTTATGTACGGATTTTTCAACCCCTGGTTTTTTGGTGAATGAAGACATCATGGCGAAACCTACATACGCCCTGAGAAGAAATGCAATGGTGTATGCATAGATTTAATATATATTTGACGGAGAGGGTCCTTTGCCATCATCATCAGCATTCTTCGTTGATCCTCTTAGCAGTGGGCGTCGTCGGTGGGTAGTGTCGGATGAAGAAAACAAGCTCGCACAATCAATCAAATTATAATATTCACAGGCACAGTACAGTAATCAGGTAGGCACAAATAAGTTGTAGGTAGGTACGTATCACAGGACGCACGATGGTACAGTCCACCGCACGCGCCGCTCGCCAATGGGAAAGTGAAGTCACCGATCGACGGCGCGCACGTCACCGACTCCATCGAGTGCCACCGGGTGGCGCTGGCGTCCCGGATACGACTCGATTGCGACATATTTCATTAATATATTTAATTTAACAGGAGTTCGCAAGCTGAAGTGCCAATGTGCAGGCCACATCGCTCGACGAACTGATAGCCGATGGGAAAGTAAGGTTCTTGAGTGGCGACTGCGAACTGGAAGACGCAGCGTAGGCGCGGCCTCCCACTAGGTGGTCCGATGATATTGTAAAAGTCGCGGGCAACGGTGGATACAAATGGCAGGTTGTCGTACAGTGTGGCGGTCTAAGGGGGAGGCCTTCGTTCAGCAGTGGACGTCTCCGGGCTGATGTTCGTATTTATATATTTAATCTAGGAGTGCATGTGAATTCACTAACCTACATTTGGGCCAACAGTGTAGATAATGACTCGATCGCTTTTTGAGGGCAGTATATGTTCCAGTAGTGAACTATTTAACAGGCTCATTATGCTTTATGCTACTAAAAAACAATAACAAGAACATAAAATGTGTGTGTTCAATTTTTCAATAATTAAAATAGGCGCCATCGATAAGTAAAAAAATATATGCACTTTTTAACATCTATTATGAGGTAATGAAAACTCTAAATTAGTGTACATTATAACTAAAATAACCAAATTCAAATTACCTACATTAATGGGTTCAAAGTTCTAAGCCTTGTTTGTTAGAATTCAAATATTCCATTCCCGTTCGCTTTGTTTACATTAATTTGAATGTCTCTTTGGGGTCATGTGTTAAATTAATAAATAAATTAATGCTAAACGCGTTGTGCTTCTAAAATATTTTTAGTATTTGGATAAAAGATTGAATGATAAATTTTTATTCTGGATTTTCCATTTTTCACGTGTTTTTTTTGGTAGATCAATCAAATTGTTTACACGACTGCCCAAAAAAAGAAGTGTAATTTTTTCAGGGCTCGCGTATGTATCTATTTATGTACGTGAGTTTCTTTATTTCGCCATAATTTTTGGATGTATGGGGTAAGTCATAAAAAAGCGAAGGCCTTACCTTTTACTTTTCTCTCCAGTGGGGTAGGTAGTCGTTACAATCCTTACGCCATCCCGAGTGAAACAGGCTACAATTTAAAACAAAAACTTCTTTGGAAGGCAGTCGTGTATTTTTTTATTATAACTTATTTTTTATAAAAATGTTTAAATTTATTAAAATAAAATTAATTGCAAAAGACTGAGGTTTCAGTGTCCGACTTATTCCTCACAGGCACCTAACAACTTTTTTTATTTGAAAGCGTCCCTGATTCTGTTGGCTCGATCTAATTTTGATTGTTTTCTTTGGCAAAGTCAAAGTACATTGACAAACCAATAATAATCACAGAACGCGAACATTTTGCTCTCTCTTTTTCTGAGCCAATATCTTACCGAGTAGGTATCGTTTGACCAGCCTTTCTAACATAGATATACAGTTTGAACACCGTTATCCTTCTAGGATATCATTGTACTCATCATTATGAACAACTTTTACTATGGGTCAACCCTGAAATCACGAAAAAAAAAACCAGCTGTTCATCGATCTTGGAGAAAATGTATGGAACAGCTGTTTTTTTTTCGTGATTTCAGGTTTGGCTCCATAGTAAAAGTTGTTCATAATGATGATTACATACAAACCCTTCAGTATTGTTGAACCTTTTTGTTACATATTGTATAATACTGTTTTCACACTACCTGCTCGACAATGTCCAATTACATATAATGCAACTTTTATAATGCAGTTATTTTTTTCGTGATTTCAGGGTTGGCCCCATAGTAAAAGTTGTTCATAATGATGAGTGCAATTATATCCTAGAAGGATAACGGTGTTCAAACTAACACAGGGTATTCATTAGCGATTTCATGCATAGACAAGTAAAGTCAAATAAAAGTTTAATAACAGGAAAACACTTCCCAAATTAAAAAAATTAGTGGCGTAAAAAAATTCACCGTAATAAAACTGCTCGCCAAACTGAAAAGCCGTAAAATGCTCATGAAATAAGCAAAACTAACGCTCACACTTTACTGCTACACTTATAGGGATAGCTTGTAGCAAATAAAAGGCAACGTCAAGTAAGGCCGTTTGTCCACCGACGCCCTCACCGAACCGTCGCCGAGAACGAGTATATTTCGGGCCGAGTTTAAGGTGACGTGACGTCGATCGTGTGTCCACCGTGTCGATATCGGTGGCTCAGTTAAAACCAGGCGAACTGCGCGGTGTGACGATAGTGTGTGGACAAGAACAAACGTGTTTTGTATTGCCAGCACATCGGCCCGTCATAAAACCGTGCCGAGTTCACGTCACGCCGAACAACTCGAAACTTCGGTGGCCGGGATGATGGCGCTCGGGTGACGGACGTGCGGTGGACACACGGCTATAGTAATGGATGTATCGCTGCTTCGGCGAGATGATCGCTCTCGTTGACGTCTCGGTGACGGCGACGGTGGACAAACGGCCTAAGTCTACTGCTAATACCCGAATAGCTAGAATAGAATGAATTAGTTTTTATTCGATTCATCTCACATAGGAAAAATCGCAATAAAACTGAAGCGTTTTCTGCAATTTTCCGATCTACAGCATTTTAATAATATTAGTTACATTCCTTTCTTAGTAATAAACCTCCATGATCATTACTCAATTATATAAGAAAAGTAAGGCTTTCACAAAGAGAAAATGGAGTGACTCTATTGTAATCTTCACTGAGAGTAAAAAATAAGTTTCTTTTCGTCCAATACCCATGAAATACATAATACAGTAGATCATGTTCCTTTTTAGCATCTCCAGTCTTACGTTGGTTCTTATTTCAGTCAATGTCTTGTTTATTCAGGACACAGGTGCATATTCCAAGCGTGCACTTTGGAATGAAATCCATTATTAGTTCGCCAAACCGAGCAAAATATTCTGCAGTTCTACCCAATTGCCTAGAAGGATTATAAATACAAGTATTATGTATATTCGTAATTTTTTTTATACCACCTGCTCGACAACGCCTAATTACATATTACGCAATCTCAACGTAAAGCAAGGCATTATAATATCCCGACATGCAAGCGTTATAATATTGTTGTATGAAAATCCCAAGGGATACAATGTGATTTGATTTGGGGGGCATTGTAATAGTACATTATGATACGAGTGTGCTATGTTGTTCATTACACTAGAGGCGGTATTATGCGCGCGAGCCGCAGGCGAGCGCGATAAGGAAGCCGAGAGCGTAATGACTAATAGCACAAGAGTTCCATACGACTGTTTTCGTCACACTTGCGAGGAAAAAACAATATTTTTTTGATAATAATCAACCACACAGCGAAAACGTCAACCAAAAATTTGCGGAAAATGGCGCCCAAATCAGTAATGCGCGCGCAGGTTGACATTTACTTCAGCGGCATAAGAACTCTTTGTTGGTATTACAAAAAAAACTGTAAGTATTACCCGGCTATATTAAGAGTGCTTCGTATATGTACGTCTAATTACAGTCACGTACAAACTTGACTTTACCGGGTTATACCTATTATAGTACAAGTGCCGTAATGTAAAGTAAAAAGCACGCTTGTGTAATAGCTTGGATTATGAGCTTAAAAGCGATGTAATAAGATCTACTTTACGAGCAAGTGTGGTGAAAAGAAGGTTTATTCAATAATCGAACTGGCCACCCTAGGCAGACCACAAAAAAAAACCGCGTTTGTGTTTTAATTGTAACCTAACGTTCTCTCTTAGATTCTGCGAGACAATAATAGGTTACTGAAGGTTGCTATGAAAAGTAGAGTATTCATCTTTAGGATAAAGCCTGTCTTCGTCTTGGGCGGCTTGAGGACTCACTCAGGACTCAACATAACTAAATAAAACGAATCTCCCAAACTTAAACTAAACTTAAGTTTAAATTCCCTTCTTGCGCTCGGGAGTTAGCATTAGAGTCCCTCGTTACGCTTAGGGTCCAATATGCCGCCCGTGGCGTAAGACACTGCTTTATTCCCTTGGTGCATAATCTACTATTATGTTGAGAAAACCTACACAATACACATTTCGGTAGAGGATAGGACCGGTTCAACTAGCCAAGTCGAACATTTTAGGTTTTTGGAAAGAAACGGAATTTACATAGTTGGGACTATGTAAATTCCGTTTTATAGTGTTATGACATTTTTTTTCTACAATAGATTGACAACACGAGCGAAAAGTTCGTCTGGTGTTAAGCATCACGGCTGCCCACCATAAATAATGTCAACATTAAATGCCTGCCCATAACAGTATAGCAGTGCTAAAATTGTGAACTTGCGAACAGAATCCTGTGCTGCACTGCAGTGACCACCCTAAGATATAAATTTGATATCAAATCTCATCATGCTCAGTAATTTATCTGGTAACACTGCCCTTCAAACCGAAACACAGTAATGCTAGCACATTACTGCTTGGCGGAGACAGCAATGACGCATTTTTTTTTTAATATCTTAGATTTTATTACGCATAGTGAGCACACGTCCTAAAACGGAATCCATATTTTATTGCATTATTTAAACAATCGTTTCTGCAAAAGTTTTCGTCGCTAAAGAAAAAATCTCCGAGCAGCGAGCAGCTGGTACAGATCGCAGAATAATTCACTTTCATGCCCAAACGGTGATTCATTCAGTAATGATCCTGTCGCTTACTATAAACAACTTCACATAAAACTTCATTTAAACGTTGCTTAAGTAAGCTGTGATGACTATGTTAACGCATCCATATTACTAAAAACGTAATAAAGAATAGGTAGTTACGCTTGCATAATCAGCCTTTTAAAATAGCCCACAGCTTAGGCCTAACATCGAAAGGCGATTGGGCAATATCTAGTTGCAGGTACACAGTATACGCAATTCAATTTCCTCTCCGAACGTTTGCAAGTTGAAGTTTTCTTTCACCTAATAACCAGTTTTATGAAACTGTACATAAACTCCATAAAATTAATAGGTACGGGCCCGGGATTTAGGCCCGCGTTCTCACGATTTCAAGCAGAACGGTCTCCCATTTAAGCTGCCACGGTTTCGACTTAAGTCGCATCTATCAACTTCAGTTTATTAATTGAAAGTTTTTCATGAATATATTATAAAATACTTATCCATTTGCAACTGACTCAATAGAAATTAGTATTTACTTAATACAAATAATACGTGAAAAGAAAGAAGGAAAAGTCATACTTTGAGCTAAGGATTGGAAAAAATTGGTATTAAACAACACCCATAAAAATAGAATAAGTTATAGGATCACCATGACCATTCTATTAAGAGAGTTTGATTAAAAATATCTTCAAAAATGAAGGGCGCGGGCGGATGAAATAATACCATAGGCGAAAGTTTCGATTAATTAACGTTTAATATGATTATTGTAAAAAAAAAAAAAAAGTTTTAAGGTTGTATACCTTAGAACAGGCCCGTCCAACATACGGCCCCTGGGCCACCATGCGGCCCGCGTAAGTTCTTCATCCGGCCCGCGAGCTGGTTAAAACTTAAAAAAATATTTTTAAAACATCAACATATCCCATCAAACCATAGCAAGAAGGATTGATGACATGGCCAACGATAACGAATCGTCTTTAAAAGTGTAAGCATTATACGTGAAATAATTAGGTGCAATAATTAGCAAAACTGAAACTTTATTTTTTAATAAATAAATAAATAAATATCGCAGGACATTTTTTCACACAGCGCCATCTAGCCCCAAACTAAGCAAAGCTTGTAATATGGAAACTAGATAGCTGATAGAATACTTATATACATTTTTTTTTGGTAAATATATACTTATAATACATACTACACCCAGACACAGAACAAACAATTATGTTCGTCACATAAATGTTTGCCCTTGGTGGGGATCGAACCCACGCCCTACAGCTCTGAAGGCAGACACGCTACCGCTGAGCTATATGGCAGTCAATAAATCAGTCAGTATAAGGCAGTCAGTCAATAATAAATGATTTGACATATGAAAAATACTCTTGCATTTTATTTTACCTATGAAATTTGTTTTGGCCCGCTACGATTACAAAAATATTAAACCTGGCCCTCTACAAAATTGTGTTGGACGGGGGCTGCCTTAGAATAACATTTATGCCTGAATACAAATTTTATTTGCAAAGATAATTAGATAGATAGTTTTTTTATGTTATTGTTTTGATGAGGTGATTGTTTTGTTAAATATGATTTTTGCGATGACATAATGATAAATAACGCTCCTGAAAAACTAAATTTACCATCGCTATGTACCTACTTTGTTAAGAAACTCCAAAGAAACCATGGCAGGTCGACAAAAGAAGGTGATCATAATTCACAAGCCATCCTGCGGCTTCAAGTTTGCGACATCCAGCTACCTACGACCTAATTTTGTAAATGGCGTACCGCCGAACCGAACCTGCTAGTTGATTTACAGCAAAACTTCGCGCCAACTCAGCGTTTTGTTTATATTTGAACATTGGAACTCGTTACGCTGGATGGCACTTGCGACTTGTTTAATCATATTTTTGGAGATTATAAAACTTGATGGTAGCTAATTGCTTGAGAGATGTTACGACCTAAAGTCTAATTTTTTCTCTTAGGAGTATTTTAGAAGCGACAAAGGGGCTAATTTATTTTTATTACCACTCTTGGGTTTCTAATTTCTTTATTGTTACAGATGATTCGAAAATGTAGTGACTGACAGGATTTAAACCTGCGCACGTTCATTGTGTAGGCCGCAAACAGTGGAATGCGCGACTGAGTAGACCACTGAAGAGAGAAGTAAATAGAACGGAAATGTGACGGGCCGCGCTAGCCGGCATTAGGTGCAAATGCGCTTAATGACAATTCTGCCAATATACATGTTTTTAGACCGAGAATACTCAAAAAGACAATTTAAATAGACGCGTAGGAAACCAAACCACATTGCATCGTAATTAGATCAATTTTAATCTGTTGCAAAATAGCATTTTGAGTGTTTACTTCAAATACGCGACCAGTTATTGGCATTTTTTATCGTAGTTTCTATACAAATAAGTGTAAAACTGGCGACAGCGGTTTTCTATACAATTGCTTTAGAACATTGTTTTGACAGCCGTTCTAAACTAAGAAGTTCGCTTTCTGTGGAGTAGACACCCTACTGAAAGATGTACAATATAATGTTTTTTTTTAGTTACGTAACAAGGCAAGTTCACGTTCAACCGTAAGCCTAATACTGAAATGAAAAAACTGATTAACAGAAGAGTAAAAATTTATTTTATTCTAATTAATATCGTGTTGATCATTTATGTTTTTTTTTTTTTTTAATAGGCATAAGCCTTTATTAACTACAAAAAACTACAATGACTACTTAGCCTACTACACAACAAAAAACAAAAGGATTGTATCCAGACCGATGAAAGTCTAGAGACAATCCAAATGCTCAAACCCACTACCAGTCGGCAGCGTACCCAGCATGCTGGCGGCATTGCCACGCTGGATGGCAATGCTTATGCGTTGAGCCAAATAAACGCCAGCATTTTGATCACGCGTCGCGTCGACCAGGCGCTCGGATATGTTTTTGAAAAGATGATGAGCTCCCGGTCCCCACGGACCCAATGTCTCAACACCAAACGGCTCAAATATGTAACCTCTGCCGAGGTTAGCATATTTGCGCCGCTTGTGCCGCTCCGCCGAATTTGCCGCCGCACCAGCCCTACTCTGTGTCTCAGGAAGATGTGACGGTGCCAAAGTATCAACACAAGTTGCGTCCCATACAAGGGGCCGTCCCATCTTCCAAGGCACAAGTGTCATACCGTCAGGTCTTTTGCCATCGTCACGCGCAAGGCCGCTCGGTTCGAGCACAGCTGCAACATTGGCGGTGGATAAAGCCCGGCGTATGACATCATTCAGGCTAGCGTGGCGGCCGATCCGACCAGCGCTTCTTGAGCAAGAGAGACCATGGTGACCGAGCTGATCGACAGCAGTACCACACTGGCAGCGATGGGCCTCACAGCACCTTGCACCCAAGCGCAAGCTGACAGCTAGACGAAATGCGGTTGGGTCCAAAAGGCTACCAGTGTTAAAGGAGGGAATAGCCTGCAACCAAAGACCTGATTCCCATACAGAGACAGCAAGGATACGAGCGCGATCTGTGACGCTAGTACACGTATCTAGAAGAGATTTCCGTGCTAGTTCACAGATCGGCCCATCCCATAGTCTCTGCGAAGACAAAGTCCTCGGAAAATCAGTATTTGGGCAAGCCTCCCTCCAAACATTCTTGGCCTCATTCAAATGAGCTACTACTACACCGGAATGGCCTAAAGAGGGAAGAAGGATTTTTTCAATTAATTTATGTGTACTATGAACTGAGGACAAGAAAGCTGGTAGAGCTACACTTGAAATTTTGCGGATCCCTAAGCCTCCTAACCTTACTGGTAGTGAGGCTTGTGACCATGTCCTGTCATTCATGTCAACATTCAAAACCGATATTAGTGTTTCCTTTACGACATTGTCTAAGCTCGAAAGGAGCTCACCGTGTTTCCACAGTGGACTACATCGTAAAGTGTATATAAATTTTGGCACAAACAGACAATATTTGATAATGGTAAACGCCATGTGGGCGTTAATATTGAGTAACCTCCTGGAGGCACTCATAAAATTTTAAATTTTTTCTTCTACGAAAGGTGAAAAAGACTCATCTAAAATCGGTGAACCCAGTAGGCGAAGAGAACATCTATCCACAGATTTGATGTTTGGAGCCAAATCATTAAATTTTGCAATAACCAAATCTTTGTTCGGACATGAATCGCAAACATAGAGTTCGCATTTTGAAAAGTTTAGTTCTAAGCCAATAAGACGAAATTCGTCTATGAGAATTTGCAAATCATTTAGGACAGTGCTCACATCACCTCCTAAGGTTCCGTCATCCAAATACCAAACATTAAGTTTGGATTGGAGACGTTGAATAATTGGATGAATGGCCAGGCTGAAAATGGCGGGACCGAATGGATCACCCTGTTGGCAGCCTACTGAAGATAACAAAACATTGTTTTGGTATGTTAATTTTGTGGGATTGCCGTAGCATTGCCAAAGAAAGTTGAAAACGTCTGGAATTTTGTCTTTGATTTGTGTCAACAGGGCGCCTCTATCGACCGAATTAAAAGCATTTTTGACATCCACCTTTAGTAGCACCTCTCCACAATTTTGATCCAAAAAAGTCCGGAGAGAATGAACAGCAGCCTCACACCCACCTCGCGAACCAAAACCAAGCTGTATTGGTTGGAAAAGGCTACTCAAAAGAGCAACCTTTTGCCTACTTTTTATGATTTGTGATGATACTCACTAGATGTTAAGTTGTGTTATGTTAGAGTTGTGTTAAATTAATGAGCAGTAATTTCTAATTCTCTAAAGTATTGAAATGCGTATGCGAAATAGAAAATATAAAAATATAGGAAACTAAAATAAAATACAGAAAAATAAATTTGCTTTAGATGAAAGATATCAAAATGGTGAACATTGCATTCATTCACTGAAGCCCGATAAGTTAGTAATTAACTCGCTATAAAGAGTTTCATTGTTAGCAAAGATGAAAATGGCTACCATTTGTGTCGTGCCAACTTACCCATTATGTAATAATACCGGTTGATTTGTTATGTTCGGAATTGGTTCGAATAGTGAATCATATGATTATATGTGTTATATCGGCTCGAATAGTGAATGGTCTTAAGCCGTTCTAGGGTAAAACCACGTATCAAATTAACCGTCTAATATTGAACTATTATTATTTTAGGTGTGGGGGGAGCAAATTATCCAACAAAGGCTATTTATTCATCAAATGAAATTAGCAAATATCAGAATAGAAATTGCGCAGCGATAATGAGGACAAAAATAGAGTTGAAGAGGGAGTTTATTTCAAGATACCACCTAACTAAATTGGGGCATTAGCAGGTTATTTTCTTACGTAACCTGGTAATACCTAATTATCTTTCAGATTGCACCTAATATAATTCCTTCTCAGGTAATAATTATAGGAACGAACCAATATTATTAGAAGAAGTGGTATTCGTTAAGGTTTTTTTTATTTTATTTTTTATACTGTGAAGTTACGAGACGAGCAAGACGTTCGCCTGGTGGTAAGCATCGCGTCTGCCACTAACAGTAGCAGTGCCAGAATTGTGAACTTGCGAACACAATCCTGCGCCGCACTGCACTGCGCTCGTCACCCTGAGATATTAAATGTTAAATCTCTTCATACCCAGTAATTTCTCTGGTAACATTGCCTTTCAAACCGGAACACAGTAATGCTTGCACACTACTGCTTGGCGGTAGAATAACTGGCAAAGGTGTGGTACTTCCCCAGGCGGACTCTGCAGTAGAGTCCTACGACTACAGACTCCTCAGGTTTCCCTAAGACTGCATCGGCGAAGATATTGAGAAAGGAATTCAAGAAAGTTATACGCATAACATTAACGTGTCAGATTTAATGTATGATTAAGTACTAAATTTTTTTATAGACTGCTATGTTTTTATTGAGTTTAGGTCTGTCAGCTACAGAAATGGCTATTATATTGGGTTATTCATCAAATCGACACGAGGAGCTAGACACGCGTGTATCTAGTTGGTAAAAGTAAAAGTAAGTTCGTATAGGCTGAGTGGCCAGCCCTAGTGTCAGAGTTAATGTGCCGCCCGAAGGCCTCTGACATGGCTGACAGTTGTTGTTATAGAAACTAGAACAAACAACCGGGACCAACAATTTAACGTGTCATCCGACCCACGGTAGCGCTCAGAAATAAATGCCACTCACGGTCACCCATCCGAAGACTGACCGGACCGTTCGTTGCTTAACATGGGTGATCGTTTAGAATCACCTAGACAAGCTACGCCACGAGCGCTACATCTAGTTGGTGAAATATTTTGAGTTTCATCTAGTTGGTCAAACTCAAAATAGGTAGTTATCAACCCATTATTTTTACGTAAACGGCATTTTTAAACAAAAAAAAGATATATTGGAATTGAAATTGAATCAAAGGATCCAGTTAATTTCGCTTGGTACCCGTTGAGTGTCCATCGAAGCGAATGCAGCAGCTGCTCCCGTATTGATAACTCTACAATCTGCGATGTTTCTGCATCGTTGCACCGAAGCTGTTGTGTTGAATCATCGGCCTTTTGTTGCTCTGTGTCTTTGTGCGCCTTACCGAATGCAATATTATAGTACAACTAGCATTTGCTGCTCGCATTGCGTTGTGAAGAACAATGGTATTATCTATATACAGTACTCTTACTTAAGTATTGTAGCTTCGTGCTAGTGAAAGAAATTCTAAACCTGGGGCCGTAGTTCTGGAGATTACGTTGTAGGCATATCTAAACCGTTTGTCGTCATCACCAACCAGAAGGCGCTTACTGTTGGATGAAGGCCTCCACCTTGGACCGCCGCACTATAAGCCATTTGCATCCACCGGTTGCCCGCGACTATCACAATGTCGTCGGTCCACCTAGTGGGAGGCCTACCTACGCAACTCTAGAACTTTTCTTCCTAATCTGTTATCAGTTCTTCAAGCGATGTGGCCTGCCCATTGCCACTTCAACTTGCAAATCCTGAGAGCTAAATTGGTGACATTATGGCGAATATCCTCGTTCCGGATACCTGTACGATAGACAATAGGCTAGATGACTGGTTTTTTTATTGTCCTATTAAAATGTGGCCCATAAATATAGCTGATGAATGAAAAGAAAACTATTATCTGATCAAAAATAAAGCAACTTATAAGCATTTTAATATCATGCTAGACAGAGAGGCGAAACAGCAAATCGTGACGTCACTTCTCTGTACGCCATATAAATTCTATTCTGACAAGTGAGGCGTGACCTAATTTTTTGTTTTGTGAGAAAGGGACAGAGTTGTCTCTAACAAAAACTTTAAACGCTCATAATTATATCAGAACATTATTAACCGATTTAAATTATTTTTGCAATAATCATACTATATTTACTTAAATACTTCATCGAAGCTATTGGTTTCAACGATATAAACATCAGTCATCTACCCTCACATTTTTATAATATTAGTGAAGTGATTTGAATAAAAGTACAGATTTATTACCTTCTGGTCACAGTTCAAGTAAGTAAGTTCTTCCAATTCAATAATTTAAATTTGTTATCGTTAATTTAACATGGTTTCATCATAGAAAACTCAAGATTAATTTGTTAAGACTATTATAAACCTACGTACAAGGTAGTGGACGAGACTAGCACAGGGGCCGTACCGTGAACTGATTATAGCAGGACCGAATAGGTTCAGCTGCCGACATAGCGCGACCGCGAACCTTATTGCGAGGCGATAAAATTCACAGTCGCGCAGCGTCGGCAGCTGAACGTATTCGGTCCCGCTATAAGCAGTTCACGTTACGGCCCCAGGACCGGAAAAGGTAGTGCGTTGAAGAGGAAACTTATGTTATTGGTTTTCTGTGACTTTTGCTACATACGAGTTTATTTTTGGCTGCTGTCCCGTTTAGCTGCTAACCTAGCTGTTTATCGTAAAGCTAATTTGCCTTTGATACTTTATGAAACGATCTAAATGAGAAAGGCCACGAAAGGGACATTAAAATATAAATTACTTGTCATGTTCATAAAGTCATGCTGTGCCTAGTAGGGGCCAAAAACTGGGGACCGAAGGAATTAACATTTTTTCTCTAATTAAGCCCTGCGAAATATTATAAGTAAATAAGTATCTTGTTTTTTATTTATTTCTAGTAAATAGAACTACAATCTAATTCAGTCTTAGTTTATCTATTCTCAGCACGAGCAAGCAATCTGTTCAGTTTAAATAAGAAGCAACGCAAATGTCCCCCTGGGTCGCTTGCACTATGCAATCTCATTGCAAAGCAAATTGAGCTCTATTTACTACGTCGTTAGAATGTTGATGGTTTGTAATTGTTGTGTAAATAGTTGAATCGCTTCTAAATATTTAGATTGCGATTTGGTTCGTGTTCTGACCCAATTTTTTCCAAGAAAATGAATTGAAAATGTACCTCTTTAAAGTAATATTATCTACACTACACGATCAATAAGTGTTAGACTGCATTAGACATACTTTAGCAAGAATAGAAAGCAAGCAAAATGATTTATTTGTAAGGGAGATATGCTTACTGTCATAATATAATATAATAAATATAGATAATTTATAATATAATCACAGTTAGAAATTTAGCATGTCAGAGAGAGAGAGAGCTAAATCCTCGAAGGACTGGCACCAATTTCTCTGACTGGCACATTGTTTTTACAGTTTTCGGATCATTTACCAATGTAACAAAGAGGTAAGTCCTTCCTCCAAGATTATAACTTCATTTCGTATACTAGGTTTACATAGTGGTCAATTTTGAAGGCTTTTGTTGACAGATCTAAACTAATTAAAACAAAGAATTAAAATGTCACTTTTTTATCAAACATGTTAGCTAAGGACAGCAATACTTTACTTAGTTTAGTTCTGTTGACTTAATAAAAGCCGCCACACACGATGAAGATGCTATAATATTTCATGTTATCTCGGAACATATTTCAATATCGCTACTCATACAAAACAAATGACGACCAACTGACGAAGATAATATATAATTCAAAACTGTATGGCGAGCAATAATTAATCTTGACATAAAATTTTATGGCATCTTCTTCGTCTGTGACGGCCTTAAACCTTCAAAACCGACCACATTGTGATAAGTACTTTTACGAGTAATAATAATCTTAGATAAGTTACTAGTTATTGTTTGTTTCTTTTCGGCTTGGAATGTTCCACCTCTTGGCAAATATCTCCTTCTTTCCAAACTTTCTATCCTATTTTTCGAGTTTTAGGAAATATCGTTATCAGCCATAAAACGTCCACTGCTGGACGAAGGCCTCCCTCTTAATAGAGGGGTGTTGTTATAATCCCCACGCTTGGCAGGCTGCTTGGGGATTGCAGCATGCTCACCACCGTTAGCCAAGAGGACGCTGCTGCCCGTCCTCCGGTGGGTCTGGTTGCAGTTTAAGGACATACCCAGGTTAGGAAATATCATTCAATATAAATTATATTGTAACACTATAAGAATCTATGTCCTGGCTGACTAACTGACTGACTGTCAGACAATGCACAGCCTCAACCGCTGGTCGTACTGGCTTGAAATTTAGAGGTATTATGTCAGCTATCTGATTCACATAGTTCGAGCTTTGCTTAGTTTGGGGCTAGATGGCGCTGTGTGAATTGACCACCACAATTTTTTATGTATTATATTTATTTACAGGGAAGTGTCCCTGTGTGTAGTGTATCTTCGAAATAATGAATATCTCACTAAGACTAGCCGTTTAGTCTGTGATTTGATAATTTATGAGTCAGTCAGTCAGTGATCAGACAGGACTTGAACTTATTTGTATGGATGCGCTACTTTATATACCACTATAGGTATAAACAAACCTGACAACGACGATAGTAACTAATACAACCGCGAAACAAACCTTGTAACTTCCCAAATTATCCTACAAATTGGTCCAATACTTCATTACTTGTCATGCATTAAAGCGGCCATATTGTAAACGTGACCGACACAGCAACACAGTTGTGAATAGTGATGGGCGACGAGCGTAGTTGTCGATAGTTTTTAAGTACCACTATCGATATTGCAATTATATTAAGTTAAGTGAGATATAAATATTACAGTAAAAACTACGTTGTACCGGGATAGGTTCACTCCCATACAAAACGCATCTATATACTTAGCTAATTAGATATAATATAAAACTACAGTGTCTTATTCATATTCAGTGCAAGCTAATTTGTTCTTTATTTATTTAAAACAGTGCGCGAAATTCCACTTTCGCTTCTGTCGTTGACGTAATGCAGCTTAAACATTGACACTGTGCTGTGTCCAAATTAGCTTGCACTGAATATGACATGATTGCAGCTATAAATAGATTGTGGTTCAATATTTAGACGCTTTTTCTAGGGGTAACGTTTTCTGTGGTTGTACTATGAATTATATTTTTTTAACTCCGTTAAGTGTTTTGAGGGTATATTGAAAGCCTTATTTGAATTTTACGACGAAAATTCTGTTGAATACTTAATCTAGAATACAATTTACCGTAATAAGTATATTTAATTTGCAAAATAAGTTTCGAAACTGCCCAAGTTTCAACTTACTCCAAAAGTTGCTAAGGAAACTCACACAATTATATTAGTCTTAGCTTCGAGTAAAATTATAATTATTCGAAACAGACGATGTACTTCAGTATCGAAGTGTTTCCTTTGTGAGCAGTTGTTTCGTTCCGTTACCTTACAAAAGCTAATTAAACTGGTATCCAAATATTAACAAATTAATTTCGAGTTGAAAACTCGATTCATAGATTATGTATCGATGTTTCGCCAGCATTACGACTAAAGGCGAAGTTATGGGTAAATTGCTCTGATGAGGCGCGACAAACAGTATGATGGTTTTGGGGCTTATTTTTTTATATAACTTGTCGTGATATCGATTTTGGTTTAAAAGCATATCCGACTGCAAACGTTTATATTCGTAATTATGAGTAAGTGATCCAGACAGGAATTATTAAATTACATTATTAATTATTATTATTAAATTTATTTATTTAATAATAATAAAAATAAATAGTATAGGTATTATACTTTTCGTTACATGGGTATTAGTTTCGTTTTATGTACCGTCATTTATTCGTATTAACTATTTTGCTACCGAAAAATAAAATTACTTCGCTGAGGTATTTTCTTGAACTTACTTAAGTACTTTGCGCTTTTAGCTTTTAGTTTTTAGCGAGTCTTTCAAAGCAATGTTATATTTATACTTAAATTACCAGCCAACTTTTATTTTATGCTGTATTTTATTTGCTGGGTCGAAAAAATATTCTGTATCACATTCACGGTCTGTGTATTAATTTTGTAAAAACAAACGTATTATTTCAATTTTTTATAAAATCAGAAGACATGTTCCAAAAACTTCCACTACAACTCTAGTATGTTTAAATTATGTAACGGACTGGCACGTTTTTAAGATTACAATATTACATTTCGATACAAGTGTGCTATGTTGGTCATTAGACTCGAGGAGGTATTATGCTGTAAGGTAGCTGCGAGTGTAATTATCAATGTATACGTGTTTCATACGACATTTTTCATCACAGTTTGAACAGACAAAAACAGACTTGAATCGTTATTAACTTATTGATAATAATCAACCACACAGCGAAAACGTTATAAAATATTGCGGGAAATGGCATACCTACTAAAGCTCTTTTTTGGTGTTAAAATAAAACGGTATTACCCGGTAAAATTAAGAATGCTTCGTTTACATATCATTATAATTTGCAGTGCGATACAAACTTAACTTAACCGGGATGTAATGAATAAAAACACGTGCTGTAATATAAAAGTAAAAAGAACACGAGTTTAATATTTTGGATTATGAGCCTAAAACCGATGTAATAAGATCCACGTTACGAGCGAGTGCGATGAAAATCATGTTATATGTTACTCCAATGATATCTCAAGTATGAGAAACAAAAACTTTCGGCAATATAAAAAAAATAATTGTGCCATTCTAACTAACATTAACTTTAAGTGGTGTTTTTAAGTAAGGGCTCTTTATTTCTGCGGCGAATGTGATTTTGTAGTCACGTATTAGCTCTATAACAGAAAAAAATATATATATTATGAGTGAGTAGCCCATGTATTTATTTAAAAAATATTAAGTTCTTTTACTGACACTATACGACCATATACTCTACAAGAGTACGGCAAGCTTGTCTTTACTTCACGACGAAAATCTAGTTAGTGGGGCGGGCGTGTGACGTCAGAGGTCCAAACTTTGTTTCATGTGTAATAATAAGAACTTATACTAACGGATATTGAAGAGCTACTTATAGTTTGTGCGGTAATTGTATGTTAACTGTTAACTGTCCCGGGAGATAATCTGTAACTGGTCAATAACAATTTATTTTTGACGGTAGAGGAGAATGATAAGTCAAAAATCACACTTTATAAATACCTAATACGCTTTAAAAAAAAATACAATCGACTACAACTTCGAATACCTGAATGACATCTTCATATTTTCTAGTAATTTTGATTTAAAAACCAAACTACTGAACCGATTTCGATAAAATTTATACGGGACCACCTCTAAAGTATTACCTACCAAACAATAAAATAATCATCAAAATCAGTGCATAATTGGCAGAGTAATTGCTTAGCATACATACAAAAAAAAAAACATACAGTGGAATTGAGAACCTTCTTTTTTGAAGTCGGTTTAAAAGAGGTATCTGTTTTACTATTTCACAACTTAACAGTTACATAAAGCTCAGCATGAAGGGAATAAGAATCACAACATTCTTTTTCATCACACTTGCTCGTAAAGTGGATCTTATTACATCGGTTTAGGGCTCATAATCCAAGCTATAACGCACGCGTGCTTTTTACTTTACATTACGGAACTAGTGCTATAATAGGTATAGCCCGGTAAAGTCAAGTTTGTATGTAACTGCAATGAGACGTATTTATACGAAGCACTCTTAATATAGCCGGGTAATACTTACAGTTTTTTTGTAATACCAACAAAGGGTTCTTATGCCGCTGAAGTAAATGTCAACCTGCGCGCGCATTGCTGGTTTGGGCGCCATTTTCCGCAAATGTTTGTTGATGTTTTCGCTGTGTGGTTGATTATTATCAAAAAAAGTTTTTTTTCCTCGCAAGTGTGATGAAAACAGTCTTGAAACTCTTGTGCTATGTTAGTCATTACACTCTCGGCTTCCTTATCGCGATCGCCTGTGGCTCGCGCGCATAATACCGCCTCTATTATTACAACACATAATATTTTTTTGATGTACAATAAAAACACAAAACTTAAGGAAGGACCTTTTGTAAACAATCATGCTTAGAAAAATATAGCTGTAAAAATGTAGTTTCCATAAATATTTATTAAACGTATGTAGGTAGGCATGCCGTAAAGAAAAATATAGAGACTGATAGAAAAATAAAATAGCCTTGATGTCTTTCAACTTTCAAGCTAATAGTAGTACAGTTTATAAATCCTATTTCTATGATCCCCCAAAAGGTTATTAGCTAAATTATTAGTTTTTGGTTTCTTGAGTTAAGTTATACGCTTAAGCGTAAAGTAATTTTTGTCAGCCTGTATTATTTTGGAATCCATCGCACTATGTAATACCTAAACAAGTTTTGTAATAAATAAGCTGTTTTGACGTGGGTTAAAGTTATTTAGTTTTAATAAAGGAAACATATCCATCACCGTAGGTTTATTTACGTAGGGGTAATGGATCACGAGGTTCATTTAAAGAAAATGTAGAGTGTATTTTTGTATTTACATATTTTAAAAGCTTTCAGATGATAATTGCTTCATGAATGGCAGAATTATATGTCTAGTATTATTTTATCTGTGGTCATAATAAATAAATGAGTAACATTTTTGTAATAACGTATTTAGAGAGCTTTTGTATAATGATTATTCACCTAGCTTGGCTTAGTAAATAATAGTACATTATGATACAAGTGTGCTATGTTGGTCATTACACTAGAGGCGGTAGAGGCGGCGATAAGGAAGCCGAGAGTGTATTGAAACATAGCACAGAGTTTCATACGACTGTTTTCGTCACACATGCGAGGAAAAAATATTTTTTTTTGATAATAATCAACCACACAGCGAAAACGTCAACAAACATTTGCGGAAAATGGCGCCCAAGTCAGTAATGCGCGCGCAGGTTGACATTTACTTCAGCGGCATAAGAACTCTTTGTTGGTATTACAAAAAACTGTAAGTATTACCCGGCTATATTAAGAGTGCTTCGTATACGTACGTCTAATTGCAGTCACGTACAAACTTGACTTTACCGGGTTATACCTATTATAGCACCATGTGCCGTAATGTAAAGTAAAAAGCACACGTGCGTAATAGCTTGGATTATGAGCCTAAATCCGATGCAATAAGATCCACTTTACGAGCAAGTGTGATGAAAATAAATAAAATTCATTTATTTCGAGTGTCATGACTCATATAATAAAAATGTTTGGTGCTAAATGGCCCTGTGTAAAATGTCCAGCATAAGTAACTTACTTACTTTTAATAGGAGGTTTTAGAGTGAGTCTTAATAAATGAAATAATGTTATGCCTGTCTGTCTGAGGTGTCAGCCGTGGGAGCGCGAAACTTAAAATCGTGAGGTTTTTGTAGTGGTAGGACTCTACTGCAGAGTCCGCCTGGGGAATTACCACACCTATGCTAGTTATTCAATCGCCAAGCAGTAGTGTGGAAGCATTGCTGTGTATCGGTTTGAAAGGGCAATCCTCGTCAGCCATAAGACGTCCACTGCTGGACGAAGGCCTCCCAATAGAGGTTTGTTGCCATAATCCCCACGCTTGGCAGGCGGCTTGGGGATCGCAGAATGCTCAACACCGTTAAACAAAAGGACGCTGCTGCCTGTACTCCGGTGGGTCTGGTTCCAGTTTAAGGACATACCCAGGTCCCAATTGAAGGGCAATGTTACCAGAGAAATTACTGGGTAGTGCTCGTGGCGTAGCTTGTCTAGGTGATTCTAAACGATCACCGATGTTAAGCAACGGACGGTCCGGTCAGTCTTCGGATGGATGACCTTGAGTGGCATTTATTTCTGAGCGCTACCGTGGGTCGGATGACACGTAAAATTGTTGGTCCCGGTTGTTTGTTCTACTTTATATAATAACAACCGTCGGCCATGTCAGAGGCCTTCGGGCGGCACATTAACTAACGACGGGACTAAGGACGGGTAAAAAAAGTGGTGAATTTTGCGAGCGGGCCGAATTTCTTCCGTACGCGGACGAAGTCGCGGGCGACCTCTCGTCTGTTTATATAATCTTAGCTGAGGTATAATAAATATGGTTCTGTCACCATTCTCTATATTATCTTGTATCCATTTCGTCTGGATGTGAAAATAATAAATAAAGTCGTTATGAACCAAGCTTGGCATCATATTATTATAATCTGTGCATTAAAGTAAATTTATGTGTATATTTTTAAAGCGAAAAACTTTATAGATTCTCCTTTTTAAGAATAAAACATGGCAAAGACGGAAGCTTTATAAGAGCAAAACAGGTGCGTTCTAAACAACTATAAACTTCACTTTCATCTTTCCGCCAAGAAAATAATGCTCAGTAAACTTCCACAAAGCGAGGTTTAAACACTGAAAGCAACACTGCTTTAGCCGGCAGGGCTAAGGTTATAGCTCGGGCTTGCTCTCACAACTCATTTATTTTTTTAATTTAGCCCGAAGCGACTCGAAGCACTGTCCACGTAAAAAATAAACACAGGAAGGAAAAACTAAGAGAAGGCGGTGAAAAATGCTTGGGATTTTAAATGTGCACGGAATGTTAATTCAAGAAATATTGAAATTTTTAATAACTTTTTTGTTATGACGAATTTTACTTCTGACTCCTCAAGGAGCCAGAAATTTATTTTAGAAATTAGCGTTGACCGTTATAGTTACACTAAATTATACGATAATTTGTCGATAAAATGATTACTCGATAAACTTAGTAATACTGACATCTTAGATTCAGATTCAGATTCAGATATTTATTGCTTGCTTTCTTGCTTTATTTTTTGCTTTTTTTTTATTGCTTAGGTTGAAAGCTCGATATATTTTTGAACTATATTTGATTGGATATTATAGTAGACATTTCTATAACAACGAGTTTCTCGTATTACCGCACTTCTGCTACTTATTATTTTCCGAGAAATTTAATTTAGGATGCCAAATTGATTTACTAGAGCAACATCAATTTACTAGATATTATCATACCAAAACTGTTCTAAAGTTTTAATAATTGCCAAATGGGACTCCGTCTTTTGTAGGCCGTGCCCGAGTATCTCGCAAAGTAATTGAAAGTAGTAAAAAAATACGTTCTTGTATTTTTATGTTATTCCCAGTCCATAAAAAATCAGGTCACGGTAGCACCTATAAAACGTTTTATCTCTGTCTGCAATAGGTATTGTGGTCTAAATTAGAGAAAAATAAAATTGTTAAAATAAAATTAATGAAACGTTCAACAAAGCTTTATAAATGCGTTTGGAATGGCATCACTGGCACTTTAGGCTTTAGTGGAGGCTTATTTAGCGAGTTATCTCTAGAGGCAGCTGGTCAGAAGCCCGTCTGGCCGTGGGATGCAGAAAACTGGCCGTGTGGATTAAGTGATAAGCTACACGAGTTTTGTCATAGAATACGCTTGATAAAATATTCTATTGTTTTATAATATAGGTTTATTTTTCATCGTAATATAAGCGATTTGGGATTGAATAAAGGTAATTCTCTCAATTGCTCGTACTCGTAAAATTATGTTTTTTAAGGAACGCAGACACTGACAGAGTTCCATACTTTTGCTGTACATAATAAATATATTATGGGTTGTACAGAAAGTAAACTGCCGTGACAAAAAAGTAAAATAATGTTATGATCAGAAAATCTAGTTAGGACTGACAAAATTCATCATAAAAACAACACTGGCAAATGTCAAACTCAGCTATTATGTCAACATTGCTATTCTGTAATGTTGCTACCTAAACAAAAACATAATTTAGCGCAGGAACGCCTTCAAATGAGCGATTTTCCCAACACGATTAAAAAAAAGTAGTTTACTTCATCTCGATAGATAGCGCAAACTATACGTGCCAGTCAAAAACAGCATAATATTTTTGTTAAGTATGTGGCACATGAAATAAAATGAAAAACTTGATAATGACAGACCCGTCTGGTCTGCGCAAAGTCAGAGCCATCTACAATGAGCTCATCTCCCATTATCAGTTTAGAACTTTTTCCGCTCAAACATCAAGAATCATTCACCAAAAAATAAACAATACAAACACAAACATCAAACAACACTACCACCAACAACAACACACACACACATCATCAATCATTTCTTCACAAAAATATAGAATAATCTATTCCGCTAGTTCGCTTACTCCAACAACCTAACCCCGTTGTACGTCACTTACCCATGCGCGGTTTCATTATTCACGGCAGACGTTCGACTAAACACGTTACTGGCCATCAACTGGCGAGAATAGTTCCTAGTGGTTCCTACTCTCCCCACAGTTACTCTACGATGTGTTACAGTTTCAGGCTTGCGATTTAGAGGTTTGCGCCGTTCTGTGTCAGACCTATTTTCTCGATCTTATACTATTCTCCGTTATTAAGCCCGTTTAATTTATAATGCTAAATGACAGGCAGCTTTCCAACTTCGTCCCTGACAACTTTATAATTCGTTGACTTTTAATACTTAATTCGTATTTTTTCTTCCATACTATAATAATAATAATAAATATTAATAAATATTGGGGGGACATTTATTAAACACAGCGCCATCTAGCCCCATACTTAGCAAAGCTTGTATTATGGAAACCAGATAGCTGATAGAATACTTATAACAATTTTTTTCGTAAATACATACTTATAATACATACTACACCCAGACACAGAACAAACATCGATGTACGTCACAAACATTTTTGTCCTGGGTGGGGTCGAATCCACGCCTTACAGCTCTGAAGGCAGACATACTACCAACTGAGCTATCAGGCTGTCATCAGTCTATATACTCATCATTAGGAACAACTTTTACATGTCCAAGTGATCCAATAGTATGTGCTCCTATGGAAATAAATAAATAAATATGGCTATATGACTATGACTATGGGCCACCTTGAAATCGCGAAAGAAAAATCAGCTGTTCCATACTCATCAGCCGGAAGACATACACTACAGAACGAAGGCCTCTCCCTTAATAGGGAGGAGTTGCCATAATCCCCACGCTTGGCAGGCGGCTTGGGGATCGCAGTGTTACCACCGTTAACTAAGAGGACGCTGCTGCCCGTCCTCCGGTGGTTCTGGGTGCAGTTTTAGGACATACCCAGGTCCATACAAAAAGTTAATTGACCTTAGATAATATGCTTGGAACAGCTGTTATTTTTCGTGGTTTCAAGATTGACCCCATAGTAAAAGTTGTTAATAATGAGGAGTACATACATGCACCCTTTTTAATGCGTTGTATGTTCAAAGGTATGTGATATTTTGGCCTAGTTCATACAAGGAGGTATGGGATTTTTACCAGTTGGCCACCTGCTTATGGGAAATGTCCTAAGCCTTTACTGGCTTAAACATCGATTTTTTCAGATTGATTCTTCAAGGGTTGTTTAAAAATAACTTTATGCGGTTTATTAGTACAAATTACGTTTTGTATTACCAAATAAATGCTTCTACGATATTTGTGGCATTTATTACAGTACTGGATAATGGTAGGCACAATAAAAAACCTTACACAAAAAAACATAATAACCGACATTTTAAAACACAATAAAAGAGATAGCGAGCGAAACCCGCCGCCTACTCAGGCATAAAAATTAAAATTATGAAATAGCACTGAAACAAATTACAATGTTTTCCCTCACAGAAATCGTTAGAAATGTCTTTGTATAAGAGTCGGTATAGTCAGAACTCACTAAGCACTTACAAATCACGCAAGCTGGTCTGGTTATTTCGGATATGGTTGATCTGGTCCGAAACTATTCATCATCAGCCAGAAGACGTCTTCTGTGGAGCTAAAGCCTCCCCTCAGACCGCCACACTGTACGACAACCTGCCATTTGCATGCACTGTTTGCCCGCGACTTTCACAATGTCATCGGTTCACGTAGTGGGCGACCTACCTACGCTGCGTCGTCATTCAATAACCTTTCTTCTCCATCGGTTATCACTTCTAGCGATGTGGCCTGCTCATTGCCACTTCAACTTGCAAACCCTACGAACTATGTCGGTGACTTTTTGATTCTTTGGCGAATATCCTCGTTCCGGATTTTATCGCGCAAAGAAACTCCGGGCATAGCTCTCTCCATTGTCCCTTGTGTGACCCTGAGCTTCTCCATAGGCCAGTTAAAGACCACTTTTCTAAGGTTCTAAGTTCCTTATGTCATGACGGGTAAGTCTTCAGGCACTGCGGGATTATGAATTTAGACGAGAAGAATTACGCAATTTCTAAAACTATTAAAATTCGAAAAATGCTAGAACTAGGGAAAAATATTTTTTATTTTTTGTTAATTTCAATGTTTTTCAATTTGACGAAACTCGAAGTGAAGATATATTCTAGCTAGCTATTCTATAAGCTTAGCTATATGAAGTAATAATACAAGTCAATATAGCAAACACCAAATAATCATTCATCGTAATTATAATCCCTGTGGGTTTCGAACCCCAAATGACTACACAAGCAATCCCTGTCAAATAAAATTTAATATTTCTTAGAAAACAAAAAGTTGAAGCAAATTTTCTTTCTTTTCGACTACTATCTAACTCGAGTAGAATTTCAAGACAAGAGTTCTGAGGTACTCGCAGGCCTACCGATTTTCATATTCAGACTAAGTACGCGAGGTACGGTGTTAGCGAATTTTGTTTGTTTACGAGTTTCATTATATAGCGTTACTTGAGCGCTTAATTAAAATAAGGGATGGAGCTTCCAGCTAAACAATGTTTGTTATACGATTCTTGACAGCTGCGACGACATCCCGGAGCTGGCAGCAAATTACCGTTTAATACTTTTTAGGAATTCCGGCGTAAAATTATGGTGTTAATTTTGTGAAATTATTAAGTTTTGAACTAATAGCTGTGCTAGTTGTCGCTACGTAACGACGAGGGCGAATACAAATTAGTTCCGGGCGTGAAGTTCATGTTAATTACTATACTAATAAGTTACATTTCTGCCCTGGAAAAAAATGTGCCTCACGGTGTATTAAAAGACCAGGTAAATCACGAACTAAAAGTTGGCACTTGAAAGTTGACTAATATTACAAACGATAAAGTACTTGTTCGTAAACTATTAATTCAGCCTCAAACAGAGTTGGCATCTCATCTAAGCTTTATATCATCGCAACTATTAGACACTATCGGCCTTACCTAAAAAAACTTTTCAACCGTTAGTCACTGCTTAAGATGTTCTGCCATCTTCTCTCTGACGTGAGGTTGCACGTGCTAGAAAAGGACAGAAAAGTTTAAGCAGTGACTAAGAGAATCGAGATTATTTTAGGTAAGGCCGATATTGCTTATATCTTATCTATGAAGAACTATTTTTGTCTGCCGAATTAATGAGGTCCGATCTTCATTAATTCGGAAGACTACTTACTCAATCGCATACTACTCAAATTATCATCGGATAAAATATATACATAAGAAATGATTATGTTTTTTCAAAACTCGGACTCTTCGCTCGGTCAATCCCTTCTATGTTGTAGATTTTGTGTAGGTACCAATATTGTATACGAATAATTTATTGATCTTATTATGTGCCCTGTAAATCTATATTTTTACCAATAAATAACTTTGACTTTGAATAAAATCATAAATTCGAACTTTTGACAATCAAACAAGTTTTTTTTTTAAATATTTAGCTGAAACTTCAAGGATAGGTGATGACCTATCCTTGAAGTTATCACCAATTTTAATCACCACGCAAGTGAAACTCTGGGACATAATTAGGAAGCTCATCAGTTTTAATGATCTCTAAGTACATCGTTTAGTTGTTAACCAGACAGCTTATTACTTCCAAATTCATTTTACGTTGTTTCCCCGCCAAAATTCTGCCACAAACAAGTTGTGTAATAAAAAATTTACACGTTAGCCGTCGGCTATGAAGCATCACTTTTTCATTTCAGCTTTTTGAGTCCACCGCAACGCTACAACCAGCTTTTGTGGCTTTTTAATGTTGGTGCTTTTTGTTTCTTATTAAATTTTTATGACCTATTGGCTGATGGATGCGATGGATTCCGTCAGGCAATTGTTTCTTGAAAACTTCATATAGTTTGCGAGATTAAAGTAATAGTTGATTTACTGAATTTTAATCATGAAGAGAAATCACCTTACTATAGATAGTCAGTATTACCTACTTACCGAAAGTAATTTTATGGCGAGGTTTACTGGAATGATCGTGTTAAGATTTTTTATATTATATGTATAGTGTAGATATATATCCTCGAGCATAACCTTGTCGATAAACGTAACTATGATGGTTGCCAAAATATTGACGCGGTAACGATAGAGAAGGATAATTCTTCGTCAATGAGAACTACCTATAATGGTGAATAATAGTTGGGCTTGGTGCTTTTGAAGTTTGGGATTATTATAATTATCAATATTACTATCTCGTATTTAAATATGGATAATAATAGTTTTATACCTTGTATGTACCGACATGCCCAAGTTCAAATTGAGTTTACTTATACTTCTTTTGCTTCTGTTTGTCTTTTGTTTTCTCTTTCGTAGATCCATTTTTTAGTATTCATCCATTTTTTTTAATTGTGGGAATAGCTTTTTTGGGACGATTATGGCATAAATCCCCTTTTTAGTAAAAAGGTGAGTAATTTTTTATATATATAAAATCATTTATTTAATTTCATTGAAATATATCCAAGTCCTGTTTTCCTGTTTAATGTTTGTTAGTTTGTAACAGGTAACGAGACAAGAAAAAAATCTTACTGGGTTGTAATTTTAGTGCAATGGGTTACAAAACACAGTTACAATGGCGTCCGAAACACAGTCAAGTCAGTCAGTCAAGGCATAGTAAAGTTGTTGCGACTTTTCTATGTGCTTTTACTGAGTTTTGAAAACAAATCGAAAAGACATGTTTCACCACATTATATCACTTGCCCACACCCGTGCACGTAATTCAACATGTCTTAATAAATAAAACACCCCCACTTCAATAATTAATTCGCGTAATAAGTCAAGTTAAAGAAAATAATATAATGCAGCGACATGATTTTTCCGTGTTCCCGCCAAAACTCAACGATCATGGTCGTTAGGTATATTTCTATTATTACGAAAATAATCTTTGAACTTTCATGTAGTTTGTAAAATATAACAATCTTCGCAAATTCATTTAAATTTGAATTTATAAGTTTGTTACTCGCGTAAGTTCAACGCCCTGAGTCGGTAAGTCGTATTCCACGTAACTTGGATGCCAGAAGAGAATATTACTAGTCAAGTAACTTTATGAGTTGTTCGTGAGAAGCATGAACATCTAAAGAATATACTACCTATTTGATGTTCCAAGAATTAGGTTTCAAAGCTTAACTTACAATACAATAACACTTTATTGACACCATAGAAAGGATATAACAAACATAATGCGCTACAGATAGGCACAAAAGGTGGACTTATCGCTAAAAGCGATCTCTTCCAGACAACCTTCGGATGAATAGGAAAAGTTAAAATGCAAAATGCGGTGGAAGTGCAAAAAAGAAAATGGAATGAACAATAACAAATTTAATAAATACACTACATACTATTACTTATGTGCAGATCTACCTTTTATATGATTCCGACCTAATTAAGGTTCTGATACGGATACTCTATGATCTATGAACTAGGTTCTCCACTCTATGAACTAGCTCTATTGATCTATGAACTAGTTATCTATATCTATGATCTAGGTTCCTTTAAAAGGTTCTAATGTTAGTAATATAATATGAATGAGATCCAGGTACCAAGAATTTTTATTCAATTTACTTAATAAAATTTGATCCAATTTTCGAAAAATAGAAAGGAATGCAAGGAAGATAGAGCTTTGCCCTTCAGTCAGGCTAATAATAACAACTTTTTAACACTTTTTCACCAAGAAACGTATAATTTTTTAATCGCATAAAAAAATTTTTTTTGGTTTGATGTCGCTAAATCAAAAACGATCGCTGCTGATCTCACCATACTGGAAAAACGATACGTAAATAATCTTAGTAGTACGGAAGCATGATTAGCATAGTAATAAGGAAGCCTACGATGCCAAAAGGGCCTTTTATACGATGACCCTTTTACCGGGAGCGTCTACAGGTTTTCAAAATAATTAAATAAAAACAGTAGAGGATAAAGTGGTAAATGATAAGCAAAGCAGTTTGTAAACATATTCATCTAAACAAAATAAGAAGGCAAAAGAACCGCGTATGTAATAATAGTTGATTGATTGATTAACTCTTTATTGTTCACACCAAGAATTACACAGAAATAATTTAATTAACTTAAATATTAGAACAAGTGGCGGTCTTATTGCTAAAAACAATCTCTTCCAGGCAACCTTTGGATGGAGAGGATTTATAGAAGAAAAGAAAAGTGTGTGAAATCATAAACATGTAGGTACCATAATATTATTCTAACATAAAAAAATATATAATAGTAAAAATACATAATAATACTTAAAATACTTCAACATCAGCCCGGAGACGTCCACTGCTGAACGAAGGCCTCCCCCTTAGACCGCCACACTGTACGACAACCTGCCATTTGCATCCACCGGTTGCCCGCGACTTTTACAATGTCGGGATATGCAATGTCCACCTAGTGGGAGGCCTTCCTACGCTGCGTCTTCCGGTTCGCGGTCACCACTCAAGAACCTTTCTTCCCCATCGGTAAAATACTTACAATATTTATAATAAACTAATATATAACACATAAATATGTATATGTACAATGAAAATTATACATGTCTATTTAATCAAAGTATATGTATGACAACACAGAGATATAATTATGAGAAATGACTAGCATCAACGAGGAGGCACTAGCAACAAATATAATTGCTTAATTTGGTCCTTAAAAATAGTACCTACTCATACACTAGAGTTACACAAAAGAACTACACAATAAAATAATAAAGCTTAATAAAATCGGAATATTCAACATTTGCCGCTGCACAGTGCAAATAGCTCGGTTCTTATTTACATGTTGGCATTTTAGACGTGAAATATATGAGCTAAAAGTAAACGCTGTTTCTTTGGGTACAACCCTTCTTTAATATGACACAAAGTAACCACTTTTGACGTGTTAGGGATCTGGATACGAAATTTTGCTCATTTTAATTTTAAGCATTTTGATGTAGCGTCATTATAAAATGTGCCGTGTTTTTTAGTCACAATTTAAACCACATTTTTACCTCATTTTATTTTAGACCGTCATATTATAAAATTTGCACAACATTTTGTTTATATTCACATAAAGTCTGTAAATTCTTTTTAAGCCAAGTATAAACTATATATTGTGTTGTTTATACTACATAGAGTATAATAATTATTTACCTGTGTGTAACAATGTGAGTGTACGAGAAAATGCTTGTTTTTAGTTGCATTTTTTTTTTCTTTGCTGGACACTGGCCTACCCTCGAAGGGCGACTGGGCCATTTCCACCACGTTGACCCAGACGCGGTTTGGTGGATTCACATAAGTTATTAAACTTCTTCTCCGGACGTACGCAGGTATTCTTGTGACTTTTTCCTTTACCATAAAGCCATTGGTATGAAAATTAGTACACAAATTCCAATAAGGTCATAGGTCCCTACGTGCCCGGGCTTGAACCTGCTACTTTACGACTATATTTCCAGTGGTCTCCTAATTAGGCTATCCCGGCGATCTCTATAATTCAACTACTATTTTATTATAATCCAAATTTTTTTGTGGCAAAGCGGTTTTATCAGTAGCGGAAATATCATATAGTGGGAATAAGTAGTCCCTTCTTACACGACTGCCCAAAAAAGAGTGTAATGTTTTCAGGGTTTATGTACTTCGGACTTCTAAATGCCTAACGGAATTGGATGTATGGCGTAATTAGAATGGTTCTCTCTTGTTTCGTATAACCACGTATCCTATAATTTCACTTGATATAATTTCAGTTCCTATAAAATCAGTTCACATAATTATTTATTTCATCTAATATTTATTAATTATAATTTTATTTTGCATAATCATTCATTTCACATAATTGTTCACTTTGTATAATATTGTTTGCCGAATATTAATTTTGAAAAATTATAGTTTACCTAATATTTAACTGACGCATGTCACCTGACTCGGTTCCTTCAGTGGAGGAGACTCCGGGTGGGCTCCCGCCAGAAGCTCTAGCGGTCACCCCTGAGTTTCGCTTCGCCATACTCTCAAGACCTCCCTTGAGCTTCTGAATCCCGTGCTTTTTATATAAACTTTAGGGGTAGCGACCATAAGCCGGGTGGTGTCGGGGTGCTCTGATTCGGATATGTCAGCCATTTCCAAACAAATCAATTCAAGTCGGGTATTATGAAATAAGATTAGATAAAGCAAAAATCACACCAAACGAATATTATATCAAATAAACATTATCCCTTTGAACATTAGCGCAACCGTTGTTATATAAAAAAATAAAATTTGAAACAAAAATTATGTGAACTAAAAATATACGAAATGATTATTATACGAAACGTTGTTCGATGAAGTGAAATTATATGAAACATAGTTATATAAAATGTCGCCGGGGACCCATTTAGAATCCTAACATCATCTCAAGTGATAAAAGTTTTTTTTCAAAGGTGGCTTTATGGCACGATTTATACAAATGTGAAGATTGATTTTTACTTTTATACGTTTTTACTAGGTACTTTGAATTTTTGTTAGTCTTAATGAGTTCCTTGTTTTTCGGAAACCATTGGCAAATACCTGTCTGGTCTGATATCAAATCCTGTACTTTAGATGCAGAAGTAAGCCATTCCGGTTAACCGGCTGGTTATTTAATCCGTGGTTCTGACCAAGTCGGATAGTCGCCGTTGCGTAAAGTTAGCAGAGTTCCAGCAAACTAACCAAACCGACCCCGCAAAACCAGAGACACGTGTAAGCCCAGTGCACCAACCGAGTGGTCACTAAGCTAACGAAGGATCTAAATAACTTGCCAACCTTTACAACTTTCACCACATTAGTCGACTTTCTCGGTAACTTGGCCCAATCAGCCTAGCCCGAAGCATTTCAAACACATTTCACCGGTTTACGATATTTGACATTTGCCAAACATTCCGGCTCGTAACATAAACTCCGAGTGGCTACTTGCGCTCAATTAACTTGCAAACTGGGATTAATCCGTTAAATTTATTGTTTGTTCACAGCTAGTAAAGTTCAGGGCTCATAGCTCACAGTAACAGATTGTTGACTCCCTCAACTGTATGAGCCGGTTCATTTATTATAATTGGTCAACAAGAAAGGGTCAAGTGGCGAAAACTTGGAATTTACTTGTCATGGTTCTGAAATGGGACAAAGCCTGCCGGGCTTCCGGCTTGACCCGAGATTTCATATAACAAAAGAACAGAAACGTCTTTATATACTTATCATAGCTAAGTATTAGTAAGCTGACGTGGCAGTGGGCTGGCCGCTCAATATTTCACAGAACCGATAACCGCTGGGCAAGACGTATCATAGAACCACGAACAGTCAAACGTAGCGTTCCCGCTCTGAAACTCAATAGAGTGACGATTCGTAAAGCAGTGGGCATGGACTGGAAGCGAAAAGCCGAAAATGAATGGCATCCATTGGGAGAGGCTTATGTCCAGAAAATGATTAAGGTGGGTAGATGATGATGATGACTTATCATAAGATAAAACTCTCTCTAGATTACTAGTACAGAGTTTAAAGTAAGAAACCTAACGCCTGTACTATTTTGTAGCGATTCTAATGAAAATACTATGTTTAGTATAGTGTTAGGGTTGGGTAAGTAACACATTTGATAAATATTTGATTTCCTTTGAAGCCTACTACGTGGTCTATAGGTATAAGATCCTTCGCTTTGCCCTTTCACATCCCGTTTGCCATGTTGTTAATACGTAATGTACCCCTGGTGACGCAAAATGACACGAAATAGTATGGAAGCAACGAGCTATTTTTAACTGAGTGTAAAGTGGAGTTTGAGCAGAATGTGACCTGTCGTGTGATTTGAGATTGCTGCTGTATTAGATTGTCCCTTTTGTTTCGGTGTGGCAACACCATAACAAGGCAATGTTGATATCACAGAAAAGCGAAAACTCTCATTGATATATAAATAATAGCCAAGTTTGCTATTTGCTAGTATAGCTAAGTATAGCTATGTAAAATTGTGATGTCAGTTCACTTTTAGGTCACGATGTTATGGCAGTTCTCTTTCTGCACAAACAGTAGCTAAATAGTAACTTATTATACTTACTGGTGGAGTTTCTGAATGGGTTTTGATGGCACTGGCTTTTCGGTAAAGAAAAACGTCGCGAGGAAACCTGAATACGTCCGGTAAGGAAGCTCAATGGTGCATGTAAAATTATCAATCCGCAACTGAGCCAGCGTAGTAGATATGGACCAATCGCTCTTCGACTATAGTTCCAAGTCCAGGTGGTGAACAAATAGGCTGATCTGCCTATGCTTATACTGATGGGTAAATCAACAAGCTCTTGAGTATTGCTTTGCCCGCCTCAAACACTTGGTATAACTTTTACTACACAGAGTAATAAAATAAAATAAAAACGCTGTAAATAAAATAGGATGCCCTATACCAGCAATATTGTCGGCCTTTTAAATATTTATTGTAACATGTGCAGTACACTTATGTGACGAACATAAATGTTTGTTTTGTGTTTGGGTGTAGTATGTATTATAAGTATGTATTTACGAAAAAAATATGTATATAAGTATTCTATGAGCTATCTGGTTTCCATAATACAAGCTTTGCTTAGTATGGGGCTAGATGGCGCTGTGTGTAAAATGTCCCCCAATATTTTTTATTATTATTACACTATACCTGTAACATCATTTTTATTTCAAACAAAAACCTAGATAATCATGCCAGAGTTAGATTTATCAATTTATTACCTATCAATTTATTACACATCATAATTACAATTCGAAACTTCCAAAGTGAACTTTATCAATAATTATAATATGAACCTACATAAAAATGTTCAGAGTTCGCAAAGTTCCGATCCGATCCATCTCTCGTTAGATAACTTTGGAAATGCTTCTTCGGCCGATTTATACGTAGGCCGATGGAGCGAGTATTTTCTTTATCAAAGCTGCCAGAGGCAACGGGCTCACTTCCAGAATAATTTCCTCTTGTTATTTTGACAGTAGTGTTATGTAGGTCAGCCTACGATTTCTGACGATACTGAACGTTGTGAGAGATGTATTGGATTTATAATTAGTTTTTTAATCTACCTACGTACGAGTACAGTAAACAAAACGTTGAGTTAGGACTTTTATATCATCAGCAGCGCGAGTACCGTCCTATGTCGCTAAATTTGACATGTCGGTATAGCAGATTTACTTAGATGAATTTTATCGAATTATACCGATTTAAATGTCAAATATACGATTTAAATGTCAAATATGACGATCGTCAAGAACGGTACTCGCGCTGCTGATGTTAGAAAAAAGGCTGACCTGAGAACATTAAGACCATTTAGAACTTTCAGACCCACATTCGAACTAAAGCATGCGATATTGTTTATGATCAGTTAACTTTTTTATATCAAAGAATTTAAATAAGTATACAGGGTTAGTTCTAATCAGTTAGCATCCTTTTAAGGGCATATTCTGTACATCAAAACAAACAACTTTTACTATGAGGCAATTATCAGCTGTTCCATACAATAAGTTCATCGACCTTGGGCAAAATGTAAGGAACAGCTTTTTTGCGTTTTCAATGTTGGCCCCATAGTAACATTTGTTTGTTTTTATGTACAGAATATGCCCTTAAAAGGATGCTTACTGATTAGAACTAACCCTGTATAAATAGTTGACAGAGAGAAATGGAGAAACATTTACTGTGAGACCCGTGTCATCTATTCTGCCTCTACTACATGGAGACTACGACCACACTGTCAAAAAAAAGAGTATCGCTTTTGATATGTTTTTTAAATCGTCTTTATTATTATATACTAAAACAACACAGCATAACAATCAAGCAAGTATAGGATTGAAATGAAACAAAAAAATATGAATACCATACTTGAATTACGTAACGCTACGCCGTAACAGTAATCTTACATTCGTATTAAAGTATCTCTCGACTCAGGTAAATAAAATCAAAACTATTTTCTCGCTCACTGCCATCAACTGTGAACAATTAATAACAGAGAGAATCCAGCGAGCCCAGTAGCAATTTCAAGCGAATATCCTGAGTTAGGTAACTAACTAAAACTGCGGTCCAATTTAACAGCATCGGTAAAGTTTTTATCTTGAATCAATATTTTTTCAGTGTAGACAAATAGTTTTTGACCTGATTTATCTGGCTGACTAAAGCAGCTGACTGTGCAAAATCGTTCATCTGGCAACCCATTTACCAATTTTTATGAACCATCGAAGTCATGACACGCCAAAATTTGGCGATTTGACAGCTATCGTTTTAGCGGCGCTTTTTTGGCAAAAGTTCAATGGATTAAAATTATGGAAAAAAGTAATATTATATTATTATGATGTCTTTGTATCCTAGTTGATATGGTATGAATAGTAGCATAGCAGTTAGTAGTGTGTAGTGGTAGTTATAGTTATAGCATCTGTTTTTGAACCAAATTGAATTATTTAGTTTAATAACTACTTAAATGTATTACTGGGTATGTAATTATATTATTTTTTATTTGGACTTACGCTTGACTTTGATAATAGGGAATATGCATGTGTTTCAATTATTAAAATTATTAGGATAAGAGGAGAGTTTAACTGAATCTGATGCTTACATCGAAAAAAATATTGAAATCGGCTGGTAAAGTCCTGAAATAAAAGCGTTTAAAGTATTTGGGAGGGAGTCATCTGTCCCTTTCTAGCAAAACACGTGCTAGTATAGTATTTGTATGAAACCGTGGGCTTTGACGTCATTTGCCAGTATAGTGCCCTCCCTGTCTAACATAAAACTAAAATGTTTATAACTTCGTTATTTGTGCATATATTTAAATTTTATTTTCGATGTTTAGTTTTTTTGCGAGTCAGCTCTTTTGTGAGCCAATAAAAAAACATGCAAATTCCCTATTGTTATAGGGTATTATTATTATATAATCAATAATCATACCAACCATCGCCAACCTGCACGAAGGTAGGGTGGTAGAAATAACCCATTCACCCTACGAGTTAGCATGTTTGAGCTATATCTTCGTTCCCTAATAGCCAACGAGGATATGCATATGCTCATTAGTTATTCATAATTATTATTTTATGTATTTTACAGACATGCCACCCCGACAAAGCTTATTATATCTCTTATACAGTTGATATTGGTATATATCTTAGTCTTAGTTGCGGAACAGTCGCTTAAAGACACCCACAATAATAGGAAATCAGGTACAGACTTTCGTATGGTCGAACAACTTGACCTCTATGTTATGATTTTTTGTATGACAGCTTTATCTCTATACGGTCTTTCGTATGGTTGTCGACTTATTATTTTTTTATACAATAAAGTGACGAGACGAGCAAGACGTTCGCCTGGTGGTAAACGTCACGTCTGCCACTAATAGTAGCAGTGCCAGAATTATAAACTTGCGAACACAATCCTGCTCCGCACTGTACTGCACTCGTCACCCTGAGATATTAGATGTTAAATCTCTTTATACCCAGTAATTAATCTGGTAATATTGCCCTTCAAACCGGAACACAGTAATGCTTGCACACTACTGCTTGGCGGTTAAATAACTGGCAAAGGTGTGGTACTTCCCAAGGCGGACTCTGCAGTAGAGTCCTGCCACTACAAGATGACTTGATTATTGCTAAACAACGAGAATAGCTGTAAATATCCAAAAACTCTTAAAAAACAAATCCCACTTTTGAACGTCAACATTAAATAATATCTATCCAAACAAAGCTGGGCAGGGAGAAGGTTCGAGTGTTTACTCTGGTTGATTTATTACATCGCAGTAAGAACCAGGAATTAGACACAATTGCCAAGATTAATGGGCCCGCAACAAATTTTATGCTTCGGATCTTCGCGGCAGAGATTTAACCCGTAACTACTCTCCTTTGGGTACGATTTTAACGATGCAGTGTAATTAAGATCGTTGGCTTAAAGTTTCAATTCTTTTTAACTGTCTTTAAAATAAATCCTCTAATGTTGTTGTTAGTTAAAGATTCGCTCAGAGTTTTATATATGGACTTCCGATCTAGATGTTAAGTTTCTAATAAAGAGTTTCTCTAAATCGAGTAGGTTTTTGTACTACTGTATTTAATCTGAATTGATCGAAGACTAGATGAAACAGCAAAAGTAACTCCAACTTCAATAAATAGGAATCAGTTTGAAAGTTTGAATTCGATAGGCACATAAAATTCGACATCTTAAATTACATCCTAAGTAAATTTATTAGGTACAATTTCTATGGTATTATGCTCTATCTAAAATGTATTATCGCGTATGCGTAACGGCGTGAATGTGGATGAACACACATGTTTATTAAAATAAAGCCGTCAAGGTACGAGTCTTCTTGCGACTCGGAAAACGAGGGTTCCGTACCACCACATGTACAAGGTAATCCGCGATAGTAACGAGTATTCTGTGAACATTATTCAACCGGCTATCTATTACGATTGACGAGATTATAGGTCAGTAAAGATCGGAAAGACAGATGGACATAGACAAACAGACATGGAAGGCGGAATAATAATAGGGTACAGTTGGATTATCTTTGGGTACGAAACCCTAAAATAATTTCCACTTTTGTTCAATATGCCAAATGCGAAATATAAAAAAATATGTGTAGTGATAACTCAGGCATATTATCTTTTCGTGTTGTTTTCAAAACTCCGTAAAAAATCTTAACGAAGCCGCCACAACTTCACTAAGGCATGACTTGTACTTGACCGTGACAGTTCTTAATTTTTTGTTTTTGATATTCTATCAAGAACTTGAAAAGTTATAATGCTTGTTAGACTGGCAGAATGCACAAAGAAGGATGCCAAAAATGAAGAAAGAAGAAGAAGAGCACTGATACCTACTTGGGAAAAGGTTTCTACAATGTGAAACACTATTCTCGATAAGAGTGACATTGGGGTAAGAAAAGGTTAAAAACAAAAGTGAAACTCCTTTCTTCTAAAGACTTAATTTTAAATTTTACTATTTGTAAAATGGAAGAACTAAAAGAATTCAACAGGACCTGTTAGTTTTGTTCAAAAATTACGATGGTGGTTTGCTCACTCATCTGTAAAGGTAAGTTATTCTGACTATTAGGAGCCGGTTTCCACAGATTTAATGGACCTAAAAACGGCAAACGAATCGTTTGCAAGCTTTAACACCTAGCTAACGCCATCTAGTACTTTTTTGGGAACTAACGAAACAAACAAAATAACCATTTAAGTTTTACCTTGAGAAATGCCGATATATCTACAAATTATCGATTTTCAGATTTTTCCCATAACTACTGTTATGAGACCTTCCTTCTTGCCAAAATTCATGCATCTACATCAACGGAAAGTACCCTATGAATTATGATTTAGTTCACTCTAAAAAACTCACATAAAAGGCCGTATTTTTTTATTGTGTTGCCTTACAAGCTTGGTTTTTTTACAGCTTCAAGGAATCGTAGACTTACGTATTTGATATTAATTTCAATTTGATATTTCCATGCATTCCAGATAAAAAGGGTCTTGACAGACAGACAGACAGACAGACAGACGGACAACGGAGTGATCCTATAGTGATTCCTTTTTTCCTTTTAAGGTACGGAACCCTAAAAAACATATATACTAAGTACAACTTTTACATTGACCAGGGGCTGTGGACCGCTTACAGCGGGACCGATTATGTTCGGCTGCCGACACTGCGCAACCTCGAACCTTATTGCGAGGCGATAAAATTATTTATTTATATAAGTTCATCAACACTGTGTACGTCAATACATTTTTAAAACGTTTTAAAAGTAATAGTATAAATCCAATTGTCACAATAATTATAGGTGAAGACAATAAAATAATAATATAACAATATTTTCGAGTAAAATTAAATAAAAATTTCAAAATTTATATTTTTCACAGTCGCGCAGCGTCAGCAGCTGATCGTATTCGGTCCCGGAATAAGCGATCATGGTACGGCCCCAGGCCTGGCGCACTCCGCACGTTAGGTATGAAGCTACAAGAACGCGGCGGGCCCGTCTAGACGGGCAATTTAGTGGAAAGAATACAGTCAGAAGAGATAAGAGTTACGTGCTAGACAGAGAGGCAACTTCTAGGTTAATATAACTGTAGGTAGTTATCGCTGGCACGTCGTGAATTGCACTTTATTGTGTCGTAGCAAGAGTCGTTACTTATTTAAATGATTTTGAGGAGTGACTCTTCTGTACTTGTGGGTACTATTAGGTATTCTGTGATATAACTTAGCCGTTCGGTCTAACACACACAAAACACATTTATTATGTACGATAAACACACACAAGTTTGATAATTTGCTTATTTCAACGTTTTTTTTCTGTTTTTTAATTGTAATATGAATTTAAAATTTAATATGACTTGATAAATTAGTCGAAATAAAATTATTTGAATTAGAATTTAAACTGTGAAACTATTAAAAATGTTCTAGGGATTTTTATCTGTTAAATGTCTTCCAAAACATTACAAGATGGATTATTTTAAGAACGCTCGTTACGTAAACGACGCAAAGCACTGAAGGGTTAAGCATTAAGCATAAGTACATAGTAACAGATTAAAAGGCCTTGCGCTTAAGTACAGCCCGTGTGCTTGAGAGCTACAAATCTCTTCGACTTTGAAAAGTAGAGACCATAGAAACAAAATTAATCCCGAATGGAAAATTTTTATTGGAAATTTGAGTGTTTCGCGAAGTTACGAGAGGAACAGGTCGTAATAAAATAATTTATAGCGGTTCTAAGAAACAACATGAATTTTGTACATGTGCGTATTTTTATTTATTTATATATCAAAATCACACTAATACGAGCATTTTTTTTATTTTTTTGTTAATTATAAATGTGAATTAATGTTAGTTGGTATGTGTGTGTGTGTGTTTCTTTGTTATCACTTCACGCCAAAACTGCTGATTGGATTTGTATGAAACTCGGAATGCAGATAGATTATTTCCCGAAATAACATATAGGCTACATTTATCATCATTATCATCTTCAAAGTTTTTCAGTGATACCCTCGGGCCAAATATGCCAATAAAAAAATTTAAATTTGCTTCATTTAAATTTAAAAATAATATATCACTGTTTGGTTGTGAACAAAAACAAAGATTAAGTTGCTCAATAGTCCTTATAGTACGTCGTTGAAACCAAAAAAAAAACATCAATTAATTAAATCTCGTCGTGAATAATAATTCTCGAGAGTTGTCCCTGCCAGAAAAGAAACAAAGTTTTTTTTGTTGTAAAATGTTTACCGATAGTGTTTGAATAGGTAAGTGTGGTAAGACCATATAATAAAAGAAAAAAGTAAGTAAGACTCTCAATACAGGGTTACGTGGATTTGTATTAATAAGACGAAATGAGGTCATTATACTCATTGTGAACGACTTTTAATATCAGGCCAAACCATATGCGAAAAAATCTGCTATTAAATAAATTTTACTGACGGTGAATGAATTTTTCTATGGAAAAGTGTTGTTCAAAATAATGAGTACAATCACCTCCTTTCGTCTTAGTGATAGCGTTACGCAGAACCCTGTTTATTTAGAAATAATATCGCAACTTTTACATTTCTGAGAAACAAATGAACACAATAACATGAAACTCCTGATTAAAACCTTTTCTTGCTAAAAATACTCTGCTAATAACATTCTGTTTTACTTAGCATTGTCAAATCACTTCGCGGAAAATCTTTGTAGAACATCCCTAAATGAAATTACTTATCTAGGTGCCTGCTCTTCTAATGCTGTCAAATACAAAAACGTCTTTTCCTCAGGCGAAGAGATCCTGTCAGGACCTAATGTAATTTACCGGCAACCTCCGAAGATGTTTTTATACGTTTCTACTTACACGTGGGTCTAAAACATATATGAAAGGCTTTTCTGTGTAAAAATATACTTTATTTTTTTATTGTTCATTTTTGTGTTTCACTTGTCTTCTTTAGCCTTTAGCTTAGAACAATTCTAACCTCCGATAGGTAGGATTTATTAATAGAGTAGGTATTGTTTGTGGCAATAATATAACAAAAATATCCTTATCCTATCCTTTGGGATGGATCGGCTAAGTACCAGCTTGAGACGTTGGAGTCAATCGAGAAACGTGCCAGGAGAATCATTGGCAACGACTGTCTAATTCAGACCAAGCTACAAAGCCTCGATCATCGTCGAAAAGTAGCTAGCCTATCGGTATTTTATCGGATACATTTCGGAGAGTGTGCTTCGGATTTGCATGATCTTATTCCCCCCTGCCGTTTCTTCTATCGGACGGCCAGGACCTCGAAAAAGCGACACTGTTTTATAGTTGATATACCAAAAACTCGTACGAAACGGTTTGATTCCACTTTGTTTATTCGAACTGCTAAACAGTGGAATGCGCTGCCCGAGTGGGTGTTTCCCGATAATTATAATCTGGGTGTCTTTAAGTCGCGAGTGAATCGGTTTCTTCTAGGCAAGCGTGCTCCATCGTAGACTGCATCTTCGTTTATCATCAGACGAGATGGCAGTCAAACGCAAGCCAACATATAAAAAAAAAAAAGTGAAGAGTTCTTGGAAAATATTATGCAGAAAAAATTGCAAGTATGTTTATGGTACCTACTCAATAATTATTTTATACATATATTGTAATTTTATAATGCAGGAGACATAGAAACAAGCATGGACAGCCTTACAGTTCAGTTGGTAGTATATCTATGCCTTCAGATCTGTAGGGCGTGGGTTCGATCCCCACCCAGGACAAAAAATTATGTGACACCCGTGACGAACATAGATGTTTGTTCGTATTCTATCAGCTTTCTGGTTCCAAAAATACTTATAAGCTTCGGTTAGTTTGGGGCTAGACGGTGCTGTGTGAAATGTCCACTAAAAACACAAAATAATTGAAGAACCTATCGTATTTGAGCCTACGCGTATGGTACAACAAGAAATGTTATCAAAGCTATAATTATTTAAGTTAATAATAATCGCTATGGTTACACAGTTCTGTATGAGCTTTCATCGAATTCTAAGTTTTGAAACTCAGTCAATAGCAACTTTTAAATACAATTAAGCTAGCTAGCTCGAATACTACATCGACCTTCAACGTTCCACTGCTGGACAGAGTTTAATCTTTGGAGGATTACATACATTCCGTCCTTCAATTAAATTTTGTCTAAAGACATATCTATGCAGGTTTTTTCAAGATGATTACTTTTACCGAAAAAAAAACTATTATACTACTTATATGTATACTTTTTTTGGACATCGAACCTACAATTTACAAAGATTTTAGCCTCACAGGTTTTTCCAATATTATTTTTTTCTTACTGCGACTTGAAATATGTAGATACTAATACATTAGGACGTAAGTATTGCAAAACGATTAACTCTATAAATAAGATCTAACAAAGAAAGTTTTATTTACAACGAAAAATACTGTCGCTCTCGAGAGTATTTGGTTTAAAAATAAGGTCTAACAAGAGCAAATTACTAAGTTTCAGGGCAATTGTCATCAGCTACAAGGTTGGATGAAGACCTCTCCCTGAAAGTGGTGGGGCTGCCATAATCCCTACGCTTGACAGGCTGCTTGCGGATCGCAGAATGCTCACCACGTTAACCGAAACGACGCTGCTGCCCGTCCTCCGGTGGATCTGGATGCACTTTTAGGACATACCCAGGTCCACCAGGTTTGTGTGCATAAAGGGACATAAAATAGGACAAATATTTATGTGACGAACATATTAGATGTTTTCTCTGTTCCTGGGTTTATTATGTATTAACAAAAAAAAGTATGAAAGTATTCTATCAGCTATCGACTGGTTTCCTTAACACAAGATTTGCTTAGTATGGGGCTAGATAGCGCTGTGTGATAAATGACCACCAATATTTATTTATTCAATTTTATCCGTACTATCCATTATGGGCGAAGGCTGTATGCTGGGAATAAGCTTCTTTATCTTTTACCTCTGTCTGCCGGTTGTCTTTGGGAACGATACTCTCGAAGTTGTTGACCACAACTACCTTGGACAGATTGTTCAGTTAGGTAGGTCTAACTTAGACAAAGAGGTCGCCCGAAGAATCCAACTCGGATGGACAGCGTTCGGAAAATTGCGTAATATCTTCTCGTCCAAAATCCCGCAGTGTCTGAAGACAAGGGTATACGACCAGTGTGTGCTGCCAGTGATGACATATTATGGAACAGAAACGTGATCTTTAACTGCTGGCCTGTTGGAGAAACTTAGAGTCACGCAACGGGCAATGGAGTGAGCTATGCTCGGAGTTACTTTGCGTGATATTATCCGGAACGAGGATATTCGCCAAAGAACCAAAGTTACCGAAATAGCTCGCAAGGTTTGCAAGTTGAAGTGGCAATGGGCAGGCCACATCGCTCGAAGAACTGACAACCGATGGGGAAGAAAGGTTCTTGAGTGGAAACCGCGAACCGGAAGACGCAGCGTAGGAAGGCCTCCCACTAGGTGGACCGACGACTTTGTAAAAGTCGCGGGCAACCGGTGGATGCAAATGGCAGGTTGTCGTACAGTGTGGCGGTCTAAGGGGGAGGCCTTCGTTAAGCAGTGGACGTCTCCGGGCTGATGATGACCTCTGTCTCCGGTCATCAAAACCAACGCGTTCCCTCGATCGATCTGATTTTCTATGAATAATGATCTATGATAAATGAGATAGCTATCAATGGCGCAATTCAAAACAATGTCCTGCGATAAATTGACCAAAGAGTAACGGTACAAAATATATTATATCCTTTACATTACTGAGTGAAACGGCAAGTCATTCACCTGAAAATAAGCACCGCGTCTCCACATAAGTAATCTAGCGTATATGTAATTTTGAACTACATAATTTTATTACAAAATTCGCGCTGAATACTTTGTGTTACTTGATATTTTTTTCCAATAGGTCCTGCTAATCTTTACTTTTGATTGGTATCATTTTAAAACTGATGCGACATTTTGTGTCCACCACTCATCAGCCAGAAGACTTCCACTGCTAGACGAAGGCCTCTGCCTTAATCGGTGCCATAATCCCCACGCTTGGCAGGCGGCTTAGGGATCGCAGATTACTCACAACCGTAAACTAAGAGGACGCTGCTGCCCGTCCTTCGATGGTTCAGGATGTAGTTTTTAGGACATAACCAGGTCCACCCGGTTTGTGTCCATAAAGTGACATAAAACAGTCTAAAATACGGTATTGTTAAAATTGCCAAAATTAGTAAGATAAAAATATTTAAAAAAAAGATATCTAAATATATATATATTTATATATCTATATCTACCTACTAAAGATATCCTAGCAGCTGTCAAAACTACGAGTTTGTAGATATAGTTAGCTGTTCTTTTTTGTACTTATTCCTTAAGATATTATAATATAACTTGAAACACAGTTTTAACTATCACGGTTGTTCACTATAGTTCTATTATTGTATAACTGGGTCTAAAACTTGGGTTTTATCATATCTGACTGAAGATTAAACATATTACCTAAGCTTCAACAAACTTTTAACCTAAAAATTTGGAAATCTTTAACGGCTGAGTAGATTATAAAAAACTTTGTAATTAAAATGTATGCCTGTTAAATAAGCTCCAACCAAAGCAATTACGGTATCTATTAAAACTTTCTTTAACAAAGCCACTTACCCGAAAAGAACTTTAAGTCCATAAACAAAACTGCCACCATAAAATAACTGGAAGTTCTCAATTCAAACGTAACACCGTAGACGCAAACTTGGCCGGAGCGCACCGAAACGCGTACATACCTCACGAAGGCTCAGAGTCGACTGAATTTAGGACTCTCCGGAAAATTATCTGTTGCACTAAGTTCTATACATGCGCAATCCTCTAGCGCTGATTCCAGTCTATTCACCAACCATTGCTGGGTATTTGCGGTTGCGTATACAAAATCCCTCGAGAAAATCTTCAATGGTTAGTAAGCTACGCAGTTTTGTAAAAGGAAATTTGTATGCCAAGAAAATTATTTGTCGCTTTGTTTAGCGATATACGTATTACGTAAAATTTAGGGACAGCGGTGTTTATGCTCTTTCGACGCCTTTTGTTCTTTTTTTTATAGGAATAATAGAGGTCATACTAAGGCTTTTTGTTCGCGCTATATTTATGGCGCAGAGGTCAAAAGGCCATCCGGTCGAGCCGGGAAGAATATAAATGGGCTTAAAAAACGGACTTAGTCAAGTTTTCGTAACGAGAAAGGTTTTTAGTACCGTGCTGTCGTTCTTATCTAGCTTTACAGCTTCTAGAATATTTTCTCGGCTCATTACCACGAAGGCGTTTTTAACCGAGTTAATTTTTGGAACTTTTATATAGATAAGACTAGCGACTTTATTAGATTAGTAAATCTTAGAAATTACTAACTAAGCATAGGACGGGACTGGATTAAGTTATGCACACACTGGTAATGGAAAACAATGTACTTATGGACCAGTGAATATTTATACGAAGTGTGTACACACTTAGATATTTATATTATTAATGTTTAGATTAGTATAGAAAATTAAGACATCAGGCAGGACTTGAACCTGCATACGAGCAATCTACCGGGTTTCCTTCTCGTATGCTTTGCCAATGGATCCACACTGCAATTGTCAACTGTCAATCTCATACATATTGTTGTTTTTGTTTTGTTTTACAGAAAATATTTAAAGTTTCGAATTACCTTGCCTTGCTAATTAAACTTCTGTCCAACTTAAAATATAAACAACTATCTAATCTACCAATCTATTTTCAGGCCGTCAACAACTGCATGGATTCTTAAAACAAAGCACATCACCCAGTATTTTTCCTTGGACTAGATAATCGACAACGCCCCTATCAATAGCAGATAGATAAGCATCATAAAGCATATATACAATATACAGGGTTAGTTCTAATTAGTTAGCATCCATTTAATGGCATATTCTGTACATCAAAACGATCAACTTTTACTATGGGGCCAACCTTTAAATCGCGAAAAAAACTCTTTTGTTTCATACAAGAAGCTCATCGACCTTGGGCAAAATGTATGACACAGCTGTTTTATTTTTTGCCATTCCAATGTTGGCCCCTTATTAAAAGTTGTTTGTACAGAATATGCCCTTAAAAGGATGCTAACTGATTAGAACTAACCTTGTATATTATAAGCATCGAATTTTGCCTTATCTGGACCGCCGCGCGCCGCTGGTGCAGTCTGCGATATGTTTAGTCTCAGCCATAAGCCACCAGGTGGTGACTTGAGTCCTGACAGACGTCTTAATTTTTCATGCTGTCTCTGCATTAATAACAATGTAGGTATGTACCTTCGCAACCCCTCTCTATTAATGGGGAGGCCTTCGTCCAGCATTGGATGTCTTCTGGCTGATGATGACCGATGTGCCTTTGCGGATCTCTGTCTTCTACGCTAGCCGTTCCATCCTAGTGTAGAGGATAGGTACTTTGAGGACACACTATGCACTCTAGTTAAATGATATTATTGTCTTGTATGTCCCACTACGTACTAATCATTTCCATAAAGTAGTAGTATTTAAAACTGGCCTACCTACTAGGATTTCACAATATAAAATTATTTTTTATTGTTCTTCGAGAATGTAACAGTTTTTGTTGTGGTCATTTCACACAGCTAGCCCCAAACTAAGCAAAGATTGTACCTACTGGTATAGCCTGCTGGTACTGGTAGGAACTAGCTGGTAAAATACTTAGATAGGTACTGTTTTTATTAAATACTTGTAATATTAAACGACACCCATTCTTACACAACAAAATAAACACAAAATAGTTAGTTCTGGGTGGGAATCGTACCGATTCCTTTCAGGTCTCAAAACAGACATTACCAACTGAGCTATAGGCAGTTTGTTTCGCAGGGACCATACAAATACCTATGATCAGAATTCTAACGTGGTCTGCTATAATACGATTAAAAAAAACAGCTAACTTCAACTTCGAATACCTGCCCGCCTAGCACGCGAGCCGTAAACGTCTATCCACTCTTTTTTCCCCGCGAAAACGAGAAAGACGTATCCATATTCTAGCTATATCACTTACCCGCGCGGGGAAAGACCAATTAGTCCTCGGCTCGTGTTAGGGGGCCTGGATAACATGTCATCATCATATTTTCTTGTAATTTTGGTTTAAAACCAAACTACTGAACCGATTTCAATAAAAATTATATGGGACCACGTCTGAAGTGTTACATAAATCAAAAATCAAATCAAAACACGTTTATTTTCAGACACAGAGATCCTTATTAGTACAAATTACAAATTATTATTATATTAGAAATTAATTAATTATATTCTTAAAATTAAATTAAAATACCAAACATACAAACGTAAACATACCAAACAAAAACAGAATAATCAAAATCAGTTCAAAATCCGTCAGCCATGTCAGAAGCTTCGGGCGGCACATTAACTCTGAAACTGGCTGGCCACTCAGCCTATACGAACTTACTTAATTACTTTAGTTCACAATAATTGGCGGAGTAATCGCGTAAGATAAATACAAAAAAAAAAACATACAGTCGAATTGAGAACTTCCTTTTTTGAAGTCGGTTGAAAACAGCGTGGTGTCGCTAATACTATTTTACCATGAAAAAACTTTCACCTTAATTATAATTTTACCAAACAAAAATTATTCACGTTTGCTACATCAAAGACTAAAATACTATAGAACCGACAGTTAACAAACGACCGCAAAGTCACGGCAGTCACGGTTCTTTACTTTATTTCCATGTAAACGAAAATACCAGCAATTGTTCAGTATTATTTCAAAGAATTTAATTAGATCATCTACTGATATTAATATTCACGTGTCCTACGCACGTCCCGAATTAATTCTATGTTAATGTTATAATTACCGGAATTAGCTTCACCTACGAAACGCCATATGAGGTTATACGTACATTTTTTGGTATATTCATTCCGCTTTTGGGGCCGAAATCCAGTATTATGAACATTTACGCGACGGCTAATCCCCGGAATACGGTAATTTTGAAAGTCGAATTGGGCCAGCTGTTTAATTATGTTTATTCTAATTTAATTTCCGACACTTCGTACAGGGAATTAGTAGACAATGAAGGAATAACTAGAACGGTCTCTACAGACTGCAATAATTATGAGTTGGGGAAAATTGTGATTTTCTTCTTACTATCAAAATTCAAATATCATAATCTTCTAGAATCATTGATAACAGCATGCACGGTTAATTTCACAGAAAAGCGAAAGTCCTACGTATGTTGATTTAGACTAGACTATTTTAAACTTAGGAACCATCATCATCAACCCGGAGACGTCAACTGCTGAACGAAGGCCTCCCCCTTAGACCGCCACACTGTACGACAACCTGCCATTTGCATCCACCGGTTGCCCGCGACTCGCGTTTTTACAAAGTCGTCGGTCCACCTAGTGGGAGGCCTTCCTACGCTGCGTCTTCTGGTTCGCGGTCGCCACCCAAAAACCTTTCTTCCCCATCGGTTGTCAGCCAAAATCCCTCAGTATCTGAAGACAAGGGTCTACGACCAGTGTGTTTTGCCAGTGATGACATATGGAACTGAAATGTGGTCTTTAACTGCTGGCCTTTTGGAGAAACTCAGAGTCACGCAACGGGCAATGGAGAGAGCTATGCTCGGAATTACTTTGCGCGATAGAATCCGGAACGGATGTTTGGCGAAGATATTCGCCAAAGAACCAAAGTTACCGACATAGCTCGCAAGGTTTGCAAGTTGAAGTGGCAATGGGCAGACCACATCGCTCGAAGAACTTAGGTATATCTCTTCATTATTAAGAGTTTTTTTTATGAGCATTCTGCGATCCACAAGCCTCCTGCAAAGCGTGGGGCTTGTGGTAAGTAGCTCCTCTAAGGGCTAAGGGGAAGGCCTTGGTCCAGCAGTGATCGTCTTCTGGCTGACGAGAACAAAGACCGTAGGACACAAGAACAAGGACAGTAGGGTGTCCTCTTCAAAAATCTGCTAAAGAATAAAGAAAATATTTATCTCGGCGAAAATGCAACTCTAATGACAGCATAGTCCTTTTTACCGACGTAGATTCTCTCTTATTATTACAGAAAATATCTACTTGTCTGTACTTTCGATAGGCATAATTTAATTCCTTTTATGGGTAGTATTTTAGCAACTTAATTAGAGTAACCTGAACTATTTTCCTTTGTATATCGCTCCTTATTAGCATAGTAATGTGGCTGCGAAAACAATCCTCTGTTTGCAATGTAAATAGGTAATCAGATACCCAGTATCGACTAACATTGTTGTTAGTGGTTTGCGAAGCCTAAGGCCTAAGTAACAAGTAGTCTGGATTTCAAAACATTAGCTGCCTATTTACTATTATGCTTACAAGCTTAGTTAAGTACCTATATATAACTACTTTTTATTTATTTATTTAGGCGCAAACCTTTATACACTACAACAAACTACAAAGACTACTTAGCCTACTACACAACAAAAAACAAAAGGATTGTATTCAGACCTATCAAAGTCAATGCTCAAACCCACTACCAGTCGGCAGAGTACCCAGCATGCTGACGGCATTGCCACGCTGGATGGCAATGCTTATGCGTTGGGCCAAATAAACGCCAGCATTTTGATCACGCGTCGCGTCGACCAGACGCTTGGATATTTTTTTGAAAAGATGATGAGCTCCCGGTCCCCACGGATCCAATGTCTCAACACCAAACGGCTCAAATATATAACCTCTGCCGAGGTTAGTATATTTGCGCCGCTTGTGCTGCTTCGCCGAATTTGCCCCTGCACCAGCCCTACTCTGTGTCTCAGCTCGATGAGACGGTGCCAAAGATCCCTAAGCCTCCTAACCTTAATGGTAATGAGGCTTGTGACCATGTCTTGTCATTAATGTCAACATTCAAAACCGATATTAGAGTTTCCTTTACGACATTGTCTAAGCTCGAAAGGAGTTCACCGTGTTTCCACAGTGGACTATGTCGTAAAGTGTATATACATTTTGGCACAAACAGATAATATTTGATAATGGTAAACGCCATGTGAGCGTTAATTTTGAGTAACCTCCTGGAGGCACTCATAAAATTTTGAATTTTTTCTTCTATGAAAGGTGAAAAAGACTCATCTAAAATCGGTGAACCCAGTAGGCGAAGAGAACATCTATCCACAGATTTGATGTTTGGAGCCAAATCATTAAATTTTGCAATGATCAAATCTTTGTTCGGACATGAATCGCAAACATAGAGTTCACATTTTGAAAAAAATCGTTCTAAGCCAATAAGATGAAAATCGTCTATGAGAATTTGCAAATCATTTAGGACAGTGCTCACATCACCTCCTAAGGTTCCGTCATCCAAATACCAAACATTAAGTTTGGATTGGAGACGTTGAATAATTGGATAAATGGCCAGGCTGAAAATAGCGGGACCGAATGGATCACCCTGTTGGCAACCTACCGAAGATAACAAAGCATTCTTTTGGTATGTTAATTTTGTGGGATTGCCGTAGCATTGCCAAAAAAAGTTGAAAACATCTGGAATTTAGTCTTTGATTTGTGTCAATTATAACTACTTATATTGAATTTGTCACCTAGCTAAATACGTTGTAAAAGACTTCTTGTTGTTTTTTAAACTTATAAGACATTATTTGTACCAATTATGCGCAAGCTACCAATATCCCTGTATAGTTTCTTCTTTGATCATGTTTTGCAATAGGTCGGGATGATAAAAACTGACCGTCTATTTACTAAACGTGGATGAGACTCTTAATAAATAGTCAGCTTTTGAATTTGCAGCTCGGCGGATAAAAATAAAGAAGGATTAATAAAAAAACTCTATCTCTCTCCCCCTCCCCCCTCTCAATTTGTCAATCACCAGATGGATGCTGCTTTTATTGACAACTGTTTGAAACAGAGATTTGACAGACTTTGTCTGATAAACATAAATGGAAAGTTGAGTTTTGGCGGGAACACGGAAAAATCATGTCGTTGCATTCTATTATTTTCTTAAACTTGTATTTTATCGCGAATTAATGATAAAAATTGTGGTGTTTTATTCATTGAGTGTTGAATTACATGCACGAGTGTGGGCAAGTAATATAATGTGGTGAAACATGTATTTTCGTGTTGTTTTCACAACTCCGTAGAAGCTCATAGTAAAGTCGCCATAACTTTACTAGGGTATGACTTGGACTCGACTATGACTAAATTCGTGTGACTAACTGTGATTTCATGACATAATTGACTTGATTTTGATAAAAAACTTGAAAATTCATAAACTTGACACTGGCAGAATGCACAACGTGCGATGCCAACAACTAAGAAGAAAAAAAACTGTTAGACACAGAGATTTGACAGACTTTATCTGATAAACATAAATGGAAAGTTGAGTTTTGGCGGGAACACGGAAAAATCATGTCGTTGCATTCTATTATTTTCTTAAACTTGTGTTTTTTCGCGAATTAATGATTTAAAATGGTGATGTTTTATTCATTGAGTGTTGAATTACATGCACGAGTCTGGGCAAGTGATATAATGTGGTGAAACGTGTCTTTTCTTGTTGTTTTCAAAACTCCGTAGAAGCTCATAGTAAAGTCGCCACAACTTTACTAAGGCATGACTTGGACTCGACTATGACTAATTTCGTGTGACTGACTGTGATTTCATGACATATTTGACTTTTTCTTTTTTTTCTTCTTTCTTTCTTTCTATAATATTAAATAAACATGAACATTCATATAGCTTGACTCTGGCAGAATGCACAAAGTGCGATGCCAAAAACAAAGAAAGAAAAAATAATTGGAAAGTTTAGTTCAGTCAACTAAAACTCTAGTTAAATGCTCAATGACTAAAACCTCCATAATTTTATAGGTCGTTCAGTTTTATTAAAATTAACCAACTCCTGTTTAATATAGCAAAATTGTTAATAAAAAATCTGAATTAGCGACGTTACAGTCGGCCTGCCAAACCACACGCGACATTTATATGACAGTTTTACAATTCGCATTCAATCCGAACTGGTAATCGAGTTTTGTGTCGGTTTCAATAAAAACGAAGTCAATAAAACCGAACACGTATTGGTTTACACGCAATATTCGGCACACAATCGCATAGTTGACAGTTTCAGATCACTAATAGAGGGCAACTCGGTTTATTTACACTATGTTGACAATATTTAATTTAAGGCTCCAATATAGGGACAGGCGGGACACGGAATGGCAATGGCAAACAATGTGAGCACAACTCAATGTTTTGTGATAAAAATACAAACTTGATATTGAGAAGCTGATAGCTGAGCCCAAAAAACATAACTAAGATCTAATATTTTTGATCGAGTGAGCGAAGCGAGCAAAGTCTTTGCAATAACTGCAGGCTAATCATGTAACTGTTCGGGATCGCGATTTGTCATAAATGTCACTTGTCACTGTCACAGCTTCACAGTATCACGGAGGTATTTCTCCCGCTATCGTTATCGAACAAATGCATTGATTTCCTTAATTAAGTTAAGCAAATCCGTCGGTCTTTTGGCTTTTCATCCTGCCCTGCAGGGTCAAATGAGTTTTGGCAGTGACAGTGACAAGTGTCTATTTTTGACAACTAGTATCCGATTCGCGATCCCGAAAAGTTACATGATGCCCGCTGTTTGCCTCGTCGGCCTGTCGCACGAACTCCGGCGAGCGCTCACCAATGTACCGCATGACGCGCACTTACAACGAGCGATTCACTGAGCTTGATATTATAGCCTTATCCGCATCCACTTTTAAAAGCAATATAAAAAAAGCTCTTCTAAACCTCTAACTACTATTTTTCTTTTTCTTTTATATCTTGATAACTATCTGTATTTATATAGCTGTCAGCAAGTTATGCAAGTCGGTATAATAATAATATTTCTGTATGTTTAAATCTTAGCTTCAAAACAGTGTCTTCTTAGCAGCTTGATCAATTTTTTTAAAGTAAGCTGTGGATGATGTTGTTGGTTGTGCATTTACTAAGCTTAATTAACCTATACTTTTTTATTGTATATTTAATGTACAGCTGTTTGTCATTCCTAAATAAATAAATAAATAACTGGCTAAATTTGCTTTCATCCGCCCGGACGTTTGGCTGATGATGCAAAAATAGATAGATAGATTAACTCTTTATTGCTCACACCAAAGAAACATTATATACAAAGGATTAAATAAATTCATACCAGTGCACAAATGGCGGCCTTATCGCTCAAAGCGATCTCTTCCAGGCAACCTTAGGATGGAAAAAAATATAAAAATAACAACTTGTCGAATACCTACTGACCTTCCTTGTACCCATACAAGTTATTAACCAACAAGCTCAAGAATTATATATCCGACCGCACGAAGAGGGCCGTGCTCTTACCGGGAATTAAACAATGTTAGTTGGGGACAAAGCGAGTGGAGGACCCTCTAGGCGAGCCTTTGTTCGCTTGTGCTGGTGATGTTTCTTTTATTAGCGGTGCAAGCCATGAACTTGGTATGATCGCGACTTGGCAGCTCTTGACGTCCGCTTACAATGCTTTTTAAAGTTACGGATACCCGTAGGGTATCTTAGGCGCAGGACACGCTGATCTGGCGTCGGGCGAGGGCATGGCACGGGCGGCTTGCCAATTCATTCAAATTTCATACTTAACTTATTGAAATAAGGTACATGCCGAATGAAACGTTTGCACGGACGTCCGATGTAACGTCGTTCAGTGTGTCCTAAATTGTGCCTTTTTGCAATGTATTTAGTGTGAAATCTGAATGGAGCCCGTGCAATGTCCTCGCCCGACGCCGGTTCTGTGTGTCCTGCACCCTACAAAACCAACGATTGCTAAGCCTGCCTGATGTCGTAAAGCAGTGAGGTACAACACAGCCATTCATAAATTATAAATACTTCATTTAACTTACTAAGCCTTGCATTGCATTATTTTCCAAAACTTGTTATAGGCAGTTTTAGGGCAAGTATTATAGTAATGTGAAACATATTTCTTTGTTGTTTTCAAAACTACGCTAGGCTTCTACTGAAGGCGCCACAACTTTAGTAGGGCATGACTTGGACCTTACTGTGACTGATTGTGTATGAGTCATTTATTTAACCGTATAATAGGTATAGGTACATTCAATAAACTCGATGCCAAACAAAAGTGGAGAACCTTCTTTAATTATTTTCTTAGAATATTTCCCATACGCAGGTGACCTACTGGTTCAAATTTATCATACCTCCTTATATGAACTAGGCTAAAATGTCACATTACATGCCTTTTTATACAAGCTCTAATGTCTAATCGTCTAGCCCACATGATTTCAAATCTTTCAAATAAATCATTCCACTTTGCCTGTACAGGTTTTTTTTCTTAGTTATTGGCTTCGCACGTTTTGCATTCTGCCAGTGCCAAGTTTATGAGTTTTCAAGTTTTTATAGTATCATCAAGTCAAATATGTCATGAAATCACAGTGAGTCACACGAAATAGTCATAGTCGAGTCCAAGTCATGCCCTAGCAAAGTTGTGGTGACTTTATTACGAGCTTCTACGGAGTGTTGAAAACAACACGAAAAGACATGTTTCACCATATTATATCACTTGCCCACACTCGTGTATGTAATTCAACAGTCAATGAATAAAACATCATCATTTTTAATCATTAATTCGCGAAAAAAACAAAGTTAAAGAAAGTAATACAATGCAGCGACATGATTTTATCGCGTTCCCGCCAAAACTCGCCTGTACAATTTATTTCCTTTGGTTTTGGTTCTAATGTAAAATTTAAACAAATTACAACTTCCGCACACATGCCAAATTTGACGTTATAATAGTACCTAACATTTCCATAAACTTTTGATTATACTTGAAAAAGCGGTTAAAAATATTTATAGCTTTTGTAAGCCTTTATTCAAAAGGTGAAATGGGTTCAAAGACTTATGCGCTGACCCTTAGCTTGTATGAAGTAAGTGTTATGGTTGGATAAGCCTAAAGCTGCCCATACCTGACAATGTAAGGTCATTTTATTGCATGAGTCGGCCAGGCTTCGTTTATGTTCTAATCTAAATTACACCCACTTCAAAACCAATCATCTAAATTAAAACCTAAGCTAACTTTTAATCGATTGCTCGCAACTTTAGTGGGAAAATGTTTCAAAAACGACAAGCATAAATAATATGAATAGGTACTTAATTATTCTGGTTAATTAAATTGTTAAATTGTTGGTCCCGGTTGTTTGTTCTAGTTTCTATAACAACAACCGTCAGCCATGTCAGAGGCCTTTGGGAGGCAAATGAACTCTGACACTAGGGCTGACCACTCAGCTTTTTTTATTTATTCTGGTTATTAAAAAGGGTCAGCCAACCACCTGTCCGGGGGGGGGGGGGGGGCAAAGGTTTCTACGGATTGGGTGCCCCTGACCAGTCGACCCCGAGGTCGCCCTCCGACACGATGGCGTGACGAACTTTGCCAGTTATTCAAACGCCGAGCAGTAGTGTGCAAGCATTACTGTGTTCCGGTTTGAAGGGCAATGTTACCAGAAAAATTGCTGGGTAGGAAGACTTTTAATATCTAATATCTCAGAGTGACGAGCGCATAGCAGTGCGGCGCAGGATTCTGTTCGCAAGTTCACAATTCTGGCACTGCTACTGTTAGTGGCAGGTGTGACGCTTACCACCAGGCGAACGTCTTGCTCGTCTCGTCACTCGAAAGTACAAAAAAAACTTAGTAAGTTTAAAAAAGCTTGAACTGTGCTGGCTCAATATCGAAACAACTGTAAAACAATTGGAGGAGACCTTTGCCCAGAAGATAAAAAAAATAAAATAATGGAGCTCACTCTTATCAACAAAGCTGTAAAATGTCTCGCTACTGTACGTAGCCTCACTAATAAAAGCCTAGTTGACAAGGGAAGAAGATTATACAACTAGAGCCTAGATACATAAGGTAAGATAATACTGGCATAATTCTTACAGATTTGTCACTTTTTCTGTTTTCATAAAGGCGTTCATAGCGTTGTTTTATACGCGTGGAAAAACATTCTTCAGACATAATAATTCAATGTAGGTAATAACGCAGGCAGTTCTTTGGCGTAAATTTGTTGCTTTTACGACATTAACTTATAATGCATAAGTAATATTATTATTATGTAACTATGGGGCAAGTGGAATCTTTTTGGAGGTGACAACTCAACGCTGAATTCTTTGATGAACGGCCCACCATACCCACCTACTTGATTGCGACGGGAAGTCGATGCAACAGTAGGAATTTTTCACGAGGCTCAAACTTTTGAAGTAGGAACATGTTGAAGATTTTACATTACGTTGAAATGATATTAGATACCAGAGAAATTACTGGGTATGAAGAGATTTAATATCTAATATCTCAGGGTGACGAGCGCAGTGCAGTGCAGCGCAGGATTGTATTCGCAAATTCACAGTTCTGGCACTGCTACTGTTAGTGGCAGGCGTGACGCTTACCACCAGGCGAACGTCTTGCTCGTCTCGTCACTCGATTGACAACAAAAATATCTATAACAAGTATTTATCAGGGGCCGTACCGAGAACCGCTTATAGCGGGACCAAATAGGTTCAGCTGCCGATATTGCGCGACCGCGAACCTTATTGCAAGGCGATAAAATTCACAGTCGCGCAGCGTCGGCAGCTGAGTGTATTCGGTCCCGGAATAAACTTTCATGGTACTGCCCCAGCTCTCTACCTCCCATAGTACGCTTTGCTGAGTTTGGGGATAGATGGCACTGTGAAACATGTACCTACTACACTAATTTTCTCATTAAAAAAAAATGTTGTCCTGTTCAGTAAGTTTAAAAAGGCGCAAGGTACCTCCTTTACCACTATAAAACATTAGACATATTTTTAGAGTAAACGTGCGCACAGATTGAAAAGGTTGCTACTCTCGCTATCTACCTGTGACTTAGACCCTCATATCCGACGCAGACAGGAAGTGGAGCACCTTTAAAACAGCCACACAAGACAAGATTGCTTTTGTATACGATCCGCGGTGTCACTCGAACTTTAATTTTATTCCCCTTTGTCGGATAGTCCCGATTGGATAGGTAAAGCTAGACGCGTCTTTGCCTAAACAATTGCTGATAGCTTAGATAAATCATAAATTATCAAAGGCTGATAGTTTGATGATATTACACCTAGACAATACTTTATTTGTGTCATAAAAACATAGCACACAAGAAAAACAGATTTTTTATTATTATCAGCCTGATGTGTCCCACTGCTGGGCAAAGGCCTCCCTTCCCTCCATCCAGACTGCTCGATCATCAGCTTTGGTGGCCCAGTGTTTGTGGTGCGAGTCCAGTTCGACACGCCACCTTCGCCGGGGTCGACACTGTGGTCGTTTAGATTCTGGGACCCAATGTTTAGTGACCTTTGCCCAGCGTTCGTTCGTTCATAAAAATATTTTAAAGAACAAAGTTACACTTAATTGCTAGTTTCATAATGCCGGTTGTAACCACATTGTAACTTCACAAGGTTTGCAAGTTGAAGTGGCAATGGGCAGGCCACATCGCTCGAAGAACTGACAACCGATGGGGAAGAAAGGTTCTTGAGTGGCGACCGCAAACCAGAAGCCGCAGCGTAGGAAGGCCTCCCACTAGGTGGATCGACGACATTGTAAAAGTCGCGGGCAACCGGTGGATGCAAATGGCAGGTTGTCGTACAGTGTGGCGGTCTAAGGGGGAGGCCTTCGTTCAGCAGTGGACGTCTCCGGGCTGATGATGAGGTACCGAGTTCCTTACCCGGTCGATTAGTTTCATTCCGAGTACTACTACGCTCGCTACGCTCGCTACGCTACGTCGCGTCGCTACGTTTACTGCGCTCCGTAGCTCGTTGGCAGACCCCGAGCCTAGACCTCCATGTTTTGTCAGAGACCAAGACTGTGCACCGTAGGTGAGAATGGGAATAATGCGTATGTCCATGAGCTTTCTTTCAGTGATAAAGGCAGGTTACATTTTATAAGCTCTTTCATCGACCAGTAGCTCTTCCTGGCGCTACTTTTTTGTAAGTTTTAACTCTTTGTAATATATACCCATGCTTGCGTAATAAATGCTTCGATTGTATTTGATTACTTTGAGATATAAGAAGGTGAATCACATTAACCTTGCAAATTGAAATAGCCTTGTGGCCTAATCACAAGGGACACAGAGAGTTTTAAATAGCTTTCTTAGAATTTTCTTAAATGTGTTTCAACTGTATCAGAAATTTAGATTATTAGGTGAATCAGTAAAGTGTTTCAGAGGTAGTCAATTTCGTAAAAGTATCTTATTAATATACCTACGTAAGTAAGAGTGTTATATTCTTTTAGGATATTTCATAAAATATGATTTTTATTTATTAAAATAGGTTTCTTCTAGATTGTTGTTCATTCCTAGACCGAACATTATGTGAACAAACGCAAGCCTATCTACTATATTCATATTCATATTCATATATTCGTAATAGTTCCATACCCTAGTACGTAAAAAAATTCGCGTTGTTCCATAGTGGAACTTTTCAATGGAACATGCGAATGAACCTATCTAACAATGTTTGGTCATTTTATAGCATGAGTTGTCTGTCCTCTTTTATGTTCTAATCTAAATTAAACCCTATAAAGGTGTTTTTTTAGTTTACATTAGGTAATTGGATGATTATACGTTTACACGGTTTGTAAAAATAAAAATAAAAATATTTGTCAAACGATTATAATTATCTCCAAAAGTTTTTTTTGGGTTCCGTATCTCAAAAGGAAAAAAAGAACCCTTATAGGATCACTCCGTTGTCCGTCTGTCTGTCTGTCTGTCTGTCAAGACCCTTTTTCTCTGAAACGAGTGGAGTTCATATCAAGTTGAAATTAATATCGAATGTGTAAGTCACACCCACACCCAGAAACTTAGAAACCCAGAGTCACGCAACGGGCAATGGAGAGAGCTATGCTTGGAGTTACTTTGCGCGATAGAATCTGGAACGAGGATATTAGCCAAAGGACCAAAGTTACCGACATAGCTCGCAAGGTTTGCAAGTTGAAGTGGCAATGGGCAGGCCACATCACTCGAAGAACTGACAACCGATGGGGAAGAAAGGTTCTTGAGTGGCGACCGCGAACTAGAAGCCGCAGCGTAGGAATCCTCCCACTAGGTGGACCGACGACATTGCAAAAGTCGCGGGCATCCGGTGGATGCAAATGGCAGGTCGTCGTGCAGTGTGGCGGTCCGGGGGGAGGCCTTCGTTCGGCAGTGGACGTCTCCGGGCTGATGATGATGATTTGTAAGTCCAAGGTCCCTTAGGGCTGTAAAAAAACCAAACTTCTAAGTCAACGTAAGTAAGTATATAAGTATTCTATCAGGTATCTAGTTTCCATATTACAAGCTTTGCTTAGTTTGGGGCTAGATGGCGCTGTGTGAAAAATGTCCACCGATATTTATTTATTTAACGCAATCAAACATTACCGGGATTTTTCTAGTGTTTTTAGGGTTTTTTAGACTCGCAAGTAAATCAAAATCCATAGGGTACTTCCTGTTGACCTATAATCACAAAATTTGGTAATAAAGCTAGGTCTCATAACACTGGTTATGGGAAAAATCTGAAAATTGAAAATATGTAGATATATCATCATTTCTCAAGCCAAAGCTTGAATGCTTATTCCTTTCGGTTGGCTTCCGGTCTTAAGTTTCCAATTAGATGGCGCCACAGAGAAAATTAGCTCGCGCGACTCTTTTATCGCAACTGTTTCATTCTTCCTTGTGGTGGCACGTGCTGCGTACATAAAAATTGTACTCCCTAGGGCTAAAACGTGGTTTCTCTTATCTGAGGACTGGCATCAATAAGTAACCCTAGCACATTCATAGTCCAGAAAACTCACTCCAGAAAACGACGGAGTATATACGTAAACGATAGAAAAAATGAAAAAACTGGAACATATTTTGTTTATTTATTTATTTTTATATTTATTGTCGAACGTAAATTGAAACTCCTTTTTAGGGTTCCTTACCCAACGGATGTTCAACAGTACCCTATGACTAAGCAATCCGTCTCTGTTTATCTACATGTTAGTTCGTCTGTTTTTGATCTACCTATAACGACGTATATGTCGTAAATCGTAATAGATAGGCGGTTGTTTTCATAAACAGAATATTCGTTAGATACTGACGCGGATTTCCTTTGTACTTGTGGTGGTACGGAACCTTCGTTATCCGAGTCGCAAGTACTCGTACTCTTGACGGCATTATTTATTTATACTACCGAATATAAGTTTCGGTCACATTCGAATAACCTTTTTCAAGGAGAAAACAAAAATGTATCAAAACCACGTCAGTTTTTATAGTAATATCTTGGAGGATCTAGCGTGGGTATTTAATCAAAGAGTAATATGGAGAGTTATTCACCGTTTGCTTTGACATTTTGCATCAACATTTCTTTCGAATACGCTCTTGTTTTCGTATCGCCAATTTCGTTTTGATCTACAGTCATGTCTGACCGGCTACTCTGAACAAAATATAATACAAGTTTTAAAGGATCATAACCAACGTGCTACGTAATAGGGTAGATGATGTTTAAATCGTTGAAACAAATAGCTTCGATGAAAAATTTAAGTAAATATAGTATGTTTATTGGAAACATAATTTAAATCGGTTATTTATGTTCTGATATATAAGCGTTACCGGTGGATGCAAATGGCAGGTTGTCGTACAGTGTGGCGGTCTAAGGGGGAGGCCTTCGTTCAGCAGTGGACGTCTCCGGGCTGATGATGATGATGATGATGATATAAGCGTTTACAACTCTGTCCCTTTCCCACAAAACAAAAAATGACGTCACGCCTTACTTGTCAGAATAGAATTTATATGGCGTACAGAGAAGTTGCTGTTTCGCCTCTCTGTCTAGCATGATATTAAAATGCTTATAAGTTTCTTATTTTTGATCAGGTTTTCATTTTCTTTTCATTAATCAGCTATATTTATGGGCCACATTATAATAGGACAATAAAAAAAACCAGTTATCTAGCCTATTGCTCTATACCTATACTTGTATAGTATTGGCAAAGATAATATGATATTATACTAGGTATTGGCAAAGTTTTGGCGTGCAATAAAATTTTACTGAACTATTAATAAAATTTACCTTTGTTGCCAAATAAGACACTTATTTATCTTGCTGGTTGGCAGCGCACCTAAAATCAATCGATAATTATTTTATTAGCCAAGTGCAAGCAGCTAAAATATTGTAAATACTCGTATAGTTTTATGAGTAATTATATACACTAGTACATTATAGTTCATTATGATTGGTTGATTATTGTTGTATAAGTTGTTAAACATGTTAAATTTATACTTTTTATACGATTGTCGAGAACTTGTTGTCTAGACATACCTGAAGTAGGTTTTTAGACAATAGATAGAATGTTGTTTTAATAGATTTTTAAGATTTGATAAGTAATTAAAATAAAATAAACTGTTAGGTGATATTTGGTAAGCACTGCTGATATCGTGTTAAGTGTCTATGCGGTTGACGAAGATGGCTTACATATCCTAACTAGAATGGGAACCAATTCTCACTTTAGAATCTAGTCCAGTCTAGGAATGTGTATCATCGTTGACCATGAATAGACAATAGACAATATTTTTTTTTTTGAATGAACTTAATATCTTGCAAGTAGTATCCAAACATACATAAATCATTCATAAAAAGAGCTCCGTACGATAAGCCGAAATACCCTTTACCGATGTAACGCATTATTGAATACACTTCTTGTAAAAAAAAACTTTTTATAAAAACACGTTTCTCTGGTAACATTGCCCTTCAACAGGGACCTGGGTATGTCGTTAAACTGCAACCAGACCCACCGGAGGACGGGCAGCAGCGTCCTTTTGGTTAACGGTGGTGAGAATTCTGCGATCCCCAAGCTGCCTGCCAAGCGTGGGGATTATGACAACACCCCTTTATTGGGAGGCCTTCGTTCAGCAGTGGACGTCTTTTGGCTGACGACGACGAAAAACACCTTTCGCCGATGAAACATTCCACGAAATCACAGTCAGTCGACGGTTGGTTTTACGACAGTATCCTTTTCTGATGTAACAGTTCGCTGAAAACGCTCTTAGTCTATGATAAGCCATTAATAAACTAACACAACAGAAAATAATATTTGGAACTAGTGTAAAATTTGGCAGCCTAGCCACTAACAGCGATCTCTGCCAGACAACTTGAAGACGGAATGGATTCCACGGTCGGTTTTACAAAAAAAAACCCTTTATCAGCAGAGTTGTCCGCTGAAAACTGTAAATAAGCTCAATTGAAACATCAAAGTTTGAATACTTCATTGGAAAATAACTAGAGAATAGTAGTAGTATTTCTAGTCAGACTAAGTCAAAACATTCACGTGTTAGGAATATATCACTTTACACGTCCTATCAAAATAATCCTCTAACGGCAAATGTGAGCACGTTTCAGTCTCAAAGTAGATAATCTTGTGACTACGAGTTATAACTACATTTAACGTGAAATAACATCGTTAGACCACTTAGAGGTAGCTTGAATACAGTCTGCATGACATAAATTTGCTTCGCTCAGTCTTGAACGCTTATCATGTTTCATATTGTAAGTTTATGCTTTTTTATTTATTTTGTAGACTAACGACTGAACTGTCATAGACAAAGACAGTTACCAATTAGGTTACTAACTTATCCAATTGTTTGTCTCGTAATTGTAAATTAGTTGAATAAATAAAACATAGTAAAAAAATTGTGTCTATAGTTTAGTAGTTCAAAACATTTAAACCTTGATTTTGGCTTGAATGTCATGAAATATTCGCCAGCCGAAAATCTGATTTCTAAAAGCAATTTGGGTAAAAGCTTAGTTACCTTTTCAAACTATTATGTGCTACATTTCGTAGAGCTACGATAAACGTAGCATCAAGTTACGAGATACATTAAAATAGGTATGCAATACAATACGCTAGATGACTGGTTTATTTTATTGTCCTATTAAAATGTGGCCCATAAATATAGCTGATTAATGAAAAGAAAAGAAAAATCTGATAAAAAATAAGCAACTTTTAAGCAATTTAATATCATCCTAGACAGAGACGCGATACAGCAAATCGTGACGGCACTTCTCTGTATGCCATATAAATTATATTCTGACAAGTACGGCGTGACGTAATTTTTTCGTTTTGTGGGAAGGGACAAAGTTATCTCTAACAAAAACTTTAAACGCTCATATCAAATCACATCAACAGCCAGAAGACGTCCACTGCTGGACGAAGGCCTCTCCCTTAAAGGGAGGTATTGCCATAATCCCCACGCTAGGCGGGGGCTCTAAGGAATGGATAAACTCTCATATATCAGAATAGTATTAACCGATATAAATTATTTTTTCAATAAACATACTATATTTACTTAAATTCTTCATCAAAGCTATTGGTTTCAACGATATAAACAGTAAACACCAGTCATATACCTTATTGTACACATCCATTCATAATACGAAATCTTATAACCAAGGACAAAAAGTAATTACATTATTAGTTCTAATTAGTTAGCATCCTTTTTAGGGCACATCCTGTACATTAAAAAAAACAACTTTTACTACGAGGCCAACATTCAAATCGCGAAAAAAATATCAGCTGTTCCATGCAAAAAGTTCATCGACCTTGAGTAAAATGTAAGGAACAGCTGATATTTTTTCGCGATTTCATTGTTGGCCCCGTAGTAAAAGTTGTTTGTTTTGATGTACAGAAGGATGCTAACTGATTAGAATTAACCCTGTATAAAGGACATTGCTCTCACGAATCGAATATAAGGTCTCTCAATTCGCACCCTATAGTCGTAAACTGCATAAATAAATTGGATATACGAGGAAAAATCTATGCCACTCCTGATCTTTATTGTTTCTCCAAGTGTTTATAAAAACAAATTTCAACGATAAATATGATTTACTGGAATATGAATCGTATTGTGAGGTATTAAATGCGTTGGTGGTGGTATGAATAGGGCAGTTGGGGAAGCGCGGTGCCTGTGACACGTTCTTTGTGCGGATTCCCTTGCTTTGTCTAGACCGCCTTTGTTAAGGCGAGCTTATTAACTGAGCGACATGACATGCTAGTTCATAATTAAAAGCTGTTTTAATACATATACAATGTGTAAGAAAAAGGTTCAACAATACTGAAGGGTATGTATGTACTCATCATTTTGAACAACTTTTACTATGTGGCCAACATTGAAATCGCGAAAAAAATATCAGCTGTTCCATATAAAAAAACATTGACCTTGGACAAAATGTAAGAGACAGCTGATTTTTATTTCGCGATTTCAATGTTGGCCCCATAGTAAAAGTTGTTCATAATGATGAGTACATACGTACCCTTCAGTATTGTTGAACCTTTTTGTTACATATTGTATATCAGGGAGGTAACAGAGACTCGAGTCTAACGGTCGCCATATAGATTGCGGTTTGATACGGATAACTAGAGCAGGTAATATCAGTAAGGAGTATGGAATAACGATTAAATATAATAAGTTTTACAACCGAATTGCTCGACCTTTTTAGTCTGTTACACAAAGTTCTTAAAGTTGTACCTACTGAGGCAGTTGAAGGTTTATTCATAACCTAATGACGTAGATTAAGGACCTGGGTATGTCCTAAAACTGCATCCAGAACCACCGGTAAACGGGCAGCAGCGTCCTCTTAGTTAACAGTGGTAACACGGCGATCCCCAAGCCGCCTACCAAGCGTGGGGATTATGGCAACCCCTCCCTTTCAAGGGGGAGGCCTTGGTCCAGCAGTGGACGTGTTCCGGCTGTTGATGAATGACGTAGAGCATTTTGGTCTAGTATGTACGTGCAAGCACCTATATCTGAAAGCTTAATTACTGCCAGACCTCATGCAGATGAAAGATGCTAAGCCTTGGTCTGAACCTTTAGGCTTAACTTTAATTCGGAAGCAGTATAACCACTGAAGAGAGAAGTGAATATAACGGTAATATGACGGGCCGCGCTAGCCGGCATTACGTTTAAATGCGCTTATTGACAAATTCTACCAATAAACATGTTTTTAGACTGAGATTACTTAAAAAACAATTTAAATAGACGCGTAGGAAACCAAACCACGTTGCGTCGTAATTAGATCAATTTTAATCTGTTACAAAATGGCATTTCGAGCGTTTTACTTCAAATGCGCGACCAATGATTGGCATTTTTACGTCGTAGTTACAATACAAGTATGTGTGAAACTGGCGACAGCGGTGTTCTATACAATAGGCTAGATGACTGGTTTTTTTTTGTCATATTAAAATGTGGCCCATAAATATAACTTATTGATGAAAAGAAAATGAAAATCTGATCAAAAATAAGCAACTTATAAGCAATTTAATATCATGCTAGACAGAGAGGCGAAACAGCAAATCGTGACTTCACTTCTCTTGTAGTGTATGTTAGAATAAGTTCAGTAGTAATAAACGATCGTCCGGACTAGTCAGTCGTATTACTGCCTCGACCCCTCGCTCCGTACAACCTCACCTCATGGCGACCCTGCCATTGGGCTGGCGCATGGCGCTACACGAGTGGACGTGTCGGAAGAAGCCGTCAGCATAGTTATTAATTGGAAATGTAGTGAAGTGCTGAACAATTTGAAAAACGAAAATGTGTAATTCAAAAATTGAGAAGGACGAAGTCTTCATTAACCAAAATGCCGCAGGGGGAAACGATTCCACCCTGGAACACTTGAAGCACCAAATGAGCATAACTAGTGTTCTAGTAATTGTGATTATTGCAATAATGATTATCGCAATATTATATTTTTTAATAAAGAAATATAAAGCACTACACAATAATTGGATAAGACAAGAAATGATGCTCAACACCATCAACCGTGTCCGTGACTCTTTTCGGAGAGTAGCAAGAGAAGAAACAAATCCATAAGAAAAAAAAAAAAAAATAAGAAAAAAAATATATATATATATATATGTGAAAGTAAAACGTGAGTAAAGTTAAAGAAGTGAAGTAAAAAAAAAAAAAAATAATAAAAAAAAAAAAAAAAAAAAAAACTAAACATAAAATTAAACAATGATAATTAAATTTACTACCGTGCATTACACAGTGATGACATGAAACCAGTATGCACCTGCGCTCCGTTTAGCCGATAAGGCCCTGGAATGCGCTGCAGTTCCGAGAATTGTGGATGCAACAACATCGTGACAATAGCCTTGGTGACAATTTACAACTAAATTGAATTAAATTTGATACCAACTTGGTACAAACGTATTAGCAGTATGGACAATTGAACTTTTTGTGATGATGAACTTTATTAACATTAACTTTAGACTACAAATTTAATGGATAGATTGAAAGAAATATTTACTAGTTTACAAGAAATAAGAACGTATTTGATTAAAATAGGCCCAAGTAGGCGGAAAGGAAGTATTATAATAAAGAAAGGGTCTGAAGCAGCAGAATTATTTGGAAGATTTAAAGAAATATTATGTGTATTAGAAGGTCAAATAGAAAAAGGGCATATTCCTTCAGAGTTTAGAAATTATATAATTAGATATCAAACAAATATTGATGAATTATATACTAATATATTAAGTTTGTGTGAATTCCAGGAGCAAGACTCGGAGAGTGTATCTAAATCTGACGTAAATATAGAAAGAAAATTTGGAAAAATGGCGAAAGCAAATTTTGACTTAAAAACAGCAGTAAGTTTACTACCAGTAATGACTGATAGGGAAAATGACACATACAGCTTAATTGACTCGATTGAATTGTATAGTTCAATGATAACAGATGAAGCTCAACCGTTATTGATACAATTTATTTTAAAAACGAGACTTTCACGACAAGCAAAATTACGACTAGCACCATCTTACACAGACATATCCTTACTGTTAACAGATATGAAAAAATATCTCTTAACTAAAAAGTCGGACACAGCTTTACAGGCTAAACTACAGACTTCAATTCAGGGTAACAAAACAATTCAACAATTTGGGTCAGACCTTGAGAAGATTTTTGCAGAGTTAACAATTGCCCAGGCAGAAGGTGATTGTACAAAATATGACGTCTTACGCCCGATTAACGAGAAAAACGCTATAAAAAAATTCGCAGACGGTTTAAAAAGTCAGCGTTTAAGCACCATCATATCAGCTCGAAATTTTTCCAGCTTAAAAGATGCTATTAGAGCAGCTGAAGACGAAAATATGGAAAGTACGTCTCATCAAATTATGACATTTAGAGGCCGGGGTAATAATCGAGTGGGTAGGTATAATAGCAACAACAGCTATTATAATCAAGGTAACTACCGTGGACCAAGCTACTATAATCGAGGTAACACACGTGGAACAAGCTACTATAACCGAGGTAACTATCGTGGAACAGGTGACTATAACCAAACTACACATCGAGGAAGGGGTATCCAAAATCGAGGTAACCATCGTGGGAACAGTAACTATGGAAGATGGCAAAGAGGACCACTGCGTGGGCGTGGTCAAGTCAATTTCATGCAGAACGAGGTAAGTACGGAAAATGAGGTAAGTTCGCAAAACGAAGTAAGTAATTCATTAGCAGAATTTTTTCGTGAATAAAAGTATTTTTACGGGTGACAGTATAAATTGGGTAAATGCAGAAGTAAACAATAAACAACTTGACTTGCTAGTAGATACGGGAGCATCGGTATGTGCTATAAAAGAAAAGAATTTACAGAATTTAAATTATGAATTTTATGACGAAAAATTTGACATACAAGGCATTGGTGGTACACTTACTACAAACGGATATGTGATTTTGAATATTACTTTTGACAATATTCAGTTCAAACATAAATTTTATGTGTTTAAAGATCTACCTTGTTATGCCACTGGAATTTTAGGACAAGATTTTATATTGAAATTTAACGGAATTTTAGATTATCAAAATTGTACATTAACACTATCAAATAAATTGTATTCAACCGTGATACCTTTGTTTGTAGATCATGTTATAACTTTAGAACCCAGATGTGAAATAATAAAATATTTACCAACAGATTGTAAAACGGATTGTGTTGTATTATCTAAGCAATTAACAGACCATGTATTTTTGGCTAGTTCAATGTCTAGACCAGTGAATGGCAAACTGCCAGTAAAATTATTAAATACTAGCGAAAAAGAATTACAAATAAATATATTCAAACCAGATGTACACAGTTTACAAGATTACGACATAACAACATTTGATGTAACTGACGTAAATGCTGAAAGAGTTAAAAAACTTTTTTCTTTGTTAAAATTAAACACATATTTGAATAAAGATGAACAAATTTCAATTGAAAATATTTGTGCAAAATATAATGATATATTTCATTTGCCAACTGATAAACTTACAGTTACAAATGTGTATAAACAAGAAATTAAATTGCAAGAAAATGCAACAGCAGTATACACTAAACCATACAGACTACCATTTTCACAAAAGAAAGAGATAGAAAAACAAATAAAAGAATTGCGTGACAATGATATTATAGAAGAAGCTACAAGTGATTGGTCGAGTCCACTATTAATAGTACCAAAAAAGCTAGATAGAACAGGTGAACGTAAATGGAGAGTTGTTATAGATTACAGACGATTAAACGAAAACATTAAAGATGATAAATTTCCGTTACCGAATATAACTGATATTTTAGATTCACTATCAGGCTATATATACTATTCACATTTAGATTTATCTCAAAGCTATTACCAGATCGAATTAGAGCCACAGAGTAGAAAATATACTTCATTTACAACAGATCAAGGTCAATTTCAAATGAAAAGACTGCCAATGGGTTTAAAAATTAGTCCAAGTGCATTTTCAAGAGCTATGACTGTTGCTATGGCTGGATTAAACTACGAAAACTGCCTAATTTACTTAGATGACCTTGCAGTATTGGGCCGCAATTTAGCTGATCATAATAAAAATTTGATGTTAGTATTTGATCGACTTAGGAAAGTAAATTTGAAACTCAATCCTTCTAAGTGCGAATTTTTGAAGAAAGAACTGTTGTATCTTGGTCATATTGTATCAGATAAAGGAGTATCTCCTGATCCAGAGAAAGTTGAGGTAGTAAAAAACTATCCCAAACCAAAATCGTGTGATGACGTAAAACGATTTGTCGCTTTTGCAAATTATTACCGAAAGTTTGTTAAAAATTTTGCGTTAATTGTACTACCCTTAAATAAAATGTGCAAGAAGAATGTTGAATTTCTATGGACTGAAGAATGCGAGCGAGCTTTTCAAACACTTAAAAATTGTCTCATTAACCCACCAATACTCGAATATCCAGATTTCAGCGAAGAAAATGAATTCATCCTACAAACTGACAGTTCAGGTTTTGCAATAGGTAGTGTATTATCAAACAAAACTGGAAAACCAATAGCATATGCAAGTAGGAACTTAAATAAAGCCGAATTAAATTACCCTATTATTGAAAAAGAATTATTGGCAATAGTATGGTCCGTTAAATATTTTAGACCATATTTATTTGGACGAACATTCCTTGTCAAGACAGACCACAGACCATTAGTGTATCTATTTGGCATGAACGATCCTTCCAGCCGATTGACAAAATTTCGACTATGTTTAGAAGAATATGACTTCAAAGTGGAGTTTGTACGTGGTAAAGACAATGCAGCAGCGGATGCATTATCTCGTATGATTGTGACGAGTGATGATTTGAAGAGAATGAGTGATGAATGTATAAATGTGATGACGCGTGCACAATGTAAGAAAGCGAGAGAAAGTGAGCATCCACTAACTACGAATAAAATAACGACGAATGAAAGCAGCGAAGGGGAAGGCCAACCTAACGTTGTTGAAATTCTAAAGAAAACTAATAATGACATTGAATTAACTATGATAGATAATCGAAAGTTAAGAAATATTTTAATGAATAAAAATCTAGAGACCAGAGTATCAAATAAAGGAAACTACATATATGTAGGTCGACCTATGCAAGTAATATATTATGGAAATGATGATCCAAAATCTTTATCAGCAAGGGCGCGAGTCGACTTGTTGAAAGAGTTGGAAAACTTTTGTAAAATATTAGAAATAAACGAGCTCGTAATAATGAAAAATAAAGAAAATTTAGTTTTAATGAAAAAACTAATAAAAGATATTAAAAATGATACTACTTGGAAAGGTCCCAGATTTTGTGTGATTAATGAAGTGAAAAGAATTATTGACGATGATATGAAAAAGGTAATTATAAATGATTTTCATTTATTACCAACGAGTGGGCATGCAGGAATTAGAAGAACTACTAATAATATTAAGAAATATTATTAGTAGTTCTTCTAATTCCTGCATGCCCACTCGTTGGTAATAAATGAAAATCATTTATAATTACCTACGTTGCGCCAACGTTGCGCGTTGGTGGTACGCCATATAAATTCTATTCTGACAAGTAAGGCGTGGCGTCATTTTTTGTTTCTTGGGAAAGGGACAGAGTTGTCTCTAACAAAAACTTCAAACGCTCATAAATCAGGACATTATTAACAGATTGAAATTTTTTTTCGATAAACTTACTATATTTACTTAAATTCTTCATCAAAGCTATTGGTTTCGACGATATAAACATCAGTCATCTATCTACCCTATTGCTTTACAACATCGTTTTAATAGCCGCTCTACCTAAGAAGTAGGGCTTTCACTTTTCTGTGAGTATGACTATATTTAGCCGCATTCCCAATAGCGAATTTAATAATTAATAGCAAACGCAATCGCTGCCGGTACAGCTGAGATCATTACCAGCATAATGTTACATGTGACCGTACTTAACCATTCAACCGTTCACATTACTAAATCACATAGAAACCCCTAACTTTAAGCGCTTAACTAGTCTTCGATACTGTAACATCGCTTCCACACATAATTCGACAACCATTGCTGTTTTTCATTCGCGAGATTACGCAGTAAAAGTAGAGAACGAGCAGTGGGTTTACAATAGGACGAAATGGTTGTAGCATACATGGTTAAAGGAAATTTCAAGACGTGGTTTGGGCATTAGGAATGAGAGGCGTATTAACTGAAATTCCTTTCAGATTGGCTCGAGGCGACCCACGTCAGATTAGACACTGTCATTACACGTTGGATAATTTCGAATTGTCTTGTGTTATTCGAAGGGAAATAGGGTTGGATATAATAGATGCATAATTATGTTAATGGGTATCGTTTCTTACTGATATTGGGTTGGTAAACATATATCTAGTTCCCAACTTTAGGTACTTTTTTAATCGGGTATTCGAAGGGAACTCAATCTTTTTAACTCATTTATTAAATATACTGACAGACAAAATTAGTGTGCGTTATTTCTGGGCGGAAAATTGGTGGCAGACTCTTGTGTTTATATAAAATGAAAACACCCAGTATATTGCTTAGAAAAAATAATTAATCAAATAGATTAATAGTCAGTATAGAATCTAAATCTCTCTGTGACAAAGTTGGTACCTACTAGAGTTATAAGTATAGGAGGCCTTTGGGCGACACTTTGACTGTAACACCAGGGCTGATCATTTAGCCCAAATATACGTACACTTACATAAATAACCAAAAACTACTCAGAAATAAATATAATATAAACTCACTCTGTAATGTATAATTTGCAAAACGCCTTAAGAGGGAATCTGGTGAGCGATCTTCACAAACGACAACACCACAACCAACAAAACAAACAAACGTACAAACCATCCATACAAACGTATTCCCGTATTTTCTTCCTGGATAATGCCGCCAGAGTTTTTTTTTACAAATTCTATGTCTACTGTAGACATGTCACTGTAATTTTTTTCAGTAACTGATTGCTAAAGAAAATATAACCCTCCAAAGATTACTATGAAAATATTTAAAGGGTTATAAATTTCTTTTAGCAATCACACCAACAGCCGGAAGACGTCCACTGCTGGACGAAGGCCTCTCCCTTAAAGGGAGTTGTTGCCATAATCCCCACGCTTGGCGGTTTTTAGCAATCAGTTGCTGAAAAAACAGATATGACAGAAACATGTCTACTATATATTAGAAGATTTTATTTAAAAAAATTGCTCTAGATGCATTATCAAATTTAAATTTAAAGCATTACCCAGGAAGAAAAAGAAGAAAAGGGGAATACGTTTATATGGAACATCGCTCACCGGATTCCCTTTTAAGCCCCAGATCACCTCGCGCCGCTATTTCACACGCGCATTTCTCTATTATTGTAGACTAAGTATATCTTATAATATCTCATCACTGAAAATGAACATGAAAAATCGCAGTCGGTGAAATTGCTGAGAATAACATTACATAGGTTCAGCAAAAAAAAAAAAGTGATCTACACAAGTTTACCTAAAAACGGGATTATAAGGCTATGCCTAGTTTAATGAATGAAAACTTGCTTGGACTGAAATTTTATTTATTTCTCAATCTTTGTAATGTTAGTCTCAGTATCTGTCTTAATCTCTGCGATTTTTCAATACTATATTCAGTGATTTTATAAATTTTTGACTGCCTACTGAGCTTTGGTAGCGTTGCTGCCTTCAGAGCTGTAAGGTGTGGGTTCGATCCTCACCCAGGGCAAACATTTATGTGACGAACACAGATATTTGTTCTGTGTCTGGGTGTAGTATGTATTATAGTATGTGTTTACAAAAAAAAAGTATTTAAGTATTCTATCAGCTATCTAGTTTCTGTATTACAAGTTTTGCTTCGTTTGGGGCTAGATGGCGCTGAGTGACAAATGTCCACCGATATTTATTTATTTTATGTATTTATTCAATTATGTTGAAATGCAAGAGGGAGATAGCGGCGCGCAGCATTCTGAGCCTACGGAAAGATGATCAAAATTCATGAAAATATATTGATTTTATGGGTAGTCCGTTCAAAAAGTATTATAATAATTTATTTAGTATGTGTATTTATTTAATCATTTGTATGTACCTATGTTTCTTTGGTGAGAGCAATTAAGAGTTAATCTATCTATCTATAATATTATGTCAAAATGATAATAATTTAATAACGCATTTCTACACCAATTATTTACTAATGTCCCGGAAACTAGTTCTACTACCAAATGCGTGACAAAACGTTATTTAACAAAAACAACGAAACAACAATTCCAAGGAAAAACATTTGCGCTGATGCACGATGTTACGTGGATAAATAGAATCTATTAGTCAACTTTCAATTTTCCCAAAACTAGGTCAAAGTAGATCACTGGCATGAAGTTTAGTAGAATGGGTTCTTTCGAACTTCGTCTTCAACTATGTTAATGACTTTTTTAATAAGAAGAACTCTTCGCAGCTCCTCGTGTATGGAGAAACTTTAATAGTTAAGTGGTGTACTTAAACGTAGATGGAGGAAAATATTTCCTTGCTATGGTTTTTACTCTGATTAAAATAAAGTAATTTTTTAAAAGTTTCTTTTGTATAATATAACTGATATATAAATAAACTGGATCACGTGGACCTGTGGACCTTTTTGCGGTGGTGGAGACAAGTTCCACTCGTCAATCCGTGTCTAATATATTACGAAGATAGAGTTTTTATTGATCTCCTATACACCTTACCTGCTTAATTATTGGCATGATATATTGTAATTTAATTCTATAAGGCAGCCTATCTGCAAAATTATTGAAATGTTAAATTGTAGCTTAATTAACTAGCAATCTTACTATGCTCTCAATTTAAACTCATGTCGTCTATACCTACAATAAAATTGTGGTGAAGGTTAACTTAGTAGGTAAATGCCCTGTTTCCGTTTTTGTTGCAATGACGTACATTATGTTGGCGTTATCACATAAAAAATTAAATTAAAAAAAACATTATACTAATGTAAACAAAAGCTCTGTTTTTTTCCTAGTAAAATTTTCATAACCTGTATTTTAAAACCGCACAACAGCTCTTTTCATAAAATATCGTATTGAAGCTTAACGTTGATACTTATTACCATTATCATACATTAATGAATATAACATCAAATAAAAGCATCGAGAATTCCCACGAGAAAATCCTGCGGCGCAAAAAGTCCATTTCCAATAAAAATATGGCTCAAATTTGAAACAAAAAATACACTCTCACTTATATTAAGTACGCCATTACGCGCGTACAATAAGGCTAACTTATTTGTGATAGTGGCTAAAGGAGAAAACTACACGCTTGCACGGGAGGTTTTCTGTTTTGTTTCGAAACTGCGGTGGTGGCGCATCTAACTTGATTGTGCTGATATATTGGGCGTCCTGTAACGCTGTGTAATACGCAACAATGGTACGCATTAGGGCTGTGCGATGAGCCGCAGCGGTCTTGGGAGCGCTTGATTTCCCTGAAGGCGGGATCTGTCCGAATCTTACCCTTCTCTATAACCTGATAGGTGGCCATACTTCAGGGCAGATTAGAAATATTATGCAGGATTGTGACATTTCGAAAGGTAAAGTATCATAAAATTATGAAATAAAATGATTAAATGAATTATAATGTCAAAAATAATATTAATTTAATATTGTGTGAGTCCGCATAATGTTTTTTTGTTTTAGTGTTTTCAAAAACTTAATACCCGCAAGTGTTTCATCATCATCATCATCAGCCCGTTGACCGCAGACGTCGACTGCTGAACGAAGGCCTCCCCTTTAGACCGCCATACTGTACGACAACCTGCCATTTGCATCCACCGGTTGCCCACAACTTTTACAATGTCGTCGGTCAACCTAGTGGGAGGCGTCTTCCGGTTCACAGTCGCCACTCAAGAACCTTTCTTCCCCATCGGTTATTAGTTCTTCGAGCGATGTGGCCTGCCCATTGCCACTTCAACTTGCAAACCCTGCGAGCTATTTCAGTGACTTTGGTTCTTTGGCGAATACCCTCATTCCGGGTTTTAACAAGCAAGTGCAAGTGTTTAAGTTCGTTTAATTACAGTCAAAACTCTAAAGTATCTCAGAAATAATAAAAACCGATTACATACGAGTCGCACTTAATCTTAGCACCAACGTCTCCAATATATACTTGCCTATGTCCTGTACACTAAAGATGTGTATATTTGACAAAAAGATAGTCTATAATATAAAAACATTAAATGCTCAGGTCAATGGAATTATGCCGTGGTGGTCTAAAGGTTACCAGAGTTCAAAAGGTACATATAGACAGACGGCTTAGGTTTAAAAATGGAATCGACTTAAATACCCTTTGTTCGGATACCTTCGGGATACCTTCGGAATTCAAAACTAATAGAATCACGACGTTAACGTCAATCCTATAAAGGAGAGTCATCATAACCTTTCAGCAACTCATGGTCAGTCAAATTCGATAATCCGAATCCACATTATGAGAAGTAGTATAGCATGATACGCCTTTTTCCTTTTGTACCAGATATGTCCGTTTGCTGGACCGTAAGGATCGTTTTCCGGCACGGTTTTACCCGTTGCTCGGATTTTCGCCTTAGCTTTGTAAATCCTCAAGGAATTATTGTGTATTCGAATGAAGCAAAAGATTACAGAAGCCATGTTATGGATGTGAAAGTGCGAATTACGCGAGTAACTTTCTGCTAGGTGTTGATCTATCTATCTATATAAATAAAAGGCTCTGTCCTAACTGACTTGAGTGACGAGATGAGAGAGTCGTTCGGCTAGTGGTAGCCTCACGCCTGCCTATAACGGTAGCAGTCCCAGAGTTGTGGACTTGCGAATACAATCATGCGCCGCACTCTACTGCGCTCGTCATCCTGAGATATTAGATGTTAAATCTCTTTATATCTACAATCTTTTCATATTCATCTCTGATAACATTGCCTTTGCAACAGAAACACATTAATGCTTGCTACTGCTTAGCTGTTACTGGATGAACATAAATAATGATACACTCTCGCAGCCTCCTCGCTGTAGTGAGGTGAAAAGTTGGTGTCGATCAGCAGCAGAGTTACTCTGTGTCTCGTTCCTTTTAAGCCCTAACGGTCAGGTCAAGGGCAGATCCAGCTTTTATGTCGGGTCATATAGTCTAGTCGAGGTTTAATTAGCAGTCAGCAGGCTCCAATTCCATTGCTAGAAAAGCTATCAGTAGTCGACCTAGCCCATCCCAGGGCATGACCCCCCCCCCCCCCCCCCCCGGATCCACCCTTGGATCAGGTTTCCTTGAAGTATACTACTATACTGCAATACTAGCGCCAAAAACAACTTTGCACCCTCGTATAACAAATAACTATTTCTATTGCTTTTGTGATTTAAAGCACTTTTCTTAACGTCTCTTTGACTGTATGTATTTATTGTGTAGTGGTACGGAAGCCTCTATACGGACCCATGCGAGTTTTTTAGTTGCACTTGATCAGGATTTATTGATCTGAATCGTAAGAACATAATGAATATCAAGTTTATTTGCTCAAGTCAATATTCTTTTCTAATATACGAGTATGTATGTCTCGGAATTCCACGACGCTTGGTTATACCTCAAACTAATTGCTTTTGAAATTACGATTATGTTGAAGCTGATAATTCATTCGGTCAGATAGGCTAAGTTTCCAGATTTGCGTGATTCAATCAGATAATACAACCTCAGATGTGTCTGCGGGAGTTGGGCTCACGGTTATTGCATGGCTTTGATTGCGGGCCACCTTTGATAGTCCTCTTTGTAGTTTGATAGAATTTATGTACTGGACTCGTACAATTTTTAGTTTGTCTTATTTCTCCTCACAGTAAAAAATATTACAAATACTTTTGCTTAATTCACACTACACACACGTATTTGTTTTAGATATAGATTCTAGATGGCTTCGCTTGTTAAGCGATAAAAAAACACAGAAGGCTTTACTCGTTCAATCTTTAAACAAATCTAAGCCAGCTACTTTTTCATTAAACAATCTCTTTATTTGCAAATAAAATACAATTATACACTAAAATTCAATTATATCTAACTAACAACTAAATAAACCCTACCTAGTAAAAACAAACCATACTTACATACTAAAAACTACAAAACTTAAAATTTAAACTAAAGGCCCCGTAGATGATGGAAAGGTGGCCAGAATGCTGGCGGCATTGCCACGTTGGATGGCAATGCTAAGTTTTTGACCAAAATATACGCCAGCATTCCGGTCACCTGACACCTTGACTAAACGTTTCGCCAGGTCCCTATATAAGACATGTGCGGCCGGCCGAGCCCCCAAGGTCCTAAAGTCTCTACCCCAAACGGCACAAACATGTACAATCTGTCTAAATACCCATATTTGTGCTGTTTGAGGTTTTCAGCATTAGAGGCGGCAGCGCCAGCGTGATCATTTGTCCTAGGAAGATGGGACGGCGCAATAAACAATCCTTTTTTTAATAATTTTATTTATGAATGAATATGGGTACCAGCACATGTTCTTAATTTTTTTTATTTTTATTTATTACATAAGTTTTTATTGATATTATTTATAAAGGAAATTACGAGTTTCTTACGCGGATTGAGTTAACTCCTCCAAGGTTCTAGCATAAATGATTTATGGTTTACGTTATACGTAGTACCTATATTAATTAATATTTATGAGTACGTACGTAGGACCTGGGTATGTCCTTAAACTGCAACCAGACCCACCGGAGGACGGGCAGCAGCGTCCTCTTGGTTAACGGTGGTGACCATTCTGCGATCCCCAAGCCGCCTGCCAAGCGTGGGGATTTTGGTAACACCCCTCTATTAAGAGGGAGGCCTTCGTCCAGTTTATGGCTGATATATGTACATTTTTGGTCGTGTATTGTTTCTATCATTGTTATGTGCTGTCGATAGTTATGTTCTGCTTCTCATCCAATATCTGTCTCAATAACTCATCCAAAACATCTGCTTTTAGACAAGATTATAAGCAGCCAGAAATACTCGTACAGTAGACATAATCTCATGAAAATCTCAGTAATCTGCACAAAATTTCGCAATAATATTAATTCGAGTCGACGCAACCGCCATGGCTGCGAATGTAATTTTGAGATAACTCTGCCGCTTTTCCTTGTAGTGATACACTTTTCTTATAAAAGCTTTTCCGGCTCTAAATGGATTTAATAAAAGTTCTGGGTGTAATTTACACTTCCGTTTTTGTCGTTTGTATTCTTATTTTTTTAATGGCACTTGAAAATTTTACTGGCGATGGATGGTAAAATATAAAAGAATTTACGTTTAGTAAGTACTTTTAACTGAAAAGAACGGGCAAATGTAATGTTGACTGAACATGTTGGTCAAAAGTAGTTTTGACTGAACAGGTTGGTCAAAAGTAGTTTTGACTGAAATAACAGTCAAAAGTAGTTTTGACTGAAATAACAGTCAAAAGTAGTGCATAGAGATTGCACACTACTATTTCAAGCCCGACTACTACATAGAGCTCGGTAGGTTCGTTACGTTTACAGTGACCATCCAACAAAATAACCGTAAATTTGTAGTCAAAAGCACTATTATGATTTTCAGACAAAACTACTTTTGACCAACCTGTTCACTTGTTCAGTCAAAATTACTTTTGCCTGTTATTTTCTGTTAAAAGTGCTTTTGACTAGTTAAGAGTGTATTGAAACAGCTGATTACATTTCGCGATTTCAGGGTTGACCCCATAGTGAAATTTGTCCATAACAATGAATATAAGTAATGATTATTTCGTTTTTAGTACACCCCAAGCGTCTAACCCAGTAGCGATTAATAGATTTAACAGCTGACTGAATGTTGCTCCCTGGAGGTAGTCTAGACGCTTATAGAGAAACCTGTTATTTCTATTCCTATTTAGGTCAGAATAAATAGTCTTTGAAACAATTTCGTTTAAAAACTTTGTTAATTATCATTACTAAGAAATATACGAAATACAAATTCTAATAGGGTTATGCGCCACTGTAGAACTCAGTCAAAAGGAGCTCATTTGTATTCGATAAAATAATAGAGCAACTAATTTTCTCTTCGCAATTTCACACTTGGCCACAAAATCGATGTTGTTCATAAGAACAACAGTGAAAACAGAAAACAGTGTTGTTCATAAGGATGAGTACAATGGGTTATTTTCAGCTTAGTATTATCGTTCCGGGTAACTCCTATCAGAAATGTCTAATTATCATCCTGACCATAAGAACCGATAGTTCTTGAATGAACGAAATGTAAAAAATATGAATGAACGGATTTTGCTTTTAAAAATCAGGGTAGCATATTACACTTACCTATTAATAGCAAAAATAAATCGTAAATAATATCCTACAACTCAATCGTACGAGGGAGCGTCCAGACACAACGGCTGTGTTTTGTCTGAATAATCTATTCCATCGATAGTTTTTATTTTTGTTTAGTTTTTAGTGAAATATTCTTTAGGGGTGGATGAGAACTCACATGGCGTGTGTCTTGTTATTTTATTTTTCTGTGTACACTTACTTTGGGTTTCAATCCAGTTCAGTATTTTGATTCCATTGATTTAGTAAGAAATCGATTGTTATCTGTTTTGTGTATCTTAAATAAATAACATAAAAAGTAAAGGCGACGCTCAAACTCGCGCGGGTGATTCGCGTGTCTGTATTGAAAAATAGTATTAGCAGCGGTAACAGGCGCAGGCGCTTGCGACGAGATTTAGCACGCGCGGTGAGCGGCGGGTGCACGCCGCCAGACGGCGGACACCCGCTCCGTACCCGCGCACGTTTTAGAATACGCCCTTACACAAAGAAAGTAATATCAAAGACAATTTTCATAAAGCCAAAAACATTTTGCGGCAATCTTCATCAATCCCCCTTCTAATGGCCCCTAAAAATTCTGTGTAAAAATAAATTTAATTGTTTTTATATTTTCTTAATTTTTTTTCCCGAGTTTAGTGCCTACATAATGTAATTGGCTTCCCAAAGCTAAGGGCAGAAATAAACTTAATTGGGTACAATTAAAAAACGCTGCGAGCTTGAAAAATAGAACACCGCGTAAAAATGCGAATGTGTGCCTAGATATGGCTTTTATTTGTACCCTAGTATTTTTTTACTGAATGCTATTGGGAACTGAGGTTGTTATTTCACATGGTGGTAAGGTAACTTTTAGTTATAGTACTCTATGAATAGCTGCCCATCTGTTGCATTCGCAATAGCATACATTATTTTGGGCTGGTAGAAAATAGACAATAGACAATAGACAGTAGTTTATTACAGTTGTTTGTTTTTATGATACACCTATCCCACCAAGGTATGTCTACTGGTAGGGATAGGTGGACAATTATTCCACTTAGATCTAATGGTAGCAATTAGTGGAAAATCTGAGTCCACTTATCCCTAATAACTTGTCAATTAATCATGAGGGAAGAAAAAACCAGAAAACAAAAAAGTTAAAAGAACAAACTATTTAAAAAAACACAGTATAATTTTGTGATAGGTATTGTGGTAGACAGCAAAAAGGCGATAGCATGCTAATCTGTTAAAAACAACAGTAAACAGCGCAAGCAATACGTTTGGTCTCAATATCAGCGTTGGAGAAAGTATATAAGGAACAGCAAAAAAACATGTATGGTTAATAATAACCACTGACCTATCACCGCTGCCGTATATACATTATAAGGGGTTAGTTCTAATCAGCATCCTTTTAAGAGCATATTATTATTCTGTACATCAAAACAAACAACTTTACTTGTTTGTATGGAACAGCTGATAATATTTCGCGAGTTCAATGTTGGCCCCATAGTAAAAGTTGTTTGTTTTGATGTACATAATATGCCCTTAAAAGGATGCTAACTGATTCGAACTAACCCTGTGTAATTTTAGACAAACCAGGTTTTTCAATTGCGATTTGGGAAGATTAGCTTATCTTTGGAGAAAGTCACTTAGAAAAAATACTTGACGGATTAATCCCTCCATTTTCCAGCAATGCGCGGTCAGTATCCCAGATTTACGTCAACGTCGTCGAGCTGGACGGCCTACATGGCATTTGGCAGGTATTATTAACGAGGGACTATGGAAGACCCATTGGTCGCCGAATAGTTTCAATATAGGGTGCAATGCATTTAAATTAGGATTAGTTTTTAAATTGAGGTTAATTTGCAAATACACGAAAATAATGGTTCTTTTGACGTTTTCATTGAAACTAAAAACATATTAATAAACCATTTCTCGTAATGATCGAATACAGATAATAGATAACAGTTATACAGAATAAAGAATTAGCACTGGCCAAAAATACAATAGGACTAATATTTATGTTTTCTTATTTATATTTTTTGCACTTTGAATGTAAGAGTTTTATCTGAATAAGAGTTTGATAGAAGGCTGTTTATGTAAGAGTAGCTACAACATAATATCGATAAAGTGGAAAAGAAGCTATTTATAAACAACTAGCTGACCCGAACCTTGTATAGACTATAATTATTTTTCGTGAATATGTCCAAATTTTTAATAGTTATTCTATTCGAAACGGAGACAAATCCAACAAATCAAAGTTCATCAAAATTGGCCCAGCCGTTCTTGAGTTATAGATGGTGTAACTTCCCGACTCTGTTTTCAACCGACTTCAAATAAGGAGGTTCTCAATTCGAGTGTATGTTTTTTTTTCTTTTTTTTGCGTGTACTCCGCTATTTATGATCTGATTTTGATAATTCTTTTTTTGTTTGGTAGGTAATAAATACTTCAGAAATGGTCCCATACAATTTTTATTGAAATCGGTCCAGTAGTTTGGTTTTTAAATCAAAATTACTAGAAAATATGAAGATGTCATCCAGGTATTCGAAGTTGAAGTCAGTTGTATTTGGAAAAAAAGCGTATTATAATATATTAGAAAGAAAATTTTACAGAAGATCTATTTAAACGTTTGTCCCTACCACAGAAGAATACTGCCCTGACGGGAGAAAATAACTTTGTTGTGTAAATTTGATGTTATCTATAAACTATATTGTATTATTGTAAATAACAAATAACATGTTATTTCTATCTCCATTGCTCTAGTTAACCTACATACCGTCATCAGATCCGCATGCCAGTCTAAGGTACTCTAAAATACTGCTAAATAGGTACAAATCGTAAGTATCATCTAGTTAACTTTATCTCTCGGCAGTTGATTTTCCTAGTTTATGCTCGGGTAGTTCATGAGGCTGCCAATTTCGCTCTTTACGTTTGGCTCTACGTAACCTTGTTTCATATAACGAAAAAACTGCAAATTACGTTTGCTTTTTCAATCTTCTTCAACTACTTACGTGTGATAGATAGATAGAAACACTACCGTGACCACTGTGATATACTTGACTCAATAAACAATAAGTTGACATATTTATTATAACTGGGAACGCGAGTTGGTGTGTGTATTTGTTTCACGCATCAATGGAGAAATGAACTGACGAAACACAACATCGTAACACAACGGATTGAACGGTTATTTTCAACCGACTTCAAAAAAAGAGGTTCTCAATTCGCTTGTATATATTTTTTGTGTGTGTTTGTTACGCGATTACTCCGCCAATTATGAACTGATGTTAATGTTTTTTTTTTTGGTAGGTCTTACTTTAGAAGTGGTCTCATGTAAATTTCGGTTTAAAACTCGGTTCTTTAGTTTGGTTTTAAAATAAAAATAACTGCGAAAAAGATATCATATAGGTGATCTAAATTGAAGTCGGCTTTTTAAAAGTGTCATCATCATCAGCCCGGAGACGTCCACTGCTGAACGAAGGCCTCCTCCTTAGACCGCCATACTGTACGACAACCTGCCATTTGCATCCACCGGTTGCCCGCGACTTTTACAATGTCGTCAGTCCACCTAGTGGGAGGCCTTCTTACGCTGCGTCTTCCGGTTCGCGGTCGCCACTCAAGAACCTTTCTTCCCTATCGGTTGTCAGTTCTTCGAGCGATGTGGCCTGCCCATTGCCACTTCAACATGTCGGTAACTGTGGTTCTTTGGTGAATATCCTCGTTCCGGATTCTTTCGCGCAAAGTAACTCCGAGCATAGCTCTCTCCCTTGCCCGTTGCGTGACTCTAAGTTTCTCCAAAAGGCCAGCAGTTAAAGACCACGTTTCAGTTCCATATTATGTCATCACTGGCAACACACACTGGTCGTATACCCTTGTCTTCAGACACTGCGGGATTTTGGACGAGAAGATAATACGCAATTTTCCGAACGCTGCCTATCCGAGTTGGATTCTTCGGGCGACCTCTTTGTCGAAGTTGGACCTAGCTAACTGAACAATCTGTCCAAGGTAGTTGTAGTGGTCAACAACTTCGAGAGTATCGTTCCCAACGACAACCGGTACGGGTACAACATGAACATTGGACATGATCTTTGTCTTGTCCATGTTCATTTTAAGACCCACCTGTTGGGAAACATTACTGAGGTCGCTGAGCATAGTATTGAGGTCCTCCAGCGACTCTGCCGTGATGACTATATCATCGGCAAAGCAAAGGTGAGTGATGTATTCGCCATTAATGTTGATGCCGAATTCGTACCAGTCCAAGAGCTTGAAAACGTCCTCCAATGCGTTTGTTAACAGATTCGGAGAAATAACGTCTCCCTGTCTCACGCCTTTCTGCAATTGGTATGGTTTCGTGCTCTCGTCCTGCAACCGGATTGACATTGTGGCGTTTCTATACAAACACTTCAGCGTTTCGATATACCTGTAGCCGATATGATATCACTGGAGGGACTGCAACACCGCCCAGGTCCACAAACGCTAGACATAACGGCCGATTATACTCCTCAGTCTTCTGTATAATCTGGCGAAGCGTGTCGATGTGGTCTATGGTGCCAAAGCCTTTACGGAAACCGGCTTGTTCGGGAGGCTAGAAATCATCAAACCTGCGTTCGAGACGGTTCGTAATGTTTTAAAGTGTAATGGTTAATTATTATTTTATTATCTGTCTACCTGTTGACATCTAGCCTAGTCAAAAGTTCCACCCATCTCCACTCTTCAACTTTAAACTTCAAATTAATACTTCGTAGGATTTCCACGATCGGAACATGATCGTGATAGCGTGGCATCTAACTATTATTCATGCAAAAATGTATTTATGATAACACAAATAAATCGAACCTAGGTGGGTATGCCCTAAAACGGTCCTGTTATGTCCTAAAACTGCATCCAGAACCACCGCAGGACGGGCAGCAGCGACCTCTCGGTTAACGCTGTTGAACATTCTGCGATCCCCAAGCCGTCGGCCAAGCGTGGGGATTATGGCAACCCCTTCCTTTTAAGGGGGACGCCTTTGTCCAGCAGTGGACGTCTTCTGGCTGATGAAGAACACTAACATTTTAGATCGAAAGTTAAGATAGACGTGATTTTAAGCAAGATTTTAAATAGGCTATTATTTAAGGATGCTCAATGCTCAATGGATAGATTTTATAGATAGTCTCATACCGGTCAACAAAGTTCAGCGATCTCATTTGAATATCATTCAGTTATGCGATACAACTTCATTAGGAGGCAACTTTAAACAAAGGATAATTGTCTATTCATTGATCAAAACTGAACTTAGTCCAAGATAATCCTTTGTCAAACGCCACTGGCCGCTGCTCTGGGCGGGAAGCATTGGTTCTCGACACATTCTCAAAACAACGCTACGAGTAGTATTTCTGCAGCTTTAATATTAGGGCTGTCAAAACTGTATTATTAATTGTAAGGTTTTGGAATTGACGGCTTCGAGCATTATATACCATTAAATTCAATATAATAATAATCAATATACAGGGTTAGTTCTAATCAGTTAGAATCCTTTTAAGGGCATATTCTGTACATCAAAACAAACAACTTTTAAACTACGGGGCCAACATTGAAATCGCGAAAGAAGGTCTCGTGTTTCGGTTTATCTAGTTCCGAAACAGAATAGAAAAAATGGCTTCTTTAAGCAATACAAAGAGTTCAGAATTCCTGTGCCCGTTTTTGCTTTGACATTCCGTTGAGGTCTCACGTAACCCCGTTTTTGAACAATCATTTTCTTTTGAAAATGAAGCATCGCCGTAAGTTACATCTGGCATGTCTTATGTTCGGCGTCATAAAACACAAAACACCGATTTATCTTTATGATAAGTTGTCGTGGAGAACAAATCGCAAATTTGAGTCACGCCAGTGCTTATCGCAGCTTCTGACAGAGCGACACTGTTCCGCCGCTTTTAGAGGAAACTTTAGATACGCTGCGTCTAGGTGCTGGAACAACATTCCGCCGCCAATAAGGAACCTGCAAAGTATACACGGATTTAAAATTAAATTGAAAAGATTTATTTTCAAGCACCAAAAAAGCGAACAAGTCTTACTGGTGTCTGTAACACCAGTGCCATATAGGTAAATGCTACTGTTGCTCTTTATCATGATAGTCCTATTATTAACTTCACAGAGACACTCCACCGAACATTAATGCACCAGTGCGATGCAATCAGATTGATTTCAAGTTTGCTTACGAAGTATTCTTTGATTCTTAAATTTCAAGTAAGGTAATAGGCTGGTACTGGTTGGTTAGTTACCGCATCCTGTGTTTAGTGTTACATTATCTTTGCCAGTGCTTACTCTATAGCGCTCGAGATTATGTCAGAGTGGATCAAATGTCACTGTCAGACACCTGTTTTCCGTCAGTCTTTAGCCACGATATATAAAATAAAATCGCCGTCATTTATTTGTTTATATATTATTACCTTGTATTGTTTTTGTTTGTTTCTGGTTGTATTTGTATGTTTAAGCGTACCCTGCCGTGTGGTATGCGTGGGGGACGTCACCAACGGTTCCAACCGAAGACCAGCGCTGGCTGTTCGCAGCCAGCATTATGCTGAGTTGGAACCGGTTTGTGGCGAAAAACTATTTTGTACTGTTTAAATTTGTTATGCGTTTCTATTGTCTTGTCTTGTGTACAAAATGTGTTTTTTTCTACAAATAATATATTGTTTATTGTCTATTGTCAATACAGAGGTGAAAATTTTGTATAGATCGCTACGTTACTCAGTTAGATATAAATACAGCCAAAACAAGAAACTTTCATTGTCTCACGCTCCAAGTAGGGATATAATAAGTGAAAATGAGGACTACAAGTACGTTTGAAGTACGTTTGAGTATAAAATTCTCTCAACACAAAGGACGGGGGTGCCGCCACAAAGTTTCAAATAAAGCCTTTTTTCTTTTTCCGTTGAAGTTGACAGCCCTGCTGTGAGCGCCGGGAGCCAACAATGTAATTTTTGCTTTTTTAATAGAAACCGCTGGCTGACAAACGAAACGCGGCGGCAGAGACAAGCCGGCAACTTTGAGCAAGGGCCTCGGTTTATGGACAAACTTAATTTTGAAAATCGGTTTTAGTTTTGTACAAAGCTTTGCTACCTCATATATTTTTGAGCTAAATATGTTCAGGTAAAACAGTGAACTGTGCTCTAAAGAATTCAGAGTGCAAACAAGAATGCAGTCATTGCGATCAATGCAGCCACGTGAACTTTTTTCTAATTAGTGCTATCAATCATAAAACATGGATTTTTCTTCTTTTCATACTTAAGAGTAGACAAGTTGGTCACTTCTCCATAGAAACGCGGTACTACTCCACTATGTAATTTTGTAGGTCCAAGACTAAGTATTATATCGATTAATGTCTGCATTATCTAGGATTATAAATTATTACGAAAGTAAAAAGTTAATAAACATGAAAGTTATGAGCCAGGAAACATCTTGTATTTTAGCTCAATTTTAACGCCACATTGGACGTAAATAAATAACATAAGGAATACGAAAACTATAAAATAATTTGTCAAGCGGCATAGTTTAGTCCATAAAAATTTCAAATAACTTAAGTTGGAATAAATTAACTCAGAGTTTATTCAACCACATTACTGCAGCCAAAGGTCGACAAAAAAAATTTGCGCGCTCATTTATCTTTCTTTCTCCCTTTCCCACAGTTTGTTTGATGAAGAGAGCATGGTTTTTAGCCGCGCCCACCGATAAGTTCGAGCTGTCAACTTGTCGATCCTTAATACGTAAATTGGTTTCAAGTAAGTGCGGTCCATCGGACTGTAGAATCCTGAGTAAGTATAGTGAGGCTGAAAAATTAATAATTAATCGAATCCATTCAATTAGGAACTAGTTAGGATCCATTCATTTTTGATAAAATTCAATTGAGAATTAGGATCCAATTCATCATCAGCCCGGAGACGTCCACTGCTGAAGGTCTCCCCCTTAGACCGCCACACTGTACGACAACCTGCCATTTGCATCCACCGGTTGCCTGCGACTTTACAAGATCGTTGGTCCACTTAGTGGGAGGCCTTTATATGCTGGCTAGGATCCAATGAATAAGGATTAATTAATAATAAAAACATATAGGTATACATAAATATATTTTATCAACAATTAAATTAATTCAAATCTTAAGTAAGGAGGTCATAATCCTAAATAAATAAAAATGAATCAATTAATTAATTTAATAACTGAAAGTTTATTTAGGAAACTTGAAAGTGGTCGTAGTGGTTCTGAGGTTTAATTGGTTCGGTTGGGTGGTGGAATTCTGTCATCGAACCTAAGGGAAAAAAGCTCGCCAGATAAAAATAACTCGGTGTGACCTAAATTGCGCCTTATTTCAATGTGTTTAGTATGAAATTAGGATGGCGCGGCAAGCCGCCCGTGGCATGCTCTCGCCCGACGCCAGTTCAGTGTGTCCCGCACCTAACAGCTTTGGCTTCGTGTAAATGAAGCTAGTTCTGTTTACACGTTTATAATATCTTGCTATCCTGGCTTGAAAAACTAGCCTCGTGTATCTCGGGCTTAAAAGCCTCTTAGCGCAGAGTGTATACAGAACTTGTCATAAATATCCCAGTGAAGGCCGTCCGGTGGTCATAATCAACTCTATGCCCATTCATTTGATTCGCTGACGGCAAAGGGACGCGGAACAAAGGTACGGGCAGGAACAGGACCGGAAGGGATAACTTTTCATAGACACTGGGCAGGATAGATATAACTACACGCTATAGTATAAAAGTTGCTTTTGTGTTTGGAAAACATCGGACCTAAAAATATACAAATAAATCGAGAGAAAAATCTGACATGGTTAATCTAAAATACGAATCTGCCAAACGCCAAACGGTATGCTTTACATTTTTATTACGTACTACATGCTTCTAGGGTATTTTGAATTTAGCATTATTAAATAGTCATTTCTTAGGGTGAAAAATTCGTGTTTAAGGTGCTTTTTTACATTGAAACTGACTGATCAGATTCTTATGACCTCTTTTACTTATGACGGCAAAAAGCCGCCCGACACCGGCTTTTTTAAAGCAAGAACGCATGACATTTCTTTAAATGAGTGAAAGAGACAAGAAATTATTTGCCATTGGTCGTGACGCCAGCATAAAAATGTTATTGTATCTATGGCCCAGCTGTGGCTTGGAACAAGCCGGTCATTAGCGAGTTATTACATCGGCTATAGCTAGTTATATCTTTATTCTTTACGTGAACTTGCTTTGCTATCGCAAAAATAGTTGGCGTTTTCTATTTTATTTGTAGACGTCATTTTATGATTTCGTGAAGGTAAGCCGATGGGAATCGGCTTGTTCTTACGCTTAGCCACTGTTATCCATTAAGATAAGTTTAATGACCTTTAAGATATTGCTCATGAATTCAATAACACCCTGTATAATTACGCTAACGTGCAATAAATAATGGTGATTACTGTTTAAATAGAACTGTTAATACAAAATTATATTGCTGACGATGACGACGATCTACGAACTATGTCGCTACATCATAGCTCATAAAAAATACGCCTATATAGACTATAATTCTCCAGAGCCTACTATGTTAGTTTCCGGCAAATACTTGACACTGCTACATGCCGTGAGGAATTGGCTTGACTCGTAGAATATTAATAATTTATGGTGAAACTTCGGTCACGTTCGTGTTGCTTACTTTTCTCGTTATCATAATTTTAAGGCTGTCATGTCTCTTTTCACTGTAAAAGCCTAAAACGCAGCGGTGGGCGGCAGTTACGTGGCTCTAGACGGATCATTCCTGAATGTTTCTTCTAGTCATGGACCATATTCGCTAACCGATTCATTCGCTATCACGATGTACGTACGTATGAGCAAATCTTCAGAGTAAAGCACGAAGACTATTATTCTGATCTCATGAGTTACACCATATTATATCGTAATAATATTGGCATATCGCGATGTGGCAACACATTCAAATAATTTATTACTTAAAATTAATGTATCGATAAACATTATGGACCTGGGTATGTCCTAAAACTGTATCTAGAACCACTGGAGGACGGGCAGCAGCGCCGTCTCGGTTCACGGATTAACGCAGAATGGGCAGCATTTTGCGATCCCCAAGCCGCCTACCAAGCGTTGGGATTATGAGCAACCCCTCCCTACCTTCGTCCAGCAGTGGACGTATTCTGTCTGTTAATGTGTGATGTGTGAATCGATAAAAATAAGTTTTTGTCTCAGTACAAAATGCGTAAGTAAGTACTGTGTTTTATATATCAACTAATTTAATATTTGCATAATAGACTTTTTAATATTTACTCTGCGGTCCACCCATAAAAGGGTGGTTAGGCCATTTTCACCATGCTGCGCGCTGGCCCAGTTTCGAATTATGATTCAACGCATGCAGATATTCTCAGGATGATTTTCTTTACCTAAAAGCCAGTGCCATGACAACCCGTCCAACTCCAACGACCTCACGCTTTCATGTCGAGAGGTCTCCCACTAGGGTACCACGGCAAAAATAGTTTTTTTCTTTTAATACATTTGACTGTGTATCATAGTCCCTAGGTAAAAATTTTAGAACTAGGTTTTCTTTTTTGAGGTATATATTTAAAATGTCTGTCTTTTATCGTTATATCTTGATCTTAGTTACAACATCAGGCTACCTAGAGAACTGTCTGTCAATCCAGATCTCAGACGACTTTATTATTTCTATAACGTTTTACCTCCTTTTATATTTAGATGTCAAAGGCGGAGTAATAAATCTTCAGAATCTTCTTGGGGTTGAATAATCAGCAAAATATTTCCTAAGGTTATAGAATAAATAAATAGGTGTTTTGTCAATATTTTTCTTGACTTTCTTATCGGGGACAAAAAGCGGTCGTGGTGATTGTTATCGTGACTTTGATCCCGGGAGTTTTAGTCCCATCCGTTGTCTTTTATTTGATGGAAAAAATTGGGATTCAAGTACTCGTATTCATTTTCCCTGGTAAAGTTTACCAAGATAGATACGTTATAAAAATATGCCCTACTGTCATATTAATAACTATTACTATTGTAACTTTTCAACGCTTTCGATCCATAGATTATTTGCGACTCTTGAACTTAGAGGATCTAGCTCTCTCTCTCCTCTAGAAGTAATTTATGTTTTAGAAACAATTTGACTAGCGATTGGAATTTTATTTCGAGGTTATAGTGAAACAAATAACTAAGGTCTCAATCAATCTAGAAACGGGTATAAAAATTGTATACGTAGAAGCATACACGAAGTGCAAGTTATTTAGTCAGCGCATAATTTAATGCAAATTTCAATTCACCTTACATTTCAAAAAACGTTGCACTCCAAAATCCGAAAAGCTGTTTTGGCCGCATTCACACTCTTGAAAACTTTTATTTGTGTGTCGACTAAAAATAGAATAGTAACGAAGACAAAATTGAGTTATAATTTTTACTCCCCCAAAACCTCATTTAGTTCATTAAGCCACCAGTTATTTATGATTACGAAGGCGCATTGTTCAAGACAGACAAACAATTAAATGACAAAGAGCCTTTAATTGTCCAATTTAGATACGAAATACCGAAACCCGTGGCTTTTGTTGTTTGTTTTCGTCGTTGATAATCACCAGAGATGCTTTGATAAAATAGAGAGGAATTATTTTGTCGCGATCAGGTCGTGCAGGGCGATGGAGTCGCTTAGTCGTACCTGAAGGTTGTTTAAATCTAAATGTATAGGCGTGCCTACAAACTATTACTACTTTTGAATAGATAGATTGATAGGACTCTATTATTGCAGAGTCAGCCTGGGAAAATACCATAAGCGTTTCGGTTTGCCGGGCAATGTGGCCAGAAAACGGTGACGAGAACAGTGCAGTGCGGCGCAGGATTTTGTTTGTAAGTTCACATTTCTGACACCGCTTTTGTTACAGACAGGCGTTATGGTTTACACCATACTAACGTCTCGCTACTTTAATGCTAAGTCGAGTCGAGCCATTAATCTACGTGCCAAATATAAATACAACATGTGTATTCCACAAATAAATAACGCCATGTATTACAATAGTACCTTCATTAATCAAAATGGTGGTAAACAAAAGTTTACCACGACTTACCCGTCGAATTAAAAATGTTATATGGCATTAAATTTAAGAAAACTTTAAAAGACTGGCTAATTGATAAAGTGTTTTACAATATGAAGGTATATTTTGATAAGTAGTCTAATTGTAATTTTGTGTTAGTCGATATTTTTTATTGTTTTAATTTGACTCCTTGTTTATGCCATTTGCCTCCTTTCTTGGTTTACTTAATTTATTTTAATGTTATCTTAAGCTTAATATGCAATAATAATAAGATTTAAATATTGTATGTTCGATAAGAACAAAACTGTTGATAGTTACTCTAATGTTACACCATCTTTGTACACAGTTTCACAATACATTTTATTCTATTCTATTCTATTCTATTCTATTCTCGCTAGTCTCGTCACTCTTTTGCATAAAAAATAACTAACACAACTAACTAACTAGACTCCCAGAACACATACGCTCCATGAAGAACCTGGACAGCGACGGGTCGGCGGTGGCGGAACATTCTCTCGGCTCAGACGCGCAGCACTATTTCCGGTTTGACAAGGCAAAAGTGCTAGCACGCGAAAAGTTTTATGTGCCACGGAATACGGCCATAGAGATTAGCAAGCGTCCAAACTTCAATAGAGACGGGGGATGGAATCTGCTACTGACTTAGAGACCCTGTTTTCATGGGGCCCGCGAGAGTGGACGCGTATCTGAAGGCGACGTGGTGAGCTCCGCGTGCTGGAATATTCCCGAAACCGCTCGGGACAATTCCAGTGATGAAGAGCTCCAGAGAGCGCCGGCGCAGCACTACACCCCTCTGCCTGCACCCCCGCGCCCGCAGAGCAACCGCTTTCATCACGCGCGCGACGCTCAGCGGCCCGCAGTGCTAAGCAGGACGCAGCTGCACGCGTATCGGGCTCTGTTTACACTCTTTGAAAAAGGTCACAGGATGTGATCGAAACTATAGTCGGAGTATCCGATTTAATTAAACGTGAGTATTCCCGTATAAATAAAACAAAAATGTGTCAAAACCCCGTCAGTTTTCAGAATTAAAAAAAAAACTAGTCGGTAAAGCTAAAATCAGCTTCAATGGGGAAACTTATTTTTTTTTTAATTGTTTCAAGTAATGAGACTAGCGTGACGTTCGCCTGGTGGTAAGCGACACGCCTGCCCATAACAGTAGCAGTGCCATAATTTTGAACTAGCAAACACAATCCTTCGCCGCACCGCACTGCACTCGTCACCCTGAGATATTAGAAGTTAAATCTGTTCATCCCCAGTAATTTATCTGGTAGCATTGCCCTTCAGATCGGAACACAGTAATGCTTGCACCCTACTGCTTGGCAGTTGAATAACTGGCAAAGGTGTGGTACTTCCAGGCGGACTCTGCAGTAGAGTCGTACCACTACAATAAATAATCTAACTCTATCTCGAATTAAATTCCTCTATTGAGCAGTTCGCACAATGAAAGTGGAATTAAACCGTTTCGTTCTTATTTTTGGTATATCAACCATAAAACGATGTCGCTTTTTTGGACTTCTGCTTGTCCAATAGTAAAATGGCTAAATAGATCTTGCGAAACTTTCCCAATCCTTCCAAAACCCATTATAAGCTCGGTGGCGATATTTGACTACATCATTGTTTAACACAAAGAACAATGATAACAACTTTATTGGTTTAACAACGTTATTGGTTTAACAACGTTATTGGTTTAACAACGTTATTGGTTTAACAACGTTATTGGTTTAACAACGTTATTGGTTTAACAACGTTATTGGTTTAACAATGTTATTGGTTTAACAACGTTATTGGTTTAACAACGTTATTGGTTTAACAACGTTATTGGTTTAACAACGTTATTGGTTTAACAACGTTATTGGTTTAACAACGTTATTGGTTTAACAACGTTATTGGTTTAACAACGTTATTGGTTTAACAACGTTATTGGTTTAACAACGTTATTGGTTAAAAACGTTATTGGTTTAACAACGTTATTGGTTTAACAACGTTATTGGTTTAACAGCGTTATTGGTTTCACATCATGAAGCTATGATAAAACAATGGATGTACTAACTAGATAAATTTTAATAGAAGCTAAATTTTTTATGGATATAATAAGCTTTTAAAAAAAAACCTACTTCAACTTCGAATACCTGGATGTCATTTTTTTGTCATTTTGATTTGAAAACCAAACTACTGGACCGATTTCGATAAAATGTATATGGGACCACATCTGAAGTAGGTATTACCTATCCAACAAAAAAATAATCAAAATCAGTTAATAATTGGCGGAGTAATACAGTAAAATAAACAAAAAAAAAGCAACATACAATCGAATAAAGACATCCTTTTTTGAAGTCGGTTGAAAATACGCAGCTCCTCAAATATAAAACCCAGTATGAATCATGTAAAAATAATTTGATCCCACACATCGCCAAACAATATGTGAGTTCAGTGCAAACACCCAACATAATATCTAAGCTTTGATTTTTCCTCGAATACCACGAATTTGTCTTTTGTTGGCTCAAAGAGATTTTATTTACGTTGCCCGGGTGGGTATGCGATGGCGAGATTGTTTGTCTAATACCGTGAAACTTTCGACGGTGACGTGACAACGCACTACATAAAACAAGCAGTAGATCTTATTGGAACTTTTTAGGAAAATTTAAAACACAAATAAAACTATTATATTTGAAATGGGACAGTCATTGTCAAGATTTTTATTTTATTTCATGTGCCACATATCAACGATATTATGCTGTTTTTAACTGGCACGTTTAGTTTGCGCTTAATATCGACTTGAAAAAATCTACATTTTTTCAACCGACTTCAAAAAAGGAGGTTCTCAATTTTACTGTATGTTTTTTTTGTATGTATGTTACGCGATTATTCCGCCAATTATGCGCCATTCTTTTTGTTTGGACTAATAAATACTTCAGAGGCGGTCCCATACTCCTACATGACTCCATTCAGAACAAAGGTAACGAGGTTCAGTTATCTTTAGGGACTAAATGATTGTTATGCTCGGTGCTACGGCGTAGCTACTGCTACGCCACAAGTGAAACTGTAGAGATAGAGTTTTTCTAAGTTTTGATTACTATGGTGTTTAAAACTTGCTTTATTATTATTTTTCACTAGCTGCGTCTCGCGGTTTCGCGATTCTAGGGATAAAAAGTAGCCTATGTTTTATTCCAAGGTACCTCTATACCAATCTAAATCCGTTCAGCCGTTTCATCGTGAAAGAGTAACAAGCATCCATACATCCAAACATACAAACTTTCGCGTTTATAATATTAAGTGGGATTGAATTTAGAGAGTGGAGACAGAACTATTTTTCAACAAACTTATGATTATATTATATATTCGAAAATAAGCAAGCAACAAATCATTGTTTAATTTACAACTTTTTTTTAAAGACACCATCTCATCATTTCTTGATATCTTATAGGAAGACGTTCACTGCTGGACGAAAGCCTCCCCCTAATAGGGAGGGGTATCTAATATAACTTAAGTTCTTAAGTAATTTAATTAAGTTTTTAAGTAACTTAATTAAGTTCTTGGACTGCCTTGTAGCTCAGGTGGTAGCATGCCTGCCTTCAGAGCTGTAGGGCGTGAGTTCGATCCCCATCCAGGGCCAACATTTCTGTGACAAACATAGATTTTTGTTCTGTGTCTGGGTGTAGTATGTACAATAAGTATGTATTTACAAAAAAAAAGTATATAAGTATTCTATCAACTATCTGGTTTCCATATTACAAGCTTTGCTTAGTTTGGTGCTAGATGGCGCTGTGTGAAAAATGTCCATCGATATTTATTTATTTTCTCATGTAACTTAAGTTCCTATGCGACTTAAGTTCTTATGTTACATAAGATACTGTACTGATAAGGGCAGGCATGTTGGCACTAGGTGAACGTCTCGCTCATCTCGTCACTCTATTACTTATAAAAGTATTTATTGACGATAAATATTTTAGACAGTTTATTATAGAGACCATAAAAATGTATGTCTACAATTTTGTAGAAAAATGTGATACTGACTCTACATTAAACTGCTCCTGGTATTTATTTTGAATTAGAAAGGTCCTAATTTCAGAAAAACAAACACATCTTTACGAGGTTTTTAAAATGCTTTAGCTAAATTACTTTTTGTTAATTAATTATTTCCTTGATTACGAAATAGCTTGTACTGGCTACTATAAGTACCTATAATAGTACATTATGATACGAGTGTGCTATGTTGGTCATTACAGTAGAGGCGGTATTATGCGCGCGAGCCGCAGGCGAGCGCGATAAGGAAGCCGAGAGCGTAATGACTAATAGCACAAGAGTTCCATACGACTGTTTTCGTCACACTTGCGAGGAAAAAACATTTTTTTTTTGATAATAATCAACCACACAGCGAAAACATCAACAAACATTTGCGGAAAATGGCGCCCAAACCAGCAATGCGCGCGCAGGTTGACATTTACTTCCGCGGCATAAGAACTCTTTGTTGGTATTACAAAAAACTGTAAGTATTACCCGGCTATATTAAGAGTCCTTCGTATACATACGTCTAATTGCAGTCACGTACAAACTTGACTTTACCGGGTTATACCTATTATAGTACAAGTGCCGTAATGTAAAGTAAAAAGCATGCGTGTGTAATAGCTTGGATTATGAGCCTAAAACCGATGCAATAAGATCCACTTTACGAGCAAGTGTGATGAAAAATATTTTTTTATAGTACAGTGTAAATAGTGCAAGTATACAATGTTTTATAATGGCGATTGTTTTATTTGTAAGACTTTGTTTATTCAACTTAAAATAGAACTTGGGCCTAATGTGAAGCTGAAAAGTGGGTATAAATGAGAATTTTTAAAATAAAATATTTGTTTGGCCGAACACGGCATAATGCACGGGATGGAAGCAGATTTTTTAATGTGGGACGATCTTTCTCGGGACGAAAATGACATGAATCATCTAAACATATTAGCCCAGTAAAACAATTATTTTGTTTTGTGTAGTAGGTAGATAATTTATAAGTATTTTTTTACTTAATAAAAGATAAATCAAATTCTGATAAATCAACCAAGATTTTGTTGAGGATGTACAAAGGATAGGTTGACGGTTTTATTTCACTTTCATTGTGCAAACCGCTAAGCAGTGGACTGAGCTTCCCGTTTCAATGTCTCTCGATAGATTCAATCTTAGTCTCTCCTACTCGGGAGTGAATTTCTTTTGGGCAAGTGTACTTTGTCGTAGACCACATGTGGTGGGAAAACCCAGGGCAATGCACTAGAGATCGCCCGTGACTTCGCCCGCGTACGGAAGAAATACGGCCCGCTCTCAAAATTTATCACTTTTTTACCCCCCCATGAACCTCCCTTGAATGAACTACCCAAATATCAATTTCCATCACTATAACTTCAAAAACAAAGAACTTTCCATACAACATTCCACCCCCCCTTTCCTCCCCATAAATCGTCCCTGTAAAAAAAAATTAAACAGAGTTTTTATTTTATATGACTATGATTTTTCGTGACTAAAAGCACAGAATAAATAATAGCTAAAAGTCCAAAAACAAAACACTTTCATACAAATGTTTCCCCCCTTTTCCCCCCTTAGTATCGAATAATACTTCCTCCAAATTTCAAGTCTTTACGACTGTTCTTCTAAGAGGCTAGCGAAACGTTCGCCTGGTGGTACTGCAGTAGAGTCGTAGGACTCTACCAAAAATGTAGAGATAGGGTGAATTTGGTTATCATGTTTTTTCTCTATTCGCTCTAAATATCTAAAAATAGCAAAAACAGTCCCATCACGACAAACATCAAACAAACAAAGAAATACTCCCATGCCTATTAACCGTACTTTACAAACATTGAGTGATGGGTTGACATTTATTTCCTAAATACATCACCCCACCATTGTTGGTTCCCTTTATGAAGAAAGATAAAATATTTCCCGAAGCAGGACCGGCATTGTAGTAAATGTCGCGGGTACCGTGAGAGGGGGCCGTGCCCTTGGCATGGATTAAACTATAGACGATTTGGGATTTAGAAATTGTTGATAAAGAGAAGTTTTCTGACAGCTGTCAGGACGTAGTTCTACAGCCAAAGGATAGATGGCGCTGACGAGACATGATTCTCTTTATTAATGGTTGATGAAAAAAAGCAAACACACTACTAATTACTAATCTGCACTTATTAATTTGTGTTGTGGAAAAGGAAATACTATTGGCAAGTACTTTGTTAGATAAACAATAACCACAAAAAAAAGCATGACAGAACTAATGTAAATGAAATAAGCTTTTTTCAATCTTTTGGCCTTATGACCTTATGAATGCTGCACCGCTATGAGTAGGTGTATATAGTTAGTCAGTTATTTTTTTCTGAGTCTAGTTAAACATCCTACGGCTGGGCATAGGTTGACAATCTAATGGCGTTTGGGTGATTGGGTGCATGGTGGTGCAGCCATGCTGGCCCAGTGCGGGTTGGCCACAGAGTAATAGAAGCAGAGAGGTGATCAAAGGCTTTTTCCTCAAAAGGACGCGTGATCGTTCGGAGAGGAGTAGTTAGCGGGAGGAATGGTAAATTCCGCATATGGTGCTGCCATCTAGCAGAATTCAGGCTAAGTTTTTTGAGAAGTGCTTTATCGACAAAATGGACAACTCTTATAAACGTAGATTTACTACTAGTAGCGCCATCTCTGGAACTAGTTAAAAACATCAAGAAACGTTACATATTTCATAAACAAACCATATAAAACACAAATAAAATTACTTATGAATGAAATGAGACGCCATTCATGTCATGCGAATGTTTTCTTTGATAATAAGTGCAAGAAAAAATGCAGCAACTCATTTTTTTCAGTTTTACTGCATAAAAACACTAAAAGTCGTACATCTGTTTTGAAAGCCTAAATGACTGCTACGTGAGGCGGTCGCTCGCAGACTGACCAAATAAGTGTGACGTCACACACTCCGTCCGCAAATTCTGTTCTACGGCCGTAAGTTCCTCATCACAACTCCCTATTCTCCATGGGGTTGGCACACTGAAGTACCCCCTAAATTTCTTATGCAGGCAAATGTAAGTTTTCTTACGATGTTATCAAAGTGGAATATAATTTAATGAAATTGATTTTATATTTCATCATCAGCCAGACGACATCCACTGCTGGACGGATATGGAGGGGTTGACATTGTCCCCCGCTTGGCAGGTGGCTTGGGGATCGCAGAATGCTCACCACCGTTAACCGAGAGGGCGCTGGTGGTTCTGGATTAAGTTTTAGGACATACCCGGGACCATATTATTATATTACATCAATATTAATTATATTTATTATACCGCATTAGTTCCAATGAAGATCCATTGGAAGTAATCCTTTTTTAAGCATAACTTGCGTTCTGCATACCTAGGTGGTAAGTTATTTTGATATGAGTGGAAGGACGCGAGAAAACGGGGGTAGTTGGTGTTTGTAACTTTTTTACATCGTAATGTTCCCTTTTTTCAACCCTGACAATACAATAAATACAATAGACTATTTCTAACTAAAATAATTATAAGGCTTAAATTAAAGGTCTTAAAACTTTTTGAAATCTGAATGTAGCTCTTAATACAGACGAGTTTCAGACGTGAGCAATCTGCCACCAAACCCAGAAAAGTTTTGTCAGTTTTAAGAAATACCTTATCCCCGCTTCAGTGTACATTCTACACCAAAACCCGTTTCCAGCGAAGCTCTAACAAAAGCGTCAGACGCTAGTGAATTGACGAATATTTATGTTGAAAACTTGTTATTTTTCAAAACATTCAATAGATACCTTCATCGGTAGGTACGCGTCATGTGGCCTTTTCATCGCGGCGATGATAGTTTGATTCTAATTTAAATCGGGTCGATGACATTAGTTAGGTACAGTTTAACAAATGCCACCACCAAATGCAAATGACACCATTAGAGTGGTTATACCACCACATAGCCATAATAAAAACTGACGGATTTAAAGATTACGAAAGATGCGCCATCGCAAAATAAAACAACGTTTGAAAATAACCCGCGTGCCGTCATGTTTACGAGTTGAGCCGGAGTGCGAAATAAGATAGCACTTTTATGAGAGCAAAAGGGATACAGCGTGTCTCGATTAGTGAGCGCAGACAGGCGAGACAGTCCCTGGGGCCGTTTTCACGGGGCCATTTGAGGGCGCGATATGACATATCTCCCTCCTTATATATATATAATATCATTGGATTGATTAAAAAAAAGGTAAAATTGGGTTTTATAATCATTGAATAATTTTTAAGCTTAGGTTTAAATAATGTGTAAATAGTTATTTATGATACTAGTGCGGTAAGTGTAAGTGTAAAAACCAATACCGCACGAGTGCCATACAACGTTTTACAACACGTTTGCGAGAAAACAGATAACAGAAGTACTTACAACAGATAATAAAGAAAACTTTACTATTTTGTTTTTATTATATCGGACGGAAAGTCGCAACTAAATACCTACTTGACACTGGCAAATGCTCAAAGTGCGATGCCATAATCCTCCTAGGAGGAAAGAAATAAAAACTTCGTTCTAAAGTTCGACTTCGTTAAAACGTTTCTAATATAAAAAATAAATAAATAAATATTGGGGGACATTTTTACACACAACAATATGAGTGTATTTTCGTGTTGTTTCCAAACTCCGAAGAAGCTTGTAGTAAAGTTGCCACGACTTCACTAGGGCATGACTGGACTTGACTGTGACTTACTGTGACATCACTTTGACTATGATTCAGGTGTCTGGTGTATTCGACTTGAAAATTATCAAAAACGTTATACAAATAAATACTTGTCGCTGGCACATGCACAAAGTGCGACGCCATAATCCTTCTAGGAGGAAAGATGAAATGGCGCGAATTAACAAATGGCGCTAAGTGCGCATGGTGAAAATTAGAAAAAAAAAATGTGGTGAAAAATCTAAAAATGTTGGCCTACAGTAATAGCTTATTTTTTTAATACTTAGGCTAGGCATTGAAATTCCCATTCCAATTTCCATTGAATATTTCTTTTATGTAAATAAAATTAAAAAGTGCGTGTCTGTGTCACTGAACTTATAACGGCTAGGCCCATTTCAATGAAATATTTGTGTGCGTGTATTTGTGTGTGTGTGTTTGTGTTATATGCACTGGATCCATGGATGGCTTAGATTCACTGCCGGACCCGGCAGGTGGCGCCGCTGTAGGGTTTTATGCTTATTTTTTCAAGACAGGACAATGTCTCCCGGATCCGCTAGTAAAATCAACTGTTCCGTAGAAAATATGTATTATTTCTCAGATGCCTTCATTAACTGTACGTAAGGTAAGCACACACTAGCACTAAAAGTGAAAGAAACAGATTTGAAACATTTAATCTCAAACATAAAATAAAGAACAATATTTATTTATATTGTTCAAGCAATTGTAACCTTTAATTTAAGTACATACTTTTCAACGTACTGCAAAAAAGGAGGTTCTCAATTCGACACTATGTTTTTTTTGTATGTATTCATTGACAGCCACAAGACGTCCACTACTGGACGAAGGCCTCCCCCTTAATAGGGAGGGGTTGCCATAATCCCCACGCTTGGCAGACGGCTTGGGGATCGCAGATTTATATGTATGTTACGCGATTACTCCGCCAATTATGAACTAATATTAATGATTCTTTTTTTTGTTTGGTAAGTAATACTTCAGAGGTGGTGTCATATAAATTTTATCAAAATAGGTTCAACGGTTTGGTTTTTAAATCAAAACTTCTGGAAAATATGAAGATGTCATCCAGGTATTACGAAGTTAAAGTCGGCTGTTTTTTTTTAAAGCGTATTATAAATATGTTTTTAAAGCTTAATCGTATTATAAATGTTACTATGGTATAAAGGTGGCGTGAGTTTTGTTCCTCTCAAGCAACAGCTGTCCCGAGACATGGCCGATACACTCGTACTTACCCAACGAACACTTCGTCTCCGAGTTTGTTCTTTGTTCACTCACTTAAAACCCAAGATCGCACCCATAGAATATACAAAATACTGGAATAACCACAGAAAAGCGAAAGCCCTACTTATTAGGTAGAACGGCTGTCAAAACAATGTTGTAAAGCAATTGTGTGGAAAACCGCTGTCGCCAGTTTCACACTTATTTGTATAGAAACTACGGCGAAAAAATGCCAATCATTGGTCGCGCATTTAAAATAAAACGCTCGTAATGTCATTCTGCAAAAAATTAAAATTGATCTAATTACTTAAGATGCAATGTGGTTTAGTTTCCTACGCGTCTATTTAAATTGTCTTTTTGAGTATTCTCATATGTTATTAAAGCTTAAACTGGAAGAAAAAATATGACCTCCGGCAGCGTGGAAACACTTCATACAAAAATATTCAATGAGTATTCTCAGTTTAAAAACATGTAGATTAGTAGAATTGTCATTAAGCGCATTTGCACTTAATGCCGGCTAGCGTGGCCCGTCACATTTCCGTTCTATTCACTTCTCTCTTCAGTGGGTACAATACGTGAGATCTAAGTCTACTTGAAAGCTATGAGCGCTTCTTGTTCGCATTTATTAAATTTAATGTTACGTTCAAATAAGTAGGTATATAAACCTATATTCTGACGTGGTTAAATCCTTCTCCATTCTTACATTTTTGTCTGCAATTGTTTTAAAATTTATTTTACTGAGCCTTAAGCATTCCGTATTAAGTACAACTCTCTCGGTCTCTTCAAGACAAGAGTGAATAGGTAGCCTCTCATGGGCAAGTGTAGAGTATGCATGGCGTTCTGTTACACTTACTTACACAAGTTTTGGTCAAATCATAGCCACTTATATAATTAAAAAACATCAACAAGTTCTTAGATTTTCTACAGATGTATTTACAAAAAAAGATATGCCAAAACGCCCTTTCCAGCTATTTGTCATATTCCATGGCCGCGGAACTCTCTAATCTTTCACGGCTGCGAGTGGAAACTTTTCAATCGGATTTAACACCATTCGTTATCTAATCGCAAAGTTCTGTCAAAATTGCAAATGTCTCTGAGATTTTGTGGTTTGTAAGATTATAATTTTAATATAATCTTTACTACTAAGTCGAAATAAGGTTATTGTACCTACTCTTAATTAAGAACGACTTTTACTATGAGCCAAACATACAATTGCGAAAAAAAACAGTTTCATACATTCTGTACACGGAGAACGGATTTTTTCTAGAATAGAAAAACATGTTGTTTTCGCAAGTTCCATAAATCTAAAATTGTAAAAAATAATTTACAATGATTAATGCACAATGGCCTCCTTTCGCCTTATTAATACCGTTTTGCGTAACCCTTAATATGATAAATGCCTAGGCGCATTTATCATATTAAGGGTTATAGAATGTTAATGACAATTGACCACCAACGCTTTAGTTGATAGCTTGAAACAGTATCAGAATTATATTATGAAAACTGACGTGGTTTTGACACATTTTTGTTTAAGCAGGACAAGCAGGCAGGTTTTTGTTTTGTGCTAAGCAGGACGCAGCTGCACGCGCGTCGGGCTCTGTTTTCACTCTTTGAAAAAGGTCACCGGATGTGATCGAAACTGTAGTCGGAGTATCCGATTTAATTAAACGTGAGTATTCCCGTATAAATAAAACAAAAAAGTATCAGAATTATGACAACTAAGGCAGAGACTTCTGTAGCTTCATTGGCAGAGCAGTTGTGACGGAACCCCAGAGATTGCTCGTATGCAGGTCGAGTCCTGCCAGAAGTAAGAATTTTTCTTACTGTTTAAGCTAAAACATAGAAAAACCCAAATTGTGGAAACACTTCAAACAAAATATACAACAAAATTATAATTTACAGGTAACCAAGTTTGAACACTCAATTTCAAATAACTGAACCTTCTGCTACTAAATGATAATAAATTGTACAAAACTTTCTTCAAACTTCGTTTCATTTTACAAACAAAAGCACTTTAAAATATAGTTTGGGAACGACCAAAGCATACTTCTATTTGAAATTAGACGTATGTTTGAAACAACTCCGAACTCTATACCGCAGGCATTATCGGCCTCTCTACTTTCTGTTAACGTTAAAATTTTCAAACTTTACAAACGATGCGCTCCACTTTCGTAGAGTTCGTGTTGCGAACTCTATTTTAGGCTTTACAGTTTTTGTTGGAGTGGTTTCGAGACTCTACGAAACCGACATTGGATTTTCGAATGTTTTATTTTGTGGCAAATAGTGGCTGTGGTGTGCTTGATATGGGTTTATTATGTAGCTTTGATCATGGGAAATGCTACGTGTAACTAGCGGTAAGCGGGAAAAATATCCAAAATACTGTTTTTTTACTGGCTTTCGTCCAATATTGGACGTCTAATAGGCTGAAGAAGAAGAAGACTGTTTTTTTATATCCCTTCAGGCCTTGGACCACCATCATGCCGAACCATAATCGAAGATGCGATTAACGGTGGAACAAACTTACCTAAAATAAACCAACTTTCATACAGACAGACACAGAACTAGCATACAGAGACGTCTGCAATATCATTTTAAAATATTATTTATTATTCTTTTTTTTTCTGCCAGCATGCTGGATACGCTGCCGACTGGTAATGGGTTTGAGCATTTGGCGTGTCTCTAGACTTTCATCGGTCTGGATACAATCCTTTTGTTTTTTGTTGTGTAGTAGGCTAAGTAGTCTTAATAGTTTGTTGTAGTTAATAAAGGCTTATTCATTTAGCTTAATTTCACTTGACTCTGCCATCTTGATCGAATAGCTCGTTGTGACGTCCCATGCGCGCAGATTACCATTTACTAATCGACTCGCCGTGGACACGGCAAATGGCTAGAAGTATAAGTATTAGGGAAGAGATTTGACATTATTTAATATCTCACGATGACGAGCGCAATGCGGCGCAGGATTTTATTCGCTGCTTGAAAATTCTGACATACCAATACAATAGTTTAATGATAACACCAAAGTTACACGTCAAATTTCATGTACGCCACAAAAAATAATGACTTCATGAAATAAAATGATTCCAAAAATATCTAATAATTTCTTAATTTAAATTCAAATTCAAATTCAAATCCTTTTATTTCGACTAATTTTTCAAGTCATATTAAATTTTAAATTCATATTACAATTAAAACATATATAAATTACAATATTATGTTAAAACTATTATTATCATTATTATACCTACTCCTTTTAAATAATTATGCCAAATAAAAAAAATAAAAACTTCGATGTCATAAAACAAATTCTCTTGTAACCTGACTCTCAACTCGGTTTTGAAGCATGCGGTGAAAGTTGCATCCCGAATGAAAGCTGGTACTTACGCGGTTGTAGATCGCGGGTCAAAATATAAACTGACCTCTCCGACTTGACTAGATGTTGCAACGGGGTTTTCAGATGGTCCTTCTTTTTTTGCTTTGTAAATCTAACGTGCTGTGAACGCCAATACGTTAAATCGTTTCTAGGTCTACATGTGAGTTTACATCTGAAGTTCCCTAAATATCTCAACGCGTGAGACGTCGTTCTGAACCCTACATAGTGGAACGTATGGCTCGTTTCTGCACAACAGAAACTGTTACGATCGGCAGCGCGGCCACACAGCTCCAACCCGTACGTGATGTTATTGTGGAAGTAGCAGGAGCGCACGACGCTGCGGGTGACGATACTCGCGAGGCACCGCCGGAGCGCAAAGCGCGAAAGGCACGGCTTCACGCCCATCTCGACTATGTGCATCAATCAATTGCATCAGTAGGTATGTTAATCTTAATACTAACTTCGTAACTTATAGCATAACAAATTCAAATCCTTTTATTTCGACTATATTTTCAAGTCATATTAACAAACACATATAAATTACAAGAAAATAATGTCAATACTATTATTATAGTACCTAATTCAATTCAACTTAACAATATTCAAAAATCTATTCAATATTAAAATTAAAGTCATTAGCCAGTACATGAATCATGTGACATCGGTTCATGTATTGACAGTCAAAACGATTTGAGAATATTTTCAGGATGCTGTTAGGGCTGGCCCGGACTCTGCGCACCAGAGACGTGCATCGCTTGCGCATGGTGGCGTAAAAGGAATCGACGCGCCACCCTGCGAACATTCCTGATGCGCTGCAGCGCCAGGGCAGCCCCAGCACCACCCTAAAAGAATTATTATATTGCACACGGAGTGCGTTGAACTGTTTTTGCACATAACATAGCTGAAACTCTGGAATAAGGTATACGTCAATTTATGTAAATTTATTACAAATCGAAAGTTTAAAAAAATGAGATAAAATATATATATTATATACAACAACAATGTGAAATAATTCACCGGACCTAACGGACAAACTCTGTCTTAAATTAAACCAGACAGTACTCCGTAAATACAAATAAATCGAGCAAATCCATTCCGTATATCCGTTTCGCGCCGAAATATATTTAGCACCGACATTCGGTTATATTTTACGACATTCGCTCAAATCGGTTATGGCATTCAATGGCATTCAATTTCCCGCTCGCGATGCCCTTCCTGTGGTCCCTCGTACCTAGTTGTCCTATTTATATTTTACTACTAGTAATGTAATATTGCAAATAGAAATTCCAGTTATCACTATATCTGGATACTTGAAATCCCTGATAACTGGAGTACACAGGTTTATTCCCAGTCAATAATAAAGTAAATACTACAATAGTTATTCTGCGAAAAATGGCATACAAGCTAATGTCATGAGAGACATTATCTACGTAGTGCCGAACCTTGTGCACAAATCACACGCCTATACGCGAAAAAATAATAATGTACATATCTACGTAGTGCCGAACCTTGTGCACAAATCACACGCCTTTACGCGAAAAAATAATAATGTACATATAAATTGGGAATCCGGCACCATCGTTTCCCAGATATATACGGCGCGCCAATACTACCGTAGCCGTTCTTTCTCAGATAGCATGTAAAACGTGATTAGTGCAAAAGGTGCGCAGATTCTGTTCTACCTAGTTAATGTCGATAGGTACTTAATAATAATAAGCCCTTTTATCCTGAACTCTTTTCAAGATATTAACAAAAATGTATAGTATGTGTCTCTTAGTTCAGTGTGCCTCCTGGAAAAGGCCTCCTCAAACAATGTCCACTGCTTTCTGTCTCTAGCGACTCTCCTCCAGTTTGGACATCCCCATCTTAACATTTGTCTTCCCCTTTTCCTTTTGCCATCTCTATGGTACCAGTCTGTAAAGATTTTGTTCCACTTTACTTGGGTACTGCGCAACATGTGGCCAGACCATCTCTATCTTTGTTAGTCTATTTATGAGAGTATGTCAATAACAAAACAAAAAGGAACACTCTCATAAGAGCCAAGACAGGAGTTATTGGCATACTCTCGATAGGTAGTTATGGTAATGCAAATACAATAATGATTGGGTGGACATTTTTACACAGCACCATCTAGCCTCAAACTAAGGGGGCTTGTACTATGGGAACCAGATAGCTAATTGAATACTAAAATACAATTTAAAAATGAGTTCCTTAATTATTTTTTTATGTTTCGCAGCGATTGGGGACAATATTATAATAGTTTACTTTTTACTTATTTACATCTAATGAACACCGGCTTTTCAGAAATATCTTGACTATAATCTTAAGTTCCCATTTTCCCAAATCTTTTATTCGCCTCCAGAAAAATACAAAGAAAACATTCCCAGGTACGAAATCACTTCAAAAAAAACCTCATTATTTTCCCCAACAAACCGTAAAATGTGTTTAAGCAAGCGACAATAAATGGAAGTTAATGATATCATAAAAACAATTTATTTTTCTCGTGAGCGTTTCATTCTATGAAATAAAGGTTGGTTATAACCATGTGTGCTTGCCTCTCTTTATTTCGAACACCGTAAGGTTGAAAATAAATAAAAAAACTGTTAAAATAAAAACCTGTGAAGAATATTTGAGAGTAATTTCTTGTGTCGTTAAGGACTCAGTTTCCGTATCTCAACGCCATTGTGTTGCGTTTAGAGTATTCTGTTTTCTTTACTGAGCCGAGTAGTAAAAATCTCTGCGAAGGAAAAGTAAATTTTCCATTATGCTGGCGTGTTGGCTCAAATATGTTGGAAGAGAAGCATAAAGGCTGGATTTGGCTTTTAGCTCCTTACATGTGCCTACAATGCCTACTCTCAGTATGAGAGTGTATTTTATGAGCAATGCTTTTCTTGCTAAGCTACTTAAATACCTATTACTCATGCACCTATTTTTTTCTCTGAGAGCGAGTTGTAATTTTGTACCACTAGCAAGAATTTACCAAAGATTCCTAGAGTGTTTTTTTACAACTAGCCGCATTGCAGAAAAAAATATAATTAAAAATTTTGAAGCTTGAGCAGTACAAAACACGACAAAATCATGTCGTCTTCATTCTATTATTTTCTTAAACTTGTGTTTTTTCGCGAATTAATGATTAAAATATTGGTGTTTTATTAATTGAGTGTTGAATTACATGCACGAGTGTGGGCATGTGATATAATGTGGTGAAATATGTCTTTTCGTGTTGTTATCAAAACTCCGTAAATGTCCATAGTAAAGTTGCCACAACTTTACTAAGGCATGACTTAGACTCGACTATGACTAATTTCATGTTACTGACTTGATTTGATAACACATATAAATATAACTTGACTTGATACTATATAAACTTGAAAATACATAATACTTGACACTGGCTGAATGCACAAAGTGCGAAGCCAAAAACTAAGAAAAAAATACACGACACGGGTCTGTACAGTTACCTATTACCCTACACTATTAGCTTTACAACGATGCCCTATTTTTTCACTGTCAATACTTGGTCAATACCCTTAAACCCGAAACGTGCTTTATGAATACCTACCTAACTTTGTTAGACCCACGCAAAGTCACGTTCAACCGCCAGTAATCTATCAATAAAATGCCTATCCTGTTTTTCGATAAATATTATCACAGGAAATTTATACAACCCAGAACCTTAACCCTGAAACCCGTAGACCCTAAGGCAAAACATTATAATCGCAAAACAGTTCTAGGACTAAACTATATCTTTTCATTATCTACTAAAAACCAACGAGGGTAAAAGAAACAAAAAATATGAATAGGTAAACTCCGTGAACTGGACTGTGAGAATAGGTTGCGAAGGGATTTAGAATTTGACTTTAAAATTGAGGTGATAAGCCAGAAGTGCTTACGCGCTACCTGGAACATCGGTTTTCAATAAGTTACCCGGAGTTGTTATTTTGGGGGTCGGGAATGTAAAGGTTGGTTCACAGTAATACCTATCATCATCATTCACAACTTTTACTTTAATTATGGGTACTGAAAACAAACACTATGGTATTATTCAATGATTATTTGAACTAAATCGTCATAATTTTGTACAATACTTTTGATTTGGTGAATGAATGGCGCCAATTCTACCATCCCTCTAAATTAAGTTCGACTCAACTACATTTTCTTCTAATAGACAATAGACAATAGTTTATTCGTGGCAAAAGTATAAACAAAAAAGCAGTTACACAGAACACGGAAAAGTAAAACATAAATAAAAATTCAAATGTAATTAAAACCTTGTGGTGTTTGAAACATGTTTGTTTTCAAATTAAACAAGAACAGATATAACATTCCAAGCCGCCTGACAAGCGTGGGGATTATGGCAACCCCTACCTATTAGGGGGGGGGGGGGCGCAGCAGTGGACGAAGCAGCTGTTGTTGTATGACCCTGTTAAAATGTCCGCCAATATTCCAACTAATACAGCTACTCTGTTTGTAATGATTCTACACATAGCCGATTACTTTATAACTCTCAAACTAACCAGAAAAAATAATGCCACAAGGCATCGAAATAAAAACCCAAAAAATCTAGTCGATACGGTGTCTTCTTGCCCGAAGCCCACATAATATGGACAGTCTTATCTCCAGAGATTGAACACTTGCAGACTCGTTGGGAAATAACGATAAATCGCTCCAAGTTATGGTCCCCATAGTCCATACCCCATGTCCCATAAGTTTGATTGAGAAAACACTACTTCAGGGCGACAATGTGAAAAGAACCATGTACAAGTTAAGAAAACTGAGTTTACTTTTGTTTTTTTCTGTCCAAAACGTTTGTGCAAGTAATAAAGTAATAGCGACTTTCACTACGCAAAACTCGATTATTTATAATCCGTAAAATCTGTGTCTGACTTCCAGATGCTCCAGATAAGAATGAGGCACCCCAAATTTTACATTCGATAATGTAATCGATAAGTACGACCGAATTGCTACCAGATGAGTTAGAAGTTACCAAAAACACATAAAAGCGAAAGTCCTACTTTCCACTTCTCTCTTCAGTGACAAACAAGGATTCCTTCCTTTGCTTGCATAAAATCCTGGCGATTACAGCTCAATTTATTTTAAATTTTGCCTAACTTTTAATTCCGACACCCCTAAATGTAAACGTATGTCTCATCTACGCACCCGAGAAGGTTATATCTAACTTCGCCATCTTGGCTTATTACTAATTGATTTGAAAAAACAAAACTAACATTTTGAGTGATACACAACAATAGGGTAGATGACCGATGTTTAAATCGTTGAAACCAATAGCTTTGATGAAGAATTTAAGTAAATTATATGATATGTTTAATGAAAAAATAATTTAAATCGGTTACTAATGTTCTGAATATAAGCGTTTAAAGTTTTTGGTAGAGACAACTCTGTCCCTTTCCCACAAAACAAAAAATGACGTCGTGCCCTAGGCTGTTACTATGTTCTAGGTTAAATGTGTCTACCACCTTTGACCACATTTGACGTCTGTACCTCTCGACGTCTTAATAAGTTGTAGTCAAATAAGCTGGCAAATAAAAAAAATGTGTTTCGTAAGTTTTAGTATAAAAGCATGTGACATTTTAGCCTAGTTCATACAAGTTAGTATGGAAATTTATACCACTAGGGGAAATGTCCTAAGCATTAAATCTGGCAAATTGTTGTCTAACTTGACATATATAAAAATAAATATGTTTCGAACCTTTATTTTTAGTAAACATGCCTTTACCAGACCATTCCTAATGGTCCGTGCGGAAGTTAGCAGTTTGTCAGAAAATAAATCCCTTTTACTGCCAAAGCGGATTGTAAGGCCTAAGCCGCGAAAACGATCACGCACTGCTGATTTTAGCCCTTAGTAAATCTTAATTAGGAGACCCTCAAACAAATGCCGGCTGTTGTTGTAATTAATTTTTGATCGTAATTTTCAGTGGATTTACTTATAAACTAGTCTTCGTGTTAGACTTTGTTGAAGTTTTCAAGCCTTTGTATTGGATAATCTTGTGTTTTCATAATTATAGCTTCTGGTAATATAATTACTACAAACTACATGAATTTAGAAAAAGTTCGATTTAACCCGTAGCGTAGTGTACTTCTTCTAACAACCGTAGTTCTTGTAGTGCTAGGACTCGAAGTACCTCACCTTTGCCAGTTATTCAACCGCCAAGCAGTAGTATATAAGCATTACTGTGTTCCGGTTTGAAGGGTAATGTTACCAGATAAATTACTGGGTATATCTCAGGGTGTGTTCGCAAGTTCACAATTCTGGCACTGCTACTGTTAGTGGCAGGCGTGATACTTACCACCACGCGAAAGTCTTGCTTGTCTCGTCACTTGAGAGTATAAAAAAAAGCGTGTCTGGTGGGTATTTCTTCGAATTCGTAACCAAGACTGCTGTGCTCCTAAGCAGCTTCGTGATATAAACTAGTGTTCATTTTGCCGCAACGCGCACGCGTCGAAGTAACACGCGTTTCCTGTGCGCACGGGGCCGCTCGTGTTGGTTTTTTGTTTCCTAAAATTAGAGGTTTAATTATTTAATTAATAAAACTTTATGAACAACTTGTGTTTTGTTTTTTTCTAATTTATCATATACAACAATATTCAAAATGAACAAATACTTGTTGTTTGGCATTTTCGCACATTGAATGTTTACAGGTTCGACAGACCCACCAGGCAAGGGTGTGATTTTTGCTCAACAGGCACACCAAGGGTTACCCCATTTTTTTGCCCCGGCGCAAACGGAGGGTCGTTATAAAATTGAGGCCTGTGTCTGTCTGTGGTGCCTCCCATATTTCCTTTATCCGCTTCACTCTAACATTCGTCATCTCTACATTCACTCTCTTCATATACGCATAATTATCAGCTTTTACACGACCATTCCTTTTTAGGACTCTCCTTCCGGTTTTACCGCTTATAGGCCCTCTAGTTACATGGCCATTCTCTTTATAAGCATATATTATAAGTTAATCGCAGGATCATCGTTAATAATGAGTTATATCTGGAACCGTGCTACAACCTCAAAGATGTTCTCAACGTAATGTTTTAAAGAGACCTATTCACTCTTCGTTCGTTCGTTCGTATCTTCTGGGCAAGCGTGCTCACTGCTCAACTATAGAAAAGCAAAAGCCCTACTTCTTAGGTTCTCTCTACAGTGTACTCAGCCCTAGACCTTGTCTAAGTTGCGCTAAGGCAAGGTCAAAGGCGAACCTATTCTCCGTAAAAAAAAACATTGAACTTTGTTTCTTTTTGTCGTCATTGTGAAAAGGAAACAAAATTCAAAGGTACATTGAAATAAGTATTGAATGCAAGAATGAATTTTAGATTATGGTTTGGGCCTTGACCTCCCTGTCCAATCTCCCCGTATCAGACGCGGCGCTGAAACGGTTATGAGGACCAATGAATTTGAAATGAAGAGAGGGTTGAAGAACAGCCTGGACTGTTTCGCTGAGTTGCTATCTTCCTATATGGTCTCCTAAATGTTGTTTTCTATTAGATTTATAAGTTTGACATTTATTAACTACCACAAAATTTATATTTATAGAGCAACGCGGAAAATATGTCAACTGAAAGGAGTTAATTGTACTCATAATCCTGAATAAATTTTTCTGTAGAACTACCGTTTCGCATAGCATCTACAGAATGTTCATTTGAATGCCGGACATATTCTAGGATATAATAGTACTTATATACTCAACATTATATTTTTTTTACTATGGGACCGTTTCTGAAATCCCATAGAAAAATGTAATTTGCTTTCGACGAAACGTATACAGCTGTTTTTTTCGCCAATTCAGAGGCGCTTGGTAGTGTACTTTTTGAAGTTACGAGAGCGTTTTACCCAAAATTACTTTTTACCATAAAGATATGCCGTAAAACATCCATGTGGCAACTCAAAAATCAAAAGATAATAGAAGACAGGCTTAGAATACGATACCGTTCACACTCTATCTACCCTGAAAATACTAAGGGCAATTTTTCGCTCCGTGAGAAATGTTCCGTAAATAACACTATCAGTACACTTAGCGTAATAAGTTACCACCACTTAAAGAAACGAACCACTATCTACGATTACGGAACATCGGATACACTAAATAAATTGGCCTTAAACGCATCCTCGATCTATTAAAACGGTTAAACGGGTTACGAACTTGGAAAGTAGTAGTTAGCGTCTGGAGGGCATTCAATAGATTCCAGTAAGTAGACCGTAACTTCCACACCAATATCCGGTCTTTGCCGGAAAAAACCGGATTAAAAAAGGCTTCGTTAATGGGCGGGGCCGTGAAAAGTGATGCAATTACAGTAAATTGATTCTTTCCTTTGTTCCATTCTGTTTGATGTATTGGAAGTGGCAGTGTTATCTGGGACCCAAATCTTGATATGTTGCGATCGTCTCAAAGTTATTTTTTGCGATGGACCCGGAGGATCTGTTAGATTACTTAATAAGGGTGCTCGTTCATTGAGGCATAGTGAGAGATCTGTACTATGTCACTTCAGTGAGGCACTTGAACCATTTTTAATAGTCAACTGCTGATCCACATAGGACCCTCAAAGGGCGATTGGACCATATACCACGACGCTGACCCAGTTGTGAGTTGATGAATTCACATTTGCCATTGGTTTTTTTTTTGGACCTCATTGGTACGGTCCCGGGATTTGAACGACCTCACGATTTTGACTCTAGCGGTCCTAATATGCTACTGGTTAGATTTCTCTCCGTGCATCAAAGCGGAATGAGTGAGGAGATAGTCCAAAAAATAGTATATATTTATATATCTATATATATAGTCCTCGTTAATTGGACTAAGAGCCAGTTTCAGAAACGTAAGCACTGTTAATCACCAAGCACTTTATTTAATCGTCTATTTTTATAGGGTGCCTAGTTATTTACAGTAATACAGCATAATAAGCATTTATGCAGCCTTTTTAATAGTCCACTGCTGGACTTAGGCCTAAGGTTGGTGGGCCATATCCACTACGCTGGCCCACTTGCGGGTTGGAAGAATCACAAACGCCATTGAATTTGTTCTCCGGACGTATGCAGGGTTCATCACGGTATTTTCCATCACCGAAAAGCCAGTGCTATGGAAATTCGTGCATAAACTCCATAGAGCTCATTGATTAGGGCCTGGGTTTTAACCCGCAACCTAACTGTTTCAAGTCAAGTGGTCTCCTGATTAGGATACCATGGCATATTTCTAGAAACTTTGCTGAAAATCGTTTACGAGAATAGTCGAAGATCACAATCTTCGACTATTCTCTTAAACGGTTTTATCATCAATTTTATAAATTTCTATGTTGCGGGCTTCTGGTCTAACTTAGAATGCTAACAAACTTAACGAATAAAATATCAGTGGATTCTGGACACGTCCGTTTGCTACGTCTTGTGGGTCCTGGATTTTAGTTATCTTATCGGCTTGAAGTGGATTTAGCATAATTTTATTTTGCGCTTTTGGAATTCAGATTTTAATCCTTCGCCAACTTTTATTAAGAGCTTTATTTTTCACAGGATTCAACCTTAGTATCAACTGAGAGGCGCCCTCTATTATGTTGAGTCCACAATATTTCCTAATCTCAATTTGAACCTGGTCAAAATTGGTTCAAAACTGGGGTAAGTGGCAAACACAAAGAAATGTCTCATTACATATCAGCCATCAGAAAGCAGATAAAAAGAATGATCCGAAAAATACATGCAGGTTTATTATTGCTGTGTATAAGCTCATTCGATCTTAACGACGAAATGCTAATGATAAACACTAACTAAAGGTAGAGTTTAGGTACCTACATCACATCATTGCAATAGATTATACTTTTAACCTTCGACAAAAAGAAGGGTGTTATAAGTTTGACGTGTAACGTCAGTGTGTGTGTGTGTCTGGCTGTTGCATCATAGCACCCAACGGCTGAACCGATTTTGTTCATAATTTTTTGGTTTGGGTGTAGGAAAGCCCATAATAAATCATCATAGACCTCTTCGCAATATTGCTATTACAACTAACGATCTTTTCCCTGGCAACATTACCGTCTTTTTTTATTTTAGAGTCAACAAACACTGCACAGCAAAATTTAATGTTAAAGTGTTGGCAACACTACGAAAATCTGCAGTTTATGTACCATGGATATCTATGTACCTACCTTGGCAGAATGGCTTTATGGCTTTAGCCTGCCTGACTGCCAGAAGACGTTTAAAAAAAAGAAGAACAAGCGCGGGAAAATTGTTTAGTGTGTTCTAGAATAACTTTCTTACCAGCGAAATATAGAATAAAATAAAAGTGTAAAGAGTTTTAAACAGTATTATATAATAAATATTATTTTTAACAAAAGTAGTATTGAAAAACCGTCATGATTATCATCGTAATATTTTGTTATATGAAGATGAAAACAGTACGTACCTAATATCAACAGTTCAACATAATTCATGTCATATAGGTTTTGCAACCTTTGCCCAAGCGAGACCCAAGACCCAAGCCCCAAAGGGCACAAAATCAGCCTAATATATCACAGAATCCGGCTGGTTAATAACCAGTTCATACCAGTTCACACCGCTTCACACCGAGCCATAACTCACGACTGACAGCTTGCGGTAAAAGCGAGTAATTAATTCAAGTCGCGTCTGAGATATCTCCACTGCAGGTAGCGTGTGGAATGCAGTCAGCAGGGCTTACCCGAGAGGTTACCACCACCATTGAAGCATCCTGGTTTTAGGCACACACTGAACTTTCTTATAATTTCGCTACATTTTTTTTATACGGTCAAGTGCCGAGACTAGCTGGACTTTCACCTGGTGGTAAGCGTCACGCCTGCCACTAACAGTAGCAGTGCTAGAATTGTGAACTTCCGAACACAATCCTGCGCCGCACTGCACTGCGCTCGTCATCCTGAGATATCAGATGTTAAATCTCTTCAAACCCAGTAATTTATCTGGTAACATACTGGTTCAAACCGGAACACAGTACACAGTACACACACTACTGTTTGGTGATTGAATAACTGGCAAAGGTGTGGTACTTCCCCTGGTGGACTCTGCAGTAGAGTCTTACCACTACAAACAAAATAAAACATAGTAGAATAACAAAAACTTCATAATCAGTCTATAACAGACTTACAGTCCACTGCTGGATTTTGGTCTCTTTCAAGCCTAGCAAGCCATTCAGCTCTCGCTTCAGTTTTTCCCTTTCAATCGTCTACAGCTGTCTTACGAATATTAATCCTTCTAGTACGTTCTCACGGCGAGAAAATCTAAGTAAGTCCAAGAGACGTCGAGAGCTTTTGGTAGGCCCCCTGGTACTTTGGAACATTTTTCTTAAGGAGGGAAAAATGATAAGTCGTTATTTTGAGAGCGGAAAAGTTTTATAAAACAAATTTTACTTCAGTGCCTAAATTCATAAAGCTCAAGCCAAAAATAATTTGCTGTGTTTGTAATATTATAAAAATTTGTAATAATTTAACAAGTTTGCGCAAATTTAAAAGAATACGTAGGTTATCTTTGAAAACAGTCTCGGTAAGTTAATACCTTTTAGAACGAATTTACACCTACACCAGCCTACGTCTCATCGCCATCAGCCCGGAGACGTCCACTGCTGTACGAAGGCCTCCCCCTTAGACTGCCACACACGTCTACGTCTAGCCAAGGCTGTGTCTTAGCCTACGTCTAGCAGAAGGCAATAGGGTAGATGACTGATGTATATCGTTGAAACCAATAGCTTTAATGAAGAATTTAAATAAATATAGTATGTTTATTGAAAAAATAATTTAAATTGGTTAGTAATGTTCTGATATATGAGCGTTTAAAGTTTATGTTAAAGACAACTCTGTCCCTTTCCCACAAAACAAAAAATTACGTCACGCCTTACTTGTCAGAATAGAATTTATATGGCGTACAGAGAAGTGACGTCACGATTTGGTGTTTCGCCTCTCTGTCTAGCATAATATTAAAGTGCTTATATTAAGTTGCTTATTTTTGATCAGATTTTCATTTTCTTTTCATTAAACAGCTATATTTATGGGCCGCATTTTAATAGGACAATAAAAAAAACAGTCATCTAGCCTATTAGCATCATAATATACAATGAGAGGTTGATTGATTTCTAGAAGGATATTCGTAGTGTAGGACTCTACTGCAGAGTCCGCCAGGGGAAATACCACACTTTTGCCAGTTATTCTACCGCCAAGCAGTAGTGTGCAAGTATTACTGTGTTCCGGTTTGAAGGGCAATGTTACCAGAGAAATTCCTGAGTATGAAGAGATTAAACATCTAACATCTATTATCTCAGGGCAACGATCTACAAGCGCAGTGCGGCGCAGTATTGCTACTGTTACTGTTAGTGGCAGGTGTGACGCTTACCACTAGGCGGACGTCTTGCTCGTCTTGTCACTTGATTGTATGAAACAAAACTCTCGAACAAAAATGTGCACTAAGTACAATGTATTTAAGTATGCTTCAGACTCTCCAACAGTTAAAGTAAGTACCGAATAGCCACAAATGCTGGCAAAATTGTGACGTCACACATATTTTTACTATTATATCAGTGTGAGTAGAACGTAAAACATTTTATTTGTTCCAAGCCGTACCTACAGGCAGAATGCCGTAAAATTTTAATACCTTGCCAGTAAAACGTTGTCACTCAATAAAGGTCTTGATATTGCATAAATTTTCATAAAGTAGGTGTATGGTGTGTACCTAGAGCTTAATGTGTAGGCGTGTTATGAGTCTGTTCCTTGGCTATTTTCAGTTCATGAATATTGAGCTTGTGACTTTAGCGTTAGGCGTGCTACACACTTAAACGGATCGGCTTTAATCGGCACAGTCGGGCGTACAATCGAATGTATGTAGAATATGTAAATACTAACTGCGCTCCTTGGTTTTACTTGCGATTGTTGGGATAAAAAGTAGCATATGTTTTATTCCAAGTTATAAGCTACCACCATACCAAATTTAATCCAAAACCGTTCAGCCGTTTTAGCGTGACGAGTAACTAGCACACACACACACAGACACACTCACCGACAAACTTTCACATTTATAATATTCTGGGTCGTTCAACAAATACTGACTAACCGAATGTGGTGTGTATAAACTAGGTGTGCTATTTACAGTTAAGCGGGTTAGCATTAATCGACACAGCCGGGTGGTAAAATTGAATATCACATCATCAGCCGAAGAAGTCCACAGCTGAACGAAGGCCACCCCCTTAATAGGCAGGGGTTGCCATAATCTCCACGCTTGGCAGGCAGCTAGGGGATCGCAGAATGCTCACCACCGTTAACCGACAAGTCGCTGCTGCCCGTCCTTCGGTGGTTCTGGATGCAGTTTTAGGACATACCCAGGTCCAAATCGAATATATTAGGTAGATATACGTTCAGGTGAACAAGCCGATTCTGCCGAATCGAATGAGAGCCGAATTTAATTATGTAGTCATTGCTTAGGATTGACTCTTTCAACAAACTTACTGCTGAACCGAATGTGCCGACCAGCTTAAGTGTATAGCACACCTTACTGGTCATGGCTTTGCTTACATATATGTGTCATGTTTCTCAGATAGAGTTAATAATACCTTGAAAATATTTTTTTTAAGCTTGGCAGCTATTTATGTTATCAGGCGTATTTTTAATTTGCTTAATTTTCACGAAACGAAATCAAATCTTCGGATATTTTGTAAAAAGTGGCTTGCCTGTAAAATTCAAAGTTATTTGAGGGTAAAAAGTAATTTAATATTTTCTATATTTTACTACATCCCATCTTATATAAATTAAGGGCTGGTAGACGAATAAAATGTTAAATGCACCTAGTCTGGAATACTGGCGAAAGAAAGAAGAACATGGAAAACAGTTTTGAATCCAGATCTTTTGAGATCGACAACTTTAAAATTTAGGACATTTTTCTTTTTTATCATGTAAATTCTCAAAGTACTTCACGAATAAAACTATTTTATAAATTGAGTATTATTCTACTTCATGAGGAATATAAGTATCTATCCTCAAAGGATTATCTACGCATTTATTATTAGAAATTCATGGTTCGACATTTAGCTGTCGTAGCGTTTTGATACGAAATCATTCTGCGAAGTCATTCTAAAGGTATCCTTTGGCCCGCATCGTACTTATCGGATGGATTATATCGTACCGAAATGATACTAACTGGTTGCTAAGAGCATTCGCACAGAATCATTAAATAGTTATAAGTTATAATAATTATACTAAACAATTGAATCGGATTATAACTTATAATCCGATTCATTTGTAACGACATAATAACAAGAAAACATTCAGATTTACTAGTAAAGTAGTGTTTCCTAGTACTAAGAACTGGCTGACTGGCTGGCATATTTATACACTTCCCTCTCCAAGGACCGTGGTAGCCTAGTTGGGAGACCACTCTACTTAAAATCGTGAGGTCGCGAGTTCATACCCAGACAGGTACCAGAGAGCTCTTTTTTACTCAGATTTTTTTTCAGAACGGATTTTTATTCTTCTGGCTTTTCGGTGAAGAAAAACACAGTAAAAAAAACCTACATATGTTTGGAGAAGAAATTCAATGGCATAAAATCCACCAACCCGCAACTGAGCCAGCGTGGTGGATATTGCCCAACCGCCCCCCGAGGGAAGGCCTGTCTCCAGCAGTAGACTAATAAATACACTGATTATGCTCACGGCATGCCAGCCGATCCTATGGAGCACAATCTATAGGCTCGGCTGGCATGCCGTGAACAGTTTTGGCTAACTGGCCAATTGGTGGATTGACAGCTTGCGTCATCTCCGTTCCGTTACATAAACTGTTTCATATTACAACTCTGAAAGAGAATAGAAAATAGTACACGCCACAACAAAAGAGCCGCAATATTTCTCTATAAACCATCTTCATTATTCACTAAACCAAAAAACTAAATGCAGACAAACTCTAAATGGTCCCAGACGGTCCGTATTTCGCGAGTTTGCGGCGAAAACCATAAAATTCAATTCACAACTTCGCACACACCCATGGGACTCACTCAAACAAAGCTACCGAATATGAATACAGTAAAAAAATTGGATTCCACGCTTAGCGTCAACATTTTCAAGGGAAATGTGAAGATAGCGTTGCTACCTTTTCTTGGTACTTCATAATTGGGAATTATTCTCTAGGCACGTTTATTTCGATGTTTTAGTTGGGTAATACAAAAACCTCTCTGGAATTTAAAGATATCAAAGTCAAATTTAAACAAAGTTTCGGGATACTATTCTGTTGCTGATGGAAGCTCGATTTGTTGTTCATTTATGACCAGTTTTTTAATAAGTGGTTAGTGCATTGTATTTGGACAATGCATAGATATAATTATTAAATTAGAAAAGAAAAAGAAAGAAAGAAAAATGATTTATTTTGTAACATCATTAACGTAGGTACTAATATAACTAAGTAAAGTTAATTACAAATAAAATTAAATTAAAAGTGTTGTCACAAAAATGGCTTCAACTCAGCGTAATGCTGTTTATCTAACATCGCTGATCTTCCGTTGAGGCCGATTGAAATGAGGCCACGAAAGGCTAAAAACAGCGAAACGTTTTAAAACTAAAACTATGTAAAAGAATATCTGTACAACATTACGAAAAAAATAAATAAAGGAATGAGATTTACAAAAAACATTAAAAATAAAAATATCGAAACATGCACTGTACTGAAAGAACAGCTACCACATTTCAGACCCCATCGGAAAGGACGGCGCACGGAAGCAATAGCTTATAAACCATTATATAACCTTGAAAAATTATCTATACAGGGTATTGGTAACTTGCGCATAACCTCTTAAAGACGTCTTTGGCACATCAAGACAAACAACTTTTGCTCTGGGACTTTACATTTACATTTTGTCAGGCGTCAAGGATTTTTTTTTTGTATAGAAAAGCAATTTACTTTTTAAATTTCAAAACCCAGTAGTTGTTTGTCTTGGTGTGTCAAAGACGTCTTTATGAGGTCATGCGCAAGTTACCAATAACAGTGTATTCGTAAATAAAAATATTAACATCTAAATTTTTTCTTATGATAAGATGTAAACCACGGAATTAAAAAAACATTTTATACCTACCTAGAATGAATAAAAAAAATTACATCTACAATTTTATCCATAATAATAAGTCTTTACAAATAATTCAAATTTCAAGTTTTGTTATCTCAACAGTATAATTATTAAGACCCTTAAAAGTTAAAGTAAATGGTTAATATTTGGGCAAAGTTGAGCCTTTAAAAAGGCAGGTAGATACTTACGATTAGAAAAATTAGGGTCGTAAAAGAAACTCGTAACAAGAAAGGATTTTAGCAAAGGTCAGTAATAACCGAGTTAAAGTCAAAAATATCTTGTTTTACGCCCAACGTTATTTTTTTATGAATACAGTTATTTTAAACTTTATTGTACCTAAGATCGTTTTAAGTTCAACTAAAACCTTTAGATACCTAAGAAAAGTTTTTCTTTAAATACTAGAATAGGTGGGAAGCTAGATAGCTAAAAGAGCGAGAGCCGTGACTTCTCTGAACTAAGATAAGGTAATAAAATAGTACATTATGATACACGTGTGCTATGTTGGTCATTACACTAGAGGCGGTAATATGCGCGCGAGCCGCAGGCGAGCGCGATAAGAAAGCCGAGACTGTAATGACTAACATAGCACAAGAGTTTCATACGACTGTTTTCATCACACTTGCGAGGAAAAAACAAACTTTTTTGATAATAATCAACCACACAGCGAAAACGTCAACAAACATTTGCGGAAAATGGCGCCCAACCAGCAATGCGCGCGCAGGTTGACATTTACTTCAGCGTCATAAAAACGTCTTTGTTGGTATTACATAAAAACTGTAAGTATTACCCGGCTATATTAAGAGTGCTATCGTATACATACGTCTAATTGCAGTCACGTACAAACTTGACTTTACCGGGTTATACCTATTATAGCACTATTGCCGTAATGTAAAGTAAAAATCACGCATGCGTAATAGCTTGGATTATGAGCCTAAAACCGATGTAATAAGATCCACTTTACGAGCAAGTGTGATGAAAAACCTATTTTCAAACTAAATTAAAATTTTCCTAGATCTTTCAAACATAATATCGGCCTTGTTCACAGATGACGAATTATTGAATGAAGAAGCTTTAAAAACAATGTATGCCCTCATCAAAACTAACGAAAGAGAAAGTAATAATCAGGATGAAAGATAAATCTAGTAGACAAATAACTCAAAATAAAAGTATTTTACAGAAAAACGTTTCATAGAAGAACCTTTTCAATGAGTATTATAATCTGGGGCCTTATTTTTGAATCGTACGCAAGCGTAGCGCATGCGAAAGGACCTTCGAACGATACTGTTTGGAATAAGGTTCAATATCGTTTGAAAGTAGGCTCCTTTCGCATGCGCAACTTTGCGCACAATTTAAAATAAGGCCCCTGGGCGGTATTGAGTGTTTTTTTTTACCTTCAAGAAAAAGTTTGGGTGTACAGTATTAATCATTATGAACAACTTTTAGTATGAGACCAACCATGAACTCGCGGAAAAAACCAGCTGTTCCATAGAACATTTTCATTGACCTTTACCAAAATGTATGCGGCTGTTTTTTTTCGCGATTTCATGGTTGGTCCCATGCTAAAAGCTGTTCATAATCATTAGTACATTACACCCAATTTTTTTCCTGAAGGTAAGAAAGGTATACGGTATACATGGTGCTATTTAATCGGCTAGGGAGTGGTCGTGAGCATTTGTGTACAAGACAATGATATTATATATATATATAATATATATACTCACTAAGCGAGACGCGCGCTATCCCTTTTGCTCTCATAAAAGTGCTATCTTCTTTCGCACTCCGACGCCACTCGTAAACATGACAGCAAGGGGGTCATTTTCAAACGTTGTTTTATTAAGCGATGGCGAATCTTTCGTAATCTTTGGTAAAAGATAACAAACAACTTTTGTTCAACGACTTTAGAACATTCACGAAATAACAGCTGTTTATACAAAGTATTCGTATTAGTAGTAGTATATTAATATTTTGTGTAGTTTTAGTTATTATAAATACGTATAATTAGTAGTCTTAGTCTGTTTTATTTTATTTGTATAGTACGTATTTTATATGTGGATGAAAATCCGGTCATTAAACAATTTCATATCATTTTCATTTCATAGAACTTGTGATAAAGTATATGGAACAGCTGATATTTTTTCCTGAATTTTCAAGAACCGTTCAACATACCTGCATACATGCATGTATGTATGCATTCAACATACATACATGGTCCTAAAACTGCATCCAGACCCACCGGAGGACGGGCAGCAGCGTCCTCTTGGTTAACGGTGGTAACACTCTGCGATCCCCAAGCCGCCTGCCAAGCGTGGGGATTATGGCAACCCCTCCCTATTAATGGAGGCCTTCGTCCAGTAGAGGACATCTTATGGCTGTCAATGAATGATGATGATGATTCAACATAAGTTGTTTTATATCTTGTATACAACATCCTCACAAACGCTCCCTACCCGATTAAGTAGCACCGTGTATATGACATAGCAATAGAGAGGCCTATAATCAGCAATGGGATAAAGAGGGTTGTGGATGATGATGATTATGTCATTGTGTTAAATATATTATGAACCTTCTTTGAAAGTAACAATCTACTTTCATACGAGTTTAACTTTTTGTCATTTCACTTCAAACGAAGGAAACCGTTCAAACTTTGAGCCGTAAAAACTTTAAGGCGTATCAAAATTTAAAGCTTATTTATGTACAGATACAATTCAAATTTTATATCGGAAGTTGCTAGGAATTACGGTGCTATTCGATTTCTTTTCCTGCAGACTATTCCAATCTGTTTTACGAGCGGGATCGAAAGAGGTTCCGTTTGATGATTTTAGGAGTAACCGACACGATTTGTTTAACGTGGACTGGAGTTTTTGACGGGAACGCAAAAAAACCACGTCGCTGCTACGTATTCATTCCAAATCAAGTAAATTTTTCAAAAATAAACAACCGGCTTCAAATTAATATGGGACTACCTCGGAAGTATACCATTCCAAATTTAAAAAAAAAAACAAAATCGATCCACAACTGACTGAGAAATCTTTGAACAAAAAAAACATACCGTTGAACATAGAACCACCTCCTTTTTTGAAGGCGGTTAAAAATGGTGGTGTTTTATTCATTAAGTGAATTATTAGACATTTAGATTCCTATTGTTTTCAAAACTCCATAAAGTTTATAGAACAGTCACCACAACTATACTAGGGCATGACTTGGACTTGACTTTGACCGACTTTGTATGAGTGACTGTGACCTGTTACTTGACACAGGCAGAATGCACAAGAAATGATGCCAAAAATGAAGAAGAAATAAAAGTGTTTTCTTAATAATGGTTAAAAAAAAGGTCCAATCCAATCGACATTGACCTCCTCCAACATTGAAAGAGACCTTAAGAAAGTCCATTTGACAAACCCGGTAACCCAAAATCGCATCACTTGACGTAAAAGAGGGAGACCCAACCCAAACCCGCATCCCACATCTTTGCGCAAACACGAATTAAAAAACCGATTTTAATACTATCATCATCATCATGCAGCCCGGAGACGTCCACTGCTGAAAGAAAGCCACCCCCTTAATACTAACATACATTAAAATCAAGAATATTGAATATGGACCTGGGTATGCCTTAAAACTTTATCCATAACCACCGGAGGACGAGCAGCAGCGTCCTCTAGGTAAACTGTGGTTAGCATTCTGCGATCCCCATGCCGCCTGCCAAGCGTGGGGATTATGTCAACCTCTCCTTATTAAGCGGAGGCCTAAGCTTCGTCCAGCAGAGGACGTCTTTGGCTGTTGACGATACCGAAGACATTTATTAGGTGTTTTTTTGTGTCATGGAGTTACGAGACTGGCGATACGTTCGCCTGGTGGCCGGGTGGTAAATGTTTTATATACTAGATATTTAAAACACCAAGCAGTCCAGCTACAACAAGTAGCACCCGTTCAGAAGCTTTGAAACATATTTCAAACATATTTCAATTTGACTGCCATATAGCTCAGCGGTAGCGTGTCTGCCTTCAGAGCTGTAGGGCGTGGGTTCGATCCCCACCAAGGGCAAACATTTATGTGACGAACATAATTGTTTGTTCTGTGTCTGGGTGTAGTATGTATTATAAGTATATATTTACAAAAAAAAATGTATATAAGTATTCTATCAGCTATCTAGTTTCCATATTACAAGCTTTGCTTAGTTTGGGGCTAGATGGCGCTGTGTGAGAAATGTCCTGCGATATTTATTTATTTATTTATTTTTTCGATCACATGAACAGCCGGAAGACGTCCAATGCTGCGTCCTCTCCCTTAAAGAGAGGTGTTGCCATAATCCCCAGGCTTGGCAGGAGGCTTGGGGATCGCAGAATGGTTACCACCGTTAACTGAGAGGACGCTGCTGCCCGTCCTCCGGTGGTTCTGGATGCAGTTTTAGGACATACCCAGGTTTTTCGATCAATTTGGTTAAAAATATCCCCGTGCAAAGCACCAAATAACTGGCAATTTATTCTATAAACATCACTAGCAGATTCACCCACTATCAATGGGAACCGCTTATTTTTCCGGGATAAAATAAATGTATTATGTATTAATCACTGAATTAATCCAGGGTAAAAGCTTTTTCCTTTGGACCTGGGTATGCCCTTAAACTGCAACCAGACCCACCGGAGGACGGGCAGCAGCGTCCTCTTTGTTAACGGTGGTGACCATTCTGCGATCCCCATGCCGCCTGCCAAGCGTGGGGATTATGGCAACACCCCTCTATAAAGGGGGAGGCCTTCGTCCAGTAGTGGAAGTTTTATGGCTGACGACGACGATGAAAAGCTTTTTCTATACTCATTTATGTATTGAGCTGTTACAGTACAAACAATGTAAACAAACACACTCGCGCACGTACTTACAAACTTTCGCGGTTTTTTAAGATTATTGTGATGGGAAGTGTATTAATTAACTCGGCACCTTTTCGGACTATACTTACTGCTATTAGTCTACTATTTCGTCAGATACCAACTTCATACCATCAACGCAACTTGCCAAGAACACAAAACATATTCATTTATTTTGTGCACTAGTATTTAATTTATTTAATCCTTTGTATGTATGTTTCTTTGGTGTGAGCAATAAAGAGTTAATCTATCTATCTATCTATCTATCTATCTATCTATCTATCTATCTATCTATCTATCTATCTATCTATCTATCTATCTATCTATCTATCTATCTATCTATCTATCTATCTATCTATCTATCTATCTATCTATCTATCTATCTATCTATCTATCTATCTATCTATCTATCTATCTATCTATCTATCTATCTATCTATCTATCTATCTATCTATCTACATTACTAAATGCTGGATTACAAAGTCGAATCGTCTAGTATAAAAACATCTTATAGCCAGTATTATGTATACCATCAATGAAGCTAAAGTGTTTATATGGATATCGCATAGCCTTCGGCTGGGTTCTTTTTGCCTATGTTTTCAATGAAGTGGATATTGGCTAAACGAGATACGTTAGGCCAACGTCGGGGTATTGTGTTTTGGTTAGGACTAATATGCTGTGTAAGCTACGAAGGGTTAACAAGTAGGGTCAGTGGTTTGTGGCTGCCCGCTTTTTAGGTACTGAATTTTTAGGTATGTTTGGTACTTAAGAAAGAATTTGGGTAAAATATCCGAGTCTTTTTTTATTAACACTGTCTCTTAGATAAAAAATAATATTTTAGATAGGATAAAAGTGCTCTACATTATCGCATTATTAACACGCATGCACATAACCATAACAAAAAATCACATCTATAACTATAAAAGGCTTTGTCCTGACTGACTGACTGACTGACTGACATATAGACAACGTACAGCCCAAACCGCTAAACGTAGAGACTTGAAATTTGGAGGGTATGTTTTTGGAGAGGTGTAAACGCCCACTAAGAAAGGATCTTTCGAAAATCAACCCCGAAGGGGGTTAAATGGGGTGTTAAAGTTTGTATGAAACTTTTTATTCTCTGGTTCGATTGATACAAAACTTGGTATACATATTCTACTATAAAAATAAGAAGATACGGGTGCCACAGTTTTTTCAAAATCAGCTCCCGTTAGTATAAAAAAAAAACTAAGTTTTAGTGATAGTACGTTTGTTTCTCCTTAACTTTGTAACGGCTGTACATATAAATATGAAATTTGGTATAGGGATGGGGATAGATGTGGGGATGGGGGTGGGGGTGGGGGTGGCGATGATACTGGGAACGGAGACGGGACGGAGATAGGCATGTTAATATTAAGATTACAATTGGTATCGGGATGGGGATGGGGATGGGGTGGGGATGGGGTGGGGATGGGGTGGGGAAGGGATGGGGATGGGGTGGGGATGGGGATGGGGTGGGGATGGGTAAGGATGGGGTGGGGATTTGGTGGGGACAGGTGGGGATGGGATGTGGATGAGGCTGGGAACGGGGATGGGCGTGTCCATATTAAGATGAAAGTTGAAATCGGGATGGAGGTGGGGATGGGATGGGGTGAGGATGGGGTTCGGGATGGGGATGAGGGAGGGAACGGGGATGGGGACGGGGATGGGCGTGTTCATATTAAAATGATATTTGGTATCGGGATGGGGATGGGGAAGGGGCCGCTTATAGGGATGAGGCTGGGAATGGGGACGGGGATGGGCGTATTTATTGGTCGGCTGAACAGATGGAGCTGCATTTTTGGATAGGTAGTTATAGCATAAGGTTCGGAAACGGACATACACAATTTTTTTGTAGGTCCACGCAGACGACTGTTTGACGGACATAATTATTATAGATACTGTACAGCGTAAGCTGCTAAATTAATTTTTAATCTATAACTATAAAAGGCTTTGGCCTGACTGACTGACTGACTGACATATAGACAACGTACAGCTCAAACCGCTAAACGTAGAGACTTGAAATTTGGAGGGTATGTTTTTGGAGAGGTGTAAACGCCCACTAAGAAAGAATTTTTCGAAAATCAACCCCGAAGGGGGTTTAATGGGGTGTTAAAGTATGTATGAAACTTTTTATTCTCTGGTTCGATTGATACAAAACTTGGTATACATATTCCACCATAAAAATAAAAAGATACGGGTGTCACAGTTTTTTCAAAATCAGCTCCCGTTTGTATAAAAAAAAAAACTAAGTTTTAGTGATAGTACGTTTGTTTCTCCTTAACTTTGTAACGGCTGTACATATTAAAATGAAATTTGGTATAGGGATGGGGATAGATGTGGGGATGGGGGTGGGGGTGGGGGTGGCGATGATACTGGGAACGGAGACGGGACGGAGATAGGCATGTTAATATTAAGATTACAATTGGTATCGGGATGGGGATGGGGATGGGGTGGGGATGGGTAAGGATGGGGTGGGGATTTGGTGGGGACAGGTGGGGATGGGATGTGGATGAGGCTGGGAACGGGGATGGGCGTGTCCATATTAAGATGAAAGTTGAAATCGGGATGGGGTGGGGATGGGATGGGGTGAGGATGGGGTTCGGGATGGGGATGAGGGAGGGAACGGGGATGGGGACGGGGATGGGCGTGTTCATATTAAAATGACATTTGGTATCGGGATGGGGATGGGGAAGGGGCCGCTTATAGGGATGAGGCTGGGAATGGGGACGGCGATGGGCGTATTTATTGGTCGGCTGAACAGATGGAGCTGCATTTTTGGATAGGTAGTTATAGCATAAGGTTCGGAAACGGACATAGGCAATTTTTTTGTAGGTCCACGCAGATGACTGTTTGACGGACATAATTATTATAGATACTGTACAGCCTAAGCTGCTAAATTAATTTTTAATATAATTTGGTCATCCTCAAGCAAACTTAAAGACTTGCAAGCGGCTTGGAAAAAATGCAATAATATACGTATTTTAGTGATTCAATTGAGTTGGGCCCCGATTTAACCGAATTCCAGTATTCAACATTACTACGCGGGCAAAGCCGCGGGCAAAAGCTAGTTTAAAATAAAATAAATATTATGTGCATTTGTGTGCTAAGTAGCACGCAGCTGCACGCGGGTCGGGCTCTGTTTTCACTCTTTGAAAAAGGTCACCGGATGCGATCGAAACTATAGTCGGAGTATCCGATTTAATTAAACGTGAGTATTCCCGTATAAATAAAACAAAAATATGGGCATTTGACTTCCTTTTATAGCTTAGTTGGTAGTAGATCTACCTAGATTGCTAGCTGTAGGGGTAGGGCATGGGTTTGATTCTCACCTGAGACAAACATGTGACGAACATAGATGTTTGCCCTGTGTCTGAGAGTTTGAGTGTTGTATGTATATTTACAAAAAAATATATAAATATTAATTATCTGGATAGCATAGTACCTACAAGATTTGCTTAGGTAGAGGCAAGAAATTTCCACCAATATTTATTTAGTTTGGGTCCAGTAATAAAACGAATATTACACGCTGTAAAATCATGTCTTAAGAAATATGGTAAAATTACATGCTTCGTATTAATTCAAGAGTAAAAATTTCTCTCTTTTTAATCGTCTTTTTGTAAGTAAGTAACTTTTTGCTGAACCTAATTTAATAAAACTTTGACAATACATTAAATAGTACGGTGACGATGATGTGAAAAAGGAAGACAGAACACAGATAATTAAATTACTATTTATTGTACAAAACAAATATTACATAGGTACATAATAAAGAGCTACTTTGCGCGATAAAATCCGGAACAAGGATATTCGCCAAAGAACCAAAGTTACCGACATAGCTCGCAAGGTTTGCAAGTTGAAGTGGCGCAGGGCAGGCCACATCGCTCAAAGAACTGACCACCGATGGGGAAGAAAGGTTCTTGAGTGGCGACCGCGAACCAGAAGAAGCAGCGTAGGAAGGCCTCCCACTAGGTGGACCAACGACATTGTAAAAGTCGCGGGCAACCGGTGGATGCAAATGGCAGGTTGTCGTACAGTGTGGCGGTCTAAGGGGGAGGCCTTCGTTCAGCAGTGGACGTCTCCGGGCTGATGATGATGACATAATAAAATAACTGCTTATAAACAAGTAGAGCTACTGGCAACCTTATCTTTAAAAGCGATCTCTTCCAAAATACTACTTTTTATTTCGAAAACGCTCATCAGTGGCAAAATGTCAAATGATCATGACATTTGTAAATAGTTTCAACGTTATCTATACAAGTTGCACAGTAAAACCCGACTTCTCCATTTTGCACTCCCTCGACCATAAACCGGCGACAATGTTTTATTATTAGTTTTTTTATTGAAGAAATATTTGCAATAAAATCCCGAGCAAATAGTGTGGACATTACGATGGTGGCTTTTAGTACGTATAAACTTTATGATTCCGAGCGATTCCTATTTATCTACGAACGCGATGAAAGCGACTCGGACTAGTACAGTTGGCGCAGTACGAAATAAATCGAGAACACGTCGTAACGGAATGAAAATCTCCAAAGTTACGTAACACAAGATAATTTTACGGTAAACGTAACACTTCGTGTAATGGCAAAGAAAGCTCGGTACACGAATCTAACTCGCAATTAGCTGATTAAATAATTCCGTTCCTATTTAATTTTCTTCTTGTCCTTAGCCATGACAATGCATTTAATATTCTGTTCTGTCGATATTCTTATTTGCTGGTCAAATCATATTAAGATAGGTTGGTAGACAGATACATGAATGTTTTATAACGTTTATAGTATATAGACAAGGAAAGGAAGGATAATGGAAGCGACAGTGATAATGGAATGGACGGGCCCAGCGCTTGCAAATCGTTCAATATTAACAAGTCAACACAATCAAGCATACCTAATTATATTGTCTCTAGAGTTTCATCGGTCTGGATACAATCCTTTTGTTTTTTGTTGAGTAGTAGGCTAAGTAGTCTTTGTAATTTGTTGTATTTAATAAAGGCTTATGCCTAAAAAAAACCTAAAATTATGCATATTACATTTGCCCAAAAATACAGATAACGAATCTAATTACTGCGTAACAAAAAGAGGACACATGTACATGTAATAGAAGCTTGTATTGTCTTATCGTGCGGCTCGCATGTCGCAAAGACAGAGAATGACTGACGCGAGAGGAGAGCCGGCGCTCAACATATAGTCTTCAAAATCCGTGCGTCTATTTCCCGTCCATTCATTTTATCATTGTCGCTGGGTAGAACATGTTTATAATTAGCCAGTTATTTAATCGCCAAGCAGTACTGTGCAAGCATTACTGTGTTCTGGTTTGAAGGGCAATGTTACCAGAGAAATAGTAATTTATGTAGAAATAGTAGTAGGTATGAAGAGATTTAACATCTAATGACTCAGGGTGACGAGCGCAGTACAGTGCGGCGCAGGATTGTAGTCGCGAGTTCACAATTCTGGCACTGCTACTGTTAGTGGCAGGTGAACGTCTTGCTCGTCTCGTCACTTGATTGTATATAAAATATATATAATGAAAAACAATTACCATAAATACCGTTTCAGTGCTATTATGCGCAGCTAAAATTCTGTTTACGTAATAATCCGATCCTGGGATCCGTGGAGACAAACCTGAACTGATCTGTAGAAAAACTAAACTTCTAGGCAATTTTAAGCATTACGCTATAAATACTTTCTCGTTGCAATTTTGTACTACATCCACAGCTTGCTTGCCTTCCAATGGATTATGATAATGGAATCGGAGAATAAAATTTAATGTTTTAAGCCGACAAAGTTCTCGACATGCGATGGGAGAGGATCGAGGATTAAATAAAGTATACTCTTATTGGTTCAATTCTCGATAAGTTCGATGCATGCTATTTGAAGGATTTTTTATTATTCGATAGGATTTTGTATTTATATATATTTTAAGCTTAGTATCTACTAATCTTCTGGCAGACCGCTCGAATTGAAATGGCAAAGTCGTGGGTTCAAATTCAGGCCCGTACCAATGAACTCTTTTGTTTTTCGGTGAAGAAGAAAACCGTAAGGAACCGGTGTAAGTGCAGAGAGAGATGTAAATCCACCAACCAGCAGCTGAGCTAAACTGATCTTCCTTCTCCCTTCCAGAGTAGACCTTTGTCCAGCCGTCAGTGGACTATTTTAATAGGTTTTTTTTATTGCTGTCGAGTGACGAGACGAGCGAGACGTTCGCCCACCTCTAACAGTAGCAGTGCCAGAATTGTAAACTTGCGAATACAATCCTGAGCCGCACTGTACGGTACTCGTCACTCTGAGATATAAGATGTTAAATCTCATCATACCCACTAAAATATCTGGTAACATTGCCCTTCAAACCGAAACACTAATGCATGAAAACTATACTTACTGCTTGGCGGTTGAATTTACTTCCCCAGGTGGACTCTGCATTAGAGTCCTACTATTACAAAATGTTGATTACGCAATAGATTTTATAGACGATTTGATGTACAGCCTGCTCTAATACGAGTATTATGCAACAGGAAAATCAGAATATTAGCAGTAAATAAAAAATACTAATACGCTCGTAATATCTCTCTTTATCTCCATGGGATTCAAACTGATTTTGCAAATGAATCCTATTACTATACTTAGAAACTAAAGTTTCATTAGTAAAATGATACAAAATCCAATTTAATTTTTATTGTTGCCGTTATCCACCAGTTTAGTTTAAATAATCCTATTGAGCGAGCTAAGCAGTAAATCAATACAGAGAACGAACATTTACCACACCTCCTGCAGTTGCAATTTAACTATGCAACGAACTGTACAGTAGTCGTCGAGATATATGGCACCCTGAATGTTTGCGCCGATCGCATTTCTCAGAAGTTTAGTATAGAGCTTATAAATTATAATACATACATAATACTAAAAATAATAAAATACTATACTAGATAAAACATAGAATTTTAACGCCAAGATGACTCTTGTTGTTACATTGTATTTTTTTTAAAACATATTATGTTTAATTATTATTGTAGTGGTAGGACTCTACAACAGAGTCCGCCTGGGAAAGTACCACACCTTTGCCAGTTATTCAACCGCCAAGCAGTAGTGTGCAAGCAATACTGTGTTCCGGTTTGAACGGCTAAGTTACCAGATAAATTAATGGGTATGAAGAGATTTAACATCTAATATCTCAGGGTGACGAGCGCAGTGCAGTGCGGCGCAGGATTGTGTTTTCGCAAGTTCACAATTCTGGCACTGCTAGTGTTAGTGGCAGACGTGACGCTTGCCACCAGGCAAACGTCTTGATCGTCTCGTCACTTGAATGTATATTTAAAAAAAAGTTAATTATTGTGATTAAACCGGGATGTCGCTATAATAAAATGGTTATAAAAGTTTTCGATTTCTGCTTCAGTGTAGGTAAACGTGATATAATTTCCATAACTTAGAGTTTTGAAAACAAAAGGTCAAAAATAAATATTCTCTTATCATTTGTCCCCTGTATTAAAGCTACTTGTTTTGTATGCTAATGACGACAGAAACATTCAACGCAAGATTATGTAGGGCTACAACATGCTACGGAACGCCACATCGGCGTTACGTAGCACCCGCTACGACGTTTGACGTCACCGGAAGTGCTACGTAACAACTTTGAATATGATAATTTTACGTCTGAGAATTTATTCGCCAAAATATTTTTTCAGAATATATTGTTGTCGGTTGTATTAGTATTCAAGCTATTCGCGTAAATTATTTGACTATTGCAGCATTTTGTTTTATGATTTTCTGTAAAAATATGCAAAAATAGCTTATTGGTACATATTGAGTTTTAGTTTGCTTGTAGATTAATTTATTGTTCTATTTTAAGTGTTATAATGGGAGGTTTTCTGACAGCTGTCAAAAAGTAGTTCTACAGCCAAAGGATAGATAGCGCTGGCGAGATATGGCCCACTTTTATCGCATTTTTCTAGTGAAAAAGCAGTTCAGTCACCTTCGCTGCTTCACTTTACAGTTCGCAATCGTTGGTGAATTGAAAGAAAGAAAGAAAGAAAAATGATTTGCATGTTTTTTTTTTTTTTGAAATTGCTTTTCCAAGTTTTCATGTATAGTTTTGTTGAAATTCTGATAAATTGTTATTGTTACGTTACGTTGTTGTTTTTATTTTTTGTTTTATTTATACGGGAATACTCACGTTTAATTAAATCGGATACTCCGACTATAGTTTCGATCACATCCGGTGACCTTTTTCAAAGAGTGAAAACAGAGCCCGACGCGCGTGCAGCTGCGTCCTGCTTAGCACTCCTGCTTGCTTTGCTTGTTGATAGTAATTTTTATTTTTATTGATAGTAATTAATTAATTAATTGGCAAGGCGCGCTTACTAATTTGCGTGGAATAAGGAAAGCTTAAGAAATACTATGGGCAAGTACTTTGTTATTCAAACAATAACCACAAAAAACGCATGACAGATCTGATATAAATGAAATAAGGTTACTTTTTATTTTTAGACTATTTTTATTTGGTTAATTCGTTCAAAATCTGCAGAACCACTGACAATATAGTGAAACTGTTCAGGGCCATGTCTCTTCATTGCTATCGAGCAGGTGTAATGAACTAATTTTTTTTTAAATTTGGCTGTCAGAAAATCGCCCATTGGTGGAACTATGTTACTGTGTTGAGGTGTTAATCACTGGGGTTTTACATTTTAAATCTAACACTCATCACTTTTACTGAACGCGACTTGAGATGGTGATGACCGAAATACGTTCGAAGCCAGCACTGTCACAAGAATTCTTGAGCCTGTTGTGCATATGATGGCCTCGAAAGGTGATCAAACGATATTTCAACGCTGGCCTGGTACGCGTATGCGGATTCATACGTGCCATTGAATTTCTTATTTTTTTTACAATGGATTGACGAGATGAGCGTTTCGATCGCCTGATGGTAAGCATCACGCATGCTGATAATAGTAGCTGTGACAGAATAGTAACCTTGCGAACGAAATTCTGCGCCGCACTGCATTACGCCCGTCACCTTGTGATATTAGATGTCAAATCTGTTTATGACAAGTAACTTTTCATGGTAGCATTGCCCTCCGTAATTCTTGCACACTACAGCTTGGTGGAATAACTGGCAAAGGTGTGGTACTTCCCCAAGCGGACTCTTGCAATAGAGTTCTACCATAAGCATTGCTTGGGATCTTTTTCTTCACCGAAAAGCTATTATGTATGTATTTTTAAATCCTTACGTAAATTCTAAAGAACTCATATGTACGGCCCCCGTATCGAACTCACACCCCACGATTGTAAGGTGCACATCTACGAGTATGTAACGACAATACAACCCTTCACACATATTTCAGGCTTTCAAAGTTTCTTTACATTATAAGAAAAATTTAATGTTTTAAAACATTGTTTGAAACACTGTCCAAACACAGCCATCTTTATAAAATATCTCTAGACAGATAAATGTTTCATTTTTCTGTAAATAATAATGTTTTTCTACCTAAAGTGTTACAGAAGCCACTCTGCAATTTTTAATTGGAGAGGGCCAAATGATTATTCATGGACACGTCTGTCCGTTTCTCTGTTAACTCGAGAGGGTAGAAGCACCCTCTTTTAGCGTGTTTTTAAACAAAACACAGGTAGAAGGCGGTCGTTTCTGATATAATGGTCGAATAAAGGGAGGTGAGGTGGAAAAAGCGGTCGTAATCTTCGTTTATAGAAAGCTTATTACTGGTAACATCGGGGGATCTTTCTTCATAGCAATTTTGTGAACTGACTTAGCCACGTAGTTTTAGTGAAATTTTCTCGCTTCTTACTTGGATAGAAACTTAGGTATTGATACTGGATTACCTGTATTAAACCTTTTATTATGAAAACTTTTGACACATTTTTGTCACTTTTGTTTTTGTTTTGTTTTTTCCGGCGCAGCACTACACTCTACCCGCCCCCACCCCCGCCCCCGTAGAGCAACCGCTGTCATCGCGCACGCGACGCGCAGCGGTCCGCAGTGCTAAACAGGACGCAGCTCCACGCGTGTCAGGCTCTGTTTTCACTCTTTGAAAAAGGTCACCGGATGTGATTGAAACTATAATCAGAGTACCCGATTTACCGTATAAATAAAACAAAATGTATTAGACCTATAAAATTGATAGAATTACTTAGACGAAAGTTCATGAATCTTAGACTAAAGATGATCTTTCTCTACGAGGTGGACATTTTAATTCATGGCACCATCTAGTCTGAAAATAAGTAATGCTTGTACTATGGGATAGTACTGACATAATACTTATTATACAATGTGTAATAAAAAGGTTCAACAATACGGAAGGGTATATATGTATGCACTCATCATTATGAACAACTTTTACTATAGGGCCAACCCGGAAAACGCGGGGAAAAAAACAGCTGGTCCATACAAAAAGTTCATTGACCTTGGACAAAGTGCGTAAGACCCACCGCTTGCAAAACGCCAACATCAACATCTCAAAAATGTTTTTTTTTATTATTTGGGAATTATCATCATCATCATAATGAGCCCGGAGACGTCCACTGCTGAATGGAGGCCTCCCCTTAGACAGCCGCCCTTTACAACACACCCTGCCATTTGCAACCATCGGCCACCACCACCACAAAAAGCCCGTATAAATAAACCAAAAATGTGTCAAAACCACGTCAGTTTTCTCAAAAATGGTGGCATAATATATCCCATCTATAGCCTATACGGTGGTGAGCATTTTGCGATACCTAAGCCGCCTGCCAAGCGTTAGGATTATGGCAACCCCTCCCTATTAATGGGGAGGCCTTCATCCAACAGTGGATGGTTTCCGGCTGATGATGAATAAAGCATTATATTTTTACGAGACAAAGATGTTGTTTCATCTTTGATCGCAGTTCAAAATACAGCCCAAAATAATGCAAAAAATGTTTTGCAACCCAGCACTTTTCCAGAGTTGAAACTTTTCCTTTTTCCACAATAATCCATGACAGGTACTTTTTGAAAGAGGCTTTCATCGAACTCTTGCTTTGTAATCAGTGTTCAACTCATGGACAAATCCAGGCCTTCTATCCGGGCATACTAAAAAATTAGGAATTGAAAGGTACTTTTTATTTCATGGCAAGGTTTGTGTATCGATCAGGCAAACAAAGATAAATTATACAGTAGTACGATTAAACTTACCAAAACCAAAGAACCAAAGTTACCGACATAGCTCGCAAATGTTTGCAAGTTGAAGTGGCAATGGGCAGGCCACATCTCTCAAAGAACTGACCACCGATAGGGAAGAAAGGTTCTTGAGTGGCGACCGCGAACCGGAAGACGCAGCATAGGAAGGCCTCCCACTAGGTGGACCGACGACATTGTAGAAGTCCCGGGCAACCGGTGGATGCAAATGGCAGGTTGTCGTACAATGTAGCGGTCTAAGGGTGAGGCCTTCGTTCAGTAGTGGACGTCTCCGGGCTGATGATGATGATGATGATGATTAAACTTATGCGTCTCGGTAATTAAATTAAAAAAAACGGTGGATTTTATTTCACACAGCGCTACCAGCCCCATTCTAAGCAAAGCTTGTAAAATAGAAACCAGATAGCTGATAGAATTCTTACATATACATATATATATATATATATTTTGTAAAAACACATGCCTAAATATAAATAAATACAATATAAAATATTAAAATAATTATATACTAAACCCAGACACAGAACAATCATCTATGTTCGTCACATAAATGGGTAACCCTGGTTAATTATGATTCATGCCATTTTCGTCCCGAGAAAGTTCGTCGCCCATTAAAAAAGCTACTTGCGTCTCACTTTGTATGCCGTGTTCGGCCCAATAAATATTTTAATTTATAAATTCCCACTTCATCCCACTTTTCAGCTCCACATTCGGCCCAAGTTTTTTTTCTATAGATAAATATAATTATGATTATTTCAGTACAGTTGACGCGACAAGTTTCTTCACTGATACCTATCTGTTCTCTCGATACACGAAAATTTTCGAATCGTATTATCGTAGTACTGTACTGTGCTTTATTGAGTACATCCTGTGGTTTATAAATTTCAAAAATAATTAAATTCCAACAAAGTCTCAAAATCATCATCATCAGCCATAGGACATCCACTGCTGAACGAAGGCCTCCCCCTTTGACCGCCACACTGTACGTAGCAGGATGCCGATTCGTGGTCGCTATTTAAGAACCTTTTATCCCCATCGTTATCGGTCCTCGAGCGATGTGGCCTGCTCATTGCCACTTCAACTTGCAAACCCTGAAAACTATGTTAGTGACTTTGGTTCTTTAGCGAATATCCTCGTTCCAGATTTTATCGCGCTAAGAAACTCCGAGTATAGCCTGTTCCTTGTTCCTGTTTTTTATAAGTGTCAAAAATAATTCATAAGTTTCAAAATCATAATAATTCAATGAATATCTGAATTCTGTTGAAAGAAAATAAAAAACTTTTTCATATTTAGGACAATTACCTAGAACACGTAAGACACATAGAACGTGTGTGTGTGTAATAGAAAATATTAGAATACACGCGTATGCATGAGAAGAGCGTAGATGTACAGATGACGCAGAAAGATCGTGAAAAGAAACGTCCTGTACCGACCCCACCTAGATGAGCAAAAACGTGACGACTACCTACTTGAAAGTACTTTAGCTCCAAAAGAAACCAAACTATTTTTAAAGCCCCCTTTGCCCCCTGTACTTGAATACACCCACGTCCGAAATACTTATGTATCCGTGAGCCGATGCTACTTTTCATTCTCGTCTCGATACAAAGCGTCTTAGTACAAACAGAGTACAAAGGGGAAACAAGACTGTTAAAAATCTTTGATACCTCGATAAGTACTGATCGGATCTTAATTTTATTATCACGTTGTTGATTGTGCAATAATTGTATCTTCGCTTAGTCGATTTGGTATTTTTTGACTCAGCCTATCCTGATTCTGTAGTTAACCTATGTATTACACAATGTACTTTTACAGCCTTACCTAAAATAATCTGGATTCTCTTAGTCACTGCTTAAACTTGTTCTTGCATGTTACACTTCACGTCAGAGAGAAGATGGCAGAGCATCTTAAGCAGTGATTAACGGTTGAGAAGTTTTTTTAAGTAAGACTGTTAATGTTATTGTTTTTATGACTGTACCATGTGTCAAAGAAGACAATTTGACCACAAGGCTCATTTTTCTAGATGGACAAATCAGTTAAACTATCCAGTTTGACCAAGAGGAGGATCCCGTTGCTACCTCGCCACAAAAGGTAATTTAATACGGCATCGACCTATATTTATTCTAAGTCTCACGACAGTTCTTTTTCTGCACAAACTCAAATAGGTATTAACTTAAATAGGTTGATATGCATTATGTTTGAAGTATTATCTATACTTACTATAATAAAATACTTAAAACTTTATAAAGTATTACTTAACTTACTTACTTAAAGAATAAAAGTATTAAGTATTGTATTATTAGTTTTATTTATTTATCCAAATGTATTATGTATTTTATTTACATATGTACAAAACTTAAAATTAATATTTAAACTATATACTAAAAACTACTTATTTACAATAAAATATATATATAACAATTTTTTTTAAAACCTAGTACCTATAAAACAAAAACGCCGTCTAGATCGCCACCATGCGGTATTGTATTATAGTATAGATAATACTTTAAGCTTATGCATGTCAACCTTTTTAATAGTCCACTGCTGAACTTAGACTTAGACGAAGAGCGATTGCGTCATATCCATCACGCTGGCCCGGTTGCGGGTTGGTGGATTCATACGCCATTGAAATTCTTCTCAGGCAGTATGCATGTTTCCTAACGATGTTTCCCTTCACCGAAAATGCATTGGTATTAAAATTTGTTAATAAACTCCAAAGAGCTATTTCGTACGAGCCTGGGTTTGAACTTGCGACCTCACGGTTTCAAGCCACTGGTCTTCCGATTAGACCACGCCAAAATAAATAATAATTTGTTTACTGTTGTTACTTCGAAGCTTCGCTTAGCTTCAACAGTTTTAAATAATTTGAAGAATACTCACAAAACTAGTTCTGAATCAAAATTGTTTGCCGCAATTTTCAACCTTACTTCTTAGAGCATTATATCGTGACGTTTCCGCACCTTGAATAGTAATTGAAACGTATCCAGAATAGAGTTCGTTCACTCCTTACAAATTAATTAGAATTTTACAATCTGTAAATCATTTATTGTAAAAGTCGCGGTGACAACTGGTGGGTTGTTATTAGATTCAACTTATTCTCTGCATAAACACTGTTTATGGCGAATGTTGTAAACGCCTGTAAAAGGTGATCGTATCAGATCCTTGTGTTATGTACCTAATTTAAGAATGTGTAATATGTTCACTGTTGGCTATCTCAATAAATAAATAAATAGTGGCAATGGGCTGTCCACGTCGCTCGAAGAACTGACAGCCGATGGGGAAGAAAGGTATTTGAGTGGCGACCGCGAACCGGAAGACGCAGCGTAGGAAGGCCTCTCACTAAGTGGACCGACGACATTGTAAAAGTCACGGACAACCGGTGGATGCAAATGGCGGTCTAAGGGGGAGGAGCAGTAGACGTCTCCGGGCTGAAGATGAATCCTTACAATAGATAATCCACTAGAAACTAGTAATAGGCAGTTAGCCAAACGTAAGCTCTTGAACAAGCAACTAGCGGAAACTCAAGAGCTATAGACGCTCCTTGATAAGCGGTTGCATCGTATTTTAAAGTAAAATCGATGGCAAAATATTCAAAGCGCTGGCGAAGCTGCTTCGACTTGCAAATGACGTTCTGCTGTGTTGTGCTGCCTAAGATACAGGTTACTGTTTGAAAGTTCTGGAACTAAGTAGGCTCTACCTAGGAAACACGAAACGTGCGCTGGGTGAAAAGTTCTCTTATGCGAGTATTATTAAAATGTTTTACTTATCATTCTATTTTGGACTTTATCAGCACAATGCTGAACAGTTTTCCTTACTGTTATATCTTTAGGCGAACTACTATTATAGTTATATACCGGGTGTTAGTTTGAGCACCGTTATCCTTCTAGGATATCATTTACTCATCATTATGAACAACTTTTACATTGTCCAAGATCGATGAACCTTTTTGTATGGAACAGCTGTTTTTTTTCGTGATTTCAGGGTTGGCCCCATAGTAAAAGTTGTTCATAATGATATCCTAGAAGGATAACGGTGTTCAATCTAACATCCTGTATATTGTTCCTGTGTTTCCTGTTGTGTTCCTGTATTAGTTCGCAGCTAACTGAGGCCTCGCGACCCCCAAATCTTCAAAGCCCCTTGATCAATTTGGCTCATATTCGAACTTCATATGTAATTGTATTTGCACAAACAAAATATGTGAGTGGCGTTACTTTGCGGAAGTCCATCTTGACCTAAATGTCTATTATTCCTAAAATTATACTATCATACTATTATTATTTTTTACTGACTTCAAAAAAAGGAGGATGTTGATCATGTTCGACTGTATGTATATTTTTTTATTTTTTTTTACTTCAATCATGTGACGAGACGAGCAAGACGTTTGCCTGATGGTAAGTGTCACATATGCCACTAACAGTATATCAGTGCCAGAATTGTGAGCTTGCGAACACAATCCTGCGCCGCACTGTACTGCGCTAGTCACCCTGAGATATTAGATGTGAAATCTCTTCATACCCAGTAATTTCTCTGGTAACATTGCCCTTCAAACCGGAACACAGTAATGCTTGCACACTACTGCTTGGCGGTTGAATAACTGGCAAAGGTGTGGTACTTCCCCAGGCGGACTCTGCAGTAGAGTCCTACCACTACAATAATATTTTTTTTTAATGTATGTTCACCGATTTATTCATCTATCGTAGACCGATTTTGAAAATTCTTTTTTTATTTGATGGGACCATATCAAGAGACCCTTCTTGAGGTGATCCCATATTAATTAGAAGTCACTTGATAATTTTTTTAAGTTAAGTACTTGCATAATTATGATATCGGTATTTATTATGATAATTTTGACCTACGTCAGCAAAAGTAAGGCAATATGGAATGCCTATAATAATAGTTGTAATTTGGATTAAATAAATAAGTAAGTCTTTTTTGACACTTCATCACACCACATACTGGCCGCTCTCTAATTATACCATCTGCTTAATTACATGTCCATATATAACCACAGATAATAGAATAGTATTGATAGTGATAGTACATAATATTCGTCATCACTGCTGAACAAAGGGAGGCCTTTGATCGCCACACTGTACGACAACCTGTCATTTGCATCCACCGGGTGCCCGCGTACACAGAGGGAGGCTTACGCCACCCGGTTCGAGGTCGCCACTCATGAACCTTTTTTCCCCATTTTGTTGTCGTTCTCGGAGTTTTGTAATTAATAAAAAAAGACATGTTTCACCATTTTTGTTTTATTTATACGGGAATACTCACGTTTAATTAAATCGGATACTCCGACTATAGTTTCGATCACATCCGGTGACCTTTTTCAAAGAGTGAAAACAGAGCCCGACGCGCGCGCAGCACAGCTGCGTGAGTATTCTCGTATAAATAAAACAAAAATGTGTCAAAACCACGTCAGTTTTTATGTTTCACCATATTACAATTATCACAAAACACAACCATTTTTAAACATTATCACGCGAATATTATGTTTTACAATGCAATAAAAATATTACAATGCAGCGACTTGATTTTTCCGTTTTCCTGCCAGAACTCTGTCTTTCGCTGGTTTTGTAGGTCTGAGTTTTCTCCGCTTTTTTTTATGTGTATCAGGGGCAAGGGTGGATCCAGGGGGGGTTGTGACACCCCCTGGGATGGATGTAGGTTGACTACCGCCTGACTGCTAACTAGACCTCGACTCGACTATATTACTCCCCCCTTGACTTAAGAGCTGGATCTGCCCTTAATCAGGGGCCTTATTTTTGAATTGTACGCAAAGTTGTGCTGCGAACGGGGAACGATATTGTTTGAAATGTTCAATATCGTTCGAAAGTCGGCTCCGCTCAAAAATAAGGCCCCAGTTTTGCAATTGGCGAATTGACAGAGAGTGGTTTTTTTTTAGGGTTGCTTACCTAAATCCCTCTGGGTAAACAACCCTTAAAAGGATGCCCATCTAACTGCACCTTGATATTATGCCGCCTGCCGGTTTTGTCTGTCTGTCCATCCGTCTATCCGATCTTTACTGATATATCTCGAGGATTGTAATAGGTAGCCGGTTGAAATGTTCATATAATAGTCGTTACTATCTCGGATTACCTAGACCTTGTGATGGTACCGAACATGGTGGATAAGGAGTTGCGATGAGCGACTTGCAGCCGCAGATCCAATTTTGCAGACGGAGTGTGTGACGTCATACTTATTTGCTCAGTTTGCTAACGTCCGCCACGCGTAACAGTCAAAGTTGCTTATGTACGATTTTTAATGTTTTTACCCAGTAACAGTAAAAATGAAATAAGTTGCTCTGTTTCTTTATGTAAAAATGACCGAGGGAAAATGCAGATGACATGATTGGCATCTAATTTCATTCGTAGTAATTTTATTTCTATATTTAGTGATCCGTTCTATAATATTTAAAAATGCGACATCTAGCGTGATAATAAGAAATTAAATGTTAATTCAGCTAGGTGTTAGTTCACTAGTTCGATTCTCAAAAACTTTTCCTGAAAACCGCTAGATGGCAGTACAATTTGCCACTTCTCCCGCGAACCTTCACAACTCCCCGCACAGTCACACGTCTTTCTAAGTAAAAATCCTTTGATCACATCTCTGCTTCTATTACTCTGTGGTACGGAACCTTCATTGTCCGAGTCTGACTCTGTGACTCGAACTTTACGGCTTTATTGGTCGAATACTTACGTAAATGTTTGATATGTTTTGCTAGCTATATAAACTACTAGCTTTTGCCCGCGGCTTTGCCCGCGTAGTAATGTTGAATACTGGAATTCGGTTAAATCGGGGCCCAACTCAATTGAATCACTAAAATACGTATATTATTGCATTTTTTCCAAGCCGCTTGCAAGTCTTTAAGTTTGCTTGAGGATGATCAAATTTAATATAAAAAATTATTTAGCAGCTTAGGCTGTACAGTATCTATAATAATTATGTCCGTCAAACAGTCGTCTGCGTGGACCTACAAAAAAATAGCCTATGTCCGTTTCCGAACCTTATGCTATAACTACCTATCCAAAAATGCAGCTCCATCTGTTCAGCCGACCAATAAATACGCCCATCCCCGTCCCCATTCCCAGCCTCATCCCTATAAGCGGCCCCTTCCCCATCCCCATCCCTATACCAAATGTAATTTTAATATGAACACGCCCATCCCCGTCCCCATCCCCGTTCCCTCCCTCATCCCCATCCCGAACCCCATCCTCACCCCATCCCATCCCCACCCCCATCCCGATTTCAACTTTCATCTTAATATGGACACGCCCATCCCCGTTCCCAGCCTCATCCACATCCACATCCCATCCCCACCTGTCCCCACCAAATCCCCACCCCATCCCCACCCCATCCCCATCCCGATACCAATTGTAATCTTAATATGAACATGCCTATCTCAGTCCCGTCTCCGTTCCCAGTATCATCGCCACCCCCACCCCCACCCCCATTCCCACATCTATCCCCATACCTATACCAAATTTCATTTGAATATGTACAGCCGTTCAAAGTTAAGGAGAAACAAACGTACTATCACTAAAACTTCGTTTTTTTTTTATACTAACGGGAGCTGATTTTGAAAAAACTGTGACACCCGTATCTTTTTATTTTTATAGTAGAATATGTATACCAAGTTTTGTATCAATCGAACCAGAGAATAAAAAGTTTCATACAAACTTTAACACCCCATTTAACCCCCTTCGGGGTTGATTTTCGAAAAATCCTTTCTTAGTGGGCGTTTACACCTCTCCAAAAACATACCCTCCAAATTTCAAGTCTCTACGTTTAGCGGTTTGGGCTGTACGTTGTCTATATGTCAGTCAGTCAGTCAGTCAGTCAGTCAGTCAGTCAGGACAAAGCCTTTTATAGTTATAGAAGATTAAAAAATAATTTAGCAGATTAGGCTGTACAGTATCTATAATAATTATGTCCGTCAAACAGTCGTCTGCGTGGACCTACAAAAAAATAGCCTATGTCCGTTTCCGAACCTTATGCTATAACTACCTATCCAAAAATGCAGCTCCATCTGTTCAGCCGACCAATAAATACGCCCATCCCCGTCCCCATTCCCAGCCTCATCCCTATAAGCGGCCCCTTCCCCATCCCCATCCCGATACCAAATGTAATTTTAATATGAACACGCCCATCCCCGTCACCATCTCCGTCACCATCCCCGTTCCCTCCCTCATCCCCATCCCTCACCCCATCCTCACCCCATCCCATCCCCACCCCCATCCCGATTTCAACTTTCATCTTAATATGGACACGCCCATCCCCGTTCCCAGCCTCATCCACATCCACATCCCATCCCCACCAAATCCCCAACCCATCCTTATCCCCACCCCATCCCCACCCCATCCCCATCCCCATCCCCATCCCCATCCCGATACCAATTGTAATCTTAATATTAACATGCCTATCTCCGTCCCGTCTCCGTTCCCAGTATCATCGCCACCCCCACCCCCACCCCCATCCCCACATCTATCCCCATCCCTATACCAAATTTCATTTGAATATGTACAGCCGTTACAAAGTTAAGGAGAAACAAACGTACTATCACTAAAACTTCGTTTTTTTTTATACTAACGGGAGCTGATTTTGAAAAAACTGTGACACCCGTATCTTCTTATTTTTATAGTAGAATATGTATACCAAGTTTTGTATCAATCGAACCAGAGAATAAAAAGTTTCATACAAACTTTAACACCCCATTTAACCCCCTTCGGGGTTGATTTTCGAAAAATCCTTTCTTAGTGGGCGTTTACACCTCTCCAAAAACATACCCTCCAAATTTCAAGTCTCTACGTTTAGCGGTTTGGGCTGTACGTTGTCTATATGTCAGTCAGTCAGTCAGTCAGTCAGTCAGTCAGGACAAAGCCTTTTATAGTTATAGATAGGGCAGCCTAACTAAATTTTGATCGTGTACACCTAGCTTGTATTATTCTCCTCAATTAAAATTTTAGGAGCGACTGAAGCAAGAGAAGAAAGTTCTTACGCCGTTATTTTCCCCAAATTTTCATCCAAATCTATTTTTTAATATTCCTCAAGAGTTCCAGGGACCTCAGCGGTAATTCAATGAAGGCGCTTTGTCGGCCTAATCAAATTCATTTGCGAAATGTCCAGTAGAAATTGCCTTCTAATTGAATATACCATAATTAGCAGGCAATTAGTTTCAGCGTAGCTTAAATTAAAATGCTTTTTTACTGATGCCAACTGAGATAAAACAATTTTATTATATTGATAGTATAATTTTAAAGTGAATTTCAACAGCATCATCATCATAATCAGCCCATAAACAGCCAACAACCAACCAACGCACGCCTACTAATATTATAAATTAGAGGTCGCATGCGACACCGTCCACGTACGGAAAAAATTCGTCCCGTTCTCAAATATCTTCCACACCGCTTGTTTATTTACTAATAAGTATTTTTCCTCCACTTTGAATCAACCCTAGAAAAAAAAATAGTATTTGTTTTAAAAAGTCAATCTAAAATACCAATAATACCATCACTATAAATAATAATAATAATAAATTAATTATTAATATCAATACAAAGTTTCACCCACCCCCATCATCATCACCCCCGTCAAAAAATATTGATGGTATACATTTTTTTGATTAACTATTTAAATACTAGCGTTCACCACTACAACTTCAAAAACAAAGAATTTGATTTTTTTATGTACAATTCCATCCCCCATTTTACCCTCTTCAGTCATCTTTGATAAAAATGATTGAAAACACCATAATATCCATACACCAATTTTTCATCACTATTTCATCACAACTTCAAAAACAAAGAACTTTCCATACTTACAACATTTCATTTCACTTTCATTTCCCCCAATTCACCCCCTGAAATCATCCCTGTAAAAAAATATTAAAACTTTGTTTTTATTTTAATTACGACTAAAAGTTCAAAAGCAAAGGACTTTCATACAAAAGTTTTCACTAATTTTTACCCCCATAGGGGTTGAATTTGAAAAATCTTATCTTAGTACACTACTACTACGTATCTACGAAAAATACACCCTCTAAATTTCAAGTTTGTACAACCAGCAGTTTAGGCTGTGCGTTATCTGTCAGTCAGTCAGTCAGTAAATCAGTCATTCAGTCTGACTGAATATAGTGATTCTTATAGTATTAGAAGATGCGAAAACTCTTTCACGCTGGAACGGCTGAACGAACGGATTTGGATGAAATTTGTTGTAAAGGTAGCTTATACCTTGAAATAAAACATACTTAGGCTTCTTTTTACCCCACCAATCGCAGCTAGTTAACATAATTTGGCTATGACATTCTAATCTTATTTTTAAATTTTATGTGCAATGTACGAGACAGGCGACGAGGGGTTTGCCTGGTGGTAAGCATCACGCCTGCCCATAACAGAAGCAGTGCTAGAATTGTGAACTTGCGTACATGCTGCAACTTTGCCACACTGGACTGCGCTCGTCACCCTGAGATTTATTAGTTCAAATCTCTTTAGCCCCAGTTATTTCTCTGGTTTATTACCTGGTAGGTATATGTGGTTTCTTACTCTATTTTATAATATCCAATATATATATATATATATATCTATTTTATATATATATATTTTTTTTTCTTTTTTTTTACTCTATTTTTTTTTTTTTTTTATCTATTTTTTTACCTGAAAGACTTTGTCCTGTCCATTTTTCAATAAGCCCACGGAACAAAACACTTTAAATTTACCGAATTTTCTTATTCCAGACTATAACAAAAAAAAAACAAAGTACCTTATCGGTCCAGGGTGTTTCAGTTTCAGATGATAAATATACTTGCCAATGAACAGGTTTTATTGTAAGTAGTGGTAATAGCATATTGTTATACCAATAACATTTACTAGAGATAAAACATTTTCATGTGAGCTGCCATCTCGTTCAACGTACAGTTACTACCTACCTTTGCATTACATTTTCATCACCTTCACTGATAATACTTAGAGATTTTTTCTTATGATAGTAACACAGAGAAAACCTTTTACAGCGACATCTGTGCAAACTTCCTATAAACAGTATGAGAGCTTCACGTTAAAGAAGGAAGCCAGGTTGCATGTTTTCCGAGCCTATACTTTCAGTGTTACTCATCCACCTATCGAGAGATGGCGCTTGCTGATTAGTTTTTGAGAAGTCATCTTGCGTAGAAGTATTTTTTAGGGAAATAAAAGGTTAGGTTGGAGGGATCTCTTGCATGCTTATTGAGTTCGTTCGCTCTACCGTCTAATAGCCATTCAAATTCAAATTCAAATTCAAATTCTTTATTCACAAGTTAAGTAACTTAACAGCTTATGCCAAAACGCCACTAACTAATAAAACATCTTATAATAATAAAATATAATAGGTACTATAGGTACCTATAAAATATGTACAATAAAATATACAAAAAGAAAAATCCTAAAAAAAAAAAAATTTTGCAAACAAAGTTAAAATGTAGCAACAACGACAACATTATAATTTTCAAAACGTTGCGTTTTCCTCGCTGTACTTCAAGGAACTCTTGATAAACACAGGCCATTTGTCGGCAAATATGTCGAGTTGTGGTTGTGAGGAGACAAGCGAACTTGGAACTTGCATCAATTTTTGATCTTATCAGTGCGGTGTATACAAGCTTAATGGCGGTGGGATTGGTAAAATCATGACAATTTCTTGTTACATATCCTAATCGCTTGAAGCACTCTGCCGCTAGGGTTTGCATATGTTCATGAAAGTTAAGTTTTGGGTCAAATATTATGCCAAGGTCTTTTATGGAACGGGTTCTGTCTATTTCTTCATTATTAAGAGTGTATTGAAAGGTTGTGGGATGGCTGGATGGAGTGAAGCTCATGGCATAGCACTTATTAATATTTAGAGGCAGTCTATTTTCACGGCTCCATTTGTATATTGCCGCTAGATCATTTTGCAGCGTATTGCAATCTTCTATTGATTTTATGTTTCGATATACCTTCAGATCTCGATATACCTTCAGAAAGCCATGTAATGCCATGTAATTTTATGTAGGTCTTTCAAATAAAAACGTGTAAATTAACTTCAATAAAAAAATCGTAGCGGAATATGGCTTTTATGATTATTCAATGAGGTACTTATTAGGTATTCAATATCAAATATCAAAATAATGTCAGCCATTTCCAAAATGTTGAATATGGTTTTTCTCAACAAGCTTTTAGTCTGTCAACCTTAACTTCATAATTCGGTTTTATTTGACTAGCGTGCAGGGCCGGACTTAGAGGTGCGAAGGCCCTGGGGCAACAAATGAGTCATCATCATCATCATCAGCCAGAAGTTGACCACTTTTGGATAAACGCCTGCCTTAATAGGGAGGGGTTGCTATATTGGTTACGCTTGGCTTTGGCAGTTAAATAATATTTAACTGCTTTAATATTTAAATTTAATGATTTTTCAATATTTTATTGCGAGACATCAAAATGTTATCAGTAAACTAACAAGGATTTATACCAAACTTGTTTTACAAATAATGTGGGGCCCCACTCTTGTGGAGGCCCCGGGCAGCGGCCCCTTTGCCCTCCCTTAAATCTTAAATCCTTAATCCTAGCGTGCTCCATCGTAAAATCATCATCATCATCATCAGCCCGGAGACGTCCACTGCTGAACGAAGGCCTACCCCTTAGACCGCCACGCTGTACGACAACCTGCCATTTGCATCCACCGGAAAAAAACACCCAAAACCAAATCATCTTTTTCCATCGCAAAATACATCTACGCAAAAGATCATTTCGGGAGAGATAGACTAATTTGGAACCAACTCAATCAAACTGCATATAAATATTCTTAAAGCTATGTTTATTTACTTTAGTGACTGTGAGAGTTTAATTTAAACTTAAAGCTGAATGTTATTTTGGTAAATAACTTTGTGTCTTTGTGTGATCTTAATATTTTGTCTTCGTTACATCTTTTATAGACGATCTAAGACACAAAATTTAATCCAAATAAATAATTAACTGACTTACAGATACTTTCTAAATTACAAGCAGCTTATAAAATAAGTAAACTTAAATTTAAAAAAGATACAAGTAAAATAACACAGGCTAATTTTTTATCTGCGCTATTTGTTTTAGAATCTTGAATAGTTGGGGAAGCTTTCTTTTCATCTTGAATACTCCGGTGTGCTTTCCCTTTCTCAGGTTTTGCTTCATCTGAGGCCATGTTTTCATATATTTTAGTTTCTTCGGGCTTTGGAGATACGGTTGCTAATCTTGTGGTAGTGAACGCTCCTTGACTCTGTAATTCATTGTTTTCTCTCTTGTTCTTTTCTGATTTGTCAATTTCGTTAGTATTCATATCTTTAGCCTCTAACTCTGTCATTGGATCGTGATTTTCAACTCCATTTGCTGGCGTAGTTTTAATAGTACTGGATACGATTACAGCAGCAGTGCTGTCTTTTTCTATACTACAATTCAGTAAGTCTCTAACATCTACATAAAACAGCGTGCCATTAAGTTGTGTATCGTCATAGTACTCATAATCACCCCCTTGTCCTTGCACTTCTTCTTCTTCTGCTTGCTGTGTGGTTTTCTCAGTTTCCTGTGCCTTGGTCCAAGATTCTCGTAACTTCTCGTCAGGCTTACATTTGAGGTTTTCAATGGTCGTCTTCAAATGCTTGTTTTGAGTCTTGTTCATAAGAGATGCGAACCAGTCCAAGCGGCAGTCACACGAGAAATTATTGTCTGAAAAAATAATGAAAGAAACTGTAATATTTAGAAGAAGATGAAGAAGAAAGAAGAAAAATAATGACAATAATATAATAATATTTTGTAACATCAGTACCAAAAAATAATAGTGATGAATTTTTGACAGATTCTTGAGTGATGTCACAAAAAAAGCCCCAACTCAGTTTAGTGAAAGGCTTAAAACAGTACAACAAATTTACACAAATTTAAGCTAATACTGACAGGAATTTACAAAACAAGTAAATAGGGAAAACATATAAGATCGTTGGGGAAAAGTATATTATGTTAAAAAATATTCTGAAAAATATTACATGATAATATTATGAAAACTGACGTAGATTTGTCACATTTAACGTGAGTATTTACAAATAGACAAATAAAAGTATTATAATCAAAAGACATTATGGTAATCTAATGGCGATTAGGCCATATCCACCAAGCTGGCCCAGTTTCAGGTTGGTAGATTCAAATACGCCATTGAATTTCTTTTCCGGGGGCATGCAGGTTCAATCAGGATTATTTTCGTCATCAAATAGCCAGTGGTACAAAAATTCGTACATAAACTTCATAGAGTTCATTGGGACTGGCCAGGACCTACGATCTCACGATTCAAAGTCTAGCGGTCTTCCTATAAGGCTACAATGGCTAATTAATAATATTTATAGGTATACTAGCTGCGCCCCGCAGTTACACCCGCGATTCTAGCAATAACAATTAGCCTATCTTTTATTCCAATGTATAGGCTACCTTTGTACCAAATTTCATCTAAATCCATTTAGTCGTTTCAGCGTGAAAGCGTAACAAACATCCATACTTCCATACATACAAACTTTCGCGTTTATAACATTAAGTAGGATTACAATTGTACAAATATACAAGTAGATCTAATTAATTATTTACCTTCAACATCCAAATTTCCGCTGGCTCCATAGAAATTGTTCAGAATAGGTTCAATCGCTGTACTCTTCAGTTCTTTGATCTTATTTGCTTTCAAGCTTAGTGATACAAGTGACAGTAAGCCTTCGAAAACTTTGTCACTATCTATATAAACAAGCTTGTTATGTGCCAGAGACAACGAGATCAATTTTCCCAGACCATTGAATGCTTTGTCGTCAAGCATCTGAATTTTATTTCCATCCAAATTTAAAGACTTCAAATTTTGAAGAGCGTGGAATGTATTGTCTCCAATCACTTCTAGGCTATTGCTGCTTAGATCCAACTTTTCCAAGTTCTTTAACCCCTCAAATACAGCGAAATTTAAACTGAACACCTTGTTTCTATCGATTTCCAGTTCTCTTAGATTTTCCAAGTGAAGGAAAGCTCTGTCATGTATCGTGTTTATTTGATTGTTGGTTAAATACAGCTTTTCTAATACCGGTAAATCTATGAATACGTTTCTGTTTATTTCTGCTATATTATTAGTATCCAAACTGATGACTTTCAAATCTTTGTGATGAATAAAAGAATAAGGGTCCAATGTGTTAATTTGGTTGTCACGTAACGTAATTTCTTCTGTTGAGCTTAGATTAGCAAATGCAAATGCTCCAACTGTGTTTATTGTACCATATTTTATGTCTAACCTCAGAAGATTGGTTGTTTCTTTTAACGCCTGAGTAGGAACGTAAAGTAGAGGGATTCCTCTGGTATTTGACAGGGTAATTCTTTCGATAGCGCCCAGGGTTTTGAAAGTACTCCAAGCGGGATCATCATCGAGGACATTCTGAACTGTCAAGAAGCAATCGGCGCTTTTGATGGCTGGTGGTTCTTTTTTGTCCTTGACGCAGTAACATTGAACCTTGTTGGTGTTGTTGAAGACTGTATCACAGAGATTTGAGGGGATGTCGCGTTTCTGGGCCAATGTTATGGCTTCAACGATGATAGAGGCAGTGAATGCTAGCGTCACGATTTTCCAGAAGGACATGGCTTGATTCTGAAACGAGAAAAAAACATTTTAGTTCAAATAGATAAATCCACAGCTTCGTAATATTTTGCTAACTACATTTTCAAGATATGTGTTCGATAGGTACAATTGGGTGGGTTATCTACAACTCGCGAGTGAGTTGATGTTTTCTAGGCGAGCGTACTTGCTTCGTTATCGTCATTAGTCTACCTTGGATGTAGGCCTCTTTCAATGCACGCCACTCATACAGATCTTTGGATTTTCGCTTGCAGTCAATGCCCACTGCCTCACGTACTCTTATATCGCCACTCCATGAAGTCTCAAATATTTTATACTTAAGTTACGTTTGACAGTACGTGGTCTCCATACTAGAACACGTCATCCCCAATTATTATAGGTCTGCGACATAGGTAATTGTGGCCGGCACGCTTAACTATGGTGACTTTAGTTCTCTGGCGAATTGCTTAGTTTGGATACGACCCTTTAGTGCAACGCCGAGCATAGCTTTTTCCGTACCTCCCTTCGTATCCTGATCATAAAAAAGTTATATCACTTTTAACTTAACATGACTAGCTGGATAAATTAAGGCTACACCGGTTATTGTAGAGATGTGGAATTTGGACCCAATATTCCTCAAATGACCTAAGTGTACAATAAGAACGGATTTTTCAAAACGGGACCTCTAAGGGGGTGAAATTGACCCCTAACTACGTATTGAAATAAAAATAAAATTGGAGTTACGTCGTTCAGAATCGGTTTGTATATTTGACATCAAAAATAAAGAAAGGCATGTCTGTGGTTTTTCGAAATTCATCCCCTAAGGTTGCTTTGTTGGGGATATAAGGTCAAAATGGTCAGTTTTTTTTCAGTGCCACGGCCCTGAAATTTTGTGAGTGTACTAAGTAAGTATAATTAAATAATGCATATTTTATGATTTTTTTAAATCATCCGTTAATTGGGGTTATTAGGGGGTTGAATTTAATTTTTCACCTACGATTATAAAACTTGGTAAACATGCTAAGGTAAAAAAACCATAAAAGCTATTTTCACGGTTTTCGGAAATTCATCCCCTAACGAGGCGAAAAGAGGTGTTCTAGTTTAAGATTTTGCCAAACGCTTCAGTGACGAAACTTCGTAATTCTAAAAGGTAGAATAATAAAAATCAGTATATTATACACAAGCATTTAAAAACAAAAAAGTGATATTCCATATTTTCGAAATTCGACCTTTAGATGGGTGAAATAATGTGTTAAAAAATTTATAACTTATACGCCATGGAAGATAAATTTTACTCAAATTTGGGAGCGGGCGATTTTTTTCCTCTAGTGAAATAATATAGACGACGCACAGTTTGGTATCCGTCCAGAACTATCAACAGATTTGGCCGTTTTAGTCTTAAACAAACTGCAAATTATTATCGGAATGAAACATCAGTTTATGTCTACTTTTTGGACCTGAATCGTGCATTTGATTTAGTGAATATTATAATATTCTCCGGAACAAACTTTCCACGACTCGGGTCCGACTGCAGTTATAAATATTTTTAAATATTGGTACGGAAACCAAACCAACGTGTAGTGAGATGGGGCGATACGACTTCCAATGAGTATAGACTCGACTGCGGTGTTCGCCAGGGGGGTCTAACTTCGCCAGACCTTTTTAATTTTTATGTAAATGACTTATCGAGGAGCTGCGAAGCACCAAAGTCGGATGCCACATTGGAGAAGTTTGTGTTAATAACCTCAATTACGCTGACGACATGGTGCTTCTCAGTCCCTCGATCAGGTCATTTACATAAAAATTAATGCAGAAATTACTGGCTGTATGTGAGCGGTATGCTTCTAAGCACGGACTTAAGTATAATGTAGCCTAAACGGAAATGCTAGGATTCCGTGCTGGTAAAGGTCCGGAGAGAGTGCCCGATGTATTTCTGCTGGATCTACCGGTAAAGGTTGAAAAAAACAGTTCAAGTATCTAGGTCATATCATGACTGAGGAAATGACAGACAACTTGGACATGGAGCGGGAGAGAAGGAACCTCTCCAGCAGATGTAACATGCTCGCGCGCAGATTTTAGAAATGTTCGGATGATGTTAAAGTGACTTTGTTCAAAGCCTACTGCATGTGTTTACATGCCTGCTTTGGGCAAAGTACACTAGAGCGTCATATAGTACCATAAGGGTGCAATATAATGACGCATTTCGCATCCTTATGAAGAAACCTAGATTTTGCAGCGCGTCGGCCATGTTCTCTGATGCACAGGGGGTCTAGACAAGAACCACTTTCTGTTAACGTTAACGCCAGCGGAAAGATAAAATCGTATGAAAATGACATTAGCTTGAGAAATGTCACGTGACTGCTAATGTAATTTTCATACAATTTTATCTTTCCGCAAGCGTTAACGCTAGCAGAAAGTGGTTCTTGTCTAGACCCCCTGGTTCCCGATTTCTTTGTAGTTATTCGATCTCGTATTGTGTCCTTTTGGGACAGGATACGGAGTTCGAATAACAGCATACTGCAGTGCCTGTCCAACAACCTGTTATGTCCAATTTATAGATTCTGGATATCTGTCCATCAGAGCGAAAACCGAAAATACCCTATTGACCTATTTAATTTAATTTTAAATAGCCGACTACTTTATTTATGTAAATTATATTAATTTTAATATTTTAACTTTGCTCTTATTATTATTTTATATTACTATGGGTTATGTGCCTAAAATAAACGTCTTTATCATTATTATAATAATAATATAACACAATAGTAAATACATCACAAATACAATTTATAATTTATTGAATGTATGACTGACTTTTAAACAAATACCTAAATGTATTGTAATCTAAAGAACACGTGTGAGTCATATCCGTTGACCATCCAACTTTAGAATTTTTCGAGTCGTGTGACTTCATCTGCTAATTAAATAAGTTTGTATGGTAGATATAGGTATAGGTACCTACCTACATTGCGACAAACTTTATAATAAACGTAGTTAATGGTGGAGCTCTGTAGTCTTATTTCTTCCCAAGTTTTTTTATAATTTTTGGCGTCCACTGGAATTGCATACTTTATCAAGATTATAATCTATCTTTCTAGATGCCAAGTTATGTAGTGATTTAAATGTAACAAAGGTAATCAATGACTGTGAACACAATACTCGTATATCTAGCACGTTTCTATGTACTTTTTAGTTGTTGGAGTGATATCCATTAAGGATTTTCTCTGGACAAAATGTGCTGATCTATCCGTCAAAGTGAGAACACAAGTTTGCCATATTCTAGAATAACATTTGGAGTGCCAATTTTAGTTTAGTTTTGTACTCAATTGTTATTATTATATCAATTTTATTAACAAAATATATTTTATTTTAGTGGAATTATATTGACTTGCCAAATAATTAGTTATTTACCATCAATAAAAATAACAATAACTATCAACAAAAAATAATAACAATAACGTAACGTAACAATAACAATTTATCAGAATTTCAACAAAATGATACAAGTAAACTTGAAAAGGCACTTCGCCAACGAACGCGAACTGTTAAAAGAAGCAGTGAAGGTGAGTGAACTGCTTTTTCACAAGAATAATGCGAAAAATAGTGGGCCATATCTCGCCAGCGCGGCCTATCCTTGGGCTGTAGAATTACGCTCTGACAGCTGTCAGAAAACTTCCCATCGCTAAAGCTGTATGAAACAAACACTCGGTACATCTATGGCAACATTGACCGATAATATGAAATCAGTTCATGAACTGACGGACAGTTATAAACTGTTTGTTTTTCTTTGATTGATCTTAGATGTAGCTGGGTCATTAAACTCGCTGACTTGTGTATTTCACTGACTACATCACGTACATTGTGGAATAGTGAACAAGAGTTGACGATACATGTCAGTGAACTTACCTTACCTATTAGCACAGATAATTTGTCGGTGTAAAACACCAACTACACTACTACTACACTACTGCTACTTTTTGTTCCGAAAATCGCAGGTAAAACTGCGGGGCGCAGCTGATATAGTTAAACAGAGGATTTTACACCAGCCACATGACAGCGGCACATCTAAAACTCTCCTAACTAAAACTACACCAATTTGCACTCAATTCGGCGAAGTCCAGCTGTCGTTCGGGTCGTTTTACATTTTTAGCCTTATCCAGTTAGATAAGAGTTATTAATGAGAAATATGTGAACAACATTAATTTGCGTTTTAAGGTTTTTTTTAAAAAATAATTTGTCCTTAACCTTTTAACCTTTTACCTACTATAGAATAATGAATGTGCTTGTGTAACTAGTAATAAAAACATTAAAACCCTATTAACACGATAACTGAGATAAGTATATCTCCTCTTTAGTTACCTAAACATAAAACAGAAGAATAAAAGAAAAGAAAGATGCATTCAAGAGAATACAAATCATTTCCATAACAAAACAACACAGATTATAACTATGATAATAAAAAAATAAAACACGTTGCATAATGACTCTATCAAAGTTTTAACAAACATAGAATGTAAGCCGATTTATCTCAGCATCTCATCAGTCACTGGCTACTTTGTTATCCAGTGCACGTGCACTAAATAGCCCAGATTATACCGAAAGCTAATCCCAAGGAAGACAAATCGCTCATTCAGTCCCCACTTCCGCTTTTTACTTCGTCCGAGATCGAGGCCCGAGTCATTTTTCAAACGGGATTTCGTTCAAACGCCAGGTGGCAGCTAACTTTGTTGAAGTCAGAAATCGAATTTCTATTTGTTATTTTATAGAATTCAATTCGTGAAAGGACTTGGGTTGTACGTCTGGACAAGAAAAGCTTTGGGTTAACGGGGAGAGAAAATTCAATTTTGCTAGGAGAACTACGTTTATGTGTTGGTTAGTTTATCTGTATTATTTTCCTTTGCCTAATTATTTCAAAATTCGTTTTTGTCGTATTCGTTTCTATAGGAAGGATTATCGAACATGTACATCTGTACAATGACATAATGAACAAATATATTAAAGATATAATACAGGCAATTCTCGAGGGTATAATAGGAGGTTTTCTAACAGTTTTTCTGACAGCAGCTAGCTGACGGAACGTAGTTCTACAGCCAAAGATAGATGGCGCTGACGAGACATGTTTGTTTAGCATTTGTTTAAATAAAAAGCAAACACACTACTAATTACTAATCCGCAGTTACTAGTGTTGTGGAAGAACAAAAACGTAGGAAATGCCATGGGCAAGTACCTACTTTGTTAGATAAACATTGACAGAACTAAAAATACTAAAATCATAGCTCTATTTTAAACAGACTTCAAAATAGGAGGAGGTGTCATGTTCGACGGTATGTATATATATTTTTTTAATGTATGTTCACCGATTTCGTAGACCGATTTTGAAAATTCATTTTTTATTTGAAAAGGTATACATATATAGGTATACTCCGAGGTGGTTCCTTATTAATTTGTAGTCGGTTTTTTTAGATTTACTTGTTTATTGCGTAGTCTATTAGATAAGCACTACAATTTTTTTAGTAATTTTAGACCTGTTAACTACAACTTAAAGTTTTTGGTAAAACCAATCTTTGAATATATCACGTCGATGATATCATCGATCTCAATTTATTATCTTGGACATTAATACTCCAAATAAAGCATAAAAGTCACATACGCCCACTGACGGTGGGCTACTCAATGGCATAACAAATTATGCCCATTATGCGCTATAAATTATTGTAAACAGATCACAATGAAGACATTATAGCACGGGTGGTCGATACCTTTGAAGTTTGAAGTTGTCTATAATGAAGACACTTCCTCTCTGAACACAGCAAACAGTCGAGTGGTGGGCCCTCTATGTAAGATCCCTTCAAGAGTACTACTGGACCACTCTACTCATACGAAGACTCGTGTGTTAGTATTGTGTTATCTTAGACTAACGCAGGGTTATCGTTAGCTCGTATTTAGAGATTTGTATAATTATATCCCTATGATTACTAGAGATGTTATATTCCGGTCGATTTTCAATGTTTCTAATACTGATTAATTATAATGCTACTAGAGGGCTCCCGCGACTTCGTCCGCGTGCGGAAGAAATACGGACCGCTCCCAAAATTGTCCACTTTAAATCATTCCGAGCAAACTCTACCGACTCTACCAACTCTACCGACACGACCGACTCTACCGACTACCAGCTCGCCTAGTTTCGAATCACTTATTATTAAGATACGCCCTTAAATAATTTTACGTGTAATAACTGTTACTTTCTTAATCGTTACTGTGTTGATAATTTGTATCAAATTAAAGTACCTCCTTTGAGTAAATAATGTTTTCTTACACTATAGTAGCGGGAACGAAATGTTTTCAAACAACTCTTTTACGCGGAGAGTCCAGGTTAGCTTATACCGACATCGCATCAACCAACATGGCAACAGATTTTAGATTCAATATTAGCATTGGAATGTATTTTATATACTAAATTTTAACAGGCGGGTATTGTTTTGCCGCTGCAAATGCGATTAGGCATTCCTGGCTAGCTTACTCTTAATTATTTTATACTAGTCTGTGAATAGTAGGATTATGTGGCTTTAGGATTATAGGTTAGAGTAAACCAATTTACTAAATTAACCCATTTAGTTTTCATAAATTCTGCACTTATAACCTATTCATGTAAAAGCGAATATTAAAACAAAACTTATATTAATAAAGTGTTCAAAGTTCAGCCGCTTTATGCTAATGTTTTGATATTAGCTGAAAATTAACTCGTTATTCCCACCTGCTGCGAGACTACAGACTAGCCTAACGATGGAATAATAGTTGGAGATTAAATTGTTAGAGATGTATACATACTCATAAAATATTTAATAATTACTAACAGCGAAAATTATTAGAGTATTTTAGAAGCCAGTGCAAGGCGTATTAGCGGTTTATAAAATACTTTGTACAACAGTTTAATTTAACAGCAGGATGGGAAAAGGTCTTTTGTAAATAAAACATACGAAAGAGAAAGCATAAATGACAAAGTGAGACAGAATGTATTTTGTTATATCGAACAAAAATATCTCGTAGAGGCAGTTTATATAATCAGACTATTTATGAGGACCGAAATTGGAACCTCGATTAGCCCTTTAACTCAGAGGTGATCAATGGACACTAAATATCTCGCTTATGATCACCCAGGTGTTCAAAGTAGAATAAACCAATATGTAATAATTATCGATAATAATAAGCATTCTATGAAATTTATTAGACACGTAAATTCTATTTTTGAAAGATCTATTAATTTATTATGAAGGTATAAGTACCAACAAAACCTAGAATATTTTACTGTTTAATTAAAAACATGTAACAAATAGCTGTGTACATTAAATTCACTTCGCCAAGGTGAAGATTGACATAAACCTCTGTTTATATTGGGATGTCATAAATCTAGCTTTGCAAGCTGATCCTCCCACACGATGACGTTTTGTAAATCTGCGTTAACAATATTATAATAGATATGTATAAAAAAACGGTATACAATGCATAATCACTGTGTACCGCTTTTTCTAGTGGACACTATCATTAAACATTATGTGTACTTTTTCTATACCATTTATTACCATGCTTTTCATAGTTAATGAAAAAAGCGGTACAAAAATTTGTAAAGCTGATTGATAATGTCAATCGTTGTTGATTTATAGCTATAATAACAATTACATTTGACATCAAGCAAAGAAGATCTTGAGAAGTTTATGCTAGCTTATAATTTGAACTGGAAAGAGAAAAAACATCACAAACAACAAATCAGCAATCAGATAAAAAAGGAATTAAGTAGACAGGGCACGTAATTGTTTATAAATGTAATAAAAGCTAATAAATAAAATTGGGGTATCGAATACAATACCACACCATGCTTTGGTATTTGATTATAATAATGTATTTAAGTTGTTTAAATTATATTACGGAATCATAATTATAGTAATATTTTATGCTAAAACTGGCAATGAAAATTGACTCGCAAATAATTGGGTTATTCAGTCCTTGTTTTCCGCTATAAAAGATTGTTTACTTTACTCAAATAGTCCAAGTTGCCGTTTTGGACACACCATTAATCATCCTTCCGATCTTGAAGGATGATGAACTCATGTTAGTTTCCGTCATGAAATGTTTAGGTCAATGGACACTTTGATGGACGTAAGCCGACTAGAAGACAAGGTGTTTACATTGACGAGAGAATACAAACTGAAATAATGAATCTTACCTATTTTACCCAACAACGTAAAGTAAAGTAAAGTAAAAGTAAAAGTTTATTTGCTGAAAACACAATTAACTTTGGATACAAAAGATGTGTACCTATTAACAATAAACTTAAAATGATTTGTTGATCCAATCAGAGATTATACTGCGGCCCCACACTAGGCTCAAGGCCCGTACTGTGGGAACCTTTATGGCGACCTTACAGATAATAAAATAGCCAGACAGAGGTATCCTTCTAGAGGTATCTTTGTAAAAATAACTATATTACAGAAATCAAAAATATATAGAAAAGTCCGTTTTCACACTCCCAGCTATAGAAAAATATATAAAATTTTATAAATTAAATACCTAATTAATTATCAGGGTGTGTGTGATGTGTGTTTATATATATATATATATATATAAGTGTGTGTGTGTGTGTGTGTGTGTGTTGTGTGATTTTGGTGTGAATGTATGTATCTTACGTATTATCACCTACTCTTATGCTCTCAGTCTCGTTATATGACAGTGTAAGTAGCCATTTCTGTACTATTTGATTAACTTTACCTCTTCTTTCATTAATTAGATTTGGAAAAACTTTTAGTACTCTATTATAGATTTGTGGTAGGAGGTATTTCGGGTGACGGTTTGCAAATACTGAATTCACTCTTACCATAGGCATTTTGAAAACTCGTTTAGTCATTTGTTCTGGTTGATGACTATACTCTATAGCAGCTTTGTGAGTGGAGACTACGGCTTTTTGTAGGAAAAGCTGCCGAACCGTTAGAACCTTGACTTCCTTGTACAGGGCTTCTGTTGGGTGCCTGAACGGTTTACGCAACATAACTTTCAGGACTGCTCGTTGCGCTCTTTCCAGTCCAATCATAACGGTCTTTGCCGCACCTCCCCAGGCTAAGTTACAATAAGTTAATATAGATTGGCAAAGAGCCATGTATACCATAGTGATGGTCTGAAAGTCGCATGAATCACGTAGTCCTTTCATAACGTAGATGAGTTTTCGGACACGACCAGACAATTTGATAATATGATGTCTAAAGGTAAGTGATTCATCCAATTCTACACCAAGATATCGCACCTTCTTAACTTGGTCGATTGAACCATAATTTCTACTAGCGGATGTGCAATTTAAAAGTTGATCAGGACAATGGTGAATTTTTATCTCTAAATTTACTGTGGGCATGGATTTCTGAGTATTGTAAAAGGTCATAAACTTAGATTTATTAGTGTTGAGGGTTAACAAGTTTCTGCTCAGCCATGCGGCTACTAGATTAAGTCCCTCTTCTGCAACCTCAATAACCTTTTCCCATGAAGTGTCTTTGAAAATAGCGACCGTATCATCAGCGTAGCATATGATGTCTGCGCCGGGAATACTAAGCTCTAAGATGTCGTTCATATACATGGAAAAAAGTGTTGGCCCAAGGATGCTACCTTGGGGAACCCCGAAAGTCACTGGAAGCTCGTCACTAACGATCGATCCGACCCTAACACGTTGACTGCGGTTTGACAAGTAACTATGGAACCACTCCAATGCAATTCCTCGAATTCCAAAGGTCTCCAGCTTTTTTGTCAGGATCGGGATCGAGACCGTGTCGAAGGCTTTAGCGAGATCGAGGAAAATCCCCGCGCAACAAAGTTTGTGGTCCACCGCAGATGAGATTGTGTTTGTAAGAAGAACAACAGCGTCTTCAGCAGATCGACCACGTCGAAATCCAAACTGTTTCTCAGACAAAAACATATTCGTTTCGAGGTAGTCCACTAGCCTGCAATTGACTATTTTCTCGAGTAATTTAGAGAAAATACTTAACAAAGAAATCGGCCTGTAATTGCTGGGAATTTCTTTATTACCATCTTTGTGTATAGGGACCACTACCGCAAGCTTCCAGCAGTCAGGAAAACGCCCTGTTTCCAGGCTCAGATTGACAATGTATGCAAGAGGTTCCAAAATGAAAGGTTTGATGTGTTTAATGAGTATTGCTGTATGACCATCGAAACCCGGCGAACTATCAATCTTAAGGCCTGAAATCAAATTATCTATTTCAAGGACATTTGTTGGCAACATGAAGAAGGAAGCCGCAGGCGAGTAACTGGTGTCAACTGTATTTGCTAGTTCGTCTTCAGTTGCAGAGATGTTACTTAGAATTTTATCTGCCAGCTGCTTGCCAACATTTGCAAAGTAGTTATTACACATGTTAAGAGATGCAACTGGATCCCCATAGCTGGTCAGTAATTCAGATGAGCTTGTTTTAGCTTTCGTTTTGTCGCAAATATTGTTTATTGTATGCCACAGCTTCTTGGGATTATTTGAGTTTTCCAAAAGTTCCTCCTTCTCATACGCTGTTTTTACTCGGTTTAGCAGTTCCTTGTAAAAATTTCGATATCTCCTGTATGTTGTCTGAATGATTTGATTATCAGGCTCATTTCTAGATTTAAGATGGAGTGCGTCGCGAGTCTTCTGACACTTTATGAGCCCAGGAGTGATCCAAGGCTTTAAGTTAAATCGAGAGCGAGTGATATTGATATGACGACTGTGAGTGGAAACGGTCGAGGAGAGAATTTTCTGAAATTCATCAACGGCCTGGTTCACGTCTGATTTATTGGAAACGGAGCACCATTCTTCTTCTTTTAGGACGTTTACCACTGCGGAAAAATCTATCTTTAGTCGAGAACGAGTTCGATGTACCACGGGCTGGCTCAAATTTGCTACACCTAATATGCAAAGGTTATGGTCGGTTATTGCTGAGTTGCACACGACACCGATAGCTTGAAAACCATGCTTTACAAACATGTGGTCGAGACACGATTTACCACGAGTGGGCTTAGTAATCGCAGGTACCAACCGGTGTTCAGCGGCCAGGCTTAGGTACTCCATACATTCTTCACTTTGGGGGTCCTCGATTAGATTGAGGTTGAAATCGCCGGCCCAAATTATGCACGGCTTATTTTTGTGAGACTTATTAACATCATTTAAAGATGTTAGAAAATTGTTGATATCCGTAAAGGCGGGAGATCGATAAATACCAAAGAGCAAAAACTCCTCACCTATGCGTATTTCTAAACAATTACAGTCTTTAACTTCTGGTTCCGTAACCGTAGCTGACCATACGTCTCGTACATATGCCACAACACCTCCGCTTTTATTTATGTACTTTGTTGTATTATATGCGTTATACCCGGGAAGCCGAGGTATTGTTATATCTGGATTCCACCAACACTCAGTCAAAACAATTACGTCGATTTTCATTCCTAATCTCATTAAAGCTATCATCAGACAATTAAAATTTTTACTTATACTCCGGATGTTAATATTAAGTACTTTAAAATTGTGAACTGTTGAAAACAGGTTTCTACATTGTTCTAGGCTTTCTGAGTTGTAGCACTTTGTTAAAAAAGATTTATCAAGATTTTTCATTATTTCCATCATTTTAAGCCCATAAATATTCTTATTGGTACGAAAAAATTGTTATCTATTCGAACGTACAAACGGGTATATTTTTTTCGTACGAACAAACACTCATTCATTCGTAAGCTTATTCTGGAAAGAATAACAATGCATTTAGTGATTATAACGGGTCTATTTCTTACGAGAAAGTGCTTTATTTTAGCGATAAAAGGATTTGCTTTAATATGTCTAGACAGTGCGTGGTATCGACTCTGGCCTACCGTCAAACCTACCGTGGTGAACGGTCGACGGTACACCACCGAGATGAATAGTCGTGAAAAATACGTAAGCGCGTGTGATAGGAACGAGTGGTAACTATGGGTGTGTATATGTTTAGTGTAGATGTATGCGAATAATAATAATAATAATAAATACAAATAAAAGCTGTAGGTGAACAATCGGTGTGCGAGTGTGTGTCGTATAAATGGTTGGTAGCTGTGGGCGCGTGTATGTATAGTGTTGGTATCGGCGAATAATAATAATAAGTAACTGCGTGAGAAAATAATTCGAAAATCAGTTGTATGAGTGGTACGTGTAGATAAAATAACTAATAAGTGCCGATTTTTAGCAAATAGTTTAAGCGTATTTATTTGTATTAAATAATTAAATAATATAGAAGGCTGGGAGTAATTTATATCTGTACGGATTAAGGAATTTATTACAATCCAAATAGAATGGCCGGTAAAATGGGTTTGCGAACTATTGAGATACGGCTGCCGGTGACGTCGTCGGCGTGGATATCTGTCCTGCCGAGAGCTCGCTTTGTTTGAGAAAGCGGTCCATGTCTGATAGATTTCGTATGGCAACAGCAGGACGCCCTTCAGCTCTCCGGATGAAGACTGTACCATTTCTTGTCCAGCAGTAGGCGACTCCAAGAGATTTCGATCTCCTACGCGCTTCTTGAAATAGCTGCCGGCAGAGGTCTTGGTGAGGCGCTCATTTACGAAGATCTTACTTGCTGATCCATCGAGGAGTATGTCACTTGGAGTTAGGTTTCGTCTGGCTTTCGCCGCCTTTAAGTACGAATCGCGATTTGCGCGCCTAAGGAAACGCACCACAACAAGACGTGAGCGTTGTTCATCTCCCAACGTAAAACCCTCTTCTAACGAGGAGGTTCTGCAGCTAATCATGTAACTGTTCGGGATCGCGATTCGGATCGCGATTTGTCATAAATGTCACTTGTCACTGTCACAGCTTCACAGTATCACGGAGGGATTTCTCTCGCTATCGTTATCAAACGAATGCATTGATTTCCTTAATTAAGTTAAGCAAATCCGTCGGTATTTAGGCTTTTCATCCTGCCTTGCAGGGTCAAATGAGTTTTGGCAGTGACAGTGAAAAGTGTCTATTTTTGACAACTCGTATTTGAATCGCGATTCCGAAAAGTTACATGATAGCCTCGCTGATTTTAGCTGTCTATGCAGGATTACGTACGGACGTATAGGTAACGAAATGCCTTATAGATCAGTTGGTCTGCCTTCAGAGCTGCAGGGCGTGGGTTAAGTGACGAACATACATTTTTGTTCTGAGTCTGGGCGTAGTATGTATTATAAGTATGTATTTACAAAATAATAGTAGGTATATGAATATTTTATCAGCTATCTGGGCTCAATATTACAAGCTTTGCTTAGTTTGGGGCTAGATGGCGCTGTGTGAAAAAAAACCAACGATATTTATTTTGTTTTTTAAGCCGGCAGATGTCGCAAGCGAATTTTTATTGTGAATAGCATTTACTATAGAACATAGAAGAAAACAAAGAATTTGCGGAAAAAAAACCGCTATTAGCCATACACTAGTATAGTATTATAATTATTATCTTTGGCCATACACTTTATCGAGAGTGAATAAATTGTTGTATGGAACAGCTGCTTAGGTAGGTACTGCTTTTTGATGGATGCCTTCGCGTAACCACTGTAACCCATCTGATGTTTTTATGCGATTTCAGAGTTAGGCAAATGGTGAAAGTTAAAGTACATAGACGTTTTTTGGCTTAGTCCTACCGTTTAGCGTAACCTCGTACAAGATATAATAACTCGACTCTATCGATCCCGTTGTCCTGATTGTAGTTAATTACATTTGCTTGTCAGTTCAGCCTGACTGGAATCCAATCACGTCACTGCAGAATCGGATACAAAGATATCAAAAGCAAGGATATGCCATCCAAACATTTATATTTAGTCTGCAAAATACTGTTTAAAACTATCACGGTTGTTCATTACAGACTTATGATAATGTTGATTCCATTGGGAGCTGGTTTCACCATATAATCATGGTAAATATGCCGGTTATAGTCATAGAACTTTTATTTAGTATGTAATAAAAAAAAATGCGCTATCTGACAAAATATCTGTTAGCGTCGTCCAAGCGTACTGAGTTTTTTTACATTATGGAGTGATTTAAAAAGAGCTTCTACAAACTTATCTCTGGGTTGGCAACGTATCAACGACGTCGGTAATATTGCAGGTGGTAATGAGCTCACCATCAATCGAATCTTCTGCTTCTTTGATGCTCTTTCTATCAATAAAATTGCTCTAAGTAATGTAGATCACTCACCAACAAAGTCGCAGAGTGATTTCACGACGGAGAAAAATATGAACTTATAGTTCATATTTTTGAATACCTGGATGACATATTCATATTTTCTAGTAATTATGATTTAAAAACCAAACAACTGAATTGATTTCGATAAAATTTATATGGGAGCACCCCTGAAATATTACCTACCAAACAAAAAAATATCATCAAAATCAGTTCATAATTGGCGGAGTAATCGCGTAACGTAAAAAACATTCGACAGTATGTTTTTTATGTTGAGAACCTTCTTTTTATAAATATAAATAAATAAATGTCGGTGGACATTATTCACACAGCGCCATCTAGCCCCATACTAAGCAAAGCTTGTATTATGGAAACCAGATAGCTGATAGAATACTTATATACATTTTTTTTTCGTAAATACATACTTATAATACATACTACACCAAGACACAGAACAAACATCGATGTACGTCACAAACATTTTTGTCCTGGGTGGACATTATTCACACAGCGCCATCTAGCCCCATACTAAGCAAAGCTTGTATTATGGAAACCAGATAGCTGATAGAATACTTATGTACATATTTTTTTTCGTAAATACATATTTATAATACATACTACACCCAGACACAGAACAAACATCGATGTACGTCACAAACATTTTTGTCCTGGGTGGACATTATTCACACAGCGCCATCTAGCCCCATACTAAGCAAAGCTTGTATTTTGAATATTTTTGTATGAAGTGATTCCACACTTATGGTATTTCTATGTTTTTAAAGCTTAAACAGGAAGAAAAATTATGACCTCCGGCAGGACTCGAACCTGCATACGAGCAGTCGCTATGGGTTTCCGTCCCAACTGCTTTGCCAATTAAGCTACAGAAGTCTCTGCCTGAGAAGCCAAATTTCCGAACCTGTTATAAGCTACCAGATTAGAGATAAAAATTTACAGATGGCGCCACCAACGCTTAGTTGGTAGCTTATAACAGGTTCGGAAATTTGGCTTCTCAGGCAGAGACTTCTGTAGCTTAATTGGCAAAGCAGTTGGGACGGAAACCCATAGCGACTGCTCGTATGCAGGTTCGAGTCCTGCCGGAGGTCATAATTTTTCTTCCTGTTTAAGCTTTAAAAACATAAAGCTTGTATTATGGAAACCAGATAGCTGATAGAATACTTATATACATTTTTTTTTCATAAATACATACTTATAATACATACTACACCCAGACACAGAACAAACATCGATGTACGTCACAAACATTTTTGTCCTGGGTGGGGATCGAACTCACGCCCTACAGCTCTGAAGGCAGACATGCTACCAACTGAGCTAGCAGACTGTCTTTTTGAAGTCGGCTGATAATTACGTTCAATTGTTTGTATTAAACCCATGTATATGTCGCAATTGAGTCGTATCCGGGACGCCAGCGCCACCTGGTGGCACTCGATGGAGTCGGTGACGTGCGCGCCGTCGATCGGTGACTTCACTTTCCCATTGGCGAGCGGCGCGTGCGGTGGACACTGAACCATCGCGCGTTCTGTGATACGTACCTACCTACAACTTATTTGTGCCTACCTGATTACAGTACTGTGCCTGTGAAGATTATAATTTGAAGATTGATTGTACGAGGTTGTTTTATTCTCATCCGACACTACCCACCGACGACGCCCACTGCTAAGAGGATCAACGAGGAGTGCTGATGATGATGGCGAAAGGACCCCCCTCCGTCCGTCATCAGAAGTGGGATCAGTGTTGGATCAGAACAAGGAGACGGACATCTGGCAAGCCATGTTCGAACAACAAAATAAGAAAATGCGAGCATTGATCGAGGCGCTACAATCACCAAAACCAGCCTACCGCGAAGAACTACCTGCATGCGATCCTGAAAAAAGATACCGACGCAAGATCATTGTGCGTGACGGCAGATTTGTGTTTCGCCAAAAATCCACCAAGCGGCAGTCGTCTTGTTCTGGCGGTCAGCAAGGCGCTAAAAGGTAAAGCATCGACGTGGCTATCACAAATCGCATACGAAGAAATGACATGGCAGGAGTCTATGATAATTTTCACGGCACGGTTTATTTCGACCGAGACATTGGCGGGTACCCTCATTAAAATGAACGGCGAAAAACCTGATTGAAAACGAAACACTACCCGCGTTCGCGAGTCGTTTTATTAGTTCACTGGCTAATCATTGGAAAGATGTGAACAAGGTGGAAATTGCCGTAGCAACAGTACTCGCACACATTTCACAGTTTGAACCGCAACTTCAAAGAATGGCGTTCACTACAAACGTTACATCGAGGGAGACAAATTGCAGCAGTAACTGAACGCATTTTCACACTTGAAGCGCTAGATCACCATCGGACAAAGCGAATTGAGTGCAGAAGCAATCCCATAGACTCGAGTGGCAGACCTGCACCACCTACATCAACAAGTCGAGCAGCGCAGCAGCCGACAGCGAAGCCCTTGGCGTGCTTTAAATGTGGCACACAATGCAATGTGGTGTGTGGGCGGGTCACATAGCCATCCGGTGCACGAGGGACTGCGGCGGCGGCAGTGGCAGAAGCGGCAGCGGCGGTGGCGGCAGAAGCGCCAGCGGCGATGGCGGCAGAAGCGCCGGCGGCAGCAGAAGTGGCAGTGGCGGCAGAAGCAGCAGCGGCGGCGGCAGAGGCGGCAGCGGCGGAAGCGGCGGCGGTGGCGGCGGCAGTGGCGGCGGCAGCAGCGGGCGGCTGACGTCGGCGGCACGCGCAGCAAGCGGCGCGTTGATGTCTGCGTCGTACAACCACCATCGGGCGTGTTACATCACAAAGGTGAACTGATATGCTTTGCTTATGATTCTGGCGCTGAATGCTCGTTAGTAAAAGTTTCGCTTCGAAATTTAGTGGTAAACGTGCTAGTAATGTTGTTGCTAAGACTGGTATTGGTTAAACACGAGTGTTCAGTACAGAACAGATTTTATTGTGTAGTGATTAACAATCACTCTCACGAAATTTTGTTGCATGTTTTGCTCGACAACTATTTGCAAAGTGATGAGGTCGCGAGATTTTAAACCAGGGTTTTTCTGTAAACATAGAGGCAACGGAGCTTTCGTTAACTAAAGTTCTTTGTGTAAATTCGATGAGTCATAATAATGATACCACGCTTCATTCAGATTTAACTGCTACTCGTATCGTGACTGCAGTAGGTAACAGGCAATGATAAGTCTAGGCTTTGATTTTTTTATTAACGGTTTACCTACGACGAGCTAAAGATGATGCGGATGAACGTAGCGTTGATAGACGAACGGTAGTGAAGGTAGACTGCCATGAGAGATTTTTGGGTTCGAGTCTTGACTTCAGAAAATGCCAGCAGGTCACGTATCAGTCGAAATCGATGTAGATAATGTTAACGATGAAGTTCAAATTTGATTTCTGATTGAAACTTGAGTAAGGGGACTCTAGGTGCTATAGTGAGTTGTGTTCGACCGTGCCAGTAGCTAATTCGTAGTCGTAACCCGGTAGAAATCGGTATCTCTTGAGGCAACTCAAGTAGTCCGTGGGAGCGCGATGTGCGTTTGGCTCTGGTCGAGGTCGGGGTCTGTAAAGACCATTACGTGTGGTCACGAGGGGGTGACACACGGGAGATCTTTGAGGGATCTGATCCATTCGCTGGATGTGTGAGAGCAATGCGATTGCTAGTCGGCTGGATAGCCGGGGCTCTAGATGTCTTACTCGAGAGTTTAGAGAGTTTGTAGAGTTTATGCGAGAGTTTATAGAGTTTAAGTTTTGTGAAAACTGTTTACAGTTGTACTGAGCAATTTGGTTCGAACGACTGTGATGCGTGGCTCTGTCTGTGTACGTGGCGTTAGAGGTTTTACTCGAAGGATTCTTGAACAGAACAGATACCGCCAGGTATCTGTTCTGTTGTAGAGTCTGAAAAGTTGATTCGAACGACTGTGGTACACGGCCCAGGCTACTGATGTTTGTATTTTCGGTTATTCTAATGTCACATTATTGATTAAGAACTAAAAATGTAGAGTTCGTTTTCGTTCGTAGAGTTCGTTCGTTATTCATCTGGTAAATGAATCTAGAGTTTGGTCAGGAGTGACCGAGTGGAACAAATTTCTGTCGTAGACTATTTGTTTGCAGGGTAACCATCACACGAGGACGTCTGCAAGCAGGATGGCCGTGTCGCAATTGAGTCGTATCCGGGACGCCAGCGCCACCTGGTGGTACTCGATGGAGTCGGTGACGTGCGCGCCGTCGATCGGTGACTTCACTTTCCCATTGGCGAGCGGCGCGTGCGGTGGACACTGAACCATCGCGCGTTCTGTGATACGTACCTACCTACAACTTATTTGTGCCTACCTGATTACTGTACTGTGCCTGTGAAGATTATAATTTGAAGATTGATTGTACGAGGTTGTTTTATTCTCATCCGACACTACCCACCGACGACGCCCACTGCTAAGAGGATCAACGAGGAGTGCTGATGATGATGGCGAAAGGACCCCCCTCCGTCCGTCATATACATGTTTGTACACCACTGAGTTAGCACCTTTTCATTAGGTCTGTCCTTGCTAAATATAAGGCAATGGTCGGATAAACACCAACTGATATGTACTATTAAGTGTTGTCTTGAAGTGTTTTACTCGGCTATGTTGAAAACAATTTAAGTGTTATTGTTATTGACGTGATGAGATTCACGCTGTGGGTTTTATCTCTCTTATAAAGTTCCGTATCCGTTGTCAACTTATAGGTAGTGATTTTGCGTTCGATCCAGTCATTCCATGGATGAGATACCGCCATAGGTATGATCGATATAGTTCCATGCTTTGCTTAGTCAAGGGCTAGATGGCGCTGTTTTCTTTTGTTTTGTTCTGTGAAAATCGATTCATTTTTTTTTTAATAATTAGTACTCATAAAATATTGAAAGTTTTTCTTTGTTAAGGCTAAAAACTGTAGTTATATAAATGAAACTAGGTCTATAAACACTATTTTTTCTGTATTATTAAATCAGAAAACATATTATATTGCAAAATATTCTTAAGATGTAGTGCACGCGACGGATGAAATAGGTTTTTGCAAGCTTACCGTAATTGTTAGCACAGAAGTTATTAGTAGAAGTTGACTTGCCCAAGTGTTCTTGCTATAGCACTAATGAAACATCCGTGCTAACGTAGAGATAAGGTACTCCACGAATTCAAACTACTTGCATATTATAATAGAGATGCCACCTGCTCTACCTGGCATAGCCAGATAACTTAGAAACGGTCAAACCAACCCAGCTGCGGTGTCGGTGACGGTCAGCGGGCCGCTAAATTATTGCTCTCGATTTTAGAATAAGTACGCATACGTAGAATAGAACATTTTCATTGGCCTTTCATATGCGAATTTTGATGGTTTAAAAAAAATAAGTATTTATCGCTTTCTATTACGAATATGTTTGATTTAATGACCTTTCGTGTAAATGTACTTGCTTGGATCGAAATTTATTTATTTCTAAGCCTTTGTGTGATTTTTTTATCCAGTGATTTACATTCCAAAATGTTGAAATCTGTGAGCGAGATAGCGTCGCGCAGCATTTTGTACCTTATGACACTGCCCGAAGACAAAATCCGTAAAACGTCTTGTTATTTGTCGCACAGTTAGGTAATATCCATTACTAATACGCTTGGAGAAAATACAGTGCATAGGTTGGAGTTTAGAAAAGAGACTATGTAATAATATATCAGGCATCTGGAAAAAAACGCAAATAAAACAACAGAAAAAATCTATCGTGTCGCATTTCTCAATATTTTGAGCGACAACTACTAATCTTTTTGTAATTAAAAAAAAGAAAATTTACTAAAGTAAAGACATATTTTCTCTAATCTGGGTTCCATTATTTTTAAGTATATCACGTAAGTGTGGTGTAAATTATGTTTTTAATTATTTAATAATGTTGGCTCTCTGTGCGCTTTGGTGAATACTGTAAGCACAGAAAGCATTTGTCGCAAATAAATAAATAAATAAAATAAACAAAATAGAACTGCGAAATATTTAGACATTAAATTCAACAAACATCAAACGATTCGCGATATTGGACTCTATTTTGTTGCAATAAAAATACCAAAATTTTAGCTATTGCAGCGCCTTAAGACAACTAAGTATCAGGCGTTCCAGCAAGTGATTGAGCCGTTGTGACCGTCGCGTCGGCCGCTGCGACCGCGTTGGTTTCACCTTACCTCTGCGTAGTTTAGAGCCTAGAGCGACGAGAAGTTAGGCTTCCTAGCATGTATTGGAACTCTTGGAATTTGGCACCATTGTTAAGATGTAGCCGAATGCAATTTGTACATGCTCTCCGTTTATATCACTAGTTTTATTGAAGATTTTAGTTAATGTAGAATTTCGTTTCTGATTTGATTACTCTTTCTAAAATTTTGAATTCGGAATTTAACTTGAAAATTATAAAAACCGCTAAGATGTAATAGCATAAATAATGTAATAGCGCCTGGTCGACACGATGCGTGATCAAAATGCTGGCGTTTATTTGGCCCAACGCATTGGCATTCAGCGTGGCAATGCCGCCAGCATGCTGGGTACGCTGCCGACTAGCTAGTAGTGGTTTTGAGGATTTGGATTGTCTCTAGACTTTCATCGGTCTGGATACAATCCTTTTGTTTTTTGTGTAGTAGGCAAGTAGTCTTTGTATTTTGTTGTAGTTAATCATCATCATCAGCCCGAAGACGTCCACTGCTGAACGAAGGCCTCCCGCTTAGACCGCCACACTGTACGACAACCTGCCATTTGCATCCACCGGTTGCCCGCGACTTTTACAATGTCGTCGGGCCACCTAGTGGGAGGCCTTCCTACGCTGCGTCTTCCGGTTCGCGGTCGCCACTCAAGAACCTTTCTTCCCCATCGGTAAACAGTATCATCTATAAACAGTATCTTTCCATAAATTTATTGGTACATCTGTATTTATACATGTATATATTATATAGATATTATGTATAGTATTATATATGTATAACAAGTTTATTGTATTTTCACTTTTTATATCTGCAATATTAATTTATTATATTTTATATATTAAGTACAATTGTACACCACCAACCAAATTGCATTTGCCTCCTTTTTTTTGTCCAGTCCATTCAAAGGTTGCCTGGGAGAAATCGCTTAAGGTGATAAGACCGCCCCTTCTACTGCCAAATAATGTACCCTGATTAGTTGTAAGTTGTTCTATTTCTGGTGTAAGTAAGTACGTATAGGCTGGGTGGCCAACCCTAGTGTCAGAGTTAATGTGCCGCCCGAAGGCCTCTGACATGGCTGACGGTCATTATTATAAAAACTAGAACAAACAACCGGGACCAACAATTTAACCCACCCGACCGTAGCGCTCAGAAATAAATGCCACTCACGGTCACCCATCCGAAGACTGACCGGGCCGTCTGTTGCTTAACATTGGTGATCGTTTAGAATCACCTAGCAAACTACGCCACGAGCACTACTTTCTGGTGTGCAATAAAGTTTTATTGTCTTATATTGAATTAATACTATATGACGTGTACTTATTACTATATATTCATGCAAATTCTCCGCCTACTCTAACCTGCTAGTGGCTCTAGCCTAGCTCTAGCAAAATGCATTGAAATCGATTCATTATTCAGGCCGTGCCAAATGCTTACGTACTACGTAGGTACTTAGTGCTAGTACGAATAGCATTATTGTTTTGTTATAATACTTGTTGTAAGTACCTGTTATTACGAGGTTAGGCACAACGGTACTAGTAAGCCGAAAGGAGATCTACATATTCATCATTAAAAAAATAATTACAAACAATACAATACCCTAATAATATGTACCTATTGCACACCATGAACAAATCAGGGTATATTAATATTCGACAGTACAAGGCCGCTCTTATCACCTTCAGCGATTTCATCCAGGCAACTTTTTAAATATTTTTACATTTAAAAAGTAGCAACCCTGAATATGCCAAAAAAGTAGCTAATTCATACATTTTGTCGAAGGTGACTGAATCTTTCTATTGAACAGCAGGATTGGCTCCATAGTAAAAAAAAAACATAATCATGAGTACAATAACCTCCTTTCAGTTCAATAATACCGTAGCGCGTAACACAGGGTTAATGTAGTTGTTTATGCTAAATGGGAAACTCAAATAGCGTATTATATCATAATGGTAAATGATTATATGAGTGAATAATAATAATAATAACAATAATAATAATTTATTTAAAACAAAAGCTTAATATTTAGACACTAATAGCGAAAAATCTAAACATAAGTTGTTTTGACCCGCTATCTTATGAATAGTGCCTAGGTACCTAAGGGCTCTTTCAAGCTTTGAAAGAAAACCAATGATGCTTTAGCCTCCAATCTCCATTATCTATACATTTACATAAAGATAAACATCGGTAGTATAAACCAAAAATAAACATAGTAGATATTTATGATCCTATAGAACAAAATAGACCCTGCGTATAATAAATACATAGAACCCAACTACCTAAACTACTATTAACTACAACAAACTATAAAGACTACTTAGCCTACTACACAACAAAAAACAAAAGGATTGTATCCAGACCGATGAAAGTCTAGATACAAACCTAAATAATTTGAATAAAATAATAAATAACTAAATAAATACTAAATAACTTCCTAAACTACTTAATTAAAAATAAACTAAAATTAAATAAAATACCTCATCGATATAGGAGACCGTTTCAATAATCTACTAGAAAACCTATAGATAATTCAAAAGATCTCTAATTTCGGATACTTTCCCGAAAATACTGGCCGTGTAGAAAAACATTTTAATAAAAAAAAAGAAAGTAATTAGCCAATATTAAAAGGCACCCGATGGGTTTGTTGCAGCATCGAATAGTGCTGCAGTAAAAGCCAAATTATAAAAAAAAAAAAAATTATAACCAAAAGTGCTTATACTCCCAAAATTAAATCACTTTAAAAACATACCTTATCAAAAGGTATTAAAAACTCAACAGAACTCAACAGCTAAAAATAATAATTAATCGCCAACAAAAATACATCCTAAAAATTATATAGCGATTAAAAATAAGAAGTTAAAAATTCTACAGCGCCATAAATATCACAAAAACTCTGTCCAACTCACTTTTTATTCCCAAACTTCGCAACTTCCGTTCAACATCCAAACAGCACCACCAAACCAAAAAAGTCACTTGAAACTCTTTTCACTTCATTTTACGAAATATCCGAGATGATTTTCATGGAACGCGGACGTGTGTTCCCTCCGGTGGGCAGACTTGGACTAAGTAGTGCCAGTAGCTCACGTCCCGACAATTTCGGCTTCGCTTTGGACACAACTTTTCATGATCTAATTATGTGACATCAGTATCAATTGTTAAACAATCGTAATCATTATAAACATTTGATATAATTACTTTTATTATTAGCAAACATCGGCTAGGAATAGCAAACAAATAATCTATCACCGTTGTAAATTGTGTTATATATGTTTACTAGAGTCCATCTATTGTTCGAATTTTGTAGTGGTAGGACTCTACTGCAGAGTCCGCCTGGGGAAGTACCATACCTTTGCCAGTTATTCAACCGCCAAGCAATAGTGTGCAAGCGTTACTGTGTTCCGGTTTGAAGGGCAATGTTACCAGAAAAATTACTGGGTATGAAGAGATTTATCATCTAATATCTCAGGGTGACGAGCGCCGTGCAGTGCAGCGCAGGATTGTGTTCGCAAGTTAACAATTCTGGCTCTGCTACTGTTAGTGGCAGGCGTGCCGCTTACCACCAGGCGAACGTCTTGCTCGTCTCGTCACTTGACTGTATAAAATAAAATAGTAAACGATACAAGAGTAGCATCATTAAGAGGGAATCCGGTGAGCGATTTGAAGAAAATTACTCCTTGACTGACAGTCATTTTCTTTTTTTTCAGCAACTACTTAATTGTGCAATGTTACCAGATAAATTACTTGGTATGAAGAGATATAATATCTCAGGGAGCGCAGTGCAGTGCGGCGCAGGATTCTGGCACTAACAGAAAAACAAACGCATTATTTTCTTCTAGATCATTCGAGAAAAAAACTGTTACATACTGATTCAAACTTAATGGCGGCTGTGAAGTGCGCTGCAAGCGAGGCTTTGCGATTGTACGCACACCGCACGCCTAATGTTTGCTACTGCGCAGCGTCTCGCGCCTAAGTTCACAGCCACCATTCAGTTTGAATCAGCTTGTACAATTCAGTTTAAAAACTGCAAGTGAGTCAGCAAAATGAATAACATGAGCAAATACAAAGCACAGACAGACAAGCTAAATCAATGAGCTAAAAGTTTAAAAATTAAAAGACGAAAATAACTAATATATTGAATGCATTTCAAGTAAATTTTTACACGACTGCCCAAATAAAAAGGGACAAATAGCTCTTTTCGGCTTAGTTCTACCGATCCTTGTAACCATTTATTCCTTTCTAGTATGTCCTTGAACCAAAGATTTCGAAAGATGCGCCATCGCGTAATAAAAGAACGCTTGAAAATGACTCCCGTGCCGTCATGTTTACGAGTTGCGCCGAAGTGCGAAAGAAGATACCACTTTTATGAGAGCAAAAGGGATAGCGCGCGTCTCGCTTAGTGAGCGCAGCCAGGCGAGACAGTCCCTAGGGTCGTTTTCACGGGGCCATTTGAGGGCGCGATATGACATATCTCCCTCCTTATATATATAATATCATTGCCTTGAACTCATTCGCATCCCGCCCACTCGTTTGGTGAGCTGTCGTCGTACTTGAGAGCGATGCAACGTATAGAAGAGATATTGACTATGGCACATTCTTTTCAGTACTTGACCCACTAAGATGCAAATCTTAGTATTGGCATACATATCTTGGGTGGCCAGCAGAAGCGGAATTTCCTAAGGCTGACCCTAAGAAGTAGGGGTTTCGCTATTATGTGGGCGGACCTATGTCCAAGTTAGGGTGGCCTAATGCCTGAAGGGGTCAGAACAGAAGAACGACGAACGCTGACAAGATACGACACAAGAAGGCTAAGTATTATATATTGGCTACGACTGCTAGTCTGCCTATCCAAATACATAGAACAACGACAAACGTAAAGTTTCTAATAACTGTGGGAACTTTGGGTATAATTTAAATCTACCAGTATCGTATGTAATAGAAGGTATAGGTACACCTAACTGTGTAAAACGATAGATTGATAAAAACATTTTCAACTTAAAATAATAGGTTTTCTGGTCAAGCGTGCTCATTGCTCAACCTAGAACTCACTAGATGCTTCGGTGAGGCAAGGTCAAGCAATTATTCATAATAAAGTCAAAGTCAAAGTAAAAAAAATATAGTTAATAACAAAGATTATCAGCCGACTTCAAAAAAGGAGCTTCTCAATGCGTCCTTTTGTTTTTTGTTATTTTTGCTGTTACTCCGCCAGTTATGAAATGATGTTGATGATTCTTTTTTTTGTAGGTTATAGAGAGGTGGTCTCTTATATTTTTTACAAAATCGGTTCAGTAGTTTGGTTTTAAATCAAAATTACTGGAATAAATCAAAATAATAGAAAATGTGAAGATGTCATGTCATGTCATGTCATATGTGTATGTTGTTTTTGTTTTAAAGCGAATTAATCTTATTAGATGTATTTATTGACCTGTATAAATACGAACATTACGAACTAAATCGCAAATCATTCTGTAAAGGTACACATAAACATCGTAAATCACGTTTGCTTTGCGGAAACTGATTCGCCTACGTCGCTATAAAACCTTTTTAAATCTAGACCAGTCTACTTTTGCCAAGCTACTCTGAAAAACCAATTATAAAACAGTTCAACTTTAAAATTGCACGTTGCCAATCTATTTCTAGTTTACAACGTTATCCCCAGTTCAAAGATTGTGTACAAGCGACGTAATGTAAACACGACTGTAAAGAATATTGAATAACAAATAAAGTGGACGTGAAACACTTGGACACAAAGCTGTGTTACAGAAAATGTTGGATATGTTAAGATACCTATAGATAACAAAAAATGTACTCGGATTTTGAGTTACGTGAAAGCGTGAATATTATTATTTGACTTTACGTAATGACGTCATGTATTAGTAACTCGTAGTAACGTAATAGTAACGTAACAATGGTTTCAGCGCAAGGGACGTTGTGACGCGCATAACAATGGTGCATCTAAATTGTTATGATTGGTGGGTTGCATTGTTGAAAGAGCAATTGTTACGGTGATAGCTTGTTAGTTTTACTGAACACAATTGTTGGCTATTCTAGTGGCAAGTTTAGTGTAGATGAATTTCGCCAATTGGGAATATGCATGTGTTTTAATTATTAAAAATAATAGGATAAATGGAGAGTTTAATAAATCTAATGCTTACGCCGAAAAAATAATTGAAAACGGCTGGTAAAGTTCTGAAATCGTTTTGGAATCGTGAAAAAACTTTGACGTCATAAACCTAGTATAGTGCCCTCCCTGTCTAACATGAAACTAAAATGTTTACATCTTCGTTATTTGTGCACATACTTAAATTTTACTTTCGACGATTTGTTTTGTTTCCAGTCTGCAATATTGTGAGTCAATAAAAAAAAATGCATATTCCCTGTTGCCCACCTACACCATGTATTTGTATATTTTTTTTTAACAAATTCAGTGTTAACGTTCCAGAAACGATCCGGAACGAGGATATTCGCCAAAGAACCAAAGTTACCGACATAGCTCGCAAGGTTTGCAAGTTGAAGTGGCTGTGGGCAGGACACATCGCTCGAAGAACTGACAACCGATGGGGAAGACAGGTTCTTGAGTGACGACCGCGAACCGGAAGACGCAGCGTAGGAAGGCATCCCACTAGGTGGACCGATGACATTGTAAAAGTCGCGGGCAACCGGTGGATGCAAATGGCAGGTTGTCGTACAGTGTGGCGGTCTAAGGGGGAGGCCTTCGTTCCGCAGTGGACGTCTCCGGGCTGATGATAAGTGTTACCGTTCAATGTGTGTGTAAATTAAACGTAAATTATGTATATGAAGAGTCTCACGACTGAAATAATGATCAGTGTCTGCGAACGACATATTCGTTGTTGGAAACGTATGTAAATAGCACTTCGCATCACCAAGAAATATATCGTTGAGATTTACGTAATGCAGATAGAGGGCACTACTTAATTTCAATTCCAACGAATCAAAATAAAGCCGTCAAGTGCGAGTCATAGTCGCGTACCGACGGTTCCTTAAGTTCATTTTTATCATGCATTTTCTTCGACCCTGTGCGGATATATTAGTGATTTTTCATTCCCTTCTAGGTAACCAGCCGTAGTAACGAATATTCTGTGAAAATTTCAACCGGCCACCTATTACAGTAATTCGCAATTCGTGGTAGTACGTAACCCTAAAAAAACTGACTGTCGAAAGTAGTCTATGCCGCCGAATAAGATGAAAATAAATCTTACGCGAGCTCGCTCTCAGAGATATAACGGAGCTCAACATTTATGCCTGAAAATCAACACCAAGAATAAAAAAACTAACTGCACAGAATTCAGTATTTTTTTGTAGGCTTGGTAAAGTGATGATGAAAAAAATATTTTACAACGAATAATGTACTGCTACCTGAAAGCAAAGACTTAAGAGACAAGCCGGCTCTATGTTTTACAGTATGTTTTGCGAGGCTTTAGCCGGTACACCTGAGCTTAGCGCCAACATACTATATGAGTTTTTGTGTTCTTGTACTATCAGAGATACGGCACGTAACCTCTAGGCAACTAGAACCTGAAATTGCGTTGTGAATCGCTTTTTGGGTCATTTATAGAGCCACAAATGTTGCCATAGCGTATTGTTGGCTGTAAAATCATGAAAGCTTTTAGGGAGGTTTGCGCATATTTTTAGGATGGTAATGCGGAATAGGAAAATACCGCACGTGTTACATCCAACGTTTTAAAAGAGAAATCTGGAAAATTATTTAGCGACGTGGAATTTAAAAATGCTTGTACTTTCTTCTGACACGGATAACTAGCTGCGCCTCTCGGTTTCACCTGCACGATGTTGATAATGATGTGATCAAGATGATGATAAAAAGTATACCGACAAACTTTCGCATTTATAATTATTATTGTGATTTTGAAATAACTTATAAGTAAAATTCTAGTCACAAAATCCAACCCTGACTGTACCCGGTGCAAATGTGCACATGATGCTGGCAGCATTTCCTCGCTGGATGGTAATGACCAGCCTTTACACCAGGAACGAGACGGAGCGGGAGTCAGCGGTTGTCTCCTTGATACGGCGCTCTAACTCGCGGACTAAACTAGTCACGGATAACTATAGTAGTAAAGGTACAAAATTATTTTCATTAATTTAAGAATGCTTTATCTAATTTGATCCCCAAGCCGCCTGCCAAGCGTGGAGGCTATGGCAACGACTTCTTCTGACTGATGAGAAGCTTATATTTTAAGCATTACATTTTTACAAAAGGCTGGTTTTCATACCGAAAAATACTGAAAAGTGAGGGACAAGATTAATAAGTAAATTTTTCCAGCCCGATACCTGGAGATTTAATCTGTGGTTTGAAAGGCACAGTGAAATTTTTTTTTTTTTTTTTTTATTCAGTCAATTGTCGAGACCAACAAGACTTTCACCTGATAGTAACCGTCACGCCTGCCACTAAAAGTAGCAGTGCCTGAATTGTTAACTTGCGAACACAATTCTGCGCCGCACTGGACTGCGCTCGTCACCCTGAGATATTAGATGTTAAATCTCTTCATACCCAGTAATTTCTCTGGTAACATTGCCCTTCAAACCAGAACACAGTAATGCTTGCACACTACTGCGTGGCTGTTGAATAACTGGCAAAGGTGTGGTTCTTCCCCAGGCGGACTCTGCAGTAGAGTCCTACCACTACAAACCTACAAAATTTATAGGTACCAATTATTCAAACAAGTTTAAGCTTTTTTTCCAAATTTCCCGGATTTTTCCCGGACCTCTCTTTGATGTTTTGTATCACTGGAAAACTTCCCACATAAAAAACAAGTAAGTAATACTTGTTTACGTACATTACAAAACAAATAAAATAAAAATTGGACATTTCATGGAAAAGGCTTTTATACCTACGTTTCATGAGACAAAAGCCATATTTTTGAGCTACCTGCTAACTCCATTAGCGTCCTAAACAAGGTTGCAGGGTGTATTTTTAATTATGATTAATTTGTTTGTCCAAACATTTAATTCGGGAAGTCAACAGAGGATAACGAGAATCCGGGAATCCGGGTTTTGTGCGCTCCTTTTTAAAGCTTTAACGGGTTTTTGGACTTTTACAAATTACATTGTGTTGATGTTTTGACCTTGACTTTAGTCGAGTTTACGTTCGTGGTTTTACTCGCAGTTTAGTAATTTATATCCGTATGTATTTAGCGGAAAGCCGTGGTAACCTAGTAAGCCCCAGTAACCTACTCAGCCGCTGTATAGCCTAGTAAGCCGCGGTAGCCAGTAAAACCGCGGTAGCTTAGTAAGCCTCGGTAGCATAGTAAACTGCGGTAGCCTAGTACGCCACGGTAGCCTAGTAAGCCGCTGTAGCCTATGAAGCCACGGTAGCCTAGTAAGCCGCGGTAGCCTAGTAATCCACGGTAGCCTAGTAAGCCGTGGTAGCCTTGTAAGTCGCGATGGCCTAGTAATCCGCGGTAGCCTAGTAAGCCACGGTAGCTTAGTAAGCCGTGATAGCCTAGTAAGTCTCGATGGCCTAGTAATTCGCGGTAGCCTAGTAGCCGCGGTAGCCTAGTAAGCCGCGGTAGCCTAGTAAGCCGCGGTTGCTTTGCTAGCCGGACTTGTCAAACAAACCGAATGAACTCTTACGTATTCCTACTTAATCAATAGTAGCGCACGGGTTTTCAAAAAAAAAACCACACAAGTAACATTTTTCGAAAATGGAAATATATAGTGTGAACGTTTCGTCGAATACTGGAAAACGTGCGTTGTATCTATTCCGTGTAAACTTAGCCTGTATATGGATTATGTTATTTTTTACGTAACTTAGTAGAATATATATATTTTATGATTATTTTATTATGTGTACTGCTACGTTTTATGGGACATAGCTATGTAACCCGAGGTTGAATTTTCATGTACAATCGTCCCAGATCTCCGAGATACAGGCTTTGCCTAGTTCGGAGATCGCAGTAAATAATTTTAAGATAAACATGGTTGTCCTTTAACGTTACATTATACATTATAATAAGATAAGATAATTATGTTTCTTTCCTATGATTGGATTTAATAAAAAAAAAAAATTTTTTTTTAATGTTCCTTGTATTATTTAGTTCCAGGTTACAAAAGCAAAAGAAATAGTATTATTATTATTTTTTATACGTAGTATTTCTCAAAATCAAAATAGTATAATAAAAGTATTCTGTGGACTGATATGTTATTTTCAATCCACAAAAATCAAATTATATAACTATCCCATAGCTAATCTTTTTTATTCAATTTATATCTAAGTAAAATAAAGGCAATAACTTCACCATAAAAAGCTATTTCCAAACACAAACTTAACGGGTGATTTGGTTTCATAATTGGTAGACCCATTGTGATAAGAATTAAATGATGGTCACCGCAGGGCCACAAAAGCTTCATTATGATTCAAAATGGAGCCCTCTAACCTTATATAGATTACGGAGATACGATCTCTGTGCGACATTGTTGACTAAATCGTTTTTCATAATTGTCACCCGCATGTTATCACCGAATAGATAGGGTCGACTGATAACTCTAGTGGCTAAGTTTCAATTAACTATTATTATTCGTTCTGCTGAAACGTGACTTCAATATATATATATATATATTTTTTGTAGTGGTATGACTCTACTACAGAGTCCGCCTGGGGAAGTACCACACATTTACCAACCGCCAAGCAGTAGTGTGCAAGCATTACTGTGTTCCGGTTTGAAGGGCAATGTTACTAGAGAAATTACTGGATATGAAGAGATTTAACATCTAATATCTCAGGGTGACGAGCGCAGTCCAGTGCGGCGCAGGATTGTGTTCGCAAGTTCACAATTCAGGCACTGCTACTTTTAGTGGCAGGCGTGACGGTTACCACCAGGCGAACGTCTTGCTCGTCTTGTCACTTGATTGTATAAAAAATAGGGACAACTAAAAAGTTAGTATATAAATTCGTGACCAAACCTAGTGTCCGAGTTAATTTGCCGCCGAAGGCCAGACATGGCTTGACGGTTGTTATTACTTCACTTGTTTTCTGACCCACGGTAGCGCTCAACTACATAGTGTCAACTATATTATAGGGTCAACCATACATAATATATTAAAGGGCAACCCGAAAACCGATTAAAAAATATATAAACATGACTACCTTACGTTAAATTTTTATCAATGGTGTTCATGCTATCATCGAATATAAATTCAAATGCACACACAAGCGTCGATTTGTTACAGTAGATTCCCAGGCCACTTTGTCTTGACTCCGTTTGGTTAATAAACGTGTGTATTACATGCCTTTTCCGTGCCCGTTTTCGGGTGTGGATCCCTCACAACCTGTACATCGTTTACTAAATACCTACATAAGGTGATGAGTTGTAGTCAGAAGTAAGAAGGACGACACAGAGTTATTAGGAGACGAAACGTTTCAGGTGTCCACTTAGAATATTCGAGAGAGTTATGCTCCAGACAGCTTAAATTATAATTAGAAGCTATTAAAATAAAGCCAGTAATAAAATTGATAGAGCACAGAATTAGAAGAACACAAAAGCTCTTGTACCGGTTCGTTGAACCGAGATAGAAACATAGTCGTCCATTCATCTAAGTACTATTATCTAACGCAAAGTTAAGGGCTACATTGTACTAATTTATTCTATCTAGACAAATTAAAAATAAACATTAAAAAAAATGCCTTTAAGACTCGTCTAACTAAAAAGAAACCAAATAGATTTACCTGTTTACTTTTTCCGTCTTACCACAAAAATAATTTAGAGCAACGCTTAGACATCTGTTTAGCTAGACAGTGTCTCAAAGTTAGATGTTGCTTAAACAGATGTTTTATTTGTCTTACCACAGAACCATGTTTAGAATGTGTTGTTAAATTAATTTCACAAGCAAACTGATTGACGTAAAATGATAAAACTGAGTTAGACGCGTCTTAAACCAAGGTTAGGCAGTGTTTAAATTAAAACGTGTGGCTAAGGCATGTATATCATTAGACGAGTGCTAGGCGCGGATTTGTGATACGAAATTTGTGAAACAATGTTCAACACGTGTCTAAGGCTTGCCTAAATCTTTTGTGGTAAGATGGTATATGTTCTTTAAAACGTGAAATAACATTGGGCTTCAGAGTAATTACTCGGTTACGTATTAATTTGTAATCTACAAAAGTTTAAACTTTTTTCGGGTTAAACGTATTGTTTTTTTTAATATATCCATGAATATGATATGAAAATATTTCTATTATCATAATCCTTTACTTAATACAATCGTAATCTTAATCTACAGACGAGGTTAAGATGATAGAAACCTAAACCAAAAAGGGTTAAACATCTAGGGAGGATCACGCGAGTAAAACTGCGGGTAGCACTTAGTTTTATAAAAGAAGGGGCAACATTCTAATAATTTATTTTTAGTTGGCGACAAGTGCTGCCCGCTGGAACGCTTAACTCTGGTTCGAGAGGTTAATGTTGTAGAGAAAAACCAATTTATCTTTAGGACATGGCTAAATTGAGAAATTTAATTTTTCTACAAGATCCTGTCAATTATTCTTAGAAAATGCACTAGTGGCTCCACCGTGCAACGCTTTACATAAGATGGTCGCTTTGTAAATGGATAGTTAGCTTGATTTATCTGCGGAGTAACCGCGGGGTCCGTACTTGGACCGTATTTACTCTTAATATATATTCAAAATTTCACTTTTATGCTAATAATCGAAAAATTGGTCTAATTATTTTCGCAAATGAAATTATGACAATTTGCTTATTCAAGGCGAGATAAATAGAGTCATAAAGAATCGGCAACGTTGTGGTGTCCTAAGAATTACACATAAGCGTTAGCGATGATCATTAACTTACCATCAGGCAAACAGTCTACTTGTTTGCTGCAACTGAGTATAATTTATTCAAAATGTTTATAACGTCATCATCAGCCAGAAGATGTCCACTATTATTAACTTCAGTAGACCAGTTGCCAGTGATGACATATGGAACTGAAACGTGGTCTTTAACTGCTGGCCAATTGGAGAAACTTAGAGTCACGCGACGGGCAATGGAGAGAGCTATGCTCGGAGTTACTTTGCGCGATAGAATCCGGATCGAGGATATTCGCCAAAGAACCAAAGTTACCGCCATAGCTCGCAAGGTTTGCAAGTTGAAGTGGCAATGGGCAGGCCACATCGCTCGAAGAACTGACAACGGATGGGGAAGAAAGGTTCTTGAGTGGCGACCGTGAACCGGAAGACGCAGCGTAGGAAGGCCTCCCACTAAGTGGACCGACGACATTGTAAAAGTCGCGGGCAACCGGTGGATGCAAATGGCAGGTTGTCGTATAGTGTAAAGGTCTAAGGGGCCTTTGATCAGCAGTGGACGTCTCCGGGCTGGTGATGCACTTCAGTAGAAATAAAACCAGTAAAATTACTGTCCTCAAGATAATCAGCAATCACTAGCATTTATCATAAGTCAGAAAACGTGACTGCTAGAAGAAGGCTTCCCCTTGAATAGGGAGGCACTAGCTTCACATTACGAATAAAATATATCTCCTCTAAATAGTACTGAAAGTTCCAAAAATGTTGCCATCAAAAACGCTAGCTTTAATTTGGTACAATTCGAGTGATACACTTACATAAATTAGTGATATCAGTTTATCGTGAACACGTACCAACTACTTTTCATTCTGTCCAAAGCTACTATTCTATTAGAATAAATTCCACCTCTCCAGGGCTATAACTAACGCAAACGGGCCTATTGCGAAAATTGTTATTTTTTCGGCAATACATTACTGGCATGCGCTGTGCAAACGATGGCCCATAAACTGAGTGAGTAACGCCCAGTCGTGACAATATGGCCCACAGCTCTCAGCCAACACTATAAAAGAGAGTATAGGTAGACTACTACTGATCAAAGTTGTCTATATAGATTTTTGGTAGGAGAAACCCAAAAAATATGTCAGCCACTGATAAATTATACCTATTGATACAATTTAACTTAAAACTTATTTTTTGTAGTTATATTATGATTTTTTTAAGGTATGGTAATGATTACCATAGATCAAGCAGTATGGCAGAGTCATTTTATACATGCTTACCGTATTATGCATAAAACAGAAAAAATATTATTAAGCCTATTTTAGTTAAAGATTGTTAAGAAATTGCCAAACACTTTAACTAAATTATTCTTATCTCTTATCTATATTCATTATTTTCGTAGGTATACATGGCATAAGACGGTTAAAGTATAAATCTGCTTAAATTCTTATTATAATGGCCCACTATTTCCAGTCTATCATCTACAAGTACACAGTACAAACTGAGTGAGCGGGAGAGCCACTCGCGCATTTACTGAACAAGGTTAATAGGTTGTGATGGAAAAATTTTGTTCCCTTATTTTAACAATGTTATTGGTATAGTCTGGCGTGACAGCAGTAGGTATAAACTTACAAGTCTACACTTTTTATTAACAGGGAAGTGTTTTCGAAGTATCGTGAGACGTCTCAAACATTTACTTGTAGATTTGAAGTCATAAAGTTTGAAATACAGTTTCCGGCTTCAATTTGTTTTCCTTCAATATAGAAAGTTGCACTAAGACAAAATTTTATTGGCTAATTTTAATGATTCGTTCATGCCACAAATTTTATCCTCGAAGAATTCTATTAGTTTCTCCCCGCGTAAAGTAATGCAGGTACTTACTATTTCTTGCTAGCGCAAGCTTTTTCTGACACTTTCTCTTTCAAATTATAATACGAATAATACCAGCTAGGGCAAAATCTGTTTAGTATCACGAGAAGTACAAACAGTAGCCAATCTTAAACTACAGCTATTCTATTATGCATTCAGTAAAGTACACTATTATTATTCTGGCCTACAGAACAATTTTTAGTTACACGTACAATACGTACATAATCTGCGTACACAGCTCGATTTCTAATTCCACACAGAATGACATCACATGCAGCGGTATCGCGTTGACTCAGACAGCCGGTCGCGCGAAATCTATTATGCCTACATAATTAATGAAGTAAGTACCTACTACGATCGAAGCAAGTATAATAATACGCCTAGCGTCAGAACCATAAATATATTTCTGAACTAGGTTTGCAGCACGGATTTTCCTACAGCGCATACCACAAGAACAATTATAATTTTCTTATATTTATATGGGATTACTCAGTTAACGGTGGTGATCATGCTGCGATCCTCAAGCCGCCTGCCAAGCGTGGGGGGATTATGGCAACCCCTCCCTCACTATTATACGGGACGCCTTCGTCCTGTGGTGGACGTCTTGTGGCTGATGATGTACTCACCTATTGGATACTTCGTCAAGGTGTAGCTTCGGTTGCATGCGGTGATCTTTTATTTTCTGCCCGGATTCTCTTTTGTCCAGATTTTTTTCGATAGCTAGGTACTTATGGAAGCAGCTTGATACATTTTTTCAAACATGATTGTGATCTTGAATCTTCGCCTAGGGTGACAATCCTGCAATTGTCGTTTGTTTTTTTCGGAATAATAAGTAGCACATTGTCTCTCTGTTCCTTAACTTACTGGGTTATTGGCTCGGGGTATAATATGCCGAAAGGGAATCAATTGTACTGATCTACTTTTTTTTCAAAGATACATGAAAGAGAATCAACAAAAACACTTTCGTATTTATAAGGTTAAAAAAGAAAGATGGTCCGGCTCCGGCTATTTCGAAAAGGCATGCTATGCTAAGAGAACATTATGAACTTTATATGTAATGAGACACTTATATTCTGAAAAAGCAACACAAACGCTTTCTCACGCTGAGTTCACTATCAAATAAAATTTGAACCGAATACGCACTAACAATGTTTCTGTTATCGCAGTTATGCACGCTTGTCTATTTTGGACCTTAGACCTATAATATGTTTATCTATATCTAACCTATAATATCTTTATTATATATTATACTGAACTTAGCTGATTATTTTTCGACATTTTGAATTGGATCCATCATTATCATCATCATCAGCCAGAAAGTGTCCACTGCTTAGACTACCACACTGTACGACAGCCTGCCATTTCCACTAAAAAGTAAGTGAGTAAGTTCGTATAGGCTCAGTAGCCAGTAACTAGTGTCAGAGTTAATGTGCCGCCCGAAGGCCTCTGACATTTCCACTTGGAGGATTTAGTCCTCTATATCCATTTTCATCCACTGGTTACCCGCGACTTTCACAATGTCGTCGGCCAATCTAGTGAAAGGTCTAGCTACACTACGTTTTCTGGTTAATAGTCGCCAACTCGCTACTCAAGCACCTTTCTTTCCCATCGGTTATAGTTATTTGAGAGATGCGGCTTGCCCAGAGCCATTTCAACTTGGATTGGATGGAATTGGATTCACTTTATTGCACAGTTCAGAATAAATTACAAATAAAAGCAACAATATATAAATTATACAAATTAAAATTGGTGAATAACAATGCATCGGTAGCTGTAGCGTCGCAATCGTGAGCTTTTTAGAGCCGCTTTCAAGGTCTTGGTGATACAGGGCTGTCAGTATGGAAATCAATGATCTTATTAAGTTACACATGGAAGTAGTCAAAATAGATAAAGATGAGCATGCTAATACTGTGGACTGATTTATGAATTTTACCGTGAAACATTTTTGGTACATTTTTTTGGGAAAAATTGTTACTTTTAATAGTTCTAGTTTTTATCATTCTCAATGTCGTAACGTCTGAAACGTTTTTTTTTATCAAAATATAAATCACCAAGGCTACCACATTTCAAATCAGCCAGAAGACTCAAATCAGACTGCTGGCCGAAGGTATCTCTCTTAATAGTGAGGAGTTGCAATTATCCCCACGCTTAACAGGCGGCTTGGGGATCGCAAAATGCGCACCACCGCTAACAGAGAGGACGCTGCTACCCGTATTCCAATATTCTTGGCGCAGTTTTAGGACATCCAGGTCCAGATGTACCATACCACCATCCATGTACCATCTGTGGTTAGCAGTATTTTACCGATTTTCACTAGCGAATTAAACTCGGTTACCAATGCGCCATTTTATTACTTAGAGCTAGGGGCGTATAACGGACATTGAGCTATATATTACGACGGATAAGTTAGTATGTAAATAGGTTCAAGATATGAAGGGCCAAAGATTGTCGACAACAAAGCGGTCAACCACATATCTATCTTGGTAAACAAGAGCTATCACTTGAATGGACGTTTTATTACGCAATTATGAATACTTTGTTGTATGTTTACCTATGTAGGTAATTAATTATTAGTCTGTTCACTTATGGAGAAGTAATCAAGGAGTAATTATTACGATGTTTGTAGGTACTTAATGGTCGCCATTTCTTTATCTAAATAATTGGCATAGGATATAATAAGATTAGGGGAAATGTATCTATACCTTGGTTATATTTAATCATCAACGTTAAGACGGTTATTAAACATTAACGGCCTTACTTAAAAAAACTACTCAACCGTTAGTCACTGCTTAAGATGCTCTGCCATCTTCTCTCTGACGTGAAGTTGCACGTGCTAGAAAAGGACAGAGAAGTTTAAGCAGTCACTAACGGTTGAGAAGTTTTTTTAAGTAAGACTGTAAAACAGGAAAGCAGTGGACGAGAATAGCACAAAAACAGAAACCATAGCATAATTGAAGCAAAGATTATAATATATCAGCAGTTAGTTGGAAAATTGATTTTGATGTTGATAAGGACGGTAATGTTGACATTAATGATGATGCCCAGGATAGGGGTCAACATGTACACATTTTTAAGCTTGAAAGAGGGAAGGTAGCTGATATCTCGCGGAAACCTAAAAAACCTGAGCGAGAAAGTTAGGGCAGCGCGTGTAGGCAGCCAAATCTACACGCGCAATTAATACATAATGTATTAATAGATTATGAGGTTGAATATGAATATGAATTTACAAAATTTAAACCGTTTAAAAAACTCACTACCATACTCGTGTTACGTTCTACTAAGATGATAAGACAATCGAAATACAATCTTTTCCTGCATCTCTCTTTGACTATAAACTCTTTTTATAGTTATCGACTATCTTTACGATTATTTTTGCCCAAACGAAATATAAGTACCTGCTACAGAGTACCGAACAATTGAATGAGTACTCAGATAGCTGTGTAAAAGTAGGTAACAGTACTACCGTGTTATGTGTAGGATAGGGTTAGGGAGCCACCTTTGAATTTCTCAACAAAACTCACTACCACCCGCTGAAATATTTTAAGTTCCCATCTTGGCCACCGTTACAGAAAAGTTGGCTGCAGTATATCGGCACGTATCAAAGCATTTCAACGAAGTATCGAAGGAAGTCGATAGTCATAAAACTATGAATAAAATTATGTCGGTGCTGTACGTTTGCCATTGAAATATCTATACCACAGATACTCTTAGTTACTAGAATTATGAATGGACGATAAAACGTGAAGGTGAGTATTAGGAGATTAAGTCTATGTAAAATATTAGGTTTGCTTCATTGAGCTATACAGTCACAAACGTGAAAAACAAATGTCCGAACCAAAACTCGGCACACGCACTCACGACGCATTGCGCCGAATTGATGAACGACTTGAACTACGGTAAGACACAAGCGCCCAAGCATACATTGAACACTATACAACAACAACAAGCAACATACACACAAGCGACATAACATCTAAATTCGAACAATTGTGAACTATATAATAGGTATGTATATTGTACAACGGCACTCGGACGTTTTTTAACTGTTTTCACTTAGAGGTTGTGACTCTTTAGATTATTAGCTCAATGGTTTGCCTCGATACTTTTTTAATGCAATGGATTGATGAGACGAAACGTGATGGTGACAACCTGACAACGTGATGGTTAAGTCTATATAAAATATTAACTTCTGCTCTATCATCATCGTTTTAATTGGGCAATGAATTGACGAGACGAGCGAGGCGTTTGCCTGATATTGGGCAATGAATTGACGAGACGAGCGAGGCGTTTGCCTGATATTGGGCAATGAATTGACGAAACGAGCGAGGCGTTTGCCTGATTTTGGGCAATGAATTGACGAGACGAGCGAGGCGTTTGCCTGATATTGGGCAATGAAATGACGAGACGAGCGAGGCGTTTGCCTGATGATAAGCATCACGCCTGCCCAGCAGCAGTACTAGAATTGTGAACTTTCGGACAAAATCCTGAGCCGCATCAATTATCATATCATACTTATCAAAGTTTGTACTTTCATTCATTTATCAATAGCACGAAAATGACCACTGCTGGAAGAAGGCCTCCCCCTTAACAGGCGGGTTTGCCATAATCCCCACGCTTGGCAGGCGGCTTGGGGATCGCAGAATGCTCACCTCCTGCCCATCCTCCGGTGGTTCTGGATGCAGTTTTATGACATACGTTTGTACGGTACTTAAAGTATTAAATAATCCGCTTTTAAAAAAATATATACAACCGACTTCAACTTCAAGTACCAAAAATACTCGTAGATAATACACAATTGACTTCAACTTCCAATACCTGGATGACATCTTCATATTTTCTATTAATTTTGATTTAAAAACCAAACTACTGAACCGATTTCGATTAAATGTATATGGGACTACCTATGAAGTATTACCTACCAAACAAAAAAATAAACATCAAAATCAGTTCATAATTGTCGGAGTAATCGCGGAACATCTATGTTTCCATAGGAAATCAAGTTGATGGGTTCTAACTTGAGCGAAGACGTTGAAGAGCGGTCGGCAGCGCGCGCCTTTCTGGCCTCTCTAACACTGCAAAGCCCAAAGTAAATGCCCAAAGTGGGATACCATCATCTTCTAATAAGATACAAAAAACAAAAACTTCAATTGAGAATCTCCTTTTTTGAAGTTGATTGAAATAAACAAGGCACTTCAAACGCTGAGTGCCTGAAATAATTTCTTTACGTCTAAAAGTAGGGAGTGTATTTTATTTTCTTGGTCATTCATAATAATATTTATCATTTCATTTGGGTAACCGCCAAGCCAATTATCTAGCCATCGCATCGTCGCGTATATTAACTTTTGACTTTGGGTTAATTGGAATATATATGAAGTGAGAGAAATACGCGATTGTAGACCGGGGACTGTTTATAAGAAAGAGTTTTACATCTATGATATGAAGCTTTTTTAAATCTTTCAAAGCATAATGATGCTGACACACACATACACACATCAACAGCCGGAACACGTCCACTGCCGGACGAAGGCCTCTCGCTTAAAGGGAGGTGTTGATGCTGACAATTCGCAAATTAAATAGACATTGTAAAATGAGGAGGTCAAAAAACATCATAGAAAAAAATAACATAAACCAAATGTGTATGTAAGCTTCTTCACTAAATGTTATCTAATACTATAATAATATTTGTCTGTCTGACTGACTATTTTAATGAGCTGAATTTAACTGAGGGAGAGGTTTTGGTAAAAAAATTGCTCGGGATGATTTAAAGTGGTGAATTTTAGGGAGCGGGCCGAATTTCTTCATTACGCGGATGAAGTCACGGGGGGTACCACGGGGGACCTCTAGTCTAGTACTATATACTTATAAGCTCGGGATGCACTTAGCCGAAAGGGCTTAACTTTTGCTATGGGTTAACGCTTGAATCACGAAAAGCAAGTCTGCTGTTCCATAAATTTTGTCAAATGTAACAGCAGATGTTTTCGTTGTTTCGGGGTGGACCCAATAATACGTAAAAGATGTTGACAATTGGGAGAAGGATTAACCCCTATTAGCTTCTTACACGCCATGCTTAGCCTTGTAGACTGCTAAACATTTTTTTTTATGATCGCATCTCATAAGTCAAACAAAACGCTCTCGTAAAAAAATAGGAGAAAACGTCTTCCCATGATTATTGCATTGACACTCAGAACATTATCAAAATCGGTAGGTACGTACATATTATTGCGGGAGTAATCGCGTAACATACGTACAAAAAAAAACAGTCGAATTGAGAACCTCCTCCTTTTTTGAAGTCGGTTAAAAAGAAAGTCAAGTGAAACACTGAAGAATTCAAACGAATTAAAAAATACGGGTTTTGTGTCATAAGATCTATAACTAAATCGAATAAAAACATCTAATTAAATTAGATTTAAATTACCAGCCCCTACAGGTGTAAAGTAAATACAATTTGTGACTAAAGCTACTTCCCAAACCGCACCGTGTCTAAATGTAACATCGTAAACACACGACTGTGGCCCACTATTTGTGTCCCACTCGAGCTTTAATGAGTTATCAGTGGGATAGTGAGGAAGAGTATGACATTTACAAAGAAATAGCTTTTACGCGAACAAGAACTGCTACTACTTCTGTAATTTTTATTAGCGGCAACGTGGTAGTTGTAGTGAGTTGATGTTGTGCATCTAAAAAAAGCATAATTTTACGTATCGTCTTGAACTAAATTTAGCTCTTACCAATTACCATAGATCCCCGAAATCGCCTAAAATAGCTAACTATCTCAAAAACGTCGTCTTTGGTCATCTCGGCATTTAGAGCTGATTTATTTATTTTTTCTATTAATTACAAAGTTGCGACATTTTTTTTTGCTTTTAGTTAAGTAAGTATTTCATCCTACCTTGTATCTTAATTAAACCTTGTTTCTTAATACAACTCTTGACAGTCGTAACAGTTTTGAGGGTTAAGAGTGCGACTAATGCTAGAAAAATAACAGATTTCACCCGCGCGTCTTGCATTAGTTTAAAGTCGAAAATCGCATGATACAATTGACGATGATGATGGCTTTGAGCAATTTAGGTGGGATTTTATTTAATTATTCAAAATTTAGGCATGAAATAAAAAAAATAAACGGCTACTGTGCTAAAGCATTAGTTTGGCTATGTATTTCGTAAAAAATAATGTGGTGCTGTCGCTGATAATTTAGAGCATTTGAATTAAAACAGTTTTTATTTGTTGGTAACTTGTATATTTTTTAAAGAATAAACTAGATTGTTTTCCAAAATTCTATTCGGTTACTCGGCTTTTTTAGGTTTTTCCCCTACCTGTAGTATTTTTTTTTATCTGAACATTTACGTTCTTTATCATTAAACTATGTGTTTAAAAATACACCTTTTACTTACTTTTGGCATTAGGCGCCCCCTTAAGTATAAGTATAATGCGTAAGAGATAAGCGACACAAAATATTCCATACAGACAGCTACACACAGTACACATGTATGTATTAAGATAGATAGGTACTTTACAGACTATTGTGCATTTACTCGAGGCAGAGCGAAGCTTTTTTTCTGTAAATACTCCACTCGCTATAATTGGGATAGACCGAGACATTAAACTTGGTACAGCTGATATCTAAATCTGTCTCCGTGAGATCATAGCTCCTACGTTTATTGGGGAGATTGTAGCGATGCCGGTTAATGGATGAGCTTACAGTTTAAATTTTATTAGCTCCACAAGAATATTAGATGGTGATCGAGTAATAAATAATTGGTGAGATTTTCATTCCTCCTGGACAGTTTTTTTTTATTAATTTGCTTGCATTCTAATGATGTTTGATGTTAAACAAAGATGCTGTCTACGGTGGAACATGCTTGCCTAGAAGAAACCAACTCACTCTCAACTTGAAGACACATAGATTATATTATATTATAACTATTAATAATTGTCACTATGCAGCAGTGTATAAAAAAAAGTGTAAAAAAATTGTTGGTCCCGGTTGTTTGTTGTAGTTTCTATAACAACAAGCCAGCCAGCAGTTCTGTCAGCCATGTCAGAGGCCTTCGGGCGGCACATTAACTCTGACACTAGGGCTGGCCACTCAGCCTATTTGAACTTACTTACTTACTTACTTTTTAGTGTAAAAAAAAGGTTAAAATAGTGTGTATATGTGTAAAAAGTGTGTGTGTGTTCGTGGTTCCATTGAGATACCAACGTTATGAAAAGTAAATGTGGTACCACTGGTGGTAGACCGGGGTACCACGGGGGTTACCACGGATACTAAACACTCGAATGCCTCATTTTTCAATCGACTTCAATAAAGGAGGTTCTCAATTCGACTGTATGTTTTTTTGTTTGTTTGTATGTTACGCGATTAATCCGCCAATTATGAACTGATTTTGATGATTATTTTTTTGTTTGGTAGCTAATACTTCAGAGGTGGTCCCATATAGGTACATTTTATCGAAATCGGCCCAAAGGAAAATATGAAGATGTCATCCAGGTATTGGAAGTTGAAGTCAATTGTGTTTTTTTTAAAGCGTATGATCTACGAGTATTTTTATTTCTATGTGTCAGCCCTACCCAAGCCAGATGATTAAGCGCACATAACATTAGAACAAGTGACAATTAATATTAATAAGTTATGAACGCATAAATACTGAAACGTCTTTGTTTTTTATTATAATGACCCACTGTTCGTAATATATTCCTAGAATATACACACGATTGTGGCTATCGAATAGGTTTCTGGCTATGTGTGTTTGTCACGCGGTTTACTGAGCGGTTGCCTGTTGAATCGCCTATAATTCCTGTATATAGATTATGTTCCTATGAATGTAGTTGGACAGCCTTGAAGTACTATTTCTGTTTTTGTGTTCTTGGGATTCGAAAATGTCAAATATTATAATATTCCGTTTATTACCTAACTAGAGGTCGCCCGCGACTTCGTCCGCGTACGGACGAAATTCGCCACGCCCAAAATTCACCAAGTTTTTTCTACTATAACTTCAAAAACAAAGAAGTTTCCATACAACATTCCACCCTTTCCCCCCTTTAAATCGTCCCTGTCAAAAGCATTTATTATTATAAATGAACTATCCAAATCCAAATTTTCGTGACTATAAGTACAAAAACAAAGGACTTTTACACAAACGTTTCCTCCCCTTTTCCCCCTTAGGAGTCGAATTTCGAAAAAAACCTTTCTTAGTACACCCCTACGTATCAAGACGAATGCAACCTCCAAATTTCAAGTTTGTACGACCAGCGGTTTGGGCTGTACATTGTCTGTCAGTCAGTCAGTCAGTCAATCAGTCAGTCAGTCAGGACAGAGCCTTTTATATATATATATATATATATATATATATATATATATATATAGATAGATAATAGATAATAACGGTCTAGGGCGTTAATTTATTAATGTAATTTAAATAGTTTATTAATGAATTAATTATTATTTAATACATTTTATTAATACTTCATAGACTTGGAGGATTTAGCTTTTAATCGTTTTTACAAGTTCATAGAAGATAGAGCACGCAGACCTCTCTGATCTTGAAACCTAGACCTAGATGTCAGCCATGTCAGAGGCCTTCGGGCGGCACACTAGGGCTGGCCACTCAGCCTATACGAACTTACTTACTTACGATCTAGATTACATCTAGTTAAGAAACAAAAGTGCTGTTATAGCTTGTTCGTTGGCTTGGTTGTAGATAATATGTATTTTAAACGTACCTACAGTTAAATGGCATTGTATATATGTACCTATCCAAGGAATATCCACAATTTTCGGATGGTAATGGGCCGGTTTTATTATTTATACCTACGAATAAAAGAGAGACTAGATGACTGTACTGATGATATACGTAGAGCAGCTGGCAGTGTTTGCCTAAATGACGTGCTTTGAAAGAGGCCTTTGTCTACCAGTGGACTATGATAGGCTGATTATAATGATTATGATATACATAACAGAAAAATTGTAATGTGTATTCTATAAAAAATATTTATCATTGTCATAGCCGGTGTGAACTCTAATACAAACAGCTATATTTAAAAGGTTCCTCTATATATTACTTCACTGGAGAGAGAAGTGAATAGAACGGAAATGTGACGGGCCGCGCTAGCCGGCATTAAGTGCAAATGCGCTTAATGACAATTCTACCAATATACATGTTTTTAAACTGAGAATACTCAAAAAGACAATTTGAATAGACGCGTAGGAAACTAAACCACATTGCATCGTAATTAGATCAATTTTAATCTGTTGCAAAATTCAATTTCGAGCGTTTTACTTCAAATGCGCGACCAATGATTGTCATTATTTTGTCGTAGTTTCTATACAAATAAGGGTGAAACTGGCGACAGCGATTTTCCATACAATTGCTTTACAGCATTGTTTTGACAGCCGTTCTACCTAAGAAGTAGGGCTTTCGCTTTTCTGTGGATTACTTCATCAACAGCCAGAAGCCATGTATCCACTGCTGGGCAAAAGCCACAATAAGTGGGAATTGCCATAATCCCCACGCTTGGCTTGGCACGCAGTTTTAGGGCATATCCATGTCCACAGGTTCAGTATAACAGAGTCTCTTTATATAGGTACTTAGTTTAATACGTTTTCTACTGAGGCGTTTTTATTAAGTACATAGAATGAGATAGGTGCTGTCGCTCTTTATCAGATGATTGATGGCTGTTCACTCGCTTACACCAAATGATATATGAATATGACAAACATCTACACCGTGCTCTTATTTTTCGCCGTAGAGTGCTCTGGGAATGTAAACAGGTACATAGTTTACTTAGGTAAAAATATAAGTTCGTATATAGGCTGAATGGCCAGTGTCAGAGTAAATTGCTGCCCTCTGACATGGTTTATAGGTAAAAAATTAAAGTAGGGGAACATTCTTGAGCGGATTTTAGACCTTCGATCTAAAGGGAATACATTACAATACAAACACAATAAAACTACAAAAAAATACACAACATAACAATTGTTTTGTTCGAGGTCTGATTTATGAAAACTGACGTGGTTGGTTTTTTTTGCGGATGTGATCGAAACTATGGTCGGAGTATCCGATTTAATTAAACGTGAGTATTCCCGTATAAATAAAACAAAAAGGTCTGTTTTTTTTTTAAATTCTATTATACAGTTGTTTCATGGATCTGTAGAGAATGCAATGGTAGATTTGCGCAATAGATAAATTCAGTAGTCAGAGCATAGTATTTTGTTTTTATTTATTCAGGTAAGATTTTCCCACTCTCACGGAGAAAACCTATGGCCAAGCAAGAAGGGCTGCCAGAATCTCACTTGAAAGCAAGTTTAAATTTTAGGTTTATTGCGTTGACAAGTCAAATAATGTCTTTGATCTTCAGCCACAAAAAAATATTTATTAATGTAATTTGTGATAATTATGAAAATTAATTAACGCTATTATGATAATTATAGTGATTGCAATCTATCTAGCTATCTAATACTATAAGAATCTCTGTCCTGACATAATGACTGACAAACAACGAACAGCCTAAATCGCTGGGCTTGAGGGGGTTTGGGGGGTTGGGGTGGAGTTGGTAGAGTCGGTAGAGTTGGGGGAGTTTGGGGCAAAAAAATTGCTCGGGATGATTTATAGTGGTGAATTTTGGGAGCGGGCCGAATTTCTTCCGTACGCGGACGAAGTCGCGGGCAACTTCTAGTTGAATATATGTGAATCTGCAACAGTATAATAACTCGATAAAACGATTATGCTACTGAATGTATAAACTCAAAAACAATATATTATCCGATCCATACCTTTTCCGTTTCTCTGCTATAATAATAACGAAGGCTCACTCGTAATAAGTTTCGGCATTCGGTATTTAGTTTGTAAAAGTTATAGAACGCTATGTTTGAAACGTCGTTCTACACTTAACAAAAATGTTCTGAACATAACAAACGTTCTAAATTATTTTACGACGTTTCTAACAGACACGACGTCACAACAAATTTTACTGGTTGTGAGAAAACGTATTAATATTCAGCTAAACACATCACGGAATAAAAATAGTGCTTAACTATTAGGTTTTTATTAATAAACCTGGAGTAGCTTCGGGATAGTTAATCTGTCGTTTGTATTTTTCTTTCTTTTAAATTTGTAGCTCATTAGACAAAGATAAAGCGCAAATGAATGATACGCCATGTGTATTATTAATAAGAGGGCTAATATGAATAAATGCGTTAGTTTGTCGGTGTGTGCATGTGTATGTTTGTTACTCATTCTATTCGTTCACGTTGCACCGGCTGAACGGATTTGGATGAAATTTGTTATAAGATATAGCTTATACATTAGAATAAAACATAGGCTAATTTTTATCTCAATAAACGCGGGTAAACACCGGAGCGGTCGTCGTCAGCCATAAAACGTACACTGCTGGACGAAGACCTCCTCCTTTATAGAGGGGTGTTGCCATAATCCCCACGCTTGGCAGGCGGCTTAGGGATCGCAGAATGCTCACCACCGTTAACCAAGAGGACGCTGCTGCCCGTCCTCCGGTGGGTCTGGTTGCAGTTTAAGGACATACCCAGGTCCGGACCGGACCGGACCGGAGCGGTAGTTTATTAATATAGGAGTTAAAGCTTATTACATTTTTTATTAGTATTTTAAAAAACATTGTGACATATCATACTCTATAAATAATAATAGGCGCGAAAATGTTTGCTTGTAACATTATTTCGTGTTTTATTGTTAGATTTGTAAGCCAACCAAAATGTAATACTTGGTTACTGCGCAAAGACAGTCATGATTAACAGCCTATCTCAGTCCGCTCTTGCCAATTTCAGGGCACACATTAAATTAGATTAGACTGTGCTATACTTATTATATTTTATTCTATGCTACTCGTAATACTGGGTCGAAATTATTAGCTCCTGCGTGAGTCAAAGCTGGACTAGATTAGGAACGATGAAGATGACATTGCGAGCGGTGTTAGTTAGATGATATACGGTTTGAAGGGCAATGTTAGCAGAGAAATTACAGGGTATGAAGAGATTTAACATCTAATATCTCAGGCAGTGCGGCGCAGGATTGTGTTCGCAAGTTCACAATTCTGGCACTGCTACTGTTAGTGGCAGGCGTGACGCTTACCACTAGGCGATCGTCTTGCTTGTCTCGTCAATTGATTGTATAAAAATATATAAAAATATGCATATACTGTGGATAGGAAGTACATTGGTATTTAAAGGTGTGGGGTGCCTAATGTAATTCAATGTAGACTATTCAGTGCAATATGTTTAATAATATTTACAAGAGTAAAATAAAGAGAAAACTAAAATTATTTCCAGCAAACTTTCGAATCGATAATAATGTCAAAAACCCTTTCTTCCTTCTGGTCAGCCCGCGAACTAAAGAAGGCGGCGCTGCGCCAACAAGGAGGCTGCACGCCGCATCACTCCCCCGCTGAGACCGGGTCACGGTCGATAGTAATCTGGGAAGTGTACTCTGCGACCACTCCTGGTTTTAGGAGCTGGTTCTGGTGACTTGGCAGCAGGCAACAATGAAATTTCTGAGTCTGTCTCCTTAACCATAAAAGCAGGCTTAATTCTGTCTACAGTCACCACGACTTCTCGGCCTTTCACGTCGATCTTGAAAGTTTTTGGTCCTCGCTCTAAAACTTTGTGGGGACCGGTGTATGGCGATTCCAAAGACCTCTTCGCTGGACCTCGACGAAGAAAAACAAAGTCCGATTTTTGGATGTCAGCGGGCATGTAAAACGTCTTTTTTCCGTGCCACGCAGCAGCGGTTGGCGAAAGTAACTTTACATGGTTGCGAAGCCTTGTGGTGAAGCTGGTGACGTCATCAGAATCCGGATCGTTGGCAGGTACAAAAAACTCTCCTGGGAGTCGTAGTGGCTCACCGTATACAAGTTCCGCCGCGGATGATTGAAGATCTACTTTCCAGGCGCTTCTAATTCCCAGGAGGACGAGCGGTAACACCTCAGTCCACTGAGCATTGTTGTGGCACATGATCGAAGCCTTCAGTTGTCGATGAAGACGCTCCACCATGCCATTTGCTGCTGGATGATATGCCGTCGTTGGACAGTGTTTGGCGCCAAGAAGCTTACAGATGGACTGGAAAATTTGTGACATGAACTGTGTCCCTCTGTCAGTTGTAATGCGCTGCGGGCAACCGAAGCGAGCGAGCCAGCCGGAGATGAATGCAGATGCGCAGGTCTCGGCTGTGATGTCGGCCAGGGGGTACGCCTCAGGCCAACGAGTAAACCTGTCGACGACGGTGAGGCAATACCTGTAACCAGATGAATAAGGTAACGGCCCTACGATGTCCATATGAATATGAGAAAAGCGATCTGATGAAATCGAAAATGAAGTGAGAGGTGATGATGTATGACGGGTGACTTTGTTGCGTTGGCAGTCTGTGCATAGTTGTGCCCATTTTCTGCAGTCACGCCGAACTCCAGGCCATACGAAGCGCTCTGATATAAGCTTGCTGGAAGCTGCTGGACCTGGATGGCTCAAATTATGGAGGTTGTCAAATATCTGCCTGCGAAATCCCAGTGGTACATACGGCCTCGGGCTAGGCATTGACAGATCGCAATATAAGCTAGCCTCTGGAGTAGTGATCTTCTGAAACTTCAACGAAGAATCCTTGGTCATCAGATCTTTAAGCTCTGCGTCATTCTCTTGATCTTTTTCTAAAGCGTGATAATCTATAGTCTTGACGCTCTCAATGCGAGAAAAAGCGTCTGCTACTACATTTGACTTTCCAGAAATGTGGCGAATGTCTGTGCAGAATTGTGAGATGTAATCGAAGTAACGATATTGTCTCGGCGAGCAGTTGTCTCTTCTGTTGGTGAAAGCGAAAGTAATTGGTTTATGGTCGGTAAAAACGATAAAAGTCCTCGCCTCGACCATGTAACGAAAATAACGAATGCCTTCGTAAATTGCCAGCAACTCTCTGTCGTATGGGCTGTATTTTTTCTGCGCTGGAGTTAACTTGCGCGAGAAAAATCCGAGCGGCTGCCATTCTCCATTCCTCCGCTGCTGGAGGACGGATCCAATAGAAACGTCAGAAGCGTCGGTGAACAGAGCCAGTTCCGCTTGCGTGTCTGGATGCAAAAGTAATGTAGCTTTGGCTAGGATTGTCTTACACTCCTCAAATGCGTGTTGAAGTTCTGGTGTCATCTCTATAGGTGTATTTCCTTTGACATTAGGTCCAGAAAGAACTGCATTGAGTGGGCCTTGTATAGCTACTGCGCCAGGCAAGAACTTCCTGTAAAAATTGAGCATTCCAAGGAATCTTCTGAGCTCTTTAGCGGTCCTTGGTATTGGAAAGTCCTGCACAGCCTTTACTTTCTCTGTTATAGGCCGTATCCCGTCTGAGGAAACATGATAACCCAGGAAGGTTAACTCATTCACGCCTAGAACAGTCTTAGCGGTGTTAATAAGCACTCCATATTTACGCAAACGTGCAAATAAAATTTCCAGGTGTTCCAGGTGCTGGGATTCGTTTTTTGAGAATATTAAAATGTCGTCCAAATACCCGAATGTAAATTCCAGTCCTTGCAGCACTTCATCAACAAAACGCTGGAAAGTTTGCGCAGCGTTGCGCAGACCAAATGTCATGACCGGAAACTCAAAAAGTCCAAAAGGCGTGGTGATGGCAGTCTTGGGAATGTCCAGGTCTTCAACTGGGATCTGGTTATAGGCCTTCACCAAGTCACTTTTGGAATACACCCTCGATCCTGACAGCTGGTATGCAAAATCATGGAGGTGCCTGATCGGATATCTATCTGGAATCGTTCGGGCATTCAAGGCACGGTAGTCTCCACATGGTCGCCAGGAGTCGTCTTTCTTGCGGACCAGGTGTAGAGGTGAAGACCAGGAACTTTCGGATCGGCGCGCTGTACCATTACATAGCATTTCCTCATATTCTTTCTTGGCGATCTGAAGTCGATCCGGTGCCAAACGACGAGGTTTCGATGTTACAGGTGGTCCAGGCGTTGTGCGTATGTGATGCTTTGTGTTATGAAGCACTTCTGGTTAAGCTCTTGCAGGCCTTGTGATCTCACTGTAGGGACGTAACAGCTCGTGATAAGTCGAATCTCCAGTGATAACTTTGACAGATAGAAGTTCTTTGTCGAGCTTGTGCGTCTGCGGCGCTTTAACAGAAAGACTCGTGATGTTGTCTATCAAGCGGTGGTAACGGCAGTCGACGAGCAAACCGTAAAAACTTAGGAAATCCACTCCTATGATGGGCTTCGAAAGGTCGGCTACTACGAACTTCCACTTAAAATCACGACGAAGTCCAAAGTTCAGACTCAAATCGACACATCCATACGTAGATATAAGAGTGCCATTAGCTGCAAACAACTCGTACTTGGATTTGCAGCGTTTTTCACGAAGAAGTGTCCGAGGATATGCGCAAACGTCAGAACCGGTGTCGATGAGAAACTGTTGCTTGGTAGTCTTATCCGTCATAAACAGGCGGCCTTTACAGGTATCGCAGTCATCTACCGCCGTTACTGGCTGCCTGTCGAGTTTCCCGAAGTGTAGTCACATGGCTTGGTACATCTATTGGCCTTCGCACCAAACTTAAAATGATACCAGCATTGCGGAAATTTTCTGTAGCTAGATTGCGAACGCTGGCCAGAAGAAGAACGCCCACGGTTACCTTCATTGGCTCTGAAACGCGGTCTTGATCGGTCTGTTTGTGTTGCCAATTTCTCCACAAGCTTCGTCAGCACTGCAACTTGCTGCTCTACGGCGCTCAAAGAAGACCCAGCTGAAACAGCTAAAACGTGTTGTTGCGGAACAATGTCATTAACCTTATCAGCCAAATCTGCTAGCACGTCAAGAGGAGAAGTGGACTGGGAAGCAATGATAGCTTGGATTCTTCCGGGTAGGTGGCTCGACCAAATAGTTTTTAAGAAATCTTCGGGAACCTCACTCCCTGCTAGGTGCCTCAGGTGACGTAGAAACTGTGATGGTTTTCGGTCACCGAGCTCTTCATGTACCAACAATTGCTTTACCTTTTTCTCCTTACTGGCCGATAACCTCTTAACCAGCTCGAACTTTAGTTTCTCATACTTTTCGGTAGCAGGCGGCGAGACAATAATATCTTCAACTTCAGCAGCAACCGTGGCATCAAGATGCGACACCACATAATAAAACTTGGTTGCGTCGGTCGTGATATTAGATATTGCAAAATTTCCCTCTACTTGGGCGAACCATATCGCCGGTTTGTCAGCCCAGAATGGCGGAATACGTACACCAACCCTAAAAAGTGCAGGCAGCGCCGGGTCATCGGCGCGTGCATCGGCGAACTCCATGGATACGATGAATTGTACCGTAACAAAAATTGTCTTATGAAAATTCACAAAATAAAATAGTTCACAGTAGTCACTTCACAAAAACATTATGGTAGGCCCCCATGACACGAATAAAATAATTAAAAGGGAAATGTTCTGGAAGGTCACCAATAATGTGGGGTGCCTAATGTAATTCAATGTAGACTATTCAGTGCAATATGTTTAATAATATTTACAAGAGTAAAATAAAGAGAAAACTAAAATTATTTCCAGCAAACTTTCGAATCGATAATAATGTCAAAAACCCTTTCTTCCTTCTGGTCAGCCCGCGAACTAAAGAAGGCGGCGCTGCGCCAACAAGGAGGCCGCACGCCGCAAAGGTATACAGCCAACCTTAATCGGAGCTTAAACTACCTGACAAACTCATCACCAGCCCGGAGACGTTCACTGCTGAACGAAGGCCTCCCCCTTAGACCGCTATACTGTACGACAACCTGCCACTTGCATCCACCGGTTGCCCGCGACCTTTACAATGTCGTCGCAGCCTTCCTACGCTGCGTCTTCCGGTTCGCGGTCGCCACTCAAGAACCTTTCTTCCTGACAAACTAAACAACCTTAAATAGCTACAACTACAACAAATCAAAAAATCTTGCTACATTATATTTTTTCGTTAACAATTCGATTGCCTCAAAAATCGTAGACGTAGACCGCATTTTCGCTTAAAATCATTCGAGTTAACGGTCAAACGCAAGCCTTTAGCCAAAAGAACCATCTTACGTAAACTAGGTATAACTTTGCATTCTCTTTTTGTACGATTGTCTCTTCATTCTAATGTTTTGGTCCATTCTTGTTTCTTAACATTGTTAGCACTTAGGATGGATGTCGTGTTGACTTTTTTGGTCAGAGAATTAACACGTGTTCTTTCAAAGACTTGTTAAGAGCGTATTGCGATTGTGTATAAGCACTTAGTAGGTAAGTAATACAATGGGTATAATGAATTATATGGGTCTAGGGTGTGAAGGTTAATAGTCCATATCTTGTTAAAAAAAATGTAGATTAGTGTGTGTGGTTTGTGTTATAGGTAGCCAAGCGTTTTAGCAAGCTGAAGACACAGTAGGTCGGCTATATCTGTCTCAGAACTGACAGTTGTTACACAGAGTATAATACCCTTAGAACAAAAATATACTATAGATACACCAGTCTTTATGAAAATCAAACCTCAAAAGTGTCCGCGCGCTAATGCTTACCTACTTACACAGATATCCAGCTAATATAAAAAAAGTCCACAAGCGGATATTGTTTCATTTTAATAATGAACCTTAACGTATTAGCGTTGTAAAACATTTATGAGCGTGTAAAGCATTCGGCATCGTACCACGTCACATGATTGGCGCGGTCACACGCGACTATAAGAGCAAAACAAGGCATTTTTGTTATGTCTTGTTTTAACAGTGCCGATTTCGAGCGGCGATCGGGGGATCTACCCTATATTTTATCGCAGAGTAGGTATACCTATATATTGTAGAATAAAGGTCGTCTGTAATCAGTCGCAAATCGCTAATTGTAGTTCATTTCAGGATACCTACTCTGAGACTTAATATAGCCACGATGTTATATTAATAGAGCAGTAGGCTGAGGATAGAACTGGAAACTGGAAAGCCGAATATGAGGCTGAGCAGCTTACATTGAGAGAGGCTTATGGCCAACTCAGCAATAAACTAAGATGGCTTCATGATGATTATAACCTAAAGGCTTTTGACATTTTGACCTAACTGATCATACATTAACATATTCAATTTTTTTTAACAAGTACAGCAACATTTAGGCATTTGGACATTTTTACTAGCGATTTGTACATTTCGACAATGAGACTATGTTAGCCATTGACATCTTGACCTCGGAACATTTATGACCCCCCCACCCCCAACCCCCGGGTTTGTACCACTAGGTCACGTCTTAAGCCTTACAATGATAATAATTATGATTTCTCTATAATGGAAATCGCAACAAACAAATTTCTCTTGAATTTTTGAGACAGCTTGTAGCCGTTGAAGTAACTTCATAGCCTGGTTTAAAAACGCCTTTTAGTGAAAAGACGTTAGTTAGTATTGCGCACTTAACTTTATGCGTAGAAGTTAAATGTCGTTTAAGGCATCGATTAAGAAATATACTTTTTTATAAAACTTAGGTGTAGGTATCTAAATGTTATTAGTTTCTCGTGAAGTTGATGGTTGTTGTTGTAATCTTATAAAGTTCGACTGTAATAATATTGTACTGAACAAAGTTTATGATGTTACTCATTATTTATACAGTTTTTACAGAATTACTCACGAAGAGTATGAAATTGATGATGTTGTTAGTTTTAGTTTTATTATTGTAGTAAAAAAGAAAATTACGATCCCTGAACAAAATGAGTGAAAGCTTATGTAATTATTGTATAAAGTGTTCCTATATTCGCCTAATTATAAATTACTGTTTCGGAATCCATGCTAGTTGATTCACAGAGTTACGAAAGATTCGTTGCTACTTAACTCCTTTGATTTGGTATATGGCACTGACCTCTATTATACAGGGGATTTCATATTGTCGATAGCAAATTGAAGCCAGTTGATTTTTGCCATTTTGGCGCGGATAGCCAACGGATAGTAGTGAGAGCGTCCATGGAACTAATATTTCGTAATACAGAAATTACAATTTTAGTAGGTACTGGAGACGCTCGAAAGGGCGCTTCAAATCGGTATCAAAAAACCTGTCATTTCCTAGACAATATTTAGCCCAGCGTACTTGTATAATAGAGGTCAGTGGTTTATGGTATTCTTGCTTGTTTACTAATTATTTAAATGTGTAAAGATTTACTGAGTTATTTGTTCTGTGAAGAATCACGCAGGAACAAACATTAGAATTGCAATAGAATTCTTGAGAGATTATTCAAGCAAATATATCCGCCGGACGCAGCTAACCTAGTTCTATTTCTGAATGAGGGTGATAAGTCTTGCACTATGACGTCCCTCCTGCTAAAGATATTTCGTGCATTCTCTACCAGCCTATCTAAACCAACCGAGCTCGACCTCGGGTCGCTGGCATAACAATTGTTCCACCCCTTATCACCAGGTACTGCAGTGAAGGCTTTTTGAGAAATTTCCTTGAGGTATCCCGTTCACATTCGTATGTTTTTTTTTGCCTGGCAATGCAATTGAACTTGCTCCACGGTCTCGTTTAACTGTAGACAACCAAGGCACAAAGGTCCGCAGCTAGTCTTTGATAATTAACAAGGGCTTTTCGTCCGTTTCTTCTAAGATGCCAAAACTTCAAGTTTTTGGCAGACTTTATATAGACAAAATAAACAATCGTTTATTTGTGGCAAAAAAAAATACTTTGAACAAAGTAAAGTAAATCATAAAAAATAAATATATATATCAATAAATAGCTATTTAGTACCTAGTTATTTAATTAATTTTATATTTCATTTTTACTATATATATATATATATAAATAAATAAAAAATATTATTAATTTTTATTATTATTATTTATTATTGTATAAATTGTTTTACCTTTTGCCACAAAACGGCCCCAACTGAGCATGATGCCGGTTGTGAACAACCGACGCTGGTCTTCCGTTGGGCTCGGTGGGTTGGTTTGGTTGGGTTGGTTAGGTTGGTCTGTTTCTGTCTAATAATTAGCCTCTTCCTTCTCAGAAATCAATGTTTCCTAGTTTTTTTTAACGCTTTTTAGTGACGAGACTAGCGAGACGTACGCCTGGTGTTAAGCGTCACGCCTCCCTGCACGACGTGATAACAGTAGCAGTGCCAGAATTGTGAACTTACGAATACAATCCTGCGCCGCACTGTACTGCGCTCGTCACCCTGAGATTTTAGAATGTTAAATCTCTTCTTACCCAGTAATTTATCTGGTAACATTGCACTTCAAACCGAAACACAGTAATACATGCACACTTCTGCTTGGCGATTGAATAACTGGCAAAGGTGTGGTATTTCCCCAGGCGGACTCTGCAGTAGAGTCCTACCACTACTGTTTGCATCATTTTAAATCATCATCCCTATCAACTTACTAACAAAATTCTGTACACTAATATTATAAATGCGTAAGTATGAAGTGTGTGAGCTTTGTTTGTTCCTCTTACATGCAGAATTAAAAATAAAAAAACAAATTGTATTTGGCATGGATGCTGACTTGATGACATATGCAAAATTTCATAAGATTTAATTTTAAGGGCAGCTTGTAGCGAGGTACGTTCAGGCGGGAAAACGTTAGGCACTAAACAGTAGGCGCGAGCGAGACAGAATAAAAGGCGCGAGAGCTTGAATATAATTTTTTTTTAGGCTTTTCTTTGTATTGAAAAATATAACAAAGAAATACTGTAATCTTAAAAAACTAAAAAAACTAAATTATACTGTTAATATTGTATCTGTTACTTGTAAATCATTAAAAAAACAAACAAATATAATATTAAATATAAATTAAATTATACTACATTTTATCTATTAGTATACATTTTACGTGGTTTCATAATGTACTTTCTTAGTTCTAGCTAATCGAAATGCCGATTTATTGTCTACTTTGAAATTTTTTCTATCGAGTTAAACATTCAAAAGCACGTTTTCTAAAAAACAAAATGCTAAATATATGATAAATTTTAATAAAATATTGTTTTAGTTCAATATCGGGCATTTTGAATTTTACCCACATTTAAAAAATGTTCAAAATTGCTACAAGCCCGCCTTAAGATTAAGATTTCGTCTTCATCAGTATTATTAGTCAGCACGCGGGTAAATCGCGTAATAATAGCCTGTAGGCATGATGACTTCATTTTTTTTATTACCTCATAAAAAAGCTGATCATCAATAGAGCCTATCAACGAAAACAAAATTTAAAATAATTCATAAATAAATAAGTTCTAAGTATATTAATTTCAAACTAGACAGAGAGCGCGCTATACTGAGCTATGACGTCAAGCCTCAAGCGTCAAGGCGCGCCATACAAATGCTATACTAACACGTGTTTTGCGAGAAAGGGATAGAGCATCCCCTCTCTATCCCCACCTAAAACTTGAAACGCTCATATCTCAGAGCTTTATCAGCCAATACAATTTATTTTTTCAGTTAGTGTAATGTATTTAGTTATATTCATCACTAAGCCTGTTATTTGTCATAAATTAAACATTAGGCCACACGCCTATTGTATATTTTCTACATTCATTCATTAATTTCAGCAACATTACATCACCCAAACAGTTCCAAGAATGTTCCAAACTGCATAATATAATGAATATAAAATCTAATCTTCCGTATAGCTCTTCCTGTCTGCGACTCCTACGAAACTCAAACAGAATACTTAATATCTATGAACTGAGTGTGCAACGCCAAATATTAGAATGCATTCATGAATGGTTCGTGCGTTGCATTCCCTATTATATAATGTTTGTGTTAGAGACAGCGACGGTGATAATGGAATGGACGGGCCCAGCTCTTACATATCGATCAAAATTAACAATACAACACAATAAAGCATACCTATCTAACAGTATGCATATTACATTTGCCGGAAAATAGAGATACCGAATCTAATTACTGCATGACAAAAAGAGAACACAGTCATATACATTTATTAGAAGTTTGTATTGTCGTATCGTACGGCTCGCATGTCGCAAAGTCAGAGTTTGTCTGAAGCGAGTGGAGAGCCGGCGCTCAACATGTAGTCTTCAAAATCCGTGCGCTTATTTCCCGTCCATTAATCTTATCATTGTCGCTGGTTAGAGGTGCTATATTTAGTTAGCTTGGATGGTAATGCAATTGCGATTATTAATTTTACCAATATGAGTCATGGTCTAGGCTAGGTAGCAAATGACGAAACTTTGGTAATTCACTAGCCTTTACTTTCATTAAATTGCGAGATATCTAATCTCTTGGGGTTGACTGTAGTAGTAGTAGTTGTATACTACAAGAATCACTGTCCTGCTCCTGACTCGACGACTGACTGACTAACAGACAACGCAAAGCCGCTGCTGGTTGTACAGACATGACATTTGGAGGGTGTATTTTTCTTGATGCGCAGATGTGTACTAAGAAAGGGTTTTTTGAAATCGATCCCTAAAAGGGTAAAAATGGGTGAAAACTTTTGTATGAAACTCCTTTGTTTTTTAAGTGTTATTTTAGTAGTGAAAATGTGTATTTGGAGAGTTCATTTAAAATAAAAATGCTGTTTTCAAATTTTCTTGACATCTGACGACTTACGGGGGTGAAATGGGGGACGAAATTTTGTTTGGCTAGTTCTTTGTTTTTGAAGTTATAGTGATGATTATGCTATGCTTTAACAGTGTGTAGAAATTTTAGTTTGTTTTTTTAATTTTTGAAAACACAATGACGTCATAATATTTAAAACAACAGGAAATCTAACCAGAATTCAACTAAAACTACCATTGAATTAATTTAGTAAGAGTTCAAGGGCCTCCTTCAGCTTTTTATTGAGTGTTTCAAAGATAATATTAGCGGTGTTGCCGTTATTAAAAAGAAACAGGTTCCCTTTAAAAATGCATTTGAAAAAATAGTTTTGAATGATGTATCTAGCCCTAAGAAATTAGTCACATGTATGACATACTCACAATGGATAACGTTTGTGGCTAATGCTTTATTTATTATGAGTGACGCAATAATAATTATTGTACAAACGATTGATGATTCATCGTTAATCCTTTAACATGTGATGTGTTCAACTAAGTAATTTCATGGTCTCATCTCATTTGAGTCCATCACAAAATCCCCTTCTTTAAACTCTTATTAGTAAATGGGAGCTGTTATAGCTCGCATCTACTGTGAAGAATTTTTCACCTATAGGTACATCAGGTACAATAAAAAAAACAGCTAATGTGATATTAGTGTACACTGGATCCCACACTATGGTAAAATGTGTCGTAGACTCTAAACTTAGGACAATAAGATATTCAAGTTCATCATCATCATCCATAGCATTGTTTTTTGTTATTTATACAATCAAGTGACGAGACGAGTCTGGTGGTAAGCGTCACGCCTGCCACTAACAGTAGCTGTGCCAGAATTGTGAACTTGGGAACACAATGCGCCGCACTGCACTGCGCTCGTCACCCTGAGATATTAGATGTTAAATCTCTTCTTACCCAGTAATTTCTCTGGTAACATTGCCCTTCAAACTGGAACACAGCAATGCTTGCACACTACTGCGTGGCGGTTGAATAACTGGCAAAGGTGTGGTACTTCCCCAGGCGGATTCTGCAATAGAGTCCTACCACTGCAAAAGGTAGATATAGCCCACTGCTGGGTAGGTATATCTATGAGATGTAACAGACCACGCAAGACTAAAGAAAAATATCTGCTCTGTGGTTCTCATTTCACCATCAGCCAGAAGACGTACACTGCTGGTGGAAGGCCTTATTACAGGCATTATATGGGGTTGGAATGAGAGTTGCCATAATCCCCACGCTTGGCAGGTTAGCAAGCAGCTTGGTGATCGCAGAACGCTTACCAACGCTACAGCCCGTACTACGGTGGTTCTGGGTGCACTTTTAGGACATACCTTCAGTGTCTGTTGGTTCTCGCTAGTCTCAATTAAATTTGGCTACTTTTAACACGACTGCCCAAACAAGGAGTGCATTGCAAGCATTCTACGGTCTGCCCGTGATCATGCAACAATGCAACATGCATGCAACTGCGCCGATGTGTCGGGAGCTCGGTTCACATAATAATCATGGTGAATATCCCGTAAATAAGTAATCATAGTTTCAACAACAGTGTTATTTAAAACAGTGATAGTTTATAACAGTTTCCAGGGAGTTTTGGCGGGAACATGGAAAAATCATGTCATTGCATTCTGTTATTTTCTTAAACTTGTGTTTTTTCGCGATGTAATGATTAAAAATGGTGGTGTTTTATTCATTGAGTGTTGAATTACATGCACGAGTGTGGGCAAGTGATATAATGTGGTGAAACATGTCGTGACATGTTTTCAAAACTCCATAGAAGCTCATAGTAAAGTCGCCACAACTTTACTAGGGTATGACTTGGACTCGACTATGACTAATTTCGTGTGACTTACTGTGATTTCAAGACTTATTTGACTTGATGATTACAAATAAATGCGAAAATTCATAAACTTGACACTGGCAGAATGCACAACGTGCGATGCCAATAACTAAGAAAAAAAAACAGTTTCCAGTTCTTATTTTAAAAGTTTTAAACAAAAAGCCTCCTTGAAATGCACAAGCACCTTCTGTAATAGAACTCCGTGTTAAGTGCCGTCTTGAGAGTTTGGTGCCTTTGCGCATTATCTCTGTGAATTAGTTAGCAGTTTCTAGGGCTTCTTGTCGCTTGGGCACTTAAGTACAGAACTTTTGAAGATAAAAGATGCTATTAATGTCTAGGCGCAGACCCTAATCCATTTTTAATGGTCTGTGTGATCTGGTGTTTTATCTACAATATTATAGGATCTGCATGGCGGTAGAGTATATGAAGCTGGGACAAGACGGAGTATTGTATAGTTAAGGTAGTGGTAGGACTCTATTGCAGAGTCCGCCTGGCTAAGTACCACACCTTTGCTAGTTATTCAACCGCCAAGCAAGTTGAAGGGCCATTTTACCAGATAAATTACTGGGTATGAAGAGATTTGACAGTCTTGACAAGCGCAATGTAGTCATAGGATTTTGTTCGCGAGTCCCTCATATGCGTCTAACCTATTCTAATGTCTAACGGAAGTAGCATAATATAAATGAACTAAGAATACAGTCTTTATTTTTCTTAGATCAGCTGTAGGAGTTATAAATAAAATTAATAATAAATAAATATTGGGGGACATTTTACACACAGCGCCATCTAGCCCCATACTAAGCAAAGCTTAGGACGACAAATTATATTATGACGTAATCTGTAGACCTGCCGAGGCTCCATTCGGTCTGGCCATGAAAATGTACAGAAGTAGGTATAGGTAAGTTACGCCTAATGGCAATACTAAGCGGAAAGGAAAATGATAAAAAGAATAATATGAAAAAGTTGCACTATGGGGTCAACCCCGAAATTACGAAAAAAAAGCTATTCTATGCATTTCGTCGAGGACGTGTTATATTTATGGAACATTCGTTCTTTTTTTGCCATGGTAACCTAATCGGGTGAACACTCATCAGCCAGACGACATCCACTGCTGGAGAAGGCCTCCCCCTTAATAGGGGAGGGGCTGCGCTTGACAGGCGGCTTGGGGATCGCAGAATGCTTACTACCGTCAATTGAGAGGAAGCTGCTGCCCGTCCTCCGGTGGTTCTGGACGTATTCCAATAGTAATCGGGTGACCAGTAGACTTGAAATCGTGAGGTCGCAGGCTCAAACCCAGGCCAATTTCAATGAGCTCTTTGGAGTTTATGGACGGGTTTTCATACTACTGGCTTTTCGGTGTAGATAAACATCGTGAGGGAACCTGAATACGTCCCAAGTGGGCCAGCGAGGTGGATATGGCCAAGTCGCCCTTCAAGGGTAGATCTCCAGCAGTGAACTATGAAAAACGCTAATTATGTTTTATACATAAGTGATTTTATTCCATGATTTCGGTCTTGGGGCTTTATTTTTGAATCGTGCGCAAAGTTGCGCATGCGAAAGGAGCCAACTTTCAAACGATATTGAACCTTATTCCAAACAGTATCGTTCGAAGGTCAGCTCCTTTCGCATGCGCTACGCTTGCGTATGATTCAACAATAAGGCCCGGGTCTACTATTATAAGTTGTTCACTATGATGAGTACAATGATCTCCTTTCAGCTTAGTGATACAGTTACGCGTAACCTATCGCGGAATTAATAAACATAATCACGGTAAGTATTCTGTAAATAAACCAGAGTACTGTATTGACCAAAGTCACCGACATAGCTCGCAGGGTTTGCATATTGAAGTGGCAATGGGCAGGCCACATCAGAACTGATAACCAATGGAGAAAAACGCAGCGTAGGTAGGTCTTCCACTAGGTGGACCACCGGTGGATGCAAATGGCAGGTTGTCGTACACTGTGGCGGTCTAAGGGGGAGGCTTTCGTTCAGCAGTGGACGTCTCCGGGCTGCTGATGATGATGACTGTATTGAATAGCCTTGATAATTTAGGACAGTTAAGTGATTTACTTATTATTTCATTGATTCATAAATAAATAAAATATATTGTAAGAAAATAAAAGCTCGTTGTCTTAAGGGGGCGACTAATGCCAAAAGTTAGTAAAAGGTGTATTTTTAAACACATAGTTTAATGATAAAGAACGTAAATATCCAGATAAAAAAAATACTACAGGTAGGGGAAAAACCTAAAAAAGCCGAGGAACCGAATAGAATTTTGGAAAACAATCTAGTTTATTAAAAAAAAAAATACAAATTACCAACAAATAAAAACTGTTTTAATTCAAATGCTCTAAATTATCAGCGACAGCACCAAATTATTTTTTACGAAATACATAGCCAAACTAATGCTTTAGCACAGTAGCTGTTTATTTATTTTATTTCATGCCTACATTTTGAATAATTAAATAAAATCCCACCAAAATTGCTCAAAGCCATCATCATCGTCAATTGTATCATGCGATTTTCGACTTTAAACTAATCCAAGACGCGCGGGTGAAATCTTTTATTTTTCTGGCATTAGTCGCACTCTTAAGTAAACATGAGAGTCGTGAGATGTTTCACTGAATATAATAACGTGGATGATATCATCAACGCTCGATCCTACACTATTCCAAGAATCGCAAGAAACATTACAAAACAAATCCAGTTTTATGAACATTCTTTAATCTTTAAGGCCATCCGCTCTTTACCATTTATTTATTGGGAAGTAGAATAACCCAGATTGTGTATCGAATGGGAATTGTGAAATCGAAAATTTTGGGTCATTGTTTTCAGATATTTTACTATGGAAACAGCGAGGTGCAAGGCGAAGCAGGACGCGGCAGCACGCGCATCGGACTCTTGAAAAAGTTCACCGGATGCTATCGAAACTATAAAATATTCGTAGTAACCGACTTAGGTAATTAAACGAATAAATGTTTTCAGATTTTTTTGTAATAATTATGTAACTTTTTAAAGCAGTTTTTTGATTAACTCTCGGTTTGTCGACATAAATAAAAGCAAGCGTCAGGACTACTTTGCGGAAGTTGAAATTCCCATAATAACGACACTTAATTAAACATCTTAAGAAGCTCTCGCTAGATGGTTGGGTCAAGGGGCAGGTCTAAGAGGCAGTGGCCCTTGACACGGCACGCATTGTTAGGAGGTTCCTCACTCTGCAACCCTAATATTTGACATCTTTTGAGTCCTGTTCGACTGCCGGCGTTTTGAGTTATTTTACATTATTTAATCTGTAATCTTTCTGGAATAAAAGATACATTTTATATAAAGTATTCAAACAATGTCAGTTAAATTCTTACTGCTACTACTTCAATACAATTATATTCTTGCTACTATTCCTTCTACTACTACAGTCACCATTATATAGTACCTAATATATACCAAAGATAATATAATACTATACGAAGTAGGTACAAACAGAATAGTCACTTACATAGAAAAAGCGTCTAAACGTATAATAATCAAAATCATGTCATACTAATGTAAGCTAATTTTGTACTCTATTTTATACTGTTATATATATAACAGTGTGTGTCGATATTCCAGGTTGTGATTCAATTCAACGACGGTTATTTTTTTTTCATTTCAATAGGCTAGATGACTGGTTTTTTTTTATTGTCCTATTAAAATGTGGCCCATACATATAGCTGATTAATGAAAACAAAATGAAAATCTGATCAAAAATAAGCAACTTATAAGCATTTTAATATCATGCTAGACAGAGAGGCGAAACAGCAAATCGTGACGTCACTTCTCAGTACGCCATATAAATTCTATTCTGACAAGTAAGGCGTGACGTCATTTTTTGTTTTGTGGGAAAGGGACAGAGTTGTGTCTAACTATAACTTTAAACGCTCATATATCAGAACATTATTAACCGATTTAAATTATTTTTTCAATAAACACACTATATTTACTTAAATTTTTCATCAAAGCTATTGGTTTCAACGATATAAACATCAGTCATCTACCCTATTGTCACCGTCGCTGGTTCAATTATCGTCAAGAACAAGACACGTTTTCTAATCGAATGAATCTTATGTTTTCTGTGCTACTCCTACAATAGCTGTAGGGCGTGGGTTCTATTCCCACCCAGGACAAAAATGTATTATTATTATTATTTAATTCTTTATTGCACACATAAATACATTAATGTACAAAAGGAGGACTTAATGCTAAAGCATTTTCTACCAGTCATCCTCGCGGTTAAAGAGATGGGGATCGCACAAAATTAATTATAGTTTAGAGCAAATACAGTAATTACATTTCAATTAACTATTAACTAAAAATATCTAAGTATATAAATTTTAATGACCAATAAATAAATTTAAATACAAATAATTAATTAGATAATAAAATAAACCAATAATATATATAATATAATATATATACAAAAAAAAAACAAATTACAAATCATATATAATATGAAAAACCAAATATTTTTGCAATAAATAAATAAATACGAATGATCAAATGGTTACAAAACTATAACACCAGGGCCGTACCGTGAACTGCTTATAGTTGGACCGAATAGGTTCAGCTGCCGACACTGCGCGACCGCGAACCTTATTGCGAGGCGATAAAATTCCCAGTCGCACAGCGTCGGCAGCTGAGCGTATTCGGTCCCGCTATAAGCAGTTCACGGTACGGCCCCTGATGTATGTGACGAACTTAGATGTTTTTTTTCTGTGTCTGGGTGTAGTATGTGTTATAAGTATGTAATTACGAAAAAAAAATTGTATATAAGGTATTCTATCAGCTATCTAGTTTCCATAATACAAGCTTTGCTTAGTATGGGGCTAGATGGCGCTGTGTAAAAAAATATTTAAAAAAAAAAACCTCTAAGTATGCTTATTTATACACGATATTGAAACAGGAATCATCATAATTATCATACCAACTGTAATCGTCCTATCATAGTCCACTGCTAGGCCTCTACCATGGCAAACATGACGTAGGACGCTCTCGGTGAAGTGACGATATACAAAGATAGCCGTAGCTGGAAGCGGAAAGATGAAACTGAGATGAAGGTGAAGATGAGCCGGGCTGAGTGGCCTATTAAGGGGGAGGCCTTCGTCCAGCAGTGGACGTCTTCTGGCTGATGAGTGAGTGTGAGTGTGAGTGAGTGGCGCAAGATGAAATACAGTGTACACAAAGATAGACACACTTCAAACCAGAAACACCATAAATAAAAAATATACAATAGAACAAAGAACCCCAGAAACTAGTGCCACAAATGGCGCCTTATCGCTAAAAGCGATCTCTTCCAGGCAACCATGGTATATAAAATAATCAGAAGAAATAAATCACAAACTAAATATAGCAAAATAAAGTTTTATTATTATTAACGGGATATTTACCGTGATTATGTTGTGTTATAACAAAATAGTTTTACTTGGATAAAGTTTGCGTACCTATAACGCTTCCTTTGATACAAGTTTGCCCACACCTTGCCTACGCAGTCGCATGAATTATCAAACAGCAAGTTTGCAGTCTCGTGTCACCTTGTGCCCTTGTTAGTTTAGGCCATTTTAGTGCTCAATTAATAACTAATGTAATGGCTGGGATCTATAATGTATGCTTTTATTTTCTTACTGATACGTGACATCCTTACATTCTTTACATCTTACATCTTGCATTAAATGTGTCTGATTATTTTGTTATAATTATCTAACTAACTAATAACTAACTAAATATTTCTATTCTAATTTTTAATTGCATCATAATTATATTGTCGAATAACTGTTAATTAATTTAGGGTTAATATTTTATTTTATCAATAAGTTTGCTGTTGTCTATCTAGCAAGAGGTTTATACCTATAATTGAAGCGGCACTTATCATGTGAATTGTGTGCTTATCTAAGTTGATGAATTTGTATTGGTGGTTGCTTTGTTGGTGTAACATTTAAATAAATAAATACCTACAAAATATAGGATTATCCTGCAAATGTCAGAAGTCCTAATAAGTAGTCCTACATTCAGTATCGCATATAATCCTAGGATTAGAGGTAAAAGATGTATGACTTGGGTATGTCCTAAAACTGCATCCAGAACCACCGGAGGACGGGCAGCAGCGTCCTCTTAGTTAACGGTGGTAACACTCTGCGATCCCCAAGCCGCCTACCAAGCGTGGGGATTATGGCAACCCCTCCCTATTAAGGGGGAGGCTTTCGTCCAGCAGTGGACGTCTTCTGGCTGATGAGTGAGAGGTAAAAGATCCTCTTTATCGTACTGTACAACTACGAGTATAGTCAAGATTAAAGTTTATGAGTTATACTCCAATAACTTGTACTATATCCATTAATATCTAAAGAGTCACAATCTCTAAGTCAAAACGGTCAAAAAACGTCCGTCTGCCGTTGTACACACCTATACTTGCATTATTTAGTTCACAATTATTCGAATTTAGACTTTATGTCGCTTGTATAGTGTTCAATGTATGCTTGAGCGCTTGTGTCTTATCGTAGTTAAAGTCGGCGCACTGCATAGCGTGCGCTGAGTTTTGGCTCGGACATTTTTTTGCACGATTGTGACTCTATAGATATTAGCTGAATGACTATATCGTATTAGCAGGGGGGTGTCACTTCGCAGTTAAGGTATGTTCGGCCGGCGCTCCGTCCGGGAGGACAATGCAAGGCAGAAGTCCGTGGCCGCCCGCACGCTGGCCTCGTCGCACGTAACTAAGCATACGTGATAGAAAGAGAGCGGTATATCTAGGTGAATATAGCGAGCGGTATCCAGCGCTATGCGAGTTGAATTGCTACTTTATTGTCTAGTAGATAGAGTCCTTATTTATTTCACGTCATTGAATTTATTATTTATTCTGTGGTATTAGATAGTAGGACCAGTCGGAAAAATATCTTATTATGTCCTACCGTAGAACAATGTACTAAAACTAGTACAAACTAGTTCAAAATGCTGGCGTTTATTTGGCCCAACGCATAAGCATTGCCATCCAGCGTGGCAATGCCGCCAGCATGCTGGGTACGCTGCCGACTGGTAGTGGGTTTGAGCATTTGGATTGTCTCTAGACTTTCATCGGTCTGGATACAATACTTTTTTTTTTTGTGTAAGTAGTAGGCTTAGTAGTATTTGTAATTTGTTGTAGTGAATAAAGGCTTATGCCTAAAAAAAGTACAAACCAAACCCACTAAATATTTGTGTAATCAAATCTTTTGGCATTTGTTTTGTTCGCAGAATCCTTGACATCATTTTCATCAGCTATACATACCACGCTGGCCACGCTGGCCACGCTGGTGCTCCACGCAATCAAACGCACATCAAATCATTAAATTGTCTAGGCTACACAAAACCAAACAGGGTTAGTTCTAATCAGTTAGCATATTTTTAAGGGCATATTCTGTACATCAAAACAAACAACTTTGACTATGGGGCCAACATCGAAATCGCGAAAAAAATATCAGCTGTTCCATACAAAAAGTTCATCAACCTTGGGCAAAATGTATGGAACAGCTGTTTTTTTGCGATTTCAATGTTGGCCCATAGTAAAAATTGTTTGTTTTGATGTGTACAGATTATGCCCTTAGAAGGATGTTAACTGATTAGAACTAACCCTGTATAACTAACTGTTACATATTTCCAACTAATTCCTTTTCACCACTTTACTTCTTTCTACTTAAAAAGTCGTAACTATTTCAACAAGTTTTACGAAGAAAAGATTAAGATAGATCTAATACTAAAGTGAATCCGAATCGTAATTGTTCCTAGAGTTGAAACTTAATCCGTATTCCGGGGACCGCATCAAACGAAACTTCCTTCGAATGTTTGCGAAGACAATGTTTGACCACCCAGCTCTGTTGATTGAATATTATACTAAGACTGTCTAACAGAGGTGGACTGGGACAGGGCACTCCCTGCGTGCCCCGACGAACCGATACATTTTTTTTTTAAACCGTCAAGTAAGAGTCAAACATGCGACTCAGACAACGAGGGTAACGTAATAGGGTACATAACTAATGTTTATAACGTTGAAACTAATAGCTTTGATGAAGAATTTAAGTTAAAATAGTATGTTTATTGAAAAAAATCATTTAAATTTAAAAAATCATCTGCTTATAAGTTGCTTATTTTTGATCAGATTTTCATTTTCTTTTCATTAATCAGCTATATTTATGGGCCACATTTTAATAGGACAAATTAAAAAAAACCAGTCATCTAGCCTATTACGTTGCCACCACAAGTACTAGGTATTCCGCGATAGTAACGTTTCAACAGCCTATTTATTACGATTCACGAGATATACCTAGGTCAGTAAATATATAATAGACGGATACGCACAGATACGGTAGGCTTAATAATAGGATAATATAGTCGGATTATCTTTGGGTACCGTATGCAACCCTAATAAGAATTTCCACTTTCGGTCAATTCGCCAACGACGAAAATTGTGTGGAGAAAACTCAGTCGTCTCAGATGTCTTTTTAGGGTTCCGTACATCAAAAGGAAAAAATTAACCCTTATAGGATCACTCCGTTGTCCGTCTGTCCGTCTGTCTGTCTGTCAAGACCCTTTTTATCTGGAACTCGTGGAGATATTCATCATCATCATCAGCCCAGAGACGTCCACTGCTGAACGAAGGCCTCCCCCTTAGACCGCCACACTGTACGACAACCTGCCATTTGCATCCACCGGTTGCCCGCGACTTTTACAATGTCGTCGGTCCACCTAGTGGGAGGCCTTCTTACGCTGCGTCTTCCGGTTCGCGGTCACCACTCAAGAACCTTTCTTCCCCATTGGTAGTCAGTTCTTCGAGCGATGTGCCCTGCCCATTGCCACTTCAACTTGCAAACCTTGCGAGCTATGTCGGTAACTTTGGTTCTTTGGCGAATATCCTCGTTCCGGATTCTATCGCAAAGTAACTCCGAGCATGGCTCTCTCCATTGCCCGTTGCGTGACTCTAAGTTTCTCCAACAGGCCAGCAGTTAAAGAATTATGTTGGGGGTAGTAGCGGGGCGTCTTCCGGGGATTCTTCGCACCCCTTGCTGGTCCGTTACCTAACCTGCTACCTAGGCCAGGAATAGAAGAGCTGCCGGGGACTAGGGGCCATTGATTGGGTGTGTCTGTCATATTGCGTGTTGGTTGCCAATAATCCCCACGCTTGGCAGGCGGCTTGGGAATCGCAGAGTTACCATCGTTAACTAAGAGGACGCTGCTGCCCGTCCTCCGGTGGTGCTGGATTGCAGTTTAACGACATGCCCAGGTCACATTAAGATGGAGATATTAAGTTGAAATTAATATCAAATACGTAAGTCCGTAAGGGACCGTCCCTTGGTGCTGTAAAAAAATCAAGCTTCTAAGTCAAAGCAATAAAAAAATACGGCCATTTTTGTGAGTTTTTTAGAGTGAAGTAATTCAAAATTCATAAGGTACAAACACACCAACAAAAAGTATTTTTTTCTAAAAGGGTAAGTAATGTACATAATGTCGTATATTTTTTGAAAACAATAGCATCATTTTAAACCTTAAACATAACTTTTTCAAATAATATATAATTTTATGTACATTACTCCAGTATTTTTTTACCCTTTTTGAAAAAATACATTTTGTCGGGGTGAGCTGATTTAGCTGCACGCGAGTGCAGTTTGTAAGACTCCTTTCTTAAGTTGGTCAAATGCAAAAAAAATATAAAATCGATGCAGCTGTCAGTTTTCTTAAAAACCTACGCACGTGGCTCCCTGGTCCAACTGTAGGGATAAGTTAGTCGTACAATTGTAAGAAGCAGATGCGATCTAAACAGTCCAAAAAACGAAAAACAAAACGTTTGCGCGTTTTAACGGTGTAGAATGCCATTTAGTAATTTTTTTGGGAACTAAAGAAACAAACATTATAACTATTCAAGTTTTGGCTTGACAAATGACGATATTTATTTGTGCGCGATTAATTCCCGGTGATAAACATAATTTAATGACGATATATCTATCAAATATCAATTTTATTCATTAATATAATACGTAATAATATAGCTCGATGGTTTTATTAACAGATTCTTCGATTTTTATAGTTCGCCTCTGTTTCCCAATGACATGCGCAAATACTAACTTACTGAAGCAGACTTTGCAAAATCTGTGTCAGATTTTTAAAGCGTAAGCAGAAAACGCAGAAAAAAAATTACTTTATCAACTGAGAGACAGAACTAGCAGCTAGTATTTATACATACTAGTGGTAGATATGTAGTAGTGGTAGTCTGTCTTTATAATCTTCAATTCTTTATAGGTATCTATAAGTATATCAACATTGAAGTCACCAAATGAAAAATAGACAGATTTTTGATACATTTTTCAAATAACAAAATCCTTGTTAAATTTCCAGGTCCGCTTTCACTATTCGTTTACAATATTATTACATATGTAATTTTATCATTTAAATTCATGGCCATTTTAGCAGAAGTCACAAATTAAAATTACTTACCAAACCCAATCGAACATTCCAAGTTAAAAATTACGACCCTTGAAGAAAGATTTATTTAAATTCATTCGACCATTTCCAAGTTAGGGTGTAAAATTCACTAAGGAGAGTTACAAACAGTAGCACAATCTTAGTCACAACTTTCTTGTACGCCTTACAGCTACCCCAATCCTTATCACCCCATATTATTATTAAACTATGTCTCGCTTCCCTATTAAGGCCTTCGTCCAGCAGTGGACGTCTTCTCGCTCCCCCTTCAGTAAAGTATTTCAAAGCAACAGTTTATCATAATCAGCCTTTTAATGGTCCGATAGAAGAAAAATATCTGGACGTATGGACCTGGGTATGTCCTAAAACTGCATCCAGAACCGCCGAAGGACGGGCACCAGCATCCTCTTAGTTAACGGTGGTAACACACTGCGATCCCCAAGCCGCCTGCCAAGCGTGGGGATTATGGCAACACCTCCCTATTAGGGGGAGGCGTTCGTGCAGCAGTGGACGTCTTCCGGCTGTTGATGTGAGAAGGAAAAGATGGAATTTTATTGGACGTGGGTATGTCCTAAAACTGCATGCAGAACCACCGGAGGACAGGCAGAAGCGCCCTCTTGGTTAACGGTAGTGAACATTCTGCGATCCCCAAGCCGCCTGCCTAGCGTGGGGATTATGGCTACCCCTACCTTTTGTGGGGGAGGCCTTTGTCCAGCAGTCCGTCTTCCGGCTGTTGATGATGATATAGCTTTTTAATAATGCACTGCTGACAAAAGCCTGGGGTATGTCCTAAAACTGCATCCAAAGCCACCGGAGCCACCACCTCCACCACCACGGTGGTGAGCATTCCACGATCCCCAAGCCGCCTGCAAAGCGTGGGGAAAAACTTTCGCCGCATACCCAGTGGCATAAAAATCCGTCTATAAACTCGATAGAGCTCATTAGTACAACAGGCCCGGGATTTGAACCCACAACCTCATGGTTCCAAGTCTCAGTCTCTCATTAGGCTACCGCGGTTTTAACGCCGGTTTAAATTAAGATTTAAACCGGTAGATTGTGGCAAGGTAAGTACCTCCCCATATTCAACGGAAATCACAATGGGTGTTTTTAAATCTAGATTAAACAGGTTCTAGTTTAGCGTCCTCCACCCTAAACCGCATCGTTGCTTCATGTAAGAGTGTGGTCAAACGTAAGACTATTCAGATTATGTAAAAAAATATCCTTTACCCCCATCCTCTTACCGCACACTAATGCCAATTAAGTAGTCGTCTTAATCTATAAAACGGATTTACGGAAAATTAATTTCCAAAAGGTAATTTTTCAACCGACTACAATAGGTAATAGTTTTTACTCGTTTTTTGTTTCTTTTTTTGAATATTTGTTACGTGATTCGCGGAGTAATGAATAGATTTTGATGATTCTTTGTTTTTGTCAGGGGGGGTCCCATATAAATTTTGTCGAAATCGGTTTAGTAGTTTGGTTATAACTGAAAAAATAGATGTCATCCAGGTGATTGACATTGAAGTCAGTTTTTTATTTTAAAAAAGTTCTTATGATGATTATTTATTCATATTTTGCTCACTAATGTTACACATGACAAAAACAACAATGTTATACGTTTCTTGGGCAAAACATTTAGTAAATATTGTGACAACCATTCAGTAAATATTTCCTCCCATAAATAAATAATATCAATAATGCATTAGGCTCTATTTAAGCTACTGCTTTAATAATATCGTTCGCTCTGGAATACTTGTAGATTTCGAATAGTCCCCTTTCACAAGTTTTTGAAATAAAACCAACAGAGGCCTTCACCCTTTTGAATATTCCACCTGGAATCTTTAATATTGACACTTTGACGATTCATAAAGCCAGAGTGCTTCAAGTTTCACTTGATTGACGACATTTTCGCAGAATTTCTAGAAAGAGGCAGGAAAAGGCGCTTTTTACGGATGACTTGTTTTCGGGGACAGAATTTAATACATATTCAAGTGAAAAGTTTTACGGACCGAGCTGGAATTAGGAAAGGAACAGTCAGCAGGCCTTGAATATCGATACTTCCTAGACTTACAGGATTATAATGTTTTTCGTGACGTATTTCAGGGAAAATGTCTGTATAAATTGGTCCTTTAAGTTTGGATTCTCAAGATGTATTTTCATATTCAATAGAGCTTGTATTTGAATTAACATTGCAGCATGGAGGATTTAGCTGGCTGGGTACTTAATCAATAGTTGGAAATCCAAAACCTATACAACTTCTGCAATCAAAGTATTTAAACGCCTGTCTTAATTAATAAATCAATTTACCGACTCTTTCTAAAACGAAACATACTAATACACAGCGACAATGATAAAATGAATGGACGGGAAATAAGCGCACGGGTTTTGAAGACTATTATGTGAGCGCCAGCTCTCCACTCGCTTCAGTCATACTCTGTCTTTGCGACATTCGAGCCGTACGATACGACAATACAAACTTCTAATACATGTACATGTGTTCTCTTTTTGTCATGTAGTAATTAGATTCGCTATCTCTATTTTCTGGCAAATGTAATATGCATACTTTTAGCTAGGTATGCTTGATTTGTTGACTTGTTAATTTTGAACGATTTGCAAACGCCGGGCCCGTCCATTCCATTATCACTGTCGCTGCTAATACAGCCATTCCTACAACCATTGAAGTAGGCTTTTGACTCACTAAACTTCTTGACTTGCCTCTATCCTACACACATCTTTTGCTTCGTCAACATTCATGAGTGAAACAAAACATAGAAATAGAAAATGTTAACAAAAAGTATTACAAGCATTATTGCAAACATCATAAGCTTGGAACGGAACTCTGGCATCAGCCAGGTGCGTTCAGAGAAATATTGGATTTTCAGCCGGAATGACGGGACCGGGATTCTTTTCAGACGCATTCCGAATTTAAATACTTACTTTCGCTCATGATTTTATGGGAAAAGCAGAAATCCCATAAGGTGATGTAGTCGTTATTTTACAGATAATCGTTTTACTTATTTTCAAATGACTTTACAAAAAAGGAGGTCTTCAATGAGGTTCCACAAACAAAACTTTTTGCAGATGGCGCCAGCGGCGGTCTGGATGTGGAAAATCAAGTTTTCGCTGCATATAATCGGCTCTTGATGAGGGCATCGTCGATAATATAGTCTAAGAAAAAATACTGGGTCGTGTGCCTTGTTTTAAGAATCGGTGCAGCTGTTTACGGGTTGTAAACAAATTTGTAGGTTAGATATAGGTACCTAGCTGTTTACATTTTATGTTAGACGGGTCTGTAATTCGCAAGGCAAAGAATTGCTGTACAAACCAGTACATACAGGGTGTGGCGTAATGAATGGATAACCTTATACCTACAGTTAGGGGACACCATGATGGTCCAGAAAATAAAAAAAATTGCCTAGTAAAAGTCTCACCGTTTTCGAGTAAATTGTCGTTTTTTGAAAATGTAAGAAAATGGCACCCTTCGCCACTATTTTCAGTGGCAAAATTGCAAATAAAGGTTTTTTATCAATCTGTTTTTTGGATAGTAGTCTGAGATAAGTGTGCTTTCGAATGTAAGTTACTTTTTTTGTGCCACTGGTTAAGTTTTTTTCTAAAAAAATAATTCAGCCCAAAGTTTCATGTTTAGCTATATTTTTTTGAAAGTTTAACCTCTCGTGGTTTAAAAAAAATGTATGGTCACCCGAGTGCCCAATCAATAAATAAATTGTCTATTCCATTGAGATTCTAAAATGATATAGCACACTGTGTTTCCAGCTTTTAATACAAATATCATTGACATTAAACAGCGTGAAAGTAAATTTTTTTTAAAAAAAAACAGATTGATAAAAAACCTTTATTTGCAATTTTGCCACTGAAAATAGTGGCGAAGGGTGCATTTTCTTACATTTTCAAAAAATGACGATTAACTCGAAAACGGTGAGACTTTTACTAGGCAATTTTTTTTATTTTCTGGTCCATCATGGTGTCCCCTAACTGTAGGTATAAGGTTATCCATTCATTACGCCACACCCTGTATATACAGATTCTCCTTGGTAATCCGAGTCTGAATGATCTCAGCAAAAACAAAAAAAAAACAATGTTAAGTATGAGATTGACAGTTGACTATGGCCGCATCGGCGATGCGCCAACTAGCGGAAAAAAGCGCAATGGATGGAATGGATCCCCATTCGATTGTATGCTTTTTTTTATGATTATTTTTTTGTTTGGTAGCTCATACTTCAGAGGTAGCCCATATATACATTTTATAGAAATCAGTTCAGTAGTTTGGTTTTAAAGAAAAATTAAGATGTCATCCAAGTAGTCGAAATCGAAGTAGTTTTTATTTATTTATTAATATTTATTTAATCATTATGTGTGCGTTTGAATGCAACTTGCCTGAATAAATAAATTAGTAATTAGTATTGGAGGACATTTTACACACAGTTCCATCTAGCCCCATACTAAGCAAAGCTTGTATTATGGAAACCAGATAGCTGATAGAATATTTATGTACATTTTATTTTTTTCGTAAATACATACTTGTAATACATACTACACCCAGACACAGAACTAACATTTATGTTCGTCATATAAATGTTTGCCCCGGGTAGGGATCGAACCCACGCCCTACAGCTCTGAAGGCAGGCATGCTACCAACTGAGCTATAAGGCTGTCAAAATAGGCTGTCAGAATAGGTCATCTGCCAGTGAAATTGCGGTCCACGATCGAAGGAGCACGCTTGCATAGAAGAAATCGATTTATTGGCAGTCAGTTTTAATGTCCACATCTGTCGATAAATACACACTTTACTTGACAGTGCATTCTACTGATTAGCGGTAGCTTTTTACAAATAGCATCATTTACAAACGATATCTACCAGCTGAAAATTTATTATGAATGGTTGACGCGATACTTCACCAAAATTCAAGACGTTTATGTTAGCTCAACGCTTATTATTATTATTATTATTTTAATTATGGTGCCCTTTTTAAATGTTAGCTTAAATAAGCTAATAAGTAATTTGGTTCTAACTTAGGCTTCTACGTGTTCATATTACTAAGAATGTGTCAATAACACGTTTCTTATTGTCTCTATTAAGGGTAAGTCACTTTGATCGCGTGTTCTTCAAGGTCAGCACTTGCACTGTATTACACTAACACTTATTATTGTAATTATAGTACATTATGATACGAGTGTGCTATGTTGGTCATTACACTAGAGGCGGTATTATGCGATAAGGAAGCCGAGAGCGTAATGACTAATAGCACAAGAGTTCCATACGACTGTTTTCATCACACTTGCGAGGAAAAAACAAACTTTATTGATAATAATCAACCACACAGCGAAAACGTCAACAAACATTTGCGGAAAATGGCGCCCAAACCAGCAATGCGCGCGCAGATTGACATTTACTTCAGCGGCATAAGAACTCTTTGTTGGTATTACAAAAAAAACTGTAAGTATTACTCGGCTATATTAAGAGTGCTTCGTATACATACGTCTAATTGCAGTCACGTACAAACTTAACTTTACCGGGTTATACCTATTATAGCACAAGTGGCGTAATGTAAAGTAAAAAGCACGCGTACGTAATAGCTTGGATTATGAGCCTAAAACCCATCTAATAAGATCCACTTTACGAGCAAGTGTGATGAAAATTACATTACGACACTAACTCGAACGGCTTTGGTCTTTTCAGTCGTCTAACTATATTCGTGTGGTCAAGGAGCTGGATGGCCTCGACGTTTACGTGATGATGAAACCTGCTTTCGTGAGCTTCAGCGTACTTTTGTATTACTCGCTCGACGTTCTCTACTTGAAGGTACCGATGGAGATCACTATTTCTTACGTACCAGGGTGAGTTAGTAATGCCCCTCAGTACTTTGTTCTGGAATCTTTGAATTATCAATATGTTACTTTGAACGGTGCAGCCACACAGCTGTATACCATACGTCCAGACAGGCATCAGGACTTGCTTATAGAGTAATCGTTTATTCTGTATTGACAGTGAGGAATATCTTCCTAGTAGCCAATGCATTTATCTGTAGCGTAAGCTTAATTCTTCTTTTTTTTCTTGACGTGCGCTCTCCAGCGAAGCTTATAAATATTTTTTTTTGCGATGGAGTGATGAGACGAGCGGGACGTTAGCCTGGTGGTGAGCATCACGCCTGCCCGTAACAGTAGCAGTGCCAGAATAAATTGTGAATTAGGGAACAGAATCCTGCGCCGCACTGCACTGCCCTCGTCACTCGTGAGATATTAGTCATATCAAAGTATGTCAAAACTCTTCATGCCCAGTAATAAGGTGTTTATCACTATCAACGTGTATCCACCACCTTTCCAAATTTTATCATACAAAACAACAGACAGACAGACTAAATTGCAGGACCGTTGAATGTAGCAAATATAAGACAGCTACTTTTACAGTAGGTACTTCTGTTTCTCCCATATCCTGTTTATTTTCGGGATAAAAAGTAGTATCTGCCAATTCAGCTCATAAGTGATCTCCATTCGAAATATCACTGCAATCAGTTACAGCCGTTACAGCCACAGAAAAGCGAAGGCCCTACTCTTAGGGTTACAGCGTACTGAAGTAGCAAACAAACAAACGCACACGCACACACTCAAACACGCACATGCACACACATACTTGCATTTATTAGAATGACGTACTTTTCAGCAGGGATTTTATTACAAATCACTTGGCAACACTGCCGTAAAAGTCGAAAATAATAAATCTTACAACGAAGCGCCTTATAGCCATGATGCATAAAATAATAACTAAATCTTTATTGAGGGTAGGACAATAAATTTCGTATAAACTGAATAATAGGTTTTTGTAAGAGGGTTTACGAGCTATGCTATGTAGTGAGATGGGCTTTTACGGCTTTTCTTACGTTTATTGATACAAATCGCTATGTAAGAGGCAGATTTATTTAACTCTTATTATATACGTCTTATTTCCACTGGATGGTTTTTCACGCTTCGTACCCAAAGGGTGTCAACGAGCCCTAATACTAAGCTTTAATACTACCTTCGCCGCCGTCTGTGTGTTTGTCCTTAATATATTTTAAGCCGTAAGTCTATATTCGACTGGACCCGCTCGCCAGTGGACCCGCGGGTCCAAAGTCTTACCGTAAGTATAACAATTAAGTTTTTTGTAGTGGTAGGACTCTACTGCATAGTCCACCTGGGGAAGTACCACACCTTTGCCAGTTCTTCAAGCGCTAAGCAGTAGTGTACAAGCATTACTGTTGAAGGGCAATGTTACCTGAGAAATTACTGGGTATGAAGTGATTTAACATCTAAAATCTCAGGGTGACAACCGCAATGCAGTGCGGCGCAGGATTGTGTTCGCAAGTTCACAATTCTGGCACTGCAACTGTTAATGGCAGGCGTGACGCTTACCATAAGTCAAATGTCTTGCTCGTCTCGTCACTTGATTGTATAAAAAAAAGTTTAGAATCATAATAAATTTTGCGAAAAAATTATCTGTTTCCCCATTAAAATAAAACACCCTTGAACAGTGATTAAGTACCCAGCCCTCCAAGCCTTCGATAGATGATCTGTGGACACAGCTGGTTTTATTTCGTGATTTCAGGGTTGACCCCAAGCACTTAATATAGTTGTTCACAATGATGAGTATGACGTGTTAGTAATACCGATACCCGTAACCCTATATAAGCTGCTTAACTACTATAATTGAATCTGTGGATTGTTTGTGTAAAAATTTTGGCATCGCACTTTGTGGATTCAGCCAGTGACAAGTATTATACATTTTATCAAGTTTTTATAGTATCAAGTAAAACAAGTCATAAAATCCCAGTAGCTGCCTGTAATGTGGTGGCAACTGGCGACTATACTACAAGTTTTCACGGAGTTTTGAAAACGACACGAAAAAGCATGTTTCACCACATTATCAGTCTTACCTAAAATAATCTCGATTCTCTTAGTCGCTGCTTAAACTTCTCTGTCCTTTTCTAGCACGTACAACTTCACGCCAGAGAGAAGATGGCAGAGCATCTTAAGCAGTGACTAACGGGTGAAAAGTTTTTTTATGTAAGGCCGTATCTCACTTGTCCACACTCGTGCGTAATTCTATACTTTAATCTAAGATTCTAATCGTTAATTCGTGAAAAACACTAGTTAAGAAAAGAATACAATGCAGCGATATGTTTTTTCCGTGTACCCGCCAAAAACTCTACTCTAATCTGTGGCTCATTTAAGACATACATGATTAGTTCTCGGTATGCAAATGATACCATTACTTACAACCCTAAAGCCGGCATATATTTCTCCTCATAAGAATTTCATATGAATATTCAAACAACTGGAACATAGCTCTGGTTGTCCCGTCGGAAACCATTAGTCTTGTCGGAGGGCAGCGGGACTCGGCTGATATATTAAACAGCAAATTATATTACTGGGACGGTCTACATTCTATGTATGAGATTACGAAAATGATAAAATAAAATTGTAATTATTTTTTTTTGAGGTTTTATGCAATAGGTACCTAATAATACCAGGGCAGATTCACTACCAAAGAAAAAAAAGAACTTCACTGCGCGTTAAAACGTAGATAAGTATACCTATTACTAGTAGGTAAGTATACTATTATATTATCTTTACTATAACCACTCCACATGTCACTCCACAGTTTTGGTATGTTCGGCCGGCGGTGGACAATGCCAGGCAGAAGTCAGTCGCCGCCCGCACGCTAGCCTCGTCGCACCTTGGAGGATCTAGCTCTCTGGGTATAATAATCAAAGCGTTGCACGTAACTAAGCATACGTGATAGAAAGAGAGCGGTATCCAGCGCTGTGCGAGTTGAATTGCTACTTTATTGCCTAGTAGATAGAGTCGTAGAGAGTAGAGTAGTAGAGCAGTAGAGAGTATTATTTATTCTGTGCTATAACTAAACCAATATCATGTTTAGTGCAAACTTTATTTTGTATTTGTGAGACAGTGAATCGATTTTCTACTGTAGCGCTTGGCTTTTTGACGTCATGCAGCTCCCGTCGGCTGCGTGCGTGTTTCAGCAGGGGTATTCACAATGCAATCGGAAAGGTTTTCGTTCATTCTCCTTCTCTGTCATCCTGTATGCTATGTATGACTGGGACGGATAATGTGAATCCAAACGGAAACCATTCTGATTATGTTGTGCATAGGTACCCCTGCAACACTACAGTGGAATATCAACACTGTTCTGTACAAATAAAGTACAAATCAGCTTGTACTGAATAGAAAGATAGATAGATATAAACTCATTATTGTATATGCCAGAAATACAAAATAAATAAATAAAATTTCAGTGGACATTTCAAAAAGCGCAATCTAGCCAAAACTAAGCAAAGCTTGTACTATGGAAACCAGATAGTACAACACTGTTTTAAACTAACACGGTTGTTTACTAAAGTTCTATTATTATTAACGGGATATTTACCGTGATTATGTTGTGAAATGAGCTCCCGATATTTCGGCGCAGTTGCATGCACCATGTTTACGAGTAGACTCAACTGCAACTGCGCCGAAATATCGGGAGCTCATTTCACAACATAATCACGGTAAATATCCCGTTAATAATAATAGAACTTCAGATAGTACAAGCTTTATAGAAGAAGAGTTCCATATATTTTGTCCAAGATCGATGAACCTTTTTGTATGGAACAGCTGTTTTTTTTTCGTGATTTCAGGGTTAGCCCCATAGTAAAAGTTGTTTATAATTATGAGTACAATGATATCCTAGAAGGAGAACGGTGTTCAAACTTGACACCTTATAGCTCAGTTGGTAGCATGTCTGCCTTGAGAGCTGTAGGGTGGGTTCGATCCCCACCCAGGGCAAACATTTATGTGACGAACATAGATGTTTGTTCTGTGTTTGGGTGTAGTATGTATTATAAGTATGTATTTACGAAAAAAAAAAATATATAAGTATTCTATCAGTTATCTGGTTTCCATAATTCAAGCTTTGCTCAGTATGGGGCTAGATGGCGCTGTGTGTAAAATGTCCCCCAATATTTATTTATTTATTTATTAAACTAACAACCTGTATACATTTTTTTTGTAAAAACGTACTACACCCAGACATCATAACAAACATCTATGTTTGTCACATAAATGTTTTCCCTGTGCGGGGATCAAACCTATGCCCTACACCTCTGAAGGCACATGCTACCAACTGAGCTATCCTAGTACTAGCTATCCTATAGGGAAGTGGATAAAACAACAATAGAAACATAAGAACCTTAGGAACTAGTGCCACAAGTGGTGCTATCGCTAACAGCGATCTCTTCCTGGCAACCATGAATATGAAAGTGATATAGAGAGAGAGAGATTCATTGTGATATTAATTTTTGTTCCCATTTGTTTAGTCTAGTATCTTTTACTGAAAGCTTTGAGTAACTTAGCCTGGCGTAAACCCATCTTTACCTACTCAGAATTTTAGCAATCAACTTAGGTAAAGAAAATAAAGCTACCCAAGTTGCTCACTGTTAAGTTTTATAACTCCAAGTAAATCAATGTTTCTCTAAAAGTTAGTACATAAACTAGCTAAGAACGTACAACTTGAACTAAGTAGTTAGGAATCGCTGGGTTTTACTTTTATTTATCTAAAGTAAAACGTATTCGAGCGTTTTATTAAGACTCGTCTTTATACTAAGTAGGGTAGATAACTGATGTTTATATCGTTGAAACCAATAGCTTTGATGCAGAATTTAAGTATGTTTATTGAAAAAATAATTCAAATCGGTTATTAATGTTCTGATATATATGAGCGTTTAAAGTTTTTGTCAGAGACAACTCTGTCCCTTTCCCACAAAACAAAAAATGACGTCACGCCTTACTTGTCAGAATAGAATTTATATGGCGTACAGAGAAGTCACGTCATTTGATGATTTGATTTGATGATTTGCTGTTTCGCCTCTCTGTCTAGCATGATATTAAAATGCTTATAAGTTGTTTATTTTTGATCAGATTTAAATTTTTTTTCATTAATCAGCTATATTAATGGGCCACATTTGAATAAGACAATAAAAAAACTAGTCATCTAGTCTATAGACTGCATTATTTTTAACCAGCTGCAAAAAAAGGGTGAGGTTATTTATGTTGGACTGCAACACACTTAAATACAGTTGCATGACGAGCGCAGTGCAGTGCGGCGCAGGATTGTGTTCGCAAGTTCACAATTCTGGCACTGCTACTGTTAGCGGCAGGCGTGACGCTTACCACCAGGCGAACGTCTTGCACGTCTCGACACTTGATTGTATAAAAAAAACTTTTACGTGCCCGCGGGGCTAAAATAGCCACTTTACTACTTTTTGTTTTTTTTACTTACTGGCAGTGATTGGAAGGAGAGAAGATCGGTCTGAATAGGCTTGACATAGGACTCTCCTAGAGGCCTACGTCCTTGTCCAGTAGTGGCAAGGTAAGCCGATCATAATGATGGCATACCTGAAACTAGAGTTTGGTCTAGGCGTGCAATGTTGATTTTGAAAACTAAAAATGTTTGAGTAAATTAATGTGAACACATTAACCGAGTGACATTTCCACAACGATGCCTGCAAAACTTATTAAACTAAGCCTATAAAACTCAATTGAATTTGTGAGTAATAACAAGGCAGTCAAGGTCTAAAATTGTGTCTACAGAAAGGTAGGTAGACAAATTCCTGAATTTCTTATAACCCGCCTCCTAGACGGCGCTAAAGTGTCTTGTGTTTCTTGTATTCACGGGCTTAAGAGGTTTTGTGTCTACATTTTTACAATGAAGAACTTTTTACTAAATGTAAAGAATGCGAAAACTGTTTCAAACTATGCTGCTGAATAAAAATATTTGCCTTTATTGTAGGCAGATGATAATACCCCACACACATTATTAACAAAAAAAAAACGAAATTAAAATATAGGTCACATAAAATATTAAGGCCATAATATTAAATTGATAGATAGACAGATTGGGCAGATGGACAGATGGACAGATTGGACAGATGGGCAGGCCACATCGCTCGAAGAACTGACAACCGATGGGGAAGAAAGGTTCTTGAGTGGCGACCGCGAACCGGATGACGCAGCGTAGGAAGGCCTCCCACTAGGTGGACCGACAACATTTTAAAAGTCGCGGGCAACCGGTGGATGCAAATGGCAGGTGGCAGTGTGGCGGTCTAAGGGGGAGGCCTTCGTTCAGCAGTGGACATCTCCGGGCTGATGATGATGATAGACTGATTAACTCTTTATTGCTCACACCAAAAAATCATAATTTTATTATACACAAAGGATTAAAATAATTTAAATACTAGTGCAAAAATAGATAGATAGTCAGATAAACTCTTTAATCTACACACCAAAAAAAAAATAACAGTCATGATAATCACAACAGAAAAATTAACTTAGCACTAGTGTAACAATTGGCGGCCTTATCGCTAAAAGCGATAAAGATAGGTAGTCTGTATTCATTTTCTAAGTCATATGCTAATTTACGATTTTTGTTCCGGTGTAATGATAACCAGAGTCTATAGATAGAGCTGCATAAATCGTCGGACAGGGACTGCAGTGTATCTACTATTATTCGATTAACGTATTCTGTTCAAAAAGGACGCGATACGTCGAATAACTGCAAAAAATTTGGAACCGTGCATCTGATGATCTGATGTTCGACGAACTGCAGAATTTGGACTTCGAAATATGAAATGCGTCATTTCAACGGCAACGGCCTCCCCCTTAGACCGCCACTCTGTATTACAACCTGCCATTTGCATCCACCGGTTGCCCGCGACTACCATCATCATCATCATCAGCCCGTATACATCCACTGGTGAACGAAGGCCTCCCCCTTACACCGCCACTCTGTACGACAACCTGCCATTTGCATCCACCGGTAACCCACGACTACCATCATCATCATCATCAGCCCGTAGGTACATCCACGGGTGAACGAAGGCCTCCTCCTTAGACCGCCACTCTGTACGATAACCTGCCATTTACATCCACCCGTTTCTCGCGACTACCATCATCATCATCATCAGCCCGTAGACATCCACTGGTGAACGATGGCCTCCCCCTCAGACCGCCACTCTGTACGACAACTTGCCATTTGCATCCACCGCGACTATCATCATCATCATCATCATCATCATCACCATCATCATCATCAGCCCGTAGACATCCACTGGTGAACAAAGGCCTCCCCCTTAGACCGCCACTCTGTATTACAACCTGCCATTTGCATCCACCGGTTGCCTGCGACTACCATCATCATCATCAGCCCGTAGACATCCACTGGTGAACGCAGGCCTCCCCCTTAGACCGCCACTCTGTACGACAACCTGCCATTTGCATTTACCGGTTGTCCACGACTTTTACAATGTCGTCGGTCCACCTAGGAGGAGGCCTAATTACTGTGCTGTGCGGTGTTAAGTAACTTATGTCAACACAGAACATTTTTAAAAAATCATGCCAATCCATTTATCTTCCTTACTCGCAAACTCTCAAAATAAACAGTATCAGTATAAGCTGATCCTCGGACCTTAGGGGCTCGGTATGTTCGGGGGTTCAAGTTATATTGGAAATGTATATTTTTTTCATATATTGCGTCATAACTTCTATATTCCTGGGCCAATTTTGATAAAACATAGCCTATGTGAAGCGCCGGACTTCATAGATCATATTTCAAGAAACTGCATTCAAATTCGTGCCGTAGTTTCTGAGTTTATCCCGGACAGACAGACAGACAGACAGACAGACAAAAATTTTAAAAACTGTATTTTTGGGTTCTGTTGCACTCATACACTCCTAAAAAAATTATTTTTAAATATATATTCAATGTACAGTAATCGCCTCGTTACAGTTTTATTATATGTATAGATTGGTTCTAAATGTAAGGTTGTATGTTCTTTATCTCTATAACAATAACCGTTGAGCCTTGTACCTTTGGGCAGCACATTAACACTGACACTATGACTGACCTCTCAGCTTGTCCGAATAAAGTTTTTTAAGATAAGACAAAGCTTAGTATTAGGTTTCTGTTGGACACCCTTCAGATGCGTACTATAATAGCTCCTATAAATTTTAATAAATCTAATTCATCAACTATAAGTACTAATATAACTAAAAAATAAATAAAAACAAAACATACAGTCGAATTGAGAACCTCCTTTTTTGAAGTCGGTTGATAAAAGTTCAGTGATTTTTTAAAAAAAAACAAAGAAGTCTAGGTGTAGAATAACAGTCACTCCCGACACAAAGGCAATTTTATTCCATCCATTGAGCCAACTTTGAAAACAAGTTACAAAAAAGCTTTTAAAATATCTGAAATAAGCGAACCGAAATTCATATTTCAGAAAATATCGTTGATTTCTAATTTGAACTGAAAAATAAATTGTGAGGCATTGCCCCATATTGGAGTAATTTGATATCGACGCCTGAAGCGCCGTCAACGAACAACGATATAATGCCTACCTACATATAAAGTGCCTACATATGTGTCTACAATTAACCGGTCTGAAAAATAAATAGGGACTGGATAACCGTAATAATACTGGCAGAACTTGAAGTTATTTTTTTTATCTGAGTGGTTTAAAAAAAGCTGCCAATGCGCAAACTGCTTGAAATTACCTCGAAAAGTGCTCAAACTTTCCACTGTTATACGCTACACTTGTGACTCTGACATACTATGATATAACAGTATGATGTTTTCTTTGAAAGATATCACATTTAGCTTAAAAAAAGGTCCATGTAAAGCCTAATAAATAAATATAAGATTTGAAATCTCTTTATGCCTAGTAATTTCACTAGATACATCACCTACGTAGGCAACGAATTGACAACGCTTCTGGTGTTGCAGATGTTCGTAGGCGGCGTTGACCACTTACCATCAGTTATAGGTACTTGCACAATACTGCAAGGTAGCGTGTATTCTTACCCAAGCTAATTCTACAAAAATAATCTCTACCACTATAATGCTAGTCTTGATATCAAAGGTTTACGGCCTTCGGAAGCCTGGAAGCAAAATCAAATTTATCGGTTCGTTTTTTAAATCCTGAACATACTCTGTTAGTTATTTGAATACCGGAAATTTAGTAAAATTTCCAATGTTTCGTCCCAGAACGAACGTTAACGATGTTGTGTTAATGACCTTACGTTCATTATCGAATTCACGTTAAATTTATTGGAAATTCTCCGGCTGATGTTTGGAAAAGAAAGTTTGATATAGGTACTGACTCTTTTCTGTTATAGGTACTTACTTACGCAACATTAACTTGAGCAATATTTGATTTGCTTTTGTAAATCTACGTAAAAACTAAGTAAAATGTAAATAAGTGGCGAATTCCGTAGACACATATATTTATACATCATTCTGTGATCGCTTACCTTCTGACATATTGATTTCTAGTTTTTGACCTATGACAAAAAAAGCTAGGGCAGTGCCCTTATTTCTCTTTATCTTAAGATCAGGTACTCAGTCCGGAGTTTGCCTGAGGCAACTCCCCCGGGACAAGCTGGCCTCCTAGCACGCGCCGAGGACTAATTGGTTATTCCCCGCACGGGAAGGTGTAAAGCTAGAATATGGATACGTCCGTCTCTTTTTCGCGGGGAAAAAAGAGTGGATAGACGTTTATCATGCCTCGAGTGCTAGGCGGGCAGAGAGCATTTCCCCTTCTTCCCTCTACAACGTCGCCGGCCACTCCACGCTGATGTGCAGTGCTTGTACCTACATAGGTATATCCCTCCTATAATATATATAATATCACTAGAGGTCTCCCGCGACTTCGTCCGCGTGCGGAATAAATACGGACCGCTCCCAAAATTCTCCACTTTAAATCATTCCGAGCAAACTCTACCAACTCTACTGACTCTACCGACACGACCGATTGGACCGACTCTTCAAATATCTTTCTCCCCCCGCCCCCCCCCTCCCCATAAATGGTCCCTATCAAAAAAAAAAAAACAGGTTTTTTTTTTTTTCGTGACTAAAAGTCAAAAAACAAAGGACTTTCATACAAGCAAAAAATCTTTCTTAGTACACCCCTCCTCATCGAGACGAATACACCCTCCAAATTTCAAGTCTGTACGACCAGCGGTTTGGGCTGTGCGTTTTTTGTCAGTCAGTCAGTCAGTCAGTCAGGACAGAGCTTTTTCTATATATAGATAGATAGATTGGGTACATCGAATAGGCTAGATGACTGATGTTTAAATCGTTGAAACCAATAGCTTCGATGAAGAATTTAAGTAAATATAGTATGGGAATTGAAAACATTATTTAAATCGGTTAATAATGTTCTGATATATGAGCGTTTAAAGTTTTTGTAGAGCCAACTCTGTCCCTTTCCCACAAAACAAAAAATTACGTCACGCTTTATTTGTCAGAATAGAATTTATATGGCGTCCTGACAAGTGACGTCACGATTTGTTGTTTCGCCTCTCTGTCTAGCATGATATTAAAATGCTTATAAGTTGCTTATTTTTGATCAGATTTTAATTTTCTTTTCATTAATCAGCTATATTTATGGGCCACATTTGAATAGGACAGTAAAAAAACCAGTCATCTAGCCTATTGCCATACAAGCTTACGCGTATCGGTTTTACTAATCTGAAAGGTAATTGTGAACTCATCATTGTAAACAACTTTTACTATAGCGCCAACCCTGAAGTCACAAAAAAAACGAAATTTGTATAAAACACCTGTTTTTTTCCGCGATTTCAGGGTTTCCCTTACAGTAAAAGTTGTTCATAATGATGAACACAATGACCTTTCGGCTTAGTAATCCTAATACGGGTAGCCCTGTATTTCTTTAGGGCCAAAAGGACCCTCTTTCAGAAAAGAAAAAAAGAGAAAACTAAAGAGTGCGCTTGATTCAATCAGTATACAAGAACAAAAGAGAATAAAAAGGTATACTTTCAATAAAATTGAAGCTGCATTCCCAATAACAAAAGTCAGTAGCACAGTTCTACAAACCCACATTCATTATTCTGCTACAATTGGCGGAACAAACAGCTGTTTCCAAAAATACGATCTATTGAAAGAGCACGTTTCGAATATAAATCCGGGACAGATCAAGGGTGATTCATCAATCTGGCGTAAAAGCTTTTACAGTACCAATTTACAGTAGTAGAACTTTGCACAAACACATAAATCCACGTTAAAATGTGAGTTAGCTTGTAGCGCGCTAACCTATAGCCGTGGTTTAGCGATTTCGGACCTCCTGCATGGCTAGCTGGGGGTGGTTGGTAATTTTTGTACCTAACAGGTTTTTCCAAAATATAATAGGTCGATTTTATAAAATTTTATATGATTGTGAATATTTTCAACAGACTTCAAAAAAGGAGGAGGTTCTCAATTCGACTGTATGTTTTTTTAAAATATTTGTTATGCTATTGGTCCGCCAATTATGAACGGATGTTGATGTATTTTTTTTTTGTTTGGTTGTTAATACTTGATAGGTGGTTCCATATAAATATTATCGAAATCGGTTCAGTAGTTTCGTTTTTAAATTAAAATTACTAGAAAATATGAAGATGTCATCCAGATATTCGAACTTGAAGTCCTTTGTATTTTTTTTTTAAAGCGTATTATATTAATTCGATTTGTATTTAATGAAGAAGGAGGTTAAAAATATATTTATCTATGAAAACTGACTTGAACTGTTTTGACACATTACTCACCGGAATAAAACGAATCCAGAATTCAAAGGTCACCGGATGTGACCGAAACTATAGCCGAAGATTATCCGACTTAATTAAACGTGAGTAAGTGACATAAAACAATAGAATTGTTATTTTACAAACATCGTAAAAAAATTCACTTATTACAGAAATGTTTTAAAAGATAAAGTCGCCTTATTAGTTCGTTTGCTTTGTTGTAAAATGTTGAAATGCATTCAACTTTGTATCCTACACCCTATACAATACGTGTGGCTTTGACTGTGCTAATGCCGAAATTACATGAGCACTTACTTCTCATTAGTACTAATCGATAAATATTACTATGAAACTTGTCGCTTAGTAAGATCAGATTCTTTTCACTTGCACTGTCACTTACTAATACCAAGCACTAATTAGTACGGTTACACGAAAGGTACAGGACTAAGCATTAGATAGGAAGCCTCATGTAATCTAAATAAAGTTCACTGGCACTGAACTGCCTTACAATTTGGCTTGCTCACAATAACCCAGAGAGTTTGTGTTTGTGTTGTTTTTTATGGCAAATGCTGCCCATTGTATTACTGGATGTGCAGTATAATGAACTAAAAGCTACACCTACGCGTTTACCGCTCTACAGTCCGCAAGGTTCCCGTAAACCGGTGAACTTTATAGAGGTTGGACAAACAGATATTTTAGACTGATTGAGTCATAAACTGCGGACTAGACTTGTGAGCCGATGGTTTGATGGCCTGTAACGTGGGGTGATTGAACGGCACCTGTTGAATGAGGTTTATGTAAATAGTAATAAAGTGGAATTTCCATTGATGGGAATACCAGAATTAGCTGGGTCTATACAGGGTTTCGCGAAACGGTATAACTAGGGCGAAAGGTCACTCATACTTTTGAACAACTTTTATTATGGAGCCTACTTTGAATTCACGAAAAATCTGCTGTTCCATACATTTTGTAGAGCGTTAATAAAATTATTCTATAGAGCAGTATTATTTTTCAAGAGTTTAGAGTTGGCCCTGTAATAAAAGTGTTTACAATGACCTCCTTTCAGGTAAGTAAAACTAACTGCATAACCCTGTTTATTTTTTGCCTTTCCTATCAGATCTTATCAACTTGATCCTGCTAATCTGACTTGTATAAAATTGAACACAAAAATAGAGTTTATAAACATGAAAGAAGATTTTTAGACCATTTTGCTTAATGAAAGAAAATCTGGAAAATGTAACAAAAGCTACCAAAAGTCTAAAAACCTAGAGAAACCACTTTTTCTATTTGTGATATAAGATTTTCCACAGACAAGCGAAAGTCCGAGATCTGAGTCCACTGCTGAACGAAGGCCTCCCCGTTAGACCGCAACACTGTACGACAACCTGCCATTTGCATCCACTGGTTGCCTGCGACTTTTACAATGTCGTCGGTCCACCTAGTGGGGGCCTTCCTACGCTGCGTCTTCCGATTCGCGGTCGCCACTTAAGAACCTTTTTCCCCCATTGGTTGTCAGTTCTTCGAGCGATGTGGCCTACCCATTGCCACTTCAACTTGCAAACCCTGCGAGCAGTGTCGGTGACTTTGGTTCTTTGGCGAATATCCTCGTTCCGGATTTTATCGCGCAAAGCAAATCCGAGCATAGCTCTCTCCATTGCCCGTTGTGTGACTCTGAGTTTCTCCGAAAGGCCAGCAGTTACCATTTCAGTTCCATATGTCATCACTGGCAACACACACTGGTTGAAGACCCTTGTCTTCAGACACTGTGGGATTTTGGACAAGAAGATATAATTATTCCCGTATAAATTACTTACGTATATAACCAGAGAAATTACTGGGGAAGAGATTTAACATCTAATATCTCAGGGTGACGAGCGCAGTGCAGTGCAGCGCAGGATTGTGTTCGCAAGTTCACAATTCTGGCACTACTACTGTTAGTGGCAGGCGTAACGCTTACCACCAGGCGTACGTCTTGCTCGTCTCGTCACTTTAAAATTTTAAAAATGTGTCATAACCACGTCAGTTTTCATAATAAATCTAAATAAATTTTCCACCTCGATAAACCTACAACTTGCCATAAAAACTTATCACAATATGGAATGACAACACACCTAATCTTCCCATTAGTATTCCGTCATTATCCTCGCAAGCAATATGTGTCGCAGCTTAAACTTGGTGACCTGTGCCAAAACTAATATTAGAGGAAAGGCGACAAAAGTGAGTTATGAAGCTTACTTACTAACTTTAGGATGTTGTACGTAACTAAGTCAACCATTATTAGTTAAGTCTAAAGAAAAGAAAAAAAGATTTTACTATGAAAACTGACGTGGTTTTTTTGACAACACGCGCGTCTCTCTGTTTTCACTCCTTGTAAAAGGTCACCGGATGCGATCGAGCCTATAGTCGGGGTATCCGACTGAAACGTAAGTAAGAAATCTCGTTAAAATAACAGGTTAATTTACTGATCATCGCCAGCCATAGGACGTCCACTACTGGACGAAGGTCTCCCCTTTACTAGGGAGGGGTTGGCATAATCCCCACGCTTGGCAGGCGGCCAATATTTCGATTATTATTATTATTAAATATCCCGTAACAAATCATAAAATTGTATAGTAAAAGTTATTTACAATTATTAGTAATGAAATGGAATGAAATGAAATGAAATATTTATTGTCTAAAACTGTGTACAATTAAATGATAATTATTTCATGGTATTAAGTACTTGAGAACAGTTTTGTCCTCGCGGACATTACTTTAAAATGTGCTAAAAACATTAACTGCATACCACCACCAAAACATACCTACAATAGACCTACAATAGAAACAACGTCAACCGAGCACAACTACACAAGTACAGTGACCTTCAACGTACCATTACCAATAAGTGTATCCCTTACCCACATTAAGATCAGGACAAGTTTGTATCTATCTCATCTCCGGGTAACGAGGGGCTAGTTCGACTCAGTCCTTTGGGTCCAATACACCGTCTTCCCAAGAGGCCCATAACAGAGGCTTTCAACCCCTTAGCAAGCTGACATGGACCCACCCAAAGCAATTTCAGTAAATTACAAGCGGCTTGACCTGATTGGAATAAATTTTCGTAAGAATTCGGAAGGAATTGAGAGATCTATAGAACAAAACTGTACAACATACAAATATAACGAAATTGACTGACAAACAGATATAGATAGGGAGTATTTATATATCTCTTTATTAACTACATTAAAAACATAAAATTTAGCTAGGTCCATTTTTGTTGTATTTATACGGGAATACTCACGTTTAATTAAATCGGATACTCCGACTATAGTTTCGATCACATCCGGTGACCTTTTTCAAAGAGTGAAAACAGAGCCCGACCCCGCCCGGCCCGGCCCGGTTGAGTGCTAAGCAGGACGCAGCTGCACGCGCGTCGGGCTCTGTTTTCACTCTTTGAAAAAGGTCACCGGATGTGATCGAAACTATAGTCGGGGTATCCGATTTAATTAAACGTGAGTATTCCCGTATAAATAAAACAAAAATGTGTCAAAACCCCGTCAGTTAGCTAGGTCCCTATATTTTTTTTAACCCACTACATACATTACGTGTAAAAATAAAAGCAAAAAGATTGTATGCAAACCGATGAAATTCTAGAGACAACCGACATTCTCAAAACCTGTCAGCAGCGTGGCTACCCAGCATTTTAACAATTTATCATGAACTTCAACAGTTTAAAAACTTTTAGTTGAAAATCTTTGCTCATCGCCATGAATACGATAATAAAATTTCACACGAATCAGTTTCTTTCAATGTTTCATATTTTTTTTACTTGTCTGTTATGTAAGTAGAGTTAGTAGTTTAGTAGTGGTAGGATAGGATTCTATTGCAAAGTCTGTGTTCGAGCATCTCAGCAGCGCAGGCGCCGTAAGGGTGCGCTGCTGAGATGCCCGGGGAAGTACCACACTTTTGCCAGTTATTCAACCACCAAGCAGTAGTGTGCGAGCATTACAGTGTTTCGGTTAGAAGGGCAATTACCAGACAAAATACTGGGCATGAAAAGATTTGATATCTAACATCGATATACCGGGTGTTAGTTTGAACACCGTTATCTTTCTAGGATAACATTGTTCTCATCATTATGAACAACTTTTACTACAACCCTGAAATCACGAAAAAAAAACAGCTATTCCATACATTTTGTCTAATATCGATAAACCTTTTTGTATGGAACAGCAGTTTTTTTTTTCGTGTTTTCAGTGTTGGCCCTATAGTAAAAGTTGTTCATAATGATGAGTACAATGATATCCTAGAAGGATAATGGTGTTGAAACTAACTCTTGTATATCTAATATCTCAAGAGCGTAGGATTTTGCAAGTTCACTATTCTGGCACTGCTACTGTTATGAGCAGGCGTGACGCTTACCACCAAGCGAACGTCTCGCTCGTCTCGTCACTCCAATGCATTAAAAAAACGCAAAGATCCGGTACTTCTCCAGACGGCATGTGTAAAAAAAGTCTTACTTCTACAAAATCCTAAAGAGCTCCGCTGTGAACATTTTAACGATTTTATTCTAACAACCCAACACAGTTCTACTAAATTCTTGGCAGTCTGGGGTCAGTTTTTGCACTGTTTGGACAAACTTGAAAACATGGTAATGCCATACGATACCAACATCTTACATACATATGTCCAAGAGATTGCAATTGGTTTCTTACAAGCTGATCTCAATTTTAGCTGATACTGTACAGTGTACACATTATACGTGGTACAAAGTGCATTTACCACGTTACCACGTTCCATGGTTGTTGCCACACCATGCGGCCTAAAATCAAGATAACCTCCGGCGCGCGATTCCGCTGACCTATATCGCAGCATATTTGAATAAGCTGTTGTCAGTGGCTGTTTAATTGTTTGATTTATTTTTATGGTTATGCACTGTCTCAAACTTAAACCGACTCGACGGAACTATGGGTAACATTATACAAATCATCAGCATCATCCTCCTCATCCATCCATCATCCTCCTCATCCATCATCCTCTTGCAGCAGGCTCAACAAGTTTTTGAAGGATAAAGATGTGGATAGAGGCAAAACCAACGCTCATATCACGGGCCTATGAATGCTTAATGTTCGTCAAGGCTTGTATATTAACTTTCTAGTTTACAGAGTGAAGTTGTTCACAATAAAGGACTAATACTGGTGCATGGACCTGGGTATGTCCTAAAACTGCATCCAGACCCACCGGAGGACGGGTAGCAGCGTCCTCTCAGTTAACGGTGGTTACCATTCTGCGATCCCCAAGCCGCCTGCCAAGCCTGGGGATTATGGCAACACCTCTCTTTAAGGGAGAGGCCTTCGTCTAGCAGTGGACGTCTTCCGGCTGTTGATGTGACTGGTGCATGTTTTTTTAACTTGCAAATGAGAAAATTACTGAAGTGACATTTTTTCGAGTAAAGTTTTGATCACATTCGGTGACTTCTCCATTCGATCGCAAACGTGAGTAAAACAATATGCGGCCAAGCATCAAATCGACGACTGGGACTTACGATAGGAATGGCCGACAGGACGTCGACGTCGTCCGGTAGGGCGTCCCAACATCGTTTGACTGGAGCACCGTGTAGAAGAATATACACGATTTCCAGCAACCAGCAGGGCTAGCATGCGCACCGCGATAAAAATTTGTCGTGTCTTTATGTCGTGAGAAAACGAGTCAGACTTATACAGAGTCGCAGTCTTGTCCTGTTTTTAAGAATAAAGAAAAATTTCTCGCGGTGCCCATGCTAGCCCTGCTGATTGACACGACATCAGACAACACTAGCAACTGGCATCTTTTATTGTCGCACGCACTTTGGGTTCGGACGAGAAGCTGTGGTAGCCTAATCGGAAGAGAAGCTGTGGTAGCCTAATCGGAAGAGAAGCCTTGGTAGCCTAATCGAGAAATTACTTGACTTGAAATGGCGGGGACTTGGGTTTGAAACGTGGTCCATCCCATGAGTTTTTTGGAAGTTATGTAGGGATTTTTATACCACTGGCTTTTCGGTGAAGAAATACATCGTGAGAAAACCTGCATACGTCCGGGAAAAAAATTCAATGGCGTATGTGCATCTACCAACCCCCAACTGGGCCAGGGTGGTGGATATAGGTATCTCCATCGCCTTTTGAGGGTCCAGTTATTTAAAAAAATGCTGATTATGCTATGCACTTTGGGATCTCTGCGTCATAATATATAAGTAAAACAAATTGTATTAAAAACCAGGTCTTTTTCCACAATCAGACCTTAAAATATTAAGCTAAAATGTTGCACCCAAGTTACTGTTCATGTTGTTTCTATTCTACGACAAGATATGGTTTATAACCGACACTCCACAGATACAAAAGCAAACGTGATTATTTGTTTAATCTATCTCATAAGCATCGCAATATACACAGGAATGTATGTATCAGAATCGAATGTTTACGAATTAATGTACTCGTAAATAGTTATTTTTGACGTAAAACATAATATAATTATTGGGGTAATTTTGAGAATTAGAGTTATAGTATAAGACACGTGCTATTTAGTTGGTTGACAGCCCTGTAGCTCAGTTGGTAGCATGTCTGCCTTCAGAGCTGTAGGGCGTGGGCTCGATCCCCCACTCAGGACAAAAATGTATGTGACGAACAAAATGTTTGTTCTATGTCTGGGTGTGGTATGTATTTATGAGTTTACGAAAAAAAAATATATATAAGTATTCTATCAAGTAGCTATCTGGTTTCCAAAATACAAGCTTTGCTTAGTATGGGGCTAGATGGCGCTGTGTGTAAAATGTCCCCCAACATTTATTTATTTTATTTTATTTATTTATATAAACTAATCATAAGTGAATAATTACTTGGCATGAAGAGATTTCACGTCTAATATCTCACACGAGCTCTAATATCAGACGATCGCGATGCTGTGCGGCGCAGAATTCTATACTGCCCGTAGGGGCAGGCGTGATGCGCACCACCAGGCAAACATCTCGCTCGGCTCGTCATTCCTTTGCGAAAACTTTATTAAGAAAAGTGTATTTTAGTGCCTGGGTAGCAAGGTAAACTTGAACTTAAGTCAGAATACCTAACTTTTACGAGCCTAGCAAAGTTGTTAGTGTGTTAAATAATTAATGCTTGTCTAGGTACCTCTCAACGACTGCATCAGCCTTCCTTCGAAGAGAAGTTGAGTGATATTTCAACATCAGTGGCAGTGGTTACCATATTGAGCCGTTTGATGTTAAGAATTAGGTCCCAGAAGATGAAGCCCCATCCCATCCATCCATCTTCCATCTTCTTTTCAAAAAAATATGCAAGCACATGGCAACGCGAGCGTTATCAAAATGTTGGCGTTTATTTGGCGCTTATGTAATGCTATTACACATGGCAATACCGCCAGCATGCTAGGTAAGCTGACTGGTAGTGGGTTTGGGCATTTGGATTGTCTCTAGAATTTCATCCATCTTGATACAATCCTTTTGTTTTTGTGTAGCAAGTAGTTTATGTAGTTAGATTATCATGTATATTTTTATTATAAACGTACTTGCCATAAAAAAAAACTTCGGTATATCCAGCACATTCCTACTAATTACTCAGTGCAATAGCTGTTTTTATGCTTCAAACATTTTGTGTGTGATTTGTTTTATCGAACAAGCCAAGTCAAAAAGCGTAGTAACGTACTCCTATTCGCTTCGAACGAGAACGAGCTTATGAGAACGAGCTAAATAATGCTAAGAGATAATGACAACAAAGTAGCATCACTGTTGGTGATGTGAATGTTTCCTCGCCAGGAACAGCTAATGGAAATGTCGCATAACAAGAGACTAGATTAACTAGCGCCATCGGCGTCCATTAGTAACAATGTCATGGTCCAATTAAACGCATTTGTTCTATTAGCTCCATAAGGGTCGAAGGGGATCGTTAGAGGAACAGTGACTACGAGTTTTAGAAACCTGAGATATTTAGATTGCAGTCGTCGTCAGCCATAAAACGTCCACTACTGGACGAAGGCCTCCCTCTTAATAGAGGGGTGTTGCCATAATCCCCACGCTTGGCAGGCGGCTTGGGGATCGCAGAATGGTCACCACCGTTAACTATAAGAGGACGCTGCTGCCCGTCCTCCGGTAGTCTGGTTGCAGTTTAAGGACATACCCAGGTCCATAGCTCCATCCAGGTAGATTGCAGTAGTCTTTATCAAATGTCGATAAGTGATGCATTTTTATTACATCAAATTCCACGAGTGACTTACGCCTGACGCGAACTATTTACCTATTGTGTCGTGTAAGTACGTACACAGTTATAATTATTATAATCAAGTTACCTAAAAAGCAAGATGCCTAATAGGCAAGATGTTTAAGCACAATGTAGGTACAATACCAGTTGAGCCAAAAACACAGATGTTGATAGCCTGTGGAGCGAATTTCCTATATTATAGTTGAATACCAACGAAGTATTACATGATATGAACATTATCATCTTAAATCGCACCATAATTACCATTCTATACAACCACACCATACCAGAAACACCATAACTTATTCTATCCCCTCTCTTCACATACTCACTTCTCTCTACTCTCTTCTAAGACATGAAAAATGACAAAAGAGCTCTTGAAAGTGGCAGCTTACACTTGAAGCATCAAGTTAATTTGATAATTGAAAACTTCTGATGAGAGAAGGCACAAATAGATAAATAAACTCACTATTATTCACACCAGAAATATTACGCAGTAATAAAAATCGTGCAGTTTTGAAAAGAAGTGTAGGTTGCGTGAGTAGGTACTCATATACAGAATGACTAATTACCAATGTATTCCTAGCGTAAACATAATAGCAAATTCAAGAAAAATCAATTCAATTCAATTTGAATTTCAATTCAATTTTTAATTTCATACTGCTATGCAGTTTGGCAGAGTTATAAATTGAGCTATGTAATTAATTCTCTAAGACAAAATAAACAAAAAAAAAGCACTGACGTTGTACACCAATATTTACACCTAAACTAACCTAAAGATCTACTTTAATATTTCAGACGCCTATAGCAATATTTAAGAACTAGAGGTACCCCGCGACTTCGTCCGCGTATGGAAAAAAATCGCCCATCTCCCAAATACTCGAATCTTCCATTACTAATTATTTTACACCCCCTATTCACCACTTTAAATCATCTCGAGTTTTTTTTTTCAGGTTTTAGTCCTAATACCAATAACATTACCATACCTAACTATCCATGCGAAGTTTCAGCCGCACTTATTAATAGGGTAGAAGACTGATGTTTATATCGTTGAAATCAATAGCTTTGATGAAGAATTTAAGTAAATATAATGTTTATTGAAACATAATTTTAATCGGCTATTCATGTTCTGATATGTAAGTGCTTAAAGTTTCTGCTAAAGAAAATTCTGCCCCTTTCCCAAGAAACAAAAAAATACGTCACGCCTCTGTGCGCCATACTTGTCACAATATAATTTAAACGGCGTACAGAGAACTGACGTCATAATCTCCTCTCTGTCTAGCATGATATTAAAATGCTTATTACTTGCTCATTTTAGATCAGATTTTCTTTTTGTTTTCCTTAATCATCTATATTTATGGCCACATTTTAATAGGACAATAAAAGAAACAGTCATCTAGCCTATTTTATTTTTTCAATATTAGTTCAACTCAAAACTGTCCTAGAATATGGAAACGCGTGGCATGCGCCAAGTCAGACTTCGTTAGTATGGCGGTATGGGGCCGCGCTAAATGGCAGTTAGTTAGGCCCTCAGAACCTCCGATACATAAGTCAAACTACTAAAAGGGTGTAATTGCACTAAATATTATCTAAACAGCAGCAGCCTCGTTTGAGAGATTATACTTCGATGGAGGTTATAGGTTTATAGCCTTAAATTTAGGCTTCCGTACACGAACAAAGTTCAATGGGACTCTGATAACAAGTCTACGCTGCCGTTTTTTCGTCTAATAATGGGCTCTCATCAAGCCAGACGGGTTCCATATAGCAAAGCCAATAATCGACTTTCAAATAACCATATACCTACGTCAAATCCTAAATGCATCGCCGGATTTAAGGTAAGGTTAACCGGGGCATTCTTGGTTGCTGAATTTTCTGAAAAGATTTGATTTGTCTTGGAATAAATCATTGAAACCACCAGAGGACGGGCAGCAGCGTCTACTTGGTTAACGGTGGTGAGTATTCTACGATCCCCAAGCCGCCTGCCAAGCGTGGGGATTATGGCAACACCCCTCTATTAAGGGGGAGGCCTTCGTCCATCAGTGGGTGTTTTATGGCTGATGATGATAAATCATTGAAATACTTGCAAGAGAAATATTATTAAACTTATTTAAAAAAATATTAGGGACTCCACTCCTTTCTTACCAAAGACTATAAACACTGTTGACTGGTCGTCCGACATCCCGTCAAGCGAAAATTAGTAGTTTAAAAACCACTGCTAGCCACCGCGAGAACGTCAGAATGTCATTTAATTTCATATCACAGATTGTGTCATCCTATATAGTGATTGGACAATCGCAAGTATAGAACATTACCTCGCCCCCTGCCCGCAATGGTGAGTCGTGTTTGTAGGAGAAATAATGTTTACGAGCCATCAACAGGCTATATGATCTGTGTTTGTTACCCATGGCCTCCACATCTCCAAATCCGGCCCTGCCTGAATGCAATCCTCAGATGAAACCCATCTACTTGTTTAGTGTTTGACCATGACACTTCTGTACTTAGCTGTGTACACCATCTACTGGTTCGTTTCGTCACGTACAACAATCTATCAAATTCTAATTTAGGCGGAAAGTAAACAACAGCAACCCTTTTAGCACGTGTTCGTGAGTTTGTGTTCGGAGTCACGCGTTCCCACGCTTGTGAGTACACTTTACCTAGTATGTACGTAGGTATAGCATGCATCTGTGTCTGAATAATTCATAATGAGATTTAATTAAGGAGCAAAAGACCTCGTGTATAAAATTTGTTCATAATGTACTATGGTGTACTATGGTGAGTACTATGGTATTTTTCAGTATTTTTGAACCTTTTCGTTACACATTGTATATTTATAATCTGTATCAGTATGTGATCACTATCAATATATATAAAAGGCTCTGTCCTGACTGACTGACTGACAACGCACAGCCCAAACCGCTGGTCGTACATAGACTTGAAATTTGGAGGGTGTATTGGTCTCGATGCATAAGGGTGTACTAAGAAAGTAGTTTTCGAAATTCGACCCCTAAGGGGGGGAGGGAAGTGGGGGGCGTTAAGTGGGGGGCGTTTGGAGAGAGGACTTGGTAGAGTTGGGGGAGCTGGGGGAGGCTAAAAAATTGCTCGGGATAATTTAAAGTGGTGAATTTTAGGAGCGGACCGAATTTCTTCCGTACGCGGACGAAGTTGCGGGCGACCTCTAGTATCACTATAAAAATATGACAGCAACGGCTATAGCTTCGAAGCAATAAGAATATATTTTATTTGTATGAGGCATTTCGAAAGATATCTGTAACCATAATACGCTTTTTTTTATACAACCGACTTCAGCTTCGAATACCTGGATGACATCTTCATATTTTCTAGTAATTTTGCTTTTAAAACCAAACTACAGAACCGATTTCGATAAAGTTTATGTGTTCATTATACCTCTAAAGTATTACCTACCAACAAAAAAAGGATCATCAAAATCAGATCATAATTGGCGGAGTAATCGCGTAACATACACACAAACAAAAACATTTAAAAAAAACATACAGTCGTATTGAGAACCTCCTTTTTTGAAGTCGGCTGAAAATTCATGGACATCCCATACCTTGGAGGATTTAGCTCCTCTCTCTCTCCCAAGCATATCCGGAATCTATTGTGACAGATATCACACCAAATACGTCATTCATATTGAATTATTCAGCCGTCCGGATCCACTTCACGCACGTCAAGGCAACGAGGTCAGCCCACCCTATAGACTGCTATTTATAGGAGAGCCTACTAAACCTACCCTCCACAGGGAACTAAATAGCTGACAGAGCACACCGAAGGTCTCTGACGTCGTTTGTCTTTATGTTTTCGTGTAGGTAGGTAAACTAGTTCAGGATATTATCTCATCATGACATTTAAAATTCAAATACATACTTAGGTCGTGCAAATACAATATATTAGATGACTGATGTTTAAATCGTTGAAACCAATAGCTTTGATGAAGAATTTAAGTAAATATAGTATGTTTATTGAAAAAATAATTTAAATCGGTTAATAATGTTCTCATATAGGAGCGTTAAAAGTTTTTGTTAGAGACAACTCTGTCCCTTTCCCACAAAACAAAAAATGACTTCACGCCTTACTTGTCAGAATAGAATTTATATGGCGTACAGAGAAGTGACGTCACGATTTGCTGGTTCGCCTCTCTGTCTAGCGTGATATTAAAATGCTTATAAGTTGCTTATTTTTGATCAGATTTTCATTTTCTTTTCATTAATCAGCTTGTAGGATCTAGTTGGCTGGGTATATAATCAAAGTTAATCAGCTATATTTATGGGCCACATTTTAATAGGATAATAAATAAAAAACCAGTCTTCTAGCCCACACACACTACAATTATATAGGTCATACCTATATAATTGTGTTTGCATTGTGGTGATATCTATAACAAAAAAGTTCAACAATACTGAAGGGCATGTACCTATGTATATGTACTCATCATTATGAACAACTTTCACTATGGTGCCAACCCCGAAATTGCAAAATCAGCTTTTCCATACATTTTGTCCAAGATCAATGAACTTTTTGTATGGAACAGCTGTTTTATTTCGCGATTTACACATACATACCCTTTGGTATTGTTGAACCTTTTTGTTACAGATTGTATAAGGCGCAGAGCCAGAGTTGGGATAAACTACTACGGGATAAAAATCTCTGAATAACCCTTTAGCGTTATTTTTTTCCTAGGTTATTTTATTTATGTGAATGATGTTTTTGTCGCAAATGTCTATTTATTTATGATTGTGGAAAAGGCTTTGCAGCAAACTAACAAGCAAGAGCGTACAAAAAGAAAAAACTTGAACGGATTAAAGGCGAGTCACCGGAGGCGGAGCGAAGAAAAATTGGTTTGTTAGATATTTTAGGTATTTACACTAAATAACGGTCTTACAAAAATTATACAACACACTTAAAGATATTTTCTAAAGAATTTGCTAATTTGTTACACGATTAAATGTACTTTACTTGATCATATAAAATCATGAAAACAGGCTAAAATAAATGTTTGAAACGAATTATTTAATAATACAATTTCTAACTTCGCATGTAATATAATATATTTTTATGTGGATATATTTCTCTTTAAGTACTAGAGAGAACCTGACAAATTATTAAATTCAAATTTATCTCAAAATTTAAACGTTGTCCAGCGGTTTCACAACATGCCGCGCTCGCCTCAAAATGCCTCGTCTTAAGATGACGCGACGGAAGGAAAAGCAGTTTAGTGCTCTCTCTCTCTTTCTTTCTTTCTCTCTCTATCTCTCTATATCTCTATCTATCTCTCTAGCTTCTATTAACACCGGCAATTACAACGTAAATAGTGAACTATTGTCTGTACCTTGTAATTGATAAAGGCTGCAAGGGCATCAAAGCCTGGTCATATTTAAAGCCAAAACTGTCATGAAAACGATATACCTGGTATAGGTACTACCTGGTTTTTATTATTTTTTATTTAATTTTTTTCAAGTCGTCGTCGTCTGCCATGACGTCCCCACGCTTGGCAGACGCCTTGGGGATCGCAGAGTGTTCACCACCGTTAACCAAGAGAACGCTGCTGCCCGTCCTCCGGTGGGTCTAGGTTGCAGTTTAAGGACATACCCAGGTCAGGTAATTTTTTTCTAATCTATTCAAACTAAACCTGATTGTGAAAGCTGCCGCGATCAATAAAGTTGCAAAGAATGAAACAGCTCATGGTTGTACGACACCAAGTAATAGATCATCTGACGAAACCGATGGATCGTAAACGTCCGTCACAATAAGTCATAACATAAGGCGCTCATGACCATAAAGCGATGACAACATCATCTCGTCTAATTGAGGACTTTTATTTGTTACACCCACATACAACACTTATAGGAATTCAAGTAAGCATTACTAGTTTACTCTAGGTAAGCAATGTGCATTTTGTTGGATGTTTGTCTGTTTAAACTTTCATTGGATAATCTTTCTTGGAGCCTAGAGTCTAGTAAAAAGACTACTAGATTTGGAATTAAGGAATTAAGTAATGGCCGCTTTGAAGTTTAACTACGGATTTAGATACCTTATCGATGAAGTAAAATATAAAACACTGTTTTAAACTATCACGGTTGTTTACTAAAGTTCTATTATTATTAACGGGATATTTACCGTGATTATGTTGAAATGAGCTCCCGATATTTCGGCGCAGTTGCATGCACCATGTTCACGAGTAGACTGAAGAATGCGGGTGGTTGTCAAAAGAGTTCGAAAAAACATTAAGGGCATTCATAACGAACTACCCTCTTTCTAAGTCTTTTCTTTTTCTAGTCACAACATAATCACGGTAAATATCCCGTTAATAATAATAGAACTTAAGTAAAATATAGTGATATTCCCGATTGAGCACCAATTTTTTGAGCACCCATGAAATGAGCACCTAGCATATTCCCATAACAGCACCAATCAACATTTTTGCTTGTTGCTATTATGGGAACAAAAAAGAAATCTGATTTTATTCCACTTTGAGCAGCTACGTCAGCTTCTAGTGATTTTATTTAACACTAATTTGCATACGTCCTGAGTAGGTACAAACTCAATGGCGTATATGCATTCTCAAACCCCGTAATTGGGCCAGCGTGGTAGATATGACCCAATCGATCCAATACGGTCGAACCCATAACAGTATGGATTTTAGAAATCATACCACTGTTTAAAATTGATCATCGTTAGGAAATCGGCACTCCTTGCCACACCCTAGCTTTGCTAAGCGATGGATTTACTTGTATTGTTTGATTTGGTGTCTAAAATATCTAGATTTATCCTAAAGTATCCGAGTTTTGGCCTATTTACTGTATGGTGTGTATAGTATAAAGTATAAATATAAAATATATATATTATATAAAAATTAATTATTGACTTATCGCCTAAAATAATTATTTAGGTACTACATGTCAATTTAAAATTAAAATAATTATTGAGTACAGATCAATAAAATATAATATAAATTATATAAATTTATGGTAATTGTATCCAATAAATACCTAACATAAACCAAAAAAAAAGAAGAAATACATAACAATAACACAACAAATAAATAGACAACTGACAGTAAAACCGGGGCCGTTACTATAGTGCGTATACATATAATAAGTTTGAAGAAATAGTGGGACCGTCCCTGATATTTGAAGAGTTATTCTTATGAGAATTCATGTCAACAAGCAGTCAACTTATATATTTGGAATGTAAGATTGTGAAGGAGTTACAATTTTGCCACTTCAGTTGGTAATGTTGATGTTATGTTTGAAAGAAAAGAAAGAAAATAATTTATAATTTTTTTATTTTTTTTTGAAATATTATAATGTATCTAAGTTTCATTAAAATTAGGTTTATAGGATTTCTTTGTGGTTAAAGTACAGTGCAAAGTAGCGCTACCTGGATAAAATATTATCTACAGAAAAACGGAATTAACGAAAATAATACTTTTTCTTTTGCAACAGATAAGAGTCGAAATAAATTTAGTACAGGAACGAATTGTCCTCAAAAGTATATAAATAAGCCATCTATATTACCAATACAAGCATTAAATACCCTTCTGCATTTTAAAAAACTCCACTTTAAAGCCAAGACAGAATAAAGATTAATAGCATAACTGACAAATAGAAACGTACTCTTACTAAACAAACTCATTCAATATGTAATTAGAACCTTCAAATTAAAACCTCATCAAACAAAAGACGCTAGCTTATAGGTACTAAACTGTACATATATAACACATCTAACCACTGCACCTGTTGAAACCCCATCATTAAGCCATTACGCCTAAACAGTTCGACCGAAAGAGCCCAACGTTGGCTGTAAACAAAAGACTCGTAAAGGCAATGACGTAATCCAGGCCACTATGCCCAGCAGGGCTTTATGGCGCTGAAACGGGTCAGTGTGTTTCCGCGATCGGCCCAAATGGAGGATTGGGCGGAAAATCACAAATCTTAATAAGTGGAGTGAAATAAGACTTCGATTAAAGGTCTGTTCTTTCCCATTTCTGTTAGCCCTCATTGTACACATCATTGTGAACAACTATATTAATGTGCTTTGAAATTGAAACAAATCTGCTGGTTCACAGAAATATGTCATTCAGCGTCAACAAAGTGTATGGAATAGCTGGTCTTTTCACGACTTCAGGCTTGGTCCTATAGTAAAAGTTGTTCATAATGAAGAGCTCATTTAGTAGTATCGTTCTACATAGCCTCTTAGATTTCACCGCAGAATAGAGAATACAAAATTTACAGAATTACTTTCATATGAAAGCCAGGTTACGGTGGTTTTGCCTATGTACCTATAGCAGAGCACTGTGATGGGCTTATAATGGCTCCTCACACTTGATTACGATGCTACGGAGTCCTTGTTTATCATTCAATCATAAAGTCAATCATTTGATAACTACTACACTGTGAAATCAATCTAGAACACACACTCGCTATCGTGGCTATATTTGCAACCCTTCACGGCCCATACACTCACTCACACACACAACCACACACACTCACACAATCACAATATAATAATATAGGTATTTACAAAATGCCTTTTTTGGCCTAAAATATTAATAGTACTAAGTTCTTTTTAAATCACAGTATTTTGTAATCGGTCACAGTCTCCCGCGATACAGGCTAGCCCTAGTGCGGGGACTATTAGCAAACTGTTATGTTACATTATATTTTAAGGTAAATAAAGATATTTGTATTTGTATTATAATTATTATGATGAAGATGATGACTTCCATAATGAACTAATACAGATAATATTATTATAATTATACCTAGATTGTTCCATAACCTAACCTATGCGTTTTGCGTATTAAGTATTGCGTATCCTGTTACAAACATATTACCAACGCACGCTACAACCAGTACTGTAAAAAAAACACACTTGCGAGTAGGGAGATGTATCTGGTTTGTGAGTTCAAAATAACGTTATTTATTTTGTACTAAGACTATTATAAGTGTTAGTCTTAAAAATAATTAAGAAACGCAACCTCATTATTTGCACCAAACCCTAAGCTGGACTACGTTTTATTACTTAAGCATAGTTTTTTAAAGTCCTCTTGGATTTTACTCTCCAAACTCTAGAGCAACGCTATTCCGTCCGGCCTATTTGTAATTGGAATGTAAAATTTTACTACACACTTTAAAAAACTAACTTTTCCCCCAAGAAACAGTATATTCTTAGCTCCAGGTCCTTGTGAGACCATTCACCTACAGACACTTAACCTACTCCCTTTAAAGCCACAGATCGTGGTATAGTATCTATTGTTGAACCAGAGATTATACATAATTATAAATAATCTCTATTATTACAAGCTTGTAATTATCCCTGTGTCTGTGTAATAGTGGCGTGGGCTGTATTTTAGGGGTTTTTCGGGTTGCTGGTGGAGTTGAGCCGGCGGAATAAATAATGAAAAGGTATTGATTTAATCGACCTCAATTTCGATTACCTGGATGACATCTTATTTTTGTAGTATTTTTTATTTAAAAATCAAACTACCGATTCTGATAAAAATCTCTGAAGCATGTATTAGAGTTATGGATACGTTACGAGTATGAGTTATGTGCTCTGAAGTATGTATTAGGGTTATGTATGGAAGCCAATGAAAGACGTATTAACGATTTTATAACATACTCGTTTATTAACTCGAATTAATAGCAGGAGAGGTGTGAGTGTTCTCTACTGTACCGGGTCGCAGGGACACCATAGGGCAACTACTAGCTTTATAAGCTCACAAAATTAAGGTCTTAAGAACAAAGGTCTCTTGTTTATAATTGTAAATAAAACATATGAAAGAGAGAGCATTACTTCATACATGTCAAAGTGAGATAGATTGATTTTTGCTATATCCAACAGTATGACCTACTAAACAAAAAAATAATCATCAAAATCAACACATAACTGGCGGAGCAATTGCGTAAAATAAATACAAAAAAATTAAAGTTACACTTGAATTGAGAATCTCTCTTTTTTTTAATTCTGTTGAAAAACACAGGACTTAAATAATTATTGCGCTGTATTTGCTTCTACCACCAAGGCAAGAGAGTAAGAAAGAGTATATTGTTCATGTGATACTCCCTGGCAAGACCACTTTCATTTTACTAGGTAAGAGAGTTGCCAACATACAAAAATATAATATCAAAACCATTGATGTTCCCATTATTTGGAACAGTCTGTAATCAAATCTTGCAAGTTAATTTTACTACCGTCAAATAGAGCTGAGGCATACTTACTTGCTGGCCTTTTTGCAGAAACTCAGAGTCACACAACGGGCAATGGAGAAAACTATGCCCGGAGCTACATTGCTCGATAAAATCCGGAACGAGGATATTCGCCAAAGAACCAAAGTCACCGACATAGCTCGCAGGGTTTGCAAGTTGAAGTGGCAATGGGCAGGCCACATAGCTCGAAGAACTGATAACCGATGGGGAAGAAAGGTTTTTGAGTGGCGACCGCGAACCGGAAGACGCAGCGTAGGAAGGCCTCCCACTAGGTTGACCGACGACATTGTAAAAGTCGCGGGCAACCGGTGGATGCAAATGGCTGGTTGTCGTACAGTGTGGCGGTCTAAGGGGCAGGCCAAAGCTAGCAGGAAAAAGCTAAAGCATGCAAATACAGGGGTCTAGGCTCCGAATATGATTTTGTCCCATTCGGTATCGAGAGCCTTAATTGGTCCGTGGGGTCCTAGCGCTTTAAGGCTTTTTAAGGAAATATCAAAAAGGTTAGTCGACATCACAGGAGACCGAAGAGCTGGCAGCTACCTCGGACAAAGAATTAGTCTAGCTATTCAAAGGGGGAATGCTGTCTTCGGAACCTTGCCTAAAGGGACTCCTTGTAATAACATATATTTTTTATTATTATTTTTATAATTATTATTATTTTTTAAGGTTTTTAGTTTTAGGTTCATTGATCTAGTATAGTTATATTATATTTGTTCTAGTTCCACCTTTAAATTAATTTTAATAATATAAAAAAAACTTGCTAATCCCACAGGATACATAGCACGTAGCTTACATAGATAAAGCAATAGACAGTATTGTTGGTGCCAAAGGTTACAGAAAAGTTATTATGAAAGGTACGAGTAGATCCATCGCGTTCATACCGCGTGCGGTTTACGATGTTATTCCACCGAAATGTGCTACAATTACGAGTTCTGAGATTGTGTCGAGTCGTTGCGCCTGTGGAAAATATGTCGAAGCCCTGTATTCGATTTGTGAGCTATTAAATTCTATTGTTAAAGCTTGCGTATATCGCTTGCCACATTTTGTTTTATGAGACGACAAATTTATGAAGAGAATTAAATATGAGAACGATCTTTACTGTGCGTGACACTGCATAACATTAATTCAAAGCAAGCGAGAATAGTTTGTAGTATGTAAATATTTTGCGAAACAATATTTAATGTTTTAGAATATTGAACAACACAGACCAGACGAAGTAAACTAAGGAGTAGAAAATATCTAGATATGTAAATAGAAAAACTCACTTTTATGAAGTTTGGAATACTTTTTATCCATGAAAATACTGAGTCAACCGAAACATATTCCTAGTTGATAGTGCTCCTGCTAACATTTTTTTTTACGATTTTTTATTAGAGGTCGGTGTGCCACGCTTGCCAATTGCTGACGTCTATTTGGGTGATAATAGGCAACATTTAGCCACGATGCTTAGCAAACCATCGTGGCTATGCCACCAGTGTTTTAGGCATTTTCCCCTCTATACTCGACAATATGACATTTAAATTAAGGTTATCTACGCGCGCTGGTTTTACATTTAAAATTTTGTGTAAAATTAGACTATGGGCATGGGAGTGATGTGTTTTTTTTATTATTAATTGGCTTGCGTTTGACTGCCAACTCGTCTGATGTTAAACGAAGATGCAGTCTACGATGGAGCACGCTTGCCTAGAAGAAACCGATTCACTCTCGACTTGAAGAAACCCGGAAACACCCACTCATACCATACCATACTATTACGTGAGTCGATTTGAAAAACTAATGGAATGGAGATAGCTTATACCCATATATTTTATTATAGAAAGATAGCCAAAACAGCAACGATTCTTAGGGCTAAGAATGGTCACGTCACGTCACGTCATCAGCCACAAAACGTCCACTGCTGGACGAAGGCTTGCCTCTTAAAATAGGGGTGTTGCCATAATCCCCACGCTTGGCAGGCGGCTTGGGGATCGCAGAATGCTCACTACCGTTAACCAAAAGGACGCTGCTGCCCGTCCTCCGGTGGGTCTGGTTGCAGTTGAAGGACATACCCAGGACCAAGAATAGACTAAGAATGGTAGATAGCGCTTAATCTAACTGACTAGGCAACCAAAATGTTAAAATTAATAGTAATAGTATTGAACAATCTATCTATGGTCCCATCCCATCACTAGAAGCTGACGTAGGTGCTCACAGGGGCAAATAACATTTTATTTTTTGTTCCCATAATAGCACCAAGCCTAAAATGTTATTGGTGCTATTTTGGGAATATGCTAGGTGCTCTTTTCATGAGTGCTCAAGAAATTGGTGCTCAATCAGGATTACCCCAATTTTTATCCAGTAGCAAAGATAATATAAATAAGTAAGTAAGTTCGTATAGGCTGAGTGGCCAGCCCTGTCAGAGTTAATGTGCCGCCCGAAGGCCTCTGACATGGCTGACGGTTGTTGTTATAGAAACTAGAACAAACAACCGGGACCAACAATTTAACGTGTCATCCGACCCACGGTAGCGCTCAGAAATAAATGCCACTCACTCATAATATAATACTTATCCAGTAGAATTCCTAACACGTATAATGGCAACCATCACAACCGCTAGTTCCATAAAAATGGCTGGAATAAATCTCGCCTGTCCGGCAGGGGACAGTTTTAATTAAAAATTCCCGCCGCGTTGAATGGCGACATTTTTAAATTAATTCATTTCATCTTATCGCTGGCTAACACTTCTTCGTCAGTGTTTATTTAAGTACAAAGATTTTTTATATCAATAACAGGGGTAATCAAACTTAGTCGCATGTTAAATAAAGCTTACATTTTTGGTCCCTTGTAGTGTTTTTTTTTTTTAAATCTAATGGTACGTTTTTTCGGGTAAGTTTTAGTTTTATTTGGGCCTAATAATTCCCATAGAAATTTTCATCCTAATTATGTATTCCATACCGTTTTAAGTCCTAATAATCAGTCGCCCTAATGGTAAATCTACATACCATTATACACCTACCATCACTGCTCCTAATATTCATTGGATATAAAATTTAAAAGCCATAAAATTGTAAATCTTAACAATATCTAATCCTGCGGTAAATTAACATAACAGCTACTCATCTTAATATAAAATCATCCAAAAAATTTAAAGTTGCGTCATTTCTACTCCTCACCTAACCTATTCGAGTCAGATCTGTCAGCGAGCTTTTACATACATAGTGTAGCATGAGTAGTGAGGATTTCTGGGTTGAAATAACAAAAAAGGCTAAGGCGGGAAAAGGGCTTTTCCAATAATATGTGTAATTAGACAGAGAGAGAGAGAGAGAGAGAGAGAGAGACAGAGAGAGAGACGGGAACCTCTCCCTGAAAGAGGGGGAGTGTGCTGCACTCCCGCTTTTTTAGGGAGAGGAACCTATAGTTTTCAATAAAATAATAAAAATGAATTTTGAGGTCAAGTATGGAAAAATGTTCAGGAATGTAAATTTAAAATTCAAAATTCAAAAAATATATTTTACTACTTGTAGTCGATAAACGACTGATTTTTTTATGTAACTTTGATATAACCCGAGTCAGGATGATCCGAGTCGGATCTGTCACTCATTTCGAACCTAACCAGAAGCTATTGCGGTCACCCCTGAGTGTCTCTTCGCCACACTCGGCCTCATATGGCTCGCTCCCTTCAGGACCTCCCTTGAGCTTCTGGCTCCCGCGCTTTTTATATACTCTCTAGGGGTAGGGACCACAAGACTAGGTGAAGTCGGGGTGCTCTGGTTCGGATCTGTCACCCATTTCGAACCTACCCAACTCAGGTTGGGGTGCACCATGGAGGTGTAATTACGCTTATATACATTCAGTGTTGCACGAGTAATGAGGATTTTTGGGTTGAAAAAATTAAAAACCTTCGCTTCGGTCCTGCCTTAGCCTAACCTATCCGAGTCAGATCTGTCACCGGGCTTTAATAAAGGTACATACAATATGTTCTATTTTCCATTACACCACTAACTAAGCTAATTAACAAAAAAACTAAACCAGAAAAGCTAATAGTAATAATAATTATTCGGAACAATAACTCTATGAGCAAAGAAATTAGTAACATTACTATTTATGACAACTAATCTTAGGATTTATAACCATGATGTCACACTACTATTAGGATCGACAAACACAAGGACAAAAAATAATTATGCCGGTAAAAAATTAAGTGCATGTATCATTATGACTACAGTAATTTATGACTATATGCGTATGACTAATGACATTAGGACAAAAATCAGTATGTCAATTCTTAGGACCTCATGTTATTTAGGGGAAGGCCGGGCAAAGTGGATACCTTAAGGTATTTAAGGTTATAGCAGAAAAGGTATACAATACAAAAACAAAATAATTATCACAAACCAGTCTTTATTTATTGCTCTTACAAATACGAACATCAGTTACCATTAATATTTAAACAATAATCAACTGCAATTAAAATTTAAAAAAGTACGAAAGTATTCGCTTTGCCCGGTACCCCGGGTAAAGCGGACACAGTACTTGGGCAAAGTAAATACCCATGTTCAATCTCTGAAAACATAGAAATTACTTTGATAAACTAAAAAATTAAAAGTTACTTGACCATAAAATTAGAAAATTACGACTGGCAATTGTCACAGGTAAACCCTTGAGTGCCATCAAAAGCAGAACAATCTTCGTGACACCATTGTTGACAAGTGTCACATTGAATCCAATTTTCAATTGGTTTACCGTCTTCTTCTATATATATTTCACCGCAAAAAAAGCATAAAATATCCTTAAATTCTTTTATTTTCTTCGGCTGTTTAACCTTTTTAGCAGTTTTTTTGTCTTTGTCAGTCTTTGTATTAGTCTTCTTAGGAACATTTTTTGACTTATCATTCAGTCTTTTAGTAACATTCTTAACTTTATTTTTCTCATATTTCTGCTTTTGATCTTCCTTGATCGGGGTACTGGTTAATATTTCCGATTTTTGTAATTTCCGTTTACGCGTGGTCATTGGTTTGGCAGGATTTGGAATAGGTCTTAACACCAAGGGACTGCAGTGGGAGGCTGAGCATCCTGGTTTCGGATCAGGTGAGTTGTCACGGCTAGTATTTTGTCGAATATTTACTTCAGTCTCTGGCACCACTGTATCACCTCTCTGAGCAGCTATATCTGGCTCAAAAGCGGAGACGATTCGGGAACATCCAGGTTCTGGTTCAGGTGTACATCCGTCGCTACGAATCTTTTCAGGCGTGTTAACAATGGGCGCAACAAAGTCTTGAAATTCACAAGAGGGAGTTTTGTTTCTAGATGGAAATATTTCTGATAGAGGATCTACTGAATTTGATGGAATCTGTTCTTGAAGAAGTGAAGGCGAAGGAGTTGAAGAAGTTTCTGCAAAAGGTCTGGGAATATCGATCGTTTCTAGTGAGTTTGTACTTTCTGTGCCAATATTCATATTAGACGTGCCTGCAATCACAGCGGCTGGTTCGTAATCTTCGTCACCAAAAGCATATTTATTCACTGGCCAAATACCAGGTCTTTCAAATCCATGAACTGCATTTTGAGCTACTGCACTTTTCAGAAAAGCTGGTGATAACAGTCTGGCTACATCGTATTGATTTATAATGCGTCCTGGGTGCGATTTTTGGAAGAAATTTACCTCCCTTTCAAAGTAAGTTTTCAGTGGGCCGTAAACCGCTACATCCATGGGCTGCATTTTATGAGTTGTGTGTGGGGCCAAGGATAAAATTACGACATTGTTCTTGCTGGCGTAATCTAAAGCTGGGTAATACTTATGGCTCTCGTGGTTATCCAATAATAGAAGTATTTTTTTCTCAGGGGTAGGTCGAACATGTTCCACAAAAAAATGCATCCAATCAAAGAACACCTCTCCTGAAGTCCAACCATTTGGAGTACAGGTTCCTTGAGTGCCGGGAGGCGCACCATCAAGTAGTCTGGGTTGCATCTTTTTTCTGGCGAAAATTAAGAATGGTGGGAGAAATGAACCAGCGGCATTACAACATCCTATGACAGTAGTTAATTGACCACGTTCTGCACTGGCGATTATGCCCACTTGTTTCTTTCCTTTCGTTGATAGTACTTTAGGCGGCTTATTTGTGGTTGTAGATATACCAGTTTCATCCATGTTGTATAATCTAGATGCAACAATATCATATTTTACTGTTAAAGCTTCAAGGTTTTCATAAAAACGTCCAACTTCATGTCTGTTAAATCCTTTTGCCCTTGCAACCGATGTTGCCTCTGGAGTCCTGAGGGATATTTGATCGTGACGAGACAAAAATGACGATAGCCAATCATCTCCAGCTTTTTCGTACTTGTCCCAGTTATTCGGGTAGTTCAAATTATTTTTCTTCGCATAGATGAACGCTAAATTTTTGAATTCATCTCGAGTCAAGCCAAAAAATACAGAATCCATATCTTTGAGATATGTCACCAACTCTATTTCCTGGTCTTCAGTGAAAACAGGGCGGAATCGTCCAAGTTTTGAAGCAGCGATGCCGGTTTTCACATGCCTATACAAGGTTGCATAAGCCAAACCATACTTTTTAGCTGTGCTTTTTATTGGTTCTCCAGCTTTGCACAAATTAATAGCCGTTTGCATGGCATTTTCATCCCACGTCCCTTGCTTAGTTTTTTTTTTATATTTATTCACCATCTGAAACAAATAAAAGACATTTTTAGATAATAAGTCACCAATGAGAAATGGCGGGCAAAGTGGATACCATATCCACTTTGCCCGACTAGGTAAGTTTTGAGGTTAACACATTTCATACAAAAAGTAATAATTCTGACTTTCTGTTAAATATACCATAAAAACCTACTTTGATATGCTACCGAATTAAGACATTCCTAAAAATCAAGAACTAGTAATACATGAGAATTGATCAATGTACTTACCGCGTAAAATCAATCTTTTATTTACGAAAACACAAATCTTCACTCCGCGGACGGGACGCGACGCGGCCCCTCGCTTCGATGTTTGCCGCGTACTAAACCAAGATGGCCGAACGTAACAGTGGTGGCGTGTTGAATAAAAACCTAATAATTTAGGAGTAGTGGGGAGTATTCGCTTTGCCCGGGGTATTCACTTTGCCCAGCCTTCCCCTACATAATATAAAGAAAAATAACACTTATTAACCGACTTCAAAAACGGAGGAGGTTCTATGTTCATAAACATAATTATAGTGTGTTATATTCTAAGATGTTTTTTTTTGTTAAATATTAAAGGTATTGTTTACAGGCCGAACTAGGTACCTACCTAAAAATAAAAAATAATCACATAAACTAATTGAATTGAAACGAATATGAAATTAAATGGTTTAGAGTATCTAATAAGCAACAAACTATAAGTAGTTCAATTCAAACGCTCTCTAGTAGAGGTAAAAAACAACTTTGATGATGTTTCCTTCACTCATATATTATATCAGTCTTAATAATTAGTACATCATCATCGTCATCAGCCCGGAGACGTCCACCGCTGAACGAAGGCCTCCTCCTTAGACCGCCACGCTGTACGACAATCTGCCATTTGCATCCACCGGTTGCCCGCGACTTTTACAATGTCGTCGGTCCACCTAGTGCGAGGCCTTCCTACGCTGCGTCTTCCGGTTCGCGGTCGCCACTCAAGAACCTTTCTTCCCCATCGGTTGTCAGTTCTTCGAGCCATGTGTCCTGCACATTGCCACTTCAACTTGCAAACCTTGCGAGCTATGTCGGTAACTTTGGTTCTTTGTCGAATATATAGGTATAATTAGTACAACTAACTATATTTCTTGCAAACAAAACAGCCTTGCCATTCTCACAATTTCCTCGTTAACTTTTAGGTACAATTGCTCTTCATTTTAAATTCTTACCTACACCTCCAACATATATACAACAACGGTGTGAAGAAATTCATTTAGAATCCAGTTTATAGGTCGTGGTCTGATTGGATATTCGCCTGACGAGAGCCCATCTAAGCACTAAGGTGGATAATAGCCAATAAAGCTCCTCTGCCTAACGCTGTTCGTACCTGTCTGTCTACCAATCCATTATTGAAAATATAGGGCGGACAGAAGAAATTGCTCGGCGCTTGCTGTGGTCGTCGGATTTACTTGAAGCATATCACTTCATATTCTTTTTCAATTAAGAATCGAGCTCGACCGTAAGAAGTGGAAAAAGGGGAGGAAATTCTTGGTAAGGCCAAAGTTCTTCAAGTTCTTTCTTATTGGGACAGTCTTAGTACTAGGATTGCATTATATAATCCGTGGTTTCGGCTAAAAATAAATAATAGTAATTTATAAATATTCATAAATACGATCATATTATTTTTAACACATCTATTGAAGAGTTAGTTTGTTCTTTGCAAACAGGGACTAAAGTAGCTCTTTAATCCCTAGGGACTAAAAGTGATTTGTATTTGGAATGTGGATATTGTTCTTAGTAAAAGTTCCAATCACCAAAGAGATCAATCACGAACATTATAACTATAAACAAGTAACATGTACTGTATGATAACTATAATTACGACACATTATGTAAAGTGCGCGTTAAAAAAAAACTAAATGAAATGCATTCCGCTTCGGTCGTAATTGTTTACTCAAATTCAGATTTTAGTATTCTCATAGAGGGTGATAAAAAATAAAGTGTTCACCTCGGGAGCAACACTCTTTGAAGCTCCCTCGCGGCGCTCAGGATTATACGTAAGAACCTCTCGCTACGCTCCGCTCTGGATTCAAAGAAGCCTTTTTTTTCGCGATTTCAATGTTGGCCCTGACATTATAATACACCCTTCAGTATTGTTGAACCTTTTTGTTACATATTGGATAAGTAGTAATGATACCTACTTTTGTACCTTTTTTTTAAATACTTCTATCAAGCATTCTATCAAGTATCTAGTTTCCATATTACAATCTTTGCTTAGTTCGGGGCTAGATGGCGCTGTGTGAAAAATTACCTCCGATTTATATATTTTATTTATTTACGAAAAAAAAATGTGTATTTGTAGTAATACACAAATAAACCTACAAACTTACACATATTTTATACTTTGAGCTCAATTTATTCACCATCACCTAATTTAGGGGGTAGAACCGAAGATATTTAAAATTATAGATTTGTAGTCAGCTAAAACCTTATTGTTAATAAACGTAAAATTGCTACAAAATATAAAGATAAAAGATGGGTTAACTATTCAGAAGCTTGTCCGCGTTTACACATAGTGTTATTTTTTTTTATAATCACTTCGAGTTCTATTACTCGATAAATAATCATCGTATTTTAACTACCTAGCTCTCAGTGCTACAACCAATATTAGTACGTCTTGGCGAGATAGTGATATATTGAATTACAGTCGATAATAAAAAGAAATCTAAGACTGTATTAAATTTTTGGCTCAGGAGACGTTTTGTATTTTTGGGTTCCGTACCTTAAAAGGAAATAAGGAACGCTTATAGGATCACTGCGTTGTCCGTCTGTCTGTATGTCTGTCAAGACCTTTTTTCTCTGGAACGCGTGGAGATATCAAAATGAAATTAATATTAAATATGTAAGTCCACGGTCCCTTGGACCTGTAAAATCAAGCTTGTAAGTCAACACAATAAAAAATTACGGCCATTTTTGCGAGTTTTTTTAGTGTGAAATAAATCAAAATTCATAGGGTACTTCCCGTTGACCTAGATTCATGAAATTTGGCAAGAAGCAAGGTCTCATAACAGTAGTTATGGAAAAAAACTGAAAATTGATCATTTGTAGATATATCGTCATGTCTCAAGCCAAAACTTAAATGGGTATTTTGTTTGTTTCTTTCGTTCCCAAAAAAATACTAGATGGCGTTAGCTAGGTGTTAAAACTCGAAATTAGCTTGCCGTTTTTAGGTCGATTCGACCTATGGCAGTCGGCTCCTTCATTTAGACAGACAGAATAACTTACCTCTATAGATGAGCGAGCGAGCCACCATCGTAATTTTTTAACAAAGCTAACAGGTCCTGTTGAATTCTTTTAGTTCTTCCATTTTACCAATAGTATAATTCAAAATGAACTCTTTAAAAGAAAGAAGTTTCACTTTAGTTGTTAACCTTTACTTACCCCAATGTCACTCATTTAAAGAAAAGAGTTTCACATTCTATAAACATTTTCCCAAGTAGGTTTCAGTGTCCTTCTTTTTCTTTCGTTTCGGTATCGCACTTTGTGCATTCTGCCAGTCTAACAAGCATTATAACTTTTCAAATTCTTGATAGCATATCAAAAGGCAAAGGAAATCGAAGGCGTTCACACAAAAACAGTCATGGTCAAGTCCAAGTCATGCGTTAGTGAAGTCGTGGCGGCTTTGTTAAGAGCTTTTACGTAGTGTAACAACTTAAAAACAACAAGAAAAGATATGACTGAGTTATCACCACACATTTATTTATTTATTTCGCAGTTGGCGTATTGAATGAAAGTGGAAATTATTTTAGGGTTTCGTACCCAAAGTGAATCCAACTGTACCCTATTATTAAGCCGCCTCCGTGTCTGTCTCTCTGTCCATCTGTATTTCCGATCTTTAATGAACTATAATCTCGTGAATCGTAATAGATAGCTGGTTGAAATATTCACTAAATATTCGTTACTATCGTGGATTACCTAGTACGGAACCCTCATTATCCGAGTCGCAAGTACGAGTCAGACTTCACGGCTTTATTATTATTCTAGAATCAAAATCCATAGGTTTTAATATCTTTGGGTAGAGCGATTAACCGTAATGGCGGATTTTGCACGAAAGCAGCGGTGGATTCAGGCTTGACCTGCCACAAATCATTCTGTTATTGGAGAAGAAGTAGGTAACTGTGACACTATAGTGCTTTGAGCTGATAGCTGAGTATTATTGGAAGTATATTAGCACACAAAATAATAGGTACCTATTTGTTAGATTAAATAAAAGTAAGCAATAATAGTACATTATGATACAAGTGTGCTATGTTGGTCATTACACTAGAGGTGGTATTATGGAATAAGGATGGAGGATGGGTATTATCGATAAGGAAGCCGAGAGTGTATTGAAACATAGCACAAGAGTTTCATACGACTGTTTTCGTCACACTTGCGAGGAAAAAACCTTTTTTTTTTGATAATAATCCACACAGCGAAAACATCAACAACCATTTGCGGAAAATGGCGCCCAAATCAGTAATGCGCGCGCAGGTTGACATTTACTTCAGCGGCATAAGAACTCTTTATAATAAGAATACCAACGTATTACAAAAAAACTGTAAGTGTTACCCGGCTATATTAAGAGTGCTTCGTATACGTACGTCTAATTGCAGTCACGTACAAACTTGACTTTACCGGGTCATACCTATTATAGCACCATGTGCCGTAATGTAAAGTAAAAAGCACATGTGCGTAATAGCTTGGATTATGAGCCTAAAACCGATGCAATAAGATCCACTTTACGAGCAATTGTGATGAAATTTATCTTTAAGTAAGTATTCAGATCCTGGGTATGTCCTAAAACTGCAACCAGAACCACCGGAGGACGGGCAGCAGCGTCCTCTCCGTTAACGGTGGTGAACATTATGCGATCCCCAAGCCTGCCAAGCGTGGGGATTATGGCAACACTTCACTATTAAGGGGGAGGCATACAGATTTGCCAACATACATAATTCTACCACCCAAAGCCAACTTTATCTCATTGCGATTTTCTTACTTAAGTACCTGCTATTATTTTTATTGTAATTCAAAATCACATTAGGTATTGGAAATTATTATTACAAGCTAGATGTGTTTCATCTTAGACCACACCGTCACTTAACTTCAGACAAGCTGTTACCAAACAAAAAATAATGTTGTTTGGTAACATTGATGGTAACATCGGTGTATTTACAAACAAAAAACTCAAATAACACAATGTCCCTTTTCCAGTAGATGTGTTTGTATTAGTTTTTAGCACTAGGTTAAGAAGATACGATGGGACTGACATGTACATGTACAAAAGTCCCAAAAAAAAAAAAATATTTAAAAAAAAAAGAAAAAAGTAAAAGTATATTGTGCCGTAATTAAACCTAAACAAAATGGCGAACGATGTTAGGGCCAACCGCCACACAAAAATCTCCAAAGCCCTTTCCAATTTCCTAAATCTACTAAGATAACTGTGTTTTATAAACTGTATGTAACCAAATATGCTAGATACACGTATTCCACATAAATATATAATAACAAATATGTATTCTTAATCTACCCAACTGTAAGATAAATTTGGTTCTAGGTATTTTATTTATACTTAGATATAAATAATAATAGCCATCTTGATTATTAAAATAAGTAACAGAAAACAGACACAAAAAGCGACTAAAATAATTAATCTTCATCGGACGAAAGGAAACTCTATTTCTCGGCATAATCAGGGCACAAAACAAAAGAGCACTTGACCGACGAGGCTTTCAATGTTCATCAGAGCTTAACTTTTGCTGAGCCCGCGTTGATAATCTGTAGGGTAGGTGCTTAAAAAGACTTAGGTACTTATAGGTAATTCCATACGAGTTGGTTGCCAAACGTAGATAGGTAGATCTATTTATATATTATTATAGATATCATTTAGGTATTAGATACGAGTACAACAACAAAAGCAAGTCATTTATTATGCCAGTGCGAACCAGGACGCGGCCGCGCTCGCGTCAGGTTCGATTTTCAGTCCATGAAAAAGGACACCGGGTGTGGTCGAAACTTAAGTTGGAGTTATGCCGTGTATATCAATAAAGCAAATATAAAACTCGTCGTGTGTAAACCACGTCAGTTTTCATAAAATACACGTACTTAATCTAATTACCTGAAAATATATCGCACATGATTTTCAACAGTGTATTTTTTTTTGCTTTAACTATATGTTTATTCAAAATACTTAGATTTTACTAATAATATTCCAACAATAAAATTAAGAACTATATACAAAACAAAATAATAAAATTAAATACCTATCCTGAACTAACCAAAACTATAAACTAAAGGTAAAAAACTGCATTAAGGTCACTGTCTTAACTCAAAAAAGTCTGTTTCGTCATAATAGCGTTTGAAGATTTGAAAAATCGTATCATTATCATCGTTTTCAGATCACTACGTTTTTTTAACAGAATTGATATCTTGATGCAAAGCTACGTCTTCTTAAATTATTTTTAATTGATTTTGAAGCATTAAACTTATATATTTGTTAATATATTCTATGACCACTTCAACTTGATACTGTCTTGCCTATCCAAATGAATATTTATTTAATTTTACTACAGTATAAACTGTTTGTGGATACCAATTATGTTTAATACATCTTAAAATAAAAATAGTACACTATTCCAAAATCAAGATTTTTAATATAGATAACGAACCGACTTTAAATTGGGTAAAAAAAGAAAATAAATATGACTATCAGTTTCGAGGCACATGTTCCTGCAACAAGCTACCAGAAGTCGTTCTTTAATATCAATGTATAAAAATATGATGGAGCCGTTTAATTAATTAATTAACTGTAGTATAAAGATGAATTACGCCGAATCTTTATAACAAAAAATAGGGTTTTCTCAAATCTCAAAGGTCCAACGGAACCAAATAGTCCGGCTTCTTAGCATGAAATACAGTCCCATCCGGCAGAAAGCATGAAACTAGGCATGCTTGTAGCTTTTATATACTTATGTGCTTTAATGTAGAAGGAGAAACACGGGGAGAACTGATGGTTTCCCCCCTTTAAATAACTCGAAAACCATTACATTTCGGTGATTTATTATGTAGCTTGAAAGATAGCCCAAGACCTTCTTAAGCATGCCCTGAAAGGATATGCTCTATAACACCATCACCTGTAAATGATGTATTTTCGCCTTATGAAGTAAACATAATGCAATTTTGTAAAAAAGTTGAAACGAATGTGTTCATATCTTGAAAACCATAAGTTCTATCAACAAACTTTCAAAAGCTTTATTGTAGACAATTTAATGAAGAACATATTGGCCTTTGTCAGCTGTATCGTAGCTTTACCCGTTTTCTTTATAAATCGAAAAAGACAAAATTAGGAACACAAAAGAGGGGGGAAGGGGGGGAAAACCATCAGTTCTCGACGTGTTTCTCCTTTTACATTAAAGCACATATATAAAAGCTACAAGCATGCCAAGTTTCATGCTTTCTGCCGGATAGGACCAAAATTCGTCTTTTTTCGAGCTAAGAAGCCGTACTAAAAGGAGTCATCTTGAAATTTTGAATTTTAAGCTCTTGAAACTTTTAGCTAGTTAGCAAAATTTGAGCCAAAATCTAAGCCAAAAGTGCTCTTAAAACTTTTAAGCTAAGCTTCTAACTTCGTCCATATAGATAGCCTTAACTCTGGCTTCTACCGGCTTCCTACCACAGGTCGTGATACAAAGAACAGGAAATGTAATTTACTTACGGAGATAAGAGTCTGAACGTGGGCTAGATTTATAACTTGCGGGAATTATTCTTTAAGCTCTCAGGGCCTTATTAATAAACGAGGATTGCCTCGGAATAGTAGTAAAAATCTTATTTGTGTTTTTATCTTTCTTTCAAAAATTTGTAACTGGGTGGATAAAGACAAAATTTGAATTACTTAACTTTTCCGAGTCTTCTGCTAGTTTATTAGTAATGCCTTGATCAGGATGGATATTGTGAACTGTTCGCCAAAATAGAGAAGAAATTAACAGGGGTGCTACAATCGCAAAAAATAGTTCTAATTACTATCCTTCTTGTACGTCTGATGATCGTGATTGGATGAAATTGACGTGTTTTCCACAGTGTAGCCAGGAGAGAAAAAAGTTTTCGTTTCGTTTCAAAAATGTTTACCTAGGTATTTAGGTAAAAAAATCACATAACCAAGTAGAGTATTCTACTTAGTAGATCTATCTAATATAATAAAAGGCTTTGTCCTGACTGACTGACTGACTGACTGACTGACTGCCTGACTGACTGACTGACAGACAACGCACAACCCAAACCGCTGGTCGTACAGACTTGAAATTTAGAGGCTGTATTCGTCTCGATGCGGAGGGGTGTACTAAGAAAGGATTTTTCGAAATTAGACCCCCAAGGGGGGGAAAAAGGGGGGGAAGTTTGTATGAAAGTCCTTTGTTTTTGGACTTTTAGTCACGAAAATTTGGAATTGGATAGTTCATTCAAAATAAAAAAAACCTGTTTTCAACAGAGACGTTTTAATGGGTGGAAAGGGGGGTGTAATGTTGTATGGAAAGTTCGTAGAGTCGGTAGAGTCGGTCGTGTCGGTAGAGTCGGTCGTGTCGGTAGAGTCGGTAGAGTCGGTAGAGTCGGTAGAGTCGGTAGAGTCGGTAGAGTCGGTAGAGTCAGTAGAGTCGGTAGAGTCGGTAGAGTTGGTAGAGTTTGCTCGGAACGATTTAAAGTGGAGAATTTGGGAGCGGTCCGTATTTCTTCCGCACGCGGACGATTAGATACATCATTTATAAATCAAGAACGGCTTGACCGATTTTTATGATCTTTGTATAAACAATCATCATCATCATCAACAGCCAGAAATCTTCCATTGTTAGACGAAGGATTGGTTACCATAGGGGGTAACCCTTACTTTACCTGCCAAACCCCAACATACCATACTTTTAAAAATGCGAAATCCGTCAATCCGTTACCGGGCCAGCGCTTATTCCCAGCAGTGGGATTACTAAATGACAGAGAGGCTTTACAAAACCGGTGACGTTAGATGACTCACATAGACAAACACACAATATCAATTAGTTGCTGAAAAAAAGAAAATAACAGAGACATGATTACAGTAAACCTAGAATTTAAAAAAAAATGCTCTAGAGGCAATATCGAAGAAGAAAATAGGGGAATACGTTTGTATGTGGAATCGTTCACCAGATTCCCTCTTAACACTGTAGCAGTATACACAAATGTACTGTTAAGTATGTTTGTGTTTTATTATGCTTATTTGGCAATCTTTTATTATATACCCAGCCGCTAGATCCTGGCAATAGAGCAATTATTTTCCTTAAACAACCAAAACTTTCTTTGAAACCGAATCCAATAATCTGCAAGCTCATTTATATACACGAACTTATAACAGCCAACTTTCCCAGCACCGCAGCTTTAAATATCCCCAAAGCAAAGCTACGTTTAACTCCAAGTAGTATTTTATTACCTTCTGTTTAAAACTAGCCAAATAGTTTTAGTGAAGGGGCGAACCAAACGCGCCATGCTGTGAACGAAGCTACCTTGGTCGTGAATTTGTCCCACCAGCAGCGCGAGTACCGTTCTATGTCGCTAAATTTGACAGGTCGGTATAGCAGATTTACTTGGATGAATTTGAGAATATACCGGATTTTATCGAATTATACCGATTTAAATGTCAATAGAACGATCGTTAAGAACGGTACTCGCGCTGCAGGTAGGATAGCGACGTTAGCGACGTTAGCGTTATGTAGCATGAGCTAGAAATCTATACAAGGTCGAAAGCTGAACAAGTTAATTAGCCGGATCCACACCAGATGATCCAACGCGCTTAGATCGCGCGCGGCAGGAGCGTTTGGTCTGGACGTGGCTCGCGCGATCCAAACTGAGCGGCAGGCAGTTCCTTGCCGCGAGCGATCCGTTGGTTGTCGGTTTGTGGACTAAACTAAGGTGCCTCAGCCTCTTAACGCGCGTGGTGTGGACGGATGTGTGCGGCGCGCGCGATCAAACAAATGAACTGTGATCAAACGATATGGAAAATTTTAAAAGTCACCGTCTAAGTAATATCCATTTACAAACAGCATAAATGCTTATGGGAAATGTACCGATAGATGAGCGAAGGGAGATGCATGGCAAGGTATTCGTCACGAAATGAACAATGTCCCAGTTGTTCCCTTTATCGGGAGGTTAAATGAGATGTTGTTGCTGCACGTGTGACTCCGTAGCGACCGAGAATTCAACTGTAGGCGTATCAATGTGGATCGGCTGGAGCGTGTTGGAGTGGCGCGGCAGGATCGCAAGAAAATTCAAGCCGTCCGACGAGTGCGATCCATGATCCATGCTCTACGCTCCCGGATCACGGGTCGCAGGGTCGGTTATCCAAAATTGGATCGTCTGGTATGGATCCGGCTATTGACTTTGGACAAAATGTATGGACAGGTGATTTTTTTCTCGCGATTTCAGGGTTGGCCCCATAGTAGGCCTGGCGCAGTCCGCACTCTAGCTACAAGTACGTGGTGGGACAATGATGAGAAATGCAAAACAACATTTTGTGTGCGTAATCACTCTACATTCCTAATTAAGTACATCCGAATCTGTTCAGCCGTTTTGGCTTGAAGACATAACAAACACACACACACACGCATACAAAAACACACAACACACACACACACATTTTAAACTTAGGTAATTTAAGTATTAGTATTAATATATTTATACTGTAATTTTATGTTCTATGTATTTTCCTGGTAGCTTTTTAATATTGCACACCCAGTCTTCTAATGTATTTCGAATCCTTTCCATCCTAAGTTAGCCTGAAAAGATTATTTTTAGCGATAAGGCCGTTAATTGTTACACTAGTTGTAAGTTAAGTTGTTACTGCTATGCAGTTTGGCAGAGTTATAAATTGAGCTATTAAATTATTTCTATGAGACAAAAAAAATATCTGTTGTGATCGTAATGACTGTAAAAAAATAAAAATAAAATATTGTTTTCTATTGCATTGATGTCCGAAACACTAAAGTACCTACACATTCCCAAATATATCGCTGAAGTCTAAGGCTGAAGCCGAAGCTCAAATCAAGCGCAGTACACAGATATCCATCTTTGTAATACATTGCACCATTACTCAAGCTTTAACCTGCACATGCGGTGACCTACATGTGCAAGTCAGGTAGGTACTTGCCTTGCCTTGCCCCAGTTTACCAGAAAACATGGGGTCTTATCAAAAAGAAACATAGATTGATTAAGAAAAAAACAGAAACTTACAAAATAAGCTTTGGAAAATGTAAATTGGTACTATATATTTTTCTAGTTCGAGTCCCACCAACAATTTTTTAATTATTTCTGAAATAATTATTTTTAATAACAAAATAATTAACATTGCCCACGCGTTTTTATCGCAAGACGTAGGTATCACTCGTAAGATATTTTGTGTATAGTGTTCATTCTGTCTTCTCTCCTCGCCAGTATGATTTTTTTTCTCAACTGCTGATCATTATTATTAATCTGATCAATATACTTACCTAAAAAGCATTAATCTGATCAAACTTACTCTAAATGTATTTATCTATTCGTGAGATTTTGAAACTATTTTAGTCCCATAATCAGTTAAGCAACAATTATGAAAGGCCTCCATTGCGGCATATAAACCATGTCACTAGATGGCACTAATGAATCTTAACTCCCTTATCAGCGCAGCGCTGTTGGACGCATCTTGCGCTCGGTGTTGCATGAATGACCCACTCTTATGAGATAACATTATTTATTGTTTGTTTTGGTAATTCTTGGTAATGGTATAATACTTTTTTAACTCCTCCTGCTCAAAAAGTCCATTATTATAGCGCACCGGAGCATATCATGCTCTAGGGGCTAAAGTATTTTTTGTTTGACTGTTACACCAACGAGTCTACAAAATAGAAAAAGTTTTTATTCATAAGTAGAAAAATAATAAATAAAGACTCGACTCAATACTGTATAATAAAAAAAAACATTTTATTTTTGGAAATAGAACTAAAAGCGGCGATCTCTTTGGTAGAATGCGTGCATTGCGTTGCAGCTACAGAAAAAATTTTAAGGCATTGGCGAGAGAGAGCTAGATCCTCCAAGTTTCTTTGCCTCCAAGCATTGGCGCGAAATCATTAGTATTTTTTTACAATGTCATTGTTTTGAGAATGGACACCCTAATTTGCAGATGGAAGAGAAAGTAAAAGAAATTATTTTCGATCTGTTGCTGTCAAAGTCACAAAGCATTTAAGTATTTTGGTATTTTGATTATTTTATTTTTTCGAAATCGTAGTGCAAAATAGAGTGTAATACACTGCGCTAAAACCCATTATAACTCAGTATGTGTTACTTCCTTGCTAAAGCTCGGTCGTAAAAATACCTCGATTATAATGGGTTATTTTAGCCCCTTGTATAACAATCAACAATTTTTTTTTATGCGAGAATACTCACGTTAATTCAATCGGATAATCCGACTATAGTTTCGATCACATCCGGTGACCTTTCAAAATGTGTCAAAACCAAGTCAGTTTTCATAATAAAATGGTATAATACTTGATAGGTACAATTCAGTTTGCCCAATGTCGGGCCCGTAACAATGAGCTCTTTGGAGTTTATATACGGCTTTTCATGCCACGGCTTTTCGGTAAAGAAACGTCGTGAAGAAACATGGATAGTTACGTCCGGAGAATAAATTAAATGGCGTACGGGCGTAAGTTAATCCTCGAAACATGCAACTGTGGACTATTAAAAAGGCTGATTATTCGAATATATTGCTGAAGATGCAGAGGATTGCAATGTACTAGAAGCGAGGCGACGTAGTGAGAAATATTGGGATCTTGGGTTAAAGTTAAAGTGAGTGTGAAGCAGATAGGATTTTGTAAGATTTATGATTTGTCACTCTCACGTCTCATCCTAAATTCAAATTTGTGCCAGTAGAATAAACCAGTCACTCTTAAAAGATTGGCGTAATAATTATTTTGTTGTCCTCAGATAAGCGTCGCAGCATTCCTTTGAGATGCGCTACATGCGTGTGCGCATCGCATGACTCAATCTTTTGACGCGCCGCCGCCGCTTCAGTGATGATTGCTGAAATTGAACCGCCCTCGATTTTTATTTGTTTGCTTTTTGTTGTTTGTAGGGCAAATTATGATCAGGCATGGATCGATATTGTTTTGATTAGAAATTAGATACTTACCTATAGGTATTAATCGTCGAGGTACTAGCACTTCGAAGATTCGTTTTTCCAAACAGAAACTGCATAAATTATTGGTCAAGCGCAGATCCCCGGGAAAACTCGGCGTTAGTTAAGGCGGATGGTCCAATCAACTCCAATGCAGTACCTACTGCCAAAAGATATTTCGAAAATATCGACCGAGTTATTCATAAGTATATCTAACAACGAATCATTGTGTATTGTTTCCAGTATTTTTTTAATAAAGGATATTTTGTTATTAGTAGGAAACAGTATGTCTACATAACGTTTGTACTGTATTTATTAAAATAACCGCAAATGTAAATTGAGCGTACGACGATGGATAATATTTATGGGGTCCTTGCCAAAGTGGCCGTGGTGTATATTATATACAAGTAACTTTTTGACAGTGGTAAAGCCAAAAAAACTAGCATCTTTGTCAGAAACTTGGAGGATTTAGCTCCTCTTCTCTCTCTGGAGTGGCTATAATGGGCCTACCCCGATCGCCAAAGATCAAAAAAGAAGTTAGTAAGTCGACTTGAAAATTACCTATAGCTTATCAGTTCACTGACTGATGTAAGAAATCACGAAAATTATATGTATTTATTTTTAAGTCTTGTAAAGGATATTACGAGCATTTTTACATTCGTTAGAGGCCGTAGCGTAAAAATTATCTAAGCGTAGGTAAGATCACCGAAAGCATAAACGTAGCATAATCCTAACTTCCGCCTTATGCACATGACTATCGTTAGAAAAACAATTTAACCGGATTTTAATTTCCATTACATACGAAAATAGAATTCATATGCATTATCAAAAATAGAAAACACCAGTGCGGTAACGAAAACTAAATTCACGCAACATAAATAAATATTGGCGCAACATTAGACAACGAGTGAATACGGGTTAACTATATCATTGAGTAAACAATCTTACAGAGAAACAAGTCCATACACTGCGGTTAGCCAAGGTTCCAAGGCGAATTAAACAGATGCATTATTTTGTATTTTATGAACAAACGCATGAAAGCTTATTATGTTCTTCTCGCTTGTTATGGTTTTGTGTTTTGTTGTTACCTATTGTTTTCGAAAAAGTACATTGTTCTGTGATTAAATAACAGACTTTTCATCACACTTGCTCGTAAAGTGGATCTTATTGCATCGGTTTTAGGCTCATAATCCAAGCGTGCTTTTTACTTTACATTACAGCACTAGTGCTATAATAGGTATAACCCGGTAAAGTTAGGTTTGTACGTGACTGCAATTAGATATATGTATACGAAGCATTCTTAAAATATAGCCGGGTAATACTTGCAGTTTTTTTGTAATACCTACAAAGAGTTTTTATGCGGCTGAAGTAACTGTCAACCTGCGCGTGCATTGCTGGTTTGAGCGCCATTTTCCGCTAATATTTGTTGACGTTTTCGCTGTGTGGTTGATATTATCAAAAAAGTTTATTTTTTCCTCGCAAGTGTGATGAAAACAGTCGTATGAAACGCTTGTGCTATATTGGTCATTACACTCTCGGCTTCCTTATCGCGCTCACACGCGGCTCGCGCGCATAATACCGCTCTAGTGTAAAGACCAACATAGCACACTTGTATCATAATGTACTATTTTACGCAGGTTTAAATCACCAACGCGCGCCAAATACGAAGATATTAAGATTTTTTTAATAATTCAGATCTGATTCTAAATCTGATCAAGATTATTAAAATTACCTACGTCCTGACAGACTGCTTACAAATATTATCTAATAACACGACGTTTAGTCGATTTAAAGGCGATTATATTATATCGCGGCGGCTGGGCTGACAGCATAATATTATTATTATTACATCAAACATGCGCGAGTGCAGCTTGAAAGGATTGAGAGATTCAGAGCTCGCCTTTGATTCAGATTGGGACATTGAAAGAAATTAGTAAGTCCTAATAAATGACATGTCGCCAAGCAGTGTAATGACAGGTGGACTAAACTAAAGCGTTGATCGATGGTGGCCGCGTACCGGTAAACAATACGTCGAACATCTACCAGCTCGTTGGGTCGATGATATCGTAAAAATCGTGGGTCGAACCTGGATAAGTTAACCACAGAACCGAGATGAGTGATGTACAGGAAGAGAGGCCTACGCTCAGCAGCGGGTTTATATGGGCTGAAAATCGAAACCGAAAAGTGTTGCGCTCATAGCTGCTTCTCTGTAAGATAATCTTCTCGGTGCAGCTAGTAATACTGTAATAGTTTCCAAGAAAATGTGCGGTAAAATTAAACTTGCGCAATGATGCGAATGCGATGCTCTCGTTCAAGGGTGTGAAGAAAAATAAGCAGGTTGTTAATATCTAACATCATAGGTTGGTAATGCGGAACTTTGTTCAAATATCATTTACTGATATCGCTTGTCGCTGTAATGTTTTAAATGCGAATGTTTGGGTTCATAATACATTTTTCATCACACTTGCTCGTAAAGTGGATCTTATTGCATCGGTTTTAGGCTCATAATCCAAGCTATGACGCACGCGTGCTATTTACTTTATATTACGGCACATGGTGCTATAATAGGTATAACCCGGTAAAGTCAAGTTTGTACGTGACTGCAATCACCGAAGCTAACGAACGTACGTATACGCAGCACTCTTAATATAGCCGGGTAATACTTACAGTTTTTTTGTAATACCAACAAAGAGTTATTATGCCGCTGAAGTAAATGTCAACCTGCGCGCGCATTACTGATTTGGGCGCCATTTTCCGCATATGTTTGTTGACGTTTTCGCTGTGTGGTTGATAATTATCAAAAAAAATGTTTTTTCCTCGCAAGTGTGACGAAAACAGTCGTATGAAACTCTTGTGCTATGTTTCAATACACTCTCGGCTTCCTTATCGCGCTCGCCTGCGGCTCGCGTGCATAATACCGCCTCTAGTGTAATTACCAACATAGCACACTTGTATCATAATGTACTAATGTGTAAAAGAAGACAAAAGGTTACAATCACAGTATATACATTTATTGTCGATACTAACACAATTATACACTTTTTATTAGACCGAGATTTTACACTTTACAGTATATACAGATACTTTGCATACAATACGTATAACCACTCGATGAGTTCGCCTAGAAATAGTGCAGGGGCACTATTTGAGCAGTTACAGGAGCAGTTGTGGTCTCAGAGACGGCTCGAAGCGAAGTGCCAGTCCAACTGCCGTGCTTTAACAAACAATGATGGCGCCCAGGGGCCGTACTGTGACCTGCTTATAGCGGGACCGAATAGGTTCAGCTGCCGACACTGCGCGACCGCGAACCTTATTGCGAGGCGATAAAATTCACAGTCGCACAGCGTCGGCAGCTGAGCGTATTCGGTCCCGCTATAAACAGTTCACGGTACGGCCCCTGGTATCGGCTCACGATGACAGCCCACGTAGTTTCCGGTGCCGACTTTATGTCTGTTTTTGCGTTTGGACAGGCGGCAAATACGAGTGCGACAACATGTGTGCGAATCTACAGTTGCCTCAACTCCTCAATTGCTGATAGAATGAGTTTGTGTTTAGGGTGTGGCAGGTTCTATGTGGTAGGTATATTCTACCACATAGAACCTCCAACTTCTAGGGTGTCTACTTACCTTGAAACAGACTGCCAGGATCTTACCAGGGGCCCTACCATGAACGCTTATTCCGGGACCGAATACGCTCAGCTGCCGACGCTGCGCGACTCTGATTTTTATCGCCTGGCAATAAGGTTCGCGGTCGCGCAGTGTCGGCAGCTGAACCTATTCGGTCCCGCTGTAAGAGGTTCACGGTACGGGCCCTGGAGCTCTTTAAAAATAGGAAACCTCCCGCTGCAAAAATACATTTTTAATAGGTACCTAAGGGATGCTTACAAGTTGTATGATAAGAATGACTTAATGATATTAACATAGGTATAAGTAAACCGTATCCCGAAAACTATCTACCACTCCTTTTTGATTCCTCACCTCAGTCATGGCAATAAGTATCTACCTATGTTCTCTATGCCCTCCACAACCTGTTCACTGTTCTGGGAACAGACAACCAGTCGTTATTGTTGTGTTGAAAGAAGAAATAACAACTTGTTACTAAGTACTACTCTGGACCTGGGTATGTCCTTAAACTACAACCAGACCCACCGGAGGACGGGCAGCAGCGTCCTCTTGGTTAACGATGGCATAGATTAAGATGTTAATATACTTAATCTATGACGATGGTGAGCATTCTACGATCCCCAAGCCGCATGCCAAGCGTGGGGATTATGGCAACACCCCTCTATTGGGAGGCCTTCGTCCAGCAGTGGCCTAAAAACGTGCTAAGCGCATTAAGACAGTTTGATAGAGAGCTTTGTAGGAAGGTAGGTATACCTACTATTACCTACCTGACTATAATAATCTAAGTACGCTGTAAATATTATGTGTTTGGACCATTGAGCTAATATCTAAAGAGTCACAATCTCTAAGTGAAAACAGACAAAAAACGTCCGAGTGCCGTTGTACATATCTATGCGTGCATTATATAGTTCACAGTTGTCCGAGTTTTGACCTTATGGGGCTTTTATAGTGTTCAATGTATGCTTGAGCGCACTGAAGAGAGAAAGAGTAGCCCAAGTAGCACAAAAGCGCATTATATAAGTTCACATCGGTTATTCCAGCATTAATAAAAACGTATAAAGGTTCACTCAAACGCAAACAGCTGGATAGAAGAACATCGGTACCAATTTAACACTTTTGTCTGTAATATAACTTGATTAGCGCTACAAAGATGCTACTGTAACATTACTTGCGTTAATATTATGTTTTTGATACTATCAGCCATATTGCAGCATTTTCGTGGACTTGAACGATGCTAATAACTGCATTGAAGTGTTACTCGTGTGCCATTATAAGATTACATTATTAGGAGGAAAATGTGAACTACAATAATGCAAACACTTATTTTGTGAACTTATTTAACAACGTGTAATCTCTTCATGCTGCATATGGCTTCACTCCTGGAATGTTGATCAGCTAATTATACCATACTCTTACAATGACAATGGAGATTTCTCAATAGGTTTGCGGATCCCTAAAGCTGGTTTTCAAGAGTAATACTTTAATTGGTTCACTGATACGCAATTGGTGTTAATTTTGACCACTGTTACTCTTCACATCAGCTAAAAGTTTACTTGAATTACACATGCGCTACTCATTCTTGCTTATTGCTTGCTTGTGGTTCACTAGTGAGCATATGTAATGAAAACAACATTTATTTGTGATTAATGCGGTTCACGTTACAGGTCCACCATTTTTTCTGTTTTATAACCTGTACACTTTAAAATTCATGTATTGTTTTCTTTAAAACAATAGAAATAGGTAATGTATTATAATGTTAAATTTTGAACTTTAAGTTTTATATCAAAATTTACATTTCTAATCACCAAATTTAGCTAAAAAAACAACATAGTTGATATCATCCTTATTAAGTTTTCTTGATTAATATTATAAAACAATGTTATTTAACGGGCGCATGAAAAATTTCATCTGAAGACATATTTGACAATAAAATTGCATTCGCTGTATAATTTCATCACATATAATAGTTATAATACACATTGTACTCACCAAATATTATTGTTTAATAAGTTCACCACACTAAAACTAAATTTTCACATCGACACAAAATAGAAGCTGTGATAGAAGTATAAATAATACAAAACGTAATTATTTTAAGCACATGTGAACAATGAAGGTTATAAACATCTATATCGTGTCACGATTAATATTCGTTGTGTACTTTCAGCTGAATAGAACGTCCAACAAGTACGAATATATTGTTTGTTAGCTGTTTAATAAGTAACATATATCTACTTAATCAGCTGTTTTTCAGCACTTAAGACGACTGTTACCGTTTTTAATGCTAATATATTGCTATAGAATGCTGTTATACAGACAATTAACAGCTTTTTGCTGTCAATTTTGTGCCCAAATCAGTATTATATCAGCACCGTAGTAGGATATAACTCTGATAAACAGCACATGCCAACAGCAAAAGGTTTCAGCGTGGCCTCTTTAACTGCAGCTATACAGAACTTGTGTGCTACTTGGGCTAGGGCCTTCGCTTTTCTGTGCTTGAGCGCTTGTGTCTTATCGTAATTCAAGTCGTTCAAAAAGTTTTGGTGCGAGCATATTTTTTGTGCACGTTTGTGACTCTATAGATATTAGCTCAATGGTTTGAACACAGAATCCACCGCTCCTGCTCCACGCCCGGAATGAAATGACATAGAGCAGGGTGGAGTAATTCGCTTTACGTAAATATTTGTACGGTCCGCAATTTGTGGGGAATTTTGTGTACACAATTGAATCTCATCGCAACCGTATCTAGCGACTCAACTACCCAGCTAAATATAAATATTAGGTTAGTTATTTAATTTCGCGGACTAACTTTCTGGCAGCAGCACCCCCAACTGCCCATGGTCTCCACCGTGATAGGCACAAAGCAGTAACTGCTTTCTAAAGCGGCGTATTTAAGCCGCTTTTTGCAAGCAGCGTCCTTTTTCTCCGTTATATAGAACAACTCAATGTTATAATGATCATTTTATACTTTATCGACATATTTCTTGTACGATTTAGTGGTTTCCGGAGATCAGTGGTCGAGGTTTTGGGTGGTGGTGTCAGGAAGCATAGCACTTGATACTGTCTTATTAAGTATATCTTATTCCTATCTCCACAGTTATGTTAGCCTCATCACTACCTTTGATCCTTCGAATAGCCTATTATGTTTATAAATCAAGTTAATAAGATCTACCGAATTGTAAATTGAAACCTACTTATTTACTTTCAAAGCACTAGTTACTGTTAATTTATTTCACATTATGTTCTAAAACCAATAACGTTAATGATTAATCTATGGTCAACGTTGTTGGTGCACCAGCTACCTATAGCTTATTATTAATACTACTTTAAACATTATATTTTGCTGTGTAGGTACTGTTTGTTGACTCTTAAATAAATGACGACGACAGTGCTGACGCAAGTGGCGTCCCAAGCTAGGCACTTCCCCTGGCTTGTACCTGGTGCAAAGGTTGTCAATTGCCATCCAACGTGGTAATCATCATCATCATCAGCCCGGAGACGTCCACTGCTGAACAAAGGCCTCCCCCTTAGACCGCCACCCTGTACGACAACCTGCCATTTGCATCCACCGGTTGCCCGCGACTTTTACAATGTCGTCGGTCCACCTAGTGGGAGGCCTTCCTACGCTGCGTCTTCCGGTTCGCCGTCGCCACTCAAGAACCTTTCTTCCCCATCGGTTGTCAGTTCTTCGAGCGATGTGGCCTGCCCTGCGCCATTTCAACTTGCAAAACCTGCGAGCTATGTCGGTGACTATTTGTTCCAGCGTGGTAATGCGACCAGCATAATGAGCGCATTTGCACCGCAGGTACAGTGAGGGACAGGTTTTTTTCTGACTGACTGATTGTTATTTTATTATATATAATTTTTTTTACTATTGTAACTACCATACTATGTATGTCTATGCTTAATAAAAATCATTGTAATCGACATCGACATAGAAATCATTGTAATTAAGATTCAGTTAAGTAAACCTAAAATGTTTTATTTCATATCACTGAGTTAAACTCTCCATTTATCCTATTATTTTTAATAGTTACTTAATTGAAACACATGCAATGCATATTCAGAATCGTGAATAAAATCAAAAACTGCCCCGACCGTATTATTATGATGTTTCCAAAAAACAAGGTCTCTGAGATCTTTCTTCATCTCTATTCTCCAGTTTCTCCTCTTACACACTATGTGCGACATCTAGACAACTTTTTGTTACATGCTATGGTTTTGCGCTTTAGATTATTATTATTACTTATTATTATTATTACTTCGTTCAAGTTCATACACTTTTGAATAGATGGCGCGGACGCGGATTCCTAGGTATAAAAATAAAAACAGAAAGAACCAACAAAAACGCGAAATCACGCAAAAATCCTTTCGTTATACTTTTTTTTTTCTTTAGATATTGGCATCGCACGTTGTGCATTCTGCCAGTATCAAGTTTATGAATTTGCAAGTTTTTATATTAAAATCAAGTCAAATATGTCATGAAGCACAGTCAGTCACACAAAATTAGAGTTCAAGTCATGCCCTACTAAAGTTGTGGCGACTTTACTATGAGCTTCTACGGAGTTTTGAAAACAACACGAAAAGACATGCTTTACCACATTATATCACTTGCCCACACTAGTGCATGTAATTCAACACTCAATGAATAAAACACCACCATTTTTAATCATTAATTCGCGAAAAAACATTATTTTAAAAAAATAATAGAATGCAACGACATGATTTTTGCGTTTTGCCGCCAAAACTCACACCAATGGCCTTTACCATTACATAGATTAAGTATTAGTATACTTACGGCCTTACTTAAAAAAACTTTTCAACCGTTAGTCACTGCTTAAGATGCTCTGCCATCTTCTCTCTGACGTGAAGTTGCACGTGCTAGAAAAGGACAGAGAAGTTTAAGCAGTGACTAAGAGAATCGAGATTATTTTAGGTAAGGCCGTTAATCTATGACCCAGAGAAATTTTACTAATAGAAATCTAGGGCGCGTGGCCACCTATACTCGAATTCTTAATTAAATGGACTAAACTGACATTTCGAGTGTTGCTACTTTTTTGCAAAATTTAAATAGTGCTGGGATAAAAAGATTTATTGAACTCACTCATTTAAGTTCAGTGAACTATTTCGATATTTTCATACAAAAATCTTTGTAACAGTCGTAGTTCCTGCCTAATGTGCGATTTCGATACTCAAATCAAAACTGTAATATCCATATAATAAATCTAAATCAAACAAGTATCTATAGTTCTATAGATTTACTCAGTATCTGAATCATCTTCACTTTCAGTAACATTTATAACGAATCTGTCTGTTATTATATCTATCAAATGATCGAGATGGCAGATTTTATCTTCTTCTTTGATGGCATGCGCGATGCAGTTTTTCCATTTTCTTTCATTTTGAATGTTTTATTGTTGGTGGCTACGTAACCTTTCACTTGCCCCAAACCAACTCAATGGGATTGAGTTCGCAATGGTAAGGTGGTGGGGACAAGCGAAGTACGGTAACACCATGAGACGCAGCTATTTCATCCACAGCATATTTTTCTTGGTAAAGGTTTTTGTTTTTGTGCCAACGCAATCAGGGAGGCTTTTATCATATTTGGATTAAAGCTAATGTCTTTGTTTTGTAGCCACTCCTGAACGAGTCCAAGTCATGCCCTAGTAAAGTTATGGCGACTTTATTATGAGCTTCTACCGAGTTAAAAAAAAAATAAGAAAAAAAAGTTATGAAAAGACATGTTTCACCACATTATATCACTTGCCTACACTTGTGCATGTAATTCAACACTCAATGAATAAAACACCACCATTTTTAATCATTAATTCGCGAAAAAAACAAAAATTAAGAAAATAATAGAATGCAACGTCTTGATTATTCCGCGTTCACGCCAAAACTCCTCAGCGAGTGTTATTTATCGTAAAAAAGAGCATAAGTCTTTTAGATATTTTTGTACTAATATAGTTCTTATTACTTTCCAATCGTATACAGTGAGAAGATCTCTCGTTGGTTCCAATATGGAAAAAATAATTTGATTTGAATTGAGATGCAAATTTGCATTTGTGCATATTTTATTACGGCTCGAAAGTAATCAAGGAATCAAAGGTAATTTTTACAAAAAAGCGTGAAAATCCACAAAAATCATGGGAGTACTAATTACCGGTAGCATTTTACAGAATAAATTTTAACAAGATTCATTTTATCTATTTTACTTATAAATAGCTGGTGGCACATGCAGATTTTAGATAATATTAAAGGTAGTGAATTATCATCCCATAATACATTTTCAAACATGTTTATCGACAATTTAATTCTATTGGTTCTCATTATTTACAGTTCCGATCTTTTGAACGATATAAATTGAACTATACATCACTACGGTTCTTTAGCTGGCAGCATTATTATGAAAAGTGACATTTCTCTGTCAGTTTAGTCCATTTGATTATGAATACGCAATAATGGCAAATGCGTCGATAGCGCGGTGCCAAAATCCCCAGTAGAGGAAAGAAGAAAAAAAAATACGCAGCTAGAATTTTATGACCACTACGCTTGAAAAATATTTTTAAAGTACCATGCTGTCACTGCCAGATCTGCAGATCTGCCAATTGAAATAAAGTGTCAATGTCAAAGTAAATGTGATTGTGATCGATCACGTCACGCACGTCAAAAACTAAATTTTCATCTCAGCCAGGCAGCTCGCTCGCTGTGGATTTCCGAATTTCGTCATCACAAGGATAATTTCAGAAACAATATCCGAAAGTAATTCGATACCGAGTCATTTTGAACATTCACAGCGCTCCAATTACACGTTCAAATAGTTATGTTAAGGCCGATTTGTACAATCGGTCGCAGGGTTGCTTTCGCGAGACATTCCAAAGAATTTGTCAGAAACAAAGTGGTTCGACCCGCTTCTGTCTTGAAACCGGCGGAAAAGATCAAATTATACAACAAAGAGAATAAAGACCTATTTGGCCCATTGTTGGAGACTAATAAACAACGAAAACGTAACTTGAAGAAGGCTGGTAAGTGCATTTGTATGGTTTTCGCAATCATGTAAGCTTGCATTGAATAAGTAGCTTACCTTCTACTTTCTAAATTTGCCACTAGATCTGCTAGGTACCTGTAACGTTCAATTGCGTCAACCGAATCGAATCACTTCACAATATAGTAGGTAAGTACAGTGGCACATAGTTTTAGTTATGCTGTTTACATTGTCTTCTTTCGCTTTCGATAATACGCGAATCAAGCGCGTGTCTCATGTCTTGCCAATTATAATCATATGACATTTCACATTTAGCGCCGCGAGACGCGTAGAAACAACTTCCTATCTGTTTTTCAGCTAAAAATAACTCTCATCAAAACACTGGCGCCGCGCCTCCCGCTGAAAACTTATCAAACTACGTTGACGTGCGAAATGCAGTGACATCTCGGCTGTCGGGCTATCTTTCCTCTCCTGTGCTGTCTGTTGAAGTTGGGAAGAAAATGTGGCAGAATACAAGAAACTGTGTCAACATCGTGGGTGTCTTGCTGAATAATACTGCTGTGAGGTGTTTACAAACTTCTGCAGTTCAAAACACAGTCCGTAGTTCAGCTGCCCAGCCTGGGTATGCGAGTGAAGACAAGATATTGCAGATTAAACAACATCGCAATGATTTTACTGAGCAGTACCCGTCGGTGACACTGATATTGAATAAAACTATGACTGAAGAGTCTCGGGCAGCCTTAGAAAAATGGAAACAAGAAAGAATTGCAGAGATGGGACAGGCAGAGTTTGAACAGTTTTATCAAGGTATGTAGTTATTCACATCACACCATCAGCCGGAGACGTCCACTGCTGAATGAAGGCCTCCCCCTAATTAGGGAGGGGTTGCCATAATCCCCAAGCTTGGCAGGCGGCTTGGAGATCGCAGAATGCTCACCACCGTTTACTAAGAGGACGCTGTTGCCAGTCCTCTGGTTGTTTTGGATGCAGTTTTAGGACATACCCAGGTCAGTTGTATACAACATATGGACTTGGAACCACTGAAACTATGCACCCACTTGTGGTAGGTGGTCATATCTGCACACATTCTATAGAATGTAGTTAGGGAGCTTTTGGGTACTGTCATGTAATGATTGATGTAAATCCCTTATTTCCCATTTTTTACTGATGTGCACTGTATCAACACCTGACCTGGGTATGTCCTAAAACTGCATCCAGAACCACAGGTGGATGGGCAGCAGCATCCTCTTAACGGTGGTAGCACTCTGCAATCCCCAAGCCGCCTGCCAAGCGTGGGGATTATGGTAACCCCTCCCTATTAAGGGAGAGGCCTTAGAGGCAGTAGTGGACGTCTTCTGAGGCAGTAGTGGACGTCTTCTGGCTGATAATGATAAAAATTACTGTAACAACATGCATATAAAGCATTAATCATTTACTGCCTTATGATTATTCTACAGGTTATTTACTGTGATTATTTCATGAAACGGGCTCGCAATATTTCAGCGCATTATATGCATCTTGGAAATATAACTGTAATGAAAATTAAAACATTCATACCAAAATTCTCATGCATTGTGCAAATACAATGAAACACGTCATTTAATCCACAATACTTATTTTATTGTTTATCTAAAATCTATTAAACATTTTAGGTATATATGTATTGGTAGGAAACTTGTAGAAGTGACTGCATAATTACCACCATAAAGGTGCAAACTTACCTTATTCCAGATTAAAGGGCAATATTTTCAATTAATTTACTGGGCATACCATGTTGTATTTTCAACCGACTTAAAAAATGAGGTTCTCAATTCGACTGTATCTATGTATTTTTTTTATGTGTGTTACGCTATTACTCCGCCAATTACGCTTACGATTAATACTTTTTTTTTAATACAACCGCTTTCAACTTCGAATACCTGGATGACATCTTCATATTTTCTAGTAGTTTTGATTTAAAAAGCAAACCACTGAACTGATTTCGATAAAATTTATATGGGACTACCTCTGAAGTATTACCTACCAAACAAAAAAAGAATCGTCATAATTGACGGAATAATCGCGTAACATACAAAAAAAAAACTGTCGAATTGAAAACATCCTTTTTTGAAGTCGGTTGAAAAAATCATCTGAAATTCACAGCTCAAATGGCAGTCGGCACAAAGTTCCACAACACCTTGAAGAACTACTTCACACAGCCCCAGACACAGCTTCGTATCGAGAAAGAAGTGGAAGGCGTCTGGACCTCTGTTGCTGATGTGCTCAAACACATATCTTCACCAAAAGCAATAGAATCCAACGTTGTGCATCCAATGCTGAAATACAGAGGAATATTTGATGCTATCGCTGATTACGAGTAAGTTTGTAATATTAAGCTTTGTAATAGCCCTTAATACGGTTCATAGCTCTACAAGCCCTTCGATTTAGTATCCTAAAACTCTATTATCAAGATTCATAGTTGGTGCAAGTAAGATATTTCTTTGAAGCATATGATCATGACAGCCAGTCATTTAGACAAAAAGTTTTATTGAATAATGTCCCATTTAGTTTAATAGGGTAGACGACTGATGTTTATATAGTTGAAACCAATAGGTTTGATGAAGAATTTAAGTAAATATAATAGGTTTATTTAAAAAATAATTTAAATCGGTTATTAATGTTCTGGTCAGAATAGAATTTATATGGCGTACAGAGAAATGACGTCATAATCTATCGTTTCTTTAAAAAAATATTTAAATCGTTTATTAATGTTCTGGTCAGAATAGAATTTATATGGGGTGCAGAGAAATGACGTCATAATCTCCTATCTGTCTAGCATGATAATAAAATGCTTACAAGTTGCTTATTTTTGATCAGACTTTCATTTTGTTTTCATTAATCAGCTATATTTATGGGCCACATTTTAATAGGACAATAAAAAAAACCAGTCATAAATAAATAAACTACAGGCACACTAACAATATTCAGTATTGTTGTAAACATAAACTGTTCAACTTATTATGAACACTTTTCATATTTTCTTAAACAGTAGGTGATTTATGAGCAATCTTTTATAACAAGTGCATTATCAACTGCTACGGGTCATCTTGTACTTACATTACATTGACAAGAATACAATAGCTTTAAATACTCTGCTATATCTTAATATTGTTGCATGTTGGGATGCAAAGCACCAGTAAATATTGAAATAATTTGTTAAATTTGAAAGCCACAAAGGCTATTAAAAATATGTCTTATTTTTGGCGTGGTACACCTATCCCTAACGGTACGGATAGATGCAAAAAATTCGTGAAAAAAAAGCCACTTAGTTCTACCGGTAGGAATAAGTGGAAAAATCAAACAGCCTTTCCACTTATCCCTACCAAAGTATCTCTACTCTACCAGTAGATCTGTTTTTTTCCGCTTATCCCTACCAGTAGAGATACCTTGATAGGGATAAGTGGAAAGGCCGTTTGATATTTCCACTTATCCCTACCGGTAGGTCTGTTTTTATTCCGCTTACCCCTACCAGTAGACATACTTTGGTAGGGATAAGTGGAAAGACCGTTTGATTTTTTCACATATCCCTACTGGTAGATCTGGGATTTTTCCACTTATCCCTACCAGTAGAGATACTTTGGTAGGGATAAGTGAAAAGGCCGTTTGATTTTTCCACTTATCCCTACTGGTAGAAGTACGTGGATTTTTTTCCACCTATCCCTACCGGTAGTCCTATTAAAATGTGGCCCATAAATATAGCTGATTAATGAAAACAAAATGAAAGTCTGATCAAAAATAAGCAACTTATAAGCATTTTAATATCATTATTTATGTATTCATTTTATATATTACTATTTACAATTTTTTTTCTTTAGTATAAACTTGAAGACAATTTTCCAAAAAAAAAAAACAATGCTGAAGCGTTACCCAAACATGCTTACTAATTTGAATTGTGTTTTATCATTATAAAACTCTTGTAATCTAAAATTCCTGAAAAAGATGTCGAAATACGTCATGAGAAAACAACACTATCAGTGATGGCTTATCACTCATGCCTATGTGATAAAAGAAGTCAATGGCATCACGGATTTGCTATTATTTATATATATATAATCACTCAAAGTCAAGGAGATATTTCAAGGTTATCTGCTATTTGTATACACAAATCATTTTCAGAGCTAGCTTAGTCTTAAGATTTTAGGCATAATCCCAAACCATTGAAAGACCAAACTACTTAATAATATATTTTGAAATGTCTGAGTAGGAGCCTGACAAATAATAACAACTCTTTTAAGTACTATTATTTATTCTGTTATCTTGCATTTTTTTTATAAATATTGATTCTGTATCAGTAGGTATCTAATTACTTGAATACACTGCCCTCTAGTAGCAGGTCTGAACAGTTGGATTGGCTCTACACTTTCATCAGTCCACAACACAACCTAATCAAACTCTTTTCTATGTACTTGATTGCAAGGGCGTCGCCAGCTAATAGCCCAGGTAGGGCTAGGGCTAGGGGTAGGTAGGTATGTTGATAATATGGTGGATGGGACGCACGAATGAATGATAGACGCGAAGTGCAGTGCAAAAGCAGTAGATTTGCCCTCTAAAACCAGTAGATTTGTACTATGTATTTTCAAATAAAACCTTTTTTTTTAAATCGGTCCAATTGGTAAGTATATCGGTAGGACGGGCCCAAAATCGGTAGAAAACCCTCTTTGGAAAAACCTTTTGGAAACCGAAAAAGTTGGTAGATTCGAGACCACTGAAAGCGGCGGCCGCGCGGGCCGCTATGTTGCCTTGCCACCCCACTTCCCCTCTCTCCGCTTTTTCTATAGAGTATTAGACTTTAGCAGTGAGGAATACTAAACTTGGAATAGAATTATAATAGTGAATTCACTCAAGTTTAAGCGTAACGGAGTGCGTAGGAATTCGGTCCCTTTGAATTTTTTGGATCTCTAGGGGAGCAGCTTAGCCAAGGGGCCCCCTTGGCTACGCCCATGCTTGATTGTATAAATGTATTTATTTTCTTTTAGTTTAAAGGCGCTTGCTCGTAAGAAATTGGTTCATGCTATATTTATGAGGATAATTTGATCATAGAGTAGATTGCCTTGCTGGTAATTGATGTCATCGTGTCTTATTTCAGTCTGCACTCGCCCATTGGTTTTCTGGCATAGGCAACTATGCCTCTTATCCCGATCCTGTGTCAATCTTTGTCAAGGTTAGACTCGCGATTTTGAAAATATTGTCTGCCCCCTAAGCTGTTAGACATCACGTATAGTCTCATTCTGCACTATCTTCTGCCCGCTCCGCTCACGCAATCAAGTAATGTAAAACAAAAATAATTATCCCTAGTACAATACAATACAAAAAAAAATTGAGACAAAAAAAAAAGATACACAACATTTCATACAAAAGAAAGAAATTTAAATAATAAATAGTGAGCACCTATATATTCTTTGTCACGAAACCGATCCCAACTCAACACACAGTAGTATTTGGATTCCGTCACACTCTTGCTAATTGCTCTGCATGCATAATAAAATGTGGCCCATAAATATAGCTGATTAATGAAAAGAAAATTAAAATCTGATCAAAAATAAGCAACTTATAAGCATTTTAATATCATGCTAGACAGAGAGGCGAAACAGCAAATCGTGACGTCACTTGTCAGGACACCATATAAATTCTGTTCTGACAAGTAAGGCGTGACGTCATTTTTTGTTTTGTGGGAAAGGGACAGAGTTGTCTCTAACAAAAACTTTAAACGCTCATATATCAGAACATTATTAACCGATTTAAATAATGTTTTCAATTACCATACTATATTCACTTAAATTCTTCATCAAAGCTATTGGTTTCAACGATTTAAACATCAGTCATCTACCCTATTGTTATTGTCCCTGACATAATCCTTTTTCACCTTAATTACGCTCTGCGCTCTACATTTAAAAGTCATACAACCGGTTAATACCAAATTTTGCCCCTATGAGTGGAACTGCGGAAAATCCTTAGTGAATCCTTAAAAATGCCATGGAATACGACCTACGAATTTAGGCTGTGCGTTGTATAGTTATGTTTGTCAGTGAGTCAGTCAGTGCAGTTCTCTTAGCATTTTATGGTATGAATATAGATTGTGGTTGCAGTACATTCTTTGAATACAATAGGGTAAAGAATATTTTGATAAAGAATTTAAGTAAATATAGTATGTTTATTGAAAAAATAATTTAATTCGGTTTTTAATGTTCTGATATATATAAGCGTTTAAAGTTTTTGTTAGAGACAGCTCTGTCCCTTTCCCACAAAACAAAAAATGACGTCACGCCTTACTTGTCAGAATAGAATTTTTATGTTTTTATATGTTTTATATGTTGCTTATTTTTGATCAGATTTTAATATTTTTTTCGTTAATCAGGTATATTTATGGGCCACATTTTAAAAGGACATTAAAAAAACCAGTCATCTAGCCTATTATGATTTAGTATATGTAGTATATAACAAAATTATACAAATAAATTCATTGATTCTAGAATTATTAAACAAAATGCAATTTACTGGTCAATCTCTGCGTGTCCAATCAACTCAAGATGTACCTAAGTTATCTAAAGTCAAGTATTTACGACACAGAAATGCGATTCTCACTTCCACTATGTATAACTAAGTATTAAAGGCTATCCATGAGGCGCCAAACGTGACTTGACGTTTAGTAACTTGTTAAAATCAAAACTGTTTAACTGATGATTGAATGTCGCTTGCTTATGGAAGGTCATCGTGAGCGAGAGTCATTCCTAACTATAACAAGCATATTATTATACAGCGTGCTACAAAATGGTGTAGTAATACTAAAAGGTATGTAATGTACTCATCATTATGAACAACTTTTACTATGGGGCCAACCATAAAGTCACGAAAAAAAATCTGCTGTTCCATAAATTTTGCCCAAGGTCAATGAACTTTTTGTACGGAACAGCTGTTTTTTTTTTCGCGATTTCATGGTTGGCCCCATAGTAAAAGTTTTGTATGGAACAACTGATTTTTCTTCCGCGATATCATGGTTGGCCTCATAGTAAAAGTTGTTCATAATAGTGAATACATACATAACCTTCAGTGTGGCGGTCTAAGGGGGAGGCCTTCGTTCAGCAGTGGACGTCTCCGGGCTGATGATGATGACATAACCTTCAGTACTACTACACCTTTTTGTAACACGTTGCTCGTACTTGTAAAAAATAAAGCGCAGGTCGCCCTGAGATTCGATGAATTGGCTATATACGTAAGACACACACTGTGTCTTACGCGGACGCGTCCCCAGGATTGACACTACTTTTGTACGTTTGACGTTTGCACCAAGGTTCATAGATATTTGCCCATTCTCCTTTAAAAAGATATATCTTGTTTGTCTAGGGAAAACAAAGATGCCAGTAATGTTTAATGATTAAAGAAAAATTTACTTAGTTGAATTTAAAAATTTGAGATGAAAATTGTAAAAATATGTTGCATCTTAAACTGTGTCACGACTTTTTGTGTAAAGCTTAGGACATTTCCCATATGCATGTGGTCTAGTGATACAAACTTCCCATACTTCTATAACCCGTTCTTCTTCCCGTTCTATGAACTAGGCCAAAATGTCACATGACTTTTAGGAGAATAATTTTCAATTCTTGCCCGTATTACGAGTCTCAATTACGAGATTAAAATATCGTCCGGAATTCGGTCTGTTCCCACTAGTTCCATTACTCCGTGTTTTGAAGAATGGAACTTAACAAGACCGTTTCGTCCAATTAGTTATAAGTAATTGCTATATATGTGCAAGAATGTATGTTCCATTCATCATCATCATCATCATCATCAGCCAGAAGACGTACACTGCTGGACGAAAACCTCCCCCTTAAAAGGGAGGGGGGAGGGTTTGGTATGTTCCAGTACTAGTCCTGAATTTATAATGATACTATGACTTATAAATCAAACAATTGACACAAAAACTAAAATAGGAACCAAAAATGCAGCGAACTTTTAATAAGCTAACATAACATTTTATAAACTTGCAAACCCTAGTTGAACAATAGAAATAGAATAAGCTATATAATACCTAAATAAGCTAATTCATTGAGTAATTCCATACTAACTTATAACTTTTCACAATTTCAGAGAAAAACCGACCCTAATCGAGTGGAAAAAGTCTGACAAGCCGCGAAAATCGCTCGCGCTCACTTACGATAACCCCGTCCAACTGGCCGCTTACTTCGGCGCAGTTTGCAACGACTTGAACTACAAGCATCTGAACGTTCGCGACGCGCTCCTAGTCATAGCCTACACTGACGGCTCCAAGGCGGATGCTTACTACCTCCACACAGACAAGTTGAGGGAGCACTGGGCCCAGTGGCTGAGCCGATTGGAACAGTACGTGAAGAAGTATGGAAATGACGAGGTAAAGATTTTGAAAGGTGGCAAGAGACTGTTTGAGGAGGATATCGGGAATCTCCAGTAATTTATGGTAAAAATTGTTGGTTTTTTTTTCTAATTGGCTTAATTATTTTAAGTAATCGATCATCGGCTTTTTTTAATACGTTCTAGTGACGAGACGAGCAAGACGTGGTGGTAAGCGTCGCACCTGCCACTAACAGTAGCCTTGCCAAAATTGTGAACTTGCGAACACAATCCTGCGCCGCACTGCACTGCGCTCGTCACCCTGAGATATTAGATGTTAAATCTCTTCATACCCAGTAATTTATCTCGTAACATTGCCCATCAAACCGTAACACAGTAATGCTTGCTTACTACTGCTTGGCGAATGAATAATTGATAGGGAAGGAAGGTTCTTGAATGATGACCTCGAACGATTTTTTTGTCGCACTGGACACTGCAGCGACAACTGTTACATATTATTATGTTTTTATACATACTCATTTGTTAAATTGTATTTCTGTGTAATTGTTTTTTGTTGTTGAAGTGTCTTGTGTGATAAAAATAAATAATTTATTTCTTTCTTTCTTTAACCGGCAGCGTAGATAGGCCTCCCACTAGGTGGACCGAAGACGTTGTGAAAGGCGCGGGCAACCGGTGGATGCAACTGACATGTTGTTGCAGTGTGGGTGGAGGCCTTTGTTCAGCAGTGGACATCTCCGGGCTGATGTATATGAAACTATTATTGATCCTCTTTACAAACATATACCGTTTAACCGACTTCACGTGTAACCTCCGGCTTATAGTCCACATGCAATCACTCTGGCTGCCTGGCAATATCCTGCCGTCCTGCCTGCCAAATTCCAATTGAGTTCCGTGATTGTCATCCCAAAGGCACGCACCATAGGGAAAGCACCCATACTACGTGACCCATTCAGGGGGCAGCGGGTCTTCAAAATACTAGGCTTGGTAACGGGGGGGGGGGGGGGGGGTGTAGGCTTAGGCTTTCGTCACGTCAATATGATCTAGTGAAATCCCGCGCTTTTTAAACTCTCAGGTGGCAACAACGACGCAACTAATATGCTTCGCCAGACACTGTAGTCAACATAGCTATTTGGCTAGATCTAGCTATATTTGCACACCCGTCAGCGTCAGCGTTTTACTTCTTGCATAGATTAAAATACCCACAGAGCGTGGCAAAGCGGAATTTGGCGGGCTAGTTGGGGTTAAACATTGTAAAAACTGGGTCACGTGTAGTATGGATACGTTCCCTTAGTGCGACAACGGATCTCGATACGAAACGAAAGATTACAATTTCTTGTTTTTCCTAATTTCCTTTGTTTGTGTGCTATGTTTTTTGTTGCAAATAAGCTACTTACTGTCTATATAATTATCTCACTACACTTAATTAGCTTGTTACTAATTATCATACTATCTCTGTGCAACCTGACCTTTGGCAAATGCCACGGATGACAACTCGAAAAAATGCGCCAGATACATTTTTAGCGCAGACATTAATTCGTACCAAGGTCAACTAGAATATTTGTTGAAAGTTCGCTAAACATTGCATTATCTACTAATCTTTAATAGCGGCGTTGAAGTCGTAGCGAATTTGGCAAAAAAAAATAAGTATACAATTTTTGCGCAAAGACAAAGATGGGGTCACATTGTTTTCACACCATCAGCCGGAAGACTCCTACTGCTGGACGAAGGCCTCCCCCTTTTTAGGGAGGGGTTGCCATAATCCCCACGCTTGGCAGGCGGCTTGGGCATCGCAGAATGCTTACCACCGTTAACTTAAAAGACGTTGCTGCCTGTCCTCCGGTGGTTTTAGATGCAGTTTTATAACTTGTTTTTTTTTCCAGAGGAGTTTCGAGTAGTCGACACTGGACGTGAAATAAAAGGAAGGGTGTGTCAATTGGCTGATAAGATTCTTTACTAAAGAATCCGCGAATGTTCAGTTTAATATTTAGATGGCGTGCCTACAAAACAGTCAGTTCACGAATGTACCATTAGGGTTTGAGCACACTGACGATTTGCAAACGCTTTCCTAAAGGAACGACATGACGTGAAATTACGATTAAAGGCATGGTCCCATATTAATCGTTTTCGCAAACTGACAGTGTCCTAAAGCCTTAACTGATTTTGCAATTTAAATGGCTTGACTATATGAATCGTATGCCATTAAGACTTGTGTATTTCTATTATGTTGTATTAATATTTCGCCGTATGATCTTGACGAGAATAGAGGTCCATTTAAGTTTTTGGCTTTCCTGGCTTCGCAGAATACGCAACAAACAAATGTTTAACAACAGCAACACGGTTCGAAACGGTCGTCAAGTTTGTGTAATTTGTAACATGGTAAAAAAGGAGATATTTTTATAGCGTACAGCGATTTCAATAATGTAATATTGGTGTTTTTTTTATTGCATTTTGCGTAACGTTGCTACGGCGCTACGTTTATCTCTGTGCCATAGTGCTATGCCAAGGCGTGCTACGGTACAGTTCAGCTTACATTACAGACCAAATTGTGATACGTTGTGACGACCTAACGCACTGTGCTGCAAAGTCTAGGCGGCGTTTTCTAGAGAGGCGGTGAAAAGCGGTAGCAGTAAGGAACCTTCCTGAGTCAGGACGGTTCCTTACTGCTACTGTGTCTCAGGACTCGCGAGACACAGGCGGTCGATGAAGGGTAGCAGTCGTCGACTGTTCCGGGCTAATGAACACGTCGAATCACCGTTTCCCTACGCACATGTCGAAAACGCAACCAAAGGTCGGATCCAGGATTTATTTCTGGGAGGGGCACATGGGCCATAGGCCATGTTCCCTTATAGTATTATCCGATGCTGTCTTTGGGATCATTTATTTTTCAATGACACACAAGAACAACTAAGAAATACTTTCAATAAAGATTAAGTAATGAGAAATTACATGTTTATTATGCAAAAAGAAACAAATATTACTAAAGCAAAACACCAAATCTTATATATCTCTCAGTTCTTTGTTATATTTAAACCGTTTTTTCACGTGCCCCTATGCCCCACTCCTGGATCGGCCCTTGAACGCAGCCATACTTTAGCTGAGTTGGGTGATCAAATAATGGAACAGTTTAAAAGCGACACACACGATGAAGATGCTATGATATTTAGTGTTATCTTGGAACATAATTGAAAAAGCACAGATGACGAAGATAACATAATTATATTTTAAAATTCTGGCGAGCGATATTTTATCATAACATGAAATATTATAGCATCTTCGTTGTCTGTGACGACCTTAAGTCTGCATTATTTAAGGCTAAAATCTTAAATATAGCACGAATAGAGCCAACCAAATTCTTCAGGTTATTTCAAATTTCTACCATACATTTCTTTTTTAATAATTTGTAAAAATCTTTAGTTATATACCATACCTATTGCCTACGTTAGTGACAGTGGCGGACTTTCATAGAAAATTACTAGTTTGCATTGTTAAGATACATTTATATCATAGCGATATAAATGTATCTTGCATGAACTGTTCACCGTTTTCACTGAATTCTACTTTATCTAGATATTTTTATGTTTAAAGTTTAAAGTTTTCAGTTTACTTTTTGCCTTCTTTTGTTGCTCGTTTGTAGGTTTTAGTTACGTTTGCTTAACATTTTTATGCCAAAAATCGTAAATTACTAGTCAGACAGACATCCTGCATTGGTACAAAACTATCAAATTAGTACTTTATCCTGAACAAAATAGAGATATAAGTAGGTCTTCTCAAGCAACATTACCCAAATATTGTTCTAATGTATCCAACATTCTGATTTCTTGCAACTATAGACTTTTTTCCTAGATTCTCATGTTTATTCCTGCTAAATGTAAGTACCTATTGTTATTGAGTACTTACTTATCTAAATTTTAGAACCTTGATCTTTTGTTTCATAATTAAAACTATTAATGTTTAATTATTTAGATGTAAGTCCATAATTTAATATTTTTATGTACCTACGCGGCTAAACTCGGTATAATCAGGCTGGCTTTGGCAGACAATTCGTAAATTAGACTTATAATTTGCCCCGTTTGTTGTATTCTTTTTATGGACTTATGATGAATAGGCTAGATGACTGGTTTTTTTATTGTCCTATTAAAATGTGGCCCATAAATATAGCTGATTAATGAAAAGAAAATGAAAATCTGATCAAAAATAAGCAACTTATAAGCATTTTAATATCACGCTAGACAGAGAGGCTAAACAGCAAATCGTTACGTCACTTCTCTGTACGCTATATAAATTATATTCTGACTAGTAAGGCGTGACGTCATTTTTTGTTTTGTGGGTAAGGGACAGAGTTGTCTCTACCAAAACTTTAAACGCTCATATATCAGAACATTATTAACCGATTTAAATATTTTTTTCAATAAAAATACTATATTTTCTTCATCATAGCTCTTGGTTTCATCGATATAAACATCAGTCATCTACCCTATTATTGTGTTTAGAACCTGTACCTTTTGTGTCTTATGTTACAGTACTATACACGATAAATTACTTGATGTTTTACTCAACTATATATCAGGGCCAAATTTTGAAAAAAAATATTGAGTACGGCGTTTCTTAGAGCTAGAAGACAACCAGTGTACAAAGTACAAGTACAAGCACTTGTATATATCTATCTGTAACTGGTAACTTGTAGTTCCTGGTACAAGAAGCTAGTACAATTGTAAGCTTGTACTTGTAGCTTTGTAAAACAGGACCCAGGTTAAGCTTTTGAACTAAAAATATTATTCGTAACGTAGATACTATCAATTTATTTGATACTATTTCATGCCCGCGGCTTTCAGCCTTACGGGTGAAGGGGCTCGGGATTCTCTATTTGATCTTAGGGATTTAATTTGCATAAATCGTTTTTACGTACTTGAAGTAAGAAACTCCTGTTCAAAACTCCATGCCTCAAGAATCCAGATACACCTATGTATTTTTTTTATACAATCAAGTGACGAGACAATCAAAACTTTCGTCTGGTGGCGGGTAAGCGTCACGCCTGCCACTAACAGTAGCAGTGCTAGAATTGTGAACTTGCGAACACAATCCTGCGCCGCACTGCACTGCGCTCGTCACCCTGAGATGTTAGATGTTAAATCTCTTCATACCCAGTAATTTCTGTGGTAACATTGCCCTTCAAACCGGAACACAGTAATGCTTGCACACTACTTCTAGGCGCTTGAATAACTGCAAAGGTACTTCCCCAGGCGGACTCTGCAGTAGAGTCCTACCACTACAATGTGTACTATGTAGCTTTGTATAATAGATTTGAATAATGACCTGTACATGTATAAAGAAACTCCCAATTGCTACGTGCTGTCGTGCCTACGAATTTAATTATATTAATGTGTCCAAAATAACATATGCAGTGATATTGTGAGTGTGTTTTGTCGAGACTTGGGTTCGAATTCGAGTTCCAGTGGTAATCTTAGTAAAAGACTTAGAAAGAGGGTAGTTCGTTATGAATGCCCTTGATATTTTGAACTGTTTAACAACCACCCGCAATCTTCAGTCTGCCCGTGAACATGGTGCATGCAACTGCGCCGAAATATCGGGAGCTCATTTCACAACATAATCACAGTAAACATCCCGTTAATAACAATAGAACTTTAATTATATTGTTACAAACAACTCTTGATTTACCTTCCGTTTCTATGAAGAGATTATTGTAATTTTCTTTTATGCGAAACTCTTTATGTATGTACTTTATGTACCTATTTATGCAAATGGTTGTAAAAATAAGTACCTGCAAATAAAATGGTTTCTTTGAGAGGTTTGCGGTTTTATTTATTTAGGCTTCACATAGATAACTACATTCATGCCTTTTATTGTATCAGATTCATCTTTGCTTTATCCTGCCGCCAGCTAAAAGACTTAGGTATAGGCAGCGACAATGATAAGATGAATGGATGGGAAATAAGCGCATGGTTTTTGAAGACTATATGTTGAGCGACGGCTCTCCACTCGCTTCAGTCGTACTCTGCCTTTGCGACATGCGAGCCGTACGATATACGACAATACAAACTTCTAATACATGTACATGTGTTCGCTTTTTGTCATGCAGTAAGTAGATTTGCTGTCTCTATTTTCCGGCAAATGTAATATGCATACTTTTAGCTAGGTATGCTTGATTGTGTTGTCTTGTTAATTTTGATCGATTTGCAAGCGCTGGGCCCGTCCAATCCATTATCACCGTCGCTGGGTATAGGTAGGTACCTATTTTGATATGGTTTATTTTACTTCTTGCTGTAACATAATTACATTTCATAAAACATTAATTTAACTGATATTTAATCAGTATATTAAAAATTCATACCTGTTATTTTTTTTGGAAAGACGTGTGAGTGTGAGTTATTCACAGAGGAGTTGTATCACACGCTCGCCCATTCCCATTTAATTACCTATTACGGAAATGGTGATTCCCACTGCGATTTTATTCCGCTAGGTGGCGCATCGTCGATGCGGCCCAAAGATGTAGCAGCAGCCTAATCATGTAACTGTTCGGGATCGCGATTCGGATCGCGATTTGTCATTAATGTCACTTGTCACTGTCACAGCTTCACAGTATTACGGAGGGATTTCTCTCGCTATCGTTATCGAACGAATGCATTGATTTCCTTAATTAAGTTAAGCAAATCCGTCGGTCTTTTGGCGTTTCATCCTGCCCTGCAGGGTCAAATGAGTTTTGGCAGTGACAGTGACAAGTGTCTATTTTTGACAACTTGTATCTGAATCGCGATCCCGAAAAGTTACATGATAGCCCCGCTGCTTATTATTATTCTTTGATGCGGCCTATAGTCAACTGTCAATTATTATTTTTTTATGTTTTTTTCTACAATTTAAGCCTGTCACACACGCAGTTATAATAATATAAATCATCGCATGGCATGTTACGATATATTTTCTATACAAGTTTAAAAAAAAATGAAACGACTTTAAACTAATATGGGACCCTTTCAATATTTTTTATTTTTTTTTCAATATCGGACAACACTTAGCGGAGAAATCGGTGAACATCCATAAAAAGAAACAAAACATACATACCGTCGAACATAGAACCTCATCCTTTTTCGAAGTCTGTTAAAAATAGAAATATAATGATATAACTGCGTGTGCGCCCGCACTCGAAAATGTGCATAGAAAATTCATTGTAATATGCCATGCTATGATTTATTAATATTTTATTTACGTGTGTGACGGGCTTTAATGGTTTTACTCTTAATAGACTCGGATTACCAGGAACAGTCTGCATAAACCTACTGGTTTGTACAGCAATCCTTTGCCTTGCTAATAGAGCCCTGTCCAACATAAAATGCCTCCAACCTACAAATCTATTTTCAGTCTGTCAGCTGCTGCTGCTGCATACCATCTGCATACAAGCAGCTGTACCAGAAACAGTAGAAATAAAATAAAATGGAACTAAAAGTTAAAAAAAATATCAGCATAATATTATTAAGTGTTGCCATTAGTTATACGTCATTATGAAGAGTTTGCATAGAAAGTAGCGCCCCCATGTTTTTTCTACTCTTTCTGGTACAGCTATAGATTCTATCAGCCTTACCTAAAATAATCTCATTCTCTTAGTCACTGCTTAAACTTCTCTGTCTTGTTCTTGCATGGTTACACTTTACGTCAGAGAGAAGATGGCAGAGCATCTTAAGCAGTGACTAACGGTTGAAAAGATTTTTTAAGTAAGGCCTATAACAACGCGAGAGAGAGAGAGCTAGATCCTCCAAGAACAAGGTACAGTACCATCGAGTTCTATTACTACGTAGTAATAGACTAATAGAACTCGATGCACAGTACCCAGTATTTTTCGTTGGACTAGATTACCGACAACGCCCTCATCAAGAACAGCAGGCTCGGAGGAACTAGCCCTCACAGCAGGCTAATCATTGCTGCGTTCCGTAATGCGCTAAAAGTGATAATATCGTGAATCCGACCAAATTTAATAGTCACAAAATATAAGGGCTTTGATTTGGTTGAGTAATACTTCTGACTTTGGTAGGATTCGCGATATTATCACTTTTAGCGCATTACGGAACGCAGCACATGTAACTGTTCGGGATCGTGATTTGTCATAATTGTCACTTGTCACTGTCACAGCTTCACGGTATCACGGTGGGACAGAGAAATCTATAAATTTCTTTGCGGAGGGATTTCTCTCGCTATCGTTATCGAACGAATGCATTGATTTCCTTAATTAAGTTAAGCAAATCCGTCGGTCTTTTGGCGTTTCGTCCTGCCCTGCAGGGTCAAATTAGTTTTGGCAGTGACAGTGACAAGTGTCAATTTTTGACAACTCGTATCCGAATCACGATCCCGAAAAGTTTTTACTAACACGGTGTCTGTTATAAATGTGTTGTATTATGTGTGTTTTAGATAAACCAATCGAGCTTCCGTGGATTCATATAAACCGAACATATTATTATATCGCGATCATATAATATCTACAGTTTACGACACTATCAAGAAACGGACATTGGCAGAATTGTGACACTAGTCGCAGAAGCCATAAACCCAAGAAGTCAACTTACATGATAGCGCCGCAGATTATAAGCAACGATTCAAAACTTGTTTTTGCCACATCCGGAGCGCCGCTGGCGTCATCTGCGAAAAGTTTTGCCAGTTGGCTGTGGAACCCCATTGTTCAAGTATTTTATGGAGTGCAAAAGGGAGGAGTAGGTACTATCGTTATTATTACGGAAGACAAGTTGAAAAAGTGTCCAGCTTTACTACAGCTATAGCAGTAAATAACTGTTCCAAAACCTTCTCGAATAGCGTTAGCGTAGCGTAAAAGTGTATGGTAATAAACAAACCAAAGCTTTCGAGTTTCTTAGCCAAACTAATAGAAACGTTTAACACCCGTATCTTGGTTTTGTGTTTGTACTTGGTTTGTACCATCTGAAAAATTTCAAATAGGTGCATAGTCATCCGAATGAAACAAAAAAAAAACAATGTCCTTCCAGTTTTGGCGGAAACGCGAAAAAAAACACGTTGCTGCACTGTATTACGAAGTATTTACTTAAGCTATGCTGCACTGTATTTATTTTTTCCAAAAGTTGTGTTTTTTCTAGTGTTAATGCTTACAAATGGTGGCGTTTTATTAATTAAGTGCTGATTTACGCGCAAGTGATATAATGTAGTGAAACGTGTCTTTTCGTGTTCTTTCCGTAACTCCGAAGAAGCTAGTAAAGTTGCCACGACTTTACTAGGGCACGACTGGAATTGACTGTGACTTACTAAGTGTGACTTTGACTGTGAATAACTTGATTTGACTTCAAATTTGTCAAAATAATAAATACTGGCAAAAGCACAAAGTGCAACGCCATAATCCTCCTATAATTAAAGGAGACTTGACTAAAAGGAAAAAAGAAGAAAAATGTCCTTGTGCCGGTTGTGTTGTCCGGCTGAAGTGATAATATTGCGAACCCGACCAAATTGAATAGTTACAAAATCAAATCAAAGCCCATATATTTTGTGACTATTCAATTTGGTCGGATTCGCAAAATTATCACTTTTAGCGCATTACGGAACGCAGCAATTGTGACATGATAAAAAAAATTGCGCTTGCGTGCCGTTTTTGTTTTCGTTTATTATTGTTTTCTTCAGCTTTTAAATATTTTTATTTACCAACCTTTTTTTATCGTCATTTGTTTACATGTAGGTATTGTAGTGTCCGATAGGTACTGCTAATTGCTGCAAATTTTAATAGCTAGGTAGTACTTACCAAATTTAAATCATAGGTATTAAATTTATTTATACCGGTTTTAGTGAAAGGCACTGTTCAAAGTCCAAGTTCCAAGGCCTACCGCACTTTACTATCTAAACAATACAAAAACCGGCTTATGTGTGTTCCAGTTGCGGACTTGCGGAAAGAGTAAGTTGTATTGCGTTTGTTATTCATATACCAGCGTACATGTAGTGATTTACTACTGGGACTCATAAATCGGTTAATCTGAAAACACAATTCTTTTTTTGTAATAAAACTAACAATAGTGCTGACAAAATAGCGTATCAGTGGGTAGGTAAGTTGCCAACAATATCTGAATAATCACAATACCTATCTACCGGATTATATAGGTACCTATTTACATTTATTATCTCATAGTGTAGTATGTACTGTACTGGTACCTAACATTATTATTTATTAGTTATAGGTACCTATTCTATCCTACTTGCAGTATCAGTTGTGTGCTAGATTTCAGACTAGAAGGTTGTTAAACGTGCTGATAAAACTCGACACATTTATTGTTAAGAAGTAAGATATTTATTTTAATAGCACCTAACTTATTTAGGCCCCGGGTATGTCCTAAAACTACATCCAGAACCATAAGCATACTCTCGGTTAATGGTGGTGAGCATTCTGCGATACCCTGCCTGCCTAGCATGTGGATTATGGCAACCTTTCCCTATTAAGAGGTACTCCTGCATCCAGCAGTGGATGTCTTCTGGCTGATGTGTGCAAGGCCGTAGCCAGGAATTCATTTCAGGGGGGGTCTAGCTCTGGACCTATATATATATATATATATATATATGAGACAATAAGTAACAACTTTAAGACGACAACGACCTATACGTAAGTAGGTATGTATAAAACGGTAAGTTGGTGAAGGCATTTCGGGGGTTTGGACCCCCCCCCCCCCTGCCTACGGATGTGTGTTATTTATTCTTCATTATATAAGATAATTACCTATTATGATTGCTCATATGCAGGTTCGAGTCCTGCCAGAGGTCATCATTTTTCTTACTGTTTGAGCTAAACGTAATTATGTAGTTCTATAACCACAGAAACTTGTTGAAAATACTCAGCCACTTCTGTGAGCAATGAAAGTGGAATCAAACCTTTTTATTTCCATTTATTGTTAGATAGGTATTTGCTTATCAGTCGTTTTCGTTTTTCAACCGACTTCAAAAAAGGAGGTTCTCAATTTGTCTGTATGTTTTTTGTATGTAGGTATGTTACGCGATTACTCCGCCAATTATGAACTGATTTTTTTTGTTTGGTAGGTAATACTTCAGAGTGGTTTTTTAAAACCATATTATTAAAATTTGTTTTTTGCTTTGTATACATTTAAAAATAAAAATTATGAAGCGATTTACACAAAAATCTAAACATGCTTTTTTGTTTCCAGCCAGTAAAAATCGGTGAAAATGGGCAGCACACTCAGAAGGTCAACGTTAAATCTATTACGAGCAGCTAAGGAAAGAGCAGCATGTATAACGTCTATAAGACTGAACAGTACTGATGGGAAGGTTCTTACATCAGTGTATAAGGAGATAAAAACACCATACACTACAGTCAATGACTTTGTATGGCAGAATCTGGATAGATGGCCTGATAAAACTGCTTCGGTATGTATTTATTTTCTATATTCATTGTTTTTAGGGTTCCGTACCTCAAAAGGAACCCTTATATTTTTTTGCAATTACACTCATAAATGTATGTAACTATGTTAAAGGCTTATGCAAGCTGTCATAATTAGATTTTATACAATTCACCCCACAAAAACAAGATAGATGTATCTATGATTATTTATCTTTCCCCCATGTCTCACTCACACAGGGGAAATGTAATATCTTCCCTAGCCATCAAGATAATTTAGACCTACTGTGTATATTAACATTATATAAGAACACAACCTAGAACAAATAACTGGGACCAGCAGTTTAATGAGTTACCCATGGTAGTGCTCAGATAATTATGAATGCCAGTCACGGTCAGCCATACAAAGACTGACCGGATCGTCCATAGTCATAGTCATATTAATTTAATAGAGGTCGCCCGCGGCTTCGTCCGCGTACGGAAGAAATTCGCCCCGCTCCCACAATTCACAAATTTTTTACCCTTCAATGAACTACCCAAATATTAATTTCCATCACTATAACTTCAAAAACAAAGAACTTTCAATACAACATTCCACCCCCAATTTAGCATTATTATTAGCATTTTATTTACCACCACCTAAATCGTCCCTGTCAAAAAAATATTGAAAACAGCATTTTTTATTTTAAACTAGAGGTCGCCCGCGACTTCGTCCGCGTACGGAAAAAATTCGGTCGCAAAATTCACCACTTCCTGAGCAATTTTTTTAGCCTAACTCCCCTAACTCTGCCGCCTCTACCAACTCTACCAATTCCCCAAATCCCCTCACCCCTGTATGAGCAGCGGTTTGGGCTGTGCATTGTCTGTCAGTCAGGCAATCAGTTAGGACAGAGCCTATTATATTATAGATTTCCATAGGAGCACGCACATATTGGATCACATGAACATGTCAATGAACAAGTTACAAAATAAAAACGAGCCATACATGCTATATGTGGTGTCCAGAACGATGTCTCATGCGTAGAGCTTAAGGGAACTTCAGATACTGCTTCACCCATGTAAACCTAGAAACGTTCCAACATAGGGGCGTTCACAGCACGTTAGCTTTACGAAGCAATAAAAATAAAGACCAACTGATAACCCCGACGCACCGTCTCGTCAAGCCGGAGAGATCAGTGTATATATTGGGGCCCGCGATCTACAACCGTATACCAGATTCCATTCGGGATGCTCCTTCCACCGGGTGCTTCAAAACCAAGCTCAGAGCGTTTTAAGCAAGGGGCGATATAATTTCATTAAACTCATGTTTCTTCATGTTTACTACAAGCAAATGTATCTTTATCTATAAAATATTAAAATAATTATAACCCTCTGTTTTGTGTACCTATGATACTAAAAAATATAGTGATGTCGCTGTTATGTTATAGGTACAGACAGATACAAAATGTTTTCATGCAACACACATAAACTTATTTGAATTGCTAATTTAGTTACTTATCAATATAATGATACGGGCATGATGTTACTTTGAAGCAACTAGAAAAATATCAATTAACAATTTTAAACACGAGAACAAAGCAACATTATAATACATTTGAATTAAACACTTAATTTCTTCGAGTTATGAATTGAGTTTGAAAAAAGAACACAACAGTTTTTAACTAAAATAAGTTCTAGTTTCTATAACAACAACCATCAGCCATGTCAGAGGCCTTCGGGCGGCACATTAACTCTGACACTAGCTAGGGCTGTCCACTCAGCCTATACGAACTTACTTACTTACTAAAATAAGTTTTTTTACATCTTAGTGTTTTATGCTAAGACGGTACTGTTACTTATCTTCTTGAAAGAGTCCGCTCTTTGGTAAATCCGTGGTCTTCACCAAGTGTATGGTGCTTACACACGAGGGAGCTCAAACTTGAGGAGCTTACTATTAGCCATTGAACAATTTTTTTTTGTAATTTCAAGCGACGAGACGAGCAAGACGTTCGCCTGATGGTAACCGTCACGCCTGCTACTAACAGTAGCAGTGCCAGAATTGTGAACTTGCGAACAGAATCCTGCGCTGCACTGCACTGCGCTCGTCACCCTGAGATATTAGATGTTTAATCTCTTCATACCCAGTAATTTCTCTGGTAACATTGCCCTTCAAACAGGAACACAGTAATGCTTGCACACTACTGCTTGGCGGTTCAATAACTGGCAAAGGTGTGGTACTTCCCCAGGCGGACTCTGCAGTAGAGTCCTACCACTACCAAAACATGTAAAGTATATGAACATGTTAAAAAAGGTTATCCGTGTTAATCTGTTAATGTATGTGTGGTCTTAAGTATGTCGCAGCCGGATTGTAAAATTCGCTGTTACATAACGGTTAACCGTTTTTAAAAACGGAGCCATTGGTATTATGCCAGATAACGCTAAGCCAGATTGTCATTATACAATGCGGTGGCACACGTTTAGCCTTCATCTTAAAGAAGTAGAAGGCCGAAGAACCTCTCTCCTTGGTAAGTTGGGTAAACATTGGCAGCGCCGATCTTACTCCATCGCTTCGTCAAATCAACGAACATACTTTGGCATAACATTTGAAGTGTGTTTAGTGTAAGTGTGATAATTGATCAGATTATCTGATACGCCCTTGTCGTAAGTCAATATCAATCATGATAGCCAGACGAGCGCGTGCGCTGGTTTTTATGTGCACTTAGCGATAGAATCGGCATCGAAAACATTGAAGTTGCCATGCACCAGAATGCATTCCAAACAAAAACAAGTGTCACTTCACCACTGAATCAATATTATTAGTTCAGTCACTGAATCAATATTATTAGTTCAGTCACTGAATCAATATTATTAGTTCAGTCACTGAATCAATATTATTAGTTCAGTCACTGAATCAATATTATTAGTTCAGTCACTGAATCAATATTATTAGTTCAGTCACTGAATCAATATTAGACATCATTATAGTTTTTTAATAAATATTTAGTGACTTTGGTTAGGCCAACATTGAAATCGCCTTCAATCAACCTTACAGACTAATGGCGAATTGGTGATGAAGTCTTGCCTTTTGTTTCAGGTGTGCGCTCTTACAGGCCACGGCTACACGTACGCCCAAACGCACCAAATGTCCGTCCGATTCGCGGCGTCCCTACGTCTGAAACTAAAACTAAAGAATGATGATAAAGTAGCTATCATCTTGCCCAATGTTCCGGAGTACCCTTGTACGATACTGGGCGTTTTGCAAGCAGGATGCGTCGCTAGCATGATGAACCCTATTTATACTTCTTGTGAGTATTCGTTTTACTAGTCAAAATGTTCCTACGGGGCCGCAGAGTTGCAGTGGTGGATACGGCCTGAACCTGCCGCCTGAGCCTGTCCCTATAGCGTCTTCCCATCATCAGTCTAATGTACGCCACTGATCTCGGTCGGCAGCTCTTTGAATCCAGTTTTTGCCCGCCACTTTAGCAGTTCGCCTCTCTACCTGGCTGCAGGGTGTCCTACACCGTATGCCACACAATTCGTTTTGATGTTCCGCCGCACGCACTTAACCAAGATAAGGCGGCGTTACACTAGACTGGAAAAGACACCTATCCCAAGTATATATAATGTAAAGATCTCAAAATACAGTTATTAAGTAGTACTGCAAATACAGACACTGCAAAAAGTGCCGCTCCGTCGCCGTATAAGATATTCGCAAAACATCATAATAGCAAAACATTATATTCGCAAATCATCATATTCTCAAAACATCATATTTGTAAAACATTATATTCTCAAGAAATCCAGTCTTACTTAAAAAAACTTTTCAACCTTATCACTGCTTAAACTTCTCTGTCCTTTTCTTGTTGTGCTACTTCACGTCAGTGAGAAGATGACAAAGCATCTTAAACAGTGACTAAGGTTGAAACGTTTTTTTAAGTAAGACTGATCATGTTCGCTTTAATATCATATTCGCAATTTATGTCATTTTTTATCTAAAAGTAGCATCGGGTTCATAAATTCTGTTACGGGCTAGAGGCGGTTCATACTTCTATGCATACTACGTCTACGTTTACCCTCATTTAACGTACGGTATTATTTTCTGGGGAAATTCAGTAGGCGTACAATCTACATTCTTAATGCAAAAATGATGGTATTAGAGCCATCTACAAATTGCAAAGCAAAGAAACTTTGAGAAATATCATCAAAGAAAATTTTATGTTAACATTAACATTATATTATATTCTAGAGATCTGTTTGTTTGTTAAAAAAACTTGCAATATTTTTTTTGAGAAAATATCTACGTTTCGAAACTTTACGTCCAAAGCATCAGTTAAAGATATGTATGCTTCAAGTTGAAAACGCAATGTACCATAAAAGTGCATACATAACTGCAATAAAAATCTATTATAATCTTCCAATAGATATCAAATGTTTACATGACAATAAATTTAAGAACTATTAAAAAAAATGGCTCATAAATAAGGTATTTTACGATCTAAATGAATATTTTGACTGTACAAGGCCGTTTAATGACTTGTTTAGGTAATGCCTAACTTAGCTTTTAGCTTTTACATATTGTACGTCCGTAAGGATAATAACTGTTGATACCCAAATTAACTTTAAGGCCTTGTAAGCACAGTTATGAACAATAAAATGTTATTCTATTCTATTCTATAAACCTTCTGGAGTAATTAAAATGAAACGTAAAGAAAATATGATACGGCTCACTTTACCAAAAATCTTAACCAACACTTAAAGAATGTTTCATAATTATTTCTTCTTCTAGATGAACTGCAGCGTCAGCTGAAACTCATCGACTGCAAAGCAATAGTTTCGTCAAAACTTTCGTACAAAAATATCAAGGAAGCTTGCGACGCGCTCCAAGTCAAAATACCAATCATATTGATCGACAATGATGAGCTGCCAGAAGGAACTATCAAGGTAAGCTTCTGCATGTGTTTGGAATTCTATTAAGTAAACCAGTACTGTATCTTGATCAATTTACAACCTTGGACGCGCGATTGGACGCACGCGGATTTCAGGGTTGGCCCTGTAGTAAAAGTTGGTCAAAACAATGAGTATATCCTCTGTAAAGGACATAGCATCATTTTACAGTGTAGGTGCTTTCGCTATCCCATGGGATAGCGAAAATTACAGTAACATGGCTAGTATTATTGTAAAGTGCTGTATTGGTTAACATAAATCATAATGGATTTTGAATAGTAATGAACATGAAAGAACTTTCCGAGGGTGCTCCGAAATAAACGAATAGGTGGTGCTACTCAGGCAGGTCTTATATTTGACAGATGACAATGTCACTGTCAACTAAAAACCGTTGAACAAAGTTTTAGCGTAGCACAGTTAATTTTTTACACATTTTTTAAATTGCATTCTGTAAATTAATTGGCTATAATAAAAATTATGTATAAAATATATTTAAGAATATGAATAAATTAGCTTTCTATTGATATACGCACTATTTCTGTAAGAAGCCCTAAACCGCTACTGAACATGTCCTTTGGCGGGGATGCAAAACAACAGCTTGTATACAGCACATTATATATTATTTTAGCCGTGTATGCCTTCTGTTAGTACCTGCTATGGACGCCTCACGGTTTACAACGTCTTCGCACTTTCAGAGCTAAATGTTTGCCTATGTTAATTTGTCCCGGATCTATATCATAATGACATTTGGGTATGATACTTGCAATAATGTCATTAAAGCATCTGTGGGTTGAGTGATTTAGTAATTAAAGCGTAACAAAGGTATAAAAAATATATGTAGTGTTTGATGCCTAATAAGTATGTTATATCAACAACGTTAGACCAAATCGGATGCCTTTATCCGCCGTAAAACTGTCTGAAGTGCCAGCCACACAGTTTACGCGCAATTAGGTTACTGGAAAAGACCGCTTATAGTAAAAAAAATCTCCAGCTGGTACACTAGCCTTATAAGTCGTTTTCAATGTAGCTGTGTGATATAAAGTGGCTACTTGTGAAAGTGATTACTTGTGTCTTCCCATTAAAGTTTGCGGAACTAGCGGAAGACTTCAACGTTGATACGTCTTGCTTGAAATCGGCACAAAGAGGGCCGAAGGACGTGGCCATTCTGCCATTCTCGAGCGGCACTACGGGATTTCCTAAGGCGGTGGAACTGACGCATGAGAGCGTAGTCGCTATGAACCAGATGATCGCCCATCCCGATATCGTCGTGGTTAGGGAAACGACTGGTGAGTGGTTTTAGTGTTTGAAACTTTTTCTATTTTATTGATTGATGATCTAGGTTTTCCATTTTACCTAGAGAAAAATGTTAGGTATGAGGTTTTAAACAGGACCAACCATAGAAATAGGATTAGAAACCGAGTGTGCCCAAGCTAAGTGAAGCAATTTCAAGTAGGCCTTAAAAGGCCGAGTATAATAGTACTCGTCTTGTTTTTCCCACGATGATTTCCCAACATAAGGCGAAAACGTCTATTTATTTCAACAATTTTCGAACGCTCGTGTGCGTGTCAAAGAAAGTAATTAATTAACATTCACGCACATTTTGATTGTTTCGCGGCTTCACCAGTGAACGGAATTTTGAATGAAACATCACTCTAATGCTAGGGCTTCACCTGCGTGACGCTGTAGGTCTAGTTATCGAAATAATTAACGTGCATTATATGACGCATTAAACAATGCGCTACATGGGTGGCCACACTATCATTTGACTTTGAATATCGACTAACGTCTAACGACGTTTATAATGCCACTAGCCTATTAGCGTGCTAATACCCGGTCTTATCTGCGTACTGTATAAAATACCGCGCTAAATAATGGCATTACACGCAGTTGAAGCCCTAGCATAAGCGTTACAACGTTACTTTAAGGGGCGAACCCTAAAATTGGACTAAATCAATAGGGTTTTACAATAGAAGCCACCCTGAAGTCTCGTAAAAATGGGTCAATGTCTTGCTCTGCGACATCTCCTTTATTGCATAGTACCTCAACGCTCACTCACAGCATAATCAGTTTTTTTAGAGTCCACTGCTGGACAAAAACCTACCCTTGATAGGTGATTTGGTCATATCCAGCACGCTGGCCCAGTTGCAGATTCTCATACGCCATTGAATTTCTTCTCCGGATCTATGCAGGTTTCCTCACGATGTATCCCTTCAACGAAAAGCCTATGGTATGAAAATTCGCTCATAGACTCATAAACACTGAAGAGAGATGTGAGTAGAACGGAAATGTGACGGGGCCGCGCTAGCCGGCATTAAGTCTATTTAGACCTAATGACAATTCTTCTAATATACATGTTAAAGACAATTTAAATAGACGCGTAGGAAACCACACCACATTGCATCGTAATTAGATTAATTTTAATCTGTTGTAAAATTGCATTTCGAGCGTTTTACTTCAAATGCTATGCTCGGAGTTAGTTTGCGCGATAGAATCCGGAACGAGGATATTCGCCAAAGAACCAAAGTTACCGACATAGCTCGCAAGGTTTGCAAGTTGAAGTGGCAATGGGCAGGCCACATCGCTCGAAGAACTGACAACCGATGGGGAAGAAAGGTTCTTGAGTGGCGACCGCGAACCGGAAGACGCAGCGTAGGAAGGCCGCCCACTATATATATATATATAGGTGGACCGACGACATTGTACAAGTCGCGGGCAACCGGTGGATGCAAATGGCATGTTGTCGTACAGTGTGGCGGTCTAAGGGGGAGGCCTTCGTTCAGCAGTGGACGTCTCTGGGCTGATGATGATGATGATATTATGTAAATTAACTTTCTCGTTCCAGCAGCGCAAGTACCGTTCTGTATGTCGCTAAATTTGTATTGGTGTAGCTGATTTATTTGACGAATTTGAGAAAATAAAGATTTATGTCGAATTTTACTATTTTTAAATTGCCTATTATGTTTCAGACAGTTACCAAGCGGTTCTACCAGCCGTGCTGCCTTTCTTCCATATTTTTGGTTTCAACGCACTTCTCATGAACCAAATGACGCTCGGCTGCAAGCTTGTCACGATGCCTTTCTTCAAACCAGACCTGTTCCTCAATACTTTGGTCAATCATAATGCAGCAGTGTTGTTTTTGGTTCCACCTATGGGTACGTATCATTTTTTTATGTATTTGTAGGAATATAATAGGTGTGGTTACACTTTGATTAAGTTTGTGCGATATCAACTTTGATAGCGCAGCGGCTCAAAATGTGTTTAAATGGTGGACTATAGTATGTTAAATATAGCTTGACCGAAATGACGTATGTCAAAAGCCTCGAATAGTGTTGGGGTAATTCGGTTCAAATCGAAAATATTTTTTTTGTTTCTTTTTGGCATCGCAGTTTGTGAATTCTGCCAGTCTCAAGTATAATATTCCATAGATATTTCAGTTTTTAGTGTACCAAATCAAATAATATGTCTCAAAATCACAGTTAATAACACGAAATTAGTCACTGTCAAGTCCAAGTCATGCACAAGTAAAGTTATGGTGACTTTACTGTAAGCTCTTACGCAGTTTTGAAAACAACACAAAAATACATTTTTCACCACTATGTATTACTCACACTCGTGCATCTCAATGAATAAAACACCACCATTTTAAATCATTAATTCGCGATAAAACTCTTTTCTGTGTTCCCGCCAAAACTCCCACTATATCTATGTTATCAAAATGTATTTCCAGTGGTATTCCTGGGTAAGCACCCCGCAGTGAAGCCGGAACACCTGAAGTCAGTCTACGGCATCATTAGCGGAGCTGCGCCCCTTTCGTCCTCGGACGCAGCAACGGTACTAGAAAAAAATGTAAGAATTAAAAAAAAGTAATTTTATATGCGTGTATGGAAATGACTAGAAACCCGAGTGCCCTCTATCAGAAATAGAGACCGGTCTCCTAAAGCATGTTACGGGGTGTACATTACAAATTACATAGAAAAGAAAAAGAAAAAGTAGCTATGATTACAACAATTACATATTCAGTGCTAGCTAATTTGCACTTTATTTGTATAAGACAGTGGTGTCGATTCTGTTGCAACGCTCACTAAACTAAACTAATCTGACAGGACTAAAATTATACGCGTCTCATTTCATTTCAACATGTTAGAAAAGGATGTCAACAGGTTTCGTCCTGTCAAATTAAGTTTAGTTTAGTGAGCGGTGCAACAGAATCGACACCAGTGTATCGATTTTTCACTGTAGCGCTTGGCTCGTGACGTCTCGCGGCACATCACCCGGTGTAATTAAGTTTGCACTGAATATGTAATTGTTGTAGTTATAGCTACTTTTTTTCTTCATCTTTCCTCTGAGGAGGATTATGGCGTCGGAATTTGTGCATTTGCTCAGTTTCGAGTATTCTTGTATAACAAGTTTTTGATGAATTTCAAGTCAAGTCAAAACTAACACAGTCAAAGTCGTACTTAGTAAGTCACAGTCAAGTCCAGTCATGCCCTAGTAAAGTCGTATCAACTTTACTACAAGCTTCTTCAAAGACACGTTTCACTACATTATATCACTTGCCCACAATCTTGCGCGTAAATCAGCACAATGAATAAAACGCCACCATTTTTATACATTAACACTCGAAAAAACACAAGCTTTGGAAAATAATAGAATGCATTGACATGATTTTTTCGCGTTCCCTCCAAAACTCTGTTATAGTTACTTTATTCCGTCTTCTTTCTTCTTTGTCTCCGTCATCTGCATTAAGGATGACGGAGACGGATAGTGTAAGTTCCGTGCACCCCACCTCTCGGATGGGGTCTGAAATGTGGTAGCTGTTCAGTTCAGTGCATGTTTCGATATTTTGATTTTTAATCTTTTTTGTACAACTCATACTTTTATATTTTTTTCGTAATGTGTACAGATATTATAATACATAGTTTTAATTTTAAAACGTTTCGCTGTTTTAAGCCTTTCGTGGTCTCACTTCAATCGGCCTCAACGGAAGATCAGCGCTGTTTGATAAACAGCATTACGCTGAGTTGAAGCCATTTTTATGACATCACTTTTTTTTTGGTCATGAACTATACATAGTTATATTATGAATTTTTTTGTGTGTAGTGTAGTAGATTTCACACTAATGGTATTTCTGTTTTTAATTGGCAAAGCGGTTGGGACGGAAACCCATAGAGACTGCGAGTTATAGACCCATAGAGTTATAATTTTTCTTCCTGTTTAAGCTTTAAAAACATAGTTATATTAGTACCTACGTTAATGATGTTAAAAAATATATTATTTTTCTTTCTTTCTTTCTTACTTTAGACGCGTTTTCTACGGAAGAGGATCTGCCGTGGTATTATGATTCTTTTTTACCCGACACAAACAGACATACTACATTGAATCTCTTATCGAACGAGTTTGGGGGCATTAACACTGAATTGATAAAATAATTATACCGATATTTTTTAGCTGATTATTTCTTTTGCGTTAATGCGTCGATATTAAATGATACGAGTGAAATACTTCAAGACAGTAATAATGTCTATTTCCACAACCAGTAGCCCAGAGGTTTGCTCGGGGGTTTGTCCAAGGTCAATTAACTTTTTGTATGGAACTGCTGTTTTTTCGCGAGTTCACGGTTGGCCCCATAGTAAAGGCTGTTCATAATAAAAAGTTGCTCATAATGATAAGTACATTCACACCCTTTAATATTACCACACCTTTTTGTTACACGTTGTATATTTTTCTTTCTTGTGCACTCGTTTCTAGGGGACGTACCATACGACGAACGTAGCTGAGCCTATTCGGCCCCGGAATAAGAGTTCAAGTTACGGCCCCTGGTGCTCCTATCTACAAGTTTTTTAATACTTGATATCGTTTTCCTAATCGCTTGATAAGCAGACCTCTTGGTCCAGAGTACAAGTGTTGTAATAGATAAATTATTATCGCATCGTTATCATGCCACATATCGAGTATTTGTTTTGAAGCAAGCCATCCCAAAGTCAAGAGGTTTGCAAACTCTTAACGTATCAGAAATAAAGAAATGTATCAAAAACCTACGTTTTAAAATAAACAACATTTTACACAATATACCTAATCTTACAGAATGATCTTGATGTGAATGCCGTTTTTTAACAACGTACATCATTCTCATATCACACCAATATTATAATAAGGCGTAACGTAAATAAGGCGTTCTGCACACGTAGCAACATTGAGCTCCCTGTTGCGGCAACCTGCAACTCGCAACATACTGTTTTTTAGGTTGCTGCATTTAGCAACTCACAAAGTTGTACCAGACAAGACATGTTTTTGATTTCCGCCACCGACACCGCAAAGCGACGACCCACCCACCGTAATAAAAGTACAACAAGCTGCGATGAAATATAGGGTAGATCCCCGATCGCCGCTCGTAAATGGCACCGTCAAAACAAGGCATAAATAGAGTAATATGCCTTGTTATGCTCTCAGTCACGTGTGACCGCGCCAACAGTGTGACGTGTTACGATACCGAATGTTTTACACGCTCACAAATGTTTTACGACGCTATTACACAGTGTTAAGGTAAAGCTCTATTATTATTTACGAGATATTTACCATGATTATATTGTGAAACCCCCGATATTGATTGATTAATGCAAGAATTTCAATCGAGGTGTGATGGTTTTCAACTCGCCAGTTCGTGGAATCCAGTGTTAGGCTGCTTTAAAAACACTAACTCGCGTCCAAAATGTGTCCAAAATAACATATGCAGTGATATTGTGAGTGTGTTTTGTCGAGACTTGGGTTCGAATTCGAGTTCCAGTGGTAATCGTAGTAAAAGACAAAGAAAGAGGGTAGTTCGTTATGAATGCCCTTAATGTTTTGAACTGTTTAACAACCACCCGCAATCTTCAGTCTGCCCGTGAACATGGTGCATGCAACTGCGCCGAAATATCGAGAGCTCATTTCACAATATAATCATGGTAAATATCCCGTAAATAATAATAGAACTATAGTGAAAAACCGTGATAGTTTAAAACAGTGTTAAGGTAAAGGTTCATTATTAAAATGAAACATTATCCGCCTGTGGGCTTTTTTTATATTAGCTGGAGAGGTATTATATCTGTATAAGTAAGCAGTGGTGCGGGGACACTTTTGAGGTTTGATTTTCATAGAGACTGTGTATCTATAGTATATTTGATCTAAGACAAAAAGTGCTGCTTCTTCAAAATCCATAAATCCATAGTCACACTGACTGATGAACTTGGATTTCGAAAGTTTATTTAAATTGCGGCAACTTTAAACTGCACCTTAGTGTTGCTACAACTAGCAATCACTTTAAAAAGTTGCGTCAACTGAATTTGTTCCGTGTACAGAGCGCATAAAAAAGATTCAATGTTTGGTGCCCACTTCGCTGTAGCGACTGAGCGGATTTTGAAAAGATTTACTATCGAGGTTTTTATATCTTGGAATTCTATGCGGACTACCTTTTGGTCCTGTATAACATACAGTTTTTATTCGCCGTATTTTTTGACAAATATTGACGTCATATCACTATACAGGGTGTTAGTTTGAACACCTTTATTCTTCTAGGATATGACAACAGTTAAAAATGTTACTCACACAGTCAGAAGACGTGCACTGCTGGACGAAGGCCTGTGGGGATTATGGCAATACCTCCCTATTAAGGGGGCTCTCACGGCAGCTTGGGGATCGCAGAACGCTCACAACCGTCAACAGCGAGAATGCTGCTGCTGCTTCCGGTGGTTCTGGATGAGGTTTTAGTACATACGCAGGTCCAAATAAGGCTAAAATATGTTAATTAAATCTCATTTCAGAATAATATCCAGTTCCGGCAAGGGTACGGTCTAACAGAAACCAATGGCGCCGTATCAGTAGGAGACAACAAAGATACTAACCACTCTTCTGTGGGTTATGTTCTACCCGGATCTGAAGTGAAGGTCGTGGATATCAACACGCAAAAAGCTTTGGGACCTGGAGAGGTTAGTATCTTTGATAAATAATATGTCTAGATATAGTATCGTACTGTTTATGAACGGAAAATGACAAGCCAACATTATTATACTAGTGTGCGTGACAGCCATGTCTTACACTCGCGTTGCACCATTGTCGTTATAGTGTGCGTGCATAAGAGGCTAACAGTTAACCGCTATTTTATTCGACGCATTTAGGTTCCATCAGTCTATATAGACATATAATTTATCAAAGGTTAGTATATTGTAGTCTGAAAACGAATAAAGCCGAGGAGTGTGAGCTCTTTCATTATGTAGGGATTTTCAAAAAACTGGCTTTTCGATAAAGGAAAACGTCTTAAGGCAACTTTCCGGAACATACTTCTTCTTCCTCCTAGACCTTGTCCCATTATTTGGGGTCGGCTCTCCTTGTCTGCACTTTCCATTGACCTCGTTTTTGTGCCATGTTAGATGTTAATTGAGCATCTTTTAGGACCGTCATTAAACAGGTGGCGGGTGGTCTTCCACGCATATGCTTCATTACTTCCAAGTCTAGGGCAAGCTTCACCATATGATCGTCTGGACGTGGTTGGGTATGGCCAAATCTTTTAGGACCGTCACTAACCAGGTGACGGGTGTTCTTCCACGCGTACGCTTAATTACTGGCAAGTCTAGGGCAAGCTAAACCATATGATCGTCTGGACGTGGTTGGGTATGGCCAAACCACCGCAAGCGTTTTTCTTTGACCTTTTTTTTCCTTAATTGTTGGCGTCGCACGTTGTGTCAATGAATTTTCTAGTTTTTATGTTAAAATCAAGTCAAATATGTCATGAAATCACAGTTAGTCACACGAAATTAGTCATAGTCGAGTCCAAGCCCTGCCCTAGTAAAGTTGTGGCGACTTTACTATGAGCTTCTACGGAGTTTTGAAAACAATACGAAAAGACATGTTTCACCACATTATATCACTTGCCCACACTCGTGCATGTAATTCAACTGAGCGTTATACAAAACAAAACAACACCATTTTTTATCATTAAATCGCGAAACACTCAGAAAACAATAGAATGCAACGACATGATTTTTCCGTGTTCCCGCCAAAACTCCTTCTTTGACCTTGTCAACTATCGCGGCAACTTTGAAACTCCCTCTTATGTACTCATTGCGGATCTAGTCTAGTAGTGTGACACCCGCTGACCAGCGTAGCATGCGCATTTCTGTTGTGTGCAGTTTATTCAGATGTTGCTTGTCGCCCAGCACTCCGACCCGTACAGAACAGCAGGTCTAGTGGCTGTTTTGTACATATGTCCTTTGACCTTGAGAGGCATTTTCCTGTCACACATGACGCTTGTGAGTTGTCTCCACTTCATCCATCTCGGTGTTCTATGAGTATCATCATTATCTATTTCCCATCATTGCTAAATACTGACCCTAAGCAGAGGTGTCACTCCGCAGTTTAGGTATTTTCGGCCATATATGTTCGGACAATGCAAGGCAGAAGTCAGTCGCCGCCCGCACGCTAGCCTCGTCGCACGTAACTAAGCATACGTGATAGAAAGAGAGCGGTATATCTAGGTGAATATAGCGAGCGGTATCCAGCGCTGTGCGAGTTGAATTGCTACTTTATTGCCTCGTAAATAGAGTCCTTATTTATTTTAATTCCTTTGCGGAGTGAACTTTCTGTACGTAGTACTATTATTTACTCTGTGCCCTAAGTATAAACTGAGTCACTGTCGCCGGTAGGGATGAGCTTCCTATTGAAATCTTTATATTATTAAAATGCACGACATGTGCTCTTGTCATGTGTCACATGTCATGCTCACATGTCTTGCTTCTACTTATTTAAAGGCCATTCGTCTCAATTGTAACTTTTTTAAAATTTTATATTGTATAGGAAGGCGAAGTGTGGTCACGGGGTAAACACTTAATGACAGGCTACTACCAAAACGAAGAGGCTACAAAAGAAGTCATGTCGGAAGACGGCTGGTTCAAAACTGGAGATATTGGCAAATACGATGAGAACAAATACTTGTACATTACCGATAGACTGAAGGAATTAATTAAGGTGAGATATTTTTTCAGCGTATTTTGTTTTCTCGCCCATTAGGTGGACCGAGGACATTGTGAGTCGCGGGCGAGCGGTGGTTCCAAATGTCCTTACCATTATGAACAACTATTACTAAGGGGCCAAAAAGTCCATTGACATTGGATAAAATGTATGGAACAGCTGTTTTTTGTGATTTCGAGGTTGGCCCCATAGTAAAAGTTGTTTATAATGATGAGTACATACGTACTATGCAGTATTGTTGAACCTTTCTGTTACACAATATATATATATATATATATAGTGTATATAGCCTTTGCCAGTTATTCAACCGCCAAGCAGTAGTGTGCAAGCATTACTGTGTTTCGGTTTGAAGGGTAATGTTGCCAGAGAAATTACTGGGTATGAAGAGATTTAACATCTAATATCTCAGGGTGACGAGCGCAGTGCAGTGCAGCGCAGGATTGTGTTCACAAGTTCACAGGTCTAGCACTGCTACTGTTAGTGACAGGCGTGACGCTTACCACCAGGCGAAAGTCTTGCTCTCCTCGTCACTTGACAGTATAAAAAATGACAAACTTGCTCCTGGGGCCTTATTTTTGAATCGTACACAAAGTTGCGCGCATGCGAGCGGAGCCGACCTTCGAACGATATTGTTTGAAATAAGATAAAGATAAAGATAAAAAGAACTTTATTGCCAAATAAAAAATATATATATACGTAAATGCTATATAAACAAGAGAACAATAATTAAGCTTAACATTTAAAATTAGTATTCAACCGACTTCAATTTTGACTACCTGGATGACGCCTTTTTTACAATTATTATAATTAATTAATAATTATTAAATAAGGTTCAATATTTTTTGAAATAAGGTTCATATTGTTTCAAAGTCGGCTCCGCTCGCATGCGTAACTTTGCGTACGATACAAAAATAAGGCCCCAGGTCTTAGTAAGTAATATGTAAAAAAAAAAAAAAAATGTCCACAAAATAAGTATTTATTTATTTAAATAAAAGTGGAATAGACCGTCTAAGCCTAAGTACTACGAATATTTATTCAAAGTCAATTTACGTCTATCTTCTATCCACAGGTGAAAGGCTTCCAAGTGCCCCCAGCAGAATTAGAGACCGTGCTCAGGACGCATCCGAAAATCCTCGACTGTGCAGTTTTAGGGATCCCCGACCCGATATCGGGGGAAGTCCCGAAAGCGTTCCTGGTCCCGCAAAAGGGTCAAGAAATCACCCCTGATGAGGTTATGGAGTATGTCAACAGTAAAGTGGCAGTATTCAAGAAGATAAAAGAAGTACAATTTGTAGAGGAAATTCCTAAGAACGCTGCGGGAAAGATCTTGAGGAAACTGTTGAAAGAGAAGTATGTGGTTTAAGACTTTGATATTATTAAGTTAAGGTTTAAAATAGCAGTCGAGATTAGTGTTAAACTTAAACAATTGAAGTATTGAGTTGACAAACTGAGGCAAAAAAGCTCATTGTAGATGGCGCTGACCAGACTTGGTTGCCATTGTCGAGTTTTTTATTTTACGTGCCACAGTTCAGAAATATGCTGATTTTTACTGCCAAGTGTAGTCAGTGCCATCTATCGAGCTGATGAGAACTACTTATTATTATTATTTTGTTTAGAGATCTCTCTTTGGAATCACAGAGCTCAAATATACAGGGTGACATTAAATTCATTGGCATTATCTCGGGGAACTCATCCCTATACTCAACGCGGAAATCGTGAAAAAAATCTACTCCATACATTTTGTCGTAATTGCATTTTTTGTATGGGTACAGTAAGAAGTTTTTTCGCAATTGACACGAATTTAACTGAACATAATATTACAGGCCGATTCACAATTAATGGCGGCTATGAAGTTAGGCGCGAGACGCTGCGCAGTAGGAAAAATAGGTAATATGCATGTGTTTTTTTTATTGACTCACATAAAAGCTGACTGGTAACAAAACTAATCATCGAAAGTAAAAATTTTAATATGTGAAAAAATAACGAAGTTATAAACGTTTTTAGTTTCATGTTAGACAGGGGAGGGCACTATACTAGGTTTCTGACGTCAAAATTCACGATTCCAAACAAATTATTATTATTAGCTCATGTTTTGCTAGAAAGGGACAGATGACTCTCTCCCAAATACTTTAAACGCTTATATTTCAGGACTGTACCAGCCGATTTCAATTTTTTTTTATTCAAGCATCAAATTCAGTTAAACTCCATTTATCCTATTATTTTTAATAATAGGATAGACGATTAGTTTTTTTAACGCCTATTAAAATGTGGCCAATAAATATAGCTGATTAATGAAAATAAAATGAAAATTTGATCACAAATAAACAACTTATAAGCATTTTAATATCATGCTATACAGAGAGGCGAAACAGCAAATCGTGACGTCACTTCTCTGTACGCCATATAAATTATATTCTGACAAGTAAGTAAGGCGTGACGTCATTTTTTGTTTTGTGTGACAGGGACAGAGTTATCTCTAACAAAAACTTTATACGCTCATATATCAAAACATTATTTACTGATTTAAATATTTTTTTCAATAAACATACTATATTTACTTAAATTCGTCATCAAAGCTATTGGTTCAACGATATAAACATCAGTCATCTACCCTATTGAAACATGCATATTCCTTATTAGACGTGCGGTGTGCGTACATCGTACAATCGCAAAGTTTCGGTTGCAGCGCACTTCACAGCCGCCTTAAGTTTGAATCAGTCTATAGCTCGTTACGTTTACTTAGTCGTTTTTTCTATAGGAGTGCATCTTCGGTACCGTACTGCAGTCGGTAGATAATACTAATGGTACAATGCAAAATTGAATTATATGTAAATAGAACCAATTAATAAAAACAAAAAGTATTTAAAAATATTATAATACCGGGTGTTAGTTTGAACACCCGTTATCCTTCTACGATATCATTGTACTCACCATTATGAACAACCTTTACTAGGGGACAAACCCCGAAACCACGGTCAAATAACGGTGTTCAAACTAACACCCTGTATACAACATGTAACAAAAATGTTCAACAATACTGAAGGGAATTAATACTATACTATGTATGTACTCATCATTATGAACAACTTTTACTATGAGGCAAACTTTGAAATCGCGAAATAAAATCAGATTTTTCATACAAAAAGTTCATTGACCTTGGATTATGTATGGAACAGCTGGGTTTTTTTCGCGATTTCTGTGTTGGCCCATAGTATAAGTTGTTCATAATGATAAGTACATACAGTACCCTTTAGCATTGTTGGACCTTTTTGTTACACGTAGTATATTCAATATTATATTTTATATATAATATATTATATTTATGTAAATAGAATAAATGCTCAATTTTAAACCTGTTCCCGTATTTTGAACTTGATCGAAAAAATATAGATTTTAAAAATTAATTCCGTCACCGTCGTAATAAATGTAAATTACGAAGACGACTTTTCGATTAGGTTGTGATGTGGAATATGGGGTGATTAGTGATTACACATAAAAAATGTTTTAAACGTTGTTTACATGTTAAAATTATTAGATTAAGTTGTTTTTAAAAGGTAGGTCTAAAAAGGAGATGGTATTTTTTGATAAAATTTTGTGCAATAATCTTATCACTATATTGTATTGTTTGTAATACTTTAAATATATAAAGGTTGCTTGGTAAATAAGAGTAGAATTATTATAAAAGTGGCGCCACTATCGCAAATTGTTCTAAATACTAGCGAACCTGTAGTTCGCTGAGGAAGATGATCGGATGGATTCCTCCAACTGACGTGTTATCCACAGTATTGGGCTGAATAAAAAAGTATTAAAATAAAGCTTTTTTTACCAAGCTATAATATAATCATGTTTTTACAAACAGCAATTTTTGGACCAATTTTATACTTATACTTACATTAGAATAGATGAAAGATTATACTTAATTTTGTATATTGTATTTATTGTATGCGAAGCACGCATACAATGCGGCGGCCTTACTTTCAGCCGTAATACAATTTGGCTAAACGTTAATACCGCTTCATAAAACGGCGCTATTTTTTAAAATGGCTAGCCGTTATGTAATACGGCGTGTTCTGCAATTTGGCTGCGACATTTATATACATATTTTATAGGTATTGTCTTGTGTAACATTTTCGACTGAGATCAAATTAAGATGACATTATAGCATTGATCAAAATAGATGCCAATACTACTCTGTCCATTATGTATATCGTTTTTTGACAGCTGCTGGAAACTTGACATAACTTTGTGAAGAGCCAGCAAATTCTATTCATATCCCATACAAATAGCTAGCATTAGCTCTTGATCTAACATTCCCCTCACAAGATTACGTCTACAGTTGACATAACGTTGTGAAGTGGTAATGCTATTAATGTCTAATTTATTTGTATGGAATATGATTTGTAAGACGCTTTACACGATTAGTATAATGGACAAATTAAAAGTAGATTTAGGACTAAGATCTTAGAAACGGCTTGAAATATTTTTTCACTTATCGCTACCGGTAGATCTAAGTGGTATCTTTGGTGGTATCTTTTCGCCTATCCCTACTAGTAGATAGATATAGATATACCTTGGTAGCGATAGGTGTACCAGGTACTAAGTTTGCTTCATCTGGAGACTTGCTAGACTTCAACTACATAGTATACTCATGGGCGTAGCTATAGCTTTTACATGGGGAGTCCGAGGGTCCAAAAATAAGTCCCCCCCCCCCCCTCCCACCACACCAAACAATGGCGTTAACAATGCTAGGTGGTAGCATGAAGACGATATATAATTATACCTGTCAAATAGCTTATGGCACTTCCACCGGGTGTTACCTATTTTGCGGGTGCTAAGGGGGGTACTTGATCAAAGCGTAATAGTTCAAACAGTCTTTTATACACTAGACACTTTTTATACAATTGTTCAAATAATTTGTAAGTGAGAATTTTACGTATAAGCATTTATTATGTTAATGATAAAGCTTGAATGTATAATTAAATTAAATATTATGTAAAGTTAAGATATTAAATAGTTTTAATCGAGTCCGAAGTTCAGTAATATACCTAGTCTTTATATTTCTTTATTATGTAGTAAGTACATATTTTGTTCATATACTTACGTTTATTTTTTTATATTTCTGCATGAATTATTACGTGGTAATAATTACATTGTCTTGTTAAGTTTGTGAAATTATTTTGTACTTACATAACGTGCAATTTCATATTAAAATTATTTTTCACAACTGATGTATTTTAATAATAACTCCAAAACTCCAAATCTAAGCTAGTGAGCATGCTCAGTAGCAAATAGGATAAAACAAGAAAATTATATTAATAAGAAAATTATAAAAATTATATTTGTGTGTGCCAAAAGCAAAATTTTTGTTGTGGGCCGAAACATATTTTTTTTAACATTCATTTGACGAGATGAGCAATACGTTCGCCTGGTGGTAAGCGTCACGCCTGCCACTAACAGTAGAAGTGCTAGAATTGTGAATTTGCGAACACAATCCGGTGCCCTTTTATTACCTAGTAAAATGAAAGTGGTCCTGCCATGGGAGTATCACATCCCTTAATTAAAAGGATGCTAACTGATTAGAACTAACCCTGTATACCTACGTTGTATAATAGGTGGCTCTAGTAACACAAGTAATCACACTTACTCAAAATTGGGTCCTTCTGTTCTAATGTTAAGCAAGCCGGTACGTTCCCTTATCGACAATTTAGGGGTAAACTTTACAGGTGGCTAACTGAACGCTGCTTCTATGAATTATTGAGTGTGTGTATGTGTTGTGTGTGTGTGTGTGTGTGTGTGTGTGTGGTGTATTATGTGGAGTGGGATTATGTATTGTGATACTTGATGAATAAATGATTATTATTATTATTATGTTCTACCGAATGATTCTGCTCATACTTACCTAAATATTTTAGCTTTAGCATTCTGCTCTAATTTTGGTACCTAGTCTGTTTGATACGTTTCACGCCAAAAATTACAAAAAACAACTTAATTTTAGGTAAGTATACCTATACTTACTTAAGTACTATTACTTAAGTACTCGTTTATAATAAACACTCATCTTTATAAAGAATCAAATAACACTATTTTTTAAATTACTGTAATATTATACTAAAACAGACAATATTTACGAATTTAGCGAAGACTGTTAAAAAAGAAAAATACTGTAAAAAGATTGACTCGTGAAGGATTTGAACCTCCGTCCTCCGATGGTCAAGTATAAGCTTATATCGGTGCTCTAACCTACTGAGCTAACGAGTCTTCTGACGCTTATGCCGAAAACACATATATATAGTAAACGGGTAGATGACGTCGAAGTAATCAATGATACAAATGGGCGTTGACGGAGGCGCGGAGGCATGTGGGAATTGAAATATAATTATACATGTTCAAGGATGATTCACATTGTTCGCGGGTTTTGTACTGATTTTGAAATGTAAGCTTTATACAACGTTTAAAAAAAAGGCATTAGGGTATGTTATGTAGGTACTCATCATTACAAAAAACTATTACTATGGGGCCAACCTTGAAATTACGAAAAAAAAATCAGCTGTTCCATACATTTTATCCAAGGTCAATGAACTTTTTGTCGACTTCAACAAAGGAGGAGGTTCTATGTTCGCCTGTATGTAAGTTGGGTTTTAAAATGTATATTCCCTGATTTCGTGGACCGATTTAGAAATATATTTTTTTATTCCATCTCTAGAGTATACTCTCGAGGTGGTCCCATATTAATTTGAAGTCGGTTGTTTTTTTTTTAATGTAATTTGTATGGGATTTATTTGGTTTAGTACATTTTGGTTTAGGGTTGGCCCCATAGTAAAAGTTGTTCATAACGATGTTTTTTTTTAATAATGACCAACAAAGTAATAAAAACAAAAAAATTAATTTGTCTTTTATCATAATAATACAGTTCCCTACGCTTTAACATGTCCCAAGCGTCTACATAAAAAAAAAAGTTAGTTATTTTATATTAATCTGAGGTGCCAGCCTTACAGAAGTTACAGATCTAAAGTCAATGATATTATATGTTTGCTAAAGTGTTTTCCGAAGGCCTCGAATCTCTACTCGTACTCTCCCACAGAATACCTAACAGTTATCATGGCAACCACATTAATTAGTCTACTCGGATCTTTTGGTCCAAGTTTTATTGAACAATGACCCAAAATCCATTTGTGTTGTGTAACTATTATAGTACTTTCTGAATAGAGCGATATACATCATCTTCTAACATCAGATGATGGCAGTCAAACGCAAGCCTATAAGTAATGTAATAAAAAAAAAAAAAAATTTTTTTGCCTATTTCCACGGACACCGGGTTCCGTGTTTTTAGTAAAAAATAATTATTTTGTCAACTATATTTTACACTTATAATAACTCAAAACTAAAAGCTTTTCAATTAAATTTAAAGAAGACACCATGTAACGGTACAGTGTTTGTAAATCGCCCATAGCTTTGATTGTAAAACGAATATTCGCCAGTGCAAGATTGGACCACCCCCCCATAAGATCTAAGGTGGATGGGCCAATAAAGCTTGCTTTTTTCAAGGCTTGTGGAAAAACTTCCGTGTTATAAAATTTATAATACTTCTTCAACAGCCGGAAGACATCCACTGCTGGACGAAAGCCTTTCCCTTAAAGGGAGGTGTTGCCATAATCCCCACGCTTGGCAGGCGGCTTGGGGATCGCAGAATGGTTACCACCGTTAACTGAGAGGACGCTGCTGCCCGTCCTCCGGAGGTTCTGGATGCAGTTTTAGGACATATCCAGGTCCACAGGTTATAATACTTAGGTAGTTGATATTACGAGAAACAAAATGTTTTACTAAAACCTACCAGATGTAATAAAAGTGTTTACATTATATTTCCAGTGAACCGAGTCTATCTACCTACAAACCTAGATCCTTCTAAATGTTAACGCTCCATTGGCCTTCGTAGCCTTCATTATCACTGTTACAGTTTGACTGAGTAATCCACTATCAGTTTACAAACAAACTCGAGTTTTTATTACTAAGCTTATAGATATAAAAAGTTTCTAGAATCTAAATTATTCCATTAAAAAATGCAATCTATTAGATAAGGACTGCAACATTTTTCAACCGACTTCAAAAAAGAAGGTTCTCAATTCGACTATACGTATTTTTTTTTGTATGTATGTTACGCGATAACTCCGCCAATTATGAACGGATTTTGATGATTATTGTTTTGTTTGGTAGGTAATACTTCAGAGGTGGTCCCATATATGTTTTATCGAAATCGGTTCAGAAGTTTTTAAATTAAAATTACTAGAAAATATGAAGATGTTATCCAGGTATTCGAAGTTGAAGTCGGTTGTATTTTTTTTAAAAGCGTATTATTCTAAGTTTAGATCTGTCAACTAAAGCCGTAGACTAAAGCCTTCAAAATTTGCTTTAATACAGGGTTATTTGATAGCCAACACCCAATGATCTGAATCTCTAGATCGCTCGTTGGGCTGGCCACGTATGAGAACAGAACATTACTCGAAATAAGCCTTTTACGCAACACCTCACCATCGTCATCTTTAGATAAACGTATGCTAAAACCACAGAAAAGCGAAGGCCCTACTTTTACTTATCTCATCGGTGGCTAAAACATGTAAGTATAATGTACTCTATGCCCTGCCCTATTAAAATAATTTTCAAAACTTATAAACAATTATTATAAGGTTTGAAATTAAAATGAAAAAGGTCCGATCACATTGTGACAAACGCCGTCAAACGGCCTCCAAATGAAACGTGACAAATGTCACGGCGAGGGGACAAAAAAGAAGTATTTTCTCTCACTTTGTTATTAAACTTCGTGATCTTGTGATCTCGCTCGCTTTCACGAACTCGAAGTGTTGGCCGAGTCTAGAAGAAGCAGACATCAATGCCAACACCGAGCTTTGGTGGGAACACGGAAAAATCATGTCGTTGCATTCTATTATTTTCTTAAACTTGTGTTTTTTCGCGAATTAATGATTAAAAATGGTGGTGTTTTATTCATTGAGTGTTGAATTACATGCACGAGTGTGGGCAAGTGATATAATGTGGAGACGCATGTGTTTTCAAAACTCCGTAGAAGCTCATAGTAAAGTCACCACAACTTTAGGCATGACTTGGACTAGACTATGATTAATTTCGTGTGACTGACTGTGATTTCATGACATATTTGACTTGATTTTAATATAAAAACTTGAAAATTAATAAACTGGCACTGGCAGAATGCACAACGTGCGATGCCAATAGCTAAGAAAAAATTAATAATGCCAACACCCTACTAGCATTGACGTCTGCTTCTTCTAGAGTGCACTATTACTATTACGTTACTTACTCTATGCTATTACTTCGTGTTCGTTCAGGACATCCAGCTGAGAAAATCAATGCATAATATGACAAAAAGAAAAAAAAAATACAAAGTTTTTCGGTCGCTGTCAAGTCTTTTCTATTTCTATTACTAATAAAAAAAAAGTTTTGTTCCATGACTTTCAAAATTTGTGATACTTACTTAGATAAAATCAGCTGTTCCAAAATGTTTACTTACTTTCTCGCGACAAAATATATGGAAAAGCTGATTTAATTTTCACGATGTCATATTATAAGTGGTTCATACTATCATAATAAAATTATGGGTAGGTACAACGAGGCCACAAATAAAAGACTGTTATTTTATTAGTACATTATGATACGAGTGTGCTATGTTGGTAATTACACTAGAGGCGGTATTATGCGCGCGAGCCGCAGGCGAGCGCGATAAGGAAGCCGAGAGCGTAATGACTAATAGCACAAGAGTTCCATACGACTATTTTCGTCACACTTGCGAGGAAAAAACTATTATTTTTTGATAATAATCAACCACACATTGAAAACGTCAACAAACATTTGCGGAAAATGGCGCCCAAACCAGTAATGCGCGCGCAGGTTGACATTTACTTCAGCGGCATAAGAACTCTTTGTTGGTATTACAAAAAAACTGTATTACCCGGCTATATTAAGAGTGCTTCGTATACGTACGTCTAATTGCAGTCACGTACAAACTTGACTTTACCGGGTTATACCTATTATAGTACAAGTGCCGTAATGTAAAGTAAAAATCACGCGTGTGTAATAGCTTGGATTATGAGCCTAAAACCGATGCAATAAGATCCACTTTACGAGCAAGTGTGATGAAAAATACTGTTATTTTATAATTATATACCTACCTACTTATCTAAACTGTAAGGCAAAAACCTGGCAACGACAATTGAAAAATTCTAATCAGGTTAACGAAAATCCAGTGCAATGTGCAATAAGTACCTATATTATTATTATAAAATTTATTAAGTTTTTTTTTATACAATCAAATGACTAGACGAGCAAGGCGTTCGCCTGGTGGTAAGCGTCCAACCTGCCACTAACAGTAGCAGTGCCAGAATTGTGATCCTGCGACCACAATCCTGCGCTGCAATGCACTGCGCTCGTCACTGAGATATTCGATGTCAAATCTCTTCACACCCAGTAATTTCTCAGGTAACATTGCTCTTCAAACCGGAACACAGTAATGCTTACACTACTGCGTGGCGCTTGAATAACTGGCATAGGGTTGGTACTTCCCCAGGCGGACTCTGCAGTAGAGTCCTACCACTACAAAAGTATTACAGTACAGAAGTATTCTTATATAATTATGCATTTATAGTGATATTTTGTAAAAAAGGTCGCGTATCTTGGTACCTACCAAGGGCGGATCCAGCTTTTTTTTATTTTTTATTTTTAATATGCTTATAGGCTTGCGTTTGACTGCCATCTCGTCAGATGATAAACGAAGATGCAGTCTACGATGGAGCACGCTTGCTTAAGAAACCGATTCACTCGCGACTTGAAGACACCCAGATTATAATTATCGGGAAACACCCACTCGGGCAGCACATTCCACTGTTTAGCAGTTCGAATAAAGAAAGTGGAATCAAACCGTTTCGTACGAGTTTTTGGTATATTAGCCATAAAACGGTGTCGCTTTTTCGAAGCCTTGGCCGTCCGATAGAATAATGGGTAGGGGGGATCATAAGATCATCAAATCCGAAGCACACTCTCGGAAATGTATCCGATAAAATACCGATAGGCTATATAGCTACTTTTCGACGATGATCGAGGCTTTGTAGATTGGTTCGGACCAACTAGACTAGACAGTCGTTGCCAATGATTCTCCTGGCACGTTTCTCGAGTTTTTAATTAGATGTCTTGCAGCGATAATTATGATAGGAACTGCAAGTATACCTATTGTCTTGTTATATAATATGTAACTTTTTTGTTATTAAGAATCTTTTTAAAAAATAACGTGGACTAGACTGACCACTGAAAAACTATTCCGACCGATCAAAAAGATTTTTGAGCCCTCCCATAATTATTTTAATAAAGTAAGTATTATAATATTATCTTTGATTTTAACTTACTTTCAATCAGTTTTTATACAGTCCGCCAAATTGACGGATATTTTAAAAAAATATATTTAACGCCCAGTCCTTCACGCCATAATCCTCAGCTCTGAAAACTTCATGCAATTCAAAAGACACAGACCATTAAGAGTGGACCACACTGTTCCGGTCCGGCACCTGATAGGCGCCGGACCGACCGTAACACACTGCACACAATTAACTGGTGCAAGCGAGACGGGCGTCACGAAAAATTTCTTACGATGTGTGGGACAAGTACAAAATGTATGCACGGAGCGCCTTCGGGCGCGACCGTCCGGTTTTACTATCGGGTTTTTCTTATCGTATGCGGCCGCTTTAAGTATAGGACAGGCACACGAACAAACAGATAATCGGGGAAGGGTCAGTAATACAGTTGGACATTTCAGGTACAAGACTCAAAAAGTTGTAAGTACATATATCGACGCTATTTGTCTAGTAAATAAACTCTACTTACATACCTTGATAAGTAATTTTCTTTAAGATACTGTCTATTATCAGAAATTGTATGTAAATGTATACCTAGCTAGTAATTTTTTTATCAGCCGCCTATCAATTATCAAGTTCAAAGTACATAACAAGATGTTGCAAAACATAGGAGTCAAGCATCGCGGCATTCCACTCAGTCGTCAGTTCACCGCCAAATCGCGCGAAGCCATGTCACGATTCGCGCGAAAACTCATTTTACGCGAAATTAAAAACGTTAAATTGCACAGGAATGTGTCAGGCGCGGCAGTGGGAAAAAGTGATGATTTTCTCATCAAATCGACGCTGCCAGATTTTCCGGAACCGAATACAAGGTTTATAGACCGTATGTGGAAGAACCTTGACGGATATAGGAACCATGTTGCTCTAGTAAGTTTTAAACTAGTTATCAGTAACTTGTTTCAAAGTTGTGGAGTGAGGAGAAATGTTGATCAAATGTAAACACATTTGAATAACAACAAAGTAACATTTAAATGTATTGCTTCGGATATTTTTATTTAGGTTATTTATTTATTTATTGAGAATAAAAACGAATCTAGGTCCAATTATATTTACCTCACGAAATAATTATTAAATTTATAATTTACTAAGATGTCAAGATTACAACATTATTAAATAGAAAATACATGCAGATTTTTTTTTTAAATAGAACACAAAAAAAAAACGAAAACAAAACAAAAAAAAACAAAACAAAATACAAAAAAAAAATGCACATAAAAAACAAAACAAACTAATACAAAATTGGTTAAAATGCACATAATTGGGAAAATAAAAACAATAGTATTCAAAATCTTCTTTAAATTGGAAATTGAAATTATGGAAATTCCTTTAGTAATTTTAATGCTAATCAAAAAAGGCTTTTAAGTTATTTCTTTGCATCATAACTAATTGCCGTTTATATTACGACATTAATTGACTAAGTTATAATACCTAGGGGTTTTACCAAGCAAGTCGTTATATTTCTCAGCTTAACAACAAAGTGTAAAGTACTTACTTAACACTAGGTACCTACATGTTAAAGTTTATGACTAAAACTAAGTTATTGTGTACTTTATGTCTACAAGGGTGTTGGAATTCACACCTACATATAATGTTGCTGGGTGGAAATAGCTAGAGTTCACGATACCCAGTTGTCTACAATAGGATTAAGTATATTAATATTAATATACTTAGTATATTAATAGTAAGTAATTTAAATAGTACTAAGTTCTCTTTAAATCACAGTATTTTGTAATCGGTCACAGTCTCCCGCGATACTGGCTATAGCCCTACTGCGGGGACTATTAGCAAACTGTTATGTTACATTATATTTTAAGGTAAATAAAGATATTTGTATTTATTTGTATTTGTATAACACGCTTTTTAACCGACTTCAAAAAAGGAGGTTCTCAATTACAATACACACCACACATCACATCATTCATTCATCATTATGAAATTTTCATATTTTCTATTGATATTGATTTAAAAACCAAACTACTGTAGCGATTTCGATAAAATGTATATGGGACCACCTATAATTTTTATTTCTTCTTAATCCTCCGAAGAGGACTTGGCTGTATATATTATTACCTACGAAACAAAATAATAATCATCAAAATCTATTCATAATTGGCGGAGTAATCGCACAACATACATACAAAAAAAAAACATACAGTCGAATTGTGAACTTCCTTTTTTGAAGTCGGTTGAAAATGAACTAATAGTACATTATGATACAAGTGTGCTATGTTGGTCATTACACTTGAGGCGGTATTATGCGCGCGAGCCGCAGGCGAGCGCGATAAGGAAGCCGAGAGTGTATTGAAACATAGCACAAGAGTTTCATACGACTGTTTTCATCACACTTGCGAGGAAAAAACATACTTTTTTTGATCACACAGCGAAAACGTCAACAAACATTTGCGGAAAATGGCGCCCAAACTAGCAATGCGCGCGCAGGTTGACATTTACTTCAGCGGCATAAGAACTCTTTGTTGGTAATACAAAAAACTGTAAGTATTACCCGGCTATATTAAGAGTGCTTCGTATACATACGTCTAATTGCAGTCACGTACAAACTTGACTTTACCGGGTTATACCTATTATAACACAAGTGCCTTAATGTAAAGTAAAAAGCACGCGTGCGTAATAGCTTGGATTATGAGCCTAAAACCGATGCAATAAGATCCCCTTTACGAGCAAGTGTGATGAAATAGTACATTATGATACGAGTGTGCTATGTTGGTCATTACACTAGAGGCGGTATTATGCGCGCGAGCCACAGGCGAGCGCGATAAGGAAGCCGAGAGCGTAATGACTAATAGCACAAGAGTTCCATACGACTGTTTTCGTCACACTTGCGATGAAAAACATTTTTTTTTGATAATAATCAACCACACAGCGAAAACATCAACAAACATTTGCGGAAAATGGCGCCCAAACCAGCAATGCGCGCGCAGGTTGACATTTACTTCTGCGGCATAAGAACTCTTTGTTGGTATTACAAAAAAACTGTAAGTATTACCCGGCTATATTAAGAGTCCTTCGTATACATACGTCTAATTGCAGTCACGTACAAACTTGACTTTACCGGGTTATACCTATTATAGTACAAGTGCCGTAATGTAAAGTAAAAAGCACGCGTGTGTAATAGCTTGGATTATGAGCCTAAAACCGATCCAATAAGATCCACTTTACGAGCAAGTGTGATGAAAAGTAAATTATAAAACATGTTTATTAGTAATGCCTATCGTATGAGCCGATCAAAAGGGGACTCTTAGGGTTGGTGGGTTGTCAGAATAAAAAATCTAATCTCTCATTTATTTATTATTATTATTTATTTATTTATTTCCCAGGAAGACAGCGCGGTGCGACCTTATTTTTTTTTCTTAGTTTTTGGCATCGCACGTTGTGCATTCTGCCAGTGTCAAGTTTATGAATTTTCAAGTTTCTTTTGTTAAAATCAAGTCAAATATTTCAATAAATCACAGTCAGTCACACGAAACCAGTCATAGTCGAGTCCAAGTCATACCCTAGTAAAGTTGTGGCGACTTTACTATGAGCTTCCACGGAGTTTTGAAAACAACACGAAAAGACGTTTCACCACATTATATCACTTGCCCACACTCGTGCATGTAATTCAACACTCAATGAATAAAACACCACCATTTTTCGCGAAAAAACACAAGTTTAAGAAAATAATAGAATGCAACGACATGATTTTTCCGTGTTCCCGCCAAAAACCCGGTGCGACCTTGATAATTATTATAGTTGAAAGAAAAATACTACCATCACAGCAGACCCTGCACGCACGCCCTGCAGCTCATAAGGCAGACATACTACCAACTGACAGTCAATCAATGTCAAAATAAAACAAACTTTCCTTTAAGAAGAAAAACTGTATTTGTATTGAGTAAATAACATAAATCTGCCGCTCTGCATGACGTTGCCTCACCCTCACAGAGTAATTATAAAGTACAAATGTGTAAATAAGGCCTGCATGTATAGTCTTTATAATACTGCAATAAAGTAGGTATTGAAAGAAAATACAATACACAAACTTAATTATTTCAAACTGTGTAGTTAAAAAAACGCTGAACGTGACGATAAAATGTAGAGTTCACAAGCAATTAACGTATTAATTAGGTTTTTTATTGAGTGACGTGACGAGCGAGACGTTCACCTGGTGGTAAGCGTAACCACAATAGGGTAGATGACTGATGTTTATATCGTTGATACTAATAGCTTTGATGAAGAATTTAAGTTAATATAGTATGTTTATTGAAAAAATAATTTAAATCGGTTAATAATGCTCTGATATATGGGCGTTTAATGTTTTTGTTAGAGACAACTCTGTCCCTTTCCCACAAAACAAAAAATGACGTCACTGCTAACTTGTCAGAATATAATTTATATGGCGTACAGAGAAGTGACGTCACGATTTGCTGTTTCTTCTCTCTGTCTAGCATGATATTAAAATGCTTATAAGTTGCTTATTTTTGATCAGACTTTCATTTTGTTTTCATTAATCAGCTATATTTATGGGCCACATTTTAATAGGACAATAAAAAAACCAGTCATCTAGCCTATTGCGAACTTGCGAACAAAATCCTGCGCTGCACTGCACTGTTGTCGCGCTGAGATATCAGATGTGAAAACTCTTCATGCCCGCAGTAATTTCCGCTGGTGATATTGTTCTTGTAGCCGAAGTTGTGTATTACTGCTTGGCGTTTGAATAACTGGCAAAAGTGTGGTAGTGATGTGGTACTTCCCCAGGTGGACTCTGCGCAATGGAGTCCTACCACTCCTACAAAAACAATTTAAAGAAATTACCTATTCAACATTACTTGTTCATTTTTGTAATAGAATAATTATCCTTAACCTTTTTTTCGCTTCTACGGCCATATCTTGTGTAAATGAGTATGATTTAGAAGTTTCGACAATCACAATGGTGGACTTTGAAACGTAAACGCATTTCCACTTAAGGAATTAACCGCATTATCATATATATCAATGTAATGAGAGTACACCTTCAATGATAAGATTAGTGTACCTACTTACCTACACGGGTTTAAATTTATATGCATCGGTATGATAAAATGAATTCTCTGCGCCATGAAGTGTCTACAAAATCTTGAAACTCAATTTATGCTTACGAATCGGACCAATAGAACACATCCCATGACATAATATTATTTTTCATCACACTTGCTCGTAAAGTGGATCTTATTGCATCGGTTTTGGGCTCATAATCCAAGCTATTACGCACGCGTGCTTTTTACTTTACATTACGGCACATGGTGCTATAATAGGTATACCCGGTAAAGTCAAGTTTGTACGTGACTGCAATTAGACGTACGTATACGAAGCACTCTTAATATAGCCGGGTAATACTTACAGTTTTTTTGTAATACCAACAAAGAGTTCTTATGCCGCTGAAGTAAATGTTAACCTGCGCGCGCATTACTGATTAGGGCGCCATTTTCCGCAAATGTTTGTTGACGTTTTCGCTGTGTGGTTGATTATTACCAAAAAAAATAGTTTTTTCCTCGCAAGTGTGACGAAAACAGTCGTATGAAACTCTTGTGCTATGTTTTAATACACTCTCGGCTTCCTTATCGCGCTCGGCCTGCGGCTCGCGCGCATAATACCGCCTCTAGTGTAAATACCAACATAGCATACTTGTATCATAATGTACTATACATAGATAACATACCGAGATAATAAAAAGAGAAGCTCTTAATTTTATGGTTAAACTTCACTATCCGTGTTCTTGTACGTCATAGTTGATTTTCTCAGGAATTATAACATCTATCCTGCAGCGCGAGTACCGTTCTATGTCGCTAAATTTGACGTGTCGGTATAGCAGATATACTTAGACGAATTTGAGTTTTTTTTATTTTTTTTAGATTTTTATTGAATTATACCGTTTTAAATGTCAAATATAACGATAGTCAAGAACGGTATACTCACGCTGCTAAGCCAATACACCGACATTTTTGAGGCGTACTATGTGTGGGAATATTAATTTTTAAGCGTACCTATATACTCTAAACGCTAAGTTCGGTTTTGGATAAGACAAAAATTACAAATCACACTACTAGAATATACATTTTATTTTTCTGCAATTTTTTTTTTTTGCATAATAAAGAGTTTCTATCTATCTGTCTTCTACTAAATCATAATACCTATAATTATTTTAAAAACAACCCAATAAAACGACTTTGTTATGTATTTCTGAAATAAGTGTAGATTAACCACAAAATAAATCCCGGCACTTAATTGCCTAGTTAATTATGTTGAGACAAGTAACATGTGCAGTTTAAAATAAAAATAAACATACCTAACCTTAGTAGGAAGTGGTGAGGTCAGACGGTGTGTTTGTGAGGTCGAATTGTGGAAATTGACCTCAGAACTAGATAATTTGCGAAACACGAGGCCTTAATGGGTAATGACAAGGTTTCTTATTTCTAAAACAATTTTAGCTTTGTGGGATGCTGGTAATGCAAAGTTATTTAAAAGTAAAATTTTGACATGTATCTAATTCATTTATTAATTAGATGCTACTTTAAAAAAAAAACTTATTTACATTTATGTACATTGTACCTGGATCTGGGTATGTCCTAAAACTGCACCCAGAACCGCCGGAGGACGGGCAGCAGCGTCCTCTTAGTTAACGGTGGTGAGCATTCTGCGATCCTCAAGCCGCCTTCCAAGCGTGGGGATTATGGTAACCCCTCCCTATTAACGGGGAGGCCTTCGTCCAGCAGTGGACGTCTTCCGGCTGTTGATTTGATATACATTGATCCCCAAGCCGCCTGCCAAGCGTAGGGATTATGGCAACACATATCTCTATAAAGGGGGAGGCCTTCGTCCAGCAGTGGACGTTTAATGGCAGACGACGACATTGGGGTAAAAAATATATTTAAAACAACTTAAGATAAAATTAAGAACTATATACAAAACAAAATTATTAACAAAACAAACCCTAAAATACAATATATACAAAACCTAAAATAAAAGCCCCGTGGTCGATGGAAAAGTGGCCAGAATGCTGGCGGCATTGCCACGTTGGATGGCTATGCTGAGTTTTTGGCCAAAATATACGCCAGCATTCCGGTCACCTGGCACATGGACCAAACGTTTGGCCAGTTTTTTTTAAATTAATTAAATAAATTAGCTCGCTGATAGGACGACATTGTCAATGCGACATGGCAGGGGAGTAGTGAACGATTGGTAAATGACCGGAAAACAAGTCTGATCGCAGCCGAAGAATAGACCTATACTACGTATGCCGAATATACTATTATTTATCCTATCTTTTTTATTTATTTATTATTTATTATTTGTCCTGCGATGTCCTGCGATTTATTCTGTGCCTATACTCAGCAGTGGGTGGAAATCAGTTGTAGGTGATAATGGTGATAATTATTAACACGCTTCTATGTTATTTACCGATTTCAAGAAGCTGTTCCTAGGTTTAATTTGACTGCATCAGAAAATGGAATGAGCCGCCGGTGTCATTGTTTACTGAGAGATTTAATCTACGGGTTTTAAGGGTTAGAGAGTATAGGTATCTTTTAAGTCTTCATCTTCGACTACATCGCCGCTTACCAACAGGCGATTTGGTGGTCCACCGCGAAATGATTACACGTGTTAAATAAAAAGAAATTGGTTGACGACGCGGGGTCTACCCTGCCGCATCGGACTGGTTGTAGCTTAGTATGCGTAAACAGCCTCTCTATATAAAAACATAACCATATAATTATATTTCCTTAAAAGCTATACACTATCAGCCAGAAGACGTTTACTGCTGGATGAAGGCCTCTCCCTTAATAGGGAGGGGTTGCCATAATCCACACGCTTGGCAGGCGGCATGGGGATCGCAGAATGCTCACCACCGTTAACAGAGAGGACGCTGCTGCTCGTCCTCCGGTGGTTCTGGATGCAGTTTTAGGACATACCCGGGTCTAACCCTAAGGTGTATCCAAGCTATAGTGCAAGTTAGTTGCCCTATATCGAATCAATACCTAAGAAATAAGTGAATTTTGATACTTGCAGGAAAGTGCGGAAACCAACAAAACCTACACATACCTCCAACTGCAAAGAAACACCGCAGCATTTGCCACATCCCTGCTGAAGATACTAGGGTTGAAACCCGGAGATGTCGTGGCTGCCATGTTGCCCAATTGCCCTGAATTCCCGGTGGTGGCTTTTGGAACCATTCAAGCGGGATGCGTCCTGACTACGGTGAACCCTATTTACAAAGAATGTAAGGCTTATTATTCTAATGTGTTTTACGGTATATTTTAGTTTAAAATAGAGGAAATTTTGTGACTTATTCGTGGCTATGCTGCCCAAGTGCCCTGAATTTTCGGTGTTGGATTTATGGATTTAAGAACTAAGTTTTCCTGTCTTGACGAATAAAAAATCTTTTTACGAAGTCTGTACGGTCGTTGATGGCTGCTCGTCCGATGAAAAGGCTATCAATGCCGGTGTTCCTCAGGGGTCGGTGCAAATAAACATAAAAAATTTATACATTGTAAATTAAGAAAATTGCATTGTAAATTTCGTCGGTTTTAGTCCTCGTAGCCGATATTGTGTAGTTATCAAAATCGTATTTAGATGAAACCCAAAAAAAACAATCAGTGGTTCAATCCTTCTAGAAATATTCATGCTAGATTCCAGAATACGACTTTGAACCTTATTTACATTTTTTTAAATTTAATTGCGATGAGTTTTTGTTACTTTGTAAAAGAAAATTCTGGATAGGACCTATATAGGAAAATTCTTTTATAGTTTTTTCACCAAGCTACGGAAATTGTTATCATGGCCACCACGTAGTTTATCGAACTTTATTATTTACAACCTATTATTGTATCAATCTAAGAGGTGCAGCGATAAAACCACGTAGTAAAATTTAGTGAAATTGCTATAATTTTAGGTATGTATTCGTAGAATCGACCTGGTGTTCGACCTGGGCATGTCCTTAAACTGCAACCAGACCCACCGGAGGACGGGCAGCAGCGTCCTCTTGGTTAACGGTGGTGACCTTCTGCGATCCCCAAGCCGCCTGCCAAGCGTGGGGATTATGGCAACTCCCCTCTATAAAGGGGGAGGCGTTCGTCCAGCAGTGGACTTTTTATGGCTGACGACGACGAATACGTAGAATAACACACATGCAACATGGCATTTGACATTTTGGCCTAGTTCATACAGGGGGCTATGGGAAATTTGTACCACTAGGCCTCCTACGTATGGGAAATGTCCTAAGCATTTAGTGAAACCACTTATAGTAGAGCGATGCTTTCGCCGCTTTTTTGTGGGCTTCATACCTCCCTTTTTTATCTGGATCGGTTGTAGTTCCAGTCGGTTACGAAGTTAAGATTATAAGTACTTTTGTATTTATTATACAAGAATATTTTTATAGTTAACTACCCGACATGCTCACTTGACCGCTGGGTAAAAAGCTAGGTGAATTTTGGAGCGGGCTGAATTTCTTCCGTACGCGGACGAAGTCGCGGGGAACCTCTAGTAAGTATATAAAAAACAAACCTATATCCTGGTATATCTGTCCTCTAAGACCCCCTAGGCTTTTTTGGAAGGTGGATTACGATAAACATGTTTATCTTTATTTTGCACCACTAAACTGATAAAGTGTCAAAATCTTATCGGTTAGCCTTCTAAATTATAGCCTGTACTAGGATTATCTACGGAACGTGTAAAATTAGCTTTATACTCATACTTACGTGATCTTAAGGGTCATGATTAAACGAGGGATTTTTATTAGGCAGGAGTAAAAACTGGCTACGGTCGAGCACCTTGCCTAAAAGCTACTGATTCACTTGAGTTACGACTTGAAGATACCCAGATTTTACCTATCTATCGGCGCCCGATCCGACCACTCCAAGCAACAGGAAGTATTCCGTTTTTGGTATAGGCGCCGGTTACCAGAGGCACACAAACACGCACCGACCTCGCCGGCGAGGTCGAGGACTCCCCAGATCTGTCAGAAGATCGGTTAGATTCTCTCCAAATAGTCAACCAGATCAACCTACTAGGGTCCCAGGGCATACCCCTTCTGGGGTGCCAGGGCAAGTCTGACCCCACTCCCGGCGACGGCCAAGCCGAGGTTCGTACCGTCTGAGGTGTCCTTGAGCTAGTCGCCTTTAACCTAAACTAGGCCGAGCGCCATTTGCGCTTGCCTAAAGTCCGGTGACGCTATAGAGGCCATCTGAGGCCAACAGCATCAGTCATTCATAAAAAAAACTATCTATCGGCAAAGACACATATTAAGGGGGAGGCCTTCGTCTTCTGGATGATGGGATGGGATCAGCAAAGACCTACTTGGGAAGTGCACTCTAGCAGCATTCAGTATTAGCAGCCATTATAGTTAGCACAATGAAATTGGGATTATTAAAACTATATATTATATATATAATATATGACGGACGGAGGAGGAGGGGTGAGGAGTCCTTTCGCCATCATCATCAGCACTCATCGTTGATCCTCTTAGCAGTGGGCGTCGTCGGTGGGTAGTGTCGGATGAGAATAAAACAAGCTCGTACAATCAATCTTCAAATTATAATCTTCACAGGCACAGTACAGTAATCAGGTAGGCACAAATAAGTTGTAGGTAGGTACGTATCACAGAACGCGCGATGGTTCAGTGTCCACCGCACGCGCCGCTCGCCAATGGGAAAGTGAAGTCACCGATCGACGGCGCGCACGTCACCGACTCCATCGAGTGCCACCAGGTGGCGCTGGCGTCTCGGATACGACTCGATTGCGACACGGTCATCCTGCTTGCACACGTCCTCGTGTGATGGTTACCCTGCGAACAAATAGTCTACGACAGAAATTTGTTCCACTCGGTCACTCTTGACCAAACTAGATTCATTTACCCGATGAATAACGAACGAACTCTACGAACGAAAACGAACTCTACATTTTTATTTCTTAATCAATAATGTGACATTAGAATAACCGAAAATACAAACATCAGTAGCCTGGGCCGTGTACCACAGTCGTTCGAATCAACTTTTCAGACTCTACAAACTCTCTAAACTCTCGAGTAAGACATCTAGAGCCCCGGCTATCCAGCCGACTAGCAATCGCATTGCTCTCACACATCCAGCGAATGGATCAGATCCCTTAAAGATCTCCCGTGTGTCCCCTGGTGACCACACGTAATGGTCTTTACAGACCCCGACCTCGACCAGAGCCAAACGCACACCGCGCTCCCACGGACTACTTGAGTTGCCTCAAGAGATACCGATTTCTACCGGGTTACGACTACGAAATAGCTACTGGCACGGTCGAACACAACTCACTATAGCACCTAGAGTCCCCTTACTCAAGTTTCAATCAGAAATCAAATTTGAACTTCATCGTTAACATCATCTACATCGATTTCGACTGATACGTGACCTGCTGGCATTTTCTGAAGTCAAGACTCGAACCCAAAAATCTCTCATGGCAGTCTACCTTCACTACCGTTTGTCTATCAACGCTACGTTCATCCGCATCATCTTTAGCTCGTCGTAGGTAAACCGTTAATAAAAAAAAAACCAAAGCCTAGACTTGTCATTGGCTGTTACCTACTTACTCATCGAATTTACACAAAGAACTTTAGTTATCGAAAGCTCCGTTGCCTTTGTTTACAGAAAAACCCTGGTTTAAAATCTCGCTACCTCGTCACTTTGCAAATAGTTGTCGAGCAAAACATGCAACAAAATTTCGAGAGAGTGATCGTTAATCACTACACAATAAAATCTGTTCTGTACTGAACACTCGTGTTTGACCAATTACCAGTCATAGCAACAACATTATTAGCACGTTTACCACTAAATTTCAAAGCGAAACTTTCTTTTACCAACGTGCATTCAGCGCCAAAATCATAAGCAAAGCATATCAGTTCACCTTTGTGATGTAACACGCCCGATGGTGGTTGTACGACGCAGACATCAACGCGCCACTCGCTGCGCGTGCCGCCGACGTCAGCCGCCCGCTGCTGCCGCCGCTACCGCCGCCGCTTCCGCCGCTGCCGTCTCTGCCGCCGCCGCTGCTGCCTCTGCCGCCGCCGCTTCTGCCGCCGCCGCTTCTGCCGCCGTCTCTCGTGCACCGGCTTGCCACATTTAAAGCACGCCAATTGGGCTTCGCTGTCGGCTGCTGCGCTGCTTGACTTGATGATGTAGGTGGTGCAAGTCTGCCATTCGAGTCTATGGGATTGCTTCTGCACTCGGTTCGCTTTGTCCGATGGTGATCTAGCGCTTCAAGTGTGAAAATGCGTTCAGTTCCTGCTGCAGTTTGTCTCCCTCGATATAACGTTTGTAGTGAACGCCATTCTTCGAAGTCGCGGGTCAAACTGTGAAATGTGTGCGAGTACTGTTGCTACGGCAATTTCATCCTTCTTCACATCTTTCCAATGATTAGTCAGTGAACTAATCAAACAACTCGCGAACGCGGGTAGTGTTTCGTTTTCAATCAGGTTTTTCGCCGTTCATTTTAATGAGGGTACCCGCCAATGTATCGTCGAAATAAACCGTGGCATGAAAATTATCATAGACTTGTGCCATGTCATTCCTTCGTAGGCGATTTGTGATAGCCACGTCGATGCTTTACCTTTTAGCGCCTTGCTGACCGCCAGAACAAGATGACCGCCGCTTGGAGGATTTTTGGCGAAACACAAATCTGCCGTCGCGCACCATGATCTTGCCTCGGTATCTCTTTTTCAGGATCGAATGTAGGTACTTCTTCACGGTAGGCTGGTTTCGGTGATTGCAGCGCCTCCATCAATGCTCGCGTGTTCTTGTCTTGTTGTTCAAACATGGCTCGCCAGATGTCTATCTTCTTGGTTCTGATCCAACACTGATCCCACTTCTGATGACGGACGGAGGAGGAGGGGTGAGGAGTCCTTTCGCCATCATCATCAGCACTCATCGTTGATCCTCTTAGCAGTGGGCGTCGTCGGTGGGTAGTGTCGGATGAGAATAAAACAAGCTCGTACAATCAATCTTCAAATTATAATCTTCACAGGCACAGTACAGTAATCAGGTAGGCACAAATAAGTTGTAGGTAGGTACGTATCACAGAACGCGCGATGGTTCAGTGTCCACCGCACGCGCCGCTCGCCAATGGGAAAGTGAAGTCACCGCTCGACGGCGCGCACGTCACCGACTCCATCGAGTGCCACCAGGTGGCGCTGGCGTCCCGGATACGACTCGATTGCGACATATATATATATATTATTATAACTCTAAATAAATAAAAGAGTAAAAATAAAAATGGGATCAAACAGTTTAGTTCGAGCTTTTGGAATATCAAGCATGAAATGAGATCCTGGGCCATATACAGGGTTAGTTCTAATCAGTTAGCCAACATTGAAATCGCAAAAAAAAACCCCAAAGGTTTTGATCAAGAACGTTTTGTATGGAACAGCTGATAATTTTTTTGCTATTTCGGTGTTGGTCCGGTTGTTGTTGTTGGTTGGTTGGTGTTGGTTAGTAAAACTTGTTTGTTTTGGTGTACAGGATATGCCCTTAAAATGATGCTAACTGATTAGAACTAACCCGGTATATTGGTAGTGGTCAGTTTTCAAACAGCGCCATCTAGCCCCATACTAAGCAAAGCTATTATTAAAAAAAAAAGTTATAGTAAGTTAGTTAAGTCAAAAGTTATGTTAGTTGCTATGTTACCCAATCGGAAAGTTTTCCGTTCAGATCCACATCCTCCGTCTGTCATCCTGAGTTTGACTGGTGATGGGACTGCCCAGGGAATGTGATGTGGATCCGAACGGAAACCTTTCTGATTGAGTTGTGAATCATGGTAAATCAAAGCACATTCTCGAAAATGTATAGGTATCCTTACTTTTTCATGGTCAGTGTTTCTTCTTACCTCTTAGGCACGGATCACTAAAATAATATATCTAATACTATCGCAGCAGGGAAAATAAGTTATTGAATGGTGAACGATAAAAATTTGGAATGTAGCAAAGTTAAGCCAATGTAAGGCGAGTCCATGAATGTATAATTGGCTCGCTTTGTATAAATTACTTTTTGAAACATAGCTTCTGGTTATTTACATAAATAACGGTAAAGAACTAACAACTGTGAATGTTTGAAAATAACATTTATGGTCTTAATTCAAATTAAGACGGATTTCACATTTAATATATTTAATAAAACATAGGTAAACAATAATGAAAACATAAAGTGCTGTGGAGGGAAGAACTTCCTGACAATATGATATAATTATTCTTCACAAATTTATTTTCTCTATTAAATCTAAGTTTTTTCCAATATAAATTTAAAAACATAAATATTATTTTTAAAAAAAACCTAGAGTGCCGCCGGCAGCGGGCAGGACTTGAGCTGCCGGTGGTTAGGACTGCAGAGTGAGGAACCTCCTGACTATGCGTGCCGTGTCAAGGATCACTGCCTTTTGGATCTGACCTTTGACCCAACCATCTAGCGAGAGCCTCTTGAGATGTTGGTCAAGGCTCTTCGCTATAATCATTATGTTTCTAGCGAATTGTAATTTTTCTTATTATTAATTCCAGTTGAAATCGACCACCAAGTCACCATAACGGAGCCAAAAGTCATCATAACCATACCACAATGCTACGAGACCGTCGTAAAAGGAATAAAAAACAAAAACATCAAGATAATCTTTCTAGACAATCCTAACAATTCAGTACCAAATGGCGTAATCAGATACTCAGAAATAGCTGAGTCAGGGGAGGTCGACTATAGTCTGCTAGATAAGATAGAGAAGAAGCCAGATGACGTAGCGTGTATACCATTTTCTAGCGGTACTACAGGACTGCCTAAAGGCGTGGAGATTAGTTATTTGAATCTGATGTCGGCGATTGAGTGTATGCAGAGTGAGGCGACGTGTTTCCCTGTTTTGACACAAGGTAAGCATCACGGAAAATTAACTCAATGCAACGACACACAACAACACAAAATCACACAAATACAACATATACAATCACCCCGATCAGCCAGAAAACGTCCACTGCTGAACAAAGGCCTCCCGCTTAATAGGGATAGGTGTTGCCATAATCCCCACGCTTGGCAGGCGGCTTGGGGATCGCAGAATGCTCACCACCGTTAACGGAGAGGACGCCGCCCGTCCTCCGGTGGTTTTGGTTGCAGTTTTCGGACATACGTATGTATGTATGTATAAAAAAAGTATTTATTATAAGTATTCTATCAGCTATCTAATTTCCATATTACAAGCTTTGCTTAGTTTGGGGCTAGATGGCGCGTGTGAAAAATGACCACCGATAATTATTTATTTATGTTATTTTTCTTTTAAAATCCTTTCAACTCATAACATCGCAGAAACTCACTACACCATATCTACCTGAATACTTTGGCTAACTCAGAGATCGTAATAGCCTGTTGATGGCTCGTGGTTTTTCCTACAAACACGACTCACCGTTACGGGCAGGGGGCGAGGTAACATTCTATGCTTGCAATTGGCCAATCACTGGGATGACCGGGATGACGCAATCTTGCGTGGCTAGCAGTGGATTTTAAACTACTAATTTTCGCTTGAGGGGAAGTCGGACGATCAGTCAACATGGTTTATAGTCTTTGGGTTAACTAGTCCAAGGCGCTATACCTATTTATTTTTTACAGGAAGCAATCAAGACGTCCTACCATGCTTTCTACCATTCTTCCACATCTACGGTCTGGTAGTGACATTAATTGGTCATCTGAATCTTGGCTGCAAGCTGGTCACAATGTCCAAGTTTTCAGCAAGTCTTTACATGGACATCTTGAAGAAACAGGCAGTCAACTTGCTGTACATTGTCCCTCCTGTAGGTGAGGGATAAAAAGTTTCTTATATACTTTAGTTTATATTTCACTAGGTATAATTCATTACCATTGTAGTGGCTTTCCGTTTCACAGCCACCATTCTATGGCTGCTTTAATAATATAAAAAGTTCAAGGTATAATTTTGGTACATACAAAAACATAGATCATATAGCCTGTTGATGGCTGTGAACATAATTTCTCCTACAAACACGACTCACCATTGCGGGCAGGGGGCTAGGTAATGTTTTATGCTTCCGATTGCTCAATCACTTGGGATGACACAATCTGACTTATGAAGTTCAATGAACTCTGACGTACTCGCAGCGGTTGGCAGCGGGTTTTAAACTACTAATTTTCGTATGAGGGGAAGTCGGACGATCATAAATCCTTAAAAACATTCAGATCACCAGACCCTCACGGTTCAAATGTCTCTACCACAAACGGCACTAGTAAATAGCCTCTATCAAGGCTAGGACGTTCACGCCTTAGAGAAAATCTTTGCATAATGTCAAAGTTGTATCTTTAGTGTTATAACTTAGAATCGAGTATACTTTAGCTTAACGTGCTAGTAAAGTATTATTTATTATCTTTGGCTCAAAGTAACATTTTCAACCGATTTCAAAAAAACCTCCGTTCTCAATTCGACTGTTTGTTTTTTTTTGTTTTGTACGTAAGGCGTTCATTATAAAGTGAGAAAGAGGTAGAAACTCTTTGGAACCGAAAAAAGTAAATACTGTAATATTGATAAAAAATAAAAAAATTAAAAAAATTTGTTTTCAAAAAATGGTAGTCGTTTGTTTGTAGTCTGTTGTAGCGTGTTGTCGAAAATGGAAAAAAATATATATTGTGTGCGGTAATTAAGTACCTGTGCATGAAAAATTTCACTACGGAACGAACTAATCAAGACTTGCAGGACACTTTAGGAGCAAATGCACCACCTTATTCTACAGTTGCTCGTTGGTGTGCCGAATTTAAACGTGGAAGAACATCCACCAAAGATGACCCTCGCCCGGGCCGCCCCATAACGGTAGTGACCGAAGAAATGGTAAAAAAAGTCGAGAACATTGTTTTAGCAGGTCGTCATTTCACGGTACGTTTTATAGCCGATGAAACAAAGATTTCGATCATTCGAGTTTTTAGGTGCTCAGAATGAAATAATGAAAATAATATTCCAAATGTATTACGCTAAAAGGCGACTATATCGAAAAATTAAATAACACTTAATAAAAGTTACCGGATATATAGCTAGTTAAGTGAGAATGAGTATGTTACTCATTCTCACTTTTTATTGAACGCCCCTCGTATGTAACGCGATTACTCCGCCAATTATGAATTGATTTTGATGATTCTTTAAAAAAAAATACAACCGACTTCAACTTCGAATACCTGAATGAAATCTTCATATTTTCTAGTAATTTTGATTTAAAAACCAAACTACTGGACTGATTTCGATAAAATTTATATGGGACCTATGAAGTATTACCTACCAAACAAAAAAATAATCATCAAAATCAGTTTATAATTGGCGGAGTAACCACATAATATACATACAAAAAAATAAACATGCATTCGAATTGAGAACCTCCTTTTTTGAAGTCGGTTGAAAAGCCTCAGATCTCATGTCACCCTCGGCTTCGCCTCGGGAGCCAATATAGGTACATGGAATCTGAGACATTCTTTACTTTTTCTCCCTAATTGGTGTCTAATCTAGTAGTTTTTGCTCTTTGATTTGCAAACTTAAATTTAATTTCTTATAACAATTAATCCAAATCAGCATTGTTTCTGCCAGCGCATAATTGCTACAATTATAATAATCAAGTTATTAAACATATAATTTTAATAATAATATTTTTTGTCTTATTGTTCAAGAGTATTCTTTTGAGTGTAGGTACCAAATTGACCAATAAAATATTAAGTAATTTTTGTGTTTTTAACTAAATTATGTTATGTTAAACATTTTCTACCTGGTTTTTAGGCAAATTGAAACGTCACAAACGTCTTGTATTTAACTTTTACGCAACACAAAAATAAAGGGCAAAATAATTTCTAACTTCATTTACCTCTAAGCGTTGTTTTTAAATAGGGCCATAGTGTTTGGAATACATAGACGGTTTATATCACAAACAGTATGGGTGTCTTTTTACTTACGAGTAGCAGAATAGGTTCCTTCTAGGAAGTATGCTCCTTCTTATAGACCTTATACGTTTGCTTACACCAGGGAGGGTGTGGCCAAAAGCAAGCCGATAAAACAAAATAAGTACCTAATTGGGATACATATATTTGTTGCATCAATTTGAAACAATGCAGTTAATAATTAATTGTTTTGTCTAATGTCAATATATTTTTATTTTTTTATAAATCGTATTAATTGACATCCCGTTGTGGGTTTGCGGGGTTAGTCCGCAGACAGATTAGCGTTTGTCGAGCGTTTGCGTATTTCTACGTTTGACAAGCGCTAACGCAGAATTCACACGTTCAGGGGAACATGAACGCTTATTCCGGGACCGAATACGCTCAGCTGCCGATGCTGCGCGACTGTGAATTTTGTCGCCTCGCAATAAGGTTCGCGGTCGCACAGTGTCGGCAGCTAAACCTGTTCGGTCCCGCTATAAGAGGTTCACGGTACGGCCCCAGCTCTATTAAACAGATATGAAAACTAAATTTCCTTCATGAGATTTGCAATGTTTATGATAGGTAGATACAGCATACAGTTTTTAGACTTAGGTAAGTATCCCCTTATCCTCTTATGGTTTGCAAGTTGAAGTGGCAATGGGCAGGCCCCATCGCTCGAAGAACTGACTACCGATTCTTGAGTGGCGACCGCGAACCGGAAGACGCAGCGTAGGAAGGCCTTCCACTAGGTGGACCGACGACATTGTATAAGACGCGGGCAACCGGTGGATGCATATGGCAGGTTGTGGCGTACAGTGTGGCGGTCTAAGGGGGAGGCCTTCGTTCAGCAGTGGACGTCTCTGGGCTTATGATGATGATGATGATAATATATATTTTTGTTTTTATTTATTATTGAGATAAAAACGATAGAATCACATTACATTACATTTAACTCACACAATAATACAGAAAAAAGTTCATAAACAACAATTGCATAAAAATAAGTGTCAACTTTTTATTTTTTTACAAATAATATAAACGTCAAATAAAAAAAATTAAACAATAAATACTATTTTCTAAATGTCAAATAAAAAAAACATAGACTCATATACATCAAGGTACATTATACATGAAGGTAGGTAGGTACTCCGTTGGTATTAAGAAACAAAAGCAAAAATAAAAAAAGTTTAATCGTTTTATAAACGACATTGTAAAAGTCGCACCGGTGGATGCACATGGCAGGTTGTCGTACAGTGTGGCGGTCTAAGGGGGAGGCCTTCGTTCAGCAGTGGACGTCTCCGGGCTGGTGATGATCGCCTTATCCCCATAGATTATATTTCATAAATAAAACTGCGAGCACGACTCGTAGTCGTGATGAATGGTCTCAAGAATCAATAGATTATTCAAATAAGATTTAACCCCACTCCTTACCTACACTTTTTTTTTAAAATTCTAGCTATTCTTCTGGGCAAGCATCCGGACATCAAAGCGGAACATTACAAAAATGTGAGGCACATTTGCTGCGGAGCCGCTCCACTAGCCGCCTCTGACGTTCACGCCATACTCGACAAAAGCAAGGTGAAATTTACGTTATAGCTCTACATACTTAATACACATACTGCACACATACACATGCCATTTGAGCACTAGTATTTAATTTATTTATTCCTTTGAATGTATGTATGGGACCTGGGTATGTCCTTAAACTGTAACCAGACCCACCGGAGGACGGGCAGCAGCGTTCTCTTGGTTAACGGTGGTGAGCATTCTGCGATCCCCAAGCCGCCTGCCAAGCGTGGGGATTATGGCAACACCCCTCTATTGGGAGGCCTTCGTCCAGCAGTGGACGTCTTATAGCTGACGACGATGTATGTTTCTTTAGTGTGAGCGATAAAGAGTTAATCTATCTATCTATCTATCTATAATAAGGCTTAAAACATCACGCATAATTGGCCGAGCGAGCGAATTGAGCGAACTCTGCTACGACTGGCAAAATGTGTTTTGTTCGGTTCCCTTTTTGTTCGGCGCCCTTTACCGGCAAAATATAATAAATATTTGGCAGGAAAATGGTTCTGCAGCTAAAGGCAGACATTCCCCATAAGCAATGCCCACAATAGGCTAGATGACTGGTTTTTTTTTATTGTCATATTAAAGTGTGGCCCATTAATATAGCTGATTAATGAAAAGAAAATGAAAATCTGATCAAAAATAAGCAACTTATAGGCATTTTAAATCATGCTAGACAGAGAGGCGAAACAGCAAATCGTGACGTCACTCCTCTGTACGCCATATAAATTCTATTCTGACAAGTAACCCAGGTAGCAAACTGATGACTATGACGGATATATGACGTCTTTTTAAGGTCATTTTAAGGTCGGTACGATTTTCGTCGTTACGTACGTCATTATGACGTCATAATTAAATCATTTTTAGGACGTCTAAAACTCGTCGTATAATGTACGTCATTATGACGTCATTATTAAGTCATTTTTATGACGTCCTTACTCGTCGTATGAAGTACGTAATTATGACGTCATATTTAGTCATTTTTAGAACGTCTAAAACTCGTCATATAATGTACGTCATTATGACGTCATAATTAAATCATTTTTAGGACGTCTCAAACTCGTCGTATAATGTACGTCGTTATGTCGTCATAATTAAGTAATTTTTAGGACGTCCTTACTCGTCGTATGAAGTTCGTTATTATGACGTCATATCTAGTCATTTTTAGGACGTCTACAACTCGTCATATAATGTACGTCATTATGACGTCATAATTAAATCATTTTTAGGACGTCTCAAACTCGTCGTATAATGTACGTCATTATGACGTCATAACTAAGTCATTTTTACGACGTCCATACTCGTCGTATGATGTACGTTATTATGACGTCATATTTAGTCATTTTTAGGACGTCTAAAACTGGTCATATAATGTACGTCATTATGACGTCATAATTAAATCATTTTTAAGACGTCTTAAACTCGTCGTATAATGTACGTCATTATGTCGTCATTATTAAGTCATTTTTAGGACGTCCTTACTCGTCATATGGTGTACGTCATTATGACGTCATATTTAGTCATTTTTAGGACGTCATATAGTCGTCCTAGTATGTATGTTATTATGACGTCATAATTAAATCATTAAAAACTATGATCTTTACTCGTTGTGTGATCTAAGTAATTGTGACGTCATATTTAGTAATTTTTAGTACGTCTTAGACTCGTCATACAATGTACGTTATTATGACGTCATAATTCATTCATTTTTACGACGTCTTATACTCGTCCTAGGACGTCCGTCATTATGACGTCATAATTAAATAATTTTTAAGACGTCCTAAACTCGTCGTGTGATCTACGTTATTATGACGTCATTATAAATTCATTTTTATGACGTCTTATACTCGTCCTAGGATGTACGTTATAATGACATCATATCATAGTCTTACATTCGTCGTGTTATGTAGGTACTTTAGGTACGACTTACCACCAATGGATTTTGGGGGTTGGGAGGCAGTGTGGGGAGGGGTAGACCTTGAAGGGGAACTTGCGGAAGCCCCCCCTCTCTGGGATATGTAACCTAACTTTCCCAGAAGCTTAAATTTGATCGTCATATAAATTGGAGGGGGGAAGGGTGGAAACTTAACACTATATTTGATTTAACTCAAGTCAGGATGCTCTGAGTCGGATCTGTCTGATCATTTTGAATCTAACCAACTCAAATTTGACTACGGGTGGGCTCCCGCCAGAAGCTCTTGCAGTCGCCCCTGAGCTTCTGGCTCCCGCACTTTTTATATACACTCTAAGAGGGAAGGGACCACAAGCCTAGGTGGATTCGGGGTGCTCTAATTCGGATCTGTCACTCATTTCGAACCTAACCAACTGAAGTTGGGGTGCTCTGATTTGGATCTGTCACCCATTTCGACCCTAACCAACTCATGTCGGGGCGCTCTGATTCGGATTTGTCACCCATTTCTACAAATCAAACAACAAACAAACAATTTAAAAAAAGTAATCAATAATAGTTTCACAAAACTTGAGAATTTATTGCAGAAAGCTGCAGTGGCCGAAGGGTGTGTTTTGTGCCGAAGAACAAAAAAAAAAAGACGACAGCTGACGTGATCCCAAAATGGCGTCAATTACGTTTCATATCACAAGTTTACACATATCAGAAATACTTTGTCCGCTTAAGATTGTAAATTGTATCTGTATAAATAAAATAAACTTAAAGAAACCTTTTTTATGTAAATAATGGAGTTTTAGTGTATAAACAACAAACATTTACCAAAACAGTAGCTTATTTTAACTTTTTACGATTTACGACATTTGCTCAGTTTGGTAGAGAGTAAAACGAAACGTTATAGTGGTACAAAACTGTCAATTACGTTACTTACTCTATGACTGTCAAAACCTATGGTGATTTTCCCAATTTTCAAATTGAAATAATTATTTTACAATAAGTATTTGTTTGCGCAACTTGAAACTTTGCAAAAGGCCTTCATATTCATATAATAAGACCTTTCTGTAAACCACCACTGTAATATGAACCACCAACTCGATTGGCGGTGAATCGAAGTTGAGCCGGTAAATTGGCTAATGCCGAGAAAATGTGAGATGAACAGACAAGGAAGCGTCACCTGACTACAAATGGAAAGCAACATGATGGATACTTTATGGGAACGAAATAATTTTGTGTGAAACTGGTTAGTATTTCTTTCATATTTGTTTATGAGCCCAATACGATTGGGCTTGCGATTTTGACACCCACTATATCGAGACTGCTAAGAACCGATAAGTAAATTTGTCCCACTAGGATTTTTCCTGCGTTGGGCATGCTGTGGAACAATCACAACATAGCCACAAACTTCACGATTGCCTAGGGCAATAACTACTTGGCCAAGACGGTCAAATTATTAATCTGCAGTATTTGTAATCCATATTAAAATTTCTATTTTATCATAGGTACATGTCTAACATTGCGTTGTTGGTCATCCAATATTTCACTTCAATTGCAATAGGTATTATAGACTGTTGAATGAACTTATGCTTTAACGGTGAAGGAAACCATTGTAAAGGAAATGTGCATGTTGGAGTCCTTCAAAGACATTTAAAGTCCCTGACTATGCCAGCTTGGAGGATTGTGGCCTAGGCCTGAGGCTCCATACCAATGCCCAGCAATGGGATATGCGAGTGTGGTTGAAGCGAATGGTGTTATGTATTGTGTTTACATTTTTGATACCTATGTAATAAGGGTCTTACAATTTGAACTATGCTATGCTAACAATGTGTAATAAACAACACAACAGTACAATTCGGAATTAAAGCCTTCGTCGGTTAACGTTTTTTAACCGCTTTTAGCGATCACAATGTAGACTCTTGTTTGGTTTCATAGTGAGTTTACTAGGGAAGCATATCCATTTAGTATGACTCCGGTTTGAGCGACCAACTGCTTATAGTGACCTATTTTTGATCATTTGTCCGGTTAGAACAACATGCAGTGTTTTGTTTACAAAACCTACGCTCCGCTACCTCGCCGCTCCGCAAACCGGCTTCTCCCCTCATGCTTATTATACCTCCTAACCTATTAAAAAATATTTTGTCTAATTTTAGAGTCTGTGAAGAGGTCAGGCGTAGGAACAACCGACAAGGAAACTGAAGACAGCATATAAAATTGGTTTAAACATGCATCAGAAATACTTATAAAGTAAAGAAAAGCATAGATAAGTACATCCTTTTTCTTTTGAGTTTTTCGGCACGATTCACAATGTCAAAAAAATTCAATACATATGTAAAGTATTCTTCTGGTTCGTGCCTATGATTGTTATTAAATCCAAAAAAGGTCAAGGCCCAAATCGTACCCAGCGTCCGGCGCAAAAGATTTTAATGCAGGTTTTAGTTTAGTTTAGTATGGTAGTACTTTTGCTGTGCTTTGTTGTATGGTAAGTGCATGTTCACAGTTTGTACTGTAAGTGAACGTTCGCTTCGACGACGCGAACGTACACATGTTCTAGGTTTATGAACATTTTCTACACTCACAATGTGATTTCATGGTTTTTATTATGCGTGCTAAAGAACATAGAGGTATACTCGATCTACTTATTAAATTTTTTAATAAACTTGACTGCCTTCATCTGTATGACATTTTGCGCCGTTCCTGGGTTTTTTCTACGGGATTTGGGTCATGTCCTTTGTATGTTAAAATCGTGAAAAAGTGGCAAATAATTAAAAAATAAATTTTGAGGTTGTAACACATAAAATCGTACAAATGTTTGTAAAGACTGATATAGGTAGGATAATATTTTCTGAATAGTCTATAATGATCTTTGTTTAGTTACCGGCTTATGAATAACCCAAATTGACTAAGTAGATAAAAATACTATCGGATAGAAACGTTAACTTGAAACGACATTCAAAAACATTTAAAACAAACGGTTTCCTGCCTTTTGACCGCAACTTGCATGAGGATAAGCAATGATGCAGCCTAAAATAAAAGCACGTTTGTCTATTGTATGTATAAATGATATTTTACTATATCTGAACTATGTTTTATGTGATCATTTTGCAATGTTATTTTTATCGGTTAATTTAGTTTGCAGTAAAAAAAGTTATAATGATATATTATAAAACTTTAAAATACACATTTTTTTAAATTAATTTTTAAGTATCGGAATCTAACAAATTTTGTAAATGATAATTGAAATTTATTGCAACTTGATTAAGTACTCTAAAATAAATGGACATTATCTAATTGTATATAAATGTTTTTTTTAATTCCATAATAGCTAGCCTACCTTTACAGAGTGTTCGGATAAGCGACGGACCTCTTTAGAGGGTCATTGTACTCATCATTATGAATAACTTTAATTATGGACCAACTATGAATTTACGAAAAAAACAGCTGTTTACATTGTATATTCATAATGATGAGTAGACTATGACCGCTCAAAGTAAGTATGTCCATCCGAATACCCTGTATTGTTAGATCTCAAGACGACTACGTCTATGGAACCACTTTTAGGAACGTCATAGAGACGACATACAACGACGTCCTATTGACGATTAGGGATGACGTATATAAAACGTCTTAAAGACGATGAAAGCAGACGTCATCAATCCGTCTTCTAAAGACGTCGTCAACACGTCATGTATAGACGTCCTGTTGACGATCAGGGATGACGTATATAGAACGTATTTTGGAAACGTCTTAAAGACTATGCAGGCTGACGTCGTCAGTCCGTCTTCTAAAGACGTCCTTAAGACGATCAGGTATGACGTACATAGAACGTATTTTAGAAACGTCTTAAAGACTAAGCAAACAGACGTCGTCAGTCCGTCTTCTAAAGACGTTGTCAGTCAGTCATCTGAAGACGTCCTGTTGACGATCAGAGATGACGTCTTGAGGCTGTGACAAATGTACGTCTTTTTCCGGTATTAAAAGACGTCGTAATATGACGTCAACACGTCGCGAAATGACTAAATTTAGACGTCATTGTGACGTCGATTTGCTACCTGGGAAGGCGTGGCGTAATTTTTTGTTTTGTGGGAAAGGGACAGAATTGGCTCTATCAAAAACTTTAAAGGCTTATATCAGAAAATGAATAACCGATGTAATTATTTTTTCAATAAACATACTATATTTAATTAAATTCTGTATCAAAGCTATCGGTTTCAACGATTTAAACATCAGTCATCTACCCTATTAGCCTAGTAGTACAAATTTCCCATGCTTCTTTGTATGAACTAGGCCAAAATGTCACATGTCTTTAGGCACACACGCACACGTACACACTTTGATGACATCTGAATGTAAAAAAAAAACCGAAAAAAAGTTGCTAGCATTCCCAACAGTAAGAATGTTTAAAAAAAAATTTGGTACTTTATTTACGTCTGGCGTGACAAGTTCAAGACCTAGGAGTTGATTTTGAATCAACAAATCATTTTCAAAACTACAACAGTACAAAAGAAAACTACTTGTAAGTTGACGGGGCGTAGGTCATTACATATTCAAGTTCAAAGTGCAATTGCCGGGTATTATTTTTCAAGGTATTAAAATGTTTAATTACCATCCACGTTGTACATTCATGACATCTTTGGTAAGGTTTATATCACAAAATAATACGCTTTAAAAACTTCTTTTTTAATTTTTTAAATTTCAATTAATTTAAACAATTATTCAATGTCAAACAATTATTCAATGTCAAACAATAAAATTTACTTATAAATAAAAAACTCAATAGGAATTTAGGTACATTAAGATATAAATAATAAATACTTCGAATAGGTACCTGTATGACATCTTCATATTTTCTTTGATTTAAAAACCAAACTACTAAACTGATTTCGATAAAAATGTATATGGGACCCTCTGAAGCATTGCCTACCAAACACCAAACAAAAAACGAATCATCAAAATCAATTCATAATTGTCGGAGTAATCGCGTAACATACATACAAAAATAAACCGTCGAATTGAGAACCTCCTTTTTTGAAGTCGGTTGATAAATGCATTTTCTTGTTTTTCTTGTCAGGATTACGTAGAGTTTGAGAAGCAGAGAGAGTTTGAGAGTTGTTTTTTGGAAAACATCGATCGTGATTGATAATCACAGAGTAATAGAAGGAAGAAACGAAGGAAGGAAGGAGCAGGAGGAAGATTATCAATATCCTCCACGTTGATAATGTTCCTCCTTTTTAAAATCTGTTATCACATAATGTTTTCCTATTCTGACTTAATGATTATGTGCGTTCCAGAAAGAGATCGAGTTCAACCAAGGATTTGGTGCGACTGAAACCACGTCTCTAGCCACGTCTACCTTCAAAAGGACCCAGAACGTGGACTACTCGGCCTGCGGAGTGCCTATGGCTGGAGTCACACTGAAGTTTACTGACCCAGCTACTGGAGAACCAGTGCCTATTGGACAAGTGAGTGGACAGAATTAGGTCCATCAACAGCCGGAACACGTCCACTACGGGACGAAGGCCTCCCCCTTAAAAGGGAGAGGTTACCATAATCCCCAAGCTTGGCAGGCGGCTTGGAGATCGCAGTGTTACCACCGTTAACTAAGAGGACGCTGCTGCCCGTCCTCCGGTGGTTCTGGGTGCAGTTTTAGGACATACCCAGCTCAGGACAGAATTAAGTGGGAGAGCCTTTTCTTAAAGCATGGTCCTGAATAAAACAAGACACACATCGAACATTTCTGGAACCATGGTTCAGCCGCCGACGGCTTGATTGACATCATGTCGGGAGAAGATATTCCGGCTGTGGCCACGTGGTTCAAAAAGTTCACACTATGTGAATGATCAAACCACGCGGTCACGGCCGGAATTTAAACCGTAAGTCTTGGTGTGGCCAGTGCGATAGAATGTGCTATCGCATGGTGATGATGGATGCAGTAGCTTATTACGCTAAATAGTATAATTACGCTACTTAACCTACTTACTTAACAATTAGGCCCATTTTTTCATATCTAAATATAAATAATATCTAAATAAGGAGTGAGAATGAAGCTATTTAAAGCCCAATAAGTAGTTTTGAATAAACAGCTGATATTCCAGTTTATTTATTATTATTTTTGTAAGTATACTTACTCTTTAGAAATTTATTTTAATGACGAGATAATTATGTGTGATGCTCATAGTTTGCTATTTAATTATAAAAAGCTTTTGTAAATCCACCTACCAATCCGGAACGAGGATATTCGCCAAAGAACCAAAGTTAGCGACATAGCTCGCAGGGTTTGCGAGTTGACGTAGGAATGGGGAGGCCACATCGCTCGAAGAACTGGTAACCGATGGAGAAGAAAAGTTCTTGAGTGGCGACCACGAACCGGAAGACGCAGCGTAGGAAGGCCTCCCACTATATATAGGTGGACCGACGACATTGTAAAAGTCGCGGGCAATCGGTGGATGCAAATGGCAAGTTGTTGTACAGTGTGGCGGTCTAAGGGGGAGGCATTCGTTCAGCAGTGGACGTCTCCGGGCTGATGGTGATAATATCATCACCAGCCCGGAGACGTCGAAATGATACGAGTTTTTGGTACGAGGCGAATTTATGTCCATTCCGTTTTAAAGCATGACGCTTACCACCAGGCAAAAGTCTTGCTCGTCTCGTCACATGAACGAAAAACAATAAAAATAACACATACTTGTTTAATGCTGATGAAAACCATGATTACCAATTTTCCTTTTCAGTCAGGAGAACTATGCGTGAAAGCACCTGTAGTCATGAAAGGCTACCACAAAAACCCAGAAGCTACTGCAGAAACTATGACCGAAGATGGATTCTTCAAGACGGGAGATTTAGGATACTTTAAGCCGGGAAGTGGGGTCTTCATTACTGATAGGATAAAGGAGCTTATCAAGGTAAACATTTTTAATTCCTAAATTACGAACGTATATAAATTAGGTACTATATAAACGCTTTAAAAAAAAATACAACCGACTTCAACTTCGAATACCTTGGATGACATCTTCGTATCTTCTAGTAATTTTGATTTAAAACCCAAACTACTAAACCGACTTCGATAAAATTTATATGGGATCACCGCTGAAGTATTACCTACCAAACAAAAGAAGAATCATCAAAAGTCAGTTCCATAATTGGCGGAGCAATCGCGTAACATACATACAAAAAATAAATAAATAAAAAACAGGCGAATTGAGAACCTCTTTTTTTGAAGTTAGTTGAAAATGGTTATCGATTAGCCGAGAGTAGTACAAAGTGTACTCTATTAGTACAAAGTGCGTAATGATTATCGTACCAGTGCTAAAAGCCAGTAGTAAATGAAAATCCGTACATATACTCCAAAGAGCTCATTGGTACGGGCCCGAGTTTTGTTTTTGGTAAACCTGCATAGCAACGTCTGTCTGATAGATTCAATGGCGTATACAATTATTATTGTCCTTCGACGGTAGGCCTCTATCCAGGGCGGCAATTCAGTTAATCAAAGCTGGACCACTTCCCATGCGTTTCCGCTACTCGTCCTCTCTGACAGCGGCCGGCTAACGGTCGTGGTACGGCCAAGCATACCTTAAGTTTTATAAACGTGCGCTGTTAGAAAACTGGACCTTTTCCGTTACTCTACCAACGTTTCACCCATACTCTACCCATCGAAACCATAGACAAACTGATGTATGAGTATTCTATCCATACCTGGTTTCCCTAGTACAATCTATGTTTAGTTTGGGGCTAGATGAAGTTGTGTGAAATGTCCACCAATATTAATAAAATATTTATTCATTTAATAAATCTTTATCTAGGAACATAAACTTTTTTTCACTCTTTAACATTAACAGGGTTTATAAAGACACATACTTAACAGGAGTGGACTATTGACCAAACCAGCCTACCACGCTGGCCCAGTGCTGGTTTGATTTGTGGATCTGCAAATTCCGGGTATTTTGGGTGATCAGACAATAGACAATAGAAAATAGTTGTGTTTATCAGCTATTGGGTATTAATGATAGCCTAATTAAAATGAAATTATCTGAGAAATCATAACATATATGTACTTTAGTTGAGACATAATAAGTGCTTTAGTCGAGTGACTACTTATATTCACTGTTTTTTTTTTACTAAATCTTCTATTTTTCATAAGCATTCCTGAATTCCAGGTAAAAGGCATGCAAGTAGCGCCGGCGGAACTGGAAAGCATCCTTCGTTCGCACCCCGCGGTCGCTGACGCTGCCGTTATTGGAGTGCCTCACGAGTTCTACGGTGAAGCACCCAAAGCTTTCATCATAAGGTATGTTTTTAGTTTTTATAAAATTTGCGTAGATTAGACATTCTCAAATGAAAATGCGCGCGCCGTTGGCTGCGTCGAAAGTTCGCTTCAAACCTGTGACAACTGCGATCTAGTCGCAGTGCGTGTACTATGTACGTATATATGTCGCAGCCAAATTGCGGAATACGCCGTATTACATAAAGGCTGGACCTGGGTATGTCCTAAAACTGCATCCAGAACCACCGGAGGACGGGCAGCAGCGTCCTCTTAGTTAACGGTGGTAACACTCTGCGATCCCCAAGCCGCCTGCCAAGCGTGGGGATTATGGCAACCCCTCCCTTTTAAGGGGGAGGCCTTCGTCCAGTAGTGGACGTCATCCGGCTGTTCATGACATAAAGGCTAGCCATTTTAAAAAACAGGGCCGTGTTATAAAGCGGCGTATTAAAGTTTGTTCAAATTGTATTACGGCTGAAAGTAAGGCTCAAATTGTAATGTAATTGGGGGTTTAATGTTGGCCTCATAGTAAAAGTTGTTTGTTTTGATGTAAAGGTACATAATGCCCGTAAAAGGATGCTAACTGATTAGAACTAACTCTGTATAAATATTTTTATTTACAGAAAAAATGGCCAAGACGCCTCAGAAGAAGAACTCCAAGATTTCGTGGCCAACAAGGTGGCTGTGTATAAAAAGATCGAAGAAGTGGTATTTGTTAAGGACATCCCTAAGACTGCATCAGGGAAGATATTGAGAAAAGACTTAAAGAAAATTTATGCGTAACATGGCTGTGATAGATTTAAGGTGGATGGGCCAAAAAAGCGTTGCTAAGAAATGGCGCTAGAATATATAAATAAAGGGTAATTTGTAACTAACGCAAAACCTCTTAATGGCGACTGTGGTTCATCAAGCCTGACGACTTATGTTCTGGGACATTTGATTATTCTCAAAAAAAAAACAGGTGTTCGATGCAAGAAGTTCATTAACCCCTGACAACAAATAGTTTTTTAAACATTTTTTTGAGAATTTTCACAAGTCCTGGTACAAACATTGCCAGTCTTGATTTATTTAATAATTTATTTCAATTAGTACGGCTTAAGGCCAAGAAATAAAAGAAAGAAAAAAGAAAAGTCAACGAATCAAAGTCGCTCTTAAGAGGTATTGCGTTAGTTAAAAATGACCCTGTATAATTATTTATTACACTATAGATAGCAATTCAATTTGAAGTAGATGTTGAATTGCGAACATGTACCGGTACATAAGATTGTTAATCGCTTATATTTCCATAAAAAATAAATATTAATATTCTGCCCATTATGTTAATCGTTTTATTATGAAAACTGACGTGGTTTTGACACATATTTTTTTTGAGGATCCGATTTAATTAAACGTGAGTATTCCCGTATAAATAAAACAAAAATGTTAATCGTTTCTTGACAGTTCATAGAAAGATGACTACACATCAATCAATTGTAAAGCGTTACCTCTTTCCAAGGTTATGTCAATTGTCGATGTATCATTGTAAAGAGATAAGTAATCAAACAATAATGGAACAATAACAATATGGGTATGGCATATAATTTGCTAGACGCTTTACAAAGTTATGTTTTTTTTTAACTTTGCTTGAGTTGTCAAAAATCTATTTTCATAACGGACAGAGGCATTTTTGGTTGTTATAATATGCCTGCACTGGGTTCAGTATCATCTCCTTCAGCATTTCTTTGATTTAGGAACGCATATAGCTAACGTTCGTTATTCAATCAAATATAAACGATTTACATTCACTGTATCGGTATGTGTTCGTTGAAGATCTATTTCACATTGAATAATAAACGACGTATAATTTTTTTTTTTAACTTTTTATGGCGCCATCTCTTGGCAACGCTGAGATGGCCTATCCCACTAAGTTATAAGTAAGTACTTTTTTTTTTATTATGTGAATGTGTTTTTGTTAATATAAAACAAACAAAAATAACAATTAATTAAAACCGGCCAATTGCTAACTAAGCTTGCACTCAATATTCCGATCAGAACCAAATAAAATAGGCGTTTAAATAACCTTGCAGAGTAAAATTCTATATTTTATCCTACTAATATCATAAAATGAACCTAAAAATTCGTATGTTTTGATGTTTCTTACCCAAACCACAGTTTAAATAATAGTACTTCATACAGAAAGTTCACTCCGCAAAGGAATTGAAATAAATAAGGACTCTATCTACTAGGCAATAAAGTAGCAATTCAACTCGCACAGCGCTGGATACCGCTCGCTATATTCACCTAGATATACCGCTCTCTTTCTATCATGTATGCTTAGTTACGTGCGACAAGGCTAGCGTGCGGGCGGCTACTGACTTCAGCCTTGCAATGTCCTCCCGGACGGAGCGCCGGCCGAACGTACCTGAACTGCGGAGTGACACCCCCTGCTCAAATTCTTACAACAAAAACTCTTAAAACGGCTATACAAAGGTTGACGTTTGGTATATAATATCATCATCATCAGCCCGGAGACGTCCACTGCTGAACGAAGGCCTCCCCTTTAGACCGCCACACTGTACGACAACCTGCCATTTGCATCCACCGGTTGCCCGCGACTTTTACAATGTCGTCGGTCCACCTAGTGGGAGGCCTTCCTACGCTGCGTCTTTCGGTTCGCGGTCGCCACTCAAGAACCTTTCATCCCCATCGGTTGCCAGTTCTTCGAGCGATGTGGCCTGCCCTGTGCCACTTCAACTTGCAAACCTTGCGAGCTATGTCGGTAACTTTGGTTCTTTGGCGAATATCCTCGTTCCGGATTCTATCGCGCAAAGCAACTCCGAGCATAGCTCTCTCCATTGCCATTCTCCATTTCTCCAAAGGCCAGCAGTTAAATACCACGTTTCAGTTCCATATGTCATCACTGGCAACACACACTGGTCGTAGACCCTTGTCTTCAAACACTGAGGAATTTTGGACGAGAAGATATTAAGCAATTTCTCGAACGCTGCCCATCCGAGTTGGATTCTTCGGGCAACCTCTTTGTCGAAGTGGGACCTACCTAACTGAACAATCTGTCCAAGGTATATAATATAGGTAGCTTTATTTATACTTTAGAATAACACATAATGCTACTTTTTGTGACAGGAATTGCGAGTGAAATAGGGCACTGCTATAGTACTTAATACATAAATACGTAATGGTTCGGAGCCCTCGCTATGCGAATTCGACTCTCACTTGGCCGGTTTATTAATATTTTGGTGTCTGGTACCAATACATGCCTATAAGAATACATAAAACTGGTGGTAGGTATATCCGTTCATAACCATCATAAGTTACTGATACTTTTTAGTAAGGTTTTTGTCTTCCCTTGTTTCATCACAACATTATCAATATTCATTCGATGCGATAAAGAAAGTTTTAATTGAATGTTTGAAAGTATAATGTATAACTATTTATATTTATAAAACAATTATAAGTATTAATAATATGTATTGTGTACAATGTATGGAAAACTGGTTTGTGCGTGAGGGTTGCGTGCGTGTGCGGACAATATATATCTCTGCGTGTTGTGTTTTGTTCAACGCATGTGACATTTTGGTCTAGTTCTAAGGATGTATGAAATTTATACTACCACGCCACCTGGGCCCTGTTTTAAAGCTACAAGTACAAGACTTAGTAGCTTTATAAAACAGGGCTCTGATGTGTATTGAAAATGTTCTAAGCTTTTAGGGAAAGGTTGCAAATTACATGTACTTAATTAAGCCTAGCCGCATATGGGACGCGCACCATAGCCACAAAACGCCGCCACCGAGATGAGGACTCCAGTATTCATAAATTTTATAATATGAACCATAGAGGTAGGAACTAACCTCTATGATATGAACCCGCCGACACGGTAGAAGTGGCTGTCGCACGCTTCGCTGCGGCGTTGTGTGGCTGTAGCACGTGTCTCGTGTGCTAGTTTTTTTTTTTTTATAAATAAATAATGTGTAAATATCTTTGATCGCCTCTTATTGAAATGCGCGTTTAGGTAAGTTCTAATGCTTAGCGTGATCTTGATAGATGCCTTGACTTATACCTAATAGCTGCTGTAGGAATATTTAGAAACGTTTTAGTTTAACTAAAAATTAATAGGAATAATAAGTAGGGATTTATTTAGTCTGCTTTTTTAAAAGCGTTATAGTTTAAAGAAAATAGGGATTTCGCTTCTCTGTGGTAAAAGTATACTTAGTTTTTTAAATCAGTGCTATTATTATTTACGGGATATTTACCATGACTATGTTGTGACGATCTCCCGGTATCCCAACACAACATCGTTTCACAACGTAATCGAGGTAAATATCCCATAAATAATAATTAGTAGGTACTATAATGAACAACCGTGATAGTTTAAACAGTCCTTTTTACACGATTGCCCAAGAAAAGAGTGTAATGTTTTCAGGGTTCATGTATATGTTACCGGCCAAACCCGATTTCAAGATAAAATAGTTTTGCCTAGGCTAAACTAATTCTTCCTACATGCAATAGGATAAACTGGTATGGCCTAGGCTAAACTACGAGGGCTACACTAAAAGTATCGGGAATGGAATATTTCCACTGTTTCTGTCATATTAAAATCTTTTTAATTGAAAACTCCTTGGTTTTAAAAATCGAATACCATTTATTTATTTAAAAAAATATTCTCAGTCTTGTCACAAGGTTTTGTCAAACTTGTTTAGTCGTTGAGAAAATGGAATTGACTCGAGAAAATTCAAGAGCGATGATTTATTATGACTTTCGAAGTGGTTTAACACAAAAACAGTGTGTTGACCGGATGATTTCTGCATTTGGTGATAAAGCCCCATCCAAAACCACAATTTATCGCTGGTTTGCTGAATTTCAACGTGGACGTGTCAAGCTCAGTGATGATCCCCGTCAAGGTCGTCCAAAAACTGCAGTCACCCAAGAAAACGTTGATGCTGTGCGTAAGCTGATTGAGGAAGATCGACATGTGACATACCGCGAAATTCAGGCAACTTTAGACATTGGCATGAGTCAAATACAAATAATCTTGCATGAAAAATTAGGTGTAAAAAAGTTGTTTTCCCGATGGATACCGCATTCGCTCTGTGAAGAGCAAAAAGCGGCTCGCGTTACTTGGTGCGTCAGAACTCTCGAAAGATTCCACGCAGGATCCTCAAATGCTGTATACAACATCGTATCAGGTGACGAATCCTGGATATACGCGTACGAACCCGAAACAAAAAACCAGTCACGAGTTTGGGTGTTCGAAAATGAGTTAAAGCCAACAAAAATTGTTCGTTCACGGAGTGTTGCAAAAAAAATGGTGGCCACGTTTGTCTCCAAAACCGGCCATGTTACGACTATTCCTCTTGAGGGACAAAGAACGGTTAATGCAGAATGGTATGCTAGCATTTGTTTGCCACAGGTCGTTTCTGAACTCCGTAAAGAGAACTGCAACCGCCGCATCATCCTCCATCACGACAATGCGAGTTCTCACACCGCGCACAGTGTCTCTACCATGACTTGCTGTCGAAAACTTACTTCAGTCGATAGCGTATAAACGCGCATCGAATAGTTTTCGATTAAACTCGTACCATGAGTTACGTGAGCGTTTACTTACTCGCTAGCGTTAGCTCGCTGCTTCGAGTAGTTATCACGTCGGCATGTTGGTACTCTCGTAGTACGTTTCTAACTTCACACTGAATGTAGCTGCCTCTTTTTATCTATGCTCCATAGACAGAGTAAGATGTATATTGAAATAACCCTGCTAATCGAAAGCGCCTAGAGGAGTGCGTGAGTATGTGATTGTTAGTGATTTTTTAATTTGTATTGGTTATATTCAGTCAAACTGTCAGGGTCAACACGTTCGTTGTTTACTTTGGTTGTTTAATTGGCTTCAAGTTTATTTTATTTCTGCAAACTAACTTATTTTAGCTATTTACCTAAAATGCGAACCAGTTCTTTACAATTTCAGTTAATGGTGGAAGATATGGAATGTTTTGTTTTTACTTTATAAAAATTATAAAAAATAACAAAAAAAAAAAAAAAGAAAAAGTGATATAACTTCGAACGATTGTAAGCCAGTGTTTTATAGAAATATTTCGTTTCAAGTGCATAAGTGTTGAAGTGGATTTCCAAAAATCATTCTCATGCCAGCTTGAAAATTCCCTTGTTCGCGTCGTTCGACTTCATACACAGCCGCCTCTAACGTATTCCGTGGTAAATTACTTCTTTCGCAAAAATAACACTCAAAATTAAATAAACTTTCACAATAAAATAAGCTATCGAAATGCTTTCACGGTTTATTTTGCTAGTGAATGACTTAACTATTATCGAAACGGTATTTATCGATAGCATCTGTCAAATTTATGACTCATGGTACCGAATTAAAGCAACGGATACAAAACGTTAGACGCTAGCGAGACTAGATTCGATAGGTTTTTTACGTAGTGACTCATACTACCGATTTTTAGTTCTTAAGGTGACCGCTAGTGGCGCTGTACAATTTGCCATAGAAATATTTTACGCCTTCGCTAGCGAGTAAATTGTTAAAAACTCATGGTAGAGACACAGAACAAAAGAGTTTTTAGAGCAAGAAAACATAGAATTATTGGACCATCCGCCGTACAGCCCCGACCTAAGCCCTAATGATTTCTATACTTTCCCTAAAATAAAGAATAAATTGCGTGGACAGAGATTTTCATCACCTGAAGAAGCTGTGGACGCCTACAAAACGGCCATTTTGGAGACCCCAACTTCCGAATGGAATGGTTGCTTCAATGATTGGTTCCATCGTATGGAAAAATGTGTCAAATTTCGCGGAGAATACTTCGAAAAGCAATAAATATATTTTTAAATAGTAATGTTGTGTCACTTCCTTGATTCCCGAAATTTTCAGTGCCGCCCTCGTAGTTCGTCCTGAGCCCGATAGGATAAACCAGTTTAGCCTTAATTAAATTGTGTTTTATTAAATTTCCCTATTTATTATGTCGTTCTAGGTATTCTATAATGTTTAAAAGTAAGTAAGTACTTTTTTTTTATAATGTTTATACTAGACCATACCAGTTTATCATATCTATGGAGATATCTATGCATATATATATATAATATATGCGGCTTGTGAAGCGGCTGAAAAAGCTAAAGCATGGGTCTAAATACAGGGGTCTAGGCTCCGAATATGATTTTGTCCCATTCGGTGTCGAGACCCGTGGTCGGTGGGGTCTTAGCGCTTTAAGGCTTTTTGAGGAAATAGGAAAAAGGTTAGTCGACATCACAGGAGACCGAAGATCTGGCAGCTACCTCGGACAAAGAATTAGTCTAGCTATTCAAAGGGGGAACGCTGTCAGTATCTTCGGAACCTTGCCTAAAGGGACTCCTTTTAATTAAATATTTTAGTTTTTATATTATATTTTTTCAGGTTTTTAGGTTTAGGTTATTAGTATAGTAGGTATTTTAGTCTAATGTTATTACATTCTGTTTTGTATATTCACTAAATACATAGATACATACATGAAACTCACATGTGAGTTTTTTTGTTCATTCTAATTCATTTTTCATCTATAGGCACCTTTCAAGATAACTATACGTATCGTAATCTTTGCATAATCAACTATTATCAAAACAGATAAAATAACATTAGGTTATATCTTTTTTGTTGAGCACTCGGTCGGCCACTCACCTGAATCCTTTGGAATAAGATCTTATCTGATAACGTTGTTGCATTGCAACTGATGTACTTACATAGATAATGACTAGAACTTCAGGGTCACCAAAACCTACTCTATACAATGTGTAACAAAACTGTTCAACAATACTGAAGAGTATGTATGTACTCATCATTATGAACAAATTTTACTATGGGACCAACCCTGAAATCGCAAAAAAATATCAGCTGTTCCATGCAAAAAGTTCATTGACCTTGGACAACATGTATGGAACAGCTGATATTTTTTTCGCGATATCGGGGGTGGCCCCATAGTAAAAGTTGTTCATAATGATGAGTACATACATACCCTTCAGTATTGTTGAACCTTTTTGTTACACATTGTATAAGTACTCATCATTATGAAAAACTTTTACTATGGGGCCAACCTTGAAATCGCAAAACAAAACAGCGGTTCCATACATAAAAGTTTACTGACCGTGGACAAAATGTATGGAACAGATATATTTTTTCGCGATTTCTAGACTGGCCCCATAGTAAAAGTTGTTAATAATGATGAGTACATACGTACCCTTCAGTATTGTTGAACCTTTTTGTTACACATTGTAGGTATATTCTTTCTATACCATTGGTCGCCTGGAAGAGATCGCTTTTAGTGCCTAAGGCTCTTGTTTTATTTTATTTCTGGTGTGCAATACGAAGTTTTTATCTATCTACTCGTATAATTTAGGGCATACCTAGGTACTTTTAAAATCCAACAACAATGTGGTGGATATAGCTTAATCAAATGGGTACTCAAATAGGATGATTTTTTAACATCGCGTGCTTAGAACAATAATGCAGTGTCGCGGTAATTACTTAGGTCCCAGAAGGAATCATAGTATTACGTATCTAGGTACGCAATACTGTGTACGTAATACCTACCTATACTTTTTACACTTGGTCAGTTCATTCATTCTGAACGCGAGTAGCTAGGTAGGTAGTGAATAACTAGGCTACGCATACGCCTACTTGCCTTTTAATAATTATCCCTATACAGTATAGTAACGAGTCTCTTCTCCTGACTCACTGCGCTTATTTTAGTACCTACTTTTAGTTTAGTCTATCACAACATTCGAGCGCGACCACACGTCTGTTGTGAATTTGCTTTGTGGTTATTTATATTTACAAACACACGCAGCGTCGGTTTTATCAACAGCAGATATAAAACGTGAGTGGCATTTAAATTCTACATTATGTCATAGATTAATTATACTAACATACTTAATCTATGATTATGTATAGTTCCTTCTTTGTTTTAGTTTCCTAAGCTTACAATGCGGTCAAAAGAAGCATACTTACTGCATGATAAATCGGTACCTATCTATGCATTTATAGTCTATCATACAGTTTGTTTTATCTAGGTGATAAGTACCTTCATGGTTACACAAGCGATTTACGCCGGTTGAATTTAGATTTACTATATTAGGTGCGTACGTAATTTGTAGCCTATTAGTGGAAGGGCATTTTGATGATTCCTACAAGTTGTAAAAGATCACTTCTTAAGATGACTTCTTTGATAATTCTATAAGTACAATTTGAGAAGTACACCTTGCTTTTTGAAAGTTGCAGATAAATTATGTTGTGGCGCATACCTAGGTAGTAAACGAACGTAAAAACAAGATTTGTGTTCAAATCCATGCATGTCTTTGGTGGACAGACAGTTACATTGATTAGTTTTTCCCCAGCAAATATTCACTTTTCCGAAGAATGTCTCGAAAACAGATGGGATATTTTTTGTATTACAAATTGTAGAGAATTTTATGAGCTAAGTATAAGTATTTGGTTGGACGAACCGTTTTAAAGATAAAGATAAAAAGATTATTATAAAGCCAAAAAATGTATGTAGGCACCTATACAAATGCTAGACTTGAACAATATAAATTTTAGGTAGATGGTGATAAGGACACAATAAAATAAAATAATTATGTAATAGAGACAACATTTTGGCACGAGGGGCAAAATCTGCTCATGCTACAGCGCTAGTTTTAATTTTGTCCATTTTTGAGATATAAGCAAAAAACCCAAAAGTAGGACCTTCTTTGTCGTCTGCCTCTTCTGGCTTACGCCCTAGACGTCAGTACTTTTATTACCTACCCTGCACAAGTTTCGCGATTGGACCACAGGATCATTATCATCATCATCAGCCCGGAGACGTCCACTGCTGGACGAAGGCCTCCCCTTAGACCGCCACACTGTACGACAACCTGCCATTTGCATCCACCGGTTGCCCGTGACTTTTACAATCGTCGGTCTACCTAGTGCTCCCACTACGCCTTCCTACGCTGCGTCTTCCGGTTCGCTGTCGCCACTCAAAAACCTTTCTTCCCCATCGGTTATCAGGTCTTCGAGCGATGAAGTGGCAATGGGCAGGCGCCCATTGCCACTTCATCTTGCAAACTATGTCGGTGACTTTGGTTCTTTGGCGAATATCCTCGTTCCGGATTTTATCGCGCAAAGTAATTCCGTGCATAGCTCGACACAGGATAGCATCCACTAATGCTGGCCCAGTTGCATGAGTTGAGTGCACTACATCCGGTCGGGCAGAAACTCCTATGAGCTGGTAGGTACCTCATTGGTAACTCAATAGGTATGGTACTGCGGTGGGCAGTTTCACCGTTTTCATCGTCATCGTAATTTTTTACTCACGAGTTTTGAGAATTCTCGAGTTTCCTCGGGTACAAGGCTTCTTATAAACCATTAAATTATGTTGCTAATTTATTTACAAAAGCACAATTTTGAATCAGTAATATTTTTTTATTGCACTATTATTTTATATTTTTAGGTAGGCACTTACCTCCTATTTAGGTAAACCCAAAAATTTACATCTTCTTAGAAACAAACTAAAATAAAATCTTATTTACATAAGAATCAAAACTTAGTACAACTACAAATTCAATAAGTAGCTTACATTTATCCACCCAATTCACATTCGCCATTGATTTGCTTGAGCGAATAAAATGCATCAAATACTTTTATCGCTAAGATGAAGTGAAAACGCCGACCCAAGGCTCCGGTATTTTAAGGAGCTCGGTTGGTTTGGGTAGGCTGGTAAGGGGGAATGCACAATACACCCCGAGCGGGACATCGGTGCAGGAGTCATCACCCCATTCAGAATTAGAATTACAATGAAGTGAAAAGTTGGGCAAGCCCATTTCTACGCCAAATATCAATTAGCTCTTCGGAGCTTAGCATCGTGAGCAATCCTGCAAATGTCAGGAAATACATTCAATGGCGTATTTGAATGCACCCAATTCTCCGTGCTAGCGGTAATAATGACTTGGCTTTTGCATGCAGCAACATCAAAGGTTAAAGCAAAGCTTTCGAGCTGGTGAAGTGAAAAATAAACTACGAGAAGGTACCTACGCTACCAACAATGATAATGCTTCTGCCTGATTATATTCCACTTGCCTCCGCTGCTTCCTACTGAAAAAGTAATGTTTGCCTCTCATTTTTTATAAGCTCTTTAGTAATTAGGTATAATTAGATACGTAGTTTATAATTAGGCTATAATTGGGACCTAGGTATGTCCTAAAACTGCACCCAGAACCACCGGAGGACGGGCAGCAGCGTGCTCTAAGTTAACGGTGGTAACACTCTGCGATCCCCAAACCGCCTGCCAAGACTGGGTATTATGGCAACCCCTACCTATTAAGGTCTGCGACCAGCAGTGGACGTCTTCTGGCTGATGAGTGTGACTCATCAGCCAGTCCACCTAGATACCTAGTTTGTCCTGGACCAGGGTATGTCCTAAAACTGGATCCAGATTCACCGGAGGACGGGCAACAACGTTCTTTCGGTTAACGGTGGTGAGCACTCTGGGGATTATGGCAAACCCTCTCTCGTGCAGTAGTTGACGTCTTGTGGCTGATGATGAGATACCTAGTTAAGGCAAAAGAAACCAGTCAGATTTAAAATCATCATCTTATTAAGCACCTAGGAGATAATTCGGCAGCTTCGATTCAAATCCAGTATTGATTCCAGGTAAATGTGGTGCAGTATGGCTTGTCTAATCGCTCTTTGAGAGTAGGTCATGTCCAGCTGTGGTATATTTAAAGTTAATGCAGAAGCTACAGTCAAATCCCTTATCCTGTAAGCTATAAATAAAATGACGGGATTTCTTAACAAATTTAGCTGCGTTCCCGGTGTGAACCTAAGATAAACAAATTGATTATGTTTCTACAAATCCAGACACACCCTTTCAACTCTATGTGCTAGTAGCCCAAGTTTTTTTTAATCGCCTATCTATGTCTCTTCATATCATTTTTATATTGTATTTAGTAGTCCCCTTAGAGAACCGGTATAGCACTACAGTAAAATTATTATCATTTTTATGATCAAAACAAAACAACACTCTCTTATTTAATTGGTTTACCTTTATCTAATTCCTATGTTATACCTAAATATATCTGTTATGGCGTCGAAAAGACAGAGCAAAGAAAGAAAGAAAGAAAGATAAATAATTTATTTTGTTACATCATTAACGTAGCGTATTAGAGCAAGCATGACGTGTCATGACGTATGGGTAGAGGCAAGCTAAGACAGAAACAAGTTTAGTGTATTACAAATTGTGTACAATGTATTGATAAAACGCTGTTTTAAACTGTCACGGTTGTTCACTATAGTTCTATTATTATTTACGGGATATTTACCGTGATTATATTGTGAAATGAGCTCCCGATATTAATAATAATAGAACTATAATGTATTGCGTACCCATAACAAAAACATTCAAATGCAATGTATGAAACGGATTTGTTATCAAAGGTGTAATACAATACATCTTTATTTTACACCAATAGTAAAAAAAACACAAAAAAACTAATCTTGGTACACACATCGGCAATACGCCCGTTACTCCTGTTTCTCACTTGGTAGATTTTTTCCGAATTGACTAGTTTCAGACCACGCCTGCAACAATACGCAGCGCTTATAAATATTATACCTAACAATTTTATCTACATTAAGATAACAAGCATATCACTGTTATAATTATTATGTTTTTATTTTTCAGTTACAACACGGCGCTCGTCCTCACCACCAGTGGGCATGGCGTCCAAAAATATATTCACGTTGAACAGAACTTTATCAACACTTACACAGAGTTCAAAGTACGCTAGCGTTGCCGCTCGGCACCAAAGTGTATGGACGCAAGATAAAGTAATTCAATCTCCGTATAAAAGTGTCGAAATACCTAACTGTACTTTGTATGACTATGTGTGGCAGAATTTGGAGAAATGGCCTCAAAAGACTGCAGCTGTAAGTATTTTTTTTTATTCTTCAGGCGCGCTTAAGAGTATCTCAATCGCTGTAGCTTTTATGAAAATTTTACCAAGAGTGAGAGACCGAAATAATCACGGACGCTTTAAATAGACTTTAATTACTTTTATCATCTAGAATAGATAACTAGACGGAAAATAATAGTTATAATAAGCATCTGATTTGAATATTACTCGGTTAACGAAGAAGTTTGAAACCAGTAGTTACTGATGTTCATTGTCACATTGTGTATTTACAGAGGTCATTGGAGCTGGGTATGTCCCAAAACTGCACCCAGAACCACTGAAGGACGGGCAGCAGCGTCCTATCGGTTAACGCTTAACGGTGGTATAGGTCGCGTCATGTAAAAAGAACGCTGGCGGTTAAGCTGCGCAGTAGGAGATTTAGGCGATATCTAATATATTTTGCCATGTACCTAGCAATAACCAATATACGAAGCTGCGAGCAAAAGGCTAATTAATAATTATTTAATACAACAGGCCTAGTACTTTTGTGCGCGTAAGTGTACACATGCGCAAACACACCCCCTCTACTTTCTTCCAGCGTTATTTTTACATGACGCGACCTGTTACACTCTGCGATTCCCAAGCCCCCTGCCAAGCGTAGAGATTGTGGCAACCTCTCCCTATTTCGGGGGAGGCCGTCGTTCAGCAGTGAACGCCTTCTAGCTGATGATGTGACTGATGTCCATTTCTATACTAGACAGTCTACAGGCTAATTGAGTCATAGGAACTTTTACGCTACCTATGTCTGCCAATTCATAGTCTCCACTAGGCCACTACTTCTTACTCCGGGGCATCCCGCGTGATCCTAGAACCCTTCATCAAGCACCTAGGCAGGCCACTAAGGAGAGTTTTAGTAGGGCAATCCTATAATTCCATTACGAACGCAGTCGTGCGTCTTTCGTCTAAATTCCTTCTCGCTAACAGCAAAACCAGCCAGTAAAACAGTAGTAAAAATGATAATATACTTGCCAGACGAATGCAATGTGACAAACGAGACTTTTCCGTATCTCAATGAATCTTTGCCTTGAGGGGTGGCTTATTCCACTATGTTCACTTAGTAGAACTTATGAAAATATATACGTGAATTATTGTTTCTTCATTTCACTTCGGAATCTTTGCGCCTAGGTGATATAAGTACCTTAGCTTTTCTCCGGTAATATCTCCATTATTATTATAGACTTGACTCTAAGCGCCGGGGACCATTTACTAAAAATGGTCTACCGTATGCTGGTAACTTTTATGAAAAAAGAAAACCCATAATTTTCAGGTCTGCGCAGTGACAGGCCGTGGCTACACCTACGAGCAAGCCTTCAAGCTGTCCAACACTTTCGCAGCCAATCTTCGGACCAAGCTGAACATCCGAGATGGTGACGTGGTTGCTATCATGCTGCCAAATGTGCCTGACTTTCCCCTGGTTGCTATGGGGATCCTAGAGGCTGGTGGCGTGATCACGACTATTAACCCTGTTTATACTGCTCGTGAGTATATTTTACAAGCTTTTATTTTAGCTAGTTATACCCGACAACTTTATTTTTACGGTAGACATTGATCTGTATGCAACAGAATCAACATAATAAGCTTTGTGAACGTGATTCATCCTTAGTCATTATGTCATCAGTGAAAATGAGGAAATGTTCTGTGCGAGACCTTAATAATAAGGTTGAGGAGTCAATTGGTCAATTAGTAACCATTGAAAATAATTAGGAGCATCGAACTTATTCAATGGATGAGCGCAATTCCCGTCTCACCATTTTGACACGGAGTCATTGTAGTCAACTGCTTTTGATGAAAAAGTTATGTTGCAAGAATACATACCCATTATTACAATTCAAATAACACAGAATTAAGCTCTTTGTTTACAGCCTGCCCAGATATTATCAGATAAACAGACCTGTTATTTGATGATAGCATGATGACAAATTTGTATTTCTTTGCTGGATATTCGAAAAATGACTTTTTAATGTTGTTGATAAAATTTCAATGCACAAATCCAAAGTGCACAAAACTTGAATATCAGGAAGAAAGATATTTATGTGATGATGTGATTCGATTCCACAAAGATTTATTTATGAGCCTAGCAGCAGCTAGCTAGCTGCTATCAGCTGTAGATTCTAGCTCAGAAATAAAACTCGACGATCAAAACTGGACGGTTAAAAATATAATACACATTAAGTCTCTAGTTTAGAGATTACCTATATTAATAAACAGGTTGTGACGTAATAAGGAGACAACCTTATACCAACAGATGGGAAATAAAGAAAGTTGTGTTCAGTAAACAGTAAAAGTAGCATTTGCAAATCAACGAATTTTCTCGATCTGTTTTTGGTTAGTAGTCTTGGTCAGATGTGCTATCGAAATTAATAAACAGCCATTTTTGTGTAGCGAAACTCGCGAATATAATTTTTTTAATTAGTTTAAACTCGAAAATTATGTGACTTTTATATAATTACTTTTGTTATTTTTTTAACCAGCGCGATGTCACTTATCTGTATAAGGTTGTCCAGTGTCCACTCATTATGCAACACCTTAATAGCTTATGTTGGTTATTTCAGATGAAGTTAAAAGACAACTGCTAATGTCGACTGCCAAAACCATCATAACTCTACCAGAACTCTTAAAAACCATCAAAGAAGCCCTAAACCTTGCAAAACTCAATATTCCTATCATAGTCGTAAAGACAAACGGTGACCCAACTCCCGAAGACACAATCTGTTTTAACGAGCTAAGTGAAGATGTACATGCAGACTTGAGCGTTTTGAAGAAGGTTAGAAGGAATCAAAATGACATCTGCTTTTTGCCGTATTCGAGTGGTACGACAGGGCTTCCTAAAGGCGTGGAGCTATCGCATAGAAACATTATTGCTAATGGGGAGCAGGTCAATGAGCCCGCCATTGTGTGCCACAATCCTACTACTGGTAAGTTTCACTACTGATTTGACTTCCTGTCAGGGAAAGAGCGTAGCGGAATAACTAAATATAGGTATATGAGGTTACACGGAACAGTTACTATGCCAAAATTTGGTGATTGCACTTATTACTGTGATCGAATTTTACAATGGAGCCAACCCTGAAATTGTGTAAAAATCTGCTGTTCCTTAAAACAATTTCGTTCCCCTTCGACAAAAAGTATGACATGTATGTCATCCCTTTGACCTTAGTAAGTAAGTAGGTATGTATATCTACACGAAGTAGTAAGTATGTATAGCTAGACGAAGGCCTCCCCTTAATAGAGGAGTGTTGCCATAATCCCCACGCTTGGCAGGCGCTTGGTATATCTAATGATACAAATGAATTCTGCGGTATCTTTTTGATATGCCACTATGCATAGATTCTTAAGGCTTTGAACTCTTATCACAGCAAAACGAATGTTATTATCTTTTATCATTTGACTAAGTGCTTGTCTTAAGTTTATATTTTTATAAAGCTGATATCGCGCTCTTAAATTTGATGCCAAATACGTTGAAACCTAAGAAGTTTGGCACTAACAAAACGCTGGCTTCAATTCCTGTTTCTGAGTCTTTAAACTCCTCTCAAAAACACCTGGAAACAGCATCTCAGGTAATAGGAGCTTTAGAAACCACAAATTGCTCAGATGTTGAAGAATGGACAGAAGTAAAAACTAGAAGACGTCAGAAACCAGCTTCATTATGTGGTACAGCAGGTCCATCAATGACAACACTAAGAGCTGTTGAACCAAGGAAATACTTACACCTATGGAACATGGCGTCGAATATTGATGACATTAGAGCATACCTTCACCAGCTATGTCCCGCTGAAGCTTGCATAGTGCAAGAACTGACACCACGAGGAGATTATAAATCCTATAAGATAGGAGTTCCAGTCGCAGCGTTCGACTTATGCTTTTCCACTGACACCTGGCCTGTTAATGCCAGAGTAAAAGTTTGGATACCATATCAGAGATCCCCAGGCTTCCAGATCAAAGAAGTAAACAATTCCCGTAATGCTTCTTCAAAAATAAGCAACCAGCCCTTTCGCGGGCCGGCAAAGGCGCAGAAACAGAATAGGTAGTGTAAACATTTACTATCAGAATGTACGAGGCCTAAAAAGTAAACTCCCGACGTGGCGCAATAACTTAGCTTTGACTGAGCACCATATTGTGGCTGTAACGGAGACTTTCTTAGATAGCACGGTAGAAGATTCTGAGCTTGTCTGTGGAGATTGGAGTATCGTGCGCCGGGATCGATGTACACCATGTGGTGGCGTTGCGCTTGCAGCACGACCCCCCGTTGTACTTCACCGTCAGCGCCATCTTGAAACTGACAGTGGCGAAGATCTCTGGGTATCCTTTTCATGGCATGGGCGATTAGTTTACTTGTGTGTTGTTTATATTAAGCCGAAAGCCCCCGATATAGAGTACATTCGGTGGTTTTGCAAGGTTGAAAACGTTATTGTTTCATTGAAGGCACCTGTATTAATCGTCGGTGACTTAAATCTAAATAGTGCTTCCAAAACTATTAGCGACTACTATTGTTATTTTGTCACTTACTGTAGATTGAGCGAGAGGAATGAAATCAGGAATGAATTTGGAGGAATATTAGACGTTGTATTGGTTCAAGAAAGTGTTGACGTGTTTGAAGTACTTGTTGCGCCCACGGAAAAAATCGTTAAAATAGACCCGTATCATCCTCCTTTAGATATAGAGTTTAAAATTGACACAACTTCTCGCCTGAAATGCCTTGAACCAACTAATATTTCTAGTACTAAAGACTGGAATTTCAAGAAATGCGATTACGAACGTCTATATTTACTGCTAAACGAAACTTCTTGGAGTTCGGTGCTTCAGGCGAATGATGTTAATACTGCTACCGACAATCTGTACAAAATTATATATAAAAACTTTGACGACTGCATGCCGAAAAAGCTGCGTATAAATAATAGAACTCGGCGCTATCCCGTCTGGTTTTCTAGTGACATTATTCGAGACATAAAACATAAGAATAAATTACACTCCTCCTGGAAACGGACGAAAAGCGAAGAAGTCTATAAGCAATTTTCTAACCTCAGGGCTGACCTTAAAATGCGCACTGCAAACGCTTATGGTGCATATTTGGAGAATATTGAAAAAAATATTAAGTTGAATCCACGACAGTTTTGGCACCATATTTCGAGTCTGCGGACTAAGGGCGGTTTCGAACCTACTATCTCATACAAGGGCGAATCGTTTACAGGAGTAAGCGCGGCCGAAGCGTTTGCTGAATTCTTTGCTAGTGTTTTTCTGCCGGATGTACCAACACTTAGTGCTGAGCTTGCGTATGACTTAGACCATAGCTGCGATAGTAACTACATAAACATTTTTCAAATCACACTTAGCGATGTCATGTTCGGAATTAACAAATTAAAGCCTAGTAGCTCTGTGGGGCCTGATTGTGTCCCTGCTTCAATCTTGAAGCAGGTTAAAAAGCAATTTTGCATTCCTTTATGTCACATTTTTAATACAGCTTTAAAAACCGGTAAATATCCCGCAGAATGGAAGCTGTCGAGAGTTAGTCCCATACCAAAAAACTCTAACAAATCTAGTGTTGAGGATTTTCGGCCTATTGCGGTGCTATCGTCGCCAGCAAAGGTATTTGAAAGCGTAATCCACAAATACATTTATGCACAAGTGGAAAAATACCTTTGCAATGCTCAGCACGGTTTTAGACGAAAAAGATCTGTGGATACAAACTTGTTGGCTATAGCTGATTATATATCTTCTAAATTAGACCATGGTTCCCAGGTAGATGTGCTCTACTTTGACTTCCGGAAAGCGTTTGATAGGGTCAATAACGACATCTTGTTGGCCAAACTTGGTGCTATAGGCTTTGCCCCGGGACTTCTCCGGCTACTCGCTGACTATCTTCGCAACCGTCAACAGTTCATTCGGCTCGGGCTATACGAATCTCGACCCTATCACACGCGTTCCGGAGTAAGCCAGGGCTCAATACTTGGGCCATTGCTGTTTTTACTGATGGTAAATGACCTCCCATTTGTACTCAAATATGCGCAGTGTTTACTATATGCCGACGACTTGAAACTCTTTGCGGAGATTAAGACTTATGCAGACTGCATTGCCTTGCAACGGGACATTGACGCAGTTGTGCAGTGGTGTCGTGTAAACGGAATGGATTTTAATATTTCTAAATGTCATGCAGTGACTTTTGGTCGTATGCGGCGCCCAATTATTTACAACTACAAAATAAATGGTGACACCATAACTCGCTCGACTGTAATGAAAGATCTGGGTGTTATATTTGACCAAAAATTGACGTTTCATGACCACATAAGCGTTCTAGCGAGAGAGTCGTTCAGGCGGTTAGGTTTTATCCTCAGAAATTCTAAGGACTTTCGTACTCCTCACGTTATCGGCTTGGTTTTTGGAGCCTTGGTGCGTAGTAAACTGGAAAATTCCATGTGTGTATGGAATCCCCATGAAAAGAAGTACATACTCCAACTTGAAAAGGTACAAAAGGCGTTTCTTAGATTCCTGTATAAGCGTCTTCACGGATATTATCCTTTTATGTACCCTACAAACTTTTTACTCGGGTGTCTGGGCTATAACTCTTTGAAAGTTAGACGGGAGAAGTTGCAACTAAGCATCATGTGTAAAATCATTCGCGGAAACATCGATGCACCCGATCTGCATGACAAGTTGTGTAAAGTCTACGTACCTGACAACTATTATCGCTGCAGGTACCATAAGCTGTTTGCCGAGCCTCATTGCCGCACAGTAGCTCACTCTAACTCTCCTATCCCGCGAACTCTCACTGCGCTCAACGCTCTTTTGAAGGACAATCGGGAATGCGATGTGTTTGAGGATGGGTGGTCGAGTTTAATGTCGGTTTGTTTAGCGTATTGTGAGAAGAATGCATGACTATGATAGTATTATTATTATTATACACGTATTTATTTAAATTCTTAGTTATTTAAGTTTTTTACAATAAATATAAGAATACAAAAATACAAATTATAAAAAACTTAAAAACTAGGGTGCCGCCAGCAGCGGGGCAGGGCTCAAGCTGCCAGTGGTTAGGGCTGCAGAGTGAGGAACCTCCTGACAATGCGTGCCGTGTCAAGTACCACTGCCTTTTGTATAAAATTGAAATTTTATTATTATTATTATTATTATTATTATTATTCACGTATTTATTTAAATTCTTAATTTTTTAGTTTTTTACAATATAAATACAAAAATTATAAATATTATAAAAAACTTAAAAACTAGGGTGCCGCCAGCAGCGGGGCAGGGCTCAAGCTGCCGGTGGTTAGGGCTGCAGAGTGAGGAACCTCCTGACAATACGTGCCGTGTCAAGGACCACTGCCTTTTGTATCTGACCCTTGACCCAACCGCCCAGCGAGAGCCTCTTGAGGTATTGGTCGAGGCTCTTCGCTATAAGACCGTTTGCCGAAACGACTATCGGGACAATGATCGTCGAGTCAACATCCCACATGGCGGTTATCTCGAAGGCCAAGTCAAGGTACTTGCTAAGCTTGTCCTTCTCGGCCTTCACGAGATTCTCGTCATGTGGGATGGTGACGTCGACGAGCACTGCCTGGCGCTGGGACCGATCCACCATCACGATATCAGGCTTATTGGCGACAATAGTCCTGTCCGTGATGATGGAGCGGTCCCAGTAGAGCAAAACACGACCATTCTCGAGAACTGGAGCTGGTGCGTACTTATAGTACGGCACCTCCGACTCGACAAGGCCGTATTGAAGAGCAAGTTGCTGATGGATGATCCTGGCTACTTGGTTATGCCTGTGCAAATACTCGCCATTAGCAAGATGCGAACAACCGGAAATAATATGTCGGAGAGATTCCCCGGGACGGTGGCATGCCCGACAGATGTCGACCGTACCGTCCTTCATGATATATTTCCGATAGTTGTTCGTCTTGATAACTTCGTCCGCAATTGCACAGGCAAACCCCTCGGTTTCCCCAAAGAGGTCCCCGAAGCGCAACCAGTTCACCGACGCGAGCAAGTCCACATCGGAGCCCGTTAAGGCCCGATAGAACCGCCCGTGCAGCTCCTTGCTCTTCCATACTTCCTTGCGGTCGTCAGTGCTTAGCACCGATGGTCTGCGCCAGTTCTCGTTTGCCAAGGAGAGCGGCGTGAGCCCCTTATCAACCGTCACTACATCGCGATGCATCCCACACTCATTGTTAAGGAAATAATCCCTAAGACTGCACACTTCACGATTGTGGAGGTTCTTGGCGTTTAAAAAGCCACGACCCCCCCACTTCCGTGGAATGTACAGTCTCATAACAGATGAGCGTGGGTGTAGCATGCGATGCGCAGTGAGCAGTTGACGGACTCTTCTATCCAGGGCGTCCAGCTCAGTCTGAGTCCACCTAAGTATGCCAAAGGAGTATATCAGTAGAGGCATCACCCAACCATTGAAGGCGCGCGCCTTATTGCCACCAGACAAAAGACTGTTAAGTACTTTTGTCAGGCGACAAAAGAAGCGCTCCTTCACTGATTTCTTGATGTCCACTACTGATATACCCAATGACTCTGACATACCTAGATACTTGTAGGTCTCGGCCTCAGAAAGAGATCTGAGAGTCATTATCTCAGAAAGTTGTAAATCCGGAGAATTTACAACTTTCCCCCGCTGCACACGCATGACCGCACACTTGTCTACACCAAATTCCATCCTGATGGCGCTGCTAAAAACCTGTGTGGTTTTTAGCAACTCCAACAAGTCTTGGTGTTTTGGTGCAAACAGCTTAAGATCATCCATGTACAGAAGGTGAGAAATGACTTCACTCCCCCTTCGAAGCCGGTAGCCTAGTCCTGAATCCTTCAACAATGTGCTGAGAGGATTCAGTGCTAGGCAAAACCACGATGGACTCAGACTATCACCCTGGAAGATGCCTCGCTCAATCCTTATCAAGTCCTGCGGATCAGAGGAGTCATTTCCACCACCTGGCTGACGAAGGACTGTGGTCCACTGCCTCATGCATGCGCCTAAGAATGATTTAAGAGTTGTATCAATTTGATACAACTCTAAAATCCTCTCTAGCCATGAATGAGGCACCGAATCATAGGCCTTCTTATAGTCGATCCAGGCAGCGGAAAGGGCTCCTTTGCTCCGCCGAACTTGTTGGCTAATGGCCATGTCGATGAGGAGGAGCTCCTTAGTACCACGGGACCCAACCCTACATCCATTCTGAGCGGGGGCCAAAACGTTGTTCGCAATAATGTGCGCGTTAATTTTAGTGCTCAGAATAGATGTAAGGAGCTTGTAGATGGTAGGCAAGCAGGTGATGGGTCTGTAATTTTTGGGTTCCGTGGTACTACCGGACTTATGGAGCAGGAAGGTGATACCAGTGGTCATGAAACTAGGGAGGGAACCGAGCTCGAGAGCTTCTTGGAATTGTGTTGCCAAACGGTCATGCGAGCATCGAAACCATTTTATCCAGAAGTTGTGCAATCCGTCCGGCCCAGGACTTTTCCAGTTCTGTGCCGTACGAATCGCACAACTAACGTCTACGGGGTCTATTAAAATAGGCCCCATGGGTTCAATGGCCTCGCATTCCCGTTCGACAACACGCATCCAATCACCCTCGGTGTGCTCGACGGGCACCGACCAGATACTGCGCCAGAAATTGGTCATGGCGTTAGCATCTGGTAGATGTCCGTCGTTCACACGTTGCGCGGCTCCTTCCCAATTTCGGTATACCTTCCTTTGATCGCTTTGGAAGAGGCGATTTTGCCAGTATCTATCCACACGCTCTCTGTAGCGGCGGATACGGTTTGCCCACGCATAGACTTTCTGCTTCAGATAGTCAATGCGTTCCGTGACACTGGCCATATATTGCTGGGGCCGTAAACCAGTCCCAGAAAAAGCCTGAGTCACGAAACGCATGACTCGGGGGCGATTATTCCCCCGGCTGAAGCAGATCAGCTTTGCAATGAGTGTCCTGAACGTGCTGATACGCCGCTCGATTCGTACTTGCCACGCGGGCACATCTCCGACGGTTCGCGGTGCACGGTTAGTGTCCGGGAACCTAACACGTGCAACACGACACGCCGCGATGGCACCGCAGTACAATATCGAGTGGGTATCAGTTAAATCTTTGCTAGCCCGTAAATACGGGGTTAGCAAAGCGTTCAGGGCTCCCATTAACGCTAGATTACGTCTATGAGTGGGCAAACGCGGTAGTCGCGGCCTAGAGTTGAGTGCGAATCGATACTGACAAATCGCGTCCTCCAAAGCCCTCCTCAATTGCTCACTCACCTGGCTAGGCACACTCATACTCGTACAATCGCCCTCATCGACTACGGGATCAGCAGGTGTCGCTAGTGTCGCCGCCGACGTCGGCATTGATGCCAGTGTCGGGGCTGACGACGCAACATGCGAGTCCCGCGTCGACGCAGGCGTAGCACGAGCGGACTGCGCCTCCAGGCGAAGCCGATCAAGCAGGGACTGATCCAACAGGTTGAGCCGCTGGATAGCCCGCACTTGATCCGATAGTCGTTGGGCAGACACGGTGACGGTCGGTTCAAGGGCCTGGAACAAAGGCAGCATCCTAACTCGGTACGCTGACAGGTTGGTTCCTCCCTCTGTAGCCCCATAATAGGCGCGCATGCAATTCTCGTTATTTATCTGCGACCATCGCATGCGACGCACTACACCACCGGCAGCGAGAGCCGGACGCGAGGCAGGTAGCCCCGCAGGCCCCAGGCGTGCCGGCAGCGGTGGACGTCCCCGACGCACAGGTGGTGGCGGCGCCGGTGTCCGTGGCCGTGGCCGCTCACGGGGGGTCAGGAACTCGTCATCCCCCGACGAAGCGCTCGGAGATGACGGAGCGGGCGGTGATGGTGGTCGTGCGTTAGGTTCCGCTGCAGCTATATTGGCCTTCGATCTCGTAATCATTGTTTATCATTTTCAGTATTTCTATGGTTTGATGTGACATTGCACTGTCAAAATGAACGTCAATAAAAATTACCAAGTTATTTTAATATTTTAAGGTCTGTAGTATTGCAATTTTTGGTAAATAGGTCACAAAATAAGTATATTTCTATTGTATAACTGTTTCCAATCGATTTGATTCCAAATTTCTTATAAAAATAATTAATTTAATCACAACGATCAAAATGGCAACTGTTTGGCAGCGGTCAAATTATTATTATTATTATTATTATTATTATTATTATTATTATGAATCTGATTTTTATTAAAGTTCTATTATTATTAACGGGATAATAGAACTTTAGTAAACAACCGTGATAGTTTAAAACAGTGTCTGATTTTTTATTGTTTTTATTTTAATTGAATCTGTATATTTTATATTGTAAATTTATGAGACCTATCTACTTGACATTTTATCTTTTACTAATAGAATTATTTTAAGTATTTTGACTGTAACATGTAACACTGTTAATTAATGTAATTGGCTTCTAGCCGTTTTAATTACTAAATAAATAAATAAAGATTACCCGCTGTCAACTGTAATATATTACCACATAATTATATGAGGTAGACTTTGAATTTACTGTTTAATAATTTGTTTACTACCTACAATGTTTCCCAAACGAAAATCAAAGAATGCCTGTTATAACATACACCAATGTAGACTAATGAGAGCAAAAGAGAGGGAAACATATTCTATCTTATTTCTCTATCTTTAGTCAGAAAGCCTAGTCGGTGTCTACACGAATCAAATTCTTACGTCATAAATGTGTATTATATTACTGTTTTAGATACTTTCCGAAACTTTGTGTCTTACAAGCTCTATAAACTCTTAATCTTCGTATAAGAGTTATAGGTAGGTACCAAACTTAATATTGTCCAACACCACGTTCAATATAATTAGGTAGTTATTTTTGTTTTTCAGCAACACACCAAGACGCAGTGCTAGCAGTATTGCCTTTCTTCCACATATATGCGGCAAGTGTTATAATGTTCCACAAGATGTCGTTGGGAATCAAACTTGTAACGCTGTCCAAACTGCAACCGGATCACTACTTCGAGACGTTAGAAAAGTTCAAGACTAATGTCTTGTTTGTGGCACCTCCTTTAGGTAAGTTTATGTTTAAATACGTACAACATTAGATTAGCAATAAATTCTACTTGAAATAAAATTATTATCAAACATTATTAACCATCACGCTACATCACAATAATCTGTATATATAAAATTCAAAGTCCTGACTGAGCTATCAACGCACAGCCTAAACCGCTGGTCCTAGAGACATGAAATTTGGAGGGTGTGTTCTTGGTGAAGTGTAGGTATCCACTAAGAAAGGATTTTTGGAAATTTCACCCCTAAGAGGGTAAAATATGGGATGATAGTTTATATGAAAGTCCGTCAATTTCGAAGTTAGGATCTTCAAATTTTGTATTTAGAATGACGGTTTAAAATTAGTTTATAAGTGACTCAGCGTTTTAGAAAATTCTGCTCCCGAGGGGGTGAAAAAAGGGATGCAACTGGATATCGAAAGTCCTTCAATTTCAAAGTAAAAATCACAATATATAAGGTTGGAAATTAACGCAACTTTTATCGTTGTTCTTTTAATTTCAAGCCTTAAGAGGGTGAAACGGGGGATGAAATTTTGAATTTAAATTGTTTATTTCAAAATTTTGTATTCAAGTACAAATAATGAGCACGTGTATCGGGGGTCAAAAACGTGGTGAATTTTGGGAGCGAGCCGTATTTCTTCCAAACGCGGACGAAGTCGCGGGCGACCTCTAGTTTGAAACATAAAAAGTAAAGGGTTGTGATATTTTATTTCCTATATGCGGATGGCTCAGTGGTACAAATTTCCCATACCTCCTTGAATCAACTAGGTTGAACCACCATGTGCTTTGACAATACTACAACAAAAAAAACAATAAAGTCCTTTAAGGTAATTTTTCGTAAAAGGGAGTCACCCTCTCACGAAAAATTGCCATGAAGGGACTCATCGGGTTAGATAGTCAAAGAAACCATAAAGAAGGATCTTTTGGATCTGGATGGTTAAAAAAGTAAAAGGTGTCTCCATGAAGATTAAGTCAGTCGAGTTTAAATCGCGAGTGAATCGGTTTCTTCTAGGCAAGCGTGCTCTATCATAGAGCGCATTTTCGCTTAACATTAGGCGAGGTATGGACCTGGGTATGTCCTAAAACTGCATCCAGAACCACTGGAGGATGGAGGATTTTTTTTACTATGAGATTGAATCTGAGGATGCTAAAATATCACGTGTAGTAATATTGTTCCATAAAAATGTAATTTACCCTTAAAGAAAACAGAAGGTTTACATTCCGTGATTGAGAGTTGGTCGCATAGTACCCATTGTAGAAGTTGTTCATAATGATGAGTACATACAATAATATTCTAGAATAATAATCATGTCCGTTGTCTAATCGAACAGGGACCCACCCAACATCATCTCACTCTCATCTTTAACGTGGGAGTTTTAGTCGCTGGCTTGGGAGGAATTAATCATCTTCAAATAAAAAATAAATGAGAACCTACTATAATATTGGGTAAATGATAGTCCGCACAGTCATAATTATGTTTTAAACTTTGAGAATATTATAAGACTAATTTTCTTTTAACATTCTGATTTACAGTGTTACTAATGGGCTCTCATCCAGCTGCAACAGCCAAGTCTCTACAATATGTGGAAATTTTGGTAAACGGTGCTGCTCCCCTGGCAGCTTCGGACGCGGAACGGTTTATAAACAAGGCTCAGGTCTGTCGGTAACTTGTCTAATTAAAAGAAAATAAAAAAATGCATCTTTTTATTCGAGTTCAGTCAACCTGTCAGTACTTAACTCGAATTATGGTCTGTCAATGTTTTTAATTATTGTTTGCTCACCTACTATCCTAGAAGCTCCAATAAAGAAACTGGCATCTATTATAATATAGGGCCGGTCATGTTAGTCACATGTCGGAGGATCGTTGGGTCAAAACCACAACACGTAACTTCCACAGAAAAGCAAAGGACCTCCCAGACGACCCACACGGAGGTGGTGAGATGAACTAGACTTTTACTTGTAAGGTTGTACCCAAGTTTCGCAAAATAAAGAGGAGTGGACGGAAAGAGAGTTAATTAAAATGCCATACGTTGGAAAAGTGCAGGCTTATTATTATAATAATCATCTAATTCGTATAAGAGATCAATAAGCATTTTTGGTCGTTGCAAATGTTTGCCAACGAATAGCCGCACTCTAATTCCGGTTTTTTTACAGAGGGACATCGACTTTCGTCAAGGATATGGTCTCACAGAGACTTCACCTACTGTCTCACTTAGTCCAAAAGGCTTGATTAAAAACTATAATGTGACAGGGCCACCTATTCCCAATACCGAGCTCCGGATTGTCGACCAGGATTTGAAGAATTTAGGACCGAACGAGGTTGGTTTTTGGTACCTATCATAATTTGTTATAAACTTAGTAACCTTGTTGGTACCTAACTAAAGACACATATATTTATTACTATCACGTATATTTGGTTTTTCGAAAGAATTGGTTCTGAATTAGTCACGTTGCCGTTTATTTACAAAAAAAAGAATAGCAAATTGCTGCTGTTTCCATGTTATTAATTGATTCTATTTTCATGTATTAAATGGCTTCTATTTCCAGACTGGTGAAATCTTAGTTCGTGGTCCACAAGTGATGAAGGGCTACAGAGACAACCCTCAGGCTAACAATGAGTCGTTCACAGTAGACGGATGGTTCAGAACTGGAGACTTGGCAACAGCTGACGAGGCAGGATTTGTCACTATTGCTGATAGACTGAAAGAACTTATTAAGGTATAACATTCTTAGTTAACATTTATAAATATTATTCCTATTAAAAAGGAAACAAAAGCCGGGATCCCCGCGCTGGGTGGTTTTTGACGCAGCAGATTTCTCTGTCCGTCCAGCGCGGTAACGCCGCCGCTATAATGGGCACGTTTGGGCAGGGTGCATTACGGGAGGGAATTTTCGACGAATAATGTTTTCGCATTAAGATTTAATTTTAAATATCTAGTATTTTATAATTAAAAAGGTCTTTTAAGCTTTTACAGTAAAGGGATGGTACAGTATTGGACGCTTAGTGACGGCCCTTGAGATAGCATCGAAGCATGAAAAATGTGCTTCGTGCCTGCTCTATCTGTTAATTCTGCTCTATCGGTGATTTCTACGTTGAAATCGCATTGGTCGTTTGTGAAACAACCAAGGCATATGTAAGAGTGGACTTTGAACTAGAAACTTGATTAATTACATCTAGATCATCTGGCTGAAATCGCGATCTATATTTTTTTTTATCTTTAGCAATTCTATGTTCAGACTGTAACTCGCGCTAACGATATCTACGCTTTTTATTTTGTTAAAATTTGATAGCTTTGTTGTCTGAATTCTTGATCCACTCATACACATTATCATCTGTTGCTAATATAGATCTTTATGACTGGCATAGTTTGGGACTAAGCCGTGCTTATGGACTTACTTGGCGAGCGGGCCTTTTCCGCACTCGAAGCCTCTGGTGGGCACATGTTGCGTAGTCCCCGCCCAGCTAGTTCAGCCACGCGGTGTCCCCGAGGAAGGCTAGCAGCTCGCTGACGCCGGCGCAGGCCTCTTGGAGCGTCGTCGGTGACCCGAGCATCGTCGTACGTTGTTCTGCCACGTTGCTGCATTCAAGCAGCAAGTGCGCGGCCGTTTCTTCCGCCTCCATGCAACCACGACATAGAGGACTATCTATAACCCCAATAGTGTAAAGGTGTTTGTTTAAAGTGCAGTGTCCGGTGACCACTCTGACTACTTGTCTGTCTGTTTGTCACGTGGAAAAATGTCATTAGTTTTCGTATTTTGAATTGCAGGTAAAAGGCTACCAAGTACCCCCTGCAGAATTAGAAGCAGTTCTTCGAGACCACCCGTCCGTAAATGACGCAGCAGTCATAGGCGTGCCTCATCCAGCCAATGGTGAAGCACCTAAAGCCTTCATAGTCCTTAAAAAAAACAAATCGTGTAGTGCCAAGGACATTGAAGAGTTTGTCAAAGAAAGAGTAGCTCCTTACAAAAGGGTAACAGATGTTAATTTTATAGATGTGATCCCAAAAAGTGCATCTGGGAAAATTTTGAGACGGATGTTGAAAGAGAAATATTGTTAGCTGTAAACAGTAAGAAAGGGAGAGAATACGAGTAATATATAATATTTAACTGATAATTATAAGAACATTTCAGAGGTCGTTGTGAGGCTACAACTACAATCGATGCTATATTTTAAGCTTTAAGCTATTTTTAAGTACAGATGCGATATAAAATAACTTAAAATGAACTCGAACAAAAGTTAAACGATTTCATACGCGAAATAAGCGGAGAATGACAATAATGATTAAATAATAATATGCATATTACGAACAAAATGTATAACACTGTAAGTAAGTAACTAAGTTCGTATAGGCTGACCCTGAACCTGGCCAGCCCTAGTGTCAGAGTTAATGTGCCGCCCGAAGGCCTTTGATAGGACGGTTGTTGTTATAGAAACTAGAACAAACAACCGGGACCAACAATTTAACGTGTCATCCGATCCACGGTCACATGTAATTTTTTTATAACACTGTTATTTCTTATTTCTCTTTAAGGAATAACAGTGTTATAGCATAAGCTTAGTTTATAATATAGTTTTGTTAATAAGTACTTATTAAGCCTGTTACAAGTTTTTGGCTACTTACACATACAAAAAGATTTTATTTACATAACTAAGTACCCACGCAACGAAATTTGAACTCAGTGGCCCCGAACTAGTGTAACAGTGTAATTATAATTAGTTTATAATACGTCGTTTGTTTTGTGAACTAGTACTAGTAATAGATGAATTATACGATTATTCCATATGGCGTTTGCTTTTATAATATTGGTTAAATGTCTTTTTCTGCGCACCCTTAACTCGCACGCGCATTTCAATATTTTTGAACATATGAAATACCTGAACATCGGTATGAATTATCGCATCAGTGAAATCACTAAGAATAACATCTCGAAGGTGCAGCAAAGGACAACATTTTAATCAAGCAAGTTTTCATTCATAAGCCAGTGAAAGCCTAAAATCCCACTTTATATACATATTCAAACTTGTTTAGAACAAAATCATATTTTTGCTAAAACCTTTATAATGTTATTCTCACCAATTTCCCCGATTTTTCTTAACTATGTTCAGTGATTGTAAGTATATTATCTTCAAAAATGTTGAAATGCGCGAGCGAGATAGCGGCACGCGGTGATCTGACGGCAAACGGGACGAACTCGTATGTACGTCAACTCCAAGAACGCGTATTTGTGACGTTTTGTCTTGGCTGCCGCCTCAGCTTCCACATTGGCTACTTGCTAAGAAGCCATAGAGTAAAGTAATACAAAGAAGCGAACAGATGGCCAGCGGTGAAGGTAGTTACGCTAGTAGCGTCCCACACCAAGCAAAAATATAACGCTTTAAATGTCTTTTTAGTAACTTTTGGAGGGCTTTTTTTCTATAGCAATTATTTTCTGAAATTAAAAAAGGAAATGACAGAGACAGTAGACTTTATAAAAAAGAAATGATTGATCTAGCGTATAGATATAAAAAAACCGATTTTATACGATTAAAAACCCCAAATAAATCGTTTTAGACGATTTAAAACTCGCCTACTAAAATAAAAGAACCTACTTACCTACTTAATTAGATAGGTACTGGTGCATCGATTTAATGCTGTGCTTGTTTACAATATTAGGTACTCTGATTTATCTCAAGAATAGACCAATTTGTTTTAGTATATTGTTGAATGTTTGAACAAGTATCTAAATGGTACCTATTGCTAGCGGCACACGTATCTTTAGCGCTGAGCGAGCGGTGACTCTCTTTCTCGCATAGGGTAAGGGTGGGGTGAGTGAAAGAGAGGTACCCCTCGCTCAGCACTAAAGATACGTGCCGCTAGCCATACTAAGTAGTTCTTAATACTCCTATCCTATCCTACAATATAATGCTGTTGATTATTACAAGTAAAAATTGTACCTACCTAAAGAACCTACTAGTTTTTTATTTTCAGTCCGCTATCTATGTAGATATATTTAAAATTAGTAAGGGGAATAAAGCATTGTATATTAAAACAATGCTTAAATATTTTGTATATTAGTTTTATTATTTTATTAGGTATTTTGCTATCCACGTATTATTTGATAACTTTATCAACGCCCGCCACAATTGTCGATGTTTATGTTTATTAGTAGGTATTATCTTCATTGTTCATAGTATCGTTCGCGAAAAAGGTTGTGCATTTTGTATTGCAGAATCTGAAGTAAAAAAAAATACCCACTTCAAATATTAGCGGGTGTTAAGTATTCCATTTCAACGGTATTTATAATATCGTTATTAATGAATTAACGGTAAAAACGCCGCCTTGTTTTGCTAGGTTTGCATGGCCTTGTTTTGTTTCCAGTGTGCCAATGAACGTCCGTGAAGCAACTTTTCAAAGTTAAGTCAAGAGTTTAAAAAGTGATAACGAACTCGTTAAGAAGCAAAGTTAAATAAAGCATTAAGTGATTGACTTCGTAGAACCTATAAATCAAAATGAATAGAACACCGAGATTGATAAAGTCCAAAATCCTAAACAGAGAGTTTTCAAATGTGAATTTTAGAAAAGATGTTTGGACAAGTGAACGTATAGTCAAGTCACCTTGTAAGGATATAGTTATACCTAAAACAACATTGGAAGAATATGTGTGGAAGAATCTAGAAAAATGGCCTAGTAAAGTAGCCGCGGTAAGTTGACATTTGTTATTGATAGAAAAAACGTAACCATACATTTTCAGGACACTGCTAAAATAGAATATCGATTGAACGATTTTGTTAGGTCAAAGGTGACCTAACAAAATCGTTCAGTCAGTCAGTAACAAAGTAACAAAATCAGTCAGTCAGTCATCAGCCAGGGCAGAGCCTTTTATTATATTAGATTGATGATTGATTGATTGATAGATAAATCACTTCCTGTTAGCTTAAGACCTTGAACGATTTTGTTAGGTTAAAGGTGACCTAATCAAGCAATCATCAATCTAATATAATAAAAGGCTCTGCCCTGACCGACCGACCGACCGACCGACCGACCGACCGACCGACCGACCGACCGACCGACCGACCGACCGACCGACCGACCGACCGACCGACCGACCGACCGACCGACCGACCGACCGACCGACCGACCGACCGACCGACCGACCGACTTACTTTCAGAGATTTATTTATTTATTTATTACACACGCTTAACAAAAAATAAAAACAGGTCTTAAATATTTCACTTATTACTAGCATGGTAATCTATAATCATACACTCTACTAAAACGGGACAATTAGTAAACTTTGTGTAGCAGTCCTCACTAGGAACACCCGTGTCGAGGACTACTGCAGTCCGCTATCTCGCTCCATAGCCGAGCAAACACTCGCACCAAAATTAAGATTATAATAAAAAACATAAAATAAAATAAAATAAAAAAGTAGATATATATGTTTCTATATATAAATATATATTATAAATAAATATATAATACTTATACATTTCCTTTGAGGCTTTGATTATATATATTAACAATACAAAGATTAAAATTTACGCGTTATATCGTCGTGTATATTATATAATATATAAATATATATATATAATATATATATATATATATATCATTTATTCTAACATAAAAATTAAAAATAATAAACAAACATACCTACTAATACTATTAATTATTACAACATATCATTTACATTATTAAACTCCTTATAAAATACTAGATATTTAAAATATATATATATATATATATATATATATATATATATATATATATTGTCATCTAAATATCTTATAAATTTATGTACTGTCTCTTATCATATTTACAAAATGCATTATTGTGTGTGATTAATAATATTTTATAAATATGCTATCGATTTTAACAATTTGTTTTTCGAAATGCTATATTCTAATTGGTTTCTGTTTAACTGACAACGCACAGCCCAATCCGCTGGTCGTACAGACTTGAAATTTGGAGGGTGTATTCGTCTCGATGCGTAGGGGTGTATTAAGAAAGGATTATTCGAAAAGAGGGGAAAAGAGGGGGAAAGTTTGTATGAAAGTCCTTTGTGGACTTTTAGTCACGAAAATTTGGATTTAGATAGTACATTTAAAATTAAAAATTTCAAAAAAAATATGACAAGGGCGGTTTAAGGGGGGGGGGTGCAATATTGTATGGAAAGTTCTTTGTTTTTCAAGTTATAGCGATGAAAATTGATATTTGGGTAGTCCATTAAAGGGGAGAGGTGGGGGGAGGGGCGGGGAGGAGTTGGCAGAGTCGGTAGGTCGATAGAATCGGTAGAGCCGGTAGAGTCTGTAGTGTCGATTTATAGTCTAGGGTGTCTAGGGTGTAGGTGAATTTTGGGAGCGGGCCGAATTTCTTCCGTCGACCTTTCCGGCGACCTCTACTATGAATATAAAAACTAAAGATAATATTGTAATACTATACTAGTAATACAATAGTAAATTATGATACAAGTGTGCTATGTTGGTCATTACACTAGAGGCGATAAGGAAGCCGAGAGCGTAATGACTAGCAAAGCACAAGAGTTCCATACGACTGTTTTCATCACACTTGCGAGGAAAAAAAAACTTTTTTTGATAATAATCAACCACACAGCGAAAACGTCAACATACATTTGCGGAAAATGGCGCCCAAACCAGCAATGCGCGCGCAGGTTGACATTTACTTCAGCGGCATAAGAACTCTTTGTTGGTATTACAAAAAAACTGTAAGTATTACCCGGCTATATTAAGAATGCTACGTATACATACGTCTAATTGCAGTCACGTACAAACTTGACTTTACCGGATTATATCTATTATAGCACAAGTGCCGTAATGTAAAGTTAAAAGCACGCGTGCGTAATAGCTTGAATTATCAGCCTAAAACCGATGTAATAAGATCCACTTTACGAGCAAGTGTGATGAAAACATAGGTACACATTTATTTTGGAGCTAATGGGTCATAATAGGTCATGGAAATGCATAAGTAAGTATCTGCGACCCTAGTATAGTATTATATTATGTTTGGTACATACGGACGTTGGTAATGTAAGGGTTATTGATCCTAAATCCTGTTTGACGTGCATCACGCTCTAGAATATCTGTGGTATGTTTTGAAGACTTTATATGTACGAAATGAAACTGTACCTTTGCAGCTTGGGTTACAAACATGACGGGAAATACCAAAAAAGGTATTAACGTAACATTATTTTACCCACGGAATCCCATACCTTTGAGGGTTAACAAAATTGTGAATTTTTGAATAATGAATCTATTAGTAAGTAAGTAAGTTCGTATAGGCTGAGTGGCCAGCCCTAGTGTCAGAGTTAATGTGCCGCCCGAAGGCCTCTGACATGGCTGACGATTGTTGTTATAGAAACTAGAACAAACAACCGGGACCAACAATTTAACGTGTCATCCGACCCACGGTAGCGCTCAGAAATAAATGCCACTCACGATCACCCATCCGAAGACTGACCGGACCGTCCGTTGCTTAACATCGGTGATCGTTTAGAATCACCTAGACAAGCTACGCCACGAGCGCTACGTGTTGTGCGTACGAGTGAATCTATTGCTAGAAATAATATAAAATTCTTACCTTGCATATTATGCCAAATTATAGAGCGATGACGGTGGGACGTCCGGAACCAGAAAATAGTGTCACTTTTCCCATAGGACTACTGGGCCAACATAGTGTAATGGGACAACACGATGGGACTAGTGGGTCCAAAATATTGATGTCACTTATCCCATGGGATTACTGTGTCAAAATAGTGGCAGTTGTCCCATCACGGGACGACACGATGGGACTAGTGGGATAGGCCCAAAATATATTTGGCTACGATTCGTTTTTTTTTGGGTTATTCACCAACTCGACTCGAGAAGCTTTTGGAGTCACGGTGAATCTCGAATCATAAGCAATTATTATTTTATAATCTAATTTGTTAATATACAATGTTTTGGTTGTTTTAACTGAGCAAACAGTACAATTTAAAATTAGACGAACTCCATCGTAGATAAATTTACGATCATTTCTTCGAGTGAACATGTCGTCCCACAAATATTACAGCTCTGGCATTATGGACTTAAGACATACTTTAGAATAATAAAATGCATACATTTGATAAGTTTAACTTCGTTTGTAGTATAAATACCTCTTTTTTAAATAGATATATACTTACTAATACTCATTTGTTCTTTGATAAAAATTCATGTAGTCATTAAGGATTTGATTAAGTACTTAGTAGGTAAGTACCTAAACGCAATAGGCTATTTTTTAAGACTTTTCTAGGTATGTGGAGTAACAAACAGACAATACAAATATGAAGAAATTTACAAACTAACTAGAAATTTTGCTGCTAATCTTCGGAAGAAGTTCAACACGAAGTCTGGAGATGCAGTGGCTGTCATGATGAGGAACTCTCCAGAGTATCCTATGGTAGTTCTTGGGATATTAGCTGCTGGTGGCGTCGTAACTACTTTCAATCCTGTATACACTTCACGTACGTATTCAATGATTGAAAATTCTACAAGAAGTTGATACAATGATACAATACAATACAATACAATATAACTTTATTGCACACCAGAAATATAGAACCTCCTAGAACCTAGATACTAGTGCCACCTTCTTCGAATACATGATATCAAAATTTAGTCTCTAATGTTCGGCCGGTAGCGATTACTACTGAAATCTAAGTAACAGGAAATTGTTGCACTATATTTGTTTGTTTTGTCACATACACGAATATACGTTTCACAAAAACTAACTTAAAAAAAACGACTTCAAATGATTATGGAACCACCTCGGGAGTATACCCTTTCAAATAAAATAAGAATTTTCAAAATCGGTCCACAATTGTCGGAGAAATCGGTGAACAAATATTTAAAAAAACCCACCGAATATAGAACCTCCTCCTTTTTTGAATTCGGTTATCAATTTTATCTATCTCAAAAAAATACAAAAAACATATTACAAATGAGAGCCTAAATCAGACGAGTCTAGTTAACCTATTATCTTTTTCACGAGCTATTCATCAGATAAACTTATAGTAGTTTTATAAATCAATTATTATATAGAGTAGTCTTTGTAGTTGTATTGTCTTGTTGTAGTTATTAGAGGCTTATGTCTAAAAAAAAATTATATCAGTATCAGTGCCAGATAATTAATGTTTGGAACACTACTTGGTAAATATTGTCTCTATCAGTACTGTAGAATTCGTACTATGTGGTTATCGTATCAAGATTGGCGTTGTCTTTAAAAACAAAAGCATGTAACTACACTTGTCAGCTTAAAATTTGTATACTTACAATTAAATTATGCCATAGGTTTACGTTAGTTAAAACATACCTAATTATTGTTGTTATACCAAAGTCATTCAACAACATTTCAGATGAAATCCAACGACTGTTACAGCTGTCTGAAGCAAAACTTGTTATAGCTGACCCTGAAACAGTTCCCGTAATAAAAGAAGCTTTAAGACGTTGCAAGAAAGAAATGCCTATAATCGCTGTAAATATGATCGAAGAACTTCCAGGAGGAACAGTATCATTTAAAGAATTAGTTGAAGATAAGCATGCAGATTTGAGTATACTGAAGGATGTTAAAAGAACACACGAAGATATTAGTATAATGCCTTATTCGAGTGGCACTACAGGACTCCCGAAGTGTGTAGAGATTACTAATATGAATTTTGTAGCAAATTGTGAACAGCAAAATGCGGAATTAAGACATTATTCTTATACTACAGGTATACATATATTATTAATTAATGAATACATACATTTAATTTTAGATAAGAATATAATTATTATTAGAGGTCAAACAAATTTCTGAATAAACTTATATACTAAAGGCTTAAACGAGTAGGTATATAGAAAACTAGTTGTTTCCGGCCAGGCGTCGGTGTTGTTCGTAGTAATTATTTACCTATTTGATGCAGCCTAGCACTCAGGGATAGACGGATAGTGTAACTTTCTATTAGTGCAAGTTTTATATAAATTAGATCAGTATATAGTTCCCAAAATTACCTCGAAAAGATATGCAAACTCACAAACTTTACCTCTTTAGTGTAGATTTTTGTACGTAAACTTGCTTTTGTCCATATATTTGCTGCTAGACGTCGCCCGCGACTCCGCCTGCGTATGTAAGAAATTCGCCCCGATTACATAAGTGAAACATGGAATTTCACTTATTTTGAATTAAATAGAAAAAACGGCGGGGCAAAATATATTATTGTTCAATCCTTTCAAATACCAATTTTCATCAGTATAACTGAACTGAAAACAAATAACTTTTCATGCAAAGTTTCACCCCCCATTTTATCCCCTTTAGTCATTCCTGTCTAAAACAACGATTACCAACACTATCCAACTACTAATTTTCAAAAGTTCAAAAACAAAGAACTTTCATTCAAAAGTTTTTACCCATTTTTACGCCTTTAGGGGTTGATTTTCGATAAATTCTTTCTTAAAAACACCTCTACGCCTCTACGCCTCTCCGCATCAAGACAAACTTATACCCTTCACAAATTTCGAGTCTTATAGGTTTACGCTGTGCATTGTCTGTCAGTCAGTGAGTCAGAACAATACAATTATTATAGTGAAGAAGACTTGCCTATTTTATGGGCGTTGTGTTTTTTCTTTTCAGACTCAAGCCAAGATACAACGTTAGCAGTGCTTCCTTTATTTCACTCATACGGACTCAGTGTATTGATGCTACACAAGCTCTCAGTTGGATTAAAGATGGTCACAGTACCAAAGTTTCAACCTGATACTTTCTTGGACGCCTTGTTAAAATACAAGATCAATTTACTCTATGCAGCTCCGCCAATGAGTAAGTGTAATGAAGTCATTTGTGTAGGCTATTTAGACTAGTGAGACAATTCACAAAGTTCTGCTGCAATGGTCATGGGTCATGTCTCATTACCTGTTGTATTTTTTTTTGTGATTAAATTTAAAAGGGATATAAAAGATCTGTAGGCCGGGTGTCTTCAGTCAAACTGCACGTAGTTCAGGATACGAGATGTTTTTATTGGCAGGACACCGTCAAGCCTACTTATTTATATCGTTTGAACAATATTTATCATTTGCAATGCTTGAGAGCGACGTAGCGCACGGCGGGCGGAACAGAGAGTGAGTAAGTGAATATAATACTAGTGATGATATGAATGAAAGATAATGAAACAAAAGGCTGGTCAGTAACAGATAATCCAACTTACTTTAACTAATTATAAAGCGCATAGATGGCGCTGTGATTTAAACGTGGCGCGATCAGACGCCGCAGATCCTATTGGGATCAGCTTGAGTAAAGCAGAAAAAACTACTTTGGTTCTATAAGAAGTTATGAGTAACATTTAAGAATTGACGACAGAAAAAAAATCTGCTATTCCTACAAAAAGTTAATTTACTCTCAGCAGCACTTAAGGAACAACTGACTTTTTACTCTCGCATATTTTAAAAGTCATGAAACAAAAGTTTTTTAGTTACGTAGAAGCTGATCCTAAGACTATGTTGGCTATGATTACCAACTCTGAACAGAGAAGTAAAGTAGGGACTTCGCTTTTCTGTGGTTACCAATAACATTGTAAGCTCAAAATGTACATACAAAAATGTTAAATATTTTTGTAGTCATTACTGGGCATGAGGAGATTATTTGCCATCTAATATCCCAAGGTGACCAGCGCAAGCGCAGTGCTGTTATGGCCAAACATGATGCTTACAACCAGGCAAATACCAAACTTGTCTCGTCACTCCATTGCGTCAAAATCTTATGATGCATCTTTGCTCTTTCTAGTACTGTTCTTGAGTGCACATCCTCAAGCAACGCCCAAACATCTGGAGCACTTGAAGTGTACAGTATGCGGAGCCGCTCCACTGCCGCCAGCTGATATACATCACTTCTTGAACAAAGCTCAGGTTAGAACATAAAACATAAAGATCAAAAACCGTGGTAGCCAACTTGGGATTCGACTTAAAATCGCAAGGTAGCGGGTTTATGACTGGCTTTTTCAGTGAAGAAAAACTACGCGAGGAAACCTGCACACATTCCAAAAAGAAAGTCCATTGCATACTATGAATCCACCAACAACTGGGCCAGCCCAAACAGAGCGATTGGGCTGGACCAAATGCCCTTCGGGGGTAGGCCTGAGTCTAGCAGTGGATGGACTATTTAAAAGAGTGATTATGGTAAACATACTATGTATATACATACATATACCACTTGACCACCTACACTACCTATGATATAGATCGGATGGCGGATTGCTTGTGCTATAACAAAAATAGTACAGCGATACGGCCTTCATAGAAATTTACCTGAAGGGAAGGAAAGAAAGGACCTGAAGGCTAACTCTGAAGGGATGGCCAGCATATGTCACTTACCCACCTCTGCTTTTGAATCCACTTCATAACTAGTCGTTATAGGTCAAAAATGTAAAATGGAATATGAATCTCATTATCTCTGATTCTGAGGATTAAATTTTATTGTGCAGGTTTCCTCAAGCTGTTTACCTACACCGAAAAGCAAGTCGAATAAGTATTAGATTTAGTGGTAAATTTCGAAGGACTCGATGATTTAGGCACGCAAGTCTCACGATCGGAAAGCTCGTCATCTCTAGGCTGGGCTACAAGGCCTTTTTTAATTAATCTAAACTTCTATAATGTGGTCGATTCTGAAGGTTTTAGTTGACAGTTCTAAACTAATTAAAATATTGCTGTCACTTTTTTACTAGGCATGTTAGCTAAGGACAGCAATACTTTAGTTAGTTTAGTTCTGTCTATTTAAACCTTCAGAATTGACCACAATATCTTAATAATATATTTTTTAAGATGAGTCTTATTATAAAATATTTAAATACTATTATTTACAGAAAGACATGGAGTTCGCCCAAGGCTACGGCATGACGGAAGCTAGTCCGTTGGTGTCAGTAAGTCCACTTGGATTGAACAAACATGATGCTGTGGGCTACTCTTTACCCAATATCGAGCTCAGAGTGGTTGATGGGAAGATGAACAACTTAGGGCCTGGTGAGGTAGTATAATACTTAAAAATAACATCATCATTAGCCCGGAGACATCCACTGTCCATTGTCTATTTTACGTAGGATAATAATAATGAATACCAAACAACGTAAATTATTAAACAATCTAGATTACAAAAATATCAAAGCACAACATAGCCCAAAATCAAAAATTTTAAAATTGCCCGTTCAAATTTCGCTAACAACAGTTTTTGCTTACCAAAATATATTTTTGTTTCCAGGTTGGTGAGCTAGTAATCAGGGGTCCGAATATAATGAAGGGATACAAAAACAACCCAGAGGCGAACGACGAAGTGTTTTTGGAACGAGGTTGGTACCGGAGCGGGGATCTGGCCAAGATTGACGACGACGGATTGATTACTATCTCTGACAGATTGAAGGAATTGATTAAGGTGAATTAATTTCTGATATCGTAGAAATTGGAGGAAATAATTTCAGATGTCTTTTTGTGGCCGTACGAGAGTTCTCAAATTATCATCTGGCATCGAACAAATAACGCAAAATCAAAACAATAAAAAAATACTAGTTAAATATTTGTAATTTGCTCATTTTAGTCAGTCAATAAATCCAATACTGTCCTTGAAATGATTGCGGCCAGATTTGACTGTGCTTACCTCCGGCATTGCTGCGAGTACCAGTGCCGGAGAGAAAATACTAGATTGTACTAGACATTTCATTTTAAATTTCAACTTACTGTGACATTAATTAAATTTGAATTACTTATATTTTATCTTTAAAATTTTGACATGTGACTAATGACGTATAAAAACTTTGATTTGATGATTTTATTTGGCCAATTTTCTTGTATTTTTATAATAATGTGTATTTTTTTATTTTATTATGTGCATAATTATGGGTACCTTAACCTGAAATAAATGATTTATTTTATTTTATTTTTGTATAAAAGAAAAATACAGTATACCTTTTATAAAATCATATTTGAACGTACTTACAGTATACTTTATAGTTGTATTTATACGTTTCCAGGTAAACGCATTTCAAGTGCCTCCTGCAGAGCTCGAATACGTCCTAAAAGAACACCCAGATATATTTGATGCAGCCGTAATTGGGGTCCCGGACTCTTCCTCTGGAGAGAGACCTAAAGCATTCGTCATCCTCAAAGACGGCGCCAAAACAACGGACAAAGAAATCATGGAGTTTGTTAGCGAACGAGTCGCGAAATTCAAGAGAATTCGAGAGGTCACGTTTGTGGAGACTATCCCAAAAAATCCATCTGGCAAAATTTTGAGGAAGGTGTTAAAAGAACAATACTGCTAGGTGCTTGCTACAGGAAATGCCTGTAGCGGCGTGCTTACAAACTAATTATGTAGTAAAAAAAACCGACAACAACAAAGTAATAAATGATGCTAACTGATTGGAACTAACCCTGTATATTGCATATATTATTGGTTTATTTTATTATCGAATTAATTATTTGTAATTAATTTTATTTATCAGTCATTTAAATTTATCTAAATATTTTTAGTTATTAGTTATTTCAAATGTAATGAATGTATTTGCTCTATTTTGTGCGCCTATATCCCCATCTCTTTAACTGCGGGGATGACTGCTAGAAAATGCTTTAGCATTAAGTCCTCCTTTTGTTTATTAATCTATTTATGTGCACAATAAAGAATTAAAAGCACGATTTTTAAACTAGAGTATAGCGTATTTATTTCAACCTTTAGTTAAAATATTCCAAATTTAACGATTTGTTTTGTCACGTGTTCTAAAAATACTTTGAAATATCACAAAATGTTACCAATTTGTCACAATAATTAATCAGTGTCAAATTTGCAGCTTCCGTGTGGTTTGACACGACACAAATATTATGCAGGATTAAGAGACACTAAAAACTGTTAAACTAGCCGTGCCCTGCGGTTTCACCCACTGTCCTATGAAACCGAATATTTTTCTGGGATTAAAAGTAGCATAATTATAATGTTATGAGCTATCTCTATTTTAAATCTCACTCAAATCTGATGAGCCATAAGGCCATTACAATGTGAAGAAGTGATAAACATTCAAATACACTCACAACCTTTCGCGTTTGTGAGTGCGCGCGTGAGTGAGTAGCATTTAGTTAGAGTGTGATTTAAAGGCATAACATTACGCCATTTTGTTAGTTATGACCAAAATTGGAGTTATCAAGGATGACAGATGCTTATAATTGTATTTGTGCGAACTACTTGCTTACAACATTTTATTATAATCGGATAAACAGCTCGCAAGTCGTCGAAATAATATACATACAATCAAAATAATATAAGTACATACAAACATAAATAAAACAGCCGATCTGCCCCAGTAGACTCAGAGACCTTCGCTTCGCTCGGTCAACAATTTTAAATGAAATTTGGAGTAATGAGCGCGCAAACACTTTGGCGTAGGTACTTGTACTTACATATAATTTTAGCACTAAAATAACTTTTAAATTAGTGTTGAGGCATTGGGTGCTTGCACAGAAAAACGAAAGCCCTACTTCTTAGAAGGGTATAAGTAATCGCCACTCAAGTTGTCAAAAAGTGGAGATGCGCAGAAATAAAAACTTTTTACTTGTCATTAAACTTGCCAAATATACTGCCCACTATACTGCCGCTATACTGTACACCACAGAAAAGCGAAGGCCCTACCTCTTCTCTCTTCAGTGGTGTACACGACGTACTTACCTGCGCAGGCTCACCCCTTCCATGCCGACAATTTGAGAACTTGTTTGGCGGCTACTATACTTGGGACCTGGGTATGTCCTAAAACTGCAGTTAACGGTGGTAACCATTTTGCGATCCCCAAGCCGCCTGCCAAGCGTGGGGATTATGGCAACACCTCCCTTTAAGGGAGAGGCCTTCGTCCAGCAGTGGACGTCTTCCGGCTGTTGAAGAAGAAGATACTTGGGCTTAAGAGAGTTCAATTTTCTAGCGCCTGATGGACGCGACGCTTCTTGATTCAAAATGCTATCGTTTATTTGTCCCAACACTTATACAAGCAAGCCGACGGACATTAATTTTAGGACTGCGAATTGGACGAAACGATCGGCTTTAGCATTTGGGCAGACTTTCATCGGTCTAGATACAATTAAGTATTTTGTTTTACGTAAGTAGTAGTGTAAGTATTAAGGTAGTCGGATTGTTGTATTGCGTTGTAGTTATTTTCGATTATGGGGATCCACACTGCGTTTTTTTCCGCTAGGTGGCGCATTGTTGATGCGGCCGTAGTCAACTGCCAATCTCATACATTTGCTGTTTTTTCTACAATTCAATTGTTTTATTTTTATTAGACTCGGATTACCAGGGAGAATCTCCATATACTGGTTTGTACAGCAATCTTTTGCCTTGCTAATTAAAGCTCTGTCCAACATAAAATGTAAACAACTATCTAACCTATACGCGACGATTAGCTTCCGACATTTATGTCGTAAGGTAGGTAAGGTAAGTATTATTTATTGGGGCATTGGCAAGTATGCCACAATAGTACATTATGATACGAGTGTGCTATGTTGGTCATTACACTAGAGGCGATAAGGAAGCCGAGAGTGTATTGAAACATAGCACAAGAGTTTCATACGACTGTTTTCATCACACTTGCGAGGAAAAAACAAACTTTTTTTGATAATAATCAACCACAGAGAAAACGTCAACAAACATTTGCGGAAAATGGTGCCCAAACCAGCAATGCGCGCGCAGGTTGACATTTACTTCAGCGGCATAAGAACTCTTTGTTGGTATTACAAAAAAACTGTAAGTATTACACGGCTATATTAAGAGTGCTTCGTATACATACGTCTAATTGCAGTCACGTACAAACTTGACTTTACCGGGTTATACCTATTATAGCACAAGTGCCGTAATGTAAAGTAAAAAGCACGCGTGCGTAATAGCTTGGATTATGAGCTTAAAACCGATGCAATTAGATCCACTTTACGAGCAACTGTGATGAAAATCTATTTTCAGGCCGCCAACGGCTGCATAGATTCTTAAAACAAGGCACAGTACCCAGTATTTTTCCTTGAACTAGATTATCAAAAACGCCCCCATCAAGAGCAGATAGATATAGGTAAGCAAAGCAACGATTGACAAGAAAACTACATTCTGCTACGTCCGGACCGCCGCTGGCACCATCTGTTTTGCCTGTGGAACCTCATTGGTAGAAGCAAACACGTAGACTAGCCTGGTCAGGCATATTTTAAATAATCTAAATCTGTTTTGTTGTGAAAAAGTAATAAACGTTCGAGACTTTATTAGATCTATGTTTCTTTTAAACTTTAATGTTATGTAATTTCAAGATAGGACCAATAGGTAACCAAAATTCTAAAGCAAAATTAACATACTTAGTCTATTGATATGCAGGCGCCAGCATTCTGAGAGATTTTATTGTTACCAAAAATTATACCACAGACGATTTATGTGCAAATTATTCTGTAGGTAGTTCACCTATTCTTCAACATTTAAATGGTTCAACAAACTAGATGTTGTGTCTGTAATTCTGTATGTCTAAGCATAATAAAGTGGACAGAAATTTTCCATTTCTATTTGTTCGCGTTTGCAATTTATTTATTTATTATTTGTTTAATTACACATTACATCTATTATTACAGGTTGATTCCTAATGCAATAGAGTAGTTAAGTTAGAGTAGTTTGTTTCATTTTAATCGATATACTGTATTTATTATCTAGTTCTTAATAAATGATTTTATTTATGGATTGCAGATCACAATCTGGTTTGTTTCTTTTACTTCAAATAAATCTTCTATTTACACCAAGATAATATATATTTAGAGAAATACTAGTATAAGTAATTTACAGTTGCTTGTATCGTCGTGTGCATTTTCAATTTGTCATTGTATTGCAAAATTATTTAGTTAATTATATAAACCACAGATAATGATTAATAGTACTATACTAGTATCTGAACTGAACGGAAAGAGCTAGATCCTCCAAGGAACGTAATGAGTGCTAATGCACCTAACTATCAAGCTTTGTTAGGTAGATAAGTGCTTGAAGTTCAGGCTACTGCAATTATCTTCGGCGCAGGCGTTATTCATCACTAGCTAGAGCGGCTTGACCAAGAAGCTTATACCCACAATGGAGATTGCATTCACAACACTTTTTCTTTGAAACCTGAAGAAAATTACCTTTTTTTTATATAATCAAGTGACGAGACTAGGTCCACGCCTGCCACTAACAGTAGCAGTGCCAGAATTGTGAACTTGTGAACACAATTCTGCACCGCACTGCACTGCGCTCGTCACCCTGAGATATTAGATATTCAATCTATTCATACCCATTAATTTCTCTGGTACATTGCCCTTCAAACCAGAACACAGTAATGCTTGCACACTATTGCGTGGCGGTTGAATAACTGGCAACGGTGGGGTACTTCCCCAGGCAGACTCTGTGGTAGAGTCCTACCACTACAAAAATTACCTTGAATGACGTCTTTTGTCAGCTGTCTGCCTTATTTTTTTTGTTAGGTACTCTATAACAAAAAATAGAGTGATTGTGCATATAGGTAGGTACGCTTCTTGGGTTTGATGATGCCATATTTTGCTACTTTTTTTGTGTTCAATACAAGTAAGATATTTTACTAGAAGTAAAATAAAAATGTAAAAATTAATTGAAAAAATCCTTCTTCCCTCTTTAGGCCATTCCGGTGTAGTAGTAGCTCATTTGAATGAGGCCAAGAATGTTTGGAGGGAGGCTTGCCCAAATACTGATTTTCCGAGGACTTTGTCTTCGCAGAGACTATGGGATGGGCCGATCTGTGAACTAGCACGGAAATCTCTTCTAGATACGTGTACTAGCGTCGCAGATCGCGCTCGTATCCTTGCTGTCTCTGTATGGGAATCAGGTCTTTGGTTGCAGGCTATTCCCTCCTTTAACACTGGTAGCCTTTTGGACCCAACTGCATTTCGTCTAGCTGTCAGCTTGCGCTTGGGTGCAAGGTGCTGTGAGGCCCATCGCTGCCAGTGTGGTACTGTTGTCGATCAGCTCGGTCACCATGGTCTCTCTTGCTCAAGAAGCGCTGGTCGGATCGGCCGCCACGCTAGCCTGAATGATGTCATACGCCGGGCTTTATCCACCGCCAATGTTGCAGCTGTGCTCGAACCGAGCGGCCTTGCGCGTGACGATGGCAAAAGACCTGACGGTATGACACTTGTGCCTTGGAAGATGGGACGGCCTCTTGTATGGGACGCAACTTGCGTTGATACTTTGGCACCGTCACATCTTCCTGAGACACAGAGTAGGGCTGGTGCGGCGGCAAATTCGGCGGAGCGGCACAAGCGGCGCAAATATGCTAACCTCGGCAGAGGTTACATATTTGAGCCGTTTGGTGTTGAGACATTGGGTCCGTGGGGACCGGGAGCTCATCATCTTTTCAAAAACATATCCGAGCGCCTGGTCGACGCGACGCGTGATCAAAATGCTGGCGTTTATTTGGCTCAACGCATAAGCATTGCCATCCAGCGTGGCAATGCCGCCAGCATGCTGGGTACGCTGCCGACTGGTAGTGGGTTTGAGCATTTGGATTGTCTCTAGACTTTCATCGGTCTGGATACAATCCTTTTGTTTTTTGTTGTGTAGTAGGCTAAGTAGTCATTGTAGATTGTTGTAGTTAATAAAGGCTTATGCCTGTTAAAAAAAAAAGTAAAATGATTACTTATTTTACTGAATGAAAGAAATGATCTCACTCAGACAAACACAAATTAAGAAGAATAACACTCTATTTTACAAAAGAGATGTCACCGGCGTCACCTAGTTTGGAAACCACCTTCAAGCTATTATTTATTCTGTGCTACAAGTAACATCCTAGTCGACCACCATTTAAATACAATGATAATAAATACGAAATATTTGAACGACTTTTATGTTATTGTTCTCATATAATAATGCTAAAAGCTACTGATTTGGAATTTAGGCGCCAGAGTATCGTTGATGTATTATGTTTATAAAATAGTTGGAATTCTTTTTCGGCGGCGCCGAATACAGGGTTTTTCTCAAATTCTTGTCTTGCGACTTTTGCGTTTCTTTTTCTTGTCATTTCGTATAAGTTTTGAATAAATTATACTTGTGGCATAATATTAAAGGTATTAAATGTTATTGTTTTATTTACTTTTTAATGATCACACGTAATGCCACCTTCCAATTTTATTTATATCTATTCTTTTTCTCTTTATGGACCTGGGTAAGTCCCAAAAATGAATCCAGAACCACCGTAGGACGGGCAGCAGCGTCGGCTAGTATTCTGCGTTCCCAACTCGCGGGCCAAGCGATTGGGAATAGGCAACCCCTTTTTATTAAGGGGGAGGCCTTCGTGCAGTGCTGGACATCTTCTGGCTGATGATGTGATGTGACTTTTTTATTTTTATGGTTTTGTTTAGGTACGTTTTATATAAATTGTACTACCTGTACCTATACGTTATGGCATAATCAAAGGTACAAAATGTTATGCCTTTATTTACGTCTTAATGATCACACTTAATGCCACATCAACGATTATTTTTATACTTACGTCAGCATCCATAATTAATTCAAACTAAAATAAAGGATGACGAGCTTTGCGTTACTTGGTATCAAATAATACCTAACACAACACTGTTTTTTTAGGACCGGAAAACGTAGCCTATTGGTCGCAACATGTCTCAACCATGGTACCATTTATAATAAAGCAACGAGAAGTGAATCGAAATAAAAATTCGAGTAAAATCCATTTTATATTTCTTACGATCGAATTGGCCAACGATCATGGCTAACGTAGGCTGATTATATTGATTATGATGATATAGATGATACATTTATTCATATTTTATCATGTGTCATTTTATAATTATAATTACTTATAATAAATTACCTATTACGATTAATCTGGAATCAGAAAGCTGGTTTTTTTCTGAAAAATTGATTTTTCATTAACTTTTTCCCCAATTTGGAAACAATTACTCATTCATTTGAATTTAAAAGCTTCACTTATAATCGAAGCTAATAAGTTATTCATGAGGCATAATAAGTGTGAATTTTCTCACTTATAAATGCCACGTGATGACAAACCGGTTAAAGCTATCGTAAAATAAATAGAGGTTTATAAAGAAACGGTCGCTTTTTACACGACTGCCGAAACAAGGAGTGTACATTTTGCAACGTTCATGTATGTAAGTATGTGAGTTTATTTATTTTACTATAACTTCTAATTGCCTGACTAGATTTGGGAGGTATCGTTAGATTCCTCACATCATCCCGAGTGACGCTGGCTATAATTTTTAAAATAAGTTTTCTTGTTAACTTCTAGCAGTGCCCAGTGTTTTACAGGCATTTTACAGGAATTATTGAGTTGTTCCGTATTCGCCTCATGTCGTCGTCAGCCATAAAACGTCCACTGCTGGACGAAGGCCTCCCCTTTATAGGTTGCCATAATCCCCACGCTTGGCAGGCGGCTTGGGGATCGCAGAATGCTCTCCACCGTTAACCAAGAGGACGCTGCTGCCCGTCCTCCGGTGGGTCTGGTTGTAGTTTAAGGACATTCCCAGGTCCCCCCCCATCCAGGTCCAGGTTCGCCTCATGTGTTTTAGTCTATTTTTTAAGTCGTCCCAAACGCGTATTACATGGGGGGCTAAAATGGTCGCGTTTAGCGATTCTGCTTATGATCCTATGATGATTAATTTCGTAAATCGTAAAACGGTCACTTAAGCGCCAATTTATACCTACTATGATTTTGCAAATGATTCTATTGCGGAATTCATTAGGTTGACAGTTTTCTATAGAAAGTCGTAAAATGGTCGATGAAAGATGAATTGCATAAAGTCAACTAGCAGATTCGTTAGAAGTTACACGAGAGCAATTTTTTACAATTTATTCTGCTAAGAATTCATAAGATGAACTGCTTTTAGGTGCGGCCATTTTATACCCCCAGCTCATCCAATCACAAAAATATTTTTGTTTTTTCCAAAGATAATATAATAATATACTGAATATAAAGTAGATAGTTGTTTTCATCATCATCATCAGTGCTGAGACGTCCACTGCTGAACGAAGGCCTCCCCCTTATACCGCCACAATGTACTACAGCCTATCATATGTATGGCTACCCGCGACATTTACAATGTCTTCGGTGCATCTAGTTGGGAAGCCTACCTACGCTGCGTCTCCGGTTCGTGGTCGCCACTCAAGAACCTTTGTTCCCCATAATCGTTAAATCCGTTTAGCCGTTGTAAGTACAAGTTGAGTTATACATTTTTTAACTGAAACAAATCACTGATAAATTACAATGGCTACCGTGTAACATTGAATTAGTGGGCAATTAGATGGCTGATCGTATTCCACGTGCTGAGTGATGGAGTAGGTAACCGGAACCAAGTGAAAATAGAACGAATTAGCAATGAACTACAAGTGACCGATTCCAACGTGGAGCCAATCAATATTATCGGAACCAATTTTTATTTTTTACTCGTGATAGGCTTGCGTTTGACCACATCCTGCGCAACGATGCGGTCTAAGATGGAGCACGCTTACCTAGAAGGAACCTGTTTACTCTGGGTTTGAAGACACCCTTATTGTACTTTAAAGGGACTTTAAGGCAGACTCTGGCAGAGAATTCCACAACCTCGCTGTGCGAATTAAAATGTGGAATTGAAGCGCTTAGTCCGTACGTGGGGAATATCCATCACGAACGGGTGGCGCTTAAGTCGCGTTTGTCTGGCCGTCTGGTAATAAAAAGGGGCAGGTGGAATCAAGAAATTAAAAAAAAAAGTTATGCAACTCCAGAGCAAACTATCCGAAATGTATCCAATAGAAAACCGACAAGCTAGCAACCCTACGTCAATGCTTTGCAGCCGAGATTTGACCAGTGTTACCTATCAGCCTCTTGGCTCGCCTCTCGATCGCCTCCAATGCCTCAAGTTGGTACTTGGCAAAACCGTCCCATAGGTGAGAACAGTACTCCATACACGACCTTACTTGAGCTTTGTACAAGCAGAGCAGCTGTTCAGGTGAGAAGTAACGTCTCACCTTAAAGAGGATGCCAAGCTTTTTAGCGACTGATTGAGCTTTCGACTCGATGTATAAGCTAATAAGTAATAAGCTTAATTCCATGAGGGGCCGATTTATAGAGTAACTCTATCTTCCTCTAGTCTATGAGTTAATCTAGTTCCACAGGTCTATCTATTAGTTGCCTAATTATTCTATTATAATGTTAAATATAATGTATTATCAAGTGACTCGTATGTTAGGATACGATGGGGCTGACATAGGCGGATAGTCTAAACATCCCCAAGAGCAAAAGCCGTCAAAGTAAAGCCGTCAAAATAAAGCCGTCAAGAGTACGAGTACTTGCGACTCGGATAACGAGGGTTCCGTACCACCACAAGACAAAGAAAATCCGCGACAACCGCTAACGAATATTCTATAAAAACAACCGGCTACCTATTACGATTTACGAGATATACGTCGTTAAGATCAAAAACAGACAAACTAATATATTTAGAGATAAACAGAGATGGATTGCTTAGTCATAAGGTACAGTTAAACACTCTTTGGGTAAGGAACCCTAAAAAGGAGTTTCAATTTACGTTCGACAAGATATTGCAGTTTAAAAAAATTAACTATCGTTTACGTACTTCGTCTTTTTCTGTGGTTGCTATGAATGTGCTAGGGTTACTATTGATGCCAGTCTCAGATAAGAGAAACCACGTTTCAGCCTTAGGGAGTCCAATTTTTATGTACGCTGCACGTGCCACCATAAGGACGAACAAAACAGTTGCGATAAAAGAGTGGCGCGGGCATCTGAGACCAACAGCAAAAACCATTAAAAAAAAAAACTCTGCTTCCGTTTTTGGTAACTAAAGAAAGGAACCCAACCGAACGGAATAATCATTCAAGTTCTGACTTGAGAAATGACGATATATCTACAAATTATAAATTTTCAGATTTTTTACATAACCAATGTTTTATGACGATTTCTTCTTGCAAAATTTCATTATTCTATGTCAACGGGAAGTACCATATGAATTTTGATTTACTTACTAGTCTAAAAAAACACTAAAAACACTAGAAAAATGGCTGTAATTTATGATTGCGTTGACTTAGAAGCTTTATTTTTCACAGCTCTAGGGGACCGTGGACTTACGCATTCGGTATTAATTTCAACTTGATACCTTCACTCATTTCCGAGAAAAAGGGCCTTGACAGACAGACGGACAACGGAGTGATCCTATAAAGGTTTCTTTTTTTCTTTTAAGGTACGGAACCCTAAAAACAAAAAACAATAATAATTAATAACCGGTTATAGGCAAACCAAAGATCAAAGAGTTATCTTTCAAATGGAAACGACTATAATCACCTGTATAAATTAACAGCCGACAACATGGTCAACCGACTCTAGAGTGACGCCTATGTGATCACACAGAACACCCATGTTATCAACATGAAATAAACCTCTATTCCGTGGGATATACGCAAGTTGACTGTGCTAAGGTAAATTGCCTGAAGATCGCGAAATTTGTTTTCAACCGACTTCAAAAAAAAAGGTTCTCAATTCGACTGTATTATTTTGTATTTATGCACCGCCAATTATGAATTTGATTCAATGTTTTTTTTAGTAGGTGATACTTTAGAGGTGGTAACCATATAAATTTTATCGAAATCGGTTCAGTAGTTTGGTTTTTAAATCAACATTACTGGAATAAATAAAAAAAATTGGAAAAGGTGAAGATGTCCTACCTGGATGACATCTTCATAGTTTTCAGTCAAAATTGAAGTATTTTTTTAAAATACGTTTTAAGTATATATCTTAGCGTTAGTGGTATCTTACATAACGTAGTGGAGATAAATATACCTAATTGGTTACATAATGGTAGGCTAAGTGTGGAAATGAAGTAGAAACACTTAAAAAAAAAATATTATGAAAACTGACGTGGTTTTGACACATTTTTGTTTTATTTATACGGGAATACTCACGTTTAATTAAATCGGATACTCCGACTATAGTTTCGATCACATCCGGTAACCTTTTTCAAAGAGTGAAAACAGAGCCCGACGCGCGTGCAGCTGCATCCTGCTTAGCACTAAGCTGCAGCTGCTTAGTGCTACGCTGCACGCGCGTCGGGCTCTGTATTCACTCTTTTAAAAAGGTCACTTTTAAAATTGCATTTATTATTTAATATGTACCTATTCTTAGCACTTTCACCGGAGTTGTAAGGTGTGTACCGGGAAACCCAAAAGAAAGTATCTGTCAGTAGGTATTTGTGATAAATTGAACTTGGTCTAGTTTTAAAATTCCATTCGTTTATACATTCTAACATCAATGTTCTTCACTAAAAATGTCGCTGGCCTATCTTTTAGTATTTATTAGTATTATTTTATATGTATTCATTAATAAGTGTTATGCATCTCCCGTCTATTTTAGTTTTCATTTATTTCAATACCATGGTTGCCTGGAAGAGATCGCTGTTAGCGATAAGGCCGCCACTTGCGCCTCAGTTCTTAAGGTTATTGTTTTTATTGGTGTACTATTTTTTGGTGTGCACAATAAAGTGTTTCTATCTATCTATCTATTTATATTTTCTACAAACCATGTATTGTATTATTAATAATCTTTTAATTTACATACATTAAAAGTAACGCTTAGATTATTAAATTTCACTAGCAATCTAAGTGGTTATCACTCGGAGCAATTTCGTTGAGGCAACCAAAAAAATTGTGTTATTTTCCAACTGGACACGAGGGGCTGGACACGCGTGTGTTCAGTTGGTGAAACTCAAAATTGGTATCACTAATTATTTCGTCATCTGGACACGTTGACGTTAACATATATTTTAAACAAAAACATCTGCTAAATAAAACACTATAAATAAGATTACAGACACTAAGAAGCTAGTAACAGTATCCGTCCACCTGCAGAATATCTTAGAGGTCAAGATTACGGATGTGCCGCGAACAAAAAAATAGTTCACTTGACTACGTCACTTAAACGCGACAGATGGTTATACAACCACGTCATTAAAAACTAATTAGTCATATAACTTAGCATTTTACGACATAAATAAAAATAGGAAAAAGAACCCGCATTCTCAAAAACTTGATCTGATTGCCAAAGGCGTTTTTTGAAAATACTTTGTCTATTTTGGTATGAAAGTTTTTGTAGATTTGATTTATTTTTGTTTTATTTATACGGGAATACTCACGTTTAATTAAATCGGATACTCCAACTATAGTTTCGATCACATCCGGTGACCTTTTTCAAAGAGTGAAAACAGAGCCCGACGCGCGTGCAGCTGCGTCCTGCTTAGCACACAAAAAACAAAAAACAAACAAAACAAAAATGTGTCAAAACCACGTCAGTTTTCATAATAGATTTGATATATGTTTGTTATTTTTACATTGCTTTGTGTCGACTGAGATATTTATCATTTTTACCAAACAACTAGAATAGCATTGAAATTCTTTTTTTAGAAACTGTTTCCTTAATTTTTCACTTGTTCTAAGAGTTTACAAGATAGAAGCTGCCACAGTAGCCCGTTTTAATTTTATATATTGATAAAAATATTGTCATTTATGTGTCCTATATTTTTTGGTTTCCTGTCTCATATAGATAGACTTTAGATATAAGTAACAGCCAGAGTACATCCAGTCAGTTGTTTTTAAAACGATTAAACTTTTTTTATTTTTGCTTTTGTTTCTTAATACCAACGGAGTACCTACCTACCTTCATGTATAATGTACCTTGATGTATATGAGTCTATTTTTTTTTTATATGACATTTATATAATTTGTAAAAAAAAAAAACCTGACACTTATTTTTATGCAATTGTTGTTTATGTACTTTTTTCTGTATTATTGTGTGAGTTAAATGTAATGTAATGTGATTCTATCGTTTTTATCTCAATAATAAATAAAAAGAAAAATATATATTATCATCATCATCATCAGCCCGGAGACGTCCGCTGAACGAAGGCCTCCCCCTTAGACCGCCACACTGTACGACAACCTGCCATATGCATCCACCGGTTGCCTGCGACTTTTACAATGTCGTCGGTCCACCTAGTGGGAGGCCTTCCTACGCTGCGTCTTCCGGTTCAGGTCTCCACTCAAGAACCTTTCTTCCCCATCGGTTGTCAGTTCTTCGAGCGATGTGGCCTGCCCATTCCCACTTCAACTTGCAAACCTTGCGAGCTATGTCGGTTACTTTGGTTCTTTAGCAAATATCCTCGTTCGGGATTCTATCGCGCAAAGTAACTCCGAGCATAGCTCTCTCCATTGCCCGTTACTGTACGGTACTCTGAGTTTCTCCAAAAGGCCAGCAGTTAAAGACCCCGTTTCAGTTCCATATGTCATCACTGGCAACACACACTGGTCGTAGACCCTTGTCTTCAGACACTGAGGGATTTTGGACGAGATGATATTACGCAATTTCCCGAACGCTGCCCATCCGAAATGGATTCTTTGGGCGACCTCCTTGTCGAAGTTCGACCTACCTAACTGAACAATCTGTCCAAGGTAGTTGTAGTGGTCAACAACTTCGAGAGTATCGTTCCCAACGACAACCGGTACGGGCACAACATGGACATTGGACATGATCTTTGTCTTGTCCATGTTCATTTTAGGACCCACCTGTTGGGAAACATTACTGAGGTCGCTGAGCATAGTATTGAGCTCCTCCAGCGACTCTGCCATGATGACTATATCATGTGCAAAGCGCAAAGCGAAGGTGAGTGATGTATTCGCCAATAATGTTGATGCCGAATCCGTTCCAGTCCAAGAGCTTGAAAACGTCCTCCAATGCGTTCGTGAACAGTTTCGGAGAAATAACGTCTCCCTGTCTCACGCCTTTCTGCAATTGGATTGGTTTTGTGCTCTCGTCCTGCAACCGGATTGACATAGTGGCGTTTCTATACAAACACTTCAGCGCTTCGATATACCTATAGTCGATATGACATCGCTGGAGGGACTGCAATACCGCCCAGGTCTCGATTGAATCGAAGGCTTTTTCATAGTCCACAAACGCTAGACATAACGGCCGATTATACTCCTCAGTCTTCTGTATAATCTGGCGAAGCGTGTGGATGTGGTCTTTGGTGCCAAAGCCTTTACGGAAACCGGCTTGTTCGGGAGGCTGGAAGTCATCAAACCTGCGTTCGAGACGGTTCGTAATGACTCTCGAGAACAGCTTGTACACATGGCTCAGGAGTGAGATGGGCCTACAGTTCTTCAATAAAGTGTTATCTCCTTTTTTGAAGAACAGGACCACCACACTCCTGTGCCATGCTTCAGGCGTAGTACCTTCGTGAATGACGGAATCGAATAATTTCTGGAGGACTGAAAGTACCGGTTTACCACCCGCTCTCAGTAGTTCTGTCGTTATTCCGTCCTCACCTGGCGCCTTGTTATTCTTAAGCTGTCTGAGAGCCATTCTAACCTCGTACAGGCTGACGTCTGGGATGTCCTCAGTGTAGTGTCAGGTCAGTTTAGCTCTTGTGTCCCCAGCATTACTGACAGTGGGATATATTATAGTTGATGAATAAATTAATATAATTATTATTATAACAGACGGCATCATTCACAGCTGTCAACATCTTGGTGCCGTATTCGTACTACCTAAGTTCACTCTCTATACGTATCTATACAAACTCTTTGCAGGCGAATCTACCGTACTATCCCGGTGCAGAACTCTATTGAATTTTTACTTCGGTCATACTATGCAGGTTTCCTCACAATGTAATCCTTCACCAAAACTCCAGTTGTACATTTTTATATCCATAGTACGTTAATTTAAAATTCAAAAATGTGCTCAAGATAAAATAATAAAGTAGTGGTAGGACTCTACTGCAGAGTCCGCTTGGGGAAGTACCACACCTATGCCAGTTATTCAACCGCCAACATAGTGTGCAAGCATTACTGTGTTCCGGTTTGAAGGGCAATGTTATCAGATAAATTACTGGGTGTGAAGAGATTTTTTTACCATCTAATATCTCAGGGTGACGAGCGCAGTACAGTGCGGCGCAGAATTGTACACGCAATTTCACGATTCTGGCACTGCTTTCTGTTATGGGCAGGCGTGATGCTTACCACCAGACGAACGTCTCACTAGTCTCGTCACTTGGCAGTATAAAATATTTATATAATAAATAGGATATGTCATAACTATTATGCGCTTAGTGCATTTCAATGTTAGATCGATAATTGCAGTCAAAGGAACAAAAACACTTGATAATCTTTTAAGATCTTTAGTACTGGCTACAGTGTCTATAGCTTAAGGACCTTGGTTAATGTTACGTTAGTATGTCTTATTCTAGCTCTATCAATTTTAAGCTCAATCTAAACAGACAATAAAGTCATATTTCTATGAATAAGATATACCTGATAAACATTAAAAAAAATATGCCATTATTATTATTGCCATAAAAGCTCCTTACCTGATTATGTCGTAGAAGTTGTCGCCGTAGCTAAAACCGACATGGATGATAATACATAGGTGACCCATGGGAAGAAATAAAAGCCCCTGGTACACTCAGTTATCTGGGGGTAGACCAAGGGGAAACAAAAATGCCCCTGGTACAGCCAGGTGAACTAATAGGAATGGAATGAAAGTAGGTGGACCACGGGCAGCGACCGTAATATTATCATCATACTATATTATTATTATCCTTATACTATTATTATCCTTATATTATTATTATCCTTATAATATTATTCACTTATTTATTTTCATTCTTAGTTATTAGGTTTTTTACAATATTATGTAGGTATAAAATATTGAAAATACAAATTATAAAAAAACACAAAAACTAGGGTGCCGCCAGCAGCGAGGCAGGGCTCAAGCTGCCGGTGGTTAAGGCTGCAGAGTGAGGTAGGTACCTCCTGACAATGGGCGCCGTGTCAAGTACCACTGCCTTTTGTATCTGACCCTTGACCCAACCGCCTAGCGAGAGCCTCTTGAGGTATTGGTCGAGGCTCTTCGCTTATTATTATTATTATAATAATAAAATTGTAGCACATCCTATGCACGTTTATAGATGCATGACTTTATCTATAATTTTCTCCGATAAATGTTATTTTGTTTTCTTGTGGATGACAAATGTCGTCGCAATGAACTTTTTGCTAAGGTTATCATAAAATAATGAGATTAATTATAATTTCAAATGAGATTTTATGATGTTATTCAAGTCAAAGGGGCTTTTACACATAAATGTTGTCCTCAGAAATAGCGTTTAAAGCTAAAGTGCTTCTTTGAATATTGATAAAGATATTTTGCAAAATAATACTTAGTATTTATACTTATCTTGTTATTTGAATTTGTGTAAGTACAAGGTAATGAAAATATATTCACGTTTTATTATAGCTTTAGCTAACTACATGCGTGAAAGTTATTATAGGCTTCGTGAACTCTACAATCTATGAGCCTTACTTAAAACTCCGCTTAAATTTTGATTGATTGCTGTAACCATTGATTTATTCCAATTACCAAAATTCTCACCATAAATGCGATTTAGCGCTACGAAATGGCTAAGTGAAGATCAAATAGGTGTCAAATTTGGCTATACACCTTCAGTTTCATTCTTCAATCCTACTTCAGACAATTATTCATGTGTCGAACGTTCAAGTTTCATTGCTCTAAGCATTTTTCAACTAAGCTATATCAGTAGAAACAACTAAGTAGCGTTTTTAATAGAAACAATTTAAGCACTGAATAAATACTCACGAGTAACTTAGCTGTGAGGCACCTTTGTTTTATTTAGCGAGATTGTTTTAGGTAAGATTCTAGATTATTGTAGGTACGTATTTATCGTCATCTGATTTTGCAATCACCGTACTTTTTAGAGATAGGCATTTAATTACTTGGCGTATATGGTACAGAGATGCATTGTGCAGTTTTTGCCAATAAATTTACTGCTTCTGAATACAGTCATGTAGAAATGTCGTTGTAAAACGTCCCAAACGCTAAGTGAAACCCCAAACACAGTCACCACCATCGTCGGGCCATACGTCATATCACGGATCTTGTCGGATTCAACTCCGCGAAATAGTAAAAAAAGTTTTGTTTACGTTGTTATGATGAATCACCCGTAATTCCCAAGAACAAATTCCTCGACTCGTCCTTGTAAGGCCGCCTACACACGCGCGACTCTCGGCGACTTTTTAGCAAGACTTTTTTTTGTTGTTCCATCTATACTTCCTCCGACATAGGTTGAAGATGTTAGACCAGATATGTGGCTTACGCTGTAGCAAGATTTAACCTGCACCGACAGTTAATATTGTTCAATCTGTGACCTTGTCTTGTAGTAACTATTAATCTTCGGTCTCATTGAAGCTCTTAACTTTCGTTTAAGCTGTGATGGTGTTTAAAGTAACTGTTAGCTATACTGTAGCTATATTTTGAACTAAACTAACAGGTGGGTGCAAATTAACCAGTGGCGTTTCTGCGACATCTGTCGTTGAACTTAAAAATATTTCAATGGCATGTGTAGGTTTTGTAATTTATGAGCATACGGAAGGGTGAGGCGTAAATAAATGGTCTACTTAATTCGGTGCATTCACATATTAAGTGATTTACACGTTTTAAATTGTTATTGTAGGTACATAAATGAAAGAAATAGATTAGAAAGCTATTATACCGTTTTAAAATTTTCGAACGAGACGACACTCGCGAGTTAGTATTAAACATATAGTTTGTCTATTACAGCTTAGTGGATCCAGAGTTATTTAATTTTAAGTGTTTGAGACTAGATGATTTGTAGATATTTAGTAAATAGCTAAACATTCTGGACACATATCAGACATCGTCAGCCAGAAGACGTTCACTGCTGGACGAAGGCCTCCCCCTGAAAAGGGTCTGCGGGTTGCTCTAATGCCCACGCTTGGCAAGCGGCTTGGGAATCACAGAACGCTCACCCCTTTTAACCGAGAGGATGCCGCTGCCCATCGTCAGGTGGTTCGGGATGCAATTTTAGGACATAACCAGGTCCAAATTTCTGGACGGGCAGATGTAAATAATGAATGATGAGAAATGAGTATCTCTGGGTGTTCTTTGTTCTGGGTTTTTGTGTTTATTTCATGAAGCTCTGACTATGGTCTAAGGAATCCAATTATGTGAAGCGTCTGAACTATTAAAATATCTTACATCAAAAGCGGAAATAAAAGGCTTCAAGAAGTTGTCAGACAAGTCTAATAAGAATCCATAATGTAACTTAACCACCAAGTGTCCTTCAACGATATTAATACTAGACGCATTGTTTACGCAAACCTACTTATTATCAAAGTCGCATAAAAACAATAAAATGTCGCCGGCGCCATATCAACAGCGAGTCGCATGCTAGAGCCAGATCGACTCGAATAAAAACAAGGTGCTCGCATCTCACCGGCCAGTCGAGATCCGAACCTCACTTAAAGACAGTGTTGTGGAACCTTGAAAACTTAAGCGACCACGTGAAGATAATAAGCTTAAAGAAAAATTTACCTACCTTATAAATACACAAGATTGAAGATTCACTGAAACTGAAATTGATTTAAAGGGCTGCGAAGAGTTTAGAAGAAAGTGTGACGTAAACGTTAATTCGGAAAGTTAAAGAAACAAGAAAATGCAGTCCAAAATTGTAATCATCGCGATGTGTTTGGGAATGGCCAGCGCTGCCGTCTGGAGAGGTTGGAATCCGGAGAAGCCGAAAGAGTTTGGTGAGTTGAAAACTTTTTTGTAATCTGGATAAACTTAGAAATGTTGCCAACTTGCTAGACTGAATAACATTATTAAGTTACAGAAGAAATATGCATAAAAGTATCTTCCCTCCTTGGGAATAGGTACTTGACCTAGGGTGTCTTGGGTAGAATTTTTAGTGGCATCATGTTTAATGTTTCGTATTTTTTCACTCTCAGGTTAATTTATACGCGTTTATTCACAGATATCAATAATTTTTAGTTAAACTACGGTTCATTAAAATTATTGATGCTATTTCTGAACAAATAGTTAAGTCCATTTTTCTTTATTTTTTTTGTATGTTCGTTTCTTTTTGCGTAACTATGAACAATCGTATGTTGGATAAAGATGTTTTATGCTACCTAAAATAAAGTAAATGTAGGTAAGTATACCAAAATAATAAGGAAGTTAATAAAAAACGAACATAAACAGCATAATCTCTAAAGCCCCTTAAAACTTTGCGGAGGTGTATGGTAGATACCCTACACAATGCTTTAAGTTATAATTATATTATAAATCAAATATTTCTGCCATAAGATTTATATAACGAAGCAAAAACAATGGAAACAAACGAATCTAACGCAATACAAACCGCAGCGAGTGAATTTGCTGAACTTAGAAACTTAATGAAACGAGAACGCTCGAGCCAATTAACATCACTCAAACAAAGAAACGCTGAATGATTAAAAACCTACAGATACATTAGCTATAACTATTTAAACTATAAATATTAAATTTATAGGGATCCCTAACTTGTAACTTGTAATCTATCTTATCAAAGGCTGAACAACTATAATCCCTACCTTGTACCTTGTACCTACTCTCTTTCGCCACGCCATTTTTTTTTAATGCAAATTGTACATTATTTAGAAGGTGCTATTTTAGCCATTTCTTTTGACACATGGTTGGCTTAAATCATTATTCGAAAACCAAAAAAAATACCCAATATAAATTTACGGTGTCATATTCATATTACGGCCTATAAAGCGCGAAGTTATAAGAAGGGCTAAGAGATAACTCGTTTGTCAAAATAAGATTTACTAGAGATGAGACGGAAAGAAGTATACATCCATAAAAAAAATGCTAGCAACTTGCTAACAAGTAAACATAACAAAAAAAAATAACTTATTTATAATTAGTTATAATTAGCTAGTTTTTTCGGTAATAGAGTGCTATTCATACAATGAATACAATACTGCTTTCCAAGTTGTACATCTGTGGTATTCTGTATATTATTGTGATACAAATAAAAGCGTTTCGATTATTAAATCCTGATGTCTACGGCATATTTAATCAGCGGAAACGTTTTTAATTAACATTTCAAAATGGCAGGTTGAAATCCGCTTTGGTAAAGCGCTTTATTTGTTAGTTAATTATTTCTTTGTTTTTTTTGTAAGTGCTTTAAATGTATTTAATAATAATTTTCTGTTCTGTGGCAATTCGTAACAATTCGAGTTTAGCCCTCTTATTTTTTATTTTTTTTATTTATTTATCATATCTTAAAATCTATCATACAATATTTTTTCTATTGTCTAAAAACCTACTTTAGGTTTGTGTAGACAATAAATCCTCGACAATCGTATAAAAGGCATTTAAACATGTAAACAACTTACGAAATAATAATAAAAACATGATACCTACCTACGAATAAACATTACGAACAAAATTATAAACATGGAGTAGTCTTGGAATAGTTAAACCGTCTACTCTCTTCATCCACCGTGCGTGGCCGATGCGGAAATACTCGCACTATGTATTGCGCCGCGATACCACGACTTCTATTTTAATGTATGCTTGTAGGTATTAATTATAAATGATAATTTATTATTTAATAATTGTAATTTAAGGTACTGATAACTAACTTTAAAAAAGAATTAATAAACCACATAATTGATAGAAATAATCCAAAAAATAAATTAAACAAAAATCGAAATAACAAATGTTTCATTAATTAATCATGCTTTTTACACATGTTTAGGCACATAGTCTGGCTCAAAATTGTACCTAGTTAATGATCTATGTTATGTTCTGTTTCGTGAATCATTTAATAAATAAATCGAATAAACCATAAAATACAGGTGATATAAATTAATCAAATTAATCATACTTAATTAAAAATAATTGAACCTGGGTATATCCTTAAACTGCAACCAGACCCACCGGAGGACGGGCAACAGCGTCCTCTTGGTTCGGTGGTGAGTATTCTGCGATCCCTAAGCCGCCTGACAAGCGGGGGGATTATGGCAACACCCCTCTATTGGGAGGCCTTCGTCCAGCAGTGGTCGTCTTGTGGCTGACGACGACGAATCAAAAATGATTAAAATTAATAAATGTGAGTAGGTACCTATAATGATATAATGTGCATATCTTTATCTAAGTTTGTTACTGTTAGCTCGTGACGTAGCTTGACCAGGGGATTCTAAACGATCACAGATGTTAAGCAACGGGCGGTCCGGTCAGTCTTCGGATGGGTGACCGTGAGTGACATTTATTTGTGAGCGCTACCGTGGGTAGGATGACACGTTAAATTGTTGGTCCCGGTTATTAGTTTTATGTTTCTTTAACAACAACCGTCAAGCCATGTCGCAGAGGCCTTCGGGCGGCACATAAACTCTGACACTAGGGCTAGCCACTCAGCCTTTACGAAACTTACTTACTGTACCTGTATTACTGCAGATGACCGGATGAACCCTCTCAGATTTTATACTCTGGGTTTCCCCAAAAATGTATACCATGTGTAGGAGTTTTGTTTATTGCGGATCCAACAAACAGCTATAAAAAATCCTGTTTCGTTGAGATCTCTTGCTCTAGATATAAGTAAACAAACTGGCATTTCGTTGACTCCTAAGCATATTGTCGTAACGTAATATTTTTTGGGTTTTTGTGTTTTGATATATTCGGAACTTTACCGTTGGCATCAATGTGAATTCAAATCTCAACAAAAAGCTTGAGCTACTGGTAAGGAAAAAACTTAATTTCAAGATACTAGATTCTAGATTAACGTAATATCCTATTCTAGTATTTTTTTACATTTTCGGCCTCACCAATAACCATCACTAATCATAAGACAATCATAAAGATATATTATCAAAAAATTATAAAAAACAGAAGGACTGTCTTACTTGAATACTTGAGATACATTTTTGACAATTAAACACAATATACAATAAAATAAAATAGAGAAGACTATAACGTAAATTATTAGATTTAGCATAGATAGCCTTTAACTGTTCATATGCATAAAACGTTAAAACGTATTTCAAACCTTAGTATTTAATTTAAAAAGTGTTTAGTCAAATTTCTTTCGAATTACGATTTGAGTTTGAAAAAGAAGACAAAACACTTTTTAATTAAGATAGGTTTGAAATACTTTTTAGTGTTATATTCCTAACGGCCTTACTTAAAAAAACTTTTCAACCGTTAGTCACTGCTTAAGATGCTCTACCATCTTCTCTCTGACGTGAAGTTGCACGTGCTAGAAAAGGACAGAGAAGTTTAAGCAGTGACTAAGAGAATCGAGATTATTTTAGGTAAGCCCGTAAGACGGTAAGTATATTATATTTTACATGCCTACATTTATTATCCAATATTTTAATTTTAAACAAATATTATCAGGTTTTTTTTGTAGGTATTATTCACAATATAAGCAAGTATTTAAAGTAGCTCAAGACCGATACATCATAAATTATTTATCAAAAATGCATTAACACCACTAGCTCTACGTTGGCGCCAATCTTACGTATCTCTACTCGACATAAATTAAATACGACTTGATTGATCAATTTAAAGTTATTTCGGATAAAATGGCGTCAATTGATTATGCCGAAATACTTACCAACACGAACGGGGAAGCATCTTTAATCCTTTTTCACAATTAATTCAATAGTTATGTTCTTCTTACGTGTATTGTAGGATTATTATGTTTGTTACGACAAGGTTTCATTTAAGTTATACTCCACAAGGCTTTAGGGGTCAAGGTCTTGAATCGTTTTACAAGGTCTGTTTATCTTAAATATTGTTTTCTCGCCGAATATTTTGCACATTTCGTTCTTTAATTCTGACATTTTGATAAAAATACTTTTCTCTACATTTTATTTTTCGTAGTAAATAACCATATGAGAAACTAAATTATTCATTATTAGCCCATTAGAAGTTGTAAATATTGAATATGAAATAAATCATTAGTAATCATGTGTTAGTTGTTAATTCATGCGCAAAGTGGAATAGCAGTACCTATACTTTAGTCACAGGTGTCCCGAACAACAACTTAGGTAAGTCGTCGCTAGCCATTAGACGTCCACTGCTGGACGAAGGCCTCCCCTTAATCGAGGGGTGTTGCCATAATCCCCACGCTTGGCAGGTGGCTTGGGGATCGCAGAATGCTCACCACCGTTAACCAAGAGGACGCTGCTGCCCATCCTCCGGTGTGTCTGGTTGCAGTTTAAGGACATACCCTGGTCGCCTTAGGTAAGTCTCAAAGTAAAATGGAAAATGCAAACTATGAAACAGACGCTCGTCCATAGTTTGTCGAATCGTTAAAAATACTACTAGAGTATTTAGATTGTGATCAAAATATTATGCTCGAGACAAAAAAAATAGCAAAATTTATATCAAAATAATTCGGGACTCAAAAATTCACTCAAACTATATACTTATACACATATAATAATGTATTAGGTACTGCAGGTCTATTTCTTCATTTACCTACATTGAAATAATTGATCTTGTCAATGTTGACTTATAATTTTAAAAAATCTTAGCAAGTTAAAAAGAAAATGCTAAGATATCCAAAGTTTTAGTTCAAAAGAAGATGCCATAGCATAAGTTTCATGAAAAAAATACAATTTTTCTTAATAAAATCTAAAAATACTCAATTCCAAAAACATGAGAGGAATTTCGCACCTTTAATTAACACCTGAGTATGTCATAATTTACAATAACTGTGACCGACCACGACGTGACACTAAAATATATTTTTTGACATCAAAAACAACTTTAGTAGAGACAGGAACTAGGTAACATCCTCGTACATTCCCGTATAAATAAAACAAGAACTAGGTAACATACAAAAAAAAAAATTTTTTTTAAGTTATATAGTATTTATTTTATTTTCTTGTACTTGTGGACCTGGGTATGTCTTAAAACTACATCCAGAATCACCGGGCAGCAGCGTCGGTGCGGTGGTGAACATTCTGTCTCCAAGCCGCCGCGGGGATTATGGCAACCCTATTTAAGGGGAAGCCTTCATCCAGCAGTGAACGTCTTCCGGCTGATGATTATGATGTATTTATTTTATATTATTTGGGGCTTTGTGATACAAGGTTGTGCGTTATTGGGCTAATCAATCATCAATTATTATAAGATCAATGCCATGTTTTACGTGACAGCTCATCTTTAGATCCTCAAAGCATGACCGTCAAGCGGCTTTGACCTTACTTTTAGCCACTCCTGACGTCATTCATGAATCAAAGAAAAATCTTCTAGGAAATGTTGAGTAATAAGATATTACAAAATATTATTGACTTGTTTTTGAATTCCGATTTTATAACGGTTTTGTTTCCGGGAAGGATTAGTAACGAATCGTTAATTGATGTTCTCTGAAGGTCCTAACGGAATTTGAACGTTTTCGCTATTTTTAGTCGTTAAGCTATCGATAAAAAATTATTACCAATACTAGACATGTTTGTGAAAACGTAAATAGAATGTTAATTATATTCGAAAACTCTATTTTATCGCGGACCTATGTTAATGTATTTAAAAATTTATTTCATTGCAATAACATCGTAAATAGGAGTTTTAATCGCCTATTTGATTGGAAGTAAATCACCTTGGATCATATTATAATATAATAGTCATATTTTTTTAAATTCCTTACTTGAGTTTTTTATCTCTTTATGAAATGTATTCATAATAATACGCTGGTCACTCATCCTATACGAACTTGCCTGCTTTTTTATAATATGTTGAAATCTTTGCAACAGAGATTTAGTTAAATCTCATCACTTCAATTAACAAGAACCCGTATAAGATATTTAAACAAAGTATAAATAATATAATTTTCCGTTGGTCGTCTACTACTATTCCAGTATCAATTAATACATTATAATTATTAGATCCGAGACAAATGTTACTATAATGATAATTGCACAAAGTTTCGGGTATCTCTAGTTACAGATGACTCTTTTACTATGAGTATAGTGTATTATTAATGTGGCAAAGATATTAGAAAGTTAAAAAGTTTATGCCACGAAAAATCTGTGGAACCTGCGGGAAGATGTTTTGAGCGGCATCCAATTGCTATTCAGAGCAGCTGCTTTGAAAATCTTAACTCCCAAAATGCTGTCTAAGAGCTGAACTATATAGAAAATAAGTTTATGTAGGTTTTTAGGAAGTTAACTGATGTCCTGTTATTTCTTTGGTTTCAGAAGACAAAGAGGGTTGCTATATAAAGGAGATCAACGAAGTAGTCCCGTTCGGTTCCACAATCACACCGATTGGATTTTGCTACAGAATTCATTGTGCCACAATGATGGACTATGCTTCGTAAGTTTCTTTCATATTATATTATTAGTATATTATGAATACTATAAAATGCTAATATAATTTTATTGTAAGTGTATAATTAAGTTAGTTAGGTACATTCACACCTGACCACTCTTATGGAATACTATAATTTATTATGTGATACATATTCTTAATAATTATAGCTTATATACTCTGAATTACGCTTAAAAAAGCTGCTTCTTTTTCTGAATAACGTAATGTATAATTGCAATTTTCAACCGAATTAAAACGCGAATAATGAAAAAGAGGTTCTCAATTCGACTGTATGTTTTTTGTATGTAGGTATGTTACGCGATTACGCCGCCAATTATGAATTGATTTTGATGATTCTTTTTTTGTTTGGGTGGTCCTGGACGTAATTCAGAGGGTAGTCCCATATAAGTTTTATCGGTTCAGTACTAAATAAAATAGCAGAAAAAATTGTATCCAGGTAATTGAACTAAATAAAAATCGGTTGTTGTTGTTTTAAAGTATTATTTAATCTGTGAATACCCTAATTTCGTAGACACCTCTAAACAATAAAAAATAAAATAACTAGTGAGTTTTTTTTACGATAAATTAAGTATGTGGAAGATTTTCACTAAAGTATTTTTTTTATCTAGTAAATTATTATGAAATTTACCTACCTAATATTCGAAGTAAAAAGTTTATAAAGCAATTTAAAAAAATATTATTGTGTAGGTATGTATACACGCCATATCAAACAATTTAGTTTTTTTAATTTCAGGTGCGGAGTCGTAAGCACTGATGATAAGCACTGCTATATTACTGAAAAAGATCTCAGCAAACCCTACCCAGAATGCTGCCCAACCATCAAATGTGACGAACACAATCAAATAGATTAGTGTAGAGTAGAATATAAGCTAAACTGTGAGCCTTTGAATTATTTTAATGATGGCATTTTGAGTTTTGCAACGTTGGAAGAAGATTTGGCTGAAGTGCAAAAAAATGCTGCTGAATTGTGCTGAAATTTTTGAGAAGAAATTCAAAGACTATGTGTTTGTGAAAAGAATGATATCATGAGACACTAGATGGGCGACTAATATAGAAAAATAAGTACTGATTGTGCTAAAGTGATTTGAAGTCGAGTGTGTGGTCGATAATGTGGAACCATACATAAACCATAAAATCAAGATCATGAAAAGGAGAATACGTGGGCGGATAATCAAGTTTTTGAGACGGAAGAAGATTGTAATCAATCTGATATTTAAGAGGACAGTATCTGAATTGTTATAGCTTTGAAATTAATGCCACCATTTAAATACATTTCTGGTTCAACTCAAAGACTAGATTTTAGATAGAGTTCCTTATTGCGAATTGGAGTAAAGGAGTTTTTTTACTTCGATTCTAGAAGCTATCTTGCCACCAAATTGTTGAATTTATTTATTTTATTAAATTAAAAATGTTTTGATAGTACACTGTGTTTCATTTCTAAACGCAATATTAGTGTTAACTTAATTATATCTCAGGGCATAGCATATAATACTCAATGCGATATCCTTAATTTATTCAAACTATTAGCAACATTGCAACATGTGTTGCCAGTGATGACATATGGAACTGAAACGTGGTCTTTAACTGCTGGCCTTTTGGAGAAACTTAGAGTCACGCAACGGGCACTGGAGAGAGCTATGCTCGAAGTTTGCGCGCTAGAATCCGGAACGAGGATATTCGCCAAAGAACCTTAAGTTGCCGACATAGCTCGCAAGCTTTGCAAGTTGAAGTGGCAATGGACAGGCCACATCGCTCGAAGAACTGACAACTGATGGGGAAGAAAGGTTCTTGAGTGGCGACCGCGAACCGGAAGACGCAGCGTAGGAAGGCCTCCCACTAGGTGGACCGACGACATTGTAAATATCGGGGGCAACCGGTGGATGCAAATAGCAGGTTGTCGTACAGTATGGCGGTCTAAGGGGGAGGCCTTCGTTCAGCAGTGGACGTGGGCTGATGATGAATGAATGAATTAGCAACAATACAATAAATTTAAAGTAGTCTGCAGTCTAGACTGGTGTTATTCACAAAATCGTTATGGGATAATTATAATTTTCCACTAGCGCGGGCGGCACAGCATTGGCATCAGAATCAGCTCGGCTAAGTGACGTAAAAACGCTAACTACTAAAATATATTTGACAATGATTTGAATTTTATTGGATAATTTCTTTTTTGAAAGAATACTAAATACCATTTTTTGTGTTATATATTAATCTAACATTACTGGGAATTAAGGTTCTCAATTAAGTCACGTTTTTAGGTAGTCGAATTTCAGGAGCACTACATTTTGAAATGAAATTAAAGTGTAGCCTATTTGAACGCATGAATACGAGTACTAGGTATCTACTGTGCTGATAACCGATGGGGAAGAAAGGTTCTTGAGTGGCGACCACGTATTGGAAGACGCAGCGTCGGAAGGCATCCTTCTAGGTGGACCGACGACATTGTGAAAGTCGCGGGCAACCATTGGATGTAAATGGCAGGTTGTCGTACAGTGTGGCGGTCTTCTCCTGGCTGATAATGATGATGATGATCTACTGTATTGATTTTTGTTGTTTAAAATTTTAAGTTTAGCTTATTATCTACATTAGTAGTGTGCAAGCATAGCGTGTTTCGGTTTCAAGGACATTGTTACCAGAAAACTTACATAAAGAGATCTGACATACTTAAATAGATATCCCAGAATGACAAGCGCCGTGCAATGCGGCGCTGGGTTTTGTTCGCAAATTCACAAATCTGATATTGCTACTGTTTTGGACATGCTTAATGCTTATCACCTGGCGAAGTTTCGCTCGTCTCGTCACTCATTGGCATTAAAATACATGGGTGGTAAAACCACTGGAGAATATCGTCACTCCGCAGTCCAAACAATGGAAGGTGGTAGCACCAATACGATATATACCTTTAATTAATTATTTTATCGATTCGATCTTATGGCTCAATTTAATAATAAGACAGAACTGTAATTTTTTGTTAAGTTTAAGAAATGTTTAACAGATTCTACATCAATAGTTTAAAAAAAAATGTACAACGAAATTTTATTACGCTTCAAATCACTACTAAACAAACTACAACAATAATAAAATTTAACTACAAATATAAGAAGTCATGTTTCTAGAAAAAGGTACACAAAAATTTACTTTAAAATAGACCATTATACTTACTTCATGGATTAAAGACAACGCTAACCAGATACCTGCGTCTTACTAACTCCAATATCTGGGAATCATATTTGCGCAGAATAGTATCTAACACAAACTTAATACGCTTGTAATAAAGCCTCCCGGCAGGTTCAAAAAGAGAAGGCGAAACGAACATGACTCCCTATACAGGGAAAAGTTCTCGGTGGTGAAAAGTAGAAAAAGGGAAAGTAGGTAAGACCTTTATTCTGCAGAGGGAAAACCACGCAGTTCCCCTTCATAACAAAATAAATAACAACTTAAGAGGATCACGTAAGACGGTTGGATCCAAGGGTCAGAAACAAAAGGCAGTGATCCTTGACACGACACGTATTGTCAGGAGGTACCTCACTCTGCTTATGTTTTTTATAAAGCTAATGTTATGTAAAATATTAAAAACTAATCTAATAAATAGATGTGAAAAATGTAATAAATACAAACACACACCTGAAAAACTTAATACCCATTTCTGGCCATTTTTGATTAAAAAAGAACGAAACCCTAGATTAATTGAGATAGCAATGCACGCCATGCATTTTTAATATAATATTATAGTAGAAGTAGAATATCACTTTTTTCATTGTTTATTGCAGGCTTTTAGTCTATTATTATAACAGAAGCAGTGGAGTGGTATATGAAAGACTGATGATGATGATAATATATTTCGTAAACTGTTAGGTAACACAACCACAGAGTTAGGAGGTATACGGAACAGTAGTACTAAGGCCAAAGGGAAGTAAATAATACTATTGTAAACAGTTTTTATTAAGACATCAATCCTGGTTATCCTGATATTGAAAAAAACAATGGTCAGTCGCTTACATTTCCTTTGGAACACGAAAAGCAGATTTTTCCATGACGAGTGGTTCCGTTGTAAAAGTTGTTTACCCTTGTACTAACGTAACGCTCTCGTTGATTATACCAAAGTTTGTTACTTATTAACCATAATGTATTTCGATAACAGGCCCTGCATCTCCAGTGCTAGATCCGGCAACGACAAATTATTCGAACGGCTTAAATACTTACCAACAATCTTATATAGGCCTTATTATCGAATTTTGCCACATGAAGTCATAAATAGTATTTACAAAAAAAAAGTCAATCAAGCCAAACACGGTCGTTATTATTCGCTTTATAAATTAAAGTTAAGCCCATCGATGGGACCTACGGCAACCAACTGTGTGACTCAAGAATCATTAGTTATCTTAACATAAACAATACAATGACCGGAGCTCGGCACATATATAAGCGGGGATCATAATATGACTTTAGTCATTATACATTATTTTACAGTACGGTACACCAAAGATACGAAAATGTATAAGTTTTTGTTTGTACTCTCCCTGTTCACCGTAGCCAAGCTAGAAGCTGACATTGACTGGTTCAAAGGAAAGTGGTCTGCAATAGTACAATATCCTCAGCCATTTTTTACTCCTTTTTGTTATACCATGGATGTTCAACCGAAAAGTGGTGTTAATTGCACCTGCAGTGATAAAAACGTAGTTCCTGTTGTTGAAGAAGTAATTACCATTCATGAAAATTTGACTCAGATATCTACTGCGCCAGTTATAATCGTCGACACTTCAGCAAACGTCGTAAATGCTCTTAATGTGCAATGCAAATGTAAAGATAAAGCTGAATCTCATAAAGTATATAGAAAGATCAATGATAACATTTTTGTCATTTACGACAAGCCATTTTACTTTACCGCTTCGAAAGGTCAACCAAACAAGGCTTTGGTGATGATGAAGAAAGTGCCAAAACTATCACAGCTGCGAGAGACACTGAAGACCATTGATGATTTGAGCCAAAGAGAACCTGTATATTTGTGTGAACCTAACTTCTTCGTCAATGAGTTTGAAGATTTGGATTGAAATTTATTTGGTGTCGTTTCGTTTCAATTTCGCAACACATACAAATAGGATTATAATAGAAAAAAATATATTTGGTGACGTTTTTACTGAAATAAATAGTATTTCCATTGATGTTGTTTTTTATTAAAAGTACCATTATCTTCTTTGACAAATATATAAAATCATAATATGCGCGTGAGAATATTATCACCTATCTTCTATCTATAACTATAAAAGGCTTTGTCCTGACTGACTGACTGCCTGACTGACTGACTGACTGACTGACATATAGACAACGTATAGCCCAAACCGCTAAACGTAGAGACTTGAAATTTGGAGGGTATGTTTTTGGAGAGGTGTAAACGCCCACTAAGAAAGGATTTTTCGAAAATCAACCCCGAAGGGGGTTAAATGGGGTGTTAAAGTTTGTATGAAACTTTTTATTCTCTGGTTCGATTGATACAAAACTTGGTATACATATTCTACTATAAAAATAAGAAGATACGGGTGTCACCGTTTTTTCAAAATCAGCTCCCGTTAGTATTAAAAAAAAAACTAAGTTTTAGTGATAGTACGTTTGTTTCTCCTTAACTTTGTAACGGCTGTACATATTAAAATGAAATTTGGTATAGGGATGGGGATAGATGTGGGGATGGGGGTGGGGGTGGGGGTGGCGATGATACTGGGAACGGAGACGGGACGGAGATAGGCATGTTAATATTAAGATTACAATTGGTATCGGGATGGGGATGGGGATGGGGTGGGGATGGGGATGGGGTGGGGATGGGTGGAGATGGGTGGGGATTTGGTGGGGATTTGGTGGGGTCAGGTGATGTGGATGTGGATGAGGCTGGGAACGGGGATGGGCGTGTCCATATTAAGATGAAAGTTGAAATCGGGATTGGGGTGGGGATGGGATGGGGTGAGGATGGGGTTCGGGATGGGGATGAGGGAGGGAACGGGGATGGGGACGGGGATGGGCGTGTTCATATTAAAATGACATTTGGTATCGGGATGGGGATGGGGATGGGGTGGGGATGGGGATGGGGTGGGGATGGGTGGGGATTTGGTGGGGACAGGTGGGGATGGGATGTGGATGTGGATGAGGCTGGGAACGGGGATGGGCGTGTCCATATTAAGATGAAAGTTGAAATCGGGATGGGGTGAGGATGGGGTTCGGGATGGGGATGAGGGAGGGAACGGGGATGGGGACGGGGATGGGCGTGTTCATATTAAAATGACATTTGGTATCGGGATGGGGATGGGGAAGGGGGCGCTTATAGGGATGAGGCTGGGAATGGGGACGGGGATGGGCGTATTTATTGGTAGGCTGAACAGATGGAGCTGCATTTTTGGATAGGTAGTTATAGCACATAAGGTTCGGAAACGGACATAGGCTATTTTTTTGTAGGTCCACGCAGACGACTGTTTGACGGACATAATTATTATAGATACTGTACAGCCTAAGCTGCTAAATTAATTTTTAATATTAAATTAACTTACTTTTAAATGCCTAAACTAAATTTTGAGTGGTGTAAACTTACACTCAGCTCAAGCTGTGGTGGTAGCTTCAGTGAGATCAAGCTCGACTCACATTCTTGGGGTCGCGGGTTCGAACCCGGGCGAGCCCGTTCCAATTAGTTCTTTGAAACTTACGCATGGATAATACCACTGGCTTTTTGGTGAAGGAAAACATCATGAGGAAACCTGCATATTTCCGGAGAAGAAATACGATAGTGTATGTGAATACGCCAACCTGCACTGGGCCAGCGTAGTGAATATGGCCCAATCAGGGTAGGCCGATATACCATTAGTGTTAAGGGCTGATGCAGAGAAACGCACACTCAGCAAGGATTTTGAAAAATTCGCAAGGGGTTCAATGTATCATTAAAATACCATTTTGCCGAAACCATTCATTTAAGGCTGTTAAGTTTTTTGACTTAAGAGATAAGATAAAATAAACATAAACATGTTTCAGAATTTTCAAACAATTTCAAAACTGGAAGGCCACGGGTCAATTTTTCATTTGAAAAAAAATAATTTATAATTATAGATAAGCTAATAATAATAATAGCTAATCGAGTGTTTATGCGTAAGAAGATAAATGTTTTAAACACATGTACTTGATCCGGTGCACGCACCAAGCACAGCGCTTTCGAAACGTCAATCCCGCGTCGGCTCAGATACGTTAAAACCCGAGTATAATGACGTGTTGTACCTCGAGCGCGCCCCTTTTTTTTTTTTTTTTTTTTTTTTTTTACGTTGGGAAATGCACTTACGCATACCCTCCTGCCAGGGCGCAGGAGGGTTATGTCGGACTCGATGCCAGAGTGAGACTCGATGGCACCCCTACCGACTAAAAACCCAACGGTGTTCCCACACTGCGCCTATTGTCGAGGTCACGGGTACGCTCTCGCATTCATCCGCGACCTCGACGGCGCCGCCCTTTCGGGCCCACGGGGAGCCGAAGCTCCTCCCGCACCGATGACGATGTGTCCGAACACCCAGACACATCGTGCATCCACCTCGGAGGCCATGCCAGCGAGATGGGCGCCGGACGACCTCGAGCGCGCCCCACTCCAACCCACACCGAGCCTACCTAAGCGATCAGTGCAGCACTGTATTTTATCGAAGTTTCGTAATTCTTGCGATATTTTGGTGACCTTTTTGCGTTCTTTGTTATCATACTTTTTCTGCTTAAGCTTATTTCATTTCATTTGTTATTTACATTTCGTATAATTATCGTTATTTGTTCCTTTAATTATTTAGATTGCTATTTAGTTTGTTATTCGTATTTTTTTTTAATTTTAGTTTACATTGTTTGTTATTAGGTTTTTTTTAATATTGTTACTGTTGATATTGTTATTTAGTTTGTTATTTAAAATGCTTAGTGAACTTCTCTTCGTTCATGGAGCGAAGGTAAAACACTATGTTGTTCCCATCGTTGGTGATGGAGCGTGTCTTTTTCGTGCGCTTTCTTTTTTAATGCACGGTACCCAAGAAAAGGCAATTGAGGTGCGAAAAAACATCGTTACTCATGTAGTAGCTAATTGGGAGGAGTTTGAAATCTTGTCCCACGATTCAAACGGCGACAACTACACCACTGCGACTGCATACTTTAATGACATGTCACGGCAGTCGAGTTGGGGCACTGCGTGTGAACTAGCCGCTGCAGGACAAATATATGAGTTTGAGTTTGAAGTTTATGAAAATGGAAAATTGTATGTAAAGTTTGGTACAGCAGGAAGACCTATAAAGCGGCTACGATTTACGGGAAATCATTTTGATGCGTATCTGTTAGAAGACATAGATATAATTTCTAACGGCACTCCACGTGTTCCAGTAGTAGCGAAAAAAATAACTAAGCGACGTGTTGAGGTTCCTACATCTCCAAGTTGCATTCAAACAGAAGATATAAGTTCTGACGCAACTTCTACTTTGCCTTTGTACTTTGATTCTTTAGCTGTAGAGATGCCCAAAAATAATTACAAAACGTCTTCAACTCATACCGTCCAAACTTCTTCAGCCCGATATTTTTCTGAACTGAATTCACCAACATTTACGGCTCAGTCTGATAAATTAATTTCACCTACATTTACGGTACAGCCTACTCAGTTAACAAATGACAAATTAATTTCACCTACATTTACCATCCCAACTATTCCCTGTTCATCACATTCTAATTTACCGACCTGCAGTGATATATCTCCCACATATATTTTTAAAGAAGCCTCACAATCTTCAGAAGTTCCATGTCCATCCATCCATCTATTCTGTCATGTCCATCTGTCTGTCTGTTTAAAATTCAACAAGACGGCTTTGTTTTGAAGTAAGTATTGCAAACGCGACATGCCAAATTTGGACATCCTCAAGCAAACTTAAAGACTTGCAAGCGGCTTGGAAAAAATGTAATAATATACGTATTTTAGTGATTCAATTGAGTTGGGCCCCGATTTAACCGAATTCAAGTATTCAACATTACTACGCGGGCAAAGCCGCGGGCAAAAGCTAGTTTATTATATTTCTGCAGCTAATGCACTCAAGTTTGCATGTTTGTGCAAAATTGTTTACGAATATATATAATGAGCTCTGATAAGTTAATCCGTTTGGTCTCCACAATGTTATAAAAATAGACATTGCATACACAATGCAGTAAACATACTGCCATAATGCATACATTTTTAATTATACTATCATCGCTCAGAGTCATCGAACCAGAAGAAACCATCGAGTGGTTTAATAGGAGATGGATAAGTTGTAGAATATCCTTATGCTGTTTGGTTTCCAATTTATAATAAGATCTCTGTTTCACAGACGACAACTAACTTTAAATATTTTTGCGGTGATAAAGACGTCCAGGTTCCTTGTGTGAGCCACTTCATGATAGAGCCTGACAACGCTACTCAGGTGCTTCCTCTAGTAGTCGTTCATAGTTTTACTGAAGTAAAAAACGATCTTACCGTCAGTTGCAAATGCTAAGATAAACACAAAAGGCACGCAGTGTACAGAATGATTAATGACAACTATTTCGTTGTATATGATAAACCGTTATAACATTGAAACACAACCAAACAATGTAATACTGCTGGTTAAGACAGTTCCCAAATTGTCTGAGCTGCGCGAAGTAATGGCAAGCATTGGCGATTTGAGTCAGAGACGACATGAATATTTGTGTGAGTCAAACTTCTTCGTTAACTAATTTGTAAATTTGTATTAAATACTATATTTTATTACAAGTTTACTGGCACGGTTTCTTATAGTTTAATAAATGATATTAAAACCATTATATCTTTGTAGCAACTATACTAGGCCAAAAAATCCAATGCGTTTTTTGTCTATTTCCCTGGGTTCACGAGATAGGTTGTCCCATTGGGACAAGACGCGTTTTCAAATTGTTTCATCCCGGCGGTTTCATCCCGCATTGTAGTGGGTTTCATCCCGGCGGGCTGTAATAACCAATGAGTTTTATGGAATTTATGTCCGGATTTTAAAAACTCATACTCATACCATGTCTTTTTGGTGAAGGAAAAGATGTCCTAAGAGGAATTAGTTCAATGGCCGATGTTAAATCATTAGCGGATCCACATGCGCCAGACCGGGCTAGCGAAGTGGAATTACGTCCCAAACGGCCTTCGAAGAAAGACAATATAATGCTTAGCAAATTGATGTTAAAGACTGATGCAGTAATATGCAAAGATGCGTAACTAGGGCTTGTTAAAGAAATGTCGGTCTGCCTATTTGTCACTAAATAACTGGATCAACCTTAGTGAAATTTGGCATAGCGGTGGAACATTAACAGCAAGAACATATAGCGGAAGATGGATACTGCACATAAGATTTGGTATTCAGAAAATTTTGGGAACACTCGCGTGTAAACCCACTGGACGTTTGTGTTGGATAAAAACAGACTCAGTTACCTACGTTTTTAGCTCATTTATTATCTTGCATACCATCTCGCTTGACGTTATTTTAAAATACCCTCTGTGAAAACAAATTTCGCGAACAAACGCAGTACACTCATGGGTGGCATTTAAACTGGGGAGCCTTAACTTTTTCTCTTTCATTAAATCATTGTTATCTTAGCTATCTTTTTACGCTTGCCGAGTTTTTGTCGTGGAACTAGTATTTCTCTTGACGGTTGTTTAGGTTTCTTAAATAATTCCACTTAAATTTTGAAGCGCTGTTATTTTACTAGGTAGAGATAATGACACTAAAGTTTGAGCATATTGTTTCGTAAACGTAGTTTGATGGTGGTTTAAAAATAAGAGCTGCATCATAATAAACGCTAGAAAACTCTAGAGAATGATTAGCTGTTGAGAAGCTGAATGTTTTTTTGGCAGATATTTCTGCCATTTTTTTTCTCTGGACGTTTGCTGGTTTCCTCACGATGTCTTCCTTCACTCAATAGCCGTACATTACCACCTAGTGCTAGGATTTGAACCCACAACCTTACAATTTAAAACCTAGTGGTCTTCCCATCATACCACGTCATATCATATCATGTCATCTTACTACGGCATTTACCTCGCTATCCCGATATAGCTTCCAAGATATCCTACAATTATGTCAATGGCATCCTCACACGTAGCAGCTGTTCCAGGACATTTACAGCTAAAATTGGGTACAGTGAGAACATGCGAGGTGCGAGGACGAGTTAGTAACCGAAACAATAATTTGGTCGCCGTAGCTGAAATCGGCATGGAGAGCATCATCATCACCCAGGGGGTGAACGCTTTTTAATTACCTTACCAGAGAGAGGGTCATGTGATATGATATATTGTCGTCAGCCATAAAACGTCCACTGCTGGACGAAGGCTTCCCCCCTAAATAGAGGGGTGTTGCCATAATCTCCACGCTTGACAGGCGGCTTGGGGATTAATATCTTTTATTATATTAATAAATATATTTTTATTTTGTATTCATAAATTATAATTGGAATGCGTAGAGACCGCTGAAAGTCTAGAAACAATGTAAATGTTCGAGCCCTTTACCAATCGACAGCGCATTGCATGCTGATGGCATTGCCGGTAAATTTTGGTAACTTGTTTATAGATACCAATCTACTATGCAAATTGGTTCTGTAGCAGTGGTCGTCATCTACATACGCATAATTGCAGATATGGAGCTCCATTACAAGTAGTGGTTGCAGTTGACTAATGCACGTTGTTTCCGTGGCTGGGAATTAACTATGCCTCTGTTTTGCTCGACTGTCTTGGTGGGGCACAAGTTATTAGAGAAAGAGTATTTCGAAAACAATTTCCATAAACAGTTATTGATGCTCCGAGGTTTAAGTAATACAATACAAAATAATAAAAAAATGCTTATGAGGATTTTTTAAATATAAAATAAATTTTGTCCGTAAACGTATTAGATTTTCATAACATTTTGTGTAACAGTTGTGATCTGGGTATGTCCTAAAACTGCATCCAGAACTGCCGGAAAATGGGCAGCACCGTCCTGTTAGTTAGGGGTGGTAACACTGCGATCCCCAAGCCGCCTGCCAAGCGTGGGGATTATGGCAACCCCACCCTATTAAGGGAGAGTAAAGGTAGAAAACATGTTATCTACCTGTGTAATAAATAAGTTAGAAGATATAATGACAGAATGTTAGGCCTAAAAATGAATGGTCTCTATAAAATATTGGGTAAAGGATTATTATCATTAACCTCTATTCAATACGCGAACCGTTGAATACAAGTAATATGCGTCTCTCAATACACGCTACATAGCATGGTATGCTATACTCAAAGAGTATAGCAACTATAACTGTAAACAATTCGGCCGCAAAAACTCATTTTGTTTAAATTTAAATCTATCTATCTAATACTATAAGAATCACTGTCCTGACTGACTTAATGACTCACAGACAACGCACAACCTAAACTGCTGGTCGTACAGACTTGAAATTTGGAGGGTGCATTTGTCGTAGTACGTAGATATAGGTAGGTACTAAGTAATTATTTTTCGAAATTCAACTCCTAAGAGTAAAAATGGGTAAAAACTTTTGTATGACACTCCTTTGTTTTGGAACATTTAGTCATGAAAATTGGTATTTTAATAGTTTATATGAAATAAAAAATATATTTAATTTTTTTTTGGCAGGGATGTATGAAATTGGTGTTGATGTGTTTGGTAGCGGGGCGAATTTCTTCAGCACGCGGACGAAGTCGCGGGCGACTTCTTAGTACAGGATATGTATAATGAATGGTGTTTTTTATTATTATTTTGTATTGATGTCACCAGAGGATGTCACTTAATAAATCAGTTTTCTTTCTTTCTTTCTTTTCTTTCAAATCCTCAAGTTTAAGTATTCAATCCAAATCTTCAAATTCATTCACATAAACATTTGGATCACACATATAACCGGGCGTCTTCTGGCTCAAATCTTTGATAGTCCTCAAAACAGAGCGCAGTTCCGATAACTTCGGCATTTTCTTCAACATCACCATAGCATAGTCTGGATTGTATGAACTCCTCGAATACATCACAAAATAGTTTTCATTAATCTTTCTGTACACGCTTTGGACTTCATGTTTGTCGTTGCACTTACAGTCTTGATTGAGTGCGTCTTCCTTTTCTGCTAAGCTATTGATGACTATAACAGGAACGATGCCTAAAGGATATTCAAAACCGTATGAGTGGAACACAGAAGGTACCGTTTTATTATCACAGGTGCAGTTAAAGTCTTGCATGACGGTTAGTTCCATCCATTTGCAGATTGGTATCCAGTTGGTATGAGGGTATGTGATAGCTGGGAATCATTTTCCATCGAACCAGTCTATATTCGCTTTGGGATCTTCTGACTTTGACAAAGCAAGCACAAACAAAAAAATCGAATGTTTATACATGCTTACAATTAACAAATTCTTTATGTGTTTGTTCGACTTGCGTGAAGCAAATGTGCGGATTAAAAACACGCAGCTGTTTATAAATATCTCTGAAGAGGGTCAATGTGATACATAATAATATAGATATATTTTAAAGATAGCTTATACTGGATATGGTAACGGTAGTGCTAAGCTGTAAGGGTGTCACTGTACCTACTGTGAACAACTTTTACTATGGTACCAACCCAGAATTATCAGAAAAAAATTAGCTTTGCCATAGCAAAATGTTATTCACCCTCGATTCATTCGAAATGTATGGAACAGCTGTTTTTATTTCTCACTTACCGCATAACCCCATTTACTAATATTTTAAGTTATAGTTGCTCATAAAGATTTTATGAGATAGACAGAGAGGGTGAGTTTTTAGCATTGATTGAATTTTCTAATTGTATTTAAACAGTTTTTATCCATATTTGGGTAGACAACCATATTTGGGCCGCAATAAACGAATATAGCCGGTCAGGTACCAACGAGACAAACTCGTGCATCAATATGTTTAGTATTGTGTTATCCAAAAATATTTACTTTGAATCAGTTCGGTATAATTAGTGGTGACTCACCCTAAACTTGGCTTAGTAAAGCAAACATGTTATTCGAATACTTATTAATAAATCCGACATATTCGGCGAAAATTTTACATGACGGTTCAAACTTGGAGGATCTAGCTCTCTCTGGTTCAAAAGATACAAGCCAACAGACAAAAGACAGACGGCGTACGCTAAGTAGGTTATAAATAATGTTAGACCTTTTATGGGCTAGATGGCGCTGTGTGTAAAATTACCACCAATTGTTTTTAGATCTCTTCAGAAAAATTCTAGAAAAAAGTTCATACCACTGGCTTTTCGAAGAAGGAAAACAACACAAGGAAATCGCATTGCGTCCGATGAAGAAATTCAATGGTGTTAGTGAATCCACCAACCCGCAACTGGGCCAGCGTGGTGGATATGGACGATTATATACGTGCACAAGAACTAACGAAACCCGTTATTACTATTTGACTACAATACGACTAGACGCTCAAAGATAAGAAGACATTCTTACATTGGAAATTTCTTTTAAACTTACTAAGCGTTTCCAAAGCACCTTTCTAGCGAGAGCAGCGGAGATATGCAACTTTTTACCGTCTGTCTTCCCGATCAAGTACCATCCGGTTTTGTTCAAGAATAACGTGAATAGGTGCTTCCTAGGCAAGCGTACTCTACCTTCGATTATTAATGATTCGGGTGAGATCGTGGTCAAATGCATGCCTATGTAGATGTTAAAACATAGTAATGGAAACTTTTAATATAAGATTTAAACATAGAGTAATATAATTATATCTGTTACTAATAAAGGCATTGATCCTTGTATCATTAATATCAAGTAATTCATAATTATACATTTACAAGTCTAGTGACAAGATAGAGATGGATGGAGATGGTGGATGGTGGTGGTCTGTTTGTCAAGTTTAGTGTACGTATGTTTTATTGATTGTTTTGAACCTGGGTATGTCCTTAAACTGCAACCAGACCCACCAGAGGACGGGCAGCAGCGTCCTCTCTGTTAACGGTGGTGAGCATTCTGCGGTCCCCAAGCCGCCTGCCAAGGTTGGGTATTAAGGCAATACCCCTCTATTAAGGGAGAGGCCTTCGTCCAGCAGTGGCCGTCTTATGGCTGATGACGATGTTTTTATACTATCAGCAATCATTTCAAAACGTCAATAAAAAATATAGTGCTTGCTTTGTCAAAGTCAGAAGATTCCAAAGCGAATATAGACTGGTTCGGTGGAAAATGGTTCCCAGCTATCACATACCCTCATACCAACTGGATACCAATCTGCAAATGGATGGAACTAACCGTCATGCAAGACTTTAACTGCACCTGTGATAATAAAACGGTACCTTCTGTGTTCCACTCATACGGTTCTGAATATCCTTTAGGCATCGTTCCTGTTATAGTCATCAATAGCTTAGCAGAAAAGGAAGACGCACTCAATCAAGACTGTAAGTGCAACGACAAACATGAAGTCCAAAGCGTGTACAGAGAGATCAATGAAAACTACTTTGTGATGTATTCGAGGAGTTCATACATGGATTGTATATACACTATGCTATGGTCAGGGGGGTGTCACTCCGCTGTTTAGGTATGTTCGGCCGGCGCTCCGTCCGGGAGGACGATGCAAGGCAGAAGTCAGTGGCCGCCCGCACGCTAGCCTCGTCGCACGTAACTAAGCATACGTGATAGAAAGAGAGCGGTATATCTAGGTGAATATAAGCGGTATCCAGCGCTGTGCGAGTTGAATTGCTACTTTATTGCCTAATTTAAAGAGTCCTTATTTATTTCAATTCCTTTGCGGAGTGAACTTTCTGTACGTAGAAGGTACTATTATTTATTCTGTGCTATGGTGATGTTGAAGGAAATGCCGAAGTTGTCGGAACTGCGCTCTGTTTTGAGGACTATCAAAGATTTGAGACAGAAGACGCCCGGTTCCATCGGTTCGGTCGGTATAATATGTGTGATCCAAAAGTTTATGTGAATGAATTTGAAGATTTGGATTGAATACTTAAACTTGAGGATTTGAAAGAAAAGAAAGAAAGAAAGAAAATAATTTATTCTGTGACATCAATACAAAATAATAATTAAAAAACACCATCCATTATTCATATCCTGTACTAAGAAGTCGCCCGCAACTTCGCCCGCTACCAAACACATACCAGTTTCATACAACAAACATTGAAAATATAAAAAACCAGTTTAAAGTGAAATAAAACCTGAAAAAGTTAAGCAAAGTTGTGCCAAAAGCATAGACATACAAGTAAAACATTAGACAAAAGGGAAAAAAAAGGGATCTCTATATCACTTAATTTTTTCTTTTTATATTATAATGAATGTTTAGAATGATTATTTTTGCACAGGTACAAACGAATTCAACAACAAAGGGGAATAAAGTACAATAAAGGGCTGATGATGATGATGAAACGAATACAATAAGTTGTTTTTTTTATCAGTTCCATGAACCTGATTTGTGTATTATCCAGACTTGCTACAAAAACAAGTTTTATCAGAAAATATATTGTTACTGACTTGATGGGGATACTGTACTTGAATCTGAGTACTTCATGACAAAACAACTTACTATCAATGTACTTCTAGAATGAGCAATTGATTGAATTTCCAATGATATCACACTCGGATATATTGAGATGTGGCCTAAGTGAGATGAAGTCATTATGCGATCTAGCCATTCTAATACTAACCCCACTAAACTTGTACCCTGGGCTGGGTACCTGGGCCCTACAACATATTATAAGTACGAAAGCTTCATTTTCGATGAAATTTTGTAAAAAAACATATATCTTTAATTTTGGGTTTAGTATTATTTTTATTATTTACTCACGATGTTTTCCTTCACCAAAAAGCCAATGGTATAAAAATACGTAAATAAACTCCAAAGAGCTTATTGGTACGGACCCGGGATTGAACACACGTCAACCATTCTAGCGGTCTCTCATTTGGCTACCATGGCTGCTACTGAAGGACCTAATATAATTAGACAGTCCATTTATAAGGGAAAATAATTATGGATATTACCGTTACCTACCCAGAAAAATTACTGGGTATGAAGAGATTTAACATCTAATATCTGAGGGTGACGAGCGCAGTGCAGTGCGGCTCAGGATTGTGTTCAGAAATTCACAATAGGGTAGATGACTGATGTTTATATCGTGGAAACCAATAGCTTTGATGAAGAATTTAATTAAATATAGTATGTTTATTGAAAAAATAATTTAAATCGGTTTATAATGTTCTGATATATGAGCATTTAAAATTGTTGGTAGAGACAACTCTGTCCCTTTCCCACAAAACAATAAATTACGTCACGCCTTACTTGTCAGAATAGAATTTATATGGCGTACAGAGAAGTGACGTCACCATTTGCTGTTTCATCTCTCTGTCTAGCATGATATTAAAATGCTTATGAGTAGCTTATTTTTGATCAGATTTTCATTTTGTTTTCATTAATCTGATATATTTTATGGGCCACATTTTAATAGGACAATAAAAAAACCAGTCATCTAGCCTATGACACAAAAATACAGTTTCGAAGTCATTGTTCGAAGTCTAATACTTGCGCCAGCTATGTTGTACGTCCGTCTATCTAACCGCTTAATGAAACGGCCGCCTCCACACGCCGTCTTACTTCATTTGTACAAACACCGGGGTAAAAACCCTGGGGGTAATGCGATTATGCTTTGAAAAGGAGGTAAATTAAGGAGTTTCTAGTGTTTCTCTTTGGAAAGATAATGTTATATTCAGTTATGCTACTGAAAGTTTTCTCAAAGGATCAGCAGGACGCCGATTCAGTTAATCAAAGCTGGACCACTTCCCATACGTTTCCGCTATTCGTCCTCTCTGTCGGCGCCGGCTAACGGCCGTGGTCCGGCCAAGCATACCTTAAGTTTTATAAACGTGTGATGTTAGAAGGCTGGACCTTTTCCGTAGCGCTACCAACGTTTCACCCATACTCTACCCATCGAAACCATAGACAAACTGCTCAAGTTCACTAACATGACGTCACTGCGACGCCCCGGTACGTAGCCAGTAGTTAACTCTGGGGCGCCGTGCCCCCGTTGGGTCTAGCCTAGCACTAACTTGTTGTAGATGTACTTACTCGTATGCTAAGGCATGTTTCATATATTTGAATAATATTTAATTTTTTATGCTGCAATGGCTATCTGATAAAATATTAAATTGATGATCGACTGCAGTAACAGTAGTCTATTTGCAACATGGGAAATCTTCGGCTTAAAACTGGTCCATGACATTATTTCATGGTGCTCAATTTGGTCCTTTTTGAGAGTAAAACTAGCTAACTTTTGAAATTTTCAAGAAACGGGAAGACAACGAGGCTGCTGCCTTCCCCCATAACCTTCTACCTAGATTCACCAATGATCATTTGACAAGCGCTTCACCTTGAAAACGGTTGGGAAAGGAAGGGTAATTATGAATACAGGGGTGTCCTTACATATAAAATTATATTGTCACCGACAATATGGATAGGTGAAATTTTCTATCGGTAAAACAAATGAATATAAAATTAAACCCTTATAACTCTGTTGTTAGTATGTCTGCCTTTAGACCTGTAGGTTATAGGTTCGATTCCCATCCAAGTCAAAAATGTTATGTGACAGTCGAAGGTTCGTTTCTAAACTTCACACTTCTCAGTGCACATTGTATATTATTTGGTTATTCGTCTGTCGTTGTTACCCGTTTCTACCCTTATACCGCCATTACAAAAAATATTCAGCCATTTATTTCAACTAACTGCTGTCAAATTTTGACTTATCAAAACTTATCAATCAACTTTGACAAATACTTCATTATAAAAGCTTTGTATGCCGATCATATGCCGTTATTTAGAAATCGTGGAGAAGATTTGGCGCCAACAAGAAAAATCAAGTCAACAATTTTTGTGGGTATTCTGATTATTAAAATACATACCTATCATTATACTTAAATTGTTTTTTTACTGAAGTCTAGGCATGCAATGTAAATTGGTGAAGCGAATCTTTTCGTGACAGATTTTAAAAAAGGCTGCTTTTAAAATCTACCATTTTTACCATGATGACTTGAATTTAACCGTATCTTGCTTCTGGCTTGCTTCCAAGTATAATGCTTGAATTGCGTGACTTTGACTAAGTACAATATTTAAATTAATCATAATTAATGCAATCAATATTTTGATGATACCTAGCTAGAAAAATACAAAAAGACTCGACAGTGGCAAATACACTATGTACAACGCCATACGCCATAATCCTCTAAGGGAAAAACAAAAACACAAAGTGAAACGTTCAACAGCTACGGTCCGCCTCATGTACATAGATTAAATGACAGTTAGTATTATGAACAAATTCCTAGAACTAGTAGTTCGCAGCGAAGTGAACCTCGCGACCCCTAGATCAAACCCTCCAAGTCCCTTGATAAAATAAGCTCATATTCATGTTCAATAACAATATTGTATTTGCACGTTTTTTCCTTTAAACTCAGAGATCTCGCTTCGCTCAACTATCTACTTTACAGTTATTTTCCAAAAAGATTTAGGAGTTTGATGTTAATTATTCATTATTTTCTTACCTTCTAAAATCAGTGTGTGCCTACTACCAGATTTAAATTAAACATTGGTTGTTTTCTTTTATAAAATACTATTTCCCAACACAATTTTTCTTAAATTATTTCACTGGAAAATAATGATTACAGAAAGCGGCACACGGGGCCATGAGTTGGCGTACACGCCAGCCAACCTTGCTGGCGCCCTCAGTGGTCACTCTGCTTCAGTACTTAAAACGTTCGCTTCCTGCCCGTAGTCCGTAGTCCACCCACATAGTTCACCTGGCTGTTCCAGGGGCTTTTTTTATTCCTGTAGTCCACTTCAAGATTACTGGGTGTACCAGGGGATTTCTGCTACAATATACTGTTCAGTGGTCTGCTCTGCTATCGTATTAGCCTGCTCACGTCACCCCGCTAACGGGACGTTCGGCGCCGCCGTTTTCTGGTACAACCTTGCTTTAAATAATAATTTGTTTTGTCATATTATGCACAATGTTAGGCTCGGCCAAGGCACGGCGATCACCTATCAGTCTTATCTATCTACTAACTAAGCGAGAACAACCTATTCACGTGGAATATTGAGTGCGGACCGGTGCAGCCAAGTCTGTGGGTGCAGCTAACTGTCTTATTGTATATCCTCTCAAATTTGCTTCTCTTCTTTGCCTTATAAACGATAACGCCAGAAGCTTTGATCTTTCTCAAAGTAAGTTTTGGGTAGGAATCTGTGACTCTGTTTAATTTTTATGATTACTTGTATTTTCTGCGTGTTGTTTTTTGTGTGATAAAATAAACGAATTTGACAAATATTAATTAATAATATTTTTTTTATTTTAGGGTTCTCTATGCGAAATTGTTCAATGGAACTATTACTAAGCTTGCGTGTCGTGGGTAGACGTCTGTTTGTCCGTTTGACCTACAGAGACATTATAATGTCTTAAAATCATTCAATTATTTAATTTGACTAAGTTAGAGCGACGTTTTTGAGTAAGGCCGTTAAAACCTAATAATGCAAGTATGCTCAAAAATCTAAGTTTCATAAAAATAACCTAGATGTGGGGTTGATCCAGAGCATTTTAGCGGTGCCAACATCTAGCGCTGCTAGGATGCTCTGTCGGTCTGCCTATAGACTTTTCAAAGACAGAGTCTGTATTGTTTAAATTCTTTTTGTGTGTATACTATGGGACTGACATAGTCAAAAATGACTCCATGTCCCTAAATAAAAAAAAGATATAACAAAAAAAAAAGTTTCATAATGTACAATACAAAGTGACGTTAGGCAATTATTTTGTGTTAACGTCAAATCGTGAATTATCGTCATAAAATAACCGATAATTAACGTCAAACTTGACATAATGACCATGAAAACTGTATAGCCTAACGACATAAATAATAAAAATCAGCCACGTAGAGCGAGCGAAAACATTCTAAATAAATAAAAACATTATGGTCAACATTGTTTTGAAGGCTTTAGTCGACAGATTTAAACTAATTAAAATATCGCTGTCCCTTTTTTATCAGACATGTTAGCTAAGGACAGCAATACTTTAGTTAGTTTAGTTCTGTTAACTTATAAACCTTCAAAATCAACCACATTGTGTATTAAAAACAAAATACAAATATATATTTACATTGTGTAGAACCCTCGGTGCGCAATGTCAATTTGTGTTTGCCCAATTTACAAAAATATTCCGACTTTTATGACATTTTTATTATTGAATAATAACGTCAAAGTCACTTGACTAGAAGTATAGTTACGTCATCAGGGGAGTCTTCAGACTACGCTATAACATAAATGACTAAAACGAATGATTTGTAATATAAGCTTGACAAAAAAGTCTTGAAATCTTTTTCTCTCCTGGCATTACTGTGGAAAACATGTCAGGCGGAGAATTTCATCCAATCATCTTCCTCATACTACAGGGTTGCTATTATTGAGAACTACTTACAAATGTGAAACCCCAATTAAATACTTTTCTTAGCTTTATATACCTTCAGATTTTTACTTTTTATTACTAACCCACATATACTTACGTTAAATAATCCGTAACGTTATATGGCTACGACGGTAAAACAGCAAAAAGTTAAAGAAATTAAAATACTTTGTACTTTATCAGGCATATAATTATTAAAACATAGGTATAGGGAACGTGTTCATGAATACATTATTATATGAATGCGGCATCCGTCTTGCGATGTAATCGTTAGGTTACATATTTTATAGCGCAGTCTGAAAATTCCTTCGAGGTCGACCATCGGCTGATAAACGTCTCAGTAACGGCTGAGCAACGGATGAACAACGGTCGAACAACGTCTCACCTAGACATAGAAAGAGTTCTACGTCACTCAAAGTACGTGTGATATTTCTATTTGTACAGGATGTCCCTTTATAAATGGATAGTCTGTCAGGTGCACGCAGGAAATCATCTCGGAGGGTTCTGTTGTCACTGTAAAAAAGAAGACCACCATGGCAAGTTCTTTGGTAAGAAACCATAAAAATTTGCCATATGACTAGGAACTTGTGGCTATGGTAAAAATAATTTAATATTTATATTTTACATCGTCCCGCGGCGTGGAGCGAAGGTACCACTTCCGCAGCGGCACGAAAATCTTATACACACCACGGGGCAAGTAAATAAGCCTCAGATCACATGCTTGTCAACATGGGCTTCGCATCTGGAGACATGAGATCTGAGACATTCTTTACTTTTGCTCCCTAGGTGTGTAATCTACCAATAATTCCAGCTAACTAAAGTTTATGAATCTAATAAAAAAATTAAACCGTGTTTCATGACAAGTCGTCGTATCTTTGTTGTTGTTCTGCAGATATTTTATTACAAATAATTAATTATCATTTACATTTAGCTCTTAGTGTGCTGTTGTTATTGCGGTTTTTTTGTTGATCTATTTGTTTGATTCTTTACCATCATTCAATTCTTCCTAATATCTCCTAAAAAAATTAATTAAAGTAAATGGTAATAATTTATTTAAAAAAACAAAGCACTGTTGATTTTTTCATACTTTTCAGAAAATAGTCATCTTTAGGGTATAATCATGTTTTACGGTGTAATTTCATAATAACAATAAATATTCGTATAAATGGCACGGTTGTTTTTATTTTATTGAATTCTGTTTGTTATTTTTAAGAAAAACAAAATATATAATTATTTTCCATTTTTAATAAGTATTTGAGACTAAAGTATTAATTTTTTATTTTCCACGTGTGAAAGGGAAAATTAAAACCCAGAGGCAAATATTAATAGGAGATAGAAAGAAAAATAAATACTAGCACACAGTATCTATGCGACTTATTAATAGCTTAATAAATTAATTATTACGGAAAACCGAAAAAACAACATTACACTAAGAAATGTGCACCTAACGATATTTATTTTCTACTTTTAGCATAGCTAAGGAACATTCGTAAAACTTTTCTCACACATGCACTAGCCAAATTTTCCAAACATTAGTATAGGTATTAGGTACTTTTGCTAGTAATGAGAATATAATACACAGCTAAAAAAAATTATTTCAGTATTAATTATTATTGTCAGTCATTGTGATTTTGACAAGCGTCTATCGGATCAACCTGTATCATGATCAACAGACATTTACGTCATTTAATGTGAAGGCTTTCGTTGACAACTCCAAACATACTCACGTCATTTGTAAAGGTTTTCGTTGACAAATCCAAACATGTATTTATTTAAAATTGGCTACTGCTCTATTTCGTAACTTTGCCAGGAACAGTGAGGGAAGAGTCAACGAAAGAGGGCCGAAAAGAAAAATAGTTTTATTTTTTTCTATTAAAATGTGGCCCATAAATATAGCTGATTAATGAAAAGAAAATTAAAATCTGATTAAAAATAAGCAACTTATAAGCATTTTAATATCATGCTAGACAGAGAGGAGAAACAGCAAATCGTGACGTCACTTCTCTGTATGCCATATAAATTCTATTCTGGCAAGTAAGGCGTGACGTCATTTTTTGTTTTGTGGGAAAGAGACAGAGTTGTCTCTACCAAAACTTTAAATGTTTATATATCAGAACATAAATAACCGATTTAAATTATGTTTTCAATAAACATATTATATTTACTTAAATTTTGAATCAAAGCTATTGGTTTCAACGATTTAAATATCAGTCATCTACCCTATTGGCAAAGCAGTTGGGGCGGAAACCCAGAGAGAGATTGCTCGTATGCAGGTTCAAGTCCTGCCAGCCTTTTCTTACTATCCACGCATTAAAAACATAGAAATACCCCAAAGTAGGTAATACTTCATATGAAATATTCAAGAATAATTCTAGTTGAGAGACTAAACAGAAGGGCTCAGAATACTGCGCGCCGCTAGCACTCGCGCTCGCGCATTTCAACACTTTTAAAGGCTGCATATAGTCAGCGACGGTGATAATGGAATGGACGAGCCCAGCGCTTGCAAATCGATCAAATTTAACAAGACAACACAATCAAGCATACCTAGCTAAAAGTATGCATATTAAATTTGCGGGAAAATAGAGATAGCGAATCTAATGTACATATTGTACATGACTGTATTAGAAGTTTGTATTGTCGTATTGTACGGCTCGCATGTCGCAAAGGCAGAGTATGACTGAAGCGAGTGAAGAGCCGGCGCTCAACATATACTCTTCAAAATCCGTGCGCTTATTTCCCGTCCATTCATCTTATCATTGTCGCTGCATATAGTTATGACAAATCGCAGTCAGTGAAATTACAAAGGGAATAACATTTTACAATGGTTCGAAAGTTACAATTTCCATTCAGTCATGTTTTCATTTATTAAACTGGGCATAACCAATAATCATATTTTTAGTTAGGTGCTGCAAAAACTAGTTTAGATCAAAATGATTATTTTGCTGCACCTTTGTAATACAATTCTCAGCAATATCACCAATTGAGATTTTTGACTAGCTGTACCCGCGGCTTCACTCGCGTGGACCAAATAGTTTTATGCGCATGACCTTATTTTACTTTAAATAACAAAGTAACAGTTTAAGAGGGTTTAAATTCGGCTGATCATTTTGTAACGATATCTTCGTGCATAATAACAATGTTATATCTCGCACCATCTTACACTTACGCCTCTCTAAAGATAGATACTTTCATTATGAGGGAATGCAGTCTTATGTTGTATTTTCTGGATAATCAGTATTCTAGGTCGGGTAGATGGGATATTCGTGTTGGTTCCGTGGCGACAAATGGCCCGCGCACGCAACCAAGAGGTATCACTATTTGCATTTCATCAATGTGACCGCAGAGCCTAATAAACCAACTAGCCTAATTCGGGACCGCTGAACTTCAAGTCGTGAGGTCACGAGTTCAAAACCCGGGCCCATACTAAATGATCCTTTGGCGTTAATGTTAATGTATATTATGTGAATCCACTAACCCGCAACTGGGCCTGCGTAGTGGCTTATTCGCCTTTCGAGTATAGACCTAGGATAAGTCCAGCAATGGACACCAAACTAATATAAGATTTTGAAAACAAATACTTTCTCCAATGAAATATTTGACAACAATTCGGAAAACTCTTGCGCGTCCTGACTCTGCCTTCTTTGGGTCCCTATATTAACCGTGAGATTGTATCTAATTTGGTAATAACGGGCAAAGACTTTTTGACTTATTAGGCAGGCATTTATTTCATAACTTCTTCTGCCTTGTGATGCAATAGGTAATGCGATCATCATCATAGCCCGTAGACATCCACTGGTGAACGAAGGCCTCCCCCTTAGACCGCCACTCTGTATTACAACCTGCCATTTGCATCCACCGGTTGCCCGCGACTACCGTCATCATCATCATCAGCAGCAGCCCGTAGACATCCACTGGTAAATGAAGGCCTCCTCCTTAGACCGCCACTCTGTATTACAACACCTGCCATTTGCATCCACCGGTTGCCCGCGACTACCATCATCATTAGCCCGTATACATCCACTGGTGAACGAAGGCCTCCCCCTTAGACCGCCACTCTGTATTACAACCTGCCATTTGCATCCACTGGTTGCCTGCGACTACCATCATCATCACCATCATCATCAGCCCGTAGACATCCACTGGTGAACGAAGGCCTCCCCCTTAGACCGCCACTCTGTATGAAAACCTGCCCTTTGCATCCACCGGTTGGTCACGACTTTTACAATGTCGTCGGTCCACCTAGGAGGAGGCCTACCTACTGTGCTGTGTCGTGTTAAGTAGCTTATGACAACACAGAACATTTTTTAGAAAATCGCATGTCAATCCATTCATCTTTCTGACTCGCAAACTCTCAAGATAAACATTAACCAGTATAAGCTGATCCTCGGACCTTAAGGGCTCGGTATGTTCGGGGGTTCAAGTTATATTGGAAAAGTATATTTTTTCATAAATTGCATCATAACTTCTATATTCCTAGGCCGATTTTGATAAAACATAGCCTATGTGAAGCGCCGGACTTCATAGATCATATTTCAAGAAATTGCATTCAAATTCGTGCCGTAGTTTCTGAGTTTATCCTGGACAGACAGACAGACAGACAGACAAATTTTTTAAAAACTGTATTTTTGGTTTCTGTTGCTCTCATACACTCCTAAAAAAAATGATTTTTAAATATGTCTTCAATGTACAGTAATCGCATCGTTACAGTTTTATTATATGTATAGATTATAAAAATTCAAAAATGTTGCAATGCGCGAGCGAAATAGCGGCATTCTGTACCTTAAAATATAATTCTTTTTCCGCAGACAAGCATCAGACAAGGAGAAACATAATTATTATTAATAAGCTAAGATTTCCCAACTCGATTCCTCAGAATTGGCTTAGAATACTCACAATAGTAAAATAATAAAGATTTGAACCATAGAAAGCCTGCGATATAGAATATCCGGGGCCTACAATAAATAACTAACTATAGATGGTTTCTCGTCCTGGAATGTCTTTTGGAGCGGACATCTACAGAAGTGACCATCTTTATATCATGGTCGAAGCAGAATAGCCGTTCAATGCTAGTATTTACTTTATGTTGTGCAATCAAGGGTTTTCCACCTTTCAGTACCTCGTTTTTGCCATCAATTTTACTTTATTTCGTTTGGCAGTTTGCAGAAATTCATAGTTCTTAACGAGACGCACTGGAGAGCCCTGACGTTGGAGACTTTCTACGTTCAGCAGACACGAGCACCACGAGACTCGTCCAGTCTTTCTAAATGATAACAGTCAATTGACTGTTATCATTAACCTAGAATATAAATAAAATAAATCACAGTGAGCCAACTTGCTAGAACAAACATACTGTAATTTAGTATCTATTTGAACTAAGTATTTTCTAGTTTCTTTTAATACCTAAGTAATTTTTATTTTAAAGTATTTTATTTAATATAATTTTTGTTACCTATTTTATATGGGTATACATAATTACAGTATTATTTTGAAAAAAATTTGATATATTATAATAAATCAATGGGAATTGTCTAAAACTTCTGGACCTCCATTTTCAATGCTAATATAAAAAAATGTGAAATCAACCTTACCCACTTTGATTATATACCTTTCCTTACCCATTTTTTTTATTTCCATTTGCTCAACCTTTGTGTCCTCTTTAAAAATATATTTTCCTCTTTCTCATCTGAAAAATTAGCGATTTTATTTTACGCTTTGATATTTTTACATTTCTCTGAGGTTCTGACAGTAGGTACAAGTCAATTATCAGAGAGACGCGTTTTTGAAATTGTTCCAAAAATAAAAGACAGCGTGATGCGCAAATAATAGTTAAGGGTTCTTTATAAAAAATTGCATTGATGAAGTAGTACTAGTAAAAAAAATTACACGTCGTCATTTTTATTTTTAAAAGTAGCCTGTATGCTATGCTCGGAAAGAATCTATTCCGAGTTTCATCCAAATCCATTCAGCTGTTTTAGCGTGTTTGAGGTAACAAACACGCACACGCACAAGCTAATACTATAAAAATCACTGTCCTGGCTGTACGACTGAGTGACTCAGTTACTGACTGACTAGCAGACTTACTGTCTGACTGACAGACAACGTTCAGCCTTAACCGCTGATCATACAGATTTGAAATTTAGAGGGTATATTTGTCTTAATGAGTAGAGGTGTACTAAGAAAATATTTTTTGTAATTCGGGCCCTAAAGGGGTTAAAATCGGTAAAACCTTTTGTGCTTTGTTTTTGAACTTTTAGTCGTGTTTTTTTTATTTGAATAGTTAATTTAAAATAGGAAATTCTGTATTCAATATTTTTTTGGCAGGGGTGAAACGGGGGATGAAACTTTCTAAGGGAATGTCTTTTTTTCTAAGGTATTGTGGTGAAAATTGATTTTTGGAGATATTGTATGTATAAATAAGCCTTGTTCCTATGATAGATAGAAACCTACACAATCCTCGAGTGTCATATTTTATTGTAATACCAAATAAATATATAATTCATATTATGAGCCGACAGCTACTTATGTATGCCTCTTTCCAACTCTAATTTTTCTTACTTTTCAACTAGAGAACCCAAATAACTAGTTGATATTTGTCTATGCAAATAACAAACCGGATATCCGAATAATTGTCTTCATGCATGGAGTACAGCATCGGTCTTGGTTAAGACCTTCTTTCCTCCTGAGGAGGAGAGGATTACATCGTGGAAAAAGTCGTGAAGTAAAACTCCGACCTAGGATAGGAATAATGAAAAAAAGTGTGTATCCGTTCCCATCGTTGTTAAATTACCATGAATCAGATTGTTTCTATATTCTTATTTTAGATCTATGAGTTATCAAGAAATATTGTCAATCCGATCGTTTCTCAATATTTTTTGATTCCCATAAGCAAGGTATCCTGTGCACAAACTACAAAGCCAAAAAACAAAGGAAAAAGTTGAAAAATGTGCTCTGTGAACGTGGAACATTTACATAGCTCCTTCTTTCCAAGCAGGAAATCAATGTTCCAAGACATAATCTAAGGTTCGAAGTATGTTCCAAATCCCAGAACTCCAATATTTATTATGTCTTTGATTCAATAACTCAAGATTGGCAGAATGCAAAAAGTGTGATGCCAAAAATTAAGAAAAAATTAAGGCATCATAAACAAAAAATTTAGGGTGAACGTAAAGGGAGAAGACGGTGAAAAAAATATATTATGGTCTTATGTATACTATTGTGTGTGTGCCTGAGCACTGGGGCTCATTTAATACTCCTTCTTGCGGCGACGGTGTGTGACGGGTGATATAATTTTTGTACTCTCCCGCCAAAACCCGCTAAAAGTCTTCATGGTATCTATTGACATGATGATTGTCATTTTTTTTTCGTCTTAGTTATTGGCATCGCATGTTGTGCATTCTGCCAGTGTCAAGTTTATGAATTTTCAAGTTTTTTTTTTCTGGCGACTTTACTATAGCTTCTACGGAGTTTTGAAAACAACACGAAAAGACATGTTTCACCACATTATATCACTTGCCCACACTCGTGCACGTAATTCAACACTCAATGAATAAAACACCACCATTTTCAATCATTAATTCGCGATAAAACACAAGTTTAAGAAAAAAAATAGAATGCAACGACATGATTTCCATGTTCCCGCCAAAAACAGATTATTGACATTTTATTATGCTGCCACGCGAAGCACATTCTTCACCAAGGAGGTTGGAAGCTCTACGCTTGCGCTATATTCTGCACATGCCAGGTGTCATTCAGTGTCAAGCATTTGACAACGTCATTAGAAATCGAGTCGATCCTGTGCTGCCAGCCTTTCTATTATACTCGTATATATACTTGTTTTTTTATTTCAGGTTACCTAACAATTCATCATCAACACCCAAAAGCTGTCCACTGCTGGACGAAAGCCTCCCCTTTAATATGGGGGTTGGCCATAATCCCTACGCTTGGCAGGTGGTTTGGGGATCGCAGAATGCTCACCACCGTTAACCAAGAGGACGACGAGGACCTAGCAATTATTTACACCCTATTACATAGGAAACAGAACTACTACATTAAAAAGTACCTATATTAAAATGTTTTTTGTAAGTTTGTACTTACCGGCGACCTCCTCAAATGCATGAATGTCCCCAAACTGCAACCAGAACCAACAGAGGACGGGCAGCAGAGCCCACTTGGTGGTGAGCATTCTGCAATCCCCAAGCCACCTGCCAAGCGTGGAGATTATAGCAACCCCTCTAGATGATGTAATTTTTTTCTTTTACTCACCGATATACAGGATTAGTTCTAATCAGTTAGCATCATTTGAAGGGCATATTCTGTACATCAAAACAAACAACTTTTACTATGGTGCCAATATTGAAATCTGCTGATGATGATGATGATGTACAATAAAATTATTCATAACTGTAATAGACTATCTTATTACGCTGTAATGTATAAAGATAGGTGGCACCGACTTCAGTAATAGCTAAGTATTTCACGATTTTTATGATACGATTAACTACCAAACATGATTGGCAACATCGATGAAGAAAAATGTATTCGGCTGAAGGACTAGTATCCATGGCCAGGAACTATTAAAAACAACAAACGAAAATGAAGCTTCTGAGTGACGTCATGTTGGTGAACCTGAGCAGTTTGTCTATGGTTTCGATAGGTAGAGTATGGGTGAAACGTTGGTAGCGCAACGGAAAAGGTCCAGCTTTCTAACATCACACGTTTATAAAACTTAAGGTATGCTTGGCCGGACCACGGCCGTTAGCCGGCGCTGACAGAGAGGACGAGTAGCGGAAACGTATGGGAAGTGGTCCAGCTTTGATTAACGGAATTGCCCTCCTGATAGCTTTTGTTGTGGTATAGGGTGACTAGACAAGCGCGTCGTTTGCCTGGTGGTAAGGCGTCACGCCTGCCCATAATAGTACCAGTGCCAGGACTGTGAACTTGCGAACAAAATTCTGCACTTCAAACCGAAACACAATAATGTTTGCACACTACTGCTTGGCGGTTGAATGACTAGCAAAGTTGTGGTACTTCCCCATACAGGCGAACTCTGCAATAGAGTCCTACCACTACAAAAATAGCTATTGTCCTAAAGTAGCCAGCTGCTAATCCGAATACGTTTAAGTACCTAAGTGTCTTAATATCTTATCTTAATAACTGACATTTTATCTGATAGCATAACTTTTGTGCGAACAAAATAGTAAATAATAATCATCACCAGATTTATCGTCATAAATCCTATAGGTTGAAGGTTGAGATGTTTTAATATTTTAGCCGTTAATTACGGTGATTTTAGCACAGTAAGTACTTAGCGGTATGGGAAAATATTACCACTGGGTTACCGGTGTACGAGTATGAGAATGTCCTTAGCATTAAAAAAATTGAATTTGAATTAGGTAAGTGAATTCACTCAAGTCAGTCAGGAAGTAAACACACGGTTTAACATAAATATTATAGGCTGTTAATCCTGGTCCTTTTTAAAGGTGTGCAAAAGGTAAAGGATTAAACAATTTTGCATATAAAAGGTAATTATTTTATTTTTCTTCATCATCATCATCATCAGCCCGGAGACGTCCACTGCTGAACGAAGGCCTCCCCGTTAGACCGCCACACTGTACGGCAACCTGCCGTTTGCATCCACCGGTTGCCCGCGACTTTTACAATGTCGTCGGTCCACCTAGTGGGAGGCTTTCCTACGCTGCGTCTTCCGGTTTAAAGTTATTTCTAGTTATGTGTGCACTATTATTCAACGAAACAAAGTTTTCTATCACAGTAAATATAGGACTATATTTTATATGAAGAAACAAGTCATTCAAATTTAAATAAATCAAACTTTGCAATATTTTACCAAATTTTCCGCTCAAGCCCAAACTCTGCGCCTAAATGAAATTAACCTCTTAGACGCATACCTTTTTGATGCCGCTCGCTGGCTCTCTGAAATTAATAAAATAATAATTGCTCTCTAAAGAAACGAGTCCCTAACCTTGTATTATCCGTGTACATTTGAGGACAAAAATAGTGCACGGCGACATAGTAAATTCAATATTTTGGAGGCACCTGAATAAATGATCGAGCTGTGGCAGTATAAAACGGGCGATCACAACGCGGATAAAAAAAACCATAGACTTTTCACACAGCGCCATCTAGCCACAACCTAGAGAAACTTTGTTCTAAAGGAACCAGATAACTGGTAGAACACTTGCAATCTGCATTTTAATAGTCCACTGCTGGACATGGGCCTACCTTTGATATTGGGCTATATCAAAGGTTGAATATTGGGCCATATCCACCACGCTGGCCCAGTTGCGGGTTGATGTTATTAATAATTATCACGGATTCTGACAAAATCAGCCAAATTTTATGCAAGCAACTGTAGGCAGTTTTATATAGGTACTTTCAGTGAACTCCAGTTTGCAATATAAGCTTGTAAAACAATTTAATTTTGTTGACAAGAATGCTTATTAATAGTACTTATGTGATTAAATATTTACAGAACTTTGTAATAGACGTTATGTCTGCATTTCATCGAAAAGTTTTTCACGAAAAACGGGTTTTTTGACACGATTAATGTTACCACATTCTTTCTGATTTGTCGGTATGAGTGGAAACCATGTATCGATAAACGTAGTGTAGGATGCCCTGGCTCGATGGAGTGACAATATAAGTGGGAGAGGTGGCAGTGGTTGGAAGCGGGTAGTTGTAGATTGGAATGAGTGGCGTAGGGAGAGGCCTATGTCCATCAATTATTGTAGTGGTAGGCCTCTAGTGTAGAGTCCACCTATGTATTCATAATGTAATTCACAAGTCATAACCCCTCTGATGAACGAATTCATCATCATCATCATAATCAGCCTATCATTGTGCACTTTTTTATACAATGGAATGACAAGACGAGCTAGACGTTCGCCTGGTGGTAAGCGTCACGCCTGCCCATAATGATAGCATTGTCAGAATTGTAAAGTTACGAACAGCGCAGGATTAGCGCCGCACTGCACTGCGCTCGTCAACCTGGGAAACCAGACGTCAAATCTCTTCCTGCCCAGGAATTTATCTAGTAAGACTCAGTAGATAATGCTTCAGTTAAATAACTGGCAAGGGTCTGGTACTTCCCCAGAAGGACTCTGCAATAGTATCTTACCACTACAATGAATATTAAACAATCATTCATTTGTTATTTTGTAATTGAACCTGGGTATGTCCTAAAACTGCATCCAGAACCACCGGAGGACGGGCAGCAGCGTCCTCTCAGTTAACAGTGGTAACCATTCTGCGATCCCCAAGCCGCCAAGCATGGGGATTATGGCAACACCTCCCTTTAAGGGAGAGGCCTTCGTCCAGCAGTGGACGTCTTCCGGCTGTAGATGTATACATTTGTTACATGTAGATTTGTTCTAGGTTATCATGACACAAACTTAAAGCTAAGTTTAAATAATTCACACTTTCTTTAGCTACAGCTACAGATGTATAAATAAAACATGAAACTTGACACCTTTATGTTGGAGCAACGAACGCATAGAATCTTTGCAATTTAAATCACGGACTGCACTGGTATCGTAAGACAGACAAACTGCATACCTTTTCAGTCTTATGAAAATTACGAAGAACGAAGAAGAAGTCTAGTTTAGAAGTTTACGAATGTATTGCGTAATAAGATTTTATTTTTACTAAATTACTTGCACGAGCTTAGAAAAGTGATAAAATTTGATGAAACGAATATCGTTCGTGTTGCAAAAAATTATTTGTTACCATTACTTTATTGAGGCATGTATTTCTGGGCATTCATAATTTTAAAATCGACACCGCCATACCCACACCACCGGTTCACCAGAAACACCACCGGAACCGCTGTAAACCCTGGAGGACGAGCAGTAGCGTCTTCTGAGCATTCGGCGATCCCCAAGCCGCCTGCCAAGTGTGGGGATTATGGCAATGATTAAGGGGGAGGCCTTTGTCCAGCAGTGAATGTCTTCTGGTTGATGATGACAATACCCACAGATAGAAAATGAAACTGCAAAAAAAATTACGTCCTTATTTCAATTTAAAATACAATTTCTTTCGATCTACGAGTTAGCTTTGTTTTTTCTACTTTCAATTCGTAGCGTATTAGCTACGTATTGAAACTAGAAAAAACTGTGTCCTCGCATGGAATACTAATAAAATATAGTTATGATATACTTCGTAGCTAAGTAGGTACCAACTATGTCTGTGGGTGTGTAGGTACCATCTGTTCAATTTCGCCGTTCTAGATTTGGTTTAGATATAAATGTTTTGAAATTCTGTGCCGATCTATAAGGTACCTGTCCAACCGCCAGCGAATAGCGAAAAGTGGGTAGAGCTAGCAATTACAAACGAGTACAAGATTGGTGAGGAGCAAATGAGTAGTTTACCGTTGTATGCATAAAATACTAAAACGTTTTTAGAACCCATTTTAGCTAAAAAGTGTTCTTTCATCGTAGTTCATTCGTACTTTAAAATAAATTGTCAAAACACTTTTTAACTAAAATAGCTTTTAAAAACGGCGACCAAGGTTCTGGTCCGGAACCTTGGCCGCCGTTTAAAGGAGAGAGGAAGGGACCCCCGTTCGGGCTGGTTTTTGGCCAACAGATTTCCATTGCTGCTAAGCGCGGCAATGCGGCAAGTGTATTGGGTACGTTTGGACCGGGTGCTAAGTATTTGACAAGGATTTATGATTCGCTTTTTTTAAGTTTATATAGTACTTATAATTTTTAAAGTTATAAATATATTTTAGTGTTTTATGCACAAGACGGTTATTATTTTGTCCCTGGGCGATGACCGAGAGCGCTGGGAGATTATTTGCTCTACTCACTTATAGCCCGCGAGCTATGATAAACGTCTATCTACTCTTTTTTCGTCTCGAAAACGAAGTCATATCTATATTCTAGCTTTATCACGTTACCGCGCGGGGAAAGACAAGTTTGTCCTCGGCTAAGGGAGGCCTAGCACGTGCCGAGGACTAATTGGTATTACCACTAAGTTACTACATTATTACCTTTACTTATTGGTCTGCTATGGGTGGGCCTTTGATTGAGCTGACTCCACCAAGGTATGTAGCAAGACGACTGTCGCTGAGCGAGTTTTTTGCATATATACGCTCTTGTCTCTGCAACAAACTACACTACACTATGTAGTTCACGCCGGCAGTGTCAACATTCAGCGATCAACTATTAATATTAATGTATCTCTTGTACTGACACGAGATCTACGAGTAAATCTGTTGTACGTTTCTTGAGCATAATATAGTCGATAGCTAATCGCTTAATCGCTGGTTGTGAGACAGGTGCATAAGCCGGCATTACCTTCGGTTCCGAACACTCGAATGGCGGTTGAAATAAGGTTGGGTACAAAGTGTCATACACTCCCTTGTTGGCGTACTGTAAATGTCGTCCTTTAAATAACCACATAGTGTACACGGGTTTACACAAAACCAACAACATGAGCCCAATCTCGAGGGGTATTATAGTAGACGTTGAGGAGCTCTACTACCCATCTCCCGGCTCCATCACCAGACAGTTGTCTTCACGTGTAATGTATGGGAAACAATAAACCAAATTTAAAAAAACAGATACGCCCACACTTGAGGGGCAAGGCCTTGCATAGTTGGTAGGTACTATGTTACCAAATTATTGTATTGTATTTAAAATTTCATGTAAGCCGACAAAATTGAAAATGCAATATTTTAAAATCACTTTCGAAGTTTTATTACTTATTACTTGTTTTTTTTCAGTAAAGATAATCTTATGAAAAATTAAATTATCTTTAATGTGTTAATAATAATTAATTATGATCTGTAATGATATTAATTTATCTAAGATGTTAATTTATCGGTTATGTTATCTTTAGCACTGGCAACTTAAACTATCCGAATTACGAAACGGACGAAATAAATTAAATTACTCATATAAGTCTACGAAAACTCGAGCTAAGCGACTAAATTACACATTTATAATTTTGCACAAAATAAATCATTCATCCCTTATAATAATCCAAGGCGTGTCTAGAGAATGGCTCGCCCTGCACGGGTAATATTTTAAAATCTCTACTTATATAAAATTAAGTCATTTTGTTTGTTTTCTTTTAAGCATTCATTGAAGATTCTCAACAGTTTGCCCGGGCATTCACATTTATTCATATTTGTGAAAGGTAGGGGTGTAGGTATTAATGCATCGTATTACGGTAGATCCCCAAGCCGCCTGCCAAGCGTGGGGATTATAGCAACCTCTCCCTAATAAGGGGGAGGCTTTCGTCTAGCAGTAGACGTCTTCCGGCTGATGATGCGATGTGATTACGGTAATTATTGTCATTTAGTCTTTTTAATTTACTTACTAAAGTTGTTTGTTATGATGTAAAGAGGTTGTCCTGTGAAGTTTGGATAATAATTTAACAGAAAGTTTATTAACGAAAGATTTTTTTACTGCAAATTGTGGTTTAGATACTAGAGGTATAATAGAATAAATACTGTACTATAGATACTTTAGCTAACACCAATAATCTCTATAAAACTATAAGCCGTTTATGATACGAGGTGTAAAAATATAGTACATACCTAGCTATTATAAGAGTCGGTAAAAGACTACAAACATAACATGACGACGATGTGCATCAGTAAGTATATATTATTCAGTATTATGCAAAGATTGACTTCACAAGATGGCGATTCTATAATAGTATTTTTTTTAATACTGTGAGCATATCCGGAGACAAAAACATGTATTTAAAATATTTCAAACAAAGCTCCCGCAGATTTACGATCGGTTTGTGTAAATTGGAAAGTTCCTGGAGACATATTGCGTCCGCCGCCGAAATTAATGTCGTCTACCGTATTTTTTAATGAAAAATACACTTAGAGTTTTGTATTTTTCCGTCGTTTAGAAGTGATACAAGGAAATTTATCTTTGGTAATCTCTTTGGGATAGTATTCTTATTTAAAGTTATTTTTATCGCGTATAGGTTCGTTTTTGACCACGAAACCCGCCTGTTGGTAAGTGACTTATTTTTTACCTTTGACTTGTCAACTAACTGCTTACCGTTATATGCATAAAACGCTAAACTGTATTTCAAACCTATTTTAGTTAAAAAAGTGGTTTGTCACCTTTTTTTTAAATCAAATCTTAATTCGAAAGAAATTTGACAATACACTTTTAACTAAAATAGGTTTGAAATACATTTTAGCGTTTCATGCATAACTCGGAGGAACTAGCTCTCTCTCTCGTATATAATCAAAGATGCATAATGACGGTTAGTAAGTATTTATTTTGACTGCCTTTTAACACTGACTTTCTTATGGCTCAATTGGTGGTATTTTTGCTATATATTATTCGTGGCTTTGATCGGAATCAAACCCACGTCACAACCAACAGGGTGGGACCCAGGCCAAACATGTGAAAAACATAGATGGGTTTTCTGTGTCTTACAGCCGCACTCAGAAAGGTTCCTTAAATTAGTCCTAAATTATACTTAACTAAGTAACCTTAAGTGTATTAATTATCGTTTCACCCCAGAGACAGAATTTAAGTGTTCATTAGTTAATAACAGATTTAAGTATCCGTAAGGCGAGACAACATCTAAATAACTCTATCGATAGAATATTGATATAGCGTTTGTGTTGCCGCAATACAAAATGTAAATTTCAATTAGTACAAATATACAATAAAACACATCACAATCCTCATTCAATGCATTATTAGGTAACAACTAGTTCTTTTACTATCAGATTTGATTATAAGACAAAGTTAAAGGACTTTTTTGCGTACAAATATAATATATCATTCCACATTTTTCTCTATGGCATTATTTTCAGCCAATGTCAAAATATGTATTATTTTTTTTCCTTAGTTATTGGCATCGCTTGTTGTGCATTCTGCCAGTGTCAAGTTTATGAATTTCCAAGTTTCTTTTATTAAAATCAAGTCAAATATGTCATTAAATCACAGTCAGTCACACGAAACCAGTCATAGTCGAGTCCAAGTCATGCCCTAGTAAAGTTGTGGCGACTTTACTATGAGCTTCTACGGAGTTTTGAAAACAACACGAAAAGACATGTTTCACCACATTATATCACTTGCCCACACTCGTGCATGTAATTCAACACTCAATGAATAAAATGCCACCATTATTAATCATTAATTCGCGATAAAACACAAGTTTTAGAAAATAATAGAATGCAACGACATGATTTTTCCGTGTTCCCGCCAAAACTCCAAATTTTGTATTGTCATTGTCATGTCAAACAAGTCTGGAGTAGCCACCCTTTTCTATTCCTGTACACTTCTGAAGTTATTCCTCCGGGGCTTCTTATTTTGATGTGGGTACAATTAATACAACCAATCACTCCAGGAAAATAAGAAATTTCATAAAAATTATGCCTGCAAAAAAATTTAATGATAAATATGTGTTAAAAAAAAATGTAAAATAAAAAATCTAATCAAATTAAAATCAAATTGATCATTTGATTCAAATTAGATTGGTGCTTAAATATTTAGTAAATATGGTCTTACTTATGGAAGAAATTAACACAGTTCACTGTGTTAATTTATACAGTAGAAGGGAATTTAGAAATTAACACAGTTCACTGTGTTAATTTCTACAGTAGAAGGGAATTTAACATAATCTTTCATTTTGCTTGCTATCAGTATAGAGACTCTAGCAATAATCCTGGAAACTGACTGCTGGCAGATATCTACAACATCTCCATCCAATTGCTGTAAAATAATTAGAAAGCTATTATTAGGTAGTAATAAATCTGTGGTACCTAAATAGGTATAGGTAATATTAGGTACTAAAACACAATAACAACACTCCAATACCTAGGTAAGTATACAAGTTTCAAATAGGTAGGTACCTACCTACCTCGTTTACTGACCTGAAAACAGCCAGTGGCGAAGTATCGTAATGTTAGCAGCAACATTATTTCAGGGAAAAATGGTAATCCTCTTTTTGATGGTTTTCTTAGGTCATTCAGCATAGGCAATATCACACTTTTTACAGTTTCAGGTGTAAACCTATATCGTGCATGAAATTCTTGGACTGAATATTTTGTAAAGGGATCAGTATAATCTCGTAAATACCGCCTCGGTCCTACGTCCCTTCTTGCATAGTTTACAAATTCAATAAACTCTTCGAAATCAGACATTTTTCTAAAAAACAACAACAAAGCAACACAAACTCACCACGAAAACAGAAAGATAACCTCAATCGTAAACGTCAAATCTTTCCTTAAATAGTTAAGTAAGGGTTGGGCGCTACTTAAAGTTAAGGGTTGATTAAACTCACTAATGAATCATTAACTGACTCTGAGAGACAACTTTTAGAAATCTTTACTTAGTGATAGTTTAAGTATCCCTTAAACGTCTCTGAGTGCGGCTGTGAGTGTTTTATAAGATATAAGTATAATAATATGTATTTACAACAAAAATTTATATACTATCTGATTACAGATTGAAGGATTCAGTTCTTTCTCTCCTTAATCAATAGATTATAGTAAGTATTATATCAGCTATCTGATTTCCTTAGCAAGCCTATTAATAATATTTAAAAAATACCTACAAGCTCTGCTTTGTTTGGTGCTAGATGGCGCTGTGTCAAATGAAGTCAAATATTTTTAAAAATGTACCTAGCGGCAGTGACGGTAATAATGGAATGGACGGGCTCAGCGCTTGCAAATCGATCAAAATTATACAAGACAACACAATCAAGCACACATCATTTGTCGGAAAATAGAGATAGTGAATCTAATTACTGCATGACAAAAAGAGAACACCTGTACATGTATTAGAAGTTTGTATTGTCGTATCGTACGGCTCGCATGTCGCAAAGGCAGAGTATTACTGAAGCGAGTGGAGAGCCGGCGCTCAACTTATAGTCTTCAAAATCCGTGCGCTTATTTGCCGTCCATTCATCTTATCATTGTCGCTGCCTAGCGGTATGTTACAATCTAGCGGTAGAAAGTCGACGCATGATATCTGCTTCACATTATTTCGACTGGGTTAGCTTAGCGTGTTTATTTCCTATATACTTTTATACATTTTATGTGATTTAATACTCTCTATCAGGTTACAAAAAATGACAAAGACAGGCAAGTGGAACGTAAATGCACATAGAGGAATAAACCACCTATTCACGATCAAAAGCGGAATTGTAGTTTGGCCTAAGATCTATAAATAACTTATTAACTACTGCAGGATCCTATTTTTTTTCCGACTTTAAAAAGGTGGAGACTGATATAATTTAAAAAGCGAATAGGAAAAATATTTTTATTTGAAAGAATATAAGTACTTATTTTTAGATTGGTCCCAAAGAAGTTTTATCAAATCGGTTCAGTAGGTATGGTTTTACAAAATAACTGGGAAAAAAATGATGTCCACCAAGTAAACAATATTGTGTATTTTGCTTTCCTGTGATTTATCAGTGTTCACTAAGTCGTTTTTTGAAATAGCTTTTTTTTTTTTCTTATTTAAGATAAAACTTAATACTATATTTATATAATTACTTTGATATCAATTATTTAACTTATCTTTAAAATAAACAGTTGGTGTGTATAATAGCGAAGCTCATCTATTCGTTTGTCTGACAATCTTTATTGAAAGACCAACCGAGGACATCCTTGCACGAGTCAGATGTAACACATAGCTCGATGTTTTCGCACCATCCGCACCCGTACTTTAAAGGCAGCTGTCTACAGCCCACACAATTACTAGCCATCTTGTCACACCGATAAACATACACAGGTATTTCATTCGAATACGGCTCCACACCATCCCAAAGCAGCTTAAGAGCACCAACTTCTCCTTGACTGTTGATCACCAATCGTGGCGGAAAGCAGTATACTACACTCTTATCTAAAATCCCTTTGGCATGAATCATGTGGTTTTTTAAATTTATTTCGCATACTAATTCTCTTTCTGTTAATGCTGGATCTGGGATATTGATCTTAACTGTAACAGGGTTTCCAATGCCAGATGGAACGAGGATCGCAGTTTTGCTATAAATGAAAGGGCACGATAAGTTTCTGATTTCATAATTCCCCATTGTGAAAACGGTACATAGTTTGTCTTCTTTGTAAGAGCATCCAAAGTTATGACACCAATTGCAGGGATATTTCATGCTGTTCACACATTCGTAGCACGTTCTGAAAGATCGGCAGTATTTGCTTGGGTCTTTAACTCTACATGCGTGAGGACCTAGAGATTTAATGACGCGTCGTAATTCGTCTTCGGTAACTTTTGATGCCATTTTGATGCCAAAGTCCTTTGATTTTACACTGAAATCTTTGTTCAAGGTATCACCAAGAATATATTTTTGACTTTCGATTTCATCGGGTTTTATTAAAAGTATTATGAAAATTGCACCAAGAATAATCATGACGGCAATCTTTGTCAGCGACTACAAAAAGACAACTGATTGGATAAAGATGTCCATTATTATATAGGTGCCTAATTGTTATTGCGACCGTTACTGTTCTGAGAAAATGTTTAATTTAGTATTTCTTTGTGAGCTCTTTCATAGGATGTGAAAGTTGTGTAAGTAGATAATACAATCATTTTGTTTCTAGTTTAATCTACGAGTGTTAACACTTTGGCCATTGTGTTTAGTGCGAAAGTATCTATTATTACAGTACTCATCCTGCGAACACTCATCTATTATAGAATTTAATTCTTAAGCACCCACTATTTTGTCTAGACTTACAGATATATGTTTTAGGACGATCTGTAGACTAGACAGATTATAGGTGATTATAGATGAATTTTGACATGCTAATTTTTTATTTTAATTTCTTACTTTTATTATTATTATTTTTTTGATTGAACTGTAGTAATTTATTTATTTATTTATTTTATTTAATAAACATACATAATTTAACTGTTTTTGTATTGTATTCCCTTATTATTATTATTTTACTTTTTTGTTTATTATAATTTTTGTGAGAATCTAATGTAATTGGCCTGACCGTGTTTAATCTCAATAAATACAATTTAATTTAATTTAATATTTTTTTATAGGTTCCTGAAGTAATGCAGGATCTGTCTAAACTACAATAAACGTTGATAGTATCTTTTCCTTGTGCTGTAGGGCGTGGGCTCGTTGAAACTCGTAAGAAGCAGCAGAAAACATCACTTTATAGTGTTATTGAAAGATTCTCGAAGTTTCGAGTTGTAAACACAGACGCGAATCAGCGCTACCGACGGCGACGTGCCGACTTGTAATGTAATGAAAAAGTTTTTCGTCTCGACTCACTTTGGAACTGTTAATCTACTACGAGTTCTAAGAGCCAAGAACTGTACTTTTAAAATAATTGAATTGTTTTTAACGTATCTACAGAAAGTAGTTTAAAATTTTACTAACTGTTTTGTGTAGAGTCAAAAAGTCTAATATATAACTTTTTCTCACTCTCGTCAACCAGAAGACGTCCACAGCTGCACGAAGACTTCCCCTTTAATAGGAAGGAATTGCCATATTCCCCACGCTTGGCAGGCGGGTTGGATATACTAGGCTGTTCCGTAAGTTTTTAGCCAAAGATGTTATAAACGAATAAGTTTTTTAAATTTATAAAAAATCTACTGATAATTTCAATACAAACCTCCTTAGTAAAAATGGACCTGGGTATGTTCTTAAACTGCAACCAGACCCACCGGAAGACGGGCAGCAGCGTCTTTTTGGTTAACGGTGGTGAGCATTCTGCGATCCCCAAGCCGACTGCCAAGCGTGGGGATTATGGCAACACCCCTCAATTAAGGTGGAGGCCTTCGTCCGGATGGTTTATTTTTCAGCTGATGACGTAGTAAAAATCACTGGTCAAATTTGAATACTTTATTAAAATATTTTTTTTCGTCAATGAGCGTACCACGCGCAGCATTTCGTGCGATGACTTTTAATGATTAAAAACGTTGCTAAACGTTCAAGGAATCACATGAAAATTTGCTACTTTTGGTGAGTCTTCTCCTTTCTTAGCAACTGTTACTTATTGGTATAGATAATTTAAACGAGCCTGGCACAGTCTAGAAGATGACGATAGACCAGGGCGTAATCAGGACGGAATGGTTAATAAAGGAGAATCGAAATATCACACACGAAGAGATTCAGAATGAACTCAAGATTGGATCACAGGCAGTTTCCACCATTCTGTATTAACACTTTTGGAGAAAAGAAGCTTGCGTCTAGGTGGATACCTCATTCTCTCACAGAAGAGCAAAAATCCCGACGTGTTGATGCCGGTTTATGCTAGAAAAATTCTACGGCGGGACTTCGCAACAAGTATCCTACATCCTGACTACTGACGAATCTTAAGTTTATAGCTACTATCCTCTTACGAAGCAACAATTCGAACAATGGGTGTTTGTAGAAGACGATTTACCCACAAACCTTGTTCGCGAGAGAATTTTCAAAAAAATAATAATTGCGGTTTTTTTTCTGTCGTTGTGGTCCAGCGGTAATACCTCTAGAAGATCGCAGAACGGTTACCAGTCAGTAGTTTCGCGAAGTATTTCTGCCACAAGCCTTGCAGAAGTTGAATGAGGATCGCCCAAGGAGTCGAACCCGCGGTATTCTTTTCCACCTGAATAACGCGTCCGCTCACACGGCCGCTAGAACCATGAACTATTTGACCACTGTCGGCGTCCAATTGTTACTCCATCCATCTTACAGCCCAGATTTAGCTCCGTGCTTTTATTTTTATTCCCCACTAATAAAAAAATCCTTCGTGGAAAAAAACGGCCACAGATTGACGGACGGCTTGGACGGCTGTCGAAGAATTTCGGCGACTACATTTTTGTCCCACAAGACATGTAATAGGTCTTTATCTATGAAATTGCCGTTCTTCAGTACTGGTCATTTCAAATAGAAAAAAAGTTTGGAATGGCTTTGTATTCTGAATTCAAATTAATTTTGTCTTAAAAACATGACATTCTTTTTACAAACTCAGTCTTTTGTTTATTGATTAGCGTTGTATTTTCATTACATTTGAACATTTTCCGTCATAATGGACACTTAAAAAATTCGTGTAAAATTCGTGTCCGTCGTGGCACCAACGCGACACAAACGGCACGTTACATCAAAAACGTTTACGGAGAGAACTGTACAAACGAACGCACAACCCGTTATTGGTATTCCCAGTTCCGTTCTGGAAATTTTGACTTGAAAAATGAAGCTCGTGGTCGTCCGGAGACTTTGGTCAACAATGATGAATTAAAGGCGGTGGAAGCTGACGAAACTCAATCTACAGCTGAGTTAGCAGCAGCTTTTGATGTTAGCATCAAAACAATTTTGATCCATTTGCGACAAATAGGCAAGGTAAAAAAACTTGATAGATGGGTGCCCCACGAACTTAACGATTGCCAGCGCAATGTACGCGTCGAGACCTGCCTCGCGCTGCAGCTACAGACAATCTCCAAGCTGCAAGAGCTGGGGTTGGAAGCTCTCCTTCTTCCACCATACTCACCACGTAAGCGATTTGGTTGAGTGGAGAAGATATTACTGGTTAAAGGTAACCTTTACTCAATAGTTGTCGTGCCTCGGCTAGTCGTGTTATTCGGACCTAGAATACAGGTAACAGAAGGGCGCCATGCAATTTCCTTTTTAAAAACAGACAAGATTGCAAAAGGTCTGTTAAATAAAATAATGATTTTAAATTTAATAAAGCTTTTATTTAACTTTTAATTTGTTACAATATATTATGTGTCACAGGCACAAGGCGGAAGGCCTAAACGAAAATGAAATGCAAACCCAAAGTTAACGAATTAATTGAATATACAATGAGGTATTTTGGGTTTGCATTAACTGTAAACGTTACAGTAACAACAAAAATGAATTCAAACCTAAATAAATCTACCTAGTTTAGGTAACAATAAGGTTGAACTAATGAAAAAAATAGCACTAGTTAAACTTGGTGTTGCAAAGACAACTAAATGCAGTACCTAACTAAGATTATTAATGTTATTTAACTAGCTTACACTGTTAAACTTAGGAGTAATTAAATTAAATTAAATTAGTATAAACGTTGAAAAACCAACATTATCCAAACATTTGTATAGATTAAACTATTCTCTGAACGTTTGGCAAAATGACCGGTTTAGTTAAACCATACTTAGATCTGAGATGAAGTTATAATTAACCTAGTACGGAAATTAGGTCACCTGGATAATAAACCATGCCTGCAGTATTTGTAAGACTAATCCCAGACGTGAGTAGCGAGCCCTGGCCGGAAAACTGGCTGCGCGCCCCAAAATAAGTACGCCTAGGTAGCTTTTGACCTCCCGGAAGACCGAAACTATCTGTAATAAACAAAAAGTATATCTATAAGAAAACATTCCCATTCTAAAAATCAAAATGGCTATCACAAGACTTCACAAGAAGCCACACCCATATTTTATACTTACTCGGAAATTAAGCTCAAGTATATATTCCTCAAATGTCACGGTCCACACCAACTTAGGTCATCTATCCTCTAGGTTAACATTACTTCACTGAAAATAACAATTGCCAAAATCAGAGAAAGAATCTAACAAACAAAATATCAAATTGAGAATGTATTACGCATGCGAGTAATCCAATGCACACATCAACTTACCTCTTTAAAAATCGCGCCACAACGCTTAACACAAATTGCTAGACGATTGGGCAAACATTTCAAACGATATTTGGGCTAAACAATACGCCCTAAAACGAAACAATCGCTCCTTCTTTTAAAATTGAAAGTTCAAGACATGCTTCCAAGACCAAGCAGCACAAAAATATGTCCTCTCACGCATCACTTTCCAGTGAGGTGAAACTCGACAAACGATATATATCGACATTTTGAATTCAGTGTTCAATCCGCAATCAACCTAGTTCACAAGTCCACTAAAATCTACATTCGTTGCTAATCAGCAACGATCTCCCTCGATATTATCTTGTTTACAAATCCACCTTATAAATACTCCAGAGTATTAGCTGATATCAAAACAAACTGTTGATTTTTGTCGATAACTCATGTTGATATCGACACACGCATACACCCGGAAATATCGGCCTACCCTATAACTAGCAACATATCAAAACTACATCCATCAAAGTTGTTTACTTCGTGAATTCCCCAAATGAAGGAATTCTTACCAAAGTATAAATCTGATAAATTCAATTGATGAATTAAAAGCCCAGAGTTTCACTCAGGGTTGAGGAATACTGTATTTTGAAACATTAAATCCTAAAACAAACAAGAAATGGTACTAGTTCGAAGACTCCGGTGTTGCCATTCACATAAAATTAAATTTAGATTAAAAATGTTACAAAGTTGAAATAAGCGCCATCTAACAGAAATTGCCTAAAACTCGGCGGTCGATGACACGCCAGCCACTCGAACCTTTTTAAAGATGGTCTCGTCGCCAGTTCATAGATGGCACCACACGTCATTTATTTACGTAAATGTTAGTTACTGCTGATAAAATATTTGCACGTAACAATACCACTTTATTTAAAAAAAAAAAAAAAAAAAAAAAAAAGTTAACTTAATTTCGATCCAAATGTGGCATGGACAACCAATCCCAAGAAGACTCAAATATCTCGGAATCGAACATCAACAGATTCCTAATTAAATTCTCTATATTGAAAAAATAAATAACAAACGACAAAGCAAACTTAGCTGTGCACCATCTTCACCTTTAACAACCAAGATTTATGCCTCCTGCGGCTCCACCTTCAACAAGTCTTTTACGTGCCATCTACCTAGAAACTTTTTAGTGGCAAAATCTTGCAACTCATACGTAACCGCTGAGATTTTTCTCTTGATTATGCACTTCTTAAACTTGGGTGCCAACTTTTTGGCGAAGAACTTTGATGCATCAGAAAGAGGAAATTCTCTCTTCCAAACTACCTGTCCTTCTTCATATTCCACCGCACTTCTATTTTTGTTATAAAACACTCTACTCTTGTGGTAAGCCTTCTTAAGAGCTGTATTGACCTCAACAAATATGGATTGGAGATGCTTCAGTGTGGAGGCATATTTATCCCTACTTACAAATTGCAACTCTTCCACATCCAAGTCTCCCGGTGGATACCAATCTCCTGATAATATAGCTTCCCTACCAAAAGTCAAAAAATATGGTGTGTAGCCAGTAACTTCGTGCACTGCGGTATTTATCGCAAATTCTATTTTATTTATATTCTCCGCCCAATTCCGATGATCTCTTCCTACTAAGGAAGCCAAAGCTGTAACTACTACTCTATTTATTCTCTCCGATGGATTATTTTGTGGAGTAAACCTACAATTATAAAATAAGTGAGGAATCTCGTATTTCTCCTTCAAATCTTTCATGAGCTTCGAGATGTATTGAGGTCCATTATCCATGATCATAACTGACGGAACGCCATACTTCAAAATGAAGTTATTCTCAATCGTGGATACCACTGCCTTAGCCAACGAACTCCTCATCGGAAACAACTGCGTGTATTTGGTAAAATAATCAGCTACTACTAAAACAAATTTATGACCCGAATAACTGCGAGGCAGAGGTCCCAATATATCAGTGGAAATCACCTGAAAAGGCCTCTGAACCCTTTTAGGGTTTTCCATCAGACCCGGCGCCGCAACATTTGTACTCTTGTAGGCCAAACAAGTCTGACACTTTCTTACATACCTCTTAACATCCGCCAACATTCTTGGCCAAAAATAACTCTGAGCTGCTCGTTTAAAAGTTTTAAATATCCCCAAATGTGCTGCATCAGGTCTGTCATGACATCGACGAAGCACCTCATCTCTGAGATTATCAGGGATCACCAACTTCCATTCACAGTCCAGCGACAAAGGATTCTGGCTCCTAATTCTCTTATATAAACGTTCACCCAACACACGCCAATCTGGAAATTTATTTGGCAAAGTCGTCACCTTCTCAAACATGCTTCGGTACCAGGCATCTACAGCATCGTCATCCGCTGTTTGATCAGCCAAAAGACTGATGACAGGTGCCCTAGACAAAGCGTCTGCCGCTGCATTCTCCACACCTTTGCGATACTCCACAACAAAATTGTATTGCGAGAGTCTTATCGCCCATCGAGCTAATCTTCCCGTAGGAGACTTCAAATTTACCAACCATTTAAGACTGCTATGGTCAGTAAAAACCTTGGTCTCAAAAGGAGAACCATCTATATAACCTTTAAATTTTTCTAAAGCAAACAAAAGTGCAAATAATTATTTCTCAGTTGTTGAGTAGTTTCTCTCACTACGACTGAGTGACCTACTAGCAAAAGCCACCGGATGCTCTCCGCCCTCGTCATCGAACTGGGACAAAATACAACCCAAACCTACATCCGAAGCATCAGTACTAATCATGAAAGGTCTGTCAAAACTAGGAATAGACAATATTGGAGCTGTCACTAAAAGACTCTTTATCTCGTTGAAAGCTTTAACAGCTTCTTCGTTGAAATTAAACTCTTCGCCTTTATGCAGCTTTTTAGTCAACCTTGTGAGCGGTTCCACGCTTGTTGAAAAATTATCAATAAAACGCCTATACCAAGAAACCATCCCTAGGAACCGTCTCACCTCCTTCTGCGTGGTGGGCATCGGAAACTCCAAAATTGACCGCACTTTATCAGGATCTGTCCTCAAACCTTGCCTGTCAACGACATAGCCCAAGAATTTCAATGAAGGACGACAAAATACTGACTTCCCAAAGTTGATAGTCAGTCCCGCCTTCTTGAGTCTATCATGGACTTTTCCAAGCAGCTCCAAATGACCTTGAAAGGAATCTGAAACCAAAATAATATCATCAACATAATAAAACACATGGCCCTGAAACTCAGGTCCAAACACCTTATCCATCAATCTCATCATTCTTGCTGTACTATTGACCAAACCAAACGCCATACGACAAAATTGATAGGAGCCTAGTCCTGCCACAGAAAAACAAGTCTTTTCACGCGAAGACTGCTCTAAATTTATCTGAAAAAACGCGCTCTTTAAGTCCAGTGACGTCATAAACTTGGCATTATTCAGCGAATCTAAAATCTCCTGCACTCTCGGCATTGGATATGAGTCAACCTTGGTGACACTGTTTAGCCTACGGCTATCCAAACAGAACCTAAGCTCACCATTGGCCTTTGGCACGAGCAGCACTGGACTATTCCACGGAGAAATGGCTTTCTCAATGACACCCAACTTCAGCAATTGGTTTATTTCCCCTTTCACATATTCCCTATGATAATGTGGAATGGGATAGCATTTTTGCCTGATTGGTTCACTGTCGCCTGTATCTATAAAGTGCTCCTCCAAAGTGGTGCAACCCAACTCCTCCTCGTTTGCCGCCAATTCCTTAAACCTCAATATCATGCGGTCTAGCTCTCTTCGCTGAACGCTTGTTAAATCGCCTACTTCATGCAAATGCAAGTCAGTAACGTTTAAAAAATTTAAACTATGCGTTTCTACAATCCCATCATTTCTTTTAAAAATATCTCTACAAAGGTCAAACATCAACAAAAAATCTACACCCAAAATAAGAGGTTGGTTGATGTCCTTGCAAACATAAAATTCTATCATCTTTACCTGCCTAGCAAACATGACAGGTACAGTGATCAGACCCAAAACAAATAACTTATCACCATTTCCTACCGCCAAAGTACTTACTGTTTTTCTAAGCTCAAAATTCAAATTAAGGTCTAGCAATGTTTTGTAAGACTGCTCACTAATAACCGACACAGTTGCGCCGCTGTCAGCCAAAGCATTACATCGCAAACCTACAATTTCCACAACTATATATGGACGTGGATCATCATTGCGATGTGTAAACAAAGGGGAAACAGTCACGCCCTTCAAAAAAGAATTTACAAAACTTAACCACGACCTCCACTCCAGGTCAGAAGTCGGAGAATTCTGTTGATACGTATTGACTACTGACCTGCTTGCTCGTTTTTTGAGCAACTGCATTCCGTAGATACTACTCCAGGCTTTTTGCAAATGAAACAATGCTTGCCTACATACTTTTCACAACGAAAATACGGATGATCACCATCACATTTCTGACATTTAGTGGCACCTATCGTATTCACAATCCTATTTCTAGCAATTGATTTACCTTTAGATCTACAAACGGCAGGTATTATTGAGTCGCTTCCCGGATTATTAAAACCTCTGTTGTCACACTTGTGACGTGCAAGCTCAAGCTTCGCACATACCACCTTCAAATCTTTTATTGATTTTATTTCTACTAAAGCCAATCTAGCTATAAAAAAAGGATTCATATTTGTAGTGATGATCTCCAGTTGTTTAGATTCTTCAACCCTTTGAGAGAGTCTACTAAACAAATTTTGCATTATGTTGATGTAGGTATTTATCTTTTCATCTTCCCCTTGCAGTCTAGCTTGTATCTGATTCAATAATGAACGTTCAAAATCTACAGGTAAAAATTCACGCTTTAAACACTCCACCAACACGGAGAAAGAAGAAACATCAACAGAGTTGTTCCTATACCAAAGAAGAGCTTCGCCTTTCAATAAATGAGCAAAATTCTTAAGCATCTCCTCATCAGATATTCCAGTAGACTTCCTATAATCCCCCAGCTCAAACAAAAAATCATGGAGCGGCGTGGTCCCATCAAAAGAAATCTTCCATTTAAAAATCTGCAAGTTCCCTTTCTGCATACCACCGGTCGCTGGCAATCCACCACTAACTCCAGCATCACGTGCAGTAACCCCAGATAAAACATCAGTGGCGCTGTTACATGATACAGACTTAAACGCTTCTTGAGTCTTTAAAACAAGTTCGGTTTTCCTAGCCTGCAACTCCAATGGAAAAAAAATCAATTTATCCAACCTCCAAGCAACATGCTGCAGTTTAGCCATGCACTTGCGTCTGCAGAGCGACGATACATGAGTAGAAGACAAAACCGCACTCAACTTCTCCTCACAAACTATCAATTCAGCACTCTGGTCTAAAGTCATCAAATATTTAACGGCTTCATCTTGTTTGAACACATTTTTATTGACCCTGAGAAGTTTTCGAAGTTCGTCGACCGTAAAATCATCCTTTGCTAACTCCAACCCTCTACTTCTAACCTCAAACACCAACTCCTCTCTCAACAAGTAGTCTACATCCATCGTTGGAGTCATTTTGCCAAAAATTCAGCAAAACAATTTACCAAACAAACTTTTCACACTACTTATATGTTAAAAGGCAGTAAAGTTCTATGCTTTTACTGAGAAAAAAAAATTACAACCAAAAAATAATGTCCAAAAAAAAATAAGACAATAGCTGCAATCCCTACTCAGTAAACGCACAAGAAACACTTAAAATTATTGTGAACTTTCACCTTATTACCGTGTTTATACAAAATATCGCAGTGAGTAGCTTACTCACTGCAAATTGACTATAAGTAAACATAAGCCCATATAATAAGTCTATATAATAAGTTTATATAAATCTGTACCAAAATGAGATACAACAAAGTCACAGTTACAGTCTCGATACAAAGAACACCAAAAGTGTAATTTCAAAATGATAAAATTCATAAAGTACTATACCTACCTATAAATAAATATTTGCCAAAAGTTCAGAGAAAACTATATGTTGTACCCGTATTTCTAAGGCCCTGCCCGTTGAGGCGCCAATTGTAAGCGATTTGGTTGAGTGGAGAAGATATTACTGGTTAAAGGTAACCTTTACTCAATAGTTGTCGTGCCTCGGCTAGTCGTGTTATTCGGACCTAGAATACAGGTAACAGAAGGGCGCCATGCAATTTCCTTTTTAAAAACAGACAAGATTGCAAAAGGTCTGTTAAATAAAATAATGATTTTAAATTTAATAAAGCTTTTATTTAACTTTTAATTTGTTACAATATATTATGTGTCACAGGCACAAGGCGGAAGGCCTAAACGAAAATGAAATGCAAACCCAAAGTTAACGAATTAATTGAATATACAATGAGGTATTTTGGGTTTGCATTAACTGTAAACGTTACAGTAACAACAAAAATGAATTCAAACCTAAATAAATCTACCTAGTTTAGGTAACAATAAGGTTGAACTAATGAAAAAAATAGCACTAGTTAAACTTGGTGTTGCAAAGACAACTAAATGCAGTACCTAACTAAGATTATTAATGTTATTTAACTAGCTTACACTGTTAAACTTAGGAGTAATTAAATTAAATTAAATTAGTATAAACGTTGGAAAACCAACATTATCCAAACATTTGTATAGATTAAACTATTCTCTGAACGTTTGGCAAAATGACCGGTTTAGTTAAACCATACTTAGATCTGAGATGAAGTTATAATTAACCTAGTACGGAAATTAGGTCACCTGGATAATAAACCATGCCTGCAGTATTTGTAAGACTAATCCCAGACGTGAGTAGCGAGCCCTGGCCGGAAAACTGGCTGCGCGCCCCAAAATAAGTACGCCTAGGTAGCTTTTGACCTCCCGGAAGACCGAAACTATCTGTAATAAACAAAAAGTATATCTATAAGAAAACATTCCCATTCTAAAAATCAAAATGGCTATCACAAGACTTCACAAGAAGCCACACCCATATTTTATACTTACTCGGAAATTAAGCTCAAGTATATATTCCTCAAATGTCACGGTCCACACCAACTTAGGTCATCTATCCTCTAGGTTAACATTACTTCACTGAAAATAACAATTGCCAAAATCAGAGAAAGAATCTAACAAACAAAATATCAAATTGAGAATGTATTACGCATGCGAGTAATCCAATGCACACATCAACTTACCTCTTTAAAAATCGCGCCACAACGCTTAACACAAATTGCTAGACGATTGGGCAAACATTTCAAACGATATTTGGGCTAAACAATACGCCCTAAAACGAAACAATCGCTCCTTCTTTTAAAATTGAAAGTTCAAGACATGCTTCCAAGACCAAGCAGCACAAAAATATGTCCTCTCACGCATCACTTTCCAGTGAGGTGAAACTCGACAAACGATATATATCGACATTTTGAATTCAGTGTTCAATCCGCAATCAACCTAGTTCACAAGTCCACTAAAATCTACATTCGTTGCTAATCAGCAACGATCTCCCTCGATATTATCTTGTTTACAAATCCACCTTATAAATACTCCAGAGTATTAGCTGATATCAAAACAAACTGTTGATTTTTGTCGATAACTCATGTTGATATCGACACACGCATACACCCGGAAATATCGGCCTACCCTATAACTAGCAACATATCAAAACTACATCCATCAAAGTTGTTTACTTCGTGAATTCCCCAAATGAAGGAATTCTTACCAAAGTATAAATCTGATAAATTCAATTGATGAATTAAAAGCCCAGAGTTTCACTCAGGGTTGAGGAATACTGTATTTTGAAACATTAAATCCTAAAACAAACAAGAAATGGTACTAGTTCGAAGACTCCGGTGTTGCCATTCACATAAAATTAAATTTAGATTAAAAATGTTACAAAGTTGAAATAAGCGCCATCTAACAGAAATTGCCTAAAACTCGGCGGTCGATGACACGCCAGCCACTCGAACCTTTTTAAAGATGGTCTCGTCGCCAGTTCATAGATGGCACCACACGTCATTTATTTACGTAAATGTTAGTTACTGCTGATAAAATATTTGCACGTAACAACCAGACCTAGCACCTACCGACTATTACTTTTTCCAAAATTTAGACAACTTTTTAGTGGGTAAAAAATTCAATTCCCGAGAGGCAGTACAAAATGCCTTCGAAGAGTTTGTTGCCTCCCCGTCCAGCTAATTTTTACAAGAAGGGCATCAATAAACTGCCAATTCGTTGGCAAAGATGCGTCGATTGCATGGGTAACTTTGAATAACAGAAATAAAAAAGTTTAAAAACATAAGTACTTTCACTTATTCCATACAAAACGGCAATTTCATAGGTAAAGAATATTTAAATTGCTTTGAAAGCTGGTTCAACCGATTGAACAAATGTCATAGAACTAGTAAGAAAGTGTTTTGAATAACTTTAAAATAACCTATACACTTACTAGTTTTGGTTTTACTAACAATTTACGGAACAGCCCACGTATAACTCTACCATCTCATAACTATACTCAGTACATTGAATAAGACAAATATTGTATGTGGTTTTAGCAAAACGTTCAGCCAAATGCAAAGTTGCGTGTGCTTTCTCTGTCTTACGCCAATCTTCCCTTAGCACCAGAGGGTGCTAAGATAATCTTTTTTAGGGTTCCATACCTCAAAAGGAAAAAAGGAACCCTTATAGGATCACTCCGTTGTCCGCCTCTATGACTGTCTGTTAAGATCCTTTTTCTCTGGAATGCGTGGAGGTATCAAATTGAAATTAACATGAAATACGTAAGTCTACGGTCCCTTAGAGCTGTAAAAAAATCAATCTTCTAAGTCAACGGAATAAAACATAACGGGCATTTTTGCGAGTTTTTTAGGTGAAATTAAATCAAAATTCAAAGGGTACTTCCCGTTATCCTAGACTCATGAAATTTGGCAAGAAGCAAGGTATCTGAACACAAATTATCTGAAACTTGATAATATGTAGATATATCGTCATTTCTCAAGCCAAACCATGAATAGGTTACATTGTTCGTTTCATTAGTTCCCAAAAAATTACTAGATGGCGCTCCACACTACTAAAGCTCACAAACGTTTCATTCGTCGTTTTTTAGAAGATTTTGATCGCAGCTGCTCCATTTAATGAAATATATCTTCATTAGAAACATAAACAAATACACAATACAAAACACTGGTAGTTACCCGCAGAAGTTAAAAACTGTGTCGCGGGTCTCCGAGACAATATTATTATGTGAGAGTTCCTAAAGTACAGAAATCGTTTCACCTAAATAGAAGTTTTAGGTCTATTTGAATTTTATCTTAAATTTAATAACAAGTGTGTGTGCGCGTGTGTGTTTGTGAGTGTGTGTATGTGTGTGTGACGTGTATGCTTGAGTGAGAGTGAGTAGGGATATGTCGGTATGTTGTTTGTTAGTTATTAGTTATGTATAAACTTTAATTAACTCTTCAGTATCTTGATAGGTCAAGGATTGGAGCCATGTAACACACTTCATTTTGCATTTATATGATGGGAGTAGATATACACATAAGTCTTTATTTAGTCTGTTATATAATCTGGAACTGATAATATAAACGACTCGACAAATGTCGACTCGCAATAGCCGTGCGGCAAGGTTCCGTAGTACACACCTTGCCGGATCTGCGTTTGTTAAGAATTAGGTCTGGATTAAAATTTAGCTCTGAATGTTTCTTTATGACAGTCTGCAGTACAAAAAGCTGTCTCACAGTAAGCACTTCACATAAGGAGTAAAGCTGCTGCATATAATAATATAACTTACTTATCTCTACAGATAAGCGAGAGAGCCACCATCGTAGGTTTTGAAGAAAACGTAAATTTTCTTCAGCTGCCTACTGAATATTTATTGTTCTTCCATTTTTGACCAAAGTACAAATAAGTTTGTAGGGCTGTACAATTTAAGTTGAGAAGAGTTTTGTAGAAAAGAGTTTTACAGATTAGTTAAAACCTTTTTTAGGCCAATTTGGTGTTTTTTTTTATCATTTATAAGTGTGCGTTTGACCACCAACTCGCCTGTTGGTAAGCGACAATGGTGGCACCAGGTGGCACCTATACCAAAGAGACTGTTTGTAAACACTACGTTTTAGCACATATTAGGGTAGGTAGGTACTTAATTCAATTGTTACTCTAATACAGAGAAAGGTGTTTCACATAAAAGTTTTAACCTTTTCATAAGTATATCTGAGTTTTATTCTTTCTTAATTTTTGGCATCGCACTTTGTGTATTCTGCCAGTTTCAAGTATATGCCTATTACAAGTTTGTGATAGTATCAGGTACTCACGTCACGATCAGTCATAAAATAAAACCACGGTCAAGCCCAAGTCATGCCCTTCAATTGTGGCGACTTTACTAGGAGCTTTTACAGAGTCTCAGAAACGACAAGAAAAGACATGTAGGGGTGTCACCACATTATATTACTTGGCCATTTCTATGCACATGATTCAGCCTTTAATGAATAAAACACCACCATTTTAAACATTAGCACGCGAATATAAACTTGCTCTACAATGCAATGAAAATATTACAATGCAGCGAGATGATTTTTCCAGCAAAACTCCGCCGAGAGAGACGTCTCGCTGGTTTTCTATAGATAATAAGTCTAAGTTTTTATAACATATTTTTTGTGCGAAAGTTTCGCAGTTGGCGAATTGACCGAAAATGGAAATCCTTTTTAGGGTTGCTTGCCCAAAGAGAATCCAACTGTACCCTATTATACCGTGTCTATCTGCCCATACGTCCTCTGTCCGATCTTTGCCTATATCTCGTGACCCGTACTAAGTAGTAAATTTTCACAGTATATTCGTTAAATACTATCGCTGAATATCTAGTACTTGTGGCAGTACGGAACCCTCGTTGTCCGAGTTGCAAGTCGCAAGAAGACTCGCACTAGACGGCTTTATTTTTATGTTATCGACTGACGAGACTAGCGGGACGTTCGCCTGGTGTGAGCGACAAGCCTGCCCATAACAGTAGCAGTGCTAAAATTGTGAACTTGCGAATGCAATCCTGCACTGTAGTGCGCTCATCACCCTGAGATATTATTCCCAGTAATTTCTCTGTTCAAAACCTACAACCGCTGATGCAGCGAATGTGTTCTAGAGTGGAGGCCACGAATCGGCATTAGTAGTGTAGGACGCCTTGAGATTGATGAAGTGGCCATATAATTACGCTGAACAGCTGGCAGTGGTTGGAAGCGGATATGAAAGATCGGGCAGAATGGTGTGTCTTAAATTAGTAAACAAATATTGGTGAACATTTCACACAGCGCCATCTAGCCCGAAGCTAAGCAAAGTCACGGGGTCTATGGGAATCAGATAACTTATAGATACTTATATACTTTTTTTTGGCGCTTATAAGTTTTCGTTTGACCATCAACTCGCCTGTTTAATTTTTTTGCGAATATGTAAATAGCCTTACTTAAGCCTTACATGGTTGAGAGCGGGTGCAGGTAGAATGGCGCCTCGGTTACTAAACGCCAACGTTGGCAAATACCTCTGTCGCTACAAAGGGTATACTACCAGAGAAATTACTGGGCATGAAGAGATTTAACATCTAATATTATTTTAGGGTGACAAGTGCAGTGCGGCGGAGAATTTTGTTCGCAAGTTCACAATTCTGGCACTGCTATTGTTATGGCCAGGCGTGACGCGTACCACCAGGCGAACGTCTAGAGTGTCTTGTCGTTCAATAGCATTAAAAAAATTACAAGAACTTAACACAAGTAAGTAACTCGAGTGAAGTCATCCTACATTTTCTATGTCGCTAATTCTAAACAAATGCGTTTAATTGCTTCAGGTATCGATTCAGAAATATAGTGGTGTCGATTCTGTTGCACCGCTCACTAAACTAAACTAATCTGACAGGACTAAAATTATAAGCGTTTCATTTCGTTTCAATATATGTTAGAAAAGGATGTCAACAGGTTTCGTCCTGTCAAATTAAGTTTAGTTTAGTGAGCGGTGCAACAGAATCAACACCACTATATTACTGAACAATATCTTAATAATCCACAGGATGGCCAAACGACCTAGATGGAGATGGAGGGAAAATATCTCGTATCTACCTAAAATATTTGATTAAAGTTAAGGCAAACTGAAGGGACAAACTGAAGGGCGAGGGGAAGGGACTGGACGGAGGCCTTCGTCCAGCAGTGGACGTTTTATGGCTGATGACGTGAAGGCAAACTGAAATGATTGTTTTTTTTAATTAATGGATTGATTGATGAGGCCTTTAGCCTGCAGTGGAAGAGTGCATGGTAATACAAATAATTATTATTTATTAGTCCTTGCATCCTCCTTCTTCTCCCATGCCCTTCCGCCTTGTTCTTGAAGCCGCCTGCCAAGCGTGGGGATTATGGCAACCCCTCCCTATTAAGGGGGAGACCTTCGTCCAATAGTGGACGTCTTCTGGCTGATGAGAGTTCTTGCACCTGTTGTTGTTTACATCCTTATTAAACTATGGAATAACATAGCGTAAGCAACTTTTTATTTTGGATAATATTAAATTTTAGCGAGTGAAACCATACTATGGGGCGCTGACAGTTGATATAAAATGTCTACTCGTAAGTACTGTAGTGTTAAAGTTTCGGAGGCAAATCCTATAAGGCTCACTGAATATTTAAATAACTTATGCTAGTACTAAATTTAAGTTTCCCATAAATAAACTTAATTATCTAAATCTAAAAAAGTACAACTAAAGATTGTACAATTATATTCTTTATTATTTTTTAATTATGATCATACGACAATAAGTATATCAGGACCAAAATTCAGTGAGCTGGTCGCGGCCTTACTTACTTTTTAACAAAATACATCTGCTTATTGTTTAACTGACACGTCATTCTGTTGACGGACCAGCTGAGCAGGTCATTGCACTTATCAGGGAGGCTACACATCTGGGTGTCCTCACACCACGCGCACGCGTACTCCTGGGGAAGTAGCCTGCAGTCATCACAGTCACTAGCCATTACATCACAACGGTACACAAGCAACGGTATCTCATTGGACAAGGGCTGCACACCACCCCAAAGAATGTTGAAAGAACCGACTTCACTTCCTTCTTTAATTACTAGCTTCAATGGAAAACAGTACACCACATTCTTCATTATGATCCCTTTCAAATGTGTCATTTGGTCCTTCAGATTTATTTGACATACCACGTCTTTCTCCAATAAAGCTGGATCGGGAACGCTGATTTTCACTTCGATGTGTTTTCGTATGCCAGAGGGCACGAGTATAGGACTTTTGCTGTGTATGTACGGACAAGAGGAGGATGTTTTGGGGCCGTTGACGATTTCGCTCGAACTGGGACACAGTTTCTCTCTTTTGTCAGTACAGCCATAGTCGTGGCACCATTCGCAAGGATACCACATGCTCTTGACGCACTCCTGACAAGAACTGAATGATCGGCAATATTTAGTTGAGTCGTGGATCTGCGATGATTCTCGTTGCGTTTCCATTGCCTTCAATAAAAGGCGTATGTCGGCGTCAGTTATCTTGGCGAAATCATTTGGATTCAATCCAAAATCTTCTTGCGGTAAATCGGCGTCATTGATGTAGTCCTGACATCGGACCACCAGCAAATTTATGTTGATAAGGAAGATAATTGGCGCTACTCCGATATGCATTTCGACTGACTCTCTCAAAGATTTCATGAAGACAGACTGGTAGGGTGGCGATTCAAGTTTATATAACATTGCGTTGACGCCATTAAAAGACATGATTGTTTTAATTTAGTCTACCATTCATTGGCACTAGTTTAATGGAACGTGTGAGTTTCTAATGGACACAGTGCTAACATGTTTTTAAAGCCGTTCATTAGAATAATAACATGACGTGCCAGTTTTACATGTAATTTTTAGCTTTACCGCATTGGGAATGTAAAATGTTCCATGTCTGCTGAGATGATGCATTTTGAACCTTCACCAACATTGGTTCACAAACGAATTCGTGAAAAAATAGCAAACTTAATAACGCATTTTTTTATGCAATGCAGTGATAAGATGAGCGAGACGTTCGCTTGATGGTAAGCATCACGCATGTCCATAACAGTAGCAGTGCCAGAATTGTGAATTTGCGAACAAAATCCTTCGCCGTACTGCGCTAAGCTCGTCACTCTGAGATTATTAGATGTCAAATCTCGGCATGCCCAGTATTTTCTTTGAAAACATTGTCCTGCACACAGAAACACAGTATAATACTTGCAAACACTGCTTGGTGGTATTTGCTATACTAAGATTCAATATATTTTATTTTCTTGCTATCAATTTAGAAATTATTATGGTTTAGGTTTGTAGGAGACACTTTGTCAAATGTAAGAATGTTTAGGTTTATAATGTGGTCGACTTTGACGGTTTTAGTTGACAGAACTAAACTAACTAAAGTATTGATGTCCTTAGCTAGCACGGCTGGTAAAAAAGTGACAGCAATATTTTAATTAGTTTAGATCTGTCAACTAAAGCTTTCAAAATTAACCAAATTATGGTTGTAGGATGTAGTCCTTTGTCCTGTCGGTTAAAAGGCTTTATGTTTGTTTTGCTACGCACCCCCTGAGTATCGCGCCTGTAGAAGTCAGTAAGTTTCAAACGAATTCGCTCTTTTAGGACTGTTATCGCACATTTTCTTACAGAAAACCACTCCCTCTTAATTAGTTAGTTAATGTGCATTCTATTTCCTAGGTGACAACGTATAAATTCCATGCAGCGTAAACCATAAATCACGCTGCACCCGCGCAGGCTGCGGTACGGTTCTCTTTATAGTATGTTATATCTCTGTGCTTCTCCTGGACATCAATTAAAACCCATTACAGTTTGCTTTTCTACTTTTTATAGAAAACCACTTTTAGGGTCCATCGGCAGGTTTTTCGGTTTCGGCTTCTGCTGGTGCAGTTTCTTCACCTCCTTCCGCGGGTTTCTCATCATCTGTAACATTATTCGTCAGGGAGCGAATGAAATAGAGAACCAGAGAAACTAGGCAGAGAGGCAAGCATGAAAAAGCCGCGATAGCCAAATGAAGAGTCCGACAGACTCGGAACTCTGAGGTCGAGGCAGGACCATTTCATTCTCATAGAAAACGCGTCTATACGTAGATCTAGACAATTATTATACTTTCTACAACAATGTCAGAATTCAATGCAATGCTAAATTGTTCTTTTTGTATCAGTGTGTAGCTTGACTTGTTAACGTCACGCGGCTACAGTCGGCTGCACGCCTAAGCACTAAAGCGGAATATCGACACTATTCTATACAAATAGAGCTATGCAAATTAGCTTGCACTAAATATAATTGTTCACGTAAAGGAGTAACATTTTTTTGAATGGAAGCTGTCATAGACCACAAACCTTTTTCAAAATAGCGTTGCACAATCATACTTGTACTTATATTTAGTTTCGGGACATATAAGCGAACAATCAAGTCTCAGACCCAGCCGAAAGTCTCACGTTACGATACCTGGAAAACAGATCTTATAGTCCAATTGGCGTAGTCAGGTAAAAATACTTGCCGGCAGCAGCAGCAGTGGTTGTTTCGCCGGCTGCATCTCCAGTTTCAGCATTATCTCTTGTTGTTGTGCCATTATCTTGGTCAACGGCTACGTTTGCCACAGTTGTTTTGGTAGTTGTTGTTGCTCTAGTAGTCAGTTTGTTTTGACAACCGACGTAAATATTCACGGCAATGGGCGTATTGTAAGAAGACGTTAGGAGGACTGTGATGTATTTCTTCTGAAGGCCTCCCCGAGTGACAGTCACAGCTGGAGGTCTGCCCACACCGAGTCGATCTGATACTCTGAAGTAGGTAATCTGGAAGCATTTTTTTTGATTGAAATACGTTCTTGCCATACCCGGCCCGATGTTAAGCAACGATGCGGTCTAGGGTCCTGGGTGTGTCCTAAAACTGCATCCAGAACCACCGGAGGACGGGCAGCAGCGTCCTCTCGGTTAACGGTGGTGAGCATTCTGCGATCCTCAAGTCACCTGCCAAGCGTGGGGATTATGGCAACCCCTCCCTATTAAGGGGGAGGCCTTTGTCCAGCAAGTGGAGCACGCTTACCTAGAAGGAATCTGTTGTCTGGATTTGAAGACTTCCATATTTTATTTTTCGGCAAACAAAGACCTTGGCAGAGAGTTTCACATCCTCGCTGCACAAATAAAAAACGTAGAATCAAAGCGCTTGGTGCGTACGTGGGGAATATCCACCTTGTACGGGTGAATAGATAATGTTATTGGAATCATATATTGGTTAAAAAACAAAAGAATTCTATGTTACTCGATAAATTACTGGACATGAAGAGATTTGACATCTTATATCTCAGGGTGATGAGCGCAGAGTAGTGCGGCACAGGTTTTTGTTTGGAATTGAAAGCCCTTTTCATTTTTGATATATTTAGTTTGTGAGTAACATTTCTTGAAAATACCGAAACAAGATACTTACTGGACAATGGAATACCCTTCCATATTTGGCAGTTGTAAAACCAAAATGGTTTTTTTCTTTGTAAACTGTGTCTTGCGCCACTAAAAGATCATTTTTCTTGAACATACCAACATAATAGTCTCTGCATAACGAACATTTGAATAAAATTGTTAAAACTACCAAACTTGATTTCATGATAAAGATAATCAGGAAAAGGAGAAATTATGGAATAAGATTTCACAAAAAAAATGTACAGGCACATACAGTATTAAATGCGCATAGTTATTAATTACTTGATTCTCATAAACATAATAAATGATTTACTTCATTCATCATAAAAAATAAATGAAGGGGAGAAAAGGAGACCTTGTTGAATGTGATAATGATGGCTAAAATAATGATAATAATAAATTTGTCATTTTTATGGGATATGATTATGATATTCATTATAAAAAATCTAAATGTTGGGAAGAAAATATTAAGTAGAGTATTTTATATGAAGTGTTTCCACACTTTGGGGTTCCAACGCTTTAGTTGATAGCTTAAACGGTTTGATAATTATGACACGTAAGGCAGATACTTCTGTAGCTTAATTGGCAAAGCAGTTGGGACGGAAACCCAGTGTTTGCTCGATGCAGGTTCGAGTCCTGGCAGAGGGCATATTTTTTCTTACCGTTTAGCTTTAAAAACGTAGAAAATATTAATAGTTACCAAATTTATATTATTTATATTTATTATTATAATAATACTAGCTTTTGCCCGCGGCTTTGCCCGCGTAGTAATGTTGAATACTGGAATTCGGTTAAATCGGGGCCCAACTCAATTGAATCACTAAAATACGTATATTATTGCATTTTTTCCAAGCCGCTTGCAAGTCTTTAAGTTTTCTTGAGGATGACCAAATTTGGCATGTCGCGTTTGCAATACTTACTTCAAAACAAAGCCGTCTTGTTGAATTTTAAACAGACAGACAGATGGACATGACAAACTTATAAGAATTCCTCGTAGTACTACAGAACCCTAAAAATGTCTGCTAATGACGCTATAGTTGCCGGGGCCTTTGACCCGAAAGATTACAATATTTCTTTGTAGACAACGTTTTTGATTTTTTTGTTGGAAGGTGCTAAAATAGCCAGGCTTTCAGGGGAGCTAGCTCGCGAGCAAGCCACATAGAACTGACCATGCGAAAAACAGTCCTGCCTTAAATCAATACCAGCGTATTTTAAAGTTTGACCCTGAGCCTTATTGATGGTCATGGCAAAACAAACTTTTAGAGGAAATTGAAGCCTTTTGGAGTCATAAGGTAAGTCACTGGGAATCATGGGAATACGCGGCACAAACACTGTTTCGCCATGGGCACACCCAGTCAAAATGATGGCCTCAACCAGATTACGATGCAGCATTTTTACTTGTAACCTGGTTCCATTACACAATTTGGGTGGTCTTAAATTCCGAAGGAGCATGACGGGTGTACCTTTCTTCAGGATAAGCCTCTGATATGGTAGCCCCGCTGGTCTTAATGAATTTAAAAACTCAACTGGATAGTTTACAGCATCATCATTATTGCATACCGTATCAACAGAGTCAATGAAATGAAATAAGCTTAAGCAGAAAAAGTATGATAACAAAGAACGTAAAAAGATTACCAAAATATCGCAAGAATTACGAAACTTCGATAAAATACAGTGCTGCACTGATCGCTTAGGTAGACTCGGTGTGGGTTGGAGTGGGGCGCGCTCGAGGTACAGCGCGTCATACTCGGGTTTTAACGTATCTGAGCCGACGCGGGATGGACGTTTCGAAAGCGCTGTGCTTGGTGCGTGCACCGGATCAAGTACATGTGTTTAAAACATTTATCTTCTTACGCATAAACACTCGATTAGCTAATCTATAAATATAACATTTTTTTTCAAATGAAAAACTGACCCGTGGCCTTCCAGGTTTGAAATTGTTTGAAAATTCTGAAACATGTTTATGTTTATTTTATCTTATCTCTTAAGTCAAAAAACTTAACAGCCTTAAATGAATGGTTTCGGCAAAATGGTATTTTAATGATACATTGAACCCCTTGCGAATTTTTCAAAATCATTGCTGAGTGTGCGTTTCTCTGCATCAGCCCTTAACACGAATGGTATATCGGCCTACCCTGATTGGGCCATATTCACTACGCTGGCCCAGTGCAGGTTGGCGGATTCACATACACTATCGTATTTCTTCTCCTGAAATATGAAGGTTTCTTCATGATGTTTTCCTTCAACGAAAAGCCAGTGGTATTATCCATGCGTAAGTTTCAAAGAACTAATTGGAACGGGCTCGCCCGGGTTCGAACCCGCGACCCCAAGAATGTGAGTCGAGCTTGATCTCACTGAAGCTACCACAGCTTGAGCTGAGTGTAAGTTTACACCACTCAAAATTCAGTTTAGGCATTTAAAAGTAAGTTAATTTAATATTAAAAATTAATTTAGCAGCTTAGGCTGTACAGTATCTATAATAATTATGTCCGTCAAACAGTCGTCTGCGTGGACCTACAAAAAAATAGCCTATGTCCGTTTCCGAACCTTATGCTATAACTACCTATCCAAAAATGCAGCTCCATCTGTTCAGCCGACCAATAAATACGCCCATCCCCGTCCCCATTCCCAGCCTCATCCCCATAAGCGCCCCCTTCCCCATCCCCATCCCAATACCAAATGTCATTTTAATATGAACACGCCCATCCCCGTCCACATCCCCGTTCCCTCTCTCATCCCCATACCGAACCCCATCCCATCCCCACCCCCATCCCGATTTCAACTTTCATCTTAATATGGACACGGCCATCCCCGTTCCCAGCCTCATCCACATCCCATCCCCACCTGTCCCCACCAAATCCCCACCCATCCCCATCCCGATACCAATTGTAATCTTAATATTAACATGCCGATCTGCGTCCCGTCTCCGTTCCCAGTATCATCCCCACCCCCACCCCACTCCCCACATCTATCCCCATCCCTATACCAAATTTCATTTTAATATGTACAGCCGTTACAAAGTTAAGGAGAAACAAACGTACTATCACTAAAACTTAGTTTTTTTTTAAATACTAACGGGAGCTGATTTTGAAAAAACTGTGACACCCGTATCTTCTTATTTTTATAGTAGAATATGTATACCAAATTTGGATCAATCGAACCAGAGAATAAAAAGTTTCATACAAACTTTAACACCCCATTTAACCCCCTTCAGGGTTGATTTTCGAAAAATCCTTTCTTAGTGGGCGTTTACACCTCTCCAAAAACATACCCTCCAAATTTCAAGTTTCTACGTTTAGCGGTTTGGGCTGTACGTTGTCTATATGTCAGTCAGTCAGTCAGTCAGTCAGTCAGGGCATAGCCTTTTATAGTTATAGATTAATTAATATAAACACGCCCATCCCCGTCCACATCCCCGTTCCCTCCCTCATCCCCATCCCGAACCCCCTCCCATTCCCACCCCCATCCCGAGTTCAATTTTCATCTTAATATGGACACGCCCATCCCCGTTCCCAGCCTCATCCACATCCACATCCCATCCCCACCTGTCCCCACCAAATCCCCACCCCATCTCAACCCATCCCCACCCCATCCCCATCCCCATCCCGATACCAATTGTAATCTTAATATTAACATGCCTATCTCCGTCCCGTCTCCGTTCCCAGTATCATCGCCACCCCCACCCCCACCCCCATCCCCACATCTATCCCCATCCCTATACCAAATTTCATTTTAATATGTACAGCCGTTACAAAGTTAAGGAGAAACAAACGTACTATCACTAAAACTTAGTTTTTTTTTATACTAACGGGAGCTGATTTTGAAAAAACTGTGACACCCGTATCTTCTTATTTTTATAGTAGAATACGTATACCAAGTTTTGTATCAATCGAACCAGAGAATAAAAAGTTTCATACAAACTTTAACACCCCATTTAACCCCCTTCGGGGTTGATTTTCGAAAAATCCTTTCTTAGTGGGCGTTTACACCTCTCCAAAAACATACCCTCCAAATTTCAAGTCTCTACGTTTAGCGGTTTGGGCTGTACGTTGTCTATATGTCAGTCAGTCAGTCAGTCAGGACAAAGCCTTTTATAGTTATAGATTATTTATTGTAAAATCGTTCACCCGAATCGATTCACTTAGGAGGCATGCCGAATAATAGAGTGAAGTAGAGAAAGGAAACATGCTGTGCTGTGCAGGACGATGATGATGTCTTTATCGACCTCAGCTTGAACACTAGCTTTTTCATCTAACTGTACTTAATCTAATAGAAACGGTCAATTTCGTTTACATCATACTAAAACCAGATATAGGGATAAGCAATTAAAATTATTGTCGTACAGAAATAAACTTCAGTATGTTTCATGGTAGAAATAATTTTCAGTGCCTTTTGGTTATGATCATAAAGTTGTTTCGGTGTGGAGAGTAGTCATCCATCATCTGGTTGATGAAGGCATTTAGGTCTTTTGTAGGGACCTGAGGTTATAGCATAAAACAATGTGAGAAGTACGTTCTACATAAACGGTAGGCAAATGTATGAAAATTAGGACAGTGCCGTAATAGTACATTATGATACAAGTGTGCTATGTTGGTCATTAAACTAGAGGCGGTATTATGCGATAAGGAAGCTGAGAGTGTTATGACTAACATAGCACAGGAGTTTAAAACGACTGTTTTCATCACACTTGCGAGAAAAAAAACATTTTTTTTTGATAATAATTAACCACACAGCGAAAACGTCAACAAACATTTGCGGAAAATGGCGCCCAAACCAGCAATGCGCGCGCAGGTTGACATTTACTTCAGCGGCATAAGAACTCTTTGTTGGTATTACACAAATCTGTAATTATTACCCGGCGATATTAAGAGTGCTTCGTATACATAAGTCTAATTGCAGTCACGTACAAACTTGACTTTACCGGGTTATACCTATTATAGCACTAGTGCCGTAATGTAAAGTAAAAAGCACGCGAGTGTAATAGCTTGGATTATGAGCCTAAAACCGATGTAATAAGATCCACTTTACAAGCAAGTGTGATGAAAATACAATTTGAGGAAATATGAAAACTCTTTTTTATGTCGTGCTAAAATAGGACAAGCTATAAGTAGTAGTGTGAAAGAAAACACTACACTGTGTTAAATGGGCAGTGTTTATAATACGGATCATAAGGGCCCAAGTAGCAAAATGATGACTATGACGGATATATGACGTCTTTTTAAGGTCATTTTAAGGTCGGTACGATTTTCGTCGTTACGTACGTCATTATGACGTCATAATTAAATCATTTTTAGGACGTCTAAAACTCGTCGTATAATGTACGTCATTATGACGTCATAATTAAGTCATTTTTACGACGTCCTTACTCGTCGTATGAAGTACGTTATTATGACGTCATATTTAGTCATTTTTAGGACGTCTAAAACTCTTCATATAATGTACGTCACTATGACGTCATAATTAAATCATTTTTAGGACGTCTTAAACTCGTCGTATAATGTACGTCATTATGTCGTCATAAATAAGTCATTTTAAAGACGTCCTTACTCGTCGTATGGTGTACGTCATTATGACGTCATATTTAGTCATTTTTAGGACGTCTAAATCTCGTCATATAATGTACGACATTATGACGTCATAATTAATTCATTTTTAGGACGTCTTAAACTCGTCGTATAATGTACGTAAATATGACGTCATAATTAGGTCATTTTTACGACGTCCATACTCGTCGTATGATGTACGTTATCATGACGTCATATTTAGTCATTTTTAGGACGTCTAAAACTCGTTGTATGGTGTACGTCATTATGACTTCATATTTAGTCATTTTTAGGACGTCTAAAACTCGTCGTATGGTGTACGTCATTATGACGTCATAATTAAATCATTAAAAATTATGTTCTTTACTCGTTGTGTGATCTACGTTATTGTGACGTCATATTTAGTAATTTTTAGTACGTCTTAGACTCGTCATACAATGTACGTTATTATGACGTCATAATTAATTCATTTTTACGACGTCTTATACTCGTCCTAGGACGTACGTCATTATGACGTCATAATTAAATAATTTTTAAGACGTCCTAAACTCGTCGTGTGATCTACGTTATTATGACGTCATATTTAGTAATTTTTAGGACGTATTACACTCGTCATACGATGTACTTTATTATGACGTCATTATAAATTCATTTTTATGACGTCTTATACTCGTCCTAAGATGTATGTTACAATGACATCACATCATAGTCTTACATTCGTCGTGTTATGTAGGTACTTTAGGTACGACTTACCACCAATGGATTCTGGGGGGTGGGAGGCAGTATGGGGAGGGGTAGACATAGAAGGGGAACTTGCGGAATCCCCCCCTCTCCGGGATATGTAACCTAACTTTCCCAGAAGCTTAAATTTGATCGTCAAACAAATTGGAGGGGGGAAGGGTGGAAACTTAACACTATATTTGATTTAACTCAAGTCAGGATGCTCTGAGTCGGATCTGTCTGATCATTTTGAATCTAACCAACTCAAATTTGACTACGGGTGGGCTCCCGCCAGAAGCTCTTGCGGTCGCCCCTGAGCTTCTGGCTCCCAGCACTTTTTATATACGCTCTAAGAGGGAAGGGACCACAAGCCTAGGTGGATTCGGGGTGCTCTAATTCGGATCTGTCACTCATTTCGAACCTAACCAACTGAAGTTGGGGTGCTCTGATTTGGATCTGTCACCCATTTCGACCCTAACCAACTCATGTCGGGGCGCTCTGATTCAGATTTGTCACCCATTTCTACAAATCAAACAAAAAACAAACGATTTAAAAAAAGTAATCAATAATAGTTTCACAAAACTTGAGAATTTATTGCAGAAAGCTGCAGTGGCCGAAGGGTATGTTTTGTGCCCAAGAACAAAAAAGAGTTTTGGCGGGAACACGGAAAAATCATGTCGTTGCATTCTATTATTTTCTTAAACTTGTGTTTTTTCGCGAATTTATGATTTAGAATGGTGGTGTTTTATTCATTGAGTGTTGAATTACATGCACGAGTGTGGGCAAGTGATATAATGTGGTGAAACATGTCTTTTCGTGTTGTTTTCAAAACTCCGTAGAAGCTCATAGTAAAGTCGCCACAACTTTACTAGGGCATGACTTGGACTCGACTATGACTGATTTCGTGTGTCTGACTGTGATTTAATGACATATTTGACTTGATTATAATAAAAGAAACTTGCAAATTCATAAACATGACACTGGCAGAATGCACAACGTGCGATGCCAATAAATAAGGGGGAAAAAAAAGAACAAAAAAAAAGACGACAGCTGACGTTATCCCAAAATGGCGTCAAGTTTCATTTCACAAGTTTACACATATCAGAAATACTTTGTCCGCTTAAGATTGTAAATTGTGTCTGTATAAATAAAATAAACTTAAAGAAAACCTTTTTTTATGTAAATAATGGAGTTTTAGTGTATAAACAACAAACATTTACCAAAACAGTAGCTTATTTTAACTTTTTACGATTTACGACATTTGCTCAGTTTGGTAGAGAGTAAAACGAAACGTTATAGTGGTTATTAGGTTTACTTACTCTATGATAGTGGTACAAAACTGTCAAAACCTATGGTGATTTTCCCAATTTTCAAATTCAAATAATTATTTTACAATAAGTATTTGTTTGCGCAACTTGAAACTTTGCAAAAGGCCTTCATATTCATATAATAAGACTATTCTGTAAAAAAAATATGATCCCCCAACTCGATTGGCGGTGAATCGAAGTTGATCGATGTGAAGTGAACAGACAAGGAAGCGTCACCTGACGACAAATGGAAAGCAAAGAGATGTTAAAATGATGGAAACATAATGGGATCGAAATAATTTTGTGTGAAACTGGTTAGTATTTCTTTCATTTTTGTTTATGAGCCCAATACGATTGGGCTTGCAATTTTGACACCCACTGTATCGAGACTGCTAAGAACCGATAAGTAACTTTGTCCCACTAGGATTTTTCCTGCATTGGGCATGCTGTGGAACAATCACAACACAGCGACAAACTTCACGATTGCCTAGTTAATTATACGAACCGTAGTGTAAACAGAGGCAGTAACTACTTGGCCAAGACATCAAATTATTAATCTGCAGTGCTAGCTTCCATATTAAAATTTCTATCTTATCATAGGTGCATGTTTAACATTGCGTTGCTGGTCCAATATTTCACTTCAATTGCATTAGGTATTGTAGACTGTTGAATGAACTTATGCTTTAACTGTGAAGGAAACCATTGTAAAGGAAATGTGGATGTTGGAGTCCTTCAAAGACATTTAAAGTCCCTGACTATGCCAGCTTGGAGGATTGTGGCCTAAGCCTGAGGCTCCATACCAATGCCCAGCAATGGGATATGCGAGTGTGGTTGAAGCGAATGGAGTTATGTATTGTGTTTACATTTTTGATACCTATGTAATAAGGGTCTTACAATTTGAACTATGCTATGCCAACAATGTGCAGTAGAACACAAGTACAGTAGAATTTGGATATAAAGACTTAACGTTTTTTTACTGCTTTTAGCAATCACGATGTAGACTCTTGTTTGGTTTCATAGTGAGTTTACTAGGGAAGCATATCTGTTTAGTACGACTCCAATTTGAGCGACCAACTGCTTATAGTGACCTATTTTTGATAATTTGTCCGGTTAGAACAACATGCAGTGTTTTGTTAACAAAACCTACGCTCCGCTACGTCGCCGCTCCGCAAACCGGCTTCTACCCTCATGCTTATACCTAACCTTTTAAAAAATATTTTGTCTAATTTTAGAGTCTGTGAAGAGCTCAGGCGTAGGAGCAACCGACAAGGAAACTGAAGACAGCATAAAAAATTGGTTTAAACATGCATCAGAAATACTTAATAAGTAAGCTTAGATAAGTACATCATTTTTCTTTAGAGTTTTTCGGCACGATTCACTATGTCAAAAAAATTCAATACATATGTAAAGTATTCATCTGGTTCGTGCCTATGATTGTTATTAAATCCAAAAAAGGCCCAAATCGTACCCAGGGCCTGGCACAAAAGATTTTAATGCAGGTTGTAGTTTAGTTTAGTACGGTCGTACTTTTGCTGTGCTTTGTTGTATGTGTGTTTAATGTGATTTTGTGGTTTTTGTTATGCGTGCTATAGAACATAGAGGTATACTTGATCTACTTATTTAATTTTTTTATAAGCTTGACCGCCTTCATCTGTATGACATTTTGCGCCGTTCCTGGGTTTTTTTCTACGGGATTTGGGTCATGTCCTTTGTATGTTAAAATCGTGATAAAGTGGCAAATAACTAAACATATTTTTTTTGAGGTTGTAAAACATAAAATCGTACAAATGTTTGTATAGACTGATATAGGTAAGATAAAAATTTACTGAATAGTTTTATATAGTTATAACGATCTTTGTGTAGTTACCGGCTTATGAATAACCCAAATTGACTAAGTAGATAAAAATACTATCGCATTGACACGTTAACCTGAAACGTCATTCAAAAACATTAAAACAAACGGTTTCCTGCCTTTTGACCACAACTTGTATGAGGATAAGCAATGATGCAGCCTAAAATAAAAGCATGTTTGTCTATTGTATGTATAAATGATATTTTACTATAACTGAACTATGTATTATGTGATCATTTTGCAATGTTATTTTTATCGGCTGATTTAGTCTGCAGTAAAAAAAGGTATAATGATATATTATAAAACTTAAAACAACACATTTTTTTTAAATACATTTTTAAGTATTGGTATCTAACAAATTTTGTAAATGATAATTGAAATTTATTGCAACTTGATTAAGTACTCTAAAATAAATGGACATTATCTAATTGTATATAAATGTTTTTTTTTATTCCATAATAGCAAGCCTACCTTTACAGAGTGTTCGGATAAGCGACGGACCTCTTTAGAGGGTCATTGTACTCATCATTATGAATAACTTTTATTATGGACCAACTATGAATTTACGAAAAAAACAGCTGTTTACATTGTACATTCATAATGATGAGTAGACTATGACCTCTCAAAGTAAGTATGTCCATCCGAATACCCTGTATTGTTAGATCTCAAGACGACTACGTCTATGGAACCACTTTTAGGAACGTCATAGAGACGACATACAACGACGTCCTATTGACGATTAGGGATGACGTATATAAAACGTCTTAAAGGCGATGAAAGCAGACGTCATCAATCCGTCTTCTAGAGACGTCGTCAACACGTCATGTAAAGACGTCCTGTTGACGATCAGGGATGACGTATATAGAACGTATTTTGGAAACGTCTTAAAGACTATGCAGGCTGACGTCGTCAGTCCGTCTTCTAAAGACGTCCTTAAGACGATCAGGTATGACGTACATAGAACGTATTTTAGAAACGTCTTAAAGACTAAGCAAAGAGACGTCGTCAGTCCGTCTTCTAAAGACGTTGTCAGTCAGTCATCTGAAGACGTCCTGTTGACGATCAGAGATGACGTCTTGAGGCTGTGACAAATGTACGTCATTTTCCGGTATTAAAAGACGTCGTAATATGACGTCAACACGTCGCGAAATGACTAAATTTTGACGTCATTGTGACGTCGATTTGCTACCTGGGGGGTTTTATGGTAATCACGTTTAAGTAGACTTTGGAAGTTATAAGAAGTTAGAAGTAATACATATTTAGAATATTTGTGTATGTAGTGATTCCACACTTATGGTATTTGTATGTTTTTAAAGCTTAAACAGGAAGAAAAATTATGACCTCCGGCAGGACTCGAACCTGCATACGAGCAGTCGCTATGGGTTTCCGTCCCAACTGCTTTGCCAATTAAGCTACAGAAGTCTCTGCCTTAGATGCCAAATTTCCAAACCTGTTAGCTACCAACTAAAGCGTTGGTGGCGCCAAACTCTAATTATTATTATTATTTTTTCTTTTTTTTCTATTAATTTTTCTTCCTGTTTAAGCTTTAAAAACATAGAAATACCATAAGTGTGGAATCACTTCATACAAAAATATTCAAAATAGTATAGCCAGTGCGACTTCTCTCGTCAGGCCTTGGAACCTGCAACGGTTTCGGCTTGGGTAAATATTTGTGTTACAAAAATTTACAGATGGCGCCACCAACGCTTTAGTTGGTAGCTAACAGGTTCGGAAATTTGGCATCTAAGGCAGAGACTTCTGTAGCTTAATTGGCAAAGCAGTTGGGACGGAAACCCATAGCGACTGCTCGTATGCAGGTTCGAGTCCTGCCGGAGGTCATAATTTTTCTTCCTGTTTAAGCTTTAAAAACATAGTAATACATATTTATTTTAAATTTTGTGACATTTTAGGACAAATTTTGTAGTATATAAAGTATTTTGAAATAGATTTTGTGTAATTTTGTATTTGCTTCATTTATGGGTCTCAGTAACATTAAATAAATGAAATTGGAATAAATAAATAATAAAGTGTTGAAGTGGAAAACTTGTTTTTTTGTCTTCTCAGATTATTTATTTTATTTGATACTATACCGGGTGTTAGTTTGCACACCGTTATCCTCCTAGGATATCCATACTCTCTATAATGCTCCATACATTTTGTCCAAGATCGATGAACCTTTTTGTATGGAACAGCTGTTTTTTTTCGTGATTTTCAGGGTTGGCCCTATAGTAAAAGTTGTTCATAATGATGAGTACAATGATAGCCTAGAAGGATAACGGTGTTCAAACTAACATCCTGTATAGTATCAAATAAAATACATTTCAACACTTTATTATTTATTAATTCCAATTTCATTTATTTAATGTTACTGAGACCCATAAATGAAGCAAATACAAAAAAAAAGGTGGCACTGAACTGTTATAAAAATAAATTATATCTATCAGAAAGGCGACTTGCTTGACTTGAGCTCTACCAGCGCTTTTCTAGGTCTCCTCCTCATTCGTTACACGACTCAGTTGAAAAAAAAGTTATGAGTAAATTAATATCCTTTAAGTAGGAGTAGGTAGACGCTAACTCAGCGCTATCGGTTTGATTGATGGCCCTCACACGATCAATCATGTCTTCGAATAACACGTGTGGGGGAAGTTTTTGATGGCCAAAATCAATATTGACATGAAAGAACACAACTTTTTCTTTGCCTGTGTTGTTATAATGATAACGTTTGATGGTATTTGATCAGCAAACCGTCAAGTCATCATCATCAGCCAGAAAACGTCCACTACTGGACGAAAGCCTCTCCCTTAATAGTCAAATATCTCTACAAAAAAATATATACCCGAAACTAAAACCACATTATAAATAATAGTACTACGTAAAGAAAATTCACTCCGCAAAGGAATTGAAATAAATAAGGACTCTATCTACTAGGCAATAAAGTAGCAATTCAACTCGCACAGCGCTGGACACCGCTCGCTATATTCTTCTAGATATACCGCTCTCTTTCTATAACGAATGCTTAGTTATGTGCGACGAGGCTAGCGTGCGGGCGGCCACTGACTTCTGCCTTGCATTGTCCTCCCGGACGGAGCGCCGGCTGAACATACCTAAACTGCGCCCCTGCTAAAACATTCAAAAAGACTATTGAGACATATAATACGCTTTAAAAAAAAGAAACAATCGACTTCAATTTCGACTAAATGGGCGACATCAATTTTTTTTCCAGTTATTTTGTTTTGTTCCAGTAATTTGGATTTAAAACCCAAACTGCTAACCGATTTCGAAAAAGTTTATATGTGACCGCCTCTGAAGTATCACCTAAAAACAAAAAAGAATGATCAAAATCAATTCATAACTGGCGGAGTAATCGCACAACAAACATTTTAAAAAAGTACGGTCTTATTAAGTACCTACCTCCTTTCTTGAAGTCAATGTATACGATAACTTTTTTTAAAGATGAAAGTTGGCATTATAAGCAACGCTGCCATTCTCTTTGTCATAAGTAAAGCCTATTCGGGAGCTACAGACGCAGTCACACATATTTTGCAAATGTGGCAGTAATTTGTCAGCAAGTCTTTTCACAAGTTTGTCCATCATGTTTATCCATCAATCCGGGCCTTGGAGGTCTAGCTCTCTCTCTCATCCAGGCGATATCGTAGACAGATACACCGCGCTTGCAGTTATTTTTCTCCAATGATTGCGGTCTTCTGCGTCATGCTACCAACCGAACCAGCCTTGATATGAACATTTCAGTCGGTTTTGAAACTGAATGTAGCACAAACAATTTAATCTAATCATAACATTATGTTACACATCACAGGTACATATACAAATTACATAGTATTCTCATTAGATTAGCGCAAGATTTGTGTAATTAATGGTTATAACACATCACTGGTCATTTACAGCATCTCTGAGTTGATTAACACACGTATTATGAGGAAGAGCTCTGGATCTATACATGAGAAAGCTAAGTACACATTGAAAAAAAAAGAACTTTAATGGGCGATTTTCTGACAGCAAATTAAAAAAATAAATATAGTTCCTAAGCAGAGAAATTTACTAGTACCTAAGAAAAATTATCTGGTTCCTAAAAATCCGATAGACAGCGAAGACGAGACATGGCCCTGAACAGTTTCACTATCTAGTCTGTGGTTCTGAAGATTTCGAACGAACGAAGCAAAGTAAAAATGTCAAGAAATATAATGTAAACTTATTTCATTTATATCAGACCTGTCATTCGTTGTTTGTGGTTATTGTTTGTATAAAAAAGTATTTCTCCATAGTATTTCTTAAGTTTTTGTTAATCCACGCAAATTAGTAAGTGCACCTTGCCAAATAATTTCAATTACTATCAATAAAAATAGCAATAACTAACAACAAAAAATAATAACAATAACGTGAGGTACACAACAATAGTAATTTATCTAAATTTCAACAAAATGATACAAGAAAACTTGGAAAGGCACTTCACCAACGAACGCGAACTGTGAAAAGAAGCAGTGAAGGTGAGTGAACTGTTTTTTCACAAGAAAAATGCGAAAAATAGTGGGCCATATCTCGCCAGCGTGGCCTATCCTTTGGCTGTGGAAGTACGTTCTGACAGCTGTCAGAAAACTTCCCATTACCTACAAGTTCTCATCTGAAAATATGGGAGATATCTACGAGGAATCTGTAATCTGTGGTTCGAATATATTTATGTGGACGAGTAAAAGCCGTCACACACGACGAAGATGCTATAACATTTCATGTTAAGATTAAATATCGCTCGCCATACAATTTTGAAATATAGGTATAAATATATGTTCTAAAAGAATATGATTTATAATAGCATCTTCATCGTGTGTGACGGCTTTAACTTGTGCGTTGCTATGTACATACCATAATATCAAGTATAATAAGTAACAGAAGTATAGGTAACTGAAGCTGGCTGATCTAAACGGAACATTTAATTAGTGTTGTGGTGCTAGCGGTCATTCAAGACTCTACCTGTCCCATATAGACGGTTGATTACAGCTAGCATTATTTATTCAATGCTGTGACGTTACGAGCGAGACATTCGCCTGGTGGAAAGGATCCGCCTGCCATTAACAGTAGCAGTGACAGAATTGTGAGCTTCCGATCAAAATCCTGCGCCGCGCTGCACTGCGCTCATCACCACAGAAAAGCGAAAGCCCTACTTCTTAGGTAGAACAAAAAAACAATGTTGTAAAGCAATTGTATGGAAAACAGCTCATTGGTCGCGCATTTGAAGTCAAACGCTCCTACGCGTCTATTTAAATTGTTTTTTTTAGTATTCTCAGTTTAAAAAGACGTAAGTATATTGGTAGAATTGTCATTAAGCGCATTTACACTTAATGCTAGCTAGCGTGGCCCGTCACATTTCCGTTCTATTCACTTCTCTCTTCAGCGCTCGTCACCCTGAGATATTTGATGTCAGATCTCTTCATGCTCAGATATCTCTGGTAAAATCACCTTTCAAATCGAAACACAGCAATTTTTGCATAGGTACTACTTTTTGGCAGTACAAAATTGACTGATATTAAGTGAGGGTCTTGTCGAAGAAGCTGAAAAATCCAAAAAAGCGAAAACAAGCCGTCCTAGCTGTGAGGGGCTCAGGTAGGTTTGATTTAACTTTACAAACTTTCTGTTTTGCCTTTTCCCAGCCCACTCTATAACTTCAATGGATATAAGTATCCCCACTGTTTGTGATGTCAGAGTGTCTGTTAACACCACGAAAACGGGCTTTCGCGTTAATGTGTTTATTTATAAACGATTTCCTTCCCCTAGAAAAACACACGAGCGAGTGCTACGCAAAAATGCAAGCCTGGCAACCTAGCCAAGGCATTTTTTTTAAAAATCATTATAAGTAAACCTAAACTCGCATACAGGGTTATTGGGAAGTACCTAACACCCTTTGGGTCAGCTTTGTAAAGCCATAACAAACGACTATATTTATCCCGCAGGAAAAATTTGATGTTCCATAGAAAATGTTGACACAGGTTGAGTTCTAATCAGTTAGCATCCTTTTAAAGGCATATTCTGTACATAAAAACAAACAAATTTTACTATGGGGCCAAGATTGAAATCGCGAAATAATTATCAGCTGTTCCATGCAAAAAGTTCATCGACCTTGGGCAAAATGTATGGAACTTTTTTTTGTTGTGATTTTTATGTTGGCCCCATAGTAAAAGTTGTTAGTTTTGATGTACAGAATAAGCCCTTTAAAAGATGCTAACTGATTAGAACTAACCCTGTATATTGGACCTGGGTATGTCCTTAAACTGCAACCAGACCCACCGGAGGACGGGCAGCAGCGTCCTTTTGGTTAACGATGGTGAGCATTCGGTGAGCGTGGGGATTATGGCAACACCCCTCTATTGGGAGGCCTTCGTCCAGCAATGGACGTCTTATGGCTGACGACGAATACATTTTGACTTTATATATAAATGATGATGCCATATGGTTGGATGAAGAAGATGTAGACACTACAAATGTTGCTGACGTTAACAACTCCAATGAGAACGAACTGATTTCTATGCCAATTATAAATAATTTAAAGGAATGGATTCAGAGTCCATGGACTGAAGACAACTAAGTTCTTTTTTTTCTCTTCAATTAATAGTTTATTAATTTCTTATTTTTTCAATTTATGTTGACACACATATTCATATGACATATTTGATGTTGATTACACAAAAAAAAAGTTATTTGAATGGAAATGAAACTGATTGTAGAACTGCTGTTTTAATTTAAAAAAATTAGATGTAAAATTGCAAATTTGTGACGTCACACCAGGGAGGGGGGGGGGGGGGGGGTCTCACAAATGTGACCACCTGTGTCAAGGAGGGGGGAGGGGTCTAAAAATCATGAAATTCGTGTGACGTACTTTATGGATGGCCCCTTACTTGCGGCAAGGCTGATTTTTTGTCGCAAATTTTGCAAAAACTTATGCTGCCGTGTGTTTCCACTTCGATTTTAATGGGTTTAGGGGATAAAGACGTAATAGTGATGATAAATAGCAGCGTGACCGTGCATATAAGTGCACTTGTAGCAGGATCGGAGCTCGAAACGTGACTAGCTCGTAATTAGGGGGAAAACACATTTTGTACCTTTTGTTATTCGAAACTGCTGTCGAGCTGTACCAGGCCATGTGTTGTTGTGACGATAAACCCCGTTCGGTTCAAATTCCGGGCCCGTGCCAATGAGTTCTTTGGAGTTTATGTACGGATTTTCATATCACTGGTTTATCGGTGTAAGATAATAGCGTGTGTGCATACGTTAGAAGAAGGAATTGAATGACGTATGTAAATCCGTACAACCCGTGACTGGGCCGGCTTGGTAGATATGGTTCAGATGATCTTCGATTCGGGGGGAGGTCTTATATAATTCAAGCAGTGCACTGTTATGCCAGCTGGTAATGCTTAATACACACACACATTAAAATTGTTACTTTTATGATTTGATTATTTTAATTGCTATTTTTTTATTTTTTTCAATTTTAGTTGTGTTTATGTAATTTATTAATGTGACTGCTACTGCTATTAATTTAATTTAATGATATATATGACTGTATGATGCTTGATGAATAAATGATTATTATTATTGATAGAAAAAAAAACCTTTGATAAAAATTAAAATTTCATGTGCTGCAGTGATTCAATCTAAGTTAGACTACGCTTACCTACATCCGAACATGCTCCTTCTAAGTTCTCTGGATTTGGAAATACCCGTATTATTAGGACCTACTTTCCGGGGCACAAGCACCGTCGAATGAAGAGGTTACTTTAAAAAGTCTCATAATTTCAATGCCTTCATAGGCAAGTATCTCGCCAAGTAAAACGGAGAGAGATGGCTACCAATAACTTAGATTACCGACTCCTGCGGTAAACTCGTACGTGCAACGTCAATATTGACTCGGCTCGCATTCATCGTTTAATAGAAGCCTATCCGAAGACATGGCGGGATCTGGCTCTGCAAACACTGATGGGTATTTGAACAAATATTGGCTTGCGATACGGTGGCCACATGCAAATACGGATTTACTCGTACCTGATGTATTTTGCTGAGGAACGACGTATTTTTGACTGACTCTGTCGAAAAGACTATGATTGCTGACAAACTAGACTGGCCTTTTTTTCGGCACTGCTGTGATCACTGAAGGAAGGCTTTCGCTTTTCTGTACCTCCCTGTGATAGACAGCAGACATGTCACGATACAGATACCGAAGAGAAGGTACTGAAATAATAATAATTATTACTTTGCGGAAGTTCATTTTAATACACACTCAGGCACAGAAGATTAAAATTAATGTGTTTCAGGCAATATTCATAATTTGTTACAGATTTTAATAATTATAAATATGTTTTCGGTGGCGACCACGAACCGGAAGACGCAGCGTAGGAAGGCCTCCCACTAGGTGGACCGACGACATTGTAAAAGTCGCGGGCAACCGGTGGATGCAAATGGCAGGTTGTCGTACAGTGTGGCGGTCCAAGGGGGAGGCCTTCGTTCAGCAGTGGACGTCTCCGGGCTGATGATGGTGATGATAATGATGTTTTCGGATTAAAGCCCTTCGAGGATTATAGGCCTATGTCACTCTAGGTCTGTTTACCGTCTACTACAACACCGTTACACGATTTTAGAATTCTAGTACACAAACACCTAACTTGTTGACCAATAAAAGCACTTATATCAGTAATAACAAAAAAAAAAAAAAACTTTCCCAAGTATACAAAGAGATCTTCTATTAAAAATTTACATTTATATACCAGTAGAAAACACAGCCCAACAGTTGCATAGAAATGGGTAAATATTTAGTGCCCAGAATTGGTATGGTTCGACACAGGTGTTGCCGAAATTGGTTAGGTTAAAGGTTAGGTTACCGCTATTGAAGTTACCTACTCATAACTATTTTACTTATCTGAATAAGTGACATACTTCCGTGGTACATACCTATTATGGTAGGTATGTTATTTTACATACCTCCTGCTCGTCATCAGCCATAAAACGCCCACTTCTGGACGAAGGCCTCCCCCTTTATAGAGGGGTGTTGCCATAATCCCCACGCTTGGCAGGCGGCTTGGGGGTCGCAGAATGGTCACCACCGTTAACCAGGAGGACGGTGCTGCCCGTCCTCCGGTGGGTCTGGTTGCAGTTTAAGGACATACCCAGGTCCACCGCCTGCTAGACAACGTCCAATTACTTATTATACGAAAGTTAACGTAAAGCAAGGCATTATATCTCAAGGGATTTTCATTTAGCATTATATCCCTAGGGTTATAATGAGACTTGAATTTAGAACGTTAAAATTCGTATTTAAACTTATAGCATAGGTGGGCATTAAAGACAATTTATTCTGACTTAACTTAACTGACAAGCATAGGCATAAAAAAAGGCGCAACTCGATTTTTATTGCCTCGCAGAGGGTATGAAAAGTAGAGTATTCACCTCTAGGATAAAGCCTGTCTTCGTTTTGGGTGGCTTGAACTCTTCGCTTCACACACAACTCTACTTAACTCTAATACCTCGCATCGCCTAGAATCCCATGTTACGCTCAGGGTACAATAAGCCGCCCGTGATGTAAGACACTGCTTTATCCCCTGTGTGCGTAATCTACTATTATATTTAATTAAAAAAAATAATCTTTTAAACTATCACGGTTGTTCATTACAGTTCTATGATATTTACTTTGATTACGTGTTGTGAAACGAGCTCGCGGTATTTCCAAGCAGTTGCATGCACCACGTTCTCGGGCAGAGTCTGGGTTGGGGAGTGTCTGCAAGAAGTTTAAAACCCATTCAAAGACCACACACCTATACGTAGTAATATATGTCTATGTCAAAGACTGGGGTGTTCCGCACTCACTAACCTAACACTAACTAGAAATAATTTATAGTCGAGGTTATTAAATTTGTTATTAACCATAATATTACCTCATTATGGTGAAGGAAAAGATCGAGAGTAAAACTGCATAATTACGTAGGTTCAGCAGAAGAAATCCAGAGACGTAAATTAATCCGCCAACACAGAATGGGCAAATTGATAGAATGTGTTACCCGATCGTCCCCTAGGTCCAATAAAATCCATTGTAAAGATCTTTGATGGATCTTTTTGTACCGTTGTGCCCAATTTAATCATAAATCCATTATTATATTGCTAAGTTTGTACCGCCCTTTGTAGGTCTCGACTTAGCGCATGTCAAACGCGTAGTAGTACACTGTAGTGGTAGTTTTTAACTCAAAATGAGTTTATAATATTCTTGTTAATACTTAGTGAGGGTAATAATATGAAATAAGATATGAATTTTTGTGCTACGTTTCAAACTATGCTAGATTCCAGATCCCTGCATATTTTACGAGAGCTGCAGCCGTCTCCAGTGAAATTGCTTTTAATTCTGAAATGGGCTAATACTTTTCTCCATGAAGATAGAAATAGTAAATTTATGAATGTGACTGACAGTCGCCAAGGAAATAATAACTTGCGACAGCAAAAAGTAACAGTTATTTTTATGTCTAAAATTTCCAAAACAAAATCTAGTAGGACAGTGAAATTAGAATAATACTCGTAGATACCTGCACCCACTGAAGATAATTCAAGGTAATGTAAGGTTTCACATTTCTGTGGAAACCATAAATATATCATCTTGTTCACATTTTTACCAAAATCAAAGAACTTTTTGTATGGAACAGCTGTTTTTTTTCCCGCAATTTCAGGTTGTTCAGTTGTTTATAACGATGAGAATAATTACGGGTACCTCTGAAAATTTGGCGGGAATGCAAAACAACAGCTTGTTTATTATTGCAGAGTCCGCCTGGGAAAGTACCACACCTTTTCCAATTATTCAACCGCCAACCAGTAGTGTGCAAGCATTACTATGTTTCGATTTGAAGGGTAAACTTACCACAGATATTACTGGGCATGAAGACACTTGACATTTAATATGGCAGGCAGGCGCAGTGCAGTGTGGCGCAGGATTCAGTTCGCAAGTTCATAATTCTGGTACTGCAACTGTTATGGACAGGCGTGATGCTTACCACCAGGAGTAAGGTCACGCTTTTCTCGTCAATACGTTAGACAGAAAAAAAGGTTACCAGTTTTTTTCCCGGATACATATCGCGGAGATAAAAACGATCGAAAAGGGATCATTATATAAGATGCTTGTTAAAAATTTAAGAGGATGATGAAATCCTCTAACTTATTCGCCACATAAGCCATATAAGCAATAAACCATATTATGGAATCCTGGATTGGAGCACCAGGGTTCCAAGTATTATCAAAACAAATTGTTCGAGTCTATAACCCACTAGTCCTATTGTTGTCCCGTGATGGGCTACTGGCACTATTTTGATCCAATAGCCCCATGGGACAAGCGACATCAACATTTCGGACCCACTAGTTCCATCGAGTAATAGACTTAATAGTTCTTAAGACTGTTTGCCTTATTTTAGACGTTAACTAAACACCACTGTTGTAGGTAGTTCTAAGTTTAGCTTATTATTTCATATATTATGTGGGTAGGTACAATAATAGTACATTATGATACAAGTTGATACGGAGGGTAGTCCGACCGTAAACATCGTTTCCCTTGTTTGATTGTATTTTAATAATAAATATTAGAAAGTGATTTAAAATAGTGTTCACGTATTACCTATCCGAAAGGCCGCTAATCTAGAAGTGGTATAGTGTGAGTGGGTCTATATTTGGTTGTTTATTTTACGAGATTCGATCAAAACAATAAATCGAATCGGTCAGCTGTGTTTGTGCAACGTTTGACTTACGCTATCCCGTTCCCACCTACGGATGCGCCCATCTTGCTGTCACTCACTGCACTAGAATATAATTTTACACAGGTTTGGATAATAATTATTATATTGGCCCATTTTATCGGGCAATAAGACACCATGTCAGACACATGCGACGCGTGTCGCGCCCCCGTGGATACTAAAGGAAGAATTACGTGCACAAAATGCACTCTCGCTTTTCATCTAGCTTGCGTAAAAATATTGACGACCGAAGCTACAACTGATTTTAGAACCACTTGGATTTGCCCTAACTGTCGATGCAACGAGCCCAAAGGTGATAATTCTAACACTCCCATACGTTCAACTACATCGAAACCAGTGAAGGCTGTCACGGAGCGACAAAAGAAAATCGCGGCGGCTGCTGCTTCCGGCACTAACGCACTTACTACCGCTAGCGCCTGCGACCCATCCACCGGCTCTCGTGCTGCCCCCTCCCCGGTACTAGAACAACCACCATCAGAGATGTCCCTGATTCTAAGTGAAATCCGGCTACTGAGGCAAGACATGAACGACTTCAAACAACAAATCAAAGAAGTCACGGCCAGTTGTAACCGCAGGATGGACGAGTTTGATAAGTCGTTATTTGCAGCAGCCCACAGGATAGCTGAACTCGAGGCGGCCCAGAGCGAACACGCACGTATGAGCGAACATATTATCAAACTGGAGGAAACCATCCAACGTCAAGTGCAGGGTACCACGAGAAACGAGCTGGAAATAGTTGGAATTCCTGAAAATCCTAACGAAAACCTGGTCCATGTCATAAAAGTGTTTGGTTCTAAGATCGGGGAAAACCTCCAAGAAGGCGACATTGACTGGATCGAAAGAGTTGGTCCAAAATCATCAAAACACGGCAGCCGAGATGAACAACGCTCACGTCTTGTTGTGGTGCGTTTCCTTAGGCGCGCAAATCGCGATTCGTACTTAAAGGCGGCGAAAGCCAGACGAAACCTAACTCCAAGTGACATACTCCTCGATGGATCAGCAAGTAAGATCTTCGTAAATGAGCGCCTCACCAAGACCTGTCGGCAGCTATTTCAAGAAGCGCGTAGGAGATCGAAATCTCTTGGAGTCGCCTACTGCTGGACAAGAAATGGTACAGTCTTCATCCGGAGAGCTGAAGGGCGTCCCGCTGTTGCCATACGAAATCTATCAGACATGGACCGCTTTCTCAAACAAAGCGAGCTCTCGGCAGGACAGATATCCACGCCGACGACGTCACCGGCAGCCGTATCTCAATAGTTCGCAAACCCATTTTACCGGCCATTCTATTTGGATTGTAATAAATTCCTTAATCCGTACAGATATAAATTACTCCCAGCCTTCTATATTATTTAATTATTTAATACAAATAAATACGCTTAAACTATTTGCTAAAAATCGGCACTTATTAGTTATTTTATCTACACGTACCACTCATACAACTGATTTTCGTATTATTTTCTCACGCAGTTACTTATTATTATTATTCGCCGATACCAACACTATACATACACGCGCCCACAGCTACCAACCATTTATACGACACACACTCGCACACCGATTGTTCACCTACAGCTTTTATTTGTATTTATTATTATTATTATTATTCGCATACATCTACACTAAACATATACACACCCATAGTTACCACTCGTTCCTATCACACGCGCTTACGTATTTTTCACGACTATTCATCTCGGTGGTGTACCGTCGACCGTTCACCACGGTAGGTTTGACGGTAGGCCAGAGTCGATACCACGCACTGTCTAGACATATTAAAGCAAATCCTTTTATCGCTAAAATAAAGCACTTTCTCGTAAGAAATAGACCCGTTATAATCACTAAATGCATTGTTATTCTTTCCAGAATAAGCTTACGAATGAATGAGTGTTTGTTCGTACGAAAAAAATATACCCGTTTGTACGTTCGAATAGATAACAATTTTTTCGTACCAATAAGAATATTTATGGGCTTAAAATGATGGAAATAATGAAAAATCTTGATAAATCTTTTTTAACAAAGTGCTACAACTCAGAAAGCCTAGAACAATGTAGAAACCTGTTTTCAACAGTTCACAATTTTAAAGTACTTAATATTAACATCCGGAGTATACGTAAAAAATTTAATTGTCTGATGATAGCTTTAATGAGATTAGGAATGAAAATCGACGTAATTGTTTTGACTGAGTGTTGGTGGAATCCAGATATAACAATACCTCGGCTTCCCGGGTATAACGCATATAATACAACAAAGTACATAAATAAAAGCGGAGGTGTTGTGGCATATGTACGAGACGTATGGTCAGCTACGGTTACGGAACCAGAAGTTAAAGACTGTAATTGTTTAGAAATACGCATAGGTGAGGAGTTTTTGCTCTTTGGTATTTATCGATCTCCCGCCTTTACGGATATCAACAATTTTCTAACATCTTTAAATGATGTTAATAAGTCTCACAAAAATAAGCCGTGCATAATTTGGGCCGGCGATTTCAACCTCAATCTAATCGAGGACCCCCAAAGTGAAGAATGTATGGAGTACCTAAGCCTGGCCGCTGAACACCGGTTGGTACCTGCGATTACTAAGCCCACTCGTGGTAAATCGTGTCTCGACCACATGTTTGTAAAGCATGGTTTTCAAGCTATCGGTGTCGTGTGCAACTCAGCAATAACCGACCATAACCTTTGCATATTAGGTGTAGCAAATTTGAGCCAGCCCGTGGTACATCGAACTCGTTCTCGACTGAAGATAGATTTTTCCGCAGTGGTAAACGTCCTAAAAGAAGAAGAATGGTGCTCCGTTTCCAATAAATCAGACGTGAACCAGGCCGTTGATGAATTTCAGAAAATTCTCTCCTCGACCGTTTCCACTCACAGTCGTCATATCAATATCACTCGCTCTCGATTTAACTTAAAGCCTTGGATCACTCCTGGGCTCATAAAGTGTCAGAAGACTCGCGACGCACTCCATCTTAAATCTAGAAATGAGCCTGATAATCAAATCATTCAGACAACATACAGGAGATATCGAAATTTTTACAAGGAACTGCTAAACCGAGTAAAAACAGCGTATGAGAAGGAGGAACTTTTGGAAAACTCAAATAATCCCAAGAAGCTGTGGCATACAATAAACAATATTTGCGACAAAACGAAAGCTAAAACAAGCTCATCTGAATTACTGACCAGCTATGGGGATCCAGTTGCATCTCTTAACATGTGTAATAACTACTTTGCAAATGTTGGCAAGCAGCTGGCAGATAAAATTCTAAGTAACATCTCTGCAACTGAAGACGAACTAGCAAATACAGTTGACACCAGTTACTCGCCTGCGGCTTCCTTCTTCATGTTGCCAACAAATGTCCTTGAAATAGATAATTTGATTTCAGGCCTTAAGATTGATAGTTCGCCGGGTTTCGATGGTCATACAGCAATGCTCATTAAACACATCAAACCTTTCATTTTGGAACCTCTTGCATACATTGTCAATCTGAGCCTGGAAACAGGGCGTTTTCCTGACTGCTGGAAGCTTGCGGTAGTGGTCCCTATACACAAAGATGGTAATAAAGAAATTCCCAGCAATTACAGGCCGATTTCTTTGTTAAGTATTTTCTCTAAATTACTCGAGAAAATAGTCAATTGCAGGCTAGTGGACTACCTCGAAACGAATATGTTTTTGTCTGAGAAACAGTTTGGATTTCGACGTGGTCGATCTGCTGAAGACGCTGTTGTTCTTCTTACAAACACAATCTCATCTGCGGTGGACCACAAACTTTGTTGCGCGGGGATTTTCCTCGATCTCGCTAAAGCCTTCGACACGGTCTCGATCCCGATCCTGACAAAAAAGCTGGAGACCTTTGGAATTCGAGGAATTGCATTGGAGTGGTTCCATAGTTACTTGTCAAACCGCAGTCAACGTGTTAGGGTCGGATCGATCGTTAGTGACGAGCTTCCAGTGACTTTCGGGGTTCCCCAAGGTAGCATCCTTGGGCCAACACTTTTTTCCATGTATATGAACGACATCTTAGAGCTTAGTATTCCCGGCGCAGACATCATATGCTACGCTGATGATACGGTCGCTATTTTCAAAGACACTTCATGGGAAAAGGTTATTGAGGTTGCAGAAGAGGGACTTAATCTAGTAGCCGCATGGCTGAGCAGAAACTTGTTAACCCTCAACACTAATAAATCTAAGTTTATGACCTTTTACAATACTCAGAAATCCATGCCCACAGTAAATTTAGAGATAAAAATTCACCATTGTCCTGATCAACTTTTAAATTGCACATCCGCTAGTAGAAATTATGGTTCAATCGACCAAGTTAAGAAGGTGCGATATCTTGGTGTAGAATTGGATGAATCACTTACCTTTAGACATCATATTATCAAATTGTCTGGTCGTGTCCGAAAACTCATCTACGTTATGAAAGGACTACGTGATTCATGCGACTTTCAGACCATCACTATGGTATACATGGCTCTTTGCCAATCTATATTAACTTATTGTAACTTAGCCTGGGGAGGTGCAGCAAAGACCGTTATGATTGGACTGGAAAGAGCGCAACGAGCAGTCCTGAAAGTTATGTTGCGTAAACCGTTCAGGCACCCAACAGAAGCCCTGTACAAGGAAGTCAAGGTTCTAACGGTTCGGCAGCTTTTCCTACAAAAAGCCGTAGTCTCCACTCACAAAGCTGCTATAGAGTATAGTCATCAACCAGAACAAATGACTAAACGAGTTTTCAAAATGCCTATGGTAAGAGTGAATTCAGTATTTGCAAACCGTCACCCGAAATACCTCCTACCACAAATCTAAGTTTCTAAGTATCTAAGGTTCTATAATAGAGTACTAAAAGTTTTTTCAAATCTAATTAATGAAAGAAGAGGTAAAGTTAATCAAATAGTACAGAAATGGCTACTTACACTGTCATATAACGAGACTGAGAGCATAAGAGTAGGTGATAATACGTAAGATACATACATTCACACCAAAATCACACAACACACACACACACACACACTTATATATATATATATATATAAACACACATCACACACACCCTGATAATTAATTAGGTATTTAATTTATAAAATTTTATATATTTTTCTATAGCTGGGAGTGTGAAAACGGACTTTTCTATATATTTTTGATTTCTGTAATATAAAGTTATTTTTGCAAAGATACCTCTAGATGGATACCTCTGTCTGGCTATTTTATTATCTGTAAGGTCGCCATAAAGGTTCCCACAGTACGGGCCTTGAGCCTAGTGTGGGGCCGCAGTATAATCTCTGATTGGATCAACAAATCATTTTAAGTTTATTGTTAATAGGTACACATCTTTTGTATCCAAAGTTAATTGTGTTTTCAGCAAATAAACTTTTACTTTACTTTTACTTACTTTTTAAGTGTTCTATGTTGGTTATTACACTAGAGGCGGTATTATGCGCGCGAGCCGCAGGCGAGCGCGATAAGGAAACCGAGAGTGTATTGAAACATAGCACAAGAATTTCATACGACTGTTTTCATCACACTTGCGAGGAAAAAACAAACTTTTTTTGATAATAATCAACCACACAGAGAAAACGTCAATAAACATTTGCGGAAAATGGCGCCCAAACCAGCAATGCGCGCGCAGGTTGACATTTACTTCAGCGGCATAAGAACTCTTTGTTGGTATCACGAAAAAACTGTAAGTATTACCCGGCTATATTAAGAGTGCTTCGTATACATACGTCTAATTGCAGTCACGTACAAACTTAACTTTACCGGGTTATACCTATTATAGCACAAGTACCGTAATGTAAAGTAAAAAGCACGCGTGCGTAATAGCTTGGATTATGAGCCTAAACCCGATGCAAAAAGATCCACTTTACGAGCGAGTGTGATGAAAAACCACTTGTCTTCTTGCTACGTACACGAGTGTTTCATTTGTATGTTCCTCAAACACTAAAACCACGAAAAGCAAAAGACAAGTCAGAATCACTATCATAATTTTTAAGGTCTATACGAGTACATTACTAAATTGGCTTGGGAAGAGAAACCCATTTAAGTCGCACTGTTTTCAACCTTTATACGTTAAAAGTTGGCTGATTGTCACACCACATTGTTTCGTATCGCTTGGCAAAAAAGTCTTAAAACGGAACCTTTTTCTTTCTCCTGGCAATACTGTGGATAATCACGGGGGGAGTTTTGGCGGGAACGCGAAAAAACATGTCGCCGCGTTATTCAATTTTTTTTTAAATTATTATTTTTTAAAACTTTTTTTTTTTTCGAGTGTTAATGCATAAAAATAGTGGCGTTTTATTCATTAAGTGCCGAGTGACGGGAATGAGTGTGGGCAAGTGATATGTTGTGGTGAAACGTGTATTTTTATGTTGTTTCCAAAACTCTGAAGAAGCTTGTAGTAAAATTGCCATAACTTTACTAAGGCATGATTGGACTTGATCGTGACTTACTGTATGTGACTTGGACTGTGACTACGACTCATTAACTGGAAAAAGAAGGATCGGTGAAGAAATAATATGTATTCGGCTGAAGGGCTATTATCCATGGCCAGGAAAAATTAAAATCAAAAAATACAAAATCATTTCAATGGGCAAATTCATCTAATCATCCATTCATCAAGTAAGTAAATACTAAGTAATATAATCATCTACCTTCAGTATACGAGTACGATGGTTCAGCATATTATACTCTTACAAAAATTACTGTTAAAAGTATAGATTACTCACCTAGGGAGCAAAGTAAAGAATGTGTAGCCAAGGGTGACAATATACATGCTTCTTTACTTGCTATCGTGGTGTGTATACGATTTTACGTGCCGCTGCGGGGAGGAAGTGGTTCCTTTCGCTTCGGGTAGTGGGGCTAAAGTAGCCATTTTACCTAACCTAACCTAACCTCGGCAGAAGTTACATATTTGAGCCAATTGGTGTTGAGACATTGGGTCCGTGGGGACCGGGAGCTCATCATATTTTCAAAAACATATCCAAGCGTCTGCTCGACGCGACGCGTGATCAAAATGCTGGCATTTATTTGGCCCAACGCATAAGCATTGCCATCTAGCGAGGCAATGCCGCCAGCATGCTGGGTACGCTGCCGACTGGTAACGGGTTTGAGCATTTGGATTGTCTCTAGACTTTCATCGGTCTGCATACAATCCTTTTGCTATAATTATGTTGTTTAGTAGTCTTTGTAGTTTGTTGTAGTTAATAAAGGCTTATGCCTAAAAAAAAATTTTACATCCAAATCTGTTCATGCATTTAGAAGTTACGGTGGAATAAAGAAACTGGAAACGAGTATGGATGTGATACTCGTACCTGAACCCTGAAAATATTACTCTCCGCTTTTTGGGCAGTCGTAAAAAATTACAGGACGGTGTGATGCCAGACCACGAATCTCCCGCAGTTCTAGGTTAACCCGTCGCCATTTCTGAAAGTATAATGGGAATCTCGGATTAAACTAAAGTTTTAATTAGTTGCAATAGTGAATTGGAAAAGTACGCCGCCGGTTTTAGGAAATGTGCTGGCGATATTTAAATTTCAAATTGCCAATTCGAGTCAGCGCAACTTTTCTTTATTGGCCGGCTTGTAATTATTCGTGATGGGTTTAATTTATCGACACGTACTATAGTAATTTATTGACACTCCACTAATAGTAATATTAATAGTTCTCTGTTGACAGATCTATATACCCTATAAAGACAGATCTACCTGCTGTTTATATCCACCACGCTAACGTTGGCCCAGTATCAGGTTGAAGAATCATCATCATCGTCATCATCATTATCAGCCCGGAGACGTCCACTGCTGATTGAAGGCCTCCTCCTTAAGATCACCACATTGTACGACAACCTGCCATTTGCATCCACCGGTTGCCCGCGACTTGTCGTCGGTCCACCTAGTGGGAGGCCTTCCTACGCTGCGTCTTCCGGTTCGCGGTCGCCACTCAAGAACCTTTCTTCCCCATCGGTTGTTAGTTCTTCGAGCGATGTGTTCCCATTGCCACTTCAACTTGCAAACCCTGCGAGCTATGTCGGTGAATTTGGTTCTTTGGCGAATATCCTCGATCTGGATTTTATCGCGCAAAGTAACTCCGAGCATAGCTCTCTCCATTGCCCGTGGTGTGACTCTCAGTGTCTCCAAAAGGCCAGAAGTTAAAGACAACGTTTCAGTTCCATAAGTCATCACTGTCACACTGGTTGAAAAATGATCATACGTCATTGAATTTCTTCTCCGGAGGTATGCAGGTTTCTTCACGTGGAAAAGCCAGTGGTATGAAAATGCGTACATAAACTCCAAAGAGTACATTAAGACATTGTTACATGTCTGGGATTTGAATCCACGATCTCACGATTCTGAGTCAAGCGTTCTAGTGACTTTTTTAAGTCATTCATTAAGGCCATTTGATTTTGTATGAATCAAAATGTTCATTTAGGTTGTATACTTCGACTATAATTTCGGTGACTCTTTCTCTAGGAGCGAAAATAGGTCACAACACGGGGGCCGCAGCGTGCCATCAGAATGGATCGAAAGATTACCGGATATATAGTCTTTTTTTTTTTTTGCTTTTACATGCTTGCCTTTGTCCGCTATTTATGTCAGCGAAAATGCGGCCTATCGAACGAAATCAATTCATTCGCGACTTGAAGATATCCAGATTATATATTTTGGGAAAGACCAACTCGGAAAGTCAAATCAACTCAAAAAAAAATAATGTTTAGCAATTCCCAAAATAATAATGGAATCAAATAGTTTCGTTTGAGTTTTTGGTATATTTATACCCATAGCGCAGGATTTTGTTTGCATGTTCACAATTCTAGCACTGCATTGTTATGGGCAGGCGTGATGCTTACCATCGAGCGAACATTTTGATCGTCTAGTCACTCTTTTGCATTAAAAAAACACTTAGAGACAATAATTTTGCTGTGATATTACCGCAATTTATTTAGTCACTCACGAGGCGCTCACCATGCACTTGTATTTTGAACAGCTCAAACTGTCAGTAGGTATTTTTGCAAAATAAATAATCACGAATCGTGATTCACGATGTGAATGGAATAGAAGAATGAACTACAAAGTTACGACTGTTTTAACATAGCTAGTGAGTGTTTTATTTTCCATGTAACTCTTAGCTTAAGTATCAGTTCTATTCCATCCAATTAAAAAAAGCCAACATGCCCTTCAATGAAACACTGGTATAACAACAGAACGAATGAACTACAGACTTGGGAACGGAACAAAAGTTCCCGTTAAATCCAATTTGGAAACTATTGAAAAACAAAACGAATCATCGGTTGCTATTACCGGGATAGTTTTAACGAGGTTTTCGAAAACAATAAGCTTGTCCTCAAAACTTTTTTGAACAATATCCATTATGGACATCTTCAATACCTTTTGCCTGGCGAAATTCAATGGCTAAAATGAAAATAGTTCGGTTTTTAATGAATGCTACGTTTGCGCTGGGCGAGTTTATAACTAGAGTCCGTAGATTATTTAATAAATTATAATTATTGTTATCACTTGTCACTTTTATTTAGATTGAGATTGGTGCGACGAGTACAAAAGTATCTCATTCTCCAAAATACGAGTAGCAGTACTGACAGGTGATTTTAGTGTTGTCATTTTCTTTCATTGCAGTTGTTTTTTAAATTACAATATCTAATTTACAGCAATTATTAAGTAGTGGTAGAACTCTACTGCAGAGTCCGCCTGGGGAAGTACCACACCTTTACCAGTTATTCAACCACCAAGCATTTCTGTGTTCCAGTTTGAAGGGCAATGTTACCAGAGAAATTACTGGGTATGAAGAGATTTAACAACTAATATCTCAGGGTGACGCGCGCAGGATTGTGTTCGCAAATTCACAATGCTGGCACTGCTACTGTTAGTGGCAGGCGTGACGCTTACCACCAGTGGAACGTCTAGCTCGTCTCGTAACTTGGAAGTATAAAAAAAATTATATTACGTATTTTTTTACGAATTTTTTTAAACCTAGAATAAAATAATAATAAGTAAGCATTTGTAGTGGAGAGCTTTGTGAAATCCATAAAAATAAGTGAAATATTGAATACGAAGGATGTAGGCAATATTTAAGTATATAATAAGATTTAGTCGACTTCGTCGGATCCTTAGCATAGTATAAGCATAATCAGCCTTTATAATTGTCCACTGCTGGACTTAGTAGACCTACCCTCGAAGGACGATGGGCCATATACCACACCACACCACGCTGGCCCAGTTGCGGGTTGGTGGATTCACATACGCCATTGAATTTCTTCTCCGGACGTGCAGGTTTTTTCACGAAGATGATTTCCTTCACCGAAAAGCCAGTGGTAAGAGTATCCGTACTTAAACTCCAAAGAGCTCATTGGTACGGGCCTGGGGGTTTGAACCCGCGACCTCACGATTGCAAGTCTAGCGGTCTCCTGACTATCCTACCACGGCTTTTTTGTCACCACGTCGGATCCTTAATTTTTTATATTTATTATTTAAAGTGTATTTAAATTTTCTTTACAGTAGTAAACGTGGCAATAATCACTAACACCAGTACATTGAAAAAAGATTGATTGATTGTTTAACTCTTTATTGTTCATACCAAGAATTACACATAAATAATTTAATAAACTTAAATACAGGAACAAGTTGCGGCCTTATTGCTAAAAGCAATCTCTTCCAGGCAACCTTTAAACAAGTACGAAAAGTAAGTAATGTAACGAGGATCATTGCATTTTTCAGTAACTGGATCTATTTATTAAGTTACTGGAAATAAGTTTAGAAGTAAGTTTACTGGATTAAGTGAACAGACCATAACGGACCATACTTTGTTTGGTGCGTCAATTAATTCAGTCGAATTTCAATTGAAATGAAAATTTAAATGGTAAATGAGTGACTTCGCGTCGTGGGGCAGTAAATTAAGGTCCAATATTCACATCACGACGTCATCAATTTATTACAAACCGACATTTTATAAATTAATTTTATAGTTTTTGTTCATAATCAGCAAGTGAGTCAGTCAGTGAAAAACAGCGCTTATCTTATTGCGCGCACCGTGCTGATTTCACTCCTTGAGAAAGGAAGTGATGTGATCGAAACTATATTCAGAGGACGTAGAATGGTCACTTTAGCATTGCTTTACATAATATAGCAGTATTTCCGTAGAGCTACAACATTCTTGCAAAGGTCGAAAACATATTTGTGGCGCCTCTGATGATACCGTATGTGTTAGTAATTGGTTATCATTAAGCAGCACACGTGGCTTGATTGCCTCCTATCACATTTAAAAAAATATAAAAATATAATTTCAGCTGTAAACGTACACGTAAACGTGTTTTGGGTAAAAAATGACCAATCTCTGCATTCGAAAAACGCACCTTACCCTTATAAAAACGTTGTCTTTGCCGCAACCCTTTTCAAACTCTCAAATGGCACGTATAATTTACTTCCCATCGGAAATGCCTCGGATTAATGCAACCCCTAATTGGTCATTACAGGAAACAGATAGGAACCACCCCAACCCTTGAACTTTGGGGTAGCTTAGAAGTTTAGGGTCAATTAGCTTCGATATTTTAATGGTTGTGATTGGAGCTAGAGATGAGTAATTTCTCCATAAATTGGTTTAGTTTTAGTCCTCACTTTGTCATAAATAAACTGAATGGATCGAGTCCTGGGGCCGTACTGTAAACTGCTTATAGTGGGACCGAATAGGTTCAGCTGCCGACACTGCGCGACCGCGAACCTAAAATTTACAGTCGCGCAGCGTCGGCAGCTGAGCGTATTCGGTCCCGCTATAAGCAGTTCACGGTACGGCCCCAGGTACAGTAACATTAAACCAGAAGGCTAATCATGTAACAGTTCGGGATCGCGATTCGGATCTCGATTTGTCATAAATGTCACTTGTCACTGTCCCGCCAAAACTCATTTGACCCTGCAGGGCAAGACGAAACGCCAAAACACCGACGGATTTGCTTAAAATCAATGCATTCGTTCGTAAACGATAGCGAGAGAAATTCCTCCGTGATACCGTGAAGCTGTGACAGTGACAAGTGACAATTATGACAAATCGCGATCCGAATCGCGATCCCAAACAGTTACATAATAATTAGCCTGCTGTACCCTGGTGTAATGATATCTTACCAATAATCGCTGAATTAAAATTATTTATTATGATTATCTTTGTACCATAATGTTGGTTGCAACATTTTACGAACTTTAGAATAACTGACAAGGTAAATGAAAATTTTCCTTTTATGTAATTACCTTAATTTTTGCCTTTTTGCATATATTTTTTATTTTTCTAATTTTTTCCCAAATTTATATAGTTCGTTACAAATTATCTGTAAACGAACGTAAACGAATCTAATCAACGTTGCCAGCTACTTTAAAAAAAAATTAATAGCTATCTTTATTTTACTTGTATGGATATATTATTGACATAATAATTATTTTCCCAGATAAATCAAGACGTCCGAATACCAAAAACAAAAGCTTACATACATTTATGAACCTACTACTTACTAAGTACCTAACCTAATACATAGACATAGACTTAGACGTACTTAGACATAAACATAGATTTTATTTTGTTCTTACTTACATATGTCACCTGTGTTTATACATATCTTACATGTGTTATATATTTGTGTTAATGAATATGTGTATGTATGTCATTTGTTGGTACCCAATCAATGAATAAATTAATATATTATCAACTACTTATGAATAATAGTACATTATGATACAAGTGTACTATGTTGGTCATTACACTAGAGGCGGTATTATGCGCGCGAGCCGCAGGCGAGCGCGATAAGGAAGCCGAGAGTGTATTGAATCATAGCACAAGAGTTTCATACGACTGTTTTCATCACACTTGCGAGGAAAAGCATTTTTTTTTTGATAATAATCAACCACACAGCGAAAACGTCAACAAACATTTGCGGAAAATGGTGGGCGCCATTTTGGAATCAGCAATGCGCGCGCAGGTTGACATTTACTTCAGCGGCATAAGAACTCTTTGTTGGTATTACAAAAAAGCTGTAAGTATTACCCGGCTATATTAAGAGTGCTTCGTATACGTACGTCTAATTGCAGTCACCTACAAACTAGACTTTAACGGGTTATACCTATTATAGCACTATGTGCCGTAATGTAAAGTAAAAAGCACGTGTGCGTAATAGCTTGGATTATAAGCCTAAAACCGATGCAATAAGATCCACTTTACGAGCAAGTGTGATGAAAAGGTTTTTATTTTGGTCTGTAGCTCTAATGTAAGCTTGCTTCATATAAATACACTAACACTTATCTTTAACTCAATCCATAGTAACACATGACTGTAAAGGAAATCTGGCCATTCCATGCATCAGTTTAAGCTTTCCGACGTAACCCAGTTTGGAGCCAGTTACGTTGTTCCATTTTAGGAAGCTGGCATAATAAACTCAACAAAGCAGTAAGCACTTAAGCTGACTATAACTACCTACTTTATAATCCGTCCAGGATAGATTTTGTAAAGAAAATTAAAAGTGCCGTATAAAAAGCCTGTACCACCTCCGTCAGTGTAGGTACTATCAATAGGCTAGATGACTGGGTTTTTATTATTGTCCTATTAAAATGTGGCCCATAAATATAGCAGATTAATGAAAAGAAAATGAAAATCTGATCAAAAATAAGCAACTTATAAGCATTTTAATATCATGCTAGACAGAGAGATGAAACAGCAAATCGTGACGTCACTTCTCTGTACGCCATATAAATTCTATTCTGACAAGTAAGGCGTGACGTCATTTTTTGTTTTGTGGGAAAGGGACGTAGTTGTCTCTAACAAAAACTTTAAACGCTCATATATCAGAACATTATTAACCGTTTTAAATTATTTTTTCAATAAACTTACTATATTTACTTAAATTCTTCGTCAAATCTATTGGTTTCAACGATGTAAACATTAGTCATCTACCCTATTTTTATCACACTACATTCACATTCACATTATATTGTTTTTCATCACAATTGCTCGTGAGGTGGATCTTATTACATCGGTTTTAGGCGTATTACAAGATATTAAACACGCGTGCTTTTTACTTTATATTACAGCTCAGCATTTGCGTATTATTTATTTGGTACGGGGTCGTGGTCCAACTACTTATATCCCGGTTAAGTTATATTTGTACCACACTACAAGTTTTATGTATGTATACGAAGCATTCGTAATTTAACTGTGTAATACAGTTTCTTTTTGTAATATCAACCAAGAGTTTTTATGCGGCTAAAAAAATGTCACAAGTGCGCGTTCCGCACATATTTGTTAACGTTTTTGCTGTGTGGTTGATTATTATCAAAAATTTAATAATGACTACAAGTCTGTTTATTTTCTCGCAAGCGTGATGAATAATGTCGTACGAAACGCGTGTGCAGTGATCGTTACACTCTCAGCTCCATTATCGCGTTCGCCTACGGCTCGCGTACATAGTACCGCCTAAGGGTACACCCTATGACTAACATAGCATTCCGTTACGGACCAAACAACCCTGCCCTGGGGTTAAACGGCTTTATTATCAAAATCTAATAAATAAATTAAGTACTTAAATAAAAGTATACAGGAATTGTTTAATTAGTAAGTCATTTTATTTTTCTTTTAAAGAGGTCGGCAATTTCTGAATCGTAATCTTTTTATAAATTTTTAGTTTTTTGTCCTGAAACAAATATTTTATTGCCACAACGGACAATAATTTAAACAATTACGATGTCCTAGCCGTTTTGGTTCCAATTAAGAGCTGTCCCAGATGGGAATCTAGGAAGGGATTACTTACAAATTACTATAATAAATAACAGTAACGATGTCGAGAAACCTATTCCATCTGTCAGTATAAGCTCTAAGCCCTCTGGTGCTTGGTAAACCGGTTCAAAGCGCTTCGTACCGCTTCGAAGCGGGAAATAGACCAAACAAAAGAAGCCGCGCGCCAAATCTCTTTGCTCCCGTTCCATATCAGTTGCTTACACAAACTCGCGAGTCTGGTAAGGAATGGAGCATACCGAGGAAAATGGAATTTCAGTGGATAGCTTTCGAGTCTGGAGTAAATTTTCCGATTTTCTGGTTCATTAATATAGTTCGCCTTTTCGGAGTGAATAAAGTTTCGTCACATTTTTTGTTAAGAATACTTATTGTTTCTTATGTGTTGTTGTTTTATTTAAAAAATACGTCATGTTTATAGAAAAGTACAGTTGCATTCAGCGCCAATTATGAAGGTACCTATTATTTTCCAGAAGAGTACCACTTGACGAATGACATATCAGCGTATAAAGGAGCCTATACACACGATGACATTTAATTAATTGGCATTATCTAAGGGGGTCATAAGTACAACTCATCATAATGGACAACTTGTATTTTGAAACAAACAATGGAGACGCAAAAAAATCGGCTTTCCCGTATAATAAACGCAAAACGCACAACAAAATATGGAGCAGCTAATTTTTTTCACGATTTCCGCTTGAGTTTAGTAAAAGTTGTTTATTAAGATGAGTTTAATAAACTCCTAAGATAATGCCAATGAATTAAATATCAACACCTGTATATTATATGCCACTACCTAGAATCATAACGCCGTTTATCATCATCATCAGCCCGGAGACGTCTACTGTTGAACAAAGGCCTCCCCCTTAGGCCGCCACACTGTACGACAACCTGCCACTTGCACCCAACGGCCGATAAACCCGTTACGCCGTTACGTTACGTTAACCAATCTTAAATCAAGAAAGCTCAAAAATACATGCCATAAGCTCCAAGACATACTGTTTTTTCGGTTCATTCTCATCTCGTTACTTCACTACTGTAAATTTTCAGTGTGAAAATTGCTCATTCTTGGGTTAAACCCAGAATTAGAAATTTTCTATTTATGAAATCTATAATCTAAAGCTAATTTCAGCGACAGTAACGCAGACAAAACTAAGCTTATTCTCCGTTTAGTGCACGTCGAACTTTCCAAGGTAACGAATACAGAATGCACCTCATTTGGGTGCCGAGTTAACATAGTAGAGACGGTGGAAGGCAGTGATGGAGCTTGATATAATCAGTACAAAAGTACAAGTAAAAGCTGGGTATAGACAAATAATTATGTTTATTTGAAGGTAGACTTTACGGTTCATATAAGTAAAAGGTATTTTCCAATGGCAAATTATTAGACACTGACGCGTGAAAATCGACCCGATGGAAGCTGCTTCACGGCCGGTACTGGGCTTTACCCGTTTACATGTTCTAAAGCAGGGTTTCTCAACCTTTTCCTAGTGCGGACCCCTAGCGCCAACTTACTATCCGCAGACCAATACAAAAAAACAAAATAAACACACTCTTAATTTTTTCGCTAAGCAAACGATATATTTCAGAGCGCAGTATAGTGTGCCGCGCGAATTTGTTTTCATTGCATGATTCTATCGAACGCTTGCACGCAATTTTCTCTGCGAACCCAGGTTTGGGAATCCTTGGTCTAAAAGATCGGCGACATACCAACTCAGCCCAAGGTCACTTGCTCTGAGTTGGTCAGAGTGGTGAAGATCCGGATTGGAACGTTAAATTAAAGACCCCTGTCATCTAGAACACTTTTAAATTAGTCGATTATTTTTCTATTCAATTTTAGGGGGAGTTTACGTACTGTCAGGACTATTCTACTACAGTGTGCGGCGCACCAATGCCTGAATATTCATAGACTTAGTCATGCAAACCGATGCCAAACTTGAATGGGTTTAGAGATACAGTACGCAAAATTATGCCAATGTTTGCCATTAATTAATATTTCATTAAACATTCCATGTTATGGGGGGAATCTAACTTTGCATCAAAGATAGGTAATTTAATACTATACTACTTTGCATGAACATTGCAGCTGTGATAAGAAAAAGAGTTCAACGTAAAAGCGTGTATCGAGTGACGTTTCAATTTTGTTGTGTTTTTAATGGTGACTTTTAATTTTTAAGCGCCCTTAGGAGGGCACATTGCATAATTATTATAATATACCTAAACATGTGGCGTGAATATAGTGGAAACTTTATGGAATAATAATCTAAATCAGCCAAGTGTTATGTTTGACTGCTTTATTCTGTTCGATAAAGTTAAAGATTATTTATTTGGTTGTATTGTTTAATTTGTATAATTTCGTTACAATGTATCTATGACATTTGTATATTGTATTTCTGATGCATAGACTTGATGTATTGATGACATTAATTTAAAATACTACTACATGCTACATACAATCGTATGTAGCATGTAGTCCTGATTGAAAATGTTATCTTGTATAAACCGACTTGCCTAATATAACGAACATGTTATAATAATGGTCAATAAAGAATCTGAATCTGAATCTGAAAGTGCGAGTCGGGCTAAGGGTAGCGCTAATGATTCCGAACTGCACCATAAAGTACCTAAGCAATAGCTGTTGGTTTACGATTCCGAGTCGTGGTTGGCCGGTTTTTATGTCGTCGTCAGCCATAAAACGTCCACTGCTGGACGAAGGCCTCCCCCTCTATAGAGGGGTGTTGCCATAATCCCCACGCTTGGTAGGCGGCTTGGGGATCGCAGAACGGTCACCACCGTTAACCAAGAGGACGCTGCTGCCCGTCCTCCGGTGGGTCTGGTTGCAGTTTAAGGACATACCCAGGTCCAGGTTTTTGTGTAAATTATGTTAAATACCTATTAGACAATCATTGATCACTTTAGTCGTATTTCAAATTAACATGAGCGGATTCTAATGGCATTTTGTTCACAGCTGTAATCTATAACTTTTAGACTTATTACGATGAGATATGAAGTAGGTAATATCGAAGTTTTGACACATTTTGTCTTATGAGTTCTTGCTGAAGCAGTTTACAAAATGGAAGCACTTGAATTTTGTAGCTTTAGAAAAGTTTTCGTGCCATTGGGACGAGATTTTCGTCAAAGTAATTATTTTGCTGTTATTCCTGAACATAACTTTTCCACTTTCAATTCTGTAAAGTATCCATACATTTTATCATTTTGATGAATACAGTTTTTTTATGGAATGGCTGTTTTTTTTTGTCGTGATTTCAGGTTTAAAATAAAATATAAATAAATATAAATAAAATATTTGTTCATGTTCATAATATACATCTGGGAATTACCTCTTCCTACGTACAACCCTATGAATCTGACATTGTATTTCCAATAATTGTTAAGGCTCAGAATGCTCCGCTATCTCGCTCGCGCATTTCAATATTATTTATTTATAGATATAAAATTACTGCATAATGTTAAGAAAAATCGCTGTCGGTGATATTACTAATATTGTATTTACAATGGTTTAGAAAAAAAAAACAAATCTCGATACAAACAAATTATCATTTCTAAAACTGGGCATAACCTATAATCCCATTCTTAGGTTCTTAAACATGTTTTTTCTCTTCTCAGTAATTATACCAAGTGCGATTTTTCATAAATAAATTAAGAGATTTTATCCGCCTTACCAGTAAAATAATTTAAAGCAACGCTTAGACACCTGTTCAGCTAGACAGTGTCTAAAAGCTAGATACCATTTAAACAGATGTTTTATTTCTCTTACCATAAAACCATTGTGTTGTTAAATTAATTTCACAAGTAAAACTGATTGACGTAAAATGAAAAAACTCAGTTAGACACGTCTTAAACAAAGGTTAGGCACTGTTTAAATTAAAAGGTGTGGCTAATACATGTTTATTCTTAGACGAGTATTAGGCGCAGATGTGAGGTACGAAATTTCTGTAAAATCTGTTCAACGCGTGTCTAAAGCATGTCTAAATGTTTTGTGGTAAGACGATATATCTCCAATCGTCGCTATCTCGCTTGCGCAGCATTCTGAGCCTTAACCATTGATACCATACACCATAAGAAAAGTAGTTGTCATTCCGTTAGCACTGGATTGGCTGCATTGATAAATTTTCCTTGAGAATTACGCCAACTGACGCACAAATCGAATTTAAACGCCTATAGACCTAGAATACTTTATACGTGACACGGATCCAAGCTTTGCAATGCCTGTGCAAATCGCCTCTTCCCAATAGTTCCCGATATCAGTTGCTTATTCAATCGGGAGCGATTTGAGCGAAAATTCAGTTTGCTCCGATTTACAATTCACTTGCCTGTGGCCAGAACTGTCGAAGCCGAATAGCTGAAGAGTGACTGTCAAATAGTGATGGGAATGACTGCTAAATTTCTAATATTAATTGAATTAAAGATAGTGTAGTGTGTAGTGGTTATTTATAGTACAAACTTGATTTTATTGTACTTTGTGTCTAGACGGCGCTTTGTGAGTATTCTTAGAAAATTGTCTAGTTTAATCTTTCGTTTTGCAAACTGTTATAGCAAAACATGTATGTAAAACAAGAGAAAACCTACATACGTCCGTAAAAGAAATTTAATGGCGTATGTGAATCCACCAACTTGCAACTGGGCCAGCGTAGTGGATATGATTGAATCGCCTTATGTTCAGCAGCGAACTATTATAAAGCTGATACTTCATCAGCCAGAAGACGTCCACTGCTGGCAAAGCCTCCCCCTTAATAGGGAGGGGTTGCCATAATCCTCACGCTTGGCAGGCGGCTTGGGGATCGCAGAATGCGCACCGTTAACCGAGAGCTGCAGCCCGTCCTCCGGTGGTTCTGGATGCAGTTTTAGAACATACCCAGGTCCACAAAAAGCTGATTACGCTATATTTATTGTTTATGCTACATTGATATTTTTTTGCTGTGTATATCAAGCAAGTGAGAGTGTATTTTAGCTTCACACACACACAGGATAATCGCAACTATTTTTACAGTACTGCCTAGAAAAAGGAGTGTAATGTTTTCAGAGTTCATCGTCATCAGCCATAAAACGCCCACTGCTGGACGAAGGCCTCTCCCTTAATAGAGTGGTGTTGCCATAATCCCAACGCTTGGCAGGTGGCTTGGGGACCGCAGAATGCTCATCACCGTTAACCAAGAAAACGCTGTTTGCAGTTTAAGGACATACCCGGGTCCAAGTTTTCAGGGTTTATGTATCTATAAACCTTACATCATTCCAAGTAACAGGTATTTTTATTTGGAATAACTTCGTTTTGGGCAGAGTTGTTGTGTTTTTTAAATTATGGCTTGCTGTAATTACGTGTGAAATGCTTTTTTTCTCTTTCAATGCTTGGAGTTGGTGTTGGTATTCGATTGTTGATTCGTTCATCACTAGTCCCGCAAAATAGGCGCACGTGATTTGAGGTTTGATTTTAGACTCGCACAGCGTGGTACGCGAGTCGTGGAAATAATCCGGATAAACTGTGTTGACAGAATTAGATGGTCTTTTTCGGTAAAAGTATTAGTCATAGTCATAGTCATTTATTTTGTAAAGCCAATTTACATGTCAAACTTATAGCTGAATAAGATTAAAAATAATTATTATTTTCATAATAAAAATAATATTACAAAATTAAAAAAATACACATTATTTTTTTATAATTTAAAAATCATCATAGCGATAGCATGCTTGCTCAATAAGCCAACGCTGGACGCGACCTTTGAAGCTGTGCAGGCTGGAAGCTGCAGTGATGTGTTCAGGTAGGTGGTTGTACACGTCGGGGCCCATGACAACAGTCAGTTTATCCGACTTTGCCAACTTTCGCTTAATGCAGTTCAGATTTTTTGCAGTCCTTATGGGGCAATGTCGAAACCTACCACGCTGCTCATAACAATCTAAGATTATTCTTACGTATGTTGCCACCTGTAGTATTATTACAGATGGCAACGTAAGAATCCCCGGAATATTAGATGAAGGAGGACATCATACATATTATATCATCAAGCGCAAAAAGATAGAGTAAAACAAAATCGTCCATGACGTCATAATATAATTAGTGGAATTAATAAAATAAAAATTCCTTTGGTTTCTGCGTAACACAATTTTACTGCCCAAAACTGCATTGCTGTTTTACTGCCGCTGCTGCTGTTTTACTGCCGCTGCTGCTGTTTTACTGCCGCTGCTGCTGTTTTACTGCCGCTGTTGCTGTTTTACTGCCGCTGCTGCTGTTTTACTGCCGCTGTTGCTGTTTTACTGCCGCTGCTGCTGTTTTACTGCCGCTGTTGCTGTTTTACTGCCGCTGCTGCTGTTTTACTGCCGCTGTTGCTGTTTTACTGCCGCTGCTGCTGTTTTACTGCCGCTGTTGCTATTTTACTGCCGCTGCTGCTGTTTTACTGCCGCTGTTGCTGTTTTACTGCCGCTGCTGCTGTTTTACTGCCGCTGTTGCTGTTTTACTGCCACTGCTGCTGTTTTACTGCCGCTGTTGCTGTTTTACTGCCGCTGCTGCTGTTTTACTGCCGCTGTTGCTGTTTTACTGCCGCTGCTGCTGTTTTACTGCCGCTGCTGCTGTTTTACTGCCGCTGTTGCTGTTTTACTGCCGCTGCTGCTGTTTTACTGCCGCTGCTGCTGTTTTACTGCCGCTGCTGCTGTTTTACTGCCGCTGCTGCTGTTTTACTGCCGCTGTTGCTGTTTTACTGCCGCTGCTGCTGTTTTACTGCTTCTGTTGCTGTTTTACTGCCGCTGCTGCTGTTTTACTGCCGCTGTTGCTGTTTTTCTGCCGCTGCTGCTGTTTTACTGCCGCTGCTGCTGTTTTACTGCCGCTGCTGCTGTTTTACTGCCGCTGTTGCTGTTTTACTGCCGCTGCTGCTGTTTTACTGCCGCTGCTGCTGTTTTACTACCGCTGCTGCTGTTTTACTGCCGCTGTTGCTGTTTTACTGCCGCTGCTGCTGTTTTACTGCCGCTGCTGCTGTTTTACTGCCGCTGCTGCTGTTATACTGCCGCTGTTGCTAATTTACTGCCGCTGCTGCTGTTTTACTGCCGCTGCTGCTGTTTTACTGCCGCTGCTGCTGTTTTACTGCCGCTGTTGCTGTTTTACTGCCGCTGCTGCTGTTTTACTGCCGCTGCTGCTGTTTTACTGCCGCTGTTGCTGTTTTACTGTCGCTGTTGCTGTTTTACTGCCGCTGCTGCTGTTTTACTGCCGCTGCTGCTGCTTTACTGCCGCTGTTGCTGGTTTACTGCCGCTGTTGCTGTTTTACTGCCGCTGCTGCTGTTTTACTGCCGCTGTTGCTGTTTTACTGCCGCTGCTGCTGTTTTACTGCCGCTGTTGCTGTTTTACTGCCGCTGCTGCTGTTTTACTGCCGCTGTTGCTGTTTTACTGCCGCTGCTGCTGTTTTGCTGCCGCTGCTGCTGTTTTACTGCCGCTGTTTCCGTTTTACTGCCGCTGCTGCTGTTTTACTGCCGCTGTTGCTGTTTTACTGCCGCTGCTGCTGTTTTACTGCCGCTGTTGCTGTTTTACTGCCGCTGCTGCTGTTTTACTGCCGCTGCTGCTGTTTTACTGCCGCTGTTGCTGTTTTACTGCCGCTGCTGCTGTTTTACTGCCGCTGTTGCTGTTTTACTGCCGCTGCTGCTGTTTTACTGCCGCTGCTGCTGTTTTACTGCCGCTGTTGCTGTTTTACTGCCGCTGCTGCTGTTTACTGCCGCTGTTGCTGTTTTACTGCCGCTGCTGCTGTTATACTGCCGCTGTTGCTGTTTTACTGCCGCTGATGCTGTTTTACTGCCGCTGCTGCTGTTTTACTGCCGCTGTTGCTGTTTTACTGCCGCTGCTGCTGTTTTACTGCCGCTGTTGCTATTTTACTGCCGCTGCTGCTGTTTTACTGCCACTGCTGCTGTTTTACTGCCGCTGTTGCTGTTTTACTGCCGCTGCTGCAGGTTTATTTTATTTTGCTGCTCTTTTTACTTTGTTTTTATTTTATTTTATTTTGCTGCTCTTTTTACTTTGTTTTTATTTTATTTTATTTTGCTGCTGTTTGTTTTTTGTTTTTATTTTATTTTATTTTATTTTATTTTGCTGCTGTTTGTTTTTTGTTATCTAGTTGTTTAAATAACCAGGTACTAACAAATTATTATTACGTTCAGGGACCGTACGGTGAACCTCTTATCATCATCATCGTCATCAGCCCAGAGACGTCCACTGCTGAACGAAGGCCTCCCCCTTAGACCGCCACACTGTACGACAACCTGCCATTTGTATCCGCCGGTTGTCCGCGACTTTTACTATGTCGTCGGTCCACCTAGTGGGAGGCCTTCCTACGCTGCATCTTCCGGTTCGCGGTCGCTACTCAAGAACCTTTCTTCCCCATCGGTTCAGTCAGTTCTTCGAGCGATGTTGCCTGCCCATTGCCACTTCAACTTGCAAACCTTGCGAGCTGTGTCGGTAACTTTGGTTCTTTGGCGAATATCCTCGTTCCGGGTTCTATCGCGCAAAGTAACTCCGAGCATAGCTCTCTCCATTGCCCGTTGCGTGACTCTGAGTTTCTCCAAAAAGCCAGCAGTTAAAGACCACGTTTCAGTTCCATATGTCATCACTGGCAACACACACTGGTCGTGAACCTCTTATAGCGGGACCGAATAGGTTCAGCTGCCGACACTGCGCGACCGCGAACCTTATTGCGAGGCGATAAAATTCACAGTTGTGCAGTGTCGGCAGCTGAGCGTATTCGGTCCCGGAATAAGCGTTCATGGTACATGAGCCTGAGCATTGTTTAGAGCTGTGATGCCTATTTTATTTTTAAAGTACTTAACAAAAAATATTGCGACCTCTAATCCGGTTTTTAGGTTCGAGGACTTGGGTACTCTCTATTACCCTTTCAACCAATAAATTTCTTCCGAAAATCATGATCACAACGACAAAGCGCCTCTGAATGGCCACACGGGCTTTGTATTTTCTCTTTTATTAAGTCCTCTAGTACAAAGGACTCTGTACTTTGTCCTTTATTAAGTACAAAAAGGCGTAACCGAAGAATTCAACGAATCTAGTGAATGGTCAAGGTTTCTATTGTGGTCTGAATATTTATTGTAAGCTGAGTTGGCATAGACATAAAGTGGGATGTCAAATAAGCAGGCATTTAGCGTTGGTTTGGGATTTTAATGTGGGCTTAGAAGTTATGGGAGTTTTTGTTTTGTGTTTATAAAGTGAGCAATAGCTATTTCTCAGTTTTCTACTGCTTATATTTAAAAAAGCCGGGGAACGTAGTTAGCCTAGCGGGGGAACGCCAGCTAGCCTAATGAGCATGTTTGGGCGAGGGGCAAATTTGACAAGATCAGTTTGGATTTAATAATCATTTTGAGTATCATATTTTAATTTTAATATTGACTTATATAAAATTGTTTTGTTTTCTTTAATATTAATTATCATCATGTATCATCATCATCAGCCCGGAGACGTCCACTGCTGAAAGAAAGCTTCCCCCTTACACCGCTACACTGTAGGACAACCTGCTATTTGCATCCACCGGTTGCCCGCGACTTTTACAATAATTAATATTACTAAGATATACATTAATTATACTAAGATTAAATATGCAGTCTCATGCAAAAAACACTAAAATATATTTAAAACCTTTTTTAGTTAAAAAGTGTTTTGTCTTCTTTTTGTCAAACTCGATTTGTATTTCGAAAGAAATTGTCAAAACACTTTTTAACTAAAGTAGGTCTAAAATAGGTTTTAGTTTTTAATGCATAAAGAGTTTAAAAAATATTTGAATGTATCTTGCCATCGTGAAGTAGAAATCTTTCCTTTAAATTGAATATATTTTGATGAGCTGTCACGACACTCGATCCATTTTGATTGCCACACATACCATACCAACGGTTTTAGAAAAATCTTTGAATCGTTCGAAACCTAGCAAATTACTAAAGACAGTGTCATTTCGACCTATTATTCCCTTTCTCATCACGTCAACAATTACTGTGAGACTCCTGAAGCTCGTAAACGAGAGTCCAGATAATTGAACTCTCGGACAGGCCCCGTGAGGGGTCACTGTAAAGGGAAGAACGCACCATACTTAGCTGACTGAAAAAGTTTTGAGCTTGAGCTTTAGCTTCTTCACTAGCACTGAAAGTGGCAGTTTTAAGATATTCCAGTTTTAAGCCTAGATCTAGCGTCAAAAATAGCATGATATTCGGTGCGATATCAAAGTAGAGGAAAAGGTTTTGGTATAGATATATCCTACTGTTCAAATTGTGCTTGGATCTATCCGACAACTAAATTAAACTGTCGATCATTCTGAATAAAAAATACGAGGATGGATGCTGGAAGGCCGCGGCATTGTTGCAAACGGAAAAGTTTTTATTTTTGATGGAAATCGTTTATCAGAAAAGAGAGATGATTTCAAAACGCTATCGTGAGAGCTTCCTTCTTAGAATTGATTTGATAAACACGGTCTACTATTAATTTAATAAACATTTTAATCACAATAAAGTAACAATTCATATTTTAGATGCGAAAGTTTGTCGGTGTCTATGTGTGTGTGGTCCTCTTCACGCCGAAAGGGCAGATCGGATTTGAATGAAACTCGGAATGGAGATAGCTTATTTCTCGGAATAACATGTGAGCTACTTTATATCATCATCATCATCACCATAGTTGACTGTAATTATGTTAAAGGACAGGGATAATAGTTTAAATATTGTGTCAGTGTATAGTTGGAGAAACTCAGAGTCACGCAACGGGCAATGGAGAGAGCTATGCTCGGAGTTACTTTGCGCGATAAAAATCCGGAACGAGGATATTCGCCAAAGAACCAAGGTCACCGACATAGCTCGCAGGGTTTGCATGTTGAAGTGGCAATGGGCAGGCCACATCGCTCGATGAACTGATAACCTATTGGGAAGAAAGGTTCTTGAGTGGTGACCGCGAACCGGAAGACGCAGCGTAGGAAGGCCTCCCACTAGGTGGACCAACGACATTGTAAAAGTCGCGGGCAACCGGTGGATGCAAATTGCAGGTTGTCGTACAGTGTGGCGTTTTAAGGGGGAGGGTGGGTGTCTCCGGGCTGATGATGTATTAGTGTTTTTGAATGTTTTTCTCTAAACATTTATAAAATAATTCTCGAACCTTCTTTTTAAAGTCTTCAAGTCTCAGTCGAATTAAATAAACACTTCAACAAACAAAACGTTTTTTTCGTTGTAATTAAACTCAAGCACGTTTTTCCCTTCGTCTTGTCCGAACAATGCTCGTAAGAGGTTTACTGAGAAAAATAGGCACTTTTCTCGGAGCGAACTTTAATTAATTTCAAAGGACAAGCTCAAAGGCTCCTTGCACTTTGTGAATATAAACTTTCATCTGATTATTACTTAAGAAGGATTTAAACGTGGAATAAACTCGCGCTTACTACAGGCTTTACTGTCAGGAAAAATAATGTACAGACCTGCACACTTACGGGCTTAAGGGGGAATCTGGTCAGCGATTCTCCATATAAACCATTCCCCTATTTTCTTGGATAATACCTCTAGAGCAATCATTTTTATTTTATAAACTCTAGGTCTACTGTAGACATGTCTCCTCTCACCCTCCAAAAATAAAGGGTTATATTTTATTTAAAAATTTGTTGCAGAAAATAATTAAGAAACAGAGACGTCTAACAGTAGACCTAGATTTTATAAACTCATCAACTGTCGATCTCATAAATTTTGTTGTTTATTTTGTACTATATAAGTAATGGGTTTACTATTATTAGCCTCGGATTACCAGGTAGAATCAGCATACATACTGGTTTGTACAGCAATCCTTTGCATGGTAATTAAAACTCTGTCTAACATAAAATGTAAACAACAGAACTATCTAACCTATAATCTATTTTCAGGCCCTCAACAGCTGCATAAATTCTTCAAACAAGGAACAGTACTCAGTTTTTTTGCACTAGATTATCGACAATGCCCTCATCAAGCGCAAATAGATTTATGCAACGATTAACAATAAAACTTGATTTTGCCAAATCCGGACCGCCGCTGGCGCCATCTGCAAAAAGTTTTGCCTGTGGAACCTCATACACAGCACAGCGCTGGGCGTACCCCTATTGCCAAACAACGAATGTTGTGTTTTATTTTAGTGTTGTTCCTCGTGTTTTTGGTAATAAATATATTCTTATTCTTACTGGAATAATAATTATTTAACCACAGAATCCTATAAAAATTGCTCCATTCCTTTTGTTTTAATAGTCATGAAAGTATAAAAACCCTTCAATACTTCAGAATGCCTGACAAAATACAAAAGCAGACTTATTTCGGGGATTATCATAACGAAGGCGTCAGGAGCAAGGAGAAATGTCAAAAAGGGATTTATATGAAGCCCCTTTGGAGGGAAATGAGGTGGAATGTGACGTCAGCGTATATCGACGGATTTGCGAACGGAACTTGAAGGATTGGTTTATCAGAACCAGGGGCCTTATTTTTGAATCGTACGCAAGCGTAGCGCATGCGAAACGAGCTGACCTTCGAACGATACTGTTTGGAATAAGGTTCAATATCGTTTCAAAGTCGGTTCCTTTCGCATGCGCTACTTTGCGTACGATTCAAAAATGAGGCCCTTGGGAATTGGAATCCAATTTTAACATACTTATTATAAAACGATAGTGAAACAATTAAGCTTATCGGTGTAGCTGTAGACAAAAATTGAGACGTTTACGGTTGGACCTCCGCACAGAATACATACCAGGTTACCACAGAATGTTAACTGTAGCTTGGCAATAGGTCAGATCAGTGACGCAAATATTTCCGAATTCTATCAACCCTGTAGTACGGCGAAAAAATATTGTTTGTTTTTAATCATTTCTGGGTAGCCATTGATACAAGTCCTTCAGCCGCATACACGTTTCTTCTTCGATCTCTCTATCTGTTCTTTCTTCTTTATCTTCAGTCAAATGTGTCCTAGTCACATTAAAAGTCACATACAGCAAGTCACGGGCACAGTCCTATCATGACCTAGTAAAGCCGTACCAACTTTACTACGTCAAGCTTCTTCGGAGTTTTGAAACCAACACGAAAAGAGATGTTTTACCATTATTATATCACTTGCCCTTACGCATGCACTTAAATCAGCACTTAATTAATAAAACGCCTCTATTTGTACACATTTTCACTCAAAAAAACAAGTTTTGCAAAATAATACAATGCGGCGACATGTTTTTTTTTCGCGTTCTCGCCAAACTCCGTCCAAAGATGACCGGATAAAGAATTGCCATAAGAAAAAAAAAAACTTTTATCCAAGACTTTTTGCCAAGTTATAAATTATATTTAATTTGATTTTATCTCAAATCCTTAATGCGAGCCCAACTTGCACTTGGTTGGTTTGATATTTTGGTCATTAATACTTTAAAAGAATCAACACTACGATCTTAATACGTTACTTTCTGTTATGTAACACGGTATGTGACCACATAAATAGCTTATTGATAGAGTCTCATCTATTCATGAAGAAACTCTAGGGTGAGCAAATCTGTACATATAAAAGGCTCTGTCCTGACTGATTAACTGACTGACTGACTGACTGACAGACAACGCACAGCCCAAACCGTTGGTTGTACAGACTTGAAATTTGGAGGGTGTATTCGTCTCGATGCGTAGAGGTGTACTAAGAAAGGATTTTTAGAAATTCGACCCCTAATGGGGGAAAAGGTGGGGAAACGTTTGTATGAAGTCCTTTGTTTTTGTACTTTTAGTCACGAAAATTTGGATTTGGATAGGCCATTAAAAAAATGTAGTTCTCAAAAAAAGAATTGACAGGGACGATTTAAGGGGGAAAAGGGGTCGAATGGTGTATGGAAAGTTTTTTGGTTTTGAAGTTATAGTGATGAACATTGATATTTGGGTAGTTCATTCAAAGGGTGGGATGTTTGGGCGTAAACAATTGCTCGGGATGATTTAAAGTGGTGAATTTTGGGAGCGGGCCGAATTTCTTCCGTACGCGGACGAAGTCGCGGGCGACCTCTAGTAGAAGCTATACCTACGAAACCCAAAACATGGGTGAAAGAAGTAGAATAAACAGCTTAGATAACTGTTTTCTTCCCATTCACTTGCGTGTTTAATCTTGCATGAAAAAAAACGTATCCGCTTTTACACCCAATCGTAAAAGAACCAATAGCTCTGGCAGTCCAATTCTTAAACAGCCGTTTAACAACTTTAAACCTCAATAAATACGCCCCTTTTTAAACTGACGCCATTTTCTGTAGATAGGTACTTAAGCTACGATAGTGAAAAAGAAATTACCATTTAGAGAACGTTTGAAAGCTCATAATGTGATAATAGAATTTCAAACGTTAGGTATATTTATAACAGAACAGAATTGTAAAAACTTCCTTTGAAAAAAACCCAAAAACTTTTCTATCAGTCAGCAGATAAGATGTAAAATACTTTGTGGGAAAATTATTGATGAAAAACAGATATTTCATAACCGGATATCTTTGAAAAACAATCTGACTATACGGTAGGTACTTAAATTCAGTTATGACACGTAAGATCATTACCAAAAATATCAAAAAATATATAAAGTCAAAGGTATCAATAGGTTTTTTTTTGGCGGGAACACGGAAAAATCATGTCGTTGCATTCTATTATTTTCTTAAACTTGTGTATTTTCGCGAATTAATGATTAAAAATGGTGGTGTTTTATTCATTGAGTGTTGAATTACATGCACGAGTGTGGGCAAGTGATATAATGTGGTGAAACATGTGTTTTTGTGTTGTTTTCAAAACTCCGTATAAGCTCATAGTAAAGTCGCCACAACTTTACTAGGGCATGACTTGGACTTGACTATGACTAATTTCGTGTGACTGACTGTGATATCATTACATATTTGACTTGATTTACATATAAATACTTGCAAAATCATAAACTTGACACTGGCAGAATGCACAACGTGCGATGCCAAGAACTAAGAAAAAAAAAAAGGTATCAATAGGTACGAAAGTTTTATGTGTGCCCGAGTATGAATGTTTAGTACTTCCTCACGTTGCAACAGCGACTGAGCTGAGCTGATTTCAGTGAAATTCAAAACGGAGATAGCTTATACCCCGAATTCAGAAAGGTTACTCTTGATCTCTAATTCGTACGCTTTTTCAGGCATGACATGAAGTTCAAGTATTATAATATCACACCATCAAAAAATGCAAAAAATGCAATTGTAATGCAAATATATTTTATTCTCGGAAAATATACGGCACTTCTATGAAAACTACAGAGCACAGCCACAGCTAGTTTAAGTATTATAATTTTATGAAAATTACGCGCAAAAAGATTTATATTGAAAGAATCACAATGTATAATAAGCATCGTTCTACCAGTGTTTATAAATGTACTTTTTATGTTCCTAATAAAGATCAATTTCAATTTCAATTTCATAAGAATCAAAATAGTCTATTAAATAGGCTTATGTGACTGGCTGTATTTTAAAGTTTTTTGTAAGAAACATGGATTTGCCGTGTGCAGTATGCCACGGCAAAGACATGAAATACATGCATCGTTTAAAAATATAAAAATACAGTGCGGTATTTCATATTTTTTAAACGGTGCGGTACAGACAAATTTCTGTTAATACGACTGCACGTGCCTGCAAGCTTTGAAAAAGCAAAGTGGTGAAATGAGCCATCATGACGTATTTTACGAGCAAGAATATCGAAATTTCTCATTGGACATTTTACGAAAACTTTCTTTTAAGCTATGAAGAAGCTGTTACAGCTGGGTAGTAGATTAGAGTTTAAGAAGTAGTCTTTTTAAATGGATTATGCGCAAATTCTGTCACTGTCAGCAGGCGGCGAAGAAGGCTACTAATGGAAAATAAAAATAAAATCGGTTTAAAATCGTGGCAATGTTGACACATATTTTTATAACGTCGTCGTTCCAGGAAATGTCAGCTCGCTGCTGGGCTTGTATAATACTTTTGACACAAACACAAACAAACGGTTTTTTTTTCTGTTGCTATGACCGAATGATACAAAAAGCGAATTTGTTTCATGAACTTTTTATTATAAAAGCAGGCAACGCATGGATAGCTTTAAAATACCTAAGTAGTAACATTTTTTAATACTATAAAAGTTGTTTTGTTTATTTATACAATGATCACCAATAACGTTATTGTTATTGGTAATGGTTACCAATAACGAATAACATAGCTATCTTGAACTGAGAGTAAAACAAGTACCTACTTAAAAAAATCCTGGAAGTCATCTGTTTTCCTGTTATTTTGATACCAAACTACTGGTTCTATTTGCAGTGGAATTGAGTACCTCCTTTATTTAATTCGGTTAAAAATAACACAAAAAAAACTGAATTCTATTAATCAAACATATTGACACTTTCAACAATATTGAGTATACGTTTAAAATGAGCATCGAAATTTTCGTATCACACGATTAACTTACTAACTTACTTATTTGCTAACATAAAGATAAAAGATACACATACACCAATTTAAAATTAACAGTATTTTTCTCTTAACACCCTTCTCAAAATTTTCCCCGATGGGTTTTTAGGAATAGATTCCATAAACATTACTTCTTTCACTTTCTTATAAGGTGCTACTCTTTCTTCAACAAACTTTTTAACGTCGTCTGTGTTTAACTTATGACCTTCTTTGACAACGACGAAAGCCTTTGGTGCTTCTCCTTGTTTTTCATCTGCGATTCCGACCACAGCTGCATCGAGGATACCAGGGTGTTCTTTGAGCACGCTCTCTAATTCTGCTGGCGGTACTTGATAGCCTTTTACCTGAAATATAAGAATAAGAAAAAAGGCTAAATTTATTTAGTGAAAGACAGACAAGGCATTCAAAATGTGGTTCGAAACATGACATTTTGCATAAAACTAAATAATTTAAAAAAGTTAAATAATATAATTGATCTAAGTGAGCACTAAGGCAAAGTTTTCCCCTTGAATTAAAAAGAGAAGCTCTACATGGGAGTTTTAGGTAGTACTTATTATGTTTTTAAAGCTTAAACAGGAAGAAAAATTATGACCTCCGGCAGGACTCGAACCTGCATACGAGCAGTCTCTATGGGTCTCTTTTTGGCATCTAAGGCAGAGACTTTTGTAGCTTAATTGGCAAAGCAGTTGGGACGGAACCCCATAGAGACTGCTCGTATGCAGGTACGAGTCCTGCCGGAGGTCATAATTTTTCTTCCTGTTTAAGCTTAAAACAATAGAAAAACATAGAAATACGATAAGTGTGGAATCACTTCATACAAAAATATTCAAATAGTACTTATTATGTTTAATCTTAAACAAAATAAGTTTTTTTGCTAACGTATTTAGTTTTCGAAAATTTATGTAGATAAATCTTAGCAGTAGACGCTGCAGTACAGTGCAATGAGAGCAGTGTAGATATTTTTTCTGTATTTTACATAATCCTGAAAATATTCGCCGTCTGCCTTCATATTCCGTTCTACATTGCTATACTCTGTTTGCTAAGAATGTCTAATAGGGAAATCGTCAAAATGCACGTCATTGGTCGCAGATAACGAACATAGTTATTACGGTCATAACTAGTACCACGGAATAAATAATAGTACTACGTACAGAAAGTTAACTCTGCAAAGGAATTTAAATAAATCTCTATCTACTAGGCAATAAAGTAGCCATTCAACTCGCACAGCGCTGGATACCGCTCGCTATATTCTCCTAGATATACCGCTCTCTTTCTATCACGTATGCTTAGTTACGTGCAACGAGGCTAGCGTGCGGGCGGCGACTGACATTGCCTTGTATTGTCCTCTAGGACGGAGCGCCAGCCGAACATACCTAAACTGCGGAGTGACACCCCCCTGCTAGTACCATTCTTTTCACTTACATACAATTGTGCAAGTGAGAGCGCCCTATATTAGACATTCTCAGTGAACAGAGTATAGATTTCAACAACTTCAGTGAAGTAACTAATCTTTAGCCATTTGTTATAATTAAATAAAAACACAATAGGGAAAGGAGTCTTTGTAACATATTTAGTACTTTAATAATACTAGCCTTGAAAGTAAGTTACTTTACCTTGATAAGCTCTTTCAGTCTGTCAACAATAGTGACCGCTCCTTTCTCATCTATTTTCGCCAAGTCCCCAGATTTAAACCAGCCATCTTCTGTGATGGCTGATTTAGTAGCCTCGGCGTTATTTCTGTATCCTTTCATTACCTGAGGACCTCTTATGAGAATTTCTCCGATCTGTAAAGAATAAAATCTAACTATATTTATGATACTATAAGAGGTTACTATTAGCACAATTCCATTGAATTTGGACGTAGTTTTAGTTGCTTAGAACTGAGATTGAACTTTATAATGTAAGCGCCTTCTCATCAGCCAGAAGGCGTCCACTACTGGACGAAGGCCTCTCCCCTAATAGGGAGGGGTTGCCATAATCCCCACGCTTGGCAGGCGGCTTGGGGATCGCAGAGTGTTAGCACCGTTAACTAAGAGGATGCTGCTGCCCATCCTCCGGTGGTTCTGGATGCAGTTTTAGGACATACCCAGGTCCTAAAGTAGCCCGACCAGTATCAGTGTTGTCCGAGCGGTGGGACTCGCCGATGTTAAGGAGGTGGATGCAGCTGTACGCCAGCGGCTCCTCATATATATGACATTTCATTCTTATTTTTAAAAAAATTTAGTTAATAATTTTCAACAGTAACTAATGTTTTTATTATTTTGAAAAAGTGTACCTATTAATACGGATTCTAATTATCTGAAATAAATGACTTATTATTATTAAGTAAGTAAGCGCCTTATTTGCTTTAAATTAGTATCCGTAAACTAGTAGAGTCATCATCAATATCAGCCCGGAGACCTCCACTGTACGTCATCTGAGAATATGTAATATGATACCTACATAATATGCACTTAATATCAAGTATAATAACATAATAATAACAAATAAATAAAATAATAACATTATTTTCAGTGATCATTGTTATTATAGACAAAGAAAACTAATAGGACTCTAGACACAATCTTATGTGAAATATGATTGGAAATAATAATAAAAAAAGAGGTTATCAGTTCGACACGTATGTATGTAATATTATTGGAACTGCAATATATTCACATAGTATAATCTGTATATATAAAAGTTTTATAGGTGTAGGTACTAGAGGACCTGACAGACGTCATCCTGTATTGAAAATAATAATAATAATGAAGTCTTGGGACTCGATTGCAGCGCTACCGGGTCCAAATGTGATTCTAAACCAGGGAGAAAAAAAAACAGTTGTTCCATACATTTTGTCCAAGGTCAATTAACTTATTTTACGGAACAGCTGTTTTTTTTAGTTATTTCAAGTTTGGGCTCAAAGTAAAAGTTCTTCATAATAATGAGCATATATGCTCATTATTATGTTATAATTTAGAAGATTATGAGAATATTAAATATAAATTAAATACCTATTTTAATATTTAAAAAAAAATAACTATATGTATTTTTTTATTATAGATAAATTTTATATGCTCATTATTATGAAGAACTTTTACTTTGAGCCCAAATTTGAAATAACTAAAAAAACAGCTGTTCCGTAAAATAAGTTAATTGACCTTGGACAAAATGTATGGAACATCTGTTTTTTTCTCTCCCTGGTTAAGATTCACATTTGGACCCGGTAGCAGCTAACAGCTCTTCCGTAAAATAAGTTAATTAAATTCATACCCTTCAGTATTGTTGAACCTTTTTGTTACACATTGTATAAATAAGAAGATGTATCTTATTATATGTTTGTATTTTTGTATGTTTGTCCACGCATTTCACCGAAACTATTTATCGGATTGTGACCATTCTCTTTTTATTTACTTCAACTTGGGACACAATGCAAGTATCATCAAAATCAGTTTAGTAGTTTTGAAAACATGGGTACAGTACGTGTAAGTATGACGGCCTGGCTTATGAACATTCTTATTTTGTTTGAAAGGGTAAATATAACTCTCGAGGTCGTTCCATGTCTAAAGTAGTTGTATAAAATAAATAGTTTATGTACTTTTTCATTATTAACTAGGAAATAAACCCAGTTTCATTTAGATCAAAATAGCAGGGACTGACATGAACTAGTTCAGTACCGCCAAAACTGGGAAAGGCGAGGGGATGCCTTTGCCCAGGAGTGGGACTCCGCAGGCAACATCAACAACAAAATGACCGGCCGTCTTTGTAATCTATCATTTGTTACCTCATTCGCTCTTAAAGTTCTCATTTCAGAATCAACAATCTTTAACTCTGTATTGGACACGGCGTAACCGGCTGTTGTAAAATTCTCTTCCCCTGGTATCATCGATGTTACCAGTGGTGCTGTCTCGGTCAAGCCATATAGCTGGATAAATTTCATATCTGGCTGAAAAATCAATCAATTATTTATTATTAATCATCGACCTACATGGTCATACCTGCGGGTAAGTCCTAAAACTACACCCAGAACCACCGGAGGACGGGCAGCAGCGTCCTCTCGGTTAACGGTGGTGAGCGTTCTGCGATTCTAGCCGCCTGCCAAGTATGGAAATAATGGCAAACCAAAACTATAACGGGGGAGGCCTTCATCCAACAGTGGATGTTTTAGGCTGTTCATGAATCATCACCATGGGCTCATAAAAATAAGCCTGACTGGAAGACCAGTCGACCTGAAACAGTGAAGTCACGGGTTCAAACCCAAGCCTGTACCAAAGCTCTTTGGAGTTTATATACGGATTTTCATATTACTGGCCTTTTGGTGAAGGAAAACAATGTGAGGAACCCTGCATGCGTTCAGAGAAGAAATTCATTGGCGTATGTGATTCCACCAACCCACAACTGGGCCAGCGTGGTGGATATGGCCCAATAGCCCTTCGAGGGAAGGCCTAAGTCCAGCAGTAGACTATTGAAAAATTGCTGACCATTCTCACTCAAAAAAATTACGAATTAAACTTTGATTTCACCACTCTCATTATTTCTTGGGGTTAATACATGGGATATAGGAGATGCTCTCAGATAACATGAGTAGAAAATCTTCAAATATTTTTTATATTATCTTTTTGCTTATAAATATTTTTTAGTTCATCTTACCGAGCATTTTTCACACACTCTATGGAAATCATGGACGGGTAAAGGGGCTGCTCCTGTCGTCATGATCTTGAGATGTTTCAGATGATCTTTTGTCACATCCTTGTGAGATGCACAAAACAGAACTGAAAATGTAATTGAAGCGTAACAATAGGAGCTAATTCTAAAGACTAAAATTCATATTTTTAATGTATGTCTATACTACGGGCGCCTGGGGGACCTGGGTATGTCCTTAAACTGCAAACAGACCCATCAGAGGACCGGCAGCAGCATCCTCTTGGTTACCGGTGGTGAGCATTCTGCGATCCCCAAGCCGCCTGCCAAGCTTGGAGATTACGGCAACGCCCCTGCTCTATTGGGGCAGGGGATGTTTTGTTATTTCTTCGTCCACCAGTGGACGTCTTATGGCTGGCGACAAACTACGGGCTCAGAGAAGCAAAGAGCGATGCTTAGACGTGATTAGTGTTGGTTAGTATATGGATATTATTCACCATATACTATTATTTAAAAAAATCTTACTTAAGGGTGGAGCAGCAATCAGCAGATTAATTTTATGATCTTCCATCGCTTTCAAAAACGTATTTGGTTGAAATTTCGGCACAGTCACCAATTTCTGTCCCACAGATAATTTATGCAATAAAACCACTGTCAAACCATAAATATGGAAGAACGGTAAAACTGCCAACGCCGAATCTTGGCTAGTACCTGAAATGAAATAATCGTTTAAAGACGCAGCAAAAACGGTAGGACGTAAAAGTAAATAGGTTTCCGTTCTAGTTTGGTCTTAATTACGGTCAGAGTCCCTGGAGTTTCATAAGACTTCCCCTTAGTTAGAGAATTGGGGTAACTATAAAACGAAGCAATTCTGGGGTCACCTAAAACAGGCACGGTGGTATAGTATCATTAACGTGCGTGGCAAGCCTTCTTCTTTTTTTAATAATGCTTAAGTCGTGTATCTGTTTGGTTGAGTTTTATCTCTTTGTATAATATTGCAATTAGGTCCAATAAATAACCTTCATATAGATGAGTTGGACTTTTTAAAAGATAAGTATTGTAGAACCTAAACATCAATATCAATAATTACAGATTAAAATAAGAATCCGTATCTGATTATATGATATTCTGATTTACGCAATCAGTAAAGTCTGACTACACGTTTTTTGTAGCAACAACGTCAACATGACTGCTATTAGACCTTGATATGAACGCATTGAAAGAACCCGGATACTTAAATCCTCTTTAATATGTGATTTGGCCAAGCATGTTCGGGGCATTGTGTGTGCATATGCCATAGTATGCACTATCTTTCTATTCCTGTACCTACCTATCTGACGCTCTGCGTACATCATTGGCTACTAATGTCTCTTTTGATCATTTCCTCTGCACGTGATTGTACATGACTCTCATGGCATATTCACTGATCACGTCAATAATAATTATTACGAGTAACGCTAAAAAAAATTGCAAGTGTTGGTAGTGTAGTTATATATTCATAGTAATCAAACATTATTTAAAGTATTTGTGCTAGAAATAAACAAATAAATATTCAAACATTACAATTTGTATATCTTGAATTGTTTTTAATAATTTGGGAATTACGGCAGAATCGTAAACTGTACAAGAACCCAAGTTTCATCAAGGATTAATTTCTTTTATTTTGTTAATAAGCTATGCTAGCATTATTTCTTGCTACATTTTTCCGTGGTTAGATCTCGTAAGCTATTAAATTAACATCAACTGGTAATGGTATCATGATATTTTTTAAGTACAAATCACAAATCAAATCGAATGTTCGACTTTTGTGTCAGTACTAAATATTTTTAGAAATATAAAAGCCTTCTTCCTGACATAATTTTTTTTTATTACCTTTCGTTGTTTTATTTTGTAGCGGAAAATCTGTCTGTCTTACAGATCATAGAAATTCCTAAGTTTGCCACTTGACTGCCACTTGACCATTTAAGCAGAAAGTTTAAGTGGTAAAATGCGTAGATCTGTAACTCATGTCTCTCGGACAGACAGACACACCAACTGAGCAAAAAGGACTATTTTAATGGGCAGAATTTATTTTATGTTACCAAGAGATTTGAAGCTATTGTGTACAAGTATTGTTTTTCTCTTTTATCTATAATATTTATAACTACACAAAAATAATATAAGTACACTTACTTGTAGTTTCGGCATAGTGTTTAATTTCATCAACATTGAATTGGACAAGGTTTGCTACAATGTTTCTATTACTTAGCTCCACGCCCTTTGGTAATCCCGTGGTACCGCTTGAGTATGGCAAAAAGGCTATATCTTCAGGGCGTTTATTAACACTTTTCAATATCGAGTGGTCTAGGTTATTATCTAGTGCTAACTCTTCAAAAGATACTGTGCCAGATGGTAAAACATCGATGGCGGTTTTAATTGTGACAATTGGTACATTTTTCTTGGCAAGTCTTAGGGCTTCCTTTAAAACGTTAATTGTTTCTGGTATTCCAATGATGACTTTGGGATTTGAAAGGAGGAGCTGTCTGCTCACTTCATCTGGAAAGGAAAAAAAACATGTTGAAAAAATACTGATTCTTTAAATTTCATACACCTGCAGGGCTAACATGCGCACCGCGAGAAAAATTTGTCGTGTCTTTATGTCGTGCGAAAACGAGACAAACTTATACAGATTCGTAGCCTTGTCCTGTTTTGTAGAATCGAGAAAATTTTCTCTCGGTGCGCATGTTAGGCCTGCAGGACACTTTAGCAAAATTTCAAGTGCATGTCGCGTTCATAATTGGTATTGCAAGCAATTTATTTATTACAATATATTTTTTTACAATATAGACTTGCGTTTGACTGCCATTTCGTCTGATGTTAAATGAAGATGCAGTCTACGATGGAGCATGCTTGCCTAGAAGAAACCGCTTCACTCGCGACTTGAAGACACCCAGATTATAATTATCAGGAAACACCCACTCAGGTAGCGCATTCCACTGTTTAGCAGTTCGAAGAAAGGAAGTGGAATCAAACCGTTTCGTGCGAGTTTTCGGTAGACAGTGTCGCTTTTTCGAGCTTCTGACCGTACGATACAAAAATGGACAGGGAGGAATAAGATCATGCAAATCCGAAGCACAAACAAATGCCATGTTTTGAAAAGTGTCATGTTATTTTATCTAGACAAGAATCATGTTACTCAAACTAATTCTTTCCACATTTTTCCAGTTTTATAACACGGCGGCAGTCAGTTGGTTATACAATTTCGGGAGTTATTCGTTCCAAGCGAGAGCTGCGAGGAAGGTTGTGTGAATGTTTTTTTTTCTACATTTAAAATAAACAAAACACAATCGAAAATCAGTAAGATTAATTCCATAGAAAATGGCACAACAAATCTGGCTGTGTACTTCTATATGTATTTTCAATTTAGTACTAAGTAAGTAAGTAAGTTCGTATAGGCTGAGTGGCCAGCCCTAGTGTCAGAGTTAATGTGCCGCCCAAAGGCCTCTGACATGGCTGTCGGTTGTTGTTATAGTTTGTCGGTACGGTTGTCTTACTTACTTACTTATTTAGTACTTACGAGCTGTATAAATAGGGTTGACAGTGGTTACTTCGGCACCAGCTTCCAATATACCAAGTACGACGATGCCGTACTCCGGAAGGTTTGGCATCATAACGCAGATCACATCCTTATCACAGATACCGAGCTTTGAACGAAGTGCCGCTGCAAAGTTGCGGGAGTATTTGTATGTATCATGAAAGGTGTAGGATCTGTTGGTCACACCACATACCTAAAAATAGGATAAAACTAATAATTATATATAATATTAACCTCTTGAGTCTTAAACCTATCTCAGTGCAGCGACCCAAATAGTTTGCCTGCGATACTAAAAAGCGCCATTTTTCTCTATTAGCGTGCTAACAACATGTACATTTGTACATTTTTGTCTATTTATTTAATCCTCTCCATCCAAAGGTTGCCTGGAAGAGATTGCTTTTAGCAATAAGGCCGCCACTTGTTCCAATATTTAAGTCTATTAAATTATTTCTGTGTAATTCTTGGTGTGAACAATAAAGAGTTAATCAATCAATCAATCATTTTGTGCTAATCCAAATATTCAAATATTTTATGCTTATATAAATATATAACTTGTTTTTTAATAGAGTGTATAATAGAGTGCGACGCCGATTGGTCGAGCGAGACGTTTGATTTTTCCCTTTTACTTCGTAAAACAATAAAAACCTTTTTGTGAGTTAAGAAAACTTAACTAAATCGGAAAACGAGTATATAACAAAAATTGTCGTAGTGTCATGATAGCCAACTCTGGACTACTCTAGCTAACTCTGGCGACTTTTATGGTTATTTCAGAGTCAACAGAGTTATTTGTTATGTTTATACAACAAAACATTAAAAAAGAAAGAAAAATACCAATGCTGGTTTGTCCGCCCATTTATCCAGATTATTCCATATTTGTTCTGGAATCGTCGTGTTTGGTATTTCAACATCTCTAAATGGTGATTTCACGGTGCCATCGGAAGTCCATACGCTGCGTTCATTTGAAGGAATGCAGAGAACACTACTGCGAGCTAGTAATGTTTTTGTCGCTCTTGATATCACTTTCACTGATGTCATCTTTCTGTACACATAAAAATGTTACATTACATTTATGGTAGGTAATTGATTAATCACATGAGAACTTGCAGGCGTCAGCTCGCTAATGGCTCGCAGCAAAATATTATTTTTATAAAATAATGCTAATTTTATCCTTTATTAAGATGTATTTCTTTTTTATAAAAATTCTGAAGTATTTTTGGGCACCTGTTTGCCCAAAAACCACACCTATACCACACCTATTTTTGTGCCACAATTATAATTATTAATAAGATTAATCCAAATTTAATTTATTTACGCACCGCACCAATCAATAGCTTTCAATTTTAAAGCAACAATTAAATGTTCGCACAAATATTTGCATAAAATATACATATTTATCAGTTACAGAAATTATCAGTTTTCTCGTTCACTTATATAATGATTACGAATGTCATGCTCTATGACATAGACAATGTAATCATGCTTGGCAGTGTAGTTGTTGTTGTGCATGATAATGGTAATGATAGCTCAATTTACCTTGATTTATGTATTTAGCAACCTGATTACGTCCAGTCATAACATAAGAGTATTTGCGACGATGATATAAAATTAGTACTAGAGATGAACGGGAGATTCACCATCGTATTCTTTGAACAAACAGAAATGCTTTTGTAACATCATTTTAATTATTTAATTTGTTTTAAGTATATACTACACTACGACCAGGCTAGTTGATACAAGATCATTAGGGGGGGGCAGTAAATTCGGCTAATTGTGTATTTCTCTGGCTTTGGGGTATAGTGTAGTAGAAAGGCCTTTCATCTTGTTGACCTTATCTCACTAGGTATTGCTAGGTAGGCCAGGCTAGTGATGGGCACAGAACGTTTCCTTTCCTCGCTTCACTCTATTATTCGTCTTCTCTTCATTACTAGTTTATCAAACAAATTTTGTCCTGGATAGGAATCGTATTCACGCCCTACAGCTCTCAAGGCAGACATACTACCAAGGGAGCTATGGCTCAGTTTACAGCATTATTATCCTCTTTCACACAATTCATTCACTATACCTGTGTTTATGATTACATAACAGCAGTTTTTATTGTTATCAAATGAACCTACCACTTGTTTTGATTATTTGCACTGATAAGTAATCTTTACGAGCCGGCGAACGTCGCTTGATAATAGCTGGGTTCTATTGGATTTTACTGCTACATTGCCTATATGTATTTACTACCGCGTGTCATGTTGACAGTCCTTGAGTAAACTAAACTCGTCCCAACAAAGCGTATTTGGGACGTGTTTGGGTGCAGTCAATAACAATAATTTGAACTCTTAGAAAAACAAGTATTAAAAAATAAGTTTCAATGTAAATCTTATTGTTCATAATTACAGTGAATAATCTAATAACATATTCGTTTGGTTTATTCTGCTCCAGACTCCAGAGTGTAATGTTTAATGATTTGATGCTTTAACTTGTTACAGGTGGAGCTTCAAGCGAATAGCATTGGAGATGCTAATGCCAATAGTCTTCCTTTACAGTTTTCTGCCACTTTTTGCGACAGACGAGCTGACACAAACTCCAGTTCGAACGAACGAAGTCTGAGACTAAAATCACTTACATACGCATACCTCATGAAGTGGCAGTGTACGTGTTCTAGAGCGGAGACCTCAAATCGGTTAACCTAGCGTAGGACTACCTGAGGCTAGGATGGACTGACGATGCTGAGTGGCGTGCCTTGGGAGAGGCCATCGTCAAGCAGAGGGCAATAATTATGAACCTATAATAAATATGTAAGTATATAGCTCAAAGCAAAAAAAGATTAGTCAAGTATAACTAACAAAATAACACCATTTGACACAATAATAAACCAGCAAACGAAAATGTTATGATAACTGGCCATGTTTAAACAGTCGACCAAACAAATAAACTTACCCGATCTCTTGTCCCCGGCTCAAATCAGTTCAAAACTAAAGCTAAATAACTTCACTTTCAAAATATTGTCACAAACGTCCAAATGACAAACAAAACTGCGTATAACTGATTAAGGATCGATAGTTAGGCCCAGATAAAAAATAAGTTATTAGCGTTTTATCCAACTAATTGCCTAATTATCACAATAACTGCCGCATAATAATTATCTTTTAAAATTTGGTGTCAATATCAGTGTTGTATGATCCCGAACGTACTTATTTAGATTAATAGAACAGTGTCGTTCGCAATCTACACACAAAAAAGCAAGTGAATTGTTTCACAAAATAACATCTAAATTATACAAATGATATATGATTACTGAGGTACATACATAAATAATACTAATCGATTTGTGAACATTCCTTTTGAGTTACGAATACAGAATAAACAGTCATCAGTCCATAAAATGATCCAAGTACACACAGAGATCAGAAGTATCACAAAAGACTACATTCAAATACACAGAAGATTTTTTTGTTTCTTAAACAGTAAACTGGTTACTATCTTGTTATGACGAGGTACAGAATACTACTGACAGTTAAAGGATGATTTGAAGGCCTTTTGTTAAACCGTTGGCCGGTCGTTGGGAGGTCGATTCCAACTCAAGGTCTTAAATCACTTATAGTATTGTCGCAAATGTGGCTTCCTGGTGCTAGTAAATTTTATCTATAAATTACGACACACATAAGGGGTGGGGAGGCGGTCAACGAAATGTGACGTTGAATACACATCTTGCTCGTCTCGTCACTTGAATGTATTAATATATATATATATATATATATATAATAATATATATATTTATATAGGTAAATCCTTTCTTCAAGATTCAGATTCAGATTAAGATTCAAATTATTTATTGAGTAACTGATTTTAAATTGTTATGCTAGGTCTACATGCAAAATAGTGACATCAGATTACCCATATCGGGCGTTCAATATATTTAGAACAAATTAATGTACACAATTTTTTATTATAAACAATTTCTATTAAAAATATTATGTCTATTAATGTTATTTAATGTCAATAAGTATATTAGTTTTAAATTCATGTCAATAATAATTATGACAATATAAAATAATTACATATTTATAATCAAATTAAATATTGTTTAATTAACAATGTAATTTCGATGGACTTGTCTCTATTGATGAATTCCTTTAAATCATAAAATACATTATTCATGAGCCACAGTTCAGTTCAATTTTGTCATGAATTGCATTACTAGAAATGTCAATTATAGCTTTAGGTAACAAATTATAGATGTGGATAGCATTAAAGGTGCTCTACTCATAAATGGTAGATTTAATGCGGGGTGTAAAGAGGTAATCTTTGCCTCTCATAGTGTTATTTCTGACTCGCTTAACAGACCTGTTTTTTAACAAATCTTTATTATTCCTCACAAATAACGAAAATTCAAGAATATAAATACCAGTTTAAGGTTAAAAATTGTTTTTATTTAAATAATTCCCGTAACGTATCATCGCTTTTTTACTGTAGATGATTCTTAAACTTCGCTTTTGAAGTACAAAAGTCTGTTTAACATTGACAGAATTCCCCCAAAAAATAACTCCATATGTTAATAGAGGGTAAATGTTGTGTTGTAGTAGGCATTTTTTGCATTCATTGGAAGCAACATCGACCAATACCGATAGAGCGTAGCAATGGCTGGAGATTTTCCTATTTATACTCGTCAGATGCGATTTCCAGTTTAGATTTGTGTCCAGAGATATTCCAAGAAAGTCCACTTGACTAACCTCAACTAGAAAAGAACCGTTAATGTTTATGTTGAGATCAATTGGGTCTTATAATTGTAAAACTGCATTATTTTAGTGTAAGAAATATTGATCTGTAGGTTTGGAGTGTTTAGCCATTCTATCAAAGTATTTAGCGTATTCGTAATAGTGTTAGCATATTCAGCATTATCTTGTCCACTCTTAACAAGTAGAATAATTGCATCATCAGCATAAAGAACAGTAAGATGTTTTATTAAAGATGGCAGCTCATTAATATATTTCAGAAACAAGAGAAGAGAAATGTAATAAGAATGTGTGTCTCACATGTGTGTTATAAACTTCGTGACTGCTCATGTCAAAATCTAAAGTAATAAAACACAAAACTTTAACTGTACGCGAAATATAAAATAAAATATGATTATCATCTCTATCTTTAGGCTTAAGTTGTTCTGAGGAGTCCAGTTTGTCCCGCCATCTCCGCCTGGGCCTGAGGTTCGTCCACCGGTGTGGGTAACCCACTGTGTTATGAGCTATGCTCGCAGATCGTCTAACAACCGGCAGACATGTCTGGTGTCCGGGTCCGGACCAGTTCCTCTTCAGGCTTTTTCCCATCGACAGCAAGAGTTTTGGAGCGCAGTTTGCTGTTCCTAATGCAGTCTGATACTTTGACTCCTAAGATACGTCTTTCCTTGGCTCGCTAGCTTACCCCAAGGGAAAAAATATATTTTAACAATAATTAGTAAATGCTTTGTAAGCTTTTCAAAAGTAAGAATTATTATATTATATTATTAGGAAGTATTCACTTTTATTATGAAAACTGACGTGGTTTTGACACATTTTTGGGTGATAAGCAGGACGCAGCTGCACGCGCGTCGGGCTCTATTTTCACTTTTTGGAAAAGGTCACCGAATGTGATCGAAACTATAGTCGGAGTATCCGATTTAATAAAACGTGAGTATTCCCATATACCGCGGATATGTATTGTCGCGGGCAATCGGTGGATGCAAATGGCAGGTTGTCGTACACTGTGGCGGTCTAAGGGGGAGGCCTTCGTTCAGCAGTGGACGTCTCCGGGCTGATGATGATGATTCCCATATAAATAAAACAAAAGGTATTCACTTATGTTTAGAATATTAATTATGTTGTCAGGATGCATCTTACCGCGGCTCGGGTATAGTAGAAAAAAAAACGAAATAAACCTAAAACAACGTCAGTTGTAGCCGATTCACAATTATAAGGCTGGTGTCCACCAAAACGAAAAGCCCGACAGAATAATTAAATATAATCAACATAAGCCTAGAATACTCCAAATCTAAAAATGATCTGAAACTACCGAAAATACGCCTATAATATTTATGTTTGTCTGCAGCGCTGAATAAGTAAAGCTGCTACAGCTCTATCTCTAGTGTAAGCACTTTGTTTATCCTTGAGCTTAGATAAGAAGTACCACTATCCTGACAACCTATACCTGCTACAGGTCGCGTCATGTAAAAATAACGCTGGAAGAAAGTAGAGGGGGGGTGTTTGCGCATGTGTACACTTGCGCACAAAAGTACTAGGCCTGTTGTATTAAATAATTATTAATTAGCCTTTTGCTCGCAGCTTCGTATATTGGTTATTGCTAGGTACATGGTAAAATATATTAGATATCGCCTAAATCGCCTACTGCGCAGTTTAACCGCCAGCGTTATTTTTACATGACGCGACCTATAACAAACTTTTCCAATTCATAAAATAATTTAGTAACTAGTAGTATTATTTATTAAATTGTAAGTTATTTTATTTTATTTAGTAGTAGCCGATTGGTAGTTGGTTTGAGCATTTGGATAGTCTCTAGACTTTCATCGGTCTGGATACAATCCTTTTGCTTTTGTGTAGTAGGCTAAGTAGTCTTTGTAGTTTGTTGTAGTTAATAAAGGCATAACCCGATATATATTTTTTATATAATAACAGTTCTTCTACAAAATTAATGTTGACATTTTGATGCATGTATTAATATACACAGTAGGATTACGCGTACCGGTATTACAAGCCCGATAGAAGGTAAGTACTTATTATCGAGAGCAACTTTTACCGAGGAGCCAAGTCAGAAGTTGCGAAAGAAAACTAACAAACAAATCTATTGTCAGGCCGTCAACAGCTGTCGACAGCCTGAAAATAAAGGTTCTTAAAACAAGGCACAGTAGGTACCCAGTATTTTGCTTGGACTAGATTATCGACAACGCCCTCATCAAGAGCAGATAGATATAAGCAACGATTAACAAGAAAACTTGAATTTGCCACTTGTGAAACGCCGCTGGCGCCATGTGCGAAAAGTTTTTCCTGTGGAACCTCATTACGAATTGAGTATAAAAACGAAAACAAAACACTTTATACGTAACTAAAACAGGTTTATTAATTATTTTAGTGTTTTGTGCATAAATCCCTTAGTGTAAATCTTGAGGCTATCTGCACTTTGTTGGGAACCAGCCCTAAGTAACATTTCGAGTGAATCTTCAGGCGCAATTGCTAAATGTACTGCGAAGAGTTTAGTAGGTGTCATAATCGAGTCATTCGCCTGGCGCTAAATATCGCTTCAGCCGAGTTTAATGTACTCGTAGAGACTGTGACATCACTTTTTACAAAGGTATTGCAATAGTTACCAGAATACATGGAATTATCCAATGACGGCAAAAATAAAGAGACGTTATTTTGTATGAAGTGGACCCACACTTTTGGGTTTTCTGTTTTTAAAGCTAATACAGTAAGAAAAAAATCCTCGGGCAGGACTAGAACCTGCATACGAGTAAGCTTTCCGTCCCAATTGCTTTGCCAATTAAGCTACAGAAGTCTCTGTCAACCCAGAGATCCCAGAAACCTAGAGACTGCTCGTGCGGGTATGCAGATGCCCGGGTATTTGTTCGCACGGCTTTTTACCGCGACGTTTTTTTATCGCGCATTCCTATCCTATTTCGATCTTTGGGCGTTGAGCGTTTGTTGAATGAAACGTGCGGCACTTCATACTTCTGTACACGATCGCTAAAAAAGCGCTCATTCTTCGTTCAGTATCCCGCGCACTAGCGTAGCGGACAGTCGTCTCGATCGTTACCACGATGGCAAAGTCGTCGTGGGTTGTAGATCATGAATTATTGATTCGAGATCCCACTATTTGTAACAATTCGTCTAATGTTCTTATAGATATACGAAAATAGTAAAAAATAATGTCTAATGCCTTAAATCTTTGTAAAGTGTTATGAATTGAACACAAATGTATCTCTTGACACTCAGGGGATGCACCCAGAATGCATTGGATGTGTTAAAAAAGGCGCATTGCAAGTAATGTCAAGTTTTTTTTTGCGTCCTACATAGGTCCTACTGCAGCGAGATCCAAGACAAGAGTGATTTTAAAGCGTTCGTATGAATACACTTGCGGAGAGCGTTGAAAAAGCGCCAACGCCAGGTTTTAAGGCGACTTTAAAAAAGCGCCCGTGCGAACGAGGGGTAATATTCTTGTTTCAATTTTTTTTTTCAACAGCTGTACTTAAGCCAAGGCCACAAATGAAATTAAATCCAAAAATTAAATTACTTTTTCTGTAAGCTCACTCAAGTGGCCACTCCGAAGGAAAATCATCAAAGAAAATTATAATGAATGGTCAGAGCTTAATCAAAATAAGGAAGTTAATGTATTTCAACGAAACTCTTAACTGAGTTATTTCTTTGCGTTAAAAATGTTCGATATCTTTTAGCAGATTTGCTAATATCATTTTGGATCATCTGTTTGTTTTGCCTGATCACATACTAGGTATAGTTTGAGTATATAATTATGTATACATAGGTAGTAATAATCCTGGACCTGGGTATGTCCTAAAACTGCACCCAGAACCACCGGAGGACGGGCAGCAGCGTCCTCATAGTTAACGGTGGTAACACTCTGCAATCCCCAAGCCGCCTGCCAAGCGTGGGGATTATGGTAACCCCTTCCTATTAAAAGAGAGGCCTTCGTCCAGTAGTGGACGTCTTCTGGCTGATGAGTGAGGTAGTAATAAAGGAAGAAAACTTTTACTGGATTGGAGTTCTAAATAAAAGTAGGTACCTTTTTGCTTAGGTAGAATCACCAGGGATCGTGGAAGTACTCCATGACGGAGGGGGCAAACAGAGAAACTTTCTTTACCAGGTATAACAATTGGAGGGGCCCCCGTTTGATTTTTCAGGGGGCGTTCGGCCCCCTCTGCCTGTGGGGACTTCCTCGGCCGCTGAGAAACACCAATGCAAAGCAATGCAAAGTTGAGTTTGTCATTTGCCAGAAGCAAGGAATAGGACTTTTTCTTCTTAATTTTTGACATCGTATTTTGTGCATTCTGCCAGTGTCAAACATAGTTATGCATTTTTTTAATTTTCGTTAGCAACTGGCTAAATATAAGTAAGAAAATCACAGCCAGTCACAGTGAAGTCTAAGTCATTCCATAGTAAAGTAGTGTAGACTTTACTCGAAGCTTTAGGTTTTTTGTAAAACAGCACTAACAGACATGTAAGCTTAACTAGCTTACCACTAAGCTTTGTTTAGTATGGGTCTAGATGGCACTGTGTGTAATGTCTCCCAATATTTATTTATTTATGTTTCATCATTTTATTATACTATACGGAAGTAGTATCAGCAGTTTATTTAAAAACTCCTTTGTAAACCTGTTACAAGCTTGCTTCCTTCGAGTAATTTTCCAGCTGATCGGTTCACCGATTTTTTCCTTCGTATCGCAACTCAAGTGTGCGCTTATTGCTCTGCCAAGAATTCTAATAAAAGTTACGTACATCTTAGTCAGTCTAAGAGGCTGTAGCGTTTGACAGTAGCTAAGTTTCGAACGGTGCACTTCCTTTCCCCATAATTTCCATAGGGTCCGGGTCTTATATACGTATCAAAATGTATGGAACAGCTGTTTTTTTTTGCGATTTCAATGTTGGCCCCATAGTAAAAGTTGTTTATTTTGATGTACAGAATATGCCCTTGAACGGATGCTAGCTGATTAGAACTAACCCTGTATACGCCTATGGGAGGCCGTTTGACTTGAAATCGTGAGGTCGCGGGTTCAAACCAATGAGCTCTTTGGAGTTTATGTACAGATTTTCTTAACACTTTTGTAAACGAAAACATCGTGAGGAAACCCGCATAAATCAACGGCGTTTATGAATCAGCCAACCCGGAACCGGGCCAGTGTGGTGGATGTGGCCCAATCGCTCTTCGCGTAGGCTAAGTCCAGCAGCGGATTATTATAAAGGCGATGATTATACCACAGAATAAATAATAGTACCAAGGTTGCAGTGATCTGGTTTCATTCCCTCTTATAATGAACACATGAAACCTATTCTTATGAATAAATAAAGAAATAAATAGGACTTCGTTCCTGAGTTAACAAGTTGGTAAGTAAGTACAAGTTGAGCTCTTACTGCTAGAATTTGGCATTATAGGCGTATAAGTAAATATAAAATGTCACTAAGTAGGTATGAAAAATGAAAAATGAAAATGAAAAATGAAAAATGTTTATTACATTAGAATACACGTTATAAACAACAATTGTGGAGGCCTTCTTTTGAGTATAGCAATACTTGTGACAGAAGACCTCACTCTTCCATAACCATTACAAATATTAGTGTATTTATCGTACATAAATGTAAGTATCATTAGGTATGAATTTATGTGACAATCAGCTTAAAAATGCAAAATTTATGAAACACAGAAAGTATAGTAAGTAATAAAAATTATGAAAATGAGAAAGAGGTAAATCCTCCAAGATGTAAGTAGATTACAATAAGCCGTTTTCTCTGATGGAGAATGCGCAGTTAGGTGAATTTGTGTGTATGTGTTTGCATAAGTGTGTGAGATGTGAATACGTGTATGTGTGTGTATATATACATATATATATATATATGCGGTGTGTGTGTGTGTATGTGTGTGTGTGTGTGTGTGTGTGTGTGTGTGTGTGTGTGTGTGTGTGTGTGTGCTTGTGTAATGAACGTGAAATTAACCTTTTTTGAATGTTATTAATACTCTGCTTAATAATCAATAACACTGGACAGGTAGACACAAATTCAAAATTACCCAAGTGAAGTTTATTGTAGTGGATTAAGTAAATTTTCAATTTCATCATAAGAAAGTGGTTTAAGCCAATCTGTTACGTTTTTTTTACAATCAAATATTGTTCTGTGGTATATTGGAACAGATTTACTTATTCTATTATATAGATAGGTACTTAGTGCAGTAAACTGATGTCTTGCAAATGATGTTTTTACGCTACATTTTGTTATGATAATATCTTTTCTTCTTTTTTTTAGGATTTGGGGGTTATAAACTAGAGTTTTGTGTAATTTAAGTATTGAGTTTAGAATAAATAATTTTCTAACGGTTAGAAGGTCACATAGTTGATACAGTTCGTATGTTGGAAAACGAAACGATTTACAAAGCATGGTTTTCAGTAAAGCACGTTGAGCTCTTTCCACCTCAAGAAACTTTGTTTTTGACGCTCCTCCCCATATCGGAATGCAATAGCTTATAACGGATTGAACTAAAGCAGTATATATTTGTTTAAGTAATATAAGAGAAGCTACATGTCGAAGAATTTTAAAAATCCAAATTAATTTCCTAATTCGATCGTTGAGGAGTTCAATTTGATTATGCCAAGAAAGCCTTTGATCCAAAACTATACCCAGGTATTTAGTTTTGTCAACCTTAACAATATCAGGACATCCACAGAGGCCACCGACGAAAGCGGTCGAGTTGCCACATTGATGAATTTTGACATTTAGGTCTGAACTGGGCTGTCCCTTGTTGTTAATAGAGAAACATATGTAATTCGTCTTTTGTGTATTAAGCGTAAGTAAGTTATTGTTCAACCAAAAGGCAACCTTGGACAATCCCTGTTCAGCTTCCTTACGAATTGTGTCCCAGTTATTGCCAGTAAATACCACTGCAGTGTCGTCAGCGTATGAGAAAATTTGAGCACCAGAGGTATACAATGCAAATTACCCATATAATGTATTTCTTTGATTATATAGAGAGAGAGCTAGATCCTCCAAGAATGTATTTATTTATTTAGTTATTTGTATATTTATTTATGTATTTATGACACACAAAACAGATGACAATCGATTTCTTACTAAATAAATGGAAAAAAAGAACTGAACTGGATTGGAACCCAAAATAAAATAAATATTGGGGGGACATTTATTACACACAGCGCCATCTAGCCCCATACTAAGCAAAGCTTGTATTATGGAAACCAGATATCTGATAGAATACTTATATACATATTTTTTTGTAAATACATACTAATAATACATACTACACCCAAACACAGAACAAACATCGATGTATGTCACAAACATTTTTGTCCTGGGTGGGGATCGAACCCACGCCCTACAGCTCTGAAGGCAGACATGCTACCAACTGAGCTATCAGGCTGTCAAAGTATGTGTACACAGAATAATAAAATAATATGACGCACGCCATCAGAGTGCTCATGCGCAAAGCAATAAGCTTGCAGCTAGGCACCCCCAATAGGGCAAAAAAAAAAGTTTTGTAATGTACAGACAGTAAAGTTAGTGTACTGTATTACATTATCAGCCGGAAGACGTCCACTGCTGGACGAAGGCCTCCTCGTATTAGGAAGGGGTTGCCATAATCTCCACGCTTGGCAGGCGGCTTGGGGATCACAGAATGCTTACGACCGTTAACCGACCGGACGCTGCTACCCGTCCTCCGGTGGTTCTAGATGCAGTTTTAGGACATACCCAGGTCCAATCCAGTGTACTGTATTATACTACCCTTAAGTAGCTCTTCAGTTTAGGCTGACGCCGAAGGTCTCGCTGAATAGTACTCGATTTAAATACGGCGTAACGTGAACCGGGTACGAATAATGTTTACTTAGTCAAGGGCCTGTATCCACGTAATGAGTAGCTCCAAAGGGTCAAGGAGGTTAAACTGTGAAGCTAAGTAAATTCGTATAGGCTAGGAGGCCAGTCTTATTCTCCGTCTTAAGGAGGAATCTGGTGAGCGATTTTCCATACAAACGTATTCCCCTAGTTTCTTCCTGTGTAATGCCACTAGAGCAATATTTTTTTATACTATCAATTGATGAGACGAGTAAGACGTTCGCCTGGTGGTAAGCGTCACGTCTGCCACTTACAGTATCAGTGCCAGAATTGTGAACTTGCGAACACAATCCTGCGCCGCACTTCACTGCAGTCGTCACCCTGAGATATTAGATGTTAAATCTCTTTATACACAGTAATTTCTCTGGTAACATTGCCCTCCAAACCGGAACACAGTAATGCTTGCACACTACTGCTTGGCAGTTGAATAACTGGCAAAGATGTGGTACTTCCCCAGGCGGACTCTGCAGTAGAGTCCTACCACTACAAGCCTCCCCCTTTACAGAGAGGGGTTGCCATAATTCCTAAGCTTGGCAGGCGGCTTAGGGATCGCAGAATGCTCAACACCGTTAACCGAGAGGACGCTGCTGCCCGTCCTCCGGTGGTACCGGATGCAGTTTTAGGACATACCCAGGTCCCATCATAAGCATGCACCTTGAATCAGAAGTTTGATAAATAACCGTCACATTGATGACCATGATGGTCTGATGGACGTCCAAAAGGGAAAACACCTGGATAAGATTGCCGCTGCACAAAGAAAATAAGGAGAAGTAAGTGGCTAATGCCCACAGTGGTATTAGCCACTTTAAATTCACACCGATAATGATTTTAACGGGCAATGGAGAGAGCTATGCTCGGAGTTACTTTGCGCGATAGAAACCGGAACGAGGATATTTGCCAAAGAACCAAAGTTACCGACATAGCTCGCAAGGTTTGCAAGTTGAAGTGGCAATGGGCAGGACACACCGCTCGAAGAACTGAAAACCGATGCGAAAGAAAGGTTCTTGATTGGCGACCGCGAACCGGAAGACGCAGCGTAGGAAGGCCTCCCACTAGGTGAACCGACGACATTGTAAAAGTCACGGGCAACCGGTGGATGCAAATGGCAGGTTGTCGTACAGTGTCGCGGTCTAAGGGGGAGGCCTTCGTTCAGCAGTGGACGTCTCCGGGCTGATAATGGTGATGATTATGATGAATGATTTTGAATAAACTAGATAATGTTGGTGATGATAACGATGAGGATAGTGCACACTAAGCTACTGTTAACTAAGTAGATAAACTCTCGCGGTTTTACCCCTAAATTAATTTTAATCAGCTCACCGATAATTCCTAGAACTATGTACCTCACTAATGTAAAGAGTTTAAATATTAAATGAACGGGTTTTAAAAGCCGATGAAGTTTAATATTGATCAGGCTTCGGTTGGCGTACTGAATGTGTATTCAAAATACCAGATTGTTTATAAATACACAGAATGTCAGATTGAAATAATGTTTATGATGTGAATTATACTGTTTTGGGCGGAATATTTTCAGAGTTTGTATTATCACATGGTATATAATTTAAATATTTGATTGCAGGGGCGACATTACATAAAATAAAATAGGCATTTTGTTTTATGTGTTATAACTATTTTACTATGAAAACTGAAATAGTTTTGATACATTTTTGTTTAATTTATAAGCAGTGCGAAGCGGGACGCGGCTGCTTGCGGGTGATATTCGTTTGCACTCCTTAAAAGAGGTCACGTGATTTGACCGATATTAGGTATAGTTTATTGTCATAATTTAGCATGGTCCATTTATGAATGTGGACATTAGTATGTCCTAAAACTGCAAGCAGGCCCAACGGAGAACGGGCAGCAGCGTCCTCTTGGTTAGCGATGGTACTGGTAAGCATTCTGCGATCTGCAAGCCGCCTGCCAAGCGTGGGGATTATGGTAACACCCCTCTATTAAGGGGGAGGCCTTTGTCCAGCAGTGGACGTCTTATGGCTGACGACGAGTCCATATGAATGAAACAAAAATGTTATTATAAGTAAATATACTTAATACAAAAAATAATTTAACTATCTACGTGCAACCATTCAAACTGCTTGGTAAAAACAGATTTAAATATAGACAACTCAATGATCAAAAGATCTTTTTAACTAATATGGTACATCACAGTAGGTCCTATTCAGTAAAAGTTAATAAAATACATAGTCTGATTCAAAAAAATAACAAAGGAGAACAGTTGAAAAAAATGTTAATAACAAACTAAGCTGAAAAGTGGTATATATGTGAATTATTTTCTTTTACATAGATTCATGTGAAATTAATTTATGGGGAGAAGACAGGCGACTCCCGCTCCGGCTCGTACCTTGTGCAAACGTTAGCCATTACCATTCAACGTCGTAATGCAGTCAGCGTTATGGGCACCTTTGCACCAGGTACAGTTAGGGGTGGGTTATTTTCGTAGTAAGTAAGATATATTTTTTTATTATTGTTTGACATATAATAATAATAATAATTATGTAATTTCTATTTGTGACTTTGATAACTATATTTAATTATTTATGGTGTGTGAATACGTATATAGGTATGTGGGTAATGTAGGTAAATTCCTAACTAGTTACTCTCACGATTAAAATAAAAACTGATATTGATAGTATGATATAATTTGGAACTTTTGAATTTAAACATCGGACAGAAATATAACACAAGACGTAACAAACAATTAGGCAATAATCAAGTAAGATAGACGTGAGCGCGCGATAACAAAATGAACGAGCTCGTAGGTGTGCAAACCGTCCGGGAGTGTCGCGGTGCGCGGCGGTCCGCAGCGCGCCCGATAGCCGGTCACAGCGCCCGTATAGTTAGTGCGCGCCTCTGCAAAACCAGATTTGCGAGGCAAAGTGCGTGCCATAAGCGACAGCGTTTAAATATATTATTCATATTAAGTTAGCTGGTTTTGCAGAGGTGGCGTGTGATAGTACGCCACATATTCCCCCCGACCAGACCGTGACTACGGTCGATAGAAATCAGGGAATCTGACTCTTCTACCGCTCCGCGTTGTTCTTTCAACTGGTAGTGGTGTTGTAGCTGGTAGTGGTGTTGTAGCTGGTAGTGGTGTTGTAGTTGGTTGTGGTATTTGCGCCGGGACAGTTTCTTTTCTAGGTGTAGTTATTGCAGGTTGGCTTTCTCTCATCATGTAAGCTGGCTTGAGCCTATCAACAGTGACGTTGGCCTTCTTGCCTTTAACGTCGATGGTGAAGAATTTAGGCTGCCTGTCGATGACTAAGTAGGGGCCGGAGTAAGGCGGTACGAGCGCGCCGCGTACATAGTCCTGACGCAGGAAAACATGAGATGAGTGTTGAAGGTCGCGTGGTAGGTAAAATGGTGAATAAGTGTGCCAACTCGTGGGCTTAGGTGTCAACTTCTGCATGTGCTTCCGGAGTCGTGTAGCGTACTGCGTGATGTCATCTGAGCTGAAGTCGTCTCCCGGTGATAGGAACTGACCAGGTAAGCATAGCGGCTCACCATAGACCAATTCTGCAGCTGAAGTCTTCAAGTCTTCTTTCCATGAACTGCGCATACCCAGAAGCACTAAGGGAAGAGCTTCAGTCCACTGTGAAGTAGTGTGGCACATGATGGCTGCCTTGAGCTGACGATGGAGACGCTCGATGATACCATTTGCCGCAGGGTGATACGCTGTAGTGCAAAAATGACGTGCGCCAACTAGCGAAGTAAGCGTCTTGAAGAGCTGGCTCGTAAATTGGGTGCCGCGATCAGTGGTGATGCGAGCTGGGCATCCAAATCTGGCAATCCAACCAGACACAAGAGACGCAGCGCAAGTCTCCGCCGTGATGTCTTTCAGGGGAATCGCCTCAGGCCATCGAGTATATCTGTCGATGACGGTGAGGCAATATCTGTAATCAGAAGAAAGAGGTAATGGCCCTACTATGTCCAGGTGTATATGAGAGAACCTGGCGGTAGGAGTAAGGAAGGGGGAAAGGGGGGACTTAGTATGCCGAGAAATTTTTGATTTCTGGCACTCAATACATTGTCTAGACCACTCTCTACAATCCTTACGAAGCCCTGGCCATACAAATCTCTCTGTAACCAGTCGCACTGTAGCTGTAGCTCCGGGGTGATGTAATTGGTGAACCACATCGTAAACTTGTCGGCGTAGCTGTGGAGTGATGAAGGGACGTGGCGATGCAAGTGAAGTATCACAGTAGATTAAAACATTACTATCAATTGTTTGAATTTTTTTGAGTTTCAGGCTGGAGCCACGAAGAACCAAGTCTTGCAGTTCTGGATCCGAGTCCTGAAATCCTGCAAGAGCTTGGTAGTCGATTGCTGTAGTGATCTCCTCCACACGAGACAAGGCGTCGGCGACAATGTTCTTATTTCCGGGTAGATATCTTAAGTCAGTGGTGAATTGAGAAATGTAATCCAAATGTCTATATTGTCTGGGAGAACATTTTTCTTTAGTCATTGAAAAAGCGTAAGTTAGGGGCTTGTGATCGGTGTATACAGTAAATGTTCTAGCTTCAACCATATGCCGAAAATATTTGATGGCCTCGTACACGGCAAGCAGCTCTCTATCATAGGGGCTGTATTTAGACTGCGCACCAGAGAGCTTGTGCGAATAGAACGCTAATGGTTGCCAGTCTAAACCTTTGCGCTGTTGAAGGACAGCACCAATTGCCGTATCAGATGCGTCGCTGACGATTGCCAAATCTGCAGAGGAATCCGGATGAGCAAGCAAGGTAGCCTGCGACAATGAAGCTTTGCAGTCTTCGAAGGCGCGCAGGACTTCTGGACTCATTTCTACAGGGTGAGTACCTTTGACTTTAGGTCCGGAGAGGATGGCGTTCAATGGTGCTTGTAGTTGAGCTGCGTTGGAGATGAAGCGACGATAAAAATTAATCATCCCGAGGAAGCGACGAAGCTCTTTAACGTTCTTAGGAACAGTGTAGTTCTGTATTGCCTGAACTTTAGTATCCAGTGGTCGTGTACCTGTAGCTGAAACACGATATCCTAAGAAATCCACTTCGGACTTGCCTAGAACACACTTCGAAGTGTTAATCAGTACTCCATACTGCTTTAGTCGATTGAACAGCTGGCGCAGGTGACTCTTGTGCTCTTCTACAGAAGAAGAGAAGATTAAAATGTCGTCAATATAGCCGTAGCAGAAGTCAAGACCTAGAAGAACTTCATCTATGAACCTTTGGAACGTCTGAGCAGCATTCCGTAATCCAAAGGTCATGTACTCAAATTCGAACAATCCAAAGGGAGTCGTTAGAGCAGTCTTGGGTACGTCCTCTGGATTAACGCGGATTTGATTATAGGCCTTGATAAGGTCGACTGTAGAGAAGATGGAACATCCTGAGAGCTGGTGGGAGAAATCCTGGATGTGACGGATTGGATACCTATCAGGAATTGTCCGGGCGTTGAGTGAACGATAGTCACCACAGGGTCTCCATCCGTCGTCCTTCTTCCTGACGAGGTGAAGTGCAGACGACCAGGGACTTTCAGATCTCCTAGCCACACCATTTGCTAACATAGACTCAAACTCTTTCTTAGCTACTTGCAAGCGAACCGGGTCGAGACGTCGAGGTTTGCTGGAAACGGGAGGGCCTGGAGATATCCTGATGTGGTGGAGCGTAGAGTGCTTTGGAGTCGATGGTACTCCAGCCGGCCTTGTGATCTCAGGAAACTCACGTAAGACTCTGTGAAAGTCCGACTCACCTGTAACAACTTTAACGGATCCGATGTCGTCAGGTGAGCTGGTGGAGATAGCTTTGACCGAAAGTGATGTTACTCCATCCACGAGGCGATGATGTTTGCAGTCTACTAGCAGGCCATAAAAGCTAAGAAAGTCGATGCCTATGATAGGTCTTGAAACATCAGCGATTGTGAAGCTCCAAGTGAAAGCTCGTCGAAGTCCTAAGTCCAACTGCAACTGAGTGAGACCGTAAGTATGTATAATTGAGTTATTTGCAGCGGTGAGGTCATACTTCGACTTAGAACAGGGCGTCCTGACAGCTGATCGCGGGAAAACACACAGTTCGGAACCAGTGTCTACAAGGAACTGCATTTTCGTGACACGATCTGTGACAAATAGACGGCCTGGTGATGAAGGGCAGTCGTTGGCCGCTACTTGCGACCGCCCTGGAAGTTTTCCGAGCTGTAAGTGCAGGGCTGTCTGCATTTCTGCGCTTTGTCTCCGTAGGTGAAGTGATAGAAGCAATGCGGGTGGTTCTGTGGTGGCTGACGAGGGCGGGAACGTGAGCGAGAACGAACACGTGACCGGTTCTGCGCGCGTGGTTGGCCTCCACTAGCTACCTGCTCGGCCAACTTTGCGACCTGGCGGGTCAATTCACACACTTGCTTGGCTAGGTCATCGTAAGGCTGTGTCGAAGTACTTGCCACTTGAGGATGTGCATAAGGTGGGGCGATATCATGAACTTTGTCTGCCAAATCAGCTAATTTCTCAAGTGGAAGATCTGACTGTGATGCGATTACCGTTTGGATTGATGGAGGCAGACGGCTTGACCAAACAGTGGCTAAAAACTCCTTAGGTACTGCTGGACCAGCGAGGCCTTGAAGGTGACGCAAGAATGTGGAAGGCTTTCTATCTCCGAGTTCCTCATGCATAAGAAGTTGCTTTACTTTCTTCTCCTGAGATGCAGAAAGTCGCTTAATTAGCTCAGTTTTGAGCTTCTGGTACTTATCTGTAGCAGGTGGGTTAGTTATGACGTCCTTAACCTCGGCTGCGTACTGGTGGTCAAGTTGAGCTACGAGGTAACAGAATTTTGTCTCATCCGTAGTTATCTTAGACAAAATAAACTGGCTTTCTACCTGGGCAAACCAAAGAGCTGGCTCCTCGGGCCAGAATGGTGGGACTCGCACGGCTACTCTAAGCACCTCCGGAAGATCATCTGCTCTGCCCCCAGTAGCCATCGTTAAAAATAAATATTAGCTTACCTCTCGTAACTTGGACCATACACCAATTCGAACCAACTCGCAGTTTTTATAAAACTCGACTCCTGTGTTATTGATGCACTCCGGAATACCTTGTATCGCCGTAGTAGTGGTCCTGGTTATTCAATGGCTTGTTCTTCCAAAAGCACTTACTGACAATCCAGAAGGTTGATGTGGGTAATGTAGGTAAATTCCTAACTAGTTACTCTCACGATTAAAATAAAAACTGATATTGATAGTATGATATAATTTGGAACTTTTGAATTTAAACATCGGACAGATATATAACACAAGACGTAACAAACAATTAGGCAATAATCAAGTAAGATAGACGTGAGCGCGCGATAACAAAATGAACGAGCTCGTAGGTGTGCAAACCGTCCGGGAGTGTCGCGGCGCGCGGCGGTCCGCAGCGCGTCCGCTAGCCGGTCACAGCGCCCGTATAGTTAGTGCGCGCCTCTGCAAAACCAGATTTGCGAGGCAAAGTGCGTGCCATAAGCGACAGCGTTTAAATATATTATTCATATTAAGTTAGCTGGTTTTGCAGAGGTGGCGTGTGATAGTACGCCACAGGTAGGTACCTACTACAGGAAAATCGACAGGATTTTCTGCTATTGAGTTGGTTACACAAAAGCGATACTTTTCGCCTTGCAAAGTTTGTTCCCCTCCCGCTAGTCCCAAGGGCAGCTTCCACTGAAACTTATTGAGTTTAACTTATTTGATAAGATTTCCCCTAGAGCGATGCTGAATAGAAATATGTTTATTACATACAATTCGATTTGCTAGTGTTTTCTTACGGCGGCATATCTAAGACAAAAATGTTACTAGGCATTTCATAGTTTTATCAGAGATATTTTGGGTCGTCCCCAATGGGGATCCACATTGCGACTTGTTTCCGCTAGGTGGCGCATCGTCGATGCGGCCACAGTATACTGTCAATCTCATACATTTTGTTGTTTTTTTTTTCTACAATTTATTGGTTTTACTCTCAGAGTCGGATTCCAGGAGTCAGATTTTTCTGCATTATACTGGATTGAACAGCAAACCTGTGCCTTCCCTAGAATCTAACCTACAAATCTTTTTTCAGGCCGTCAACAGCTGCATAGATTCTTAAAACAAGGCACAGTACCCAGTATTTTTCCTTGGACTACATTACCGACAACACCCTCATTAAGAGCGGATAGATAAAAAGCAACGATTAACAAGAACACTTAAAAGTAAGTAAGTTCGTTTAGGCTGAGTGGCTAGCCCTAGTGTCAGAGTTTATGTGCCGCCCGAAGGCTCTGACACTGCTGACGGTTGTTGTTATAGAAACTAAAACAAACAACCGGGACGTGTCATCCGACCCACGGTAGCGCTCTGTAATAAATGCCATCGGTCACCCATCCGAAGACTGACCGGACCGTCCTTTGCTTAGCATTGGTGATCGTTTAGAATCACCTAGACAAGCTACGCCACGAGCGCTGCGCTACTATTTTTTTTTACAAGATTACTTGATTTTGCCACACCCGGACCGCCGCTGGCGACATCTGCGAAAAGTTTTGCCTGTGGAACCTCATTACTTTCCTCGGAGGATTTAGCTCTTACTTTCAGTTCAAGTGTTTCTATTTGAAAAAAACATATATCGGTGGACATTTTTCACACAGCGCCATCTAGCCCCAAACTAAGCAAAGCTTGTAATATGGAAACTAGATACCTGATAGCATACTTATTATACTTTCTTTTTTGTAATTACATACTACACCCAGACACGGAACAAACATCTATGTTCGTCGCACAAATGTTTGCCCTGGGTGGGGATCGAACCCACGCCCTACAGCTCTGAAGGCAGACATGCTACTAACTGAGCTATAAGGCAGTCCAAGCATAAAAGCAAGAAGAATAGTGAAACTAATAGCATTAAAAAAATACGTTTGAAACCGGTGCATAATTTTTAATATAATTTTGGAATTCTAAATTTGTTCAACGAACAAATGATTTTTGTTTGAAAAATCATTTGTTGTGGTGGATTTCTTGGTATAGGTAACTGCATTTTTTTTTGTGAACTGAAATGTATCCTTTGTGTTAACCAAATACTATAAATCCTGTTGACTGATCGTCCAACTTCCCCTCAGACGAAAATTTGTAGTTTAAAAACCACTACTAGCCACTGCGAGTACGTCAGAATCTCATTGTATTTCATAACTCAGATTGCGTTATCGCAGTGATTGGCCAATCGCAAGCATAGAACGTTACCTGGCCCCCTGCCCGCAACGGTGAGTCGTGTTTGTAGGAGAAATTATATTCACGAGCCATCAACAGGCTATATGATCTGTGGTGTTAACCGAAATCACGTCATTATCTTAACAGCGAAACTTTTCCCGAATTTATGATCAAACAAAGTTATAAAGAACATTACAGAGAGAGCATTATTTTGTCAAAATTTAGTTTCGAGTCACTAATTAACAAAAATTCAACATTGCATTAAATTAGCCTTCACAAGGAGCTTACGATGTAAACTAGTCAGACGTTGGCTTAGGTCTTCATACTGCCTACATTTGCCTTTGAGAGAGCAAAATTATCGTTTGGCGGAAACCTCTGAAAGTACTTTGAAGTACTGAGGATAGTTTCCAGATAGAGTGATATCATTTATTCAAGCTTTGGCCTGATGTCATGTCATTTTGTTCATTTGTCAAAATGCACAAATGAATACAGGTTACTCGTAAAGTACAAGTTAAAAATATATCCTTCACCTTTTTGTAGGCTTACTCTTGAATTAATTTTGTGGATAAGAATATTCCAAGTGCTCAATCGACAGTAGCAAAAGCACTTGGAATATTTTGATTATAAATGTTACTTGGTATAAGAAAAACAATAGTAATAGATATTTTTATCACACCACCTGCTCGACAATGTCAAATTACTTATCATGCAACCTCAACGTAAAATAAAGCATTATCTCTTATGGAATATAAAGTTGTATGAAACTCCCTAAGGAATAAAGTGATTTGAATTTGGAACGTCATATTCGTGTGGAAACTCGTGGATAACTCTGAGTAAAAAAATGCCCATATAGCATTGTAAAGAGGTTTGTTCAAAAATCGAACTGGCCACCATAAGCAGAACTCAAAAAACAGGTGCGTTTACAAAGAATGTGAAACAAAAGACGGTGTGTGGTCCTGTGATTGTCAGTGAATTTGGAGACTTTTTCTTGTCTCGCAGAAGGTGTGAAAAGTAGAGTATGCTCCTCTGGAATAAAGCCTGTCTTCGTCTTGGGCAGCTTGAACACCTCGCTTCATTCAGGACTGTATATAAATAACTTAACTCTAGACTCCCTCGTTACGCTCAGGGTTCAATATGCCGCCTGCGACGTAAGACACTACTTTATTCCCTTAGTGCATAATCTACTATTGTTAACAACAAATAGCTGAAGACACGGATATAATAATAAAAGTCATAACTATCTAATCATAACAATTATGATAAAACACAGCTCCACATTGATTCAGTTAGACTTATCTTCAAACTTAGTTTCATTTTGTAATATCTGTATTGCTTACTTTCAAGCTAAGAGAAATTTAAACTTAAACAGCACTCCGATTTTTCGTATGTACTTAAATTTAAAAACTTTGTGATTCATTCCATAAGGGCCATAGCACACGACGCGTTCCGGCATCGGCGCAATAACGAATGTTACGTCCACGTTTACTCCACGGCGTTTTTCCAACGGTACCTAGGCCAGCCGACGAGTCTGCCATTGTAACAAAAACCTATGTTTGACTGTTGACTGTCAACATAGGTTTGACCAAAATTTATCTGATAATATGTGACGTCCGATGGTGCGGTCGAGGATTGCCAGATGATGCGCAGCGGCAGGTTCAACGCTACAAACAAAAGCACTACGTTGCGTTGCGACACCGAACCGAACTAATGATTTGACATTGCCTTAAAACCAATCGGAAATATAAAATATTAGTTGGAAAAACTAATATTTTAGAAGCCTTTTAAAGTTGAGCCGAGTTGAGATATCGTTATTTTATTTATAGAGGCACCTAGCAGTTTCATGTCTGTATTTTGTTGCAATAAAACGAAACTCGTCAAAACGGAATTCAGTAACAATTTTATTTGAATTCGGTAGCATAGTTTTATTTTTAGAGCTTTGAAATAAATACCTAAAGAGTATTTAGTGTGTCCATTTATCATTTCAAATAAGCCAATAACAACATCGATAAGGCAGTGAGGAACTAGACTTCGCTCTTCGGCGCAATCTACAATTTTTCGTAAGTAAACATAAAGCTTGATAATATTGTTGACAGTGTTTTAGGAGGTTTTTACACGAGAATAGATTTAAAAACACTAGATGTGACATAAATATTTACCGCATTTTCAGTAAACATGTGCTGTTTTTCTTATAATTGTTAAATTGTTGTTGTTGTATTGTTGTTATGATTTTGTATAACTATAAAACAATTGAAGCGCACTTACGAACGTAACAAGTACACAAAAAAAAATTATGGGACCACCTTAAGACGGGCTTATTTAGGAACTTCGCGAGTTTTTGCAACTTTTGATACATAAGTTCGCATACTTCTAATTTGAAAAAAAATACGGAGTTAGTGTAATATCATAGATGAACATATTATTTAGACAATTGTGAATTTAGAAACATGATTGGTAACAACTCGCTCGATAGAAAAAAATACCGAAGCAGTGTCTATTTTTAAACCATTTTCAGTTTTTATGTCCTAATTACAGCACATAGTCACATTAAAAAAAATGTATTATAAGTTAATAGTATTTTGGAGAGCATGCTGTGATTCAAAAGTTATTAATTTCTATACTTTTCAAGTAATCTGAGAAAATCTTCAAAAATCGAAGTTTGACACGCACGAATCTGCGTAACCGCCATATTTTTGCTCCGCTAAATGTGACCCTAACTGATACAGCTTTAGACTAATTATTGAACTCATTAAAAAATGTGCTTGAAACGTGGAATACCCGGCCTTAAGACATATTAAACAAAAAAAATATGATTTTTCAAACCGGTCCACAATTGACGGATAAATCGGCAAAAAAAACACATTTGTGGTTCATTCTGAACTCGGCCTTACTTCACCATCTTCCTTCCTAGAGACTACCGTTTGTAAAGTTATGTAAAGAGAAAACTGATATTATTTAATTAATTATTAAGATCCTTGGAGGAGTTAGCTTTCTATAAAAATATGTCTAAGCCACGGCAAGGGACCGGCAACGCTGGCAAACGTTTCTTGAGGTGCAGATCCTCATAGAGCAACGTTAACCGGTGGTCCACGTGCTTGCTTGTAACTCTATTGTATAAAAATATCCAATATAATTTAGTTATTTTTTTACTAAATATTCAGGATTTTGAAATGAAATATATGGCAGGGGCTAGATCATAGTTAAAAAAAAACTGTAACAAACTGGCCCCAATTCATGTGCATGTCACAGGCAAAACTTTTCGCAGATGGCGCCAGCGGCAGTCCGTTTGTGGCCCAATCAAGTTTTCTTGTTAATCGTTGCCTATAATCTATCTGCTCTTGATGCGGGCGTTGTAGATAATCTAGTCCAAGGAAAAATACTGGGTACTATGCCTTGTTTTAAGAATCTATGCAGTTGTTAACGGCCTCAAAATACATTTGTAGGTTAGATAGTTGCTTACATTTTGTGTTGAACAGAGCATTAATTAGCAAGGCAAAGGATTGTTGTACAAACCAGTTTGTGCAGATTCACCTTGGTAATCCGAGTATGAAAAATGTTGGCTGCAAAAACAAAATAAAAAACACCATAATGTATCAGGTTGACAGTTGACTATAGCCACATCGACGATGCGCCACCTAGCGAAAAAATTCCATAATTATGATGCCAGTTGTAACTAACCGTCTCAGGTCTCCTTACTTCCTTCTTTTTGGTCTTTGTTGAAACTTTTTCATATTAAAATGTAATGTTTGCCTCATCTAGTCTTTATAATGTTTCCTGAAACTTCATATCCCCCATGTTTCCCGACACGTGGATACTGTTACCGAGAGGGTAAATAAGTTTAGGTTGTCGGCCCTGCATTTTACTTTAATTAGGTTTAACATGGCACACACTTAACTCTCTCCCCTTGCCGGCCTAGAAACAAGAAGAATAACTAATAGAGAGTCCGGGGTTTTCTTTGACTCAGGTTTTTTTTGTAAAGGGCGTTATTTTTAGGGTTCCTTATCCGAAAATTGGGCAACGGGAATCTAATAATAAGCATATGTCGCCTGTTTGTCTTATACAGAAAAAAGCTACTAGCTGCCCTCTAATTCCAGATTCGAATAGAGAACACAATTATTAATCCTGACAACAGTTACATAAATTAATAGATTTTGTATTAATAAACCCAAGCCGCCTGCCAAGCGTGGGGATTATGGCAACACCTCCCTTTAAGGGAGAGGCCTTCATCCAGCAGTTGACGTCTGCCAGCTGTTGATGTATGATGATGATTTATGATTGATGATGTATTAATAAACCATTTTTTTGGGTGGCATATTAAAATTATGACATTCTAATTATATACTTATTGTATTGTATTTAATACAATAAGGTTTACTAAGGTTTATTTATTGGGTATATTAAAAAAATTAGTTAGAAATATTTAGGTAAGTGCTTATTCTCTTCAAGGAAAAGGTATTCTCCTTAAAAACATCCTATTTTTGAGAACTTTTACTCAGAGACAGATTAAATTGTCATATCAGAGTTATTTCCGAAACGATCTACAAATGCTCGCTAATTTACCTTCACAGCAACATAACTTACTAATTCTCTAAAGTAGTGTTAAATTAGATAGGTGGTCGGTTTAACGGACTACTAAGCAAATTACCTTAGTAAGTAATTAAATCTCCTTAGATCGCTGTAAAGTTTAATGCAAGCTTTACTCACTTCTCAAAGTTTCAATAAGATAGCAAGCCAATAGAACAGATTATAACTAACCTAAGGGTTTGTTCCACGGAACATTATAGTATCTAGAAAGGCCTCTTAAAAGTATTTTAGTGCTCGTATTTGACGATTACGTCCATTTATTAGCTTCCCAATTCTGCATTTTGTTTTCTTTGTTATTGGCATCGCACGTTGTGCAATCTGCCAGAGTAGTTAAGTATATGAATGTTCATGTATATGTAGTATTATAAAGTCAAATATGCCATGAAATCACAATTAGTCACACGAAATTAGTCAAAGTACAAACCTAGTAAAGTTGTGGCGAAAGCTGTTAACTGTGTTTCACATACAATGGCACTTTGACAGATCCATAATATACGAAACCTTGTCAAGTCCAAGTCATGCCCTAAAATTGCCTAAACACCTAGCAGCGCTGGGTGTTAAAACTCGCAAACGTTTCGTAATAAGTTTTCACCACACATTTTTTTGAAATTTCGCAGTTAGCGTACTGAACGAAAGTAGAACATTCTTTTACGGTTCCGAACCGAAAGAGAATCCAATTGTCCCTATTATTAAGCCGCCTACCGTGTCTGTCTGTCTATCTGTCTTTCCGGTCTGTACTGACCTATAATCTCGTGAATCGTAATAGACAGTCGGTTGAAATGTTCACTGAACATTCGTTACTATTGCGGATTACCTAGTACTTGTGGTAGTGGGGCCCTCGTTGTCCGAGTCGCAAGAACGAGTCAGACTTGACGGCTTTTTATCTTTATCTCAAGTAAAGAGAATTCAATGCTACAAAAAAAAAAAAAAAGTTGGTACTTATGCTTAATTTGTGTTTTGGCATAAACTTATGATACTTATGACGTACAGATAAGACAAAATATAATTGCACATTTAAGATAGTTTAGAATAGATTCTCATAAATTAGTCATTTACTTTCTTGCTAAGGAGATTACCAAAAAAACAATCGAATAGGACTGTTCCATTAAACTTTTGAAGTTCCGTGGTTCAACCCTTCTAATACTAATTGGTACCAGTGGTGACAAACCCGCGACATCCATAACAAAATGTTGTCCAGACCCTAGCAGCAAATCTTCGACACGACCCAATCAATGATTTTTCTTTCAAATAAGTATTACTTATTTGTGTGTTTGTATATCATTCAATCACTACAAAACCGATCACAAATTACGTGTTTTTTGCTTAGAACCCAGAAATGTCATATGAAATGTCATGGTTGCACAGTTTTTCATGAATGCCAATTTTTATTTTATTTTATTAAGGTATAAAATTTACCACAGAGGTTTAATGTCTCCCATTAAATTTAATATACAATCTTGGAGGATATAGCTCTCTCTCTCTTTCTCACTCGCTCTCTCCCCCCCCCCCCCTCTCTCTCTCTCTCTCTTTCTCTCTCGCTCTCCCACTCTCTCTCTTTTTCTCTCTCTCTACTTAATCAAAGGTTTTCTTTCACTCCTAATAAGTTTACGTAATTACTTGTTTGTGTAATATCAGATCATGCTTTATGTCATGACTTTTTGCGGAAACGTTACGTAAAAGTTTAAGTTAAGTAGCCGAGTAGCACGTTAATAATTGTGTAATCTCAGTAAGTGACCAATTGCATTTAATTCTTTTGAGATTAACAAATATTTTGGAACCGTAAGTAGTAGAGTTAGACAACCTTACTAATATCATTTTAGGCACCTCATAACGCAAAGTTTAATGAAGCATTTGAATTGTTCCAGTTACTTAGTCAAACTACTGGCACTGGCGTCATTTGAATAGAAGATGGGGAAAGTTAGAAGATGGAGTTCTGATACGCGTTCAATGCAGATTGAGGCTAATTATATTCTACTCGTCCATTTATCAAGAAACTAGTGCTGTCCAATAGAGAAAATCAAATATTAAGAAATAGCAAAAGTTTCATAGAAAAAAGAGCAATAATGTTTGATAAAATGTATGAATGCAAATCATTTTCGATCTTTCGCTATAATAGTACATTATGATACAAGTGTGCTATGTTGGTCATTACACTCGAAGCAGTATTATTCGCGCGAGCCGTAGGCAAGCGCAATAAGGGAGCCTAGAGTGTAATTACCAATAGCACACGCGTTCCATACGACGATTTTCATCACACTTGCGAGTAAAACATACTCTTTTTGATTATAATCAACCACACAGCAAGAAGTTCAAGAAATATTTGCGGAAAATGAAGCGCAAACCATCGATGCGCGCGCAGGTCACATTTTCTTAAGCCGCATAAAAACTCTTTATTAGTATTGTAAAAATAAACTGGTTTGAGGATGAGAGGGGTAAAAAAAGTGGTGAATTTTGGGAGCGTGCCGAATTTCTTCCGTATGCGGACGAAGTCGCGGGCGACCTCTATAGTATGTGACTATGATGAGGTAGGTACTTGAAACATTATAACTATCATATCGATTATTTGATTTTAATCTCCCGTTCAGCTGATTTCCGGGTTCATTTACTCTATCATGATTACCCAGAGAGGATGAAATACTAAAAATGAGCTCGTTAAATATCGCTTTTCGGTAACATTTATATTCCATTGATTTATTCTCGACAAACGCTGGCCCGAATCATGTTTGTTCTGAGGTTACAGATAATTATTGTTGTAATTTCATGCGTGTATACCCAACTTAATACAGATACATATGTGAGTAAAGTTACATAACTATTCTTAAATTTTACCTGCTATTGGGTCAAGAAACCTGACCCGGGTATGTCCTAAAACTGCATCCAGAACCCAAGCCGCCTGCCAAGCGTGGGGATTATGGCAACCCCTCCCTTTTTAGGAGGAGGCCTTCGTCCAACAGTGGACATCTTTGGCTGATGATGTTGATCAATAAAAGGAAGGAAGAACAGTTAGAAAGGGGAGGGTCATGAGCGGCGACCACAAAACGGAAGACGCAGCATAGGTAGGCCTCCCATCAGGTGGGCCGACGACATTGTGAGAGTCGCGGGCAACCGGTGGATGCAAATGGCAGGTTGTCGTGCAGTGTGGCAAGGGAGAGGCGTTTGTTCAGCAGTGAACGTATCACACTCGTAGTATAAACTAGAGATCGTCTGGGACTTCGTCCGCGTACGAAAGAAATTCGGCCGGCTCCCAAAATTCTCCACTTTAAATCATTCCGAGCAAATTCTACCAACTCTACCACCTTTGAATGAACTACCCGAATATCAATTTTAATCACTATAACTTAAAAAACAAAGAACTTTCCATACATGATTCTACCCCTCCCCTTTCCCCCACTTAAATAGACCCAAAAGTCAAAAAAAAATACTGATTTTTTTATTTTAAATGAACTATCCAAATCCAAATTTTCGTGACTAAAAGTACAAAAACAAAGGACTTTCATACAAACGTTTCCCCCCCTTAAGGGTCGAATTTCAAAAAATCCTTTCTTATTACACCCATACGCATCGAGATGAACACACCCTCGAAATTTCAAGTCTGTACGACCAGCGGTTGGGCTGTGCGTTGTCTGTCAGTCAGTCAGTCAATCAGTCAGGACAGGTCAGGTATATATATATATATAAAAGGCTTTTATATATATATATAGATAGATTCGAAAGTTTGTCGGTATATGTGTGGTCGTTCACGCTGAAATGGCTAAACAGATATGGATAAATCTTGGTACAGAGGTAGCTTATAATCTGGAATAATACATGTATGCTACTTTTATATCAGGTTGCACGGGTGGTTGCGCAGGCGCTTGTATTCAATATTTTTTTAGGGTCCGTTCAAAGTAAAATGGCGGTACTACGACTTGTGCAGTGGGCCGAAAAGAGAGAATTTGACTTACATCACAAAATCTCTGCTAGTAGAAAATGATGTCTATAAAGGAGTTATTAATATGACTTTTGCAGCCAATACTCGGATTGATGAGGTAGGTAAAAAAAAACCAGTAATTTTTGTCTTGACTTGAACTCTACATATCATTATTATTTAGACAATAAACAAATAGACAATCGTTTATTTTGGTAACTAAGTGTTTTTATGGTTAAACAAATGTAGTCGAAGTTGGTAAATATTCCTAGCCAGCAGGGCTAGCATGCGCACCGCGAGAATTTTTTCTCGATTACTAAAAACAGGACAAGGCTACGAATCTGTATAAGTTTATCTCGTTTTCGCACGACATAAAGACACGAGAACATTTTCTCGCGGTGCGCATGCTAGCCCTGCTGGAATAAGTTCTGACTCTCAATTACCCCAGAACATTAAACTCCGTAAGGTGTTTGGCAACAGACTGATTCTCTTCGTGCTCAGTAATTCATCTGGTAACTTTTCCCTTCAAACCAAAACACAGTAATGCTTGTTCACTGCTGCTTGAATTTTGCTTCATGCGAATGAAATGTGCAAAACCTTCAGCTATAGATATAATTATAGAGTAATCTTCATGGTTATCAATGCACAGCTATAACTGAGATACAGTGGTAGTAGGACAGGATGGTGCATTTACTTTTTACAGACCAGTTTACATTCTGTTCCTGATTGCAGATAAAAATAACAGTGATAGCCAATAACAACACGAATACTAAACCTATAACATGGAACTACAAAGTACAGAAGCCGTGTCAGCATTATTCGATAGCATGGATACTGGATAAACATCTAAATGCTAACAACTGCGTTGTCAAAAAGGTCAGTGCTGTACTGTGCAAGTGTTTATCATCAAAATTAACCACTAGTGTAGTAGTTGAACTATTGACAGTTCTGCTATCGATGGTCATGCTATCGATAGTACTCGTAAACCTTCAAAATTAGTTTGGTCGATACTATGAAAAGTGATAAAAGCAATAACTACTATCGATAGTATAGAATCACGCTATCGATAGTATCGATTTATTTTTCTAACTATTCTATCGATATTTTTATTGTCACGGACTAGTTTACTATCGATACTAGCAAATTAAGTAGCAATTTTATCTTTTGCAGGGTTATTACCATACAGTAGTGGATTTCACGGACGCCACTAATAAGTTTTTTGCCAATAGGTTTTTCTACGGCGAATACATTTTCAAACTGTTGGTGCTTTCAAATAGAGGAAACATTGCATGTATTATATTTAATCCTGTATTTAGTAAGCCATAGCAAAATATATTATTTAAAAAAATATTTTAATTGAAAGCTTCGATAATAAAGCGCCTATTTGTTGCTAGGTTTTGTCTGATGCGATATAATAGTTGTTAAGGGGTTTTACGATTGGATGGTTAAAAATCGAATGGTGCCCGATCTATCGAGACCTTCTTTTGAGTATCATTTCCGAATGCTATCGTAGCGTAGCTTGAATCATTGAAGAGAGAAGTGAATAGAACGGAAATGTGACGGGCCGCGCTAGCCGGCATTAAGTGTAAATGCGCTTAATGACAATTCTACCACCATACATGTTTTTAAACTGAGAATACTCAAAAAGACAATTTAAATAGATGCGTAGGAAACCAAACTACATTGCATCGTAATTAGATACATTTTAATCTGTTGCAAAATGGCATTTCGAGTGTTTTACTTCAAATACACGACCAATGATTGGCATTTTTCGTCGTAGTTTCTATAAAATTATGTGTAAAACTGGCGACAGCGGTTTTCCATACAATTTCTTTACAAAATTGTTTTGACAGCTGTTCTACCTAAGAAGTACTTTCGCTTTTCTGTGGCTTGAATAGGTGGTTCTGACTTTTAAATGATTCGGTCCGCCTTCGAATGGGTGATCGTGGGGCATTTAGACCAGAACTGCTACCAGGGGTCGAATGGCAAGTTAAATTGTTTATTCAACTGTTACTTCTATATCAATAACAATTAAGTCAAGTCAGATACTTTCGGGTGACACATTAAATCTGAAAAACGATTACTGATAAACGAAAGCATTTGATAAGGAATAAGCTGTTAAAAATTTACCCACATCTTAGATTACATCGATATATAGGTACCGGGTGTTAGTTTGAACACCGTTATCCTTCTAGAAAATCATTGTACTCATCATTATGAACAACTTTTACTATGGCTATGGCTATACTTACAGGGTTGGCCCCTGAAATCACGAAAAAAAACAGCTGTTCCATACATTTTGTCCAAGATGGATGAATCGACGAATTTTTGTATGGGACAGCTGGTTTTTTTTCGTTATTTCAGGGTTGGCCCCATAGTAAAAGTTGTTCATAATGATGAGTACAATGATATCCTAGAAGGATAACGGTGTTCAAACTAACACCCTGTAATTTTGATACAATATAACAAAATGTCTATACCTATATTGGACCTCGTGTTGGTAACGCCAGTCAAAAAGTATTCGACAATATTTTTATGTCATGTTTGTGTTCAACTTCAATACTTGAAGTTTCTGATAAAATGCATTCAATATTTAGATTTATGCCATTTTCGTCCCGAGAATTATTCCCTTTACGCTCGAATTTCGGATCAATAGTTTCACTAGTGTCATCTTCCTATCCCCAGCACAGACAGTTAGACACTCTAGACAAGTAGAGACTCGTAATAAAAAGTACCCTACACATATTTACGTCTCAGCGGCGAGGGAGCGCCTTTATTATTTACGTGCCGTGACAGCGTGTTGACACGGCTTAAGCCCCGGATTCATTCCTGCGAGCGGACACACATTTCACTGACACTAAGGTAAGTGTCTGTATTATACCGGGTGTTAGTTTGATCACCGTTATCCTTCTAGGATAAGGATTTGACCTGGGCATGTCGTTAAACTGCAATCCAGCACCACCGGAGGACGGACAGCAGCGTCCTCTTAGTTAACGGTAGTAACTCTCTGCGATCCCCAAGCCGCCTGCCAAGCGTGGGGATTATTGGCAAACCCCCCCATTCAAGGGTGAGGCCTTCATTCAGCGGTGGACGTCTCCGGGCTGATGATGATGATGATGATGATGATGATGATCCTTCTAGGATATCATTGTACTCATCATTATGAACAACTTTTACTATGGGGCCAACCTTGAAATCACGAAAAAAATAACAGCTGTTCCCCTTTACCGTACCTTTTTGTATGGAACAGCTGTTTTTTTATTCGTGATTTCAGGGTTAGCCCCATAGTAAAAGTTGTTCGTAATGATGAGTACAATGATATCCTAGAAGGATAACGGTGCTCAAACTAACATCCTGTATATTTTTTTGTTGAGTGCAGAAGAAGGTCTCAACAGTCAACATCCTATATCCCATAGATGTATTTCATCGTGCATTAATGATGAATCATTATCGTTATCAGCCAGGAGATGTCCACTGCTGGACGAAGGTTTCCTTAATAGGGAGGGGTTGCCATAATCCCCACGCTTGGCAGGCAGCTTGGGGATCGCAGAATGCTCACCGTTAATCGAGAGGACGCTGCTGTGCTGCCGGTCCACCAGTGGTACTGGATGCAGTTTTAGGACACACCCAGGTCCCAATTATTGCGTTAATTAACCGTAAATATAGGTTGCCTATTTATTTGCAAGCGAGACTATATTTTAGGTTTTTTTAAATTATAATTGTGTAATTCTTGTACCAGTTATCGCATTTTAATACAATTGCATGAAAAATGGTTAACGACTTTACGGCAATGAGCTTCCACATGCAACACTTTTCGCAGATGGCGCCAGCAGCGCGGATGTGGCAAAATTAAGTTTTCTTGTTAATTGTTGCTTATATATCTATCTGTTCTTGATGAGGGCGTTCTCGATAATCTAGTCCAAGGAAAAGTACTGGGTTCTGTGTATTGTGTGACAAAATATAAACAACTATATCTATTGTTTATATTTTATGTTGGACAGAGCTTTAAATAGCAAGACAAAGGATTTGTTTACTCTTTTTGTAACTCTTTGTAGGTTATGTGTTTGATCACGGCTCGCCTAGTATTGAGTGATGGTGCGATAAAAAATGATAATAACACCTAGCCAGGCATGGTACACATGATATATTTATGCAAATTGTAGAATTTGCGATTATTCCCGTTGTCCACCACCTGCATGTCCAGGTCCAGATAAACTAGTCCATATTACTAGCTTTTCGTTTGCCATCGGGCTAGATGGCGCTATGTGCAAAACGTCAACCTATATTTATTTATTTGTTTATAACATCAGCTTTCTACGAACATAATTATAGCATTTCTCAGCTTTTAACATTTTATAATTAGCTCAATCAATCTAGCTCTTGTTTGACTTAGGTATACCCTCGAAGGGTGATTGAGATATATCAACCACGCTGGCCCATTTGCGGGATAGTGGATTCACTTCTTTTTTTCTACAATCATGTGAGAACTGCCCATAAGAGTACTAGTGCTAGAATTGCGAACTTGCGAATACAATCCTGCGCCGCACTGTACTGTGCTCGTCACCCTGAGATATTAGATACTAATTTAATACCTAGTAATTTATCTGGTAACACTGCCCTTCAAACCGGTAATGCTTGCACATTACTGTTTGGCGCTTGAATAACTGGCAAATGTGTGGTACTTTCCCAGACGGACTCTGCAGTAGAGTCCTACTACTACAGAAATCAATGATCGTATTAAAGAACCCGTGGCTTAAGCCTCAAATATGAAAGGCGCCCGATGAAAAGTAGCGTCGCACAGAGAATACACCTGCAGCCGCGTTTTACGCGGATTGCATGCGGACAAAGCTCCTTCTGAAACGTGACAGCTTCAAACTCGTGGTCTGATTAGTGAAGAGATTGCATGCGACGATCGAATGCAACTGATTTCAATGCGTAAACTGGGAGGAAACTGAGTGCAAGATGCTTAAGTGAGATGATATCGCAGTATGATAAGTAATTAATTTCGACTCTTTCATGTTTAGAAGTCGTTTTCCACCAACCACCAACCCGCAACTGTGTCAGCGTAGTGGATAAGGTACAATAGCCCTCAGAAGGCTACCATCTGTAGTCCATAGGCCACTGCTGGCCTATGGACTACAGAAAGTCTACTGACACATGATTTGAAGTCTTTTTAATAGTTATAAGTATTACCTACCTAATTTTCAAGAAAACTATAATTAATTATTTTCAACCAACTTTAAAAAAAAGGTTCTCAATTTGAGTGTATGTTTTTTTTCGTATTTATGTTACGTTATTACTCCGCCAATTATGAACTGATTTTGTTAATTCTTTTTTTTGGTAGGTAATACTTTAGAGGTTGTCCCATATACATTTTATCGAAATCGGTTCAGTAGTTTGGTTTCGAAATCAAAATTACTAGAAAATCTGCATCTTCGTTTATCATCAGACGTGATGGCAGTCAAACGCAAGACTATAAATATATACATCCAGGTTTTGCGAAGTTGAAGTTGGATGAATAAAAAAAAAAGCGTAGATAGCGCGATATCGATAGCTAGGTAGGTTAGGTACCCATAATCTATCGCGTAGCGATAGATTATGTGTACCTAAACGTAACGCTTACCATCAACATCAGCATCTTGTTTGTTTTGTCAATCAATTCATAAAAAAATACTTAAGTAAGTACTTAATTGATTTAATTAGACAGATTTGTCTCTCAGATCTATATCAATATAAATTAGATTGACACAGAGACAGACCCTGCGATAGAATGAAGATTTATACAACATGAGATACTTAGTTGGCAGTGTGGTTGGAAACAAAAAGCCAAAAGATCGGGCTGAGTGGCGTTTTTTAGAGCTACGCGTCCACTACCTCGGAGTCGGCTCGTACGGAGCGGACGGAGCGTCAGCATTTAAAAAATGCCGATAAGGTACGTCCACTGCATTCAGATTTTGCATCTACTTTATCGACATCTGAATCTGTTCACTGCGAATGAAGTCATCGGTAGTACTACCGGTAACTTCCAAATGGCGCGTTCGCTCCGGATTACGTCATCGGCAGAAGTATCGGTACCTGGCACGAATTTGCCGATCCAGTGCACGCAGTATACAAACAAATCAGTGTACAAATCAATACAAAACAACAAATCCGTCCTCTACGTGCGCTCCGATGCCGGCATAGTGGATGCGCAGCTTATATAGAGCAGACCTCTACGATACACCCACTTAGAAAGCCAGCTATTGAAAACATCGACCCATCCACGACTCTATTATCTAAATTTATAATCATAGGCTATATTTTCAGATTATTCAATTGATGTAAGCAACATGTATTGTACTTAGTTAATAGGTTTGTACGCATGGATGATTCGCATGCTGAGTTTCAATAAGTATCCGTTACTGTTGATCCGGTGCTAGCGGGATTTAGGTATTGAACAGACTGAAAAGAAAATAACTAATTTATATGTAGAAGCAAATAGTTTTGAATGTGAACTAAAGTAAGTACTCAGTAGTACGTGACGTAATTAATCGAATTATTTTGTAAACGTTTTATTTTATTTTATTAGGTACTTTATAGGCTTGCGTTTGACGCCATCTCGTCTGATGTTAAACGAAGACGCATTCTACGATGGAGCACACTAAAAAAATAAGAAAAAATATTATAAAATAAGACTATTATTTATTCATATGACAAGTTACTAGAAAAAGCCATTTATTTATAAATACCTACTTAATTACATGGAGACCACCACCACTGTGCCCAAATTTCCCTTCGAGGGTAGGCCTATATTCAATAGTTGACTATTATTATACCGGCTGTTAGTTTGAACACCGTTGTCCTTCTAGGATATCACTGTACTCATCATTATGAACAAATTTTACTATAGGGCCAACCGTGAAAAGTAAACTCTACCAATTCTACTCTACCAACTCTATCGACTTACCGACTCTACCGACTCTACCGACTCTACCGACTTTACCAACTCTATACCGACTCTACCAACTCTACCGACTGTACCCCCCCAACTTCCCTTCCTTTGAATGAACTACCCAAATCACTATAATTTCAAAAACAAAGAACTTTCCATACAACATTCCACCCCCCTTTCCCCCTCCTTAAATCGTCCTTGTGTTTTTATTTTTAAAACAGTATTTTTTATTTTAAATAAACTATCCAAATCCAAATTTTCGTGACTAAAAGTCCAAAAACAAAGGACTTTCATACAAACTTCCCCCCCCCCCCCCCCTCCTTTTCTCCCTCGTTGGGGGTCGAATTACGAAAAATCCTTTCTTAGTACACCCCTCCGCATCGAAACGAATACACCCTCCAAATTTCAAGTCTGTACGACCAGCGATTTGGGCTGAGCGTTGTCTGTCAGTCAGTCAGGACAGAGCCTTTTATTATATTAGACTAGAGGTGCCCCGCGACTTCGTCCGCGTGCGGCAGAAATTCGGACCGCTCCCAAAATTCTCCACTTTAAATCATTCCGAGCAAACTCTACCGACTCTACCGACTCTACCGACTTTACCGACTTTACCGACTCTATCGATTTGACCGACTCTACCGACTCTACCGACTCCCCCCCCAACTTCCCCCCTTTGAATTAACTACCCAAATATCAATTTTCATCACTATAACTTCAAAAACAAAGAACTATCCATACAACATTCACCCCCTTTTAAATACATACGTGTAAGTACTTAAAACATACGTGTCAAAAAAATATTTAAAACAGGATTTTTATTTTAAATGAACTATCCAAATCCAAATTTTCTTGACTAAAAGTACAAAAACAAAGAATTTACATACAAACGTGTCGAATTTCGAAAAATCCTTTCTTAGTACACCCCCCGCATCGAGACGAATACACCCTCCAAATTTCAAGTCTGTACGACCAGCGGTTTGGGCCTGTGCCTTGTCTGTCAGTCAGTCTGTCAGTCAGTCAGGACAGAGCCTTTTATTATATTAGATGTTGCTTGCAAGGAAAAAAACATAAGAAATGTGCTAATAACGATCTAAATTTGAAGTACTAATAATACAACGGTAAAATACGATTGAAGTGCTCGTCTTCAATCGTATTTTTTGCTAAAGCAATCATGACTTGTCTTATCACCTAGTAAAATAATCAGTACGTTTTATGTTGGTTTTCACTTCAGAGCATCATCTATTTCTATGCTACTTTTGTGCTTAATTTGCAAGGTAACTTGGTAGCTTAAGGTGAAAGGTAAGGCAAAATGAAATTGCGCATTTAGCAGCTGGCACGCCATCTATCCAGTAATGAGTGCATTAGTTTGATTCCATAAGCCATCGCCCGCGCGGCATCTAGCCGCAAAGCAGTTTAACAGTTCGACAGTACACACAGCACACTGCGGTGCACTGCACTGCTGTGTGTGTGTGCTGCGTTTGATTTCACTATGCCACAAACGATACCGTCAGTGTACGATAGGGATGACCGATATGAATATCGATGGTCACACCTCCGGTCATCCTCGCACCCCAGTCGAACTGTCTCGGTGAAGTAGTACCTATATTACTGCCTGCCTTGCTTTAATAAATGTCATCGTTATTTGTAGAGGTTTGTATGAGATCTTAGTAGTAGCAAATTGATGTTTTTTTAAGAGTTATTATAAATAAACACCATTAGTGATGGTCCTCTTTGTTTTTTTTTTCATTCTTTTTCAACTAATTTATCAGTAGCCAGAAACCATACAATGTAGAGAATTGAATAATGAACAACTTTAGTCCCCATGATCTTTCTCGAAAAGCTATAGTTAAATGTTCGGTAAAGGTGGCCTGCAGCTCACAAATTTGTTTTGAACTCCGCTCTGTCTTGGGTCACCGGTGGCTTTTGCGACACATAACTTATAACTCGGGAAAAATTCATCGTAGGAAAAAAAAACAAAAGATAAAACGTAGAGAATTTAATAATGAACAACTTTAGTCCGATGATCTTTCTCAAAATGGTCGAGATATTCGAGATATTCGCAGATCATACATAAAATAAAGATGGCGGCTAAAGCAGGGCTCGAATTTGGTCGCGATTTTGAATTTACTTTTTTCTCGAATAGCACACGGCCGTTGGTTTTATTGTGAAAGTATCAGCGAGTCGCAAGACTTACCTCAAGGTCATAACAGCGAGCTGATTAAATAAGCTAAATAATGATACTAGTTCATGTTTCCAAATCTGACAGTTTTGTACCTACTTATTTAGGAAAGACGACATAGACCATTTCGTTACGGTCCACTTTTTAGACCAGCGACCACGATATTGTTTGGAATAATTTTCACAATATCGTATTCAATAATCGGAATAAGGTTCAATATCGTAATTCAGTAATATAGGTACTACTTCACTACTATTGACCATCGTCATGTGGTGTGGTGTTGGTACGTGTGGGTTGACTAACTGGTGACGTGATACATTTTATGAAAGCTTATTTATAATGTAGGTACTACGATTGTTTCTATGACACTTATTATCTAAGTGTTAGTAGTTTTGAAAACTTTTACCTAAATCAAAATGTTTTTTTAACTAATAACATTGAATGACAAGGTTTGTACGATAAAAAAATGCACCCGCGCGAAGCCGGGACGGGCCACTAGTTAATAATGCAGCTAGCTACCGATTCCCGATTCCGTAATTCATATAACGCCTCGCTGAACGAAAAATCTGACAACGTCGCGACAAAGCGACGTGACAAGGACACCGATAGCTCATCGGTGTCCTTGTCACGCATTTTTCACGGGGCGTTGCGAGACCGCTTGCAAAAGTGCCAATGGTAGGGCCTGTTCTTATTTTACGAGCAAAACACGTTCGATAAATGTTACGTTTTAGTAGGCGCAAATCGGTTTTACGTTCACAATCCTTTTTTTTAAATTACTGATCGAAACAAGTGATCTAAGTGATAAGTGATCAAACTATGAGAATAACTGTGCTGAGTTTGGTACTAAACCGATTTGGAATACCGAAAATACCAGCTTCTAAAATAATGGTACTTCGAAGTAATTCCAAGTGCTTAGAGTGCTAACTATAACTAATTTTAAACATTTGGATCTCGTAGTCGGGGTCTACATAAAACTTCATGATATGTGTTACACGATATATTAATTTCAAAGCTTCACATGTTCTATTTTTGCCATAAAACATTCCCAAAAACACCTTGTTCATGCGTTTTCTCCTTCCCATATACCTTAATGAGAGCTGAAGTCGAGAGATCACGGGTTTAAATCCCGGGCCCTTCTGCCCTTCCTCCGCTGGTTGTGGATGCAGTTTTAGGACATAACATTTGTCGCTACGATGCGAACTAAACGTTAATATATGAACTGTATAAAAGCTCGTTACGATATTTAATATTTTGCCAGTATTTTACATTGACTTTCTCTAATATTATTATCCGCCAATATTGTCTATTTTGTAATGGAAAATTATAGAGTTTATATTTCCACACCATTATGAATATGACATTCCAAAAAACAGCTGATTCTGAATAGCTATGAGGGTTGGCTCCTACCTAAATATTGTAAGAAACTATGCACACACTTTTAGCTTAAACCCCAAGCTTCATCATCAGCCCGAAGACGTCCACTGCTGAACGAAAGCCTCCCCCTTAGACCGCCACACTTTACGACAACCTGCCATTTGCTTCCACCGGTTGCCCACGACTTTTACAATGTCGTCGGTCCACCTAGTGGGAGGCCTACCTACGCTGCGTCTTCCGGTTCGCGGTCGCCACTCAAGAACCTTTGTTCCCTATCGGTTGTCAGTTCTTCGAGCGATGTGGCCTGCCCATTGCCACTTCAACTTGCAAACCCTGCGAGCTATGTCGGTGACACTATTTAACTCTCATATTTCCCCAAACGTTTTTGGACCAACCTACAAAGTTACTACCTACTAAGTATTTGTTTTTCTTTTTATGATTAAGGAAGAGCACCAAAACATTTTTCTAAGTAACAAAATAGCATCCAGTAGGTTTATCACTGCATTGGCGCTCAATACTGTCAAGGCAACTCTCATAATATTCTATCGTATAAAGCAAAGAAGATTCCAAAATATTGAGAGCGTAAAAAACTGTGCCTACTCGTAATAAGATATGCCGTAAATCATAATTTCCAATAAAACTTTCCCCACAAATGCAAAACAAACTGACACAGCACCAACCCCACATTAAATACTTGATTTGTTGCCTCCAATAATACCAAAAAAATTTAATTCAACATTGGACACTTTAATACTGTTTGAAGATCATTTACCATTGTGTTCAGAATAATATTGAGCTGTTACAATACAATGGCGATGCGGATGGGGGATCTTACAATGGTAAGTACAATCGAGAAGGAAAGTGTTTGACTATTCCAACGCGATGATTACATGAGATTAAAAATCTGAACAATAAATAGCTAAACTATTGAATAAGATAAATTATGAATAAATGATAAGAGCGTGGTTACAAGAGAATTTGTTTTATGACATTGAAACTTATTTTAAAACAAGAGTTTATTAACGTATTTTTATAATTATTATTTCATTTTAGAAAGTAATTTATTTTTTGTGTCATTTCAATGAAAATTAAATTTGACTTGTAGCTTTGGTGCTATCAATAAACTATTTGTATGTGTATTTGATAATATATTTTTTAAGACTTACAGCAAAAATACTCATTTGTCAATAAACAATTTTAATGTGATCTAACCTATAGTTGGAGTAACCGACTCAATCAAACTTCTAAACGTATCCAAAACTTTTAAAGTATCTAGATGTAATCTAAGTAAATCTAAAGGAAAAGTTCACTAGCGTTAGTGAATCTGTCCACTCGCACTGGGGCTTTTTGGTGGAATATGCCCCAATCACTCTTTTAGGGTGCTTCAAGTCCAGCCGCTAAATGCTAAATGGTTGATGCAGTTGTGACAAAATGGTACCAACATTAAGCATCGCTTTTCCGTAAGGGCAATGTTTGCAGTGTAATTACTAGTAATTACACTGTTAGGCTAGGTCTAGACCTAGCAGTAACATAATGATATTCTTAGACACCGGAATCATTTCTTACGCAACTGGGTATGTCCTAAAACTGCATCCAGAACCTCCGGAGGTCGGACAGCAGCGTCTTCTCGGTTAACGGTGGTGAGCGTAATGCGCTCCCCAAACCGCCTGCTAAGAGTATGAATTATGGCAACCCCTTCTCTGTCCAGCAGTGGGCATCTTCTGGCTGATGATGTGTAATCATTTCTTACGCATAAAAACAAAATGCCGAACGTAACCGAGACGTCTAAACGACATACATATTTCATTCTTTAGCACAAATGGAACAGACGTAGTCTACAGTGTGTGAATGTAGGTATACATACCTACGAGCAAGTTAACGCTAAGCACTTCTTGAGTATCTCCCTGCGCCAAACGATACTGACGTAACGACTAACGAGTAGTTTGGAAGTTGGAAGCTTTAAAATGTTACCGGTATAACGATCTCTTAGGTTGTTACATGACATGGCATAGAGCATCTATTAGAGTGCGTATGTAAACTACAACCAATAAAAATGTTATATAAAAGTAACAATACGTTTTAAGCAGTAGACTTAGTTTTGATAAAATTGTTTGTCAGTAGATAAATTAAATATGAAATATCAATAGAATCATGCAAATATGTAATCATGCAAGCAGGAGCCAGATAGATAGTCTGCTTGGAGAAACAGTGTAGGAAATATCTTTTTGTGCAGGTGTTCATTACAGTTTAATAAAGCATTAAGAAAGTGAACTGGAAGAACCTGCCCATGAATTATAATAGGTCTTTACCTATGAAATTGCCGTTCTTCAGTACTGGTCATTTCAAATAGAAAAAAAGTTTGGAATGGCTTTCTAATCTGAATTAAAAAATTTTTTTTCTTAAAAACATGACATTCTTTTTACAAACTCAGTCTTTTGTTTATTGATTAGCGTTGTATTTTCATTACATTTGAAATTTTTTCGTCATAATGGATACTTAAAAAATTCGTGTAATTATGGAATATGAGTTCTGCCGTGGCACCAACGTGACACAAACGGCACGTAACATTAAAAACGTTTACGGAGAGAACTGTACAAACGAACGCACAACCCGTTATTGGTTTTTCCGGTTCCGTTCTGGAAATGTTGACTTGAAAAATGAAGTTCGTGGTAGTCCGGAGACTTTGGTCAACAATGATGAATTAAAGGCGATTGTGGAAGCTGACGAAACTCTATCTACAGCTGAGCTAGCAGCAGCTTTTGATGTTAGCATCAAAATAATATTGATCCATTTGCGACAAATAGGCAAGGTAAAAAAACTTCATAGATAGGGGCCCCCACAAACTTAACGATCGCCAGCGCAACGTACGCGTCGAGACCTGCCTCGCGCTGCTGCTACAGACAGTCTCCAAGCTGCAAGAGCTGGGGTTGGAAGCTCTCCCTCATCCGCCATACTCACCAGACCTTGCACCTACCGACCATTACTTTTTCCAAAATTTAGACAACTTTTTAGTGGGTAAAAAATTCAATTCCCGAGAGGCAGTACAAAATGCCTTTGAAGAGTTTGTTGCCTCCCGTCCAGCTGATTTTTACAAAAAGGGCATCAATAAACTGCCATTCGTTGGCAAAGATGCGTCGATTGCATGGGTGATTACTTTGAATAACAGAAATAAAAAAGTTAAAAAAAATAAGTACTTTCACTTATTCCATACAAAACGGCAATTTCATAGGTAAAGACCATATAAACCCATATTTCCCAAAAAACGGAACTCATTGCCATCATTTTTTTTAATGTAATCTAGTGACAAAACGAGCGAGACATTCTCCTGGTGTTAAGCGTCACGCTTGCCCATTTTTGCGCCGCACTGTACTGCGCTCGTTACCCTGAGATATTAGATGTTAAATCTCATCACCCAGTAATTTCTTTGGTAACATTGCCCTTCAAACCTAAACACAGTAACGCTTGCACACTACTGGTTGGTGGTTGAATAACTGGCAAAAGTGTGGAGGCGGACTCTGCAGTAGAGTCCTACCAATACAAAAATTTTCTTCGTTTACACAATTATAAAAGTGTAGAGGAAATATATTTCTTCCTTCTTTCTACGTTTGCCACCAGATGAAATGGTGGCTATACGTAATTCTATTAAAAAAAGGATACAGATCGTTTTAAGATTTGTGTTATGAGACACATTGATAGAGCTGTATTATTTTGAGAGGATAATAGATGTGGTAAAGTAAGTTTAAAAAAAAAAGATCTATAATTTTTGATGACAAGTTTTTGGTGCCGACTGTACAAGTAGGGTGACAATCGTCCCTGTATGGTATTGACGTTGTTGATATATTGTGGAGTTCTGTTGCGGTCATTTATTGCAGACGTGTTATTCGTTGTTTTTTTGTTGCGAAACGTGAGAAAGAACTGATTTCGACGAGTTTTGGTTGTTGGGGTTGGAGAAGACCGTAGATTCGTCTATGTAGTGATTCATTTGATATTATTCTAAGGGCATGTGACATTTTGGCCTAGTGATTTTTTATGTTTTTTTTATCGCGGTGGAAGATGAAACCTATAAAAATCAACAGTGCATAAAAATGCGATGCCTAAATGTTCTAGAACTAACCCCGTATCTGTTTTCGTTTCCGAGTTATTGTCGAATAAAAATGCACTATTCGTTCGAAATTATATTTTTACTCGCAGGGGAAGATAAAACCTTTACAAGTCGATAGAGCATAAAAATGCGATGCATAAATGTTCTAGCTCTAACTCTGTATCCGTTTCCGTTTCCGAGATATTGTCAAATAAAAATGCACTTAGTTATTTGTTCAAAATTATATTTTTAGTTGCGGCGGAAGATAAAGCCTGTACAAATCGATAGAGTATAAAAATGTATTGCATAAATTTTCTAGCACTAACCCAGTCACCGTTTCCGTTTTCGAGATATTGGCCAATGAAAATGCATTTATTTGGTAATGCACTAGGGTATTGTGATTATGATTTTAGCATGTATTAGCGATAACAGCCAAGTCTTTAGCGTGTTCGGATCGCTAGTCGTAGAGCGTGGGTTCAAATTCTGTGAGAATACCTTAGCGAATTAATTCTAGGTGTTCTTTCTAGTGCTCGAGTGGCTGCAACCAAGTCAAAAATCTTTAACCAAGCACTTAACGGTGGTGCTTTCTACCAGCCTTACCTGAGAGCCAGTTCCAATTTTTTTTTATTTTTTTTTAATGCATTCGATTGACGAGGCAAGCGAGGACGTTCGCCTGTTGGTAAGCGTAACGCCTGCCTATAACAGTAACAGTGCCAGAATTTGAACTTGCGAATACAATCCTGCGCCGCACTATACTGCGCTCATCACCCTGAGATATTAGATGTTAAGGCCGGGTATTCCACGTTTCAAGCACATTTTTTAATGAGATCAATAATTAGTCTAAAGCTGTATCAGGTAGGGTCACATTTAGTGCGTGTTAAACTTCGATTTTTGAACATTTTCTCAGATTACTTGAAAAGTATAGAAATTAATAAGTTTTGAACCACAGCATGCTCTCCAAAATATTATTAACTTATTATACATATTTTTTTAATGTGACTATGTGCTGTAATCTATCTTTCTATATATATAAAAATGAATTGCTGTTCGTTAGTCTCACTAAAACTCGAGAACGGCTGAACGGATTTATCTTATCTTAGTCTTGAAATGTTCGTGGAGGTCTAGGGAAGGTTTAAAAATTAAATAATTTTAAAATAAAAAATATTGATTTCAATATTTTTTTTACAGTGTACGATTTAAGGGGAAAAGGGGGGGGGGGAATGTTGTATAGAATGTTCTTTGTTTTTAAAGTTATAGTGATGAAAAATGGATATCTGGGTAGTTCATTCAAAGGTTCCCCCCTTTGGGGGGGAGTTGGTAGAGTCGGTCGAGTCGGCAGAGTCGATAGAGTCAGTATAGTTGGTAGAGTTCGGCGAGTTGTGGGAGCGGGCAAAAAATATTGTTTGGGATGATTTAAAGTGCTGAATTTTGGGAGCGGGCCGAATTTCTTCCGCACGCGGACGAAGTCGCGGAGGACCTCTAGTTAGGACATAAAACTGAAAATGGTTTAAAAATAGACACTGTTTCGGTATTTTTTTCTATCGAGGAAAGTATAATCAATCGTGTTTTCATCCACAAAAGTTACTAAGGCGGATGTTCTTCTGTAACATTTTGTATTTTTGGGCTTTAAATATAGTAATTTGACTAAATAAATTTGATTTTGCGAGGGGCAAATTTGGTAAATATATCTAAAGAGAAAGAAATATAGAAATATATCTTAAATCTAAAGAGATTTAAGGCTGTAAATAAATTACAAAGATACCCAGTAATTTATTTGGTAACATTGCCCTTCAAATCGAAACACAGTAATGCATGCACACTACTGCTTGCTGTTGAATAACTGGTAAAGGTGTGGTACTTGTGGTACTTTGCAGTGGAGTCCTATTTCACAATTCCCCCATTCCAGGTTAGGTGTGTTTGCCACCGTCGTCAACATCATCTTAACATCAAGTGAACTGTGGTCAAACACCTAGCCCGTTAACCATGAAAACAAAACCTGTGTAGCTATGATATGCATTTTGTGTGGTTTGTGTGAAAGACCCTTTACCCATAATTACAATTTAATAACATAGTGCTTCTTTTCTTTCATTTAACCCTCAAACGAGTGGCTTAGTAGGAACAATTATAACTTGCTACAATTAAAATAATTGCTGTTACAATGTTAGTTATTATTCAATTTGTCAATTACGTACATTCCGGTTACGGTTTAGTTATGTGGTGCAAGTTATACGATGACTACTATGTCAATAAGTTAAAAATAATAATTCAAATTTAAATAATATCATTTATTTCAGATTAGATAAACCCATGTAACCCAAAAAATTATGAATTAAAGAGTGTCGTGATAAATTTAAATTAGATAAGAATACACATTGAATAGAATAAAGAAAAAATTAAGAAATAAAAATAAGTAATTTTTTTTAATAGTATGTTGAATAAGAGTAGTAGAGAGTATTTGATTAGTGTTAGGCAAAGATTACGAAAGATGCGAAATCGTGTAATAAAACAACGTTTGAAAATGACTCTCGTGCCGTCAGTTGATATATGTACTTATATAGTTAGATTATGTTGACAAGTTGCGCCGGAGTAAGAAAGAAGATAGCACATTCATGCGAGCAAAAGGGATAGCGCGCAACGATGTTGGAACAAAGATTAGTATTTTTATCGAAGCGACTGGACAACGAAGATTAATGCCTACTATAATATTTCGTATCATGCATTATTAAAAATGTCTTTGTGCTGTTATTTCCGTCACTAAATGAGCCCTAATGGTCGAATTTCCAAATTGATCAGTTAATAGTTCGTTGGAGAAAGTGTAGTGAAATATGTAATGAATTAAAATTGTTTATTCATTTAATGTGTAAACTTATTGATTAAAAATAATAGGGAAGGAAACTTAATAAAAATAAAACACGTTTTTATCTACCATACAACATATCATTGCCATCATACGTCTTTTAATGTTTTTGAACATATTTAAATTGAACAATCTTGTATCAATTATTTCCAAAGAATACCTGTCATCTAACTAAATAAAAAGAAAAATAAGTAAGTATATTAAATTAAATATCAGAAAAATAGGTACTAAGTCGCAAAAGAAATTTCATATCTGATCTAATTTATCTATGACATGTAATACGTCACGAACTCACGACTCGTGCCCGCGCTCGCTATCCTTGTCCTACGCGTTATTGTATACGTTTAGCTATCCTTTTCTATCTCATAGCACGTGAATTTCTGCAGTAGAAATCTTATTAGAATTTTCAAATACTTTGGACAAAATTACATATTTATGCCTACTTACAGGTGGTATGTAATTCCTTGGGGTTTATTGACTGTACCATAATAATTTCCACAGCTTCTATACGCGCATCCTGGCATTTTTAGGAAATTACATTCGTTTCGCAGAGACGCGCGTACGTTGGACTGTCTCTCGCTGAGTGAGCGCAGACAGTTACGAGACAGTCCTAAAGGCCGTCTTCAAGGGGCCATTTCAGTGCGCGATATCTCATATCTCCCTCCTATAATATAATTGGTGTTAGGTATATAAATATGTAAGCTACCTGTGGCGCAGCTGCGCCCGCGCTGGTCGTTTGTCGATATATTAAACCACTGGTTTAATATATACGACTTTTTGATTTATATACCTAACAGTTAGTACTTTGAATAAGATTAGCATAAGTTTTAAAACATACCGAAACATATTTCTGAGATTTATGGAAGTTTAAAAAGCAAGTCTTAAATAATTATATTTAAAAAAAAACGAAACGCCTACCATTTTGATTCTAGTTAAGTAAATTTGTTTTGTAAATCGAGGTATATAAATCCGTACATAACCTTCAAAGCCAGCCACCTTTGCCAGGTTTACCAGTTATTCAATCGCCAAGCAGTAGTGTGCAAGCATTACTGTGTTCCGGTTTGAAGGGCAATGTTACCAGAGAAATTACTGGGTAAGAAGAGATTTACAGCCTTACCTAAAATAATCTCGATTCTGTTAGTCACTGCTTAAACTTCTCTGTCTTGTTCTTGCATGTTACACTTCACGTCCGTGTTCGACTAACGGTTGAGAAGTTTTTTTAAGTATGGCCTTTAGTCAGGTCATCGCAGACGAGCGCAGTGCAGAGTGCAGTGCGGCGCAAGATTGTGTTCTCAAGTTCACAATTCTAGCACTGCTACTGATGTACCAATGACGTCTTAAAAGATTATGCGCAAGTTACCAACAACCGTGTATATGGGTTTTTTGGCGGGAACACGGAAAAATCATGTCGTTGCATTCTATTACTTTCTTAAACTTGTGTTTTTTCGCGAATTAATGATTAAAAATGGTGGTGTTTTATTCATTGAGTGTTGAATTACATGCACGAGTGTGGGCAAGTGATATAATGTGGTGAAACATGTCTTTTCGTGTTGTTTTCAAAACTCCATAGAAGCTCATAGTAAAGTCGCCACAACTTTACTAGGGTATGACTTGGACACGACTAAGACTAATTTCGTGTGACTTACTGTGACTTCATGACTTATTTGACTTGATGATAACAAATAAATGTGAAAATTCATAAACTTGACACTGGCAGAATGCACAACGTGCGATGCCGATAACTAAGAAAAAAAAACCATGTATATAATATAATTTAGCTAAGAGAAATTTAGACCAATTTTCATACATCAAAATTGATTTTAATAGTTAATCCTTGCACCAATCAAACAATGACGACTAAGTGATCGTCTTAGTCCACGCAAATTGAAGGCTTAGCAATGGACCTTACGTACTTATCAAAATGAATTGCTGTGAAATATTTAATAGCACACCAAAAAACGTACCCCAAAAATAATTTTCAGTAAAAACAGATTTTTCCTGGGATTAGTTTTGATGGATTTGAAATATTATTGTTTTATTTGTACGGGATAATTAATATACTTAATATACTTTAACTATTATTATAGTATATTACTCTATTGTATTGCTATCTGGTTTCCACAGTACAGGCTTTGCATATTTTAGTGTTTCGTTTCTTTTTTTTTTCTTTTATAGTTTTAGTCACATCCGGTTACCTTCACCAAGGAGAGATTATTATTAGTGTGCTGTACGCGCACCCTTTTTTCTTACTAATACATGTACAAGCGTGAGTAGGTAATATTTTTTTCTAGGTTTTGGTAGCAGGCTAAAACAGAAGAAGCTGCAAACAACTCCACATAGCTTGCTGGTTAAGCACTTTTTGATTGAATCTACTTACCTTACATTCCTACTATATATTTGTAGTGTGAATATTTTGTTGCCTGATTATGATTAGTAGGTATAATAGTGAAGCATTTAATTTGAAGTGTGGGTTTTGGTGGGCAATTAAATAGTTTAGTGGGCATTCCCTTCCCTACATTAATTGTAGGGAATTCGATATTCCCCACCATTGGATCATTGGCAATTCATACAGTCGTGCACTACGAAAGCTTTCAGGTGTATTATTTCAATGCATTTACCTTAATGGTGAACGATTTGAAACGATGGTTGGCTTGTTTAATTTAGTTTTGAGGTTAGCTTAAAATTGTGGCTTTTGGTGGAGAATTTTTCGTATTTTTATTATTTTTATTAAAGGTATATATGTATTAGTTGCGCCCTGCGGCTTTACCCGTGATTTTTGGGTTAAAAACTGGCCTATGTTTTAATCCAAGCTACCTCTATACCAAATTTCAATCAAATCCGTTCAACCGTTTCAGCGTGAAGGAGTAACAAACATACACACAGACTAGTTCATTTTACTAGTTGGGTAGTTTTTTAAAATACAATCTAGTGATGAGACGAGCGAGACGTTCGCCTGGTGGTAAGCGTTCGCCTGCCACTAACAGTAGCAGCACCAGAATTGTGAACTTGCGAACACAATCCTGCGCCGCACTGCACTGCGCTCGTCACCCGATAGATGTTAAATCTCTTCTTACCCAGTAACTAATGCCCAGTAATTTCTCTGGTAACATTGCCCTTCAAGCCGGAAAACAGTAATGCTTGCACACTACTACTTCGCGGTTGAATAACTGGCAAAGGTGTGTTACTTCCCCAGATGGACTCTGCAGTAGAATCCTACCACTACTAAAAATTCATTAATTTAAAAATTAAATATGGTATTTGCGATATTTTTTTACAGGGATGACCTAAAGGGAGGAAAATGGGGATGAAAAAATAATTGCATAACCCATAGATAAGATAAGTCGATATTTTTGTTTTATTTATACGGGAATACTCACGTTTAATTAAATCGGATACTCCGACTATAGTTTCGATCACATCCGGTGACTTTTTTCAAAGAATGAAAACAGAGGCCGACGCGCGTGCAGCTGCGTCCTGCTTAGCACTGAAAGAGAGTACGGAGTACGGAGTATCCGATTTAATTAAACGTGAGTATTCCCGTATAAATAAAACAAAAATGTGTCAAAACCACGTCAGTTTTCATAATAAAATATAAGTAGATATGTTTTTTTTTTTCATAAGATATTTGGGAGCGGAGCGAATATCTTCTGTACGCGGACGGAGTCGCGAGGCGACCTCTAGTTTTCCAATAAGTATTTAAAAGAAACTCGGCTCATTTTTCTTGGCCTTAAATTCAAGGTGTATCATCCGGATACATAACATGATAAATATGCTAACAACCTGTTAATGTAAACAAATTGATCCCTTGTTTTCAAAACAAAATTATTTAAGCCTGTAAACGTACCTTAACATCGCCTTCATTAGATATTCAACACCCCTCAATTATCATCGTACCCCAATTCCTTCCTTCAAGCATACGTCGGTAAACGCTTCGTGTCACAGAACGTCTTATTTAGAAACTCATTTCTCTGTCCGATAGAGATACTCTGAGATGTAATAACAGCAAATGGTAGCCATCTCGACGAGAAGCATTAACATTCGTGGCGATGGGAATCACGACGAGAGTTAATCAGAGTTCTCGAAGAAAAGAAAACGATCCAGTTTGTTGCATCTAGTTTTCATGTTAGATTTAGGAGCTTTATAGCTTTATATTTCCAACGTCCTCACTAATTTCCCTAATAATGGGGACGCTGGAAATTTAAATTTAAAATTCATCTTCAACGCCCACTCGGATTTTAAGTTGGTTGGGAATTTACTGGCAGTTTGGTAGCGGTGTTATTTATTTATTACCACCATCAGCCGTAATACGTCCACTGCTGAGCCTCCCTTACTATATATTGATGGACTGATGTGGTAATTATTTATAACCGACTTCAAACATTTATGGGTATTTTTTGTTTTTTCTCTTTGCCCCAGAGCTCCGTGACTTATAATCAGATTTGGAAAATCCTTTTTTTATTTGAAAGGATATACATTCAAATTGGGTTTAGTTAACTTAGTGATTAAGTTTTTGCATCAAAAAAACTGGAAAAATAGTCACCCAAATAAACGAAATTGAAGATTGTTGTTTTTTTAAAGTACCTACTTGTTTATCGTTGTTATCATCATCATCATCAGCCCGGAGACGTCCACTGCTGAACGAAGGCCTCCCCCTTAGACCGTCACACTGTACGACAACCTGCCATTTGCATCCACCGGTTGCCCGCGACTTTTACAATGTCGTCGGTCCACCTAGTGGGAGGCCTTCCTACGCTGTGTCTTCCGGTTCGCGGTCGCTACTCAAGAACCTTTCTTCCCCATCGGTTGTCAGTTCTTCGAGCGATGTGGCCTGCCCTTTGCCACTTCAACTTGCAAACCTTGCGAGCTATGTCGGTAACTTTGGTTCTTTGGCGAATATCCTCATTCCGGATTCAATCGCGCAAAGTAACTCCGAGCATAGCTCTCTCCATTGCCCGTTGCGTGACTCTAAGTTTCTCCAAAAGGCCAGCAGTTAAAGACCACGTTTTAGTTCCTTATGTCATCACTGGTAACACACGCTTATCGTTGTTAGCTTTCAGATAATTATTTTCTTTATGGGCTTCCTAGGCAAGGTCGCTGCATCTTCGATCTAATCATCAGTTCCTATCAGGTGTGATTGTGGTCAAACGCAAGCCTAGCCTGCCGCTAAACATTGGTGTTCAAAAAACCTGGAAAGGACAAGTGAAATATAGTCATGGTAGGTATATCTTAGGAGGTTTTGGGTTTGGTGGGTTTTTTTTTTTTTTTAGTTTGGTGTTAAAAATCTACGATTTCCGATGGCACCTCGTATAATCATGGGGTTGCTAAGGGCAACGAAATGACGTTTAAGCCATATTTCAATATCGGCAGTCTTAAAATGTCAATAATGTGTTTTTATGTCTTCATTGTCACATCAGTTGTCGTTTACCCAGTGACCCAGATACTTAAATGAACTTACCTTGTTCAAACACACGCCGCACAGAATTACATGTGGAACTTGAGAGTAGCTTTTGTTACTTGCCTTAAACATCATGAACTTACTCTTCACTCACTCTGCAAGCTTGATTTTTTTACAGCTCAGAGGGACCGTGGACTTGCGTATTTGATATCAATTTCAACTTGATATCTCCACGCGGTCTAGAAAAAAAGGGTCTTGACAGACAGATAGACAGACAGACAAACAGACAGTCAGACTGACAACGGAGTGATCCTATAAGGGTTCCTTTTTTCCTTTTAAGGTACGGAACCTTAAAAATACGCGAAAATGCAGTTTCCTTGTTGAAATTGATGCGACGCGACGCGGATAGCGTGCGGGCGGCCACTGCAATGTCCACTCCGCGCGGAGCGCCGGCCAAACATATCTAAACTGCGGAGTGGACAATGCAAGGCAGAAGTCAGTCGCCACCCGCACGCTAGCCTCGTTGCACGTAACTAAGCATACGTGATAGAAAGAGAGCGGTATATCTAGGTGAATATAGCGAGCGGTATCCAGCGCTGTGCGAGTTGAATTGCTATTTTATTGCTTAGTAGATAGAGTCCTTATTTATTTAAATTCCTTTGCGGAGTTAGCTTTCTGTACGTAGTACTATTATTTATTCTGTGGTATGGGGCTAGCTGACGCTGTGTGAAAAAAATGTCCGCCATTATTATTATTATAAATTGGAGGAAAGAGGGCGACATGTGTATTTCTTGTATTCAAGAAAATATTACGAGTGTAACAAGCATTGCTCTTGTTGTAATCGTAGTCTTCGAAAACCAGCAGTAGGGGCTTGGGTGTCGCGCCGTCGAAGTAAAATACCTGTACTTATTACCCCGGGAACATTTTAAGAACCCGGGCTTCGTCTATATTTTTGAACATTTACTTAGCGCTGCTTAAAAATCTCAGTTTTTTTTGTATTTTCGTCTTCATCTCCTCTGTTTTCCTTACATTTTTGGGAGAACAGTGGGAGATTTTTTACAAAGTAGTCTATATTGTGGGGGTAATCGCGTTTATCTAAATTAAGTTATTTTCTTTGGTCCTTTTGTATTTTAAATTGTTGTTTAGCAGCGTTCTGGTGGATGCGAGTTGCTTTGCTTGATGAATGAAGCGAGGAAACTTCGGGATATAACAGTTTCTAAGCAGATTTTCATCTACTTATTTTGTTGACTGTTGAGTAAGTTTAGCTTACGTCTTTGCTTGAGGATTTTATCTCGGATGCTGGACTTCATGTACAGGGTTATGCGGAACGGTATTCGTACCTCAAAAGGAGGTCATTGTACTCATAATTGTTAAGGACTCTTACTATGGACACAGAGTAAATAATAGTACTACGTACAGAAAATTCACTCCGCAAAGGAATTGAAATAAATAAGTACTCCATCTACTAGGCAATAAAATAGCAATTCAACTCGCACAGCGCTGGATACCGCTCGCTATATTCACCTAGATATACCGCTCTCTTTCTATCACGTATGCTTAGTTACGTGCGACGAGGCTAGCGTGCGGCCGGCCACTAACTTCTGCCTTGCATCGTCTTCCCGGACGGAGCGTCAGCCGAACATACCTAAACTGCGGAGTGACCCCCCCCTGCTATGGACAACTTATTAAGGCCTTACGATGGCCAACTTATTAAGGCCTTACTATGGCTAAGGCTAACTTATTACCTTATTAGGCCAAACCCTGAATTCGGGACAAAAAATCAAGTGTAATCCATACATTTAGTCGAGGGTGAATTATTTTTTTCTATAGTCCAGTTGTTTTTTTTTCAGGGTTAGCACCATACTAAAAGTCGTTGAAAATGATGAGAACAATAACCTTCTTTCAGCTTAGTGATACCGTTGTGTGAAACCCTGTACAGAAGAGACGTAAAGGTCACTGTTACTAATCCTTTTATAATTTTGTGAATAATATCAAATTATAAAAGGATTATAATTATGGATAATTATGGCCTCTTTATTAACCGAGAGGACGCTATTGCCCGTCCTCCTGTGATTCTGAAGGGAGGCAATAATGTACGACACAGATAATGTACGGCATGATATTGTACGGTATAATAATGTACAGCATGATAATTGATGTACATGTACATCGAATATCATGCTATGCAATATCATGCCGTGCAATATCATGCGGTACATTATCGGCTCAGCTCAATAATGCACACCCCGATTTTGTACAGACTGATATTTGATGTAGAAGTACACAAATTCCTTATTTGTATAGCAGTTAGGTTCAGGTTATTTTTTTAATGTGAATTTGAGAAATGTACTCGGATTATTGGCTGTACAATATAGGGCCGTACTTTATAGACACAAGCCGATAATGGACGGCCAGTATTGTACGACATGGATTGTGCAGCATGATATTCGATGTACATGTACACCAATCATCATGCTATGCATTATTATGCCGTACATTACCGTGTCGGCAAATATCATGTTGTACATTATAGATACCCATTCTGAATGCAGTTTTAGGATATACCTAGGTCCAACGTTGGCAGAAAATCTGTGAAAGCATTTGGACAAGATTGGTGATTGGCGAAAAAAAAAAGAGGCTTGCAGTTGGCTGAATAAGCTGTCAGTAATGATGATGACGATGAAGTAAGTAGGTGATCTTGTTACTATCCAAATCAACAAATTACTTATAACTGGTAAATGTAAACACAAAAACAATTACCAGACAGCTATTACGTTTATTATTTGTTTGTAACAAGGTTCTAGCGTAATTACTGACAAGACAAAATGTTTCCTGTCGGCTGGTATAAGTGTTGTTTAGGGTTTGGTGGCAACACCGAGTGAGAAACGGGATGTTTTCTGTCACTTCGTTTTTATGGTGACGTTTTATGATGAAGTACGCTTTCCAGGGTAAACTCGAGTAGAATGGAGGTGTTACGTAAAGTAGAGTGGAGAGGAATGGAGTGAATTGGAGAGGAGCAGAGAGGTGTAGAATAGTTTCAGTGAACGACAGACATATTACTCATCATTATGAACAACTTTTACTATGGTATCACCTCTAAAATCGCGAAAAAACAGCTGTTACGCACATTTCGTCGAGAGTTAATAACATAATTTCTTTGGAAAGGTTTTTTTTTGATGTCCGGGTCAGTCGTAGTAAAAATTGTTCACTATGATATCCTAGAGTATTCACGATTTTCACGCAAACACACACAGTATAGAGAGAGAAGAGCTGTTGAGTAGAATAGAGCAGATTGAGAAGATTGGAGAGGAGTGACGTGGTGTAGACTGGAAAGAGGGTAGATAACGGATGTTTATATCGTTAAACCAATAGCTTTGATGAAGAATTTAGGTATATATAGTATGTTTATTGGAAAAAAAAACGGTTATTAATGTTCTGATATCCAATACAGACAACTCTGTCCCTTTCCCACAAAACAAAAAATGACGTCACGCCTTACTTGTCAGAATAAACTTTATATGGCGCATAGAGAAGTGACATCACGATTTGCTGTTTCGTCTCTCTGTCTAGCATGATATTAAAATGCTTATAAGTTGCTTATTATTGATCAGATTTTCATTTTCTTTTCATTAATCAGCTATATTTACGGGCCACATTTTAATATGACAATAAAAAAAAACTAGTCATCTAGCTTATTGAGAAGTAAAGTAGAGTTGAGAGTGGGATTGGAGTGATGTAGAGTAAAATAGAGAGATGTGGAGTGGAGTAGAGCTTAGCGAACTGGAGTGCATTGTATTTAGAGTAACAACTTAAAATAAAAAAATACTGGTGGTGGCTTATATAACTTTTATTAATATATCATAGAATTCAGAATTTGTAAGTACGTTTACCTAAATTAACAAAAAAAAAGCGTTGTAGCGCTCGTGGCGTAGCTTGTCTAGGTGATTCAAAACGATCACCAATGTTAAGCAACGGACGGTCCAGTCAGTCTTCGGATGGGTGACCGTGAGTGGTATTTATTTCTGAGCGCTACCGTGGGTCGGATGACACGTTAAATTGTTGGTCCCGGTTGTCTGTTCTAGTTTCTATAACAGCAACCGTCAGCCATGTCAGAGGCCTTCGGGCGGCACATTAACTCTGACACTAGGGCTGGCCACTCAGCCTATACGAACTTATTTTTAAGAAAAAAAACAACGTCCCTACGAGTAACACAAAAGGAATACCTGGCGGATTCATTGAACACGTAGTAATAGTATAAACCTAGTGAGTGATATACACCAGTTCTAATAAAACATAAACTCTAAGTTAAATTACCTCTAAGCAACAAAATAATTTATACAAACTCTAATCACGCTTCAGGAACATACGCCAAACTCCTGTTCCCAGAGGTAGAGTGTATTATAATTCAGATCATTAGCTAACTTAGGTAATCAGTCCAGGATAGTTTGTAGCCCAGTTTTGATACTCCAAGAAGGGAAATCAAGCTGCATGTCAGGAGAACTTCTAACTGAAATAATTTGTCGTAAGAATACGTAATAGTTAATCACAGTATAGTTAATCATAACTATTGCTAAACTAATCACACTTTACTATTTTTCAACCGACTTCAAAAAAGGAGATTCTCAATTCAACTGCATGTTTTTTTTTTTAATGTATGTTACGGGATTACTCCGCCAATTATGAACTGATTTTGATGATTCTTTTTTTGTTTGTTAGATAATACTTTAGCGGTGGTCCCATATACATTTTATCGAAATCGGTTCAGTAGTTTGGTTTTTAAATCAAAATTACTAGAAAATATGAAGATGTCATCCAGGTATTCAAAGTTGAATTTGGTTGTAATTTTTTTTGAAGCGTATTTATTGTACTTATGCTTGATAAGATAGCTAGGTGTTGGAACGCAGCTCACCTGATGATAACTGGATTGGGAACTGGCTGTCAAGTGAAGAAGTGTCAGTTCTGACAGGAAAACATATTTTTTCAACTCGGAGGTAGCTATTAATCCGAGTACTATAAACCCCACCTCCACGATGTGCTTTCTTCACTTTTTTTTCCTTCAGAGGCAGCTCAAGCTCTTTGCCAGGATTTGAACCTATGGCCAAGGACCAGGTATGTCCTGAAACTGCACCGAGAACCACCGGAGGACGGGAAACAGCGTCCTCTCGATTAATGGTGGTGAGCTCTGCGATCCCCAAGCCGCCTGCCAAGCGTCGGGATTATGGCAACCCCCTATTAAGGGGGAGGTCAATACTCAATAGTCTTCATCCAGCATTCGACGTACTCTGGCTGATGAAGATTCCATGGCCTTTGACGTGCATTCCTAACGTCTGAGCTATCACCGCTACACCAATATTATACTAATATAAATATTAATAACTACTAATACTTATTATTTTCTAATGTTTTAAGTACTTTTTTAAAGAAACTAACGTAGATACTGCAAATTTTTCTTAATTTTGTATGTACTTATTCTATAATAATAATTCATATAATAATGATAATAGTCATTATTAATAAGGGTTTACGCACGTTTTTGAGCCAGATAATCCAACTAACTTTTAAAATGTATAGATTATAAATATTACTAAATTACCTTTAGTAAGTGTAAAGATAGTGTATACTTACTTAGTGTGAAGAACCAAAGATCCCGTTTGGGAGTGAAAATAGAAAATACACATAAAGAAATTCTAAGAAACCATAATGGATAATTATTAATTTAATATAGATGCTCATTTGGAGCGTCTTACGGCCTTACTTAAAAAAACTTTCCAACTGTTAGTCACTGCTTAAGTTGCTCTGCCATCTTCTCTCTGACGTGATGTGTAACATGCAAGAACAAGACAGAGAAGTTTAAGCAGTGACTAAGAGAATCGAGATTATTTTAGGTAAGGCTGTTAATGTAAGCTCTTTGACATTCAATACTTAACTACAATATTTCTTGAAAATTAAATTATGCCAACAGCATTACAGTCCCACTAAAGTGTAGACTTATATGTCGCAGACAGTTAATTTATTATTATAATATAGTACTAGGGATCCGAAAATTATAAATTCTTATAATAATACTAGCTGCTGCCCGCGGCTTCGCTCGCGTGGGTTGTATAACAGATAGATACGATATTAGAATTTAGTCTATAACCATACCGTGGCTTTAAACTGATTAGGCTACCACCTTAAGCCCTGGTAGCTAATTGGTAGACCACTCGACTTCGACTCAAAATCGTGAAATAGCGGAATTCTGGATCCGTACCAATGATTTCTTTGGAGATTATGTGGGTACGGATTTTCATACGACTGGCTCTTTGGTGAAGGACACTTCGTGAGGACCTGCTTACTTCCGGAGAAGATATTCAATAGTGTACGTGATTCTACCAACCCGCAACTGAGCCAACGTGGCTCAATTGCCCTTCTAGGGTAGGCCATGGTCTAATAATATACTCCGCCAGGTATGCCATTCCGATTTGGCAAATGTCACGTGGGTGACACAAGCCTACGTCATAGAAATGAAATTACCAGTAGCGTAAATCATAACTCCCCGTCCTCCGTATATAACCAATGTTTTTTATAATTAATAAATTATTAACAATTTTTGATTGTCAATTTTCCAATTTTGTTGCCATAAAGTGGCAACTGGAGTGACGTAAGCAAGTGTCACTCCCGGAGTAGCAGACATTGTTTTATTGGATCATGGGGTAAGCCTAAGTCAGCAGTGGATATTAGAAAGGCTGATTATGCTTATGCTATACGCTATGACCTCGCCGAGTTTGATGCTTTAATGTTTTTCGTTTTTACAATTTGAGATAAATACATTATATCCTGTTTACATTTTCATCGTCATCTTCAATCATTTTCAACCCACTGCTGAGTATAGGTACCTTCTTTAGCGCGACATCTCTTCTAGTCCTGTGCCTGTCTCATTTACTGCTTTTGCCTTAAAAATGTCGCCCAATCAGCGAGCTGCTGGCCTGCTCGGTAGCCACTTTCCGTTCCGCGCCCACTGTCCCTTGACTACTTTAGTCTACCGCCCATCTTCCCTTATCACCAGTGTCCTGCTCATCTTCACTAGAGTCTCGCTATCCATTTAACCACCTCTTCGGCATTCGTTCGCAGTAGAATCTCCATGTTTGGCATACGGTCTAGGAGAGTGATGGCTAACATGGCCCATTCCATTGCACTTTGGACCACTTGGATTTTATGCGTGGTATTTAGTGACCACGTATCAGCACCGTATGTGATGATAAGCAAGATTCATTGATTATACCTTGGGTTTCAGAATATGTGGGACTTGAAGACGTCATCCAATTTTCCAAAAACAGCCCTTCCGAACGCGGATGTCGTGATTTGATATGATCTTTCAGGGTTGACTCATGGACTTCTTTGAGCATACTTTAGAGGTCAGCCACGTTCTCTGTCATCTGCGAAACGGAGACGTGTTATACGTGTGCCATTGATATTAAAGACCTGTTTGAGCCCATTCAAGAGTCTTTACGAAGTCTTCTAGCACGTTCGTGAAGACCTTGGGCATTTAAAAGGCTATGACAGTTTTATGAATTGATCATATTTTCTTTCTTACTTTTCTTTCATTGGACCATGTAAGAAGTCTCTGGAAAATTGACTAAGTATCTCTCCAAGCCATAGCCTAACCTATCCTTTATCCCCCCACCCCCATTATTCATCCATTTAGGATATGAATATCTCAGTAGTACAAACTTACATTACAAAAGGAAACTTGCCTAAATTCACATCTTTGGCTTCTTCAGCTTTTCTTCACATCTTGTTTTGCAAAGTTTTGCAGTATCGTTGACTTACTACACTTCCTCACATTTATTTATGTGAGGTATCAGGATCGGTTATTTTTTTCAAAAACAACGGTATGGTCAAGTGGACCCGCTGGTCTACTGGCGAGTTCCAGCTGACCGAAGACTCCATTACGTTAGTTTCCAACCATAAGCCTAAATAATACATTTAGAGATTTTTACATCGAAAATCAAGAACTTCAAATACAAAGTTTCATTACATTTATAGAAATGAGCTGCATTTTTGGATAGGTAGTTATAGCATAAGGTTAGCATATACGTATATAACCCTATGGTTATATACGGGATTATGTCCGTCAAACAGTCGTCTGCGTGGACCTACAAAAAAATAGCCTATGTCCGTTTCCGAACCTTATGCTATAACTACCTATCCAAAAATGCAGCTCCATCTGTTCAGCCGACCAATAAATACGCCCATCCCCGTCCCCATTCCCAGCCTCATCCCTATAAGCGCCCCCTTCCCCATCCCCATCCCGATACCAAATGTCATTTTAATATGAACACGCCCATCCCCGTCCCCATCCCCGTTCCCTCCCTCATCCCCATCCCGAACCCCATCCTCACCCCATCCCATCCCCACCCCCATCCCGATTTCAACTTTCATCTTAATATGGACACGCCCATTCCCGTTCCCAGCCTCATCCACATCCCATCCCCACCTGTCCCCACCAAATCCCCACCCCATCCCCATCCCCACCCCATCCCCATCCCGATACCAATTGTAATCTTAATATTAACATGCCTATCTCCGTCCCGTCTCCGTTCCCAGTATCATCGCCACTGATTTTGAAAAAACTGTGACACCCGTCTCTTCTTATTTTTATAGTAGAATATGTATACCAAGTTTTGTATCAATCGAACCAGAGAATAAAAAGTTTCATACAAACTTTAACACCCCATTTAACCCCCTTCGGGGTTGATTTTCGAAAAATCCTTTCTTAGTGGGCGTTCACACCTCTCCAAAAACATACCCTCCAAATTTCAAGTCTCTACGTTTAGCGGTTTGGGCTGTACGTTGTCTATATGTCAGTCAGTCAGTCAGTCAGTCAGTCAGGACAAAGCCTTTTATAGTTATAGATAGTAAAAAATAAGTCTGGTTGCGGTTCGAAGTTCGTTAAAAGAGTAAATTTAAAACAGCGCCGTAACTACTTAGTATTTTTAAAATAGAAAAAAATACTAACAAAATAATCTTGAAAATTTATGAAATACCTATATATTTAACCTAAATATTTCTCAGCATGAAAAAAACTTATTTTTTTCTGTCTATGAATGTCATTATTAAATTTCTTATACATTTTTCATAGCAATTTTAGTTCAGTAGCTTTTACTCATTTGCAAAACTTTTGTGATATTCTTTTTTCGTAGTTACACATAATACAATTCAAAAAAAATACATCCGAAATCATCAAATTCCTGGATGACATCTTCATATTTTCTAGTAATTTTGTTATAAAAACCAAACTACTGAACCGATTTCGATAAATTAGATAATTTATATGGGACCACCTCATTTACCTACCAAACAAAAACAAACAGTTTATAATTGGCGGAGTAATCGCGTAACATACATACAAAAAAAACATACATTCTAATTGAAAACCTTCTTTTTTGAAGTCGGTTGAATATTAAATACTAGGAATATGTTTATTTGTACAATGACAGCCTTACCTAAAATAATCTCGATTCTCTTAGTCACTGCTTAAACTTCTCTGTCTTGTTCTTGCATGTTACACTTCACGTCAGAGAGAAGATGGCAGAGCATCTTAAGCAGTGACTAACGGTTGAAAAGTTTTTTTAGGTAAGACTGTGAATAGCTAAAGTAATCTCATAGCAGCCCTAAGATACAGTGAAGTGATGCGTAAGACAGTAGTTTGAAGTGAAATTCGAGTCTTGGGAGAGGTTATCAGAGCTCTCTGACTGGCTAATGATGATAATGATGAATCCAGTAGACCGCTACTAATCGGTTCTCAAAATGTCATTACAGCTCAATCGTTGCATTGTAGTGTATTGTTGTAGGAAGTGACAATGATGAGATGAATGGACGGGAAATAAGCGCACGGATTTTGAAAACTATATGTTGAGCGCCAGCTCTTCACTTGCTTCAGTCATACTCTGCTTTTGCCACATGCGAGCCGTACGATACGACAATACAAACTTCTAATACATGTACATGTGTTCTCTTTTTGTCATGCAGTAATTAAATTCGCTATCTCTATTTTTTTAGCTAGGTATGCTTGATTGTGTTGTCTTGATAATTTTGATCGATTTGCGAGCGCTGGGCCCGTCCATTCCATTATCATCGTCGCTGTTTATAGGTATATAAGTATTATTAAAGTTGAATACTCTTTCAACTTTCGTGTTAAGAGGACAGAATTTTACTCACAAAGGCTTGGACTGTGTAGTGTATATTCACAGAACCATAACTATAGAGATGAGCGCTAGAATAAAAAGCAAAAATAGTCAAAAATCTTTTATTAATTCCAATGTGATCCAAGTTCCGGTAAGTAGATAATAATTATTTACATAGCTTCTATTTTATAAGCCTAAAACTATGTACTTAAGTAACTTGACAATTTTACAGCCAATTTTGAAGTTTGTGAAATCTTAACTTATTAAAAACGTTGCAGTCTAATAGGCAATGCAAAACACAGCTATGCATTTAGTACATTTATATAGCAACATGTACCAATTGTAGCAACTGTTCCAGGACATTTACAGCACTTTACGGCACTTGAGCCTGGGTATGTCCTTAAACTGCAACCTGCAGGCCTAACATGCACACCGCGAGAAAAAATTCTCGATTCTACAAAACAGGACAAGGCTACGAATCTGTATAAGTTTGTCTCGTTTTCGCACGACATAAAGACACGACAAAATTTTCTCGCGGTGCGCATGTTAGCCCTGCAGACCCACCTGAGGATGGGCAGCAGTGTCCTCTTGGCTAACGGTGGTGACCTTTCTGCGATCCCCAAGCCGCCTGCCAAGCGTGGGGATTATGGCAACACCCCTCTATTAAGCGGGACGCCTTCGTACAGCAGTGAACGTTTTATGGCTGACGACGACAGCACTTACATGTAGCAACTGTTCCATGACTAAAATTTGGCACATCTGTCATAATTATGAGGACTGCTGAGGCGGCATCAGTAACCCGATACAATAATTGGTCACTGTAGGCAAAATCGGTAGCATCGGATAGCATCATCCAATTAATATATGTTCTCTAAAGCCTCGAAAATTGGTTGTTGTTACATCTAACATTATTTCTCAGGATTTTGATTCGAAATATGTTAAGCGACAACATTGAATGGAATTCACTACAATATTTTTCATCACACTTGCTTGTATAGTGGATCTTATTACATCGGTCATAAGCCTATAATCCAAGCTATTACGCACGCGTGCTTTTTAGTTTACATTACGGGACTAGCTATAATAAATATAATGCTATAATAGGTATAACCCGGTAAAGTCAAGTTTGTACGTGACTGCAGTTAGACGTATGTATACGAAGTACTCTTAATATAGCCGGGTAATACTTACAGTTTTTTTGTAATACCAACAAAGAGGTCTTATGCCGCTGAAGTAAATGTCAACCTGCGCGCGCATTGCTGGTTTGGGCGCCATTTTCCGCAATGTTTGTTGACGTTTTTGCTGTGTGGTTGATTATTATAAAAAAAGGTTGTTTTTTCCTCGCAAGTGTGATGAAAACAGTCGTATGAAACTCTTGGGCTATGTTAGTCATTACACTCTCAGCTTCCTTATCGCGCTCGCCTGCGGGTCGCACGCATAATACCGCCTCTAGTATAATGACCAACATAGCACACTTGTATTATAATGTACTATTACGGGGGGTAGAATGAATGAATAGTTGCTTATTGCATGGCATCTTTGTTATAAAGCATTATTATGAAATACCTACACAGGAAAAAATATTATGACGTACCTACACTACTATCACTATATTATTATAAGTTATACTTACATCTAGGGGTACGTTTTGCAATGCATTTTATCTTTAAAATCTATAACTTATAAGTTTGGATTGTACTTAACCTAAAAGGTCACTGTGAACAACTTTTACTACGAGATCAAAACCGAAATGACAAAAAAAAACAGCTGGTTTAGAGAAAAAGTTTATTGACTCATGACAAAATGATATGGAATGATATAGAACAGCTGTTTTTCGCGATTTCAGGGTTGACCATTCCCATCTAAAAAAATTGTTCACGATGATTATTAGGTACAATTTACTCCCTTTCGGTCTAGTCGCCTAGTAAAACTTATGTCAATCCAAAGTCAACTTTCTAAATAGAAACTACATCTATTCAAAATTTAACGTCTACTACGTCACTGGTCTTATGAGTATCTATTTTCTAATTAGGTACAAAATAATTTAAATATACCAGTCTTTTCTCTTATACAAGTTTACAAAATTGTCTTTTAATACATTATCTCTTAAAACACAATCACACGGAAATCACTGATCCCATAGCGTTAAAATTTGCTTGCACTTACATGACTATTATAATTAGTGTTAATATTAGAGTGAAACTTGTCGTTGATCTATAACTTGAGCTTGGTTGCCAGTAGCTTTCATCTTTTGATGAGAGCATCAAAGAATCTTCGCCCTTCTGGACTAGTTCACTCGGGCACGGCATTGCTTCTATTGGCATGTCTACTACAACGACTTGGTTAGCTACGACTGGCTGTACCGTAGGTTCAATTTTGAATTGACTTGAAGCGTCATCGTATTCATCGTTGTTAGTTACAGTTTCCCTATTCGATTCTATTTCGTAAACTTGTCCTGTTTTACTCGATTTGAATGTCTCGGGGTTTTCAGAGATGACTTCGTTGGAAGTTTTTTCTGTTGCTTCAGGGGTGGGAATGCAAGTGACGTCATCCAAAGCCAGTTTCAGCGGTTCGCTTTTGGTCTCGTTACGAAGAACTTGGATCCAGGACAAGCGGCAGTCGCAGACCAATTTGTTACCTGAAATTAAAAAAATATTTAATTCAGTTATCTAAAAATATGTTGACATTGGTGTCGATTCTGTTGCACCGCTCACTAAACATAACGAATTTGACAGGTCTAAAATTATATGCGACTCATTTCATTTCAATATGAATAGGCGTGTGGCCTAATGTTTAATTTATGACAAATAACAGGCTTAGTGATGAATATAACTAAATACATTACACATACTGAAAAAAAAAATTGTATTGGCTGATAAATCTCTGAGATATGAGCGTTTAAAGTTTTAGGTGGGGATAGAGAGGGGATGCTCTATCCTTTTCTCGCAAAGCACGTGTTAGTATAGCATTTGTATGCCGCGCCTGAGGCTTGACGTCATAGCTCAGTATAGCGCGCTCTCTGTCTAGCTTGAAATTAAAATACTTAGAACTTATTTATTTATGAATTATTTAAAATTTTGTTTTCGTTGATAGGCTCTATTGATGATCAGGTTTTTTATGAGGTAATAAAAAATTATAGTCATCATGTCTATTCTGTGATATCTGTGTCTGGGTGTAGTACGTATTATGACTATGTATTTACGAAAAAAATATATATATTATAAGTATTCTATCAGCTTTCTGATGTCCATAATACAAGCTTTTCTTAGTATGGGGCTAGATATCGCTGTGTGTAATAAATGTCCCCCCAATATTTATTTATTTATGATATGTTAGAAAAGGATGTCAACAGGTTTAGTCCTGGCAAATTAAGTTTAGTTTAGTTAGTGGTGCAACAGAATCGACACCATTGTGGTCTATTTTGACGGTTTTAGTTGACAGTTCTAAACTAATTAAAATATTGCTGTCACTTGTTTACTAGGCATGTTTGCTAAGGACAGCAATACTTTAGTTAGTTTAGTTCTGTCAACTTAAACCGTCAGAATTGACCACACTGTCTAAACGTACGAGTACATACATCCCACACAAAGCATATTGTTGGACTTAGGCCTACCCTCGAAGGGCGGTTGGGCCATTTCCACCGCGCTAGCCCAGTTGTGGGTTGGTGGATTCACATACCCCATAGAATTTATTCTCTGGGCGTACGAAGATTTCCTTGCATTGTTTTTCTTCACTGAAAAGCCAGTGGTATGAAACCCCGTAAATAACTTCCAAAGAACTCATTGGTGGGTCTGGGTTTGAACCCGCGACTTCACGATTACAAGTCGAGCGATCTCTCGATTAGCCTACCACGGAAATCAGACCACAAACTATTCACACTACATTAGAAAGATTCCGTCCATCGGTCTATTTATAACCTTTACACGATTATAATATTATATAAAATTATGGCTGAACTTATCTTGGCGAAATTTGCCATCGTTGTAGAATAGGACTAGGATGGACATAGATTATTTTTTGCAGTGACCCCTTAATCTAGACACCGGCCATTATTTCGCCCAGTTTACATAGTTATAATTACATTCCAATACTCTTAATGATAGAGGACAATGGACCTGCTTATTTATCATCATCATCATCATCAGCCTGGAGACGTCCACTGCTGAACGAAGGCCTCCCCCTTAGACCGCCACACTGTACGACAACCTGCCATTTGCATCCACCGGTTGCCCGCGACTTTTATAATGTCGTCGGTCCACCTAGTGGGAGGCCTTCCTACGCTGCGTCTTCCGATTCGCGGTCGCCACTCAAGAACCTTTCTTCCCCATCGGTTGTCAGTTCTTCGAGTGATGTAGCCTGCCCATTGCCACTTCAACTTGCAAACCTTGCGAGCTATGTCGGTAACTTTGGCTTATTTAAACATACACCTAATTATTTTCAACTCTATTAACTAAAAAAAAATTCATTTTTGTTTTATTTATAAGGTATAATAATTAAAAAAAAGAAGAAAAAAAGCGTAAAATATAATGCATTCAAAAAAATGCATAATGTATTTAAATGTGTCAAACCCACGTCAGTTTTCATAATAAAAACAAATGTTTGTCTCTGACTGAATAAAATAAAACTATGACATGAAAACGAATAAACAGAAAGATAAACGGAGTAACGGGTCTTTAAGAATTTTCAGATTGCCAGGTAACTCTAAATAAGATATCAGCCAAACATAAATAAAACAAAGAAAGAGAAAAGAAACTAATTTAGTAATGAAAGAGATATTAGTAATGAATAAGTCAAATAATTTCGTTTACTGATAAATTTATTTACTAAGTTGTTTGTGGACGTTACGCTAAAACTTAAGTTCTAAAACTTTGGCAGTTTATTTATACGTTCGTTGCATAAATTCTTCTGCCTGAATGAGTTTGTATCCAAATATTCAGGAAAACTAAACTAGCAAGAGTCGGGGTAGTAATAAATTATAAATTAACGAGCTTTTACTTGTGGGAAAATCTGAAACCTCGCGTATACAATAATACGCGTTTAAAAAAAAATACAACCGACTTCAACTTCGAATAACTTGATGACATCTTCATATTTTCTAGTAATTTTGATTTAGAAAACAAGCTACTGAACTCTCTGAAGTATTACTTATCAAACAAAAAAAGAATCATCAAAATCAGTTCATAATTGGCGCAGTAATCGCGTAACATACATACAAAAAAAAACTTACAGTCGAATTGATAACCTCCTTTTTTGAAGTCGGTTGAGAAGTCGGTTGAAAATATGACATAGGTATTTTAGAAAAATGTTCTAAAAATGAAATTAGGTAAAATACTTTTTAGGTGCCTACTGTATAAAATATGGCTTGAATGGTTCATGAGCAGGCTTAGATTTGGCGATAAATCAGTCTGAATAAAGCTTTATTAAATAGTAGGTAACAGAAAGAGTATTCGCGGTGAATCGATATTTTATCACGAGGACCGCAATCCACATCTAAATTGAATACAAAAGAGATGTTTCAATGGATAAATTCAATGGTAGGATATATGACTCACAAACCTGCAACTAGGTCAGCGTGTTGGATTTGGCATACTCAATCGCTTTACGAGGATAGGTCCATGACCAGCAGTGGACTATCAAAAAGGGTGATTATAATCTTTTTTGAAATGTTTCACCTTTTTCTATACATTTAGAGGTTAGGAACCACAGATCATAATATAGCCTGTTGATGGCTCGTGACCATAATTTCTCCTACAAACACAACTCACCGTTGCGGCCAGGGGGCGAAGTAACGTTCTATGCTTGCGATTGGCCAATCACTGGGATGACGGAATCTAAGTTATGAAATACAACGAAATTCTGACGTACTCGCAGTGGCTAGTAGTGGTTTTTAAACTACAAATTTTCGTATGAGGGGAAGTCGGACGATCAGTCAACAGGGTTTATTGTCTTTGTTAGGAACAATCATCCAACCACTATACCATGGAGGGTGTTGTACGTGTTTAGCCTAAATACTGCAGGAAATAGTCGCAAAAATAAAACGAAAGCTTGTTTCGTGACTTGAATACAGTGAGCCCATAAATAATGGTTTCCCAAACACGTGTCTATTATCATGAAAAAGTCACAACCAGGCGTATGAGAAACGTTACTTTTGTTTATTATAATAAAAACACATTGTGTTGTCACTAAATCGAGTTATTACGTCATTGTTGATTCGATTAAGGGACCATTTAGGGTGGTGGAATTGACCCCTGCAGTACTTTGGCTCTCGCAATAATGACCTAGCTCTTGATCGTTAACTAAAAATCTATGAAGTATAATCGAAAATATTTTTAATGCGAATATTTGTGGGTTGAATTCTGTAACTATTTAATAGCATGAATTAATATATAAGCGTTGACGTGATTTATTGCCTAAAATATTTAAAAGATACAAAAGTGACTCATAATATTTATTTACTGCATTACCTGCTTGGTCTGTTTTTTATGGCCGGTTTTTTTTATTTACTGCAGCCTGTGTGATTAGCACAGTATATTTTTCAACAAATTTTATGATTATATAGAGTTAAATCCCTAAGCCGCCTGCCAAGCGTGGGGATTATGGAAACCCCTCCTTATTAAGGGGGAGGCCATCGTCTAGCAGTAGACGTCTTCTAGCTGTTGATGTGATAGAATTAAAATGTCTGTAGTGTATTATAAACCTTTAGTTTTTTCTGACAGATATATCTCTTATGACTATTTCATAAAAATGGTACTTAGTGAGTGAGTTATAGCACTGAAGGTAAATATAAAACATTAACAACACTCGCACTGTGCTGTTACATTCATTAATTGTATTTAATGTAGAGGGGTGCTTTGCAAGGGCTCGCAACTCCAGGGTGTGGCCCTTTGTTTGCTAAATATATAGATATTTCTACCTAAGTATGTATGTATACATATCAGCATGTAAGTGCTATAACATTTCATTGTTTCCATTGACTTACCATTCCCATTACAATTCAGAATATCTTAAGAAAATGTAATCAAAAAATATTTGGCTTCTATTTCATCACAAGTGGTAAAGTATCCAAAAAACCTTCAAATTATTAAGTTAAAGCTTTTTTAACTAGACCTATACACAGTGGTAGACAGTACAGCATTTAGCTAAAGAATCTAAAACGAATGAACTAATAAAGTTAGACCAACTTACCACTGAGATAGAAAACCGAATTCTTCATCTTCAAATTCTCCAATATAGGCTTGATAGTGTCGTAAGTAAAATATTCGATGTCATTGTTCCTCAAATCCAATAACTCAAGACCACGCACGCCTTCCAAAAGCCCTTCATTGATGGACTTCAATTTATTACCCGTCATGGACAATTTCTGAAGTAACGCCAGACCATCGAACGCTCTCTCGGACAGATATTTCAATTCATTATTATCCAGTAGCAGCTCGTTCAGATTCCACAATTCGGTGAATGTTAAATCTCCGATCATTGACAACTTATTCGACCTCAGATCCAATCTAGTCAGATTGCTCAATCCCCTGAACGTGTCTCTAGTCAGCACCGAAATTGAATTTGCCTCTAACACCAGATCGTTGAGAATGGTCAGATGCTCAAAACATCCATCGTGGGCCAGGTTAATGCTGTTAAACGACAAATCTAGATATCTCAAGTTCGGGATATCTACAAAAACGTCCCTCTGTATTTCGGTTACTTTATTATCCTTTATGGTTAGATTCACTAACGAAGGCAAGTTCGTGAAAGCCGAGAAGTCTAATTCCATTATTTTGTTGTTCATTAACGTTATTTCACGCAACGTTGTCATGTTGGAAAATGTCTTCTTCTCTATTTTCGTGAGGGTTGCGTAATGTATGTACAGCTTCTGCAGATTTTTCATTCTGTGGATGACGTTTAAGGGAACGAATCGCAGCGCACCGTCGGACCTGACATTGAACGTGAGCCTTTCTAAATGGGGCTGTGAATTGAAAGTGTTCCAAATTGGATCGTTTAAGTCAATCCCGCCGTTGAATACCCAGCAATCTGCCCTCCTCGCGGTCTTTACGTCAGTATTCTCACAGTAGCAGTGCACTTTTGATTCTCTGTTGGTAATCTCGCATATGTTATCTCTGACTTGCGCGCCGTGGTACCGCCTCTCGGTTTTATCCCTGCGTTTTTCATTTAGACGGCTCTCAGTGTAGGATATTTGCACTGAAGTCAGAGCCAGGGCTAGGAGTAAATATTGGACGACGGTCTCCATGCTCCCCTCGCTTTCACTGAACTGAAACAAAAAGAAAAACAAAATAAGCAAACCAGTGTCGTTTTTACATTGCTCGCTAAAATGTAGTCAATGTTTGTGAGTTTATGAAAAACAGTTATAAGTATGTAATTCATTAAAGTCAATACATGAAAGCGAAAATGCCTTAGAGCTATGTAATCACAGTCCGCTCCTTTGATTATATAGAGAGAGACCTAGATCCTCCAAGGTCCGCTCTGATGTTGACTAAAAGGAAAAATACAGAGAAGAAACTATTTAAAGCAAACTTTAACTATGACTCGACTTTTTCCTACAAACTTCCATTAGCCTATGACTATCTATGTTCATTTAAAATGGTGAATTTGAAAGAAATAAGAAGATTTACAATATTTTAGCGCAATTTCATGCCTACTTAGGTACTTAGCCATTAGAAGTGACTTATTTACTCTCTAGCTAGCTTAAAAAACTCAACAGAAAAGTCCCATAGATTAAACACTAGTTAGTAGCGGTCACTCCCCACAAATTAGGACGACTGCACAGTGCACACACCCATTCAAAACGCAAGTGTAAATATGTCACTGGCAAAGCGTACCTAATTTAGTCATTGTATAGAATACCTAATCATTCTATGTAATGCCGGATTTGATAAGACAATGTATGAAATATTTTATTTATTATTTACGTACAATACCTATACAAAGTACTTTGACTAGATATTGTACGTAATACCTAGTTACTAAGGTATAAAATGATGACCAATAAAACATGTTTTGTTGGCTCAAAATCAATTTTAAAGGTAAAAAAACCTTTCCAGTGACAGAAGTGAGTCAGATACGAGTAGCAGTGGGTTAAGGTTTTTTTTTTGCGGAAACAGGTCTTCTAGTGAGTAGGCCTTCACACATTTCCTATTGCTGCTTAGGAAAGGTAATTTGTATCAAATTTGATTGCCTATCGACTTTAGGCATTCTATATAATTTCCTAGGAATTCTATATAATGACCGATTACATACATTGCCGGTAACATATATTCTAAACGCACCCAACAACTAACCGGAAGAGCGGCTTGCAGTGACAGGAAATGCGCTCGAAACCGTTAATGGTAATACGGAAACTGTTATACCGTATCTATTTATGTTTATAAAATAATTCTTCTGTACAGTATATCACTGAAGGCCTCCTAACTAAAATGCGTAAAGTATCTATGTTGCTAGCTAGGCTAAGTGGGCTTGGTATTCCTTAAAGAGCTACAGACAATCCTCTTAGTCTGATTCGGATGACTGAAGAGGCATTTTACAACTAAGCACAGAGCCGTGGTACGGGTTGTCCTTTAACAACATTCGTGACTATGTTGTCAGAGGCTTAAGAACGGCATTATAAAGTATAATTATCCCAAATTTTATAGTTTATAGTAATTTATTGGTAAATCCATTATTTACATGTCGGGTATTAAGATTACATTATATATTATACTAAACAATAAAATGATTATAATATTAGGATTGAGTTATTTATTTATTTATTAATAGAGCCCACTACATTACTGTGTTTCGGTTTAATGGGCAATGTTACTAGATAAATTGGGCATGACGAGATTTGATATTTAGTATCGCAGGGTGACGAGCGCAGTGCAGTGCGGTGCAGGATTTTGTTCGCGAGCACAAATGATTCTGGCACTGCTACTGTTATGGACCGGCGTGAATGCTTACCACCAGGCAAACGTCCCGCTCGCCTTGCATAAAAATCTAAGTAACAATGCTTTAATAGTACATTATGATACGAGTGTGCTATGTTGGTCATTACACTAGAGGTGGTATTATGCGCGCGAGCCGCAGGCGAGCGCGATAAGGAAGCCCAGAGCGTAATGACTAATAGCACAAGAGTTCCATACGACTGTTTTCGTCACACTTGCGAGGAAAAAACAATTTTTTTGTGATAATAATCAACCACACAGCGAAAACGTCAACAAACATTTGCGGAAAATGGCGCCCAAATCAGTAATGCGCGCGCAGGTTGACATGTACTTCAGCGGCATAAGAACTCTTTGTTGGTATTACAAAAAAACTGTAAGTATTACCCGGCTATATTAAGAGTGCTACGTATACGTACGTCTAATTGTAGTCACGTACAAACTTGACTTTACCGGGTTATACCTATTATAGTACAAGTGCCGTAATGTAAAGTAAAAAGCACGCGTGTGTAATAGCTTGGATTATGAGCCTAAAAGCGATGTAATAAGATCTACTTTACGAGCAAGTGTGATGAAAAGCTTATTATGGTGTCCCCTTATTTATTTGTTGTTTTTCAGAGTACGTAATAATGGGCGATTTTCTGAAAGGAAATTAAAAAAAAAAGGAAAGGATATTTTTTTTCTTTGTTTTTGGCATCGCACTTTTTGCATTCTGCCAGTGTCAAGTTTATGAATTATCACGTTTTTATAGTAATCGTTAAGTCAAATATGTCATGAAATCACAGTTAGTCACACGAAATTAGTCATAGTCGAGTCCAAGTCATGCCCTAGTAAAGTTGTGGCAACTTTACTACAAGCTTCTTCAGAGTTTTGGAAACAACACGAAAAGACACGTTTCATTTCATTATATCACTAGCCCACACTTGTGCGCGTAAATCAGCACTTAATGAATAAAACGCTACCATTTTTATGCATTAGCGCTCGAAAAAACACAAGTTTTGGTAAAAATACAATGCAGTGACATGATTTATTAGCGTTCCCGCTAAAACTCCAAGAAACTCATTGTAGATGGGGCTGACCAGACGTGTCTGTCATTGTCAAGTGTTTTATTTTATTTTAGTGCCACAGATCAAAAATAAGATGCTGTTTTTGACTGGCACGTATAGTCAGCGCCGTCTATCGAAAAGAAGAGAACTACTTTTTTTTATTGCCTGCCAGAAAATCGCCCATTGTAGTGTTTTGTAGTTTGAATTTGAGTCGCTTTTGGAGTGATCGCACATTGATACGGTACGGCACCCGACAGGCGCCGGACCGACCGAAACACACTGCGCAGAATTAACTGGTGCGAGCGAGACGGGCGTCTCGAGAAATTTCTTACGGTGTGCGGGACCTAGTACAAAATGTATGCACGGAGCGCCTTCGGGCGAAACCGGACGGTTTTTCTATCGGATTTTCTCGTCGTACGCGGCCGGTCTTAAGGGCTCGATCACTCGAGCTGTAGTGGTGGCACCGTAACGAAGGGTCGTTTTAAAACTACGAGTATGACTCATTCTAAAAGTCGAACCCCGAATCGTTCGATCACACTTCATAATCATTCAGATCACTAATCGACTTATTTGCCTAATGCATTTCCGTAGTAGGGCCTATCAAATCAGGTAGGGGACTAGTAGGGACCTCTTCAGAATATGCTATAAAAATGTATGCTAATTATTGTAGTTTTCCTCACAATTAAGCCCTACGAAATAAATAATAATATAAAAAAAATATATAATTAAATTATGATTAATATAAATAAAGTGCATAAACGTGTACCTATTAAAAATTATACACAGCAATACTGTTTTGTTGTTATTTTTTTGAGCGCTACCGTAGGTCGGATGACACGTTAAACTGTTGGTCCCGGTTGTTTGTTCTAGTTTCTATAACAACAACCGTCAGCCATGTCAGAGGCCTTCGGGCGGCACATTAACTCTGACAGTAGGGCTGGCCACTCAGCCTATACGAACTAACTAACTAAGTTGTTATTTTAATAAGTTTATGCTGTAATAAAGTATACTAATACGTATAATACGTTATTTATTTTTGTGTTATAAAATGCGTACTAATATAAAGTTTTTTGAGTTGCGCATCGAGCTTCAGGTATAAATTGGACAAAAAAATGCACTTAAATTATTGTGTTGTAAAATGGCGATTCAGTGAAAATTTGTCGATCACACTATTACAAATTAACATACTGATCAATCTATTGAATCAATTACTGGAAATAGATATCTCTTCAGGCACGTCACCCATTCCATTGTTATTTGCTTTCATTGAACTCTTTGAATTGTAAACTCTAACTAACCCAAGTAACATAATATTCATCATCATCATCATCATCATACAAAAAAAATACAACCGACTTCAATTTCGACTACCAGGATGTCATTTTCATATTTTCCAGTTATTTTGCTTTTTTCCAGTAGTTAATTATGACTTAAAAACCAAACTACCTGAACCGATTTCGATAAAATGTATATGGGACTATCTCTGAAGACTAAGACTACCTTCCAAACGAAAAAAAAATCATCAAAATCAGTTCATTATTAGCCGAGTAATCGCGTAACATACATACAAAAAACACATACAGGCGAATTGAGAACTTCCTTTTTTGAAGTCGGTTGAAAATGAAGTATCAATAAAATTACTGATAGGATCATAGAAAAGCGAAGGCCCTACTTTTACTTCTCTCTTCAGTGGATAAGATAATGTTTTTTTTTAGAGAACTATTTACCAACGTAAAGTGTCGCTCTCTCGAGTATAGTATAATTAATAATAGTACATTATGATACGAGTGTGCTATGTTGGTCATTACACTAGAGGCGGTATTATGCGCGCGAGCCGCAGGCGAGCGCGATAAGGAAGCCGAGAGCGTAATGACTAATAGCACAAGAGTTCCATACGACTGTTTTCGTCACACTTGCGAGGAAAAAACAATTTTTTTTTGATAATAATCAACCACACAGCGAAAACGTCAACAAACATTTGCGGAAAATGGTGCCCAATTCAGTAATGCGCGCGCAGGTTGACATTTACTTCAGCGGCATAAGAACTCTTTGTTGGTATTACAAAAAAACTGTAAGTATTACCCGGCTATATTAAGATTGCTTCGTATACGTACGTCTAATTGCAGTCACGTACAAACTTGACTTTACCGGGTTATACCTATTATAGTACAAGTGCCTTAATGTAAAGTAAAAAGCACGCGTGTGTAATAGCTTGGATTATGAGCCTAAAAGCGATGTAATAAGATCTACTTTACGAGCAAGTGTGATGAAAAGTAAGTAATCGTACTGTTGTAGGCATTACGTGTATACCCGGAGCACTCACGCTCACTAAAAAGCTTCTTCTTGCGGCGGCGTCGTGTGTCGGGTCGCCCTCTTCCCTCCAATATGGTTGAGGAGAGCGATGGCAGCACATGCGTCAACTCGTGAACGGGTGCTGCTTGCGGGAGCTGGACTGCTCGGGGTATACACGCAATTCTAGCAATAATTAGTAATACTTAGTTAGGTTCCTTTGGTATATTCTTTTTGTAAAGCCTTCAGCTTTTAAGTTATTAAGAGTAAAATTTCGTTTATAAAAAAATGTAAAAGTTGACAAAAGGCACGGACCCGCAGTCCGTGGTGCTAATAAATAATTATAAAAAAAAAAAAAAAAAAAAAACGTAAAGTGTTACTGTGACACTTTGTGTTGGTAAATTGTAACGTACTCTGAAGACGCATTTTCATATCAGTGGTGCCTACATGTCACGTGACTTTCAGTCATTTCACGCTCCCCTCTGTAAATTTTGCCCTTTTATCTTTTTTATTATAATTAGTTTTGATAACGATGCTTAATGTGAGCCTGGAGTTAAATAATTGAAAAGGGGTAGTACGTACGTGCCTATAATGTAGGTACGTCGTGATAACCTTTAACATTGCCTTTATAATGTGCAAAAGTAAATGTAGAAATTAAAAGGTTTTGAATGGGTAAAATTACTAATATTTACTTCATACATGATATGATGGATGTGTAGTCGAATTTCGGGAGCTTACCTACATGCTAAAAATAAGGTGTTGCCGATTTGGAGGCTTTATTACTGCTGACCAATAATGAATACAATCTTATGGGGGCGACTAATGCCAAAAGTAAGTAAAAGGTGTATTTTTAAACACATAGTTTAATGATAAAGATCATAAATATTCAGAATAAAAAAATACTATAGGTAGGGGAAAAACTTAAAGAAGCCGAGTAACCGAATAGAGTTTTGGAAAATAATCTGTTATTTTTTTTTAAATATACAAATTACCAACAAAAAAAAAACTGTTTTAATTCAAATGCTCTAAATTATCAGCGACAGCACCACATTATTTTTTACGAATTACATAGCCAAACTAATGTTTTAGTACAGTAGCCGTTTATTTTTTTTATTTCATGCCTACATTTTGACTAATTAAATAAAATCCCACCTAAATTGCTCAAAGCCATCATCATCATCAATTGTATCATGCGATTTTCGACTCTAAACTAATGCAAGACGCGCGGGTGAAATCTGTTATTTTTCTGGCATTAGTCGCACTCTTAATGCTAGCCTACATCTTCATGGGTGGCGCGACCACCGATGATTCTTATTCAGCAGTCCAACACTTGGGTTTCCAAAGAATTGCATTAGATGCTGATAAGCACCTACTAGAGACGGGGGAGATTGGAAAGCATAACTATCTACTGGATTTCCCAATAGATCCTCAGCAGATGATAAATATATTTGAGACTATAGCGATTCTTTCATAATTAAATAAATATTCATATCCAGAAAATCACTAAGATTCTGTTTTATTTAAGCAAAGAAAAAACATTCATTAAAACAAAATTACATATCGCAAGGTGCTCTTAATTAAAATTTTCTTTAGTCTCGCTTACGCTAATGGCTATTTAGTAATGAACGAAAGAAACAGAGCAATTTATACCTCTTTTTGTTTCGTCTAAATGTTTATTAAGGATTGACATAGCGGGACATCCCTCGATGTCCCGTCGTCGTTTTTAATTACAGCTCCCTTTAGCTTTATTGCAAACTTTGGCAGCCCTGCCCTTTGTCTTGCAAAAAAAAAGTTTAATAACTGGATATTATGAGAGCAATACTGTTTATTGTCCTTTTTTAACTTCAACTTTAAGTGATTAACAAAGTAAGTGCTGTTTAAGTATAAAAAGTAATGAATTTTTTTATTTTGCAGTCTTATTTGTGAAGTCATTATTTTTTAGGTCAAAGAAAACAATTTTGTGATCTTTCAGGCGCAGAACGATAAAAAACTTTTCTTTTTATCAAATTCTATGATCAAATTACTGAATACATTTATTATTTTTAACCGACTTCAAAAATGGAGGTTCTCAATTCGACTGTAGGTTTTTTTTAAATTATTTGCTACGTGATTACAATGCCAAATTATGAATTGATTTTGATGATAATTTTTTTTCGTTGTTTGGTAGGCTATAACTTCAGAAGTGATCTCATATAAACATTTTATCAAAATCGGTTCAGAAGTTTGGTTTACATAACAAAATAACTAAAAAAAAGATGTCATCCAGGTAATTGGTTTGTCGGTTAGTCGGTTTTGTTCTAAATTACTTCATAAATATAAGTACTAAGGAATGAAATTAATTGAATTTATTTTTATGCCTCTAAATTTTCATAGACCCTCCTAAGTCCTTAGCTAGAGTATTATTTTCCCCCTAGGTCTTAAATACCCAAATCTCTTTAAGCAGATTAATACGCATAAAATTAAGCGCTTCTTGACTATTTATTATTAAATATTACGGCGAAAAAATAATGTTTCCTTACGCGTCGTTTTACAAATTTTTCTTTATGATAATTTATGTTTTTATTAATTTGTATATTTTTTTGTATTTGTGCATTTTATCGGTCAAATATTACAAAAATAATTCTTGTCTAAAATGACTGTACAATCGATTTTATAGTTCGCCATCAAGTATTTACCCGGATCTGAACTAAAGACCTCTGCCTCAAGAAGCAAACTGATTCATATAGATCATCAATTACAATTATCTCTAGGTACTGTGCTAATGCAATGATTGAATCTGAATACACATAATTCAGACTGACGTATGTGATCAACATGATCTTAATGGTATCTTATCATGTAGGTATGATTAACATAGCACTAATTGGTATGGTATAAGATAACACAGTAATGAAACTGCAAAGCCTCTCCTAGAGAATACAATAAATAAAAATTAAATACATAAGTAATTATATTATTTTTGAAAACATAATTGATGTTACATCAAATAGTTCTGATTAAAACGCTCTAAGCTCAATGCTAAAAGTTTTATCCCAGTGGACATGCTGTTTAGAAAGAGAGGTCACAGCATTAATTACAACACGAAAGCATATTAGGGGTCCGCAACCTCAATGGTAGAAAACAATCATGTTTTAGCAGGCTTAAAGCCTCTTCGGTGCAGCAAAGCTCTTCGAAGCAGTACGAGCATTTCAGATAAATTTAATACACCGAGAATATCTATTTGCCAGCGATATGATGAGGTTTGGAGCGAATGCAAGCGTTTTATTTTTTCATAAAGAAAAATATGCTTAAAATTTACTGGCATATAAAAATAACAATAGAGATATTAGAATGGCTGGATAAATATGACTGGAAAAAGTCAGCTTGTAACCACCAATAATGAAAAAGTAATATAAGGGAAAGTCTTATTATGAAAACCGACGTGGCTTTGACACATTTTTGTTTTATTTATACGGGAATACTCACGTTTAATTAAATCGGATACTCCGACTATAGTTTCAATCACATCCGGTGACCTTTTTCTAAGAGACGCGCACGCAGCTGCACGCGCGTCGGGCTCTGTATTCACTCTTTGAAAAAGGTCACCGGATGTGATCGAAACTATAGTCGGAGTATCCGATTTAATTAAACGTGAGTATTCCCGTATAAATAAAACAAAAATAAGGGAAAGTCTTCCAGAAGTAGGACTGTTTAGACTAAAAACAACTACGACAGTTATTATTATAAACGTATGTATGTATTAGTTGACATCTATCGTAAAAGGTATTTACGGTGATAAGAGTATGACATATTTTGCAATGCGACTTGCTGGTAGACATAGAATTGCGGTCAAGTTGTGTCAAGATGTGCCAAGATGTGTCAAGATGTGTCAAGATGTACGAAGATATGTCAAGATGAGTCAAGATGTGTGAAGATGTGTCTTAGTAAAAACAACAACAGACCTTTTTAGAGTAAGTCTTTCGGCGAAAATACTTTCTCAAAAATAAGTCTCTCGGCAAACAGGACTTTGTTTAACTGGTTTGCGAATTCAATTTTGACTAAACCCAAGAGCATGGCAGCGTAGAACCCCGAGTATAAAAAATAACGGTTATTCACGTATTTTTTATATACGGGGATTTATATCATATTAATGTGTTGTTGTATAGTGAGGAAACTTGCGTTCGTCCGGAGAAGAAATATAATGGCGAATGTGGATACGCCGACCCGCAACTAGGACGGCAAGATGGATATGGTCAAACCCCTTTCGAGGCTTACCACGAAAGAGGCTATCACGAACTAAATAATGCTATCATTAACTATAATTATGCTAAAATCCCGCAGAGTACTACTAAAAAGTTATGTTGTATCACAGAAAAAAAAAAAATAATGCCATGAAGCCAAATTTGGACTTCAAAAAGCAATAAATTGTTATTAGGCCTGGCTGCTCAATCAAAATTACTTCGCATAGAGTCAAATTTAACCAATTACTAAATAAAATGTTTATTTACAACTCCAATCGTAAAATTCTACTAAATTTTAGATGAAGGATCCTAATGTGTCGGAGAAGATACAAAGCCACATTCCGCACTTGGAGTTTCTCAAACTACAATTAGATTAAACCACACAACAGAATGTTAGAACGTTTGTTTGTCGCGCTCGTTGTCGTGTTTGAACTGTAATTGCCTTTAAATTGTTAAAGAGGCTCCCCAAGAAATTATAACTTTATATAAGTACAGCTTTTCATAACTCAGTAGACTATCTTAGGTTAGGTGTACTTCCAAACTAAAATACCCCATCGCACACTTTATAAGTTCAATTGGACGAGATTTTAAAAAAGCTGATAAAAATCAGCTATTTTGATTACTATAAAAAGTTAGTCAAAAATGTATCACCTTCAACCCGGACACGTCCACTGCTGAACAAAGGCTTACACCACCACAATTGATATAAGTAGTATTTTTTTTTTTTACCATAATTATGTTTATATCAGCTTAAAAATAACTAAAATGTTATTCTCTTTATTAACACCTTTTTTTCTCCATAAACATAAAACAGAAATATTTTTTAAATAAGAAGTAAAATAAAAATTTCAGTTCTCTGCTGGTAATGTTGATACGTAATTTTTGCTACATAAAATGCATTGAATCAATTATGTATTTCATCGGCCCCAAAACCCGTCACATACGAGTAAGTGGGCATCAAACTATCATCAATATTAAATTGTTAAAATATTATATCCATTTCAAATACGTTAGCTATTAATCGATCAAAATATTAAGATATTTTGTAGCAAAATGTTCAATAATGCAAAAAACATTGCTTTCATAAATATATTTCTTTCCGTTTTTGGCATAACCACACCCTAACCTGCATCCGTCTGCACTGAAATGGTTATTTTAGATCAAATCGATATTTCTCATGACCGTCAGTTCTAGTTATAAAGCCTACTCAGCTTAGAAGCGTGCTAGTAGTATTTTGAAAGGTACCTTCATGTAGGGTAGTATGATAAAAAAAATGTGAACATCAAATACGGGAGTTAGCGGTAGACTACTTATGGGACCCATAAAAAGCAGAGCAAGCATACCATTGCAAAGTGTTCTTATCAAGCCTGCCCGGAGATGTCCACTGCTGAACAAAGGCCCTTAGACCGCTGTACGACAACCTGCCATTTGCATCCACCGGTTGCCCGCGACTTTAACAATGTCGCCGGTCCACCTAGTGGGAGGCCTACGCTGCGTCTTTCGGTTTGCGGTCGCCACTCAAGAACCCCCATCGGTTATCAGTTCTTCGAGCGATGTGGTCTGTTGGTGTTGTAGAGAAACTCAGAGTCACACTACGGGAAATGGAGAGAGCTATCCTCGGAGTTGCTTTGCGCGATAAAATCCGGAACGAGGATATTCGCCAAAGAACCAAAGTCACCGACATAGCTCGCAGGGCTTGCAAGTTGAAGTGGTAATGGGCATAGATAGTAAGTATAAAAAATACAGACATCTTGCAAGACTTGAACCTGCTTGAGCAATCTACCGGGTTTCCGTCCCGACTTCTTTGGATGTTAAGCAAATGCCAAAATGCAAAATTTTGCTGGGAAGTAAATCTTTTAGTTTCGTCAGTAAAATAAATAATAATGATAATAATGATGATGTCTTTTAATTTTGTCTTTTTAAAATTAAAAGATAAACGACAAAAAATAAAAAGAGTTTTTTTGTCATGCTTATAATGGCCAAATAAGCAACTCCAAATCCAAATTCCCCTACCAGTGATCACAAAATTATACAACGTGCCCCATAATTATAATCCTAGCGAAGGGTATACAGAGTGGGACACATATGGCCGGTCCAATAACAGGTTTCGTCTCGGTCAATTTTGGTATAGCATTATACAGGCTGCGCAGCCTGTAGGGTGTTTTGGACTGGTAATGGGAATGAAATGAACGGTGACAGTGTTATTACCTATTTGTGTAAAAGAGGGTCACTTCCGCAACAGAAAGAAAATTTTGTTAAATATAATGCATTATCTAGAATTATATTGCGGCTGGCTACAAATTGTCGTAATCTATTGTGTAAGAGATTTTTCAGATCTACCAAAACATGCAAATGCTTACTTCTTGTATGTTTACTTGTTTACATAAATTATGTGACGACAAGCACTTACTTGCTTTTCAACCGACTTCAAAAAAAAGAGGTTCTCAATTCGACTTTATGTTTTTTTTGGTAGGTAATACTTCAAACGTGGTCCCATATACATCTTATCGAAATCGGTTCAGTAGTTTGGGTTTTAAATCAAAATTACTAGAAAATATGAAGATGTCATCCAGGTATTCGAAGTTGGCGTCGGTTTTATTTTTATTATAGCTTATTATTAAATGAACATTGCCATTTTTTTATTAAGTCTACACTTTTCTAATTAAAATTTAAAACGTTTAAGTAATGATGTTTGAGAGTTAAGCATAAGTATTTGTATTTTGAATAGACAACGACACTTTTTCGAATAGTATTGAAGGGAACCTAAAAAAGCGAAGTTTAAACAGAAGCAGAGAGCAAGCTAAGCCTTATTATATAACTAGCTGCGCCCCACGGTTTCACCTGCGATTCTTGGGATATAAAGTAACCTATGCTTTATTCCAAGGTATAAGCTACTTCTATACTAAATTTCATCCAAATCCGTTCAGCGTGAAAGAGTACCAAACACCCATACATCCATACATACAAACTTTCGCGTTTATGATATTAGTATTAGTTTAAGAATTATATAATAACTTAGCAAGTTTATTAAAGCTGCATATTCTATTGCTTCTTTTTAAATTAACTAGCTGCGGTTCGCAGCAAAATTTCGGGCGGACCACAAATTATTCCGGCGTATAATGTCCAATATACGAACTCTCATGTCTATTAACGCTTAATATCTGTATGCTAAAAATCACGTCATTCAACTGATTTGAATGTTATATTTCTTGCTAGTGAAACCTGCAGGGCTAACATGCGCACCGCGAGAAAATTTTGTCGTGTCTTTATGTCGTGCGAAAACGAGACAAACTTATACAGATTCGTAGCCTTGTCCTGTTTTGTAGAAACGAGAAAATTTTCTCGCGGTGCGCATGTTAGGCGCTCTGGATTCCATTAAGACAAGAGCGAATAGGTACCTCATATAAGCAAGCGTGCTCTATCGTATTCCATTCTATTACTTGTCTTATTGTCAGGCGTGTTAGTCAAACGTTCTAATTAAAAAAAAAAAAAAATGCTCACATATTCCATTCAAACTATATTTAATTTCAATAAGTTAAAACTCGTATTTTTCTACTAATATTTTTTCAGCAAAAGAGAATTTGAAAATTGCAACTTTAATAGACCAAAAATAAAAGGAAGCAGGTAAATAGAATTTAAAAAAAGAAGAAAAAAGTAGGGTACGTTGTACGTACAGTACAAAATCCTAACATTTTTCTGGTCACGGTTACGAAAACAAAAAAGGATAACGATTTTACTTACGGAAAACTATACACTTAAAAAAAAGGAAAATAACAAAGAATATAACTAGCCATTCTCGTTCAGTAATTTTGTTCCGCATTTTCTTTTCCGTTATTTTGTTTCCTCTATATTTTAAAGGTACACGTGTTTTCCTTGAACAGAATCATTTTGCGTATCGTAAGTTTAGGTAGACAGAGTAGAGACGTAGAGAGGTAGACAGAACATACTAATGCGAGTAAACCGGTTTTTTCTATACTCCGATTCTTAAACGGACTATACTGACGGATTCAAATTTCACTGTTCTTAATAATGTTGCCTGCTAAAAAACCGTAGTGAAGGCTAGTTCTTATCGTTCAAAAGAATTATCGAATAATTATTAAGTGTCATTAAACATTTTAAGTGCTGCCAGTGGAAGTGCAGGCAGAAAAGGGAAAACATATTGTGTTAAAAAGTTATTCAGGAAAATGCTACAGAACAATGTATAATTAATTTCCATGAAAAGATTGAAATCGTACATGAGTCAGGAACTACACCTTTTACAAAGACTAATATGAAAATATCGAATTAATTCACTGGTGTGAAATCATGAAGTTTATTGACACAAGTACATTAAGTTAATAAAAAGATTAAGTTAGTTAACAGAAGTTAAACAACTTAATATATTTATTCCAGCACTATTAAATTTTTGCCAAAAAGTTGCAACACTCGTAAGGTCAGTTTAGTCCATCTGATTATGAATACTTATTGACACAAGTATGTACATTAAGTTAATAAAAAGATTAAGTTACGTAACAGAAGTTAATAAACTTAATATTGTTAACCCAGCACTACTTACATTTTGCCAAAAAGATGCAACACTCGTAATGTCAGTTTAGTCCGTCTGATTATGAATACGACTATAGGCAAGCGTGCGTGATAGGACATAATACGTTGCATTTCTTGGGTGCACACATTATACTGTAAAATGGCTTGAACTTAGAGACCGATAGTATACTCGTAGAAAAGGAAATAGTCATACAGTATTATTTTATCTGTGCTCAATGCTCATACCTATATTACCAACAATAAGTTGCCGCTTTTCATAATTATAAAAAAAGTTCTAAGGCCCGGCTATAGAAGAATATGCAAGATAAGTGATGAAAGTTTGAGGAACGCTATGCAATTTTCTATTTATTTTTGTTTTTGCCATTTATATAATTCAATTTCATCTTTTTGTATTTTTCTTTACTGATTTTCCTTTAGCAAGTGAAACCAATCTCGCGACGGATACGGATATATGCCAGTACCGTCATACCAAGACTCGTAAATTGATGAGTCTATCTCAATGAGTCTATCTCACTAGTCCCATCATGTTATCCCGTAATGGGACAACTGCCACTAGGCAGCTCAAATTGATTGGGCTATCCATACTAAAGTTTTTTTAAAAGGATTATCTACTTATTTCGCATAATCACAACTCATGAGGGATCTCAGTGTGGCCACATCCTTTACATAAAATAAATGTAGCATAATAAAACATATGGAATAGGTTCTTTGATCAGATGCACGTAGGGTTGGATGTGGCAAGAAAATTGTACTGAGAGACGTGTGTGCGTTCACTTGGGCGATTACTTTAAGGTTGCAGCACACATATCATCTCACTACTAGCACGGGACCAGAATCGCCTAGGCTTGCTATACCGAGGCGAGGCAATGCCATTGTGATGCTGACTAAATATACTTGAAGCATCGATCTAAGGAATAGAGAATATTGCACACATTAATTAGAAAGATAGGGAGCAAGGGAGAGGAGGCCTTCGTCCAACAGTGGACGTTTTATGGCTGACGACGACGACGATAGGGAGCAAAAGTAAAGAATGTCTCAGATCTCATGTATATTTCTCCTGATACGAAGCCGAGGGTGACAAGCATGACATCTGAGGCTTCTTTACTTGCTCCCGTGGTGCTTAAATGATTGTACGTGCCGCTGCGGGGAGGAAGTGGTACCTTTAGCTCCACGTAGCTACTGTAGGCTGCGGGGCTAAAGTAGATAAAATGGCTGCTTTAGCCCCGCAGGCACGTAAAAGCCATTTGAATTACGTATTATTCTAAATGTCTACCTATGGAATTTAGCGGGGCAATGCGGCCAGTGTGATGGGCACCTTTGCACCGGGTACCGTTAGTGCATTTTTCCACGAAATTACACCCGACACTGTAAATTAAGGTGACGATACTGAGTGGAATACAATTCTATAGACCGTTTTCTCACACAACAACACGTAGTCGTTGCGTAAAGAAACGGTCTGGTGGAACAACGCACTTAGGGGCAGGCTATTAGGTTGACTAGCATGTGTATAATATGTAATATTTTATTGTAATTTGTTTGATTTGACGTGTAATAAATATTTCGTCGTCAGCCATAAAACGTCCACTTATGGACGAAGGCCTCCCCTTTAATTGAGCGTGTTGCCATAATCCCCACGCTTGGCAGGCGGCTTGGGGATCGCAGAATGGTCACCACCATAAGCCAAGAAGACACTGGTGCCCGTCCTCCGGTGGGTCTGGTTGCAGTTTAAAGACATACCCAGGTCCCATTCATCTCAATAAATATTTAAAGGTTCATTAATTAAAATAACAACTTTATGGATCTATTTTTTAACGTATAATCGGACAAATTTAATCATTAAAAAAGTTTATAGATATTTTATTTTTAATTTAGATCGATTATTTTACTACCAAGACAAGTAGACCAATGTCTAGATGCATCTGAATAGTGATGAGCCGAATTACTTACCGAGCCTGCGGAGCTTTTTAGGTAAAATGGAAAATGTCTAGCTTAGAGTAATGAGTGTATGATTGAGCGGCACGACTAAGAATAGAGTTTCGAACACAACTAGTGTGTACAATGGGGACGTCGTGAAAGAGTGGCGTAACGTATCGAAAACTGAATATAAGTGAAGAAAATAGATACAACCAATGATTTCTATGTCTAGATACGCTTGAGTTAAGAAATCGTAAGTCTTATTTCTCTTTGACAAAATGACAACGCCATCTCTCGGATTTCGCGGTCACTACGTGCAGCGCCAGTAAGGTATGGTAGACGAAGCGCAAACTGTACGAAACTATAAACGACTTCCCTATTACCTAAAAATAAAAGTTATTGTGTAAAAGCAAGTTTAGTTTAACTTTAAATGTTGACTTATGGTCATAAGAAACGCCAGCTTTTGTTTACTGCACTTTGAAATGTAATTCGTACAGCCCTTCACCACACAGTTTGGCATTTTGCTCTCAAGTAATCACGTCGGACGTGCGTCGCAGACTGTGCCGGCATCGGTGTAAATGCGTTTCTTTGACACCGACGAATGGACGACATTTCAAAATGGCGTCCAACCCGTTCCTACTATGTATGTTTATGGATACATCCAAGTAAATATCTCTTCTTATTTAAATATTCTAATGAGGTTAGGGACTAAATATTCTAGTTATACTATAAATTAAAAAACAGTATATTTTACTCCAAACCTTATAATACTCCAATTTAATTCAAATTCAAAAGCTTTTAAAATTCAAAATGTTTACCCTGTTTCGTAAAATTCTAACATTTCGTGCGTTAATCCCTTAAGAATATTGTTTTTCATGCCATTTAGAGATAAGCCTTTACTGATTTTCGAGATTTCTGATCTGACATTCAACACAATAATGAGATTCGTTGATCTAATGGTCTCGCTCGAGCGTATTAAAAGATTTTAAGAGAACATAATATTATTTTTCGACAATAAAACGTCTAGACGCTATATCAAGTTTTTATGTTTTAGAATATAGAAGCCTATAGCTTTGGCTGATGTTATAGTATTTATTTTATTCGGAATAGCGCACATATATTTTGTTCAAGGTGCTAGGTGCTTACTTGATGTTGTGACGGTGTAAAAACGGTAATCTGATCTGGAACGAAATCTGGCTCTTAAGTGGGGTTGCCGGGATACACCGTTAGATGTTTAGTCACAGAATAAATAATAGTACTAGGTACAGAAAGTTAACTCCGCAAAGGAATTGAAATAAATAAGGACTCTATCTACTAGGCAATAAATTAGCAATTCAACTCGCACAGCGCTGGATACCGCTCGCTATATTCACCTAGATATACCGCTCTCTTTCTATCACGCATGCTTAGTTACGTGCGACGAGGCTAGCGTGCGGGCGGCGACTGACTTCTGCCTTGTATTGTCCACCCGGACGGGGCGCCGGCTGAACATACCTAAACTGCAGAGTGACAACATCCCTGGTTTAGTGGCAGAATTTTAGCTTAGCCCTTGTACCGTAACACCATGCTATAGGTTCCTCACGATGTTTTCGTTCAGCAGCAGCTCAAGTTCATTGTTAGGACCCCACATCCTACGACGTGTTAAACATTCATGCTCACCATTGAGCTATCAACGTTATTCTACTGATCGTAATAATCTACGATCCCACTTTATTCTAATAATATTGTAAGCGTCAAAACTTGTGTTTGGATGTTTGTTACTAAAACACGCAAACACGGCTGAATTGGATGAAATGTATAGCTTATAAAATGTTGCAAAAAACCTCAGCAGATTTATTATCAGAATGTATTTGGAATTTAGGGAGGAACATAATATCTACAAACATAATTTACGTACAATATATCCATTAAATCCTTCATCAAAAAGGAACAAAATTATACATAATATTACACAGTACAAAAACGTAATAAGAGTAAACCTTACACCAAAAATATAAACCAATTTACAACACAATTTCAATACCTGCTATTTTTCTATTTTTTAGCAAAAAAAGCAACACTTGAAAACGAGCCTTAAAGATGAGCTAACAGGGATGATTGGTTTGGGGTTTCTCGTTTCTAAGAACTTCAAAAGCGCTATTAGGATTTTTTCTTTTCTTTTTTCACCCAAATACCTTGGAACCTTCAAATGGCACGTCTCACCTGCCCCTTCCTTATTGTAGCGAAATATTTCTACCTGAGATAAAACCGTTGCGTTTAGAGAAATGATTTTAATCTATAGATTGTCGAATGTCATGTTAAAAATATTTATTCAGCAACACCTCTGTTTCCAAAATAAAACAAAAAATATATATAGTGTCTTTAATTTGGATTGAAACATTGAATTTCTATGATACTACCACTAGAGGACCTATGTTAGTTACAAGGAATTGTGATCCATAAATAGATACTCTACATGTGCCTATGTAGTCTAGTATAGTGCTAACCACCACTCAGGTAGTCTAATGTAGTGAAAGCAAGCTCACAGCTGTCAGATAGTGTGCAGCCCATTACAAATGCAGCACCAACCAGAGCATTGTGTAACCAGGGACATTTGCGAACCGTCTTCAAGATGACAATGTGTTTGACCTATTGTATGTAGATATTTTAAATTAGGAAACAGACAAATAGGGTGCACTAAAGTTATAATATAAAAACAATCCATCTATTAATTTGGCTAAGTAATATTCTTAGGGTTTCGTACTCAAATGGCGTTCAATGGAACCCTATTTCTACACTTAGGCACTGTCTGTCTGTCTAATTATCTTAATTGATATTTAATCAAAAATGTAATCGTAATGGGTCTCTGGTAAAAATAACTCAGAATACAAAGTGTAATTATGGAACATTTTCTAATCTAACAGTACATAAAATCAAGGACTAAGGCGGAACTGGGACCCTTAGCTTGGCCTAAGTCAATCCTTAATTTTATGTAGGTACTTTTATATTAGAAACAAGAAACATGCAGTGAATAATGTTTTTGAAATATTTTTTTTGTTTCTTTGTACAGACTCACGGAGCTACCATACCTATGTTTATAATGGAATATTTAAAGTATATAAAAAAACTTGTAAATCCGAGTTACAGAAAGTTTAGCTGGCTAGTGCGACTGGCACTTGACGAATTTCTAAATTTCTTTCAAAACGGTTCATCGTGTTTTTGTTAAAATATCACGTTAGCACGAATTACAACTTTTTTTATACAATATAATTATTGTGTAAAAATTATATAGCATCCTAAAATAACATTAATTAACACTGGTTGGGTCCTAATGGACCTTTCGACAAATTAGAAAGTTTAAACTTTTAAAGCACTTACTTATACTGTTTATTAAACACGTAGGTAAGTTAAGTTGAATAAAATTCTGTTAATAAACGGGAAACTACTTTTGGTAATAAATTGTTAATTTAAAGTTTCTGGAGACGTATTTTTAGATACACAAATTAAATTAATTTTTCTGAAGAATCTAACTGGGATGGGCAGCATTCGGAAATTGAGTACTATCTTCTCCGCCAAAATCCCATAGTGCTTAAAAACAATGGTCTTCAAGCAGTGATGACATTATGAAACTGTAATGTGGTCTTTAACTACAATAAATATTGTGGTCTAGCCTTTTGGACAAATTCAAAGTCACACAACGGGCAATGGAGATAGTTATGCTCGGAGTTATTTTGCGCGATAAAATTTGGAACGAAGATTCGCCAAAGAACAAAAGTCACTGACATAGCTCTCAGGGCTAGCAAGTTTAAGTGGCAAAGAGCAGGCCCCTCGTTCGAACAACTGATAACCGATGGTAAAGAAAGGATCATGTGTAGCGACCACGAAGACAGAGTAATCCACGAAACCGAAGGCATAGCGTAGGTAAGCCTGCCATTGTAGACCGACGACATTATGAAAGTAGCGGACAACCGGTGGAGGCAAATGGCAGGTAGTCGTACAGTGTGGCGGTCTAAGAGGAATGTGTTCAGCAGTGGACGTCTCCGGGCTGATGCAGCCTTAAACGCTGCTTCGGAATACGATGTTATACAAGGTAACGTGGAACGGTGTTACTAATCCAACAGGAGGTCATTGTATTCATCATTGTGAGCAACTTGAAATCGCGAAAAAAATATATGTAGTCAATAAAACTGTGTCCAGCTTTTTTATTAAAACAACAGATTTTTTTAGTATCCTTTCTTGCACTGCCTTAATTCTGGATTTGAAAGCATTTTACATTGTTTAGGGATTGAGATTTGATATCTAATATCAGGGTGAATGGCGCAGCGCAGAGCGTCGCAGGATTTTGTTCGTACGTTCACAATAAGAACTCGGGCACTGCTACTGTTATGGCGTGTTGCCTACCACCAGACGAACGTCCAGATTTGTCACTCCATTGCTTTAAAATACTTTCCAGTATTTATGGTTTGGTTCTATTCTAAGCTTCGAGAACCACTATACACTCGTGGTTTCATCTGAAATATGGGTTATATTATGTTCCACACCTGCCGTCTAGGAAATGCCTCTTCCCAGTGTGACCGTCTCGTAAGTCGCAGTTTCCAAAATGGAACTCTGCTAACGGACAAGTAGGAAGACCATTATACTGAAATAAGCAGGGATTTAGGAGCTGCGGTAGCCTTATGGCTCCGATAGATTCGGAATAGTGAAGTCGTGCGATCACATCTCGGGCCCGTACCAATGAGAATGACCTGCATACGTCTGGATGAGAGAGAAGTGCAATGGCGTATGTCCACCAACCCGCACCTGCCCAGCGCCATCATGATATATCGGCCAAATTGCCTTTCGATGCATAGGTATGTCCAGCAGTGGTCTAGCTAGGGTTTGCTACAGAGTTTCCCATGGCAGATTTGAACATTAATTAATGAATAAAATAAAATTGTTTTAAAGCGTTGTTGTACACTTAAGTAAATTTAGCATATTAAGCTTTGAAAGGCTTTTACGCGATGTGTTTGGCAAGTTTTGGTTTTCCTATGTGAATAAATTAAAACTTACTTTGAGAAGCATTTTACATTTAAACTTAAGAGTTTGAACTTTGCGAAACTATACTTACTGACTAACTTAGTTTTTCATAAATGTTAATTTCTGTTAGGGACGATAGTACTAGGCAAAAAGGAGGTATTATGCTCATCGTTATGACCTGATATTACTATGGGGTCAACCCTAAAATCGCGATTAAAAACAGTTTTGGAGGGGTGAAAGACATTAGTCACCAGTGATTTTTTTGCTGTTTCAGTATAGGTCTCGTAGAAAATGTTGTTTATAACGATGAGTACAATCAGCTCTTTTTGGCTAAGTTCTACCATTCCGAGTAACCCTGTACAACATGCCACTACTGCTATTTTCATATCAAAAAAAGAAAAAATATTTTAAAACCCTCCCATAAATTATTTTTAAATGTTTTTTCTGCTTTGAGTTTATAATTATTTTATAAAATTCCTGATTGTGAAATGCCAAATGTTTGGCCACCCTAGCTTTGCCTTTACGCAAATTTACGACTGAGGTTCACACTATGAATGGCTCAGAACTGGATTGTACGTTAGTTTGCAGATGGTTGAGGCATTGTGCCAAACATTGCTATAGATACTATACAGGATTACTCAGAACGGTAATATTAAGCCGACAGGAGCTAATTTTTCTTTCCGACTTCATTTCCATTAATTATTTTGTATGAAGTAATTAGTAAAAAAAACAAAAAGTGTTGTTTTTTTTACTATTTTCTACTTTTTTTGTTCCCATTGTTTGAGTTGTTCAAAATGATGAGTATAGTGATCTTCTTTCGGCTTAGTAGTACCGGTTAGCTCGTATTATACGGCCTGCCAAGCGACGGGATGGCGAAACGAAAATTTTGATTTCGACAAAAGCCAAAAATAGCGAGATAGTATTTCCCGTTTATGGCATTATACGTATTTGGTAATTCACATAGATTGTGATCTTTTAATTCCGCGAAATGCCAAAATTCTTAGAGTTGGTATTTTAAGAGTGCGCCTAATGCCAGAAAAATACAAGATTTCACCCGCGCGTATTGCATCAGTTTAGAGTCGAAAATCGCACGACACAATTGATGATGATGATGGCTTTGAGCAATTTAGGTGGGATTTTATTTAATTATTCAAACTATAGGCATGAAATAAAAAAAGTTAACGGTTACTCTGCTAAAACATTAGTCTGGCTATGTAATTCGTAAAAAATAATGTGGTGTTGTCGCTGATAATTTAATGCATTTGAATTAAAACTGTTATATTTTTTTTATTCGTAATTTATATATTTTTTAATTAAACTGTTTATTTTTCAAAATTCTATTCGGTTACTCGGCTTCTTTCGGTTTTTTCCCTACCTTTAGTATTTTTTTAATTTGAATATGTATGTTCTTAATCATTAAACTATGTGTTTAAAAATACACCTTTTTTTACTTCTGGCATTGGTCGCCCCCTTAAGTTAATTTGTGACAATACTAACCCAGAATCGAGAGAAACTAAAGACGTATACGTAGACGATAATACCAGGAAATTCACAAAATTTGTCTTTACAAAAGTTACTGATTTAGATAGTAACTTTAATTCTTTAAGTGTATTTATACGTTCAAAACAAAACGCCAAAACTTCCTAACGAAGATAGCAGTAAACTCTTTTACTTTCTTTCTTTGCAAAAGTATAAATTAAAGGGTACATTACAGTTTCTTGTCCAACTTGAGTGTCTTGAGCTTTGCTTCGGTAAGCTGCTTGCTTTCATTTACTTTTCGAGTAGAGAGTAAACTAAGAGATTATACATTTTATTTTATTCTTCACGCCTTTTACGGGAGTTTCAGTATTTTTTCTAAGATATAGGACATAATAAAGACACTACATCTCTTCTCTAACAAGTACTTAAAACTTATAACGACACAACTTCGAATTTTGGATATACTTGTTTAATATTAGCTGAATGATAGGACTACATCTAGTAGGGTGCATGTGCACGCTAGTTTTTTTTTCTAAATAAAAGTATTTTTGCCATGTCAAAATGTTCACCCACTTGTTTGTTCGAGATCGCGATTTGTCATAATTGTCACTTGTCACTGTCACAGCTTCACGGTATCACGGAGGAATTTCTCTCGCTATCGTTATCAAACTAATACATTGATTTTCTAATTATGTGAAGCAAATCCGTCGGTCTTTTGGCGTTTCGTCCTGCCCTGCAGGGTCAAATGAGTTTTGGCGAGACAGTGACAAGTGACAATTATGGCAAATTGCGATCCGAATCGCGATCCCGAACAGTTACATGATTAGACTGCTGCACCTTTAATCAACAACCTAGAAAGTTTTTTTTTATGATGTGGTTAATGATACTATTACTTTTAAAGCCTTGAGTCCTACCTATTTCAATTTGCGTATCAAGATATATAATGCTAATTTCTTTAAACGTTAAAAGGTTCCAAGAATATTCATCTAAGTTAAGAAGACATTTTTATTTTAAGAATCCGTTGTTAAGGGGTATCCGTTGTTAATCGCTTCTTCATACAATGTATTCCCCTATTTTCTTCCTAGATAATGCCTCTAGAGCAAGTCTAGGTCTACGTAGACGTGTATCTATTATTTCTTTTTTTTTCTGAAACTAATTACTAAAGAAAATATAGCCCTCCAAAAGTTACTATGAAGATATTTAAAGCGGTATATTCTTTTTAGCTATTAGTTTCTAAAAAAAAAAAAATGACAGAGACTCGTTTACAATAGACCTAAATTTTATTTAAAAAAAAATGATATCTCTAGAGACATTATCCAGGAAGAAAACCGGGTTATACGTTTGTATGGAGAAGCGCTCACTTTATTCCCCCTTAAAGCTCGAAGCAAAAACAATAAGTACCAACTTACAGCTTTTACGTAGATGGATAGGTAGTACATTATTGAAAACTGTAGTTTGTTTATGGAATAACATCCGAAAACAAGAAATCACTTTAAAATTTCAAGCATAACCAGTTTAATAACATTTATATTCTCAAAATACAGATAGTAGGTACACTTAACAGATTCTTGAATATTTAATCGAGCCTAAAAGTTTTTGGGAATTTTGCTGCGTCAACAAAATGCCCTGTGTAACGTTTTAGCCGCATCTTCTACCCTTGGAGGATTTAGCTCCTCTTTCTTACGCAATGGTTAGGAATGACATCTAAACCTTAAAAGTGTTTAATAGTTTACTAAATCAATTAAAGCTTTTGTTGGTAGCATTTAAACGTATCTAAAACACGGATGCCTTATCCATGTTATTTTGTTTAATGTTTGTTGTAAAAATTACCATATCAACATAATACTATACATTAATTTTCTTCTTGGAAATACTCCCCGCATATTATGGAGATTTTCCGTCACACAAAAAAAAAGAAGTTCATTGTAGATGGCGCTGACCTGATTTGTACCTGTCATTGTCAAGTATTTTATTTTATTTGCCACAGACCATAAATATTATGCTGTTTTTGACTGGCACGTATAATCAACGCCATCTATCGAGTAGAAGAGAACTACTTTTTTTACATGTTTGGAAAATCTCTCATTATGACAAAGGCATGGCAGTGGCCAATGGTGACACAGCCAATAGATTCAGATTATTTATTCACCTTATATATTAAGCCTTATTATTATATTAGAGTTGGTAGAGTTTGCTCGGAATGGAGCAAATTTAAAGTGGAGAATTTTGGGAGCGGGCCGAATTTCTTCCGTGCGCAGACGAAGTCGCGGGCGACCTCTAGTAATTTATAAAAGAATACAAAAAAATGTTGGCAATCATTTATCAATCAAAATTTTGAAATAGAGGATGAGTTGAGCAAAATATAATGAGGAATACAATCAAGAGATGGGAGAGAGGGAAACAGCGATGCTATACTTCTCAGGCAATTATCTAACTTGGGTAATGGACAAGGAGTATCTTGCACCTGAGACGAGTAAATTTTAGTTTACAGCGCCATCCATAAGGCACAATTTCATTATTATTTCTACAAATAACGTCCTTCTATACCATGAAATGAGTTCAGATGTTTCAAGCTAAAATGGACTTTACTGTTTCCGTCAGTAGGATATAGGTCGTTGAAGTAATTTTTATGAGTGACACTAAGCCTGTCGAAGAATACAATACGGCGAATGTAACTTTCATGTCTTTCACGAAGATACGATATTCTGTTTAGCTTCAGGCAGAAATACCCGATGTAATGAAATGGTTCTTATTTGTTGGTTAATGTTTTATTGATAAAACAGAGATTGATTTTAGGGAATTCGTTGTTTCCAGGCTTATGTAAGACCATGGGCGTAGTCAGGGGAGTGCAAGGGGCGCAACTGCCCCCCTCCCCCTAGAGATAAAAAATATGTAAAGCAACTGAAGTCCTAAGTCCACTCCCTTGACTTCATCATCAGCCCGGAGACATCAACTGCAGAACGAAGGCCGCCCTTAGACCGCCACACTGTACATTTGCATCCATTGGTTGCCCGCGATTTTTACAATGTCGTCGATCCACCTAGTAGGCTTACCTACGCTGGGTCTTCCGGTTCGCATTCGCCACTCAAGAACCTTTCTTTCCCGCGGGTTATCAGTTCGTCGAGCGATTGGCCTGCCCATTATGCAACTTTAACTTGCGAAACCCTAAGCTATATCGGTGACTTCGGTGCTTTGGCGAATATCCTCGTTCCAGATTTTATCGTGCAAATAATAATAATAATAATCATTCATATTCATAAGTATCATAGAACACATCCACAGACGCATACACATTTATACATCATTAAATTAAATTTTCATCACACTTGCTCGTAAGGTGGATCTTATTCCATCGGTTTTAGGCTCATAATCCAAGCTATTACGCACGCGTGCTTTTTACTTTACATTACGCCACTTGTGCTATAATAGTTATAACCCGGTAAAGTCAAGTTTGTACGTGACTGCAATTAGACGTATGTATACGAAGCACCTTAATACAGCCGGGTAATACTTACATATTTTTTGTAATAACAACAAAGAGTTCTTATGCCGCTGAAGTAAATGTCAACCTGCGCGCGCATTGCTGGTTTGGGCGCCATTTTCCGCAAATGTTTGTTGACGTTTTCGCTGTGTTTGATTATTATCAATAAAAGTTTATTTTTTCCTCGCAAGTGTGATGAAAACAGTCGTATGGAACTCTTGTGCTATTAGTCATTACGCTCTCGGCTTCCTTATCGCGCTCGCCTGCGGCTCGCGCGCATAGTACCGCCTCAAGTGTAATGACCAACATAGCACACTCGTATCATAATGTATACTAATATAGCAGTCATAACTCTCTCCATTGCCCGTGACTCTGAGTTTCTCCAATAGGCCAACAGTTAAAGACCAGGTTTCAGTTCCATATGTCTTCTGCTATTAGTCTATGAGTTCTTTCGTCAATGCAGACTTTTCCCATCCTCCATATAATTTTTAGTTTTTTTTTTATCGTAGTGTAAAAGTGTTTCACGATGTTAATTACAATGATAAAATAAAATAAAATAATTATAAGCATTCCATAATATCTTATTTCAAATAAGTTTCAAATACTTTTTGTTTTCATCTCATTCCCCTCCAAAATTGTGTTTTCCATTACCAGACACTCATTCTCACAAGACACTCACATTTCCTACACGCAGCACAGGTATCTGCGCATGCACATGCATACACACATCCCATCTCTCACACAACTCACACTCACCACCTCGTACACACATACGCTCCCTGCCACTCCAATCTTAGGCATACGTGAAATCCACTACTGACAGTACTTTTAATAGGCTAACTGGTTTTTTTTATTGTCCTATTAAAATGTGGCCTAAAAAATGTGGCTGATTAATGAAAACAAAATGAAAATCTGATATATAATCAAAAATAAGCAACTTATAAGCATTTTAATATCATGCTAGACAGAGAGAAGAAACAGTAAATCGTGACGTCACTTCTCAGTGCCCCATATAAATTCTATTCTGACAAGTAAGGCGTGACGTCATTTTTTGTTTTGTGGGATAGAGACAGAGTTGTCTCTAACAAAAACTTTAAACGCTCATATATCAGAACATTATGAACCGATTTAAATTGTTTTTTCAATAAACATACTATATTTACTCAAATTCTTCATTTGGTTTCAACGATATAAACATCAGTCGTCTACCCTATTATACAATACAATACAATACTTTATTGATAACTCCATTGTTACATGTCATTTAAAATTGTGAAAAATATATTGAAAAATTATATTGAATTATATTAACATTATCAACAATATAAAATAAGTATTAATATTTATAAATTATTATTATATAATAAAATAACTTCTTCTGTTACTTACAGTCTAGTATAAATAAACATGTACAGCTTTGACGACAGGTCGTCGTTGCTTTTTAGAGTAGGTCTACTCTAAAAAGCAACTGGTGCGTTTGGGCACCCAAAACACATGCTTTATTGTCTAGTTTGGGGCCCGGAGCGAATCAATTTAATGATTTAACGCCTAAATTTGTATTTGTATTCATTTTATATTTTTTGCCTCATATAAAATTTTTGTTTTATACCTCAGTTTAGGTTAATTTCTTAGGTTTAATTTTCAACTTTTTAATAAGGCTTGTGTTTGAAATAAATAAACTTTATGTTTATCTTATCTTAATGAGCCTTCGTTTTTTCCTTATTCTTTCTTTCAATTTTTCACAGCGGTTCTTTCGGCTAAGTACTGCAGATCCACGTAACCCTGATTGCTCCACACGCGTACAAAAAAAACCACTTAAAATACCAAACAGTCGGATATAAAAGGGAACTAAACAAACCGAAAGAATAAAAAGATACTTATTCTTAGGTACAGGTAAACTTCCTTGTCGCGTTTTACAAGTTTGTCGTCTTACGCCGGATTAAAGGATTATCATCCACTTCTCTGATACATTCTGAGATAAGCTGGAGCGCGTAAACTCACTCTAATGCTGGTTTAGCTCTCACAGCTTATATTTCACTTAAGAGGATGGATCCAGCGCTGTGAGAGATGGCATAGAATAATATTAATTGAAAAAAAAATACAGCTAAAATTGCAATTCAATTTAAAGTAAATCTTTCTTGTAAGAAAAAACATTCAATTTGCTAACGTGTACCGGTACAATGATTTTGAATCATAGTTTTGATTTTATCTACAACCGCATACCAGCTTTCATTCGGGATGCTCCTTCCACCGCATGCTTCAAAAACAAGCTGAGAGCGTGCATGGTTGCAAGAGAATTTGTTTTATGACATTGAAGCCTATTTATAATTAAGAGATTACCGTATTTTATAATTCTTTCAGGCGTTTGGGTCATATGCCTAGATCTGCGCTGGCCCTATTGCGGGTTAGTGGTTGGCGAACAAGTAGTTAAAAATAATTCAACCAACTTCAATATTGAATACTTGGATGGCATCTTATTTCCAGTTATTTTTAATTAAAAAACAATCTACTAAAGCCATCTTGATTAAATTTCTAGTGACCAATCTAAAAATATATCCTTTTAAATAAATAAATCAATCAAATCGGTTTCTAAATGACAGAGTTCTGAGGTAACAAACATTAAAAAAAAAATTGAGAACCTTCTTCTTTTTTGAAGTCGGATAAGAATGGTCAATCAATTCTGAGAAATCTGATACTCAAGTTTGACTAATTTTTAAATTTGATTATTTGCGAAAGCTTTACTGTCTTGCTTGCCCTTGAATCATTATCATAAACATAAAAAAAATTTTAGTCTAGCATAGTTCACTGCTAAATAATTTTAAGTATTTCCCAAGCCACGTTACTTTAACTTCGATCTGTTTTTGGTTTTTTTGATAACTCGCTTATTTTTTTTTAATATGATTTCGTTTGACTGTCATCTCGTCTGATTATATATTACCCAGATTTTCCTGAAATTTTACATCGCTTTTATTTATTTTGTGACTAGACTAAATTGTGAGTGTAGACTGACGTTTTGAGTCTTCGCCATAGAGGTTGATTATAATACACTTATCGGTATAAGCCATTTTCAATATGGGATCAAGACTGAAGTTGCAAAAAGTTAAATAGCAGTCTTTACAGTATCTTCAGCGACCTTATAAATTTTTACAGTTGATTAGAAGATAATGTTTTTGTTTTTGTAAGGTACAAACAAAACACTTCGGAATACGATAACGAACTTGTATAGAACAAATACAACAAAACACTTCATCATGGAAATCCTACGTTAGCTACTACCACAGAATAAATAATAATACTACGTACAGAAAGTTAACTCCGCGAAGGAATTGAAATAAATAAGGACTCTATCTACTAGGCAATAAACTAGCAATTCAACTCGCACAGCGCTGGATACCGCTCGCTATATTCACCTAGATATACCGCTCTCTTTCTATCACGTATGCTTAGTTACGTGCGACGAGGCTAGCGTGCGGGCGGCGACTGACTTCTGCCTTGCATTGTCCATCCGGACGGAGCGCCGGCCGTACATACCTAAACTGCGGATTGACACCCCCCCTGCTTGTACCTCCAACTAGTAGACCAATAAAGGGAGAGAGATAGCTAGATCCTCCAAGAATAAAGGTAAAACAAAACACTTCGGAGTTGCCAACAGGCAAACGTCTTCCTTGTCTTGTCCCTCCATTGCATTTAAAAAAAAAACGGAAAAACAAAACACTTCGAAAATCCGGTAAAAACACTATAAAACGAATACAGCAAAACACTTTGGAAATCCAACATTAGCTACTTGTACCGCCAACTAATAGGCCAATCCATCAAGTTTACGTGATAAACTTTGGAGACGCAATACCGGAGTACTATTATTTATTCTGTGGCAATAAGTAACTACTCATTAATCTGTGACGTTACTAATTGAACTTGGAACGAGGTTCTAATATTAAGTCGTAATTAGGTAGCGGCTTTGGTCCTAATGCCTCCCAAAAGTCCAACTGATCCACAAGCAAGATGTGACGTACCATCTTATATTACCTTTCTAACATAATGTCGACTGCCTACTGACCAGAACTTCATAAATAAGAAATGTAATCTTAGCACAGACACAGAACATGTAACAGTGCTTCATTAAGGACAGTTTCCGTTTAGGACCTGACAGACTATATTATTTGGATGAATAGTAAAAAATATTTCGTTAGATAGAAAAGTTTGAAAATAATTATAATTTTAGGACTCAGCTGAAATGGAAAACTGCGTACAAATATTTTTAATAAACATATACAATACACACAATCAACTCACTGGTAACTTTCTAGAATCATTGATATATTTTTTAGTTTCGGAAAAAATATGTTACAGAAGTTTATTTTCTAGTTAATTTGAATAATCACGGAGTTTAAGCTATAGTTTACTCCTAGCAGTGGTGTCATTTAGCGGACGCAATATGATGACCGTAAAAAGACGGCCGCTATGTACATCCTATTGAAAAAACATTTCGAAGATTCTTCAACACCGAAATCGGTCGTCCTGCAAATAGCGGCTCCGCTAATGTTACCGTGTCCAACAACGCTCTCTGGGAAACCACGCTATCTTGTTTTTATAGCCAAAGTTTCAACGCTATATTACGCCTCCGCTATTAGAGGAAACCAGAGCTTTACGTTGTTGTTATGCTGTAAAGAACCCGATCCTAAGAGGTGGTTGGCTGCTCGACAATCATGGACGCGTAATATTACTAAGTCGACAGAAGGTCAAAGAGCTCATATTTAATTATAAATAACTTTAACTAAAGGGCCAAATCTGAAACCGTGAAAAAAATATGTTCAAGAGAAAATAACATTTAATTTCGGCGAAATGTATGAAATATAAATACTGTGTACTTTCTCCGATTCAGGAATTGGATGTGACTGATCTTAATTATTTTTTATATACAATCAAGTGACGAGGCGAGCAAGGCGTTCGCCTGGTGTTAAGCGTCACACCTGCCACTAACAGTAGCAGTGCTAAAATTGTGAATTTGCGAACATGAACCTGCGCCGCACTGTACTGCGCTCGTCACCCTCAGATATTAGATGTTAAACCTCTTCATACCCAGTAATTTTTCTTCCGGTTTGAAACCGGAACACAGTAATACTTGCACACTACTGCTTGACGGTTGAATAACTGGCAAAGGTGTGGTACTTCCCCAGGCGGACTCTGCAGTAGAGTCCTAACACTACAAAAATGTATTGCAACTCATTGCAACTGATTCCACTAACCGCTGTATTCGTGTAGGTATTAGTTTTAATCAGTTAGCATCCTTTTAAAGGCATATTCTGTACATCAAAATAAACAACTTTTACTATCGGGTCAACATTGAAATCGTGAAAAAAATATCAGCTGTTCCATACAAAAAGTTCATCGACCTTGGGCAAAATATACGGTTTCATAGTAAAAGTTGTTTGTTTGGATGTACAGAACATGCCCTTAAAAGGATGATTACTTATTAGAACTAACCCTGTATACTTACGTAACATATTATCAAAACTAAATTTTCCATAGAGAAAACGGACAATATATATTTAACCATAAAATTGGCGCCAAAGCATCAAAGCACTTTGCTCTATCGCCTACTAAACTTCATCTAGCACTTAAATATTTACGAAGACTGTCAAGATACTCCTGGCCCATCGACTCGAAAACTGCAGGCAAACTACTATTATTTAATACGATGACCCAATAAATTTGACTAACGTGCCATTACCGGAATAAGAAATAAGCTCCATGTTTCATCCTCTTACCTCCTCGCACTTGTGTTTCTTGGCCACAGTGCTCACGGTAAGCTAACTTTAGCTATACTTAATTAAAATCAATGAACTTTTAATTACAGTTCCATGATTATTTAATGTTAATTACTGTTATTTTGTATAGTTAAGTTACATTAAAAGTTAATATACTTACAAATATTGCTTAACGTTAATATACAAATAAGTTGTCCTAATTTATATATGCACAACTAAATCGATACGTCAGTGAAACAGAAATATAAACATACTCGTACATACTAAAAATATATTTTGTAATCATATCAAATCCTTTTTATTAATAAATTAAGAATTTCTAAGAATATCAAGAATCATAATAAATCCAATTCATTTACTCTGATTATATTTTGAGAGGTGCATAATAGTACATTATGATACGAGTGTGCTATGTTGGTCATTACACTAGAGGCGGTATTATGCGGTATAGGCGGATAAGAAAGCCGAGAGCGTAATGACTAATAGCACAAGAGTTCCATACGACTGTTTTCGTCACACTTGCGAGGAAAAAACATTTTTTTTTTATAATAATCAACCACACAGCGAAAACATCAACAAAAATTTGCGGAAAATGGCGCCCAAACCAGCAATGCGCGCGCAGGTTGACATTTACTTCAGCGGCATAAGAACTCTTTGTTGGTATTACAAAAAAACTAAGTATTACCCGGCTATATTAAGAGTCCTTCGTATACATACGTCTAATTGCAGTCACGTACAAACTTGACTTTACCGGGTTATACCTATTATAGTACAAGTGCAGTAATGTAAAGTAAAAAGCACGTGTGTGTAATAGCTTGGATTATGAGCCTAAAACCGATGCAATAAGATCCACTTTACGAGCAAGTGTGATGAAACAGTACATTATGATACAAGTGTGCTATGTTGGTCATTACAATAGAGGCGGTATTATGCGCGCGAGCCGCAGGCGAGCGCGATAAGGAAGCCGAGAGTGTATTGAAACATAGCACAAGAGTTTCATACGTTTCGTTTCGAGCGCGATAAGGAATCTGAGAGTATATTGAAACATAGCACAAGAGTTACATACGACTGTTTTCGTCACACATGCGAGGAAAAACCATTTTTTTTTAATAATAATCTACCACACAGCGAAAACGTCAACAAACATTTGCGCGCGCGCTGGTTGACATTTACTTCAGCGGCATAAGAACTCTTTGTTGTTATTACAAATAAACTGTAAGTATTACCCGGCTATATTAAGAGTGCTTCGTATACGTACGTCTAATTGCAGTCACGTACAAACTTAACTTTACCGGGTTATACCTATTATAGCACCATGTGCCGTAATGTAAAGTAAAAAGCACACGTGCGTAATAGCTTGGATTATGAGCCTAAAACCGATGCAATAAAATCCACTTTACGAGCAAGTGTGATGAAAAATATGATTATTTCAATCATAAACTACCTATAAAAGCGACCTATATTATATCGACGCTATAATCTTATGACATTCACCGTAAACGTAAATATCACAACCTCTTACTCATTTTGGTTAAACTTTTCTAAAGTTTTTACTGCCTACGATGGTTTTCTGTGACGTATTTGTTGTAAGGATAAAAAACAATACAATTTTCCAATTGTGATTATTTTTGTGAAAATCTAGAAAATTAAGATCTTTGAGTATAATAACCACCAAAACCACCTTCTACCACCAAAAATGTATACACGACATAATTATTATAAGCAAATAAAGTATCACTAGCATAATCAGACTGCAATAGTCCACTTCTGGACTTTGAAGGGTTCTACTATGTACCTACCTTCGAAGGGTTACAGGGCCACATTCACCACGCTTGGCTTAGTTGTGGGTCTCCGGACGGACGCAGGTTTCCTCCCAATATTTTCCATAATTGAAAAGCCACTGCTATCAAAACCCGTTCAAAAACTTCATAAAACTCATTGGTACGAGCCCGGGATTTGAACACACGATCTCATGATTCCAAATCTAGCGGCTCCTATTAAGCTACCACGGCTTCTTAGGCTACCAAGACTTAAGTATCATCAATATTAAACATGATTGAAAAGTCAAATTTTTTTTACTATAAAGTAGTAGAAACAAATGTAACTTAATGTAAGTTGCATTTGCTCTACCATGATCTATATTTTTGTTCTTCGTTATTGGCATGGCACTTCGTGCATTCTGCCAGTGTCAAGTATAAAATATATGTTTCAAGTGTTTATAGTATCAAGTTAAAAAAGTCATCAATCATAGTTAGTCACACAAAATGGGTCAAAGTCAAGTCCGAGAGATGCCGTAGTCACGTTGTGACGACTTGACTATAAGCTTTCACGGAGTTTTGAATACAACATAGAAATACATGTTTCACCACATTATATCACTTACCCCAATTGTGCATGTAATTCGACATTTAATGAATAAAACGCCACCATTTTTTATCATTAATTCGCGAAAAAACACTAGTTTAAGAAAATAATACAACGCAGCGACGTGGTTTTTCCGGGTTCCCGCCAATTAAACTGCATCTACCTTACTATCGAGACCTGTCACAAACAAGCGACACAGTGCAATATAGCTAAAAAGTATTCTTACTGCTTGTTACTATACTGTGACCTGTCCTCCTCTCCCCCCTCGATGTCGAGAACTAATAAACGAGTGACACTAATTGGTGAGAGCTTCCCTTCTTTGTGGAACCACTCACAATGAAAATTCTCTAAAAAAATCCCGCCTGATACTTCGTCCTCTTATTTTTTTGGTCATTATTTAAAACGACAGAATATTACACGTAAAGAGGCCAGTCTACGCGTTTTTTTAAAGAGAAAATTTGTGTTGAGACCAATTTTGAGGCACCGCGTTGCTTGAATAGAGGTAATGACATTTTTTATATTTTATTTCTCGCAGTAAAATAATTTTTCAAAGGTTGAATTTTTTAAGAGAATGTTTGCAAGGTAATAGCCAGTAGTTATTTTAATGAGCAATGTTATAGCGGTTTCATAAAACATATTGCTGTCATCATTTTGCTATTCAGTAGAGTAACATCAATCTTTTTTTTATACGGTCAAGCGACGAGACGAGCAAGACTTTCGCCTGGTGGTAACAGTAGCAGTACCAGAATTGTGAACTTGCGATCACAATCCTGCGCCGCACTGCACTGCGCTCGTCACCCTGAGATATTAGATGTTAAATCTCTTCATATCCAGTATTTTCTCTGGTAACATCAAGGAACATCATCATCTGGAATTTCAAGTCAAGTTATAGTCACAGTCAAAGTCACACCTACTTAGTAAGTCACAGTCAAGTCCAGTTATGCCCTAGCAAAGTCGTGGCAACTTTACTACAAGCTTCTTCAAAGTTTTGGAAACAACACAAAAATACACGTTTCACTATATTATATCACTTGCTCACACTCGTGCGCATAAATCAGCGTGTACTTTATTTTTATGCATTAACACTTGAAAACACTGATTTTGGATAATAATACAATTTGCAGCGACATTTTTTTTTGCTTCCCCGCTAAAACCCCGATATCATAATTGTTTACTTTGTTTTGGAAAGCAATAGGGACTATGCATGTGTTTTGATTATTAAAAATAATAAGATAAGTGGAAAGTTTAACTGAATCTGATGCTTAAGCATCGAGAAAAAAAAACGGATGGTAAAGTCCTGAAATATAAGCGTTCAAAGTATTTGGGAGGGAGTAATCTCTGTCCCTTTTTAGCAGAACACATGCTAGTATAGAATTTGTTTGGATCGTGAATTTTGACGTCATTTACTAGTATAGTGCCCTCCCTGTCTAACATGAAACTAAAATGTTTATAGCTTCGTTATTTAAGCAAATATTAAAATTACTTCATCATCAGCCCGGAGACGTCCACTGCTGAACGAAGGCCTCCCCCTTAGACCGCCACACTGTACGAGAACCTGCCATTTGCATCCACCGGTTGCCCGCGACTTTTACAATGTATTGTGTTTTAAATTACTTAATTAATTAAAATTATATCAATGTGTTGTTTTGTTGCGAGTCAGCTCTTTTGTGAGTCAATAAAACCATGCATCCTATTGTGGTTTGTTGAGTAATTGCTCAATATTGTATTGTGGTTATATAGTATAGAGTATTGTGGTTTGTTGAGTAATTGCTCAACAAACCACAACGTGATTCACTTTTCATAATTTAATTCCAATCTTATATTTAATTCTATTTTAATATTAAATTCCAATCAGAATACTCGTATTAATCCGGGATCGTCAACATTTAGCTAACTATTTTTAGTTTTAATCGGGGCGTAGAAGGAAATTCAAAGATTAATTGAATTTTCACTGCCCACGTCTCTCTATTCCTAAAATTAGATTGTATTCAGACTATTATCAAACTGGCATCAGGGAGCTATATTAAAGAAAAAAAATGACAGAAGGGCTTTAGCATCGATTTGATTAAGTCTAAATCAAATTTACCTGATAGAGCTCTTAATCTTTTGAGACCTGTTTTTTCTTCTACCTTATATTGTGATTATTTTTTACGGTAATATAAGACTAAGATATGTAAGAAAACATAAATAAAAATATAAGTTTATTTTTCGATAAACGTTTGTACACAAATGAGGACATTGGGCTAAAACGATATCACGAGTACTGTTAAAAGGATGTTTATAAATAAATTTAATAAGTGTGGTTTTGGATAGTAATTCTATTATAAATGTTTTTTAAAGACCGACAATTTATTATTGCCTCAGGTATTGCAAATATATATTTATAGGCAAAACTGCGGGGCCCGCCAATGTAATAATTCAAACAACGTTTATAACTTAAAACAAATTTATTTTTTATCACACTTGCTCGTAAAGTGGATCTTATTACATCGGGTTTAGGTTTATAATCCAAGCTATTACGCAGGCGTGCTTTTTACTGCACATTACAGCACTAGTGCTATAATAGGTATAACTGGTAAAGTTAAGTTTGTACGTGACTATAAGATGTATGTATACGAAGCATTCTTAATAATATAGCCAGGTAATACTTACAGTATTTTGGTAATATCAACAACGAGTTTTTATGCGGATGAAGTAAATGTCAACCTGCACGCGCATCGCTGGTTTGGACGCAATATTCCGCATATATTTCTTGACGTTTTCGCTGTGTGGTTGATATTATCAAAAAAGTTTGTTTTTTCGTCGCAAGTGTGATGAAAACAGTCGTATGAAACGCTTGTGCAATGTTGGTCATTACACTAGAGACGGTATTATGCGCGCGAGCCGCAGGCGAGCGCGATAAGAAAGCCGACACACTTTTATCATAATGTACAATTTTCAGACTTAATTTCGGATAATCTTTTCTTCTGGTTTAGATCTAGTCAAGTCACGTCACTCACGGGTTCAACCATCGATAACTAGCGCTTGCTTTATTAGTTAACTCAGCATAATTGATATACAGATACGGTTCGCTCCACTCATTACTTTAACTGAGGAATAAGCGGACATTACCACGGCTGCTCATCACTTTAATTACTCTATCAACTGGAGCAGGATTGTGACGTTTGTTTTTTAAAATAATATGTTTGACTCGCCTGATATTAAGCAAAACTGCGCTCTACAATGGAGCATGCTTGCCTAGTTGGAAGATACCTACATTGTATTTTATCGGGAAAGACACACTCGGGAAGCGCATTCCACGCTATTGAGCAACAAAACAAAAGAAACTCTCCAATTATGACAAAATAATAACGATTTTACATAATAATCTGACTGCAAAACTGTAGATGTGCTAGAGGCCTTTGAGCGGCTCATATAAATTTGATAATATAGAGCTGGCCATTTAGCCTATACGTACTTTGTCAGTCTATATATAAGATAAACCTAACACAACTTGCTCTCCAAAATCTGTCAAAATATTTAACAGAAAAACATACATAAATGTACTAGAATAATTTTATTTACCCTCAATCTAAGGAAAATGAATAAAAATAATTAAGAATCTCTTTTAAATCAAAATGTTATGAGAAGATAACAAGAGAAAACCATCAAAAACGTAACATTAAAAACGGAAAATATTTACTTTTAATTAACGCTGTACAAAACATCTAATATTATTTCTCGACATATTTTACACCTGTTACCGAAAAGGCTAAAACGGTAGCAAACAGAGACGTGAAAATATATTCCCTCGGTTCCGTTTTTGCGGAAAATGAAAACGCAAAAATGTTATATTCGTGGAAGAAAATGTGGGACAAATGTGCGAAAAACATAACGTGATACAAGATAAATAAGTAGGTTTAACTTATACAACGTATAAACATTTATATTAATCACCGCAATTACAACATTGTATATATATAAAAATAAAAAACTGCTAATATACATAATTATAACGAGACACGTGGGAATACCAACTTATCATAACCACGTAAAGATTATAAAGTACTTCGAAGTATGTATTCGTTTAACGTTGGAAATAGTACATTATGATACAAGTGTGCTATGTTGGTCATTACGCTAGAGGCGGTATTATGCCGATAAATAAGCCGAGAGCGTAATGACTAAAATAGCACAAGAGTTCCATACGACTGTTTTCATCACACTTGCGAGGAAAAACCAAACTTATTTTTGATAATAATCTACCACACAGCAAAAACGTTAACAAACATTTGCGAAAAATGGCGCCAAGCCAGCAATGCGCGCGCAAGTTGAGATTTACTTCAGCAGCATAAGAACTCTTTGTTGGTATTACAAAAAAACTGTAAATATTACCCGGCTATAATTAAGAGTGCTTCGTATACATACGTCTAATTGCAGTCACGTACAAACTGACTTTACCGGGCTATACCTATTATAGCACTAGTGCCGTAATGTAAAGTACAAAGCACGCGTGCGTAATAGCTTGGATTATGAGCCTAAAACCAATGTAATAAGATCCATTTTACGAGCAAGTGTGATGAAAAAAGTATTATAGCAAATGTATTATAAGATTAGTTAATGTGAAAACAAAAGATTAACAATAAATACAAAGCAATAATTAATCAACAAAATTAATCGCTTCTTTTTCACCCAACGCGACTATGTCGAAGATGTTTCTGGTAAAAAAAATAGGGTTACGTACCTGAATGACATTGCAAAACCCAACTCGACTCACATTTGATAGATTTTTTGACTTTGATAAAAAAAAAACTGGGCTTGGTATGTACGTTGTATAAACTATAATTATATTACCTATATACCTATTTATTTTGCTATATTACCTATCTTTATGCTGGTCTTAATTATTGCTCTTAATATGCTAGGGCTTCACCTGCGTGACACTTTACGTGCAGTTATCGGAATAATCAACGTGCAATAAATGATGCATTAAACAATGCGCTACATGGGCGGCCACACTATCATTTGACTTTGAATATCGCCTAACGTCTAACGACATTAATAATGCCACTAGCCCATTAGCGTGCTAACACGCGGCCATATTTGCGTATTGTAGCAAATACTGCGCTAAATAATGGCATTATACGCAGGTGAAGCCCTAGCACAAGAATAATTTCTTAAAAGATTTTCATAAGGCCTCGTATAATAATCGTGAGCCAAACCTATTCATTTAATTATTATCAGGATTTACAGATCACTGGTGAGCCCAGTGAACTGAGCCAGACTCATTTCCGTTAATATCATAAACAGACCAAAATTATTACGCAAAAGAGACATAATATGGTACAATCAGTTGCAGTAAAGTCCATAGTCAAAGCAATAAAATGTGGACGATAATAACGTGCCAAAATGTTTGGTAGCTCTTGGAATAACGTCCGAATTATAGAAAAATATTAAAATTAAGTACGAGTATACCAAACAAAAATCTGGCATGCGTTTATTGGAAGAAATGTTGTCTTCTCGTTATCCACACTTATTTACTTTAATTTTATTGCCTCCTAATAATGACAATGTAATGTGACTTTTTAATGTCAGAGCATAATAAACTGACTTTAAGAATTTGCTAGGAGGTCGCCAGCTCGCTTCGCTTGCTCCACTCAGCCTCGTATAGCTCACACCGCTCAGGACCTCCCTTGAGCTTCTGTCTCCCGCGCTTTTTATAAACACTCTAGGGGTGTCAGCCACAAGACAAGATAAGTTGGGGTGCCGTAATCCTGAATCTAATACATTGTCGATTGCTATTTAGGAAATGTATAGATTTCCTAGGAAAAGCGTATTTAAAAAAACATACATTTCCTATCCATTTTAGACACTACACTTTTTTTTTTACTGTATGCAGTGACTGAACGAATTTCATACAGTCATTTCCGGTAACATTAAAATAGTTAACACCATAGTAGAAGTATGGACTCACTATAATGCCTATAATGCAGTCTGCATCTTCTATATCTATAAAGTAGGCTCTGTCCTGACTGATTGACTGACAGACAACGCACAGCCCAAACCGCTGGTCATACAGACTTGAAATTTAGAGGATGTATTCGTCTCAATGCAAGAGGTGTACTAAGAAAGGATTTTTCGAAATTTAATCCCTAAGGGGGGAGGGGTAAAGGGGGGAAACGTTTGTATGAAAGTCCTTTGTTTTTGGATTTTTAGTCACGAAAATGTGGATTTGGATAGTTCGTTTAAAATAAAACGATTTAAGGAAGGGGCGGGGAGTCTGGGTGTTGTATGGAAAGTTCTTTGTTTTTGAAGTAATAGTGATGAAAATTCATATTTGGGTAGTTCATTCAAGGGGGTAATAAAAGTGGTGGAATTAGGGAGTGGGCCGAATTTCTTCCGTAGGTACACAGAAGAAGACCCGAGCGACCTCTAGTATAAAATAAAGCAGTTGTATAAGTAATTGTTTACGGGATATTTGACGTGATTATGTTGCTGTGATTGTGCGATGAAATATCGGGATCTCGTCCCACAACATAATCACGGCAAATACCCCGTAAACACATAATCATAGAACTGCAATGAACAGCCGAGATAGCTGTAATTTAAAACACTGTTTTAAGCTATCTCGGTTGCTCATTACATTTATAATTATGATTATTTACGGGATGTTTACCGTGATGATGTCGTGAAAAGAGCTCCCAGTATTGTGTCTGCCCGGGACCATGGTGCATGCAACTGCGTCGAAATATCGGGAGCTCGTTTCACAACATAATCAGGGTAAATATCCCGTAAATAAACATAAAATTATAATGATTTACTTTGTATTTAATCACGTTGAATACCAAACAATTCTAAGCCTACTCAATTATAATGATCATCTATACACCAGTAAATAAATAAACCCCGAAAGCGTTACCACGCTGGATAGCCAATTAATGTAACTTAGTAGTGTTTTATTCTCATTTACCTCTGAATCTGAGTGTACCGAAAGTATTCATCAGAAAAACTAATTGCAGGTCTAAGAAAAACAAAGGAAAATATCATAAAAGATGGAATATCCTTTCACAACAGCAAGTTATTTCGCGGGTCAAGATCAAAAGATCATTGTTTTATTAATTATCTAAGTAGGTACCAATAATGGAAAGGTAATGCTATAAACACTAAATGAAAAACTTAAATTGAATCCTAAAACTATATGAGATGTTAGGAATTTAAAAGAAAAAATCAACACAAATTTATATCAATTTTGTGTTGCATTGCAATTTGCAATGTATGAATGTAAACCTCTAATTTTAAACTGTCACGATTGTATATAGCATATCTATTATTATTTACGGGATACTAAAGTGATAGGTATAACGGTGTTTGTAGTCTTATACTAGCTTTTGCCCGCGGCTTTGCCCGCGTAGTAATGTTGAATACTGGAATTCGGTTAAATCGGGGCCCAACTCAATTGAATCACTAAAATACGTATATTATTGCATTTTTTCCAAGCCGCTTGCAAGTCTTTAAGTTTGCTTGAGGATGATCAAATTTAATATAAAAAATTATTTAGCAGCTTAGGCTGTACAGTATCTATAATAATTATGTCCGTCAAACAGTCGTCTGCGTGGACCTACAAAAAAATAGCCTATGTCCGTTTCCGAACCTTATGCTATAACTACCTATCCAAAAATGCAGCTCCATCTGTTCAGCCGACCAATAAATACGCCCATCCCCGTCCCCATTCCCAGCCTCATCCCTATAAGCGGCCCCTTCCCCATCCCCATCCCTATACCAAATGTAATTTTAATATGAACACGCCCATCCCCGTCCCCATCCCCGTTCCCTCCCTCATCCCCATCCCGAACCCCATCCTCACCCCATCCCATCCCCACCCCCATCCCGATTTCAACTTTCATCTTAATATGGACACGCCCATCCCCGTTCCCAGCCTCATCCACATCCACATCCCATCCCCACCTATCCCCACCAAATCCCCACCCCATCCCCACCCCATCCCCATCCCGATACCAATTGTAATCTTAATATGAACATGCCTATCTCAGTCCCGTCTCCGTTCCCAGTATCATCGCCACCCCCACCCCCACCCCCATCCCCACATCTATCCCCATACCTATACCAAATTTCATTTGAATATGTACAGCCGTTCAAAGTTAAGGAGAAACAAACGTACTATCACTAAAACTTCGTTTTTTTTTTATACTAACGGGAGCTGATTTTGAAAAAACTGTGACACCCGTATCTTTTTATTTTTATAGTAGAATATGTATACCAAGTTTTGTATCAATCGAACCAGAGAATAAAAAGTTTCATACAAACTTTAACACCCCATTTAACCCCCTTCGGGGTTGATTTTCGAAAAATCCTTTCTTAGTGGGCGTTTACACCTCTCCAAAAACATACCCTCCAAATTTCAAGTCTCTACGTTTAGCGGTTTGGGCTGTACGTTGTCTATATGTCAGTCAGTCAGTCAGTCAGTCAGTCAGTCAGGACAAAGCCTTTTATAGTTATAGATAGATTAAAAAATAATTTAGCAGCTTAGGCTGTACAGTATCTATAATAATTATGTCCGTCAAACAGTCGTCTGCGTGGACCTACAAAAAAATAGCCTATGTCCGTTTCCGAACCTTATGCTATAACTACCTATCCAAAAATGCAGCTCCATCTGTTCAGCCGACCAATAAATACGCCCATCCCCGTCCCCATTCCCAGCCTCATCCCTATAAGCGGCCCCTTCCCCATCCCCATCCCGATACCAAATGTAATTTTAATATGAACACGCCCATCCCCGTCACCATCCCCGTCACCATCCCCGTTCCCTCCCTCATCCCCATCCCGAACCCCATCCTCACCACATCCCATCCCCACCCCCATCCCGATTTCAACTTTCATCTTAATATGGACACGCCCATCCCCGTTCCCAGCCTCATCCACATCCACATCCCATCCCCACCAAATCCCCACCCCATCCTTATCCCCACCCCACCCCCACCCCATCCCCATCCCCATCCCCATCCCCATCCCGATACCAATTGTAATCTTAATATTAACATGCCTATCTCCGTCCCGTCTCCGTTCCCAGTATCATCGCCACCCCCACCCCCACCCCCATCCCCACATCTATCCCCATCCCTATACCAAATTTCATTTGAAATCCCCACCCCATCCCCACCCCATCCCCATCCCGATACCAATTGTAATCTTAATATGAACATGCCTATCTCAGTCCCGTCTCCGTTCCCAGTATCATCGCCACCCCCACCCCCACCCCCATCCCCACATCTATCCCCATACCTATACCAAATTTCATTTGAATATGTACAGCCGTTCAAAGTTAAGGAGAAACAAACGTACTATCACTAAAACTTCGTTTTTTTTTTATACTAACGGGAGCTGATTTTGAAAAAACTGTGACACCCGTATCTTTTTATTTTTATAGTAGAATATGTATACCAAGTTTTGTATCAATCGAACCAGAGAATAAAAAGTTTCATACAAACTTTAACACCCCATTTAACCCCCTTCGGGGTTGATTTTCGAAAAATCCTTTCTTAGTGGGCGTTTACACCTCTCCAAAAACATACCCTCCAAATTTCAAGTCTCTACGTTTAGCGGTTTGGGCTGTACGTTGTCTATATGTCAGTCAGTCAGTCAGTCAGTCAGTCAGTCAGGACAAAGCCTTTTATAGTTATAGATTAAAAAATAATTTAGCAGCTTAGGCTGTACAGTATCTATAATAATTATGTCCGTCAAACAGTCGTCTGCGTGGACCTACAAAAAAATAGCCTATGTCCGTTTCCGAACCTTATGCTATAACTACCTATCCAAAAATGCAGCTCCATCTGTTCAGCCGACCAATAAATACGCCCATCCCCGTCCCCATTCCCAGCCTCATCCCTATAAGCGGCCCCTTCCCCATCCCCATCCCGATGCCAAATGTAATTTTAATATGAACACGCCCATCCCCGTCACCATCCCCGTCACCATCCCCGTTCCCTCCCTCATCCCCATCCCGAACCCCATCCTCACCACATCCCATCCCCACCCCCATCCCGATTTCAACTTTCATCTTAATATGGACACGCCCATCCCCGTTCCCAGCCTCATCCACATCCACATCCCATCCCCACCAAATCCCCACCCCATCCTTATCCCCACCCCACCCCCACCCCATCCCCATCCCCATCCCCATCCCCATCCCGATACCAATTGTAATCTTAATATTAACATGCCTATCTCCGTCCCGTCTCCGTTCCCAGTATCATCGCCACCCCCACCCCCACCCCCATCCCCACATCTATCCCCATCCCTATACCAAATTTCATTTGAATATGTACAGCCGTTACAAAGTTAAGGAGAAACAAACGTACTATCACTAAAACTTCGTTTTTTTTTTATACTAACGGGAGCTGATTTTGAAAAAACTGTGACACCCGTATCTTCTTATTTTTATAGTAGAATATGTATACCAAGTTTTGTATCAATCGAACCAGAGAATAAAAAGTTTCATACAAACTTTAACACCCCATTTAACCCCCTTCGGGGTTGATTTTCGAAAAATCCTTTCTTAGTGGGCGTTTACACCTCTCCAAAAACATACCCTCCAAATTTCAAGTCTCTACGTTTAGCGGTTTGGGCTGTACGTTGTCTATATGTCAGTCAGTCAGTCAGTCAGTCAGTCAGTCAGGACAAAGCCTTTTATAGTTATAGATGAAAATTCTGAAACATGTTTATGTTTATTTTATCTTATCTCTTAAGTCAAAAACTTAACAGCCTTAAATGAATGGTTTCGGCAAAATGGTATTTTAATGATACATTGAACCCCTTGCGAATTTTTCAAAATCCTTGCTGAGTGTGCGTTTCTCTGCATCAGCCCTTAACACTAATGGTATATCGGCCTACCCTGATTGGGCCATATTCACTACGCTGGCCCAGTGCAGGTTGGCGGATTCACATACACTATCGTATTTCTTCTCCGGAAATATGCAGGTTTCCTCATGATGTTTTCCTTCACCGAAAAGCCAGTGGTATTATCCATGCGTAAGTTTCAAAGAACTAATTGGAACGGGCTCGCCCGGGTTCGAACCCGCGACCCCAAGAATGTGAGTCGAGCTTGATCTCACTGAAGCTACCACAGCTTGAGCTGAGTGTAAGTTTACACCACTCAAAATTTAGTTTAGGCATTTAAAAGTAAGTTAATTTAATATTAAAAATTAATTTAGCAGCTTAGGCTGTACAGTATCTATAATAATTATGTCCGTCAAACAGTCGTCTGCGTGGACCTACAAAAAAATAGCCTATGTCCGTTTCCGAACCTTATGTGCTATAACTACCTATCCAAAAATGCAGCTCCATCTGTTCAGCCTACCAATAAATACGCCCATCCCCGTCCCCATTCCCAGCCTCATCCCTATAAGCGCCCCCTTCCCCATCCCCATCCCGATACCAAATGTCATTTTAATATGAACACGCCCATCCCCGTCCCCATCCCCGTTCCCTCCCTCATCCCCATCCCGAACCCCATCCTCACCTCATCCCATCCCCACCCCCATCCCGATTTCAACTTTCATCTTAATATGGACACGCCCATCCCCGTTCCCAGCCTCATCCACATCCACATCCCATCCCCACCTGTCCCCACCAAATCCCCACCCCATCCCCACCCCATCCCCATCCCGATACCAATTGTAATCTTAATATGAACATGCCTATCTCAGTCCCGTCTCCGTTCCCAGTATCATCGCCACCCCCACCCCCACCCCCATCCCCACATCTATCCCCATACCTATACCAAATTTCATTTGAATATGTACAGCCGTTCAAAGTTAAGGAGAAACAAACGTACTATCACTAAAACTTCGTTTTTTTTTTATACTAACGGGAGCTGATTTTGAAAAAACTGTGACACCCGTATCTTTTTATTTTTATAGTAGAATATGTATACCAAGTTTTGTATCAATCGAACCAGAGAATAAAAAGTTTCATACAAACTTTAACACCCCATTTAACCCCCTTCGGGGTTGATTTTCGAAAAATCCTTTCTTAGTGGGCGTTTACACCTCTCCAAAAACATACCCTCCAAATTTCAAGTCTCTACGTTTAGCGGTTTGGGCTGTACGTTGTCTATATGTCAGTCAGTCAGTCAGTCAGTCAGTCAGTCAGGACAAAGCCTTTTATAGTTATATATAGATCAGGAGCTCGTTTCACAACATAATTACGTTAAATATCCCGTAAATAATAATAGAAATGAATTCGTTAAAAAAAAATATGTATATAACTATTATATCAGCTATCTGGTTTCCATAATACAAGCTTTGCTTAGTTTGGGGCTAGATGGCACTGTGTGTAATAAATGTCCCCCCAATATAAAAATATTTTATTTTTATGTAAATTAATAATAATTAATAAAACCGTAGATATATTCGTAGATACACGAACATATCTACGGTTTAGAAATTAGGCATTTTTTAGGTATTTCATAATTGTACTCTCCTGCATAATTACTAAAAAGTTTTCATATCGACAAAGGAAAAACATTTTCTAAATTAAGTAATTTGACCATTTGCTCAACTTACACTAAAAGGCACATTAACCAAGTTTTTGCAATAAAAAACTGCATTAAAATCCAGTTTTTTTTCTATTTAATATTGAGGAATTTGTCTCCTAGGAACTATCCTAAAGTAACAGAATACAAATGCAATAACCACATAACAATAACGTGTAAAATAAACTTACCTCGCAATCCAAAAACGCTCCAACCACTCACTAAAAACAGTCCGTAACTTTTAAACGCCTCCAAGCTTGGAAAGTTCGTTGGAATGATAAAAATACACAAACGCAGCGTAGCCGTGGCAATACCACTAGCCGACTGACGACGCCAGTAAACCACCCCGGAGCTTCGGGGCGGGGATCCCGAAAAGCAGAGAGGGAGTGGATTCGCTAAAAGGGATGCTGCAAGGCTTAATGGGTAGTCACTGTATAGTAAATTATTAAGGGTGAATCCAGACAGTAAGAGGATTTATTATGATTTTTTGATGGCTCCAAAGAGGTAAAATAATACGGTAATTTAATATTAGCCTTGGGAAGGTTTTACGATGTGATAATCACTTTGGATTTGGATGAGCAAAGCAATGAGTATTAAATGAAAAAAACGACCCCGAAATTAAACTTTTAATTTTAGTATTTTCATCTAAATAGTTTGCCTTTTGTGTTTGTTGCTCGTACGTTCAGTGGGTGGTTCAATATTGACATGTCATTGACCAAGTCTTGCCAAGGGTCAAAACAATCATTATCTTGGGCAGAGATCCTAAACTAACATTCAACCAGATTGATTGAATCCAATGTTGCCAGAGAAGGCCACTCACATTATTCCTACATTTTAAACAAATCTTGTCTTGAACACATCTTTTTTTTTTGTGTATTTTGTGTTCAACTCATCATAATAAAAAATACCCAAGTGCGAGTTGTACACGCGGTTTAACTAAGTAAGTAATTATTAGAGTAAAGATACCCATTTTAAACTGTGGAAAAAAAAACGACATGTTTTGAATAAAAAAAACTCAAATGGTACCTATACTTACCTACTTATCGTACAATGCTGCGGAACTCTCAAGGCGGCATTCTGAATTGCGTTTTGTTAATTTATTAATAATCTTACAATTAGTATCACATCATCATCATCAGCCTTTTGTTGTCAGTGGCTGCACATTATGCCTCTCCTAATCAGTGCCTTAAATAGCCTTTTTTACGCCCGGTGCGAGCTTCAATAATTGCGTCCTTGAAAAGAAAGCACCCGGTTCGAGCTTCTATAATTGCGCCCTTGAAAAGAAAGCGCCCGGTGCGAGCTTCTACAGACTGTTAGTATGAACACCGTTATCCTTCTAGGATTTTATTGTACTCATAATTATGAACAACTTTTACTATGGGGCCTACCTTGTAATCGCGAATAAAATATCTGCTGTTCCATAAAATTTGATGTTTTGATGTATATTTTGTATGGAACAGCTGTTTTTTTTCGTGATTTCAGGGTTGGCTCCAAAAGTAAAAGTTTTTCATAATGATGAGTACAATGATATCCTAGAAGGATAACGGTGTTCAAACTAACACCCCGTATAATTGCGCCCCTGAAAAGAAAGCGCCACGTGTTAGCTTCTATAATTACGCCCTTGAAAAGAATGCGCCCGGTGCGAGCTTCTTTGCGCATTAAAAAGAAAAATATTCAAAATTGAGTCCTGGTCTGGTTATTTTTGCGTCCCTCCAGGACCAGCGCCGGGTGCCTGGGCACAGCTGGCACCACCCTATTTCCGGCACTGCTTCTAATGTGCACCACTGAGTTCGGTTGACAGCTCTGCGTCGAATTTTGCCCGACGCTTTATGTAGGTCGTCACTCTACCTGCCTGCAGGGTGTCCTACACTACTTGTGTATTGGCCTGAATGCGGTCACCCACATCGTGGTCACGTAGTATTATATTATTAAGTATTGTTTTTTTCCTAAAATTCCATTTAATTGAGGCTTTTCCTCTCTCTGGCCACACTAAGAGCAATGTAAATTTTGCAGACCACAACTGAACACGAATCTACAAAAACCGCTAAAAAGAACCAAAGAAAATGCTGTCGAAAGAAAAAATAAAACCCTCACGGATTAGCAGAATGATTAAAACATTCGATTTGTTTAGCTACGAGTTTTTATTTTATTTTCTTTCTCGGAGATTGGTAATGGAACAGAAGACTAAAAGTGTTGAGGAAAAATAGTGCTACTGAATGGCAGCTCTGATTAAACGTTGGTAAGCTATGAGATATTTTTATGCTTAACACGGTGACAGCTGTACACCGATAGTATTTGTCTAGGCTGCTTTCATACAAATTTATTCTTGGTAATTTAGGACTTGCTGCTTGTAAAGTCATGTGACATTTTGGCCTAGTTCATAAAAGGAAGTATGGGAAATTTGTACCACTACAAAAAAAATGCCCAAAGCAAAACTCAAATGCTTATGGTAAATGTCCTAAGCCTTTAGCTTGTAGTTTTGAAATCTCACACACTCATCAGCTAGAAGACGTCCACTGCTGGACGAAGGCCTCCCCCTTAATAGGGAGGGGTTGCCATAATCCCCACGCTTGGCAGGCGGCTTGGGGATCGCAGAGTGTTACCACCGTTAACTAAGAGGACGCTGCTGCCCGTCCTCCGGTAGTTCTGGATGCAGTTTTAAGGCATACCCAGGTCCAGGTTAGTTTTGAAATCTACTTTCAGTATTTTATTCAAAGTTGGCTATAATTGTCGCTTGACTTGGCGTTTCATGTCAAAGTTGGCTATAATATTATTGTCGCTTGACTTGGCTAAATTGGAATTCGACGATCAGATCAGTCTGGCATTAACACTAAGTAGGCGAGCCCTTCAAAAGGCAATTGGGCCATATCCACCACGCTGCGCTGGCGCAGTTGCAAATTGGTGGATTCACATATGCCATTATTTTTCTTTTCCGTCCAAATGCAGGTTTCCTCATGAAGTTTTTTTTCACAGAGCCAGCGGTTTATGAAGCTCTTTGACGCTTATCAATGAGCTTATTGCTATAGGCCCGGGATTGAACCCACGACCTCACGCATTCGAGTCGAGCGGTCTTCCACTACGGCCACAACTTACAATACGCCTGATGAGTGATAGGTGGACAAGAAATTCTTTCGAAACTTGATCTTAATTAACTTATTATTTGATTTTCATAATAATTGTATCGAACTCTACTCTCTCTCTATCGGAACAATCATCATCATCAGCCCGGAGACGATGAACGAGATCTGAAGGCTCCGAAGTTCCGAGAGGCTGAACGAAGCCCTCCCCCTTAGACCGCCACACTGTACGACAACCTGCCATTTGCATCCACCGGTTGCCCGCGACTTTTACAATGTCGTCGGTCCACCTAGGCCTTCCTACGCTGCGTCTTCCGGTTCGCGGTCGCCACTCAAGAACCTTTCTTCCCCATCGGTTGTCAGTTCTTCGAGCGATGTGGCCTGCCCTGCGCCACTAACAATAGGCATCGGAACAATTATCTACACTAATCAATTAAAGTTAATACCACAAATGCATGTTGAACCCCACAAACGTTGGCTTGTAGATTGTTTAATCAACTTATGGGGCAGGTGGGCGTGAGTCATCGTTATGATTTTGTAAGCGTCTCTACTAACCAGTACTAGCGACGCGTTCCGGCTTCGTTCGGAAACAATGTACTACTAGTTATATGTTATAGTTTGGCAAATAAATTTAAAACCTTACTAATAAATGCTATTATTCCATACAAGACTTTCTTACCGATAAAACTTTATGAAGGAATCAAGCAATAAACAGATCGGACCGCTCCACACTAAATTACCATACCCTCATTTGGGTCATTATGTTAGTAATCTTAGTTACATAATCAGCATAATGTGCAATAAACAAATTTGACTTTGACTTTGACTATGTGGCATTATACGCATTTTGACGTATCCTGTAGCCAGATGTTTTGGTGTTTCTTTACTATGTTATTAAAAACTTAAACAATATGAATTGAGCCCACCATACGAGCAATCTACCGGGTTTCCGTCCCGACTGCTTTGTCAATTAAGCTACAGAAGTCTTAGTTATAAAATATCACTGACTTCTCTCCATATAAGAACCATCGTGAGCACCCAAACAGAGTAAAAAAAAAACAAACGCTAATAATATCCTACAGTAAACTTTACCTGCATAAATAAGTACCCATTTATAATACAAAGCAAAGCATTGAAAGGTTTACGATGAACTTAACAGTTCCATAACTTCTTTATCTTGCTTGAATTCTTCGTAATGGAACCATTAGAAGCACTTCACTACAACTTTCAAGAAAAGATAATAGTGTGAACAATAAGGTTTTCTAGTAATTATTATAGTTGATTATTAACACTTGAATTGTTGTTTCAGTTGGGCACAGATTATGATTGTTATACTAGGTAGTAGGGCTTTTTGCAGAAAACCGAATGGGTTGATTTGGGTTTAGATTTCAAGAAAACAATTGAACTTAGTAAGTAGTTATTTTGAAATCTTGTATTTGTTAGAATAGGCTAGATGTTTTTTTATTGTCCTATCAAAATGTGGCCCATAAATATAGCTGATTAATGAAATTTTGATCCAATATAAGCAACTTATAAGCATTTTAATATCATGCTAGACAGAGACGATATTTGTAAAAACAGATTTAAAAAATAATAGAGTATGAATTTCTACCTGACCAGCCCGATTATCGGGTTAAGGTAGGCCATGAGGGCTAGATGAATAAACTAACCGTTCATCGCCATTATCGGCCAGAAGATGTCCGCTGCTGTATGAAGGCCTCACCGTCAATTGGGGATTGACATAATAGGCTAGATGACTGGTTTTTTTTATTGTCCTATTAAAATGTGGCCCATAAATATAGACGATTAATGAAAAGAAAATGAAAATCTGATCAAAAATAAGCAACTTATAAGCATTTTAATATCATGCTAGACAGAGAGGCGTAGCAGCAAATCATGACGTCACTTCTCTGTACGCCATATAAATTCAATTCAGACGAGTAAGTCGTGACGTCATTTTTTGTTTTGTGGGAAAGGGATAGAGTTGGCTCTACCAAAAACTTTAAACGCTTATATATCAGAACATTAATAACCGATTTAAATATATTTTTAATAAATATACAATATTTACTTAAATTCTTGGTTTCAACGATTTAACCATCAGTCATCTACCCTATTATGTGAACGGCTTTGATCCAAATAAATAATAACGAAAATAATTTGAGTAATGAGATATTTTCCAAACATGATTTAAAAAAAGTTGTTTGTCTTCAACTCGATAGATAGCGCAGATACGTGCCAGTCAAAAACAGCATAGTACTTTTGACATGAGGCACATGAAATAACACGCATACTTGAAAATTACAGCCACATATGGTCTGCGTAAAGTCAGAGCTATCTACAATGAGCTTCTATTTTTAAATGGGTGTCAGAAAATCCCCCATTGAGAAACTGTCAGTTTTCGTGCTCCAAACCCGTAGACTGAAAACTAAAATCAAATACGCTGCATAAATCAACAATGTCATTTAAACCTCTACACAATACAAAATGAAGAAGAATGCTAAGAGATTGAAGGCGCTAGAATCTTTTTTATATATTTTTTTTACGTTTGAAGTAGATCTTAAATCAATCAATATAATATATAAAAGACTCTGTCCCGACTGATTCAATGACTGACTGACAGACAACACACAACCCAAACCGCTGGTCGCACAGACTTGAAATTTGGAGGGTGTATTCGTCTCGATGCGGAAGGGTGTACTAAGAAAGGTTTTTTTTTTAATTCGACCCCAAGGGGGGAGGGGGGGGGGGAAGTTTGTAGAGTCGGTTGAGTTGGTCGAGTCGGTAGAGTCGGTGTTAAAGTGGGGAATTTTGGGAGCGGGCCGAATTTCTTCCGCACGCGGACGAAGTCGCGGGGGACCTCTAGTGGCGAATATATATGCATCGGTGGGTTGTACAGACCAGGGCACACCCCTTCTGGGGTGCCAGAGCAAGTCTGACCCCAAACCGAGGTTCGTACCGCCTGAGGTGCCCTTGAGCTAGTCGCCTAAAACCTGAACTAGCCCTAGCACCATTTAAGTCCGGTGACGCTGTAGAGGCCGTCTGAGGCCAACAGCAAAAGTCATCAAAAATAAAAAATATTAACTTTAGATTGAATTGCAAACTAAGAAAAAAAAACTTAGAAGTCTACCGCCGCGGCCACCGCCACCGCTTCGTTTGGACCATTTATTATTCCTCACCACTTCTCTCAAACTGCACTACCTGTCCAACATGAAAAGATTGTTACACTGAACTTTGTAAACAAACGAAGCTAACAGAACAATGAACGAACAACTTTCGTATTGTCTGTGCTACTATTTTCAAGTGCTTTTATTACTGCACTATGCAAATTACTATTGTTTCTTTACAGTGAAGTAATGGTTGGAATTTTTATAGGTATTTTACAGCTGTTTTTTTGAAGTTTTGGGGTCTCAGGTAGTTTTGGGATCGTTGTTTGAACGGATGAGGTACTTAAGTGGGATTAGATAGTTTTAGTGTTATTTTATGTCTTTGTTTTGGCTTTACAAGGGCTTACGTGAGGACCGTTGTTTTGTAGAAGTTGTTAAGCTACGTTGGTGGCGCAAAACGTAAAAGTGTGGTAAGTAGCTTATTTAAAAGCTTTTTTTGAAGCTAGAGGAACTAAAAGGCAAGTCGTCCTTCTGATGGTCAGAGACAAAGAGGTCATAATAATAATCTATCGATTGAAAAATGCAACACTCAATTTTGCCGGTACGTTGTCCACTTAGAGTAAAGACTTGCCACTTAAATTTGATTATGTCGTGACTATTATGATAGGTATTTAGCCACAATTATATAATAGGTATTTAATCAAACAGGCTTAGATCTAATCATGTTTTTTTTTTTACTTTAATAGCTAGATCTACGTTGGCCACCAGCTCAGTAGGTGCTAAGCGACGGTGTGATCGAGGGTGGGACACGTTGATCTAGAAGAGAACTATTCACTCTAGCACTGAAGAGGCCATTGTAGTTCTCGGTAAATAGAGAAGACGGCAGTGAGTTCTGTTCTGGTGAAGTACGAATTGCACACACTAGCTGTAATGCAAACGATAGAAACTGGACAGACATGTTACTCTAATGCTAGGGCTTCACCTGCGTGTTATGCCATTATTTAGCGCGGTATTTGATACAGTACGCAGATATGGCCGTGCGTTAGCGCGCTAATAGACTAGTGGCATTATTAATGTCGTTAGGTGTTAGGCGATATTCAAAGTCAAATGGTAATGTGGCCGCCCATGTAGCGCATTGTATAATGCATCATTTATTGCACGTTAATTATTCCGATAATAAGACGTAAAGCGTCACGCAGGTGAAGCACTAGCATAAGACGGTGCTCGCTAAGCACATGATAAAAAAAAATATAATGTAAAATTATTAATTTTTAAGATCTTTTACTTTTGGTGTACAATAAAGATGTATTGTATTGTATTGTATTGTATGATGCTACATTGTTGCTGAAGCATTTTAGGCCATGTCATCGACTTTTTTATGACCTTATGACAATCTATTTATCATAAGAATTAATATCTATGATTAGGGATACACCTACAAGTGTCACAAAAGGTTTCAACAATACTGAAGGGTGTGTATGTACTCATCATTATGAAAAAATACATTGACCTTGAACAAAATTTATGGAACAGCTGGTATTTTTTTCGCGATTTCTAGTTTGGCTAGATATTAAAAGTTTTTCATAATGATGAGTACACAGTACCCTTCAGTAAATTGTTGAACCTCTTTGTGATACGTTGTTTAAAGGGCTGACTCTTCCAGGTTAGAATATATGCTTAGAAATAGTTCAGAGGGAGATATAGGTGGTTTGGTATTGATTTATTTTGTTGGATACAGGTCCTTTTGTCGTCAGCCATAAAACGTCCACTGCTGGACGAAGGCCCTTTATGGAGGGGTGTTGCCATAATCCCCACGCTTGGCAGGCGGCTTGGGGATCGCAGAATTCTCACCACCGTTAACCAAAAGGACGCTGCTGCCCGTCCTCCAGTGGGTCTGGTTGCAGTTTAAGTAAACACCTAGGTCCTTTAAACAATCTAAAATATAAATAAATCTTTACTTATATGAAACTTCGTTTTTAGTCTTGAAGTTACCTAACGTAATTTTAAGTAATATTCCTACCCATTGCAGTAAACAAAAAAAAAACAAACAAACCAGATTCATTGTTCGCGTAAACATACTTTAACTATTCAAAGTTCAACAACAAAATAAATAAATCAATATTGTAAATAAAGAAATTATACGAATTACAACGGGTTTTAAATCAGATATTCGATTCACATTTTATTAAACTTAGCCCCTAATACTAGCCCTTAATAATACCCTAAACATTATTGACAAAAAGACACCATGGGAGATTTTTTATAATAATCTCGGGTTGAATAGAATCATAACGCCGTGACTCTTTTGTGCTCCATCCTGATAAATTAAGTTACTTGAAACCTTATTCCCCTTGAAATAAGGTGGGAATGGAACTACGTATAGCCGTATTACCATAATTTCATAACTAAGGGTGAACGATTTTCTAATATTACACTCATACTCAGATTTTTATGGCTTTTTCTTTCATACTTGCTGTTAATATGTGGGATAAGTTCCGCCTCACGGTTATGGGTGTAATTTTTTTTATTTAAAATCTTAAGGCTTCGTCCCTACGTGGAATGGGGGAAGTTTAATAGGTTATACTTTTTCTTCTTTGGGATAAACTCCCAATATAATCACGGATATAAAAAAAGTTTAGTAAAAATATAGTAACGTTGCGCGGAAAGTGCGGGCAAGTGCTCGGAGGATCTAGTTCTCCAAGGGCCAAGAGTCACAATTTTGCTTGTCATTCGCAAAGTACAAGCATACAAATACCTTGATTTATCCGTGTGACGTGAGGCGTTGGCGTATTTACGTGCTTGTAGTTTGCAAATACGTGGTACCTATTTAGGAGGCTTTAGGTACTTGCTTTCTGCAAAATCATCATCTGATTTTTATCATCTATGGTTTATATGAAAAATGTCTTTAGTGATTAACTGTCAAAAATGCAAATACCTACTATGGAATTTTTTTTCTCTCAACTATGCAGGTACATACTTTAAATAATATTTAAACTCAATGGGGTAAATAGCCACCCAGCAAGGCATTTCCGGCGCATTCAAAAAAGTTTTAGTATTTATTTTTCTCTCTAAATAATATTAAAAAAAAAAACAAAAAAAAAATTATAAGGAAGGTTAGCCGTCAAACAATAAAGCCTACATATTAAAGTTAATGTAAGTTTTAACATTGATTGTTGATAGACAATATAACTTGCTAATAGTGTCTTGAAATTTTGGGTTGTTCCTTTCTGATTGTCAACGAAATTTTACCCTCTTTATAAATGCAATTTTGCAAATATATTACCACAAATGCGTATTTTTTATTGCTTTTTGGGTGACTTTCCAGCAGCACTTTTAAAGCAGCGCCTAAAAGTCGATAAAATTGTAACATTTCAACTCAACTTAACTAAACTATGATCCTTATTTATACATACACGCGACAAGAACCGCGACCGAAAGCCAGTTTATACGAGGACTAACTAATTTAAAATAATCCCTCTCCACATCTGGCCCGAGAATGTCCCAACACAATACGATACAAAGATTAATCTATCCGGATTCAGATTACGACATAAAGATAGCATTGTTGGCACCGAATCTCCCGATTCGATCCGGAGTTTGGGCTATTATTATGCGATGATTATACTTGATGGTTGGCTTATTGAGGACGTTAGTTGTGTCTTGGGGAAAAGTTTTGTAGAGCAGTAAGTAAGTTCGTATAGGCTGAGTGGCCAGCTCTAGTGTCAGAGTTAAGAGTGCGACTAATGCCAGAAAAATAACAGATTTCACCCGCGCGTCTTGCATTAGTTTAGAGTCGAAAATCGCATGATACAATTGATGATGATGTTGGCTTTGTGCAATTTAGGTGGAATTTTATTTAATTATTCAAAATGTAGGCATGAAATAAAAAAAATTAACGGCTACTGTGCTAAAACATTAGTTTGGCTACGTATTACGTAAAAAATAATGTGGTGCTGTCGCTGATAATTTAGAGCATTTGAATTAAAACAGTTTTTATTTGTTGGTAATTTGTATATTTTTTTAAAAATAAACTAGATTGTTTTCCAAAATTCTATTCGGTTACTCGGCTTTTCTAGGTTTTTCCCCTACTTAAAGTATTTTTTAATCTGAATATTTACGTTCTTTATTTTTAAACTATGTGTTTAAAAATACACATTTTACTTACTTTTGGCATTAGTCGCCCCCTTAATGAGCCGCCCGAAGGCCTCTGACATGGCTGACGGTTGGTGTTATAGAAACTAGAACAAACAACAGTAGAGCAGTGGAACACGTTTTTGAACTTTCAAACAAAACCTTATACTCTTTTCCCTAGAGCTGTGATCACAACAAACCATTACAATTGTTTTGCTACCAGAAACTAGATAATTATCTGTTGGATAAATTCCAATCGATGCTCGTCGTGTGACGGATACCGTAATATGTACGTAATATGTAATAGTAGGTACACACCGCTCGAAGAACTGACAACCGATGGGGAAGAAAGGTTCTTGAGTGGCGACCGCGAAACGGAAGACGCAGCGTAGGAAGGCCTCCCACTAGGTGGACCGACGACATTGTAAAAGTCGCGGGCAACCAGTGGATGCAAATGACAGGTTGTCGTACAGTGTGGCCGTCTAAGGGGGAGGCCTTCGTTCAGCCGTGGACGTCTCCGGGCAGATGATGGTGATGATGTAATAGTACCGTAATTATGTCAATCCCCAATTGACGGTGAGGCCTTCATACAGCAGCGGACATCTTCTGGCCGATAATGGTGATGAACGGTTAGTTTATTCATCTAGCCCCCATGGCCTACCTTAACCCGATAATCGGGCTGGTCAAGTAGAAATTCATACTCTATTATTTTTTAAATTTGTTTTTACAAATATCGTTCTTGGTCTACTTAAGAGTGCGTCTAATGCCAAAAAAATATCAGAATTCACCCGCGTGTCTTGCATTAGTTTAGAGTCGAAAATCGCATGATATAATTGACGATGATAATGGCTTTGAGCAATTTAGGCGCGATGTTATTTAATTATTCAAAATATAGGCATGAAATAAAAAAAAATAAACGGTTACTCTAGTCTGGCTGTGTAATTCGTAATAAATAATGTGGTGTTGTCGCTGATAATTTAGAGCATTTGAATTAAAACAGTTTTTTTTGTTAGTATTTTTTGTAAGATTTTTTTAAATAAACCAGATTGTTTTCCAAAATTCTATTCGGTTACTCGGCTATAGGGTTTTCCCCTACCTGTAGTATTTTTCTAAATCTGAATATTAACGTTCTGAAAAGATGTGTTTAAAAATAGACTTTTTACTTACTTTTGGCATTAGTCGCCCCCTTAATCACCGGGTGACGTGAACATATCGATCGTGATGTCCCTTAAACGCATAAATCGAAATATCGGTCGGTCGGCGCGATAATCCATATTTATCGTGATGTATGAGAGAATTGACAGTTAACTGTGAGGGATGAACGGCCATTGTTGTGCTGGTATTATCTGACACTTGGAGTTTTTGATCAACGGTTAGAGGCATCTGGGGCCGTAACCGTGAACTGGTTATAGCGGGACCCGAATAGGTTCAGCTGCCGACGCTGCGCGACTGTGAATTTTATCGCCTCGCAATAAGGTTCGCGGTCGCGCAGTGTCGGCAGCTGAACCTATTCGGTCCCGCTATAAGCAGTTCACGGTACGGCCCCTGTAGCAACATTTTACTTACATTAGATCGGCTGAAATCGGGTTTGTTTGGTTTTGTTTAATTATCTTCTATAACTATAAAAGGCTTTGTCCTGACTGACTGACTGACTGACTGACATATAGACAACGTACAGCCCAAACCGCTAAACGTAGAGACTTGAAATTTGGAGGGTATGTTTTTGGAGAGGTGTAAACGCCCACTAAGAGGATGGGGTGGGGATGGGTGAAGATGGGTGGGGATTTGGTGGGGACAGGTGGGGATGGGATGTGGATGTGGATGAGGCTGAGAACGGGGATGGGCGTGTCCATATTAAGATGAAAATTGAAATCGGGATGGGGTGGGGATGGGATGGGGTGAGGATGGGGTTCGGGATGGGGATGAGGGAGGGAACGGGGATGGGGACGGGGATGGGCGTGTTCATATTAAAATGACATTTGGTATCGGGATGGGGATGGGGAAGAGGGCGCTTATAGGGATGAGGCTGGGAATGGGGACGGGGATGGGCGTATTTATTGGTCGGCTGAACAGATGGAGCTGCATTTTTGGATAGGTAGTTATAGCAGAAGGTTCGGAAACGGACATAGGCAATTTTTTTGTAGGTCCACGCAGACGACTGTTTGACGGACATAATTATTATAGATACTGTACAGCCTAAGCTGCTAAATTAATATTTAATATGAAATTAACTTACTTTTAAATGCCTAAACTAAATTTTGAGTGGTGTAAACTTACACTCAGCTCAAGCTGTGGTAGCTTCAGTGAGATCAAGCTCGACTCACATTCTTGGGGTTGCGGGTTCGAACCCGGGCGAGCCCGTTCCAATTAGTTCTTTGAAACTTACGCATGGATAATACCACTGGCTTTTCGGTGAAGGAAAACATCATGAGGAAACCTACATGTTTCCGGAGAAGAAATACGATAGTGTATGTGAATCCGCCAACCTGCACTGGGCCAGCGTAGTGAATATGGCCCAATCAGGGTAGGCCGATATTCCATTAGTGTTAAGGGCTGACGCAGAGAAACGCACACTCAGCAAGGATTTTGAAAAATTCGCAAGGGGTTCAATGTATCATTAAAATACCATTTTGCCGAAACCATTCATTTAAGGCTGTTAAGTTTTTTGACTTAAGAGATAAGATAAAATAAACATAAACATGTTTCAGAATTTTCAAACAATTTCAACACTGGAAGGCCACGGGTCAGTTTTTCATTTGAAAAAAATGTTATATTTATAGATTAGCTAATAATAATAATAGCTAATCGAGTGTTAATGCGTAAGAAGATAAATGTTTTAAACACATGTACTTGATCCGGTGCACGCACCAAGCACAGCGCTTTCGAAACGTCCATCCCGCGTCGACTCAGATACGTTAAAACCCAAGTATAATGACGCGCTGTACCTCGAGCGCGCCCCACTCCAACCCACACCGAGTCTACCTAAGCGATCAGTGCAGCACTGTATTTTATCGAAGATTCGAAATTCTTGCGATATTTTGGTGATCTTTTTGCGTTCTTTGTTATCATACTTTTTCTGCTTAAGCTTATTTCATTTTATTTGTTATTTAGATTTCGTATAATTATCGTTATTTGTTCCTTTAATTGTTTAGATTGTTATTTAGTTTGTTATTGAAAATGCTTAGTGAACTTCTCTTCATTCATGGCGCGAAGGTAAAACACTATGTTGTTCCCATCGTTGGTGATGGAGCGTGTCTTTTTCGTGCGCTTTCTTTTTTAATGCACGGTACCCAAGAAAAGGCAATTGAGGTGCGAAAAAACATCGATACTCATGTAGTAGCTAATTGGGAGGAGTTTGAAATCATGGCTCATGATTCAAACGGCGACAACTACACCACTGCGACTGCATACTTTGATGACATGTCACGGCAGTCGAGTTGGGGCACTGCGTGTGATCTAGCCGCTGCAGGACAAATATTATATGAGTTTGAGTTTGAAGTTTATGAAAATGGCAAATTATATGCAAAGTTTGGTACAGCAGGAAAACCTATAAAGCGGCTACGATTTACGGGAAATCATTATTGATTGATGCGTATCTGCAAGAAGACATTAGATATAATTTCTAACGGCACTCCACGTGTTCCAGTAGTAGCGAAAAAAATAACTAAGCGACGTGTTGAGGTTCCTACATCTCCAAGTTGCATTCAAACAGAAGATATAAGTTCTGACGCAACTTCTACTTTGCCTTTGTACTTTGATTCTTTAGCTGTAGAGATGCCCAAAAATAATTACAAAACGTCTTCAACTCATACCGTCCAAACTTCTTCAGCCCGATATTTTTCTGAACTGAATTCACCAACATTTACGGCTCAGTCTGATAAATTAATTTCAATCTGAAATCAATCGACGGGGAAGAAATGGTTTACGACTCTGTTGATACGGTATGCAATAATGATGATGCTGTAAACTATCCAGTTGAGTTTTTAAATTCATTAAGACCAGCGGGGCTACCATATCATAGGCTTATCCTGAAGAAAGGTACACCCGTCATGCTCCTTCGGAATTTAAGACCACCCAAATTGTGTAATGGAACCAGGTTACAAGTAAAAATGCTGCATCGTAATCTGGTTGAGGCCATCATTTTGACTGGGTGTGCCCATGGCGAAACAGTGTTTGTGCCGCGTATTCCCATGATTCCCAGTGACTTACCTTATGACTTCAAAAGGCTTCAATTTCCCCTAAAAGTTTGTTTTGCCATGACCATCAATAAGGCTTAGGGTCAAACTTTAAAATACGCTGGTATTGATTTAAAGCAGGACTGTTTTTCGCATGGTCAGTTCTATGTGGCTTGCTCGCGAGTTAGCTCCCCTAAAAACCTGGCTATTTTAGCACCTTCCAACAAAAAAGTCAAAAGTTGTCTACAAAGAAATATTGTAATCTTTCGGGTCAAAGGCCCCGGCAACTATAGCGTCATTAGCAGACATTTTTAGGGTTCCGTAGTACTACGAGGAATTCTTATAAGTTTATCATGTCCATCTGTCTGTCTGTTTAAAATTCAAAAAGACGGCTTTGTTTTGAAGTAAGTATTGCAAACGCGACATGCCGAATTTGGTCATCCTCAAGCAAACTCAAAGACTTGCAAGCGGCTTGGAAAAAATGCAATAATATACGTATTTTAGTGATTCAATTGAGTTGGGCCCCGATTTAACCGAATTCCAGTATTCAACATTACTACGCGGGCAAAGCCGCGGGCAAAAGCTAGTATATAATAAAAGGCTCTGTCCTGACTGACTGACAGACAACGCACAGCCCAAACCACTGATCGTACAGACTTGAAATTTGGAAGGTGTATTCGTCTCAATGCGGAGGGGTGTACTAAGAAAGGATTTTTCGAAATTCGACCCCCAAGTGGGGGAAAAAGTGGGGGGAAGTTTGTATGAAAGTCCTTTGTTTTTGGACTTTTAGTCACGAAAATTATTTGGATTTGGATAGTTCATTTAAAATAATACATACTGTTTATAAAAAATTTTTGACAGTTGTGTTTTAAGAGGGGGGAAAGGGGGGGTGCAATGTTGTATGGAAAGTTCTTTGTTTTTGATGTTATAGTGATGAAAATTGATATTTGGGTAGTTCATTCAAAGAGGGGAAGTTGGGGGGGGGGGGGAGGAGTCGGTAGAGTCAGTAGAGTCGGTAGAGTCGGCACAGTTGGTAGAGTTTGCTCGGAATGATTTAAAGTGGAGAATTTTGGGAGCGGTCCGTATTTCTTCCGCACGCGGACGAAGTCGCGGGCGACCTCTACATATACTTACGCCTTGCAGCCCTCAAGGCAGACATACTGCTGACTATACGTATTATTTATACATTATAATTCAACTACGGTAGGTAACCAACATCAACAGCCAGAAGACGTCCATTGCTGGACGAAGATTTAGACACACCCTTTGGTTAGACACCAGATTTTGCTAGGCAGCATCCTACTATACTAGGACATCCTAGTTTCACACTATATAATATTTCTATTACGAATAATGTAAGCTTCTTCCTTTTTGTGTGTAATAAATAAATATTATTAGTATTAATGTTAAACGCCCTAAGTTGAGTACGGATACCCAAGATCAGTCCTAAGTAATCTCAAATAACCTATTTCATTCAGGAGATGTAGGTTCTGGATGCGCGGGCGTAAGCGCACGTTCTTACTCTGCACGCTGGTTTTGTGTAGGTAAATAAATTAATATAGATTTATAATTTATGTCTCACTAGCTACGCACCCCGGGTTCACCCACGGGATAATTAAAAACTTACGATAATGTGGATAAAGAGTAGTCTAAATGTTATTCCGGGTTATAAACTATCTCTATTCCGAGTTTCATCTAAATCAAACAACAACGAAGAGGTTACAAACACACACACATGCCGCAAGCTTTCGCATTAATAGTTAGTGTGCACACACTTATTATGCATTAGATGAAGAACGGCTGTTAGTTTGAACACCGTTATCCTTCTAGGATATCATTGTACTCATCATTATGAACAACTTTTACTATAGGGCCTACCGTGAAATAGCGAAAAGAAATCAGTTGTTCCATACAATTTTTTTATTGAACTTGAACAAAATGTATGGAGTAGCAGGTTTTTTGTTGCTATTTCAAGGTTGGCCCAGTAGTAATAGTTTTTCATAATGATGAGTACAATGAAATCCTAGAAGGATAACGGTGTTCAAAATAACAGCCGGTATAATTAATAAAACAATATAAGAAATAAAAAAGGTTAAGTGGTATTTTTCTTTACCTGTGCCCGACCGTACTTCCAGATCTAACAGCCCGACATGCTTATGTATAGTCTATAAACAACGTAACTAGAACAATCGAGATTGCGCGGAAATTGTCGTGAATGGAGTTACGCAAAACGGTGTACTTTTGCGAAATGAGGTCATTTTAATCATCATTCAAAATAACTTTTTCTTAAAAGGCCCTAAAATTGCGGGATAAACATCTGCATAGTTAAAAACTGTTCCATACATTTTGTAGTGCGTAATTCCATTTTTTGTATGCGACAGCCATTTTTTTTGTCAGGGCTGGCTTTATGGTACACGTTGTCTGTTATGTTGAGTTGAATCCCTCAGATAATGCCACGGAATTAAATGTCACCTGTATAATAGGCGTGTGGCCTAATGTTTAATTTATGACAAATAACAGGCTTAGTGATGAATATAACTAAATACATTACACATACTGAAAAAATAACTTGTATTGCCTGATAAATCTCTGAGATATGAGCGTTTAAAGTTTCTGGTGGGGATAGAGAGGGGATGCTCTATCCCTTTCTCGCAAAGCACGTGTTAGTATAGCATTTGTATGCCGCGCCTGAGGCTTGACGTCATAGCTCAGTATAGCGCGATCTCTGTCTAGCTTGAAATTAAAATACTTAGAACTTATTTATTTTTGAATTATTTTAAATTTTGTTTTCGTTGATAGGCTCTATTGATGATCAGCTTTTATATGAGGTAATAAAAAAATAGTAGTTATCATGCCTATTATCACATGCTATCTTTTTAATACTAGACATCTAGTTATTAACATTGCAAATCTAAGTTTTGTAAAGAAAAAACCCACATCATTCACTCTATCCACAAATCCAATTTAAAAATAAGAATTTATTAACAGTAAGAAAACGTTTTCTCTAGACTTCCAACTTGAACCGTCAAACTTCAAAATCTTAATGGTCTAAAATAACGAAAACATTTTGAAACTAAATTGATGGTTTTCTAAGATTCAAAATTAAACTTAGATTACACTATAAAAAGAACAAGTTTATTCAAACGGAATGTTTTTTTTGTAATCCACACAATGTCTAGTCACGCGCAAAACGCGCCTGCATTGTAACATGAGCCTTATATTACGTGGTCTAAGTTAAAAGCTACGGGATATTTGTTTTGATTTTAGCTGGAAATGTCGTCATAGACGGACAACGATAGATACCGCTCATCAGCCAGTAGACTGCTGGACGAAGGCCTCTCCCTTAATACGGAGGGGTTGCCGTAATCCCCGCGCTTGACAGGCGGCTTGCGGATCGCAGAATGCTCACCACCATTAACCGAGAGGTCGCTGCTGTCCGTCCTCCGGTGGGTCTGGGTGTAGTTTCAGGACATACCCAGGTCGCAACATCAAAAGTTCCCAACAGATGGAGAAAGTAACATTAAGTGCACGCGAAAGCAAAATCAAAATTGTTTTCATAAACGTATAATATAATATACCTACAAACTATTTTTTGGCGCTTGTTCCCAAAATAGATGCTGCGTTAAACAGATCTATTCCTTCCTAATACAAAAAAGAAACTAATAGCAATGGTAGGTAATATGTTTATTGTCGTAATAAATTCTATTCGTAACGAATACCATATAAATATTTAACGTAACACTACGTAGTTTATTACCTACTTGTGTGCAAAAGCAGAAAGGAAAAATCAAAGTTTGTTAGTTTTACGTAGAGCTCAAAATTTTATCTCGTTTATGACTTTTTCTATTTTAAAGTTCGGGATAGATGCGGCGGAAACGCATCGAAAGCAGTTTGAATGTACGGTAAACTGGAACGAGTTTGCTTTAAATCGCTGTTTGTCCCCTTGACGACTATTTTTCGACTTGGAAGTTGCAATAAGCTACGACCTATCCCAAGTTAAACAAAAAACGATCTCTATAACTGGGAAAGCTGTAACTTATCTAAAATATATCCCTGCAAAGGCCGTGATTACCGCTTACCATCACGCATACCGCCTGTTTTTTTTTTTTTTTTTTTAATTTATTTGTCGAATCTTAAAATCTATCATACAATATTTTTTCTATTGTCTAAAAACCTGTAGGTTTTTGTAGACATGCATAGTTACTGCTAACTCTATAAAATGCATTGTTACCAAGCAATCACACTAATAATTTAAGTAAATGCAAAAGTTTAACGATGTGAATGTGTGTAGTTTGTTTGTCGTGTATGTGTGTACTTAGTTTGTTTGTTGTAGTTCGTTTGTCGATGTGTAAGTGTGTAGTGGTACCTCTTCACGCCAATACGTCTGAACGGATTTGGATGAAACTCAAAATGGAGATAGCTTATTAATGTATGGGGTACTTTTTATCATCATTATCACAGTTTTTCATCTTCATTCGGTTGAAACTGCGGGAAGCAGTCAAATGGGAGATTTTCTGACAGACAATAAAAAATTAAGAGGCTCGATGTAGATGACTTTTTCTGACCTTTTCATTTCATTTCATGTACCACATAACATAAATATTATGCTGTGTTTGACTGCGATATGTATAGAGTTGAAGAAAACTCCTTTTTTTTTACTCGTGTTTGAAAAATCGCTTTATATTTTTCATTTATTTCACCAAATAGCGAAAACTATTATTCAAAACCTGAGCGCTATTTCTTGTATCTAAGTTGGAAACCCTTTTGAAATTATCCAAGTCTAAACATAAATAATACAAAATAGCACAATATTAATTTTAGCAGCCATGTTTCACGTCTCAAATAACAGTTGAAATCATAAACAACGGTTGTTATTCGCCTTCAGCCTACACCAACCGCATGAACTGAAGCCACTCGTCCGTAAAGGCATTCCTTTGTGGACCCCAATGCTGTTTCTCCGTTTTAAACTTATAATAATAACGAAATTTATCTGGATTGGAGCTTTTATATCAAACGACATTAGATAGCTTTTATATCAAACGACATTAGCTATAACGTTTAGATTACCTACCCATAAGATTATGAAAACGGACGAGGCTTTTTTTTTTCTAAACGGGAAAAAAGGTCGCTGGTTGTGTTCGAAACACCGAAATCCGAAGTCCTAACTCCACTCACTTGACTTGCTTGACCGATAGGTAATTCCCGCACATCAAAAGTTGAGTGGAAAGTTGGTGAATTCACTAATTCCATTGCAAGTTTAGTATTTCGCGCTGCTATTTATTAGTCTATCCCATCCTCCATTTATCTACTTGCACCCTCCCCTCCCCCCCCCCCCCCCCCCCCCCATATACATGCAAACACCTTTTCTTCGCTCGGTAATTATTTTGTCGTTGTAAGTGAGCAAGACAAGTTCTTTTATCGTTGTATACGAAATAATATCTCTTGTCGTGCGTTGTAAAAGTGCCCCTGTAATAATAATGGAATACCCCTGGATTAATTGTGTTATTTTTGTTAGAGCGGCTTTTTGTAATCATTAGTGTGTTAATAATGTTGTTGTTACATAAATATTTCTTTTACCTTTGTTGTTTGCAGACTAAATTACTTTGTGATATGCTTTGTATGAAACTGGTTTTGTTCAATTGAACTTCAAATGAATTTGTATTTAGTTTTAGCTAATATAATATTAGAAAAAGATTGTCTTTTAAATTTAAAACGTTTGAATCAGTTTTTATTAATATTACACTAAACATCTAACCATGTATTCCGACAGCCTCAGTTGATATGCAGTTTTCATCCTAGGATATACAATGTGTAATAAAAAGGTTGGGTATGCATGTATGTACTCGTCATTAAGAACAACTTTTGGGGTCAACCTTGAAATGGCGAAAAAAAACAGGTTTTCCATACTAAAAGTTTATTGGATTCAACAGATTCGGATGGAATTCTGTATAGAGGTAGCTTATAGTGTTGATCAACATTCACCCAATGTTTTTTTTAAAGAAATTAGTGTCCGCCATGTAGGATAGTAGGTATTCTATATTCAGTAGTAGTCTATAACATTGACGTAAACCAACATCGTAGACTGGCAGGTGTATAAATTCATTTGGTTATGGAGCTCGCATGTGCTTACGTAATGATGATGTTGATTCACTATGCCTTGGTTGTTGAGTAGAAGGTACTTTGATATTTAGCATTGCCTAAATTCACCAATACTCTGAGAAGAAAAAACTTTTTAAATTATGAAACGTTGTTGCGGTTTTAGGCTCGCATATTGCGCTAATCATATTCGAGTCATAGTAAATACAAAATTCTGAAATACACCTATATTTACACTTGCGTACTTAGATCAATAAATATAATATAGATACACAGTCTCTATGAAAAACAAACCACAAAAGTGGCCCCGCGCTGTTGCTTACTTATACAGATATCATACCTCTCTAGCTAATATGAAATAGTTAAAAAGTAAAAGTTTTTTTTAATGAAATAGTTCATAAGCGGATATTGTTTCATTTTGATAATGAACCTTAACACCCTACAATAGCGTTGTAAAACATTTATGACCGTGTAAAACATTCAGCATCGTAGCACACCACACGATTGGCGCAGTCACACGCGACTGAGAACAAAACAAGGCATATTACGCTATTATGCCTTGTTTTGACGGTGCCGTTTTTGAGCGGTGATTGGGGAGCTACCTTATATTTCATCGCAGAAGCCGTAGCACTAATAACACTGTGCTTTTTGTATTAATTGTTTCTTGCTTTCTTTGTGTGTTCCTGTTTCATGCAGCCAAGGAACATGTATTCAGCCTTCCAGCATTTACCATTAGAGATGTCAATGGCGTTAATCCGCCTACATAATACTCTGCCAGTTTTCGTATAAGGCGAGGTGGAACGCGCATGGCACACTTTCACACCAATAAAACAAATTCCTATTCGTATGAACGCACACTAAAACAAACTTACAACACACAAAGGGCATAATTATGGTCACTGACCATTTACATTTTGGCAGAGGCGTATGCCGTGTCTTGCCATTACCACTCGTAATTAATAGCATATACTCAAAGTCTAAGCACGAATTTTCATTAATTCACTGTCGTCCTTTATAAAATGCCATTAAAAACTTGCCCACTCATACAGAATCTGTAACTATGCGTAGGTACAAAAAACGCTTACTTATTCAACGGCGCGTCTGTCCAATTTATATTTTAATCTGTTCCCCATACGTGCGTGCGTTGGGTACATAAAGAAAAAGCGCGAACATTTAGTCCGCATTACTGGATAATAACTCACTGGCGGAATTTACTGGGTTGATGCGTGAAACTTGATAAATGTGTTGCCGTAGGTCGGAATATTAGAAAGATAATGCAGAGTTTCAGCCAGTGTTAATGTTTTGAATGAACTGTAGCATTGCGGATTTTTCCTTTAGTCTTGTTTGAATTACGATTTTTAGTTCGCTACGTTGACACAATAATTCTTTATTTTGTAGACCGCTTACTAGACGTTCGACTTTTCTACTGTATGTGACTAATTACAATCTTAACTCGCTGGTTGCAGGTTATTGTTTATTGTTAAGGCGGCAAGAAAGCATTGGACGAGACTGGCGCAGGGGCGGAAAAGATGGCGCCCTGAAGAGACTTAAACCGTAGTAGGTACTTTTTTTTTTAATACTCTCAAGTGACGAGACGAGCAAGACTTTCACCTGATGGTAAGCGTCACGCCTGCCACTAACAGTAGCAGTGGCAGAATTGTGAACTTGCGAACACCATCCTACGCCGCACTGCACTGCGCTCGTCACCCTGAGATATTAGATGTTAAATCTCTTCATACCCAGTAATTTCTGGTAACATTGCCCTTCAAACCGGAACACAGTAATGCTTGCACATTACTGCTTGGCGCTTGAATAACTGGCAAAGGTGTACTGTAAGGTAGGGTAAGGTAAGGTAAGGTGGTACTTCCCCAGGCGGACTCTGCAGTAGAGTCCTACTACTACAGAGGTACTATTATTTCTTCTGTGCTTAAGCTTAGCAGTGATTAGGTAATGGTTTACAGCTATTCTAATGATGATGAGTTTCAATCTTAGCTATATATGAATCATTGCCTTATAACTCTTAGGCGATTTCCACATTTCTATCGTCTAAATAATCGAGCATAAAAACAGTCAAAATGTTCAAAATAATCATTTTTCTTTACTGGTGCATGACTGCTTACCATCCAATACACTCCTCCGCTTTTTAGATGGTACCTTTGTTGGTTAAGGCTTATCTTCTGCTTATTATAAATACGTAGTAGTCATATACGAATTTCGATCCTTCGTTCCTTCCGTGCATCGGTAATCTATGGAGTTTTATTGTTCGGGACACCTTGCCAAAATGCTACAATATTTATTGCTTAAAATCTTTGATTAAGTACGAGAGCTAGATCATCCAATCTTAAAATGTCGAAGTAGGCAACTTAACGCCAATGTCACAGCTGATTCCTATGTCAGTCTATATTGATTGATTAACTCTTTATTGTTCACACCAAGAATTACACAGAAATAATTTAATAAACTTAAATATTGGAACAAGTGGCGGCCTTATTGCTAAAAGCAATCTCTTCCAGGCAACCTTTCTATATCCGGTAATCACGAGTTGCCCGTTTGCTTTAGTCTATCTTTTAAACAATCCGCGCATGCCTTATGTTCTCGAAAATGTGGTTTGATATTTAGAGAAAGGAAGTAGTAAGGGAAGAAAGTAGTTTTTTTTTTTTACATCAGATTGTAGTTACAACAAATACCCACTATGATAAATAAAAAAAACAACAAATTGAGCAACCTCATAAACATGCGTTTCTCATGAGAACTCTGACTACTAAACTGAGAACCTCAAAAGATGATAGCTCTATATTTTTTTTTTTATATTGGTTTTGCAAGGCTATATTGCATTTAGCGGATATATAATTCGCTATGTTAAGCGAAGATGCGGTCTACAATGGAACACGCTTGCCTATAACTCCGTTTACCGAAATTATTATCTTTCATATGTACAAAACTAATAATATTGAAGCTTGTTGCAAAACAACAATGAAATAATAACTAAATAAGAGAATTGAATAAGCTATTTATGTCTACAGAGTTCACCGTAGGTAAATATTTAGTTTATAGTCAGCAAGAGACGTCTTTATAAGGCCATTAAAGTTAAAATATACGATCTACTCGTATCTGCGACTCTAAAACTGTGAACTTAAATTTTATTGGACTAAAAATAGATCTTATAGGTACATAATAAAATAATTTTACTATTAAGAAATAAATAAGGCTTAATTTAAAATACGCATTATTTTTTATAATTTACAGTTAAATCGGCACGCTCGCAAATATCACCCATCGCCGTCGTCTCACCTATCCTTTTCTCTTTCATTCACTTAGCATCCGACGGGAATAATGGGAATAATCGTTTTTTTTAATCTTTCTCTATATAAATGCTCTATATCATGCCGAGGTGCATACAGGCAGAAGAAACGGCCGCGATATGAACATTTATTTATTTTATTATTATTCCCGTTATCCACTACCCGGTGGACAACGGGGATAATCGATAAATTTTATCTTTCTCTATATAAATGCTCTACCTCATGCCAAGGTGCATGCTGGCAGAAAAAACGGCCGCGCGCTTGCTTGTCGAGTGCAGTAGCGTGGCACATCTAGAACAACGTTTCTCGGGTCATTAAGGACGCTTTCGGGTCATTGAGGACGCTGTTGGAGACCAGCGCCGGCGCCGACGTCAGCAAGCGGATTCCTCGAGGTAACTGGGTGGCTGGACTCGCTGTATCGAGGTTACCCTTTGGGGGCTCATTAGGGATTTATCGTGCGAAAAAAGGCCGTGCACCAAGTACCAATGGCCGCTCTCGTTCACAAAGCATCCTTTCATCTATCTTACATTAATCTATTGCAATTTTTTGTATAGCAGTATTTCATCCATCCTTCATAAAGATATTTTTGATCACATTTTCATGGACAGTCGCACCACCGTTTGTTAATTATGCTTTTAAAAAATTGGTGATTGGACCGCCATCTATTGAGTATCAAATGACTCTGTTTTATGCCATCATAAATAAGCCCACAGCACACCAACAAGTTTTTTACATATTCTTTAATCGAGTTCCATCCTAGCTGATAAGGGTTCCATAAAACTGAAGTTGGCAATTTCTCTTCGGCACTACCATCATAAAGAGATGGGTTGTAAACATGACGTTCGTCGATAGAAATTCCAGGCAAATTCCCATTTTCCCATCAGTGCTGTCCGTATACTATCAAATTTCTTATAGTTTATGTCAAAATTGTCGTAAAATACCGTATGCAGTAGTTTTCCGGCTTAGCCGAACATACCGATACATAAGTTTGTTAAGATCCTTCGAGGATTCGGTTTACGAGTCCACGTAAGAGTGCCTCGTAAAGCGAACGAGTATGCGTCTTTTTATTCTCAAGACTAGTCAGTAGTCATACGACTTAAAACTTGTCGTAAAGAAAACTGTGATAAATGGTCGCACGACTTAAAGGTGTCACCGAGTTTGTGTTTTTTTTCTTAGTTCTTGGCATCGCACGTTGTGCATTCTGCCAGTGTCAAGTTTATGAATTTTCATAAATCAAGTCAAATATGTCATGAAATCACAGCCAGTCACACGAAATGAGTCATAGTCGAGTCCAAGTCCTAGTAAAGTTGTGGCGACTTTACTATGGGCTTCTACGGAGTTTTGAAAACAACACAAAAAGACATGTTTCACCACATTATATCACTTGCCCACACTCGTGCATGTACGAGTAATTCAACACTCAATGAATAAAACACCACCATTTTAAATCTTTAATTAGCGAAAAAGCAAGTTTAAGAAAATAATATAATGCAACGACATGATTTTTCCGTGTTCCAGCCAAAACTCCGAGTTTGTAGTTGTTCTTTAATGTTAAAGTTGTTACTTATACAGGGTTATAATACAGGGAATACAAAACAGTAATTATTGTTCACGTCATTGCGAATAATTTCCCTAAAAAAACCCCTGAAATCACGAAAAACATTAGCTGTTCCACACACTTAGTGACTGGAATTTTCCTATGGAACGGTAAATATCTTTTTACTTAATTTCAGGGTTAAAATCAGTGACCTCCTTTCGGGTTAGAACTGATGTTCCACGAAATTTTATAAAAAGAATATACGTATTTTTTACTTTGAATACAATGCTTGCGGTTGACCGCGAAGCACGCTTGCCTAGAAGAAACCGATTCATTCGTGGCTTGAAGACACCCATATTGTATCTCTAATTAAAGATCCACTCGGGGAGGCATTCCACTGTTTAGCAGTTCGCATAATAAAAGTGGAATAAAATAGTTTCGTTCGTTTGGGATAAAAGCTACATTTAAACGCCAAATGTGTCAGATTCGTTTTTGTAGTGGTAGAAATCTATTGCAGAGTCCGCCTGGGACAGTACCACACTTTTGCCAGTTATTCAATCGCCAAGCAGTAGTTTGCAAGCATTACTGTGTTCCGGTTTGAAGAACAGTGTTACCAAAGAAATTGCCGGGTATGAAGAGATTTAACATCTAATATCTCAAGATGACGAGCGCAGTACAGTGCGGCGCGCAGGATTGTATTCGCAAGTTAATAATTCTAGCACTGCTACTAGTTTATAGGCACGGGCAGGCGTAACGCTTACCCCCAGGCGAGTCTCGCTAGTCTCGTTACTTGACTGTAGAAAAAAAAATACGCTTCAGGCAAGTGACGTAATATCAGTGCTGCATTAAGTTTACCTCTGTAATGTTATTAAAAAACCTCTAATGGTGATAGAACCATAATAATTAATCTACAGGTCATGTGTGGTCCGGTTTGGTAAATTCAAATACTACATTTATTCTTTGGGTAAAATTCGCGTTTCCTCACAATTTTATCAGTCATAAAAATCCAATACTTTTAAATACTGAGTGATCTTTTATTTTTGAGGGAACGCATTCAAATAAATAACAATTTACAAAAGTCGCACGACCGAATTACACGTAGGTACTCCCTTACAACGTTTGACGTACAACATTAAATACGTCTTTGTGCCCTAACAAGTGACAGTTATTTTGTGGTCGTTACATTGTAATACGGATAGTTTCGATATACGTCTGTTGGGGTCTTATCTGATGCGGACATGATCTGAGCGAGTGCATTTTACTTTGTGCAGTTTTGAATTTTGTTACTTACGATTTTGTAGTTACATCAACAGCCGGAAGACGTCCACTGCTGGACGAAGGCCTCTCCCTTAAAAGGAGGTGTTGCCATAATCCCCACGCTTGGCAGGCGACTTGGGGATCGCAGAATACCACCACCGTTAACTGAGAAGACGCTGCTGCCCGTCCGGTGGTTCTGGGTGCAGTTTTAGGACATACCAACGTCCAACGATTTTGTAGTGATATCTTCCTATTATTGTAGTTTTTTTATACTTTCTCGAGAGATGATAAAATAGTTTTAGTTTTAGTTTTCCATAATTATTTAGAACACAATAAAAACAAATGTTTTATGGTCTTGCATATTATGAAGCAGAGTTTATTCGACTTGGAGGATCTAGCTAGGTAGAGCATCCGTTATTTTCAATCGACTTTAACAAGTAACATAAAATAACTTAAACTATTATGGGACCACATCAAGAGTAAGGTATACAGTTTCAAACAAAAATATATTTTCAAAATCGGTCCACTATTGACGGAAAATTCGGTAAACAGACGTTAAAAAAACATAATTATGTACCTCCTCCTTTTCTGAAGTCGGTTAAAAAAGAAAACATTAGGAAGTAGTGGTAGGTTATTTTTGCCGAAGCCGTGGTAGCGAGAAACCGCTAGACTCGAAATCGTTAGATCTTGCGTTCAAATCCCAGGCCCGTACCAATAACCTCTTTGGAGTTTATGTACAAATTTTCATACCTGCATACGTCGGTGGAAGAAATTCAATGGCGTATGTTAATGCACCAACCTGCACCTGAGCCAGCGTGGTGGATACGGCCCAGCTGCCCTTCAAGAGTAGGCCTATGTCCAACAGTGGGCTATTAAAAAGCTGATTATGTTATGCTATGCAATTATTTCCACATTTACAAAAACATACAAACAGTCGAACATAGATCCTCGTCTTTTTTTGAAGTCGGTTAAAAACATAACATTGAAGATTAGACAACCAGAGGGTCTAGACAGGAACCATTTTCTGTTAGCGTTAACGCCTGCGGAAAGATAAAATTGTATGCTAATGACATTAACTTGAGAAATGTCACGTGACTGCCAATGTCATTTTCATACAATTTTATCTTTCCGCAGGCGTTAAAGCTAACAGAAACTAGTTCTTGTCTAGACCCCCAGATAGATGACAGTGACGCGATATACCTAGGCTAAGCTAAAAGGAACCCTTCGGGTACAGAACCCTAAAATGACGGCAATCATAATTAATTCGTACAAACAACACCAAAATGGTACAAATAAATAAAATACTCCACAATTACCTCAATTAACGTACTAAGAATAAAATACTCCTAACGTGCCATTCTTTAAGTACCCAATGAGTCAGCGGGTCTCATAGGAACTCCGGAAGCCAAAACAAGTCAATACATCACCGTCCCATAGGCTCCGTATTGGTATATTCCCACTCAACGTTCCCGTAATGGTACATTAAAACGTGTCTATTTCCTTTGTGCCTTCGCTTTAATTATCCGTACGAAATAAGCCGATCACTCAGCGAGGCATCTTCACGCTGGGTAAACAAGGGGACTGGGACGGAGAGTTATGAATACTAGAAGAGACCCAAAGGGCCTTAGTTAATAAGTCACTTTAAAAAAAAACAGCCGACTTCGATTTAATATGTGACAACCTCGGGAGTATACACTTTCAAATAAACAAATAATTATCAAAATCCGTCCACAATTGACGCAGAAATCGGTGAACATAAATTTTTAAAAAAACATACATATATACAACCTCCTCCTTTTTCGAAGTTGGTTAAAAAAGCTGCTCTGCGCGCTTCCTAATTAAAGTAGTGTTTTTAAGTTAAGAAATGTTTCGTTAAAAATATGACCATACCAATTGAATTTAAAATTAGTTTTCAACCGACTTCAAAAAAGGATGTTCTCAATTCGACTGTATGTATATTTTTTTTGTATGTACCTAAGTAAGTATGGTACGTGATTACTCCGCCAATTATGAATCAATTTTGATGACTCTTTTTTTGTTTGGTAGGTGATACTTCAGAGGTGGTCCCATATACATTTAATCGAAATCGGGTTAGTAGTTTGGTTTTAAAATCAAAATTACTGGAAATTATGAAGATGTCATCTAGGTAGTCGAAATTGAAGTGATAATGAAGTGACACCTGTCTTTTCGTGTTGTTTCTAGAACTCTGAAGAAGCTTGTAGTAAAGTTGCTACGACTTTACACTAGGGCATGACTGGACTTGACTGTGACTTTGACTGTGACTAACTTGACTTGAAATTCATCGAAAACTTGATAAATATTTTGTACAAGACATTGGCACACGCACAAAGTGCAACGCCATAATACTCCTATGAGGCAAGAAGAAGAAAAAAAAATGGAAAAAAATAAATAACATGAGTTTTATTTTCAGTAATTTTATCAATCCAGAAAATTTAATTTTATCGGATTTTCCTATTAAGAAATACTAGATCGTAAATTAAAAATAATAATTTGTTATTTAAAAGTAAAAACCCTATGTGTATTCTTAATTAGGTATAATTAAAAAAACACATTTTTCTAACTTTTGCCCTAGCGTTTAGAAAAACTAAAGTATATAGGTACCTATTTAGGTTCCAGTAAGATTGCCCATAAGTAAAACCGTGGGGCAGGGCTAGTTCACAATCAGAGATCACCATATCTGGTAGATAGTTATATTAGATAATTTAAATCAATACAGGGAAGCGTTTTTTGCATGTGGCGATTCCTTCAAAAGATAATACATTTAGCTTAATTAGATTACATGATTATGGCGTTAGAATGAATGTAGTTATAATTATGTGAAGCGTGAATTAAATAAATAAACGTTGAGAAGCAGGTCGATTTGTAGTGTAAAACCCCTTTTCGTTATAAACTGTAGGTATTTTACGGCTAGAGCCAATTTTTTTTTCTTTATATAATTATTTATATAAATTACCAATCGAGCTAATAAAAATAAAACATAATTAATTATAATAATTATTATTTTGTTTTCAACTCTTATTACACTCTTGTATCTGGCAGCCCCACTACCGACTACGCTCAAAGACGGCTTACAAGTACACCCATGTCTCTTCTATTTATTCATATTTTTCGCTGCAAAAGGCTGATGTTTAATTCAGCCATTGATTGCTCATTGTTAGAGCTCGCGAGCCACTGCACGTCATTACGAAGGGCGCATTATACAGGGTGATCCCCATTATACAGGGTAGCCTCACTATACAGAGCGCATTGTACAGGGTGTTTGGTATAGTAATATGTTTGATTTTGGGGTGCATAAGTAATGTGAAATGAAGAATTTAAATGTTGCTTAATTAAATTGTCTTTTCTTTAGAGAGGGTTTGTTTTGATACAATAAGAGTTGTGTTCAAATTATTTAAATACATTATTTTATTGCTCGAGGATTATTTTAATGTCACTGGTAAGAAAAAAAATATCTTAAATAAATCTTATCTTAAAAGTGTTTGTAGGCGTACAAAGATTATTTTAAAGTAGGTAAGTAAGTCAAAGAAAATTTGCTACTTAAACGAAAATTAATGGAACTGCAAGAGCTACATAGTAGAATTATCTGATTCCAAAGAACTTGTATTTTCTTCGTGCTAAAAGAACATTAATAGTCGACCTCTTAAATCGCGCGTAGATTAAAATCTCAAGCTCTCAGTAAAACCGTAGAGATGAGCAATCGTTTTAAAATCATACAGTAGGACTATTCGGGATAGCATTAAGCAATTTTTATTCGAGTTGGAATTTAAAAGTACCTATTTAGTTATTTGAAAAACCGCCTGCCAAGCGTATAGGGATAATGATAAGCTCCTATCCCTATTAAGGGGAAGGCCTTCGTCTAGCAGTGGAGGTCTTCTGGCTTATGACGAAGAAGAATTTCTAAATTGCTGCTAAATGTTATAGTTCGTGTTTTACTTATGACATTTATCAACTGCTGGACATTAGTGATATACCTACCCTATAAGGATGAAATAGACCATAATATATAATAAATACGTGGTCTTTAACTGCTGGCCTTTTGGAGAAACTAAGAGTCACGCAACGGGCAATGGAGAGAGCTATGCTCGGAGTTACTTTGCACGATAGAATCTGGAACGAGGATATTCGCCAAAGAACCAAAGTTACCGACATAGCTCGCAAGGTTTTCCAGTTGAAGTGGCAATGGGCACATCGCTCGAAGAACTGACAACCGAGGGGGAAGAAAGGTTCTTGAGTGGCGACCGCGAACCGGAAGACGCAGCGTAAGAAGGCCTCCCACTAGGTGGACCGACGACATTGTAAAAGTCTCCGGGCTGATGATGATATAATTTAATATGCACCAAGCTGGCCCAGTAGCGGGTTGGCAGATTCACACATTCGCAAAGGTTTGCACGCGATGTTTTCTTTCACCGAAAAGCTCCACATATAAATTCTGTGCTGTGGCTTGTCAGTGGTGATTTATTAATAAGGCCTGAAAACTAAGGTATTTTTTTAAACTAGGCATATGTCGTATTTTTTCTACAATCGAATTCGAATGTAAAGTTTTTCGAATCATTTTCGAAGGACTTTACACTGGTAATTTGAATATCCATTCGAGTGTAATTCGCCAACTCTAAACCAACCGTAAGTGTTATTTACTCACACTCACGACCCTCTGAACTTTGAGTAGGTAAATAGGAGGGATATAATTTACGCATTACCCTGAAACAACGACGTCACACGTAGACATTACATCAGCCTTGTGTGTATGGTGTCTTAGTAAATACACCATACACGATACACACGATTCAGACATGATGTGCGCGGGGTCAGTTACTAAACTCTGTTCCTTCAGTCTCTATTTGGCTACTGCACACAGCTGACTCTTCCAAGACTGCACACCTTTGGTGACTACAATATTCTATAAGCACTTTTTTGCCAATGAGTTGACTGTAATTACTTGCTTCACGCATGTCTTTGTGAGGTAGCAAGTCGTTGCCCTTAAGGGAGAGAGGGCTTACGTGTGTCAACGATGGTGGTGGCATTCTAAGTACGCTCGTTTTGAATGTATTTTTTTACGACATTTTGCGAATTGTTGTCTGGTGTTTGGCTACATTTGAGATATGGGTTGGCAGTTTGTTTTTTCCGGTTTTTACTTAACAACTTTTACGTTTATGAAGTTTTGTAACATTCAACTACTTATACCTTGTCTACGCCTCGGTGACGTAAGGTCAAACGCGAATCCATTCATCATAAAAGAAACTGGTGTTGGGAAACGAATTAGCTCGTTCTATTTCTGTGGTAAACGAATTGTTGTAGTGGTAGGACTCTATTGAGTCCGCCTGTGGAATAACTAGCAAAGGTGTGTAGTGTGCAAGCATTACTGTGTGCCGGTATGAAGGGGCAATGTACTCAGGGAAATTACTGGGCATGAAGAGATTTGACATCTAATATCTCAGGGTGACGAGCGCAGTTCAGTGCGGCGCAGGATTTTGTTATGAGTAGGCGTCACGCTTACCACCAGGCGAACTCGTCACTCCATTCCATAAAAAAGACAATGAACCCCATTTGCTGATACGATCATGCACTATCAGCCAGAAAACGGCCACTGCTAGACGATTCCTTAATAGGGAGGTGTTGCCATAATCCCCAAGCTTGGCAGCCAGCATGCACCAACTTTAAATAATTGTTTAGGGTTCCATATTAAACGTGGTTTTTTTTTCTGTTTGTGCGATTGCGCATCTGTAAATTCAACCAGAGAATAAAATTAGATATATCAGCTACCGAAGAAAAAAGAGCGAGGTTTTCTTCGATTCGCACAGATTGTTAATAGAACGGAAGGTTCTTGAGTGGCGACCGCGAACCGGGAGACGCAGCGTAGGAAGGCCTCCCACTAGGTGGACCGAATACATTGTAAAAGTCACGGGCTACCGGTGGATGCAAATGGCAGGTTGTCGTACAGTGTGGCCGTCTAAGGGGGAGGCCTTTGTTCAGCAGTGGACGTCTCCGGGCTGATGATGATGATGCACAAATAGAAAATTAGAGCTCCCCGCTTGATATGGAACCTTGAGCAATTTAAAGTTACATAAATACACACATTATACATAATTAAATACACACATTATAAAAAAGCACATAATTTTTCCTGATAGACCTTTTGATACGGAGCTGAAAATTTGTTCCATAATTATCGTTTTTTTTTTTGGAGAACGAGATTAAAAATGTTGTTTCTTTATTTACGTAGGTTCTTAGCTGTGATACGAGCATAATACCAAAACAAATAAAAAACCAGCCGTTATTGACGATCCATTTTATAAAATGCAACCATAATTTAAATCGGCAAGCTGACAAAATTCCAGTACGAATTTAGAACCAATTTTGTGCTTGTCACATAAATTCTATTTTAGACCGTTATGACCTAACATCAAAGTTATTTTACTGTGCTAAAACTGACACGGAATGGAACTAAATGAAAGTTTCAATGGGTTTATAACATTCGCAGTAATAAATAAGGTTAATTTATTCATAGCTCTAGTATTTCAGTCTCTAGCCAGTTCTAGCACAGAAAACGCAAAAGTATTACGTACAGAAGACTCACTCCCATTGGAAACTTGCCTATGCGTAGTTGAACAACTATATTTCATTAGGTATATTGAGGTTCCACAAAAAAACTTTTCGCATATGGCGCCAGCGGCGGCGGTTCGGATATGGCAATATCAAGTTTTCTTGTTAATCGTTTTGCTTATGGATATATATATAAGCAAAACGCTCTTGATGAGGGCGTTGTCGATAATCTCGTCCAAGGAAATTACTCGGTACTGTGCCTTGTTTTAAGAATCTATGCAGCTGGTGACGGCCTTTCGCTATACTGTGCAGATACAGGCGCGCGCGCAGCCGGCGACGAACGAAGCGTTACAGTGGAAAATGCCACTATCATAAACAATGCTTAGACGTATCTAAGCATTTTCTATGGGAATTAATAGAGCTCTGTTTCTAGTCAATGGCATACAATCTTCACTATAGCATACATTTCTACCACCCGAGTCATTAGACCTAGAAGGCCTTATTAATAAACCTAGTTTAGCTTCTGAATAGTTAATCTGCATTGACGCTGGCCAGAAATTGTCTTTTTTTAATTAGAACCAGAACTCGGATAAAAACAACTACTTTAATAAATTCAACGATTTTTGAAACTGGCTATTGTTGGGATAATTAGAGTACGAAAATATTTCCTTCATAAGAACTTAAGAATGAATGAGTAACTAATTAAGAGAAAATATAATAATCTTACAGTCTACGTACCTACCTACTACGTAGGTAATTTTATCATAAAATTTTCATTTTATTTCAGTAGTGATTGTTTAGCTTATGATGATTGGACCAGCTTTCTCTCCAGAATGTTTCCTTTTACTAAATTACGGCGGTGTCAAAATATGTCTAAGGCCGAGACATGTGGAGTAGTTTAATAAAAATACAAGTTCTGGTAAGCATCAAGATAGATTAACTATTTCGAAGCTACACCACATTTTATAATAAGGCCTTCTAGGTCTAAGGATTCGGGTGACAGAAAATTATCCCGATAGTCCTATACAAAATTCTAACCCGCAAATTCTAATAAGACAGTCTTTTATATATCTGAGTTTGAGTTCTGGCTCTAATTAGAGGACTATTCTGGTCAGTGGCAAAAATGTCTACATTAACATTCTCGTAAGAGAAGGGCTCCGTATAGCTAAGGACAGGTACGGACACCCTACAGCCCCTAATTTCCCTGTAGTAGTAATTTAGGCGTCCAAGTTAAAAAAGTTGGCGGTTTTCTTATTTATTTGTGGATTTTGTAGTATTATAATTTTTGTGGTATTTATTTTAGCATTGTAATATTAGTTTACAATTGGCCGAAAAAACAAGTACACTCAGAAATGATAGCGGAGTATATTGATCACAAAAAACTGTTTCCCACGTATACCACCATAGAGGTTAAAAAGGAAATGCTAACATTCGTCACTCGAAAAAATAAACTTGATTGCTTGGCATTAATTAGTTGGTGTCACCTTTATAAAATACAAAATAGAAATTTTAGCTCTCTACAGATAAAAATACAATGGGAAGTTTTCTGACAGCTGTCAAAACGTAGTTCTACATCCAAAGGATAGATGGTGCTGACGAGGCATGATTCTCTTTTTTCCGCATTTGTTTCGCACTTAGGTACTAATTTGTGTTGCGGAAGTACAATAGCATAGGAAATACTATGGGTAAGTACTTTGTTAGACAAACAATATCCGTCTCAGTCCTCTACATTCCGGATGACAGAGATGGAGAATGTGGATCTGAATGGAAACCTTTCCGAATGAGTTGTGAATACCCCTCATGTTAGTTTTTCGATACTTATTGTCCAAACTATTATGTAAACTTATGAAATAAATAAATTAAAAAAAATATATATATTAAATACGCTTTTTATTTTCTGACCTTTTGACCTTGATTAATTCATATTCAAAATCTTCAGAACCACAGACTAGGAAATGATACTATTCAGAATTATATCTCGTCAACGCCATCTAACGGATTTTTATGAACTATTTTTATTTTTTAATTGGCCTTCAGAAAATTGCCCATTGATTATGACAGTCTGTGACTTTACAGGCAAGCCAAGTGGTTGCGGTTTTATTAGCAAGCCAATTTACAAAGCTCGTTCTAATCGTCAAACAGGGGTGCGTCTATTAAAACCGTCTGTAAACTGGTCGATTAATAGTTTTATTCATCATCATGGGTGACGAAAAAACTCTACGTAGTTTGCCGAATGCCGCCCAGCCCAACAGTATTATTCTTTTGGCTTCACTCTTAAAATTGTTTTGCCTAGTTTAAGCGCCTGTCGTAGGTAAACATAATTTTTAACTATCTCTAGAGTGAAATCATCTACGACAACCGGTCCCTGAATAACGTGCTCGTTGAACATGATCTTGGTTTTGTCCAAGTTTATCCAGAGACCGATGCGTTTTATTTTTCTTTACTATTGATATTGGCCACAAATGGCCTCTACAGCATCCCGGACACAGACAGTGCGAACTCCAATTTGGGCCGTCTTGTCGCCTCTACCGCGTCACGCGTCGACGACGAGAAGATAATGTTATCGTTTACCTCTCATGCCTTAATCCGTCCCCGACAAGGGTGCAACACGGCGCGCCCGGGGCATCATTTCACGGGCCACTGCCGACGCCTGCTCGATAATAAGCAACATGTTTACATGCTGTATTTGTTTTGGTAAATAACTCCGTAGGCACATAGTACTTCCAAGCGCAAGCAGTTAGTTTAGATTAGTTTTAGTTAACGGGCAAACGCGTATAATAAGTATATTTTTTTTTTCTTTTATTTTGTGCCTGGGTACGTCCTTAAATTGCAGCAGGGCAGCAGCGTCCTCTCAGTTAACAGTGGTGAGCATTCTGCGATTCCCAAGCCGTCTGCCAAGCGTGGCGATTATGGCAACACCCCTCTATTAAGGGGGAGACCTTCGTCCAGCAGTGGACGTCTTATGGCTGACGACGACGATATTGTGCTTCATTATTATTTCTTGAGTATTTTGATGGTTATCTGTTTTCAGGTTTAATATAATAATAATATTGTTACAGATTAGATTATCACTTTTTTTTTATGTAAGCTATGGATTATTAGCATAGTGATGTATCCCCATATGAGTACTCGATACGATAGTACAGCGGAAATACTCTAGAGATACAGTATAACAGTTAGATTAAATTGAACTTCCTGACTAGTGAAGCCTCTGCAATGACATGCAAATTTTGCTTTCTTCTGTAAAAAAATTGGTTACAGGTTTTTCTTTTGTTCATTGTTTTTTTTGCGTCGTCGTTTTAATTGGACAGGTATTTTGCCAAAAAGGAGGCAAGTTAATTGGATGATAAAATTGGGCTTAAAATATAATATCGGTAATAGATAATAATATATCCAATTGGTATTTGGGTGTGTTCTCAACGTCCCAATTGCTGAAAATAGTAAAGTCAAAAGAATTAAAAATGTCTACGTGCACAGATTATTATTTCTAGTGGGGATAAGTACTACTACTTACGTGATCTAGGCTGTGCACATTATGTTTATATTTTTCCTACTTACGCTCTGATAAAACCGTTAAAATGCTTGAAAAACTCCCCACAATGACTATCCAAACGTTGAAAAGACTTACTAAACTAAGCCCCACTAAAACTCCATTTCACACCATTCCTGCCCCTCGATACATCGACGGCCACCATCAATCAACGTACGAAATTTCTCATTATAATCTGCATTTAATAGGACGAGTGCACAAGAACTCGTCAAAGGGACACCAGTGACAAATGATACACATCGTTTATCTTCCTAACTGTCAACGGAGCCAATCAACACACGTGTAGAACCCCCTTTACACAAACTGTGAAACAACGAACTAATCAAAAATAAACTTTAACTCAAAAGCAATAACGATTAAAATGACAGCAAAAATAATTCTGGCCAATGATTTGTACTAACCAGCCTTAAATGAGCCATGAAAGTAATAGTAATAGATAATAGCAATAACGTAAATCAAGGCTCAAGTTACAGCGGTTTCGATTTTAAAGGCCTAGCGGTTGTCGTAGAAACGGATCTTTTGGTCAACCAATCAGTAATAGTGACTATCAATCAAGCATTTGAAATTGGAATTTCCGAGTTTCTAAGGCGCAAAAAGTGCGTGTTCAATTCGAGAAATTTATTGAATAGCAAGGATTGTAATAAATGTCCCAGAGCGTGATTTGTGCCCTACATCTGCTAACCGCGAAGTAAGCTTGATAGGACATTATTTAGCAATTGTACATTATTACTAGCTGTGTTTAGTCTTATTATGAAAACTGACGTGGTTTTGACACGTTTTTGTTTTATTTAGGTCACCGGATGTGATCGAAACTATAGTCGGAGTATCCGATTTAATTAAACGTGAGTATTCCCGTATAAATAAAACAAAAATACTTTTTAGTCTGTTTATCAATTATTTATATATGTTTATACAGGATTAGTTCTAATCGGGTAGCATCCTTTTAAGGGCATAATATTCTGTACATCAAAACAAACAACTTTTACGTTGTTGGCTTATTTTTTTTACAAAAAAACAAAATGCATTTTAGTCACGCTTGTCATATTATAAGTATTTTTGAATATTTTATTGGTTTTTAAACTATTTCCCACATGTTTTTTTTTTCTTTTTTGTTTGCCCCCAAAGCTCGACGACCAACGCAAATAATATGAAAAAAGTTGAATTTAAGTAACTACTTAAATCAAACAAAAACATGATTCTAATTCAGCAAAAGTAAATTCAAAGTTTTCAGAACCTAAAAAAAATAATTGAAACGTTAAAATGAACGACCTAACTTTACTCGAACAATATTATTAGAAACGTGGCTTGACATTTTTTAATACCTAAGTTTTTGAGTTTGAAGAATGCTATTACTTTTAATTGAGAAAACACTAATTCACTTCTCTACAAACAGTTACAGTATTTATTTGAACTTCAAAAAAAAACACTATTTATATTTTAATTTTATTAATTATTAATCATTTATTTCAGACCATATAGTCGATCCATAGGTATTAAACAAAATTAAAACAACAACATTTAAAACAATACAATTAAAATTAAAACACTTAAAAATAAAAAAACAATGAAAGAAATTATCATTACTTACTAGTATATCACAGTCTTATCTAATATATGTAGTAGGGCTACATGGGTAATTATAGGGCAGTCACACCTGCCGCCACTACGCGCAGGATGCTACTAAGTACTTGGTACTTGGTGAGCGGGCCTTTTCCGCACTAGAAGCCCCTGATGGGCGCATGTTGCGTCGTCACGGCCCAGCTAGTTCAGCCACCCGGTGGCCCCGAGGAAGGCCAGCAGCTTGCTGACGCCGGCGCAGGCCTCTCGGAGCGTCCTCGGTGACCCGAAGATCGTCGTACGTTGTTCTGCCACGCTTCTGCATTCAAGCAGCAAGTGCGCGGCTATTTCTTCCGCCTCCATGCAACCACGACATGGTCTATCTGTAACCCCAATAGTGTAAAGCTGTTTGTTTACAGAGCAGTGTCCGATGACCACTCCGACTACTCTGACTCTGAGTTTGTCACGTTTCAGGTTAAGCAGTTTACGGGAGTATCTCGGATTTAACTCCGGGAAGGCTGCCCTTGACTGCCTACACCCCTCGGTGGTAGCCCAGTATTATTTATGTAGTCTATACGTACGTTTGCGAATCCATGATCTTGTTTGAGAGAAAGGCACATGATGCTATTGGCGATGCCCTGGACGCGGCTGAGCATCGAGGCCGCTCGTTTCCGCGTGATAGCATGGAAGCCGTACATCCGAGGGTCTGCAAACATGCCAGATTCACTGCACCTCCAGGGCAGCCCCAACAGCATCCTGAACGTGTTGTTGTAAACCACATGCAGGTCATTGATCGCCCTCTACGTATAGTTAGCTCGAAGACAGCACGTGTAAAATGACTGGCAATAGCCCTTGGACAGCGATATTTTGGCTGCCGCAGTAGGTACATCGTGCAAATGCCGCAGTACATGTATTCAAGACAAAAAATCGTAAAATAAGAATTATCTAAACAACATCTTCATTAACCTTCGTTCAATACCTACCCATGTGTCGAAATCGGTACAGAAATTTATATGCAATTCACCACTCGTGGCTGTCTTTCGAGTTGTATAATATTATATCTGTATATTTTTAATTTTATCCTTTATTTGCTTGAGTAGCTAAAATGTGCCACTGTTTGTAATGCAAAAACTATTATAATATGATATTCTCTGTTTCATTGATTGAACACATCGAATGATATTTGTGATTGTTATTTAAAGCAGAAGTATTATGATCGATCCAAATAAAAAAAAACTTCTACCGTAAAGAAAACTGACGTTGTTATGACACATTTTTATCAAACATTTAAAAAAAATGCACTATATATATAATTTTTTTTTTTTTTTGATGTTTATTTGCAAACATAACAGGAACTTATTAAATAATATTAATAATAAACTTTATTTGAGCAAAACAAACATAGATATAAATATTAAAAAATAAATAAATATAATATTAGTATTTTGATAATAATTACTGCGTCAAATTGGTTTCTTTTATTTCTGCTCTATCCTATAGACTGCACCATTGATTAACATCAGGCTGGGTATGGTCAAACGCAAACCTATTATAAATTTAAAAATATAAAATTAATAATTTTGATGTGCGGTTAGTATTTTAGATGTGTCATTCAATATTCCTTATGCTATTATAAGTTTGAAGAGGTTACGAGAGCAATAGAAACTTTTCAAAAACGCAAAAAAGTTTTACAAAGACTTGTTTGTATTTTTATTCAGCCCGTTTTTTCTAACCCTTAGAAAACAATAATTTGAGTGAAACCTTTTTTGGGTTTACAAGCGAAAGTAATCAGAATGAGTGCAGATGAACGATTCAGATTGGAATTGTGTATTCTTGAAACAGACTGTAAAACCATGTCTGTGGATTTTTTTACTTTGATAAGTGTCTTTTTAAATCAATTTAAGCTAGTAAATTTCTCTGCATTTAAGTATGTCTGCGTATCTATTTCTTATGTTAGATTGGAGACTTTTTGTTTAATAATTGATTGATACGCCTGTTTTTACCAATTTCAATGATTTACTGTCTTATACTAGCTTACTGGTTGATCACCGAACATATTTTAAAGACATGGTAATTAATGGTCATGGCATTTATCGTTAAAAAAATAATTAATTTTTATGCTTATCACTGTTCCTGTGATAAACATAATCGCGCACATTTTTTTTGTTTTTATTTGGACATTGGCCATGTTTCAATGGCCGTGGTCACGAGATAACTCCATTGAAACATAGCCACGTCGAGGTAAATAAAAATAAATGTGTCATATCCATTGAGCTAAAATCTATAGTCACAAACGTGCTAAAAAATGTCCGCGCCTAAACGGGGCGCACGCCATGCAGCAGTGCGCCGACTTTTTGAACGACTTTAACTACGATAAGACAAAGCGCTCAAGCATACATTGAACACTATACTAGCGACATAACGTCTTAACTGTTTTCACTTAGAGATTGTGGCTCTTTAGATATTAATATTATCTTTAAATTAGAAAGAAACGATTACTCGATTACTTATATATTTGTCATAAAACATCACAACAGTTACACATAAAAGAATGTCAGCGCGTGCTTTAAATACCTCCTTGATATGTTACACTATATTTTAGTATCACACCACTTAAGTAGTTTAGTTTTGGTGGACTACTTAGAGAACGAGAACGCAACGGGCAATGGAGAGAGCTATGCTCGGAGTTACTTTGCGCGATAGAATCCGGAACGAGGATATTCGCCAAAGAACCAAAGTTACCGACATAGCTCGCAAGGTTTGCAAGTTGAAGTGGTAATGGGCAGGCCACATCGCAACTAACAACCGATGGGGAAGAAAGGTTCTTGAGTGGCGACCGCGAACCGGAAGACGCAGCGTAGGAAGGCCTCCCACTAGGTGGACCGACGACGTTGTAAAAGTCGCGGGCAACCGGTGGATGCAAATGGCAGGTTGTCGTACAGTGTGGCGGTCTAAGGGGGAGGCCTTCGTTCAGCATTAGATGTCTCCGGGCTGATGATGAGGATGAGGACTTAGAGATGAAAGTTGCGCCATCTCTGGTTTAACGCTGGTAACGTACGCTGCTCACTGATTGGTCTTTGGCCGGTTGATGGCAACCAATTGGTTGCCATCAACCGGCCAAAGACGTTTTACAAACCGGCGGCCAAACCGGCGTTTAGCAAGTTTCGCATACCGTCTGGCAGAGGAGCTGGTGAGAAAGTGCGCACACGCTCCGATGAGCTCAGAGACTCAGAGAGTATCTATTGTGGGTTGTAGTTGAGAGCGCTCGCTTTGTTACAAAGCGGAACGCCTTGTCAAAGTTCTATTAGATCTCATTTAGAGTCTTGTAATAGTCTAGATTACATGTATGTAGTGTGTCATAATCAAGTAAACTTACTAACTAACTAAACTAACTAAGAGAGCTGGCTCATTCCTCGCGCAGAGAATTTCTTTAGCAATTCAACGTGGGAATGTAGCCAGCGTTCTTGGGACCTTACCACACGGACACCGTTATTTTTTCGATTAATAATACTTAGATATTTAATATTTTCTTTATGTAGTTTTAGTCTTTTAGTTTTTATTAATGTCAAAGAATGAATTAAATATGTGTGAATCAAGTAAACTAATTATAAGAGTTATTATCTACTCTCCTAGCCCGCCAAACTCACGCCATAGTACAATATCTGATGCGGTTCGTATCTCACGTGCTGACACATACATACTTACATTACATATTTATCTATCTGGATACAAAAAAGAATCATAATTAAATTTTACTCCAATAATATTTCAAGATAAAGTCCCTTGTCTCCTTATCTTGATTACATTTTGCTAAACGATAGGCACGACTTTCACTTTTTATTCACCGTTATTTAACAGATACGGTACTGTAATGATGTAAATGATTTCATTTTTGTATCATTTGTGGTTGCTGCGTATCCACCCCGCCGTTATGTGCACTTAGCTTAACTATTTAGGGAGTATTTTACGGACTGTCATAACGTTGTTTTTTTTTTTCTTATTTATTGGCATCGCACGTTGTGCATTCTGCCAGTGTCAAGTTTGTGAATTTGCACGTTTTTTTTTTTAAGTACTCGAAACGATATTACAGCGGAAAAACACTAGAAATTAAAACAAATTTTGGTAATTAAAATCAAGTCAAATATGTCATGAAATCACAGTTAGTCACACGAAATTGCTCATAGTCGAGTCCAAGTCATGCCCTAGTAAAGTTATGGTGACTTTACTATGAGCTACTACGGAGTTTTGAAAACAACACGAATAGACATGTTTCACCACATTATATCACTTGCCCACACTCGTGCATGTAATTCAACACTCAATGAATAAAACACCACCATTTTTAATCATTAATTCGCGAAAAAAAACAATTTTATGTAAATAATAGAATGCAACGACATGATTTTTCCGTGTTCCCGCCAAAACTCTCCATAACGTTGTTATACGTAAGCCAGTGAATGATATTTTTGAATAACCTTAATTATTAGAAAAAACACTCTACTGTGTCCGCCGCTTTCTACCTGAACGATCCGTAGAATATTTCATAATTCATATAGAATACATTTTTCTACCTAAGTTCTTTGTCTTCTTTACATCCGACTCCAAAAAAGGAGGTTCTTAATTCGACTGTTTTTTTTGTTTGTTTTTTTTGTTAGGTCATAATACTTCAGAGGTAGTTCCATAATACTTACAGTGCTTACTCTATAGCGCTCGAGATTATGTCAGAGTGGATCAAATGTCACTGCCAGACACCTGTTTTCCGTCAGTCTTTTGCCACGATATATAAAATAAAATCGCCGAAAAAATTATTTGTTTATATATGTTGTTTATGTACCTTGTATTGTTTTTGTTTGTTTCTGGTTATATTTGTTTGTTTAAGCGTACCCTGCCGTGTGGTATGCGTGGGGAACGTCACCAACGGTTCCAACGGAAGACCAGCGCTGGCTGTTCGCAGCCAGCATTATGCTGAGTTGGAACCTGTTTGTGGCGAAAAACTATTTTGTACTGTTTAAATTTGTTATGAGTTTATATTGTCTTGTCTTGTGTACAAAATGTGTTTTTTCTACAAATAAAATATTGTCTATTGTCTCTACATTTTATCGAAAGCGCTTCAGTAGTTTGGTTTTTAAAACAAATTAACTGGAAAAAATATGTCATTTAGGCAATTGAAATTGAAGTCGGTTGTTATTTTTAATATTATAAGTATTTTATTTTATATTAATATTCATTGTAACTGGGTAGGATATGGCAGAGACAACGGAACCTTTCATCTTATGAACAACTTTTACTATGGGGCTAACCCTGAAATCGCGAAAAACATATCAGCTGTTCCCTATAATATTTTGTCCAAGGTCAATTAACTTTTTCTATGGAAAAGCTATTTCGCGAATTTGGGTTTGGTCCCATAGTCAAAATTGCTCTTGATGATGAATTTCACGTTGTATAAGATACTAGTGCGGTAAGTTGGTCTTTACAAACGAGTAGACGAATGTCTTACCGCTTACCATAGTCACGAGTTTCTAAATTCCAGTTCCGCATGTGTGCCATTAGCTCTAATAATTATTTTTGTTTCTTTAATCTTCAATAATTACAAATAATAATCTTAAACCATCTCCGTCGCTGCAAAATCCATCTCTCTCCTTCCAACAACCATAGATTAACATTTCTTTCCCCATGGCGTCTTACAGTCGGCAATAAACAAAAATTTATATTTACTCAAAATTTGAACCCCCGGAATTGTCTGTAAAACGACTCTGTAATGGTTTGAAACGTTCATTACGTGTAATGCAGCACAAGTAATGGTAGACGATGGAGTTTATGGGGTGTAACATCTTGTCTGGATGTAGGTTAATATTTCTGTGAGCGACCCGGGAATATAAACATTTTAATGGTGGGAAGGTAATGTTGTTATTACGCATATAAAATGAGTCGCCTGCCTTCTTTACTATTTTCTTTGGTGTTAAGGACAGTATGATATAAATATCAGAAATCATACTTTATAAAAAAAACAACATGACATGGATGATATATTTTTTCCAGACAATTTAAAAACCAAACTACTGAACCGATTTCGATAAAATTTATATGGGACTACCTCTGAAGTATGACCTACCAAACAAAAAAGAATAATCAAAATCAATTCAAAATTGGCGGAAAAAGGTCGTTTGAAAATAGGTTGTTAACTATTTCTAAATTAAATGCGATACCCTATGAATTAGAACCACGCAAAATGAATAGCAACAGTAGGTACCGTGTCACGAGTGTATAGAGGGTTAGACAAACCAAAAATGTGTGAGTTCGGAGATCCACTTGGAAAATACAACTTGGCAAAAAAAACCCCAGACGCCCTAAATTTTTTCAGTTTTTTTGTGATTATTTTATATATTTTCCCCCAGATTTAACTTAAATAACCATTATACCGGGTGTTAGTTTGAACACCGTTATCCTTCTAGTATATCATTGTACTCATCATTATGAACAACTTTTACTATGGGGCCAACCATGAAATCACGAAAAAAAACAGCTGTTCCATACATTTTGTCCAAGATCGATGAACCTTTTTGTATGGAACAGCTGGTTTTTTTTCGTGATTTCAGGGTTGGCCCCATAGTAAAAGTTGTTCATAATGATATCCTAGAAGGATAACGGTGCTCAAACTAACACCCTGCATATGTTTTTAATCCGTTTAAGGACAAATGTCCTCATTAGAATTTAGTCACTGATACATCTTCGGGCTATGCACAGCAGAATTAGATTTGCACAGAATTCTGCATTGCATAGCCCTATACGACTAAATAACTCGTTCAGAGCTTAGCTCTGTCCTTTTTCGAAGCATAAAATAAAATAATAGTACTACGTATTCGAAGTCATAAAGTGAAATAAAAAAAATGCCTAAACCATCCACTTTAAAATTTATAGAAAAATAACTACTTACTAGCATTTCGGAAGGCTACTCTACATTGAAAATATACTACATTTCTAAAAGAGTTTCTATATCTTTGTTCTGCGAATTAGACAATTTCGTAGGATTCTATGAGGCTCGATGAGATAACATTCCATTGAGCACTAATATTTTGACGGTACCTATCTCAGGTACTGAAGACATATTATATCGGTACCTAAGATAGGAGGCACTGGATGAAAAAAAGCCATAGATTGTTCTGCATAATAAGCCTTTTTCATGGGCCATCTTCACCACGCTGGCCCAGTTGCAGGTTGGTGAATTCACATATGCCATTGAATTTCTTCTCCGGACCTACGCAGCTTTCCTCAAAAAGATTTCCTTCACCGAAAAGCTAGTGGTACGAGTATCCGCACATAAACTCCAAAGAGCTCATTGGTGAGGGCCTGGGTTTGAACCCGCAACCTTACGATTACAACTCAAGCGGTCTCCCGATTAGGGTACCACGGCCTCTAAGCAAGATCGTTCTGAGCTAAGTATGTGAATTAAGAGATGCATAACGTAGTAAGTATTGGACAGTAACACCTCAAGGCAAGCTGTCACTTATCACTGGACTATCATAGGCTGATCATGATGATGATTGATGGAAGTAACTCGACAAACGACTCATAAAAATTAAAACAAAACACTATTAATTCAACACTCACCATTCTCACCTCAAAATTTAGTCGTGTCATTATTACTTTCGCATTTTCAACCCTACACCTTAGTAATAGGGGTATAGTTTGTCAAAAATATGCAACCCTCATGTGGTTACCTGTCTTATGTCGCCGTCACTGGGACGGAACGCCCGAGGTACGTACGGGGACCGTCCGGGGGACGTACCCGGGGGAATACAGACACGCAATGCGACAAGCTCCCTGGCTTCGTATTGACATACTTGGACATTTTTCATTTTGTTTACTTTACGTCTGTGTATGATACGAGTACCTACCAGGGGACTGTTTGTTGGGTTTTAACAAGCAATAAATGAGCGTTGGTATAAAATAATGATAATAGAGTTATTATGAAAACTGACGTGGTTTACACATATTTTTTCACTTTTTTGCTGTTAGTTTGTTGATTTGTTTCGTTCACATCCGGTGACCTAAGGTTTTGTGTCGCACAAAAAAGAAAATCCTCATTAAATACTTGTTTTTTTCTCATTTTGATCTGCTATTATATGGAAAACAAACTGCAAAGAAAGTGAAAAGGAAAATCTCAAGTACCAAAGCTACTTTTCTACTCAATTTATTTACTACGTATGCTGCTTGAGTGCTGAAAGATAATTCAAGCAAGGGCTGATCCGGATCCAGTGGTGGGGCACAGGGGCACGTGCCTCCAAAACGGGTTTATTAATATAACAAAGAACTGAGATTTACAAGATACCGCTTTAATAACATTTGTTACTTTTTTCGTAATAAACATGTAACATCTAATTATTTAATATTTATTACAAGTGTTTTTTATAGTTATTCTTGTATGTCATTGAAAAATAATTGATCCCAAAAATAGCACAGGACAATAATATGGACGAACTAGGCCTAAGGCCCATGTGCTCCTCCCCGAAATAAATCCTGGATCTGCGCTTGAATTCAAGCGTATCTTCTGGGCTCGATCAAGCTATCTGAGTTATCTATCCTTCAAAATTTTAATTGTGTCAGAAACATATATTTAGTCGCAAGTCAGAACTAACACACAATTAATTTAAAAAAAACGATTACCTGGATGACATGTTTTTTCCAGTTATTTTGATTTAAAAACCAAACTACTAAACTGAATTTGATAAAATGATGCGACCACCTCTGAAGTGACCAATCACACAAAAAATAATCATCAAAATCAATTCATTATTGGCGGAGTAATCTACGCAACGGTTTTACAAACAAAAAAAAATACAACATACAATCGAATTGAGTACCTCTTTTTTTGAAGTCGGTTGAAAATTGACCCCTCTCATAACAAAGCGACAAAAACTTGGAGTAATTCCAGGTCTATCGGATATTGACAGCTCAATATAACCTGTCGCCGGTTTTTTATCGCGCCGTTGTTTCGCAGAATTGTTGAATATTTCAGTACATTACACTTTCTTCCGAAGAGCGGTGCTATGATTTATTTAGTGGAAAAAAAACAATACATAGTAGAGGTGGCATTTAGAACTCTACGTTACTGTATACAAAAACGCTATTTAACGAAGCAAAAATGTAATTTGTCACGTTTTATTACTTATATTTTTGCAACACCAGAAATTTAAAAGTACTACTAACTACTACCTCGAGTTTGCGAAAGAAGAAACAGCTGTTCCATAGAAAACATTTCACTCTTTCATTTACCTTCAACAAAATGCATGGAAATTATGTTTTTTTAGTAGTTAGTTAGTAGGTAGATAGGGCCCCAAAGCGGGCACCTTAAGAGATGTTCTGTAATTTTATTATAAAACCAGGAACTACATTTTATATAGTGTAACGTTTAATTAAATTTACCATAAATTATGAAATAAACATTGCGGAGAGTAAACATACAACCCTCGCCCATGAGCGGTTTGCCTGAGAGGTGGCCAAAAGCGGGTATAATTAAATCATAACTTAAACGGTATGAAAAACGTGTAAAATATTAATATAGTTTTTTTAGTAAGAGGCTACAAATTAAATAGTGGTTATTCATATGCTATTGTTTATTAATAAAAGTACCAAAATCACAATAAATTGTCTTAATTCTTTACTCTTAACAATAACTAGGAGCCAGTCCATAAAATAAAACTTCCATGTTGAAGACATATTCTAATAAACTCTCCTTCTTACTCTAGAGTGAAAAACTGGAGAACGTATACTGTTTTAGCTTCTTTTTAACCGATCTTGATAGAAAATGTTTTTAGAGGGTAGACCTTGGAATCCAATACTTCACAGGCAAAGTGGGCATACCCCCTATGCCCACTTTGCTCTTTTGAACAGTTATTATTCATATCCAAATTCTAACCTTTAATCATTGGATCATAGTCAATCAAATTCAATCAAAACACCGCCAGAAAGGTACAAAACAACATGCGCAATTTAAAATTAACACATCTGACACCCAAAAATGGAAAATAATCAACATACCTTGCACTTTTTCTCAAAAAGCAACGGATCACAATTACGTCACGTAGCGCGCGTGCGTGTTATCTTACGCGGACTGTGATGATTTCCGCAGGAAGCGCATGGCGGGGGGCTTGTTCACGCGCAACTGTGCCGCAACAGCTTAAGCAATTTTTTTTTTTTTTTTTTTTTGGGGTCCTTTAAATCTTTAGATATTTACTCAGCTATTTGCAAAAAGAAAATTGGTTCTAGGATTATTTATGCGTACTACGAGTACATTCAATAAATATACATCATTATGTATACTTAACAAGCTACGATTTCTCCAAGTACTTATTGACCTTCGCTTAGCTTGGCCAAAATAAATTTCCATACAATTTATTCATGTAATAAACGCTTCATAAAGATCCTTCGAGCGAGAAATAAATGTCTATAAACAGTTTGGCATGATCTCTGGTCCGTTGAATAAAAACTGGCCGGAAATTGAAATGGACAGGCCCGAAATATATTTCCTATTTGTGGCGGACAGGGTTGCCAACTCAATACCGCGGACAGTTGCTACATGACATCTGAAAAGTGCGAAATAGCTGTGATTATTGAAAAATGTTGCTAGATAAAATAAGAATACTTAACCCACGATCAAAAGTAACGAAAAAACTGTTTTACAGCGAATTCCGTTGCGCTTATTCAAGATTATCTAACAAAATTAACAAATAGCATTTAGTAAAAAAACTGTAGAGTATTGTTGCTATTTAGTGCTAGATTGCATGGGCGCTAAGTACCTACTGTAAATTAGAGCATATTTATTAAAATAGAAAGAATAGACAATGTTTTCAGCCATCATATTTTTATTTATCCGTCGTATCTGCGGCATGATTATAATGATATCACATACATCTAAATATGTTCAGGTATTTAGAAGTTGTGGTGGAACAAAAAAACTCACACACTTATCTACATCTTATCTTATACATAAACCCTGAAAACATTACACTCCTTTTTTGGGGCAGTAGTGTAAAATCAGTGCTAGACCTAGCATAGAAAGTGCTGATTTGGCAACACTGGTGGCAGGAAGAGTTCTCAGTGATTTGTCAGGTCGCGATGCTATCAATGTGGCTTGTAGAATATATCTACATTCTACTGACATAGATTTAGATCCAATATATTTGGGGTAAGGAATTTTTGATGAAAAGGTTGCGTACAGGTGGTGAAAATTGTGGAAAACACCTTTGTAAGAGAGCTAAGTGATTCGTGGGTTTTATATTCCGGAAAACGAAAAAAATATTATATATATATCATACAGAGTTAGTTCTGATCAGTCAGGGCCAACATTGAAATCACAAAAAAAATATCAACTGCTCCATACATTTTGCCCAAGGTCGATGAACTTTTTGTATGGAACAGTTCATTTTTTTTCCGTTTTCAATGATGGCCCCATAGTAAAAGTTGATTTTTGTAATGTACAGAATATGCCCCCTTAAAAGGATGCTAAGTGATTAGAACTAACCCTGTACATTACACTTTAGTAAATAGGTACTAAATTCGAACGCTAACATTATAGATTTGTGACTACCGAACATAGCAAAGAAAATGCAAACATAAAACAAAAAAATAATACAAAAGCTTACAATACAAAATATACAAAAGAAAATAGAAAAAATAATAAAACCAAAATAAAATGCAGCCTTGACGCGAAATGATGATGATAGAAGATTTAATTTAAGACTCGTATTCGTGATGTGATGTCAAACTTTAGATTATGCAACGGCATCCTAAAATATATACCGTTTATTTTTTATTCTCTTCAAATAGACTGCGTTAATAAAATAGCTCTATTTTTCTAAATTTAGGCCTTCATCATCATCATCAGCCTGGAGACGTCCACTGCTGAACAAAGGCCTCTCCTTTAGACCGCCACACTGTACGACAACCTGCCTGCTGGTGGCCCGACGACATTGTAAAAGTCGCTGGCAGTCGGTGGATGCAAAAATAATGATAATTGTATACAATTCTAGAACAAGTGTTGACATCATAATCAACAAAAAGAAGCATGTTTTTTTTTACGACTGCAATGGTCAAGAACAGGTTTTAGAAGAAAGTTTACCCTGAGACCTGAGTGTGATAACAGAATACGTTAATAATATGCTTAAAAAAAACCGACTTAAATTTTGACTACCTGGATAACATCTTCATATTTTCCAGTTATTTTGATTTATTTCAGTCATTTTGATTTAAAACCAAACAAAAATAATCATCAACACACATACAAAAAAACCTATAGTCGAATTGAGAACCTCCTTTTTTGAAGTCGGTTGAAAAGAAGCTTGGTTCACCCCGAATACCTGAATAACAGAACTGTGGTTATGAATCTGAAGTGGAGCAGGACAAGTTGCTTGGTGCAGTAAGGTTGTGGTCCAGGTAAGGTAAGCAAAGCAAAGCGTTGGTCGACCAGTTATAAGATGGATCGACGATATCATCACCTACGCGGGTAAAACCTGCAGCGCGAGTACCGTCTTTACCGATCGGTAATTTGACATTTCGTAATCAGCCATAAAACGTCCACTGCTGGACGAAGGCGTCCCTTAATAGAGGGGTATTGCCATAATCCCCACGCTTGGCAGGCGGCTTGGGGATCGCAGAATGATCACCACCGTTAAACAAGAGGACGCTGCTGCCCGTCCTCCGGTGGTTCTGGTTGCAGTTTAAGGACATACCCAGGTCCATTTTTGACTGTCAATTTGACATTGAAACCAGTAAAATTCGATTAAAATCGGTATTTTCACAAATTCGTCAAATAAATCAGGATATCGCTGATTTATTTGACGAGTCGAATTTAGCGACATACAGAACGGTACTCGCGTTGGTGGACCAGATTAGCTCAGGACTAAGACAAACGGAATAGTAAAAAAGAGGCCTATTATACCCAGCTGTGGGATAAGGAATTCTGTGGATGATAAACAGGGGCTTAACAGCATACTTAGTTAAGGTTTAAGCTAATAATATATTTAACGTTACGTGGCGTATGTTGTTGAACGTATAAGTAGATATACAGAAGTAGATATTTTGTCACAAGTTCTTAGCTAAATATATGCTATTTTCTCGGCAAATTCTGTTAAATTAGTAACAAAAACTGCGGAATGTCTTTGTATACGTGCACGGAGCCAACATCCTGCAAATTACCGATCGCCGCCGGTCCCGCCCGCCAATATGCAGGCACGCCCATTCCAATTTCCTGTCAGTTTTCATAAAGCGAGCGCATTGAAGAACGTGTTTGCAAGCTTTTTAGAGGTTAAACTGAATAGAATCACTATTGCTGCAATTTTGTCTATCTTTTTCAATAGATTTCAAAAAAGGAGGTTCTCAATTCGACTGTATGTTTTTTGTTGGTTTTGCACCTTATACCTACTAGTACCGCTATTATTCCGCCAATTATGAATAGATTTTCATAAATCTTTTTGTTTGGTAGGTCATACTTCAGAGGTGGTTTGCACATTTTCAGGAAAGGATTTCATTTACAGGATTGACATTTCGAGACCATATTAATAAAATTTGTAAAAGATCGTACAGAAATTTGGGGTTTATTCTTCGCTTGTCAAGTGGTTTCACTAACATTCATGCGATTATAGCCTTATACAACACTTTGGTCAGAAGCCAATTAGAATTTAATGGAGTCATTTGGTCATGAAACCAAGTATATCGTAATGCTAGATAAAATACAAAACAAGTTTATTAGGTATATATATATGAGACAGTTTGGAGTGTATCCATTTATCCACTAATGTATCCTACGCTATTTATATTAGGCATGGTTGGGTATAACGAATTGAGGGTCAGGAGAGAACTCGCTCTAGTTTCATATATATTTAAAGGCAAGGTGCAAAATGGCGACATATTGGGGCAAATATATTTTAATGTTTTGGACGGCTACGTCCGGCGCCGGCGCCGGCTGCGGCTCGTGGCGGAGCCTTGCGCTCGGACCAACCTGCTCGGCCAGGCGCCTATGACGCGTGCACTACGCACTCTTATCGTTATCTCGTCTGACACGGACATATTTTATTGTACTCTGAGTGAGTTAACAAAAGCAGCACTATATACACTGTGCTACGGAAATGTTAACTAGTGTGCTACTAATATTGGACTTCACTATCGCATTAGGCACGACTGTCAAGATAGTTGTAAGTTGTGATTAAAAAATATATTTTTTATCAAAATCGTTTCAGGCGTTTGGTTTTTAAATCATAATAACTGGTAAAAAGAGATCATCCGGGTAATCGAAATTGAACTCGGTTTTTTTATTTTTACAGAACTTGTAATCGTAACAAGTAATAAGGCGAAAGAGATGTGCTTCTGATAGAAGATAACACTTACTCACGATCACTGCGGCGATACCCAAAACTTAGAAAGACAAAGCGAAGTCCAGGGGCCGTACCATGAGCGCTTATTCCGGGACCGAATACGCTCAGCTGCCGACGCTGCGCGACTGAATTTTATCGCCTCGCAATAAAGTTCGCGGTCGCGCAGTGTCGGCAGCTGAACCTATTCGGTCCCGCTATACGCAGTTCACGGTACGTCCCCAGGACGTGTATAATAAAGACTATAAACCCTGTTGACTGATTGTCCGACTTCTCGTCATACGAAAATTAGTAGTTTAAAAACCACTGCTAGCCACTGCGAGTACGTCAGAATTTTATTGAATTTCATAATTCAGATTGCGTCATCCCAGTGATTGGCCAATAGCCAGCATATAATGTTACCTCGCCCCCTGCCCGCAACGAGAAATTATGTTTACGAGCCATCAACAGGCTATATGATCTGTGAGGACGTGACTGCAACGCTCATTACTTTGACACCTATGGTGGCGAGTCTTATTACCTCTGTTGTTTCACTAGCTACAGTACCCTTCAAACTGGAGCACAGCAATGTTTGAACACTACTGTTTGGCAGTAGAACATCTGGTTCTGCGGTAGTGGCTACTTAGGTGACTTCCTCCAAAGAGCTCTTATTTTATATAACTCTATATATATATAACTCAGATTACTGTCTCTGGCGTGGCTTATAAACGCTTCAGATAGACCTACAGCTTAATTTGAGTCTTCCAAGACACATTATGCCAGGAGATAGACTAGAGCGATTAGTTCCATCATGTAATTGTTCAATGGCACTAGCGCGAATGACCTGATTCTATAGTGAAGACCGCATATCGGCTAGTGAAGACCGCATATCGGCAAACGTAGAGAAGAATGACCTGTAACTGACATCTTCTTTACGTTCCATTTGTGCGATGTAATTGTAGGCAAAACAGTTTCATTATAAGGGAATGCAGGCGCATACATGCACGAATTTGATGTAGATCTGCTCAATACTTCTGCATTCAAATTGAAGAAGCTTCTGAACTCAAACTATTTCTCGTACACATGTTCGAATCTGTCCTCTATTCTCTATTTTTTTGGCAATATATATTTAGCAAACTTAACTTCATATTCTCTATTTAGTGATTTTATTGTATAATGTATGAGTCCATCTTTATAAAAAATTTTTTATTTCTTCTTCTTATCTGTAAAAACTTAATTGGCTTTCTATTCTCTATCTAACTGTGTACAAAGATGTAAATTTACTATGAATTTTTTTTTTTTAATAGATTTATTAGACTTACATTTGATCATCCTAGACTGATGTTTAGCGAAAATGCAGTCTACTATGGAGCACGCTTACCTTGAAGAAACAGATTTACTCGATATATATTTTTTTTAAAACACGTGCTGTCATAACAGTTTTAGGACAGTTTTTATGAAGTTGTGTTTTCCCAAAAAATGTATTTGTATCTATAAGACGTGAGAAGTAAACTAACGTTTTTGTAATCTTTCTATACATTTAAGACAAGAAGAGAAAAAAAAACAAAACACCTCTATTTTTACACCATTACAACAATTTTAATCATATATATTTTTTTCAAATTTAACAAGAAAATTTATTCACTTATAAATAATATAGTTTGTCACGAAATAGCACTCTTAGTTTTGAAAAATATTTATATTATGCTTGTAATAAATTAAAAATGTGTCTGAAACCTCAAAAATCGAACGTAATTCGCACGAATCTGCGTAACTGCCATATTTTTGCTCCGCTAAATCTGGCTCTATCTCATTCTGGTTTAGAATAATGATTGATCACAGTAAAAAATGTGCTTTATACATGGAAATGCCTGCATGGAATGCATGGAATGCCTTAAGCTTTAGCTAGGAGCTTAATAAGTTTCTAACCTTCACCGCAAGTTTAATAATTCGGGTATAATCCAATATTTTGCTCCAAATATGCAAAGTTATAGGTTTATAAGACAAAAATCATCCATAATCCACAATCTTTACGCTATTACCATCACAACGTGGTTGCTGGGGCCGGATTAAATTTCGTTGAACATGCCGATCGGGGCGAAAAACTTACATGGCTGTGTGGGAAGGCTAGTAGTTGTGGGCGTATTCAGGATGTCACTGTGGGTTGTTATATTATACATCTTTCGGGCAAATATCTTTTGTCATCGTATTGGAGCTCAGATGAAAAATTACAAGACAAAATATGTATGGCTGAATATTAAACCTGTACTGTTATAAATTTAATACGACAATATATCTTACCTTTCCGAATAAAACATCGACTAACCTCAGCATTTTTTAAATAATCTAAATGAAATTAGAAAGGGATGAATGAAGGATGACCCTGGAAAAAAAGAGGCCTATACTCAGCAGCAGGCGATTATGGCTGAAAACTTATGATAATACATTCGTAACTTCAGCTAAAATACAGTAAGTAGTCCTAAGATTATTAGTAGGCCTAACATTATAATGCTGATTGAATTTTTGAATTCAGTATTATGAGTAAATCATAAGAAAAAACAAGGTACTTACAACGTAAATTCTCAAGATATCTCACGAAACCGTACTCTATGATTGTTTAACGAGGCAAGACAATGACCGTCGAGTCAACATTCTACATGACAGTTACCTCACAGGCCAAGTCAAGGTACTCGCTAAGTTTGACAACACTTTTGTAACAGCAATATTATAGTGCCCCATTTTCTTCCTCTCTTAAATACACCCATGCTGACGAATTAATTGGGTCCGCACCCGACCCTTGTAGGGTTCGGTTTAGGCAATCCGAACGGCCTTCACTCGTGTCCGCTTAATTTTGTGCGACAATTACTTTTTCTTGATAATTTTCTGGAAGACTGACCTAATTATGCTGAGGCCGTCTTATGACGGGAAAATGGCATTTTCTTGTCGTGCCAACTTTAAGATAAAAGTATAATAAGGCCGTATTTTTACATATTAGCGAGCCTATCTGTTAGGTACTTTCCAAAATGGCATTTTTAAGGCAGATTTTATTATGCTATTTCTGTTTAGGATTTATTATTATGGTACAGAAAATTTCTCTCGTTCTGATGTCGCTTTGGTTTTATACTAGATATTTGAAAGTCAATATAAGCATTTTCGCTCCCATTTGAGTTTATTCCTTTTATCAATTTACCTTTTCGCAATAAGCTTGTTAGTGCTACGTCACGTCTCACTACGCGTGTCTTTTACATGTTTGAAAAATGCTCGAGAGGGTTAAAATATTTATGTAGATGCTACTTACTTCTCGCATGCACTCAACTCTATTTGCATACGAGCAAGAGAGATGTGAATATTTGTTTTTGAAGAAAGTGCATTTTTATTGACAATTTATTAGAGACGGTTTGGAACGTTTTGGATATCGTTATGTTACGTTATGGATAGGGTGCGAGTTTTTTTTAATAATCTTAATCTAATATAATAAAAGGCTCTGTCCTGACTGACTGACTGACTGACTGACAGACAACGCACAGCCCAAGTCGCTGGTCGTACCGACTTAAAATTTGGAGGGTGTATTTGTCTCGATGCTAAGTTCTAATTTCGATCCCCAAGGGGGGGAAGTTTGTATGAAAGTCCTTTATTTTTGGACTTTTAGTCATGAAAATTTGGATTTGGATAGTTCATTTAAAATAAAAAATAATGTTTAAATTTTTTTTTGACAGGGACGATTTAAGTTGGGGGGGGGGGGGAAGGGGGTGGAATTTTGTATGGAAAGTTCTTTTATTTTGAAGTTATAGTGATGAAAATTGATATTTGGGTAGTTCATTCAAAGGAAGGGAAGTTGGTAGAGTTGGTAGAGTCGGTCGAGTCGGTCGAGTCGATAGAGTCGATAGATCTCGGTCGTCACACACTACTAAAATAGTGGTGGCCGCGGCTAATCCGCAGCCTACCCTCGATATACATATATAAATAAACAATGTTTTTTCTTAAATATTTATCTACCTACATAAATTTACATAAATAATGAGCGCGTCGCTAACAGTATCCATAAGTTAACATAAATTGTATTATCAGCTTAATTATATCGCTGAAATGCCAATACCTACTCCTACATACTCGTAGTAAATAGTAATGAATATGACAGTCGATGTCTGAATACAAACTGCTATGCAGTATGGCAGAGTTATAAATAGAGCTATGTAATTATTTATATCTAAGACAAATAAAACAAAACTGTAGTGAACAAACGAGATATTTTAAAGCAGTGGCTTAAATACCCAATATTTGTTTTTTTATTTAATTATGTAGGCAAAACTCCAAACATTGGTAAGTAATTATATATCACCACAAAGCATCATATCTCAAGAGTATTTCACTAACATTTTCACGAAAACATATTTAGTACTTAGTCAATGACATCATAAGACACTGTACATTCGATACTTATAAATAAACCTTCACATCAACAGCCGGAAGACGTCCACTGCTGGACGAAGGCCTCTCCCTTAAAGGGAAGTGTTGCCATAATCCCCACGCTTGGCAGGCGGCTTGGGGATCGCAGAATGGTTACCACCGTTAACCGAGAGGACGCTGCTGCCCGTCCTCCGGTGGTTCTGGATGCAGTTTTAGGACATACCCAGGTCCCAATAAACCTTGAATGGGTTTATTTACATACGAAATACCGAAGAACACCTTTTATTTAGCTAAAATTGGGTATCTTTGTCAGCCATAAAACGTCCACTGCTGGACGAAAGCCTCCCCCTTAATAGAGGGGTGTTGCCATAATCCCCACGCTTGGCAGGCGGCTTGGGGATCGCAGAATGGTCACCACAGTTAACCAAGAATACGCTGCTGCCCGTCCTCCGGTGGGTCTGGTTGCAGTTTAAGGACATACCCTGGTCCAAATTTGGTTATAATTATGTTTAATTTCTCTACTGAAAGTTCCATATATCCCGGGCTGACATTCATACCACAAAGGAAACACGACAGAGTAACATAGAATTTGCAAATGTTCGCCCGTCCCCATTCTGCCAACGAGTTGCATGGAATTAGTCCCGAAGCGAAGACAGCGGCCGATATGCAACGCGTATGCACGTTTGTGGAAAAAAAGTACTGCATTACCTAATTCATTTATCTAAAAAGTCGGCAATACAAATATGTTTCCTTTAGCTCGCGGAATGTAGGCAAATTTCAACGTATTATTATAGGCTTAGGATATTTTCGACAGCCATGTAGCATTTATGATAGATAGTAAAAAAAACTCATACCTATCATACCGGTTTATGAAACCAACCAGGCCAAAATGATTTACGCCTTTAGTGACGTGACGTGATCAGCCATAAAACGTCCACTGCTGGAAGACGGCCTCCCCCCTTAACAGAAGGGTGTTGCCATAATTCCCACGCTTGGCAGGTGGCTTGGGGATCGCATTTTGAATTTTGAAGATTTTGTAGTGGTAGGACTCTATTGCAGAGTCCGCCTGAGGAAATACCACACCTATGTCAGTTATTCAACCGCCAAGCAGTAGTGTGCAAGCATTACAGTGTTCTGGTTTGAAGGGCAATGTTACCAGAGAAATTACTGGGTAAGAAGAGATTTAACATCTAATATCTCAGGGTGACAAGTGCAGGGCGCTGCGGTGCGGCGCAGGATTGTGTTCGTAAGTTCACAATTCTGGAACTTCTACTGATAGTGGCAGGCGTGACGCTTACCACCAGGCGAAAGTCTTGCTCGTCTAGTCACTTGATTGTAAAAAAAATAGAAAAAAAAAGGAATGCTCACCACCGTTAACCAAGAGGACGCAGCTGCCCGTCCTTCGGTGTTTCTGGTTGCAGTTTTAGGACATACCCAGGTCCAGGTATGCCTTTAGTAGATAGAACTTACTGTTCTGCGTACTTGCTTTCTTTGAACACTTCACCAGGCGAGACAGCCAGTCCATAGAGCGTCTTGTCGTAGAGAGGAAAGTGCCTTGTGTGAAATACACAAGATGCAAATTAACCCATTTGATAAAAAACTGCGTTCCTGTGCATGGGAGTACCCAAATGAGCTTTTACAGAAATATTTACATTTTCTGATTCATAATCGCCCTGCACGACAACACGACTATCCCAACGGTTTCTGTTTACTAAACGGAGCCCAACATTTTTCAACCAATTTAAATGCGTATACAAGCAACCAAAATTCTCTTCTCGGACATTGCTCAGATAAAATACCTTGTTGAAACAACAACAGTATAACGATTCTCATACTACAGTACTTACATTTTACTTCGTTTGTACTACAGGTTCCCTTCCTAAACCCAACTCTTCCAACTTTAAATATTTCATTGCAACACCACTTCATAACAAGCTACACAGTCCACACTCGTGAATTCCTTCGTTGCTCGCCATTTTGGCGCCAAAATTTTATTTTTTCCTTTCACCTTCTAATTTCAAAATTCTTTTGTTCTCTCGCAGGCATACAGAATAATTAAAATCTCTGAAAAAAGGTCCGCAGATGAGAATTTGTGCGGCCCAGACCCGCGACGGAATGTCGTGTTATTTTACTTCTAACCTTAAATTGCTGGACCGTTGCTACCTAATTGCTACGTGTAATTTCCCGCTTTAAGGGTTAATTTAATTTATTTGATAATACACGGGTCGTGCCATGATTGCGATTAAAATTTAAATTTTGAACGTTTTAACGGCCGTTTTAAAGATTACGGCGGGTAGTCGATTAAGGCGAGGAGACGGTTTTATTGTGCCGTAGATGCTCGTAGCTGCTCGTAGCATGTCGTAGCTGTTTGTAGGGAAATGTAGAGAGTGCTACAATAACTGTAGCACTTTGCTACACGTTTTAGCTACAATATTCTTAAGACCTAAGATTACTTTTGATTGCTATTCAACTAAAAAAAGCTCTTAAATATATAATAGTCCTAATATTATGCTAAAACGAAGTCATTGTACTCATCATTATGAACAACTTTTACAATGGGAGCCAGCAACCCTAAAATTCCGAAATGAAACCAGCTGTTTTTAATAATATTTCGCAGAGGACAAGTCACAACAATGTAATTTGTACTTGTGACATTTATGTGTTTTCAATAACAGCGTTGGTTTTACGATAAAAGTGTTTCAGATACAATGACCTCTTGTCTTAGTAATATTGTTCCGTAAACCCCGTATATTCATTAGGGTGATTGATAAAAGTAGACATTTACCAAATAAAAGTAACATAATACGCTTTAAAAAAAAATGCAACCAACTTCAACTTCGAATACCATCTTCATATTTTTTAGTAATTTTGATTTAAAAACCAAACAGTGATAAAATGTATATGTGATCACCAAGTTATTACCTATATACCAAACAAAAAAAGAATCATCAAAAACAACTCATAATTGGCAGAATAATCGCGTAACATACAGAAAAAAAACTTTCAGTCGAATTGAGAACCTCCTTTTTAAAAGTTGGTTGAAAAGTAGTCGGAAACTTCAACGCACCTAAATTAACAAACGCCTATTTTTGTGGTTTTAATTAAACAAAAACGTACTTAACTTTTTAGTCCATATTTTTTTTGTTACAGGTCTGTTATTAGTGTTGTAACTCACGATCTACTCCTTTGTTACAAATAACTCGTTAATGGAATATTGTCATTTGAATGACTGATGAATTCGGAATCGATAACAATCAAACAACAATTAAAATCCGTTTATTCTGTCCCAATCGAATAAATAAATAATTTCGACACAATCGATTTGTGTAAGAATATCGAATGATGAATGTGTCGCATGTTTTGTTAAGCTACGAGTAATATCAGACTGACTGATCTACAATAATTAGGATATAAATCATATAAAACATCACACAGCTATCAAATTGTCTCAAAAATACGTCTCCACTTCCAGGTTTCAAGACGTAGCTTTGAAACCAATATAACTAAATCAAACCAAACCAAAATAAACTGTGTTCGTCTCGTTTATTCTGCCGTATAACTAATTACGTCAAAAAGAGATAAGACATTCTTGTCAATGAAATGGCCAGTGTTGATAGTTGTCACAAATTATTTCCCGAGAATGAATGTATAAAAGTTCTGTATTTTGAACAAATTTTATTGAAACTTCAATAGATTCTAATTATAGGTACCTGGTATCTATTGAAAGTTTCAATAATATTTGTTTAACATAATATAGGTCAAAGGAATTGGACGATTACAGATTGGAATAAAAATTGCTTAATGTGTAAACGTATATTAAAACGTGATATATTATAATTATTATTATACGGTTTGATTTTTACCCGAGTGCCCGGAAGGAGTGATATTTTTAAGTTTATACAGCGTGTAACAAAAAGGTTCAACAATACTGAAGGGTGTGTATGTACTCATCATTATGAACAACTCTTACTACGGGGCCAACCCTGACATCGCGAAAAAAAAACAGCTGTTCCATACAAAAAAGGTTCATCGATCTTGGACAAAATGTATAGAACAGCGGTTTTTTTTCGGCGATTATGACGTAAAGACTTATCTTTTTTTATCTAATGCATACAATTTATACTAAACATAATGGGAGACATTAAATCTCTGCGGTAAATTTATATCAAAATAAAAAATAATAAACAGTGCAGTAATAAAAAACTGTGCAACCAGAGTTTTGGCTGGAACACGGAAAAATCATGTCGTTGCATTCTATTATTTTCATAAACTTGTGTTTTTTCGCGAATTAATGATTTAAAATGGTGGTGTTTTTTATTCATTGAGTGTTGAATTACATGCACGAGAGTGGGCAAGTGATATAATGTGGTGTAACATGTCTTTCCGTGTAAAAAAAAAACGGAAGCGATGTTTTTTCGGTATGAGTGTGTTTTGTTACCTCTTTACGCCAAAATGGCTGAATGGATTTGGATGAAACTTGGAATGGAGTTAGCTTATTTCCCATAATAACATATAGGTTACTTTTTATCATCAATACTCAATACTCAATAGTTTATTGCAAACATTATGTTACTTATATAATACATGCACATCTTAATTAGCACATTTATTTTTATGGAGGTAACGACATAATGACCCCATTGGGGTATATCAATATTGTGCGGAGCAGCTTATTCTATTCCGTTGTTAAGAGTGCGCCTAATGCCAGAAAAATATCAGATTTCACCTGCACGTCTTGCATTAGTTTAGAGTCGAAAATCGCATAATATAATTGATGATGATAATGGTTTTGAGCAATTTAGGTGAGATTTTATTTAATTATTTAAAATATAGGTATGAAATTATAAAAAATAGCATATATAGCAGGTATTTTGCTAAAACATTGGTCTGGCTGTGTAATTCGCATAAAAATCTGTTGTGTTGTCGCTGATATTTTAGAGCATTTGAATTAAAAACAGTTTTTTTTTGTAAGTAATTTGTAATATTATTTTTTACAACATTACATTAGTTTTCAAAATTCTATTCGGTTACTCGGCTTCTATAGGGGTTTCCCCTACCTGTAGGTTTTTTTTTAATCTGAATATTTACGTTCTTAATCATTAAACGATGTGTTTAAAAATACACCTTTTACTTTTTGGCATTGGTCGCTCCCTTAATAAGCTAAAAAAGCTAAGCTGTTAAGAATTCATCTAATTTATAGTAACATTTCTTGACTGATATTTCTTTAAGCACTTTAAGATCATCATCATCATAATATTTTTTTAATCACCAGCGTGAAACCGTGGCGTCTAGTTTGTTCTATTAAAAATACCTATGTAACTCACAACACGCAACTACTCTGAAACTAGAGCTCGTAAACTCCCCGAAACAAAACAAAACGTTCGTGATTCGAGCCATAAACTGGTAGTGTGTGTTCGCTCACTTTGCAGGGCCGCTGTAATAGAAATATAAAAGCTGCCACAATAAATATATTACAATACAGGGTGTAAAAAGTTATTAAAGTAAAACAGCTTTAGACAATGCGCTGCCCGAGTGGGTTTGCCCCGATAATTATAATCTGGGTGTCTTCAAGTTGCGAGTGAATCAGTTTCTTAAGGGCAAGCGTGCTCCATCGTAGGCTACATCTTCTTTTAACATCAGACGAGATGACAGTCAAATGCAAGCATTAAAAAAAAACAAAAAAAAACTGGCTCTTCAAAAAAAGTTAAAGGTCATCATCATCATCTTATCATCAGCCATAATACGTCATCATCAGCCAGAAGACGGCCACCGCTGGATGGAGGCCTCTCTCTTAATAGGAGGCGGGCGGATGATGTCATCATCATCAGCCCGGAGACGTCCACTGCTGAATGAAGACCTCTCCTTTAGACCGCCACACTGTACGACAACCAGCCATTTGCATCCACCGGTTGCCCGCGACTTTTACAATGTCGTCAGTTCACTTAGTGGGAGGCGTTCCTACGCTGCGTCTTCCGATGATGATGATGATGTAATCCTCATTTATTTAAAAGGATTTAATTAAGAAGGAAGAAGGGAGCAAGGGTTTTTATTGAAGGATTTATTTTTTGTTTTTTAGCATTTTGGTTTGATAGCATCAAATGATGAAGTATTATGGCTGATGATAAGTTACCTTTACCTATTTTTGAAAAGTCAGTTAGTTTTTTTTTTACTAATTTTATTCTTGCATTTGACTGTCATCTCGTCTGACGTTAAACGAAGATGCAGCCTACGATGGAGCACGCTTGCTTAGTTTATTTTTTATTTTTTTAGCATTTTGGTTTGATGCTGTTCAGCTATATTTATGTTGGGTTCGTTTCATTGAAATAGGACAAACGATTGAAGCAGGTTTAGTTTATTGAGTTGATCACACAAAAGCTATCCGCCTACCCTTCATGTGGGTTGGTTCCATGGTTGAAAAAAATATTTCTGTTTTAAAGGGAAAGACCCGACTTTTCAGGCAATTTTGGTATATATTGTCATTTTTGACAACATTTTGGATTGTGTTCTTTCTACTAAACTACGTCCAATTGCCGAATTTGCCTATGGCTAATATATGTGTTTTTCTTTTTGATGGGAACGAGATATTCAATACATACATATTTTTCGAACTTCCTAAGACATTACAGTGCTTGACTTATTTTAAGAGACAGATAACAAAATGTGTTTATTTAAAATAAAACCAAATTAAAGTCCTCGGTATGTCCTAAAACTGCATCCAGAACCACCGGAGGACGGGCAGCAGCGTCCTCTCGGTTAATAGTGGTGAATATGTTGCGATCCTCAAGCCGCCTGCCAAGCGCGGGGTAAAATCCAACGGTGGAAGTTTTTTGGGGTTGTTCCTCACTCATCCTATGACGTCTCATCCTTCGTATTATTTTTTCTTAACTCAACCTTTTTCTACTCTCAACTCATCCGACAGATATTTTAATATTTTTTTACTTTTTAACTCATCCTTTATGTATTCTTGTCTCATCCGACGTCAATATTTGGATATTGATGTAAATAAAATCGCGTATTTCCAAAGTGTAATTGTCATTATATAATATAAAAATTTTACTGACTTGAAATAATATTCAGGTCCTTGAATACCCTGTACTTACAATTTTTTTCAGGACACCCTAGTTTTAATATTTATGTTTGTTTTAAAAAACTGGGTTAAATTAAGTAGCATAATAATGAGGACCAAATCTGGAGGTAAACGGGGTCAGAGTGATTGAGTATCAAATTATAATTAAAAACTGGTTTATAATTATTTACGCAAAGTTTCATTTTAAGCTTCTGCTGATTCCATGTAAAAACCTAAATCTACATCTAAACCTAAAACATTTCTTGGATATTTTGAATCTTTTTTATTGTTTTTTTTTAAGAATAAGCTCAATGTACCCTTTGCCAAATTACTTAGGTAGGTATGTTGTTTTTTTATTGTACTATTGTTTTAATTAACAAATTATTATTCTTCTATTATTCTTAGTGTAGTCTTATGTAGTGGTAGGATTCTACTGCAGAGTCCACCTGGGGGAGTACCACACCTTTGCCAGTTATACAACCGCCAAGCAGTAGTGTGCAAGCATTACTGTGTTCCGGTTTGAAGGGCAATGTTACCAGAGAAATTACTGGGTATAAAGAGATTTAACATCTAATATTGAAGAGATTTAACATCTCATATCTCAGAGTGACGAGCGCAGTGCAGTGCGGCGCAGGATTGTGTTCGCAACTTCACAATTCTGGCACTGCTACTGTTAGTGGCAGGCGTGACGCTTACCACCAGGCGAACGTCTTGCTTCTCTCGTCGCTTGAAATTATAATAAATAAAAACAATAATAAAAGTCTCGTACTTGCACGAACCCGGATCCGGAACGAGGATATTCGCCAAAGAACCAAAGTTACCGACATAGCTCGCAAGGTTTGCAAGTTGAAGTGGCAATGGGCAGGCCACATCGCTCGAAGAACTGACAACCGATGGGGAAGAAAGGTTCTTGAGTGGCGACCGCGAACCGGAAGACGCAGCGTAGGAAGGCCTCCCACTAAGTAGGTGGACCGACGACATTGTAAAAGTCGCGGGCAACCGATGGATGCAAATGGCAGGTTGTCGTACAGTGTGGCGGTCTAAGGGGGAGGCCTTCGTTCAGCAGTGGACGTCTCCGGGCTGATGATGATGATGATGATGACTTGCACGAAACGGTTTGATTCCATTTTCTTTATTCGAACTGCTAAACAGTGGAATGCGCTGCCCAAGTGGGTGCACCCGATAATTATAATCTGGGTGTCTTCAAGTCGCGAGTGAATCGGTTTCTTCTAGGCAAGCGTGATCCATCGTAGATAGTCGATCGTCGATCTTCGTTAACATCAGACGGGATCAGTCGAACAGTCAAACGCAAGTCATTTTACAGCTCGATCCGTACATTCATCATTTCATTCACATTCGAAGTCATTGTCAAGATTTTAATTTAATTCCATGTTTTTATTCAAAATTATTAAGCTGTTGACTAGCACGTATAGTCTGCGCTATTTATTAAAGTTGAAGAAAACTACTTTTGTTTTTATCGTGTTTGGAAAATTGCTCATTACGTGGCACTGTATAGTAATGAGTAAGCGGCACAGTTATCATCAGACAAACGAATAATTTATATTACTTGGTTTAGGAAAATGTATGATAACTCACACAATTGTCCGCGATACGCGGAGCTAAAGTTTATTGAATATGTTGACGTAAGTATCTGCTAACCACTGATCTTGCCCCCGGGGGGATACTCCCTTTATCCTGGCGACCTCAACCAGGAGTAGATCGAAGACCAGCGTGGTGGAACCAATAGTCGTAGTCCCTTGTCACTCCCTGAACTCACTCGCGGGCCAACTAGGCCAACCAAAACAAATTCTATGTGAACAGCACGTGGCGCATTTTCCAGATACTATTGCGCACCAAAACAGCCGTGCATTCCGTTACTCGCGCGACTGTGCTAGTCGCCGCGCCAAAACAGACAGGCGCGGGCGCCGGCCAACCCCGCGCCCCCGCGCCCCGAGAGGGGCAAGCGACAGCGCGGAACAATGGTCGCGCGCGGCGCTCGTGACGCCAACAGAAAACATTACCTGATGCTAATCAGCGACGTGGTTCCCTATAAGACAAACGTATTATATACTAGGTGACTGAATCTGAGACTGCAAAAACCAGGTGTTATAAAAATGACAATTACCAGCCAGTATTTATGTTTCCGCGATTCCAGGATTGACCCTATAGTGAAAGTTGTTCATCACAACGATTTATGTATAATACCTCCATTCGGGTTAGTTCTACGTTCCACCGTTCCGTGTAGCCCTGTAGAACTCATTTTCCTAGAAGAAGTTCTGCTGGTGTCATGATGAAACCCATATTGCCCACTTTCTTGACTAATGCACAAACGCCCTAAGCTCAACGTAAAAATGCAATTTTAAAGTGTCACAACTCTGTGTTATATAGCCAGGGCCGTTTGCAGGTAACATTTTGGTCAATTTCGCGTGACGACAGTCGACGTCTAGGAATATTGTGCTTTTAAATCTTAAAGGAGTTAACTTTTTGACTGATTAGTTATTCCGTGGTTTTAATCCAATTTGAAAAGTAAACTTTGTATAAGCTGCCAGACGTGGTGTAGTAGCCTAAACAGGATACCGCTCGACTTAGTGAACGATTACTGAGGTCACGAGTACAAACCCAGGCCCTTACTAACGAGTTCTTTGTAGTTTATGTACAGATTTTCATACAAATGGGCTTTTGGGGAAGAAAAAACGTGAGGAAACATGGATACGTCCGGAGAATAAATTCAATGGCGTATGTGAATCCATGAAAGCCCTTCGAGGTTAGTCCTAGGCCTATGCAGTGTCTGTAGCAGTCCACTATTAAAAAAGCCTAATTTTGCTATGTCTTGGCAACATTATTATACTTTTGTTTTTACTATTTTGAGTCATCAACATGCCTCTTTTAAGATAGGTTTGCCATCTTCACCTCATTTGAATCAATACCATGCGTAGTGTAAGTGTTTGATATTTTATATGCGTAGCCAAAGCTATGACGGAAATCAACCCCTGCTAAAAACATTCTTAATACACACCTGTAGAATGGTATTATAACATTTTGCAATTTTCACGAGACACTGACGAAAAACAGTGGTTATTACGTGTATTAAAATGGAGTTTTTAGAAGAATTTTAAATTAGCTGGGAGTTATAAAGTGCATTCCAACTATGCTTTAAAAAAACAGCAAATTTTCATGAAAAAATACACTTCCAGCTTAAATTAAACTTATTGCGGGAATAGTTACTCAGAATTTTATATTTGATATTATGATAATATACTTAATATCTATCTTAAATATTTTATTAATATTAAAACGATTTGTCTATTTTCTATAACTAACAACGAAATATAAAATAAAAGCAGTTAAGCTACCTAATTAAAACTAAACTAAAATAAAAAATACGATATAAGAGATCGTTTAAAGTATCGATAGGTAGCAAATAACCTATAGATAGTTTAAACGGTCTGTAATGTCTATCTTATAATAATAAATTAAGATTCAATGTAAAAAAAAGAAAAGGATTTTTAGCAGTGTGAAAAATGTCCACCGATATTTTTCATTTAATAATAACAAAATTGAAATTTATCGTTGTATTCGTATCAAAACTCTACTGTGGTAAAACACTGCCTCGAGAAAACGTCTGAATTTTTTTTGCATCTCATATTCCAGATGAGTAAAATAAAAACATGTCTAGTTCAGTCGAGTTCATTAGAGATGGATTAAAACTTATTTAAATATAATAATATTGAAGATAGATATCTGCAGCTTGGTAGTTAATGTAAATTTATGGCGTGCATTATAGTAACAAACTTGTTAGATAGTTCGTGAAGTACCACCTGCAGGCCAGATCTTAAGTATCCGTGGCAATGTTTACACCGTACTTACTTTATTTAAATTATTTATTAATAAGCTTGTGTCTAATACAGCTATCTTGCCCAATGATAAGCGATGATGCGGTCTACGGTGGAAACCTATTAAACTCGCGACTTGAGAACAGAATAAAACGTATGGGGTGTAGATTTTTTATTAGTTTGTAGATAAAAATAAAACTAATGATCAAAAAAGATGTTGGTAAAAACAACAGCACGAAATTTTCGAGTAGAATCTTTTTCACAGGAACGAAAATGTAATAAATAATTTATTCAAATATTTATTATAACCAGTCTTTTCTTTTCCATTGCTGGGCCTTGCCTCTCTATCCTCATTTCATTCTTCTCGGTGTAATGTTTTTTTTTTCCAAATAAATTACAAAAAAACATAACCTTCGTGATGATATTAATAAAAACTTCAATTGTATATTCTTCTATTCTTAAAAGCCTTGGAGGATTAAACACCTCGAAAAATGTTATAATCGCCTAACTATGAGCATTGGACTTCTCTTGAATAAGAGTGCACACAATTTCAACGCAATTCTTGTGTAAGAAAATCGCAAGATCTTGCTTTTTTACAATGCCATTGACCCAACGAGATCTAAAACCCGACGACACAGCGAGTCGCTCAACACTGGCAAGGCAATCACGAAACTGAAATAGAGTTAGGTTATGTTACCAGGTTAAGCCCACTTCAGTCCACGGCTGAATATCGGCTTCAACTGGTACTCGTTGCACTGCACAGTTCGATTTTTGGCATTTTTTTTTTCAGTGAACACTAACGAACTAACACTTGGTATGGCCACTCGGTCTATAACAATTTACATACCCAAGTCGCGAGTGAATCGATTTCTTCTAGGCAAGCGTGCACCATCGTAGACTGCAAAACATCAGGCGAGATGGTAGTCATACGCCAGCCTATAATCCATAAAAAATACTTATTAATGGTCTACATAAGTTTATTGCAAGCATCCTATAATATTTTTGTTTTATTTATACGGGAATACTCACGTTTAATTAAATCGGATACTCCGACTGCTAAGCAGGACGCAGATGCACACGCGTCGGGCTCTGTTTTCATATTTTGAAAAAGGTCACCGGATGTGATCGAAAATATAGTCAAAGTATCCGATTTAATTAAACGTGAGTATTCCCGTATAAATAAAACAAAAACGTGTCAAAACCACGTCAGTTTTATTTTTTATAATTGTTTATTAACACCACGGACTGCGGATCCGTGCCTTTTGTCAACTTTTACATCATTTTATTAACTTAATTTTACACTTAATAACTTAAAAGCTAAAGGTTTTACAAAATGAATATACCAAAAGAACCTAACTAAGTATTACTAATTATTGCTAGAATTGCGTGTATACTCCGAGCAGTCCAGCTCCCACATATGTTTATTACCCATAATAATTATGCTTATTAGGTTAATTTCATTATAATTTTTAATTTGAACTGGCATTAGCTCGAATAATATGAATAAATAGGATAATTGGTCTTATTACTGAAACAACCACAATTCGATACAACTAATACGCAAACAGCTACAATGGATGCCAAAATGATCTTATCCAAACTCCAAAACAAGCCTCGGTCCGAACCTATAAAGTTTTATTAGCATTCCAAACAAAGCTTAAACAAGCAATACTGCTTAATTATAGCTCCTCGATAGTCAGATTGGTGTAAAATAAAAACATTTCTTCCTTTCCTTTCAAAGCCTTTGACAGCCTGATAGCTCAGTTGGTAGCATGTCTGCCTTCAGAGCTGCAGGGCGTGGGTTCGATCCCCACCCAGGACAAAATTGTTTGTGACGTACATCGATGTTTGTTCTGTGTCTGGGTGTAGTATGTATCATAAGTATGTATTTACGAAAAAAATAATGTATATAAGTATTCTATCAGCTATCTGGTTTCCATAATACAAGCTTTGCTTAGTATGGGGCTAGATGGCGCTGTGTGTAATAAATGTCCGCCCAATATTTATTTTTAAAGCCGACTACCAGAAAAGAAGGTAATTCAGTTTGTAAGATAAAAGCACTGACTGTAGCGTGAAAAGGCCTCTAGAAAAATTTGTTATGCAGTTAATAAGAACACAAACATTATTATTTTCAACCGACTTCAAAAAAAGGGTCTTAATTCGACAGTATGGTTTTTTTTCCGAACTTCAACCGACTTCAACTTCGAATACCTGGAAGACATCTTCATATTTTCTAGTAATTTTAATTTAAAAACCAAACTATTTAACCAATTTCAATAAAACTTATATGGAACTACCTCTAAAGTATTACCTACCAAACAAAAAAATAATCATCAAAATCAGTTCATAATTGGCGGAGTAATCGCGTAACATACATACAAAAAAATATATAGTCGAATTGAGAACCTCTATTTTTGAAGTCGGTTGAAAACGATATGTTTCGTTATTGAATACGAACTATCAGCTACTTTCTAACAGTTTTGTATATGTTTACGTGGGAACAAGGTTTTGTTTTTATTGGGGGAGGCCTTCGTCAAGCAGTGGAAGTTTTATGGCTGACGACGGAACAAGGCTTTAATTAATTGGTTTAAATATCAGTGCCAATTTTGTACAGTTGTCATGGCCATAATCAGCTATTCCAATTTTAAATCTTTGTGCAGCTTTATTCGTAAACGTAGTCTGCTAATTACTCCGCTCGGATCGGTGTTAATGCGGCCACGGCGGCGCTCTTGCACTAAAACTTTGTCAATAAATTCATTGTTCCTATGTTTGGCTCGGGCTATGGCACTGCGTTCGATACGATCGATTCTGTGTAATGGGCGCCCGGTTGTTTGCAGCTGTGTTAATTGTTGAATATTGCAAGCTTATGAATAAAAGGTTACGTAGCATAATATAGTAAATAGCTATATTATTTACAAGTTAAGAAGTAGCTTAGTGGTCACAGTCAGGAGTCAAACCTAGGGAATATGCGTTTTTTTATTGTCTCACAAAAAAGCTGACTCGAAACGAAACAAATTACAGAAAAAAATATATGTGCACAAATAACGGAGTTATAAACATTTTAGTTTCATTTTAGACAGGGAATGCATTATAGTGGCTACAATAACGTCAAACAGGATTCCAAACAAATTCTATAATAGTACGTGTTTTACTAGGAAGGGACAGATGACTCCCTCCCAAATACGCTTATATTTCAGAAACTTTACTAGCCTATTTCATTTTCTTTTCAACCGACTTCATAATAGGAGGCTCTCAATTCGACTGTTATGATATGCCCTGATATAGCCTGATATTATTTTTCTGTATGTATGTTACGCGATTACTCCGCCAATTATGAACTGCTTTTGATGATTTTTGTTTGGTAGGCAATACTTCAGAGGTGGCCCCATATAAATTTTATCGAAATCGGTTCAGTAGTTTGGTTTTTAAATCAAAATTACTAGAAAATATGAAGATGTCATCCAGGTATTCGAAGTTGAAATCGGCTGTATTTCTCTCGTCGTCTTGTCGGCTCTACATTTAAAAAGCGTATTATTATATGTAAATGTATGTGTATTTTAATTGGCCTTCTATTCTTAATAACTCTATTTAACTGTGTACATAGCTGTAAGTTTTCTTGTGAAAATAAATTAAAATAAAATATACATCAGATTTAGTTAAACTCTCCACTTATTTTTTATTTTTTATTGAAACACATGCATATTTCCTATTAAGATGGTTATAATACTAAAACCTAATGTTAGACACAGAATAAACACCTACGTTTGTAACATAGTTTTTTATCTTGGGGGGAATCGGACCCAATCGAACCCACGCTCTAAAGGCCTCACACAGACATTTTACTGATTTAGCTATGAGGCAGTCATGAACATAATTATATTTTCCACCGAGCTTGTTATTTTTAAAACGTATCTTATACCAGTTAAGGTAGCTCACTGCTACCTTACCCGATTATTTCATAGTATAATACAATGAGTAGTTCCCTCCGACCGTGTACCTCTACATTTACAATAGTAAATAATCTTGGCAAAGATAACACGACCTGAGGGTCACAGACCTAAACACACAAACCTTGGGGTCGAAGCTTTGCATGAAGATATCTACTAGGATCGCAGGCAGATTGGAAGCTAATTTCATACAAACCAAGTGTAATTTTAAGGGTTGCTTGATAGTGGATGACGTGAGTTTTAGTAAGATATTATAATTAGTTTATTCTAAGCTATAGACTGAAAATGTTGCACACTTTGTCTAATTAACGCAATTAACATCTCCACGCTCCTGCTCTTTGCTTGTATTATTGCATCTTAGCTTAAGCATCAAGCGTGTTGGCTGTAACACACTAGCCTATTAATACATTATTATAAAAATATAAGGCTGGTATTATATGGCTGGCTGGGGCTGCTCTGGTGCGCAGAGTCCGGGCCAGCCCTAACAGCATCCTGGAAGCATTCTCAAATCGCTTTGACTGTCAGTACATGCACCATTGTCACATGATTCATGTACTGGCTAATGACTTTATTTTCTGAATTAGTAATTGTAATATTGAATTATTTTATGAATTTTGTTTGTTGAATTGAATTAGGTATAGCTTTATTTGGCATAATGTTTTAAAAGGAGTAGGTATAATAATAATAATAATAGTTTTGACATAATATTGTAATTTATAAATGTTTTAATTGTAATAGGAATTTAAAATTTTATATGACTTGAAAAATTAGTCGAAATAAAAGGATTTGAATTTTAATTATAATAATTATTATTTTGATAAGTTTCGTTTTGTCTATTTTCTTTGCAATGGAGTGACGAGACTAGCAAGATGACCTTCGCCTGGTGGTCACGCATGCCCATAACAGTAGCAGTGCCAGAATTGTAAACTTGCGAACAAAATCCTGCGCCGTAGTGTACTGCGCTGGTCACTCTGAGATATTGGATGTCAAATCCCTTTATACCCAGTAGTTTCTCTGATAAGTTTGTTCTTTCAAATCGAAACACAGCTATGTTTACACACTACTGCTTGCCGGTTGAATAACTGGCAAAGGTGTGTACTTACCCACAATCTGGACCTTATTGATAAACGCGGCGTAGCCTGGGAATAGTAAATCCGTTTTTATCTTTGTCCAACGATATATATTTTTAATGGTTGATAGGCTAGGTTAGCTTAACGTTATGGCAGCTTCACTACAACTCTGTTGATGTTAAGTAACCTTTAATACCACACCTATAGGTAGGTACTGTTATGGGTTTGCGAAACAAACGAGTAGACAAAAAGCTAATCCTCGTTTATTTATAAGTCTCTCTGTATTTAAGTTATATTTATTGCAGAATCAAACGATAGATTTCCTTGGGTTGCTCGTCTTTTGATCAACGTCAAACAGGCTTGGAAGTCTTATTTCTAAACGCGGATTAGGCTCAGAAATGTTAATCCTTCTTTTAGCAAACTACGAGTAATACAATATTCGAAAGAAAGAAATAGATTTCGATACTACAAAGAGCTAACTCCTCCAAGGAGACTGGTTGTCTAATAGGTATAGTAGGTAAATACTGTAGGTATAATAGGTATACAATACTGTAGGCACAAAATCATAATAAAAGCATGCCGTGTTCTAGTACATCCTATAAACTGCACCATATTCCATACTTAGGAAAACAATTTTCTAAAAATTCCTTCAGTAAAAGCAATCTTTTCTAAAGGCTTACCTAATTTTGTAGCGGTCATGGCTCGCTGGGTGCGACGGAAAGGCCAATCAATGTACCTGAAGAGAACTAGCTGCCAGCGTTTTCTGGATTAAGTTTTTTATGTGACCTTTTCCAGATAAGCTTAATATTGTTTATGAAATGATTCCATACTCTGGGTATTTCTATGTTTTAATGCACAAAGACAAAATCTGATGTGTTTCATTTTTCCGCATTAAAAACATAATAAATGCGGGACAGTCAATCAATATGATTACAAAACATTTTATAGCAACCATTACCAATGAGGCCACTAATGCTTGGACTGGTTTGTGGAAGACTTTGGTGTTATAACCAGCCAGCTTGTTTTTAATGCTATGAAGTGACGAGGCGAGCGAGACTTTCACGTTGTAAGCATCACCGTAACAGTAGCAGGGCCAGGTTTGTGGACTTGCGAACAAAGTCCCGCGCCGCACAGCACTGCACTTGTCTCTGACATATTAGATGTAAACAAAAAATATTTTACATAAGTATGTTCCAATTTACTCTCTTTTTATTTTTATTTTTTCTTTAGCAAACTTAAGCTTTTTAACTTAGTAAATTTCTTATTATTGTAATTTTTTTGGCTGTTGTATATTTATTGTTTAGACTGTTTATTTATGTGCGAGTCCGTCTTTATAACAGTGTTACTTGTCTATTCTTCCTGTTATCTGTGATTTTTTTTAACTGGCTTTCTATTCTTATTTATCCTTTACAAATATGTACCTAGCTGTAAATTTTGCAATTGCAATTTTATTCCAGTTTATCTAAGATACAAAATTCTGGAATGTGCTGCCAGATTTAGTGTTTCTTGATAGTTAAGATTTGGGGTCTTAAGTCCCGAGTGAGTCGTTTTCTCTGGAAAGCGTTCTCCTATACAGCCTGCATTTTTGCTGAACAACCGGTGCAATGGCTAAGTATCAAAGGCAAGAAAAAAAATTGCTAAATCAATTAATCAAATAATGTCTAAATCTGTGGGAGTATTTACCAGGATCTTTTCGCATACTCGAGAATCCAACCTGTCGATAACTTTGAATTATTTCCAAGTTCTGTTCCAGATAAAGTAGCGGATAAAACGGACCAATTCTCATGCTGGTATAATTTGCATCGCCCACGTAAAAATTATGATTTATATCTACATTTAAAAAAACCTTGTGTTTTTTAACTATTTTTTACTGTAGAGGACAAGTTCACTTTCGTACATTCTACAGTATTTATAAGTGATAAGTCACCAAGGACGTAAAGTGAAAAGTACAATTTCGACAAAAATTGAGTTTTATTGAGCTGCACGGTTTACTGGCCTCAGGCTAATACGCTTCAACGGCCAACCGCGGTCAATTTTCGACGAAAACAACCATTTTACGGTTTCCTAGTTCACTATTTTATCGAACGAAACTAAAGTTTTTTATGGGAAAATATCAGAAAGACTAGAACCCGTTTGGTGACAAACACCTATTTCGTGATTAATCTTGTAAACTATAACAAAATAGTGTATCAAATACCACATAATTTTTCATGGTAAACCATTATAATAGTTATTGTAAAAATAACTCAATCACTCACCTTGTTCACGATCTTGTTGAAATTATTCACAAAAAAAAGTAAAAAAGCACATACTTAAAAATAACAAATCAGCTACTAATTAATAATTTTTGACAATTTCACTATGTATTTAATGTAGTTTGTTGTAGTTTATAACGGCTTAAGCACACAGAAAAAAACTGTGGTGATGAACATAGTATTTTTTTTAAATATTATATTTTTAAACTGGCATGGTAGACTTCCGCTATAACAGAAAAACAATTATTTGAAACAATAATTGAGTATTAGCCATACTGTTGTATGACATTCAATCAAGAGGTTTAAAAACTGTCCCTTTACATACAAAGTACAATTGTGAAACTAACAGGCATAACGTCCAGCTTTGACCTATGAAAAATTGCGTTAAAGCTTACCTACGTGAAAAAAACCATTGTAAACAATTTCCCAGCGGTTTTCAAAACTGGCGTCACTTTTCACATGCAATTGATATATTGTTTACGTTTTCGTCGAGCCTTTGTTATTATAGCGTGTGGTTTAGTTTTTCCATCTACTGTTGGCTTTGATTATAGAGAGAGAAAGCTAGATCCTCCAAGACTTCTGGTCATAGAAGGTAGGTAACTAACTAATATGCGTTTACGTACCTACGTAACTAATTATGCGTTTGTAGAAGAAGTTGTATTATTTCAAATATTCACAACTCACAACTCATAAGTCGCGGGCAACCGGTGGATGCAAATGGCAGGTTGTCATACAGTGTGGCGGTCTAAGGGGGAGGCCTTCGTTCAGCAGTGGACGTCTCCAGGCTGATGATGATGATGACAACCCATAATGATACATCAGTTCATGTCATTATTAGGTTGCAAGTTGAGTTAAAGTTTCAAGCTAAATAAAACTGGTTTCTGTGATACCCAAGCCGCCTGCCAAGCGTGGGGATTATGGCAACACCCCTCTATTAGGGGGACGCCATCGTCCAGTAGTGGGCGTTTTATGGCTGATGACGCAATCTGGTTTGTATATTTGTAATCACTAAATTTTTAGTTTTAATTTAAAGAAATTATGAAAATTTCTTCTTTATTAAACTGCTATCGGCCATGATGTGTATAATTATGTTTAAAAATATAAGATTTAACTTAGTTTAGTTCGTAGCTGTTATAATTACTAAATTTTGTTTCTTTTAAGACCGTATTGTTTTGTGTACCTTAATGATTAAATAAATTTCAATAAACCTAACTTTTTCAAACGACTTCAAAAAAGGAGGTTCTTAATTTGACTGTACTTATGTTTTTTTTTTGTATGTTTGTTACGCGATTACTCACGATTATGAATTAATGAATTGATTTTGATAGTTTTTTTTTTTTAGGTGGCCATATTTCAGAAGTGGACCCATATACATTTTCTTGAAATCAGTTCAGTAGTTTGACCAAAATAGCAGGGAAAAAGATGTCATCTAGATAATCGAAATTGAAATTGGTTGTTTTTTTAAACATTTGTTATTATTTATAAATAAAGAGTAGCAAACAAGCTGAAAATGTCAACTGTTGAACGAAGGCCTCCCTTTTAAGAGAGGGTTGCCATAATTCCCACGCTTGGCAGACGGCTTGGGAATCGCAGAATACTTAACACCGTTAACCTAGAGGATGCTGCTGTCCATCTTCCGGTAGTTCTGAATGCAGTTTTAGAACATAGGCAGGTTCTATTAATGTGTGCTAGCTTCTAAAACACAGTAAACTCACAACAAAATTCGAAAAACAATGTTGCGGATAAAACTTAAGCAAATTTTAACCGTTAAACATTTTACTTGCATTTTTATTATTTCGAAAACTTGGCTAAGAAATGTTCAGTAAGGAAAACATTTTATTTCCAAACCAGCACAGTGACACAAACATTGTATGCTTGGTCTTTACTGCACAAGGGGCTAGGTCGGCTATTATAGCTTGAAGCAAACTACAACCGCGGTAAGTACACAAAAGATACACTACAATCTTGAAAAAGAAAATTTATAAAAGGATCATAAAAATGGGGTAACCATAAATACTGTCAATAACAAGAATTATCCTTGATTGACTCCTGTAATGATTACAAGTCAAGAGGTTCTATAGGCTCTATACGTATAGCTTGGTAATAAATGGTTGTTTTATTTATACGGGAATACTCACGTTTAATAAAATCGGATACTCCGACTATAGTTTCGATCACATCCGGTGACCTTCCTTCCTTTCTTCTTCTTTCGGCTTTCCTTCCTTCCGTCGGAGTATCCGATTTTATTAAACGTGAGTATTCCCGCATAAATAAAACAAAAATGTGTCAAAACCACGTGAGTTTTGGTAATTAATGGTCATCGTCACCAGGCAGAAGACGTTCACTGCTAGATAAAGGCCTTCATGGATATTGCCATAATCCCCACACTTTGGCAGGCGGCTTGAGGATAACAGAATTCTCACCATAATTGTTAACAAAGAAGACGCTGCCGTTTTCCATAATTCGTCTCGGGCTTACATTCGTCTACTCGTTTGTGAAAACAAACTTACCGCATTAGTATTATAAATAACTATTACTTAGAGAACTGATGTGGTTATAACATATTCGTTTTTTTGAGTCGTCGTCAGCCATAAAACGTGCACTGCTGGACGAACGCGGGAGGCCTTCTTTATAGAGGGGCGTTTCCATAATCTCCACGCTTGAAGGCGGCTTGGGGATCGCAGAAAGGTCACCACCGTTAACCAAGATGACGCTGCTGCCCGTCCTCCGGTGGATCTGGTTGCAGTTTAAGGACATACCCAGGTACCCGTTTTTTTGAGTAATCTCTAGAAATAATAATAACTAATAAAATAAGAAAAATTGTAGTTAAGGTTGTCAGGTAACAAGCTAGGTAATTTCGTGGATGACTTGGATGTGCATGTATTCCCAGTACTTCAGCTCGCGCCTCGAAATCCATGGTCACAACTGTATACGTGTCGTATACAAGAAGTATACCTATGCCGTTTCTAAATTGCGACAGATATAACTGCTCACGTCGCTGTAGTGTCGTGGTTGGTGCAACTTTTTAGAAGCATTGCTGTCTAAAGTTGTGTCTATTCTTCACAAACTTTATTGGGAGTGTTAACTGGTTTACACAACTTTCTTTTTAGGATTTCACACATTTGCGTTTCTGTGAATTTTTCTACTATTTTTAAGGCGCCTTAAAAGCTTAAGCCAAAGTCTACCCAAGAGTATTACCTAGTTGAATTCCATACTATTCCAGTTGAGGTGTCTTGTTGGTGTGTCTTCAACCACATCTTCACTAAGCATCAGGAAAGCTGTCAGCCAGTCAGGCAGGCTAGCCTGTGTGAAGCAATTTTTTTTTTTAAGACTTGGTTGCGCCTGCCTTCATGATGATAAAACCGCCCAAGTTGCACTCACCTTTATGCTTAGACTTTTTTTACAATGAATTGCCGAGACATGCGTCACCTGTAAGCGTCACGCCTGCACATAACAGTAGCATTGCTACAATTTTGAACTTGCGAACAAACTCCTGCGCCGCTCTGAACTGCGCTCGTCACCTAGAGATAGTAAATGACGAATCTATTCAGTCCCAGTATTTTTTTTGCTAACATTGACCTTTAAACCGAAACACAGTAATGCTTGTACACTACTGTTAGACGGTTGAATATATTGAATAACTGCCTAAGGTGTGGCACATCCCCAGGCAAACTGCAATTAGAGTGATTCCACTACACAGGTCACTACAGTATGTCTCTTACTGTAAAAATTATACGTTTCTGCATTGCCGTAACCAATTTATCACGATTTTCAAAATGAAAAAAATGCTACTCCATTCTGAAGCCATAAAAGCTTGTAGAAAACGAACACAGACCTAAAAATAAAAACTGAATTCGTGCTATCCATTGCGATATTTATTAGAAAAGATACCATCGCAATATAGATGCAGTTCCCATTGACCATACGAGTATGCATTAAGCGTCGTAAATATGAATTTATGGCTACCAGTAACGTAAATACATTGCTACAAATTTATATGCAGACTCGGCGAAATGATGGAACTAAAATTTTCTTTCAGCTTTGTTCAGTAGATCCGATCGTGGCTTGTTTGTTGAACTGTGTAGATAAGTCTGTTTCTAAGTCTGTCTGTGTAAGTTTCGTACATATTTGAGTGTTCGTTTCACGTCGATATGAATTAGAAATAGGTTGTTACTATCAACGTAGGCTCTGCTATGATATGTTGGTCCAGTCCAGGTTAGCTATGAAATTTTCAGCACAATCTTGGGTTATATTTTTGGGAGTGAGCAACAGGTATGTACCTAGTTAAGTAATTGTATTTAAGACTAGCTGCTGCCCGCGGCTTCGCCCGCGTGGGCTGTAAGGTATATCGTACCTACCTATAACAGGTAGGTACGATATTAGAATTTGGTCTATAACCACACCGTGGCTTTAAACTGATTAGGTTACCACCTGAGCCCCGGTAGCTAATTTGTAGACCGCTCGACGTCGACTCAAAACCGTAAAGTCGTGAGTTCAAATTCTGAGATGACCATACCAATGAGTTCTTTGGAGATTATTCTGAGATGTCCATACCAATGAGTTCTTTGGAGATTATGTAGGTATGAATTCTCATACTCATACTGGCATTTTGGTGATGGACACATCGTGAGTCCCTGCATACTTCCGGAGAAGAAATTTAATGCCGTACCTACGTAATTGCACCAACCCGCCATTGAGCCAGCGCAGCTCAATTGCCCTTCTAGGGTAGACCTAAGTCAGCAGTGGAATGGAAAAGGCTGATTATGCTTACGCTATGCTATAACCACACCGAGATTGATGCTTCAAAGTATTATCGTTTTAAGAATTTAAAAAAAATACATAATATAACCTGTTTAAAGTTTCATCGTCATCATCGTCAATCATTTTTCTACCCACTGCTAAGTATAGGTAGCGCGTCATCTTTTCCGGTCCTGTGCCAGTCTAGTCTACTGCTTTCCTGCCGTCTTAAGAATGTCGCCCAAACAGCGAGCTGGTGGCCTGCTCGGTAGCCACTTTCCGTTCCGCGGCCACCATCCTTTCACTGCTTTGGCCTGCCGCCCATCTTCCTTTATGACCAGTGTCCTGCTCATCTTCACTGTCTGAGTCTGTCTTGAGTCTCGCTGTCCATTTATCCACCTCTTCAGCATTTGTTCGCAGTCGAATTTCCACGTTTGGCATACGGTCTAAGAGAGTGATGCCTAACATGGCCCATTCCATTGCAATATGAGCCACTCGGATTTTAAACTGGTGGTCACATTAGTGACCACTGTGGTCACGTATCAGCACCGTATGTGATGATAGGCAAGACTCATTGATTATACACCTTGGGTTTCAGACTATGTGGGATCTTGAGCAAAGACGTCATCCAATTTTCCAAAAAAATACCCTTCCGAACGCGGATGTCGTGATTTATGATCTTAGTCTTGTTTGTCCCTTGTTCATCGTAAAACCTACTCTCAGGAATAACTCATGGAGTTCTTTAAACATACTCTAGAGGTCAGCCACGTTCTTAGCTAAGCTGGTATTCTGCAAAACGGAGACGTGTTATGCGTGTGTCATTGATATTAAAGATATCTTTGATCCCAACTCAAGAGTCTTTACGAAGTCTTCTAGCACGTTCGTGAAGAGCGTGGGCTTTAGCGGATTGGTCATAACTTTTCTTTCTTAGGTCTTTGTAAGAAGATATACCATGTAAGATGTTGGTCCTCAAACCATAACCTAACGTTATTTTTCCCCTCCCCCATTGTATCACTATTTAGGATATGACAGTGTTTTAAACTATCACGGTTGTTTACTAAAGTTCTATTATTATTAACGGGATCTTATATATTTAGGATATTAATTATCTCAAATTACTAACTTACATTACAAATGGAAACTTGTCTAAATATCACATCTTTGGCTTCAGTTGTGTGCAAAGTTATGCAGTATCGTTGACTTGCTACTCTTTTAAAGTTTTGCGTCACATAACACTTATTTATAGATAGTTTATTGATATATATAGTAACAGTAAATCCTTAGTAATAACACGATACACGTGCTCATTATTTATACTTGAATAAGTATAAAATTTAGGAATGAACAACTTAAATTCAAAATTTCACCCCCGTTTCACCCTCCTAATAAGGCTTGAAATTTAAAAAAAACGACGATCAACATTGCGTTAGCTTCCAACCCTAAGCCTAAATAATAAATATTGTGATTTTATCTTTGAAAATGAAGGACTTTCCATACACAACTTCATCACTTTTTTCACCCCTTCGGGGATGGAATTTTCAAAAACGCTGATTCACTTCCAAAATAAATTTTGAACCGTCATTCTAAACATAAAATTTAAAGATCCTAACTTCGAAATTGACGGACTTTCATATAAACTTTCATCCCCAATTTTACCCTCTTAGGGGAGAAATTTCCAAAAATCCTTTCTTTGTGGATACTTATACTTCACAAAAAATACACCCTCCAAATTTTATGTCTCTAGGACCAATGGTTTAGGCTGTGCTTTGATAGTTCAGTCAGGACTTTATATATACAGATACTGGACTACAATTTACTGAAAGATATTTTCGAGAAACACTAGAAAATGAGTTTTGATAGAAAATAGTACCTACCAGAAATTATGTTTAGCTAAATGTATTGTGTTGTATATAATACGTGTTTTCATTACCTATATTTTAAGAAAATTACTGGGTGAAGTTCATTATCAGCCAGAAGACGTCCACTGCTGGACGAAAGCCACCCCCTTAATCAGGAGGGGTTGTCATAATCCCCATGCTCGGCAGGCGGCTTGCGGCTCGCAGAATGCTCACCACCGTTAATCGAGAGGATGGTGCTGCCCGTCCTCTGGTGGTTCTGGATGCAGTTTTAGGACATACCCAGGTCCTTTAAAGTGAAGTCCGAAGTAAAGTTCTTTTAAAATGATAATTTAATATATATATTTTTTTTAAATCGAATCTTATAATCTATCAAACAATATTTTTTTCTATTGTCTAAAAACCTACTTTAGGTTTGTGTAGACAATAAATCCTCGACAATCGTATAAAAGGCATTTAAACATGTAAACAACTTACGAAATAATAATAAAAACATGATACCTACCTACGAATGCGCGCGAGCACACAAAACAGCTACACTATGTATACGTATATAGGCAGGGTACACTATAACCGGTTTTTTCTAATCCACCTATGACAGCCTACTCCAGCCATCACAGTGAGCGCGCGATTATGAACAAGGGTTCATAATCAAAAAAGTATAAAACAAATGAAACACCGCTTATTTTCAGTAAAGATTCTCATTATTTTCATAAACTTGGGAACCCTAAAAGGGGACGTGAATCGTGAAACCTACGTACTACTTTTTATTGCTATTCTATTTGTTTTATCATAAAATAAACACATGGCATACTTTTTATTACTGCAGTTACTCTATGTATATACGCGTAATAAAACAAGGTGGAAAAACCGGGCACTTCAAGCTATATTGATTATTATTGTTATTCTATACTTTGCCTTGTTTTTTTTGCGTTTAACCACTAACTTAACCTACTCCTATTATACAAAAACAAAAGGATCGTTTGCAGACGGCTTATTGTAAACGTCTCTAGACTTTCATACTTTCTGCAAAATTGACGATTGTGACGAATTAACTATAAGCTTTTACCTACCTAAGACGAATTAACAGATATATTTTGAATGACTGTGGCAAGCTACTTTCAATGTATGGAATTTAAAAAAGTGTGGCTTTTAACTTTGAACTTTGACTATCATCGGCAGTATTCCCAGCATGCTTTGCAGCATTGCAGATTGAATGGCAATGCTAATGCCTTGGTCAAATAAACGCCAGCAATTTGGCCACGCATTGCATTGATCAGACGCTCTTGAATATTTTTATATACTACTAGAGGTCGCCCACGACCGCGAATTCGGTCCGCTCCCGAAATTCACCACTTTAAATCATCTCGAGCATTTTTTTTAACCCCTTATTATGCCTTGGGAAAAAAACATACAGAAGACTTATAATTATGAATACAAGATAACAATCTAAACAGAAACTTTGATTCTTATTCTTTCTATAATCAGTATTTGTATAAAATCAGTCAATATAAATATAAAAGGCTCTGTCCTGACTGACTGACAGACAACACACAGCCCAAACCGCTGGCCAGACTTGAAATTTGGAGGGTGTCTTCGTCTCGATGCGTAGGGGTGTACTAAGAAAGGATTTTTCGAAATTCGACTCCTAAGGGAAAAGGGGGGGAAACGTTTGTATGAAAGTCCTTTGTTTTTGTAGTTTTAGTCACGAAAATTTGGATTTGGATTGTTCATTTAAAATAAAAAATGCAGTTTTCAATATACATATTTTGACAGGGACGATTTATATTTATTTGACATTATTTGTACCTGATTTTTTAATTAATTATGTATTAATTTAATCTAATTAACTAATGTAATTGGCTTTTTTTAGCCGTTTTAGTTGAGAATAATAAAATAAAAAAATAAAAAAATGGGGGGAAAGGGTGGAATGTTGTATGGAAATTTATTTGTTTTTGAAGTTAAAGCGATGAAAATTGATATCTGGGTAGTTCATTCAAGGGAGGTGGGGGTTGGTTGGGAGTTGGGGAAGTTGCGGGGGTTTGGGGGGTTAGGAGTTGGTAGAGTCGGTAGAGTCGGTAGAGTCGGTAGAGTTGGGGGGGGGCTAAAAAAATTGCTCGGTATGATTTAAAGTGGTGAATTTAGGGAGCGGACCGAATTTCTTCCGTACGCGGACGAAGTCGCGGGCGACCTCTAGTTTATAAATAAAAAAATATTTGGCTGTTTTCTACGCTAGAAATGATCAAAACACAAATAAATATTAAATTAATTATTGATTGCCAAAGAGTTTCAGTTTCTTGTTTTTGATGTACGAAAATGCTATACTTGTAAGAAATTCATTAAAACCTATTTATATAAATTAGGTAATTTCTCAGTTTATCAATGTCCATTGCTAATCTATCTTTCAAAGGCCGCTATAATTTAACCTCTCCCTAATTAATGTACTATCATTCATCTGAGACAATACAGAGTAATGCATTTTGTCCCTTACCCATATAAATCCAGCGTTACAATGGAGACAATGAGCCAGAGGAAGCTCTAGGTACATTAGATAACAGGAAACGTCTAACAATACGAAGGATCCAATTGGACATTAAAGGATGTAGTTTTCAGTTATAACCCACTGATTTCGGTGTCTCGGAGACAATGGGCCTTGCTTTTACCCCTTGAGTGACAAATGGTAGGTCGGTTACTTAATCCGGCGAGTGTTAGTGTTCAAATGAGGGTGGGACTCACGGATGAGTAACTAAGAGAGTTAATTACTGGAGATTGTTTAATGTTTTAATGTTTTCTCACAGTAGCAGTGCCAGAATTGTGAACTTGCGAACACAATCCTGCGCCGCACTGCACTGCGCTCGCCACTCTGAGATATTAGATGTTAAATCTCTTCATACCCCGTAATTTATCTGGTAACATTGCCCTTCAAGCCGGAACGCAGTAATGCTTGCACAAATGCACACTGTTGCTTAGCGGTTGAATTACTGGCAAATGTGTGGTACTTCCCCAGTTGTGCTACTTCGGACTCTGCAGTAGAGTCCTACCTCTATACAAATTGATAATGGTTTTTTATTATTTATGTATAGTATAGGGACCTGCCTGGTCAAACGTTTGGTTAAGGCCAGGTATTCCGCGTTTCAAGCACATTTTTTAATGAGATCAATCATTCGTCTAAAGCTGTATCAGGTAGGGTCACATTTAGCGGAGCAAAAATATGGCGGTTACGCAGATTCGTGCGTGTCAACTTCGATTTTTGAAGATTTTCTCCGATTACTTGAAAAGTATTGAAATTAATAACTTTTGAACCACAGAATGCTCTCCAAAATACTATTAACTTATAATACATATTTTTTTAATGTGACTATGTGCTGTAATTAGGACATAAAACTGAAAATGGTTAAAAAATAGACATTGTTTCGGTATTTTTTTTATCGAGGAAAGTATAATCAATCGTGTTTTCATCCACAAAAGTTACTAAGACGGATGTTCTTCTGTAACATTTTGTATTTTTGGGCTTTAAATATAGTAATTTGACTAAATAAATTTGATTTTGCGTAGGGAAATTTTGGAAAATACAAGCCTAAGGTGTCAGGCAACCGGAATGCTGGCGTGTATTTAAGGCAAAAACTAAGCATTGCCATCCAACGTCTAGGCAATGCCGCCGGCATTCTTGCCACTTTGTTCTCGTCGTGGGGCAAGTTTAGGCTACTATATGGCTTGTTTTATATACTTATTATATTTTAGAGTTTTTATATATGACGGACGGAGGGGGAGGGTCCTTTCGCCATCATCATCATCAGCACTCATCGTTGATCCTCTTAGCAGTGGGCGTTGTCGGTAGGTAGTGTCGGATGAGAATAAAACAAGCTCGTACAATCAATCTTCTAATTATAATATTCACAGGCACAGTACAGTAATCAGGTAGGCACAAATAAGTTGTAGGTAGGTACGTATAACAGAACGCGCGATGGTTCAGTGTCCACCGCACGCGCCGCTCGCCAATGGGAAAGTGAAGTCACCGATCGACGGCGCGCACGTCACCGACTCCGTCGAGTGCCACCAGGTGGCGCTGGCGTCCCGGATACGACTCGATTGCGACACGGTCATCCTGCTTGCACACGTCCTCGTGTGATGGTTACCCTGCGAACAAATAGTCTACGACAGAAATTTGTTCCACTCGGTCACTCCTGACCAAACTCTACATTCTAGGATCAAACTACAAAGACATCGATACTCTTAAACTGTGCTTTTAATTTAAATCAAACTTTACATTACTCACAAAACTTATAGGGGGATACAAAATTCACTATACTAACACACGTACACAGACAGAGCCACGCATCACAGTCGTTCGAACCAAATTGCTCAGTACAACTACACAGTTTTCACAAAACTTAAACTCTATAAACTCTCGCATAAACTCTACAAACTCTCTAAACTCTCGAGTAAGACATCTTGAGCCCCGGCTATCCAGCCGACTAGCAATCACATTGCTCTCACACATCCAGCGAATGCATCAGATCCCTCAAAGATCTCCCGTGTGTCACCCCCTCGTGACCACACGTAATGGTCTTTACAGACCCCGACCTCGACCAGAGCCAAACGCACACCGCGCTCCCACGGACTACTTGAGTTGCCTCAAGAGATACCGATTTCTACCGGGTTACGACTACGAATTAGCTACTGGCACGGTCGAACACAACTCACTATAGCACCTAGAGTCCCCTTACTCAAGTTTCAATCAGAAATCAAATTTGAACTTCATCGTTAACATCATCTACATCGATTTCGACTGATACGTGACCTGCTGGCATTTTCTGACGTCAAGACTCGAACCCAAAAATCTCTCATGGCAGTCTACCTTCACTACCGTTCGTCTATCAACGCTACGTTCATCATCTTTAGCTCGTCGTAGGTAAACCGTTAATAAAAAAAACCAAAGCCTAGACTTGTCATTGGCTGTTACCTACTTCAGTCACGATACGAGTAGCAGTTGAATCCGATTGAAGCGTGGTATCACTATTTTTTTTTTTTTTTTTTCAAAATATCTTTATTTTTCTGGAAACATATATCAATAGTACAATAACTAGTGTAGGTATATCCTAGTAGTACAACAACATAAACAATAGGTTGTTTTCCGAGCACATAGGCTCCTATAAAACTTACAAAGATTTATAAATATAGGTAATAAAATTGATACTGGGCACTTAGCATTAGTAATTAAGTTAAATAAATTATTTTATATTGGTACGTAAACTTTAGATGAGTATTACGTATTAAGTAAATGTTTAATTTTAATTATTTTTAAATGGCGGTAAGCCGAGAAAAGAGCAAAGCGTTGGCAGTCCGCAACTAGCAACAAGAACGCGTCATGATATGGTCACCCACACTAACACGCGCGGGCCGCCGCGCGGCGCGCGCGCCAATTCCGCCCGACATACCTACTGGTAATACGGGCGGGAAAGGCGCGCACGTCGGCGAGCCGGCCGGCCGCACGCACACGCACGGATAACTCGTCATTCATAGCACTCTAAGAACAAGTGATGGGGTAGCTTGTATCGGCCGTACGTGTCGATAAATGTAATATTATTTTTCCGAGTCTTACATATATTTTTGACTAACTTGTTTTTATTGCGAGGAATGTTATGTAAGTAAAATTTTTCGGAAAGTTTGTAAATGTAAACGTCAATTTTTGGTAGCCCTATTTCCAAATGTAATTTATGTAGATTCGTTCGATACGGGGTATTATAGGCATATTTGAGGGCTTTATTTTGTATTATTTGAAGCTTGCTTATGTTGGATTGACAAGTACTACTCCAGACGGGAGATGCATACGTGATGCAGGGCCGAACCAGGGTGTTGTATATACGTAGCTTAGTTGTACTGCTAAGACTGGAGCGTTTATTTAATAAAGGACTTAACGCATTTAACGCCTTTATACCTTTAATGCAAAGCTTTTTAGTGTTGTCAGTCCAGTTGAGTTTGGAGTCTAACATAGTTCCTAGGTATTTGACTGATCGGCTCCAAGGGATGGAATAGCCGCCTATTTTTAAGTTCTAGCTGGCAGGGAGCGTTTTCTGGTAAAAAAGATTGCCTCAGTTTTGGACGCATTAATTTTTAGTTTCCATTTGTTAAAGTAAGCTACGAGAACATCGATGGAAAGCTGGAGACGGCTTATTATCAGATCAATGTCTGAGGAGGATGTGAAAGATGCTGTGTCATCGGCAAAACAGGCAATGCTAGTTCGTGGCTGGACAGGTATGTCATTCAAGTAATGGACAAACAGGCGAGGGCCTACGATAGAACCTTGAGGAACACCTGCAGGCACTGGCATAAGGGGGGAAAATACTTCCTCAATGTGAACACGAAAGCTTCGATTGGATAGGTAAGATCTTATAATTCTCACCAATGCGATTGGAATGCCTGACGATATCAACTTGTGCAGAAGTGCTTTATGCCAGACCGTGTCGAACGCCTTCTCGGTGTCTAATAGAAACATCCCTGTGGATTGTTTGAGATTGAGATTATGCAAAACGGTTTCAGCAACTCTGGCTAACTGATGGACTGTGGAATGGCCTTGCCGAAAGCCAAATTGCTCGTTTATCAGTAGATTGTCAGTAGCGCGAATCAAACGTCTGCAGATAATCTTCTCGAAAAGTTTGCCAAGGCATGGTAAAAGACTAATGGGTCGGTAGGAAGTCGGATCACCAGTGTCCTTGCCTGGCTTGTGGATCGCAATGACTTTGGCCGTTTTCCAAGGGAGAGGAAAGTAGCTCAGTGCGAAGCAGGAATTAAAGATTTTTGTTAATAGGACGACTGATTTATGTGGTATGTTTTTAATTAAGAGGTTGGTTATATGATCAGGGCCTGGAGCTTTACGCGGCTTGAGTTCAGCAATGCATATTTTGACCTCAAGTGGTCGAACTAAGGAAATGCGTTCGTCATTAGAGTGGTTGTCTAATCCCGTTAACGAAAGTTCTATTGAAGGATCATCACTTGGCCAATCATGAGTTAGTAACATGTTGTTTAAAAAGGAGTTGGCTAAGGCATTACATTGCTCCTGCTTATTGGTGGTTAGGGACCCGTCTACTAACTTGAGTGCTGGGATGGTAGCATTATTAGGGGGATGTAATTGCTTCACAACACGCCAAAGGTCGTTTCCAGGATTATCTACCTTTATCAATTTGTTTTTCCAGACTTTATCATTGTGAAGTTTTATGGCAAGGTTTATTTGTATCTTAAGTTGGTTGACTTGTGTGGTAAATAGTCTGCGCAATGTCATGTCAATTTCTTTTGCAGCATATCTACGAAGCCGGTTTTTGAGGCTTATTAATCGTTGGATATGTCGAGGGAGCGAGCAAGAATTCCAAGGTTTGAAAGTTGAGACAGGAACACATGTATCTCTGCCCATTATTATGAGTTTTTGGAACTGCGTTATTGCCGTATCTATTTCACTTTCTGATTCGTAGACTTTAGGAGATAATGCAGTATTGCGATTTAGAGTATCCCGATATTTTACCCAGTCAGCTTTCGAATAATTAAATTTATTTAACGATTTGCGATTGACGTTACTGACAAACTTAACGAAAACAGGGAAGTGATTGGATGATAGAGCTGAGATGGCGGCTATTTCGCAGGGAGGAATAAAGTTCTTACTTAAGAGTATATCCGGGGTTGATGGGGTGAAATTTACGCAGTAGTGTACAAGGGCGAGATCTTGGGGGGCATGGATAGTATAGTCGCTATTGAGCATGTGCCCATAAAGTCTATTGCCATGTGCGTTGCTAGAACCAGACTATTATCACTATTACGACTCATCGAATTTACACAAAGAACTTTAGTTATCGAAAGCTCCGTTGCCTTTGTTTACAGAAAAACCCTGGTTTAAAATCTCGCTACCTCGTCACTTTGCAAATAGTTGTCGAGCAAAACATGCAACAAAATTTCGAGAGAGTGATCGTTAATCACTACACAATAAAATCTGTTCTGTACTGAACACTCGTGTTTGACCAATTACCAGTCATAGCGACAACATTACTAGCACGTTTACCACTAAATTTCGAAGCGAAACTTTCTTTTACCAACGAGCATTCAGCGCCAGAATCATAAGCAAAGCATATCAGTTCACCTTTGTGATGTAACACGCCCGATGGTGGTTGTACGACGCCGACATCAACGCGCCGCTCGCTGCGCGTGCCGCCGACGTCAGCCGCCTGCTGCTGCCGCCGCCACTGCCGCCGCTTCCGCCGCTTCTGCCGCCGCCGCCGCTGTCGCTTCTGCCACTGCCGCCGCCGCCGCCGCCGTCGCTCGTGCACCGGATGGCTATGTGACCCGGCTTGCCACATTTAAAGCACGCCAAGGGCTTCGCTGTCGGCTGCTGCGCTGCTTGACTTGATGATGTTTGATGTAGGTGGTGCAAGTCTGCCACTCGACTCTATGGGATTGCTTCTGCACTCGGTTTGCTTTGTCCGATGGTGATCTAGCGCTTCAAGTGTGAAAATGCGTTCAGTTCCTGCTGCAGTTTGTCTCCCTCGATATAACGTTTGTAGTGAACGCCATTCTTTGAAGTCGCGGGTCAAACTGTGAAATGTGTGCGAGTACTGTTGCTACGGCAATTTCCTCCTTGTTCACGTCTTTCCAATGATTAGTCAGCGAACTAATAAAACGACTCGCGAACGTGGGTAGTGTTTCGTTTTCACCCGATTTTTCACAATGCATTTTAATGAGGGTACCCGCCAATGTCTCCGTCGAAATAAACCGTGTCGTGAAAATTATCTTAGACTCGTGTCATGTTATTCCTTCGTAGGCAATTTGTGATAGCCACGTCGATGCTTTACCTTTTAGCGCCTTGCTGACCGCCAGAACAAGACGACTGCCGCTTGGTGGATTTTTGGCGAAACACAAATCTGCCGTCACGCACAATGATCTTGCTTCGGTATCTCTTTTTCAGGATCGAATGTAGGTACTTCTTCACGGTAGGCTGGTTTCGGTGATTGCAGCGCCTCCATCAATGCTCGCGTGTTCTTATCTTGTTGTTCAAACATGGCTCGCCACATGTCAGTCTTCTTGGTTCCGATCCAACACTGATCCCACTTCTGATGACGGACGAAGGAGGACTGTCCTTTCGCCATCATCATCATCAGCACTCATCGTTGATCCTCTTAGCAGTGGGCGTTGTCGGTAGGTAGTGTCGGATGAGAATAAAAGAAGCTCGTACAATCAATCTTCTAATTATAATCTTCACAGGCACAGTACAGTAATCAGGTAGGCACAAATAAGTTGTAGGTAGGTACGTATCACAGAACGCGCGATGGTTCAGTGTCCACCGCACGCGCCGCTCGCCAATGGGAAAGTGAAGTCACCGATCGACGGCGCGCACGTCACCGACTCCGTCGAGTGCCACCAGGCGGCGCTGGCGTCCCGGATACGACTCGATTGCGACATATATTTTAATTCGTTTCAATTTTTATTTTACGTCCGTACATTGTTTTTTTTTAAATTGACTGTAATTAAATTCTATTAAATCGTCTAAAGTAGACGAAAATTATTTGATATTTTCCACCATTCAAATTATATAATATATCTTAGTGGGTATTAGACAAGTTACATAATAAAACATACTCTCATAATATAACAACGATAATTAAATTATTTGTTTTTGATTGGCTAAGCCATTCTTTTTTTTTAAGTATTCGAAGATAGGTAGGTTTCCTACATAATAGTTGGCACATAATAAAATAAAAAAAAGTTATGGTTTCAGAAAGAAGAATAGTACAGTAACAATAACAGTACAGTCTAAATAAAATATAAGATAAACAGTCAACTCATAATAAGTACTCGCATTACTCGCATTGTTATCAGCAAACCGTTTTTTAATTTAAGTATTTAACTGTCTGGGTTTTTCGTCACAGCTCACCTGATATGAAGTGACAGTGTGGTCCAATATGCTAAAAAAGTTAAAGTGATGAAAATTCTTCGACTCTCTAATAATATACATGCTCACCAAACGCGAACACCGTATTCCTCCAACATTGGGCTCGCTAGGATACGCAAGTCCTACTTGAGCCAAAGGCCTCTGTGACCGCAGACAAGCGACTCGCCGACTACTGGATTAGCCGTTTCTATTAACTTGGAATGTTATGCATGGTTTTAGCCGGCTTTCTCAAATGAGCCGGAATTCTGGACAGTTTGTACCAATTAGATGAATGAGTTTTTAGCCTTTTCATATTTATAATTTACTCCACTAGTTTGTTAGTGGCATGATAGGTTAAAAAAGAAGGTATATTTGTAAAAACTTGACTGAAAATGTTTTTCTTTTTGTAAAAATCTTTACGAATCTCTCAGTGTCCTAGTCGACGTAGTTAGTTTTTAAATATAAAAAAACAACTCTGAAGTTTAGCTGCACTGCTTTATTTTTATTTTTGTATTATTTTTTATAGATTGCTTGTAAAAATAATATAAATCAATTTTACTTCAAAATCAGAGGAATTTATTATTTTAACGCTGAATGTAAAATTAAATGTCTACAGGAATCTAAATTACATCATCTAACACATTTCCAACGTATTTTTTAGTTTAGTTATTTTGACACAAATTATCAATGCTATTGTTTGTCAACGGTCTTAATCCGGCCACTTTTATACCGGCAGTTTTACCCCAAAAATTTGCCGGAAGCTCTCATCTCTACTAACTTAGTCTAATTAACAGTACTGGATGTATAAAGTTATTATGAGGATAACTTCCCGTATTATATTCAACAAAGGATTGAGTGGGTGTCTTTATGCAAAATGCCGGGGTTCGGACGGTCGCAAAACAGAAACACCACGTAAAATAATTTTACGACGTAAATTAACTTGCTGTGTTATTAAACGCTTCTATAATTAGTTTTTAGTAGAGACACAGAGTAAATAAATAATAGTTGTGCAAATAATTCTTACATTATGTTATTGTAGGGTAGGACTCTATTGCATAGTCCGCTTGGGAAAGCAGGAAAGTACCACACCCTTGTCAGTTATTCAATCGCCAAGCAGTAGTGTGCAAGCATATGTTATCAGAGAAGTTACCTATCAGTGCAGTGCGGCGCGGAATTTTGTTCACAAGTACACAATTCTGGTTGAAACTTACTGCTACTGATATGGGAAAACGTGACACATATCACCAGGCGAACGTCTTGCTCGTTGACGAGACGTTCCACTTACCACGTTACATAAAAATAAATAAATAAATTACAAATTTTTGTTTCATTGAAATATTTGAATCTTTTCCGATCCTATGGTTGTGCTTTGCGTGTCGTGTCCTATTCCAAACAGCATACTCATGTTGTGATAGTCAAATTTTCATTTTCAATGTTCCTATTGTTGAATATGTCGCAATCGAGTCGTATCCGAAACGCCAGCGCCACCTGGTGGCACTCGATGGAGTCGGTGACGTGCGCGCCGTCGATCGGTGACTTCACTTTCCCATTGACGAGCGGCGCGTGCGGTGGACTGAACCATCGCGCGTTCTGTGATACGTACCTACCTATCTGTGCCTACCTGATTACTGTACTGTTAACTTCTGTGAAGATTATAATTTGATTGATTGTACGAGCTTGTTTTTTTCATCCGACACTACCCACCGACGACGCCCACTGCTAAGAGGATCAACGATGAGTGCTGATGATGATGGCGAAAGGACCCTCCTCCGTCAAATATAATCACTTTACGGATCACAGGATACCTGTCCTATCACTTGATGTTAGTTGAATAACAGTGAATCGACTCCTTGGAAGATCTAGTATATAATCAAGGATCGATTCACTATAATTTCTGTTAGATTGCTTGAGCTTAGGAACTCCATCAGTAGCAGCACGGCGCCGTGCTGGTCACTGCTCGCCTCTCTTTCGTTATTTGACTAATCCTCAATAACCTTTTACCATAGATTCGAATCACCTAGTATGATATTTTTTATACAAATTAATACCTCATATCTGGTCATGTGAACCTGTTACTACGTTGTTCTAATAACACACACATCAATTCATCTACTCTTTATAACTATCTATTTTGGCAATTTTTGTATTTCAGCGTAAAATTTGGAACAAAGGTTAGTACTCACTATACATCACTTAAACATACGAAAGCCTAATTCCGGTCACAAGTTCAACACTCAACTTTATAAGAAAGATTCACAAAACACTATTAAGGCTGTATCCACACCACGAACACCTAAAGTTCTTGATGCATCGTCGTAAAAGTAAAAGAAAAGTTTCAAGCGCGCGCTCAAAAGAGAAGCGAGAAAACAACTTTACTTCCTATTTCGAGAACAAATGGCGTCGTTCCACTGTTTTCAAGAGAAACATTGAGCTATAGCCGACAGTGTGTAACAGACTTTATTACGGACGCCGAGTTACTGGATTAAAAAGAGCTTGTTATCAAACAAGTTACGTCAAAGAGATTGAACGTAGTTTTACCCGACTCTTAGAAGAAGGATAACATTAAATACTAATAGATAAGCAAATCCAACGCAATAAGTAAGGATGTTCGTATAGGCTGAGAGTGCTAGTGCTGTGAGGCTAGTGTCAGAGTTAATTTGCCGCCCGAAGGCCTCTGACATGGTTGACGGTTGTTGTTATATAAACTAGAACATACAACCGGAACCAACAATTTAACGTGTTATTCGACCCACGGTAGCGCCGTTGCTTAACATCGGTGTTCGTTTAGAATCACCAATAGCAAATCACGTTATTAGATAAGCAAATTGGACCTGAGCATGTCCTAAAACTGCAACCAGAACCACCGGAGGACGGGCAGCAGCGTCCTCTCCGTTAACGGTGATGAACATTCTGCGATCCCCAAGCCGCCTGCCAAGCGTGGAGATTATGGCAACACCTCCCTATTGAGGGGGAGGCCTTCGTCCAGCAGTGGACGTTTTCTGGCTGATGGGAAGCAAATCCAATACCTATTTTCGTAATGTAGATAAATAGTAAGTTTTGTTTCAATTTTTTAGTTAACAATAATACTTGCCCCGTAAATAAATAATTTAAAATAAGGTCCTGCGCAAATACCTTTAATGGGACAACCCACTGAATGATGCCAATACTTATGATCAGCTATCTCTATACAGCTATATATATCCCTATTAAGGAGGTCTTCGTCCAGCATTGGACGTCTTCTGGCTGTCGATGATGATGATGTCCACTGTTAATCCACTGTTGGACATAGGCCTAACCTCTATGGGAGTTACGCTATATCCACCACACTGAGCCCTGATCTAATTGCAGGTTGGTACATTTGGATACGCCATTAAATGTCTTCTCCGGACATTATTAAGGTTTTCTCGCGATCTTATTTGCCCAAAATCCAGTGGGATAACAAATCCATACATAGACTTGAAAAAAAAAAGGTCATCGGTATGGGCCCGAAATTCGAAAACCACGACCTCACCTCAGTGGACCTGGGTATGTTCTAAAACTGCATCTAGAACCACCGGAGAACGGGCAGCAGCGTTCTCACGCTCCCCTCTTGAACGGTGAGCATTTTGTGATCCCCAAGCCGCCTGCCAAGCGTGGAGATTTTGGCAATTAACTCTCCTTCGTTCGCCTTCGTTTAGCAGTGGACGTCTTCTTGCTGATGACGATGATGATGACCTCACGATTCCAAGTCTAGCGGTCTCATAGGCTTCCACGTCTTTTTCTGTGAAAGATGCTAGTTCATCATAAATTCTGCCTTGCCAACCCAAAATTTAATAATAACAAAATCTTAAACATAAATAGGATCGAAAACCAACTAAAGAATATAAAAGCATCACATTAAAACTGAGTGATGGACGATCGCAAGTTCCACGAGCTAACTTCTTAAGTTTACTTACTTACAGTCAAGAGCCAACAACAAGGGACGGCACTTGCTCATGAATCTCAACGTTTCGAGCTAACATTTTTACTGAGAGGAAACAGTTGTTGCTTTTTATAAGCTTGCTTACCTATTTTTGGACTAGTTAAAATGTTCCAACTGTTATATATTGTATTTCTAGTGTATTTTAGCTCTACTATTGTGTCGAGTATTAATAGGAAAATGGGGTAAATCATCTGTTTCCTGGAATTATTAACGTGATATAAATATGTAATAAAAACTAAATTAACCTGAAACAAATAACCAATTAAATCTGATGGAAATAATTTAATCAGAAATAAATAATTAATCAATAATAATAAAAAATAGAAGAAGCAAAGATATCGAAGAGCCTCGACCTCAAGAGCTCGCTAGGCGGTTGGGTCAAGGGTCAGATACAAAAGTCAGTGGTCCTTGACAGGGTACGCATTGTCAGGAGGTTCCTCACTCTGCAGCCCTAACCACCGGCAGCTTGAGCCCTGCCGCGCTGCTGGCCCTAGTGTTTAAGTTTTTTATAATTAGTGTTTTTGTATTCTTATATTTATTGTAAAAAAAAAATAAGAAATGAAATTAATTCGTGTATAATATTCGTTTATTTCAGGCTACAGGAATTACTTTAAAACACTGGCCCATATTATAAATACCTCACAGACTAACATAAATATAAAATAATCATAATTAACACAATTTTGTCTGAGATTTTCCTGGCATAAATAAGCTGTAGCAAAATTCTTATTGTTCAGAAATATATTGATTACATATAAATCAGAAAACTATTAAAATACATTATTAACGCCTGAACAAACAAGCAAGTAACGTAGTGCGTAAGTAGCGTGATTCAATCACATATACATGGTTTTAAAAATTTGAAGAAAGACTCTTACGGATGTGAAGCCTCACTAACACAAAAGGAGAAAAAAAATGTCGGTAGCGGAACGCAGACTTAACCAGAAAAGGTCCACTACTGGATGAAGGCTTCCTCTTCAGTAAAAATATGGCTGGGTTGCCATAATTTCCACACTTTGCAGGCGGCTTGGGGATCGCAGTTGCTCACAACCAATAACTGAGAGGACGCAAAAAAATAAGAGGACGTTGTTGTCCGTCCTCCAGTGGTTCTGGGTGCAGTTTTAGGATATACCTATCCAGATCCAGATAAGGAAGGCAGGGAACCAGCAGGGCAGGGCAGGGGGGCGTAAGATTCTGGAACCAGGTAGATTGGATGGTGGCCGCTGGAGGATCCGTAAACAGACAAAAGAGCTTGTGGTGGAGCCGTCCTTATTAAAGGCTTTCGTCCTGCAGTGGACGTCTTCTGACTGATGTCTGTATAAATAACATGCCTATAATAATACAAATTCAGTGTCCATGGTAAAAAAAACATGCATCGCATTCTTCACTAGATGCTTCCCCCCTTATCACCCGCCAAGTACTAGTTAGTATTTCATCGAGCGGGAACGTAATATAGCTAGAATATGGATACGTCTGTCTAGTTTTCGCGTGTGTAAGAGTGGGTAGATTAATATCACGGCTCACGTGCTTTTTAGATTCATGATAAATAACCTAGGAAATATTTTGCCAACAGCGGATCAGCCGATCAGTCTTGAAAAAAATTGCAAATAAACAGGCAAAGATACATTTAACTTGTGGATTTATAATATTTGCTTAACTGATTCTTTTATCGATTTAGATTTCGTATTGAACGGTTAAGGCCGAGCGCAAACGACGAAAAAACCGTAAGTAAAACCGCCCGGTTTCGCCCGAAGGCGTTCCGTGCATATATTTTGTACTAGGTCCCGCACACCGTAAGAAATTTCTCGAGACGCCCGTCTCGCTCGCACCAGTTAACTCTACGCAGTGTGTTTCGGTCTGTCCGGCGCCTGTCGGGTGCCGTGCCGAATCAATGTGCGACCACTCTAACTCTTTCTTGGGCAACAAGGTAAAACTTATTAAAATAATCTTTCGTTATTATTATCAAAGTTTATGTAAATAAATGATCGAGTGAGAAGAGCTACAAACACTAAAAACTAACTTTGGCAATAATTGCCAGTGTTGGCAACCCTAAAGGTACAATCTGAGTTGCCAACAGTAGATCAAACAAAACTTTTAGCTACGGAACTCTTCAACCACAATTCACGATAACACGAATGATCTAACTAACCGTGAAATTCTTGTACACAATGAAAACGCGAAGTTTTGTTTCGCATTTTCAGCTATTTATCTGATGGACAGATAAATAATATTTATGTAGAGTTTTGCAAACAAACAAGGTAGCTTTGTTTTAAAAATTACTGACTTAACTTGGTAAGTAGTAGATGGATAGCAGGACTTTGAATGAGGTCGCTTTGGTAAGTACTACAAACATTATTTCAGGTGTTCTGGTTTCAAAGGTAATATAGCTACTAAAATTACGGATAATGAGTCGGAGGGCTTGTAGCAATTTTGAACTTTATTTAAATGTGGGATAAATCCAAAATGCCCGATATTAAACCAAATACTTTATATTTATTATATTATATTTTATTAAAATTGATCATAATATTTAAGCTTTTTGTTTTGTTTAGAAAACGTGATTCCGTGAATGTCTGACTCGATAGAAAAAAATTACAAAGTAAACACTAAATCGGAATTTCGATTAGCTAGAACTAAGAAAATACATTATCAAACCAGGTGAAATTTATACTAATAGATAGAATATAGTGTTAGAAATTTTTCGATTTTGAAGATTACAGTATTTCTTTGTTATATTTTACAAAACAAAGAAAAACCTACTAAATTTAGCAATCAAGCGCTCGTGCCCACCGTTTACCCACCTGCAGGGCTAACATGCGCACCGCGAGAAAATTTTGTCGTGTCTTTATGTCGTGCGAAAACGAGACAAACTTATACAGATTCGTAGCCTTGTCCTGTTTTGTAGAATCGAGAAAATTTTCTCGCGGTGCGCATGTTAGGCGCTCAGGACTTACCTACCTCGCTACAAGGGCGCCTAAACGTAGAATTTCTAAATTTCTATAGAAATGTTCCGGCCCCACGCTGCTTCCGCAAAACTCATATGAAATAAGAGCTTTCAAAGTAATAAAATAGCAATAGAATTGTCTTTTCCAGACATTGTCCAACTCATTGCACTGTTGAAATCTAACAGCGTAGTAACTAATTCAAATTTGCAATTCCCACCTAGGTAATTAACATCCTAGTGCTGTAGTAGTGGTAGCGTTTGATGGAGTATTACTTTTTAGAGCTTCGAGCTCGATTGAACTTCGCCACATAATGCCATGGCGTCATCAACAAGGCTATCAATATCAGAGAACCTAGAAATTGATACCACATTTCTCGATAGGACTGCATTTGCGGCTGTGGTATTGCGGTTATATCTGCTAGAGGCAGGGATGGTGGGCACCATGACTATCGATTGGTTACTAGAAACCAGCAGGGGTATTCACAACTCAATCGGAAAGGTTTTCGTTCGGATCCACATTCTCCGTCTCTATCACAGAAAAGCGAAGGCCCTACCTTCTCTCTTCAGTGGTCTCTATCATCCTGCATGTAGATGCACTGGGACGGATAATGTGGATCCAAACGGAAACCTTTCCGACCGAGCTGTGAATACCCCTGCAGATACTGCTGAGTCTCCTACAAACTAGTATTTGTACATTAAATAATAATAATACAATATTATGTGATGTAAATGTTTCCCTATTTTGCCAAATCTCATTATGTTTAATCGGGTAAATAATCGGTTAAAATAATACTCCTGATTACTTGGTAAAATACTCTTTTGAAGATTAAACGCCTCAGAATATTAAGCGGATTAGCTGCCAGTACGTGTTTTTTATATATTTACCTACGAAGGAATCGCATTTTACCACACCCTGCCTGATGTTAATCAGTGATGTGGTCTTAGATAAAGAACGCTTACAACGAATAATGTCTTATTCAGCCTTTTTAATTTTCCGCTGCTGGACTTTTAGGCCTACCCTCGAAGGGCGAATGGGCCATATTCACCACGCTGGCCCAGTCACGGGTTGGTGGATTCATGTACCCAATTGAATTTCTTCTCCAGACGAATGCAGGCTTCCTCACAAAAGCCAGCGGTATGAGAATCCGTAAAAAACAAAAAAAAACTCTTTGGTACGGGCCTGGGTTTGAACCCACGATCTTACGCTTTCAAGTCGAGCTGTCTCCCGATTAGGCTACAACGGCTAACAAAGAATGAACCTATTTATTTTGTATTTGGAAACACTCCAATTTATTTTACTTACAGGAAATATACATAGCTATAGCTAGTTATAGCAAAACAACTTAACCAGCTTTTGTGACGTTAGCTGAAATTTAAAAAGTCCGTAATACTGGGCAATATTTTAATAACCCATATTAATTATCTAATAATTATATCCAACACATACAAATAGGCAAGTAACTTTAAATTAAAAACACACAAAATTTTATTTTCATCCAAGTAAATTCAAACACTAAGCATTTTATTACAATGCTTTAATTAAGAGGCAAATTGCAAAATGCAAATTTAGCTAAAAATTTATAACTTGTCTTTGCTGATAGTAAAGGTCTATAACCTATACCTTAAGCATTTAACTTAGGTACTTAAGGGGGACCTGTCTTATGTCCTTAAACTGCAACCAGACCCACCAGAGGACGGGCAGCAGCGTCCTCTTGGTTAACGGTTGTGACCATTCTGCTAACCCCAAGTCCCAAGCGTGGGGATTATGGCAACACCCCTCTATTAAGGGGGAGGCCTTCGTCCAGCAGTAGACGTTTTATGGCTGAGGACGACTTAAGGGGGAATCTGGTGAGCGCTTCTCCATACAAATCAAAATCAATCATCAATCAATCAAATCAATCATCATTAGCAATCATTTATTTTCGTAAAGTCTAGGTATACTGTAGACGTGTCTCTGTCATTTCTTTTTTTTTCCAGAAACTTATTGCTAAAGAAAATATAACCCTCCAAAAATACCATGAAGATAATTAAAGCGTTATATATTTTTTAGGTATTAGTTTCTGAAAAACAATGAAATCGGAAATGACACATACACGTCTACAGAAGACCTAGAGTTATAAAAAAATGCAGTAGAAGCCTTATCCAGGATGAAAATGGGGGAATACGTTTGTATGGAGAAGCCCTCACCAGATTCCCTCTTAAAGTTTCATTTTCTCAATACGTGACAACTGCAGCTAACAGACTTTCAACAAATCCTGAGGATTAAACAGCAATCTCTATTCAAAATATTTCGATACAATATCCATTTGAATGCGACCATTGCACTATAAAACGAAAACGCAAACTCTAGAGCCACTTTGTATATTAGGTGTTTCACAATGAATGCAGTTTCTACTACCTTTTTGTTACTGGTTTCATAGAGAAGAGTTTACGAGCTCAGCTACGTGCCACCGTGTAGCGTACAAAGAGTGTCATAGCGCAATGTTATTTTTAAAGAAAGGTTAATGAACGCTGGGTGAAAATGTTCTAAAAATGCTTGAAACTTTATCGTAGCTGTAGAATAGCTCTTTCAGAGCGCGCGTGCCTTTGGAAAGCGTTATAGAGGTTGTTTACACGTGTTTTACTTGCATTAAAAGTTCAACTACAATGCTTTTTAGTGTTTTACTGGTTGGTGTGACACCCGCATTTGCAATAGGTACTCGCTAGCATGATTTTTATCTGATTAAACAGCATTTTTGTGAAACGTTTGGAAAAGAAAAGGTGAAAATGGATAATGAAAGACTTGCGGCAACGGAGGACAACGATGTCGATGTTATCCTCGCAGTGCGAAGACCAAAAGCTTTACCCTTTCCTCGTATAAATACGTCCTTCGCGAGCCGGTTTGGTGTGTTCCTTAGAGCGCATGTTTACAATGCTGTTAACAAACTTTGCAGCCTAAGCGGAAAGTCCACGAATGACGTAAAAATAATACTTTTTAAGAGTCTTAGTTCTATGAGTTATGAGGAAACTGAGAATTTATTAGAAATGATTTCATAAAGTCGGGCCTTATATATATATATAAATAAAAATAAAAAATAAATAAAAATTGCTTTACTGTAGGTACTTATCTAAAATTAATATATATTAATACTTTCTCCACATGAGGATAACTTTGTATATGTATTCTACAACTTTTTTTTTTCAATCAATATATACCAGTCCTTTTAGTTTATAAATGTTAATAACGTTTAAATAGCGTAGTTTTTAGTTAGAAATGTTTCACTGCTGTAAGCACTATGCTGAGTTGAAGCGATTTTTGTGACATCACCCCAGGACTGTTAATTAATTTAATTTAATTAATTTGATTTATAAATTACCCTACTGATGTCACAAAATAAATTATAGCGTAATAAAATAATTTAAGTGTTATTTTAATGTGATTAAACTTTTTATGTGATATAGGCTATGTTACCCGACGTTGAATGTTTCATGTACAATCGTCCCAGATCTCCGAGATACATGCTTTGCCTAGTTCGGAGAACGCAGTAAATAATTTTAAGATAAACATGGTTGTCCTTTAACTTTAGATTATACATTATAATAAGATAAGGTAATTATGTTTCTTTCCTATGTTTGGATTTAATAAAATATTTTTCATTTTTTTTTTTAATTTTTTTCTTTTTAACCTACTTAAGGAGGTACACAATTCGGGTGTATTTTTGTTATTATTTGTTACCTCGGAACTGTTATTTATTTACCGATTTGGCAAATTATTATTTTTGTTTGATATCCTATACTTCGAAATTATTTTCATAGAAATTTCGCCATAGTTTGGTTTTTATATCAAAATAACTGGATAAAATATGCCATCCAAAAAAATTGCGCGTATTTTTTTTTCTTATTTGCGTATTTTGATTTGAAGTCGGTAATGTGTTTACTTTAAACAGCTTGTTTATTTTTATTTTATCAATAGCAATTTCTTCTGTTTACTTGACTACAGTCAAGTTGGTTATTTAGAAATTAAAATCAATTAACTATATTGCTATTTTTGTACCTTTTGGACCATAGCATTTAAATTGCAAAAGCCGACTAAGACTGTGTCTTAGGTTTAACCTTCTCGATTAAAAATATTACTCCTATGAACTTGCTTAAGAGAAGGTTATCCTAGAAAATCATCCTGATTGTACATCAAAAATAAAAACATTTTGCAACACAAAGGCGGGTTTATCGACTACAGTGATTTCTTTAAGGAAATCTTTAGCTTTTTCTAACTTTTTATGTTCCAAGGGACATCCAATTAACTTGGTTCCCGAAATTTTTGCGTTTATCGTCTATTGCTTCTTGAACAAAATCAAGCAAATTGGTGTGCTTGAAGTTAATGCAGCATCGATCTTGTTACCGAAACCTGAAACATGCAATGAATACTTAACCGTAGCTTGAACACATAAAATTTACTTTAGCTTGAAGTTTGTATGAAAATTCCGGCAAAATTTTCGTTGTGCAAGTACTTTGAGTCTAAGGATACTTTAGGAGCATACACAGAATAATGCAGTGTATGTTATGTTACCGGAAATGTTTTAAATTCGAAATTATACGGGTTGTTTCATATGGGATGTAAACACTTAAAAGGATGTTGGTATCTTTCCATTAGTGAGAATGCCTTTTAGAATACAATATTAAGTAACAACTTGAGTTCCCGTCTAAAATAAACACGTGATCAATGAATAATCCATATTTTTTCACTAGATCAGCACACTTTTGTTCGTGTTTTATAAGTTGTTCACATTGATGGCGGTATCCCATCAATGTGAACAAGTTTTACAACATACTTAAGTATAAAAAGTCAAGTTAATTCTAATCAAAGTAGCTACTTAAATTCATAATCAGGTTATGGTAAAGTAGCAAATATTATCAACATGTAGCTATAAATGCCAAACTCGGTTTGATACATAACACCCCACTTATCTGACTTATTTTGAGAATCCTGTTAAAATCATTCCAAAAATAAAAATAAACCTTAGGAAAACCTATATCATCGTACTACTTGTACTAATAATACTTTTCCTGGCATCTTTTAAGCATTTTATCACTGTTATGCATTCTCTAACACTAATTCTCTAATTCCTGTTTTATTGTTAAATTTCTACATATTTTTTACTACAAATAAGTTTTGTGTAAAACAAAATGTCTGGGAAATCTGTGAAATTTAAATCGTGCTGCTGGAAGTGCATATAATGCCTAGGCATTATATTCAATGCCTTTATTTACACATTCCCGGTAACATTTATGCTTAAGCAGAGTAACCGTTTGCAGGTACATTAATTTTGTAAGGAGTTTGTTGTTGAACTATTCGAACGAATGTCGTTACAGCGACTTGTTACGGAAACTTGTTAGGCAACCTATGTTTAGTTAAAAGAGTTCACTTCTACCAAAATATTGAAGTACGAAAAGGTTGCAAGTAGTACGAGTGAAAGTGTATTGTTAAATGTACCCAATTGATTGACCCCTCTACAAAGGGAGCAAAGATGCACAAAATGTTTACCTACCCTGTCAAATAGGGTATCACTGGAAAGGGAATTTAAAACAGTAGCAATAGATATTATGTTTATGCGCCAATTTATTAAATAATCAAGAGTCCGAAATTTCAATCGACACCACTACGGGTCTGTTAAGATCTGGAGTTTTTTTTTAATACTTTCAAGTGACGAGACGAACAGGACGTTTGCCTTGTGGTAGCCGTCACACCTGCCCTTAACAGTGGCTGAGCCTGAACTTGCGAACAGAATTCGAAGAAGGGGAGAAATCAAGTTACGAGCTAAAAGTGGTATCACATCTAGAGCAGACGTTCTATAGCTATGACGAATTTATTGAAACAAAAATAAATAAATGTAATGCTGTAATTACTGTATAGAAAACAGTACCTATTATTTGACATAAGTTATTGTAGCATTCTTAGTTCAATTTGTATTTTTAAAGTTATTATTTGATTTGTGTATTGTAATAATAATTGATACTATTTAGTTTTTGTGACAAATTTTTATTTTTTTATTTTTATTGACTCTATACTTACGTTTGTCATGTAAATTGATTTATTTTAATTAATTTCTCCTGACATGTATTTATTATTATTATTATTATAATAAAATAACATGCAGAGATTATATTGTCATTGTAATTGATACAATACTGTACAATACCAATGAATAGATTTGTGTTAAAATTATATATTACTTAATTATTTGACCTGTAACAGATGTCGCCAATAAATTGATTATTGATTATTGATATTGTTAAATTATGTATGGCTCAGCTATCATTTATTTCTTCAAGGATTTTAACTACTACAAAATTAAATATTTAAAAAGGCTAATGGTACGGTTTGGGATCATAGCTCAGTAGCTAGAGTAAATGGGCAATTGAGTGATTGATAGGTAACCACATAATTATGGTTATCCCAATATTTTGTTTAGATGATGTTCTTTGTATTGTATTTGGTTTTTTTTTATACATTCTAGTGACGAGACGAGCACGACGTTCGCCTGGTGGTAAGCGTCATGCTTGCCACTAACAGTGTCAGAAGTATGAACTTGCGAACACAATACTGCGCCGCACCGCACTGCGCTGGTCACCCTGAGATATTAGATGTTAAATCTCTCCATACCCAGTAATTTCTCTGGTAAAATTGCGCTTCAAACCGGAACACAGTAATGATTGCACACTACTAGTTGGCGCTGGAATAACTGGCAAAGGTGTGGTACTTCCCCAGGCCGACTCTGTAGTAGAGGCCTATCACTAACTACCAAAAAGAGAGTTTATAATCATATAAGGTTTTATTTTTTACATTTTCCCAAAAAGACTTAAATTTATTTTAAAATCTACTATTCTCAACATAGTTTACAAGATGTAGTCAACACGTCAACGAAGAGACTCGGAAGAACAAAACGATCAGAGAACCGCAAAAATAATGTTGAACATCGAACCTCACTCAAAACTCACTCAGCCTGTTCCATAAACATTGCTACGGAATCTATTGAGTGTTTCAAAATAGTTGCACTTGACAGGTTTTTATTTATAAGTTTGACTGTAGTCATAAAATTTATGTGAGGAAAGAATTACTTAGCTCTTCCAAGATGTAAGGTCTCTAAACGAGCAGTAGGTAAGTAACGGCCTACCATTACCATTTCATTTTCCTGCCATTATCATATCATGAAATATGTTTAATTTCAAAGCTTACAGATCTTCAAAAACAACCAGAAATAACAAAATTTTAATCATTCTTTTGTTCAAATTTCTACACAAAGTAATAAGCAGACGAAAATAAAATTTTCACTTAATATTTTTATTAAAACCGACTTAGGTATCCATCCGCCGCGCACTTTTATGGGACCATAAAAAAATCGTCATAAATTATACTTTGACGGTAAATTGCTTTACCTTTCCTTCTTTGGGATATTTTGTATTCACGCGGGACTTTTTCAGTTATAGTAGGTACGTAATACTTTTAATGACTGGTCATTTACGTCTGCCAGATTTATAGATTTTTTTGGGTAGGTGGTCAAAAGCTGATTAATTTTGAGAGGTTATTTTCAGTGATTGAATAAGTGAAAGCATTTGTTTAGTACCCAAAACAAATTTACCTCTACCTTTGTTCACATAACCAGCCATAAGACTTTTAATAGGAAGAGGGTTGCCATAGTCCCCACGCTTGGCAGGCGGCTTGGGATCGCAGAATGCTCTCCACCACTCGACGCTGCTGTCCGTCCTCCGGTGGTTCTGGGTACAGGCCCCAGGACCACCACCACTACATTTGTACGTATTTAAATGTAGATACTGTGGGGTTTTAAATGAAGCGTGAATAAGTATTAGCAGTATTTTCAGCAAATTCATGTTCCACCTTGTCTACGCTTCTATAAGACAACGTCAAAAGTGAGTCCATTGTCGATAAAAACCTTCAGAAATAGTAAATACAAATATTGGGGGGAACATTTATTACACACAGCGCCACCTAGCCCCATACTAAGCAAAGCTTGTATTATGGAAACCAGATAGCTGATAGAATACTTATATACATATTTTTTTCGTAAATACTTACTTATTATACATACTACACCCAGACACAGAACAAACATCGATGTACGTCACATAAATTTGTGTCCTGGTTGTGGATCGAACCCACGCCCTACAGCTCTAAAGGCAGACATGCTACTAACTGAGCTATAAGTAGGTTGTATTGTTTGTGGCCTGGCATAACAATCTACTCTTTGACAGAGATCTTCAGATCAAAGAAAGTCGTCTTTTTGAACAAAAAATGCGAGTGGGCGTTACCGTGGGATGTTGAAATAATATTATTATTGCCTTGTTTGTTCCTCTAGATCAAACAACTAAATGTCTAGTTATTAGTCCTACAACATCAATCGTTAAGCCAAATTAAATGCCTTGGGGCAGCCAGAATCTATCTTCTATCTAATAAAAGGCTCTGTCCTGACTGACTGACTGACTGACAGACAGACAAAGCACAGCCCAAACCGCTGGTCGTACAGACTTGAAATTTGGAGGGTGTATTCGTCTCGACGCGGAGGGGTGTACTAAGAAAGGATTTTTCGAAATTTGACCCCCAAGGGGGGGAAGGGGGAGGAAGTTTGTTTGGAGAAGTCCTTTGTTTTTGGACTAATAGTCACGAAAATTTGGATTTGGATAGTTCATTTAAAATAAAAAATGCCGTTTTAAAAAAAAAACAACAGGGACGATTTAAGGGGGGGGGGGGGTGGAATGAGTCGGTAGAGTCGGTAGAGTTTGCTCGGAATGATTTAAAGTGGTGAATTTCGTTGTCGGTCGAGTCGGTAGAGTTGGTAGAGTCGGTAGAGTCGGTAGAGTCGGTAGAGTCGGTAGAGTCGGTAGAGTCGATAGAGTCGGTAGAGTCGGTAGAGTCGGTAGAGTCGGTAGAGTATAGTATCGTATAGTATTAAAATAGGGAAGGGTTGCCATAATCCCCACGCTTGGCAATTGGCTTGGGGATCGCAGAATGCTTACCACCGTTAACCGAGAGGACGATGCTGCCCGTCCTGCGGTGGTCCTGGTTGCAGTTTTTGGACATACCCAGGTTCAAAAACATAAAAAATCCCTTATTTTAAAATAATTTTCAATGTCATAAAACAAATTCTCTCGTAACCACGATCTCAGGTTGGTTTTCAAGCACGTGGTGGAACGAATGGAAGCTTGTATGCGGTTGTAGATTAGAGGCCCCAAAATATACACCGATCTCTCTGAGTTGACGAGATGGTACGACGGGGTTATTAAGGTAAGACGCACATTAAAGTTATAAAATAATTTGCCTTTTTTTTTATTGCTCCGTAAATCTAACGTCGACGCAGACGCAGCGTAGCAAAGCCTCCCCACTAGGTGGACCGACGACATTGTAAAAGTCGCGGGCAACCGGTGGATGCAAATGGCAGGTTGTCGTGTGGCGGTCTACGCCCTTCGTTCAGCAGTGGACGTCTCCGGGCTGATGATGATGATGATGAAATCCAACGTGCTGTGAACACTGAACACTGAACACCCTTAAGTTACAACTATGAGTGGCTACCGACCCCGACTTATTACAGCGTATTGGCAGCGATATTGTCGTGATACCAAGAAGAACATACACGCATTTTTGTCGATGCTAACGCACGTTAAACTAGTGTAATTTAGTGACTTTATCACGACACTTATCACATTGTTAAGTGGAAATCACTCTACGTAATAAGCGTTATTTTCTTCATTTTACGGCTTAATTGTAAAGAAATTATAATAACAGTGAGCTACAAATTAAATGCAATCAGGGCGCTGTACGAGTATTAATGTGACCCAGAAAATGAACAAGACGGCGTGGCGGGTTTATTAAGGTAAGACGCACATTTAAGTTATAAGTAGTATACATTTTGGACTTGCGAGTATTCAATATTAGAGATAGTTTTTTCTATTGAGATATTATATAATCAAATAATAATATCATATTACATTTATCCAGTATCAAAGAATCGCAAAGAAGAAAGAGAAAGAAGAATCAACAGTCCGCTGGTGCGGGAGCAGAGGCAGCCGCCCGAGGCAAACGCTACAAATATGCCAGTTTGGAACCAGTGTACGACTTTGTCCCTAAGATGTTTTTACCTGATGTTTTTAGATGTGTTGACCTGATGTGTTTAGATGTTTTTTTTTATTTCAACTCACTGCTTTGTCCCGTTTGCCGTGGAGACGTCGGGCACGTGGAGCTCTGACGCCAAGCAACTAGTTCGCGACCTTGGCCGCCGTTTAAGGGAGAGAGGGCAGGACCCCCGTTCTGGCTGGTTCTTGGCTCAGCGGGTCTCCATCGCTATACAGCGCGGTAACGCGGCTAGTGTGTTGGGTACGTTTGGGCCGGGTGCTACGCGCGGGAGTTAATATTACGACATTGATTTAAGGATCTGTTTAAGTTTAATTTTATAAAAAAATATTGCATTAATTTAATTATTTATATGAGTCATATTACATTAAATATAATAAATATCAAATATTCTACGCCGTATTTTTTACGGCAAGTAAAGTAATAAGTAATTAAATAATAATATTATGCTCTATTATATATATTATGTAACACTAATAATATGAATACTAGCCATGTCATTACAGGCAAGTAGGACCATAACAAAATAAAGTACAGGCCATAGTGATGCCCTTTTAACACAGAAAAATATACATTACAGATATATATAAGATAAGATAAACTTATTTTATAAAAAACTTAAGCACTAAATAGAAACACCTTAGCAGTAACAGATATATATGGAAAAACAATAGATTATCTGTCGGTGTGCACTGGATCCCACACTAGGGTGACCTGTGTCGTGGGCTCCAGGCTCTTCCTTTTTGAGGTTAGAAGGAAATTAGGCAAGTAAGTAATATAATGACAAAAAAACACAAGTAAATTTAAGTATAACAAAACAATAGAAAAACATGCAAAACTATGTATATTATCATTATAAATGTATAATATACGATCTGTAACAAAAAGGTTCAACAATACTGAAGGGTATGTATGTACTCATCATTATGAACAGCTTTTACTATGAAGCCAACCTTGAAATCGCGAAAAAAATACTGCTGGTCCACACATTTTGTCCAAGGTCAATGAACTTTTTGTATGGAACAGCTGTTTTTTTTTCGAGATCAAGGTTGGCCCTATAGTGAAAGTTGTACATAATGATGAATACATACATACCCTTCCGTATTGTTGAACCTTTTTGTTACACATTGTATAAAATTATTACGTGTTACATACTTTTTATTAAAAACATACAAAGAATAAATAAGCCGCGCGAATTTGGCGGTCATTATCTTTCTTCTTCTTTTTATATTCCTCTTTCCTTTCCCCTTTATATTTTGTGCAACTTGGGTCCTAACATTCATGTAAACGTCTAGTTTTTGTAGCTAAGTAACTGTTACTGATCTATACAGTCTACTGAATTACTGTTATATACCTACTCTAGTTCTCATGTTCTAGTAGCAATAAAGTCTAGTTTTTTCCAACCCTGGCAGGGATTTGTTTTCAATGTATAATTTTTTTATGTTACAAAAATACTAATTTTCAATCTGCGTCTCGCCTTATGCGGGCTACATAGTTCGACATAATGAATCGCTTCCGTCGCTGAAACGTTACACAAAATGCGACCTCACTCCCGCCAGGCGTGTGTTTAGAAAGAAATAATAATAAATTAGTGAAATAATATTAATAAATACTTTAAACAACCCTCGCTTGGGACTAACGGCCTTACTTAAAAAAACTTTTCAACCGTTAGTCACTGCTTAAGATGCTCTGCCATCTTCTCTCGGACGTGAAGTTGCACGTGCTAGAAAAGGACAGAGAAGTTTAAGCAGTGACTAAGAGAATCGAGATTATTTTAGGTAAATGTTAGTGATTAATAACCTAAATTAAAAAAAGTATGTTTTAAATTATCACGATTATTCATTACAGTTCTAGATAGAGATTAAACTAAAAATATTATTATACGGCGTTTAGTATTGGGAGCTCGTTTCACGACATATTCTCGTATATAATCGTATATAATCATACAACTATACATTCAAAATGAAAAATGCGTATCGATTGGAATGTTATTTATTTTTTATTTATTTAAAGGCTTGCGTTTGACTGCCATCTCGTCTGATGATAAACGAAGATGCAGTCTACGATAGAACACGCTTGCCTAGAAGAAACCGATTCACTCGTGACTTGAAGACTTGAAGAGAATTTGCCTCTTTAGTCGTGCTAATTACCTACTTATTGCAATTATCATAACTCGCCATTGATTGCTTGTAAATTACCTATAACTTTTGAGATACATCATCAGCCCGGTGAGATACCATACATTATTATATTATACTAAGATATTATACTAAGCCTATTATAACATTGATTAATAATAACAAATTGGATTATACTAAGATCACATTATATTAATAATTTCTATAATAATAGTAGTTATTAAAATACAGTAGTCATTCACTTGTGAAAACTTGTAACAACAATAGTTTTCACCAATTCAGCCCCACGTATTAAATAAAATCTGTTTAAGGTCCCATCCCATCACTAGAAGCTGATGTAGGTGCTCAAAGGGGAATAAAACCAGTTATTTTTTTGTTTCCATAATAGCAAGAAGCCAAAATTTTGATTGGTGCTATTTAGGGAATATGTGCTATTTAGGGAATATGCTGTAGCGCTCGTGGCGTAGCTTGTCTAGGTGATTCTAAACGATCACCGATGTTAAGCAACGGGCGGTCCGGTCAGTCTTCGGATGGGTGACCGTGAGTGGCATTTATTTCTGAGCGCTACCGTGGGTCGGATGACACGTTAAATTGTTGGTCCCGGTTGTTTGTTCTAGTTTCTATAACAACAACCGTCAGCCATGTCAGAGGCCTTCGGGCGGCACATTAACTCTGACACTAGGGCTGGCCACTCAGACTATACGAACTTACTTACTTAGGGAATATGCTAGGTGCTCATTTCATGGGTGCTCAAAAAATTGGTGTTCGATCGGGAATACCCCGATAAAATATAATTTGGGCCCAACAGGTACCTACTGTGTAAGATTTGGAAAGTTTGCTTTGTAGTTTGCAAGCGTGTGATATGAATTTATTTGTTCTGACTAAGTATTTAAGTCTATTTTATTATGGCATTCTTATTTCACATAACAACGATTACTATCACACAAGTTATTTTTTTTATAAACAACCAATGTACTAAACGTAACAAATGGAAGGAATTACCGATTATTATAAATAAAAAAAATGCCATTTGACCACGTTACACAATAAATAATAATAAATAGATTTTCTTGAAACAGCAAAATCCAAAAAACTGCATCAAAATTGGTTCAGCTGATTAGAATCTAAATCGTTTCAGCTGTTCAGGAGCTACGATGCCACAGACAGGCATAAAGACATAAATGTCAAACTTAAATTTTACTTAAGCCCTCGACCAAAAAGAACGGTGTTACCCTCTTTTAGGTCGGGGATAAAACTTAAAAAAATACAATCATTTTTATATTAGGCGAAAATCACGACCCGTCTTTGTGTAGTCGGATAAAAAGGCGTGCACCCTTTAACCCCTAAATGAGCACAAGGTTGAGCAAAACGGTTTATCGCTTACCACTAATTAGTTTCAACTACTCGCAAAAACACCTACAATTCACATATTAGCATACAAATAGCACGTTAGAGTGAAAATCGCACGCCCTGTGCGCCAATTAGTGTATGCTAGAATGAGCGTGTTTAAAACAATTGTATTGTGCGTGCTATAAATGGAAGGTAATCAAATAATTTTGATTTATTGCGCGACTGAAATAGAGTTGTGCGAACGCAGTTTCTAACGGGGTTTCAGAACTATAGTACTAACCAGAATAGAGCTCATAGTACTGTCATCCTTGTATTGCCATGTCATCATTGTATTGTCATGTCATCACTGTATTGTCATTATTGTATTGTCATCATTGTATTGTCATCATTGTATTTTCATCATTGTATTGTCATCATTGTATTCTCATAATTTTATTGTCATCATTGTATTATGTTTATCACCAGGAATTAAACGCGCACAAAACAAATTTATTTTTATTTACCTCGACGTAATTATGTGTTCAAATCGCGAAAGTTTAAAAGTTTCGTCATTGTATTGTCATCATTTTAAGCATATTTCACTATCAAGATAAACTCTGAAATCGTGTAAAAGAATATGCTGTTTTAGCCATTTGTTGAACGCAAATGACATCTTTGTACGGAACAGCTGATTTATTTCGCATTTTTCTTAATAACTATCTCCCCAGTACGTTGTTATGATGGCAAACTTCTTAGCTACAATAAGAGCGCTTGTCCACAGCCGCCGTCACCGAGACGTCAACGAGAACGAGAGACGTCGCCGAAGTAGCGGAACACAGATTACTATAGCCGCGTGTCCACAGCACGTCCGTCAAGGCGCTGCGCTCGGATAACGCCCCTCGTGTCGAGTTGGTGAATAACCCTATGGACTCCGGGATCCGTGCCTTTTGTCAAAAAGACGCTTTATTTAATAAATTTGAGAAGCTCCAACTAGCTTTTGTTTATATGAACATTACCGGACAAGATTTTAGGGCTTTGTTTACATTATCGAAAATAGATTGGCGAGTATCCTGGAAGTTGTTGTTACAGTTTATTTGAACAAGTTAAGTAAAGGAACGCCTACAAAAGTAATTTGCTTGATCTCGCACGTTTTGTCCTTATTATGGTGTTTATAATTGTAAAGTAATAATACCATTAGTGTTATGATACACAAGTCAAGACGAGTCTTCATTTTTTCTAAGGCTAGAAGGGTTTTATGAAATTCAATAAAAGTTTCTTCAGCGAAGAAGCTAGAGGAAAAATATCGCAAATCAAATTAACAGATAAAAAAAAAATTACATACAACATTTGAAAACTGGCGTGGTTTTGACACATTTTTGTTTTATTTATACGGGAATACTCACGTTTAATTAAATCGGATACTCCGACTGTAGTTTCGACCTTTGAAAAAGGTCACCGGATGTGATCGAAACTACAGTCGGAGTATCCGATTTAATTAAACGTGAGTATTCCCGTATAAATAAAACAAAAATGTACAACATTTTATATCTACTGGAAAAAAACCTAGTTAATTTGTCTAGATAAAACCATGATTATTGTTATTAATAACGAATCAACTACATTACCAGGTAATTAAGAATCTTCCTAAGTCAGCATTGACGTCGGTCTAGTCTCTAGTGGATTAAAAGACAAATACTTTTTATCTTACAATTTTATCTTTTTTTAATCAATTTTTAATTTAATTTAATTTTCAATTTTGATTACCTTGATCCTCATGATTTCTCTCTTGATTTCTGTTTACCTTTCGATTATATTGTTTCCAGTTATTTTGGTTCTAAAACCAAACAACTGAACAGATTTTGATACAATTTACCTCCTTACTTACCTCTGAATTATACGCTACCAACAAAAAATCCATTAACACAATCAATTCTTAATTGGCGGATTAATCGCATTAAAAAAAGACAAAAAAAACATTCACTTGAATTGAGAACCTCTTTTTTGATGTTGGTTGGAAAATGGTAACAGACATGAATAGACATACCTATGCATGTAAAGTACCATTTAGGGTGAAATTGAAGTACAAAATACAGTAATCATCATCATCAATTTTCCATCCATTGCCTAATATTAATAGTACTTATACAATATGTATTCTCTTTAGCGAGTTATTAAGCTTGTGTAAATTCGTCCCAGGTCGTAAAAGTTATTGTTAATTCGTCACAAGTCTCAATTTTGCAGAAAGTAGCGTCAGCAAACCTAGGTTAAACCAGATACTGATTATAATTCTTTTATTTTATTTTGTTCTGATTTATTGATTATTTCTTTATTGTTCACACTATGAATTACCCAAAGTAATTTAATAAACTTAAATATTGGAACAAGTGGCAGCCTTATTGCTAAAAGCAATCTCTTCTAAACAACCTTGGATACTAAACATTAATTGAAAGAAAATATTAGAAAATATATTATTATACTAGTCCTGTGTCGATCGTGATTGAACGAATCAAAACAACTGATCGCGCTCTCTGCGTAATCGACCGGGTCGTCAATCGCTAAAGACCCGCGTCGTGATAAATCGACGCGCGGCCCAAGATCCGCGCCACTTGCCTTCTAATAATAGCGAACTGCGACCAACCGAAAGACCGAGACCGAATGAATAACCGGAGAACCATCTCGGTCACCCGAAATCAGCTATGAGCCCCGATTGGCAGCATCAATCAATCTCGGTAAAATTGCGTAGCTAAATTCGATTCTAAGTTTATACACCGTAGTTTTGTTTATACAGTTTATACCTTAGGTCTTATTTTCTATTTTTTGGTTCGCGAGACCGATGACCGACGTTTCGATCGAATCTTTTTGCTCAATCACTTGTCTCGTCGGTCACAATAGACCGAGATCTCCGAAAATGACCAACCGACACAGGACTACTAAATAGAGATCGTGATAAATAAAGTTACCTATATGTAATTATCTAGGCACATAATTTCAGTAGGTAGTACTGTAGGTTGTAGACACATCAGCTCTGCCACGGGTTTTTTTTATAACTCCATATCCGGGTCCGATTTTAAAAGTTTCATTAATCAAAAGTAGAAAGCGAAGGCCTATTGTCCGTTAAAGTCCAAAAACATTTATCATAGGCGGTCCAGTTGGGCAGTTTGGCTCACAATGCTTTGGGATAGGATTTATTAATTTTCACACATTCATGCTTATATCGCGGGGGCTAAACGGTTTTTTGGGGAAAAAAGAGAAGATTGATGGATATTTATGTTTTGGATGTTATATTATTTTCGATAATAAAAATATCTGACATGACTTGCGTGGGTATAACGATGAAATAACGTTTGTATCTTTGTGTATTCTTATGTAATCTTTTAAAGTTGAACTAATACAAACATTTATAATACAAAGAAAACAAGTATAACATTTAAAAAAAAACGATATAAGAGACCGTTTAAACTATCTATAGATACTTAATATAACGGTCTCTAATGTCGGGTAATGTGCCCAAAATGCTGGCCACGTTGCCCCGCTGGATTGCGAGGCTAATTTTCTGGCCCAAATAAAGGCCAGCATTTTGGTCACGTGTGGATTCTTTATGTCTAAGACAATAGACAATAGACAATATTTTATTTGTAGAAAAAACACATTCCCCCCGACAAATACTCAAAGATACGCAAAGCACCTGGCCCCCATGGCCCAAGTGTCTATACCTACAAAGATTACGGAAGATGCGTAATAAAACAACGTTTGAAAATGACTCCCGTGCTGTCATGTTTATTAGTTGCGCCGGAGTGCGAAAAGAGATTTTATGAGAGCAAAAGGGATAGCGAGCGCGCGTCTCGTTTAGTGAGCGCAGACAGGCGAGACAGTCCTTGGGGCCGTTTTCACGGGGCCATTTTAGGGCGCGATATGACATTATCTCCCTCCTTATATATCTATAATATCAGCGATGGAGGTGCAGGTGGATCCACATAGTGATTTTTTTCCGCTAGGTTGTCGTCGATGCGGCCATAGTACATATGGCATATGGTTTTGTAGTGGTAGGACTCTACTGCAGAGTCCGCCTGGGGAAGTACCACACCTTTGCCAGTTATTCAACCGCCAAGCAGTAGTGTGCAAGCATTACTGTGTTCCGGTTTGAAGGGCAATGTTACCAGAGAAATTACAGGGTATGAAAAGATTTAACATCTAATATCTCAGGGTGACGAGCGCAGTACAGTGCGGCGCAGGATTGTGTTCGCAAGTTTACAATTCTGGCACTGCTACTACTGTTAGTAGCAGGCGTGACACTTACCACCAGGCGAACGTCTTGCTCGTCTCGTCACAAGAAAGTTAAAAAAAATAGTTACCTGCCAATCAAATATTTTTTTCTTCAATATAATGGTTTTACTCTTATTAAACTCGGATTACCAGGGAGAATCTGCGTAATGCTGTTTTGTACAAATTTTTGCAATCCTTTGCCTTGCTAATAGAAGTTCCGTCCAACATAAAATGTAAACAACTATCTAACCTACAAATCTATTTTCAGGCCGTCAACAGCTGCATAGATTCTTAAAACAAGGCACAGCTGTATATACCCCGCATTTTACTTGGACTAGATTATTGACAATGCCCTTATCAAGAGCAGAAGCAACGATTAACAAGAAAACTTGATTTTGCCACATCTAGCCCGCCGCTGGCGTCATTTGCGAAAAGTTTTGCCTGAGGAATTCATTGTGCAAGGCACACATTGTTAAAACATACACAATTTACAAAGCAATCAGCCTCGCAAATTACATCACAATTTCAAAACATAAAGCCGGACCGCTAGACATTTAACGTTTTAAATTATCCGATAACGTCCGGGCGCTACAAACTTACGGATATAAATTGTACTACGAACTCCAAGTTGGACTTTTTGGGACTTTTTACGGCTTGCGATTCGCGACATTGTAAGAACGGGTTTATTTATGGAACCGGCTGATTGATTCGTAGACGCTGAGATTAAAATAGCTCGGGTGACGTGGAACCGAGGTCTTATTGTTTTATTGGTATTTGAGACTAGAGAAATTGTTTTAGCTTTGGAGGAAAACTTTAAAACAACTGCGAGAAGCTATAATCGAACTGAGAGACAACCCTATCTTGTAGCCTTCTACGCTGTGGAGAGAAAGCGTACCTACAGAACTTCTTTATGTAATAGGGTTACGTACCTATGTATGTATATATTGTATACATGTATATACTGTGACGATTATGATTAGAGAATTGCACAACTTAATTTCTACCTGCTTTATATATATGCTAAATATTATTATATATTATTTATCGGACAATCAGACAAACACTACCAAATTGCCATCCGTACACCGTATATATCTATCTCCCACGTATGTACCAAACTCTAACACATTTTCTTTTCGCATTGAAAGAATTTGTGGAACTCTTTACCAGAGTCTGTGTAATCCAAAAAGTTCTACATAATTATATGTATACAAGATAAGCAGATATTGCTAGTTAATGTAGGCAATGAATGTAGCTGCAGTACATGTTAGCACTCAATTATAAAGACAGATCACAAGATTGCTAAATCGTAAAAAAAACATAAGTACCTATAAAAAAATTAATTGTTTTTAAATTCGACTCAAAATAAAACGAAGAAATTAATAAAAAAAACATCGTGGCCATTTTGCCGTAGTCTTCTCTTTCTCTGATAACGCGATAACAGCAAGGAATTTGTGCAAGTCACGCGCAGTTTTGGCATTCCTAATTATTGTCTATACCCAAAAATAAATAAAAGCTGATTCAGCAAGTCATAGAACAAATACATTTCTCTAGAAAGTACATCAGATAAATGGTTAAGAAATTATAAAGGTACCGTATGATCCCCTCTCTTTGTATTTATTAAGGATAAACAGGCCTAATGCTGACCACAACGTTTTTATTTCCGCCGACGTTCGCACACGTTTCGTTAAACACGTCCCCGGACGCAGGATCAAAAAGATTTCCTAAAGTAGCTGATCTCGAGGATTTTCCACGATTTGTGGGCAGTGGAGACGTAGTTACAGGTGTTTTGGTATCGTTTTTGTCAGCGATATTTTTAGCAAATCTTTCAATGCTCGGAAAAGTAGACTAAACACTTTTCATTAGGCATTGTAGCGTTGGTTTATCAAACAGAATGGCTCATGGCGTAGGCTGCGCGCCGTAGCTATTGTAGAACCACCTAGGTTCTACAATAGCTACGGCGGGCGATCCAACTGGTGACCGTGAGTGAGTGGCATCTGAGTGTCTGTAGGTTGGATTTCACGTTAAATTGTTGGTTTGTGTTTTTTCTTTTCTATATTTCTATAACAACAACCGTAAAATCAAGTCAGAGGCCTTCGAGGTATATTTTCTTAAACGAAATTTACACTAAAGCTAGCAATTCAGCTTGTACGTACTTACTTTTATCATCAGCTAGAAGACGAAACGAAGGCATTGCCCTCGACCGCCACGACGACAACCTTCCATTTGTATCCTCCGGTTGCCTGAGACTTTCACAATGTCGTCGTGTGTCGTCTTTAGTGGCCTATAGCTACGCTGCGTCTTCCGGTACGTGGTTGCCACTCAAGAAACTTAGAAAGCTTCTTGTAATAATTCAAGTAATATTGTTGTGATGGTAAAGTAAGTAAGTTCGTATAGGCTGAGTGACCAGCCCTAGTGTCAGAGTTAATGTACCGCCCGAAGGCCTCTCACATGGCTGATGGTAGTTTTTATAGAAACTAGAACAAACAACCGGGGCCAACAATTTAACGTGTCATCCGACCCACAGTAGCGCACAGAAATAAATGCCACTCACGGTCACCCATCCGAAGACTGACCGGAGCGTCCGTTGCTTAACATCGGTGATCGTTAAGAATCACCTAGACAAGCTACGCCACGAGAGCTACCATAAGTGATGTCAATAGATGAATGAATTATTTCGAAGCCATATTTATTAAGATAAAATTAGAATTAATTTAAAACTCTTGTACCTAAAAGTATCAAATGTTTACTTTAAATCTACTTTGAATCCGTATTTATACTCTATATTGCCTGTACTTAAATTTTTACTATAAATTCTTACAGTTTCTCCAGATTTTAGTTTGACTCACTCTTTCACGATTGTAATAAAACCTTTACCTCTTACTTACTTACTTACCAGTTAACAATAAAAATAAAACGTTTTACGATTCTACTACAATACTCCAGCTAATCGGCGTCATTCTAAAACACCTTTTGGAAAAAGTTCTTTCTTTATTCAACAAAATCGTTTAACTTGACAATAAAAGGAAAGGTGAGTATTGAGCGATACAAGAAAGGGTTCAATCAATGACGTTATGTTCCTTAGACAACTCACAAGCACTGAGGACTGAATAAAAGTCATCCTACGCTGACGCCAAACGGCCAGCCGCCGCTGACGTCGGCGTCAGTCGCGCTTAGCTTGCCGAGATCAGCGTCGCAACTTGGTGCTCTATTGAACCTAATGAATATTTGTATGCACGTCAGATGTCAGCGACTGACGTCAGACTGAATAAAATTCATCCTACGTCGAAGCCAAACATCCAGCCGCCGCTGACGTCAGCGTCGGTCGCTCTTCTTTGCCGAGATCAGCATCGCAGCTTGGTGCTCTATTTCAACCGTACTTCAGATGTCAGTGACTGACGTCAGTGATGGCCGTCAGCGTCCGACGTTAGCGCAGATGAAATTCAGGGCCAACACTTTTAAGCAAAACATTGGTAGAAGACTTCGGCCCATTAGTGGCATACCCGTTTCAATATCATCATTAAATGGACAGGTGTTACAGTGTTTAATATCTGACATATTTTATGCATGTTTTCTAGTCTACAGAGTATCAAGTCACTGAATTCAGATGAAGCCCGCGCGAAATAAATAAATCAGTTGGCGTGCACGGAATCACGTCCGATCTAACGCAGCTTGTTAACGCGAGCAAACTTGTTCTATACTCTCCCTGTGTCGGTACAGGATAACCTCTTAGTCAAAGTGCGCCACACCAAACCATAACACCACACAACACCGAGAACCTAAAACAGTGTGAACACACTGCGCACCATGACTAAGAGGTTATCCTGTACCTTCACAAGGAGAGTATAGAGCATATAAGGTCACTCGCGTGACCCTAAAACATTTTATGGGACAAAATAAAAATATAAATTTGGTAAAGTAGATAAAATCGAAAGAAGCTTAATCTCTATAAAACATTCTTTCAATGGAACCAACCATGAAATAACCAAAAAATAAAACTAGCGTATCTATATAAAAAAATCTTTTTTTTTACTCAACAAAATGTACGGAACAGCTGTTGAGCGTGTTTTAATGAATAGTCTCACAGTAATAGGGTAGATGACTGATGTTTATATCGTTGAAACCAAAAGCTTTGATGAATAATTTAAGTAAATATACTATGTTTATTGAAAAAATAATTTAAATCGGTTAATAATGTTCATATATATGAGCGTTTAAAGTTTTTGTTAGAGAGAACTCTGTCCCTTTCCCACAAAACAAAAAATGACGTCACGCGTTACTTGTCAGAATAGAATGTATATGGCGTACAGAGAAGTGACGTCACGATTTGCTGTTTCGCCTCTCTGTCTAGCATGATATTAAAATGCTTATAAATTGCTTATTTTTGATCAGATTTTCATTTTCTTTTCATTAATAAGCTATATTTATGGGCCACATCTTAATAGGACAATAAAAATAAACCAGTCATCTAGCCTATTAGTATCCGTTGCACAATTTGCACCGTATATCCCAAAAAAAAAAAGATAGAAATGCCTATGATTTTCTAGGTTTATATTATTTATTGCCTTGGAGGACTTAGTTCTTTCTCTAACATTTCGCTGGTTATTGCACATTATAAGATACATTGCATGTATGTTGGTGGAAGTCCCGGTCGCGAAGTCGCTCCCGCCACAGACGCCGCTCGTGCTCCCCTACCCCCCGTCCACTCCGTCCGTCCATTTCGGACAGCCCCGATTCTCCAGAAATGGACACTTCTACCCAGGACGACGGCTTCACAGTCGTCGCCTCCAAGTAGGGTAAAAAGCGTCCCGCTACCACTGCTTCCCTCCCTCCTCCCCCCAAGGCCCCTTGCCCCACTTCAGGGACTAAACCTGCCTCCGACTCCGCCCAATCGGACTCTCCGCTCCGTTCGGAATCGGACGCTCCGATTGTCGACCCTGCTCCCCATCCTAAGACCGGTACCATAGTTGTCCGCAACCGGGAACTATGGGAACTCGTCTCGCGTAACCTCTCGGATCTACAGATCCAGTTTTCCGCCAAACCAAACAAAGACGGCATTATGGTCCCCCGACGACTACCGCAAAGCCACTACCTACCTCCGCGACGCGAATATTCACTTCCATAAATACGCTCTCGATGAGGAGAAAGACATCCGAGTTGTCGTAAAGGGCATCCCCAAGGAGATTCCCTTCCTGGCAATCCATAACGACCTCCTCACCCAAGACCTCCCTGTTCTTTCGGTCAGCCGGATGTACAACGGCAGGACCAAAGAACCCTACGACATGGTGCTGGTCACCCTTACGAATACCCAGGAAGGGAAGAAAATTTGGACTACCAAATCTATTCTCCATCTCTCCGGCCTCGACTTCCAAGTCCCTCACAAAAAGTCCATTCCAGGACAGTGTCATCGTTGCCAGCTATACGGACACTCTGCCCGCTACTGCTACGCACCCTTCAGGTGCGTGAAGTGCGCGGGCGATCATAGCACCGCGGAGTGCCTTCGTAAGAAGGACGACCCTACTCTCCCCAGTTGTGTCCTCTGTGGCACTCAGGGCCATACCGCGAATTATCGCGGCTGTCCCAAGGCCCCTAAGGCCAAGAAACCCTTACCGTCTCGCTCAAAAGCAGCTGGCCCTAAGCCAAAACCTGCCCAACCCCGCCAGGTGTCAAAATTCGTTGACGCCCCTGTCCCATTGACTAATGCATGGTCAAATCCGCCCAGCACTCCTCAGGCGACTCAACCGCTCCCACCCGCCCCTGCGCCATCTCCCGCTCATGCCAAGACCCAGGCCCGCCCTGCCCTTCCGCCCAAGCCCCCCACCTCCAAACGATCCGCCCCTGGCTCCTCCAGCCCGAAAGCGGATCTACTCCTCCTCGCTGAAATTGCGATGTCGGTTAACCTCGACGAGGTTCGACATGTAGCCCAGAAGGTCCGGGAGAACCATAATCTCATCGACATCCTCGATGAGCATTATAGGCTCTTCGGTGCACTACAGCGCTTCGCCCCCAACGTCCTTAGGAACCAACATGCATAGTACACCTAAACGTGTTAGACCCCGCTCCTGCCTGGGCCCTGCCTGAGGACGCGAGGGACCTACTGAGAGCGAAACACGCTGCCACTAGGGCATTCGATCGAGCTCGCACCGAGGATAACAGAGCCACTCTGCGGTATTACGAACGTGCCGTAAAAAACCGCATGAGTGAACTCCGTAATCAACGGTGGGATGACTTACTCTCGGGGATCGAGCCATCCCACCTGGCATTCTGGCGGCTGACTAGATCCCTGAAATCAGACTCTGTTACGACTATGCCCCCTCTCACCCGACCTGACCTCCCCCCCGCGTTTGACGACGAGGAAAAGGCCGAATGCCTGGCCGACAGCCTCGAAACGCAGTGCAGCCCCAGTTTAGAACATGTCGACCCTGCTCACCTCGATAAGGTGAACAGTGAAGTCGAATACAGATCCTCACTTCCCCCCTTTGATGAACTCGAGCCTGTCACAGCTTCCGAGGTTGAGTCGATTATTAAAGGCCTCCACACCAGGAAAGCTCCAGGTGCGGACGGCATCAGTAACAAAGTGCTCAAGCACTTCTCCATTACGCTAGTTCACCTTCTAGTTAGCATCTTCAATGCGGCCATCGCCAATTGCATTTTCCCCGACGCGTGGAAATCCGCCGACGTCATCGGCATCCACAAACCCGGCAAGAAGGCTTCCGAGCCCTCTAGCTACCGTCCCATTAGTCTCCTCAGTACCCTGGGCAAGGTCTACGAGCGCGTCCTTCTGAAGCGCATCTGGTCCTGTGTCAAAGACAACAACCTCCTCCCTGATGAACAGTTCGGCTTTAGAGCCAGACACTCTTGCGTCCAACAAGTACACCGCATCACGGAGTACGTCCTAGAAGGTTTCAACAAGAAACCCGGCCATGGTTACACCCACAAGCCGTTCCCCCAAGGGACTGTAGCGGTGTTCCTCGACGTCGCGAAAGCTTTCGATAAAGTCTGGCACAACGGGCTGATATACAAGCTGTATCAGCTCGGGCTGCCAGACCGTCTTGTACTCATAATACAAGACTTTCTCAGGGCTCGAAGCTTTCGATACCGCGTCGAGGGACAACGCTCCTCCCCCCACGACATCGGCTCCGGAGTCCCTCAGGGCTCCGCTGTGGCCCCGATTCTCTTCTCGCTTTTCACCTGTGACATCCCCCGCACCCCCAAAGTGGAGCTTGCTCTCTTTGCCGATGACACCGCCCTCTACACCAGAGGGTGGAACAAGGTCATTCAGCTAGCCCACCTTCAACGAGCCCTCAATCTCCTCGGAGACTGGTTCAAGAAGTGGGCTATCACCGTTAACCCCGATAAAAGTGCAGCCGTGTACTTTCATCCGTTCAAAAGACCTCCTTCTAAGCATATCACGCTCAACGGCCAGCCCATCCCATGGGCTACCGAGACCAAGTATCTCGGTGTGACCCTTGATCGTCGACTCACGTTCTCTAAGCATATCCAGTTAGTTCGCAACCGAGCAGCCTTCTTCTTAGGCCGGCTCACTCCCCTTCTCAACGAGCGTAGTAAATTGTCCCTTAGAAATAAGGTTACAATTTACAAAACTTGTATTCGCCCCGTCATGACGTACGCCTCCGTGGCGTTCGCTCATGCCTCCAGCGTAGATCTAGAGAAACTCCAAGTCATACAAAATAGATTCATCCGCAGAGCAGTCGGTGCTAGCTGGTTCATGCGAAACTCCGACCTGCACTGCGATCTCGAACTCCCCTCCATCCGTCAGTACATTAAGCACGCTTCGCGCCGCTATTTCGATGCGACCCCCCACCATCCCAATCCACTCATAGTCCAAGCCTCGAACTATACGACAGACACGACAGACCCACCCCCCTTCCGTAGACGCCCCAGACACGTCTTGGGCGACCCGGACGACCCCATAGCCGTCATCACCTCGGCGGCGCTGGGCTCGCCTGATCCGACCACTCCTAGCAACAAGAAGTATTCCGTCTTTGGTATAGGCGCCGGTTACCAAAGGCACACAAACACGCACCGACCTCGCCGGCGAGGTCGAGGACTCCCCAGATCTGTCAGAAGATCTGTTAGATTCTCTCCAAGTAGTCAACCAGATCAATCTACTAGGGCCCCAGGGCATACCCCTTCTGGGGTGCCAGGGCAAGTCTGACCCCACTCCCGGCGACGGCCAAGCCGAGGTTCGTACCGTCTGAGGTGCCCTTGAGCTAGTCGCCTTTAACCTAAACCTAGGCCGAGCGCCGTTTGCGCTTGCCTAAAGTCCGGTGACGCTGTAGAGGCCATCTGAGGCCAACAGCATAGTCATTCAAAAAAAAAAAAAAAATAATAATATATTTAAAAAAAAAAGTTGGTGGAAGTATGGAATGTCTGCTCTATCACCCTTTGACGTAGTCCTCTAGACTTTTGCACCCGTCCGCTATCTAGTACTAAATTTTGACAATTCTCGCGGACATTTTAGTCTTTTTGAGTCGAACTTCAACATTGTTGTAAGGATATGGTGTTGTATTTGTTATTGAAGTTTTTTTTGTTAATGAAAGAGCTAGCTAGCTTGTGGCACTAGTTCTTAAGGTTCTTTCTTTTATTGTAATTGTTATTCTTGGTGTGCACAATAAAGTGTTTCTATCTATCTATCTATCTAATGTTTTCTTTCCCTAAAAACGTAAGCTAGCAATTTTGTTTTGCAATAGCGTCGTAGTTTAACGTATGGTCGTGCGGATCGGAGCTGCCATATAATGGAAAACACTATTTATTTTGCGATTGCGAATCGTATTAGTTACTGTTTTGAGCTGTTTATCAAGTTATCGGAGTTAGATGACAGAATTTCTTAATTATTCAACAGGAATTCAAATTCAAATCAATAATGAAATTAGAATTATATGATAATAATATAAGTTAGGTACTAGTTGAAGCTTTATCTAGTCAGACAATGATCGGAATGTAATTATTGTCTCATATCTATCCAATACTGAAATCGCATTGAAATTCGATCAACAGTGATTTGTTCAGCTTCAGCATTGGTCATAATTAAGTAAGTATCAGATAAATCGACCTAAATTTTTTGAAGAACAAAGTAAAATCAATCACACTATCAAATTATAATTGTGAAAGTTTGTGAGTTAGAGCTCGTGCGCATCTGTGTGGGATGTGTGTGAATATGCGTGGTGGGTGCATGTGTGTGCGTGTTTGTGTTGGGGGGTTTGTATGTGTGTCTTAATTATTCAAGCTTTAACGGTTCGACGTATTTGAATGAAATTTCTACTGAAGATAGTTTGTACCTGGATTAGCATTAGCATTATAGCATGTGAAACCGCGTGACGCTGCTTGTATTCTTATAATTCAGTAATAATAATAATGTTTGCCAATGTACCAAACCTAACGAGCACCTCAAATGATTTACCCGGATGAAAATATCATCCACAAAAAAGATACTTTTTAATCCAGAAAATATCTGAAAGCTTCCACAATTTTTACTCAAATAAGCTCGCCGTAACTGTTTCGTACATAAGCATAAAAAACCTAAATCCAGTACCGTTATCCGTTCGGACCATAAAAAAAGGGATCCGTACAATTATTTTTACATCAGAACCGGAACTTTTCCGGACACGATAAAGAACCTACCGGAAAAGATATTTATCCGAACAACCCTGGACTACAGTCTAGCGAAATTGTATTCAACTTTAAACCATCGCAATAAAGGTCATTTTGCAGCTGGTATGTCGAAAGGTGATGGTGTAAGAACTTAAGGGTAAGCAGTAAAACACCTTAAGGTCGAGGCGCGAAATCACAGACTTATAATTGTTAGACTTGTTTCAATGTTAGTAACGATGAGAAGCTCATCGATAACGTTAGTAGTGGTGGGAATTTATCGATAATTTTCTAAGGGCGCAGATGGCTGGTAAAATTGGTCGTAAACTTTTAGACGTCTTTGAAATACGAGTAAGATATTGGTAATTTTAAGATGATAATTTTATCAATATTGCGCCGTAAGTAATACAATTTTTTACACCTACGCCTTTGGTAGGGTGTGTTTGTTCTACATTACTTTTCACCTTTTACTTAAATATAAATAAAATAAATATATAATTATAGTATTTATTCTCATATACATTTATACAATATTATCATAATTACATTGTATTACATAATGATTAAAATGATTGATGTAATTTTTCCTTATCAGGGAAATAGGGCAAAGGCTCAATATTAAGACAGGTGACTCCCGCTCCGGTTCGTTCCTGGTGCAGAGGATGGCCATTGCCATTCAACGTGGGAACGCGGCGAGTGTGATGGGCACTTTTGCACCGGGAACGGTCAGGGGCGGGTTATTTGATTAGTTATTAGGTTATTTTTAAGGGTTTTATATTGACAATATTGACATGTGAAATATTTAATTCAATGATGTATATATTATGTAATTTATATAATAGGTATATGTTTTACCCCAATGTATATAAAAGTAAATAAAAAGGTTTTTAAGGCTTAAACAGGAAGAAAAATTATAACCTCCGGCAGGACTCGAACCTGCATACGAGCAGTCGCTAAATTAGTAGTCAGTAGTAGTAGTTAGTAGTTATTTAGTTAGTAATAGTTAGTAGTAGTCGTTATTAGTATTGGCAAAGCAGTTGGGACGGAAACCCATAGCGACTGCTCGTATGCAGGTTCGAGTCCTGCCGGAGGTCATAATTTTTCTTCCTGTTTAAGCTCTAAAAACATAGAAATACCATAAGTGTGGAATCACTTCATACAAAATATTCAAAAAGGTTCTTAATATGAATTATTAACAATAAAAAATATGTCAAATTACCTAAACTACACTTACAAAGTGAAGTCAAACTATAACTTGAAATATAACTTGTCTTACTAAATAATTAAACGCTAAGCACGGTAATAAAAGAAAAAACCTGCTTATGACTCATACTTAAATTTATTTGTAAGCCACAAAAATTACGCAAAGTTTTGAGGCAAAGCTTTGTCTCAGTTTACCTCACAAGGGTTTGTGAATGTTACACCCACACATTCAGGAGATGTTTTTGTATTTCGAGCGTTTATTTCGAGCTGTAATGTATCCTTGCTGGTATTTATAGGGTTTTATTTTGCGAAATGAAATAGAAATCTATTTTGGGTTTAATTTTAATAAGATTGTATCATTCTTAAAACTACATGTCTATTAATTTAATTAGGTTTTAATTATTTAACAATCTGGTTGGATAATAAACTCTATATATGGTCGAATATATAAATCTACAAATGATAATCTAAGTACCTATCAAAGTATTTCAATCAAATGCTTTTATCAGAATTTTATTTCTTTTCAACCGACCTCAAAAAAGGAGGTTCTCAATTCGACAGCATGTGTTTTTTTTTTGTATTTATGTTTATCGTGTACACCATACCACTGCTATCATGGGCTGGTATTATATCTTACCACTAGGGATGCATCTTTTTATAATAGTATCGTAAAACAATACCTGAAAAACAACCAACTTTTTTAAATATATACTATCAGTTGATGATACGAGCTAGGCGTTCGCCTGGTGGTAAGCGTCACATCTGCCACTAGCACTAGCATTGCGAGAATTGTGAACTTGCGAACACAATCCTGCGCCGCACTGCACTGCGCTCGTCACCCTTAAATATTAGATGTTAAATCTCTTCATACCCAGTAATTTCTCTGGTAACATTGCCCTTCAAACCGGAACACAGTAATGCTTGCACACTACTGCTTGGCGGTTGAATAACTGGCAAAGGTGTGGTACTGCCCCAGGCGGACTCTACAGTAGTCCTACCACTACAATGATGTTTTAAATCTCTTCAAATCTATTAATCGCCTCGCTGTGTCCCCTCACTATTTCACCTTGTTACGTAGTGTAGGTAACCGTGGGTTTTGTAAAGTATCGGTAAGTGGTTCTACGTTGGTCAGGTTGATTGGGGTTAGGAAGTTTTTGAAAGCCTCTTTGAAAGGTTCGCGCTCCTACTTTAAATGGAGTTTTGCCTCGTAAGGTGTCGGAACTAAGCCAATGTTCTTTGTTAACACCTAGATGAGTTTCGTAAGCGTTGTTTTGCATTCGTTTTTGTACTTTATACCTTCAGTAGTATGTTTAAATAAGCTGAATGGTTAGCGTTAATGTGCTGCCCAAAGGCCTCGACATGGCTTATCATTATAAAAATGTAGAACAAACAACCTGGACCAACAATTTAATGTGTCATCCGAACTACGATGGCGCTCGGATGTAACCGGTCACCTATCCGAAGACTGGTCGGATCATCTGTATGATTCACATCGGTAAATCAAGCAACCGTCACCTAGTCAAACTACGCTACGAGTACCACAGTGGAGAGACATTGTGGTCGATTCTGGCGGTTTTAGTTGACAGTTCTAAACTAACTAAAGTATTGCTGTCACTTTTTTACTAGGCATGTTAGCTAAGGACAGCAATACTTTAGTTAGTTTAGAACTGTCAACTAAAACCGCCAGAATCGACCACAATATATAGCTAGACTAAACACTTCATTCAGATATAATACGCTTTAAAAAAAATACAACCGACTTCAACTTCGAATACCTGGATGACATCTTCATATTTTCTAGTAATTTTGATATAAAAACCACACTACTGAACCGATTTTGATAAAATGTATATAGGACCACCTCTGTATGTTACGCGATTACTCCACCAATTAAGAACTGATTTTGATGAATATTTTTTGTTTGGTAGGTAATACTTCAGAGGTACATATATATACATTTTATCGAAATCGTTTGAGTAGTTTGGTTTCTAAATCAAAATTACTGGAATAAATCTAAATAACTGGAAAATATGAAGATAGTAAATAAGAATAATAAAAGAAGTCTATTGCTTTTTTATAAGCTTATTATCTATTTTAAAAATAATCATGTGAGGTGTCTGTGACTATGTTACCCGGCTTAGCTAAAAGGAAACACCTACAGAACTACAGAACGCCCTGAGACTCGATGGTGTGACGATATCTGAAAGTCAGGCTATTTTATTTATTTATTTATTTTATTTTATTCGGGAAACTAACAGCGACAAAAAAAACATAATTACTAAACATATAGAAACTATGTGCCATTTAAGAGTTTCCGCATATTGATACTAATTAGACACTATCACACTAATGTTATAAATGCGAAAGTTTGTCGGCGTGTGTGGGTTTGTTACCTCTTCGTGCCAAAATGGCTGAACGGATTTTAATGAAACTCGGAATGGAGATAGCTTATGTCCCGGAATAACATATAGGCATTTTTTTAATTCTCATCTTCGTCGTTTTTCATTATCACGTGTGTGGAACTGCGGGCATCGCTAATATTACATAACATAATTATGTGTCGAATAGAACACCTCCTTTCTTTGAAGTCTGATTAAAATAGGTATCTATCCCCGTGCGGAGCCGGGGCGGGCAAGCTAGCATTTTATAATCTTACTCTTATATATGTGCAATGCCCACAAACACAAAAGTTTTGAATAATTTAAATTTGACTTGTGCAATTGGGCAGACATAAGGTAGAAACCTAATTTGTTCTTAATTAGAGATGTTTCTCTAAAGCATCATAAACTGTATGAACAAACACCGCTTACATCGCTTCTAGCCATTTTCACTTCATCATATTGCGATGCATAAGCGCTTGAAGCAAGACAGCTTTGTAGTCAAGCGTCAGACTACAAGCAAGGTCCCACAGTCAAAATAAAAGGGTTTTTTAATTGTAAATGTGTATTATTGGATCTGATATCTGAAAACAAGATAGCGTCAACGTCAGTACCTAATAATCAGCAACAAAAAGAAATCTCCATAAGAGTCAGTTAGTTTATAGCTTTACGAATCTATTGCGTCAATGGGTTAATTGACAATAACCCATTAGATAAACGATAACAAATCTCACTGGCATGCTACTAAGTCATGTTAGGAAAATGTGACAAAGGAACATGGCCTGAGTAATTATCATGACTCTCAGCCACCTAGGCGGTGCGACGAGCGTGTCGTCATGTCACAAACTGGTAGCGGCGGCGGCAACAGCGACCGCGTCAGTCGTATGAGTGCGTCCTTCGCGGTCGCCAGTCGCGCAGCTCTGAGGCGTGGCTAGGGTTGCCACCTTTTTTTTTAAGCAAATAGAGTATATTTAATTTTCTAGGCTATAAAAAAAGTACAACATCTGAAAATAAAGTACTATTTATATACCAGATATTTCTCTTCCATGCATATTTTTTGTTGCTTCTAGCAACATCCAACAAATATGTGTTACTCTTAAATATATTAACGGCATCTTTACAATAAATCCCTAAATTTAAAAGGCAGTCCCCCGTTCCGTTACACTTAAAAAATAGAAGTCCATTTAATAAAATATTCAGAGGTAAAAATAAAGTATTTTAACGTACTTTACTGCCCTCATAAAGTATAACGTACGTTTGGCGAAAATAGAGTACAATACTTTATTATAAAGTAAGGGTGGCAGCCCTAGTCGTGGCACCCGTGCCACAGCAGCAGCGCGACTGCGATCGCCGCAGTCGCTCACCACCGGCCGCAGTCGCACGCGCATGTTTCCGCGCCGCTGCCGCTCCGCAACTCGCGCCGCAGTGACTTGTGGCACGCTCTGAATAACTTGTTACATTTATTTTTTATTAACCCTGGTCGCAAATGCAAGACGCAGGTGGTGCAAGCGATGAAGTCGTGGCCAAGCAAAATAGGGACATTCGCGTCGTTGCGCGAGATTTGTGCGGATGCCCCGTCGTGACCGTAGCCACCGTACCCACTAAAAAAAAAACAAAAGTATCTGTGTGAGCCTGCATTAAGCAAAGTGCTTTCTAATTTTCATGACAAAATTACACCACATACATCATCCAGAAAACGTCCACTGCTGCGGACTAAGGTCTCGCCCTTAATAAGGAGGTGTTGCCATAATCCCCACGCTTGGCGATCGCAGAATGCTTACCATCGCTAACGGAGACGACGCTGCTGCCCGTCCTCCGGTGCTTCTGGGTGCAGTTTCAGGACATACCCAGGTCAAATTACCCCACTGAGACTCAATTGTTTAAATGCTTTACCGGATCCACATAGAAATAGAATAGAATATAATTATCACAATATTTTATCGAAGTGTAATTTTTTTAAGATCTCAAGTAGTGAAGTTGAACTACTGCCACTTACTATATTGTGGCAGTTTCACAGTGGCCACCTAGTTGCTTCTGATTTATGAAATGACGGCAACCGTCTATCCCTCGGTTCAATTATTGAGGGCGCCACCGTCGCGCATACATCAATCTTACAGACAACAACACAAACAATAGCCCACATATTGTGTGTACGGCATGATAAAGGTAGAGAGTTAGATAGCTAGTAGATTTTGTTCGTAAATTCACAATTCTGGCACTCCTACTGTTATGGGCAGGCGTGAGATAGGGAGCGGTGACTTTTTACCATCATGGAGCAATCTTGCCTGTTTTCTACTCCGTGTAAAAAAAACTACATTATAAACTGTTGTCGTATATCCTGGTAGCAAAATAGAGTAAGTAACTAGTGCTGAAAAACATAACTGTCTAGGTGCTTAGTCATTAAAAGTTAGGTAAGTGAATTAACAGTAAGTGCTTCTACAAGCCATCAGCTTATAATGGGCCTGCTAATTAAATATGTAAACTACCTTAAAAGTATAAACTAACAACATTGTGGTACATTTTACAGGTAATACTTACTATAAAGAGCGGGTAAGGCGTAAAACATTGCATCATTTACTGTAATTTAAGCGTGCAAAGGGAAATTAGTGCAATATTTCTCAGCACGTCCACCGCGAAATTATCGGTCTTTATAAGTAAAGGGTGATATTACCGGTTCTTACAGGCTTTTACAGCATTTTATAGGCTGAAGGCAGCGTGGGTAGATTATACGCGACAAATGCACTGTGGTGCACGCAACTTTAAATATATTATGGTCTTTTATACAATGTGTAACAAAAAAGTTCAACAATACTGAAGGGTATGTATGTACTCGCAAAAGTTTTTCATAATGATGAGTACAGTATTGTTGAGCCTTTTTGTTACACAATGTATAAATTGCATTCACAATCGTCTTATCTAGACATTTTCACATTATAAAAGATTCAGAATTCCTCGATTCTAAATCTGAATTTTAAATCATTTTTTTTTTTTACGTAGTTGAACCTATTAAATTGGCACATTTTGAAAATGAAATATTCTCTTTTTGCGAGCGTAGGATAATTTGCTAAAGAGACACTGATAAGAAGTGGAAATGACATTATTATGGCAAGAAAATAAAAACCAAAAAAGGAAAAAGCAAAAAAAGGCAATTTTCTCCCCGTATCCTTATTTTTGTACCCAAGAGTTGAAACACTTCAATAGAAACTTTTATTGTACTAGTACGATGAATATGCTAAAAATAATAATTATACTTACAATATTTAAAATAATAAAAAATATTTTAATAAATTATTTGAGAGCGGCTTTACTAGCGGACAGACTTGAAAACGGATTAAAAAACAACGAAACGAGTTCAGAACTTAATTAGATTTAATTTACGTTAATTTATGTGAAAACTCATTTAAACAATGAAAACAATGTTTCTCAATGTATTCAAAGAATTAGAATCTGTGAGGGAATTTACTGTGAAATTAATGAAATAGGAAGTTTATTTTCTGAAAATAGAGTTAGATTAGCAACTGGCAAATATTGAGATTTTTGTTGTTGTTTTTTTTTATTCACACAAGCAACGAGACGAGCAAGACGTTCGCCTAATGGCGCCTGTCATTAACAGTAGCAGTGCCAGAATTGTGAACTTGCGAGAACAATCCTGCGCCGCAATGCACTGCGCTCGTCACCCTGCGATTAGATGCTATATAAATCTCTTCATACCCAGTAATTTCTCTGTTTTTCTATAGGTAAACAAAACTTAATAAGCGTTATGAAGGCTTGTCGTAGCGGTATTCTGGCTTAAACACAAAGCAGAAGCAGCATTTATAAAGTGCAGATCTAAGACTATACTTAAAAGTAAACTTAAAGTTGCTAGGATAGTCGTCGTCAGCCATAAAACGTCCACTGCTGGGCGAATAATAGAGGGTTGTTGCTATAATCCCCACGCTTGGCAGGGGGCTTGGGGATCGCAGAATGCTCATCACCGTTAACCAAGAGGACGCTGCTGCCCGTCCTCCGGTGGGTCTGGTTGCAGTTTAAGGACATACCCAGGTCCCATGCTCATGCTAGGATAGTAAAAAAATCTAATTGTTAGGTTGCTGGGATACATTTATACATTTTCTTGCAGTTATACAAATCATATACCTACTTAGAAATACATCAAAACAGAATACCAGTTAACAATGAGATATCCCTACGTGTTGCTATGCTATACAGATTTCCTACATCAAGATACCCAATAGAATTCACAATGCTTCACAATTTATTTGAACTATTTACAACAAATGGCTGGACCTACAAATCTGACAGGCTCGTAGCAGCATTACTCAAATGCCACACACGGTCACCCATCCAAAACTGACTGAAGCATCCGTTGCTGATCTGTAAAGACAAACACGTCGAGCTACACTACTATTGAACGCTACGAGTATTTACCTATTCACGAGGTTATAATAACAAATCATCATCATCAGCCCGGAGACGTCCACTGCTTAACCCCTGGCCTCCCCTTTTGACCGCCACACTGTACGACAACCTGCCATTTGCATCCACCTGTTGCCCGCGACTTTTACAATGTCGTTGGTCTACCTAGTAAGGTCTTCCTACGCTGCGTCTTCCGGTTCACGGTCGCCACTCAAGAACCTTTCTTCCCCATCGGTTGTCAGTTCTTCGAGCGATGTGGCCTGCCCTGCGCCAGTTCAACTTGCAAACCCTGTGAGCTATGTCGGTAACTTTAGTTCTTTGGCCAATATCCTCGTTCCGGATTTTATCGCCTCCTTTTACCTATTCACATAATAACAACCCGCCTATCTCCAAAACATTCATCTTGAACAAGACTCGTCTCAAAGCCTAATAAGGGAAACATTTAATTAATACGGTTCCAAGTTTCGCAACATAAAGTTATTAAATCAAAGGTCAGGACTAAGAACACGATTAGCCTCTTGCTCTTGCACATGTTAACGATCCACAAGCTGGGGTTAAAAAGGGTGACCATGTCTCATTATTGTATTAAATAAGTAGTTTCTAGAAAATCAAGACTATTGAGACTCAATGAGATGTTGAGACATTGATAAAAAAATGGAAGTAGTGAGTACCAATACCACTGAAGAGAGAAGTGAATAGAACGGAAATGTGACGGGCCACGCTAGCCGGCATTAAGTGTAAATGCGCTTAATGATAATTCTACCAATATACAAATGTTTTTAAACTGAAAATACTAAAAAAAAACATTTAAATAGACACTTAGGAAACCAAACCACATTGCATAGTAATTAGATCAATTTTAATCTGTTGCAAAATGGCATTTCGAGCGGTTCATTTCAAATGCGCGACCAATGATTGGCATTTTTTCGTCGTAGTGACTATACAATTATGTGTGAAACTGGCGACAGCGGTTTTCTATATAATTTCTTCACAACATTGTTTTGACAGCCGTTCTACCTAAGAATAGGGTTTTCGCTTTTCTATGGCTAGTGCAGTGATGCCATAAACTTAGTTGTTTCTTAAGGTTCTGGGTACCACTGCTATGGCCGTGGGCAGGCGCCGTCTCTTACCATTAACGGGTCTTGCTAGTCACATTAAATAATTATTTGCCAATAAAAAAAGTTATGAAGCACGATTACATACGAATTTCTGCATGCCCCGGAACAGGACAAATGTATGAAAACAACGGTCTTCTAAAATCAAAAATCATTGTCACCAAATGAAATACCAAGTCACATATGACGGGGTCGACACTGGCGTATTAAATTCAGCTAATTCTCGTACAAATCGCGCAAGTTTCCAAGTGGGGTCTCAGAGACCTCTAAACGCGCCTCGTAGGGTCTGTTACACCCACGATAGGGGTAGGGTTAACGGCTGAACTGTGTTCAGATGTGTATCATCTAGTATTTTGTAATTGTTTAAGTTAGTTTGTAAGTAGAGGGGAAGTTTATCTAATCTACATCTAGAGGTTAGGATAATTTTATTTCGAGGAAGTTCAAAGGATGACTTGAGATTAAAGTTTATTGTACTACGAGTAATAAACTAAATTTACGTACAGAAATTGCTCTAATTTGTTTGAAGACAGTTCCAAATTACACAACGCTTAAGAAGAGTGGTTTGTTTGACTCGTCGCTTAGTTGAAAAATTACAAAAAATATTTCACAAAAGCTAAGCATCATCAGCCAGAAGACATTCACTGCTGGACGAAGACCCTCCCCCCCCCCCCCCTTTAATAGGGAGTGGTTTCCATAGTCCCCACACTTGGCAGACAGCTTGGGGATCATAAAACGCTCACCATCGTAAACCGACACCATCCACCACCATGCGCCATGCCAAGAGCGATGGCGTGTTCCTACGTTGTCTGCATCTTCGTTTAACATCAGACGAGATGGCAATCAAAAAGCAAGTCTAAAATAATTTAAAAAAAAAGGACGCTGCTGCTCGTCTTCCGGTGGTTCTGGATGCAGTTATAGAACTTACCGGTCCAAATAGGCCCAGTTAAAAAGTTAAGCATATCTTCACATAAAAGATACATTTAAACTATTTTAATATTTAATTATGGTTTTTTTTAATGCCATCAAGCGACGAGACAAGCAAGACATTTGCTTGGTGGTAAGCGACATGCCTGCTACTAACAGTAGCAGTGCTAGAATTGTGAATTTGCGAACACAGTTCTGCGCCGCACTGCACTGCGCTCGTCACCCTGAGATAATAGATGTTAAACCTTTTCATACCCAGTAAATTATCTGGTAATTTACCCTTCAAACCGGAACACAGTAATACTTGCATACTACTGATTGGCGTTTGAATAACTGGCAAAGGTGTGGTACTTCCCCACACAGCGGGCTCTGCAGTAGAGTCCTACCACTACAAAAACTTTCTCTAGGAATAGTCATTTGTATTCGTATTTGTATAATAATCCTTTCTAAGAAGTACAAGGACTCCTTGACATGAACTTGGTGGTAAGTAAGTAAATAACCAATACGAACAAAAAATAGCATTCCAAGAAATAAATAAAAGCAACCAAAGCCAACAAAAACGTACCCACTATAAAAACACACAAATAAATTCCATTGCCTATCATTAGATTACAAAAAAGGTTTCTTTATTTTCTGCATTTAGGTATAAAGACAATTCAAACTACTCTGTTATTTTCTACAGTACTCTATCCAAGATTACCTGTATGTGAAACTATATGACGGCACCCGCTGTTTTAGTCACTACCCGATAGTTAGTCTATCTTTATTAATAAGAAAATAAGCTATCTAGATACCAAATTCCAGTCAAATTAAACAAACAAGAATTTTCGGACTTCAACTACCTATAGTTGAAGTCCGAAAATTCTCCACTTTAAATCATTCCGAGCAAACTCTACCAACTCTACTGACTCTACCGACACGACCGACACGACCGACACGACCGACTCGACCGACTACCGACTCTACCAACTCCCCCCCCCCAACTTCCCTTCATTTGAATGAACTACCCATATACAAATTTTTATCACTATATCTTCAAAAACAAAGAACTTTCCATACAACAGTCCACCTTTACCCCCCTTAAATCGTCCCTGTCGAACAAATTTTGAAAACAGCATTTTTTATTTTGAATGAACTATCCAAATCCAAATTTTCGTGGCTAAAAGTCAAAAAACAAAGGACTTTATAACAAATCCCCCCCCCCCTTTTCCCCCCCTTGGGGGTTGAATTTCAAAAAATCCTTTCTTAGTACACCCCTCCGCATCGAGACGAATACACCCTCCAAATTTAAAGTCTGTTCGACCAGCGGTTTGGGCTGCGCGTTGTCTGTCAGTCAGTCAGTCAGTCAGGACAGAGCCTATTATTATATTAGATTAGATGAGAACGTTTATATAGAATTTATAGTAATTTACGTAATTTTCACAGTTTCAATACGTAATTGCAAATTTGTACCGCACCATTATTATATAACTTAATTAAAAATTCAGTCTTTGTAACCTCCGATGCAAACAAAATTTAACATGACTGTGTCAGTGTACCTATATATATCTGTGTGTAATCGTAGCTTCTAAACGAATAATTTTAATTTAGTTTTATTTATAGGTTTGATTGAAACTATTCTTAGCTACAAAAAAAGACGCAGGTTTTAAATTTTCAACCGACTTCAAAAAATTTGGTGCTCGACTGTACTCAATTCGACTGTATCTTTTTTTAATTTAAATAATCAAAATAACAATAATAGAATTAAGTATTAGGATAATTATTATTATATAATGGTGCTGGTATGGGATGCAACCTGTTCAGACACGCTGGCCCCTTCCCATCTACATGGAACCAACAACAGAGCTGGTGCGGCTTGTGAAGCGGCTGAAAAAGCTAAAGCATGCAAATACAGGGGTCTAGGCTCCGCATATGATTTTGTCCCGTTCGGTGTCGAGACCCTTGGTCCGTGGGGTCCTAGCGCTTTAAGACTTTTTAAGGAATTAGAAAAAGGTTAGTCGACATCACAGAAGACCGAAGAGCTGGCAGCTACCTCGGACAAAGAATTAGTCTAGCTATTCAAAGGGGGGACGCTGCCAGTATCTTCGGAATCTTGCCTAAAGGGACTCCTTTTAATGATATATTTTAATTATTATATTGTATTTTTTCAGGTTTTTAGTTTTAGGTTCTTTTTTTTGTATGTATGTATCTATGTTACGCGATTACTCCGGCAATTATGAACTGATTTTAATGATTCTTTTTTGTTTGGTAGGTAATACCAGAGGTGGTCCCATATATTTTTTGTCGAAATCGGTTCAGTAGTTTGGTTTTTAAATCGAAATTTCTAGAAAATATGAAGATGTCATCCAGGTATTCGAAGTTGAAGTCGATTTTTTTTTAAAATTTTCTTTTGTTTTTATAAGTTATGTATTTGAAAGCTATTATAGTCCTCTGCTGGATACATGCCTTCTCTCAAGTCGCTTGTTGTCTTGGTGACTTGAAAGAGGTAGCTACTACCTAGCCAGCAGCGTAACTACTACAAAGTACTTTACCATCATGCTATTAGTTTACTCAAAACTTTCCCTTTACGCACAGCTCAAGCTCAATGTTTGGGTTTAAACTCAGAGCCTGTGGCGTGCAAATCAAACGCGCAAACTACTGAGATACCGTTGCTGTAAAATGGTATAATGAATTTTGTTAAGGCACAAGCAAATCTTATATGTTCTTATACCGGGTGTTAGTTTGAACACCGTTATCCTTCTAGGATATCATTGTACTCATCATTATGAACAACTTTTACTATGGGGCCAGCCCAGAAATAAAAAAAATACAGCTGTTCCATACAAAAGGTTCATCGATCTTGGACAAAAGGTATGGAACAGCTGTTATTTTTAGTGATTTCAGGGTTGGCCCCATAGTAAAAGTTGTTCATAATGATGAGTACAATGATATCCTAGAAGGATAACGGTGTTCAAACTAACACCCTGTATTTCTTTGTACTATCTTGCTATTATATACACTTTTTTTTTTAAAACAACCGTCTTAAGTTTCGACTACCTTAATGTCATTTTTATATTTTCCTGATTTTTCCAGTTATTTTGTTTTGAACACCATACTACAAAACCAATTTTGATAAAATGTATATGGGACCACCTCTGAAGTATCACCTACCAAACAAAAAAAGAATCATAAAAATCAAATCATAATTGGCTACCAAACAACAAATTGGCTACAAATTGGCGGAGTAATCGCATACTTTAAAAAAACATAAAATTGAATTGAGAATCTTCTTTTTTGAAGTCGGTTGAAAACATCTACCTAATCAACGTCAATCACTGACAACAAGTGAAACAAAAAGCTATCAGTATCGTCGTATCAGCTTTTCTTGTCTTCGTTTCTCATATTAGGAAAATATTTAGCTTATTACGAGTACACTGCTTCAAAGACTTGTTATTATACTTGGAATTCCCATCAGAGGCAATAGGCTAGATGACTGGTTTTTTTGTATTGTCCTATTAAAATGTGGTCGATAAATATAGCTGATTAATGAAAAGAAAATGAAAATCTGATCAAAAATAAGCATTTTAATATCATGCTAGACAGAGAGGCGGAACAGCAAATCGTGACGTCATTTCTCTGCACGCCATATAAATTATATTCTGACAAGTAAGGCGTGACGTCATTTTTTGTTTTGTGGGAAAGGGACAGAGTTGTCTCTACCAAAAACTTTAAACACTTGTAAATCAGAAAATAAATAACCAATTTAAATTATGTTTTTAATAAACCTACTATATTTACTTAAATTATTCATCGAAGCTATTGGTCGCAACGATTTAAACATCAGTCATCTACCCTATTACTTATCAGTTTCTAAGTAGAGTGAGGCTTGAAAATGACTTCCGAGTATACTGCTTGCATTTTAATATAGCAAAGTGGAAGATCGATACATTTTATAGTTGTTGAAGTGAAGTCCAAACAGCTTTTACATACAAAAAGTTGATTGATCTTGGACAAAATGTATGAAACAGCTGTTTATTTTTCGCGATTTCCAGATTTACCCCTTTATAATTGTTGTTCATAATAATGAGTACATACATGCTCTTCAGTATTGTTGAACGTTTTTGTTACACACATATTGAATGAAAAACGAAAATTACTTTAAAAACCTTTGGCTTTGTGGTTTAGTAGCGCCAATTGTATCCAACGCATTCCAATAACACGCCCATCTACCCTTTTAGCAATCACTGTCCAATCGATACGTCGAAAGTGTCCAAATGAAGGAAAAACGATCACTCCGACAGGTTACAAATCGGCACGCACTGCACGCTTTGTTGCGGCCGCCGGCCTGTGTTAACAATAAAGCCTTTAATTAATCAAGGGGTACTTAGTGGGGTGCGAGTGTGAGTGTTACTACGAATTGTGAGAAAAATTAGGAATGGAAAAATAATACCTTTAGTAATTTTGAATGTTTACCGCAGTTGGTAAACACTTATGCTATACTTATCTTTGCTTTATAAGTAGTAGAGCGTGAGCATCATCCATAATATAAGAAAGCAAAACCTAAGTTTAATTTTGCACTCTCAAGAAAGTAAAAACTTTTTTATTTACCTAGTCATTATTGCACGATTTGCAATTTGACGTTGTCGATGGTTGGTGTTGAAAATGTTTTAATTACCTATAAAATGCCAATTCATTTTTTATATTTTTATTTATACAAGCGACGAGACTAGCGAGACGTTCGCCTGGTGGTAAGCGTCACGCCTGCCACTAACAGTAGCAGTGCCAGAATTGTGAACTTGCAATCACAATTCTGCGCCGCACTGCACTGCGCTCGACACCCATTTATATTAGATGTTAAATCTGTTCATACCCAGTAATTTCTCTGGTAACATTGCCCTTCAAACCGGAACACAGTATTTTTTTTTAATAACTGGCAAAGGTGTGGTACTTCCCCAAGCGGACTCTGCAGTGGAGTCCCACCACTACAGTTTATTTATGCTACGTATCTCTGCTTTGTGAGCCGTACTCGTAGTAGAGCGTGAGAACTATCATCCATAATACAAAAAAGCCAAGAATTAAGTTTAATTTTGCACTTTCAAGAAACAATTAACTTTGTATCTTTTGAAATTTGGCGCTATCGTTGGTTGGTGTTGAATATGTCTTAATTACCTATAAAATACCTATAAATCTTTGAATACAATAAAATTACAATTCTAATAATAAATATTTTGTGTGCTCCATCTTCAACTGCAAAGTTGTTTACGTGCATGCGGGGTTAAAGTGGCTACTTTAGCTATTTTAGAAAGGAACCACTTCTTCCCCGTAGCGGCACGTAAAATCGTATACACACCACGGGAGCAAGTAAAGAAGCCTCAGACCTCATGTTTGTCACCGGGAGACAATATACATGAGATCTGAGACATGCTTTACTTTTGCTCCCTGGTGGGTAATCTACTATTTCCATCAGATGAGTTGGCGATCATAACATATACTATAAACACAAAAAAATATTTAAGTAAGATCACTTGAAAAACAAGAACACTAGAATAATGTTAAATACAAAAATAAAATGTTCACTTGAGATTCATTATAATGTTCTTATCTTTTCACCTACCTTATCCGCTGGCACTGTGACCAAACCTTAATCGCGATCAGAGCCAACTAAACGCTTACCCGATACCTGTGCGGTAGAAACGAATCGGATTAATGTACCTCGCTTTGTTAGCTCGATGTTAACTAGGCTACTGCGTGACCTTGCCTTTGTTAGGACCTCTTGTACGAAACATGAACCGGCGTAGATTACAACGTGAGACAAATTCAGAGCGTCGGTTTTAGTAAAAAGAGATAGGTACTTTTAGAATAGCAAATTAGTTTTATTTGGAAATACATATTCTAAAGAAAATAAATTGGATTCAAGCTATTATTGAAAGAAAAAGAAAGAAAGAAAGAAATTATTTATTGTATGTTTTAATTTATATTATTCACACTACTCATTTTGAATGCTAATGTCAGTTATATTACCCGACCACAAAAAAGGAGGTTTATTTTTCTAGCGGTCTATATTATTATTATTATATTATTATACCTACATAATTATGCCAATATGTTAGTTTTTTTTTAATATCCCCAAATATCTTGAGTCATAACTCAAGATTATACTCTTACCTATAGCTAAGAACATGATAAAGTCACCTTTCAAACAAAACAAAACTTAATCAAAATCATCCTTTTTGGAGCTACGATGCTATAATTATAATATAGTCTGGGAACTGGGAAAAATATGGCGAGACGAATATATATCGAAAGTATTCAAGTCTATGGGGCCAACCATGAAATCGCAAAAAAATACCAGCTGTCCCATAAAAAAAGTTTATTGACCTTGGACAAAATGTATGGAACACCTTTTTGTTCGCGATTTTAATGTTGGTTCCATAGTAAAACTTGTTCATAATAATGAGTACATACATACTCTTCAGTATTGTCGAACCTTTTTGTTACATATTGTATAGCTTATACTAACTTACTACACTGAAACTCCCCCTTCAGAGCATGAGCGCTAATCGAACTTGAAACTTTGGCTCGGCCCGAAGCGCTATTAATTTTCAGTGAAATCGGAGTAGCAAGTGCAGCGCTGTGCAGCGCTAACTATACAAAGCAACTAAATGCAGCTATCTAATTGTTAAACTTTGGCTGATCCATTTGCTTTGATTGAGTTACAATTTAAGTAAGTTGGAGCTGAAGTAGAGCTATACTTAGGAATGTCCTAAAACTGCATCGAAATCCACCGGACGGGCAGCAGCATCCTCATGGTTTAATGGTGTTGTGCTTTCTGCGGTTCCCAAGCCAAGCCAAGAGTGAATATTATGGCCCTCCTTATTCAGGGGGAAGTCTTCGTTTAGTAATAGACGAGTAACTGGCAAGATACCTGTGCAACTGGCTTCGCAAGGTTTGCAAGTTGAAGTGGCAATGGGCAGGCCACATCGCTCGAAGAACTGACAACCGATGGAGAAGAAAGGTTCTTGAGTGGCGACCGCGAATCGGAAGACGCAGCGTAGGAAGGCCTCCCACTAGGTGGACCGACGACATTGTAAAAGTCACGGGGAACCGGTGGATGCAAATGGCAGGTTGTCGTACAGTGTAGCGATCTAAGGGGGAAGCCTTCGTTCAGCATTGGACGTCTCCGGACTGATGATGATGTTAATATGTGACGTAAGGCTGAGCAGGACACGTTGCTAGACGTAGTGATGGCAGGTGGAGTAAGGTTGTGACAGAGACTTTAGCATGGCACTAATCGAAAATCATAAAACCTTGTTTCCTGCAAGAGATCGATCTTAGCAATTAAGCCATTTTATGCCACGATTAATTTGCAGTCCATAATAGAAAAATCACTCAAAATCAATTCCTATAATTACGAATTTATACGCCTGATTAAAAACTAAATCTAAGCCGACAGTGATTCAAGTGCTGATAGCTGGTAGAAACTTGTAAACTTTCTGGTTAATCACCTCGTTAATCAACCGTTTAAGCGCGGCTTAAACTATAGTTGGGAATTACTCAAAGTTTGATCCAGTCTAGTGGCAGACGAGCGCTATAGATTTAACTTGGATGGCGTTTTTATGACGGGAAAAGTGTTAAAACTTACCATTTTATGGCGCAAGTCTGTTTATACAACACGATAATTATGTCGTAAAAGTTGCTAGGATTCGTAGCAAGGCTACAATTTTCCAGTGCTACTAACAATAAAGTTTCAGCATTACTGATAATTTTAATCATAATAATAGGAAAATAAATACCGGGTGTTAGTTTGAACACCGTTATCTTTCTAGGATATTATTGTACTCATCATTATGAACAACTTTTACAATGTGGCCAACACATAAATTACGAAAAAAAACAGCTGGTCCATACATTTTGTCCAATATCGATAAAACTTTTTGTATTGAACAGTTGTTTTTTTTTCGTGATTTCAGGGTTGGCCCCATAGTAAAAGTTGTTTATAATAATGAGTACAATGATATCCTAGAAGGATAACGGTGTTCAAACTAACACCCTGTATTACCGCCTGGTAGTAAATAGGTATTCTTCAAACCTAGTATATTTTCTTGTATGAAAAAGACCTCGTAAATAATTATCGTGTATTTATATAAATACACGATAATTGTAGTATGGATAATTATCGTAGTAGTAGGACTCTACTGCAGAGTCCGCCTGGGGAAGTACCACACCTTTGCCAGTTATTCAACCGCCAAGCAGTAGTGTGCAAGCATTACTGTGCTCCGGTTTGAAGGGCAATGTTACCAGAAAAATTACTGGGTATGAAGAGATTTAACATCTAATATTGAAGAGATTTAACATCTAATATCTCAGGGTGACGAGCGCAGTGCAGTGCGGCGTAGGATTGTGTAAGCAAGTTCACAATTCTGGCACTGCTACTGTTAGTGGCAGGCGTGACGCTTACCACCAGGAGAACGTCCTGCTTGTGACGTCACTCAGTTGTTGTTTTTTTTAAAATAAATTTGTCTTAATTAATTTAAAGGGACTAAATTAGGCGTAATATTTTGCTGGAGTTTAATTAGACCAACGCACAAACCTTGCCCTTCTGCTTGGCGATACCGCCCATTCTAGGTACGTTACCAATCGGTGCATTGGAAGGCCTCTAGACCTTCATCGGTTTAGGCACAATTGTATGATTTTGATATAGGCATAAAAATACTATGTAATTAACTAAAATAGCTTTAGAACACTGTAGTGTTATGAAATACATTTTTATTCACATATAAGTACATTTAGGTAAAAATAAATAGTGTTAATATTATTAAAGGATAACTGAATAGATAGTTTTGAAATTACTTTACTATAATCCATTCGAATAATGTATAATAATTTATGAAATTTTGTACGAGGAAGTCATTATTCCGGTACAAAAGTTTATAGCTTAAAAATTTGCTTTGAATAAATGCTTTTCTTCTAGAATCGCATTGTATAAATGTATCATAGTAAAGTCTAGGTAATAACTCTCAAGTGCCTGACAATTTGCCCGATCGTAAAAAAGTATTAGGAACTAGATTTTATGCATGATAAGGCAATAATGAGGCTTTCACATAATATAAATTGGTTGTTGTTGCACCGTGGTTAAGCGCGCATACTTTATTGAGGTTACGAGTAAGACCGGTTAAGAGTGAAATGAAAACTTTTTACCTCCAGCGGGTAAAAAGCGCACAGTGATGGGGATGAGGGGTAGAATTTCATCCTTGTTTGCTCTCATCACACTAATCTAATACTATAAGAATCTCTGTCTTGACTGACAGACAACGCACAGCCTAAAACGCTGGTTGTACAGATTTGAAATTTGGAGGGTGTATTCGTCTTCATTCGTGATGTACAAAAATTTGCTCGGAATGATTTAAAGGTGGTGAATATGAGGACGAAAATAATTAGTCATGAATAATCATCAGCCCGGAGACGTCCACTGCTGAACAAAGGCCTCCCCCTTAGATCGCCACACTGTACGACCACCTGCCGTTTGCATCCACCGGTTGCCCGCAACTTTAATTAGTAATTTAAATTTAATTAATTAATTTATTATAAATTTATTTTAATTTATTTATTTAATTTTAGGTACTATCTGGCTTCATTTAATTATAACAATTAATTAATTTAATTATAACAGTTAATAAATTTAATTATAAAAAGTATTTAAATTTACCCAGTGGTATTTGGGAGCGGGGTGACCTCTAGGTTATAATAAACTAGAGGTTGCCCACAACTTCGTCCGCGTGCGGAAGAAATTCGCCCGGCTCTCAAATACTTGTATCTACCATACCGCTGGGTTAGTTACTCTTTTTTTCCTCCCCATATTCGCGGGCGAATAACCTTCTTCACCACTTTAGATCAACTCCACCAAAAAATATTAATGTTTTTGATTTAAAAATTCTATCCAAATACCAATTTTCAGCACTATAAATTCAAAAGCTAATCATTTCCATAGAAATCTTCGTCCCCCATTTCACCCCCTTATGTCATACCTGTCAAAAAATACTGGAAACAGCATGTGTTATGTCAAATGAACTATCCAAATACAATTTTTTAACACTGAAAGCTCAATCACGAAGAAGTTTCATACAAAAGTTTTCACCCATTTATATCCCCTTAGGGATTGAATTACAAAAATTCCTTTTTTTAATACACCCCTACGCATCAAGACAAATACAACCCCCAAATTTCAAGTCTGTACAACCAGCGGTTTAGGCTGTGCGTTGTCAGTCAGTCAGTCAGTCGTAAAGTCACTACAGTGATTCTTATAGTACTAGATGCGAAAGTTTGTCGGTGTGTGTGAAACGGCTGAACGGATTTGGATGGAATTTGTATAGAGGTAGCTTATACCTTGGAATATAACACATAGCAATAATTATCCCAACAATCACGGGTAAAACCGCGGGGCGCAGTTAGTTGATAATAAAGTAAGTAAGTTCGTATAATGTGGCTAGCTGGCCCACCCTAGTGTCAGAGGGATTGCTGCCCAAAGGTCTCTGACATGGCTTGACAGTTGTTATTGTAGAAATATAGAACAAAAACCGGGACTATACAGTGTCTAACGAAAAGGTTCAACAATACTGAAGGGTATATATATGTATGTATGCACTCTTGATTATGCACACTTCGCTCCGCATCGCCGCGCTGTACGGACGTTTCCGCCCGCTACTCGCTGCTCGCTGTCCGCTCCTGTCCGCCGGAGGCTCTGCCCCGCCGCCGGACTCACTCCGCTCGGCGCAACCGCGCTGCTCGGACGCCTCCGCCTCCGAAGCCGCCGCCGCGCAGCTTCGAGTCCTAGCACCCGTTACCTCGGCCACGTGGTGTTTGCGCTAATTTATTAGCGTAAACTCTAACGAGTCGAGTGTGATTGTGAGTGCAGGGCTCTCACCGCTTCGCAGCCGGGCTTCCGGGCCTGCTGCCTTCGTCCAAACCGCTCTTTTCAGAGCGAACCACTCTTAGTGTTTTCATAAAATCCACGTGGGTGGTCGATCGGCTGACACTTCTAACGGTGACAACGAAACCGATCGGGCGTTGCCCCGGAGCGCCTGTTTTTCCCCCGTCTGGGGAACAACAGAATCCGGCTGGGTCTGGAACCACCGGCCTTGGGGTCACCCCTAGTCGACACCAGATATCGCAGGCACACAACCAGCTGCACAATAAAATAACACTGGCAGCTGGTACACCCTCTAGGTAATACACTAGGTACGCAGCCCCCTGTCTACCCCCGGCAGAGGGATCACACACTTTCTTCTCCTGTTGGGGACCTCCTCCCCCAACCCCCGCAACTCTCCCGCCTTAGGATGGTCTCCCAAAAGGATCTCGACGAAGCCATCAGCTTCGTCGCGAAAACTTTGTTGGACCACCTGAAGGCCAATCCCTCCGAAATGGAGGAATTCGTTCGCGCTCCCCAGACATACGCGCAAAAGTCTCTCGCCCGTCCTAAGACTCCACGAGGGCAGGCAGCTTCTGCCTGCAAACTGACGCCGAATTTTTCGGCGCCAGGCCCCTCAGCTCCCAAGCCTCCACCTCCTCCGAAAGCCTCCGCCCGTGACGGGAGCCACTCTCGGCCTAGGGGTCGCGCTCCAGCAAGGAGCCGATCCCGGTCGCGAAGTCGCTCCCGCCACGGACGCCGCTCGTGCTCCCCCGTCCACTCCGTCCGTCCATTTCGGACAGCCCCGATTCTCCAGAAATGGACACTTCTACCCTGGACGACGGCTTCACAGTCGTCGCCTCCAAAAAGGGTAAAAAGCGTCCCGCTACCACTGCTTCCCTCCCTCCTCCCCCCAAGGCCCCTTGCCCCACTTCAGGGACTAAACCTGCCTCCGACTCCGCCCAATCGGACTCTCCGCTCCGTTCGGAATCGGACGCTCCGATTGTCGACCCTGCTCCCCATCCTAAGACCGGTACCATAGTTGTCCGCAACCGGGAACTATGGGAACTCGTCTCGCGTAACCTCTCGGATCTACAGATCCAGTTTTCCGCCAAACCAAACAAAGACGGCATTATGGTCCGTCTAGCCTCCCCCGACGACTACCGCAAAGCCACTACCTACCTCCGCGACGCGAATATTCACTTCCACAGATACGCTCTCGATGAGGAGAAAGACATCCGAGTTGTCGTAAAGGGCATCCCCAAGGAGATTCCCTTCCTGGCAATCCATAACGACCTCCTCACCCAAGACCTCCCTGTTCTTTCGGTCAGCCGGATGTACAACGGCAGGACCAAAGAACCCTATGACATGGTGCTGGTCACTCTTACGAATACCCAGGAAGGGAAGAAAATTTGGACTACCAAATCGATTCTCCATCTCTCCGGCCTCGACTTCCAAGTCCCTCACAAAAAGTCCATTCCAGGACAGTGTCATCGTTGCCAGCTATACGGACACTCTGCCCGCTACTGCTACGCACCCTTCAGGTGCGTGAAGTGCGCGGGCGATCATAGCACCGCGGAGTGCCTTCGTAAGAAGGACGACCCTACTCTCCCCAGTTGTGTCCTCTGTGGCACTCAGGGCCATACCGCGAATTATCGCGGCTGTCCCAAGGCCCCTAAGGCCAAGAAACCCTTACCGTCTCGCCCAAAAGCAGCTGGCCCTAAGCCAAAACCTGCCCAACCCCGCCAGGTGTCAAAATTCGTTGACGCCCCTGTCCCACTGACTAATGCATGGTCAAATCCGCCCAGCACTCCTCAGGCGACTCAACCGCTCCCACCCGCCCCTGCGCCATCTCCCGCTCATGCCAAGACCCAGGCCCGCCCTGCCCTTCCGCCCAAGCCCTCCACCCCCAAACGATCCGCCCCTGGCTCCTCCAGCCCGAAAGCGGATCTACTCCTCCTCGCTGAAATTGCGATGTCGGTTAACCTCGACGAGGTTCGACATGTAGCCCAGAAGGTCCGGGAGAACCATAATCTCATCGACATCCTCGATGAGCATTATAGGCTCTTCGGTGCACTACAGCGCTTCGCCCCCAACGTCCTTAGGAACCAACATGCATAGTACACCCAAACGTGTTAGACCCCGCTCCCTTTCGTTGGCATGGTTTAATGCCAACGGCATCACCACCGAATCAAGGGACCAGCGTCCCTTGATTCGGCACTTCCTCTCAACCCACCAGGCCGATGTTATGCTAGTGAACGAGACCTTTCTAAAACCTAGCAAGAGGGATCCCAGGATCGCCAACTACTCGCTCGTTCGTAATGATAGGACTACCACCATAAAAGGCGGTACTCTCATCTATTACAAAAGGTCCCTTCACTGCATTCCCATCGACACCCCTTCTCTCTCAGCAATGGAAGCTTCCTGTTGCCGCCTTTCGATGACCGGTCATCAACCCATTACCCTAGTATCCTGCTATCTCTCCGGTAATAAGACTCTCCTCAGGAGTGACCTCGAGGCTCTTCTCTCTCTCGGAAGCGCAGTCATTCTGGCTGGCGACTTCAACAGCAAGCACATTTTATGGGGCTGCAACACGACCAATACGAAGGGAAACCTTCTGAACTCCCTCTCTGACGACCTCAACTTTGACATAGTTCCTCCCAGTACTCCGACCCACTTTCCCCTGAACTTGAACTACAGACCTGACGTACTCGACTTAGCGCTTCTAAAGGGCGTGACCCTCCAGTTACGCTCATTGGAAGTACTACACGAACTCGACTCTGACCACCGACCCGTCCTCATGCATTTAGGCCCCGATCCGACTGACAGACCTCCTCTGACTAAGACCGTGGTCAACTGGAAGCACTTAGGCGATGCCCTGAAAGCTTGTAGTTCCCCTGACTTGGACAGAATCCCTGACGACATTGTTACCCCTGACGACATCTCTACCTCCATTGACGCTCTCACTAGCCACCTCCGCACCACCGTTGGTGAGGCCTCAAAGCAGGTCCCAGCCGAGGGAGACCAACGCTGGGCCCTGCCTGAGGACGCGAGGGACCTACTGAGAGCGAAACACGCTGCCACTAGGGCATTCGATCGAGCTCGCACCGAGGATAACAGAGCCACTCTGCGGTATTACGAACGTGCCGTAAAAAACCGCATGAGTGAACTCCGTAATCAACGGTGGGATGACTTACTCTCGGGGATCGAGCCATCCCACCTGGCATTCTGGCGGCTGACTAGATCCCTGAAATCAGACTCTGTTACGACTATGCCCCCTCTCACCCGACCTGACCTCCCCCCCGCGTTTGACGACGAGGAAAAGGCCGAATGCCTGGCCGACAGCCTCGAAACGCAGTGCAGCCCCAGTTTAGAACATGTCGACCCTGCTCACCTCGATAAGGTGAACAGCGAAGTCGAATTCAGATCCTCACTTCCCCCCTTTGATGAACTCGAGCCTGTCACAGCTTCCGAGGTTGAGTCGATTATTAAAGGCCTCCACACCAGGAAAGCTCCAGGTGCGGACGGCATCAGTAACAAAGTGCTCAAGCACTTCTCCATTACGCTAGTTCACCTTCTAGTTAGCATCTTCAATGCGGCCATCGCCAATTGCATTTTCCCCGACGCGTGGAAATCCGCCGACGTCATCGGCATCCACAAACCCGGCAAGAAGGCTTCCGAGCCCTCTAGCTACCGTCCCATTAGTCTCCTCAGTACCCTGGGCAAGGTCTACGAGCGCGTCCTTCTGAAGCGCATCTGGTCCTGTGTCAAAGACAACAACCTCCTCCCTGATGAACAGTTCGGCTTTAGAGCCAGACACTCTTGCGTCCAACAAGTACACCGCATCACGGAGTACGTCCTAGAAGGTTTCAACAAGAAACCCGGCCATGGTTACACCCACAAGCCGTTCCCCCAAGGGACTGTAGCGGTGTTCCTCGACGTCGCGAAAGCTTTCGATAAAGTCTGGCACAACGGGCTGATATACAAGCTGTATCAGCTCGGGCTGCCAGACCGTCTTGTACTCATAATACAAGACTTTCTCAGGGCTCGAAGCTTTCGATACCGCGTCGAGGGACAACGCTCCTCCCCCCACGACATCGGCTCCGGAGTCCCTCAGGGCTCCGCTGTGGCCCCGATTCTCTTCTCGCTTTTCACCTGTGACATCCCCCGCACCCCCAAAGTGGAGCTTGCTCTCTTTGCCGATGACACCGCCCTCTACACCAGAGGGTGGAACAAGGTCATTCAGCTAGCCCACCTTCAACGAGCCCTCAATCTCCTCGGAGACTGGTTCAAGAAGTGGGCTATCACCGTTAACCCCGATAAAAGTGCAGCCGTGTACTTTCATCCGTTCAAAAGACCTCCTTCTAAGCATATCACGCTCAACGGCCAGCCCATCCCATGGGCTACCGAGACCAAGTATCTCGGTGTGACCCTTGATCGTCGACTCACGTTCTCTAAGCATATCCAGATAGTTCGCAACCGAGCAGCCTTCTTCTTAGGCCGGCTCACTCCCCTTCTCAACGAGCGTAGTAAATTGTCCCTTAGAAATAAGGTTACAATTTACAAAACTTGTATTCGCCCCGTCATGACGTACGCCTCCGTGGCATTCGCTCATGCCTCCAGCATAGATCTAGAGAAACTCCAAGTCATACAAAATAGATTCATCCGCAGAGCAGTCGGTGCTAGCTGGTTCATGCGAAACTCCGACCTGCACTGCGATCTCGAACTCCCCTCCATCCGTCAGTACATTAAGTACGCTTCGCGCCGCTATTTCGATGCGACCCCCCACCATCCCAATCCACTCATAGTCCAAGCCTCGAACTATACGACAGACCCATCCCCCTTCCGTAGACGCCCCAGACACGTCTTGGGCGACCCGGACGACCCCATAGCCGTCATCACCTCGGCGGCGCTGGGCTCGCCTGATCCGACCACTCCTAGCAATAAGAAGTATTCCGTCTTTGGTATAGGCGCCGGTTACCAAAGGCACACAAACACGCACCCACCTCGCCGGCGAGGTCGAGGACTCCCCAGATCTTTCAGAAGATCTGTTAGATTCTCTCCAAGTAGTCAACCAGATCAACCTACTAGGGCCCCAGGGCATACCCCTTCTGGGGTGCCAGGGCAAGTCTGACCCCACTCCCGGCGACGGCCAAGCCGAGGTTCGTACCGTCTGCGGTGCCCTTGAGCTAGTCGCCTTTAACCTAAACCTAGGCCGAGCGCCGTTTGCGCTTGCCTAAAGTCCGGTGACGCTGTAGAGGCCACCTGAGGCCAACAGCAGAGTCATTCATAAAAAAAAAAAAAAAAAAAAAAAAAAAAAATCTTGATTATGATCAACTTTTACTATGGGCCAACTTTGAAATAGCGAAAAAAAATATCAGCTGTCCCATACAAAAAGTTCATTTGACCTTGGACAAAATGTATGGAACGGCAGATAAATTTTTTCACGATTTCAAGGTTGGTCCATAGTAAAAGTTGTTCATAATGATAAGTACATACATACCCTTTAGTATTGTTTGACCTTTTTGTTACACATTGTATAATAATTTTACGTGTCATCCGTATTAGGTAGCGTATTATATATACGCCACTAACGGTCACCCAGCCTAAGACTGACCAGATCGTCCTATGGTGATCTTTAGAACCACCGCGGCAACAAGCAACAGCATTTATAGATATCTTAATTGCCAAAAATAGTACATTATGTACAAGTTTGCTATGTTGGTCATTACACTCTCGGTTTCCTTATCGCGCTCGCTTGCGGCTTGCGCGCATAGTACCGTAATCTTCTAGTGTAATTACCAACATAGCACAAGCGTTTCATACGACTGTTTTCATCACACTTGCGAGGAAAAACAAGCTTTTTTGATAAGATCAATCACACAGCGAAAACTTCAACAAATATTTGCGGGAAATGGCGCCCAAACCAGTAATGCGCGCGCAGTTTGATATTTACTTCAGCCGCATAAAAACTCTTTGTTGATATTACAAAAAAACTGTAAGTATTACCCGGCTATATTAAGAATTCTTCGTATACATACATCTAACTTGCAGTCACGTAGAAACTTATCTTTACCGGTTTATACCTATTACAGCACTAGTGCTGTAATGTAAAGTAAAAAACACGCGTGCGTGTTTGGATTATGAGCCTAAATCCGATGTAATAAGATCCACTTTACGAGCAAAACCTTTTTTTGTGATGAAAATACATTTTACAACACATTTGCTCGAAAAATGCATTTACGGAGCCTGTATACATCGTTCGAAAGTAGAACATTACGCACCATGCAACAGAGCGTGCGGGAAAAAAGGTACTCTCAGGTAAGTATCTATTTTACCGCACACTCCCTTATATATAGCGCCGTCCCTAAACGTTACAGTATTTTTTTAATTTCGTTAATAATAATTTAAGAACTCCACCAAATAGTTTCACATTACGAGAATAAATAAGCTAAATGATCGAACCGCCTTGGAAGCGCTTTTGCTCAATACGTTTGTATTACTTTAATACTAAACAGAAAATGTAACGAAAGAAATTCTCACCACAATTTTTTGTTTCTAATTTTCACCACGGGTTCGTAGCACCATTTGTTCATTCGCGCCATTTTATCTTTCCTCATAGGAGGATTATGGCATCGCACTTTGAGCACTAGCCAGTGTCAAGTAGGTATTTAGTTTCGACTTTCCGTCCGATATAATAAAAACAAAATAATAAAGTTTGTCTCATTATCTGTTGTAAGTACTTCTGTTATCTGTTTTCTTGCAAATGAGTTGTTAAACGTTGTATGGTACTCGTGCGGTATTGGTTTTTACAAACTCGTGACTATGGTAAGCCCTCGACTTCATCTCGGGCTTACATTCGTCTACTTGTTTGTAAAAACCAACTTACCGCACTAGTATCATAAATAACTATTATGGTTCCTTCTTTACGACGTCTTCGGATAGAGTAAATAATTTTACAAGTAGGTAAGTAGTAAGTAATGGTTAACATATAAAACACTACAACCCCCATTTTATCCCCGCTTTATCATTTTATTTAAAAGTACTAACTGTGGATACCATCCACTTTACTACTCCGATATTTTGCATTCATTTTTAGAATGCCATAAAATATGCATATAATGCTGAGAGGCAGGGTATTTTCGATTTAAAATGCTCGCAATATTTTGCAAGCTCCATTTAAAAAGATTTGCCAAGTTTGGATTACGATTGTTTGCATATTAACTCGTCAAATAGCCTCAATAGCGAAAAAACTCATAATGAGACTAAAAGCTGATGTTTTTGAGCGATGAGCTGGGCAAAGTTTTAATAAAGTTTTTCTATAGCGCGATGAAAATATTAAACAATACTGTCTCAGCTTAGTTTGCGAAATATTAAAAGAGAAACTTTTGTTACAAAAAAGTATCTTTACGATTTTCGCTTGCAAAGATGTCAACTACAGCAGTTGAAAAATAGAATATTTTTTACTGAATGGCGGGTAGGCAGGGGGCTCTTCGTAGTTTAGAATGAAATCTGAACTGTATACTTGTGATATCTACCAATAAATACGAAGTTTCGTGTTATAATTAAAAACTCTAAAAGGGTCTTTTTAATCTGTCTGTACAGTATAACTCTTGTTTGCGATTAACTTTGAAAAAAAAAGCAACTGTCCAATTATTTATCCTAATAAACATTTTCCCCTCGTTAAACTATATTTCTAGAATAGTTTTTTTTTTCTCGCAAGTATTTACTAAAAGCCTTAGAATAAAAGTTGTTTGTTTGATTCACAGAACTTGATCTTATAAGATTCTTTAGTGACTAGTAATAAGATTTTAAGAGGTTATCAACTAGTCACTAAAGAACCTGTATTATCAGGGCTAATTCAGTTCCATGGAAAACGTGTATAAATGTAAATAATATACCTATAACTACAACACTGGGACATATTCAGTGCAACTAATTTTGTACTTTATTTGTATTCAACAGTGTATCAATTTTCAACTGTGGCTCTTCGCTCGTTGACGTCAACCGGCTCCCGCATACTGAGCGCGCGCCTTAACTACAGTAGAATATCGACACTGCTCTATACAAATACAGTACAAATTAGCTTGCAATTAATATGACATGAGTTATAACTGGACCTGGGTATGTCCTTAAACTACAACCAGACCCACCGGAAGTCGGGCAGCAGCGTCCTCTTGGATAACGGTGTTGAGCATTCTACGATCCCCAAGCCGCCTGCCAAGCGTGGGGATTATGGCAACCCCCCTTTTGGGAGGCCTTCGTCCAGCAGTGGACGTCTTATGGCTGACGACGAGTTTTAACTGCAATACACGGGGCTTCGTACCTTATTACCTTCGTAGCTAATTCCTAATTAGTGCTTAGTATTAGTAAGTGACAGTGCAAGTGAATAGAACCCGATCTTATTTACTAAGCGACAAGTGTCGTGTTAATATTAACTAATGAGTACTAAAAAAACTAAAAAATTACATGGTTACTGACACTTTAATTTTTTATTTTGTTGGACATAATGAGTTCTAGTAATAGAATATAAATTATTATGATCTTAAAAATAACAGCATTTTGGGACACATTAACCCGGCACTAGGTACCAGTCAACATTATGTTTGCTTCACGCTCGACTTGGCGGGGGCCTGCCGTGCCCCCAAATTATACAAACTTACTTGCTATCTTACTTTATATATTTTTTGTGTTGAAGCCACTGAAAATCGATCTCATAACGAAGCGTAGGCAAGTAATCTTAGCAATTAAAAGTTCAGGGTCAAAGAACAAAGTGTCGTGAATTAAGTTTGCCGACATAGTTTTAAACTTTCCAAAGCAAATTAGTTTGTGGCGGACATTTTGAAAAGAAAATTGGGTATTCGGTTTTTGTACAAATAGGTATTAAGTTTTTTTTTAAATATTAAGACTCAAGAAGTTGAAGTTGAACGGTCGTTTGCTCTAGGCTGACTTTAAGTATAGGTTAGTTTATGATCAAGGTCAAAAGAAAATTGAACCACTTACTTATGCGATACATGTGGGTGTCCGTGTGATCATCAAAGATTTTAAATATTCTTATCTTAACTCTAAAACAAGTATTAAATCTAGTTTTTTTTTTGTTTCAAAACTTAGAAAAACTTCTTTTTGTTTGGTGAGCAATTCTGAATAATAAATATGACGGAGGAGGAGGAGGGTCTTTTCGCCATCATCATCAGCACTCATCGTTGATCCTCTTAGCAGTGGGCGTCGTCGGTGGGTAGTGTCGGATGAGAATAAAACAAGCTCGTACAATCAATCTTCAAATTATAATCTTCACAGAAGTTAACAGTACAGTAATCAGGTAGGCACAGATAAGTTGTAGGTAGGTACGTAACACAGAACGCGCGATGGTTCAGTGTCCACCGCACGCGCCGCTCGCCAATGGGAAAGTGAAGTCACCGATCGACGGCGCGCACGTCACCGACTCCATCGAGTGCCACCAGGTGGCGCCGGATACGACTCGATTGCGACAAATACATAATTCTTAACTCTAAAATAAGTGTTTTTTTTATTCATGACCAATTCTGATTGCTGACTCTGTAGGCTGACAGTGCACGACCCACCAGTACTTTGTGTTTTATCCTTGCATTTTTTTAAATAATATTATTAAACTTTAAAAGTTAGTTTAACTTAACGAACAGTTAATAATCACCAATATTTGCCCATATTCTCTAGTTAAAATATTTATATTCTCGAAGTACTTACACTTAAAAAAAGTATACCTCTAAATCTGTACGAAGAGATGTCTGTTAGACAACCTTTTTTGCCAACTTAATATTTGTATTGTTCATGAAATGTAATTTTGTGGTGTCATAAAAATATCTGTCCTAAATTTTTATTTTATTTAATACAGCTATTGTTTTTTTTAAACTGGCGTACAGAATTACGCTACCTAGTTACGTCCGGAATAAATTGCAAGTTATTTTCCGCACCGTCTACCAGCTTATTGACGTTGACACTTAACGGCACATAAATCTCGCCTAGAAATAATTAAACGGAATTGCCGGATAGACAGTTTTGAAATATCCTCGCCGTGAATAATAAGCTGGATCATTTTTAACATTTACTTTTTAGTTGTTGTTAATGATGGCGCGTCTTTTCCACCATTTATAGTGTTCCGTAGTAGCCTAAGAAGACAACTCGACTTTAAATTCTACGGTCGCGGGTTCAAATCCCGGGACCTTACCAACAAGGTATTCGGAGTTTATGTACGGATTTTTATACCACTGGCTTCTTAACTGCCTTCAAAAAAGGAGAAGGTTCTATGTTCGACGGTATGTATGTTTTTAAATGTATATTCACCGATTTCTTCGTCAATTGTGGATCGATTTTGAATTCTTTATTTTTATTTGAAAGGGTATACTCCCGTGGTGGTCCTATATTAATTTGAAGTCGTTTTTTTTTTAAAATACTTGTTAGTGAAGGAAAAGATCGTGAGAAATCCTGTTTACGTCCATAGAATAAATTCAACTGTGTATGAATATCTACTAACTCACAACTGACCCTGTGTACCGGATTTGGCCCAGTCGACTTTTGAGTGTAGGCCGTCCAGAAATAGACTTTAAAAAACTGATTACGCATCTATCTAATCTAGCTTTGAAAAAGTTAGTCATTAGTTACTATTTTATTCTAGAGGCAAATAGTTCACAATCAATATGTGTTCTGCGTCAGCCGTATTCTGGTAGGCAGAGCTCTGGAAGCGGGCTTTGAAAAAGGTCGGGACATTTTTCAAGGCGTACGTGCGTGGATCGTGTTCCGACAACGTTCGTGATTTGGCTGCTCTCACACTGTAGTGTACCGTCTTTCATGTTAAGACTCAATGTTTTTGAAGTCGAACGGTCGTTTGTGCTAATAGGCTGGAATTTAAGTATAGGTTAGTTTATGATCAAGGTCAAAAGAAAATTCTGTACTGCCCTGCTTATTTTTAATAATCTTGTCTATAAACACTATCTTTCCATAAATTAATTGGTATGTTTAAAACATGTATATACATGTATATATTATATTGGTACTTATATATGTTATGTATATATTGTATTATTTATGTATGGTATTATTTATGTATCACTATTTTATTATAATTTTTTTTTTTAATTTGCAATATTAATTTATTATATTTTTTATATTATGTACACCACTGACCAAATTGCATTTGCCTTCGTTAGTCCAGTCCATCCAAAGGTTGCCTGGAAGAAATCGCTTGAGGTGATAAGGCCGCCCCTTGTACTGCCAAATAATGTACCCTGATTAGTTGTAAGTTGTTCTATATTTCTGGTGTGCAATAAAGTTGTGTTGTATTGTATTGTATTGTAAAATCTTTGAACTACTTACACACGGACACCCATTTCTCACATATGATACACGGGCCGTCTGTATGATCATCAAAGATTTTAACATCGAATATACTTACATAACTTAACTCTAAAACAAGTATCAAATCTAGTTTTCTTTTTGATTAAACTGATTTCTACTTCCTTCTGCAGGTAGAGTTCCAGGAAATGGGCCATTTTACCATGGTGTATTTTACTTATGCCAGTTTCGTAAAATTACGTATGTGGTCAATGTGCTTTGAAAATTCCCTGCTGTAGCAGAAGAAGTAGGTAGTGTTGATGTAAAAGTTTATATTATTAATATAGTATACGCGGTGTTAGTCTGAACACCGTTATCCTTCTAGGATATCATTGTACGAGTACTCATCATTATGAACAACTTTTATACTAAGGGGCCAACCTTGAAATCACGAAAAAAAAACAGCAGTTCCATACAAAAAGGATCATCGATCTTGGACAAAGTGTAAGGTTGGCCCCATAGTAAAAGTTGTTCATAATGATGAGTACAATGAAATCCTAGAAGGATAAGTAACGGTGTTCAAACTAACAGCCTGTATAATATAGTAAGTTTATTATTATTAATATTATAATTATATGAAAACAACACGAAAAAACATGTTTCACCACATTATACGAGTATCACTTGCCCACACTCGTGCATGTAATTCAACACTCAATGAATAAAACACCACCATGTTAAAATCATTAATTTGCGGTTAAACACACGTTTAAGAAAATAATAGAATGCAACGACATCATTTTTCCGTGTTCCCGCCAAAACACTGGCTGACGGTTTTTTTTTTTTTAGTTATTGACATCGTACGTTGTGCATTCTGCCAGTGTCAATTAATGAATTTTCAAGTTTTTTTTTATTAAAACCAAGTTAAATATGTCATGAAATCACACTCAGTCACACGAAGTTAGTCATAGTCGAGTCCAAGTCATGCCCTAGTAAAGTTGTGGCGACTTTACAATCAGCTTCTTGCTCAGCAGCTTCTACGGAGTTTTGGAAACAACACGAAAAGACATGCTCCACCACATTATATCACTTGCCCACACTCGTGCACGTAATTCAACACTCAATGAATAAAACACCACCATTTTTAATCATTAATTCGCGAAAAAACACAAGTTAAAGAAAATAATAGAATGCAACGACATGATTTTTCCGTGTTCCCACCAAAACTCAAGAAATTATTTTCTGGCTGACGGTTGTTGTATAGTGATTCAAGTGACACTGACGTATTGGATATAAGTGTTTTTTTTTTCTTATTTATTGGCATCGCACGTTGTGCATTTTGCCAGTGTCAGGTTTATAAATTCTCAAGTTTTAATAGTATAATCAAGTCACATAATATGTCATGAAATCACAGTTAGTCACACGAATTTAGTCATAGTTGAGTCCAAGTCGTGCCCTAGTAAAGTTGTGGTGACTTTACTATGGGCTTCTACGGAGTTTTGAAATCAACACGAAAACACATGTTTCCCCACATTATATCACTCGCCCACACTCGTGCATGTAATTCAACACTCAATGAATAAAATACCATCATTTTTAATCATTAATTCGCGAAAAAACACAAGTTTAAGAAAATAATAGAATGCAACGACATGATTTTTCCGTGTTCCCGCCAGAACTCCGATATAAGCTTATCTACCAAGCATAGAAGATGTTTTTTTGGCCGTTTTCGTTCGGCCTATTCGGTATCTAGACAGGTATATAATCAAAGGGTTTTTCCGTATTTAGGCACATAATAGTGGCAAGTTCAAGCGTGCTGCTACCGAAGGATAGCACGACCGGTAGTCCGATACACATGGTGATTCGGTTCATTGTTATTTGAGTGCTACCAACTAGCAGTACCTTAATGTTTGTTACTCCTTCACATTGAAACGGCTGAACGGATTTTGATGAAATTTGGTAGCTTATACCTTGGAATAAAACATAGGATACTGTTTATCTCAACAATAGAGGGTAAAACCACTGGGCGCAGCTAGTTTTTAATATGATGAGACTATTAGAAGCTGATAGAGCATTCTTATTTAGTGACCACTTGACAAGTCATCGTGGCTCACTGTGACAATAATTAAGTCACAAAATTTTGATATCTGATGGTATTAGAAATACTTAGCAATGATTTTGGGACAGTCAAGTGACGCTGCCTGACGACTACACTCTGCTGAACTTGAGAGCATCTTACCAGTTTTAGTTTTAGCTGGGAATGTTTGCCATTCATGACATCACCTCCTTTCATGTCTATAAAAAAGAGCCCAGTATAACATTTCCAAAAATTCTGAAACAAATTAACATTTTTGGGGTACAACTTAATAAAATTAATTAATATCCTTTGATAAATTATATATCTAGATAGACTGATGGATCCTAAACGCGTCGATAAAAATAGCGGTTAACTGTAAGCCTCTTATGCACGTACACTATAACAACGACAATGCTGCAACGCGAGTGTAAGACATGGCTGTCACGCACACTAGTATAATAATGTTGCCTGTCATTTTTCGTTCATAAACAGTACGAGACACTATCTAGACATATTATTTATCAAAGTTAATATCTTTATTGACAGACTGTCATTATTTTGCGTCAATGTGTTCCAGAAATCTTTTTAGAAAGGATCCTTTCTTTGGCGGAAGTAATTAATACATTCATTTGTGTGTTCCGGGTCGAGGCTCAAGTAGGTTGGCTAAAGATTACGAGGAAACTTTCCTTATATAATACTTCAGATAAATTGTTTGCCAGTGTAATATAACGTAAAAAAAAACAAATCGTGTTGTACGCATTTTAGAAGAAACAGCCTAGTATCTTTTAATTCTATGTACGTACTATTTACTTTTACTAACGAAGTATAATTATAAACAGCTGTCGACCCAGACGAAGGTGGCGTGACGAACTGGACTCGCACCACAAACACTGGGCCACCAAAGCTGAAGATCGAGCAGTCTGGAAGGAGGGAAGGGAGGCCTTTGCCCAGCAGTGGGACACATCAGGCTGATAATAATAATAATAATAAGCTACCTACATAAAACTAAACTAAAATTTAAAAAAAAACAATTAATATATCTTTACTTATTTACCTTTGCATTTATTATTTCTACTTATTTCTCCGATAACCACATTCAACTAGTTACTGTTTACATCTGCAATCTGACCCAATATACAATTTTTTTTCAGAAGAAGTCTACAGTCAAATAAGTATGATTTGTCATCAATATTAAGCCGTATAGTCAAAAAAAAAACTTAACAAATAGATGCGTAGTAGGTACGTTCATTTCAGTTTTAGTGATTCAGAGACGCGTTTTTATGTTTGCATTGTTCAAATTTAATGAAAATACAACGCTAATCAATAAACAAAAGACTGAGTTTGTAAAAAGAATGTCATGTTTTTAAGACAAAATTAATTTTAATTCGGAATGCAAAGCCATTCCAAACTTTTTTTCTATTTGAAATGACCAGTACTGAAGAACGGCAATTTCATAGGTATACCTATTATATGATATAAATAATTTTAAGAAAATATATTTTTTGGTTCGATATCGGGCATTTTGGATTTTTTCCACATTTAAAAAAGTTCATAACTGCTACAAGCTCGCCTTAAAACAAATTAATCATTTCTATTAAAGCGCCAACATTGCTTTGTTTTTATGCAAAAATAAACATGCGTTAAAAAACCAGGTTAATAAACTCGAAAATTATAATTGACCTCTATAAAGTATTATTTTAACTGTGCTTCTACCCAGTGCATCTTTCTGCGTACCAAGAATTCTGAATAGTTTTTTTTATCGTCTTAAGTTTATTTAGAATATATATCATCGTTATTATTTTATAGCATTACAATACATTGTAAAAGCAGCCATTAGGGGTATTTCACACGTGATACGCAATGGCAGCCGTGCGCGCTTGACGCGTGCTATCTACCGATAAGGCGAATTTCAAATACTACGAGTATCTCTACGTATGTAAACGTGACTCTATTTTCATATGAACCCCTCTTACGGAAATCAGAATTTTACTTTACGATAAATAAAATTGGGGATAAAAGAAATTGGCTAAAACAATTTTTGTCTGTTTCTCGAATACGGTTAGAAATGGGGAAACATTTATTTTGAGACATTAAGTCTGAGTTACTAAACTGGAGTGATTTTTGAGTTTGAATCCAAAATTAGGCTGGTCATTATTATCATCCTTGGCAGCTTATTCGACCCTTTGCAGGACATAAGTTTTCTCCCTTTTTCGGCAATCTCCTGTTTAGCTCCAACCAGTGTTGCCTGTGAAATTACTGGGTATGAAGAGATTTAACATCTAATATATCAGGTTGACGAGCGTAGTGCAGTGCGGCGCAGGATTGTGTTGGCAAGTTCACAATTCTCGCACTGCTACTGTTAGTGGCAGGCGTGATGCTTACCATCAGGCGAACGTCTACTCGTGACGTCATTTTTTTTAATAAATTTGTCTTAATTAATTTAAATGGACTAAATTAGTCGTAATATTTTGCTGGAGCTTAATTAGACCAACGCACAAACCTTGCCCTTTTGCTTGGCGATACCGCCCATTCTAGGTACGTTACCAACCGGTAGTGGGCTTGAGCATTGCCAATTCTGGCACTACTACTGTTAGTGGCAGGCGTGATGCTTACCATCAGGCGAACGTCTTGCTCGTCTTGTCACTTGATTGTATTAAAAAAGAACCTACCCAGATGTGTCCTTTGTTTTTATTAAACAAATCTGTGGGCTTGAAAATTTGGCGTCGGTTCAGAAATGTATTAGTTAATTCGCCACTAATTAGTATATATATTACTTATGTGCCTAAATAAATATTTTTTTTCCATTTGTATATTAGGTGACCATATTATTATCTACTTAACATTGGTATGATTTAAAATATAAAAAGAAAAAATCTTAAATAAGTATACTTAAACCGCAGCCAATGATAAAAAAATACTTAAAGTTGGGTCTACAACAAAATTAAAAAAAAACATGAAGGTATTGACAATTATTTTTTTATTTTTTTATCTTTTTATTTTATATTTTATTGGGACTTTGGCCAACACTAGCATGTCAGTCCCATTATAACTAAGTTACATCTAGATTACACATATACATAATTATCTATTTTAACAACATTTTATAAAGTAGCCTTGCCTTGTCCGATAGGGGACAGGCCAGAATACTGTTGCATTCACCCCTCCAAGGATTAATCCGTATAGCTCTGCGACAGGGCTCATTCCGTACACACTCCATCAAGATGTGGTAAGTATCCTCTACGACTCCACAGTCTTTAATTTTACCATAATGCTTAGGCAAGTTAGCTCTTTCTTTCTCTTCTTTATTTTATCTCAATTGTTGTATCCCAAGCCGCCTGCCAAGCGTGGGGATTATGGCAAGGCCTTTGTCTACAGTGAAAGTTTTCTGGCTGTTGTTGTTGTTGTTTGTTATTTGTGTGCAAAAATTTGGATTTGATCATTTTTCGGACCCATAATCAAATGCTTTAAATATCTTTGATTGCAGTTAATGATGAACGTATTTTTATAATTATAAAATTTTATTATGTGATTATTTTTGCGACATACATTATGAAATTTGACGTGTAACTTTGGTGTTATCAATAAACTATATTTCTCCTTATCATATTGCATGTCAACATTTTATCCACAAAAAGCTAATATCAGATGAAAAGTTACACAGTAGGCAAGTACGGGCAAAACGGGCAAAAGTTGAAGTGCCGTTCATATTTGCTCTGAACGTATCTCGAAAAAAACTTCGCAAACAAGCGTCAGCGGACGTACAAAGGCAGTTTTATTTTACTTTCGTTTTGAGTTTATTTTTGTATTGTTATAGGACTAATTGGCTAGTTGTGTAGACTCGTTTTCTGTTTGGTTTAGACAACACAATAATGTTATTGGTAATGGGCGGTATTCCCGGTTTTTACAGCCAATTAAAAAAACCGTTACAAAAAATCCGTTAGATGGCGTTGACGAGACATGGTTCTGAATAGTATCACTACCTTGTCTGTGGTTCTGAAGATTTTTAATGAATCAACCGAGGTCAAAGCTCAAAAAATAAAAAAAATGCTTATTTAATTTACATCACATTCTCCTTCTCTGTCATCCGGAATGTAGAGGACTGGGACGGATAATGTGGATCCGAACGGAAACGTTTCCGATTAAGTTGTGAATACCCCTTCTGCTTGGTCAATAATTTTATTATTATGTGTTATATCAGCTTTTCAGATTACACTGTTGAGCTCAGCTCAACGTCATTAAGTTTCTTCGCTGGATAAAAATGAAGTTTATTATCAGGACATTTTTTATTCACTGAGCAGCCATTGTATTGTATTTTTAATTTGTACAATACCCAAAACCCATTGTCGTCTTTAGTCAAATCTTACAAATATGGACAAATATGGACACATCGAAAAAATATGGGACGTTCTTAACTGGGCTACCACGCCTTTTTTTTTATTACCATTTTTTTTTCAGCCGACTTCAAAATGAAGGTTCTCAATTCGACTGTATGTTTTTTTTGTATGTATGTTATGCGATTACTCCGTCAATTATGAACTGATTTTGATGATTATTGTTTTGTTAAGTAAGTAATACTTCAGAGGTGGTTCCATATGAATGAAATTTATTGAAATAAATTACTAGTAAATATGAAGATGTCATCCAGGTATTCGAAGTTGAAGCCGGTTTTTTTTTAAAGAAAAGCATATTATATAATTACACAGTCCATACCTGCATTTAAAATATTTATGATTTAATTTTAAAATCTAATCTCACCTATATTGTATACAAAATACAATTAAAAATATTGTTTAAATGGATACAATGTTATAGCTTTAACATATTAAGCATAGATCATTATTACTTATTGTTTAATCATGTTAGCTTGTGAAATATTTATTTTGCACTCATTGAGTTAATATTTATACTCACAAACGTGCAAAAAAAATGTCCGCGCCAAAACTCGGCGCACTGCATAGCGTGCGCCGAGTTTTTTTAACGACTTCAATATCATAAGACACAAACGCTCAAGCATACATTGAACACTATATAAGCGACATAGCGTCTTAATTCGAACAATTGTGAACTATATAATGCAATTATAGATATGTACAACGACACTCGGACGTTTTTTGACTGTTTTCATTTAGAGATTGTGACTCTTTAGATATTAGCTCAATGTTTGCACTCATTCTATTGTCTAAAATATACTGAGCAACTCGTTCTTTGAAGGAGAATACAGGTACAAGATTGAAACCAAAAACACTGAAGTCAAGCTAACCTAAAAAAGTTCCAGTCTTCCAAAGAAAACGTAAAATAAGATTCATTTCATTTACATAACAAGCTTACCGGTGACTTCTATTTTATTTAAGGCTCCCCTGTACACTTGTTGAGCAACACGAGGCAATAAATAGCTCCTTCCTCTTAAAAGATATCGAGCAGGGTAAATGAGAAACTCGTCGTTAACTGTACGCAGTCGGCTAGAAAATTGAATTAGTATCGAAGGAGATCGCATTTTGGGGTACCGCTACTTGTGAGAAAACGCCTTGTTAATAGTCATATTTCGATAGATAGATGGATAGATAGAAAGAAACACTTTATTGTACACACAAAACATAAAACAACAATAGCAACAACCTTAAGAACTAGTGCCACAAGTGGCGGCCTTATCGCTAACAGCGATCTCTTCCAGCCAACCATTGTATTTAAATAAATTAAAACTAAAACAGACGGGATGCATAACACTAATTAATAAATACAAATAAAATTATACTATTAAATACTAGATATACATAACTGAACAATAATAATATTTACGTATTAAATAATATTACATATGCTTACATGATAATAAATACTATATATAATATATAAATATATATATTATCTATATAATACACGTAATCCATTATGATGAGCCTCTAGAGTTTGATTGATAAATTGGAAAACATTAGACGGTTGACGACGGGTGTACCTTTCTTCAGGATAAGCCTATGATATGGTAGCCCCGCTGGTCTTAATGAATTTAAAAACTCAACTGGATAGTTTACAGCATCATCATTATTGCATACCGTATCAACAGAGTCAATGAAATGAAATAAGCTTAAGCAGAAAAAGTATGATAACAAAGAACGCAAAAAGATTACCAAAATATCGCAAGAATTACGAAACTTCGATAAAATACAGTGCTGCACTGATCGCTTAGGTAGACTCGGTGTGGACTGGAGTGGGGCGCGCTCGAGGTGGACCCCCCCGGGGGTACCCGCCTTGTCGGGGCGGGGGGGCTTAGTAGCCGTGGGCGGGGGACCACGGTGAAGCGAAGTGGTACCCGAGGTGGGGCCGCGAAAGCGGCCACAGTGGTGGGGGCTAGGCCACTGCACGAGCCTGAGGGATGGAGACAGGCCAGAGGGGCCAGAGCTCTCCATTCCCAAGGGCCACGGTGGTGGCTGGGCCCTTACTGAGGGCCTGGACCTGGTCCGGACGTGAGGGCTCTCCGCGTGTCCCTCTGATCAGCAGAGGGCACAGTGGAGAGCGAGGAGGGACGTCCGGGTGGTGGCTTCATCAAGGGCTTTCCTTGAGGGGGCACCCACCGGGTGTGTCGTGGTGGGGCTGCGGGATGGGGACAGGCCAGAGGGGCCAGAGCTCCCCATTCCCAGCGGCCGAAGTGGCAGGCGGCGGGGCCACTCACCTGACCGCCGCATGGAGGCCAGGGCGTTGGACGTGGGGCCGTCCGGCGCCCATCTAGCTGGCATGGCCTCCGAGGTGGATGCACGATGTGTCTGGTGTTCCGACACATCGTCATCGGTGCAGGAGGAGCTTCGGCTCCCCGTGGTGGGCCCGAAAGGGCAGCGCTGTCGAGGTCGCGGACGAATGCGAGAGCGTACCCGTGGCCTCGGCGCAAGGCGCAGTGATGGAACACCGTTGGGTTTTTAGTCGGTAGTGGTGCCACTCTGGTGCCGAGCCCGACATAACCCTCCTGCCGCCCCGGCGGGAGGGTATGCGTAAAAGCATTTCCCAACGTTTAAAAAAAAAAAAAAAAAAGGGGCGTGCTCGAGGTACAGCGCGTCATTATACACGGGTTTTAACGTATCTGAGCCGACGCGGGATGGACGTTTCGAAAGCGCTGTGCTTGGTGCGTGCACCGGATCAAGTACATGTGTTTAAAACATTTATCTTCTTGCGCATAAACACTCGATTAGCTAATCTATAAATTTAACATTTTTTTTTCAAATGAAAAACTGACCCGTGGCCTTCCAGGTTTGAAATTGTTTGAAAATTCTGAAACATGTTTATGTTTATTTTATCTTATCTCTTAAGTAAAAAAACTTAACAGCCTTAAAATGAGCCTTTCAGCTTTGAATGAATGGTTTCGGCAAAATGGTATTTTAATGATACATTGAACCACTTGCGAATTTTTCAAAATCCTTGCTGAGTGTGCGTTTCTCTGCATCAGCCCTTAACACTAATGGTATATCGGCCTACCCTGATTGGGCCATATTCACTACGCTGGCCCAGTGCAGGTTGGCGGATTCACATACACTATCGTATTTCTTCTCCGGAAATATGTAGGTTTCCTCATGATGTTTTCCTTCACCGAAAAGCCAATGGTATTATCCATGCGTAAGTTTCAAAGAACTAATTGGAACGGGCTCGCCCGGGTTCAAACCCGCGACCCAGAATCCGAGACCGAGAATGTGAGTCGAGCTTGATCTCACTGAAGCTACCACAGCTTGAGCTGAGTGTAAGTTTACACCACTCAAAATTTAGTTTAGGCATTTAAAAGTAAGTTAATTTAATATTAAATATTAATTTAGCAGTTTAGGCTGTACAGTATCTATAATAATTATGTCCGTCAAACAGTCGTCTGCGTGGACCTACAAAAAAATAGCCTATGTCCGTTTCCGAACCTTATGCTATGACTACCTATCCAAAAATGCAGCTCCATCTGTTCAGCCGACCAATAAATACGCCCATCCCCGTCCCCATCCCCGTTCCCTCCCTCATCCCCATCCCTCACCCCATCCTCACCCCATCCCATCCCCACCCCCATCCCGATTTCAACTTTCATCTTAATATGGACACGCCCATCCCCGTTCCCAGCCTCATCCACATCCACATCCCATCCCCACCTGTCCCCAACAAATCCCCACCCCATCCCCACCCACCCCCATCCCATCCCCACCCCATCCCATCCCCATCCCCATCCCGATACCAATTGTAATCTTAATATTAACATGCCTATCTCCGTCCCGTCTCCGTTCCCAGTATCATCGCCACCCCCACCCCCACCCCCATCCCCACATCTATCCCCATCCCTATACCAAATTTAATTTTAATATGTACAGCCGTTACAAAGTTAAGGAGAATCAAACGTACTATCACTAAAACTTAGTTTTTTTTTTTATACTAACGGGAGCTGATTTTGCAAAAACTGTGACACCCGTATCTTCTTATTTTTATAGTAGAATATGTATACCAAGTTTTGTATCAATCGAACCAGAGAATAAAAAGTTTCATACAAACTTTAACACCCCATTTAACCCCCTTCGGGGTTGATTTTCGAAAAATCCTTTCTTAGTGGGCGTTTACACCTCTCCAAAAACATACCCTCCAAATTTCAAGTCTCTACGTTTAGCGGTTTGGGCTGTACGTTGTCTATATGTCAGTCAGTCAGTCAGTCAGGACAAAGCCTTTTATAGTTATAGACTAGCTTTTGCCCGCGGCTTTGCCCGCGTAGTAATGTTGAATACTTGAATTCGGTTAAATCTGGGCCCAACTCAATTGAATCACTAAAATACGTATATTATTGCATTTTTTCCAAGCCGCTTGCAAGTCTTTAGGTTTGCTTGAGGATGTCCAAATTTGGCATGTCGCGTTTGCAATACTTACTTCAAAACAAAGCCGTCTTATTGAATTTTAAACACACAGACAGATGGACATGACAGAATAGATGGATGGATGGACATGGAACTTCTGAAGATTGTGAGGCTTCTTTAAAAATATATGTGGGAGATATATCACTGCAGGTCGGTAAATTAGAATGTGATGAACTGGGAATAGTTGGGATGGTAAATGTAGGTGAAATTAATTTGTCATTTGTTAACTGAGTAGGCTGTACCGTAAATGTAGGTGAAATTAATTTATCAGACTGAGCCGTAAATGTTGGTGAATTCAGTTCAGAAAAATATCGGGCTGAAGAAGTTTGGACGGTATGAGTTGAAGACGTTTTGTAATTATTTTTGGGCATCTCTACAGCTAAAGAATCAAAGTACAAAGGCAAAGTAGAAGTTGCGTCATAACTTATATCTTCTGTTTGAATGCAACTTGGAGATGTAGGAACCTCAACACGTCGCTTAGTTATTTTTTTCGCTACTACTGGAACACGTGGAGTGCCGTTAGAAATTATATCTATGTCTTCTAACAGATACGCATCAAAATGATTTCCCGTAAATCGTAGCCGCTTTATAGGTCTTCCTGCTGTACCAAACTTTGCATACAATTTGCCATTTTCATAAACTTCAAACTCAAACTCATATATTTGTCCCGCAGCGGCTAGTTCACACGCAGTGCCCCAACTCGACTGCCGTGACATGTCATTAAAGTATGCAGTCGCAGCGGTGTAGTTGTCGCCGTTTGAATCATGAGACATGATTTCAAACTCCTCCCAATTAGCTACTACATGAGTAACGATGTTTTTTCGCACCTCAATTGCCTTTTCTTGGGTACCGTGCATTAAAAAAGAAAGCTCACGAAAAAGACACGCTCCATCACCAACGATGGGAACAACATAGTGTTTTACCTTCGCTCCATGAATGAAGAGAAGTTCACTAAGCATTTTAAATAACAAACTAAATAACAATATCAACAGTAACAATATAAAAAAACCTAATAACAAACAATGTAAACTAAAATTTAAAAAAAATATGAATAACAAACTAAATAGCAATCTAAATAATTAAAGGAACAAATAACGACAAATAATAATTAATAATAACAAATAACAAAATAATTATACGAAATGTAAATAACAAATGAAATGAAATAAGCTTAAGCAGAAAAAGTATGATAACAAAGAACGCAAAAAGATCACCAAAATATCGCAAGAATTACGAAACTTCGATAAAATACAGTGCTGCACTGATCGTTTAGGTAGGCTCGGTGTGGGTTGGAGTGGGGCGCGCTCGACGTACAGCGCGTCATTATACTCGGGTTTTAACGTATCTGAGCCGACGCGGGATGGACGGTTCGAAAGCGCTGTGCTTGGTGCGTGCACCGGATCAAGTACATGTGTTTAAAACATTTATCTTCTTACGCATAAACACTCGATTAGCTAATCTATAAATATAACATTTTTTTTCAAATGAAAAACTGACCCGTGGCCTTCCAGTTTTGAAATTGTTTGAAAATTCTGAAACATGTTTATGTTTATTTTATCTTATCTCTTAAGTCAAAAAACTTAACAGCCTTAAATGAATGGTTTCGGCAAAATGGTATTTTAATGAAACATTGAACCCCTAGCGAATTTTTCAAAATCCTTGCTGAGTGTGCGTTTCTCTGCATCAGCCCTTAACACTAATGGTATATCGGCCTACCCTGATTGGGCCATATTCACTACGCTGGCCCAGTGCAGGTTGGCGGATTCACATACACTATCGTATTTCTTCTCCGGAAATATGTAGGTTTCCTCATGATGTTTTCCTTCACCGAAAAGCCAGTGGTATTATCCATGCGTAAGTTTCAAAGAACTAATTGGAACGGGCTCGCCCGGGTTCGAACCCGCGACCCCAAGAATGTGAGTCGAGCTTGATCTCACTGAAGCTACCACAGCTTGAGCTGAGTGTAAGTTTACACCACTCAAAATTTAGTTTAGGCATTTAAAAGTAAGTTAATTTAATATTAAAAATTAATTTTGCAGCTTAGGCTGTACAGTATCTATAATAATTATGTCCGTCAAACAGTCGTCTGCGTGGACCTACAAAAAAATAGCCTATGTCCGTTTCCGAACCTTATGTGCTATAACTACCTATCAAAAAATGTAGCTCCATCTGTTCAGCCGACCAATAAATACGCCGCCCATTCCCGTCCCCATTCCCAGCCTCATCCCTATAAGCGCCCCCTTCCCCATCCCCATCCCGATACCAAATGTCATTTTAATATGAACACGCCCATCCTCGTCCCCATCCCCGTTCCCTCCCTCATCCCCATCCCGAACCCCATCCTCACCCCATCCCATCCCCACCCCCATCCCGATTTCAACTTTCATCTTAATATGGACACGCCCATCCCCGTTCCCAGCCTCATCCACATCCACATCCCATCCCCACCAGTCCCCACCAAATCCCCACCCCATCCCCATCCCCACCCCATCCCCATCCCGATACCAAATGTCATTTTAATATGAACACGCCCATCCCCGTCCCCATCCCCGTTCCCTCCCTCATCCCCATCCCGAACCTCATCCTCACCCCATCCCATCCCCACCCCCATCCCGATTTCAACTTTCATCTTAATATGGACACGCCCATCCCCGTTCCCAGCCTCATCCACATCCACATCCCATCCCCACCTGTCCCCACCAAATCCCCACCCATCCCCACCCCATCCCCATCCCCACCCCATCCCCATCCCGATACCAATTGTAATCTTAATATTAACATGCCTATCTCCGTCCCGTCTCCGTTCCCAGTATCATCGCCACCCCCACCCCCACCCCCATCCCCACATCTATCCCCATCCCTATACCAAATTTCATTTTAATATGTACAGCCGTTACAAAGTTAAGGAGAAACAAACGTACTATCACTAAAACTTAGTTTTTTTTTTTATACTAACGGGAGCTGATTTTGAAAAAACTGTGACACCCGTATCTTCTTATTTTTATAGTAGAATATGTATACCAAGTTTTGTATCAATCGAACCAGAGAATAAAAAGTTTCATACAAACTTTAACACCCCATTTAACCCCCTTCGGGGTTGATTTTCGAAAAATCCTTTCTTAGTGGGCGTTTACACCTCTCCAAAAACATACCCTCCAAATTTCAAGTCTCTACGTTTAGCGGTTTGGGCTGTACGTTGTCTATATGTCAGTCAGTCAGTCAGTCAGTCAGTCAGTCAGGACAAAGCCTTTTATAGTTATAGATTAGATGATTATGCATACTTATTGTGATTTGAGCGAATACTTACACATTTTTGTATATGTGTATAAAAATGTGTCCGCAATTGTTAGTTTCATTTAGACCCTGCAAGATACTGTTTCAACTTACACTACTTTGTAAGGACAAAGCAAATGAAAAATGCTCAATGGGACTCAGTCGCATATACAAAATTTATCTAATATTCATATCCAGTGTGGACTTAGTTGTGCTGACTTCATTGGTGCTTGTAAGTAGCAGTAATACTTGAGAGCAAATATGCACAATATCGTAACCATTATGCTTTCGTATTCGCCCGAACACTTCGTATGGTTGGTTAGACGAGCTATCTGGGCACACTTGGCGCAACAGTAGGTAAGAACCTGCGATAAAGGACGGCATTTTCAAAAGAGTTTCTATGTTCGACTGTATCTATGTTTTTTTAATGTATGTCCACCGTTTTATCCGTCAGTAAAATCGTGAACCGTGGCGTAGCGCTCGTGGCGTAGCTTGTCTAGGTGATTCTAAACGATCACCTATGTTAAGCAACGGACGGCCCGGTCAGTTTTCGGATGGGTGACTGTGAGTGGCATTTATTTCTGAGCGCTACCGTGGGTCGAATGACACGTTAAATTGTTGGTCCCGGTTGTTTGTTCTAGTTTCTATAACAACAACCGTCAGCCATGTCAGAGGCCTTCGGGCGGCACATTAACTCTGACACTAGGGCTGGCCACTCAGCTTATACGAACTTACTTACTTTAATCGTGAACCTATTTTAAAATTCATTTTTTTATATTCTCTCGAGGTGGTAAGTAATTTATTTTTTAAGTGTCTTGTTACTGTTTGGCCACGCCTATGCGATAATGCAAACATTCGCTGAATCCCAGTAATGTAGCCGCTAGGCAACAAAAAAACGAAAAAGACGGGAAATAGTAAAAAACTACAGATATAGGTACATTTTCCAAGTCACAAAAACACTAGATCGCAAATGCTTTAAGGATATCCTTAATTTTAAGATTTTTATATATATTATCTACTCAATTGCGCTACCCACTGCTAGCTCTATAATAATCTTGACCCTCCTATCAAACTCTTAATGAAAAAAAACTCAGTGGTACTACATAAAAATTACTCATACTCAAACAGTGAACGCGTAATGCATTTCATTCTTCAAACTTGCTCCAATGACGCCACACTTTTATGACAGCGACTATCAACGTTTTACTCATGAAACGAACCCTACGAAATCCTCCGCGCAAAAAAGAGTTCACGCTTAACCTATTTTTCCAAGCCATCGGCGCAGCGCAAAAGCCTTCACAAACGATATGCCCCGCTGAAACTGATACTTAGTGTTTAACGTATTCTCTATACAAATGTGCCTAGCTGGCGGAAAATATGCTTTCAATATTTTAAGTGGAATGGAAAAATGTTTGTGTTTTAGTGAAATGATTTTGGGACGACTCTTGGTATTGACAGAGCCACTGAGCAAGTCACTCGACTGTGAGAGGCTACCGTATCTTGACTTTATAAATGCCTTGGATCAATATTCAAATAATTTCGATGTATGCCATATTTTCTATCCATGCAATAATTGTTCGTTCGTAATTTTAATGTAATTCAGTAATGAAACGACCTTTACGCTTGCCTGTATAACTGCCTACAGTTTATTACAGTGCAGTTTTCTAACTCCAATACTTGGTTTCCTTGAGGCAGAAATGTTCTCTTCTCTTCTCTCTCATCTAGATATTGGAGTTACTTGCTCGTGACTTTGTGTTCTCCAGGCTTGGATCTTTGAGTTTAAATAGTATCTTTATGCATGATTCTATGGCATCCCACATAACAGAGAATCCCAGTGGGGAGCTACGAAGATGAAGCGTCGTTTGATTATTAACTCTTATTTTGTTCATAAGAATTAAAAGAGCATCTCAACTTGTTATACAAGCTAGCGACAATGATAAAATGAATGGACGGGAAATAAGCGCACGGATTTTGAAGACTATACAGATACACGTATATTGAGTGCCAGCTCTCCACTTGCGTCAGTCATACTCTGTCTTTGTGACATGCAAGCCGTACGATACAACATCACAAATAAATACAAATTATGTCTTCGTGTGCATTCTCCAAGTGTAAGCACACTACTAATATTCAGAATAAAAATTTGGGGATCACTTTTCATAAGTAAATACACATTAATCATTGTATTTTGTCACAACTACAAATAATTTTAATAAATTATCTTGACTTTATAAATGCCTTGGATCAATATTCAAATAATTTCGATGTATGCCATATTTTCTATCCGTGCAATAATTGTTCGTTCGTGATTTTAATGTAATTCAGTAATGAAACGACCTTTACGCTTGCCTGTATAACTGCCTACAGTTTATTACAGTGCAGTTTTCTAACTCCAATACTTGGTTTCCTTGAGGCAGAAATGTTCTCTTCTCTTCTCTCTCATCTAGATATTGGAGTTACTTGCTCGTGACTTTGTGTTCTCCAGGCTTGGATCTTTGAGTTTAAATAGTATCTTTATTATTATTATTAGGGTAATCGCTATTTTGAGGCGATCGTAATGTTACGAGACGGAGAGACTTTGAGAATTCTTCGTCAATGCTCGTGAATGTTCGAGATTCGTGAGCAATAGACAAATACCTACATTTGTGTTCTCTTTTTGTCGTACGGTAATTAGATTCGATCTTTATTTCCCGGCAAATGTAATATGCATACGTTTAGCATACCTATGCTTGATTGTGTTGACTTCTAAATTTTTAACAATTTGCTAGCGCTGCTGGGCCCGTCCATTCCATTATCACCGTCGCTGATACAAGCATAAAAATAAAGATAATAATTATAAATAAACATAACAACTAGTGCAATCAAAACTTTAACAAGAAATTGATTTTAAAAAAAAACTAGACTGCTCTACCAAGGGATTATGTAAGAATTTTAACAATACATTATTATTTTAACGATACCCATACAGCCAAAACTGTTCAAGCAATTAGAAGCTATGGTGAAATAAAGAAATTGCATACATAGGTACCGGAGATCACAGATTGGTACATACACGAGTCCCGAAAACAATACACTCTTTATTAGGCAGTCGTGTAAAAAAGAGGAACGTGTTATTTTAAAGTAATTTAAACTTAATTTGTTTTGGCTACCCATCTGACTAAAATAATCCTATATACCTATAGGATTATTGAATCCTTATATTGCTGATAATCATAACTTGTTCATAATTTTACCACCGACTTTCGAACTAGCCAGGAGCCCTGCGGCTATAGATAGCAGACATGTGGTCTGAACGTTACTGTACTAATTGGGTAATGCATTAAACCCTGAACTACGAGTACAAGTACAAACGTTTGGTTTTACTAACTGCCTAAAGTTGAATCTAAATCTAATTTGGAACAAAGTTTGGCAAGCCCTCCTTGTAGAATCACTATTACATGCTTTGTTTGTACATTGCTTGCATACCTATTGTATGCAAGTTATACAAACCACTATTAATTTCATTTAGTACTGAAGAAAACATCACTTAACTATATGAATAGTATACGTATAGCTAGCGGCACGTATCTTTAGCGCTGAGCGAGGGGTACCTCTCTTTCACTCACCCCACCCTTACCCTATGCGAGAAAGAGAGTCACCGCTCGCTCAGCGCTAAAGATACGTGCCGCTAGTAATAGCGCTCGTGGCGTAGCTTGTCTAGGTGATTCTAAACGATCACCGATGTTAAGCAACGGACGGTCCGGTCAGTCTTCGGATGGGTGACCGTGAGTGGCATTTATTTCTGAGAGCTACCGTGGATCGGATGACACGTTAAATTGTTGGTCCCGGTTGTTTGTTGTAGTTTCTATAACAACAACCGTCAGCCATGTCAGAGGCCTTCGGGCGGCACATTAACTCTGACACTAGGGCTGGTCACTCAGCCTATACGAACTTACTTACTTAGTATATGAATACGAGTATCACTCTTGCACGTTGCGTATTTTGGACCTTACTTAAAAGCGTTATTTATAACTTCAGTACAAAATGGAGATCGCAGAATGTTCACCACAACTGCTGCCTGTCTTACGGTTCTAGGTGCATTATTAGGACATACCCAGGTCACACGCAACCACAACGTAACCCACAGTAAGTGCTGAACAACGTAATTATACTTTACACAGCTTTTTAAGTAAGTAAAACCGTTAGATATACCTGTGGGTGAGTGTAAGGAGTTGTGCAGAGTGTGTGTGTTTAAAAATGTGCCAGTTTTGAACCCTTTTTGTGGTGCTGCAGCAAACTTCTCTTCTTTTCAATTGCACCTTCAAATATTCTTTCTCAATTCGAATATAATTGTTTCTTTTTGTATGTTTTAACGCGATTAATGAATTGATTTTGAAGAACCTTTTTTTTGTTTGGTAGGTCATATTTAGATAAATAATAAACAATTCAGAGGTGATATCGGTTGAGTAGTTTGGTTTTTAAATCAGAATACTTAACTGGAAATACGAACTCATCCTGGTAATCGAAATTGAAGTCGGTAATTTTTTTTTTCTTTAAATGTTGTTGTCTTATTACTGGAGATATAATCCTACAATCAAAATACACCGACGCCAAAAATTCTATCAAATTGTAGAACAAGTCCGATATAATTATCTACCAATTGAGTTTAGTAAATATTGAAATTTGGAATTTTTGGTGAGAAATTACTGGGTATGAAGAGATTTAACATCTAATATCTCAGGGTGACAACACAATTCTGGTGTTCACAATTCTGGCACTACTACTGTTAGTGGCAGGCGTGACGCTTACCACCAAGCGAACGTCTCACTAGTCTCATCATTTGATTGTATAAAAACGGCCTACGGTGTGCTTTGTCCTATTATTGACTTTTAAGCCCCTCAGTAATTAAAAGTACACCGTGAAACTTATACTTACCATAGTAGGTAGCTATTACCATTACCATAAGCCTGTACGACATGCTACGACGTCTTCCCACCCTCGAGTAATAAATCACCTTCTTTTTATTACGGTGACTAAAAATTTAAGTGTATGAATAAAACATTTCATTTTGGTTACACGTCAAATCCTTGGGTGTGAATAGAAAGTATTAGCGGGATTTGAAAAGATTTGTAGTGACGTTTGAATGAGAATTGGTAGTTACTTTAAGTCTAATTTCATCTATTTCATTAAGTAAAGCCGTCATAGCGCGAGGCATGTTTTCAACCGACTTCAAAAAAGGAGGTTCTCAATTCAACTGCAAGTTTTTTTTATGTATATTAAGCGATTACTCCACCAATTATGAATTGATGATTATTTTACGTTTGGGAGGTCATACTCCAGAGTAGAGTACTTAAGAGATAGTAGTCACATAAATTTCATCAAAATCGGTTCAGTAGTTTGGTGTTTCAATCAAAATAATTGGAAAAAAGATGCCATCCAGGTAATCTAAATTGAAGTCGGTTGATGTTTTTTTTTAAGTATATTTATATACCTCTAAAGTGATAGAAGCCGTGGTTGCCTAATTGGGAGACCAGTCGACTTAAAATCGCGGGTTTAAATTCCAGGCCCATACCAATGAGACGTCACAGAACACACAATGCACAATGTAGAGTAATGCTCTTTTTTTCGCGATAAAATCCGAAGCGAGGTTATTCTCCAAAGAAACAAAGTCACTTTAATTAGGGTTTGTAAGTTAGAGTGGCAAAGGGCAGGCCACATCGCTCGAAGAACCGATAACAGATGGGGAGAAATGTTCTTGAGTGGCGACCACGAACCTGAAGGTGCGGCGTAGCTAGGCCTCCCACTAGGTGGACTAACGACATTATGAAAGTCGCGAGCAACCAGTGGATGCAAATGGCAGATTGTTGTACAGTATGACGTTGACGGCCTAAGAGACAGGCCTTTGTTCAACAGTGGATGTTTTCGGGCTGATGATGATGATAAAATTTTAAGTTTGATAATCTAGTCTCTAATCTTTTCAATCTAGTTTAAGAATTTAACCTGTATTTAAGCAGCGAAGGTGATAATGGAATGGACGGGCCCAGCGCTTGCAAATCGATCAAAATTAACAAGAAAACACAATCAAGCATACCTAGCTAAACGTATGCATAATATTAGCCGGAAAATAGAGATAGCGAATCTAACTACTGCATGACAAAAAGAGAACACATTTACATGAATTAGAAGTTTGTATTGTCGTATCGTACGGCTCGCATGTCGCAAAGGCGGAGTATGACAGAAGCGAGTGGAGAGCCGGCGCTCAACATATAACCTTCAAAATCCGTGCGCTTATTTCCCGTCCATTCATCTTATCACTGTCACTGTATTTAAGTATTCTATCAGCTATCTGGTTTACATATTACAAACTTTGCTTAGTTTGGGGCTAGATGGCGCCGTGTGAAAATTACCACCGATATTTATGTATACAATACAATACAATACAATACATCTTTATTGCACACCAGAAATATAGAACAACTTACAAATAATCAGGGTAGGTACATTATTTGGCAGTACAAGGGGCGGCCTTATCACCTTAAGCGATTTCTTCCAGGCAACCTTTGGATGGACTGGACTAAAGGAGGCAAATGCAATTTGGTCGGTGGTGTACATAATATATAAAACATAATAAATTAATATTGCAGACATATAAGTTAAAATTCTTACAATAAAATAGTTATACCTACATAAATAATACTTACTATACATAACATATATATACCAATATAATATATATACATGTATAAATACAGACGTACCAATTAATTTATGGAAAAATAGTGTTTATAGATAAGGTTATTAAAAATAGGAAGAGATTTAGCGTGTCTGACAGAAGAAGGGAGTGCATTCCACAGCAGGACAGCTTGAACAGTGAAGGACATGTTATTGGAAAGATTGGAGTGGGTGGAAGAAGGGATCTTAAGTTGGAGGGCGCGAGAGGTTCGTAGGGAACTACCAATATGTATTTATTTTTATTCCAGTTACGAGTGCCTTGTGCTACCAGTTATTCCATTTATCACTTTGTAATTTATTAAAATAAAACAGCCTCTACTTATTTTTACTTTAGATTGAGATTTATCTAACTAACACATTATAAGAAGTATACTCTTCATCAAAAGTTAGCAGGAATAAATTGCTTTCAGTGTCATCTAAGTTGCCAACAGTCGCGCCAATAGCCCTGTGTTCCTGGCTTATAGCCTAGAACTTAGATTACGTTAGCGGTCTAGGCTTTCAAGATAGGCTTTGATCTAGGTCATACGTACAGTGTCAACGTCCATAGTTTAAACGGAAACGGTTTGAAAAATTATTTATTCACGTTGTGGTCTGTTGACTATGGGTTGTTTGTTTCTAGGAATTTTAATATTAATTATGTTACGAGACAGCAATAAATGCTTAGTAATTACAAGAAAAAGAATAAAAAAAAATATTCAACCGAACAACCAACTATGGAACCACCTCAACTGTGTATTTATTATAATTATACCAATCACATGAACTAACTATCTACTTACTCGGTTTTTCAACCGATTCCAAAAAAAGAGGTTCTTAATTCGACTGTACGTTTTTTTTGTGTGTATGTTAAGCTATATTACTCCGCCAACTATGAATTGATTTTGATGATTCTATTTCTTTTTTTTTGGTAGTTGATACTTTAGAGGTGGTCCCGATACATTATATAGAAATGGGTTTTTTTTTAAATGCCATTAAAACGTATGGGTACACATTTACATTTATGTCACAAAATTAAACAGAAATTTAATAACAAAAAATAATAATAATAACATAATACTTATAAAAAATAGAGAAAAAATACCAAAATGATCAAATAGTAATTATTAAATTAACAATAAACAATCAATTAAAATATAATAGTATCGTGTATAACAGTATAACAGTATAACGTCACAAATCAGTAAAATACTTCGTCAAGGCTGAATGAGGTGTCATGCTTTTTGCACCTGTCCCATTGATTGGTCAGATATTCACAGTAAGTCAAAAAATGTTATAATGTACTTTGGTTTTTAAATCGAAATTACTGGAAATATGAAGATGTCATCCAGGTAGTCAAATTGAAGTCGGTTGTTTCTAATTTTGCGTATTATTACATAGTTTAATTCTATTCCTGGACTAGACTGCTTAAAACCGCGGTGTCCGTGTATGCGGGATAAGACCATACCATGTCACGAAATGTCTTTCAGCACATTACAACTCTGTACATCTCGTTAATAGTAGCTATTACAGGTGCGCGAACAATTACAACATAAACATTTACCGAAGAAACTCTGTTATAAATTACGACAATTAGAGAAATTACTTGGAACAGCAGTATTAAAAGTTAACACAATAATTTTACTGGTTTTGCGGCATAAGAGCTGTTGAAGAGGTTACATTGAAAGATACAACGCCGAAAGGGGCCTATTATACTCATCATTATGGAAGATCTTTACCCTGCATATGATAGCACTATCGCATCACTATCGGCCATATAAGGCCTACCCTGCTCGAACGGCAATTGGACCGTAATATTACCACGCTGGCTTTTGTAGGCCAAACTATTTATTATTGCTTCAGACTTACAAAGCAGTTAACATGGCTAATTATACTTGTTTGTTATTTAGGTTAATGCACTCGACTTACGAATTACGTCGACATTGGTGCATTCTTGCATTCTGCTAAATTTAATTAGACCAAACTTCATTTCTTCATAATGTAGTTTAAATCTTGTCCACTTATCAGTTCCTTGCACACAAGTTCCTTTTGGCTCTTGCATCGATTCATCGGCACCATTGACTTGATTAACAAGTCACTAAAACCTGTTATAGTCACCGCGTTACCAACTGAGTCGTGCGGCCAAATAGCGAGAAACCCAAAACGTATGCGTTTTTAATTTTTTCACAAAGTTTTTTATTTTATTTTCTCGTGTGCCTTTCTTTATCGTACATCATGTTACTTGTTCATACAATGTGTTCGTGGTTGATCTCTCTGGTTATAAAATTTTTACTAACAATATCCACATTTCAAATTTAAATCACTTGTCGCCCCTAGGGCAAAAAATAGCTATTTTGTTACCTTTTTGCGAAGAACAAACTAGTTATTTTTGAATAGATGTGATAAAAAAAACATTCTTAATGATGAGCAAGTACTTTTAATCTCATTTGGTTTAGCATACCCTATTCATATAACCCAGCACTTAAGTTGTTTTTGTTCTTGTTTCAATAATTGATGGAAGGAATTTACTCGCATGTGTCGGGGTCGCGTGCGGTGAATTTTTTAATATTTTCGTTGTTCAAAATGGGGATGTCTGCGTGATTTCATTGCTGTGAAATTCATCGTAGCATGAAAAATAAAACCTTATTGAGATTACAACAAAATTAATTCTTTTACTATAATTTCACGGCTCACGTGTCCATACATCACATGACTAGTAATAGTACATTATGATACGAGTGTGCTATGTTGGTCATTACACTAGAGGCGGTATTATGCGCGCGAGCCGCAGGCGAGCGCGATAAGGAAGCCGAGAGCGTAATGACTAATAACACAAGAGTTCCATACGACTGTTTTCGTCACACTTGCGAGGAAAGAACAATTTTTTTTGATAATAATCAACCACACAGCGAAAACATCAACAAACATTTGCGGAAAATGGCGCCCAAACCAGCAATGCGCGCGCAGGTTGACATTTACTTCAGCGGCATAAGAACTCTTTGTTGGTATTACAAAAAAACTGTAAGTATTACCCGGCTATATTAAGAGTCCTTCGTATACATACGTCTAATTGCAGTCACGTACAAACTTGACTTTACCGGGTTATACCTATTATAGTACAAGTGCCGTAATGTAAAGTAAAAAGCTCGCGTGTGTAATAGCTTGGATTATGAGCCTAAAACCGATGCAATAAGATCCACTTTACGAGCAAGTGTGATGAAAAATAAATTAATGTAACTATAGGTACTAATAATAACGTCAAAAATAACATAACTTAATACTTATTTGACAAAATATCCACTATGAAACTGTCCCGCCCCCACGGGCGTAGCTATGTATAGCTTTCACATGGAGAGGTCCCAGGGCCCAAAAATTTCGAAGACGTTTTTATATTGTCGAATGTATAGATATTTACCGTGTTTTTTTTTGTGATTTGGGCGCAGTTGCATGCACCATGCCTGTGACTGCACCAAGATATCAGGAACTCGCTTCACAACATAATCACGGTAAATATCTCGTAAATAATCATAGAACTATAATGACCAACTGTGATAGATTAAAACAGTGTTTTATAAAACAGAATCTTTGTGATTAGCATTTGAAACCAATCGAAATTTCAAAGTCCGTACACACTGTTTCAAAGTATAAGAAGCAACTTATTCCTTTTCCGTTCCTCTGGGCATCTGGATGCACAAACCCTTAAAAACAAAGCTTACACTCACACTCATCAGCCAGAAGACGTCCACTGCTGGCCGAAAGCCTCCCCCTTAATAGGGAGGGGTTGCCATAATCCCCACGCTTGGCAGGCGGCTTGGGGATCGCAGAGTGTTACCACCGTTAACTGAGAGGACGCTGCTGCCCGTCCTCCGGTGGTGCTGGAAGCAGTTTTAGGACATACCCAGGTCCTAAAAAAACCAGGAAAACAAAGTTTAATAATAGTAACATATAACATAGTAATTTAACATTATAATAAAGTCACTTGCCCGTTAAATAGATAGATAGATAGATATTCTTTATTGTCATAACCGTAATCTATTATTATAGCTAGGTATAGTAACGACTTCGTGCTATGTACTCGTCAGGGTTTACAAATTGATTTATTTAAAATAGAAATGCAGTGTAATTAAACAATAAATACCTATAGCTCTAAACGCTGTAGAAGCAGAATAAATTCAAGCTGTAAATGGGCTTCGTCATTAACTGTTTAAAAAATGAAATAAATTTGAAGTATAAAATTGTAAAAATCGAATTAGTCTAGTTAGTAGATTTTAATAATTTATAGTCCCTTATAGTTTATAGTTGTAAAGAATCTAAATAATAAAATAAAAAAAGTATAGTATTATAGTTGTAAAGAATCTAAATAAAGTCTAAACAAAGTACTTACGTGTGCATTCTTTTATTATGAAAACTGACGTGGTTTTAACACAGTTTTGTTTTATTTATACGGGAATACTCACGTTTAATTAAATCGGATACTCCGACTATAGTTTCGATCACATCCGGTGACCTTTTTCAAGGAGTGAAAACAGCCCGACGCGCGTGCAGCTGCGTCCTGCTTAGCACGTAGCCTGCTTAGTAGTAGTCGGAGTATCCGATTTAAATAAACGTGAGTATTCCCGTACAAATAAAACAAAAAAGTGTGCATTATTCACAACATCTGTCAAAGTCCGTAATTTCCATGAACTTTTTGAAAAACATTACAAGTATTTTATAATGAGAATAATTATGGGTGCATTGGTTAGCATATAATTAAAATCAGCCCGTGTGGTTCGTGCTAATTGTGGCTTAGCGTGCGAACTTACGTGTCGTTTTAAACTTGTGTAGCTTTGACGTGTCGTGTAGTGAGTCGAGTTTGTTTCAAATAGAAAAGGGTCAGTAAGTATTTTAAAAGCCCGAGTTTTCAATCCTCCGACTCAGATATTAAACAGTTATACATCATTTATTGCACTGGTAGCTTGATTCCGGATTCTTCAACAGTCAAATAGGAGAGGAATCTTTGCACTCTGTCTTTCATCCGCAACTTTACTTAGGTTTATCTCGTGCTTATGAGATGATGATTATGAAAACTGGAACAAAAAACACAGATAGCTATGGTATAGGTAACAAAGCATTGAAAATCACAAGTTTTTATTCGACGCCTAAATGGACTAATTTTATTCCTTTGGTAGCTATCGGATTGATAAATTTAGGATTGAAAAATCAGGCCTAAATCATTATAAACTAAAATCAATATGCGATACACAGATTGCCCTCAAAACTTAGACATAAATAAATAAATATTGGTGGAAAATCCCGACTCTACCAACTCTACCGACTCTACCGACTCTACCGACTCTACCGACTCTACCGACTCTACCGACTCTACCGACGCTACCGACACTACCGACTCTACCGACTCTACCGACTCTACCGACACTACCGACTCTACCGACTCTACCGACTCTACCGACTCTACCGACTCTACCCACTCTACCGACTCTACCGACTCTACCGACACTACCGACTCTACCGACTCTACCGACACTACCGACACTACCGACTCTACCGACTCTACCGACTCTACCGACTCTACCGACTCTACCGACTCTACCGACTCTACCAACTCTACCGACTCTACCAACTCTACCGACTCTACCGACTCTACCAACTCCCCCCATCCCCCAAACTACCTCAACATTATATACAAAACATAATTGATTAAAGTCACTCATATAATTACAAAAAAAACATGTCTTATTAAAGTCTCTTGTAGAATTACAAAAAAAAATTTACTTGGTATGCATTTATAATTGTATCGACGAATAATTTCATTCCACTAGACTACATCAACCAACCGCAACCAACCGGTGCGGCAACCGGTGGATGCAAATGGCAGGTTGTCGTACAGTGTGGCGGTCTAAGGGGGTGGCCTTCGTTCAGCAGTGGACGTCTCCGGGCTGATGATGATGATGATGAGACTATATCACGACGAAAACAAAGTAAGTACCTACCAAGAATCCTCTCCAATTCTCATAAAAATCGTCCAGCCCATCGAAGGATATGAAAACTCGACATACGCACTTGTTCCCGGATCAGTCCTATAAAATGAAATAAGCCGGATGATTTTATAAAATCGTCATTACGTTCAGAAATCCAATAAGGCGAATCCCATTCCACGTTAATGTAATGCTGGCTTCGATTACGCTGTATTCTAAAGAAGTTCAGGTGTACCGTTGGACGCTACCTCTCGTAAAAAAAACATAATTCCGCAATTAAAAATAATAATTAGTAAATAACCCTCATAATATAATGTGTGATTTTATCTTCAACTATAACAAGCGTAAAACAAAAACAACTGCCCCACCAAAAATCGTTTTTTCACCAAAAAAAATTAATTTCTTTTGTTTTTCCTTTTTCTTTCTCTATACCTGATTTCATCCAAATATGTGCAGCCGTTTCAGTGTGAGGGAGTAACAAACATATACACACAACGACAAATTTTCGTATTTATAATATTAGTGTGTTATATGGATTGTATTGTACGTAATAATATCTAAGGTAAAGTTTTATTCACGACATCCTTATAACAGATTTGGAACTACGTTTCGATATTGAGCTGATTCAATATGTTACGAACTTTCTATCATCAAAATATAAATACACCGCGGGGTATGCTGTCTGTACGTAGGTTCTTATCTCGGACGCCCACCGGCTTAATTTTCCTCCTCCTGTTCATTGCTATCGGCTTGTATAATATCTGTACTAAAATCCGAAACGAGATTTGTAATAGAAATATCGAACAAAAATGTAGAATACGAAAAACAGACGACTTATTATTTTACCTTTTAGCTACCTTGGGGAATTATTGTGTTTTTTATTAATTCTGCGTGACATTGGTTAGACTTATTTATTATGTTTTTTTTATAGCATTCGCTCGTGCTTTTGCTCGCGCCTAAATTTGTTTTCATTGGATCGTGAAACAACGTCTGCTAAAACAATGATCTCGACTTTTTTACCATTTATTTGGTCACTACCGTTATGGGGCGGGCCGGACGAGGGTCATCTTTGGTGGATTTTCTTCCACGTTTAAATTCGGCACTCCAACGAGCAACTGTAGAATAAGGTGGTGCATTTGCTCCTAAAGTATCCTGCAAGTCTTGATTAGTTCGTTCCGTAGTGATTTTTTTATGCACAGATACATAATAACCGCACGCAATTCAATTATTTCCATTTTCGACAACACGCTACGACAGACTGCAAACAAAAGACTTCCATTTTTTAAAAACAAAAGATATTCAAATTATTTCCTTTTTTTTCTTATCAATATTCCAGCTTTACCAGCCAGTATTTACTTTTTTCGGTTCCAAAGAGTACCTCATACTCACTTTATAATGAACGCCCTACGCAATTTAAACGTCTGAAGCTAGGTAATTTTTTATTAGATTTTTTATAATATAATGCTTCAAATGAAGGATAGGAAATATTTTTATATAAATAATACCTACCCCCAAACTTTTGGTTATCATTATTTTCAACACGTTTCTACCAACATTTTATGGGGCAACTTTAAAGCTCACTTTGGCAACTAATTACTTTATTAATGAACTAGTTTGTGCCTAATGAGTCTAGTTCTGGAACTCTAGCACACACTCTGATTAATTATGTGGTACTGGTAGTGTATTTGCGTAATTATACCTTTGAGTTGTTTGAACACAATATGGAGTTAACTGTAAGGTGCAACGGAGGGTTAATATTCAGCGCTGGACATGATCAATTTCATTATGGAGGTCAATCGCGACTTCGTAGACGTTCGGAAGAAATTAACCCTGCTCCCAAATATCATCCTTATCGTTGGGATTGAATTTTTTTTTGTCCTCATTTTCACCCTTTTATATCCACACTTTTTTGTAGTGCTAGGACTCTACTGCAGAGTCCGCCTGGGGAAGTACCACACCTTTGCCAGTTATTCAACCACCAAGCAGTAGTGTGCAATCATTACTGTGTTCCGGTTTGAAGGGCACTGTTACTAGATAAATTACTGGGTATGAAGAGATTTAACAGTACAGTGCGGCGCAGGAATGTATTCGCAAGTTCATAATTCTAGCACTGCTATGTGCAGGCGTGACGCTTAGCACCAGGCAAACTTCCCGCTAGTCACGTGACTTGTAAGAATAAAAACTAAAAAATGCTCTGGCAAAAAATATTATTGACTATTAACTATTAATTAGTTGACTTTTATTGACTATTAATTAGTTGACTGTTATTGACTATTAATTAGTTGACTTTTATTATAATTCAGATGCGGTCTTTAAATAATCCTCTGGATAGACTTAAGCCTACCCTCGAAAGGCGACTGGACCATATCCTCCACGTTGGCCCAGTTACTGGTTGGTGGATTCCCATATGCCATTGAATTTCTTCTCCGGGCGTATACAGGTTTCTTGACGATGTTTTCCTTCACTGAAAGTTAGTGGTATGAAATCCGTACATAAACAAAGATGTCATTCCCTACGACCTACGACCTCACGATTTTAAAAAGCCTCGACTTGAAATCGTGAGGTCATAAGTTTGGTATCATGAGGGGGGTTGCTATCAGACTATCAAGGCTATAGACTGTCTGGGTGTAGTATGTATTTATAAGTATGTATTTACAAAAAAAAAGAAGAATATAAGTATTCTATCAGCTATCTAGTTTCCATATTACAAGCTTTGCTTAGTTTGGGGCTAGATGGCGCTGTGTGAAACAATGTCCTGCGATATTTATTTTATTTATTTATCTATTTATTTATGGCAGAAGCGGAATACAAAATATTTATCAAATATCTGATACGTTTGAATTAAGCTAGAAGAACCTGGGTATGTCCTAAAACTGCAACCAGAACCACCGGAGGATAGGCAGCAGCATCCTCTCCGTTAACGGTGGTGAACATTCTGCGATCCTCAAGCCGCCTGACAAGCGTGGTGATTATGGCAACACCTCCTATTAAGGGGGAGGCCTTCGTCCAGCAGTGGACGTTTTCTGGCTGATGGGTGAACCTAGATGTATAATCATTGTAGAAATTTATTTACAAAAGCATTTTGGTACTCATACATAACAAAGTTGCCGACAGCCGTCGTCTTTACTAAATTTCCTTCGCGCTCATTTAAATTTTAATTTAGAAACTCAGTGTAAGAAGGGGAGTTACAACTGCATTCTGGATTTGTTCCCAATATTGTCGCTAATGTTTCTGCCATCTGGCGCCACCCCTGTTTGAGCGCGAAGATAATTTGGCGTAACTAATAAAAGTTCCGTAATTTCTCTTTTAAATACTATAATAGGTTTTTACGCGTAGTTTGTAGTGCTTCTAAAAATACAAACTTTGACAATATTCGCTATTTTTTGTTTTTTGTCGTTTTAGAAAACACGTCCTAAATCTGCATCCAAAACCACGTGAAGACGGGCAGCAGCATCCTTTCGGTTAACGGTCGTGAGCATTCTGTGATCTCCAAGCCGCCTGCCAAGCGTCGGGATTATGGCAACCCCTCCCTTTTATGGGGCAGGTCTTCGTAAAGCAGTGGACGTCTTAAGGCTGACGAAGAAGGTTACAAAATCATTGTGTTCTAACAGTCTCTTTTATTTTTGCATTTAAGCGCATGATTGGCCTTAATGTAGTACTAAACTAAATAAGTACAATAAAGCTTCTTCTACTTTACTTTTCAATTCATATTTTACAGTTTTTCAACAGAAAACAAAATCAACTATTCACTCAGTGTGTGCGCCACATATCTCAATACATAGCAAAACAGATCGTCTTGTCGGGAACGCGGTTTCCTTTAAAAACATTTTTTTCTCTTAGTTCAGGTTCTCTTTTAGTGGCAGGAGTTTTTGATTACTTTTCTGTTTATATCTTTTACTAACGTCAATAATTTCCTAGATTAAATTTCGCCTATTACTTTTCGTTAATATTTTTTTGTACAGTTGTAGGTTATCAACCAACAATACGTGCACGCTTTTGTAGTGGCAGGACTCCACTGCAGAGTCCGACTAGGGAAGTACCACACCTTTGTCAGTTATTCAACCTCCAAGCAGTAGTGTGCAAGCATTACTGTGTTCCGGCTTGAAGGGCAATGTTACCAGAGAAATTACTGGGTATCAGGGTGACGAGCGCAGTGCAGTGCGGCGCAGGATTGTGTTCGCAATTTCATAATTCTGGCACTGTTAGTGGCAGGCGTGACGCTTACCACCAGGCGAACGTCTTGCTCGTCTCGTCACTAGAATGTATAAAAAAAACAAAACAAATACAATACAAACAACATCATCTAAACATAATATTAATTATGTGTTTTTGTTTTATTTATACGGGAATACTCACGTTTAGTTTAATTCATTAATTTGTTTGTGCTAAGCAGGACGCAGCTGCACGCGCGTCGGGCTCTGTTTTCAATCTTTGAAAAAGGTCACCGGATGTGATCGAAACTATAGTCGGAGTATCCGATTTAATTAAACGTGAGTAGTGAGTATTCCCGTATAAATGAAACAAAAATGTGTCAAAACCACGTTAGTTTTCATCATAATTATGTGGTTACCAATCAATCACTCAATCGCACCCATTTGCTCTAGCTACTGAGCTATGATCCAAAACCGTACCATTAGCCTAATTAAATATTTCATTTATTGTAGTAGGATTCTTGAAGAAATAAATGATAGCTGAGCCATACAAAATTTTACAATATCACTAGATGTACAACTTTTTACTTGTAACTTGATTTCTCCCCCGAACCCTAACCTAAACATTTTCCTGTTCAATATTCGATGCACGTCTCTTGCAGCCTGTTTCGCAGAAATAGTTAGAATCACCTTCGAAATATTTCATGTCCATACTATTGGGGCAAATTTTATGGACGCTGGGGTGTATTTAGTGGTATTACAAACTTACAAGTCTTATTATATAAGTTACATGGTTCAACCAGTGGTTTTGCTAGCAACTACGAGAATTTGATAATCTATGCAAATAAAATCAAGCCAATAATTTGGATTGTAAGACAAACTCACGCTATGAAGTGTACAATTTGACCGTAAGGACAGCAAGAAATTAGTTCTTATTTAGCTTTAAGTTACAGAAAATGATCAATCACTCAGAAGTGCTTCTAGCTTCAGGGTTGTTGTTGTTGTTGTTTCAGAAGCACATTTACACGCGCTGTATCCACAGAACGCCGTCGTGTAAATGTGCTTCTAGCCTTATTATTTTCAGTAGGAGGTTTTAATATATTTCTTATTCGCGTAACATTTAAATTTTATATCATGGACTTTGTACTAGATTTCCTAAAGAAAACGAAGCATGAAGAAATGATTGGATCCAAATAATTAGAAATTGTAACATTGAAAACAATTGGCCTCAGGCGTGTTGTTACATATGCAGTACCTCATAAGGTAAATTAAATATTTAAGCTTACATGGCATTTATTTTGAACTACTTACCTACTTTTCAAACTTTTCCTCGTACTTTTTTTTAACCAAATCTACCTATCTTTTTACCTATTAGTGTTGATACATTCAAAAATGTTGTTCCAAAATGACATTCAATCTCCAGTACGTTATTTGTTTATAGGTTTTATTTGAGCTAACACAAATGGCAGAGGAACTTTTTTTTATTTTGAGTTTCCATACTTTACGGCGGTAATTTAAAATGGTTGCCTTATATTATTAGTTCAAGTGGAAGAAATTGCAGCCAAAATCTAGTTTCAATAAACTTGTCTGCCGACCTGTATTTGTCTAGATAATACAAGGTAATTTTTTTGGGAATTACGGCAACCCTAAATTCATTCGCACATAGATAGCCGCCGCCATTACGGTGACACAGTGTTGTCTTTGCTGGAGTTCCGTCCGACTTTTTTTCTAGGTTCATGGTCACGCCTTACTTGTCAGAATAGAATTTAAGTATATGGCGTACTGACAAGTGACGTCACGATTTGCTGTTTCGCCTCTCTGTCTAGCATAATATTAAAATGCTTATATGTTGCTTATTTTTGACCAGTTAATTTTTTTTTCTTTAATCAGTTATATATATGGGCCACATTTTAATAGGACAATAAAAAAAACCAGTCATCTAGCCTATTCTTTTGTTGCCAAGCCCTTGTGTGCGGTAAATTCGAAGTGGTGATTTAACGTTGGTATGTTCTAAAACTGCATCCAGAGCCAATAGAGGACGGGCAGCAGCGTCCCTCTCAATTAATGGTGGTGAGAAACATTTTGTGATCACCAAGCCGCCTGCTAAGCGTGGAGATTATGGCAATACCCCCACTATAAGGCCTTTGTCTAGCAGGGGAATCAAACAAGCTGTAGAGTGTTTGTCACAGTTGCATACGAATATTTTCGTACCTTTCGGTTATTCCAAAGTATTTAGATATCTACAATGTGTAACAAAAAGGTTCAACAATACTGAAGGGTATCTATGTACTCATCTTTATGAAGAACTTTTACTATGAGACCAACCTTGAAATCGCGAAAATAAAATCAGCTGTTCCATATATTTTATCCAATGTCAATGAACTTTTGATATGGAACAACTGTTTTTTTTCGCGATTTCATGCTTGGTATAACTAGCGGCACGTATCTTTAGCGCTGAGCGAGGGGTACCTCTCTTTCACTCACCCCACCCTTACCCTATGCGAGAAAGAGAGTCACCGCTCGCTCAGCGCTAAAGATACGTGCCGCTAGCTATACCATAGTAAAAGTTATTCATAACGGTGAGTAGGTACATACCATTCAGTATTGTTGAACAGTTACACGTTGTATAGTAATGTCTAATAGAGCTAAATGCGGAATATAATATAGTAAACCGCAACTTGTAGACTTTTTTATTATATTTAAAAAAGTAAAATATAACTCTAGTAAAGATACTCACGTTTAATTAGGACCGATACTGCGACTTTTACAAAACCCCGTCATTTTGAAAAGTAATATATTGTAGACTTGTTTTTTTTCCTCTTTTGTACTAGCAGCAATATCCAATTTCAAATCGTTAGGTAGAGCGAAGAAAAAAGTCTTGAACATTATGTGACTGGAATATCTCTACTATTAGGTACAGACTTCTTGTCAAAGAAATTCTCTAATGAGAAGGTCAAGGCGTGAGATATATTTTTATGTGAAATTATATTAAACCAGCAGCGTACCGCGGATTTACCCGGTAACCAAGCTTTTTTTCTATCATCTTCAGCCCGGAGACGTCCACTGCTGAACAAACTGTTACAATGTCGTCGGTCCATCTAGTGGAAGGCCTTCCTACGCTGCGTCTTCCGGTTCGCGGTCGCCATTCAAGAACCTTACTTCTCCATCGGTTGTCAGTTCTTCGAGGGATGTGGCCTGCCCATTGCCACTTCAACTTGCAAATCTTGCGAGCTATGTCGGTAACTTTGGTTCTTTGGCGAATATCCTCGTTTCGGATTCTAACGCGCAAAGTAACTCCGAGCATAGCTCTCTCCATTGCCCGTTGCGTGACTCTGAGTTTCTCTAAAAGGCCAGCAGTTAAAGACCACGTTTTAGTTCCATATATCATCTCTGGCAACACACACTGGTCGTAGACTCTTGTCTTCAGACACTGCAGGTTATTTTATCTTTAATTCGGGTCAATTTCTATTTTAAATTTAACTCGACGACGAATCGTACGAATATGTAAATTTGTAAGAAGTTACAAATTTACATACTGTCCACACAAACCTTCGCCCAAATAATATTAGTGAGTGTGTGAAGAGCGATTCATCATCAGCCCGGAGACGTCCACTGCTGAACGAAGGCCTCCCCCTTAGACCGCCACACTGTACGACAACCTGCCATTTGCATCCACCGGTTGCCCGCGACTTTTACAATGTCGTCGGTCCACCTAGTGGGAGGCCTTCCTACGCTGCGTCTTCCGGTTCGCGGTCGCCACTCAAGAACCTTTCTTCCCCATCGGTTGTCAGAGCGATTAATGGAATGTTATTAAGCCCCAAACAAACATCTTCATAACCATATTTAAAATACGCAAAGTTTGACTGCATGAAACTAGCATTTCGTACTACTTCGCAAGAAACTTCCCTAAAGAAATTCCACATAATATTTCGTGATCAAAATCTCCTTACCCATATCAACAGTGAAAGCTTGTTTGAAACCAGTTTCGTAGTTTCGAAACTTATCCCCGACTTCTAGCGAATTCTCGAAACTCACATAGGTACTTACAAACTTTGTGTTTTTATTGAGTTAGCAGAGAATACATTATGAATCGCACCTATAATGTATGTAGTATTTAAAACACGTTTCGCACAATTTAACTCGAGACTTATCATCGAATTCAACATTTTTTGTGAAACTTTTAATTTGTATGATACGTAATGGCATTGTTCAGACTGTGTCATCAACTTACAACCCAAAGACTTTTATATGAACCTTAATACATTACTGATTCGTTACTTAGCTCCGTAAGCTTAAGCTAGATGGCATGTGCGTCGATTTAGCTCGCGGTATTGCTTCGTTCGCGGCAAAATATATATGGTTTTAGTGTTGGTTGATTAAATTGTCTTCTGAGCAACACCGAAGAGTTTGATTTCACCCTCGCTTGGAATACCGACGAACAAGGTCCTACGAGACGGAGGAAGTTTAGAAGAACCACCGGTTCTTCGAAGCAGTGACCAGCGCCACTGATCGTCGCGGCAGTCAAGAGGAGCTGCCGAGGAAGCTAGGGAAGTAAGGTGACCGCACCGAGGACCCGGATCCGGACCGTAACCGAAGTTGGACTTTGGACCCAAGAAGTGAAAAGTTGGGTAAATAGTGATAAAACCGTGAGTACAATTTCGTGATAATTTGTGTAGTGGTAAATTCAAAAAGCATGAACTTGGCCAATATTTAAAATTAAAAATAAAAGCATGGACTTGAGTAAAATTAGCAAAAAGTAGAATTCGAGACTTAGAATAATTTCAATTAAAGTGACGAGACGGGGAACCTATGCCCGATTTTTAAGCGAGTCTCGATTTCTCAAACACTTAGAAAATTTTCGTCGAGTTTGGACTTAGAAAAAATCTACTCAATTCTTCAAGAATAATTTAATGAGAGTTGGTGATTCATTATTATCAATATGGAAAAGGATCTACGAGTAATAGAGGACTTGAAAAGCCAAATTGAAAAAGGAAGATCTAATTTTAAAAAATCTCCAAGAGAACGGATTACAGAAGCGTATATTGTGGCGAGATTAGAAGGGTTAGAAGAGCTGTTAAACAAATTTTCCGCAAAACATGAAGCATTGATATCGTCGTACAGTAAAGAAGAACTACAGGCTAGCGCTTACATGAAAAATGACGTTTTCAACATGACGTATGAAATGTATTTGACGTATAAGGGAGAGTTGAAGACGTCGCTTCAACCATTTAAACCGTCCCGAAGCAATGATTCTGATTCGCATCATTCGAAAAAAGAGTCTGTAGTTCGTCTGCCAAAGATTTCAATACCGGTTTTCAGTGGTTTATATTCGGAATGGACGTCATTTAAGGATATCTTTGTTTCTTTAGTTCATAATAACGCGGCACTTGATGACGTTCAACGTCTGCATTATTTGAAGACTCAAGTGAGTGGCGAAGCAGAACAATTGCTTAAACACATTCCAATTACACAGAGTAATTATAAAAAATGCTGGGACATGTTACAAGATAGATATAATAATAAGAGGTTTATGTCCAATTGCATTCTAAAGCGTCTATTTGCTCAACGTACGATGACTTGTGAGTCCTCTCACGCATTAAAAGATCTGTTAGATACCACTTCTGATTGTATTCACGAATTAGGGAACCTAGGGGTAGGTGTCCAATCATGGGATGTGATTATTATATACATTGTGAGCTTGAAATTAGACGTCGAGACACGAAAGCAATGGGAACTTCACGTAACCCAAGCTTGTGAAGAATTGCCTTCGTTCCAGCAGTTCAAAGAGTTTTTAGAGTCTCGATTCCGCGCATTAGAATTGGTAGAGCCCAACAAAAATCCCCCTAAGTCTAATACAAGTAAGTCCAACGCAAAAGTTATGCACGTCACTTCAAACACCAACGCCACGTCTTGTCCTCTTTGCCAGGAAACTCATAATTTATACTCGTGTAGTCAGTTTGCCAAGGAAGATGTTGCTAAGCGGCAAGAGATTACAAAGTCACTTAGACTTTGTTTTAACTGTCTTGGCAATGGCCACAGCGGACGGTTTTGTCGTGTTACATCGAGATGCCGTCTATGTAAAGGGAAGCACCACACACTGATCCATGGAAGGGCGTCTTCAGTCACCGTGGCGGTAGCGACTGAAATGCCAGACGTTGGAAGTAGACAAATGGAAACTTCGTCCGATAAAAACGAGACCACTGCAATCGCCAACCATTTCGTGGCAGGACAGGTTCGCAGCCAAACTTTATTAGCCACAGCCTTGATCAAAGCTGAGTCAAGCAATGGTTATCCTCAGATATTAAGAGCTCTGCTCGATCAAGGCTCAGAGGCCTCTTTTATATCTGAAGCAGCCGTACAGCTCCTACGGCTGAAAAAGGTAGAAGCAAAAAGTAGCATTTCATGTTTAGGTGGCGGCCAGAGTGACTTAACCTCAAAGTATGTGGTTATGGTTACAATTCAGTCACTCTACGATCCGACCTTTCAATTGCAAGTACAAGCCCATGTACTAAGTACCGTCACATCGATGCTGCCAGGAAAGAAAGTAATTCTTCCGAATTGGACCGCATTAGGTCATATAAAACTGGCAGATCCGCAATACAATTTCCCTAATAAAATTGATATTTTATTAGGCTCCGAGGTTTACTGTCGTGTTCTGAAAAAAGGTTTGATGAGAAGCCCTACGGGTTCTACTATTGCACAGGACACTTACCTTGGATGGGTGTTGTCGGGTCAGGTGAGTAGTGACGATGACAAACCACAGGTTTGTCATAATGTAGTGGTGAACCTACATGTAAATTTAGAGGGAAATGATTTACTAAAAAAGTTTTGGGAGCTTGAGTCGGAGCCAAGCTCCTTGCAATCAAAGATTCTGACCTCCGAAGAAGAAGCGTGTGAACAGCAGTTTGCGGCAACGACTCGAAGAGACCCCAACGGGCGCTACATTATTGAGCTTCCGTTCCGTCCAAATGCCGACCGCAATTATGGGGATACTCGAGCAGTAGCGGTAAAACGTCTGACAAGCTTAGAAAAAAGATTAGACAAGACTCCAGAACACAAAAAAGATTACGCTCAGGTACTAAATGAATACTTAACTCTAGGGCTTATGGAGAAAGTCTCTTCCAAAATCAGTCCCAAGTCAGTTGATGGAATTGTATATTTGCCGCATCACGCTGTGGTCCGCAGTGACAAAATCACGACAAAAACTAGAGTCGTCTTCAACGCGTCCAGTAAGTGCAGTGTCAATAGACCATCGTTGAATGATACGTTGATGGTAGGACCAAAATTACAGCCGGAGTTAAGGCACACCGTCATGCGCTGGCGTCTACACCCGATTTGTCTCACTGCTGACATCGTTAAGATGTACAGACAGGTCAAAATTACGGAAGAACATACAAACTTCCAAAGAATAGTATGGAGAGAAGAATCTCACCAGGATGAAGTTCAAGATTACCGACTTACAATGGTTACTTTTGGAACTTCAAGTGCCCCATACTTAGCCGTAAAAGCTCTGCAGCAGGTTGCCATTGACGAAGGTCATAACTATCCCGTAGCGGCGAAACGAGTTATGACTGACTTCTACGTCGATGATCTGCTCACTGGCTGTCAATCTGAAACAGAAACAGTTATAATGTATAGACAAATGAATGAATTGCTGAAGAAAGGAGGGTTTATTTTGCAGAAATGGACGAGTAATCGAATGGAATTGCTAGATAAGTTAGAAGAAAATACAGGATTAAATAGAGAAATAAAAGAAGATGACGTAACTAAAATGGTAGGTCTTTCATGGAACCGCCGGACTGATGAATTCGATTATACCGTAAAATGGTCATCTAATGATTTTGTACCTGAAACAAAGAGAGGAATTATTTCTGAAATCTGTCGGTTGTATGACCCGCTTGGATGGATCGCTCCTTGCATTATAACCTCAAAGATTTTGATCCAAAAGCTTTGGATAACTGGATATGACTGGGACGACAAATTGCCCGATCAACTGGTAGGAGAATGGAAAAATTATCGGGAAGAAATGAATAACCTAGCAAACTTTCACATACCACGATGGGTACAAACCACGAATAGTGATGCTTGTCTTGAGTTACACGGCTTTAGTGACGCCTCTAACGCTGCTTACGCGGCTGTCGTGTATACCAGATGCGTGTCTAATGATGGTAGAATTTCAACTCACCTGGTGACGGCCAAGACAAAGGTTTCTCCGATCAAGCAGGTTTCCATTCCCCGACTGGAGTTGTGCGGAGCGGTGTTAGTCGCAAAATTGCTTCGTGATGCGGCAGAAATATTGAATGTGAAGAAGGTAGATTTGCATGCCTGGACCGATTCAACCATCGTTTTGGCCTGGCTGAGTGACCACCCGAGCAGATGGAAGACTTTCGTCGCTAACCGAACTTCTGAAATTCTTACGTTGTTAGATGCAACTCAGTGGTCGTTTGTACAGTCCACTGATAATCCTCCAGACAGTGCGTCTCGCGGGATCCCACCTGCTGAGTTGCTAGAGAATATGCTGTGGAAGTACGGTCCCTGTTGGCTACGCGACGAAAGTATTCCATACGGGAAGCCACATTCTATATGTACCAAAACGGATCTGGAAAGCAATAACATTAAAGTCCACGCCGCCGCCTCTACGAAACGCTACCAAGACGAGGAATTTTGTGCCAGGTTTTCTTCCTTTAGGAAAATGGTACGGGTTACAGCGTACTGTAGAAGGTTTTTAAAACTAAAAGAGAACTTACAACTAATGCCTTACCTCACCGCACTGGAACTCAAGGACTCCCTCACCTGTTGTCTTCGACTGCATCAAGCGCTCTCGTTCCCAGAAGAGATCGCCAGTCTCCTGAAAAAGAAAAATATTAGTAACACGAATAAGTTATCGATTTTGAATCCATTTCAAGATTGCGACGGAATATTAAGGGTAGGAGGTCGGGTCGAAAACTCTGACTTACCTGAGTACAGCAAACATCCGATTATTGTTTGCGGTGAATCGCATTTCGCCAAACTGATGGTTGCAGATGCGCACGAACGGACGCTACATGGTGGTCAGCTGCTTACCTGTAACTACATTCGCAGTAAATACTGGATTACTAAGCTCAAGAATTTGGTTCGGTCACACATACACGATTGCATCCCGTGTATTCGTAATGCAGCCAAAACCAAAACTCAATTGATGGGTCAATTGCCTTCTTGTTGAGTAACGCCGAACAAGCCCTTCCTTGTTTCGGGCGTGGACTACGCAGGCCCAATCAACATAAGAACATCGAAAGGACGAGGTCATCGCTCTTATAAAGGGTATATTTGTCTCTTTATTTGTATGGCAACAAAAGCGGTGCATATTGAGGCTGTTTCTGACCTCTCAACAGGAGGATTTCTGTCAGCGTTCAAACGCTTTGTAGCCAGAAGAGGGCGTTGCTCCCACCTGTGGAGCGACAATGGTACAAACTTTGTCGGTGCCTCGAGAGAATTAAAGGTTTTGCTATCTAGCGAACGGTCTTCATTTCCAAATGAAGTTGCTTCTTCGTTAGCTAGTAACGGGACTGAATGGCACTTTATTCCTCCTCATGCTCCCCACTTCGGGGGACTATGGGAAGCAGGAATCAAGAGCACGAAACACCATCTCCGTCGGATAATCGGAGATTCTACTCTGACGTATGAAGAAATGGCCACGGTCTTGGCTCAAGTAGAGGCGTGTCTCAATTCACGACCCCTTTCTGCCTTAAGTAGTGACGTGAATGACCCTGTGCCCTTGGCGCCAGGTCATTTTTTGGTAGGCGAACCTCTGGTTCTAGCTCCTGATCATGATTACGATCAGTTGCCAACTAGCCCTTTACGTCGGTGGCACCTTACCCAGCGGATGTTGCAACACTTCTGGAAGCGCTGGTCGCAAGAGTATTTAACCCATTTCTTCCAACGTTATAAATGGAAATCCAGAACCCCTGACTTGAAGATAGACGACGTGGTTTTGGTGAAAGAGGACAACTTGCCCCCGGCTAAGTGGCTCTATGGTCGAGTAATGGACGTACACCCCGGAAGGGACAATATCACGCGAGTCGTCACCCTACGCTACAAAGGCTCTCAGATCCGACGTCCAATTTCTAAATTGTGTCCTTTGCCTGTTAACCTTAATTAAATTTGTAATTTTTAAGTTGTGTAATCTCTAGAATTTGTTTCTTTTTTATGGTTTATACTGCTAGTAAACCATTATTTTCCAAAGTTATTTCCCACTAAGTTGTGTAATACCGTTTAATTTGTATAAAGAAGGACTATTCGTCCTTGGCGGGCGATATGTTCAGACTGTGTCATCAACTTACAACCCAAAGACTTTTATATGAACCTTAATACATTACTGATTCGTTACTTAGCTCCGTAAGCTTAAGCTAGATGGCATGTGCGTCGATTTAGCTCGCGGTATTGCTTCGTTCGCGGCAAAATATATATGGTTTTAGTGTTGGTTGATTAAATTGTCTTCTGAGCAACACCGAAGAGTTTGATTTCACCCTCGCTTGGAATACCGACGAACAGCATTAAAGAATAGAAAAGGACTCCATTTTGAAACTTAATAGGTACTTGTAACTTATGGATTGTCTTAAACCATCTTATCTAATTATAGAAGTTCACAGTTATATTTAATTTTATTTCTAGCTAAATAGGCTATTTTTGTTATTTATTATTAAAAAATACAGTCATAGTGGTATGAAATTTCAATAGGTGAACTCCGTCAAGTTGAGTCGGAATAGTTCTAAGGTGTTGTCCATAATTTTGGAGCAATAAAATGTTTGTACCAACGCGTCTAGTGGTCAGGTGATATACCTAGTCAAGAACTTCAAAAGGCATTAAGCGAAGTGACTGAAGGGGTTGTTCTTCACTCGTCCTAACAATTAAAATGGTTATTATAATTATTAACTTAAATTGTTACTTTATATGGGATAAAGCATGTGAAAGGTTTGCAAATGCTTCAGTAGTCAGCACAACTGAGCACCTATACTTACATTTAATAGTAGATTACTCATCTGGGGAGCAAAAGTAAAGAATGGCTCAGATCTTATGTTTGTCACTATCGGCTTCAGGAGACAATATACATCAGATCTGAGCCTGCTTTACTTGCTCCCGTGGTGTGTATACGATTGTAGGTGCTGCTGCGGGGAGGAAGTGGTTGCTTTCGCTCCGCGTAGCGGGGCTAAACTTGCCACTTTAGCCGCTAAAGATATAATATTACTATCTTTTATATATATAGTCAGTTCACATGCTGGCTTCATTGCTAAATAGTTGTTGTAGTACCGTAAACCATTCAGGCGTTTAACAATACTGTGCAGTCAGAACAAAAAATTACAGACGTCGCTAATTTACAAGATTAAGTACAAGAACGCGAAGCCTCAGATGGTATCAGAAAGTTATTCTTGGGATAAAATATTATAATTCTTCTTAGCTTTGCTAGCTAACTGTATTAGAAGGACTATCTACACAAAATAAGCAAGCCAAACAACTACAGGCGATACAAAAGGTCCTTAAACATTTTATGTCATGCATCAGTTCCAGTCATTTTTCTTATCTTAAGCAATGAAGGGTCGAAACGACAAAGATCTCTTCTTCGTTTCCCCTTCATTGCAATTCAGCCCCTTTAGCCTAGGGGTGTTAATAATGTCCTTCCATAAATAATAACTGCTGATTCGCAATCAGCGGAAGCTTAAGGTACAAAGTGCGCATCGGGTGTGAATCCGCTATAATATACTAATTAAAGTAATGACGTTACTGGCCTTAGTCATTTATTAGTATGCTCATCTAGGGGAGAACAGTAGGGATATTGTGTTAAGGGAAGAGGATAGGGAAGGAAATGCTATTTTATCATTTTGGAAAATATTACATATCTTGTCAGGCTTATAGGTACACAGAAATAACTGCTTGCAAAGTTACTCAGTTCGGTCTGGCTCAAACATCAATGGGGTGACATTAATTAGTATAACATTAAGTGCACTAAATCAATTTCACACAGCAGCCAGAAAACGTCCCCTGCTGGATGTATGCCTCCCCCTTAATAAGGAAGTGTTGCCTTAATCCCCACGCTTGGCAGGCGGCTTGGCGATCGCTGAATGTTCACCACCGTCATAGATTAAGTATGCTTACTTATTTTATTATGAAAACTGACGTGGTTTTGACACAAACCCACGCCCTTTTTTGGTACCTCTAGTAATCATATAAATGTAATGAACCGTGACAAATAAAAACAGTGTTTGAATCATAAGAAACTCGCCTATACTTATTTACTCGTTTATATACTTTGTTATAGCTAATAATTAAATAAGGTACTCTATAATCAATATACAATTATATATTCAAACCCTGGCTTCTGTTAATTCGTTTAAGCGTGAAGGATTCCCAACAGTTTATTACGTGATAGAAACTATTAAAACTTTAGTAACAGTCTCCAAAACACAGAAATAAACCCACCAGCTGACCTTAGAGCTAGACCCATCCAGGCAAAGTAAACATTTACATCGTCATTTAATGTTCAAAAACCGTGAAGAGCGTGTAGGTGTAAAATCATTCGGAGCTTCGGACCGCATTGTTCTGGAAATACTACTTTGGAGGGAAAGGGTAAGCAAAATTTGTAAAGACACAGTGTAATAAAATTTGTACGTAATAAAGAAACCCCTTATAAGCAGCCTTTCAATAGTCTATTCATAGATTTAATCCCAATAAGCGCTCGCCCAATTACTGGGTTTTGGGTTCACGTGTGCCATTGATTTTTTTTCCGCAAGTATTTTGTTTTTTTCGTGTTTTTTTTCCTAGGGCTATGAAAATCCGTCTAAAGACGAAAACTCTAAAGAGTTCAGTACGGGCCCGGGATTTAACACAACCTTTTCGAATTTCCACGACCTCACGAGTCTAGTGGTATGCCATTAGAGCAGTCACGACTGCTGAGGGCTGATTTGAAAATACCCTTGTTATATATTTTGGAAAAAGCAGAAATTCAAAGTAGTTCAATAAAAAGAAAATAAATTACTATAAAAGATTGGACGAAAATGATATTGACCAAGAGTAATAAAACATTGTTTAAGTTTTTATTTGAAAGGATATTTTCAGGTTGTGCCCATATAAATTTTATCAAAATCCGTTCAGAAGTCTGGTTTTTAAACAAAATAACTAGAAAAAAGAAATCAGAAAAAAAAGAAGTCGGTTGTTGTTTTTTAATGTACGTCTTCTAAGAATTAAGCGGTAGTAAATCAAACCAACGCGTGCAAAGTTGCTACGCTCAACATACACTGTAACGTAACGATCAGGTAGAATCACAAAGTTCATCCTGTTTTGATTTACTACGAGTAATTTCTAACAGAATTTCGATTTCCGCAAAACTCCTAAAACAACGGTACGGGACTGGTGGCAGGGTACCGGTTTTAGATTTATCGTCACCGCAAACCGGTAACTTTTTTCGTTCCTGGGATACTGAAATAAGAGTTATTGCGCCAAATATTTGAACGAAAATTGAATACACTCGGATTGTTTCTCATTACGATTTTCATCAATTACAGGCTCTATTACAGGGGTTTGCTTAAGACGTGGTAGTAACGTGAGCGAGTTCTGAACAGGAAGCTTAATCCTCGTCGTCAGCCAAAAAAATAAAAAATATGTCCACTGCTGGACGAAGGCCTCCCTCTTAATAGAGGAGTGTTGCCATAATCCCCACGCTTGGCAGGCGGCTTGGGGATCGCAAAATGGTCACCACCGTTAACCAAAAGGACGCTGCTGCCCGTCCTCCGGTGGCTCTGGTGGCTCTCTATTGCCTTATCTTTCTTCAAATTATCCCTTTTCTAAGGGTAAGCTTATAAACATGTTTAGAAGGCTAATTTGATAACCATATTCCGGTGCTATAATAGGCATGATGACTACAAGCCTTCGTCTAGCAGTGGACGTTTTATGGCTGACGAAGTAAGGCTATACACAGAAGAAATAATAGTACTACGTATCGAGATGTCGACACACGTAGATCTATTTATGATTTAAAATATTTCGTATTTTTTTTTATCATTGATGTAAAATCACTTCATACATAATTCGACATTGAATCGAAAAGGGCTGCAAGTTGCCAAGGAAATGTTTGGTAGCAGCAGCGCTCAAACTCGCTCATCGCTCCGAAACAGCCTCCATCTTTACTTTAAACATAACAGAAAGTAAAGTTATTTTGGAAAACACAGCGCGATATATCATCGTTACCAGCGCTGCCGAATTTCTGAACGAATGTGTAAGAGGATTAAAACCTGCTGCGGTGCAGACTAACTCAGTACGAAATGAACGTTTGTATGGGAAACACCACAGAGATAACATTCTGTAGAGAAGTCATAAGACTCGGGACTCAATCCTAGTGAAGCCACTACATATACAAAAGGTTAGCTTTACATCTATGTAGTGGTCTCTATCTACGTAGTCTATTTTGTATTGGTTGGACTCTATTGCAGAGTCCGCCTGGGGAAGTACCTCGCCTTTGCTAGTTATTCAATCACCAAGCAGTCGTGTGCAAGCATTACTGTGTTTCGGGTTGAAGGGCAATGTTACCAGAGAATTTACTGGGCAAAAAATTCTTCTTATATCTAATATCTCAGGGTGACGAGCGCAGGGCATTGTGGCATAGGATTTTGTTCGCAAGTTCCCAATTCTGGCACTGCTACGGTTATGGGCAGGCGTGACGCTTCTCCTTCTTTATCAGCCTGTTAGACGTCCACTACTGGACGAAAGCCTCTCCCGTAATAGGGAGCGGTTGCCATAATCCCCGCGCTTGGCAGGCGGCTTGGGGATCGCAGAGTGTTACCACCGTTAACTAAGAGGACGCTGCTGCCCGTCCTCCGGTGGTGCTAGATGCAGTTTTAGGACATACCCAGGTCGCCACGCTTACCACGCTTTCGTGACGCTTACCACCAGATAATTTTCTATTATAAAGCCATTTATTTTAACACACATCTTCTGAAGAATCTTTATTTATTCAAAATAGGTTTGTGTTTGACCACATGCTGCTTGATGGTAAGCAATAATTCGGTCTATGTATGGAGCACGCATACACACAAGGAACCTGTTCATTTTGAATTTTTAGGACCCATATTGTATTTTTCGGACCACATACTTCGGTAGAAATTACAAAACAGAGTTATTTTATATGTTTGTCGCAGACAAGTTGCGACTCTGTGTTTTTGTAGCTGCATACACAAATGCACTGCGTTTAACATACAGTTGACTTAAGCGCTGAGTCATGGAGCCACTTTACAAATATCATATCTGTGGTAAATACTCACAAGCATTCATACTGGTTTCGTGTGTTGTTCCACGGAAAACTTTTTGTAGAAATAATTTAACTTTATTGTGTACAGTTGTTTCATTTGCAGTATATATGCGTGTCTTTTATCTTTCAATAAGTAGTACTGTTATAGTGGTTCAAGAGAATAATAAATGTGTGTACCGAAGAGGAGACCGTTTACTCATCGGGATATGGAAAGTGTCTGATAATGCAGCTGATTGTTAAAGGATTGTTGAAAAAAATTAAAGAAAATATTGTAAATGAGGAGATTCTAATACCAGAATTTAATGTCCAATGACCGATATATGACGTTTTTTTATGCCTTTTTTTTGTAAGATATAATGATACGTTAAAAGTTCGCAAAGTTTGCAAGTTGAAATGGCAATGGGCAGGCCACATCGCTCGTAGAACTGATAACCGATGGAGAAGAAAGGTACTAAAGTGGCCACAGCGAACCGGAAAACAGCGTAGGAAGGCCTCCCACTAGGTGGACCGACGACATTGTAAAATTCGCGGGCAACCGGTAGATACAAATGGCAGGTTGTCGTACAGTGTGGCGGTCTAAGGGGGAGGCCTTCGTTCAGCAGTGGACGTCTTCGGGCTGATTTTGATGATGATGACTACTTCAACATAAAAAAATTGTAAGTACTTATCAGTTGCTTCGTCGTCATCAGCCATAAAACGTCCAGTCTGGACGAAGGCCTCCCCCTTAATAGAGCGGTGTTGCCTGAATCCCCACGCTTGGCAGGCGGCTTCGGGATCAGTTGCTTAGTTAACATTAAAAATATGCTGCCTTACAGGCCGAATAAAAAAACGTTAATTATTTGTATTAAGAAATACAATTTAAAAACTTGTATTTCATAAGAAGACCCTCCAATAATCTCGACTCATCTAAAATTAAAATTATATTGATATTCCCCTTAACGAAAAATCTTGGCATATTAATTTATCCCGAGTGAAACTTAATAAATTGTTATTAATTCCTATCCTCAATATTGTTCTACATGTTTTATGTTAAAAAAAATGGATTATTTGACCTCTTGTACAACTTTTGTTAAAGATACAATTTTTAATTTACTCTACATTTAAGCTTAGACAGTATGCTTTGTATAGGTGTTTTTTTTTGGCGCTGTCGAGCGGTGGATGCAAATGGCAGGTTGTCGTACAGTGTGGCGGTCTAAGGGGGAGGCCTTTGTTCAGCAGTGGACGTCTCCAGGCTGATGATGATGATGAGGTGTTTTACTGTGCAGTCTTTTTTTCGCCGTTAACTATACCTACTCTACATTTTTTCATACATTTTTCTATTCTGTAAATATTATAATGTACCTACTACATCATGTTCGCAAACTTTGCTAGAGCCTCTATAATCTTTTAAAGTGGTGGTCTTTAACTGCGTGGAAGAGGTTGCTTTTAACAATAAGTGAGCCACTTGTTACATACTGATTTAATTCCTTCTGTTATTTTTTGTGTGAACATAGAGCTCATCATCAGCCCGGAGACGTCCACTGCTGAACGAAGGCCTCCCCCTTAGACCGCCACACTGTACGACAACCTGCCATTTGCATCCACTGGTTGCCCGCGACTTTTACAATGTCGTCGGTCCACCTAGTTGGAGGCGTTCCTACGCTGCGTCTACCGGTTCGCGGTCGCCACTCAAGAACCTTTCTTCCCCATCGGTTATCAGTTCTTCGAGCGATGTGGCCTGCCCATTGCCACTTCTACTTGGAAACCCTGATAGCTATGCCGGTGACTTTGGTTCTTTGGCGAATAGCCTCGTTCCGGATTTTACACGTACATAGAACATAGAGTTAATCAATCAACAAGAAGAAGAAAGAAGTATGTAAAGAACGAGGCTGTGGAACTCTCTACCGGAATTTGTGTATCCTGCAACATTATAATATAAGTGTTTTCTAATTTAGAGTAAATATGTTTTGTCCCACCGGAGGACGGGCAGCAGCGTCCTTTTGGTTAACGGTGGTGACCATTCTGCGATCCCCAAGCCGCCTGCCAAGCGTGGGGATTATGGCAACACCCCTCTATAAAGGGGCTTTCGTCCAGCAGTAGACGTTTTATAGCTGACGACGATGTTCTGTCTAGGTATGCGTGATTCAACCTAGACCACACAGTAGCTTAATATCAGACATTTGTCAAACGCAAACCTATTTTGAATAAGAAAAAGTAGTTATAGCTAGAACCTTAACAACATTATACAACAATTTATTTTTATTTCGCAGTTTTTTTCGCAGGTTATATATTTTAGTTAAAATCATTCGTAATCGTTATTAGTAAACTGATCCCCTTTCAATGTAGCGTCTTATTAAGATTTACATTAAGCTGTAAACGAAATTTCAATTCACGTTTCACTGTAGTATTCTCGGAAAGGTTCAGTTGTTTACTGTAAGGAACCCTTTTACCATAAAACAAAGTAGAATTTCAATTAGTTTATTGCTTCTTACTCAATTCATTATGGGCCGTCTATTTGACCTCAGATTAAATAGACTAAGCGTTCGTTGCTGCGCTACCGTAAATTAAACTTGTCCTGTTATTACTTTGAATAAATTAAAGCTACTTGTCAGTTGCTTGGTTGAGTACTATAAGTATTTTGTATAATGAAACAGGAAATGGTTTGTTCGCCGCTTATACCCCTTTCTGATTATTTATATGGCTATGACTTTGAAATCCAATATTTACTAGCTGCGCTCCCTGGATCAAAAAGTATCCTATGTTTTATTCCAAAGTATAAGCTACATTCTATACCGTATTTCATCCAAATCCGTTAAGCCCTTTCAGAGTGAAGGAGTAACAAAATATACACACCGACAAACATTCGCATTTATAATAATATTGTGATAGTGTTTCAAGCGGCCTGATTTTGATAACATAGGAGATGACCAATGATATTATGAAAACTGACGTGGTATTGACACATTTTTGTTTTATTTATACGGGAATACTCACGTTTAATTAAATCGGATACTCCGACTGTAGTTTGGATCACATCCGGTGACCTTTTTCAAAGAGTGAAAACAGAGCCCGACGCGCGTGCAGCTGCGTCCTGTAGCTTAGCTTGAGTGCTAAGCCCGTATAAATAAACAAAAAAGATGACCAATGATTTTCGAAGTATACTAAAATTATAGTGTAAGTGGTATCTAGAAGACATTTTATGGTAACAACAATGACAGTATTGGCTGTTTATTGGTGGTTGTTTAAGAAAAAGTAACCAAGTATTTCCTTAACCAAAGCGCTACAATCACATTATCGTTTGATTAATGATTATGATCGCGGTCATAACCACATATCTACCGCCAGACATAGGGCTATTCCAAGGCATAAATACCTACACCTTGCGGCACAGTGTATATACGTGTTTCAGATTCGTAGTCTCTGCTTTAGAATAAGTACCTAAGTCTACCCTAGCTACCGCAGCGATTATCGGTTCTGCTAAAATCTTACTATGGTTTAATATATTTTTTATTATTTTATGAAATGTTAGATTTTGGACATTGAGCTAATATCTACAGAGTCACAAACGTGCAAAAAAAATGTCTGCACCAAAACTCGGCGCACGCTATGCAAGGCGCCGACTTTTTGAACGACTTGAACTACTATAAGACACAAGCGCTCAAGCATTGAACACTATACAAGCGACACAACGTCTAAATTCCAACAATTGTGAACTATATAATGCACGTATAGGTATGTACAACGGCACCCGGGCGTTTTTTGACTGTTTTACTTAGTGGTTGTGACTCTATAAATATTAGCTCAATGGTTATGGACCAATTTTTTTTGTGTTGATTTAGAAGCTTGATTATTTACATCTCCATGAACCGTGGACAAATTTGATATTACTTTCAACTTGTTACCTCTACGCAATCCAGAGAAAAAATGTTCTGACAGAAAGACAGACAGAGAACGAAGTGATCCTATAAGGGTTCCTTTTTTCCTTTTGAGGTTCCTTCCCTAAAAAGACGCCAACATTCGAACAAAATAACCAAACCCCTTTATTTTTGCCAATATAGAATAGGTCCAATTTCTACCTCGTTCGACAACACTCCTAAGAGAGGATATAATTATTCAGATGAAGTACCAAGGCGGAAAAAGTATGTGAACTCATAAAAAATAAATAAAAGTTTCGTAAGAAAGAAGCACATAGCAATTTTTCGTTTCTTTGGCTTAGCGTCTCTCCCGGCTTCTCTCGTGATAATTTTGTTGTCTTATTTTATTAGTCAGAGCTAATGAAAACAGGCAGCTGTTGCTAGTAAACTTTTTAGGATGTCGTTGAATAAAATTGCATTTTAGAAAGAAGCTTTACAACTTGACGTACACAGTTAGTACATAAAAGTGCAGCCTTAGTACCATCGACACTAGGTTACAAAACTCTGGTTTGTAGAAGGATTAATTAAAAGTCGATCTACGTACACTTTGCTAACTTTCTCAGTTCAACCATTCCCATTTCAACAACTTATATTTTTTTGGAAACCTGGTAGAAAGCGTCACGCCTGCCACTAACAGAAGCAGTGCTAGAATTGTGAACTTGCGATCACAATCCTGCGCCGCACTGCAATGCGTTTGTCATTTTGAGATATTAGACGTTAAATCTCTTCATAACCAGTAGTTTCCCTTTATAAGTATGTTAACGTATTGCCGACTTTCCCAGCTTGCAATTTTAAGCGATTCATATAATTTACTATTTTTTGTCCACGAATACATTTGTTTATAACGTAATCCTTTTGTACAATTCTCTCTACCCTTCAGCCAGAAAACGTGATAGACGAAAGCCTCCCCCTTAATAGGGAGGTGTTGCCATAATACCCACGCTTGGTAGGCGGCTTGGGGATCGCAGAATGTTCCCACCGTTAACGGAGAGGACGCTGCTGCCCGTCCTCCGGTGGTTCTGGTTGTAGTTTTAGGACAAACTCAGATCCAATACCCAGGTACAGTTCTAGAACATGTAATATTGCTTCTCTTTTGCCAGTTGAATAATCCGCTACCAAGTAGTGTGTAAAATTAGTACATTACATCACGTGGGGAAAAACGAAAAGATTTCTAAAAAGGTGCAATTTGCTATCCGTCCCTTTACTCGTAGTGAAAATTACTATACATCACTTGGGAAAAGTATTTCAAACTCCGGTGGATTACGGCTCATATTAACGCTAGTGCCGTGCGTTCACCGTTGTTAAAATTATGTTATTTTGCCCCACGTGATGTAATGTACTATTTTTTAATTGATAGGTCACTTTGGCATAGCACATACATATAAATACGAATCACAAAATGTCCTAAAAATAAAAAATAAAATATTTAACCTAAACCTTCCTAAGCATTGAGTTGCCGCCATAGACATACATAGTAGGGACGGGTTGGACGCCATTTTGAAATGTCGCTCTTTCGTCGGTGTCAAAGAAACGCATTGACACCTACGCCAGCACAGTCTGCGACGCACGTCCGACGAGAAAACTTGAGACCAAAATGCCTAAATGTGTGGTGAAGGGCTGTACGAATTACATTTCAAACTGCATTAAACAAAAGGTGGCGTTTCTTATGACCAGTAAGTCAACATTTAAAGTTAAACTAAACTTGCTTTTACACAAAAACTTTTATTTATAGGTTATCAACAGGTAAGTCGTTTCTAGTTTCGTACAGATTGCCTTACTGGCGCTGCATGTAGTGTCCGCGAAATCCGAGAGATGGCGTTGTCTTTTTGTCAAAGAGAAATTAGACTTAAGAGTAGACAAGTTGGTCACTTCTCCATAGAAACGCGGTAGTATTACTACTCCACTATGTAATTTTGTAGGTCCAAGACTAAGTATTATATCGATTAATCTCTTCATTATCTAGGATTGTAAATTATTACGAAAGTAAAAAGTTAATAAACATGAAAGTTATGAGCCAGGAAACATCTTGTATTTTAGCTCAATTTTAACGCCATATTGGACGTAAATAAATAACATAAGGAATACGAAAACTCTAAAATAATTTACCAAACGGCATAGTTTAGTCCATAAACATTTCAAATAACTTAAGTTGGAATAAATTAACTCAGAGTTTATTCAACCACATTACTGCAGCCAAAGGTCGACAAAAAAAAATTGCGCGCTCATTTATCTTTCTTTCTCCCTTTCCCACAGTTTGTTTGATGAAGAGATCATGCTTTTTAGCCGCGCACACCGATGAGTTCGAGCCGTCAACTTGTCGATCCTTAAGATTTCTTAACCCAGGCGTATCTAGACATAGAAATCATTGGTTGCCGCGCAGGATTTCGAACTATTCCAGGCTTGTCATGGCTCATGTATGCTTGTTCACTCTGTTTCAGCAAATGAGTTTTTTGTTATGATTCCGACGTTCAGATATTTAATGCCGTAGAAACATTCACTTTAATTTCCCTACTAGCTTTAGTACATAACTACACGAGAATAACGAAGCAGATACAAAAAAAGCATCTGTCCATATTTTACCTACATCCGACGCGTCTGTAAGTCTTCTGTGTGTACTTTTGAATGTTCGTTTGTATGTTTTCTTTTTATTATTCGTTTTTGAAATTTAAAAAAAAGTTAAGATACCCTATTCTGATACCATCTAAAACACACAGGGTGGATACTTTAAGAATTATCCTGTTCCGATAAAAGAAGAGAAAATTATTCCCTCTCACCAATGGTCCACTTTGTAGAGATTTGTAATCATGTATTCAACTCAGAAAATCCTTTCTTTTTTACCTCGTTCCTTTTATTTTTTATCGTGCTCAGATAAAAATAAACGGAAGGCACTGTGCCAGAGTTGCCTTCTTTTGATAAACTTTGATTTTGTTTTCGTTTTTGAAGTAGAGGTTTTTTTGTGCACATATTTTTTATAACACCTCTAAATAAAGCATTTACCTAAGTTAATGTATGTATGTGACAAAGACTGCCTTATTTTCTTTTCACTAGCAGCGCCCGGAGAAGAAAATCATCCGCGTGATGGTGAAAAATGGCGATGATGATGATGGTAAAAAGTTATCACCGTTCCGATTCCGTTTTGGCGTTAAAATGTGATAAACATACACACGCAAACACCCCAACACACGCGCGCATTGCCCCCCAAACACACAAGCATAGCGACAAACACTCGCATTATAAAAATATCTCTTGGCAGATATCTCTTCAAGCTTTTAGACATAAAAAATCACCAGTCGTTACGGCCACCGGCTACCAGAAACCAGCTGTGCGCTTGCTTTGCCACTCTTTTTGTACGAATTCGTCGCACACGCGTGTTAGTGGCAGTTACACACCACTGCTTAAGATGCTCTGCCATCTTCTCTCTAACGTGAAGTTGCACGAGCTAGAAAAGGACAGAGAACTTTAAGCAGTGACTAAGAGAATCGAGATTATTTTAGGTAAGGCTGTAAAAGTCTTACTTAAAAAAAACTTCTCAACCGTTAGTCACTGCTTAAGATGCTCTGCCATCTTCTCTCTGACGTGAAGTGTAACATGCAAGAACAAGACAGAGAAGTTTAAGCAGTGACTAAGAGAATCGATATTATTTTAGGTAAGGCTGTAAGGCAGCGCCTGGCATGTCGCACGAAGCACTGACACTCGCCTCTGGCCCAATTTCCTTCATTTGGATACATCCCTTTCACTTTATTGTATTGGAATTTCCTCGTTGCCATAATCAATGACTAAAACATTTTGGGCTATATTTAAAATGACACGTAAATTTAAATTTAATTATTACTGATACGTCTAAAACGTATACTTAATAAATGAATTAAGTTAAAATATGACGTTCGTTAATTTGAGACGCATTTTTAAATAAGACCGGCTCTGAAAAATGTTTATCTTTTGATTTCGGCACAAAAATTAAGTGCGCAATACTCACGTTCATGACTTAACTTTAAGAGTAGGTAGTTTATAAATAAGAAGGGCTGAGATTTTTTTTGCGGTTGCTTAATCAAATTCTGTTGTTTTTCACTGAAAACCAAAACAAACCTCTATCTATTTCTTGGATTTCAATTCGAATCCCCAACAAACGTTCAGCCTGTCGGTAGACAAGGTCTGCGATTTATGGCTACGAATAAAACAAGCGCTGGAAAAGTATCAATTTATTGTTTCACACTCCGATTAGAATAGACAGTATAATCACAATGTACAAATAGGAGCAGTAAACCAACTTCACACGGAAATTATGGGAAACTTTCAAGCATTTACCAATGAAAGTGGTAATTCAAGGCGTACCCCTCTGCCAAAAGGTGTATGGTCCACCATGCCTTTTGTGTGTGAACAGAAATTTGTTTTATTAGTGTGAAAGCTTACTTGAAAGTGTGTCATGTGTGTCTCATGTTCCGCAAAAAGTAGTAGAAAATTACGAGGCAGATTATATCGCCGTTGAATAATGGTATAATGCTCGAAGCGGCAAATGTGTTCGACAGGCTTTTTAGCTAGATGCTTTTGGCATGATTTAAGTGTGCACTATAACCATTATGAGTTCTATTTTAAAACTTAACCAGATTGTTAGCTTTGTTCGCGCATAAAAAGTATGTCGTAACTGTTAGCCGCTGCGATCTTTGTACAAAAAAAAGATGAAGATACTACATGGGTAACATGTAGGATATCTTTTTAACAAATATTATTCAGTACCTCAAAATGCTTATTCTATGGCTTATTGGAAGTTTAGCTACTGCTCACAATAAGATACTGCGCGATAAGATTTATTATGTTTATTTACACTGTTTTATCGAAGAAAACCGAATTTAGACAATTTGAATAATAAATATCTCGTGTTTTCTAAACAATCTTTGGTACCTATATAAATCACTGTTATCTTACAAGTTTGATTGTGAACTTAAAACTACAAAATACGAGTACAGTCTTGAAAATTAATTATAGAAACTTATCAACTAAACAATAAAGTCCGTATTTCACTACGCTGCTGAAAACTTTTAATACTTACGCGGTAGTAAGATTTTACGCGTTTTATTTGTTTTTTTTTGTGGTGCATTTTGGTTTGTTTTTAGTAGTGTTGGGCTTCGCAGTACGATAGTACTAATTTAACCTAATGGTAATAATACACATATCAACTCGGAAAAAGAATCGCCACTATCTTGCCTTTTTGATTCGCCATCAACCAGACGTCAAACTAAAGTAAGCACGTATAAAACAGATCAGCAACCCCGGCTACAGCTAGGCGATACAGCGCTTACGGCGAATCGACACCTGGGGGCAACTTGGTCCCAATGTGTATGTCGCAGCCAAATTGTAGAATTCGCCATTATACATAATGGCTAGCCAGTTCAGAAAACCGAGCCGTTTTGTAATACGGCGGATCAACGTTTTAGCCGGATTATCACTGCGATACAATCTACAATACGGTGGCCTATGCTTAGCCAAATTGTAATAAAGTTGTCTACAATAAAAAATGCTTACCATAATTAACAAAATAATATTGTAATCAGTAAAATATACAATTTAATGTTTAAAAAGGGCACTTGGTAAGTCAGTAGCAGGCAAACAAAATGTTACTCGCGAGTGACATTAGTAACTTTAATTGGATAATGACGTTAAGTTGGCTTGATTTTAAAGTTTTAAACATGTTGTGTGTGGGTGATTAAATTCCACAAGAATAAAAATAAAAGTTGCCCTGTTCACCTGGGTGCTTTAATTCCACGGTGAACAAAGGACATCAATAATGTCCGAACAAATCACCCAGGTGAAATGAAGAGACTATAATTTCCACTTTGTTCACCTAGGTGATTTCACCCAGGTCAACAAAGTGGAATAAACCGAATCCATAAATCTTTTTTTTTAATAGATCTGTTTTCTCATAGAGCTCAATTTTTCTTTACTTTTGATCTAGAGAATATGAAGTTATGCTACGCTAAGTCATGACATATCATAATAAGATAGTATCTTCTGGGTAAGATGCTCTAGGAGCTATGCTCGGAGTTACTTTCCGCGATAGAATCTGGAACGAGGATAGTCGCCAAAGAACCAAAGTTACCGACATAGCTCGCAGGGTTTGCAAGTTGAAGTGGCAATGGGCAGGCCACATCGCTCGAAGAACTGAAAATCGATGGGGAAGAAAGGTTCTTGAGTAGCGACCGCGAACCGGAAAACGCAGCGTTTAGGAAGGCCTCCCACTAGGTGGACCGACGACATTGTACAAGTCACGGGCAACCGGTGGATGCAAATGGCAGGTTGTCGTACAGTGTAACGGTCTAAGCGGGAGGCCTTCGTTCAGCAGTGGACGTCTCCGGGCTGATGAATTTGATGAAGGTGCTCTATCTTAGACCTTGTCTTAGTTTAGGTATGGGCAACGTGCAACAACGTCGAGCAACGTCGATATTCATCACAATTACATTAGCATATCTAAATTTCCTGATTTCAATTTTACTATTAAATCTGAGTTCGTATTTTTTTCTTTTAATTATACGTGATTATTTGCGTGTAAATAAAAAAAAACCTGACTTATTCAATATACATTTCAGAACATTTTTTCACTGGTTTTGTTTTTTGATAAAGCAAAGACTGTATCGAGTTTTTGGAGAATATAATCGTAACATGCACTATAAATTGGTTTGACACACAATTGTATTCAAATAAATCTTAAGCTGTGATATTCTAAACCTGCGATTTCAATTCCAATTCAAATCAATTTCGATTGAGGTGACACAAAAATGCCTCTGACTTTGATAGATAAGTCTGTAAGTGGTTTTCGGAAAATGCTTTCAAACGCAAGTTTCATTTTTACGAAGAATCTTTATATTTTGTAGTCGTTGGTATTTACATACTTTTATAACATTTTGGATAAGAGAGTCAAGCTTATTTGCCCCGAACTATGATCTCGCTACTGGGCCATGGTATGTCCTAAAACTGCATCCAGAACCACCGGAGGACGGGTAGCAGCGTCCTCTTGGTGATAACACTCTGCGATTCCCAAGCCGCCTGCCAAGCGTGGGGATAAAGGCAACCCCTCCCTACTAAGAGGGAGGCCTTCGTCCAGCAGTGGACATCTTATGGCTGGCGATGATGATGATCTCGCTCTATATCAAAGGCTTAAGTATCTAAAAAAAAATTACGGAACACAATTTTTGTTTTTCTGAACCACTGTGATGTATCACATGTGTTGGTACAAGGTTATGCACTCATCCGTGTATATTGTCCTCCATGGCGTATCTTTCAATGAACAACCTTGCTAGATGCTATGGTGTGCTCGTAGGTGACTGATAAAACTGAGGCTAAATTTGTAAAAGTGCTTAAAGAAATACTAGTCAAGAAATGTTACTATACATTAGATGAATTCTTTACAGATAAATGTATTAACAACGGAATAGAATGAGCCGCTCCGCACAATATTGCTATACCCCAATGGGGTCATTATGTCGTTACGTCCATAAATTGTGCTAAATAAGATCTGCATGTATTATATAAGTTACATAATGTTTGCAATAAAATATTGAGTATTGAGTATTGATGAAACCAAATTGAGTTTTAAAAGTCCTACTGCAAGGTGAACATTACAGATGACCATCAGCAACTTAAAAAATATAATTACGTGTAATTTAACAATGAGCTTGTACTTTTAACAGCTAAAAGTGAAATTCGAACTTTATTGTAGGTAAATATAATAAAGCAAAGTGCCATCTACTATAAGGCTTCACTAGCACGCGGCACAAACTCTCAGTGATATTACATTTTAGAAACAGTTAATTTTAACAGTCAGTTAATTAATATTAGAAATGAAGAATATTCTTAGATAAATACTTAAAATTAGTTGAATATTTACATTTGGGTTTTGTTATAATTAATTTTATTCTATCATAATAGTACGTGGGTAGGTCTAGTCTCTCGTCTAGGATTTGGTTAAATCTATTGTATTTTATTTTCGTTTAATTAGACCTATTAGGCAACTCAAGTGTCGGCAGGTTCGAGGAATATTATAGTTAGGCCACAGAAGAAATAATACGTTAGGCTTAGTTATCATATTCCTGCTGAAAATCTGTAGCATAACACGTAACGGCGTATTCCAGTATCTCTTGAGTCTGAGGTTACACGTTCAGTTCGTGGTCTGATCACGGATTGAACTGATGCCAGACTGATAGAATGGCGAAGCATATTACATGATCAATCTGACGTCATTCTGTTATCAATCAAAAACTGAACTCATGCCAGAAAGAACGTATGACCTCCGACTCACTTGTGAATCAGTTCCATTCCAGGCTAGGTGAGTCATCTTCGACTACATTGTCACTGGAAATCAAATGAGTTGTAGCAATTTGAAGTATATCTTAATTAATGAATATATTTCGGTACAGTGATTGTAAATTGCCCATATGTTTGATCGTCTAACGAACCTCAACTTTATCGATGGGATTATGATGATGATGACGATATTGAACACAACGCAGAGATAAAGAACGAATTTCACTTTATGTTCGTTTACCAAACAAAAATATGAGCCATTCACAATCACAGTGTATGTACGTAATCTATAGAAAATAATAAATTATACTTTTTACGTAAATAATTCCATCACCATCTCATTTCAACGCTTTATTAGCCCATCCATCTTAAAATACATTTTTTAACATGACATAAATGTTGTGTATTAGTATTATTTTCGTAAGATTTACAAAAATACTCTATAATCTTAATATTGACTATGGAAACTTATTTGTGCCGCAGAAAAATCTATATACAAGTTCTAATCCTAACCTTTGATAAAGTTAATGAATGTAATGGATATTCATGTATATTATAATAGTTTAAAAAAACAATGAGTGTTAAAATTTGTTGCTTGTGATAACTAAAGAAAGTATTCGAAAAGTCACTCATCTAATCTAAATTAAGTTTACTAATCACTCATTTATTTACAATATTTAGCATTTGTCCCGCTACAAAAACTTTAGCAGAAATATCACTGTTAGCCACTTTGAAGGAAAAACAGTTCCACTAGAAGACGCTTTGTAATATTTCACCTCATCCTGTGTCGGAGGCGAATAGGAAACATCCGATATCAACCTATTAGGGCATGGAAGCATCTCTGAAGGAATCTCTACCAACTTTTTCCTATACTCTATTTTAACGTCTTCGTTCTCTTGATCCTGCATTTCATCGTATGTCTTATCTTCTACTATCTCATCGTCGTCTTCGTAATCTATATCTTTCTTCATAGCATAACTGGTTTTCGGTTGCCGGTCGGTGACTCTTTCTATTTTTAGAGTCCCTAGGTTGGATTTAAGCTTTGTGTCCATGATGCAGTTGAGGCGAGTGAGGGAGTATTTGAGGCGTTTGCTGCGAGTTTCATTGCGGAGTTTTTGGAGCCAGGAGATGCGGCAGTCGCACGTTAGTTTGTTACCTGTGGACAAAATAAGCTAAGTTGAGATGTATTTCCTGACAAGCACAATATGGATGTTTTTATATCCAGAGTAAAAAGGCTCTTTCTAGTTAAAGCGTTTATTTCATCTTAATGATTATTTGGTTCAGTGGAACTACTACCGAATTTTAAATCTTATCTTTTCTCAATTTTTATGTGTTGTGTTGTTTATGGATGTATTGGCCTGTATTGTTTTTTTTTCGTTTTTAACTATTTTAATTTTAATTGAATCGTATTGTTTTAATTTTGTTGTGTAATATGAATTGTATGGTCTGAAATAAATGATTAATAATAATAGTTATATCACACCATTGCTTAACATCAGGCACGTATTTTTTTTTTAATTTATATAGTTCTACGTTTGGACACCAACCCGCGTGGTGGTAAGGGACGGTGTGGCCGAGGGTAAAACACTTCGATCTAGAAGAAATCTATTCACTCCCCATATTGTAATAGTTCTCTGGAAATAGAAAAACGACAATGAGTTCAATTCTTGTGTAGTACGAATCAAGAAAGTGGAACCGATGCCTACGGATTTTTGGAATGTTCTCGGGGAACGGTAGTGTGCCGTTCTTTTACTTGCCCTGTAGTGAAAGGGAGAAGGTGGAATAAGATCCTGAAGCTCTTGTGCACACTCGCCAAACTGTAACCGATAGATAATAGATTGAGATGCTACTTTACGACAGAGTTCGAGGCTAAGCTATTTTTTGGCTACTTACTTATTATTTACTATCTCCAAATAGCCAATAGCACACCACTGTACCGATTCTAAAGCTTCCAGTTAGTACTTGGCCGCTCCGGCAAAAAGATGGCTACAGTACTCCTCATATGAACGTACTTGTGCCTGATACTACGGGTGAAGCAGTTGCCCCGATGTGAAGTACCGCTTGACTTTCATGTCAAAAAACTCCAAGTACCTACTCTAAAATCATGACTCTATCGTTGGCCAGTCGGCATATACTTACAAATTCAGTTCTCGGTGTTCATGTTATTAAATTATTTTTTAGCAAAATGAAGTCGAAATGGCTAATCTATTACCACAAAATAAAAATGTCGCAAAATAAATTAAGAGGGAATTTGGTGAGCTTTTCTCCATACAAACGTTTTCCCATGTTATTCCTGGATAATGACTCTAGTGCAATTTTTTTTAAACAAATTCTTAGTCTACTGTAGACATGTCATTGTCATTTTTTTTTTACTTTTGATAGGAATGACCAGTAAGTTAACTTTGGGCAAGTAGCGTTTCGTCAGAATATTATAAATTAAGTTGTTGTCTAGTTATTAACATAGTGTAGGAATTGTTCAACCTTTACTTGTATTACATATAATATTATGTGATTTATTTTTTCGAAGAAGAATTAGTTACTCGTGTTCTTGCAACTTACGCATGTCTTAAAATATCCATACAAACGTATTCCCGTGTTTTTCCTGGATAATGACTCTAGTGCTATTTTTTTTATACAAATTCTTGGTCTACTCTAGACATGTCTTTGTCATTTTATTTTTTTCAGCAACTGAAACAAAAGAAATGGCTGAGACATGTTTGTAGTAAACATAGAATCTATAAAAAAAATGCTCTAGACCTCTAGAGGCATTATCCAGGAAAAAATAGAGGAATATGTTTATAGGGAGAATTGCTCAACGGATTCCGTCTTAACTTTACAACTCGCTTCATACACAAACAAATCCGACCGAATTAACCGCTACAAAGAACTGTAAATCAAAACACACAAAGATAACAATAGTTTTGCGCAAAATGAAGCATCTCTCTACGAAATATACAGTCCATTAAAATGTCACAACGAAGCAACTTTAGATAGGTATAACCAGTAAGTTAACTTTGGGCAAGTAACGTTTCGTCAGAATATTCTAAATTAAGTTGTGTGTCTAGCTATTAACATAGTGTAGGAATTGTTCAACCTTTACTTGTATTACATAATATATTATGTGTTTTATATTTTTTCAAAGAAGGATTAGTTACTCATGATGTTGCAACTTACGCACGTCTTAAAATTGAGATTGACATCAGGCCTAATTGAGACTATCAATGAAAAAGGAAAAAACAACATTAAAAGCTGAGCCAACAGAGAGAAATCACAAACAAGGTTAGATAATTTAATCTATAATTGAAATTTAATTTAATCCATAATTGTTATTTTATGTATAGTATTTAATATTTAATTAATCTTTATTTAATCTTTAATCTTTAATTTACTATCCTACCCTACTAATTCCATTAAAAAAAACACACGAATGTCTCGATTTTTTGTTTATTATATCACAAATTTCTTATCTATCAAACAAAAAATTAAAAACAAAACTTTTCGAATTAAGCCTGTCAACCTGTGTTGAAAGTGGGGATTATGGCAACCCCTCCCTATTAAGGGGGAGGTCTTCGTTGAGCAGTGGACGTTTTCTGACTGATTATAATCATTTAACGTAAAATACCTGTATAATCCTGTTTATATGAAAGGTTATTTGTGTTAAAAGACAATAAATTTAATCATATAAACCTTTACTTAGAAAAACCGCCTAAAGTTAATAGATGTTAGTTAATATTGCGCACTTCAGTTTTATATTGCGCAAAAATATGTTAATCGTTGTTTATTAACTTAAGTAGCGTTTTGTAAGACTCTTATATTTAACTACGTTTGAAAATATAGTCCATGTCGTGTAAAAAAAGCAAAAGCAAGCGAGCTCTTACTGCTTGCACTGTCTCGCAAAACTAGGAAAAGGCCTGATTCATAGGGCGCCACGTTAACTAATATTCATGTCCGGTAGGTCGGCTCTCTCATTGTTTATTTAACTCCAAGTCTGAGGAACTGGTCTGGTTCTGGACCTAAGTTTGGAGTTATGAAGGTCTCGGATATTTGTGTGGTAGCCACAGAAGTTTATGTTACAGAAGTAGCGGCTTAAGAATATCTGAGATTTATACTCAGTTTTATTTAAGAGCGTCGCCACGGAAGATAATGATTATGAATTCGCCACAAAAGTTTGTAGGTTGATAAGTGTTTCTATTCCGATTTTTTTGCAAACATCTAGATCACGTCATCTGTTTTTGAATGTTTAAATAATTGGTATTATATAATTGTGTCTGAACGCTATCAAAATGTTGTTGAGTATAATGTCGATGGATAAATCACCAAATTAATGTGATATTGGCAATCAATTCCATCTGCTCAACGACCATAGATTTAATGGTAAATCGGCCGTTTAATGGCAATATTTTATGGACTGCGAACATTGGGGTAAATTACCCGAATCGGAACAAATTGGGGAAATGAAAAAAGTCGGATCAGAGTGGAAATGATAATTAACTTCGCAGAGATGGATGGATCGAATCTCTTTTTGCAGCGGTTGGTCCGATTTGTTTGGAATTGTCCAAATAATTGATTCGGGATATATTTAATAAACCAATAGATTATGCATAACTTGGTATAGGTGCGCATAGTTTGCTGTAAGAGAAATGAAGTGTCTTACCAACTAGAATAGAAACTCTTCAATGTACACCAGAAATTAAAATATAGGTAAACAAGCTATTTAAAAAACCGACTATAAGCAGTTATGTGGACCACCTCCGTTAACACCATTGAAAAGTGACAGGAAAGAAAAATACGCATTTTGTCCTCCTGGATGACAATTTTTTTCAGTTATTTTGATTTAAAAAACCAAACAACTAAAGCGATTTTGATGAGTTTTCATGGAACTTGAATCTGTAAGTATAATAAAAGTCCTTTCTAATAAAATCAGAGTTTTCCAAATCGATATATAAATTACGGAGTAATAATCTGAGGAAGATAAATCTGAGGTAACAAACATTTAAAAAAACGAGTTGAAAAAAGAGGGATCATTTTTGAAGTCAGTTAAAAAGATAGAATGAGAATCTGAACCTGAGTAGTTGAATAGATTATGCTTTTTTTGTAAGTTGGCATAGCGTTATTTGTTTTGTGCCCATTCTGTCTCGTTTTCTACTTTATTTACCTCTACACTGTTGATGATGTTGTAACATAGAATTGTATTCCTGTCTACTGTTCACAGCCCGCTCAGTCCCTCGGGTACTATATGTTTGAGCCGCACAACAAACTACACAAGAGCTAATCAAAATAGATTGAACTTACTCGAATCATGCTCCTCAGAAACTATATATTCTAACGGAACCAAGAGACTTGCTAATCAGGCGATATATAAATAATAAAATGAGATTCCTATCGATTCATCGCTCAACGCAACTTTATTTCTATCAAGACAGGACGTGAAAAGTTGCAAACAGTTGCGAATTAATAAAGAATTCCAAAGCTGAGCTAACAGAGATAAATCACAAACAAAGTTATAAACAACTCACCGTCGAGGGAGATTAAGGCGTAATTTGACTTCATGTTTTCCAAAACATTGTGAACCGCCTCCTGCTTGAGCGTCTCCAAGTTGTTATTCCTCAGATCCAGAACGTTCAACTTCTGAATATCATCCAACACGCCGTCGTCTAATGTCCCCAACTTATTATCTGACAAAGAAAGTTTCCGCAGCTGAGTCAATCCGCCGAAACCCCGCTCCGATATAAATTCTATTTCGTTGCCGTCCAGGTAAAGTTCTTGCAGACTCCAAAGTTCCGCAAACGCCAAGTCCCCTATCATTGTTAATTTATTGTTTCTCATATCCAGTGTTATCAGATTAGACAGCCCCTGGAAGTTCTCTCTAATGACAACAGTCAGCAAATTATTGTCGAGATCCAACTTAATGAGGTTGTTTAAATGCTTGAAGCATCCATCGTGCAAGACGCCCAAATTGTTCTTCGACAGGTATAACCTTTGTAAATTCGGTAGGACGTAAAATACGTCCCGTTTCAATTCGGATATCTGATTTTCGACTAAGCTGACGTTTGACAGCATTATCAGATGAGCAAATGACATTTTCTCAAGTTTTGCTATTTTGTTCTTCGGTAATGTTATTTCACGAAGCGTCGTCGAGTTCGTGAAGGCGAAGGAGGGTATACTGTATATGTTGGCGTATTGTATGTTGAGGTATTGTAGGCGTTCGAGGCGGACGATAACTTTGGCGGGGATGAACGTCAGCCCTCCGTCGGCTCTAACATTAAACGTGAGCTTTTCGATTTTTGGTTGGGAATAGAAATTGGACCAGAACGGATCATCTTCAGCTATACCACCATTGAACACCCAGCAGTCTGCTTTAGTGGCTGTCTTGATCTTGATACTTTCACAGTAGCAGTGAACTTTTGAACCTCTGTCTTGAATATCGCAGATGTTAACGTAATGTGAGTACATGCTTTTGTCGTTCTTCCATCTCCTCTTGTCGTTTTGTCTGCTTTCAGTGACATTTATTTCGACGGTCGCAAAAGCGATCATTAGGATCAAGTACTTAAGGTCCATCTCGCTTCACATCGGGCCGAGTTTTATCTGCAACAAAGGAGAAGGCGTTTAGCGAGTTCTTTTGTTTTGTCAGTCCGTACATTAGCGAAGTTGCTGATTAGATTGTATTGTCATGAGGTGCCGTTTCAGGGGCGCGTAATTGACTCCTCGGTCATTTAGAAACAAAAGTAAGGAAAAGTCAGAATATAAACGGTTATACTTTGCACACTGAAAATAGCGGCGAGTAACTTGCGCAAACTTTGTTTGAGATAGGCATCGGTACATTGGCCTAAAATAATAAACTGTTATTACTGTTCATTGTCCTTCAAAACGTTTTGTAAAGTAATTATCATCAAAATGTTCATGAGTGTTTTCAATTTCAAAGGTTTTCGTATCGAGCTAATATACCTTGCCCTGAATATTAATTCTCCTTAAAACGATTTAAACAAAACAACAGTATTACTTAATTCATGAATTACCAGTGATACTCTTAAAAACTCGTACAAGCAGTTATATTTATTTTGAATACTATTATTTTACATTGAACTGTTTATTTTATTTTTAGATTCGTGATTCACCGCCTTCATGCCAGTGTTGGAAAGTGACGATGCTTAATGTGGATGAAGCACGCAGACTAAATAATAAACAAAATGAAAAGAAAAAATAAACTTTTGAACATGTCCCGTAGTAAGTAAACAGTTGAAAATGGCGCCTATAGATTCAATTTGGCTTCAGTCCAACTATCATGTAACTGCTACAATAAAACTGGATAATCTCTGAGTCTGACACAAATAAAATAAATCAAGACATTTTAAGTACAGCCAGTACTGTAGGCAATGCATACATAGCTTATATTTTTATCTATACTACAAGGTTTGCGTACAAATTGCGCAATATATTCTCGTCCAAAACCCCATCTGTTGTCGCATTGTCTGAAAACAAGGGTCTACAACCAGTGTGTGTTGCCGGTGATGACATATGGAACTGAAACCTGGTCTTTAACTGCTGGCCTTTTGGAGAAACTCAGAGTCACACAACGGGCAATGGAGAGAGCTATGCTCGGAGTTACTTTGCGCAATAAAATCCGGAACGAGGATATTCGCAAAAAAACCAAAGTCACCGACATAGCTCGCAGGGTTTGCAAGTTGAAGTGGAAATGGGCAGGACACATCGCTCGAAAAACTGATAGCCCATGGGGAAGAAAGGTTCTTGAGTGGCGACCGCGCACCTGAAGACGCAGCGTAAGAAGGCCTCCCACTAGGTGGACCAACGACATTGTAAAAGTCGCGGGCAACCGGTGGATGCAAATGGCAGGTTTTCGTAAAGTGTGGCGGTCTAAGCAGGAGGCCTTCGTTCAGCAGTGGACGTCTCCGGGCTGATGATGATAACTCCAAGGTTCTCTTATAAGATATACCTATCTTTGTATACTTTTCGTATGTACTTTTGCAATGTTTGAAAATGTATTAAATAATTGGATAAATATGTCTGAAATATCAGTTTTTTCGAATTGTTCTAAATTATGTTCGTACACCAAGTTTTCACATAATACTTCGAGAAAATCTGTACAGTTTTCTACAATTGCTGTTGAAATAGGATTACTTCGAGACAATCTGTACAGTTTCACGGTTCACACAATTGCTGTTGAAAAAGGAATGTCATGCTTATTTTTTTAAAGATTATCAATTCTTCCTTAGCGGGACATTACAATTTCAAACAGTTTTTTATCCATGAGGATAGATCGGATATCTATAAGTAAACAAAATGATCGTAAAGTTTGCGGCTATTTATTGGTGATTTAGCCTAAGACTAACATTCTTCGATAAACTATTGTTACGATTTCAAATGCTTATCAGATGATGTAACATTACTGATAAATAATAGCTTTTACGTAATAATTTGATGAACATGATCAATTGCCGGGCTAGCTACAAGGACAAAAAACTGTTTGATAGTTTGAATTTTCCGCCAGGCTTATATTCAAGGTTAATCGTTTAAACGATTAATCTTAAATATTAGGATTACCTAGCATTCCGCCCCAGATTCGTACGGGTCAAACTTAACAGGATCACTCGCCAGGCTAATCTAAAGATTTCCTGAAAATGTCATTGAAATCGGTTCAGCCGTTTTGGTCTACAGGAACATACATAAATACAATCATCGACTTTTATGTATTAGATTTATAATAGTCTACTACATTTGCAAACACCTAAAGTTTTGAAACAACTTTGCGGCCGAAGATGGAGCAGACCGATATTTTATATTAACAGTAGTAGGCTTCTTCAGTTAAGCCGAGAGCAAAAGTAATATTGGTATTAAACTCTTACTCATGTGTCTCGATTTACCTCAGCCGGTTGGCTAAGATTCGTATAATAATTTCTCCGAAAAACTCTGATTTATTATTACCTATTATCTCTCGGCACACGCTTTATGTAAGAGTTCTCCACCATAATAATTAATTTGTCTTTGATTGTGTAAACGCATTTTGTCATCGGATAAACTAACAAAATGTGTACTGAACAATGATTTCTATATCTAGATACGCCTGAGTTAATAAATCGTAAGTCTAATTTCTCTTTGTCAAAAGGACAACGCCATCTCTCGGATTTCGCGGTCACGACGTGGTGACGTAAGGCGTGGTAGAAGAACCGCAAACTGTACGAAACTAGAAACGACTTACCTATTACCTAAAAATAAAAGTTTTTGTGTAAAAGCAAGTTTAGTTTAACTTTAAATGCTGACTTACTGGTCATAAGAAACGCCACCTTTTATTTACTGCATTTTGAAATGTAATTCGTACAGATCTTGACCACATCTTTTGGAATTTTGCTTTCAAGTAATCACGTCGGACGTGCGTCGCAGACTGTGCCGTCATCAGTGTCAATGCGTTTCTTTGACACCGACGAAAGAGCGACATTTCAAAATGGCGTCCAACCCGTCCCTACTATTTATGTCTATGGTACTGAACGACAATCCTATACTTAAACTAATTCGTCATAATCTTTGCCCGTACTCAACTAATTGTCCTTTAAATGAAGGCGTCCAATACGATGATAGTTTTTAATTTTCTTTTATTGCTTCTTTTGTCTCGCCTGCATCCTGTCTAAATGAAAGTCAATTAAACTCTAATTAAGACCTTTGATATCAGAGTCGGTTAATAAGTGAATCCATTTCTAAGGGCTTGATAGTTATTTCGTAGGTCAGTAATTTGGTGATTATGTACATAATTGTACATTTCACACTGTTAGGAAAGGCGCTGCCTCCTCCTAGACTAATATATATGTCTACGTTTATATTTATCGATCGTCAGGATTGCAGTAAACAATTCCTTTCAATATTTTATAACCGTGTAACTTATAAAACACCGTAGTGATGTTCTACGTCGATAGGGCTGGGACGACCGGTTAGTCGATTTGCACAGACAAGGCAAATCGCATAACAATATTTAGTTTGTTTCTCTTTTCTATAACCAACTTCAAAAAAAGAGGAGGTTCTATGTTCGGCTGTATGTATTTTTTTTTTTTGTGTATGTTCACCGATTTTTTTGTCAATTATTGCGGACTGAATTTAAAAAAATAAAATTTATTTTAAAGGGTACCTATTGGTGGTCCCATATTAATTTGAAGTCAGTTTTTTTATTTATTTTACTAGTTCTTTTTAATCTAGATTCATATTAACGATTAAACAAAAAGACTTCAACTGTGTAAAACATGATGACGGTTTTGAAAAGCTCTCATGACCTTATTCCGTCTCATTTTTAACGTCGAACATAGATTACTAAAAATACCGGAGAGACACCTGCTTGAAAAAATGCTAAGTAAGTACTACTTATTTATAATTATTATATGTTATATGTATAGTTTCAATAGCTTTCCTACAAATTAATATTTATCATCCTTATCAAAAGATGTGTACAAAATAAATGAAAACCTATATAGATTTTCGGCTCTAAAACTATCTGAGCATTACTGTAGGGATATAGCTAGAGCAAAATACTGCCGAGGATACCAGAGACAAACAAAATGTTCAAACTGCACTTATCCACAGAGCAGTAACATTTCATAAAATGCTAATTAGACAGTCACTGGACTATAAAACAGCGTCATTTATCATACACTGCAGTATAAACTTACGGAGCATTAGAAGGCGTGTCTTAAAAGCAAATGGGCAACATTACATTTCATTTAACTGTATAATGTCCCTGTCTGGTTACGTATGGGTCGGTTATGGTATAAAGTACTTCATATTAACATAAGCTTTTTATCATATATACTGATGAGTAATGACTTATTACTAAGACTTCAAACTTGGTAATTTTTTCTTATAATTATTAAATTTTAAGTAATGCAGTTTTTTACTAACACCACTAAACAAAGCTAACTGACTGATACTGAGCGAAGCAAACTACGACATGGGGGCTAGAATGCAAAATTGCTTGCATAGTTGGTCAACCAAACCGCGACAAAACCTTCCCGACTTGTTTATGGGTCCCCAGATAATTAACATGGACAACAAAGATATAAAGCTACTACGTTTTCAATTAGTTACATGTAAGAATAATAAAAATGGAGTAAGATCCGCATTTACACATAACAAGGTTTGGTTTTCAGCAAATATTTGCTAAATAAAAAATACCCTTTCAAAAATCTTCTTAAAAATGTCTTAGTGATTTTTGGAGGGTTATATTTTCTTTAGCAATTCGGTGTTGAAAAATAGGAAATGACTGAGACATGTCTACATTAGACCTCATTATCATCTATATACGAGTATTTAAGTCCAGCAGTGGACGTTTTATGGCTGTCGACGACGACTATAATAACGCTGTATTTATTTTACTAAAAGCCTCTTCTAGGATTCATATCTCCGTGTCAGCCAGTAATTAAGCCGGTGCATAGTGCATGTATTGTAGGTGTGAACATCCTTTTGACTAACAGACTGTGTAATCTCCTAGCTCCAGGGATGATCGCCTAATAAATTTTATACAACCACGGACAATGCTCTCTTGTACCCCAACAAGCCACTTTCAACCTTCTCTTGTAAATTACAAAGTTTATTGCTGTTTACTTTCAAGAATCAGCTTGGTATTGTAGTAAACAGAAGAATAATTCATGAGTACGGAGTACAGCTTATAAAGGTGCGAGTGATAAACTACTCAAAATAAAGGTCACAGTGCATTATATCAACGCTACATCAAATTGATATCGTATAAATTCCAATTTCAAAATCATATTGGGCGTAAAGAGAATTAGCACCGAATATATCAAGGTATATAGGTAATGAACGCAGTGCAGTGTGGAGCAGGATTTTGTTCGCTAGTTAACAATTCTAGCACTACTACTTATGAGCACGCGTAATGTTTACCAACAGGCGAACGTCTCTCTCGTCTTGTAAATCTATTGCATTAAAAAAATCTGCTAAAGTCAGCTAATCTAAAACGAAGCATCAATAAGTGGACGACTCAAAAAGCGAATAGACAACACCTAAAATAAACATTAAATATTTGTTTATTTAATTTTTTTATTTACTATTGAGATACAAACGATAGAATCAATTACATTTAACTCACACAATAATACAGAAAAAAGTTCATAAACAACAATTGCATAAAAATAAGTAATGTCAGTTTTTTTACAAGTAAGATAAATGTCAAATAAAATAATAATCAGCATAATTTCCTAAATTTCAAATAAAATAAGAATATAATAAATAATTAAATATTTTTTTAGTGTATAATTGTATTTTATTTGTAAATAAACTTATCTCTAGAATAAAAAAAACTATTTCCTAAATGTCAAATTAAAACAATAATTATTAATAAATTATTATTATTTATTTGTACTATATATAACAGTCCAACTAAACTAATAATAATAAAAATAAAATAACTAATAAACTATCGGCAATATAATAATGAAAGGCATACGTTAGCGTTCGCAGCCATTTCTCTCGCAATTATACGAAGTTAAGGAGTCCAATTTTTTTTTAATTACGGTCGTATTAAACTTTACATTTATTCAGACAATTTTAGCACACGGAAAACTATTTTTAATAAAAAAAAAACAAAAATTGCATCATACAAAAAACGATTTTCACTAATCCTTAGGGTGCTTTACTTCCAACGAGCTTGGTGTCGGATGTTGAGTTACTGCAGTATACCATGACCAGTTAAAGTCGCTAGAAGTTTCGGGCCGAACGGGTTTAACAATGTGGCACAAAGAGAATGTAACGAGATAGCTTATATTTTATGTACAAGAGGTCATTGAGGTAAATGGAGGTAGAGTAACACAGCAAATGTTTTATAATGGGTGATTACAATTTTACGCCTTCAGTAACAGACTTAGTAACGGACTCCTTTCAGACTTGCTAAAGAACATAGAAGTAAATAATATTTAGTATAAACCAGTTACTGTCTGAATCAAACTTTACGTAAGCTCTAAAATGTGGTGAGCTTTGTCGCCCTTAGGTATGTCTGAGTGAGATCAAACATTGGTAGTTATTATGCAACGTTATCTGCATTTATGTACCAACAAATAGAGGAACAAATTCTGAAATTGGCGCAAATTATTTTTCCATTTGATATTTTAAAATATTGCCAGGTTATATTACCAAGATTTGGCGCAAATTGCGTCCATATCAAACGCTGCGTGCATGCCAATGAGGTTCCAAAGGCAAAAAAAATACAGATGGCGCCAGCGGCGGTCTGGATGTGGCAAGATCAAGTTTTCTTGTCTAATAGTTGCATATATGTAAATCTATCTGCTCTTGCCAAGGGCGTTGTCGATAATCTAGCCCAAGGAAATATACTGGGTACTGTGCTTTATTTAAAGAATCTATGCAGCTGTTTTATGTTGGACAGGGTATTAATTATCAAGGCAAAAGATTGCTGTACAAACCAATTTATTATCCAAGCATATTCTCCATAGTAATCCAAGTCTAATAAGGTTAAAACTATTAAATTGTAGAAAAAAGCAACAAAATGTATGAGATTGACAGTTGACTATGGCCACATCGACGATGCGCCACCTAGCGGAAAAAAATTGCAATGTAGATCCCCGTTGCCTCGCTTGAAATTCGTTCGGAAATCACTAGTGTGGCCTAACATTTGGTACAATTTCTACCTTACGTTTACTAGCTACACGCATTCAAAATTAATAACAGTGACCTATATTTTTCCCGTTTCCCAATACAAATACATACCTATGTCACTTCCAAATAAAAAGAGCTCGACATAACTCATAATTTACCAGAAGAGTTTATTTGTTTCGCAAGAAAGACAGCTCTAAGAAATGAACAGTAAGCTTCTTATGAAGATGGGTCTTATCTTTCATGGCGAAGATTATTTTCCGTAATTTTCGGAGACATCCCTTTTATTTGTGAAAGGAAATGCGTCATCCGACGAGCGCTGTTCACATGAATGATTAGAAGTTAATACTAGCAAATACTAGTAAGAGTAAGGAAAGGTTTTACTTGTTGCCTTCGATATAGCTTATCAATTGTTTTCGTAAACAAAAAAAACTATATAGGAATTATAGTGTCTTTCCCCACGTGGACCCAGTGCTATGACCCACTGGTGGGAATACGGGGTTTTTTTTCCCGTTACCACGCTAGAGATGGAATTATGCGCAGTCGCTTAGGTATCTTCCACTGCAGTATCAAGAATTTTACAGCGAAGCAGTAGTGTATAAAAAAATGTATAAACATTCAGTACTAATACAGTCATTATCATTATTTTGATTTTAGGCTGTTTTTTTTTGTATTTTAATATTATGTGTATTTTTTTTTGCATTTGTTTTTTTTGTATTTTGTTTTATTTTTATATATGATATATAGGTTTGAAGGATACCACAGCTAGCGAAATAGACTCACCGTCAAATGTCTCGAAATAATAAGCGTCAATGCATTTTTTATATTATAAACTAATATTATAATAAATAATAATAAAATTTCAAATATAAACAAAATTCTTACAATATAAATTAATCAATATTAACGTTTAGGAATATTCAAAAAATAAATATTATATGAATACATGTATTACTTTAAAATAATAATATTAAATGAATTGAAATTATTAATAAAAAAAAATATAGATAGATAAACTCTTTACTGTAGACACCAAAACGAATAATTACAGTCTGATAATCACAACAGAAAATAAACTTAGATATAGTGTAGAAATCGGCAGCCTTATCGCCGAAAGCGATATCTTCCAGGCAACCTTAATGAACATTCGTGACGCCTTGGACTTTGTTTTGTTACTCATAGTTCTGACTACCGCCACAAAGGCCATGCGTTGCCTCTTACCATCACGAGAGCGTCTTGCTTTAACTTATTTTTTGTTATCAAATAACACTGAGCTTTAAGCATTAGGCACGTACTCTCCGGATTTATAACTGACTAGTTCAGAAATGCCCGAAGCGTTACATCGAGTTGGCAGTGAGCCGACATCCTAGCGAGATCTGATCAGGAGGCTTCGCTCGTGCGTACTTATAGCAATCGTGGCTATATTTTCTAAGTTAGTCACCGTCACAGAATACCTAATAGTAATAGGCACTGTCTCCAAGAGTAGTTTAAAGTTATTAGAGACTAAAAGCGACCAACAAACAAATTTTGAGTGTCAAGAAAGATACAATGCCTGCCTTATAGCTCAGTTGGTAGCATGTCTGCCTTCGGATCTTTAGGGCGTGGGTTCGATCCCTACCTAATTTTGTGGTCTTTTTTTTTAAAATAATTATTTTTCGTGGTAGTTGTTGGTATTTGTTTGACAGGTGACATGATCGAGAATATTCGTAGCTACAACTCAAGAGACGGTTTTTTTTTTGGTTTTTTTTAATACGGTTATACTAAAAAATTGCAGGGTTTGACGAGCAGGTTCAGCGTCTCGTTTATTTTATTACTAGTTAGCGAGAAAAAAGTCAAAGCTTTGTCCCAAAAATATCAGTTTTTAGAATAACGAGTAATAGGTAGGTACCTAAAGGCGCAGCAACTGCCGGCTACTACAAGGCTAACAGCACTATAAAACGTTAAGTAACTCGTAAGGGCAGTAGTTACATGTCTCTGACTTGGGGCTATCATTAAAACAATATTGTACATGTTCTGATCCTTGTATTATATACTAGAGGTCGCCCGCTACTTCGTCCGAGTACGGAAGAAATTCAGCCCGCTTCGAAAATTCACCACTTTAACACCGACTCTACCGACTCTACCGACTCTATCGACTCTATCGACTCTACTGACTCTACCGACTCTACTGACTCGACCGACTCGACCGAGTCATATAATCGAGTTGAGGTCTAGTTAAGACTGGCTCCAATTCGATTACAACTAGAAAAAATATATCAGTAGTTGACTTTTTGACAGTAGTTGACCTTTCTGGATCCGCCCTTGGAGTTAGTATATTGTTTATACTGCCCTTGGATGAATCAGGCTGGTTAGTAAATAAACACTGCCATGCTATGGCCTCGCACAGAAAGTTACAGAAAAGAGAAAGCCCCTGCTTCTTAAGCTACTTCTTCGGTGTGTTTACCTAGTAGGTATATAACATCCTCGGGCCACGTTAACAAAAGTTTTTGCTTACAATTTCTAGACTTATCATTATCAATTTTAAGAGAAAGGCATGTGCCTATATAAAATAATGTAGGTCCTCTAGTATGTAGGTATTACTTGAAATTGGACTACGCACATTGATTTATATCGGACTAGCTACGCCCCGCCGTTTCACCCGCGGGATGATGAAATGTAGCCTAAATGTCATTCCGGGAAATAAGCTATCTCTATTCCAAGTTTCATCCAAATCCGTTCAGCCGTTTTGGTGTGTAGTGTCAACAAAACGACCAACAAAAACACACACAAAGCGACAAATGTTCGCATTTATAATAATGACTAGAGGTCGCCTGCGACTTCGCGTGAGGAAAAAAATTGCCCCCCTCCCTAATACTCGTATTTTCCATACCGTTGGGTTAATTACTAATTATTTTCCACCCCATATTCAACACTTTAAATAATTTTAATTATTGTGTGATTCAAAATCACGTCAGTTTTCACTCCGAAAATCCTCCGAAATCCGAATTAAAATCATATTATTTAATCGAAGGTTTAATATATTTTTGATGTTGAGAAACGTATGTTTTATTTTTAATGTACTTAATATTGAAACAGGATCGCAAGAATTTCAAAGCTTGGAGGATCTATTCAAATTTAAGTTTAATAAAAGAAGTAGGGTTTCTTAAATACAAACTCGACATAGAAGCCCTCAGTGGGTTAGTCGTTTACTGAGGTTGAAAGCACGAGAACTCCTAAATGACGAGTCCCATAGCTTATTCGCCGAGCCCGGTCCCCCGGGGTCTTACTGCCGACTTACGACCCTGAGATATCCGGAATCATTGCGAGCAGTATCGAGCACATCGATAAAGCTAATATTTTTTGGGGTAGGTTTCGGATGATAATGTCTTTAAGGATTTAAAGAAAGTATTTTTTTTAGCGAACATAAGATCATTTGCGTAATGTAATCGAAAATACATTAAGTTTGCATGGCATTTTAATCAGATTTGCTAAGGGGGTTTGCAACTGATTTCCAAAATGATAAATGCATAACTATTGTTTGGGAAAAGTTCGTTCGATTCTGTTAAACAAAATAACTAGAAAAAATACTTCGTATCCATGACGAAATAGCACGCACGCATAAAAGTATCTGGCATGGATTAAAAAATAAAACCATTTAACTAGGTAGCTCTAAAGTAACTCTAAACTGGCGGAAGGCCTCTGTTGTCATTAGACTAATAACTAGGACCAAACTCGAATTACGGAAATGTTACCAATGTCAATTGGAACTGGATATGTCGTAAAACTGTATCCAGACCCACTGAAAGACGACCAGCAGCGTCCTTTCGGTTAATGGTGGTAAGCACTCTGCGATCCCCAAGTCACCTGCCAAGCGTGGGGATTATGGCAACCCCTCCTTATTAAGAGGGACGCCTTCGTCCAGCATTGGACGTCTTCTGGTTGATGATTTTGTTTTTTTTTACCTATGTCAATAAGCCAACGATGTCGACAACATTTCAGAAGACATTTATGAAGATCGTACAGGATCAGGTGCATTTGCTCAAGATCAAGAAGATGCATAAATTGAACATTCGGTAGAGACAGGATGATTGAATAAATAAATGAAAAAATGGTTATACATTTAATTAACATTTTAATAGTGTGCAATACATACTTTCAAATAACTTTAATCTAGTAGTACCTAATTAGAAATAAAATAACTTGAATCCTATTACTAATTTATTTAGATGTGATACTTATCACAATACAATATAATTTGACTCCTCACAGTAGGTTATAATTTAACCATACTGTTGTAAATTTTGATGTGACTACTTCAAACTTACTGTGAGTCACTCTTACTGTGAGTTTAGTAGTAATTGTTAATTTTTCACAATATTATATTGTATCTTGTAGTGTACCTATAAATTGTCTCTCAACGGGAAGGCCTAATCCCCAAGATACGGGTGCTTAAACGTACCTAGTTGGGGGAGAAGCACGACAAATAAACCGATTGTACCTACTTTTTGTGGAAATAAATAACTTCTTATTTTTTTTAATGAGAATATGGTCATGGTTCATTCGCTTTTTTCATCTCGAAAAGAGTACAATGTTTCTAAAAGATTTCTAAGCAGAAATACGAGAAACCGGATAAATATCTCGCATAAAGCAACAGAACAACGCATGTCATGTCCCAGTTCAGAACTAGGTGGCGTACTCGTATAACATATTATAATATGTTTCGCAAACTTCATGTGGTATAACAAACTTTGTTATTTTATGCGCCTCTACGTTATTATTGTAAGCAAAAACTAGAATTTTGCATAAACGTGGCTCTAACATTTTTACGTTGTTGTAAAATTTTCTCTTTTCTACCGTAGCGTGTTGTGGAGAAAAACAAGATAAGATAGCAGATGCCTGCATAGTTTTAGTACACTACGTGAATGCAATGTTTTAGTATTCATTAAGTATTAAAATTTGATGTGATACTTTATCAAGTACCTACCAAGTTTTTAACTTTCTGAAAGTCAAAATCATTATGATCTTTACAATAAAACTCCACTCTTCAAAGGCCTTAAAATGAATGCATTATAATAAATAATGTTCTTTTTTTATTGTTGTTCGCATGCTTATTTTTTTTTGTGTTAACTTAGTAACCTTTGATCTAGGATAGGGGTACACGAAACTAATGAAAAATAAATAGTACGTATTCGTACGTATCGGGCGTAAATGACAACGACTTTTTTAATATATTGTTCTTCTAAAATTTAAAAATTTTTTTTGAGAAATAATCTCAAAAAAAATTATGATTACAACATGTTTATGAAATTTTTAGGCAAGTAGTAACCTTTAATTAGGTACTCACACAAATTTTAAATAGTTCGGTATAGGCGCATAAATTGCTCTTGAATTCAAACACCCTTTATTGGCCCTACACCCTGATGGCTTTTTGACAAGCTGTTTTAAGACAATAATTCATATTTAAAGTTGCCAGAAGTATGTGACCCTATAAAGATAGACTGAATGTTACAGTAGAATTTATTTTATTAATAAGTAATTAATAATGATAATGCTAATAAATTTTTATTTAATAATTTATTAATTCAATTCAATTCTTTAATGTTCGATCCTTTGGTATACATAATATAGGTACGCTTGGCGACGACGTCATACTTTTTTTTTTCATAATATAAATTTCACACAACATAATAAAATCAGAATTACATATCCATACAATAGGCTAGATGACTGGTTTTTTTTTTATTGTCCTTTTAAAATGTGGCCCAAAAATATAGCTGATTAATGAAAAGAAAATGAAAATCTGATCAAAAATACGCAACTTATAAGCATTTTAATATCATGCTAGACAGAGAGGCGAAACAGCAAATCGTGACGTCACTTCTCAGTCCGCCATATAAATTCTATTCTGACAAGTAAGGCGTGACGTCATTTTTTGTTTTGTGGGAAAGGGACAGAGTTGTCTCTAACAAAAACTTTAAACGCTCATATATCAGAACATTATTAACCGATGTAAATTATTTTTTCAATGAACATACTATATTTACTTAAATTCTTCATCAAAGCCATTGGTTACAGCGATTTAAACATCAGTCATCTACCCTATTAGTTGTTGTGGCTTCGTCAGAAATGTCAGTAATAATTAATTATTAATTTTCAATATAATATCTCAATATTTTAACCCAATTTTAAATGAAATGTAATGTAATGTGGAGAGAGCTCTCGAGCTATGCTCGGAGTTACTTTGCGCGATAGAATCCGGAACGAGGATATTTGCCAAAGAACCAAAGTTACCGACATAGCTCGCAAGTTTGCAAGTTGAAGAGGCAATGGGCTGGGCAGGCCACATCGCTCGAAGAACTGACAACCGATGGGGAAGGAAGGCTCTTGAGTGGCGACCGCGAACCGGGAGACGCAGCGTAGGAAGGCCTCCCACTAGGTGGACCGACAACATTGTAAAAGTCGCGGGCAACCGGTGGATGCAAATGGCAGGTTGTCGTACAGTGTGGCGGTCTAAGGGGGAGGCCTTCGTTCAGCAGTGGACGTCTCCGGGCCGATGATGAAATGAAATGTAACTATAGAGTTATCAATAAAGTATTGTATTGTGCATCAATCAACAAGTCAGTGAAACACTGGAAACACACAACAAAGTTACTCCAAAATTACTATTAAACGCAAGCGTCAAACCGCAAAATCACAGGTGCTACTCGATAGTTATTCAATCGACTCTACCATCGATTTAACCATCGATTCGTAGACCATCGCTTAAACCGACCGCACTCGCCAGATTTCCAGAGTTAATTGCACGGTAAAAACCATTCGTCGGTACTACAATAGCTTCATTAGTGTACTCGACGAATTTCGATTTGCGTGCGGGAAGCTGAAATCGTATGATCATAATTGACAAATCGGTTTTGCCGATTCAGTTTTCAGTTAAGATAAATTGGGTCGTGGTTTTCATATCTTACTTTATACATTTTCTGTACTTCGTCTTCACCCTCCACACTTAATCAATGTATTTGAAACTTATAGCCAATATTTGAGGAGGTAATTATATAAATTAGTTTTAAGGAAAAAAAATGACTTGTAGACTATACCTATATTATGTACAAACTTAAACTAAAAAGTAGAAAATAGTATTTTAATTACTTCAAAGCAAAGAGCATTAAATAACAATCGTCGAAATTATTGATTTGATACTTATATACCTTTACCAATCAATAATCAGGTATTTTTGGAGTCGGTGCCAGCCAAACCACTGCGCAGCTCTCGAAAGTTTGTTGCAAAGGCAGGATAAAACTGTCCTTCTTGGCTGGCACTGACTCCAAAAATACCTGATTATAAATTGGTAAAGGTTAACACAGACGACTAAGTATCTTTATATCCCGAAAAATAATCGGCTGTCGTAGAATAGCGGGTAAAAACATTGGTTCACATCTTAGTCGTCTCATAATCGGGACGTTAAAGTCAGTTGCACCGTGTTTCGATGCATTTCACTAAAAATATCTACACGATCAGTATTCTAAGTACCACTATCCATTACCAATACCAAGTACCAATATCCATTTCCAACACAACACCGAAGCAGTCGGCAGGGAATACCGATGCAAGGCGTTAGATACAAGTGTTGTAAAATTTTATTCCACGTCCGGCCCGGCAAGTCTCGTGGGACCACACATTATGCCGGGGCGTTAAACTAACCATTACTCGTAATACCTACCTACAAGGAGTTTTTCATCACACTTGCTCGTAAAGTCGATCTTATTACATCGGTTTTAGGCTCATAATCCAATATATTACACACGCGTGCTTTTTACTTTACATTACAGCACTAGTGCTATAATAGGTATTACCCGGTTAAGTTAAGCTTGTACCTGATTGCAAGTTATAAGGTATGCTTAAGAAGCATTTATTAATATAGCAGGTTAATAGAGTTTCTTTTTTATAATACCAACAAAGACTTTTTATGCGGCTAAAGAAAATGACACCTGCGCGCGCATCGCTGGTTTGTGCGTAATTTTTCGTAAATATTTGTTGCCGTTTTCGCTGTGTGGTTGATCATGATCAAAAAAGTTTGTTTTTATCATCGCAAGTGTGATCAAAATTGTCGTATGGAACGCCTGTGCTATTGATAATTACACTCTCGGCTCCGTTAGCGCTATAATACCACCTCGAGTGTAATGGCAAACATAGCACACACACACACACATCAGCCAGAAAACGTGCACTGCTGGACGAAGGCCTCCCCCTTAGTAGGTAGGTGTTGCCATAATCCCCACGGTTGGCAAGCGGCTTGGGGATCGCAGAATGTGAGGACGCTGCTGCCCATCCTCCGGTGGTTCTGGTTGCAGTTTTATGACATACCCAGGTCCACACTTATATCATAATGCCTATACCTATACTTGTTGGCGTTTATTGTTTTGGTATTTATTATATCACACCAATAATAAGAGTAGGTACAGGTTGGCAAAAATGAGTAAAAGTAATAGGGGGTACCAACGCAAATAGTTCTAAAATACTATAGCAACTCTGTAGTACGTTAAAGATAAAGACTATTATGGCACAGCATTGCCAGGAAAGAAAAATGCTGCCGTTTCTAGACTTTTTTGCCAAGCTATAGGTTTGAATATTATTTATTATATTTATACAGGATTCATCATCGTCCTCCGTTTTCCACCCAGATAAGTATAGGTCTGCTCTTCAGCGCTTTTTTTCCGGTCTTTTATCAAATCTGATTATTATTATAAGATTATTATATAAAATTATAAGGTTTTTATTACATTCATATAAATTGTGGTTATATTATTATAAAAAAAATCGGGCACTCTGACACATCTGGTGACCTTAGCAAAAAAGTCTCTAAACCACGTAAGTTTTCATAAAAAAAGTTCGAAAAGATTGAGTGGCTAGCCGCTCAACCTAAAAGCACACAAAGTTATACAACAAAATTAACAAACATTTTAGTCTCTAAATTACCGCCAGAGTTTAAATCCCTATGAGTAGAAAAAACAAATCGGAAACACAATTCCCATTTCACATCAAGCGAGGAAACTCAATTTAAACTAGTTTCATACTCGAACCATTAATATACTTTAGCAAATAAGTACATTTTATTAGTATCATACATCTATTACTCGACTAGAACCATAGTAGCTAAAGAAACCTATACAGATAGTACTTTAGAACTCTGCACTATTAGAATCGTACCAAACTATTACTTAGGGCATAAATTAAAAACGGTTCTATAAGTTTAATGAAGTTGCTTAATTTATGCAACTTTTTCAAGTAGGCCTGATAATTCTTTAAGAAAAAAATGCACGGTTTTCGTTTACAAGCGAAATAATGATAATTAAAAAGAATATTATAGCACAGTGATAAGACCAAATCTTAAAATTTACTTATAACAGGATTTTTCAATTTTTTCTTATATAGGAGCAAAATAAAATATATTGCCATGAGACTGATTTGATTGGTAGATTCTGTGCTCAAAATAGGATCTCTATTAAGCTACATTTAATTAAATAAACCTCAGTAGCAACGATAAACCTATAACATGAACGAGCTTATGAATTTCAACAAAAATCTTCCATAATTTAAACCTAAGACGCCTTAACTATCGTCGACCAACCCATCCGAGAGAGAGAGAGCTAGATCCTCCTAGAACCATCCTTAACATCAGGTGTGTTGTAGTAAACCTCCTAGCCTGTTTAACATAAAAATGTTAATGAAACAGGGCCCCAGCTAGTACCTACCTACTTAATGCGATGTTTTTGCCTCAGAATCAAAAATACTTTTCCGTTGTGCACAAAGCTGGTACATTTGAACAAATAAAGGGAGAGGGTAATAATCTTGATATCGGGCCGTCTCGAGGGGCACAGAACATCCCGGCAGTGACGGGCCGTTTGAGATGCGCCTTACGCGTGTTTTGGACTGTCTTTATGTTTTTCGGATACAATATAGACTGTTGAAATATGGCCAGAAATGCGCAAAATGCTTTATTGTGATTTACTTTGTGTTTATTTCAACAATTGAGTTCTTCAGAATTTACGTACAGATTTCAGAGTCAGAGTTATTATTAAAATACTTGCTGACCCGTCCCGGCTTCGCATGGGGGTAAATACCCATTTTAGACCGACTTAAAAAAAAGAAGATATCCTAGAAGGATAACGGTGTTCAAACTAACATTCTGTATAATGAAACTGTAGAGCATGTGCTGTGGCATTGCAAAGTCACAGAAGTAACAAGGATCGCTACCGGTTTGCATGAGGCTGCTTCATCTCCAACCATGTCACAACAACAACAGCTTGGCTGTTTTTCATCATCACCACCTACATCAAACCCACTGGAGCTACTGTGCTTGCGACCCAGAGCTTTGCACCGTAACTTCAAAGGAATGGGTTGGCTGGGGTAGATGTTGGGGGGGGGGGAATGTACAATACACCCCAAGCGGTTCTGTAGTGGTAGGACTCTACTGCAGAGTTCGCCTGGGGAAGTACCACACCTTTGCCAGTTATTCAACCGCCAAGTAGTAGTGTGCAAGCATTACTGTGTTCCGGTTTGAAGCTATGTTACCAAATAAAATACTGGGTATGAAGAAATTTAACATCTAATATCTAAGGGTGACGAGCGCAGTGCAGTGTAGTGCAGGATTGTGTTCGCAAGTTCACAATTCTAGCACTGCTACTGTTAGTGGCAGGCGTGACGCTTACCACCAGGCGAACGTCTTGCTCGTGCCGTCACTTGAACGTATAAAAAAAAAAAGAAGCGGGACGACAGTGCAGTACTTATCGCCCCCACATTGAATAAGAATAAGAAGCATCGCGGAATAAGCCTAAATCAATTATTAACAGCTGTCGGTATAAGTATATTCAGCACCTGAACCAGCAGAACCTGACTATTATCCTAAAACTACACCCAGAACCACCGAAGGACGGGCAGCAGCGTTCTCTCGGCTAACGGTGATGAGCATTCTGCGATTCCCAAGCCGCCTGCCAAGCGTGAGGATTATGGCCATCCCTCCCTATTAAGGGGGAGGCGTTCGTCCAGCTGTGGACGCCGTTTCTGGCTGATATATCCAGCACAACAAATTTCGTTTAGTTTCATATATATTTATTTCATATATTATGAGAGCAAATATCAGATTTCTATGGAACACCCATGGTTGACCCCGTTGTAAAAATGATGACAGTGGTGAGTACAATCACAGGCTTAGTACTGCCGTTTCTCTTAAAACCAGATCCCTATTTTATGCGTCGGGTAAAAATGATCATCACATGACAATTTGAACTCACTCATTACAAACTGACTACAAAATTACACCCTTTGCGCGGCTAACTTCGTTTGTTCGCACGAAAGCTCATTCTTTCCTCCATTAAGCTCATCAAGGATTACTTATTCAAAAATGGTAATTTAGACACATTTAGTTTCGTATATTATTCATGTAATTCTCTCTTGTTTTGGGAACAAATTGCTTTAGGCGCTGTTTAGATTTTGATAAAATATTTATTTGGTGACTGTTTTTGGTTAGCTTTGTGTTCTATTTAGCGCATTAGTGTTTGAGATTAAACAAACAATACGTAATTATGTATAATTAATAATTATATATTATTAAGTACTTAATTATAGATTAATACAATATTATTCTTACGGTACAATTAGGTTTGTTGTGAAATATAAAAGTCTTTGTTCGTAGCCGGTCAGAGTTATGAAAATGGAAGAATTCTTGTTTCGTAACTGGTTATGAAACAGCGAAGAAAACATATTTTATCGTAGCTATTTATGAATTTTTAGTTACGAATGTAACAATACTACACTGGTGATAAACTTCCCGTGATACTACTGGGTTTCTTGGTTGTTCTACGGGTTTTTTTTTAACCCGTGGTACCACTGGTAGTATACTGGTAGTACCAGAAGAAAGAAACATTCACGAGTGACTTGACGTTGATGGTCGCTGTTATAGAAATACAGAACAAAAAAACATCCGGTACCAACTATTTAATGGTTCACCCGACCCAGGTCGGGCATAGTGCTCAGAAATAAATGCGACATTAAATAGGAATCTGGTCTGGAGTCAGATATCAGAGGCTTTTCATGTGGCACATAACTCTGACACTAGAGCTGGCCACTCAGTCTAAACGAACTTACTTACTTACATGAGAGTCTTACTTTAAAAACAGTGACATTAGGTTGTAGACGTTTTTAGCTTATGTAGGTACTTACATTAACACTTTTTCATTTATTCATACCATGTATATCAAAGTTTGCGCAACGTATTTAAAATCACCTCAAACTTAATTGAACTGAATTCATTTTCCTTGTTGTAAAACACGTGTCCCGGTTTCACCTGGCATATTCATCATCTGGCATCTTCAAATTTTCCAGTTATTTTGGTTTATTCCAGTAATTTCGATTTAAAAACCAAACTACTGAACCAAGTTTGATAAAATGTATATGGGACCACCTCTGAAGTAAGTACTTATATCACCTATCATAATTTTGGCGGAGTAATCGCGTAACATATATACAAAAAAAAACTCTCAGTCGAATTGAGAACCTCCTTTTTGGAAGTCGGCTGAAAATATTTAAGGATGTTGGGTGAAACCACGAGGCATCGTTATTGGATTAATATCGATAAGTCAAAGTATTTAACTAATTAAGGTAAGGCCAAAATCAATCATGTTTTGTAATTAATTAGCTGCCTTGATTGATGGGTGTATCGTAGATAACTTCCCCTTAATATCACGTACGAAACTCATATTAATTTGCTACTAGTGGTTAGAGATGGGCGGATATTGGGTGAGCCGGATAGGCAGATATTGGTTTAACAATTTAAGCAGATATAACAACAAAAAGTTTCCGATGGATAACCATTTTTTATTTATGGTGCACGCGTAGATTTTCGTTGTTTGCTTGACCCACAAAAAATTAAGAAAGATTCCAAATGAGCACAATTTCATTTCGTATATTCAACATAATTTTTTACAAGAATGATATAATTTTGGATAACATTGATTTTACATTTTATAGATCTGTACAATATTCCAAATATTTGTTTCTCAAGAAACGAATAGAAAATACTAGATTGTTTACCGAGGGAGGAAAAAACAATTATTTTTAAGGCTAGAGTGTTTCTTTGAATCCTGAGCGCAGCGAGGAACTCAAATTACTCGAGCTTATGATTTCATGACATATTTGACTTGGTTTTAGTAAAAAACTTGAAAATTCATTAACGTGACACTGGCAGAATGCACAACGTGCGATGCCAATAACTAAGAGGAAAAAAAAAATAAGAAGTACTTTAAAAAAAACCAGCCGATCTTCAATTTCGATTACTTGGATGACGTCTTTTTTCCAGTTATTTTGATTTAAAAACTAAACTACTGAACCATAATAAAATGTATAATGGGACCACTTCTAATGTAAAGTGAAAACTAAAAAAAGCGCCTTTATTCAACTATCCCAAAATTACATTATTTAACCACTCATTCTTTGATATTTATTTATTGTCAAGACATCTATTTATCAATGTATAAGTTTGTGTGTATCTACTGTATTGATTTACTCTTCACTTATAATAGGCGTGTGGCCTAATGTTTAATTTATGACAAATAATAGTCTTAGTGATGAATATAACTAAATACATTACACATACTGGAAAAATAAATTGTATTGGCTGATAAATCTCTGAGATAAGAGCGTTTAAAGTTTTAGGTGGGGATAGAGAGGGGATGCTCTATCCTTATCTCGCAAAGCACGTGTTAGTATAGCATTTGTATGCCGCGCCTGAGGCTTGACGTCATAGCTCAGTATAGCGCGCTCTCTGTCTAGCTTGAAATTAAAATACGTAGAACGTATTTATTTTTGAATTAGTTTTAAATTTTGTTTTCGTTGCTAGGCTCTATTGATCAGATTTTTTTATGAGGTAATAAAAAAATAGTAGTCATCATGCCTATTGTTGCGTCAATATTAAAAAGATGTATAGTTGTCCATATTTTATGTCATGGTATAATCGTGTGATTTACCTAACTTATAATGTATGACCTACCAAACAAAAAAATAAACATGAAAATGAATTCATAATTGGCGGAGTAATCGCGTAACAAACATACAAAAAAAACATACAAAATTGAGAACCTTCTTTTTTGAATTCGGTTGTAAAATGTGATAATATATTTATGAGATATATATGAGAAAACAACAATCATGGCAGGCAAACGTTACACCTAGATGCGAAAACTATGACTTACTTCGCTCATGCATGCCTCGTTTTATTTAGCTTTAATTTGAAATTAAACTAGAAACATAATCCCAACTAGCCGGATCCAAATGAAAAGTGACCGGATAAAATGCCACAATAACTACTTATAATGGCAATACCATTTCTAGTTTAATTAAAACAAATGTGGTTTACAAAAGTGCATGTGAGCCGTTAAATGCTGTGACAGTTAATTACGTAAGTTTCTGTTCGGGGTTAAAAAGTTAATTTATGCCCGTTTGGGGGTTTACGAGCGTAGCACTCTGACTCAATTATACGCACGTGGCGTAGCTCAACTAGCATTTCAATTAGTTAAAAAAAACGTAAGTATGGATAGTTATAGGATGGATGGTTACGAACTTTTTTTTATCGACTTTCTACCGAAAAAATGAGGAGGTTCTGTGTTCGACTGTATGTATGTTTCATTTATTTATTTAATATAATATTTATTCCATAAGTACTATTATGAATAGGTAAGCTTTTCTTGGTTTTAGATTTTCAGAAAATATTAACGAACGCAACGATAAACAAAAACTATATTAAAGCTCCTGAAATTATTTACAAGTTTTTTTTTTCATATCTATTATTTTATAAGAACATCGATAAGTATAACTACGTAATTTCCCTTTTAAAGAAAGTATTGACAAAATAATTATGTTCCTCTATTCTCCTTTTAAATGTCGTACTTATTTGTTTACATAATATATTTTGTGGTAGTACGGAACCCTCGGTTAGGGAGACCGACTCACACTTAGCCGATTTTGTAAAATTGTAGTATGCATTTTTAAAAGTAACCAGCTTATTTTTTATATCCATTCTGGATTGTACGAACGAGGTACTTATACCGTCGAACAGTTTTCGGAACGCAATACGACTATTACATTTTAAACGTTAAGTTATTTCCATTGTTCGAACCCGTTGTTAAATCGAGAGTTAAAAAAATGCGTTAAAACATTGGGCAAATTTTCAGTTAAGGGCACAAAATCACTAGCTATTAATACATGTCAGATGTAGGTATTAACTAAGAGAGAAATAAGATTATTAGTGGTGCATAGTACTATATTATACAGGCTGAGAACTATAATAAAATACATATATATATAAAAATAAAATATATAAAAAGGCGACTTTAGATAGTCTAAAGTCTATAAGTCAAAGAAAATTTTAAAATGAAATTAATTGAGTTACAAGACCCGCCAATTAATCGCTGGATGGGAACCATGACACTTCAGTTCTGTGCTCAGATAATCGAGCTATGCCACTGAAGTTGAGTTAATGTTGAACGAGTTCTGATTTAACAAATCATTATAAAACGTTGCCTTCAGTAGTTAAGTACGCAGCTATATGCTCAAAGATTGCCTTTGAACCTGAAACATTAATAAGTTATCCATAATTACAACTTCCTCCTTCCTCTTCTTCCTTCCATAAAACATAACATGCAACGCGTAGGCCTTTAAATAATTTCGTTCCACTAAAAATTGAGCCATATTTACCCATGTGCCATAAAAGCTTCGCCTAGCCAAAAACACGGCCCATAACGTCGTGTGAAATATCACCGCGAGTGTGTGCGTGACCGGACTCCCTTTGTCCTGGTTTATTATAATGTATTCGGTTAATTGTTCCGCCAGCTGACGCGAGTAAATATCATATTTTTACCGATTTCGGTCAATTGAGCGTGCTTTCGAGTTCAAACTAAAAACACTATCATACCCAACACTATTATGAAAAGTTGTTCTGTTTAAAATGTTTGGTTACAGGACAGTACCTAAAAGTCTTTGTTTGTAGCTGGTCAGAGTTATGAAAAAGGAAGGATTCGTAGTTATGAAAACGGAAAAAAGAGTCCAGTTTTCTTAAGGGTTATGAATCAGCGAGGAGAATTATTTTTTCGCTGCTGGTTATGAATCTCTATCTGATCTAGTTGTGAATGCGGATGAGCGTCGACATCATTTCCGAATAACGTGTTTCTGTCTTAGGCCATTTCTGCTGAACCAGCAAAGCCGTTTTTTGTGTAAGAATTGACGGTTTCCTCGTGATATTTATAAATATAAATAATATTTCCTGAACTCAAACTATCAAACTGTAAATAGTTGCACTATATCTTCACTAGCGTCGTCTTTCCGAATAACTAACCAACTATGTCTTCTGGACAGGTAGAGATTCGTAGACGCACTGTTTTTTATCGTCTGATCATTGAAGGTTTCTTCACAGTGTTCTCTTTTACCGACAGCCAAGGGCTTTTATAACAGTTTTTTTAATAACTGATACCAGTGATGGTATAACTTTTCAAATTCGTACGTAAATTCCAAAGAATCAATTGGACTGACTCGAAATTGAACCCACAATAGAGGCAAATCTTATCGTAATGCAGCAATTTTCTAGGCTACCTCGCAACCGGAGTCCAATCATTCCCACCTAACTTGCGCAGCGATAGCACCACGAAGTCCAATTACATTATGATGAAAGTAGAAGAACACGGAATTTAAAGTGATCAATTACATTATTATTTATTAGGCGAGTAAGACCTGGGTATGTCCTTAAACTGCAACCAGAACCACCGGAGAACGAGCAGCAGCGTCCTCTTAGTTAACGGTGGTGAGCATTCTGCGATCCCCAAGCCGCCTGCCAAGCGTGGGGATTATGGCAACACCCCTCTATTGGGAGGCTTTCGTCCAGCAGTGGCATCGTTAACCAAAAGGACGCTGCTTCCCGTCCTCCGGTGGGTCTGGTTGCAATTTAAGGACATACCCAAGTCCAAGGTGGCTCAGTTGAGAGTTGGTGGATTCAAAAATATCCTATAGTTTTCTTCTCCAGATGTATGCAGGTTCCCACACGATCTTTTCCATCACCGAAAAAGCCAGGGGCATGAAAATATTCTAGCTCTATATTCTGACCTAATGGATTCTTATTGCTAAGTTCTGTATCCAAGGGCAGTGTTGTCTGGGGAAATCTCCCGCAAATGATGTTTCTTGTATCGCACCACAGGGCATGATGCAATGAACACTGAATCAAATAAAATGTGATATCTAATGGTACAGTAAACTACGGAGGTAGGTCCTAACAATTAGATATATGACGTTACGCGTACGTAATATTATTTAGTCCATATGAGGTCGTTGTACTCATCGTTATGAACGATTTTTTTTACAATGGGACCAAATATGAAAACGCGAAAAAATAATTGGCTTGTCTATATAAATATAATATCATCATCATCATCAGCCCGGAGACGTCCACTGCTGAACGAAGGCCGCCACACTGTACGAAAACCTGCCATTTGCATCCACCGGTTGCTCGCGACTTTTACAATGTCGCCGGTCCACCTAGTGGGAGGCCTTCCTACGCTGCGTCTTCCAGTTCGCGGTCGCCACTCTAGAACCTTTCTTCCCTATCGGTTGTCAGTTCTTCGAGCGATGTGGCCTGCCCATTGCCACTTTAACTTGCAAACCTTGCGAGCTATGTCGGTAACTTTGGTTCTTTGGCGAATATCCTCGTTCCATATTCTATCACGCAAAGAAATATAATATAACCCTCGACAAAATTGAAGAAACAGCTGTTTTTTTTCACAATTCCGGGATCGTCCCCGTCGGTAAAAATTGTTCACAATGATGTGTAAATGACCTCCTTTCGCCTAGTAATACCGTTACGCGTAACCTTGTATTGATTGAGTAAGCTGGCGGTTGGTGGTCAGAGCTAATAATTTATTTTATTTTTCTGACACTATTTTAGTCTCATTATTTATTCGATAAAGTAAATTAGATTTTACTACATTGTGGATAATTTATTTTTGTCTCTATTCGGTTAAGGAATAAAATGAATTTTTGTTCTATTACTTCTGTGAAATTGGGATAAACTAATCATGTCATTTGCTACGACAACGCTTCGACGGTATTTAGAAATTTAGTCCTACAATCTACTATTCAAGCTATAATAGTTTTTTCGATTATAAAATACGATAAAAATAAAAGTGAGTGAGTTTATTTATACACTAACCGTCTTATGCATAAAACACTAAAAAGTATTTCTAACCTATTTTAGTTAAAAGGTGTTTTGTTTCTTTTTTCAAACTCGAATCGTAATTCGAAAGAAATTTGACAAAATACTTTTCAACCGATTTCAAAAGAGGATGTTCTCAATTCGACTGTATGTTTTTTTTGTATGTTTGTTACGCGATTACTCCTCCAATTATGAACTGATTTTGATGTGTCTTTTTTTTTGGTAGGTAATACTTCAGAGGAATAATAGAGAGAAGAGAGAGTAATAGAGTGTAATGAAGAAAGGAAACATGCTGTGCCGACCCCACCTAGTGGGATAAGGGCAGGAAGATGATGATGAATACTTCAGAGGTAGTCCCATATGAATTGTATCGAAATCGGTTCAGTAGTTTGGTTTTTAAATCAAAATTAACTAGAAAATATGAAGATGTCATCCAGGTATTCGAAGTAGAAGTCGGTTGTTTTTTTTTAAAGCGTATAACTACAATAGATTTGAAATACCTATGTTTTAGCGTTTTATGTATTTGATGGCATAATTAGAGAGCTAAGACACGTCCATAAACAACTTATTTGACAAAATATTATTATTACAAGCTGTTTAGGAGATATAACAAGCCATAATAAAATAATAATAAAAAATACTCGTCTGCCAAAAACAAGCCAAAAAGTTAAAAAAATTGCCTATATGTCATTTGAGATGATGTAGGGATTCCAAAGATACTCCATACATCCAAATCTGTCCAGGCATTTTGAAGTTATGGTGGAACACACATAGGCACATTAGATACATGAACCCTAAAAATATTACACTTCCTTTTTTGGGCAGTCATGTAAAAAACAGGATATTATAAGTTATGAACGATTGGCCATATATTTATGTTCATATGTACGTAAGCACTTGCTTACATACGTTAGTCTCACTCACGTTAGCCTACTCACTTGCTTACATACGTTAGTCTCACTCACGTTAGCCTACTCACTTGCTTACATACGTTAGTCTCACTCACGTTAGCCTACTCACTTGCTTACATACGTTAGTAAGCAAGTAAGTAAGTACGTATGTAAGCAAGTGTGTTTTCAATATAATGCTAAAATAACAAACCTCCAAAAAGAACCAAAGTTACCGACATAGCTCGCAAGGTTTGCAAGTTGAAGTGGCAATGGGCAGGCCACATCACTCAAAGAACTGACAACCGATAGGGAAGAAAGGTTCTTGAGTGGCGACCGCGAACCGAAAGACGCAGCGTAGGTGCGGCCTCCCACTAGGTGGACCGACGACATTGTAAAAGTCGCGGGCAACCGGTGGATGCAAATGGCAGGTTGTCGTACAGTGTGGCGGTCTAAGGGGGAGGCCTTCGTTCAGCAGAGGATGTCTCCGGGCTGATGATAACAAACCTCCTTTTAACGTAGTCAGGTAAAAATATCTATATGTCTTACAGTGTATTTTTTTACGAATTCCTTTTTGCCTTACACCTGCAAAATGTTAAATAATTCCTCACGTTTCATGTCGTCACGCCTTCGAGCATTTCCGGGTAAATATAAAAGTACATGGAATACCTCAAATGACAGTTAATAGCTTGTTAAAAAATCGGCAACGTATTTGTGAGGCCTCTGCTTTTACAGGAATGACACAACCTACCAGTTCCTTTTTTCTTGAGAGTTGATGATAATGTAGCTACTTTCAAGTCCTAGCGCGGCTGATAACGTGATCAAATAGGTGCTAAGTACAATGATAAATAAAAGTTAATTATCTATATAATAAGTTGATATTAGTAAGTAAGTAAGTACCTTACTTACTTACTTTTTAGTACCAAAAAAAAAAATGTGATGTATAAACTTATTATTATTATTAAGATCAAGAGATTGGTCCTCGCCTCAGGGGATCTCAGAGCTGGCGCATACTTTGCCCAGAGGCTAAGTATTGCCATTCAACGGGGTAATGCAGCCAGCATCCTGGGAACCTTACCGCATGGTGGCGATCTAGACGGCGTTTTTGTTTTATAGGAACTAAGGTTTTTAAATTTTATTTTTATTTTTATTTATATATTTTATTGTAAATAAGTAGTTTTTAGTATATAGTTTAAATATTTATTTTAAGTTTTGTACATATGTAAATATTAAGATGTTTGTTTTTTTATTGACTTTTAAAAAATCTTGTGTGAAATCTGATTTGATGAGTTCAAACTAAATTAATACAAATACAATACAAATATTGCAGGTCTTGATTCATATTTGACTATTTCGTTACTTAGTTACAAACACGCAAGTAAAATGTAAAGATACTTATCTCCCTAATATATGATTCAAGGCTGACCCCACGGAGTATTTTAAATAATATTTTATTGATTCATTATTTTGTACCTACATTACTTTATTATTATTGTAGCGTAAACTACATGAAAACACTTTATTTTTATCAACTTTACTTCAATTATACTATAACCTTTGTAACAGTCACAAATAAACGTTATTTTATTTATAACTAGCTGCGCACCGCAGTTTTACCTGTGATTCTTGGGATAAAAAGTATATAGGTAGCTTGTATTTTATTCTAAGGTACAAGCTAGTTATATACCAAATGTCATCCAAACCCGTTCAGCCGTTTCTGCGTGAAAGAGTAACAAACACACACGCACCGGCAAACTTTCGCTTTCTTTATATTAGTAGGATTTATTTATCCGCGATAAAAAAAACATCATTCAGTGACCACAGTATTAAGCTAGACAGTCCTTTGGCCACATAAAAGAAATCTTTTGCACTCTAATCATATTGCTCAGATAGCATATTGCTAGACTAGACAGCTCTAGAAGTAAAGAATTATAGGAACCACTTCACCTGATTACTAAGCAGAATACTCACAGTCTGAGCTAAGTTCTGTACTCTCCGCTTCATCCGTATTTCGTATATTCTTATGTATGCCAAAGGTATTTGGCTGACACGTGCATGGGTCGATCCAGGATTTATTTCTGGGGCACATGGGCATAAGTCAAGTTCCTCCTTAGTATTATCCTATGCTGTCTTTGAAATAAATTCTTTTTCAATGTCATAATTACAAGAATAAGTATAAAAAAATACCTTTAATAAAGATTAAATAATGAGAAATCAAATAATATTATTTACTAAGTACTTATACTACTAATAATTATTAATCAAGTCATACCTAAGAAAATAACCCACCACTAACTGTACCTTTGCACCAGATACGAGCCGGAGCGGGAGTCACCTGTCTTCTCCTTTGAGAAATTTCATGCTAAAAGAAACAAATGTTATTAAAGCGGTATCTTATAAATCTCCCAGTTCTTTGTATTTATAAAATAATTTTCTATAACCCGTTTGGGGAGAGGGGCACGTGCCCCTGTGGCCCACCCCTGGGTCCGCCCTTAGACACGTGTGTCTTAATAATAAATAAGGTGACAAAAACAGGGTCAATAGAGACGCCTAGACGTTTCCCCGTGTCATAAAAATGTCGTTCAGACTCTGGCACCGATTGGAATCTACCGAAATTAGCTTCAGATGTGATTTGGGACGACCTTTGGTAGACCTTTGTTTTATAGTGTCTTTCTTGAATTCGATTTCTAACTGCGGGTACTTCTATGCCCAAAATCCGTTGCTAAGCGTTAAAAGTCTTGTGAATTCTAGTTTTTTTCATGGGCTCTTGACTCGTGTTGTTAGTGTGATAACAACATTATGTTCATTGACTCTTGGAATTGAACTAACTTTAAATATATCCTAACACAGTTGACCTGTGCTTATACACTTGTTTTCTTGTGAGTTTTACTTCTGTTAATGATTCTGATAACGTATTATATTAATAAAGTGAAATAAATAATATACGCTAATTCGCATATCTTTTTAACAATGATTGGACGTTGTTGCTGGTTGCTGGACCTGGGTATATCCTAAAACTGCAGCCAGAACCACCGGAGGACGGGCAGGCAGCGTCGGACGGGTAACGGTGGTGAGCATTCTGCGATCCCCAAGCCGCCTGGCTAGCGTGGGGATTATGGCAACACCCTTCTATTAAGGCCCTCGTCCAGCAGGGTGGGTTTTATGGCTGATGACGGACGTTGCTGGCCTAGAATATAGATAAATGGATAGTGATATTTTTCTGTAGTGTTTCCAGAAAGTTTTGGAAATCTTTGTAAGAATCTACAAAAACAAAGTTCATTACTTTTTATTTAAACCTTATATAGGCATGCCTTTGACTGACATCTCATTTCGCCTGAGACATGACTACTTAGAAGAAACTGATTCACTCTTTTTTTATACAATCAAGTAACGAGACAAGCAAGACGTTTGCCCGGTGGTAAGCGTCACGCCTGCCACTAACAGTAGCCGTGCCAGAATTGTGAACTCGCGAACACAATCCTGCGCTGCACTGCAGTGCGCTCGTCACCCTGAGATATTAGATGTTAAATCTCTTCATACCCATTAATTTATCTGGTAACATTACCCTTCGAACCGGAACACAGTAATGCTTGCACACTACTGCTTGGCGATTGAATAACTGGCAAACTTGACTCGACTTGTAGACACCCAGATCACTTTACAGCCACATAAACCCTAACATCTGCATAACATTGTCCTTCATTCTATTAGTAAATCATCCAGTACCCGCTGCCAACACGCTACACCGTGTCGACGTCATCAATATCAATTCCCCACCATTGCCAATGTTCAAGACATAATACTAAACTTTAATTACATCATTAGTACCTATTAAACGCTGTTCTATGACAAAATTTAACATTACAATTCGTGTTTCGTTCGCGACAGTACCATTTCGGTGAAGATGGCGGAATTAAACAGATGACGGTAGATAGAAAATTGGGTTTTGCGAATGACTGTACTAATGGGGTGATTTTCATTGGGCCGGTTGGGTTGTGACCTCGAAATGGGGTGAAAAGGAGCGAGTTCAAATATCAGCATCTTTTGGTGTACGTTTCATGCCTAGATCCGTTTTTTTTCATGTTTGATCAGCATTTTGCGAAATAAATGCATTTTTATCTCTTATATTTTCAATTAAAGAGCTACGTGTATTAATAACCCGAGCGAAAACCAGTAATATTGATGCAACTGAGTGAGAGACGAGAAAGCAACTGTTGGTTATCGTCTCACTTAGAACGTCGTTTTTCGAAATGTTAATCCCTGCGAGTTAGATCTTAATCCCTATTAGAAACAATTGAATGTCATCTGTACACGCACTAATACTCTCTTTCCTTCTACTGTAATCTAATTCAGCTCTCAAATTAAATTACACCAACGTTACTAAAGAGGGAGAATAAAATTTTCCCACTTCATAAAATACGTACTTGCGTAAGCTGATAATCTATTTTCATGATTCTCGAATATTCTGTGTACGCTGTGTTACATCAGGAATACCGTAAGCAATTTCCTCTTCCTATACATATTCAAATGTATATCTATTTTCTATTTTCATATTCAAATGTGGTTGTAACCGATATGAGTTGGCAAGGCTTTGATGTTAACGTAGTTAACTGCTACGAAGTGCTACGTATTACGTAGTCGATTGCTCGTAGATGTTACGTAGCGACGTAGTATCTACGCAATCGACTACGTAATAGCAACGTTGTTTAAGTACACTAGCAATGGCGCCACAATATTTATTTTGCGAATTATTTAATTGGATTAATTAGTACACCACAGTAAATTACAAATTGCAGCCTTTTTTTTATAAGCTTATACATAATTATCACAAGAAACCGATTGACACACGACTTACGAAATAAGGTTTGTGATACTTTTATAGAACCTACATTTATATAAAGGTATCATATACCTTACTTCGTAAGCAAGGGTGCTTTATCGTAGACTTCACCTTTTCTTAACAACTGGCATGATGACGGTCATACGCAAAACCAATAAAATATATATAATAATTACACAATAAAAAAATTACATTGTATAACATGGTCTCTTGGTATTCAATTCTACAATGTGGTCAAAGGCTAGTTTACTCTTCGTGAAATATATGCTACGTAAATGATATGGAAAGGTTATGTTAGAGTGTAGAGACGATACTATCTTTAAGAATTTATCATAGTATATTTCCAATTCCATTTTTTGTACTTTCGAAGGTGGCTATTCCGATAGGGATATGTGTTGAAATTATTAAAAATAATAAAATAAATGGAGAGTTTAACTGAATCTGATGCATACGTCGAAAAAATAATTGAAATCAGCCGGTAAAGTTCTGAAATATAAGCGTTCAAAGTATTTGGGAGGGAATCATCTGTCCCTTTCTAGCAAAATACGTGCATAGTATAGAATTTGTTTGGAATCGTGAACTTCATATAAATATAAATCTAGTATAGTGCCCTCCCTGTCTAAAATGAAACTAAAATGTTTATATGTAAAAAATATAAACATTTATCATTTATCAAATATATATTTTTATTTTTTATTTATACTTTTTTTCCCCCAAAAAATACTGTTCAATCTAACACCCTGTTTAAACTAAAATGTTTTTTTTTATCGGTCTGGTTACAATCCTTTTGTTTTTTGTTGTGTAGTAGGCTAAGTAGTCTTTGTAGTTTGTTGTAGTTAATAAAGGCTTGTACTTAAAACGTTTATAGCTTCGTTATTTGTGCACATATTATAATTTTACTTGCGATGATTTGTTTTGTTGCCAGTCATCTTATTTGTGAGTTAATAAAAACTCATGCATATTCCCTATTACAATCTTGATTTTACCTTCGAGAAGTCGTACTGATTTTATAATTATAGCCAACTATAATCGTTCACCTGACATAGCAAACATGCTCCATTTCATAAATACTTTTCTCGAATTCCGTATTTTAACAGCAACTGTTACAATTTACATATCATTAAAACGTCGTTACGAAAAATGTAAGTGATATCGATTAGTACCTAACTTTTTTATTATAACAAGCAATAAACTCAAAAATATCAATTATACATCGTTTACGGGTTATTACACGACTGCCCAAAAAAAAGAGTGTTATTAACCAAAAGCGTTTGTCCTAGAACGTCATTAGAAAAAACACGTTTTGTTTCTATATACTTAACAACTAGGCTAGTTATTGAAATAATTACAACTATTAGCTCTAAATTACTAAACGGTTGCTAAGCTTGAAGATAGGCTATATTTAGTCTAACTATAATTATGCCTTATTTAGTTTAACTATAGGGTTCAAACGTATGTACCTAAGTGGTGTCATAATGATGTGGAATTAACACTTTCCTCATGTCTAGACATTTGTTTTAAGGGTAGTATTAATTTTAAAGTACGTAATACGGGGTGTTAGTTTGAACACCGTTATCCTTCTAGGATATCATTGTACTCATCATTATGAAAAACTTTTACCCTAAAATCACGAAAAAAAAAACAGCTGTTCCATACAAAAAGGTTCATCGATCTTGGGCAAAATTTATGGAACAGCAGATATTTTGTTCGCGATTTCAAGGTTGGCCCTATAGTAAAAGTTGTTCATAATGATGAGTACAATGAAATCCTAGAAGGATAACGGTGTTCAAACTAACACCCGGTATTCAACAATGTGAATGAAGGGGTTATTTCATAAGTTGATATATACCTACAATACCTACATAATATTTTTTGAACAGATGCCCTAGCAAACCTGATTCACGGTTTGCGTTTAAGTTTAAAAAAAATATTATTTCTAAGATTAAAAATAACTTTTTTAATTATTTATGTTAATCACCGGGACTTAATCTCGTACGTATCAAATATTTTTTATTTATTTCTACATTTCGGCCATGGCCATTGAAACAAATAAACTATTGTGTTCAAATCGCGAAACATTAAAACCTTTTTTAATGTCAATAAATATGGTTTTCAGAGAGATCCTCCAAGTGTTTTTCCCTCTATAACCTCTATACAAATTGACTATTGCCAATTTGATAGCTATATCTTTTTTCCTAATTTTTATCAATCTCGTTTTTGCTTTTCCCGTACCTTTGATAAGGTTAAATACCAGAGGTACTCAAAGATTCGTACCACAAAAATAATCCAAGCACGTTATTCACAATATAATATTTTACCTTATTTATTCCTGTAAGTGAATTAATATAGGAAAACTCGCTGCGTAATTATGGTCTTAGTTCCCTAACAACATTAAGTGTTGCCATCACGTAATTCCTAACTTGGTAACTTATGCCTTTGTTTCAACGCCTGGTGTATTTCAAGATACGGTCTGAGGTGTTAGTTAGATAACTTAATATTTTGTTCCATTAGATAGATACTCAGACCTAGATGGCTTGCCTTACTTGAGTTATTTGAGTTTGTATGTCTGTAACTTAGTAATTACTCGTCTAGTTGTTTGTAGTTTCTATCGCATTAGCCAATTTTTTTCGTATACGAAACCATGAGAAATTGTATGTTCATATTATAATTTGGTATTTTTTTTAAATACATTAATAATTTTCTATGTTTTTAAACAGTAAGAAAAAATATGATCTCTGGCAGGAATCGAACCTGTAGAGCAATCTCTGGGTTTCCGTCCCAACTGCTTTGCCAATTAAGCTACAGAAGTCTCTACTTAAGTTGTCATAATTCTGATACTGTTTCAAACCCAAAGTTAGAAAATCCGAGAGCGCGGAAACACTTCATACAAAATATTCAACAATAATTTTATTCCCAATTACTACGATACTTTTAACATAGTAGTATGTTTTCAAAAAAGACATCGTAATGACTTTTTGGCCTAGGTGCTACAAGGAGGATATTATGGGTATGAGGTATGCACCACTAGACTACTTGCGAATGGAATGTTTAATTTCCTAAAAAGCCTGAACATGACAACAAATATAATATTTTTTCTAAAAAACAAACAAAACTTATTCAAAGTATTTATCAGGGGTGGTACTTGCAGGCCACAGTCCGGGAGTCTGACACTCGCTATCGCTATCGTGTGTACCTGCTTGCGATAATTACCCGCTCCTTAAGCATGACCGAGATGGCACGACGATGAAAGCGATTGCGAGAATTTCATGGAAAAGAAATAAAATCGCAAGCACAGAATAAATAATAGTACTACGTACAGAAAGTTAACTCCGCAAAGGAATTTAAATAAATAAGGACTCTACTAGGCAATAAAGTAGCAATTCAACTCGCACAGCGCTGGATACCGCTCGCTATATTCACCTAGATATACCGCTCTCTTTCTATCACGTAAGCTTAGTTACGCGCGACGAGGCTAGCGTGCGGCGACTGACTTCTGCCTTGCATTGTCCACCCGGACGGAGCGCCGGCCGAACACACCTAAACTGCGGAGTGACTCACCCCTGTCGCAAGTCCACGTGTTTCATTTCATCTCCGATATAGCTCCCAGGGTTTGCAAGTTGAAGTGGCAATAGACAGACCACATCGGTCAAAGAAGTGATAACCGGTGGGGGAAAAAGATTCGTGAGTGGCTACACCGGTGTAGCGCAAGTAGGCCTCCCACTAGGTGGACCGACGAAATCGAAATCGTCGAAGACGAAGTCCCGCCCAGGCAACCGGTATATGCAAATAGCAGGTTGTTCTATTGTGTGGCGGTCTAGGGAGGCCTTTCTTTGTTCAGCATTGGATGTCTCCAGGACGGTGATGATGATGAAGTATTATCACAGAAATAAATAACTACACTAATTATTAGACGCTGCTGTCTGGCTAAATTTGTAAGACCAAAGGATATTTAATATCTCAAAGTGTTGTGTAAAGTGAAATACCACAAGGGTTTTAAAGTTTCAAAATAAATTAAAAACTCTCGATAGCACTTCAATTGAAATGAGAAAGCGTATTGCTATCAAGCGAGTTCTTGCTCAGTTCTTTATAAATTAATTCTAGAAAATTGTAGGCAAAATAAATTAAATCACTCGAACCAAAGTTATTCTGCAAGTGTCTCAAAAGTCAACAATCCATCTAATTAGTCTTCTGTATTGTAACAATAATTTAGAGATTTCGAGAATTGTTACGATTTTCTGGCATAATCCTTTCGAGGTCAACCGTAACAAGAATAATAGGAACTCTGTGAGCCAATATCATCTTTTAAGACTTCTCTCATCAAACATTTTCGATTCTAACTCGGAATTGACTGTCTTTAATTTTGTGTCAAACAAGATATTTTTAGTAAGAGGCCTAAAACGTTTATCGACTATTTCTCATTAAGTTTATCATTTTCTTGTGATTTTAAATGTTTTTATGAAAGTAATTTACACGTTACATTAAAAAAAACACCTATGGCGTAATAGTACATTATGATACGAGTGTGCTATGTTGGTCATTACACTAGAGGCGGTATTATGCGCGCGAGCCGCAGGCGAGCGCGATAAGAAAGCCGAGAGCGTAATGACTAATAGCACAAGAGTTCCATACGACTGTTTTCGTCACACTTGCGAGGAAAAAACAATTTTTTTTTGATAATAATCAACCACACAGCGAAAACGTCAACAAACATTTGCGGAAAATGGCGCCCAAATCAGTAATGCGCGCGCAGGTTGACATTTACTTCAGCGGCATAAGAACTCATTGTTGGTATTACAAAAAAACTGTAAGTATTACCCGGCTATATTAAGAGTCCTTCGTATACATACGTCTAATTGCAGTCACGTACAAACTTGACTTTACCGGGTTATACCTATTATAGTACAAGTGCCGTAATGTAAAGTAAAAAGCACGCGTGTATAATAGCTTGGATTATGAGCCTAAAAGCGATGTAATAAGATCTACTTTACGAGCAAGTGTGATGAAAATCTTTATTACAAGACAACTGAAATGCTTTTTTAAATATAAAATATTTTTAGTATTCTAGGATTATGATATACAACAACTTAGTAGATAGACTTTAAAATTATTTATTGTATTTATGTTAATAGAAAAAATAAAATAGAGAACTAACCTTTTTCTGGGTTGGCAATAACATCGTTAAAATATTCACAGCCGGGTAAGCTTACCATCAGGCAAGCTGCCAGCTCGTTTAAGGCTCTATCTATAAAAAAATATAACAAGAGTACTTAAAACCTATTTATTAATGACATACATTTACATACACACACACATATTTCTTGACATACATTTTTCTATCGTTAAGCAAATCTCACGTTCTTATGCCAACCCTTTTTATGACCCAAAAAAAATGTTTTCTATAAATAGGCAGCCTATATACCGACAAAAATTCTTACCAATGCTTCATAAACTATATCCTACCCACGACACGTCTGTATTTGCCTAACATAATATATTTATGCGTACGTGAACATTCCCTGTAGTAGTCCACCCCGCAAAGTAGTCAGTACCCATAAAAATTCCAGAGGGGATGTAAGGGACAGGTTCAAAAAACTCGACAAGTGGCAGCAGACCTGTCATGCCAGAGGAGGGTTCCGTGGTTTTGCAGTATGGGTTGTACACACGTTGTACGTTTATGGATTAAACTATCTAACCAAAATTGTAAACATTTATTTATGTTACCGGAAATGTATCACCAAAATTGTAAAGATTTATTTATGTTACCGGCAATTGATATCACCGCAATTTATATAATTCACGCATTGTATATAATGCCTCGGCATTTAAGACAGTGACTTAGGCTTTTTAGGCTATACATTTAACAGTTTAACGATTATACACATTGCCTAGTCATTATTTATATAGAGTCTATTGTATAAAATCCCGAATGTATATTTGGCAACATATTAAATTAAAGAAGAAATTATCAAATACTTATAATAATAATCAAAACAATATGACCGGCCAATAAAGGCATTAATCCGTTTGAACTTAGTCGGATGACAATATGTTACAAAAATATATTTTGAATGGTTCAAATAATTATATTTTGTTAAATATTTTTAATAATTAAATTTAAAAAAATTTGACCCGACTGAAATCCTTGAAAAACTCTATGCAATCGAAAAAGTTCACACACAGTGTAATGCAATATATAATATTAAACTACACCGCATCAAGTAGACAATACGTAGTACATTCATTCATTATTAGAATTAGCAGTAAAGAAAAAGCACATTTATAATTTATTCATATTTAATTTACACTCCAACGCTTACGGAACCCCAATCCTATTGAAATAAACATAAAACTTTGACTTACAATGTGCGACAGCGAATAATTACCGCTGAATATTCATGAGCGGAGCGTGTCCGCTGTCAACTCGACTCGAAAATATTTTAATAGTTATTATTTACGGCGTAAAGCGTATATTATTTTATTATATTAAAGTGTAATCAGACTATGCCAGTTATTCAACCTCCAAGCAGTAATGTGCAAGCACTAAGTACTGTATTTCAGTTTAAAGGGCAATGAGTTACCAGTGAAATTACTGGGCATGAAGAGATTTCACAGGGTTTTGGTCGCAAGTTCATTATTCTGGCACTGCTACTGTTAAAGGTAGGCGTGACGCTTACCACCAAAAGGTAGGCGTGACGCTTACCACCAAGCATACGTATCGCCAGTTAAGCCACTCTATTTCTTAAAAAAATGCTTTGCTGGCAATTATAGCTCAGTGGCTGATCAATATCGCTGAAGTGGGTTGAAATTTCAATAATTCATTTCAATAATTTACATTTATTCGTTAAACTCATGTATGCAAAATTTTAAATAAAACATTTTATTTTTTAATTAATCATAGTCAGCCAGGAATTTTTTAGCCAACCTTCTCCCGATGTATACTCTAACATACCCAATTTGATAACAAAAAAAAACATCGTCTACAGACAGATGGGTGAAGTTCATTGTTCATCGGATCTTAGACTAAACAGCAATAGGACAAAACCAGTAACCTGTTTAAGTACTCTAGATTCGAAAACACCAATATTGTACGTTTCAGGTAATATAGACACCGGCAGAGAGGCATTTACAAGAAGATGTTTTTTTGATAAATATCTCATTAGAATATAGACTATAAAAAAACTCTTTGCCGGAGTCTGTGTTGTGAACGTAAAATGTAGGCGTAAGTTTCTTCTAGGTGCTCTACCTTATCAGGCATGGTTTGGTTTGTGGTCACACGTAAACTTATTTGTAACAAAAAAATATTAGGTAGGTACTAAAATTTTAGTTTAGTAGCTTCTAAGTCTGGAACTGAGTTTGCAATTTATCAATGTCCACTGCTGGATGAGAGCCTTTCCTAATAAGGGGGGCCATAATTCCCACGCTTGGCAAGCGGCTTTGGGATCGCACAATGCTTACCACCGTTAACCGAGAGGACGCTGCTGCCCGTCTTCCGGTGGCTCTGGATGCAGTTTTAGGACATACCAACGGTGACGTCTCAGTTTGCAATAAACAAACTGAACACTAAAAAAAACACAATCACATTTTCCAAAAAAACTAAAAACTGTAGATAAAAGCAAAACCAGCCATAAAATTTACCATGCTTATATACGGTATTTTTATGCCCACTATCAACTCAATTTCATTCCTTAGAAAATATACGAGCCCTGCTTAATATTTTATATTTAAAAGAAAAAGCTACTCTTACTCATACTTACAACTCCGGTCAGTCTCGCCACATATCGTGGCCATGGAGTCGTTTTATGCATAACTTAAAACTAACATTTGTCACGAACGTATAAATAAAAAAACGCAGCCACTTTTTACATTTAATTAAACATACGACTAATAAAAACTTTATGGTAGAGTTTGTTGGTCACAAAATATGCAAACAAGATTATTTACAGGTAGTAAATTTTAGGCGACAGGTGACACAAAAACTCCCTCGTAATGTTAGAGGTTTACGAGTCTTTTATGATATTATTTGGGGGTCGTATGGTATAGCTTCGGAATGATAGGTCGTGAACCTAGTTTGCATGAAGGCAAACAACGTGAGGAAACTGCATACGTCCGGAGGAGAATACAATGAAATGTGAATCCACCAACGCGCAACTGGGCTAGCGTGGCGGATTCTAGACCCAATCGCCTTTCGAGGGTAAGTCTAAGTCCTGCAGTGGACTATTAAGTAGACTGAATAAGAACCTGTAGTGGTAGGACTCTACTGCAGAGTCCGCCTGGGGAAATACTATAACTTTGCCAGTTATTCAACCACCAATCAGTAGTGTACAAGCATTACTGTGTTTCGGTTTGAAGGGCAATGTTACCTGAGAAATTACTGGGTATGAAGAGATTTCACATCTAATATCTCGGTGACGAGCGCAGTGCAGTGCGCCGCAGGATTGTGTTCGCAAGTTCACAATTCTGGCACTGCGTGGCAGGCGTGACGCTTACCAGGCGAACGTCTTGCTCGTCTCGTCACTTGATAGAAAAAAAGAAAAAAAACCTAGTTTGCTAGGGTTTTTTTTAAATGCTTTTAAAAATATTGTCTTATTTTTTTTTTATGCAATAGAGTAATGAGCCAAGGGATACGTTCGCCTGGTGGTTAGTATCAGGCCTGTCCATAATAGAGTAGTGCTATGGGGGCAACTACTACGCTACAAAAAAATACTTTACGTGATTTTATTTTGTTCTTCGCTTTAGAACTGAAACGTCTTAACATAAATACTCTCAGTCATTCTTCACCTCTCACTCTTACACTAGGGTCAAATTTACTCGCCAATTATTCCTTACTCCGCCCATAAGTTAGTAACTAAAAGCCAGCTGTTCCATAGTTGCCCAAAAGTTCAGATTTCCAATTAACGCTATTTTTCGTTCGGGTGGTTTAGCAACTTTCCGCTTGTTTTGCGCTGTGGAACAGGTATTTGGAACAGGTATTTAACTACGCATGGCTATGGTGAATAATTAATGAGTGTATTTACTTTGGTACTTTGCAAGAGTAGTACATAAAATAAAAGTATTTAGTAGCAATGTTTATTTTGCAACTGTAGGATTTGGTGGATAGAACATTTAGGTACCTATACCTGTTAGGTATCAACGACAACAACATCATCAGCCACAAGACGTCCACTGCTGGGCGAAGGCCTCCCCCTTAATAGGGAGGGCTACACTTAGCTATGGATAACATTTACCCTGCTGGCGAGTGGCAGTGACGCGAAGTGGATTCTGGCTTTTCGAAATACCAATTTTGAGTTTCACCAACTGTATCACGCGTGTCCCTCGTGTCGAGTTGGGTAATAACCCAAAAAAACAGAACACCATTGGCTCCAGTCACGCGCTATCCCTCGCCAGTCGGCGACAGAGCTTATGTAGGACAAACTCTACAGCGTCTTTCCAGCAAGTTCTGGGCCGGCCAGGTCAACGGCAATTAAGTACTCCAAGATACGCTTATTTGACCTCGAGATCCTCCCTCATTCTGACCAGGTGACCCATCCAGCGGAGTCTTAGAGATTTGGTCTCTCCCACAATGTTACCAATCTCCATGTTTCCTCATTCTCCAACTCCCGTCTTCCCATTGGACAGCGTTTAGAACCCGCATAATTTTCATGGACAACGTTTACCTACTTATCCTTCATATTATTTTACTGGATCTACATTTCAGTACCAGCTCTTTTGATGACGAGAAACGGTGGCTGATAATCTCGACGATACGATGGGTCGAGAATTGAGCACATTTATCTTAGAACCAAGATATTTGTACTTTTCTAAACTTCAGTCTAAGTTTAGAAAAGTTGACAATACATGCAGCACGGATTAATTAGCATTTCGTTTACATTAACCCGTATTGTGTTTTTTTTTTTTTTTGTAGGCCTAAGCCTTTATTAACTACAACAAACTACAAAGACTACTTAGCCTACTACCCGTATTGTTAAGTTGGAAAAAAGAGAATTTGTAATTTTTATATACCATCTACAAAAAAAACTACACTCATAAAATGTATACTATAAACAATTCAGTCTATTTATTAATAATGCAAACATTTTCAGTAAGGCAAAAATTAACAGTAGGTATAAATACTTACTTTAATTTTGTTTATTACCATAAGTAATAAACAAATATATGCTTACTAATTCAGCATTAAATAGGTACCAGCCAATGGCTTTCAGAATTCTAAATTTTAATTAGACTTTAAAAGGAGACATTAGTTGTACCTACTTAATCTTTCTAAGTGGCTATTAAGCTGCATTAATGCTAAAGGTAAATGCTATTTAAGTATTTACATCCACAAATTTGCTAAAACTTAGTTTTTGATGTTGAAGTTGTGCTGAAAATACAATTTAGAGACTATATTATTAACTTTTAGTACGTCAAACTTATATCAAGATAAACAGTAGTTGTCATTGCAAAAATAATAACAATTCCGCTTTTCCAAAATCAAAATTAGAAAATACTACTCAAGTTTTTTTTTTTTGGGACTGTTTGGTACAGTAGCCGCCAAACAAGTTGTCAAATTGTCGGCAGAGCCTACGCAGGTACGTCGTGTAGACCACTGAAGAGAGAAGAGGTAGGGCCTTCGCTTTTCTGTGGTGTACACTGTACACTTCTGTGCAGTATATTTGGCAACTTTAAGTATTTAATTTTTATTATTGCGAATTTTGTGACAACTTGCGTGGCTGTTACTATACATTTTCGTAAAGAAGTCTGTTTTCGAGCATTTTTGCGAATTGTTAATAATTTATAGAAAAAATATTTTAAGACTAAAGGTGTTGCAAGCTCAGCATTAAAACAGCAGATTGCTTAGCTATTTTACGATTGGCCCCATAGTAAAAGTTGTTTCCAGCGATGAGTACAATAACATCCTTTCGGCTCAGTAGCACCGATACGTGTCACCCTACATAGGGCAAATCAGTTTGCCGGTATTTCTCAAATGTATTTAAACTTACCTAAATTCATGACACTTTGTTACGTTTTATATTTATTTTTATATAAGTTAAAAAAAAACTACGCATATTACCAAATCTGCTTTCGTCTCGTATGGTCCAGCTTATGCCGTTTTCAGCATAAAATATATTTTAATTTAACAAAATCTTGTTTCGTCCCAATTTTCAGCTCCACACTCGGCTCAATTTTTTTTTCTATATGTTGATTATGATTATTTCAATACAGTTAACAAAAACATACATTATTTATTTTAAAAATAGCATATCGCCTAATCGTGTTAGAATAGTTTTTTGTCTCTATCCATTGTCAAACAAACACGTCTCATGTTATCAATGTATTTATAAACTTAGTAAGTTACTTTTGAGTTCATAACTTACTTAAGCAGTTTGCAAAGAAGGGTGAATATTGGCAGCTCCAAAGAAATTATGTGGAACTTTCATTTTATATAAGTTTTTGGAGTTATAATCCTTGGGGGAGCCCTTACGTGAAATAATATTATAGGTCGACGCAAATTAGAAACGACATGTTATAACAATGAAATGATAATAAATGTGTATTGATTAAAAAACAATGGAGTGACGAGTCGAGTCTGACGCTCGCACGGTGGTAAGCGTCCATAACAGTAGCAGTGCCAGAATTGTGAACTTGCAACGCCAATCCTGCGCTGCACTGCACTGCGCTCGTCACCCTGAGATATTAGATATCAAATCTCATCATGCATAAGTATTCATGATATATTAGAGTGCATGAGAAATTACTGAGTAATTTATCTGGTAACATTGCTCTTTAAACTGACACAAAGACACGACACTTAGTAATGCTTGTACACTACTGCTTGACGATCGAATAACCGCCAAGCAGTACATAGCGCTACACGTAAAGTAAGTAGGTGTTTTTAACATTGATAAACTATTATCTACAAGAGCCCTACAACTTTCATAATTAGCCAGGTGACGTCAACTGCTGAACGAAGGCCTCCCACGTTGACCGCCATACTGTACGACAACCTGCCATTTGCATCCACCGGTTGCCCGCGACTTTCACAATGTCGTCGGTCCACCTAGTGGGAGGCCTTCCTACGCTGCGTCTTCCGGTTCGTGGTCGCCACTCCAGAACCTTTTTTCCCCATCGGTTGTCAGTTTTTTAAGCCAATGTCAAGTCAAATCATTTATTACGCAAACATGGTTTAATTATTATTATAGGTTTAACCTATTGGTATGCGAAATTAGTAGTATACATTGTGGCCTACTCATTACCAGTTCAACTTGCAAACCCTGAGAGCTATGTCGGTGACTTTGGTTCATTGGCGAATATCTTCGTTCAGATCTTTATCGCGCAAAGAAACTCGGAGCACAGCTCTCTCCATTGTCAGGTGCTTGACTCTGAATTTTTCCAAAAGGCGAACAGACGACGTCTCGGTTCCATACCAACAGCTTTATTACAGTTCGCGTATTTGGTTTCTGGGCTAAACAAACATGACTGTATTGTATTGTGTATTAGTTTTCTTTATCTAACGCATAAATATACAAGTACCTATATTTATTTATTTATTTACAAAATCCACAGCACTTAAAAATAATACAATGAGACTAATAGTGAAACTGACAGCCAATAAAGGATGTACATTTTATGAATTTAACTTATACAAAAATAACATCAATCACTACATAAACACCTACACAAAATAATCCAAAAAAGTACTACTTACTTATAAACATAATACATTTGAACTTATGTTCACTGACATATATACGGATAATGATCTTACAGGTAAACAGCCCCTCGTTAACCGAGCTAAATAGCTTACCCGTGTATGCTTGTAAGTTGAGTGATAGTGGTGCGCGAATATTCACCATATTTCCTTCAAGACTGTATAAGTCTTGAAGGAAATATGGTCCCAAAAACGTAATCTGTAACAAAAACGTGCAACAATACTGAAGGGTATGTAACATGAACTCATCATTATGAACAACTATTACTATGAGACCGACCTTGAAATCGCGGAAAAAACAGCTGTTCCATATAAAAAACCTCATCGACCTTGGTCAAAATATAAGGAACAGCTGTTTTTTTCGTGATTTCAAGGTTGGCCCCGTAGTAAAAGTTGTTCATAATGATGAGTACATACATACCCTTCAGTATTGTTGAACCTTTTTGTGAACACATTGGATACTTGAATCAGTTTTTTTATTAATTTGCTTGGGCTTGGTTGCCGTCTCGAGCAAAGGGGTGCAGTCGATGCGGTCTGCGATGCTTGCCTATGAAGAAACTGATTTAAACTAGACTTTAAAACACCCAGATTAAATCGGGGAACACCCACTCGGGCTGGAATCAACGCGCTTTGTTAGAATAGCCGAATATAGTACACTAGTGAAATTATTTGTGAGTAGATTACCATAACGTCTATAAGAAAGTGAAAATGAATAATGGGCAATCAGGCGCCTTGGTTAGGTCACTTGTAACCTCAGCTAGTAGCATATGATTAATGGGTTAAATGACGTTAAAAACTGCGTACTTAATTTTTGTATTGCGTAGAAATTATAACGTTTGTTAACTAAAGCAACTTTATTAAGTAAGACCCTTAAGAGGGAATCCGATCTGCTATTCTCCAGACAGACGTATTCCCCTATTTTCTTCCTAGATAATGCCTCCAGAGCAAAAGGTCTAGGTCTACTGTAGATGTTTCTGTCATTTCCTATTTTCAGCAACTAATTGCTAAAGAAAATATAAAAAGGCTATTTGCAATTCAGTGCTGAAAAAAAAGAAATGACAGAGACGAAGTTTAGGGGAAAACGTTTGTATAGAGAATCGCAGACCGGATTCCCTCTTAATGTGTAAGCTTTAATATAGCTAGAGTTATACAAGGCGTTGTTATATCGATACAAGAGCCGGGAGCTTCGTTAAAGGCAAACTAGTATTCGTACAGTGCATGCAGCAGAAATTGGGGTTTCATGTTATGCCAAAATCGGAAACTTTGTTTTACTGGGTGCGATCAAATGAAAAATAGAAGGTAATACCGGGGCAAACCACGCTACACTGCACTGCGCTTTGCCCAAAAATATGGGCTGCTTTATATTTTCACCGGGTCAAACATGTAACTCTAATTGACTTATGATAGCATAAGTCTAATTAATTATTAAACTAATAAAATTATTAAGTCAGCTTCTATGATAGTATAGAAGGCAGACTGTTTCGCCAAAGGTCTTGATTTATTTTCCATTACCTTGCAAAATTTGCAATGGAACCGTCGTATAATATACCCGTCTTCGGCTAATTAGATATTAGTTAAAAGTAAGTTCGTATAGGCTTAAAGGCCAGCCCTAGTGGTAAAGTGACTTTTCAAGGCCTCTGAGATAACTTGAAAGTTATTAAAGATTAAATAACCTGTATCGAAAAAAGTTTAAAACTACATTCTACATACTACTAGAGTCCTAAATGTCAATATAAAAAAATCGACAAAATGTATGTGTTATAAAATTATTTATAGGCGAAGGTTATTCGTCATCAGTCGCCTCTTAAAGGTTTGAAAAAAATAGGCATAAAAAAAGTAAGTAAGTTCCTATAGGCAGTGGCCAGCCCTGGTGTCAGAGTTAATGTGCCGCCTCTGCCACGACATAATAATATAAAAGCACACAAATAGAAAATCATATTTAAAGGTATCAATAAGGTATTTATTAAGGTTTTTTTTAAAGGTTTTAATTCCAAATTCAATTTTTAATTTCAAATTTAATTTCAATTTCAAAATTAATTACAAAATTTAATTTCAATTTCAATTGTGTGTATGGTACTTATTAATGTGACTGCTAAATTGATGATTTATAATATGAGTCTATGATACTTGAAATAAATGATTATTTATTTATTTTATTTATTAAATATTTTGTACTACCAATTATAGTTTAGAAGATGCTACTATGTAGATTCGATCAAGTCTATACTAATGGGGATTTAAAAAAATGTTGAAGTAACTGCTTAAACATCTTCGCACACTTAAAAAATACCAATAAGTACTAAATTATAAATTTCAAACATAGGTACGCACTTGACAGGTTTCTGTATTAAGTATAATCCAAGTAAATCTTTGCATAAATTATATCTTGACAAAAAAGTCTTGGAATAGTTTTTTTTTCTTCAGTTCTCTGAACTGTGGATTGTCACGTCAGTACTAACAGCATCGTTGCTATTATTTAGAATTTTGCATATTTAGAATACTAGTGCCTTATATTCATATAGTAATCTATTCTTTTCGCCAAGCTATAGCTGTCAATCTTTTAGAAAATAATTGAACGAAATATTATGTAGTAGGTATTTAATTAATATTTCGTTCAAATCTTACATATTATATACACAAGAAAAATTCCTATAGAATAGATATAATAAAAATAGGAAATAGATACAATAGTTGTACATTTTCTCATTAATTTTATATTTTCCAAGTTCGATAAGGGAGTGAGACATCATCATTCATCATCATAAGCCCGGAGACGTCCACTGCTGAACGAAGGCCTCCCCCTTAGACCGCCACACTGTACGACAACCTGCCAGTTGCATCCACCGGTTGCCCGCGACTTTTACAATGTCGTCGGTCCACCTAGTGGGAGGCCTTCCTACGCTGCGTCTTCCGGTTCGCGGTCGCCACTCAAGAACCTTTCTTCCCCATCGGTTGTCAGTTCTTCGAGCGATGTGGCCTGCCCATTGCCACTTCAACTTGCAAACCTTGCGAGCTATGTCGGTAACTTTGGTTTTTTGGCGAATATCCTCGTTCCGGATTCTATCGCGCAAAGTAAGTTAAAACTCGAGCACTAAAATAAATTTCATGAAACTCCATAAATATTTACTTTAGAAAGAAATTAAACGTCTAAACAACAAAAAGTTACTCGTATTTAGTCAACACTGAAATAGTAGCGGAAAATCCTAAAATCTTAGCTTATGTACGTTGGTTTCTTTTTGCGATATTAACATACTTACGCAAGGTAATGGAAGATTTAACATTATATTTTCTAGACATTACTTTGCAGTCAAAAGTTCGAAACGAGGTTAATATCGAAAGCTGGTAATTCCCAGATGAAACGTAGGTCTGTACTTTATGCGATGCTGAATTATAAAAGTGAAAAGTGAACGATATGAACGATATGAACTTCAATTTACGCATTACTAATGTTACAAAAAATCACAAACGCGAACGTCTGTGTGAAGTATATATAAAGATTGGTTTCTAGGGGTGAATGAATTTAAATTGATGTTATTTGATGTGGGCTTACATTACATTTCTTTGATTCTTTAAATCTCACCATTTTTTTTTGTTAAGAGCAGGCGTGATTCTTACCACCAGGCAAACGTCTCGCAGGTCTCGTCACTCAATCGTTTAAAAAAATGCTTCTTTATATTCCGGAATAACATAGCGATCTTTAGTGTGAGCCAGTAGTACACCAAAAGTGTGAATACACTTCATAAATCTATATCGAAAATTACTCTTACTTCTTATACTGAACGAAATCTCGAAAACTACTGATCCCTGAAGCTGAAATTTGGTAGGTAGGCGGATTTTGCGACAGAGCTGAATTAAGGGGGTAAAATAGGGGATTAAACTATCTACGGAAGTTCTTTGCTTTTGAAGTTATATTGATGAAAATTGGTGTTTGGGTAGTCCATTCAAAATAAAATTTGATGTTATATAATTTTTTTGAAAGAGATGATTTAAGGGCGAGAAACGGGGGATTAAACTTTACAGGGCTAAACACGAAATCTCGAAAGTACTTGATCTCTGAAGCTGAAATTTGGCAGGTAGGTAGTTTATAGGTAGGAGATGTCAGCTAAGAACGGATTTTACGACAGGGCTGAATTAAGGGGGTAGAACGGGGCATATAACGAAAAAAAAGTTTTCCAAATTGGTTTATAACGGATCTCTGAGAACACAAATAAAATACACAGTCGAATTAAGAACCTCCTTCTTTTTTTAACCCGGTTATAAAACAGGTAAAAACTTCGAGTGCTAGGACGTGAAACAGGTTGCGTTATTTAGCCCTTAGCGCGGTCAGATTAACGAGCTTTAAACTGGTTAATAGTGTGTTAGTAAACCTATAACAGAAATGTACCTGGGTATGTCCTAAAACTGCGTACTGACCGGAGGACGGGCAGCAGCGTCCTCTCGGTTAACGGTGCTTAGCATTCTGCGATCCCCAAGCAGCCTGCCAAGCTGCGTGGGGATTATAGTGGAGGCCTTCGTACAGTAGTGGACGTCTTCCGGCTGATAATGTTAACCTATAACGGCCTTCATACAAGCTGACCTACCTGGATAGAAGTTAATAAACAACTAAAGCGATTGAACTAAATAAAAACATTGGCTAAGAAGGATAGATTTAGTGCAAAAAGAGAACTGATATTCGGTCAAAAAGTTAACTTAGGTTACGATTTTTGTATAGCAAAACTTCTCCACCTTACTTTTTTTACTAACTTTTTTTTAGCTTGGATGTAATATCAACATATTTTTTTTGTTAATTTTGTCTCAGATAAGTAATTACATAGCTCAATTTATAACTCTGCCAAACTGCATAGCAGTTTGTAGGCAGACATCGACTCTCATATTCATTACTATTTACTACGAGTATGTAGGAGTGGGTATTGTCATTATAGCGATAAGTATGCTTATAACTCAATATATGTTAACTTATAGGTACACAGGTTATTTACATAGATATACTATTTAACAGTAGTTTTTTCAAGGCTAATTTAAATGTTTAATTTAATGTATTTGTAATGTGTAATGTATTTGAATGTAGAAGTTGCTTTGCTATGGGGGTTTATGCAACGTAATTTAACAACAAACAATAAAATAGAGCCTTCAAATACACGATAGTAACATTTTGCACAAACCCAACTTAGGTATGGTGATAAACTATAGTAGGTAATTGAGATAATTATGATCCAACAGAAAAAAAATAAGCTCATAGATAGGACAGGTGACTCTCGCTCCGGTTCGTTTCTGGTGGAGGAGGAGGAGGAGGATGGCCATTGCCATTCAACGTGGGAACGCGGCGAGTGTGATGGGCACCATTGCACCGGGAACGGTCAGGGGCGGGGTATTTGATTAGTTATTTTTAAGGGTATGTTTGATTTAGACTTTGTTTATATTGTTGTAAACAAAAAAAATTTTTTTAGGTGTGTATGAGAGCAACAGAACCCAGTTGTAAAAATAAAAAGAAGCTAAAATAGATTACTAATAAATCGCAAATAATCGACTCGTCATTACTTCAACACAATATATTTAGTTCAAATATTTTCAGCAAACAGCTTTAGCTCAACATTTCGCTTTTTATATGAATCGGCGTCCTAAAGAAAACGTTTATCTGTACCCATTAGAACTGTAATGTCAGACAGACCATTACAGGTGCCTAGTCTACAGCTTACATAATACTACCTTTGGCTCTAAATAGACATTACACGGTACGAATGTTTTCTTTGTTAGCAGTCTTACGTTTTATTTGCTCTGTAGAGACTAGGGTTCCGGTGAACTTAGTATTTGACTAACTTTCATACTATATAGTTACCTATGTACCTATACGTATAAATAACTACACTTTGGACAGGTTTCGCGTATACAACGTGTAGCAAAAGGTTCAACAATACGAAAGGGTATGTATATACTCATCATTATGAACAACTTTTACTATGGCGCCAACACTGAAATCGGGAAAAAAATATCAGCGGTTTCATACAAAAAAGTTCCTTCACCTTGAGCGCAATTTCAGGGTTGGCCCCATAGTAAAAGTTGTTATAATGTTGAGTATACATACCCTTTCGTATTGTTGAACCTTTTTGTTACACATTGTATATATTATATTATATAACTATAATTCCTACATACCTTTGCGTCAGCGTGGCAATGCCGCTGGTTTGATGGGCACGTTTGGACGAGGGGCCTGGCACGATTTTGGACATTACTTGTATTGGATAATTATTGACAATGACTTCTGCGGAGTTCAGCTTCTATTTTTTTTATATATAGGTATACTTTCAAGTGACGAAGCGATCAAGACGTTCGCTTAGTGGGGAGAGTCAAGCCTGCGACTAACAGTAGCAGTGCTAGAATTAGGAACTTGCGAACACAATCCAGCACCGCACTGCACTGCGCTCGTCAGCCTGATATATTAGATGTCAAATATCTTCATACCCTGCAATTTCTCTGGTAACATTGCCCTTTAAATCGGAACACAGTAATGCTTGCACACTACTGCTTGGCGATTGAATAACTGGCAAAAGTGTAGTACTTCCCCAGGCGGACTCTACAGTAAAGTCCTACCACTACACTTTATACTTACTTTTTAGTAATTTCAAATGTCTTGAGAATGTTGTTGGGGCTTTGAATACCAGATTTCAAAATTACGTGTTGTTTTTTAACAATTTTGCTCAAGTTCTTACTAGAACTAAGTACTTACCAGGTACATTTCAAACACATCTATTCGATAGTTTCTGCAATAGTTTCAACAAACGCAGGCAAATGATTTACTTTGAACTGCGTAGAGGCAGAGAATTTTCAAACCCCTCAGGAGGACTTGAGGCACTTTTGATTAGGTAAACAGGAAAGGTCAGAGCGACTACAAATGTCAGGCTTTGTTCACTAACTTACCCGTACTTTGCTAGTTTCAACGAAACACGGTAGGTGTCATGGCGTGACAGCCTTTGTGCAATCGCTTGGAAATCCTGGGATGAAACACTGTGAGTAAAGCAGATGACGCACAGCGCGGGTCAAGGCATGGGATATTTAGGCCTAGTTGATAAAATAAGGTATAAGTATAGACAATAACTAGCGAGTAGGCTGGCCTGCCAGCCAGTTGGTGGTCAAACGCGAACTTATAACCAAAAACAAAATTACGCGTGGCCTTGTGCACAAATCACTCGCCTTTCCTTGTCATAAAATAAATAAATAGGGAATCCGACGCATTGCCTAGCAGCTACGTCTCATTCTCATATTCTCAGATATAAATAAATAAATAAATAAATAAATATCGCAGGACATTTTTTCACACAGCGCCATCTAGCCCCAAACTAAGCAAAGCTTGTAATATGGAAACTAGATAGCTGATAGAATACTTATATACATTTTTTTTTGTAAATACATACTTATAATACATACTACACCCAGACACAGAACAAACATTTATGTTCGTCACATAAATGTTTGCCCTTGGTGGGGATCGAACCCACGCCCTACAGCTCTGAAGGCAGACACACTACCGCTGAGCTATATGGCAGTCAGATGTAAAGTGTGATGTATTTACGCGAATTTATTAGATTCAATGACACTATTATTAATGTGCACTGTGAATTTCTTCGCATTCAAATTCAGTGCACAAAGGGTTTTAAGCAACCTTGCGGTGCATAACCGCATTTCCGGAAACCAGACAGTTTTGTGCGTAGGTGCGGATACTTTAGGCCGACAGTGTGCGGGTTACCCAATCAACCCACGGTGCGTTGATTGGGTAACCGCAGGAGTCAGATGTGTAGTCATTATCGTCTTTGTCTAACGGATTTTCATGACAAACATATCGGCCTTTATTATTTGTTTAAATATAGGCATTTGACCATGTGTGTTGCCAGTGATGACATTATGGACATTATGAACATTATGGACATGGTGACATTATGGAACTGAGACGTGGTCTTTAACTGGCCATTTGGAGAACCTAAGAGTCACAAAAGGCAATGGACAGAGCTATGCTCGGAGTTACTTTGCGCGATAAAATCCGAAACGATGATATTCAAAGAACCAAAGGTACCGACATAGCTCTCAGGGTTTGCAAGTTAAAGTGGCAAGCCACATTTCTCTAAGAAATGTTTTTTATAACCGATGGGATAGAAAAGTTCTGGCAACCTCGAACCGGAAGACGCAGCGTAAGTATGCCTCCCACTAGGTGGACCGACGATATTGTGAAAGACGCAGACCACCAGTGGATACAAATGGCGGGCTGTCGTACAGGGTGGGAGTATGAGGGGAAAGGCCTTCGTTCATCAGTGGACGTCTCAGGGCTAATGATGATGATGATCATGATAATGTTTGACCGCTTCATCGCCTGATTTAAGAGCAGATGCGGTCTATAGTGGAGCAGGCTTGCATAGAAGCCACCGATCACTGACAAGTTGAAGAAACCCAGATTGTATCTATCTATCTATCTATCTAAATTAATTAATTAATTAATTATCAGAAAAGACCCACTCGAAAGGCGCAGTGAACTGTTTAAGAGTTCGCACTTAAAAAGAGGAATCGTCGTGGTACATGTTTTTGGGATATCAACCATGAAACAATGTCGCCTTTTCAATCTCCTAGCCGTCCGATAGTAGAATGAGCAGAGTGTCTTGGACTGGTCCGCCCACATCATCAAATCAAGTCTGTACAACCAGCTTTCAAGTTCTTAAATCACCTGTAAATCATGCCTTGAAATCCAATGTATTTCTATAAAGGTAGATAAAAGCTCTAGTAACCTCCAAATAGTGTCATATTCAACGAAAAAAGATAGCATCAAAATAATAACAGGACGTTCCGACGTTACGTATCATTAGTCAACTATAATCACCTGTTAAATTATATGGCTGTTATAATTAATAAGGTACATAACACCCTGTAATATTAATTATTTAACGTGGAACTGGAGACTTACTAACGTTAATTAGCTGCTGTTGCCTGACACGTACCTTGAAACTTGAGCTTGGGTTCAGCCTATTAAAGTAGTTAATAGTAACTATGTACTGTTTCAGGCAATACTAGAGGTATACAATGGATTTACACGCGATTTATTTCAATTTATTATCACACCACGTGTCCTTTTCTTCGGCATTGCTGTGACAGACATGTACAGACAGACCTTCTTACACCGGTACACAATACCAATGCCGAAGAGACGGTACTAATATAATATATTGTTTGTTAACATTTTTTGCTTAACGTGTATTATTATTATTATTTTAATGACTTTTTATTTTTGATTTTATTAATAATTTTATTTTTATTTTATATTATTATGATGATTGAATTGTTTATGTAATATGGGTGAAGCCCGAAATAAATGAGTTTTAATTTAATTTAAATTTATATCTATTTCACTAACGCACACTTCTTTTTTGTTTTCACCACGAAAACGGTGCTTGGTAGTATCAAATATGGGATAAAAATTGCACTCTGCATTTTATAGATAGCAAACAAACAAACATAACAAACATTAACAAACATTTTTCTCCGCTGCCCGTCCTCCGGTGGTTCTTGGATGCAGTTTTAGGACATACCCAGCTCCCGGAAGCTGGAAGTAAAACGTATGGGAAATAGCAGCAGTTTTGGTTTTAAATTTGTGGAAGAATTCGGCGCTACGCTATCAGCTTCGGGCTGGTTAGCTAAGGCACGCCATAACAATAAAGCTCGGCCATTATTCCAGTAGAACAAATTGTCGCCTACACAGTTCAGGACTGTTTGAATATTTCACTGGAGGCAATCGAGGGCAGTTTGTACCTGCGATCAATTCTGCCCGTTTTCTAATTACGAACGTTACTCTGTAGGCGATTAATTAACAAGGAAAGGTTTTGAGCATTTTATCGTAATGATCTGCTATACAATTTTTTTAAACAGAAAAATAATAGCGGGTCGGTAATAGAGAGGGTTGTATAAAGAGTTTGTTTTTGCCTGAGTATAGATAACATAGATAAAGCATGTTGTATAACAGACATTGCAGGGCGGTAATTTTGGGTGTTTTACTACTCGTAGTAATTCGTTTTGCCAATCAAGACCACGTTTTGCCAATCAGTAGTCACCATGTATATGTTTTAACATGCCATCGTTCTGAAATCATCATCACCCTGTATGTCCCTCTAATAAGGAGCGTCCCACTAGGTGGACCGACGCCATTGTAAAAGTCGCGGGCAACCGGTAGATGCAAATGGCAGGTTGCCGTCCAGTGTGGCGGTCTAAGGGGAAGGACTGCGTCCAGCACTGGACGTCTCCGGGTTGATGATTTATAACTTTGCTTTTTTTTAGATTATTAAATTACAAACACAGACGAAACTGGCCTTTTTAGTTTGGGTAGTATGCAAAAACTTTTGATTAATAAATCGTTGTGTAAAGATTTTCTACTAAAAATAATTAAAAACTTAAAGCAAAAACAGCAACTCGTATATTTTTCCCTAATCACTCTCATTACTAATGTTCTCTGATATATTATAGTCGGACCTGGGTATCTCATAAAACTGCATCTAGAACCACCGGAGGACGGGCAGCAGCGTTCTCTCGGATAGCAGTGGTGAGCATTCTACGATCCCCAAGCCGCCTGCCAAGCGATTATGGCAACCCTCCCTAAAAGGGAGGCCATCGTCTAGCAGTGGACATCTTCAGTCTGGCTGATGAAAGTGCATTATAGTCAATAGGTACTTATTAAGATTCAAAAGATCGAAGCCATTAAAGGTACAAAAGATAAACAGCCGTCTGCATCAGCAACAGCCGATCTAAATCGGTTCAGTCGTTTTTACGTGATTGAATAACAAACATCCAATCATCATAACATACATATATAAATTAAGTATTAATTCATCCCAGTTTCTTTCTTTTTTTTGCACTTCCACCCTATTTCACATTTTAACTTTTGCTATTCATCCGAGGGTTGTCTAGAAGAGATTGCTTTTAGCAATAAGACCGCCTTCTGTGCCTATCTGTAGTGTATTATGTTTGTAATGTCCTTTCTATGGTGTCAATAAAGTGTTATTGTATTGTATTGTATTTTTTTTTATGCAATCGTGAGACGAGACTAGCGAGGACGCTTGCCTAGTGGTAAACGTCACGCCTGCCCATAACAGTAGCAGTGCCAGAATTGTGAACTTGCGAACACAATCCTGCGTCGCACTGCACTGCGCTCGTACCCTGAGATATTAGATGTTAAATCTCGTTATACCCAGTAATTTATCTGGTAACATTGCCCTTTAAAACGGAACACAGTAATGTATGCACACTACTGTGTGCGAGCGAGCTAGAGCTGACAACGAGATCCAAGCCTCAACACCAATCACAGATAATATCAGATTTTATATGCATTATGATCAGTTCAATCAAACTTGCTATTACATTGAACCAAGCTTCCTGAATAAAAAGATAGAATCTAATATTAGAACATCAGTGAATGAATAGGTAATTTTTTATGCATTTCATTTTGCAGTAATAAGTTTTATCGAAAAAGATAACTAAGTTTGAAACCTATTGTTATAATTATAAGGGTTATAATCTAGTTTCCTTAAAGCGTAATGCAACATAAAGCAGCCTAATATCACTAAGAGTTCAGACACTTTTATTATGTCATTATGCACGTAGTAGTATCACTTTTTTTTTGGTAATTAACTACACTTAGTTATATTAGTACCTACGTTAATGATTTTTGTTTTATTTATACGGGAATACTCACGTTTCATTAAATTGGATACTCCGATTATAGCTTCGATCACATCCGGTGACCTTATTCAAACAGTGATAACAGAGCCCGACGCGCGTGCAGCTGCGTCCTCCTTAGCACACAACGCCGCGCGCGCGCGCCGTTTCACTCTTTGAAAAAAGTCACCGGATGAGATCGAAACTATAGTCGGAGTATCCGATTTAATTAAACGTGAGTATTCCCGTATAAATAAAACAAAAATGTGTCAAAACCGCGTCAGTTTTGATGACATTTGATTTTTGATTTAACAAAATAAATAACTTTTCTTTCTTTCTTTCTAGTAGGCTTGAGCCTATCTTTAGACTTTCATCAGTCTGGTTAAGACCATTTTGTGTTTGCGTAGTAGTCCAAGTAGCTCAGGAAGAGTGGCATTACATTTATGCAATTTGCAGCAAAGTATAGTGGTTTTATCTAAAAAAAAAGGGAAAATAACGTCAGTTTTTACAAAATTATTAAAAACAAATGCTCATCACTAATCACCAAAACTTTTAATCAAAATGTAACTTAGTATATCTTAACTCTTTTGATAACTGCCGCGGCGGTTGAACGGTTCCAACGTTGCTACCAACGGTTGCAACGTTCCGACCAGCGCTAGTTGTTCACAACCAGCATTATACTGAATTGATAGCTTGAAATTGGGTTGTGGCAAAAAATATTTTTGCTTTAATTTAGCAAATAAAATTGGATACTTAGTATCCTTAATTTTATTTGCAAACTTTTTTGATTATTATGAGTACAGTTTTGTTTTTTCCACATATAATACAATACAATACAACTTTATTGCACATCAGAAATATAGAACAACTTACAACTAATCAGGGTACATTATTTGGCAGTACAAGGGGCGGCCTTATCACCTTAAGTGATTTCTTCCAGGCAACATTTGTATGGACTGGACTAACGGAGGCAAATGCAATTTGGTCGGTTAATACATGCCAATTGTTTATTGATATCATCAAAAATTACATACAGTACGCAAAAATTACTCAATACAACTTCGTCATCGTAGGACAGTCAGATTAGTCTACTAAAAATGTTTGACTTTATATAATTGTGTGACCAAATAATCCAAAACAAGTAGTAAGTAATCTTTATAATGAACTTTTCATTAAAATAATAGTAGAAATAACAGCATCAATCATTCGGCATAAGTACGTGAATGGTAAATATTCAATATGGTTAATGTTTATAAAGAAAGCATCGTAACCATATTACAATCTTTGACATAAATTTAATAAGTAACTGTAGTAAATAAAACATAACATACCAGTTCCAAAAATCATGCAACAACTTTTCACACAAAAAACTGTTAACTAAGTTTTTCTTGTAACTTGCGTAACACAAAACGGTTCGTAGCTTTGAAGCGCGTAGCTCCCGTAGCGGACACGTCTGCCCTCTACGAAGCCAAGGGTCGGACTAAGCGTGCAAACAGAAGTTTAACGGAAGTATGGCAACTAGATGCGGCTTCAGGTCGTTGACTTAGTAATTAAGATTACGTGGTGGGGAGGATTTATGATTTCATTAAAAGAAATAGTCCTAGTAAAGTTTTTTTGTTAAAAGAATTAACAAGATTTACTATGAAAACTGACGTAGTTTTATGTGGATGGCGTAAAACATTGTTGTACTCCCGTTTAAGCACAAAGATATACATTAACATTCATATGAAGGTTTTTAACAAGAAATAATATGATTCTATGATTTGAAACATCTTTTTTATATAGTTAATTCATTTAACTTTTCAGTATGTTTTTTCTTCTTTTAGGCCTTTGTTTAGTAACGGAAGCTACTGCCGCCTGTCAAAATTGATTCCACCTGCCTGGGTTGCCGGATGGCCAGGCTTACAAGTCCAAATCATCACCTGAACATAGTGAATATTCCCCACGTATGCGCAAAACGCTTTGATTCCATGTTTTTTATTCGCAACAGCGAGGTTTTGGAACTCTCAGCCATAGTCTGTGCTTCCCGAAAGTACAATATCGCATCACATCAACAGCCAGAAGACGTCCACTGCTAGACGAAGACCTCTCCCTTATAGGGAGGGGTTGCCATAATCCTCACGCATGGCAGGCGACTTGGGGATCGCAGCATGCTCACCACCGTTAAACGAGAGGATGCTGCTGCCCGAAAAGTACAGTCTTAGTCTTAGTACTAGTCTTCAAATCCAGAGTAAATTAAATAGGTTCCTTCTAGAACAGCGTGCTCGGGCCTAGACCGTATCATTGCTTAACATTAGGGGGTTCCTCCTCGTGGTCAAACTGGATAGTCTAACTGATTTGTCCAACAGGAAAAAAAACCTTGTGGTGGTGTGGTCAAATTGTTTTCTTTGACACATGGTACAGTCATTAAAACAATAAAATTAAAAGTACACGTGTAACACATAGGCAGGATGTGGTCAAACGCAAACCTATTTCACATTATATTAAGTAACTCATTTTTATGGAGCAACACATCATCGATTCATCATCATTCGTACTGAGATTTTGTTGATTTTCTTTGCCTAACTTTTTAACTCTATCTCTATCTAAGTCACTATAGGTTACTAAATCCAAAACGAGGTCATAGTAATCATAATTAAGAACAACTTTTACTCTGGGCTAACCCTGAATTTGCTCAAAAAACAGCGATTATAATAGTTTTTTTTAAATTGTTAATCTAATAATAACAATAAGTACAACTCGCAACAACGGGCCAACTGATGGTAAGTGGTCGCCGCCGTCAATCATCCTCGACAAAATATATGGAACAGCTGATATTTATTGCAAACTCAAATTTGTCCACTCCGTAAATGTTGTTCGCAATGATGACTATGATGACCCCCTTTTGGCTTATTAATATTATTCTGCGTAACCCGCGTATGTCAAATCAAAGCTGAAAAGTGATTGTGGTATTGTTGAATACTATCGCATTAATTTGATGTCGATACATTTAACCGTAACCAATCATTTCAACAGGTAGGTACAGGTTTTGTAGTGGTAGGACTCTACTGCAGAGTCCGCCTGGGGAAATACCACACCATTGACAGTTATTCAAACGCCAAGTAGTAGTGTGCAAGCATTACTCTGTTCCGGTTTGAAGGGCAATGTTACCAGAGAAATTACTAGGTATGAAGAGATTTAACATCTAATATCTCAGGGTGACGCACTGCGCTAGTGCAGTGCGGCGCAGGATTGTGTTGGCAAGTTCACAATTCTGGCACTGCTACTGTTAGTGGCAGGCGTGACGCTTACCACCGGGCAAACGTATTGCTCGTCTCGTCACTTGATAGTATAAAAAAAACGCGGTAATAAACATGCCTGTAAGTAGCTCACTAGCATAACAGCTTCTTGCGAGCGCTACCTACTGTTACGAGTATGTGTATAGTGTAAAGCTGGGGATACACATGCCAGTAAATCGGGAAAGTAGCTGGCATAAACGTTACTGGCATGTACGAGTAACTGGCATACTGCGGATACATTTGCAAGTAATACAGGCATGCAAGTTGTGCCTTTGCATGCTAGTATTACCATCGCGTATACACAGGACAGTTCGACTTGAAAAAACTTGACCTTCGAAATCAAAACAAAAAACGCGCGTCTATGGCCCCAACGAGTCGGCTACTGGCATGCCCGTAGCTGTCGCGTCTAATATATATATTAATATATTATATATGCCGAATTATTGATGCTGTTCACACGTGCCAGGTTAGCAGCCCCCCGCGACCACTCCCTCAACGGGCATGCAAGTAAATCAAACGTTGTGCTAGCTGCATTTATGCCAGTATGCCAGTATTACAGGCATGCCAGTTAGCGTATACACATGACAGTAGCTGGCACGTGCAAGGAGCTGGTATGCTAGTGTGCAAGCTACGGGCATCTGTATCCCCAGCTTATAGGTACACTAAATAGCATGCCAGTATATGGCAAACAAGTAAGATAGCACAACGTTTGACATTTGCACAGCAATCGGCATGCAATATGAGGGAAGGGACGCGGGGGCTCCGAAACCGGTTCCGGGGTTTGAAAGATATACACATGCGAGGAAGCAAATTACGTGCAAGTTTTTCTTGCAAATCGCTGGCAGGACCACTTTCATTTTACTAAATAATTAATAATTATGTTGCAAATATAATAAAAATGTATAGAAAATATATATTTTTGTAGTCTTATTGAATAAAAAATGTATATCGATAGTTTCCTAGAAAACATCAATTCAAAATGGTCCTGCTGGAGAGCATGCTCTCTGGCAGGACCACATTGTTTGCGGCAGAACTACTTATTTTTACTAGTAAAAAAATATGCTTTAAAAATGTAGGGAAAATGCATATTTTTATAGGCTTATTTAGAAATAAATATATACCACCAGTTTCCTAAAAAAACATCAGTTTAATATGGTCTTGCTGCACCACATTGTCCCGGGCACAACCCCGTTTATTTTATCCAGATCGTTCCATTTAAATTAACCAATTAAATTGTATTGATTTTACATGGTCAGGCCAATTACATGAATATCTCACAAAATCTTAAATTATATTTGCACATGCCAGTAACGAGCATGTAAGCTACTGGTAATTTTGCAGGTATATGTATTCCCGCCTTCACATTGTTTGAACCGCAAAAATATATTCTTCAGTCATTCGAAAACGCCTCCAAATACGCCTCCAACTTGACCTCATAAATCGCACAAACAGATATCATTTTAATCCTGTCGCCTTCGCAAAAGTAATTCCGATTTATTTCCCTGGGTTCCGTACATCTTAATAAATGAAATCGTTAGTAAGCAATAAAGTTAGAAACACCTGGGGCTGGAATTTATCGTTCTATAGCACAGTGGTCAAATCTCACCGGGGTTTTCAGACTAAGTACGAACCTTTTTCAGAACAAAAAATCTTCAAATGCCAGTAACTCATTACGATTTTAAATAGATAGATAAACTCTTTATGGTCGATTCAATAGAAATGATTAATAAAAATAATATTTTATTCATTCTTTTTTACAAAACAAATATCAACATGAATATAGTTTTAAAGCATGAATTTGCAGTAATTTAATGATTGTTTTCCATTCAGTATTTTTTTAAAGAGATAAATTTTGTTGTGTAGTTACGATACAGTCCAATTCTTATATCGTCGGTCGTATGTAATTTTTTAATAATTTTGAGTTATTGAAGTTATTTATACCAATAAAGTGTCTTTTTAATTGCAATAGCCGGAAAAATCAGTGTTCTGTGGATTCGAACGACATGTTTTGAAAATGCTATTAAAAAAAACAAGTTTCAACGAGGAAAACTCGTCTTACGACAATATTAATCTGTCTACAACAAATATACAGAACACTACCATGACAACAACTTATCACAACACGCAATTGCCAGTTTTGTAAAAAAAACTAGTTATTCTCCGAACTGAACGTCTTTGTTTAGTTTTTACATTGCCTCGGGGTTGGTGAGTTACGAGCCTTGTAGTAAGCATTTTCCTTATGTACTTTGTCAAGGCCTTACAATCGAAATATCTTACAAGTACTTGTACTTCCCCGACTTTGATTTCAAAAGATTTTCCTATTTAGTTTTGTCGTTATTTTATTAGTTCTCGCTACCTATCTGCTCATCAAATTTCACTTTTTAAAGCAAGTGTGAATGTTTCCTGGAAAGGACCTGGGTATGTCCTAAAACTGCATCCAGAACCACCGGAGGACGGGCAGCAGCGTCCTCTCAGTTAACGGTGGTAACCATTCTGCGATCCCCAAGCCGCCTGCCAAGTGTGGGGATTATGGCAACACCTCCCTTTAAGGGAGAAGCCTTCGTCCAGCAGTGGACGTCTTCCGGCTGTTGATGTGATGTGTGTGAATGTATCTTCTGGATAAACTTGCTCTTAGTCTTTGTCTATGCTTCAGTGAGGGTCAAACGCGAACTCATCATTTATTTTATCATTTAAGTACTACTAATAATTTATCAATGTGACGATGTCGATCAATGTCGGATTGTGTGTGTGGGTATTTGTTCGTTACCTCGTCAAGCCAAAACGGCTGAAAGGATTTGGAAGAAACTCGAAGAGCTTATTTCCCGGAAGCACATATAGGCTACTTTTTATCATCATCATCATCATCACTGTTTTTCATCATCACGCGAGTGAGACAGCTAGAACAGTATAAAAGAAAATCACATAAGATTTTCAGAAAATATTGCGTCTAAAAAGTATCTCGAATAGCATGTATTTAGTTTGAGCTGCCGGTGAAGGTAAATATTCTTAAGTAAACCATAGCCTTGTAGTTCATCATCAGCCCACGTCCACTGCTGAACGAAGGCCTCCCCCTTAGACCGCCACACTGTACGACAACCTGCCATTAGCATCCATCGGTTGCCCGCGACTTTTACAATGTCGTCGCTCCACCTAGTGAGAGACCTTCCTACGCTGCGTCTTCTGGTTCGCGGTCGCCACTCAATAACATTTCTTCCCCATCGGTTATCAGTCCTTCGAGCGATGTGGCCTGCCCTGCGCCACTTCGACTTGCAAACCTTGCGAGCTATGCCTTGTAGTTGTCTAGTAATTATTTAGAACCGTCTGGTATATCTATATCTGTAAATTCTGTCGCTAACTAAATATTATTATGGGCGTTTTCTAAAGCCTGCAGTGCGGACTAATAAAAAGACTGATTTTACTTTCTTTATCCTTGACTAAAATTGAATTTTTGCAGCTCTGCTTACTTTATTAAAGAAAATAACTGCACAGTATGGTAGCACGTCGCCTCTTCAAGATTCTACAGAATACTGAGCCACTTTTCCAGCCGTAATTGCATATTGCAAGGATTTAGAGTGATTGCATTTCGTGTCCGTGTACGGTAAACGAGTCTCCGTAGTGGATTTCCAGACATTTCTTTGAGAATATCTATAGCATTTAATTGGTCTCAGATAACTGGTATGCAATCTGCACTACCAGATTACTGGTATCAGTAATCTCATAGACAAAAAGAAAAATAATGCATTTTATTTTATTAATCTATGGTATTTAATTACATTTTTTTAGCTCTACTCTGATTTATTCTTGTTCTAAAGAGTTAGCAAAAAAACAGCAAATAAATCAGTAAATGGTTTTGTCAACATTATTACGTGTATTTACTTCGAATACCCAACAATAATAGTGACATTAATTAAAACTAAACAATTATCTACTGATTTTGATGATTATTTTTTGTTTTGTTTAGGCACTTGGTTGATACTTCAGAGGTGGTCCCATATACATTTTATCAAAATCGGTTCAGTATTTTGGTTTTTAAATCAATAATAGAAAATATGAAGATGTCATCCAGGTACAGTTGAAGTTGAATGTTTTTTTTTTTTTAAAAGCGTACCTGCCTATTACATTTAGGATCGATAAATAGTTGTGTTTTTTTTAAATAACATATTCAGATAGATATAGTTTACGGAGGTGTTAAAATCAGTTGTAGATTATAATTATCTGAACTCAAAATAAAATCCCTTTACAAACTAATAGGTGCAGAAAAAATACTTAAGAATCTTATTAAGAACAACCAAAAAAAGGTTATGGTTTTTTTGTTTGTTTGATTTGCGTTTGACCGCCATCCCGCCTGATGTTAAGAAACCGATTCACTCACGACTTGAAGACACCCATCTATAACTATAAAAGGCTATGTCCTGACTGACTGACTGACTGACATATAGACAACGTACAGCCCAAACCGCTAAACGTAGAGTGTATAAATTGCTTACTGTATAAGTAGCACCCTCTAGGATGTAGTAGTAATGAAACTATTAACCCTGGTACAAGTTCAATTTGACCGTCGTGCCACAAACGATTGCGCGAGCTAATATTTCTAGTGGCGCCATCCAGTATCATTCGTGGGAACTAACGTAAACAACACAACAATAGTTACATATGACGTACGCAGTTAAGTTGCGTAGTATTGCTTAAACATAACCGCCCACCAAGGACAACTGTCCTTACGTATACAGCAAAAAATGTAGGTACTACAATATTGGTACACCTGCTAACAATAAACAAACTTCTAAAATAAACAACCTCTAATTCTTAGTAAATTATTTTGTGGTGGGTAAGATACAAAGTTTCGATACAGGGCGTTTAAACAACGAATCCTTACATTTAAGGGTAACAACACGCGTAACCTTGTCCACACCAGGGTGTTTTTCGACAATTTTGCCCATAAGCCATCTAGCGGGCGGCAAACCGTCTTCTTTCACCAGTACAATATCTCCCAACCCTGGCTCTGGAGTATTAAATGTCCACCTGTATCGAAGCATAAGTTGCATTACGTACTCTTGGGACCATCGCCTCCAAAAGTCCTGTACCATCCGTTGACACAACTGCCATCTTCTCAGTGTGCTTATATTCGACTGCTCATACCTTCGGTCAGGAGGCAGTATCAAAGGCTCACCGACCAGAAAATGGCCGGGAGTTAACGGCATCGGATCTTCCAGGTTAGTGCTAATTTGCGATATGGGTCTGGAGTTCAGACACGCTTCGATTTGACTCAAGCCGGTTGACATTTCTTCGAACGTCAACGTGGAGTTGCCAATCGTGCGTTTGATGTGATTCTTCGTAGACTTTACGCCTGCTTCCCATAAGCCACCGAAATTTGGGGAATGTGGGGGAATGAAGTGCCAGGCTGTCCCATTTATCGCTAACCAATCTGACACTTCCGGCACGATACTCTTCTCTCCTTCAAACAGTTCCCTCAAATCACGGGCCGCGCCCACAAAGTTCGTCCCATTATCACTATACAAATCACTACAGTGTCCCCTTCTCGCCACAAATCTCCTAAAGGCTGATAAAAACCCTTGTGAAGACAAGTCACTTACGGCTTCTAAATGTATGGCTTTTGTCGACATACACACAAAAAGGCAAATGTAGCCCTTGTATGACTTGTTTCCACGACCTTTGGAGACCCGTACATTGATTGGCCCTGCATAGTCAACTCCGGTAAATAAGAACGATCTTGTCGCAGATACCCTCTCAGCTGGCAATTGTCCCATCAATGGATTATTTTTCTGCGTTCTATAGCGAGTGCAGGTAACACATTTCCTGAAGTGACACTTTATTAAAGTTTTGGCCCCGACAATCCAGTATCTCGTCCGCAAGAAATTCAGCATGAGCTGTGGACCTCCATGTAAGGTTCTGATGTGAGCATCGGCAATCAGAAGCTTCGCCAGGTGGGATTCATGGGGAATCAAGATTGGATGTTTCTGATCGTCGTCGACCTGCGAGCAACTAATCCGCCCACCAACACGGAGTATGTCACGATCATCCCGAAATGGATTTAACGAGGTAAGCGTCGATTTCTTATTTACTTCTTTTTCTTTCTTTAAACTGTCTATTTCTTGGCTATAATACTGCTTTTGACTTTTCCTAATCATGATATCTAATGCATTATTTATTTCTTCTTTCAGGAGGTAAGTATGATTAATCTTTTTATGTTTCAGGAAGCGTCGACAATAGGCTACTACCCGCAACAGTTTTGTTAACGATGAAAATTTCGTCCACATCTCATCATCGCTGTAATCTGCAGTCGCCACGTGTATTGACGGTCCCTTTTCTTCCAGATTAGTAAGACATTTCCTTGGATTCACGTACTCTATATCTTCATTCTTTAACCAATCTGGACCATTTAACCATAGCTGATGGGTGGCAATGTCCGATGGATTTACTCCACGCGAAGCGCAGTCGGCGGGATTATGCAAATATTTTACATACGCCCATTGATTGCGATCAAGGTGGGACATGATTTCTGTTACTCTGTTTCCGACGAAAGTTTTCCATCGGTTTGGATGTCCACTTAGCCATGCTAACACCACCTCTGAGTCCGTCCATGCATGAAGGTTTGATTTAGGTATCTCTAATACTTCTGCGACTTCTGTTAGTAGTTTCGACAGCAACACGCCTCCGCATAGTTCCAGCCTTGGCATCGAAACCTGTTTAACTGGAGCTACTCTAGTTTTAGCCGTAACCAGACTTACATGAATGTTGCCCGTTGCATCCACAACACGCATATAAATCACTGCCCCGTAAGCTGCGTTGGAAGCATCACAAAATCCGTGAAGCTCTGCCAATTGATCGTCTCTCCTACACATCATCCATCGAGGTAAGCTAAAATTAGTCAGCTGTTCTAGATCTTCTCGATATTTCATCCACTCTTCGCATAGATCCTTGGGCAGTTCTTCATCCCATTCTAGTCCGGATATCCATAGCTTTTGTATGAATATCTTGGCTTTGATTATACTCGGTGATATCCATCCCAACGGATCATATAGTCTAGATATATCTGATATAACCTTTCTTTTAGTAACAGGTTCTGATGGCGGAGGCAACTTGACGGCGTACTCAAACTCATCGTGTCTGCGGTTCCAGGTAAGTCCCAGTATTTTATTAGTTTCTGCTTCTTCCACTAACTTTTTCTTTTCAGATTCTTCTACTGTTTCTTCTTGCATTGCCTTTGCTACGGTTTCGTTGTTGCTGAACCATTTTTGCATCGTGAATCCTCCTTCTCTCAATAACCCGTTCATTTGCTTGTAGATTTCTATAGCTTCAGGTACACTCTCGCATCCTGACATGAAATCATCCATATAGAAATCTCTCTTCACTCTTTCAGCTACTAATGGATATTTTTCACCTTCATCTATAGCCAACTACATCAAAGCTCTAACAGCTAGGTAGGGTGCAGAAGAAGTACCGAAGGTTACACGTAGGAGTTTGTATTCACCAATTTCGTCATTCGGATTATCTCGCCATAAAATACGCTGGAAATTTGCATCACTGTGATCCACTTTAACCTGCCGGTACATTTTCACAATGTCGGCCGTGAAGCAAATCGAATAAGTCCTCCATCGCATTATTATGTGTCGCAGTTCCGATTGCAAGACAGGTCCTACACTCAAATCATCGTTTAAACTCACCTGATTGGAACCCTTACACGAAGCGTCAAAAACGACACGAACCTTTGTCGTCTGCTTGTCCTCTCGAATTACTGCATGGTAAGGTAAGTATAAGCCTTTATTGTAATCTTCTTTATCCACTACTTCCATATGATTCATTTTTAAATATTCATCAAATGTACGTTTATATTCTGCTTTCAGGTGCGGGTCTTTCTCCAACCTCCGTTCCAGCGACAAGAATCTCTTCAGTGCAATTTCCTTAGACTGTCCGTTGATACAAGCGGGATTTTCCTCTTTAAAGGGCAGTTTTACTACGTATCTACCACTTTCGTCTCGCTTCGTAGTCGATGTAAATACATCCTCACAGTGCTGCTCTTCTTCAGTAAAAACCTTTTTTGTAGATTTTGGTGCCTCTTCAAGCTCCCAAAATGATTTCAGAAGATCATCTGCGCAAACGTGCATGCTAACCATACTTCCTGAGGTAGGTTCAGACTTATTCCGTCCTGATAAAATCCATCCAAATATTGTTTCTTGAGCTAATAAAGAACCCGAGGGGCCTTTTATCAACCCTTCTTTCAGTATCATCCCGTAAACGTCCGATCCCAGTAACAAGTCAATTTTGCTTGGTACGTTAAATTCTGGATCAGCTAACTTGATATTATCCAATTTAGGCCATGATTCGATCTCAACTTTTCGCGGTGGTAATAGGCCTGTTAGCTTTTCCAGAATGTATGCTTCCACTCGAACTACACATTGGGGATTCTGAGAGGAGTGAAGTACAACCTCCGTCTTGGCTCGCGCGGTCACTGACGGCTCTCCCCCTAATCCCGATAGCATCTCCTTAATGTGCGTTCTTTTTAACCCTAGTAACTGAACAACTGCTTCAGTTATAAATGATAGATGCGAAGCTGGATCAATGAGCGCTCTCAACTGTGAAGTTGATCCAACTGATGACTCTGCATCTACTAATGCCGTCGCCAGCAAAGAGTATTGATATAAACCCTGTGACAAAAAACTACTCTTTGTTGGTGTTTCATCTCCTGACGGCTTTGGAACTTGTGATATTGCCATTCCAGTACAATTTGATGGCTGCTTATCTGTCTCCTTTTTATCAGATGCCTGAGGAGCGTTACTTGAATGTAAAAGTGAATGATGTCGCCTGTGGCATACATGACAAGAGGTAGTGCTTCTACAGCTTCTCGCGGAATGATTGTTTGCCAAACAATTAAAACATAACCTGTTCTCTTGGACAAAGTTACGCTTGTTATCACTAGATAAGTTTGTGAACTCTTTACAACTGCTTATTCTATGGTCACGTTTACAAAAGGCACAGGATGTTTGGGATACATGTAACGAAGGAACCCCGCCCACCGACTTAGCACTATTTGATTGAGGTTTCCCTTTACAATTTTGCATCTTAGGATCTAGAAATTCCAAGGAATGAAATCGTTTTTCCAAAAACTCAATAAATTGATCAAAGTTGGGTAATTTGTCCGAATTGTTTGTAAGTTCGCTAACTTTCGCTTCCCATATTTTTCTGGACTCATTATCCAACTTCAGACTTACAATATATATGACGATTACATCCCAAGATTTGGTATCGATCCCTAAATTTGAAAGACAATGCAACATGTTAGTGGTATTGTCGAGCAATTGTTTAATTGATGCAGCTGACTCTGACAGTATATTGCGTTGGCTGAAAAACTGTTTTAAAATACAATTCGCAAGATATTGTTTGTTGTTGTATCTATTATCTAACAATGACCAACATTGGTCATAATTATCGTTAGTAATAGTAACATGCTGAATCAATTGAGCAGCTTCTCCTGATACGTGACTTTTCAAATATTGAAGCTTTTGAACATTATCAATTTCGTTATTGTTATGAATAAGCGAAACAAAGAGATCTCTAAAACTAAGCCACTCTGTATACAATCCTGAAAATGTTGGGATGCTAATCTTCGGAAGTTTTACATAAGACTTGTGGTTCTCCCGGTCAGCTCCGTCCCGTGGAGGTTTGCTGGAGCTAGGTCCGCTTTTTTCGATCATTTCTCTTAGTTCAGCTTTAAACTCTAAATAGAATTTTTCAGTCTCGGTATATAAATCTTCTTCGAAATAATTGCTACCTTCTGTGTCTTTTCTTCGAACAATCGCATAATGATTCTTTGTGAATTCTTCCCATTTACTCTCTATTGTTTGCATTCTTGTTTCTATGTAATGTTTAGTTAGCCGATCATTAGGACTCTTCTTCAAGTTCACTTTGGACTTGTGAAGCTGAGCCTTTATATCCTCTTGTATTTTGATAAGATCCATTTTGTTTATGTAAAGTCTCAGACAACTGTGTTCTAAGTCAATCGGCAATTAATTTTAAATCAATGCAAACACTTCTTCAAATTTTCTAAGTCGATGAAAAAGTTCAAAAAATATTCTAAGTGTTTGAGAAGTAATTCACTTTTTAGAAATCGGGCATAGGTTCCCCGTCAGTTACGATTTCTCGAAACTATTCTAAGTCCTAAACTCACTTTTTCACAAATTTTCCTAAGTCCAATTCACTTCACTGAATTTGCCTAAGTCCCTAGTCTTTGTAATTAATAAAGAGTACTCACAATTTTTGTCCACAAACTTTTGAAACCTCCTTAGTCCGTCCGCGTTGATCCTTTCCCTTCCGGTGTTGGTGTTGCTGCTGGTGTCCACGGTGATCCTCAGCGACCGTCCTTGGGCTCCAGTGTTCCGGAAATCCGCGTCGAACTCAGGTCAACCTCGAGCCATTCCGACTCCGAAGGACCATGTATAAATTGCTTACTGTATAAGTAGCACCCTCTAGGATGTAGTAGTAATGAAACTATTAACCCTGGTACAAGTTCAATTTGACCGTCGTGCCACAAACGATTGCGCGAGCTAATATTTCTAGTGGCGCCATCCAGTATCATTCGTGGGAACTAACGTAAACAACACAACAATAGTTACATATGACGTACGCAGTTAAGTTGCGTAGTATTGCTTAAACATAGAGACTTGAAATTTGGACGGTATGTTTTTGGAGAGGTGTAAACGCCCACTAAGAAAGGATTTTTCGAAAATCAACCCCGAAGGGGGTTAAATGGGGTGTTAAAGTTTGTATGAAACTTTTTATTCTCTGGTTCGATTGATACAAAACTTGGTATACATATTCTACTATAAAAATAAGAAGATACGGGTGTCACAGTTTTTTCAAAATCAGCTCCCGTTAGTATAAAAAAAAAACTAAGTTTTAGTGATAGTACGTTTGTTTCTCCTTAACTTTGTAACGGCTGTACATATTAAAATGAAATTTGGTATAGGGATGGGGATAGATGTGGGGATGGGGGTGGGGGTGAGGATGATACTGGGAACGGAGACGGGACGGAGATCGGCATGTTAATATTAAGATTACAATTGGTATCGGGATGGGGATGGGGTGGGGATGGGGATGGGATGGGGATGGGGTGGGTTATGGGATGGGGTGGGGATGGGTGGGGATTTGGTGGGGACAGGTGGGGATGGGATGCGGATGTGGATGAGGCTGGGAACGGGGATGGCCGTGTCCATATTAAGATGAAAGTTGAAATCGGGATGGGGGTGGGGATGGGATGGGGTTCGGGATGGGGATGAGAGAGGGAACGGGGATGTGGATGGGGATGGGCGTGTTCATATTAAAATGACATTTGGTATCGGGATGGGGATGGGGAAGGGGGCGCTTATAAGGATGAGGCTGGGAATGAGGACGGGGATGGGCGTATTTATTGGTCGGCTGAACAGATGGAGCTGCATTTTTGGATAGGTAGTTATAGCATAAGGTTCGGAAACGGACATAGGCTATTTTTTTGTAGGTCCACGCAGACGACTGTTTGACGGACATAAATTATTATAGATACTGTACAGCCTAAGCTGCTAAATTAATTTTTAATATTAAATTAACTTACTTTTAAATGCCTAAACTAAATTTTGAGTGGTGTAAACTTACACTCAGCTCAAGCTGTGGTAGCTTCAGTGAGATCAAGCTCGACTCACATTCTTGGGGTCGCGGGTTCGAACCCGGGCGAGCCCGTTCCAATTAGTTCTTTGAAACTTACGCATGGATAATACCACTGGCTTTTCGGTGAAAGAAAACATCATGAGGAAACCTTCATATTTCAGGAGAAGAAATACGATAGTGTATGTGAATCCGCCAACCTGCAATGGGCCAGCGTAGTGAATATGGCCCAATCAGGGTAGGCCGATATACCATTAGTGTTAAGGGCTGATGCAGAGAAACGCACACTCAGCAACGATTTTGAAAAATTCGCAAGGGGTTCAATGTATCATTAAAATACCATTTTGCCGAAACCATTCATTTTCCATCCATTTAAGGCTGTTAAGTTTTTTGACTTAAGAGATAAGATAAAATAAACATAAACATGTTTCAGAATTTTCAAACAATTTCAAAACTGGAAGGCCACGGGTCAGTTTTTCATTTGAAAAAAAATGTTATATTTATAGATTAGCTAATCGAGTGTTTATGCGTAAGAAGATAAATATTTTAAACACATGTACTTGATCCGGTGCACGCACCAAGCACAGCGCTTTCGAAACGTCCATCCCGCGTCGGCTCAGATACGTTAAAACCCGAGTATGACGCGCTGTACCTCGAGCGCGCTCCACTCCAACCCACACCGAGTCTACCTAAGCGATCAGTGCAGCACTGTATTTTATCGAAGTTTCGTAATTCTTGCGATATTTTGGTAATCTTTTTACGTTCTTTGTTATCATACTTTTTCTGTTTAAGCTTATTTCACATTTCATTGACTCTGTTGATACGGTATGCAATAATGATGATGCTGTAAACTATCCAGTTGAGTTTTTAAATTCATTAAGACCAGCGGGGCTACCATATCAGAGGCTTATCCTGAAGAAAGGTACACCCGTCATGCTCCTTCGGAATTTAAGACCACCCAAATTGTGTAATGGAACCAGGTTACAAGTAAAAATGCTGCATCGTAATCTGGTTGAGGCCATCATTTTGACTGGGTGTGCCCATGGCGAAACAGTGTTTGTGCCGCGTATTCCCATGATTCCCAGTGACTTACCTTATGACTCCAAAAGGCTTCAATTTCCTCTAAAAGTTTGTTTTGCCATGACCATCAATAAGGCTAAGGGTCAAACTTTAAAATACGCTGGTATTGATTTGAGGCAGGACTGTTTTTCGCATGGTCAGTTCTATGTGGCTTGCTCGCGAGTTAGCTCCCCTGAAAGCCTGGCTATTTTAGCACCTTCCAACAAAAAAATCAAAAACGTTGTCTACAAAGAAATATTGTAATCTTTCGGGTCAAAGGCCCCGGCAACTATAGCGTCATTAGCAGACATTTTTAGGGTTCCGTAGTACTACGAGGAATTCTTATAAGTTTGTCATGTCCATCTGTCTGTCTGTTTAAAATTCAACAAGACGGCTTTGTTTTGAAGTAAGTATTGCAAACGCGACATGCCAAATTTGGTCATCCTCAAGAAAACTTAAAGACTTGCAAGCGGCTTGGAAAAAATGCAATAATATACGTATTTTAGTGATTCAATTGAGTTGGGCCCCGATTTAACCGAATTCAAGTATTCAACATTACTACGCGGGCAAAGCCGCGGGCAAAAGCTAGTATTGTATAAATTAAAATGTAATTACATCAAAATATTGAACGGCAACAAATTTAATAACTCTTTGACTAGATGGTTTCTTAGCATTTATTTTTATAGTGTCAAGGATTTTACGGAATTTTCAAATTAATAACAATAGACTTTCATCGGTCTGGATACAATCCTTTTGATTTTTGTCTGGTAGTAGTAGTCTTTGTAGTTTGTAGTGGCAATAATAAAAAAAAAACAGGAACTTTATATTAAGTCATACAACTATTCAATTTGAATTAGAATTAGTACATTTGCACGTCTGCTTGCAGACGAATACCTACAGTATTCTGGAAACAATAATATATAAGATCTTATATATGTACTTTTTTTTTAGGCTTAAGCCTTTATTAACTACAACAAAATACAAAGACTACTTAGCCTACTACACAACAAAAAACAAAAGGATTATATTGTATTGTTTATGTACTTGTATTCTTGGAAATAAATTATTTGATATGAATAAATCCTACTTATTTAATATTATAAACGCGAAACTTTGTATGTATGGATGTATGGATGTTTGTTACTCTTTCACGCAAAAACGACTGAAAGGATTTGGATGAAATTTGGTAAAGAGGTAGCTTATACCTTGGAATAAAACATAGGCTACTTTTTATCCCAACAATCGCGGGTAAAACCGCCGGGCTCAGCTAGTATTATATAAATTTGTCGACAAATAAGTCTTTGTAAGGAAGTAAAGAGTTTCAAAGTGAAAATAAAAGAGGAGAGTATACCAATTCCAAATAAATACTCAACTCAAATCTAAGACGAGTTTCAAACGCATTAGGTACCTACAACATGTGGTCTAAAGAAAAAGTTCGAAACATCATTATATCTTAAAAGTAGAGGCTCGAGCGTATATCTGGTCTAACCTTTATTATCAAAGGATAGTTTCATCATCATCATCAGCCCGGAGACGTTCACTGCTGAACGAAGGCCACGCCTTAGACCGCCACACTGTACGACAACCTGCCATTTGCATCCACCGGTTGCCCACGACTTTTACAATGTCGTCGGTCCACCTAGTGGGAGGCCTTCCTACGCTGCGTCTTCCGGTTCGCGGTCGCCACTCAAGAACCTTTCTTCCCCATCGGTTGTCAGTTCTTCGAGCGATGTGGCCTGCCCATTGCCACTCAAAATGCAAACCTTGCGAGCTATGACGGTAAGGATAGTTTCAGTACGGTTTAATATCACAGCTATCACAGCAATATCTGAATATTAATACTGATGGGAAATCGATGAAACCACGTTTCCAATAAAACAATCTCACAATCAGATGAAATATAATTTCTATTGTTTAAAATTAAGTCCTTTGTGCTGAAACTAGTCTGGTTTCCGTGTTTCATCGGTACTAGTTGGAATATTCAATTTATAGTATGGCTGAGCTCGCCATGATTTCGAATTTTGTGGGAACTGTCAAAGTTTTGTGTGGTGTCTTTCTGTTTAACTTCGTTGTTTCAAAATTGTGAAAGAAATATTCTGATATATATTGTTTTAGTGATTATTATTATTGAGTTTTGTATTATTCGGAACTACATATAATGTAATTGCCGAACCAGGCTGCAAGTCGGCCATACATCATGAACATACCATAACATTCAATATACCTATATTTTTTTTAACCAATATCAGATTTATCTTGCTACAATATTTTTTTTACCCACATGAGAATTATAGTACCTTTTTAATTTGTTTATGGGCGTGCGTTTGACCACAAACTTGCCTAATGTTGAGCATTTATGCGGTATTCGATGGAGCACGCTTGCTTCACAGAAACCAATTCAGTCGCAACGCGAAAAACCCATATTGTATTTGTTAGAAAAGACCCACTCCCTTGTTTAGCAATACATACAATAAAAAACCTGTAGCCATCAATATAAATGTACTACATACTAGATTTCGCGATCCGTACACTCACTCTGTTCGACTGAACTGTACTGCAATCCTACACCTCACTTCAGTGTGGCTTGGACATCATTCAGGGTAGGCGCGTACGGAGCGCCGGTAGGTAATAATACAAATACAAATAGTTTATTGATAGCACCAAAGTTACACGTCAAAACGAGAATTCGAATCTAAGCGTGAACCTGAACGTAAATAACAATTCATTAGTCAAGTAAGTAAGCTCCGCGCTCTCGCCCTGCGCCGGCCCCCGCTTTCAAGTTGTGACACGTTACGTTATAGCTTCTCTAGTACGTAGTTCATTATATCTCAATACCTATAGCATAATAAATAACAATGGTAATATTACATTGCTCTGCCTATCTCTTAAAACCCTTTTAACAATTCCTTTGATCAACTCCAGTCTCTCTTTCATTCTGCGCATAGTCACCCTATCTATAGCTTCCGAAGCAATTACCCGGTGCGAACTCATTTTGAAAATAATGATTTTAATTAAGCCGGACAAACGTATTGGTGGCGCTTTAATTTGTGACGTCACAAATGCTGTGGCAACGAAACAGCAGTAACATTCCCACTTCATATGCGCTGACGCTTATTGCGTCATAATTAAGCAAATGTGACTTTATATTGTGTGTGATTATGTACATATTTTAGTGACGAAACTAAGGATTAACTACGTTTTAGAGTTACACTCATTGAATTTGTAATCTCTTTTTATTACTGGTTTATACTTCTATTATCAGTGTGCTAAGTAAAGCGAAAACGCCGTGTTTTCAACCGACTTCAAAATAAGAGGTTTTTTTTAATGTATGTTTACTCCGCCAATTATAAACTGATTTTGATGATTATTTTTTTTTTTGGTAGGTGATACTTCAAAGGTGATCTCATATACATTTTATCGAAATCGGTTCATTAGTTTAGTTTTAAATTTATTACTGAAATAATGTTAATGTGCACATCAACTCTGACAGGTTGATAGCCACTCAGCCTATACGAACTTACTTTTTTTTTTTACTGAAAATTATGAAGATGTCAACCAGTTAGTCTAAATTTAAGTCGGTTGTTTTTTTTAATCCTGTTAGTAAGGATTCAATTAACTACTGATTGGCTCTTAATATGAAAATTGTCGTCAATTGAACTCTTTGTATGTTAGGCTATAATATCCTCAATTAATCTTTCGCTCTATTCATATTTCATTAAAGAAAAAAATTAACTACTCACACTCAACTAAAAAGATTTTAACTATCTAGCCTTGATCTAGTTTTTAGGATAGCAGTACGCAGAAGACATTTCACCGAAACAATGTTACAGCCAAGGGCGGATGCAGCATTTATTTCTGGGAGGGGCACATGGGCACATTCCCCCATAGTATTATCCTATGCTGCCTTTGGGATCTAACAACAAAATACAAAAAATTCTTAAGGAAAAAAAAAAAAACGTTATGACATAATTATTATGTTTATTATGCAAAAATAAACAAATGTTATTAAAGCGGTATCATGTAAATCTCCCGGTTCTTTGTTATGCTAGGGCTTCACCTGCGTGACACTTTACGTCTAGTTAGCGAAATAATTAACGTGCAATAAATGATGCATTAAACAATGCGCTACACGGGCGGCCACACTATCATTTGACTTTGAATATCGCCTAACGTCTAACAACGTTAATAATGCCACTAGCCTATTAGCGTGCTAACACCCGGCCATATCTGCGTACTGTATAAAATACCGCGCTAAATAATGTCATTACACGCAGGTGAAGCTCTAGCATGATATTTAAACCGATTTGGGCACGTGCCCTTGTGCCCACCCCTGGATCTGCCCTTGGTTACAGGCACTTAATATCACTCCAAAAGCTTTCCAGGTAAACGTAAGTACCTACGTACCGACTTCAATTTAGTTTCGCCTGAAACATCTACGAAATGTTTTCACGTGAAATACTTCAAATATCCCGAAAAAATACCATAAAGCAAGAGAAATGCTATAAAAAATGACCCGAATCAATCAAGCAGCCGCGCTAATGCGTATAAAATGTGTGGGCCCAAGGCCTGCGTAATTTGGTCAAGTGGCGCCCCTACGTGTGCCAATATTTCTGTTTTGTTAGGCCACCGTTCCCACATATTACATCTACGTGCCGTATTACCATGTTACTTGGGAAAATCTCTTATTTTGAAACGTTTCGAAACTAAAGTATTTTGTATTGAACATAAATTTCAGAAGAAACACAAATGTTTTGCTATAATATCAGAGCAATGGCCTGCGCAGATTTTCATCTAGAATTTCTAGCTGAGTTTATGATCTTGATCTTAATTACAAAATTTTTACACAAGTGAAGAAACTTGTCGCGTCAATTTTTCAATCGCGTAATTTACCTATAGAAAAAAAACTTGGGCCGAATGTGGAGCTAAAAAGTGGGACGAATTAAGTATTTTTAAATTCAAATATATTTTACGCCGAACACGGCATTCAAAGCGGGGCGAAAGCAGATTTTTTTTATGTGAGTCGAACTTTCTCGGGACATAAATGGCATAAATCCATTATCCTAGATCCCACACTTCTACTCGTGACATAAAACAGCCTGAGCCCTCACGATCGGTTTTTTAGAATTTAAGTACGTTGATAATGCATTTTCTTTGACGAAAAACTTCGCGATTATAACGACTTTGGCGACCAGAGAAGAAATACAATGTCGTAATATCCCACTAAATCCCGCAGTAATCCCGCCATTCCGCACTAGTAGGTACAAATATAATTTGTTATAGGATGCAAATTCGAACGCAGAATATGACAACAGACTCTCAACAAAGGCCAGTTCAAAATTCAAGTAGCAGACCATGAATAACATTTTGAAATTGAAACAAATTGCTGAAAATGAAAATTTCCAATCAATTTGCACCGCGGAAACGATGCCGCCGGGGTGTGTCCGATCCGCCCGGTTCATGGATAGTTAGTGTAATTCATAAGCGTACGCGACTTTACACTAAAGTTGTTTTTGTAATTTCAAAATGATTGAACTAGACTTGGTTTCAATTTGAGTTTTACGGCTTGATTCCATATTTTTCCCCTGCCATAGCTTTACGTCCCAAGCTGCCTGCCAAGCGTGGGGATCATGCATGGCAACCCTTCCCTATTCAGGGGGAGACCTTCGTCCAGCAGTGGACATCTTCTGTCTGATGATGATAGCTTTACGCCTTGGTTGTTTTCCTAACACACCAAAAATCACAAAACCATTAGTGATATTTTTGATTACGTCGCAACATTTCAACAGTATTTTGAAGTGATATTACCATGTTGCTAGTTGAAATTATGTTGATTGTGAAAAACCAGCATATTACCATAAGAGAGATCGAAGTTGGTAATATGCTTCAGAAGTAAAAACCGGTGACCAGTGTGGTCCCAGTGTGTGTGCGTTTTTCCCTTATAATAAATCAATATACAATTATAGCCTTACCGTCATACGCATCAAGCGCTAAAACGTATTTCAAACCTATTTTAGTTAAACAGTGTTGCTTTGGAACTAAATAAAATGTTATAGACAGGGTTGCCAGAGCCTAGCCTGAACGGTTTAATACAGGAGGCAAAAACATCGTCATTTATCTTATCCAGATAGGGATAGAACGAAAAATCCAAACAAACTTACGTCCTTGCTCTTGTGAATTGGAGCAACCGACCTTTGCTATTGAATTACCCAACTGCAGTACAATCAATCCAAAATTAATGGATAGCACGAGAATGTTTCTCTAGAGACGCTTCAGGGTATAACGCATTAGAATTTCAACACAGTCCTAAAAAAAAGTGTAAAAGTCCACTTTGCGCTCTAAAGCAAGAGCAGGCCGGTCAAACTGACTGTGGTGATATAAGATCAAACACCGTATCATGCTAAACACCAAGGACTATGCGAAGTGCTAGAAACATTAAAAGGAATGTGTTTTCGAAACTCTGCCAGCTTTACATTCTCGCCGAGACCGCTCGAGACCCTAACAGGCTAAGGACTCACGGAGTGATTTTTACCCGAGCCCGCTGCGGTGGCGGAATGGAGTTTTATTTTCAAAGCTCACGAGACCGGAGTTTTGCGCGGTTACGCAGCCGTCGCGGTTGCGATTATCGCTCGCAATCTTGGCGGTTGGTTATCGCAAGACGGGCGGTTAAACGATCAGTTGAGATCAACCGATCGCAGAGCGCGCGGGTGCAACCCGCCGCGGCTGCGGTACCGCGACCCGCGCCCGCCGGTACAAGATGACCGCCGGTACAGCGGGACCCGCAAACAATCGCACACGCCGCGGGCGTCGTGAAATGTCTTTAATTTTTTACATAAATATCTGTATTCTACAAAGGCTGCGGGCCCGCAACCGCGGCGGGCGCTGGTGAAAACCGCTTCGTGAGTCCTTACCCTTAGCTTGCAAATTTACTAAGACAATCACGTACAAAAATCATCTAGTTATGAAACAAGGAAGCCTGCATCTTCGTAAATTGGCAGTTCATAGGGTTTCGGGCTGTCTCGGCGAGAATGTACATCGGTTAAACTAGACAACAAAGACAACTCAAGCACAACTGATACTGGTTACTAATTACTTATTAAGTAGTCGAGATATTCAAAATTCTTGATGAAAACTTGCTATTTGAAAGACCATGCGTCGAAACCATGCCTTTAAATGCCATGAGACATCCAAAGACAAAGCATATTTTAATGTTTTTACTGGCCATATTTATATTTCATCAACTACTTTCTTTCATATATATATTTACTCTATATTATTATTATTTTATACTTCGTAACTTGAACTTTTTGAGTGACGTTGGCACTAAAACGGTTAAGTTAGAAGGTAATATGTAAGTAGTCGAGGTAAATGCATTATGACCATTGAGCTAGTATCTAAATGTTTTTGACACGTTAGTCGGAATTTGAAGCTCGAATATCGTAGCGAATATATCGTCAACAGAAACTACTCCATTTTCAACCTTTTTACGGTTTTTCTATCTGTTCAGTTAATCTGTCCTTGAACTAAAAGGGCGGATGGATGGGTTCTCCACTATTGTGAATAACAAACTGTTCGACGGCCATTAATCAAGTTAACGATGTTAACACGTGGAAATGTTGGATTTCTTTTATAAACAGAAATGGTTTGCTTTTTACTATATATGTACCTCTAAATAGGTATATTACCCGCGGTTAGTGACGTACATGTCTGAGAGACCGGGTGATTCATGAAAATCGAATAACTTTTTAATCCGCTATCGAATGGAGTTCTGATTTCGTATAGCTGCCTTTTTTATTGCGTTTTTGGTTATTTTTTGTCTGTGAATAACTTTCTTCTTCATTTTATTAAAGTTCCTAGTGCTTTTTAAATCTAATTAATTAAAATTAGCATGTCCTGAAAATACTGTGAAAAATCTTAGCTTAAATCGGGTTCACTAAAGTTGTAAGTCGAATTCAAGTCACCGGTGGCGGGTTAACATAGTTTACGTTGTATTAAATAATCATTGTATGTTCTGAACTTACTATATATTTAACTTTTTTCTTAGTTTTAATCTATTTAGATTCATTAATCTCAGGTTTGAACTCCCTCCTCCTTGTTGCTTATCTATGAAGTGGATATAGCCGGCAATTTTTTTTAAAATATAATACCAACAAAGAGTTTTTATGTAGCTAAAGAAAATGTCACCTGCATGCGCATCGGTGGTTTGCGCGCCATTTTCCGAAAAATGTTTTTGAAGATTTCGCTGTGTGGTTGATTATTTATTATCAAAAAGAGTTTGTTTTTTCCTCGCAAAAGTGATGAAAATCGTCGTATGGAACGCGTGTGCTATTTGTGATTACCCTCTCAGCTCCCTTATCGTGCTCACCTGCGGCTGGTACACATAATACCGCCTCAAGTGTAATAACCAACACCCTTGTATCATAATGTACTATTTTGGACCAGCAGCTCATTAGCTTTACTTTAAATAGACTAGATTTTAGGTTTCTTATTAATTTTGGTACAGCATTAAAAAGGATAGATACCTGTTTTTTTTTTTAAAGTCATGAGGTTTTTTGTTCACAGCACTAGCGAATAGTGAAGCACGTAAATTCCAAAATGAACGAGCTCTCTTTTCTCGAGTGAAAATATTTCGAAACAATAGTTTTCACTGCCATTTTATATCGTCGCAATATCTCTAACTTCCATATTTGATCTTTGTTATTCAGAACCCAAACGAAAGACGTTTACTTCTGGAATTTCAGGCGGTGCACCGTATTATTCCAGCAATATTATTAGAGAAGTCTATTCATGGTACGAGTGCCTTAGAAAGATTCATAACAAACAGCTTGTCGCAAACTTTTTGAAGCAATCTAGTACCTACATATCTTTTATGTAATGAAAACATTGTGATGATTGTACAGTATTTATTAGGGAGGTGTTTTTTGACTAAATATAAAGCGATTGATATTTAAGTAGATTAATAATTAAGTTTTGTGTAGGTTAATGATAATAATAAGTTCAAGCTCTCATACTTCTTTACTGTAAAAAAGTGAACAATGACTAAATTTAAAGTATATTATTATATATAATACAGTTGAATGTGATACTTTCACCTAGATCTAGGTATGTCCTAAACCTGCATCTAGAACCACTAGAGAACGGCAGCAGCGTCTTCTCGGTTAACGGTTGTCATTCTGCGATCTCCAATCCGCTTGCCAAGCGAGGGATTATGGCAACCCCTCCCTAAAAAGGGGAGGCCTTCGTCCAGCAGTGTATTTCTTCTGGTTGATGATGATGTTGTTGAGGTGGCGCTTCCACATTATGTAATACATTTTAACAATAAACAGTTAGTACATAATAGGTTATAATACATATAGTTAGGTAGGTAAAATAACATTAATTACTAGTCAAAACCAGTATTGTAGTATTATTATTATTATTATTATTCGTATTATATATTAATATTATAAATACGAAAGTTACTAAGTACCTACCTCTCTGTCTGATTGATACCTTTGCAGGATAAAACGTTTTAATATCTTGATGGAAGTTGGCATAAATAAATATTATGAAACTCTAGAAAAGAACACGGGCTACATTTTCTCACCATCGCGGGCGAAATCGCGGGAACAGGTAGTATAATAGTATTTGCCAGAACACTTTCACAGGAAAAAAACTTTCGCGTTTTATAAATCAGTTAGAGGACGTAATAGTCTTGCCGTGAACAGCAAGCTTTAATCCGTCTCAGTTCCGCTGCAAAATAATGAAGGCGCAGCAGACAAACCATTTTCTTATAGAAAAGAGACAGATATTGTTGTGGAAAATAGGTTTTTTTTCTGCTTGCTGTGAGAAGACTAAAGATTCCAAGGATCGCATGAAATGAGTATAGGTACTTAGTGTTCTGGAATACAATAGAATGCGATGTTTCATTTAAATGGTCGAAGAAACTTTTCTCTGTGATTTTAAATTGTTTCTAAAGGATTATTTTGCACTGAATGTTTGTTCATTATTTTTACCTTCTTTTTTTTTATATGAATTTAAAATCTGGAAGTTTTGTGTAACGTTAAGATTTGGACACGTGTTTTTGCTAACTGCAATACAATGCATACAAAGTAGCTAATCTGCATAGCCTGCTTCACAAAAAGAAAAGAATAGTATCCAGACCGATGAATATCTAGACACAATCCAAATGTTTCACTTTATTTGGCGGTCTTATGAGTATGACAGCACGCGAGATACGAACCGCATCAGATATGGTACGTACTTTGGTGGCGTGAGTTTGGCGGGTGAGGAGAGTAACATTATCATACTTAGTCTTATAATGACTATCGACCCTAAGACACACTTCATATTAAGATCTTGCCTATTACTAAGTAACATTTTTGTTTTATTTATACGGGAATACTCACGTGTAATTAAATCGGATACTCCGACTATAGTTTCGATCACATCCGGTGGCCTTTGGGGTGCTAAGCAGGACGCAGCTGCACGCGCGTTGGGCTCTGTTTTCACTCTTTGAAAAAGATCTCCGGATGTGATGGAAACTCTAGTCGGAGTATCAGATTTAATTAAACGTGAGCATTCCCGTAGAAATAAATTAAAATATTACTAAGTCACTACAAAGCTAAGTTAGAATTATTAGAACTTGGGGACAAGGCGTTCCGCTATAACAAATACGACCGCTCTCAACGACAACCCACAATACTCTCCGAGCTTCTCGGAGCGTGACATCGCGCTCTCACCAGCACCTCTGCCGGACGATAAGCGAAACTTGCTAATCGCCGATTGGTTGCCAACAACCGGCCAATGACCAATCAGCGAGCGCACGTTACCAGCGTTACACCAGAGATGGTGCCACTTCCATCTCTAGTCCTCCAAAACTAAACTAGATGGCGTGAGACCAATTATATTGCGATATATTATCAAGGAGGTATATAAAGCACGAGCCGACAAGTATATAGGTAATTGAGTAGTGCTTTGTCCATAACAAATATAAGTAAAACCTGGTTCTCCCTGAGAAATACCGGGAAAGGGGAACGAGCAAGTAAATCAGTAAGCACAGGTTTGACTTAAATTCAATGGTCGTCTTTGGGTAGACATATCAGTGTGGCCACACTGCCACACACAACACTCACGTGCCTACTAATGGTCAGTTATGGTTCGTTACTCGATTAAGTTACAAGCCTTTGCTCAATAAAGGTTAATATGTGTAAAATGGAGGTGTCAATAAACATATTATTTTTGGAGCATTCAGATATTCTAATCTAATACGATATGAAACGGAAACATCCTATCACGTTTTTACGGTGACTTTCCCCTTTATCCAAAAACCATACAACAGCATTTTTATTCAAACCCTGTCACGCACACCATGACATCTAAAAATAACAATATCGCTATAGTCCTATTTACAGTGCCCTCTCTCGGTACCCACGTCACCAAGCTTACTGCCACCAAATTATACTACACCGTAAGCTGTGATCAGTATGTATCATATTACGCCAGTCTAAAAGTCACCCTCTCGATTTATCCGCCCTAATAATTTTCAGTACAAATGTGATTTTCGCGTGTCAAGTCTAGGGTCAAGTGGCGCTGGTCGAGCGTTGAAACCTGATTTTCTTTTCGAGAGCCAGTAGATTGGGTACGAAATGCTCGGAACCCGATTTGACACTCTACCGATATCGTCACATTACACCCTATCTGCTTTCAACGATACGTAAGTGTGAAAAACGCTTTATTTAGTTTGGTTCCTGATTTATTAATATTATCAATGTCTGCTTTTGGATGTAAGTATTTATTATTCGCAACTACTATTTTTTTTATTCTTTGATGGCAACTAGGTAAATATAATTAATAGTAATGATGCTCTTGAATAATATGTCATAGTTTAACGTCTGTTATTTTATTTTTTTACCAATTACCTATTAGCCATTACAATGGTCATGACATAATTATAGCCAATATTTTTTATGTGTTCATGGAAAGGCGGTATCTCTTACAAGCCTCATTTGTCTCATTAGATTAATTTTGTAACATTTCCAAATATTTCAGCTATGATAAAACGACTACTCTGTTAGTAACAAACAATCTGTCAATATTTTTAAAGCAAAAATTTTTTTCTGTTTAAAAAAAACTTCATTTTTTTATAAAGTGCGGCAAACAAGCAGGTGATTCAGCTGACGGTAAATAAACCAATGGCTATCCATGGACACCTGCAACATTAGTGTTGTTGCCGATTCAACAGTAGTAACATAAATTATCAACAGTTTTTTTCCCTGTACAGCTTGTGTTCAAGTAAAAGAAAACCCTGGGATATGACACTTTTATCCAAGTACTAGCGCAGTAGCCATATAAGCTGGTACGAGTCCCACTGTGCGCCTTAGATGGACACTATCTGGCTATCTCAGCTATTTTGCAGCAAAGCAAAAACTTGCGCTCACAAGTACCTACCTAGTCTTTATTATCAAGCAAATTGTTCAGAATATTTATTTTGTAGAGATCCCTGTGGACATCGTAAATTTGAATTTTCTGATTATAATAAAACCAGCCTAGCCCAAGTCAAACTCGCGCTTCTAGGGACAATTGACTGACATACGAAGTAAGCTTAGTAATGGAGGTCGAATGCCCTTAGCGTCATCGTCGTTTATAAACCCCTACAGGGTAGAAGCTAGCGAACTAAAAATCTTTATTTATAATCGATCTGTACATTAACCTAGTTTTCACAGACAATCAAATCATTCATTCATTTTATTTAAGTACCCGGCTATTATCGGTGGAGTAACTTCCATCTTTTTCTATCTTCTGCCAGTGCTATTGACCTCCGTGTACGATATGACTTTGGCCCTCTCCTTCACTAGATCCACTTCTCGATCCACAAAAGTTCTGTTTCTACATTTCTAGTTAATAAGAAAAACCCTATAAAAGAAAGAATGGAAAATTATATTCAAGCAATGTTCAGCAACACCCCATTATTTGCTTCGTGGACCTAATAATAAAAAAATACAAATCCGTTAGTTAGTTTATCCCTAAAAGTCGATTACAAAATTTTAAAATATTCTAAAGTTCAACACTATAATAATAATTCAACTTTTATGTGACAAAGTGCCAACTCTCGCCAATCAAAAAGCACTCTCCACACCACGTTGCCCAGAGGCTGCCGTTGAAAAATCGACAGGTGCATGTGATAGCATTTTACCAGTGCCATTCGTTTTATTTATTGGGACCTTCCGTTGACGGAGGCAAAAAAAGACAGGCAGATAAAGGGCCCCTTCCCTGCCAATTATATTTTTACTCTGTCAATGGCATACTCTGGTGTAAAGTCGCAAAACTAGAAGACAACCGCGTTTTTTACCAGATATTACATATTTTTTCCAAGAAAAAGTAGGCTACATTTTTATCATTCATGAACAGAGATTGTTTGTTCAATTTCATCTAAATGCGATAAGTATATAAATAAGTATTATTACAGCTGAATTCCAACAAATAAAAACGCCTCTTGAAGTTAAATGAAGCTAGTTAGTATTGTGCACTTCAGTTTTGTGTTGCACTGAAGATAAATGATGCTAGTTAATTTAAGCAGGCATTTTAAGTATGGCCTAGCCTAGCATATCTAAGCTCAAAAAATGAAAGTCATTGATTTCGTATTTTATTTAAACTTGACGCGTATATTTAGCACCCCTAATGTTTCACAGATTCCAGGGGTTATTTGGAAAAAAGACCCTCTTGATCCCCTTCGGGTGGGGTTTGAAAGGGAAATGAGGAAATTGGGTTTGCAGACTAGTGTCAAATAAAGTCTTCAAACTTATATCGGTGCGACATACATTGAAGCTTTATATTTTAGTGCAAGAGACAGAGGCGAGTTTTAATTACTATTGGATATAAAATACAATAAAATGTTTAATTTATTTATTGTGTAAGAATATTAGTGTTTTTTAAGTGTGACCTATCTATTAAGAGCCGAAAATAATAGTTAACGCTTCAGGTGACCTCAAAACTCAAACAATAGGACTGGTCACGTGACCTAATGAAACTTATTGTTTTTTATATTTCCTTTTGATATTACTTACTAACTTAAATTATACCACTCATAATGTGAAATCTACCGTGTAAGTAATGAAATCGAAAGAAAATGAAATGAAAATATCTTTATAAACTTATTAAATTAACAACAAAACAGTATTGCTGTGTGTAATTTCTAGATATGGTACACGTTTATGCAGAGTTTATTTAAATTAATCATAATGATATATCTAATGATCCTCACACTAGGCTAAGCCTGTATCGTGAGGATCTGGATACGGTTTAAACAGAATGTTCGTAATAAAGCTTTTCATATTAAATTTACGCGATTTTCCAATTCTATTCCCTTATTTTCACTTCTATCAACCATAACCTAACGGTGTATTTAGGCATCCACTAGAGAACCTGAAAATATCTTAAAAGTGAAGCAGCGTCTGCCAAGCGTGGGGATTATGGCAACACATCCTTATTAAGGTGGAAGCCTTCGTCCAGCAGTGGACGTATTCTGACTGATGATGACTTGAAAACTAGTACTAGTACTCATTAGGCATTACACTAAGCATAAGCCACTAAGCATTAAGCAACATGTGTTGACCATTTCCGACCACATAAAAGTACACTTAAAGTTTATGGGCTTTTCTAATCTTTCATCTCAAATACAACAGTAATTTCAACATACCTGCCTAATAATAACTGACACAAATTATGAACGCCAGTCCTCATTGCCATGAATATCACATTCAAGCCTACATTGACGAGGGTAGACATGGTACTGAGCAACCTGTCAGGACTAGATATAATTAACTGAGATGGAACCTTGCCGTAATAACAGCTTTCAGATAACGTTAGAAAACCCGAAGTTGTCAGGATTTGCTTTTAACGTGACATAGTTCTTTGTCAGTTGTATTTTTGTCACACATCAACTACTTGCTACTCGGATGTGGTTGATGTGTGACTTGTATTGTGTTTTAAATGTTTGAGTATGGAACTGTAAAGTAACTTTCTCGTATCAGAGTTTCAAAAGTCAGAGTATATACGTTTTCTGGATGTTGATGATGATACTCCAGTCACACAATTACACATGTTAATATGTTAAGTTTACGGTATTTGTATAAATTTGTAAGTGTCTTTTCTAACTTTAGTATTATATATATAGTATTAGAGGCGAAAATGTACATTTTGCTGGTTGCTCTGACTACGTCGGACGAGTACTATGGAGTGAAATCGATTTTAATTCAGAACCTCAAAGAGAATTACTTTCATCCAGGAACTAACGAAATATTTAGAGCTCCGAAACAGTGTGAATGCGTTAAATATCCCAAAATACATTTCCCTTCAATCTTGCAATTAGTTGCTCTAGCGCGTCGCCGAAAATCACGTTATTTCGGCTTCAGTCGTAGACTGGGAGACACTGACAGGTGTAATTACTCTAAAAAAAACGTATTACAAAAAGGTGTAGTGTTACTGAAGGGTATGTATTCTATGTTCTCATTATTATGAACAACTTTTACTATGGGACCAACAATGAAATCACGAAAAAAAACAGTTGTTTCATACATTTTGTCCAAGGTCATTGAACTTTTTGTATGGAACTGCTGTTTTTTTTCGCAATTTCTAGGTTGACTCCATAGTAAACGTTGTTCATAATGACATGTGCATGCATACATACCCTTCAGTATTACTACACCTTTTTGTAACACGTTGTATAATTAACAAGTTAAAAGTTATAACAATTCTAAACTCATAAATTTTATATTGTATATATATTCTAGATAAATCTCTTAAAATATGCATGAATATTTATTACATAGGTTTACTTTTACAAGACATTCCTCGATACTAGTCACCAGTTACTTAAAGATTTGCGTCCAATTGGTGTCCAAAATAACATAATAATAGTTATGCAGTGTGTATTGACGTGACTTAGGTTCGAGTTCGAGTTTATAATCGTAGTAAAAGACTAAGAAAGAGGGTAGTTCGTTATGAATTCCCTTGGACGTTTTCGAACTTTTTGACAACCGCATTCTTCAATCTGTCCGTGAACATGGTGCATGCAACTGCGCCAAAATACCGTGAGCTCGTTTCACAACATAATCACGATATATGACCCGTAAATAATAATATAACTGTAATGAATAACCGTGATAGCAAAAAACAGTGTTTTGCAGCATACGATTTTTAACGGTGACATGTAGTAAAATGTCCAGAACTCCTTGACTATATTTACGCGGTCGGTCGCCTGTGACTACAATAGAGCCTATTTTCAGCGTGACAAGATTGACGTTAACACGATCTCGGTAGCGGATTACACTAATTAGACTCTGACTATTATTAAAATTGATGCTTTAAGTTTACCATTCAGTTTTGCTGTGATCTTTTGTACCTACTCGTAGGTGGGAAACAATTTATTTTCAGTAGGAACGACTCCGAACGTTATTCTTAATTCTGTAGGTAGGTGTAGTGGTTTTGAGCTAGCACTTTTACAGAGTCCACCAAGATAATTAAGTGCATTATTGCCAATGATTGCAAACTGTTTTACCAGAATCAGATTTATAATATAAATATTATAAGAATGAAGTGCAATAGGAAAGTTTTTAGCAATAAGTTTAGTTAAGATTTAATTACACACAATATAATGGAAAAAAAAATGTTTTAGCCGACTGATGACGACCAGCTGATGGGGCCGTGGAAGGGCTACGCCGCATTTTTTTTTAAACGGCCGTCGACGGGCTACGCCGTGTGAGTTTTGGAAAATTAGGGGTTTTTCATGAAGGACGCCTATGGGCTATGTTTACAAGATCCCTACCCTAACATTAGCCGCCAAATGGGCTACGCCGCAAGAAGTAGGACTTGAACCAGGCCAAGAGAGGGCACCTTAACCTACTAAAAGTCGTGTTTTGTAAATAGATATTACATTTAATTTAATTCGTTTATAACGTGATTTCAGTATGGAATCCAAAAAAATATATTAAAAAGAAATAAAATTAGTGTTAGAATGTAGGATTCGTTTAGAATAGATAAAAATAATTGAAGTGTGGGAATACCACTATGTTTCAGATTGAAAGACATTGTTTCCAATACAATTACCGGCCAATATTGCAGGATCTGGGTACTATTATTTATTCTGTGTTCCGGGTTCGAAGAGTTTTCTGTGTTTTTGTTATTTACATACTTATAAATTTAAAAATCATCCCGCCTTGGGCCATGGCGTAAAATGTCGGAAAATGTGGAAAACTGCATAATTTTCCGGTCTCCCTAACCCTGTACCCTTATATACATAGACAGACGTAACAATTAACTACCATTCATGTACGTATTACTCAAACAAAAAAACATTAACAAGAATCAAGAAATAAAATAAAAAGCCACTAAATGAGTATTAACTTATGATCATCGACGCCATTTCGCAGTTTCATTACATTCATTCACAAAACATTTCCGCGGAACCCAATTTTATAATAATTCACCCTTATCACCAAATCTATCAAATGTTCCTAACAATTATAACAAACGGTAAAAGTTACGATACATAATTTAAATAAACTGTCAATTTATCTAGCAGATACATCCGAGAGCAGAATATTCATTGCGAAAGTAAATCCTCGCTGCACTGTGCTAGATAAATCTTCATTAAATAACGCTTATCTTTGAAACCAGTAGGGGAACATTCCTTTAATGTTTTTGTTTTATCTCTGTTTTATATTCTAAAAACGACGGTTTTCCTGTATTTAAAAGTCGTTTTAACCAAAAAAAAAACAAATATTTATGTTTACGTAATGTATCTCGGTTGTCTTTCGTAAATGGTGACCTAGATTATTATGTTATCTTAATTAATTTTAAAAAATATAAAAAAGGTTCTGTTCGTTTAAAAAATTCTTAAAGATCAACATGAAAATCAACAGATCACGGCAAAAACTTCTCCTTCAATAGACCGACAATATATGTACCTGACTCATTTTGACCGAGAGACAAAATTAGGTACTTGGAATAAACGTATGGTCAAAGTTATGTATTTATATGTACTTATACATGTATTTCTTCATATTAATGCTGAAACCCCCTACAGTGCAATATGACTAATACACTTTTGTAGTTTTTCATTATTAAGCCTACGTTTGATCTCCATCTCGCCTGTGAAGGTGGTATCAGACGGTTCGGCCGCACATTATGAGAAAAACTCGATATAGAAAAACCGGACGGTCACGCCTGAAGGCGCTCCGTGCATACCTTTTGTACTGGGTCCAATACACTGTAACAAATTTCTCGAGACGGCCGTCTCGCTCGCGCCAGTTAATTGTTCGCAGTGTGTTACGGTCGGTCCGGCGCGCGCGAGAAAGACTCATGTTTTTCGGCCGGCCTCACTCGGGTGAATGCTAACTCTAGTGAATGTTCTTGCACGGCACAAGTTCGTTGAGAATTTGTGCGCCTTGAAATGGCTGAAAAGATTGTTGTTGTTGATGAGGGATAAAACCGAGTTGGTGCTTTAAATGTGATCGTGGTCACACTACACTAGATAGCCTGAACGGTTCCCATACTGAAACCTTTCCGAACATCCTCCTAACTGCTAATAGATTCCACTCGCGCCATCCGAGGTTTAATTTAGTCCAATATCTAAGCCCCGTTTAAGTTTAAAGAAAAGATTCTTTAAAAAGAAGCGTAAATCCACGATTTCACTTCTTTAAAAGGCAATAAAAATTTGTTAACATCAAATTTCCGAGTGGCTATTGGCATAAAGTTACTATTACGAGGGCGGCACTGAAAATTTCGGGAATCAAGGAAGTGACACAACATTACTATTTAAAAATATATTTATTGCTTTTCGAAGTATTCTTCGCGAAATTTGACACATTTTTCCATACGATGGAACCAATCATTGAAGCAACCATTCCATTCGGAAGTTGGGGTCTCCAAAATGGCCGTTTTGTAGGCGTCCACAGCTTCTTCAGGTGATGAAAATCTCTGTCCACGCAATTTATTCTTTATTTTAGGGAAAGTATAGAAATCATTAGGTCGGGGCTGTACGGCGGATGGTCCAATAATTCTATGTTTTCTTGCTCTAAAAACTCTTTTGTTCTGTGCGCGGTGTGAGAACTCGCATTGTCGTGATGGAGGATGATGCGGCGGTTGCAGTTCTCTTTACGGAGTTCAGAAACGACCTGTGGCAAACAAATGCTAGCATACCATTCTGCATTAACCGTTCTTTGTCCCTCAAGAGGAATAGTCGTAACATGGCCGGTTTTGGAGACAAACGTGGCCACCATTTTTTTTGCAACACTCCGTGAACGAACAATTTTTGTTGGCTTTAACTCATTTTCGAACACCCAAACTCGTGACTGGTTTTTTGTTTCGGGTTCGTACGCGTATATCCAGGATTCGTCACCTGATACGATGTTGTATACAGCATTTGAGGATCCTGCGTGGAATCTTTCGAGAGTTCTGACGCACCAAGTAACGCGAGCCGCTTTTTGCTCTTCACAGAGCGAATGCGGTATCCATCGGGAAAACAACTTTTTTACACCTAATTTTTCATGCAAGATAATTTGTATTTGACTCATGCCAATGTCTAAAGTTGCCTGAATTTCGCGGTATGTCACATGTCGATCTTCCTCAATCAGCTTACGCACAGCATCAGCGTTTTCTTGGGTGACTGCAGTTTTTGGACGACCTTGACGGGGATCATCACTGAGCTTGACACGTCCACGTTGAAATTCAGCAAACCAGCGATAAATTGTGGTTTTGGATGGGGCTTTATCACCAAATGCAGAAATCATCCGGTCAACACACTGTTTTTGTGTTAAACCACTTCGAAAGTCATAATAAATCATCGCTCTTGAATTTTCTCGAGTCAATTCCATTTTCTCAACGACTAAACAAGTTTGACAAAACCTTGTGACAAGACCGAGAATATTTTTTTAAATAAATAAATGGTATTCGATTGTTAAAACCAAGGAGTTTTCAATTAAAAAGATTTTAATATGACAGAAACAGTGGAAATATTCCATTCCCGATACTTTTAGTGTAGCCCTCGTATTCACTGAATATCTACGAACCGCGCTTTGATGCGTAATTTTACTGCCGTAGTAGCGGTAATGCACTAGACTGGGAATCGTGATTTCGTGGGCTCAAATCCAAGGCCCGTGCTAATGAGCTCGCTGGAGTTTATGTACGAATTTTGGTAAGTATTACAGGACGCCTCTTCAGCAGTAGGTCATCATCATAATCAACAGCCGGAAGACGTCCGCTGCTGGACGAAGGCCTCCCCCTAATAGGGAGGGGTTGCCATAATCCCCACGCTTGGCAGGCGGCTTGGGGATCGCAGTGTGTTACCACCGTTAACTAAGAGGACGCTGCTGCCCGTCCACCAGCGGTTCTGGATGCAGTTTTAGGACATACCCAGGTCCTTACTCAGGTCCAGGTACCTCAGCAGTAGGTACGTCAGCCTAATCGCGACCTCACCAAAGCAAAGTCAAGCCACGCCTCATTCCGTTATAGCTGTTATTCCTGGTTCTGTTCGTATTCCACCACCAACTTCCTACTTTCGAGGCGGTCCCATAATAGCTTGAAGTCGTTTTTTTTTTTAAGTTACTAAACTTTAAACTTTTTAAGTAACTTAAGTTTAATCAGCTATATTTATGGGCCACATTTTAATAGGACAATTTAAAAAAAACAGTCATCTAGCCTATTTGACTTAATCTCATCTATTCCACATCTCAAGTGTCCTTAGTGAAGTTTATTTTTATTATCTGCATTGTCGATTTTTCACATCCATTTGACTCATATGCTTTCAAGTCACTTCGCTCCAAAGTGGATCAACGTATAAAGGAAGATGAACTCAAACACATGCAGTCTCCTCTTTCAACCGAATTCAATCAATCTTCAAACGAAAGTAATATTTTGTTTTCTATCCAATTTCGCTTTGAAATATTGTCTTTTTGCTCGAATCGAGATGAGGTGTTATAATATGTACTTACTTGGAAACATTTTTCGGGTTTACTGGTGTAATTCTATAGAGATATGGTAAGCGTGCTCCATCCTAGACCACATCGTTGCTTAACAGGCATTAAGGCAGGATGTGCAACGCAACCATATTTCATTAAAAAAAATAGGACTTTTATACTGGAGTCAACATATAAATCACAAAAAAATTGCTCTAATTAAAATATAGCGGTATAATAATACGTATTTTTTTTAAACCACAGACTTCTATTTCTACTACCTGGATGTCATCTTAATTTTACCCCAATCGGGTTAAATATTTTGATTTAAAAACCAAACTACAGCACTGAATTTGATAAAATGTATACCTCTGAGGTATAACCTACCAAACAAAAAAAGAATTATCGAAATTGGCGGAGCAGCGGCGCGTAATGGGAAGTTTTCTGACAGCTGTCAAAGCGTAGTTCTACAGCCAAGGGATAGACGGCGCTGGCGAGATATGGCTCACTTTTTTTCGCATTTTTCTTGTAAAAAGCAGTTCACTCACCTTCACTGCTTCACTTCACAGTTCGCGTTTGTTGGTGAAGTGCCTTTCCAAGTTTTCTTGAATGGTTTTGTTGAAATTCTCATGAATTGTTATTATTACGTTACGTTATTTTTATTATTTTTTGTAATTTTTATTGAGAGTAATTAATTAATTAATTGGCATGGCGCACTTTCTATTTTGCGTGGAATAACGAAAGCTTAAGAAATACTATGGGCGAGAACTTTGATAGACAAACAATAACCACAAAACCGCATGTCAGATCTGTTAAAAATGAAAAAAGGTTACCAACTTTTCTTTTGACCTTGTGAAGTAAAGTATTACTTCATTCGTTCAAAATCTTTAGAACCACAGACAAGATAGTGAAACTGTTCAGGGTCATGTCTCTTCATCGCCATCGAACGGATTTTTATGAACAATTTTTTTTTATTCGTCGTCAGCCATGAATCGTCCACTGCTGGACGAAGGCCTCCCTCTTAATAGAGGGGTGTTGCCATAATTCCAACGCTTGGCAGGCAGCTTGGGGATCGCAGAATGATCACCACCGTTAACCAAGAGGCCGCTACTGCCCGTCCACCGGTGGGTCTGGTTGCAGTTTAAGGACATACCCAGGTTCTTTTTCAGGTCCCAGGTCCAGGGTTTTTTTATTGGCTGTCAGAAAATCGCCCAATACATACATTAAAAAATAAATACCGTCTAATTGAGAACTTCCTTTTTGCAGTCGGTTGAAAATGTTTGCAAAGAAGCAAGGATAACTTTCGAAGTCACTATCGCAATGAAACCATCTACGAGTATGAAGCTATGTTTATTGAGTTCCTATGAAAGTTTTGCAAGACCTAACATCCAGAAGCCATTATTTTTTATTATTCTTAGATGGAACATGGTTTCTTTGAAACTAGTCACGAACAAGAATCTCTGTAAAATTTGACTATAATATAAAAACATAAATAGTTTATATTCTTATGTATACATTCTCATACTGCTTTTTCTATATCTGGCTTAAATTTTAAAATAACATTTTACAGACATTTAACATACTCAAAATTCAAAATATACGTTATTATTTATTTACTAACTAGTACCAACTACTTAAAACATTTCAGACATTTCTACTTTATACTTCTTTTAAACATCTTAACGTAATTGGTTTATTTCTCAGTATATTAATTAGTTTTACAGGATCGATAGTCGAAATTGTGGCTTAACTCAGTAAGATTTTTATAATAAGCCTACTGCTTTAAAAAAAATATTAAATTTAAAAGAATATGAAACCCTCGACACTTTTGAGTTGTAACTAAGAACACTCTCTATCAAATTACCTTTCATATATTTTTTTATTGATAATCGGGTCATCCCTTATAGGTTTGAGGTAACGATGCCACTGATAGGATACACATTTATATACAAATTATATAGGATAACTAGAAGTCGTTTGCAACTTCATCCGCGTGCGAAGGAAATTCGCCCAAACCCAAATATCTTCCATACCTTTCCGCTGCTGGGCTAAATTACTCGTTATTTTCCTCCCCATATGAATTCACAACTTTAGATCAACCCTAGCAAAAAATATGACTATATTTGTTTCAAAAAGTAAATCCAACTACCAATAACATCACTATACCTTCAATACAAAGAACATTCCATACAAAGTTTCACCCCCTATTTCACCCCTTTAAATCATCCCAGTCATAAAAAAAAATAAACTGCATTTTATTATTTTAGATGTCCAAATACAAATTTTCAAGAATAAAAGTTCATAATCATAATCATAATCATAATCATTTTATTGGTAACAGTTAGTTACAGGTCAATATCATTAACAAAGAAGTTCAAAAAAGTTTTACCCATTTTTACCCCCTTAGGGGTTGAATTTCGAAAAATCTTTACTTAGGACACCCTTAAGGCTGACAAGCATCAAGACAAATACACCCTCCAAATTTCAAGTCTGTACGACCAGCGGTTTAGGCTGTGCGTTGTCTGTCAGTGAATCAGTCAGTCAGTCAGTCAGTCGTTAAGTCAGGACAGAGATTCTTATAGTAATAGATTAATCTTATAAAACTCCTCTGTTTGCGAGGGGGGTTAAAAATAAGTTACAACAAAACAAAAACCTCACTAAAATGACCATCCATTATATTTCACGTTTTAGCGTAGCGTGAAAAAGCCTCCAATGGCGCGTTTTTGATATATTCCCCACATTTGTCAGGGAAGTAGATTTGTATCATAATGTATGCACATGGCCACTGCTACATTTATTTCTTTGGAATGAAAAATGTTATGGAGAATTTTATGACCATAGCGTGCGGCGGGGTCAACTCGCAAAAAAATGAGCCCGCTTTATAGAAGTTTTCGCTGCACCCCTGTTCTTTTATTTCTCGATTATATGGACTACCTTTATGATCATTACTTTTCTTGTATTAACGTTTCCTGCTAGCTTACTTAAACTAACTAGCTTTTAACTTCCTTCGGCCTTAAAACACTAAAAAGGGGCCCCTCCACAGAGGTTTATTAATCTATGTCGTCAACACCTCGTCAGTAACATGACCCATAACCTTCTTATTATTAACGTAGAGTAGCCCTAGATTGCTATTTGTACCTATAAAATGGTAACACTTTAAAAATATATATGGTTTTGGAGTTTTGGCGGGAACGCAAGAAAATCATGTCGCTGTATTATTTTCTAAAACTTGTGTTTTTTCGAGTGTAATGCATAAAAATGGTGGCGTTTTATTCATTAAGTGCTGATTTACGAGCAAGAGTGTGGGCAAGTGATATAATGTAGTGAAACGTGTCTTTTCGTGTTGTTTCCAAAACTCCAAAGAAGCTTGTAGTAAAGTTGCCACGACTTTACTAGGGCATGATTGGACTTGACTGTGACTTACTGTGTGTGACTTGGACTGTGACTACGACTCATTTAACTGCAGAAAGAAGAATCGAAGAAGAAATATGTATTCGGCTGAAGGACTAGTATTCATGGCCAGGAACTATTAAAAACAAGAAATATATGGTTTTGTCATCAGAACTAAAAAGGGTGTGTGTGTACCAAGCATTAGATCAATCTGTCAACAGGACGGGGGTAAACTTTCAATGACTAAATTTGAAAAACAACAAATAGGTCATGCTAAATAAAACCGTTTACTAAAAAAGGAGGTGGTTTTATGTTCGACTGTATTGTGTATGTTCGTCGATTTCTCCGTCAGTAAAATGGTGGACCGACTAAAAAATTTTTTTTTGTTTTCAATGGTATACTCCGGATACAAAGAAAACAAAGAATACATTCCATAATTATTTGAAGTCAGCCTTTTTTTTTAAATTAGTATCATTACTTTTTATATAGAAAGAGTGGTAAACAAAGCTACACACCTGCACATTAGCAATGTTGCCGATGTGATGTTTAGTGATATTACTTTGCCTTAGCCACGACGTTGATTTGATCCTGACTCTACTCGACGGTGGTATTAAAATACAAATCCTGAGAAACCTGGAACCTGGAGAGATCTAAACGGTAATTGCGAGGTATTATTTTGTTCCAAACATTGAATAACTAAGTACATAAAAGGTTCAAGTAATATCGAAGTAATGCCTCCTCCCATTTGTACCGTTAACATAAATGACCTTTCGAAGTTTGCGAGAAAAGCTCAAGTTTCAACAAGCTTTTCTACAACTTCACTTGTATGTTTGTTTGTAAGTAAATCTCCTTGTTCTCTTTAACGGAGTTTTCCGATGTTGCGTGTATTTTTCTGTGCTATTGGTTTTTTATGTAATTGTTTGATTTTGTTTTATCGAGCAAATGTGTTTATTGTTAAATGTTTTTTCTAATATTTATCAAGAGATTCGTGTGTTCCGGTATTTGAGAATAAATCCTCTGCTTAAATTAATGGCCTTACTAAAGTTAAATGACGTTAGTTATTTATTATTGTCGTCATCAGCCATAAGACGTCCACTGCTGGACGAAGGCCTCCCAATAGAGGGGTGTTGCCATAATCTCCACGCTTGGCGCAGGCGGCTTGGGGATCGCAGAATGCTCACTACCGTTAACCAAAAGGACGCTGCTGCCCGTCCTCCGGTGGGTCTGGTTGCAATCCCAGGTCCAGGTTTATTACTGTGCTGTGCACTTAATTTATGTATTTCACTGAAGTTACCGCCTCAGACCTGGGACACAGGAAGACGGGCAGTAGCTTCCTCTCGGTTAGCGGTGGTGAGCATTTTGCGATCCCCAAGCCGCCTGCCAAGCGTGAGGATTACGGCAACCCCTCCCTATTCAGCGGACGTTTTCTGACGATTACAGAAGCTAAATGACGTTTGTTAACCTAAGCCCGGTTGAGAAGAAATTCTGTGAAATAATTGAATTGTGAATTCACGAACGTGGTAGAATGGCCCAGTGGCGCTTTGATGGTAGGCCTATTTTTCACTTGATTAGCAGGTTATCTTTTCCTTTATTATATAGCAAACATAACAAATGAGCCATTTTAGTGCCACCTACTTAGCTAATTAGGTATTAAACCTGTTATATATGTAACATATTACATTAATTAAACGATCAGAAGTCAGCCAAAATTACAAGCATGGTCGTAAAGAATTCTCATTAACTGGATCGTAAAGCAAAAGTTCAAGGGTTTAGTTAGTGTTAAAGCAGTGTTTACATGAGTTTCCTTTAATGTAGATGGGTGGATCATAGAACGAAGACTAATTAATGCATTGTTTGAAAAAGAGAGCTCTATATTTGGTCGAAAAACATATAACTCGAACTGAGCCTTTGTTACGAGTGACCTTGTGACCTGGACCTGAACCTAAATTTATCCTACACTCCTACATCCAAAACCACAATCCAAATTGCATCGAGAACCACCGGTGGACGGGCAGCAGCGTCATCTCGGTTAACGGTGGTCAGCATTCTGCGATCCCCAAGCCACCTGCCAAGCGTAGGGATTATGGTAACCCCCAACCCCCCGCTCTTCTATTAAGTGGGAGGCCTTCTTCTTGCAGCGGACGTCTTAGATGATGATGAAGCTTGTATGAGCTTGTATGACTAGGATGCAATACATGCACCAAAACTCAATTCATCATCGTTAGCCAGATAACATCCACTGTTGGACGAAGGCCTCTCTCTTAATAAGGTGAGACGGCCATAATCCCCACGCTTGACAGGCGGCTTGGGGATCGCAGAATGCTACCACCGTTAACCAAGAGGACGCTGCTGCCTGTCCTCCGGTGTTCCTGGATGCATTTTTAGGACGTACAATTCATAAAGGGTGAATAAAATAGTGCATCAGCAACAGTACACGCTCACACACATACAAACACACAAACATGTTTTTGTATGAAATAAATTATAAATAAAATCTTTGTCTTGAGGGTTTATATTACAGGATTACTGAATGAGACTCTATTATAACATTGTTTGCGCCGCCTGTTTGTTGGTACATAGTTTGTATACCAGCCCTAACAATTCCGTTTCAATGTATCGTGATCAGCCGGCATTAGAGGCGAAACAGGCAGTTGCCACAGTTTTACACGCTAACCGTATTCAATACACCATTGTGGCGAGTTATTTGTCAAGGCGCTGGAGCCAGCGACTGGAAGCAAATTAATTTGATCAAAGTTTTTGAGGTATTTGACAAGGACAGTGGTAATGTCCTAGGTTTATGGAAATTGGTATTGTTTCTGTGGAAATATTATTTTCAAGGTTACTCGGAACATGACTCATGGTACCTACTCCTAACACGATCCTCCTTTTCGCTTTGTTGTACAAAGCCAAAATGGTTCATTAGGTCATTGTACTCATAATTGTAAGCAACTTTAATAAAAGATAAACTTTGAAATGGCGAAAAACAAAGTTAGTCCATAGAAAAATAATTCTGATTTTCAATTGTGAAAATAAAAAAGCTTTGGTAAGATTTTTCGAAAAATTCAATAAAATCTAAATTTAGCAAAAATACAACTAAAATTTCATTGTTAAATTATTTCGATTATATAATATAATTTAATTTAGCGCTCGTGGCGTAGCTTGTCTAGGTGATTCTAAACGATCACTGATGTTAAGCAACGGACGGTCCGGTCAGTCTTCGGATGGGTGACCGTGAGTGGCATTTATTTCTGAGCGCTACCGTGGATCGGATGACACCGTTAAATTGTTGGTCCCGGTTGTTTGTTCGAGTTTCTATAACAACAACCGTCAGCCATGTCTGAGGCCTTCGGGTGGTTCATTAACTCTGAGACCAGAGCTGGCCACTCAGCCTGCACGAACTTACTTTTTTTATTTAATTATAAATCATCGTAATACAAAAAAAGTTGCCATTTAATTTAAAAAACTGCGCCTTTCAAGCGCCAAGCAAGTGTGCAAGCATTACTGTGTTCCGGTTTGAAGGGCCAATGTTACCAGATAACACACAGTTAACACATCTCGTAACACATTTAACATCTAATATCTCAGGGTGACGAGCGCAGTTCAGTGAGGCGCAGGATTGTGTTCGCAAGTTTACAATTCTAGCACTGCTACTGTTAGTGGCAGGCGTGACGCTTACCACCAGGCGAACGTCTGGCTCGTCTCGTCACTTTATACTATAAAAAATAAATTTTTAAAAAAACTCTCTATAACACAAAAATTCAAGTACGGTGCCATTAAGACCAAAAATTCGCCCGCTAAAAAAACAACCCTTCAATTTTCCACTTCTTTCCAGTTTTATCCGGTTCTAATTGCCGAAAGGACTATTACGCGGAATTGGTGTCGGATATTGAGCACTTTTATTCCAAAGGCTTTTAATAATAGAGCTAGGCGGAAAATATTAGGTTAGACGCTTAACTTTTCCATTTCTGTCGATTACTATTTTTGGATATCATAAGCTGTTAGCAAGTTAAGGGGCATCTTGACTTTACAAGTTACGCATGATGTAATAAGATAAAAACCAACCAACCGTTCTCGTTTTTATTGTCTACGCCTCGGCGGGGCAAAAACAAAGGCGACAAACAAACCCTTACATAAATAAAAATATTTTTAAAAAAAAACTAGTTTTAATTTCTACTGTTTACTACTACTAGTTTTTTTGATTTAAAACCAAACTACTGAACCAAATTCGATAAAAATGTATATCACCTCTAAAGCCTACCTCACTTCTATCACCTACCAAATAAAAAAAACATCAAAATCAAATTCATAATAATTGGCAGAGTAATCGCGTTACATACATACAAAAAATAAAACACAGTGAGAACCTCCTTTTAGGGTGCGTCCACTGCATTCGGATTTTGCATCAGCGTTATCGACATCCGAATGGCGCGTTTGCGTATGACGTTATCGGCAGAAATACCGGTATCTGGCACGGATTTGCCGATCCAGCCCAAGCAGTCCCATAGAAATCAATTATCATCAGCCCGGAGATGTCCACTGCTGAACGAAGGCCTCCCCTTTAGACCGCCACACTGCAGAACACAGCAGGTTGGCAGGACGGCAGGTTTTCGTACAGTGTATAGAAATCAATAGAAAGCAACAAATACAAATCCGTCCGCTCCGTCCACTCCGATCCCGACGCAGTGGACACGCAGCTGAGTGGTCGCACATTGATTTGGCATGGCACCCGACAGGCGCCGGACCGAACGAAACACACTGCGCAGAATTAACTGGTGCGAGCGAGACGGGCGTCTCGAGAAAATTCTTACGGTGTGCGGGACCTAGTCCAAAATGTATGCACGGAGCGCCTTCGGGCGAAACTGGACGGGTTTTTGTTACGGTTTTTCTCGTCATATGCGCCCGGCCTTAGTGGGCGCTTGTTTAAGCTGCTGAGAAACAACTAAAATGAAGGTAGTTCACTATTAGAGTTCTCTTATTATTATAAGCCGGCTCTGAACACCTTTAAAGACGGTCGTATTCTTAAGTACTCTAAGTACTTACCTTAGGTCTACCGGGCCACTTACTTTGTATTTACCGGAATAATTAAACTTCGCTAAAACAGTTTTCTTAGTAACAGTACTAAGAGTCTACGTTGAAAAAGTTTTTTTTAACTTATTTTTTATAATTTTGGCAATTCTTGTGGTTTCATCATCGTCATCGTCATCAGTCCGGAGACGTCCACTGCTGCACGAAGGCCTCCCGCTAGACCGCCACACTGTACGACAACCTGCCATTTGCATCCACCGGTTGCCCGCGACTTTTACAATGTCGTCGGTCCACCTAGTGGGAGGCCTTCCTACGCTGCGTTTTCCGGTTCGCGGTCGCCACTCAAGATCCTTTCTTCCCCAACAGTTATCAGTTATTCGAGCGATGTGGCCTGCCCGTTGCCACTTCAACTTGCAAACCCTGCGAGGTATGTCGGTAACTTTGGTTCTTTGGCGAATATCCTCGTTCTGGATTTTATCGCGCAAAGTAACTCCGAGCATATTAGCTCTCTCCATTGCTCGTAGCGTGACTCTGAGTTTTTACAAAAGGCCAGCAGCTAAAGACCACGTTTCAGTTCCATATGTCATCACTGGCAACACACACTGGTTAAAGACCCTTGTCTTCAGATACTGCACAAAAAGCAAAATAATTCAGAAAATCTGAAATTTACGCGTTTTGTATTCAAATTTGAACAAATATGAACACTCTTAGAATCTGAGCCTACACACTCATGAATACATTCAGAATACTAGACAGGGAGTAAACTAGTTACCTACTAGATCATACAGTGGTTCGTGCGAGAAATCCAAAAATAGAAACCAAAAAAGACCGGCGAAGGCGGCTTCTGATTGCGCCCTCTGCGCTATTCCGACGGCAAACAAAAGACTATAATGATCGACAAGAAATAATACGCATCGAGCTAATAAAGGCTAACCGTCTTATGCATAAAACGCTAAACCTAAACCTATTTTAGTTAAAAAGTTTTTGTGTTCTTTTTTCAAATTTCATTCGTAATTCGAAAGAAATTGACAAAACACTTTTTAACTAAAACAGGTTTAAAAGAGTTTTTATGCATAAGACGGTTAGACTATAAGATTAATTAGGGTCGAAAGACAGTTGTAGTCATACACATCTGTCTTTTGCAACACAGTGATGGTGTAGTTTGTTCCTTTTTTTTGTAAATTTTGGCTTCGGCGCCATATGGGTTGTTCGATCCCTTAAGGTCTATTGAACAGTTCTACGTTAGAACTGGTTGGACTTTTCGCCAGCTTGTGTTTGTTTTGTGTTTTTAGTGTGCTGGGGTCAGCACACTAAAAACACAAAACCAAGCCAAATTCTGGACCGCTTCAAACAAAGGGTGAATAGAGTCTTTAAAGATTGGCATCACACTAACTGTAAGTGTCCATAGGCGGTAACCATTAACAATGAGGAGGCTAGTCGCTTGTTTGCCACATATTTTTCCATACGCTGATTGGTACGTATGTATATATATTTATACTAGATATATATAAATAATGATAATATTATGTATTGTTTATTTATTTATATGTGCGTCACCGACCTATTCTAAAATTGTTTCGTCTGTCCATCCAAAGGTTGCCTGGAAGAAATCGCTTACGGTGATAAGGCCGCCCTTGTACTGCCGATGTATGTACCATTATTCGTTTTAAAGATATTTTACTGTTGGTGTACAATAAAGATGTATTGTATTGTATTGTATATTTATATTTTAAAAATTGTTGAGTAGAATCAATGTGCATTTTGTTTCGGCAAGCGTTGTAATCGTATAGGTACCGTCTGCAAACAAAGGCAGTTTCATATTCGACACTATTTCCCGTGGGAGGGATGAGAAGCAAAAGTATCTGTAAATATTAGTTTACGGGAACCTACATCGTTATGTTTGCTGTATAAGAAAAGTATACGTTCTAGCCTAAACCGTTTATGCGAAGATTTTGGTGGGTAAGTTTAAGATAACAGTAAAAAGCAAAAAAATTACAAAATTCCATTGACGAGTATAAGATATTATATTATTGTATACTTTTGTAACTATATGCTTCAATAATATATATTATATCTAGGTATCCGCACGCGCTATCCTCAGGCAGTAATTAGAACTTTGATAAACTATAAATGCTTCTCGTTCGTTTGAAGAGTTATTAATTAGAATAAAAATCGCGGAATATAACCAGTCAGTGATTAAGTAAGCACCCAAGAACCTATTTAGGTAACCTACCTAGAACTTAAAATGAAATATAAAAAAAACTAAGCAAGAAAAAAATTACATGTCTACTCTTTTATTCTTACTCGTAAATGAACGCGTCGAGTATATTTTCCACGCACGGGACCATAAAGAAACCCTATTTGAATAACATAACATAATTTGTACTCGCAAACACACCACGTAATTGTCCCTGATAATGGTTTGTTTTATAGTTTCGTTTTCCTAGAAAAACTCGTGCAGTAGTTTACTTGAACTATTTGCGGAGACTATTCTTTATTTTAGGGTTACGTGCCTTGATTGTAAAAAGAAACCTTTATGAGATTTCGATGCTTAAATGCTATGGTAGTCTAATAGGAGAACGCTCGACTCGAAATCGTAAAGCCGCAGGCTAAAATCACGGGCCCGTTCTAACTAAGAAAGTAAATGGGCTCTTCGGAGTTTATGTATGCATTTTCATAAAACTGGTTAAATGGTGAAGGAAAAACATCATGAGCAAACCTGCAAACGTCCGAAAAATAAATAGGACAATGGTGACAAAATGTAAACCAACTAACCTGCAACTGGCCTAGTGTGTTGAATAGGTCCTTTCGCGCTTCGGGACTTCGTGGGTAGGCCTACGACCAGCAGTGGACTAATAAAAGGTTGAAAACGTCTAACGTCTATACAAAAAAAACATAAATAAACTGTTGTCTATTGTCTACAAAAGGTGTTATTTGAACAATATGAAACGATTGTTCTTTTTTCTCTCTTTTAAATGCCAATAATGATCGCTGTCCCCCTTATCTTCATTAATCTGGCGATGAGGAAGAGATAAAGATGAGGCATTAGACCACACAATTCTATAATTTTTATACAAATTCATACATATTTATTTATAACGCAGTTACGTAAAATAGCCACATTCGTAATCACAACCAACTCTAACCCCTTTTTTTCACCGTCGAGCCAATTTTGACAGTTTAGGAATCTTACGTAATTATTCAATTACTTACTGATACAAAGACCAGAAATTTTAACATAACATTTAACATGACAAACATAATTACGGTCAACAAATCTGTACCGTGCACAGAACTTTTGGGTGCGAGAATAAATTAAAAGATTACCACAACAAATTAAGAAGGATTAAACCGATGTCATTTAAATTAAAATTCATTAACAGTCTTTCAAAAAATTTTACAAATTTTATTTTTGCAAATTTCCATGTTAAATATGGGTTAAACCTTTTTAAACATGCGTTGAAGCTCCGTTAGTCAAATTAGCCCTTTGGTGTAACAAAACACCTGGTAATGTTTGCTTCTACACCCACTTAAGATTAAAATAGGTTATAATTATCCTAACCATAATGGATGCTACACCTTTTAAACCCTTTTACCATATTTTACTCGTACTAGGCTTTCGAGTAATTAAGTTAAAAATATTTAGTAACCAGCAAATTTAGTACACTTTGCGTGTTTAGCCGCGGTTTTTTTTGGGGTTCTGTATATAAAGTTATCTTGTAAGTGTTGGACCTGGGTATGTTCTAAAGCTGCATCCAGAATCACCGAAGGACGCGCAGCGGCGTCCTCTCGGTTCTGCCGAGCGTGGGGATTTTAACACCACCCCAACCAATTAAACATAGAACATTGTTTTCATAGTTTCGTATACGACAACGGATGTTCAGTCTAGACTGACGAATGGACTAGACCGAACATTAACGGCCTTACTATAAAACGCCGTTCAAACTTAGTCACAAGCCTAAACCTCTCTGTCTTGTTCTCGCACGTGACATTTCACGTCAGCGAGAAGTTGTCAGAGCATCTTAAACAGTGACTAAGGTTTGAGCAGCGTTTTATAGTAAGGCCGCCATTGTTTTAATAACTTTTTAATATTTGTAACTATAACAACAACCGTCAAGACATGTCATTGTATTGTATTGCATGTCAAAGGCCTTCAGGCGGCACTTTAACTTTGACACTAGAGCTGGCAACTCAGCCTATACGAACTTACTTGTTCACTACGTAGCAATTTTTTTTTAATTGTTTTTATCCGTGTTCAATGTGATAGATACGAGTAGGTTTGTGGCAAAAGGTAAACAATTTTGTTTTAAGTTTTACTTTTCCGTGTTCTGTGTAACTGCTTTTTTGTTTATACTTTTGCCACGAATAAACTATTGTTTATTGTCTATTGTCTAGATTATAATATTTTTTTTTTTTTTTTTTTTTTATTGACACACAAAAATGGCATACAATATTTAACACAGTGTAATTAAAAGTAGATACTTATTGAGATACATAATAAACACGTATTTATTAAAATTAGTAGGTAACGCCGAAATGATTATGAAGGTAGTGTTAGCACCCGAACAAGAAAATTCTGTATCTCAGGTGCCAACTTCTTCCTGCGGGTGGGTTATGTAACCTATAAGCACCAATACTGGCGCTATAGGTGAGGAGTGAGGTAGGTATTGGTAAAGGATATATTTTAAACTACTTACTAACTATAAAACTTATATCTAAATTAAACAATCAAAAGTAGGTACTTGACGGAGAAGATCAATACCCAATGAATGGAGAAAAATTTCTTTTTGGAACCTAAACTGATTACTACTACAATATTATACGGAATACTAAATATTTAAAAATACTAATTATTTGTAATAGTAGCTACACAATATATAGGTAAAGAATAAAAAGAATGAATAAGTAAATAATGAATGAATAAAAAGACTAGGTCTTAACCCAATCACTGCCATGCAAACAATTTAAAATTATAGCTTTGGTATTAAAAGATTATAATTATTTATCATCGCTGTTTTGATATTGTGTGACTAAAATATTTTTCCAAAGTGTATATATGAAATATATAATAGTGCTACATTTTATTATCTAGATATATATATATATAAATATATATATATATATAATTTAAATATAATATTGCTAATAATTCCTTGATTTTAACTTATTGAAATGTTGTGGGGTTGTTATCGCTAAGATGTGTAGATGTTAGGTTAGGTTACTATTTTTAATATGTCTTCAGTTCCCTTGTAATCAAGAGAAAGAAGCCAGCCCTTGAGTTTGGCCTTACATCGACGAATAGTAAGCGGGAAAAAATTTAGTAACCTGTTTAATTTTTTATGTAAATACGGACCTAGAAAACAGAATTGTGTATGGGTAAATTGTTTACGATATGGTGAAGCGTCGACTCTGATATCTCTGTCACGTCTTTTTCCAGTAATGGTAGGATCGTAGGGAGTAAGGATGTGTTGAGAAACGGTTGAGTTTAGAATGTATAGTTGTCTAACTGTTAGAACTTTACATTGTGCATATAATTCAATTGTTGGAAAACGATAAGGCTTAAAGGTCATTACTTTGAGAATCGACCTTTGTGCACGCTCAAGCAATATTAAATGTGTTTTATAAGCACCGCCCCATGCCGTGATGCAGTAGGATATAATCGATTGGCACAAGGCTTGATAAACGGATAGAAGTAGATTAAAGGATGTAACATGTCTTAACTTTTAAAAACCCATATAAGCTTTCGTATACGACCTGAAAACACCTTGATGTGTGGCAGCCATGACATGCGTTCATCGATAACAATGCCTAAATATTTTATTTCGGAGACTCTTTCTATACAAGAACAATTACAGCTGTATTTTGCAATACAATCGTGAATTTTGAGAGACAGATGAGGGGAAGGGACCCCGGGGCTACGCAAAGAAAATGCGATGTGCTTAGTTTTTGGCACGTTTAGGCTGAGGAGATTGTCATGTAGCCATTTAGAAATTATTTCCAGGCCCTTTTCAGCTAAAGAATACACCTTTGCCCAGGTTTTCTCCCAAAAAACGATAGCTGTGTCATCGGCGTAGGTAAAAATTTTTGCGTTAGGTAGATACATAGAACACAGTTCGTTTATATAGATTAAAAAGAGACTCGGGCCAAGGATACTGCCTTGAGGGACACCATAAGAGATGGATGCTTCAGAACTCATGCAACTTCCAATCTTAACAGACTGAGTTCGGTTTGTGAGATAATCTTGAAAGAGATTAAGACAATTTCCTCTCACTCCTAGGCGCTCCATTTTACTCAGAAGGATAGGGACAGACACTGTGTCAAAGGCCTTTGCGATTAATTCTTTATTGCTCACACCAAAGAAACATACATACAATGTGATTGTTGTTTATACTTTTTGCCATAAATAAACTATTCTATTGTCTATTATTGGCATTGCCGTATAAACGTGCATTCACATCGCAGTTTTATTACCTCTGCATTGCTGACCATAATTTCACATTTAACTGAGTACAGTAAAATCTGCATTAGTCTATTATAGTCTAAACTTTTGATAAAGTTGAAGCCTTATGGAGTTTTCCCACCGTACGCGTTTAGACGACGTACATGTACGCATACTGTTGAGTATTTACGTTCGTATGTTTAACTTTAGGATATAAATTTCTAGTCTTCACCAGACTTTAAAATATATTATGATAATTAAAGTTAGAAGCGTGTACAAGATTGAACAACATAATAATTATTAAAGCCGCGCACATCCATGTTTCAAGCACATTTTTTACTACGATCAATCATTATTCTAAAGCTGAATGAGATAGGGCCACATTTAGCGGAGCAAAAATATGGCAGTTACGCAGATTCGCGCGTGTTAAGATTCGATTTATTTTGGACCTGGGTATTTCCTTAAACTGCAACCAGACCCACCGGAGGACGGGCAGCAGCGTCCTTTTGGTTAACGGTGGTGAGCATTCTGCGATCCCCAAGCCGCCTGCCAAGCGTAGGGATTATGGCAACACCTATTGGGAGGCCTTAGTCCAGCAGTGGACGTCTTATGGCTGACGACGACGACGATGATTCGATTTTAGATTATTTTACCCGTTTTTCAACCGACTTCAAAAAAGGAGGTTCTCAATTCGACTGTAATGTTTTTGTATGTATGTTACGCGATTACTCCGCTAATTATGTACTGATTTTGATGATTCTTTTTTTGTTTGTTTTGGTACTTAAGAGGTGGTCCCATTAAGTTTTTATCGAAATCGGTACAGTAGTTTGGTTTTTAAATCAAAATAACTAGAAAATATGAAGATCCAGGTATTCGAAGTTGAAGTCGGTTGTATTTTTTATTTTAAAAGCGTATTATAATTTATTACAAGCATAATATTTAAAAAAAATCAAACCTATGAGCGTTAGTTCGTGACAAACTATATTATTTACAAGTGAGTAAATTTTCGTGCTAAATTTAAAAAATTTAATGATTTAATCATTGTAATGTGTAAAAATAGAGGTGTTTTGTTAATATTTTTTCGTTCTTATCTATAATTTATAGAAAGATTACAAAAGCGTTAGTTCACTTCTCACATCTTATAGATACAAATATATTTTTTGGGAAAACACAACCTGATAAAATCTGTCAAAAAACTACTATGACTGCACGCGATTTTTTAAATCAGGGCCCTTAATAAGACGTGAAAATTCGTTTTAGTGTTGTAGCAGCTCTACGGACGTAGCACTTAAGTCTGACTGTTGTAGCAATGCAACGCTACGGTTGTAGCACCATAATCCGAGCGATGGTATGTAGCACTGATTACTTAGCTTAAGATCTATTATTATTTACAGGATATTTACCGTCATTATATTGTGAAATGAGCTCCCGATATTTCGGCGCAGATGCAACTGCAAATTCACCATGTTCACGGTGCACATGGTGAATTTAATTTCACAAAATAATCACGGTAAATATCCCGTAAATAATAGAACTTTAGTAAACCGTGATAGTTTAAAACAGTGATTAGCATTATTATCGTTGTTGTAGCTGAGCTACAACAACTGGAATGGGCGGTTTGATACAAGGCCAACTCTGAAAACGCGAAAAAAATATCAGCTGTTCCATACAAATAGTTCATTGACCTTGGACAAAATGAACAGAACAGCTGTTTTTTTTTGGCGATTTCAGGATTAGCCCCATAGTACCGTTGTTTTGGCGGAAATGCAAAACAGCTTGAACTTATACAGAGTTATTAAGTATTGGTAACTTGCGCATAACCTCTTAAAGACGTACTTGGTACATCAAGACAAACAGCTTTTGTTCTGGGACTAATAAAAAAAACGAAAGAAAAACAGCTTCTCCATACATTTTGTCAGGGATCAATAAATTTGTTGTATGGAGCAGCGGTTTTTTTTTTGAGAAAGTCGCAGAAAAAATTTGTTCGTCTTGGTGTACCAAAGATGTCTTTAAAAGATTATGCGTAAATTACCAATAACCCTGGTTAATACACGTGTTCATCAGTCTCCTCGTTCAGCTTCCATCAGGGACATACCCATGGCGTGTCAAATAATAAAACATATTTTTGGGTGTTTCTGCATCAACTCTTCTTTTTTCTAAATAATTCGCTAAATACTATGTGCCGACCTTTATATTATGAGGCGAACTAGCGGGACTGTAATCCATACAGCCCAGGGTGTAAGTACTCACTTATCAAAGATCTCATAATAATTATTATAGAACTAGCCGCTTTATGCGTTTTAAAAACAAGCAAACTCACTTTACGCAGCTTAGTCGGAAGTCTTTAAATTGTTTCAAGTCACGTGATATATTCAGCATTTGCGACTTCCGTAAAGCTTAAGCGCAGTTGCTTGGAGCTTTGCCTCGTCAACTGTAAGGTGTGGGTTTGATTTCCATCCAGTACAAACATTTATGTGACGAACACACATAGATTAATGTGAGCCATCATCATCAGCCCGGAGACGTCCACTGCTGAACGAAGGCCTCCCCCTTAGACCTCCACACTGTACGACAAGCTGCCATTTGCATCCACCGGTTGCATACGACTTTTACAATGTCGTCGGGCCACCTAGTGGTAGGCCTTCCTACGCTGCGTCTTCCGGTTCGCGGTCGCCACTCAAGAACCATTCTTCCCCATCAGTTGTCAGTTCTTCGAGCGATGTGGCCTGCCCATTGCCACTTCAACTTGCAAACCTTGCGAGCTATGTCGGTAACTTTGGTTCTTTGGCGAATATCCTCGTTCCGGATTCTATCGCGCAAAGTAACTCCGAGCATAGCTCTCTCCATTGCCCGTTACATTGCCGTTAAGTGAAAGTGAGTCATGGTAACCCATTAAAGATAAAGGTAAAGATAAAGATCCATTTATTTGCATTACCATGCGTTTGATGCCTTTGTTGCCCGTGGTCCAACCAGTAGGACCACGGGCAATTTCTATTACCCGTGGTTCTACCAGCCCGTCGTTCAACCGCGTGGGTTCTAAATACAAATTAATATACATCGAACAAATCAATATACTCGTACATCATTATCATCATCATCATGATGATCACCAAAGAAAAATATACAAACAAAAACATATTTAAAAACATGCAAAATAATACCTTTTTGTTCAAGTAGACTCGGAGACTTCCCATCTTCAATTAAGCACTAAAAAAACAATTAAACATTAAAACTAATTGATTGATTGATTAGTCCAGACAATCAGAAGTACTACTTGGCCGTGATCCTACCAATAAGACCACCGCGAAACAAAATACCCGTGGTCTTACTAGTAGAACTACACGGTTGGACCACGGGCAACAAAGGGTTTGCTGACATAATATTACCTTAATAAACTTAATTTTCATTGGGACAATTCTCACCAGTTTGGAATCGTCAAGTGAGTTCGATCCTAGTTTTTTTTTTAGAAACTCTTTGGTAAGAGACCCAATGAGTTTCTAAAAAAAACATACTTCTGGCTGGCTGAAAGGGAATATTCGTGAGCAAACCTCAATATACCAGCGCTGGTACGGAGAAGAAGTTCAATGAAGAATGTGAATCCAACCTACACCAGGCCAGCTTAGTGAAATGTCGCCTAATCGCCTTTCGAGGGTATATGCCCAGAAGTGGGATTTTAAAGGCTATAAAATATCAAGCATTTTTTTTTTTACTCGTCCTTTGTTGTGATTAGACAGGGTTAGTTCTAATCAGTTAGCATTCTTTTAAGGCCATATTCTGCTGTACATCAAAACAAACAACTTTTACTACGGGGCCAACATTGAAATCGCGAAAAAAACTGCTGCTTCATACAAATAGTTCATCGACCTTGGGCAAAATGTATGGAACAGCTGTTTTTTGCGAATTCAATGTTGGCCCCATAGAAAAAGTTATTTGTTTTGACAGAATATGCCCAAGGATGCTAACTGATTAGAACTAACCCTGTATTATAGATAACGTTACATCTGCTTATTTATTCTACTATCCCTCTTCAATCGTTCGTAAAGTCATCTCACTTTAATAGATCCTAACTTCAACAATAAAATAATAGAATTCGTAATAATATCTCAAATCCCTAAATCCACTAAATATTGAGTCAGACATTTTGCCCGCGGAGATTCGAGCGAAATTAATATCAAACTAAACCTTTTAAATAGATCGTATATATTTATATCTCTTTCTCGATGTATTAAACAAGAAAAATCTTCAGTCGTATGAAAACTTTATGTGCCATCAACGATTTCTCTCCGTAAATGTATACTCGTAAAAATGGTGCTCACCTGACCGATTACGGGGACTGCGGAGCTTTGCGAACAATATTGAATTTTTTATTGCAATATATGTACATATAGATCAACAGAAAGTAATTACGCCATACGCAATATTTTATATTTTACTTAAATATAATTAATATTATATTATATTATTATAAAACACTGTTTTAAACTATTAGCAAGATTGTTCTATAATTATTTACGGGATAAACGGGATTACGGGGATTTACGGGTTATGTTATCCCGTAAATAATAACAGAAATATATTCTTACATTTATATTTGCAACAGGAATTATATTTCATGAACTTGTCTTCGTATAAAACGTAAGTAACGTTTCTTACGAATACTTATATTTACCACAGGTATTAAATTTTATGAACTTGTCTTCGTATAAAACGAATGTAACTTATCTTACGAAGTCGTCCAGGCGGTCCACATCAAAGGCAAGAAAAAAAAAAACGTAATAATTTTTTTTATAAAAAAAACGTGAAAACTTGATTTATTAACGATTAAAAAAAACCGTCCATTAGTTCTATGTTCGCGAGCTCGTTTCACAACATAATGACGGTCAAATATTCCGTAATCATAGTTACATAGTAATGTAATAATCAGTTGGTCGTGCAAATTAAATTTCGAGGCTCTTTTTGAACCCCCTACCCCTGCCTAATAACGTAAGCTCTGAGTGGTCTAAAGGCGCTATTATTAAATATACTGTTATCTAATTTTGGTATTTATACAACAGTTGGCGATAATTATAGCCCTTGCGTCACGAGATATAAGTTTTCGGCGACAACAAAAGCGTTTCATCGCTAACTCTAGCGGGCCCTTAGCCTTTCTAAAAAGCGCTGTCACATTTTAAAAAAAAAGAGAGCTAAATCCTCCAAGTTTGAATACAACAAACTGATGCGTTAAAGTCACTTCCCTCACTTCCGCTCTGCATTCGCCTTATTTGCTTAGGCACCCTTCGCGCTAAAGAATTTATTATACCACGCCCCTCCGTCCGCAGTAACATTTTCATTTAATGTTTTTGCCCAGTGAAATAAGGCCCTTATACGTGTTAACTCTAATGTCTCATTGACACGAATGGCCCAAAGGAGGTCGGACTTTTTCACTTACGTAGCTTCATAGCTTTTAGGACGCCAAGCACTGTTGTTTGATAATAGTTTCAAGTTAACGGGATTCTTTGTTCGGTGATGCTGTTAAAGTTAATAATGTGTTTACGAAAGTTCTGTTATTTACGGGATGTTTACCGTGATTATTTTGCTCCCGATATTAAAATTCCCGTAAATAATAATTTAACTTAATTAAACAACCGTGATAGTTTAAAACAGTGTTTTATAATGTGATTGGCAAAAAATAATTGAAATTAATACATTATTAATACATACACACTTATTACGAGCTAAACTTTGTTTTACCGTTGATCAATTATTTTATTTTATTTTTCACAAAGTTGAATTTAATTCGTGAAAGAAATGAAACAAATAAATTGTCAACGCGTGAGTTTAATACAACGAATTCTCAACTTTCTTTAACAACTCTTCTTCTTGATTTTATTGTCAGCTTCAGTAGCTTTGAAGTTTTATTTTTCCCTTCCGACTTTTATTCAAGTTTCTTTTCGCTAAGTTGCAAGCTTTTCCATTTAAATCGCACGAAAGCTTAGATCTTCTTTCTCATCACAAAATTAATTTTCGAGATCAAAAGTTACCATCCCAGTTTATCTCGTGAGCGCGGGAACTTGTTTAATGTTCCAAAGTGTAAGTACAGTAGGTATACAGCAAGAGACGTCAACATTTTATATACACGGGCTGCAGGTAGTATTTTTCGGGTGGCAATTGAAACAAGAATGCAATAAAGGAATAACTTGTTCAAGAATTGAATTGTTTATTACATAAAACAAAAAAGAGTTAAATTATAAATTAGAAAAGTACTTAAATTAAATTAAAACGAATTAACAACTAAACAAACCCTAACTAGTAAAAACAAACCCTACATAATAAAAATACAAAACTTAAAATTTAAACTAAAAGCCCCGTAGATGATGGAAAGGTGGCCAGAATGCTGGCGGCATTGCCACGTTGGATGGCAATGCTAAGTTTTTGGCCAAAATATACGCCTGCATTCCGATCACCTGACACCTCAACTAAACGTTTCGCCAGGTCCCTATATAAGACATGTGCGGCCAGCCCCTAAGGTCCTAAAGTATCTACCCCAAACGACACAAACATGTACAATTGGTTAGAAAGTTAGGAATTCGTTGGTCCAAAACAAACCCTGCCCAAGGCCTCTACTTCTCAGAGGCAGTGGGACGAGCCGCTCTGTGAGTTAGTATGTAACATTTTTATAGATTCATCAACTTCTTCCACCGAGCGTGTGACCGCAAGGTCACTCGTTGGGAGTCGGGGCTTTGGTTGCATGCGTTACCGTCTAAAAATGTTGGCAATCTATTGGATAATCAGACCTTTCGTATAGCCGTATCCCTTCGTATAGGTGCCCCATGCCAGGTCCCTCACCGCTGCTCTTGCAGTGATATAGCGGATAGGTTTGGCCACCACGCACTTTCTTGTGTAAGAAGTGCAGGGCGCATTTCAAGAATTAAATTATGCGTGCATCATATTTAATACAAGATAAACATATGAATACGATTAAGAAGATAAAAAGATCATGCACCTGTGATTATTAAATAAACATTAACAGTTTTTAAAATGGTGTTAGTAGACGTTATTCTTCATCTTCTTTTTCATTCTTCGTCATTCTTTGTCATTCTTCGTCATGTTTAAAGTTTTTAAAATGTTGTTACTTAGTTGACATTATTCTTTAAAGATTGTATATATTTAGGATAAATACAAAATTTATAAAACCAGGCTGCGTTTGCAATTCCATAACGTGATATCTAATTCTATGGTTTTTTTCTTCTAAATATATAATTATAATTATATTTTTTTTTATCATAACACCAAAAGTAAACCTACACGTTTAATAATATATTATATTACTAAATATATATTTAATTTATAATCAAAATACACGATGCGGACCGATACCTAACAACACCTGCACGTTTCTCGGTAAGTAGAGGAAGGTAATGAGAAGTTAGCTTGTTATGTTTATCACGCGCCCGCGGCTCTAATAATGAAACTTGCCCTTCTGCCGACCGTGTTTTAAAATTACGACACGGCCTTTAAGACTACCGTATGCTGGTTTTCTGCTCTTCTGCCTAGTAATGTTCAAAATACTCCCCTTCGAAGATTTTCTCCGCCCATTTTTTGCTATTCCACTACCAAATAATAGTAGATTGTTTAGGTACTAATGGAGGAAACAACAATTTTTAAAGCGAGAGTGTAGCTTTGAATCCAGAGCATAGCGAAGGATTTTAAAGTAGAATCCTGAGCGCAGAGAGGGGTTCAAAGTACTCGAGCTTAAAAATAGTGATAATCCCGAGGTCGACACTCTACTTTTGAGTGTACTACTGTACTACTTTTGACGTTTTGTGACTACTATATCACCCTCTATGAGAAAATAAGTAATTGCAACTTATGAATAAGAATAGTACCTACATTTATTTCATTCTCACTGAGTAGAGAGTAGAAGTGAGTGTGAATAAGTATTTACATTCACACTATCAGCATACACTAAGTTAAAATAAAACAAAGTAAAATCCGGAGTGAGTAAACAACTACGAACGAAGCAGAAAAGCATTTCGCGCGTTTTGTTTTTATTTTTAAAATAATTTTTCATCTTTTTTTTTCGCGCGCCTTCGTTTTTCAGACAACCTGTTACTTATTTATACAATGTCCGTAGTTGATCTCTTTGGTGATTGGAACTTTTACTAACAATATCCACATTCCAAATTCAAATCAATATTTTCCTCCCTCCGGGCGGAAAAGAGCTCACTTCTGCCCTGTTTGCGTGGAACAAAATATAGGTATTTTTTAATAGACATGATAAAAAATAATGTTATTATGTCGATTGTTTCAACAATTGGTTTTAGTGCCCAGTTTATACGTGTTTGTTGAGTTTGCTGATTGACAGCAGTAATTATCAGTTACATTTCCTTGTACAATATTTGCAGCAGGCCACAGCTTGACCATACTTGTGCTGTTTTGATTATCATAGACTACTACTTGTTAGCTGCAAAGAAACAATTCGTAATTTCTACTGATGACTCATCCTCGCCCACAAAGGTTTAGGGCTGCTTTCATTAATCACTCATAAGATAAAGTGGTGACGAAAGTGAGCTATGGCTGCGATTAAAATTATGTGCTACGGCAATTTACGTGTTTCTAAATAGAGAACAAGATGAAAGCAAGATAGATAAAGATAGATATTATAATTAACGAGGTGCATACATTTTAGTCGTAGAACTATATAGCTAACGATAAATGTAATTAAGTTCTGTTCGATTGACGAGTAAAAATCAACGAGCATCACTTTGGGTGATTGTTAGCAGGGCTTATAATAGGCGGTTTTCTGAGAGGCAATAAAAAATATAGTACATAAAAATCCGTTAGATGGCGTTGACGAGTCATGGTTCTGAATAGTATCACCACCTCTGATAGGGTTCTGAAGATTTTGAATGAATGAATCAAGATCAAAATGTTAAAAAAGGTAAAAAAAGAAGCTTATTTCATCTGTCTGTTTTGTTCTGTCATGCTTTTTTGTGGTTTTTCTTACAAAGTACCTGCCTATGGGACCTGGGCCTGGGTATGTCCTTAAACTGCAACCAGACCCACCGGAGTACGGGCAGCAGCGTCCTCTTGGTTAACGGTGGTGACCATTCTGCGATCCCCAAGCCGCCTGCCAAGTGTGGGGATTATGGCAACACCCCTCTATAAAGGGGGAGGCCTTCGTCAAGCAGTGGACGTTTCATGGCTGACGACGACGACGACCTACCCATGGTAGTCCCTATGATCTTGTTTTTCCACAACACAAATGAGTAAGTGTGGATTAGTAATTAGTAGTGTGTTTGCTTTTTCATTAAACAAATACGAAAAAAAGAGAATCATGTCTCGCCAGCGCTATCTATCCTTTGGCCGTAGAACTACGTTCGAACAGCTGTCAGAAAACGTGCCATTACAGATTACAGTTACTTGGCCTTAAATGGCTTTAAAGGCTTTACTCGTACTTAGCTACTTTCTAAAACGATGAAAAGGGTACTTAAAGACTTATTGTATCATAGTTCCGGTTCTTCATCATCATCATCATCATCAGCCCGGAGACGTCCACTGCTGAACGAAGGCTTCCCCCTTAGACCGCCACACTGTACGACAACCTGCCATTTGCATCCACCGGTTGCCCGCGACTTTTAGATTGTCGTCGGTCCATCTAGTGGGAGGCCTTCCTACGCTGCGTCTTCCTAACCTTTCTTCCCCATCGGTTGTCAGTTCTTCGAGTGATGTGTCCTGCCCATTGCCACTTCAACTTGCAAACCTTGCGAGCTATGTCGCTAACTTTGGTTCTTTCGCGAATATCCTCGTTCCGGATTCTATCGCGCAAAAAATACTTGGCCTTAAATGGCTTTAAAGGCTTTACTCGTACTTAGCTACTTTCTAAAACGATGAAAAGGGTACTTAAAGACTTATTTTGTCATGGTACCGGTTCTGACCACATAAATATACCTATCTACCCGAAAATAATGACCGACGGAGCTTTCACGAAATGAAAAAAAAATAGTTGAAGGGACATGAAAGCTGTTTCGTCGCATTCACAAAAGATAAAAGGAACTTAATCTTAGCAAAATCTTTTTGAGCCAAAAGAATCAGTGTTGTCGGTCAAAGAGGTATGGCGACAAAGTGTGAAAGCAAAATAGAAGCATTTTTTTTTCTGTCCAAAGGGCCGGGCCCCTAACCGGAAAATTAAGCTCGCTTTTACTTTTGTTCGTTTCATCCCCGTTTTTATCAGAACCTAAGGCGCTATTCATTCGCTGCTATATTTATTTTCAGCACGAAAAAATAATTATAAACGTACTTACGCTGGTTACGCTAAATTAATTCGTCTCGGTTAACTCAAAGACGCACAAAACAAAAAGATTCGTACCATTTTCGTCCCGATAAAGTTCGTCCCACATTAAAAAAACTGCTTTCGTCCCACTTTGTATGCCGTGTTCGGCCAAACATATTTTAATTTAAAAAATGAGTACTCAGCAATGGAGCCACATTATTATTTCGTGCCCATTGCTGTGGAGACTATGGGCAGTTGGGGTGCTGAGGCCAAGAGTTTGGTCACAGAAATCGGGCGCAGAATTCGGGACAGAGGTGGTGACTCCCGCTCCACCTCGTATCTGGTGCAAAGGATAGCCATTGCCATTCAGCGTGGTAATGCTGCCAGTATTTTGGGCACCTTTGCGCCAGAAACAGTGAGGGGGAGAAACAGGGTTATTCGATTAAATGTGACGTTATTTTAAGATTGTTATTATTATTTGATTTTTGACGTGCTTTTTTTTAGTTACTAATAACCCTGTATACATATTCAATCTAATATATATATATAAATATTATATATATGTGTATATATAAATACCACAGTTAAAAATTCTCATTTCGTCTCTATTTCAGCTCCACATTCGGCCTAAGTTTTTATTTGTATAGTTAAATTATGATTATTTCAGTACAGTTGACACGACAAGTTTCTTCACTTGACTTTCTATGTTTTTAATATGATAGAGATAATCTAAACCATCTAGTTGGTTTACAGGCCACTAAAACTGTAATTAAAAGTTTTAGGCAAGAAAGTAAAATAAAAAACGACTCGCTGTGTGCCGCATTTACTATATTTAACCGATATAAAAAAAAAAGGTTCTCAATTCGTTGTATGTTTTTTTAATTATGTTTGTTACCTCAGAACTTCGTTATTAAATAAACTGATTTAGAAAATTATTTAATTTAAGGATTAATACTTTCAGATTAGTCCCACAGACAACACAACACCCTATGGGGATTATGGCAACCCCTCTATAAAGGGGGAGGCCTTCGTCCAGCAGTGGACGTTTTATGGCTGACGACGACGACGACGACGAGTCCCACAGAAATTATATCAAAATCGGTTCAGAAGTCTGGTTTTTAAATCAAAATAACTGGGAAAAGATGTCATCCAAGTAATCGAAATCAATCGGTGTTTTTTTTAAATAGGTACTTGTTTAGCGAATACATTTCGCTGTGCGCAAGAGAACAAGAATTTCGATTATGAGCAAAACCTCTGTAGTCTAAAAGTCTGTAGTGCGGCTGTATTCTATTGCGGAGTCCGCCTGGGGAAGTACCACACCTTTGCCAGTTATTCAACCGCCAAGCAGTAGTGTGCAAGCATTACTGTGTTCCGGTTTGAAGGGCAATGTTACCAGAGAAATTATTGGGTATGATGAGATTTAACATCTAATATGTCAGGGTGACGAGCGCAGTGCAGTGCGGCGCAGGATTGTATTCGCAAGTTCACAATTCTAGCACTGATACTGGTATGGGCAGGCGTGACACTTAACATCAAGCGAACGTCTTGCTAGTCTCGTCACTTCATAGTATTAAAAAAACCGGTAATTCGGTCGTCTATTGTTCGTAGAACTATTGTATGTTGCGATGCGATAGCGTTGTTATTTACAGTAGCTATTTAGCTAGGTAGCTAGCCTATCGGTATTTTATCGGTTTTTACATTTCGGAGAGTGTGCTTCGGATTTGCATGATCTTATTCCCCCCTGCCCATTCTTCTATCGAACGGCCAGGACCTCGAAAAAGCGACACCGTTTTATGGTTGATGTACCAAAAACTCGTACGAAACGGTTTGATTCCACTTTCTTTATTCGAACTAAACAGTAGAATGCGCTGCCCGAGTGGGTGTTTCCAGATAATTATAATCTGGGAGTCTTCAAGTCGCGAGTGAATCGGTTTCTTCTAGGCAGCGTGCTTCATCGTAGACTGCATCTTCGTTTAACATCAGACGAGATGGCAGTCAAACGTAAGCCTATAAATACATATATATAAAAAAAAAAATAACAATTAATATTTTTCGCATGTTTTAGTATTTAGTAATTTTCTCATATTATTATGTTAAACGTACTAGTTATTCATCGGCATAAATAGTAATATATTATCTTTGGTTAAATTAAGTATTTCCAAGAAACCATACGAGTATAATAATGATTAAGTATAGTCTAATTTTGCAAACAATTTTATTTATTTAGGTCCTATAACAACGACCTTTCAAAACAAAGAGGCACGTAGATAAAAAGGTCTGATAATAAGGTAGTCAAATACTGGAAATGTATATTGTGCCTACTTATATTAATAAGAATGAAATAAAACGTGAAAAATTCTGTAGTAAAATCTCAGTAAAACTATAATTATTTACTTTGGTTCACTCACTGATCCCTCCAAGGGCCTTTGACCAATAGTGGACGTCTTCTGGCTTTTGATGCCTGATCGAAGATATTTGCATTAAAAAAAAGGGTTGAGGCTTTTTAGTGCCATTAAACTCTAACATTAGGGCTATCCAATCAGCGTATACGATCTTAGGGCCTTACTTTAAAACGCAATTTAAGTTAACAAACGTCATCAAGAGCCATAAAACGTCAACTGTTGGACGAAGGCCTCCCCTTAATAAAGGGAGCCATAATCCCCACGCTTGGCAGGCGGCTTGGGGTTCACACAATGCTCACCACCGTTAACCGAGAGGACGCTGCTGCTCGTCCTCCGGTGGTTCAGGGTGCAGTTTTAGGACATATCCAGGTCAAAGTAACAAACGTCATATAACTTAAATTATAACAAACGTACAAACGTCATATTATAACAATTATAAAAGCACAGTGTGCCCTATATAAAAAAAAATCACGCACCGTTTTTATGTAAGGTCCCATATTCGAATACGACGATTCCAAAATTGTCAAATCTGTGTTAGTAGTCCCACTCAGTCGGATTTGAAATGGCCCCCAAGAGCTTTAACCCTCACTCGAGTCACCACCCCGTTACATTTTACAGGTAATGGCAATCGTTACATTCACTTATTCAGCAGTTTGAAACAGAAATGAGAGTTTATGTGGATTATTAACAGATTAATACAGATGCATTATTTTGCATAAACACTCTTTCAAGAATAGGCTAGATGACTGGTTTTTTTTTATTGTCTTATTAAAATGTGGCTCTTATATATAGCTGATTAAAGAAAAGAAAATGAAAATCTGAGCAAAAATAAGCAACTTATATAAGCATTTGAATATCATGCTAGACAGAGAGGCGAAACAGCAAATCGTGACGTGACTTTTCTCTACGACATATAAATTCTATCCTGACAAGTAAGGCGTGACGTCATATTTTGTTTTGTGGGAAAGGGACAGAGTTGTCTCTAACAAAAACTTTAAACGATCATATATCAGAACATTATTAACAGATATACATTATTTTTTCAATAAACATACTATATTTACTTAAACTCTTCATCAAAGCTATTGGTTTCAATGATATAAACATCAGTCATCTACCTTATTGCACATAAAGGGCATTAAGTACTTAAAAATGCCGTAAAGAGAGTATTGCGCTCTAAATACGATTTAAATTTAATTACATTTGTGACTTGAGGATGATAAATAAGGGATGACTTCTTGAAAGATAAAAATAGGTAATTCAATCATTCTTACTGCGTAGTAGGCAAGCTAATATCTAAAGAGAGATAGTATTTCTAAGTGAAAACAGTCAAAAAAACGTCCGAGTGCCGTCGTACATACCTATACGTGCATTATATAGTTCACAATTGTTCGAGTTTAGACGTTATGTGTTACTTGTATAGTGTTCAATGTATGCTTGAGCGCTTGTGTCTAATCACAAGGTACACAATAGCAGGCCTGTGTCACTCCGCGTGTAGGTATTAAAAACATACCTACGGGCGGCGGCCATTGCGCAAGGGCCAATCTAGTAGGCTCGGCTCGGCGGCTCTTTCAATACGTATAACCATGTATAACTTATTATGAACCGTAGTATACTGAATTAAGGCCCATATTCCTTCAAAAAGAAATTGGTAGGTATGTAAATGAACACGTGCTCGACTGGACCGCGAGCTAAATTAAATCATATTGTTTATCAGATTGAGTCATATTTCTTTGAAAACCATTGCGAAGTAAAGCTTCTGTTACTAGTTATTATTCTGTGACAATAGTGAGTAAAAATAACTTAAAAAAGTTAAATTAGTAAAAGATTTTTTAAACCTTGTCAAAATAAAATGCCCAAGAAATATTTTGTAATGCAAATGCCTACTCGTACATAAACCTTTGTGGGTAGTGAAATGTTTCTGTTTCAACTTTTTTGTCACTTCACTTCATCCAAACAAAATACTTTAATATTTGTAAAAGTACAAAGTTCTGGGCTCTTTGCGAGGGATCTAGTCCTAAATCTTCTTATTCACGTAAGGAGCTTACCGGCAAGTCTTTGACAATCGAAAGGCGACATTCGGGCGCTCGCAGCCGGCTTGACTAGGGATGAGACCTTTCTGGGCAAGCACCGGGTCTAGTGAACGTCTTTACATTTATGTTTTTTAAAGCTTAAACAGGAAGAAAAATTATGACCTGAATGAATTATGAATTATGGCCAGTGCGACTTCTCTCGTCAGGCCTTGGAACCTGCAACGGTTTCGGCTTGGGTAAATATTTGTGTTACAAAAATTTACAGATGGCGCCACCAACGCTTAGTTGGTAGCTTATAACAGGTTCGGAAATTTGGCTTCTCAGGCAGAGACTTCTGTAGCTTAATTGGCAAAGCAGTTGGGACGGAAACCCATAGCGACTGCTCGTATGCAGGTTCGAGTCCTGCCGGAGGTCATAATTTTTCTTCCTGTTTAAGCTTTAAAAAACATAGAAATACCATAAGTGTGGAATCACTTCATACAAAAATATTCAAAATAGTCTTTACATTTGTAGCTAAATGAGAAAATTATGTGGTTATTTGGAGACTACATATATGTAGTATGTATATTTACAAGTTTAGTGATGGGAAACAAACGTTGTGATTATTATTTTTTGTCGCTCGAAGAACTGAGAACCGATGGGGAAGAAAGGTTCGAGTGGTGACCGCGAACCGGAATACGCAACGTAGATATGCGAGGGTAGGTTAGGTGGACCGTCGATATTGTGAAATCGGACATCCCGCACCTAGCTTAATATGGCCAAATTACCCTTCGAGGGTTGGCTCTTTGTCTTATAATGGGAAGTAAAAGCTGTTCATTATATTATTGTAGCTGTTTTAACACGAGTTTATGCCAAAACTCGTCAAGAAATGCTAGTCGATCTTATAAAGCAAGCACTACTAGTACTATTACTATACTTAGTACTATTACATACTACAGCTACTGGTAAAACAGAACAGTAAAAAAATACTACAACTATCTTGGAAAATAACCTAAAAGATTTTCTTCTCCGACCCTGTAGGAATATTGAAATAGAAGTCTCACTCCATGAACTAAAGTTACAACTTTCCATCCCTATTCGCGCATGGTACGAGTAAATTTAAATTTTAACGGAAAATACTGGATTCTAAGCGGACAGAATTAATTCGAACGAATGTTAATCGGGACACCTTCCGATTTTAAGGTTTCGCGACAGTTGGCTTGTTCTGAATCTTGAATGAGGCTTTGTTTCGCCTGCGAAATTAGCGAGAGAGAGTTTTAACTCGTTGGTTGTCCGCTGGATCATTTTATGAATTTAGAATCAGGTAGTCAGAAATTGACCGTTGCTTTTTTTTATTTTTTTTTGTTGTATTATTTTCAAATGACGAGACCAGCTGGACGTTTGCCTGGTGGTAAGCGTTACGCACGGCCATAACAGTAGCAGTGCGAGAATTGTGTACTTGCGAACAGAATCCTGCGCTGCACCGCACTGCGCTCGTCACCCTGAGATATTAGATGAATCTCTTCATACTGTAGCGTTGCTACACATCACGCTCAAATACAAATAACACACAGCACTTGCGATTTAGTTTCCTTATAATACAAAGCATAATTAACAAGTTTATATATTTAAATACTTATTTCCAAAAATATAAACAGCTGTTAAGTGCTTACATTTTGATTTGACATTACTTCTGTCACCTTGTCGACACAGACAGTGACACACGTGACACTGACATACATAAATCACGTCCGTTAGCACTGTAATTAAATCGACAGATTTTTAGCTATGGTTCTCATTAAGGTTTTTTATCTGTGTTTTTTTATGTCAGGATTTTAGTAAAACGAAACGTATTTAATAATGTTTATATTTTCTTGTAAACAATTCGTGTTTGTTGACATAAATAATCAGTGTGATTTAGTGTAGACAGGTTTATTCATTTTTACAAACGTAATTATAAAATTTCAACGTAAGTAAACATTTAGTGAGTTTGGTGACTTTTTTTGTCATCGGCGTGAGTTGATTCGTGACAAATAAATAGTAGAATTTTAGGACAGGGGTTGGGGTAAAATGGCCACGACTTGAAATTCGTTGAAGCAAGATGAACGGACGACGAATTTTAACTTCTTTTTCGGAAGACGTTGGCGCAGGACGTTGGGACGGCGCTTTTCTGAACGCTATCTCCACATTTTATAAAACCCGTAAAAAGGTGAGCAATCATTAGATTTACCACTTCACCGGCATCTTTTTATCTTCTGAAGCGTATGTTAGGCGCATGTTCCAAAGATGACCAGCAACTTTATCTGACGCTGTGATTTGTTTTTCACAGCGGGTTTTACCCTCTGGGTTAAAACTGCAATCCACACCAACCTGAAGACGGCGATTGGCTTCTCCACGATTGGCTTCTCCACGAATGCAAAGCGACTTGTCGCTTTCGCCACGCACGCCATAAATGTATGGTAACTTTTTTTACATTATAACTGCGACCGTAGCTTCTTAATACCGGCGTAGTATCATTCTCGCCAATATCAGAAATTTCTTGCTTTCTTTTAGGCCTTCCGAATTCTGAAGACTGAGTGAAAATTTCTAGAACTTTCTTCGAGTCTTATTTGTAAAAGCATCGAACGATGCTAGATTAGAATATAGTTTTGTTATTATTGTAGGACAGATTGTCTAGCTAGCAATCTGCTCCTTTCTTTATATGTAATTCGCAAAATTGGTTTAACGTCAATAGATTAATATGGTAAGGTCACTCGCTACGGTGACACAATATGTGAAACTCTAACTGGAGTCCGCTATTACCTTAGGCTTACTTTTAGTGTTATTTTATATAATATATGAGTACTCGCAGAGTACTAAAACTATAGCAGTATTTAGGATTTAAGAAAATTAATTTGTTTTGCATCCTGCAAATTAATTCTGTTGGAATGTTGAAATAGTTTTTAGGATGTAATTTTCTCCAAATACATCATTAATATTATAGAACCTACTTTTAGTGTTTCTTTTCGCCCTCCTGAAGCAACTCCCATCATACAATCACAACGGTACGGTCCTTGAACCAAAAATCCATACTTTGCTGATTGAAACTTATCCGAGTAAACTTTATTTATTCTTTTATGTAAAATATATGTAACAGGTGTTAGGTATACCTTCAAAGGTAGGTTTAGGGTCGCAGCGACGCGGACTACACGTCGGAACCGTCAGGGGCGATTCGCACCACATGGGGAGATTCGCACCACAATTGGTGATTCGCACCAAGCTTCACCCTTGACCGCCTTTTTCTTGAGAATCAACTAAAAATATTATTTTTTGATTTCCACCACGTTACGATACCCAGTAATTTCTCTGGTAACATTGCCCTTCAAACCGGAACACAGTAATGCTTGCATACTACTGCTTGGCGGTTGAATAACTGGCAAAGGTGTTGTACTTCTCCGGGCGGACTCGGCAGTAGAGTCCTACCACTACAAATAAGCTTAACATCAGGAAGATGTGGTCAACAGCAGTTTTAATCTTTAATTTTTTATAAATTTAGCACGAAAATTTACTCACTTGTAAATAATAGTTTGTTACGAACAGCGCTCTTAGTTTTGAAAAAATAATTATATTATGCTTTTAATAAGTTAAAAATGGGTATTAAACCTCAAAAATCTAATCTTGACACGCACGAATCTGCGTAACTAGCATATTTTTGTTCCGCTAAATGTAGCCCTATCTCATTCAGCTATAGAATACTGAATTGATCGCAGTAAAAAATGTGCTTGAAACATGGATGTGCGCGGCGTTAACTAGGTCGCGTGAACTCCATAGAAAATCCGGACATATTATATTTGTAGCACTAGGTCACTTGCTTACGGGAAATGTCCTAAGCCTTTTATCAACGACAATGCATTATAGCGAAGGTTTCATGTGTTCGGATGTGCTCAGGAGCTGTTACTTTTGCTGAGCTGATGCCATCATTCACAACCTTCCTAGTATGGGACCTTATAGATTGGTAAGTTGGTTCATTTCTTTGCAGTTGACATACTTGTTTGAAGCGTTTCGTAATATCAATCGTCATCCGCACCACAAATGTTTTGAACAATATAGACCTTCATGCCAAGAGTAAATAAGGCACCTTACCAGAAGCAAGCTCTTGAAGTGGAGAGTCTCTACTGCAGAGTCCACCTGGGGAAGTACCACACACTAACCCGCATCTGGGCTGCCCCAATACTGCCCAATCGCCTTACGAGGGCTATATCTAGCAGTGAACTGGTAATACGGAGTATTGTAACGTTTTATGGCTGAGGTCTTCCATCGCTTATGCAAATTAAAAGCAAAACGGAGTTTCCAATAGAGTTATAGAGAGTACTATTATTAATCATTTCGTCAAAAACTTCCATTGTCCCCATGCGGTTGGCACAACAGAATGGGCGCAGCTATGCAAAATATAATAACGCTGTCAACGTTTCTCTTTGTGATAGACCACAATAGCTCTACATGGCTGGAATCTGAAAACTGACGGTTTGTAATACATATTGTATTTCCTATTCGAGCAATACATATTCAGTGGTGTTATCGGTATTTTTTTGTTGCTGTGACTTGAATAATTAGGGAACAATAATAGGTTACTAGGAATGGTGGCTGTGAAACTGAAAGTGAATACCGCGCTGACATCAGCTCGGTGGTTAGATAATACTGGGTGTTAGTTTGAACACCGTTATACTTCTAGGATATCATTGTACTCATCATTATGAACAACTTTTAATACGGGGCCAACCCTGAAATCAGAAAAAAAACAGCTGTTCTGTTTTGTCCAAGATCGATGAACCTTTTTGTATGGAACAGCTGTTTTTTTTTCGTGATTTTAGGGTTGGCCCCATAGTAAAAGTTGTTCATAATGATGAGTACAATGATATCCTAGAAGGATAACGGTGTTCAAACTAACACCCTGTATTGTTAATCTGGTATTCTTATAAATATTTAAATTGGAGCTGATGTAAGTATGAGTGAAGTGGAAGTGAAGCTGAAGTGTCTGAAGACAAGGGTCTACGACCAGTGTGTGTTGCCAGTGATGACATATGGAACTGAAACGTGGTCTTTAACTGCTGGCCTTTTGGAGAAACTCAGAGTCACGCAACGGGCGAAATGGAGAGAGCTATGTCTAAGCTGAGAGTTCTTATGCCGCTGAAGTAAATGTCAACCTGCGCGCGCATTACTGATTTGGGCGCCATTTTTCGCAAATGTTTGTTGACGTTTTCGCTGTGTGGTTGATTATTATCAAAAAAAAATGTTTTTCCTCGCAATTGTGACGAAAACAGTCGTATGAAACTCTTGTGCTATGTTTCAATACACTCTTCTTTATCGCGCTCGCCTACGGCTCGCGCGCATAATACCGCCTCTAGTGTAATGACCAACATAGCACACTTGTATCATAATGTACTATTCTATTATTCATTGTAAATAATGATCAACACGGCCAACAAAACCTCCCGTCGCATCGCACATACAAAAAGCTTTGACGAAAATCTCTTCCGAATGAATGCCTTAGTTAATCCAACCAAAGCCCCGCAAAAAAATAATTAAGAAAGCTATTACTGAGACACTCAAAAATGCAATTTATCCTCATCAAAATAATGTCGTCGCCATTAATCACCTTATACTCCATTAGTGCTGGAATCACTTTACGAACGTTTTAATTTTATAGTTCTTTGAGAGATTTCAACTTCTCAGTGGATAAGTGCTTTTGTGTTACGGAATAGGTTTTTTGTTGGAGCTCAAAACAGCCAGCTTCTGTATTCAAATCTGTGACGGCCAGTATTTTTAACCGACTTCGAAAAAGAGGTTCTCAATTCGACTGTATGTTTTTTGTTTGGTAGGTAATATTTCAGAGATGGTCCCATATACATTTTATCGAAATCAGTGCATTAGTTTGGTTTTTAAATCAAAGTTACCAGAAGATATCATCCAGGTCTTCGAAGTTGAAGTCAGATGTTTTTTTTTTAAAAGCGTATTTTATCTTATTTTTTAAGATATGGAGTGACCTAGATATGCAAGAAGTTTGCTTGGTTGGCATCACGCCTGCCCATAACAGTAGCATTGCTAGAATAGGCGTGTGGCCTAATGTTTAATTTAGGACAAATAACATGCTTAGTGATGAATTTAACTAAATACATTACGCATACTGAAAAAATAAATTGTATTGGCTGATAAATCTCTGAGATATGAGCGTTTAAAGTTTTAGGTGGGGATAGAGAGGGGATGCTCTATCCCTTTCTCGCAAAGCACGTGTTAGTATAGCATTTGTATGCCGCGCCTGAGGTTTGACGTCATAGCTCAGTATAGCGCGCTCTCTGTCTAGTTTGAAATTAAAATACTTAGAACTTATTAATTTGTGAATTATTTTAAATTTTGTTTTCTTTGATAGGCTCTATTGGTGATCAGCTTTTTTATGAGGTAATAAAAAAATTGTAGTCATCATGCCTATTGTGAACTTGCGAACAAAATCCTGTGCCACACGGCCTTTGTTCGGATTTTGTACGATTGTTCTTAATTCTGGCACTGCTACCTGATGAACGCCTCACTCGTCGCGTCACTCCATTGCTAAAAAAATGTACTTAGAAGAAAATATTCGAATGGAATTAGTTACAGTAATACCACGTAATACACAAGGTAACTCAAATGGTAAGAACAGTACAAATTGGATATAACTGGAAAAAACTTCTGAAGCCAAACGGATTCATTAGCTGTCGTGTGGAGATAGAAAAAAACTCAGTTGGAACTGAAACGAGAGCCGTAAGCCGACTGAACTCAGCGACTGAATGTTCGTTAGGTTTAATGAACGCAGATTTACATAACCGTACCAAAGCCTCTCAGTTGAACCTTAAGCGCTTTAAGCTTATACTGCGCAGCTCAAAGTTTTTGCTAGACGTCTTTGAAACTGATGTTCCACAAACAGAAAAACAATAAGTGCAAATAAAATTTACACCTCGCTTAAAAAACTCAGAAAAAGGTTTTGATAGATTATTTTGTGGCCGCAATATTTCATTGAACAAGAAACCTAAGAAGCTTACGTTTTGTTGTCATCTCACTCTCTCTCTCTCTCTCTACTCTATCGCTCTTACATTTCATGTTCTCTTAAGTTATAAAGAACTGACTATGTTTTTTGCATTATACATTACTCACCTAGGGAGCAAAAGTAAAGAATGTCTCAGATCTCATGTTCGCCGAGAGTGACAAACATGAGATCTCAGGCGTCTTTACTTGCTAACCGTGGTGTGCATACGATTTTACGAGCCGCTGCAGGGAGGAAGTGGGTCCTTTCGTTCCGCGTAGCGGGGCTAAAATAGCTACTTTAGCCAGTCAAGAAGAACAAAATAATGCTAATTGCTCCATTAATATCGCCAGCCCAAAAAAAATACCAAAAGAACAACATGTTTTACACACTTAGTCAGGTTTATATCGTAAGAGATGCGCTAAATAATAAACAAAAACATTAATTGCTTTTACCATACTGTACTCATTATTGGTGTTAAGAATAGGTAAGCAAGTAGGTACATCATTAAAACAACAAGAGAGATTCACGGTCTTATGCATAAAACACTAATAAGAATTTCAAACCTATTTTTGTTTTGATGTCTTCTTTTTTCAAACTCATTTCGTAATTCGAAAGAAATTTGACAAAACACTTCTACGAAAAGGTTGAGCATCGCTGACTCAAAGGAATAACTGTGAGTATAAAATATCTCGTTTACGGATTCCCGAGGCGAACGATGAATGATTGATGGACAACGTTTCAAATCTACTTATGAAATTAAATGTTAGGGAGCCGGGTAGCTTAGGGCGCTTCCATATGTCAGTCAAGCAGAACGGGTGTGAGGATGAAACACATTTAACAATAATAAGTAATATTACATATTGCCTATTTTGTTGTGTAGGTAACAATTTAATAGTGTTGAGTTTTTTTATTCATATGGAACTGAATCGTGGTAGTTAACTGCTGGCCTTTTGGAGAATTTCAGAGTCACACAACGGGCAATGAAGAGACCTATGCTCGGAGTTACTTAATTTGCGCGATAAAATCCGGAACGATGATATTTGCCAAAGAATCAAAGTGACCAACAGCTCGCTGGGCTTGCAAGTTGAAGTGGCAATGGGCAGGTCACATCGCTTGCCACAACCCGGGGTACCCGCCTTGTCGGGGCGGGGGGGTTAGTAGCCGTGGGAAGTGTCCCCACGGTGAAGCTAAGAGGTACCCGAGGTGGGGCCGCGAAAGCGGCCACAGTGGTGGGGGCTAGGCACCCAGCGGCCGAAGTGGCAGGCGCGGGCCACTCACCTGACCCGCCGCATGGAGGCCAGGGCGTTGGACGTAGGGCCGTCCGGCGCCCATCTCGCTGGCATGGCCTCCGAGCTGGATGCACGATGTATCTGGGTGTTCCGACACATCGTCATCGGTGCGAGGGGAGCTCCGGCTCGCCGTGGTGGGCCCGAAAGGGCAGCGCCGTCGAGGTCACGGATTAATGCGAGAGCGTACCCGTGACCTCGACAATAGGCGCAGTGTGGGAACACCGTTGGGTTTTTAGTCGGTAGGGGTGCCATCGAGTCTCACTCTGGCATCGAGTCCGACATAACCCTCCTGCGCCCTGGCAGGAGGGTATGCGTAAGTGCATTACCCAACGTTAAAAAATAAATAAAAAAAAGGCACATTGCTCGAAGAACTGATAACGGATGGGGAAGAAAGGTTCTCTTGTGGTGACCGCGAACCGGAAGACGCAGCGTAAGAAAGCTTCCCACTAGGTGGACCGACGACATTATTAAAGTTGCGGGCAACTGGTGGATACAAATGGCAGGTTGTCGTACAGTGTGGCGATCTAAGGAGGATGCCTTAATCGTGATCTTTGATCGTTCAACAGTGGATGTTGATGCGTTTTTTTACGCTGACAAATGTGGGTTTGTTCACTAACCCGACTGTTGGTAAGCGACAATACGATGGAAGATGAGCCATGCAGACTTAGAAGATTATTCACTCTGACCTTGATAATAATCTAGATTATATTTCACAGGAAATAGGGAAGCAGGCAGCTTGTTCCATTCCTTAGTTGTACTTTATTATCTCTGGTATGGTATGACCTGTGGGTATGACATCAGATTGCAGATTCCGCCTGGTAGAGTACCGCTTTACCAGGCATTCAACCGCCAAGCAGTATGCAATGCCACTAGATAAATTACTGGGCATGAAGAGATTTGACATCTAATATCTCAGGGTGACGAGCGCAGTGCAGTGCGGCGCAGGATTGTGTTCGCAAGTTCACAATTCTGGCACTGCTATTGTTATGAGCAAGCGTGATGCTTACCTTACCACCAGGTGAAGCCTCGCTCGTCTCGTCCATTGAAATAATAAAAAAGACATAATAGTGCAGCAGCTGTACGAGAAGAAACGTAGAATCAAAATGTTTTCGTAACCAATTTATAACAGTAGGTATTATATGACACGTTGCCAATTTTCGAAAAATAATAATAGGTAAGTATACAGGTTGTTAGTTTGTACACCGTTATCCGTCTAGGATATAATTGTACTCATCATTATGAACAACTTTTACTATGAGGCCAACCCTGAAATCACGAAAAAAAAAATAGCTGTTCCATACAAAAAAGGTTCATCGATCTTGGACAAACTGTATGGAACAGCTGTTTTTATTTCGTGATTTCAGGGTTGGCCCTATAGTAAAAGTGGTTCATAATGATAAGTACAATGATAACCTAGAAGGATAACGGTGTTCAAACTAACACCCGGTATATGTTTATTATTATACATGTATACCTAATAATATGTGCGGTAAATGAACGTAAGTTGATTTGATATTGAACAATAAAATTCACAATAATATACCAAACTATAATGTGATATTATTTAATTATTAACTAGATTAACAATGATAGCTAAGCTTTCTATAATATTTATCTCAAAAAGAACAACAGGCGAAAAATGTATTGCTCAACCACAAAAAATACAAAATTGGATTCAATCGAGTCATTCACAGAAATTGGATTTCAACAGATTGATAGCGGTTTGCCTGCACCATCATAGGCTCTCAGATTTCCTTCAAAGCAGTACCTACGACAAAGGTAAAATGGATTCCGTATGCTCGAAAGTCCAAGGAAATCCAACGTCGATTGAAAAATCTTTGTGGGACGTATAAAAGACCCGGCAAAGATGTATGTGACCCTGGAATACCTATACCTCGGCAAACTGCGGCTTTCGGCAATTTTTTTAAGTAATGTGTTGTACTGTGTGTCAATCCAAATGCTTATAAGCCCACTACCAGTCGGCAGCGTAGCCAGCATGCTGGCGGCATTGCCACGCTGGATGGTAATGCTTATGCGTTGGGCCAAATAAACGCCATCATTTTAAACACGCGTTGCGTCAACCAGGCGCTCGGATATATTTTTGAAAAGATGATGAGCTCCCGGTCCCCACGGACCCAATGTCTCAACACCAAACAGCTAAAATATGTAACCTCTGCCGAGGTTAGCATATTTGCGCTGTTTTTTTTTATACGTTCTGGTGACGAGACTAGCAAGAGTTTCACCTGGTGGTAAGCGTCACGCCGCTTGTGCTGCTCCGCCGAATTTGCCACTGCACCAGCCCTACTCTGTGTCTCAGGAAGATGGGACGGTGCCAATATCAACGCAAGTTGCGTCCCATACAAGAGGCCGTCTCAACTTCCAAGGCACAAGTGTCATACCGTCAGGTTTATTGCCATCGTCACGCGCAAGAGCGCTTCGAGCACAGCTGCAACATTGGCGGTGGAAAAAGCCCGGCTACTTACCTGTACTATTACAATTATAATCAGACCATTTTTGTTTATAAATATGCATCTTCACAGGTAAGGTAAGAGACCCAGTAGTCGACAGTTTCTGAACCTAGCTGTCGTTACAGCTTCGTTACGCCTCTGTTTGTTAACTTAGGAAAATGAAATTTCGTGACGTGGTTGCTGATTTATCATTCTTTTCATCTAATTTATTTTTAGAGTGATAGAAAAACAAAAAAGTATTAAAATAATTGAAAAACCGTACAAGAGGCGATTTGTACCAGTACTCGACAGATTTGTACCAGTACTCGACAGATTTGTCCCAGTACTCGACAATTATTAACACTGATTTGAACTTTAGTAATTCAGCTTTAAGGTTCACATTAATTACATTTTCATGTTGTTTTTTTGCAATGTGACCCAATAAACTGAAAATACAGAGAATAAATAGAACGAAAATAACCAAAGTAAAAGCTAAATGTCAGTGACAAAAGTAAAACTATAATTGCAAAATCCAGTACTATCAGAATCAATATCCTGGCTTACTTACTGACTGACTGACAACGCACAGCGTAAGGTACTGGTCAAACAGAATTAAAATTTTAAGGGTTTATTTGCTTGCATGCGTAGAGATGTATTAAGAAAGCCCGGAGACGTCCACTACTGAACGAAGGCCTCCCACTTAGACCGCTACACTATACGACGACGTGCCATTTGGTTCCATCGGTTGCCCACGAATTTCACGATATCGTCGGTCTACCTAGCGGGAGGCCTGCCTACGCTGCGTCTTCCGGTTCGTGGTCATCACTCAAGAAGCTTTCTTCCCCATCGGTTATCAGTTATTTGAGCAATTGGCCTGCACATTGCCACTCCAACTTGCAAACTCTGAGAGCTATGTCAGTGACTTTGGTTCTTTGGGGAATATCCAAACCCTCGTCGTTTGGTCCCTCGTCCCAGATTTTATCGCGCAAAGTAACTCTCTTTCCATTGCACTTTGTGTGACTCTGAGTTTCTGCAAAAGGCCAACAGTCAAATACCAATTTTCAGTCCCTTAAGTCATGACTGGCAATACACTGATTGAAGATTCTTGTCTTCAGGCACTGGGATTTTGGACGAGAAGATATTACGCCCGAACGCTGTGCCCGTCTGAGTTAGATTCGGGCGACGTCTTAGTCGCAGTTGGACCTACCTAACTGAACCATCTGTCCGAGGTAGATAGATAGATAAACCATTGGCACGGGAACAACGTGGACATTGGACATGATTTTCGTCTTGTCCATGTTCATTTTGAGACCCAGCCTATTGGGAAACGTTACTGAGGTCGCTGAGCATTGTATTGAGGTCCTCCAGCGACTCTGCCATGATGACCCTTATCATCGACAAATCGAAGGTGAGTGATGTCTATTAATGTTAGTGCCGAATCCGTTTCAGTCCAACAGCTTGAAAACGTCCAACAACGCGTTCGTGAACAGTTTCGGTGAAATAACGTCTCCTCATCTCTCCCCTTTCTGCAATTGGATTGGTTTTGTGGTCTTGTCCTGCAATCGGATTGACATGGTAGCTTTTTTATACATGATAGCAGTGTTATACACTTCAACATTTCGATATACCTATAGTCGATATGACATCGCTGAAGGGACTGCAATACTGCCCAGATCTTGATTCGGGTATCGACCCACTAACACCCTAGATATGTTAAATATCCTGGACTGGAAAGGAAAAGGCATAATTGTCAACGGCGCGCACTTCTCTCACTTGCAAGAAATGCTGACTAGCTTAGCCGATGACTTTTATGTTATTAAGAGAACGGTGACACACTCTTGTGTTCCGCAACATTTGAGACATAACACATTTTTTAACCACGCTAGCACCCCTGTTTGCGGTTGGAGATAAGAAAAATGCATTTTCATCACAGTTGAAAAAATTTCGTGAATCTACAGAGGGATCATGCGGTGTATAGTACTCCTAGATCTCTCTGAACCACGTGCGGATATCTTATTCTCTGACTAGGGCACTTGTCTATGACAAGTTTTGGGAAACCCGCTGCCCAACTTTTGCGTGCCGTTTAACAAATACTTCCAACCATTGGTAATCAGGGTTGTCGGTTTGTTTTTTTTTCCTATTTTGTTTTTGTAATATACTGACACTGTCCTGTGACTGATCTTTGATGACAGGAAACCCACTGTTTGCCTCTTTTTCTGTCTAAACAGTGAGTGAGCCCTTTGTTCAGGCTATTGAGCCGTGGCACATCATATCCTTTTGCAGCTGAGGAAGCTGAAGTTCCTCTTGATACTGTCTCAATAGCTTTTGCTATTTCTTTCATCCATTTTTTTCAGCCATGATCTCCTCTAAGGATATAAATGATATAGACAGAAAACTATTTATTCTATATAAAAATATAATTGGAGTATATTCAAATCATCAATCGAGATCATTGAGAGCACGAAACTAGTCCAATCACAGAAAGGCGTGAGACATGGAGACGTTATTTCTTCGAAACTGTGCACAAACGCATTGGAAGACGTTTTCAAGCTCTTGGACTGGAATGGATTCAGCATCAACATTAATTGCGAATACATCACTCACCTTCGCTTTGCCGATGATATAGTCATTACAGCAGAGTCGCTGAAAGACCTTAATACTAAGATCAGCTATCTCAGTAAATTTTCTCAACAGGTGGGTCTTAAAATTAACACGGATAAGTAAAAGTCATGTCCAATGTCCATGTTGTGCCCGTACCATTAGTCGTTGGGAACAATTATCTCGAAGTTGTTGTTAGGTAGGTCCAACTTTAATCCGAGGTCGCCCGAAGAATCCAACTGGGATGGGCAGGGTTCGGGAGATTACGTAATATCTTCTCGTCAAAAATCCCGCTATGCCTGAAGACAAGGGTGTATGTGTTGCCAGTGATTACATATGGAACTGAAACGTGATCTTTAACTGCTGGCCTTTCGGAAAAACACAGAGTCACACAACGGGCAATGAAGAGAGCTATGCTCCGAGTAACTTTGCGCAATAAAATTCGGAACGAGGATACTCGCCAAAGAACCAAAGTCAGCAACATAGCTCGCAGGGTTTGCAAGAGGCAATGGACACATCGCTCGAAAAACTAATAACCGATGGGAAAGAAAGGTTCTTGAATAGCGACCACGTACCGGAAGACGCATTTAAGGAAGTCCACTAGGTGGACCGACGATATTGTGAAATTTACGGGCAACCGGTGGATGCAAATGGCAGGTTGTAGTACAGAGTGGCGGTCTATGTAGCTGTTAGACCGCCACACTGTACTATCGTTCAGCAGTGGATATCTCCGGGCTGACGATGATGATGATAACCTTCAAATCGTCAGTGAACCGCAAAGTTCTAGGCAAGCGTGCTCTTTTTCAAACAACATCGTCGCTTGACATCTGCATGTGTGATGGCGGTCAAATGCTAGCCTATTATTTTTATTTTTTATTTTTTTATTATTTTATGTGCTAAGCAAGACGCAGCTGCACGCGCGTCGGGCTCTGTTTTCACTCTTTGAAAAAGGTCACCGGATGTGATCGAAACTATAGTCGGAGTATCCGATTTAATTAAACGTGAGTATTCCCGTATGAATAAAACAAAAATGTAGCCTATTATTAAATTGAAAACAAAAATTGCATGAATAAACACAAGTAGGTATCTTACACAAAAATATAGCGACTAGTGCAATGAGCGATCGATGTCCTTATCGCCAACCACCGATATCTTCCAGACTTTAAAATACATATGGTACCCTCATTATTTTTTATTCACGTGAAAATCTAGGCACGTGAAAGAAAGCTACCGCCTCTGTCACAACCGTAAACCGTATCACGACGCAATAGGGTTTAAAATATACTCTATGTCGACATTACCTGCAATTAGTCAAACATGTCCCAGTACCCGTCAAGTTTAATTTTAATATTGACGAGTATTGGGTCAATGAGGGATATGATGTACCAGTAGATGTCACATGCAAAAAAAGATGCTAGTAATAAAAAGAAAACAATTATATAGGTTTTGATCGTTAGGTAACTAACTTAAGTGTTACACAAAATAATTACATTTACCAAAGCGGCCCACTGAACATCCGAAACTTAGAAACAACTGTGGTGGGCAGTACTACAATTCAGTAACTAAACCTCACAAAAAAACACACATTTCGGAATCGCTAACTTTGAAAGATCTTTTCTCCAGCGCTATTGTATTTAATGGCTTTATGTTTCTATTCTAATTATTTAGCATATTGCCAAAAGTGTGTTGGCATAAAAAGTTTTTATTTAGTTCGCGGTAGAAATAAATAGCAGGCAATTTTTTTAAATCTGTCGAGTACTGGGACACTGTCGGAATTAGGGTCTCTTACCTTACAGATCATAATCAGACCACTTTTGTTAATAAATATGCATCTTCACAGGTCCAGATCATAATCAGACCACTTTTGTTTATAAATATGCATCTTCACAGGTCCAGATCATAATCAGACCACTTTTGTTTATAAATATGCATTTTCACAGGTCCAGATCATAATCAGACCACTTTTGTTTATAAATATGCATCTTCACAGGTCCAGATCATAATCAGACCACTTTTGTTTATAAATATGCATCTTCACAGGTCCAGATCATAATCAGACCACTTTTGTTTATAAATATGCATCTTCACAGGTCCAGATCATAATCAGACCACACATTATTACCCAAATAGTACAAAATATCAAACCTGTACTTGCGCCGTTTGAGGAATCCTGTCACATTCTTCAATTCAAGTTCATTCCCGCACTTATTACAATACGAACACTCTACGACCTCTTATGCATAAAACACTATATTATAACACGAATTTAAAACCTATTTTAGTTGAAAAGTGTTTAGGTTTCTTTTTCAAACTCAATTCGTAATTCGAAAGAAATTGACAAAACACTAGGGAAAATTAAAAAGACCGACTTCTGACTGTACCTATAATATGTACAAACTTAAACTAAAAAGTAGATAATAATATTTTAAATACTTCAAAGCAAAGAGCATTAAAGAACAATCGACGAAATTATGAATACTTATATACCTATACCAATTTATAATCAGGTATTTTTGGAGTCGGTGGTAGTCGGTCTAGTCAGGTAATTTATTTTTAAATTTTTAGTTGCGCCTGCAGATGGGGGCGAGCAACAATCATAACGTCATCTATGTATATATTTTTTGTTATTTTAGATTTTTCAAAAAGTGCTTCATCAATTACGGTAAAATGTATATACCTAGGACCACCTCTAAAGTATGACCTACCAAACAAAAAAATACATCAAAATCGGTAACCGCGTAAAATACATACAAAAAAAATACAACATAAGTACAGTCGAATTGAGAACCTCCTCCTTTTTGAAGTCAGTTAAAAATATATTTGAAATAGTTTTTAGGTTTTATGCATAAGACAGATAAAGGGTTATAAGGTATAAATGCCTCCTAGAGAACTATAAATATAATGTATAATTAATAAACAGTGCTGAGTTAACAGGTCTCTTCTAGATTAGCGTGCTATTGGAAGTAGTTGATTAACACTAATATTCAGTGTGGTTACAAACGTAAACTAAAAAAATTACTTAGACAGTCTCAGTAAACTGTAGAATTATAATGTCTCTTCCAGAATTAAGCGGGCGAGTGCAATATGCCTAGCGGAGATTAGCTTCGCAAACGCAAGTCTCCCAGGGCATAGGGCTTTGATGCCCTAATAACTTTTTCATTCTCTGCTCTGCAAGGATTACGGGATAGTGTGTGCATAATGGAGGGAAACTAGTTAAGAGTAGACAAGTTGGTCACTTCTCCATAGAAACGCGGTAGTATTACTACTCCACTATGTAATTTTGTTGGTCCAAGACTAAGTATTATATCGGTTAATCTCTTCATTATCTAGGATTGTAAATTATTACGAAAGTAAAAAGTTAATAAACATGAAAGTTATGAGCCAGGAAACATCTTGTATTTTAGCTCAATTTTAACGCCACACTGGACGTAAATAAATAACATAAGGAATACGCAAACTCTAAAATAATTTATCAAGCGGCATAATTTAGTCCATAAACATTTCAAATAACTTAAGTTGGAATAAATTAACTCAGAGTTTATTCAACCACATTACTGCAGCCAAAGGTCGACAAACAAATATTTGCGCGCTCATTTATCTTTCTTTCTCCCTTTCCCACAGTTTGTTTGATGAAGAGAGCATGCTTTTTAGCCGCGCCCGCCGATGAGTCGAGCCGTCAACTTGTCGATCCTTAAATAATATATTCTGCATCCGCATAATATATTGTACCGTAGCATACTTACTGTTATTATATCTACTATAGGTCAGTCAGAAAGAATTGGTAGGTATTTTTGTTTTATTCATACGGGAATACTCACGTTTAACCACCACCACCGAAAAAAAAATCAATAATAATAATAATAATTTAATTTTCAATTAAATCGACTATATATACTCCGACTATAGTTTCGATCACATCCGGTGACCTTTTTCAAAGAGTGAAAACAGAGCCCGACGCGCGTGCAGCTGCGTCCTGCTTAGAACTTAGCTTATTATAACTTAATTGTTATTTCGTTTCCATTATAAAGAAACGGTGAGAAAACAAGGCTATGGAGGTTTTAGAATACTTAGATATCAATTTGAGTCTGCCAACTTGAAAAGTTAAGATTACTTCTGAAACTGAGCATGAAATTTCACACGCTTTCTGTAGACTCTTTGAATAAAGACCAAAGACATGACATGTTAAACATAACTTTAACTCATTTCTAGAAGCTAGAAGCCATGTTTATTTAAGCTCAGACATGTAAAAATGTTACTACACATTTTTAAAGCTAAGATTCTGTGCTAAGTTGCTGTGTAAGCGATGTTTACTTTTGTAGTATCTTAAAATGTTTTTTATTGTAAGAATATAATGAAATTGTGTGTTAGAGGTTCAGAGATGCGTGTGTAGTGACAAGCCCAGGGGTGAAATATCTATTGGATGGCGGCCACTCGACCGTGCGGCGTTTAAGCTCCGCTGGCGCGCGACAAAGGCCTGACTCTAGCATAGGTTGTGGGTAAGAAGTGCCATATGCTTGCGACCTGTCGCACAAGACACTACACTTTGGTACCAGTATATCCATGAGACTTAAGAGAGTAATTAGAAAGGTAGCGATTGACGAGATATCAAAGTCGGGTGTAATCTTGTGGTTGCGATGTTTCATAATCGTAGATTTAGGTACACCATAAACACCTTGGTAACGTGTTGGAGATACACGATAGATAGACGTTAGAGAGAATTTAAATAAAAGGGTTTTACGAATGATGAAGGCATCCTAAGAAGGTATGCATGAACAGTTAATCAACTAATGCTGATATGCGTAAGAGAAGAGAGGGTATAGAGACGGCGTCGGCTGATAGAGTTAAGTAGAGAGAGAGGAAACAAGCTGTGCTGATTAAACCTAGTGGGATAAATAAAAAAATACGACGCTTTCTTACCTGGTCAGTGCAAAGCGTCGTATTTTTTTAAAGCGTGTGTTAAAGTGTGAATTAAACGTGAGTATTCCCGTATAAATTAAGCAAAAAAGGTAATAAAATAGATACACTGCAGACGTACTCATACTGTTATTGCAAGGCTTGAGCTTGAGTTGACAAAGAAGAGCTTTCGGTCAAGAAAAGTTGCGAAGAAACCATTTCATGACGAGATTTTGCCCCATATTATTTTTACCGCGGCCTTAATAGCGACGCGTTTTACCACCTAACCGTGGCCTGTTGGTATGCGACGATTTTGTTGAAGATAAAGGGCGCAGATCTAGAAGGTACCAATTCAAATGACTGCATTCTCAATTGAATTATCTCAGTTGTCTGGCTTAGTGATACTAGGCATAACGTACGTACCTTTAAGACATAGAGGCAAACGCAAACCTTTTTAAAATAGATTGATAGATAGACCGAACGAATCCGCTTTCTACGACATGTTTTTTTTTCTTTGTTATTGGCATCGCACTTTGTGCATTCTGCCAGTGTCAAGTTTATGAATTTTAATGTTTTTATAGTAATCATCAAATCAAATATGTCATGAAATCACAGCTAGTCACGCGAATTTAGTCATAGTAGAGTCCAAGTCATACCCTAGTAAAGTCGTGGCAACTTTACGACAACCTTCTTCGGAGTTTTGGAAACAACACGAAAAGACACGTTTCACTTCATTATATCACTTGCCCACACTCGTGCGCAAGCACCAGCACTTAATGAATAAAACGCCACCATTTTTTGCATTAACACTCGAAAAAACACAAGATTTGGAAAATAATACAATGCAGCTACATGATTTTTTCGCGTTCCCACCAAAACTCCTACGACAGGTTTCGTGTCACGATTGCAGCCAGTTTGAAATCCGAATCATGTAAAGTGGCTCCCGTTGGTCGATTACTTGTACATCTTTTGTCGCAGCAAACTTTGGTCGCCAGTGTGCGTCAGGCCTTACAATTGTAATTTTCCACATCGACTCTCCAAGCTTTTTACTTTTGTAGCGTCCTTTGATTTTGATAGTGTCGTTATACGCCGGTAACGGGAATTTCATGCGTCGCCGTGCATGTTACAGATTTCCGCGAGTTTAGACGAGATTTATGGGGAAAATACGTTACATGAAAGTGGGACGTATCTAAATAAATTGGTTGTTATTTCATGTTTCTATGTGAGGTAACGCCAAAAAAATTTCACTATGAAAACTTACGTGGTTTTGACACATTTAATATTATATATATATATATGGAACTATTTGCATCAGCCTTTAACATCCCATAGCTGGGCATAATCTTACGATTGTGCGGTAATTCTGGCCCGGTATGGGACGGTGGGTTCACACTAGCTTTTTAATTTTTGTCCAGACATATTCAAATGTTTTGTTTCACCAAAAAATCAGTGGTATACTTAGTTTGAAATTCAAGTATTAGATACTTACCCAATTTGTGTGCGCAAACTAAACAGCCTTTTATGGAGCAATGTCCCAAAAGAAGTAAACAGATAAAACTGTACTTATTCTTAAACTATCTTCAGAACTGACAAATCACCAGCTATTTAGCATTGAAAAGTAAAACAAGAATTTAAGCTGGAACGATCAGCGTCTTAAAACTTTACGAGTCTAACAACTTTTTCGGGCCTTAAATATAACTTGGGAATACTTGCCACTCTCATTTGGGACTTAGAATTTTAAATCACAGTATTTAAAAAGTTTACTTTGTCAAGTTTCGGCATCGCTTACGAAATTTTACAGAGTTTTAGTTATGCCTCTAATTGGCATAATTTGTAAAGTATTTTGGTAATTTAGCTCGTACTTTTTGATTGGGAAGATTTTAATTTTATCAGCAGAATGAGTAAGTGCACTAAGTAAGTAAGTGCACTAATTGTTCTAAAAGTGAATACAAGCCATTAGATGAATAAGTGATAAGCTGATTCTAATTCAAATACTGAACGGCACTGAATTTACTATTAGATGAGTAAATAGCTCGTCTCTTTACTCAATCGTGTACAAAAAATCTTTACATCAACTTAATTTTTTCAAGGCCAACATGATGAACGAACTTTTCCCAAACCAACTTTTTTCGACTTCCCTTTCATATAGGCGGTAAGTCCGCCCTAATCCTTAAGCCGGTGTTACGGGAAATTTAATACCGATTATAATTTAATACCGGAACTGACCGCTATTCCGAATATTGGAGTGAAATCTGGAAAACCCTGAACGGTCTTTTGTAATCCCCCGTTTACATGAGTTAAATATGTATGGGGATGAAACATGCGTTTTGCCGTTGATTTATTATGTTTTCATTGATTTACTTGGGCTTGGCTTTAAAACAATAACGTTGTTTTTTATACCATCTGTTTTGTTTTCTTATTTGTTTTTTCGCCGAGAAAGGCGAGTAGTTTGCCTAGTAGTAAGCATCACGCCTGCCCATAACAATAGCAGTTCCATTCTAATAAAAAAGAAAGTTTGTATAGTTACAGTTTGAAGTAATAAAACAATAGGTTTTAACTAAAAATTACCAAAACGGTGCTGAAATTTTTATTTGATAATAGGCGTGTGGCCTAATGTTTAATTTATGACAAATAGCAGGTTTAGTGATGAATATAACTAAATACATCACACATACTGAAAAAATAAATTGTATTGGCTGATAAATCTCTGAGATATGACCGTTTAAAGTTTTAGGTGGGGATAGTGAGGGGATGCTCTATCCCTTTCTCGCAAAACACGTGTTAGTATAGCATTTATATGCCGCGCCTGAGGCTTGACGTCATAGCTCAGTATAGCGCGCTCTCTGTCTAGCTTGAAATTAAAATACTAAGAACTTATTTATTTTGGAATTATTTTAAATTTTGTTTTCGTTGATAGGCTCTATTGATCATCAGCATTTTTATGAGGTAATAAAAAAAAAAGTAGTCATCATGTCTATTGAGTACGAAAAGGGAACTGATATTCCTCTATCGTAGCTGACTACGAAACTCAGCTACCAAAACGGCAACAAAATTCTTGTTTCATAATTGATTACGAAACAATGAAAAATAATTCTTCTTTCGTAGCTTTCGAAAATTAATTACCAAAACGAACCAAACCAAAATAACAAAGTTTGTTTGACATTTTCTATAGTATTATGCGAGTCTCTCTACTGGATCATAATGCACCAAACGTTTTGTTCAAGCGTGAACAAAATCCATTAAAACCTGAATCAATTGATGTATTTTTTGATTACAGAACTTTCGATCTAGTTGTGTGCGATGAAGTGTAACACGAGTCTAATTGTGTGAGACAGTCAGTTTCTTCTATGTATGGAGATTGTCAAACAAGTCATTTGTTTCTGTCTCACTTACCTACTTTAACTATTCTCACTTACACATACGCCCTCATCCTCACACACATCTTCTCTCACACATAATTTCGCTCACACACATACACGCAGCCTCGATAAAACTTCGCCATGTACTTACCGACTCTACTCTAGTTTTATCACTCTTCCTCTAAAATCTCTTGACAATATAATATAGATAGATAGCCACGCTTTGTTGTGATTTTAACAACTCTTTTAAACTACGCAGTGGGCTTGCGAATAATATCAAGGAGCAATCGCATTGGACTGACGAAAAACAGCCTCCGTGAAATATTCTTGTAGATTTAAAACTCTTTGTCTATTTAAAAATAAGATATAATATTATGCAAAATATAATTATGTCATGGACTGACCAATACTTCAACCAATTATACTTTAAGTGTCTTGTTAAATATTCACCTTATTTTTAAATAGACAGAAAAGTGTTAAGCCAGTTGCAGACCGAGATCTATGCTATGCCGAAGCTAAAAGCTAAGCCAATACTTTTTTTAAATACAATCAAGTGACGAGACGAGCAAGACATTCGCCTGGTGGTAAGCGTCACGCCTGCCGCTAACAGTAGCAGTGCCAGAATTGTGAACTTGCACACAGAATGTTTACATATTTTGCGGTCTGCACACAAGTATACGAAAAAAAACTCAGCTATACGTAGGACTTCGTAGTCATATAAGGACAAGACACAGCACGCACAACTAATTTTTAAAACTATTATTTAATTGTCAAACTACACAATCGTACTCTGTTTAGTCGTATGAACTGTACACGCTCGTTCGTTTGACCGCCGCATACGCAGAGTTAATTCAGTAGCGTCTCGTTTGGAGACTCATACGCACATAGCCAGTGTCATAGTGTAACGTTTTGAAACAAAACTCTTTGAGTTTTTTTTTAAACAATGGGAGTGCAAGTTGCAGTAACGGCACTGTTTTGCGGCCTTTTGTTTGGTGAGTTTTGATGGTTTTTTGTTACTATTTCTTTACCGCAAAACAAATATCGTAGAGCGTTTTTGTTAAGAAATATAGAGAAAAATATATGAGTTTAATATATATAATTATAATATGAGTTACTACTTACTCAACACATATACAATACATTTATATGATATATGACAATGGTGAAGTATTTTTCAGTTTTCATAAAATTACACAAGGCGTGGGTTACTTTTTCACTAAAATATACACCCATAAATTTGCTAAAAAGTCTGGATTTTGACAAAACGACAGTATTTTAAAAGAGGCTAAACAACACTTAAAATATTTTTTTTTTTTATGTTGATCTGCTATTACTTATTTAGCTCTACGTTACATACTAATTAAAAGTAAAGAAAAAAAATTATTACAAGAAATTATTGTAGTAAAGATAGTAAAACTATGGTTGATGATGATGATGATGAAAACTATGGTTTTGCTTCTTAAAATAGAATGACCCATGCCTCTTAATGCAAATACGCTTCGTTACTATATAAGCTCTCAAAGGGGTGGGTAAGATGCATATTTTTTCTCATCACTTACAAACAACTGCCACTTGTCGTTTAATCATCGCCAATTAAAACCAATTACGGGCTCATAATGCTGTAGGACATGTTTATTATATGACGGTTTAAATGGCAGTAAAATTGTATAGACGCAAATTTGTTTTCTGTTAAGGATTGGAACTAATAATTTTATTCGAATTAAGAGGTTATCTAAGGTTATCTGAATAACAGTTATTACAACATTATCACCACGGTATAAATGAGCTCAAAGAACTACACTGACTTACAGTGCATAGCATAATCTTCGAATCCATTCCAAACATCCAAAGGTTGCCTGGAAGAGATCGCTTTTAGCGATAATGCCGTTAATTGTAACACTAGTTTTTAAGTTCATCTTTCCGTTGTCATCATCATGACTGTTATCATTTCTTATGGTGTGTACAATAAAGAGTTAATCTATCTATCTATCTATCTTTCTATCTATCCATCTATCTATAATAATCAAATTCTGGCTTTTTAATAGTCCACTGTCAAACTTTACCCTCGTAAGGTAATAGGGCCCAATAGACAATGCTATTCCAGTTATTTTGGGAGATTGACATATTGCCATTGAATTTCTTCTCCGGACGTATGTAGGTTTGCTCACGATGTTTTCCTTAACCGGCTAGCCAGTGATATGAAAATATACAAGCTTTAAAGAGCTCCTTGGCACGGGCTTGGATTTGAACCCGCGACCTCACAACTTCAAGTAGAGCGGTCTACCAACTAAGCTATCTAAGCTACCACGGCTATAGAGCATAATTCAGAAGCGTACTTAATGAAAAATCGCAGTTCTCTTATTATTTTTTCTTAAAAACGTGTTCACTCATGGATATCATCTTCCTGGCTGTTCCAAATAAGGTACATTAGAGTATTAAGAGGCGCACGACGGTCCAATTGAGCAAATTAAGCCTAAGACTAAGCGGGCCGTACTGATAATAAGTCGAGCGGTTTGTGAGCGTCGCTGACGGGACGTATTTGACCCAGAGGTCGTGTTGGTGATGGTGTGTTTAGGATATTTGATAGATCTGAGACATTAAGCTAGGGTCTCTGATCTAAGAGGAATGTTTAGTTATTTTCGATAACGCTTTTGAGGTATCAAAATCAATTTTATAAGAATATGGTATAGGTATACCTATAACATACACAAAACAAAATCACGACAACGAAAAAAGATGAAAAAAACGATCATATAAATAATATCTTTTAATCAGTTAGGTATATCAATTTATTAATGGGTACAAAATACCTTGAATTGACGTAATAAAATATACTTATCTCAAAACAACTCTTAATATATTCATTTTGCTATCTCATACAAAATAAGAATTAACTTTTAATTGTATTTCTGTATTTCATTGGCGTGTGTTAACATTGCGATATAAACATGGTAAATGGCTAAATCGGTGGCTTACAGCGTCTTTCATTCTTTCTTCGTTCGTTCATTCTTAATATTATAAAATGTTTACATTAATGAAACAATTTTGTACTTGGTGATTGTCGTTTTTACCGTTGCATTTTGCCGTTCACTAACATCGAGCATTCAAGTAACAAACACAAAAATATAAAATCACAACACAATATTATCTTGACTTTATAAGCGACCCCGACTCACTAGGCGTAGTCAAGTTAAACCCACGTCATAATGAGTAGGTACCTACAGCGGTTCCCCTACGGTTGGTAATTTGTCTAATTTAAAAAAATGAAAGCATAACAAGCTGAATTGTTGAGTAAACTCTGCTGGTATCAACACGCCAGTATTATTTTTATAATAACGAGCTAAATGAAAAAGAAATAGAAGCTTTTGTTGATTCAAATGTTAAGTTGCTATAAGCGGTAACTAAATTAAGCACGTGGCAGGGCTAGACTCGTGCCGACATATTTTGAAATTGATGGCCAGATACATGTCTGACCCACTCTTTCCACTGTGCTATAGTTTTGTTTAATTTTTACTTTGCTGAATATATTAGCATATCTGCATATCATACCTATAATTCTATCGATACCATAGGGCTTTGCCTAAACGTGGGTGACAGAGTTAGTATCATACACCTATATTGTTTGTGGTGAAAGGCCAATGGGTCTTCCATTGTATCCATTACCTCTATATTATATACAGAATCATATTTTTATAGCTGTACCAGAAAGAGTAGAAATTAAATAAGATGGAACTAAAACTTTCAATACAAAATATTATTCAGTGTTGCCAAGTTATACGTCATTTTGAAGAGTATGCATAGAAAGTAACGCCCCTGTTTTTTTCTACTCTTTCTGATACAGCTATACTAATCTTAATTACAGCAATATTGTATTAACCAGACTGTCACAAAAAAATTGTTTGTACCTACTTTGCTATTATATTAGCGGGATTTTTTAATCTCGAATCATCAAAGTGAGCGATTGATTTTGCCACTTATAGCCGATATAATATAATCCGAATTATAACGAGGAATAGGGCCGAGTTGTATAAATGGGTATGTCTTAAAAATGCATCCAGAACCACCGGAGGACGAGCAGCAGCGTCTCTCGGTTAATGGTGGTGAGCATTCTGGGATCCCCAAGGCGCCTGTCAAGCGTGGGGATTATGGCAACCTTTCCTTATTAAGAAGGATGCCTTCGTCCAGCAGTGGACGTCTTCTAGCCGATGTGTGTATAAATGGGTACTTACCCTAACTTGGAACATAATCTCTATCATTTTTTGTCCACCTCCTAGAGAGGTTAAGAAGTAAATGGAAGTTCATTCACAATTATATAGGGCGACAATGAGTTCATGGGCATTATCTTAGGAGATCATTAAACTCATTATAAGAACAGAACAACTATTACTACGACAACAACGCGGAAATAGTGTTTTTTTTTTAAATCTAAGTACATACATACATACATACTCCATACATTTTGTCGCGCGTAATTGTATTTTTTGTATGGTACAGCCAATGATATTATATATATAAGGACGGAGATATGTCATATCGCGCCCTAAAATGGCCCCGTGAAGACGGCCCTAAGGACTCGCCGTCTCGCTGTCTCGCCTGTCTGCGCTCACTAAGTGAGACGCGCGCTATCCCTTTTGCTCTCATAAAAGTGCTATCTTCTTTCGCACTCCGACGCAACTCGTAAACATGACGGCAAGGGGGTCATTTTCAAACATCGTTTTATTACGCAATGGCGCATCTTTCGTAATCTTCGGGTACAGCCGATTTTTTTCGCGTCAGGATTGGTTTCATGGTACAAGTTGTCCATTATGATGAGTTAAATGACCTCATAAGATAATACCCATGAATTCAATGTCACCTGTATTTGTTCGATGGCCTTAGCTTTTTATATTATTTATTGCGTTACGCCTTCTAGGTATATCGTCCATATTATGCGTGCCTTATAGTTCGGATTTGGGATTAACTCCCCTTAGATTACAGCTACTCTAACCCTAGAGCCCCCGTAAAAGTTTACTGCTCTACCACAAAGTAGCGATCGTTTGTTCATGCTTGATGATCTTTATACGGCCATCTTTATGGTTACTAACTTTATTAAACAATCTTACGGAATAGAGTTAGTTTTAAGATAAAATCCATCATTATGTCGCTGTTCCGATAGGTGTGTGTATTTATCTACTCATACGAGGGTTGTCTGTAAGAGTTCTTTTTTAGCAATAAGAGCGCTTTTTGTACCTATCTGTGGTGTATTTCTTTTGTAATATCCTTTCTGTGACGTCTTAAGTGTTAGTTTATTGTAATATTTAAGGGGTAGAGGTGGTAAGTAAATATGTGAAATATCTCGAATCGAAACATTATCAATTAGTTCAGATTAAGGAAGCAAACGTCAAAATCTGACCACTTACACGCTCAAAGACACTCTTTGAATTGGCGACTACTTATATACCTAACAGTATATTCGGCTTTAAAATCTTCCCAGTACTTCTTAAACTTAAAATATATCATTATTCTTTTATTCCTACATTTTGTTTTTCTGCAGTGTGGAAAAGGGAGAGAAAGTTAATTGAAAGTTTGCATTATTATTTTTTTGCAATCTTTTGATGAGACTAGCGAGACATTCGCCTGATGGTAAGCGTTACGCTTGCCCATAACAGTAACAGCGCCAGAATTGTGAGCTTGCGAATACAATCCTACGCCGCACTGTACTGCGCGCTCGTCACCCTGAGATATTAGATGTTAAATCTCATATCATACCCAGTAATTTCTCTGATAACATTGCCCTTTGAGCCGAAACATAGTAATGCTTGCATACTACTGCTTGGCGGTTGAATAACAGTCAAAGGTGTGGTACTTCCCCAGGCGGACTCTGCAGTAGAGTCGTACCACTATAAAATAAGAATGTAAAATATTTAATGAAAGTACTCAAGTGAGTAGTATAAAGCAGTGACGGTGATAATGGAATAGGCGGGCCCAAATCGCTTGGAAATCGATCAAAATTAACAAGACAACACAATCAAGCATACCTAGCTAAAAGTATGCATATTACATTTGCCGGAAAATAGAGATAGCGAATCTAATTACTGCATAACAAAAAGAGAACACATGTACATGTATTAGAAGTTTGTATTGTCGTATATCGTACGGCTCGCATGTCGCAAAGGCAGAGTATGACTGAAGCGAGTGGAGAGCCGTCTCAACATTCAACATATACATAGTCTTCGAAATCCGTGCGCTTATTTCCCGTCCTTTCACCTTATCATTGTCGCTGGTATAAAGTATACTTTATGTACTGTACCTACTTATTTTTAATATGATCAAGTAAGTCCTCACCTTACTTACGCTTTAACGGTAACAATAGTTTGTTCTGAACATCGCAACTCAAATGTTCGTTCTACATACAGACTGTGACAATGGGTTGTTACCATTACACCCCAGTATTAACAAAGTGTCACCTTGTAAAATAAACACGTCCACTATTTAAATAAATATTGTAAGGTCCTTACTCCTTACTCATGTCGTGTCAAGTGGTAACAATGGAAAAGCGAAACACTGCTGGGCATAGATAGACTACCGTCGAAGTGTGTTTGGGCCGTATTTTCATTCCAATAGGTTAGATGACTGGTTTTTTTTTATTATCCTATTAAAATGTGGCCCATAAATATAGCCTAAATAATGAAAAGAAAATGAAAATCTGATCAAAAATAAGCAACTTATAAGCATTTTAATATCATACTAGACAGAGAGGCGAAACAGCAAATCGTGACGTCACTTCTCTGCACGCCATATAAATTCTATTCTGACAAGTAAGGCGTGACATCATTTTTTGTTTTGTGGGAAAGGGACAGAGTTGTCTCTACCAAAAACTTTAAACGCTTATATATCAGAACATTAATAACCGATTAAAATATTTTTTTCAATAAACATACTATATTTACTTAAATTCTTCATCAAAGCTATTGGTTTCAACGATTTAAACATCAGTCATCTACCCTATTTGCACGCTGGCTTTGTGCGATTTGGTGGATAAGCACATAAGCCATTATTTTTTTGCTGTATGTATGCATCACGATATGTTCCTTCGGCGAATAACCAATAATTTGAATTTGTCTAATCCGTACATAAATTCCGCAGGTCTCATTGGCCCGTTCCGGGCCCGTAATGAGATTGTGGAGCGCGTCTTTTATATAATATATAATAAGCTACTAAAGCTGAAATAGCAGTAAATCATTATAAATAAAACTATATAGGGACACATGTCTTATATAGGGACCTGGCGAAAAATTTAGTCGAGGTGTCAGGTGACCGGAATGCTGGCGTATATTTTGGTCAAAAACTTAGCATTGCCATACAACGTGGCAATGCCGCCAGCATTCTGGCCACCTTTCCATCATCTACGGGGCTTTTAGTTAAAATTTTAAGTTTTGTATTTTTATTATGTAGGGGTTGTTTTTACTAGGTAGGGTTTATTTAGTTGTTAGTTAGTTATAATTTAATTTTAGTGTATATTTGTATTTTATTTGCAAATAAACTCCTACAGTGTGATAAAAAAAATACTAAAACAAAAAATATATGATGTTGGTGGACTTTCATACACCGCCATCTAGCCCCAAACTAAGCAAAGCTTGTAATATGGGAACCAGATAACTAATAAGCTTATAATACTTTTTGGTAAATACATAGTTATAATAGGTACATAAATACAACACCGAGACACAGAACAAACATCTATGATCGTTACATAAATATATTTTTCCTGGGTGGCCATCGTACCCATACCTGCAGCTCTCAAGGCAGACACTACCAACTGAAGACAGAAAATCAATTATTGTAATGCTAGTCTACAAATCTACAAGTAAAATATTAGGGGCATCATCATCATCATCACCATCAGCCAGAAGACGTCCACTCCTGGACCAAGGCCTCACCCTTAACTGGGAGGGGTTGCCATAATCCCCACGCTTGGCAGGCGGCTTGGAGATCGCAGAATGCTCACTACCGTTATCTCGGATGACGCTGCTGCCCGTCCTCCGGTGGTTCTGGATGCAGTTTTAAGACATAGTTACCCAGGTCCAGGTATTAGATGCAGAAGCTATAAAAAACTACTAAAAGTACCTAAAATTATTGTTGTGCTATTTAATAATGTCTATACAGGATTACTTCTAATCAGTTAGCATCCTTTTAAAGGCAGCCGTACATCAAAACAAACAACTTTTACTATGGGGCCAACATTGAAATCACAAAAAAAAACAGTTGTTTCATACATTTTGCCCAAGGACGATGAACTTTTTGTATGGAACAGCTGTTTTTTTTTTCGCGATTTGAATGTTGGCGCCTTTGATAAATTATATGTCTAGATAGACTGATGGATCATAAACGCGTCATAAAAAATTGCGGTGAACTGTTAGCCTCTTATGCACGCACACTATAACAACGAGACTGGCGCAACGCGAGTGTAAGACATGGCTGTCACGCACAATAGTATAATAATGTTGGCTTGCCATTTTTCGTTCATAAACAGTACGAGACTCTATCTAGACATATTTATTATTTATTAAAGGTTGACCCCATAGTAAAAGCTGTTTGCTTTGATGTACAGAATATGACCTTGAAAGGATGCTCATTGATTAGAACCAACCGTTATACAGGGTCTTTGCTTTCTTGCCTAGAAGGTTGCGCTTTAAACCCTAGTAGAAAATACTAAACAAAAGCCGGCTCTACTATTCCGTTAATAGGGCAACATGTTGTGAATGCGCCCCGTTAATCATTTAGCATTTTGAATAATCTGGCTTTGGGTGTGGATGAAGTGGCCATGCCTTGTTATTTCTGTGGATAATAGGAAATAAGAATTTTGACATTAGAGATAAAGGTCAAAATCCCAATTCTGAAATGCTTGATTCAAGATTTGAAATGGTAAAATCTTTTTTTTTTTTATATGGTATAGGCTTGCGTTTGACTGCCTTCTCGAAACGAAAATGCAGTCTACGATGCAGCACGCTTGCCTAGAAGAAACCGATTCATTCGCGACTTGAAGACACCCAGATTATAATTATCAATAGACATACACTGATTTAATTATCAAAAAACTGCGTCATCATGAGGCACTTAACTACTGGGCATAAACTACTCTCTTTCCTCTTCCTATATACATTGTGAGTACTTATATATGAAACGTTATTTTGTATACATGTACCTATTTTATCATCACAATCTTTCATTTGGCGAAAGTCGTTTACGGTGTTTAAAACCACGTTTTATAAGTTTAGATTCTACTTATGGAGTTCGGCTAGATGACCAAACGCAACTAACACAACCTAATGTATCTTAAGTATTCTATCAGCTATCTAGTTTCCATATTACAAGCTTTGTTTAGTTTGGGGCTAGATGGCGCTGTGTGAAAAATGTCCACCGATATTTGATTACTTATTTATACATAACCTAATATTAATAACCTATTAACTCAAAAAAGATGAAACTACCAAAATAAGCAAGTAGTTATAATCTCCAAAGTACCTAAAGTACATAACTGTCCACTGCACACTGTCAGGCTCATTTCTGTAAATATTTATAATGTCAACCCTACATGCGTGACACACGACTGTAAGCTGGCCAAGCATTTAGTTAATTAATTGTTTAATATACTCGCACAGGTAAATATTTTGGAAGCACTCTCTGTTCGTAATATGCAACTAACTTATTTACATCTATGGAGAAACTGCCTGTCTAAAGAGGAAAACGTAGCACCTTAAGAAAAGCGACAAACAAACATGTGAAACATGTTAAAATAAAATAATGTAATGTAAAATAAAAACAAAATGTAACAAAAAATGTAAAAATGTAAAATGAATGTAAAATAAAATAATATACTTTTCATCACACTTGCTCGTAAAGTGGATCTTATTGCATCGGTTTTAGGCTCATAATCCAAGCTATTATGCACGCGTGCTTTTTACTTTACATTACGCCACTTGTGCTATAAAAGGTAAAACCCGGTAAAGTCAAGTTTGTACGTGACTGCAATTAGACGTATGTTTATGAAGCACTCTTAATATAGCCGGGTAATACTTACAGTTTTTTTGTAATACCAACAAAGAGTTCTTATGCCGCTGAAGTAAATGACAACCTGCGCGCGCATTGCTGGTTTGGGCGCCATTTTCCGCAAATGTTTGTTGACGTTTTCGCTGTGTGGTTGATTAATATCAAAAAAATAATGTTTTTTCCTCGCAAGTGTGATGAAAACAGTCGTATGGAACTCTTGTGCTATTAGTCATTACGCTCTCGGCTTCCTTATCGCGCTCGCCTGCGGCTCGCGCGCATAATACCGCCTCTAGTGTAATGACCAACATAGCACACTCGTATCATAATGTACTATAATAATAGGTCTTTACCCAATGATGTTATATGTTTCACTATGAAATTGCCGTTCTTCAGTACTGTAAATTCAAATTTCAAATAGAAAAAAAGTTTGTAATGGCTTTGTATTCTGAATTCAAATTAATTTTGTCTTAAAAACATGACATTCTTTTTACAAACTCTGTCTTTTGTTTATTGATTAGCGTTGTATTTTCATTACATTTGAAAAATTTTCGTCATAATGGATACTTTAAAAATTCGTGTAATTATGGAATATGAGTTCCGTTCTGGCACCAACGCGACACATCGGCACGTAACATCAAAAACGTTTACGGAGAGAACTGTACAAACGAACGCACAACCCGTTATTGGTTTTCCCGGTTCCGTTCTAGAAATTTTGACTTGTAAAATGAAGCTCGTGGTCGTCCGGAGACTTTGGTCAACAATGATGAATTAAAGGCGATTGTGGATGCTGACGAAACTCAATCTACAGCTGAGTTAGCAGCAGCTTTTGATGTTAGCATCAAAACAATTTTGATCCTAATGCGACAAATAGGCAAGGTAAAAAATCTTGATAGATGGGTGCCCCACGAACTTAACGATCGCCAACGCAACGTACGCGTCGAGACCTGCCTCGCGCTGCTCAATAGGCAAAGAAATGAAGGAATTTTGAACTGAATTGTTACGTGCGATGAAAAATGGATTCTGTTCGACAATCGAAAGCGCTCAGCAAGTTGGTTAGATCCTGGTTCAGCACCAAAGCAATGCCCTAAACCAAAAATGACCCCTAAAAAGGTGATGGTCACTGTTTGGTGGTCTAGTGCGGGTGTGATTTACCACAGCTTTTTACAAAACGGCATGAGCATTACTGCAGATGTGTACTGTGAAGAACTGGAGACAATGATGGAGAAGCTTGCACATCGGCAACCAGCTTTGGTCAATCGGTCGTCCCCACAGCTCCTTCAACAGCTCCGACAACGCGCGCCCCATACTGCACAACAGACAGTCTCGACAGACAGACAGACAGTCTTGGAAGCTCTCCCTCATTCGCCATACTCACCAGACCTTGCACTTACCGACTATTACTTTTTCCAAAATTTAGACAACTTTTTAGTGGGTAAAAAAATCATTTCCCGAGAGGCAGTACAAAATGCCTTTGAAGAGTTTGTTGCCTCCCCGTCCAGCTGATTTTTACAAGAAGGGCATCAATAAACTGCCAATTCGTTGGCAAAGATGCGTCGATTGCATGGGTTATTACTTTGAATAACAGAAATAAAAAAGTTTAAAAAAATAAGTACTTTCACTTATTCAATACAAAACGGCAATTTCATAGGTAAATACCTAATAATATAAGTGTAAACGGTTTTAAACAGGACTTTTTGTTAACACGAAGAAAAATACCTGGTCCAGACATTTTGTCAAGGGTGAATAAAAATGTTCTACCCCATACTAAAAGATGTTCACAATCAAATGATGAGTAAAATGATCCCCTCTTGGCTTAGTAACACCCTTACAATAGGAAACCATTTATCTTGATGCTTATTAAAAAGGCGAGTGTTGCCATAGGCTAAACCAAAATTATAAAGTAAAAAGTACCATAGACTGACGACCTCTAACGATTTCCATTTCCACACTTGGCCTTTTATTTATATTTCTTTCACTATTTGCAGTTGGCGAAACGGCAATTTCATAGGTAAAGACCTAATATAATATAAAAAATGAAAAGCGACAAACAAACAGACGATCCGCCTGATTATAAGAGGTAGCCATCGTGTACATCTAAATATTATCAGTATTTTTAATAGTTTGACTGTCATCTCGACTGTGAAAATGCAGTCTGCGATGTAGTACCTATCAACGCTTACCTAGAAGAAATAGATTCACTCGTGTCTTGAAGACACCCAGATAGTAACTATCGGAATACACCCACTCGCATGAGTGGGTGTTGCATGTTGCAGTTCGCACAATTAAAGTCATATCATATATAGGGGTCATATTACACTATGCAGTGTGGTATATAGGGTTAGGCCTAATCAGTTAGCATCGTTTTAAGGGCATACTCTGTACATCAAAACAAACAACTTTTACTATGGGGCCAACATTGAAATCGCAAAAAAAATATCAGCTGTTCCATATATGTTGCCCAAGGTCGATGAACTTTTTGTATATTGTTGCAGGTACAGTTGTAGCAAAGACACCAATGATAGAGGTGACTCGCGAGTGGAAACCCAACTTCGGCTGGGAGGTGGTATGCTCCTGGAAACTCTATGCAAACGACTCGCTTCAGTCTGTCAGACTTTACAAAACAGAGCAGCAGTTCTTGGTTTATAGACCTCAGGTAAGATTGGAAACCAATCAATGTGTTCTAGTCTAAAGAGCATTGTTCCCAGTGACACTTTAAGTTTAAAAGAAATTTGACACTTTATGTCCTAGAGCGACGAGTGCAGCTGCAGACTTTCTAGTCAAAGAGCATTGCCGCGCAGGCAAGTGTGTCTTTTACTATATTCGGGAGTGATTTGATCGTCTTGCTACTGAGTTTTATAAATAGTTTGTAGGTAGATGAGACTGTTTATTTTTCAAACAAATAGATTCTGAAAAGCTTATGAAATCTTGGCGTGGCGGGGACTACAATAGATATTGACGAAGACTGATTGATTTGTTTATTTAGGGAGGGGTTGCCATAATCCCCATGCTTGGCAGGCGGCTTGGGTACCGCAGAATGCACACCACCGTTAACTAAGAGAACCTGCTGCCCGTCTTCCGGTGGTTCTGGATGCAGTTTTAGGACATAACCAGGTCCTTTCCAACGCTCCTATTTTTTTGGAATGTATATAGATAGATAGATAGATAGATTAATTCTTAATTTATTCTTATTCTTAATATATTCGTCACATCCTACCTAAGCCATGGACACATATTTTTTTATGCACACCAACAAGTATCTTCGGCTTGTCGCTTCGAAACACTGCCCACTATACCTTACGTAATTTAGAAATGTCTGTAAACTGACATCTGTTAGGATACAATCCTTTTGTTTTTGTATAGTAGGCTAAGCAGTTTAAGCAGTCAGATAATTGTGTCAGTGTATTAATAAAGGCTTAAAATGCCCCAAAATTTAAATAGGTGGGTGTTTTAAAGTTTCGAATGAGTTGGTTATTCTTCTATTCTATCGTAGAACGCATCTTCATTTTACATCAAATTATAGGAACATTTAAATGCAAGGCTGATCCATAAAAAAAGGAATAATGAACCTTAAATTAATTTCATTAAGAAATAAAGTAACCAATTGCACAACATAAATTACCTAAGCGTAACAAAATACCAAGGTCAAAGATCATCAGCTTGTTTTTGATGACCTCATTACAACAATAACGCCCAGTAGGTACCGTAATGACCCTCATAATGCACACCTCTTCATTATTTGGACCTTCCGGCCTAAATGGATCCTAACAATTAAAATTTTGTTTACAAAGGTCGAATAAGCATCCTTTATTTTGTTGAAAATGATTGGAATTAAGTTGAACATGTCGGGCCATATTAAGGGTTCCGTAGTGATGCTATAAAAATAATAACAACAAAATATGATATTGAAAATTCTCACATTGCATTCGGAAAATTTAAAATTGGAAGTTTATGAATTATGAATTGAATAACTTATAAACCATTTCGAGAGTTTAGATGAGCATAAACATGTAGATGTGTCGGAAGATCTCTTGATATGTAAGTAGCTAAGAAAACTCTCGATCAAGTCATCTTTTAAACCAAATAATACGAAAAAAATGTTTTAAAAAAATACAACCGACTTCAACTTTGAATACCTGAATGACATCTTCATATAATCTAGTAATATTTATTTAAAAACGAAACTACTGCACTGATTTCGATAAAATGTATACGAGGGCGGCACTGAAAATTTCGGGAATCAAGGAAGTGACACAACATTACTATTTAAAAATATATTTATTGCTTTTCGAAGTATTCTCCGCGAAATTTGACACATTTTGCCATACGATGGAACCAATCATTGAAGCAACCATTCCATTCGGAAGTTGGGGTCTCCAAAATGGCCGTTTTGTAGGCGTCCACAGCTTCTTCAGGTGATGAAAATCTCTGTCCAAGCAATTTATTCTTTATTTTAGGGAAAGTATAGAAATCATTAGGGCTTAGGTCGGGGCTGTACGGCGGATGGTCTAATAATTCTATGTTTTCTTGCTCTAAAAACTCTTTTGTTCTGTGCGCGGTGTGAGAACTCGCATTATCGTGATGGAGGATGATGCGGCGGTTGCAGTTCTCTTTACGGAGTTCAGAAACGACCTGTGGCAAACAAATGCTAGCATACCATTCTGCATTAACCGTTCTTTGTCCCTCAAGAGGAATAGTCGTAACATGGCCGGTTTTGGAGACAAACGTGGCCACCATTTTTTTTGCAACACTCCGTGAACGAACACTTTTTGTTGGCTTTAACTAATTTTCGAACACCCAAACTCGTGACTGGTTTTTTGTTTCGGGTTCGTACGCATATATCCAGGATTCGTCACCTGATACGATGTTGTATACAGCATTTGAAGATCCTGCGTGGAATCTTTCGAGAGTTCTGACGCACCAAGTAACGCGAGCCGCTTTTTGCTCTTCACAGAGCGAATGCGGTATCCATCGGGAAAACAACTTTTTTACACCTAATTGTTCATGCAAGATTATTTGTATTTGACTCATGCCAATGTCTAAAGTTGCCTGAATTTCGCGGTATGTCACATGTCGATCTTCCTCAATCAGCTTACGCACAGCATCAACGTTTTCTTGGGTGACTGCAGTTTTTGGACGACCTTGACGGGGATCATCACTGAGCTTGACACGTCCACGTTGAAATTCAGCAAACCAGCGATAAATTGTGGTTTTGGATGGGGTTTCATCACCAAATGCAGAAATCATCCGGTCAACACACTGTTTTTGTGTTAAACCACTTCGAAAGTCATAATAAATCATCGCTCTTGAAATTTCTCAAGTCAATTCCATTTTCTCAACGACTAAACAAGTTTGACAAAACCTTGTGACAAGACCGAGAATCTTTTTTTATATAAATAAATGGTATTCGATTTTTAAAACCAAGGAGTTTTCAATTAAAAAGATTTTAATATAACAGAAACAGTGGAAATATTCCATTCCCGATACTTTTAGTGCAGCCCTCGTATGGGACCACCTCTGAAGTATTAACTACCAAACAAAAAATAATCATCAAAATTAATTCATAATTAGCGGAGTAATCGCGTGTAACATACAAACAAAAAAAACATACAGTCGAATTGAGAACCTCCTTTTTTGAAGTCGGCTGAAAACTAAACAAAAATCTGGAATACCCTACATGTGGCAGTGCTCTAACAGGCATGTTCCATTCTACTGCCATTTCTGCGGAGACCTTTTGTGTTCTTTTTCTGTTTCACGTAATTGTTTTTAGATTTTTAATTTTATAATAATGTTGTCAACTTCTTGACATTCAATTTTGTATTTAAAATTTAATTTTTTGAAACATAAATTAAACTATTATTAAAACATTAATCAATCGATATAAGAGACCGTTTAAAGTATCTATAGGTAGCAAACCTATAGATAGTTTAAACGGTCTCTAATTTCGGGTAATGTGCCCAAAATGCTGGCCACGTTGCCCCGCTGGATTGATTTTGTATTTTAGATTTTAATTTATTTTAAATTTGAATTTTTGTATTTTCTGTGTTCTAGATTTGGGTCTCACTAGGTAAACTGAAGGTATATGATTTTTTTTATTTTTTTTATAATGATTAAGGTAGATGACTGATGTTTAAATCGTTGAAACCAATAGCTTTGATGAAGAATTTAAGTAAATATAATATGTTTATTGAAATCATAATTTAAATCGGTTATTTATGTTCTGTTATATAAGCATTTAAAGTTTTTGGTAGAGACAACTCTGTCCCTTTCCCACAAAACAAAAAATTACGTCACGCCTTACTTGTCAGAATAGAATTTATATGGCGTACAGAGAAGTGACGTCACGATTTGCTGTTTCGCCTCTCTGACTAGCATGATATTAAAATGCTTATAAGTTGCTTATTTTTAATCAGATTTTTATTTTCTTTTCATTGTTCAGCTATATTGTGGCACTATCTCATAAGGTTCTTGTATCTTTCTCTATTGTATTTTTTTGGTGTGCACAATAAAGAGTTTCTATCTATCTATCTATATTTAAGAGTAGACAAGTTGGTCACTTCTCCATAGAAACGCGGTAGTATTACTACTCCACTATGTAATTTTGTAGGTCCAAGACTAAGTATTATATCGATTAATCTCTTCATTATCTAGGATTGTAAATTATTACGAAAGTAAAAAGTTAATAAACATGAAAGTTATGAGCCAGGAAATATCTTGTATTTTAGCTCAATTTTAACGCCACATTGGACGTAAATAAATAACATAAGGAATACGTAAACTCTAAAATAATTTATCAAGCGGCATAGTTTAGTCCATAAACATTTCAAATAACTTAAGTTGGAATAAATTAACTGAGAGTTTATTCAACCACATTACTGCAGCCAAAAGTCGACAAAATAAATTTGCGCGCTCATTTATCTTTCTTTCTCCCTTTCCCACAGTTTGTTTGATGAAGAGAGCATGCTTTTTAGCCGCACCCACCGATGAGTTCGAGCCGTCAACTTGTCGATCCTTAAGGGCCACATTTTAATAGGCCAATTAAAAAAACCAGTAATTTAGCCTATTCATTCTATGAGAGAGAGCTACGAATCTACGATGCCACAGATAGCTAGATACACACGATAAACTTATTACATCCCTCTATTTGTGTGGGGGCCAAAATAAAACGAGTAAAGATCTGCAAAAATGTTTGGCCAAATCATGAGATTGTTCTATTGTTTGGTTTAAATCTGGAAAAAATGTGTGGAGAGCGTTTTAAAATTTAATTGAAGGCAAACAAAACACGGTGCTTTATCTTGATTGGACGTTAATGAATAAAATGTAGATAGCTAGCCTGAAAAAAAAAATATTACAACCTGCCACCCACCTAACTACGAAATGAATGCAAATCCAGACAAAACACGTGGTCCAAAGGTATTCGCATACGATCTAGAAAAATAGGCATCTGAAATAATCTGAAAATGAATGCCATTATGTATCATTTCTAATTAATCATTAACTTATATTATACTTATTTATACAGGCTTCTCAACTAACCCTAACCCAAAGAGTAGGTAATTCCTAGGACCGCCCTATTTAATTGAGGCTAAGTAGGTAGCCTTAACCACCGGAGGATGGGCAGCAGCATCCTCTTGGTTAACGGTGGTGAGTATTCTGCGATTCCCAAGCCGCCAAGCATGGGGATTATGGCAACCCCTCCCTATTAAAAGGGGGCCTTAATCCAGTAGTGGACGTCTTCGGCCTTTGATGAGGTAGCCGTATAAGCCCATTGGGAGACCGCTAGACTCGTGGGGTCAAACCCCGGGCCCGTTACCAACGAGCTCGTCAGAGTTTATGTATGGATTTTTATCACTGGCTTTTCGGTGAAGGAAAACATCGATAAAACTAGAAAAGCAAATAATACGGCCGCGACAAAAATTCAATGGCGTACATACTATAAGCATAATTATGCTGGCCATGTATCAGTACACTATTAAAAGGTTATTGTACGTACCTTTATGTAGGTAGGTAAATTAAATACCAGGCTTAATAATGTTATGTTATTACTTATGACATTTATTTTTCATAATTAGGTAAGTATATACTTCTACTTTACTCGGTAATCCCTAATGGCAAATATTCAACTTAATTTCAGAAAGATGGTCCAAAACGCAGCGTCCTTGTCAGATTGCCATCTATAGAATTGCAGGCAGACTGCTTCGAAACAGATGTAAACGGCGTGACCGGCAAATGTATTATGACCTTGGAAATCTTGCAGCCGGTCAGTGAAGACTTGAGCTATAGCTGTGAAGTGTCAGGCGAGAGACCCATGTTTAGGACTGATTCGAAGGCGGTCAATATTGAAGCTTTGGGTAAGTTTTTTAATTGACAGAATAATGCGCCTATTTCAATACAGTAGATACAGTATAAGCCAGAAAACGTCCACTGCTGGTCGGTGGCCTTCCTCTTAACAGAGGGAATGCCTTAATCCCCACGCTTGACAGGTGCCCTGGGGTATATCCAGAATACTCTATCACCTTTATCTAAGCGTCTATTCCGCGAACCGGAAGACGCAGCTTATATAGAACGGCCTCCCACTTGGTGGACCGACGACATTGTAAAAGTCGCGGGCAACAGGTGGAAGCAAATGGCAGGTTGTCGTACAGTGTGGCGGTCTAAGGGGGAGGCCTTTGTTCAGCAGTGGACGGCTCCGGGCTCATAATGCGTCTATTAAATCTTATGAATTACCGACACGCGCAATAAGAGCCTGGGACCCCAGCCGACGTAACGCGACCGAGAAATGCATTGCAACGCGATAAAACAATCATGATTTAGAGGTGTCACAGTACGGGCCCTGTGTGTTCAATATGGTATGAAGTAAATATGATCTAAACTTAAAATCGGAAATAGGTTTAGCATCAAGTCGTACCTCGATAAACTATAGGCCATTACCGACATGGATCTCAAAGAATTAGGTTCTTGAAGGAGCAGTGCTAGCCTCGTTTTCCGAAGAAACCAAAAATAGTGTGCTGTAGCTACAGTAGAAAAGAGGCCACGCTAAGGCAGAGTGTAAGATGAGATGTTACAACTTACTCAAACAGCACATATCACCTTAGCCCAAGAAAATGTTTACTTAACTAAGCTTTTAAAAAACTTAAATTAAGTCTAATGCGTATAGAGCATTACAAACTACAGATGCAGCCTAGTCCAAAACTCTATTTTGAGGTTTTAGGCCGATATAATTATAATAAATACCTACAAGTATAAAATGTATCTTATGGACATTTTATCTTAGGTACATTATCGCATTTTCAGTTCCTCCCACCGACGCAGTGATAGAGATCGTAAATGAAAATGAACAGACTTCGGGACGAGTGAATTTAAACTGCACCTCCGCTGGACTGCCTGCTCCGACCTTGGTGTGGAATATTGGAGATCAAAAGGTATATTAGACCTACCTTATTATACTTTACTGGCACCTAAGCTATAGCTTCAACATAACCTATGAAATTGATTAGAAAAACCAAAACCTATCCTGTTGATAGATTATCCAGTCAGGTTATATTCTTACCAAATTATACCAATCCTACCTACTAAAAATCTAGTAGCATTCCATCTTCATATATAAATGGCTTTTATTTATTTAATGATTAGCTAAAAGCACAATATTTGTATAATGTTGATGCTCCTAAATCACTCAGAGTTGAAATTTAGTGGTTATCTTCTCCTTTAAGTTCTTGAGTGGCGACCGCGAACCGCAAGACTCAGCGCAGGAAGGCCTCCCACAAGGTGGACCGACGACATTGTAAAAGTCGCGGGCAACCGGTGGATGCAAATGGCAGGTTGTCGTACAGTGTGGCGGTCTAAGGGGGAGGCCTTCGTTCAGCAGTGGACGTCTCCGGGCTGATGATAATGATGATCTTCTCCTTTCTTATCCATTTATACAGATGCATTTATAGATTTCGATGAGACCAGTTCTTCAAGCAACCTGACTGTATGTATTTACGGTTACTGTAATATGTACTGTAGATATAAGTTATCCTTTCACCTAGTCACACGGCAGTTAGTCATTGATTTATAGTCTCAAAAAAGTTATATGAAACAAAAACAGTTTCTAACAAACAGTTAGAAAAATTACAACTAAAGAAAAATTTAAATGGATCGGTAGGCAAGGTTTTTATTCGAGAAAAGGACGTCATAGTACGGCCGTACGCCGAGCTGAATCGCCTTGCAGGGCCATTACTGCCAGGCCCCTACATAAGTAGGTAATTATTAAATTAACACAAAACAAAATTATTAAACATTATTACAAGTAAGTAGGTACAGATGTTATGCATAAAGGGAATTTAATAAAGCACCTAATCCCCTTATGAAAATTCTAAACAAAAACTCCAATTCTCCGATTCTTTTATAATCTACAGATTCCTGCAGACTTCTCCGGCAGTTCATGGAACTTCACCACGAAGCTGTACCACGTGTGGGCATCACTGTCTTATACGCCAGATGGCATCGCTGACGCCGTTTGCACTCCGGAGACTGTTAAGGGAGGACAGCTAGTGAGAGGCCATTCTAAACAGCACAATGCAGCGATAGCCGTGAGAGGTCAGAGATTTTGAATCTACGAGCAATATAGTGGCCATGGTAGCCTAATCGTGGGGTCGCGGGTTCAAACCCAGGGATTTATTCCCTTCAGATAAACTTTCCCTGAAGAGACACTTTAAAAAAAGTTGCGCTTCTATTCCTTAGAGATCCATTTTCAGCTAGTACACTAAAATAGAAAAGCTTTTTCAATTCATATTTAGTACATTATTATTATTATTCCCCTAAGATAACACTTTCCAATGCGAACCAAAACGGAGAAAAAATATTCACATGGTCGCTTTTTTTTAAACCGTAAGTAAAATATATCTACATATTTTTAAAGATGAAAAGGAAAATGTAATTAATCTTAATTAAATGAGACTGATGTTTTTTTTTGATTAGATGGTCTAAGCTGCACGATATCGATTTTGACTGACGTATCTAATGAATGCGTAAATCAATCGATTGATCGATTTTACGTTGTGTTTTCTTGCTTCGTTCAGTATACGTCTGTGATTGTTTCATCCGAAACTCTTGAGACATAAATTCCATTTTATTCTATTTTATGCACAACTACCGAAAAGTGAGCCTAAGAGGAAAATCTGGTAGGGTTTTTAAAAAGTGTATCTTACAGGAATAAAACCGTAGTTTTATTAAAAGTGTCTCTGAAAGAAAGAAGAGAGAGAGAGAGAAAAGACGGAAAGTGTATCTGAGGGGAATAAATAAACCCAGGCCCATACCAATGAGCTCTTTGGAGTTATTGTACGAATACTCATACCACAGGCTTTTCTGTGAAAGAAAACATCGAGAGGAAACCAGTATACGTCCCCTCTACACGTCCGGAGAAGAAACTCAATGGCGTATGTGAATTCACCCGCAACTGGGCCAGCGTGGTGAATATGGCACATTCGCCCTTTGAGAGTAGCAGTGCTGTAAATAGGGCGGTGCCAGCTGTGCCCAGGCACAGGGCGCAGAAATGACCAGTCCAGGACAGAGTTTTGGGTCTTGCATGGTTGTTTGTATCATACAAATACTACACAATACCTATACGCAGATTCTTAATTAAACGGACTAAACTGACATTTCGAGTGTTGCTAATTTTTGGCAAAATTGTAATAGTGCTGGGATAAAAATATTAAGTTTATTAACATTGTGTTAGGAAACTTAATCTTTTTAGTAGGTAACTTATGAAGTTATGTTAACAAACCACCAATGAACTACTTCGATATATTTATATTAGTCTTTGTTTGGACCTGGGTATGTCCTAAAACTGCAACCAGAACCACCGAAAGACGGGCAGCAGCGTCCTCTCCGTTAACGGTGGTGAACATTCTGCGATCCCCAAGCCGCCTGCCAAGCGTGGGGATTATGGCAACACCTCCCTATTAAGGGAGAGGCCTTCGTCCAGTAGTGGACGTTTTCTGGCTGACGAGTATATGCGTACCAGTAAATACAATTTGCCTAAACGCAGCTCCGTTTTTTGAAATGGCTAACCGTTATGTAATTCGGCGTACTTCGGCTGCGACATAGACACATGGATCAAACGCCATGTCCAGTATTATTATTTTTACTTTTCTTTTTCGGTTATTCTTAAAGCGGCAAAAAATAAACTGTTTTCTTTGTTTCAGATACGACCATAGTGTACGTGTGCCTTCTATTAATTTTGGCCCTAACGAGATGATTTAGGTTTAACAACGACTAGAATAAAGGAATATCAGTGAACACGAATAAGACTTTGTAGCTAGTATTAAATCAGTGCCTAATTTCTACGGATGTCACCACATAGAGCCCGCCCGGCTCTATGTGGTGGCATTAAGGTGATCTGGCAATTTTAAGACCTAGAAAACAGCAAGCCATGTGTCTTTTTTGCGCATTTCTGCATGTTTTAACCAATATATTAACGGGGAGTTGGTTTGCCATAATCTCCTCGCTTGGAAGTCGTCTTGAGGATCGCAGAACCCTCACCAAGGGGACGCTGCTGCCCGTCCTCCGGTGTAGCCCAATCAATTTACGAGGATTAGTATGGCGATTTTTGCGAATTACAAAATAAACATATTCAGCTATGATTGGCTTATTTAGTTGACGGACAGTCAATAAACAATAAAATTATACAAATATGACATTGGAATATTATAAGAAGTAATAGTGAACCACGGTCGAAGGTAACGGTTCGTAGTGAACCATATACGTCCGGCGTGTGATAAATTGTACGAATACAACGATGACGTCACACGGGGCGAAGGCCGGTCTGGAGAAAATAGTAACGGGCACTTATTTAGAAAATTTTGTCTTCTTGTATCTCTGAAACGAAACTGGCGCTTTGGCGTATCGAAAGAATTTTACACATGTTTTTTTGGTTTTAATACAGAATGCGGAAAGCTGAAAATCGATATTTGTGAATTTTATCAATTATTACATTAAACGCAAAATTTAAAATTTTGAGACTGTTTCGGATACGCATTTTGTAAAATAAAAAACTTTTTATACGAGAGGCAGGTTATGTTATAATATTAAGAAAACAAAAAGCAATTTTTATTTTTTTCTAGCTTACACCGTAACTTTCCTGGGCTAGTGGTTCAGGATGCAGTTTTAGAAACTGGATATGTTCTATTTGGGGCCCACAGATCATAGATCAACAATTTACATCGTCAAAACAAAACGCACCTAACTTAAGTTACATAAATAAAAGATATCTTTATTTGATAGATATTATTTTATTCTGGCAGAGTATCGTTGTGAACGATTATTCAATTTTTATATTTACATTCATTGGATCAATTTATGAAATACAGACATTCGTAAAGGCTTAACTTTTATAAAAATAACAGAGATTTGACAGCGATTTAACCACGACTATACAATTCGACTCAGAGTTTAAAACATAAAATAAGGAAGTTTAAGTAGGCACATACCACCATACCTTTTAACATAGCGCGCAACTTGGTTTTTTTTTTAATTATACGCAGGCCGTCTCGTCGAGATTGTAGTGGTTTTTAATTTATCAATTAGATGGTTCGTTTTGGTGGCTTCTCAATTTAAGTCTCAAAAATGGTGCGATATTGCAATGCTTCATCATCATCATCATATTTTATCAACGACGCCCGCCGCACCCAGAAACAAAATATCCTTTTGTTTTTTCTCTTGAGACAACGAAATCAAATTCAATGTACCCATTTTTGAAAGAACAATAACGTTTGAAGATGTGGTTGTTGCCTCGTAATAAACCTTTTTGGGACTTGTAGAATTATTCTATACCACATCTAGATAACCTTAATTTTAAACATTCTTTATGTAAATAAAACTTCATTTAACTTCTAATCTGCGCAATACAAAAATTAACGGCCTTACCTAAAAAAACTTTTCAACCGTTAGTCACTGCTTAAGATGTTCTGCCATCTTCTCTCTGACGTGAAGTTGCACGTGCTAGAAAAGGACAGAGAAGTTTAAGCAGTGACTAAGAGAATCGAGATTATTTTAGGTAAGGCCGTAAGTGTGCGTCACTAAGTAACGTCATTTAACTTTAACGGGGTTTTTAGAGCTATTGTAGTAACCATAGTAACCAAAATTTAAACTAATTTTTTAGTTTAAATTTTGGTCGTTCTAGAAATTTCGATATTTCATAAAATCGATCCAATGCAAATGTAACCTGTAGGATTACTTTTCTGGATTCATCTACAATTTTCGGAACATAGTCCGTACAACTTCACGAATTATAGTTACTGTTACAAGTTTATAATTATGTTAAATAACTTTTTACACGATAGATTACAATAAAAATACTTTTTATGGACATAAGTGACTTAAAAATTTCCAATAAGTGCCTTTAAATAAGTATTCTCGTGTTTAATAAAAATTGTAAATAAATTATTTTGGACGTTTTTATTTAAGTATAGTTATAAGATGTAAAATAACATTATGCACCTTTAGGTAAGATCATCTGTAACTATTTTTGTGACTAGGTCAATTAAATAGATATGTTAAACTAAACACTCGTATAGTCAGATCAAAAATATAGCACGTGCAAAAATAATAGCTAGACGATATTAAGTAGTTCCCACCATGCTATAATTTTGAACTAAATTCCACTTAAATAATTGTCTTCCTATATAAGTTGCAGTCAAAACTATTTACAAGTCAAAAGTACTTTTAACTAACAAAATCAGTCAGAAGTACTTTTAAACTAGTAAAATCAGTCAGAAGTACTTTTAACTAGTAAAATCAGTCAAAAGTATTTTTAAGTGACTATCCAACAAAATAACCACAAATATGTAGTCTAAATGATTTTTTGACAAAACTCATTTTAACCAAACTGTTCAATCAAAATTACTTTTCCTTCTACTTTTCGGTTATAAGTACTTTTGACTGGTTTAGTGTTTTGACTGCAACATATACACCAAATATCTTATATGTTCACGCTAACAACTCAAAATCAGCTAGAGCCAATCATTAGCTTAATTTATGATGGCGTCACAAATTGGTAGATCTGTACTTGGATCGCTAACGAATTTGTTAAAAACCGATTTTGCGTTGCAGCATTTTAAACATGAGTTTCAACTTCGATAAAAGTTAATGGAACCTAATATACAATATAATAGTCCTGTGTCGATCGTGATTGAACGAATCAAAACAACCGAATCGCGCTCTCTGCGTGACCGACCGGGTCGTCAATCGTTAAAGACCCGGGTCGTGAATGATCGACGCGCGGCCCAAGATCCGCGGCACTTGCCTTCCCATTCATAACGATCTGCAGATCTGCGACCGACCGAGAGACCGAGACCGAATGAATGACCGGCGATTGATACAGCACCAACCGGTTTCGTCTCGGTTTTCTTCGATCAATCTCGGTAAAATTGCGTAGCTAAATTCGACTATGTTTATAGCCTTAAGCCTTATTTTTACTAAGTTCTCGAGACCGATGACCGACGTTTTGATCGAATCTTTTTGCTCGTCGGTTACGAAAGACAGAGATCTCCGAAAATGACCGACCGACACAGGACTACAATATAATATAATTATAAGCTAATCAAATAGTAAAAGAAAAATAATAATAATAGACGTAGACTTCTATATAAGTACCCATTATGAAACTGAATTTTTGACTAATCTAAAACTCGTGATCCTTTTCTGATTCTTACGTAATGTTTAATTGAATAGTGTCATAACGGAATTGAATAGAAAATTTGGCTTCTAAATAGCCGCAGAAATTACTTAATTTTGAGTTTTCTTCTCTAAGTTTGTACGATATAATATTAAGTGGAACTTTTCTCTAGATCTTAACATTTACTGTACTTATAAGTTTTTCTAACTATAGTGTAAATAAATGCATTATGAGGAATGAGTTTGGCGTATCATGACTTCATGATTTCTATCTTTACTATCACAGCGCCGTCACACTTATTCTGACAGTTATACTAGAACACGTTATTTTATAACAGTACATTATGATACACGTGTGATATGTTGGTCATTACACTCGAGGCGGTATTAAGCAGTCGAGCCGAAAACCCTTGTCGCGCTTGTCTCTAGCCGAAACTGTAATCAACAAAAAGCACACGCGTTCCATACGACGATTTTCATCACACTTGCGAGGAAAAACAAACTTGTATTATTAAATAATCAAACACACAGCGAAAACATCAACAAATATTTGCGGAAAATGGCGCGCAAGCCAGCGATGCGCGCGCAGGTGACATTTTCATCAGCCGCATATATACTTTTTGTTGTTTCTTTAAAGGACTCTCTGCATAGCGAGTCACCGAGCTTTTCGGTAATAGAGAACCTGGAATTCAAGCTTGCTCGGTTTTATTCGATTTACTAGAAATACAACTATGACAAACAAAATTTAAATACGAAATTTCATACAACTTGTTGGAGCAGTTTCCGAGATCGCGAAATAAATGTTTGTACATATATACAAGAATTGCTCGTTTAAAGTGATTGGATTAGATACATTTTAGTTAAAACATTTAGAAATCGATACAGGAATAATACGACAACTGCAAAAAGTGAAGCGTTCCTAGCGTTCAAACCTCAGCGTTTCTAGTATAACTGACGGAACTTACAACCAGATCATGAACATTCAGTCTGCCCGCCTAGCGAGGATATACGTAACTCTTAAATATAAATACAATGATTACAATGAAGGCCAAGACAAGATACTAACTTTTTAAACAATACGAAATTATTCTAATATACAATATACCTCAAAAACATAGCTCTCAAAGATTTTCTAAATTAACTTTCTTATTTCTGAACTACCAAATAGGCTTGTTTTGGCTGAAATTGGATCGTTAACTCACGAGTCATGCAACGGGCAATGGAGAGGCTCGGAATTACTTTGCGAGATAAAATCCCAGAATATTCGCCAAAGAACCAAAGTCACCGACATAGCTCGCAGGGTTTGCAAGTTGAAATGACAATGGGCACGACACATCGCTCGAAGAACTGATAACCGATGGGGAAGAAAGGTTCTTGAGTGGCGACCGCGAACCGGAAGACGCAGCTTAGGAAGGCCTCCCACTATATATATATATAGGTGGACCGATGACATTGTAAAAGTCGCGGCAACCGGTGGATGCAAATGGCAGGTTGTCGTACAGTGTGACGGTCCAAGGGGGAGGCCATCGTTCAGCAGTGGACGTCTTCTGGATGATGATGAGAAACTTTTCGCTGACGGGAAGCTGAGTACCCTACAATTGAACTTGACATTGTATCTGTAAAGGTTCAGTAACGATTGTAAGGTTATGAAAACTGATGTGGTTTTGACACATTTTTGAAACTTTCAGTATTTTTTTTTCGAAACTATAGTCGGAGTATCCGATTTAATTAAACGTGAGTATTCCCGTATAAATAAAACAAAAATAATTCTAAGGTTCTTATGTAGACGTCATCCACAAACTCCACAGCCTTAGAACCGAATCAACGACGGCTCATTGGTTCACGTCAAAAACCATTAATCAACCGTGAAGCAGCATGAACGTGACGATGCAATCGGAATGAAGGGATGTGTTTAGAAAAGTAGAAATTTAGAGACCTACGTATGACTACGATAAAATGGATGCTACACACGTACACTTATTGATGAATATAAAAGCACTAATTAGCTCTCACTTGGCCTGGAATGTATTTTGTGCGACTGAGATAAAATTTAGTACGAACATGTATATATCTACCCCAAATCTGTAAGAATACTATAACAATTTTTATTAGTGTAGATTCCAGTATTAACACTACCTTTATATTATCAACCTTCTACAATGTGGTATTGTAACCTCACTTTAAGCTAGTCGCTTAGTGATAGACTTAGTAAAATTATCCAGATTTCACTTTAACTTGTGCAATGCGCGCAGTGTGCTTTAAGACTATGTTGGTAGTTTTTATCTTTTGTTAACAAATTAGAAAAGCAGTCATTACGAAGTAGGCTTTATGAGAAATAGAGCTCTGGAAATATCTGGGAATCATCATGAAAAGTACAGCAAGATCTGGGATCTTGGACTCAAGTGCTCTTTATGAGGAATGCGCGTCGTGGGACGTCAACTTATTGGAGCTTATTGATTGGATTAACGCTAATTTTGAAAATTTCCTCCATATTTTTGACTAAATGCACATTTTAGACCTTAACCTTTTTAAATATTGACAATGACATAGGAAAATGTACAAATTCACCATTCAACCAACATAATCAACATAATCAATACAAAATAACAACAGAGTTCTTTCTTGGAGGTGAAAATTGCTGTCTAAGAAGTAAGGACAGCTTGATGTGAACCGTCTTTGACGCTTTGCGATTACAATCCAGATTTTTACAGATTTGAGGGTAGACTTCAAAAAGCATCGATCGAAAATGTGCTTAACACTTACGCCGTTTCCAAATGTTTTACATACAATGGTGTGAAAACGTCGTAAGCGCCAAAATGCTGAGTCAAATATCAATCCAATAATATACCTTATCTTTTAAATGTAAGTCTCAAATTTTACAGCGAAAACATTTTCGATCGGTGTCCGAAAGAATTTCTATAAGAAAATGACATTACGAGACTAGCTTTATTCTCTAAACAACATTCACTAGGCGTTGATAATCATTTGACTAGAAGTAACTAACTACATTCGTTATTTGGCTAATATATCTTATATTATCTTGACAACAATATTCTTGAATGAAGCAAAAATAAGTAAAAGAAGCATGAAATAAGTAATACAGATATAATGTAAAAAGGGTGAAGTCGCTAAAGACTCCTTGTTATTTTTTTAACGACGACGTTACGTTGTAAACGGATACGCATTTTGGGACTGTACGCCGCAATCCTGAGAGGATCCGAAGCACAGTGGTGCAATTCTACATAATCCGCTGTGTTCCAGCGCAGAAGGAAATAATACGCTTATTATAAAAAAAAACAACCGACTTCAATTTCGAATACGTGGATAACATCTTCATATTTTCTAGTAATTTTGATTTAAAAACCAAACTACAGAACCGATTTCGATAAAATTTATATGGGACCACCTCCAAAAAAAAAATCATCAAAATCAGTACATAATTGGCGGAGTAATCGCGTAACATACATACAAAAAAAACCTAGTCGATTTGAGAACCTCCGTTTTTGAAGTCGGTTGAAAATAGCAAGAAGACAGAAGAAGATTTCCCTCTCGTCATCAAAAAAGATAGCGGCACTATCTTTTTTAAACAACTTCAAAAAAGGAGGAGGTTCTATTGTCGACGGTATGTATGTTTTTTTTTTCACCGATGTCTCCGTCAATTATGGCCCGATTAATAAAAAAAATATATTTGAAAGAGTATACTCCCGAGGTGGTCCCATATTAAGTTGAAGTCGTTTTTTTGGAGTTACTTGGAAATAAATAAACTTAGGAGAACGAAGCTTTCAAAAGTACCTACAAAAAAAACCTACTTTTTGTCTAATTGTAACGGATCTTAAAGTGGAATGTTTTCGATACAAAATCACCTAAATGCGTAAGTTATATCCTAACTCAGTAAACTCTCCCAGTTATCGCATGCATTGGACAGTAAATTTCTGCTTCACTCAAGAAAGTTGATCTATAATTCATTGAAAAAATTCACACTACATTAAGATCACACAAATCACTTTGATAAGATTAATAATAATTACAATTATAACAAACACATTCAAGATAAGTCTTGATACATTATTGTATACATTTCATGGCCGATATCAATAATTGAAATATAATAATTAAGATTTAAAATCTTTTAATTTTAGACCATGATTTTTGTTGCCCTTTTAATTTAACCACGGTTCGGGTAAGAGGTGATTTGTTTATACTGTATGTGTATAGCCCCATCTCTATCGCACAACTTAATAGTAAAGACAAAACAGGTAATAACACTCTGTTTATCGAAATTTCATTTCTTCTGTTTATAGTGACAATAAATAGCGAAAAAAAAATACCAAATACCCCGTAAATGTCCCCTTTACCCTAACATATTATTTAATATTATTATCATATTATATAAATACAATAATATACTTTATTTGTGTTTTTTTTAATGTGGCGCACTGACTCTTTAAGTGACTCTTCTGTCCCTCTCACTCCTTTTTTATAAGGATTTACAGACGTAAACCAACACCTAACCTATTTTATAACTTGTATGTGGTCTTTACATGTATGTATAGAGATGGCACTACACATTTCGTCTAAAACCTTTTTACCCGAATAGAAAATATTGTATGGGGTTATATTCCATTCATGAGACTTTTAAAAATAAGGTAATTTCAGGTCTTGATCTCACTGCAAATATGGTACTTTATCTATAGACAAATAGCGACATACGCCATCGACAAACTCAGTTTTATCGAATTGAAATGTCATGTTTGACAATTTCCATAGAGACAAATACTTTTTGTCGACTATAACTGAAATTTCGATAAAATACTATAAATTGAATAAATCGATTCGGTAGACTAGCGCAAGGAAGGTTGAAACAAGTATGTATTACTTTCTTACTCATTTATAGCGCGTCTCGTAAGATTTAACGCGCGGTATATAAATAATCTTGAGGACCTTACAAAAAGATAAAAATGGAGGGACGCATTAGGTTTACGCAATAATAACTCTCTTACACAACGACTTTGAACATTGTCAATTTCACGCTTCGTAGTTAAGATTGTATCGATTTTTATGCATTGAAGGTAATGACAATAGGGTAGATGACTGATGTTTATATCGTTGAAACCAATAGAATTGATGAAGAATTTAAGTAAATATAATATGTTTATTGAAAAATATATTTAAATCGGTTATTAATGTTGTGATATATAAGCGTTTAAAGTTTTTGGTAGAGTAAAATTTATATGGCGTACAGTGAAGTGACGTCATAATCTCCTCTCTGTCTAGCATTATATTAAAATGCTTAAAGTTGCTTATTTTTGATTAGATTTTTATTTTGTTTTCATTAATCAGCATATTTATGGGCCATATTTTAATAGGATAATAAAAAAACCAGTCATCTAGCCTATTGATTTAAAAACTATTATGGGTTGACGTGGTTTGTAAAAAAACCAAAAGTTTTCCTAATTCACGCCTGATAACTTCGTGGAAAAAGTTTTCTCTGTCTGCCTATGCCATTATGCTTTAGCGCGAAAAAGACGAAACAAATGCATTAAAATCGACACAATAACTTCAAAAATTCCCTAAAAGGACATTCCAACAATCACTCAATTAACATCAATAAGGTATAATAAGGCAAAATAATTGTATAAGTTAAGGGATATTAAGGCTTATTGAGGGGGTTTTAGGGTGCAGTTTGCAACCACGCCCGCAGTCCCCTCGCTCGCTCCGACACTCCACCGTCGGAGTTGTCTTGTATTATTGGATCTGGCTGGAAATTAAAGAATGGGTTTCTGTGTTAAGTTACAGAATAAATAATAATACAAATAAAAGGCGATAATTACTAGAATAACCAACCACCGAAGACAGAGAGCAACATTGAGAGACAACAGAGACTTCTGGTTTTGTTACGTCGTAATATGTTCGAACATGCTAATAGTACACAAACATAGTACAGGCTGATTCAAACATAATGGCAGCTGTGAACTTAGGCGCCAGACGCAGCGCAGTAGCAAAAATCAGGCGTGCGGTGTGCGTACAATCGCAGTCTCGCTTGCAGCGCACTTCACAAGTTCACAAGTTTGATTCAGTCAGTATTATGTGTATTTTGTACAATAGAATTTGGATTTCGAATCTTAATAAAATAAATGCGGTATCGGTATTCTGTAACTTAATTGTATCATCAAGTATTACTCACAGCTGACAGTGTCAATCTTGTCTGCGACGTGGACGCCGCGTTGCAGGAACTGGTTTCTGGCGACGCTGAAAATAACAAACATATCATCTATACAACACTGACCCACCCCCCTTTCCCCGTTCACGCCTGGCGTCATTTCCTCCTTGTCCCTAGTCTGGTGCCCGACTGCGTCACACATACCATGCTGTCCCGGCAGCGTCACACATACCATGCTGTCCCGGCAGCGTCACACATACCATGCTGTCCCGGCAGCGTCACACATACCATGCTGTCCCGGCAGCGTCACACATACCATGCTGTCCCGGCAGCGTCACACATACCATGCTGTCCCCGGCAGCGTCACACATACCATGCTGTCCCCGGCAGCGTCACACATACCATGCTGTCCCCGGCAGCGTCACACATACCATGCTGCCCCGGCAGCGTCACACATACCATGCTGTTCCGGCAGCGTCACACATACCATGATGTCCCGGCAGCGTCACACATACCATGCTGTCCCCGGCAGCGTCACACATACCATGCTGTCCCGGCAGCGTCACACATACCATGATGTCCCGGCAGCATCACACATACCATGCTGTCCCGGCAGCGTCACACATACCATGCTGTCCCCGGCAGCGTCACACATACCATGCTGTCCCCGGCAGCGTCACACATACCATGCTGTCCCCGGCAGCGTCACACATACCATGCTGTTCCGGCAGCGTCACACATACCATGATGTCCCGGCAGCGTCACACATACCATGCTGTCCCCGGCAGCGTCACACATACCATGCTGTCCCGGCAGCGTCACACATACCATGATGTCCCGGCAGCATCACACATACCATGATGTCCCGGCAGCGTCACACATACCATGCTGTCCCGGCAGCGTCACACATACTATGCTGTCCCGGCAGCGTCACACATACCATGATGTCCCGGCAGCATCACACATACCATGATGTCCCGGCAGCGTCACACATACCATGCTGTCCCGGCAGCGTCACACATACCATGCTGTCCCGGCAGCGTCACACATACCATGATGTCCCGGCAGCATCACACATACCATGATGTCCCGGCAGCGTCACACATACCATGCTGTCCCCGCCTGGCGTCGAGCGCGCGCCAGATGTCTCTGACGTCAGCGTGCAGCGCGCGCAGCGAGCGGAGCACGGCGCCGCCCGCTTCCGCTTCCTGTGTGGCTTCGCTGCCCGATGACGCTTCGCTAGTAGTCGCTTCCTGTAGGTGCGATACGGCTTTAAATTAGGACTCCTTTTTACATCAGCCGGTTTAGCACGCTCCATGATAAAATTGTATGTTTCTACAGAAAGAGAACTGTCGCGACCCACAAGTTTTGCCAGTCATTCAACCACCAAGCAGTACTAGTATGCAAACATTAATGGGTTTCGGTCTGAAAGGCAATATGTATTACCAGAGAAATTATTTATATCTCAGGGTGAAGAGTGCAGTGCAGCGCAGGATTTTGTTAGCAAGTTCACAATTCTGGCAATGCTACTGTTGTCGGCAGGCGTGATGCTGACCACCGTGCGAGCGTCTCGCTCGTCTAATCTAATTGCATAAATAACGTGAACTGACGATACATTTCTAAATAGCAACGCTACTTCTTCCTTCTGCAAAAGTCAAACCTAGCTGTTATGTCAAAATTGATGTGCAATGGATAATGCTACATAAACAACACGGTATCCGGTCTCACAGATCTCTTTCTGTACAGACTATATCCAGGGATGGAGTTTTATCTCGGACGATGAAGTAAAAGTAAATAAAAATAAAATTCCGTATTTTTAAACACCGGCCAAAAAACAGGGGTGTTCGACGTCTATGTCTGTCTGTCTGTCTGTCTGTGGCATCGTAACTTCCAAACAGCGGAACCGAAATTGATTATTTCATATTTTTTTAGGAGTTACAAGATTAGATAAAGAATGTTCTGACCGACTGAACCGATTTTGATTTAGTTTATTGATTATGTCGTTTCAAGAAAAAAACTGTCGAAATGTGTAAATCGGGGGTATTACACAATTTAAATTTAAATGAGAAAAAGACTGAGAATTTTTTTACCGGCGCGCGATTGAGTCACCTATTGAATGTTGAAAATAATTTAAGTCAACTCGAATGGAGCGCTTGCTCCCATTAAATGTACAAGTGGTAAAAAAATAAACTATTAAAAATCAACACGCGTGCTCTAAGAAAGGCCAACAACAATAATTATGTCAACCAATGGAAAGATGTGTCTGATAGAATGTGCACTGATGATGATAGACAATGCAAGTTATCTACATAATACCAACGATATTTAATTGGCCAACTGTGCAACCTAAAAATATCCAGGAAGTGCAAAAAGGGTTAAAAAAATGAAAACCCAATAAATCTGAATCAGCGAAACCAAAGATAGACAATGTAGATGATGAAAGCAAACGAAAAGCTAAAATAAAGATTATTAAATACCAAAAACATGCCAAAAAAAAGCACGTGCCCTTGCAAAGTTAACTCAAGTTAGAGCACAGACCGAATACAAGCAAACCTAACAGAACGCAGCAAATAATGGCCGACCAAAAAAAAGTATATAAATCGTTATAAGGGTGGGCACGCACCGCGGGCTGCGGCGCGGCGCGGTGCGGCGCCAGCAGCCGCAGCGCGCGCTCGATGTGCCGCAGCCTTATCTCCTTTTCCCCGAGCAGTGCGCGCGCGCGATGTAACGCCACCTCAAGTTCGGTGGCTTCGCGCTCCTCCTGTAGTAATATTTTTCTACTCTATCTTTGCTTAGCAATAGCTGACATAAAAAAATAAATATCGCATCCGACAGTCACGTCGGTCTGCGTAACCAACATCCCAAAACTCTCAATACTCAGTCTTTGAGCATATACTGTTGGAGATGGAAACGACTGTAACCTATAAAAATGTCTGTCACTTTTGCTGGGGACTAGGTAAGCACGCATGGCACATTTTCAAGTGTTTCACTTATAAAACAAATCCGTGTACAAAAGTGCAAAAAGTATGTGGTCACCATAATTATATACCTTTTGGTACGGATACAACTTGGCTTACCGCCTCTAATAGGCTAGATGACTGGATTTTTATTGTCCTATTTCAATGTGGCCCATAAATATAGCTGATTAATGAAAAGAAAATTAAAATCTGATCAATAATAAGCAAGCAACTTATAAGCATTTTAATATCGTGCTAGACAGAGAGGCGAAACAGCAAATCGTGACGTCACTTGTCAGGACGCCATATACATTATATTCTGACAAGTAAGGCGTGACGTCATTTTTTGTTTTGTGGGAAAGGGACAGAGTTGTCTCTAACAAAAACTTTAAACGCTCATATATCAGAACATTATTAACAGATTTAAATAATGTTTTCAATTACCATACTATATTTACTTAAATTCTTCATCAAAGCTATTGGTTTCAACGATTTAAAATCAGTCATCTAGCCTATTGTCATCACAAAAGAATGATTTAGTTCAACTGTTAGATACAACTATGAAAACAGATAGTAGTGTTTTAAAAGTGTGCCAGCCTTGTGGCCCGCTGCCATATAAATTGTACCTGAAATATTACGCTAAAAGAGCAGACTTTGTGCCAGTTTTAGTCCTCCAAACTGGCAGATAATCATTACTTTACCTGCTCTGCTTCCTATCTTGTAATATTGGTGGACCTGGTACCACTTTTTATCTTTCTATCTAATTAAGTGCCTAATTACCTTATCTGTTCGGATATTATTATTTCAAATAAATCTCAATATAAATCTCTATTTTATAAGTTATTGAATATTGAATCTAAGCATTTAGTAAGTTTCTATAATGCTTCACCTGCGTGTAATGCCATTGTTTAGCGCGGTATTTGATACAGTGCGCAGATATAGCCGGGTGTTAGCGCGCTGATATGCTAGTGGCATTATGAACGTCGTTAGACGTCCAGACGTTAGAGGCGGTAGTCAAAGTCAAATGATAGTGTGGCCACGTATTGCACGTTAATTATTCCGTTAATTGGATGTAAAGCGTCACGCATGTGAAGACCCAGCATAAGTAAAAACTTTTTATGGCTATTGCCTATAATCTTCATACTATATTTTATTAGTCATAGCAGGGGGGTGCCACTCCGCAGTTTAGGGTATATTCGGCCGGCGCTCCGTCCGGGAGGACATTGCAAGGCTGAAGTCAGTGGCCGCCCGCACGCTAGCCTCGTCGCACGTAACTAATCATACGTGATAGAAAGAGAGCGGTATATCTAGGTGAATATAGCGAGCGGTATCCAGCGCTGTGCGAGTTGAATTGCTATTTTATTGCCTCGTAGATAGAGTCCTTAATTATTAATTTCAATTCCTTTGCGGAGTGAACTTTCTGTACGTAGTGCTATTATTTACTCTGTGGTTATAGCTGTTATTTTCCAAATATTGTAATAGTACATTGTTATCCTAGGGGTGAAAGTAACCCTCGAACTATTAGGGCCCTCGCTACGCTCGGGCGCCAAACCCTGTCTCGGGACTAAATAAGTCTTTAACCCCGAGGTAAACACTGTGCTTTTCATTACGAATACAAGGAAACTAAAAATAAAAACATGAACTGACTCTGGGAAATGCACGATAAGTGCGGAGGCAGCATAGAGGAGAAAAAATAGTTGAACATGGTTCGATACAAATGTATGTGAAAATAGAACTAGTTTTTTTTAATAATTTGAGTGTCTGCCATTTGACAACTGTCACTGTCAGTTGAAAGTGATTCTCCCTAGGGCTGAAATGTATTACTATCAACCCGCTCCTCAGGCAACTTCAGACCTACTTTCCGAGTACAAGTAATGAAAAATAAAATAAAAGTTGGAAAGGAAGGCATTGAGATCTCGAAATGCCGGAATTTTAATCGAGGTGATGGCTTTCAACTCTCCAGTTCGTGGAAGCCAGTGTTAGGTTGCCTTAAAAATACTAAGTCACGTCCTAAATGTGTTCAAAACAAGATATGCAGTGATATTGTGAGTGTGTATTGTCGAGACTTGGGTTCGAGTTCGAGTTCCAGTAATCGTAGTAAAAGACTTAGAAAGAGGGTAGTTCGTTATGAATGCCCTTAATGTTTTTTCGAATTCTTTTAACAACCACCCGCATTCTTCAGCCTACTCGTGAACATGGTGCATGCAACTGCGCCGAAATATCGGGAGCTCATTTCATAATATAATCACGGTAAATATCTCGTTAATAATAATAGAACTTTAAAATAAAAGTTGTACTGTAAGTTAATCTCACCGAAGGCGCTCTATGCGGCGACAGTTCAGCCCTGGTCTCCTTGAGCGCGGCGCGGCGCCGCTTCAGCACGGCGCGCGCGCGCCGCATGCCCTCTCGCTCTATCAGCGCGCGGTGACGCACGAACTCGAGCTCGGGCGTGTCCGCCGTTGACACGGCACCTGCAGAGGGACATGTTTCTATGTTTTATTTTTTTTGTGTTCAACTGCAATCAGTCTTCAGACTTTGAGCAGTTTTGTTGAAGTATTTTGGCTGTCAGTGAGCATTTCTCCTTATCTTTATGCATCACTTCCGTCCAATAGTCATGCCTATTTCGACTTTATCTTAAACTGTGTAGGGTAGGTTATATTTATTCGAGGTGTAATAGTTTGAATTTTTTACTTGTTGGTGTAATAGAGTGACGATACGTGAACACATATAGTCGAATTAGTCTACTTTTTGGCAAAATAGGCATGATGACTACAATTTTTTTATTACCTTATAAAAAAGCTGATCATCAATAGAGCCTATCAACGAAAACAAAATTTATAATAATTCAAAAATAAATAAGTTCTATGTATTTTAATTTAAAGCTAGACAGAGAGAGCGCTATACTGAGCTATGACGTCAAGCCTCAGGCGCGGCATACAAATGCCATACTAACACGTGCTTTGCGAGAAACGGATAGAGCATCCCCTCTCTATCCCCACCAAAAACTTTAAACGCTCATATCTCAGAGATTTATCAGCCAGTACAATTTATTTTTTCAGTATGTGTGATGTATTTAGTTATATTCATCACTAAGCCTGTTATTTGTCATAAATTAAACATTAGGCCACACGCCTATTCCATGATGTGCTGTCTACGTAGCCTCTTTGGATAGCTGATGGTAGTAACTGTGTCGCTAGCGGGTTTGGATACATGGTCAGTCGCTTTTTGTATTTCGTTGAAAAGAGTTTTATTTCATCTTTGACTGTGTTCATTTTCAGTCCTTCGTGCAGCTCTGTAGTCTTTAGGAACCATGGAGCAAATATATGAATAAGTTTTTTTTTAATAACAAGCTTTTGGTTCTTACATACCAATCTCTGTGAAAGGATACCGCAGGCTGTAGGCAGGTTGGCACGCGAGGTCCGGAAACTGGTCTTCTAAATCATCCAGCTTGCGAAGCTGCTGCCGTAGAGACTCTAAAGGACTAGACCAGCCTTCGCCTCGCCTAAGAAAATGAGAACGCATGGCTTTTACAACACATTTGCTCAAAAAGTTAATTTACTGTTTTTATTGTTCGAAAGTTAATCATTACGCACCATTCAACGGAGCGTGCGGTAAAGTAGGTACTCTCGGCTAAGTACCTATTTTACCGCACGCTCAGTTGTATAGCGCCGTGCGTAAATATTACGGTATTTTTTAAATTTCCATTAATAGTTATTTATGATACTATTGCAGTAAGTTGGTTTTTACAAACGAGTAGACGAGATGTAAGCCCGAGACGAAATCGAGGGCTAACCATAGTCACGTGTTTATAAAAACCAATCCGCACGAGTGTCTTACAAAATTTTACAACACATTTGCGAGAACAGTCATTATTAAACATTATTATTTTGTTTATACATATCAGTCAGAAAGTCGCAACTAAATATTTGACACTGGCAAATGCACAAAGTGCAACGACATTAAGGACGAAAGAAGAAGAAAAATCTTTGATGTTGCTAATATAAAATTTGCGCAAATTTGCAAGTGGCGCCACGTGCGCGTAGTGAAAATTAGAACTATATCTTTCGTTTCATTTTCTCTTTAGTATTAAAGTGAAACAAACGTATTGAGCAAAAGCGCTTCCAAGGAGGTTCGATCATTTAGCTTATTTATTCTCGTATACGTAAGGCAGTGGGCAGTGACTGGAAACGAAAAGCCGAAGATCGGGCTGAGTGGCGCACATTGGGAGAGGCCTATGTCCAGCAGTGGACTAAAGTGGACCGATGATGAGTAATTAAAGGTGTAAAAGACTTTATCATCATACTTCATTATCATAAATTCGAAAGTAACTCAGTCTCTCGGTCTGCCCGATACCTTTACATGAACAAACGGCTTCGCCAATCTTGTTGAAATTCGGTATAGATATAACTGAAACTCTGGCAAAGACATACTACTACAATTTCCCGCTAGCGATGGCTAGCGCAGTCAGTACTCGTAATAAATTAAAATGCGGAAAATAAATGCAGATCCGCGATAGGAGACCTAAATCGGTCTATGTTGTTATTTAAAGTCAGTACCACAAACAGTAGATAAGTAAAGATCTGAGGCTTCTTTACTTGCTCCCGTAATATGTATACGATTTTACGTGCCGCCGCGGGAAGGAAGTGCCACTTTAGCCCCGCAGGCACGTAAAAACAATAAAACTACGTCAGAAGTTTCACTCCCTTAAAAAACGCGCCAAAAACAAATGGATTCATAATATATCTATAAATACACACAGTCACAAGTCAAACTCAGCGAAAGCTAATTTGTGCTCTATTTTTACACCAGTGTATCCATATTCCAGTGTAGCGCTTTACCCGTGGACGTCACGCGGCCACCGCGCCGGAGGGGCAGTACTCACTTGGGTGAATAATTGAGGCGAGAAGTCGAAGCACTTTTTAACCTCGTAAAACATCGACGACGTCCATGCCCTGAAAATGATTTGATGGTTGATATTACACATGAGTATGGTTATTACGTTTTAGTTTATTTTTTCATAGACAGCATGGTGTTTTTATTTTGTTTTCTTACCGTTTAAAGCTTCTTTTGGCTTTTCGTCGGCCGTTGTCGCATCCGAAGAATCTTGGCAGTCAGTGGTTGCGCCTTAAAACAAATAACACCGTTTTTCCTTAATCCAGTAAAAAAATTGTTGCCCTGGTCTACTTAAAGAACGTATTAAATACTTGTGTGGACCTGGGTATGTCCTTAAACTGCAACCAGACCCACCGGAGGACGGGCAGCAGCGTCCTCTTGGTTAACGGTGGTGACCATTCTGCGATCCCCAAGCCGCCTGACAAGCGTGGGGATTATGGCAACACCCCTCTATAAAGGGGGGAGGCCTTCGTCCAGCAGTGGACATTTTATGGCTGACGACGACGATTAAATACTTTGCTAATAATTTGTATACCCCTCCCTAATAAGGGGGAGGCTTTCGTCCAGCTGTTGACATCTTCTGGCTGATTATGTGATGTGAAAGTTTATACCTCGTAATATTTTCATTGTAGTTTTGACCTGGTTATGGCCTAAAACTGCATCCAGAACCACCGGTGGACGGGCAGCAGCGTCCCCTGGGTTAACGATGATGAGCATTCTGCGATCTCCAAGCCGCCTGCCGAGCTTGGGGATTATGGCAACCCCTCCCTGTTAAGAGGGGGCCTTCTTCCAGCAATGGAAGTCTTCGGCCTGTTGTTATTAATGTTGGAATCAGTTTTTGAAAAAAAAAATTGGCAGGATTTGAACCTGAGACACGACCCGGATAAACCTATTATATACTTTGGTCTCCGAATTCTCAATTGATTTGTTATCACCAACTCAAACGTTAAAGTTGCCACTCCGTATTAAGTACCTTTACTTATCTAAATTATATCTACATACAAATGTGAAAGCAAGCATTTTTAATTTAAATATCGGCGAGTGTGTAAGGAAAACAACACGACATTACTTTAACTATGAGTACACTATCTGAAAATGTTGAAATACCACAATAGAAAACAGGTAATTTTCATGAATTTTAGTTTTTATCTAGTAGAAAAGTATAAAAAACGTGGAGTCCAATCACTAAACTGGACTTTTGCTTATAACCAAAATAATATATTTACCAGCATCTTTGTCCGCGTCGCGTTTGCGCCTTGTGAGTGGTTCTCTAAAGGCGACGTTCCCGCGCCGGTGCGGACGCGGCTTAATGGCGGAGCTCTGGGACGCGTCTGGTGTAGGCAGGGGCTGGAAACCAAGCTTTGGAAGTCAGGCGTACAAATCAATAAATAATACATTACGAGGGAGAGAACATAGGATTGGTGAAGTGGGACCTGGGTATGTCCTAAAACTGCATCCAGAACCACCGGAGGACGGGCAGAAGCGACCTCTCGGTTAACTGTGGTCAACATTCTGCGATCACCAAGCCGCCTGCCAAACGTGAGGATTAAGGCAGCCACTCCCTACTAAGGGGGAAGCCTTCGTCCATCAGTGGTAGTAATTTATGCAATAGAGTGACGAGACTAGTGAGACATTCGCCTGGGTCCTGTTTTATAAAGCTACAAGTACAAGCTTATAATTGTACTAGCTTCTTGTACCATAACTACAAGTTACCAGTTAAACGTAGATGGTTTGTCTTTAACTTGTGCTTGTACTTGTACTTTGTACACTGGTTGTCTTGTAGCTTTAGAAAACGCCGTACTCGAATATTTTTTACTACAAGCACAAGACTTGTAGCTTTATAAAACAGGGCCCTGGTGGTCAGCATTATGCCCTATATCGACCACAATAGACAATAGAAAGTAGTTTATTTGCGGCAAAAAACATAGCACACAAACAAAGGAAATTAGGAAAAATAAGAAATTGTAATCTTTCGTCTTTTGCCGCAAAACGGCCCCTACTCAGCTTGAGAGGAGAGACGTATAAGAGGGTGTCTAATTGGTTGTTAAACCCTATGAAAAAGCGAAAGCAATCCTATGATTGCTTTTGCATTACAGTTTTCAGACCCTAGTCATCGCTGTAGGATACCCTGTGTTGCGATGACTATGCTCTTCAATGGACAAAGACTGCTTGACGCGAAAGATTAATATTGTCAGTACTTGCCCAGAGTTTTTCCCGCAGCTTGTAATTAAAGCTTATTTTTTAAGATATTATTGGTCAATAGATTTAATCATTTTCGCAAATCGTAAACCGGTCACTTAGCGCCAATTCATACTATGATTTTGCAAATGATTCTATTACGGAATTCATTAGTTTGAGTTTTCTATAGAAATTCGTAATATGGTCGATAAAAGATGAACTGCTTAAAGTCAACTAGCGGATTCGTTAGAAGTTACTCGAGAGCAACTTATTACAATTCATTCTGCTAAGAATTCATAAGATGAACTGCTTAATGCGGCTATTTTAGACCCCTAGCGCATCAATTTAAGTCGCATAAAAAGTCTATGGAGAATAAATAAATATAAATATTGAGGAACGTTTCACACAGTGTCACCTATCCCCAGACTAAGCAAAGCTTGTACTATGGGTACCAGATAATCGATAGAATATTAATATACATTATTTAAATAAATACTTATGATACTTAAACAAACAGACACAGAATAAACATAATATGTTCGTAAGACAAATGTTTGTCCTGGGATTCGAACCCACGCCCAAAAGCTTTCAAAGCAGACATACTACCAACTGAGCTATAAGGCAGTATATACTCAGGGTATTTACTTATAATGTACTTATAGGCAGGGTGTACTTACAATGTCTTGTCTTTTAAGTTTCCACTCGTCGTTGTTATTGTCTATGGATTTGTGCGCGTTGCTCTCTGTATATGAGGTTTCGTTGTCGTTACACTTGAAGGAAATAAATTGAGAAACGTTAACAAGTACTGAAATAGTAGCAGCAAACTAAGAGAGGGTCTAACTAAACCCTCTCCATTTTCAACCGACTTCAAAATAGGAGGTTCTCAATTCGACTGTATGTATTTTTTTTGTATGTATGTTACGCGATTACTCCGTCAATTATGAACTGCTTTTGATGAATATTTTTTTGTTTGGTAGGTAATACTTTAGAGGTGGTCCCATATCAATTTTATCGAAATCGGTTCTGTAGTTTGGTTTTTAATCAAAATTATTAGAAAATATGAACATGTCATCCAGGTATTAGAAGTTGAAGTCGGTTGTATTTTATTTTAAAAAGCGTATTATATGTTAATCATTTTTTGGCAGTTCATAAAAAGTCGACGACATAACTTTGTAAAGCGTCTAGCAAATTATAAGCCATAGAAATAAAGAACGAGAAAAGGTTTATAGAGTAAAGGTAAATAATAAAATAATAATAATAAATATCGCTGGAAATTTCACACAGCGACATCTAGCCTATTATACTTGTACTATTTTTTATACAGATGACACGCTGAACCTTATATACTTTTTCTAAATATAGACTTTATAGGTGGGCAAAAATGAGTGAAAATGATTGCAATCAATCACTATCGCTATTCCAGGGTTCCAAATACTAGCAACCCTGTAGTACGTCTGAGGATCACGATTAGATGAAATTCTCCCACTGACGTGGTTTCCACAGTATTACCAGGAGAGAAAAATTGTTACGTCATAACTTTTTTACCAAGCTACCGCGCTATGTAAACGCGCTTAGTATCTAATTATAATAAGTTACAAAGTTATTAAGCTAGTGTTTGCAAAGCAGTCGGGACTGAAACCCGGTAGATACTTCGTATGCAGGATCAAGTCCTGGCAGACATCTTAATTTTTAATCTACTTCAAAAAATGAGTAGGTTCTATGTTCGACGGTATCAATGTAATATTTTTTTTATGTTCACTGGTTTTTCCGTCAATTGTGGACCGATTATGAAAATTTATTTATTTATTTATTAAGGGTATACTCCGAAAGTGGGTCCCATATTAAAATAAAGTCGGTATTTTTTTTAAGTTACTTGTTCATTGTTATCTTTGCATTAATTGTATAGAAATAGTCAAATGTGGCAACACTTTAATATAAATTCTTTATAAATAAGTTGTAGTATTTCAACTTATTAATCAATTATATTCTCTTCATTGGTAATAACATTACATTATAACAACAAACAAAACAAATGTGTTCGTCACATAACAAAATTTAAAACCAAATATAAGTAAGAAAGATTTGCTTTTACCTGAACCTTATGTTGCTTTTTACCTTTGAAGTAGGGTGAGGCTTCACTCGCGGCTCCAGCTCTACAACTGCGCTCACTGAACTCTCATTTAATTCCTTACACCTGAGAATTTTGGAACCAGATTAAGGCAGGATTAAAAAAATATACAATCTGTAACAAAAAGGTTCAACAATACTGAAGGGTATGTATGTACTCATCATTATGAACAACTTTTACTATGAGACCAATCCTGAAATCGCCTAATCAAAATCAGCTGTTCCATACATTTTGTCCAAGTTCAATGAACTTTTTGTTTGGAACAGCTGATATTTTTTTCGCGATTTCAGGGTTAGCCTCATAGTAAAAGTTGTTCATAATGGTGAGTACATACATACCCTTCAGTATTGTTGAACCTTTTTGTTACACGTTGTATATGAACAATTATGTTGTAAAATTTTGAATTTAAAACCTGGATCCTAGATTAGGAGGAGTCCTGTGTTCTAAGATCTAGTCGTTCCATAATTAAGCATAAATAAATAAATTATGACCTTGGGTATGTCCTAAAACTGCATCCAGAACCACCGGAGGACGAGCAGCAGCGTTCTCTCGGTTACAAACTATACTAAACTAACTTCTCGGTTGTGTTAAAAAGTTATTCTGTAAAATGCTACAGGCAAATGTAACATTATTTTCACGGTATAATAACCTTCAATAGATTGAAATCGTACATAAGTCGGGAACTGCAACTTTAACAAATACTAATATGAAAATATCGAAGTATTCACTGGTGTGAAATTATTAAGTTTGTACAAGTACATTAAGTTATAATATTTTTATCCCAGTACTACTATACAATAGGCGTGTGGCCTAATGTTTAATTTATGACAAACAACAGGCTTAGTGATGAATATAACTAAACACATTACACATACTAAAAAATAAATAGTAACGGCTGATAAATGTCTAAGATGTGAGCGTTTAAAGTTTTAGGTGGGGATGGAGAGGGGATGCTCTATCCCTTTCTCACAAAGCGCGTGTTAGTATACTCGTAGTACAGTATAGCGCGCTCGCTGTCTAGCTTGAAATTTAAATATTTAGAACTTATTTATTTTTGTATTATTTTTAATTTTGTTTTCGTTGATAGGCTCTATTGATGATCAGCTTTTTTATGAGGTAATAAAAAAAATGTAGTCATCATGCCTATTTTGCCAAAAAGTAGAAACAATCAAAACGTCACTTTAGTCCGTTTTAATTACTAATTCGACTATATGTGTTCGCGTATCGTCTCTCCATTACACCAACAAATAAACAATTCAAAATATTACACCTCGAATAAATATAACCTACCCTACACAGTTTAATATAAAGTCGAAAGTAAAAATACCTTTCTAGTGAAGGGTTTGCTTTGTGCGAATTTGATTTTTCCGTCTCCGAGCCCGTTGTCATACTCATTTCACGTCGCTTGTTCCGGCGTTCTATCGACATCTAAAATATTTAAACGAAAAATTATTATAAAAAATAAAAGCAGACCTATACGAAAACGTAGTGTAGGACGCCCTGGGACTCGACGGAGTGACGATGTACGTAGGGCAGCTGGCAATGGTTGGAAGCGGTTAGATCAAGATAGAGCTGAGCTTGCTTTGGAAGAGGCCTATATCCAGGGGTGGACTACGTTAGGCTGATTATGATGATGATGAAAAATACAAGCTTTTGCGCATTGGTATTACTAAGCCGAAAGGAGTTGATTTACTCTTCATTATGAGCAACTTTTACTATGAAACTAAACGCAATCAAACGTCAAACGCAATTAACGCAAACCTGAATTATCCAATTTGAATGGGACCTGATGGGTATGGCCTAAAACTGCATCCAGACCCACCGGAGGACGGGCAGCAGCGTCCTCTCGGTTAACGGTGGTGAGCATTCTGCGATCCCCAAGCCGCCTGCCAAGCGTGGGGATTATGGCAACCCCTCCCTATTAAGGGGGAGGCCTTCGTCCAGCAGTGGACGTCTTCTGCCTGATAAAGTGAAGTGAATTGTGTGAATTTGGCGCCATTCTGGCCTTACTTAATAAAAGATGTAGTTATTTATACTGTAGTTTTTCAACGAATCTAGGTATACCACACATGTCGATATGCATATTTTGAAGCTGTGAGTGCGTTTGTGTGTGATGTGTGTGTCTGGGGGCGGGTGAGAGTGTGTGTTGTACCTTAACGTCGTGCTTGAGTCTGGCATGTTTCTCCTTCAAGCAGCGGTACTTCTCGTGCAGCGCGCGCGGCTCGTGCCTCGCGGCCGCGCGCTCGTTCGCGAGACGAGACCGGACCTCCTCCAGGTGGCACAGGTGCTGCATCCGGAGATGCTCCACCTACAAGGGACAAAATAGGGAGTTTTGGCGGGAACACGGAAAAATCATGTCGTTGCATTCTATTATTTTCTTAAACTTGTGTTTTATCGCGAATTAATGATTAAAAATGGTGGTGTTTTATTCATTGGGTGTTGAATTACATGCACGAGTGTGGGCAAGTGATATAATGTGGTGAAACATGTCTTTTCGTGTTGTTTTCAAAACTCAATAAAAGCTCATAGTGAAGTCGCCACCACTTTACTAGGGCATGACTTGGACTCGACTATGACTAATTTAGTGTGACTGACTGTGATTTCATGACATATTTGACTTGATTTTAATTTAAAAAAATTGAAAATTCATAAACTTGACACTGACAGAATGCACAAAATGCGACGCTAAAAACTAAGAAAAAAATTTTTTTTAAAAAATTACATTCATCATCAGCCCGTAGACATCCACTGGTGAACGAAGGCCTCCCCCTTAGACCGCCACACTGTACGACAACCATGGAGGATAAGGAGTTGCGATGAGCGACTTGCAGTCGCAGCTCTTATTTTGCGGACGCAGTGTGACGTCACACTTATTTGCTCAGTCTGCTAACGCCCGCCACGCGTAACGGTCTTTTAAACTTACATATTAGACGTACGATTTTTAATGTTTTTACTCAGTAAAAGTAAAAATTAAATGAGTTGCTCTGTTTCTTTATGTAAAAATTACCGAGGGAAAAATTCGGATGACATGATTGGCATCTGATTTCATCCGTTAGTAATTTTATTTGTATATTTAGTAATCTGTTCTATAAAATTTTAAAATGCGACATCTAGCGTGTTAATAAGAAATTAAGTATTAATTCAGCTAAGGGTTAGTTCACTAGGTCGATTCACCTAGTGGGAGGCCTATCTCCCAGAGAGCAGGACCTGCGTCTCACGGCAATGGAGGAGAGGCTGTGGCACAGAAATGTGCGGAACACAGCCCTGTTGGAGTGGAGGGAGGGACTCCTATCGGAGCCCAGAGAGAGGGGGACCGGAGCCCAACGACTCCTTGAGGCAATCCGGCCCGTACTCGTTGAATGGGCGCAGCGCAGCCACGGGACTCTAACCTTCCGGTTGACGCAGGTCCTCACGGGACATGGTTGTTTCGGGAGGTACCTGTGTCGTGTGGCCGGAAGGGAGGAGACGCCGGAATGTCACCAGTGCGGGTCTGCGGAGGATACTTCCCTGCATGCACTGGAGACATGTCCGGCGGCGGCGAGACCGCGACAAGCCCTAGTCGCGGTCGTGGGGGCGGACCTCTCCTTGTCAACGATCTTGGCAAAGATTGTTGACGACGAGAGGTCATGGGAGGCGATGGTTTCCTTCTGCGAGACGGTTGTGTCGCAGAGGGATCCGAGGAGCGGGTGAGGGAGAGTGATCCTCTCGCTCACCCGCTCCGGAGAGCGCGGAGACGGAGGCGAGCTGGTCGTGCCCGCACTCCGTTACCGCTCCGAGGGTCTGGGGGGTCGGATGCGGGGGCGTCCGACTCCCCCAACTAGGGAGAGACCCTCCAGAGATGGTGATGCACCATGGTGTTCTAGGTGCATCGCTTGAGCCGAACGGGGGGGAGCATCTCCTCCCGAGGCGGGTCCGCCTCACGGCGGACGTTGGCGATGGCAGGGCTGCGGAGAATGCGAGAGCGGTCCCGCGGCCTTGCACCTGTGCCATCGCAGGAGGAACACCGTGGGGTTTTAGTCGGTAGTGGCGCCACTCTGGCGCTGAGCCCGACATCACCCATCTGCCCCCCCGGCGGATGGGTATGCGTAAAGGCATTTCCCCACGTAAAAAAAAAAAAAAAAAAAAAGGCCTATCTCACTGCTACCTGCTCATTGCCACTTCAACTCGCAAACCCTTAGAGCTATGTCGTTGACTTACGGCATATGCTTTGGTTCTTTCGCGAATGTCCTCATTCCGGATTTTATCGCAAAAACAAACTCCGACACACACAACACAACTTCGCTGTAAAAACGAGGATCCTATAAAACAAATAGAATTTGCCTCAGCCCTATAGTAGTGTCGCAAGTTCGCCACCCTGACCGCGTGTTCCTCCCTCAGTGAGTCGAGCGTGGCTCTGTTCTCATCTGCGAGCCTGGTCCGCTCGCGGCATATTCCCTATTCGACCAGTGACAATGATAAGATGAATGGACGGGAAGTAAGCGCACGGATTTTGAAGACTATATGTTGAGCGCCGGCTCTCCACTCGCTTCAGTCATACTCTGTCTTAGCGACATGCGAGCCGTACGATACGACAATACAAACTTCTAATACATGTACATGTGTTCTCTTTTTGTCATGCAGTAATTAGATTCGCTATCTCTATTTTCCGACAAATGTGATATGCATACTTTTAGCTAGGTATGCTTGATTGTGTTATCTTGTTAATTTTGATCGATTTGCAAGCGCTGGGCCCGTCTATTCCATTATCACCGTCGCTGTATTCGACAACGTTCGGTTGTCGATCGAGTCGAGACAACCAGTCACTTACATTGATTTTTGGCCTTATCCTCTTAGCTTAGAGTTGCTATTTGTTTAAGTAGCTTAAATGTGCCACTACTTTCGCATTTCGTCTACAACGTGCGAGATCCTGTTTCTTAAATCGACGCGTTAAAGTAAAATAAAATTTTGGATGGAATACAGCTTCCACGAAGTATTGTGATGACGTGATAAATGATCAACAGCACCACCCTACTTCCCTTAAAAAACAAGAACCTAGCAAAAAAATATCAAGTTAGTAATATTGTCTATTGTTTAAATATGATTTACCTCAGCCCTATAGTCGTGTCGCAGGTCCGCCACCCTGGTCGCGTGTTCCTCCCGCAGCGAGTCGAGCGTGGCTCTGTTCTCCTCTGCGAGCCTGGTCCGCTCGCGGCTCAGGCTCGCTTTTAACTGTTCGCGCAGCTCAGATAGTGCGTGTTCGTTCTCTATTAACAACATAATAGGGAATATTCATGTGTTTCAATTATTAAAAATAATATGATAAGTGGTGAGCGTAACTGAAACTGATGTTTACATCGAAAAAATTATTAAAATCGCCTGGTAATGTTCTGAAATATAAGCGTTCAAAGTATTTGGGAGGGAGTCATCTGTCCCTTTCTAGCAAAACACGTGCTTGTATAGAATTTGTTTGGAATCGTGGACTTTGACGTCATTAGCCACTATAGTGCCCTCCCAGTCTAACATGACACTAAAATGTTTATAGCTTCGTTATTTGTGCACGTATTAAGATTTTATTTTCGACTAGCTTTTGCCCGCGGCTTTGCCCGCGTAGTAATGTTGAATACTGGAATTCGGTTAAATCGGGGCCCAACTCAATTGAATCACTAAAATACGTATATTATTGCATTTTTTCCAAGCCGCTTGCAAGTCTTTAAGTTTGCTTGAGGATGACCAAATTTGACATGTCGCGTTTGCAATACTTACTTCAAAACAAAGCCGTCTTGTTGAATTTTAAACAGACAGACAGATGGACATGACAAACTTATAAGAATTCCTCGTAGTACTACGGAACCCTAAAAATGTCTGCTAATGACGCTATAGTTGCCGGGGCCTTTGACCCGAAAGATTACAATATTTCTTTGTAGACAACGTTATTGACTTTTTTGTTGGAAGGTGCTAAAATAGCCAGGCTTTTAGGGGAGCTAACTCGCGAGCAAGCCACATAGAACTGACCATGCGAAAAACAGTCCTGCCTTAAATCAATACCAGCGTATTTTAAAGTTTGACCCTGAGCCTTATTGATGGTCATGGCAAAACAAACTTTTAGGGGAAATTGAAGCCTTATTGATGGTCATGGCAAAACAAACTTTTAGGGGAAATTGAAGCCTTTTGAAGTCTTAAGGTAAGTCACTGGGAATCATGGGAATACGCGGCACAAACACTGTTTCGCCATGGGCACACCCAGTCAAAATGATGGCCTCAACCAGATTACGATGCAGCATTTTTACTTGTAACCTGGTTCCATTACACAATTTGGGTGGTCTTAAATTCCGAAGGAGCATGACGGGTGTACCTTTCTTCAGGATAAGCCTATGATAAGGTAGCCCCGCTGGTCTTAATGAATTTAAAAACTCAACTGGATAGTTTACAGCATCATCATTATTGCATACCGTATCAACAGAGTCAATGAAATGAAATAAGCTTAAGCAGAAAAAGTATGATAACAAAGAACGCAAAAAGATTACCAAAATATCGCAAGAATTACGAAATTTCGATAAAATACAGTGCTGCACTGATCGCTTAGGTAGACTCGGTGTGGGTTGGAGTGGGGCGCGCTCGAGGTACAGCGCGTCATACTCGGGTTTTAACGTATCTGAGCCGACGCGGGATGGACGTTTCGAAAGCGCTGTGCTTGGTGCGTGCACCGGATCAAGTACATGTGTTTAAAACATTTATCTTCTTACGCATAAACACTCGATTAGCTAATTTATAAATATAACAATTTTTTTCTAATGAAAATCTGACCCGTGGCCTTCTAGTTTTGAAATTCTGAAACATGTTTATGTTTATTTTATCTTATCTCTTAAGTCAAAAAACTTAACAGCCTAAAATGAATGGTTTCGGCAAAATGGTATTTTAATGATACATTGAACCCCTTGCGAATTTTTCAAAATCGTTGCTGAGTGTGCGTTTCTCTGCATCAGCCCTTAACACTAATGGTATATCGGCCTACCCTGATTGGGCCATATTCACTACGCTGGCCCAGTGCAGGTTGGCGGATTCAAATACACTATCGTATTTCTTCTCCGGAAATATGTAGGTTTCCTCATGATGTTTTCCTTCACCGAAAACCCAGTGGTATTATCCATGCGTAAGTTTCAAAGAACTAATTGGAACGGGCTCGCCCGGGTTCGAACCCGCGACCCCAAGAATGTGAGTCGAGCTTGATCTCACTGAAGCTACCACAGCTTGAGCTGAATGTAAGTTTACACCACTCAAAATTTAGTTTAGGCATTTAAAAGTAAGTTAATTTAATATTAAAAATTAATTTAGCAGCTTAGGCTGTACAGTATCTATAATAATTATGTCCGTCAAACAGTCGTCTGCGTGGACCTACAAAAAAATAGCCTATGTCCGTTTCCGAACCTTATGCTATAACTACCTATCCAAAAATGCAGCTCCATCTGTTCAGCCGACCAATAAATACGCCCATCCCCGTTCCCATTCCCAGCCTCATCCCTATAAGCGCCCCCTTCCCCATCCCCATCCCGATACCAAATGTCATTTTAATATGAACACGCCCATCCCCGTCCACATCCCCGTTCCCTCCCTTATCCCCATCCTGAACCCCATCCCATCCCCACCCCCATCCCGATTTCAACTTTCTTCTTAATATGGACACGACCATCCCCGTTCCCAGCCTCATCCACATCCACATCCCATCCCCACCTGTCCCCACCAAATCCCCACTCCATCCCCACCCATCCCCACCCCCACCCATCCCCACCCCATCCCCATCCCCATCCCGATACCAATTGTAATCTTAATATTAACATGCCTATCTCCGTCCCGTCTCCGTTCCCAGTATCATCGCCACCCCCACCCCCACCCCCATCCCCAAATCTATCCCCATCCCTATACCAAATTTCATTTTAATATGTACAGCCGTTACAAAGTTAAGGAGAAACAAACGTACTATCACTAAAACTTCGTTGTTTTTTTTTAAACTAACGGGAGCTGATTTTGAAAAAACTGTGACACCCGTATCTTCTTATTTTTATAGTAGAATATGTATACCAAGTTTTGTATCAATCGAACCAGAGAATAAAAAGTTTCATACAAACTTTAACACCCCTTTTAACCCCCTTCGGGGTTGATTTTCGAAAAATCCTTTCTTAGTGGGCGTTTACACCTCTCCAAAAACATACCCTCCAAATTTCAAGTCTCTACGTTCAGCGGTTTGGGCTGTACGTTGTCTATATGTCAGTCAGTCAGTCAGTCAGGACAAAGCCTTTTATAGTTATAGATGATTTGTTTTGTTGCGCGTCCGCTTTTTTGTGAGACAATACAAAAAATCATGCATATCCGTATTGTAGAAAAAAACAGCTAACTTAAAAATTCCCAAAAAAAAAATGTTCGGCTAAGCTTGGCACATTTTCAAGTTTCACACTAATAAAACAAATTCCTCTTCGTATGAATGCACACTATAACTAACCCACAACTTGTATGAGGTTATTGCTTGGAAAATTATATAAAATAAATAAATATTGGGCGGACATTTATTACACACAGCGCCATCTAGCCCCATACTAAGCAAAGCTTGTATTATGGAAACCAGATAGCTGATAGAATACTTATATACATTATTTTTTTTCGTAAATACATACTTATGATACATACTACACCCAGACACAGAACAAACATCGATGTACGTCACAAACATTTTTGTCCAGGGTGGGGATCGAACCCACGCCCTGCAGCTCTGAAGGCAGACATGCTACCAACTGAGCTATCAGGCTGTCAAAAAACAAGAAAAACAATGAAAGAAAGTAACAATGATTGTACTGCTAGGATCAAATTCACACTGGTTATCGTACATTATAATAAGTTAATAAAGACATTTTGAAACTGAACTGAACTATAACTAACTCACAACAACACTACGCAATAAATACTTCAAAACGTATTTTTACTTTAATGGTGCAATAGGAGTATTTTGCCATTTGCCATTTCACCTACCTATTTCAAGCTGCCGCTGCTGCTCCACCAATCTCGCTCTGTATTCGTTTTTGAGTTTCGCCATGTTTTCCGCGTGTTGTCGTGCAGCCGCTTCGATGTCCCGGTGGTGTTTCTCGTCTAGATCTGATAACGCAGTTTGGAGAGATTGCCGGTGGTTTCTTTCTGCTTCTGATAACGCCTGTTGCATGAAGAATGTTTTTTTTTTTAATGGCTTCACGTTTGACCTTGCGCCACCGCGGCGTAGACAAGGTGGAGCACGCTTGCCCAGAAGATACCTATTAAATTATACCTTGATTGGGTTAGTGTAAGAATCGTGTGGAGTGAAAACAAAACAAAAGCCAAAATTGATGTAATTGCTGAACGCGTATTGCTTTTTAACCAACTTTAAAAAGGGAGGAGGTTCTATGTTCGACTGTATAATTTTTTTTATGTATTTCCACCGATTTCTCCGAAAAAATGTGGCAGATTTTGAAAATTATTTTTTGTTCGATGCGGTCGCATAAAAGTTTGAAGTCATTTGTATATTTTTTTTTTTATTGACTTGTCTCGGTACTGAAAGCACATTTAGACAAATTTGACTATATAGTAGACTACTATTATTTTAGCAGTGTTAATGTAAAATTCGGTCCCCAAGCCGCCTGCCATTCGTGGGGATTATGGCAACCCCTCCCTATTAAATAGGAGGCCTTCTCCAGCAGCGGACGTCGTCTAGCTGATGAAGAGAGAGTGTAAAATTCAGCTTTAAAGAAAGAAGATATAGAGTGTTTTGGCGGGAACATGGAAAAATCATGTCGTTGCATTCTATTATGTACTTAAACTTGTGTTTTTTCGCGAATTAATGATTTGAAATGGTGGTGTTTTCTTCATTGAGTGTTGAATTACATGCACGAGTGTGGGCAAGTGATATAATGTGGTGAAACATGTATATTCGTGTTGTTTCAAAACCCCGTAGTAGCTCATAGTAAAGTCACCACAACTTTACTAGGGCATGACTTGGAATCGACTATGACTAATTTCGTTGACTGACTGTGATTTCATGACATATTCGACTTGATTTTAATTTTAAAAAAACGTGTATAAATTCATAAACTTGACACTGGCAGAATGCACAACGTGCGATGCCAATAACTAAGAAAAAAAAAAAAAAGAGAAATAATTTATTTTGTAACATCAGTAAGGTAATATAACTATAAACAATCAAGAATCCTTGTGATATTACAAAAATGGTCTCAACCCATAATGCTCTTTATCAAACAGCATTGATCATCGTTGAGGCCGGTTCAGTGAGTTCACGAAAGATTTAAATCAGCGATATGCAAAACCATAAAACAGAGAAAAAATTATAAAGAAATGTCTTTTTTCAACATTATGCAACCAGCTTTAGAACAGTATTTAATTATTTATGGTCCCTCACCTGATCCATTTCTCTCCTGTGTCTCTCTGCCTGTTCGCTCAATCTCGTCTTCTTATCCGTCAAAAACTTGTCTTCCGTATCTCTCAATTCTTCTTGCAATTCCGCTCTCATTTTCCTCTCTTTCGCACTCCACTCCACTCTTATACTCTCCAACTCTTTCTGCAAAGACAACTCTAGCCTTCTCCTCTCATCCGCTTTGTTTCGTTCCATCATATCTCTTGCCATATCCGGCATTAGTGGCGACTTTATAGGCTTATGTTCGTCTTGTGTCTCGAACTGATATACGACCACTACGTTATCTGAACTAGATTTTCCTTGGGATAGCATAACCCCATCCAGTCTTGGACTTGTTAGACCTTTTGAAACGTTAGAACTTGAATCAGAAACCTTTATTTGCGGAGCTATAACAGCTTTGTTTAACGGTTTAAAGGTGGATAAGGGACTCCAAGGCTTGCTAAAGTCTAATCTAGGTGAACGTATTTCCGATCCTAAACTAGGCGTTGGGGAGATCTTAACTAAGGGTGATTTTGGAATGTCTGAGCTAGATTTAGAGAGTTTAGATTCTTCAAAAGATTTAGAATTTTCCGTATCGGAATGTTTTGGGAGATCTAAGGTAGGAACTTTTAGTTGAGGTATTGGAATGCTTTCTCGCTGTGATTTGGTATCGGTCCGTTCTGTAGCTTTCGAATTTTCTTCAACATCTTCAGTGTCTTTATTATCAGAGACTTTAGGCTCAGTATCGCTCGGCCTATCTTTGTGCGTGTCGTTTGAATCGTCCAAATCGTTAAGGTCTAGATTTGCGAATTCTCTTTCAGGTGAATCTATGGATGTCTCTGATTCTATGCTTTCCATTAGGTTGATGGAGATTTTGCTCTTCTGCGGTATCATAGGTGATCTATAACAAAATATAGGATAAAAAGCTTAGGACGGCTTTCGTTCAACTTTCACATAAGTACATAATATGCCGTGACATAATGTGCTCTTAACAACCTATATTTATTGGTATCAAAATTAATTTATCGAACATAATATGCGAACATATGTCTATAATTTTTTCATCACACTTGCTCGTAAAGTGGATCTTATTACATCGGTTTTAGGCTCATAATCCAAGCTATTACGCACGCGTGCTTTTTACTTTACATTACGCCACTTGTGCTATAATAGGTATAACCCGGTAAAGTCAAGTTTGTACGTGACTGCAATTAGACGTATGTATACGAAGCACTCTTAATATAGCCGGGTAATACTTACAGTTTTTTTGTAATACCAACAAAGAGTTCTTATGCCGCTGAAGTAAATGTCAACCTGCGCGCGCATTACTGATTTGGGCGCCATTTTCCGCAAATGTTTGTTGACGTTTTCGCTGTGTGGTTAATTATTATCAATAAAAGTTTGTTTTTTCCTCGCAAGTGTGATGAAAACAGTCGTATGGAACTCTTGTGCTATTAGTCATTACGCTCTCGGCTTCCTTATCGCGCTCGCCTGCGGCTCGTGCGCATAATACCGCCTCTAGTGTAATGACCAACATAGCACACTCGTATCATAATGTACTATTTCATCACACTTGCTCGTAAAGTGGGTCGTATTACATTAGTTTAGGCTCATAATCCAAGATATAACACACTCGTAGTTTTCACTTTACATTACAGCACTGTTATAATAGGTTTGACTTGGTTAAGTTTGTACTTCACTGCAAGTTATAATGTATGTATGCGAAGCATTCTTAATATAGCCGGGTAATACAGTTTTTTAAATAATACTATCAAAGAGTTTTTATGCGGCTAAAGAAAATGTCCCCTGCGCGCGCATAGTTGGCATGCGCGCAAAATAAATGTTGACCTTTTCGCTGTGTGGTTGATTATTATCAAAAAGAGCTTGATTTTTTCCTCGCAAGTGTGATGAAAAACGTCGTATGGAACGCGGGCCTCGGCTCCCTTAGCGTAAAATCGCCTCGGGTGTAATTACCAACATAACATACTCATATCATAATGTACTATTTGTTGTACGTTGCATGCAGTTGTACATTTGAAGGCGCCGGTTTTTTACTTGCCTCGAACACAGTTTCTGGTTTTTACTCCTACTTTTTCCTAGCTTTTCTACTATTCACAGGTATCATCTGCCCAATTTCTACTTCTATAGTCACGTCATCATACCTTGGCCTGTTCTCTTTATCCATCGCAGGTTCTTCCAAATGAGTGCCACTGGGTTCTATGTCCCCCGGTCGGACCAAGTCGGATATTTTCTGGAAGTTCTTCTGGAAGAGGTCGGGCTTGATGTAGTCTGCGGCGGGCGGACGCAGGACGCGGCGGCGCGGGGACGCGCGCGAGTGCGACGTGTGGCTCTGTGTGTCGGATTCTGTAGCGTCAAAACAAGTTAGCGATTTTCTTGCTGCTAAGGCGCCAGCCTTAAATTTGACGCCGGCGGGGGCAAGGCACGAGCGTATTTCCATTACATTCAAATTTCGTACAAAACACAAGTCAATAAAGACGCAATTTGAAACGATCGGGCGCGACATGGCGCGACATATGGGCGTTCGTTCTATGCCATTCGGTGTGTACAAATTGCTACTTTATTTCTGTGCGTTCTGTACGAAAATCGAATGGAATAGTAAGATGCCTGTGCCATGTGCTCTCCGGTGCTAGATACTATGAGGCTTGCGCCTAAGTTAGATGGGTCGATGATAATATTAAGGTCGCGGATTGAATAATGGGGGGGAATATTGGGGGGACATTTATTACACACAACGCCATCTAGCCCCATACTAAGCAAAGCTTGTATTATGAAATCAGATAGCTGATAGAATACTTATATACATATTTTTTTTCGTAAATACATACTACACCCAGACACAGAACAAACATCGATGTACGTCACAAACATGCCTGGGTGGGGATCGAACCCACGCCCTACAGCTCTGAAGGCAGACATGCTACCAACTGAGCTATCAGGCTGTCTGTATATGGACACGATAAGCGTGTGACCGAGGCAGATGGCGTACCATGAGATATACCCTATATAGCCGTGGGATAAGAAATGCTGCAGATTATTATGATGATGAAATCATAAGACATTAAATATTTTCACGTCGCAATTTTTGACATTTAACTATTTTACATCAACAAACTATCTAATAAAATCGTCAACGGCGATTTTAACAATTGGCTAAGTGCCGATGACAATGAACAAATTTCTACTACCGAGACCGGATGATGGAACCATTTTGAATTGTCTGCAATTTAAAACGGACATAAGATATTAATAAAAAAAATGCATGGGGAAAAGACTAAGTGTTTTACCGCAACTCGACTGATGTTTTTGCACGACACACTACGATAGCAACAACCAAGCCTGGAACTAGTTTTAAGGGAGGCTGCTGCTTTATGACAGTCACGAGTGAGGGCAAGATCACTAAAACTAAAAAAGAAACGAAAGCGAGGCTATCATTGGAGTCCCATACTGATAAAAAAGGAGTCCATAGGCTAGCAGCGCCAACAACACCAACATACCAATAGATTCCCTCGGGCTATCGTGGCGCGGCGGTAGAGGCGGCCGTGATGCCAGTGGTGATAACACGATGCCACTCAATGGTACTGACGTCACAGGAGACGCTACGGGCGATGACGTTACGACCTGTGGCGGTGACATCATCACCTGAAGAGAAATAATATGAATTGTATGTTGTAGTTGTCGTAAGAACCAATAGGCTATATGACTGGTTTTTTTTAATTGTCCTGTTAAAATGTGGCCCATAAATATAGCTGATTAGTGAAAAAAAAATGAAAATCTGATCAAAAATAAGCAACTTATAAGCATTTTAATATCATGCTAGACGGAGAGGCGAAACAGCAAATCCTGACGTCACTTCTCAGTACACCATATAAATTATATTCTGACAAATAAGGCGTGACGTCATTTTTTGTTTTGTGGGAAAGGGACAGAGTTGTCTCTAACAAAAACATTAAACGCTTATATATCAGAACATTAATAACCGAATTAAATTATTTTCTCAATAAACATATTTCAACGATTTAAACATCAGTCATCTACCCTATTGTAAGGACCTGGGTATGTTCTAAAACTGCATCTAGAACCACCGGAGGACGGGCAGCAGCGTCCTCTCGGTTAACGGTGGTGAACATTCTGCGATCTCCAAGCCGCCTGCCAAGCGTGGGGATTATGGCAAACCCCCTCTTCTTGAGAGGGAGGGTTGGCTCCAACCAGCATTGAACGTCTTCTAATTGTTAACGAAAATTTTAAGAATCGAATATATCGGTTGTCAGTTGTCTTTTCTCATTTAGAGCAATCTCAATTAAATTTGCTTCATCTAGGGTTTCGTAGCTTTTACATTCCCTCTGCCGTGCCTAGAGCTACCTTCGCAACTTTCTGTCTAATCACCTGATTTGTCCATATTCTACTACGCTGGCCTGGTGCAGCTTCACGAATTCACATATATCGTTCTTCTTTGGACATAATATGCAGGTTCCGATTCAGATTCCGATAATTTAAGAAAGAAACCTAAGAAGAAGTCTGACACACACATTTATGATGTGGAGAGAGCTATGCTCGGAGTTACTTTGCGCGATAAAGTCCGGAACCAGAATATTCGCCAAAGAACCACAGTCACCGACATAGCTCGCAAGGTTTGCAAGTTGAAGTGGCTGTGGGCAGGACACATCGCTTGAAGAACTGACAACCGATGGGGAAGAAAGGTTCTTGAGTGGAGACTGCGAACCGTCCTACGCACGGCGCGGCCTCCCACTATATATATAGGTGGACCGACGACATTGTAAAAGTCGCGGGCTACATATGGATGCAAATAGCAGGTTGTCGTACAGTGTGGCGATCTAAGGGGAGGCCTTTGTTCAGCAGTGGACTTCTCCAGGCTGATGATGATGATGACAGAAATTTACAAGTCAATCTCAAATTTTCTTTAGATATATTTTTTTACTAATGTAGTCTTGCCTTTGACCGCTAACTCGTCTGATGTTATTATAAGCAAAGGTGCCGTCGATGGAGCACGCTTGCCTAGAAGAAACCGATTCAATCGCGACTTAATATACGATACACAGATAGATGGTTTTCCTTCACCGGAAATCCAGTGCTATTATTTTTGAACTATTAGAACTTTTGTTTTTCCTATGTAGCAATCACCTGCGGCGAGGTGACGGGCGGTGATGGCACGGGAGCGCTGATGATGGAGCTTTGGTTGTCATTCTGTTCCGACGAGCTGTTGGAACCAGGGCTCACTGTGGGCTCTGGCAAGTTCTCCAGTTTGAATCTGGAAGAGGATAGGTAACGAACAATTTATAGTGTGTCGCGGGCAACCGGAGGATACAAGTGGCAGGTTGTCGTACAGTGTGGCGGTCTTCGTTCAGCAGTGGACGTCTCTGGGGTGGTGGTGATGATGTCAATTTGGTTACAAAATCGGTGTTTGAACACCGATTTGTATTTTTTTTTTTGCTTTTGATTGCAATATAAAAGAGTTTCCCGCCATAAATATACATATATGCTCCATTGTATGATTTTCAAAAAGTCCGGCTGGTCAAACAAGAAAATATTTAGTAGTTTTTATCAAGTTCAACATAATGTATTTTTAAGGCGCTCCCTTTATGGAAACTCGTAAATAGATAGATTAAATGTCAGGCTAGAAATGTGTAATGTTGCTGAAGTATTATGAATACGTTATCAAAGGTAAGTAAATAATGGCACAGAAAAATGAACAGTACTACACACAGACGACTTGCTCCCACAAAATATGTGTAAATGTCTACTTAAATATCATAGGTCATATTCATTGTACCCTGTACGGGTGTTGTGGAAGCACGACAATATTCCACTGAACCGCTTGGCGCGATGACGTCACACTGCAGACAAGCGCTGCCACGGCCAAGAGGCGCAGGCGCAAGTAAGGTTTTAGGTATGAACTCATACCTAAATTTAACAGTTCACCAAGCCTTATAATAAACAGTGAACATACCTGACGCTTTTCCTATCTTCTTCAAAGCTGGTAGTCTTCGGTCGACCAAACAGAATGGTTTCAGCTTTCCTATGGAACGGGTCGGACACTTTCTCTCGAAGTATGCCTTTTGGAGGGTCGCTCTTGGTCATCGAGTCCAGTGGGTGAGACTTGTCGGTATCTGGACTGGGCAGGTCAGACTTGGATAATTTGAGAAACATGCTGCCTTTGCCTGCAAAGAGATAAGGAATTTAAAAATTCAAACCACTGGCTAAGCATTTGACCATAACATCACTATTAATATGGATCTGGGATCAGTTCGTCAAAGACAGCCTTATAGCTCAGTTGGTAGCATGTCTACCTTCAGAGCTGTAGGGCGTGGGTTCGATCCCCACCCAGGACAAAAATTTATGTGACATACATCGATGTTTGTTCTGTGCTGGGTGTAGTATGTATTATAAGTATGTATTTACGAAAAAAAAAATGTATATAAGTATTCTATCAGCTATCTGGTTTCCATAATACAAGCTTTGCTTAGTGTGGGGCTAGATAGCGCTGTGTGTAATAAATGTTCCCCCAAATATTTATAAAAAAAAATGGCAGTAAACATATATATTCTGGATTGAGATCCGTCTCGACTCAACCTCATGATAAGCTCATGGCACTGTTACTGTTAGTGGCAGGCGTGACGCTTACCACCAGGCGAAAGTCTTGCTCGTCTCGTCACTTGACAGTATTAAACAAAACTGCCGAAAGAAATACGCTTATAGACTTTCAAGCAGCTAGGCAGGCGCTTAAAGCATAGTATATAAGTACCAACTCATGTACCTCTCAAGTTTCCTTTCATTCAAGCTTAAGATCACCATTAAGAGTCAAAGCCACATTTACACTTTTTATTGTACACGTACAGGGGCAAACAGGCAGGCGGACCTAGCGATGCTAAGTGGTCATGGTCACCATTGTCTATACTATAGACAACTGCAACCCTAGAAGAAGCAGTCTGAAGCATTGCCGGTGCGTTGCCTACACTTCAGCGTGCTGATGCGGAAGACGATTTTCTAAGTGACGGGCGCTTGTGATATTTAGTAAGGGGAACGGAACGACTCTCCCAGAGCTATTCAGAATATTCACCGTGAACCTTTAGAAAAGGCACACTAGAGCGCCACACATATCAGCCAGAAGACATCCACGAAAGCCGAAGGCCTCCTCTTCGCTTGGGGATCGCAGAATGCTCACAACCGTGAACCAAAAGGACGCTGCTGTCTGTCCTCCGGTGGTTATGGGTGCAGTTTTAGGACATACCCAGGTCCACACTAGAGCGCCACAAACTGCACTAATTCATCGTCACTAGCATAAAGTACAACAGATTAATGATACATCATCATCAGCCCGGAGACGTCCACTGCCTCCGGAGGCCTCTCTACGACAACCTGCCATTTGCATCCACCGGTTGCCCGCGACTTTTACAATGTCGTCGGTTCACCTAGTGGGAGGCCTTCCTACGCTGCGTCTTCCGGTTCGCGGTCACCACTCAAGAACCTTTCTTCCCCATCGGTTGTCAGTTCTTCGAGCGATGTGGCCTGCCCTGCGCCACTTCAACTTGCAAACCTTGCGAGCTATGTCGGTAACTTTGGTTCTTTGGCGAATATACCATGTATCAAACATGGTAGTGACTAACTGCTTCACATATTTCATATACTTTACACACTTCGTAGTAGGACCCTATTGCAGAGTCCGCCTGGTGAATACCACACCTTCGCCCGTTATTAAACCGCCAAGCAGTAGTGTGCAAGCATGACTGTGTTTCGGTTTCAAGTGCAATGTTACCAGAGAAATTACTGGGTTTGAAGTTATTTGACATATAATATCTCAGGGTGACGAGCGCAGTGCAGGGCGGCGCAGGATTTTGTTCGCAGATTCATGATTATAGCACTGCTGCTGTTATGGGCAGGCGTGCCTCTTACCACCAGGCGAACGCCTCGCTCGTCTCGTCACTTTATACCATAAAAACCGTATATGAAAAGAAAACTTGTCTTACCGGTCAAAGGCAACCCCTTATCAACCTTCGCGGCAGGCAGCAACGGACTGAAATTCTCTTCCTCAGGACTAGTCAACACATGCATCTTCAAATCAATGATGTCCGACTGCTGTTTGAACAACATCTTCGGCCTTTCGAACGATGGACGACTGACCAAGTCTCTATCTGACGTGTTTCTAATCAACACAGGTTTAGGGGAGCTTGGATTTTCAGCGCTTCGTCTTAAAGGCGATATTCGGAGATCACCCAGCTTCTTATCAAACCTCGTCATAGGTGATATAGGCGGGCGGCCCAAAGGCGTCAATCTTCTACCCACTAGGGTGGTTGAAAGGTTGTCTTTGACATCAGATGCGTGGTTTTCACTGTCAGTGCTGAATTCCTCGTCGCTTTCTGCTTTCGTTTCCACTCTTTCGAGGTGTTTGGTGTTCTCCTCTGAGGTGAGAAGTTCCTGAAAATGAATCAGATATTTTATTATTTTGCTGGATGCTGTATGAATTTCCGTCATAGGGAAGTACATCCCGGGACTCTTCAAGGCAGTAATAGGCAAATCCTGTGTAAGAGTCCTTCATCTCTCTGAACTTCTTTGTTCCATCTCTACAACCCAATACTTTTTATCCTAAGTAAATAGTACATTAGCGGCCTTACCTAAAATAATGTCGATTCTCGTAGTCACTGCTTAAACTTCTCTGTCCTTTTCTAGCACGTGAAACTTCACGTCAGAGAGAAGATGGCAGAGCATCTTAAGCAGTGACTAACGGTTGAAAAGTTTTTTTAGGTAAGGCCGTAGATCTTTAAGTTTCCTGTGATGCAATAAAAAACAAAAACCGGTTCAGATATAACTGAGTTTTCTGAAATCAGGGAATTAAAAAAAAACACAATGTTTTAAATAGCCCTACCCCACACCCCTGGTCTCTGTTCAGAGCTACGAGGGACCAGTCGTTCTGGTGTTTGTCTAGGTCGTCCCGCCATCGCTTTCTAGGTATTTCGCGAGATCGTTTGCGAACTAATAGACGACTTAAAACATGTTCCAAGGCCTGCTTAAGCATGCCCTGAAAGGATACGGTCTACAACACCATCACCCTGTTATAATAGCCCCAACCCCAATAGCCATAATAGATTTCATCAAGTCAGCTTAAAACCGTTACAAATTAAACGTAATATAATGCCATCGAGAAATTCTATTGCTTACAATGTTTTGTAGAGCATTGCGACAATTTTATCGTGTCATTGACCTTTGATCATATCGGGGTATAACATTTTTAAGCAATACTTAAAGTATGCTAAACAGTATGGGTTTGACGATAATAGGGGAGAAGTCACGCTATGTCGCGTCGCTATGGGATGTTAAGGGATAGTTCACACAAGCTTCACAAAAAATTAAGTAAGTACATAAATAAATAAATATTGCGCGGACATTTAACACAGCGCCATCTAGCACCGCCGAGAAAAGCATTATATTTCACTCGTATGACATGCATAATCAGCCTGTTAATTGCTGCGTTCCGTAATGCGCTAAAAGTGATAATATCGCGAATCCGACCAAAATGACAAGTATTACTCGATCAAGTCAAAGCCCTTATATTTTGTGAATATTAAATTTGGTCGGATTCGCGATATTATCACTTTTAGCGCATTACGGAACGCAGCAAATATTCTACTGCTGGTAATGGCAAGTTTACTGACAGCTGTCAAAACGCCGTTCTACAACCAAAGTATAGATGGCGCTTGACGAGACACGATTCTCTTTTTTTCGCATTTGTTTAATGAAAAAGCAAACACACTACTAATTACTAATCCGCACTTACTCATTTATGTTGAGGAAGTACAAAAGCATAGGAAATACCATGGGTAAGTACTTTGTTAGACAAACAATAACCACAAAAAAAGACATGACAATCCAGAAGAGGTAATCACAACTAAATCGGAAAGGTATCCGTTCGACATTATCCGTCCCAATCCTCTACATGATACTACCGGATGACCTTTCCGAATGAGTTGTGAATACCCCCCCTCCAGATGTAAATTAAATCAGCTTTTTTTTTACCTATTGACCTTGATTCATTCATTCAAAATCTAATCTTCAGAACCATAGACTAGGTAGTGATACTATTCAGAATCATGTCTCGTCAACGCCAACGAACGGATTTTTATAAACAATTTTTTTTTAATTGGCTGTCAGAAAACCGCTTATTATAGACCGCAGTCGATTGGCAATTCTGACATATTCACCACTCTGGCCCTGTTGCGGGTTGGTGGATCCGTATACAACATTGAATTTGTTTTCCGGGCATAATGCAGGTTTCCTCACGGTGTTTTCTTTCATCGAAAATCCGTAAACCATAAACTATAAACTCATAGGTTCGGGCCCGGTAGTCAAACCTACAACCTCACGCTTTCAAGTCGAGCGGCCTCCCAACTAGGAATCACGGCTTTTTTAAATGCATTAATATTGTAAATACACATCTGATGACATAAAACGGTTTTAGTGTATACCCACCCTAAGTAAGTAAGTAAGTAAGTTCGTATAGGCTGAGTGGCCAGCCCTAGTGTCAGAGTTAATGTGCCGCCCGAAGGCCTCTGACGTGGCTGACGGTTGTTGTTATAGAAACTAGAACAAACAACCGGGACCAACAATTTAACGTGTCATCCGATCCACGGTAGCGCTCAGAAATAAATGCCACTCGCGGTCACCCATCCGAAGACTGACCGGACCGTCCGTTGCTTAACATCGGTGATCGTTTAGAATCACCTAGACAAGCTACGCCACGAGCGCTACCCACCCTAAAGCGACGCGACGAAATACATAAAATCTACTGATAACAAACTCATAAAAAATTACAAGCTGACTGACATAACAGAATAATTTAGTTATTTTTGTCCAAGTCTCTTGAGTAAAATAAACTTAAAAATTAACTTGTGATTTAATTAAAAGCTGTAATACAAGTCCATATCTTTTTTTAAATGGAGTGAAAAATCTGTTTTGTGGTTTGTCTGTCTGCGCCCAAGATTGACACCAATCATTTCATAGATCTAGAAATTATATTGATTCTCGTGATACAGACAATTATTTTGAAAAATTTCATCAAGATCCATCCAGCTGCTTTCAACATCATCATCAGCCTGGAGACGCCCACTGCTGAATGAACGCCTCCCCCAACCTGCCATTTGCATCCACCGGTTGCCTGCGACTTTTACAATCTCATTGGTCCACCCAGTGCGAGGCCTTCCTACTCTGCTTCCAGGAACTTTAATAATGTGTAAATACGGGCAATTTATTTGCATAGAGCATTTAACTAGTATAGTATTATATTATCTTTGGTTTAACACAATATGAAGCATATGGGTCACTGTTTTAATTAAGCCATTATATGGGTAGGTTCTATCAAGTTTAATATTATGAGGCAATACTGACTAATTGGTAGATAGTTACATGAGTAAGTGTCAATAAAGTCACACCTATACCATCCCAGCCATCACATATCCATTACATATTCGTCATATTGTAGTTATTGGTAGTAGTTATTGGTATTGGAGAGCCGGCATGCGGAATAAACAAGCTATTTAAAAAAAAGCAAAATAATAATATGCAATTTAATTAACTTGGATTGATTTTTCCAGTTATCTGGATTTAAAAAACTACTGTTAAATAGAATATCTATGTAAATAACCCGTGTACCTATAAGTTAACATATATTGAGTTATAAGTTTATTTATCGCTAAAATGTCAATACCTACTCCTACATACTCGTAGTAAATAGTAATGAATATGAGAGTCGATGTCTGCCTACAAACTGCTATGCAGTTTGGCAGAGTTATAAATTGAGATATGTAATTAATTCTCTAAGACAAAATAAACAAAAAAAAAAAAAAAACAAACTGCTGAACCGATTTTGATGAAGATTATATCGGACCAATCTGAAAGAATATCCCTTCAAATAAAAAAATACATATTCGATTTATAAATAATGAAGTTATGAAGTAAGAAACAAAAAATATAGGTACAGCCAAGAGAACCTCCTCCTTTTATGAAGTCGGTTAAAATATGATTATGTGGATTAAATAGTATCAAATTTTAATACCTAATGGCCAGGCACAAGCAGTATTGTGTTATTCCAAAACTTAGGCATATCATTGACTAAGGAATGCACATTGGACAGCCCTTAGTGCTTCAATGATTATCACTAGTAGATATTTGGTTACTTCTAGACTAGGCATGACCTAGGTCTAGGCATGACCTAGGTCTAGGCATGACCTAGGTCTAGGCATGACCTAGGTCTAGGCATGACCTAGGTCTAGGCATGACCTAGGTCTAGGCATGACCTATGTCTAGGCATGACCTAGGTCTAGGCATGACCTAAGTCTAGGCATGACCTAGGTCTAGGCATGACCTAGGTCTAGGTAGGACCTGGGTGTGTGTGGCGCTGCCATCGCGAGTGTGTCGGTTCTGTGTTATAAAAATATTTCAAAATAGATAGCCCGCGTTATATGTAAATATAATCAGTTAAACATGTAAAGTCATAGTGACATTGTTATTTCATCCAAAATACTCGTAGATATTAGTAAATTCAGCAATAGTATCGGATCAATAGCATTAGTCGTGTGTGTTAGTGAAGTGGACTCAAGACTCAAAACTGTACAGTGTTTCAAATTAGCATCTCAGTCTTTATCTCTGTAAGGACTGAAATATTCATTATTATAATAAAAATAAACTAAAACATTAATAAAATCTGAACGCTTTCAAATCACCCTCATTTTTGTTCCGTTGGTTTGTTTTTTTACACAAACGGAGTGTACGGCAACAGTGATAAACAGTGACCGACTCGCACATGCGCATGCGTAAAGCTATTTAGGGAACCTCAGAAACTGCCCTTGCCGTGTGAGTTTATTTACCAGATAACCTTTTTTACCCATGTAAACCTAGAAATGTTCCAACGTAGAAGCGTTCACAGCAAGTTAGATTTACGAAGCAATAAAAAGAAAGACCAACTGATAATCCTGTCGCACCATCTCGTCAAGTCAGAGAGGTCAGTGTATATTTTGGGGCCCGCGGTCTACAACCTGCTTCAAAACCAAGCTCAGAGCGTGGTTACAAGAGCATTTGTTTTAAGACATTGAAGATTATTTTAAAATAAGAGATTATTAACGTATGTTTATAATTATTATTTCATTTTATTAAGTGATTATTTTTTTGTGACACACTTAATGTTAGTGTAGTGTAGTGGAAACTTTTGTATGAAAGTCCTTTGTTTTGGCTGGCCACTCAGCCTATATGAACTTACTCTTTTTTTTTAAGTTAATAGGTATGTAGTAGGTTTTTAATTCCTGTAATGGACTCATTACCTGAACAGAAGCACAAGTGTCATCTTGCATAGAAGCATCTCTGGTCTTCTTCACAAGCTCTCGGTAAACATGGTCTAGAGGGTGTTCCCATTGAGTCTTCTTTGTGTCTTCGTTATAGTAATAGTGTGTCTGGAGCTTCTCATCAAAGCTGTGGTAAAAAAAAAAAATTTTTTTAGAGATATCCTGGCATCTTGTGTAGTGAATTGAATCATAATAGGTATTATATTAAAATTGGATTAGCATGTTGTACCTATTTTATTGAAAGTGTATCACCATCACCATTATTATTTTATTCCCCTGGTATTATGCAAGGTATGCTACATACACAATACACATGTCACTGGCATAAATGAAGTATAAAGGCCTATCCGCACACAACAGTGCTGACACGTGCCGATCAGTAACATATCCATCAGTGTCAGTAAATAATGCTATTGTAGAATACATTTTGTACGCTATCTGTACTCGTCAGTGATAGTGATGTCAGTGCTGCGCCAAGAATCACTGAATGTCACTGTCACTGATGAGTACAGATAGCGTCGTACAAAATGTATCACCATCATCATCATCATCATCATCATCAGCCCGGAGACGTCCACACAAAACAAACAAAAATAAATGTATGCTACAATATTATTTTTCACTGACACTGAACTAATTGGCACGTGTTCACTGTCACTGATGAGTACAGATCGCATCGTACAAAATGTATGCTACAATATTATTTTTCACTGACACTGAACTAATTGGCACGTGTTCACTGTCACTGATGAGTACAGATCGCATCGTACAAAATGTATGCTACAATATTATTTTTCACTGACACTGAACTAATTGGCACGTGTTCACTGTCACTGATGAGTACAGATCGCATCGTACAAAATGTATGCTACAATATTATTTTTCACTGACACTGAACTAATTGGCACGTGTTCACTGTCACTGATGAGTACAGATCGCACCGTACAAAATGTATGCTACAATATTATTTTTCACTGACACTGAACTAATCGGCACGTGTCGGCACTGTGCTGGCACTTTTCTGTGCGAATAGGCCTTTATACTTCCACTTTTTAACAGACAAAGTTTAGTTCCCAATTTTAAATAAATGAACAAGTGTGTTTAACTTACTATGCTTTCCAAGGGGCAGGCAGAGGTTGCATAAGACCATCTTTTGCGAGTGGTAGGAGATGGCTCTCGCTTTCAGGATCAATTCCCAACTGATGAGCATAGTCGGAGATTTCTAGAAAAAAATATGTATTAAAAAACAGCAAAATAGCATCCTTTTATATCTATAATGTAGAATTTTATTACTAGGTATATTTTGTTTAAATAAACTGGTTTTGAGATGGTTGCTACAAACAGCAATATAATAATTAAGTAAATTACAATTTTATGTTGGTGATGATGTCTATGGGCATTCTGTGAGGGCATTGAATTTGTTAACTGTATCTACATCTTTGAGACTGTTTTTTCTTAGAATTCTCAAATAGACATTGTGTGTTGATAATATTTAAAAGCATATTAATATTGCTGGAGCTACACAAGATGTTTTAACTCTTTCAAAATTTAATAAAACGTACCTTCTGCAGATGGTTGACTGTTTTCGTCGAATACCTCACGGCAGACAACAGCAGATGGAGAACTCATTGTGACACACCATTCTTTTATTTAATTGGAATGAATTTCCACACTACATCACAACTTACATGTTGACTGAATTTTAAAATAATCATTTTTTGCCTTTGAAATCAAACGAAATCTTATTTTTTTTTTGTTTTTTCCTTCTCTTTCGTTTGTTTCCTAGACTGTTCTCGCTCACTCATGCACGCCCTTACGGTATACGGACATGGTTTTTTTCATCGAGGCCAAACCTTGCCAATGAAAAAAATACCTAGTATCATCCTAGTAATTAGGATTTATGTATCCGAACGCAAAAAAATCTATGGATTTTACATAATTTTATAGTTTTTTCGACCGTCCGGCACATTGAGCATTTAAGGCAGGTCCGGCAGGCTAAAAAGACTAGCTGCGAGGAATTCGAAAAATAGGTATTTGAAGATACTATTGCCGTCGCGCTGCGCCCGAACAACAAGCTATCAATGTGTGAATGCTTAGTCTGTGTTTGTGTGCGTAGAGCGCACCGCCCGCCGCACGCCTCCCGCGCCTGCGCGCCGCCGTCAGCATTACCGGCTATCGCTTTGCTTTGCGTTCGCCTCTCAAGTCAGATTGGAAATATCGGCGTTAGCAGTATTTAGGTGAAATAATAATGTGCTTCACGCCAGAATCCTCACCACTGAAAACTTCATGAAAATCGGTTTTGACAATGCAAATATTTAGTCATTAATTAGTCATAATTAGTCACCAATGTGAAATAATTAGTCGCATCTTAATTCCGAAGATATAGGTAGGGTTTGATGAGGATTCTGGCGTGAAGGTCACGCCAGAAACTTCACCTCTCGTGGGAGCGAACGGTGAGGGCTAGAGACGTGTTTTGATTCAAAAATTTAGTCGTCCATTGGTCGTTACGTTATGCCAAATCTCAAAACCAATGCTACAAGAGTTCCAGAGTTATAAAGGTAAGTTTGTGAGGATTCAGGCGTGAACAAATCACACCAGAATCCTCACCTGATACTCATACAAAACATAAGTTTTGAAGTCCAAAATTGGTGTCAAGATTTAGTCAATAATTAGTCGCCGTTGATTATTTAAAAAAAACATATAGTTACCTATGTAAAATTTTGTTAAAAAGCCATGTAAACTTGGTAATAATAAGTAATAGTAGTAAAAGACTTAGAAAGAGGGTAGTTCGTTATGAATGCCCTTAATGTTTTTCGAACTCTTTTGACAACCACCCGCATTCTTTCAGTCTACTCGTGAACATGGTGCATGCAACTGCGCCGAAATATCGGGAGCTCATTTCACAACATAATCACGGTAAATATCCCGTTAATAATAATAGAACTTTAGTAAGTGACCGTGATAGTTTAAAACAGTGTTTTAAATATTTGCATTTTCAAAACCGATTTTCATGAAGTTTTTAGTGGTGAGGATTCTGGCGTGAAGCACACATATAATAGGGTTCTCCTAGGGTTATCTTCTAATAGGTTGTTTCTTATAACAATTTTTCCTATAATATCACTTTACGAGTACATATATAATTAGGGGGACATTTTTATTACACACGGCGCCATCTAGCCCCATACTAAGCAAAGCTTGTATTATGGAAACCAGATAGCTGATAGAATACTTATATACTTTTTTTTTTCGTAAATACATACTTATAATACATACTACACCCAGACACAGAACAAACATCGACGTCACCATAGAGGTATGAACTACTCATACCTCTATGCATTAGACGAATTCTTTACAGATAAATGTATTAACAACGGAATAGAATGAGCCGCTCCGCACAATATTGCTATACCCCAATGGGGGTCATTATGTCGTTACGTCCATAAATTGTGCTAAATAAGATCTGCATGTATTATATAAGTTACATAATGTTTGCAATAAAATATTGAGTATTGAGTATTGAATCTACCTAATGGGTAGGTACGATACGTACCGTATCAAAATATTTATAAGTTTACAAAATACAGATAAGAAGGGGAAGTGAGTTTTAATAAAAAAAAAAAGCTAAACGTTCTCACTAACCCTAATAATAGACACCTGTTTCAGCATTTATTTTATTTTCAACCCCTAAAAAGGGTAAAATTGCTCTAAAGCATGCATAGAAAAAAATATTTGATGTTTCGGCGATCAAAATTTGTAAATAACTTAAACAAAATAAAATAATAGACAAAGTGACCGAACGTGAGTCGTGTTTCAGCATTTTTTTTTTCAACCCCTAAAAGAGGTAAAACCAAAATTCTTTCACAATACTAATTAACTATTAACTTATAATTTTTTTCATTAAAAAATACTTTAACCTCCATTAAAATATTAAAGACAAAAAAAAGTCAAAGTTTGTATGAATATTGAAAAACAAAATGTTATCACTGCAATCAAACTTTGTGGTTATACTAAGCAAAACAAACAATAGACACATGTATCAGCGTTTTTAAAAATCAACCCCTAAAAGGGGCAAAACGGTATTGAAGTATACAAAAATAAAAATAAAAAGTTTATGGCACGGCTACATTGAGATAATATTTACTCTAATCACGGTGATCAAACTTTGTAGACATGCTAAGCAAAAGAAAATAATAGATACGTAGATAGTAGATACGTATAAATTTTTTTTCATGCCCTAATTTCAATATTGGCTTACAATACAATATTGAAAAAAAATGTCCCGTAAATGAAACTTTGTAAAATATACTAAGCAAAAGAAAATAATAGAGATGTGTTTCGGTTTTATTTTATTTTCAACCTCTAAAAGCGTATCATAAATAACTATTGATGTTTTGGCGATCCAACTTTTAAAATATACATGAAAATGTAAGCGACGTGTTTTGTCGTTTTTAATACCAACCCCTAAGACGGGTATGTTTCGGGTCGAACTTTATAAACACTTATTATTATTATTATATGAATGCAAAGAATATGTATAAAAGACACATTTTTCAGCGTATCAAATCATTAAATTTCCACCATGCTGTCCCAGTTGATTAGAGTAGATTCACATAAGCCATAGAAATAGAAAAAAAATGCGTGTTTCGTCGGTATTAAAACCAATACATACACTCCAAAGAACTTATTGGTATGTGCCCGGGATTTGAACCTCCCACTTCACGATTTCAAGTCGAGCGGTCTCTCAATTAGGCTATACTATACCATGGCATTTATAGTCTAATAATCCTAAACCCTCAGAGTGGTTACAGGCCAAATTCTAATACCGCAAGAAGTTGTAATATAGCTTAAGCGGGCGAAGCCGCGGGCAATTACGGCTATTATAATATTAAAACAAAGGATAAACATCGGTATCAGCCTCAAGCCTGCCCCCGTAGAATACGATAGGGACAGCTCAGGACGATTATACCTACAAAAACCTTGACTAAATCGACGTTTCGTATTCAGCTGTTTTCTCCTCCAAAACTAAGCCGATCAATAAGTTTATGGCATTAAAATTTTAAGAAAGAGTATGTTTAGGTCTGTCTGTCCTCTTTTTATGTTAAAAACTTTTAAAATCTATCTAGTACTCCTCTCATCACGGCGGTAAAAACGGGGCGTTTTTCGCGACTTTTGGAGGGTCATATTTTCTTCAGTAATTAGTTGATGAAAAAAAAGAAACGAAGGGACGTCCCTGTAGCGGACCTAGATTTTAGTAAAAAAAACTCATTGCTCTAGCTAGAGGCATAATCCAGGAAGGAAATAGGGGAATACGTTTGTATGGAGAATCGCAGATAAGCTTCCCTCTTAAAGAAACTTTTCAACTTTAGTTACTGCTTAAACTTCTCTGTCCTTTTCTTGCACGTGCAACTTCACGTCATTGAGAAGTTGACAAAGCATCTTAAGCAGCGACTAAGTTTGAGCGGCGTTTTTAAGTAAGGCTGTAAGTGCCGACAGACTTGAATAAGGGCAAGTGATTATTGAGGTGAAACATGTATTTTTATGTTGTTTCTAAAACTCTGAAGAAGCTTGTAGTAAAGATGCCACGACTAAACTGGGGCATGATTGGACTTGACTGTAACATACTGTGTGTGATTTGGACTGTGACTACGACTCATTTGACTTGAGAAAGAAGGATCGATGAAGAAATATGTATTCGGCTGAAGGCCTAGTATCCAGTTTTAAACCAACAAAAAAATAACAGTCAAATGTCAATCAGACAGCACACAACAGATGAATCGGAAATTCGGAAAAGGAAAATTACCTAAATTGCAAAGTTAAATTGTGTTGAGTGCACAGTGCACGATAAAATAAATTTACGTTTACGGAAAATTATTACTATTTGTTAGACACAGTTTTGTTTCCTAAGAGTAATATAATGGCTTCAGTCAAAGATGTAGCTACACTGTATCAAAGTCTGAAAACTGAGTGGTCTAAAAAGCCACGGAAATTGGACAAATGTGGCGAGCTACTGAACAAAATAAAGGTTTGTACAGTGATGACTTGACAAAAACGATCGAATCTTTGTGATTGACTAAATAATTTTTGTATTTTTAGATAGCACTAACTCATTTGAGTTTTCTTCCGAGTAATAACGCTTCAGCGAATCAAAAAGAGTTAATACTGGCAAGAGATGTGCTTGAAATTGGAGCACAATGGGCAGTCGCCGTCAAAGATGTAAAAGCCTTCGAAAGATACATGTCGCAGCTGAAATGTTACTATTTCGACTATAAGTAAGTTAATTATTTAACATTACCTCATACTTTTTTCTCCTTAATTCACTTAACTATTTTTCCCACAGTATATACATAAATAGAATAAATACACAGTAACCATAGGGTCCAGTAGTCCTCTGGTAGTTCTGGATGCAGTTTTAGCCTACCTATTCATACTTACTCACTAAACAAAGCACTACTAAAGCCATAGATCAGAAATTGAATGAGACTCTTAATAAGTTTTTAAGCTATGAGCTAGAATGGTATTACTGAATGATACAGCTATACATACAAAATACCTGGCAAAAATATTGTTTTCTGCCTGAAAATCCTAGAAATTCAGTAAATAATTCTATATCAGCCTTTAGCTGCTGGACATACGTTGGCTTGGAGTGAGTTGGTAAATTTACATAAGCCATTGAATTTCTCTCTGCTCACAATGTAGGCTTCCTTACTGAAAAGATAGTGGTGATTCTTATAACCCATACATAATTATACATTACAAAGAACCCATCAATATGGGCCTAGGCCCAAAACCACAAGAAGCTGCATTTTTGGCTACCACTACATATTTAACCAATTCTCTTTTTTTAGAGAACACCTCCCTGAGTCATCATTCATGTACCAACTACTCGGCCTCAACCTGCTATTCCTGCTCTCTCAGAACAGAGTGGCTGAGTTCCACACTGAGCTGGAGCGACTTCCCGTTGATGCAATCAGAGCTGATCCATACGTCAAACACCCACTCGCTCTTGAGCAATATCTCATGGAAGGCAGTTATAATAAGATCTTTTTGGCAAAGGTGAGTTCAAACTATAAGTATTTTTTTTCTGTTCTGATGTTTAATTGTGTACTGACACATTATGAGCAGAGGCATGTTCCAGTGTGAATTCAAGGCATTTATTTTAAGTAGTTAACATAACTGGATCCAAAGATTTGTACTGGACCATACTTTTAGTCTGCTGCCGCAGCAGATGACAGAGAGCCAGTTCCTATTCCAGGCTAGATTTGTTTACTTTCTTTGATCACTCTCACTAACTCCAGATGAGCTATGCGTTCACACTGAGGTTGCATATGCAGTGCTACTTGGTTGACACAGTTTTATAGTAACTATGCAGTGCAACCTGCATGGAACCTGCTGCTGGGACCTGGGTATGTCCTTAAACTGCAACCAGACCCACTGGAAGTTAACCAAAAAGACGCTGCTGCCCAGCCACTTTTTGGTTAACGGTGGTGAGCATTCTGCGATCCCCAAGCCGCCTGCCAAGTGTGGGGATTATGGCAACACCCCTCTATTAAGGGGGAGTTACGTCCTACTACTACGTCCAGTTGTGGACGTTTTATGGCTGATGACGATGCAGTGCAACAGCAGCAATAACAATAATAATAAATGATTAATGCCATGGTATCCATTCACACAAATAAGCAAAATTCGCCAGATTTCTGGCCAAAGGGGCTGGTTTTCGATGCTACTGGGAACCGACAATGCCACCAAAATAGTGTTAATTAAGATTATTTTTATATGTATGTTAGTCTGTAAGGTATTTATAATATGGGCCCGTGTTTTTTAAGTAATTCCTGTTGCCTGAAATAAACGATTATTATTTTTATTATTTATTTAAGCTGATAATGTGACAGTACCAGTGCACTTATTTTTGAGATTCTGGGAACATTATTCTCCTCACCGCACTTTCTGGTATTGCAGGGCAATGTGCCAGCAGAAAGCTACACTTTCTTCATGGACACTCTGCTAGACACAGTGCGTGGTGAGATTGCGGCATGCATCGAGAAGGCTTATCTTTGCATCTCGGCTACTGAAGCGGCGAGAAGACTCAACATGCCGTCACAGCAGGCTGTGCTTGAGTATGGTCAAAAGGTAATGAGTTATCATTCAGAAAGAGATACTTGAACCACAAAAAAAAACAATATTACTGTTGCAACAATATTCTGTGAAAATCTGAATTTAAACATTTTCTTTGAATATCTATCAAGAAACAGAAATTGCTCTGGAATAGATATGAGTCTGTGTCATATCTTGTAATTATCCTGTATTAGCTATATGTAGAACATAATTGGCCGTAGTGATGCTGTGACCATGTCTTTTCATACTTGATCTCTTTGCACTTCCTAAGAATATTAAACTGAAAATGTTAAAATCACCTGATTTTCCCCTGAACCTCCAAGTTGTAGCTATGAGTATTCTTAGCTACAACTTGGAGGTTCTGGTTCTGGAGGGTCACTTTTGAACTAAATCAAAAACAGTTCATCCAATGGGAACTATAATGCCACAGACTTATAAATCTATAACATCCTTGTTTGCGTTGGAGGTTTCTGGAGTCCGACTGGGGAAGTACCACACCTTTGTCAGTTATTCAACCCCCAAGCACTAGTGTGCAAGCATTACTGTGTTCCGGTTTGAAGGACAATGTTACCAGAGAAATTACTGTGTATGATGAGATTTAAGATCTTCTAACAAGCTTTTTATAATTATGACGAATTTTTTAGTATTTAAATATGTCCGAAGTAGCATTCAATGAATTATATTTGTATATAATAACAATATTAATTTCATGATTATTATGTACAATAGGTACCTACTTGACGTGTAATTTAATAATATAATTATTAATAAAGAATGTCTATGTCTAATATCTCACCTATAAGCGTCACGCTTACCACCAGGCGAACGTCTTGTTCGTCTCGTCACTTGAATGTATAAATAAAAAAAATTAAAGGTTAAAAGATGTTAAAGAAAGTGTGAAGTTTAGAGTCAAATTCTAAAGGAGAATTGAATTATATTTTCCGATTCTCTTGTTAATCTTTCTTGTTTTCTTCTTACAATATTATAGCGTAACTGGATTCTCGGCGGCGATAATTGCTACCATTTCAACGCTGCGGAAGAGACGTGTGCGGCCGCTGCCGGCATTTTGCCATCTGCGGAGCTCGCAGAACAAACCATCGAGTACGCGAGACACCTGGAGATGATTGTCTAATCTTACTATAGTTTAGGTTTTACTAAATAAAGATTTTACTAATGTGAGCATTTAGTATTATTTGATTACAGAAGAGATACCTATTATGTATTGCACACTGATTGTCAGTTCTCCAGATAAGCAACTGGCCTATACCCCCTATACCATGTGGCTCATTGGTTTTAATAAAACAAAACTACCATAATCATAGTCATGCATTTATTTTCTTAAACAAACAATGGATCAAGGTTTTTCTGCTTTAGAAGTTTTGAGAAATATTCAAGAGCATTCCTGAGGTGCCACTCTCTGCTTTCCAAGCATCTGGAAAACAAAAAAATAATAACCTAATTAACAATTGTCATGGTGCAAGGCGATAGCCAGGAATTCATTTCGGGGGGGGGGGGGGGGGGGGGGGGGTCGTGTTCGGGACCAGAGACAAGTAACAACTTTCTATACGTAAGTAGGTATGTATAAAACGGTGCGTTGGCGAAGGCATTTCGGGGGGGGTCCCCCAAAACCCCCCCCTGCCTACGGCCTTGTCATGGTGTCAATAATAATTCCCTTGGACTTCACCCAATATGTACTGAACTGAACCCTTGTCACTCAGGTCTACTATGAAAAATTATAGTATGCAGGTACTGGGTTTGCTTCGAGCATATAATACACAATTGGAGGTAGCTAGCCAAGGCATACCTCTCTGCCTAAGATAAATAAAAAAACAAAAAATATAGGTAATGGACATGGGTATGTCTTAAAACTGCATCCAGAATCACCGGAGGACGGGCAGCAGCATCCTCTTAGTTAAGCATTCTGCAATCCCCAAGCCACCACAACCAAGCGTGGGGATTATGAAATGTTCCCCAATTATATTATTATGGCAACCCCTTAAGGGGGAGGCCTTCGTCCAGCAGTGGACGACTTCGGGCTGATGTGTGTGTGTGTGTATTTCTGTTTATACCTCGCCCCCGCAAAAAGTAACAGAAAATGATGTTGGCAGATTATTGGTTTCTCCATTGGGAAATTATGCTCTATGTGGGTTTGATATCTTATGATTAATAGAATGTACATAATATTATAGGTGAAGTCGCATTTATGTAGTTTTATTTTTCTTACTTTTCACTGGGTTTTCTTTCCATATCAGTGATTTTCATAAATATTTCCAACAATTTTTCTCTGAGTTCGAAATCGGGTGGCGCATCTAGCTTGAGGTTCAGATTTTTGCTCCTGGCCTGTAACATAACAATGAAATTGCTAAAGTATTATATTATAAAGTTAATGTTTCTTCACTGTAAGATAACATATCACATAAAAACGAGGCCCTACTTGTGGAAGCAAAGAGACTGTTAAAATTAAAAAGTGTATAATACATATGTAGACATGTGGCAAGCTATGTGTGATGATTTCAAAAATTCGCTCCAAAACGTGGGGAAAAAAAGAAAAAAAAATTTTTTTTTCCTTTGTTCTGTGGCCACAGCACGTTTGTGCATTGTGCCAATTCTCAAGAGAAAAAATCTTGTTCGGATACATTTGAGCTCGATTTTACACACGACCATAGACACAACTGACAAATGTCAACCATGATTTTATTCGGACGGGCAACACAACTTTCATTAATCGATTTGCCGACGCCGCTGTCAAACAAATTTTGTGTTGCGTGTGGAAAATCAAGTGGTATAAAATTATTTTACTCATTACAGCTCAAAGCAAAACGCAAAGTTCAACAAAATGAAGAAACACCAAACCCGACAAAAGACTTTAAACGACCCAGTTATTGTGTCGCGTGTTAAAAACTACCTCGCCGAAAATGTGGACAAGACCTTCGTTGATGTTAGCCAAATGGCGCGTTCTCTGAAAGAGCGATACCGTGAGTACAGTAACAGAAGCGAGACCGCATTTTGCCAGATGGTAGAATCCGCGTATAAAGTAGTGTTACAAAGCTATGGACTAGATGGAGCCTCATCATCCGAAGGATCGGAAGAGGAATCCGATTTGGAGTTGTTAGACGAAAACAACAGTGCAATGAACGAGCGCATTCTCGCAATGTACAAAATGCAAGATAAAAAACGTCCCGCCGCTAACAGGCGCGACACAAACAAATCTGGCGAACCCATCGACATTATCAGTAGCGACGAAGATGGGAGTGTTGCGGCGAAGCTCCCGAAAATCAACGACCAAATAACAATAACCCCCCACAACCCGCACGTACCCCTGCGCAATGTAAACAGTAACTCTGAAAGCATACAAAAAGCTTTACAAAATCAAAACGCGAATGACAAAAAGCGAAGAGTGGAATCTGGAAAGAATGCACCCCCAAAGAAGAAAACCGAAATTGGAAGTACAAAAATGATCAAAGTCGGTTTTGAAGATATTGGTGGTTTGTCAGATATAATGACACAAATTACTGATCTAGTTTTGCATATGAAGCACCCTGAAGTTTATGCAAAGTTGGGTATAAAAGCACCGAGGGGGGCATTGCTGCACGGTCCACCAGGGACAGGCAAGACTTTGCTAGCACATGCAATTGCAGGCAAACTTCAGCTTCCCCTAATAGCTGTTACAGGCACAGAGTTAGTTGGTGGAGTTTCTGGCGAATCAGAGGAAAGGATCAGAGAGCTCTTTGAAAGAGCTACTACAATAGCCCCAAGTGTGCTTTTTATAGATGAAATTGATGCGGTATGTGGCAACAGAATTAATGCACAGAAAGATATGGAGAAGCGAATGGTCGCTCAGTTATTGGCTAGCTTAGACTCGTTGAGCGAAAGCAATTTCTCCGTATTAGTTTTAGCTGCCACAAATAACCCTGATTCATTAGACCCTGCTCTCAGAAGGGCAGGTCGCTTGGAACAAGAGATCACATTAGGTATCCCGTCTCTGAAGGCCAGAAAAGAAATAATATCAATCTTATGCAAGAATCTTACACTGAATGAAGATATTGACTTGAATCATATTGCTCAAATAACTCCTGGGTTCGTCGGAGCAGACTTGCAAGGTGTAGTTAACAAAGCCAGCACATATGCTGTTAAGAGGATATTCACAGAAATCAGAGATGCACATAGAAAAGCAGCAATCCCTATTGTTGAAATCAATAAGAATGAAGTGCAAGTTATTCCAAATGGAGAGGGAGATAATGAAAATGGAGAGACAGTGCCTGAGGAAAACACAGGAGAATCTTCTGAAAAGTTACCAGAAGCCGACAGTTCAGTATCTGATGAAAAACCTGCTCAACCTGCAGAGAAACCTACTTCAAGTGAGGAAATTAATCACCCAGATAAAGAAATCATAGAAGCTGCTATCCAAGCCTCAAGTACTGTTGATGATGTGATGGATTTCCTTGGAACAGTGCCTTACTCTGCTAACGAGTTGTCGGGGTTATCAATCAGGCAGGAAGACTTCTTAAAAGCTATAAAAACTACCAAACCATGCGCTGTAAGAGAGGGTATTGTTACAGTACCGGATGTTACATGGGACGATGTTGGATCACTGAACCAAGTAAGAAAGGACTTACAATTAGCTGTTTTAGCTCCAGTGAAGTACCCCGATCTACTGAACAAGCTTGGCCTTTCTGCTCCAAGTGGAGTCTTACTTTGTGGTCCTCCTGGATGCGGTAAAACATTACTAGCAAAAGCTGTCGCTAATGAGGCCGGAGTAAATTTCATTTCTGTTAAGGGACCAGAATTACTCAACATGTACGTTGGCGAGAGTGAACGAGCTGTGAGGACGTGTTTCAGACGCGCTAGGAACTCTGCTCCATGCGTTATTTTCTTCGACGAATTCGATGCTTTATGCCCACGGCGTACTTCGCAGGACAACAACGGCGCTGCTCGCGTTGTCAACCAATTGTTGACTGAAATGGATGGCATAGAGAGCCGGGAAGGAGTGTTTGTGCTTGCTGCTTCTAATAGACCAGATATAATCGACCCTGCCGTGTTGCGCCCGGGCCGTTTGGACCGCGTCATGTATGTTGGAATGCCGGCAACAGCAGATAGATTTGATATTTTGAAGAAGCTTACAAAAGACGGCACGCAGCCACAACTAGGGCCAGATGTTGATCTTCAAGTTATTGCTGGCCTGACTGAGGGCTATACTGGAGCAGATTTGGCTGGACTGGTCAGGGCGGCAGCTACTAACACCCTGACAACTCGCATTACAAATGGAACCCTTGAAGGCGACATATCCGTAACTTTCGAGGACTTTAGGACAGCCTTGACGAAATCCAAGCCATCAGTTTCAGCTAAGGAACAACTGCACTATGAGAAGCTTAGATTGAAATATGTTTCTGGAGTTGAAGACAAAGATACCATGGAAATGGAGACTGAGCCAGTAATTGAGGAATCTATGGACACCGTTTGAGAGTCGTTGAAACGCTGTGTATTGCAGAGCTAGGTAGTTTATTTTCATCCCTGGAATCAAACCGATAGTGCCAAGGCGTTCCTGTATATTCATTTTTAATGTTCGTATAATTCATTACATATTGCACTTAGATTTAAGGATCTTGATTTTTGTGAGTGTATGAGTAAATAGATGATCTTATTAAGCCACTGCGCTGCACATTTAAACTCATCAACATGAATAAACATTATTTTTACTGAGAACTGTTTCCTTTACCATCGTTAGAAAGCCACTAATATTAAAAATTAAAATATAAGGCATTTTATTCATTAGGTTTATAAGGATCCTTGGAGTAGTGTGTGTATATTGCTATATATAAACATAGCACTACACTTAGACACCCTCAAAAGCAATGGGCACAGAATGAAAATATTTACACTAACTAAATGTGAATAAATTTGTTAATATAATTATAATTTATGATACATTTCCTACAGTTATACAGGACAGGACAGTTTATACAGTTTTTTATGCATATTAGATATTATGTATTTAATTATTGTAAGCAACACTCCATTTCTCTGCCCTGACAGCCAAGCTTAATTCCTAGAATGATGCTTTTAATTAAAATAATACTTCATTACTAACACTAACATTCGAAATTGTAAAAAAAAGGATTAAATTTTGCCTAGGAGCTGGAGGTAGGTTACTTACCCTGGATTTCCACAAGGGTTTGTTTCTAGAATAGCGGTGAAACCGGGGGGCATAGCAAGTTAATAATAGTTAAACAAGTACCTACAACAAAACCTTCTATTGTTCTAAAATGTAGGTCAGGCGCTAAAAAGTATTGTGCAGTGCGATTACGCACACGCAGTGCATATATGCACTACAAAAGGAGTGAACATTCTTTTCGGCATTTTAAACTTACACAGGAAACTTTAGTTGTACCTACTCAAGTCATTCGATCGATGAACGAATCGAACGATGAAGCTCCAACAAAGTATTTATTTCGGAAACAGCCAGCAAACAGTAATTTCGCTACTACTAGCCTTCAAATGGGAACAAAGTAATGTTTGCACACTACTGCTTGTCGGCAGAATATCTGGTATTGCGGTGGTACTTACCTAGACGTACAAATCTGATACAGTTGGAATTACATGAGTCACACCATCAGCCAGCGGCTTACGACGAAGGCCTTAGGCGTCTCCCTTAATTGGGAGAAGGTGTCTAGTGTCAGTTTGTACAATTACACTTTTCCTTAAGTAGACAGTTATCTATCACATACCTACCTACTTATAATATAATCAATGACAATCAAACCTATTGACTGATGATACCCACCACAGAAAAGCAAGAGCCCTACTTTTACAGCTCTCTTCAGCGATACCTACCTACACTCCCTCAGGCCACACATACACTCGGTAAAGCGCATGCTTGCGAAAGTAGTCAGTCCATCTTCTTAATTAGGGTCAAAAGGTCAATGTATTTTCACGAAAGCTCCCGCGTCAATCACAGACGTCAACAGCTTAAATGAACATTATTCCGGCCAATGATAAAATACTTACCTCGCCTCCTGGCCCGAGCCGGTGCAATATGAGATTGCTTTGAATTTAATACGCCATCGTATTTATTTAGCATTTTCAGCTTTTAATAGTCCAGTCTAGACTTAGGTCTATCCTCTTAAGGCGATTGGGCCATATCCATCACGTTGACCTAGTTGCGGATTGCTGGATTTAACGCCATAGGATTTCGTCTCCAGATGTATGAAGGTTTCCTCACAATGTTTTGCTGAACCGAAAAGCCAGTGGTATGTAAATCCGTACATAGCCTCCACAGAGCTAGGCGGATCCACACGCCAGACGATCCAACGCGCTCCAACGATCCAACAGACGTGCCTCGCGCGATCCAAACTGCGCGGCAGGAGCGCACGCTCCTTGCCGCGAGCGATGCGTTGTTTGTCGGTTTTTAAATTACGCAGTTATAAGTACAAAGGTGCCTCAGCCTCTTGGCGCGCGTGGCGTGGATGGTTGTGTGCGGGGCACACGATCAACGGCGTAGTTGCAGTACGTGTGACTCCATAGCCAGCGAGAGTTCAACTGTAGACGGATCAGTGTGGATCTGCTGGAGCGTGTTGGAGCGGCGCGGCAGGATTGCAAGAAAATTTAAGCTGTCAGACGAGTACGATCCAAGACTCATGGACTACGCTCCCGGATCGCGGATCGCAGGATCAGTGATCCAAATTGGATCGTCTGGATCCGACTATTGGACGGGGCCTGGATTTAATTCGCGATCTCACGCTTTCAAGTTCATCGGTATCCCAGTTAGGATACCACGGCTACAGTGTGTATCTATCATAATAATCGTACATTTTATAGTAAACCGTTAAAACCATAAAAACACTTTTCGCGCCTCAAAACAATTTGTAAATTGTAAATTTAGGTAATTAATAATATTTAATTAATTATTTTGTCAATATATTAAATTTAATTAACAAATGTAAAGCAATATAATGATAAATTATGAATTATTAATGATTATGTACACTTAATATTTTGCATGCCATGGTGCTAGAGCATGGCGATCTCAATGTTGTACTAGTTTATAGAATATCTCCTTAAAACCCGTCTCCGCAAATGAATATTTTGAATTTGAATTTGAATTTGAACACATTAAAGTCATACATAATGCACTAAGTAATTTTGAGCAACGAGTGAAAAGACAAACATGCTTTTGTAGTTTTGGCGAAAAAATCATGTCGCCGCATTGTATTGTCTTGTTGAGTGTATAAAAATGGTGGTGTTTTATTCATGCTGACTGCCAATTTTTTTTGCATGAGTGTGGCAAATGATGTGGGCAAGTGATTTAGTTATATAATATGGAGAAACATGTCTTTTCGAGTTATTTACCAAACTTGATGAAGCTTGTAGTGAAGTTGCCATAACTTGCATTATTGGGATTTACCGTGACTCACTGTGTGTGACTGACTAAGAATTATTGACTGGATTTCCTCAAAAACTTGAAATATTAAAATACTTGACACTGCCAAATGCACAAAGTGCGTCGCCATGATCCTCTTAAGAGCAAAGAAAAAAAAAACATGCTTACATACACAGAGAAATTACTGGGCATAAAGAGATTTCACATCTATTATCTCGGGTTGACGAGCGCTGTGCAGTGCGGCGGCCGGCGCAGGATTGTGTTCGTAATTTCACTTTTCTGGCATTGCTACTGTTATGAGCAGGCGTGACGCTTAGCACCACGCGACCGCCTCACTCGACTAGTTACTCAAACCCATAATAGTGCATTATGATACGAGTGTGCTATGTTGGTCATTACACTGGAGGCGGTATTATGCGCGCGAGCCGCAGGCGAGCGCGATAAGGAAGCCGAGAGCGTAATGACTAATAGCACAAGAGTACCATACGACTGTTTTCGTCAAACTTGCGAGGAAAAAATAATTTGTTTTTGATAATAATCAACCACACAGCGAAAACGTCAACAAACATTTGCGGAAAATGGCGCCCAAATCAGTAATGCGCGCGCAGGTTGACATTTACTTCAGCGGCATAAGAACTCTTTGTTGGTATTACAAAAAAACTGTAAGTATTACCCGGCTATATTAAGAGTGCTTCGTATACGTACGTCTAATTGCAGTCACGTGCAAACTTGACTTTACCGGGTTATACCTATTATAGCACAAGTGCCGTAATGTAAAGTAAAAAGCACGCGTGCATAATAGCTTGGATTATGAGCCTAAAACTGATGCAATAAGATCCACTTTACGAGCAAGTGTGATGAAAACATAATTATGTGTTCAAATAGCGAAAGTTTAAAAGTTTCAATAGCAGTTATATACTTACAACAGTCATTTTAAACGCTTCCCTTGCCAGCTCCTTTTCCGGCAAGTCCCAATATATCATCTCGTTGGCAATTTTGTACTCTATCGAGTCGAACTTGTGTAAAACGAGAGTCCGGGTGAAATGAAGCAAGTGCTCATCTTCTGCCAGAGTTTCCGCGGTCACTTTCACTATGCCGCTTATTCGCATTATTGTGGTTGTGTCCTGGATAAGATAAACAAACAAACACCGTGTATATTGACAGTGTGCTAGACAACGTCAACAATGAACGTGTATACAGGGAATCAGTTAGCATCCTTTTAGGGGCATATAATGTACATCAAAACAAACAATTTTACTATGGAGCCAACGTTGAAATCGCAAAAAAAAACAGCTGTTCTATACAAAAAGTTCATCGACCTTGGGCAAAATGTATGGAACAGCTGTTTGGAGACCACATCGCTCGAAGAACTGATAACCGATGGGGTAGGAAGGTTCTTGCGTGGCGACCGCGAACCGTCCTACGCACGGCGCGGCCTCCCACTATATATATGTATGTGTATATATATGTGTATGTGGGCGGGGACATTGTACAAGTAAAGGGCAACCGGTGGATGCAAATGGCAGGTTTTCGTACAGTGTGGCGTTCTAAGGGGGAGGCCTTCGTTCATCAGTGGACGTCTCCGGGCTGATGATGATAGTAATTTATACAGACCCTATAAGGGTATGGGAACGTCATACCCGACGACGACGAAACGTCATGGTCGTCGCCGTGTAGGACGTAACGTCATGGTCGTCACCGTGTAGGTCGAAACGTCATGGTCGCCGCCGTGTAGGACGTAACGTCATGGTCGTCACCGTGTAGGACGAAACGTCATGGTCGTCGCCGTGTAGAACGTAACGTCATGGTCGTCACCGTGTAGGACGAAACGTCATGGTCGTCGCCGTGTAGGACGAAACGTCATGGTCGTCGCCGTGTAGGACGTAACGTCATGGTCGTCGCCGTGTAGGACGAAACGTCATGGTTGTCGCCGTGTAGGACGAAACGTCATGGTCGTCGCCGTGTAGGACGTAACGTCATGGTCGTCGCCGTGTAAGAGTATACTCACAACACGAGTAAATTTAGTCATGTAATAAAATATGATTTCAACAGTGAACGTGTATACTCACAGTATGACTTATGACGGTGACAATGAAATTTAATACTCATTGTATTATATTATGATGTCAATAGTGAACAGTATACTCACAACACGAGTAAATTTTGCCATGTTAAGAAATAATACGTCAACAGTGAACGTGTATACATATTCACAGTATGATTTATGACGGTGAAGTGAAATTGAGTACTCACTGTATTATATTATGATGTTAACAGTGAACAAGTATACTCACAACGAGGAAAACTACTCATGTTATGAAATATGACGTCCACAGTGAACGTGTCTACTCACCGTGATATAAATGACGTCAACTGTGGAAGTGAATACTCACGGTATGATTTAACGTCAACAGTGAACGTGTATACATATTCACAGTATGATTTATGACGGTGACAGTGAAATTGAATACTCACTGTATTATATTATGATATCAACAGTGAACAAGTATACTCACAACGAGGAAAATTACTCATGTTATGAAATATGACGTCCACAGTGAACGTGTCTACTCACAGTGATATAAATGACGTCAACTGTGAAAGTGAATACTCACGGTATGATATAACGTCAACAGTGAACGTGTATACATATTCACAGCATGATTTATGACGGTGACACTGAAATTGAGTACTCACTGTATTATATTATGATGTCACCAGTGAACAAGTATACTCACAACGAGGAAAACTACTCATGTTATGAAATATGACGTCCACAGTGAACGTGTCTACTCACAGTGATATAAATGACGTCAACTGTGAAAGTGAATACTCACGGTATGATATATGACGTCAACAGTGAACGTAAGCGGGTCATGTTCTAGTTTGGGCCAGCGGTTGATTATTTTAATTATTGCGGGCGCTCCTTCTATTGCGTCCATTTCACCTTCGTCCATGATTCGGGAGCGAGAGAATAAATTGTGGTAGTCTTTGTATATCGGACCGTAACCTGAAATTAGCACGATTTTGTAAAATAAGCTCCAGTGGAACAAAACTGGATGCCGCTTTGTAAGAAAGAAAGAAAGAAAGAAAAATGATTTATTTTGTAACATCATTAACGTAGGTACTAATATAACTAAGTAAAGTTAATTACAAATAAAATAAAATTAAAAGTGATGTCACAAAAATGGCTTCAACTCAGCGTAATGCTGTTTATCAAACATCGCTGATCTTCCGTTGAGGCCGATTGAAATGAGGCCACGAAAGACAGCGAAACGTTTTAAAATTAAAACTATGTAAACCTGGAAAAAAAATGGATTTTATATGTTTGTGGAACATTCTAGTTCCAAGCTCTTATGATAATACTCGTAGTTAACTAATCAAAGATTGACCGGCGTCATCTTAGATCAAAAAGTTGTGGTAGGACTCTACTGCAGAGCCCGCCTGGGCAAGTACCACACTTATGCCAGTTATTCAATCGCCTAGCAGTAGTGTGCAAGCATTACTGTGCAATGTTACCAGATAAATTACTGGGTACGAAGAGATTTAACATCTAATATCTCAGGGTGACGAGCGCAGTGCAGTGCGGCGCAGGATTATGTTCGCAAGTTCACAATTCTGGCACTGCTACTGTTAGTGGCAGGCGTGACCCTTACCATCAGGTGAAAGTCTTGCTCGTCTCGTCACTTGACTGTATAAAAAAAAACCGACCGCGGCACACCTAAAACTCTCCGCTACACCAGTTTGCATACAAGTCGGCGACGTTCAGCTGACAACCAGTCATTTAAACAGCATTTGTAGCATTTTTTTTTTCTTAGTTATTGGCATCGCACGTTGTGCATTCTGCCAGTGTCAAGTTTATGAATTTTCACATTTATTTGTTGTTATCATCAAGTCAAATAAGTCATGAAGTCACAGTAAGTCACACGAAATTAGTCATAGTCGAGTCCAAGTCATACCCTAGTAAGTTGTGGCGACTTTACTATGAGCTTCTATGGAGTTTTGAAAACAACACGAAAAGACATGTTTCACCACATTATATCACTTGCCCACACTCGTGCATGTAATTCAACACCCAATGAATAAAACACCACCATTTTTATTCATTAATTCGCGAAAAAGCACAAGTTTAAGAAAATAATAGAATGCAACGACATGATTTTACCGTGTTCCCGCCAAAAAATACTCATTTTTAGCATTGTCCTCTTAGCTTAGCTTGGAGTTGCTATTTGTCTGAGTAGGTAAATATGCCACTATTTTCGCATTTCAATTTATGACGTGCGTTTTTATTTATGGGTATCTTTTTGATTAAAGCCTAAACATTTACGTATATAAAAAAGTTAAGCTCGACTTTATCCATACTATTTTTTGGAACAGCTATTGTTATTCGTGATTTTAGGCTTAGCACCATTGTAATAAGGTTGTTCACAATGATGAGAAGAAATAACTCCTTGCGGCTTAGTAATACCGATAAGCGTAACCCTGTAGATTGACCCAGCGGCCGCGGAAGTGAGGGGCGGAGGGGACCCAATGCCCTCCCTAAAATCCAATTTTACTACCTGGTAAAAAGATTTATCAGTGCTATCCTTCAGAGCTTTCTTTTTCTTAAACGTAAAAGCGCTTGTAAGAAAGAAAAATTCTCGGAGGTTTGACTGATAATTTGATTGACCTAGTCATCTTTGTTTCGTATTATAACTGCAGTAAATTGACTGGAGGCAACCAGGGCCGGAGAAAGGAAGGGGGTGACCAAAGAAGTTTGCTCCCCCCCCGCCGTCTGAAGTACTTCCGCGGTCTCTGGATTTACCAGATCACATGTCACTTTACATTGGCGGGTTTAAGCTCTGATACTCACGCAGTTTGTACATGAAAGTGACAGTCATAACAGCATCGTCCATATACAAATCTTCGCATCGCCGACGTTCTTCCAGATCGGCATCTAACAGCGGAAACATGGTTTCGAGCAGTTTGGACGCCACTTCCGTCGCTTCCGGGGGGGAGTAGTTACGTCTATAGGGGAGGAAATCACCAGGTACGTAGACCTTAACGCCGTCCTAGAACCAAATAAAATACTAGTTCAAAATCATAGAAGGAATTGTAGCTAAATAATACGATTTAAAAAAAACCTACTTCAATTTCAACCACCTGGATGACATCTTTATATTTTCCAGTTATTTTGGTTTTTGAAATTGTTGACTGCCTTATAGCTCAGTTGGTAGTATGTCTACCTTCAGAGCTATAGTGCGTGGGTTCGATTCCCGCCCAGGAAAAGCATTTTTGTGACGAACATAGATGTTTGTTCTGTGTCTGGGTGTTGTATGTATTATAAGTTTTGTAGTGGTAGGACTCTAATGCAGAGTCCGCCTGTGAACCGCCAAGCAGTAGTGTGCAAGCATTATTGTGTTCCAGTTTGAAGTGCAATGTTACCAGAGAAATTACTGGGTATGAAGAGATTTAACATCTAATATCTCAGGGTGACGAGCGCAGTGCAGTGCGGCGCAGGATTGTGTTCGCAAGTTCACAATTCTGGCACTGCTACTATTTGTGGCAGGTGTGACGCTTACCACCAGCCGAACGCTTTGCTCGTCTCGTCACTTGATTGTTAAAAAATAAAAAAGTATGTATTTACAAAAAATATAGTATATAAATAATATTAAGTATTCTATCAGCTAACTTGTAGACGGCGTTGAGAAAAAGAAAAATTCGCTGTCGAGGTCACTTTCATATAATGCGCAAAGCACCGCTGCTTTGCGCATTATATGAAAGGCGCCGCAGCCGCTGTGACGTACGTCCGCAGCGCTTCATAATTATGGTTTCACACCACCTGCTCATCATCAGCCCGGAGACGTCCACTGCTGAACCTGAGGCCTCCCCCTTAGACCGCCACATTGTACGACTACCTGCCATTTACATCCACCGGTTGCCCGCGACATTTACAATGTCGTCGACCCTAGTGGGAGGCCGCACCTACGCAGCGTACGTACGCTACGTACCACCTGCTCGACAATTTACATATCATGCAACCTCAACGTAAATTAAAGCATTATCTTTTATGGGATATAAAGTTGTATGAAACTCCCTAAGGAATAAAGTGATTTAAATTTGGAACAGCAAATTTCTGGAAAACACTAAGTAAAAAAATGCCCATATAGCATTGTAACGAGGTTTGTTTGAAAATCGAACTCGCCACCATAAGCAGAACTCAAAAAAAAGGTGCGTTTACAAAGAATGTGAAACAAATTAGGGTTTTGGAGTTTTGGCGGGAACACGGAAAAATCATATCGTTGCATTCCATTATTTTTGGAATTAATGATTAAAAACGGTGGTGTTTTATTAATTGAGTGTTGAATAACATGCACGAGTGTGGGCAAGTGATATAATGTGGTGAAACATGTCTTTTCGTGTTGTTTTCAAAACTCCGTAGAAGCTCATAGTAAAGTCGCCACAACTTTAGTAGGGCATGACTTGGACTCGACTATGACTAATTTCGTGTAACTGACTGTGATTTCATGACATATTTGACTTGGTTTTAGTAATAAAACTTGAAAATTCATAAACTTGACACTGACAGAGTGCACAACGTGCGATGCCAACAACTAAGAATTTTATTGTCTCGCAGAAGGTGTGAGTTGTAGAGTATGCTCCTCTGGAATAAAGCCTGTCTTCGTGTTGGGCAGCTTGAACCCCTCGCTTCACTCAGGCCTCTATATAACTCTAGACTCCCTCGTTACGCTCAGGGTCCAATATGCCGCCCGCGACGTAAGACACTGCTTTATTCCCTTAGTGCATAATCTACTATTAGGCCCTTTAATCTCACAGTGCAGCATTAGCGCCAGTTGGCCGCGCGGATACATAATATAATTAGGCCTTAGGGGTTAAAGCAACTTACGATTTCCTTCAGCCCCGAGAACATCATTTTCAAAACCTTCGTATACATTTCGGGATCGATATAGTCTGTACAGAGCGGGTTGCCTTCCAAACATATACTGTTTAGAGGCAGCTCCCTGAGGCTCAGCAAGTTCGTGATCCCTTCTAAGCGGTTGAACGAGAGGTCCAAGTGTTTCAATCTTGGAGTTTGGCTTTGAAGATTGAAGCCAGATAGTGTCCTGCAAAATGTTTTTAATATGATATAATAAAGGCGAAATTTTGAATCATTAATGATCAAATTGGTTTGCTAAAATTACAATATAGATTGCAGATCATTTGTACGAATTGCGGAATAAGGAATATGCATGAGTTTCAATTATTAAAAATAATTGGATAAGTGGAGAGTTTAACTAAATCCGATGCTTACATCGAAAAAATTATTGAAATCGGCTGGTAAAGTTCTGAAATATAGGCGTTCAAAGTATTTGGGAGGGAGTCATCTGTCCCTTTCTAGCAAAACACATGCATAGTATATATATTTTTTTAATTCAATCAAGTGACGAGACGAGCAAGGCGTTCGCCTGGTGGTAAGCGTCACACCTGCCACCAACAGTAGCAGTGCAAGAATTGTGAACTTGCGAACATAATCCTGCGCCGCACTGCACTGCGCTCGTCACCCTGAGATATTAGATGTTAAATCTCTACATACCCAGGAATTTCTCTCGTTACATTGCCCTTCAAACCGGCGTGCAGTAACGCTTGTACAATACTGCTTGGCAGTTGAATAACTGTCAAAGGTGTGATACTTCCCCAGGCAGACTCTGCAATAGAGTCTTATCACCACAGCATTAGTGAAACTCGTTTTGTGAGGTGTTAAATATTAATTGCATATGATTTTGAATTTTAATGGTATGTAATATTGAGGAAGGATTGCCAACTTACGTTATCTTATTATGCGAAAGCACCAGTTTAGTCAGAGCTAGCCAAGGCACGGAGCTCTGCAGCTTCACCAGCTCGGATTGATTCGCTACGCGGCTCAGCGGGAAGTACACGAAATGGCTCACTTCTGAAAATAAAGCAAGCAATGGATTACCACTAGCTCTGAGATTGATTCAGGCGTTACTTTCCGGAAGTTCATCTTAATCAACCGTTATAATACTACATCATAAAGCGAAAGAGAAGAAGAAGAAGAAAGAAGGTAAGCGAAAGAGCGGAGGCCAGTTCCTTCGATATAAAGACGTTCAGAAAAGACATATGAAGAAATGCAAAATTGAGCCCTCTCGTTGTGAGTCATTGGCAAATCATCGATCGGATTGGCGAGGACTTGTTAAACGGTCGGTGTATGCGTTCAAAAATGACCAAAGGCGCGATTTGACGCAAAACGAGACGAACTGAAGAGTAGACCGCCTGCCAACATTTCATACAGTTACGTAAATGGCACTCTTACGTGCGTGGACTGTGCACGCACATTTACTGCCAAAATTGGCTACATTAGCCATATTCGAGGACACCACCTTACTTGATTGAGTCGCAGAAGTAGTAGCCGTAGCCGAAACCGGCATGAGTGATATAAAAAAAATTATAATACTAAAATGTATAGTGTAATTCTGCTATAATATTATAGCGGAATTATATTAACACTGGGTTGTTTAGGAATTCCACTATTCAGCTCAGAAACCATCATTAAATTCAGGTCACTAAGCGCAATCTGCCAATTTTTTTAATGTGAGATGAGCGAGACGTTCGCCTGGTGGTAAGCATCACGCCTGACCATAACAGTAGCAGTGCCAGAATTATTGAACTTGCGTACAAAATCATTCGCCACACTGCACTGCACTCGTCACCCTGAGATATCAGATGCCAAATCTTTACATGTCCAGTTTTTCTCTGGTAAACCGAAATACAACTAAGCTTATCGGGAGCTCATTTCACAACGTAATCACAGCAAATATACCGTAAACACAAGCATATATATATATATATATTCAAAATTAAAACTGTTGAAATATTAAGTATGTCATTAAATGATATTACAGAATCAAATAGAAATAAAGCTGAACTCCGCAGAGTTCATTGTCAATAATTATAAAATAGAATGTCCAAGATCGTGCCCGGCCCCCCGACCAAACGTGCCTATCAAGCCAGCGGCATTGCGACGCTGAATCGCCAAGGAAATGCACTGGGCGAGAAAATGACCAGAACTTGGGTCCCGCCCGTTTCCCTCAAACGACGACCTATTTCAGCTACCAATTTCTTGGCGTCGGAGCCCCACGATCCCGCGACCTCCACGGCGAACGGGACGAACTCGTACTGCGTCTCCACCAGGCTGGCATACTTGTGCCGCTTAGCTCTGGCCGCCGCCTCCGCCCGGCGCCAGCCACCTGCTGGGTAGCGGCAAGATGGCACGCAGCAAAGCTGCTAACGCAGGTGGCGTCCCAAATCAGGCAGCGGCCCCTACGCCACGGAATCAATGTGAGTCCGTGCGGTCGCTTACCATCGGAACGCGACAGACCAGGAGGCTCCAGCGCACAAGGAAAACCGTAAATAATAAAAGAACTCACACTACTGCTTGAAAAAAACCACCCAAATGAGCCCAAACTCGAAGGGTCAACTAGAAGCCGTTGAGGAGTTCCACTATCTATCTCTCGGCTCTATTATCAGACCCTCGTCACCACGTGTAACGTATATAACTCGTTGAAATAAAACCAATAAAATAAACACGAAGGGTCATAGCCATTGCAGAGTTTACTTATCCACCTCTTCCTAGTTCCATTATCAGATTATCTCGATTTCAAAACATTGTAGTGGTCATCGTAACTTCTAAATTGGAATTAATGAATAATACAGTGTGTAACAAAAAGGTTCAACAATACTATAGGGTATAGGGTATTATGTCAGGGGGGTGTCACTCCGCAGTTTAGGTATGTTCGGCCGGCGCTCCGTCCGGATGGACAATGCAAGCCAGAAGTCAGTCGCCGCCCGCACGCTAGCCTCGTTGCACGTAACTAAGCATACGTGATAGAAAGAGAGCGGTATATCTAGGTGAATATAGCGAGCGGTATCCAGCGCTGTGCGAGTTGAATTGCTACTTTATTGCCTAGTAGATAGAGTCCTTATTTATTTCAATTCCTTTGCGGAGTTAACTTTCTGTACATAGTACTATTATTTATTCTGTGATTATGTACTCATCATTATTAACAACTTTTATTAAAGGCCAAACTTGAAATCGCGAAAAAAACCAACTGTTCCATACAAAAAGATAATAGGCATGATGACTACAATTATTTTATTACCTCATAAAAAAGCTAATCATCAATAGAGCTTATCAACGAAAACAAAATTTAAAATAATTCAAAAATAAATAAGTTCTAAGTATTTTAATTTCAAGCTAGACAGAGAGCGCGCTATACTGAGCTATGACGTCAAGCCTCAGGCGCGGCATACGAATGCTATACTAACACGTGCTTTGCGAGAAAGGGATAGAGCATCCCCTCTCTATCCCCACCTAAAACTTTAAACGCTCATATCTCAAAGATTTATCAGCCAATATAATTTATTTTTTCAGTATGTGTAATGTATTTAGTTATATTCATCACTAAGCCTGTTATTTGTCATAAATTAGCAGTAGGCCACATGCCTATTGGCCGTGGACAAAATGTATGGAGCAGCTGTTTTTTTTTTTTTCGCGATTTCGAGGTTTGTTCATAGTAAAAGTGGTTTGTTTTGATGTACAGAATATGCCCTTAAAAGAATGCTAACTGATTAGAACTAACCCTGTATAATACAATGTGTAACAAAAAGGTTCAACAATACTATAGGGTATGTACTCATCATTCTTAACAACTTACTTCTAATTTTGTGCTAGTTTTTTTTTAATACAACTTGTAATAAAAATGTTCAACAATACTGAAAGTAATGTACTAATGAAAATGTACTCATCATTGTTAACAACTTAACTTGAACCTTTTTATTACACGTTATATTTAAAAAAAAAATGCACAAAATTAGAAGTAGGTTAAAATTTACTACAATTAAACACCTTGCACAGTTAAAGGCGAAGCTTAAAAGTGTGTTAAAAATACATACCATTAGCCAAAGTAAACTGCTTTAAATTAAGCGTCGTCTCTCCGTCCATGGCCATAGACAATCTCTTCCTCAAAATCAGTCTCGGTATAAAGTCTATTTGGTTAACACTCAGGTTTAAATGGAGTATGGATATCTTTAGTTCGACATCGTCCTTGCGATAAAAGAAGCCCAGCTTGTGTAAAGCGACCAAAGCGTACTTGCTTCGTATTACTAGGAATTTACATTCGTTTTTCTTGAACTGAAATTACAAGAACATCTTTGTACTTTGCAGTATTTTATATATTGTATAATGATGTTGACTGAGTTACTTTGCGCGATAGAATCCGGAACGAGGATATTCGCCAAAGAACCAATGTCACCGACATAGCTCGCAAGGTTTTCAAGTTGAAGTAGCGCAGGGCAGGCCACATCGCTCGAAGAACTGACAACCGATGGGGAAGAAAGGTTCTTGAGTGGCGACCGCGAACCGGATGACGCAGCGTAGGAAGGCCTCCCATTATATATATATATATAATGCCGGTTGCCCGCGACTTTTACAATGTCGTCGGTCCACCTATATATATAGGTGGACCGCAGATGGCAGGTTGTCGTACAGTGTGGCGGTCTAAGGGGAGGCCTTCGTTCAGCAGTGGACGTCTCCGGGCTGATGATGATGATGATGACAGTTTCTTGACATTACATTTTGTATAATAGTTTAATGAATGTTGTGTATTTTATTTTATATTTGAATTTTTGTATATTTTATGTTCTACAGGGTCTTAGTAACCTGAAATAACAGTTATAAAAAATGCTTCATTAGCCTTTTTAATTGCTCACTGCTGGACTTAGGCCTACCCTCGAAGGGCGAAGGGTCCATATCCACCACGCTGGCCCAGTTGCGGGTTGGTGAATATATTATTATAATGTTAAATTATACGCTGTTGTTTTGCTTCCTCGCCATATTTACAGAGGTTGATATTAAACTTATAGGTATGAACAATTTTCACTATGGGATCATACTATGGGTACGGGTATGAACAAATTTTACTATGGGATCGACCCCGAACTCGCAAAAAAAACAGCAGCTCCATACAAAAAGTTAATTGTCTTCCGACAAAATGTATGGAATAGTTGTTTTCGTTACGATTTGTACAAATCGCATAAACTCAAACTTTATATAAACTAATAATGAAGTGTATTTTACCTCAACAAAGCATGGAATAAATGACTTCCCCTTTACAGCTTCTAATACACTGTCCAAAACATCCTCTTTATTCCAAGACTCTGGGTATCCTGTTACCTGAAAACAAATTATTATATTGGGATAAAAACCTGTCCGTCAAGTGTCGGTCTTCTTTAGAATAATAATAAATATCTATGGACATTTTTATTATGAAAACTGACATGGTTTTAACACATTTTTGTTTTATTTATACGGGAATACTCACGTTTAATTAAATCGGATACTCCGACTATAGTTTCGAGCACATCCGGTGACCTTTTTCAAAGAGTGAAAACAGAGCCCGACGCGCGTACAGCTGCGTCCTGCTTAGCACAACTTGAGTGCTAAGCAGGACGCAGCTTTCCCGTATAAATAAAATAAAAATCTATGGACATATTTTCACACAGCACCATCTAGCCCCAAGCTAAGCAAAGCTTGTACTATGGAGTCAGATAGCTTATAGAATACAATCTTAAATACTTTTTTGTATTTTCTAGCCGTCATATGCATAAAACGTTAAAAAGTATTTCAAACCTATTGTTGTTAAAAAGTGTTTTGTCTTCTTTTTTCAAACAAAAATCGTAATTCGAAACAAATTTGACAAAACACTTTTTAACTAAAATAGGGTTGAAATACGTTGTAGCGTTTTATGCATATGACGGTAATTATATTATCTACTTATAATACATACAACACCCAGATACAGGACAAACATCTATGTTCGACACCTAAATGTTTGTCCTCACGGGAATCGAACTCACGCTCTAAAGTTCTCAAGACAGAGGTACTCCCAACTGAGCTATATAACATAACTAAAGGTCGCCCGCGACTTCGTCCGCGTACGGAAGAAATTCCGCCCGCTCCCAAAATTCACCACTTTAAATCATCCCGAGCAATTTTTTTAGCACCCCCTACTCTACAGACCCTACCCACACTCCCCAATTTTATTTTATTTTTAATATAAGAAGAAGAAGCTTACCAATATTCCAAAGAACGCTTTATCTTTGTCGTAATGTTCATCCACCTGTTCTAGTTCCAAAGTCATCATATGCTAAAACGAAAAAAAGCAATTTAAACATAGACATTACTAGAAAGGTATTAGAAATATCATATTCAAAGAACGGGGTAAAGGTCATCATCATTATAATTGGCTTATCATAGTCCACTGCTGGACTTAGGCCCCTCCCAAGTCAGCTGTCCTACGTATATCGTCACTCCATCTTAAAGCCCGGTCGCAGAGTGAACGGAAGCGGATTACGGGGTAATGATACGCTTTAAAAAAAAACAATCGCCAGCTATTTCAACTACGTGGATGACATTATTATATTTTCCAGTTATTTTGATTTTAAAACCAAACTACAGAACCGATTTCGATAAAATCTATACGGGTATACATTTTCTGATCTGAAGTATCACCTACCAAACAAAAAAAGTATCATCAAAATCAATTCAAAATCCCGTAACATACAAAAAAAATTTGAGAACAAAAACAAATTGAGAACCTCCTTGTTAAAGTCGGTTGAAAATTTGGTACAGTGACCTCACTACTTAGTTGCTCGCGCACAAATTATATTGCTACAACGACAGAGATAAGTGTGAGAAGTCATTGCACGAAATTCTTCTTGCTGCGCGATCGGACTTTAGTCTTAAGGACTTAAAGTCTTTATGCTACGTTAGCAGATTATAGTTGCCAATTTGTCACAGGGTAAAGGTACCATCAGTTACGGATTCATAATTAGACGGACTAAACGGACAGATTGAAATGTCACTTTCCAAAATAACGCTGCCAGCTTAACAACCGTAGTGATGAATATAGTATCGTTTTTAAGAATTATCGAGTAATTATTAACTGCCGTTAAACATTTAAAGTGCTGCCAGTAGAAATGCAGATAGAAAAAGAGAAAACTAATAAAGAAAAAAAAAGAAATTGAAATCGTACATAAGTACTACTACACCTTTTACAAAGAGTAATATGAAAAAAAAGCGAAGTAGTTCATCATCATCAGCCCAAGAGCGAAGTAGTTCATCATCATCAGCCCGGAGACGTCCACTGCTGAACGAAGGCCTCCCCCTTAGACCGCCACACGGTACGACAACCTGCCATTTGCATCCACCGGTTGGCCGCGACTTGTACATTGTCGTCGGTCTACCTATATATATGTATATATATATATATATATATAGTGGGAGGCCTTCCTACGCTGCGTCTTCCGGTTCGCGGTCGCCACTCATGAACCTTTCTTCCCCATCGGTTATCAGTTATTCGAGCGATGTGTCCTGCCCACAGCCACTTTAACTTGCAAACCTTGCGAGCTATGTCGGTAACTGTAGTTCTTTGGCGAATATCCTCGTTCCGGATTTTATCGCGCAAAGTAACTCCGAAGTAGTTCACTGGTATGAAATTATTAAGCCTATTAACATGACATAAATACATAAGTTAATAAACAGCTTAAGTTTATTAATATAACTTAACAAACTTTTTATTACAGCACTGTTAAAATTTTACTAAAGCAACATGTCGTAGCAACACACGACATGTCAGTTTAGTCTATCTGATTATGAATTCGACTATAGGTTTTTTTTATACGTTCAAGTGACGAGACGAGCAAAACGTTCGCCTGCGTAAGCGTCACGCCTGCCACTAACAGTAGTAGCAGGCCCAGAATTGTGAACTTGCGAACACAATCCTGCGCCGCACTGCACTGCGCTAGTCACCCTGAGATATTAGATGTTAAATCTCTTCATACCCGGTAATTTCTCTAGGTAACATTGCCCTTCAAACCGGACCACAGTAATGCTTGCACTCTACTGCTTGGCGGTAGAATAACTGGCAAAGGTGTGGTACTTCCCCAAGCGGACTCTGCAGTAGAGTCCTACCACTACAATAAGGTATTTTTGTCATTGATTTAGATTAAAGGACATACCCTAGACTCCCTAGCAGTGATGGTGCGACGCACAACCAGTGACTTCTTCCATGGCCAGAACGATACATACTTCATGACGGTATCGTCCAAACTTGTCTGGATATCCGGCTTTTCAAGTACTGGCATGTATTTGTCCAATTCAGGATTCTCAGACTCATCTACCACTTCCCTGCGATAAAACAAATTTGGATAAAAAAAATACAAAGTTGTTGACCGAAATTTTGTAGTGGCTTTACTAGGACTGTTCCCGAATCTTAGGGCTTCTCTATAAATTAAAACAAAGACTATAAACCCTATTGACTGATCGTCCGAATTCCCCTCGTACGAAATTTTGTAGTTTAAAAACCACTACTAGCCACTGCGAGTACGTCAGTATTTCATTGTATTTCATAACTCAGATTGCGTCATCCAAATGACTGGCCAATCGCAAGCAATCATTACCTCGCCCCCTGCCCGCAACGGTGAGTCGTGTTTGTAAGAGAAATTATGTTCACGAGCCATCAACAGGCTATATGATCTTTACATTAAATAATACATTTTTTTTTAAAAACAACCGACTTCAACTTCGGATACCTGGATGACATCTTCTATATTTTCTAGTAGTTTTGATTTAAAAACTAAACTGCTAAACCGATTTCGATAATAATTTGAATGATTATATGGGACCACCTCTGAAGTATTACCTACCAAACAAAAAAATAATCATTAAAATCAGTTCATAATTGGAGGAGTTACATTAAAAAAAATTACACTGTCGAATTTAGGACCTCCTTTTTTGAAGTCGGTTGATAACACACCATAGACAGGATAGAGATAGATCGCATAGAAAATAGGCCTATAATCTCTGTGCATCAGCCAATAGATTTAATCGTCCTCGTTCAAAAGCCTGTTTTGCCTGCCGCAGCACTATAGCTGGTGTTATTTTGCCGTACCGTTCATACCTTACTGCTTGTTCCTTGCCGACCAGTAAGTTGATGGTGAGCTTGGGTTTCTTAGGCTGCGTCACAGGTCCGAGACGTTTGAACGCGCTCAGACGCTTTGAGCCGGACTGCTGTGAGTCCGGAGACTCGCCACGCATTTCTGAAAGATCATCAATCATCAATATATGTAAAAGGCTCTGTCCTGACTGACTGACAGACAACGCACAGCCCAAACCGCTGGTCGTACAGACGTGAAATTTAGGAAAGAAACAAAGAAAGGATTTTTCGAAGTTCGACCCCGAAGGGGCGGAAAAGGGGGAGGGGAACGTTTGTATGAAACTCCTTTGTTTTTGTAGTTTTAGTCACGTAAATTTGGATTGTTCATTTAAAATAAAAAATGCTGTACGAAAAGATGTTAATGACCTTTATGATGCATTTGATCTTGTGGCAGGACATTTTGTCGAATCACATTGTACACAAATATGTGACTCCCATGCAGGCGAATTATCGACCACCTGCTAAGTTCTTGTTTGACTCTCTCGAGAAAAACATCATATAGTGTTTAACCTTTACTTTGTTTGTGAATGATTCATTGATTTCATAACTTGATTTTCCGTTGTGTAAGTTAGCTTACTCGCTGATGTTTACAGGTCATTGAGCCCATATCTCTAGTACAGCCAGTAAGACAAAAAAAAAAGTAATTATTATAAATCCTGAATTTATAAATTTAACCTGATATTATAAATCCTGAAAAAAAAAGTAAATATTATGAATCCTGAGCATTATAGCAGGGCGGGTTGACTGTTATCAAGCACGCAGTTCAGCTTCATGGCAATTAAAAATAACCAAAGGAACAAAAACTTAAAATTTGAAAATTTAATATTACATAGTTTACTGACTTTTAATAATTACTTATTTGATTTTTAATTTGACTTTCATTTACTATTTGACTTTTTTTTTAATTTTGACATTTAATTATTATTTGGTTTTTATTTGTTTTAATTATAATTTAATTTTTCGACTATTGATTATATCATTTGTTTTTTTTATGTGTATATGGATGTAACTGGTCGTTTTTTTTTTAAATTCAATATAAAAATCATAATTCGAGCAACGAGAAATAAATTGTCAGATTCTGTCAGATTGTCAGAGATTAAATACAAGTGGATACAAAATCCCAACATTGTATTGTAGCCATGGGCGTATATAAGGGGTTACGGGGTCCGGACCCCTCCTCATCAAGCATCCGTGGGATAGGCATAGGTGGGAATGAAGTGCCACAAGCTATTCGACAAAAATATCAAATGTATATTTCGTCTTCTGCTACCACCTTGCATTATTTTTACAAACCCCGCAACACTAGTCTTATCTTTGGACCCTCGGACCCCGGCCCCATGTGACAGCTATAGCTACACCCATGATTGTTGCTTTGTCATAATATTTCGGGGGATTATTGTCATTGGATACATTTATTGAAGGTGCCATGTCATTGGTGTCAATCCTACACAAAACCAAAACCCACAGAAAATAATCGATGAATCATTGCTAGGTTATTACTTCTCATGTATTTGCTAAATTAAATAGACACAAAACAAGAAATCCCGAATGACAAATGCGTTCGGAAGATATTATTAAAAGCCTTACTCCACCGTGATAAGGTCTTCTCATTCTAGAGCCATATGTAAAAACAGCAAGTATCCTTTGCTAAAGATCAAGTATATAAAATTACGACGTTTTCATCAGTAGTCATTGAGATAAGAATCTTAGGACAATAATCATCTAATCATTGTGTCAGTTGTAAAGCAGTAGAAGAGGATTTATCGAGAACGACCAAAATGAAGTCATCTACAAAAATGTTCGTGCTTTTAGTTACGCTTTTTGCGTTATTACAGGTATGTAACTATCTATTTAAAAATTCATACACGCACACACTCATCAGCCTGAAAACGTCCACTACTAGACGAAGGCCTCCCCTTCAATAGGGAGGGGTTGCCATAATCCCCACGCTTGGCAGGCGGCTTGGGGATCGAACCAAAGCCACCGAAAATTCATAATTGGAACTATAATATAATTTGTCGAAACATATCTTTTCGTTTTGCTTTCCGAAGAAGCTTGTAGTAGAGTTGCCACAGCTTTACTATGGCATGATTGGACTTGACCGTGACTTACTGTGTGTGACTTTGACTAGAACTAATTTGACTGACGAAGAAAGACCAATGAAGAAATATGTACGCGGCTGATGGACTCGTATCCACGGCCAGGAAAAACTAAAAATTAAAAGGGTGGTCTTCGTCCAGGAGTGGACGTCTACTGGCTGATGATCATGATGTATTAGTCTCAAATAAACATTGTTATTATTATTATCTGTACGATAGGAACCAGATAGTTTATGGAGTACTTATGTTAAGCGTTTTATTGCATTTTCCAGCACATCGAGAGCCACTGGATAGGCGGTTGGGGCCGCCCCGTCGTGGTTGGAGGATTCGGAGGTCTTGGAGCTTTCGGAGGTTATGGAGGTTATGGGGGCTACGGAGGCTACGGCAATGGTTACGGTAGGGGATTCTACAGGCCCTACCCCCGCCTACCGCCACCACCGTTCATTGGATAAGGAACTTTAGGACTTACGACTTACGAATACTTTTTAATGCTGTCAGTCATGACATGATGTACTGTGCAATAGTTCTGCTAGTTTTGATGATGGGTACTCGCCGAGGGATTTTAGAATAAATAAAAAGCTAGTACTATACTCATCCTTGTTTTTAATGCAAATTCGCGCCTTTCAACTATTATTACAAACGTTTTGTTAGGGACTAACTCATCAGCCAGAAAACGTCCACTACTGGTCGAATGCCTCCTCCCTTGTTGCCATAATCCCCACGCTTGGCAGGCGGCTTGGGGATCGCAGAATGCTCACCACCGTTAACCGAGAGGACGCTGCTGCCCGTCTTTCGATGGTTCTGAGTGCAGTTTTAGGACATACCCAGGACGTATAGAAGGTATTATTTTGCGTACACCTATTTTATCCCAATCCTTGTTAAGAATATAGTTTATGAAGACCAAACTCACACACTCACAAGCTTTCGCATTTATAACTTTTGTGTGAGCTATCTTGTCAAAAGAAGTTAATTTGTGTGTATTTTTGTCACTCCTTCACTCTGTAAAGGCTCAACTGATTTGAGTGAATTTAACCTGAATTTGACCTTTTTTTGTGATAGAATATAACTTGAATTAAAAAATATCATGTTGATTAGTATAGATTAGTTGTGTATGTAGTAGTGAGTTAGTAGTTGATGATACATGAGTATTTGAAAACGGTACTGGACTCAATAGTGGAACCAAACAACGGCACGAAGTCCAAAACCACTTTTAAACAAGTACTTTAAAAACACAACCGCCTTCAATTTCGATTACCTGGACGACATCTTTTTTTCAGTTATGTTGATTTAAATACCAATCTACTGAACCGATTGCGATAAAATTTATATGGGACCACCTCTAAAGTACCTATGACCTACCAAACAAAAAAAGAATCATCAAAATCAATTCACAAATGGCGGAGTAATCACGTAAAAAAACATACAAAAAAAAACAATGTCGTATTGAGAACCTTCCTTTTTGAAGTCAGTTGAAAAAGTATCATAGTTGAAGGAAACAGCGGGGTGCCACTAAAAATGAAACAACGGTAGATTGTTTACCAAGGAAGCAAACAACAATTTTTAAGGCGAGTGTTTCTTTGAATCCAGAGCAGAGCAAAGGATTCTAGAGCCTGAGTCTAGAGAGCTCTAGAGAGAGAATCCTGAGCGCACCGAGGGATTCAAAGTACGCCAGTCGACCTTAAAATTGTGTGCTCTCGACACTCTACTTTTTACCACCCTCTATGAGAAAATAAGTAAGTGGAACTAAGAATAGTCATCATCATCAGCCCGGAGACGTCCACTGCTGAACGAAGGCCTGCCCCTTAGACCGCCACACCGTACGACAACCTGCCATTTGCATCCACCGGTAGCCCGCGACTTTTACAATGTCGTCGGTCCATCTAGTGGGAGGCCTTCCTACGCTGCGTCTTCCTGTTCGCGGTCGCCACTCAAGAACCTTTCTGCCCCATCGGTTGTCAGTTCTTCCAGCGATGTGGCCTGCCCATTGCCACTTCAACTTGCAAACCTTGCGAGCTATGTCGGTAACTTTGGTTCTTTGGCGAATATCCTCGTTCCGGATTCTATCGCGCAAAGTAACTCCGAGCATAGCTCTCTCCATTGCCCGTTGCGTGACTCTAAATTTCTTCAACAGGCCAGCAGTTAAAGACCACGTTTCAGTTCCATATGTCATCACTGGCAACACACACTGGTCGTATACCCTTGTCTTCAGACACTGCGGGATTTTGGACGAGAAGATATAAGACTAAGAATAGTACCTATCTTATCTTACCTACGGTTATTTCATGCTCACTACTTGAAGAAGATATACTCAGTTAAAATAAAACGAAGTTATACCCGAATTTGAGTAAACAATTACAAACGAAAGCGGAATGCATTTGGCGCGTTTTTGATTTTTTCACAAACTTTTTTTTAATTTTCTTTTTTATCATAAAGCCTGTTACTTGTTCATACAATGTCCGTGGTTGATATCTTTGGTAATTGGAACTTCCACAACCAATATCCACATTCCAAATCACTTTTCGTCCCTAGGGAAAATATAACTATTATGTTCCCTGTTTGTGAAAAACAAACTAGCTCTTTTAGAATAGATATGATAAAAAGATAATTACCTTCATTCGATTCCGGTATTGCTATATCAGCGTAAGTATCTGAAGGAGAATACTGCGCAGATGGTGTTTCCATGGAGTCAGTTTGAACAAACATCGGTTGTTCATACGACCGACTGATTGAGTCAAATGCTTCGCCACCTGGCCCAAAGCCTTGGTCACCTTGGCCGTAAGAATATCCTTGATGACTCTGGACGTCTTGTCCAAACATTTGGGTTGGCGCTGGTGTATATTGGCCGGTTGAGGCTTCAAATTGGTTAACAGCAGTCCAAACTGGCGTTGACGCTTTGGATGATGGAATTTTCGCTTCCCATACAGGGCCTGTGGTGGCAGGTGGGGTAGCAGCTGAAATTAGGACATAGAGGAATTATTTTTTTATTTCCACACTCAAATTTTAGTTACTTAAGACCGCGCATCCATGTTATAAGCACATTTTTTTTCTAAAGTTGAATGAGATAGGGACACATTTAGCGGAGCAAAAATATGGCAGTTACGCAGATTCGTGCGTGTCAAGATTCGATTTTTGGGGTTTCAGTCCCATTTTTAATTTATTACAAGCATAATGTAAATATTTTTTCAATACTAACAGCGGTAGTTCGTGACAAACTATATTATTTACAAACGAGTAAATTATCGTGCTAAATTTGTAAAAAAAAATATGTTTAAAACTGTGTGTTAATGAAATGAAAAAACAAAACACCTGTTGTTGTTGTTGTTGGTGTTTTGTTATTTTTTTTCTTATTATCTATTTTTTTTAGAAAGATTACATAATCTTCACTTCTCACATCTTATAGATACAAATATATTTTTTTGGGAAAACACAAACTCATAACAACCGTCAAAAAATTGCTGACTGCACGTGATTATTTAAAACAGGGCCCATAAAGGCACGTGACAAGTGCCGTCGTACATACCTATACGCGCATTATATAGTGCACAATTGTTCGAATTTATACGTTATGTCGCTTGTATAGTGTTCAAAGTATGCTTGAGCGCTTGTCTTATACGATAAGACAAGCGCTCAAGCATACTTTCAAGTCGTTCAAAAAGAGTTTTGGCACGGACATTTTTTTAGCACGTTTGTGACTCTATATATATTAGCTCAATGCACGAGTGCCATAAATAACTATAAACGAGCAATTCTTTACGTGTATGTTTAGGAAAATTTAATACTAATACAGTTTGTAATTAATTAATATGGTAACCCACGCCATTTAAGAGTGCGACTAATGCCAGAAAAATAACAGATGTCACCCGCGCGTCTTGCATTAGTTTAGAGTCGAAAATCGCATGATACAATTGATGATGATGATGGCTTTGAGCAATTTAGGTGGGATTTTATTTAATTATTCAAAATGTAGGCATGAAATAAAAAAAATAAACGGCTACTGTGCTAAAACATTAGCTTGGCTATGTTATTCGTAAAAAATAATGTGGTGCTGTCGCTGATAATTTAGAGCATTTGAATTAAAACAGTTTTCATTTGTTGGTAATTTGTATATTTTTTTTCAAATAAACCAGATCATTATCTAAAATTCTATTCGGTTACTCGGCTTTTTTAGGTTTTTCCCCTACCTATAGTATTTTTTAAATCTGAATATTTACGTTCTTTATCATTAAACTATGTGTTTAAAAATACACCTTTTACTTACTTTTGGCATTAGTCGCCCCCTTAAGGGAGGTGCCTTATCGAGCAGAGGAAGTCTTCTGGCTGATGATGATATATTACCTGTTTGTGAACTTGGCTGCAGAGGTTGGTGTAATTGTTGTATATGCTCCGCGGTCAGAAAACTTCTTGGTATGCCTGCAAAGGTGTTTGGTGACTTTTAAATTTACATGAACTTCCTCCGTCTAACACAAATTAACGAACTTACAGATTAATGAGGATACTTTCTAATACTGTGTAATAGGGAATATGCAGTGTATATATATATATATTTTTAAATAAGATAATTGGAGAGTTTAACTACAAGAATGAATATAAACAAAGTCAAAACTTAAAAATTACCTTAAAATAAATAAATCAATATAATAAACTAATCAAATAACCCGCCCCTGACCGTTCCCGGTACAAAAGCGCCCATCACACTCGCCGCGTTCCCACGTTGAATGGCAATGGCAATCCTCTGCACCAGGAACGAACCGGAGCGAGAGTCACCTGTCCTATCTATGAGTCTTTGCCCTATTTCTCTAATAAGCGACTTAGCGTCCATGCCCCAACAACCCATGGTCTCCACAGCTATAGGCACGAAGTGGTAAAGCGGTTCCATGGCGGCGTACTTTAACCTCTTTTTTCTACTGGCGCCTTCCGCGGCGGCTGACGGGGAGTGGACGGTGCGACTCAGGTGGCTGGTGGCCACAGTGCTGACGCAAGTGGCATATCAGAAAATGTAGAAAATGGAATGAAACATCATTTTCTACTTATGCCATAGATAAATAAATATTGATGCGTTATCCAGGGAAATCCAACAGAAAATGTCATTTTAAAGTTAAAAAATAGCATTTTTTTTCGCGAATTGATGGTTAATGGCCTATTGTAAAAGTTGTTCAAAATGGTGAGTAGAATTCGGCTTAGTAACACCTTTACGCGTAACACTGTCTATCAATTGTATTGTTAAAATTGTATGTACCTTTTGGATAATGGCAGTATGCCGGATGCACCGCACCTAAAATTATTTAATTTTGATTAGAATTTATAATTTATAAATAATTTATAAGCCGTGCAAGCCAATTGGGAGAAGACGCGTCTCGCGAGCTTGAGGTCGTGGGTTCGATCGGTGGACCCGTACAGAGTTCGTCCTTTCGGCTAACGGTGGTGAGTACTCTGCGATCACCAAGCCGCCTGCCAAGCGTGGGGATTATGGAACCCTTACCTATTAAGGCGGAGGCCTTCGTCCAGCAGTGGCGACGTCTTCTGACTGAAGATGAAATTTGGAAGAAAAATGTCTTACCAGGACAGACCAGGTAGTGGCGTATCGCCCGATCGCTCTTCAAAGGTAGCCTGGGTATATAGCCAGCAGTTAGTAATTTAACTTTTTGACTGCAACCATGCATTTTCTAGTTGAACTACTTTCTTAGCTGAACTACCTTAGAGGGCTGGCAAGCCCCCTATGATGGAGCTATCAAATGCTGGCATAACCAGCTTTTGTTTTTTATCTTTAGGGGCCAAAGTCACCAATCACAGACATTCATCGAAATAGATAACGTGACCCTCAATCCGTATAGAAACACAGCGTGCTTCTTTTTTTCTACTTACCGATGACAAGAAACGTTTCCCTTATCACGGCAAACCTTTTTTTGTATACATTTTACGGCACGATACGCGAAAATTAGGCTTTAGAAAATTTCTATTGACGTCCGGTACCCATGACGGTGCGCAGACTATATAAAATAGTGCATTGCATGCACGCCCTTCGAGGCTACTTTTGGCCCCCAAGTACGTAGACTCACGTCATCTATTTCGATGTCTATGTCCAATACTTGACAAGCGCTAGCGGGCCCTGTAAGCTTTTTAGTGTAAAAAATATGACCTATAAAAATATGCTTAGTTTTCGATACGTGAATTTGAGATACCTGTTTTTTTATAATAGGTCGTATTTTGGTGCCTTGGCGTACAAACGGCGATGTCATTACGCCGTGTGGCAAAATGTGTGCGTCAGAAGGTTCAAATTTATACCGTATAAATATAATATAGGTAGGTATTTATAATTATTATACATACTAGACAAAAAGCCTGGCGTCATCGAAGGTTTTGACGGAACGTTAGCCGGGTGCTGACCCATGTTCATGAATGCAGATGCAGTCATACGTCCTTTGACTCCAGATTTATTTTGCTGTTTTGGTCCGGGTGTTGAGATACCTGGGGCATTCGAGACATATGAAGGTCCTGGAAAAATGTTTTTTTTTTAAATTATGTATATTTACTAGATACATACAATCTGTAACAAAAAGGTTCAACAATACTGAAGGGTATGTATGTACTCATCATAATGAACAAGTTTTACTATGCGGCCAAACTTGAAATCGCGAAATAAAAACAGCTGTTCCATACAAGGTCAATTAACTTTTTGTATTGAACAGCAAAATTTTTTTTTCGCGATTTCGAGTTTTTTCTTATAGTAAAAGTTGTTCATAATCATGAGTACATACATACCCTTCAGTATAGTTGAACCATTTTGTTACACTTTGTATAATATAAAAATAAATCGGATTTCTTGATCCGCACCAATAAATAAAGGCACATAGACTTGCTCGATATCTTTTTATGGTAGAACATTTATGGTTGAAAATCGAGAAAAAAAGTCAACAGACGATCGACACCATATTTTTTGTCGATGTACAAATAAAAAAAACGTTTCGATGGATCACTATATAGATTGCCGATGAGGACCGATTACGACCATATAAATCGTTTTTTGTCGATCAACGATCAATAAGTAAGTTTTTTTTAAATTGTATCTATCGACGCGTGATTGGGTGAGATCTTGTTATATTTTGCCGTGCTACAAAAACGATCACTATTAAGTAAGTCGATCATTAAGAAGAAGCAGCTGATCGATAAAACAGCATAAATCAGGAGACCATAAATATAGTAAAAATCGAGCAAATTTGTTAGTAGCTGAATTCATAGCTCAAAAAATTCACTCAATTATCATCATGATCACCCCGGAGACGTCCACTGCTGAACGAAGGCCTCCCCCTTAGACCGCCACACTGTACGACAACATGCCATTTGCATCCACCGGTTGCCCGCGACTTTTACAATGTTGTCGGTCCACCTAGTGGGAGGCCTTCCTACGCTGCGTCTTCCGGTTCGCGGTCGCCACTCAAGAACCTTTCTTCCCCATCGGTTGTCAGTTCTTCGAGCGATGTGGCCTGCCCATTGCCACTTCAACTTGCAAACCTTGCGAGCTATGTCGGAAACTTTGGTTCTTTGGCGAATATCCTCGTTCCGGATTCTATCGCGCAAAGTAACTCCGAGCATAGCTCTCTCCATTGCCCGTTGCGTGACTCTAAGTTTTAAGTTTCTCCAAAAGGCCAGCAGTTAAAGACCACGTTTCAGTTCCATATGTCGTCACTGGCAACACACACTGGTCGTATACCCTTGTCTTCAGACACTGCGGGATTTTGGACGAGAAGGTATTACGCAATTTTCCGAACGAGATTCGAGATCCGAGTTGGATTCTTCGGGCTACCTCTTTGTCGAAGTTGGACCTACCTAACTGAACAATCTGTCCAAGGTAGTTGTAGTGGTCAACAACTTCGAGAGTATCGTTCCCAACGACAACCGGTACGGGCACAACATGGACATTGGACATGATCTTTGTCTTGATCGACAATAATGAGTCAAAAGTCGAGCAATCTGTAGGCACCTTACCAAAATGACTATGAAAGTCAACAGATGCCTACTCAAATAGGCATTCTTATGCTTCCTAGTTTAATCTAGAATATTCTGGATTATAAAAAAAACAAGACCCAATCCTTCGCTCATATCGGATCATTGGCACAACTGATAATGCGATCTATGACGATTTCGGCTCCGGCGACCATTTATTGCTTCGGGTTACTGATGCTTCCTCACATAGCCGATTTTCTTGTTGGCTGCAAATTTTAGCTCTAAATGTCCTGGTACATGTCCTGCTACATGTGAGGACGCCACTTACATAGTTGTAGAAAATATTGGAAGTTTGTAGAAATTTTGGGATTGGCACGGAAGATTTCACGTAATTTTATTGATCCACTTATAGCCTGACAGTATTTGCGCAAGCATATGCTGTACGAAGTTTATGTTTGGCGTGAGCAGAATATAAGAAACACCAGTCAATATGTTTTGTTGTCATCGAGTACTGGGTACTAAGCTTATTTGAACACATACATTTTTTCGACAACTACCTTCTTTCAATATTGGTTTAGGGAAAGATTTACCTTGTACAGTCAGTTCTTTAGATTTGTCTTTTTTAAGCTGTATAGAACCTGCAGAACCTTCCACAACCTTTAGGTTTGGTCTGTCCATTTCTGAAATATACAAGAGCAATTTAGTTATGATATCAACAGTACACAATTACAATTTTGACGTGTAAGCTGTCTCAGAAAACATGGTTTAATGAATATAATAAATGAAATAGACAATGAACAAATGTGACAGTTTAAAACAGAATTAAAAAATGTTTAATAACTACTAGGTATCAGATGATTTATTTTATACCCAAATGTTAGCCCAGTCTGGTTAGCATTTAACCCCGAAAAAACATTAGACCAGATTGTATTGTAATTGTAATTCCACAAAACTTTATTCCTCTACATTTAGGCTCTAAAGCATTAGCATTAGCATTTAGTATTCTATCAGCTATCTGGTTTCCATAATACAAGCTTTGCTTAGTATGGGGCTAGATGGCGCTGTGTAATAAATGTAACCCCAATTTTTTTTTATTTACTTTATAAAGACAATAATAAATGAGTAATTCAATAATTACATTTCCCCCGTTTCCCCCCTTAACTCGGAAAATATCGATCGCACGAAAAATGGGAAGAAATAAAATGTAGAAAATTTAATAATGAAGAACTTGGGTCCTAATATTTTTTCTCGAAATGTTGAAAATTGTCGAGATACACAATACAGTTCTCCCTTAAAATTAAGATGGCGGATGGCGGCTAACGCAAGGCTCGAATTTGGTCGCGATTTTGAATGTACACTCACAGTGAACTCTTTAAGTCTGGTGATATGAAATTTTGGCCTACAATATCTTCGGGGTTAGGGACAACCCCTAACCATAAATGGGTTTGGAGGTTGGTGTAGGTGCCTAATTGAAATTACATAAGTTAATTCTTTTTCATTACAGCTCAAAAAAATGTATGAAAAATAAGTTTTTTTATACCTCACAAGTTGACAATCGTCGTAAGGAACGCGTGTGCTATTGGTAATTACAATCTCGGCTCCTCGCCTGCGGCTCCGCACATAATACCGCCTCAAGCTTAGTGACCAACATAGCCACTTAAACACTTGTATCATAATGTACTATTACAGTTGTGTATTACTGTTACTATACTAGTATTTATGTTATTTATTTACCAAGTTTCACAACAGCCTTTATCTTTGTTTTCCTTGTTGCATCCGGTCGTACAATTGATGGTATTGCCTGCCAATTGCTTTTTTTTGCTGGTGGTAGTGTGGGAACTCTACCATTAAAAAAAAGATATTATGTTAATCATTGAAGAATCTGAAGAAAAATTATAGCAAGTGTAAAAACACCTATTTAACTACACTGCAATCCCATTAATAAGGTCTGGTATTCACTAATGATAAATGAAGGTAACTGGTGTTGCATGTTAAAATTGAAAACATGACATCTCATAGAGCTGTCAATTTTATGTAATTAATTTGTCAACATTTTGCCACTCGGCTTACTTCAGCAAAAGTGTAACTTGAATAGGCTAGATGACTGGTTTTTTTTAATTGTCCTATTAAAATGGCCCATAAATATAGCTGATTAATGAAAAGAAAATGAAAATCTGATCAAAAATAACCAACTTATAAGCATTTTAATATCATGCTAGACAGAGAGGCGAAACAGCAAATCGTGACGTCACTTCTTTGTACGTCATATAAATTCTATTCTGACAAGTAAGGCGTGACGTCATTTTTTGTTTTGTGGGAAAGGGACAGAGTTGTCTCTACCAAAAACTTTAAACGCTCATATATCAAAACATTATTAACCGATTTAAATATTTTTTTCAATAAACTTACTATATTTACTTAAATTCTTCATCAAAGCTATTGGTTTCAACGATATAAACATCAGTCATCTACCCTATTATAGGTATTGTACTGATATTATATATTGAATGCGTTGAAGTTATGTTGTCAAATGCTAAAACTTTTAATAAAGCATCGTTGAAAAAATAAAAAAATATTGTCTTTGATAAAGTATTTTGCTATAGGATACTTTTTGCCAAAAACGCAGCAAAAACTTGGAATATAATCATAACAATATTGCAGCTGCAGTTTATAGTATTATATAGATTGTGGTGATATCATTTAACACTCACGGATTCTGAGTTTGAGCTTGTGTCTTAGCCGTAATTTTTTTCTTTATTGGTATTGCAGTTTTATGACCATCCCACTGTTTTTGTCTTCCCTTAGATGGTGGTATAAATCTTGGCAAATAAGGGAGCAATTGTTGAATGGGGGGCTTCACACTGGCAGCATCAACATCAATGTCCTCAGAGAATATGTCAACCTCAACATGCTGTGCCATCGTTGCAACTGTTATAAGAATAATGTTTTTACTGACGTAACCCAAGTAGCATGTTAACTGTGTTGTATTCAGCGACTATGATAAGACGAATGGACGGGAAATAAGTGCATGGATTTTGAAGACTATGATAAGATATATCGCTTGCTTATTCCAAAATGTATGTAATGATGAGACAGAAATGATGAGTTGAGATTTAAGTAAGTATTTATTATACCTGCTGTTTCATTGAAGTCAAGTAGATTCTTGGCAGCTAGTTGTTGGTGATAGGCTAGCTGCCTTTTCTCATCATAATTCTGAAATTTAATACTTAGTTTAGGATGACGGATTTGTTTTATGTGAAAATTTGGCAGATTTAATATTTATGATGTGTTGTTGAGCACAATATTATGAAAAAAGATGCAAAAGATGCTCCAAATTCTTAAGTAATTAAATTGAAATAAATTATTCAAGTTAATTACTTAGTAAATAGCAGCAACAATGATAAGATGAATGGACGGAAAACAAGCGCACGGATTTTGAAGACTATCAACATATAGTCTTCAAAATCCGTCGCGCCGGCTCTCCACTCGCTTCAGTCACACTCTGTCTTTGCAACATGCGAGCCGTACAATACGACAATACAAACATCTAATACAATCTAATACAAGTGTTCTCTTTTTGTCATGCAGTAATTAGATTCGCTATCTCTATTTTCCGCCAATGTAATATGCATACTTTTAGCTAGGTATGCTTGATTGTGTTGTCTTGTTAATTTTGATCAATTTGCAAGCGCTGGGCCCGTCCATTCCATTATCACTGTCGCTGGTAAATAGTACAAGATTCAGAAGACTTTGGTATTGGTGTTATAGTGGGTAAACAAGTAGGTACCTATACAAAAATGTGATATGATTCCTCTCTCCTGAAAACAAAGTCTAGGTTCAAAAGGTAATTTTGTGGGTATAGGTTAGGAAACTATTACTTGATAATGTTATGTACCAGAAGTTTTTCGGAAGAACAAACCAGACAGTACTTAACAACACCACACAAAGCCGAATAAATGCACAATAATGCACGAAGCACGAAATTTGCATGAGTTATGTTTATGCTAAACTTTTGTATTACATTATTTACGTTGTGTTGGTATGTTTTTCTTGAGTTATCAGGAATTCATACATTCAAACTTATTTAAATCACTTATTTAATATAAAAAATAAGCAAGTTTAAATAATTTAGACGCATTTATTGTTTATTCTATGAATTTATTTATTTTGTTTCTTTGCCTTGATTACATAGAATGAAATATTATATGTATTTTTTTTGTATTAAAGGGAAACAGTTATATACAATAGCTTCGTGCAAAAAAGAAACAGATACTAGACCTATGCTAAAAATCATGCCTTATACGATTTATTTTAGTTGTCAGACTGAATCATAAACTCAAGTTAGAAAAAAGGTGACAATTGACACTAATGACAGTTTTTTTGTTTTTTTCCTATAGTGTGCGCTAAAGCCGTAAGGCCATACTGCCTGATCATACGTCATCGTTTCATCGTGAACGAAAATAAGTTGATAAACAAATGGATGGGACGGTATCAATTTAAATAAAAAAAAATATTTAAATTTAATATCGGGGATTTTGGAGTTCAAAATGTCTACAAGCCCGCCTTAAGCAGCTGGCATATTAAGGCCAAAACAAGTAGGTAAAACACCTGAGGAGGTTGTGAGAAGTACCTATACCTAATACCATAGGTAGGTAATACTCTTAGAATAAATATAGGTAATACTATTCTTTGCTATGTAGTGTTAATAACGTGCATCCAAGTGCTGTTCCCTTGTCTTACAAGATGCAATATTGCTCGTTAAGCCCACTTGACCTGGGACTGCACAGGATGTTTCATTATGTATTTAAACGAAATATGCGCGGCAAAAATAAAGAGCATACGGTGCTTTGACAATTTTTTTTCTTATTAGGAAGTAGGAAATGTTTCCTGCAAACGACGGCCAAGTGACTTCGTAGAAAACTGTATTGGAATTTGAAGGCGCTGCTGTACTATATAAATTATGTTTTAAGGTTCCGTACCGTCAAAGGAAATAGGAAACCCTTATAGGATCCCCTCGTCGGAAATTACTTTTATTAATAGAAATATTTATACTTCTAATAAATATTATATGAATCAACCTGGGAACTATGATTTGAATACAATGGAATGCGCATAAACACACACATTTAAACACGTAGTCATGTCACCAGTACAAGCCAGTCAACCTTTGTTTGTATCTACTTAACCACCGTTCTCGATAAGCGCCCACGCACGGTCGCCCGGACGCACCTGGCTATTTGCTGAGATGGCAAGTCTGGCTCTCCGAGGCTAGTAGAGTAAGTTTAAGCCATTCTGTATTCGGCTACTAAATGTAACGCACTTATTAATTAAATAATTACATTTCAATTATTTTAATGTGTTTTTAAAAACATTTCCGCGCTTTCCCTAAACAAGTCTGGCGCAGCCGGTAGGATTTTTCACGAGTTTCGCGAGTATCTACGGTCGTGATTTCCCCCAAATCGGTATCGCGAAAAGTAGCAGCTCGTATGAAAACCGACTTTACGCGGACGTGAAAGAAAAGCGAACCAAATAAATACGACTCCTACGGAAGCGTGTGAAACTAGCGGCCGACGCAGCATCAGGAGGCCATGGGATCGAGCAGCTTGTGAGTAAACCTTTTCACTTCCTGTTTTTCATATTCCCGTGTCTTTTCCACCTTTTTCTCGATCCTAACTTATCGAGCTTATTAATTGCGTTTATCTGATTTTGGTTTGCACAAAAATAGGCAGAACTGTTGAGCGTAATTAATTCGTATAGTGTATAAGTAGAAGTAGTTGCACTAGTATTTAGGCGTAATTGATTTGCACATAAATTGGTAAATCAGTGTAGTAATAAGAATAAGAATTAAGTAAACTCTATAAAATGGAAAATTTCAAAACTATTCCTAAAGAAATTCTATCTATTATCCCGAAATATGACGGAGAGGAAAACCAACTGAATCTATTCCTTTCTAAGTGTGACTATGTGATAGCTGGTAGCAGGTTACCAGGTCACCCGGGTCAAAATTTGTACCTTTTCCATGCCTTGTCTAGTAGACTTAGTGGTAGAGCTGCGACTCTACTTAGTGACCACCCAGATATTAAAACGTATGAAGCCTTAAAAGAAATACTTACACAGCATTTCGGCGACCCGCGCTCAGAAGAGTGTATAGCAATTGAATTAGAGACCATAAAACTCAAACAAGGTGAAACATACATCCAGCTCTGTCACAGAATTCAAAACGTCAGAAGCTCTCTTTTCGCTAAAGTCAACAGACTCAGCGATGAGGGAATCAAGGCCGCAAAAATGATAGTATATAACAACACAGCCTTGAATGTTTTCCTATATAACTTACCGGAAGATATGATTAGAATAGTACGCTTAAAAGGTTGCGGTAGTTTAGAAAACGCCTTAAGCATTGTAACTGAGGAAGTCAACTTTAAATTTCAGTATGATACCAAAAATAAGTTACTGAAACAGACTACATTACAGTTGCCAAACTCTCAGAGTTCACAGCTCACGCCGAAACCACCCGCTACAACGCCTGCAGCGACACAAGGCTTTAGACCAGTGTTAAATTCACCGCCAAATAACAATTTCAAGTTCGGCTTTCCGCAAAATAACTTTAAATTCGGAATTCCCAATCAAGGTGGTTTTAGACCGAATCCAATTCAACCAGCGAGGTTCATGCCACCCACGCAAGGTTATCGTTTTGGGCAGACCCAACATTTACCTCAACGCAACTTTGGTCAGGCTCCCATGCAACGTGCACCATTCCAAAATGGTGGTTACAAGTTCGGCATCCCGAACCAGCACCAGTCAGGTAACCAGCTTAGATTTGGCATACCCCAGCAGCATCAGCAGGTTCAAGCACCCAGGCTCCAAGAATCTGACGTCACGATGCGTACGGCACCAGTACGACAAAACATGGTCGTAAACGAGTTGTTTTTCGATGACCCAACACACTGTCAGGAATACACCGACTATGATTACTATAACACTTACGGCGACGTAGAGTACTCTACTAACGAATGTAACTATACCGAAAGCGTAGACGACATTAACGCTACACATCTGGAAAACACCTTCCCGGAACACTCTGACACACCGGCACAACTGGAAAATTTTCAGGAAATAGCCTCAACGGATGCAGTGAAGTGATTAGCCTTAATTATTGCGACAGTATATTAAAATTACCTCACGTGGTAATCCCAGAGATCAATTCAAAATTTCTTATTGATACCGGAAGTAGTAGATCTTTTATAAGCCCAGCCAAGGCCCACGAATTTTTCAATGACTTCAAATACTACGAGCCATTCACAGTAATTAGTACCCACGCTCAGAGTATGCACGATGAGATTATATATATACCACTATTGAAAACCTTCAAGAGCACACAGCGTCAAAAGTTTTACATATATGACGTAGACAAACGATATGACGGCTTGATAGGATCTGACCTTCTGTCCAAATTAGGAGCTAATATTGACATGCGAAATCAAATGCTATTGACACACAACGCATGTATCCCAATTATATACAACCCACCTTACGAGATCTATATACCACCACGAACCGAAACAAGAGTCAGAATTCCCACCAATTTACAACAAGGCGAAGCGATACTAGAGTATCTCCAATTCCAGGAAGGCGTCCGCATGCCAACTGCTCTTGTCAAGTGTGAGAACTACTTCGCGGAAACGATTATACAGAATACATCTGAAGTAAAAGCTATAATCACGTTCAAAGAACCTTTTCATGTAATACCGTTTGAAAATGAGGAATGTGAGGTAAACTTCATGAAAGACGTCTGCATGATTGACGAAGTACTTAATGAAAACTTGAAAAAACTACGATTAGACCACACAAATAGCGAAGAACGCGACTGTATTACCAAACTATGTCATGAATATCGCGACATATTCTATTGTGATAGACTACCACTATCCTTCACGAATCAAGTAAAGCACAATATCAGAACTACCAACGAAGACCCAATATATATAAGACCATATAGACACCCGCCTGTCGTAAACCAGGAAATACAAAAACAAGTTGATAAACTTTTGGCAGATAACGTAATAAGCGACTCCCACTCTCCTTGGAGTGCACCGGTTCACCTAGTCCCGAAAAAACTAGATGCCTCAGGAGAAAGAAAATTTAGAATGGTAATAGATTATCGGCGCTTAAATGAAATCACAGTAGACGACAAGTACCCATTGCCTAACATTACTGATCTATTTGATAAAATAGGCAAATCCCAGTATTTTAGCACAATAGATCTTGCTAGTGGGTACCACCAAATTGAAGTAAACGAGGCGGATAGGGCAAAGACAGCGTTCACCACACAATCAGGCCATTACGAGTTTAAAAGAATGCCGTTTGGCTTAAAAACAGCACCGGCAACTTTTCAAAGGGCCATGGACAATGTACTACGAGGTCTTCAGGGTATCCATTGCCTAGTTTACCTTGACGATATTATAGTATTTTCTTCTAGCTTAGAGGAACACGTAGAAAAACTCCGTAGAGTATTCGATCGACTCCGGAAAACTAACCTCAAGGTAACTCTTGACAAATGCGAGTTTTTGAGGAAAGAGGTTCTATATCTTGGCCATACAATTACCAAAAACGGTCTTATGCCCAACGACGACAAGATAAAAGCCGTATTGAATTTTCCATTACCACGGACATCAACGGAAATCAAGAGTTTTCTTGGTTTAGTAGGGTATTACAGGAAATTCATCAAAGACTTTGCTAAGCTAACACAGCCACTAACATCATGTCTTAAAAAGAAAAACAAAATCGACTATACCAAGCAGGAATATATAGACGCATTTGAAAAGTGTAAAGAGCTTCTAACAAACGCACCGCTCTTGCAGTTCCCCGATTTTAGCAAACCATTCGTCCTTACGACAGATGCATCCAATTTCGCGATTGGCGCTGTCCTTTCACAAGGACCCATTGGTAGCGACAAGCCAGTAGCTTACGCAAGTCGCACCTTAAACGATGCCGAAACACGTTATAGTACTATTGAAAAGGAACTCCTAGCCATAGTCTGGGCTACGAAACATTTTCGGCCATATTTGTACGGCAAGAAATTTATAATTTACACAGACCATAGGCCGCTTATTTGGGCTAAATCAATCACGGAACCAAATAGTAAGCTAACAAGATGGAAACTGCGACTCTCGGAATTCGATTACGACATTAAACACAAGGAAGGAAAACAAAACTGTAATGCTGACGCTTTGTCACGAATTCGAATTAACGCATTAGGTGAAGGTGACGACGTCTCAATGAAGGTAAATTTAGACGAAAAAGAACAAAAACTTAAACGCCATATCGTGGATTTGACTAACGAAATTATACGACTAGGTAAAGATTCAAAAGATGCTCCTCGTGTCTCTACATCACGCGAGCGCACGCCGTCCCCGGTACTAATTTCATCTGATTCGGAGGAAAGTACAATTTCCATTGTAAGTAAAGGTAGACGATCTCCTTACTCTCACCCATCCTTGAGTAGCGGCACTGCATCTGCATCAGAAGGACGTGATGACGTAAGTACTATAGGTACTGTCCATTCAGCTCAAGACCTCGATACAGACGGCATGCTTATATTACAAGAAGCTATAGACACCAAGCCAAACCAGATACTAGTATATACTTGGAACAGAGACGACATATCGGTTAAAGACTTATCTAGAGACAAACAAAAAGTGTTAGAAGTTCACTTACCTTTAAACAACCCGGAACTAGTTAAACGATTTCTGAAAAGCTACATAAAACCTAAGATTAAATATTTCTTTTACTTCGAGGACGCATTACACCGCAAACAGTTTTCGGAAGCCACTCTATTCCTTTTCCAAAAAGGAACAGTGAAGTTCTACGAGTGCACCAAGAGAGTAGTTTATGTAGAGGATGAGCAAGAACAGCGCGATATCGTACTCAAGTACCATGCAGGAAAAAACAGTCATAGAGGAATTAAGGAAACGCTAGTACACTTGAGACGTAACTTTTACTGGAATAACATGGATCAAACAGTGAGTAGTATTATAAACGCGTGTGAACTATGTAAGAAAATGAAGTATGATCGTAAACCATTAAAACCGGAGTTACAGCTGACGCAGACCCAAATTAGGCCATTCCAAGAACTATTTATTGATACTTTCTCAATTGACGGAAAATATTATCTTACAATTGTTGACGCTTTTAGCAAACTAGGCCAAGCATTTGAGATCAGCACCAAGTCTACCCCGGAAGCAGTTAGAGCTTTGATAAGATACTTTTCCTTGTACGGAATCCCAAGTAGAATTAGCTCGGATCCCGGTACCGAATTCAATAACACGTTAATGAAGGAAATGCTTTCATTTTATAAGATTGACCTTCATATCGGTACTCCCCATAATCCCAGCTCTATGGGAATAGTAGAGCGATTTCACTCGACTCTTATAGAGATATATCGAATTGCTAAGTACGAACAAAAGGCAACGGACGCTGCAACTGTCATGAGCTATGCAGTAATGTCTTATAACCACACCATCCATTCTACTACAGGTCTTACACCGTTTGAGGTAGTTTTTGGACATACTGAGTCTAATAGCGCATTTCACGTAGATTTCAATAAACAATTCACGCAACAATTGGTAAAAGAACACGTAAGACGGACAAAATATTTGTACGAATACCTAACAGACAAAATTATCGACAAAAAACAAACCGAAATAAGGAAACGTGGCGGAGAGAAAGAGTTTGACATAGATATCGGCGACACAGTCTTTATCAAAGGAGTAAATGTTAGGCGCGGCAAAGACAAACCACGATATCAGAAAGCTCAAGTCACCGGAGCTATAGAGCGGAACGTTGTACCAGTTATTACGCATAATAGGATAACCAAAGTTCCCATTAAAGACATCAAGCGCCCTCCGCAGGTTAATCCTTCTGGTGGCCCACGTCGGAGCCCTCCATCTGCAGCGGATTGAAAAGAACCCAGGACTACTCCCTGAAAAGGAAGGTCAAGCCTTCGTCAGCCATGATACATGGACTGTAATTAAGATTTTGGACTTAAAAGTATTATACGAGGAACTAGAATTAAATATAGATAGTTATGTAAATCTGAAAAAACGAGTTTCAAGCTATTTCGAAAACAAAGCTTTTGACTCAGACCTGTTAGAAGTAGGAACACAAGTTGACTATACCATGAACATAACTATAGATAAGTATAAGCAACTGGCCCCATCAATAAGATCTAAGCGTGGCTTAATAAATCCTCTCGGTTCATTCATTAAAGCAATAACTGGCAATCTTGATAACGACGACGCTGTGATGTATGAAAAAATTATTCAGGAAGTAAAGACCAAACAAAACCTTTTAACCAATAAACTAACAATCGTTGCCGAAATGGTGGGTACGTTTACAAAAATTGCTAACTCTACCAAAAGCAATTTTATTAAAATTGAGCAAAGCATTAATTACATTAGTCAGGGTTTAAATGAGTCTAAAGTAGCCCAATCCAGTAATCGAATTGTGCATATCTATAATGTATTTATACACAATTTCCAAACCTTCTACATAAGGCTAAATGAGATTGAAACGGCTATTGCTTTTGCTAAAGTTAAACTACTACACCAATCAATTATAGATACGGATGAGTTAATATTACTTTTAAAGGAAATTGAGAAAACAGAGAAACTTGTGTATCCCGTAACTCTAGAGAACATCGTAAAAATAGAGCAATGTATAGAAATAAAAGCCTACATGAAACAAAATCAGATAAAACTAATTATGCAAATTCCCTTAATAAGGAATGAAGTATTTAACTATTTTAAATTGATTCCCTTGCCTATCCACAATGAAACCAATGGCCTTACCTCACTTATCCTTCCTAAATACCCGTACATCCTTGTGAAAGGGTTGAAAGCGAAGCCGCTCTCCCGGTCATGTACCGAAATTGACGAAGCGCGCTTCCTGTGCTTTGAGAACGACGTTTCACCGCTGATCGAAGACGATTGCGTCACCGAGCTTATGAAGTTTTCCACAAATATTTCGAGCTGCCACCCAGTTCCTGTCATCATTGGCGATGTGAAAGCCGACCTAATACAGCCAAACCGCTGGATTGTTTACGCGAAAACGGAAACACCACTCACCAAATACTGCGAAGATGAAATAACACAAGAAACTATTTCCGGAACTTACGTGCTAACTATGGACGACAACTGTCAAGTCAAGATAAAAGATTTGAAGCTTAAGAAATACCAAAGCCAAGGAAAGGACATAGTTTACCCGAAGTTTCCAGTTATCAACCTACCTACAATACTGACTCGCTCGTCAGACATTCAGAGGAAACCCATCAACCTCAATGGAATCGACCTTGCCGATACTCAGTTCCTGAATTACTTATTGCAGAAAAGTGGAAGTGAAATTAGTGATAGTGAAAAGCATTTTAGTGCTCTAGATTATAAAAGTGTTAGCATAGGAAATTTCGTGTTTTGCGTAATTATAGTAATCTGTGTTTTATTGCTAGCATTTAAAAGTAGAATTAAGAAAAAATTTACTCTTTTTATGGGGAAAACTCGAGATCATCCTCATTCCTCGGATAATCTCGAACTTACGGAGGGAGGAGTCATGTCACCAGTACAAGCCAGTCAACCTTTGTTTGTATCTACTTAACCACCGTTCTCGATAAGCGCCCACGCACGGTCGCCCGGACGCACCTGGCTATTTGCTGAGATGGCAAGTCTGGCTCTCCGAGGCTAGTAGAGTAAGTTTAAGCCATTCTGTATTCGGCTACTAAATGTAACGCACTTATTAATTAAATAATTACATTTCAATTATTTTAATGTGTTTTTAAAAACATTTCCGCGCTTTCCCTAAACAAGTCTACGTACACTACATTTTAAATAATTTTCGTTCATTTTTTGTTTGTATACCAAGTGTCTTCTGCCCATTACTACTATCTACGTGCGCGGAAACTTAGACAAAAAAACAACCAGGATGGCGGTGGGTGGATATTATGTCAGCTTCGATAGAAAACTGTATACAAATTTAAACCAACAAAGAATTTTCAAAATCGATCCACAAATTGACGGAGATATCGGTAAACATAAAGAAAATATACATTTATACTTATAGTCGAAAATAGACTTCTTCCTTTTTGAACTCGATAGACTCCTTTTGTGAAGTTAGATAAAATTACGACCTGGGGGTCTAGACAAGAACCACTTTCTGTTAGCGTTAACGCCTGCGGAAAGATAAAATTGTATGAAAATGACATTAGCAGTCACGTGAAATTTCTCAAGCTAATGTCATTTTCATACAATTTTATCTTTCCGCAGGCGTTAACGCTAACAGAACGTGGTTCTTGTCTAGACCCTCTGGGGCCGTACCGTGAGCCGCTTATACCGGGACCGAATACGCTCAGCTGCGGACGCTGCGCGACTGTGAATTTTATCGCCTCGCAATAAGGTTCGCGATCGCGCAGCTGAATCTATTCGGTCCCACTATAAGCGCCTCACGGTACGGCCCCTGGCGTAAAAAGTAGACAAGTTTTAGTTTTACAACATAATTAGCTACTAGGTACATTCGTAAAACCATCGCCATGTATAAGATCGACATTTAACCTTATTAGTGTTCGAGTGCACATTAGAAATCTTCACAGCTCCAATTATGTAATTAATTGTCGCCAGTCCACTATAAACCGTAAGGCTAAGCACATTCGTACTAGGCAAATGCCTAAGCTTAGTATACATTATCACGTGTTTTTGCGTCAGTTCATCTCGTAATCTAAAACAAAATGTTTTAAGTGTAGCGTCATAAAACAATCAGTAGGTTCTCTAGTTCCTTACATTGCTTCTCGTACCTACTAAAAGTTCTATCTGCGCTATCACTAAGTGCCTTTTCAACCGACTTCAAAAAAGAAGGTTCTCAATTCGACTGGTTTTTTTTTGTTTGTTTGTATATGTTATGTGATTACTCCACCAATTATAAATCGATTTGATGATTATTTTTTTGTTTGGTAGGCGATACTTCAGAGGTGATCCCATAATTTGATCGAAATCGGTTCAGTAGTTTGGTTTTAATCAAAATTACTGGAATTAATCAAGAACCGGAAAATATGAAGCTGTCATCCAGGTTGTCGAAATTGAAGTCACTTGTTTAAAAAAATAACGTTTTATTAATTTGTAAGCACAGCCAGACATTACTTTATTTAATTATGTACTTAGTACATTTAATTATTCTGTGTAAGTAGCTATAATGACTTCAAAGTAACAACACCGCAGTTTTTACGCACGCGCACTATTTTAGTAATGAATAAAAAAGTAGTACCTAGCACTTACCACATTTATTTCATCTCGCCATAGGGTTATTATTTAGTATTTTCGTACGGAACCCTAAAAACTTCTAAAAATCTATTTTCTTTAAGATTCGTCAACACCTTTCGGTACGGAACCTTAAATGCGAAATAGTTCGTCGGTATGTGTGTGTGTTTTTGTATTGTTTGTCTTTACGCCAAAACGGTTGAACGAATTTGCTTTTTAAATCGGAATCGAGATACCTAGCTTAATTCCCGGAATAACTTTCAGGCTATTTTTTATCATCATTCAAATTCAAATTCAATTTATTTAATTATCTAATCTAATATTATCATTATCAATACCTTATATTATCATCACGCGGGTGAAACCGCGAGGCCTACCTAGTATTTTTATATCTTTGACATCTATCAACCGAAGTGGTCCGGAATAAAACGAAATATTATTATGTACCTGTGTATAACCAAAGATACCTACCTATACCACAGAATAAATAATAGTACTTATACAGAATTAACTCCGCAAAGGAATTGAAATAAATAAGGACTCTATCTACTAGGCAATAAAGTAGCAATTCAACTCGCACAGCGCTGGATACCGCTCGCTATATTCACCTAGATATACCGCTCTCTTTCTATCACGTATGCTTAGTTACGTGCGACGAGGCTAGCGTGCGGGCGGCGACTGACTTCTGCCTATACGTAGGTACATTGTTGATCTAAACTAGGAACTTACAACTAAATTGATTTAAAGTAATAATAAAATTATGACTTATAATCTAATACCTATATAAGCGTCACTACAGAGCGTTATCACTACATAGCAACTACAATACAACTGTGCTTAGGAATGTATAGGAATTTTCCTCATAAGTACTTACCGTTAAGTAATAAATGCATTTAATTTTATAATGAGGTCACTTTGAGAATTCGAAGTTTACCTACATAGTTATAAATGTTATAATACTCTTACAGTCGTTAAGTATAATTTAGTTTCTTACTGTATTGTCCAGTAGCGACATGCGAGTGCGTTCGCAAAGAAATCGTTTCTACTAGTTCTGCAGTGAAATCTTTTTCTTGAAGTAAAATAATTTAGCACATCGTCATCTTATCGAGTGTTTTGTCGACTGCTGTAGGAGTCGAAAATATTGTCACATGGTTAAGATTGACAAAGAAGGGGGACGAAGAATTCAGCTGAGCTAAGGACGTACCTATAGTACTTTTGGAATGGATCTGCTAAATACCGACTAGAGGCGTTGGAGTCTATTGAGAAAGGTGCTAAAAAGCTCATTGGCGATAACTTCCTTTGTCAGGCTCCGAAGACACAAAGTAGGCAGTTTGTCGGTTTTTATTGGATGCATATAGGACGGTGTGCTACAAATGCGCCGCATATCTTGCCGAGGGCAAATTGTATTTTTCTATAGAACTGTCGACTTTTCCCCGCGATTTCTGGAGTGTCAGTTAAAGTTATTCACAGTAATGACTAGAACAACCTCCATTCGGCTCAGTAATACCGTTCGAGTAACCCTGTATTATGTGGATGAAATAACACCTACCTTAATTTAATATAGGGTCATTCGAAACCTCTTAAGACAACTTTGGTTCATCAAGCCTGACAACTTTTGTTTTGGAACTTTTGAAAATTCCCAAAAATAAACAGCTGCTCGTTCAAAAAGTTCATTGCCCCCTGACATGTAGGCATAGAGGTAGGAACCATGTAGGTATGGAGTGGAGCAGCTGTTTTCTCTTCGAAATTTTTCAGTTCAATTCTGGACCCCCCAGAACAAAAGTTGTTAGTGTTCATGAACCAAAATCACCCTTAAGAAGTTTTGCGTCATTTACAAATGACCCTGTATAAGCATAGGTTACGTAGTACTATTATTTATTCTGTACATAGGTATAGGTACCTACTTATAGATAGGCATTCGCATCAATCAAGAATTCCAGTCCAATTTCGCGAGGCGTCTTCGCTCGTAAGATTACCAGACAAAGACTTACATAACTCCAGTTCAATCCACAATAGCGTAAGGGCCATGGGAACATGTGTCTTCCCATAGGCGTGAGGTATAGCTACCTCAGGTTGTTCAGTCGGTTTGTAATAAGGAAGCGATTCGGAGCGCGCGCTAAAAGCTATAAGAAGTTCGGCAAGATTAAGAAGTGGAAGGTGACATGGCGTCGGCGGTGATCTGGTAAGTAACCTCCTACCGTTCACTTTTCTTTGTATTTACGGCCTTACCTAAAATAATCTCGTTTCTCTTAGTCACTGCTTAAACTTCTCTGTCCTTTTCTAGCACGTGCAACTTCACGTTAGAGAGAAGATGGCAGAGAATCTTAAGCAGTGACTAACGGTTGAAAAGTTTTTTTAAGTAAGGCCGTTAGTTTGTAATACCTGTGCGTAGGGTTGCCAGACGTGTTGTAAAAATAACAGTGCACAGCCTGTGCGCCGTGGTTTTACCCGCGTGCGTGATGGATGTTGATGACGATCAAATTAGCTTAGTTAGTACCTAGATAGAGTGTATAGGTCGCGTCAAAAATAACGCTGGAAAAGTAGAGGGGGTGTGTTTGCGCATGTGTACACTTGCGCACAATAGTACTAGGCCTATTGTTTTAAATAATTATTAATTAGCCTTTTGCTCGCAGCTTCGTATATTGGTTATTGCTAGGTACATGGTCCCAAGCCGCCTGCCAAGCGTGGGGATTATGGTAATACCCCTCTATAAAAGGGGAGGCCTTCGTCCAGCAGTGGACGTTTTATGGCTGACGACGACATGGCGAAGTATATTAGATATCGCCTAAATCACCTACTGCGCAGCTTAACCGCCAGCATTCTTTTTACATGACGCGACCTAATACCTTATGTCATTTATAGTAATTTTTAAAGAACAAAAATCATCTGTTCGATACAGTGTGGTCGATTCTGACGGTTTTAGTTGACAGTTCTAAACTAATTAAAATATTGCTGTCACTTTTTTACTAGGCATGTTAGCTAAGGACAGCAATACTTTAGTTAGTGTAGAACTGTTAACTAAAATCGTCCGGATTGGCCACATTTTATCATGGGAGAAAGTAATTTAGGAGATATGTTTTTACGGGATTTCAGGTTTGGGCCATAGTAAAAGTTCAATAAATAAATATTGGTGGTCATTTGTCACACAGCGCCATCTAGCCTCATACTAAGCAAAGCTTGTAATATGTAAAGTAGATAGCTGATAGAATACTTATACTTACATGTATTTTTTTGTAAATACTTACTTATAATACATAGGTACTACACCCAGACACGGAACAAACATTTATGTTCGTCACATATAAATGTTTGCCCTGGGTGGGGATCGAATCCACGCCCTACAGCTCTAAAGGCAGACATGCTACAACTGAGCTATATCGTAGTCAAAATGGCAGTCAGTTGTTTACACTGAAGAGAGAAGTAAAAGTAGGGCCTTCGCTTTTCTGTAGTTGTTAACAATGATGAGTACAAGTACAAGTACTTCCTCTCGGCTTAAGGTGTAGTTTCGTGCACTGCGGGCAAACGAAGCCGCGCGCGGCTGCGCCCGATGCGAATACTAGCACTATAAAAATGTAATATGTTTTTTTTTCTTACTTTTTGGCTTCGCACTTTGTGCATTCAGCCAGTGTCAAGTATTATGCATTTTCACGTTTATATAATATCAAGTTATATATATGTGTCATCAATTCACAGTCAGCCACACGAAATTAGTCACAGTCGAGTCTATGTCATGCCCTAGTAAAGTTGTGGCGACTTTACCATGGGCGTTTACGGAAATTTGAAAACGACACAAAAAGACATGTTTCACCACATTTACCACATTATGCCACTTGCCTATACACTCGCGCATGTAATTCAACACTCAATAAAACACCTCTATTTTTAATCATTAATTCGCGAAAAGTCCCAAGTTAAAGAAAATAATAGAATGCAGCGACATGATTTTCCCATGTTCCCGCCAAATTTCATGTAATAATATGTTGTCGGCCGCGTGCGTCTGACGCAGGCCTCGAAAGTGTACCAGGTGCACTGCGGTGCAACGCGGCTGATCGCAGGCGCATGCGGCCGCGACCAATGCGTCAATGGCGGCTGTGGACAAACGGCCTAAGTGTTATTACTCCGCCGTTACTAAGCCGTTCCCAGTATACTCGTAAATAACATCGGTGCTAACACTGCATAGCTTACTAAGATGACTTTCGTAATTACTTACAGCGGTAAAGCTAGTATTAGAAAGACTATACCAATTATAGGGAGGCAATAATGTACGATACAGATAATGTACGGCATGATATTGTACGGCATAATAATGCACAGCATGATAGTTGGTGTACAATTGTACATGTACATCGAATATCATGCTGTGCAATATCGTGCCGTGCAATATCATGCCGTACATTATCGGTAATGCACACCCCGATTTTGTACAGACTGATATTTGATGTTACATGAATTCCTTAATTGTATAGCAGTTAGGGTCAGGTTTTTTTAATGTCAATTTGAGAAATGTACTCGGATTATTGGCTGTACAATATAGGGCCGTGCTTTATAGACACGAGCCGATAATGGACGGCCAGTATTGTATGACATGGATTGTACAGCATGATATTCGATGTACATGTACACCAATTATCATGCTGTGCATTATTACGCCCTACATTATCGTGTCGGCAAATATCATGTTGTCCATTATAGACACCCCAATTATATATATTATCCCATTAGCAAGATAGCTTCGGTAAAGACGCATGTAATGTAAAGAGGGCTTTACTCTGAGACCTTCATTTCGAACTGGCTGACTAAGTGACCAGGAAGAGAAATACAGAGATAGCCTTGGTATTAAATATTGTACCTATACAGCGTGGCTCTGACGATATTAAATTAACACACGTGTAGGGTTAATGATAAGTAACTATAAAAATTATCGCGAGAAAATATATCAGATGTTACATAATACATTTTGTCTGACGTCGATAAACTTTTTGTTTGGAACGTCTGATTTTTTTTCCGGGTTTTTTAACATTATTTTTATGGTTACTGATCACATTAATTTAATGTCGGCACAGTAGCGCCACGCTGTATAAAAAGGGGGTACGGGGAACGTTGCCGGCAACGAAGACAGACTATCACTCTACACTGTAGAGTGATAGTCTGTAGAGTCTACAGGATTGTTATTGAATTCATGACTAATATCTTAGGGAGTCATTAAAATCTACATAATGGACAACTTGTACTATGGAACTAACACTGAAAACGAGAAAAAAAAATCGGCTGTCTCACACAAAACATTCAATAACGTATACGACATAAGGTATGGAACAGCTGATTTTTTTATTATTTCGCTTTGATTTAATAATAAAAATTGTTTATTATGATGAGTTCAATGAAACCTTACGATATTGCTCATAAACTCAATAGCATCGTGTATAGTGCTATACACGATGCTATTGAGTTTATGAGCTACTTACTACTAGCTCGCTTCGCAGTTTCACCCGCGGGATGATGACATCAAAAAAAAGTTATAACAGTCATGATGAACTGAACATGAACAGAAAAATGAACTTAGCACTAGTGTAACAATTGGCGGCCTTATCGCTAAAAGCGATCTCTTCCAGGCAACCTTGGGATGGAAAGGATTCGAAAAACATTAATAGACGGGGTGTACAATATTAAATAACGTCAAGAAAAAATACATAGAACATAAAACTTAATATTTTAAGATAAGTACTTAATACAAATTCATAAATTACCTACATTTATAACAATACACTAATATATATAAATCTCATTCTAAGTATCATCCAAATCTGTTCAGCCGTTTTGGGTGAAGAGGTAACAAGCACACACACATACTGACAAACTTTTCGCATTTATGGTTGGTATTAGTGTTGTAATACTAATACTGTACGATGACAAACCGCCAAAAAAATCATTTTTATCACAAACCCTAGCAGCAAATCATCATCGGCATTAAGCACTTTAAAAAAAACATTTTTTTTCTTATTTGCTAAAGTTCGATTTTGAGTTACAATTACATAGAAAAAGTACAAAATTGTAAAAGTTAGCAATGGATTTATCTATACAAGGTGACTTTGATTCCACGAGCATTATCTTAGGAGATCATTGAACCCATCGTAAAGAATATTTTTGACTACGAAATCAACGCGGAAATCATGACCCCGTCGTTACGGCCAGCCCTAATGTCAGAGAAAACTTGCCGCCCAAAGGCCCTTGATGGTTGTTGTTGTAGAAAGAACGTCCAGGAACAATAATTTAACGCGTCACCCGATTCACGGTAGCGCGGTAGTATATACCTCTCACGGTCACCCATCCGAAAACTGACGGATCGTCAGTTGCAACATAAGTGATTTTTAAGAATACTAGTCAAGTTACGCCACTAGCGCTAATATCTAAATAACTAGAGGTCCTCCGCGAAGAAATTCGGCCCGCTCGCACTGGTTAAAGTACACTCCAGCATATAAAAGTTTTTACCAATTTTTACCCCCTTAGGGGTTGAATTTCGAAAAATCCTTTCTTAATACACCCCTACGCATCAATACAAATACACCCTCTTAATTTCAAGTCTGTCCGACCAGCGGCTTAGGCTGTGCATTGTCTGTCTGTCAGTCAGTCAATGAGTCGTTGAGTTAGGACAGTGATTCTAATAGTATTCGATTTCTTGGTGATATACCTATCTATGCAAAAACATAGCTCAACTTGCTGTTACTATTATCGTAACTATAAATATTAGAAATCTACTATCAACCGATACCTACCTAAAGATGGCTTTAATCTACTGATTCTGACCTAACATCGACCTCGTAAGATCTTAATGGACCTTGTTAATGCAATAACATTAGTTAATTAATACCACATTGTAGCATTACCCTTAATAGCTCCGGTAGAGTCTGCGTTGTGAGCTATATAATATAGGGCGTGGGTTCGCTTCCCACCAATGACAAACATGTTTTAAATAAATGTATTTACAAAAAAAGAAACGTTCGTTTATTCTGGTTCATATATTTTAAAGTTTCGTTGCAAGCTTTACTGTGAAATAGTCTAGTCAAAAATATAACAAACCCCCCCCGCGCAAGAGGTAACGATAAACATAAAATATTTACTGTCTTATGAATATCCCATAAGACATTCCATTTAATAGAACACGCATATCCCAGCGATTATCGGTTTTGCGACAAATCGGCCAGCCAGTAGATTGTATGTACTATCTCATCCAATTACTCCTGACAGAGAGCTGAATCCTCCAAGCTCCTGACTAATCGCAATTCAAATCTTCCAGGTTCCTCTCCGCTTACCTCTTCACGACAACTTCAAGCCAGATCCTGCGTCAGTACAATACTACCGTCATCCCAAACCAAGGCATCTGCGTCAACCAAAGTTGTTCTTCTGTGAAGGAACTATACAAAACCTATAAAGACTGCGTGGTGGTTTTGGGTAACCTTGAAATTGCTATAATGCGGTCTCGGAGTAGAGACTTTGTCGATGTCAGCTTTCCTAATCTTAGAGAGGTTTGTATCTCGTGTTTTTTTTTAATATTTTGCTTGTGCAAGAAGGAGATAAGATTCTTGTAATGGTTTTTCTGTAGGCACCTTATCATTTCGAGAACATGACAGTTTAGAGATCGTACTCATCAGCTTCGTGTAAAGATGAAGCTTTTGAAGAACATTTATTTGGAAATGCCGGAATTATAATAAATATTTATCTTTGTATTTGATGCCAAATTAGCTTGGATAGTACCTCCTTTAGGACTAAAGAAACAGCGATTTAAAGTTTACTTGCTGTGCTCTTGATTTATACCTTCACAAAGAACATATTAATAAAAGTTAAGTACTTAACTTAGTGGCCAGCCCTAGTGTCAGAGTTAATGTGCCGCCCGAAGGCCTCTGACATGGCTGACGGTTGTTGTTAAAGAAACAAATTGTCGTTGTTTGTTCTAGTTTCTATAACATATCGATTAAAGTAACGAACATATATCAAGAATACAATATTTTGGTATTCGCAAAACAACCTTTGGCTTTTCTCATGATAACTAAGGTTATTTAATTCTAACAGATCCACATAACTCTACGTGGTCGTGCCACGTAAAGAATAATTTAAGGTTACAGGCTTTGATAAATAATATGTCTAGATAGTGTCTCGTACTGTGTATGAACGAAAAATGACAGGCCAACATTATTATACTAGTGTGCGTGACAGCCATGTCTTACACTCGCGTTGCACCATTGTTGTTGTTATAGTGTGCGTGCATAAGAGGCTTACAGTTAACCCCTATTTTTTTCGACACGTTTACGATCCATCAGTCTATCTAGACATATAATTTATCAAAGGTTACAGGGCAGATTTACTTGATACAACTTATTGAGAACTTGTGTTTCAGTAGTTTAGAAAGTGTCTACGGCAAACGCTGCATTTTGTGCTTTTAAAGGATATTTCAGCATAAAGCAAGCCCATCTCTAACCATCTCTATCTTTAACCCATCTCACTGATTACTCATTTGGCCAAGTTTCGTGCTCACCACCCGTGTCGTGTTTAAGCTGCACTTAACTCATGATACGGCGTTCTCGGTTACAAACAAGTCAAGTCTGGCAACTTTACGAGATAGCCTGATGCTGGGAACTGAAACTTGGGTGTAAAGAAACTTTGTACACACCTTAACTAAATTTACAGCTAGGAGATAATAGAAAGAATAATTTTTAATGTTGTTGTTTTTAATGTGTTGTGTTGTGTGTGTTTACTTAGGACAGTAAGGCAGTAGGGCAGTAGTACCGCTTTTCTGTGGTGTGGTAGTTCGTGTGTGCGTGTATTTTTATAAAATTTACTTACAATTACCTACTAGTATCATTTTAATAAATCTTCGGATATAAGTAGTGCTGCGGACGTAGGCTGCAGACAAGGGATGAAAAGGATTATATTAACAAATTGGTCTATAGAAATTTCATCAATATCGGTTCAGTAGAAAGGTTTTAATTCAAAATGACTGGAAAAAATATGTCATCCAATTACCTAAACAAAATTGCGTATTTTGCTTTGAAGTCGGTTGAATTAAAAAAAAAGCGTCTTTTGTAAAGAAACTGATAATTAGACTAGACTAATACTTGGTACTTTAGATGAATATTAATTATCCTAATCACTTAAAATACGGTACATTTGAAAAAAAAAACGTTTTTTTAACCGACTTCAATAAAGGAGAAGTTTCTCAATTCGACTGTATGTTTTTTTTTGTTGCAAAGGCAGGATTATAGTGTCTTTCTTGGCTGGCACCGACTCCAAAAATACCTGATTATACATTGTAAAGTTATATAAGTATCAATAATTTCTACGATTATCCTATAATACTCTTTGCTTTGAAGTAATTAAAATATTATTTTCTACTTTTTAGTTTAAGTTTGTACATAATATAGGTATAGTCTAGAAGTCGGTTTTTGTTTTTTTCATAAAAATATGTTTTATTTCATTTCAGTAACTTATCTCCGTCATGAACTTGAACCCTTATAAATGCACATGTTGTGCTAAGTTTACAAACATCTAATCATTTCCAAGTTGTACCTTGTTGACATTATTATCTTTGAACTTCATTATCTGTTTTTGTTCATAACCTATACGTAGTGTATTTCTCAGTTCCTAACTCAGTTTGTACACAGAGTAATAAATTACCGCACAAGCTCTTTTCAGTGTCATGACGTAGACAAATCCACGACAAGTATCTACTTTCTCAGAACTTCTTACTGCCTATACTCAATAACACGTACTTTATTCCGTAAGAAACTCATTTTTCACGATCAAACTCAGCGATTTCCCCAGTAATATAGCAGTAAAACTTGTTATTTGCAGGTGACAGGTTTCCTTGTAGCTTACCGAGTGAACGGCCTGGATTCTCTCGGTCAGCTGTTCCCTAACTTAGCAAGGATCAGGGGAGAGCAATTGCTGAACAATTACGGACTGATAATTCATGACGTGTCCACTCTGAGAGAGGTGAGTGGCCCGAATGTGGATTGAGGGGATTGTTGCCGTGGATCATGGTGATTCATATTATTGCTGTTGGACGAGCGTTATTATGGAATATGATGTTATTTAGGTAATTTATTGTCTTGTAAGATAGGATATTTCAAGAGCAGTAAGTTATCGTTAGTAGCACAGTTATTGATATCGTACATTCGTAATGTACCCATTAGTCTTTGAAATCGTTTTGTTCTCTACCTTGTATACAAAGGAACATGTCTAAGAATCTTTTTTTGGTACGTTTATGTTGCTGAAAGTACATTTTAAAGTAACCGATACATTTCAGACATCGAGTTCTATTACGTTAAAAAATGCGTTTCATTTAATGACTTATGTCATTGCGAAAAAATATGTCTTTAACATTGAAACGATTCTAAAGAAATCTAGTCGTAGTTGAAAAAAATAATAGGAACCCACAAACAAATACATAAATAAACCATAAAATATTACCCTCTTTTTGGGTAATCGAGTAAAACGGCCAATGCTTAGCGAAATCAATTTAGCGAGCACTTTGATTAAGTATATACCCACGAGAGCTAGATCCTCTAAGAGCGATCATGTCGCTTAATTGTTGTGTGTCAATGTGTGTGTGAGATTTGACATCTAACATCTCTGGCTTTGATACAGGAAACTATATTTATTAAGCTCTATGGGTTGACGAGCGCAGTGCAGTTCATAATTCTGGCACAGAAGCACAGTAGTCATGGAGAGCCGTATTGCTTACCACCTGGCAAATATCTCGCCCGTGGCGTAACTCAATTGCATGAAAAAAATTATTTTATGTTCCGGCAACATTATTCCTGGTCTGTCATGATTTTACAACTATTAAATAATTATTTTTGTTTTCCCCAGATTGGCCTCTATGGTCTAGTAAAAATAGACCGCGGGGGTGTGATTGTGTGGGGCGTCCCTCAAGCTTGCTTCGTGGACACAGTGGACTGGAAGGCTATAGCCCCTCGCTCCCGGCACGTCATTAACCCACAGAGTCTGGTAGTGGCTCACTGCAACTTCCCTTGTACCTGCACTTGGAATGCGACTTACAATCATTGCTGGAATAACATGTGAGTTGACAATGTAATCTCTAAAGATTCGTTTCGTGAAAATGTGGCTAGGTACTGAGTACTGAGCTCGTGTAGACATGATTTTTGCATGATCTTTTTTCCCTAAAATATTGTTACTATATCTTTAATGAGAGAATAAAAAGTTTGTGGTAAACCAAAAAAATATTGAAAGCCAACTCGTATTTTTGTGACTGTGTTTTTAATTTGGTTTAAACTGACTACTGAATTTGAACCGGAATATGATTAATGATTATTTTGCGCATGTGTTTAGTTTTATTAATCTCTGGAGAGCTTCTACTTCTAGTTTCCTATTATATTCCCTCAGCGTTCCTAGTTAGCAATCTTCAGAGGTCATCTTCCTTGAGCAGGGCCCTAGATTTCTTCTAGAAAAGAGTCAAAGGTATCAAAGACAAGCTTGTTTTATATTAATTGGCCACATCGTCACTTACCATCAGATATTGTAGATAAACGCTAGCCCATTTTGTGATGAAAAACTCATCTGTCGGTGTTCTTTTCAGGAAATGTCAAACTTACTTGCATGGACCACAAGCTGATGTTTGCCATGAGCAGTGCCTTGGTTGTCGGAAGACTAATTCCACAGAATGCAATTTATGCCGTAATTTCACTTACAACGGTACATGCGTTCCTACATGTCCATCTAATACGTAAGTATGACACTATGATTACCTACAATAGGCGTGTGGCCTAATGTTTAATTTATGACAAATAACAGGATTAGTGATGAATATAACTATATACATTAAACATACTGAAAAAAATAATTGTATTGGCTGATAAATCTCTGAGATATGAGTGTTTAAAGTTTTAGGTGGGGATAGAGAGGGGATGCTCTATCCCTTTCTCGCAAAGCACGTGTTAGTATAGCATTTGTATGCCGCGCCTGAGGCTTGACGTCATAGCTCAGTATAGCGCGCTCTCTGTCTAGCTTGAAATTAAAATACTTAGAACTTATTTATTTTTGTTTTTTTTTAAATTTTGTTTTCGTTGATAGGCTCTATTGATGACCAGCTTTTTTTAGAGGTAATAAAAAAATTGTAGTTTTCATGCCTATTGGTAGCTTAATCCGCTTAGTGTAGTCTTCAAGGAGTCTCTTCACTCTTTTGCCAATCTTCCTCGTTTAGCGCCAGTCTTGTCAGTATATATGCTTCTACAGATCTTCCGCATGTCATCCCGTCACCATCGAACTGGCCTTCCTGGGGCCGCACTGTGAACCTCTTATAGCGGGAGCGAATAGGTTCAGCCGCCGACACTGCGCGACCGCGAACCTTATTGCGAGGCGGTAAAATTCACAGTCGCGCAGCTGCGTGGTAGGGCCCCTGGACTGCGTTTACAATCACGAGGCCACTGGTCTGTCCATGTCATTGACCATGAATTCCACTTGCCACCAAATCAAAAAAATCTTTATTGGTCCCATTATAATGATAATCTTGTGATCGTATGAAATTCTCAGTGTTCGAGTCTGAATTGCACTTACGTAGTTTTTATATTTTACATTTTATCTTACAGGGTAATTCTACCTAACTGTCAGTATTGCGTATCCAAAGCCGAGTGTAGGAACCTTACAGGCTGGGTCTGGAACAACGCCTGTGTATTCAAATGTCCCATCGGTTACGTGAAAATAATCGGAGCCAAAAGGGTTCCAACGTGTCGGGTTTGCGCCAATTGTGATAAGGTTGGTAAAACAGTAACATCCCTCTACAGCCTCTGTAAGAGCTTCATAGTTAGAAAAACGCAACCAGGGTTAATATCGTAGAGAAGTAAGTTCCAGAAGTTTGACACACTGTGTGTTAGATACCTATGCGTTTTGAAATTGTCTATTTCTCTAAAAATGATAGTATTTGACAAGCGCTAACAGGCTACAAAAACATAAAAATATGCTACTGATATCTGACTTTGAAATAAATACGATAAACCCTGGCGGTCACAAGGTTAACAATAAGCAGCGTTTTTCATTAAGTCTCTTAAAATAATCACGATAGACATTCTCACCAAATTTTTATCTTTTTTCCAGACGTGTAAAAACCTAGTCATACAGTCAGTAAATTCTATACAAGAAGCTGGACACTGCGTCTATATAAATGGTTCGTTGACCATCCACGTGAGAGCTGTAGTAGAAGCAATGGATGAATTAAGAACTTACCTCAGCCGCATTCAAGAGGTTTACGATTACATACAAATACATGGATCTCTTACTATTTCTTCTCTTGATTTTCTCTCATCTTTACGGAGAATACGTGGACGAAAACTTCTTAAAGGCATGTACAGTGTAATAATTTACGATATGAACAACCTCCAAGCTTTATTCTCAAAAAATGTGACAAATAATCTCAAAATTGATCGAGGAACAGTTAAAATGTTGGACAATCCCATGCTTTGTATGAGTCAAATAGAGAAATTACTGCCTCGGTTTCCTATTGCGCCCAGTATAGATATAGATCTACCAGAAGGACGGAATGGGTACAGTGGTGGATGTAAAGAGGTGTCTGTTGGAGTGCAAATACGGGCGGTCAATGAGACTGCAGCTTTGATTATGTTTTCTATTGAAAATCTCCGCGCTCACTACTCGGTTCTGTATGTGAAACTTCCACCAGGAGTTCATCAAACTACAGTACCAGAAACTTGCAGTGAATCTGAATGGAACGCTGTCGATGCTCAGTTCGGCTACGGTCACATGTTTGCCATAGCCGAGCTCACTTCACTACGTCCAGCATCTGTATATGCAGTGTGCATAGAATCTTTCGATCCTTATCACAACAAGTTAGCAAGAAGCATAATATACAACTTCACGACTCCTGTAGGAGTACCAGAACCACCTTTTATAAGAGAACTGGCGGCTGCCAATTCAGAAACTGTTGTTATTCGGTGGGTTGATCACAAAGACTATCGACCACATTTAAAGCGTTACGAACTAGACGTGTCGCTTGTGCCGATTAATGAATATGATGTTGGCGTTAAAGATCAGTGCAAGCACGTAGAAGCTTATGAAATAGATTTATCGCTCCACGCGGTAGTAATGCAACCTCCGATGGAATACGCTCGAGGTTGTGAATCTATGTGCGGGATATTGTCCTCAGTAACGGCAGGAGCCATGGTTGAAGAATATTTTGATATTTGCAGCAATATTGACTGCAATGTACACGAAGAACGAATAAAGTCAAATTCATCATTCGGAAAATATGTCAATACGTTGATTTTAGATCTAAAAGCTCCCAGAAATGACTTTCAGATCGGTGGATTGGCTCCTTTTCGAGATTATAGATTCAGTGTACGAGCTTGCACTAATTCTCATTGCAGCAGATTTACTCATAACGTTGTCAGGACTTTGCCAACTGAAAGAGCTGATATACCTTTAGTTAAATTTGTTAATATGAATGATGCAAGCCACCTAACCATAAAATGGGACCCACCAAAGCTTACGAACGGTCCGATCTTATCATATGCGGTTGAAGTATTACCCAAGAGTAAGACAGGTGCCTTGTCAAATCTCCTGCCTCAATCATGGTGTATTCTGGCAAATCAAACATACAGTGTCGTAAGGACTGTGAAAGCTGACAAATATTTAGTTAGGGTATGTACGAGGAGTATGGCTTTCGATAAAGCTTGTAGTGAATGGCAGTCGTTTGTTCCAATCACAGGATTTGCACTTTCGTGGTGGTGGACGGGGGTTATTTTCGGAGTTTTGATATACACTGTGTCTGTATTGATCGGTTGTTTGTCGAAGAAGCGTAAGGCTAGTGATTTGGTACCGGTTGTAGATTTCACGTCGACACTTCGAAACGAAAGTGAACCACCTGCCAAGATGTTTTCAGATTTCGCTTACACTATACCTTTAAGGGAATCAAAGTTAGAGTGACAGTTTGCTAATGTATATTTATTATTTAGAAACATAACGCTTATTTGATACTTTGTAGTTCTGTTATTCCATTCAATTACTGTGATGAAAAATGTTATATTAAGGCCTAAAAAAGTCTAAGTAAAAACTATGTTTAATGATAATGATATGTAATATCGATATATCATATAGATGATATAATCAATAAATAAATATAAATTAATTAATTTGTAAATCATTGATTAGTAAGTTAAAACGATTCATGTCCATTTATAAGCAACGTAAGCTTAAGAGTGAAGTGAAGAGCAGTACTATGTTTTAAAAACAATATCAAATTCTTTCAGTAGTCAGTAGCTACACTCACGAGCTATTTATGAAATAGGTACTGTGAGAAGTGTTTTCACATTATATTCAGGACCCCCGGCTACACAAACGAGTTTTATTAACACGCTCTGAAATCAACTTAATTAAATTCTTGCATCTAACATTTCGGTGAAAGGCGTTCGTTATAAACGCTGCGCTGTCTCTGTTTGTTTATCCTAAGCTTAAATGATTTTGTATTTTCTTGAGATTTAATTTTATGTTTGACAGGCTGTTCCTGCCTGGAAACAGTGGCTAAGCTAAGACTCATCCGTAAAAAACACACTTCCTTCAATTATTGTAGTCTTATTACCTTAATTGTCACACTTAGGTATATTTTAGATGCCAAAGTTTATCGATGTGTGTCGGGGTGTATGTGTTTATGTTTGTTACTTCACGCCGAACGACTGAACAGATTTGGATTAAACTCGGAATGGAGATTAAATTCCGGAATAACATGTAGGATACTTTTTATCACATCATCTCCGTTTTTAGGGTTCCGTACCTCAAAAGGAAAAGAGGAACCCTTATAGGATCACTCGGTTGTCTGTCTATCTGTCTGTCTGCCTGTCTGTCTGTCAATACCCCTTTTCTCTGGAATGCGTGGAGGTATCAAGTTGAAATTAATATCAAATACGTCAGTCCACAGTTCCATAGATCTGTAAAAAAAAAACAAGCTTCTAAGTCAGCGCAATAAAAAAATTACGGCCATTTGTGAGTTTTTTAGAGTGAACTAAATCAAAATTCATAGGGTACTTCCCGTTGACCTAGACTCATGAAATTTGGCAAGAAGCAAGGTCACATAACAGTTATTACGGCAAAATTCAGAAAATTGATATTTTGCAGATATATCGTCATTTCTCAAGCCAAGACTGGTTATTTTGTTTGCTTCTTTAGTTACCAAAAAAATTACTAGTTGGCGTTCTACACCGTTAGAACGCGCAAACGTTTTGTTCGTTGGGTTTAAGACGTGCCTAACTCAGCTTTGTCATTTTACGTCAATCAGTTTTGCTTGTATTCATTTAACATCACATTCTAACATGGTTTTGTGGTAAAAGAAATAAAACATCTGTTTAAACGGTATCAAATTTTTAGACACTGTCTAGTTAAACAGATGTCTAATATAAATTATTTTTGTGGTAAGACGGTAAAGCTGCTTTGCGTAGATGCATGCAAACTGCTGCACCGGAGAATTTAGGTGTGCCGCGCTTGAGCGGCTGGTGCAAATTGATCGAAGTTACACAATGATTTCTATGATAAGATAGATAGATACGCCTGAGTTAAGAAATCGTAAGTCTAATTTTTCTTTGACAAAAGGACAACGCCATCTCTCGGATTTCGCGGTCACTACGTGCAGTGCCAGTAAGGCGTGGTAGAAGAAGCGCAAACTGTACGAAACTAGAAACGACTTGCCTATTACCTAAAAATAAAAGTTTTGTGTAAAAGCAAGTTAAATTTAACTTTAAATGTTGGCTTACTGGTCATAAGAAACGCCACCTTTTGTTTACTGCACTTTGAAATGTAATTCGTACAGCCCTTCACGACACAGTTTGGCATTTTGCTCTCAAGTAATCACGTCGGACGTGCGTCGCAGACTGTGCCGGCATCGGTGTCAATGCGTTTCTTTGACACCGACGAATAGGCGACATTTCAAAATGGCGCCCAACCCGTCCCTACTATGTATGTCTATGAAGTTACATACACAATTTTTGCTGGTAAGTTTGGTAAGTTCAAGAATGATCCAGAGCAAACATCGTAAAGGAATATGAAGAAACCATGTCTACTCTCCATATTACCATACAATTCTCTAACCTGTCAAAAAAAACCTTTAACTACAGTCATACAGTTTGCCAAAAATGAGTAGAAATTAAGAGTGGCACCATAATCGTAAATAGTTCATAATACTAGCAACACTGTAGTAGGTCAGAAGAAGACGATTGGTTAATTCATTGATTGTCTCTCAGCATTGCCAGGAGTGAAAAATAGTTACTGTTTCAAGACTTTTATGACAACCTGTAGGTACTAACCGTATATTAACGCAGGAACTCATAACTCCGCGTTCCGTAGGAGTAAAATACATCCTTTAATAAATGCCAACATTGCACCGCATTTCAATACACATTTTTTTTTTAATTTGTTTTTAAACTTAGCTGTTTATCATTCGCCATAATGTTTGGTTTACAGTTTATTGTCAGGCTTTGTAATTAAGTTTTGGCGTCATTGCCGAACGGGGCATATAGAAAGCGGTATGATACTCTACCATTTTTAACCGACTTCAATAAAGAAGGAGGTTCTCAATTCGACTATGTTTTTTTTGGATGTATGTTACCCGATTACTCCCGCAATTATGTACCGATTGTGATGATTCTTTTTTGTTTGGTAGGTCATACTTTAGAGGTGGTCCCATATACATTTTGTCGAAATCGGTTCAGTAGTTTGGTTTTTAAATCAAAATTACTAGAAAATATGAAAATGTCATCCAGGTATTCGAAGTTAAAGTCGGTTGTATTTTTTTTTAAAGCGTATTATTATAAATGGTTTTTTTGTGTAGGTGAGGTACATAATAAAGAGTTTATATCCATTTATTTATAAACTTTATAGTACCTTAGTACAAAACTTGTACCTACTTACACAAAGTACTCTCAAGAGCATAGATTACGTGTAAACAACTGAATCAACTAAAATCTTATCTAAGCTTAATGCAGACGAGTGTTCGATGGGATAGGACATTCGCATTTCACAGCGGTATTTAGTTTTTGAATTAGAAATGAGAATCTAATATCTGGATTAAACAAAGTTGACGGCAAATCAAGATATTTCAAAAAAAGAACGTGCTACCATAAAACTAATTAGTACAGAAAATAATAAAGAAGGCAATTAGACTTTCTCTAAATGTGGAGTAGGTAGTCGGAATAAATCAGTGTTTTTTTTTCTTTATCCAAGCTATTTACAAAATTGAAAGAAAGGATAAACGACGGATTAAGTATTACGAGACTGTATGTTTTTTTATAACAGGCTTAGCTTGAAAATCTTATAAATATTCAGAATTGTGTAAAGTTAAGTATTGTATTTTTCAACCGATTTATTTAAACAATTTTTTTCTTTCTTTAATTTTAAAATAAAATAATACATTCATAGCCAGTAGATAAAATAATACTATATTCGTATTTTGACAATGATTAAGTACAGATATGAGCATGTCGTTATAATTTTAAAAGTATCATTATAATTCGCTACGCATTTACAATATTATGTAATATTCCAAATAAGTTCCTACCTACCGGATCATTCCTTTGGCAATCTCTAATCAGTTTTACCTCATCCCTAGCCCCAATATTTCAGTCCAGAGGGCTTTCAGCTTATTTGAGCGCAGGGAATGCTAGATCAGTGTAATTTTAGTTTGTTATGATACTGGATTATTGGCCGATGCGGGTAGATTGATGAAAAGCTTTGTCTGAAATAGCTATTGCATATTAATATCAGATGCATGACATAACGTAGGCATTTTCTGTTATAAACATTTCTACCTTACCTACCTCCAGTTAGGTACCATTTTCAAGTTTCAACTAGGTTGCTTATATTAACCCTTTTAAATCATATTACGTAAACATCACCTATTATAAGTCCACATACTTATTATAATTGACGCTCTGCGTTCAGCGCCCCAATTGAGTGTAAATAGAGCTCAATTAAAATACTAAAGTTCTATTATATATAATATGATATATGATTATATATATTATATAATATGAAAATACTAAAGTTCTGTTATTATTAACGGGATATTTACCGTGATTATGTTGTGAAATTGCTCCCGATATTTTGGCGCAGTTGCATGCACCATGTTCACGAGTAGGCTGAAGAGTGCGGGTGGTTGTCAAAAGAGTTCGAAAAAACATTAAAGGCATTCATAACGAACTATCACGGTAAATATTCCGTTAATAATAATAGAACTTCATTTTCATAGGTTTTCTATCGTTTACGCACTAAACATTTTTCGATAGATCCTATGCTGGAGGTACTAATTGTCATAGTACAGGTCGCGTCATGTAAAAAGAACGCTGGCGATTAAGGCCGGGTTATTCCACGTTTCAAGCACATTTTTTTATGAGATCAATCATTAGTCTAAAGCTGTATCACGTAGAGTCACATTTAGCGGAGCAAAAATATGGCGGTTACGCAGATTCGTGCGTGTCAAACTTCGATTTTTGAAGATTTTCTCAGATTACTTGAAAAGTATAGAAATTAATAACTTTTGAACCACAGCATGCTCTCCAAAATACTATTAAATTATTAAACATATTTTTTGTTTAACATACATAATATGTGCTGTAATTAGGACATAAAACTGAAAATGGTTTAAAAATAGACACTGTTTCGGTGTTTTTTTCTATCGAGGAAAGTATAATCAATCGTGTTTCATCCACAAAAGTTACTAAGACGGATGTTCTTCTATAACATTTTGTATTTTTGGGCTTTAAATATAGTAATTTGACTAAATAAATTTGATTTTGCGAAGGGCAAATTTGGTAAATACCAGCCTTAAGCTGCGCAGTAGGCGATTTATCGGTCTATTTTGTGGTATGAGGTGGTACCTAGCATTAACCAATATACGAAGCTGCGAGCAAAAGGCTTAAAAAATATTTAAACAATAGGCCTAGTACTTTTGTGAGCAAGTGTACACATGCGCAAACACGCCCCCTCTACTTTTTTTCTTCTTAATTATTGGCATCGCACGTTGTGCATTATGCCAGGGTCAAGTTTATGAAGTTTCAAGTTTTTATATTAAAACCAAGTCAAATATGCCATCAAATCACAGTTAGTCACACGAAATTAGTCATAGTCAAGTCCAAGTCATGCCCTAGTAAAGTTGTGGCAACTTTACTATGAGCTTCTACGGAGTTTTGAAAACGACACAAAAAGACGTTTCACCACATTATATCACTTGCCCACACTCGTGCATGTAATTCAACACTCAATGAACCACCATTTACCACCACCACCAACACCACCACCATTTTAAATAATCATTTCGCTAAAAAACAGAAGTTTAAGAAAATAATAGAATCCATAGACATGAATTTTCCGTGTTCCCGCCAAAACTCCCCTCTATTTTCTTCCAGCATTCTTTTTACATGACGCGACTTATACCTGCAGGGCTAACATGCGCACCGCGAGAAAATTATCTCGAATCTTAAAAACAGGACAAGGCTACGAATCTGTATAAGTTTGTCTCGTTTTCGCACGACATAAAGACACGACAAAATTTTCTCGCGGTGCGCATGTAAGCCCTGCAGGCCTGTAAGAAGACGAGAAAAAGATAAAGAAGAATGCCATGGAAATACTTTACAATGTGACTCTACAAATGGCTTGGAATCAAACTGCACTTCAAGTAATTCATGCTTATTACTAAACTCACTACCAAAACCGCTAAGAAAAACCACGATATACAATATTATAATGACAACTGTACCGCATCTATTCTTCGAGGTTTCTCAGATATATAAACGGATAAGTTCTGAACATAAACTGATTAAATTCTCGTAAGTTTTGGGTGTAATGTTTACATTTAATGTTATGAAACCACAGTTACAAACTTGACTAGTTGCTGACCGCGGTTTTACTACTCTCTTTGCCCAATACACATTTTAAGTAAGTAGCTTTTGCATATTTAGTTTTAATCCATAAAATATATGTGTTGCCTGAGGGAAGTAAGTATAGGTAATTAAAGTATGGTACACACCTTGACGCTCTTTCGGCTGTCTACGAAATCGGAGTATACCTTACCTCCTAGTTTCGTTTCGAAGTAGTTATTATTACTTATACGTAACCAGTTACGATGAAATATGTAAAAAATATGTAGTAGATTAATAAAACAAGATGACAAAAATAAGACGAAAAAACAAAAACTACAAACAAAAACAAGACGAATACAAGATGTAAAAAAGTTCAAATTATCGCAATCCAAACATGTTCTAGTGTTCTAACAGTACCAAAATAAATGATAATATAAAGTACTAGTACCTAATAGGCTAGATGACTGGTTTTTTTAATGTCCTATTAAAATGTGGCCATAAATATAGCTGATTAATGAAAAGAAAATGAAAATCTGATCAAAAATAAGCAACTTATAAGCATGTTAATATCATAATTATGTTTATCACCGGGACTTAATCGCGCACAAATAAATTTATTTTTATTTACCTCGACGTTTCGACCATGTTCCAATGGCCGTGGTCACGAGCTGACTGAAGAAAGTTTAAAAGTTTCATATGTTAATATCATGCTAGACAGAGAGGCGAAACAGCAAATCGTGACGTCACTTCTCAGTACGCCATATAAATTCTATTCTGACAAGTAAGGCGTGACGTAATTTTTTGTTTTGTGGGAAAGGGACAGAGTTGTCTCTAACAAAAACTTTAAACGCTCATATATCAGAACATTATTAACCGATTTAAATATTGTTTTCAATAAACATACTATATTTACTTAAATTCTTCATCAAAGCTATTGGTTTCAACGATATAAACATCAGTCATCTAACCTATTGAATGAGCTTTTAATTCATACCTATGTTTTATTAATTTGCTTGCTTCATAAATATTCACTTATTAATCTTACCTACAAACGTTAGTTTCTACTAATACTTAAATAGGTATATATCCGTGACATACAAATAAAATGGGTTACGGAATTGCGGGTTTGGCCTTTGGGCATTGAAAACTTTCGAAATTATACCTTCAAGTTATGGGAAAGGGATTCCGAAGTTTTTGACTTCTGAGGTTAGCTAGTTTATTAACTGGGCTTTTGGATCAGAGGTTTCATACAAAACACGGTTATATTTAGTAAGTACGTGTGGTATGAGGTCGTGTGTTTTTCTAATGGTGTGATTGTATTTCAGATTATTGACAGAACCCAGTTGAAGAACAACTAGAGAGCCGGTATCTATTATGATACGAGTAAACTTACGACATTGCGCCGATCAACCACACCCAACCAAACGGGCCCCTTTTATAAGAAATTTAACTAAATAGGCAAACATAAAAAGCAAAACCTTATTTAAATACAAAATTAAATCCAAAAGCTACATAAAAATTTTTTTTTTGTTTATTTTTTATTTTTATTAATAGGCTTGCGTTTGACTGCCATCTCGTCTGATGATAAACGAAGATGCAGTCTACGATGGAGCACGCTTGCCTAGAAGAAACCGCTTCACTCGCGACTTGAAGACACCCAGATTATAATTATCGGGAAACACCCAGTCAGGCAGCGCATTCCACTGTTTAGCAGTTCGACTAAAGAAAGTGGAATCAAGTTATTTTCTAGCATACTTTATCCGTGCTGTTGTGTGCTACAATAAAATGTTATCTATTAATAAGCGTAAGCTTTACGTGAGAAAGTAAAGATTAGGTAATCATCCATTGCCTCAAACATTGCCGGGATAAAAAATATCACTATACTTGTTGCTGGTATTACAAAACTCCTTTTGTACACATACTACATTGAAATAAAATAATCATCATAGTAAATCGGTGCTAATAAATATATTGCAAAAAAATATTGCTAAACTGAACACGCTGGACTGAATGTCGTCCACAAATTGTTTTGCAAATGCTTCGAACAAAATATAACTTTACTGGGATACCCTGCAAACAAATTTAATTCACACCAGTAATACAAATATGCATACTACCCACAAGCCCCTGGAATTGAATAGGACGGACCGTCAGGTATCCCGCAAATTCTCATACCACCCGTGCTATTTCACCTATGGGACCGATGATTATATTCGGTTGTTTTTAGGATATCTATTCACTTGGTATTGAGGTCATTTCATATAGAATAAACGGGGGCTTTCATGATATTTTCTCTACATTAATTATTATAATGGAGTGATTATATAAATACACGGAAAAATGGCGCTCTGAAGAGAAGTCCTATACTCAATAGTAGGAAATGAGGTGGAAAATGGTTGATGATAAGCAAATAGATATCATTATTGTTTTATTTATACGGGAATACTCACGTTTAATTAAATCGGATACTCCGACTATAGTTTCGATCACATCCGGTGACCTTTTTCAAAGAGTGAAAACAGAGCCCGGCGCGCGTGCAGCTGCGTCCTGCTTAGCACTGCGTGCAGCTGTGGCTCAGTGCTAAGGTCACCGGATATGATCGAAACTATAGTCGGAGTATCCGATTTAATTAAACGTGAGTATTCCCGTATAAATAAAACAAAAATGTGTCAAAACCACATCAGTTTTCATAATAAAATATCAGTATTATTATTTCTCCTCAGTGATTCCGAAGATAAAGTAAAAAAAAAGGATTAAAAATAACGAGATCACCTCGATATTTCCTACCCTTTCAAACACAAGTACAGAGTTGGAGCCTTATCTGTTAAACCACCTAGATTACAATCCTTGATACTACCCATTCGAAACGCGCGTAACTCCAAACGCCTACAGGCACGTTTATAGCAAAGTGCTTAAACTTCGAAAAGAGCATCCAACTACCTAAATTACAATGCTTTCGGAACGCCTCATTTTGACTGTTCAATTCTCCTCAGATCTCATTACAACTTCGTACAGTTTGTTTAATTGGCTACCCCTGAACATGAAAGTCCCTCTCCAATGTACATTAACCTTCCTCTCCCCTCTCGTTCCATTCAAAAACAGACTAGGGTCGTTAAAAATACATAGCAGGTGAGGTCTTTGAAGAATGGTCACGTTTAAATGCAACAGTGTTACGATAGGGCGTGGAACTGTTGTTTCTACTGCTTTTCAGCGTATGAAATTGTTGTATGAATGTTGGGAGAATTATGTTCTGCTAAGCTACCATTAAGTTCTATAATGGTGTTAAGCAACGTAATAATCAAAGTTTATAATTTATATTAAGGAGCGGTTTCCTGTGGGTTCTAGGCTTGGCCTGCTCTGAACTCCAAGAAGACAATGTTTTAACCTTGTGTCGTAATTTTGTGAGTTGAAGGCTCAAAAGTTTTAAATCTTTAGTTTAGACCAGTAGGTATAATTTATATCTTTTTTCATGCTAACTAAAAGTCAGGTAAGAATAGTAAAATAATCAGCTTTTTTAAAATGGTAATCCATTGCTGGACTTGGGCCTACCCTCGAAGAGCGATTAGGCCATATGGTGAAAGAAGAAATTCATTTGCATTGGTATATAATTAAGTATATTTAAATCCGCCAACTCGCAACTTGCCCGGACTCTAGACAAGAACCACTTTCTGTTAGCGTTAACGCTTGCGGAAAGATAAAATTGTATGAAAATGTCATTAGCAGTCACGTGACTTTTCTCAAGCTAATGGCCATTTTCATACAGTTTTATCTTTCCGAAGGCGTTAACGCTAACAGAAAGTGGTTCTTGTCTAGAGTCCGGGCAAGTTGCGAGTTGGCGGATTTAAATATACTTAATTATATACCAATGCAAATGAATTTCTTCTTTCACCAAAGCAAGAAAGTGCATATAAGCTAAGAGGCCAGCCCTAGTGTCAGAGTTAATGTGCCGTTCGAAGGCTTCTGAGATGGTTTGACGGTTGTTGTTATAGATGGGTATATAAACAAACAACCGAAAAGCCAGTATGAAAATCCGTACATAAACTCCATAAAATATAGTATCTACATAAAAAACTGGTACTTACATAAAGTTACTGGTCATCACACTTGCTCGTAAAGTGGATTTTATTGCATCGGTTTTAGGCTCATAATCCAAGCTATTACGCACGCGTGCTTTTTACTTTACATTACGGCACATGGTGCTATAATAGGTATAACCCGGTAAAGTCAAGTTTGTACGTGACTGCAATTAGACGTACGTATACGAAGCACTCTTAATATAGCCGGGTAATACTTACAGTTTTTTTGTAATACCAACAAAGAGTTCTTATGCCGCTGAAGTAAATGTCAACCTGCGCGCGCATTACTGATTTGGGCGCCATTTTCCGCAAATGTTTGTTGACGTTTTCGCTGTGTGGTCGATTATTATCAAAAAAAAATGTTTTTTCCTCGCAAGTGTGACGAAAACAGTCGTATGAAATTCTTGTGCTATGTTTCAATACACTCTCGGCTTCCTTATCGCGCTCGCCTGCGGCTCGCGCGCATAATACCGCCTCTAGTGTAATGACCAACATAGCACACTTGTATCATAATGTACTATTAGACTGCGTGTGTTTGTCATCTTCAACCACAGTTCTAGGTATTTTTTCCTCCATTTGAGCTCATACGCATAGGCACTGTTAGTCCTAACGGTAGAGACAAGACAACTATTAGGGCTAAATGTAACGGGCGTACTATGGTTGTGTACCTACTTATTGACATCTGTTAGATACTATACTAGCCAACTTGAAACGGTACAAACTACTTATTTCAATTTAGTTCAATATACTCCATGAAAGCAATTTCGAAAATGAAACAAGAGTGCATCCAAACTTCGTCCTTGCAACTAACTTTGAATCCATAAACAGTATGGACAACTTTCAGGAAAATCACTTGAAAATAAAACTTGTTGCTATTGTTAGGTAAGTATACTTAAAATAACGTATGTAATTTACATTACTGCGGCCTGCCGAAACTTCCACGACTTGCGGTAGTGGACGTAGAAAGTGAAGTTACATACCTACCTCACATTACCTCACAAGCCAAGCAGAGTGCGGAACTGGCTTGATTCGCACCCGGTACCATGGCCTTTTCCGAGACTGCAAAAATGTGGGGTACGTGGGGAAGGCGGGAATCAGGTGTATATAGCAAAACTTAAGTCGTGGTAACCCATTGGGAGAAGACGGACTCAGAGTAGTGATAACGCGGTTTGGTTCCGTCCTGCACAATTTACGTACATACGCATGTTAAATGTCATATGTGTACCATTGGCTTTTCTGGGTAGCAGTCCTGGATTTGCCAATAGGCCGTAGACCGCGGCCTAGGGGCGGCAGCGTCCTAGGTGGCAGATTTCAGAGGACACTGCCGCCCCTCTATTATTTTAGAAAGGTCGATGGGGGGCAGAAATAAAGTGCCCCCACACTCATAAAAATATAAATCCGCGGCACTGCTGGGTAGGCTTTTGCTCATCAGTGGGATGTTAAAAGCTGATGCAGTAATTGCAAATTTAGTCTTCAATCTAAATAAATGAATATGATCTCTATAGAGTTGGTCAACCAAAATGATTTTGTTGGTTTTTTACCATCGTCTGAGTGGTAAAACATGAATACTTTGTCGTTTCGAAAATTTAGCTTCACCACTGCCTACAGAAATCAGCAACGCCTTGGTAAATAAGCTGGTACTTCATGTGCATCACACGGTTTACAAGCACAATGTGACTTTCCAAAGTCGATACAGTATTGTTAATTACCAAGTTCTAGCCGAAGCTTATACCGAACAGCCAAGTTTACTAGAGCAAATATATTTGCACTTACACGGACCGACTTGGAAGCTGAAATGTAGAAATGTGATATTAAACAACGTATGTTGACTTGCGTTTTATTATTACTAGGTTTTAATTACTGACTTCATGTCGACGGCAGTAATTTAGTAATAACCAAGTGTATTGTTATTGCAGTAATAGTGCAGTAATTTCATCATCAGCCCGAAGATGTCCACTGCTGAACAAAGGTCGACCACACTGTAGGTACGACAACCTGCCATTAGCATTCCACCGGTTGCCCGCGACTTTTAGAATGTCGTCGGTCCACCTATACTCGTGGAAGGGTTAACTACGCTGCGTCTTCCGGTTCGCGGTCGCCACTCGAGAACCTTTCTTCCCCATCGGTTATCAGTTCTTCGAGCGATGTGGCCTGCCCATTGCCACTTCAACTTGCAAACCCTGCAAGTTATGTCGTTGACTTTGGTTCTTTGGCGAATATCCTTGTTCCGGATTTTATAACGTAACTCCGAGCATAGATAGCTCTCTCCATTACCCAGTGCAGTAATTTGTTTGGTAAATATAAACATTTTGAGAACTATTTCTGATTTAGGTAGTCTCAGAGGTCCGATTGTGCTGATCTGATAATTGATCGGGTAGATAGACAATGGAAATAGGTCTACAGCGCTACATGGTTACAAGCTTGGGGTGTATTAAGCCGAAAGGGAGTCATGTACTCATCATTGTGAATAACTTTTATTATGGCAAAGGTAGAAAAGTAAAGCTTTTGTACTTTGGGATTATTATTTAAAGTTTCAAGAGCCCTTAAATATTAGGTATTTTTTTAATAATAAGTATTTTATTTGGGACGCTAATTAGTATAAGGTACACTTGTTTACATACTAGGTTACTATATATATACATATTACATTCTGACGTAGCGTCGTCACAGAATAAATAATAATAGTAGTACGTACGTCGCGTCGCCTCGGAGAGTTCAGCGGCTGGATACCGTCCGGTCTACGATACTTCATCCAATTGTAATAGGGTAGATGACTGATGTTTATAACGTTGAAACCAATAGCTTTGATGAAGAATTTAAGTACATATAGTATGTTTTTTGAAAAATATATTTAAATCGGTTAATAATGTTCTGATATATGAGCGTTTAAAGTTTTTGTTAGAGACAACTCTGCCCTTTCCCACAAAACAAAAAATGGCGTCACGCCTTACTTGTCAGAATAGAATTTATATGGCGTACAGAGAAGTGACGTCACGATTTGCTGTTTCGCTTCTCTGTCTAGCATGATATTAAAATGCTTATAAGTTGCTTATTTTTGATCAGATTTTCATTTTCTTTTCATTAATCAGCTATATTTATGGGCCACATTTTAATAGGACAATAAAAAAAACCCTTTAAAATTGTTCATAGTAAATAAATTAAAATGTTGTGTTTCACGACTGTATATATTTGTTTCTTAATTTAACGATACAGCGAAGTTCTATCTAATCCTCACTAATTACATTACATTATGGAGGGACTTTAGTTCGATCAACTTGCGAGGGATTTCACAGTTTTAGTCTGGCAACACAAAACAGAAGCATTCGAAGCGGAGGCTTCGTCGGTCGCTTCCAGACTTTGAATTGACAAAATTCAATCAATATAAACTTCTCGTCAGACAGGTTTAGCGCATTTCCTTTCTAATCTGTTGCATTTCGAATCTGAATTTTGCATATAATTGTATAATTTTGCAATAAACTGCTTCAGATGTTCGCGGAAACTAAAGTCTTTGTGGGCGTCAACGGATCTCTATGGAGTTGTTTTGGTATATTTCAGAATAAACTACTTTACCTAAATACCTACAAATAAGTTTTGAATATCGATATTTATTAAAAACTAGTTTATTAATATATTCATTTATACATTAATTAAATTATTATACTAAATTGTCAATATAAAACACTTAAAAAATAACCTAATAACTAATCAAATAACCCGCCCCTGACCGTTCCCGGTGCAAAGGTGCCCATCACACTCGCCGCGTTCCCACGTTGAATGGCAATGGCCATCCTCTGCACCAGGAACGAACCGGAGCGGGAGTCACCTGTCTTAATATTGAGCCTTTGCCCTATTTCCCTGATAAGCTCCTTAGCTTCAATGCCCCAACAACCCAGGGTCTCCACAGCTATCGGCACGAAGTGGTAAAGCGGCTCCATAGCGGCGTACTTTAGCCTCTTTTTTAAACCGGCATCCTCTGCGGCCGCTGACGGGGAGTGGATAGTGCGACTGAGGTGGCTGACGGCAACAGTGCTGACGCAAGTAGCGTCCCAAACCAGGCACTTGCCGTTCTTCCAGGGCACCAAAGTCAGTCCGTCCGGCCTCTTACCATCAGACCTGCATAGACCCGGAGGCTCAAGCACACAGGGGATGTTCGCCGACACAAGGGCTCTACGGACTATGTCGTTCAGGGCATGATGTCGCGGAAACCTCCCTGTACAACGACGACAACTCAGTGCGTGATGGCCATCGGCCTCCACCAAGGAGCCGCAGGTGCATTTATGTGGTTCACACACCTTGCAGCCCAGGCGGAGGGCCACAGCCACACGCAGAGAGTCATCAATATCGATATTAGTATAATTATCATAATTTATTTTTAAATAATGCAATATAAAAATGGGGAAAGTTAATTGTATCGTCGTCGTCGTCAGCCATAAAACGTCTACTGCTGGACGAAGGCCTCCCTCTTAATAGAGGGGTGTTGCCATAATCCCCACGCTTGGCAGGCGGCTTGGGGATCGCAGAATGGTCACCACCATTAACCAAGAGGACGCTGCTACCCGTCCTCTGGTGGGTCTGGTTGCAGTTTAAGGACATACCCAGGTCCATACTGTATAGTAGAAAATAATTATAATTTTTCATTTTAAAACTCACTAAATATCATTAACTGGTTTAAATATTATATTACGACAGTTACAGGATGTTATTGAATTCATGAGCAAAATCTTAGGGGGTCATTAAATTCATCGTAATGTACAACTTGTACTATGTAACTAACACTGAAAACGAGAAAAAACATCGGCTGTCCCACACAAAAAATCAATAACGCACGACGAAATGTATGAAGCAGCTGTTTTTTTTTTCATGATGTCCTCTTGATTCATAGTAAATGTTGTTCATTATGATGAGTTCAATGAACCCATACGACATTGTTCATGAATTAAATAACATTCTGTATAAATGGTTATCATTTTATGGGCTCGTAAGGCAGTCAGGCTCGTAATAAGTCTTATTACATTTAAAAAAATGGTGGATAATACTCGTAATCTCGAATCTGAGAAAAATACACGGTTACGTGTAAGGTATTATTTAGTTGAAAGGAGGTCATTGTACTCACTGTGAACTACTTTTACTAAAGGGCACACATTTATATGACTTCGCGAAAGAAACAACTTTTCCATATAAAAATGGCATTCACCCTCGCCTCGATAAAGTAATAGTTCTTATCCACGAGATTCAGGGTAAGTCTCACAATTTAAAAAAATAATAATAATAGGCTAGATGACTGGTTTTTTTTATTGTCCTATTAAAATGTGGCACATAAATATAGCTGATTAATGAAAAGAAAATGAAAATCTGATTAAAAATAAGCAACTTATAAGCATTTTAATATCATGCTAGACAGCGAGGCGAAACAGCAAATCGTGACGTCGCTTCTCAGTACGCCATATAAATTATATTCTGACAAGTAAGGCGTGTCGTCATTTTTTGTTTAGTGGGAAAGGGACAAAGTAGGCTCTACCAAAAACTTTAAACGCTTATATATCAGAACATTAATAACCGATTTAAATTCTTTTTTCAATAAACATACTATATTTACTTAAATTCTTCATCAAAACTATTGGTTTCAACGATTTAAACATCAGTCATATACCCTATTGTATCTACAATGGCCTTCTTTCGACATAGTAATACAGTTCCAAGTAACCGTGTATATTATCAACTCTAGGTTATTCCAAATTTCGGTAGACGAAGGCGTGTCCGGAAGACGGCGGATAACCAGAATATAACCATTCAGTAGATGGATGAAATAACGAATATATCTTGAGCTTATTGCTGGTACGGTCTTTGGTCTGTGAAAAGTGCCTGTCTATGTATGTACAACTTTTACTATGGGGCCAACATTGGAGTAAATTAAAAACATCATCTGTTCCATACAAAAAGATCATCGACCTTGGGCAAAATGTATGGAACAGCTGATGTATTTTTTTCGATTTAAATGTTGGCCCCGTATTAAATTATTTGTTTTGATGTACTTACATAAAAAAAAGTAAGTAAGTTCGTATAGGCTGAGTGGCCAGCCCTAGTGTCAGAATTAATGAGCTGCCCGAAGTCCTCTGACATGGCTGACGGTTGTTGTTATAGAAACTAGAACAAACAACCGGGACCAACAATTTAACGTGTCATCCGATCCACGGTAGCGCTCAGAAATAAATGCCACTCACGGTCACCCATCCGAAGACTGACCGAACCGTCCGTACATGTACTTACATAGTATGCCCTTAAAAGGATGCTAACTGATTATAACTAACCCTGTATACATAATTATAATACGCTTTAAAAAAAAAGAACAACCGCCTGAAATTTCGACTACCACATAGATTTTGACATGGATTTCGACTGGATGACATCTTCATAATTATTTTCCAGTTGTTTTGATTTATTCCAGTAATTTTTATTTTAAAACCAAACTAATGATCCGATTTCGATAAAAGAATCATTAAAATCAACTCATAATTGGCGGAGTAATCGCGTAACATACATACAAAAAAAAACATACAGTCGAATTCAGAACTCCTTCTTGAAGGAGTCTTCTTTTGAAGTGAGTTGAAAAGTATAATAGTGCTTCTACTTCATAAACTAAAAAACCTTTCGCCCTACAAGGCTTTATCTAATTTTCTCTGATTTTAACTTCTGACAAAAACTTGAGGTAGAGCAAAAAACAAAGCTGAAAGTAAAGCAACCCCAACAAATACCCAGAAGTTCTAAGTGCTTGTTTTCATTGTGGAAACAAATCACCCCTTTTAAACTGTTATCGAAGTTTAGAAGTTATTACCACAAACAAAGTGTGCTTCAGCCTTTAGCTTCTTACATATTCCCTTCGCGTGTCGAAATTGTAAAGTTTGTGTTTGCGTGAATTCTAACTTAGTTTCGAAAACTACACCGAAATTTGGCGTATTTTTATCTTTATTTTTGATTGAGGGACAAAATAAGACCAAAGATACTTATTTACCAACTGAAACCACCACAATTTACAAATGTTTTCAAATGTAATGAATAGGCTAGATGACAGGTTTTTTTTACTGTCCTATTAAAATGTGGCCCATAAATATAACTAATTAATGAAAAAAAATTAAAATCTGATCAAAAATAAGCAACTTATAAGCATTTTAATATCATGCTAGACAGAGAGGCGAAACCGCAAATCGTTACGTCACTTCTCAGTACGCCATATAAATTCTATTCTGACAAGTAAGGCGTGACGTAAATTTTTGTTTTGTGGGAAAGGGACAGAGTTGTCTCTAACAAAAACTTTAAACGCTTATATGTCAGAACATTAATAACCGAATTCAATTATTTGTTCAATAAACATGCTATATTTACTTAAATTCTTCATCAAAGCTATTGGTTTCAACGAAATAAACATCTGTCATCTACATTATTCTCATAGGATTTCTCAATTCGCTCTGTATTTTTTTTGTGGCCATGTATTCTCTGTAATTTCTTCAATTCTTTTACATTTTAGTTAGTTTTTTGCCCTCCTGATCAGAAGGTCTAATTAAGTAGCAAAATGTCCAAGAGCGTGAAATGGCAGGTGTGTTCCAGCTTCGACAACTTTTCGTTTAACATCGAAGGTGAGCTATGGTCAAAATAACTGTGAATGTCAAAACGAATGTCATTTTACTAAACAATGCATGTTCATTGAATCGAAATCAATCACCACATAATAAATAGCTGTAGCATTCAATTCTAGTGGCGAACCAAACTAACAAACGGAGCAAGTTGGGAACCCTTGTTCATGGCATGACACGCCGGCTTCCGAACCAGTTGGTTTACTTTAGAACTTCGATCAATAAGCCGTTGTTGGCCTTAGTCACACTGGCAACTTTGATCTTAGAAGTCATCGTAACTCTAGTAATTTTGTATGTATAGCATTCTTGAACTATGCCAAAAGGAAAACTGCTGTGGTTTTCCAGTATGTTAGAAAGAAAGAAAGAAAGAAAGAAAATAATTAATTTATTACTCTCCTCTATAACTGTGGTTGTCCTAGCTTACCCTTGACTACAATAGGGTAGATGACTGATGTTTATATCGTTGATACCAATCAGCTTTGATGAAGAATTTAAGTAAATATAGTATGTTTATTGAAAACAATATTTAAATCGGTTAATAATGTTCTGATATATGAGCGTTTAAAGGTTTTTGTTAGAGACAACTCTGTCCCTTTCCCACAAAACAAAAAATGACGTCACGCCTTACTTGTTAGAATATAATTTATATGGCGTACAGAGAAGTGACATCACGATTTGCTGTTTCGCCTCTCTGTCTAGCATGATATTAAAATGCTTATTATTGATCACATTTTCATTAATCAGCTATATTTATGGGCCACATTTTAAAAGAATTATAAAAAAAACTAGTCATCTAGCCTATTGTGCTAACACATGACTTTTCAACTTTCTCAATATTTGCTTAAGGTATCCAAAAGCCTCATCATGTAGACTTTTTTTTTAACTATGACTAGGTACGCTACTTCTTTGATACGCTTGACCGTGACGATTTACTTATCCAACACCTTATAATACATTAAAAGCTTTATTTAAAAACGCCGCTTATGTTATCAAATGTCATTTTAACTTAATTCGATATAAAATTGAAGTGCCCAATATAATGTAGTAAAATGGCCACAACTTAACTAGGGCATGACTGGACCGTGACTGGCTGTGATTTTATGACTGTTTGACCTGAAATTATCAAAAACTTGCACTTGCACTTTGTGCGTTCAGCTAGTGTCAAATATTTGTGCGATGCCGAAAATGAAGAAAAAACCATTGGATGCAAAATTCAAGAACGAAAAAAAACTCGAATTGAGAACTTCCTCCTTTTTTGAAGTCGGTTAGTAATAGGCCAATTTGGGCCAGAAAACCAACACCAAGTGAAAAAAAAAAAACTTTCTTCCACTGATCGAGTTGGAAGTTTTGTTTTGTGTTAGTTTAGTCTAATTACAAGCCGATACGTTTTATCCGCGGTCGGCTTCATCACACGGCTGACTTCCTTGTTTGTTCCGCGCTAAACGGCGGCGGCGGAGTTCGCACGCGATACCGACTTTTTGCTTTATCGTATTTACCAATTAGATTGGACGTTAGTCATTCTACTGGAACATTGGTATCTAGACATAGGTATATCTAGGTACATTCAGGATTGAGAATGATTTGATCAATGTTTTGCTTACTATATACCCGAGAGAACTATCAATGTGTACAAAACTCGGCGCACAAAGAACTGTCAACTTGGCCACAGGGTGCCCAAGATACAGGCGCTGCCTAGTTTGGGGCCCGCTATATTATCTCTAAAAGTTTGAATGACCTTAATTAGTTATCTGTATGTACTTAGGCAATAGTCTTATTCTTTTTCTGGCAAATAAATTATATTATTATTATTATTATTATTAGAACGCTGTTTTGTTGAGGAAATATTATTATTGTTATCTATTCTTTATTTTTTAGGGTTCCGTACCTCAAAAAGAAGAAAGGAACCACTTCCACACTTATAGGATCACTTCGTTGTCCGTCTCTCTGTCTGTTTGTTTATCAAGGCTCTTTTTCTCTGAAACGAGTGAAGGTATCAAGTTGAAATTACCATTGAATGCGCAAGTCCAAGGTCCCTTAGAGCTGTAAAAAAATCAAGCTTCTAAGTCAACGCAATCAAAAATTACAGCAATTTTTTTTTCTTTTTCCTTATTATGTTATATTATTTGTTTTGTTTTGCAATTCTTCTGTACGTGTGTTTGTGACTGAACTCCTCCTAAACAACTGGGCCGATTTAAAATGATCATGAGGACCCTCATATTTTCCAAGTGCCAATGAGGTTCCACAGGCAAAACTTTTCGCAGATGGCGCCATCGGCGGTCAGAATGTGGCAAAAGCAAGTTTTCTTGTTAATCGTTGCTTATTATCTATCTGCTCTTGATGAAGGCGTTATCGATAATCTAGTCGAAGGAAAAATACTGGGTACTGTGCCTTGTTTTAAGAATCTATGCAGCTGTTGACGGCTTGAAAATTGATTTGTAGGTTAGATAGTTGTTTACATTTTATGTTGGACAGAGCTTTAATTAGCAAGGCAAATGATTGCTGTACAAACCAGTATATAGGATTATGTCTGGTAATCCGAGTCTAATTAGAGTTAAACCAATAAATTGTAGAAATAAATAACAAAATGTATGAGATTGACAGCTGACAGCCGCATCGATGATGCGCCTAGCGGAAAAAATCGTAGTGTGGATCCCCATTGGCTCATTTATTTGAACTTGATAACGGCACCTATTTGCACGAATTAGCCTACACAATTTTATAAATTCCGGATCAACGATTCGTAAGTTACCATCGAACAAATACCTAATATAGATACAAAAATGCATAAATAAATTAAAACGCCAACTTGCTCCCTCAAACTCAGAGACCCATGCTTCGAACGGTCTAATAATTTTGTCTAATACTTTTAGAAAAAGTATTTAATGAGGTTATCCCTGTCTAAAAAAGGGTTACCTATCTTATTTGCTCTAATAATATATCTATATCTTATATAGAGATCTATATATATATATCTTATAGTTTTTTGCTTTCAACAACAGGAAACTGTATTTCAATGTCTGTGATATTGGTGAAACAAATTCGATTTCCAACATAAAACCTGAATTCGAACCAATTGAATAGAAATCCAATTTAGAGTTTGACAGTAGCGGCTCATCTAATGCCGCTTCATTCTCAAGCTAGACTAAAAACTGCATATTCGTTTATTCCAACAAGGAAACTATATTTGAATGTATCAAGTTTGCGAAGTTTGAATCTCAAAGGCGGGTACTATAATCTTCTTAGATAGCACAAAGCTTTTGTCGAATTGTCCAGTTCGTGTTTGGGTTATGCTGATATTTGTGTCACCGTTTCTACAGGTTGCACAAAGTAATTATTTTTCGTGTATACCCTTTTCAACCGACCTCAAGAAAGGAGGTTCTATGTTCGACGGTATGTTTTTTTTGTATATTTTCACCGATTTGTGAATCAATTGTTTTTTTTATGTTAAGTATTTGTTATAAATGTAGATGGCAGTTAAGGGCCCTTCTTGTGTGACATCAGATAATTAGGTACCCTTTACTACGCTACCCTGTCTATAATATATGCACGCGAGTTTAGGCGTGGCTAATTGTTACAGCTGACCCGTGTTTTGTTGAAGATTTACTCCTTAAATAGCCTGAAATTGGAACTGCTTCTCATGCGGCGCCGCCTCATACAGAAATCAAATACCAAATAATAGAATTCAAATTCAATTACCTGGATGACATATTTTTTCCAGTTATCTTGATTTAAAAACCAAACAACTGAATCGATTTCGATTAAATTTATATGGGACTACTTCTGAAATATGACCTACCAAACTAAAAAATAATCATCAAAATCAATTCATAATTGGCGGAGTAGTCGTGAAACAAACATACAAAAAAAAAACACAAGTACAATCGAATTGAGAACCCCTTTTTGTGAAGTCGGTTGATAATAAAGGCTATTTGTAGTATGCAGTCATGCAGATAATTACTTGCCTCCTGTCATATACAGGACTGCATTTTCATTACCTGCTGTCATATACGTCAGTTCGTTGGACAAAATTATGGGCAAAATGCATTTCATCAAATAAAACATATGATTGCCAAAGTAAGAACGAAATATTATGTCTAGAGACTTTTCGAATTAAAAATAAATAAATATAACGACTCTTAAAATATTCGGAATGAGAAATTTTAATAGTTTAACAATTTGTTTTGTGTCTAATTGTTAATTAAAACTTAATTATTTTCATCACAACATACCACATAAGTATTTGGCTTTGTATTTTTTGATATTTCTACACAAATCAAAGCAAAATGATTCTTATTTTCTATATTACGAGTATGTAAGTAAGTACCTATTTCTTCGTCATCTGCTCCAGTTTCAATATATCAACGAAGGAGACGTTTGCTATTGAGACTTCATTTATAAACTTTATCTATACATTCAGACGGGAGAGATTGGAATATCTATTTGAAAAGCCCAAAGAGTAATACTACAGTAATCTCTTTCTAATATAAATAGTGTATCATTTCAAAGCAGTTTATAAAGGGCTCTCGGAACTTTCCAATATATCTCTCTATTTACATAAGCCCCGGATAAGGAAAGGTTCCAAATAGTGCGGAACATTCGTCTTCTACGTCAGTCAATTTTGTTAAAGCTATCTATTCGGTCTGTTTGCATAAATCTGAGTACAGGCACAATGTGGCTGAGAAACCTGTGACAAAAACGGATTGTTATGGATAGAACTTTATTACGCGCTAAATAAACGGGATATAGGCTAGATTTATTTGCATTACTACGCTGATATACTAGTTAGTGTTTTTATAAGAGTTTTGTAACGGTTTCTTAAACTATCAGGCTACAATAGGTTACTAAGCGTGACGTGGTTAGCCTATTGGTTTTTTACAGCAGTCACTATGGTTGGTGTGTGCAAGAACTACACTACCTCATCTTGCCATCATCTTTCTTCTACAACACAACCAGACGCTCGAGGAAAAGACAGGGTGTCTTACGTTACAAAATCCCTTTAGACGGTTTAAACGTTCAATCCACTTTTTGGCAAGAACAGACGGAGGTGTGGAATTCCTTACCAGTGTCTGTCTTTCCCACCAAGTACAACCTGGGATTGTTCAAGATAAAGGTGAATAGGTATCTCCTAGACAAGCGTTTTCCGTCTTCGATCTCATCGTCACTTCCTATCAGGTGAGATTGAGGTCAAACACATGCCTAGTCAGTTGTAAGAAAAAAAAAACTTACCTTATATTGCTACTGTAATACGTCACTAATGACGCTGATCAGTGGCCGCTGGGATGGTTGCTACTGTAATAGGTAGGCACTTCGATACATATCGGTGGAAATTGCCAACAAGAAAATGTCGGTGGAAATATATGTAATGTATATGTAAGGTAATATATGTAAGGTACTACTTACGCTGCGTCTTCCGGTTCGCGGTCGCCACTCAAGAACCTTTCTTCCCCATTGGTTGTCAGTTCTTCGAGCGATGTGGCCTGCCCATTGCCACATCAATTTGCAAACCTTGCGAGCTATGTCGGTAACTTTGGTTCTTTGGCGAATATCCTCGTTCCGGATTCTATCGCGCAAAGTAACTTCGAGCATAGCTCTCTCCATTGCCCGTTGCTTGGCTCTAAGTTTCTCCAAAAGGCCAGCAGTTAAAGACCACGTTTCAGTTCCATACCGGAAGACGCAGCGTAGGAAGGCCTCCCACTAGGTGGACCGACGACATTGTAAAAGTCGCTGGCAACCGGTGGATGCAAATGGCAGGTTGTCGTACAGTGTGGCGGTCTAAGGGGGAGGCCTTCGTTCGTCTCCGGGCTGATGATGAGGTACTACCTACATTCATATCTATCTGTCATATCAAGTCATCCCAGACAAAATCACTCTACAGCTAGGCTAAGACAATGTGTGAAACTATTATAGTAATATATTATCTTTGGTGTGAAAAGTGTTTATCGGCCCGTATCATTCAGCGAAGTGTATACTAGTCTTTCATCATACAAAAGCTGTTTTTCGAAAAGTCTAATAAAATAGAATTCAGCTTAAATAAAATAACATTTTGAAACGGCTTTCATTTCAATTACTTTTAATCACTATTACTTTTAGGTTAAAAGCTTTTATTTATAGTTGTAACTTCTAATTACCTACTTTGTAAGACTAGTCTAGGAGCTAATTGAAATTTGGTATCAATTTAAGTGGCTTTCTATTAATTATCTTCATAGACATGGTTCATCAGTGATAAATAGGACCAGGTGTTGCTCATTACCTGAAAAATAGATAGATCTTATGTACCTGTTAGAAAAATAAGTCATTGTATGTATGGTAGAGCATTGTGTTAGAAACAATCATCATCAACGTAAGTCGAGTCCTCTGTACACATTTGTTCAAAGACTTCTCTTTTTTATGTGAAAAAACAGACGCATACAAATCTAGAATAGACTTTGTACTATTTCAAAAATGGGATACGAATATGAAAAACTATTTTTTTTGCGTCTCTGATTTGTGTGCCTCTTCAGGCATAACATGAAGTTCAAGTGCAATTATAATATCATCAAACGAATGTTTCTACTCAATTAAATGTTTCTTTATGTTCCCATTTAATGGGGTAAATTCTGTCAATTCGTGATTTACGTGAAAAGGAGGAATAATAACTCTAGAAACATATTAACATAATTCATAATCAACCTTTTTAATGGTTAGCTGCTGGGCTTGGGCCTATCTTCAAAGGGCAATAGGGAATATGCATATGTTTTGATTATTAAAAATAATAACTGAATCTGATGCTTACAACCAAAAAAATAATTGAAATGGGCTGGTAAAGTCCTGAAATATAAGCGTTCAAAGTATTTGGGAGGGAGTCATTTGTCCCTTTTTATCAAAACAAGTGCTATAGTCACCGCGTTACCAACTGAGTCATGCGGCCATAAATCATTCACTAAATCTATCTCGCTCGCACTTGTGGGTCTTGCTTGTGGTTGCACTTGTGAGTCGTGCGGCCATAATTTATGGCCGTACGACTCAGTTGGTAACGCGGTGACTATAGTATAGAATTTGTTTGGAATCGTGGTCTTTGACGTCATTGGCTAATATAGTGTCCCCTGTCTACGATGAAACCAAAATGTTTATAACTTCGTTATTTGTGCACATATTAAAATTTTATTTTCTATGAGTTGTTTTGTTGTGAGCCAGCTCTTTTGTGAGTCAATAAAAAAAACCCATGCATATTCCCTATTGGGCCATGTCTGTTACGCTGGCCCAGTTGCGGGTTGGTGAATTCACATACACAGTAGAATTTCTTCTCTGCACGTATGCAGATTTCCTCGCGCCATTTTTCTTCACTGAAAAGCCAGTGGTATGGAATTCCGTGGGTACATACATTCCAAAGACCTCATTGGTACGGGGCGTGGGCTTGAACCCGCGACCTCGCGATTACAAGTCAAGTGGTCTCCCGATTAGGCTATTATACACTGTATAACAATAAGGTTCAACAATACTGAAGGGTATGTATGTACTCATCATTATAAACAACTTTTAAAATGGGGCCAACCCTGATAACGCGAAAAAAATATCAGCTGTTCCATACATTTTGTCCAAGGTCAATGAACTTTATGTATGGAACAGCTGCTTATTTATTCGCGATTTCAGGGTTGGTCCCATAGTACAATTTGTTTATAATGATGAGTACATACATACTCTTCAGTATTGTTGAACCTTTTTGTTACACATTGTATTAGCCGTGGTATTCACATAATGAAGCTACTGTAATCTCTTGTATACAAGGGTTGGCCACTCAGCCTATACGAACTTACTTACTTACTTTTATACAAACTTTTATACAATAGATCTCATAATAACAAGACAAAAACAGACAGACGAACACAACGAAATCATACATTTTTAGCCCGTGAGAGAAACAGCAAGGAGTAAAAAAATAGAACGGACGAAGTTTGGAATGATACGAGTACCAGTGGCGGATTTACCAGCAGGCTGAGTAGGCTGCAGCCTAGGGCGGCAGATTTTAGGGGCGCTGAATTTGGAGAAATTATTTTTGTTAAAAGATTATCTATGTATTTCTTGTGCACTCTTAACTAAATGGTTGGGTTGCAAAAATTATCTAGAAACTGTCACATATACCCTGGTTCAGAATCATACTAATTACGAGAAGAGGGTGGTGTAATTAGGATTTACATTTAGTGCACAATTTCATTAACAAAAATAAATATATAATTTGATTGTGATAGTTAACTGGGTGCCGAATTGTATTTTTTATTTAAATATTTTTTTTAAAAGTCACGAGGTGCGGCAAAATTTTAATAGCCTAGTGGCGGCAAATGTGTAAATCCACCACTGAATGATACTAAACTAAACTCAAGTGTGGTTCATAAATTGATAATGTATGTCAGATTGTTGTTATCTAACTTACTTTTGTAAACATATTTAATGTTATTGGAGCATACTCCATAGAGGTGAGACAGCATGGTTTTTGTGATCTATACACAAAAATAAATTAGTTATTAATTTTAAATTACATTAAAAATAGAGTTCCGAATTAAACTTTGAAATCTAAAGATTTATGATCGTACTTAAAACACTGGTTAAGTTGAGAAGCGCCTTTTAACTTTTGCGCAATGCAACAATGATACATGCAGTAGTACCTAACTTACGTCAATTTACTTTAAGCAGCTGCAATAGTTATTTATGATACTACTTCGTGCAGTAAGTTGGTTTTTACAAACGAGTAGACGAATGTAAGTCTTACCATAGTCACGAGTTTGTAAAAACCAATTCCGCACGAGTGTCATACAACATTTTACAGCAAATTTGCGAGAAAACGTTAATAATTAAACAAACTTATTTATTTTGTTTATAAATATCAGTCAGAAAGTCGCAACTAAATACTTGACACTGGCAAATGCATAAAGTGCAATATGCATTAAGAGGAAAGAAGAAAAAAATCTTTGATGTTTCAAATGCAAATGACGCCACGTGCGCGTGGTGAAAATTAGTACTACATTATTCGTTTCATTTACTCTTTAGTATTAAAGTGAGACAAACGTATTGAGCAAAAGCACTTCCAAGGATGTTCGATCATTTAGCTTATTTATTCTCGTAATGTGAAACTCCTTCGTGGAATAGGGTAGATGACTGATGTTTATTTCGTTGAAACCAATAGCTTTGATAAAGTTTGAGAATATAGTATGTTTATTGAAAAAAATATTTAAATCGGTTAATAATGTTCTGATATATGAGCGTATAAAGTTTTTGTTAGAGACAACTCTGCCCCTTTCCCACAAAACAAAAAATTACGTCACGCCTTACTTGTCAGAATAGAATTTATATGGCGTACAGAGAAGTGACGTCACGATTTGCTGTTTCGCCTCTTTGTCTAGCATGATGTTAAAATGCTTATAAGTTGCTTATTTTTGATCAGATTTTCATTTTATTTCCATTAATCAGCTAAATTTATGGGCCACATTTTAATAGGACGATAAAAAAAACCAGTCATCTAGTCTTATATACAATAAAAAAAAAAAACTTTTGCCTATATATTTTTATTTGAACTAATAAAATACCGCAAAGTTTAAGCACGGCGCTATACAAGATACAACTGAGCGTGCGGTAAAATAGATACTTAGCTGAGAGTACCTACTTTACCGCACGCTCCGTTGTATGGTGCGTAATGTTTAACTTTCGAACGATGTATACAGGCTTCGTAAATGCACTTTTTGAGCAAATGTGTTGTAAATATTCTAACGATACCCCATACTTTTAAATCTGTTCCGGCATTTAAATTTCAATCAGAAGTAGTTGGCATACTGTTAGTTGTTATTAAAAGCGTTTCTGTGATTATAGGTGTAATAGCTACTTACCTCATAATAATATTAAGAATGATTTTCTGATGTTGTTTGTTACCTTCATACCATAGGCTATGGTAAGCCATATCACCAATACGTGAACTCTGAAAGCAGAAAACAGACTATTAAAGAAAACCTTATACCTACCACTATACTTTCAATCTGAACCTAACCAAAATATTGTATGCATTGAAATAGCGACAATAATAAAATGAATGGACGGGAAATAAGCGCACGGATTTTGAAGACCAACAGTCTTACTTAAAAAAACTTCTCAACCGTTAGTCACTGCTTAAGATGCTCTGCCATCTTCTCTCTGACGTGAAGTGTAACATGCAAGAACAAGACAGAGAAGTTTAAGCAGTGACTAAGAGAATCGAGATTAATTTAGGTAAGGCTGTATATGTTGAGCGCCAGCTCTGCGCGAGTGAAGCGAGTGCGCTTCAGTCATACTCTGTCTTTGCAACATGCGAGCCGTACGATACGACAATACAAACTTCTAATACATATACATGTGTTCTCTTTTTGTCATGCAGTAATTAGATTCGCTATCTCTATTTTCTGGCAACTGTAATATGCATACTTTTAGCTAGGTATGCTTGATTGTGTTGTCTTGTTAATTTTGATCGAATAGCAAGCGCTGGGCCCGTCCATTCTATTATCAACGTTGCTATTGAAATATATATCGGAATATATCACAAGGGAGTAATAGAGTTTTTAATGGCAGTATTTTTTAATTACACAAAATAAGTAAATGACATAACGTAATTACGCATAAAATAACATGACGTACGTAGGTATGTAAATTTTTTTTATTGCATTTTTTTAGACTGGAGCTAAGGATCTTTTAACTGCGCTAGAGATTCAATACATGATGAATAAGTTTGTTTAAGAGGTGAAAAAATTATTATTGCTAACAATTCTGCATAAGTAGAAACCCGAAAACTAGACAATAAAACTTCGGAATTGAAAGCCTTCTTCATTGAATCCAAACAAGTCTGGAAAAAAAAATTGAAAATCTCCGACTAGTAGTCGTCTTAGAACATCCTCTACCAACCATCACCTCTCAAAAATAATTCACTATAACAGTTCGGGTGTTACGATGTCACAGAAAGCTACTTATATTGCGTTAGGGATTAAAAAAATATCAATTAAAGACCTGGTGCTAAGGTAGTCGATTACCATCCAGCTCGGTAATGTGACCAGCATATAATGGGTACATTTGCACCAGGTACAGTGAGGGTCGGGTTATTTTGTGACTGATTGTTTATATTATTATTTTTCACTATTGTAATTATAATATATTTATTATGAAAACTGACGTGGTTTTGACACATTTTTGTTTTATTCGGGAATACTCACGTTTAATTAAATCGGATACTCCGACTATAGTTTCAATCCCATCCGCAGCGGCCCGCAGTGCTAAGCAGGATGTAGCTGCACGCGCGTCGGGCTCTATTTTCACTCTTTGAAAAAGTATTGGGGGGACAAGTATTGGGGGGACATTTATTACACACAGCGCCATCTAGCCCCATACTAAGCAAAGCTTGTATTATGGAAACCAGATAGCTGATAGATTACTTATATACACATTTTTTTTGTAAATACATACTTATAATACATACTACACCCAGACACAGAACAAACATCGATGTACGTCACAAACATTTTTGTCCTGGGTGGGGATCGAACCCACGCCCTACAGGTCTGAAGGCAGACATGCTACCAACTGAGCTTTCAGGCTGTCAAAGATCACCGGATGTGATCGAAACTATAGTCGGAGTATCCGATTTAATTAAACGTGAGTATTCCCGTATAAATAAAACAAAAATTATAATATATTTAAAATTAAATATTAACAATTGTAGTATTAAGAGCAAGGATTAAGAATAAGTAAGTATTTACCGCTCCAGTAAGCAACTCTCCAAAGTAGCACAAATACAATACATTCAGAAGAGTAAAGATCATCGCGACGTAGTTATTGACCGTGTAGGAAGGTCCACGAGAAAACTGGAATTAGAGAATTAGTATAACAAGTATTGTCGAGACAGGCAAATGAGCCTTTTGATGGACTGATGTAGAATAAGTTTTTTTCTTATGCATTGGAGTGACGTGACGAGCAAGACGTTTACCTAGTGGAAAGCATCACGCCGGCCCGGAAAAGTAGCAGTCTAGTAGTGCGGCAGTGCCAGAATTGTGAACTAGCGAACAAAATCCTGCACCGCATTGCACTATGTTCGTCACCCTGAGATATTAGATGTCAAATTTCTCCACGCCCAGTAACTTCTCTGGTAATATTGCCCTTCAAACCGAAACACAATAATGCTTGCACACTACTGGCTGGCGGTCGAATAATTTGACGTTAGGAAAAAAAGAAATAAATTAAAAAAAGATTGCCCTGCCAAAAAATGAACTAATATGTAAATATATCGAAGGATTTTTTTACATTTGAAAATGGCGCCCTGTTTTGACTTATTAATTTATAAAACCTAAGATAATGAAAAGATGATGATGATGAAAAAATTATGATGATGATGTAAGGATTCTAATGATACCCCATGCATCTAAATCTTTTCAGGTATTTAGAAGTTATGGTGGAACGAAGAAACTCACATACAAATACATACATAATCATAATCATTTATAAAATTACACATAGGTACGGTGAGACATCATTATGTACTAATATTTAATGATTTAGATGCCTCATACCTATATACCTTACATAAATGAACCCTAAAAACATTACACTTCTTTTTTTGGGCAATCGTGTAAAAATAAATATTAGTGGACATTTCATACAGCGCCATGCATCTAACTCCAAAACTAAGCAAAACTTGCACCTACTAAGAAAACCAAATAGCTCATTGGATCCATAGACTACTTACAATACTTTTTTATTATTTAAAAGTATCTCGTGCAACAGATTTCCCTCGCAATACAGCGGGGGAACGCTGCCAGCCTAATGGGCACGTTAGGGCGAGGGGCTATAGTTTGACATGATCTTTTTAGATTTTAATTTACCATTATTTACTATCTTACTTATAATTACTATTTTATAGTTTTATAATTATCTCTTTTGTACACTTACACAATAATTTTCCGTCGTAGTAATTAAGCCTTGTAATATGAGATGTTGATATTAATGTTGATGATGTATGAGATGAAATGTTTATTAATAAGATGTTTACAAATAATTATTGTCTACCACTCACATGGGCCGCGTGCCTGAAGAAGCAAGTCGTCAGACCGACAAACAGCAAATCTATGAATATCATTTGATTAAAAGCTTCGACCAATTGCTTCGACAAACTGTAAAAAATAAACAATCTTTGGATATAGAAAAAACAATCTGTCTCACTTTGACATGGCATGAAGTAATGTTCTCTCTTTCATATGTTTTATTTACAATTATTAACAAGAGACCTTTGTTCTTAAGGTCTTGGTTTTGTGAGCTTATAAAGCTGGTAGTTGCCCTATGGTGTCCCTGCGACCCGGTACAGTAGAGAGCACTCACACCTCTCCTGCTATTAATTCAAGTAATAAACGAGTATGTTATAAAGTCGTTAATGTGTATTTCATTGGCTTCCATACATAACCCTAAACAATTCATATTAGATGCCTTGTTAAAATATATAAGAACCTCAAAATCAGCCAGCTTCCTTTTATCGCTCTCTTACAAAGCCACTTCATCTCTTTTGTATCTAATTCCAGTCGACTCTCTTTTGATTGCTCCTAATAACTGGACTCCCGTCTAACTCCATTCTGCTCTACATTTGCCAAATTGGTAATACTGGGATATATTATAGTAGAAAACGACCTAATTCTTAACAAGCAATTAAGGGCATCGGACATTTCCCATACGGGGGTGGCCTAGTGGTACAAATTTTCCAACCTTCTTGTATGAACTGACCAAAATGTCACATGTCTTTGCCTAAATCATCACTTAATACCATAAAAGCCAAGGTCAAACACCTAGCCTGCAAATTATAAAAAAGTAATAGCAGTAACACAAAAATAAACCCTTTGGCTATGGTAATAAGCCAATTACCATAGTATATAGAATTTCAGAACCAGAGAAATTAAACCGATGAAGAGATTTAACATCTGATATCTCAGGGTGACGAGCGCAGTGCAGTGCGGCGCAGGATTGTGTTCGGAAGTTCACAATTCTGGCACTGCTACTGTTTGTGGCAGGCGTGCCGCTTACCACCAGGCGAACATCTTGCTTGTCTCGTCACAAAATTGTATTTAAAAAAATACAATACTTACCTAATCGATCCACAAAAGTCGGAGTAGTCGGCGGTAGGCGTGCTGTACAAAACTACACATCGAACTGAGAGCGTTCTGAACTTAGCTTTTATTAAGTAGAGCTAGATCCTCCAAGGATAAAGTCATGAATAAATGCATACAAAGCGTGAAAACGTCATTATCAACTTACGCACAAAGCTTTTGATGTCGCTTTACAATATTTTTAAGCGTCCACTCTCCTCCGTTGTCGCTATGGGCGTTTAATCCTGTTAAGTTTGTAGTTTTTGTAGAAGGTTTGACATGAAACGTATCTTCACATAGCAGCATAAATTCAATAGCGAGCAGAGCACACAGCGTTATCATAAGAAGTTCTGCACCAACGTAAACGGAAACGGTTAAGAACACTGAAATCACAAGTTTGTTAATTATTTTAAATACAAATAATTATTTCTAGTAAGTACATCAGCCCGGAGACGTCCACTGCTGAACGAAGGCCTCCCCCTTAGACCGCCACACTGTACGACAACCTGCCATTTGCAACCACCAGTTGCCCGCGACTTTCACAATGTCGTCAGTCTACCTAGTGGGAGGCTTTCCTACGCTGCGTCTTCCGGTACGTGGTCGCCACTCAAGAACCTTTCTTCCTATAGGTTATGAGTTCTTTGAGTGATGTGTCCTGCCCAGTAAGTACATAATAATACTAAAACATATTAAGTATAGGTGTGCAAACATAAAAAAAAAACGCTAGTTAGCTTATACTCAGAAAATGATTTATTTGGAATATGCCTCTGTCTTATCAAATCTTCATATTATTATTAATATAATATAATAATATTAATATCTGTGCTTCCAACTACTTTACAGGGTCCGTCGCTGAATGTCCCTTTCCTAAAATGTCTACTGCATGCAAAACGCCCCTTTCGCAAAATGTCCCTTTCGCAAAATGCCCCTTGTAATTTCTTCTAATTTCAGAAATTATTAGCCCGAGTTTGTTTACTTATATTGAAACAATTAATGTTTATACCTTCACTGATGCCTATAGCTTTCCAAGAAATCTTGTTTTATATTCTGTTCTTCAACACCAGTTTGAAATGAATACCCAATCATTAAAGTGCGTAACGAGCTTAGGTAACGAGTATCTTAATTTATTATTAGATACTCTTGACCAGCTTTGAGAATTTAAGATCAAAATAATAAGAAGCTAGTCTATACCTTACATAATTTTCTACCTTTTTGGTCGGCCGTGAATTTCTGAATATTCCCTTGAGCAAGGTTTCGTACAAGGTTACTTTTAATTATACTATTAGAGGCTTTTCGCACTGGGCTTAATTAATTTATCCCTATACAAAAGATTTAAGCAATATAATACTACCAGTAGCTACCATTCAAGCAATGTTATTACAGTAAGAGTGTATCGCTTTTTCAATGCATGTGTATTATCTAGATTATTTGGTAAGTGCATCTTTCGTTTTACTGTCAGTTGTATAGAGATAGGGAATAGAAAGAGAGAGAGTAGCATAACCAAGTTTTAATACTCCACTGGTGGACTTAGACCTACCCTCGAAGGGCGAAGGGGGCGGAGAGAGTATCTGGATAAAAAACTTCAAAGAAGGTAATTTTCAAAAGTTATTAGTTGGGCATTTTTTAACGGATGATTCCGTCAGTTTTTGCACGAGGACAGCCAGTAGCATATTTTATAAAGTTTTTCCATGAATTATACAAACATTGAATTATCATTTCCAATAAAATTGTGTGTCCTCTAACAAAAATCGTCAAGCTATTTTAGAAGCCAAACTCTTAGAAATAACTTTCTAAGAGTTTGGTACCTTTTAAAACTTTTATATTGGTGTTTCATTTTTTATATTGTAAATATCCATCTCCCGGTTCTATCTTGTCACTCGAGTTATAAGTTACTTCATATTATTATAATACTATACTGTTTATTATAGGTTAAAATGAATCCAAAATGTTGTTCTATTTTTTTTTCTTGTTTTCTAATTTTTGTTATTAACAAGTAAAACTTATAAAGGCATTTAGAAAAACCAACTATCACTCTAAAACTTACTACTATAAACCTGAAATCCATAAACCGCCAAATAAACGACCCAGTTGCTGGTAGGATCGAAGGGGTAGTTGCCATGCAAGGAGAGTAGCAAGTCGCAATCCTGGTTCAGAACGAGCTTCCGGACTAGAGTCTCCACTAATGGCGTCATAAGGTACTGCGAGGATCCAAGTAAGCTTATCCAGTACGTTGCTGTGAGAGAAAAGATAACTTAAGACTCGACAATGTGCAATTTATATGACGGACATAGACGATTGTTCTTTGTTTTTTTTTTTATTGCTGTCGAGTGCCGAGACGAGCGAGACGTCTAATGGTAAGCGTTACGCCTACCTCTAACAGTAACAGTGCCAAAATTGTGAACTTGCGAATACAATCCTGCGCCACACTGTACTGCGCTCGTCACCCTGAGATATTAGATGTTAAATCTCATCATACCCAGTAATTTCTCTGGTAACATTGCCCTTCTAACCGAAACACAATAATGCTTGCACGACTATTGAATAACTGGCAAAGGCGTTGTACTTCCCCAAGCGGGTTTTACCTGGGTGTTGTGCGTTTAAGTACGTATGTATTAACAAAAGCAGAATTATACTTAAGTATGTGGACCTGGGTAACTATGTCTTAAAACTGCATCCAGAAGCACCGAAGGACGGGCAGCAGCTTCCTCTCGGTTATCGGTGATGAGCATTCTGCGATCCCCGAGCCGCCTGCTAAGCGTAGGGAATATGGATTAAAGAGGCTGTTAAGGAGGCCTTCGTTCAGTAGTGGACGTCTCCGGGCTGATGATGATGTTTTTTTTTATGATAGCGCTGCTGTGATCATGTGTAGGCGTTACCTCATCGGGAAAGCGTCTTGTTGGTCTCATTAAGTCTTGTTACTTTTTTCTACAAATTTACTGAATTATCCTACTCTATATAGCTGTATAATTAAATTATTAGTTCCATACACTGCTGATCCAGTAGTCCTTTAATAAAATTATTATATTGAGACAGGTCTACCAAAACAGGTACTGTTTGTATAGAGCCGGGCACAAACAGTCCTTTCGCCTCACACCTAAGCCTGCTTTCTGCACCTACGGTAATAGCGTCGTAAAGTACTGAGAGATGCCAAATATGCTTACACAGTATAGCTCTCTAACAAGGAGATAAAGAAAGGGTCGGCTCGTAATATACTTCTTCATACAACAGCCCACGCGTTTGGGCAAATAATTATTGAGGCTAAAGCGCCGAAAGACGCCACCCTCGAGAATTTGACTGGTCTAATAATTACGACGTCTTGCAAAGCTTAAGTACGCCTACGAAAGCTGAGTGAAGGTCACACGTAAAGCTAAGCTAGACAGAAATTATGAATAATTTATTCATTATTATTTTTTAGAAATATATATTTTTCAAAGAAAAACTGGCTAAAGTAACTCTGTATGTATATTACTTCTCATGGCTGAAAAAAAATGTACTGACGGTACTGGTGTACTGGTGGTAGTGTGCATTATTGGAAGCATACTTTTATTATTAGATAAGGAACATTGCTACAGGGTAAAGAGCAACATTTGCAGTAAACTTTAAACCAATTGAAACAAAACTTTATCAGAACTAACCCGTGAATAAAATGACGATATCGATGTTCGACTCTTTAGATCAGATCTATTGATCTGAAACTTACTAGAAGTGCGCAGCCCCTATCTATTAGATTGCATTTAAAAAGACAACTATATTTTTAGTTTAGATCTTCTAATTAAGTATCATCATCATCATCATCAGCCCGGAGACGTCCACTGCTGAACGAAGGCCTCCCCCTTAGACCGCCACACTGTACGACAACCTGCCATTTGCATGCACCGGTTGCCCGCGACTTTTACAATGTCGTAGGTCCACCTAGTGGGAGGCCTTCCTACGCTGCGTCTTCCGGTTCGCGGTCGCCACTCAAGAACCTTTCTTCCCCATCAGTTGTCAGTTCTTCGAACGATGTGGCCCATGGTAATGCGCTGTGGTAATTAAGTATAGCTTTCAGAAATAAGCTTAATGTAATCGTGATAGTTTAAAACAGTGTTGTAAGTTGTTTAGGTAACAAACGTTTTCCAAGTTTTTTACTGCTGGCCTTCCTCGGGGACACCGGGCGGTTACGCCGGGACTAGGCAACATGGCCCCTTCAGATGCTTCTATTGCTGAAAAAGCCCGCTCACCAAGTACTAAGGGGTTTCTAGGTAGAGTAGCCCAAACTTAGCGCTTCACCTAATCTTTTTATAAACACTGTGCTGACGCAACAATCTCAGCCAGCAGTATCAATGAAAGAATTTTTTAAGCTAAATACTTGCTTTAAAAATCCTTTCAATGAGCGATTTTCCAAACACGATAAAAAAAAAAAACTTTCTTCTTCAAACTTTCTTTTTCTTCAACTCGATATATAGCGCAAACTATACGTGCCAGTCAAAAACTGAAAAACAGCTTAGTATTTTTGATATGTGGCACATGAGAGAAAATAAAAAACTTGACAATGACAGCCACGTCTCAGTCTCAAAGCCAGAGACATCTACAACAAGCTTCTTTAAGGGTTTTGGCGGGAACACGGAAAAATCATGTCGTTGCATTCTATTATTTTCTTAAACTTGCGTATTTTCGCGAATTAATGATTAAAAATGGTGGTGTTTTATTCATTGAGTGTTGAATTACATGCACGAGTGTGGGCAAGTGATATAATGTGGTGAAACATGTCTTTTTGTGTTGTTTTCAAAACTCCGTAGAAGCTCATAGTAAAGTCGCCACAACTTTACTAGGGCATGACTTCTTGGACTCGACTATGACTAATTTCGTGTGACTGACTGTGATATCATTACATATTTGACTTGATTTTCATAGAAATACTTGAAAAAATCATAAACTTGACACTGGCAGAATGCAGAACGTGCGATGCCAAGAACTAAGAAAAAAAAAAAAAAAAAAAAACAAAAAGCTTCTTTCAAAAAAAAACCTGTCTGAAAATCTCCCAATTACTAAGATTGTAAATACTCACCCCCGTTGCAAAAGTACAGTGTTTTTAACAGGCGATCTCTGGCATGTTTTTGAGTTTCGCTCAATCCCGTTGCCCTCCATAAAGCTCCTAGCTCTTCGATAATAGTGGTTAGTAGTGATATTTTGCGAATTAAAAGAATGGCTTTTAAAACAGCTGCAAATAAAATATGAGAACTTGCAAGTTCCATTAATAGTATAAAACAGTAAAGTATATAAGTATCTAGTTATGTGTGTTCAAGGTCTTTTCTTCAGAACGACTTATCTGTTTTTACTAAACCTTGCATATAAAACGACATAACCTATTAGAGTCATAGGTTATATTTTATTGCAATACCAAAAAAAAAGATATAATTATTTTATTGTATTCACATATTTATTTTCTTTCTTAAATCGAAGTTTTTTACAATATAAATTTAAAAACAAAAATATTATAAAAAACTTAAACCTAGAGAGCACACTTTATTTTTTTATTTTTATTAATAAATTTAGAGCCACAGCAATTACGGAGACAACTAATATTTTTACACGACCCAAAAAATTATATAGTAATAATAATAAAATTTATTGACTACGTTTGAAAAGACACAACTTACTTAAAAATATGTACACTCAAGAATCTTATCTAATAAAGTCTATGGGACTGGCTGGCGCTCGCACTATATAATGAAACTGTATTACGAGCGTCAGAGCCCTCCGTTTTTTGGACCAAGGAATTACTTGTGTAGGTTACAAGGAAAAAGGAGTGTAGTTATATTTTCAGTGGGACATTATTTATAAAAATGTAGGTAGGTGTGTATGTGTGTAGCTATAAAATGTTTTGGCAGGATAGTCGTGCTTTTTCATAAATAAATTATTGTATTATTTACAAATCTTTTTCGTCGTGATAATACAACATGGCATTGTATAAAAAAACCTACTCCAGTTTTGTCTCCTTATTAAGTGTTCTTATCTATCCACAACAAATATTGAAGATTTCATCAAATCAAATCAAATAATAATTTATGAATCGTTATTGCTATACCAATAAAATATAAAAGTGAGACAAACCTTGAGTGCAAACAAGAAACGGTGGCATTTGGTATGTAATTTCAAAAATATTCCCTTTAGCCACCATCTTGGCTAAACTCCAACACAGACTTACGTAATTCATCACCAAACAAGGGATGATGTACGAATAACGCCAATATTTCCTTACAAAACTCTCGTCCTCAGCAAGAAACTTCATGTTTATTTTCAACAAGTAATTGAAACTTGGCCGAAATAACTTCGCGAATTCTTTTGGGTAATCTTTTAACACTTCCATTTTGGGATTAAAAGTCTTCGAGATCTTTGTGTAAATATTTTTAGGTAACTTGGCAACTTTGTAAAGAGGGTTTTGATTTAAGTAGACGGTGATGCTCAACTCGCTATTGTGTCCTAAAAGTTAGAAATTCAAACTGATTGAAAACAAGCTTTTGTTTATGGCGACACTTGGATTCTTACAATGATTTATGCACTTACATGTGTGGGACCTGAGTGTGTCCTAAAACTGCATCCAGAACTACCGGAGGATGGGCAGCAGCGTCCTCTCGGTTAACGGTGGTGAGCATTCTGCGATCCCCAAGCCGCCTGCCAAGCGTGGGGATTATGGCAACTTGCCCTCTCTAATGAGGGTGAGACCTTCGTCAAGCAATGGAAGTCTTCCGGCTGATGATGTGTGCTACTTCTTGCATGTGGTATTTTACTGTAGAAGACGGCACAAGACGTTTCGGAACTGATGTCCTCAGTTAAAATCTTGACTTACGCAAATGCTATTATACCTTTTACACCTTTGTCAGTTATTCAATCGCCAAGCAGTAGTGTGCAAGCATTACTGTGTTCCGGTTTGAATGGCAATGTTACCAGAGAATTTACTGGGTATGATGAGATTAAACATCTAATATCTCAGGTTGACGAGCGCAGTGCAGTGCGGTGCAGTATTGAAGTTCACAATTCTGGCACTGCTACTGTTAGTGCCAGGCGTGACGCTTACCACCAGGCGAACGTCTTGTTCGTCTCGTCACTTAAATGTAAAAAAAAACAAAATGTGTTGCAGCTCACACTGAGACTACACTACTGCTGGGCCTAGGTTTGAAGAGTGATTGGACCATTTTCCAATAATTTTCCACCGTGCAGCCGTTAAGTATTTTTTTCTATTAGGCTAGTTTTCTCACGATTTTCCTACACTGAAAGTCAGTAATGTGATTTTTGAAATCCAAACATGATTTGCAAATATATAGCCATTATGTATGGAAACTATGAATCACGAATATGGAAACGGAAAAACACGCCCATGCGTTTTCTAAATCCATTTGGAAATTTTGACATTTGGCAACAAACAAACAGTAGCAATTTTGAAGATATAGAAATTAAACGTTACACTTATCTACAATTTCATCGACATCATTTTTCAAATGACAGAAATATAGAGGTGTAGCGAATTGATTCAAACCAAATAACAGGCAATGAACACAGTAATTCTACACTACGGTGTTTCTGTACACGTTTGAGGTAAACATCGATAAGCGTTTTAAAAGCTTGCAATTTATTTTCAATTTCCTGCAATTTAAAATGAAAACTTTGAAACATAGATGAAAGGAATGGAGAAATATATATCGTGGAAAAAAACATAATCTTTTTCACTTTTCATGCCAATCTCTGATATCGAAATCAAAATCAGATACTATTTACATCTCAGTATATTCTAGTATACTAGAATAAATTCATAAAGTCATAATTTATTTGTTGCTGGTTTATAGTTTATTTTGTTGCTATTTTGAAAAGACAATTATAGCAAAATTTTGTTTGTCAGATGTATCTTAGTTGATCATAAGGTGTTATTACCTAATTAAAAGTAACCCTGTTTTACCTTGAGAGCCAGCTTACACGCAAAGTTCAAATAAATGCGTAGGACAGACACATTTTAGCAAAAAATTTATAATTAAAAAGTAGAAAGTTGATCCCCAAGCCGCCTGCCAAGCGTGGGGATTATGGCAACCCCTCCCCCCCCCCTCCCCATTAAGGGAGATGCCTTCGTCCAGTAGTGGACGTCTTCTGGCTGATGAGTGAGTAGAGAGAAAGGAGAGAAGAAAGTACCTAGGAATAGCCTAGTCTACACCTATAAGGTAGGTGGCAAGGAAGGGCACCTAGGTGGGGTAGTTGGAAGTAGATTAGAAGGTAAAGGCTTTGGACATATCCCATACGCAGATCCCTAGTGATACAGATTTCCCATACCTTTTATGAAATAGGCCAAAATGTCACATGTCTTTAGTAGTCAAATTAGTTTTTAAATAACAACTAGTATTTAGAAACTAAACTTAGTAACACCACAGATAATAAAGAAGAGCGCATGCAGGCTGTAAAAGGCGTGTACATCAAGCTACTGAATATTTTATGCGCATGTAAAACTAACATAACATTATTTTATCCAAAGTTCTACCACGTTATGACGAAGAACAATGTTTTCAGAACTTGGTGCGATGTTTATGAAAGTTTTGTTTGCTTGTATGATGCACTTCGCGAGACTAGAGTTAATGTGCTATGTTCACAAGTTACAAGTTTACAGTCACAGTCAATGTTTAGGCACATATCCCACCGTCAGCGAGGAATCAATTCGCATTCGACAATTTCTAGCTGAGAAACGTACAATAGATGTAGGTCCCGTGTTAGTAAAATACACTGTCAAATATGTTAATTGCTTTTTGACAAGTTGACAACATAACATTGTAAAGCGTCTAGCAAATTATATTCCATACAATTTTTTTTTTTTTTTTTTTATACAACATAGTGATGAGACGAGCAAGACGTTCGCCTGGTGGTAAGCGTCACGCCTGCCACTAACAGTAGCGGTGGTAGAATTGTGAACTTGCGAACACAATTCTGCGCCGCACTGCACTGCGCTCGTCACCCTGAGATATTAGATGTTAAATTAAATAAAAATAAGTTCTTGTGATCAAGCATTATCTTCTTAAAAGATTATGTCAACTGTCCACGTACGTAGCCCTTTAAAGAGGTAGGTAAAGCTAGATTATACGTAGCTTAATTGGCAAAGCAGTTGGGACGGACACCCAGAGATTGCTCGTATGCAGGTTCAAATCCTGCCAGAGGTCATAATTTTTCTTAGATTAGCCTAACTTTGATTACCTTCAAAAACATAAATAAATAAATATCGGTCGACATTTTTCACACAGCGCCATCTAGCCCCAAACTAAGCAAAGCTTGTAACATGGAAACCAGATAGCTGATATAATACTCATATAATAATAAAAAAAAGAAAGTATAGAATAAATTATTTGCTAATTACGCTTTAAAATGTTATGTCTTCAACTTGTCAAAAAGCAATGGAGAGAGTGTAATTGTTGATTGCTGTTCATACAGCTGACAGAAAGAGAGAGTCTTTCTGTCTTAATAAGTCAGTAGCTTATCGCAGCGCCAAGAAACATCAAAGAAAAGAAAAATAAGCTTTGCGATGCTCGCTTGTCGAGCAGAATACTCGATAATAGACTTGCTATAGTTACGCAAACACATGCAAGTAAGTAGAGTTAAGGCCGCCACAGACAACGAAGATGCTATAATATTTCATATCGCTCTCCATACATTTTTGAAACAAAAACGATCTTAGTCACTTGTTCGTCATTTGTTTTGCTTGAGTAGCGAAATTGTAATGTGTTCTAAGCTAACATGAAATATTATAGCATCTTCACCGTGTGTGACGGCTTTTAGCTATCACCGGACGCATTCGCGCACTCGCACCTAGCAGCAAAACTTTAAAAATATACATTTGCTATTTATGCTGTTCGCCATCTCGTTTCTAGTAACTAGCTGTACTTGCTTATCGCTAATTACTCGCGACGACAGGTTGGACAGTTGCCGAAATGCCGTCTTAGGTACAAACAAAGGCTGTTGGTAGACAATTAAGTTTCCGAAATATATTATCTAGCGCTCGTCGGTGATTCTAACGGCCTTACCTAAAAAAACTTTTCAACCGTTAGTGATGCTCTGCCATCTTCTCTCTGACGTGAAGTTGCACGTGCTAGAAAAGGACAGAGAAGTTTAAGCAGTGACTAAGAGAATCGAGATTATTTTAGGTAAGGCCGTAAGAGTTCACCTATGTTAAGAAACGGATGATCCGGTCAGTGCGGATGGGTGACACCGACTGACTGTCATGAACTTACTTTTTTTTTGCCTTGCTACGTATATAGTACTGTAATGTACAATAGTATAGTAGTAGTGTACAATGGGGTAATTTTGGCCTAGTACTAAATTATAACTTTCCGTTGTCTATTTATGTCAGTATAGCCAATAAGCCAGAGATCGGGTAAGTAGGGTGCATTACGAGAAGTAAATGTCCAGCAATAGACTAAGATGAACTAATGATGATGACAAACAATATACAGGGTTAGTTCTAATCAGTTAGCATCCTTTTAGGGGCATATTCAGTACATCAAAACAAACAACTTTTACTATGGGGCCAACATTGAAATAGCGAAAAAAATATCAGCTATTCCATACATTTTGCCCAAGGTCGATGAACTTTTTGTATGGAACAGCTGATAATTATTTCGCGATTTCAATGTTGGCCCCATAGTAAAAGTTGTTTGATTTGATGTACAGGACATGCCCTTAAAAAGATGCTAACTGATTAGAACTAACCCTGTATACATATTTCAGAAATCTAACCTCATTCATACAAAGCTTTAAAAGTTGCGAGTGAGACAGCTGAGGCTCTTTGGTAGTTCACAAAGGCTCGTCTAAATTATCAATTGCGTTGCCTTATCACGAATAAACGGACGGCTTCTGAAGCAAAAACAATACAGAAACTTGTCAATTTCTGCTTTGTTTCAAAATAACATCGTCATCCCGCTTCCTTGTGTTATGTAAATTAGTTCCACAAAATTATAATTTCATTCTCAAATGATTATTAAACTTTGGAGCTTAGTTTCATCAAGTTAGAATTGGAATTTGATTAAACATTGAAATATCCGCAGGAAGATTTCACGAGTATTTGTGGGCGTTCACTCGTTTTGACAAATTGTAGTGCCTCCGAATTAGGCCTTGAATTTGTAATCGTTTCTTATCTAATTGCTTTGGCTTTTTGTGTCTGATCTTTTATGGAGGGATCTTATGGATATCTTTGGATCTTATATCTTGAGGGCTTATTTTACAATATTTGTGCAGAGTGTTTCAAAGATGAGCATATTCTAGGAACAACTTTTACTTTGAGACCAACTCTGAAATAGTGAAAAATCTGCTGGTCCATAGATTTCGTCGAGAGTAAATTAAGTATTTCTATGACTTACGGGCATTGATCTGTATATAAGTAAACACAGGACAGTGTAAAGCGCGACATGTCTTACTTTGTGTACATCAGCCAAAAGAGGTCTACTGAGGGACGAAGGCCTCCCCCAAAATAGGGAGAGACTGCCATAAACTACGCTTGGCAGGCGGCTTGGGGATCGCAGAATGCTCACCACCGTTAATCCAGAGGTCGTAGCTGCCCGTCCTCTGGTGGTTCTGGATGTAGTTTAAGGACCTAGGTCGTCGTCATCAGCCCACCTTAATCCATTGCTGGAGGTAAGCTTCTCCTAATGCTCATGGTATCTTAACAACATAAAAAATATTGAAAACAATATCAAATGTTGCCAAGTGCCTCCACAAAGTTCTCAAATATTCTAAAAAGTAATCATTTTGGTATGTCAAGCTATGTTATCGTTAATATAAAGTAAAATAAAATAACCAAGTTTGGTAATTTTTATTATTATTACATAACGAAGAATAAGGAACAATGTTAGAGTGTAATAAAATAACCAAAACTGTAAGGTACATCAAGTAAAAACATTTTGATATAACACAAAAAAATACATTGGACAAATTTTAAATCTTTCTTGATTCTAAGCTGTGATATCATTTGTATGTATATTTTATAAATTCATCTCTTCATAATAGGCCATACACTGAAACCGATGCTTCGGTTACATCTTTGACGCATCTTTCTACAGGTTGAGTGTGAAATGGAATTTTCGCTCTCCTAGATAGCACGACCTCTTCTACCATCTCTGCATTGTTAATAATGTTAGTTCTCTGCATTAATTACTACTCCTAATTTCACTTTCCGTGTCAAATTTGGAAGTACGACTTAGTAGGAACAAAACTGTTTCAATATCGACGTGATCGTGAGCTGAAAAGTTCAACTCGGGCACTTTAAATATTCTTATTTCAGAAAACGCCACTGACAACAACGCGTTGAACAATTTTCTTAACTCCAACGTTTTTATTTATAGCGGTCATCAGCGAGCATGGCCAAAAGTACGTTTTCAGGATGTCTGAAAGATCAATTTTTCCGTATGACGGGATCTATAAAAGATTTGAGAGAGTCTGGGAGATAGCGTGATACCAAACTAGTCTTATATAAATGGTTAGCCCCGAATATTCAAGATGATGACTTTTTAATCGTAAACCACATGTATAAGGTGAACATAAACTGCACTAATATTTTACAATTTTAAAGGCACTTTGAGTTGAAACAGACAATCTTATAGTATTCTAGCAATTGTGCCATCGTGAATGAACCATATTCCCAGAGTTATTTCTTGCCAGGTTTTCATTACATGACCCATTTTTGAAACATGTCGTAGAGTTATTTTAGATCTGTACTGAGATCTTGAGTATTCGAGATAGGAAGTAAGTCACGTTTCATGCTTTAAAAAGCTACAACAGGAATGATTTCACATATATGTAAGTATTTTCCGCTGTCTCGTCTAAATGTTCGAATAAATAGCAAATAAGAAGTTCATTACACATTAACCACTGCAACGGTCTAACAGGAGTATCATTCGATTGAGTATACCACCTTTCCAACCAGTATGACCAGCAGCCCCGTCACAACCGAGTCATACAATATTTTCAGAGCCAATCTGTATTTTCTTTAACAAAGACAGTTTATTTTGCACAATAATTAGTCTTAGCGTTACCGGTTATCGGCGTAATGTGACCTAAATAATATGATCCAGGCTCTATTATAAGCTAATATGCTCTTTAGATGTCACCACAAGCCTGTTATATGAAAATATCAGTACGACCGTCGAAGAACAAATTTTCAAGTAATATTTCATTTCTACGTGAACTTATTTTTTGTGTATTGTGTAGGTATCTTAAGTTTTTCATGACATAGAAGTTTAAACAATAAAAGGTACTTTATACAAAAGTTAAAATAATATTTTTAACTTAGGTTACTATATATATGTCATATTATATTAGGAATATATAATCATAATATAAATACAGCCATGAACAATAAAATTAACATAATCAAATTATACACAAATAAAAAAAATTATAACTTAGTCAAATAACCCACCCCTGATTGTACCCGGTGCAAAGGTGCCCATACCACTTTATACATATATCTATGGTTATTTGTATACATATTCGCCAAATTCTATAACGCTCTTTTAATTGTTTTTTTTATTTCTTGAAGTGCTTTGTGGAGGCACTTTCCAATACTTGAGATTTTTTTGTCAATTTTTCCTAGTAAAGTATTTAAATAAGACCAATCCCGCACCCATCCGTTTCGAAAAACATTTATTTTTTAATTTTCATCATTAGTCGATCCACCCTAATAACCAGGTTCAGAACCAGGACAAAGCAGTACATTCTTGCTTTAATATTGAGGTAGGTATTGTATGGCTAGCTGGGAGCAACTCCCAAAGGGACGCGGTCGCTGGAGAAAAGTTACTGCGACGGTGTATCTTTTCCACAGATTTTCTACTATATAAAAAGTCTGTGATCTATTCACGATAATTCCTGATTTGATTGGTTAGCTCACAAGCGTGCGAGGAGAGACCTTCGTACAGGCAGCCAACTTCCTCTTCGAAATATATGTGCAAAAAATGTGACCGCATCTTTAGCTCCAGAACAGGCTTAGCCACGAGCGCAGATGTATATTAGACGCTACATAAATCTTTTTGTGTTTAAGGAAACGGGCCAATGATAAAAATGATGATTAATGTCTAGCCAGGCCGAAATATTAATTCAGTCTACACGAACTTACTTTTTTACAGCTAACACAAAGTGATTGCCGTTCTAGTACTGCAATCAAGACTTGAAAACCAATTTCCAACTACTCTGAATTTGTTTCGGCTAGCATTATCGAAAAACTTCGGCATCGCTTCGACTTGTAAGTTTAGGGTACTTTTATAGAGGTCTTTATCTTACTGATGGCGCATCAGTTCGTAGATATAGATTGATAGAAACTGAAACTGCTGAAGGTTCCGATATTTTAAATAGACATCTAACATAACCGAAACTTACAAACATACCATTGTCACCATCGTTATAATTTATCTGAAATCCAAGGTCTTTGATTTTTTCAGACTCAGGCGAGTTTTTTCTTTTCTTTTATAGCTACACACACACAAACACACTTTTTAGTCTTTGATGACGTCTGAAAGTGAAATTTTTATGAATGGGAAGATTATCTCGGTTGCAGAAGAGTCTTTAGAGTTCCGTACCCACAGGGTGTCCAACGTGTATACAGTATCTAAGCCTACATCGTCTGTCTGTCTGTTCATCCTACCTATTTTGCTTGTATTTTCAAACCGTAATAGGAAGCCGGCTGAAAATTTCACAGAAAATTCGTAACTATGGCGTACACTATGCCATAAACTATTAGTGATCATACAAATATAATTATTTCAACCACATACATTTTACTACATATTCTATTGTAATAATATGTTAGGCAATCTCTTCTATGAACAAAAGGTATGATAATATTTTCTCAAATTAATCTTAATATATAAAAGCAAGCAAATATTTTTCTTAGCAATCATCTCCCAGGCTACACCGCTTATTGTAGAGATGTGGAATTTGGACCCAATATTCCTCAAATCCAGTGTGTGTTGCCAGTGATGACATATAGAACTGAAACGTGGTCTTTAACTGCTGGCCTTTTGGAGAAACTTAGAGTCACGCAACGGGCAATGGAGAGAGCTATGCTCGGAGTTACTTTGCGCGATAGAATCCGGAACGAAGATATTCGCCAAAGAACCAAACTTGCCGACATAGCTCGCAAGGTTTGCAAGTTGAAGTGGCAATGGGCAGGCCACATCGCTCGAAGAACTGACAACCGATGGGGAAGAAAGGTGCTTGAGTGGCGACCGCGAACCGGAAGACGCAGCGTAGGAAGGCCTCCCACTAGGTGGACCGACTACATTGTAAAAGTCACGGGCAACCAGTGGATGCAAATGGCAGGTTGTCGTACAGTGTGGCGGTCTAAGGGTGAGGCCTTCGATCAGCAGTGGACGTCTCCAAGCTGATGATGTTGATAATTCCTCAAATAGTCTAGGTACACAATAAGAACGGAGAAGAATTTCAAAATTCGACCTCTAAGGGGGTGAAATTGACCCCTAAACTTTGTATAGAAATAAAAATAAAATTCGAGCTACGTCGTTCAGACTCGGTTTGTATATTACACATCAAAAATAAAGAAAGGTATGTCAAAGGATTTTTCGAAATTCATCCCCCAAGGATGCTTTATTGGGACAGAAGATGGACGGTGAACTGGTGCTTTGGAGTATTTACAGAATGGTGGCCGCGGACAGAAAGCAATTACCGTGTAGTCCATCACCCGGCTGGTCGGACGACATCACTTTGAAACGGCATTTTTTGAACGGGTGAGACTGGCACTGGAGCGGAAAAGATAGCGCATTGAAGAAGAAAACTATACTTACTCAGCAGTAGGTTGAAAATGGTTGATGAAGTTAACGATCAAAATTTAATCGAGTCCCCATACGTGAAAGACACTTTTTAAAGGTTTTTTTTCTTATATCGAAAAAAACGATAATAGGTACATTGAATAATCAAACTTGGTGTTTTATTATAGCATACCATACGGCTAATCAGCCTTTTCATTAATCCACTGCTGGAGTATACCCTGGAGTATGGAGTTAGGTATACCCTCGAAGATACTACACCCTTCCAGGGCGATTGGGCGATACGCGATTGAATTTCTTTTCCGGACGTATGCAGGATGTCACGATGTTTTCATTCGCCAAAAAGTAATTGGTATGAAAATTCGTGCATCATCTCAACTAAACAAACTCATCGATACGCTCATTGGTCGAGCCCAGGATTTGAACCCGCGATTGACTTCACCATCGTCTCCTATTTAGGCTACCACGGCTTAAGCGGTAGCCTATAATAATCTTAAAGCCACGGTGTGATCATAGACCAAATTCCTGCAAAATACTTAGCCCACGCGGGCGAAGCCGCGGGCAACAGCTAGTTTTGGATAAGATTTAGTACCTATACAAAATTATTTCATTGAACAACGTAACATAATTTGAAATCATAAAGCATCACGGATGAATTTCTCAGCGGCAAAATGTTTTTATGCGAGTATTTATTTGCCCCAATATCATCCAGAATATTATTTACTCGAGATCACATTACAAGTTGGTGACGGACGAAGTAACTCTGACAGCCTCTTTCTTGACCTACTAACTCGAAGAGAATAGTCCCTGTCACTTACTTAAGGTGTAATTACTTTCCTAACTTGAGTTACTTTCGAATCGTAACTTGTTGAGGTCAAAATTACTAAAATCCAAATTTAAAAAAAAACTTATTTCTAAATTTCTTTTATTTTTCGAGTTAATCCTCAAACACCATAAACAATCTAGTGCTGACCTGTTTTTGTGATAGACGAGTTGACGTCTTGATTTTGAGCCTTGGCTTTGGAAAAATCAATCAAATCACACTAATATTATAAATTCGAATCTCTATGGTATTAGTATAAAATATATATTATGAATCCTCGTGGTGCACTTGATCGAACCTTGCGGCTGGAGCCTTCATGCTAAAAAGTCTCAACGGAATTGGATGAAACTCGGAATGGGGATAGTTTTTTTCTGGAATTACATAGCTACTAGCTATCATCATCATCATCACCGTTTTCCATTAAACTGCAGGGCGCAGCTAGTGTAAGAATGAAATTGATTCAAAACATTTGGATAATTTATTATAATAATTATTAATCTATTTAGATCATAAAAATGTTTATAAATGTGAAAGTATATGAGCGAGTTTGTATTTGTGTCATTTGTGTGTGTGTGTGAGAACCTATTTGTTACCGTTCCACTCTGAAATGACTCAATGGAAATTAAGTATTAGTATTCGTTTTATTATTAGTATTAGTGGTAATCAGATTTGGGATAACTAATGCTCTGCTCTGTGTTAGGACACAGACTACTTTTTTATTCCGGATAAATATACAATTCCCGTAGAGTAGCGTGTAACCGGAAAGTGTTGCAAACATCCTTCATGAGTAGCCAATATTGATTTCTGTTCATCATTGACTGTAAACAGCTGTTAGTAATCTTAGTACAATCTATACAACGTAAGTGGAATAACATTTTTTAATACTCTTACTAACTGAAAAACTACTCTGAGAATATGAAATGAAATAGAAAGCCTGAAAATGATTAGCTATTAACGTTGCTGACCATACACGCACAAAACTTCGATATAAATTCTCTCCGACCCAACATCACGAACTGCGGTCCTCTTAAGGACCTCTTGAGGCTCTCAGGACCAGGGCTGGTCAATTGACTTTGAAACTAGATAGCTCTCCCGAACTCCAATAGGGCTGGTAAATGCTCTGATGTTTTAAGGGATTTCTTGCACGATTTGTCTTCAAAGAAAAAATGTTGAGATATGATTTGAACTGTTGGAAAGGTTTTGCAGCTGCTTCTTTTTTCTTGGTTGACTTTATTTTAATACAGGAATATTTTATATGCTTTAATAATGTTGTCCAGCCGTTTCTTATCTACTGTGTACGAGTATAAAGATTTCAGTTCTCCAAGGCTGAAAAGTTCCTCTATATCATTTATTCAAGTTTCTTGCAGATTCAGGTACCCGTAAATCCGGCTTCGGACTTCGGAATTTGGATTCGGGTTTCGGAATCATTTTTTTTCTAAATACTTGCCCTACCTTATTACTTGTTACGGCCAGAAGAAATTCCCAATAGCCCAACTTCTCAAGCCATCATCACGGTAGTGGCCGAACCAAGTTCCCAAGCTAATCAGCGTCGCGAAACCTATCAGAGTTGGTATCAGAGTTAGGACGACACGTTGTAATCAAAGTTCGCCAACTGTCGTCTCTGACACCCTTCAATCTGAGAATTAATGGGTTTTCATATTCATCAGATGCAGACCCGTGTCTTGAGACTTGACTTGGTCAGTGGGGTAAGAGCAGTAAGTCATAAATCACATTTAAATTTTTACTATTGGTATCAAAGCTTATTTTGGAGTAGTTAGAATTCTAACATTTTTGGGGTTACTACTAATTCTTGGCTGCGATACGGAACGCCAGAAATCGGGAAATCCCAATTCACGCGATCCCTAGAGAACGCTTTACCTAATAACTCTAGCCCTAAATTACGTGAAGCCTAATCATTGCATTTCTAAAACACGTTATACCTAATATCAGTGAGTTGAAACTCTATCTATCGCTGCGCTTAATACATTCAGCCTAATATCTACTAGTTATTATATATCTTATATAAATCTAGCATGTAATATTATTTCTTATTTCTGCTGTATAAAGAGAGTAAAACTAATGTAGTATTAAAATACGCAAGCTCTTGTGGTTTTTCCCCAGAAGTCAGTTACTATCCAAATTAAATCAATATTAGTTACTTTAGTGAGTGAATGCCGATGTTAAAGAATTAAATAACAAACATTGCAGTGTATAAACGTAATGTTCAAGATTACAAAAAAACACTGAATTAAGAAAATATATAAACATGAAAGTAAAAGAGTTAAAAATAGTCAAAAAAGATCTACAAGCAATTAAGATATTCTGATACCCAGGCATTTCGAATAATCCAACATTAATATTTTCTTTAAATGCATTTTCAATATACTTAGTCCTTTTGATACGTCGCAACCCCTCTTTTAACTTCTAAAAGTCAATATAAAGACGTAAAGTGGCACTTCATTGTATTAATGCTTTTCAAAGTCCACCGATTCAGAAACTATCACATCAACAGAATTGAAGTCAAATACTTTCAGCTCGAAAAAACCACGATTAGACCCAAAGTACTTTAGTCTGAAAGGGTCCAACTAAATCACTTTTAGAAGGGTGTAATGGTATGGAATAGTTTACCTCGAGTCATTAGCTAAAACGTAGTGAAAAAGCGTTGTGTGTGTAACACCATCGGTAAACGTAATGCACTATGAAATGGAAAGATATTAAACACGACTGAACTAGCTGACCTTACAGCGTAAAGTCTATTTTGAATGATGTAAATAAGAGAAAGGGCTTAGGTACCTGGCTTTTGTACTGACTGCTTCGTGATACAGTTTAAATTTATCTACCATTTGATGGTAGAATGGTGAACAGGTTTTGCAAGCGCCTTGACAGACCTAATTAGCAAAACGATTAGCGAGATTGCAATAATAATTTTCACAGGAACCGCACACCACAGCACATACTTTCATAGCAACGATCTTATATGTTTACACATAAGATCGTTGCTTCATAGAAATAATCTTATCGGTATAGACTTTCTATGTCTTTCTATGTGGAACTGCGTATGTCCTGAGCAGGGCTTGTTAATGTTACCAACTAACGTTACCTAACGTTAATTCCGATGTGATACCTTACTAACGTTAAAATATTTAACGTTAATGGGTAACTTAACAGTATTTTTAACGTTAAACGCCTGGAGAAAATGTGGAACTTCCCCAGACGAACTCTGCAAAGCGTGCCACTTACCTATTTCTAATGCATCTGCACTGCACGTATAACATTCAGAACAAGATAAAACTGTTTAATGCCGAGTAATGGACACTTTAAAACACTCTTTATTTCAGAATACTTTTATGGTACATAAAATACTAATATTTATAAAAAACAAATAATTATTATTATAAGGAGCCTGCCCTCCTGCCCTCAGCCTGCCCTCCGAAACATGAATAAAATTCTGTTGCAATCATCTTGTTTATCTGAGATACCCGCAAAATATTTATAATCCAAATAAATTTCTCTCCCATCTCATTAATTAGCAGCAAACAAAAATTCAAGGTCCAACTCTAATTCTCCCGTTTCAATTTTAATTTCAGCATAATTACTCGACCGTTATTTATTTACAGGTTTTTCTTTTTCACGCTTACCGTGGGGTCACAGTTTTAATCTCCAAGGAAATTATTTTTAATTGCAGCAGGGTAGAGTTCAAAGGTGAAGGGTGAGGGCGTAGTGCTACGGTTACTGTTGCTAGGCTCTTCTGGAATGAGGTTAGGATGCGGGTAAGGCGCGCTCAAACGGGCAATCTTTCATTCAATATTCTGAGAAACCACGAACCTATTGCTTTTCACGGGTACCCTACGCATCTCTATGCATAGTTTTGAATCGTAGCCAAAAGGGCGAAATCACACCAATATTAAAAATGCGAAAGCTTGACGGTGTGTGTTATGTTTGTTAACCCTTCGCGCTGAAAGGATTTGTATAATATTTGGTATAGAGGAAGCTTATACCCTTACCAGAGAAATTATTGGGTATGAAAAAATTTAACATCTAATATCTCAGGGTGACGAGCGCAGTGCAGTGCAGCGCAGGATTGTGTTCGCAAGTTCACAATTCTGGCACTGCCACTGTTAGTGACAGGCGTGACGCTTACCACCAGGCCAACGTCTTGCTCGTCTCGACACTTGATAGTAAACAAATAATATATGGGTAAGTTTTTTTTCAGGAATCGCGGGTGAAACTGCGGGGTGCAGCTATATCCACAAAGGCCCAAGGCTCTCAGCTCTACGCAACTCAATCCGGCGCATGCTTTACATGCGCCATACTCGTACGTGGCGTAGTTTCACAGCGTAAGCGAGTGTCGAAGATAAGAGAGAGCGGGATAGAGTCGCAATGTCTGTGCGCCGCATGTATAGTACACCGGAATGGTAGCAAACGCAGAAAAACAAATGAATCCACGCAGATATAACCACAGAATAAATAATAGTACTACGTACAGAAAGTTAACTCCGCAAAGGAATTGAAATAAATAAGAACTCTATCTACTTGGCAATAAAGTAGCAATTCAACTCGCACAGCGCTGGATACCGCTCGCTATATTCACCTAGATATACCGCTCTCTTTCTATCACGTACGCTTAGTTATGTGCGACGAGGCTAGCGCGCGGGTGGTGACTGACCTCTACCTTGCATTGTCCACCCGGACGGAGCGCCGGCCGAACATACTTAAACTGCGGAGTGACACCCCCCTGATATAACTAAGGTGTGTAGCCTCTACAAATTCCAATGCAGCAACGGTTAGTTATTGGTTACGTCGACTGTTGACATAACTTTGTAAAGAGGTAATGCTAGATCAAACGAATTTATTTGTATGGGACCTAATTTGCTAAACGCTTTAAAACTTATATCGTCAACTTTGCATGAACTGTCAAAAACCGATGAACATAATGTACAGAGTATATAGTGCAATATTGTTTTATTTGTTTGCATAGTTTGAATTTGTTAAATAGAACAAAGTAAAAAGCAAAAAAAAAAGAGAGACTCCATTCATGCATGACAATGCAGCTGCAGAATATACTGTCTAGTATATTTGTTACCCGTTTCCGTAAAACAATTGCCCGTTTGGAGACCCCTGAGGCTGTTCGTTCCTGGGTTTTGGCAAACGAGCGCAAATTCGCCCGCAACAGGGTAGATGACTGATGTTTAAATCGTTGAAACCAATAGCTTTGATGAAGAATTTAAGTACTTATAGTATGTTTATTGAAAAAATAATTTGAATCGGTTAATAATGTTCTGATTTATGAGCGTTTAAAGTTTTGGTTAGAGACAACTCTGTCCCTTTCCCACAAAACAAAAAATGACGTCACGCTTTACTTGTCAGAATAGAATTTATATGGCGTACAGAGAAGTGACGTCACGATTTGCTGTTTCGCCTCTCTGTCTAGCATGATAATAAAATGCTTATAAGTTGCTTATTTTTGATCAGATTTTTATTTTCTTTTCATTAATCAGCTATAATTATGGGCCACATTTTAATGGGACAATAAAAAAAAACGAGTCATCTAGCCTATTTCCAATTTGCCTTGATACTATTATTGCTATGGGGTTCGTATTTATTGATATGAAAGCGTCAAACGTCTAAAGCATCTTGGTAGCACCATTTATTCGAGAAGACTTTAAAACATGACAATAATATGCGCTCGTCTGGTTTTACGCTAAATCATACATTTCTTATTAAAAGTTGCCTGTATTTTTAGTCAAGATAAGTTTCGAATTTGTCTTTGAATATATCGCATATCTGCCAAGACTGCCTCATAGCAGTTGGTAGCATGTCTGCCTACAGATTTCTGTGAGTTCACAATTCTAGCACTGCTTCTGTTAGTGGCAGGCGTGACGCTTACCACCAGGCGAACGTCTTGCTCGTCTCGACACTTGAAAGTATAAACGAAAAAATAATTGTATTAAAATGTACAACAGCAAAAAAGTTTTTATTTACGTATTTATTATCAGTTATCTGGCTGGTGGACAACCGGTGGATGCAAATAGCAGGGCAGGTTGTCGTATAGTGTGACATAGGCTAAAGGGGAGGCCTGTAGTGGTAGGACTCTATTGCAGAGTCCGCCTGGGGAAGTACCATACCTTTGCCATTTCTTCAATCGCCAAGCAGTAGTGTACAAGCATTACTGTGTTTCTGTTTGAAGGGCAATGTTACTAGAGAAATTACTGGGCATAAAGAGATTGATCAGAGTGACGAGCGCAGTGTAGTGCCGCGCAGGATATTGTTTGCAAGTTCACAATTCTGCAACTGCTACTTTTATGAGCAGACGTGTTGCTTATCAAAAAACTTGAAAAAACTTGAAAACAAACTAACTAGGTGACCTTCTACAAAGGAGACCTAGACTATAAAGTAAAAGGTAACGTGACGGATGTTTTAAGAGACTACAATTACTTGACTGTTTATTACAAAAGGTTCCCTTATATTACAAACAAAGATAACGCCAAGAGTAAGTAATATGAATAACGACTTATTCCCAAGTTAAAATGAAATATACTTCATGTAATTCGCAAGTATATTTCAGACTTACTCCCAAAGTAGGCAACAGCTGTGTGCAGCGTCGCCTCATTTTCGCTAACAAAGTGGATATTATGAATCTGTTTCCGCATTTTTTCTAGTTAACAAACTATGATATGAACTAGATGTAAGCTGTGAATTGATCCGCAGTTTCAGTTTTTTTTTAGCTTTTATTTAGTTTTTCTGGAAATATGTTTCATCTTAACAATCTAAAAAGAATATAGCATTTTTATAGTGCTAATTTACAAAACCCAGATTTTTTAATCGTACAGCGAAAATGTAGAATTTTCTGCCAGAGCGTGTTTCCCGTAAAATATAATAATGGATATATTCAAATCCAGAGTAAACAGGTTTTTTCTGCCTAAGTGATCTCCATCCTAGACTGCATCGTAACTTAACATCAGGCCGGATGTGGTCAAATGGAAGCCTGTATTGAGTTCATTCTACCTTTTCCGTCAAAATAAATCTAATTGAGGAAACCGGCTTAGTATGCCTGGATAACAAAATTAATTGTCATTTGTGAATTTGGGTTGATGGCACCGTGCTTGGATGGTGGATATACTATAGCCCAATCACTTGGAGGGCAGGCTTATGACCAGTGGAATATTAAACACATATTCAGTGCAGCACTCCTTTAAAATTCATCTACTTAGTGAGCTGTTGTCACGTAAACCCTCACATCACATGAATATGGAGTGAAGTAATTCTGTGCGCACTCTTCAAAAATAAAAGACACTTTTTATTAAATAATTAAACTATCTTTACTGAAAATGTACACTAATGGCTTCTTATTACAATTAACATAGCAGCGGGGCACGCGACAATTTCACTTATTACTTTCGATCGCTTTGGTCCGATAATCACGAGAATAAGCATTCCTGTCTATCTTTCACCATTACATAAAAGAAAAACTCTACGCTTTGTATATGTGATTATGTCATTCAATCACCTTCGAAGACATATTATTCTCATTAACACTGTAAGCCGTACTCCGTATATTTAACCTTATAGTGTAGCTAAGGTTAAATATAATTCTTTTTAGGCTAGTTCAACGAGTAAGTAGTCACATACGTCACAACGAACTACGACATTCACGTAACACTTGATTGGATCCATTCGAAAACTGGTACGTCAGGTCCAATTTATGGCTCAATTACTTTAATTAATAGACCTTTTCAAGTAGATTTCTAAAAGTTTTTGTGATTCAGTTTAGCCCATCTGAACCCTCAGCCCTTTTGGTTTAATTTATGGTATTTCAGTATTCGTAGTCACACTGATTTTTATCCCAATACCGTTTTGCTTTATCCTAACGTTTCTTTACACTAAACTCACCAAAAGACTAGAACTCATAAATATTGCAACTCGTATTCAAATTTAACATTAAGGTACAGATACTGGCAAAAACATTTGCGGATCGCCTAATTTGGGTTCAAATCGAATGTTCACTTTTGTATCGCCATCGCCTACTTCTAGAAAACTGTTCCAGTCTAACATCCAATAGAAACCATTCTTCCTCGGTGGAGGTAGTTCAGATTCACTGGGTTCATCCGGTAGAGGCCCACCAAATGAGTCTTCCAAATCAGCTATAGAAGCACCTGCATCTGTGTCTGCTGAAACAGAGTCTACTGGAGCTTCTGTAGATACACTTTTAGGTTCTTCTGTTACTACATTCTTAGGTTCTTCTGTTACTGTAGTCGTTTCTGAATTTAAAGACGTAGTTTCAATACCACTAGAATTTGTTTGCCTCTTACTTTGCTCATTACCAGTATTGGTGTTGGAATCTTCTGCAGGATTGATTCCATTCTTTAGTGGCAACGGGATCACTTTTATAGATTCATTATCAATAGGGGCATAGTTTGGTGCTATTGGATCAGTGGATTTAGTCTTCCGAGCTTTGGGCATATCAAACGGATATATTTGCTCTTTTGTTTCAGATGATGACGTATCTAACTCAAAAGGTAACTCTGGACGGAGAGGCTCATATAAAAAGTTGCTTGGAGATAACGCTGTTCCTTTGTTGTTACCTACTATTTTGTCGTCATTTGGTGAAATTAAGTCATAGGTAAGTAAAATATTTTCTGGTAATTGAACTGTGCCATCTATGACTTGAGCTGGAGGCATAGGCTTAAAACCTTCAAGTGGGAGTAGAAAATGATCTTGACCTGGTTTTCCTGTCAAACCATGGGCATTTAAGAAAGCTTGAAGTTCGGCTGGTAACTCTAGTTTGTTTTTTTCGGCTAGTTTTGCATTTTGAGCCAGAGTTTCTTGCAAATTGTTAGCGTTTAAAGTTTTGACTGGTTTGGGAGTAACATCTGGCAAAGTAATCCTTTCTACTCTCGGTGGACGCGTGTACAGCTCTTGTAAAGACGATCCATCTCTAGGAGTATACGGTAGTACAACCATAACCGATGGTCCGGGTTTCTTTGTGGTGCTTTCTAGTTTTGGTAGAGATGAAGCTAGTATATTTTCATTGCTTTTTGAAATTATGTTCTCTTCGATGTTTGGCTGCTGTGTAATTGGAACAATTTCGTTGTCTATAGAACTAGATGTACTTGATATTGATGCAACTTTTTCGTCTGTCTTGTCTTCTTTAGATGCTGAAGTACTTTTTGCGTCTTCAGCTCGTATATCTTTAAGGAGTTCTAAAATTTCATTTCTTGTAAGTCTGGGTAAGAGTGAGTTGCCTTGGAGTATGCTCTGGACTTGTTTGACTGTTTTCTCCACATCTACGGCTGCACCGGCAGCCAAAGCCACGAGAATTGCTGCAAAGCAGCAATGGAGAAGATTCATCTTCTGTAACAAACAAAATATAATTGTAGTGACCGTCATATTGACGTATTTGTGTTTTGGCTGTATTAGTGTATAAAATAATTGATTTTAGACCGTAGTTTATAGTAACAACTGTATTTTATAACACGTTTCCTGTTTAATTGGTTATAACGGTGCCCCATATAACGTTCCCCAATTTTAGATACGAGTATCTGACTGCTTAATGAAGCAATATTATTTCTTTCCGAAATACACTCATATTCCCAGTAACAGATTATCCTTAATACACCGGTCTCAGCAAAAGTAGAGTTGGGTAACTCCCGTACCATAATCGTAATTTCCCAACTTCTGCGGGTACCAAGGTACTGGGGGATAATATTAGGAACTTGGTATCTGTTAAAAGTTTTGATTACCGATCAGTTTTTATGGGACCGTCTTACGTGTAATGATCTAAAAGATAAGCAATTTTGGGCTCGATACACAGTTTTATCAGGATGTGTGCCAAGCTGTTTGATAACAAAAAAATATCTTCCTAGCTGAATCTGCGCGCACTTTTTAGCGTCTACACGTATGCTTACTAATACTGTGTTTTTTTTTGTTTATTTAATTATGTAAAATCACTACGGAGAATCACTTCGAGAGATTAATTGCACGCTTCTTGCGTGCAATATTAATTATACATAATCTAATTCCTAAACTTTAGATGCGATATCTAATAGTCGAATCGCATAAATTCGAGATAGAAGATGGCTGGCTGCAAGTTAGATAAGCGCAAAAAAGGTGCATTAGAGCTATGTGTGGTTTGCGGCGTAAGCAATCGTGTAAGGAACCCTTTTTGAAGCTGACAATATTAACCCTTCCATGGATATACATCAGTGAAGGCGCACTATTTATAAGAAAGAATCAAAGGCTGTTCCCAAAGTTTAATCCTGGTAGTAGTATTCTGTTCGGGAAAATGATATACGATTCCCTAATGATATACCAAAACAACTCTTATGTCTGCACGCAGTCTGTATGCAGTATTTAGCCCAACGTATCTCGCTTGCGATCCAGCGGGGAAATGCCGCCAGATTGATGGGCAGTTTTGGCAGCAGGGTCGTTCGTGGTGCGCTTTTCGTTTAGTTTTTAAGTATTTGACGTGTGCATCTGTACTGTAATTTATTTTTATTTTTATTTGATAATAATATTATGACGACTCTTAAGTTAAAAAGTGTGTTTTGTATGGCATCTGAAATGTATAATAAAATACCACAGGAAATTCTGAGTGACTGGAACTACATAACCAGCTTCAAAAATAGACTCAATGAGCTCATTGAGTCTATTTTTGAAGCTGGTAAAATTCTGGCCTCATTTCCAAAGCATACTATTCCCTTGATGACTTTTTAAATAATAAAAATCTATAATCATTATGGTATTATCTTTGAATGCTTTACTGATATTTACATATACATTTATTATTATTATTTCTATTCTCTATTGTAATTTGTAATTCGTTTTGACCTAGTAAGCCATTTCTTAATTTTTAATCATATCACGTAGTTTACCAAACTCCTTAAATAAATTAGTGAAGTAAAAACCTGCTTGTACGCCGATAAGGCGGGACCTGGAGAACTATAATTTTTGTTATACCTACTAACCTTGTAACCCAGGCCCACGGGCTTACTAATTAAATTGAATTGAATAGATGGGTTGGTAAACGCGGTGTTTTTTTTGGTGCAATTCTTATAAGTGGTATTTTATACCAGTGTATTATGTTTTAGATATATACACATCACACCAACAGCCGGAAGACGTCCACTGCTGGGCGAAAGCCTCTCCCTTAATAGGGAGGGGTTGCAATAATCCCCGCGCTTGGCAGGCGGCTTGGGGATCGCAGAATGGTCACCACCGTTAACTAAGAGGACGCTGCTGCCCGTCCTCCGGTGGGTCTGGATGCAGTTTTAGGACATACCCAGGTCCAGGCCCAGGTATTTGTCACTATTCATATAATATTAATTAATATATAGCGACTCAAAATATTCGCATTGTTTTACAGACTTTATGAGCCTTTTAATCCCCAAAAATAAGAAACCCGATAGTGAGTGAAACCGCAGCGCAGTGCAGTTTTGTAGTAGTAGGACTAGAAACAAGAAAAGTAAAAAAAAAATAAGTGATATAGATAGATAGATTAATTCTTTATTGCTCACACCAAAGAAACAAACATACAAAGGATTAAATAAATTAAATACTAGTACACAAATGGCGGCCTTATCGCTAAAAGCGATCTCTTCCAGACAACCTTAGGATGGAGAAAAATAGGACTCTACTGTAGAGTCCGCCTGGGGAAGTAAAACCTTTGCCAGTTATTCAGACGCCAAGCAGTAGTATGCAAGCATTATTGTGTTTCGGGTTGAAGGGCAATGTTACCAGAGAAATTACTGGGTGTGAATAGATTTAACTAATCTACTATCTCAAGGTGACGAGCGCAGTACAATCCGGCGCAGGATTGTATTCGCAAGTTCACAAACTTGTCACAGCTACTGTTATGGGCAGGCGTGACGCTCACCACCAGCCGAACGTCCCGCTCGTCTCTTCACTCGACAGTATTAAAAAAATAAAAGCAATGCTTGCTATATGGATAAATAGTAATGAATAATTGAATTGTGGACTTTTATTTTGACCTATTAAAGCATCTATCAAGTCATGTCAGTGGCCTTAAGCATCGGCGCTGGTCACTTCAACCGATACGAACTCATTTACTATTTTAACATGAAAACGTTTTGTTTATTTTGCCTCAATTTTATAATGGCGTTTTCAAGAGATGTAGTTTTGTTCAAGATCAGAATCCACCTCATTCCCACATTACGTGACTGCGTCCACAATGCATGACACACGTTGCGTGTCGACACGCGGCACTTTCTATGGATGGTTGAAATTCTGTAGGTCGTCTGTCTCTTGGACGGTGGTCGGTGATGCAACAAGGTCTTTCACACGCATGCACTTCGTAAAATTTGTTTTTTATGAACAAATTTAAAGCTTAATATCATTAACTATCATTTTGGTGAACACAGGTATTTTATTATGTGAAGGATTTTATTATAATAGCCTATGGGTGAAGTAGCGCTCGTGGCGTAGCTTGTCTAGGTGATTCTAAACGATCACCGATGTTAAGCAACGGACGGTCTAGTCAGTCTTCGGATGGGTGGCCGTGAGTGGCATTTATTTCTGAGCGCTACTGTGGATCAGATGACACGTTAAATTGTTGGTCCCGGTTGTTTGTTCTAGTTTCTATAACAACAACCGTCAGCCATGTCAGAGGCCTTCGGGCGGCACATTAACTCTGACACTAGGGCTGGCCACTCAGACTATACGAACTTACTTTTATGGGTGATTATTATAAATTCGATACTATGATTTTGCACGGCGAATGGTGGTCCTTTATGACAGTGCAGAAACTATGAAATAAAATCCTAAATTGCATTCGAATAATTTTTTTGAATTATACAACGTGTAACAAAAAGGTTCAACAATACTGAAGGGTATGTTTATACGTATATTATTCATCATTTTGATCAACTTTTAGTACGGGGCCAATCCCGAAAGCGCGAAAAAAAAACAGTTGTTCCATACATTTTGTCCAAGGTCAAAGAAGTTTTTGTTTGAAACAGCAGATTTTTTTTCGCGATTTCAAGGTTTGCCCCGTAGTAAAAGTTGTTCATAATGATGAGTACATACGTTCAGTATTGCTGACCCTTTTTGTTACACACTGTACATTAATACGTTTTATTATTTAAAAGCATAATCGTATGCGAGTTTCCTCAAGATGTTTTCCCTCACTGAAAAGTTAGCGTTATGAAAATCCGTATAAAAACTCCAACGAGCTTATTAGTACCAGCCTGGGTTTGAACCCACTACCTCCCGATTAGGCTACCACGGCTATTATTAATAATTAATTTTTATTATTAATATTTAATAATTATTAAAACAGATCGCATTATAATTTTAATATTACCGTTTTTTAGTATTTTTGCGTTACCGTCTAAAAATGTTGGCAATCTTTTGGATAATCAGTCCTTTCGTATAGCCGTATGCCTTCGTATAGGTGCCCCATGCCAGGTCCCTCACCGCTGCTCTTGCAGTGATATAGCGGATAGGTTCGGCCACCACGCACTATCTTGTGTAAGAAGTGCGGGCGTATTCCGCGGCACGCCAGGTTGAATGATATCATCCGTCGGGCCTTTGTCAGTGCTGGCATCCCCTCGATTTTAGAACCCGACGGTCTGATGCGGGATGACGGAAAGAGACCCGACGGAATGGCCCTTATCCCATGGAAGATGGGACGGCCTTTGGTTTGGGACGCTACATGTGTCGACACACTAGCGCCGTCCCATCTTCCTACAAATTACCATTTGTCCTAGGAACTGGCGCTGCCGCCTCTAATGCTGAAAACCTCAAACGACACAAATATGGGTATATTCAGACAGATTGTACATGTTTGTGCCGTTTGGGGTAGAGACGTTAGGACCTTGGGGGCCGGCCGCACATGTCTTATACAGGGGACCTGGCGAAACATTTAGTCGAGGTGTCAGGTGACCGGAATGCTGGCGTATATTTTGGTCAAAAATTTAGCATAGCCATCCAAATTGCCAATGCCGCCAGCATTCTGGCCACCTTTCCATCATCTACAGGGTTTTTAGTTTAAATTATAAGTTTTGTATTTTTTATTATGTAGGGTCGTTAGTTAGTTTTAATTTAATTTAAGTACTTTTCTAATTTAACTCTTTTTTGTTATATGTTATAAATAATTATATTTTAATATTTATTTTAGTCTTAGGATTAGAATGTTCCTATTATAATTCGCAAAATTAATCGTTCAGTAGAACATAAGTCATTTTCGTTTCAACCAGAAAACTGCTGATTCTAGACGCGTAACATTTTATGACGTTTACGCGTGATCTGTTACCGACTGTAGTAAACAACTTTGATTGATATTTATTTGTTCGAAGGTAGGACGATTTAATACAGCTATGTTTCCTGTAAGCTCCGTCTGTCGTCGCTTTGGGATAAGTTTATCTAAGCCGAAAAGAAGGCATTGCTTTTCATCGTGGATAACTTTCAGTTTTGTCAACCAAGAATTCGTGAAAAAAATAATCATATAACATATTATATCATATTATTCTATAGAAAAATGTTATTCACCCTTGACAAAATGTTTGAAACAGCTGTTTTTTTACTAGAATTCAAGGTTGGCAAGTTTCGACTTAGTACCCAATAGTCCGCGAAACCCTGTATAGTGCTTGCCAATTATTGGGCACTAATCGCACGCAACAGTTACACACATAATACTCTAATTTCGAATTGTTAACTTGATCTTTCTTATGTTATTAATATTATTTTACCACCACTATTACTACTACCTTATATTACACTATTACACTATATTATACTACACTATTATACACTATACTATATTACACTATTATTTACTTACTACCTTTAAATACCTACTAATACTGGATGTTATGCCATAAGCTTAGAAGATGTGAAATGAGGCGGCGAAAAGTAATGTATGTAACTACTAACTACGCTAATTCATTTTACGTGCTGCTGGGCCAAAATGGTAACTTTAGCACCGCTACGCGGAACGAAAGGAACCACTTCCTTCCCGCAGCGGCACGTAAAATTGTATACACACCACGGGAGTAAGTAAAGAAACCTCAGATCTCATGTTTGTCACACTCGGCTTAGCCTCTGGAGATATTTAACATGAGTACTGAGACAGTCCCGGTTATAAACATAATTATGTGTTCAAATCGCGAAAGTTTAAAAGTTTCATTCTTTACTTTTGCTCCCTAGGTGAGTAATCTACTATTTAAATGCAAATGCAAATAGTATTTGTTTATTAACACTGTGGCCAGGTGACCTCTACACGATCAAATTCGAGCTTGAAAAATGTATATGACTTGCCAACAAATTTCATAGAGATCGGTACAAAGGTTTGCAAGTAATGGTCAACCAAATACGAGTATTTACCGCGCAAGTACATTTGGCGCACTTATTATTTCTGAATTTTATAGTAAACGTAAACATCAGACGTTGTCATATAGCTTGGAAAAAAAGATTTGAAACGAAAACATTATTGTTTTAAGTTTTTATACTGTGGACGATAACGAATTCATGCGGTTTTAGGTGGAAACGCGAAAAAACCATGTCACCGCATTAAACTATTTTCCAATACTTGTATTTTATCAAATGTAAATCTATAAAAATGTGGTGTTTTACCATTGAGCTAATATCTATAGTCACAAACATGCAAATAATGTCCGCGCCAAAACGAGTTTTTTAACGACTTGAACTACGATAAGACAAGCGCCCAAGCATACATTGAACACTATACAAACGACAAAACGTCTAAATTCGAACAATTGTGAACTATATAATGCAAGTATAGGTATGTACAACGGCACTCGGACGTTTTTTGACTGTTTTCATTTAGAGATTGTGACTCTTGATAAGTATTAGCTCAATGTGTTTTACCCCAATGTGTTTTACCCATTAAGTGCTGTTTTACATGCATGAGTGTGGGCAAATGATCTATAATGTGTTGAAACATGTCCTTTCGTTTTGTTTTAAAAACTCCAAAACAGCTTATAGTAAAGTTGTCACGACTTTTTTACTAGAGCATGATTGGACTTCACCGTGACTTTACTATGTATTACTTTGATTGTGACTAGGACTAATTTGACTGGATAAAATCGATGAAGAAATTTGTATTGCGGCTGAAGGACTTTTATCTAAGGCCATGAACAATAATTAAACAAAAAAATTTAATTCATCCAATCACCTGCCTTAGTTTTCAGAATTATTTGCGTTAATGGCGCCTCTATTAATTTCTACCCTTTTGCCAAGCTGTAATTCACTTTATTCTAAAGATTTTTAATTATTAACTGTACAGAAAAACAAAAGGCCGTATAACTCAAGTGAGGTTAACAATTCAAAAACAGAACACTCTGCAACGCCACTTAACCACAACAAGAAAAAGAAAACTGACCCAAAAAATTTAAACTTCACTTTCCGTCCCACAACGAAATTAAAAGGCATCTTCAAACAGCAAAAGAATTTAATTCCGCAGAAGACGGGAAGTTGTTTCTTTATTCCCATTTGTCTGCAGTGCGTCCAATCTTTAAAATGATTTCGCTTCATAAGAAAATGTAATGCTATAGTACCCCTCTGGGTAACTTCTCAATTGGATGAAAGATTACTACATAAGTAGCTCTGCTAGTCAACTGGGGAAACGCAATGAATAAAGCCATGGTAATAAAGCAAAATAAAGCGCTTGTAAGGCTTTGTATTACTTGTTATGGGTAATTACAGGGGTCAGAGTTCTGTAATGTCCAATCTGTAGGTAAAATAGAACCTTAGCGAAACCGTACCTATGTGAAAGCAGATTTTGTAGTGGTATGACTCTACTCAACTACAGAGTCCGCCTGGGGAAGTACCACACCTTTGCCAGTTATCCAACCGCCAAGCAGTAGTGTGCAAGCATTACTGTGTTTCGGTTTGAAGGGCAATGTTACCAGATAAATTACTGGGTATAAAGAGATTTAACATCTAATATCTCAGGGTGACGAGCGCATTGCAGGGCGGCGCAGAATTGTGTTCGCAAGTTCACAATTCTAGCACTGCTACTACTGTTAGTGGCAGGCGTGACGCTTACCACCAGGCGAACGTCTTGCTCGTCTCGTCACTTGAACGTATATAAAAAAAAATATGTATAAAGACTCTTTCTTTCAAAACTATATATAGGTCTAGACGTAATAGATTGAAAGAAAACCTACTTAATAATAAATCCGTATCCACAATGAATATTAAAAAAAAACCATTAGTTTTTCACCACCAATGCAAACAGAGGAGTGTTAATCCATACTGCGAGTTGACATTATAAAGGATGAGAAAAGACTGCATTCATGAAACAACTAATACTAAGCAGGGCTAAATACGAAACATAGAATGGAATTAGTCACTGAAGAGAGAAGTAAATAGAACGGAAATGTGATGGGCTGCGCTAGCCGCCATTAGGTGCAAATGCGCTTAATGACAATTCTGCCAATATACATGTTTTTAGACAGAGAATACTCAAAAAGACAATTTAAATAGACGCGTAGGAAACCAAACCACATTGCATTGCAATTAGATCAATTTTAATCTGTTGCAAAATAGCATTTCGAGTGACTTCAAATGCGCGACCAATTATTGGTATTTTTTTGTCGTAGTTTCCATACAAATAAGTGTAAAACTGGCGACAGCGATTTTCTATACAGTTGCTTTAGAACATTGTTTTGACAGCCGTTCTAACCTAAAAAGTAGGGCTTTCGCTTTTCTGTGGAATTAGTGAATTCCCACAAGTTTAGAATAGCGGGAATTATCGGTCAAGCTAGTCAAGTGACTGAGGACTTCATTTGCATTGCATTTCTTTGCAGCTGTCCCTCCATGCACCCCCCTGGCGACGCCTATGACGTAAGGTAAAAGCCAAATATAAAGAATTTATAAAAGAACTAAGTAAATCAATCTTCTTAGAGCTTTGCACACATAAATTCTGTTCTCTGTTTCACATAAAGGTGTTTGTTATCACTCAGATCACCTAGGCTAGGCAAACACTATTATTCTGCGAGATTGTGCGGAATTGTATTTGCCTTCAAAATATATAGACGAACAAATAGAATGGCTAGCTCGTAAAATATTACTGACAGTATCGGAATACCAATAGAAATACGAGTAATGGCGAATATCAACCAGTGTTTCAAAAATGAAACAAATGCTTTTATTTTTATTATAGAGCTGCATTATTTTCAACCGTCTTCAAAAAAGGAGGTTCTCAATTCGCATGTTTTTTTTTGTATGAATGTTTGGTACGCGATTACTCCGCCAATTATGAACTGATTTTGATGATTCTTCTTTTGTTTGGTAGGTAATATTTCAGAAGTGGTGCCACATCATTTTATCGAAATCGGTTCAGTAGTTTGATTTTTAAATCAAAATTACTAGAAAATAATACTATACTAGAAGATGTCATCCAGGTATTCGAAGTTGAAATCGGTTGTATTTTAATTTAAAAAAGCGTATTATTAGATACGTAAAGTAAAAATATGTATCAGTATTTAAAAAGTAAATAATTGAATTTAAAATAAAATACCTACTTCAAATCATATAATGCATCTAATAATCTAATATGAATTGCAAAGATGATTTGTAAGATGTAAGAATGCCAATTCCGAATTAAAAAAACAAATATTGATGCTAAGTTACAGACTAATGCGTATTTTTTTTATGAGACCACCGTTTAAGCTGCTTATCGACGAAATAATAAAAAAAAAAAAAAACATACAGTCGAATTGAGGACCTCCTTTTTGAAGTCGGTTGAAAAATAGGTACGCACAAATTGTATCTATGCGTTTTAGCTAAATATTTATATATACTGTGATATGTAGATGGATATATATAGCAGAAGACACAGCCACATATAGGGAACATTTATGATTCAAATTTTTCTACGTAACTTAGAAAACGAGGATACTTATATAGGACAATGTCGACAAAGCATTTCATAAGTTTATATTTTGGCATTTTATCTCTCGGTTAAACGTTCCATGCAATCTCCCATAGCTCAAAGAGCTCATTGTATAACGTTCTACATTTCCAAACACAGGACCAATAAAACAAAATCTTTAAAAGATACTCCCAAGTAAATCCAACGTCACTCGAGACAAATCGAAACAAGTAACCCGGAGCTTCTTTCCCGTTTCCCAGGATAAATGCCGTACGTTCGTGTGCTCACATCACCTGGCCAAACATGTTTGTTTATCTTGCCGGGATGGTAGAATTGTGTTTACCGTACAAATGAAAAGGGCGCTGCTCATAAAAATGAGAGTGACAGATTTGGGAAGGTGACTCACGTTCATAAATTGCAGACTACGCAAGTTGGTTTCAGGCAGGTTGGTTTTTCATTCAACGGATTGACAAGACGAGCTTTGCGTTCTCCTGGTGGTAAGCAACACACCTGCCCATAGCAGTAGCCGTGGCAGAATCGTGAGCTAGCAAAATAAATCCTGCGCCGCACTTCACTGCACTCGTCACCCTGAGATATACAAGTCAAATCACTTCATGTTCAGTAATTTATCTGGCAACATTGCGCTTCAAGCCAAAACACAGTAATGTTTGCACACTACTGCTTGGCGGTTAAATAAATGGCTAGTTAAATAGAGTCCCACTACAATAAAAAGCCAATGGAAGTAAATTTTTTAAAGCTCTTCTTCAGCTGACGGTAGGTGACTAGGTGATGATTGACACATCACCTAAGACGAAAAATATGTGCAGTGCATGATTTACCATTATCACCTTTAGTAGTCCACTGCTGGATCTAGGCCTACCCTTGAAGGGCGATAAGACCATAGCTAACATCGCCCAGTTGCGGGTCACATACGACATTGAATTTATTGTCCGGATGGGTTCACCAAAAAGCCATAGTGTAAAAATCCGTAGGTACATAAATTCCAAGGAACACATTGGTACGCGCACATAATTAAATACGCTTTTTCCCCACTGCTCAACTAAATTGCTCAATTGCATCGACTGGAGCAGATACCCCAACGGCTCAACTGTTGAGTTGAGCAGTGGGTGAAACCCTGTTTTACCCACTGCTCAACTAGATTGCTCAGCTAGTTATAATAAAAATAAATAAATAAATATTGGGGGACATTTTACACACAGCGCCATCTAGCCCCATACTAAGCAAAGCCTGTATTATGGAAAACAGATAGCTGATAGAATACTTATACTTAATACTTTTTCGTAAATACATACTTATAATACATAACATACTACACCCAGACACAGAACAAACATCTATGTTGAATGATGTAAGTTGAGCAGTAGGACATAGTTTGTATTACTGAACATTTGCTCTATAGATCGCCAAGCAGTAAGAAAGAAAGAAAGAAATACTTTATTTTTATCTCACAAGATACTACAACTACATAGAACAAATCCAAACAGTACAGTAACAAAAGATTAGAACGAAAAACAAATTATGTTAAAGTTGTCGCTGCAGTGTCCATACAAAAAAAGGTAAGCGCTCAGCATGATGCTGCTAATTTCTTAGCAACGCTGGTAGTGTGCAAACATTTCTGTGTTCCGGTTTGAAGGACAATGTTACCAGATAAATTACTGGGTATGCAGAGATTAACGGCATTACCTAAAATAATCTCGATTCTCTTAGTCACTGCTTAAAATTCTCTGTCCTTTTCTAGCACGTGCAACTTCACGTCAGAGAGAAGATGGCAGAGCATCTTAAGCAGTGACTATCGGTTGAAAAGTTTTTTAAGTAAGGCCGTTAACATCTAATATCTCAGGGTGACGAGCGCAGTGCAGTGCGGCGCAGGATTGTGTTCGCAAGTTCACAATTCTGGCACTGCTACTGTTAGTGGCAGGTATGACGCTTACCACCAGGCGAACGTTTTGCTTGTATCGGCACTTGATTGTATAAAAAAATAATAGAGCTCACGATTTGGTGTCTCCCACTAGACTACCACGGCGCATGATTTATGGATTAAATTTTCAGAAACGTTGTCTACATTTTATTAAGTCTGTGTGTCCAACACAAATAGTAACAGGCTCTTTTCCGGGTAAAATATTGTAAAAGTAGATGTTAAGCTATGCGTAAACGTGATGCGGTTTAACAGACCACTGAAGTGTAGGTAACGCAATGTTTTTCTGCTATTCGGGTGGCTAAGACCGGGCAAATTCGTTCACATTTCTTTTTAAGTAGTACAACTTTTCTATAGTTGACAAGCTTAGGGGATTTAATCACAGGAATAACTAAAGTCAATAGCTAGATAGTACCGAAACTGCGCGCGAACTTGTGCACAAATAGATTGCTCTTACGTGAAACAACAGGCGAGTTGGTGGTCAACCGCCAACTTATAAGCGATAAAAATATATGGGATCCGGTTCGTTAGCCGTTCTTTTTCAGATAAAGTGTAATAGTCTGGGATTTGTGCACAATGCCACGCGCAGTTTTAGTACTAACTAGTTTTAGACTATACTTAGCTACGCTAGAGGTCACTTCATATCAAAATAGTGAAGAATAGATAGATCTATACCGATAAGTTTGTATATAAAACCATCAACAGCGCCAGGACTACAAGTTCTATTATTGTTTACGGGATATTTACCGTGATTATATGAGCTGCCGATAGTTGATAGTTAAACGTACCGACCGTGATAGTTGGAATAGTGTTTTACAGCACAGCTGTGAAAAAAGCAGCCTCTTTCATACTCTATTGGTGTAAAAGTTAGTAGTTTGAAGTTACTATATTTTACCAGCAGGCAAGCCTTGGCAAGAGCATTGCTTTATCAGTCATTTAAGTTTATCTAGATATTTTTTGTTATTAGTTAGTTGAAATGTTATAACTGTGTGTATTTGCTCTTAACTATAATTTATTTTGTGCGCTTACATCCCCATCTCTTTAACCGCGGGAATGACTGATAGAAAATGCTTTAGCACTAAGTCCTCCTTTTGTACAATAAATAATTATAATAATAATTGCTTTGCTATTATTTGCAAAGAAATCCTAAACAGCAACGTACCCTGTTCCCTCTACGCACAGAATCCGACGCTTGATCCTGGATTTCCATAAAGAACAATAAAATAGAAAACAATTTACGCGTGATTCACGGCCAACGGCAATGATTGTCGAATTATTTCGGCTGGCGGCACGCCGGGTGTCAGCTTAGAGTTGTCATCCCGACATTTCTTTATATAATTTCAGGAATTATGGCAAGTTGAATGTTTTTGTATGAATAATGGTTTTTTTAAATACTATCTAGTAACAAGACGAGCAAGACGTTCGCCTGGTACTAAGCGTCACGCCTACCACTAACAGTAGCAGTGCAGAATTGTGAACTTGCGAACACAATCCTGCGCCGCACTGCACTGCGCTCGTCACCCAGAGATATTAGATGTTAAATCTCTTCATACCCAGTAATCCCTGCAGTAAAACTTTGTAGTTGTTCTTTGAAATACAAAATGTTAATTGAACACAAAAAAGAAAATAGCTACACACATAATTTAATACGATTTGATGACACCCAGATTGTAACTATCGGAACACATTAACTCGGACAACACGTTCCACTGTTCAAACTGTTTATATATATATATATATATATATATACATATATATATATATATATATATATATATATATATATATATATATATATATATATATTATATGTATAATATATAAAAATGAGAGAAGCATTTTACCACAAATGACCAGTTTTTCAGGCGCGGGTCTCTTTGCCAGCCTAGCCCTGTCTGGCTTGCACATTTATTTTTTTAAGTATAAAATAAAACGTACTCAGGTACGTAGGTACGTAGGTAGTGGTAGGACTCAATCGCAGAGTCCGCCTGAGAAAGTACCACACTTTTGCTAGCTATTCAACAGTCAAGCAGTAGTGTGAGCATTACTTACTGTATTTCGGTTAGAATGGCAACGTTACCAGAGAAAATGCTTGCATACTGCTTGTTGGTTAAATAACACTGACAAATAAATATTTTTTACTACCAAGCTGATGACTTAGTATGTATATTGTATTGTAGTAATGTGATAGACCGCTAGCTCGCGGTTCTTGTAAAATATAAGTAAACCCAGATGGCTCCCGCCCTGAAAACAGCCAGTTTGCAAAAACGTTCCGTTATGCAAAACATCTATAAACAAAACAAAACAACTCCTTCCAATAAAATAAATTCCCAAAAGGATCCTATGCAAGGGATTTATAATATTGCGAACAATTTTCTCAACTATAAATAAAATCTTATATCCAAAAGGGACGTGAGGATAATATTTTGACAGTTACTGGTTCCTTCGAAGTTAATCGAAAGACATTTTTTATGTTAATGCTTTTTGGGGGTTCCCTAAGCTGTATCGTTTGGATGGAGTTGTCATTTTGTTTGTGACCTTAAAATTGATTATGAAAACTTATATAAAAATGTTGTTACTATAGAAACCGTGGAAATATCGTTGGAACAAGAAGGGCTTAATATAGAGGTCAGCAGTTGCATTTTGGGCCAGTACCAACAGATACTTTGAACACAAATCACTCGATGAGTTCACCCGATACATAATGTTCCGGCAATTACTTCGACAGTTACTGCCGCCCTCGTTTCCCTCGTGACGTGCGTTTCACTAACTTATATACAGATTTCGTCTTTTTGATAAAAGAAAATATCCAGAAGACATTGGCGTTTGTGAACCCGCTCCAGTTTCTTCCAGTTTCCGGATTTCCTTCATTATATCACGAACCTACAATTGTGCCCAAAACAATAATATTTCATTCAGTAACATTTCAATATCAGTAGTTTATTCAATGAGAAGTCCATCGACTTTCTGATACATAATTTATTATCATTGTATTACATAATTTGTTCTACGACTAAAAATAGCTTAGCAAAAAAGTCTTGCAAAGAAAACTTTTTTGTCTCCTACTTTCTTTTCGCAATAATAAATAAATTCATAATAATAATAAATTCATCCGATTCTTTCTCAAGAGCTGACTCTTGCAAATTCTTTATGAATCTATCCGGTTTGTAGTACTATTTAAAACTATTTTTGCGATAGTAGTGCCTCATAAATTTTTGTGTTGCTTAGTTTGGGGCTAGAAGGCGTTGTGTGAAATGTCCACCAATATTTATTAATTATTGTACAATTAATTTCGTATCTAAAAAACCCGAAACTTCTAAGAAAACTGTCCATAATTTTAACACATCACTGATACAGTTTTTCGATTTCATTTACAGCGACCAGGTTCTAAATCATTTTTATATCATCGGTGACGGTACAAAAAAACCTATGAATCACCGTTTACGACTTGACCGATGTAAACACGAGCCTATAACCATTGGGACCGAGTTTGCGACCGTTCAGCGTTTTATCTGATAATAACTCGCACTTTGACTTGTTATGGGTCCAATGATATGGGGCTTCGGATGAAGGAAATGGACTTCTTAAGGGAATTGCATAGTTCCACTAATTTGCGCAGGAATTTTGTCGGCCAAGGGATATACCAGGCTGCTTTGTTTCCTGAGAAAATGTATCTAGATCTTTTTCTTAGGTCAGAGTAAGGTATCTTCTAGGTCTGACTGCTTCATCACCGCATCGTTACTTAACAACAGGCGAAAAGGTGGTCAAACCCGAACTTATACGTGTTACAAAATTACTTACAACCATAATATTTAGTTAATGGTTACTATTAAATCATTTCTAACAATAGATTAGTACATAAGTAGCAAATATAATCGCTCCTTATCAGAAGCTCTATCAGGGTAAATATTCACCTATAGTGGATGTTTGTTGTAATAGACGTCATTTACCTACGTCCAAGTGTACAGATTGAAACGAATGTACTAATTCACAAAACCTTTGTTTCAAAGTATTTCCAATTACATAAATATCTGCTACAGCATATTTGCATCGGGGCTATTGAATTTATTCTCCAGATATACCTAAATGCAGGTTTCCTTATGATATTTTCTTTCACAAAAAAACTATTGGTATGAACACTGTACCTACCTACATTCTAAAGAACTCATTGATGCCGGTCCGGGATTGAATCCCACGATAAAGAGACTCGTTTTCCCCTAGTGGGTTACAACTGCTCAATTCCAACAATTCGCCAAATATTAAATTATGATGTTTACACTAGATCTTAAAAAAAATATAAGATAACATTTTAATATATTGGTCTGGTTAAAAAACTCATCATAGACTTGACACAACTTTTCTTCAGCTACGATTAGCAAATAGATTGACCATCCATAAACTACCATGGAAAGTAGTATTGGAACCAGTCATGCATGCCGGTAGTGGAAATACCTATTTGCAACAAACGTATACGGCCTGAACAGAAACTAATGTAGATTGCTAACGCAGATATTCGAGGCTACTAGAGACCTCAAAACTAACTTTTCTAATACTTGAACTGAAACAATTGAAAAAGTGTGATGGTGAAATTTATGGTTTTCACCAAAGAACAATGATAGCAGACCTTTTTGATGATCACGAACGTCTATCGTGATCGTCAACCATGTATACAAATACAAATAGTTTATTGATAATACCAAAGTTACACGTCAAATTCCATTAAGTATGTCACAATAAATAATCACTTAATAAAATGAAATAATAATTATAAAAATACGTTAATAATCTCTTATTTTAAAATAAGCTTCAATGTCATAAAACAAATTCTCTTGCAACCACGCTCTGAGCTTGGTTTTGAAGCACCCGGTGGAAGGAGCATCCCGAATGGAGGCTGGTATACGGTTGTAGATCGCGGGCCCCAAAATATACACTGATCTCTCCGACTATACCATAGGCATCATAATTTCCATGCACACACACTACGAGTACTCTTATTTCTTCTGTGTCATAACACCCAAATAATATTTACATTTAGGTGTAGTTAATAGCATTAAACAAGAGGCCTTCGTTCAGTAGTGGACCTCCTCTGGCTGATGAGCGTAATTTCATTTTTGATCCAATGTTTTTTTCTTTCTTAGTTATTGCAGAAAGCACAACGTGCGATGCCAAGTATATGAATTTTCAAGATTTTATATTAAAATCAAGTCAAATATGTCATGAAATCACAGTTAGTCACACGAAATTAGTCATAGTCCAGTCAAAGTCATGCCCTAGTAAAGTTGTGGCGACTTTACTATAAGGTTCTACGGAGTTTTGTAAACAACACGAAAATACATTATATCACTTGCCCACACTCGTGCACGTAATTCTACACTCAATAAATAAAATACCACCATTTTTAATCATTAATTCGCGAAAAAACACAAGTTTAAATAAATAATAGAATGAAACGACATGATTTTTCCGCGTTCCCGCCATAACTCTCATCCAATGATTATGTAGTTTTTGATATTTGATGTTTTAATGAAAATGACAATTTGGGTATTCTAATCACTGAAGAGTAGCGCTTTCGCTTTTCTGATTCTAATTTATCATAGCATCACTAAATATATAAATTATAATATCCAACATTTTCGTTGCTTTGTCGTGTTTGCCTATACATAATAAGGCATTATGAAGCAATCACAACACGAACACAAGTAAATCCTGACAATGGCCGGTCACAAAACATTTTCACCCATCGCACCTATTGTTGCAATCCGTTCACCTTTGTACCGGGTGGCGACCGATTGCTTGTAACATGAATTATGCAATACTGATAATAATAATTTGTAGTCTACAACAGACACAAAAAATAATCTTGAGTCGCGACAAAAAAGGTAAATTGGTATCTAGAGAGCTACAAAAGCTAGTTAATTACGATTAGAGTAGTAAATTGGGACTTTTCCAAACGTGTATTGGTTTCATTAGATGTTTTTTTAGATGTATATGTGGATACACTATAAATAAACAGTTTTAGCAATTTTGATAAAACCGTTCTCTACAAGTTTATTTGCATGCATTAAAAACAGGGACCAGAAAAACCTATAAATGTCATAAAACGACTGAAAGGGAAAGGCAAAACCTCGTAATGGTATAGGAATATTTTTAACATACCTAAATCAACAATACGCATTGTTTTAAACGCAATAGGCGATACATATTGCGGACTGAGCAAACATTCTTCTATAAAACAAAAGTAGTGATGCATCAATGTATGTAAAAGCAAAAACATTGTCAGTACTAAAACGGCGAGTGATGGTTACTCATGTTATAGCATTGGCTAAAAGGGGCATGAAGTTATGTTGATACTAAATTCAAGGTGCTTATGTTATGATGCTTGAATATGAAGTGTTACTTCACTTATGCTGTTAGAGGTTTACTAATGAGAATTATACGGTTAATGTAGTCAAGGTGACTTTTAATGAAGGCTATTATAAAGTTTTATTTGAAAATCTTGAACGTTCTTTGTGTGGAATAAAAGTTGATTATACAGATTAAAAAATAATAAGGCAAATCTACAAATCTTTTGCTTCTATAATATGAGTTGAATATTAAGCACAACGCTTAGAGTGAGTTAATTGGTAGTAGAAAGGTTATCAACTTTTTGAAATTATTCAGTGCAATGTATGTATTCTATTTGTTAACAGTGCCTCGATATTGTTCTGTACTATTTGGCTCTGATACCACGCAGCTGGCTAAAAAGGCACGGGAAGGTGAGAGTAGTAGGTATAAACTCACACTTATCTAAACTTCACCTGAAGTCGCGAAAGAAGTCAGGTATTCCGTACGTTAGTCCTTCGTCAGCTATAAGACGTCCACTGCTGGACGAAAGCCTCCCAATAGAGGGGTGTTGCTATAATCCCCACGCTTGTCAGGCGGCTTGGGGATCACGAAAGCCTCGCAATAGAGGGGTTAGTACGTTAGTCCTTAGTCCTTACATTTTGTCGAAAATGAATGTAATTTTTAAATAAAACAGTTAATATTTTAAATCGTATTCCTTTATCTCACAGTAAAAGTGACACAAAAAACAAGTACATAAATACATCAATATAATTAGAGTTTTGGGGGGGCGATGATTTAAACTTCTTCCGTACGCGGACGAAGTCGCGGGTGACCTCTAGTCCTAAAAGATGAGCGCCGATCCAATATAGATCTTTCTATTCGTGAAAGGTATTTTAGGATGTTACTTACTTTATATGAGTTCTGTCGCTACAAAGCTGTGTTCCATATTCATTAGCACTCCAAATTTCATATTCTTGGCAGCGTGGTGCAGAGTGGGCAGCATTGGCACGCTATCGGGCTGTAAGGGTGTTTTACGACTCTCTTGCCACTATGCCTTGTATGGCCGCTTACGATGCCCGATACCTACTAAATACTGCGAGTGTCATCTCATTGCATTGTCAGCTTACAATAGGCTAGATGACTGGTATTTTTATTGTCCTATTAAAATGTGGCCCATAAATAGAGCTGATTAATGAAAAGAAAATGAAAATCTGATCAAAAATAAGCAACTTTTATAGTACATTATGATACGAGTGTGCTATGTTGGTCATTACACTAGAGGCGGTATTATGCGCGCGAGCCGCAGGCGAGCGCGATAAGGAAGCCGAGAGCGTAATGACTAATAGCACAAGAGTTCCATACGACTGTTTTCGTCACACTTGCGAGGAAAAAACATTTTTTTTGTGATAATAAGTAATCAACCACACAGCGAAAACGTCAACAAACATTTGCGGAAAATGGCACCCAAATCAGTAATGCGCGCGCAGGTTGACATGTACTTCAGCGGCATAAGAACTCTTTGTTGGTATTACAAAAAAACTGTAAGTATTACCCGGCTATATTAAGAGTGCTTCGTATACGTACGTCTAATTGCAGTCACGTACAAACTTGACTTTACCGGGTTATACCTATTATAGTACAAGTGCCGTAATGTAAAGTAAAAAGCACGCGTGTGTAATAGCTTGGATTATGAGCCTAAATGCGATGTAATAAGATCTACTTTACGAGCAAGTGTGACGAAAAGCATTTTAATATCATGCTAGATAGAGAGGCGAAACAGCAAATCATGACGTCACTTCTCTGTACGCCATATAATTATATTCTGACAAGTGACGTGACAAATGACGTGACGTCATTTTTTGTTTTGTGTGAAAGGGACAGAGTTGCCTCTACCAAAAAGTTTAAACGCTCATATTATCAGAACATTATTAACCAATTTAAATTATTTTTTCGATAAAAATACTATATTTACTTAAATTATTCATCAAAGCTATTGGTTTCAACGATATAAACATCAGTCATCTACCCTAATGTTTTTATGAGTTCAGGATTTATTTTTAATTTTTCTACGTGGATTTGGAAGAAACATTTTCTAAATATAAAATAATCTTGAGGTTTGTTAACACCGCTGAAGAAAAATTACTAAGAATAAAAAGAAAGACGTAAGTTTACTGCCAAGCTTAACGGTGTGTTACGAAACCCTCGACTGCGGCTATAGGTGTGTTTACCGTCTATAACAGGAAATCTGTGGTCAAGCACCATAAAAACCTTAAACTTGGGTGCTGTTCAATCGCAGGGCTCAAGCTGTCATATTGGTTAGGGCTGCATAGTGACAAATTTCATGACAATGCTTGCCTTGTTAAGGGTTACCGCATTGCATTTTTCACTGCAAAACTTTAATCAAAGAAACATACCTACTGTAATTATATCGTACGATGATGTGATTTATTCAGGCGTTAAGTACTGTAGTACTCGAAACTGTATTAGAGGATATACACTAGAGATGGTATATAGCAATTTATTATTCTATAGAATAAGTTTTTATGTGATTGATTCAGGCGTTACTTTGCGGAAGTGCATTGTTACCAAAATTTGTTTTAATTTCTAGTGTGTTTTAGTGTTTTTGTTAGTCAACACGTCCTGAGGATGCCTCGTGCATAGGTGAAACACGTGTCGACAACCAATAACTTCTAAAGGATTAAGGGTGATATAATTATTTTTGTTTTATTACTTATTGATCATATTATTTTTGTATGTTAATAATTATTATCAATTTACAGGTTGATTATCATTATTTTGTTTCAGGAAAATATTACATTGAAACAGCTTAAAATCATTATTTGTTTTCAGAATTTATTAATAAATTGCTTTCAGGTTTAATTGACATTTTGTTTCAGGTTTAATAATTTTTTTGTTTCAGGTTAGGTTCAATTTCAATTAAGGTTGATAGTTACAGTAGATTTTAGTCCCGTTAGAGTTGGTTTTAGTTAGTAGTGTGTCCCTTCATCCTATAAGTACTCGAAACGTTATTACAGCGGAAAAACACTAGAAATTAAAACAAATTTTGGAATAAGTTTTTATCTGATCTTTCCTTTATTATATTTTCGGTATTCCTAGACCGATTTTTCCTTGGAGGATCTAGCTCTCTTTTATATAATCAAAGGATTTTTCTCATATTACAGTTTATTTGTGTTGAAACGTACTACTATAACGTACCTGACCTGGGTATGTCCTTAAACTGCAACCAGACCCACCGGAGGACGGGCAGCAGCGTCCTCTTGGTTAACGGTGGTGACCATTCTGCGATCCCCAAGCCGCCTGCCAAGCGTGGGGATTATGGCAACACCCCTCTATTAACGGGGAGGCCTTCGTCCAGCAGTGGACGTTTTATGGCTGACGACTACTATAACATATCATGAAGATCAGAATTAAGCATAATCAGCCTGTTCAAAGTCCACTGCTATAGATAAGCGATTGGGCCAAGGCCACCACCCGTGCCCAGTTGCGAGGTAGATATGGAGATCAAATCAACGGCACCTAATCAACAATAATTAAAATATAGTCAACTATAAGCCCAAATTACAATTAGTATAGTAGTTTCTGAAACAATTGTTTTGCTTGATTTATTGCTAAAAACTGGCCGAAAGAACCTTATATCACTGAAAAAAGAATAAGTTGCAACTGTACTTGGAATTGCGTTGACATTTAAAATGAACAACTTTAAGTTAACCATTGTCATATTTTTAAAGTAAAAAGTATAAATAGTTGGATAAGTCAATGCGGAACTTCTCTATATAGGTATAGGTCACATTACAATCACCAACATAATACTGTTGTTATTATTATTTATTTCGCTCAATGTAACCACCGGGCGAACGTCTTACTCGCCTCCTCATTTGATGGTATAAAAAAATACTCCTACAATGTGGAACCTGTCTTATTGAAAGTCACGCTCACGCCACTGCCTCATAAACTAAACGTGCTACTTATGAATAAGTTTCTTAATATTGCAAATTAATAAAGTTTAATGTTTCTATAAAACGAAGTTACCTATTGAAAATTCTTATTTAAAAAAAAAAACAAAACAATCTTATTTAAAATTATTATTTATTGTCTATTGGACAGTGATAAGCTGAGTCTAAAACTGATTGCTTACAAAACGCCAGACCGTCGCTGTGTTTTTTAACACACGTTTTGAAATCAGTGTTTGGTAATCATTGGCCGCTTCATTATTGGTAACGGATGACATTGAAGCAAAATCGAGGAGATAATTTTCTAACTTCGCATTTCCAAGAGCATTTTATTTATACTTTTTATACATTCTAGTGACGAGACGAGCAAGACGTTCGCCTGGTGGTAAGCGTCACGCCTGCCACTAACAGTAGCAGTGCCAGAATTGTGAACTTGCGAACACAATCCTGCGCCGCACTACATTGCGCTCGTCACCCTGAGATACATTAGATGTTAAATCTCTTCATACCCAGTAATTTCTATGGTAACATTGCCCTTCAAACCAGAACACAGTAATGCTTGCACACTACTGCTTGCTGAATAACTGGCAAAGGTGTGGTACTTCCCCAGGCGGACTCTGCAGTAGAGTCTTATCACTTAATTTTTTTTTACTTTATTATTTTACTTGATTTGGTCGATAACGGTAACCGCTTGGGGGTTTCTAGAGTGATTACGAATCGAAAAACGTAGCGTAGGACGTCTGAATATTGTGGAGTGACGATACATTTAGGACAGCAGATAGTGGTTGACGTCAAGAAACCAAAGATCAAGTTCAGTGACGTCTCAGAAGTCCATGTCCAACAGTGAAATAAGGCTGATTAAGATATTGATGATAATTACTCATCTTGGATAAAAAAAAGTGTAGTAATTACAAATGTATTACGTGATTATGTAAGTAGGTAAGTTCGTATAGGTGGAGTGGGCGGCCCTAATCGCCGCGCCGTCCAAAGGCTTCTGACATGGGTTGACGTTTGCTGTTAATAATCGACTAGTAAATTTCTCTGATAATCGCCGAATCCGACACATCGATCGGTAGCGCACAGATGCTAATGCCAGTTGCAATCACCCATCCGAAGACTGACCGTATTATCTGTTGCATTATGTTGCATTGTTAACAGTCATTACGAGCATTTTAAGAAAAGTTGGTTTTGTATATCTTTGAAATATATAGATAAAAAAATAAAGGACAGTCAAGAGCTGGGGAAAGCGATCCCGTTTCATGGTTGATATATTTTATCAAAAACCCGAACGAAACGGTCTGAGTCCACTTTCATTGTGCGAACTGCTAACAGTGAAATGCGCTGCCTGAGTGGGTATTTCTCGATAAATATAATTTGGGAGTCTTCAAGTCACGTGTGAATCAGTTCCTTCTAGGTAAGCGTGCTCTATCGTAGATACAGAAAAGCGAAGGCCCATCTTTTACTTCTCTCTTCAGTGATAGTAGACCTCTCAGGGAAGATGGCAATCAAATGCAGGCCTATACAACTGAATAAATAATAGTACGCCGTCAGCCATAAAACGTCCACTGCTGGACGAAGGCCTCTCCCTTTATAAAGGGGTGTTGCCATAATCCGCACGCTTGGCAGGCGGCTTGGGGATCGCAGAATGGTCACCACCGTTAACGAAGGACGCTGCTGCCCGTCCTCCGGTTTGTCTGGTTGCAGTTTAAGAACGTACCTACGTACCTATGGATAAAAAAAAAATACTCCGTCAAACTCTGATTCTCTTGGAGGATTTAGCTCCTCTCTCTCTCGTGTTTCAAGATTACTATGAAATCCTAAATCAGCATCAAACTTAATCGCGCAACGTCTTATACCTACTCTTGCTAACATTTGACCTTTTGCATTGCACAACACATAAGTTAACATTACATGTAACAAGACACGTATCAAAGATGATTTTGAATAGATTTTGGTTCGAAGGCCTTTTTTAAATTTAAATAATTGTGCCACGTGTGTCTGGGATTTAATTTAGCCGCTATACAACAGAAAAAAAAAACTGAAAGGAATGGTAGTCTAATATATATACTCAAATACTTATAGGAAAAAAAACATTATGGCAATAATTACTTTCTATCCCATTTCATTATTATCTTATAAGTAGGTATTTATTTTATATTTTTATTCTATTCCATTGCCAGATACAAAACATTAAAATAAAATATACCAGTCCACTAAAAAATTATGTCAGTGCGCCAACCTCATTTTTAGAATAATTGCACTGCCCAGAACGGCGATTGCATGAAAAAATATATTAATAGGTAAAACTGTTATTTATACTGTTTTTCTTTCATTTTTCTCAATAGTGAGGTGAAAAGTTGTGTTTTTCGCTCGGCAGCAAAGTTATTTTGCGTCTCGTACCTTTGAAACACTTTTCCTAGAATCCTAGAAACCTCCGCTCGTTCAAGTTTTAATACTAGAAAACTCGCAAAAAAAAATACAACTTTGTAGCCTTGCATAACAAATAAGTACATATTGTGTTATGCGTGATGTGATTTAGTTGCCTTATTACATTTAGTATAATATTATACAATGTGTAACAAAAAGGTTGAACAATATTGAAGGGTATGTATATACTCATCATTATGAACAACTTTTACTATGAGGACAACGAAATCGCGAAAAAAAAACAGCTGTTCCATACAAAAAGTTAAATGACCTTGGACAAAATGTATGGAACAGCGGATTTTTTTTCGTGATTTCAGGGTTGTCCCAATACTAAAAGTTGTTTATAATGACGATTACATACATACCCTTCAGTATTGTTGAACCTTTTTGTTACACATTGTATATAACCGGTGAGTAGGCCACTGCTAGACATAGGCCTACTCTCGGAGAGCAATTGGGCCATATCACCACGCTGGCCTAATGGACTAGATGTTTTTTTAAATTGTCTTATTAAAATGTGGCTCATAAATATAGCTGATTAATGTAAACAAAATTAAAATCTGATCAAAAATAAGCAACTTATAAGCATTTTAATATGATGCTAGACAGAGAGGCGAAACAGCAAGTTGTGACGTCACTTCTCTGTACGCCTTATAAATTCTATATATTATTATTCTTATATTCTGACAAGTAAGGCGTAACGTCACTGTTTGTTTTGTGGGAAAGGGACAGAGTTGGCTCTACCAAAAACTTTAAACGCTTATATGTCAGAATATTATTAACCGATTTAAACTATTTTTTCAATAAACATACTATATTTACTTCAATTCTTCATCAAATCTATTGGTTTCAACGATTTAAACATCAGTCATCTACCCTATTGTGGGTTGGTGGATTACCGTACGCCATTGAAATTATTGCGTTCGTATGCTGGCCCTTCCTCATGATATTGTTCTAAATCCGTAAGTAAACAAACTCCAAAGAGCTCACGGGCCCGGTATTTGAAATCACGACCTCACGTTTTTGAGTTGAACGGTCTCGCACTAGACCACCACGACACGGTTTGCGCTATACATAGTTTAGACAAAAATGTTAAATAAAGGTAATTTCAAATGAATAAACAAACTAATAGCACATCTAAAAAACGAACATCTAAAAGTAACGTAAAAGGCAACGCGCCTGAAATTGTTAAAAAAAAATTGAGCCCTAAGCTTAGGAGCGCCTCTTAATTATAATTTTTGACATTTGTTAGGGAATCTCCCATGTAGTAATCCATATTGTGTAAAAAAAACTGGCTACCATTATATACGGTCAGAAGACATGGTCTTATTATATTATACTTATATATCATGGTATTAAGTCATTCGATCGAACCATGGCCACAGCCTATAGTTCATTTGGTTAGATAAGGGCCGACAGCTGCAGACGAATACACAAAAATCACATGTTTTCTTTTTCCTTGTATATATTTCTTATTTATAATGTTTTATATATATATGTTTAAGATACAGCCAATTAACATAAAAAATCTATTATAATTTGATGTTTTCCTTCGCTTTTTAACCGACTTCAAAAAAGGAGTAGGTTTATGTTCGACGGTATGTTTTTTTAAAAATGTTTTTTCACCGAATTCTCCCTCAATTTGGCACCGAATTTGAAAATTATTTTTTATTTGAAAGGGTATACTCCCGAAATGGTCTCATATTAATTTGAAGTCGGTTGAATTTTTTTTGATAAAAAGTTACTTGTTGCTATTGTAGGTGACAGTTTTCATCGTTGACTAAAAATATATTAATACCCGTTATCTATTCAGATGTAATATTATCGGTCCCAAAAATAAACACATCAATCAAAATCATAATTCTACTTAAAAATAAATACTTACTCGAACCGTTATTACAAATACAATCCCAAGCAAGGACACATAGAAAAATCCTCACAAATATTGTCACATTCACAAGAAAAGTAGCCCAACTTAATACAATTTACAAGTGTAACGTTTATAATATCTTACAACTGTATACAATATTAAAAAAAGTAACACCTACCGTAAAACAATCCACTGCACAAAATTGCACACGGCACAGGCAGAAAATCGACTGGCGTCTCGCCACTTGCCACCACTCCGGTTGCCACCACCAAGCGGTGAGCGGCGAGGTTAAGGGCAAGTATAAATGAGGTAAAGTGAGTAATGCGGTAATAAGGTAATAAGCTAATTAGGTAATAATCTAATTAGGTAATACGCTATATAGGTAATAAGCTAATTAGGTAATAAGCTAATTAGGTAATAATTAGTGTGACTAAGAGTGAAACTATTTGGTAGCATCCTGTTGCTTAGTCATCGTACAAAAGCAAATATTAATATTTTTTATCTTCAAAATCGAATATGTATATTATATAGGTGGCAAAAAGAAGTAATAAATTAATAGAGGAGCCACTATCTTGTCCCCTATTAATACTATTACTTCTGGTGGTAGGACTCTTTTGCTGTGTCCTTCTGGGGAAGTACGACAACTTAGTAATTTATTCAACGTCCAAGCAGTAGTGTGCAAGCATTACTTTGTTTCGGTTTAAAAGGCAATATTACCAGAGAAATTACTGGGCATAAAGATATTTCACATCTAATATTAGACGAGCGCAGTGCAGTGCGGTGCAGGATTTTATTCGCAAGTTCACAATTCTGGCACTGCTACTGTTATGGGCAGGCGTGACGCTTACCACCAGGCGACCGTCTCGCTCGCCTCGAATATAGGTACGTCAGAGGAAATGCATTCAGCTCAATGAATGAAATCACGATTCACAGCTTTGCAAGGAGAGAAAAGAAACCGTTCAAGACTATTTTGCCAACAATTTATTACCACGAAAGAATTTATACAACATAATACTTAGAGCCCGCTAAGGGAGCTTGTACCACTAATATAAAGTTATTGAATAATACCTAACAATATGACTCGTTTTTCTCATATGTATATCTAGATGAATTTTGGGGTTGGGTATGGGCTGCGTATTTACATTGTATACAAGGCTAGTACGCAGTAATCGAGTATACTTTGAAGCTATATGGGTCATGTTATAGCTTGTCTAATAGTTTAAACTATTAGAGGTTCATACCTCTAGACTAGAAACCTAAGTAAGGAAAGAAACTTAAGTAAGGTTCAGTGCGGTTTCATATTGTAATACGAGTAGCCAATGTTTTTTTTTATACAGTCAAGTGACGAGACAAGCAAGACTTTCACCTGATGGTAAGCGTCACGCTTGCCACCGCCACTAACGGTAGCAGTACTAGAATTGTGAACTTGCGAACACAATCCTGCACCGCACTGCACTGTGCTCGTCACCCCGAGATATTAGATGTTAAATCTCTTCATTCCCAGTAATTTCTCTGGTAACATTGCCATTCAAACCGAAACACAGTATTGCTTGCACACTACTGCTTGGCGTTTGAATAACTGGCAAAGGTGTGTTACTTCCCCAGGCGGACTCTGCAGTAGAGTCCTACCACTACAAAAATCGCTAATCGCGGATTTGACTATCTCGTCCTTAATTTAAAATAGTTTAAATATTTAAAATATTCTTATGTACCAGCAAAGCAATATTAATTAACCAATTTTTACAAGGTAGCTGAGACAGTATGGAAGTCGCTAATTTTAGTAGAAACATCGTCCACATCATATCACAACATTAAAATGTCATGCAAATGATGTAACCCAGATAATTACATAACTCCCAAACGAGTGCACAGTCACGGATTCTTACATAGTAATAACTGCTTATTCTGTGCCCCGAGTCGAGTGAAAGTGGCCAATGTCAATAGCGACATGTTTCCTACTAGCTATTGCTTAACTGTGGTCAACATTATGTATACAAACTGTTACTTCATTTTGTAGACGTTCTATGAGCTACGCCCGTCTGTCTATAGGCAAAGAAACTGATACTCGTATTCATAATCAAACGGACTAAACTGACAGAATGAAACACTTTTCAAAATAGTGTTGCTTCCTAAAAACCGTAGTGATGGATATTGTTAAGTACCTACATATCGTTTAAAATAACTTTTGAATAATTATTAAGAGCCGTTAAACATATACGGCCTTACTTAAAAAAAACTTTTCAACCGTTAGTCACTGCTTAAGATGCTCTGCCATCTTCATTCTGACGTGAAGTTGCACGTGCTAGAAAAGGAAATAGAAGTTTAAGCAGTGACTAAGAGAATCGAGATTATTTTAGGTAAGGCCGATAAAGTGCGGCCAGTGGAAATGCAGGTAGAAAAGGGAAAACATATTGTGTTAAAAACTTGTTCTGTAAATTGCTACACGGTAAAAATTAAATGTAACGTTACTTTCATGATTTATAACCTTGGAAAGATTGAAATCGTACATAAGTACCGCTTTTACAAAGACTAATGTAAATATATCGAAGTTTGTTAACATAACTTCATAAGTTAATAAAAAGATTAAGTTTCCCAACACAATGTCAACAAACTTAATATTTTTATCCCAGCACTATTTAATTTTTGCCAAAAAGTAGCAACACTCGAAATGTCAGTTTAGTCCGTTTAATTAAGAATCTGTGTATAGTAATTATGTGGTTTAGGATTCAAATATTTCACACTACGCAACTAATTGTCTTCAAACTCTACGGCGGAAAATGAATGAGTAATTTTTGATTATAGGTACATTGCTTACTAACAATGTTACATTCACTGGGTTACATAGCGACTGTATTTTATTCTGTTGCTGGTAAAGTAACTACGTATCATTCTGTTGTGTTTACTAGTGTGTGTAATCTGTGGCAGACGGAAGCGAAGAGATCGCGTAATATGTTACGAAACTTGAAGTAGCTTGCAGTTACTACTTGATTGTAAAGGAAAGGTTGAATTAAAAGTTGGAAGTCTTGGAGTTATTATTTACGTACCAGACTTCCGCGAAAACATTTTTATTTTTATTTTATTGTAAGCAGCGACAATGATAAAATTAATGGACGGGAAATAGCTCACGGAATTTGAAGACTATAATAATTATGTTAAGATGATGAGTACACCTAAATTGGCTTCATTCGGGTTAATGTTTTGCCAATTGTACAAATTTGATAGCATGAATTAAATTTGATCGGACCTGGGTATGTCCATAAACTGCAAACAGACCCACCGGAGGACGGCAGCAGCGTCCTTTTGGTAAACGGTGGTGAGCATTCTGCGATCCCCAAGCCGCCTGCCAAGCGTGGGGATTATGGCAACACCCCTCTATTGGGAGGCCTTCGTCCAGCAGTGGACGTCTTATGGCTGACGATGATGATGATGATGAACAAAAATTAATGTTAATCTAGATTATATTTCCTAGTTGGCTATTGTTTCGAAAATACGTTTGCGATTAATTTTCTCGATAGTAAAAAATCGTAAAATAACCTCTAAAAACAAATTTCTAAGTCAATTTTTCTTTGTATTTTTGTATGAAGACACATAACCAAAATTAGTAAAGGTTAGGAGTAATACTTAAAATCTTACTATTGAACTAGTTTTTTTTCTTACGCAATAACTTAATTGCAATTAATTATTTTCCATTTAAATTACCGTACGAAACGTGGCGCAAGCGCGCCGGCTTCTCTTTTTTACCTATGTAATTAGACAGAGACCACAGCGCGCGGAGGATCAGCTATTGTCAGCGTCTTAAGCACCAGCAGGCCTAACATGCGCACTGCGAGAAAATTTTCTCGACTCTACAAAACAGGACAAGGCTACGAATCTGTATAAGTTTGTCTCGTTTTCGCACGACATAAAGACACGACAAAATTTTCTCGCCGTGCGCATGTTAGCCCTGCAGATCTCCACTCGCGTCAGTCATACTCTATTTTTGCGACATGCGAGCCGTACGATACAACATTACAAATAAATCCAAATTATGCCTTCGTGTGAATTCCCCAAGTGTAAGAACACTACGAATATTCTCAATAAAAATTTGGGGATCACATTCTACAAGTAGTACAATAATCACTGTATTTTGTCACAACTGCAATTCATTTCAATAAATATGTAAGGCCATTTTGAGGCGATCGTAATGTTACGAAACAGAGACACTTCGGAAATCCTTCGTCAATGCTCGTGATTGTTCGAGATTCGAGAGCAATAGATAAATACATGTGTTCTCTTTTTGTCATGCATTAATTAGATTAGCTATCTCTATATTCCGGTAAACGTAATATGCATATATACGGCCTTACTTAAAAAAATCTTTTCGACCGTTAGTCACTGCTTAAGATGCTCTGCCATCTTCTCTCTGACGTGAAGTTGCACGTGCTAGAAAAGGACGGAGAAGTTTAAGCAGTGACTAAGAGAATTGAGATTATTTTAGGTAAGGCCGATAATATCCAATGTAATATGACTTGTTAATTTTGAACAATTGCAATCGCTAGGCCCGTCCATTCCATTATCATCGTCTCTGATTATAAAGCATACAACATCACTGATCATTACCAAATTCCGAATTTAAAAAAAAAGTTGGTACAGAGTACTTACTAAGGTAAGTAAGTTTCGTATAGGCTGAGTGGCCAGCCCTAGTGTCAGAGATAATTTGCCGCTCGAAGGCCTCTGACATGGCTGACAGTTGTTGTTATAGAAACTAGAACAAACAACCGGGACCAACAATTTAACGTGTCATCCGACTCACGGTAGCGCTCAGAAATAAATGCCACTAACTGTCACCCATCCGAAGACTGACCGGCCCGTCCGTTGCTTAACATCGGTGATCGTTTAGAATCACCTAGACAAGCTACGCTACGAGCGCTAAGCTTACTAAGGTGAATTAGTTTAATAGAGTACATACACGTATGCATTTTTTTAGGACTTTGGATTCTAAAAATACATTCTAGAATCCATAAAATAGAAATGACGCTTGTTATTACTGGCTACGCTAGATGTACTACGAACAATATTCGTAGCTTTGGAATAATAGTTATTTGATATGCAAGGCTGCAAATTTGATTTTTGGCGCGAGTACATACCTGTACCTACTATTGAAACCTGCACTTCTGATATATTTTTTCCTCAATGTATTTACATGTAAACAAACCTATCCAATAACCTTTGTTAACAAAATAATAATAACTACATAAAAACAAGTGTATTGTATCCAGACCAATCTAAGTTTAGAGACAATTTAAATGCTCAAACCCCAGTCGGCAGCATACCCAGCTTGCTAGTGGCATTGCCATGTTGAATGGCAATGCTTATGAGTTATTTATTAATAGGTACTAAATTAAAGCAGTGCAGAATTAAAGATGGCGGTGGTGACTCCCGCGCTGGCTTGTACCTGGTGCAAAGGTTGTCCATTGCCATCCAGCGTGGTAATGCAGCCAGCATAATGGGCACATTTGCACCAGGTACTGTGAGGGGCGGGTTATTTTCTGAATGACTGATTGTTTTTTTTTATTATATATTTTTGACTATGTTTTAAATGAACTATATATTGGGTACTAAATTATGAGTATGTAGGTATCTATTACGTTAAGGTTGCATACAACCACAACTTACAACGTAAGCAAGTAGAGTGGAATAATCGTACTTCCTTAACTAAATGACGTGGACAACCCGATACGAAAAGGGCCCCAGCACTTTATGCGGGGGACTCTTAAAGTGCCCCAGTAGGTAAACACTTTAAGGTTTTTGTTGTTACCCCCGTTCCGCTTGACGTGTTACCATGTCTACTGGAAGATGACCTAATTAGGATAAATAATTGCTCGTCGTCCCTCGCAGGGTGATTAAGTGAAATATATAAGGGGTGTCTTATCAGGATATACCTACAGCGTGTTCATATATCGGCTGTACAAACTTAGAGGGGTATAATTTGCTCTATTTTACGAGTAAAATTATTCTTTTTGATTATTTTTTGTAACAGGTTGGGAAATTTGGCATCTAAGGCAGAGACTTCTGTAGCTTAATTGGCAAAGCAATTGGGACGGAAACCCATAGAGACTGCTCGTATGCAGGTTCAAGTCCTGCCGGAGGTCATAATTTTTCTTCTTGTTAAGCTTTAAAAACATAAAATTATTCTGTAGAGGTCCCCCACGACTTCGTCCACGTACGGAAGAAATTCAGCCCGCTTCCAAATACTCGTATCTTGCATTACAGCTGGGTTGATTAATAATTATTTTCCTCCCCATATTCGCCACTCAAAAATCATCCCGAGCAAATATTTATACTATTGTTATTGTAAATACTACTGTTTAATTTTTTATTTTTTTTTGTCATACTGCCATCTGAACTTTATGGCACTCAAATTAATATTGTTAATGAAAAAAAAAACGAGCCTGGTGACCACTACTCGCTGTAGTGGTTGGATTAGGGTAATCGCGCACGTGCTTGCGCCTTAGGGCGGCACGCACTGGCGCGGCGGCATTATTAGCTCGTACCGCCACCGCCGCCGTGACTAGAATACATTCGGGTTAGTTAGTTTTATAGTGAAAGTGCATTATAAGTGTAATTTTTATATAGCTAAACCTAAAACGTAACCTAAAAATCTTCTACATATACGGGTTGTTAGTTTGAACACCGTTATCCTTCTAGGATATCATTGTACTCATCATTATGAACAACTTTTACTATGGGGCCAACCCTGAAATCACGAAAAAAAACAGCTTCATCCTTTTCATTCATTCAGCAACAGTTCCATTCAAAAAGGTTCATCGATCTTGGACAAAATGTATGGAACAGCAGATATTTTTTTCGGGATTTCAGGGTTGGCTCCATAGTAAAAGTTGTTCATAATGGTGAGTACAATGAAATCCTAGAAGGATAACGGTGTTCAAAATAACAGCCTGTATATTGTTTATGAACTTTTATCTTGTTTATTGTTGTTTAATATACAATGTGTAACAAAACGGTTCAACAATACTGAAGGGTAAAAGTTGTTCATAATGATAAGGACATACATACCCTTCGGTATTGTTGAACTTTTTTGTTACACATTGTATAAGCTTGTTGAAGTAGTAATTTTTTTTATAAACATTTATCTTGTTTATAATTTAAGCTGTTTTATTCATTTTTACTCATTTTGCGGAACTAAGTTAAAGCAAAAAGTAATAAAATAAAGTAAGTTAAAAAGTATTAAATTTTTAGCAAGTGCAAAATAATTTGAACACAGTGCAGATAAATATCGAACGTCGACTTTACCGGTTATTTTATTTTTCCCATAATAGTAAGTTGTTAGTTTGTTTTTAATGCCCTATTCATCACATCATTGTTTAACTGTAAGTACCTATACTCTAAAAGCCGGTTTTGCTACTAAGTTTGAGCATGTAACATCATAATTATCGCATAATCACTGGATATTACGTGACAATAGAGTTCTGAGATTGTGAACACCTGTGCTACAAATAGACGTAGGTACACCTAGTATGTTATAGATTACTATTTTATGGAACTATACATTCGGTGTACGTTATACTCATAACAATTATATTTCTGCCATAGATCTCGATAAAAGTGAGAAGGTTATGCGTAAGATCCTCGCATAAATGATTTTAGTTGCAATCGGACTGGCGTTAGTGTAGCACGTAAAGTATTATTAGCATCAGCTAAAAAACGTCTACGATTAATCGAAGGCCTTGTCCATAATAGGGAGGGGGTGCCACAATCTTCACGCTTGGAAAAGGCGTGGGAATCGCAGAATGCTCACCACTTTTAACCGAGAGGACGCTGCTGCCCGCCCTCCGGTAGGTCTGGTTGCAGTTTAAAGGCATACCCAGGTCAAAATACCTTACATTCATTAAAATATTATACAAAATTAAATGCCAAAAAAATGTCAACATTATTATACAATTAAAATAAAAACAATCACGCGACACAGAAAAGAATACAACACTAAAAGTCAATAACTCCGCACGAATGGCAGTACTGGAACATGTCTGTTACATCACTGCCACATGTAGTGGCAGTCCATCCTGTCAGCAATTATCCTGTCAGCAGTATTTAAGTATTTTCTAGCTGCATGAAGGGCGACATTGTAAAATTGGCGAGAAAATAATAGAAGCGTGTGCTAGCGTGTGCAATTTACCATATTTATCGAAAATTTAACTGTTATGGAGAAACTCAGAGGCGCACAGCGGGCAATGGAAAGAGCTATGCTCGGAGTTACTTTGCTCGATAAAATCCGGAACGAGGATATTCGCCAAAGAACTAAGGTCACTGACATAGCTCGCAGGCTTTGCAAGTTGAAGTGGCAATGGGCAGGCCACATCTTTCGAAGAACTGATAACCGATGGGGAAGAAAGGTTATTGAGTGGTGACCACGTACTGGAAGACGCAGCGTAGGGAGACCTTCCGCTAGGTGGACCGAAGACAATGTGAAAGGCGCGAGCAACCGGTGGATGCAAAGGCAGGTTGTCGTACAGTGTGGCGGAAGGCCTTTGCTCAGCAGTGGAATTCTCCGGGCTTATACAAGGACAACTATAACTCGTCAGTTAGGAATATACGATTGTAAGGCGGTCAGTGGGTTAACTAGAGCAATGGCGTCTACTTATTTGATTTAATAATGCGATCGCCATGCATCGCTCCGTTTGTGGCTAGTATGCACGTCTGATACCCAGAGGGACAGACGGCATTAAATCGCAAGGCACGTGGATGGATAATAATGTTACTTACTGCGAGTTAGGTAGTGCAACATTGTCCAGATTCACCAGATGGTTATATCGGTAATAGGTGAATTTTGCGGTAAGTATTACTCAAAATGTTATTGTTTTCAAGTCAATAGTTTCTAGTCTTTCGTAGAAAGAATGGAAGAAGACGCAAATTACATTTTTGAGTTTGTGGGTTCGATCACGAGGCTCTATCAATACGTAATTCAAATTTACGTAGGTACTTTTAAAAAAAAAACTGGTTAAATTACCTCTATTTATTTATTTATATATATGGTCATATTATGTTAAGTAAAGCGCAGTGACCATGCCCAACATTATGGGATCTCAAAGTTTATAATAACCTAGCCTTATTAATCTACATAGTCTGGTGAGTTGATCCTTTCTTTGTCTTTTACCTTATCTCTAAATTGTAATTTGGTGGATAAACTCTAAAGACAGATTAGTTATTCCTAAGCAAATTCACGTTTTTGATAAGGTTCTAGATGCATTACTTGTTTATTTATTTAATTCTTTATTGCACACATAAATACATTAATGTACAAAAGGAGGCCTTAATGCTAAAGCATTTTCTACCAGTCATCCTCGTGGTTAAAGAGATGGGGATGTAGGCGCACAAAATAAATTATTGTTAAGAGCAAATACAGTAATTACATTTCAATTAACTAATAATTAAAAATATCTATATTTAAATGACCAATAAATAAAATTAAATACAAATAATCAATCAATATCAATTAGATAATAAAATAAACCAATAATATATACAATTTATAATATGAAAAACAAATATTTATGCAGTGGTAAACGAATATTCTTGGTATGGACTTACTGTAGTAACCTTCGATTTGAATGGTGTTATGACAATATTGTTTGATTTACGTGTTATTTTTTATACAAAATGGATACTTAGGTGAGCCCGTTTTTGTGATGTTGCGTTGTTTCAATGTTGCTGTAATTATATAAGCAACGAAACTAACGAACACCGGAAACTATTACCAAAATGTTTCGATAACCATATCGATAGTTTAATATCGATAGCGTCAATCTCTATGTTGTTTACTTGATTGATGACGTATATTCGTGTACTTATACTGTAAAATGTTAACTTCCGGTTTCCGGAAAGTGACAGTGTGCGTAAAGTTTTAGCTAGTGTTTGATTTTTTGTCAAGTGAGCGTGTCACCGATTACTTGTGTGAGTTCCTCGTCCCCCGCCAAAATTGACAGGCTTTTTTGATTGAAAATTAGATTTCATTACCTATCCCGGCTGGGTATATAATTAAAGGTAAAATGTCTGTTTTCATCTGTCACGTAGCGAATCTAAATTTATAAGAAGACGAGTTCAACACAGTTCGCAACGTATACTTATACAACTTTGAAAAAAATATTTTACTATTTATTGTTGCTAAGAAGTTGCAATAGACATTAAAATAATCTCCTGAAACGAACTAAAACAAATCACTCTCATTACATCACTACATGTAAGTAATCTTAGTTACATTGTTTTTTAAAATTTGTTGCTGATTACCACAGACTCCTGGTTCCGTGTTTTTTTGCCAAACTAACTTTTGACAAACAAAAACTAACCACATACATTTCGCGCTACTTCCCTTTGCTACAGATTATACGCTAAGCTATGTCTTCGTTTATATCATTATGTTATAGTAGTTTGATATATAATACGCTATAAAAAAAAATACAACCGACTTCAACTTCGAATACCTGCGGATGACATTTTCATATTTTCTAGTAATTTTGTTTTAAAAACTAAACTACTGAACCGATTTCGATAAATGTATATGGGACCACCACTGAAGTATTACCTACCAAACAAAAAAATAATCATCAAAATCAGTTCATAATTGGCGGAGTAAAACAAACACATACCTACAGTCATAATTGAGAACCTCTTTTTTTGAAGTCGGTTGAAAATCGAAAAGAGTTCTCAACAAAAGTCACAGTGGACTTACGATAATATAATGCAACAAAGAAGACAGCAACAAAAAGGAAATACGTGTAACACATCAGCAGTGGTTTTGTTCCTTCCATCAATGCGATGGGCGTCCGGTCTTTATATCCTTTCTACGCGATCAAGTTTAAGAAGACAGGTAGGAAAATTGACTTAGGGTTGGGAAGTACTGCAAGAGTTAGAAAAGCAAAAAGAATAAAGAAAGCGATGAAAATAGTAAAAAAATAAAATGTATGTTCCAAATTACAAACATGCCAGGCCTTTGATTATTATCCCCAGCTTACCAGGCTGAATAAATGTTGGTGTCTAAATTATATGCCAGTTCTTACTAAATAATGATGTATCGATATTGATTCGTATGACACATAATAATATTAACCTTTTTGTTTTATTCATACGGGAATACTCACGTTAAATAAAACCACCAAAAACACTGAAGAGAGAAGTAAAGAGTAGGGCCTTCACTTTTCTGTGACCAAAAATGTGTCAATACCACGACAGTTTTCATAATATAATATTAACATCTTAGAGAATTATATTTTCTATAATTCGGATGGTCTTAAAACATTTATGTTACCCTTATGAGATGGAGTAGAATGGAATAATATTAAGGTGCCTGACAATTTCGTAGTAGACTTGGTACTGAAACGATTTGCTATGGCAACTTTAAAAGGTAGCGCATGCAAAGCCCCAACATGTTATAGAAAAGACATGGAAAAAAACGGTCTATTGTGAGTCGGACTCGAGCACAAAGTTTCGTATTCCGTTTTGTTCTATTCAAGACCGCCTGGGATGTGCCCAAAGAAGCCCATGGCTCTGTTATACCAGAATTAATTATCACACAGCACTAGTGATTTTACGCTTCTATATACAAAAATGCTATTACCATTTTCACAATGAGAAAAAAAAGCACCAAAACATGTCATTTTGGGGAACCCTTAATGGACCCTTTAAACTTATCGCTATGGCTTTAGCAACTCTTAGAAAGATCCAAGTCAAGCTTTAGGTCCCGTCAGCGGTTTGAAGCTATTACCTTGAAGGGTCGGAATAGCTTACGGCTTACAAACGGCTTGTTGCTTGCGGTTCAGAATTCAGAGCCATCTCGTAGATGGGCAATCTGACGGAAGTGACCGTTTGTAATTCCATACTAAACATTTGCACTGTAATTTGATAACCTGTAGGTATCCATAATATCTCGCCTTTAAGAGAGTTCGTACAGGCTCATTGGATAAAGTATCGAGTAGCCATATTACCTTACGAAACCCTTTGACATCGGTTGATGGTTGCTGTAACAGGACAAAAAACTCGTTCCGACGCTTTAGTACCATGGTGCTCAGTTGTAAATGTCACATGATGTCAGCTATCGCTAAATTGATCTGTTCATCATTTAGAAAAACGCCAAAGAAGTTATCCATGTCTCTAGTTTGCATTAGCAAATTATAACTCAGAATGTTAATGCTGAGTTATATTAGCATATGAATGTTGAGTTATAGAAGAATATTCATGCTGAGTTATTATAACTTGGTGTCTACTGTTTCCTTTTTGTTTATTGTATTGTATGTAAATTTTTACACACATTGTAAGCAAATTATAACAAACAATATTATTTGACTTGTAAAATTATACTTTACCAATAAATATGAATATGAATATGGACCTGTATGTCCTTAAACTGCAACCAGACCCACCGGAGGACGGGCAGCAGCGTCCTCTTGGTTAACAGTGGTGAACATTCTGCGATCCCCAAACCGCCTGCCAAGCGTGGGGATTATGGCAACACCCCTCTATAAAGGGGGAGGCCTTCGTCCAACAGTGGACGTTTTTATGGCTGACGACGACTGTTTCCTTTTTGTTTATTATGTAGCGTAAGGTAATTCTGATAATTAATCAACTGATTTTTCTTACTTATCATAGAAGCTGGCTGATTACGCATACGAACTCACTAATCAGAACTTACCCACCATAGCATAAAGATGACCTTATTTCTTCACATTCTTTATTCATACATGTTCACTGTTGATTGCAATCTCAAGGACGCTTAGGCTAAAATAAATCCAAGCCAAGTCTGCAACTCGGAGTGAAAAAATGAAAATACCGCACAGAATATTATGAAAACCACGTTAGCCTTGCTTATTTTCTCAAGAAAATAGAATTTTCCCTCTTAAAAAGAGCAGGAAATATACTTTCTTGAAGCAATATAAGTCGAGACTTGCATCAATATAGTTGTAATTGCGTTTTTTGAGAAGATTTCACAAGCTGAATCCAATAATGTTTCTCGAACGTTATCACAATGAACGTAAATTGAAAAGGCCACGGATTTACAATTGTTATTTATTTTCATCAATATGCTGGGTTAAATACGTTTCACTGGGGAACAAAATCTACCTTTGAGACTTTATTTCACGATCATAAGCTTTACGGAAACATTGCGGTTTAATGGTTGTCGTGGAGTCTATTATCTTTTAAAGAGTGACATTGAATTCATGGGCATTATCTTAGGAGGTCATTGAAGTCATCGTAATGAACAACTTTCTTTTTTGCGTTATTGGGGTTGGTTTGATGCTACAAGTTGCCCTAAGATATTGCTCATGAATTCAATAACATCCTGTATTACAAATTTTAACCTACTTGGATTGTAGTTGTTAACCTGATTGCCTAAACTAATGAGTGGAGTATACTATAATCTGGGTTTCTTCAAGGCTAGAGAGAAGTGTGTTAGAGTGACTAAGTAAGTAAGTTCGTATAGGCTGAATGGCCAGCCCTAGTGTCAGAGTTAATGTGCCGCCTGAAGGCCTCTGACATGGCTGATGGTTTTTGTTATAGAAACTAGAACAAACAACCGGGACCAACAATTTAACGTGTCATCCGACCCACGGTAGCACTCAGCAATAAATGCCACTAACGGTCACCCATCCGAAGACTGACCGGACCGTCCGTTGCTTAACATTGGTGATCGTTTAGAATAACCTAGACAAGCTACGCCACGAGCGCTTAGAGTGACTGGTAGGTAGTTTCCATCAGAAGAGTTGGTGGTCAAATTTAGACCTGTTTTAGTTTTAGCCATTTCTCATACTTAGATGGCCTAGTGCAGCGACGGTGTTAATGGAATGGACGGGCCCAGAGCTTGGAAATCGTTCAAAATTAACAAGTCAACTCAATCAAGCATACCTAGCTAACAGTATGCATATTACATTTGCCAGAAAATAGAGATAGCGAATCTAATTACTGCATGACAAAAAGAGAACACACGTAGATGTATTAGAAGTTTGTATTGTCGTATCGTACGGCGCGCATGTCGCAAAGACCGAGTATGACTGACGCGAGTGGAGAGCTGGCGCTCAACATATAGTCTTCAAAATTCGTGCGCTTATTTCCCGTCCATTCATTTTATCATTGTCGCTGGCCTAGTGGTACAAATTTCCTATACTTCCTTGTATGAACTAGACCAAAATATATCTTGACCTAAGTCTGCCAATTTTAAACACGTAATCTAACTTAAGGCCAATACAAATTATTAATCTTGTCTACGTTACTAAGGTATACTTCTGATACCCTATTAGAGTATTTTATAGTACTCAGATGGCTTGAGTCGGTCGCCAAGTCTTTGTGTGTTCCAGAAACTATCACCTTAGAGCCAGTTCTGTCGGCATAAGTGTGTTTTTCTTGGACTCCACCGTTAATTAACATTATGTAGGTAGGTACGCTGTGATTAAAAACCCACAGTAAACTTTATAGTTCACTGTGGGTTTTTTGTAAAAGGATCATCTAGAGAAATTTATCTACCATATCCTCGAAAACATCCAATTTTACGTAGGTACTCATTTGTTCTCGAGTAACATTGTATAATAATTTATACAGGGTGTTAGTTTGAACACCGTTATCCTAGAAGGATAACGGATATCATTGTACTCATCATTATAAACAAATTTTTACTATAGGGCCAACCTTGAAATCACGAAAAAAAACAGCTGTTAACAGCAAAAAGGTTCATCGATCTTGGACAAAATGTATGGAACAGCTGTTTTTTTGTCGTGATTTCAGGGTTGGCCCCATAGTAAAAGTACAATGATATCCTAGAAGGATAACGGTGTTCAAACTAACACCCGGTATAACCAGATAATTTACGTTGTAATAAAGTAAATTATTTAGCAATTTTCATTGTAACCGACTTATCGACTCAATTATTATTTGGCAACAGAAGAAAGAGAAGAAAACGGAGACGAAGAAGAAGAAGATTTTTTTTTAATTTATTCATTATTACGTATAATTAATTATAAGTTCAGTAAGATGTACAGTGCTTACCTAATTGCATATGTAAAACTCCTTATCCATTAAGGCCCAGACCACCACGCACAAATATATCATTGGCGCATTTCACCTTTTTTTTTAAACATTATAAACTCAAGTCACAAACATCACTGCATATGAAAATAAAAAGACAGTAAAATTACTGAGAATAACATTATAAAGATTCAGAAAAGAAATATCTGAACAAGTTTTAGTACCTAAAAATGGGATTATAGTTTGTTTTATGAATAAAAACTTACTTGGACCAAAATTCTATTTATTTCTAAACCTTTTTTATGTTTTCAGTAATTTCACCAACTGCGATTTTTCATAACTATTTGCAATTATTTTATATCTATAAAAATGTTTAAATGCGCGAGCGCGGCGCGCAGCATTCTAAGCATTCTACGATGAAACCTATTCACTAGCGACCTGATGACACCCAGGTTGTAACTATAGAGACATAACCACTCGAACAACGCATTCCACTGTTTATATGTATAGATGCGAAGCTAGGTGTTTTGGTGTGTGATTTTATACATTCGAAAATATTGAAATGCGCGGGCGAGATAGCGGCGCGCAGCTTTCAGAGCCTTAAATTACCAAAACCGACCAAACCAAACCCGTGTCTTGGACGCTCTATGACCATAGTTTATCGTAATATTTACTGCATTTTAACTGTACACAATCGTTCTATCTAGTATCTCTCAGATTATCTCATCTCATATTTCATGTACTAGCGAGCGCGCGCAAATGTAATTTCAGGCACACCGTAGCAGGGCCACCAAGAGACCGGCCTAGCCGAGTTTGGGGCCCACTGCCAACATAACTGTTATTTGATAATTGGCAACACATGTATAGTATACCTATAATCCAGAATGTATAACTTAATGCAAATAAACATTTACTACTTAAACATTTACTACTCTATATACTCGTTTGACGGTCCGCATAAGCGATGTAGTGTTTCCGAAGCCGTGAACTCGCCTCTCCAATTTCCGAACGTTGTCACTTACGTTTCAATCACAGAGCTGTTGAGTTACTCCACTTGATTGCATCAACCATTGTAGCGGTTGTAGAACGGCCCAGTGAACTGGAGCTGTTTGTTGGATCAAATGAGAACAGCTTTTCTTTCTCCACTAAGGTTTGTAAAGGACTCCTAGAAGGCACAAGCTGTTTGGAAGGTGTATAGCGTAGGTAATTGAAAGAGTAATATCTCTGGCAACATTGCCTTTCAAACTGTAACACAGTAATACTTGCACACTACCGCTTAGCGGTTGAATAACTGGCAAAAATGTGGTACCTCCCCAGGCGGACTCTTCAGTAGAGTTCTACCACTACAAGAGAGCTTATTATAATGTTATTCCGGGAAATAAGCTCGATTCCGAGTTTTATCCAAATCATCACCGCACACACCGCACACCCCGTCTTTTCGTGTTCATAATTTTTCTTCATCCTCAGGTTGCCTGGAAGAGAACGGTTTTAACGATAAGTCCGCCATTTGTGCACTAGTACTTAATTTATTTAATCCTTTGCATGTATGTTTCTTTGGTATGAGCAATAAAGAATTAATCTATCTATCTATAATTTCAGCCGTTTTACCCGTGAAGAGGAAACAAACACACAACACCGACAAACTTTCGCATTTATAATATTGTGTTGAGTGAAAGCATTATGTATACCGGTTTGAGGAGCAATGTTACAAGAAAAATTACTGGGTATGAAGAGTTTTAATATGTTATATCTCAGGGTGGTTTGGACCTATGGGTCTATGGCCTATGTCCTAAAACTGCATCCAGTATCTACCACTGGAGGACGGGCAGCAGCGTCCTCTCGGTTAACGGTGGTGAACATTCTGCGATCCCCAAGCCGCCTGCCAATCGTGGGGATTATGGTAGCCCCTTCCTATAAAGAAAGCCTTCGTCCAGCATTGGGCATCTCCTGGCTGATAATGATAATGAAAGGATATTTCAGATTAGTATCATGGAATTATCATCGAAATCGGTTCTGTAGTTTTGTTTTTGAACCTTATTAACTGAAAAAAGGCGTCATCCAGGTAGTCAAAATTGATGTCGGTTGAATACTAAATTTAAATGTACAATAAGATGTGTTTTATGTGTATGTGTATGTGTTTGTGTGTTGTGTTGTGTGTGTCGTCGTCAGCCGTAAAACGTCCACTGCTGGACGAAGGTCTCCCCCTTTATAGAGAGGTGTTGTGTGTGTGTTTATACTTAATTATTGTTCTCTTTTATGTCTAGCATTTACGTATATATATATATATTTGGCAATAAAGTTATTTTTATCTTTATCTTATCTTATAATAATAATAATGATCTCAGGGGACGAGCGCAGTTCGTACAGTGCGGCGCAGGATTGTATTCGCAAGTTCACAGTTCTGACAATGCTACTGTTAGTGGCAGGCGTGACGCTTACCACCAGGCGAACGTCTTGCTCATCCCGTCACTTAATTGTTAGCACTTGATAAGAAAAAAACTACTTTTCAACCGACTTCAAAAAAGGAGGTTCTGAATTCGACTGTATGTATTTTTTTTCAATCAATCATTACCATTTTTCATCATCAAGCGGAAGAAGTCACGGGGCATAACTAGTATGTACTAAGCATTTTAGCCTTTTTCACATATCCCAAATGTCTCCTTCTATGTCGATCAATACAGGCCCGACGTAGCTCTAAATCTGCCACCTGCACCATTGACCACATCGATCTTGTAGCTATCGGAACTTGCATTCAGCGTAAAGGCACCCGATTACTGACCGGTAGAATCGATGACTCGACTAACGTACTTGTAGATTGCTGGCCAACTTGACCGATTTCAGGAAACCACTCAGGTGGAACAATGGAATGAAATTGTTGGAGTTTTTAACTAGTGATTGGGTCTTATTGGAAGCAGTGATATATTACGTTGAATGCAAAAATCTTGAATAACTAATTTCACAAGCTACCTACAAGGTTATAGTCGTAATAGTCATAGGTCATAGTTATTTTATTAGTAAAGCCAATTTACATGTGAAAATAGTTATTTTCATCACACTTGCTCGTAAAGTAGATCTTATTACATCGCTTTTAGGCTCATAATCCAAGCTGTTACACACGCGTGCTTTTTACTTTACATTACGGCACTTGTACTATAATAGGTATAACCCGGTAAAGTCAAGTTTGTACGCGACTGCAATTAGACGTACGTATACGAAGCACTCTTAATATAGCCGGGTAATACTTACAGTTTTTTTGTAATACCAACAAAGAGTTCTTATGCCGCTGAAGTAAATGTCAACCTGCGCGCGCATTACTGATTTGGGCGCCATTTTCCGCAAATGTTTGTTGACGTTTTCGCTGTGTGGTTGATTATTATCCAAAAAAAAATGTTTTTTCCTCGCAAGTGTGATGAAAACAGTCGTATGGAACTCTTGTGCTATTAGTCATTACGCTCTTGGCTTCCTTATCGCGCTCGCCTGCGGCTCGCGCGCATAATACCGCCTCTAGTGTAATGACCAACATAGCACACTCGTATCATAATGTACTATTATGATACTAGTGCGGTAAGTTTGTTTTTACAAACGAGTAGACGAATGTAAGCCCGAGACGAAGTCGAGGCCTTACCATAGCCTTAGCCTTACTACTTTATTATTTTGTTTATAAATATTAGTCAGAAAGTCGCAAATAAATACTTGACACTGGCAAATGCACAAAGTGCAACGCTATAACGAGGAAAGAAGAAGAAAAATCTTTGATTTTTCTATTACTTATGAAAATGGCGCTAATTTGCAAATGGCGCCACGTGCGCGTGGTGAAAATTAGAACTATCTTTCGTTTCAATTTCTTTTAAGTATTAAAGTGAAACAAACGTATTGAGCAAAGCTTCCAAGGAGGTTCGATCATTTAGCTTATTTATTCTCGTAATGTGAAACTCCTTAATGGAATTCTTATATATTTATCTGGAAATTGAAACAAATCCGTAAGGTTTACCGCACGCCTAGCTATTTTACCGCACGCCTAGTTGTATGGTGCGTTATGTTAAACTTTCGAACGATGTATGCAGGCTTCGTAAATGCATTTTTCGAGCAAATTTTTTTTTAATATTCTATCAGGTATCTGGTTTCCATTATACCCATTGCCCCAAACTAAGCAAAGCTTTGCTTAGTTTGGGGCTAGATGAAGCTGTGTAAAAAATGTACACCGATATTTATTTGTTTATTTATATTTTTGATTGTTTCATTTCATACAAAGTAACACTATTATGATGAAATCAGTGCTCTTAATAAGCCTAGTGCAACAGGTTTATTAGGCGTAGGCAGCGACAATGATTAACTTTGTCGTTGGGCGTACATTATGATACAAGTGTGCTATGTTGGTCATTACACTAGAGGCGGAATTAAGCGCGCGAGCCGCAGGCGAGCGCGATAAGGAAGCCGAGAGTGTATTGAAACATAGCACAAGAGTTTCATACGACTGTTTTCATCCCACTTGTGAGGAAAAAACAAACTTTTTTTGATAATAATCAACCACACAGAGAAAACGTCAACAAATATTTGAGGAAAATGGCACCCACACCAGCAATGCGCGCGCAGGTTGACATTTACATCAGCGGCATAAGAACTCTTTGTTGGTATTACAAAAAAAACTGTAAGTATTACCCGGCTATATTAAGAGTACTTCGTATACATACGTCTAATTGCAGTCACGTACAAACTTGACTTTACCGGGTTATACCTATTATAGCACAAATGCCGTAATGTAAAGTAAAAAGCACGCGTGCGTAATAGCTTGGATTATGAGCCTAAAACCGATGCAATAAGATCCACTTTACGAGCAAGTGTGATGAAAATATATATTATGACTGCTTTTATATTTCAAACTTTGATTTTAAAAGACTTATAGACGTATTGTTGTTAGCCTTTATAAGTCAATAATTTCATTATTGCTGTATGCAATTTTTTTGCCGGTGTCTGGTTTGTAAGTAAATTGTATTCATTGACTAAAGATAAATCTTCCAGATCAAATATTTATGTGACGAGCATAGATAGTTGTTCTGTGTTCTGCGTGTTGTGTATTTCGTAAGTATGTATTTATAACAAATAAGAACGTATGTATAACTATTATATCAGCTTTTTGGTTCCCAAAGTACAAGCCTCCTTTCGTTTAGGGCTACATGACGCTGTGGGAAATGTCTACCAATATAATATAATAACTATTTATATTTATCTCTCACACTCGCGTGCTCATACCCTAATGCATAATTATTATGTCAGTGAACATAAGTTCAAATGTATTATGTTTATAAGTTAGTAGTACTTTTTTGGATTATTTTGCGTAGGTGTTTATGTAGTGATTGTCGTTATTTTTGTATAAGTTAAATTCATAAAATGTAAATCCTTTATTGGCTGTCAGTTTCATTATTAGTCTCATTGTATAATTTTTAAGAGCTGTGGATTTTGTAAATAATTAAAATAAAATAAAGATCTTCGAAAAATAAAAAACCTGGGTTTTATGCATACAAGTCCGCCATGAAGCATAACGGAAGGATGAACAAGCAATTACATCACTCCTACCCGAATTCGAAACTCGACTTTCAAATATATCGAAAAGCGACTTCAACAATTTAAAACTAACTTTCAGGCATAAATTGGCATAAACGGTCGTCATTACCCGACTCTAAAACTTCAGGTACCACGCGAGAAAGCAAAAGGGTATTTAAAGTCGGAAAGTTCCAGAAGTTTCGTTAATTGTTCTCCTCCACAGGTATTTTGCATTCCTTTACGTATTTCGTTCTAGTTCTTGAACTGTGACAAGCCTCGGGGGCTGCGGCTCCGATCTTTTCAGAAGTTTGTGAAGTTGAAGAGAATCGTAAGTAATTGAATTGATATTTAGTTACGGCAGCGCGAGTACCGTTCCTAACGATTGATAAATTTGACATTTAAATCGGTAAATTTCGATAAAAATCGTTATTATGTCAAGTTCTTGAACTGTGACAAGCCTCGGGGGCTGTGGATCCCATCTTTTGAGATGCTATGAAGTTGAAGAGAATCGTAAGTAATTGAATTGATATTTAGTTACGGAAGCGCGAGTACCGTTCCTAACGATTGATAAATTTGACATTTAAATCGGTAAATTTCGATAAAAATCGGTATTATGTCAAGTTCTTGAACTGTGACAAGCCTCGGGGGCTGTGGCTCCGATCTATTGAGATGTTGTGAAGTTGAAGAGAATCGTAAGTAATTGAATTGATATTTAGTTACGGTAGCGCGAGTACCGTTCCTAACGATTAATAAATTTGTCATTTAAATCTGTAAAAATCGATAAGAATCGGTATTTTGTCAAGTTCTTGAACTGTAACAAACCTCGGAGGTCGGTAAATTTCGATCAAAATCGTGTCAAATACGTCAAAGAAATTAGCTATACATTCAAATTAGTTACATACAGAATGGTAGGTACTCGCGCTGCTATATAGTCTACTACTTTAGTCAAAATTATTCCAGTTTACTGCTACGCGGTTTCATCCGCACGATGATGAAAAATGGTGATGGTGATGATAAAAAGCTTAAGTATAAGCTTTCCTTAGTTTGAGCTAAATGGTGCTGTGTGAAATTGTACACCATTCATTTATTTTATGTATCAATTTTCATAGATACCTAGTTATGCCTTCCCATATCGCTCGTCTGTATTGACGAACAGACGGCTCGCCCGTCTGTAGAGCCTACTTATTATTATTATATTATATTGAAGCAGAAGTATCAATAGAATAAGTATCTTCGGTGGTCGCGAGACCTATGTAAGCTAGCTTTAAAATATAATTACTCATAAATTTTCAGTAGTAATAAAGCATCTAAATAAGCTAGACATTATTTTTGTTTTAGTTTGTAGTCTATGTCTGCTGTAGTGCTTCCAAAATTTTACTACCTAGTTCAATAAAAATAATGAATCTGTAATACGTACTTTTCCTCACAGCTTTTGACAACGTAAAATTATAATCTGTGAACGTATAGGCTTTTAGTAAATCACAATTTATATTCGACCACAATAATCTTACAAAAAAATACACAACTTTAATATCACAACACCTCATTCAGTGCGCAGTTAATTTTACCTGAAAAAATAACTGAACTCGTAAAGGAGCACCGTCACTATAAAAACTTAACTGACTCTCAACTGTGCAGTATACAAACCGAAAAAACGTATAAAGCTCTGGTAGTACATACATACGCGTGGAACATGACTGCAAAGTTGATCTTAATGAAAAAAAAACAAATGAAAAGAATCAAGATGTTAAAACCCCACTAACCATTGGCCTACCCTCGAAGTGCGATTGGGCGAAACTCTACCGAGCTACGTGGCCTAGCTACGGGTTGGCGAATTCACGTACGTCATTGAATTTCTTTCAGGACAAATGTATCTACTTTCAGTATTCATGAACCTATTATAGCAACGTTCCAACGTTCACAGCACGTTAGATTTACGAAGTAATAAAAATAAAGACCAACTGATAACCCCGTCGCACCGTCTCGTCAAGTCAGAGAGGTCAGTGTATATTTTGGGGCCCGCGATCTACAACCATATACCAGCTTCCATTCGGGATGCTGGTTCTACCGAGTGCTTCAAAACCAAGCTCAGAGCGTGGTTACAAGATAATTTGTTTTATGACATTGAAGCTTATTTTAAATAAGAAATTATTAACGTGTTATTATAATTATTATTTTACTTAATTAAGTGTTTTTTATTGTTAAGTGTTATTACTTAATTAAACTTTGGTGTTATCAATAACCCTGGGACCTGGACCTAACAAAGGACCTGGGTATCTCCTAAAACTGCATCCAGAACCACCGGGGACGGGCAGCATCGTCCTCTTAGTTAACGCTGGTAACCATTCTGCGATCCCCAAGCCGCCTGCCAAGCGTGGGGATTATGGCAACACCTCCCTTTAAGGGAGAGGCCTTCGTTCAGCAGTGGACGTCTTCCGGCTGTTGATGTGATGTTGATGTATTATCAATAAATTATTGTAGTGTATAGAAGAATATTCAAGCAATTTCTTTATGTAACGGAATAAATTTGAATTGTTAAAAAAAAAAAAAAAATTTTGGTTTTATGATTTTAAATTTATCTAGGTCATGTCTACACAAATCATCACGTAACATCGCAGTCGCTAGTCGTGTTAGTATGTACGAGGCTTTAAAAAAGCTAATGGTTCCAACACAAAAGACTTTTAACATAAACAATACTAAATTATACTGCGATGAGTCCAACTTTGTGAATTACTTTCGTAATAACGCCGTGGGAGACAGTGTTGTCAGCCGCATGGATATTTACCATTTTATGGGTGGAGAATACTGCATCAGTCAAACTTTGTGATTGCTTACTTTTTTATTCTTAGATTTTCGAGCTCCTGCTCTTAGAACTTAAATACTAAATTAAATAAAAATCAACGACGTTTTAATTTTTTACAAACTTAAATTGAAATTAAATTTTGTTTGGTTATAAAGGAAGTTATATGCCCTGCAGTGGACTGAAAAAGCTACTGACAATGATGTTGATTTTTAGGGTTCCGTACCGCAAAAATACAAAAGGAACCCTCATAGGATTACTTCGTTGTCCGTCTCTGTCTGTCTGTCAAGGCCTTTTTTCTCTGAAACAAGTGGAGGTATCAAGTTGAAATTAATATCGAATGCGTAAGTCTACAGTCCCTTAGAGCTGTAAATATATCAAGCTTCTAAGTCAACGTAATCAAATATTATAGCAATTTTTCTAGTGTTTTTAGTGTTTTTTTAGACTCGCAAGTAAATCATAATTCATATGGTATTCCCGTTGACGTAGAATCACGAAATTTGGCAAGAAGCAAGGTCATATAACACTGGTTATGGGAACAATCTGAAAATTGATAATTTGAAGATATATTGTAATTTCTCATGCCAAAACTTGAATGATTATTCCGTTTGGTTGGCTTCCGTTCTTTAGTTCCTAATAACTGAACTAGATGACGCCACAGAGAAAATCAACCCACGCCACTCTTTTATTGCAACTGTTTCGTTTGTCTTTCTTATTCAATGTGGGGGCGATAAGTCCTGCACTGACGTCCCGCTTGGGGTGTATTGTGCATTTCCCCCACCAGCGTCTACCCTAGCCAACCCAGCTCCTTGAAGTAACGGAGCGAGGCTCTGGGCTGCTGGCATAGTAACTCCAGTGAGTAAGATGGAAGTGTACATGATTTAGATGGAAGTGTACATGATTTAGATGGAAGTGTACATGATTTAGATGGAAGTGTACATGATGAGTTCGTTTGTTCTTGTGGTGGCACGTCCTGCGTACATAAATATTGTACTCCCTAAGCCTGAAACGTGGTTTCTCTTATCTGAAGACTGGCATCAATAAGTAACCCTAGCATATTAATAGTAACTACAGAAAAAAACGGAGTACGTAAACGATAGCAAAAATTAAAAACTGGAACATCTTTTCGAACGTAAATTGAAACGCCTTTTTAGGGTTACTTACCCAAAGAGTGTTCAATTGTACCCTATGACTAAGCAATCCGTCTCTATTTGTCTATAAATATGTTAGTTTGTCTGTTTTTGATCTATAACGACGTATATCTCGTAAATCATAATAGGTAGCCGGTTGTTTTCAAAGAATAATCGTTAGATACTGTCGAGGATTTCTTTTGTACTTGTGGTGGTACGGAATCCTCGTTATCCGAGTCGTAAGTACAAATACAAATACAAATACAAATCGTTTATTGATAACACTAAAGTTACACGTCAAATTTCATTAAGTATGTCACAATAAAATGAAATAATAATTATAAAAAATATGTTAATAATCTCTTATTTTAAAATAAGCTTCAATGTCATAAAACAAATTCTCTTGCAACCACGCTCTGAGCTTGGTTTTGAAGCACCCGGTGGAAGGAGCATCCCGAATGGAAGCTGGTATACGGTTGTAGATCGCGGGCCCCAAAATATACACTGACCTCTCCGACTTGACGAGACGGTGCGTCGGGGTTATCAGTTGGTCATTCTTTTTATTGCTTCGTAAAGCTAACGTGCTGTGAACGCCCCTACGTTGGAACGTTTCTAGGTTTACATGGGTGAATAGGGCTATCTGGTAAATAAACTCACATGGCAAGGGCAGTATCTGAAGTTCCCTAAATAGCTCTACGCATGAGACATCGTTCTGGACACCACATATACCACGTATGGCTCGTTTCTGCATGACAAAGACTCTATTCCGATCGGCAGCGCGGCCCCACAGTTCCAACCCGTACGTGATGTTACTGTGGACGGTCGCGAAGTAGCAGGAGCGCACCACGCTGCGGGTGGCGGTGCTCGCAAGCCGCCGGAGCGCGAAGCACGAGCGGCTCAGTTTCCCGCAAAGCTCGTCTATGTGCGTCTCCCACGTCAACGCACCGTCGATGTGGAAACTCAGAAGTTTCGTACTATGTACCTGTTGGAGCGCGGTATTGCCGACTGCTACCGAATAAGTCTTTGTCGAGTGGCCATTGAGGTTGAATGCAAGGAAGCAGGTCTTGTCCTTATTAAGAGCTAATCCGTTAGAACGGAACCAGCTTTCGAGCTCGTTTGCTACCTTGTTCAGTTTCGACTCCAGCTGACTGTGCGTCGGCGCGGTGATCACCGCAGCGACGTCATCGGCGTACATGTAAATCTCGGCGCCATTGATGGCACCTGGTAGGTCGTTGAGGAGGAGACTGAACGAGGTGTTAGATAAGCAGGAGCCCTGTGGGACGCCCATCCCGTTCTCCATCTCAGACGATACTACGTGGCCTCTGTCACCCACCACGACCTGCGTTCGCTTAGACATGAAGGACGACATCACGGACAGAGCCGGACCGCGGATCCCGTAAAACCGTAGCTTATTTGCAACGAGATCGTGATCGGCAGTATCAAACGCGCTCGATAGGTCGCAACAAAGAACGGCAACCTGCAATCCCGCCTCGCGCGCGCTCAACACTCGCCACACCACCTCACGCACCAAGTCTGTGGTCCCGCGGCCGGCCCGATACGCGTATTGGCGTTCCGACAAAACGCCACGATCCACGATAAAATTAAGAAGTCTCCTGTTGAGTCCGACCTCAAACACTTTACTGACGGCAGGGACGAGGGATATGGGCCGATAGGACTTCATCTCTGATTCTTTACCCTTCCCCTTGTACAAGGGGCATATTTTAACTTTCTTGAGTGCTGTAGGGTATATTCCTTCCCGCAGGCATGAGTTAAACAAGTGACTAAGAACGGGAGCTACTGGTTCTATACCGGTTCTTAATATGCTCGCGGACAGACCATAGAGATCGGTACTCTTTTTAGGAGCGATACGTTTTGTCGCTATAGTAACCACTTCAACTGGGGAGAACGGTTCTAGCCTTAGAGACACGTCGCTCGCGGATGCCTCGTCCCCAAGTGCAGCTAAAGCGCTTGCGCTGTTAGCTGCGGGTGCTCCACACCTACTCGCCGCCGTCACGAACCCCGAGTTAAGCGCGTCCACCAGATCCTTCTTCGTGCCAAACGCTTGACCGTCCGCGTCCCGCACCAGGTCAGTGAAATCGACTCTCTCGCGAGTGCCACGACCCAACTCTGAATTTATTACACTCCACATGCGTCGTGGATTATCCCTGACTATACTAGAGTAATGACTGACTCGTTTTTCTTTCAATAAGGCGTGATATTTAATTGTGAGTTCATCGCACTTAATACGGAGTAAATTATTGGTGGGAAATGATTTCTTTAATTGTATAGTCTCATGCAGTAAGTGCTTAAAATTGTGAATTTCCGCGTCAACCCAGTGTTTATTATGAGTAACCTTTTTTTTTTGCGGAAAACAGGTTTTTAATTTATTTGATAAAATATTGACTATACTCTCGGCCAACGCGTGACAACAACTTTCCGATTTTTCAATGATATTGTCCCAGTCAATTGAATCCAGGGCAACAATAAAGTTATACTCGTTGGCCGCAGAGAAGGTGCGGCCTAGATAGTGCGCGGGCGCAGGTGCAGAAGTAACGCTTCTTGCGAGAGTGAGGCGCTGGGCGCCATGGTCACTGAGCGGGTGCGTGTCGACGCCAACGATGGCAGTCACTCGTTTCGCATTCATGTTTGTGTACGCGTGGTCTAGCAGTGACTTACGACCACCCGCATCCACGCGCGTTGGATGGTTTACTAATTGCGTAAAATTAAAACTTTCCAGCACATCTACCAACTGCTTTTGTGCGCGAGAGCTATCTAGCAGATCGATATTAATATCACCCATTATGACGCAGTCCAAGCCCTCGTCCGTTATTTTACAGAGAAGGGTCTCGAACAGTTGAAGGTAGTCACCGTGACTCGTCAAGTTGGAGTGGTACACTCCTACAACTAGGATATTGTCGTCAAGTAAGTGCACGGCGCACACGTCAAAAATTTGTTCCTGCGTTAGGTCGCAATAATCCTGTCTGCTGACCGCCATCATTCCCGACCGTACGTAGATGCAACTTCCGCCGTGTGCTACTTTTTCTCTACAGCTAAAAGATAATAAATCAAAGTTACATAGTGTAACAGAAACTAATTCGTGTTTACGTAACCAGTGTTCGGTGATAACTATTAAGTCGCAGGTGAGTTCCTTTGTCAGTAGAACCTCGAGTTGTTTAGTCTTGTTTGTTATGCACCGAATATTTTGGTGACAGATTGTCAGTGACGTCGATTTACAATGTCGAGGTTGATTTCCCGGAGGCGGGGCTGGTGGCGCCGGTGTAGGTCTCTTGTGTCGACGTCCCGTGGGCAGCGGTGGCGACGAAAGCGGACGTAGCGCTGTCGCGGGCGTAACGCTGCTGTCTACGTGGCGCGGGGTGCGCTCGGGGCGCGCCCCCTGCGCGCCCGCCGCTCCCACGAAACCACTCACTGACTTGGGTGCTAGTCGGCCAGTTCTCGGCGGACATGCAGAACTCAAAATGGCTGTTCGGTACCGTGAGGGAGAACGACGAGTAATACGAGTGGGCTAGTTCGTAGCGGGGTAGTACTCGTACTTGACGATTTTATTTATTGTTTGAATAGATCCATAATCATTAGCCAATTTAATAAATTCCACGGACTTAGTCCTTCCTTCGACGGGTGATTGGGCCATATCTACCTCGCTGGCCCAGTTGCGGCTTGGTAAATTCACATACAATATTGAATTTATTTACCGGACATTTATGACGGTTGCAGAGATGAAAGATGGGTAAGTAAAACCAGATTTAATACTGATTATACCTCATATGGTAAAAGCATTAGATATACATGTTTATAAAGCTGATACTTAAGTGTCAATTCACTGTTATTCAAAAAACTCATTCGATCGCTAATCTGTCTAATCGACAAAAAGTTTCGACAAAATTACCCTAAATATTGGGAAAGTTTTCTTAAGCTTGGCGACAACAGAGGGGCTTTGATGATAGCGGCATCGAATTTTGCTCTGAAAATTGCGATTAAAATGGCTTACAAGGTAACATTAAGGCTAGATAGGGACAATGCCTTTGATATGGAACGACGCGACGTAAGCGAGCTGCGAAAGTGAAGTCTTTGTCCATAAAGTTGTTTATGGCTTGTAAACATTTAAGTATGTTTTTTTTTCAAAACCATCGAAGACTGGATTATGTATATAAAATATGAGCCCTATGCCATTTTAGGTTACCGAGATATTTTATTGTTAACGACGCGACGGTTTAATTAACAATTGAAACTAATTTGTTGCCTACTTATCAAAAACCAAAAAAACAAATGAAAGTTAATCAAAAACCGTTCTGACGAATAAAAGCCTCCTGAAGTTTAGCCTCTTGGTCTCGTTATATTGGAAGTAAAAAAATTACTCATTTATTAAATAACTTAACAAACATCAATAAAAGTTCTTAAAATACCATATTCACAGTAATATAACATTTTAGTAGAGTTCAGGAACAATTAACCAACACTTTCAACCTTACTACCGCAGTTAGAAACGGATTTGTTCCATTTCTGTAAACTGTTTTCAGCCAAAACAATAAAACAGAGCTATTGGAGGAAGACACCTCAAACTATTAAAAATACGCCAATAATAAGTGATGATAGTTAATTCGTACCATTGTAATTTTTTTTTTTTTTTTTTTTTTGTTTAACCTGTGTTGTCCCACTGCTGGGCAAAGGTCTCCCCCAATTTCTTCCAGCTGTCTCGATCTTGTGCCAGCGCCGTCCAATCTTTTTTAAACTTCCCGAGTTCGTCGCGCCATCGTGTCGGAGGGCGACCTCGGGGTCGACTGTGCAGGGGCACCCAATCCGTAGAGACCTTTGCCCATCTGTCTGGGTGCATCCGGCTGACGTGGCCTGCCCACTCCCATTTGAGCCTGGCAGCTTTGTTTCCTACGTCTGTGACGCCTGTCATGGAACGCAGCATGGTGTTACGGACGCGGTCTTGTCTTTTAATCCCGAGAATACTGCGTTCCATTGCTCTTTGGCAAACCATGAGACGGGACCTCTGGATTTTGGTAAGTGACCAAGTTTGTGCACCGTAGGTTAGGATGGGCAAGATACACATGTCGATGAGTTGACGCTTCAGGGAGATAGGAAGATCTCCCTTCATTAGCGCTTTCATAGACCAGTAGCTTTTCCAGGCGTTGTCTATTCGACGGCTAATTTCTCTGTCATGCCTGTTGTCGAAAGAAACTATCTGGCCCAAGTATGTATATTCTTCGACATAGTGTATTGTTTGCCCATCTACCATGACCCTATGTTTCGTGCTGTTCGTCATTAACTGTGTTTTTGACCAATTCATCAGAAGTCCCACCTCAAGGCTTGCTCTGCTCAGGTCTTGGAGCATGAGCTCTAGTTCAAGCGCTGATGGGGCAAAAAGGACAATGTCATCCGCAAATCTGAGATTTGTCAAAAGTTTGCCACCGATGTCAATGCCCTTCGTTGCCCAGGATGCTGCCAGTGTTTTAAAGACCTCTTCGAGGGTACTCGTAAATAACTTGGGAGAGAGTGGGTCACCCTGTTTGACTCCCTTAGATATTTTAAATGAGGGACCGGAAGAATGCAATTTTATATCAGCTGTACTGTGATCATAAATTATTTTCAAAAGGTTTATGTATGTAGCTTCGATGCCTTGATTATGCAATCCGGAAAATATAGCGGAGTGTTTTAAGCTGTCGAAAGCCTTCGCATAATCAACGAAGGCTAGATAAATTGGTTTTTTGTGTTCTATGTGTTTTTCTATTATTTGATTTAGTGTATGTAGATGGTCTGTAGTGGAAAAATGAGGACGGAATCCAGCTTGTTCAGGTGGTTGGTGTCTATCGAGTGTTCCAGCTATACGGTTTTGTATGATTTTGATAAAAATTTTGTAAATATGAGATATTAGGCTTATTGGTCTGTAGTTGTTGATGTTAGATGTGTCGCCTTTCTTGTGGAGGAGAACAATATTTGAATGGCACATGTTTCGAGGGATATGTCCTGTGTCTAGAATTGAATTAAATAAGTTTGTCAAGGGAGGTATTAATGTTTCTGATCCTATTTTCAGTTCTTCAGTAGTGATTCCATCTTCTCCAGGGCTTTTGCCGTATTTCATTGTTTTTAAAGCGTCGTGAACTTCTTTACCCGTAATAAAAGGAATAGAATCGGAACGAGAATATTGCAAGTTTAGATTGCCTTTTTCGTTGTCTGTATAAAGTGTTTCATAAAAATGTGTACATATTTCCATTACTTTATTTCGGCTATTGTGTTTGGTTCCTGAGGCATCTTGCAAGCTATTGATCCACCGCCTTCCTTTTGATATACCTTGCTTTGCTATTCGAAGTGAAGTATTTCGTTCTATGGCTGCTTTTACTAAGTCACAATTAAGTTTCCTTATGTCGTATCGTATGCTACGTTTGACGAGTTTATCAATTTTTCGGTATTCTTCTGTTCCTACTTCACAAATTTGTCTGTTTTCTATTAGCTTTTTGGATTTTTCAGATAGTTTTGCTTTTTGCTTCTTAGCATTTTTTATTTTCTTGCTGCTGTTCTTGATTCGACTAACTATTGTGTTAAACTGTTCATCTACATCTTCAATCTCTCTCATATTTAGGATTTGGAATGAGTTGGAAAGTTCTAAATTAAATTGGTCAGAATTTTGTAGCAATGTGAGTTTTGAGTGTATTTTAGTCTGTTTTGTAAACATTTTCTTGCGGTGTATTTTGAAATCGAATCTGATTTTTGCGCGTACTGGGCGGTGATCTGAACTAAATTTTATTCGTCCAAGGCATGACACATCTTTTACTATCTGTATATCTGATGAGATAATGTAATCTATTTCGTTTTTAGTGATACCGTTAGGTCCCTTCCAAGTCCAGCGTCTTTGTGGTTTCTTAAAAAAGTCTGTATTTGCAATCTGTAAGCTTTGTCCGAAAGCGAATTGGATTAATCGAGCACCGCGGTCGTTACGGGTTCCAAGACCATATGCACCGATCGTGTTTGTGCGATCTGTATGGACCCTTTTTCCGATCTTTGCATTAAAATCGCCAATACAGATATTCCATGTGCTTCGGTTCTCATCGCAGGCTTTATTCAGAATTGTGTAAAAGTCTTCAACTTCGTCATCCGGGTGTGAACCTGATGGTGCATATGCTTGTATGACGGTAAGGGTCTTGGTTGGCGTCAAAGAAAATTTTAACACTGCTATTCTCTCTGAATATCCGATAAATTCAACAATATTATCTTTCCATCGCTTGGCTACCAGAAATCCTACTCCATAGAGCCCTTTGGTTTCGCCGAAATGGAAAAATATATTGTCGTCCCGTTCTTCTACTTCTTCTCCTAGTCTTCTTACTTCTGAAAGACCGATAATATCCCAACAGATGTCTTTTAGGCTGTTTTCAAGTTCAATTAAGTGACCATTGTATTATTAAATTAAAAGAAAAAAAGAAAAACGGATTAACTGTTGGGTGGCCTTTCGTTAATTAATAATGGGGTTAAGGTATAGCACTGTGAATAACATAATAATGATATAACTAGAGGTCGCCCGCGACTTCTTCCGCGTACGGAAATTCGCAAAGAAATTCGCCCCACTCCCAAATAATCGTATTACCATACCGCTCTGGGTTGATTACTATTTTATTTCTTCCCCATTTGCACCATTTTAGATCAATCATAGCAAACAATATTACAGCGCTTGTTTTAAAAAGTCAAGTTTCCATACAAAATTTCATCCCTCATTTCACCGTCTTTAGTCATCTCTGTCAAAAATATATTTAAAATACCATATATTTTTATTTAAATGAACTACCCTAATACCAATTTACATCAGTACATCTTAAAATACAAAGTAATTTCCATACAAAATTTCATCCCCGATTAAACCCCCCTTAAATTATACCTGTTAATAAAAAATATAAACAACATTTTTGATTTCATATGAACTATCCAAATTCAAAGTTACACAACTAAAAGTTTAAAAACAAAAGAGCTTCATACAAAAGTTTTTACCCATTTTAACCCCCGTAGGGGTAGAATTTCGAAAAATCCTTTCTTAATACAGGCCCTACGCATCAATGCAAATACTCCCTTCAAGTTCCAAGTCTGTGCAACCAGCAGTTTAGGCTGTGCGTTGTCTATCTGTCAGTCAGTCAATCAGTCAGTCGACAGTGATTCTTATAGTATTAGATGACTACCTTTGTATCAGGTTTTTTTTGTTTGACTTGTGTTGTCCCACTGCTGGGCAAAGGTCTCCCCCAATTTCTTCCAGCTGTCTCGATCTTGTGCCAGCGCCGTCCAATCTTTTTTAAACTTCCCGAGTTCATCGCGCCATCGTGTCGGAGGGCGACCTCGGGGTCGACTGTGCAGGGGTAGGTTAGAGTTTAATTCGCAGATTGAATTAATATATGGTTTCAGATTAAATTCATTATTTTGGTTCAGATAATATTAATTATTAGTTATAGATTAAATTGATAATTCATTATTCAGGCTTAATAACTTTTTATTACAGATTACGCTATCACGTTAGCCCTTTTTGGCACTTATTCCTATTGGTACTCAATAAGATATTTACAGCGGGATTACACTAGAAATTATACCTAGTAGATATAAGTACCTATTATTATAAACTTCCGCAAAGTAACCTGCACCCTTATCATGGACGTTCGTGATTCTGATTGCGAGCGTGCGCGAGCAGGAGGGCGCATGGCGCGAGTGGATTGGCACGAGCAGGATGGCATGCTATCGCAATCGGAATCTCGAACGTCCATGATAAGGGTGCTGAATCAATCTCATATCCTTTTATGTATATCTCTAATGATTGACAAGGCTTCCGTGGGCATCAACATGCTTTCTTTGAGAATTATTGGAAACAAAAGACTCCTGTGATCTGTGTTGGAAACCTTTCTACGACAGGTGGGTGTTGAATACTCTTGACATAAAATAAAACATATTTCTGAATGTATGAAAGGAACTTCACAGAACATTTCTGCCATAAACCATTACGGTTCTCGTTAGACGTTTTATTTATAATGTAAACATATTTTTTTTCTTGGAAGTTTAAGATTTACAATAAGTTTTACTCAGGGAGCTAAATACCTACTCCAAGCTTTTAATATAAGACCACTTTTAGTAACACAAAATGTAGATACATCATTTTGTGTTAGTAGAAAAAGGTTTTATTGTCCTAAGTATAAGCCCTCTAGCTGCGCCGAGAACTAATTAGTATTTCCTCGCTCGGGAACGTGAAAAAGCTAGTATATGGATATCTGTCTTGATTTCTAGGAGGGAAAAGAGTTAATAGACTTTTATCATGGCTCGAGTGCTAGGCGGGGCAAAGTTTTATTACTAAAAATTCAACTTTTAGCTACAAACAAGCATAAACTCCACCTGATGGTGATCAGGCCGCTATAGAAACTTGCAACTTTAGTGTCGTGGCTGATGTGTTTTTGACTCGCAGAGAAGTTCTAGAAGTCTTTTCTTAAAACGCTACATAATTGTTTACCCGCCGAATGATCTTCAGGAAAGGAATTTCTACAGCGTGTGGTAGATACCAGAAGTAAGTAATCGGTTAATATCACTTCTGTTAGCCTTCATTGAATTTTCAAGATCAAATACGAGCATCATTTCATTGGTCCGGAGATTGCGATGACATATGGTTCACGCGGTCACAGTTCGGTTCGAACAACTAGTTTACACGTGTTTGAAGTTGCCCACATACATAACCCTTTGCTAGTTATTCAATCGCCAAGCAGTAGTGTGCAAGCATTACTGTGTTCCGGTTTGAAGGGCAATGTTACCAGATAAATTACTGGGTAAGTATGATGAGATTTAACATCTAATATCTCAGGGTGACGAGACCTAAGAGTAAGGCCTTCACTTTTCTGTGGTGACGAGCGCAGTACAGTGCGGTGCAGGATTGTCAGTCTTACTTAAAACAACTTCTCAACCGTCAATTACTGGTTAAGATGCTCTGCCATCTTCTCTCTGACTTGAAGTGTAACATGCAAGAACAAGACAGAGAAGTTTAAGCAGTGACTAAGAGAATCGAGATTATTTTAGGTAAGGCTGTGTGTTCGCAAGTTCACAATTCTTGCACTGTTACTGTTAATGGCAGACGTGACGCTTACCATCAGGCGAACGTCTTGGTCGTCTCGCCACTAAAAAGTATTTAAAAAAACATACTTTGAACACTGCTAGGTACATTAGTGCTCTATGGTAGATTTGTAAACCTAAACAACATTAATCTCGGCTCTGTCGTCTTGACGCTTCGCGGTTGTTACTCGCAGCATCCAGCGGTGAAGTCGCATGGAAAGTTTTCTCATTACTCCGAGTGCAAGCAAGTGACGTGAAGAGACGTGGCACATGAATGAAGTATTTTATCAATTACTAATACCAAGCAGTGTTTGAAGACATGGGTATACGACCAGTGTGTGTTGCCAGTGATGACACATGGAACTGAAACGTGATCTTTAACTGCTGGCCTTTTGGAGAAACTTAGAGTCACGCAACGGGAAATGGAGAGAGCTATGCTCGGAGTTACTTTGCGCGATAGAATCCGGAACGAGGATATTCGCCAAAGAACCAAAGGTACCGACATAGCTCGCAAGGTTTGCAAGTTGAAGTGGCAATGGGCAGGCCACATCGCTCGAAGAACTGACAACCGATGGGGAAGAAAGGTTCTTGAGTGGCGAACGCGAACCTGAAGACGCAGCGTAAGAAGGCCTCCCACTAGGTGGACCGACGACATTGTAAAAGTCGCGGGCAACCGGTGGATGCAAATGGCAGGTTGTCGTACAGTTTGGCGGTCTAAGGGGGAGGCCTTCGTTCAGCAGTGGACGTGCCCAGGCTGATGATGATAAATACCAGCAATCTTTTCTGCCACTGCGCTAAGCTTTGCGTATTCTTGAAGTATTCGGTATGATTTCCAGGATACCAACATCAACATTCATCAACATTAACACTAATATTAACAAAGAAAGTTAATTTAGACTGTGTGGCCAGCCCCAGTGCCAGAGTTAATGTGCCACCATTGTTGTTACAGAAATATAGAACAAACAACGTCATCTGACTCACGGTATTGCTCAAATATAAATGCCACTCATAGTCACTCATCCAAAAACTGACCGGATCATTCGCTGCTAAACATAGCCGGTGATCTGTTTGAACCATTTAATCAAACTACGCTACGAGCATTATTATTCAAATAGTGAAGATTTTGTTGTTTTGTTTTCTTTTATTCTTAAAATGTCTTGTGCCCAACGCATAAAAACACGGCAACCGGAGGATAAGGTTTTTTTTTTCTAAGCCATTAAATATAAACCTAGGAGCTGAATGATATGACTAACATTAGAGACGAGAATAAAGTTCGGAGTCGCTGAGCGGTCTACTAGTCAAGATGAGGGAAGACCGTCACTTGAAAGTGGCCTTTTAGAGATGATGCAGGGGCCCAGACATCGCTAGATTAATGCCGTGACATTAGACCTATCTGAACTCAGCGCTCTACATACGGAGCAACTTCAATTGACGCAACTGTCAGCTTTTTAAAGTGTTTGCCAGTTGAAACACCAAAAATACCAGTTGAGCATCATACAGTATGACTGTAGATCTCAAAGTAACAGCACCTTGTTGTTCTTTTATTACAATGAGGGGGTGGATCGTCTGCGAATTTAAGTAGACGATTGCGGAAACTAGCAACTCGTCATAACTAGGACAAAGTCGATTGTTATTCGGGGCAATTTGGGTTTAATTTTTTCACGAATTGCAACAACAGCTGAAAACAGTTGCGGTCACCGAGACTTGTATTTAAAGTTAGTATGTATGCATAGTTTCTCAGAATTATACTAGAAAAACCTTACTAACAGATAGTTGTTAGTTGCCGGTTGCCGCAACAGGGAACTCGAATTTGCTACGATGAGAGAGAGACTAAGTGTCACGAGTGTTACCAGCTTATGACGTCTAAATGAAAGAAATCCAAATGACGACCTCAGCATTGTAAGTTACAGAATTCAATTTAGAAATTTCAGCTGCACTTTGTAAGAGTGTCTGCAATTTTACGTTGGCTATTTAAACGATTTCAATTCTTGCCTAATTCAAGAGTTCCATCGTCAACAAAAACTGAACTTATTAAGAGCTTCTAGAAAATAACCCCACGAAACGAATTAACGAGAAACTATTTCATTGAAAAGTTTTTCGTCTTTTGGCGAGTTTGGACCTCTTTGAAGTCAAGGGCGACTAGCTAAGAGTCACTGACTATTATAGAGGAGGATAAAGGTACGGTTTGAAAGAGAGGCCAAATATTGCCTAGGTTACCTTATTAAAATCGAAGTTTATAGATACCTATTCTGATCGATACTTCTACGGTTGGATATTTACTAGTTCTAATTAAGCTAAGCAGGACGCAGCTGCACGCGCGTCGGGCTCTGTTTTCACTCTTTGAAAAAGGTCACCGGATGTGATCGAACTATAGTTGGAGTATCCGGTTTAATTAAACGTGAGTATTCCCGTATGAATAAAACAAAAATGTAGTTCTAATTACTTTACCTTTTGAGTCTTAACCCAATATGTCACCAATACTACTAGTATAGTATTATAATATTGTCTTTGCTATTACTAACAAGCTGGCAAGCCAGCGATGTCCACATTTGATAAAAAATGTGGCCTAAAAACAATGAGCTAATATCTAGTCACAAATGTACAAAAAAAATGTCCACGCTAAAACTCGGCGCACGCTACACATTGCGCCGACTTTTTGAACGACTTGAACTACGATAACACACAAGCGCCCAAGCATAAATTGAACACTATAGAAGCGACATAACGTCTAAATTCGAACAATTGTGAACTATATAATGCACGTATAGGTATATACAACGGCACTCGGACGTTTTTTGACTGTTTTCACTTAGAGATTGTGACTCTTTAGATATTAGCTCAATGCCTAAAGAGTATGAAAATATATTAGTTATCCATACCTGATTTTTAAAGGTAGTTTTTTGGTGCCTTTGTGGATACAAGGCACGTTGATGCAATTATGTACAAAAGGTTCAAGTTTAGGTATATAGGTAAGGTACCAACTTAAATTTTGATACTGAAAGGTCAAAATATTACAGGGTTTTTTCAATACTCTTGCATATGAACTAAATTAGCTATTAAAATTCGTAATTTTATTGTCTTGTTTAACTGTTTTGTTTATGATCATAATGCATCCGAGTTCTTTAGTCTTTTCTCTGTCTCTGTCTTTTAGGTGGGTTCGTTTCTATGAAAAGCTAGGAGTTGGAGTTGTATGGAGTTAGGTAGCAGCTTAGCTGTGTTATGGTGCAAGGAGATGTTTCAGAATGATGTCGGATATTATTTAGTCATGTAATTTAAGATGAATATTTATAAAAATCTGTAGTGTTGTTTCATAATCAAGTAGAAATGCCATTTAAAAATGTTCTTCTTATTTTTTTTTGCATGGAAATCCTCGGAACAATATCGGTAGTTTAGTCTTGAAAATTATTTTTGTGTCATCACCAAACTTTAACTATGATATCGTTATACAAATAAATAACTTTATTTTGTAACAAAATGATTAGGTAAAATTTTCACGACTTTGTTTTTGTGCAGGTCAAAAGATTAATTTGTGACTCAGCTAAAATAGTCAAGGCATCTCGGAAAGTTTTAATAGACTTTGTAACTAAATGAGCCTAACATGATTATGAGTGTACGCTTTTAGGTGTATACTGTATTAGTTAGTTTGGCAAAACTAAACTAATTTGGAGCGAATTAAAGCTAAATGTGCACCCTCTGCAGTACTTAATATATTAATCTAATAGTTCATAAGGTTCTTGTTTCTATTTATATTTATTCGAGGTAATATTCAAATCTACTGATATGATTTATATACACCTTACACCAATGGAAAGCTACACTATCCCCAACAAAGGGCTTGATACTCAGTACTTTGATTGTAATTTTTTTAATGTTTTATTTCATGTCAATTTACATAGTCATCATAATATTATCATATAAAAATAAAAATAAATTACAGTACAGATGCACACGTCAAATACTTTCAAACTAAACGAGAAGCCCACCACGAACGCCCCGCTGCCAAAAGTGCCCATCATTCCGGCGGCATTACCCCGCTGGATCGCAAGCGAGATACGTTGGGCCTAATACTGCCCTGACCACGGGTCCCTACCCATCCCTCTTATCCGACGCCCTAACTCGGCCACAAATTTTATGGCATCGGGTCCCCACGAGCCCGCAGTTTCGACGGCAAACGGTACAAACTCGTACGCCGATTCCAAGCATGCGTATTTGAGGCGTTTTGCCTTTGTTGCCGCCTCAGCTCCCGCACCAGCTACTTGCTGAGAAGCGGATAGATGGCAAGCAGCGAATGTACTCACGCAAATAGCGTCCCACACCAAGCAACGTCCTCTCCACCAGGGAATCAGCGTAAGGCCGTCTGGGCGTTTGACATTGGAACGAGACAGACGGGGAGATAAAACCAAACTACTGAACCGATTGCTGCTTGACTGCTGCCGGGGGACGAGCAGCAGCGTCCTCTTGGTTAACGGTGGTGACCTTTCTGCGATGCCCAACCGCCTGCCAAGCGTGGTGATTATGGCAACACCCCTCTATTAAGCGGGAGGCCTTCGTCAGCAGTGGACGTTTTATGGCTGACGACGACTGAACCGATTCGATAAAATGTATATGAGGCTTACTCTGAAGTATTACCTACCAAACAAAAAATAATCATCAAAATCAATTCATGATTGGTGGAGTAATCACGTAACAAACAAAAAAAAACATACAGTCGAATTGAGAACCTCCTTTTTTGAAGTCGGTTGAAAAAAGAACAAAACACGTCTAAAGGTAGGCACACTATGCTAGGCTGCAGCGAGCCGGCTCGCATCGCAGAAATCTGCGCATATCGCTTTCATACATTATAGGCTTTGATAAATTATATGTCTAGATAGACTGATGGATCCTAAACGCGTCGAAAAAAATAGCGGTTAACTGTTAGCCTCTTATGCACGCACACTATAACAACGACAATGCTGCAACGCGAGTGTAAGACATGGCTGTCACGCACACTAGTATAATAATGTTGGCCTGTTATTTTTCGTTCATAAACAGTACGAGACTATCTAGATATATTATTTATCAAAGGTATAGGTAAATAAAACTAGCACTCTATGCCGGAGTGCAGCGGATCGGATTATTGCGCGACATATAGGTTAAAACCTGGATAGTTGCCCCAGGGGTATAGTTGCCCCGATTGTAATTACTCTGTCGACTATGTTTTTTTTTGTTTGTGTGCTACGTGATTACTCCGCCAATTATGAACTGATTTTGATGATTCTTTTTTTGTTTGGTAGGCAATACTTCAGAGGTAGTCCCATATACATTTTATCGAAATCATTTCAGTAATTTGCTTTTAAATCCAAATTACTAGAAAATATGAAGATGTCATCCAGGTTTTCGAAGTTGAAGTAGGTTTTTTTTTTAAAGCGTATTATTAGCAAACATGTTAGTTAAGGACAGCAATACTTTAGTTCTATATTAACTAAAACCTTCAAAATCGACCATCTATTCATGTACCTAGTTTGTTGTAGTTAATTTCCATTTTCAATATTTCTGTAAGAAGTGATTCCACACTTAAACCATACTCCATTACACATTCATACACTTCATTTCTTCCATAGAGACTGCTCGTATGCAGGTTCGAGTCCTGCCGGAGGTCATAATTTTTCTTCCTATTTAACCTTTAATTTCCATTGTTTATTATTTATTGGTGATTCAGACAACAACTGGCGATCGGTTGCAAATGATACGTGCCGGCAAACAATTCACTCGGATTGTCGAGTAGTGCTGACACGTTCCCTTTTATTTGATCCCGGTTGTTTGGTATTAGTGGATTTCGTTGAGGCTACTATGGAAAACTTTCTCTCCTGGGCTTATTTTTTGCACTGGACTGGTTTTGAATATTTCGTTCTAAGTAGCAAGTAAGCTAATAATTTTTGTACGACTGATAAATTACAGGATATTGAGTACTAAGTTAGACAATAGACAATAGTCAGTAGTAGTAGTTAGTTAGTTGTAAAAGTCGCGGGCAACCGGTGGATGCAAATGGCAGGTTGTCGTACAGTGTGGCGGTCTAAGGGGGAGGCCTTCGTTCAGCAGTGGACGTCTCCGGGCTGATGATGATGATGATGATGAGTACAAAGTAAGTATAAATAATTTAAGCGATATACAGGATGTGTCGTAATGAGTGGATAACCTTATACCTACAGATAGGTGACATTGTGCTGCTTCAGAAAATAAGAATAAAAAACCTATAAGTTACACAATTTTCAAGTTGAAACGAGTTAAATAGCTTTCTTGAACAAAAATTATACTCGCGACACAAAAATGGTAGTTTACATTCGATTGGAAATCTAACCAAGACTACTAACGAATAAACAGATCGAGCAAATACTTTGATTTGCAAACTTAATCGAACAACGGAAACGTCATATAACTCGAAAATTATTGATATCTCACAAGGTTATCCATTACGCCACAGCCTGTATATACTTAATAAAATTTTGATTTGATCTAATAATGAGTCAGTTACGAATTTTATATAATTTTCATATTATTAACTACTATATAGATGATAAAATAAAATAAATAAGTAAAAGTATTAGCTTTAATGTGAGTTTGGTGTAAAGTGTATTTAATTAGATTTTATAATTAGGTTAGGGTATAATTGGGTTATTGCTAGGTGTCAGTTTGGGGAGAACTACTAGTAACTACATTTCACAAGTGTGAATAAGTATTTGAACTAATTTTTATACTAAATATTCGTACGATTGAACCTAAAAAGAAGTTCGAGGCTTTAAAACTATTATAGCTCCAAAACACAGGTTAATTTACTCAATGCTCATGTCAAAGTGCTCGCATGTTATTGAAATACTCGGTATTGGTTGGCCTTTGATGTCGTTCTAAGAAATGTATTAAAAGCCACTTTCTTTAGTAGCGTGATAAAATATATGTACGTATATGTTTTTATGTTCGAGAAATATCTCGACGCAATTAGTAGCCACCTAATTTCCTTCTATGTATGATTTCCAGAACTTATCTCAAAGACTGAATTAACGTTAATAAAGAGAAAAATATAACCCGTGTATGCGTAAGTTTTGTAGGTATTTAATAAAAAAATAGTAAAAGGAGTATACAAACCAAACCAAGCCAAAAACCAAAGTCACCGACATAGCTCGCAAGTTTTGCAAGTTGAATTGGCAATGGGCAGGCCACACCGCTCGAAGAACTGATAACCGATCGGGAAGAAAGGTTCTTGAATGGCGACCGCGAACCGAAAGACGCGGCGTAGGAAGTCCTCCCACTAGGTGGACCGACGACATTGTGAAAGTCGCGGGCAACCGGTGGATGCAAATGGCAGGTTGTCCTACAGTGTGGCGGTCTAAGGGGGAGGCCTTCGTTCAGCAGTGGACGTCTCCGGGCTGATAATGATGATGAACAGGAGTAAATCATTTGAAGCTTTACTAAAAATGTCTCAAAATTCATCAAGCTCTTTAATAACGCAATACAATACTATACAACTTTATTGTACACCAGAAATATAAAACAACTAATCAGGGTATATTATTTGGCAGTACAAGAGGCGGCCTTATCACCTACGCTTTTTTATCTTACGCAGTGTTTTTAGGTATTGGCTTTGGTATTATTATAAGATCACACGGATTATGAGTCAACAGAACTTAAAAAAAGCTAAAACAGAAGGACCCACAGTTAAACTCAAGCTTTAATAATATCACTATTGCGATTTTGTTCCAAGTCTTGCTTCTTTTTTACAGGATCATAATAAAAAAAAAATATGCAACTTTACTGTATTTCTTAAATTTTCACCAAAACTTGAGTTTTCTAACAAGTACTTAACCATATTCAGCGTTTACGTAACTTTATTTCCGTAACGGCTTGTAAAATGGCAACATTTTTCTAAAAATGCAAGCTCAGATGTGACCACAACTTACATAACTTTAAATTTATTCATCGCGGATTTAATATTGAAAAACCTTCGCTAGTTCCCGGGATATAGAAGTTCCAGTTGCTGATTCCACAATAAAAAGCTGGTGCCTTGGTTGCAACAAAATTTGTTGGTTTGGCTTAAAACTTTAATTAGTTAGACCGAAGTTTATGCAGTTGAGATTTTAAGTATGCAAATCAAATTGCTACTAAACCTTTGCTTACTTTCTTTAGATGGTACCGAAGTTTAATGTTTTCATAACAGAAAATAGAATATGTACGATTTTGAAGGTTTTAGTTGATAGAACTAAACTAACTAAAGTATTGCTGTCCTAAGCTAACATGCCTAGTAAAAAAGTGACAGAAACATTTTAATTAGCTTAGAACTGTCAACTACTAGTCAATTTTGAGGGCTTTACATCAAAATTGACCACAGTGAATGTTTTAAATGTCTGATTTAGGAAATTAATGGTATAGTACTAACTCTTTATAAAATACTGTTGAAAGCAACTGTTCGTAACATAGCCTGTATACTAGGAGTAGACATAAATATACATAATTATACAGTGAAGTTTTCCCGATAAATTATAATCTGGGTCTCTTCAAGTCGCGAGTGAATCGGTTTCTTCTAGGCAAGCGTGCTCCATCATAGGCTTAGGCTGCATATTCGTTTAACATCAGACGAGACGGCAGTCAAACGCAAGCCTTTGATCAATAAAGAAGAAAAAAACATACAATTAAAGGCAGATGCCAATGTTAAAAATTACCTTCCTCTCAAGTTCTTTTTAAATTGGCACAACTTTTTTTATAATCTGACGAGTACTGGGACACTGTCGAAATTAGGGGCTCTTACCTTAATTAAGAGTAGACAAGTTGCTCACTTCTCCATAGAAACGCGGTAGTATTACTACTTCACTATGAAATTTTGTAGGTCCAAGACTAAGTATTATATCGATTAATCTCTTCATTATCTAGGATTGTAATTATTACGAAAGTAAAAAGTTAATAAACATGAACGGTATGAGCCAGGAAACATCTTGTATTTTAGCTCAATTTTAACGCCACATTGGACGTAAATAAATAACATAAGGAATACGAAAACTCTAAAATAATTTATCAAGCGGCATAGTTTAGTCCATAAACATTTCAAATAATTTAAGTTGGAATAAATTAACTCAAGAGTTTATTCAACCACATTACTGCAGCCAAAGGTCGACAATAAAAATTTGCGCGCTCAATTTTCTTTCTTTCTCCCTTTCCCACAGTTTGTTTGATGAAGAGAGCATGCTTTTTCGCCGTGCCCACCGCCGACCACCGAGCCGACAACTTAATGATCCTTAAGTAGTAACATAATTATGTAGGCGTCCTCCCGATGCTTTCTTTCACCGCAAAGCCATTGGTATAAAAATCCGTAGATAAACTCCAAAGAGCTCATTGATGCGAGCTTGGGTTTGAACCCGCGACCTCACGATCTCAAATCCAGTGAGAGTGAGAGAGAGGAGCCAAATTCTGTTCAGCGGTCTCCCGATTAGGATATATTTATTAGATACTTATTATATACAATTAGGCTTTACTATTTTAAGTAACATTTTCATTCAATTTCGTTGAGTAAGCCGTAACGTAACTTTGCACGTTTGTGATTAGATAGTATAGTCTATTTTACGAGTTCCCAGATGTTCATACCTTCCAGTTTTACGAGCTTTAAAATATAAGTAACGCATCAGTGTTGCCTCTATACCTACTCTATCTCTACATATCTGAGTAGTTACTATCTAGGTGCATTAGATACGAGATTCTGGAACAAATTTTGCAACTGTGCTTTTATGACTAAGGTAAGCGCACATTACGGCGGCGGACTGCAGACGGGCGGAACAAGCCGCATTGCAACTCAAAATGTTTCCATAGCACATTAGTGACGTGCAGGGTCACAGCACAGTACATTGGTAGATTTCGAGTTCACTATACACCACTATTTTTTATTAATGTCTAAAACTTTAAGGGGTCATTGTAGTCATCATTATGAACAACTTTTCCTATGGGACCAACCATGAAATCTCAAAAAAAAAAACAGCTGTTCCATACAAAAAGTTCATTGACCTTGGACAAAAATGTATGGAACAGCAGATTTTTTTTCGCGACTTCAGGGTTGACTCAATAGGAAAAGTTGTTCATAATGATGAGTACAATGACCTCTTAAACTTTTAGACATACATAAAAAATAGTGGTGTATAGTGAACTCGAAATCTGCCAACGTACTTTGCTGTGACCCTGCACTTCACTAATGTGCTATGGAAGCATTTTGTCAAATTTCTTTCCGAAGACAAAACACTTTTTAACTAAAATAGGTTTGAAATACTTATTAGTGTTTTATGCATACGACGGTTAGAGTATATTAGTTACATTTTAAATATGAACTATCGCACAATATGCCGGGGCAGCGGAGTGGGGCGAGCCGCATCCCAATCGCGGTTATTTGTCGCGCTATAATCCGATCCTCTGCACTTTGGCTAAAGTGATAGTTTTTATTTATAATGTACTAGAGGTCGCCCGCGACTTCGTCCAAGTACGGAAGAAATTCGGCCCGCTCCCAAAAATTCACCACTTTAAATCATCCCGAGCAATATTTTTGCCCCTCCAACGCCCCCAACTCTACCAACTCTACCGACTCTACTGACTCTACCGACTCTACCGACTCTACCGACTCTACCGACTCTACCGACTCTACCGACTCTACCGACTCTACCGACTCTACCGACTCTACCGACTCTACCGACTCTACCGACTCTACCGACTCTACCGACTCTACCGACTCTACCGACTCTACCGACTCTACCGACTCTACCGACTCTACCAACTCTACCGACTCTACCGACTCTACCGACTCTACCAACTCTACCAACTCTACCAACTCCCCCAACCCCCCAACGCGCAGGTTTTTGCGATGCGAGCCGACGGCGGTGGCCCGGCATAATGACGTGTTTTGTTATTTTTTATTTGAAATAGTTTTGCGTTTAACTGCATATTCTGCCTGATGTTATGCAACGATACGATTAAAGATGGAGCACCATTGTGGATGGAACATCTTTGTGGAGTACGCTTACCTATTTGGAAGGAGCATTTTCACTCTGAATTTGAAAAGCTTTATGGTACTTTTCGGGAGAGAGAGAATTTGAAATCCTCGCTGTGCGAATAAAAAACGTGGAAATGAAGCGCTTTGTTCGTACCTACTATATGTGGTCAATATCTACCGTTGAACAATGTTGTACTATGTTTCACCATTTGAAAGGAAAATAAATAACCAGAGATAATATAAACACTACGTTTTATTAATATACATCAATATCCACCATTATACAGAGTGCCTAGTGTGAGTGTTACAAAATTATTCCGAAAACTTCACCATCGCGTGAACAAATTTTCGATTGATATTGTAGTAAAGTATACTCGAATTTACGCGTCCAACTGTCAAAATGCACGTTCGCACTCGCAAAACGCTTGAAACGACCAATCAGGAGCGCCAATGTTTTCACTTTTGAGTGAAGTTCTTGCTCGATGGTCGATAGCGACGATGTAAAAAAACTCACACTCACATATTCTGTTTGATATGTTTGACACTAGGTGGCGCTGCTCTTATTTCATACAAATTGAAGTTTACGTTAACGTGAACGAATACCTAAACGCTCTTGGAAAAACTGGCACTAGACACTCGGTGACGCATATGGACCTTCGCAGACAGAGCCATCACTTCGTGTTCGTGAAAGCGAGCGAGATCACAAGGTCACGAACTTTGATAACAAAGTGAGAAGTGAGACTTCTTTTTTGTCCCCGGTGTCGTCGCCCGACGTTTGTCGAGGCCGTTTGTCACAACGCGTTCGGACAACATATAATATCATTGGTTCGGACCATTTTCAAGAAAATAATTATTTACAAGATTTGAAAATGATTGAAATGACATTGAATGACATGATGAATGCATGGCAGTGCAGTGCAGTTTTAGCCTTGGAGGATCTAGCTCTCTCTCTCTCTCTCAGTTTTAGCATATGTTTATCTAAAGTTGACGATGGTGAGGTGTTGCCTAAAAGGCTTATTTCGAGTAATGTAGCTGTGTCATGCGCGGCCATGCAATTGAGCCATCTAAAAAAAACTATAATGTGACGCTTTGGACGCGTATTGGTCTATGGTCAGGACAAAGGTCAGGATCTGAAAAGAAATAAAAAAATTGAAAAGATTTTTTAAATATTTCTTATCTTCGATCAAAGAAAACAAGATTTTCCACCATGCGCTCGACCGTGCGATACTTAAAACTCTCCGCTGCACCAGTTTCCATACTCAGCTATCGGTCGAGTCGTCACAACCACAGAAGAACGAAGGCCCTACTCTTCTCTTCAGTGGTCACAACAGTCACTTACATAGAGAGAGAGCTAGACCTTCCAAGCTTACACAGCATTTTGCTTAGAGTTGATATTTGTTTGAGAAAGTAAAATGTGCCACTATTTTCGCATTTTGCGATATCCTCCGTTTCTTGAATCGATGGTTCCTATTATTGCCGCTTAGCCAGATGAGCAGCGAGCACTCTTGGCGTATTTCAGCCAAACCATCTAAAAATATCAATGGAGATTTGGCGGGAACACGGAAAAATCATGTCGTTGCATTCTATTATTTTCTTAAACATGTGTTTTTTCGCGAATTAATGATAAAAAATGGTGGTGTTTTATTCATTGAGTGTTGAATTACGTGCACGAGTGTGGGCAAGTGATATAATGTGGTGGAGCATGTCTTTTCGTGTTGTTTCCAAAACTCCGTAGAAGCTCATAGTAAAGTCGAAACAACTTTACTAGGGCATGACTTGGACTCGACTATGACTAACTTCGTGTGACTGACTGTGATTTCATGACATATTTAACTAGGTTTTAGTAAAAAAACTTGAAAATTCATTAACTTGACACTGGCAGACTGCACAACGTGCGATGCCAATAACTAAAAAAAAACAAAAAAAAATATCAATGACACTGACATGTTACAGTCAGTCTATCAACTGTCAGCACTTAACTATATAACCTATAAATTATGACATAAATACCACGTGTTTCGTATTGTTTTACAATTACTTTTAATACAAAATGTATCTTATTTGATTATGATGTATGAACTAGACAAATAATATACGTAAACACATAAATATAAATCAAAAAACATGATCTTTTGCGGCGATTTACGACCTGAAGATGATGACAACCTTATGCAATTCAAGAAACTTGCTCTTCGAGACGCTGTTATTTGTATCGGTTGGCTGAAACTTGCAAGTATCTTTTGTTACCATCGTCACCTCATACTTCCCGACAAAGGCCTCTTCCAAACCATGCTACCCAGCCTGATCTTTGGTTCCTTAACTGAGGTCGTGAGCTAAGTTGATAAATTTGATAATGATAATGATAAAGTTGAATTTGAATTTGATAATGATAAAGTTGAATATTATCTCATTAAAGGTTTATACAAACAATACTTCCTACTACAATCCTGTGGTCAGGATGTGTCGCCAATATAATGATATCTTAGTGGACCATCACAATTGCATTGATGTATTTGACTTCAAGTTATCTAAATTTAAACATGATGTATTGGCAATTTTACCAAAACTACAACACTGAATTATTCTCAACTTTGTGTAACTTTCTTTGATTTTTAGTAACTTTCAACGTTTTTGATTACTTAACATTAACCATTGTTTACATGCTGCTCTTATCTTGATCATGTTGTGTACACATGCTTAGGAATATAGTCTAGCTCTGTAATTATTCTCATTTTTGCTTTGAAATGTATTGATTATATTCTGTTTTGTGTGCCAAAATAATTAAATAAATAAATTAGTTTTGGTGCCCGTACATCTTTTTGAAAGAGTTGAGTTGACGCGCCAAATTAGGCGGGACAGAATAAGGTGCGCTTATTATTATGCTAAGATCGGAAATGGTTTCATATATATATTTTATAATAAAATCAAGTGACTAGACGAGAAAGACGTTCGCCTGGTGGTAAGCGTCACGCCTGCCCATAACAGTAGCAGTGCCAGAATTGTGTACTTGCGAATACAATCCTGACTTGGGTATGTCCTAAAACTGCATCCAGAACCACCGGAGGATGGGCAGCAGCGTCCTCTCAGTTAACGGCGGTAACCATTCTGCGATCCCCAAGCCGCCTGCCAAGCGTGGGGATTATGGCAACACCTCCCTTTAAGGGAGAGGCCTTCGCCCAGCAGTGGACGTCATCCGGCTGTTGATGTGAATACAATCCTACGCCGCACTGCACTACGCTCGTCACCCTGAGATATTAGATGTTAAATCTCTATTTGAGGCTAGTCATACATTGAATCCATGAAGAGCTAGAAGCCCATCTTATTTTCAGACGAGAGAGATGAGACATTTTCAGTAAATAAAAAAAGATTTATTTTCTAATATTGTGTGTGTGTATATTTTATTCTTATATTCTTTCAGGTATCCGTAGTTTACTATGTATGTCTATATTATATGGTCAACATCTACAGCAAAGGCGATGTATCTACAGTTCTCCAAATAATGCTCCTCACAACGGTGCCATTTCAAATATTTCACGGGATTCTACTGTTCTATGGCGCTATCGAAGTAAGTAAAATAATTCTAACGCATAGCATTTTCACTAAAATGCGTAGGTGTTTTTGATCTATCAAAATAACTGGCAGTACTATTATGGATCATATCAAAGTGAGAAACTATTTATTAATTGCAAGCGAGTTTAATGAACGTTCTGGAGCTCTCTACAACCAACTATTTCCAACCTCAAGTAATGTGGCAATCTTCAAAAGAAAAGTGAATAGGCTATTTTCTGGGCAAGCGTGCTCCACTTAGTGCCTTAGACTTTAGACCCGTTAGACACTTTAGACCTTGTCTACGCCTCGGTGAAGCAAGGTTAAACACGAATGCATTCACACAAAAAAATATTTGATGCGTTTGGAACTGAAACGTGGTCTTTAACTGCTGGTTTTTAAATCCGGAGCGAGGATATTCGCCAAAGAACCAAAGACACAGACATAGATTTCAGGGTTTTCAAGTTGAAGTGACAATGGGCAGGCCACATCGCTTAAAGAACTGATAACCGATGGGGAAGAAAGGTTCTTGAGGTGCGACCGCGAACCAGAAGACGCAGCGTAGGTAGGCCTCCCTTTATGTGCACCGACAGTCGCGTGCAACCGGTGGATGCAAATGGCACGTTGTCGTACAGTGCGGCGGTCTAAGGGGGAAGCCTTCGTTCAGCAATGGACGTCTCCGGCTGATGATGATAATGATAACACCACATTAAAATATAATTATTATTTATAAATACCTACACGAAGGTCTTTTGTATGGTATAATAGAATTGGTTGCCGCCATCTCGCTTGATGGTAAGCGAAGTTCCGTTCTACGATGGAGCAAGGGCATGGAAATGGTGCATGGGCTTGCCGAAAACTGATTTACTCGCGAATTGAAGACATCCATACCTATATAGTATGGACCTGGGTATGTCCTTAAACTGCAACCAGACCCACCGGAGGACGGGCAGCAGCGTCCTTTTGGTTAACGTTGGCGACCATTATGCGATCCCTAAGCCGCCTGCCAAGCGTGGGGATTATGGCAACACCCCTCTATAAAGGGGGAGGCCTTCGTCCAGCAGTGGACGTTTTATGGCTGACGACGACGATACCTATATAGATATGGATATTTAAACAAAAGGCTCAGGACATTTCCCATGCATAGGTGGCCTACTGGTACAAACTTCCCATACTTCCTTAAATGAACGAGGCCAAAATGTCACATGCCTTTAGTGTACAAATAACTCTTAGCATAACTACTTTAAAATTACTAGCCAACCAAATATGAAAAGATTTTCCAATACAAGCGGTGTTTCCGCCTGTAATCATTTTCACTAACAAGAAAAATCCTGGGGGCAAATTGGTGTCTTTCAGTGGAGCATCCACATGTTTCCTTTGAACCGCCCGCCCCGGGCGTAGGGTTCTGAAGGCATTATCATAAAATACGGAAACATGTTGGCGGATTCCACGAGAAAATGTAGAGAAGCTAAAGGCTAGTTTTTTGGCTTTGTTTAGGATTTGATAGGTGCGTGAGATTTGTTTGGATTTAACGTTTACTTGTTTACCCCGAAAATGTGCTGTCATTTTCGTGTAAATATTTTACACGGTACTTTTTTTGTATTATAAGACATAACCTTTGATAAATAATATGTCTAGATAGAGTCTCGTACTGTTTATGAACGAAAAACGACATGCCAGCATTTTTATACTAGTGTGCGTGATAGCCATGTCTTACACTCGCGTTGCACCATTGTCGTTGTTATAGTGTGCGTGCATAAGAGGCTAACAGTTAACCGCTATTTTTTTCGACGCGTTTAGGATCCACCAGTTTATCTAGACATATAAAATTTATCAAAGGACATAACCTTCTAAGGAGGTAATGCTGATCAAACGCATTTATTTGTATAGGATATAATTTGCAATTATCTGGATATTTTACAACGTTATGTTGTCAACTTTGCATGAGCTGCTGTCTAAAACCGATTAACTTAATGTACAAAGTATAGGTACTGTCTGCGATGAAATACCTATATAGGGTAGATACCCGATTGCCGCTCGAAAACGGCACCGTCAAAACAAGCCATAAATAGCGAAATAGGTAAGCCTTGTTTTGCTCTCAGTTGCATGTGACCGCGCCAATCGTGTGATGTGCTACGATGCCGATGTTTTACAACGTTATTACAGGGAATTAAGGTTCAATATTAAAATAAAACAATATCCGCTTGTGGACTTTTTTTATATAGCTGGAGAGGTATAATATCTGTATAAGTAAGCATTGTTGCGGGGACACTGTTGATGTTTGATTTTCATAGAGACTGTATATCTATAGTATATTTGATTTAAGGGTACTGTGTTATAATAATAATATGACTTTTTTTTTAAGTTCTGTTACCGACGCCGACGGTTTTCCGACATAATCTTTTTATTAAAAGCCGTACTTAATAACGCCGTTTGAGTTAACAGACAGTTAACTTTAGCACAACACAAAAATGAAGTATGCTCATTACAAACAAACGTCAATTAACATAGTACTAAGCTTTAAGTAATGCCGCCATTTATGCGCTTTCTGTTTGTTCGACCTATATATAATAATAATAGAACTTTATATAATGTTAATTACTCGTACCTGTTTAACCCTAGTAAGCAGTTGTTTTTTTTTTACAAAATATGCGTTACTGTAGCGAATTCACTAACAAGAAAAATACTAAACACAAAACTAAATACTTTACAAGAATAGTGGCCATATTTGTAAATGCTCTATAGAAAAATGGTAATACATAGAGTGGTCAAACTTGGAGTGATTTTAGTACAATCTCTACAATATAATACAATAACAGTTTAAATTGCTTTAAACATAGATTAAAATACTTGTTTATCGAACAAACGTTCTATGACCTTGACGAATTTATAAAAAAAAACGTCTAAAAGTTCCAGTGTAACATAAGGAACCTGGCCATAATTATGATTTGCAGAATACTCCAAAGTGTCATTGTAACTGCGACTAATATATTAATAATTTAATTTAATTTAAGTATTTTATCATTTGGAATGTCAAATTGTTGACATTTGATTTTCATTTATTTTTTATTATTATATTGTATACAAATCCACTGTATGAATTATGTATAACAATTATTATTTTGGTTGACTTGTAAATTTATATTTATTAATAAAAGACTTATAATAAAAGAAAACCAAGAAATTAGGCTCAGAATCGGAGAAGAGGTGGTGACTAGCAGCTCGTTTCTGGTGGAAAGGATAGCCATTGCACAATGATATTATATATTATATAAGGAGGAAGTTATGTCATATCGCGTTCGCACCTTCAAATGGCCCCGTGAAAACGGCCCTGAAGACTGTCTCGCCTGTCGGCGCTCACTAAGCCAGACGCGTGCTATACCTTTTTCTCTCACAAAAGTGCTATCTTCGTTCGCACTCCGGCGCAACTCGTACAAACGTTGTTTTATTATGCGATGGCGCATCTTTCGTAATCTTTACCATTGCAGCAATGGCTTTAACTTATCACGCTTTACCTTTACATTCCACGCTAAAATGCTGCTTGGCAATGCTGCTAGTGTTATATAGGTACCTAAGCGCCAGAAACATGAGGGGCGAGATAAATTATCAAATTTTACGACAATTTATTATTATACAACTTTTTTTTTTTATAATACCAGGTGACGAGACGAGCAAGACGTTCGCCTGGTGGTAAGCGTCACGCCTGCCACTAACCCTGCCACTAGTCGAACCCGTCAAGCAACTGAGCCTCGGCTACAATTGCATTATAAACATAAAAATTATTACGGAACACGGACGAGAAAGTGGCTGGTGCCTAGGATATGCAATGATTTGCCAGATAATTTTGAGAAACAATTTATAAACAAATCTACATTTAAATTAGCCTTGAAAAAACTACTGTTAAATAGAATATCTATGTAAACAACCCGTGTACCTATAAGTTAACATATATTGAGTTATAAGTTTATTTATCGCTAAAATGTCAATACCTACTCCTACATATATTTATTTTATTTTCAGCCTGTATTGTCCCACTGCTGGGCAAAGGCCTCCCTTCCCTCCTTCCAGACTGCTCGGTCTTCGGCTTTGGTGGCCCAGTGCTTGTCGTGCGAATTCAACTCGTCACGCCACCTTCGTCTGGGTCGACCCTGAGGTCGTTTGGATTTAGGAACCCAATCTGTGGTGATCTTTGCCCAACGGTCGCTTGGCATGCGACAGACGTGTCCTGCCCAGTCCCATTTCAGCTGTCCGGCTTTGTGGCCTACATCAGCAATCTTGGTTTTGGAGCGTAGTATCGTGTTCCTTATTCGGTCTGTTAATTTGACTCCCAAGATACTACGCTCCATCGCTCGCTGGCAAACCCCGAGCGCGGTCTTCTGGTCTTTCGTCAAAGACCAAGTCTGTGCACCGTATGTGAGAACGGGGAGAATGCACACGTCCATGAGTTTACGTTTAAGGCATAGTGGGAGTTCGCCTTTCATGAAGTCTTTCATGGCCCAATAGCTCTTCCAGGCGTTATCGGTGCGTCTAGCAACTTCTTTATCTTGTCTCGCCTGGAAGGAGACTATTTGGCCAAGGTATACGTATTCATGAACGTACGCAATCTCCTCACCCTCTACAACTACTCGTTGTGTAGTGCGATTAGTCATAAGTTTGGTCTTTGACATATTCATCCTCAGGCCCACCTCGAGGCTTGCTTTGCTCAGGTCTTTGAGCATTGCTTCAAGCTCTGTGGCTGTCGAAGAGAATAATACAATATCGTCGGCGAAACGAAGATTAGTGAGCCTTTTTTCGCCGACGTTAATGCCCTTCTCTTCCCAGCCTGCCGACAGCTTTCTGAAAACTTCTTCCAGCTTAGCTGTAAAAAGTTTTGGGGACAAGGGGTCGCCTTGTTTCACTCCTTTTGCTATACGAAATGGTGGTCCGGTGCTATGTACTTTAACTGCTGCTGTACTATTGCTGTATATTTTACGGAGGAGATTGATATATGTGGGGTCGATGCCTTGATTAGCTAGTGCATGAAGAAGTGAGGCGTGACTAATGCTGTCAAAGGCCTTTGAATAGTCGACAAATGCTATGTACAGGGGTAATTTATATTCGTGGTGCTTTTCAATTATCTGGTTTAAGGAGTGAAGATGGTCTGTTGTGGAGAATCCGTGGCGAAATCCGGCTTGTTCGGGAGGTTGATATGAGTCTAGCTTCATAGATATTCGGGTTTCAATAACTTTAATAAATGTTTTATATAAATGTGATATGAGGCTAATTGGTCGATAGTTGTTTATGTCTGTTTTGTCGCCTTTTTTATGGAGCAAAATTATAATGGAGTGGCAGAAGTTATTAGGGAAGTTACCAGTTTGAAGAATTGAGTTGAACAAATTCGTGACATAAGGAAGTAATGCAGGTTCACCAATCTTGAGGGCTTCGGTTGTGATGCCGTCTTCTCCAGGGGTTTTACTGTATTTCATGCTACAAAGAGCGCAATGAACTTCATAGCCACTTATTGGCACGATCGATTCGGAGCATGAATATAGCCCTGGGACTTCGTGGTATCTTGACGTACCGCTGTAAAGTTGACTATAAAAATCTGTACAAATCTTTAAGATATTGCTCCTATCAGTTTGAACTCTACCATTACTGTCCTTGAGGCGTGTAATGTTTGTTTTTCCATTGGATATTCCTTGTTTAGCTTTCTTTAATGACTTATTAGATTCTAAGGCTTTTTGAACTATGTTTAAATTATGATTTCTTAAGTCTCTCCGGATGTTTCTTTTAGCTAATTTATCTATCCTGGTATATTCTGGTGTTCTGTAACGAGTGTTCTGGCGTTCTAATAATAAGGTTTTGGTATTGCTGGTGAGTTTTTCCAGTTTTTGTTTAGCTGATTTGACTTTGAGACTGGCTTTTTTGATGCTGGTTTTAATGTGTTCGTACTGTTGATTTACATCTTCACAACTGCGAGTATTTAGGATGTTGAAACTATTTTGTAGTTCAAGCCTAAACACGTCTTTGTTTGGCGTCAGAGAGGTTCTGTCAAGTCGCCTTATGTTGTTTTTAATCATGTGAGCCCTAACAATTTTAGTGTTAAACGTAGCAGTAATGCGCAATGGTCTATGATCGGATTGGAACATGATTCTATTTAGAGTTTCGATATTTGTAATTATTTCTTTTCTCATTGTCAGACAAAAATCTATTTCATTTTTTGTTACACCGTCAGGCGAAAACCAAGTCCAACGACGTTGAGGTTGTTTATAGAAGTAGGTGTTGCTTATACACAGATCCTGGCCGAATGCAAATTGAAGAAGTCGTGTTCCGCGTTTGTTCCTAGTTCCTAGTCCATGGGGACCGACTATGCTATGGTTATCCAGATCTTCTCTTACACCGATCTTAGCATTGAAGTCTCCAATGACCAGAGTCCAGGTTCCTTTATTATCGTCGTAAATTTTGCTAAGCTGGTAATAAAAATCTTCTACCTCATCATCCGGATGGGATGAGGAAGGAGCATAGGCTTGGATAACTGTCAAACTTTTTGTGTCTGTTACTTGGAATTTTACTAATGCTATTCTATCAGAAAATCCGGTAAATTCTGTAATGTTGTGTTGCCATTTCTTTGAAACTATGAAGCCAACGCCATGCAGACTTCCGGAACCATTGTAGTAAAATATGTTGTGTGTTCTTTCTAATGTGTCTTCTCCGTCCCGTCGAACCTCAGCAAGTCCTACTATATCGTAATTAACCTTTTCTAGTGCATTTTCTAATTCTACTAATCTAGCTTCGGTACGAAGTGTTTGTACGTTATAAGTCAATATGTTTAATTTCTCGGTGTCCATTCTGCTAGCCTTATTCGTCTGACAGTGCAACCTCGCCTGGGGATTGTATACGCCCCCTGCTCCAGGAGTCGGCTGCCTACTGCCAATGGCGGCGTTCCCGCTGGAGACACCAGGCACTTGGGGCCATTTCCTAGGTTTGTTCATCATATCGAGGGAAGGGGTTTGGACAAATAACCCACCACGCTTGTCCAATGCGGGTTGGTGGGTGTGCAGTGAACCATCTGACTCGGTCCGTGGGCGCTACCGTTGGTACACCAGGTACTCCTCCGCTACCGCCAAAATCTGACATCCTGCGCTAATGCCAGTTGTTCTACCTTGGCTTCTTGTGGACTTTATTATCCATGAACCCAATGTAGCTGTTGCTGTCTGGTCGGGGACTGCCGTAGCAGCTGGTGTTGATATCTCAGCACCTTTCCATTATCCGCCACCTATGGACCCCGGTAGTAGCCTATAGCTGGCCCTACCTACATACTCCTACATACTCGTAGTAAATAGTAATGAATATGAGAGTCGATGTCTGCCTACAAACTGCTATGCAGTTTGGCAGAGTTATAAAATTGAGCTATGTAATTAATTCCCTAAGACAAAAAAAAACAAAAAAAAAACAGTAGCAATGCGACAATTGTGAACTTTCGAACACAACACTGCACTGCACTGCACTGCGCTTGTCATCCTGAGATAGATCATATATGAGATAGATGTTAAATCTCTTCATACCCAGTAATTTTCTCTGGATAATATAAAAAGATATCATTGTAAACAGTTATTTAAAAAAAAGCTATGAGCGAGTCAAGCTTGTAAGGATTCCTTGCAGAACTAAAAAAATATTGTGATAAAGTGAAATCTAATATTTCGTTTTTAAAAGAATGCTTTTGGTACATACCTAAACACAATAATCATAATTATTGTGTGATTTTGCAGGGACCTTCGCTGCGCGAGCCCGACTCACGCTTGACCGGGTTTTTTTTTGTAATTGCAGGGTAGACTGCTTTCACTGGAGATCGGTATATGGTTGTGTCTCATCGTAGCTTCTTACAATACAATTCTGGGCACGGTTGGCTGCATCTACTTCATCCGGACCGGCAATGCAACCATGCACTTCCTTCTGGCTTTTGCATTTATAATGCTTGCTTTATCGTTGTTCGGTGAGTATACATATATGTGTGAGAATTGATGTGGCCTGCCCATTGCCACTTCAACTTGCAAACCCTACGAGCTATGCCACTGACATTCATCAAAAACCTAATATTTTCTAAAAGTCAACGCCCTAACCTTCAGCAGAAAAGTTTATTTCTACTAAGTAAATCTAGTTTAAAGAATTATTTTCTTAAAGCGAATCCAAAATTGTTGGAATCCTTTTGGGAATTAAATAACACCTAATCTAGTATCTAAAATACGTTTCTTTTATAAGTAAATATTGTGTGTAGGTACTTGAGTAAAAAAGGCCGTATGGTATAAAGCGATTGCCACGTGAATTCAAAAACCAACTTAGATATTCAAGCTTCGCAAACAGAGAACGCTGTATTTTTATTTGTAGTAGATTCGTTTTTGACCAACGCGCTTGCGAAATATCAAACAGAGAGTAGAAAATATTTAAAAGCATCTGGCGGCTAGCATTAATAAAATAAAAAAACAGAGGTACTATCTGTATTAGCAACGCAAATTTCGGCGATTTTAACGTTTCTAGTTTTTGCTAATCTGAAACTGTCTATTGAAATGAAAACTCTCTTCTCTTGAGCAGCTTTTAATAAACTCTCATCTTTTTCTAGCTGTCCTGTGTCACGACATCCTGATGGTCTACGCATATAAACAAATGGTACTTCGCATGCAAGAACGAGATAATCTCGAACGCATCCAGTCTGATGAGTAAAATGTGATAATGTAAAGTATAATTATCATTAATTTAATTTTTTAATTTTTTTAATTTTTGTGATATTCATAACTTTTCTGGTTTTATTTTCAATACTAGCTGCTGCCCGCGCCGGTAGGTGCGATATTAGAATTTGGTTTAAACCACACCGTGTCTTTAAAGTGGTTAGGCTACCACTTAAGCGCTGGTAGCTATTGGTAGACTGCTTAACTTCGACTCGATATCGTGAAGTCGCGGGTTCAAATTCTGGGTCCGTACCAATGAGTTCTTTGTCGATTATGTAGGTAAGGATTTCCAAACGACTAGCACTTTGCACTTAGCACTAAGATCGTGAAGCCTACATCTTTCCCGAGAAGAAGCCATTGAATTCTTCGTTCCACCAACCTGCAACTGCGGCAGTGTGGCTCAATTGCTTTTCCAGGGTAAACCTAAGTCAGCAGTGGAATGTTAAAAAGGTTGCTTCAATGTACTATCGTTTTTACAATTTGAGAAAAATACATTATATTATCCTGTTTAAATATTCAACGTCATCGTCGTCAATAATTTGCAACCCACTGCTGAGTAGAGTATAGGTATCTTTCTTAGCGCGCCATCTCTTTCGGTGCTGTGCCAGTCATCCTCTACTGCTTTCCCGCTGCCATAACGTTATCGCTCGACCAGCGAGCTAGTGGCCTGCTCGGTAGCCACTTTCCGTACTGCGGCCACCGTCCCTTGACTGCTTTGGTCTGCCGCCCATCTCCCCGTATCACCATTGTCCTGCTCATGATCACTCTCGTTGTCTCACAGTCTCGCTGTCTATTTCACCACCTCTTCGGAATTTGTTCACAGTTGAATCTCTATATTTGGAATACGGTCTACGAGAGTGATGGCTAACATGGACCATTCCATTGCATTCGGGCCAGTCGGATTTTATACGTGGTCTTTAGTGACCACGTGTCAGCACCGTATGTGATGTTAGGCAAGACTCTTTGATTATACACCTTGGACCATCAGACTTTGTAGGATCTTGAACAACGACGTAATCCATTTTCCAAAAACACCCTTCCAAACGTGGATGTCGTGACTGTTATGATCTTAGTCTTGTTGGTCCCTTGTTCATCGTAAAACCTTCTTTCAGTGAAGACTCATGGAGTTCTTTGAGCATACTCTAGAAGTCAGCCACGTTCTCAGCTAAGCTGGTCATCTGCGAATCGCAGACGTGTTACGCGGTGCCATTGATATTAAAGACCTCTTTGATCCCATTCCAGAGTCTTTACAAAGTCTTCTAGCATGTTCGTTAGCGGATTGATCATATTTTTCTTTATAGGTTTTTTTTCTTAGGACCTTGTAAGAAAATAGACCTTGTAAGATGTTGGTCTTCAAACCATAACCTAACATCCTTTTTTCCCTCCCCCATTTTTTCATTTTACGATATGAATATCTCAAAGTACGAACTTAAATTACAAAAGGAAACTTGTCTAAATTTCAAATCTTTGCAGTATCGTTGGCTTGCTACTCTTTTAAATATTTGCGTCACATATCACTTATTTATGTGAAGTGTAGGGATCGGGATTATTTGTCATGAAACTTATCCCCTAGTTCCTCAACCATTTCCAGACAGCTGAGATATTTGCGTGGACAGGCAGACAGACAGCAGTAAATGCTCAGTAATAACACGATACACGTGCTCATTATTTGTACTTGAATACAAAACTTAGGAATATGAACAACTTAAATTCGAATTTTCATCCCCGTTTCTTCCTCTTAAAGCTTGAAATTAAAATAAACAACGATAAACGTTGCGTTAAATAATATATATTATGATTTTTACTTTGAAAATTTAGGACTTTCTATACACATCTTCATCGCTTTTTTCAACCCTTCTTGGGTGGAAATCGTCATTCTAAACACAAAATTTGAAGATCCTAACTTCAAAATTGACGGAATTTCATATAAACTTTCATCTCCTATTTTACCATCTTAGGGAAGAAATTTCCAAAAATCCTTTCTTAGTGGATACCTACCTACACTTCATAAAAAACACACCCTCCAAATGTCATGTCTCTAAGGACAGCGGTTTAGGCTGCGCGTTGATTATCAGTCATTCAGGACTTAATTATAAAAAAATATATGAAAAAAAATTTTTTTTTAATTATTATTTATTATTTTTATTTTATATTTATATATTTATTCTTGGAAATTCAGCCTGAACTTATTTTTTTTAAAAGAAAACACAAAAATCACACCATTTGTTATTAATTTTAAACACTCATTTGAAAATCAAAATCGAACCATAATTGGACAGTGATTCGACAACAACAATATTCATAGAAAAATATTTATACTCTGCCTCGTTTCTCGACCAACACGGCCTTTCCTGACAGGAGGCCGTCCTCGGGCTCCCTTAATTGTGAAGGTCAGTCTCTAGTATCGGTACTGACATTCCTGCGTTCGGCTGGTGCTCAGATGTGTCAAGACTGGAGGGCTCATAGGTTCTACTGGTATCTGATGTACTGGATAACCGCCCGGCAAGTCTCTGGGGCCTGGATGTACTTGGCTGTTGTTCATCGCTTGAAGACCAATTTAATTCTTTCGGTAACGGGTCTTCAACCTGTTGCTCAAGTCCAGCTGTGTTAGGATTGGGATCTTCTTCTCCCGTGTCTCCATCTGTTTAGAACACACAATAAAAAAATAAAGCACTACTCACTCATAAAGAAAACAATAGTCAGGCTCGACGCAGAGCGTTAACTATCTCAAAAATAAAAGCCCGTCATATTAAGCGTCACACGTATCATAAACTCAAAACCGTCACACGCACATACATAGGACAGAGGCACGACGTGAAGCTTATCCTGGCCGAGGGAGAGCAAGAAGCACGACGTGAAGCGTAACTCACCCAAAGGGAAAGAGGCACAACGTGAAGCTTATCCCAAACACATAAGAAATAGTAAGAGGCACGACGTGACGCAATCCTATTTCAAACCACCTTACAAAAAGTGAGGATAGAGGCGCGACGTGAAGCATATCCCACACACATGGCAGTATGAGGCACAATGTGAAGCGTTACTCACCCAAAGGGAAAGAGGCACAACGTGAAGCTTATCCCAAACGCATAAGAAACAGTAAGAGGCACGACGTGACGCAATACTATTTCAAACCACATTACAAAAAGTGAGGATAGAGGCGCGACGTGAAGCATATCCCACACACATGGCAGTAAGAGGCACAACGTGAAGCATTACTACCCTCAAACCAACGTATAAGAATGTGAGGGTAGAGGCGTAACGTGAACACACAACATAAGCATATCCATGTTGTGGGCATATCCCACAACTCACCATCAAAATAAGCAGCACACACTTCAGGGGTCCATTCTCCGTGCCATGGGATGATATATTCAGCAGCTACCTGCGTCAATTTCCCATAGGTGCCAGCGAGGAGTTGAAGCTCGTATCGGCCCTGCGGCAGGATCTTTACCACACGGTATGGACCACGCATCCCAGAGTCTAGCTTGCCAGTCGACTGCGCTTGTTTTCTTACGAACACCAGCGAGTTGAGCTCGAATGACCATGGAGGCTTCCTCCCTTGATTTACATAATCGTCCTGAACCTGTTGATTCCGGCGCAAACGCTCCGATGCTCTTTGTCTGCTCATCTCACGTAGAACTTCTCTATCTGGAGCGTCGTCTTGGAGCGCCACATCACGTATCAGGCTTCGGATAAGGGGCGTCGCCGCATCAATACCGACGAGTAAATTAAGGGCAGAGTATTTGGTCGTCCGGTGTTTTGTGATATTCAATACCAACTGAATCTTCCACATCACGTTTGGCCATTCCTGCTGACGATGATTAGCTTCGATGCGGACCATGTTTAGAACTGTCCGCCAATAACGCTCCACCTGTCCATTTGATTGGTGCATTTCCGGTGTGATAAGATATACGTCACAACCCATGCCCTGAACCCAGTTCATAAAATCGGAACTTTGGAACATACGGCCACAATCAACCTTGGGGTTCCGAATAACGAAATTAAGTTCGTGAAGTGACGCTCGAGTTCGCTCGAGTCTTGCCTGTACATAGGGTACAGTAGGCAGAATTTTGAATACGCGTCAACAGCAATCAAGATGTGACGGAAACCACCTTATTCCGGAAGAGGACCCAAAGTGTCCATGTGAATCGTATCAAAAGGTACGTCAGGTTTTTCCCACGAATGTAATGGCTGAAGTGGGGCTCGTGGTGTATTTTTTTTTTGCACACTAAACAGTGCGAGATATATTAGTTTTTGCAGAACTCGATTTGACATAGATTGAAAATTCTACCAGGTCATTAGGCAAAAGTTTTGCGTTTGTCGCCGACGCTCGTATCTGTGGATCTGTGATGCCACGTATCACAATCGCCGATATCAACTCATCACTGAGACCTTGTATTATGCGCAGTCGAAGAAGCGAGTGGCGAGCGTAATCCGCATACGTAGGGTACTTATCCGAATTTGTGTTCATAACCTCAACAAGGATATTCGCAAAGTTCGGCGTTTGAGGACTCAACGGTTCAAAGTCTCGTTTTAAATTACTCCACGCGCGTTCGCTCGTCACCCACTCCTTCAAACACATACGAGATTCACCTTTTAAACAAAGGCCTATCCTTGAGAGACATTCATGTTCACTCCAATTATTTAAAGTTTTTGCACGGTCTACTTCGTCACACCAATCATTAATGTTATGCAGGTTAGGATCAAAACTAGAGATGTAAAAATGTTGGTTGGATCTTACCGATGTTCCGATTGCACGAATCGCGTCCACAAGACGATCAGTTACCGTGGGTTGCGCCGACTCAGACGGCCCGTCCGTATTGCCAGCAGCCGACCCCGGCTCCGATTCTGCAACCCGCTCAACTGGTCGCTCGTTTGGTGGTAGTGGCGCGCTGGAAGATTGCAGCGAATGCGCCCGCGGCACGTGTCGCACAGGGGACGGAGAGGCTACACGCCTGGCCGGCAGTGCATGGTCTCCGCGCCGAGACGGCGGTGACGGCTGGCGATGAGCCGTTGGCGATGATCTCCCGCGCCTCACCGGTGATGCACGCTCAGGCGACCGTGCCATGCGTGCCGCCAACTGCTCTTCCAATGATTGCAACCTTGCCATCATTGACTCCATGTTGCGCCTCGAGCCACCTTCCGGAGTACGATCCCGGTATCTGCTACGCCGTCGTGATCGGTTTCTATAGCGACTACCACTACGATGGCGATCATGGTACGACATTTTTCACCAGGCAAAACAACCAAAACAAGAGTGGGCGAGCAAGTGAGATAGAACAACGTGAGAAACGTAGATCCTATCCCACTTCTGATCTTGGAAATTCAGCCTGAACTTATTTTTTTTAAAAGAAAACACAAAAATCACACCATTTGTTATTAATTTTAAACACTCATTTGAAAATCAAAATCGAACTATAATTGGACAGTGATTCGACAACAACAATATTCATAGAAAAATATCAGACGATGTTTCCTCGACGATGGTTCGCGATAAAGTGGGCCCGACTGTGCGTTCGCACCGCCTTTTATACTCTGCCTCGTTTCTCGACCAACATTATATATATATATGAAAAAAAATATTTTTTATTATTATTTATTATTTTTATTTTATATATATATAAAAAAAAATTTTTTTTCATATATATATTTTTCTATGGCTTTAAAGAATATATTTATATATATATATATATATATATTATTTATATAATATATATATATATATATATATATAAAATAATAAATAATATATATATATATAAATATAAAATAAAATAAAAATAATAAATAATAATAAAAAAAAAATTACAAGAAAAAGGCCATAGAAAAATATATATATATATATATATATTAAAAAAGATAAAATAAATCCGTTCATCCGTTCTCGAGTTTTAGTGAGACTAACGAACAGCAATTCATTTTTATATATATAGATAGATGGATAGATATATAGATAGATATATAGATATATATATATATATATTTTTCTATGGCTTTAAAGAATATAGATTTGCCTACGTTTACTGAAATTTGAGCAAAATATTTTCATCATTTCGGTAGTCGTCAACATTTCGTATATATTATGCATTTTTCACAGTAATCGTCAACATTTTGTAGAGATAATAGCTCAGTATTGATTATTTTTATTGCGTTTAGTTCGTAAATCCTAATTCCATCAAAGAGCTTGAGATGTTGATGTAGAAAAACGTCTTATATCTCGAACCATAGCATATTGGTAGTGTACCCACTTTAATACGAGTGGCTGGTTAGTTACCTAGTTGGTGGACTTTGGTATGTCCTAAAACTGCATCCAGAACCACCGGAGGCCGGGCAGCAGCGTCCTCTCGGTTAACGGTGGTGATTATTCTGCGATCCCCAAGCCACTTCCCAAGCGTGGGGATTATAGCAAACCCCTCCCTGGTTTGTCCAGCAATCTCTTCTGGCTGATGAGTCATTATCACCATTCACCTCCTAAACGTATGTTCCAATAAATTAAGAGCCAGTTTTTAGTTCAAAATTAGTGGTATGCTCAGTCACACCATCACGTAATACCAATTCAATAGACAAGTTCCGGTTTAATACTTGGCCTCATGAAAGAAAAAGAAAAAAAAACATCATGGAAAAAGCCAAAACTGTATTTGTATTTTTTATATTATAAAGTCACCTTTAAAAGATCATGCGAAATAAAAAGCACCTTACATCACAAACTACGGTAGAGAAAAAAAAAAGAATTAAAAAAAAGATATAGAAAATAAAATTACAAGGCTGATTTGTTAGCTTACAAAATATGTAAAAACCTTGTGTTAGAAGCGGAAGAACCCAACGCTCAAGTGTGAAATCATTGAAGCAGTGTAGTGGAAACTCGAGATAACTTAATCATACTCTCCCAGTTCTGAAAAAAAACAATGGGAACAGGCTACATGGTACAATGGGTTCCTAATTATAGAAGCTTCACTGGTGAAACAACCAGAGTTCAGATATTTTATGTACAAAAGAGTTTTGGGTTTTATCTTTTCTACTGTTCATTTTTGGCATCGTATACTTTGTTATTCTAAGTGCCTGTGTCAAATAATCGAATTAGTATTTGATAGATTTGAAGAAGTTTGGGGGGTTGGAGGAGTTGGTAGAGTCGTTAGAGTCGGTAGAGATTATGGGCTAAAACAAATTGCTCGCGATGATTTAAAGTGGTGAATTTTGGGAACGGGCCGAATTTCTTCCGTACGCGGACGAAGTCGCGGCCGACCTCTAGTACCTAAATAAAACAAAAACGTGTCAAAACCACGTCAGTTTTCATTATAATCAGTCTGTTGGTAGGGTCTTATCTTCGATGGGCAATTGGGCCGTATTCGTCTTGTTGGCCTAGTTGTGGGTTGGTGGATTCACATACGCCATTGAATTGCATCTCCGGACGTAATATGCAGATTTCCTCACGATGTTTTCCTTCACCGAAAACAAACAAACATAAGCCGAAGCCAGCGCTCGTGGCGTGGCTTGTCTAGGTGATTCTAAACGATCACCGATGTTAAGCAACGGACGGTCCGGTCAGTCTTCGGATGGGTGACCGTGAGTGGCATTTATTTCTGAGCGCTACCGTGGGTCGGATGACACGTTAAATTGTTGGTCCCGGTTGTATGTTCTAGTTTCTATAACTACAACAGTCAGCCATGTCAGAGGCCTTCGGGCGGCACATTAACTCTGACACTAGGGCTGGCCACTCAGCCTATACGAACTTACTTTTTTTTAATGGTACGAAAATCCGCAATTTTTTGATAGTATTAAGTCAGATTAGTCATAAAATTAGAGTCAATCACACAACATTTGTCACGGTCAGAAAAGTTGTGGCAACTTTACTAAAAGCTTTTACGGAGTTTTGGAAACAACTCGAAAAGTCATGTTTTACTATATTTTTATCACTTGCCCTCACTTGTGCGCGTAATTCGGCAGATAATTAATAAAATACTAGCATGTTTAAACATTAACTGCTAATGTTATGCGCAGGCGTGACGCTTACCACCAGGCGAACGTGTTGCTCGTCTCGTCACTTGATTGTATAAAAAATAAACTCGCGAAAAGTTTTGGAAAAATAATACATTGCAGCGACATGAATGATGACATGAAGGTTGCCTGGAAGAAATTGCTATTAGCAATAAGGCCGCCACTTGTTCCAATATTTAAGTTTATAAAATTATTTCTGTGTAATTCTTGGTGTGAACAATAAAGAGTTAATCAATCAATGATTTTTCTGCGTTCCCGCCTAAAACTCTAATAATTCTTCCTTTTAAAAATGTGGCCCTGGCCAGTGTAGCCGATGATGGTAAAAACATCAAATCTAGCATTAAAATCAAATTCAAGTGTTCATTTTTAGTAAACATACTCATCAATATGCAGATATAGAGGTTACTTTTTAAATTATATTTCAACCCCAAGCCAATTTCGAAACATCATAAATTCAATAATTTTCATAACTTCGTTGAGCCAATACGTCTGGGTGTAAATAAATATGTATATTTTATTCCCGTAGGGGTTTGAAATTTTGAATATCCCTTGAGCTTAAATGTCTGGACTGTATATTTACAGCGTCTGGTCGCCTAAGTACTTTACAAAGGTTTTACATCTAGCAGTAGAGGAATAAAGTTGCTATGAAATATTCAAGACGCATATATAACGAAATCTTCTTATATTATAGGATTTATAACAAGTTTAAAGAATTGGTTCTGCAATACTTACTACTTTTAGCAGTTATTATTGAATATATCGCTAGATCACAAGACAACTAAACTGAGTTTTTTTATAATATCAGTAGCGCGAGTACTATTCTTTATGTCGGTAAATTTGAAGTGTTGGTAATAACTGATTTATTTGACGCATCGGTATAGCTTTTGCAAGTACGGAGCTAGCGTCGATAACGTTTAAATTGAAACACAATGGAAAAGAAAATGAAAAAATTAATAAAAAATACCGATTTTCAAATAAATGTCACATACTCGCGCTGCTGATATAATAATATAATAAATAAATATTGTGGGGACATTTATTACACACAGCATAATATTTTATACAATATATAATATTTTATATAATGTTTTATTACAAGCCATAGCGGTTCGGGAAAACTATTTTTCAATATTTGTGAAGCTTAATCACCGTAAAAGCAGGGCCGTTTTAGATTACACTCCAATGAATTGACAACAGAACTAGATTCAAAAAGAATTTTCAGAAACATGCTGCTATTGAGATTGAAACAATACGCGCATCGAAAAAATCTATTCAAAAATAGTTTTACAACATTTTTAAACTGAATATTCTCGAATATAAAGCTTGTTTGAAAAAGTTCACTTTGTTAAGCTAGATGCAGTTAGAGGGATTTGGATTTGCGCGACAGATGGCCCAATACCTTTAGCTTTAGAGAGTTAGCGTCAAAGTACAAATACAAATAATTTATTGATAACACCAAAGTTACACGTCAAATTTCATTAAGTAAGTCAAAAATAATCATTACTTAGGTAATAAAATAAAATAATAATTATAAAAATACGTCAATAATCTCTTATTTTAAAATAAGCTTCAATGTCATAAAACAAATTCTCTTGTAACCACGCTCTGAGCTTAGATTTGAAGCACCCGGTGGAAGGAGCATCCCGAATGGAAGCTGGTATACGGTTGTAGATCGCGGGCCCCAGAATATACACTGACCTCTCCGACTTGACGAGACGGTGCGACGGGGTGATCAGTTGGTCTTTCTTTTTATTGCTTCGTAAATCTAAAGTGCTGTGAACGCCCCTACGTTGGAACGTTTCTAGGTTTACATGAGTGAATAGGGCTATCTGGTAAATAAACTCACACGGCAAGGGCAGTATCTGAAGTTCCCTAAATAGCTCTACGCATGAGACGTCGTTCTGAACCCCGCATATAGCACGTATGGCTCGTTTCTGCATTACAATGACTCTGTTCCGATCGGCAGCGCGGCCCCACAGTTCCAACCCGTACTGTTACTGTGGACGGTCGCGAAGTAGCAGGAGCGCACCACGCTGCGGGTGGCGGTGCTCGCAAGCCGCCGGAGTGCGAAGCACTAGCGGCTCAGCTTCCCGCAAAGCTCGTCTATGTGCGTCTCCCACGTCAACGTCGATGTGGAAACCCAGAAGTTTCGTACTATGTACCTGTTGGAGCGCGGTATTGCCGACTGCTACCGAATAAGTCTTTGTTGAGTGACCATTGAGGTTGAATGCAAGGAAGCAGGTCTTGTCCTCATTAATTAAGTAAGTATTTCAGTAAGGTTCAAATCCTGGCATAACTATTCAGTCACTTTATCACTTGTTTAGTAAAATATAAGGGTACGGACCCGTGCGCCACCTAGGTTTTCCACCTGGATGAAGCATGGACTACTTATACGTCCTCCTATCAAATGCTTACTAACCTCCAACCTTCATTACGATGATGACGTAATATTTAAGCTAATCTGCTACCCTCTCAGGCGTGGGGTAATCGTTATCTGTAACTCGACGAAACACCAAGATACAGATTACCTAGTTTGAGACCTATTAGTAAGTACATACCGCAAAAAAATGTAATTGTGCAATAATTTTAGGTTTGCCATTTGATAAAAAATTACCTGCCTACCGCAAACAAAAATGTAGTTGTGTCATATTTTTAAGTTTACCATGATATAATTTATTGATATAAATGCATTTTAATGTCTTTGTAATTCTTATTTTGGAAAATAAACATGATCTTACAAAATCGTGTGATTTCAGCCATTTCTAAAACCACAGTGACCTGTGTAGCGACTCTGAAAGAGGTAACTATAAAACGTATCTTCAAACCTCTTTGGGTAGCGACGACCTCTCCCTGCTGGTTGTATGGAACTGGCTTCAGCGATAAATAAACAAATGACGGTTGTATCCAAGAGCCTAATTCGTCCTCATTGAGATAAGGTAACACTTGCTTAACAATTCTGTAATATAGTTTTGGCGGGAACGCGAGAAAATCATGTCGCTGCATTGTATTATTTTCTAAAACGTGTTTGTGTGTGTGTTTTTTCGAGTATTAATGCATAAAAATGGTGGCGTTTTATTCATTAAGTGCTGATTTACGAGCAAGAGTGTGGGCAAGTGATATAATGTAGTGAAACGTGTCTTTTCGTGTTGTTTCCAAAACTCCGAAGAAGCTTGTATTAAAGTTGCCACGACTTTACTAGGGCATGATTGGACTTGACTGTGACTTACTGTGTGTGACTTGGACTGTGACTACGACTCATTTAACTACAGAAAGAAGAATCGATGAAGAAATATGTATTCGGCTGAAGGACTAGTATCCATGGCCAGGAACTATTAAAAACAAAACAACAACAATTCTGTAATATTTATTTTATAAGCACACAATACAAATTACAACCAAAAAATATACATAATAACAACATCGAAAGTTATGATAAGTTATGAAGTCATGAATATGAATACACTTAGACACTCACGACGTAAACATCAAAAAAAATATCTATTAAAAGCCAGCGGCATCACTAACTAAACCATACTTAATTTGTTATTGAATAGCGCTGGTTTAATTCAATCATAATAGCGTAGGTACTTGAGTCTGCCTATATTACTGTAATCAATACTCACACAAAATAAGTCTGGTCTAGTTTAAAACTTCAAACGGATTCCAATCGTCTAGCTCATATTGAACTCTATATAAATTACGTAAATCTCGCAGAATAAAAAGAAGTTTAGCTTCGCCCGACTGCTGAAACAGGCACAGTGTAATTATAAAAGTGGGATTACTTGCATATTTTGTGTTATGAATTGTAATGCCTTTATTATGAGTTTTTAACACAATAAAGAAAACAATGTTTTTTTACTCTTTTAAAATTGTCATGCATTCATTAACAAAATTCATTGATTTATATCGGCTGAAAGTGAACGCGCATAGCATGGAGGCCTAACTTTTGTTTCGAGCCCTGATCTTTCGTAGCGAATAGCAGCGAGAATTATTTAGTTTTAGAAAACTGGATGTCATGCAATTGAATGTACCAGGATGGCACGGCTCAGATTGGGACGGCTCAGAGAAACATCAGCTCGAAGCTCGGACTCGGTAGATCGGTGTGCTCTTCGACTTATCGGTGATAAAAAGTTAGTAGCTAATAAACTTTTTAGCACCTAAACTTTTTGGACCTGGGTATGTCCTAAAACTGCATTCAGAACCACTGGAGGACGGGCAGCAGCGACCTCTTAGTTAACGGTGGTAACACTCTGCGATCCCCAAGCCGCCTGCAAAGCGTGGGGATTATGGCAACCCCTCCCTATTAAGAGAGAGGCTTTCCTTCAGTAGTAGGCAGTATATTGCATATTTTCTATACGATTAATTTCGGTGAATGTGCTTCAGAGCTACCACCCTTACTTACGTTATCGTTTTTCCTTAAATACATATCATACGTTTTTTATCTACGTTTCATAATTGTAGTCTGTTTCTATGTGATTTTCTGTTGATCAGATGACTGATTGATACATCCTGAAATACTGGCGTTTGATTAATTTCATTTTTTGATCATAACTTGCACTTTGAAGTCGAGTATTTTAAATTTGTTCTAATATTTATTCTTTAAAATGTTTCAAAAATAAGTTCTACGATTTGAAGTTCAAAAAATACCGTTGATATGAAAATTACATTAATTAATTATAAGAAACCTAATAGGTACCGATAGTCTGCCGCAGCTAAGATTCTGTGGCTGAAATGAAAAGAGAAAAAGGTCGGTCGAGTCCAACCTGGCAAAGAAATTTATTATTTGCTACCGACGAACATAGAACAACTAGGATTATGAATTGTATGTTGAATGAATCAACGTAGCACTTTATAGTTATCGTAAACATTCAATTCAATTTAATTAAATCACTAAAAATTGCTATGAAAGACCATAATAATTATTATGTATGACCAGTAATGACTATTGTATCACCATGATAATGATTATGGACAATAATAATTTCCAGCGATATACCACGAATATTGTGGCATAATAATATTTATATTGTGGCACTATATAAACAACAACTTGCTATGGTGAACTAAAAAGAGCTTTGAACTATATTTTTACAGTCAATTCACCTACCTATCTTCAAAGTCAACTTACCGACGGCGCCACCATAGTAGCTTTGAAAGCGTATAAATTGGAAACGTGACGCTGTAGGAGGTCTTGTCTCATACAATCCTTGTTTGTATTAGATTCAGCTATCGATTCATAAGTTTTATGAGTAGCCACTATTTCGAAGAATTTTCGAAGGTTGTTGTCCTACATTTCTATAACAATAACCATCAAGCCATGTCAGAGGCTTTCGGGCTGCACTTGCTCTGACACTAAGGCTGGCCACTCGCCGATACAAACTTACTTATTTCGTAGAAAAAATAAGATGGTGGATGGTGGACACTGGACAGTGCTAGTCTGCATACTAAAATATTCAAGGCCCTTTTGACACAAACCAATAGTTGCAAGCATGTTTCACAAGAAATAAGCATTCCTGGGGCCCTACCATAGCCGTTACACAAAACAATATTGCTGCGTGAACATCGCAATCCGAGCGCAAAACATTCTTACTTTGGACCGTACCATAGCCGTAAAAACATTGCCGCCTTGTTAGGAAAGCACGAGACAATGCTATACGGTAATATAGAGTTCTCACTCGCACATTCGGTTTTAGTTCGTTAGACTTCGTTCCGTTTTTCCGTAATATAAAAGTTTTGAATTTAAACCGTACCATAGCCGATTTTAACAACGTAAACAATATTATTATTGCTCCAATTGGGCTCCATTCTAGCGATAATTAAAAAGTTAGTCAAGACCAACTTTTTTACTATTGCATTGAAATTAAAATAGCTTTATGCCTCCCAAAGGCCTCTTACATTATTTAAATCAGAAGCTAAGTTCATAAAGACTAAGCGGTCGATCCAACTGCAGTTTTTAGGCCGCCGGGAGGCCTCCGACAAGTATGTGTTCCAATCACTAGAAAAATAAGCCAATATATATAAAATATGAATGAATTAGCAAAGCATAGGCCGAATTGCCAAGCCTAGAGTCAGAGCTATAAGGCCTCCTGAAGGCCTCCGATAAATACGTATGTCTAGTTTTTTCTCATAAGATCTAAGAGAATACAGGCTGAATTGGCAACCCTTATGTCAGAATCATTAGGCCTCCTAAAGACCTCCAACAAAAATGTGTATTTATCATCAAAATATGTAGGAGGCATGAAAATATTGGCTGTATAAGTAACCTTAGTATTAAAACTTTAGGCCACTCGAAGGCCTCCGACGAATATATGTATAGTTATATCACTAGAATATGTAGTATACAAGATAGTAAAGGTTGAATGATCAACCCTAGTGTCAGAACTATTAGGCCTCCTGAAGGCCTCCGAAAAATACGTATGTCATTCTCTAGACTATATAATAAGCAAGATAATACAGGCTGAATTGGCCACCCTAGTGTCAGAATCATTAGGCCTCCTGAAGGCCTCCTACAAAAATGTGTTTTAATCACCAAAATATGTAGGTGGCATGAAAATATTGGCTGTATTGGTAACCTTAGTGTTAGAACTTAAGGCCACTCGAAGGCCTCCGACGAATATATAGTTATATCGCTAGAATATCTAGTAGACTAGATAGTGAGATAGTGTAGGCTGAGTTGCCAACCCTAGTATCAGAACTTCTAGGCCTCCGACAATCAAACGCCACTACTGCGCATGAGCATTATCTTTACATATTGCGATCGTGGCGCCCGATGCCTTGTGAAGAGGCCCCGGGTTTTTTCTATAGAATTTCAATAGAATGAGAAAAAGTATATCCGCTGTACCTATTGTATTTTCTTAAATTTGTGTATTTGCGACTCTCATTTTGTAATAATGGTAACGTAGACGACGTTGATGATGAACGTGCTAGAGAGTGCTCAAGTGATGTATCGAGGTGAAAAATTAAGTTTCATTTTGTTACCAAAACTCCGTAGAAGCTTCTACGCTTCTTCTACGTCTAGCTGACTTTGATTATTTGACGATATTGAATAAAACTTGACATTATTTCACTGGCAAATGCACAAGACGTGCGACGCAAAAAAAACGCCAGAATCCCTCTCAAGCCAACAGAAAAGAAAAATACTCATTAAAATACAGTGCGACAAAATAAGTACCTATAAGTACTACGGGTTCAGACAAGTCCAAGATAGAGCACCACGCTGTTTATAGTGCTTTATAATAAACAAATTTCTTTGCGTTCAGTTTGCCTTAAAACAATCTTAAAGCGTCGTCCGTTTTGTTTTAACTTGCGTACCATAGCCAAAAAAAACATGATGATTATATTATGGTGAATGAAAAGAATGGTTATATGGTGTCGAAACGCGATCCGATACACGCAGTCATTATTAAATATGGCGTTCCGAATCATACCAACAACTCTTAACACTAAAGATGTACAAAGGAACACGCCCTTTGTTGTTTTTCTTCTTTGTTATTGGCATCGCACAGGCTATTTGACTCTATCGAAAATATGCTACAAATTGATATAATCCTAATAAAATGCAGCGTAAAAAAGCATATCTATTTATTTTTACACTAAAATTAAGTAGTTACGTTAGTAAGAAAATAAAATTTATTTATTTTGAAATTTGGTCACGTGTGATTGGATTGGTGGCAACTTTTGTGACGTCACACCGAAGTAAACAACGAGATATAACATGCATTTTCATCACGATTACAGGTAAATAATGCTATTTTCAAGCGAGTTACCACAAATATTTCTTACATAAACCCCCTTTTTTTAATCGCTTTCTTTCACTTGTTGTTTACTTTGGCGTGACGTCAGATATGTCACGTGATCCAAATCGCGTTATGGCGCGTTTTTATCTCATTCAAACTTTCACATCGATTTTTACCGAAAATACGACAGATGTCAAGGAAATATTGATGTGGTGTGCTTAAATATAGTAAGACATTATTTAAAACAATTTCCCAATAGGAGTCAAATACCCTATTTTTATGAATGTTCAATTTTATGTACTAGTATTAACAAGTCAAATATGTCATGAAATCACAGTCAGTCACACGAAATTAGTCAAAGTCGAGTCGAAGTCATGCCCTAGTAAAGGAACGCGAAATAATCATGTCGCTGCATTTTATAATTTTCTCAACCGTGTTTTTTCGAGAATTAATGATCAAAAATGGTGGTGTTTTATTAATTGTGTGTTGAATTACAAGCACGAGTGTGGGCAAGTGATATAATGGGGTGAAACATGTCTTTCGTGTTGTTTTCAAAACTCCGTAAAATCCCATAGTAAAGTCACCACAACTTTACTACTTAGTACTTTAGTTACTTGACTGTGACTAAGGCCTGGCGAGAGTGCCATAGTGACATGAATAGACAAGACATATATGAAACGGTCACTTAGGTGTTTTATAATTTGCTCTTGGCCATGGATACTAGGCCTTCACCCGAATAAATATTTCTTCATCGATCCTTCTTATTCCGACTAAATGAGTTTTAGCCTCAGTCCAAGTCACACACAGTAAGTCACGGTCAAGTCCGATCATGTCCTAATAATGTCGTGGCAAGTTTACTACAAGCTTCTTCGGAGTTATGGAAACAACACGAAAGACATATTACACCATATTATACTAATTTCCCATACTCATGCACGTCAACTGGCACTTAATTAATAAAACGCCACTAATTTAATGCAGTAAAACCCGAAAAGTTTTGGAAAATAATAGGTACAATGCGGCGACATAATTTTTTGCGTTCCCGCCAAAAACTCCCGGAATAAAGGTGCTTAGGTTAGTTATCTATTTACGCAGTCGCCAACCAAAGAGCTTTAAGCACGTTTTACTGTCAATATTTAATTTAGTTGTCAAAATTTTGTTGTTATTGTTAAGCATCATATTCCTGTTTTAACCAAAATTCCTAAATTTATCACGTAAAAACATGGTATTATGTGAATGAGTTCAATGAGTGTAATCTAATAATAAAGAAAAATAATGAAAACGTGTCAAATATGTGGTATTAAATCCGGCCAGTCAAATGACCAAAAGAGAATCTTCCTGGCAAAATTTCCTTTGGATGAAGATAGGTAAGCATCAAAAACTAATTTTGTAAGGCTGTTATAGAATAAGAATTACTTGAATTACAGTTTTAGCTCAAAGAATAAGGAATATTAAGAAAATAAGCCATAAATAGTCTAACAATAGTGTTTGTCCATTTTTTTATCGACTGTCGATGTTTATTATTTACGTTAAAATAATAACAATTAATACAAAATAGCGCCAGTACGCGCGTGGTGTTCGCGCTCATAGCGCAATAATAATAAAAATAAAAAACAGGCTAGGAAACAATAATCTAATTTAAGAGGGACTAGAGGAGGCGGAAGCAGCCATATAATATAATAATAACGTCACTTTCCAGGTTATCCGGGGAGCCATGAAAAGACAATATTTATGGCAGCTTGCAGTGCAGAAAGTGGTATTGCGACTCTGCATGAGACTGAGACGGAGCGAACAGCAAGATCGAAACACATGATACCCTCGAATGACTCAATTTTAATCACCGCCAAGTGCGCCAAGATAATGCTTGACCACAAGATCCTTGAGATACAACGTCATCGAAGATGTCACCATCAGTGAATTCTTTCAACAATTCGAAGACAATCAAAAAAAACGGCCATCTACACTACTTACTTACTAATATTATTAAGAGAGAAGTGAAAAAGATTAGATTTTTTTGTAAGATTAGATTTATGTTTGTATGTAATGGATAAACTCACTAAATAAAAATAAAACAAAACTGCCAAAAATGAAATGAAATACTTTCATATTTATTTATTTGCAACTAAGTGTACAGAGATCTTAAATTAATATACCCTACATTATCCTACGCCCCCCCGCAACCCCCCCTACATTTTTGTAGTAAATTTATCGATAAAAAAATATGTACATCCCTATTTGAGGTGATTATATTGTCAGGCTGACAATGTCAGCTCTGCCATTACGTCAAAAGTAATTTTTTCAATATTCTTTTATATTTTTTTCATATTTTTAATTGTTTTTTTATTGGTATTTAAGAAAAAACATTTTCAGTGACTGTTTTTTTCGTTTTACTCTATGGAACACCCGTCTCTTATTACGTTACTTACTCTGTGTAATAATTTATGTCATTAGATATATGACGCTGTAAAAAAATTAAAAATGCATAAAACTTGACACTGGCTGAATGCACAAAGTGCGAAGCCAAAAACTAAGGGAAAAAAAGACTATGACATGACTTGTCACTCTTAGCCACAGATCATATAATTCATCTAATTTGAATGAACGAAATTGTCTGACGTCATCAAAACTTCCAGGCGATATCAATGTTAAAGTAATAATATATTTTAGAGTCTATGGTACGAAATCGGCAAGTAAGCTTAAAATAACATTACTTGTACACCATATGGTAGGCCCCCAGAAATCAAAAACAATCTGCATCACAGCTTAACGCTATCATCATCGTCAGCTTACCATAAGTTCACTGCTAGACATGGATCCATCCCAAGACACGACTCTCAGCTTGATCTTCGGATTCCCTGTTTCCAACCACTGCTCTCTCTTACGTACATCGTCACTATCCTAGTCTTAGAGCGTCCTATGCTAAGTTAACGTCCTGTAACACATTTACTTCAACGGTTATAGCTCCTGTTCATCAAAGTATGGTCAAACAACAAACATCCAACCATGTTTTAAATAGAAAAGCACATAGAGCAGTACTTAGAGCGATAGGGATTTCAGAGCAAAAAATTACCTTAATTGAAAATATAGAGTCGTAGAATCAGTTCAGAAGGTTTAACCAGTAGGTACTGGTTTGAACTCGATTTTTAAAGCATATAATTTTATCACTATTCAATATAGCGACAACAAGCGCAAATATTTTCTTTTCGAAATCCTTTCCTTTTTTCTATTCAAACAAAAAATCATTTTCTCCTTGTTCCCATTTCCGGCTAAAGAATTTACACAGAATCGCTTGATCACCATTGTGTGGGACAAATCGACCAAAAGATGAACAAAACTGTTATTTTCTTTCAGATAAATATATTTTGTATTTTCAAACGTTTTACCTAATATGTTTTACTATTTAACAGATTTCAATTCGATCAGTCTTTTTTGGATGTAGTCTGATATTTTGTGAAGTGATTTGCGTGCTTTTTTTTCATGGATACATGCAGGTTGTCCGTCGGAGCCTATTGCATACTAGCATATCGTATTTCTTTGTTTCTCCGACCTAAATGAAAATGACCTGTATTTCGACCGTAATAGGCATCTATAATTCTATAATTAACCAATGGTACAAACGTTCACAGAATTCGTGTTACCTTTTTGCGTGGTAGGATAAAACAACACATTTACATCGTTACATCCCTGTAAAATTAACGTTTTGATGCTGCCAGATAATTAAAATATTTTGACACAATGATGTAGGACGAACTAAAAATACACATTAATAGATTTGATACAGTATAATTATGTAGATAAACTATTAATAAAACTGTAAATGTTAAACATTTCATTGTACAATTAAACTGCCCATTTCACAGACAGTGATCTATCTTAAAACTGTTGACAACAACAATGTTATAGGTCCAAATGAAAGTATAAAATATACCTACAATTATCCCAATCATCGCTTGTCCGTAACCAGACCCGGAAAAACAGAACTGATCATAAAATATACAGTAACCCGATACCCAGATAGTTAAAAGCCAGTTTAGAACGATGTGTAAAACAATGCACCACAAATAGATAATGATCGGGTTTTCTTCTTCCTTTGCGATTCCCACTAATAAAGCTATACTAGCAAAGAAAACTATGCTTGTAAAGCCAAAGAGGATATTGAAATATGTAAGTACTTCCAATTTGGTTGAATAAACTGATCTCCATCGGTCCATTTGAATGTTGATAGAGGCAAAGAAGAAAAGGCCAATTAAGCCATATATGAGACCAATTATAGCAATGATGTATGCTCCGACTCTTATCGGGAGACATACAAAAAAATTATCAACGGTTCTAATATCGTCCCATGTGCGTTTGAAGTTTGTAGTGTTCAAGTTTTGGCGAAATCTTAGCATTTTGTAGTCGTTTACCAAAATATTGTTTCTTCTCGCATTGTACGAAAACGTGGGTGTGATAACAGTTTTTCCATTGTCTCAATCGGTGCTTCCATTTAGGCATTTAGTGATTTATATTAATAGTTTTAGCATTTATTATTTTTAGCGCCTAATTATACTAGAATAAATACTGAATTATCCTTTGAAATAATCAAAGGATGACAGCCCGACAGTGCCATTTGCTTCTTGACAATTTTGACAACGGTCGTTTTTTTTCTTTGTTATTGGCATCGCACGTTGTGCATTCTGCCAGAGTCAAGTATATATGAATGTTCAAGTTTATGTAGTATTAGCAAGTCAAATATGTTATGAAATCACAGTCAGTCACATGAAATTAGTCAAAGTCGAGTCATGCATGCCCTAGTAAAGTTGTGGCAACTTTACTATGAGCTTTACGGAGTTTTGAAAACAACACAAAAAGACATGTTTCACCACATTAGATCAAAAAAGGTTCTTGAGTGGCGACCACGAACCGGAAAACCTTTTGTGACTATATGTAGTGTATTCTGTTTGTAATGTCCATTCTATGGTGTCAATAAAGTGTTATTGTATTGTACCAAAATCTTTAATAACTACAACAAACTACAATGACTACTTAGCCTACTACACAACAAAAAACAAAAGGATTGTATCCAGACCGATGAAAGTCTAGAGACAATCCAAATGCTCAAACCCACTACCAGTCGGCAGCGTACCCAGCATGCATGAATTGTACCTAGTTCTCTTCAACTCGATAAGTAGATAGCGCAGACTATATACGACCGTACAAGACCAAAAACAGCATAATATTTTTGTGCTGTGACACGTAAAATAAAATAAAAAAAACTGTCAATAACAGCCACGTCTGGTCTGCGCCAGTCAGAGCCATCTACAATAAGCTTATTTTTTATTTTTAAATTGCCTGTCAGAAAATCGCCCATTTAGGGCCGGTTTTTTGATCCGTAGTTAAGCTAACTAATAGTTAAAAACAGTAACAAATTGTAAATATCCCAATAATTCGGTTTTTTGATTTATAGTTAGCATGACCAGTGGTCAAAAATGTAACTATAGTCAATTTAACAAATGGTTATGTCGATTTTGACCACGGATCAAAAAACCGGCCCTAACTGCTGACTATTTATGCTAAGTAACTAAGTAAGTAAGTATTTATGATATTAGATTACACTAGCGAAATAAAACTAATGTATAAATTCAACGTTTAGTTTAATTAGAATGATACACACAAAGTTACACTTTAAAACATCTTAATTCTTTTTCGCTCGGTTTGTATATTGTTTTATGACGAAATACACGAAACCTCTTCCAATAACTTCTTGCGACGATTCCGCTTTGAAAATAACTTCTGCCTTACACTTTTGAAACGGAAACACGTAAGGAAATTTTGGGAAATTCAAAGTAGCGTTTGATAATCCATTGAAGCCCTGTAAAAGTGTTTTTTTAAAAGTTATTTCTCGAATATTTGGTATTATGTTCCTGACCTTGATAAAAGACAAAGAATATTATGATGCTTGGAAAACTCGTGCGTGACCTTCCTGCGGTATGACAGACGCTGGCGGGAACGAGGTATTGTAGATCTGAGCGGGGGGCGGGTTGTGTAGCGGGGAAGGACAGCTCGCGCACCGCGTGCTAAAACCGGCAGTCGGTGCCGTGCTCTTGAAGCGGCTAGACGAGTTGTCGACTCCATTATCAAATCGAAAGGATGCACACAAGGTTCTCTATCTTGCCTTCGCCTTGTTATAAACAAGGGTTTAATTTTATTTTTATTTAAAAACCAAACTACTGAACCTATTTTGATGACATTTCTATAGGACCAATCTGAAAGTATACCTAGATAGTATGATAGTCCTTTCAAATAAAATAATTTTCTTAATCGGTTTATAACTAGCGAAGTTCCAAGGTAACCAACATTAAACAGAAAAAAAACTAATTCAGAACCTTCTCCTTTTTTTAAGTCGATTTGAAAACACACAATGAGAACTTACTTTTTCCAGCGGACATTTGATTCCTCGCTGCCGCATGGCTGCTCCAATATATTCGTCTTTGTTTATCAAATCGCACATCTTGAAGTGCATCTCTACAAACGAACGTTTGTATTCGTTGTGTAGGAACTCGTAGAAAATTATGTCAAGCTGTGAACAAGAATAAAATATTATATGAAATAGTTCAGGATTAAACAAGTGAAAAAAAATTTGGTTAAAAAAATCTTTTGTCGAAGGCTTAGAGGATTCAGCTCGAGGTGCTTAAAATCACAGTGGGAATGAATTTTTTCTATGGAATATATGATTGTTTTGTTACAATATTAGGGGTGGCTCTATAGTCATTAGTAGTTTGTAGTAAGCTGAGACCTCGCGGTTTGCATGAACTACTTGCTTACAACATTTTGATAAAGATCGGAGCAACGGTTTGCAAGTTTTCGTCAAACAAATTAATATACCTACATACAATTACATAAGTAACCTTTCAGATCTTCAGATCCTTCTTTATAATTAGATACCTTCGCTTCGCATGGTCAAAGCTTGTTCACTTTTTTATTTTTTACTTTTCTGTGTTCTGTGTAATATTATGTATTCTGTTTATATTTTCTGCCACAAATTAACTGTTGTCTATTGTCAATTTACACGCCTGCCCAAAAAATAGTGTAATGGTTTTCAGATTTCAAGTATCACGTGAGTTTCTTTATTTCGCCATAACTTCTAAATGCCTCAACAGATTTGAACGTACGGGCTATTGTTAGAACCCTTACATCATCCTGAGTAGCACTAGCTATAATTTTCTTGGCAGCTCAGATCTTCAGACGTGTTATTTCAAAAATAAAAATATCTTGTTTATAATATTGATAAAGAATTGAGTACCTACTCAGTGACCTCTTTTCAGCTTTAGTAGCGCTCGTGGCGTAGCTTGTCTAGGTGATTCTAAACGATCACCGATGTTAAGCAACGGACGGTCCGGTCAGTCTTCGGATGGGTGACCGACTGCTCGTGAGTGGCATTTATTTCTGAGCGCTACTGTGGATCGGATGACACGTTAAATTGTTGGTCCCGGTTGTTTGTTCTCGTTTCTATAACAACAACCGTCAGCCATGTCAGAGGCCTTTGGGCGGCACATTAACTCGGACACTAGGGCTGGCCCACTCAGCCTATACGAACTTACTTACTTAGTAAGAACGTTATGCGTAACCCTGTTTATATAAATGCAAACGTTAACAAGAGTTATTTCTTACCGAAACATTATTCGTCCAAGTATGTTTAATGATTCCCCATAAATTTATCACATAAGCACCTTTTCTGCTATACTTTCTGACGTTGACAGAGCTGTTATCAATGTACTTCTCATTCACGTACACAATTTCAGCTCGTTCCGGTATAGCTTGTATTCCTTGAATGGTGTCGCTGTAAATTTCCTGAAAACGAAATCTAATAGCTTTTAGTAAAAAAAGTTATGTAGTCTTAACTTTTTTTAAAAACCAAAATCCATTTATTAATACATGGATTTCGACAAAAAGTTTACATACCAAATCTGAGACTTCTGTCATATATACAAGTTTAAGGCAAATGCAATTTTAAATCCCAAACGTTTCCACGGATGAAGCTAATGATAAAAATCCCATCAGTGCCAAATCATTGACATTGTTTTGTTACCTTCTTGTTTTATTTATACGGGATATCTCACGTTTAACTAAGTCGGATACTCCGACTATAGTTCCAGTCACAGTCACTGTGAGTTTTTTCAAGGAGTGCAAACAGAACAGGCTAGATGACTGTTTTTTTTTATTGTCCTATTAAAATGTGGCCTATATATAGCTGATTAATGAAAAGAAAATGAAAATCAGATCAAAAATAAACAACTTATAAGCATTTTAATATCATGCTAGACAGAGAGAAGAAACAGCAAATCGTGACGTCACTTCTCTGTACGACATATACATTCTATTCTGACAAGTAAGGCGTGACGTAATTTTTTGTTTTGTGGGAAAGGGACAGAGTTGTCTCTAACAAAAACCTTAAACGCTCATATACCAGAACATTATGAACCGATTTTAATTTTTTTTAATGAACATACTGTATTTACTTAAATTCTTCATCAAAGCTATTGGTTTGAACGATATAAACATCAGTCATCTACCCTACTATCCACCAAGCCGCCTGCCAAGCTTGGGCAACCTCTCCTCTTCTTTCAACAGTGGACGTCTTCTGGTTGGTGCGCGTAGCTAGATGTGCGTGCGTCCGCGTCCTGCATCGAACTACGGGACACTTACAAACACTGCTAAGCATATAAAACATTGGTTGAGACAGTAAAAAAATATAAGCAATATAAGCAAATTAAAACATGTCAAACTTACATAAAATAAATACGGAAGGCACATAATGAAAAGCTTTACTTCTCGCATGGCGGTAGAATTTCAATGCCCATCGCGCATTGTATTCACCAGCATTATAACAACATTAGGATGATGGCGATTTTGTTAATATCACTGATTGTAATCTTGATAACGTTATCGTTATTTAATGCACATATTAGTTACCATACAGGCTAATCTAAAGGCTACATTCTATTACATCATTGGCTACATTATGTTAACAAAGGTTATGATTAATTATGATTCGATTATTCCTGTTGCCCACCACCTGCGTGTCCACCACAGTGACACATTATTTTAAAAGTTGGGCTCCCATCATTGATTTAAAATAGCCTTTTATAGATAGGGTACGCTCTAATATAACGATAATACCGGGTGTTAGTTTGAACACCGTTATCCTTCTAGGATATCATTGGACTCATCATTATGAACAACTTTTACTATGGGGCCAACCCTGAAATCACGAAAAAAAACAGCTGTTCCATACATTTTGTCCAAGATCGATGAACCTTTTTGTATGGAACAGGTGTTTTTTTCTTGATGTCAGGGTTGGCTCCATAGTAAAAGTTGTTCATAATGATGAGTACAATGATATCCTAGAAGGATAACGGTGTTCAAGCTAACACCCTGTATAATGTGAAGACAATTTAACACAAGCAAATAAGGTGCACACAGCTACATTTCCATTGTATGATAAGTTATGAACAAGTGATAAGGACAGGAAGAAAAAAAGCAGTAGACGCACATGAGATAGCTTTACATACTACTAACATCACAAGTGCGCATAATTTTTTGCTTCTGTTGCGACTGAAACTCAGTCAGGAGACGTCGCTTGATGTGACATTGCCATTTTCGAGGGTGCCGGGTCTCCGTTTTTTTATGAGTTTACGTGCCTGCGGTGCTATTGTGGCTTTTTTAGGCCTGCTACGCGGACCGAAAGGAAGCACATCCCCGCAGTGGCATGTAACATCGTATATACACGACGGTAGCAAGTAAAGAAGCCTCAGATCTCATGTTTGTCACCCTCGGCTTCGCTCCGGGAGACTACATGAGGTCTGAGATATTCTTTACTTTTGCTCGTCGTCGTCAGCCATAAAACGTCCACTGCTGGACGAAGGCCCTTTATAGAGGGGTGTTGCCATAATCCCCACGCTTGGCAGGCGGCTTGGGGATCGCAGAATGGTCACCACCGTTAACCAAGAGAACGCTGCTGCCCGTCCTCTGGTGGGTCTGGTTGCAGTTTAAGGGCATACCCAGGTCCAGGTACTTTTACTCACCAGGTGAGTAATCTACTATTAATGCCTCCTGTCGACCGTTTTTAAAATATTCCTATTGTCCGCCATGATGGACAGTGTCACGTTTAACAAGTTGTGCCGTAGTCCCCCAGCAGTGGACTGTGATACTGCTTGTTAATGTTATTATTCCCGCTGATTTACCACTTCACTGCAACATTTTTTTCTAGAGACCAGTAAGTACATTCACAACCGAGATTGCAGGTGCTCGCATTCCTATGATGGAGGGTATGAAAAGGATTAGGTAGGTACGTTTATTAACACTTCATTAGTTAAATATAGTAAAACTTTTTTATTCAACGTTTATTAAAAGTTGCCACTGAAATTCAAATGAAACAAAAAAAAGGGATATGCTTAGGTACTCATTGCACCAAGTATTTTGCATAAGCAGTGGACAATAACAGCCTTACCTAGAATAATCTCGATTCTCTTAGTCACTGCTTAAACTTCTCTGTCTTGTTCTTGCATGTTACACTTCACGTCAGAGAGAAGATGGCAGAGCATCTTAAGCAGTGACTAACGGTTGAGAAGTTTTTTAAGTAAGACTGTACAAGTCTGACAACGATGATGACGTTTATAATTAAGTATTTATTCAAATTACTTCAAAATTAAATCTCAATTCTATTGATGATGAGGTACACTTACTATACAGCAAAAATACCCATAAAAAACCCATAGCTATTAGTTTACATGTTCCTTTAACTTGCGTCAGCATTGGGGCTGATTCTGCCATGCACAAATTTTAGACCGACCACACTGACCACTGACTTAACTTGACGACACTGCATTGCATTAAAAAAAAGTACCAAATATATTTTGTATTCATAATCATTTATACCTAAGAATGTAAAAATAAATTAAAAATAAAAACACTGACCTCTATTATAGAAGTACGCTGGACTTCATATTGTCGATAGAAAATTGAAGCCATTTGATTTTCGCCATTTTGGCGCGGATTGCCAACGGATAGCAGTGTGAGCGTCCATGGAACTAATATTTCGAAATACACAAATGTCAATTTTAGTACCGGAGACGCTCGAAGGGGCGCTTCAAATCGGCACAAAAAAAAGAAAGACATTTCCTAGACATTATCTAGTCCAGCGTACTTGTGTAATAGAGGAGTATCGACTTATGGTGCCTAATTATTTTTCGGTTTATATTCTATAATGCGCATATACACGTCTCCTTTTCCTATTAACTCATGTGATGGTTCTGCTTTGAAAATAACTTCTGCTTTGCATCTTTCGAATGGGAACACGTACGGAAATTTCGGGAAATTTATGGTAGCATTCATTATTCCATTAGGACCCTGTAAAAAAATTAAAACTATAATGTTTATTTAATCGATAAGGTTATTATAGAGCATGTTATTATAAATAAATAAATAAATAAATATTGGGGGACATGTATTACACACAGCGCCATCTAGCCCCATACTAAGCAAAGCATGTATTATGGAAACCAGATAGCTGATAGAATACTTATATACATTTTTTTTCGTAAATACATACTTATAATACATACTACACCCAGACACAGAACAAACATCGATGTACGTCACAAACATTTTTGTCCTGGGTGGGGATCGAACCCACGCCCTACAGCTCAGAAGGCAGACATGCTACCAACTGAGCTATCAGGCTGTCTGTGCATTATATACCTTTCGGTACTGTCACATAAACAAAAACTGACAATCTGCAACAGGATTCATTACAGAGAACGTGCTACCGACCTGTACGACCTTAACCATCCCTGCCATCCCCAGAGTAATTAAATTAATTATATTAAATAAGGAGTATTCAGGATTAGTTCTAATCAGTTTGCATCCTTTTAAGAGTGCGACTAATGCCAGAAAAATATCAGATTTCACCCGCGCGTCTTGCATTAGTTTAGAGTCGAAAATCGCATGATACAATTGATGATGATGATGGCTTTGAGCAATTTAGGTGGGATTTTATTTAATTATTCAAAATGTAGGCAAGAAATAAAATAAATAAACGGCTATTGTGCTAAAACATTAGTTTAGCTATGTAATTCGTAAAAAATAATGTGATGCTGTCGCTGATAATTTAGAGCATTTGAATTAAAACAGTTTTTTTTTGTTGATATTTTGTATTTTTATTTTTTAATAAACCAGATTATTTTCCAAAATTCTATTCGGTTACTCGGCTTCTTTAGGTTTTTCCCCTACTTGTAGTATTTTTTAATCTGAATATTTACGTTCTTTATCATTAAACTATGTGTTTAAAACTACACCTTTTACTTACTTTTGGCATTAGTCGAATGAATAGTGAATATTCTGTATATCAAAACAAACATTTTTTTATATGGGGCCAACATTAAAATGCCAAAAAAAAACAGCTGTTCCATTCAAAAATTTCATCGACCTTGGGCAAAATGTATGGAACAGGTGTTTTTTTTCGCAGTTTCAATATTGTAAAAGTTGTTTGTTTTGATGTACAGAATATGCCCTTAAAAAGATGCTAGCTAATGAGAACTAACCCTGTATACACCACTATTTTTTATGAATGTCTAAAACCTTAAGAGTCGTTGTACTCATCCTTATGAACAACTTTTCCTATGGGTTCAAACCTGAAATCGCGAAAAAAATAATTGCTTTTCCATACACTTTGTCCAAGGTCAGTGAACTTTTCAAACAGGAAAACATAGGAAAAGTTGTTCGTAATGATGAGTACAATGACCCAACATTAATAAAAATAGTGGAGTATCTAGTTTCAATTTCTTTTATTATTGCTCTGAGCCTGCTCTGAGCTGACAACTGTTCAACCGACTTCACAAAAGTAGTTTCTCAAATCGAATGTTTTTAAATTAATATCAAATACGTAAGTCTACGTTTTCTTGGAGCTGTAAAAAAATCAAGCTTGTAAGTCAACACAATAAAAAAATACGGGCATCTTTGTGTCTTGTGTTGTGTGTTGTTTTTGTGTCCACTCTGTCTTTGCGACATGCGAGCCGTACGATACGACAATACAAACTTCTAATACATGCACATGTGTTCTCTTTTTGTCATGCAGTAATTAGATTCGTTATCTCTTTTTTCTGGCAAATGCAATATGCATACTTTTAGCTAGGTATGCTTGATTGTGTTAAATTATTAATTTTGAGCGATTAGCAAGCGCTGGGCCCGTCCATTCCAATAACATCGTCGCCGACATTAGGTACGTTTGCCAGTACTGTTTTACGTGGTGTTTACAAGCTCAATTTTATTGCAATGATGCATTCTCGCCCTCAGTGTCTTACCACCAGCCGAGTTGGTAGCGAAATCCATAAGTTTCGATATACAGTGTGTAACAAAAAAGTTGAACAATACTAAAGGGTATGTATGTACGTATGAACAACTTTTACTAAAGGGTCAACTTTAAAATCACGATAAAAAACAGAAGCAGATATTTTTTCACGATTTCAGGGTTGACCGCAGTAAAAGTTGTTCACACACATACCAGTATTGTTCAACATTTTGTTACACATTGTATATTTCCTATAAAAACTACTTTACTCACTTTTTCTAGTGGACATTTTATTCCATACTTCCGTAAGCGTGGCCCAAGGAAGTCATCTTTGTTTATCAAATCGCAGAACTTATAATGCAGCTCCACGAAGGAACGTTTGTACTCATTGTGTAGGTACTCGTAGAAAATCACGTCAATCTGGAACAAAATAAATAAATATTGGGGGACATTTTACACACAGCGCCATCTAGCCCCATACTATGCAGTACTATTATTTATTCTGTGCCCATACTTAGCAAAGCTTGTGTTATGGAAACCAGATAGCTGATAGAATACTTATATAAGTACTATATTTTTTTTTCGTAAATACATCCTTATAATATATACTACACCACACACAGATTTTAGGTGTGCAAAAAAAAAACCAAAATAATAAAATCTGTTAGGTATATAAGTGCTAATCACACATTAATCATTTATATAACTAAAAGCAAGTTCTTAAAAGCAAGCCTGGCACAAAAGGTTTGCCTAAATCTAATAATGATTGTAAGAAAATAAAACTTGAAGTACAATTATTTAACCCTTGTTTAAAAAAGTGCTTAGTGCTGGGTGTTGTATGTATTAAAAGTATGTTTTTACAACAACAATATATTATAGTATACAATAGTTCTATCAACTATCTGGTTCGTTTAGTACAAGCTTTGCTTTGTTCGGGGCTAGATGGCGCTGTGTTTTTCTAGTTGTAATCGAATTGGAGACTGTCCTTACTAGAGCTCGACTCACTCTATGACCCCCCCTGACTGAAAAAAAATACATCCGACTTCAACTTCGAATACCTCGATGACCTATTCATATTTTCTAGTAATTTTGATTTAAAAACCAAACTACTGAACCGATTTCGATAAAATGTATATGGGACTACCACTTAAGTATTACCAACCAAACAAAAAAAGAATCATTAAAATCTGTTCATAATTGGCGGAGTAACAACGTAACATTAAAAAAAAACATAGTCTAATTCAGAACCTCCTTTTTTGAAGTCGGTTGAAAAAAAACGTTCAGTCTAATTGAGAACCTCTTTTTTTGAATTCGGTTGAAAATATCACCGAATATTAAGCAATGAACGATCCAGTCAGTCTTAGGATGGTTCACAGTGAGTGACTATCGGATGATACGACATTACTGGTCCCGGTTATTTGTTCTATATTTCTGACAGTAAGGGTGACTCAGCTTATACGAAAATATATTTACTTACCGTTCTATGATCATTTCCGGGATATTTACCGTTAAGGCCTGTTTATTCCAAGGTTGCCTCTCGCAAAATCAATAAAATTTGACAAATTACTATATTTAAAGCCAACAAATATATATTTTACATACGAACATCCGTCTTAGTAATTTCTACGTTTGAAAACACGATTCCTTTCTCGATAGAAAAATATAGGTACCGAAATAGTGCCTAACTTTTTTCAGTTATATTTATGTCCTTATTGCTTCGGATGACACGTTAAATTGTTGGTCCCGGTTGTTTGTTCTCGTTTCTATAACAACAACCGTCAGCCATGTCAGAGGCCTTCGGGCGGCACACTGGCCCACTCTGCCTATACGAACTTACTTACTTTATTGCTTTTATATATTAAGATTACAGCACATAGTCACATAAAAAATATGTATTAAATGATAATAGTATTTTGGAGAAAGAAAAGATAATAATATTTTTACGAATGCATTAAAAAATGTGCTTGAAACGTGGAATATCCTGGCCTTAATGAAACGAGCCCTTGGTATGTCCTAAAACTGCATCCAGAACCACCGGAGGATGGGCAGCAGCATCCTCTTAGTTGATGATGGTAACACTGCGATCCCCAAGCCGCCTGCCAAGCGTGGGAATTATGGCAACCCTCCCTAAGGGAGAGGCCTTTGTCCAGTAGTGGACGTCTTCTGGCTGATAATAAATGAAACGAGCTCCCAAATAAGAAACACAAAACGTCTGTCAGTGAACAACCATTGTAGTTTAAAACAATGTTTTAGTCAAAAAAAGAAAAGAAAGAGAAAGAGGGTAGTTCGTTATGAATGCCCTTAATGTTTTATCGAATTCTTTTGAAAACCACCCGCATTCTTCAGCCTACTCGTGAACATGGTGCATGCAACTGCGCCGAAATATCGGGAGCTCATTTCACAACATAATCACGGTAAATATCCCGTTAATAATACTAGAACTTTAGTAAACAACCGTGATAGTTTAAAACAGTGTTTTAATGTTTTAGTCACTTACCGTAACATTGTTGGCCCAGGTCTGTTTGTTGAATCCCCAGAAATTAATTACATAGGCGCCTTTTCTGTTATACTTCCTTACATTGACTGTACTGTTCCACACATATTTCTCGTTTAGGTACACAACCTCTGCTCTTTCTGGTATCGCTTCTAGGCCTCGAGAGGTTTCGCTGTGAGCTTTCTGAATATGAATTATCAAACGTTTTTTGTTTTATTTATACGGGAGACTGAGGCCGAGACTGTCAGGCAGAGACTGACAGAGGCCAGTGCTAAGCAGGACGCAGCTGCACGCGCGTCGGGCTCTGTTTTCACTCTTTGAAAAAGGTCAACGGATGTGATCGAAACTATAGTCGGAATATCCGATTTAATTAAACGTAAGTATTCCCGTATAAATAAAACAAAAATGAGTCAAAACCACGTCAATTTTCATAATAAAATTGGGAATACTCACGTTTGATTAAATCGGATACTCCGACTATAGTTTCGATCACATACGGTGACCATTTTCAAAGAGTGAAAACAGAGCCCGACGCGTCACTGGCAGAAGTCAGTGCTAAGCAGGACGCAGCTGCACGCGCGTCGGGCTCTGTTTTCACTCTTTGAAAAAGGTCACTGGATGTGATCGAAACTATAGTCGGAGTATCCGATTTAATTAAACGTAAGTATTCCCGTATAAATAAAACAAAAATGAGTTAAAACCACGTCAGTTTTCATAATAAAATTATCGAACTGTTAGCTCATCACTAATCTATTCTGATCTGGTTAAGGCGTTCAGGAAAATGCACGGGAAACATTATCGTGTCCGTAACATGTGCTTTCCTCTAACTTCGAGATGATTTTGAGTCAAGCCACAGATTGTAATGCGGGATGGAAAGAGCTAACTTCTCCAAGTTATAAGCTATAGGGATATACTGTGCTCAGTTTTTCCCATTTCAATGGGAGAAAATTACAATTAAAATTAAGAGCCTATTTATAAAAAATAAAACTCATCCCCGTGCAAATTGAGAACCTCCTTTTTTCAAGTCGGTTGAAAAGAATCTATCTTGTATCTGCTATAGCAAATAAGTCACCTTTCTGCCCACCAAAGAATTTGTAAAGCATTTATATGCAAAGCAAAGTATTTCTTAAAGCAAAGTATTTCGCAAAGTATTTCTATACATTTCTGGAACACGGTGCATAGTTTTAAAATGTTGTACAAACTTACATTAGCAAAATAAAAAATTGTGAGAGACATAACACACAACTTGATGTCCTGCATGGTGATTGTAATTTTAATGCGAAATACACCATTGTTATAAAGTAAACTATAATAATGGCTTTATCATGAAAACATTTTTTAGTTTTGTTTTGTTAGGGTTCTGTAACAAAAAGTGTCCAACGAGACCCTGATGATAATATACTAAGCCTACGCTCTGTCTGTGTTATTTTTAGCAAATTTAATATGTTTAATACCACACCTTTGCCAGTTATTCAACCGCCAAGCAGTAGTTTGCATGCATTACTGTGTATCGGTTTGAAGGGCAATGTTCCAAGAAAAATTACTGCGCAATTTTTATTCGCAAGTTCACAATTCTGGATCTGCTACGGTTATGGGCAGGAATGACACTTACCACCAGGCGAACGTCCTCACCAGTCTCGTGACTCGATTGCATAAAAAAAACAATGAAAGTAATGGTGGAGGGTTAAAATATCCACTGATTGTGTTTTTTTTTACATCAGTCTAGGCATGCGTTTGACCACAATCTAACGTGAGGAAGTGATGATGTGATCAAAGTAAGAGTGGTAGTACCATCGAAAGGCGCCGAACCGACCGAAACACACTGCGCAGAATTAACTGGTGCAAGCGAGACGAGCGGCTCGAGAAATTTCTTACGGTGTGCGGGACCTAGTACAAAATGTATGCACGGAGCGCCTTCGGGCGAAACCGGACGGTTTTTCTTACGGTTTTTCTCGTCGTATGCGCCTGGCCTTAAGGCGTCCTTGCTATCCGTTATGATACCTATAGTTTACGTTATCATCTGGTACAATTCTAAATTAATAAAATCCGACCACGTGCAAGTTGCTCTGACATCGAAGAATCCGAACGAAAGAGGACACTAGAATAATAATCATATTTTTTACACACTTGCTGCAAAACATTTACATTAAAAACGGTAAGGAACCCACTTGTATTGAGTCCAACTAGAGCTTGACTGGTTTCATGTAATTTTATTATAGCTCCAATTGACAGTTACTACGCATAACTTGATTTATACAACCATATACCTAGCGTCATCATTCCGTACACATCAACGTAATATATTTTTTTGTCATTAAGGATGTAGGTACCTGCACGCCGAATGATGATATCACTTAAGGCTTGTATTTACCAAATTTGCCCCTCGCAAAATCAAATTTATTTAGTCAAATTACTATATTTAAAGGCCAAAAATACAAAATGTTACAGAAGAACATCCGTCTTAGTAACTTTTGTGGATGAAAATACGATTGATTATACTTTCCTCGATAGAAAAAAATACCGAAACAGTGTCTATTTTTAAACCATTTTCAGTTTTACACATACCTACATTAAAAAAATAATATAATAAGTAAATAGTATTTTGTAGAGCATGCTGTGGTTCAAAGTTATTAATTTCTATACTTTTCAAGTAATCTGAGAAAATGTTCAATAATCGAAGTTTGACACGCACGAATCTGCGTAACCGCCATATTTTTGCTCCGGTAAATGTGACCCTACCTGATACAGCTTTAGACTAATTATTGATCTCATTAAAAAATGTGCTTGAAACGTGGAATACCCGGCCTTAAGCCTAGTTCGTTACGTTCGTTACGTTAGTAATTTAGTACTAAAATACTTGCTACTTACTGTCTCTACTTGTTCTCACAGGCCGACTACGATACAAAAGTGATATTTACAGCCACTAATGATCTCGACTAAAGCGTCAGATTCGGACCCCACAACGCACCAGTGAGCAGGGGCGCGTGGAAGGAGCGCTACTCGTCCGAAAAAATAGAGCACAGTAAAGTAAAGTTTTGTTACTAAATGTGTCGGAACAGCTAAAATTTTGTCATGTACACGATTTAGTCGAGTCAATCTATTTTAATCTATTTTCAACCGACTTCAAAAAAGGAGGTTCTCAATTCGACTGTATGTTTTTGTATGTATGTTACGCGATTAATTCGCCAATTATGAACTTATTCTAATGATTCTTTTTTTTGGTAGGTAATACTTCAGAGGTGGGCCCATATACATTTTTATCGAAATTGGTTCAGTAATTTGGTTTTTAAATCAAACTTACTAGAAAATATGAAGATGTCATCCATGTATTCGAAGTCGAAGTCGGTTATATTTAAAAAAAAACGTAATATATTATTTCACCGCTGCTCACTGGCGCACTGACAATATACGGCCTTACTTACAAAAACTTCTCAACCGTTAGTCACTGATTAAGATGCTCTGCCATCTCTCTGACGTGAAGTGTAACATGCAAGAACAGGACAGAGAAGTTTAAGCAGTGACTAAGAGAATCGAGATTATTTTAGGTAAGGCTGTTAGTTCTAACCTGCAGCGCGAGTAACGATCTATGTCACTATATTTGACGTGTCGGTAGAGCAGATTTATTTAGAAGAATTAGAGACTATACCGATTTTTATCAAATTTTATCGATTTATATGTCAAATATAACAATCGTCAAGACCGGTACTCGCGCTGCTGTACCGTTAAACCGTACTCGACCGTAGTGCGAACGAGTAGAGACAGTAGCAAGTATTTTATTACTAAACTAAATTACTAGCATAGTCCGAACCAGGCTTTAGCAGTAAACAAAATAATTATTATTAGAACTAGAGTAGCAGTCTTTACACTGGTAGTCTGGTATGTGACAATAATTGTCAACAGCCCGGAGACGTCCACTACTGGACGAAACCCTCCCCCTTAATAGGGATTTGTTGCCATAATCCACACTCTTAGCAGGTGGCTTGGGGATCGAAAGACAATATAAATAAGTCATAATTCGTGTATTTTTCGTAAACTAAGTAATAATAGTACATTATGATACAAGTGTGCTATGTTGGTCATTACACTAGAGGCGGTATTATGCGCGCGAGCCGCAGGCGAGCGCGATAAGGAAGCCGAGAGTGTATTGAAACATAGCACAAGAGTTTCATACGACTGTTTTCATCACACTTGCGAGGAAAAAACAAACTTTTTATGATAAAAGTCAACCACACCGAGAAAACGTCAACAAACATTTGCGGAAAATGGCGCCCAACCCGGCAATGCGCGCGCAGGTTGACATTTACTTCAGCGGCATAAGAACTCTTTGTTGGTATTACAAAAAAACTGTAACTATTACCCGGCTATATTATTAAGAGTGCTTCGTATACATACGTCTAATTGCAGTCACGTACAAACTTGACTTTACCGGGTTATGCCTATTATAGCACAAGTGCCGTAATGTAAAGTAAAAAACACGCGTGCGTAATAGCTTGGATTATGAGCCTAAAACCGATGCAATAAGATCCACTTTACGAGCAAATGTGAAGAAAAAAAGAAATATACACTTGAGGTAAAATTAATCTGTCACTTTTATGCTGGGGAAAAGTATTAAAATGTGTAGGACAGATTAGGTTATCAATCGTTTATGAGTAAAGCATTTGTCAGACGAAAATATCACCGTTAGTCGCTTAATCAAACTGGAATGTCTTTTTTTTACTCGTGATAGGCTTGCGTTTGACCAAATTTGCTTGTCTTCTCTAGTTATCGTAAAATTTTCAACATCTAAACAGGTAACGAACTTAACGTAACGTACACGTACGTAACGTTTGTTAGAATTTCTAAGAGCATTCTGAGCAAAATATAGAAAACCTCTGGAGCGAAAAGCTTCCATGTTTACAACCTATAATTCAATAGAATCTAAATTTTTGCTCTGTAGCTACCATTTAGCATTCGGGGCTAGTCGTTAATCATCCTGTAGTATTAAAAGTACTGGGTTCCGAGGAATAACTTGCAAGATTTATGACGGGGTTTCACAGATAGGATATGCAGTAAATAAGCTTTATCTTTTTAATTATATAATCTGTAACAAAAAGGTTCAACAATACTAAAGGGTATAATGTACTCATCATTATGAACAACTTTTACAATGGGGCTAACCTTGAAATCGCGAAAGAAAAATCAGCTTTTCCATACATTTTGTCAAAGGTCAATGAAATTTTGTATGGAATAGCTGTTTTTTTTGTCGCGGTTTCAAGGTTGGCAATAGTAAAAGTTGTTCATTATGATGAGTACATACATACCCTTCAGTATAGGCTAGATGACTGGTTTTTTTATTGTCCTATTAAAATGTGGCTCATAAATATAGCTGATTAATGAAAATAAAATGAAAATCTGATCAAAAATAAGCAACTTATAAGCATTTTAATATAATGCTAGACAGAGAGGCGAAACAGCAAATCGTGACGTCACTTCTCTGTACGCCATATAAATTATATTCTGACAAGTAAGGCGTAAGGCCTTTTTTGTTTTGTGGGAAAGGGACAGAGTTGGCTCTGCCAAAAACTTTACACGCTCTATATATCAGAACATGAATAACCGATTTAAATATTTTTTTCAATAAACATACTATATTTACTTAAATTCTTAATCAAAGCTTTTGGTTTCAACGATATAAACATCAGTCGTCTACCCTATTGTCGAACCTTTTTGTTACACATTGTATAAGTATTCTATCAGCTATCTGGTTCCCATAGGACACGTTTCGAAAAGTTTGGGGATAAATACGGCTGTGTGAAATGTCTAACCTATATTTATTTTTATTTCTTTGCCCCCTCCGGTAGATTTGTCTAAGTGTACTAGCACACGCAACACAGGCACAAAACAAGCAAAAGTGCAAGTAAAATTGAGTCATATAAATAGATATAAAAAATCTATATGACTTAATCTGTACGAAAAATACTATGACCAAGTAAAACAACCTGTTATATTTATCCACCAACCCGCAACGAGGTTCCACAGGCAAAAGTTTTCGCAGATGGCGCCAGCGGCGGTCCGGATGTCCCATCAAATCTTCTTGTTAATCGTTGCTTAATCTTTGTTTCTTCTACCGTGGGTCGGATAACACGTTAAATTGTTGGTCCCGGTTGTTTGTTCTAGTTTCTATAACAACAACCGTCAGCTATGTCAGCCTTCGGGCGGCACATTCACTCTGACACTAGGGCTGGCCACTTATTATCTAACTGACCTTATTTATTTCTTTATTTATTTATGACAAGGGCGTTGTCGATAATCTAGTCCAAGGAAAAAAATCTGGGAGCTGTACTTTGATTTAAGAATCTATGCAGCTGTTGACGGCCTGATAATATATGTGTAGGTTAGATAGTTGTTCACGTTTTATGTTGGACAGAGCTTTAATTAGCAATTAGTTAGTTATTAGTTAGTTATCCTAAAAGAATAAAATAAAATAAATGCAAAAGATTTCTGTACAAACCAGTTTATGCAGATTCTCCCTGGTCATCATCAGCCCGGAGACGTCCACTGCTGAACGAAGGCCTCCCCCTTAGACTGCCACACTGTACGACAACCTGCCATTTGCATCCACCGGTTGCCCGCGACTTTTACAATATCGTCGGTCCACCTAGTGGGAGGCCTTCCTACGCTGCGTCTTCCGGGTCGCGGTCGCCACTCAAGAACCTTTCTTCCCGATCGGTTGTCAGTTCTTCGAGCGATGTGGCCTGCCCTGCGCCACTTTCATTTCCCTGGTGATCCGAGTATAATAAGAGTAAATTGTAGAAAAAAACAACAAAATGTATGAGATTGACAGTTGACTATGGCGACGATCGATGATGCGCCACCTGTCGGGAAAAAATCACAGTGTGGATCCCCATTGGGTAAGTGTGGTGGATAATTTTGTATCAAGTTAAGGTACTGCTACTTTGCTTTACTTCCATTATGCTCGTGAGCTTACAATGTTCAATAATAATTCTGAAGTGATTCTTGTTTTGTAAGTAAATGTTCATTTGTATCTTCCAGCCTTGAAAACATAAGTAAGTTGTAAATTGTATTATTTTAAGTATGATGTTAAAAGTGTACTCGTATGTAATTAACCAAATTTAAAATCAAAGCTAGTTTGTTTCGCAGATTTATATCTATCTATCTTCTAAATATATAAAAGGCTCTGTCCTGACTGATTGACTGACTGATTGAATGACTGACTGACAACGCACAACCCAAACTGCTGGTAGTACTAACTTGAAATTTGGAGGGTGTATTCGTCTCGATGCGTATATAGGCGTGTCCTAAGAAAGGATTTTATGAAATTCGATCCATAAGGGGTGGAAAGGGGGGGGGGGGGACGTTTATATGAAAGTTTTTTGTTTTTGTAATTTTAGTCAAAAAATAAAAAATTGCTCGTGATGATTTAAAGTGGTGAATTTTGGGAGCGGGCCGAATTTCTTCCGGACGTGGACGTAGTCGCGGGCGACCTCTAGTTAACACTATAATAACAGACATGCGGATCTGACCCCTGCGGACTAACATATTGTGTAGAGCAGAAGGAAGTAATTGTATTTTATCTCTCTTTCCCTTAACGGGAAGGCAGCGGTCTACGTAAACCAAATCCTTCCCTTGCCTTCCCTTTGTACGTGTGTACTGTATTGGTACCATAAAATTTGTTAGTTTGGCAACTCACGAATTCTATATCGCACTAGTGTAATCAAAAAAGTTTGTAAACCTAATAACATAAAAAAATATTTCTAATATGGAATTATAAAGTCTGAAAATATATTTATTTTGATTTGATTTGATTTTATTCGTAAGTTACAAATACACTTTTCCCTATCAAGTCAATATCTATCAACGCTACTCAGTTAAGAATAAAAAAAAAGTGAACAACTTCAATCTGTGTGTGTTCAAGTCGCGAGTGAATCAGTTTGTTTTTGGTAAACGTTTTCCATGTAAATCACAGCTACACTTAACATCAGGCGAAATGGTAATTAAAAGGAAGGCTATAAAAATGGCTGTGGGCATGTATCGTAGAAAACCATGTTTACTACTTTTCATTAGGTACATATAAACTAACTAAATATAGCTAGAATGTTTTGTAGTGGTAAGACTCTATGCAGAGTCCGCCTGGATAAGTAACAGCCCTTTGCTAGTTATTCAATCGTCAAGCAGTGCAATGTTAGGCAATGTTACGAGTGAAACTACTGGGTATATAAATATAGAGATAATATTAATATTATTATTAATACTAGAGGTCCCCCGCGACATCGTCCGCGTGCGGAAGAAATTCGGACCGCTCCCAAAATTCTGTAAATTTCTCTTATTCATTCTTTAAATCATTCCGAGCAAACTCTACCAACTCTACCGACTATACCGACTCTACCAACTCCCCCCACTGCCTCCCACGCCCCCCCCCCCCAATTTTCAATACAGCATTTTTTATTTTAAATTAACTATCCAAATACAAATTTTCGTGACTAAAAGTCCTAAAACAAAGGACTTTCATACAAACGTTACGTACAAACCATAATGCATTTATATTCATAAATTAGTTGAATAAGTACAAGTAGGTACATGTTCCCAGCTCAGGTCAAACCTTTAAATTTTATGGTATCATTGAAGATACATGAAATTGGCAGACTGCCACAAAATGTGTCTCTTCATTACTTGAACCATGACCGGTAGATACATGGTAGAGGTCATTGCCCAGCAGTGGGTCGCTGGATTATTACATTACTATAAATATAGATGTAAGTAGTTACTTAGTGGAATTTTGTGTCATAGTGAAATTACTAGCGTTCTAACAAAGGTGGTATTGTAGTTTTCTTTGTAGCAAATAACAAAATATGTTACACACAATCATAAACAGAAATAAAGTTTAACGCAAGACTTCTTTGTTTTGGTCTAGACAAACTTGCGGACTCATAGTTAGAAGGACACAAGATATCCTTCGGTGTTTGAACACATAACTGGGGCACTATCACGGAACGTCAGCGATGAACGAACTTGGGCGATAAAAAACAACCGACGCTGTTTTTATGAATATATTCAATTTGATGCACGACTAAACTTCGATTTTAGTGAAGTGCCTGATATCGATAAAATTAGGATCTTTATACGTCACGTCACATCATCAGCCATAAAATGGCCACTGCTGGACGAAGCCCTCCTCCTTAATAGAGGGGTGTTGCCATAATCCCCACGCTTGGCAGGCGGCTTGGGGATCGCAGAATGCTCACCAACGTTAACCAAACGCTGGTGCCCGTCCTCCGGTGGTTCTGGTTGCAGTTTAAGGACATAACCAAGGTCCAGGTAACTTTATACAACACGCTCTAATTAAAAGCAATTTCAAATTTACGTTTTTACATACATAGATAACGTCTATTTTGATGATATTATTATTTACTTTTCATTTCATATTTTTGAGATATTTTTTAAGATTATTTTGTATTTTCGATAAAATATATTATCGTTATAGCTACACTAAAACAACGACGACGACATAAGCTGCTGTCAATCTTCAATCAATTTTATTTAGGCAATTGCTAAATATGAGTAAGTACTTCATAAGCCTTCTAATACTTCAAATATAATTTTAGTTTGTTATTATTAGTATTTTTGATCAAACATAAAAATACTTTTTATTTTTATTATTATTATATACTAATGTGCCTCATTTCTTCTAGAAACTAGTGAATTTTGACCTTTAAATTAAGGCTTATTCAGCTAACTCAGTGGATCTGTCGAGACTTTTTTATTGATCATAATGGATGTGTATTGAGTGTTTGAAACTCGGAGATAACGAAATATGTAAATCAATTTAGGATTCAATAGGTATCGCTGAAAGGTTCATTTATTTTTAGAATAGTAATGGGCCTGTCTATCACAGCAAATAAGATATATTTTTCGATAAAAATGGGCGTTAGATTGGAATAAACGCTGAGTCAAGTTATTAAGCGGTAAAGTTTTATAATAATTTATTAAGGCTTATCGAATAACGAATATTCTTTTCTAACGTATATTTAGCGTGTAATAATACTTTGGTCTAAGTCATCGAGACACATTGTAGGAAGGTAAGAGGCTATAAAACTAGTAACTCGACACACTATCGCAGGTAGCTTTATGTAATGGTCCATTTTGGTCTAACCGATATCGATAAAATGTAATTTTTATCCATAAAACCTATCCCGCACTACGTAATCTCCATCTTCCAAGATGTGCACCATGGGACGGCGATGGATAATGATATTGTTTGCTCAACGATATTTATTATCTGAGAAATTAAAAGAGAAATTTTGAACTGAATAGATAATAAATGACTGTCTATATTTTAATATTTTGAATATACAAACTATACGTACCATGTAAATTTCTGCCATCTAAATTATTCAATCGGACGACATACATTTTAATAGCAAGTTGACAGCATGTGAATGATATGTAACGATAAAACGCTTTTAAAAAAAAACATACAACCGACTTCAATTTCGAATACCTGGATGACATCTTCATATTTTCTAGTAATTTTGAAAAACCAAACTTTTGAACCGAGTTTGCTAAAATGTATATGGGACCACCTCTGAAGTATTACCTACCAAACAAAAAAATAATCATCAAAATCAGTTCATAATTGACGGTGTAATCGCGTAACATACATACAAAAAAAAACATACAGTCGAGAACAATGATTTCTATGTCTAGATACGCCTGAGTTAAGAAATCGTAAGTCTAATTTTTCTTTGACAAAAGGACAACGCCATCTCTCGGATTTCACGGTCACTACGTGCAGCGCCAGTAAGGCGTGGTAGAAGAAGCGCAAACTGTACGAAACTAGAAACGACTTACCTATTACCTAAAAATAAAAGTTTTTGTGTAAAATCTAGTTTATTTTAACTTGAAATGTTGACTTACTGGTCATAAGAAACGCCACTTTTTGTTAACTGCATTTTTAAATGTAATTCGTCCAGCCCTTCACCACACAGTTTGGTTATGTCAAACAAAAAATAATCATCAAAATCAGTTCATAATTGGCGGAGTAATCGCGTAACATACATACAAAAAAATACAAAAAAAAACCAGTCCAATGGAGAACCTCCTTTTTTGAAGTCGGTTGAAAAAGGCTGAAATTAATTAAAAAAATATATATGTAATTTTTATTACATACCTAGATCAAAACCTTACTAGTCATCAAATTATAAATAAGTTGCGGAAAGATAGCTATGACTTCCATATTATTATTGTTAATGTACAAAACGTATAATACCTAATGAAGCTTAGATCAAGATATTTCTTTAAACTCAAAATTAAGAATAAGATTTTTAATTTCAACAATTTATTGTATCACTATAGCATCTGCCCCACCTGCAATACTTGGAATAAAAAGTAGCCTATGTTTTATTCCAAGGTATACCTACCTACCTTATAGGCCTACCTCTAAAGCGAATTTCATCCAAATCTGCCGTTTCAGCATAAAGGAGTAACAAACATACACACCGACTAACTTTCGCATTTACAATATTAATGTGATTTAGGACTTAATTTAGTAATGCGATTGGCGATAGACAATTTCATACTTATTAGAAGATTACCTTAGCTTGGATGTATCTATAATCGATACATTTTTATCGATAAAACTCCAACATTACGTAATCTCCATCTCTCGAGATGTGCACCGCGGGACGTCGTAATGGTATTGTTTGTATTACGATATTTTTTACTAGGAAATAAATACTTTACGAGCCTCTTACGTAATGCCACTGTAAATTGGAGGCGAGAGGCTTCTGCCGGCGTATTGTTTATAGAGCTTTTGTTATCTAAAGGTTATTTTAGGAATATAGGGGCTGCTACGAAATAACTGGAAGAATGAAGTTTGTAGACTGTTGACTTGTAGAGTGTAGATTATTGAATAATAAAGGCACTATAACTCAATGGTTAAAGGTCATAAATACACGTATTATCAAAAATTGCGGTAGAAGTTTTGGTGGGGTATTCCCGTTTGAGCACCTATGAAAATAGCACCTTTCATATTTCCAAAGTGAGCGCCAATGCAGCTCTATGCTCTTATTTCGTGACTAATAGCTATCAGAAATGGAATATGTAGTGTATCAAACGTAGTATAATAGGTACGATCATCGAACATAATAGGGTAAATGACTGATGTTTATATCGTTGAAACCAATAGCTTTGATGAAGAATTTAAGTAAATATAATATGTTTATTGAAGAAATAATTTAAATTGGTTAATAATGTTCTGATATATGAGCGTCTAAAATTTTTGTTAGAGACAACTCTGTCCCTTTCCCACAAAACAAAAAATGACGTCACGCCTTACTTGTCAGAATATAATTTATATGGCGTACAGAGAAGTGACGTCACGATTTGCTGTTTCTTCTCTAGACAGAGACTATATTATAATGTTATGACAACTTATAAGCATGATACTAAAGTGCTTATAAGTTGCTTATTTTTGATCAGATTTTCATTTTCTTTTCATTGATGAGCTATATTTATGGGCCACATTTTAATAGGACAATAAAAAAACAGTCATTTAGACTATTATGACTTGTGGATGTCAATCACATACCTAATGGTGACTTAGGTGATCAAGTGAAAAAATATATATTACTTACAAAGTAAACTACCAGCTCTCTGGTTTGAAGGCGTACATGATAAAAACAGACATCATACTGAATACTTAAGCTTTAAAAAAAATAGACTTCAATTTCGATTACCTGGATGGCATCTTAAATTTTCCAGTTATTTAGATTTATTTCAGTAGCTTTGATTTTAAAACCCAACCACTGAACCTATTTCGATAAAACTTAATTATATGGGTCACCTCTGAAGTATCAACCTACCAAATAAAAAAAGAATGATTAAAATCAATTCATAATTGGCATTTATTTTTTGTGAGTATGTTATGCGTATACATACAGTCGAATAGAGAACCTCCTTTTTTGAAGCCGGTTGAAAAAGTCCTCAGCATTTTAGTCGTGTTATCATAAGCAGCAGTATGTGAAAATGGTTGATGATGATAATGATGATAATTACAACTAATCAAATTTGCAACTATCACAGACTTCAGCTGTTCAGGTAAAGGACAGTAAAATTCCTTCCGAAATCACAAACAGAAAAATAAATCCAGCGACAAGAGGGCAAAAGGACTTATTTGTCGCGGGCCGATTGACCGCCCGACGACAGCGTTCCTTTTATAGCACATTAGCGCAAAAGAAGGACTATTACGTCGGCTGGATCCGCGTAACGACGCTCATAGTTCACGCTCAATCGTTGGATTAAGCCGCTATTTGTATCAGTCAGGAACTGTCGCGCTTACCCTATTTAACAAGAGCAGGGGTTGAAGAATCGTGCTGTTAACAAAACGTTTAATCTGTATTAACTGACGATTTAGTTAACTGATTTGTGCGTCCAGAAATGTCACAATTAGGTTAATTATTATGGCTTGGAAAGAACAGCAGAAAAAATGAGCCGCCATTATCGCCAATAACATCAAGAGGAATGCTACTTGGTATTTGCAAGGCTTTGGCTTTCCGCACCAGAATGCTACTGATGGGACCTTGTTTAGCCACTCGGTGTCTCCGAGGAAGGCCAGAGGCTCGTTGATGCCAATGCAGGCCTCTCGGAGTGTCCTCGGTAACCCGAGATCGTGGTACGTTGTTGTGCCACGCTGCTGCATTCAATCAGCCAGTGCACTACCGTTTTGTCCGCCTCCATGCAACGTAAAGTTATTACGAGTTTTAATAAACTAGCAGCACTTTAGTACGCGAGAGGAAGGTAATTTTATAAATTCAGCTGCTGAAGTGATTAATCCACTGTATTATACCAAGAGCAAAAACCTTTTTTACCGAGCTGCAGGTAATAGCGTCTATTAAAACACTTAAACTGTAAGAGTATGTACGAAAACTATGTAATAATGTAACTTCCCCTGTCCAGCTTTGGCACATCGTGCTTACGTTACATTGTTGAACGCCTTGACACGACGACGTACAATACAATACTTTATTGATAACTCCATTGTTACATGTCATTTAAAATTGTGAAAAATATATTGAAAAATTATATTGAATTAATTGTTAAATTATATTAACGTTACAAAAAATATAAAATAAGTATTAATATTTATAAATTATTATTATTTAATAAAATAATTTCTTCTGTTACTTACAATCATTCTATCTTTATAGGGTCACATACTTAGAGCAACTTTAAATATGCATTATTGTCATAAAACAGCTGGTCAAGAAGCCAGGTCTTCAGCCTGACATTGAACGAGGCGGCGGAAGGTGCATCACGCACATGGGCGTACCGATACATTGTGGTTCGGCACGGCACCACGACGCATCGTCCTAGGATGCCGGAGCCGCATCGCGGTGATAAGGATGATAAGACATTGGTTGATAACAAAAACCGAATTATCAGAGTCTTGAAAGGTTGGCAAAGGTATAGGTAAGTGGTGCCCTTATAGTATTGCAGATATCTCTAAGTGCCGGTAATTAATTACCGTCAAGCCTGTTTTCCACCTAGGGCATAAAAAGGATATTAGATTAGAGCATTTTAAATAGAAATTTATGTATGCACTAGGTATAACAGAGCGGAAAGTGGAAATCAGCGACTAAAGGCACTTCCCGTAAAAAAAACTCCGAGACTGATAATTATCTCTTCAATCTGCAAAATATCAAGTTTCACCCCCTGTTGAAGATATTTTAACGGTTGGGTAAAATGGTGGCAGGTTGATGACATTGTAATGACTTGTTTAAAATGACAAGTTGATCTTGAAGGATTTTGGTTTATATTTTACTATACCAAGTACTCCGGGTAATGTGCCGACTGGTAGTGGTTTTGTGCATTTGGACTGCTTCTTGGCTTTCATCGGTCTGGATACAATCCTTTTGTTGTGTAGTAGGCTAAGTAGTTTAAGCAGTTAGATACTATGTAGTTCGTTGAAGTTAGTAAATGTTCTATAATATGATATTATACAATAGAAATCATCATCAGCCTGAAACCGTCCACTGCTGGACGAAGGCCACAAGCCCCACCCCTCCCTCCCCGTACCCCTTTGCCATTGGGGGGTTGCCATAATCCCATGCCTTGGCAAGCGGCTTTGGGATAGCAGAATGCTCACCGCCGTTAACCGAGAGGACGCTGCTGCCCGTCCTCCGGTGGATCTGGATCAAGTCAACTGAAATCCTAAATTAAAATATCACAAGTACCAATTATTCAAATAACACATCCCTGACTGTACCTAGTGCAAAGGTGCCTATCACAATACGGCTGCATTTCCTCTCTGGATGGCAATGACCATGCAGCCTTCACATCACCGAGAGCGAGAGTCACCATTTCTCTCCTTTATCCGGCGATTTATTCCGCCTGCTAAAGTTATGGCTTCGAGTCCCCAACAGCCCATGATCCCCAGGGCAATGGGCACAAAACTCTTAAGTCAACATTTCAAATTCTATTTAGAATTCAGAACAGTCTAGTCATCATTTCCGTTTAGTTAGCTTCGGTTTAACCCGTCGAACATTCTTTCAGTACTTATAGCCACTCATGCTAACCCCATTTCAAAACTGAACGCCTCCGAGCCCTCTCGAGCCAAATAACAAAATTAATGCTCAGAACACACGAGTCGTAACAAAAGTTACGGCTACCGACGACTGGGGCGAAGCCGGGGAAATTAAAATTTGCTCAAATTATTCCCTATGTTAGCGCAAATGGGTCACCGCTTGTTTTCGTTACGAGAAAACGCAGTAATGAATAAAACATTAAAAATATTGCGAGGATAAACGGAACACATTGTTCGTGGCTTAGGATTGTTGGCCCTTGAGTGTTTTTGAATGTGTTACGTCGTTTTATGCGACTGTGTAATCGCTTTGTGAATAAATTAGGGACGTGAAAAACGGTTGGCGCAATTACAAAAAAAAAAATTGCAAAGACAATCGTTATGCACAAATATTAAAAAGTTAAGTAAAAGTATGTTTCTTAGTTTTTCTTAGTTTCCTATTTTTTAAAGAAAATCCATCTGTACGGATCGATATCAACACGAAGCGAGTTTTAGTTAACATACTATAACTTTGTAGGTTCAAGAGTCGAAGTTTTTATAAAACTTTTTATAGCGTTGACATCCAAGAGGGACATCCTTCCTCCGATGATGACATCATAAAGTAAGCTGAAAATTAGTAGTAAGCTACCCTTGCCATGTAAAACCAAAAAGTATACATAGCTATTGGCAGCATACTATAAATATATAACTATAACTATAAATATTAAATAAATAAATAAATATTGGGCGGACATTTATTACACACAGCGCCATCTAGCCCCATACTAAGCAAAGCTTGTATTATCAAATCAAATCAAATCAAATCATTTATTACGCAAACATGGGTATATTACAGGGTTGAAAATTACATAATAGGTGCGCCGCCATGTTTTAACCTATTGGTATGCGAAATTAGACCAATGGAAATCACCATGGATGGGAATGGAAACCAGATAGCTGATAGAATACTTATATACATTTTTTTTTTCGTAAATACATACTTATGATACATACTACACCCAGACACAGAACAAACATCGATGTACGTCACAAACATTTTTGTCCTGGGTGGGGATCGAACCCACGCCCTGCAGCTCTGAAGGCAGACATGCTACCAACTGAGCTATCAGGCTGTCAAGTTAAGTCAAGTTTATTTTATGTATAACATCTCATAGTTTAAAGAGCTTTAAACGTAAAAATTATGTAAAGGAATAATAATATTTAGCAACGGTTTTGGAATCAGCATTGTTTATTTTTCTTCAAATACCGAATTCATTCAATGCCAATCAGACGTCTATCTTTCTGAGATCCATAAGACTTCGGATAATGAAACTATCATATTACGACTATTACCTTTATAGCTGCAATAGCCATAATAACAATACCTAGCAACCATTCAAGCCGTCTCAGATTTCCGGCTCCGTAAAAGAAACGGTTCAACCCACTAAAGCAATTCTCGAAATGGCATCCCATTTCTCGCAACGTTAGAGCCGCACATACACATGAAAATAAAAATTTCAACAACAGAGGCTGGGGAGTTATTGGATGCTTGGAAGTCGATTGACCGCGGACATGACGTCTTTGTACTCGAACTGTATGGTCCATTGATAGGTTCTTTTTTATTCTTTCCTCCTAAGAGGATTATGACACATTTTTGTTTTATTTATACGGGAATACTCACGTTTAATTAAATCGGGTACTCCGACTATAGTTTCGATCACATCCGGTGACCTTTTTCAAAGAGTGACTGCTAAGCAGGACGCAACTGCACGCGCGTCGGGCTCTGTTTTCACTCTTTGAAAAAGGTCACCGGATGTGATCTAAACTATAGTCGGAGTATCCGATTTAATTAAACGTGAGTATTCCCGTATAAATAAAACAAAAATGTGTCAAAACCACGTCAGTTTTCATAATAAAAAAAAAAGGATTATGACACTTGTGCATTTTGCCAGTGTATTTTAATTTTTAAAGTTTTTGATAATTTCGAATCAAATGAGTCTTACTCACGGTCAAGTCCAATCATGTCCTAATAAAATTGTGGTAAATTTGCTAAGCTGTTTTGGGGTTTTGAAAAGAATACAACAAGGAGCAATGATATTATATATATAAGGAGGGAGATATGTCATATCGCGCCTTCAAATGGCCCCGTAAAAACGGCCCCAAGGACTGTCCACCTGTCTGTGCTCACTAAGCGAGACGTGCGCTATCCCTTTTGCTCTCATAAAAGTGCTATCTTCTTTCGCACTCCGGCGCAACTCGTAAGCATGACGGCACGTTGTTTTATTACGCGATAACGCATCTTTCGTTTTTGACAAGAAGACTCATGTTTCACTTCACCACATTAAATCACTTGCCCCTTGCGCATGCGCGTAAAACGGCAATAAATGAATAAAACGCCATCATTTTTGTACATTAACAATCTAAAACACAAGTTTTGGAAAATAATACAATGTGTCTATGCAGGTACATGTTTTTTTCGCTTACACACCAAAACCTCAATAGACAGTTTTTTTTAGTTATTGGCATCGCACGTTTTGCATTGCAGTGTCAGGTTTATGAATTTTCAAGTTTTAATAGTATAATCAAGTAAAATCTGTCATGAAAACACAGTTAGTCACACGAAATTAGTCATAGTCGAGTCCAAGTCATACCCAAGTAAATTTGTGGCAACTTTACTCTGAGCTTCTACGGAGTTTTGAAAACAACACGAAAAGACATGTTTCACTACATTATATCACTTGCCCACACTCGTGCATGTAATTCATCACTCAATGAATAAAACACCACCATTTTTAATCATTAATTCGCGAAAAAACACAAGTTTAAGAAAATAATAGAATGCAGCGACATGATTTTTCCGTGTTCCCGCCAATTGACAATTGACAGGTTAGGGTTCTAGCATTTTTATAAGTAGATATGTGGTAGATATTATGTAATGTAGTCAATAGGGTTAGTTGTAATCAGTTAGCATCCTTGTAAGGGAATATTCTGTACATATAAAAAAAAAAACTTTTACTATCGGGACAACATTGAAATCGCAATTAAAACCAGCTCTTCCATACATTTTACCCAAGGTCGATGAACTTTTTGTATGGAACAGCTGATATTTTTTCGTGATTTAGATGTTGGCCCGATAGTAAAAGTTGTTTGTTTTGACGTACAGAATATGCCCTTAAAGAATCCTAACTGATTACAACTAACCCTGTATAGTTACTATTTATTTACTCGGGCAGTTTGTTTTTATTTCTTAGCAAGTTGTTTAATAAAAAACGCTCACAAGCTTATTTTGCATGCTTTAATTATCTTTAATCTGAGCGGAACGTCCGTTTGTCTGCATTACGGACGCTATCTAAAATGGCCGCTGGCGTTTTGGCAAATGTAATGTACAGTGGACTTTCGATGAGCTTCGAAATGCCAGCTTTGGTTCAGACGATAAGATGCAAGCAGTGACATGTGAATTAATTCATAAGGACATGGCAAACTAAATACTTTGTACGCTAATAAATCAGTGGTGGAAACTCACGGTGGGGAACATTCTGCGATCCCCAAGCCGCTTGCCAAGCGTGGTGATTATGGCAACACCTCCCTTTTAAAGGGGAGGCCTTCGTCCAGCAGTGGACGTTTTCAGGCTGATAGATAGGTGATGCTCAGTATTATAATAATTATATTCGATGCTCTCCCACCGTGGAGAGGTGTCCACCTCTCTGTTTCTCACGTCACTCTCAGGTGTATGCTGCTTTTGAGTCTTAGTTGGTGAGCGACTGTCTTAATATTTGTGAGTGGATGTACATATAGTTATTACAAAACGATGTGACATATTTACTGGAGACTTTGACAAACGATGCACTTGCATGCACTTAAACTTGAAAATAGCAGACATACTGGGATGCAAATCTATCTATCTAGCTTTTATTATGGACGTAATTTCGTCAATTTTGCGTAGGTAATGACTGAGAAGACAAACGTTGATACTAAACGGGGATGCAAATGCTTACATCGTCATGTCCTTGTTTTTAAAATCTATAGATGCGAATGGTTTTTGTTGAAATGGAATATGAGAAGAGATTTTAAAACTCACTGGCTACTCCCATGATATTAAATTTATTTAATCTCTACCGCTCTCTAATCTTTACCGCTGACAGGAATTGTGTTTTCAATACCTATCTAGGCGTTTATTATAGTCCATCAGATGTTAAATATTTGTGTGGTCTGTATCATAAGTCTTTATTATTTTCAGAAATATTCTGACTTCTAATATGCAAGTATATGCGGAAGTAAGGCACTGATTAACTTAAACTATGTATGCCTAAGCTTGGTCTTGTTTTTTTTTACGTTCGTCTATATAACGATTATCAGTCTTTTTGCTAGCCAAAACAGTGAGTTACTAATCCTGGAAGTAAACGACGTCAAACTTCTTCCCAGTAATGTGGGGAATGCAGAATTTGAGTCTGATAAATCACTGCCCTTCATATTGGTTGACAAATTGCATTGAGTTATGCCTCTCCATCGCTCCACATGACATGTAAAGCCAAAACTTTCCAATTGATAAGTTTTCTGCTTAAGAATTTTTCAACTTTAGCCCATCATCATCATCAACCAAAACGTCCACTGCTGGACCAGGCCTCATTAGAGCCCTTAATAGGGAGGGGTTGCCAGAATTCTCCCGCTTGGCAGGCGGCTTAGAGATTGCAGAATGCTCACCAACGTTAGAATATACCTAGGTCCAAGTCATAACCTAAATGCGATGCTCGTGGATGCAGATATTTATTCCCTTCCGCTGTCTTCAAGCACGCAGCGCGCAGCGGCCTGTGCTTGTTCCGCGAGTTTTGTTCTTTTTCACTCCTTAAAAAAGAATGAGATTGAAACCATAGCCATACAGACAACCTGATAGCTCAGTTGGTAGCATGTCTGCCTTCAGAGCTGTAGGGCGTGGGTTCGATCCCCACCCGGGACAAAAATATTTGTGACGTACATCGATATTTGTTGTTATTATAAGTATGTATTTACGAAAAAAATATGTATATAAGTATTTTATCAGCTATCTGGTTTCCATAACACAAGCTTTGCTTAGTATGGGGCTAGATGGCGCTGTGTGTAATAAAAATGTCGCCCCAATATTTATTTAATTTATACATGATTCCGTATGCTTTTTTTTTATTAAAACCGTCAGTTTTCATTCAAAAATAATTTTGAAATATATTGCCATTACAGATATGAACATAATTATGCATAGACTTTTATTTATTCTCACATTTTTATAACAGTTTTGACACCAATTTACTCATGATTCATTAAATTGTAATCCCCAAAACAGAAAGGAATAGTAAACAGATAAAATCATGTGGTCAAAACAAATGTATACATAGGGTAGAGCTAGACATTTTTTGAAGCCTTTCACGTAGAGCGTTCATACCAGTATTTCTCACATAGTCGGCCAAGATGCCACATCAGGCATCGCGACTCTCGTCACGTACCAGCTCCCGTGATTTTCATTACGTTCGGGCACTGGCATTGACACAATTGTATCAACGTTTCGTGTTCACGCGTTCTGTTATCGAGTTAGGTGAAAATTGGCTTTCTTCAGCGTCTAGTCACGAGGCACAATCAGATCTCGAAAATATATTATGGGTAAATAACTCTGTATTTGCAGCCTGTATTTCTGTGACAGTGCCAAGGTACGCTGATGATGATGTAGATGAGTTTTTGAGACCATGCCATTATGTGGTGACGATATAAGTAAGATAAAGGGATGACCGGAAGTGAAAATGAATCCAGATGGAACCGGTTTATTCCGGATTTTATGTTTTTTTAAAGAAATATTTTTATGATCACTTTCCTAACGAAATGTTCCATAACCTTGCTATAACTGTTGATTCTGTTTGAAACTAGTTTTTAGTAGCCCCGAGAGTTCGTGAGAGTTCAGCCAAAATAGTGATATTCATTCTGAAGATCATACTTGCAAATCACTCACTGGTCAAATCGGTTTCAATTCCTTAAGAGTGCGACTAACGCCAGAAAAATAACAGATCTCACCTGCGCGTCTTGCATTAGTTTAGAGTCGAAAATCGCATGATACAATTGATGATGATGATGGGTTTGAGCAATTTAGGTGGGATTTTATTTAATTATTCAAAATGTAGGCATGAAATAAAAAAATAAAACGGCTACTGTGCTAAAACATTAGTTTGGCTATGTAATTCGTAAAAAATAATGTGGTGATGTCGCTGATAATTTAGAGCATTTCAATTAAAACAGTTTTTTTTGTTGGTAATTTGTATTTTTTTTTAAAAATAAACCAGATGTTTTTCCAAAATTCTATTCAGTTACTCGGCTTTTTTAGGTTTTTTCCCTACCTGTAGTATTTTTTTAATTTGAATATTTACGTTTTTTATCATTAAACTATGTGTTTAAAAATACACCTTTTACTTACTTTTGGCATGAGTCGCCCCCTTAAAATAGAATGTAAACAGAAAACAGTGGTATTGAATCCTAACATCAAATCAGACTAAGTAGACAACACAAAAGTCTTCCAAACATTTAAAATAAATTGTAAATAAAATCCACAGCAAAAAGGTTTCACATTCAACAGTGCAGCTGGGAGCGGTAAAAATCTATCTTTAGTCATCCTAAAAGCTTACAAATGCTTTTGTATTCTTCGCGAAACACAAGTTTTGTCGACGGCGAAAGTTTTCGAAAACGCTTTTTTGTTGCAAAGTTCCAAGTTCCAGGCGAAAATTAGCAAAACAAAAGGTATTTTGGTTGTTTAAAGTTTTATTACGGTGTTACAAGTTTAAAAGCAGATGGCTACGAAAACTTAAAATAGCGTACCTATAATAAAAAATACATTTTCAAAGATACCGCTGCCAAAGGCCATATTATATGTACGTAGCTTTTTTTAAATCGTCTTGTTGTTATTTATTTTATTTATGTATTCATAATTTAAGGTAGTTATAAAATTGAATAGCAATGGCTAGAAAACTGGCCAAGTTCATTTTTCCAGTTTGTTTTGGCCTTCATTCAGCAGCGGATGTCTCCGGGCTGGTGATGATCATGATGACCAGGAAGGAATGGAAGACCATGCTCAGCAGAGGAATACTTCAGGCTGTCATTATTGATAATTCAATTTAGTAGCGACTGTAAAAAAAGATAAAAAGAGGGATAAAAAAAATTGACATCGTATATCTTATCGATATGACGTTTAAGGTCCAGGGCCTCATTTTTGAACCGTGCGCAAAGTTGCGCATGCAAAAGGAGCCCACTTTTAAACGATATTGAACCTTATTCCAAATAATATTGTTCGAAGGTCAGCTCTTTTCGCATGCGCTACGTTCTGCATTTCGACATTTTTGAAGATAATAATCACTGTTCATCCTTATGAAAAATCGCAATCCGTGGCATTACAAAGGTTTAGCGGAAAGTAAAATTTCGATTAAGGCTAGTTTTCCTCCATAAAACTGGGTAAAACCGTTTTTAGGTATAAGTAGTAAAACTTGATTTAGTCGGAGTCTTGGAGGAGTCTAGCTCGCTCTCGTTGGAGTACATGGTTGAGTGATTCCGTAGAAATAAATATAAAAAAGATTATGAAGGAAAGTGTAATAAATAAGAAGTACTTGGAAGACAAAACCAATTGAGTCGTCATTTTAGTTAATTTAAATAACACGGTTTAAATTATAATAGTTCATCAACGTTTTATCATTTCAAACTCTGAGAGAGCTCTAACTTTGAGTGCTTTGCTTAATGCAAAAAGTTTTAGATTGCCAGTCACAAATTTAAGCTAATTTAGTGATTCACTGATAGCAATTTTTTAAATGGTCAAAGTAAAACCTGGCCAGGTGCGTTAAGGCTTCACGCACCGAGGGTTCCGTCCTGCTGCAGGATATTCGGGATCCTAAATACAAGTGCGACTAGGTGATCGGGTATCAATATTTGTTGTTGTATTTGACCTTGTACTATAAACAGACTAGTTTGAGGCTTAGATCTATCAATCAAATCAAATTTATTTATTTTAAACAACAACAGTCCAGGTTGTTAGTAAAACCTAGTATCTAATATTAGTTCTCGGTGTTTCTTACCGTTTTTAAATATAAACAAACAAAGGACCTGCGTTATTTTTATTCAGTAAATCCGTTGTTATCACACTAATATTATATTTGAGAAAGTTAAGCGTGTGTACAGTTTTATTTTATTTGAATCAGTTTTATGTGTGTGTGTGTTTGTTACCTCTTCATAAGTCTTAAGATGGTGGAAATAACAATTTAAGAGTTAAAAAATACAGGTAGAATAGACAAACATACGTACTGATAGGCAAACGGTGCGGCGGCTTAGGGTTCCGATGGATACCTTTTTGGTACGGACCCAAAAATGAGTGTATAATTTTAAAATATAAAAATTAATTAAAATTTTCAATGAATTATTAACGCACCTTTTTGTGTTTTTTTTAAATGTTGCCTTACAGAATTTGTTTTAAATAAAAGTATACGATCAGCTAGCCTTTTTCGTGCAAAAAATTCAGCCACTAATAAGCAAAGTTTCTGAATTTAAAGTAATCCTGTTGAATTATAAAACAAGTCTTGCGGGAATAGGGTTAAACCAACGTCCCTGGCTTAGAGCGAAGGTGAAATATCCATAAATTTACCGTAGTACGATGACCACACGGTCTATTTTCTATAGTCGTAGTATGTATAGAGTAGGTATAGTGTCTATACCTACCTATTTGTATAGACTAACCGTCATAGGCATAAAACGCTAAAACAAACCTATTTTAGTTAAAAACTGTTTTGTCAAAACAAAACGAAAACAAAACGATTTGAGTTTGAAAAAGAAGACAAAACACTTTAACAAAAATCACGTAGTGTTAAATTCTCTTTGCAAAAATAGCTTTGAAATCCTAATATAATTATTATGTTTAATGAATATTCACTAAAATGAACTTATGTACATGCAGATTAAAAATAGATTACAATAGATTGTATAGGCTATTCACATGGCTTGGCCGTTCCTGTAATTGGATAAATAACTTTCAGCGGCGACGAAAGTGGCATTGAAACCATTGGCTTGCATTTTTTTTAATACTATAAAGTGGCGAGACGAGCAAGACTTTCGCCTGGTGGTAAGCGTCACGCGTGCCACTAACAGTAGCAGTGCCAGAATTGTGAACTTGCGAATACAATCCTGCGCCGCACTGCACTGCGCTCGTCACCCTGAGATGTTAGATGACTTCATACCCAGTAATTTCTCTAGTAACATTGCCTTTCAAACCGGAACACAGTAATGCTTGTACACTACTGCTTGGCGGTTGAATAACTGGCAAAGGTGTGGTACTTCCCCAGGCGAACTCTGCAGTAGAGTCCTACCACTACAAACCTACCTACCACTTTCTTTCTGAGTAACTTGGTCATAATCACACCCAGATTGCATTCAGTCGTAAACGCGACGCGATAACTCGTTAAAAACTGACCTGACTGAACTTAATTAATTAATTTTGATTAATGAAAAAAAATGTAGTCACTCCACGGCACTATGCGATACAACATTTATGAAAACAATATTATTTTGGAAATGCAGCTTTTTCAAAGCGTGACGGCTAAAAAGTTATAGAATAAAAAATAAAAAATACTTATTAACGATAATTATTTATTAAAGAAATTGTTTTTTTAACCGACTTCAAAAAAGGAGGTTCTCAATTCGACAGTGTGTTTTTTTTTGTATTTATGTTAACTGATTTTGATGATTCTTTTTTTAGTTTGGTAGGTACTTCAGAGGTGGTCTCATATAAATTTTATCGAAATCGGTTCAGTAGTTTGGTTTTTAAATCAAAATTACTAGAAAATATGTAGATGTGTATCCAGGTATTCGAAGTTGAAGTCGGTTTTTTTTTAAAAGGCGTATCATTATTTAGTATTTTTTTATTGGCGTAGTTTTCGTAGCTTCTAAGATTATCGTAGCACTTGCTACGAACATCTATAAATGAATGTTTACCAACTGTATCTCCAAAACATCCAACTTCCCTGAACGTTATTTGCGTAAGCTAGTGACCCCGAAAATATTGCTAAATGGCAAGCGGAAGTCCCACTCAATCGGAAGCGGAACACTTATGGGCTTATTATTCCGGTACTTTGTTCCTTTTATTTATACAGATGAGCCGTTTCCGAGAACCTCTTGAGGATTACCAAGAACAGGCTCGTGGATATGTTAATAGCATCGCCAAATTGTTGCCAGTTACATATTAAATTATTTGTAGACATTGATGTACATTATTATGGTTGTTTGTTATGATGTGCTTGGTTTTGTACATCATCATTTGCCAGAAGGCGTCCTCTGCTGGACGAAGGCGTCTTTCTTAGTAGGGAGGGGTTGCGATAATCCCCACGCTTGACAGGCGGATGGGGATCGCAGAATATTCACCACCGTACCTGGAAGGATGCTACTGCCCGTCCTCCTGTAGTTTTAGGACATACCCAGGTCCAGTTTTAAGACATACCCAGGAAATACTTTGATGGGAATAAAATGTTCCAGAAATTATATTCTACTTTTATCACCATATTTATTGATGTTTCTTTTTATTGAAAGCTGATTTATACACGTTTGGCTACCTACTCGCCTGATGGTAAGCGACATCGTGTAAATAGTAAGTAAGTAAGTAAGTAAGTTCGTATAGGCTGAGTGGCCAGCCCTAGTGTCAGAGTTAATGTGCCGCCCGAAGGCTTCTGACATGGCTGACGGTTGTTAGAACAAACAACCGGTCAGTCTTCGGATGGGTGACCGTGTAAATAGTAAAGGGTAATAATATATTAATTTATTTTATAGTATATATTTATTACGCCTCATATTTAAACAGTTTACCTATATTATTACAATATAATCTAGTTTTAAATTAATACATATTTATTACATTAATATTATTACTATTTATAGGTATACAAATTTATATTTATTAATCAAAAAGTAAATGTAAGAAATAAAAAATAAAATTATTAAAAAAATTATAATAATGTCAAATATCAATGACACATATTAAAGCCTTAAACTAAATATATAACCCACCAGTAATCGTACCAGGTGCAAAGGTGCCCATAACGCTGGCCGCGTTGCCGCGTTGGATAGCAATGGCTAATCTTTGCACCAGGTACGCAGGTTTAATTTATTTTTGTTCAGAAAATGCAGTGTAAATATCATGGACATCGTCCATTTTTTTCCAATTCATAGCTAAGTCTATGCTATATCTATGTCTAGGCTATGCTGAATTGAGGTTTAAAAAAAAACTACCATAATATTCTAGCTAAATTATTGCAAGTATTCTACGAGTCACCCTGTATAATGTAGGTGTTTTTTGCCAGCAGATACTTTAAAAGATTTTCATTAACGATCATTTTATTTTAAATATTTTTTATTATAAGTTAATTATATATAAGTTTTTTTGTATTTATATTGTAAAAAACTACAAATAAATTGAAATTTAATAAATGAGTGTATATAAGTATAGTTTATTTCTGATATTTAGTTAGATGCGTAAATATTCTTCTTTGAACTAAGTAGAAGGCTTTATCAACTACTAAGTTACTTTGAACGAAATTAAAGTATATATAGTCTACGACGGACATCCATTTAACTGTAAAAAATGGATTAACACCAGCTAAGAGAGTCTCAATAATCAACACGAAAAAGAAATCCCCAAATACAAAGGCACCCGAAATACTTCCGCACAATCAGTTTTCATCGCTTTTCCTCCTGAAGAAAGAAAGTAAGCAACAACAATGTCAGCAATTTGTGACAACCGCACGCACCGCTTACGGGAAGAGTGATCAATCAAAATCGATCATGTCCTGTTTTGTATCACGCCATACCTGTCACGGAATATGCCTCCGTGCCCGGGATGTTACACATTTGGCTTGGTGATTCATTTTCGCTTTGGAGGCTTTATTTCCTAGGATATAACAGTATGAATACACAATACAATATTTTTTATTTTTTTTATATATATTGGAGGGACATTTATTACACACAGCGCCATCTAGCCCCATACTAAGTAAAGCTTGTATTATGGAAACCAGACAGCTGATAGAATACTTATATAAATTTTTTTTTCGTAATGACATACTTATAATACATACTACACCCAGACACAGAACAAACATCGATGTACGTCACATAATTTTTTGTCCTGGGTGGGGATCGAACCCACGCCCTACAGCTCTGAAGGCAGACATGCTACCAACTGAGCTATCAGGCTGTCTAAAACAATTAATAATACTATTTACACTTTTATTCTAGTCACAGTAAAGTATCTACACAGATAAACGTGATTTATCCTTGGTTTTAAAATATAGGTACTAAATTTGGTTTCATTAAAAATTATGCACGCCTGCAATGGGTACATATGCTATTGTTTCTAAAGTTATTTTTAAGGACCTTTTGTACACAGTTCTAAAAACAAAAAAATATTCTATCCAAAATAATAATAAAAAAATAATTGTTTTATCTTTCATTTTATTTTTCTTTCTATTTATTATTCTATTCTTCATTTTATTCAAACCCACAATTCAACTCTAATAATATTATAATGAGGTAAAGTTTATAAAGAGTAAAGTGTATGTTTATTACCTCTTCACGCTGAAACAGCTACACGGATTTAGATGAAATTTGGTATAGATCGTATGAAACGGTTTGATTCCACTTTCTTTATTCTAAATGCTGAACAGGTGGAATGCGCTGCTCGAGTGGGTGTTTCCCGATAATATAGTCAGGGTGTCTTCAAGTCGCGAGCGGATCAGTTTCTTCTAGGCTAGCGTGCTCCATCTTAGACTGCATCTCCGTTTAACATAAGACGACATGGCAGTCAAACGCTAGCATATAAAAGGCTAGATGACTGAGCTGATAAATGAAAAAAAAAAGTGAAAGTCTGATCAAAAATAAGCAACTTGCTTATGTTAATATCATGCTAGACAGAGAGGATATTATGACGACACTTCTCTGTACGCCATATAATTTATATTCTGAGAAGTATGGCGCACAGAGGCGTGACGTAATTTTTTGTTTTATGGGAAATGGACGGAGTGTTCTCTACCAAAAACTTTAATTAAACGCTAACGCTTATATCAGAAAAACATTAATAACTGATTTAATTATTTTTTCAATAAACATATTATATTATTTATTTAAATTCTTCATAAAAGCTATTGGTTTCAACGATATAAACATCAGTCATCTACCATAATAAAAATAAAATAAAAAACTTGGAATAAAAGATAGTATAAAAACTGACGTGGTCTTGACACATTTTTGTTTTAGACCCTTTTGGTGTCCCCGGTGTTTACATGATCCCATGCAATTGCGGCCAGTGTTACGTGGGCAAAACAAGAAGGAACGCATCCAATAGACTCGCAGAACACATATGCTCCTTGAAGAACCTGGACAGCGACGGGTCGGCGGTGGCGGAACATTCTCTCGGGTCAGACGCGCAACACTATATCCGGTTTGACAAGGCAAAAGTGTTGGCACGCGAAAAGTTTTATGTGCCTCTTAAAGTTAGGGAGGTCATAGAGATTAGCAAGCGCCCTAACTTCAATAGAGACGGGGGATGGAATCTGCCACCGACTTGGAGACCCTGTCTTCATGGGGCCCGCGAGAGTGGACGCGTATCTGAAGGCGACGTGGTGAGCTCCGCGTGCTGGAATATTCCCGACACCGCACGAGACGATTCCAGTAATGAAGAGCTCCAGAGAGCGCTGGCGAAGCACGACACTCTACCCGCCCCCACCCCCTCACCCGCAGAGCAACCGCTGTCATCGCGCGCGCGACGCGCAGCGGCCCGCAGTGCTAAGCAGGACGCAGCTGCATGTGCGTCGGGCTCTGTTTTCACTCTTTGAAAAAGTTCACCGGATGTGATCGAATCTATAGTCGGAGTGTCCGATTTAATGAAACGTGAGTATTTCCGTATAAATAAAACAAAAAAGATAGTATAGGCTATATAAAACCCCAAGAACCACAGGTGAATGCGCAGGACGCAGCTAGTATAATAATATTTTCAGCCACCATCGCGTGGTCATAGCACAAAATAAATTCGATGGCGTATCTGAATCCGCCTACCAGCTAAGGCCACTGTTTTGGAGTATCGCCCAACCGTCCTTTGAGAGTACGCTGATGAATTAGAGAAATACATTTTTGCTTCTCTGGGTTGGTGCATCCATTAGAAAAACACCATATATCATATCAATCAAAACAATATCAATTTCAGCAAGTACGCAGTCATTCTTCATCGTGAATTAGCCGAGTCCAAGCGGAGGGTTTCTCCATCCACTGATTAAAACTCCGCATTTATTTCAATTACTGTGAAAGGCGTAACCTAAAATTAGGCTCGTTTACTTTAATTAATGCTTGCGAAATGCGAGAAAAGTTTTGTAACGCTCACCGCATATTTGTAATTTTTGTGGTGGCGATAAACTATTTATCGTTACATAAACTATTTATTGGTACAGTTGATGTACTCAATATATTATTGTAAGGGTGAAGCTCAGCTAAATGTTCCTAAAGAGCATCATTTGGCCTTAAGTACCCAAATTACCTGGACCTGGGTATGTCCTTAAACTGCAACCAGACTCACCGGAGGACGGGCAGCAGCGTCCTCTTGGTTAACGGTGGTGACCATTCTGCGATCCCTAAGCCGCCTGCCAAGCGTGGGGATTATGGCAACACCTCTCTATCAAGGGGGAGGCCTTCGTCCAGCAGTGGACGTTTTATGGCTGACGACGACCCAAGTTAACAATGTTCCACAATGCCTGAAGACGAAAGTCTTCGATCCTTCCTTTTCGTCCTACTTATAGGAACTAGCTACAGAGTTTATACGTGAACTGTGACAGTGAAAGTAGTCCATCGGTTTATAGTTGCTCAGAGAATTATGCAGTGGGCTATGCTCGAGGTTTATTTAAAGGATAACATTAGAAACGTTAACCTTTTTAAATTAGTGAATATTTATAATTATGAAGCAAAGAAACATTATGTAAAATGTATACTAAATTTGATTTTTAAATGGTTATTTTTAATTTTGCAATTGTTTTAATTGCAGTATTAATATAATAATGCATTAATAACATGGAACAGAGATTATCTAACAAGGAACTAACTAGCTCAAATCATGATGATGATGACCCAAGTTAAATGTATTGGGTTTTTGGTAACAAATAATTGTTGAACTTGAAGTACTGCATAACAAGCTTTTTGTTCTATTACTTTTAAAACTGCAAGAATAAAAATTGTTTGTCCAAACATTCTGCAAAGACAAATAAACATTTCTCATTGTTCATAATTAATTTATTGCATTATATGGGTACATGTAAGTGGAAGAGTAGATTTTCTACGGAGCAGCAGGTTTTTTTTATCAAGCAAACACTGTTTTTATGCTGGTTACAGCATCGACTTCATCAATTCAACTTCTTTAGTAGATGATGTAATGAGTTTGTTATCACTAGATAACCCCAGAAATTTTATGGTTACCAGAATGGTTCTGGCATTACATTATGCAATGACGATGTGGTATCAATAACGAACTCTAGCTAAAATCAAAATGTTTCGTCAGCCTCAACTTTTATTCTAAATAGTATTTATTTCTTAATTATACAAATACATATTGGTGGACATTTGCCATAGCGCCAAACCAAGCAAAACTTGTACTAAGGAAATCAGGTAACCTTTTCAACCGACTTCAAAAAAGAAGGTTCTTAATTCGACTGCATGTTTTTTTTGTATGTATGTTACGCGATTACTCCGCCAATTATGAACTGATTTTGATGATCCTTTTTTTTGTTTGGTAGGTAATACTTTAGTGGTGGTCCCATATACATTTTATTGAAATCGGTTCCGGAGTTTGGTTTTTAAATCAAAATTACTACAAAATATGAAGACGTCTTCCAGGTATTCAAAGTTGAAGTCGGTTGTATTTAAAAAAAAAGCGTATTATATTAATACCGACTAATAATACATACAATACCCAAATTTAACACAAACATCTATGATCGTCACATAAAAAAAAAATTTGGTAGGTACTGTGTTGTGCTTTTTAACTCAACAAAAAGTTTAGAGTGTGCGCGTAACATTAACCAAAAGACGTGAAATTACAATTCGCGGTAACCTCTCAGGTGTGAATTTTTTTGTTTATGAATACCCGGAAAAATGTTAGGGTATTTTTTTACCTTTCCGTGGTCAGGCTCAATTGCGCCGCGTTCAAGCTAAATTTATTACTATGAGCGTTTTTCGTTTTATCTTTTATGATACTGTACCGCGGTAGTTTTATGTGTGCCGGAATATAATTTAATCAAGAAGTAATTTCGTTTCTACTTTACGTCACAACTCAGGGGATTTTATCGCCTTATTTTCTGGACACCGGTAAAGCATGAAACGAACGAAAAAAAGGACCGTTATGCGGAACGTGTTAAATTGAAAAGTTTTGCGAATTTTGGATAGAGCTAAGCGAGATTAGCATTTCATGTTATAGTTTAACACAATGCGGTCCGTGACATCTGCATTGCAGTGTTTTGCTACAGGTTCTGTTTTTATGAGTTTTATGAGTGGGTACCATTTTGAACGCAGTTTATGTAAGAATGATCAAACTCTTGAGTATGTGTGTGTGTATGTGCGAGGGTGTATAGTTTTTTATTATTATTGCCTTTGAGTGACGTGACGAGCGAGATGTTCGCCTCGTGGTAAGCGTCACGCCTGCCTCTAACAGCAGTGCTAGAATCGTGAACTTGCGAATACAATCCTGTGCCGCATTGTACTGCGCTCGTCATATTAGATGTTAAATCTTTTCATACCCAATAATTTCTCTGATAACCATTGCCCTTCAAACCGGAACACAGTATTGTACTGCTTAGCGGTTGAATAACTGGCAAAGGTGTGGTACATCCCCAGTCTGACTCTGCAATAGAGTCCTACCACTACAATATGAAATTTTGAACGGTTGTGATTGTTATTTTATAAGACAAATTAAATTCCATCATATATTTCACGATCACTACTAAACTAGAGAACATACAAAATATACGATTCGCTTTGCCACCTAATCTAAAACTCGACAATATGTAAGTGAACACATTAAACATAGACCTAAATTCACGTTTATCTAGATTTCCAATAACTACTCAGCCAAGTAGTAAATTTATCATCAGATCTCTACCGCATTAGTGATTACGTTCGTATTTGCCTATTCTGAACGTAGAGGAGAACATGTCTATTGTACACATTATAATACGACGTTGTTGTTTTGAGCAAAATTGGTTTGGTAAAATAGTTTTATCAGAAACTAGCAAACTGTTTATTACTTATCAAGCCTAGGTAGTGGATAATTATTATTATACGTTTTACCCAGGGTTACCCTTTGTTCTGTGAAGGTTGTTAAGCTCTAGATGAGAATTTGATTTTTACTTATTTTTATTTGGTTTTGACTAGTTATCTTAAACAGCCTTTTAAATTATGCACTGCTGGACTCGGGTCTACCCTCGTAGGGCGAATAGGTTTAGTTTATTCACTACTAAGATAATGGCTTAGCCCAAATTTGTAGAAATTTTATAGAGTGCGAAGCAATGGATACGAGATATTAATTACGACACCGGTTTATTGAAGTTAGGTCTTCAATATCTCGACTTAATATACGTACAAGCCTCGATCAAAGCGAGATTTTGTGAGTTTTTTGAGCCAACCTATAATACGATAAATTGAAAACTTATAAATTGACAAAGAGCTCAATGGATGCAAATGTATATCTCCGTGGTTATCTAATAATAAAGTTAACTGCATCAAGTAATTTTTAAATAATCAAAAGTATTCAAAAGTTGCACTTATAATTGAAGTTTTGGCGGTAGCACAAACAAGTTTACAAGAAAAAAAATTGGCTGTATTTTTATTATTTCATTGCACCGTCAATCGAAGATATTTATTAGTGTTTATTCATATTAAAATTACAAGGCTAATGAGACTCACCAATTCACGATCGAATGTTTGAAAGTCAGTCTATGCTCAAAGTATATACCGTCGATCCGTGTGTCGTGATTACCTTGGGTTTTAGTTCTCAATAATTTTATTTTAGATACCGAAAAAAAAGCCCAAGCTCTAACTGGCGTGCATTAGGAGAGGCCTATGTCCAGCACTGTACTAAGATGGGCTGATGATGATGATGAACTGGATACTGCTGGAATGGTACTTAATGGGCAGGCGTTACATTTTCACTAATTATAAGGCATTTCGTTAGTTTAATTAGTAATTCCCATAAAAAAATACTAATTACAACATTTTCTCCATATATAGCTGCATGTGTCACATAATTTTACTTGATATCCATCTGAAATGTTTTCCATCCAAGAAAACGTCACAGCGTCAGCGTACTTTCTCGAAAACAGAATTCATCGCATCACAGATTTTTCTAAATCCTATCAGACTTTATAGAATTCGCGGTGAGAAATATTTATCTCGATATATTTTACTTGAAAAAAATGATAATCGAATAAAGACGCTTACAATAATTAGTGTAAAAATAAATCGGCAAGAACGCTATCTCGTTCAATTCTATAACCTAGACTGTTAAATTACTAGGACATTACAAAAGAAATGTAAGCAGACAGCGGATAGGTAATTGTTAGTCTAGATTTATGGGTCCTTAGGGGAAAATATGTCTCCTTTATAAAAGCCCATTGTTAACGCAACCTCTTCAAGAAGGTACCGACTCGTAATAGGTTTCAGCTGAAAATTTTGCGAGAAAATATAAATGTTAGGAGATTTTCTCACAATTTGATATCTGAATTTTCGTGTGACGGTATTACTAAGTAACACCAATTTAGTAAATAACAAAGTGTGTCATATTTTATTATATACAATGCGTTATTTGTTTTATTTTTATGGGATTTATCTCAGCATCTTCAGCCGGAAGACGTCCACTGCTGGACGAAGGGCTCTGCCTTAAGAAAGGGGGTGCCGCCAGTCGCATGGCAGGCGGCTTGGGGATCGCAGAGTGCTGCCAACGGTAACTTATAGAAAGCTGCAACCCGTCCTCCGATGGTTCTGGATGCAGTTTTAGGACATACCCAGGTCCTGGTTCATCATCATTAGCCCGGAGATGTCTACTGCTGAATGCAGGCCTCCCCCTTAGGCCACCACATTGTACGATAACCTGCCATATGCATCCACCAGTTGCCCACAACTTTCACAATGTCGGTCTACCTAGTGGGAGGCCTGGCCTACCGACGTTGCTTCTTCATGATCGTGGTCTCCAATCAAGAGCCTTTTTTCCCGTAGGTTATTAGTTCTTCGAGTGATGTGGCCTGCCCATTGCCACTTCAACTTGCAAACCCTTAGAGCTATGTCGTTGACTTTGGTTCTTTGACGAAGATCCGATTACGTGGGACAAATCAACATTCTCAAGACGTCCACTGCTGGACGAAGGCCTCCATCTTAATAGGGAGGGGTTGCCATAATTCCCACGCTTTGGCAGGCGGCTTGGGGATCGCAGAATGCTCACCACCGTTAACTGAGAGGACGTTGCTACCCATCCTCTGGCGGTTCCGATTACGTGGGTAACCTCGTCTAAATAAACAAAAATTGACAAATTCGCGGCAGTTTTTATAATAAAATTAATAAGTAATCAGAAGTAAGTTTTTGTAGGGGTAGGACTCTACTGCTGAGTCCACCTGGGGAAGTACCACACCTTTGCCAGTTATTCAACCACCAAGCAGTAGTGTGCAAGCATTACTGTGTTCCGCTTTGAAGGGCAATGTTACCAAAGAAATTACTGGTTATGAATAGGTTTAACATCTGATATCTCAGGGTGACGAGCGCAGTGCAGTGCGGCGCAGGATTGTGTTCGCAAGTTCACAATTCTAGCACTGCTACTGTTAATGGCGGGCGTGACGCTTACCGCCAGGCGAACGCCTTGCTTGTCTCGTCACCTAAATGTATATTAAAAAAAAGAAATGCAAGTAAAAAAAAATACTTGTTATTTCGCAGTGAATCCAATCATTGGCTGAAATCATCTAACGTTTAGGAGAAGCCCAAAACCTCTTAATAAAATGAGTGGTTATGTAATCATCTTAATTAGATACGAGTACTTAGAGCTAATTAACCTAATTATAACCTTTTGATGTTATCGCAGTAGGCTTTGGAGGAAGTTACAGTAAGCAATGCTTCTTGTGATTTGTGGTTAATTGAGTCCATGACATGTTTTTTACCCGTCTAGGCATAAAAGAGTGTTATGAATCATAACAGGAGTGTTATGTTCATGTTTTGAATTATCATCATCACCAGCCCAGAGACGTCCACTGCTGAACGAAGGCGCCAACCTACGCTACGTTTTCCGGTTCGCGGTTGCCGCTCAAGAACCTTTCTTCACCATCGGTTATCAGTTTGTCGAGCGATGTGCCCTGCCCTGCGCCACTTCAACTTGCAAACCCTGCGAGCTATGCCGGCGACTGTGGTTCTTTGGCGAATATCCTCGTTCCGGATTTTATCACGCAAAGTAACTACGAGCATAGCTCTCTCCATTGCCCCTTGCGTGACCCTGACTTTCTCCAATAGGCCAGCAGTTAAAGACCACGTTCTAGTTCCATAATGTTATGAATCAATTTAGATTAAATAAGCAACTAATATAATCGATATTATATAATATAGCACATATTGATGATATTTCTCTAATTTCATTACAATAATTTAGAAAAGGATATCAAACGGTTACCCAGAATCAACACTTTTAATGTATAAGGAAATGTATTGCTGACAATTTTTACAGAAATAAACGTTTATTTATAAGTTTATTTATCTATGAGTATCTTACTGTCAGTTAGTTTCGGGACTATGACTATTTTGGGCACGAACCCTATCGACTAATAGGGGATGAAGTATTAACAAACCGGACCTTTACTTAATGGTAATTGCTCCTAGTTAATTTATAAATACTTGATGAGCGATGATGAGTCTCAAAGTGACGGTTAACGTAAGGCAGTGGGGAGTGACCGAGAGCAAAAGATTGGGAGTGGCCTAATACATTCCATTAGTGGACTAAGACTGTATGGTGATTTATATATTTATATTCACATAGTTATCTTTGTATGGTATATTATCTATATATAATTATAATTATGGTGTTATAATGTATGTAGTTATCTACATTAATTCTAACACCAAAATCATAAATGTCATAATTATAAAATGGTGTTAGAATGAATGTAGTTATCTACATGAATTCTTACACCATAACCATGAATGTCATAATTACTATAAAATGGTTTTAGAATGTATGTAGTTATCTACATTAATTCTAACATCATAATAATGAATGTCGTAAACAAAAAATGGTGTTAGAATAAATGTAGTTATCAAACACCATAATCTATAAATATAAAATGCCTCGTCCTGACTGACTGATTGAGAGACAACGCGCAGCCCAAACCGCTGGTCGTACAGACTTGAAATTTGGAGGGCGTATAATATTCGTCTCAATGCGTAGGGGTGTACTAAGAAAGGATTTTTTCGAAATTCGATCCCTAAGGGAGAAACGTTTATTTGATAGTCCTTTGTTTTTGTATTTTTAGTCACACAAATTTGGATTTGGATAGTTAATTTAAAATAAAAATGCTGTTTGCAATATTTTATTGACCGGGACGATTTAAGGGGGGAAAGGGGGGGTGGAATATTGCATGGAAAGTTCTTTGTTTTTGAAGTTATAGTGATGAAAATTGATATTTCGGTAGTTCATTCAAGGGGTTGGGGGGTAAAAAAGTGGTGAATTTTCGAAGTAGTCATATTATAATCTAACTAAGCCTTGATGTGCTATCTTTTGAAGGAAGCACCGCATGCATTTATTTTTACTTACAATAAGCAAAGAAAAAAGATAGTGAAGTATATTATGAAATCTATTAGCACGCTGATAGTGTAATTTAAATATTTTTCACGGATCCACGATTGTATTTCACAAGACAAAGAGAAAGCTATTTTTTGTTTTCATTCCAAGCGTATACATTTCCGTTGTGTGAAAACGCCCAACTAACGAGTGTGCTCCCGTTGCTTGTTTAACCTAACAGCTATTTCGATCGCCGACTGAATCGAGCGTGTGTCCCTATTTGTTGGTTTAGTCGTGTCACAGAACAAAACGAATGGTTCATTTATTAACTAGTATTTAAATAGAATATACACGTGGGTGGGCATTTTAAAAATGGGAACAATGTTCTTTGTTTTTTTATTCAATCAAGTGATGAGACGAGCAAGATGTTGGCCTGGTGGTAAGCGTCATCCCTGCCACTAACACTAGCAGTGACAGAATCGTAAACTTGCGAATACAATCCTGCGCCGCACTGTACTGCGCTCGTCACCCTGAGATATCAAATTCAGATGTTAAATCTCTTCACACCCAGTAATTTATCTGGTAACATTTCCCTTCAAACTGGAACAGAGTAATGCTTGCACACTATTGCTTGGCGGTTGAACAACTGTCAAAGGTGTGGTACTTCCCCAGGCGGACTCTGCAGTAGAGTCCTACCAGTACAAAAAATATCGAAAGGATTTCTCTGTCGTCTTGATTACAGTCTGTGCATTTTTAAGTCTATAAGATCTGTCAACTAAAGACTTCAAAATTGGCCCTAGTGCATCATATCACACTATTAATTATACATTCGAAAGTTTGTTGGGTGTGTGTGTATGTTTGTAAAATGGTGCAACGGATTTGGATGAAACTCGGAATGAAGATATCTTATTTCCCGGAATAATATGTAAGCTATCCGATTTTCATCATCACGCGGGTAAAACCGCGGGGCGCAGCTAGTACACATGTACATAATTATAATACGTATTATACATAATATTATAATAAGTACATCATTATTTATTGGGGTTGACGAGTTATTAAATGGAGGATTCTGTATGTATGATCTGTACACTGATGCCAATGTTGTAGGTAAACAGTAAACACAAATGTTGTGTATTTTCCCCAAGTGTGAATAATAATTGGTGGTAGTCGACTCTGGTAGCTCTGGCCAGTAATAGTTAAAGGGATATCACTGATACATGTAGATTAATAACAACAGACTTTGTACCACTTATCTGGATTCCTATGGACACATAACGTTAAATGCGAAATGGACGCTGTTCGCGTCACTCGCCCTCACGCGCATGCCGCGGCCTTCGCGCCGACACGTCACGCACTCACACTACTCAACGAACTGGCTAGTCGTCATCCAGATATGGATGTAATTCTGCTATAATGCTAGGGCTTCACCTGCGTGACGCTTTACGTCCAATTGGACGTAAAGCGTCGATAATGAACGTGCAATAAATGATTATTAAACAACGCGCTACATCGTTTAACGACGTTAAAATTGCCACTAGCATATTAGTGCGATAACACCCGGCCATATCTGGGTACTGTATCAAATACCGCGCTAAATTATGACATTACACGCAGGTAAAGCCCTAGCATAATATTAGAACATTCATGCTAAATTGTATTGCATATTTTCCAAATATGTGTGTATACTCGTATGAAGTGTTTTTAATTATGTCTCAAGAACGTTTTGGTGAATAACTGTTAGTTCTTGAGTGAGAATAAATAAATAATATTTCCCGCTATTGAATCCATCGACACAGCAGAAGTCTCAAGGAGCTCCATTCGTTAAATTAGAGACACGTCCGACCGACCAATGCCCGCCATGTTGTCGCACAACTTTATTTAATTCTGAAGCCGTTCGAAGTTTCCTATACATTTCCTAAGCTCGCTTCGACTTTGAGAACTTAGAGTGCAGCGTATGGCAGTAAGGGCGAGAGCAAGTGAAAAACGTTTGAGATGGTTTCTAGAAAAGCCCATAAAGCCTAGTTTGCACTGCGTTAGTAATTTATTAGAGTGACGACTGGATTAATACTAAAAATAATTACGTACTTGCTACTGTCCCCACTAGTTCGCACTACGGTCGAGTACAATACACAAGTGAGCAGGGACATCGAGCAGAGACGCGTGGAGCTACTCGCCCGAAAAATATTGTAAAATTGATTGACTCGACTAAATCGTATACTAATATACTCGACATATTTTTTACTGTTCAGACACTATAATTTAACAAATTACTCGCTACTCGACTAAATTAATAGCGCAGTACTAACTAAGCTTACATAAGCACAGATCATCCGGGATGTTTCACATAGGTATATCGAAGCGCTGAAGTGTTTGTATAGAAACGCCACCATGTCAATCCGGTTGCAGGCCGAGAGCACGAAACCAATCCAATTGCAGAAAGGCGTGAGACAGGGAGACGGTATTTCTCTGAAACTATACACGAACGCATTGGAGGACGCGTTCAAGCTCTTGGACTGGAACGGATTCGCCATCAACATAAATACTTCACTTACCTTCGCTTTGCCGATGATATAGTCATCATGGTTTCACATAGGTGTGGCATGGCAATAATAAAGAGTTTTGATTTACTCATGAATCTGATCCACGTTTAGACTACATTTTGTTTTGGAAAAAAGATTCCCCGTACAAAACCAAAATAATATGTCAGGGTGACGAGCGCAGTGCAGTGCGGCGCAGGATTTTGTTTGCAAGTTTACAATTCTAGCACTGCTACTGTTATGGGGAGGCGTGCTTACCTCTAGGCGAAAATCTCACTCGTCTCGTCACTCTATTGCATTAACAAAAGTACTACATTTTGCTTCATCATCAGCTAGAAGACGTCCACTGCTGGATGAAGGCCTCCCCCTTTATTGGGGAGAGTTGCCATAATCACCACGCTTGGCAGGCAGCTCGAGGATTGCAGAATGCTCACCACCGTTAACCAAGAGGACGCTGCTGCCTAAACTCGGATGGTTCTGGATGCAGTTTTAGGACATGTCCTATGTTTTGTGGCAAAAAGCGATTACATTTTCTTATTTTTCCTAATTTCTTTTGTTTGCGTGCTTTGTTTTTTGTCGCAACTAAACTATTGTCTATTGTCTATAATTACATTTTACAAGTACATTTTGCTTAGTCTGAGAAAACTGATTGCCCCCATACAAAACCAAACACAAACTTTATAGCAAGTTTTTTTTGGAATTTTGCGCGTGTTCGCTAGATCTATATCATTAAAAATACTACACGTGGCGTAAACATACTGTGCTATGCTATATAGTATGAGTAACCTACAACAGAATATGGTTTGAAAGATTCTCTGAAATAAAATAAGCAATGCGAAAGCGACGCTGATTCAAAAACAGAAAAAGGTTTACTTCATTTGTAAGGATATAGTTTACAAAATGCAATATTTTTTATGGTTTTGGATCTGTAGTAAGCACAAAATATTCACTCCAGTAGGTATTAACCCGGATGACTTTGTTCGTGCGGAGACGTCTTGCGACGCCTTACGTCTTACGAAGCCTTTCGTCTTATGACGCCTTACGTCTTACGACATCTTGCATCATACGACGTCGGAAGTACGTACTTACAGATTACTCCAGAGCGATGTAAAGGCACTTCCCTCCTTCTTTCATTCAGCAGTGGACGTTTTATGGCTGATGACGTGACGTGACGTGATGTAAAGGCACCAACTCTCCTGTTGGTAAGTCACGATGTGATCGAAGATGGAGCACACTGTATTAGAATATATCTATTCACACTGGACCTTGAAAAGGTCTAGATTATATCTCTCAGGAAACATAGAAGCCGGCAGCTTGTTCTATTCCTTGTTTTGTTTGAATGTTAAGCTTATTATTTATGTTAGTAGATCATGTTTCTTACTGTTGTGTCAATGTCTTGTACGACCTTATTGATTTAACTTGTTCTCAAGTTGAAAATTTCGACTGAGAAGTACCATTTACAATTGTAAAAAGTTTCAAATGAAATAAAATTTATTTACGGGTTCTACGGACACCTAATAAAACATTTATGGGTCGGATAAGAAAGAAGTCAAATAAAAGAACAGGCCTGTCTCGAGAATTAACTCTTTCAAAGATTTTACTTATCTTGACGGATTTTATTCTTTCAGGGATGGGATTAAGGACGCAGTTTTGGTCTAATAATAAAATTCACATTTTATTTCGCCTTTTTCACATCTTTATTTCATCTATTATTTTCCCGTCTTTTTATTTATCTTATCATTTCTATCTTTTTCTCAAAATTAATCGTAGCAAGTCTTGTCAATATAGTAATTTCTAGTCACTCCGAACTTTCATTCTATCGTAGTACACATAAAAATTCCACAAAATAATTCAGTCATAGATAAATCGTTTGAAAAGGTCTCAAATGTTTTTAATTTTTTATTCTTATTTATTCTTTTTTTCTAATATTTTTCAAAAAAACACCGGAGCACAGGCCGCACTGCCCTCTCGGTTAAAGGGGGTGAGCATTTTGTGATCCCCAAGCCGCCCCCATAATCCCCACGCTTGGCGCCCGCCAATTTTTGATTATGGCATCAGGCCTTCGTCCAGCAGTTGACGTCTTCTGGTTGATGATGATTCTCCAAATATATTTTTAATAGTAAGTACTTACATCACATTTTAATAAAATACTTTGGTCCTACTTTTACAAACCCTTGAATACCTTGATTCTTTTTAAAAACTCCAGGAATTCCAAATTTAGCAATGTTTATAGATGAGATTAGGAAGTTTGCGGAGAGGGTAAAGTTTATTATTTTGTTAGGCAATCTTAACTTCAACAATCTCATATTGCTCGAGCACGTGTGATACGAGCTTAGGATTAAAATGGTTTAGTTAGAAGTATCTCCATACGAAATAGGGTTCTGTTTCAAAGCAAAGCTATTAAATCAAAGATGCTATATATAAGTCAGAGTGTGAGTGTGGTTGCAGAGACCGCCTGAGAAAGGACACAATTGTCACTTATTATAGCGCCAAGCAGTAGTGGGCAAGCATTACTGTTTCGGTTTGAACAGATATGTTACCAGAGAAATTACTGGGCAGGAAAAGATTTCGTCATCATCATCATCATCATCCTGGAGACGTCCACTGCTGAACGAAGGCCTCCCCCTTAGACCGCCACACTGTACGACAACCTGCCATTTGCATTCACCGATTGCCCGCGACTTTTATAATGTCGTCGGTCTACCTAGTGGGAGGCCTTGCTACGCTGCGTCTTCCGGTTCGCGGTCGCCACTCAAGATCCTTATTCTTCCCCATCGGTTGTCAGTTCTTCGAGCGATGTGGCCTGCCCATTGCCACTTCAACATGCAAAAAGAGACATGCATGAAGAGATTTGACATCTCCTATCTCAGGGTGACGAGCGCAGTCCAATGCGGTGCAGCTTTTTTTTCTCAAGTTCATGATAGATAGATAGATAGATAGAAACACTTTATTGTGCACACCAAAAATAACAATTACAATAAAAGAAAGAACCTTAAGAACTAGTGCCACAAGTGGCGGCCTTATCGCTAACAGCGATCTCTTCCAGGCAACCATGATGTTAGGGGCAGACGTGATACTTACCGCCAGGCGAACGACACGTAAGTTTCACCAATCCATTGCATAAAAAAAAGTCTTACGGTCAATATAAGTTTGGTAAAACCGTAAAAGCAGTCTAAGGGCCTCTTTCACCATCCTCAAGTAAAGTGTTGATTAACTTTCCGATTAGTGCTAATTGCCGAGTAGATATCCTAAGTAACTTGTGCAAGTTTCACAAACAAAAACTAACCTTCAAGTAACAATTCGCCTATTAAGCAAGCATGATGAATGTACGGAAACGTTCAATGTTCAGTTTTGCTTCCTTCTTTCCTTCCTACAAGTGTCAAATGTCAACTTTTTATAATCAAAAATAACCTCGTGTGTGCGGATTGTTGTGTCGTGGTATTCTTACTGTATTAATTCAATTTACATTCTACATTCAGCACTAGTCATCGCAACACAGGGTATCCTACAGCGATGACTAGGGTCTGAAAACTGTAATGCGAAACGTAAACAAACATAATTCTCTTGCACGTCTATTGTCTAAAATATAAAGTTTATTTTCTATAATTTTTTGCAACATTTGTACTTTAGAGGCAATTATTTTAGGCGTTGTTTTATATCACAGATTAATGAAAATATTTGTAAGTATGCATGTTACTAACAAAAATGTATTTAATTTAATAACTATAATGTCACTAAACGCATGTCTCCAATCATGTTTTCATGAAATAAATATATTATTATTATTATTATTACATAGTGATGGACAATATAACTTACTAAAAAAAAAACACTTTTTGACAAACGGAACCTCGCGAAAAAGTATTTTTCATCAATATCATCAAAATAATCAACACTAATTCTCGGAACTCCTCGTGAGGGATGCGAAAATTGTTACAATTCTTCTATTTAATCTTCAATTAAATCAATTAAATAAATCAATAAAATCTTCAATTTCGTGAACACAACCGCAGGTACAGTAAAATGACATGTCTTACTCGTTGGTTAAGCCCGCTAACGGGCAGATGAAGTAACGAGTAACGCGATTAGCTCTATTCGGACATTATGAAACTGGCACAGCATGTTACTTACTACTTTAACTGGAGAGTAGCTTACTCGGGACTTTACTTAGGGATGATGAAAGAGGCCCTAAGTGTCTTAGTCGAAATGACCAAAAAAGAGCCTCACAGGCTAGGTGTTTGACCACTACTCGCCTAATGTAAAGTGAACTCTGTATACAGTTTGTTAGTATCACATGATCACATATCACATGACTCGGGGCAAAAAAAACAGATTCTATAGAAGATAGGTCAAAAAGAATGTAAGTATTGCCAATGTAAAGAGCGTAGGTATTATGTTGTGTGTATCAAATAAATAAACAAATAATGTTAGATTCTGGAAACCGTACAATAAAATTGAAAGGGACCGTTCTGTGTAATATTCAATAACAAACCAGAGCAAACAAAAGGAAGGCAAAATTAAATACTTACCCTCATTCCTTCAAGCCACCCACATCAAAAAGTTGGACCTAGGAGAGGTAGAAACTTTCATATTTAGGCATCGTATTGGGAATCGAGTGTTTTTCTAGGATGACGAAAATGTATGTTAGGATCCCTCCGTATAGTTCAGCCGTTTTAAATAGGTAGAAACTGGATGAGTTTGTAGTTACTAGGTATTTTAAAGGGTTAAAGTGTTAAAGAGGAACAGTATTGCTAAGCCAAAACAGTATCGCGAAGCCTAAGGAGGTCTTTTTTTAATACTCATTATATTGTCAACAGTTTTTACTATAGTCGAATTCTTAATTAAATCTACTAAACTGTAATTTTGAGTGTTGCTACTTTTAGTCAACATTTTAATAGTGCTGGGATAAATAGATTAAGTTTACCTATTAACATAATGTTAAAATACTTTATAATTTTACTAACTTATGACGTTATGTTAACTTTATAATTTCACACCAGAGATAACTACTTCGATGTTTTCATATTAGTCTTTGTAAAAGGTGTAGTTCCTCACTTAAATACGATTTTCAACTTTTAAAGGTTATAAATCTTGAACTTGAAAATACAGATAGGTATTTATTAAATGTATTAACAGCAGCTAATAATTTATTTACTTGGTAATTTATTTTGAACGATAAAAACTGAACTTTATCCATCACTATGGTTCTCTAGTAGCATTATTTTAAGAAGTGACATTTCATCTATCAGTTTAGTCCGTATAATTATGAATCCGAGTATATAATGGGGCTAACCCTGAATTCAAGTTGTTCATACATTTTGTTAAGAGTGAATACTCTATGAAACAGCTGGTTTTTTTGGCGAATTTAGGTCAACTTACACATCATTGTGAATGTGAACAACTTTTACTATGGACCACGTAGATAAGTTGAGAGTAACAGAGAATAATAATAATATTTTATTTGTTTAATAACACTACAACTTTAAATAAACTGATGAATAACAAAAAAATAACTCATTGATGTCCCAAAAAGAAGTCATGGTACTCCATGACTTCTTTTTGGGACACCATGGGCTTTTACGATGTTACCTACTTTATTTTAAGTTAGCTCTCGTCAACAAAACTCTACTAATTATTAACACATGAAACTTACGAAAAAGAGATAGAAGTAGCAGATCTTAGAAAAAAAACGACCAAATCTAAAAAGGATCAAATTTAATAATATCGTTTTTGTCACGCTAAGATAAGTCTAGCGGTCAGACTGTGCACGTAAAACTGTTTTATCAGAAGCCGAAGTTATGAAATTGGATTCTGCTAGACCTAAAGAGACTTTATTTGCAAGATAGTTTGGTTTTGGATAGCTTTGGTCAAGTTTTGTTTTTGCGAAAGTTTTATTAATACTTGGGGAATTCGTCGCTACAAAATTGAATAGTCAAGAAGGTATGAAGGAGAAGGACGATTTTTGACCGTTTTGGACGGAAGAAGCAGCGTAGGTAAGGCTCCCACTTGGTGGACCGACCGCATTGTGAAAGTCACGGGCAACTAGTGGATGCAAATGGCAGGTTGTCGTACAGCGTGTCAGTCCAAGGGAAGCCTTCGATCAGCAGTGGACGTCTTCAGGCTGATGAAGAATCACGTTGAATTTAGTCGGACACTTCGACTGTAGTTTCACATACGGTGACCTTTTTAAAGGAGTGATAACAGAGCCAGACGTGCATGCAGATGCGTGCTGCCGTCTCCTGATAAACAAAAAGAAAACAAAATGTGTCCGACGTCAATTTTAGTAGTAAAATTATAAACATTTTATATTGATAATAATTATATATAACACACCCATTAATTTTCTGGCTGATTATAGTATAATCTAACACGTCGCTGCCTTTACTAAGTCGTGAAATTGTTAAACAGATCTACGAAATTAATTAAAGATTCGATTCAAATTTTAATTAATTTTATTCTAAGTAATATAAATATCAGCTCCGGTTCAGCAAAAGCTTCAGTTTAAAATTACAACGTTATATTCGGAAAACTCTTCAATTAGGCAGCCGTCTAATCTATCCATTCCTTCCTAATCCACTCTTGAGTCAAGAAACAATGAAAAGCAAACTTGTATTTCAATTGGGGCGCAGTGGAGCCGTGTGACGGTTACTGAGCTCTAGCTACTTTACACGACTCTAGGTAATTTACGCAATTTAAATTTTACTATAAGACATTGACCTCCTCACTGAAGAGCGATGTGAGTGTGGGCTACGCTGACGGTAGAATGAGAAGGTGGTAGAAAAATAATTTTAACAAGTACGTCGTTACGTCATATAATATAGTTGTATACAGACCTATATTTGGCGCTTTAAATTTGAATAACGTCAGTTTCTTAATGTGGACTTTCCTCTAGTAAATTTCTCTGACTTTCCTCATCCCATGCCATTTCATTCCTGGTTCAAACATCAAAACTGATATTTGAAATGAAGATACGGTTGTCAAATCTCAATAAATATCGGTAATTTTTTGTTTCGGAACACAAAATTGCAGCTCACGTTTCCGAGTGTGTATTTACCTATCCTGGACCTGGGTATGTCCTTAAACTGCAACCAGACCCACCGGAGGACGGGCAGCAGCGTCCTCTTGGTTAACCGGTGGTGACCATTCTGCGAACCCCAAGCCGCCTGCCAAGCGTGGGGATTATGGCAACACCCCTCTATAAAGGGGGAGGCCTTCGTCCAGCAGTGGACGTTTTATGGCTGAAGACGACGATTTACCTATCCATTTTTAAGTACTGAATTGAATACTAAATAGAAAACAACTGTAAAAGGTTATCATCACATAATCGACTACGGACTTGCAAGCTTAAGTACTGTTGAAAAATGTACGGCGCAGCGGCTTCGTTAGGCCATTCCCGACAAAGTAACGGTTATAGCGAGACGTACTTACCTGAAGGTATGTAGAATGCCTTCTTGTTAGAGGCCGGATTTATGTGACTTGGTGACGTCATCCCTTGATCTTTAAGGCGGAGTCAAAAGTGACTTGAGGAAGCTGTGTGCACCGAACCGTTAGAAGAAATGGTTAAGGAAATGAGTTTGTTGTTTTTCTGCAAAGAAAATTGGGTAACTTTGTATGGCATATTATGTCCCAAAGTACAGTTAAATCCAATAACGGTATGTCAAGTCATAAATACGTGACTCTATCGGGCCCGTATAATTCCATGAGTGCTTAAGACTGTTTTGGACTGTATGAGCTGGTCCATAAAAAAATCAAACACTGTACTTACCCCAAAGGGCCCAAATGGTCATAAAAAATAATTCCGTTCAAGGATTTAAAGAAAAGAGTCCTTGCTTTTAATCGCTAGTCGATAATTACGGCCACCCAATCTGACAATTGAAACTAATTAATTCACCAAACAGACCCATTATCAGTCAGAAAACGTGCTGCTGGACGAAGGCCTCCCTCTTAATAGGGAGGGTTGCCGTAATCTCCACGCTTGGCAGGCGGCTTGGGGATCGCAGAGTGTTCACCACCGCTAACCGGGAAGATGTTGCTGTCCGTCCTCCGGTGGTACTGGATGCAGTTTTAGGACATACCCAGGTCAACCACACAGACCACCAACACCAAAAAGTGTCTGTGGTCAGATTACGTAGTGTCCATAACCATAGTCAGATTGATACAATTTTAGCACTAGGAAAACTTATCGCTCGCCTCGTCACTTCATAGCTTCTACATACCTGTTTAGACCTACAAACCCAATCAAACAAAATCGAAACCAAAAAAAAAACACGCCAGGAAAAAAACAGACAACCCAACGTTTGCATAATATTCTATAGGCTTCATAGTTTCGATTGCTATTAAATTTATTCGTTAAACTCATATGTGCGATATTAAATACAAAGTATTTTTTAAACTTTTAATTAATCTGAGCCTGGGCAGGAATTACTTAGCCAACCCGCCTATGTATTTTCTAACATACTAAATTTGATAACAAAATAAATCGCCTTTTAAAAAAAAACAACTTCAACTTTGAATACCTGGATGACATCTTCATATTTTCTAGTAATTTTGATTTAAAAACCAAAATACTAAATTTATTTCGATAAAATTTGCATGGGACCACCTCTGAAGTATTTTACATACCAAACAAAAAAGAATCATCACTGTCATAATTAGCGGAGTAATCGCGTAAAATACATTTTAAAAAACACGAATTGAGAACCTCCTTTTTAGAAGTCGGTTGAAAATTTCATTGACTAAACAGATGGGAGAAGGTCATTGTTATCGGATCCATTATGGATCTATTTAGAAAAAAAAACCGTTTCATAACATTTTTCAAAGCCATATGTGAACTTTTTAAACACCTGTTGTACTATAAATTGCAGTAATGCATTATAGTTGATTGTGATTGTTGCTTTATCTTCTTTCCCTCAATATTAATTAAATGTTTCGTAGTTTATTTCAACCTTCGGTTTGCCTTTCATTTTGAACTTTGCCGTAGTCTAGAAGTACTTAGGTCAAAACTGAAGATTTCATCTTAAAATTGAGTTTTGATCGAGTCTATTTATGTCAGAATTGAACATTGATCTTTAAATTTAAACTAAGATAAAGTTCAAAATAAATATCTTTTACCAAGATTAAAAATAAATAAATAGTTACTGCTCTTTTTTCATTACTTAGTAAAATTCTCAAACACTTAATCGTCTCATAACTACTGGTACTATGATAAAATGTTTGTAATTGATAAGCTGATGAGCTTTTAGTTTTTTTCTAAAACTGAAACAAATCACCAAATGTTTTATTTAGTACAGCTAAGGTGATACTATTTTTTTTTTCTGTAAGTTACTACATGTAGTCGTAGTCCGCGTTTCTACACTGTATAGACCATGTGCCTATAGTAAAAAAGACACTGTGTAGACTATTTTGGAGGAAATACATTATTTTCATCAACCGACTTCAAAAAAGGAGGTTCTCAATTCGACTGTAAGTTTTTTTTTGTGTCTATGTTACGCAGTTACTCCGCTAATTATGAATTGATTTTGATTCTTTTTTTGTTTGGTAGGTAATACTTTAGAGGTGGTGCCATTACAATTTTATCGAAATCGGTTCAGTAGTTTGGTTTTTAAATCAAAATTACTAGAAAATACGAAGATGTCATCCAGGTATTCCAACTTGAAGTAGGTTGTATTTTTTTAAAAAAGCGTATTATTAATAGGCTAGATGACTGTATTTTTTTATTGTCCTATTAAAATGTGGCCCATAAATATAGCTGATTAATGAAAAGAAAATTAAAATCTGATCAAAAATAAGCAACTTATAAGCATTTAATATCATGCTAGACAGAGAGGCGAAACAGCAAATCGTGACGTCACTTCTCAGTACGTCATATAAATTCTATTCTGACAAGTAAGGCGTGACGTCATTTTTTGTTTTGTGGGAAAGGGACAGAGTTGTCTCTAACAAAAACTTTAAACGCTCATATATCAGAACATTATAAACCGATTTAAATAATTATTTCAATAAACATACTATATTTACTTAAATTCTTCATCAAAGCTATAGGTTTCAAGGATATCAACATCAGTCATCTACCCTATTCCCACACAGGATAAAAAAATATATGCGACGAACAACATTTTTATGTTATAAAGTTAAAAGTAAAGTTACGTAAGTAAGTATAAAGTATGGTAAAGTTTAAAGTGCTGTATTATTTATGTGATGCTTATTTTGAGACTAGACAGTGCTGTGTGATATTATACCAGTATTCATTTATTTACTATTAAAAAAAAAAATTAAACGAGTTAACATTGTACAATATTGTATTGTCCAATAACAATTCATAGATAAAATCAGAAGAGTATCTTTACTTGGATTTTCTATTCTTAGTTAAAGACCATTTTTACTAGGGTATCAAATATCAAGGCCCGACTTGTACATTACTATAATATAACTAATCTTAACCTTAATTCTATGAAAATATCACTAAGTAAATTCAATCACACGATGTTTAGAGAGGTCCCGAGGGCTAAGTAAAACTGCTGCAGTGTTGAATATTATTCTAAGACAGTCTTGAAAACATCTAGAGATCTACTTGTGTTTAGATTTAGGTCTGCAAACGAACGAATGTACAGCGGCAGTATAATATTGTTCCATATAATATGCTTATAAAAAAAAAATACAACCGACTTCAACTTCAAATACCTGGATGACGTCTTCATATTTTCTAGTAATTTTGATTTAAAACCCAAACTACTAAACCGATATCGATAAAATTTATATGGGACCACCTCTGAAGTAACCTATCAAACAAAAAAATAATCATCAAAATCAGTTCATAATTGACGGAGTAATCGCGTAACATACATACAAAAAAAAAACATACAGTCGAATTGAGAACCTCCTTTTTTGAAGTCGGTTGATAAATAGGTGTTTTGATCAGATCCTATGTTGGAATTTGAAATGTAATTATTGATGATTTTGCCGCCAGCCATGCTGGGTCGCTGCTGACTGGTAGTGATGGGCCTTTGGATTGTCTCTAGACTTCCAACGGTCTGGAAATATTTGTGTGGTAAGTTAAGTAGTATAAGTACTCTATGTTGTTTGTTGTAGTTAATAAAGGCTAATGCCATGAAAAATATATGTTGATACTGATCTCTGATTATTTACAGGTCTATAACAATCAAGCTCGCAAGGTTTGCAAGTTGAAGTGGCAATGGGCAGGCCACATCGCTCGAAGAACTGACAACCGATGGGGAAGAAAGGTTCTTGAGTGGCGACCGCGAACCGGAAGACGCAGCGTAGGAAGGCCTCCCACTAGGTGGACCGACGACATTGTAAAAGTCGCGGGCAACCGGTGGATGCAAATGGCAGGTTGTCGTACAGTGTGGCGCTCTAAGGGGGAGGCCTTCGTTCAGCAGTGGACGTCTCCGGGCTGATGATGATGATGAACAATCAAGCAGCAAAAACCACATCTAGTATCTTTTACCTTTTGAACCAACTTCAAAAAATGAGGAGGTTCTCAATTCGGTTGTATGTTATTTGTTTATGTTTGTTACTTCAGAACTACATCCTTTTAACTTATTTTCCCCATTTTCCGTGGTCCCACAGACATTTCATCAAAATCGGTTTAGTAGTTTGGTTTTTAAATCAAAATAACTGGAATAAACATGTCGTACAAGTACCTAATCGAAATTGAAGTCGGTTTTTTAAAGTACTTGTTACCTTATTATCTTACATGGCACTACATTTTCTCAAACAAACCATTATTTTCTTTAAACAATTAGATGACAAAAATTAAGTCTTAATGTACCTAAGCGGTGTTTAGCTTAACTTTTATGCAAACACTTAAAAGACTCAATCTGTTTTGTAAATAAATGGAAACAATAATGAATGGGTCTCGTCTTAGCAAATTAAATAAACCATTCGCGATTTGAAAACATAATTATGTTTACCACCGGGACCGGGTCCGGGAAATTTTACGAGTCCAAAATTGAAGAGTTTATTAGGGGATGACAAGAAATTCTTAAATCCACTCACTGGATGTGTTCCACGACTCACTCCACTCACATGCAATAACAGACTTAAAAAAAATTGCTGTCCCACACAAAAATCCGAAACGAAATGAATGGAGCAGCTGTTTTTTCACGATTTCCGCTTTAATAATAATAAAACAATAATAATTTGTTGGTCATAGATAATAATATTACAATCAAAGGTACTAGAGGTCTCCGCGTGCGGAAGAAATACGGACCGCTCAAAATTCTCCACTTTAAATCATTCCGAGCAAACTCTACCAACTCTATCAACTCTACCGACTCTACCGACTCTACCGACTCTACCGACTCTACCGACTCTACCGACTCTACCGACTCTACCGACTCTACCGACTCTACCGACTCTACCGACTCTACCGACTCTACCGACTCTACCGACTCTACCGACTCTACCGACTCTACCGACTCTACCGACTCTACCGACTCTACCGACTCTACCGACTCTACCGACTCTACCAACTCCCCCCCCCCCCCCCCCCAGCTTCCCTTCCTTTGAATGAACTACCCAAGATATCAATTTTCATCACTATAACTTCAAAAACAAAGAACTTTCCATACAATATTCCACCCCCCTTTCTCCCCTTTACAACCGTCCCTGTCAAAAAAAATTTGAAAGCAGTATTTTAATTTTAAATGAACTATCCAAATCCAAATTTTCGTGACTAAAAGTCCAAAAACAAAGGACTTTCATACAAACTCCCCCCCCATTGGGGGAGAATATCGAAATATCCTTTCTTAGTACACCCCTCCGCATCGAGACGAATACACCCTCCAAATTTCATGTCTGTATGACCAGCGGTCTGGGCTGTGCGTTGTCTGTCAGTCAGTCAGTCAGTCTGACTGACAGAGCCTTTTATAGTACTAGATAGATTGACCTGTATCATTTGCTATAGCTTTGGTTTCTTAATTAAAGTTGTTCATTACGATGAGTTCAATGAACCCCTACGATGAGGCTCATAAATTCAATAATAGCCTGGATACCTTTCAAAAAGTATTACTTGTCATATAAAGTTTACGAAATAACAATGCATCGTCGCCACCTATGTTATTCGAGTTCAATGTCGATCAAAGTGTCTTAAGTACTCGTATTCATGGTTTATGCGAGGTCCTATCTGCCAGTGTATAAATTCAATATTCTTGCTTTTAATTTCCGATCCTGTCACTATCTCTTCTGCTATTACCGTGGGTTGATGTAGGGTACCGTCTTCAGTTGATATATACGTCTTATTTTTATGTTTATACTAGCTAGGGGTTTCAAGTTCGATGTTGTATCATACGCTACCTGTTACTAGAATTTGTTTCGTAAGAGAACTGTCTTGGGATATGAAGAGGCTGTATTTAAATGTTGTCATAAAATTTTTTACAACACATTTGCTCGAAAAATTCATTTACGAAGCCTGTATACATCGTTCGAAAGTTGACCATACAACTAGGCGTGCGGTGAAATAGCTAGGCGTGCGGTAAACCTATTTTACCGCACGCCTAGTTGTATAGCGCCGTGCGTAAACTTTACGGTATTTTTTTAATTTTCATAAAAATATATAATAATTCCACTAAGGAGTTTCACATTACGAGAATAAATTAGCTAAATGATCGAACCTCCTTGGAAGCGCTTTTGCTCAATACGTTTCTTTACTAAAGAGTCAATTATTCAGTGGCAACTTTCTGACTGATATTTATAAACAAAATAATAAAGTTTGTTTAATTATTACTGTTTTCTCGCAAATGTGTTGTAAAATTTTGTATGACACTCGTGTGGTTTGGACTTGCAACTTACCGCACTAGTATCATAAATAACTATTAACAGTTTGTTTTTTGTCCACTGCTGGACTTAGGTCTACCCTCGAAGGACGAATGGGCCATATTCATTACGCTGAACCGGTTTCGGGTTGATGAATTCACATACGCGATTAAATTTCTTCTACGAACTTATGCAAGTTTCCTCTCGATGTTTTCCTTCACCGAAAAGCCAGTGGTATAAAAAGCCGTACATAAACGCCAAGATCTCATTGGTTTGAACCCCAACTTATCGTATTTGGTTTTTCGTCTTTATGTGGTGGCAATAAAATAGTAAAGCGCGATACTAGTGTAGCCGTGGGAGTCTAATAGAAGACTGTAAATCGTGAGGTTAGTTCAAATTCCGATATAGGTTTGGACCTAGGTATGCCCTAAAACTGCATCCAGAACCACCGGAGGACGGGCAGCAGCGTCCTCTTTGTTAACGGTGGTGAGTTAACTGCGATCCCAACTGTCGAACCGACGTCTGTTCGACACTAAATCGTGAGGTTAGTTCAAATTCCGATATAGGTTTGGACCTGGGTATGTCCTAAAACTGCTTCCAGAACCACCGGAGGACGGGCAGCAGCGTTCTCTTTGTTAATGGTGATGAGTTAACTGCGATCCCAAGCCGCCTGCCAAGCGTGGGGATTATGGGAACTCCTTCCTATTAAAGGGGAGGCCTTCGTCCAGCAGTGGACGTCTTCGGCTGATGATGTGTGGTCAAACATCTGTCATGCATAAAATAAGATAATACACGTGTAAAAGAAGTGACATCGCAAATCTCAAAAAACCTGTTGCACTGGTGTACAGAATCCTCTATGATTATTGGTCTAGCATTAATTATCACATTGTCAGGTTTGTCAAATTATGTCTGGCATACGATATCATTACTGTGAGTAATTCTCGCCTATTAACTGTTAGTTGGGATAGGCGATATTGTTAAACACAGTAACGTGTGTACATGTGATGTAATTACATTAGTCTAATTGGAAATATGGGAAGCTTGTGCTAGTGTTTTAGTATTGTAAAATTTTACTTACTGATGATTATGTATTACTAAATGCGGCTCCAAGGTTTCACCCGCGTGATGATCATGATGATAAAAAAAGTAGTTAATATGTTTTTTTTTATTGCTGTTGAGTGACGAAATGTGCGAGAAATTCACCTGGTGGTATGCGTCACGCCTGCCTCTAACAGTAGCCAGAATTAGCCCAGTCAATCTACGAGACTTAACCCTTGCGAATAAAAAAATAAAAATATTCAGTTATATTATCGGCTAAGGGAGAAACAGTAAAAAAAATAAGCAAATATAACCTTGGACTATTGAAACGAAGTAGTAGTGAAACACGGTCGAATGTAACGGTTCATATTGAACCGTACAAGGTCAGCGTGTGAATTGTATGATGACGTCACACGCGGCGTGGGCCAGCCTGCGGAAATGAGTGCGGGCGCTTATTTTGAAAAGTATGTATCACGAAAAGTAATTGGCGTATCGAAATATCTTTTACAACACATTTGCTCGAAAAATTAATTTACGAAGCCTTTATACGTCGTTCGAAAGTTGAACATTACGCTCCATTGTATAGCACCGTGCGTAAACTGTACGGTTTTTTTTAACTTCCATAATAATAATTTTAGAACTCCACCAAAGAGTTTCACATTACGAGAATAAATAAACTAAATGATCGAACTTCCTTGGAAGTGTTTTTGCTCAATACTCACTTTAATACTGAACAGAAAATGATACGAAAGATGTAGTTCTAATTTTTACCACGCGCACATAGCGTCATTTCCCATTTGTTAATTCGTGCCATTTCATCTTTCCTCCTAGGAGGATTATGGCGTCGCACTTTGTGCATTTGCCAGTGTCAAGTATTTAGTAGCGACTTGCTTATAAACAAAATAATAAAATTCCTAGCCTCATAATCTGTTGTAAGTACTTCTGTTATCTGTTTTCTCGCAAATGTGTTGTAAAACATTGTATGGCACTCGTGCGGTATTGGTTTTTACAAACTCGTGACTATGGTAAGCCATCGACTTCGCCTCGGGCTTACATTCGTCTACTCGTTTGTAAATACAACTTACCGAACTAGTATCATAAATATCTATTTCACACGAATACGGGGTGTAAGTTTGAAAACCGTTATCCTTCTAGAATATCATTGTACTCATCATTATGAACAACTTTTAATATGGGGCCAACATTGAAATCACGACACGACATTGAAAATTGAATCATCGATCTTGGACAAAAGGTGTGGAACAGCAGACATTTTTTTCGCGATTTCAAGGTTGGCCCCATAGTAAAAGTTGTTCATAATGATGGATGAGTACGATGAAATCCTAGAAGGATAACGGTGTTCGAACTAACAACCTGTAATTAAAGCTAAATGTGTGATTATTATTTAATCCAAGAAAAGCGAAATTTAAAATTTTGGACTTTTTCGGAAACGAATTTTGTTTAATTTTAGACATTTTATACAAGAGATAGGTTACGTTATAATACTTAGAAAACAAAACCCAATTTTCATTTCGCTTATTAGAGAAATAGGGCAAATACTCATAGTTAGGAAAGGTGACTCTCGCTCCGGTTCGTTCCTGGTGCAGAGGATGGCCATTGCCATTCAACGTGGGAACGCGGCGAGTGTGATGGGCGCTTTTGCACCGGGAACGGTCAGGGGCGGGTTATTTGATTAGTTATTTTAAGGTTATTTTTAAGTTTTGACTTTGTCTATACGGGTAATATACTACATTAATATACTTACTAAACAAAATGTGTATTTTCATTTTATTCTAGGTTAACCCCTAGTTTTCCTGGGCTAAATTGTGAATTTGCTAATACAATCCATCGCCCCATTGTACTGCGCTCGTCACCCTGAGATATTAGATGTTATATCTCATCATACCCAGTAATTTCTCTAGTAACATTGCCCTTCAAACCAAAACACAATAATGCTTGCACACTACTGCTTGGCGCTTGAATAACTGGCAAAGGGGGAGGTTGAATTCTGGAAAATATCTATCTCTCTGAGTTTCAACTAAAACCGTTCAGTCATTTTGGCGTGTAGAGGTAACAAACCTAGAAACACACACAACCACATCTACTAACAAACTACAATTATACTAACTAGGCAATTATAGATTTCTATGTAATGTAGCGGATGACACCTTGATGTTCAAAAACTCACCAGGTTCTGATCAAGCATTTCGAGAGCAAGAGTTAGACCTTCGACAATCCATATCAAGAGCTCGGTGAGAACGACAAAATTGAGTGACTGGCGTTTTTGTAGGGGGCTCTATTTTTCCGGATAGCCTGCAACAGCTGTATTGGGAGCAGACTATAATCGCAATAGGCTAGATGACTGGGTTTTTTTATTGTCCTATTAAAATGTGGCCCATAAATATAGCTGAGTAATGAAAACAAAATGAAAATCTAATCAAAAATAAGCAACTTATAATCATTTTAATATCATGCTAGACAGAGAGGCGAAACAGCAAATCGTGACGTCACTTCTCTGTACGCCATATAAATTATATTCTGACAAGTAAGGCGTGACGTCATTTTTTGTTTTGTGGGAAAGGGACAGAGTTGTCTCTAACAAAAACTTTAAACGCTCATATATCAAAACATTATTAACCGAAATAAATATTTTATTCAAAAAACTTACTATATTTACTTAAATTCTTCATCAAAGCTATTGGTTTCAACGATATAAACATCAGTCATCTACCCTATTATGAAGTATCCAGATCCGGAGACCCCGGCAAGCACTAAGGTAGGCCACCAGGAGGGTTTTAGAGGATATAAACAATCCCACGTAAATGCCCTACGTACCACAAAGGTACGGTTCACATCCACTAATTCTACTAAACAGTTATATGGTAGAATTAATGAGTTTTACGACCCTACTAGTCCTAAGATTGGAAAGATGCCTTAACGTACCTTAATTAATGTACGCACTTCAAAAGCCACGATAGAGTACTACAGTCACATAAAAACTACTTTAAACATAAGCAGAATGTGCTTCAGACGAGCTTTTTTTAAAAAACTGCCTGTGGTAACAAAAAATTCTCTGAAGTAGTATAAAGGACGATTGTCAGACAAAAATACATGAATATTATTAAGTACCATCTTGTACCATCAACTAACCTCCTATAAAATTGAAAAGGTAACCCGTAACACCCAAACACACTTTTCCATTAAGTCAATGTTTATCCAATATCCAAACAAAGACTCACAATAAAAAGAAAACTTTCGCCAAAATAGGTTAACGAAGTGGAAAGTCAACGGGAGAAATCTTTAATTCATCTCGTTGTCTCAACCACAAAACAAATTCAAATTATCCATGTCAATATTCAAAAATATACCAAGAGAGTGCGGTCAAGCAAAAATAACCCTTACTGCCTGGTCTTACATTACAAAACTTGTCCTAAATGCTAATAAAAGAGATCGTGGCCCGCCCGGGATCTTCCACAATGAATATTTCATGATCGGTCTACCGTGACCAGATAACTAGACCCATGACCTCTTCTACAGTACGCGTAGCATTTGTAGGATAGAATTCTAGCGCTTGCCAATTTCAACAAAAGATACTTAAACTAAATACACACTAGATACTTTAACTAAATTAAGCTGAGATCAGTCGACCCAGTCTTTGGATGGGTGGTCATGGGAGGATTTTTATGTATTATTGCTGTTAGAGATGTCACTTAAACAACTATGAAAAAATCAAACAAGTCAAACAAGTTCAAATATTATAGCATGTTATCTTAAGGCTTTTGAGCAGGGAAAAGCTTTTGATATTAACACTGACAGAAGCAGTACTTATTATTTGTTTTACTACTCAAAGCTTCTGATAAACCCGGAATTCGACGGAACTGCAGATTTGTGCGGAGCTCTACATAAATTGGTGGAGATCGAAGAGCAGTGACGCAGATGTTGTGCGTTTATTTTCGCATTAATTTTTCATCTTTGAGTTCGGTTTCGGTTGCGTTACTCATAGTTTGACTGGACGTTGTTTTTACTTGGAATCCTTTTTTTATTAACGTTTTTCGTGAATATTCGTCCGCACGCATGACTTGAAGTCATCTTTCATTTGAATCCATATCACCATCAACAACATCAACATCTTATGTTTGTCCCGCCTAGGTGGGGCACAATATAATTCTCTTTTCTATTTCACTTTATCAGTCCACTCACCTCTGTATCTACGGTTTATCCACAACTTCTCCCTTCCGGTTTCACCGCGTATCAAAATAAATGCCAAAATGTTCTCAGAAACATGGCATTTCTTTTTATACGGCACCGCACCACCCATGGCATGACATGTCTATACTATGTATTCAGTTAAGATTATTATTCGGTTGCGGTAGTCATAGTTTGACTGGACGTTGTTTTTACTTGGAATCCTTTTTTTATTAACGTTTTTCGAGAATATTCGTCCGCACGCATGACTTGAAATCATCTTTCATTTGAATTCTGGATTCAAATGAAAGATGTTTCATGATCATTATTATTATTATTATTTCATTTAATTATTATACCAAAATTATATCGTCGATTTCACACCAAATGCTCTAAATGTTGCGATTTTGTTTCTCTAATAACATGGCATTGTCGAGGCTACATTCATAAATTAACGAGTAAATGTGTTAACGATAGATATTCGCACCTCCGTTAATAAAGAGCTACAACTCGGAAAAGTTAATTGTTTAGATAAAGAAAATTACACATTAGGACTGTAAGCATACACTTGATAGACCACTCGCGAGTTCAAACGACAAAATGTATCACAAATGTATCACACGAATGCACAGTACCACTAACGAACTCAAAAACACACACCGATATAGGGGAAATAATTATGTTATGCAATAATGGTAAATGAGTTTAAAATTAAGTACTCTTCTTTTTTTTCTACGAAATTTCTACTTTGCTATAAACTTTCTTTCGAAGGATCTCCCACATCGTTCCTATCTAATCATAAATTCTTCTGACATCCAGTTAGTTGTATCCTAGGGTATCGAGCAAAACGTTCATCGGGTACATGTGAGGGTACTATTATTATACCTATACCTAGGCTTGTACAAAAATATCTGAGATAAACCTTTTGAAACTCTCCAACAGAAGAGTGTAATGATCTACATGCGGGTGCCACGTACATACGTACAAGCACTATTTACGATTAACAAGTGAAATTACAATTTTAGAAATAGTCGGTTGTTTATCTTGAGTCAGCTGTAAATTGTTACAATTATATTCAATCATGTTAGTGTTGCATTCACTCAATTGAGTTTCAAGACCCAACTACATTATTGAGTGTAACAAAACTTTGGTTTTGAACCATACGTTGTTTACCCTCAGTTTAAATTAATTCCACTTTACTTACTTACTAACTTCATTACTTACCCTTTTGTTCCCACCCTGTTAAGTGTTAAGACCAGCTGTCGTCAGTACCCTTACTTAATGCCTAGCAGTTTAGGCCTATTCATACAATTAGGATCTTAATACGTTTATTATATTTTGCGAGCTCGCAAAATCTAGTATCTACTTTAGGGAGTCTAAGTGATCATACTTTGGGTTGATTTACATCGGTTTTGTCGCGAAAATATAGTAAAATATAGAGTTATCAAAGTACAGTAAAATGTATACTGTATATAGTGGAATTAATTTATATTCAACAATAGAGACTGGGCCTGGGTATGTCCTAAAACTTCATCCAGAACCACCGGAGGACGGGCAGCAGCGTCCTCTCAGTTAAAGGTGGTGGACATTCTGAGATCCCCAAGCCGCCTGCCAAATGTGGGGATTATGGCCACCCCTCCCTATTAAGAGCAGTGGCAGTGGAAGTCTTCTGGCTGATGTTGTTTGTTGTTGAATTTATATTTGTTTTCTGAATAATACTCGCATTTGGAGATTGGATGGGGAAGAAAGGTTCTTGAGGGGCGACCGCGGGCAACCGGTGGATGCAAATGGCAGGTTGTCGTACAGTGTGGCGGTCTAAGGGGGAGGCCTTCGTTCAGCAGTGGACGTCTCCGGGCTGATGATGATGACTCGTATTTGATTTGCCTGATGTAACCATGCGACTAACTACCTACGGATCAATTTAATGGAATTTGTTAACTTTGGATTTGAAACTTCTAAATCAAAATAATTGCCAAAACGTTCTCAGAAACATGGCATTTCTTTTTATACGGCACCGCACCACCCATGGCATGACATAAGTATTCAGTTAAGATTATTATTATTATTATTTCATTTAATTATTTTACCAAAATAAATATATTTTATAAAGGCCCAAATCAAGATATTTGACGTGATAATACAAAAATGGAGATATTATAAGGCTAGCAGTATTTGGAAGCGGAAAGCCAAAAATCTGGTTAAATGGCATAATATCTTAGGAGAAAGCCTATGTCTATCAGTCGGCTGTAGAATTATTGTGACAAAAGTAAATTCGTATAGGCTGAGTGTAGGTAGCCCTAGTGTCAAAGTTATTGTGTCTCCCGAAGGCCTTTGGCATGACCTTGACATGGCCTGGTCCTGTACACCAATCCCTACCAAGCTATCCCTACCGGTAGGGATAGGTGGAAAAAAAGTCCATTTACCTACTAAATAAAAATACATTAAATGAATAAAACACCACCATTAGACCTTTGCCCAGCAGTGGGACAACACAACACAGGTTAAATAAAAAACAATTAAATGTTTACACTGTTGCCAATCATACCTAGTTTTCGCTTGGTTTTGTTTAGAAATATAGAACTAACAATCGGAACCCACTATTATTATTAGACGTGTCATTCGACCCACGGTAGCGCTCACATGTAAACGCCAATCACGGTTACCCATCTGACGCTGACTGGACCTTCCGTTGGCTAAAATTGGTGAATGCCTAGTCAAACAACGCCACGAGTGCTGCTATATCGATCATGACTATGAATGGCCTCTAACAGAATACTAATTAGAAAATTAAATATCCAAAGTCTAGCATTTCGTTTTCTCACTCAACTCAATAGAACGGTCAGTTAGCTTTCTCTGCACGTGCGCCCTAACGCTACAAATGCGTCCATAATCACACATGTTTTCGTTTCGTCTGGGGAATGAGTAAAGTGTCCTTCATTTAAATTCAGCACTAAAACGTAGAGCTGGCTGTATGACTAATTTATATTCCGATGTCCATATTTCAACTTAACTAGGAGTCAGTAGTTAAGATCTACATTGGACAAGAATAATGCTCTTTTCTCTCGATTCTACAAAACAGGACTAACTTATACAGATTCGTAGCCTTACGAATCTGTATAAGTTTATCTCGTTTTCGCACGACATAAAGACACGACAAAATTTTCTCGCGGTGCGCATGTTAGCCCTGCTGGCCAGCACAGCATATAGGTTGAAATACCAATGAAATAGGTTGTATATCTAAAATCCAGTCCCGAGGATTTTTTTTTAACAGCCTCTATCATAATTTTACTGATAATGAAACCAAAATTTTACTAATTTCTTACATCACGCTACATTTTTGATTGAAAATCATACATATAATTGTTAATATGCTCACTGTGCCCTTTCTTTTGAAACTATACAATCTACACAACCTACACTCTTTGGCTTCGTAAAATTGTTGTGCTAACGCATCGATAAACACCATTACGAAAAATTGCTTAGAAAATACCGGAGATAAAAAAAATGCCGTGTTCATGGCGAGTCGATTAGTAGTTAGCCCCGCACTAGCGCAATCTCCGCGCATGAGACATCACTACGAGCAACGCGGGGAAGATAGCGGATTCAAATGAACTTGTGCTCACCTAATAATATTGTTTAAAAGGCTATTAAAGTGGGTTTAGGAACGAGGTGAGAAAAAAAAATTACAAAGACAAGCGCATAATAGAGAGAGAGAGAGCTAGATCTAGAGAGAGCTAGATCCTCCAAGCGTTGTACCGTAATGAGCCGGTCGTCGGTAGCTTTGGTATATTACAGAAACATAAAAATGAAGTTTTGGCAAAGAAAGATCATGTCGCTACTGCATTCAATTAGTTACTTAAACTTGTGTTTTTCGCCAATTAATGATTAAAAATGATGGTATTTTATTCATTGAGTGTTGAATTACATGAATGAGTGTGTGGGCAAGTGATATAATGTGGTGAAACGTGTATTTTCGTGTTGTTTTCAAAACTTCGTAAAAGTTTATAGTAAAGTCGCCACAACTTTACTAAGGCATTACTTAGACTCGACTATGACTAATTTTGTATGACTACTGTGATTTCATGACATAATTATTTGACTTGATGATAATAAATGAACTTGAAAATGGATAAACTTGACACCGGCAGAATGCACAAAAAGCGATGCCAATGTATAAGAATAAAAAAAGCTTAAAAGTAACCATCGTTTCGAGAACAATAAATTGTTAAACATAATTAAAAGGATCTAAAAAAAAAAAAGGGTCTAAAAGTTTTTTGTATAATAAACTATATAAAGCGGTCTTTCCATCTCCTAGAAGGAGGTTATTTGATTCTCATTAAAAGAGTTGCAGCCAAAGAGTGCTATGGAGTCGCGGCTACTGATACACATCTCGGATTTTATTACGAAAACTGACGTGGATTTGACACATTTTTAATTTTATTATTTTCTTTTTTTCTTTTTCGTGAGTATTCCCGTATAAATTAAACAAAAATATCTCGGCCTTTATTAATAGACGTAGATTAGGTCCGTCATAGTTAGTCGTAACTTATCATTTTCCTTGATTTTCATAATATAACTTGATTTACTCGATTATCATTAATTCTCTCTTCTTCTATTCTCTCATGCATCTCTTGGCAGAGTGGTCGTGGTTGCGCCGATAGTACAGGTCGGTAGTACTCGCCGTCGTCTTCCCTCCCCATGGCTGCCGCTCGTCTCGCAATGCTTTTCCATTTCTGGCGGCTAGTGGCATCGCAACCACACTGCACTACGGTTGACTGTGTGGCCTTTTTTATGAAATCGGTCCAGCGAGTTGGGGATCAACCAGGACTACGCTTGCCTTGCATTTGGCCCAGCACAACAAGCCGCTCTATCGAAGTTTCTTTCCTGGAGATGTGCCCAAAGAACTTCAGGATTCGCAACTGCACAATCGACGATAATTTGTCTTTTATATGAAGTTCTTTGAGAATAGTTTTATTAGTGCTAAACGCTGTCCATGGTATTTTCAACAGCCGTCTCCACCACATCTCCAGAGCATCGATTTTCCGGCAATCATTCAGCTTTAGGGACCATGTTTCTGCACCATTATTATATACATATCATTAATTAGATGTTGATAATCGAATTTTATTTACCAACCATCGATCGACTCTCATTCGAACTTTAATTTTTGTAACTCGGTGGCTAATGACAAAAGACGGATTATGTATTCCCAAAGATAATTTAATACTATACTAGGTATGCCTATGATATACCATGTAAAATATGTTATTAAGGCTTCTAGATTTTGACCTTTTTTTTCCTACGCATTTAAAAAAAATATTGTGTGAGATGTTTTTGTATATTTTTTTATGTTAATACTATTTTAAATTGGTATTTATTAAAAAGACCAAATCAGTTGGTAAAACGAACTATCTAAAAGCAGATCGACGGAAAAAAAGAAAAAACAAGACAAAGATGCTAAAGAATTTGGCATAGTCTTATATTTTTAATATTACAGTAAAAAACGGATTACTTACGCGTTCTATAACGCTGTCAAATAATTTTACCATCTCTATTCGGAAATTTGGAAATTTCATAAAATATGAGATGTTCGATTTTTAAAAAATAGCTGAAAGGTTTTTGGCAGAGACTTTACTATTTGGCATTAAACCACGTACGGCTTTGGATTTTGAGAGAATAATAAATTAGAACTTGGGCGTCGGCGTTGTCAAAAAATATCAAGAAATATAATAAAAGCTGAGCAGCATTTTCCTGGTTTTAAATCATAAATAGAAAATAAAAAACGGTTTGGTTCTGAATTTCTTGCCCAAGATAAATTTAAACTAAATTATTGCGTCGTAGCGTTCACGGCTCCTGGGACCTGTGCGTATGTCCTAAAAACGCATCCAGATCTACAGGAGGACGGGCATCAGCGTCCTCTGGGTTAACGGTGGTGAGTATCCTGTGATTCCCAAGCCACTTGCTAAGCGTGAGGATCACAGAGTAATAGAAGAAGAGACGTGATCAAAGGATTTTTCCTTAGAAAGGGTGTCTATAATGTACAACATGATATTTGCCGACACGATAATGTACGGCATAATAATGCACAGCATGATAATTGGTGTACATGTACATCGAATATCATGTCGTACAATACTGGCCGTCCATTATCGGCTCGTGTCTATAAAGTACGGCCCTATATTGTACAACCAATAATCCGAGTACATTTCTCAGATTGACATAAAAAAAAAAACCTGAACCGAACTACTATACAAATAAGTAATTCGTGTATGTACATCAAATATCAGTCTGTACAAAATCGGGGTGTGCATTATTGAGCCGAACCGATAATGTACGGCATGACATTGTACGGCACGATATTGCACAGCATGATATTCGATGTACATGTACACCAATTATCATGCTGTGCATTATTATGCCGTACAATGTCATGCCGCACATTATCTGTGTCGTACATTATTGCCTCCCCTTAGAAAGACGCGTGACTGTGTGTGTGAGGTAGGTTCACGGGAGGAGTGGCTAATTGTACTGCCATCTAGTGGTTTTCAGGATTTTTTTTAATCCTCCATGGTGGGAATTATGGCAACCCCCCTTATAAGGGCTTCGTCCTGCAGTGGACGTCTCCCAGCTGATACTGTGCTCACTGCTCAGTTTGACTATGTGTGCCCAAAAGATCGCCAAAGTTAAGCAACGGGAGATGCATAACTTTAGCAACTGAGCGCTACCAGTGGGTCGGATGATAGTAAGTTTATCGACCAGTTGCTCTTTAGTCTTTATAGACCAGTTGTCTAGCCATGTAAGAGGCTTTCAGGCAGCACATTAACTCTGATTTACTACATATCATAAGCATAATCAACCTTTTTGGTAAACTTAAGACTTATGCCTATACCTACTCTAAGGGTGATTGGGCCACATCCACCACGCTGGCCCAGTTGCGGGTGGGTGGCTATTTAATTCTCCAGATGTACGTACGCAGGTAAAACAACCGATGGGGAAGAAAGGTTTTTGAGTGGCGACCGCGAACCGGAAGACGCTGCGTAGGAAGGCCTCCCACTAGGTGGACCGACGACATTGTAAAAGTTGCGGGCAACCGGTGGATGCAAATGGCAGGTTGTCGTACAGTGTGGCGGTCTAAGGGGGAAGCCTTCGTTCAGCAGTGGACGTCTCCGGGCTGATGATGATGATGATGATGACGTACGCAGGTTTCTTCGTGATGTCTTTCTTCACCGAAAAGCATGTGGTATGAAAATCCGTACATAAACTCCAAAGAGTTTGTGGCGAACCTCTTTAGGCTGATATGCAGCCTCTGTGGTCGCTTTAATATAAATAATAGGTTTTTGTTTTTGGTTTAGAAGACAGATAAAAATGAGAATAAAAATTGATAAAAATGGTTGCTTCGTAAAGATGGATTGTAAAATATAAAAATCTTGAACATATTCCGTCGTTTGCGTGTCTACCGGTTTCCTGCCCCAAGTCGCCAGCTCCTCACCAAATGAGGTGGCCGATGCGGTCGCCCCTCAAACTCATTAGTACCGGCCTGAGTGTGTACTTACGACCACACGATAAAAAATCGAGCAGTCTCCCTTTTAGGCTATCAACATTTAGTAGATTTAGGTTTTAATATTATTTAGAAAATAAAACACGTTCCTCTACTTGTAAAACCTATTTCATTATTATACGCTGAGCAGGTAGCCAACACGACGTTCTACAAACATCGTCATTTACCCCGATAGTCCTTCTGATACCGAGCCAAAATCAGGTCACCCGAAAGTCTCTGAAATCTAAAACGTACCAAAATAATAAAACTTTTAGAAATCCACTCTTAATTTTGCCTAGTACGAGTACTTTCCATTATGCAAACATTTGCGTAGCTTATTTTACTTCGTCCTTTCCCCACAAGTTATGTGTCAATTATGATAATGCCAGGTCTCCGCAGATTGCTAGGGCAACCACAGCTCTAAAGGTGACCTAGAAGTCATAATACATTCACGCTTAGTGCCTTTTGCTCCCGTACTGAGGTCCCTTTATACATTTTCTTGGTATGTTCTTCCCACAGATCATTTAGCCTGTTGATGGGTCGTGAATATAATTTCTCCTACAAACACGAATCACCGTTGCGGGCAGGGGGCGAGGTAGCATTCTATGCTTGCGATTGGCCCATCACTGGGATGACGCAATATGAGATAAGAAATTCAATGAAATTTTGATGTACTCGCAGTGGCTAGCAGTGGTTTTAAACTACTAATTTTCGTATGAGGGGATGTTGGACGATCAGTCAACAGGGTTTATAGTCTTTGGTTCTTTCTAATAAATACGAGTAGAGACAAGTAAAACTATTTGTAGTAATAAGCGTAAGACTACCAACACTATAGAGGGATATTGGTAACTTAAGAATAACGTCTTAAAGACGTCTTTGGTACATCAAGACTTTTGTTCTACGACATTTGCTAGCCCAATAAAAATTGTTTTCCATACAAAATAAACTACAGGTCTAAATCATCTTAGTTCTACAAAAACTATACTTAGGCAGCCACAGCTCAAGTATCGTGCCGCACCATATCACAGTAAACTTAATAGTACTACATCAATAGTTAATAGTAAAGTAAAACAAAACAAAAAAAAAACAAAACAAAACATGGAACTTTAAAAAAAAACAACCGACTTCAAATTAATATGGGACCACCTCGGCAGTATATCCTTTCAAATAAAAAAAATATTTTCAAAATCGGTCCACAATTGACGGAGAAATCGATGAACATACATAAAAAAAACATTCATACGGTCGACCATAAAACCTCCTCCTTTTTTGATGTCGGTTCAAAGATAAATACGTGAAATGTATTAAGTTTTAGCAAAATTCGTAGAACTAAAGTTGTTTATCGCATTGTGCGATCCCCAAGTCGCCGGCTATGCGCATATTATGGCAACCTCTCTCTATTAAAGGGGAGACCTTCGTGCAACAGTGGACGTCTCCTAGCTGATGACGATTTATTATAGAAACTACGAGGCACAAAAAAAGTGACTTCAAACAATAAGACGTAAAAACTACGTCTCTACCACCGCCACTCGTAATAGAACGTTCCCAAATGTTTCTAATAAGCCTATCCAGTCTCTGAAAGCTACTTGACACGCCAATGTAATAATGCTGGCTGCGTACATTTTACAAAGAAAGCCGGACTCCATAAAAGTAAAGGGCCCATTCACACCATTAGACTGTGATATTACCTCTTTTTCAGCTTAGGATTAATCCCGCCATAAGCCCTGCCCTACTTTGGGAAATTATCTTCCTGTCTTTGTGCTATCTTAAGTATTTTTTTGTATTCTATCACTATTTTTCTTAGTAGAAATAAATAGGTTGTGTTTGATTAATAATTATGTTTAATTATCAACATCCACTGCTGTGCTACGACTACCCTTGAAGGTCGATTGGCTAGCTGAACCAGTGCAGCTTGGCGCATTCACATACACCATTGTTTTTCTTCTCATGACTTACCTAATACTATCCCACAACATGATCCTTCACCGAAAAGTTAGTGTTTAAAAAAAACCGTACTTAAAGTCAAACCCACGACCTTGCAATTTCGAGGCGCGTCTTTTTCCATAGAGCTACCACGACTATAGTAGGTTTACAAGAGACTGCGTAGCAAGTAGCTTAAATTTGTAGCATCTTGCTACGCTTCATCATAGAGTGAGAGCTAGATCCTCCAAGGCTTCATCACTTTCGTAGCATACTCGTTATCGTTGTATACTAGCTTGATCACTTTCGTAGCTATGTTTTTAGCTCTATTTATCATAGATCAGGCAGCCAACAAAACGACTATCCAAGAATACCGGCTCTTTGACTACAAATTATAATTTAGTATTAATATATTAAAATTAAAATTAGTAGGTAACGCCGAAATGATTACGAAGGTAGTGTTAGCACCGTAGACGTAAAACGTGACTTTCACACACTTCACCAAATGTAGAAAAACCTCCACTTGTTTTTTTATAGTAGTGGCAAGATTCAAGATCCAAGGTTAATTTATTTGTCAATATGGTAATACCGATTTTATTTTTTCACACTTGCATCGTCTCGAGATTTCGCCCGCTATCATAATGTAATATTTTTGTAACTGCTCATTTTCTTAGCCATACAAAAATTAGCCTCTGTCATTGTGCGACGCTAAATATAGCCAATAAATAATACACATACTAACACAATCATCATTATCATCTATCATCGTCCGCTGTTTTTTTATCCCACTACTGGGTAAAAGCTATCTTATTATGCCAGCAACCACACCAATTGTGTCCGTGTTGATTTACATTTGTGCTGTTTTATACATTTTCGTATTTATAATTTTAGTGGAATAAGATGTATTATGTTAAAGTTTGTGTAGTAAAAACTGAGCGGAGCGTTCGCCTGCTGGTAAGCGTCACGCCTGCCCATAACAGTAGCAGTGCCAGAATTGTAACTTGCAAATAAAATCCTGCGCCGCACTGTACTGCGCTCGTCGCCCTGAAATATTAGATGTTTAATCTCTTCATGTTCAATAATTTCTCTGGTAACACTGCCCTTCAAACTGAAACACAGTAATGGTTGCACACTACTGCTTGGCGGTTGAATAACTGGCAAAGGTGTGTTCCTTATTACACTTCAGAGTATAAGTTTCTCTCTTGCTATACCTTCTACCTCAGCCTGTGCTAATTTAGTCCAGGGTCGACCCAATAAATATTATAATACAACAACGGGTAAGAAAATAATTCAACCAATGTCGGAAAAACACCAAATGCTACACGATACGACGTGTCCAGTTGTTCCCAATCTAAAAACGGCTGATTAATTAATTTTCGCAGTTGCTAAGGTCCGAGAAGCCTTAAAACTGAAGTTTCATTTTCCGTTTTGTAATATTCGCCTGCGGCTCTCAGAACAAACTCAAGAACTCAAGGTTTCTTACAAATCGGACAAAAGGGGTTCGAACATTTTTCTATAGAAGCTTGCATATCTACCCGCCGCCATCTAGTTTTTTTTCAAAAGTTCCGCGCGTAATGATAGTATAATACATAAAAGTAAGTAAGTAAGTTCGTATAAGCTGAGTGGCCAGCCCTAGTGTCAAAGTTAAAGTGCCGCCCGAAAGCCTCTGATATGGCTGCCGGTTGTTGTTATAGATACTAGAACAAACAATTTAACGTGTCATCTCATCCGCGGTAGCGGTCTGAAATAAATGCTAAAAGCTCTCTGCATTCTGAGTTTAATACAAATCCGTTCACTTATTTTGACATGAAGAGGTTACAAAAATACACATACATGTGATGTGTAATGTAATGTCATATTGTGATTAATAAAAACATTTTGGTTAAAAAACTACTGTGAACAAAATTGAAACTAATTATTAGGCTAACTAATTGAAGGCCCACATACCACCTACACAATTACTCACAAACATATCACATACAAAATAACCCACATACAAACCACCTACACCATAACCCACATACATACCATATACACAATAACGCACAGCCGGCCTAACTGGCCAGAAATCTTTTTGGACAATATTACCTGTCGGCCTTTTAAATAAATAAATTTATTCTAGTGTTAGCGCACAAAATGTTTGTAGGTAGGACCTACTTTGCTAGCATTTATGTTCAGTTGAAATTTTTCCGTTTTCGTAGATGCCACCAAAATGATAATAACTGTCCAAGAGAAGATGAATCAACTTTGCATAATATTATATGGAGTTCCGTTAGTCATTTGAATTTTACATGTGGCCCTGACCCAATAACTTCACAGCTACAGTTTACATTGCTGAATATTCATAATTTTCAGTCAGTAGTTTGACAGAATCTATATACATAATCTATATATATACTCTATATCTGTCAATATACTCGTATTGATAAAGGTACAGCTTGGCGATGGAATCATAACCAACACAGTCATGTTAATATTGTACCCCAAAACTTTAAAGACTTGGATAAATACTTTTGTTTTATCAACCGACTTCAAAAAAGGTTCTCAATTGTTTTTTTTCGCGGTTACTCCGCCAATTATGATTTGATTTTGACGATTGTTTTTTTGTTAGGTACGTGATATTTCAGAGGTAGTCCCATATAACTTTCATCGAAATCAATTCAGTAGTTTTTTTTTAATCAATATTACTGGAATAATTCAAACTTACTTGAAAATATAAAGATGTCATCCAGGTAGTCGAAATTGAAGGCGGTTGTTTTTTTTTTAAAGTGTATTATTTATGAGGGGTTACTTACGTGTAAAACAGGACGTGGCCGTGCGAGCCAGAGTCTCGCGTGGCTGATGTGATTGAAACTAATTAGTCAGAGCATTCAACTTAATTAAACGTGAGTAATCCCGTTTAGAGAACACAATAATGTGTCACGTGGCTTTGACACGATTAAATATTGTTCTCATTTCAAGATACAGTTTTCTTACTCAATTATCTACACACACTCGATACTATCCGGCTGGTTTGTTTCTTACTACTGCGGATCTGTAAGTTGAGGAATGTCCTAGCCCCAAAGTTGCTTCTGCAAAACTATAATACGAAGCGTTTATAAAACATGTTTACAAACACCTCTTTTATCTGATAAAATAATTATCGACTCTAACAGTCTTACTTAAAAAAACTTCTCAACCGGTAATCACTGCTTAAGATGCTCTGCCATCTTCTCTCTGACGTGAAGTGTAACATGCAAGAACAAGACAGAGAAGTTTAAGCAGTGACTAAGAGAATCGAGATTATTTTAGGTAAGACTGTATATAAATATCGCATCTGGGTATGTCTCGAAAACTGCAATCAGAACCGCCGAAGGACGGGCAGCAGCGAATTTTCAGTTAACCGTTGTGAATATTCTGAGATCCCCAAGCTGCTTGCCAAGCGTGGGGATTATGGCAACTCCTCCATATTAAGGGGGATGCCTGCGTTCAGCACTGGACGTCTTCTGGATGATGATGACGATGAGTAAATATTGATGATGTAATAGGTGTTACATAAGTGAATTCATAGACCGTGCCGAACGCCGATAGCTTTTCTACTGTTACATGAAATTAGATCTATAAGACGTTGTCATGATGTTAAGAGGTAGTAAGCCTGCCTATACCTGAATTTGACTTGTTTAACATTTCTCCAAATAAAGTCCGCGATTTAATATCTGATAATTGGTTCGACGGCACTTCTTAACTATTCTTAACTGTTTTTAAATGTATAATTATTCATCAATATATAAGACTGCTACTAGCATTATCTTATATAATTTTCATCTTTTGTAGCAAACAAGTTAATTTAGATTCTAAATGCGAAAACACGTAAATGGTGTCTAGTCATAATACTTGTTATAACTATAGCTAAAATAACGTAACGTAACGTGTACGTTTTCCGAATATAATATAATATAATAAAATAAATACCTGCCACACTCAAAACTTCAAATGTCCAGGGAATCATTGCAATGGCGTCTAATATAGGCTTAGGACATTTGCCCTATGTAGGTGGCCTAGTGGTACAAATTTCCCACACTTCCTTCAACTAGGCCAAAATGTCCCATGCCTTTAGACATTCGCTCAGTCGGTGAATCTCATCAGCTCTAATCATTTTGCTAGCCACTACACTTTCCAAACTGGAACAAAATACAGTTTACACACTCCTGCTCGGCAACATAATATCAACATCGTTAGAATCAAGTCAGAGACCCTCACTTCACTCGGTTAATAATCAAATCACTGCCTTATACAAGCCTCCATGCGTTTTCGGCTAATCTAGCCAGCCGGATGGTCCTAGTTATTCATACTGTCACCGATGATGGGCACTTAGCGTCTCCGGAACATTGTGCCATCAGGAGCCATTCGATATTCCATTTATGAAGACGACGGGGCTCGGGTGGGTAATAAATAATGGGCGATAATGACTGCGTTACCCTACACCATTGGACGAATAAGCCGGTGGATACGTCGGTCGATTACTTTATTACAGATGAACACATCATAATATTTTGGTTGATCTGCGTGGTTCAGTGATAAAACGCCTAAACCCAATTTAAGAGCCCGTATACCGAATTATAAATTTGAATTTCTGTTGGGCTTTCTATGGCCTGGGTGTATTCAATAACATTGTGTATTTTCGAGATAGCAAGTTAAGTTAATTTTAAGTCTTTATTTTTTTCTCAAGTTCATTTCTTTGATACTGCCATATTATTATCTACTCAATTATTATTTTTGCAAAACATGTTTTAAATTATGTCAAAAAATTGTAAAATGTGCCTTTAATTGTTGACAGGCTAGTTTGTTGACCACAACTCGGCTGATGTTAAGTAGCGGTGTAGTCAAAGATGGCAAACACACCTAGTTGAACGCCTGGAACGGCTGGCTTTCAAATGAGAATGCTGGAATCACAGAATGCATGCACACTCTCCAGTATATATCTCCTGGAATACAACGTTGGATCCTTAGCAGCAGATTTTCGTTTTGAGTGGTAGCTAGCCAGCTGAGTGCTAGGAAGTATCTTACCACTATGGTTTCTTCACGATGTTTTTCTTTACCGGCAGCTCAAGTTCATTGTTTGGATTTGAACTCATGCCCAACTATAATACAAAGCGTTTATAAAACATGTTTACTAACGCTTCTTTTAGCTGATAAAATAATTATCCTTTTGAATGAGCCTTTTGGCGTGCGAGCGCTGTATTTCTGGAGTAGGATGTAATATAGAAACATCAGTTATAAAAAAAATATTTCTTATTAATAAATGCATGGAGTTGTTTGAGAAAGAATGTATGTTTTTTTTGTCTGTAGTAGAATGAAACTTAAAATATATAAATTATATATATTTATTGTTATTTTCATGTTGCAGTTTGAAATTTATTTTTTGGAGTTCTTTGCAAACACCCCATTTGAACGCACTGACAAAAAAACTGAGCTATCGTCACTACCATGGTTTTGCACTAAATTTAATTTACTAAGCAATATCTCACTTTGAGCATGGTTAGAGCATATTATCTTGAATTTTAATTTTGCACTTGCCATATCCCCAAGCTTATTCTTCCAAGTTACTTGTCAAGACTGTCGAGGCAAAGGGATTTGATCGACTGACGGAGATAGGACTTGGTGAGGTGTCTAATAATTGATTAGATACCTGCAGAGGTACGTGATTAAACTGCTTATGGTCTATCATTATCGACTTAGAGTGTGGATTATATTCATTTTATACATAACTGCTCAAGGGACCAACACAGGAATGGATGAAAGGAGCAGAAACAAAGCTTCCCTTTGTTTCTGGTGTGTCCTCGCTTTCTTTAGTAGTGAGCTATGGCAAAACTGGGGTAATGTAGATGAAATCTATGGATCAGCTTTTGTGACATTTCTGCTAGAGCAAAGTATGTCAAAAACCGGTGTAAACACCATGTGAATACTCGTTAAATATGGCTGTGGCCCCATGATTCGACCGCTTGGTTCGAACATCTCTCTTCAGCGGTATAAAAAGTCATACTTACTCGAAATTCAAAATGGTCAGACACTCTATTCGTCTCAGTTTTAAGGCGTCAAACTTCTAGTTTATATTTATATATAGGTATTATAATCATAATTCGTTGCGGTAAAATAAAAATAGGGTTTACTACTGCGTGTGAACAATTCAAATGACCTGTAAAATATTTAAAAAATCCTTTTATCTTTTTTGAAATTTAATTTAATTTATTAATTTAAAAAAGTAAGCTAGCAATAAACAATATTCAAAATTGGTCTTAAAAATTAGTACAATGACTTCCTCTCTGCTCAGTAGTACTTTTCCACCTATCCCCTTAAAATCACAATACGAACATTTTATATAGGTCGTTCATTTGAACGACGGACATATTCTAGGATGTATAATATAGCTCATCATAATGAACAACTTTTACTATGGGATTACCCCTGAATAAAATCAGCTGTTTCATAGAAAAGTGACATTCAATCTCGCCGAAATGTATGCAACAGCTGATTGCTTTTCGCGATATCGGAGGCGGACCCGTATAATAGTAAAAGTTGTTTATAATGATGAGTACATACTATTATATTACATCCTAGAATATGTCTGTCATTCAAATGAACACCCTAAAGGTCTACAACAAAAGGTCTACAAACTAAAAAAAAATATCTAAGCAGTATGAACAAATAAACAATGATGAGTGATGAATGAACCCGTTCCGAATAATTTACGGCTAATTTTTCCATGACATTTCACAAAAAATACATTTCTATATTTTCACGATGCAAACAAAACAACATTAAATATTTTCCGTTAAACCCTATTATTCTCGTTCTCATAATAACGCACGAGTATATCATGAAAAACATTCAGTTTTGAGCTTTATTTTTTGCGAAATAAGGATTTTAAAATGCCCCACAGCTAGGTCCCAGGTGTTATCGGTAAGAATTGAAGTGTAATTCTGAACAAGGTTCCCGAATACGAAAATCTTTTATTCTTTAAAATTCTATTGGATTTTTTCTTTGGACGATTTTGAGGGCAATTTCACTTCGTGATAGAAACATCTGCTACAATTTTCGAGTCTTCGCCACACTAAAAGCTAGTCTATAAACACGCATTGTGTGTACTGTCGATATCATTACATTTGTACTATCAGTTGACGGGCTAAGTGATGTTCCTTGCATGGGAGAACCCTATACCCATCTGTGTGGTGGACTACGTCTACTACTACTATTCATTATAGGCTAAATCATGTGCACAGAAATGGCCAAGATATGTTTTACCACAATAATGTGGTGAACATGTCTTTTCTTGTCGTTTCTAAGACTCTGTAAAAGCTCCTAGTAAAGTCGCCAAAATTTTAGGGCATGACTTGGACAAGCCGTGATTTTATTTTATGACTGATCGTGACTTGAGTTTTTATAGTATCAGGCCAAATAGACCTGATACTATCAAAAACTTGTAATATGCTTATACATGAAACTGGCAGAATATTCTAAAACACAAAGTGCGATGCCAAAAATTAAGAAAGAAAAATAACGCAAAAGACAGCGACGTACTTATGAATAGGCTAAAACTTTATGTGAAATACGTTTCTTCGTATTAGAGCAAAAATTGAAATAAGTACGCAGTAGTGCCTAAAACGTACGTAACGTGTTTACATTCTCTTCGGTAGGTGTCACCCACCAAATTGGCCTAAGATAAGGTTAGGAGAGGCCTTCGTCCAGCAGTGGACGTCTTCCGGCTGTTGATGTTGATGTTGTTGAAGGTTTTAAATTGTTTGTAAAACTCCTTTCTGCATCATTATCAGCCAGGAGACGTCCACTGCTGGACGAAGCCTCCTCCTTAATAGGGAGGGGCTTTCTACATAACTCTTCTAAATTCTACAAACTTATTTGTACTGTTGGTCAAATAGAACTAAAAATATTCAGTATGCAGCTGTTAGTTTTCTTCAAAACCTACGATGGTGGCTCCCTCGCTCATCTGTAGAGATAGGTCAGTCGGGCTGTTATTAGCAGCAGCTGCGATCGAAATCCTCTAAAAACGAAAACGAAACACTTGCGCGTTTTAGTAGTGTAAAGCGCCATCTAGTAATTTTTTTGTGAACTAAAGGAACGAACAATATAACTTTTCAAGTTTTGGCTTGAGAAATTACGATATATCTAAAAATTATCAATTTTCACTTTTTTCCCATAACTACTGTTTTATGACCTTGCTTCTTGCTAAATTTCATAATCCTAGCTAGGTTAACGGAAACTACCCTATGAATTTTGATTTAGTTAACTTTAAAAAACGTCGCAAAAATGGCCATAATTTTTAATTGCGTTGTCTTAGAAGTTTGATTTTTTTACAGCTCCAAGGGACCGTTGACCTACATATTTTATATTAATTTCAACTTGATACCTCCACGCGTTCCTGAGAAAAAGGGTCTTGACAGAGAGACAGACAGACAGACAGACGGACAACGGAGTGATCCTATAAGGGTTCTTTTTTTCTTTTTGAGGTACGGAACCCTAAAAATAACTTTTTAAAAGAAAATAGTATTTTGGAGAAGATTTTTCGGCAGACAAGTTATTAATTTCGGTACTTTTCGAGTAATCTGAGAAAAACTTCAGCGTAACCACCATAATTTTTCTCCGCTAAATGTGACCCTACCTTATTCAGCTTTAGACTAATGATCGATCTCATTAAAAAATGTGCTTGAAACCTGGAATATCCTGGCCTTAAAGTTTGTCTGATCGTCGCTTTGTATGACCAAAGCTCGGACGAACTAGCGATGGTCGCGTAATCGCGTCCTTTTAGGTTGGCGCCATAGTATGGTCCACTTTGAGCTGCATGGGCGACGCATCCTGCTGGGATGCGTCGCCCATGCAGCCACGTGTGCATTTGGTGACGTTGCCAAGTCACGCGTCACGCATCCCTACGTAGTCTGCCTTGACTGCCTTATAGCTCAGTTGGTAGCCTGTCTGCCTTCAGAGCTGTAGGGCGTGGGTTCGATCCCCACCCGGGGCAAACATTTATGTGACGAACATAGATGTTTGTTCTGTGTCTGTGTGTAGTATGTATTTACAAAAAAAAGTATATAATGTATTCTATCAGCTATCTGGTTTCCATATTACAAAATTTGCTTAGTTTGGGGCTAGATGGCGCTGTGTGAAAAATGTCCATCGATATTTATTTTATTATTATTAATAGTTTGCCCGTGGGCCTCAGTAGATGATTCTGACTACATTCTCACACAAAGCGAAGCTAAGTACGCGTGTGTAGCTAGCCCGTGCTTAGCAATTCGGCTTTTAAACCATGAGCGCAATGCGTGCGTGAAATTTAGCGCATGACGGTCCATGAGGGTACAATTTTGTACGAACAGTCAGACTCAGCCTTATTTCAACTGCTTTCAGTGTGGCAAAGCCTTAATTTGTGATACTCTGCTGCTGAGCATACTGGTGAATGGTTTTTTCGTTTTTAATTTTCACATTACTAAAGTTTTAGATTTATTTTTTCGTTTTGTGTAAAGCTTAGCATTTTTATGGACTTGAATAAAACATCTCAGTCACATTAAAACATGGTTTATTTGCTTCTAAAGCACCTTTGGTAGAGAGCCTAATACTAAGCTTACAAATCTTAAAACTAGCACAGAATAGTATTGAGATTTATAGTTATTGTTTGCAATTTATTGCTTTTAAGTCAAACACAACAATTAATCTGTGTTGAAACTTCAGACAGATAAATAACTTAATTTGTTAAATAAGCTTAGAAGATAACAGAGTCATTATGAAAACAATTAGTTGTTTTTATTGCGTTTAGAAAATAGAGTAATTACAAGGTTTTTGTAATTAAGTGTTTTTTCGACGAGAATAAATATTTGGATTCTTTACATGTCTACTTTAATTATTAATAAGTTTTACGTTTTATCAGTAAAAACGAAAAAAACATCTGAGTATTATTACCGACAAAAAACCTTTAAAAGATGACATTTGAGGAAAATATGAGAAACATTCATTGTACCTAACTACAGTTTAACTATTACTAAGTTAATATTTTGTTAGCACTTCAACCTATACAGGGTGTTAGTTTGAACACCGTTATCCTTCTAGGATATCATTGTACTCATCATTATGAACAACTTTTACTATGGAGCCAACCCTGAAATCAAGAAAAAAAAACAGCTGTTCCATACAAAAAGGTTCATCAATCTTGGACAAAATGTAGCTGTTTTTATTTTCGTGATTTCACGATTGGTCCCATAGTACAAGTTGTTCATAATGATGAGTACAATGATATTCTAGAAGGATAACGGTGTTCAAACTAACACCCTGTATACAAAATAATCAACGTAAATTATAACTAGAAATATTAATAAAAATGGCGTTCGACCAAAGTAATATCAAACCAGAAAATCAACACTTCACAACCTTCTTAAAATCAATCCATCACAATCCAACTGATCACCAAATCTCGTGATACCAAATTACAAAATATAGTCCAAATGACAAATACGAGTATAGTAATTCTTAACATTTCTCGACAATGTTTGAAATTCTCGACATTTTCGCGGTAAATTCGTTTATGCAGGCAGCTCCCAGTTGGGCTCGTCGCTGTATTTCTCAGTTTCCTTCAGGGGTTTGAACACGGACAATTTGGACAGGAACCCTGGAACATGTTAAGAAAATTATCTTAGTTTGTAAAGGTTACAGAATTATAAACGACAGTTTATTCTTGAGTTTCTGCTAAAATTATCTTTGTGATTTGGTTGTCGTTGTAGATAGTGTTGCAAACTTTGCCTTGAACGTTTTTTTATTGTAACAATCATATTAAGACGAGCAAGACGTTCTTCTGATGGTAAGAGATAATGCCTGCGTAGTATTAGCGCAACGGTTTGCATAACTGAGTAACACATTCTATTAGATTTTAAAACCTAAAATAGGAAGAAAAATTATGACCTCCGGCAGGACTCGAACCTGCATACGAGCAGCCTCTATGGGTTTCCGTCCCAACTATTAGGGCATTACCATTAGCTCATTATTATGCGACAACTTTGGGAAAAGATATGAAGACGAGGTAGTCTCAGAATCATAAATTCGCGGATTCAATTCCCGGGCCCGTAAAACCACTAGCTTTTCGGTGAAGGAAAAATCGTGGGAAAACCTACGTACGTCCGGAGAAGAAATTAAATTGCGTACGTGATTCCACAAACTCGCAACTGGGGCAGCGTGGTGGATTAGTATGGCCTATAATCGCCCTTAGAGGGTAGGCCTATGTCCAGCTACGGACTAATAATAGCCAGATTATACTATGTGTAACGTGGTGGAATAAAAAAATAATAATCTAAAAGTTGAATCTCAATAAAAAGGCGGTCAAGGGTGAAGCTTGGTGCGAATCGCCAATTGTGGTGCGAATCTCCCCATGTGGTGCGAATCGCCCCTGACGGTTCCGACGTGTAGTCCGCGTCGCTGCGACCCTAAACCTACCTTTGAAGGTATACCTAACACCTGTTACATATATTTTACATAAAATAATAAATAAAGTTTACTCGGATAAGTTTCAATCAGCAAAGTATAGATTTTTGGTTCAAGGACCGTACCGTTGTGATTGTATGATGGGAGTTGCTTCAGGAGGGCGAAAAGAAACACTAAAAGTAGGTTCTATAATATTAATGATGTATTTGGAGAAAATTACATCCTAAAAATTATTTCAACGTTCCAACAGAATTAATTTGCAGAATGCAAAACAAATCAATTTTCTTAAATCCTAAATACTGCTATAGTTTTAGCAAGAAGTACTCTGCGAGTACTCATATCTTATATAAACAAACACTAAAAGTAAGCCTAAGGTAATAGCGGACTCCAGTTAGAGTTTCACATATTGTGTCACCGTAGCGAGTGACCTTATCATATTAATCTATCGACGTTAAACCAATTTTGCGAATTACATATAAAGAAAGGAGCAGATTGCTAGCTAGACAATCTGTCCTACAATAATAACAAAACTATATTCTAATCTAGCATCGTTCGATGCTTTTACACATAAAACTCGAACAAAAAGACTCGAAGAAAGTTCTAGAAGTTTTCACACAGTCTTCAGAATTTTGAAGTGCTAAACAGCAAGGAATTTCTGATATTGGCGAGAATGATACTACGCCGGTATTAAGAAGCTACGGTCGCAGTTATAATGTAAAAAAAGTTACCATACATTTATGGCGTGCGTGGCGAAAGCGACAAGTCGCTTTGCAATCGTGGAGAAGCCAATCGTTGAGAAGCCAATCGCCGTCTTCAGGTCGGTGAGAATTGCAGTTTTAGCCCAGAGGGTAAAACCCGCTGTGAAAAACAAATCACAGCGTCAGATAAAGTTGCTGGTCATCTTTGGAACATACGCTTCAGAAGATAAAAAGATGCCGGTGAAGTGGTAAATCTAATGATTGCTCACCTTTTTACGGGTTTTATAAAATGTGGAGATGGCGTTCAGAAAAGCGCCGTCCCATCGTCCTGCGCCAACGTCTTCCGAAAAAGAAGCTAAAATTCGTCGTCCGTTCATCTTGCTTCCACGAATTTCAAGTCGTGGCAATTTTACCCCAACCCCTGTCCTAAAATTCTACTATTTATTTGTCACGAATCAACTCACGCAGATGATAAAAAATGTCACCAAACTCACTAAATGTTTATTTACGTTGAAATTTTATAATTACGTTTGTAAAAATGAATAAACCTGTCTACACTAAATCACACTGATTATTTATGTCAACAAACACGAATTGTTTACCAGAAAATATAAACATTATTAAATACGTTTCGTTTTACTAAAATCCTGACATAAAAAATCACAGATAAAAAAAAACCTTAATGAGAACCATAGCTAAAAATCTGTCGATTTAATTACAGTGCTAATCGCTGCCGGACGTGATTTATATATGTCAGTGTCACGTGTGTCACTGTCTGTGTCGACAAGGTGACAGCAGTAATGTCAAATCAAAATGTAAGCACTTAACAGCTGTTTATATTTTTGGAAATAAGTATTTAAAGATATAAACTTTATAATTATGCTTTGTATTATAAGGAAACTAAATCGCAAGTGCTATGTGTTATTTTTATTTGAGCGTGTTGTGTAGCAACGCTACATATGTTTTATCTTAACTATATTTTTAACCGTCACCGCCACCACTTTTCGTCACCGGTAGCGAGGTCGATAGCTTATAATGGCGTTTTAATCATTATAATATAATTAGATTTTCCATTAAATTAATGAAACGACTGAACTCGAATTTATTAACCCAATCATTTTAATTAATCTTCTGAAATAACTTAACTGTTTTAAATGAAAAGTGTTAATAGAGTGCAAAGGCAATTATTTCATAATTTTAATTATACAACATCAAACACGTCATCTTATCAAATATTATTTCGTACAACTTGTCTTTGAATATAATTAATTATTTTGATAAACGTTTTGCCGTTTTGTAAAGCTTTTACCGACCAATCCCGAGGTTTTTTTTTAAATATTTTATTTTTACCTGTGATTACTCCGGCTGCTAAGGATATCACCACTGTGACAGCCAACGCTAGAAGCTGGTATAGACCTTGAGTTCCAGCAGATCTGCCCTGTTTCAGCAAAGAGTATTTACTTTAAACACAAAAATATCAACAAGTTTACACAAGCAACAAGATTATTTTGCGCATCGATGTCTTAAAGGAGGTCATAGAAGGTAGGTACTCAAAATTGTGTACAATTTTTACTATAGAGCCAACTCTGAAATTACGAAAATAACAGCTGTACCATGAATACAATGTCATTATCTGTCGACAAAATGTATTAATGAGCTGATTTCTCGTTCCGCAAGGGCAAACATCTCCAAGAAACCTGAACATCGCCGGAAAATAAATTCAAAAGCACATTTAAATGCATTAACCCTTAGGCGTAGTACTATTATTTATTCTGTGCCGTAGGCCAGCGTAGTCAATCACCCTTCGACCCTTCAATAAGGCATATTATGCCCAAATGTGGAATGTTAAAGTCTGATGCAGTACCTACGTCAATATTTGATAACTTCAAAAACTTGATACTGGCAATAGTGCACGACGTCTAACGCTTTAATCCTATCAGCAAAATGTAAAACTAAACTCTATGACTTAAAACTTACGTTCTCCATAGCGGGAAATATGTCGTGAAGCCCCTTTTCTCCGTAAACATCCTTCGTGGCCAGGGAAGCAAAAAGAATCGACAGCAAGCCGGAGTACACTCCCGGCATGCCGTGGAGGTTGTTTACTCCGCAAGTGTCAAGGATACCAATTCTGGCTAGACAAGGCTGTGGGATAAATACATTTATTAAGTTCAATATGACAAAATACAACAGTAAAAATCAATCAAATAATTGATCTGGGCATTTTTTGCTAAAAGCTAAGATATTTGACTTCTAATGTGTCAAGGTGACGAGCGCAGTGCAGTGCGACGCAGGGGTTTGTTCTCAAGTCAATAATTCTGGCACTGCTACTGTTATGGACAGGCGTATTGCTTACTACCAGCGTACTTAACTTACTATCATGTAACTTTTCGGGATCGCGATTCGGATACGAGTTGTAAAAAATAGACACTTGTCACTGTCACTGCCAAAACTCATTTGACCCTGCAGGGCACGATGAAACGCCAAAATACCGACGGATTTGCTTAACTTAATTTAGGAAATCAATGCATTCGTTCGATAACGATAGCGAGAGAAATCCCTCCGTGATACTGTGAAGCTGTGACAGTGACAAGTGACATTTATGACAAATCGCGATCCCGAACAGTTACATGATTAGGCTGCAGGTTCGCACGTCTCGTCACTCCAGTGCATTAAAAAAAACGTTTCGTTCATAATATGAATTGTTTATTTTTATTTTTTGTTAATACTGTATTTGCCAATGAGTTTGTAGAGGTCGGCGGTTTTGTAAAAAACTCAATACACTCCCAATCCCACCCTGGCCCATGATTTATATTATAATGAAAAAAACCAGCTGTATACCTTAAAAATACGCGACATTTGGCGAAATTAATGGAACAGCTGTTTTTTTTCTTGACTCTATACTATAGTAACAGGTGTATATTATAAAGATGAGTGACCTCTTTCTGATTTACTAACTTCTTCTGCGTTCTGCGATTTAACTCTAAGGGTCTGAGTTACCTCTACCTGCTTTCTGATTTACCTCTACCTCGTTCTTGATTTACCTCTACCTCGTTCTTGATTTACCTTTAACAGTTAAACACGTCAAGAAAAAATCAAGCTTTTAACCTAATCAAAATTCAAATTGATCTTCAATCAATTAAAGTCTAGACTGCCAGCAAATAATTCATCAAGATAAAACTTCTCCTAAATGGAAAACAAAAGTAAGTAAGTAAGTAAATAAACTACCAGTGTAAACAACTCTCAAGCAACCGTAGAAGTTTTAAAACACTTCATAAAACACCTATTAAGTTCACGTGAAAACATTGCAAGTTAACTTGTAAGTTAAGTTAACTAAGTGATGTTTTTATAGCTCATCACTAGGGAGCACTTAAGAGCTAAACTTCAGAGTAAACAAAGAAAAAGTTGAGAGACGCAACAACGTGTTCATTTGAAATCTGTCAAGGGACTCGGCAAAAATGTTGCTGGACTGACGTGACCTAAATAAATATTATTATGTAAGTATAACCAGGCTATTCCGAGCTAGTGAGGCCCTACACTTTGAAACTCGGACTAAAATCTCGTATTCTCTAGGGAACTTTATGCTTTTTCGAGATAAACAAGTTTCATTTCCAGTGAGAGAAATTGAGCATTTTGCAGGCAATTTTAAGACTAGCTAGAAAAACTCTACTGAATTTTTTTTAAAATCGAATATGCATTGTGTGACAAATTTAAGTAAAAATTTAAAAACTGCTTCTCTAAATAATCTTTCCAGAAACCTTAATAAATGATTTTTTATAATCTGATATCCTGTGACGTGATAGAATTTAACTTACACGGCTACTAAAAATTAGTTGTGCGATCGTAATCTGAATAATATAACGGACGAACGAGCGAATGAGAGGGTATTTCTTTCTCGCTTTTGGACGGCGGTGGGCGGTTTTATGACAGCCGAAATAAATATATTATAGTTCATAAAAATCCGTGAGATGGCGCTGACGAGACATGATTCTGAACATATTCTCATCGCGCACAATACTATTTTTTTTTGGTATTTACTTCAATTTCTGCTGGTCTCGTCAATACACAGCATAAAGAAAAATTAAATAAACAAATTTGTCCTGATTTTACCGTCAGGAACTTAAATCCCAGCACGCTGATGACTCCAGCGCCTATCCCAATAGCTATGGCACCGCCGGCTCCAATGAACATGTTGCAGACAGACCCTACTGCCACTCCTCCGGCGAGGGTGGAGTTCTGGATGTGGACCATGTCCAGCTTGCCTTCATGCGTCACCGCTGCAGAGAGGAAGAAGGTTGTCACCTGGAGAAAACACACATTTAAGTATACTAATAATAGTAAACGTTTGGACCTGGGTATGTCCTAAAATTAAAAAATTCGCTGGGTGTCTTCAAGACGCGAGTGAATCGGTTTCTTCTGGGCAAGCCTGCTCCATCGTAGACTGCATCTTTGTTTAACATCAGACGAGATGGCAGTCAAATGCAAACGTGTACTGCAATTAAAAAAAAACTGCAGCCAGTAGCTACCACTAGAGGGCGGGCAGCAGCGTCTTCTTGGTAAACATTCTGCGATTCCCAAGCCACCTGCCAAGCGTGGAGATTATGGCAACCCCTCCCAGCAGGGCAGGTGGGGTTACCATAATCCCTACGCTTGGCAGGTGGCTTGGGGATCGCAGAATGTTCACTACCGTTAACCGAGAGGACGCTGCTACCCGTTGCCCTGTGGGTCTGGATGCAATTTCAGGACCATACCCAGGTCCAAGCAAAATAAATCTAAGCAAGTAATGATAAGATAGTTTTTAATTACCGTCGCTGAAGCTAGTGAGAGATACGTATTCACAACAGCTCTCTGGTATTCGGGATCGCTCTCGGTCAGGGCAGAATTGAACGACGGCCAGTAGATCCATAAGAAAATAGATCCTATAACAAAAAATATAGAACCTTGCAACAGCTTGTATTAGGAAAACATACGTACGTAAAAGAAATATAAATTGAACAAGCAAGCAGAGCGAGTGACTTTCTGCAACGACTGGTAAAAAATCCTGGTTAAACTTATCCAGTTAAAATCTATCTCCTAGCATTGAATGGTGTGTTGTGGTATCCTCATTTTCGAGCCAGTTATTGCCTATTACATGTTTACTATTTTTTGTAGTGGTGGGCTCTATTGTAGAGTCCGCCTGGGGAAGTACTGACATTTGTCAGTTATTCAACCGCTAAGCAGTAGTGTGCAAGCACTGCTGTGTTTCGGTTTGAAGGGCATTATTACCAGAGAAATTACTTTTACTGGGTATAAAGAGATTTTCACATCTAATATCTCAGGGTGGCGAGTGCAGTGCAGCGCAGGATATTGTTTGCAAATTCAGAATTCTGGCAATGCTACTGTTGTGGGCAGGCGTGCTCACCAGACAAATGTGTCGCTATTCTCGCCATCCAAGTAAAAAAAAAAAAAAAAAAATATTCTCATCATTGATTCACCCAAAAAAAAAAAAAAACAGACCTATCATAGCAGTGACATCTGAACTATATGAGGGTCCATTCAGATTGACAGTTGGCTGTTCGGTCGCCTGTTCCGTGACTTCTTTCTTCTTCTTCAATGCCATGCTGACGCCCAGGCCAAAGTACGCGCCGTAAGTGTGGATAGCGATTGATCCTCCAACGTCTGCCGCCTAGAATAACAACGCCAGTCTTTGATGAACAACTTTTACTATATGGTAGATATCTTTTGCAAGAGTATCAAAAAGAACGAGTTAAGAAAGAAGAGAAGAGAAAAAAGAGACGGACAGGAGAAAGAGAAGGAAGGAAGAGGAAGAGGGAAGGAAGAGGAAGAGAGGAGGGAAGGAGTCAGGGGGTGATAGGTAGCTATCACCGCAGTAATAGATTCTGCCGCAAAGCCGAAGTGCGCTAACATTAATGTGTTTCGGTTTAAGGATACTGTAGCTAGCAAAATTACAGTATTAATTTGGCTATCTGTGGTTAATGATGAAGCGCGTATCTTCAAAGATACCTGTAGGTATTTACTCTGACCTTGAAAAGGCCTAGATTATATCTTTTTTGTTATGCCCTCGCGGTCGCGTCTTGCTTAAGCGAAGCAGGACGCGCGGCGGCCTCTGTTTTCACTCTTTGAGACAATGCATCGGATGTGATCGAAACAATAGTCGGAGTATCCGATTTAATTAAACGTGAGTATCCCCGTATAAATAAATAAAAAATGTGTCAAAACCACGTCAGTGGAAGCAGGCAGCTTGTTCCTTTCCTTGGCAGTTTATTCTATTCCAGATTCTACATAGTAATCTATTTCAGCTCTCAAATAAGATGAAATGCGATGCAAATCGTCAAAGAGGTCTTTGGGCGAGGTTTTTTTGCATCGTAAAATTTTAAAAATTTCATGGCTACAAAAACTGTGAAGTTGTTGCTAAAATTCATGAAACATACGTTTTTGTGTTTGTGATATCAAAAACCATCAGCGAGAGATCGTTATATCATCATTCATCATCATCAGCCCGGAGACGTCCACTGCTGAACGAAGGCCTCCCCCTTAGACCGCCACACTGTACGACAACCTGCCATTTGCATCCACCGGTTGCCCGCGACTTTTACAATGTCGTTGGTCCACCTAGTGGGCCTAGTGGGAGGCCTTCCTACGCTGCGTCTTCCGGTTAGCGGTTGCTGGTATGTCGGTGACTTTGGTTCCTTTGGCTCGTTATATAATTATAAATAACTTACAGAGTTATATATATATTATAAAATCAAAATCATGGCATCGTACCCATATATCGTAATATTATACTGTTATTCAATCATCTTATATTATGTGGTTGTATTTAGCAAGTTTGTTAATTAATTATTATAAATACAAAATCAGTTTTTTTCACGTAACTTAGAAAACAACAAATGTAATTAAAATTCAAAGAAAACATACTTAGTCAGTTCTGAAATATTTGGCTCGCCATAAAGTTAACGTTCTAAAAGGAAATTATGTAATTTATTTACAAATTAATATATTCTCGAAAGAAGCTGCTAAAGTAAGTCTCGAAATGATTCGTTGTAATTTCATTAATTTATTTTCCTACTAAAGGTATTTTGCTCATTGATTAGTTTATTATTTTAATACTAACTGCGCCATTTGATTTTGCCTGCTATTTACACAAACACTGTCCAAAAAAACAAGTGTCATGGTTTCAGGGTTCATTTATTTATCTATGTACTTATGTGAGTTTCTTTATGCCATCATAACTTCTAAATGTCTGAACAGATTTGAATGTATCGGATATCATAAGAATCTTTAAATCATCCCAAGTGACGAACGCTTTAAACTTTTGAAAAATATTTACATCGTTTTTTGATGAAGCAGTCGTTGTTTTTTTAAAATTATGTCTTGTTCATGTGTATTCAGAGTGTTATTTTTTACGTGAGAAAAAAAACTTTAGTACCATTTATTTATACCAGCAAATTCAAGGTAACTAAAATTATTAACCGTCATACTAAATTTAAATCGGCGGATACGATGGGGAGGAAAACAGATATAAGACTATTAGGAAATACGAATAACACTCGGATTAACTAGTTCTCCTTCTATTTATAACACAGTGACTCGCTTACTCACAATTTTTTTTTACATATTAGTAATACGATGAAAGACAAAAGTTTTCAGTTCTCTGATGTTGTAATTAACGAAGATATTGTTAAAAAAATAATTGCCTAAAATAAAGTAATGTACGCACCAAGGGCAAAGCAGAGCAGCTGACACGTCTTCGTTCTTTTGTAATTATTAATAGTATTTCTGCATACAGTAGCCTTCGATAATAATCTTTTTTGCAACAATTGTGTTCAGTCTGTGCATCATGTATATATGCATCTCGAGGCAATAACTATATATGAAGATATAAACGGTTTTTTTTTCTTAATTACTGATGGAGGATACTGACTCACTGACTTTGAACTATGAATGACCTAATATCTTGACAAACCTCTTGATCGGAACACAAATCGTCGCGTCGGTAGCATGCTGCCGCAGAGTAAGACACATGTTCAAACTGATGGCGTTTGAAAATAAACCTTATGGAAAATTCGTCATCAGCAGCGTTCCTAACTGTGCCGATAGACCAGCGACTTATTAATGCAGACATAGCATAATGGTCATATTGAACGCGTTTCTTTGGCCTTGTTCTGCCTGCTTGCCTGATGAATTGTCTTGCTAATAGTGTGCCTTGCCTTTAGTTGCCTTTATCAAACTTTCAGGTAATAAGAAAAGACCAGGCCATTTGACTGGATAGTTTTGTCCCGTCGCGTAGAATAAAATAAAACAAATTATAGGGACCTCGAGCTATATGAATAGTTACCCCAAACCTTGTATTTTTTTGTATTATTGAATTAGACGGAATTTTGTAGTAAGTTCTGTAAGCAGCTTAGAAGTCAGGAATAAAAACGTCTCGAAAAGATTATTGTAAACTAAAAACAAACAAAAATATATAACGTGCGCCGAAAAAAAAGTGTTTTTTTTTGTCTGAGTTGTTTTCCAAAAACCCTGAATCTACTTAGAACTTTGTCTGCAAAATAATCTCAGAATTGTTATAAAAAATATCTGTTAAATAGAAATAAAAAAGACCAGTTACCTTAAATACATCGCCTACAAGCCAAATGTTGACACATCCAATGACCGTTTCTATGATGGCGATGAACAACAGTTGCATACCACTAGTGACGCCGAGTAGAGCTCCAAACGTGATCAGCACAGTCGCTGACATTACATCTGCTTCTGCAAGAATAATGGAAAATAAGACACTATTGGCTTCTGCAAGAATAATTTAAATAACATCACTATCAGTTTTTGCAAGAATAGTGGAAAATAAGAATACTAAGATTCTCCAGGAAAAAATAGAAAATTTGATACTATTAGCATCTGCAAGAAGGATGAAAAATATGATACTGTCAACTTCTGCAAGAATAATGAAAAATATGACATCGCTAAGTCAGCTTCTGCAAGAATAATAACATTTATACTAAGTATGACGATATCGTTAATATCTGGTCTCTTTTATTTGTTGCATAGGTTCAATTAACCAGACAATAGCTGGTTTCTCCATAAAATTATCGACCAAAAACAAGTTCAAGCCAATGTTTATTCCATTTAATTGCCACATAAAAATTCCTATAACGTTAATTTACATTTATTCAGATCACAAAAACGTTAACAATCAATTAATTCAATTGACTCTTAAAAGAATTAACGATTTTTTCTTTACCCTATTAAAACAATTTCGGAGCATTCTTTTACGTAATTAAAAGGCCTTTGTCTATTAAGGGGAGGAAATTGAATATTTAAAATGCTGCCTTACAAACTAGGGGCACCCCAAATATTTCGTTTTATCATTATAGTCTAAGAGAATACAGCTCTCAAAATTCACACCTAGTAAAGTGAGTATAATATTAACCATAACCAAAAAAAATAAGTGTACGATAACTTGCCATGTAGGTATATGGCACTTTTATGTGGTAGGACTCTACTGCGAGTCTGCCTGGGGAAGTACCACACCTTTGTCAGTTATTCAACCACCAAGCAGTAGTGTGCAAGCATTACTGTATTCAAGTTTGAAGGGCAATGTTACCAGAGAAATTACTGGGTATGAAGAGATTTAACATCTAATATCTCAGGGTGACGAGCGCAGTGCAGTGCAGCGCAGGATTGTGTTCGCAAGTTCACAATTCTAGCACTGCTACTGTTCGTGGCAGGCGGACGCTTACCACCAGGCGAAAGTCTTGCTCGTCTCGTCACTTGACAGTATTAAAAAAAACGTTAAAATAACAATAGCAATTTTGGTCAAAATTGACTTCGGCAAAGGAACGCCTGTATCAATCACACAACGTTAAAATAGTATTTTTGCCCTTAATGCTAATAAAATTTAACACCTACTTAGATTTAAAAAAAATCCCCGCTGTGATCTTGGCCTCATTATCCACACTTTGTATTTTCAGTTTCAGTTCAGATTTACGTTATTCTTCTCATGAAAGCTATTAAAGCTGTAAGAAGACTTTGAACTTTTAATAAAATAAAATAAACATTCTTTGTTAGGCAACTCTTTGTTTCTTTTTATATAATGTATGAAAACAATGTTGATGTCGAATAAAACCCTTGGGTCAGATAAATCAGGCAAAAATAATTAGTATCTGATTTAAAAAAAATGCTTTCTTTTATAATGATTTTGAAATGGAACTAAAAAAGAAACGCCGTCTCCCTTACCAGTTATGATAGAATCCTTGACCTTTTATATAAACCTCCTCTCACCTTTTCGTAATTATGTTTGGAGGTTAGTAGCCTTTAAAATGTACTAATTATTTGAGAATCATGGTGGTTTCTGAAAGGGCCTCATTAGAATCGCATTTCCTACGTGAAGCAGCTACTTTGCTTCTTGTAACCGAATAGCTTCGCGTTACGTAATTTAGCATTACCTTAATTTTAATATGAGCCAAACTTATTTGAGGAAACGTTATGAACATTATTATGGAATCCTTGCAGAGTTCGTCTTTGGCTAATACTGAAATTTATATCTCGGTCGAGTTTATGCTCAACTTACTCTCTTCTTCCCCGTATCAATAGATGTGGAATAGCCTCGGAATAGTAAATCCGTCATAGTATTTATCCCCAAGATTCAAAGAAAGGAAAACATAAAAGAACGATCAACTTTACCAAGACAACTCCGCTTTCATTAGCAAAAGGGATTGAAATTTGTTTTTTTCCAAAAGTTTTGACGTCCGTGCCGTGGACACAAAACTTTTGTTGAATTATCAGTGATGGCCCCTTGTTATATGTCCTAAAACTGCATCTAGAACCACAGGAGCAGCGTGGTTTCTCTCAGTTAAAGGTAGTGAGCATTCTGCGGCCAAGCGTGGGGGGTGGGGGGGGGGCACTGACGAGAGAAGTAGTAGGGCGGTCGCTTTTCTGTGCGTGGGGGTAATGGCAGCCCCTCCCTATTAATTAGGGGGCCTTCAACCAGCAGTGGACGTGTTCTGGCTGTTTTTTTTATACAATCAAGTGATGAGACGAGCAAGGCGTTCGCCTGGTGGTAAGCGTCACACCTGCCACTAACAGTAGCAGTGCTAGAATTGTGAACTAGCGAACACAATCCTGTGCCGCACTGCGCTCGACACCCTGAGATATTAGATTTTATTTTATTTTTATTTTATTTTCACAGGAAAACTTACAGCTATGTACACAGTTAGATAGAGTTATTAAGAATAGAAGGCCAATTAAAAGTTTTCACAGATAAGAAGAAGAATAGAAAAAAAATTTAAAAAGACGGACTCGCACATATTAATACAATAAAAACACTAAATAGAGAATAAGAAGTTAAGTTTAGTTTAGTTTACTAAATACATATTGGAAAAAAATAAATAAATAGAGAATAGAGGACAGATTGGAACATGTTTACAAGAAATAGTATGAGTTCAGAAGCTGCTTCAATTTGAATGCAGAAGTATTAAATAGATCTACATCAAGTTCTTTAGCAAGAGTGTTATAACACCTGCAAGCCCTTATAATATAACTGTTTTGCCTATAATTACATCGCACAAAAGGAACATAAAGAAGATGTTAAATCTCTTCATACCCAGTAATTTCTCTGGTAACATTGCCCTTCAAACCGGAACACAGTAATGCTTGCACACTACTGCTTGGCAGTTGAATAACTGGCAAAGGTGTGGTACTTCTCCAGGCGGACTCTGCAGTAGTCTTGCTCGTCTCGTCACTTAATAGATTAAAAAAAAAAAAGAGAATACACCTTTAAATTACCATTTAGCTTTAAATTTTATTTATGTTAAAAAGTACAAGATACCTTGGCCCAATACATTGGTCTAAATATGTATGAAAAAGTTTTGCCATTATGCTACATGTTTACGGGAAATATCCTTATCATTTTATGGCTATGTTCACTTACCTAACATGAGTTTTTTCGTTATAAGTATTTTTCCGTCCACCATGTGGAAGAAATTCTGGCATAGCAAAGCCCATTGGATTACCAGCGCTGCTAGAAGGAAGTTGAATCCAAGCGCGCTGTAGCAATACTTCTTTAAGAATGTCATCAGAAAACCGAAGCCGATGAAAATCATCACGTGGGTGTCTTCAAAACCTGGAACAGAAGTTTGTATATAATATAACTAGAGGTCGCCCGCGACTTCGTCCGCGTACGGAGGAAATTCGTCCCGCTCCCAAGATTCACCACTTTGAATCATCTCGAGCAATCCCCCCCCCCCAACTCCTCCCCTTGAATGAACTAACCAAATATAAATTTTCATCACTATAACTTTAAAAACAAAGAACTTTCCATACAACATTCCGCCCCCACTTTCCCGCCCTTAAATCGTCCCTGTCAAAAAATATTGAAAACAGCATTTTTTTATTTTAAATAACTATCCAAATCCAAATTTTCGTGACTAAAAGTACAAAACTTTACTTGTACTGAAACTTTTGTACAAAACTGTACAAAAAGTACTTTGATCCCCTATTTTACCCCCTTAGGGATAAAATTTCCAAAAATCCTTTCTTAGTGGGTACCTACATTTTCCAGAGAATACACTTTCCAAATTTGATGTCTCCAGGACCAGCGGTTTAGGCTGTGCGTTGATATATCAGTCAGTGAGTCAGTTAGGACTTTGAATTTTATATAAATAGATGAAGTGATGCAAGATAAGTATTTCCTTTTTTGCTGCTGAGGGAAAATCTCGATTGCAGCAGTGTGCAACCGAGTTAAGTATGTAGGATTTTAAACATTAAACACAAAGGGGTTTGAAAGCTTTTGGCATAGTCCCGATTTATCTCGTAAGAGTATATACATTATTCTGTGGTCCCGATCCGCCATTGTGTTTTTGGTTTGAAAATGGCGTCGCACAACAAAACATTTATTTTTTAATTGCAACATAATTATAGACGAGTAATTAATGTCAGATAACGCAATTTAAGTGTTACGTTTAACTATGAGAGTTAATCGTACGTAAAACAATATTTTACCTAATTATGTCCATAGTAAAAAATACAAAGCACATACAAATACATTCATTACACATTATTTGTTCCGGTTTGAAGGGCAATGTTACCAGATAAATTACTGGATATGAAGAGTTTAACATCTAATATCTCAGAGTGACGAGTGCAGTGCACTGAGGCGCAGGATTGTGTTCGCCATTTCACAATTCTGGCACTGCTATTGTTAGTGGCAGGCGTGACGCTTACCACCAGGCGAACGTCTTGCTCGCCTCGTCACTTGAACGTATAAAAAAAGGGGGCTAACTCGAAGATCGCAAACAAATCCATACGTTTTGTCGAAGGTATATAGGGGACAAATGGTTTTCTATGGAACAGCCGATTCCTTTTCCCTATTTCAGGATTGTTCTCTTGGTAAAGTGGCGCACAATAATCAGGGCAATGACTCATAGAAGAGAATCTAAGAAGAACTATCATTCCGCGTAAACTTGTATAAGACGAATGATATTTTCACTTCGGCAATATACGGAATAGCTGGAACGAAAATAATGCGAAAAAAGTTATTCAGTTATTTGCAAATTTTGTTTCATCATTAGCCCGGAGACGTCCACTGCTGAACGAAGGCCTCCCCCTTAGACCGCCACACTGTACGACAACCTGCCATTTGCATCCACCGGTTGCCCGCGATTTTTACAATGTCGTCGGTCCACCTAGTGGGAGGCCTTCCTACGCTGCGTCTTCTACCTTTAAATTTTGTTTAGGTATCTGCAAACTGAAATAGATTATAAATAGATGACCTAGGCCAAATTTATCTCACTCTGTAATCCCGTTAGTTCAATAGGTACCTTAATTAATTCCTAGGACGTATCGATAGGCATTCCATTCAACGTTTCTGTTCCAACTAAATCAGCCATTCAGTACAACGGCCGTAAGTGCTTCAGTTGTCCCAACTTGCCCCGCTTTACCCATTGTTCCCTACTCGCGCGCTACATTAGACCCAACCATTATGAACTCGCACAAATAAACAGCAACAATAAAAACCAATTCAATTCTTTCTTTTTCATTTTATCTGTATTTTTTTTCCTTTCATTCAGTAATTGTTGGAACGTCCGATGAAAAATTGCAAATGAAATTACGGTGCTCATTGTTTTTCTGGATTCAAAATTGCCCTCAGGGGTGAAATGGAATAAAAAAGGTCTTCATAGAGATTGTCGCGCGTGTTGTCGTGAGAATTATTATTTTTATGGCCCGAATCCATTTTAGTGGAACGTCGGAGCTGTACAATAAATAAAATGTTAAGTGTCCAATGGAGGTTGTAACGACTGAGTTAGTATTAAAAGTTTCACAAGACGAGCTATACTGAGCATATAACTTTGATTCATTCAAGTTTGCAAAGCGTTTAACACATTAGGTTATCTTTTTTAAGAAATAATGTAAAGGTTGCTTTTTTAGGACCAAGGTGAAACGCAAGACGACCTTTGACTTTTTTGGGGCAATAAATAAGAGTAATGCGTTTTTTAAATGCAATCAAGTGACGAGACTAGCAAGACGTTTGCCTGGTGGTAATCCTGCGCCGCACCGCACTGCGCTCGTCACTCTGACATATTAGATGTTAAATCTCTTCATACCCAGTAATTTCTCTGGTAGCATTCCCCTTCAAACCGGAACACAGTAATGCTTGCACACTACTGCTTGGCGTTTGAATAACTGGCAAAGGTGTGATGTGATGTGTATTTTCAACTTAATTTAAATTCATGACATGTAGTATGTTTTGTACATAGCTCGCAAGGTTTGCAAGTTGAAGTGGCGCAGGGCAGGCCACATCGCTCGAAGAACTGACAACTGATGGGGAAGAAAGGTTCTTGAGTGGCGACCGCGAACCGAAAGACGCAGCGTAGGCGCGGCCTCCCAGGTGGATCGACGACATTGTAAAAGTCGCGGGCAACCGGTGGATGCAAATGGCAGGTTGTCGTACAGTGTGGTGGTCTAAGGGGGAGGCCTTCGTTCAGCAGTGGACGTCTCCGGGCTGATGATGATGATGATGATGAATATTTTTTTTGTCTGTGTGAAGTGAGTAATAAAGATAAAAAATATATATAAAAAGATGAAAAGAACTTTACTAACTGATATATTACCACTTTGATGTTTATTTCATCTTTTGATATTTAGTTTTTATAGCATAGAAGAGCTTCAAAGAATAGATTTGCAAAAATCTAAGCCCAGAGCCCGCCTGAAGCGAGGCCTAAGCTAAAAGTGATAAGGGCTGCTCAGCGTATGTTAGTTTTATAAAATGAGTATTATGTTATGGAGGTCTTTTTCATTATTGCCTTTTCTGTAGCATTAATTCTAAATAATAAGATATTTTTATTTACATACTACAATAGCATAATATTAGTTTGAAATCGGACTTCATAATCCTGACTTCATAATCCTATAACTATAATAATGTTTTAGACCTAAAACAACGTGTAATAAAAAGGTTTAATAATACTGAAGGGTATGTATGTACTCATCAGTATGAACTACTTTTACAATGAGACCATCCCTGAAATCTCGAAAACAATATCAGCTGTTTCATACATATCATCATCATCATCATCAGCCCGGAGACGTCCACTGCTGAACGAAAGCCTCCCCCTAGACCGCCACACTGTACGACAACCTGCCATTTGCATCCACCGGTTGCCCGCGACTTTAACAATGTCGTCGGTCCACCTAGTGTGAGGCCTTCCTACGCTGCGTCTTCCGGTTCGCGGTCGCCACTCAAGAACCTTTCTTCCCCATCGGTTGTCAGTTCTTGGAGCGATGTGGCCTGTCCATTGCCACTTCAACATACATATCGTCCATGGTCAATTAACCTTTTGTATGAAACAGCTGACATTTTTTTCACGATTTCAGGGTTAATAAGTACATACATACCGAAGGGTATGTATGTATTGTTGAACCTTTTTGTTACATATTATTGAATCATTTTTATTTTATTTGTGTAATACTTTTATTTATATCTCGTTAGATCAGTAATCCTTTTACAAGTCTCATCTGCATTTTGTGTAAATTTTATCATCTGCATAGACTCCATCAATAAATTAAATCTGTATTGAGGATACTGTAATCAATCAATGTCCGAAATTGGTCGAACCACTTGGATTAATTGCAAATTAATTGGAAGGGCTCAAGGTAGAGACTAGTGTGGCCAGCCGGCACTTTACAGTAAAAAAAGAGATATAATGTAAAGCATCCATGTTTTGGAATGATAGTAAGAAAGCGCAAATAAAGACGATTTCATTTAGCATCAGGTCAAGACGTAAACTATATGATCAAAAATAAGATTTTATTTCTTTGAATCTATAACTGTGTAAGAAAAAACATCTATTATAGGTACTTAACACTGGCAGAATGCACAAAGTGCGATGCACAAAAAAAAATAACCATTCGACCAAAATCTAAGGAGAAAGCATTGAAATTTTATATCTCTGCATTTGTTTTGTGATGTTAAAGAGCCTTGGAGGATCTAGTTCTGATAAACAACTCAAAGAAAACGTTAAATTAAATTGAAAAATCTATATACTAACTGCCATTTGATTTAGTTTCCTAACAAAACGATAAATTAAATTGAAAAATCTATATACTAACTGCCATTTAATTTAGTTTCCAAATAAAACGTTAAATTAAATTGAAAAATCTATATACTAACTGCCATTTGATTTAGTTTCATTTACTTACTAGATTAGTACAAGGCACTGTAACCATACATACGTATGTATACATTCGCATTCTGATGTTAAGAAAACTGATTTAAGAAAACAATCAGCTCTGTAAAGTTGATGGACATATCTTACAATGCAGTTCTACATAAAAATTTCAAGACTATACAATTTTTCATCAGCCAGATACTTTTGATTGTAGTAAGAATACAATCCGACCAAATATAATGTAATTCACATCTCTAGATAAATAGAAACAATTCTTTATTAAGAGCGATTAAGAACGTCAAGGTAGGCAAGATTTCATCCTGGACGGTGGGATTACTGGCAAATTGATGGCCTTTAACTTTACTATCCATCGGTTTACACTTAACAATAAGTACCTATAAATCCCAACACAAACTTAAGCTTATCCTGTCCAAAGTCGATCCGAAACAAAATCTTATGTTTATAATCTTGAACATTTTATCTTGAATATAATATGTGACATATTGGCCTAGTTCATACAAGGAAGTGTGGGAAATTTGTACCACTAGGCCACCTAAGTATGGGAAATGTCCTAAGTCTTTATTAATACAACATTGGGTGTTTGTATGAATAAAAATAAGTACCATTTTTTATTATTATTTTCCGTCACGTCAATTATCACGGGAACAAGTAACAATGAAACTGTATCATCATCACCCCGGAGATGTTCCCTGCTGAACAAAGTGTTCCCCCTTAGGCGCAGGACACACTGAACAGGCGTCAGGTACGAGCATGGCACGGGCGGCTTAACGACCCATTCTGATTTCATACTAAACCCATTGAAATAAGGCGCAATTCAGGACTCACCGAGTTATATTCATCGGGCGAGCATTGGGCGCGCTCGAACGGTCTCGACGTGTCCTAAATTGCGCTTTATTTCAATATGTTAAGTATGACATTAGGATGGGGCGGCAAGCCGCCCGTGCCATGCCCTCGCTCGTCACCAGATCAGTGTGTCCTGCACCATAGACCGTCACACTGTACGACAACCTGCGCCATTTTCGCATCAAACGGTGAAAATGGACAATCAATACGGACGAATCTGAAAATTCAGTTTCAGTTCTTAAACTGACTTAAAATTGTCGTTACTATTATTAAAATAAGTAAAAAGCACCGTAATATTTCTACAGATATTATTAATACAATTATTCATGATTTAAGATGTATAATTTAGTTTCTCTCTCTGCTTCAGATTACCGTAATGGTCTCATACGCCATTAATTTATGGTTATTCCACTCATAAAAACATCAATCTAATTTATTTCCGTCAAATTGGATCCATTCAATGTAACCTGAACCCTTAAACCTAGGTTCGTCGAATAGCCTTAATAAAATCTAATAACTCTCGCTCGGTACCCACAATAAAACCGAAGAGCGGTTGAAATCTTTTAAATCACGGCTCGATTGTCAAGAGCTTCCTATTAGCTCCAACATTTCACGATGATCGGGAAATTCACGATCATCGAGAAATTCGAATTGCTGAAACGTAAATTACATTTATACGATCTGCCATTGTTGGCGGTGGCTAATGCTGGCTTAGGTGGAACAATCATCCCTTATTACTGGGATATATCTCTCGATGGAGGCTGTTTATCACAATTTTTATGAGTACAAGTTTACAAGTACTCAATGCAAAAATTGTGTGTAACAAACTAATTTGTATCAAAGTTTAACTGTAATCACATGATTTGGATTCAGAACATTTCATCCTAATGAATAAATTCATCATCATTTTCAGCCCCTTATTGCCCAATACTGAGCATAGAGTCTCTTCTTGCACCTATTAGTGTAAGGATTTATTATTGTACTATTATTAAAGAAATGCTATCTGTTTTTTTTTTTATAAATTATACTTTACTTAAGTATGGGCATTTAACAATTTTTTTTTTATATTTTCTCTAAGATTGATAATTATTTAACTTTCAGGCCGGAAATTAAGATTAAAAATAAATTATGTGGCATCAGAACGGAACACACCTTATTTTCACGTATTTATTTTAAATCATAATTGTATTACCTGTTTATTATTATAGCATTGTAATTTTTTCACTATATTTTTGTATTATTGTTATTTTTCTGGTTTTTTTTTCGCCGAGCTTAGTGCCTCTGGTCTCTCTAAAATGTATGCGCCTAATCGGCACAGCATGCTGTAGCCAGAACCGCAAACGCCGCCGCCTGCAGAAGCGGCTTCTAAGCAGCTGAAGCGCGCGACGGCCACTTCTATCATGTGACAATAGACAATATTTATGTCTTTTGTGTTTATTTATGTTTTATATGTATATATTTTTATATTTGTGGTTTTTTTTTTAATATTATTTATTTATTTATTTATTTATGTGCGTTGAGTTCATATAAAACGTATGAAAACTGGAGCAAGGATAGATCTTTATACAACCGCTTGCAGTTAAAAAGTGATGATATTAACGCATTCTAACATAACATGACCTGGGTATGTCCTAAAACTGCATCCAGAACCACCGGAGGACGGGTAGCAGCGTCCTCTCCATTATCGGTGGTAAGCATTCTGCGATCCCCAAGCAGCCTGCCAAGCGTGGGGATTATGTCATCTCCTCCCTATAAGAGGGATGCCTTCGTCCAGCAGTGGACGTCTTCCGGCTGATGTGTGTGTGCAACAGAACCATGAAATCAATCACAGTTCTGTATTGAACGATACTTGAAATTATAATTATCTAACTGATAGAGTCTCATGAACATAATAATGACATTAACACGCATCAGCTTTAGAAAGAAAAGGTGAGAAATGTGTATAAAACTAGATTTTTTCGGTGAATTAATCTTTCGAGAAAATTCCGTTTAATTGTGTTTTTCTAGACCATAGAGTAAAAAATAAATTATTTGGATGTTACAACCGTAACAGCTTGATAGTGGCGCCCCCTCTCTCCAGCGTTTGAGATAATTTGCTAATCAAGATATTTACAATCTTTGGGACTCAGCATTTTTTTGCTAGGTGTTTTGTGGAGCAAATTTTTTATTTTTAACCATATCATATTATAATTTTGGCGCTCCCTAAAAGTGACCCCGTGACATCGGGGCAATACTATCATAAAACAACTTGTGAACTTGTAAGTACAAGCCGGTAACCACTTACCCGAGAGGAAAGTAATTCCATCAGCCAGACAGTATAACGAACGATATAATAAATGATTGATGCCGATACCATGGGATCGCAGAATCATGTTACGGCATAATCTCATTCATTTCGGTTTGTTTCCAATACGCTTTGTAGATCATCGCATTTGACAGCCGCTCTATTGTGTTATGACCATTAGGATTAGTTATCTGACTCATAATTTTACTAATACCACAAGTAAACATTAAAGGTACTGGTGTAATGTTACGTAGAAAATGGGCAATCTTCTGACCGGCAAAAGAAAAAAGCTCACTGTAGATGGCTCTGACTTTGCGCAGACCCGATGTGGCAGTCAATGTCAAGTTTTTTATTTTATTTCATAGGCCACCTATCAAAAATTGTATGCTGTTTTTGACTGGCACGATTAGTCTGCGCTATCTGTCAAGTTAACGGCAACTATTTTTTTTAAAAACGTGTCGGAAAATCGCTAATTGAAGACTCATAGGTGTCACAATTTAGCTGTTATTATTCATAATTTTCATCATCATCATCATCAGCCCGGAGATGTCCACTGCTGAACGAAGGCCTCCCCCTTAGACCGCCACTCTGTACGACAACCTGCCATTTGCATCCACCGGCTGCCCGCGACTTTTACAATGTCGTCGGTCCACCTAGTGGGAGGCCTTCCTACGCTGCGTCTTCCGGTTCGCGGTCGCCACTCAAGAACCTTTCTTCCCCATCGGTTGTCAGTTCTTCGAGAGATGTGGCCTGCCCATTGCCACTTCAACTTGCAAACCTTGCGAGCTATGTCGGTAACTTTGCTTCTTTGGCGAACATCCTCGCCTAAGAAGCTAGCTGTTATTTGCACAAGTATAAATCAAGACAGAGTGGCTCATCATTGATTTCCTGTAGATAACTGGATGGCAAGGTGCATGACACATCTACATTACTCGAAATAAGCCTTTTAAGCAACACCTCACCATCGTCAACTACACAGAAAAGCGAAGGCCCTACTCTTAGGTCTCTTCAGTGGTCACCTAGTACTCGTAGTAAGTATGCTAAAACTGCACTACACTGTCCTGTAGTCCGATCGCATTATGACAAATGCCGTCAAACAAATGAAACGTGGCAAACGTCAGGGCTTAGGGGACAAAAAATAAGTCTTTTCTCTCACTTTGTTATCAAAGTTCGTAATCTTGTGATCTCGCTTGTTTTCACGAATACGAAGTGATGGCTCTGTCTAGACGTCATTGCGCCATACAAATAAATCAAGTTATATGATTGCGTCTAGTTCGCGTATGACAAATTAAATCCCTTGAAGGCGTGAGGCTAGAAATCTCTAGCTCGTAAAAGTGTATTTTTTACGCAATATAATCTGTACTTTTCATATTTTATATTATGTGTGAATTATAATTATAGATAATAACATTTTGAGAAAAACCAAACAAAATGTTTAAGAAGGCCTATTTGCGCCGAATTAATTTATCGATAAACGTTTAGAAACTTTTACATCAAATATAATAATTATTCATTTACTTTTTGACAACCAGTGCCCCGTGGTTACACCCGTGACACAATTCAATTTACATGACATGACACGATCTTCAACTCGCATCCACCGGCCTTGCACTTGCACTTGCCAGCTTTCCGTAAGTCGTCACTCTAATGGGCGCAGGGCGCTCTACTCCACGTTAGGTGGTCTACACTCAAGAACTCACTTACTTCTACGGTTATCAGTCCTTCAAATACAAATACAAATACAAATAATTTATTGATAACACCAAAGTTACACGTCAAATTTCATTAAGTAAGTCAAAAATAATAATTACTTAGGTAATAAAATGAAATAATAATTATAAAAATACGTCAATAATCTCTTATTTTAAAATAAGCTTCAATGTCATAAAACAAATTCTCTTGTAACCACGCTCTGAGCTTAGATTTGAAGCACCCGGTGGAAGGAGCATCCCGAATGGAAGCTGGTATACGGTTGTAGATCGCGGGCCCCAGAATATACACTGACCTCTCCGACTTGACGAGACGGTGCGACGGGGTGATCAGTTGGTCTTTCTTTTTATTACTTCGTAAATCTAAAGTGCTGTGAACGCCCCTACGTTGGAACGTTTCTAGGTTTACATGGGTGAACAGGGCTATCTGGTAAATAAACTCCCAAAACCTCAACAGATATTTCTATCCCATTGCCATTTCAGCTGTCTGTATTTTTTGTGGTTTGTCTTATAATCTGATTTCAGATTTTCAATGAAAAATATTTAGCTAAAAGTAAATCAAGACATATACGTACGTTGAGAAGTAAGAAATGTTGTTATAATCTAAAAATAGTCCCTAAAAATATAACTATCTTTTATAACTAGCTATGAAAGAAGATTTTTATTCAATGATAACTGATTTTTAATAACTAGTTATTAAAGGAATATTTGTTCCATTTTTATTTTAGTAGCGCTCGTGGCGTAGCGTGTCTAGGTAATTCTAAACGATCACCGATGTTAAGCAACGGACGGTCCGGTCAGTCTTTGGATCGGTGACGTGAGTGGCATTTATTTCTGAGCGCTACCGTGGGTCGGATGACACGTTAAATTGTTGGTTGTTTGTTCTAGTTTCTAAAACAACAACCCTCAGCCATGTCAAAGGCCTTCGGGCGGCACATTAACTCTGACACTAGGGCTGGCCGCTCAGCCTATACGAACGTACATACTTATTTTTTTTTTCATAATCAGCAACAAAAACGGCTAGAATATTCTTATTTTGGTAACCAAAGACTAAAAAGGCTTTATTTTACGTTTTGGTAACTACCTACGAATGTGGATGCCGTAAAACCTATAGGTTATTTACTCATTTTTTGTCGCCTGTTATAGTTATAACTGGCAACAAAAAATGAGTCAATTGTGTCATCGCATCGTCATCCTCACAAATAAACTAGCAGCAGACTAGGAGAGCTTATCATCAATTCCATCCAGTTCCCTTATTAATCATTAATCACTCTGGCACTACAATGGAAGCTTAGACGTCCGAGACGCTTCAAACTAATAACTACCCTATCAAATTACTCCTTGAATCGCAACGTTAAATTGAAGTGCATCTGAAGAGGTAACTATACAGTCGACCAAGTCAAATATTCACTGCAATCTACATACGAAATCAACCTCTATTTCAGTGACTGTAAGGTAGATTTAACTGATGGTGTGTTGTCCTCGTTTCAAGCGGGATTAATGTGGAATTTCAAGTAAATTAATTGCAAGCCTCTTCTTATTCCGAGAGAGCATTATTTTAATTGACACCGCTTGTGATGACGTTCAAAATGTACGACGGCTATTTGATATGGGCTTTTTTCGGCTACGAGTCGTTAGCGTTTATTTAAATGACCCAAAATGTAATGGCTCATTTCTATGAAAATTTCGCAACAGTTTTGTTAAAGCGTCCCTTAAGTTTTGTTTGAGGCATTATATTTTAAATAGGCAGAGTAATCACATGTTTTATAAACAGAATAAGTTGGCGTTTGACCACACTGCCTGATGTTAAAAAATCGTGCGGTCTAGGATGGAGTAAGCTTATATAACAATACAAAACTTTAAAAAGCTTAAATTCCAGCGCTCGATATAGGCATTCCATGAACCAGCGTGGTTCCATGAAGTAAATTACTGGGTGTGAAGAGAGTATCATCTAATATCTCAGGGTAACGAGCGCAGTGCAGTGCGGCGCAGGATTGTGTTTGCAATTTCACAATTTTGGCACTGCTACTGTTAGTGGCAGGCGTGACGCTTACCACTAGGCAAATGTCTTGCTCACCTCGTCACTTGATTGTACAAAAACAAACACAAAACAAAACAAAAGGATCCGTTTTTCGTGCGCGCGCCCAAATTGCACGCGCGCACATATCATCTATACTCTGTTCGCTGAGAATGTCTAATATAGGCGCTCTCTCTTGCACAGTTGTATGTAAGTGAAAAGGACAGTACTGGCCATGATTGTGATAACTATGCTCGTTATCTGCGACCAATCACGAGCAGTTGATTGATTGATTTCCCTATTAGAGTGGTCGCACATTGATTCAGCACGGCACCCGACAGGCGCCGGACTGACCGAAACTCACTGCGCAGAATTAACTGGTGCGAGCGAGACGGGCGCCTCGAGAAATTTCTGACGGTGTGCGGAACCTAGTACAAAATGTATGTACGGAGCGCCTTCGGGCGAAACCGGACGGTTTTTCTATCGAATTTTCTCGTCGTATGCGGCCGGTGTTAGACATTCTCAGTGAACAGAGTATAGCTCGTTTACCTTACATTGCCCTAAATATTGTGCAATAGAAGCACAAGTAACAAAGCTCCAGCGAAGTTGGAACAACTTGCTAACTTTGCTGAAGCTAATCAACGCGTGAACCACACTTGTAAGCCTCAGGGACTGCGCTCAGATCCGCTTTCTCTCCGTCAATGTATATTTACACAAGTAATACGTCATTGCAATATTAATGTGAATGTTCTAGATTCAAACAAAAATTATGGTTTGTTAATCTCTCGGAATACTCCGGGTAATGCTATTAACTAGGCATACGAGACGTCATAATCTACCAATCACAGTGATTTTTAAATAGTTTAAAATGAAGTCGCATTTCGCGTGTATATTTTGCGCTTAGTTTTTCTAAACTACGCTATGGATTAATCCATTGCGTAGTCCACTGAAGAGAGAAGTGAATAGAACGGAAATATGACGGGCCGCGCTAGCCGGCATTAAAACGCTTAATGACAAATCTTCCAATATACATGTTTTTAAACTGAGAATAGTACTCAAAAAGACAATTTAAATAGACGCGTAGGAAACCAAACCACATTACAACGTAATTAGATAAATTTTGATCTGTTGCAAAATGGCATTTCGAGCGTTTTACTTCAAATGTGCGACCAATGATTGGCATTTTTTCGTCGTAGTTTCTATAAAAATAAGTGTGAAACTGGCGACAACGATTTTCCATACAATTGCTTTACAACATTGTTTTGACCAACGTGGTCTTTAACTGCTGGCCTGTTGGAGAAACATAGAGTCACGCAACGGACAATGGAGAGAGCTATGCTCGGAGTTACTTTGCGCGATAGAATCCGGAACGAGGATATTCGCCAAAGAACCAAAACCGACATAGCTCGCAAGGTTTGCAAGTTGAAGTGGCAATCGGCAGGCCACATCGCTCGAAGAACTGACAACCGATGGAAAAGAAAGGTTCTTGAGTGGCGACCGCGAACCGGAAGACGCAGCGTAGGAAGGCCTCCCACTAGGTGGACCGACGACATTGTAAAAGTTGCGGGCAACCGGTGGATGCAAATGGCAGGTTGTCGTACAGTGTGGCGGTCTAAGGGGGAGGCCTTCGTTCAGCAGTGGACGTCTCCGGGCTGATGATAATGATGATGATTGTTTTGAAAGCCGTTCTACCTAAGAAGTTCTCTTCCGCTTTCGCTTTTCTGTGGCGTAGTCACTTAGATAGTTTTCTCCCAAAATAGTAAATTACGGAGCAAAAGTCACAAGATGTTTGTCTCCTGAGGCGAAGCCGATGTTGACAAACATATGCATGAGATCTGAGCACAGATATCGGAAACTAGGAGCAAGTAAAGAAGCCTCAGATCTAGATCTCTATGGATCTGAGGCTTCTTTACTTGCTCCCGTGGTGTGTATACAATTTTACGTGTCGCTGCAGGGAGGAAGTGGTTCCTTTCACGTCCGCTTAGTGGGGCTAAAGTAGCCACTTTAGGCTCGTAGGTAGGTAATTAAAGCTTATAATTATATTACAGCTGGGCGGATACGTGATAGGTCGCTTGTTATTTAATAACTGTTTTACTTTCAGTTTATTTGCTTAGTGTATTTGTTTATATCAGAATGATTGTATAAACTCCTGTCCTAAAATTGATCAAGTTTGACTAGAAAATAGTGTATAAGTGATTTATACTTGCTTCTTACATGGTGCCTGAAATGAAGACATATTGTGATGTAAAGATATGCTAAATTGGCAAAATACTAAGGCTTGCTAAATAAGCTTAAAATCAATACAACATAAGTAGGTAAAAAAACTCGTTTTTCCTTCACTGTTTACCCAACAAACCAAAGTAAATCACTGATCCGCTATCAAACAAGCTAGTTAAGGCAACTCAATGTGCCTTTCACGCTCCCGCTAACGGTCGTTTAACGGCCGTTAATCAACCGGCAGCCGATCTGTTGACACGCTAAGCGGGCCCCGGTACCGCGCCCTAGGGAGAGCGTGCGGCCGCCGCTCTCACGGTCAATCTAAGCAGACTGCACGTGTTGACGTTCCTTTCTACAGTATGGGAAATCAATTTTTTTTCATTCATTATTTATTGAACAGCGATCGAATTAATAGCGAATGATAATGAACAAACTAGGTGAAGTGGCAATGGGCAGGCCACATCGCTTGACGAACTGACAACCGATGGGGAAGAAAGGTTCTTGAGTGGCGACCGCAAACCGGAAGACGCAGCGTAGGAAGGCCTCCCACTAGGTGGACCGACAACATTGTAAAAGTCGCGGGCAACCGGTGCAAGCAAATGCAGGTTGTCGTACTGTATGGCGGTCTAAGGGGGAGGCCTTCGTTCAGCAGTGCACGTATCCGGGCTGATGATGATCGAAATAATTGCTATCTTCGCAACCCAATGGAAAACATTCTAATATTTATTTTTATTAATTATTCGCTCCGAATGGATTTTCCGCGATCATTGAACATGGATTTGGATTTTGGATTTGCCTGGGATGTTACAGGCTAATGTAGTAGACCTGCTTGTTCTGATAAAGTTTCACAAACATCGGACCATCAATAATAACAGTCCACCATGTTGTTCCTTCATGATCTCTATGCATCTCACTTTTTTCCGCATGTCAGTTAAGCACAGATTTATTGCGCTTATCGTGTTGTCAGTGAATACGTTTAGGCACAGAAAAGCAAAAACCCTACTTCTTAGGTAGAACGGCTGTCAATACAATGTTGTAAAGCAATTGTATGGAAACCCGCTGTTGTCAGTTAACACATAATTGTATAGAAACTACGATTAAAAATGCCAATAATTGGTCGCGCGTTTGAAGTAAAACACTCGAAATGCAATTTTGCAACAGATTAAAATTGATTTAATTGCGATGCAATATGGTTTGGTTTCCTACGAGTCTATTTAAATTGTCTTTTTGAGTATTCTCAGTTTAAAAAACATGTACATTTAATGCCGGCTAGCGCAGCCCGTCAGATTTCCATTCTATTCACTTCTCTCTTCAGTGCGTTTAGGCATTCGCTTGATATGCAATTATGTTGTAGCTGTGCTTGCGGTTGTGCCTATTAGTATCACTTTATAGTAAAACAGGTACTGTGTTTGATTGTATTCATAATTTATAATAATCGTTATGTGTAAGTATATGATACAACGAGGACGTGGAAGTACATTAACAACCTATGGCACAATTAGAGTTTATAAGTGAATAATCGCCTGTAATACTGAGGCTACATTTATTACAAAAATATTCTTTAGAACCTTCTGTAATAGAAGACGCTAGTCTACAAATAACTGTGAAATAGTAGTTTGATAACCTGAGGTTCTAAAAATGTGTATGTACCCGTTTTTATCTAAATAAAATGATGAACATAATTGATTACGTGATTGGTGATTGATTTACATTACTGGAAAACTCAGTTTAGGATGACCTCCCACTAGGTGGACCGACGACATTGTGAAAGTCGCGTGCAACCGGTGGATGCAAATGGCAAGTTGTCGTACAGTGTGGCGGTCTAAGGCGGAGGCCTTGGTTCAGCAGTGTAGGTCTCCGGGCCGATGAAGATGATGGCGATGGCTATCGCGATGTTCTAGTTTATACTATCACAGAAGAACATTACACGTACAGAACACTTACTCCCATTGAAAAATCCCAGTCGACCATAAAAACTCAAAGACAAGGTGCATACTAAATCGTACCGAAGCTGTACACATTACACCAGGCCTGATACTGTGACTGTATCCGATTTGAGTATCGCTACAATGACTATGAACAGACTTTATCACATATCATTACTACAGAGTATTTTAACATTAATGACGAACAATGTCTTTAAGTTATATAATAAAAAACATAAGTCGACGTAATAGTACATTATGATACAAGTGTGCTATGTTGGTCATTACAATCGAGGCGAGCCATAGGCGAGCGCGATAAGGAAGCCAAGAGTGTAATTCCAATAGCACACGCGTTCCATACGACGATTTTCATCACACTTGGGAGGAAAAAACAAACTCTTTTTGATGATAATCAACCACACAGCGAAGACGTCAACAATAGTTATTTCCATTGTCACATTTACATTGCGAAAAAAATATGCGATGTTGTATGTAATTGTAATGTCTTATAGAAAAAATAATGACACAGGGCAAACCGTGAGCTGTCCCATGTATCTTTTGTGTATCTAAGCCAGTGATCAATCCATAACAGCTCTTAAATAAATAAGGTGCAGCATATATTAAGGTGGTGTATTGAAATGACTCAACTTAAAACGGTGCTTCACACGTTTAATAATTTCGCTAATGGAAATGCATGGAGAACGTCCCATTTCATTGATAACAGGGATACTGGATTCTCCTAGAGGCTTTGTCGCAGATTAACGTAAGCAGAATGGAAAACTTCAAATTGATATTGGACATCGAGGTAAATACCAACATTTTTTTGTGCAAGTTGTGGATCCAGTGACGATGATTAACAAAATTAAACTTAAAATATATAAATAAAACTTAATATAGTCAAATTTAATTTAATATTGTCAAACTATTCTACAAGTTCGTGTAAACAGATATAAAAGTCGCGAGAATATTAGAGTTACATTAATTAATTAGCTCTTTTATAAAATGGAGTGACAAGAGTAACGAGACGTTCACGTGGTGGTAAGCATTAGGCCTGTTCATAACATTAGCAGTGCCAGTATTGTTATCTTCCGAAAAAAATCCTGCACCACACTGCACTGCACTCGTCACCCTGAGATTATTAGACGTCAAATCTTTTCATGCCCAATACACTACATCAATGCCCAATACATACAATACATTGGTGTCGATTCTGTTGCACCGCTCACACAACTAAACTTAATTTGACAGGACGAAACCTGTTGACATCCTTTTCTAACATATAGAAATGAATGAGATGCGTATAATTTTAGTCCTGTCAGATTAGTTTAGTTTAGTGAGCGGTGCAACAGAATCGACACCATTGCCCTTAAACCGAAACACTAATACTTAATGCTTGCACAATACCTACTGCTTGGCTATTGAATAACTGGCAATGGTGTGGTCTGGTCTGTTCTCCAGGCAGTGGCGCCTGTATAAACTTTAAATTATAATATAATGGCCATATTCAACGAGTGCGCGATTTAAAACTGTAGTCAAGCGTCCAGATTGATAACCTTATAACCCTATTACTATTTTTCCAACGTTGTGTAGTTGTTTCTCTGTTCGTTTTTAGTCTGTAACAGCATCCAGGTCAATGGGGACCCGGATGTGATCCGGAGTGGAAGTGTCAGCCAAGTTGTGAACTTGTAATTGGCTCGCAGCCGCAGCGCTATAATTAAAGGTGCAACGATACGGCACGCTCATGCCACGCCAGTTCAGTACAACTAAGCTACTAACTGTAGAGTGCGAGTATAGTGTGGGTGCATTTATGTGTGTGATTTGATGTACTAGTGAAGAGAAGAGAAAACAGTGGAAAGATGCAACAAAAAGTATTTTTTATTTTTGTAGTGGTAGCGGTGGTAACTCTATTGCAAACTCCATGGGAAATTGCCTAGGGAAGTTCCACCTTTGTCAGTTATGCCATCGCCAAGCAGTAGTGTGCAAGCATTACTGTGTTTCGTAGGTTTTGAAGGTTTCGAGGGTTTGAAGGGCAATGTAGAAGTTACTGGGCATGGAGAGATTTGACATCTAATGTAAGAATTTATGGATAGTTTGGTTTTTTTTACTATTGTATACTAGTGTCGTTTTTTTTAGTATGAGAATAATATATATTTGTATAACTTCAAATCAAATATATTTAGGCATCTTATAACATATTATTAGTTAGCTACAAGCTTTAGGCTTGTTTATAGATTTAAAAGCGATGTACTTAGCATTGGTAAAACTAACATGCGACTCGGAGAGTCAGTCTGCCACTTACGGCGGAATAGGACGCGGTAGGATTTTGACTATAATCCCGAGTTTGAATTATACGTGATTTCGATTTTTCTAAGAAAGTGTTGTATCATTAAAATTTCACCACTGATAGCCCATCCTGCTATTACTAATATCTCAGGGTGACGAGCACAGCACACTGCGAAGTGCGGCGCACTATTTTGTACGCAAGTTCACAACTCTGGCACTGCTACTGTTATAAGTAGGCGTGATACTTACCACCAGGCAAACGTCTTGCTCGTCTCGTCACTCAATTGCACACACAACACAAAAATTGCAGAAGATTTTAATTGAATGTGATTTTAACAAATGAAATAGAGAGAGCTAGATCCTCCAAGATGAAATGAAATCGTTAACAAGTCGAGTTGTTTTTTTTTGTTATTTTGCTGATCTTAATCTTCTCAGTTAGACTGCACAATGAGTAGCTTGTCACTAACTGTTAAAATAGCAACATTTACATGAAAAAACTTACATACTAATGTCCAGAGTATTATGTAGTAATCGTATATGTTAATTCGGTAACAACTTGCACCGGACTACCTTAGTTGCGTATCTCCCAATCGCCTTTCGATGGTAAGCTCTGCCTGGCAGTGGGTTGTTAGACTAATGCATTAGTTGTAACTTACCCCTAATTTTAAAGTCATTGTCATCTGGACCGGCGTACCGCACGAAAACGAAGTACAAGATCATCAGAATGACTTGAAACACCATTAAAGGCGCATATTGGTAACCGCCACCCTTCATCTTGATTATGATTTATTCTGAAAAAGAGAATATCAATTAGATAAATAGTACATTATAATACAATAGTGCTGTTGGTCATTACCATCGATACGGTATTATGCCAAGGGGGCCAAGAGTGTAATTACCAATAGCAATCGCGTTCCATACGACAATTTTCATCGAGAAATTAACTATTTTTGATATCAACCACACAATATTTGCGGGAAATGGCGCGCAAACCAGCGATGAGCGAACACTAGTGCTGTAATGTAAGGTAAAAAGCACGCCTGTGTAATGTTCTGGATGATGAGCCTAAAACCGATGTAATAAGATCCACTTTTCGAGCAAAAGCGAAAAAAAAAAAAAAAAAAAAAGCGAATTTTATATATGCAGATTTCGATCAAAGTAGACCCTACTGGGTCGTAGCAGTAGCTGCAGCGTAGTAGCAGTAATAATGACAACTGAGTTTTTGCGTTGCTAGTTCTTTGCGTACTAAAAATTTGTTTGCTAGTAGGTACCTATTTAAAACTATTTGCGGTAGTGGCGCCCTTATATATTTCTACTCTTTTTTTGCCAAGCTATATCTCAAGATAATAATTATATCATTTAGAGCAAGAATTTAAAGACCACAATCTAGGAATTGTAAACCTGTGTTTACTTAGTGATAAGATGTAAAAGGTTATAAAGATACCTATTTACGAGATGGAGGTAGAGCATCCCGTTCCTTCATCAGACTTTTTATACATTTAACCCTCAATAAATCTAAAGGTTAAGCGCCTCCTTTAAAAGGAAAATATATCTTTTTTCTATTTATGAAAAGATTGAGCTTTTGTCTCGGCAAATGTTCCTTGCATGCTGGAGCCACCGGGCCTTAGTAGGACCGATGGTAAGAGGCCGGACGGGCTGACTCTAGTGCCCTGGAAGAGCGGCAAGTGCTTGGTGTGGGACGCCACCTGCGTCAGCACTGTCGCTGCCAGCCACCTGAGTCGCTCGATCCACTCACCGGGAGCAGCTGCGGAAGATGCCGCTAAAGGAAAGCGGCAAAAATACGCGGCGATGGAACCAAATTATTTGTTTGTTCCCATCGCCGTGGAGACCATGGGCTGTTGGGGCGCCGATGCCAAAACTTTAGTCCGCGAGATAGGGCGCCGTATTAAGGAGGCGACTGGTGACTCCCGCTCCGTCTCGTTCCTGGTGCAAAGGTTGGCCATTGCGATTCAGCGCGGAAATGCTGCCAGTGTTATGGGCACCTTTGCACCGGGTACAATCAGGGGTGGGTTATTTGACTAAGTTATAATTTGTTTTATTTGTGTATAATTTGATTATGTTAATTTAATTGTTCATGGCTGTATTTATATTATGATTATATATTTCTTATAAGCAAAATAAACTATAATAATATATTATATTATTTTATGAAAATCCTAGTTGAAATTATATTTACCTATGGATGTTAAGGGTCGTGTCACCATAATTAAACCAGAGAGAAATCTTGACGAACATCTTCAAGACAAGAGTTAATAAGCATTTTCTGAGGCTGCATTATAAAAAAAAAACTTTTGATCTATGAAAATACCAGGCCGAAAATTCTATCCTACTAATAATTATAAATGGGAAAGTTTTTCGGGGTGTGTGTGTATGTTTGTTACTTCTTCATGCTGTAACGGCCGAACGGATTAGGATGAAATTTGGAATATAAGTAGCTCATACCTTGGAATAAACTAGGCTAATTTTTATCCCAAGAATCATGAAACCGCAGGCGCATTTAGTTAGAAATAATATCTCTGTGTGAGGGTATGTGCCCAAAGGGTGTTAGTGGTCGTTTTCACGTTTTTAGAGAGATCTCGAATCTTCAAGATATATTTTTAATTGTCATTTTCTGAAGTTGCATAATTATATCATAGGCTGGCCGCCTATTTAAAATCATCATCGCTATTAAACAGTTTTATCTTCTTTTTCTAGTCGCACCTGAGTCAAGTACTGGACATAGAAACAACTAAACCCGATCTTTTTCCTGGACCTGGGTATGTTCTAAAACTGCATACAGAACCACTGGAGGACGGGCAGCAGCGTTCTCTCGGTTACGGTGGTGAGCATTCTGCGATCCCCAAGCCGCCTGCCAAGCGTGGAGATTATGGCAACCCCTCCCTATTCAGGGGAGGCGTTCGTCCAGCTGTGGATGTATTCTGGCTGTCCGATGTGATATGTGAACCTGATCTTTAAATTCGCTTGCTACTACGCATGCCTGAATACTGTATTTCCCAATGTTCATCTAGTTTCTCATATATTTGTGTAACCAAAACAAAGAGCGTTGTAAAAACGAATCCACACGTTGTTCAAACTCCGAAGTTGTTTTACAACAAGTAACGTTAACTTTGCAGCTCCCGACTATAGCTGTAATGTTGTTAATTAAGATGTGCTCCAGTCTGTTGCAATTTGTAGCGATCGAGTTGGTGCATACAGAATATAAAGTTTGTGGAGAGAGTACAGCGTAGTTATTTTGTTTTCTCTGGAAAGATTAGCGAACTAGTATTTGCTTTTTTACAGGGAATGTGCTTTTTTAACTGCAACAAAATATACATGGTGTTATTGACTTCATGAGCAATATCTTGGGGGGTCAATAAACTCATCATAATTGACAACTTATACTATTAAACGAACACTGAAATCGAGAAAAAAAATCGGCCGACCCATACAAAAAAAAAACAATAACGCATGACGTAATTTGTATATAGCAGCTGCTTATTTTTTCATGATTTCCGCTTTGATTTCATAGTAAACTCCTGTATACGATTGCTCATGAATTCAATAACACCCTGTATAAAATCGTATTACTTTAACTATTTAACCTACATACCAACACAAAAGGATTACGTCCAGATTAATGAAAATCTGGAGACATTTCAAACGCTCAAGCCTACTACCTGTCGGGGTACCCAGCATACTAGCGGCATCTAAGGTTCTAAAGAGAAATGTTTTTTTTAAAGGTAGTGATTGTGATTGGTTTGTTTATTAGAGATATAAGATAAGATATGAACTTCACAAAAGACAATTCACAAAATTCAAAAAATTACAGTAATTATACAAAGAGTACATAATACTTATCCAGTAAAAAATATACATTGTTCAGCGTTCAACTCTTAGTATAAGAAAACGATTAAACAACGTACAACGGAAATTACAGATACTTGGTTTTATTGTGTGTCAAACTATTTCTTAAGGCGTCATATTTGAATAACGGTTTAAGTACAAGTAAACTACCATGCACTAAAATACTAACTATAGTCACCGCGTTACCAACTGAGTCGTGCGGCTATGATTTATGGCCCACAAGTGCAAGCAAGACCCACAAGTGCGAGCGAGATAGACATAGTGAAATGATTTATGGCCGAACGACTCAGTTGGTAACTCGGTGACTATAGCCAATCTCATCATACTCATTTCTTCGCTTTTTCATATATTTTAAAGCTATTGACCCCAACTTTGTCGTACTAACTTTGATGTATTTTGATAATTTACAGTAAAATAGATAGTGTTACATCGTGAATCTGGCCCTGGAACGTAGACTAAAAAATTTTATGTTATATATTTTTTTACTCCATGAACATTGAAATAAGCTGAATAATTTGTTGACTACATTAAAAACCAGCTCTCGTGTTGAATCATCGTGTTGATTAACTATTATTTTCAGCACTTTGAAATGGCATATCTTCTGGTAAAGAATTATATACCTCTTTATCTAAAGATTTGCTTTGATAACCCCTTATGAAGCCAGGAACGATTAAGTTGTGTAATACCTGTAATACTGCCTTTACAATGTTTGCGAGAGTTGATGATAAGATCTCTATTATTAGATTAGTTTGAACTTGTAGTTCACTAGTTTACGGAAGTTTAAGTGGCGCCAATGGGTGAGTAATTTACACTATAATAAGCGGAAGTTTGATTAAATTTATGACGTTTTTGAGCATAGATACGTTTGTGTAAGAATAGCATAAAAGTGGATTATTTTATAAACACAAGACTTCACGTGACTTTGTGCGATTTGAATTTTGGTGTGGAAAATCTGGAAAACTGACTAGGTATTACAAAACGGATGCACATTAATCATTTACTTATTTCAAAGTGTGAGGCATCTGTGAACATCATCATCATCATTATCAGCCAGGAGATGTCCACTGCTGGATAAAGGCCTTAATAGGGAGGGAACATGAACATACTGTATCAATAAATAATTGCAAAAACTGTCAACTCTAAGAGCATATGGACCAAGGTGCGTAGAGTTTTCCCATTTTCAACCGACTTCAATAAAGGAGGTTCTCAATTCGACTGTATGTTTTTATATGTATGTTACGGGATTACTCCGCCAATTATGAACTGATTTTAATGTTTTTTTTTTGTTTGATAGGTAATTCTACAGAGGTTTTTAAATCAACATTACTAGAAAATATGATAATGTCATCCAGGTATTCGAAGTTGAAGTAGGTTGTATTTATTTTTAAAAAGCGTATTGTCCTTTATTTGTTACATCTAAGCTCAATAAATTATTAATTTTATCAAGTTTTTTTATTGGCTTTTAATTTTTTTATATTACTATTGCTCCATTTTAAAATCTTGATAGGAAATTGCAGATTTTTCATTTCAATTTTATTACGAACTAAAAGTTTTAACGTTTCATTTGTCGAAGTTTCATATTCCGGAATTACGATTATAATGAATTCAGAGAGTTTCAGTATATTTCGGGCCAAGTAAATTAATTATTCATTAACAATTACTTGGTTGTGGACGTTTTGTCCCATTTTGCTATCGGTTGACCTATTTTTGTAATTCTCCACAATACAAAGCACACAGTATGGTATCACTAGATTATGGTATCGAGGTCATTGAACGGTTCTCTATTTATAATGTTACTGTCTTGTGCTTAGAACACAAAAAAGTATTTCAAATCTAGTTTAGTTAAAAGTGTTTTGTCTTCTTTTTTCAAACTCTAATCCTAATTCGAAAGAAATTTAACAAAACACTTTTTAACTAAAATATATAGTTTTGAACTTTCGCGATTTGAACACACAATTATGTTTATCACCGGTTTATGTTTGTTTGTCAGTCAGCTCGTGACCACGGCCATTGGAACATGGTCGAAACGTTGAGGTAAATAAAAATAAATTTATTTGTGCGCGATTAAGTCCCTGTGATAAACATAATTAACTAAAATAGGTTTGAAATACATTTTAGCGTTTTATGCAAATGACGTTTAGAATGTTGTTTTTTCTTTAAAAAGCTTCACCTTAAATATGCAATTTAAAGTAAAGAAATAAAGAGAGTTATATTCGCTTATCTGTGTTTTATAACAGCGAGACGATTTTACTAAATTGTTTTATGTAGAAGGGTTAGTTTTGTACAGATCTAATTAGTTTTAAATTTATTTTACGTAATTTAATAATATTTTTCACCTACGTGTATTTTTCTATCAGCTATCTAATTTCCATATTACAAGCTTTTCTTAGTTTGGAGCTAGATGGGCTGTGTGAAAAATGTCCGCCGTCATATTTTAAAAAATAAAAAAATAAACCAATATTCTTTATTGGGAATCTGAATTTCTCATACCAAGCTAGGTGGTTGTACCATCTTCGAACTCACGGCCACGTAATATCAGATGAGCTGTGGTAAAACACAAAAACACTTGGCCCCTTCAGCATCAAAAATCCACTCGTTAAAACTGAAAGAAGAATCAAAACCTTCACTTCCAACATCAAAATATTACTTTAAATGTTGCGAGTGAAAATCAAATCTAGAAAATTCGAATAGCGCCTTCCGTTCAAAAATCATTATGCAACTGAGTGCACCCTAACTGGATGAAGATTTTAGACTTAACGCTCAATAAGTGTTCATTGAATTCATGGCTTAATATTTGAACAGGATGAAGTTATGGCCAATAGTTATACATTATGACATCATATTAATGCTTTCCTGAATTAAGAATTTATCACTTTACACGTGCTTTAAACTAAATGGTAACAAAAATGCGAATGTAGCTTACAGTTCTGAGTGATAGTGTGTTTGCTATACCTTTTTGCCACCGAACGATCGGACCAATTCCAATTAAATTAAATTAAATTCATTTATTTGGGTATGTCCTAAAGCTACATCCAGAACCACCGGAGGACGGGCAGCAGCGTCCTCTCAGTTAACAGTGGTAACCATTCTGCGATCCCCAAGCCGCCTGCCAAGCGTGGGGATTATGGCAACACCTCCCTTTAAGGGAGAGGCCTTCGTCCAGCAGTGGACGTCTTCCGGCTGTTGATGTGATGATGTTCAATTCATTTATTGCAGGTAACAAGACCCATATCAAAATTACAATTAACATGTCTAGAAATACAATCAAAAATTTAAATGTTCAGAAATACAATAAAAATAAAAACTTTCAAACATAGCATTTAATGATATACTTAAATGTCAAAATAAAATAAAAATGCAAAAATAGAATAATAATAATAATATCAAATTATTATTTTTATAAATAAAGTCAGTCGAACAATATTTAGTAAATAATTAACAACAGAGGTCATTTCAAAATGTTATAATAATATTAAAAAGTAGTTAATTAGTACTTTCTCTATGAAATCAATGAAATCTGGCAAAGCAACGGTAATTGTGACGTGAACTGACACAGGATATGTATGTATCATCCTACAAAAATGCAAGAAATCTGTATAATTGTAGGCAAAGCCACCGTATGAGGCCGTATGTATGTTTGTTATTCCTTTACAGCTGAACGGATTTGGATGAAGTTCGACGTAAAGGTAGCTAATATCTAAGAATGACACATAGGTTACTTTTAATTCCAAGAATTGCGGGTGAAACGAAGGGGCACAGCTAGCATATGAATACATCGTCAGCCGACGATGTCCAACTGCTGGACGAAAGCCTCCCCCTAAATAGGGAGGGGTTGCCATAATCCCCACGCTTGGCAGGCGGCTTGGGGATCACAACGCTCACAACCGTCTGAGAGAACGCTGCTGCCCGTCCTCCGGTGGTTCTGGATGCAGTTTTAGGACATACCCAGGTAGCAGCAAATAAATAAATAAAATAAAATATTCTAATGATGAAAATCATTAGAATAATTTTTTTCTATTATTATGAAAATTGGAAGACATTTTCTATCGTTTGTGACCAGCGACAAGGGAAATACGGCGTAGGTGTAGTTTAATATAAAAATACTGTAGGCAGTTAATATTATAATAAAGTAACAAAAAATTGAGTGCGAAAATTGTGCTACAATCGAATTAAAGCACGTGGGTGGTTTAATCGAATAAAAGTTAATCAAGGAAATTGATGGCGAAATAATAAATGGGATTCAAAAAGCGGTCGCTGCCGAGAGTTAAAATACTTGTGACCTTTCGGTACTGAAAATAGGTAAAAGTTGGAGAATTGATTAACGTTGTTTTTTTTAAATACGACTAGCTGTACCTGCGGCTTCGCTCGCGTGGACCAAATAGTTTTATGCGCACCTTATTTTACTTAAATAACATAGTAACGTTTCATCATCAGCCCGGAGACGTCCACTGCTGAACGAAGGCCTCCCCCTTTGACCGCCACACTGTACGACAACCTGCCATTTGCATCCACCGGTTGCCCGCGACTTTAACAATGTCGTCGGTCCACCTAGTGGGAGGCCTTCCTACGCTGCGTCTTCCGGTTCGCGGTCGCCACTCAAGAACCTTTCTTCCCCATCGGTAGTCAGTTCTTCGAGCGATGTGGCCTGCCCATTGCCACGTTTAAGAGCATTGTAAGTTGCATTGTAACGTTGAAGAGGGTTTAAATTTAGCTGATCATTTATAACGATATCTTCGTGCATAATAGTATGTTGTACCTCGCACCATCTTACACTGGGACCTCTCTAAAGATGATACTTTCATTATGAGGAATGCAGTAATATGTTGTATTTTCTAGATAATCAGTATTCTAGGTCGGATAGATGGGGTATTCGTGTTGGTTCCGTGGCGACAAATGGCCCGCGCAGGCAACTAAGAGGTGTCACGGTTTGCAATTCATCAATGTGACCGCAGAGCCTAATAAGCCAAGTAACCAATTTGGGACCGTTGAACTTCAAATCGTGAGGTCACGAGTTCAAAACCCGGGCCCGGACTAAAGGATCTCTTTGGCGTTAATGTTAATGTATATTGTGTGAACCCGCAACTGGGCCTGCGCAGTGGCTTATTCGCCTTTCGAGTAATAGACCTGAGTCCAGCAATGGACACCAAGATTTTCATTTCGCAAAAAAAAAACTACCTTTTCCAATTAAATATTTAACAGCAATTCGGAAAACTCTTGCGCATCCGGACTCTGCCTTCTTTGGGTCCTCATATTAACCGTGAGATTGCATCTAATTTGGTAAAAACGGGCAACGTGTTTGAATTTTTAGGTAGGTAATTATTTCATCACTTCTTCTGCCTTATGATGCAATGGGTAATATGATCATCATCATCATCACCCGTAGATATCCACTGGTGAACGTAGGCCTCACCGTAAGACCGCCTCTCTGTACGCCAACCTGCCATTTGCATCCACCGGTTGCCCGCGACCACCATTATTATCATCATCATCAGCCCGGAGACGTCTACTGCTGAACGAAGGCATCCCCCTTAGATCGCCAAACTGTACGACACCCTGCCATTTGCATCAACCGGTTGTCCGCGACTTTTACAATGTCGTCGGTCCACCTAGGAGGAGGCGTACCTACTGTGCTGTGTATTAAGTAGCTTAGGACACCACAGATTTTTTTTAGAAAATCGCATGTCAATCCATTTATCTTCCTTACTCCAAATTGTCAAGATAAACAATTACCAGTGTAAGCTAATCCTCAGACCTTAGGGGCTTGGTATGTTCGGGGGTTTTAGTAATAGTGGTCAACTATATTTTTTCTTAATTTGCTTCATAACTTCTATATTCCTAAGCCGATTTTGATAAAACATACCCTATGTGAAGCGTCGGACTTCATAATCATATTACAAGAAACTGGATTTAAATTCGTGGCGTAGTTTCTGAGTTTATCCCGGACAGACAGACAGCCAGACAAATATTTTAAAATCTGTATTTTTGGGTTCTGTTCTGTTCTTCAAACCGGAATACGGCTAGCACGCTACTGCTTGGCAGTTGAATAACTGGCAAAGGTGTGGTACTTCCCCTGGCGGACTCTGCTGTAGAGTCCTACCACTACAAAATTAAGTTTAACTTAGGTTTTTAGGTTTTTTCGTTTTTCCTCATTCAGAGTGTGTCCAACCAAGTTTGTGTGTATTGCAAATTTAATATGTCATAGGAACAAGATATTTATCAAGTAATAAACACACATTTTGCCTCATAATATTTGTTTCGACAGGTTTTTATTCAATTTTTTTTCTTCACCTTATACTTATTTATGGTCATTCAAGTATTTGAACAAAAATTTTGAACGAAAAAAATAATATTTTCTTTTTCTTTAGAGCCAATCATCTAAATTATCAATTATAAAATATAGTTCTATGCTAAGATACATTATTTTGTTGGCATCAAATACCTACTACTTATTTTACCTTAAGAATATTAAAGTAACATTATGAAACTTGAATATAAACTTGAATCTACATATGTAGGATGATTATTTTAACACCTAAAAAAAATATTGAAAAATATACATCAAAAAAACTTGTTTGAAATTACCTATCATTCAAAATAAAATCGTTAATCATAATAATAAATTATAATCATAGTCATCATCATCAACAGCCTGGAGATGTCCACTGCTGAACGAAGGCCGACGACTTCCACCTAGTGAGAGGCCTTCCTACGCTGCGTCTTCCGGTTAATATTATAATAGGTACTATTTCATACTTATAATGTAAATAATGATAGTACCCCTCTATAAAGGGGGAGGCCTTCGTCCAGCAGTGGACGTTTTATGGCTGACAACGAATGATAGTACAGGGCCACTGGAGGATAGAATCGTAGCTACCATAATACAGGGTACCCTAGTACGGCTGCTAACGTGATCAAATACGTGCTTAGTAAGAATGTAACCAATATTAAAATTGAATAGTTTCTGTATAATAAGCTAATTAACCAAATTTTAGTACAGAGATATTGTAAATTTATTTGTTATATTAATATTAAAAAAATATCATTATACCTATTATCAATATAGTCTCTAAATGTATGCTTATAAAAAAAAACTGTGATGCAATGAGTGCTAAACTTAAAGTTATTGCGTTACATAAAAATCACTGAAACTGACCTGTCACGAATTGGCCAGACCCCCACGTCCGCTCGCGACACACCCGCAGTCACACTCGACAAGCCCCCGTTTAAACTCATAACGTCAACAAGAAATAGTTTATCAAATTGTGTCGCTGCTGATGTTGGAATTTAGTCAGCCGGAATAATTCCTGCCTAAATTGATGTTACAGTTTTTTTTATTGCACAATGTTTTAATTACAGCGTACACGTTTGCGTTGACACCAATTAAAAGTATGTTTTATTTCAGGATTAATATTGTGGTGCCAATCAAATATATATTATGTGAATAAATATTTATATGTAAGAATAATTATAACCTATACACGTAGGTATCTATTAAAAAAGTTGAATAAGAAAGTAATTAATGTTACTTACATAATTAAAGAACGTTATAATATCGTGTAATAGTGATTAGATAAGCATCTGTTATTTTTTATGTGCTCTAGAGGTTCTTTTGTTACCTAAAATGGGAGAGGGCGCTCTCTTATTCAGCTAACCTGTGCAGAAATTACTTTCTATCCTAAATGATCTTTTCTCTTTATCACATTCTTTACTTCCGTAGATCCGGAAGCGAATCGAAAGACGCAGCGTAGGAAGGCCTACTAGCTGGACCGACGACATTGTAAAAGTCACGGGCAATTGGTAGATGCAAATGGCAGGTTGACGTAGAGTGGGGCGGTCTAAGGGGGAGGCCTTCGTTCAGCTGTGGACATCTGATGATGGTGATGTTGAAGTAAACAATTTAAATAATGTTGCTAACGTTTGCAGAATTTTCTGAGAAAAGTCTGAAACCTGATCTTTTAACAACACCGGCCATATTTTTCTGACAGTACGTCAGCAGAGAAACAAGTGCTATGTGTAATATAGTCTGTCCGCTAACTTGACCTACGTGAGATATAAATACAATTTCGATGTTTTAATATCCATAATTTCGTCATCGTAGAATACTACAAATTGATCTACTATGTTGCCGAGCCGAAATGTAACCTAGACGGCTTAAAAAGCTAGGTACTTACTTACTTACTAATGTTTTTACGTTAATATAAATTTAACAAATGGTTCATGAATTAAAATTATAACCTGATAAATTTACATTTTATAACGTGTCAGATTAATTTAATATTCAGATTTAAATTAATACTTAATAAATGTTTGACTTATATACGTTAATATTGAAAATGTTAAATTGACTCTCTTTGTCTTTATACTGTATCTTTGTTAATTCTTTTGTGTGTACGATAAAACGAAATATTAATCAGGGCGCTATTGTAAAAAAGTAAGCAGTTCAGATAAGAACGTAAGTTTAAACAATATTGTGATTCTAGAAATATGCAAAAAATAAACAAAACTCAACTCAATCTCAAACCTGCGTGTAAGTAATTGTAGGTTTTTTTCAAAGTTTCTGGAAATTTAATATGGATAAACAGCTATATGCATGCTTATAATTATGGCGACGTTAGATACCAAAAATATATTTAATTCTTTATTATAAATAATAAATATATGGGACAGACAAGCGAGCAGACCCATGATGGTAAAAGGGACAATATACTATCATAATATATAACTGCAACACCACACTCTTTAAAGCAGATAAAACAAAACTAGGCTACGTATAAATAATAATTATTAAATATGCCTCTTACGAGACACGAAACAAAATAAATAAGTAACTTTAAAAAAAAAACAACCGACTTCAAATTAATATGGGACCATACCCTTTAAAATAAATAAAGTATTTTCAAAATCGGCCCACAATTGACGGAGAAAAAAAACATACATACCGTCGAACATAGAACCTCCTTTTCGAAGTCTGTTAAAAATACAAATTTATCGACGTCCGTCTAACTCCCGGACACCGGTGTTTATTCTACGTAAGTATCACAAGGGGACAGTCGCCATTATGGCACACTTAGCGAGTTACCCTTGCACTTGAAATCAATAATGTATGGATCACGGAAAATTGATTTGTTCGTCTGCTACGTATCGGTTGGGCATCGGTTCACATCACAGTAATTGTGAATTGGCAAAATTTAGTTAAAAGTAAGGATTACTAAAAAATGTCGTTTAGCATTTAATGATGTTAGTGCTGTGCAAGTGGCCACAAAATTTTAGTATAGCGCAGAAGTTAAATGACGTTTATCGATTATGCGATAATTGTGTATCAAGAGTGCGATTCACGATAATCACATCATCAGCCCGGAGTCGTCCACTGCTGAACGAAGACCCCCCTTAGACCGCCACACTGTACGACAACCTGCCATTTGCATCCACCGGTTGCCCGCGACTTTTACAATGTCGTCGGTCCACCTAGTGGGAGGCCTTCCTACACTGCGTCTTCCGGTTCGCGGTCGCCACTCAAGAACTTTTCTTCCCCATCGATTGTCAGTTCTTCGAGCGATGTGGGTTGCCCATCGCCACATCAGCTTGCAAACCCTGCTAGCTATGTCGGTGACTTTGGTTCTTTGGCGAATATTTTCGTTTCGGATTTTATCGCGCAAAGTAACTCCGAGCATAGCTCTCTCCATTGCCCCTTGCGTGACTCCGAGTTTCTCCATAAGGTCAGAAGCACAAAAAAAAAATAGTTTCCTTCAACTCGACACATAGAGCAGACTAAGCGTGCCAGTCAAAAACAGCAAACTATTTTTGATACGTGGCTTACGAAATAAAATAAAAAACTTGACATTGACTGGCACATCTGGTCTGCGCAAAGTCAGAGCCATCTACAATGAGCTTCTTTTTTTTGTTGCCTGTCACAATAACGCCCATTGACACAGCTTCGCCCATATCTGCCTTGAAGTTAATTATGCGAACCCAACAACAACACCAACATCCCAAAATTAACTAGCCAAACACCTTTCAGCTAATCTACTTAAAATAACCAACATGTCTTTCAATAAGCGGCCCGATATCCAGTCCGGCTTAAATAAAGTCCATTTAGTTAAGTCACGTAGGCCTCTAAACTGGAAACAACCGGATGATTCTGGATTCGGCCGAATGCGCCGGACGGAGCTTACGTGACGTAAGTCTAAGGGTACGAAAGCACTAGACTAGGAAGTACCTACTTAAGAGTATTTTAGACTGCTACGAGAATAAATAATAATTAACGCAAACAATAAAGACTGCGTAAATAGGTTAAGTCGATCCCCAAGCGTTAGTAAGAGTTGGTCGAGTCGGTCGAGTCGGTAGAGTCGGAAGAGTCGGTAGAGTCGGAAGAGTCGGTAGAGTCGGATGAGTCGGTAGAGTCGGTAGAGTCGGAAGAGTCGGTAGAGTCGGTAGAGTCGGAAGAGTCGGTAGAGTCGGAAGAGTCGGTAGAGTCGGTAAAGTCGGTAGAGTCCGTATAGTTGGTAGAGTTTGCTCGGTTTGAGCGGCCACGTGTAGTGCCGGCATAAGGTCATAAAGTATTTGTATTCGTACAGCTTGCGTATGTTAAGGCCATTGTATTCCAAAGTTGCCCCTCACAAAATAATAATAGATAAAAGTATTTTGAAGAACTTTCTTCGGTTGAAAAATCAATTTAGATACTTTTCGACGAACGAATGCACGAATCTGCGTAACTGCCATATTTTTGCTCAGCTAAATGTGGCACTATCTCACTTAGCTTTAGACTAATGATTGCAATAAAAAAATCTTTTTGAAACTTGGAAGAGCGCGGCCTTAAGAAACATTTTAACATCAGGGAGTCTTCCCCATTCTGCACAACATTAAAATCTGTACTACTTTTTTCGTATCTATAACTTTTTATGGTAACAAGCGTTGCAACGATCAAGACGCTCTGATGATGGTTTGAGATAGCGTTTGAGTGCAATGGTCGTTTAGTAGTACGCGAAATTTGGGTAATAAAACAAAATGTGGAGTATCTCACTGTTTTGGACTTGTTACCAGCAACGGTGATAATGGAATGGACGGGCCCAGCGCTTACAAATCGATCAAAATTAACAAGACAACACAATCAAGCATACCTAGCTAAAAGTATGCATATTACATTTGCCGGAAAATAGATCCAATCTAATTACTGCATGACAAAAAGAGAACACATGTACATGTGTTAGAAGTTTGTATTGTCGTCTCGTACGGCTCGCATGTCGCAAAGGCAGAGTATGACTGAAGCGAGTGGAGAGCCGACGCTCAACATATAAATCTAGTCTTCAAAATCCATGCGCTTATTTCCCGTCCATTCATCTTATCATTGTCGCTGCTTGTTACTTGGAAAGTCTCATCAGCCCTGTAATTTCGTTAGCTAAGAGTATGTCGTATCGTAACGCGCAGTGCGGTTTCACCTTAAGTTTAGTCTATTCCCATTAACGTCCTCTAATTTCCTATTGTGGTACGTTGGTTGGATAGAAACGGGAAAGCCTGTTCAGTGGGAGTAGGAACTGAAATAATAGTTTTGTTTGTATAACGGTAATTGTAAGTTGTTAAGCAACGTAAAGCAACTGCGGTTGGAAGGTTTTCTAAATGGTTCTTAGCGACGGTAGTTATGAGTACTTTCTGGGTTACTCCACCGGCTTTTTCTTTTTCTTCTTGTCTCGTAAGAGGATTATGGTGTCGCACTTAGTGCATTTGCCAGTGTCAAGTATTTTTATAATATATATCAAGTTATTGATGAATTTCAAGTCAAATGAGTCTGAGTCACAGTCGAAGTCACAGATAGTAAGAAACAATCATGCCCTAGTAAAGTGATGTTATCTTTACTACCAGCTTCTTCAGTTTGGAAAACAAACCGATATAATACATTATATCAGTTGTTAACACTCGTACACTTAAATAAACACATACTGAATAAAACGCCACCATTTTTTTACATTAACACTTGAAAAAATACAAGTTTTGTAAAACAATACAATACAGCGACATGATTTTACCTCGTTCCCGCCATAACTAAAGGCCTATCGGCCTTTAATACTTATCCCATTTTCTGGGCTTCAGACAACTTTCGAAGGGTGATTGGGTCATCATCCATCACGCTGGCTCGGCCCGGGTTAGCGTATTCAAGTAAGCCATTAAATTTCTTCCCATAACTTAATAATTATAGACAAACATTAAATTATTTCTTTACTGTTAATCAATCAATCAATATATATAAAAGGCTGACTGACTGAAAACAAAAAAAAATTGCTCGGGATGATTTAAAGTGGTGAATTTTGGGAGCGGCGCCGAACTTCTTCCGTACGCGGACGAAGTCGCGGGTGACCTCTAGTTAATATATATAAAAGGTGAATAAAATCATCAATGCAATCATCCGTCCCATTAGCAATAACTCAAGCATGCTTTCATTATAATTCGAAAGATACGAGTACATACATAGTTACTTAACTAATCTATAGCTAATAGGTATGTTGGTACGCCAAATACTTGCTGTACCTATATCCAGAATAAAGACAATGGGCGTTGACATTCCACGTTTACAAACACTCGCATCTGAGAACAGTTAAGACCCTATACACACAATGCGTAGTTCATTACGTAGTAACACCTACATACAATACTACTATACTATAGTACATACCAAAGATCAGATTGGTCCCATAGAAACATCAAGTTTCAAGTTTGGTTCAATCAAATCAGCTTGAAATAATTTTGTCATCCATTTAAACTAACTTGAAGTCGGTCGTTTCTTTTTTTGAAAGTACTTCATATTTACTTTGCGCGATAGAATCCGGAACGAGGATATTCGCCAAAGAACCAAAGTTACCGACATAGCTCGCAAGGTTTGCAAGTTGAAGTGGCAATGGGCAGGCCACATCGTGGCCTGCTCATCTGGTGGTTCGTCGTGGTTCTGAGCACCAAAGTAGAAAATAAAAAAATAAACATGCAATAGGCTAGATGCCTGGTTTTTTTATTGTCCTATTAAACTATAGCCCATACATATAGCCGAATGAAAAGAAAATGAAAATCTGATCAAAAATAAGCAACTTATATGCATTTTAATATCATGCTAGACAGAGAGACGAAACAGCAAACCGTGACGTCACTTCTCTGTACGCCATATAAATTCTATTCTGACAAGTAAGGCGTGACGGCATTTTTTGTTTTATGGGAAAGGGACAGAGTTGTCTGTAACAAAAAAAAAATACTCTCATATAATCAGAACATTATTAACCGATTTAAATTATTTTTTCGAAATCATACTATATTTACTTAAATTCTTCATCAAAGTTATTGATTTCAACAATATAAACATCAGTCATCTACTCTTCTGCAATTTTTAAGTATTTAAGTCCTCAAATCTGGTGTGCAGGGTAGATGACTGATGTTTATATCGTTGAAACCAATAACTTTGATGAAGAATTTAAGTAAATATAGTATGCTTATTGAAAAAATAATTTTCTTTTTGCTAAAGTTGCTTATTTTTGATCAGATTTTCATTTTCTTTTCATTAATCAGCTATACTTATGGGCCACATTTTAAAAGGACAATAAAAAACAAACAATCATCTAGCCTAGCAATGACCAGTTTGACCAATTTGATCTGTCTTCGTTTTCAACATACTCTCCCGCCTCTCTACTGGTATACTATCGAACTGGAAAATGTTACAGTACTAAGAAGGTATTTTCCGTCGTAACCACACGTATCTTTGCAAAATGCTGAGGAACTTTACACATTTGTTGTACCCGTACGTACGTGTTTGTAGATTTACACTCAAGTTTCTCTAATTCAGCTTTTAGGCATAATGATAATTACTGTTCCTGAGAACGTGACCCGTGTAAGCAAAATTAGTATAAACATCGAGCCTTATATCGGTATAGGTTCCGTTAAGTCCGGCCTTTCAAGTACTCTTACGTAGTTTAATCTTGTAAAACATTATTGAAATCTTCACTTCATACTCCTGCGCCTTTGTAATAGAGGATCTGTTGAATAAAGACCTTCAACCATCTGTTTCATCATCAGTCTGGAGACGTCCACTGCTGAACGAAGGCCTCCCCCTTAGACCGCCACACTGTACGACAACCTGCCATTTGCATCCACCGGTTACCCGCGACTTTTACAATGTCGTCGGTCCACCTAGTGGGAGGCCTTCCTACGCTGTGTCTTCCGGTTCGCGGACGCCACTCAAGAACCTTTCTTCCCCATCGGGTATCAGTTCTTCGAGTGATGTGGCTTCCTTATTGCCACTTCAACTTGCAAACCTTGCATAATTCTATACTTTCGTCATATTTCATACTTCCGATCTCTATTAAATTTATTAGTTTAACAGTTTTTTTTTTTTTTTTTATTAATTATAGCCTTCTCAGGTTTTTTTAGCCAACCCACTCTTAAAATATTTTCTAACATACTTAATTTGATAACAAACAATTTTCATCGACTAAACAGAGGCCGTACCGTAAACCACTTATAGCGGAACCGAATAGGTTTAGCTGCTGACACTGCGCGACCGCGAACCTTATTGCGAGGTGATAAAATTCACAGTCGCGCAGCGTCGGCAGCTGAGCGTATTCGGTCCCGGAATAAGCGTTCATGGTATGGCCCCTGATAGGTTGAAGTAGTTGTTCATCGGATGTTAGACATTATTTTCGTTTTTATTTCTGTCATTTCTGTAAGATACTTTGTATTTGCGTGGAAGACAATGTAGTTTTACCGTAAAATGTTTACTGCTACCAGTTGTAAAAGAAGACACAATTCACATACCTAAGTAGGCTAGATGACAGATGTTATATCGTTGAAACCAATAGCTTTTATGAAGAATTTAAGTAAATATAGTATGTTTAAAAAAAAAATTTAAATCGGTTAATAATGTTCTGATATATGAGCGTTTAAAGTTTTTGTTAGAGCCAACTCTGTCCCTTTCCCACAAAACAAAAAATGACGTCACGCCTTACTTGTCAGAATATAATTTATATGGCATACAGAGAAGTGACGTCACGATTTGCTGTTTCGCCTCTCTGTCTAGCATGATACTAAAATGCTTATAAGTTGATATTTTTGATCAGATTTTCATTTTCATTTTCTTTTCATTAATCAGCTGTATTTATGGCCAACATTTTAATGGGCCAATAAAAAAAAACAGTCATCTAGCCTATTTACGTTATTTGTAATTTTTTTGTAGTTATTTTACCACACTATTTTTTTAGTGTACATACTCTTCGAATCCTCTCTATACAAAGGTTGCCTGGAAGAGGTTTCGATAGATAAGGCCGCCAATTGTAGTTCCACTAGTTCTGAGTTTATTTTTCTTCGTGTGTACAATAGAATATATGATTATAATTAAAGCATTAGGTACCATTTTCTACAGCAAAAAGGTATATTTTGTTCCTGACAATTAACGTTGTACCCGGGACAAAGATTATTCATTTTTATTTGACAAGAGAGGAGAAATTGTATTCAAACATCTAGTCTTTCATTAAAAATGCAATTCACTCGCAGCTGCAGGTTCAAAATGTAGTCGAGATAGATCGTACAATTTACGAGTACATAACCGTGGGCTCTATTTTTTTACCGACTCCAAAAAAGGAGGTTCTCAATTCGACTGAATGTTTAAAAAAAACTTAAAAAAAAAAAAAAAGACCAAGACACGAGTTCAGAAAACTCTATTCCTACTGATATGTACATTTTATAAGTACTTAACTCTTACAAGAGACTATTACAATGTGACATTTAAATAGTAAACAGTTCCATTCACAAGTGTTCGCGCCACACCCGCCGACACGCTGCGCCCGCGCCGGTCGCGTCGCGTGTCGTGACGGATCTAATAAAACATCCGCTAATTGATACGCCATGACAATTCGAGCGGCAGCTATTCGCGCTCTGTCGGACGCGGTGACACAAACACGGACTGATAGTGAAACCATGATTGCGAAAATTGCGGATTTTTTTCGTTTAGATGTTTGACGAGACGTTTAGATTTTTTGCATGTAAAGAGACAGACTGAAAGGTAACTTATACAGAAAAGATGAGTCATATAAAATTTCATGAAAAAACAAGCAACTTCAGTGGCCTTCATTTTCGAGCACTTTCGTGATTTTTTTTATTGATCAATAATATCTGGAAAAGCGCTGTTCTTACACTCGTATTTTTTACCAAGTTAGGCAACCGTAAAGACGCAATAAGGCAGAAAGAGAGTGTTTTTTATTTGCTCAGCTCCAACGACACTGGGTCCGTGCCTTTTGCCAAACATTAAAAATTTCGGCAACAAAATTTAACACTTAATAACTTAACAGATTGGCGAGGTAACATGAAGTCTATCATCATCAGCCAAAAGACGTCGACTGCTGGACGAAGGACTCCCCTTTAATAAAAAATCCATAATCTCCACACTTTGATCAATTATATGTCTAGATAGACTGATGGATCCTAAACGCGTCGAAAAAAATAGCGGTTAACTGGTTCGCCTCTTATGCACGCACACTATAACAACGACAATGGCGCAATGCGAGTGTAAGACATGGCTGTCACGCACACTAGTATAATAATGTTGGCCTGTAATTTTTCATTATGAAAACTGACGTGGTTTTGACACATTTTTGTTTTATTTATACGGGAATACTCACGTTTAATTAAATCGGATACTCCGACTATAGTTTCGATCACATCCGGTGACCTTTTTCAAAGAGTGAAACAGAGCCCGACGTAGTATAGTCGGAGTATCCGATTTAATTAAGCGTGAGTATTCCCGTATAAATAAAACAAAAATGTAATTTTTCGTTCATAAACAGTACGAGACTCTATCTAGACATATTATTTATCAAAGTCTCCACGCTTAGCAGGCGGCTTGGGAATTGCAGAATACTCATCGTAGCCGTTTAACCGTGAGGGCGCTGCTGTATCCTTCGGTGGCTCTGGGTGCAGTTTTAGTACATAAATAGTCTTCGGGCTGATAATGGTCCCATAAAAAGTTTCTGAATGGAGATGATGATGTCCGGTACTTTCAAGAATGATGGCGACCGTCAACAAACATTGTTACGTGCATAACTCGAATAAAACAGTTTTGTTGACTCGCCAACAGCGTTTGCGATTTGCAAATTGTTATGTAAACTTGTACATACCTACAAATGCCTACATCAACTTGATGAAGGTGTGTTTATGTTCATACTTTTGGTTAACTTGGACAGTTTTACGAGGCTAAGTTATGGATTATAAATTTTAACGAAAATAAATTATTACTCGGCTTGACAATAGTTTGGCAAATATAATACGCTTTTTAAAAAAAATACAACCGACTTCAATTTTGATTACCTGGATGACATCTTCATATTTTCCAGATATCTTGATTTATTCCAGTAATTTTGATTTAAATATCAAACTACTTGACCGATTTCGATAAAAAAATTATGGGACCACTTCTGAAGTATCAAAAAAATAATAATTACATTACACTTACAATTACAATTACAAAAGAAGAACATAAGTAATTGGCGGAGAAATCGCGTAACATATGTACAAAAAAAAACATACAATCGAATTGAGAACCTCCTTTTTTGAAGTCGGTTGAAAATTAAATAAAATGTAGATGAATGCGCTGCCCTAGTGAGTGTTTCCCTGACGGACATGTTTTGAGTATCTTCAAGTCTTCGCAAAATTCAAGATTAAACTGAATTTATTAATGACTAAATGAGCTATCTCTATTCTACTCTTTCTGTCTAGGTAGATGTGATTGGTGTAAACAATCAGTGTTGCAATACTTGGTAAATACGTGGTTCTTTTTTTATATTCTCTTATTGTAAAAAATAAATGCATGCGGTGCTTCCTTCAAAAGATAGCACATTTAGCTTAATTACATTACATGATTATGGTGTTACAATGAATGTAGTTATCTATGTGAAGCCTAAATAAATAAATAAATAAGTCTGGAACAGGTTTTTTGGCAAGCGTGCTTCAAGAATTCCCTAGCATTTATGATAACTTCTTTATTACTAAAAAACAGTCTACCAAGCATTAGGCGGAGTCCTGATTTCCTAGTTTTCTAAATTTTTCAAAAGAAATATTTTAAGAAACTGTCTTAGTATACTCTTACGTTTTGCCATATTTTGCCAAGATTATATCAAGTCAACTTTCTAATCGCGATAAAATATTTTACAACCCGCAGTTTTCCAGTTTTTTTTGTTTATTTCAGATATATTTTTCCTGTTAATAGAGACAATAAGAAACGTGTTATTGGACACATTCATAGAGAAATACTAATGATTACTTAGTATAAATTAAGTGAGAACTAAATTAATTATTAGCGCGGAATTAAGCTAGATTGTAATTAAATTAGGTAGGTACCCACGCGATTAAAGAGGACATAAAAAATAATTAAAAATGTGACGCACTCTTGTCTTATGCCTTTTTTTTTATAGATACACAGATAGCACTATTTGTAGTAGACTTGTGAAGTATGATGTAATTTTCGATTACATCTAAATATCTTTGCTCGTCATCATCATCATTAGCCCACCTTAGGTCGCTACTGGGCCACTCAACCCAACCCTCGGCTTTTTGCATCCAGTCATTGCCCATTGCCTTACGTATATCGTCACTCCATCGGGGCTCAGGGCGTCTTAGAACACGTCTTATCCATCGGTTCTGCGAACAATGCTAATTATCTACTTTAGATCAGTTTGTATTTTATTCGTGAAATATCATATAAAACTCATAAGGCGCTAATAAATTACTAAAAACCTCTCAAAGCAGACGCTTGACTCCTGAGAGCATCTCAGAATATTTTCTAAGAGATTGTTCTAGAAAATGACTAGATACACCTGCGTACATATTTTATGTAGATGATATGCACCTTGTCGTTGGTGATAGAGATGGCTTGCAGTGAAATTAAGAGTCTAGTATTGTTGGGAAGCGAAGCAACCTTTACAATATTTTTGTCTACCTAAAACATTTCCACTAAAGCTTAGTCAATTTGTAATAGAAATCGGGCATAGATACAAAATTAACAATAGCGTCCAACACGTGCAGTTTTGGGAAATAATAATATTTTAACGTTTTACTATAACTATCAGTAAAATTCATAGAAATTATCGTATTTTAGATGCGCCATAATAGTAAAGTTAAACGATAGCAACAAAGCTAAGAAACAGACAAATAGTCCGTCAGTTGATTTAAGCGCTTACGCATCGTGCGTATAGCTATCCGTTAAATATCCCTAGTTCCGTGTATCGTATTACTGTATTGTTCTGTACTTTGTTATTTTTGTGTCAAACTGTTTGTGTGTGTGTCAAGAAATAAAATAATTTAGTGTTTTTCTCAAACTGTCGGTTTTATTATACGTTCGCGTGCTTTCGAATCCAATAACCCTTGCGCCTAAAAACGCCCGTTTACAACATCCTTCGAGCCGGATCTCGAAAGTTCGTGAAGTTTTAAAATGAGTGAGAAAAATACCATCACGACGCGAAGCCGAGCGCGAAAGTTGCTCGTTACGAGTGGGTGCCTTGAGGAAACGACCATCAGCACCCCGAACATAAACCTCGCCACTGATGCTGTTGCCGAGGCACTTCCAGTTACACAAGAAGCAACATCCTTGTACGAGCCACCCGTATCTATGACACCGATGCGGCCGCGAAGCCGCAACTCCCGTACGAGCCACGTGACTTCGCGAGGCAGTAAACATTCTACCAACTCAAAAAGGTACGTGGAGTGTGAGCGTGAAGTTCTCCAGCAAGAAATAGAATTTATCGAAAAAGGTGTTAGGCGTCGAGAGGAAGCTGATGACAAGATAAAGAAAATAAGAGCGCAAATGTCACGACTTAACATGAGATTAGATGAAAGTTCTGATGATGAAGAAAACACACAAAATACACGCACGGAAGAATGGATAGATACGGCATCACAGCATTTACCGTTAGACGGAAATGTATTTAGTGAGACGCAAGCATTTCGAGATGTGCCCGCACCGGGTGAAACGGCTACGTTGAATACCGCACGTGTAAATAGTGACACGTCTGTGATTCGCGAGTCAAACATATCCCGAGATATGCCTGCGTCAAGCGAAACGGTTGTTCCGCAATCTGAACATGTGTATAGTGAAGTGCAAGTGTGTCGTGAAATAAGTGCATCCCGAGACGCGCCGATGCAGCGCGTAGATGACAGCTCACAGGCACATGTTGCCCTGTTTACGCATGGAGAACGAACCGTATCTACGTCGGACCCTTCGTCACAACCACACGTACTGGCGGCTACCAGACGTCCCTACAATGAACCTGTTGCCTGTCTGCCTGCACCAGCTGCTGCAGCTGTGAATAATGAGGAGACTAGACGCCAGAGGGACAAAGAAGCGCAAAAAGAAACTTCAGTGGAGGTAAGGGACCTAAAAATAAGTCAATTAACTTTAGAAGAGGCCCTAAAGAATTTGTCACGACCCGTTCCCCGACAATCATATGAGTTACCTCACTTTGACGGGGACCCTGCTGATTGGATTTCGTTTAAAAATATGTACGAAGAGACATCAGCGTTATACAAATTCAGACCGCATGAAAACTTAGCTCGTCTAAGGACGTCACTAAAGGGAGAGGCAAAAACTGCGGTTGAAGATCTATTGAGAACGGCCATAGATCCAGCGGAGATTATGATTGCATTAGAAAAAGATTTTGGCCACCCTACTGCAATATTACAGTGTGCTCTACGTAAGGTACAAAGTTTACCAAGAATGACAGAAAGCGGGAGAGAAATTAAGAAATTTTCCACGGCGGTACGTAACTGTGTGTCTTTGTTAAAACATATTCGTGCCGAGGGCTATATTAATAACCCGCAGCTGTTCAGTGACTTGTTGGGAAAACTTACACCAAGCCAACGGGCTCAGTACGGTGACTTTGCGATGAAATTGGATGACAAACCGGGAATTGACCTGCGAATCTCACCATCACTGGAAATTTTATCCAAGTTTCTAGAATACCTAGCACGAGCAGCTTCTTACTACGTTCACACGAGTGTAGCGAGCGCATCGGAACCCCCACTACATAACGCTTCATCACACAAGCCATTGTCAGCCGTACAGACACGCAAGTTCAAGCCAGCGCGTTTTGTACACCATGTAAATGTGCAAAGCGATACGCCGTCGGAGCAGAATAATAACGCATGCGAGTTATGCAACGAGGATCACCCATTACAAAAGTGTGAAAAGTTTATTAACTCAAGTGTTCGATCTCGATACTACGTTTTGAAACAACATAGAAAGTGCTTCAAATGTTTAAAGAAAGGACACCTTCGTCGTACATGTGTAGCTAAAGGTTGTGAAAAGTGCGGGTTTTTGCATCATGTGTTACTCCACGTAGACAATAGGGCTAAAAGTGTTAAAAGTAGTAACGTTACCGAAAGTGTCACGAACGTAGGAGAAAGCAGCGCTAAGGCATTACTGAAGATAATACCGGTAACAATTAGGGAAGTAAACGGTAAACAGAAAAATAGTGAGTGTTATGCCTTGTTGGATGACGGCGCTACAGTATCGTTGTTAGACAGTTCCCTGGCTGAAAACGTATTAGGCGGCAAGCCAATGCCATTAGTGATAAAAAGTGCACGCGGACATGAAACATCGGACTCACAATCTCGTTTAGTGAAAATAAATATAGAAGGACCAAACGGACAGTGCCATAAAGTAAAGTGTCGTACGCTTAGTGAACTAAACCTGCCATCGCAAACCGTGCCAGCAGCAGTAATGAACGAGAACGTCCACCTCCGCAACCTGGGTTGCGAGGAGATGAGAGGAGCGAAGCCATTGCTGTTACTGGGTCAAGACAACTGGGAGCTTCTCGTCAGCGAGGAGATCCGGCGCGGGAAATCCGGTAAGCCAGTTGCTTCATTGACTAAATTAGGTTGGGTGATTCATGGTCCTATGGGGAGCGCGTGTAATGATAAAGAATATGTTAACTGCATGGCAATGTCTCTTCCTGATCTGCATGAAGTAGTAAAAGCGCAGTTCGAATTAGAAGCTATAGGTATCACTGAAGATCCCCGAAAGCATCGCGACGTAGAACGAGCAACAGCTATCCTGAGCGACACCAGCCGACGTACGCGGGACGGGTCTCAATGGGAGGTAGGTTTACTTTGGAAACAGGATGCTGTAGACCTGCCAGATAACTACGATAACGCCCGGCAACGTTTGGATGGCATCGAGAAGAAAATGAGGCGTGATTCAGAATATGCGGAATCCTACGCTAACCAGATTAACAGGCTGGTGAATGAAGGATACGCAAGTAAGGTGGGTAGCGATTTCAAACGACAACCGGTTTGGTACTTACCTCACTTCGGGGTAACCAATCCGAACAAGCCGGGGAAGCTGAGGTTGGTGTTTGACGCCGCTGCGTCTTACCGAGGAACGTGTCTAAATGACAATTTACTCTCTGGGCCTGACCTTTTGAATTCCTTACTCGGAGTCCTATTTAAGTTTAGAATAGGACCTATAGGCTTTTCTGGGGATATAGCTGACATGTTCTTGAGAATACGGATAAAGGAAGAAGACCAAGGAGCTCAATTGTTTCTGTGGAGAGGCGACTCTAGCAATAGAGAGCCAGATGTTTACAAAATGAACTCCATGGTTTTTGGAGCCGTGTCCTCACCGGCAACAGCTATTTACATACTGAACAAGAACGCGGAGGAGTTCAAGGAGTGTTACCCGGCTGCCGTCGATGCAATAAGGTGCAAACACTACATGGATGATTATTTAGATGGCGCTTGGACTGTGGAGCAAGCCAATAGGCTCATCGAGGAGGTAACACGGATTCATGCTGCCGGGGGATTTGTGATACGTGGTTGGGTCACTAATTCACTAGAGTTAAGAGATAAGCTGCAGGTAGAGATGCCAGATCGAGTCGCGCTGGATAAAGGTGATAAGTCCACAGAAAGAACTCTCGGTATGATATGGTCTCCGAGCACAGATAGTCTTGTTTTCGATCTCTCCTTCAAGCGACTTCCAGAAAACATCGTGTTGGGTAAGAAAGTTCCAACAAAGAGGGAATTCCTCAGGTTTATTATGTCCATATTCGACCCATTAGGTTTTGTCTATCCCTGTGTTTTACAGTCTAGAATACTGATGCAGAAGATCTGGAAGTCTGGAATCCAATGGGACGACCGGTTAAACAAGGCGGAGGCGGACATGTGGTTCAAATGGTTGAACGACCTTAACTCACTACAAGATGTAAGTATTCCACGATGGTACGGACTTTTTCCCGGAAACTTGGAGTTACACGTCTTCGGGGATGCTAGTGAGCTGGTCTACGCAGCTGTGGCCTATTTAGTAGGCATAAATGCAGATGGGGATAGAGAGGTTGCCATGGTAGTCGGGAAGGCTAGGGTAGCACCCCAAAAGGTAATATCCATCCCCAGACTTGAGCTGCAAGCCGCTATCCTGGCTAGCCGACTTGCAAATATAGTAGAAAAAGAAATAGGGCTTACAATTACAAAGAAATTTTTGTGGACTGACAGTAAAACAGTCTTAAAATGGATATTTTCTGAGGCACACGAATTTCAGCGTTTTGTATCTCATAGATTATCAGAAATAGATCGAAGGTCAAATCGAAGCAACTGGCGCTGGGTTCCGTCGACGGAAAACCCTGCTGATAAAGCGACCAGATTTGATTGGCCTGGTAATTGTAAAGAATGGCTTTCTGGTCCCTCTTTTCTTCGCAATTCGCAGGAGCAGTGGCCAGCGTGTGACGACATCGAGGCCCCAGAAGGAGAGCTAGAACGAGCTCATCGGGTGCATGCGATGACGACGATCGCGGTGCCTCTCCTGGACCACTCGCGCTTTTCTTCGTGGGCGCGCACGCTACGAGTTTTGGCACGCGTGCTCGTGTTCACTGGTCGGTGCTGCAAGCGCCGATCATCTCCAGAGCTCCGAGTAGAAGATCTCCAGAAGGCTGAGGCATGGCTACTGCAATCAATGCAGGCCGAGAGCTTTCTTGAAGACCTGAAGGCGCTGCGGAAAGGCTTGCCATTACCATCGTCGAGCAAACTACGAGCCCTCGATCCTATGCTTTATGAAGATGGTTTGCTCAGAGTGCGGGGCAGATTAGGGGCCTGCGAAGAGCTGACTTTCGGCGAGAGACATCCCATTATCTTGGATGGTTACCACCCTCTTACAAGAAAATTGATTCACCAGTATCATAAAGCAGCGCTCCACGCAAACCAGGAGACCGTTGTCAACAATATACGCGAGAGATACTGGGTGACAAACCTGCGATCAACTGTTAAGGCAGTAGCATCCAGCTGCCAGCTATGCCGCATTCGAAAAACCAAACCATTTACACCAAAGATGGGAGATTTGCCAGCTGCACGACTAGAAGTAAGCCGGAGAGCTTTCGTTAATTGTGGTATTGATTACTTCGGACCGATGGAAGTAACGATAGGAAGACGTCGTGAGAAGCGATGGGGCGTTCTGTTTACGTGTCTCTCAACACGTGCCGTACACCTGGAGTTGGCCAGTTCACTAAACGCCGACTCAGCCATACTAGCACTGCGGCGTCTCATCGCACGCCGTGGACAGCCTGCTAATATGTATTCGGATCGAGGTACAAATTTCGTCGGAGCGAATACTGAGCTACGAGCAGCGTTGAAGGAACTAGACCACGAGCATGTAAAGAATGCAGCTACTACCAGAGGAATCGAGTGGCATTTCAACCCTCCTGCGTCACCACACATGGGAGGTTGCTGGGAGAGGTTGGTAAGGTCCGTAAAAAACGCTCTTAAATCAACGTTGAAAGAGCGCGCTCCACGTGAGGAGGTTCTCTACACCCTCCTCGCAGAAGCTGAACTCGTCATCAACAGTCGGCCTCTTACATATAATGCAGACGATAGCAACTGTCCTGTGGTGATTACTCCTAATCACCTGCTGCTAGGGACCGCATCTGGGAGTACACCGCTTACGCGACGCAATCCGGCCGACGTCAATTCACGCCGGCAATGGAAGCAGGTCAACGCCCTGGCTGACGCCTTCTGGAGGCGGTGGCTGAGGGAATACCTGCCTACACTTCAGCGACGAGAAAAGTGGTGTAAAAATGTGCCAAACGTAAAAGTGGGGGACTTAGTTGTATTGGTGGACGCAACTAACAATAGAAACGAGTGGTTAAAAGGTGTAATAAAGACAGTGCATCAAGGACCAGACTCTATAGTGCGTGTAGTAGATGTAGCTACGGCAAGTGGGGTCCTGCGAAGACCTGTGGTAAAGATTGTGGTGCTTCCGACAAATGATAATGTAATCGGCTGAACCCTTTTACAGGGGGGAAAGATGTTGGGAAGCGAAGCAACCTTTACAATATTTTTGTCTACCTAAAACATTTCCACTAAAGCTTAGTCAATTTGTAATAGAAATCGGGCATAGATACAAAATTAACAATAGCGTCCAACACGTGCAGTTTTGGGAAATAATAACATTTTAACGTTTTACTATAACTATCAGTAAAATTCATAGAAATTATCGTATTTTAGATGCGCCATAATAGTAAAGTTAAACGATAGCAACAAAGCTAAGAAACAGACAAATAGTCCGTCAGTTGATTTAAGCGCTTACGCATCGTGCGTATAGCTATCCGTTAAATATCCCTAGTTCCGTGTATCGTATTACTGTATTGTTCTGTACTTAGTTATTTTTGTGTCAAACTGTTTGTGTGTGTGTCAAGAAATAAAATAATTTAGTGTTTTTCTCAAACTGTCGGTTTTATTATACGTTCGCGTGCTTTCGAATCCAATAACCCTTGCGCCTAAAAACGCCCGTTTACAACAAGTATCTCTCATGAGTTTAGAAGTTTAGTATTCGGCCACCAGCAACTTATATCAATAATCTCTAGGCTTATATTTTTTGCAATTTCAGAAGTAAAGTTCCTGATTTATCTTTTGTTTAAATTAGTTATAAGATAAAGAGGCTCTCTACAGCTTTCATAAGGGTTCCGAATTTCCGAGGGTCCAAAAATGTACAGATAGAGCTGTTAGTTTGAACACCGTTATCCTTCTAGGATATCATTGTACTCATCATTATGAACAACTTTTACTATGAGGCCAACCCAGAAATCTCGAAAAGAAAACCAGCTGTTCCATACAAAAAGGTTTATCGATCTTGGACAAAATGTATGCAACAGCAGATAAATTTTTCGCGATTTCAAGGTTGGTCCCATAATAAAAGTTGTTCATAATGATGAGTACAATGAAATCCTAGAAGGATAACGGTATTCAAACTAACATCCTGTACAATTTTACCTGTTTAATTGATACCTACGAATATCAAGAGATAAAATGAATATGACATTATTAAAATATAGCTTCTTTCAAAAAAACCTCGTCATTGTTTAGTTTTTTTTTTATATAAGGTATTTCTAGTTCCAGATGCTACAGCGCCCCTCTCTACTGAAGAGGTTATTATCTTCTTCTACAGTCGTTGTGTGACGGTTCTGAGTTCTGCCCCGTCTTAATTCACGGAGTCCTACCTATAAATTAAACCTAACTAATGCCTTCAAACGAACTGTATTAGTTCCAAAATAATCTACGGAAAAATAATATAAATACACGCGCGAAATGAAATTATATGCTATACGTACGCACCTCTAGCTATACAGATATTATAAAAGAGCTAGAACAGTGCAACAAGGCACAAAGGGGCACCGCGCGATGTGCGACTCTTTGGCGGCGGCAGCGAGCGGAGATCAACCAACTTGCCGCCACATTATAAAAGCCCCGCGGCGAGCTCAATAGACATTCAGCGACGAACTGTGAAGGCAGCTTCACGTCCGTTCGCTCCGCCCTCGCTCCTCGATCAGCTCTCGCGTGCTTTTAATTACTTTCTTATTATAAAAGGCATCTTTGCCTAACTCTACTCAGTTAAATGAATTATTTACTGACTAGAAATACTTACGTTTAAATAGTGAAACAGTGTTCATAGTGGTTTAATATTTGTGATATTCCGTATCGATTTGTTACATAAAAGCTGGTCTTGGAGAGATGCGCGGATTGTGTTATTTGAGTCTTATTATCTTGTGTAGGTCAATTTCGGAGACCATGTTTACCTTTTGTTCGTCATCGTAAATTTAAATTAACTAAAGTGAATTTTAATCAAATGTTTGTGGTGTAAAATTTGATTGTAAATGCAGTTGTTCGCGAGTTAAAATCACGCGGTTTAAAATAACGTCGCACTACTTTTTTCTCTCTCAAACATAGCCGACGCCCATTTAAGCGCACGTACCTAAACACCTGTGTGTGGTATTCAAAACCGACGTATTAAAGTTGCTGTTGGTGTCAGAGTAAAGTTATTGGGCGAGATGGCAGAGCTAAGTAGTGTGTGTAACTCGATTTTATTAGGTGTATTAATGAGGGAAACAAAAAAAAAACAAAACAGTGATTTCGTCGATTTGTGTATTGAAGAATTGTTTTGTGTTCACTCCTGGCCTGATCGTATATGTCCCAGTACCTTCGGGTAGCCTATCTGGCGTTGCGATTCTCGTTTGGATGGATACAAAATAAATTCATAAAATAAATTTAATAATTTAATTATACGCGAGGGGTGGAAGCTTAGAAATATGGTCTCTGCTGTTATAAGAACAATAGTTCCAAAGTAACTAGTTCTGGCCTCATTTACCTTGTAGGTACATGTGGTTTTTAGTTGGGAAATAGTTAGGCCATATGCTTGAGACAGTATGTGGAGGGTTATGTCCGCGCTTATACAACTAAGCGTGGTCTACCCTTTTTGGTCTCCTTGTGTGGTGTTCTTCCTTCCTTTGGCCTTGGGACAAACAACCCGGAGCTGCGGGTTGGCTTGTCACGCCATAATTGCACCAAGGTATCTGGGATTAAGAGCGGTACGCGAAGCCGGGCGCGAATAGTAAAATACCTACAGATGCTGGGCGTATAGCAGCTGTCGTTATTTGTAGGGTGCTAGGGGCTCTTAGGCTTGGAGCTCGCCACTCAAACTTATAGGATCGGTTAGCGGCAAGGACAGTGAAAGTGCTTTGATCTGCCTGGAAGGTGGGAACCAACCGGTGAGATTCATATCTCGGGGTAGTGGGAAACTTATGTAGACTAGGGCGTCATTCAAGGTGTAGGTCATAGCAGGTAGAATGCCAGGTACACTTTTATCTTTACAGGAATATTACACACCCACCCCATTCACACATTTACACTACCCAAATTCTTCTAGAATCTGGACATTCACCAGTGGTGTCGTAATGCACTGCGAAACTCTAGAAAACCCCTCTATAAGTCGCAAGTAGGTAGGTAACGCGTATTAAAATTGGGTTAGGTTGATTAGGTCTTCTATTACATAGGAAGGTACTCCAAATCGTAGGGAACCTAGAATTAGTAGGCAAGTAGGCCGGCCGACTCAAAATCTTAAGGCGTTCCACATAGGTACCTACCTATTTACGTAATTCAAACAACTAAACCGCGAACGTTTGTTTCCGTCGGGAAAATATTTTCTGTACCTATCAACACGCGAATAAATAAATAGGCGTTGTTCAAAATATTCACTAAAGTAAATTCAATATGTTTGCTTACTGAGTCTAACATTGTTATCCAAGGAATATAAATTCTGTACTAAATTACTGACGAGAGAAGTCAATTTGTCACTTCAAGATTTAAGTCAAAACGATGGACTTTCTATCTATTTGTAACCTATAATAATCTAGACTCCATAGCTGGATCTAGGGCTCGGCAATTGATTGACTGAATTATGTGCAAGTTGAACCGAAAGTGTTCGGGTTACCCTTAAGTCTTAGAAAAGAGGAGAGGCGCCCATACTATGTCACTAATTGAGCGGATCACTGTCTGGTCTGAGATCTGGTCCATATCCGTAATACATAAACATACCTATTTTCTTTATGGAAGAAAGTCTTATCTGACTGGCGATTTGAAGTATAATAATACTTAAGTAATTACACTAAAATGTGTTAGACTTGGTTACCAAACCTAGATGCACCAGTAAGCACGGAATCACACGAACAGATAAGCTACTAAAATAAAGCCGTTCAAACTATTCACAAAAGTGGATTCATTATGGTTGGCTAACTAAGTCCAACATGATTAATTAACGAAATCTAATTTTCACGCCAAAATGTTGACAAAAGAAGTCAAGTTACCTATACCTTCAAGTTATGGTCATTATGGGGGAACTTCTCTCTTTATTCATAATCGAATATCAACTGGGTACCATAAAAGGGTCCCGTGATAGCAATCTATCTACTTATACATGAACGAGCCGAAAGTGTTCGGGTTACCCTTGATTCTTACAAAAGAGGAGAGGCGCCCATTCCATGTCACGTTAGTAAATTGCTAGCTAATTCATATTTATCATCTTGAAAGGAAGTTCCATCAAGACCGTCAATTTGAAGTTATAACGTAAAAGTTATACATACATAATACACACATAATTGTGTTGGACTTGCTAGACATGCGGGTTTCGGCGGAGATTATAATAATACCTACTCTTGCAAAACTATAGCAATGTTACATTAGGGCTAACCAGGTTTACGGGGTTATTGCGGTTACTTTGATGTACTGGTTATTATTATCATTGATTACTTATTATACTTGCTATTTCAGGTCGGACAATAATAGGCAGGGCGACGCTGGAGTTCAGCAGGAGAGACCTCGATCGAAAGATCTTGGAGACTCTCATTTAAACCAAAGATTGATGTATGAAAGAGAAGATCCTTAGTTATTTCAATAACTATAAGGATAAGGTTTTTGAAAGATTTTTAATGAACGGCTTCCCTTGAATGGTTTTACCAACTTACACTGACACACAGATAGACTTGCTAAAAGATTAAGTCCTCTTGTCCCTTTCCACAGGTAAAATGATCCATGATCATTGTCCCATTTTTATGTACACCTTATGTGGAGGATTGGTGCCCAAGTCAAAGGAAGAACCAAACTGGAAGGCGCGACTGGAGGGGCGTCTTTCCGTAGCCACAAATATATTATTAGCATAATTAGTCAGCTAACTCAAATCATCACTATTCAAATTTACTAGTAATTTTATGAAGTTCAACCTCACAATAGTTTTCCCTACATTTATTATAACTTCTAGCTATTATGTAGATCGTAGGTATGTAAAAAGATATCTACGTAGGTTGATAACAATCTATAGCATCATAATATCATGCAGGTGTTGGTAACAGTATGAATGAAATTATAAACCGTAAGAGCGCCTATTACATTTCTAATAGAGTCGAAATTCTAATACTAAACTTACTAGCTTAAAAGGTAGATGTGTTCGGTAAATAAGTTACGGGCTATTCATATTTTGATAGTAATATTAAGGACGAAAGTGTATATTGTAGACGCGCTTACCATTATTCCATCGTGTGAAATACTATATTATAAGTGAATTAACATCCACAAACGGTTTAACGCCTTATTATTCTACGATAGCAATATTAGGTTTTCTTGATACATTTTGATACCGGCTTTATCTATTGACATCCTTTACTTCGGTTTAAGTAGGTCGCGAAGCTAAGATAGGCATGTAAAAGTATATAGTAGGTACGTACTCATCCCAAATCACTAAAACTTAGGGTTTTCACGGATCACAGCGTAGAGTCCTAGCTTAGACGATCACTTGGCCATATCAAATCATAGGTATAAATAAATAGACACGTCGTACGGTAGGCAATGAATAAGGCGGAGAATCATTACACCCGGTATTATTAATAAATTAAAGTAAATAAAAAATTAAAAGAACATTGTAGAAACGAGGAGGAACGCCCCACTTTTAAAAAAGGGGGGGTGTTACAGTTGGTAATGGGAATTTTCCTGACATAGAGCTTGTACGATCACTAAACCTGCTCTTTGATCCTTTCACATGTTTCACAACTAATATTCTTCGTGCAGCTACTTTCTTGAATTTAATTTATTGTTAAAAGTTTAAAATTCAATAACTAAGTATAATAAAATTTAAAAAATGGTTATTATACTTGTTATGGTAACGATGTGACTGTCTATATAAATAATAAAAAACCTGCCAAAAGTTTGAAGTATTTTTTAAAATAATTTCTAAGTTATGGCTTTTTGCCAAATTAAATCTAAATTTTCTGTAATTTTGAAAGGATCGTCTTCTTTAGAGCACTAGGGAACTGTCCGGATATCTTAACTAAATATTTTACTAGCACTTTATCTAGGCTTCAATCTGCGAGCAAGTACCTCCTACTAGCTCACCTATAGTAGTTTTACAAACTATACTGGATATTTAAACAAAAATCCAGCCCAAAATTAGAAAAGTAATTTAAAACCATTTCTAAATTTTGGCTTTTTTGTCTATGGTCGGTCGTACTCTTAGTATTAGGTTGTGGGGGGACCTTATTTTCGGTAAATTTGGAAGGATCGTCTTCTTTAGAGCACTAGGAAACTGTCCGGATATCTTTACTAAATAGATTACTAGCATTTTATCTAGGCTTCAATCTGCGAGCAAGTACCTAGGAGGTACTTCAACTCAACTACATTAGTTTTAAAAACTAAGCTGGAATCTCAATAGTTTGGCAAAACCGAAAACTATTGAGCTAAAAACTATTGCCTCTATCTCAGTACATTTTTCGACAGTTTTACTCATTATGACCATTAAATAAATGTACTAGCTTTGTAGCTCTCGGTGTAACAGCGCCCTTAGTTTGCTACCGGATGCACGATGCATTATGCCCTGTATCAAGCGCATAAACGCTTAAAAGCAAGTCAAAGATTTCAAAGCAACGTATACAGGGTTAGTGGTAATCAGTTAGGATCCTTTTTAGGGCATATTCTGTACGTCAAAACAAAACACTTTTACTCTCGGGCCAACATTAAAATCGCGAAAAAAATATCAGCTGTTCCATACAAAAAGTTCATCGACCTTGGGTAAGATGTATGAAACAACAGTTGTTTTTTTTTGCGATTTCAATGTTGGCCCGACAGGAAAAGTTATTTGTTTTGACGTACAGAATATGCCCTTAAAAGGATGCTAAATTATTACCACTAACCTTGTATATACGAGTAGATAGTGCACTTGCGAACATTTGCACTTGGCACGCTTGGCAGGCGGTTTGGGATCGCTGAATGTTCACCACCGTTAACCATGAGGACGCTGCTGCCTGTCCTCCGGTCGTTGTCCAGTGTAAATTAAGTAATTGCAAAAAAAAAGGATAAAAGTATTCTATCAGCTATTTGGTTCCCATAGTACATGTTATTCTTTGTTTGGAGCTATATGGCGCTTTCTTTGTTAGCGATATGCCAATACAAATATTCTAGGATGTATTCTGAACTATTTCTTACTTTTATAATGAGGGTACTTTTGTAGAGGGTAAAAGCAGTGCTTTGTAGCAACGGTCGTAATCCTAGGTCTTATTTCCTAAATACAAGAATTCAAGGGTTAGGATCTATTAAGGATCGTCGAGCGTTAATTTAAAACAATACCCTTTTCACTGGATGCCCTTTATGTCCTACCCTTGTGGTCTCAATTCATTGAACCATGTTCTAGTCTTAAAATAAATGTATTATCTTTCCATTGGTCGCATCTCACCCGCTCGACTCTCATGCAGTATTTATGCGTGAAGAACACAGAATGTCGATTACTAAGAGCTAGGTTGCAGAAATGTAGGTTATGGAAGTGGCAATAAAAGATTCCAGCTTAACATACGGTCAATGTAAGAAGTTTGGGGTATCTAAGGGTTGTATTTTTTGGTAGATTCAGCTGTGTAATCTTTAGGGATATAATTCAGCAGTGGGTGTTTCATACTTTTTGAGAATTCTATAGGCAATGAGGCGTTTTCTATTAAAAAAAAGTGTTAGTTCCAAACATCATAATAGATGGCGTGAAGTCGTTTGAAATTGTTTATGTCAAACTGGTCAATGTGACATTGAATGTAAAACAGTTCATTTCGTTTAAAAACAAAAAAATCTTTACTCATTGCAGTTTGTTTCATAGGGAAATTAAACACTACGTTTTAGTTTGTTTTCGCTCACGAGCGTGGAATATTATTGTTATTGTTTTTTGCGCTATCCAACGCCTCAGCTTTGTTTTCTGGACCCATCGAACGGTGTGACTGTGACTGGTTTTGGTGTGACTCGTTAGGAACCCACCACCATACGTAATCGGTTTAAACGTGTTTTCGGCTGAAGGACTTGTATCCATCGTCAGGAATAACTAAAAAAGATTAAACGGGGTTTGACATAACAGATTTATGCTTCTTACGCCATCTAGTAAAACATCACGAACAATTTTTTTTTTAAACAAACGCCTCATTGTTATTTGTCATTTACGCTCGACATATATGAGTATAGGACAGCTATAATAGTGCTAGGACTCTGTTGCAGAGTCCGCCTGGGGAAGTACCACACAGTAATGGGTTGCTGAATTCACATACACCATTGAAATTCTACTCCGGACGTATCCAGGTTTAATCTGAGTTTACCGAAAAGCCAGTGTTTTGGAAATCCTTACATTTTCATTTTACTGGCAATGGGCATCACTGCATTGACGCTTATTATAATCATCATCATCGAAACTTACAAAGCTTTGTATGTTTCGATACTCTATGATTTCACTAGCTATAGTCCTTTTCAAACCGGAACATTTACACACTACCGCTTGACGGTTGAATATTTCACATTGAAGTGGCAACAACCTACCTGCCCTTATTGATATAGTTATTTATGATACTAGTGCGGTAAGTCGGTTTTTACAAACGAGTAGACGAATGTAAGCCCTCGACTTCGTCTTGGGCTTACCATAGTCACTTGACTGTGACTTGCTAAGTGTGACTTTGACTGTGACTGTAGCGCTCGTGGCGTAGCTTGTCTAGGTGATTCAAAACGATCACCGATGTTAAGCAACGGACGGTCCGGTCAGTCTTCGGATGGGTGACCATGAGCATTTATTTCTGAGCGCTACCGTGGGTCGGATGACACGTTAAATTGTTGTTCCCGGTTTGTTCTAGTTTCTATAACTACAACCGTCAGCCATGTCAGAGGCCTTCGGGCGGCACATTAACTCTGACACTAGCGCTGGCCACTCATACGAACTTACTTACTTACTTACTGTGAAATAAATAAATAAATACTTGACACTGGCAAACGCACAAAGTGCGACGCCATAATCCTCCTAGGATGAAATATGAAACGGCGCTACGTACGCGTGAAGAAAATTAGAACTACATCTTTTTTCTCATTTTCTGTTTAGTATTAAAGTGAGACAAACGTATTCAGCAAACGCGCTTCCAAAGAGGTTCGATCATTCAGCTTATTTATTCTCATAATGTGAAACTCCTTGGTGAAATTCTTAATATTTGTATAGAAAGGAATTAAAACATACCTTATAGGATACGCACGGCGTGCGGTAAAATATAGGTTTACCTCACGCCTAGCTAAGAGTTCCTATTTTACCGCACGCCTAGTTGTATTGTGCGTAATGTTCAACTTTCGAAAGATTTACGAAGCATGTATACGGCTTCGTAAATGCAATTTTCGACCAAATGTGTTGTAAAAATATTATTATGTAGACTAACTTTGGAATAGTTAATCTATATTTTCTCTAATCCGTTCTTTACAATTTGGAGCTAAGTGATCGACAGAAGATGGATTAACTATTTCGAAGTAACTCCATGTTTAAAGTAAGCCATAATAATCATGCCATTTTTGCGGCACAGCTGCTCATTCTATCAATTTCAATTTAAATTAATAATTTGAATTTAAATCCGATGCAGTCTGCAAACACTTAAATTTTAAATGGGTAATTAAGATTTCGTAAGTTGGTCCATTATTTACTAAAATAACGCTTAAATGTTAATTGCTCAGTTTTAATTAAGCAACTTTTTATTTACACTAAAATATTGCACAGATCTTTTTAAACAAGATAGAGTTCCAAATCTTAATTACTCTTATTTTCTAGAATAAACATTAATCTGCGTTTAAGACTTAAAACTTGTTCAAATAACATTGATGTAGATTTTCAACTAAATCGCTATTCAAATAAGTCTGAGTTCCAGAGACGAGAGATATTTAAATTATTTAAGTACAACATAAAATATTTTATATACCTAGGCCGTTGAAAAAGGTTGGTTTTCCCCATGAAATATAATAGACAATTAGGCAAGATTTTATTTAAGAAAAAAAACATAAACAATAGACAATAGACAATCGTTTAATTGCGGCAAAAAATATAAACAAAAAACAATTACATTGAACACAGTAAAGTAAAAAAATAAATAAATCATATTAATAAGAAGAACCCACTCTAAACTAGTATTCACTCTATTTCAGAGCCGTTGGCCTCTCCTATATTAGGCTACACAGTACAATTTATGGCAATTTACAATTTTTATAAAAATATGAAATAAAATTAAAAATATATATTAAGTGACAAAATAAAAGTATTAGATTTAGTGGAACAAGGAGAAAAATATATACCTATAGAATTATGTAATCAATACGGTAAAGTACTTTTTATATCTATTATACAGGAGAATTATACCGGCTGTTAGTTTGAACACCGTTATCCTTCTAGGATATCATTGTACTCATAATTATGAACAACTTTTATTATAGGGCCAACCGTGAAATAGCGAAAAGAAATCAGTTGTTCCATACATTTTTTTTTTAACTTAACCAAAATGTATGGGGAGCAGGTTTTTTGTTGCTATTTCAGGGTTGGCCCCATAGTAATAGATTTTCATAATGATGAGTACAATGAAATCCTAGAAGGATAACGGTGGTCAAACTAACAGCCGGTATTATAATGATGATAAAGAGAAATACTTAGTGCACTTTTAGAAATATCAGAAGATTCCATCGCCACAGTATTTCCTCCCTTGTATTTTTTTCTGGTCAGTCTACAAAACTGCTCCAGTCAGCCTTCCGTCGTCCCAGATCACCATAAACACAATTCTAAGCTCTCTACTGTAAGTGGTAAGGTTGACGTATCTAATACCTCCTTTTCTTCTCAGATCACGTACAACGCGTTAATTCCGACTCAGGCCAATGATAACAACGGAAATGTTAAATTTTCCCTTTTTACTCCATGGAGGGTTGTCTTTTTCAAGAGAATTATAATTTTAAATGTGGTTACTGGTGATTTTAAGAAGATTGTGAATTTTGTAATAACGATTTTGTTAACTCCTTATCTTTACCGTACCCTTCTAAGTGTTTATACTTACTTACTGATAATAAAGTAGCGCTCGTGGCGTAGCTTGTCTAGGTGATTCTTAACGATTACCGATGTTAAGCAACGAACGGTCCGGTCAGTCTTCGGATGGGTGATCGTGAGTGGCATTTATTTCTGAGCGCTACCGCGGATCGGGTGACACGTTAAATTGTTGGTCCCGGTTGTTTGTTCTAGTTTCTATAACAACAACCGTCAGCCATGTCAGAGGCCTTCGGGCGGCACATTAACTCTGACACTAGGGCTGGCCACTCAGCCTATACGAACTTACTTACTAATAATAAAATAGATGTTCAGTATTAATAATAGTAGTTATATTGCGCGATAAAATCCGGAACGTGGATATTCGCCAAAGAATCAAAGTCACCGACATAGCTCGCAGGGCTTGCAAGTTGAAGTGGCTATGGGCAGGCCACATCGCTCGAAGAACTGATAACCGATGGGGAAGAAAGGTTCTTGAGTGGCGACCGCGAACCGGAAGACGCAGCTTAGGAAGGCCTCCCACTAGGTGAACCGATGACATTGTAAAAATCGCGGGCAACCGCTGGATGCAAATGGGAGGTTGTCGTACAGTGTGGCGGTCAAAGGGGAGGCCTTCGTTCAGCAGTGGATTCCAGGCTGATGATGATAGAGATCAGAAGAGGAACATTTTTTGCCCATCTTGTGCGACATGACACGTTATGAATAACATCATAGAGGGGAAAATAGAAGCAAAGCGAGGACCGAGGAGAAGCTTTGTTGATCAAGTTAAGGAGAGGACCAAAGTCATGTTATACAAGGAGGTCAAAGAAATGGCCGGAGATAGAGAAAGATGGAAGTCACTCCACCGGCAAGAACTTTGCTCTTATATAAATGGTGATAAAAGTTACATGAACCTGTTATTATTGTTTAATAATCAACCTCTACTTGTTGTAGGCGTTCTAACACTACGTAAAAACAGGAGTCTTGGTTGTTCAGAGCCACAAATAATTCACTCCATGCGGAAAAACTACATATTCTAAGGTTGCTGTCAAAGTCGACGTAAAAATTTAATCACCTGCCGTGGGCCTTATAAGTGCTGACTTAAGAGAGAGAAATGATTAAAATTTCAGTAGCCAAAATGTAAGAGAAAGATTTCTTGAATAATTAAAATGAATACGTAGTGTTGCCAGACGAGTGGTGAAGGTTTCTCAGATCACATTCCGCTATTTGCTTAAACCTTTAATTGTTTACATACTCTTTAAGTCGTATAAGATAACTTAAAGATAAGATAAACTTTTTTAAGAGATTATCTCCGATTCAGTGAAACCTACCTAAACAATCGTCAGCTTTAGATGTTTAAAAACATGTTCACGTTTTAAGGGAGCAAGTGTCGTTTTTTTTTAAATGTGCAGTCAAACTACATGCGATCTAATAAAAAAAGGAATTAGATCGCCTTTAGACCGATAAAAGTCTAGAGACAATCCAAATGCAAGTCTACTACCAGCCTAACTAAAGAAGTGGAACACGTCTAAAAATTTCTTATATTTATTATTATACTAGCTGACCCGGCGAACTTTGTTCCGCCTTAAAGGCAATATATAAGCAGTATTTTTTTTTAATTGGAAAAAATACAAAAAAAAATACCTACATTAATCATTCATAATTATTTCTGTATTTTAGTATGTACATAGGTTGCTCTTCATTTAAGTACCTTGTGATACACGACATTTTTTGTTTTATTATCAGGCGCAAAAACAAACAACGCAGATGGTCTTCCGACCCGTGAACATGCCACGTATAATTGACCATGGGAAAAACATGAATGTTCTAGATTTAAACCACAAACTTTTAAGGATTGGCCTTGTGAATTGTTGATGGTCATGGCAAATGCAAGACGTATCGGAAATTGAAGTCTTTTAAATTCAAACGGCATATCGGTTGGGATCATCGGTATCCTCGGAATGAGAACTTCCTCACCTTTGAATTTTCCTATCATTATCGTAGCATAAATTACATTGTTCATCAATTTTCTAACCACCAAACGCGTACCGTTGCACAGTTTTGGTTGGTTTATGTTTCGAAGCATGATTACTACGGAGCCAACCTTTAGGCGTAAATTGAGCGGTGGTAAGCCAGGCACGTCCAAAGAGTTTAAAAATTCAATTGGATAGTTGGTGGCTTCATCTTCATTTGTGACGCAGTCAATAGATTTGAATGAATGCATTGTTCCAATGATCTTATTTTGAATTATGTAGTTTAGGTCATCTACATCTTTATTCTTAGCCGCTAAAATTGCTCGCTCACTCAACCATTCATTATTTTTGTAGTTAGAAATAATTTCTGGAAATACATTGTTGATAATTTCGTCTTTTGATGAGACAAAATTACAGAAATTATTTGGAAATGATATTAATCCGCTCGATTCATCGACAGGTACTTGACCATTACCGATAGTCAGCAATTGCTCAGAGAAATCTTCAGCAGATGTATCATTAAGCAATGTAACTCTCATGTTTGTTGTCAGTTGCAGTTTCTTCACATAGCGCCATAGATTTGACGATTTGAGGCAAAAAGAAAAAAAGTATTCGGGATAAAAAGTATCCTATGTCCTTCTCCTGGCTCTAAACTACCTCCCTGCCAATTTTCAGCTAAATTGAAAAAAATAAAATAAAAAAAAGTATCCTATGTCCTTCTCCTGGCTCTAAACTACCTCCCTGCCAATTTTCAGCTAAATCGGAAAAAAAAAAAACGAAAAAAAACCAAAAAGTATCGGGATAAAAAGTATCCTATGTCCTTCTCCTGGCTCTAAACTACCTCCCTGCCAATTTTCAGCTAAATCGGTTCAGCCGTTCTTGAGTTATAAGTGGAGTAACTAACACGACTTTCTTTTATATATATAGATTTGCTTTTAGCGTTTACAAGGATTTTGTAACTGTTTATAACACAGTTGTTAAAAACAATTTAAAAAACCTAAGTTTCCACAGTAGATACATGTAGCTGGCAACACCAGAAATACGAAATGTCTTGAGCCTTGCATGACTGGGTATCACTTGGTTTGGAATGCGTGCGTGTTAAATAAATAATTTGGGCACCTACATTCGTACGGGAAGTGAAGAGAAATGAATCCTCAAAGATATAGTGAAAATAAAATAGTTACATAAGCAAGTATTGCAAAAAATATAAACACGCATATTGTATGTAGTTGTGTACCCCCTTCCCCTTTATAATATGTTTGACTCTCACTAGCGTTTATCGTTTGTTTTCTATTTGTACACTATCCTTTAGAGGTGGGACTGAACAAAACGGACTGATATAAAAAAGGCTTAGTGACCAGATTGATTAATCAGGTCCTTTTTAGAACATTTTCAACCAACTAAAAGCAAGGTCCTCAATTCGACTGTATGTTTTTTTTGTATGTTTTGTTACGCGATTACTCCACCCTTAGTCATACTTCTGAGGTGATCCCTTAGCATTTTACTGAATTCGGTTCATTTGTTTGGTTTTTATTGCAATAAACTGGAAAGAAGATGTCATCCAGGTAATCGAAATTGAAGTCGATTATTTTTAAATACTTGTGTGCATGAAACTCGATATCAACCAGCAGAAAAAGATTTTTTATTTTTATTTTGCGTCTACAATAGATTTATTTTAACGTCCAGAGACGTCCACTGCTGAACAAAGACCTTAGACCGCCACACTGTACGACAACCTGCCATTTGCATCCACCGGTTCCCGCGACTTTTACAATGTCGTTGGTCCACCTAGTGTGAGGTCTTCCTACGCTGTGTCTTCCGGTTCGTGGTCGCCACTCAAGAACCTTTCTTCCCCATTGGTTATCAGTTCTGCGAGTGATGTGGCCTGCCATTTGCCACTTCAACTTGCAAACCTTGCGAGCTATGTCGGTAACTATGATTCTTGGGCGAATATCTTCGTTCCGGATTCTATCGCGCAAAGTAACTCCGAGCATAGCTCTCTCAATTGGCCGTTGCGTGAATCTGAGTTTCTCCAAAAGGCCAGCAGTTAAATACCACGTTTCAGTTCTATATGTCATCACTGGCAACACACACTGGTTGAAGACCCTTGTCTTCAGACACTGCTGGATTTTGGACGAGAAGATATTAGCTCTCTTTTGTGACTTCATTACTTATTAAGATTTAATTTCTCATAACTTACTACATCTAACATTGAACCGTCAAGGAAAAAGAATAATACGCATTGAATAATGAATACGACAATTTACATAACCATTGTTTAAATTTTAACTAATTTAAACATTAACTTATTACTAGTATCAATAATTGAAAACAAGTTTCGTTCATTGAACCAGTTTCTCTGATTTAAAGCAAACCTTTCCGAAATACTGGGGGTGTTTGACCCAATTTATAAATAATGAAATCCTTTACAATCGTTCTCAATCCAATCAAATTGTGAATTACAGCAATATAATGTAGAATTGAGGAACGCGTGCAGGGATTATTTATAAAAGAGATACGTTAAATATGTGTATTTTGTGACTGACAAATCATACGTAAAGATCAAGCGAGATGGCAGACAAAAGCTAGCCAAAATCCTAAAAAAACTCGGTGGAAGCACATTTAGATGAAATGCCAAAGTTGCCAATGTCGTAGGTTCCAAATCTAGCTAGTTAAGTTAAGTTTTTCAGTGATGAATTTGACTACAGTCAAAACCGAATTTGAGGAACTCATTGCAAGTTATCACTAAGTTTTTAAGTTATGTAGTCATTTATGTATTTGATTTTTAACTTCCTCATCAGGTTCATCTGTTAAAAAAATAAGGTTTGAAATCAAATGTTTTCGGGACAAATATAAGTTGGTAAACTACAGACAAAGTTCCGAATTCCTGCCACAGTCAAAATAAGGACATACTTAGATATTTTATTCCAGAAAATATTTACCGGCAACGTGTCTTTCTTTTGATATCCAATACAATTTGGGGGCTGGCACGGCGAGTAAATTCGATACACCCAATTTTGCAGCGGTGCTCATTGTTCTAATTTGCCATCGCTCGAATCTGTTTCATTAAGTATTTCAGTGATTTGAAAATTTGACTGAGTTTTATAAAGTTTTGGACCGACCATTTTGTAGAGCAAATTTGTCGTTGAGGTTTAATTCGACGATTTGAATAGAAAGGTATAAGTAATGAATTGTTACGAAGCTTTGTAGACATAAGAGCTATTGTTCAGTATCTTTACACACTGATTCAAACGCCAAGCAATAGTGTGCAAGTATTACTGTGTTCCGGTCTGAAGGGCAATGTTTCCAGAGAAATTACTGGGTATGAAGAGATTTAACCTCTAATATCTCAGTATGACCAGCGTTGTGCGGTGCGGCGCAGGATTGTGTTCACAATTCTGGCGCTGTTACTGTTATGGGCAGGCGTGACGCTTACCACTAGGCGAACGTCCCGCTAGTCTCGTCACTTGAAAGTAAAAAAAATAACTTTTCACAGTATTTTTACCCCCGCCAGAAACACCCTGCATAACATTCACCGCAAAAGATATAAGCTTATTAATAATTTTCGACGCAACTTTTACGCACCAAAATTATTATCTACCCATACATTTATAGCAAGAGCTACTAAGATATCAATACACCGCTCTTATACAAGACGTGAGCTAATAGATCCCTTGCGATGGATTCTATTACGTACCTTGGATCGTGAGAGATGAATTTGCACTTTTGGTATAATTGACGTGAAAATTGCTTCGCCTCGTAATGTACCTACATTTAGTATAATTGTGTTTACAAACTTTGTGTAGGTATAGACTGTTATACAGGGTTATTGGTAACCTGCGGAAAACCTCTTAAGGGTAACTTTAGTACATCAAGTTATACAACTTTTGTTTTACGAATTTAATTTGTCAAAACGCAATAAATATCAAGAAAAAAAAATTGTTTGTTTTACTATTAAGTTTACGTAAACGTAGTACCTACTATTAAGTGTACTGTGCTACGGTGCGGCACGGTGCTTGCGACTGTGTGATGTGGCCTGCCCATTGCCACTTCAACTTGCAAACCTTGCGAGCTATGTCGGTAACTATGATTCTTGGGCGAATATCCTCGTTCCGGATTCTATCGCGCAAAGTAGCTCCGAGCATAGCTCTCTCCAATGCCCGTTGCGTGACTCTGGAATTCTCCAAAAGGCCAGCAGTTAAAGATCACGTTTCAGTTTCATATGTCAGCACTTGCAACACACACCTTGCACACAGCTGCATAGCTCTTACAAATGCTGACCAACTTTATAATTCCACAGACAGTGGCGCTCAGCAGCACCATGTCGTCCGCGTAGCTAATGTTATTGAAACAGACGCCATCTATGTGACAACCGACATGCTACTCGCTGAGCGCCCCGATTAGTCCGTGAATGTACAGGTTAAAAATAGAGGGTGAGCGTAACCCCCCGTGCCTCACCCCGCACTCCAACGTGTACGGCTCCGACATCGCACCTGCTCACTTCACATTATTCACCTGGTTCCCGTACCAATACTTAAAGAAATCTATGAGTTCGTCCGGTACATGGGATGCTCAATGTCATATGAGACCAGGTCGAAGGCCTTGGAAAGGTCGAGGAAACAAGCGTAAATTGAAGTACTTACCCAAGCCAAAACCGTTACAGGTTCCAAGGCCTACGGATTCTATTGGTACTTGATCTAAATTACAGACAAACAATTTTATTTCAAGAGCTCTCATACTAAATACCTATTGAGATGGGATGTTTTGGTTGTGCTACGTAATTAAAATATATGTGATGAGATGTCGATCAACGAAAATGTAAAATTTTCTATGATACATGATGTCGTCACATAAATTGTATCTAAGACATTTTGTATAACTTGGACATGGACATGTTTTTGTTAATTAAAAAACAACTAGCCAAAAAATACCGTTATGACGCCCTTATACTCGCTGTGGTGACGATATACGTATCACAGGGTTGGAAGCGGAAAGATCACACCTACACTTTTTTATAGCTTAATAAATAAGACGCTAAATTAAAAAAAACTGCTAAAGTAAACTAAAATAGAACATAAATATTAGTCCTAGTATCTGGGAAGGACGATTGCAATCAATCCTCCCCAGATCCAAATAAAAAATAAATATCTAGTCTATATATTTACACTTCAGTGACGTACTTTGGTCTGCGTCCATAAATGGTCGATAAGCTGATGATGATGATAATGAAATACTACTACCACAGCTTACATTATAATTACTGCAACACAAATATTACTGAGTCGTTGACTGTTGACTCAGTATCCTCAGTGCTATGAGATATTCTGTGATACAGTGTAAACTATTTACATTACACTCAATTACCGATGCCCTAACAACGGCGCAGACCGCCTTAATTGTTCAAACAATTAACTGCAGCCGTATTAATTTTGTGGCTAGTACGGGAGACAATGGTTGGATTAATTACTTGGGTAAATAAATTTTCTAAAAAAAAGTGTGTTCATTTAGGCTTTGTCGTCGTCAGCCGTAAGACGTCCCCTGCTTAACGAAGGCCTCCCAATAGAGGGGTGTTGCCATAATCCCCACACTTGGCAGGCGGCTTGGGGATCGCAGAATACTCATCACCGTTAACAGAGAGGACGCTGCTGCCCGTCCTCTGGTGGGTCTGGTTGCAGTTTAAGGATATACCCAGGTCCATAGGCTTTGTCGCCAGACCTAATGAGTTAATTTGCCACATTAGAGGATTTAGGTTTCTATAAAATTTAATGTTTTTTCGACTTGTAATCGATAAGGGACTCTTCTACGACTTTCTTTTGTTTTCCACTTTCTTATTTATCGACTTAAAAAAATATGCGTATGTAAGTATCTAAATGTAAAAAAATCTGCCTTGTGTTTTTTTTAACCTGAATGTACTTTTTTGCAAAAAAGCTGTTAATATGTCTAGTTGACGATAACAAAGATATAATTTATAGCAAATTTTACTATCTGGATACGCGTGCACATGCTAGTGTGTCCAGATGACGAAATAACGAGTTACACCAATTTTGAGTTTCATCAACTGGACACACGCGTGTCCAGCCCCTCGAGTCCAGTTGGTGAATAACCCGTAACAAACTTAGTTAGACTCTGTCTAAAGCGCTACATAATATTGACTCAAACTAGTTAGGTATACCTACGTACCAAAAATGTATCGTTTTGGGTTGCCATAGAGGAAACTCTACACTATCTCTCGCTTTATCTAAACCACCATCTAATTGATACAAGTGGCTGTAGTTCTGGAAAATGTATGTGTTCGCATGATAACATGCAAAATTGTCACGAGCTACATCGCGCGGCTTCACCCGCTGGCACGGGCGCTACATCGGGTGCATATAAAGCAATGTTTTACTGCTTTAAATCTTATAAGGGTAGTGCTAGTGAATCGCGTATTCATAGGAACTACTATGAAAAAAAAAGTCAGCGCCAACATTTAAAAAAAAACATCTCTCGAGGACGGCACAGAACGGAACTGTTGTTTTTTTTCACGATTTTAGGATTAGTTCTATTTTAAAAGTGTTCCAAATAATGTATGTAATGAACCAGTTCGTTTTAATATACGATATAATAACGTAAAGCATATTTTTTTGTTTGGACCTGGGTATGTCCTAAAACTGCAACCGGAACCACCTGATACCATAGGGATTTTTACCAGAGAAATTACTGGGTATGAAGAGATTTAACATCTAATATCTCAGGGTGGCGATGGCAGTGCAATGCGGCGCAGGATTGTGTTCGCAAGTTCACAATTCTGGCACTGCTACTGTTAGTGGCAGGCGTGACGCTTACCACCAGGTGAAAGTCTTGCTTGTCTCGTCACATGACAATATAAAAAAAATATGGGCAGCATCCTCTCAGTTAACGGCGGTAAGCATTCAAGTATGGGGATTAGCGCATACCCTCCCTTAATGAGGGAGGCCTGCATCCAGCAGTAGAATTCTCCCGGCTAATGATGATGATGATTTAATGGACAAAGTGCCTTTAATAACTATACAAAATACAATTTAATTACCTAATCCTCTTAAACTTCAGCATAGAAACAATTGGATTGTTAGACAGATTAAAGTCTAGAGATAATGTCCATACCCAGCCGGCAGCTTACACAGTATGCTGGCAGCATTATCACGTGGAATGGCAATATGGCAATCGTCGTCAGCCATAAAACGTCCACTGCTGGACGAAAGCCTCCCCCTTTATACATGGGTGTTGCATTTTCCCCACGCTTGGCAGACGGTTTGGGGATCGCAGAATGGTCACCACCGTTAACCAAGAGGACGCTGCTGCCCGTCCTCCGGTGGGTCTGGTTGCAGTTTAAGGACATACCCAGGTCCAAGGCTGCCATATGGCAATACGTTGAGTAAAACACATAACAACAGCAACAGCATAACTAGAGTATACCCAGAATTGTATCAGTTTACAATTCTGGCACTACACTGCCACTTTTATAGGCAGGCGTGACGCTTACCGCCACAGAAAATCGAAGGCCTTTCTCTTCTCTCTTCAGTGCTTACCACCAAGTGAAAGTCTAGAACGTCTCGTCACTCTGTAGCATTAAAAAATGCCAGCATTTTATTAAAGAGTAACATCAGAGGAGTTTTTGTTTTATTTATACGGGAATACTCACATTTAATTAAATCTGATACTCCGACTATAGTTTCGATCACAAACTAAGCTGCTAAGCTGCTAAGCAGGACGCAGCTGCACGCGCGTCGGGCTCTGTTTTCACTCTTTGAAAAAGGTCACCGGATGTGATCGAAACTATAGTCGGAGTATCCGATTTAATTAAACGTGAGTATTCCCGTATAAATAAAACAAAAATGTGTCAAGACCACGTCAGTTTTCATAATCAAATCAGAGGAGTTTGTGAAAATAAAACTTTTTTGTTTCGTTAAATTATTGCTGTACCTATATTAAGTTTTATCGTTTAGTGTTTAACTGCTAAAAGTCAGCAAATATTCACACAAACACACATTAATTTTCCCACGTACCTATACAAACATATTTTACATAGTATTCTAATATCGTGTAATTTACGATCTCTGGTAGAGCAATTTGTTATCGAATTTGATGCTGCACTGCTGTAGGTATGTAGAGACCTCGTGAAATACAAGTGCTCATTTCTTCATTGTCTAGTGATGAATACAATGTAATAGCTTGATTATTATACCAGGTAGATTACCAGCTCGCTAGTCGGACGATATTATTGAGGCAGGAATGCAGTGGAAGAGACTGGCACAGGACCGGAAAAGAAGACGCGCTGAAGAGGAGACCTATATTATTATATTGATTTGTATTAATAACAACCTTCTTAATATTGTCGTTTTCTGAAGAAGATAAAATATTATAATACCACAAAATAGTTTGTCGATAAATAGTTATTCCTTTTTATAAATTTTGGCGACGAGTCCATACAGTAACATTCATGATATTTTATTATTTAGAATTTAGAATGTAATATAATGATATATTATGATAATAATAGTAGATTACTCGGGAGCAAAAGTAAAGAATGTCTCAGATCTTATGCATATTTTACAAACATAAGATCTCAGGTTTATTTACTTGCTCCCGTGGTGTGTATACAATTTTACGTGCCGCTGCGGGGAGGTAGTGGTTCCTTTCGCTCTGCGTAGCGGGGCTAAAGTAGCCACTTTAGCCCCGCAGGCACGTAAATGTTATTCTATTCTTTCTATTCTATATACAGCAGTGGAGAATGATAGATGATGATGATCATCATCGTTATCAACTTTCAGAAGTTATACATTGACTTTTTAGCATTATGGACCTTTACAATAAAATTAAATGTCGCTCCACTCTCATAGCTCTCTCAACGATTCTGTGTCGGTATGTTTTAAAGCAACAGAGAAGACAAAAACATTCCACATTATATCATATAACTTGGTACCACTGCTTGCTAAGAAGAAGAATTATTAGTAACTCAAAAGCTTAAATTTTCTCAATTCTTAAATCCAGCCTGCTTTTTAATAATCCTAGCAAAAAAACAAAAAATAGATCATGTTCTGAAACACCAACCATTTACGCAAACACGTAAAAATACAGCCGACCGCGTGAACGTGCACGATGCGTAAAAAAACTGTCATTGCAGAGGAACTTTAGCAACGAGAGCTGAAAATAAACTGTTGATGAAAAAACTCCGGATGCGTCAATATTTATGTACACTGTGCAGTAGGACACACGAAGTTAAGCTGGTATTATATCCTTAGCAATGAACAAAATACAGCTGACCCATGAGCCAGTTTAGAATCTATTCTATAGAAAGCATGGACACATAAAATAACAGAAAAATAAAATAACAATGCTATATAAATAACATTAACACAGTAATAACAAAATTTTACATAATGTTTGTAATGTGTCAGTGTCACGGTTGTTCATTCGTTTGTTGTATGTTGAGTTCAAATTCGGGCCTCCTATCAAATTCGCTGTTAGATCGTTCCAGTATCTATCTTCTCCATTCATCATCAGGTCTGCAACCATATACCTGTTTTCTAACCTTAATGTAAGGACTACTACAAGTAGGTTGTTATCAATTTTAGAATCTGTACCATGCAATCTATACATATAAAAGCCTCTGTCCTGACTGATTGGTGACTGACTGACTGACTGACTGACAGACAACGCACAGCCCAAACCGCTGGTCGTATAGACTCGAAATTTGGATATTCGTCTCGATGCGGAGGAGTGTACTAAAAAAAGATTTTTCGAAATTCGACCCCCAATGGGGGGAAAAGGGGGTTTGTTCAGTCCGGAGACGTCCGCTGCTGAACAAAGACCCTTAAACCTCCAAACTGTACGACAACCTGACATTTGCATCCACCGACTTTCACAGTTTATCTTTATGTAGGACCCACTAACCCCTCCCCTCCTGCTCCTCCTCATTCTGCATGTTTCCCTCCTGTGTTGTCCTGTTTTATGGAGATCTTCAGAATCTAAGTAGTAACTCTCTCTTCTTTTCCAGAATCCCCTCGTCGGAGCAGAGAGCAGACACAGCCAGGCACGTCAGGATTGATACGTCAATGTGAACCATGTCCCTACTCAAAGTATGACTGATCCAGCGCCACTTCTGATGCTAGATTTGAAAATCAACAAGATTTTCATGGCACTCGCTCCAGTAGTCAATGTCAGCAATAGAGTCTGGCCAGAAGATCTTAAGAATTGACACAACAGTTGTTGGTTGGTAAAGTTGGTGTGTGTTCAGTAACTTTCAACATTTTAAACTAGTGATTAGCAAACCTAGCAAGTGAAAAGCTGAAGATCGGTGTGTATTGAAGGAAGCCAGCAGTACACTAAGGTGGGCAGATTATAATGATGCATCTATCAAGGTTAACCAAATAAACAACACGAGGAGCGCTACTAAAATAACTATACTGTGACATAACGGCAGGCTCACAGGGCTATCGTTTCATACTTAACCCTCGTATGCCACGCGGCCGTTTTTGCAGTTTTAATAAAACGTCCACAAATAGAGACAGGGGATGACAGAAGCGCCCCGAGGGTGACGTTACTCTGATTTAATTCACCGACCGGCGTTTTAGGAAGGAGACACGGATGTTTGGTAATTTTCAATATACCTACCAAGCTCATCCCATTGGAAGAGATAAACTATAAGGTTTTCTCAGGCATTTCCGCTTAAAACTGAAGATTAAGTTTTTTTTATTTATCTTCTAAGTCTTCAGTTGACCTTATGAAAGGGTGTTGATTAATTAATCTATTAATCTAAGCTTTTCTTGAATTACGCTAATAGAAGCTTCCTGTAGAAGTCCTGAAGTTCCTGTAGAAAGAAAAATGAAATCAACAGATTTTTACGGACTGTATATATTATGTATCCAATATCCTATCCAAATTCGGCAAGCGCCGTCGAAACTAGTCTTTAAAAACGAGTTGTGCGTGAACATTATTTAAAATCAGCTCTAGTTTTGTAACCATTTGATCACTCGTATTTATTTATTTATATATTGCATAAATATTTGTTTCTTGTATTATATATTGTATATATTTTTGGTTTATTTTATTATCTAATCAATTATTTGTATTTAATTTTATTTATTGGTCATTTAAATTTATAAGTATAGTTATTAGTTAATTGAAATGTAATTACTGTATTTGCTCTTAACTATAATTTATTTTGTGCGCCTACATCCCCATCTCTTTAACCGCGGGGATGTCTGGCGGAAAATGCTTTAGCATTAAGTCCTCCTTTTGTACATTAATGTATTTATGTGTGCAATAAAGAATTAAATAAATAAATAAATATATTTAGACTTGCAGTACCTTAGAATTAACATTCACAGCTCACCGCGAAGTTTCCATATAATAGAATTTCTAACTATGATATACACAATGAAACTGACAACAACACACCAGATCTAAAGCAGACACACATTACATTCAAATATACCGATCAAACACCTGCTTGGTAGTAAATATGATCCAGGATGATACCTAGTTAAAGGATCCAGGTCCTCAAAACAGCACCTTCTACAAAGACAATAATAATAAGTAACACTGAAAAGAAATGATATGTTTTTAAAGCTTAAACAGTAAGTAACATTATGACCTCTGGCAGGACTCGAACCTGCATACGAGCAGCTTTAAAAACAGAAAATTTCAAAGCGTGGAAACAATTCATATAAAAAAAATCTTAAGAAACTTATTTGACTCTAGTTTATTATTTACAGAGCTTTAGTGAAAATAACCATAAAAAAAATTGTCTAGTAAAGTTTATATTTTTTCTACTATCCGCTTCTCAGTTATAAATTTTATGTTCCATTATCTGCTTCAATCGAAGAAAAAAAACGTTTTTTTTGTTGTACACCAGGAACAACACTCAACGTTTTAGTACGACAAGACAGATATTGATTAAGGCAATTGACCTTTTTTTATATAATTTGCTGAGGCTTACCTTCGTCGAATGCAACCTCGCAATGAGCCTCGGGCTACAGAGTGACAGCCCTAAGTTGAATGGAAGGGTATATTTGAGTTCGGAAGTGACATTAGAATTTATTTGATAAAGATGAGTCAAGACTGGAAATAAGGGTCTATCAAACTAGTCCAATTATGTGACTAAAAACGTGCAAACAATTAATTTAGTATTTTTCGTTGTCATTATATTACAAAAAAAAATGTGCATGTTCCAGTAGGGGAATCTTATTCAATACAACCAGCCTGATAGCTCAGTTGGTAGCATGTCTGCCTTCAGAGCTGCAGGGCGTGGGTTCGATCCCCACCCAGGACAAAAATGTTTGTGACGTACATCGATGTATGTTCTGTGTCTGGGTGTAGTATGTATCATAAGTATGTACTTACGAAACAAAAAATGTATATAAGTATTCTATCAGCTATCTGGTTTCCATAATACAAGCTTTGCTTAGTATGGGGCTAGATGGCGCTGTGTGTAATAATACTAATATAATAAGTGCTGATAGATACACAACAGAATACAACTTAAAACAGCCGAACAGTTCGAGCAGTCTCCTAACTAGGCTACCAAGGCCCATAAAATTATTTAAATAAACTATTGAATAAACTATAGATAGATTCTATAATTTATATATTTAAATTAAAATGCTTTGTTATCAGATATGCAATAGGGTTAACTGCGTTTTTTTTCCCGATGCGCCCATAGATAGTCAACTCTCATTCTCATACATTTTGATGGTTTTTCTACAATTTAATGGTATTTTTCTTGTTCGACTCGGATTACCAGGGAGCATCTGCATATACTGGAGGGCAATTCCGTTAATCAAAGCTGGACCACTTCCCATACGTTTCCGCTACTCGTCCTCTCTGTCGGCGCCGGCTAACGGCCGTGGTCCGGCCAAGCATACCTTAAGTTTTATAAACGTGTGATGTTAGAAAGCTGGACCTTTTCCGTTGCGCTACCAACGCTTCACCCATACTCTACCCATCGAAACCATAGACAAACTGCTCAGCTTCACCAACATGACGTCACTCAGAAGCTTCATTTTCGTTTGTTGTTTTTAATAGTTCCTGGCCATGGATACTAGTCCTTCAGCCGAATACATTTTTCTTCATCGATGTTGCCAATCATGTTTGGTAGTTAATCGTATCATAAAAATCGTGAAATACTTAACTATTACTGAAGTCGGTGCCACCTATCTTTATACATTACAGCGTAATAAGATAGTCTATTACAGTTATGAATAATTTTATTGTACATCATCATCATCATCAGCAGATTTCAATATTGGCACCATAGTAAAAGTTGTTTGTTTTGATGTACAGAATATGCCCTTCAAATGATGCTAACTGATTAGAACTAATCCTGTATATCGGTAAGTAAAAGTAAAAAATTACATCATCTAGAGGGGTTGCTATAATCTCCATGCTTGGCAGGTGGCTTGGGAATTGCAGAATGCTCACCACCAAGTGGGCTCTGCTGCCCGTCCTCCGTTGGTTCTGGTTGCAGTTTGGGGACATTCATGCATTTGAGGAGGTCGCCGGTAAGTACAAACTTACAAAAAACATTTGAATATAGGTACTTTTTAATGTAGTAGTTCTGTTTCCTATGTAATGATTGCTAGGTCCTCGTCGTCCTCTTGGTTAACGGTGGTGAGCATTCTGCGATCCCCAAACCACCTGCCAAGCGTGGGGATTATGGCAAACCCCCATATTAAAGGGGAGGCTTTCGTCCAGCAGTGGACAGCTTTAGGCTGTTGATGATGAATTGCTTTGTAACCTGAAATAAAAAAACAAGTATATATACGAGTATAATAGAAAGGCTGGCAGCCCAGGATCGACTCGATTTCTAATGACGTTGTCAAATGCTTGACACTGAATGACACCTGGCATGTGCAGAATATAGCGCAAGCGTAGAGCTTCCAACCTCCTTGGTGAAGAATGTGCTTCGCGTGGCAGCATAATAAAATGTCAATAATCTGTTTTTGGCGGGAACATGGAAATCATGTCGTTGCATTCTATTTTTTTCTTTTTACTTGTGTTTTATCGCGAATTAATGATTAAAAATGGTGGTGTTTTATTCATTGAGTGTTGAATTACGTGCACAAGTGTGGGCAAGTGATATAATGTGGTGAAACATGTCTTTTCGTGTTGTTTTCAAAACTCCGTAGAAGCTCATAGTAAAGTCGCCAGAAAAAATAACTTGAAAATTCATAAACTTGACACTGGCAGAATGCACAACATGCGATGCCAATAACTAAGACGAAAAAAAATGACAATCATCATGTCAATAGATACCATGAAGACTTTTAGCGGGGTTTGGCGGGAGAGTGCAAAAATTATATCACCCGTCACACACCGTCGCCGCAAGAAGGAGTCCCAGTGCTCAGGCACACACACAATAGGCAAACCTATTGTTAAACTTAAATGCTATTTTGAATTGGTCTTGCCAACCATCGTACAGTCACATACAAATGGTTGGCAAGAGTTCCATTGTCAATAGCTTCCCAAAAGATGGGGCATTCAAGCAAGGCGCTCTACGTTCGAGCGGACGTAGGTATTCATTTTAGCAACCATATTGGGCTGCGCTACTTTGTGCCTCCATCATAACTCTGGTCGATCAACCAAGAAGAGGGTGTTTGGGAGGGTCCTGGCCTCGTGGGTATAATAAGTGCTTCATAGTGATTTATCACAGGAAGCCAAGGAGTAGGTATACATAGACCATAATAATATTTTTTCACCGTCTTTTCCCTTTACGTTCACCCTACATTATTTGTTTATGAGGCCTTAATTTTTTCTTAATTTTTGGCATCACACTTTTTGCATTCTGCCAATCTTGAATCAAAGACATAATAAATATTGGAGTTCTGGGATTTGGAACATACTTCGAACCTTAGATTATGTCTTGGAACATTGATTTCCTGCTTGGAAAGAAGGAGCTATGTAAATGTTCCACGTTCACAGAGCACATTTATCAACTTTTTCCTTCGTTTTTTGGATTTGTAGTTTGTGCACAGGATACCTTGCTTATGGGAATCAAAAAAAATATTGAGAAACGATCGGATTGACAATATTTCTTGATAACTCATAGATCTAAAATAAGAATATAGAAACAATCTGATTCGTGGTAATTTAACAACGATGGGAAAGGATACACACTTTTTTTCATTATTCCTATCCTATAGGTCGGAGTTTTACTTCACGACTTTTTCCACGATGTAATCCTCTCCTCCTCAGGAGGAAAGAAGGTCTTAACCAAGACCAATGCTGTACTCCATGCATGAAGACAATTATTCGGATATCCGGTTTGTTATTTGCATAGACAAATATCAACTAGTTATTTGGGTTCTCTAGTTGAAAAGTGAGAAAAATTAGAGTTGGAAAGAGGCATACATAAGTAGCTGTCGGCTCATAATATGAATTATATATTTAGTTGGTATTACAATAAAATATGGCACTCAAGGATTGTGTAGGTTTCTATCTATCATAGGAACAAGGCTTATTTATACGTACAATATCTCCAAAAATCAATTTTCATCACTATACCTTAGAAAAAAAGACATTCCCTTAGAAAGTTTCATCCCCCGTTTCACCCCTGCCAAAAAAATATAGAAAACAGCATTTCCTATTTTAAATTAACTATTCAAATAAAAAAAACACGACTAAAAGTTCAAAAACAAAGGACAAAAGGTTTCACCGATTTTAACCCCTTTGCCCTAAAGGCCCAATTTCAAAAAATATTTTCTTAGTACACCTCTACTCATTAAGACAAATATACCCTCTAAATTTCAAGTCTGTATGATCAGCGGTTAAGGCTGAACGTTGTCTGTCAGTCAGACAGTAAGTCTGCCAGTCAGTCAGTAACTGAGTCACTCAGTCGTACAGCCAGGACAGTGATTTTTATAGTATTAGCTTGTGCGTGTGCGTGTTTGTTACCTCAAACACGCTAAAACAGCTGAATGGATTTGGATGAAACTCTGAATAGATTCTTTCCGAGCATAGCATACAGGCTACTTTTAAAAATAAAAATGACGACGTGTAATTTTTTTTACTAGTACTACTTCATCAATGCAATTTTTTATAAAGAACCCTTAATTATTATTTGCGCATCCAGCTGTTTTTTATTTTTGGAACAATTTCAAAAACGCGTCTCTCTGATAATAGGCTAGATGACTGGTTTTTTTTTATTGTCCTATTCAAATGTGGCCCATAAATATAGCTAATTAATGAAAAGAAAATTAAAATCTGATCAAAAATAAGCAACTTATAAGCATTTTATTATCACGCTAGACAGAGAGGCGAAATAGCAAATCGTGACGTCACTTCTCAGTACGCCATATAAATTCTATTCTGACAAGTAAGGCGTGACGTCATTTTTTGTTTTGTGGGAAAGGGACAGAGTTGTCTCTAACAAAAACTTTAAACGCTCATATATCAGAACATTATTCACCGATTTAAATAATGTTTTCAATAAACATACTATATTTACTTAAATTCTTCATCAAAGCTATTGGATTCAACGATTTAAACATCAGTCATCTACCCTATTGACTTGTACCTACTGTCAGAACCTCAGAGACATGTAAAAATATCAAAGCGTAAAATAAAATCGCTAATTTTTCAGATGAGAAAGAGGAAAATATATTTTTAAAGAGGACACAAAGGTTGAGCAAATGGAAACAAATAAAATGGGTAAGGAAAGGTATATAATCAAAGTGGGTAAGGTTGATTTCACATTTTTTTATATTATCATTGAAAATGGAGGTCCGGAAGTTTTAGACAATTCCCATTGATTTATTATAAATGTAATTATATCAAATTGTTTTCAATACAATACTGTAATTATGTATACCCATTTAAAATAGGTAACAAAAATTATATTAAATAAAATACTTTAACATAAAAATTACTTAGGTATTAAAAGAAACAAGAAAATACTTAGTTCAAATAGATACTAAATTACAGTATGTTTGTTCTAGCAAGTTGGCTCACTGTGATTTATTTTATTTATATTCTAGGTTAATGATAACAGTCAATTGACTGTTATCATTTAGGAAGACTGGACGAGTGTCGTGGTGCTCGTGTCTGCTGAACGTAGAAAATCTCCAAGTTCAGTGCTCTCCAGTGCGTCTCGTTAAGAACTATGAATTTCTGCAAACTGCCAAACGAAATAAAGTAAAATTGATGGCAAAAACGAGGTACTGAAAGGTGGAAAACCCTTGATTACACAACATAGAGTAAATACTAGCATTGAACGGCTATACTGCTTCGACCATGATATAAAGATGGTCACTTCTGTAGATGTCCGCTCCAAAAGACATTCCAGGACGAGAAACCATCTATAGTTATTTATTTATTGTAGGCCCCGGATATTCTATATCGCAGGCTTTCTATGGTTTAAATCTTTATTATTTTACTATTGTGAGTATTCTAAGCCAATTCTGAGGAATCGAGTTGGGAAATCTTAGCTTATTAATAATAATTATGTTTCTCCTTGTCTGATGCTTGTCTGCGGAAAAAGAGTTATATTTTAAGGTACAGAATGCCGCTATTTCGCTCGCGCATTGCAACATTTTTGAATTTTTATAATCTATACCTATAATAAAACTGTAACGAGGCGATTACTGTACATTGAAGATATATTTAAAAATCATTTTTTTTAGGAGTGTATGAGAGCAACAGAAACCAAAAATACAGTTTTTAAAATTTTTGTCTGTCTGTCTGTCTGTCCGGGATAAACTCAGAAACTACGGCACGAATTTGAATGCAGTTTCTTGAAATATGATCTATGAAGTCCGGCGCTTCACATAGGCTATGTTTTATCAAAATCGGCCCAGGAATATAAAAGTTATGACGCAATTTATGAAAAAAAATTACATTTCCAATATAACTTGAACCCCCGAACATACCGAGCCCTTAAGGTCCGAGGAACAGCTTATACTGGTTAATGTTTATCTTGAGAGTTTGCGAGTCAGAAAGATGAATAGATTGACATGCGATTTTCTAAAACAAAATCTGTGTTGTCATAAGCTACTTAACACCACACAGCACAGTAGGTAGGCCTCCTCCTAGGTGGACCGACGACATTGTTAAAGTCGTGACCAACCGGTGGATGCAAATGGCAGGTTGTAATACAGAGTGGCGGTCTAAGGGGGAGGCCTTCGTTCACCAGTGGATGTCTACGGGCTGATGATGATGATGGTAGTCGCAGGCAACCGGTGGATGCAAATGGCAGGTTGTAATACAGAGTGGCGGTCTAAGGGGGAGGCCTTCGTTCACCAGTGGACGTCTACGGGCTGATGATGATGATGATGGTAGTCGCGGGCAACCGGTGGATGCAAATGGCAGGTTGTCGTACAGATAGGCGGTCTAAAGGAGAGGCCTTCGTTCACCAGTGGACGTCTACGGGCTGATGATGATGGTAGTCGCGGGCAACAGGTGGATGCAAATGGCAGGTTGTAATACAGAGTGGCGGTCTAAGGGAGAGGCCTTCGTTCACCAATGGATGTCTACGGGCTATGATGATGATCGCATTACCTATTGCATCACAAGGCAGAAGAAGTTATGAAATAAATGCCTGCCTAATAAGTCAAAAAGTCGTTGCCCGTTATTACCAAATTAGATGCAATCTCACGGTTAATATAGGGACCCAAAGAAGGCAGAGTCAGGACGCGTAAGAGTTTTCCGAATTGTTGTCAAATATTTCATTGGAGAAAGTATTTGTTTTCAAAATCTTATATTGGTTTGGTGTCCATTGCTGGACTTACCTAGGTCTATACTCGAAAGGCGAATAAGCCACTACGCAGGCCCAGTTGCGGGTTAGTGGATTCACATAATATACATTAACATTAACGCCAAAGAGATAATTTAGTACGGGCCCGGGTTTTGAACTCGTGACCTCACGATTTGAAGTTCATGCGGTCCCGAATTAGGCTACTTGGTTTATTAGGCTCTGCGGTCACATTGATGAATTGCAAATCGTGATATCTCTTGGTTGCGTGCGCGGGCCATTTGTCGCCACGGAACCAACACGAATATCCCATCTACCCGACCTAGAATACTGATTATCTATAAAATACAACATAAGACTGCATTCCCTCATAATGAAAGTATCTATCTTTAGAGAGCCGTAAGTGTAAGATGGTGCGAGATACAACATTGTTATTATGCACGAATATATCGTTACAAAATGACATGTTACAGCCGAATTTAAACCCTCTTAAACTGTTACTTTGTTATTTAAAGTAAAATAAGGTCATGCGCATAAAACTATTTGGTCCACGCGAGTGAAGCCGCGGGTACAGCTAGTCATTGAATATAGTTATCAAAAATCTCAATTGGTGATATTGCTGAGAATTGTATTACAAAGGTGCAGCAAAATAATCATTTTGATCTAAACTAGTTTTTGCAGCACCTAACTAAAAATATGATTATTGGTTATGCCCAGTTTAATAAAAGAAAACTTGACTGAATCGAAATTGTAACTTTCGAACCATTGTAAAATGTTATTCCCTGTGTAATTTCACTGACTGCGATTTATCATAACTATATGCAGCGACAATGATAAGATGAATGGACGGGATTTAAGCGCACGGATTTTTAAGAGTATATGTTGAGCGCCGGCTCTCCACTCGCTTCAGTCATACTCTGCCTTTCCGACATGCGAGCCGTACAATACGACAAAACAAACTTCTAATACATGTACAATATGTACATTAGATTCGCTATCTCTATTTTCCGGCAAATGTAATATGCATACTTTTAGCTAGGTATGCTTGATTGTGTTGTCTTGTTAAATTTGATCGATTTGCAAGCGCTGGGATCGTCCATTCCATTATCACCGTCGCTAACTATATGCAGCTTTTAAAAGTGTTGAAATGCGCGAGCGCGAGCGCTAGCGGCGCGCAGTATTCTGAGCCCTTCTGTTTAGTCTCTCAACTAGAATTATTCTTGAATATTTCGTATGAAGTATTACTTTGGGGTATTTCTATGTTTTTAATGCGTGGATAGTAAGAAAAATTATGACTGCTGGCAGGACTTGAACCTGCATACGAGCAATCTCTCTCTGGGTTTCCGCCCCAACTGCTTTGCCAATAGGGTAGATGACTGATATTTAAATCGTTGAAACCAATAGCTTTGATTCAGAATTTAAGTAAATATAATATGTTTATTGAAAACATAATTTAAATCGGTTATTTATGTTCTGATATATAAGCATTTAAAGTTTTGGTAGAGACAACTCTGTCCCTTTCCCACAAAACAAAAAATGACGTCACACCTTACTTGTCAGAATAGAATTTATATGGCGTACAGAGAAGTGACGTCACGATTTGCTGTTTCGCCTCTGTCTAGCATGATATTAAAATGCTTATAAGTTGCTTATTTTTGAACAGATTTTAATTTTCTTTTCATTAATCAGCTATATTTATGGGCCACATTTTAATAGGACAGTAAAAAAAAACCAGTCCTCTAACCTAGTAAGCTAATGAATATAGATTCATTAAAAAAATAGAACTATTTTTCTTTTCGGCCCTCTTTCGTTGACTCTTCCCTCACTGTTCCTGGCAAAGTTACGAAATAGGGCAGTAGCCAATTAAAAAAAAATACATGTTTGGATTTGTCAACGAAAGCCTTTACAAATGACGTGAGTGTGTTTGGAGTTGTCAACGAAAGCCTTCACATTAAATGACGTAAATGTCTGTTGATCATGATACAGGTTGATCCGATAGATGCTTGTCAAAATCACAATGACTGACAATAATAATTAATACTGAAATATATTTTTTTAGCTGTGCATTATATTCTCATTACTAGCAAAAGTACCTAATACCTATGCTAATGTTTGGAAAATTGGGCTAGTGCATGTGTGAGAAAAGTTTTTCGAATGTTCCTTAGCTATGCTAAAAGTAGAAAATAAATATCTTTCATTTCTTAGTGTAATGTTGTTTTTTCGGTTTTCCGTAATAATTAATTTATTAAGCTATTAATAAGTCGCATAGATACTGTGTGCTAGTATTTATTTTTCTTTCTATCTCCTATTAATATTTGCCTCTGGGTTTTAATTTTCCCTTTCACACGTGGAAAATAAGAAATTAATACTTTAGTCTCAAATACTTATTAAAAATGGAAAATAATTAAATATTTTGATTTTCTTAAAAATAACAAACAAAATTCAATAAAATAAAAACAACCGTGCCATTTATACGAATATTTATTGTTATTATGTAATTACACCGTAAAACATGATTATACCCTAAAGATGACTATTTTCTGAAAAGTATGAAAAAATCAACAGTGCTTTGTTTTTTTAAATAAATTATTACCATTTACTTTAATTATATTTTTTAGGAGATATTAGGAAGAATTGAATGATGGTAAAGAATCAAACAAATAAATCAACAAAAAAACCGCAATAACAACAGCACACTAAGAGCTAAATGTTAATGATAATTAATTATTTGTAATAAAATATCTACAGAACAACAACAAAGATACGACGACTTGTCATGAAACACGGTTTAATTTTTTTATTAGATTCATAAACTTTAGTTAGCTGGAATTATTGGTAGATTACACACCTAGGGAGCAAAAGTAAAGAATGTCTCAGATCTCATGTCTCCAGATGCGAAGCCCATGTTGACAAGCATGTGATCTGAGGCTTATTTACTTGCCCCGTGGTGTGTATAAGATTTTCGTGCCGCTGCGGAAGTGGTACCTTCGCTTCACGCCGCGGGACGATGTAAAATATAAATATTAAATTATTTTTACCATAGCCACAAAGTTCCTAGTCATATGGCAAATTTTTATGGTTTCTTACCAAAGAACTTGCCATGGTGGTCTTCTTTTTTACAGTGACAACAGAAGCCTCCGAGATGATTTCCTTCGTGCACCTGACAGACTATCCATTTATAAAGGGACATCCTGTACAAATAGTAATATCACACGTACTTTGAGTGACGTAGAACTCTTTCTATGTCTAGGTGAGACGTTGTTCGACCGTTGTTCATCCGTTGCTCAGCCGTTACTGAGACGTTTATCAGCCGATGGTCGACCTCGAAGGAATTTTCAGACTGCGCTATAAAATATGTAACCTAACGATTACATCGCAAGACGGATGCCGCATTCATATAATAATTTATTCATGAACACGTTCCCTATACCTATGTTTTAATAATTATATGCCTGATAAAGTACAAAGTATTTTAATTTCTTTAACTTTTTGCGGTTTTACCGTCTAGATAGACTTAACCTAGATCACAACAAGCCGTAGTCAATGTGTAGCCATATAACGTTACGGATTATTTAACGTAAGTATATGTGGGTTAGTAATAAAAAGTAAAAATCTGAAGGTATAAAGCAAAGAAAAGTATTTAATTGGGGTTTCACATTTGTAAGTAGTTCTCAATAATAGCAACCCTGTAGTAAGTCTGAGGAAGATGATTGGATGAAATTCTCCGCCTGACATGTTTTCCACAGTAATGCCAGGAGAGAAAAAAGATTTCAAGACTTTTTTGTCAAGCTTATATTACAAATCATTCGTTTTAGTCATTTATGTTATAGCGTAGTCTGAAGACTCCCCAGATGACGTAACTATACTTCTAGTCAAGTGACTTTGACGTTATTATTCAATAATAAAAATGTCATAAAAGTCGGAATATTTTTGTAAATTGGGCAAACACAAATTGACATTGCGCACCGAGGGTTCTACACAATGTATATATATATATTTGTATTTTGTTTTTAATACACAATGTGGTTGATTTTGAAGGTTTATAAGTTAACAGAACTAAACTAACTAAAGTATTGCTGTCCTTAGCTAACATGTCTGATAAAAAAGGGACAGTGATATTTTAATTAGTTTAAATCTGTCAACTAAAGCCTTCAAAACAATGTTGACCATAATGTTTTTATTTATTTAGAATCTTTTCGCTCGCTCTACGTGGCTGATTTTTATTATTTATGTCGTTTAGCTATAAAGTTTTCATGGTCATTATGTCAAGTTTGACGTTAATTATCGGTTATTTTATGACGATAATTCACGATTTGACGTTAACACAAAATAATTGCCTAACGTCACTTTGTATTGTACATTATGAAACTTTTTTTTTTGTTATATCTTTTTTTATTTAGGGACATGGAGTCATTTTTGACTATGTCAGTCCCATAGTATACACACAAAAAGAATTTAAACAATACAGACTCTGTCTTTGAAAAGTCTATAGGCAGACCGACAGAGCATCCTAGCATCGCTAGATGTTGGCGCCGCTAAAATGCTCTGGATCAACCCCACATCAAGGTTATTTTTATGAAACTTAGATTTTTGAGTATACTTGCATTATTAGGTTTTAACGGCCTTACTCAAAAACGTCGCTCTAATTTAGTCAAATTAAATAATTGAATGATTTTAAGACATTATAATGTCTCTGTAGGTCAAACGGACAAACAGACGTCTACCCACGACACGCAAGCTTAGTAATAGTTCCATTGAACAATTTCGCATAGAGAACCCTAAAATAAAAAAAAAATTATTAATTAATATTTGTCAAATTCGTTTATTTTATCACACAAAAAACAACACGCAGAAAATAAGAGTAATCATAAAAATTAAACAGAGTCACAGATTCCTACCCAAAACTTACTTTGAGAAAGATCAAAGCTTCTGGCGTTATCGTTTATAAGGCTTGGCAAAGAAGAGAAGCAAATTTGAGAGGATATACAATAAGACAGTAAGCTGCACCCACAGACTTGGCTGCACCGATCCGCACTCAATATTCCACGTGAATAGGTTGTTCTCGCTTAGTTAGTAGATAGATAAGACTGATAGGTGATCGCCGTGCCTTGGCCGAGCCTAACATTGTGCATAATATGACAATACAAATTATTATTTAAAGCAAGGTTGTACCAGAAGACGGCGGCGCCGAACGTCCCGTTAGCGGGGTGACGTGAGCAGGCTAATACGATAGCAGAGCAGACCACTGAACAGTATATTGTAGCAGAAATCCCCTGGTACACCCAGTAATCTTGAAGTGGACTACAGGAATAAAAAAAGCCCCTGGAACAGCCAGGTGAACTATGTGGGTGGACTACGGACTACGGGCAGGAAGCGAACATTTTAAGTACTGAAGCAGAGTGACCACTGAGGGCGCCAGCAAGGTTGGCTGGCGTGTACGCCAACTCATGGCCCCGTGTGCCGCTTTCTGTAATCATTATTTTCCAGTGAAATAATTTAAGAAAAATTGTGTTGGGAAATATTACTTTATAAAAGAAAACAACCTATGTTTAATTTAAATCTGGTAGTAGGCACACACTGATTTTAGAAGATAAGAAAATAATAAATAACATCAAACTCCTAAATCTTTTTGGAAAATAACTGTAAAGTAGATAGTTGAGCGAAGCAAGATCTCTGAGTTTAAGGGGACAATTCGTGCAAATACAATATTGTTATCGAAAATGAATATGAGCTTATTTTATCAAGGGACTTGGAGGGTTTGATCTAGGGATCGCGAGGTTCACTTCGCTGCGAACTACTAGTTCTAGGAATTTGTTCATAATACTAACTGTCATTTAATCTATGTACATGAGGCGGACCGTAGCTGTTGAACGTTTCACTTTGTGTATTTGTTTTTCCCTTAGAGGATTATGGCGTATGGCGTTGTACATAGTGTATTTGCCACTGTCGAGTGTTTTTGTATTTTTCTAGCTAGGTATCATCAAAATATTGATTGCATTAATTATGATTAATTTAAATATTGTACTTAGTCAAAGTCACGCAATTCAAGCATTATACTTGGAAGCAAGCCAGAAGCAAGATACTAATAAATTCAAGTCATCATGGTAAAAATGGTAGATTTTAAAAGCAGCCTTTTTTAAATCTGTCACGAAAAGATTCGCTTCACCAATTTACATTGCATGCCTAGACTTCAGTAAAAAAACATAATTTAAGTATAATGATAGGTATGTATTTTAATAAACAGAATACCCACAAAAATTGTTGACTTGATTTTTCTTGTTGGCGCCAAATCTTCTCCACGATTTCTAAATAACGGCATATGATCGGCATACAAAGCTTTTACAATGAAGTATTTGTCAAAGTTGATTGATAAGTTTTGATAAGTCAAAATTTGACAGCAGTTAGTTGAAATAAATGGCTAAATATTTTTTGTAATGGCGGTATAAGGGTAGAAACGGGTAACAACGACAGACGAATAACTACATAATATACAATGTGCACTGAGAAGTGTGAAGTTTAGAAACGAACCTTCGACTGTCACATAACATTTTTGACTTGGGTGGGAATCGAACCCATAACCTACAGTTCTAAAGGCAGAGGTATACTAACAGCAGAGTTATAAGGGTTTAATTTTATATTCATTTGTTTTACCGATAGAAAATTTCACCTATCCATATTGTCGGTGACAATATAATTTTATATGTAAGGACACCCCTGTATTCATAATTACCCTGCCTTTCCCAACCGTTTTCAAGGTGAAGCGCTTGTCAAATGATAATTGGTGAATCTAGGTAGAAGGTTATGGGGGAAGGCAGCAGCCTCATTGTCTTCCCGTTCCTTGAAAATTACAAAAGTTACCTAGTTTTACTCTCAAAAAGGACCAAATTGAGCACCATGAAAGAATGTCATGGGCCAGTTTTAAACCGAAGATTTCCCATGTTGCAAATAGACTACTGTTACTGCAGTCGATCATCAATTTAATATTTTATCAGATATATTTGCAGCATAAAAAATTTAATATTATTCAAACATATGAAACATGCCTTAGCATACGAGTAAGTACATCTACAACAAGTTAGTGCTAGGCTAGACCCAACGGGGGCACGGCGCCCCAGAGTTAACTACTGGCTACGTACCGAGGCGTCGCAGTGACGTCATGTTAGTGAACTTGAGCAGTTTGTCTATGGTTTCGATGGGTAGAGTATGGGTGAAACGTTGGTAGCGCTACGGAAAAGGTCCAGCCTTCTAACATCACACGTTTATATAACTTAAGGTATGCTTGGCCGGACCACGGCCGTTAGCCGGCGCCGACAGAGAGGACGAGTAGCGGAAACGTATGGGAAGTGGTCCAGCTTTGATTAACGGAATCGCCGTCCTGGTGTCTATAGCAATCCTTTGCCTAGCTAATTAAAGCTCTGTCCGTCCAAAATGTAAACAACTATCTACACTACAAATCTATTTTCAGGCCGTCAATAGAGATAGATTATAGATTCTTTAAACAAGGTGTGTGGATTATGATGGTAAACTTTCCGAATACATTTCATTTCTGATGTAAATTCGATTAATTAATTACACAATAATAGAATTAAATTAATGATTGAAATATCAAGTTTAGGCCAAATTATCGATACTAACTACAATAATTACTAATTAGACTGAAATTGATATTATTATTGTTGAAACCAGCAAAGCGTAACAAAACTAGCTATAACTCGCGAGCTTACCCGCGTGTTTCAGTTTTCCACATTTTGTGAGGTAAAGATAAGATCATTAAAAAAAAGTATGCAAATAAATTTGGTCGGTTTCATACAACATGAGCATAAAAGATTATACTGCTTTACTGCATTTTGTGTCGGTTAGGCGTAAAACATAATGCCAGGTAGATAGCACTGTGCTCGTCAAAAAATAATAAGAAAAAAATAAAAAACAATTGAAGTGAGAAAAATATTTTAGGTACACTTTTGGCATGGATATTATACCACGGCTCAGCTATACCGGAAGACGAAGCGTCCTCCACCCCCGACCCCCAAGGCCAACCAAGGCCCAAGGCTACTAGGCGAACCGACGACACTGTGAAACTCGCGGGCAACCGGTGGATTCAAATGGCAGGTAGTACAGTGTGGCGGTCTAAGGGGGAGGCCTTTGCTCAGCAGTGGACGTCTTCGGGCTGATGATGACTATACCACAGTAACAAAATAAAATAGTATAAAGTAGGTACACCTGAGTGGACCTGGGTATGTCGTAAAACTGCATCCAGACCTACCGGAGGGAGACCCCCTCGTCCAGCATTGGAGAATGGACATCTTTTGTTTGATGTTTTTTAAATAGGATATGACCTGTAGTCATAAAAAAAAGTTAGAATCAGGCAAACAGTTCTATTAAGCATTAATATTAAATCAGCTGCCTGATGTTTCTACCCGCGATAAAAAATTGCGATGTGAAAATGGCGATCGTTATCATCAGCCTGTAGGACCTACTTAAGTTTTAGATATAATTAGAGTTCAAATAAAACAATTTCGAAAAACACAGCAATAGATCGATAGTAAACTGCACCGTTAGTTCTAACGCACACGTGATACTAGAATTTATTGTACCGTAACTTACTGGTTAAATGCTCCTAACAAAATATGTTTCCCGTAGATACCAAGCTACAAAGCTAAGCTTCTCTAACTTCAATTTTGTCTAGAAATTTATCTAAATCGAAGAAATCAAACATGTTTTAAAGAAGGATGGCAGTCTCCTATACAGTTTCAGCCTTGTTGGAAGAAGCCGCGTGCTTGAATGAAACTTGTACGAACTGATAGTGCTAATTAAATATATTTAAATTGTGAATTGGACCATTTTTCTAGAAGTATGGAGAAAAAAGTAATTTTGAAAAAACATCTGTGAGGCTAACGCCAAATTGGAATGGGTTTTTATCGCGCTCACAGCGTCAACAGCGATTTGACGCATTTCGGGCTTGCTTTACTTCTTGATTTATCTGGACGTATTTCGGAACCCTGCGATATAGCGATGACATTGACAGAGACTAGACAAATAGAAATAGAACAGAACGCTTTGAGTTTATCCAAGCGCACTCCAGTTCCCTACGATCCTCTCGTTCCCATCAACTCAAACTCCCTTCTACCACTCACTCTAATCTTTCCAATAATTTATGTCCTTCACTGTTCAAGCTGTCCTGCTGTGGAATGCGCTCTAATATAATAATGTGTGCCTTTTTCTATTAGAAACGCTAAATCTCTTCCTATCTTTAATAATCTTGTCTCATTATCTTTCCATAAGCTGATTGTATATATTTATATTAGGTATATATAAATTATGATATGTATTGTTTATTTATTTATATGTGCAACACCGACCTAATACTAAATTTATTTGTTCTGTCCATCCAAAGGTTGCCTGGAAGAAATCGCTTAATGTGATAAGGCCGCTCTTGTACTGCCGATGTATGTACCATTATTCGTTTTTAAGATCATTTACTGTTGGTGTACAATAAAGATGTATTGTATTGTATTGTAACTAGGATGCAACGTGTATCCGAACGAAAACAATATAATGAGAACCATATAGTGTGTGTTCGGATAATATACAAGTAATATCTAAAATAAATGCAACAAAGTTAGTTTTAATTCCCAGCTGTATAAATAATGCTTAATATTTTTAAAAAAACCACAAAAAAATTACATGAATTTCCACTTATAATATGGGCAACATGAATGACGTGTAATATTTTTTTTCTGGACCCAGGCGCATTCTGCCGTTCTTCTTTTGTCGAGCGTTTCATCCACAGAAAAGCGAAAGGCCCTACTTCTCTTCAGTGGTTTCATCGGTAAGAGATCACAAAGAAAAAACCTTACAGGGTTACGTAACGGTATTAACAACCCGAATTTACGAAAATCAATCAACTGTTCCGTAGAAAAGATTTATCATTTTACCATCGAAAAAAATGGAACAGTAATGTAGGTAGGTATGTGTTTTTTGTCTGCGAATCTCAGTGGTAGGACTCAACTACAGGATCCACCTCATGAAGAATCAAACCTTTGCCAGTTATTCAACCGCCAAGCATTACTGAGTTTCGGTTTGAAGGGCAATGTTATCAGGGAAATTACTGGATATGATGAGATTTAACATCTAATATCGCAGGGTGACGAACGCAGTACAGTGCGGCGCAGGATTGTATTCACAAGTTCACTATTTCTGGCATTGCTACTGTTATGGGCAGGCGTGACGCTTACCACCAGGCGAACATCCAGCTAGTCTCATCACACAATAGTATAAAAAACATTATTTTAAGATGGATATAGATACAATGATAAAGTACAACGACCTCATTTCCTGTAAGAAATTCTGTTTTGCGTAATCTAATACTATAGGAATTAATGTCCGGACTGACTGTTAATCCCACGCTTGGCAGGCAGTTCGGGAATTCTTAACCGAGAGGACATTTCTAGGTCCAATTTGATACAGTCTTGTACAATTGCTAGTTTGTTTGAAACTTACAATAATACCTACCAATTAAGTTGGATCGGATCTAAATTCAAAACAGATATTTGAGATTGTAATCACCTTGTCAACGATATCAGTAAACGGTTTAGCATAATTTAGTTAATTAAGCGTATTTTGGTGTTTGGCAAGCGATTGTTGTATCGTCTTACAGACTACGTGCATTGATTAGTAACAGTAAGTTAAGTCTCAAAGCTTACGCAAGATTTGAATGAAATAGAAAACGTATAGTAATTTTTATTTTATAATAGATCATAATTTTATTGATTCTTAAAGTAACTATATAGGGTAGGGATATATATATATAGTAGCATATTGGGCAATACATATGGAAGATATTATTTTCCACGTTATCTTCAACCTTACATACCTATATAAACAGATTCCTTCTGAGTCCCATTCTAGATTTCATTACTGAGGTAGCACATAAAAAACCTACTTACTACTTTTGATTAGTAGAAGGACTTGGTAGAATTTTTAACCGACTTAAAAAAAGGAGGTTCTCAATTCGAATGTATATGTTTTTGTATGTGTGTTACGCGATTACTGCGCCAATTATAAACTGATGTTTGATGACTGATTTCAATTTTGTAAATTATGAACTGATTTTTCACTTTTTTTTAATTTTATTTAAGAAGTAATAAGTAACAGAATCATCAGAGGTGGTCCCATGTAAATTTGATCGAAATCAGTTCAGTAGTTTGGTTTTAAAATCAAAATTACTAGAAAATATGAAGATGTCATCCAGATGTTCGAAGTTTTAGTTGGTTGTATATTTTTTTTAAAGCGTATTATTCCAGTTGTTTTGATTTAAAAACCAAACTACTGAACCGCTTTTATGAAATTTCTATGGGACCAATCTGAGAGTAAATATTTTCTAATAAAAAAAGATTTTCACAATAGGTTTACAAATAACGAAGTTCTGAGGTAAAAAAACATTATAAAAAAAGTCTTCCCCTTTGTTTGAATTGAGTTAAAAACATATGGCTCTACCATAAGTATAACTAGGTAGTAGGTACTGAAACTGCGTATGACCTTGTGCAGAAATCACAAGCTCTTACGCTTTATCTGAGTAAGAACCGCTACGGTAATATGGCCGCGCTGCATACCAAGCGGCGTGAATTCCCTATTTATTAATATTATTATTAATTATTAATAATTTAAATTTAGACCGTAATTATTATAGACCGTATTATAAATACAATGAAAATTAGAATACAAAGGAAAAAATACTAAAATATAATTATAATTATCAATATATACTTACGAATACACTACTACTTTTTCTATTTTTTTTTTAAATTCTTTGTTTCTTTTAACTTTATTATATTTCCCCCATTTAATTTTTATTTTGTGGCTTGTATTAGATAATGTCGTTTTTAGTTATGACACTAGTTGTCGATTGACTGAGGCTCTACTAAATATCTTTCTTCGTACTCGCAAAAACTGGAAAATGGCTCGACCGATTTCTTTTTTTGCTGTGAAACTTTTTTTTTGATACAATGTTCACCAAATCATCTAGTTTTCCAAGTAATGTACAGTCATATTTTATCCACATTTTCTAAGCTCTAGTAATAAAAGCACCTGACAATTTGTTCCCACTATGATATGAATGCACGACTCTGACTCTCTCTTTGACCGCACCATGCATATTAACGAGAGCCGACAATCGTTAGTTGGAACCCGGTTTCAACCACAAGCTCTTTTGGAGTCGACTCGATTTCAATTTCAAACGATTCGATTTCTAGCTTGTTATTATTTATTATGCATTCGATTTTGTTATTTCATCTTCCTGAGACACAGCAGGGCTGGTGCAGCGGCAAATTCGGCGGAGCAGCACAAGCGACGCAAATATGCTAACCTCGGCAGAGGTTATATATTTGAGCCGTTTGGTGTTGAGACATTGGGTCCGTGGGGACCGAGAGCTCATCATCTTTTCAAAAATATATCCGAGCGCCTGGTCTACGCGACGCGTGATCATAATGCGTAAACGAGCCGCTTCGATGCTCAGCCGTGTCCGGGGCAGCACCAACAGCATCCTGAGCATTATAGCAGGGCGGGTTGACTGCCCTGCTATCAAGCACGCAGTTCAGCTTCATGTCAATAATAAATAACCAAAGGAACTAAAATTTAAACTTTGAAAATATTACATAGTTCACTGACTTTTAATAATTACTTATTTGATTTTTAATTTGACATGCAATTATTATTTGAAATTTTTATTTTTATTTTGACATTTAATTATTTGATTTATAATAGTTTTAATTATAATTAAATTTTTTCGACTATTGATTATTTATTGATTGACATTGACACCACCGAATTTTAAATCTTTTCCAATTTGTATATATGGATGTAATTGGTCTGAAATAAACATTTATTATTATTATTCACATTATTTATTTACTTTCTTAAATCTAAGTTTTTTACAATATAAATTTAAAAACATAAATATTATAAAAAACCTAAACCTAGAGTGCCGCCGGCAGCGGGGCAGGGCTCAAGCTGCCGGTGGTTAGGGCTGCAGAGTGAGGAACCTCCTGACAATGCGTCAATGACAATGACAATGGTCTGCGCCAGTTCTCGTTTGCCAAGGAGAGCGGCGTGAGCCCCTTGTCAACTGTCACTACATCGCGATGCATCCCACACTCATTGTTAAGGAAATAATCCCTAAGACTGCACACTTCACGATTATGGAGGTTCTTGGCGTTTAAAAAGCCACGACCCGCCCACTTCCGTGGAATGTACAGTCTCATAACAGATGAGCGTGGGTGTAACATGCGATGCGCAGTGAGCAGTTGACGGACTCTTCTATCCAGGGCGTCCAGCTCAGTCTGAGTCCACCTAAGTATGCCAAAGGAGTATATCAGTAGAGGCATCACCCAACCATTGAAGGCGCGCGCCTTGTTGCCGCCAGACAAAAGACTGTTGAGTACTTTTGTCAGCCGACAAAAGAAGCGCTCCTTCACTGATTTTTTGATGTCCACTACTGATATACCCAACGACTCTGACATACCTAGATACTTGTAGGTCTCGGCCTCAGAGAGAGATCTGAGAGTCATTATCTCAGAAAGTTGTAAATCCGGAGAATTTACAACTTTCCCCCGCTGCACACGCATGACCGCACACTTGTCAACACCAAATTCCATCCTGATGGCGCTGCTAAAAACCTGTGTGGTTTTTAGCAACTCCAACAAGTCTTGGTGTTTTGGTGCAAACAGCTTAAGATCATCCATGTACAGAAGGTGAGAAATGATTTCACCCCCCCTTCGAAGCCGATAGCCTAGTCCTGAATCCTTCAGCAATGTGCTGAGAGGGTTCAGTGCTAGGCAAAACCACGATGTACTCAGACTGTCACCCTGGAAGATGCCTCGCTCAATCCTTATCAAGTCCTGCGAATCAGAGGAGCCATTTCCACCACCTGGCTGACGAAGAACTGTGGTCCACTGCCTCATGCATGCGCCTAAGAATGATTTAACAGTTGTATCAATTTGATACAACTCTAAAATCCTCTCCAGCCATGAATGAGGCACTGAATCATAGGCCTTCTTATAGTCGATCCAGGCAGCGGAAAGGGCTCCTTTGTTCCGCCGAACTTGTTGGCTAATGGCCATGTCGATGAGGAGGAGCTCCTTAGTACCACGGGACCCAACCCTACATCCATTCTGAGCGGGGGCCAAAACATTGTTCGCAACAATGTGCGCGTTAATTTTAGTGCTCAGAATAGATGTAAGGAGCTTGTAGATGGTAGGCAAGCAGGTGATGGGTCTGTAATTTTTGGGTTCCGTGGTACTACCGGACTTATGGAGCAGGAAGGTGACACCGGTTGTCATGAAACTAGGGAGGGAACCGAGCTCGAGAGCTTCTTGGAATTGTGTCGCCAAACGGTCATGTGAGCACCGAAACCATTTAATCCAAAAGTTGTGCAACCCGTCCGGTCCAGGACTTTTCCAGTTCTGTGCCGTACGAATCGCACAACTAACGTCTACGGGGTCTATTAAAATAGACCCCATGGGTTCGATGGACTCACATTCCCGTTCGACAACACGCATCCAATCACCCTCGGTGTGCTCAACGGGCACCGACCAGATGCCGCGCCAGAAATTAGTCATGGCGCTAGCATCTGGCAGCTGTCCGTCGCTCACACGTTGCTCGGTTCCTTCCCAGTTTCGGTACACCTTCCTTTGATCGCTTTGGAAGAGGCGATTTTGCCAATATCTATCCACACGCTCTCTATAGCGGCGGATACGGTTTGCCCACGCATAGACTTTCTGCTTCAGATAGTCAATGCGTTCCGTCACACTAGCCATATATTGCTGGGGCCGAATACCAGTCCCCGCAAAGGCCTGAGTCACGAAACGCATGACTCGGGGGCGATTATTCCCCCGGCTGAAGCAGATCAGCTTTGCTATGAGAGTCCTGAACGTGCTGATACGCCGCTCGATTCGTAGTTGCCACGCGGGCACATCTCCGGCGGGTCGCGGTGCACGGTTAGTGTCCGGAAACTTAACACGTGCAACACGACACGCCGCGATAGCACCGCAGTACAAAATCGAGTGGGTATCAGTTAGGTCTTCGCTAGCCCGCAAGTACGGGGCTAGCAACGCGTTCAGGGCTCCCATAAGCGCTAAGTTACGTCTATGAGTAGGCAAACGCGGTAGTCGCGGCCTAGAGTTGAGTGCGAACCTATATTGGCCAATCGCGTCCTCCAAAGCCCTCCTCAATTGCTCACTCACCTGGGTAGACACACTCATACCCGTACAGTCGCCTTCATCGAGTACGGGATCGGCAGATGTCGCTAGTGTCGCCGCCGACGTTGGCACTGAAGCCAGTGTCGGGGCTGACGACGCGACATCCAAGTCCCGCGTCGACGCAGGCGTAGGACGAGCAGACTGCACCTCCAGGCGGAGCCGATCAAGCAAGGGCTGATCCAGTAGGTTGAGCCGCTGGATAGCCCGCACTTGATCCGATATTCGCTGAGCGGAAACGGTGACGATAGGTTCAAGGTTCTGGAACAAAGACAGCATCCTAACACGGTACGCCGTCAGGTTAGTTCCCCCCTCTGTAGCCCCATAATAGGCGCGCATGCAGTTCTCATTATTGGTCTGAGACCATCGCATGCGACGCACTACACCACCGGCAGCGAGAGCCGGACGCGAGGCAGGTTGCCCCGCAGGCCCCAGGCGTGCCGGCAGCGGCGGACGTCCCCGACGTAGGTACAGGTATTGGCGGCGTCGGTGTCCGCGGCCCGCTCACGTCCTCGCTCGACGAGCTCGTGCCGCAGGTGTGGAACTCTTCTTCTGACGGCGACGATGAGCTTGGAGACGATGACGGGACGGGCGGAGGTGTTGGTCGTGCGTGTTGGACCGCTGCATTCCTCTTCTTAGACCGTGTAATCATTATAAAGTTTTCATTTTTTCACTTTTCACAAAATTTTCTTTGGTTTGTGTTGACATTTGGCTGTCAGGTTTCATATTTTTTATTATTATTCACGTATTTATTTCATTTCTTAGTTATATAAGTTTTTTACAATAAATATTAGAATACTAAAATACAAATTATAAAAAACTTAAAAACTAGGTTGCCGCCAGCAGCGGGGCAGGGCTCAAGCTGCCGGTGGTTAGGGCTGCAGAGTGAGGAACCTCCTGACAATGCGCGCCGTGTCAAGTACCACTGCCTTTTGCATCTGACCTTTGACCCAACCATCTAGCGAGAGCCTCTTGAGGTATTGGTCGAGGCTCTTCGCTATAAGACCGTTTGCCGAAACGACTATCGGGACAATGATCGTCGAGTCAACATCCCACATGGCGGTTATCTCGAAGGCCAAGTCAAGGTACTTGCTGAGTTTGTCCTTCTCGGCCTTCAAGAGATTCTCGTCATGTGGGATGGTGACATCGACGAGCACTGCCCGGCGTTGAGACCGATCCACCATCACGATATCAGGCTTATTGGCGACAATAGTCCTGTCCGTGATGATGGAGCGGTCCCAATAGAGCAAAGCACGACCATTTTCGAGAACTGGAGCTGACTCTGACTCGACAAGACCGTATTGAAGAGCAAGTTGCTGGTGGATGATCCTGGCCACTTGGTTATGCCTGTGCAAATACTCGCCGTTAGCAAGATGCGAACAACCGGAAATTATATGTCGGAGGGATTCCCCGGGACGGTGGCATGCCCGACAGATGTCGACCGTACCGTCCTTCATGATATATTTCCGATAGTTGTTCGTCTTGAAAACTTCATCCGCAATTGCACAGGCAAACCCCTCAGTTTCCCCAAAGAGGTCCCCGAAGCGTAACCAGTTCACCGACGCGAGCAAGTCCACATCGGGGCCCGATAGGGCCCGATAGAACCGTCCGTGCAGCTCCTTGCTCTTCCATACATCCTTGCGGTCGTCGGTGCTTAGCACCGATGGTCTGCACCAGTTCTCGTTTGCCAAGGAGAGCGGCGTGAGCCCCTTGTCGACTGTCACTACATCGCGATGCATCCCACACTCATTGTTAAGGAAATAATCCCTAAGACTGCACACTTCACGATTGTGGAGGTTCTTGGCATTTAAAAAGCCACGACCCCCCCACTTCCGTGGAATGTACAGTCTCATAACAGATGAGCATGGGTGTAGCATGCGATGCGCAGTGAGCAGTTGACGGACTCTTCTATCCAGGGCGTCCAGCTCAGTCTGAGTCCACCTAAGTATGCCAAAGGAGTATATCAGTAGAGGCATCACCCAACCATTGAAGGCGCGCGCCTTGTTGCCGCCAGACAAAAGACTGTTGAGTACTTTTGTCAGCCGACAAAAGAAGCGCTCCTTCACTGATTTCTTGATGTCCACTACTGATATACCCAACGACTCTGACATACCCAGATACTTGTAGGTCTCGGCTTCAGAGAGAGATCTGAGAGTCATTATCTCAGAAAGTTGTAAATCCGGAGAATTTACAACTTTCCCTCGCTGCACACGCATGACCGCACACTTGTCAACACCAAATTCCATCCTGATGGCGCTGCTAAAAACCTTTGTGGTTTTTAGCAACTCCAACAAGTCTTGGTGTTTTGGTGCAAACAGCTTAAGATCATCCATGTACAGAAGGTGAGAAATGACTTCACCCCCCCTTCGAAGCCGATAGCCTAGTCCTGAATCCTTCAGCAATGTGCTGAGAGGATTCAGTGCTAGGCAAAACCACGATGGACTCAAACTGTCACCCTGGAAGATGCCTCGCTCAATCCTTATCAAGTCCTCCGGATCAGAGGAGTCATTTCCACCACCTGGCTGACGAAGGACTGTGGTCCACTGCCTCATGCATGCGCCTAAGAATGATTTAAGAGTTGTATCAATTTGATACAACTCTAAAATCCTCTCTAGCCATGAATGAGGCACCGAATCATAGGCCTTCTTATAGTCGATCCAGGCAGCGGAAAGGGCTCCTTTGTTCCGCCGAACTTGTTGGCTAATGGCCATGTCGATGAGGAGGAGCTCCTTAGTACCACGGGACCCAACCTTACATCCATTCTGAGCGGGGGCCAAAACGTTGTTCGCAACAATGTGCGCGTTAATTTTAGTGCTCAGAATAGACGTAAGGAGCTTGTAGATGGTAGGCAAGCAGGTGATGGGTCTGTAATTTTTGGGTTCCGTGGTACTACCGGACTTATGGAGCAGGAAGGTGACACCGGTGGTCATGAAACTAGGGAGGGAACCGAGCTCGAGAGCTTCTTGGAATTGTGTCGCCAAACGGTCATGCGAGCATCGAAACCATTTTATCCAGAAGTTGTGCAATCCGTCCGGCCCAGGACTTTTCCAAATCTGTGCCGTACGAATCGCACAACTAACGTCTACGGGGTCTATTAAAATAGGCCCCATGGGTTCAATGGCCTCGCATTCCCGTTCGACAATACGCATCCAATCACCCTCGGTGTGCTCGACGGGCACCGACCAGATACTGCGCCAGAAATTGGTCATGGCGCTAGCATCTGGTAGATGTCCGTCGCTCACACGTTGCTCGGCTCCTTCCCAGTTTCGGTACACCTTCCTTTGGTCACTTTGGAAGAGGCGATTTTGCCAATATCTATCCACACGTTCTCTATAGCGGCGGATACGGTTTGCCCACGCATACACTTTCTGCTTCAGATAGTCAATGCGTTCCGTGACACTGGCCATATATTGCTGGGGCCGAATTCCAGTCCCTGCAAAGGCCTGAGTCACGAAACGCATGACTCGGGGGCGGTTATTCCCCCGGCTGAAGCAGATCAGCTTTGCTATGAGAGTCCTGAACGTGCTGATACGCCGCTCGATTCGTACTTGCCATGCGGGCACAACTCCGGCGGTTCGCGGTGCACGGTTAGTGTCCGGAAACTTAACACATGCAACACGACACGCCGCGATCGCACCGCAGTACAAAATCGAGTGGGTATCAGTTAGATCTTCGCTAGCCCACAAATACGGGGCTAGCAAAACGTTCAGGGCTCCCATTAGCGCTAGATTACGCCTATGAGTAGGCAAACGCGGCAGTCGCGGCCTAGAGTTGGGTGTGGACCGATACTGACCAATCGCGTCCTCCAAAGCCCTCCTCAGTTGCTCACTCACCTGGGAAGACACACTCATACCCGTACAGCCGCCTTCATCGACAACGGGATCAGTAGATGTCGCTAGTGTCGCCGCCGACGTCGGCACTAAAGCCAGAGTCGGGGCTGACGACGCGACATGTATGTCCCGCGTCGACACAGGCGTAGGGCGAGCAGACTGCGTCTCCAGGCGGAGCCGATCAAGCAGGGACTGATCCAGCAGGTTGAGCCGCTGGATAGCCCGCACTTGGTCCGACAGTCGCTGGGCGGACACGGTGATGGTCGGTTCAAGGGCCTGGAACAAAGGCAACATCCTGACACGGTACGCTGACAGGTTAGTTCCCCCCTCTGTAGCCCCATAGTAGGCGCGCATGCAATTCTCATTATTGTGTTGAGACCATCGCATGCGGCACACTACACCACCGACAGTGAGAGCCAGTTGCGGGGCAGAGTGCCCCACAGGCCCCAAGCGTGCCGGCAGCGGCGGACGTCCCCGTCGCACAGGTGGTCGCGGCGGCGGCGGCGTCGGGCTCGCATTCTCGTCGCTGGACGCACTGGTGTCAGGCGGCGTCACAAATTCGTCGTCTGATGACGAGCTCCCAGACGAACACGAGGGCGGAGGTGGTGGGCGTGTGCATTGTGCAGTATGTGCAGCTTGTTGAGCCTTCTTGGATCTAGTGATCATATTTTATTTCCGTTTTTAGCAAGTTTTTCGCATAAAAAATTTCCATGTTGTTTTGACATCCACGTGTCACATATTTTCTGTTTTGCATTTTCCTCTTCATCTTTGGTATTTTTGTTATTGTTATTTGTTTATACGACGGCATAAACGTTTTCTATTGCATTTTTGTTGTATTTGTACAAATATATACATGGAAAACTATAAAAATAAAATTAAAATATGGGCACGGAAAAAAGATGACTTCTCTTGTTGACAGCTGTCTTATTATTATTATTATTATTAAAATGCTGGCGATTCTTTGGCCTAACGCATAAGCTTTGCCATTCAGCGTGGCAATGCCGCCAGCATGCTGGGTACGCTGCCGACTGGTAGTGGGTTTGAGCATTTGGATTGTCTCTAGACTTTTATCGGTCAGGATACAATCCTTTTGTTTTTTTTTGTGCCTTAAAAAATTGGGTATACATCCGGTGATAATACAAACTACTGTTCTTGTACTAGTACATTGATAGATAATCCTCTACTCGTCGTACTGAAGTAAAACAGCACACATGCTTCTATCGTGAACGTACTGTCTGTCATCGTGTTAAAAGTTATGGTCACATACACAAGTTTATCAAATTAACTGTTCCAAACTAACCTGTCGCCTTGACCAAACTTAGGTAGGGTAGGTGCCGCTCGTAAAGATATTAAAATAATAAAACATTATTCGTATAATAATTTCGCCAAATACGAATGTGAATTTATTATCAAAAGCGCTACAAGCAAACGTTAATCAAATTTTCTTTTCAAGAATTTTCTACAAAATCAACACAGACAGCGTAAAAGAAAGGACAACAAACAAAACTGAAGAAAAACATTTGAGATAAAATCTAAGCAAATCAAATAATTTGTTTCGTCAGAAAAAATATTAACATAATTGATGGAGCCCTCGACACGTTTTAACACGGATAGCGCGCATTTTTTGAAAGGCCGTTTTTACCATATCAATCTTAGTTCAGGCTTCTTGCGACAGATTTTAATAAGCGTCCTACTTTAGCAGAAGATTAGTTTCTGTTCACGGGGCGCTGACTCGCCTTTCCATTAACTTAATAAAAAACCTTGTACATAGAGAATTTTCGCTTGCTGTCTCTGGTGAGATTGCGTAATTTTCAAGTTTGCGAGGGAAAAACATCGTGTGCACTTTTTTATTTCACATAGTGGCGGAATTTAAAGGCCAATCAGAGCTGAAACGTATTATGATTTTATATGAATTTTAACAAAAAAATAGTTTAACCTATGTGAGTGTGAAAAGAGAGAGAAAGTTAGAGATAAGATTTGTGATTATTTTACATAACGTAACACTTATTTTTATCGCAATATACTTCAAACTATAACACATAATTATATTGTGTGGCTATGCCTCTTCCTAGACGTATTGAGTGTTTCAACTTATCACAAAAATGCCTGAAAAAACTTTATACGTTTTATATTCTACAATAAAGTAGACGCTTAACATACATAAAATACTGGGTTAGTATTAGAATGGCTAGATCGCAAAATGACTTCATCTCACTTAGGCCACATCTGAAGATGTCCAATTCGCAAAATGACCACATCGCTGCTAATCAAAATCACAAAAAAGTACAAGTATAAAAAGTCTTAAGTCGTAAAATGACTACACCGTAAAAAGTCTGGACAGTTACAAACATCAAATATTATTTAAATATCTTTTATTTATTGCATTGCATACTCTATTATTTTTTTGTGCCCTACAACATATTTTTTACGTAATGAAGCCATGACACATAGAAAAAATAAAAAATATAAGTGCTAAAAATCTAAAAAAAAAACAACAAAATAAACATCTCGTCATAAAATTAAATTAAATTATCCTGATAAGAATTCAGATACATGTACTTTTTTGATGTTGACTAGCAGCGATGTGGTCATTTTGCGAATTGAACATTTTTAGATGTGGAATAGATGAGATTAAGTCAAATTACAACTCGGATATTTTGAGATATGGCCTCAGTGAGATGAAGTCATTTCGCGATCTAGCCATTCTAATACTAACCCAAAATACTGTTATAAAAGAACACACATTATTTCGTAAAAGGTATAACACGCCATAATTATCTTAAAAGAGTAAAGGAATGTGACATTTTGTACTAGTTCATACAAGGAAGTATGAAAACTTTGTACCACTAGGCCATCTAAATATTATGGGAAATATCCTAAGCCTTTACGTCAGAATTATCAGGTGGAACGCAGTCTCTAGAATAGAAACTCTATCAAAATACAGAAACAGTTACCCCATGCATCATTCCCACATACATTCACAATTTGAATTTCAAACACAGTTAAATAGTAAACAGCGCGTCACACGTCCCAGTTTTCATTGCATCATGGCGCAACAAAAATAAAAACCGCCTCGTAATGCAGCATCAGTTTTGCATGGTAACACATTCTGAGCACGAAAAATAAAGGTTATACCGCGCTCCTGCCTGAAGTGGCTGGCGTGGATGACTCAGGCGCTAGACATCGCACAAGCGCGTGTTCAGAACAATTTTAAACAAAAATAATTTTTTTTCGTCTCACTTGGATATGCAATTTATAAAACGCTACGTTTACCCGTTGCCTTCATTAGAATGACCACCAAACCAACCATAACCATGAAAACCATTGGAGAGGTGTTCTAGAACACGTCTCCAATGGTTATCAGTTCAGCGATAGGTATGACCATCTTATGGCCACTTCAGCTAAATAATACGCTGATGTCAGTTGACGGAATCGTCGTAGGTACTGGAAGAAAACACGCCTCAGATTCCTGATGATGGTTTGATTCTGGTCTCATACAAATAGGTTCCTGGGTATATCCTTAAACTGCAACCAGACCCACCGTAAAACAGGCAGCAGCGTCCTATTGGTTAACGGTGGTGAGCATTCTGCGATCCCCAAGCCGCCTGCCAAGCGTGAGCATTATGGCAACACCCCTCAATTGGGAGGCCTTCGTCCAGCAGTGGACGTCTTATGGCTGACGGCGGCGACAAATGAGTTCTTTTGAATTTACATCATTATCAGCCAGGAGACGTCCACTGCTAGACGAAGCCTTAATAGGGAGGGGCCATAATCCCCACGCTTGGCAGGCGGCTTGGGGATCGGCAATTGAGGAGGATTTTGGAGCGTTTTGAATTTACGTATGACTTTAAATCATTCATAGCACTGGCTTTTCAGTGAAGGAAAAAAAACGTCACGTCATGAGGAAACCTGCATACCTGATATGTCTGTAGGAGAAACTCAGTATGTGAATACTTCAACCCGCACCGGGCCAGCCTGGTGGAAGAGCTCGCTATTACCCTTCGAGGGTATGTCTCTCTAGCCGTGGGATGTAGTATGCAGGTTACCCCATTTTTCTAGTAAATTATTTGGTTTTGGATGCGATCCCTTCGAGAAACCCCGAGTACTGCTCAAGAGACGCCTGCGCCTGTCATCAGCCAGACGATCAAAGCAGAATAGAGCCTTTCGTAGATCTTTGATTAAATTTGATCTTTTCACCAAATACTCAAGTCAGTTTACTACAACTCAACCAAATACTCAATTCAGTTTATGCTCAGTTTTATAATTTAATACCTATAAGTGTTTTCTGCTAATTAGTGGGCCTGTAAAAAAATACTTCAAAGTTTCGGGTGTCTACATGATTAAGTCATCTATGCAGCTTTACTCCTAGCTCAAGTATGGGCACTCTAGACACGCCTAGAGAATGGCCCGAGGACTACACAAACAAATGTCGCTCTAAAACAATTTTCAGGCTACGTTGAGTGAAGTGCATTTAGTATGCAGCATTTTATTATACCCCCCTAAAGCCAGCTCTACACTATTTGCAAAAAGATAATTATTATCTTGCATTAAAAGTATTTTGTATTTGGTAGAGTGATTCTTCTACAAGCGAAATGCTATTACACCCTTGACGAGTTTTTCAACAACTAAATTCTAATATCAACTAGTTAAATAGAGCGTTCTGCACCAAATGTTGCCATACCCTGACATATGTATTGCTATAATGTATTACTATAATATAAACATGTTACTTAAGACCTGCATGTAGCCACATATGTTGCTATAAATGATTGAGTATTGAGTATTGAAATAGTTTACGCCTATAGATTCAAAATTCGTCTTAAAAATGCCTTAAAGCTTGGGAATCAAAAAACTATTAGCATGTATAATATCTAGTACTTAGGTATTATTAGAGTATTTTCAGTAAGTATTGTTAGATAAATTTCACGGTTCCTTGAAACAACAACAACTTGATTACAAGGAACCGTGAAATTTAATATAACATTTTATTTAACTATAGCCTGAGCTATAGTTAAATAAAATGTTATATTCACTCGTAAACTATTCCTTCTTTAGGAGTAAATACAGACGCAAATAAAACTATTTAAAAAAACAACCTTAAAGCAAACAGTGCCAAAGTGTGGCACCTGCCTAATACAGTTTGTTATAAACACTGCTTTTTACTATACCATGGTATGTTTTAGTATTATAAGGATTAATCATGTGAGTGCTGTTTAGGCTGACGAGTTTACTACATTATATCTTGTTTTAAATTAACCACGTATAAATGCGGATACATCTTACTATGCACTCGAAATGTTACTTACAGAATTATATAGAATGTTATGATCAAATATTTAAAACTGTTATTTTTTTAAATCAAACTGCGAAAGTTTGATAACTTTATTTGAAAGTTTGTTGGTATGACAAAATTGATACCAGAAATAATTATGACTTTGGTATACTTAAATTATATATATTACTAACCGATTAATGTGACTCAATATTTACTCATTAATACTGTCATAGGTAATAATCACAATCATGGCTGCTATTTGACTATTATGAAATAGCACTTTACATAATCATGATTATTAAAGTAAAGCAATATACTCAATAATAAGGATAATGAAAAATAATCCTAACACCGCCTCTGTACTCATATTTGTCACGAGTGGGATTAATCTGACCTAGGCAAACTAATATGAGAAAAAGAAGTAGGTATTATTATAATAATTATATTACCGCTCTTCATTACCAAAACATATAGGGTTGTTATTACCTACATTAATTGTTTTGTTAATTCCGGTCTTAAATACAATTTTATTCAGATAATGGATTCATTTTTATTATAACATTTTTATTATTTAATAAACCATGGATACCCTTAAATAGAGGTTTAATAGCACATCCATAAAAAAGTTAGTTAATAATAGCTTAAACTTCAAAAAAGATACATCAGGAAATAAAAATTCAAATTATCGCAATTGTAAGTCTATCTATTATTTTTGCACGATTTACCCACACATAAACGCGACCCAGCATAAAATTTTAGAAAACATTAAATTCCATTCTAGACCTGTTCTTTCCCATTTCGAGGAGCACTCGTCTCGACAATCCAGAAAACTTAACGTTGGAAAATAAAATTCTTGAAAACCCGCGCAATTCGTGTTAAAAAGATGTAAGAATACTGTATGCACTGGTTCTATTTCACAGGCAAGTAACTTCAGGTCCCCGAGGCGCCTAGACTGAGTTTAGGTATAAAATAGAGATGGAGCACATAATTCAATGTGAAAATTCGGTTTGAAAGTGTTTGCGAGGGTTTCGGCCTTAAAGTTCGGGTAATGAACAAATTTTCTAATAAATACAGTTTCGAAAGTAAAGTTCCTAACAGGTGAAGTATCCTACCCACAGTTAATAAATTAGGCATTATTTTCAGTTGATTCGTTTATGGATTCAGTCCAAGCTTGTTCATTTGTTTGTTTTGTTGTGCAGATAGTAAACTCAGTTTTTGTGTAGAAGTCTCAAGTGTGTCAAGTCTTTTGTTTAGAAGGCATTTTTTTCATGTTTTTGTGCGCTTTATGGCATCGCCAGTTTCAAGTAAATCAGAGTCAAAATAAGTAGGCTGCTATCACACTAGCGGTTTACGAGCGTTTTCAAAGCGGAGCGGGCGCGCCGCGAATACGAGGCGGACGCGCAACGTATACGCCGCGCATGCGCAACGAGCTCGCCGCGAACGGCATTTAGTACATTCCCGTACAGAAACCTTTCGTTTTCTGCGTCTTTGAAGTAACAAAGCCAACATAAGTGTTTCCTCGTCGAAATCCATTCTGTTACTGAGTGTATTGTACGTCGTGTCGCCGCGAACAGGTGACGAAAACGTTGCGTAATCGCCACGTCTCTACGACGTCTTCGCTGTGCAGCCGAGGCGTGTTCGCGACGTATTCGCTGCGTGCCCGCTCCGCTTTGAAGACGCTCGCAAACCGTGTGATAAGACTCAAAGTCAAGCATAATTCCTGCACCAGTAAAAAAGTGGTAGAGATTTATATTATGTGTAATTTTGGAAATAACACGAAAATACGCTTTCCCCCACATTATATTAGGTACGCCAACTACTACTAAGGTAGGATGCTATCTGATAAGGACTAACCCTGTATATCACCATGGTGTTTTTTTCTTAGAGCTATGCTGTTAGTGATGGTGTGAGTGTGGTGCTGTGCTGTTCAATACTAAATACAAGAATTTATGACGCCGAAAAATCGTAAGTATGGCAACTCTAAACACATTCCCAAAGTCAATAGGGCTCATAATGGTGTGTAAATGGATTGTTTAACCTAACAGTGTTTATTGTAAGAGATGAGAGATAGATGTAGCTTTGTATCAAAATATTTTCAGTTAGGAGTTGAGAGAACCTTTGTATTATTAGTACCTATATCTAGCTAAAAGGCTCTCTGACTCTCATTTGACAGTTTTTTTCCTTAATTAAAGTGCCACAGTACAAACCTCGGAAAACGTAACTTCGCCCACAAATTCTAAATCTAAATTGGATTGCTCCTGAATATTGAACGTATCTTTTAATCAAACGTGGACCAAGTCCGAATGCCCAATCGCAGATGTGATTAATCCGCGGTTCAATGCTATACGTGTTGCGTTATATGGCCAAATAATATATTATATACTGTGTTTAAAATTAGAACTCACGCTTTCGTTAACATAACTATTATTTTGTTTTTAAAGCTTAAACAGGAAGAAAAATTATGACCTTCGGCAGGACTCGAACCTGCATACGAGCTGTCTCCATGGGTTTCCGTCCCAACTGCTTTGCCAATTAAGCTACAGAAGTATCTGCCTTAGATGCCAAATTTTCCCAACTTGTTATAAGCTACCAACTAAAGCGTTGGTGGCGCCATCTGTAATAATAAATAGAAAAACTATAAGTGTGGAATCACTTCATACAAAAATATTCAAAAATAACTATTACTTTTGTAGGGTTTTTGTGTATGTAGGCTTGCGTTTGGCCGCCATTTTGTCTACGCTGTTTGTTAAACAGCATTAAGCAGAGTTAAGGCCATTTTAATGACTTCACACAAGAATTGTTGTTAGTCTTAGTTATAATACTTTATGTACTGATGTTACAAAATAAATAAAAATCTTTTTTTCTTTCTAAAAGCATTCGCCACACTAGCGCGGCCTGTGGCCTGCGGCTGGTTAATGCTGCGACCAGCCTTGCTTAAACTTCCACGGGTTAACGTGGCGGACGCGTCTGTAAACAACGAATCCTGTTTCACAAGCACGGCTTGCGGTAGCGGCTATATTCGCTGCTGCCACTACGGCTGCTGCCGCAGGTGCGTCGGTGTGGTGAAGGCTTTATTATTAAGCGAATATGCGGCTTGTTGACCTGGGTATGTCCTAAAACTGCATTCAAAACCGCCGGAGGACAGGCAGCAGCGTCCTCTTAGTTAAGGGTGGTGAGAATTGTGCGGTCCCTCAAGCCGTCTGCCAAGCGTGGGGATTATGGCAATACCTCCCTATAAAGGGCAGCCTTGATCCAGCAGTCACCGTCTTCGGGCTGATGAGTGAGTGTGTATAAATTATTGTTGCATATTACAAATTCACAAACCTTAGGAAGTGTTTACAATATAACCATAAATTTCCTCAAATTAATTTTCAGTGCAGGGGAGGCCTTTGTCCAGCAGTGGACGTCTTCCGGCTGTTGAAGATGCGGCTTGTGATGGGGCACGCTTGTGCTAAAAAATTGAATAAATCACTCTCTATTTGAGGACATTCAAATAATACAGGTTATTAGATATGCATGTAACCTGAAAATCAGTAAAAACCTATAAAAAATATTTGTCACCCATTATTGACCTAAGATCATTTTTGGAAACGAAAATCAATAAATTAATGTGTATTTTTCTTCCACGTAAAATGGTTTAGAAACGCCGTCAGAGTCAGCATACGTATTAAAATATAGAATCAAAAACTCCCCTCTTCTTCGAAGACGGTAAAATGGTTTTAAAACTGCTTATTCATCAACCATTGGAGCGAAAACTTCCAGAACCGAAACTGTGTATGACATCTCATTTAACCAACACCACGAAGACGGGCGCAGGTGCTGTTTATATAGACCAGTCAAACTTGAAACATGAGGTCGATTGTCGAGGCTTGAACTCCTCGTATTGACGAGAGACCTAAACAAGGGCAGAGGTCAAAGTATAACGGATAGTGTGACTTCACTGCTTGGGTCGGAAATTAACGGAACGTCGAAGGGCGAAGGCTGGTATTAGCTCGGATTATTGGAATTGTTTAACTTTACAGCCGGAATCCTCTTTAGTTTGGAGTAATTTTGTTGTTAATTTTGATTCGGCTTCAGTGACGGTATGTATACCGGAGGAGATTGGTTCTGGAAATAACTGCCTCTGCAACAGTTTCGAGTTAAATTACTGCTTGAACCTTTGAATTTCGTTTAGATTTTCATTTCAGTTTGTTTTCGTGACCAAATGACTGAGAAAAAAAGGTTTATATACAAAAATACCCTAAGCATCCAGAATGTATTTACAAGACGTACAGAAGACAGAAACAGTTGTACAGAAAATGTTCATCTATTCTAAATGTATTGGGTTCTAAGCAAAATCTGATCTTAACGACTGTTTGATTTTAATTTACTATAGCACTAATGACGCAAAATGTTAAACTCATCACCATCATCACAACCAGCTATCATCCCCAGCTTTCCTCTTCCAGTTTGCTACGTATGTCGTCACTCCATCTTGGCTCTTAGCGTCATACGCCACTTTTGCCAATAGGGTAGATGACTGAAGTTTATATCGTTGAAACCAAGAGCTTTGATGAAGAATTTAAGTAAATATAGTATGTTTATTGAAAAAATAAAAATCGAAATGAATTTAAATCGGTTAATAACGTTCTGATATATAAACATTTAAAGTTTTTGTTAGAGACAACTCTTCCCTTTCCCACAAAACAAAAAATTACGTCACGCCTTACTTGTCAGAATATAATTTATATGACGTACAGAGAAGTGACGTCGCGATTTGCTGTTTCGGCTCTCTATTATGATATTAAAATGGTTATATAAGGTGCTTATTTTTGATTAGATATTCATTTTCTTTTCTTTAATCAGCTATATTTATGGGCCACATTTTTATAGAACAATAATAAAAAGAAATCTAGCCTATTTGCGGTTTCAACTATAGAACACTTCCACTCCAACGAAAACCCAAATTAATACAACATTATTAGTTTTTTTCTATTTATAAATAAAGGTTTATAGAAATTAGGAAAAAAAAATGATATTCATTATTATTTTAAGTGTGTAAAACGCATCCCCATGAGTAATACTGTGGAAATCGTTGCGTTATTAGGTCATATTTTAATAGCGTAGAATTTTATTTATCATAATTATTACTCCATTTATTATTACAAACTTACTTGACAGGCTATCTCATATAACGCTGATTAATTAGTAAAGTTTTGCAGCTAACTATGAAACAAGTTATCTATAAGAACCGAAGGACTTGCCCACTTTGTTCCTCTTCTTGCTAAGAAACGTCGTTGTTTTAAAAACTCATTCGCGCTTTGAACAAAGTCTGATGACGTCTACAGACTAAGCAATATACATTTATGTATGGCATTATCACCACATTTTGGAACTTACCTCTTGTTAGCGACGCGATGCGACTTGCGAATCAGTAGGGTCGCATAAACAGGTCTACGCGACAAAGTTGGACACGTTTAGGAAGAGCGATTGACTGACTTGATATTATTCCGTTGAGTGGCTTCAATTTGCGTTGTGCTTATGCATATAGGACTACGCCTTGTACCTACTGTTCATTTTATGAAATGATAATGCTTTAATCCAGGGTAAAAACTCCTTTCACGACTTTGATTAAGTAATAAAGAGCTGAGTCCTCCAAGTTTCACGAAAAACGGTTAAAAAAACCTTTTGATGTACACACTGCTTAGAAAATTTACCTGATGTACTGGTTCCGTGAAGAAGAATGTGTATGTGGACCTGAGTGTGTCCTTAAACTGCATCCAGAAACACTGGAGGACAGGCAGCAGCGTCCTCTCGGTTAACGGTGGTGAGCATTCTGCGATCCCCAAGCCGCGTGCCAAGCGTGGGGATTATGGCAACCCCTCCCTATTAAGGGGAAGCCTTCATCCAGCAATCAACGTCTTCGGGCTGATGAGTGAGTGTGTATAGTTTATTGTTGCATAACATAAATTCACGAACCTTAGGAATGTTTACAATATAACCATACATTTCCCCAAATTAATGTTCAGCACAATTCCCGAAATAATTAATACACCTCAGCCAAGTATGGCTACTTAGCAAATAAGTTTTACATACAACGAGAATCAACTCGAGTCCAGTTGGCGAAAACTTGTAAGTAATTTATTTTATGATTCACTATCTGGACATGCTTCAAAATTCTAGCATGTCCAGGTGACTAAGTAATAACTGATACCAGTTTTGAGTTTCACCAACTGAACACACGCTTGTCCATCATCATCATCGCGTTCATCATCATCAGCCCGGAGACGTCCACTGCTGAACGAAGGCCTCCCCCTTAGACGGCCACACTGTACGATAACCTGCCATTTGCATCAACCGGTTGCCTGCGACTTTTACAATGTCGTCGGTCCACCTAGTGGGAGGCCTTCCTACGCTGCGTCTTCTGGTCCGCGGTCGCCACTCAAGAACCTTTCTTCCCCATCGGGTGTCAGTTCTTCGAGCGTTCAGTTGGTGAATAACCCATTTTATTTACTTCAAAATAATGTTGTCATTTGTGTCATTACAATTTTATGTTAACGGCGAAATGAAAATGAATCAGACCCTGGCTAAGCTATACACGGTATTACTTAGTATAGCGTAATCTGAAGTTGGTTTGAGGTTCTTATAAACTTTCCCTACCTACCCCTCTAGAGAGGGCTCTAGAGAGCTGAGGTCTAGGAGGGAGTTAAGCTCCACCTTTCCTTTCTAGATGCCATTAGGCTTTCTCTTAATCCTTCTGTTTAAATGCGCCCTAGACACTTTCGCGGGGTCTAGTATAATAGTCGAGAGTTTTTAAGGATTTTGTTTATTTGGATTTTGTGTGGCTTTCTTTTAGAAAAATGATCGATGGTAATAAATAGTTTTAATGTCCCTGCTGTCTTGTACATCATTTTTCAAAGAAATTGTGTGACTTAATAACTTGATAATAGAGAATAATAAACGGGGGATGTATTTTGTCTACTACGAGTATATATTTATGTAGGTACCTACTTACCATCTTTTTTGTTTTGACAATTTTTATTTGTTTTTTTTTTCTTTTTATTATTTGATCTGGCAAACCGACAAATGGCGATACATCCCTTTAATTCGAACGTAGCTGAAATACCACTGGTCAGTGAGCAGCAGCATCGTCAACGCAAAGAAAAAAATAAAATAAAAATAATCATATCAAAAATACGTCGATATAGATCAGAGTTTATGCAATTCCAATGCAAAATGCATACCAATCTCCAAAGATACAAAACGCCAACGACAGAGGCGTGAAATCGGAACGTATGTAACACATTGAGCTTCCAACACACCGTTATAAGCCTTGCGATTAAATCCAGTTTTGCTAGTGTAGTTACGGGTACGCTTACGTGGCATATTTTGAAGGTATTTTGGAAATACCGGTGTGGACTACTTGTGGTAGTACATAATTTTTATACATGGCATGTAGGAAATAGCAAGTTATCACTGATATTATTGGTAGTTTAGAACGCGAATGGGTAATTTTACCATTTTTTTAGTATGTATGTTTTTTAGTGTTTTTAAGTGTATGTTTTTTTGTTTTTCTTAGTTGTATTTTTTTAGTATCCTTAGATTCGATCGATTTTGCACAGGGTTACGCCGTACGCGTAACAGTGCTAGGCTGGAAGAAGATAATTGTACTAATTATTGTGAATAACTTTTATTAGGGTGAAATATGAAATCGGAAAACAGATCAGCGGTTTTAAGGAATATCAACTGAAAAGATGTATGAAAAAGCTTTTTTCGCTGTTTCAAGTTTAGCCACGTAGTAAATTGTTTACAACATAGCTCTCAGGGTTTGCAAGTTGAAGTGGCAATAGGCAGGCCACATCGCTCACAGAACGAGAAGACCCGATGGTGAAGAAAGGTTATTGAGTGGCGACCACCTACCGGAAGACGCAGCGTAGGAAGGCCTCCCGACGACATTGTGAAAGTCGCAGGCAACCGGTGGATGTAAATGGCATATTGTCGTACAGAATTATTAATATATTAACCGTTTATATTTTTTTCTAAAAAAATACCATATTAGAAACCGACTGACATAGTGATGTTTTTAGTATATTATGCAAGAAAAAATCCGTCGACATTCGAGAAAAAAGTTTTTTGTTCAGGACCTGCAAAATGTAACAAAAAAATACTTTTTGGTGCAGTGTTTAATGTCACTAATTATTTACTTACTTTATGTGTTAATATTGCCATTAAGTCTTGTTTTGCAATAATAATCAAAAACTGGTTCAGAGCTGTATTTTGAGAAATAGGGTGTTTTTATTATAAAAAGGAAAGTTTAAATTGTTCGCTCTGATTGGAACCGGCTGGGTTTCGAAGTGGGTACACCAACATAGGCCACATCCACACATTACGGCAGATTGTACAGAAGACAAGAAAGAACAAGAAAGAATTGAATCGGCCTCTTTGCCTGGCGTTGGTGGACTATGAGAAGGCTTTTGACTCGGTCAAAATCTGGACTGTTCTGGAGCCCTTGCAGCGTTGCCAAGTCGATTGGCGATATATCGAGGTGTTGAGATGTCTGTATGACGCCGCAAAAATGACCGTCCAAGGTCAGAACCAGCAGACGAAACATATCCACCTGCGTTGTTGCGTGAGGCAAGGTGACGTTATTTCCCCGAAATTGTTCACTAACGCATTGGAGGATATATTCAAGACGCTGGACTGGGCAGGACGCGGCATTAATATTAATGGCGAGTACATCTCGTACCTTCAGTTTGCAGATGACATCGTCCTAATGTCTGAATCGCTTGAAGACTTACAATGTATGCTGGACGGTCTAGCTAGTTCTTCTCAACGCATCAGTATCCGGATGAACTTGGATAAAACCAAGGTCATGTTCAACGAGTACGTTGTTCCGGGACCGATTGCCGTAAATGGTTTCACTCTAGAGACAGTTCAAAAATATGTTTACCTAGGGCAGACGGTCGAACTAGGCAAAAACAATTCTGAGAGTGAAGCCAAAAGAAGAATTCCGCTGGGCTGGGCAGCATTCGGGAAACTACGTTGAGTTTTCTCGTCACCCATCCCACAAAGTCTCAAGACAAAAAAAAACAGTGCGTTCTACCCGTTATGACCTACGGCGCTGAAACATGGACACTCACAGTTGGATCGGACCACAAGTTTAAAGTCCCTCAATGAGCTATGGAAAGTGCTATGCTCGGTGTTTCTCTGAGGGATCGTATCGGAACGAAGTAATTCGCCAGAGAACAAAGGTTACCGTCATAGCTCAGCGTATTAGTAAGCTCAAGTGGCAGTGGGCTGATCACTTCAGTCGCAGAACCGATAACCGCTGGGGTAGACGTGTTCTAGAGTGGAGACCACGAATCAGCAAACGTAGTGTAGGACGCCCTGAGATGGAGTGACGATATACGTAGGACAGCTGGCAGAGGTTGGAAGCGGACAGCTGAAGATCGGGCTGAGTGGCGTGGCTTAGGAGGGGCCTATGTCCAGCAGTGGACTATGATAGGCTAATTTTGATGATGATGAAATTGTCACAAAATTTTAAATAGCTTGAAAACCATTAAACGTTGAACGAATATATTGCTTAAAATTCTTCTACTTGCGCTACTTCTAATTCTTTTACTTCTACTCTAATTTATAATTGGCCCAGTCATAGAACTAAGTGTTTACATTATATATATTATGTAGTACCTAATAATGATATTTACATATGTACAAAACTTAAAATAAAGATTTGAACTTTATACTAAAAACTACTTATTTACAATAAAATATATTTATAAATCTATTAAAAAAACCCTAGTACCTACATGAAACAAAAACGCCGTAAACAAACAACAAAAAAAATAAAAAAAATAAAAACAGCCGTATACAGCTTTATTAGTACCTTACTACTATTAGCACCTGACAGCTTATTAGTACTTAATAGGCTGTTCGTTTCCCTAAAAAATTTGAATAAAATAAAAGATAGTCCAAGACTGCTTAAGGATGCCCTTAAAGCATGCGGTCTATAAAAACATCACTCTGTAGAATGCTTTCCACTAAAACTAAAAGCGGATGTACAAGAGACATCAAAAACACCGCTCGGAAAGTTTTTCCGCATACTTACCGCGTCGGTTATTTTACCCTCCATTGAAAATGCACACGTAATCAGAGCTTAAACTTGCTTACAGACTGAATTCTATTTTGCCGCTCCAAACAAAAGTTTTCCTTGCGAAAGTCTGCATAAAGTTGTCGATGGGTGAAAACTTAAACAGGGTGTACGTTTCATTTCATGTTCTTTTGAAAGCCTTTTGGAATCACACTTTGGACAATTTCGTGTGTGTTCTAGAAATAGTTTTGTTGTTTTTTGCACTAGTATTATTTCAAGCTTTTGCAAAGATACGTTTTATTCTGTTATAAGCAAGTATATTTGTTAATTATCATCAGTAAAAGACGTCTACAGCTGGACGAAAGCCTCCCCCTTAATAGGGAGGGGTTGCCATAATCCCCACGCTTGGCAGGCGGCTTGGGGATCGCAGAATGCTCACCAACGTTAACCGAAAGGACGCTGCTGCCTAACCCCGGTGCTTCTGTCTGCAGTTTTAGGACATACACAGGTCCAGTACATTTGTTAACTAAAATCAAAACAGACTTTAACTACCTACATAATCTATCTCTTCTTTACCAGATCTTCAATAAATGCGATCGGTCCCGCGGCGCTTTTAATTTACAAATTCTTTGAGCTATGTCAGTAATAATATGTTGGTTAATCCAACTCGGAGGGGCAGCGTTCGGAAAATTGCGTAACATCTTCTCGTCCAAAATCCCGCAGTGTCTGAAGACAAGGGTATACGACCAGTGTGTGTTTCCAGTGATGGCATATGGAACTGAAACGTGGTCTATAACTGCTGGCCTTTTGGAGAAACTTAGAGTCACGCAACGGGCAATGGAGAGAGCTATGCTCCGAGTTACTTTGCGCGATAGAATCCGGAACGAGGATATTCGCCAAAGAACCAAAGTTACCGACATAGCTCGCAAGGTTTGCAAGTTGAAGTGGCAATGGGCAGGCCACATCGCTCGAAGAACTGACAACCGATGGGGAAGAATGGTTCTTGAGTGGCGACCGCGAACCGGAAGACGCAGCGTAGGAAGGCCTCCCACTGCATTGTAGAAGTCGCGGGCAACCGGTGCATGCAAATGGCAGGTTGTCGTACAGTGTGGCGGTCTAAGGGGGAGGCCTTCGTTCAACAGTGGACGTCTCCGGGCTGATGATGATGATGATGTTGGTTATATAACACTGCGCTCTCTGTAAATCAAAACGTAAACATCTAAACATTGAACAAGTTACCAAACTACCGTAACCCCACAATAATTCAGAGGTTGGTCCTTTAATTCGCAAGCACCCGATACTTCATTCACTTCGTCGCTAATTACCGGTCCCTTTTCACGTGACCTCTCTTATTTATTACCTACAATATCTGCTGAAAGGTACACCATACATACAGAATTCATACAGAACCAGACCTTTCATCATCTTTTCCTATAGATTTGGCAAAAAATACTTACTTGAAGTAATTTATAGCTTAATGATCAATGGTGGGTTTTGTAGTAAATATTATAGGTTTTTTTTGTATCGCTCGTGGCGTAGCTTGTCTAGGTGATTCTAAACGATCACCGATGTTAAGCAACGGACGGTCTGGTCAGTCTTCGGATGGGTGACCGTGAGTGGCATTTATTTCTGAGCGTTACCGTGGGTCGGATGATACGTTAAATTGATGGTCCCGGTTGTTTGTTCTAGTTTCTATAACAACAACCGTCAGCCATGTCAGAGGCCTTCGGGCGGCACATTAACGAGCTTACTTACTTAGCCAGATTTTTTGGTCCTGCCGTTGCACTCAATAATAATAATAATTGACGAATTGTGTTATGAATTGTAGTAAAGTAGCATGTTAATTATAATTGACGAAGTGTATTATTATTATTATTATTCACATTATTTATTTACTTTCTTAAATCTAAGTTTTTTACAATATAAATTTAAAAACATAAATATTATTAAAAACCTAAACCTAGAGTGCCGCTGGCAGCGGGGCAGGGCTCAAGCTGCCGGTGGTTAGGGCTGCAGAGTGAGGAACCTTCTGACAATGCGTGCCGTGTCAAGTACCACTGCCTTTTGGATCTGACCCTTGACCCAAACGTCTAGCGAGAGCCTCTTGAGGTATTGGTCGAGGCTCTTCGCTATGAGACCGTTTGTCGAAACGACTATCGGGACAATGATCGTCGAGTCAACATCCCACATGGCGGTTATCTCGAAGGCCAAGTCAAGGTACTTGCTGAGTTTGTCCTTCTCGGCCTTTACGAGATTCTCGTCATGTGGGATGGTGACGTCGACGAGCACTGCCCGGCGCTGGGACCGATCCACCATCACGATATCAGGCTTATTGGCAACAATAGTCTTGTCCGTGATGATGGAGCGGTCCCAATAGAGCAAAGCACGACCATTTTCGAGAACTGGAGCTGGTGCGTACTTATTATTATTACTATTTAATTCTTTATTGCACACATAAATACATTAAGGTACAAAAGGAGGACTTAATGCTAAAGCATTTTCTACCAGTCATCCCCGCGGTTAAAGAGATGGGTATAGTAACTAATGTAGTGTATAGTAACTAATAACTGGTTAATAAGTGAAAGCTTGTCACGATATTTGTAATTTTTTTACACTTTTTACTTTAAATATCTTTCTTTTCCAATTATAATCATTTACTCTGCAATCCTTATAACTACGCTTAAAAAAACAACTGACTTCAACTTCGAAGACCTGGATGACATCTTCATATTTTAAAGTAATTTTGATTTAAAAACCAAACTACTGAACCGATTTCGATAAAATGTATATGGGACCACCTTTGAAGTATTAGGTACCTACCAAACAAAAAAAGAATCATCAAAATCAGTTCATAATTGGCGGAGTAATCACGTAACATACATACAAAAAAAAACATTCAGTCGAATTGAGAACCTCCTTTTTTGAAGTCGGTTGAAAAGGGATTCTTTTTTGTGACATAATATATAATGAAATTTGACGTGTAACTTTGGTGTTATCAATAAACTATTGTATTGTATTGAATTTTATTTTAATAATTATTTTTAAGTGCAAATTGCTACAATAAACTTTAGTTTTTTTGGGGACGTGTTCGATTCAAAATTATCCATAATCCTTTCGTGCTATATTGTGCTAAGTTCAGCTGCTGACTTACACTAGATATACCGCAAAGGTGTTCATGTTATTTAATTTGTTTGGGTCAAATAATGTGTTCCGGTGCAAAGGGTTACGGGTAGGAAACGGTAGGTACATGAGATATTTTGACGGTGATGAGTTTGCTTGACTACTTAACTTTTGTACTCAGACCTCTTTATTTTGGGACAAAAGGATTTTTAATGGGGACAAAACCGATTACTCACGTTTAAACACTCCATTTTTTATGCTATGTAGGTATAATTCTATCCTTACATTCGTAAAGGTTTTATTGTTTGTTTCCATTGTCCATTGTTTCTGACAACCTGGATATTTCGAAGGCCAACGAATTATATCTGTTACTGTGAACTAAACAAAAATATCCTGATGAAATTGTCAGAGCAAATTGTCTGTTTCTTGGAAACTAATATTAATTACAATATTCGTTGGATAGGCCCACGAAATATATTAAAACTAGCTTATCTTTTTTCTTTCATGAATAATGTTGCTAATATCTATTCCTATGAACTGCTCCCATTTGGTAGTAGACGGTTAATGTTATAGTCATCGGCCTCCATTTCCATTAAAAGATAGCAGATGGTCAAACAGCAGCTGTCATATGCAGGTTCGAGTCCTGCCGGAGGTCATAATTTTTCTTCCTGTTTAAGCTTTAAAAACATACACACTGACACACAGCCCACGAAAAGAGTGTCAAAGACAGTAGTTTAAATACACTTAAGCTATCGGCCCCATGCACGAAAATAGTGAACTACGGGCCAAAACGAATGGCTAACGAGGGCCCAAAATAACAGAAGCATAATCAGTCTGTTAATAGTCCAACGCTGGACACTGGCCTGCCACCAAAGAGAGATTGGGCCATAATCCACCTCGCTAGCCAAGTCGTTAGTAGATGGATTTGCATACACAATTGAATTTCTTCCCTGATCGTATGCACTTATCAGGTGTCCTTACGTAGTTTTCCTGTAGAAACTGGTGTAAAAATCAGTTTCTTAGTTATATTCGTGAAATTCAATGAGCTCATTAATGCAGGCCCGGGTTTTGAACTCACGACTTCAAGGTCCTGAGTTAAGTGTTCATCCCATTAGGCTACCATGGTTTTTAAATTAATGTTTATTATAATATATTTAGTAGGTTTATAATCATGAAAAAGATGCCAAAATCAATAGTTACCAATTACGTATGGAAGTCCAATACCATGCGGGCTATTCCAGCTATTCCAACAACAACCAAAGTTTATTCGCAGCATATTTTTCAGTACCGTGTATAGCTGCAACCGATATACCTACTTGGTGTAATAAGTCTGGGTTACACTGGAGTGCTGGCTCTTGTCACCGGCATTTCTGGACCATTAGTGTCGCTCCAGCGATAACTTAGACTTTCGCCGATTTGGGAATAAGTAGGTCACAGAACTGGGAATTTTGCTGGAACTAAAACCTTTGGTGTCAGACTTAAAGCTACGATTTTACAGCAGCTCTTCTACGTAACATACGCGCGAAGAACAAATACATTTTAAAAGAAGGTGTTCAAAATAAAAACGTATCTCTTTTTTTAATTCTTTTTTATACATTCAAGTGACTAGACGAACAAGACGTTCGCCTGGTGGTAAGCGTCACGCCTGCCACTAACAGTAGCAGTGGTTGAATTATGAACTTGCGAACACAATCCTGCACTGCACTGCACTGCAAATAAAACCAATAGCTTTGATGAAGAATTTAAGTAAATATAGTATGTTTATTGAAAAAATAATTTAAATCGGTTAATAATGTTCTGTTTTAGGAGCGTTTAAAGTTTTTGTCAGTGACAACTCTGTCCCTTTCCCACAAAACAAAAAATGACGTCACGCCTTACTTGTCAGAATAGAATTTATATGGCGTACAGAGAAGTGAAGTCATGATTTGCTGTTTCGCCTCTCTGTCTAGCATGATATTAAAATGCTTATAAGTTGCTTATTTCTGATCAGATTTTCATTTTCTTTTCATTAAACAGCTATATTTATGGGCCACATTTTAATAGGACAATAAAAAAAAACCAGTCATCTAGCCTAGTATCTAGGGGAAATATAGTAGTTTTTTCTTTATTACTTCTTAACTACAACAAACTACAAAGACTACCTTAGCCTACTACACAAAAAAAAAGGATTGTATACAGACCAGTGAAAGTCTAGAGACAACATATTTGAATTTAATATATACCTACCTTATTGAAGAACTACATGCCCATCTCACTCCTGAGCCATGTGTACAAACTGTTCTTACGAAGAGAGTCCTTACGAACCGTCTCGAGCGCAGGTTTGATGACTTCCAGCCTCCCGAACAAGCCGGTTTCCATAAAGGCTTTGGCACCATAGACCACATCCACACGCCCCGCCAGATTATACAGAAGACTGAGGAGTATAATCGGCCGTTATGTCTAGCGTTTGTGGGCTATGAAAAAGCCTTCGATTCAATCGAGACCTGCAGGGCTAGCATGCGCACCGCGAGAAAATTTTGTCGTGTCTTTATGTCGCGCGAAAACGAGACAAACTTATACAGATTCGTAGCCTTGTCTTGTTTTTAAGAATCGAGAAAAAATTCTCGCGGTGCGCATGCTAGCCCTGCAGGACGGTATTGCAGTCAATAAGGTATAGATTTGATTAATAAACTTATAATTATACCCTTTTAACAAACGTAGCACCTTGGAATAGTTAATACGAGTTTTGTCTATAATCTATAATGTGCAACAAATTTGAAAGAAAGGAGAAAACATCAGTCTTAATTAACTACCTACGCTAGTCTACATTTAATCAGTTAGCACGTATTAAGTAATTTTACAAAACAAGATTTTTTTAATAGTTTTTTTTGCTTATATTTAGAGGTAACTTTATAATATCATGCACATAAAGAAATGATTTATTATAAACAGAGCGCATCTTCCATAAAAACATCATCGCGCTCAACTCAATTATATGTTCATACGTGCAAAAGCTTATAAAATATAATTTATTCGCGAGGAAAAGTCGTAAATTCGCTAAATTGGAATATACGGAGTTACTTTGTTGGTGCCGCCTGTTGTATTTAAAATGACTTGTGTATTTTTTTAATGACTTTTGAAAACTCAACGGACAATGACAAAATGATATTATTATCTGTACAAATACCAATACTTTAAATATAAATAAATATATATATATATTTACCTACTCCTACATACTCGTAGTAAATAGTAATGAATATGAGAGTCAATGTTGCCTACAAACTGCTATGCAGTTTAGCAGAGCTGTAAATTGAGCTATGTAATTAATTCTCTAAGACAAAATAAACAAAACAAAAAATCATATATATATATATATATATTATGGGACATTTATTACACACAGCGCCATCTAGCCCCATATTATGGAAACCATATAGCTGATAAAATACTTATATACCTTTTCTTTTTTTAATTGTTTTTTCATATATACCTTAAATAAATATAGTTGAACATTTCACGCAGCGTCATCTAGCCCCAAGCTTATACCATAGGAACTAGATAGTTGATATAATCATGATAGAATACTTATATACTTATTTTGTAAATACATAATTTATATTTACCTACTTCTAATACATCAACACCCAGAAACAGAACAAACATCTATCTTTTTATGGTTGCCTGGAAGAGATCGCTTTTAGCAATAAGGCCGCCAATTGTGGCACTAGCTCATAAGGTTCTTGTATCTTTTTCTATTGTTTTTTTTGGTGTGCACAATAAAAAGTTTCTATCTAAATACCTTTGCTACATAAATGTTCCCCTGGGTGGGAATCGAACCCACACCTTACAGCACAGATCATATAGCCTGTTGATGACTCGTAAACATAATTTCTCTTACAAACATACAACTTGCCGTTGCGGGCAGAAGGCGAGGTAACGTTCTGAGCTTGTGATTGGCCAATCACTGGGATGACGCAATCTGAGATATGAAGAACAATGAGATTCTGACGTACTCGCAGTGGCTAGCAGTGGTTTTTAAACTATTAATTTGTGAGAAGTCGGACGACCAGTCAACAAGATTTATAGTCTTTGTCCTACAGCTCTCAAGGCAGACATACTACTAACTGAGCTTTAAGGCAGTCAATATGAGGAAACTGTAGCATGGTGGTATGGTATATTTTCCAGTACCCAGATGGCTTACTACCATCCTGAAGTTGTAGATCTATCGCCAAGTAGCTATCGGTGTATTCCGGCAGCTCCACTTGAGAGCGCGTTCCCATTCCAAGATAGATTATTTTGTTTACCATCCTTATCATTAGGCGTGTAGCTAACCTAATGTTAAGAGACAGGTGTGTTTACCATCTTCGACCACACTGGAATGGAAATTCGCTTCAAAGTGAAACTGGCGGAACAAACCGTAAGGTTCTTGGTAGCAGATGAGACCTAAACACCAAGCCAAACATTTTAAAAAAAAAACAGTCAAAACAGAAAAATAATTTTGACGGCGATCCAAAAGCTAAAACATTGTATTTGTATGCATACAAGATAAAACGTACTACTGTCCTGTTGTAAAAGGCCACATAAAACAATACCCACCTTCCAAGTCCGTAAATAGCGTGTCGAACTTCTGTTTTATAAGATACCTCATGAAAAAGTCATGATCTACATAGTGAGGTCGGCTTTAACCTAGAGTAGACACATAAAAATATATATGAGTAACGGGCGAGTCGATTCAGACCGTTAAGTAGGTACTAGAATCAAACGTATTGACTATAGGAACGTAGAGTCTGAATGATCGAATATCACGTACAGTCTGAGTAGTTCGTAAATATTTTTAAAAGGAAAGTCTAAATTTATCTCTCTGACTATTTGCTACAATATCGTCGTCGTCAGCCATAAAACTTTATAGTTGGTGTTGCCAAGCTTGGCAGGCGGCTTGGGGATCGCAGTGTTACCACCAAGAGGACGCTGCTGCCCATCCTCCGGTGGGTCTGGTTGCAGTTTAAGAACATACTCAGGTCCCTATAGGTACAATATACTAACTGCTACAATATACATCGTTTTAATTATCTTTTTAGTAGTCAATTTCTAGATTTAGACCACATTTAGACCGACCTTCAATGGGCGCTTGGGCCATATTCACCACGCTGGACCAGTTGCGGGTGAATTCACATACGCCATTGAATTTATTTACAGCAGGCCATACGGATTAAGGGATTAAGGGGGAGGCCTCCGTCCAGCAGTGGACGTCTTCTGGCTGATGAGTGAGGCCATACAGGGTGAATGAACGAAAAAATATATGGTAATTTTCTTGTAATAGTTGTTCATTAGAATGAGTTGAATGACCCTCTAAGATAATGCCCATGAATTCAATGTCACCGTGTATATGGTTTAATGATTCTTGTGTTACTCGTACAAAGAAGGTGGCAATAACTTACCCTCAGGATCCCGCTAGACTGTTTTCCCTCTTAAAAAATGTAGGAAGGACCGCAGCAAACTGCTTGTATATCATAAACATACTTTTGCAACATATTACATCTTGACGCATATTACGGCAGTTCATAAAGTTTATGTCCGTACACCCCGTTCGCCTATGCTTAGTACTAAAATGTAGTAGGGTATAAAATTTCATGTCTGTCAAATATTATGTTCGTAATGTATGGATATTATGTTTTGCATGTTTTATAGAGCCTTAAATATGTAGACAATAATCAATTAAACGATTGCATGTTATTGGGATCGAATTATTGTTTATCCAAACTTTCACTTGTTTTTTTTTAAATCAAAACTTTCGCTTGGTTGGTGGAGTTTATTTCAACAAGGTGGTGAATCTTGTTGGAATAAATTTGACGGCGCTAATTTTTTTATCTATTATTTTTTTTATTTACTAAGAAATCCGATTCTGTATACAATGTGTAACAAAAAGGTTCAACAACACTGAAAGGTATGTATGTACTCATCATTATGAACAACTTTTACTACGGCGTCAAACCTCAAATCGCGAAAATAAAATCAGCTGTTCCATACATTGTATCCAAGGTCATTGACATTTTTGTATGGAACAGCTGATTTTATTTTGCGCGATTTCAGGGTTGACCCCATAGTAAAAGTTGTTCATAATGATGAGTACATACATACCCTTCCGTATTGTTGAACCTTTTTGTTTTTTTATTGATTTATAGGCTTGCGTTTGACTGCCATCTCGTCTGATGATAAACGAAGATGCAGTCTACGATGGAGCACGCTTGCCTAGATGAAACCGCTTCACTCGCGACTTAAACACACCCAGATTATATTTACACATTGTTACACATTGTATAAAATACCTGCTGTTAGTTTGAACACCGTTACCCTTCTAGGATTTCATTGTACTCATCATTATGAAAAACTATTACATGGGGCCAACCCTGAAATAGCAACAAAAAACCTGCTGCTCGATTCATTTTGTTCAGTTCAATAAAAAAATTGTCTGGAACGACTGATTTTTTTCGCTATTTCACGGTTGGCCCTATAGTAAAAGTTGTTCATAATGATGAGTACAATGATATCCTAGAAGGATAACGGTGTTCAAACTAACAGTCGGTATATGGATCACAATAATGTTTTGGTTGAACCTTTTGTAACACTATTCTCAATAACTGTACCGAATGAAAAGACGTCTGTTGAATTTTTTTCGGAAAATCCGAAAGGAATTGTTCGCAAGACAGCAGCGAACGATAGTTCGGGTTATTTTAATCGCATTACTATTTCGAATTCGGATGCTATTATACAAACACACTTACCCAAGGTCAACATCTGGTACCTTGTATGTAAATCCTGGGATACACCAAATTGTGTATGTCAACGAAATGAGGCGTTTCTCATTAAAAATTCAAGTCACGGACTGTCAAAAGTGGAGAATCAGGGAAAGTCGAGGGTCTAAACTCAGGTCCGCGCGTAATTGGGCGGGAAGGTTTATGTTGTTTTTTTCACGTTTTATCTTAGCATAGGGAGGAAAAGAGTATCGCTGGTTTTGTTGCGGACTCTAATTAGTTTGGTCTTGATATTTACTTGCTCTGTGTTTCTTTAATTTTACACCTTTTTTATTTGTACACGGAGAATCAGTGGGACGTTGCGTAAGAAGTCGACATTATTTGTTTCTTGTTTTTCTGTTACGTTCTTTGGTACGAACTGTATCAAAAACTATAACTGTATCGAAGTATATAAATAAAAATTAATCGCTAAATGTGTTGCAATCGCATGAAGTTCGAGGAAGGATTTAATGAATAGAAAAACGAAAAAAATCCAGTAAAAAAAAATACCCCCGCGCACAACCGAGACGGGTCAGCTAGTATATAAATGGATTTTCTAGGTTTTAGGAAATATTTAAGAACTTAAAAAATGTATTTATAGTATATACTTGACTAGCTACCATACTCAAGTACAAAATTTCGCGCGCAACTCTTTTATATTTTGCTAGCCTAGCTTAGAAGCCAGTTCCGGTTAAGGCGTTCTTACTATATTTGAGCGCACCGTCACTTAAAAATAAGGTGGGTTGTAGTCAAACACCTAGCCTGTCAACGTTAAAAATAATTGACGTACATTTTGTACGTTTGTACTGCGTTTGTCATCCTGAGATAGCAGGTTTGGATTGTGCCGAGGCCACACATTGGCTATATTTGCCGAATAAAAAGGAACACATCTTTAAAGATAAAAGATAAAGATAAAAATCATTTATTTGCATACAACATGATTGGTTTTATACAATTTGTGCACAAAAGATGTCAAATATAAAAGTGTCTTACAGAGCATTTTGTGCCGATTAGGCGTACATATGTCAGATAGATGGCGTCAAAAATAAGAATAATTATGAAAAAAAAAAAAAATTGAACTGAAAAAAATTTAAATTATAATGTCAAAATAAATTAGTCATAATAAAAATAACCTTTGAAAAATAAACTTTGTATCCTGTATGCGTGCATCCCTTTTTATTCGGCAAAATAGCCAATGTGTGGCCTCGGCATTAGAAGCCAATGAAGAACTGGGTCCTACAGCCGAAGATGTTTGAAGAATGAGTACCTATATCTAGTAAACATCAACCTTAGCAGCAAGACGTATTCGAAAAAGACAAGCGACACTTTTTTTTAAATTGTTTATAGGCTTGAGTTGACTGCCATCTCGTCTGATGTTAAACGAAACTGATAGAAAGTTTTGTTATACTATGACAGTGATGACAGTGAGCTTTTCAATTTACTTGTCATGTACGACGACAGCTTTGCTGGTAAAATTTTGGATTGGAGTAATAATTGACCATCTATTTGATAAAGCGACCTATCCTTGACAATAACATACTTACGTAATAACACACCCGTACACCTCCAAATTTAATTCTGAACAGACTCTGAATACCTACACATGCACAATCCCTGATGAATGCCGACAAAGACGAGTTATTCCATATCCATATGAAGATAGAACACCGTGACAGCAGAACCCACATTTTGGGGTAAAATAACCCCAACTAATTAAAACGGTGTTAAACTTCCCCCCGCTGGGGGTAGTAAAAACTTCGGGTGCCGTGCGCCGGCCGGTTTAGTGGGGCCATAGAGTCGGCTTCTAATTTACAGTTGACATGCGCAGAAAAAGTTAATCTCATTAGGGAAAGTTTGCTTAAGTTTAGACCAACTTCAGAGTTTGCATCGATCAATTGGAATTTGAATTTATTAGTACTACATCCCGAACTGCTACATCGCGATTTTTACAGTAAATTGAATTCATTAGCATCATCTTTGGGGGTCTTAAAGCCCATCGTAATGAATAAAATGTACTAAGAAATAGAGCTGGTCACTCAACCTATACGAACTTACTTACTTAAAAATCAACCGCTCCAAACATTTCGTCCTTTTTTACAGCAAATTATAGTTTAAATAAATATAACGCTTTAAAAATCTTCATATTAGTGATTTTTAGAGTTTTATAAAAAAAGAAAATTACCTTGATATGTCTACAGTAGACCTAGATTTTATAAAAAAATTGTTGCTCTAGAAGCATTAACCTGCCCGCCATGTCTATCCACTCTTTTTTCCCCGAGAAAACGAAACAGACGTATCCATATTCTAGCTTTATCACGTTCCCGCGCGGGAAAAGACCAGTTAGTCCTCGGCGCGAGCTAGGAGGCCAGGAAGAAAATAAGATACATTTATATGGAGAATCGCAGACCGGATTCCCTCTCAATAATTATTCTTAAGCTCACTTTCTTCTCTTGTTCTTTTCTCTACTTACTCTAATTTTTTTTACGATATCCGCTGATGTAGTGACCTGCCATCTCCTCCATGCATGGTCGCGTAACGACAGCCGCTAGTTTTGCTAACAACCGAGATGAATATGTACGCTTTAATGTGACCTTATTTCTACAGTCCACTAACTACGCACCGAGCAGTCTGTGGATGCGAGGAAAAAACTGTGTTAATATTATGTGTTGAAATCTTTTATTATCGCCAAAATATTTTTGTTTTATTTACTGGATTCGTCATATTTTTATCAACCGACTTAAAAAAAGAGGTTCTCAATTTGACTGTATGTTTTTCGATTACTCAATTATGAATTGATATTGATGATTATTTTTATGCTTAGTAGGTGATATTTCAGAGATAGTGTCATAGGTAGTGTCCGCCTGGGGAAGCACCACACCTTTGCCAGTTATTCAAGCACCAAGCAGTATTCTGCAAGCTTACTGTGTTCCGGTTTGAAGGGCAATTTTACTAGAGAAATTACTGGGTATGAAGAGATTTAACATCTAATATCTCTGGGTGACGAGCGCAGTGCAGTGCGGCGCAGGATTGTGTTCGCAAGTTCACAATTCTGGCACTTCTACTGTTAGTGGCAGGTGTGACGCTTACCACCAGGCGATCGTCTTGCTCGTCTCGACAGTTGATTATGTAAAAAAAAAAAATTTGTCGGTTCAGTAGTTTGGTTTTTAATTCAAAATTACTGTATTAAATTGACATGACAAAACATGAAGACGTCATTCAGGTAGTCGAAATTGAAGTCCAGTTGTTCTTTTTTTATGCGTAGTTATTATATTGAAAACTGACGTGATTTTGACACTTTTTTGTTCTATATATATGGGAATACTCACGTTTATTTAAATCGGTTACTCCGACTATAGTTTCGATTACACCCGGTGACATTTTTCAAAGAGTGAACACCGGAAAGGTCACCGGATGTGTTCGAAATTAAAAACGTGAGTATTCCCGTATACCGTATAAAACACTTATTTTGTCTTCTACAAATTACCAAAATGTTTTTGAGCCATAAACATTTAATTAAGTCGGATAGGTACTCCGATTATTATATATTAATTATAAATTTGACCACATCTGGTGACTTTTTTCGAGACATCTCATTCTCACTAATATTTCATTGAGACAAGGTGGAAATTTCATAACGTTTATAACATTACAACAAAGTTTCATGACTAGTACACGTGTAAGAACAGGAAAACGATCTTAAAAGTCATATTGATTCTGATGAAAAATTCTTCTAAAGAATTCGGATAGTGATGATAGGCACTATCCGAATTCTTTAGAAGAAATGTATTTTTTATTTTAGTTATTTGTCAAAAAACGAGTAAAAATAAATAACATGTGCTTTTTCTTTAAGCCAACCCACTTCAGTTTTGATTACCTGGATGATAACTTTGTTCCAGTTATATTCATATACTCGTAAAAACTAAATTACTGAACCGAATTTGTTGAAATTCTGTGAGGCCAATCTGAAAGTAAATAACAAAAAAAATATTTTATAAATCGGTTTATATTTATGCAGGTTCTCAGGTAACAAACATACAAAAAAATAAAATAATTGAGAGCCTCTTCCTTTTTGGAAGTCGGTAAATTAATAGGGACAGCACACTATCACAAATCTAACTAAAATCCTTTAGTAAGTAAAACTCCTTTTTTAAGTACGTTGAAAAAACATAGCGCCGCGCCGCAACAATTATAAGTCTTTCATTCTCGGAGACCAAGACTCATTTAGCAGTCACTGTGCCAACGTAGTAAGAACTTTACGATTTTAAATGATGCTACTATATTACTTCATACTAGGGACCTGGGCATGTCCTTAAACACATGCAGAACCACCCGAAGAAAGGCACCAGTGTCTTCTCGGTTAGCAGTGTTGGGTATTCTGCGCCAAGCGTGGGGATTATGGACGCTTCCACCCTCTTCGCTTCGTCTACCTGCATTCTTTGTCCAATACGTGCGCGGTGAGTCGTCGTACGACGTCGTAGCGCTCCGTGTGGCGTACCATGGATATTTGTATGAAATACAACGGAGCGTCAACGCTCAGTAGATGCAACGGAGCAGTGTGGCTCCGCTTTAACTGGTATGCGGGCGAAACCGTCCATAAAAGCTAGTTATTACTAGTACAAATACATCTAAGTTCCACTTCAACGGTTGCACTGTCTATGATCCTGTGGTCGAGTAGATAATAAAAATCAAAAAGGAGAAAAATGAAAATTCATTATTTCAACATCAACCTTTTAATGAAACAAATTAAATTAAGACATTTCTTCACAAAGGTTTTGTATTTACATTCATAATTACATTTTGTTAATTCGAACAAAAATTATATATTCAGTACAATAATTGTGTTTCAGATAATCATGTTTTATTCATTCATAATTCATATATTTTACAAAATTATCTTATTTCATATTCAAAAATTTATTAATACATTTAATTACCTCACAGTACCTATGTTTAAAAATAGAAAAGTCTCGTATTTCTATAATGATATCTCTAAAAGTTGTCTCGAAAGAAAAGCAATTTTCTTCTGAAGTTCCATTTTCGGTAAGAGCGAGACTTTGTTAGCTGAATTGCTATTGTGTCTTTACGATTCTTGCGAATAATCTGTAGCAATCATTTTGATACTTGTTTTTAGCTCGATAAGCTTTTTGCTTCATATTTTATACCTATCTGTAGATAGAAAAATAATGATATTGATAGATCTTACGTTTTTCTCAAAACTTTCTTTTTTCGCCAACTTGTCTGTTGGTAGAAGTCTGTCGAAGATGAAGCACTCAGACTTATTATAGAAGATACTCTATCTCTCTGAACTTGATCTATCTAGATTATATGTACCAGGAAAGAGAAGTCGGCAGCTTGTTGCTTCCTTGATAGAATATAACATAAACTTTAAACGGATTAAAGTCCGTGAAATTAATGGCTAGACAAAAAATTAAGCTTGTTTTAGGGTAATATTTAAAATCACTCATGAAATTACTAGACTAAGTCGTTTAGTTTTGAATGTATATAATAAATAAAACTCACCATTAACCACCTAGCTCAATTCCACCTATAAATCTTATAGGTCATACGCACTATGGCGGCGGCCTTTTGTCCCTAATGCCCGGAATACACGAGGCTAGTTTTGAAAGCCAGGATAGCAAATAGTGATAGTAAGCTAGCAAGCTAGCATTGGGTACGTGTAAACAGAACTAGCTTTATTTCTACGAAGCCAAAGCTGCTAGCTTGCTAGCTTTCTATCACTATCTTGCTAACCTGGCTTGAAAAACTAGCCTTGTGTATCCTGGATTTGCTTTATCTTTTTATCCGTTGGCGGCATAAATAATTTGTAGCCTGTTGATGGCTCGTGAACATAATTTCTCCACAAACACGACTCACCGTTGCGGGCAGGGGGCGAGTAACGTTCTATGCTTGCGATTGGCCAATCACTGGGATGACGCAATCTGAGTTATGAGATACAATGAGATGCTGACGTACTCGCTGTGGCTAGCAGTGGCTTATTTTCGTATGAGGGGTAGTCGGATGTAGTCAACAGGACTTATAGTCTTTGGTTGGCATACTGCCGGCATGCCAGCCATGTCAATGTTGCGGGACAGTATGCAGAAGCCATTAGTGCCAACTCTCGAACCTCCAGTAAAATTCAGTTTGTTGAAAAGCAAAATTTAATTTGAGTAATGTTTGACAACGATATAAAAAGATCTCGTTTTCGAGAGAGATTTGGATCCTCCAAATCGGCAACAATGTATTATAGCGAACAAAATACTTAGAAATACAAATACCTAATTTTAATACAGAATTGAAGGAAAACCAAACTTACAGGCGCATGAACACGATTAGCACTAAACAGGGAAGAATGGCATAACGAGGAGAAGACTTATGCTACAATGGCCTGAATGAGTTGGTTTCAACATATTTTTAATTAACAGTGCGTATGTAATTTATGGACAGAGCTATGCTCGGAGTTACTTTGCGCGATATAATCCGGAACGAGGATATTCGCCAAAGAACCAAAGTTACCGACATAGCTCGCAAGGTTTGCAAGTTGAAGTGGCAATGGGCAGGCCACATCGCTCGAAGAACTGACAACCGATGGGGAAGAAAGGTTCTTGAGTGGCGACCGCGAACCAGAAGACGCGGCGTAGGAAGGCCTCCCACTAGGTGGACCGACGACATTGTAAAAGTCGCGGGCAACCGGTGGATGCAAATGACAGGTTGTCGTACAGTGTGGCGGTCTAAGGGAGAGGCCTTCGTTCAGCAGTGGACGTCTCCGGGCTGATGATGATGATGATGATGATGTAATTTATAAACAAAGAGTTACGCCCCGCAGTTTCACTCGCGATTACTGGGATAACAAGTACTTAGCCTTCTATTGTATTCCAGGGTAAAAATCCGTCCAAATCCGTTCAGCCGTTTCAGCATGAAGGAGCAACAAACATACACACGCATACACACACACACCGACAAACTATAGCATTTATAATATTAGTAGGATGTACGGTGTCCTGTACGATACCTTTCCAGTTGTACAATAAATAGATAAATACACAATCTTAAAAACGAAATATATTATTACGACAAAAATACATAAGAAGTAGGTAGGATATACATACATAATTTCAGTCCATATTAATACACCAAAAATTTAATCTTGATCTTGATTTGACCAGCCAACACTACCAGGGATACTTTCCACTCATAGTCCAAGCCTCGAACTATACGACAGACCCATCCCCCTTCCGTAGACGCCCCAGACACGTCTTGGGCGACCCGGACGACCCCATAGCCGTCATCACCTCGGCGGCGCTGGGCTCGCCTGATCCGACCACTCCTAGCAATAAGAAGTATTCCGTCTTTGGTATAGGCGCCGGTTACCAAAGGCACACAAACACGCACCCACCTCGCCGGCGAGGTCGAGGACTCCCCAGATCTTTCAGAAGATCTGTTAGATTCTCTCCAAGTAGTCAACCAGATCAACCTACTAGGGCCCCAGGGCATACCCCTTCTGGGGTGCCAGGGCAAGTCTGACCCCACTCCCGGCGACGGCCAAGCCGAGGTTCGTACCGTCTGAGGTGCCCTTGAGCTAGTCGCCTTTAACCTAAACCTAGGCCGAGCGCCGTTTGCGCTTGCCTAAAGTCCGGTGACGCTGTAGAGGCCATCTGAGGCCAACAGCATAGTCATTCATAAAAAAAAAAAAAAAAAAAAAAAAAAAAAAAAAAAAAAAAAAACCAGGGATACTTAATCGAGTTAGAGCCGAGAAATACAATCGAGTTAAAAAGTCTTTTGTGATGTTTAATATCTTACAACATTATGTATAGAGACATTAACGCCTGGGAGCTATCGTTTGGAAGAAAAATTGTCGCAGCATGACGTATGACATAGGGCTTCCCAAGGGAGATGTCTAGCCTTCTCTCACAAAGGAGGTTTGACAGCTATATTTCTTCTAAATGTTCTTTGAAAGTCCCTAATAATTTGTAGTGCGGATTTGTCCGAAATTGTGTAGGCCTGGAATTCACCAAAGCTGAGAGGAGAGTAAAGCGGAGAAGAGAGAAGATGCTTAGCAGCTAGAGTATATCCACGGAAGCCGTAAAAGAAAGTGGGCGTGACGTGACCCACGGTCGAGACTCTACCTAACCCAGCAAATCTCGCTAGCCTTATGGGTACTTTTGGACAAGTGGGTATTGAGCGCCAGATACTTCTTGAAGATTAGATATAAACACTTACTATTTGTTTTTGTTCATTTAATTTTATTGGCTTTTATGAAAATTTGGGATTTAACTAATTTATACGAATAACCTACGTTATTTTACAAATAAACTGGAAAATAAATAAAATATGAATGATACAGTAGTTATAATAAAAACGAAGTACCTATAAACCTCCGTTAGCGTCAGAACAATCCGTGCTGCCGTTCTGCTATCAAAAACAGATTTCCACGTGCAGAAAATGAATTACGCAGTACGCAAATGCTACGCCTACGTTAAAATCGATAACTGCTCCATTATCTGCGAGATTAAGTCTTTATTCATTCATAGCTACATTTTTAGACCATTAACTGGAGCGTCTCAAAGATATTGACTATAAATAACTAGTCTAGTGGTCTGAAACTAGGGTTTGGGTCCCGAGACGTCTCTTGTCTTGAAATCCCGGGACATTATGGAAATTTTGTTGACTCGAGTCCCGGGAATTTCGGGTCGAGACTCAAGACGAGACACGGTTGTTGAAATTGTACATAATATTATTTTTAAAAAGTCATAATAAACTTTATTAGCTTCCCGCACCTTGTCATTGGGAGCGCCATATAATTTCTTGATACCTACACAATACGCCAAATTACGTTCGCGTAAAATGGCCGACATATTGTTGTTTTGTGAGATTTGTAGCTAGATCGTGAATTGTGATATTTGGGACACAGCTTAGTCACACTACTTACTGCTCACATTACTTTTTGTCTGTCTCCTTACAATGACTGTGCCATACCACATAAATTGTGACATAAATGTAAATGTGTACTTATACGTTTTTATGTCAATAAATAAATAAATAAATAATACCAAACTGGTAGTCGATGAGGTATCTGGTACCTGGTCTGGTATCTGGTGGTCCCTCCCGGTCTATCAGTCAGTCGTCAATTTCAATAATTGAGGTGAAGTGCTGTGCACGGTTGTTTTACAAACTTGCGATTTCAACGCTCTCTTTAACTTTAAAATGTTATAATTTGATTTTACGTTTAACAAAATATGTCGATTTTTATTAAAATTGTTATTTTATTAATACATCTGGCTAAATATGAACTCGATTCTTATTATATTTTGAAAATTTTCAAAGCCTCGGGACGTCCCGGGACTTTAAGAATGTCGAGACTTCCCAAACCCTATCTGAAACTAAATAAATTCTATCATGAAACCTATTTCAAAAATCCTCGCGGTACTTAAGCCTGAAATTGGGTCAGTTGACATAAATATCTCGAAGACTATCTTCCACTTGAAACCTTTAAAAAAGCGCACTCACTCTGTTTTAAATGCAGCATCGATGGCAATACTTGTGCTTGGCATTCATCCAAAGAGAAAAGTTCAATAAGAAATGTATCCCGATCTATTTCACCCTTATTTCTTACACGATAGAGTTGCAAAATGCAGCTGTTGCAATGTATAACGTAGCGGCACTTAACTGTTACTTATACTAACTGCTTTTTAACGTTTAATATTTTATATTCTTTATTGAAACTTTGGTTTACGGTCTGCGGTATCAAAGAATATCTTTAATATAATAATGTTTTTGCCTTCTGAGATCTATTACTATTAAGAAATAACGTTTTTTGTAGTGCAGATTCCGCCTGGGGAAGTACCACACCTTTACCAGTTATTCAAACTCCAAGCAGTAGTGTGCAAAAATTATTGTGATGCGGCTTGGCCAGTGTTACCAGATAAATTACTGGGTATAACGAGATTTAACATCTAATATCTCAGGGCGACAAGCGCAGTACAGTGCGGCGCAGGATAGTATTCACAATTCTGGCACTGCTACTGTTATAGGCAGGCGTGACGCTTACCACCAGGCAAACGTCACGAGCGTCTCATCATACAAAAATAATAATAATAATAGAGCTGTTTTTATTTCCAATTATACGAGCTCTGGATTAAAATTGTATCTAGAAAATTGCGGAAATATGCATACTCGACATTCCTATATTTTTAACTTAACGAATTTGTGTTGCAGTAGAAGATGCGACTGCAAAACTAGCTCGCGTGCTAAGCTACCACCAGACCTATCGTAATTACCATAATACGCTTTTAAAAAAATACAACCGACTTCAACATCGAATACCTGGTTGACATCTTCATATTTTCTAGTAACTTTGATTGAAAAACCAAACTACTGAACCAATTTCAATAAAACTTATATTATAGGACCACCTCTGAAGTAATTACCTACCAAACAAAAAAAAAACATACAGTCGAATTGAGAACCACCTTTTTTGATGTAGGTTGACAAAGAAACAAACGACTTCAATTTTGACTACCTAGATGACATCTTCATATGTTCCAGTTATTTTCATTTATTCCAGTAATTTTGATTGAAAAACCAAACTACTGAACCGATTTCAATAAAACTTATATTATGGGACCACCTCTGAAGTAATTACCTACCAAACAAAAAAAAACAAAACAGTTCGTAATTGGCGGAGTAAACGCAAAACTTACAGTCGACTTGAGTACCTCCTTTTTTGAAATCGCTTAATAATATTTGCCCTATGATTATCATTAGACATACCTCCTATAGGCACGGAACCTTGAAGATATTATATTAGTAACTGTTACATCCTACACTGAACTAAAATAAGTTCGTATAAGCTGAGTGGCCAGTCCTAGTGTCCTTATATGCCGCCCGAAGGCCTCTGACCTGGCTGACGGTGATTGTTATAGAAACTAGAACAAACAACCGGGACCTACAATTTAACGTGACATCCGACCCACGCTAGCGCTCAGAAATAAATGCCACTCACGGTCACCCAACCATAGACTGATCGGACCGTTCGTTGCTTAACATTGGTGATCGTTTAGAATCACCTAGAGAAGCTACGCCAAGAGCGCTACACTGAACTTAAAGTTGACATTATTTTGCAGCGAAATAAAATTCAAGCTGACAATTTCCTCGGTTAGTGTGTCCGCTGTCTAAGCTTCAACAAACAATTTGCACGTTTGGTGGCCAAACAGAATTCTAAACCAACACTTTAAACATTTATAGCCTGCATCCGTTTTGCATTTGCAGCAATATGCAATGCATTTACAGTTTTCACATCACTATTATCCTAACAAGTGATAGCAGAAATGTACAAAACCTGTGAAATTGGAACAACTTAACATCAAGTAAAATAGCTACATTAGGAGTAGCTATAATGTGTTTAGTTGTATGTATAGTCTAATTGTGTAGTCTTGATTAGCCCGAGTTTTAAGGTAATTTATAACATATACGGACCTGGGTATGCCCTAAAACTGCATCCAGAACCACCGGAGGACGGGCAGCAGCGTCCTCTTGATTAACGGTGGTAACACTCTGCGATCCCCAAGCCGCCTGCCAAGCGTGGGGATTATGGCAACCCCTCCCTATTAAGGAAGAGGCCTTCGTTCAGCAGTGGACGTCTTATGGCTGGCGATGATAACATATACGAGTATAATATTAGTATGTTGTTACTATTCGTGGTCGCTTCTAACTTATAGGTATTGCCTTTAGCAGGTAATATAGAATGAATATATTTGTAAAATAGAATGAATTCAAAATTAGCGTAATAGAATATTCTGTTATCCAATCAACAAGAACTGGAATAACGTTTCATGATAGTGTTGTAAACGGAATAACTAATTTTGTCACGAATGGCTTAGAGTTCGTTTTCGTGGAATTAGTTTCTGTGATGAATTGATGATAGGTTTGTAAATTATGCCGCTCTTTGTAGGACCTTTGCGAAAACTTCTTTTGAAATACGTAGGTATCTCGTAATTTTAGTTTCTTTATTGCTTCAGATTACTCGAATTAGCATTCATAATAATCTGTCTTAAACTACATCTTGTCTTGTCTTGTCTCATACTTGTCTTGTTTATCTGTCTGTTTGTCTTTGTTCTGTCTGTGTTCTGTCTTTGTTGTCTGTGTTGTCTTTGTCTGTAGTTGTAATCTGTAAATGTATCAATGGTTGTATTATTATTTTGTGCTGATGTCATAAAATACATTATTTTCTTTCTTTATTTTCTTTCATAGCTCAGTTTTAAATATTCCTCTGTCTTTACGGGTCATAGGATAAGGATAAGCTTATTTTACAAGAAGAGATTTTAATGTATTTATGTATAATTATTTCATTTTATTAAGAGATCATTTTTTGTGACATATCTACTTAACGAAATTTGGTGTGTAACTTTGGTGTTATCTATAAACAATAGGGTAGATGACTGATGTTTATATCGTTGAAACCAATAGCTTTCATAAAGAATTTAAGTAAATATAGTATGTTTATTGAAAAAAATATTTAATCGGTTAATAATGTTCTGATATAATTATAAGCTTTTAAAGTTTTTGGTAGAGACAACTCTGTCCCTTTTCCTCAAAACAAAAAATTACGTCACGCCTTACTTGTCAAAATAGAATTTATATGCCGTACAGAGAAATGACGTCATGATTTGCTGTTTCGCCTCTCTGTCTAGCATGATATTAAAATGCTTATGTTGCTTATTTTTAATCAGATTTTCATTTTCTTTTCATTAATCAGCCTTATTTATGGGCCGAATTTTAATAGGACAATAAAAAATAACCAGTCATCTAGCCTATTGTATTGATATACCAAAAATGATAATCTGCTTACATAATTTTCAGCCACTTTTTGCGGGGGACGAGGTAATCACGCATGGCTCATTTTCGAGTGTGCCATGTGTGATACTTGTTTGTACGAACACACTATAACAAACTCACAATACACTTAAAGGGTATTATCGTCACTGACCATATACTTTTCGGCAGAGGGGTTCGCCTTGGCTTGCCACCTTCAATGGTATATTGTAGAAGCTGAGCCCGATCGTCTGTTGTTTTGATAAAATAGATACCTATCTTCTGGGCAAGCGTGTTCCACTTTCGATTTTGTTTACGCCTCGCAAAATGCAATAATTCAATGCAATTTACAATAACTAACAAATTTATCATCATCATCATTTTTCATTTTTGCACATTCATTTCATCGCATAATGTTGCCACCTGCAGTATGTCGCAATGCGTACATATGATTATGACACTCGTTTTATCCGTTTAAATGGAAATGTATCTGTCGTTAAAAAGAACGTTAACTTTTATGACGTTAAAAAATAAATTTACCCCTTAAACTCGAGCCTTTCAAGTATTTTAATTCATAAAATGGAAAGATTTTAAAATATTTATTTGCAATAAAATAAGCCTGTGTGCTTCATCTTCGACCGCATCGTCGGTAACCAAGGCGAGTTAGTGGTCTAACGCAGACTTATTTGTGTTTAAAAATAAAACCATTACATTATAAAGGCGTGGTTGGTGTAAAGTGTATACACCAATCAAACCTAATTAATCTTTATCATTTTCATTATTAATCACACAACTCTTAAACTTTTCACATATTGATTTGAATAGACTTTGAATAAAACCAAGTCTTAGATCGTTTAGAAAAAAATAGTCGTATTGTTAATGAGTTGCTTTTTAAGCCAGAATGTTCCAACGAAGGCAAGGCAAAGTGCACGCAAGTAAATCACTGTCATTCTAACAAGGAATACGGAACTCTAATACAAACGTTTGCACCGAGAACAATTAATATCCTACAGAGTTTCAAGAGTGTATGTATTTAAGGTATAATATTCCGAAGCATGTTATGTATTTACTTAGACATCTGTTTATGTAGGTACTTGTGGTGGCTTTTAATGTAAATATTCTATATTTTATAAAATAAAAAATAGTCGACCCACCAATTCGTCGTTTTTCAAGGTTAGTCCTAATCAGTAAGCATCCTTTTATGGGCATATTCTGTAAATAAAAACAAACAACTTTTACAATCGGGCCGACATTTTGTTCAAGGTCGATTAACTTTTTGTATGGAAAAGCAGATAATATTTTTCGATTTCAATTTTGGCTTTGGCTCCTTAGTAAAAGATGTTTGTTTTGATGTACAGAAGTAAGTAAGTTCGTATAGGCTGAGTGGCCAGCCCTAGTGTCAGAGTTAATGTGCCGCCCGAAGGTCTCTGACATGGCTGACGGTTGTAAATATAAAAGTAATAAAGTAGTTGTATTATAAATATATATAATATATATATTATATTATAATATACCCATAAAAGGATGCTTGCTGATTAGGACTAGCTCTGTATATTAGTATAGTATTATTTATTGGTTCGACTTGATTTTGGCTAGTAGTTCGGGCTGGCTAATGATGTTTGTTCTCAAGTCTATAGTCTTGATTATTGGAATTTATTTTTAGAGTTAGTTTTATGATTTATCGGGATCGAGGCAGATGACAAAGCAAGAAAGACACCTTCAAAATACAGAACAGTTAACAGGAATTTGAAGATAATTTATGTATTGTTAAACGTATATAGACATTATTAGAGACAGTTTGTCAACTTTTGAAGTTATTTTACACGTACAATAATATAACTATTATTTACACACATATTAAAGCTTAAATAGTTAACAAAACAAAGATTTTCTTTTAGAAAACTTAACTAGTTATAGAAATCTGTCCCGAGAGATATTTTACACAATAAACGCTGTTAAGTTAGACTTATCTATAGTTATATCACATTTTTACATTTATTACATTACTATGTACAAATTCACAGATGAAAGAAACAAGAAAAGGTTCTCATATTTGGATGTTACGAAGATATTATTTACAACCGCAAAGTCTGCGAAGAATTTCGTGAACTTTTTTTAGCTCAAACAGAATCATTTCATATTCTTTTTACAAAAAACAGGGCACTGAACAAATTAAATTTCTACTATTTACATTCAAGTGGTCCGGGATATTAATATTGTTAACGGCAACAGTAAAAGGTTAAAGCTGGAGCGCAACTTTGAAGATGAAGACAGGATTAAATTTCTGTAATCCTTAGCTTCGTTTTGAGATGGATAAGTGTAAGTCCTATCTGTTACGCTTTTTGCATCTTGGGGACACGGCAGAGTCTCAACCGGAATTTGAAGTAAAGGCCTTTCATTTTCCCCTTTACTAGCTTTGGGTTCATCAATGTAAGTATCATCAGATTCGTCTTGTATAAAATCATCCGGATTATCCAAATAATCTTTTATTTGACTTTTGTCGTTGGCTTCGTCCAAATTGTTTGAGCCTATCACGCTCCTTTCGAAATAAGTAAAGTGTGAATTCAAAGGCGGTTCGGCGTCGAATTTGCAAATGAAATTTTCTAAGGACGTCCTCACTTTTACGCTCCTCGCTTCGTGCCGAAGCTTATGCATCCATGCGAGGTGACAGTCGCACGGAAATTCATTCCCTGTAACAATGGAATCTTTAATTAATTCTCTAATTGGACTAATGATGAGTCGCGATCCTGACGTTCTCTAATTCAAATTGATTTTTACTCCATAATTTAATTTGAATTGCAATGTGACAATTTAATTTATAAATTAGCTCAGGGGTATTTTAGCTTTCAATATCAATTTATTGAACGTAATTGTGTTAATTATCTAGCATGGTTTCGGTTCAAAAGCAAATTACGTAATAAGTTCATACTATTATTAATATTTAATAGAAAGTTTGAGAGATATTGGTCTCTGTTTATTGCCACTAAATTCTGTAACAGCTGAAAGGGTTTAATGAAACTCATAGCCAATAACTAGCATATAACTTAAACACATAGAATAAGATGTTTTTCATACATAAAATAGTAATCTTATGAATGAAAAACGTCTTATTCTAGGAAAAAATGATGGGACGCATTTTTTATTATTATTAATATGAGCTTCGTTCTACTTTTGTACTTCTTAACTAAGTATAGAACTTAACAAAATAAATACAAGGATTGTTTTATTAGCATTACAATGTGCGTATTAATTATCCCCCGTTAAAAAATTTGGAATATTAAATCTGAAAATGCAAAAATGAAAATATTCTAAATATATCTACAAAAAAATTAAAAACCTATATAGGTACCTTCTAAGTAGATGTAGCTGTTTTGACCCTTGAGGTTATCGTAGATCGGCCTCAAGTTATCAGACGTAAACCTCTTTAACTTGTTGTGTCTCAGGTCTACTGCGGCCAAACCCCTGACTCCTTCAAACAGCCCATTCGCAAGCGTCACCAATTTGTTATGACTCAAACTCAATTTCTTCAGCTGCGATAATCCGTCAAAAGTCCGCTGCGCCAAACCGAAAATTTCGTTATAATCTAACAACAATGCTTGGAGATTCCATAACTCCGTGAAAGTAAACGAATTAAGTACTGTTAACTTGTTTCTTCTCAGATCCAAACGCCTGAGATTGGCCAGGCCGTCGAAGCACTCTTTCCTCAGTTCGCTTATATTATTTCTATCCAATTCCAACTCAATTAAGTTAACGAGATGTCTGAACGCGCCATCCTGGATAACACTTATGTTATTGCTCGTAAGGTACAGTTTTTGTAGAGCAGGTAGCTCGTAAAACGTCTCAGTTACTAGCTCGGAAATTCTATTCTCGTCTAACGTCAAAACAGTTAAGTTTGGTAGATAAAAGAACGAGTGTCTACCAAGCTGTTGTATCTGGTTCTTCGTCAGCGTGATCTCCTGCACTGACGTCAAGTTTGTGAACGTGTACGTGTCTATCTTGGGTATCGAGCTATATTTTATGCTGAAATGTTTCATTTTCCTCACGTATTTGAAAACTTTCGACGGTACAAAGCTGAGTCCACCGTCGGCTCGAACGTTGAAAGCCAGGTTTTCTATGTTTGATTGCGAAATGAAGCTTGGCCATAAAGTGTCCGTTCTTTCTATCCCTCCGTTGAAGACCCAGCATTCTGTTTTGACTGCTTCGTTGATTTCTTGACTGAATTCACAGTAGCAGTGTACTTTGGAGTCTCTGTCGCTGATGTCGCAGATGTTTGTAGTGGTTGGTAGTATCTTTTCCTTCTGTTTTCTTCTGTTTGCGTCGAGAGCTTCTATTGCAAGTAGCAACAGTAGCAAGGTAGCGGGAACTTTAGGCGCCCGCATACCTCCTACCTGAAACAAACAGATGACAAATATTAGACTAATTAATTTTGGAGCAGGAGAGTTTTATGGTTTTATTTGACTTCCGCACGTCTCGAGAACAACTTGTTTATTTGACTTTATGTCGGATGTGAGTTGAAATTGAAAACGAATTTGTTTCAGGTTTTGAATTTAATAATGTTTTCAGGTTGCTCTGTAGTAGTGTTGTTTTAGTAGTTTTTTTTTGTTGTTTTTTTTTGTGTTATATGGGAATACGGTTAGTATGCTTATATTATGTCAATATGCTTAGTATGGGGATAGATGGCGCTGTGTGTAAAAAGTCCCCTAATATTTATTTATTAATTCATATAAAACTTTTTTTTAATTTATTTTCTAATTTAAACTTTGAAAATTTGTTATGAATCATATGAAATAATTTTATTCAAATTATGTTTTTTTCGTTAAACATATAAAATAAATAATCGTCTAGAAAAAAAAAACTAAATGAAGTAAACATAATTTTAACGCAATACACTGAAGTCACAGAATATGAAACATAGTTTCAGCGCTATAACATTACATTAGCAAATAACACTATCAGGCAGACGATAAAAATAATAGTAACAGTCAGCGATAAATCCTTGATTATAACGTTATCATATGGAATAGAAAAATCAGACAGAGATACGGCTTATAGGTGCGAAAAACTAAGCACATCTCTGCATCATCTCTGCTTGCGCTAGTCTTAATTATGGAAAATTTTAAAAAATAATTTACTTTTGTTACCTAGGTAGAAGCTAAAACTTTGACCAGAACCACCGGAGCAATAGCAGTCTGTTAAGGTAGTGAGCGTTCTGCCAAGCCAAGCGTGGGGATTATAGCAAATATTAAGGAAGATGTTTTTGTCCATAAGTGAACGTCTTGTAATGATGATAATGATGAATTAAAATCTTTTCTCTCGTATTTTACGAAGATCAAAATATTTTACCACATTTATTCATATTAGGCACAGAGCTGCTAAGTCCGTTGAACAAGCTAATCAAACATTATGATATACATAAAACAACACATTTTTGGTCCACCTTGGAAATGAGCCTTTTGTTTCGATCATCTAACTATGTTTTTATAAAACTAAAAGTCGATATTCAAACATAATATAGAAATGAGTTGTCTTACTCTCATAATTTTCTACTCGGCAGTTATTACTAACATTATTACCGTTGTTAATAGACTAGCAACTTCTAACGGCACTTAGATTAATAGCTACGAGGCGATAGGTCACGTATGAATTACCCTTGAATAGAATCTTCCAGCCCAGTTGATGGGATATCTGATTAGAAACAAATTAATAGGCTTAGATATTGACTGGGGGAAATTCAACCATTGATCATTGAATTTGGTCCTGTAATTTTTGGTACTGATTTATTTAGATATACCAGCGGAGAAAATTAAGAAGAAACGAGTGATAGTGGGTGAGTGTGCTTAACCGCCAGCGTTCTTTTTACATGACGCGACCTATATCTAGCTTTTTAATCTTATGACCATGGAATGTCATGATATTCTAGTCCATAATTGTCATGCACTAAAATGCCGCGATATGGACCAGTTTGTTAAGACATGACCTAGACTACCAGGACATGGACTAGACTGTCACGAAATGAATTAAACATTTAGTACCTATAACTTGTTGTGTAGCGCAGTGTCTGAAGACAAGGGTCTACGACCAGTGTGTGTTGCCAGTGATGACATATGGAACTGAAACGTGGGCTTTAACTGCTGGCCGTTTGGAGAAACTTAGAGTCACGCAACGGGCAATGGAGAGAGCTATGCTCGGAGTTACTTTGCGCGATAGAACCCGGAACGAGGATATTCGCCAAAGAACCAAAGTTACCGACATAGCTCGCAAGGTTTAAAAGTTGAAGTGGCAATGGGCAGGCCACATGAACGACTACCGATGGGGAAGAAAGGTTCTTGAGTGTCAACCGCGAACCGGAAGACGCAGCGTAGGAAGGCCTCCCACTAGGTGGACCGACGACATTGAAAAAGTCGCGGGCAACCGGTGGATGCAAATGGCTGGTTGTCGTACAGTGTGGCGGTTTAAGAGGGAGGCCTTCGTTCAGCAGTGGACGTCTCCGGGCTGATGATGATGATGATGATGATGATAACTTGTTTATTAGAATTTGTGAATCACTTCAAGTGAGTTTCTATATGATAGCTAGTAAAAACATAGCTACTACTATTACTTTATATTAGGGAATGATATTATTATAAAGTCTATTTTATAGACATTTATATCGTTATTTTAAACTATCATTGTTGTTCATAATTTCAGTTCCATGTTTATTATCATTATAGAGATCGTATCACATTGAGCTGTAATGTATAGCGTGATTTGCATTATATTACATTATAAACTCAGTATTATTATTTTTATACAATATTATTATCAATGTTTTGTGTTTGTTTCTACGTTATTTGATGTTTTAATTTTCAATTATTTTATGTATAATACGATAAGAATTATTTTATAATATCAGGATGCATGTCGAACTTCAGCGATATGATACGATATTATACGAGCTATGCCACCAATAGCTGTGAAAAAACCTTACATTAAAATTAAGCATTAGTAGAATTTTCTAACCAAATGTTGCAGGCTTAACAAATTTTAAGGTAATTAGGTAAAATCAGCGATCCAGTCGTCCGAATACGCTTAATTTAGATACCAGCAAAGCTGTCAAACTTTACCGATCTATGTAGATTCCGTAGGTCGAATCCTACAATCCCCATTCCTCACAGTTTCTCGCGATAAATTCTCTAGAACAGTCCAAGTTTCTGAATCAAGACGTTAATCTAGGAGTGTCGATTTCCACGATTTCTTCAGCACGTCGAAGGAAGTTAATTTTGCCCACAGTTTAAGTATACTAACTACCTTCAGAGGTTGTTTGAAGTGAAATTATTCCCAGGGGTCGTCTGTAGCGACTTTAGTGCGAATACGGAAAGAAGAAAAAAGTTACAGAGACAAAGAAGTACTTAAAATGAACGGCCATGTTGGCAGATCCTTTTTCATTTAAAATGGTTAGACTTCTGCAATTTCCTTAGTTCTTTGTAAAATTTGTTAAACGTCATCATTATAACTTAAACTAAACGTCTAAACTAAATTAAACGTCAGCATTTCTTGGATATTGTCCACCGTCCAGATCAAGTTTTAAGTTAAAGAAAAAAGATAAAAAATCTAGGCTAGCATTGGATAAGAGGCCTTTATTATGCAGAACGATTAATGTACTTCTGGGTATACCTGTACTCCAATCGAAATACATAAGTACTAAGGAAAAATGTACTAAAATTAATTGGTTATTATCAGGAGAGACGTCATACCTAACCCTGAGGGTTTTGCTGACCCTATTTACGTATCAAAATTATTCGAGACTATTAAGCTGTAGGAGAAAACTGGGAATATTCACATAGGATAGATTAGATTGAATCATACACAAATATATACAAATTATGAGGTAGATTAAAGAAGGGTCAAAATTCGCCGAACTAAAAAAAAAACGCGGAATTCGGTTTCCGTGGAATGTAGTTAAATGAATGAAGCTGGCAGCTTTAGCGCCATAAGTAAATTCGCGCCATTTCATTTTTCCTCCTAGGAGGATTATGGCGTCGCACTTTGTGCTTTTGCCAGCGTCTAGTATTTACTTGCATTTTTCCGACCATATTATAAACAAAATAATAAAGTTTGTTACATTATCTGTTGTACTTCTGTTATCTATTTTCTCGCAAATGTGTTGTAAAACGTTGTATGGCACACTTGCGGAATTTACAAACTCGTGACTATGGTAAGCCCTCGACTTTTTCTCGGGCTTACATTCGTCTACTCGTTTGCAAAAACCAACTTACCGCACTAATATCATAAAAACTATTGTAATGAAACATTTTTGAAGTATGAATTATGCCAATAGTAGGTAAAGGTCAAACAATATATCACCCACAGAGAAGCGAAAATCTCACTTTCCTTTTCCCTCTTCAATAGCATCACCTTTTACTTAACTTGAGTTTTGATTGTAGTTATCTCTCTGTAATGTTCTTTGGCAGAAACTTGAGTGCGGGTATCTGCGGGACGAACCGGTTCCGTTAATAATTCCTTGGAGCGTTTCTTTACTTTTGTTTGTTTTTCGCACTCCCCATTTCGGTGCGATTGTTTAGAAAATGTATAGTCGAAAAATATTACGCTTACGTGGGTTCCGAAGTACCGCCTCGCGTTGTTTACCTAGTTTTATGGCCAGGATTAAGAATAAATACGACGTAACATTTGTAGTATTTGTACGTAACATTTATACGGTTTTTAGACCTTCGATGTTTCAGACTTGATTTATATGGCTTTTGATAGCGAGCGTACATTCTGTAGCCTTCAGACGTATTTCAATAGAAGCCAGAAATATATTTATGAGAATAGCTTTTTTATGGTTGTAAGCTGAGGTTGTAGGATATTGTATTCAAGGATAACATATTTTTCAAGCGTTATTGCTAAGTGAAGTAGCGATAAGGTATTATTTTTGAGATATTTTATATACTTTCAATCGGTCTACGAAGTGGGCGTTTGATGGTGATTCACCAAACATACCTAACGTGACCATATTGCCCTAAAGATTGGAAACTCACCAACTATAGTCACCGCGTTACCAACTGAGTCGTAGGGCCATAAACGTCAATAGGTATAGTGCGAGTGCGAGCGACATAGACATAGTGCAAGCGTGCAAGCATTCCCACAAGTGCGAGCAAGATAGACAAAGTGAAATGATTTATGGCCGCACGACTCGGCTGGTAACGCGGTGAATATAGTTAGAATGTGAACTAACTCCCAAAAAGTCTATCAGGTCGATAGATTTGTAACTCGAAAGTGTCGACTAGCAAGACAATGCTGTAAAAGATAAGTTTAATAAAACAGATTACAATAGTCTTTATCTTTTACGCATAATTAAAAATAAAACATAAACAGAGCCAGAGGAAATGACTAGTCAATCCAATGTTTACTTCCTGGAAGTTACAATCCCTTATGAAGCCACTTCCACGTTTGTAATGCGTAGTTAGTTGAAGATTGCCCACCCTGCTTGGTGGTCACTTTGATGTGTAAATCGAGACAATTTAGAATTCTAACTCCCACAGACAACGGAAATCGGTAGGCTCTATCTACATGTCTCTCGTTGACGCGATCTTTATGAGAATAATGTGTAGACTTTTAACTCTTGCAGTATTTTGAAACAACCGCTGAATAAAGCGTAACAGGTTCAAAGCTTGACATACTCATGGCCATGTAGCTATGTGTTATTAATAAATTATGATATAATTTATGGTCACGCAAACGTTTAAAAAAGCAAAATTAAAAATAACCATATCAAAGAAAACCTTAAAATAAATTAATGTGTTAAGACCAAAGATAATAATAATACTTTAATGAGAATTGATGATACGCTTTTAAAAAAAAAACCTCCGACTTCAATTTCGAATACCTGGATGACATCTTTATATTTACTAGTAATTTTGATTTAAAAACCAAACTACTGAACCGCTTTCGATAAAATTTATATGAGACCACTTCTGGAGTATTAATTACCAAAAAAAAAACATCGAAATCATTTCATAATTGGCGGAGTAATCGCGTAACATACATTTAAAAAAAACATACAGTCGAATTGAGAACCTCCTTTTTTGAAGTCGCACTGCGCGACCCACGCGGAGCGACCCGAACGCTCTTGTTACGTTCGTAATAACTATTATGTTAATCTGTGCCCCGGCGAGCTGTTCCTTGCAAACGGTGATCGGTCGGAGTCCACGTAAATAGTTTTTATTGAATAATGAGTTGTCTAAAATAAACGAATAAATTTTTTCACTTAAGTATTTAAATCCAGAATCAACTACTCAGTATCGCAATCAACATAATTATCGAGTTTCTACCAGTCAGCCTGTGTGATTGTGTAAGTTTGACACTAAAACAAAGTTAGTTAAGTTAAGTTATTAAATAATACATATCATCCCAAAATAAACTTATTTGTATCACAAGATCACAACAAACAACTTTTTCAAAACCAAAATTCAGGCCTGCATTTGTCCAATACGCTGGCAGATTCATATACCCCATTGAATTACTTCACCAAACATTTGCTGGTTTCCTCGCGATGTTTATAACTACAACCATGTGTATATATTGTAGTGGTAGGACTCTACTGCAGAGTCCACCTGGGGAAGTACCACACCTTTGCCAGTTATTCAACCGCCAAGCAGTAGTGTGCAAGCATTACTGTGTTCCGGTTTGAAGGGCAATGTTACCAGATAAATTACTGGGTATGAAGAGATTTAACATCTAATATCTCAGGGTGACGAGCGCAGTGCAGGGTGGCGCAGGATTATGTTCGCAAGTTCACAATTCTGGCACTGCTACTGTTAGTGGCAGGCGTGACGCTTACCATCACGTGAAAGTCTTGCTCGTCTCGTCATTTGACAGTATAAAAAAAAAAATTGTTTTCGCAAAAATCTTTCAAAAATCTGGAATTTGTGTATTTCTTAAATTGTAATTTTAAATTTTAATAATTTCATTGCTACGGCCCCGTGATTGACTAGACGACCACAAGCTTACGATGCGCGTCAGCTACACGCCTAACACAGATTTTCTAATTAAATTGTGTCAAGCTCGTGTCCTGTCTGTGGCGTTTCCGATACGACAAAACGTGGGTTGGATCCTCCAGATATTTATCAAATGGCTGTGTTTGTAAATAAATAAATCTTGCAGTACCATAGACATTGTTTTTTCCTCTAAGTAATATTAATGTCCCGCTGCAGGGCAGAGGGCCTTTTAGCCGTCAATAAGAATAGAATGAGTTATTACCTTTCTTCTACAATTCCGTAATTGCGAAGCGTTGTATGGGAAAACAAAAGTTTATAAAATGAGGAAAATTACTGCATTTTCCGCGAGCCGGAAATAAATATAAGGAATTATGATGAGCCCAGGTGAATATAAATTAGACAAGGATTTGTTTTCTATTGTGTTTCAGGAAATAGGTAGAAAATAATAATGAAAAGAAAATATATTTCGATATTATTTATTATACTAGCTAGCCTGCGATCCCGGCTTCGCACGGGTGCAATTAAATAAACTTTCCTAAAAAAAAACTACATGAAGGTGCATTTTTGTTTTATTTATACGGGAATACTCAAGTTTAATTAAATCGGATACTCCGACTATAGTTTCGATCACATCCGGTGACCTTTTTCAAAGAGTGAAAACCGAGCCCGACGCGCGTGCAACTGCGTCCTGCTTTGCACGTGAGTATTCCCGTATAAATAAAACAAAAATGTGACAATACCACGTCAGTGTTCATAATGAAATTACATGCAGGTGAAAACTTTTTCAAAATCCGTTGCGTGGTTTAGAACGAGTAAACGTATAAACATACAGACATGCGGAGGGCAACTAAACATAAAATGAAAATGTATGATGTATAATACGCTCATAAAATAAAATACAACCGACATCAACTTCGAATACCAAAATGACATCTTCATATTTTCTAGTAATTTTGTTTTAAAACCAAACTACTGAACCGATTTCGATAAAATTTATGTGGGACCACCTCTAAAGAATTAACTACCAAAAAAAAACATCAAAATCAGTTCATAATAGGCGGAGTAATTGCGTAACATACAAAAAAAAAACATACAGTCGAATTGAGAACCTTCTTTTTTGAAATCGGTTGAAAACTATAAATAAAAATATAAAAAAAACATTTATTGCAGGTAACAAGACCTATATTAAAATTACAATTAACATGTCTAGAAATACAATTAAAAATTAAAATTTCAAACATAGCAAATGATATTCTTAAATGTCAAATAATATAATATATATATAAAACAAAAAAAAACAAATTTAGAATAATGATAATAAGATCAAATTATTTTTTATTAATAAAGTCAGTCAAGAAAATAATTTAATAAATAATTAACAATAGTCACAGACGTCATTTCAAAATGTTATAATAATATATATGTTTTCTATAGGAGTGAATCTGACCAGGAGCCTTATTTTTTAATTGTACGCAAAGATACGCATGCGAGTGGAGCCGTTTTTCGAACGATATTGAATCTTAGGTATTCCAAGCAATATCATTTGAAATTCGGCTCCGCCCACATGCAACTTTGCGAACGATTAAAAAATAAGACCCCTGGTAGACCCGTACTCAACTCAAGTGACCCTTATACAACTTAACATTTTACAAACTACAATATCCGAATCTAATCCGACATTCGCTTCGCTTGTACAGAGATTGAAATAGAACTTTGCAGCAGAAACTTCAGTGGAATAATATAGACAATAATTGCGTTCTCTAGTAACTGTTGGAAGCCAAAACCGCTGGGTCACTGCGCCAGAAGTGTAATAGTTTCAACTAGATACTGTAAATATTAAAGCCGTGAAGGATTACCATCTCGTTCCGATATTTTACTAAAATTTTACAAAATTTTGAAATTAAATTCAATGTATAGAATTTAAATACATTTGAATAATTTAAATTTTATTTAAACAATTTAAATTTTATTAAATTATTACATCTGAATAATTTCAATCATTTCATTTTAATCATTAAAATTACATTATCTGGCGTTACTTTGCATTAAATTTCAGAATTTTTGGGTATTTTAGCAACGCAAGAATACCTGACAGATAAAAACATTTAGAACTTATTGGTACCAACATTATTTCTAATTCATTATTAAAAGAATATGACCTGGGTATATCCTAAAACTGCATCCGAAGCCATCGGAAGATGGGCAACAACGTTCTCTAGGTTAACGGTGGCGAGCATTCTGCAATCCCCAAGCCGTCTGCCAAGCGTGGGGATTATGGCAACAAACCCCTATTAAGGGGGCGACTAATGCCAAAAGTAAGAAAAAGGTGTATTTTTAAACACATAGTTTAATGATATAGAACGTAAATATTCAAATTAAAAAAATACTACAGGTATGGGAAAAACCTAAAGAAGCCGAGTAACTGAATAGAATTTTGGAAAATAATCTGGTTTATTATAAAAAAATATACATATTACCAACGAAAAAGAAACTGTTTTATTTAAAATGCTCTAAATTATCAGCGACAACACCACATTATTTTTTACGAATTACATAGCCATACTAATGTTCTAGCACAGTAACCGTTTATTTTATTTATTTCATGCCTACATTTTGAATAATTAAATAAAATCCCACCTAATTTACTCAAAGCCATCATCATCATCAATTGTATAATGCGATTTTCGACTCTAAACTAATGCAAGACGCGCGGGTGAAATCTGATATTTTTCTGGCATTAGTCGCACTCTTAAGGGAGGTCAGCAGTCAGTCTTCTGGATGATGATTATGATTTTAAAAACCCAATAAGTACTTATTGCTATTTTTCGCTCTACCGTACTTCGACAGTAATAATTAAATTAATAACACGTAGAGTCTACATATTAAAAAAATACCACTTTCGAAAATACTTTGTGAAAGCACTAAATACTAATACGATTTCTCACCCTGGCCATAAAACTCTATCTAATCTGATATACCGATGGGGAAGAAAGGTTCTTGAGTGGCGACCGCGAACCGGAAGACGCAGCGTAGGAAGGCCTCCCACTAGGTGGACCGACGACATTGTAAAAGTCACGGGCCGGTGGAGTCAACCGGTGGATGCAAATGGCAGGTTTTCGTACAGTATGGCGGTTTAAGGGGGAGGCCTTCGTTCTGCAGTGGACGTCTCCGGGCTGATGATGATGATGATTATTAAAACGACACCACTTCAAGTAGCGCTCATAATGTCAGAGTATAATTATAAATAAATTATAATCTCGATAGCACTAAGCAGTCCCGGGGAAGTGAACTCAACACTAATTACGAGTCGAAGGCGCTGCAGCGAAGCGCTGTACGTGGATTAATTAAATAACACTAATCTACCCGCGAACTGTGGTGTCGATAATATGAAAGTTTCGAGAGCTTTTTTTTCTTATCTAGTGACGAGAGGAGCAAGACGTTCGCCTGGTGGTAAGTGTCACGCCTGCCACTAATAGTACCAGTGCCTGAATTGTGAACTTGCGAACACAGTCCTGCGCCGAACTGTACTGCGCTCGTCACCCTGGGATATTAGATGTTAAATCTCTTCATACCCAGTAATTTCTCTGGTAACGTTGCCCTTCAAACCGGAATACAGTAATGCTTGCACACTACTGCTTGGCGGTTGAATAACTGGTAAAGGTTTGGTACTTCCCCAGGCGGACTGCAGTAGAGTCCGACCACTACTAACTACTACTACTACTTATTTTTTTATAAAATAAAATATACCAAAAATTAAAACCCTCTGCTCTTCTGAGTTGTACCAAGAATACTCTCGAACTAGTTACAAATCAAACGAAAAAATATATACCACAATCTAAGCAATAGTTATTTGATAAGCAAGGCTGCAAAGTTGTTTTTAGGCGCGAGTACTTGTATTGAAACCTGAACAAGCGAATGAATTCTAGAAGGATTTTAGGATTGAACCAAGAGCGAAGCAAGTAGTTCAGGTATAGAAACTTGAGCGTAGCGAGGGTTTTAAATGTACGAGACGCAGAATAACTTTGCTACCAAGCGAAACACACTATTTTTTAGTTCACTACAGCGCGCAGCGATATTTTGGAATAAAATAAAACAAAATTTTAAGCCCGCTGCTCTCCTGAGTTATACTAAGAAAACTCTCGAACTAGACTCATTTCAAACAAAAAAAGGCAATCTAAATAGTAGTTAATTATTTGATAAGCAAGGCTGCAAAGTTGTTTTTGGCATTACTACTTGTATTGAAACCTGAGCAAGGGAAGGATTTTAGGATTTTAGGCGGAGCGAGTGGTCCAAATGTAGAAACCTGAGCGTAACTTACGTAGAATAACTTTTACTACTGAGCACAACGATTATATGTTACACTATAAGATCGTTGACTGAACAAAACACAAAATAATGTGGGACGAACTTTCTCTTGACGAAAATGGCATAAATCAACTTTTCACCTCTTTACAGCAAGAAAAATGCTAGTTTTGTTTTTCATGCGGTCTTCGTTCTGGCCAGTGCGATTATTCTAAAAGGAATGTTGGCGCACTGACACGAAATAAGTTTTACTTATGCATTTTCACCGATGGCGAAGAAAGGTTCTTGAGTGGCGACCGCGAACCAGAAGACGCAGCGTAGAGAGGCCTCCCACTAGGTGGACCGACGACATTGTAAAAGTTGCGGGGAACCGGTGGATGCAAATGGCAGGTTGTCGTACAGTGTGGCGGTCTAAGGGGGAGGCCTTGTTTCAGCAGTGGATGTCTCCGGGCTGATGACGATGATCCATTTTCGGTGAATTGGTGGTATAGAACAGTATTGAATAGAAAGGTTCGAATTTTAAAAACTCAACAAATTGCGCGTTTGCACTCAGATTTCGAATAATAAACAGAATCTTTCCGAGCTTATGAGGTGAAAAATAAAATGTCACCCTTATTGTGTCTACTTTTTACGATAATTAACAACACCAAAGGACGTAAATGTCTCGGTTTACCCGATCATAAATTATTCAACCATAACGTTCATAACTGCCCGAGTTTGCGTCTTTGTGCCTGGAACTTGTATTGGGGAATTTATTATGGGACCTTCGGAAGGCAGGGACTAAAAACGGTATATTAACGGTACTTTGTGAAAGTGAAATAAGATTTGGGGACGATCAATGTAAACTATGAACTATGTAATATTCTGGGTAAAAATATGCTCTTTTGTAGTAAAAGTGAGTAGAAGTATTTGGTATTATTAATTCGAAGTATACAATGTGTAACAAAAAGGTTCAACAATACGGAATTTGTCCAGGGTCAATGAACTTTTTGTATGGAACAGCTGTTGTTTTCACGATTTCAGGGTTGGACCCATAGTAAAAGTTGTTTATAATGATGAGTACATACAACCCATTCGTATTGTTGAACCTTTTACCTGTTACACATTGTATAATTACAAATTTTATTGCTTCTCCCGCCTGTACCTAGTTTTAATTTCATTCCATGCCATGATTGCACGGAAGAGATAAGCTCCTTAATATTATTTTCATCAATATTTTTATGAACTATTAAAATAAACCCGTCTGAGAGAATATATTAAAATTGATGCAGTAATTATACCAAAAAAAAATATTTTTCTATTTGTTACATGCATTCTATACATAATTATAATTATCAAGTATCTCGTAAGTAGTTGAAGTTGTTTAGTTGTAGTAATTTGTGTGAGTTGTGCGTTTTCCATTCCTTTATATTTTTATACATTATACGTTATTTATATTATCCATACCGAAATTTTATAATTTATAATTTCGGTACCGGTTTCGGTTCGGTATTACAACCGAAATTTTATAATTTCGGTTATTTATTCCTTAGAGAGCGAGTGATGAGCTTTGAGAGCTTTTGAAAGAAGTATTGAAAGTTCGAGTATTTTGCTCTGTTAATGTAATTCATTTTGTTTGAGGACTAATATGCTGAATAAATTTGAATGCGACATTCAAATGTGAATAATTCACAAGTTATCGGTTTGACTACAATAATCAAAATAATAAATAAATATCGGTGGACATTCCACATACCATCATCTTGCCTCATACTGAGCAAAGCTTGTAATATAGTAACCCATGTTGTGTTTAATTGTATGAGTTTCTTTTGTTTTTGCGTGTGTTTTTGTCACAAATATAGTACATTGTTATTCTAGGGGTGAAAGGAACTTATTTAGTCCCGAGATGGGTTCGAGGGACTAAATAAGACTTAAAGACTTTAACCCCGAGGTAAACACTGTGCTTTTCATTACGAATACAAGGAAACTAAAACTAAAAACATGAACTGACACTGGGAAATGCACGAGAAGTGCGGGACCATAATCCTCTGAGAAGAAAAAAAAAATTGGATCATGGTTCAATACAAATTTATGTGAAAATAGAACTAGTTTTTATTTAATAATTTGAGTCTCTGTCATTTGTCAACTGTCACTGTCAGTTGAAAGTGATTCTCCCTAGGGCTGAAATGTATTACTTTCAACCCGCTCCTCACGCAACTGTAGACCTACTTCCCGAGTATAAGTAACGAAAAAGTATTTTCTATTCTATTTCTATTCTTCTACAGCTCTGAAGACAGACATACTACTAACTGAGCTACAAGACAGTCAAATAAAAAGTGAGTAAAAGTAAGTAGTTTGTCAGCTTATTAAACCTTACAAACTATTATAATTATAATTGTAAACTAACTAAGGTAAGTTGTTGGACCTGGATATGTCCAAAAATTGCATCCAGAACCACCGGAGGACGGGCAGCAGCGTCGTCTCGGTTAACGGTGGTGAGCATTCTGCGATCCCCAAGCCGCCTGCCAAGCGTGGGGATTATAGCAACACAGGCAGGCAACCAAGGTTTTATCGGTGGACATTTTTCACGCAGCACCTTCTAACCCCAAGTTAGGCTAAGCTTGTTATATGGAAACCAGATAGCTGATAGAATACTTTTTTTTTGTTGTAAATACATACTATACCCAGACACAGAACAATCATCAACAATCATCTTTCTTCGTCACATAAAACCCACGCCCTACAGCTCTAAAGGCAGACATGCTACCAACTGAACTATTAGGAAAACAAAGGGTTTAGGTCTCCTCCCGGCCTTTGTCCAGCACTGGACGTCTTCGGCTGATGATGCGAAGGTAAGTTGTATAAAAACAAAATCATGCCAGAGGAAGTTTTAGTTAAATGTCTAGATCTGTATAGAACATTAATAGTCCAAACACTCTCAAAAGTGAAACAGTGAAATTGCCTTCTAATTTATTAAAATAATCTCACCTTGTGAATAATACGTTACCGAAAAGGTTCTTAGGAGCTAGAGTGCTATATTAATATTAAATTTTCAATAGGCGGCAAAGTCAGATAAAATACCAAAATTATTCATATTTGTATGGGCTTGCCACGAAATACGAAAGAAGTCGAGGAAAATCATTTTGAATAGATCATTGACTTGATATTCCTTACAAAAGATCAATGACTTATATTTATTACGTCTATGATGTGATGCGAATACACAACATTTTTTGTTTATTGACTCCATTTTCAAAGTGTGAAAGCCCTAGAGGTCATAACCTCATTATCAAAGCACGTAACATAAAAAAAAATACATACCGTCGAACAAAGAACCTCCTTTATTGAAGTCAGTTAGTAAAATATAGTAAATAATTATTTAAAGTGTGGCGATCTAAGGGGGAGGCCTTCGTTCAGCAGTGCACGTCTCCGGGCTGATGATGATGATGATGATGAAGAAGATTTATTTAAAGCTTCTATCAGAATAACATAAAACTCTCCTCCAATGTTTTCAGTACACACAATTCTCAAAGTGATAAAAACACTTTTATAATTCAAACTCCACTAAAAATCCGAGCAAGATTCTCTCGTGCAATCCCAAAGACTTCACATTTCATTAGTTATTCTAAACACAGTCAAAGGAAAGTTAATTGGCAATCTAAATCTTTTTAATTTAAACAAGAGTGCGTAATTTATCGTAGCTCGTTAAGTCTTTTCGGGTGGCAAGATGAAATATGGCGGCTGTAAACAGGCTATAAAATATCAAAACACTTCATAAACTTAACTCTCAGAGTTGCCATTTATACTCATTAAATGTGATTAATCTGTGGTCCCTTTGAAGGGAGCTATTTGGAATGGTTTATTAAATCTCACTGGGTACGGACCCTAAACCAACCTTGTGTAATGTATGCATGTATTTATACACAACTGATCTAATGAAATGGGTCAAATTGATGAAATTAATTTAAAAACAAACTGATCTACGCAAATGAATATGAATTCCCTAATCATTCTCTTACGAGGGCGGCACTGAAAATTTCGGGAATCAAGGAAGTGACACAACATTACTATTTAAAAATATATTTATTGCTTTTCGAAGTATTCTCCGCGAAATTTGACACATTTTTCCATACGATGGAACCAATCATTGAAGCAACCATTCCATTCGGAAGTTGGGGTCTCCAAAATGGCCGTTTTGTAGGCGTCCACAGCTTCTTCAGGTGATGAAAATCTCTGTCCACGCAATTTATTCTTTATTTTAGTGAAAGTATAGAAATCATTAGGGCTTAGGTCGGGGCTGTACGGCGGATGGTCCAATAATTCTATGTTTTCTTGCTCTAAAAACTATTTTGTTCTGTGCGCGGTGTGAGAACTCGCATTGTCGTGATGGAGGATGATGCGGCGGTTGCAGTTCTCTTTACGGAGTTCAGAAACGACCTGTGGCAAACAAATGCTAGCATACCATTCTGCATTAACTGTTCTTTGTCCCTCAAGAGGAATAGTCGTAACATGGCCGGTTTTGGAGACAAACGTGGCCACCATTTTTTTTGCAACACTCCGTGAACGAACAATTTTTGTTGGCTTTAACTCATTTTCGAACACCCAAACTCGTGACTGGTTTTTTGTTTCGGGTTCGTACGCGTATATCCAGGATTCGTCACCTGATACGATGTTGCATACAGCATTTGAGGATCCTGCGTGGAATCTTTCGAGAGTTCTGACGCACCAAGTAACGCGAGCCGCTTTTTGATCTTCACAGAGCGAATGCGGTATCCATCGGGAAAACAACTTTTTTACACCTAGATTATTTGTATTTGACTCATGCCAATGTCTAAAGTTGCCTGAATTTCGCGGTATGTCACATGTCGATCTTCCTCAATCAGCTTACGCACAGCATCAACGTTTTCTTGGGTGACTGTAGTTTTTGGACGACCTTGACGGGGATCATCACTGAGCTTGACACGTCCACGTTGAAATTCAGCAAACCAGCGATAAATTGTGGTTTTGGATGGGGCTTTATCACCAAATGCAGAAATCATCCGGTCAACACACTGTTTTTGTGTTAAACCACTTCGAAAGTCATAATAAATCATCGCTCTTGAATTTTCTCGAGTCAAATCCATTTTCTCAACGACTAAACAAGTTTGACAAAACCTTGTGACAAGACCGAGAATATTTTTTTAAATAAATAAATGGTATTCGATTTTTAAAACCAAGGAGTTTTCAATTAAAAAGATTTTAATATGACAGAAACAGTGGAAATATTCCATTCCCGATACTTTTAGTGTAGCCCTCGTATTTGCGAAAGTTCAGAAAAAAAAATGAAGGAGGCGTCGGTTGGTTGGCTAGTAAGTCCGTGGACTTAAAGGAATAAAAAGCATAATATGGGGTGTTTCGGTGAGTGACGGGCATATTCTAGGATATAATTAGTACATACTCATCATTATGAACAACTTTTACAAAGATATCATTTTGGGAATCCCGAAAAAAAAAACATTTTTTGCTAGTACATAAAATGAAATAAATATATTATTGTTAGTGATATTGATATTTTTTTTCAATTCAATCTGGTTCTAAAGGTTCAAAGCAATTTCACAAATTTCAAATTAAATTAAATGTACTGTAGTAATCTTCTAGAAAAATTTTTTTTTTTCATTTTTCCGCATGTTTTTAAGAATCTTTGGTTAACTGGACCCTCTCGCGTGGACCTGCGAGTCCACTCAACCTAGTCACATTTTTATTAGGTCGACTGGACCCACTGTCCAATTTTATTATTAGTACAGTCAGGGAGAAAAGTTTTTAGTTTATTTTTTTTGAATTAAAATATACTAATATTATTCAATAAGATATTTACATAATTTTTTTAATAGAATCAACTGACTTGCGTACTGACTGTTTTTAAATACTATTTTATGAATATTAAACGTTGAAATCATTTTTTACTCGTTGTTGATTTGTTTAGATATTTAAAATTATGATTTGTATAATTTATGAATTTTAAATTGTAACTCTGTGTTTGTGATTTTTAAATAGTACTTATTTTTTCAATATCCTCGTTATATAAAAGGTTTGTCTAGATTTTACTTACATGTACCTAATTTATTTATTTTTTAGTAGATTTTGATTGAGAATAAACGTTTAAACCTAATTGAATTACGTTTTATTTATTATGACTAACCAATTTTGCGCGCTGGTATAGCTACCAGTGGGTACAGTCGAGCGCAAAATTAAACAATTAAACAATCGTTTTTTTTTACATTGTGAATGTTGGTCCAGTTAACCAACAAAAACATAGGAAAATGCCGTGGTCAAATGGACCCGCGGGTCCACTGGCGAGCGGTCCAGCTGACCAAAGACTCGTTTTAAAGATACCTATGCATTTTTACTAGGTATGCACTATTAATTGAGTCAATTAATAATTCAAATAACCAAGTGATTCGAATAATTATCTCGCTAGAGTCCCATCTCTAATTCAGGCAACCTGACTCACGTATCTATTTCGCTGAACTAGAGGTTTTGGTTTCCGATAAGGAATCAACGGTCGTTGGCCTTTTCGTCCGTTTTCTATATTGGAAGATTGGCTTTTTTGGAGGCCGGTCAATTGGATGCTTATTTATGTAGGTAATTAGATTACCATTCTGTTAGTTTCGTTTATTCTTTTATTCAGTTTAGTGCTTAAGTTAATTGGGATATTGAAGAGGGTTAGATTGGACTAAACGGTAGAATTTTAGTCTGGCACAATACGAAAAGTCTTCAGCTAAAACAATGTTTTAAACTATCACGATTATTCATTGCATTTATATGCTTATTACATGACTTGCATGATATTTATCCTGATTATGTTGTGAAACTAGCTCCCGATATATCATTCCGTGATCCATGACTATGGTACATGCAACCGCGCCAAAATATTAGGAGAGGAGCTCGCTTTTAACATAATCACTAATAACATAAAGTCATCATCATCAGCCAGGAGACGTCCACTGCTGAACGAAGGCCTCCCCCTTAGACCGCCACACTACGATAACGTGCCCTTTTCATCCACCGGTTGCCAGCAACTTTTACAATTTCGTAAAGAAAAAAAAAAGTTTATCACATAAAGTAATCACAGTAAATATCCCGTAAATGTAGGTAGTCTATCGCAGAGTCCGCCTGGGGAAGTATCAACCTCTTGTCAGTTATTCAACTTCCAAGTAGTAGTGTGCAAGTTTTACTCTGTCTCGGCTTAAAGGGCAATGTTACCAGATAAATTACTGGGCATAAAGACGTATCACATCTGATATCTCAGGGTAACGAGCGCAGTGCAGTGCGGCGCAGGATTTTGTTCGCTAATTCACAAATTCTGGCACAGCTACTGTTATGCGCAGACGTGACGCTTACCACTAGGAACGTCTCGCTTGTCTCGTCACTAGTTTCCATAAAAAAAAAAAAACTTCTCTTCAGCTATTCGAGAATAGCCGGGATCCCTTTCATCCTATTAGTGCTCAAAACGATATTAGAGAGGAAACACACTAGAGATATTATAATATATGTGATATAGACATTTTGGAGCTTTTAAAGCATGAGGAGAATTAAGCTTTCAAAAGGACATATTAACTTTTTGCAGTACTTGCTGCAGCGTGTCGTGACTTCATCGAATCCGCGTCAAAATTATAATGATGTTGACTATTTATCATTCATATGCAACACGATAGTTGCGAGTTATGAAATACAATGAGATTCTGACGTACTCGCAGTGGATAATACTGGTTTTTACACTACTAATTTTCGTATGAGGGAAAGTTAAACAAGCAGTCAACAGGATTTATAGTCTTTGGTTCAGACCCATGTCTCGTCAATGCCATCTAACAGATGTTTATGATAATTTTTTTTATTGCCTGTCATTTAACCGCCCATTGCAAACTACAACAAAATATTCATATCTATTTGTATAAAAATCAATTGCCGTGCGTTCGTCTCGCAAAAACTCAAAAATGACTCGACCGGATTAAATAATAATAATTTGGTTTTTGTTTTGTTCGCCTCAAAACTAGGTTCATCATCATCAGCCCGGAGACGTCCACTGCTGAACGAAGAACACCACACTGTACGACAACCTGCCATTTGTATCCACCGGTTGCCCGCGACTTTTACAATGTCGTCGGTCGACCTAGTGGGAGGCCTTCCTACGCTGCGTCTTCTGGTTTGCGGTCGCTATTCAAGAACCTTTCTTCCCCATCGGTTGTCAGTTCTTCGAGCGATGTGGCCTGCCCATTGCCACTTCAACTTGCAAACCTTGCGAGCTATGTCTGTAACTTTGGTTCTAAACTAGGTTAGATTATGGCAAAAAAAATTGTGGTATAAATTTCATCGGGTCATCTAGTTTCAATAAAAATGATTCTAGTGCTCAGTAACACTGCATTGGACTAACCACCTGTCGTTTCCCAACGCGCTTCTCAATATTCAAGTATGATCTGTGGTCGTCTACGGAAAAACAAAATAAGCCATTACAGGATTGCGGTCCACAAATGAGGGTAAACTCGTGTTTTATTATCACCACACTTGTCACATTCCACGGACAAACGCGGTCGTTACAGCGTGTAATGCTACAGCATTATTGTATTAACGTAAATACGGAAAAGCTGGCCTGCTTGTTTTTATGGTGGTCAAGTAAATGAAGTAATTAGAAAGCCAAAAAAACCCGTTTTGACCCTTTGAGAATTTGTGTCCATAAAACGACATCTGCTTAAATAGGGAAATTATCAGTGATGCTATGCATGTGTAAGACAGACTTAAGGCAACGTCTTAAGGGTACGGTCAAATTGACGCGTTGCGGTAGTTGCGTGGCATTTAACAATAATTTTTTTTACTGCATGAGCGTTATTTGTCTATATTAGTACATTATGATACAAGTGTGCTATGTTGGTCATTACACTAGAGGCGGTATTATGCGCGCGAGCCGCAGGCGAGCGCTTTAAGGACGCCGAGAATGTATTGAAACATAGCACAAGAGTTTCATACGACTGTTTTCGTCACACTTGCGAGGAAAAAACTTTTTTTTTTGATAATAATCAACCACACAGCGAAAACGTCAACAAACATTTGCGGAAAATGGCGCCCAAATCAGTAATGCGCGCGCAGGTTGACATTTACTTCAGCGGCATAAGAACTTGTTGGTATTACAAAAAAACTGTAAGTATTACCCGGCTATTAAGAGTGCTTCGTATACATACGTCTAATTGCATCACGTACAAACTTGACTTTACCGGGTTATACCTATTATAGCACTATGTGCCGTAATGTAAAGTAAAAAGCACCCGTGCTCACCCGCCCAAGCTATTACAGCTTGGATTATGAGCCTAAAACCGATGCAATAAGATCCACTTTACGAGCAAGTGTGATGAAAATTCTATTTACGAATTCGAATCTATGCACTTGTCACATAAACAATCAAAGGATTTTTTATTTGATTATGAAACACCGATTTGTCATATTAAAAGTTTTAATTTAAATCTGACACAGTAAGATCTATTTGAAAAGGGTATTCACAAACTTCATCGCCGATGTGGCTGCCATTATGTTGTTCAAATATCGCGCCACGCAGCAGCATTAAGTGGCTAAGCCCTAATGTTATACAAAATACCTATTAAAAATAGAAATATCTGATTGTCAATATTATTTTGGTTAAGCATAAATAAATGTGTTTAAAGACTATACCAAGATCCGTATTGGCTTACGAGGTTGCAGGATACAAGTTTTAACAAAGGGAACAAAGCTAGCTAACAATGTTAGGCCCTCGGCAACAAAAATAAAATATTATAATATTATGTAAAAGTGTACTTAATATATTTTTACAAATAAAAAGGCGGAAGCAACAACAGTATTTACTCTCTTATGATAATGGAACATAGCAGCCAATACAGGCTTGAGATTCTATAACAAAAGGGACCATTTTCTTGCGTCATACGATATTGTAAGCGATATTTTATCGTATTGTTTCATGTGTTACTATATTCTTAATATCGGCCGCTAGAGCTACAAACATGTCGATTAAATTAATATATGATAAGGTTTCAACATAACATCGTCAATATCAACAATAATTATGATACATGTACATTAAACATTCTTGAAGAAAAGTTTATGTCGAACTGACTAACATTATTTTATAATTAGTATAGAGGATTACCCGGAACTGTATTACCAACCTGAAAGGAGGTCACAGTACTCATCATTGTGAACAAATTTTACTACGTGACCACCCTGAAATTGCCAAAAAACTGCTTTCCCTACATCTTATCGAGAGATTTTAACAAATTTATACTAAAAGTTTTTTACATACAAATATAGAACTACAAAAGAAATCTACTAAACTACTAAAAACTAAACTATAATGAGAGACAATTAATTATGTTTTTAACTGTTTTCAGGGTTCATGTTTCAGGGTCGGCCCAAACTGTATTTTTCACTTTGTCGAGTAAACATAAAGATAATAGAGCCACATTATTTTCTTGATTTATTAAGGCGGTTTAAAAATAAGAATAGGGCCCTAGAAAACATCCATATGCGAACAAAAAGAAAACATAACATTTTCCTCCATTTCTATTTACTCTCATAAAATACAATAGAAAGTCTTTGAAAGCTTTTTATCCCGGAAAATATCAAGAAGCTTTCCGGTGCTGGGGTACCGAAAAGGTGTCTGATACCTTCGTCATGAAAATAGAAACATATGATAAAAGATCGCTAGGATTCAATCGTAAAGGTAGATTTTATGCGAACCTATGCTAACCAAAATTTGTACGGAACTCAACAGCACAGATTAGGTAGGAACAGCTGGTTGACTCCAGAAACAAACCGCGTTTAGAGCACACAGCGGCACACGTGTATTCACGCGCGCACACATCCGCAAATAAGGGGACTCGCACATTGAGCTAATATCTAGAGTATGAGAGACTTAGAGATTGTGACTCTTAGTCACAATCTCTAAGTGAAAACAGTCAAAAAACGTCCGAGTGCCGTTGTGCATACCTAAACATCCATTATATAGTTTACAATTGTTCGAATTTAGACGTTATGTCGCTTATATAGTGTTTAATGTATGCTTGAGCGCTTGTGTCTTATCGTAATTCATGTCGTTTAAAAAGTCAGCTCACTGCATAGCGTACGCCGAGTTTAGGCGCGGATTTTTTTGCACCATTGTGACTCTATAGATATTAGCTCAATGGACTCGCAGCATGTTTGGTGATGTGTGCGTGCGTAAATACAGTGCACCGCTGTGTGCTCTGAATGTGGTTAATTTCTATAAAGTGAGTGAGCTAGCTAATGTAAAGAATGGTGGTTAAAAGTTAGTTAAAGAGTTGATGACTTAGTACAAACTGTGCATGATTTAAAAAAAATGTTTAGAAGAGGTCTACTTATGCTGCTGGTCTTCATCCTAGGAAGGGGGAGGCCTCCGTATAGCAGTAGACGTCTTTTGGCTGATAACGTGATGATGTGTGATCTATATCTAAGTAGAGAATGATCTGGGAAGGCCCACAACAAAGAGCTCACTATACGGGTACCAATGAGCTCTTAATTATGTAGATACTGTTACTGATACTGTTACTGTTACTGTTACTGTGATGTTGTGTTATGTACTTATATTCATACCACAGGCTTTTCGGTTAGGAAACCTACAGATACGTAAAGGGAATTAATTCAATTGCATATTATTCTGTGAATTCATCAACCTACAACCGCTGGCCACTGGGCCAGCGTGGCAAATCTTGGCCTAATGGTATTTCGTGGGTAGGCCTAAGTCAAGCTCAACAGTACACTGCTGATTAGTGCAGCTCCTGGTGCCATACGAGCACCAGCGCGGCTTCGACCCCGAGCGCGGGCCGCGCCGTCGCCGCCGCCTGTTGGCGCTGCCGCCAGGGCTGCACACTGTCCACGCGTACAACGCACCCACACCGCGGTTCATACAACTTATGAATTCCATACTCTCTCAACGACCCGAACTTGATATCTTCTTCATAAGCTGGGCAGATTCAGTGCTATACTCCTCGCTCATCTTAGTTACAACATGTAATGATTTGGACCTGTCTGTAAATTACGTGTTTAAATTAAATAAAGAATTGAATTGAATTGAATTACCTATTCTAAGAAACCGCGAATTAGAATTATCAAGAGCTTGTCTTACATACAAAATCTAAGTGAAATCTATCTAAATTTTATAAAAAGAAACACGTTCCATTGTAGCGATTTTCGACGTTTCACTAGAGGACGTATCTGCGAATACGTCAAGCGGGACGGAGTTAAGCATAAACGTGATGTGAGAGCAAATGCCATTAGAATTCTGTTCGGTCAATCAACACGGAGGCGGTAGGAAGCTGGCTGCCGTTTTAGTGGTACATTTTCAAAAAAACTGCCAGATTATTCTATCAAGGGATTTATACCGGAAAAAATTCTTAAAAGCAATGACGTAATATTATATACGTACAAACTTGTAATGAGTTATATTTTGAATCAGCGTGTGTAGTCATAGGATTGTCTATATTTTATTATATTTAATAACTAGAGGTCCCCCGCGACTTCGTCTGCGTGCGGAAGAAATACGGACCGGTCCCAAAATTCTCCACTTTAAATCATTCCGAGCAAACTCTACCAACTCTATCGACTCTACCGACTCGGCCGACTCGACCGACTCTACCAACTCCCCCCCCCCCCCCCCTTGGGGGTCGAATTTCGAATAATCCTTTCTTAGTACACCCCAGTTTGGGGTTACCGGAAGACGCAGCGTAGGAAGGCCTCCCACTAGGTGGACCGACAACATTGTAAAAGTCACGGGCAAAATGCAAAGGCCGGTGGATGCAAATGGCAGGTAGTCGTACAATGTGGCGGTCTGGGGAGGCCTTCGTTCAGCAGTGGACGTCTCCGGGCTGATGATGTCGATGATTAGGAATTCTCAAGTCAATGAGACATCTGAAAATTTGCTAAATAAGCTTCTAAAATTAGTAGTATATGAAAACGGCCGTGCTTGGACTAGATTCAGTTGTCTATTCACATGACGCATGTTTCTATTACGCGCTCGGGTAACCTTCCGGTTGATTAAACGTCAGATTGAAATGGCCCAACACGGTTCCACTAGTGTTTCACACACACCCGGCGACACGACATCACGATTCGACATAATTACCTATATACGACGACGTAATAAGCACTACAAACAAAAGCTCGTCTAATCTAAAGTACATTTATTTGAACAAGTCGGCGGATTTTTAGTGAAAATGTGGAACAATGAAGCTCGGTTACCTAAGAAATCGATTCGACATTGAAATTGCATAAATCTAAGATTGCGGCTGGAGCTCACCCTCAAATTTCTATTGTTAATTTCCAAAGACGTATATTTTTACTTAACAGGATAAAGCTAATAATATATTTAATTTGACGCCGATTCACTGTCGTATGTCGACTTTATTGATAAGAGCCATAAGATTAAGTTGGACCTGGGTATGTCCTTAAACTGCAACCAGACCCACCGGAGGACGGGCAGCAGCGTCCTCACAGTTAACGGTGGTGAGCATTCTGCGATTCCCAAGCCGCCTGCCAAGCGTGGGAATTATGGCAACACCCCTCTATTAATGGGGAGCCCTCATCCAGCAGTGACAATAGACAATAGTTTATTCGTGGCAAAAGTATAAACAAAAAATCAGTTACACAGAACACGGAAAAGTAAAACATAAATAAATAAATAATTGTTTACCAGTCTTCTTCTTCTTCTTCTTCGTTCATCAGACGTCTTATGGCTGACGACGATAAGATTAAGTTGAGTTTGGGAAACGATACAATAATGTTTCACTACAAAGCGGACACAACTAATTAAATACTATAAGAATCAAAGTACTGACTAACTTACTGACAGACAACGCATAGTCTCATCGCTGGTCGTAGAGACTTTGTTTGTTTTAAATTATCTTTTCACAGTTATGACTTATGGAGGTGGATTAGACCATCCTCTAATCCACCCCCACTTTGTATGGAAAATTCTTTGTTTTAAAGGGTATTAATATACCTATAATGTTATAGTGATGAAAATTGGTATAAAATATTATGGTATTTTTAATATTTTTTGACAATGATTACGTTATAATTATGTAGCGGTATCGGTAGTTGACTTTGAAATTTTGTCATATTATTTACTATAGTGTCGTGGACGTGGATAGCCCTCCCTCTACGTAGGACCGACGACATTGTGGAAGTCGCGGGCAACCGGTGGATGCAAATGGCAGGTTGACGTACAGTGTGGCGGGCTAAGGGGGAGGCTTTTGTTCAGCAGTGGACGTCTCCGGGCTGATGATGATGAAAATTATCAATAATACAAGAGTCGATACTATCGATAGAACGACTGATTTTTGAGGTCACGATACTATCACGAGGTACAGTATAGCTCTGTGATCGCGATACCATCTAAGTATTTGATATTAATATCGCAACAACACTAAAACGAATCTAATCTTTATCCACCACAATCTAGATCATGTCAATTGTCACCAGTTTAATATGAATAAACTTCAACCCTACGTACGGTACCTCTGACAGGTAATCATTTTGTATTTAGGACATCCCTAAATCGAATGTCGCGCTGTTTGGGGACATGGGCCGGAATTACCACGGGAGATCCGAATGGTAAACAAAGGGTAGGTTGTTTAGTACAAATTGAGGTGGGACCGGGAGATTTATATTTGGAAGCTTCGATTGATAAACCTGCGGGTTTTGTTTGTAAACGTATTTAGAATTACGCTGCCTATCTACATCTGGGACTTTTTTTTTATACAATCAAGTGACGGGACGAGCTAGACGTTCGTCTGGTGGTAATCGTCATGCGTGCCACTAACAGTAGCAGAGCCAGAATTGTGAAGTTGCGAACACAATCCTGCGCCGCACTGCACTGCGCTCGTCACCCTGAGATATTAGATGTTAAATCTCTTCTTACCCAGTAATTCGGGTCTGGCCCTTCAAACCGGAACACAGTAATGCTTGCACACTACTGCTTGGCGGTTGAATATCTGGTGGTGTGGTACTTCCCCAGGCGGACTCTGCAATAGAGTCCTACCACTACAAACTTGGACTTTGGTTTAAGAATATAACAATAGCATAATCAGCCTTATGAATACAATGTTTTCCTTCACCGAAAAGCATTTTAAAATCCGTAAATTCCAAAGAACTCATAGTTACAGGCCTGGGTTTTAATCCGCGACCTCATGATTTCAAATTGAGCGGTCTCTCGATTAGGCTACCACGGCTTACAATCTGATTTAATTTAATTTTTTAACTAGAGGTCGCCCGCGACTTCGTCCGAGTACGGAAGAAATTCGGCCCGCTCCCAAAATTCACCACTTTGAATCATCCCGAAAAAACTGTGCTCACTAGATAGTAAAAATGTTACAAACATCAGTCAGTTCGTGACTTTTGTTACTACACATTCTGCTTGTCTTATTTTGTAGCTAGTAAAAGTGGAATCGTTTCACAACATTGTAAAGCTGCAAACTTTTAGGGTCTGGTGTAATTTAGCTTACAGTTTAGTATTCTGTTTTTGCCTTGAGCTTAAAAATTATTTTAACCTACTATAATTTGCGTTATAAATGCTTTTGTTAACAAGTGAATCCAGTTTCGACCGATTTTGGTCGACCATTTTTCATTATATATTCTAGTTTTCGGGTTAACCTTTTCGGGATATTATCCAAGCATCTCAAATGTACCGTAACCATGGATTTGAGTCGGAAATGTCTGACCTTTCAATGTCGATAGTGTAATAACCTTTCTATTCTCAGCTCTAATAGATCAATGAAAGTGGCCCTTATTTTGAGCATAGCTAGGGCTATATACTAAGTATTTGATGAAGGTGGCAAGCCAAGATGTTCCCTCTGCCAGAGAGTAGGTATATGGTCAGTGACCATTAAACCTACCTCTTTGTTCCTGTCATTCGTTTCTTTTATTGTGTGTTCATAAGAACAGGAATTTGCTTTATTATTAGTACAAAATTCATTTGAAAGTGTATCATGCGTGTTTACCTGCTATAAGTAGCAGTTAATTATGTATTATAATATATTGGCACCTCCAATAGTAAATGCTCGAAAGGCCAATATAAAACGGTTAATGGTTCTTAAAATTTGTACGGCACAAATAAGTAAATAAATAAAATCTTTCTGTTAAGTTTTTAAACGACTTAAAAAAAGGAGGCGGTTTTCTATTTAACAGTATGTTTTTTTTATATTACACTAGAGGTCCCCCGCGACTTCGTCCGCGTGCGGAAGAAGTTCGGACCGCCCCCAAAATTCTCCACTTTAAATCATTCCGAGCAAACTCTACCGACTCTACCGACTCGACCGAAATTTTATAGACATTAACAGTCTTACTTAAAAAAAACTTTTCAACCGTTAGTCACTGCTTAAGATGCTCTGCCATCTTCTCTCTGACGTGAAGTGTAACATGCAAGAACAAGACAGAGAAGTTTAGCGACTAAGAGAATCGATATTATTTTAGGTAAGGCTGTATTTTTGCACGAGCTCTGTTTTATTTTTAACCAACGCAGTAAAAGGTTACGATAAACTTAAAAGCTCCAAGAATCACTAACAGGAAAGCAATAAATAAAACAGTAAATCAGCCACTTCCTGTTTAGAGGTACCTAACAACTCTTATCGGACTTATTTATCCAGATTTCTGAGTTTTGTACACAGTAAAAATCCGTCAAATGTGAGTTTGACGCTCAACTGGTTCCGTACTATCAAATAATACCATAATTCACCATCAGCCAGGAAATGTTCACTGTTGGACGAAGGCCTCCCCCTCAAGAAAGGGAGAAAAAGGGAGGGTTAGCCATAATCCCTACGCTTGGCACCTGCCAAGCGTGGGGATTATGGCTAAGCATTTCACCTAGCACCTGCCTTGGGGATCGCGAAACGCTCACCACCGTTAACGGAGAGGACGCTGCTGCCCGTCCTCCGGTGTTTCTCATTACAGTGTTAGGACATACCCAGGCCCAGAATACTATTATGGTCTAGATCCATAATACTTTATGTTAAAACCATGTGTATGGTTTTAGCATAAACGGCCTTACCTAAAATAATATCGATTCTCTTAGTCACTGCTTAAACTTCTCTGTCCTTTTCTAGCACGTGCAACTTCACGTCAGAGAGAAGATGGCAGAGCATCTTAAGCAGTGACTAACGGATGAAAAGTTTTTTTAAGTATGGTGATAGTAGTATAGTAGGGACGGGTTGGACGCCATTTTGAAATGTCGCCATTCGTCGGTGTCAAAGAAACGCATTGACACCGATGCCGGCACAGTCTGCGAAACACGTCCGACGTGATTACTCGAGTGCTAAATGCCAAACTGTGTGGTGAAGGGTTGTACAAATTACATTTCAAAGTGCAGTAAAAAAAGGTGGCGTTTCTTATGACCGGTTAGTCAACATTTAAAGTACACTAAACTTGCTTTTACACAAAAACTGATTTCGATAGATAATAATTATATGTTTACCATAATGTATAAAGTAAACAGAGCCCGCGGGCTAGGTTACGGAATTAGCTGGGTTGACCAAGAAAAGGATAGAAAGTGGTCGACTGAGCCCATACGCTGAGTTGTCCTTTGAAGGGTTAACAGTGGTTAACTAAGCCCGCAGGCATTGTGGGCTCAGATTTCCAATAAAAAAACTTAAGTTGATATACTGAGCCCGCGGGCTGAACGGGCTATGAGCCGAGTTCACCACAAAGCCATAATTATAAACCGTCAATCAACATTCCAACTAGTAAAAATCTACTTAACAAGCTCTGTTTAGTTTGGGGCTAGATGGCGCACTAATTTTTATTTATTAATTATCAAGACATGCATTTTAAATTTGAAGTATTTTATGTTTTTTCACTCAACTGGTACCCATTTGCTTGGGTAACCAGGAAGCCGCAATTTTATAGTCTCAAAGCACCCGAATCCCAAGATAACATCTCAATTTTCCCAGTTTTATGCTCCGCTGTAACAAAATAATTTAATTAAAAGCAAAATCCTTCGACGGCCTCAATGTCCTTTCAAAAAACAACTTTACTTTTGTCATATCAAAACTCCGGTCCGGTTTTGTTTTCATAAACCATTTGCTATGGGAATTACTGTGGTATTTTTCATTTAGAGCCGACAGAGATGCCGGGGCAACATTAGTGGCGTCAGAAGTGAGGATCGTTATGGGGCCCAAGCGGCCTGTATACGCCCTTCTATTCGCGGCCTCCATTTAGGGTTGAGCTTTGAGCCGCACTTGGCCTTTACGCTGGAAAAATATTTAATAACAGCGACGCTGTGACCGCTTCGTCGCCGTATATGATATTCGCAAAACATCATAATAGCAAAAAAATTATATTCGCAAATCATCATATTTGCAAAAGATTCAGAAGAAAGATTCTCAAGAAATCATATTCGCTATAATATCATATTCGCAATTTATCGTAGGTGCATAGATACGTATTTATAAATATAGGTCACTTAATTAGCAAACGGCTAAAAAAAATCTGATGAAAGTTATAATAGCGAATACTATGCCATTATAAAGAACCTTATACGAGGGCTACACTAAAAGTATCGGGAATGGAATATTTCCACTGTTTCTGTCATATTAAAATCTTTTTAATTGAAAACTCCTTGGTTTTAAAAATCGAATACCATTTATTTATTTAAAAAAATATTCTCGGTCTTGTCACAAGGTTTTGTCAAACTTGTTTAGTCGTTAAGAAAATGGAATTGACTCGAGAAAATTCAAGAGCGATGATTTATTATGACTTTCGAAGTGGTTTAACACAAAAACAGTGTGTTGACCGGATGATTTCTGCATTTGGTGATAAAGCCCCATCCAAAACCACAATTTATCGCTGGTTTGCTGAATTTCAACGTGGACGTGTCAAGCTCAGTGATGATCCCCGTCAAGGTCGTCCAAAAACTGCAGTCACCCAAGAAAACGTTGATGCTGTGCGTAAGCTGATTGAGGAAGATCGACATGTGACATATCGCGAAATTCAGGCAACTTTAGACATTGGCATGAGTCAAATACAAATAATCTTGCATGAAAAATTAGGTGTAAAAAAGTTGTTTTCCCGATGGATACCGCATTCGCTCTGTGAAGAGCAAAAAGCGGCTCGCGTTACTTGGTGCGTCAGAACTCTCGAAAGATTCCACGCAGGATCCTCAAATGCTGTATACAACATCGTATCAGGTGACGAATCCTGGATATACGCGTACGAACCCGAAACAAAAAACCAGTCACGAGTTTGGGTGTTCGAAAATGAGTTAAAGCCAACAAAAATTGTTCGTTCACGGAGTGTTGCAAAAAAAATGGTGGCCACGTTTGTCTCCAAAACCGGCCATGTTACGACTATTCCTCTTGAGGGACAAAGAACGGTTAATGCAGAATGGTATGCTAGCATTTGTTTGCCACAGGTCGTTTCTGAACTCCGTAAAGAGAACTGCAACCGCCGCATCATCCTCCATCACGACAATGCGAGTTCTCACACCGCGCACAGAACAAAAGAGTTTTTAGAGCAAGAAAACATTGAATTATTGGACCATCCGCCGTACAGCCCCGACCTAAGCCCTAATGATTTCTATACTTTCCCTAAAATAAAGAATAAATTGCGTGGACAGAGATTTTCATCACCTGAAGAAGCTGTGGACGCCTACAAAACGGCCATTTTGGAGACCCCAACTTCCGAATGGAATGGTTGCTTCAATGATTTGTTCCATCGTATGGAAAAATGTGTCAAATTTTGCGGAGAATACTTCGAAAAGCAATAAATATATTTTTAAATAGTAATGTTGTGTCACTTCCTTGATTCCCGAAATTTTCAGTGCCGCCTCGTAAGCAAAGTATATCTATAATTAGCACATTCAAAATCACTTAAAGGCCTGTGACAAAATGCGAACAAACAAGGCATAAAAAAACACGACTGGCCAGCAAAAAAATAAATAATAATACAGTCTCACTCGGGTTGATGTAAGGATTCGATACCCCATACATCCAGAGCTGTTAAGGCATTTAGAAGTTAAAGAAACTCACATACATACATGCATGAACCTTGGAATCGTTACACTCCTTTTTTGGGCAGTCGTGTTAAAGAAACAACTACAAAGACCTCAATCATGACGTGAATTCGATCTTTAATTTGTAGCAGTTAATCAAGTAACAATGGCTTATATTGACCAATCTAAAAATATTACCTACGCATGTAATTGTTACCATGTTTGCCTAGTGGATTAAATAGTTATTTGTTGAGCAAGGCTGCAAAGTTGTTTTTTGGCGCGAGTACTTATATTGGAACCTGAGCAAGCGAAGGCTTCTTGGATTAAAATATAGAATCCTAAGCATAGCGAAGGTTTCAAAAGTACGAGTCGCCGAATAACTTTGCTGCCGAGTGCAACACACAAATTTTCACCTCACTACAAATAGGAAAATGCTTGAGTTTTCATGCAGTCTTTTTTTTTCATGCAGACTTCGTGCTGGCCAGTGCTATTATTCTAAAAATGATGTTGACGCACTGACATGAAATAAGTAATTACTTATGAATTTTGAGTGGGCTGGCGCTATAGACAATTATAAAAATTTAAAAACTCTTTCCACGCTACCGGGCAAAATGCACTTTTGCGCTCAGATTTTGAATGACAAACAGAATCTTTCCGAGCTTGTGAGGTGAAAAAAACAATTACTGAATCACTGAATCAGTATAAGTACAGTAACTCATTAATATAGCTCTCTATCGACTCAACTGTGGGATTGCTAAACATTGTCGCTAAACACGCCATTCATATTGCTCAGCGGCCATTGTTTCAGAATGTACTTCGAAGCAAGTTGTTGTCAAGTCAAACAATGCGGGTAAGTAACAGCAACAATACCGAGATTAAGTTTAGGAAAGGGTGCTTTAAGGGGGCTTAAAGGATACAGCGTGATGTCACTCCACCGTGATTTTTCTTGGCGATAAAGCCGCCGTGAATAAAACGAAACATACCTATTTAAGATTTTCTAAAAAATATCTTGAGGTAATGAATCTTATGAATTGTTCTGCTAAAATAAACTATTAAATTAGCGTTCTTTATGTACCGTTAATGTCAAATTATCAATAAGTTTTCAAGGAAGAGTAGATCAATGGCTTTGAAAAGCAATCAATATTTTTGTCTCTCTCATTTGAAAGAGCCAGAAAAAAAAACGATTTGTGTTGAATCGTCATATTAACTTTTTTGTTAATGCCATTATCTATCTTTATATATATAAAAGCGATAATCACTCACTTATACACTGACTATAGCTTGGTATAGCTTGGCATATTTATATATATTTTCATCACTATAACTTCAAAAACAAAGAACTTTCCGTACAACATTCCACCCCCCTTTCCCTTAAATCATCCCTGTAATTTTAAATGAACTATCCAAATCCAAATTTACGTGACGAAAAGTCCAAAAACAAAGGACTTTCATACAAACTTTACTTGAGGGTCAAATTTCGAAAAATCCTTTCTTAGTACACCCCTCCGCATCGAGACTAATATTCCCTCCAAATTTCAAGTCTAGACGACCAGCGGTTTGGGCTGTGCGTTGTCTGTCAGTCAGTCAGTCAGTCACTCAGGACAGAGCCTTTTATTATATAAGATTAATAATTATGATCAGCTAGATACTAATTACGGATTGTATAGTTTTTTTTATATTTATGATTTATATAATTATTACGCATAATACAAGACTTGCTTAAATATAATTTCAATAATAAAGAAATTCCATATATTTCAGTTTGACAGGTCTCAAAATAATCACAGTTCAGCAGATATTACATATTTTCGTCCATAGGTCTATTATATATAATATAATCTTCGCCCTGAAACCGACTGAGGCAAATTAAAGCCTTCCATTGATGCCGGTTCTATCCCATTGAGTCCGAATCAAACCATTATGCCATCTGCGTCTTTCTAATTTATATATATTGGAATATAATTGAATAGGTCGCAAAGAGGTTTCGCCTTTAAATAACTTTTTATTAACTAGTCTAATTAAAGGATTAATAAATTGATATCAGTGTCCATATTAATGTTGTCCGGTTGTCCGGTTGTTGGAGGGGAGCTAATTTAGAATTGCTTAGTGTTGTCCTTGCTTTGGGGATCGCAGAACGCTCACCACCAATCCCCAAGCCACCTGCCAAGCGTGGGGATTATGTCAATCTCTCCCTATTATAGGGAAAGCCTTCGTCAAGCAGTGGTCGTCTTCTGGATGATGATAAGCTTGCTTTTAGATGTAAGTAAGTAGCTTATGTTAAGCGTGTGGTAATTGTGCAGTTCTCCATGTAGGTATAGCTGAATGTTACAGTTCAATCCATACTATGAAAAGTTAATTTTACCCGTTGTTTACCTAAAAACTACATGACGTCGGTAATAGTAAAATGAAAATTAGTAATTGAGAAGATGTAGTATCATTCCTATTAAAAGTTGTGGTTGGAATATTAAACAGCAGATAGAATCCAAGGAATAGCCCTGTGTGCTACAAAATTACATCACTCGATTTGCTGGTACGGTTAACACTCAAATATTTGTTCGTCATATTGATCTAATCGGACCTGGGTATGTCCTAAAACTGCATACATAACCAGAACCCTCCGGGTGTGGATCGCAGAATGCTTCACCGTTAACGGGTTACCGGTGGTAAGCATTCTGTGATCCCCAAGCCGTTTGCCAAGCGTGGGGATCATAGCAACCCCTTCCTAATAAGGGGGAGTACTTTTAAAAATAGATTTAAAATTTTAATATAAAAGCTTCATCTATTAGCAAATAAATAGACATATACCAAAGATAAAAAGGATAAAACTTAAAATAAATAACTGAAATACTATTTGATAACAATAATATGCTACTACGTAGCAACTTTACATAATTTAGATATTAAGATTTAAACCTAAATAAAGTCTCTGACCCAGAGGAACATGGGTGGAAGAGGACGGCAAAAAAAAAACATTAAAAAAATAAAAATAAGGGGGAGTCATTTTACCAGCAGTGGACGTCTTCTAGCTGATAATTTAATGTATTGATCTAATCGAATAAGGTTACAATGCATATATTTTTTATGAAAACAATAGAATAAAAGTAAACTTAGCCAGTCCAATCGAGATACCCTATCAATACCAGCGACAGTGTTAATAGAATGGACGGGCCCAGCGCTTGCAAATCGTTCAAAATTAACAAGTCAACACAATCAAGCATACCTAGCTAATAGTATGCATATTACATTTTCCAGAAAATAGAGATAGCGAATCTAATTACTGCATGACAAAAAGAACACACATGTACATGTATTAGAAGTTTGTTTTGTCGTATCGTACGGCTCACATGTCGCAAAGACAGAGACGCCTGACTGGCGCGAGAGGAGAGCCAGTGCTCAACATATTGTTTTCAAAATCCGTGCGCTTATTTCCCGTCCATTCATTTTATCATTGTCGCTGATCAATACTACAAAAATCAATCTACGTTCGCCTACAGTTTTAAGCTTCGCATACCTTCACGAAACCCTTTTATTTTTCCACCACAAATGTCTCTATTTAGAATCGCTAGCCACTGGCCCGAGTCCCACACATAGGTCTATTCTATTCAGATTGAACTATTTCCCGCGGTTGCCCTGTTGCGTGCAATGGCGCGGTTGACATTGACGGATAGTCTTCACTGCCTTAAAATGTTAGCAGTTGGACGTTTGTTGCAGAGTTAAAGTTGATGTCATAAAAACGTGAAAATAGTGAGACACATAAACAACAGGTAGTTTTTATCGAACTAACAAATAAATAGAGCGTTTGCGATACTTAAGTGACTTTGATTGTCAAAACGAACATTGTTATCGTCTAAGCGATAGTGACCTTTGAAATAGAATCGGCATAAAGCGAACGGTGTTTGTGTAGGCTCACAGAATATGTCGACCACTATTATAGAGATCTGAGTGGTATGGAAATAGGTTAGTTGCAATAATAAATTCTGCAAGCTATTATTGTAATTCAGGACCATTCCATAAGTTATTTTTTGTAATTTTAAATGATGTGCAAAAAACTTTGGTTTTAGGCATTGAGCTAGTATCTATAGCGACACAATCGTGCAAACAAAATGCAACAAACTTGAACAACGATAAGACACAAGCGTTCAAGCGTACATTGAACACCGTACAAGCGACATAACGTCTAAATTCGGTCTAAAACAATTGTGAACTATATAATGCACGTATAGGTATTTACAACAGTAGTCGGACGTTTTTTAACTGTTTTCACTTAGAGATTGTGACTCTTTAGATATTAGCTCAATGGTTTTATGACGTCTTATTCTTTGATCCACCAACCTGAAACTGGGCCAGGCAGCGTGGTGGATATGGCCCAATCGCCCTTCCGATGGTAGGCCTAAGTTCAGCAGTGGACTGTTAAAATGCTGATTATGCTATATTATTCTTTGATTGAACTAAGATTTAAGGTATTTTGTATGCAACGTTCCACGAACAATACAAGGTTGTAGTTAACCATTCATTGATGAGTTGATTTGTATATAAGATTTACTCTAAACTCTAATCAATGAAAATTATAGTGTATTGGACTTCAAATATATTATTTGACTAGTTATAAGGTTCCTCACTCAAAGGTTGTCCAATGACACCCTACAACTCAGTTGTACTCTACGGCGTATGTCTGAGCATTCATTTTTCCGGCTTATTATGATGACCTTTATCTCCTAAACCGTTCTAGTTAAGGTATTATGGTACATATATATATATATTATATCAAATTACAAACATTAAAAAAAACTAACGTGAACAATTTCATGACCTTACAAAGCTACGACTCTGATTTACATAGTCTTAACAGGGTTTTAACTTATTTGTGATAGTAGCTTTTAATACTACATCATAAAAATAATAAAAAGTAAAAACAGCGAAATATTTGTCTAAAATATTCACTCAAATGTTAACAAAAAGTAAGTTCGTATAGGCTGAGTGGCCAGCCCTAGTGTCAGAGTTAATGTGCCGCCCGAAGGCCTCTGACATGGCTGACGGTTGTTGTTATAGAAACTACAACAAACAACCGGGACCAACAATTTAACGTGTCATCCGATCCACGGTAGCGCTCAAAAATAAATGCCTTTCACGGTCACCCATCCGAAGACTGACCGGACCGTCCGTTGCTTAACATTGGTGATCGTTTGGAATCACCTAGACAAGCTACGCCACGAGCGATACGGTAACAAAGAACATGAACAAAATATAAAATTATGAACTTTTCAAATAGATTTTCTGTAGCGTACACAAAGTAAAAAAAAAACAAACAATTCTTTGTGAAATAGTTTAGCGTCAATAAAAGCGAGCGGCTGCAAACGCCCAAGGCACAAAAAAAGGAAAAGTTTCGTATGTTTAGGAAACCCTAACATATATATAAATAGGCTATAATAAAACAATGTCCGTGTTTTATTGTTTTATTAAGAGTAAAATTACCAAAAATGTTTTAGGATGTTAATGCCCTACACAGTATGTTAACTTTATTTAGGTTTGCGTGTCCTATTCGTGTGGTGACCTGAAATTTAAATTCAAACAGAGGTAATTTACCTAAGCTTCTTTTTTATTGTCCACGTGAATTTGAATGTGCTCTAGTTCCATAAACAATGTGTATCATGTCTACGTGGTATTTATTATATTAGGTAATTGTAATAGATCCTTTCAGTGGTTACGCCCCTATGGACAACCCTAAAATCGCGAAAATAAAATCTGATGTCAATACATTTTGTCGAGGTTGAATGATTTTTTTTCACATTTTTTTTATGGAATAGCAAGTCTTTTTTAGTTGTTTTTGTTGGCACCCGTAGTACAAGTTATTTACAATAGTGAGTAGGTACAATGACCTCCTTAATTCCTTCTACCATGCATATTAGATTTAGTGAACTCGTTCTACTTTACCGTTTGGACCGGGGTCCTAAAGTGCATCCAGAACTACAGAAGGACGGACAGCAGCGTGTAGTGGCAAGTGACCCTGCCTCAGGTACCTATGTATTTTTTTGGTTCTGCGAACGCAAACACTCAAAGCGTCGCTATGACTCACACGTGTTATCTCAATGGAAAGTTTAGAAATCACAAACTTTGAGTAGATAAGCAAAACTGACCGCATTCTTGTATCCATAAAGCTCAAAGTTGATAAAGCTCTGGCACATATAATATATGTCGTTTTAAAGCAGGATTTCTACCAATATTTAGAACAAAGAGCGTTTATGGTTCGAAAGGACTTTAGTTTTGTGCACTTTCCTAGGAATAGTTAAAATGCTTCCAGATGTCTAGTCCGGGCTGTGGGAATGGAATGTATCTGTCCAACAGATATAAATAATATTATAAAGCGTGCATCTGATAGAGTTATCATATGATTGCACTGACTGTGATTATTTTAGTCATGTAATTAATCACGTTATTCATGATTAGACATGATGAGACATGGTTACTGTCACGTTTGTACCTTGACAACGGAAGTTAACGGAAAGCTGAATACTCAGACTACTTAACAACAGTACATTTATTACAGGAGGCTTAGTCACAAATTGTTCTAGGAGATAACTGTATATTTCTCATGTTCCATGGTAACGCATCGGAGGTGCCATCGTCCATCTCGCTCTGGCTGTCGGCTGAGACCTATTGCCGTTTCACTAGACCAACGCGGGGGTGGCTTTGCGCAAGCGACGCCGTTTTTCCAGCCAATCAGAAGCTCCCACGAGCTTCCCTTAACCGAAGGAAAAGGCGTGGTTTCATCATCAAGAAAGAGGGGCTCGTTTAGCATTTTAGCGTCCCTAAGCTTCACTCAAGTTTTCAGGATTATAAAGGATGGTCGTGGACCACTTTGGTGGCTAAAAAGTCTGTACTCAGACTATTCATTGTGATTGTGTCATGAAGTCACTCAGATCAAAATGTTAAATCAATTGTGCAAAACAGTTTAAAATCATGGAAGTGCACACTGAGGGTTCCAGGTCACTGTATAAACAGCTAAGTACACTGTATCGTCCAAAACGATTGATCCAATTGCAACTGTGAATAATCATAACTTTGATCATTATAAAGAGTATCTCATCACTGATTATAAATCATGTTAATATCAATTAACACTTTTTCTATCCTGACCTGTAAGGTCTGGATCTTATCAACAAATGTGGAGAAGGTATTATCAGTGTGATTTTTGGATCAATCGAAGGAATTGTATTTTCTATAAATGTACCTATCCATCTATGCAAAAGTTATTGTCTGTTTAAGTCAATCTGCCAAAACTACTGTATCTCCTGAGCGCGAATACATAAGTATATTGTGTATGCATAGATAGTACTGTCACGGTTATCCGTGCCGTTCAATTCACTCGCAACTGAACTAGTATCATTTATTATTCCCTTAATAACAAGGAATTAATGTGTATAAAATGACATAAATGATTATCATTAATAATAAAAGTAATTGAATAAATGCCGATCAAACTTCTCAGGATACAGTGACAAATATAATTAATCTTGTGATTAAATAATGAATAAAATTTATAAGGGCAATCACGAGTAATGTAAGCTTCTACGTTTACTACTTTATCTAGGCGCCTTCTCAGTTTTCGCTTTGTACTTTTCGCTTTCTGAGAAGCACGTGCGCTAGTAGACGAAAGGTACTTACGTACTTAATTACTGTATTTTCACGTTTCACATCTGAAGCGGAATACATAAACTTATACCTACTGATTTAGATCTGATCAAGTGCGTCCAAGCACACTTATGTAATTACTCGTTGATTATTGATCTTTGGGAAATATAATTTATTTTCTTGCCCTAAAACCTATTGTTTGATTTTATCTTCTGTTATCTATAAGCCTCGATCCCAGATAGGTAGGCTATGTACTAGGGATGTGATTATATCACTCATTCCACCTTTTAACAGAACTATTTCTGATAATTCAATTCATTCGAATTTGAGCTATATATTTACATAGTAAATATGTATACATATATGTACAAACATGAGTGTGTACATATATATGTAAATGTGTATTGTAAATTAGACAGGCTAATGAAGACGTAGCTTAGATGCTGTGTCAGGCTATTGAGCGTATTATTTGTTGAAGTAGTGTATTGACGTGGATTCGATTGTGGTGATCAACTGGAATATACACTATATTCCAAGAACACATCAAGTTATTTTATGTCTCTAGTTAGTACACCTTTAGGTTGGGAATACCGACTCGCCAGTATAAATCACCCGAGCCTGACACTCTGCTGTGGCTCTGGTTGCATACACATGCCCTCCCCTTTGATGTAATGCACAGCAATACATCGCGGACTGTCACTGCCACTGTCAGCGGCCGCTGACCTCTGTTAAATCCATGGTTCGTATTCATACGAAAAGCCCGCACCCTAAGGTGCGCTGCTGTTTTAATGCGTTCTCACGCAGGCTCGCTGTCCGCCAAAGCAGTACTAGGTACTCTCCTTTTTAAAGGATCTTAGGTCTCGCAACAGAGTGAGTCAAGTGAATGTCAGTTGCCGATTGTGTAAGTTACCACAAATCAGTCACTTGTACCAAACCTTAAAATCTCCTCATTGCTCATCTCAACGAGCTCCCTGCACTGACCATTACTCTATTCTTTAATATTGTTCTATGGTCTACAAGCCTGAATGTATAACTTCACAATTGAGCATAAGCCGCGGTGTTCTATCACTATAGGTGTACTATTAATTATCAATGTCAGTAGACATGCAGATCCTTACGAAGGAACCACCATCTTAACCGCATCCGTGTCAATACAATACAATAAGCCTACTCTGAGAGCAGACGATCACTTTAAATGAATTTACTAGACCATACTTTCACATATAAACTAGACGATCACTTTATAAGAAATAGATTCTGGCTAAGATTTGCTAACTCCCCGTAACTCGGTGGAAATTGGAAAATCACTAGAATCGGTATAGACGAATAACGTTTACCACTACAAGCGTCCTCTCGGTGGTTAGTATTCTGCGGTCCCCAAGTCGCCTGCCAAGCGTGAAGATTGTGGCAACCCCTCCCTATTAACGAGAAGGCCTTCGTCCAGCGGTCATCTTCTGACTAATGATGTATTCCTGTTCAGTTTAGTTAGAGAGAGGCGCATACCCATTAGGATGGATGATGATAATGAAAGCTTTTAGTTTCCTCTGTCATAGACATACATAAAAAAATACACATTCATAAATTCACGCTCAGTAGGGAATGTTGTATTCTCAATCATAGAACTAGGTTAGTAATGTGAGATACATGCCAGACAGACTATAATAATAATATATTTTAGATGCGACAAAGAGCCTTGACGCATCTGCGATTCCTTAAAGTAAATAAGTCCAGCCCCAGTGTGCCACTCGAAGGCTTCGGACATGACACAACCGTTGCTGTTAGGTATGTTGTTATATACAAATAATAATTTGTATTTTTTTAATAATGATTAGCCGCTCAAGCGCCATCCCGCGGTATCAAATTTCGAATAAATGTCTCGTCCCGCGCCGCCGGCGCCAGGTATTTCCCACGTATTCTAAGTGACCGTCTCGAAAGCGGCTCTTACGACGCTGAGTGACAAAATTTATGACAGGACTCATTGAAGAACTAAGGAATACGTTACGTAAATAATTTTGGTTAGTGTAGTAATAAAATATAATGCTACGTGCTACTATATAAACTTGTCCTAACAAAAAACGTATGTTGTTTTTTAAAACATTATTAATTTGAAAATGAAAGCGATAGCATATTGTTTTTTATTTTTATTTCAATCGTACATGAACATAACATTACAATAAGGTAAAAATATCGATATAATTCGATTAAGAAAAAAAAAGAAAAAAAAAGATCAATAACTTACAGAAAAAATGTACGACTAGCACTTTTTTTTTACTTCGTGCATAGATTAAAATACCCACAGAGAGTGGCAATGACTTGTAACTTCAAGCAAATATATCAAAGATCTGTATTAGACTCACTATCGCCATCTGTTGAGCGCCCCATTCAAATTATGAGGTAAATCATATGGCGCGAATTTCGTGCAACTGGAGTTGCAGGAAGTATAATTGCTTCGGGGAACGTGCAACCACAGTTGCACAGGCGCTCTAGCGGTTAGTGCATAGATTAGACAGATATACAGATACCCTTACATAATCACGGTAAATATCCGGTAAATAATAATAGTACTGTGGCTATACAGAGATTTGTACTATTCAAATGCCATAATCATATTGTTTAATTCATTAACCAACCAAATAATATAATTATATACCTACCCACACACATATCACATCGTCGCTCACAAGCATTCGCATATTTGTAATAACACAATGTGCGTGAAATTTTATAATTTGTTACCAACGTGACAATTATGATTACGACTTAGACAATATTTTCACTTCCAAACATTTTCCCCATAAATTCCCACCACGCGCGTCCTTGAGATAGCCTGACGACACCAAGAAAGATTAATCGTCGTTAATAAAAAAAGACGTTAACTCTGACGGGAAAAACTTCTCCAATATAGAGACCTTGAAAATGTACGTGTTTTTTGTCCATGTTACAAAGCTGTCCAACGTTACCTTAGAACAAAAGCTAACATCATCAACGTTTTATGTGGTAAGCCGTAGTAGCATAGTTGGGAGGTCTCTCGACTTGAAAGTGTGAGGTCACGGATTCAAATCTCAGGCCCGTATCAGTTACCTCTTCAGAATTTATGTATGGATGTATATAAATCCATACACTGGCTTTTCAGTGAAGGCAAACATCGTGAGGAAACTTCCTTAAGTCCGGACAAGAAATTCAAAAAAGTAATGTTTTGATTGTAGCAATTTGTTATTAGTTAATAAACTTTCAGGTAAAGTGTCAAAAAAAAGAACCTCTATACATTATTAATATTTCATAAAATACTTATTACTTTTTGTTTCATCTTATACTGATTTAAAATATTGTGAACGTGACCAAACCATCAAAGACTAAATTTTAGTAGGTTATTTTAGCTATTGTAACGTCCACTGTTGCACGAAGGCAACTTCCCTTTAATAGTCGCCGTAGTTGTTTGGGGTTGCCATAATCTCAACCATTGGAATGCAGCTTGGGAAAATTGTCACCACCGTTAACCGAGAGGTCGCTTCTGCCCGTCCTCTGGTGATTCTGGATGCAATTTTAGGACATACCCACCCCGTTATAACGCTCAATATATAGAATTTTCTAGAAGAATTACTAACACACTACGATTGAAGAAAGTCCAGCACAAACGTATCACACTAATGCTGATTTATTCTCCACTCTAATATATAACGCTCCAGAAATCCAAGTAGGTATAGCAACGAAACAAGAAAACAAGCTACAAAATTATGCAGTAATATTCGTCAGAGGGGATCGTTCCAAACATGCCCGGAAGCAAATGAAATGCCCCTAATAAGACAGGAAAACCTTGTCACGACAGTAAAGTTGCTATGTTAGGAAGTATACTGGGTTACATCCACTGAAGAGAGAAGTGAATAGAACGGAAATGTGACGGCCGCGCTAGCAGCCATTATGTGCAAATGACAATTCTATCAATAAACTGAGAATACTCAAAAAGACAATTTAATTAGACGCGTAAGAAGCCAAACCACATTGCATCGTAATTAGATCATTTTAAAATGGCATTTCGAGCGTTTTACTTCAAATCCGCAACCATTGATTGGCATTTTTCTGTCGTAGTTTCTATACAAATAAGTGTGAAACTGGAGACAGCGGTTTCATACAATTGCTTTACAACATTGATTTGACAGCCGTTCTACCTAAGATTATTATGTCGGCGTCTGAAGTTAAACAGCGCACGTCACTGAAAGAAAAAGTCTCAAAGATTATAATTACTATGCGATTGGTGTAGCTATGTCTTTTGTAAATTCGTGCTTCTAAAGGTGCTACTATTTCTACAAACTATTTTTTGTTCCGTGACAACAATTATTATTTGATTTGATTATTTTGTTCTGTGTACATAATAATGTACTTAAAGCAAATATATCAAAAACCAAAAACTTTTCAGCTGACTTCAATAAAGGAGGTTCTCAATTCGACTGCATGTATGTTACGTGATTACCCCGCCAATTATAAACTGATTTTGATGATTCTTATTTTTTTGTTTTTGGTTTTAAATCATAATTACTATTTATTTATTTATTTATTTATTTATTGTTCTCAACTAAAACGGCTACAAAAAGCCAATTACATTAGTTAATTAGATAAAATTAATATAACAATCAGGTACAAACAATGTCAAATAAGTTAATAAAAATTAGTCAATATAAAAATGAAATAATCAAAAAATATTAATAATAATTAATTATACAACAATTGTAAAATTATGTCTATAAGCTAAATTCATCATCATACACCTTGCACACCTTCCTCTCACAGAACCTCAAACATTCAGACCAGACATCCTTCCATTCATCCGCAAACAGATCACAATCAGGTGTCATGGACAGGAGACGATTAAGAGCAAGGAGAACGTGCGGGATTGGAGAAGCACCACGTGCGATGGTACGACAGGGAGGAACAGCGAACAGACGATGGTTCTTACGACGGGGACAGTTACTAGGGTCCGGTACTACCAGCCGCGCCAACTCATTGAAGAGGTTTGGTGCGTCAATGTTGCCACGGAGTATCTTGCACATTACCAACATTTGGTTTTTATCACGCCGGACCTCCAGAGAGTTGTAACCCAGGCAACCTAGAAGAAAACTGGTTGGGTACAAGTAGGGATAGTAACCAAACAAACGTTTATACAGGAAGCGAAGGAAAGCTTTCTGGACCTTTTCAAGGAGGAGTACGTAGGCACCCTCATGTGGATTCCAGACACAGGCGCTGGCTTCGAGTTTGCTGCGCACAAGGGTTTCAAAGATTAACCTAATAACACGGGTCTCTTTAAAATCTCTGGAATTCCTGATAACAAATCCCAACCTTCTGTATGATTCCCTGGCCACGTTTGCAATGTGGTCATTAAATGTCAATTTTGAATCGAAGGTAACACCCAAGTCCTTCACAGAAGTGGATCTGGCAATTTCATGATCGTCCAACTTGTACGAAAACTGAACTGGTTGCCTCCTTCGAGTGAAAGTCATAACTTGACATTTGGATGGGTTGAACTCCATTCCGTTTGCTACACTCCATTCGCAGATGGCGTCAATATCTCGCTGGAGGCTCAAGCAATCCTCTACAGAGTTGATCTCCATAATTAACTTTAGGTCATCTGCATACTAGAAAATATGAAGATGTCATCCAGGTATTCGAAGTTGAAGCGGTTGTTTTTTTTAAAGCGTGTTATTCATTACATCATATGAAATGAGAAGAAGGACGATACTCCACTACGCTGGTCCATTGTGGGTTAGCCTATTGACATACTATGCCAGTTATTCAACCGCCAAGTAGTAGTGTGAGAGCATTACTGTGTTCCGGTTTGAATTACAATGTTACCAGATAAATTACTGGGTATGAAGAGATTTAACATCTAATTTCTCAGGGTGACGTGCGCAGTGGATAACGGCGCATGATTATGTTCGCAAGTTCACAATTCTAGCACTGCTACTGTTAGTGGCAGGCGTAAAGCGCGAACGTCATGCTCGTCTCGTCACTAGATAATATAATATAAAATAAAAAATATTCTTTGACTCCTGCGGATTATGCAAATTTCCTTTATGTAAAAGCCAGTGGTATGAATTTTGAAATCCGTACCAAAGTTCCAAAGAATTCATTGGTTCGGGCCCAATATTGAAACCAGGGGCGGAATTCGGGCACCAAGAGCAGCTTATTTAGGAAAACATCATTTTGGTCAATTCGAATCTCACCACCAATCTTGGATCTCGGAACGCAACTTGACATAAACCGATTAAGTTAAAAGAAACTCCCAAATATTTAATAACTCAGAAATAGTACATATACAAAAAGAACACAGACAAAAAGTGTAAACACCGACGTAAAAGACCCTACTTTACTCGGTGAAGATCTGACCTTGGGGATTTAAGAGGCTGACGTTGTGGTCCTAATGTACACAGTAACTGTCATCTGACTGGCTCGGGTCTTGCTTCGGTTGTGTTATTAGATTGTTATTACTGCCCGCTCGCTTCAGCGATATATATGCCAGTTTGCGAAAAGAATTTGAATTGGAATGGAAGTCTATTGGGTAGCGGCAAGGTTTGGAATTTAGGTTATTTTTTGGGTTGATTCTAGCGTGGAAAGATAGAGCGCGTATTTTACATATTTTTTTACATGCAGAAGATAAATGTGAATTGAACGCCTGCCGGTAGATAAAAAAATATAGCTGGTTCTCTTGAAACAACCTACAATAAATTCCAACCTGATCGAGTTTCTACCTTTTTTGCAAGTAAATAAAAAAATCTATGAAAAATAAGATCCTTGGTGCCTTTTTCCACGAGACGACACACGATGATTCAGAGTGCAATACAAGCCTATACCGTTTTCTCACATAACGACACGACACTGCACGACACACGTTTTTTTGTACGATTTTCGGCTATATCGTCGGTGTCGTTGAATATGACGTTATTTTACTGTCGCGATATAGAGTCGAGCATCTATAGCTCAGACGACGGTCTCGACACTTCATTCGGCACTCGTTTTATTACCACGCCGCGACTGCCGTGCAGTGCCGTCGTGTCGTCTCGTGAGCTACGTTTGCTCACGAAACGACGTTTTTACCGCATCGTCTGTCGTGTGTCGTGACCTTAAGCCTGTTTGCACACGCTACCGAATGCGTGCTTCCGTCAGGCACCGGTCCGGCACCGTACGACAGTAACACACTGCGCACAATTAACTGGTGCGAGCGAGACAGGTGTCTCGAGAAATTTCTTACGGTGTAAGCGGGACCTAGAACAAAATGTATGCACGGAGCGCCTTCGGGCAAAACCGGACGGTTGTTCTTACGGTTTTTCTCGTCGTATGCGCCCGGCCTAAAACGTTTTGTGCAGTGCTCGAATCAAGGAAATTAAGACATATCATTTACGACGTAGACAGGCGTAAATCAGCTTTCCACTGCTGGATCTTGGTTCCCTGGAGAAACATCTCACGGTCAATCATGACAGATGACTTGAAAGTCATCTGGATGTCAATGCCTGACGCTTACAACCAGGTGTAGTAGATAAATTACAGGAAAGGGAAAAAAACTGTTTAAATATTCTTTGATATAATCAAAAATATTTTTATCAATATTAATATTTCATTTATTTAGTTTAATTATAATTTTGCAGGTTGGCGTACAGTGTGGTGGTCTGAGGGCGAGGCCTTCGTTCAGTAGTGGACGTCTCCGGCTGATGATAAATAATAATTTTGAGCGGGGATAATATATTAAACTAGGCAAAAGAAGTTTTTTTTTTGTAACTTGAGTAAGAACCGTAAGAAATTGTAACTTATAACCCTCTTACTGTATGCACGTAAGGTCTTTTGGGTGAAACTACATTGTAAAGATTCAATCTTTTCTAATAATTTTTTTCATGAAAAACAAACCGTCATAGATCAACAAATAAATTATAAAAGAAAAGATCAACAGAGTTACTATGAAAACTCACCGTACTCGTGATGATCTCACTGGTCATGCCAAATCTTTTACTATCGAGATGTGGGAACATAAAAAACATGTTATATAATAGGTCTTTACCTATGAAATTGCCGTTCTTCAGTACTGGTCATTTCAAATAGAAAAAAAGTTTGGAATGGCTTTGTATTAAGAATTCAAATTAATTTTGTCTTAAAAACATGACATTCTTTTTACAAACTCAGTCTTTTGTTTATTGATTAGCGTTGTATTTTCATTACATTTGAAAATTTTTCGTCATAATGGATACTTTAAAAATTCGTGTAATTATGGAATATGAGTTCCGTCGTGGCACCAACGCGACACAAAAGGCACGTTATATCCAAAATGTTTACGGAGTGAATTGTTCAAACGAACGCACAACCCGTTATTGGTTTTCCCGGTTCCGTTCTGGAAATTTTTACTAGAAAAATGAAGCTAGTGGTCGTCCGGAGACTTTGGTCAACAATAATGAATTAAAGGCGATTGTGGAAGCTGACGAAACTCAATCTACAGCTGAGCTAGCAGCAGCTTTTGATGTTAGCATCAAAATAATTTTGATCCATTTGCGAAAAATAGGCAAGGTGAAAAAACTTGATAGATGAGAGGTGCCCCACGAACTTAACGATCGCCAGCGCAACGTACGCGTCGAGACCTGCCTCGCGCTGCTGCTACAGACAGTCTCCAAGCTGCAAGAGCTGGGGTTGGAAGCTCTCCCTCATCCGCCATACTCACCAGACCTTGCACTTACCGACTATTACATTTTTCCAAAATGTAGACAGCTTTTTAGTGGGTAAAAAATTCAATTACCGAGAGGCAGTACAAAATGCCTTTGAAGAGTTTGTTGTCTCCCGTCCAGCTGATTTTAACAAGAAGGGCATATATAAACTGCCAATTCGAAGGCAAAGATACGTCGATTGCATGGGTGATTACTTTGAATAACAGAAATAAAAAAAGTTAAAAAAAAATTGTACTTTCACTTATTCCATACAAAACGGCAATTTCATAGGTAAAGACCTAATATAAACGAAAGTTGTTTCAAGCTTGCAAAGATCTATTGCGAAATTCTTCCAAAAATTATGTAGATAAGGCCTAAGAGTAACTGTAGGATATACGATCCATAACATATGGAACTACTATACCACGTTAATATTGTGTTTAAATAATGTTTATAATATAAAACTCATATTATGTGCACATGGCTGTGAAAGGGTCTGGCTGACCCAAATTAGGGTCTATAATATTACGTTTAACAAGAAAGCGTAGTACGGAGTCAAGATTATGATGTTGAAGACAGTAAGCAGATGGAAGTATTTTGAACCTTATAGTTTACAATGTAAGGGTGATGTTAGATTGTGCTTGCAGCGTATGCTATATCTTTATTTCGATATAAAGCGTAGTGCCAAGTAACTTACATTGATTGTCTGTGGGACAAAGATAATGTGCTGTTAGGTGGAGATAACAGAGTGAGAAGATTCTTGAGGGGTAACAGTATGAGGATATGTTTAACATGATCCAAAAAATATATGTAAATAAAAAATGGTAAATCTTAAGTAGGTACAATAAATAGTATGACAATATAGGTTTTCTCTAAAAGTAGTCAATAGAACAAAGGTTCTACAAAAATCATTGTTTTTTTTCGCCAGTGAATAGATTAGATATTTTCCCCAAATATAGGGGAAAGTTTTCTGTAGCGCCATCTACCGGCTGATTTTGATAATATTTTACAGAAACATATATTTGTACTCAATGGGGTGGCACAGGCAAAGTTAATCTCAGATAGCGCCACCATCGGTGGTGCTTTATAATGTGGTGACTTGGCAACTCTGCAAAATATGTAGCTACAAAGGAGAGTTTTGGCGGGAACGCGAGAAAATCATGTCGCTGCATTGTATTATTTTACAAAACTTGTGTTTTTTTGAGTGTTAATGCATAAAAATGGTGGCGTTTTATTCATTAAGTGCTGATTTACGAGCAAGAGTGTGGGCAAGTGATATAATATAGTGAAACGTGTCTTTTCGTGTTGTTTCCAAAACTGCGAAGATGCTTGTAGTAAAGTTGCCACGACTTTACCAGGGCATGATTGGACTTGACTGTGACTTACTGTGTGTGACTTGAACTGTGAGTACGACTCATTTAACTGCAGAAAGAAGGATTTATGAATAAATATGTATTCGGCTGAAGGACTAGTATCCATGGCCAGGAACTATTAAAAACTAACTGTAGATACAAAGATGATGGTACGGTTGGCAACACTGTGTGGTGGGGTAACGGGGAAGCCTTTGTTCAACAGTGGACGAGTCCGGGCTGATGATGATGATGATGATAATAATAATGGTGATCGCCGAACCATTCTAGTTTAATACTATTTATAAAGCTGGGAAACGTGTTAGATGACTCACTTGCCAAGTATAATTATGGTTAAATACCCATACAAAAAGTAGCCATAATAAGCCTTAGTACGAGGTATAACGTTTACCTAACTTGTTTCAATTATGAAAACATACGGTAAGTACTGATTTACTTTATGCCTCCCGCTAAGTCACCCGCTGGGTTATTTATTCTGCGTACGAGAATAAATTATTTATAGCCTATACCTATCTGGGTCTTTTGTTAAAGAAGCTTAGTGAAGTTTTTATTTTATCCGTAGAGATTATGTTTGTGGGCGTAAATCAAGGTACAAAAGAAAGAAAGGATATAGGAAAAGGAGAAAAGAAGAAGAATAATATACGCTTTAAAAAAAATACAACTGACTTCAACTTCGAATACCTGGATGACATCTTCATAGTTTCTACTATGTTTGATTTAAAAACCAAACTACCCGCAGAAAAGTGCCCTATTTACTTCTCTCTTCAGTGAAACTACTGAACCGATTTCGATCAAATTTATATAGAATGAAATATTACCTGCCAAACAAAGAAAGAATCATTATATAATAACAATATAAGGAGGTTTGCTCGAGATGATTTAAAGTGGTGAATTTTGGGAGCGTGCCGAATTTCTTCCGTACGCGGACGAAGTCACGGGCACCCTCTAGTTATATATACCCGAGAGCTAGATCTTCCAAGCGAAAACGGATGCATTACGCACGATGGTGGTCAAACGCAAGCCCATTTCACCATTAAAAAAAATCGACAGAACCTAGAAGACCCGGTCAACAAATTAATTTATTGTATCCCAGAAACTAAGGAACACATTTCCTGTTTGTATTTTTACGTGCTTGTTTTCCTGTTTTAAAAAGCATGTTTCCTGTTTAAATTGTTTTTTTGAATTCGTGATAATAATTCGCGTTCCGTGAAAATAATGTCATGAATCAAACATAATTTGATTGATCAGGCGTTACTTTTCAACACGTCAACAGTAGATGTGTAACACGTGTCGGCAAGCGAGTACGTACTACCAGGCATGGCGTACTCCGCACTTTTTAAGTATGAAGCTACAAGTACGTGGCGGGCCCGTCTAGACGGGCCAATTCAGAGAGAAGAATTCAGTTATGCTAGGGCTTCACCTGCGTTTAATGATATTATTTAGCGCGGTATTTGATGCAATACGCAGATATGGCCGGGTGTTAGCACGCTAATAGGATAGTGGCATGATTAACGTCGTTAGACGTTAGCCGATATTCAAAGTCAAATGATAGTGTGGCCACACATGTAGCGCATTGTTTAATGCATCATTTATTGCACGTTTTTTTTATTTGGATAACTGGCCGTAAAGCGTCACGCAAGTGAAGCCCTGGCATAAGAAGAAATAAGAATTAAGCGCTAGACAGACAGGCTACATCTAGGTTATTATAACAGTAGGTAGTTAGCGTTCGCACGTCCTGAATTGCACTTTATTGTGTCCTATCAAGAGTCACTACTTATTTAAATATTTTTTCGAAGTGATTCTTCTATATTTGTACTGTTATGTATTCTGTGGTATCACTAAGAATTAAGGGTGATATATAACTTTTTCCCTTATATGATTTTGCTTTGTAATCGTTTATGTATTTTCATAGTTTCCTGTTTCAGGTTTAATCATAATTATTCGTGTTGGTTCAACAATAATTTTGTTACAGCCTAATTTATTATAATTATTTGTTTCAATTTAAATTGATTGTTTGTTTCAGGTTTAATAACTTTTTATTATCCTAGGGCGTCACCTGCGTGTAACGCCATTATTTAGCGCGGTAATTGATACAGTACGCAGATAATGGCCGGGTGTTAGTGCGCTAATAGACATGTGGCACCACAGAAAAGCGAAATCCTTACTTTTTAGATAGAACGGCTGTCAAAAAAATGTTGTAAAGCAATTGTATGGAAAACCGCTGTCACCAGTTTCACAGTTTCTATAAACTACGATGAAAAAATGCCAATCATTGGTCGTGAATTTGAAGTAAACGCTCGAAATGCCATTTTGCAACAGATTAAAATCGATCTAATTACGATCACATACAATGTGGTTTGGTTTCCTACGCGCTTATTTAAATTGTCTTTTTGAGCATTCTAAGTTTAAAAACATGTAGAGCGCATTTGCACTTAATGCCGGCTAGCGCGGCCCGTCACATTACCATTCTATTCACTTCTCTCTTCAGTGAGTGGCACTATTAACGTCATTCAAATTATTATTCATTTTCGTTTTTTAAATTATGGTGTGGCCACTCTTGTAGCGCATTGTTTAATGCTTCATTTATTGCACGTTAATTATTCCCATAATTAGACATAAAACGTCACGCAGGTGAAGCCCCAACATTACAGATAAGGATATCACGTTAATAATGGCAGAAATAACGCGAACCGGAAGACGCAGCGAATAAGCGCGGCCTCCCATTAGGTGGACCGACGACATTGTAAAAGTCGCGGGCAACAGGTTGTCGTACAGTGTGGCGGTCTAAGAGGGAGGCCTTCGTTCAGCAGTGGACGTCTCCGGGCTGATGATGATGAATGGCAGAATTCTGATAATTTAGAGCTCCTCTTTCTATAAGTACTCGATACGATACTAAGTACAGCGCAAATACACTAGATATACACAGTATAAATATAACAGTTAAGATTACCTATACTTAACAGATAAAAATAAATTAAAACCGTATCGAGGTATATCGTCAAAGATAAGAAAGACAAGCAGTAAATGTGATTAGTGATGTCCTTTACATCACTCTTTCGGTAGTAAACCTTAAATGTTATCGCATTTTAATGTCTGCCGACTAATAATAATAACATGTCTGCTCATCCCAGCAATATATAAATATTTATCGTTTAGAATTCCAAGCTCGTTAAAGCAACACCATTACCACCATTTCGCGTCAGTATCCAACCGTTAAAGATCATTGTTTTGTCGCAAAATAACGAAGAACCCGAAATAATATCTACGAGATACCAGCCATTGTTTATGCACAATGACTGGTCGTTCGAGAGTTTCCTTCGAAAATTTTAAGTCATTCCGGGTACTTTGTTTTAAGTTTGTTATGGTCCGTAGGTTGATTTTAACGTTGGGTTATGATACAACAAGGCTTAAGTTTTAAGTTTAATAAATCTTGATGAAAATACCGATGATATTGGATTTACTTAATATTAATTTGTTTGTCCAATTAATAACAGAAGTTCACGTGGTGTAAAAATCAAATGTGTGTCAATAAAAAAGTTAAAAATCTTAATTCAATATTGTAAAGACTTCCTACATGTCCTTACGTATGTAAAAAAAAAAAACTCGCAACAACGCTTTCCCGCAAGGCCTAGTACAAAGTAGCCCAAAAAGTCCTTTGCCATTACTATGTAATCAAAGCTGAAAAGAAATTACAATCAACATCGAATGTCATATGCAACGTATAATGTAGCTGTTGTGTCGCTACGTCATTCGTAGCGGTGCTACGAAGCTACGAATGTGGTGCTACGAAACTAGAACCAGAGGAATTACTGGGTATGAAGAGATTTAACTAATATCTCAGGGTGAAGAGCGCAGTGCGGTGCGGCGCAGAATTGTGTTCGCAAGTTCACAATTCTAGCACTGCTACTATTAGTGGCACGCGTGACGCTTACCACCAGGCGAACGTCTTGCTCTTCTCGTCACCTGAATGTATAAAAAAATATAATATATATATATGAATTGAAAATGGAGTAGGTACCTCTAGTTTACAAAATTCGCTTTCCGAGTGAGTGTTTACCGACAGATATATTCTTAGTTGGTATACAACTCCCGGACTAATCAGATTACATTCAAACCGCTCACAATTTTTATGTGAAAAACAGGCAGTGTAAGTGAGTATGTGAAAAACCTTTGTCATAAATAACACTTTATCCCATGTTTTGCTAAGTTACCCTCACAGAATTACCTAGTTTATCAAATCAGCTGACGCGAGAAACTATTTCGGTGAACTCAGTGATTTACTATTACACCACACACATAATGCTTTGGTGTAGGGATGTACTTGGTTATCATGTTTTCTTTGTATTATTTCATCGACAGTAATTATTATTCGATAATATTTCTTATTTTAAAAGTTTTTAAATACAAACATCGAAAATACGTGAAATTTATATTCACATTAAAATATTTTGTATGCATACAAAAACGACATTGATCGAATATTATCATAACTAAACTGAAGATTATCGTGAATATTGTGTACAATGATTATTAGCTTTTAATATCAGAAGATATCAAAATTCGATGATCTGAAAGTAACTCACTGAACCTGTTCAACAAAATAATCTAATTATTTCCAATTCGTTATCGTAAATAAAAAGTTATCGAAGTAAAGAAACTTATCTAAGACAATTATTCGCCTCAACCTATAATCTTTGTACATTAAAAAGCTTTTTTTATATAAAGACGAACTAAGTGTCGTTGAAAAAGAAATACAAACAGTTAAAAATTTTGATTAAGTGCTTCTACTGAAATAGTTGATCAAAACGTTATAAACTAAACTCAACATAACTGTTATTGTTATTACAAATACCACTACAGTATTTTATGTCTGGGTTAATAAACATTTTAACTGTTAAATTGTCGTGTGGTATTATTATATTGCCAAGGTGGGACTTACTTAGCTCGTATCCTATTTTATTATGTTCTATATCATCTCAAATGATTGAAGTACGTATACTCCACTGAATACTAATAGAGTTAAAAACCTGTTTAAAATTGACTGAACATTCAGAACTCATAAATTAATTACATCCCTCACAAAGGAGAAGTCATTTGAAAATTCGGTTGAAGAATTTCAAACATAGATCACGGAAGTATATTATTCCAAATCGATACAGTGGTTATCGACTCGCGCATCCCTACTTAGAATACGGGAAGCGGTGATGGAGGATTGCCAATATCAATAAATTATATTCGCGCTGCCTTTGTCTTATGAGAATAACAACCTCTGGTGCTAACATGTTTTTACCTATTCAGTAGATTTATGCATGTTTAAGCACATAAATGTGATAGTTATCAACCATTCGCTTTATCAGCAATATGGTTTGTCCTGTAGAAGATTTGTAAGGGAAATTTTGAAAAACAGAAGGAAAGAAAGAGGAAAATTGTACACGAAATCTGCAATGTCTACTAAGCTTAATGTTAATGTATGCTAAGCATATTGATTTGAAAAGCTGCAAGGCGCGAAATATACCACTCACACAAAATAAGTTAAGTATCACACACAAACACAACACACAACAACAACACACACAACACACACACACACAACACAACACACAACACAACAACACACAACAACGACAACACACACACAACACAACAACATAACAACAACACACACAACACAACAACAACACATAATTGATATGTGTAACATTACACATATCAACGATGATGTACTGCGTCAGCGCTTAACTTTCTACTGTTAGGCATAAGCTTATTTTCGAAAGGCAATCGGGTGATATTCCATCAAGCCGGTCAGGTGCGGCTTGGCGAATTTACACAGCCCATTGAATTTCTTCTCTGGATATACGTAGATTTCCCCAAAATGTTTCCTTCACCAAAAAAACTTGTGGTATAAATTTTAAAAATCCGTACGAAAATTCCAAAGATATTAAATGAGTTTTTAAATGATTTACCTATTTCTGTAAAAACGTAGAAAGAGTGAGTGAGAGAGAAAAGTAAGACACGGCGAAAAAATAAGGACAGAAAATAGTTGAAACTTTCGGAATCCCACGCATGTTGCTATTTATCATTATAACATACAATAAATTCAACGTACTCGTACAAAAACTAAGTCCTAACTTAGTACGTTTGCATTACGAAGTTTCACGTAGTTTCTGTTGAATAACTGGGCCCAACCAATTAGCTACAAGTTGAATGAGTGAACTTTATGTGGAGAACTGTACGCTGAATTAAGCATTTAGCGTTTAACTTTATTTTGAAAAAAAGATTAAAAGGTTTCTAAGGTTTACATTTTAATTATACTGTTCTTATTTAGGATTCACTGAAATCATACCATTAAATGTAAATATATCGTACTCGTAATTGCAATTAATCTCATTTTCATCCCGAGAACATTTTGCATGCAACTGCGTCGAAATAAATGAAATCCTCCTCACCCAGCGTAAATTTGTGATAAAGCTTTGCTGCCTTGAATATCATACCAAAAGTAACAATCTGCTTGTTACATTACAATCTGCTTGCTACTTGCTACTTTGGTTTTGACATATCACAGGTTTTACGGACGGTCTTTAGTAAGTACTCGATTAAACTTTAATTTACCAAATTACAAAACACGTAGCCATATTATTTTTTCTGGAATTTTTCATCTTAAATTTGTACTGGCTACAAATTTGCTTGATTACAGCCTTCTTGCTTAATATATGCTACACAGTACGCGTTATATTAAATCGTATTCAGTACTCGGCAAGTTAACAAAGCTACTGAATTTATGTTAATTCGCCAGCTGCTGTTATTTGTATTATTAAATGTTTCTTGGTTCTCTCTCTATATGATTGTATGTAATTAAAGAGCAAAATTTGTATTGGCGGTTCCATTGTTTTAGTTGACTCATTATGAGTTATTAATAAAGTAATTTAAAATGTATTTGAGTTTCTCGTTACGTGCCCTGCGCTACAGGTCTCTTCTAGTGCAGGAGCCATTTACAGCCTTACCTAAAATAATCTCGATTCTCTTAGTCACTGCTTAAACTTCTCTATCCTTTTCTAGCACGTGCAACTTCACGTCAGAGAGAAGATGGCAGAGCATCTTAAGCAGTGACTAACGGTTGAGAGGTTTTTTTAAGTAAGGCTGTTAGTGTTTAGTTTTTGTTTCGTCGTCAGCCATAAAACGTCCACTGCTGGACGAAGGCCTCCCCCTTAATAGAGGGGTGTTGCCATAATCCCCACGCTTGGCAGGCGGTTTGGGGATCGCAAAATAGTCACCACCATTATCCAGTTTTTGCTTATTTTAGTATTAATATCAGTTTTCTTCTATGTGTTTAGGCAAAAACAATTTTTAATAATTTTGACATGTAAAATAGGTAGGTTATGTACGTTATAAAACATAGCGTATATCTAAATTATGAAGTTAGTAACAAAAAACTACACAAATACTACTTAGCCTACTACACAAAAAACAATCTGTGTTTTAAAATATAATATTATCAAAAAATAAAAATTGTGGGCAACCTACTAATTTTAGCACACTTAGTGAAATGTTTATTGTAACACAGAAGTCAGATTAGAAATTCAATCAATGTTGTTAACTTAACAACATTGGTTGAATTTCAAATGTATTTTAAACATTAAAAAATAATACCTATCTGCTAAAGGTTTAGTAAAAAAAATGTCATCTTCATCATCCCGGAGACGTCCACTACTAAACAGAGGCCTCCCACTGCACGAAAAAAAAAAATTCTAAGTAGTCCTAATTCAAAATTGACTTTGACTTTCAGAAGAAGAAACTAAGGCACTTCTAAGCGTTGTAGGTCTGCGGCAGCAGTGAGTAGTCATCAGGCAAAAAAGACGTCCACTGCTGGACGAAGGCCTCACCCTTAGGAATTCCTTGCATACGAGTGAACGTAAGATTGTACAGTTGTATTTTAAGTAAATTAATTGACATTATATACCTAAATGTGTAATTTTTTAATATTTATAATTATTTTAATTTAATTTGACATGTAAATAATAATTACGCAATAAATGAATATGAATATGAATAATAGGGAGAGGTTGCCATAATTGACAGGCGGCTTGGGGAACACAGAATGCTCACCACTGTTAACCGAGAGGACGCTGCTGCCCGCCTCCGGTAAATCTGGATGCAGTTTTACATACACAGGACATTGCTAATGCAGAGTAAGTTTAAATGCTAATGCAGAGTAAGCCTTTTTATGCCTATATTATGCGGAAATCTAAATTCGTTTAGCCTAGCCCCTAACGTACCTACTTGCCTAACTTGAATTGAACTCATCAAGTAACCAAAGGTATTTAACTAGAGAAGTAAGCACTGAAAACCTGGTTAGCAAGAATTTCGTGTAATTTCCCAGACTACAGAAATTATTCAGCAAAATAATGTTCTGAGAACAAGAGTTGGAAAAGTTTTCCCATCGTCTTATCTTTGCTAATACTTTGATGTTCGTAGAACTGTTCCTGCTCAAGAAGACAGACAGCATCGGTTCTTGTCGTTGCATTATGATTTTTGATGATTCACCCAATATTTATGACATCGTTTTTTAGATAAAAGGTAAACTTATAAGGAAAAAGAAGAAATATTTGAATTTATTTTTTATTAACAAATATATAGCTGCAAAAGTAAACCTTACTAAAGTAAGTGGCACGGTTTGGTTTTCCAAACATTATAAATATCGTAATTCTAAATAAAACATATCCGATTTGGACCTACTTATCTTATTTTTATTTTTTTTGTTAAATTTTGTATCACATATAATTTATTTTTCACACCACCTGCTCGACAATGTCCAATTACATATCATGCAACCTCGACGTTAAGTAAAGCATTATCTCATAACTTATGGGATATAAAGTTGTATGAAACTCCCTAAGGAATAAAGTGATTTGAATTTGGAACGTCAAATTCGTGTGGAAACTCGTGGACAACTATAAGTAAAAAGATGCCCATATGGCATTGTAAAGAGATTTGTTCGAAAATCGAACAAACCACCATAAGCAGAACTCAAAAAAAAAGGTGCGTTTACAAAGAATGTGAAACAAAAGACAGTGTTTAGTCCTGTGATTGTCAGTGAATTTTAATTAATGGTGCCCTGGCTTTTTATGTGAGTATGCTCCTCTAGAATAAAGCCTGCCTTCTTCTTGGGCAGCTTGAACCCCTCGCTTCACTCTATATAACTCCCTCACTACGTTTGGGATTTAACTCTAGACCCTCCCTCGTTACGCTCAGGGTTCAATATGCCGCCCGCGTCGTAAGACACTGCTTTATTACCTTAGTGCATAATCTACTATTGTGAAGGGAAGAGCATTTTTACACCTAGCAATACCTTTAAATTCGTTATTTTTACATTTCTGTATTAGGTTTCAGGTTCCTCTTTATCATACAATATACCTACATTTTATATTAAAACATTCTCTAAGTATTACATAATTGAATTCTAAGTCAATGTTTAATCATAAACTCGAGTCAGTACTGAAATATCAGGGTTTCTCGTGTTTGCGGTTCCGAAAACATAAAAGCAAATTACTTTGATTTAGGTGCTTTACGAGCACGAGTAAGTTCAATTTAGTAAGATTGAAAACAGAATTAGGTTGATATTTACGACAATGTTTGTTCTTGAAGACTGATGTTACTATATTTATCAGATAGTTGTACATCATTACTGAGGATTTGGGTACCTATAATGTATTACAGGGAGTAAGACTTTTACATTTCCTTTGTTGATCGTCTTGTGTAAGTATAGAATATGTTTTTTTAATACAAATAAAATTATGTCTATTTTAAGATAATAAAATTAAAAGGAAAAGATAAATATTTGAGTGTTATTGATTTTATCCTATCGTGTAAAGTTTAGTGTAAGTAGTTTTGTAGTATCCAGCGACGGTGATAATGGAATGGACGGGCCCAGCGCTTGCAAATCAATCAAAATTAACAAGACAACACAATCAAGCATACCTAGCTAAAACTATGCATATTACATTTGCCTGAAAATAGAGATAGCGAATCTAATTACTGCATGACAAAAAGAGAGCACATGTACATGTATTAGAAGTTTGTATTGTCGTATCATACGGCTCGCATGTCGCTAAGACAGAGTATGACTGAAGCGAGTGGAAATCTGGCGCTCAACATATAGTTTTCAAAATCCGTGCGCTTATTTCCAGTCCATTCATCTTATCATTGTCGCTGGTAGTATCTACATTTTATTTTGATGTTTTCGTACTCTTAGTACCAAGATAAATAATTATGGAAAATGATTATTATAATTACTATCTGAAATGTTTCTGATAAAATGCCACCTAGCTACTTTTCGTCGTTGAAGAAGACTTCGTAGCTTAGTCTGAACCAGAGTCTTGCCTATTGATTATCATAACACGTTTTTCAATGGTCTCCAACGGCTCGAGCTGGTACTTGGTTGATCCAACCCAAAGTTGCTAGCAGTAGGTACTCCATGCACGACCAAACTTGTGCTTGGTACAATGTGAGCCGGACCAGTTCCGGCGTGAAACACCACCGAAAAGCGAAGGTCCTATTTACTTCTCTCTTCAGTGTAAAATACCGTCGCACCTTCAAGAGGTTACCTCGCTTTTTAGCAGTCAATTGAGTATCTGATTCAATGTAGGATTGCATTCTTAGTTACAATAATATCTCATTTATAATCTCATAATAAAACAGGTCGCCCGCGACTTCGTCCGTGTACGGAAGAAATTCGGCCCGCTCCCAAAATTCACCACTTTAAATCATCCCGAGCAATTTTTTACGCGTCTACGTACGTTGTCTGTCAGTCAGTCATTGAATCAGTCAGGACAGGGTCTTTTATTATATTAGATTCTAATCGGACCAGTAATCATAATTTACTGCGGTGCGTAGGGCATGTTCGCTGATGCTCGGGTTCCGGATTTCTATGCCGTTATTAGATCTAGAGTAGCTGCCTTTTGGGCTGGGTTGAGGTGTTCCAAAAACAGCATATTACAGGGCCTGGGTGAATACCTAACAAGTCCAATTTTCAATGTGTGGAGAAATGTGCACCAGAGTGGGAACCGTAAATAAGAAATGACTGTGATAATGAATTTATTAACTGTTTGTTATTATTTTTATTATGTAATTTAATTTATTTTCTGCATTTTAATTCAATTTTTAACTATTTGTATGGGTTTTATATTGCCTGAATAAAAACAATTTATTATTATTAATGTTTTATTCGTATTTTGGTAACATTCCATGATTTTCCCTACCAAGCGCAGAATTTCAAAATTCAAGCAGAGTTGCCACTCGTAAAGTACATTCCCAAAGGACACAAGTCATGGCGCTGTTTACATGCGGATATTAAAACGGCAGGACATGGCGGCGGAAATGTCGACGGAATTGACGTCACATATTCTGCAGTGGAGTAGGGCGTCAGTACTGCAGGTGAAACATGAGAGCCATTCATCGACTTACATTATTAGTGCGTAAGAATAGGACTGTTAGTTTAAATAATACTATAATTTAAACCGGTGGATGCAAATGGCAGGTCGTACAGTGTGGCGGTCTAAGGGGGAGGCCTTCGTTGAGCAGTGGACGTCTCCGGGCTGATGATGATGATGATGATAATAAATAAAAAAAACAACCAACTTCAATTTCGACTACCTGGATGACTATATTCATATTTGCCAGTTATTTTGATTTATTTCAGTAATTTTGATTTAAAAACCAAACTACTGAACTGATTTCGATAAAATGTATATGGGAACACCTCAGAAGTATCACCTACCAAATAAAAGAAACATCTAAATCAATTCAAATTGGCGGAGTAATCGTGTAACATATTTATACATTTACATGCGAAAAAAGCATAAGCTTAGAAAAGAAAATATTACAAATTAAACTATAGAATAAGTAATAATATTTTTATACTGAATATGTTTGCATTTGACCACACCCTGTCTGGTGTTAAGCAACGGTGTGGTCTAGGATAGAGCACGCTTACCTAGAAGGGACCAGGGGGTCTAGACAAGAACCACTTTCTATTAGCGTTAACGCCTGCGGAAAGATACAATTGTATAAAAATGACATTAGCTTGAGAAATGTCACGTGACTGCTAATGTAATTTTCATACAACTTTATCTTTCCGCAAGCGTTAACGCTAACAGAAAGTGGTTCTTGTCTAGACCCCGTGCTTACTTTAGATTTAAAGGCACACCCTTATTGTACGTTACAAGGAACACAATCTGGCAATCAGGCGGAGAGTTCCACAAACTCACTGTACGAATGAAATATGTGGAATCAAAATGCTTTGTGCATACGTGGAGATTGTAGAATATCCACCTGTACTGATATGTACCACCTCCATATGTACTGATGGCGCTTTGTTCGCGTCACAGATAATATAATACTAATACTAGGTTCACGTAAAGGTTGTTTGGTTTGAGAATGGGCCTACCCCCAAAAGGGTATTGTGCGATACCCCCCACGCTGGCTACACGTAATACGCACACACATACGCTATTGAATTTCGTCTCTGTATGTAAAGATGGTTCTTCACTCTCCACTCTCTTTTCAACCGACTTACCGACTTCAAAAAAGGAGGTTCTCAATTCGTTTTTTTTTAATGTATGTTTCGCGATTAATCCTCCAGTAATGAACTGATTTTGATGATTCTGTTTTTGTTTAGTAGGCACTATATCAGAGGTGGTTTGGTGGAGAAAATTTATCCAAATCGGTTTAGTAGTTTGGTTTTTAAATCAAAATTACTAGAAAATATGAAGAGGTATTCGAAGTTCAAGTCGGTTGTATTTTTTTTAAAAGCGTATTATACTTTGATAATATCCTGTGATACGATTTTTTTTCTCGTAACTTATAAAACCTAACTTCAAAATAAATTGGTGCAGGCACGATATTGAACTTATAACCTCACAATTACGAGGAGTGTCTTCTACCAATGGTCTAGCACTTTCCATTTTATTCGCTATAATTACTATAACAACCGGTACCACTGGTAACCGGTAACCGGTGGATGCAAATGGCAGGTTGTCGTACAGTGTTGCGGTCTAAAAGAGAGGCCTTCGTTCAGCAGTGGACGTCTCCGGGCTGATGAAGATGATGATGATGAATTATTATAATAATAAATATTTCACTCGGAATAAAAGGCGTGTTTTCTTCTAACTGAGCTTCCGTTCGTCGATCCCCAAGCCGCCTGATTATGGCTGATTATGGCAACACCTCCCTTTAAGGGAGAGGCCTTCGTCCAGCAGTGGACGTCTTCCGGCTGTTGATATGTGAGCTTTCGTGACTTTATTATTGTCTTTTCATAACATATTTCACTCATAACATGACAGCCCCTTGGCAATAAACAGCCGCCATTGCCATACATATTACATTACTCTACAATGCATACCTGTGTTGATTTTTCTTGGTATTCAGCAGTCCCAAATGATCCGAAATGAGTCACAAAAAGAAGAAATTGGTTTTTCTTAGTCGGAATTGATGAAAATACTAAGCCTCAATTCAATGTATTCTATTGTACTCAACGTTTTTCGTTTTCAACTTTGATGGCGTCATTTTTTACGCTTATTGCAAAGTTAACCGTTGGTATTGGAACATTCCCAACGCCTTTTTTAGAACTTTGCTTTTCAATTATGGTTCAATCGAGCAAAACATTATGTTACATTACTTCTTGGAATCTTGGAAGCTTTAGTACTGGTTATATCCTTTGGTTATATCCTTTCCTGATAATTTACTACTCTCTACTGCAGAGTCCCCTGGGGAAGTACCACACCTTTGCCAGTTATTCGACCGCTAAGCAGTAGTGTGCAAGCATTACTTTGTTCCGGTTTGAAGGACAATGTTACCACAGAAATTACTGGGTATGACGAGTTTAACATCTAATACCACAAAAAAATCTAAATCTAATTTTTGTACTGTTTAAATTTGTTATGAGTTTCTACTGTCTTGTATGAGTCTTGTGTACAAAATGTGTTTTTTTTTCTACAAATAAAATATTGTCTATTGTCTATTGTCTATAATATCTCAGGGTGACGAGCGCAGTACAGTGCGGCACAGGATTGTGTTAGCAAGTTCTCAATTCTGGCACTGCTACCGTCAGTGGCAGGCGTTAAGCTTACCACCAGGCGAATGTCTTGCTCTTCTCGTAACTTGAATGAATAAAAAAAATATGTGTGTGTAATGTTGTGAATGTAATATCTGTACAAACCATTGCTTATATGAGTTACCCACTTTAAAGACATATGTAACATTATTATAGCGGCCGACACAAGTAATGTTTTTTATCCAATAAGTATGCACCTAGTTTCACGTGTTATTTGTTGGTGAACTTGTAGCATTAGCATCGATGGGATGTAGATGATATGATGTACTTAAAAACTATTTTTATTTTATTTACCTTGCTTTTGTAGGTATTGCTTGAAAATTATGTAATTATAATTTATATAAATTATTAAGGCAGCTATATATACTAGCTCTTTAGGTTAAGTCAAGAAAAACGTTAAACAGTACTCCTTGAAACGGCGGAACCTTTACTACTGTTCGTGTTTGAATATGTTTTGTATATGTCCAGAATTAGGGATCAACCACTGGAGTCTACTGATGACGTATGTTACCGGTAGGATATCCGGTCAGTGCACTGAATATGTTTGTAACGTGGTATGTGCATCCAAATTCTACTAAATTACAGATGTAACGTGATACACACTGCTGCGGTGTCGTTGCCATGGCTACAAGCTTTTGCAAACTGAAATACAGGTTGTGACATCTACTATACTATAGTACCTAGTACCTACTATACAATCTGTAACAAAAAGGTTCAACAATACTGAAGGGTATGTATGTACTCATCATTATGAACAACTTTTACTATGGAGCCAACCCCGAAATCGCCAAAAAAAAATCAGCTGTTCCAGACATTTTGTCCAAGTTCAATTAACTTTTTATATGGAACAGCTGATTTTACACGTTGTATATCTACATTTCTATAGTAACTATAGAAATGCTATTCTATCCTGGACAGCACCTTTTATTTGCTTTGCTTTGCATCGTACAAGGTGTGGTCAAACACAAACAAACTGATAATATAAAGTTTTTTCTTATTATTTGAATACCTATCTTAAATTCTCCTAGTTATTATAAGTAAAAAAGGGAAACAGTATGTTCAAGCAAAAACCTCTTTTAACGTTTCATACATTAGGAATGCAGGTATGTTTGTGTAATTTGGAATCGTAAAATTACCTTGTCACTCGCTAACAGAAATAAACTACTCGTAGCTAGTTTTATGCCCCTAACCTTAAAGGTCCCGTGTCTCCTATAATGACAATAAAATTGTTCACATACAAAAATTTATGAAGATCAGATAAACAGTTTGAAATGTATAGTCCAAACACAAGTTCCGCCAGTTCGGGCATATAGTTGTTTTTTAATAATATGGGAAATAGATCTACGTTTGGCTACCACCACCTATCTAATAGCCTATTCTATTCACTAGTCTTCAAAACGCAGATTGCAGTTCTCAGGATACATGGGAGATAGCAGTGGTGTTCCTTCGCTTTTCTCGGTAAAACAATTATTTTATGTAGTCATTTAAATTCAATAAAGCGATCATTTCTCCTAACTTGAATATCCAAATTAGGGTCCAAATGACGTCCAGTTTAATTTCAAACTCATTTCAACCTTCATAATAGTGGTATGGGTTTAGAATTCCTACCCCTAATTAAAGTTATTTGGGGCGCGGCCTAAACTGGTCCTCAGTACAAATGGCTTGTCTGGTGCCAAATGGACACAGTTACCGGAATTAGTCGCCGTGGCATTCGAAGTCACGTTTGTTAGATACGAATGAAAATAACATAGAATACGGTGGACAGAACAATTGGTTCGAGTGGGATAGTGCGTGAGGCTGAAACGGAACTGATTGTTTCTCCTTTTTTCTGATTGTATTTCATTTTGCCTATGTTATAGAATACCTATAGTAGTAGAATAGAATAGTTTATTTTCGTAATGTAACATTCACAACATAACAAACTATAACTATTTGCTTGTTAGGTAATCGGTAGGAAAAGTATTTTACTGGATACAGGATTACAGGATTTCACAGGGAGCGTAAAGACAAAACTGGGATCAAATTTGAGCTCTGTGTTGGCCGCCATCTTGATTTTAAGAGGGTATACCTACTACTATACAGGCTGTTAGTTTGAACACCGTTATCATTCTAGGATATCATAGTACTCATCATTATGAACAACTTTTACTATGGGGCCAACCCTGAAATCACAAAAAAAAACAGCTGTTACATACAAAAAGGTTCATCGATCTTGGACAAAATTTATGGAACAGGTGTTTTTTTTTCGTGAATTCAGGGTTGGCCCCTTAGTTAAAGTTGTTCATAATGATGAGTACAATGATATCCTAGAAGGATAACAGTCTTCAAACTAACACCCGGTATATCGGCCGGTTTCCACTTTTCGAGTAAACATCATATGAACTAAAGTTGTTCATTATTCAATTATTACATTTTAGTTATAGCTTTTTTTTTTCGTGCGATGGTTATGTTCTTAGTTAAGGGGGAAAAAGGAGCAAACATTTTGTTATTGAATTATCTCATTCATACGCTTGTGTTCTTCTACACCGCAAGTAATACTTGGTGCTAAAAAAATGCATGTGAAATAAAATTTTTGCCTAGTGAGTTTTTTGGCCTGGGTATGTCCTAAAACTGCATCCAGGACCACCGGAGGACGGTCAGCAGCGTCCTCTTAGTTAACGGTGGTAACACTCCTGCGATCCCCAAGCCGCCTGCTAAGCGTGGGGATTATGGCAACCCCTCCCTATTAATGGGAGTTATTTTTTTTTCCTTCGTCCAGCAGTGGACGTCTTCTGGCTGATGAGTGAATGAGTGTGTGAGTGAGTTTTTTCGAAGCTTAGCCTTTGTTTTTCGACAACCTTATAAAGAAAACCTTTGAAAGATATTATTTTAATCAAAGCTTACAGACAAATTACGGTGTATCAAGTTGTGACCTTATAGCTAAAAGACAACTGATCAATCAATGTATCTGTTGTATTTAACATCTAGTATCTCAGTGTGACGAGGTCAGTGCAGTGCGATGCAGAGTTTTGTTTGGAAGTTCACAATTTTAGCATTGCTACACTGTTATGGGCAGACGTGGTTTTAACCACCAGGCTAAGGTGCCAGTTGTCTAGTCAACAACTTGTTATACCGTTATAACAAGTTCCCACACTTCATCGATACTTTACGGTATAATTTTACTAGTGTAGATGTGAATAACCGAAAACCGAAAAATCCTGAAACTTTGAAATAACTGCTAACGTCAATATGTCAATATTAATTAGAATTCATTTTATATTTTGATGTCTTTTGCACTATCTAAACACCCGAAATAACTTAATTTACGTCTCAATAAGCGAGGTTGCCAAACGGAACTCCATAATTACCCCAAAAGTGTCTTCAATAAAGTGTTAGTTTTTTAGGAGGCAACAAAGCGCCACGACTCCATTCATCTCCTATTCCTCTGGGCAGTGTTACGGGAACAATAAAACGGAAGAGTCGCTTTCACGCTGCATAATTTATGTTTTATGGCTGAGATGCATAGATAGGAAGTGATTTTACTCTTTACGGCAAATGCTATTTGTAAGTTTTATTTAAATCTGGAAATGAAACGAACCTGTCCACGATCTAACTAACGATGATATGTATACAGGGCTAGTTCTTATCAGTTAGCATCCTTTTTAGGGCATATTCTGTACATCAAAACAAACAAATTTTACTATGGGGCCAACATTGGAATCGCAAAAAAATATCAACTGTTCCATACATTTTGCCCAAGGTCGACGAACTTTTTGTGTGGAACTGCTGATATTTTTTTCGCGATTTCAATGTTGGCCCCATAGTAAAATTTGTTTGTTTTGATGTACAGAATATGCGCTTAAAAGGATGCTAACTGATTAGAACTAACCCTGTATATCTGGAATGTACTTAGTTTTTTTTTTCAAAACCTAACACACAGCGTAAAGATTTTATTGGGCATTGATACGCAGAAATACGAAATTTTTCCTTTTTTCTTGTAATAAATCGAAGAAGAATTAACATTCTAACATTTCCAATTTAACCTTCAACAAAGTGTGAATGTCCAAAAAACTTTTCTTGTTAACATTTTCTACCAATTTTGCTGAGTTATCAATTTTAAGGTAGGGTTGGCAAAAAAATAGGTAACTACTTTCCAAACTGTGAAAATATAATTATTATGTATAAAAAAGATTGCTATATCAATTTGATCATAAAAGTGAATCATTTTAACTCTTTGTACTAAGATTTTCACATAAGATCACAAAACCTATACTTTCAAGGATTACTCAAAGCTTCGTCAACGCCATGTTGTTGATTTTCGACAGAAAAATTGAACGATGTTAATTACTCCGTAGGAATTAAAACAACACATACGCTTTTGTAATTGTATATCTATCTATATTTACACTTTACATATCGTTGTAAGCATATATTTTTTTAATCTTTAATTACATTTATATAACGCTCTTTACTCATATCATTGTAAGCATTTACTTCTCAATTATCTTTTAGTTTTACCAAAATATAATTCAGTAGACAAGATAATAGCTGATGTGAACTGAAAATGTACGTTAAAGCTCTACATAAAATGTACACACACACAAAATTGTTTTCTCTTCCCTAGGAATCGGTTCCCTAGTTTGCGGTTGATTACACCATGCCTGATGGTAAGCATTGGCCCGGTTTATGACGCGCACGCATGTAATTATAGAAATAACTTATCAACCGACTTCAAAAAAGGAGGTTCTCAATTCCATTGTTTTTTTTTTGTTTGTATGTTACGCGATTACTCCGCCAATTATGAACTGATTTTGATGATATTTTTTTTGTTTGGTAGGTGACATTTTCGAGATAGTTCCATATACATTTTATCGAAATGGGTTCAGTAGTTTGGTTTTTAAATCAAAATTACTAGTAAATATGAAGAAGTCATCCAGGTATTATTATTGTGTATGGTGTTGGTGTATTTTTTTTTTTAAAGCGTATTAGTTAGTCTAAATTTGAAGACACTCATGTTGTACGTTTCGGGGAACACAGATTCCGGCGGAGATACACAACTTTCGAAAAAAAAAAGTAAAGAAGAATATTGCAATATTGTTTTTATTTTTCCTAGTAATCACAATTGGAACAAAAGCAATAAGAAACGAGTAATATTTTTATTTCTGTTTACACAATATATGAAAATAATAATTGCTTCCGTATTTGCGTAAACAGAATATCTGGGATTGTGTCAATATAGTTACATGAGTACGGGTGTGTGTGTGTGTGTTTGAGATACATGTATGTAATGATAGCGGATTGTCTGCCAAGTATACAGCTAAGTGAGTAGAAAACTTTTTCTAACGCCACCATTAAATAGGTACCTAATTAAAATTCTCATATCAAATATCACGTCGATGCGATATTCGGTTGCTGTGTGATACACGTGGCTACAAACAAACCAAAAACATATTTTTGTGTTAACAAAGAATTAATTCATTATTTACAATTAGTAAGGATTAGTTTAAGTATGGATTAGATAGTTATTAAAACTTTCCTCATCTCAGACTAAGTTAGAAAGTGCAATTCATTAGAACTACGTAAAACTTTAAGAGTACGTATGTATACATTTTTGACGAGCAGAGCATAAACGAAACTGACAAAATAAATAGTAGGTAAGGTATTTTTATCATCAACTATGACTTCAATTATGACTTCAATCAAACGACCTCAGGGTCGACCCAGACGAAGGTGGCGTGACGAGCTGAACTCGCACGACAAGCACTGGGCCACCAAAGCTGAAGACCGGGCAGTCTGGAAGGAGGGAGAAGAGGGGGGGTCTGGGGGAGGGGGGAGGGCCTTTGCCCGGCAGTGCGAAAATACAGGCTGAAAATAATAATAATAATGATTTCAATTATTTGTATGGGACATGAAAATCGATTTTACTTTCACTAGTCCGATTATTATGATTTTGTTCAAATGACAATGGTCTCCATTCTAAGGCTTTAAATTATAGATTTTATCGAACTAAAAAACTTACTGACTCCGTCGATTAGGCTGCAATAAAAAAGACAATTATATTTTTAATAGTTCAGTTATGTTAACTAAAAGCTTTCAGAATCGACGCCATAAATGATTTTAGTGCAATTATATGATCTGAAATATGGACACTAGCTAGACACTAGTCTACTAGACACTACAATAGCCCGTATGTTTTAAAAATAAGTAGAGCTGTCAAGTTTTGCTCACTGGTCAATGGACAGTTATCAAAAGCACTTTTAAATGCTTTAAAATCATTTTAAACATTTTACTTACTCGCGAAACTAATTCGTATGTTACGCTGGCTTGAGTTATATTAATAGATCAGAGGAACAAGCCACATATCAAAGGAAATGAAGTATCAAGACACTATTTAAACAGGATGCTACTTTTAATAATGAACTCTAAGCCGGAGGCAAGCAAATAGCCTTTGTACCCGGTGCCTTCAAAAGAAAATGAGAGAGTAAATAACGCATATTTAACTTCCTTGCAGAAGTAATTTGTTAATATGAAGCTCTGTAGCTGCTAGCAAGTGGGTGAAATTTTGTTTATTGCACGGCTAACCTGTGTTCCGTGATCTCAGACTCCTGAAAACCGTCTAAGAAGATTTCCATGATCAAAAAGTGTCCATTATCAATCTCCGATTTAATCGATACGCCTTATAGTGAGTTGTGTTAATTATTTTCTCGACAAAGTGACCATTCTTTTAGTGAAAATAAATAAAATGTATGTATATTGTTTAAATATTATGTGTTAATAATAATTATGAAATTAAGCATAATCTGGCTGAAGGATGTATTTTAATCGAGAAAATGGTAAACCATGGAGAAATGGGAAATGGGTAAGACGAACGACAAATAATTGGATAAATAGAGTCATAACTTTTTATCTTGGCAGTCATTTTAGTTTAAGTGAAACTTTGTCAATATTGTTGTAGATACCGTATTAATCCATTATAGTTTTTGATAGAACTTCCATACATACCAAACCATACTAAAAAAACAATACATCAAGGTTAGAAGTATACATGAAACATCTTTGACATCTTAATTTTATATATACTTGACTACTCTATCATAATATGGATCTGCCTTACAAATATGAGAATTTGTAAAAATCCAAAGCTTGACATTGACATAAATATTTCGTAAAGATAACCTATCTTCACGAAATATTAAAAATATTTTCAAGATACCTTTCTTACTTTTCAGTGTGAACTAAATCACTTGCATCCTTTGCAGAGCATATAGTAAAGGATCCGACGAACAACGACCTTAAACAAAAAAAAAACTGACGATAACCCACGTTTGTTTATTCTATAGGCTTCATACTTTCAATTGCTATTAAATATATTCTTTAAACTCATGTGTGCAATATTAAATAAAAAGTTATTTTTTAATTTAAATATATTCTTTAAAACTCATGTGTGCAATATTAAATAAAAAGTTATTTTTTAATTATTAATTAATCATAGCCTTGTAAGGTTTTTTTTTGCCATCCCACTTCTGTTATATTTTCTAACATACTTAATTTGATAACAAACAATTTTCATGGACTAAATAGACGGGTGAAGGTCGTTATTCATCGGATCTTAGACTAATGTCCTTATTTTTTGATTGTTTGTCTGTGTGATAAAATTTGTCTGGAGTCTAGACTGGCATTGATTGTGTATAATATTTATGTTATGCTAATATAAAGAGATACAGTGAATGTTGATTATCTATTAAATATTCATCTTGCGTCACATTAAATTGAGTTTATTTATTACCAAGTAATGTTCTTATCTCGTTCCTAAGATTCCGAGATGGTTTAGTGTAAAACATCTCTCTAAGTAATCCAGACTCAACGTTAGAGTCATCTGAACCTCAGACTCTTTCAGACTAAGTCTTGTAAAACTCAATACATTTTTGTATGTAACCTTAACAAGAGAATTAAAAAAAACAAAACAACTGTCTTCAAATTAATATGGGACCACCTCGGGAGTATGTCCTTTCAAATAAAAAAAGAATTTTCAAAATCGCGCCGCAAGTGACGGATAAATCGGTGAACATAAATAAAAAATACGTTCATACCGTCGAACATACGAGTAGAACCTCCTCGTTTTTTGAAGTCGGTTAAAAATACCACAGTAGCAGCTTGTCAAATACATGTAAATAGAAAATGGAAATATTTGTTAAAATGTCTAAAATGATTTTAAGTATTTTTTTTATTAGGTACAATAATGTGAACATGTCAATTCACATTCGAAACATCGAACTTCAGTTCTCCAACTTCTTATACTATCGTAACAATGACGATGCACGCCGCATCCAAAAATATATCATAAAAACCATGTCTACTACTCGCGAGTGCTTCCTAAATCTACTTAAAAGTGCTCGTAAGTGTCTACTACAGATTTCCAATCGTTTTTTCCGAAAGTTAGTGTGCGTAAACTGATAAATTGTTGACCAGCACAAGTTGTGCTGGCCACGCCGCCATTGTGCTCGCTCCCTGGACCACCCGAAGTCTCTTGTTGGAGGACGCTGGATTGGTATGTACATCATCATCATCAGCCCGGAGACGTCCACTGCTGAACGAAGGCCTTCCCCTTAGACCGCCACACTGTACGACAACCTGCCATTTGCATCCACCGGTTGCCCGCGACTTTTACAATGTCGTCAGTCCACCTAGTGGGCCTTCCTGCTTACGCTGCGTCTTCCGGATCGCGGTCGCCACTCAAGAACCTTTCTTCCCCATCGGTAGTCAGTTCTTCGAGCGATGTGGCCTGCCCATTGCCACTTCAACTTGCAAACCTTGCGACCTATGTAACTTTGGTTCTTTGGCGAATTTCCTTGTTCCGAATTCTATCGCGCAAAGTAACTCCGAGCATAGCTCATAGCTATTGGTATGTACACTTCGTCATACTTTCTTACGAAGAATCACTACTTCTGGTCTTTAGATTCTCTCTCTCGCTCCGCCCCGCTAAAACGCTTTGACAGCCTGATAGCTCAGTTGGTAGCATGTCTGCCTTCAGAGCTGTAGGGCGTGGGTTCGATCCCCACCCAGGACAAAAAAATGTTTGTGACGTACATCGATGTTTGTTCTGTGTCTGGGTGTAGTATGTATTATAAGTATGTATTTACAAAAAAATATGTATATAAGTATTCTATCAGCTATCTGGTTTTCATAATACAAGCTTTGCTTAGTATGGGGCTAGATGGCGCTGTGTGTAATAAATGTCCCCCAATATTTATTTATTTATTTTATTTATTATAATATTATATTATAAAATACTTGCCGCAAAATATCCAAGACCCGCACCCGCCAATAGTGGAAATCGCATTAATTTTGTTCTTTTCCACACCAATAGTCATTTTTAAAAACGCTTCGTAGACAATAATTGTAAAAATAATAATAATCGATCAATATTTTAAATAGATAACGTTATTGGAAAGTAGCTATAACCAGTATAACAATAACAGAGAATTAATTACTTAACGCAAACAGTTTGTTACTAATCTCATATGACCAGCCGGTAGTTTGAACCGCTTATGAACCAGTTTGAACCGGATCTAAAGCCGAGCTAAGCCTTTAAACTTAATAAAGTGTTTAGAACAAAGCGTTCGACGTTTCGATACCGTTTTATTAGAGGCGAGTGCCATGTTGCCACGACGTTGTCAAACGACTGTTGCGCTCTGTTTGCAGCTAAACAATTTGGGAAGTTTTCACAGTGGCTTGGTTTAGAACTTTGCTTTTAGGGTACTGTGGAAAAACGACGTTGAACTTTGTTGGGGTAAGGCAAGGGTGTAAAATATGGCCGCAATGTGGGGTCCAAACACGCAACAATGCGCCTTTCTGTGTCCGTTAGATGTTACCTCAAGCTTTGAGTGTCAAAATAAGTGTAAAATCAACATTTACAAGCCACAAAACAGTTATTTTTGGTATTCTGTGCTACATTTTGAATCTTATTATATTTGATTGGATTGCTGTGGTAGGATTACAGTTTTTTTTTATGAATTACTGATGCTGTTGGGCTCAGATGGCCTCACCGGACTTTAGGCAAGCGCAAATGGCGCTCGGCCTAGGTTTAGGTTAAAGGCGACTAGCTCAAGGGCACCTCAGACGGTACGAAACTCGGCTTGGCCGTCGCCGGGAGTGGGGTCAGACTTGCCCTGGCACCTCTGAAGGGGAATGCCCTGGGGCCCTAGTAGATTGATCTGGTTGACTACTTGGAGAGAATCTAACCGATCTTCTGACAGATCAGGGGAGTCCTCGACCTCGCCGGCGAGGTCGGTGCGTGTTTGTGTGCCTCTGGTAACCGGCGCCTATACCAAAAACGGAATACTTCCTGTTGCTAGGGGTGGTCGGATCGGGCGAGCCCAGCGCCGCCGAGGTGATGACGACGATGGGGTTATAGGATTACAGATGCGCCTTACGCCTTAAAATAGTGGATAGTGTTTAATCTGACTCGCATATGTAACTAGGCAACCAAAATGTTAAAATTAATAGTAAGTAATAGTGTTAAATAATCTATCTAAGGACCCATCCCATCCCTAGAAGCTGACGTAGGTGCTCAAAGGGGAATAAAAACAGTTTTTTTTTTGTTCCCATAATAGCACAAAGACAAAATGTTAATTGTTGCTATTTTGGGAATATGCTATTTCATGGGTGCTCAAAATATTTGTGCTCAATCGGGAATATCTACTCCTTTATACTGTAGTTGGGATTGATCCTTATCTCGTACCAATGTAACTATTATTTGGAAAATCATACCACTGACTGTTCGGTGAAAAAATATATAAAAATAATAATCTTCACATAAGCCTGAAGAAGAAATTAAATTACATATGTGAATCAGCTTATTCATACCAACCCAGGGAAGTATAACCAATCCCCTTCGAAGATTGGCCTATGTTCAACAGCGGAATGTCAAAAACAAACGATGCTAAACTCAAGCCTGCTGTTAACGAAAGAAAAAAAGAGACATAATACGCTTTTTAAAAAAAATGCTTCCGACTTCAACTTCGAATACCTGGATGATATCTTCATATTTTCTATTAATTTTGATTTAAAAACTAAAGCACTGAACTGATTTTATAAAAAAAAAAAAAACATCTCTGAAGTAACCACAGAATAAATAATAGTACTACGTACAGAAAGTTAACTCCGCAAAGGAAGTGAAATAAATAAGGACTCCATCTACGAGGCAATAAAGTAGCAATTCAACTCGCACAGCGCTGGATACCGCTCGCTATATTCACCTAGATATACCGCTCTCTTTCTATCACGTATGCTTAGTTACGTGCGACGAGGCTAGCGTGCGGGTGGCGACTGACTTCTGCCTTGCATTGTCCACCCGAACGGAGTGCCGGCCGAACATACCTAAACTGCGGAGTGACACCCGCCTGGTATTACCTACTAAACAAAAAAAGAATCATCAAAATCAGTTCATAATTGGCGGAGTAATAGCATACCAAAAATATAAAAAAAAAAAATACATTCAGTCGAATTGAGAACCTCCTTTTTTCAAGTCGGTTGAAAATTAATGAAGATTGGTGGTGATGCTCTTTTAGATAATATGCAATATAATATACGAAACCTTTTTACACATAATGCCGCGAGATCTTTCAGTTACAGTACTGGAACGAGGAAGAAAACATCTTATGAGTCCCAATTCGAGAGTTACCAGTTTAATGTCCAAAACTGGAGTTGTTTAAGCAGAGATAAGCGGAAAGCGTTGCTGTAAGAAGAAAACAGTTGCAAAACTCTATGACCTAGTTTGTTAGTGCTGAATTAGTCATTCTGATTTTAAAATAACATTGACAACCAAATTATTATTTTTAAATTCGAAATCAATCTAAAATTACATTGATTTTGTGGACCTGGGTAAGTCCTAAAACTGCATCCAGTACCACCGGAGGACAGCGCCCTTGTTAACGGTGGTGAGAAGTCTGCGATCCCCAAGCCGCCTGCCAAGCGTGGGGGTTATGGCAAACCCTCCCTATTAAGGGAGAGGCCTTCGTCCAGCAGTGTAGTCTTGTGGCTATTGTGTGTGTGTTTGTTTAATAGTCTTGTAAAGTAAAATTATTTTAGGCAATAAAACTTATTAAGAGTAATTATTATTATTTTATAACTGACTAGGCATGCCATTGATCTCAATCTCTCCTGATGGAAAGAGATACTGTGATCGAAGATGTAGCTCAGTAAATTCACGGTTTTCTCAAACAGCTCCAGGATGTCATCGTTTTGGAAGTTTTCGTTAGTAAGGTGGTTTGGAAACGCTCAGTGTTTTTAAAAGGAATGACCACGGAAGGGGGTCATCTTTTCGCTACACCTCCCGAACTGAATGTAAGAACATGAATTATACTTTAGGTATAAACTTAAAAATCTTAAACTTAACTTCTTTTTTTCATTTTTAGGTGCGGCTAATGTGGCGGAATGCCTCAAACGGCACAAATATTCTAGCCTCGATAGAGGTTACATGTTTGTGCCGTTTGGGGTAGAGACACTTGGGCCGTGGGGGCCAGGTGCTTTGCGTGTCTTTAAGGATTTGTCGGGGAGACTTAAAGAATCCACACGTGACCAAAATGCTGGCCTTTATTTGGGCCAGAAAATTAGCCTCGCAATCCAGCGGGGCAACGTGGCCAGCATTTTGGGCACATTACCCGAAATTAGAGATCGTTTAAACTATCTATAGGTCATTTGCTACCTATAGATACTTTAAACGGTCTCTTATATCAATTTTATTTTATTTTATTTAGTTTAGTTTTAACTGTTTTTATTTTATATTTCGTTGTTAGTTATAAATATGTTTCTTTAGGTATATTATGAATACATACGATAAATAGATTTCCGTAAACATTTTTTTCTTGTAAATATATCTGATAATCAATAGAAATATCGTCATAATTTATTTTCAAGTTAACATTATAATGTTATTTATTATTTTATAAGGTAACATTCGGTTCGTGCTCGTTTCAGAAATCCTTTATCACTGTCGCCATTTCATTGTTAGTAGAATACAAGTACTGCGTCCATTGATTTTATTATACCCTGTTAATGCTAAGATATGAGTCGACAATGGAGTGGAAATGGAATACGCTCGGTTTCCAGTTGTTTTATCTGCAAACAATATAAAGTTATGGCTGGAGTACTTCGGCACTTAAAGCGTTTACACACGTCACTGTTTGCAACACTTTGCAGCGATTTTGTTGAGGCGAAGCGAGGCGAAGCGAAGCGAGGCGAAGCGAAGCGAAGACGCGTATCAACTTTGCAAAGTGATACAAGAGATATACAGCATTGACACAGACGCTTTAAAAGAAAACGAATCGTTTTATAAATCTAATAAACACTTTTTTATTTTATTTATGTAACAAAATAAACAAAAAGAAAATAACAAAATATTTTTTTGTGGGCAGTTGTTTACAATAACTTACTATTATTATATAAAAAAATAAATTTATAACATAACTAGCTAAACTTAAAAACTGTTAAATAGCCGCCGTGTGTAACCACCCTTACAGACTTCACAATCTCAGCCGTATTTTGTTTTGTTACGGTATCATTAACAGGAGTGGTGTTACTGCTTGTTATTTCATGTTCAGTGATACTAATTTAACCGGAGATAATTTTGACTGTTATTATGCTTTTGTAATAATAGCAGCTTCAAATTTCACGGAGATAATTATTATGACAGACGTTTTATCCAAATGTCATAATGGACAATTATTAGAAACCAGTTAAAAATATAAAAAATATGATATAATACTTAGTTAAATATCATGTAGGTATCTTTTACTATTTCTTTTCAGGTAGGTTCTTATTTGTATATTTTTTTCTTGTACCTAATAGATACTTTTTATTTGTCTTTTAGAGTTTTGCTTGTAGCTGGCCTGTTAACAGGTTTAGAACGAGCGGTAAAAAAAGTACAAAGCCCACTTTTTTTTATTCTTCATCTTAAAATAAATTAATTTGATATATAATCTCAATAAAACTGACTCAGTGGTGCACAGAATTATTACTATTGTTTTCATTTTTTTTTTTTTTTTATTATAATGTTTTTTTTTTTTATTTTTTATTTTTGTTTTCGTTTTTGTTGTTGTGTGTTTTATTGTTTTCGTAACGTAGCTTTGAGCTTTCTTACTTGAGAGAGATGGTACGCAGCTACTGGTTATTTTAATACTAAGACATGATGCTAGTTGCTTAAGGCTGGGCGCATACGACGAGAAAAACCGTAAGAAAAACCGTCTAGTTTCGCCCGAAGGCGCTCCGTGCATACATTTTGTATTAGGTCCCGCACACCGTAAGAAATTTCTAGAGACGCCCGTCTCGCTCGCACCAGTTAATTGTGCGCAGTGTGTTACGGTCGTACGGCGCCGGACCGGTGCCTGACGGAAGCCGTGCCGAATGCGTGTGCGGACAGGCTAAGTTGGAGACGAACTAGAATGCAGATATTATTTGCAAAGCCATCATTTATATTATAAAGGTTACTCGAGAAAACGTATTACGTTTATTTAAACGAGGCATTAAATATACATAAAAGCCTTAAAAGACTATTTCTTTGAAAAAAATATACAACCGACTTTAACTTTACTTAACCGATTTCGATAAAATGTATATGGGACCGCCACTGAAGTTTAACCTACCAAAAAAAAAGAATCATCAATATCAGTTCATAATTAGCGGAGTAATCGCGTAACAGACATATTTTACACATATAAAAAAAAACATACAGTCGAATTGAGAACCTCCTCTTTTGAAGTCGGTTGAAAAGATATTAAGACTCTAAATATGTTGAAAAACAATAATTTTCTGACTAGAATTCGAACAATAGCTTGTAAATTCCATGAAATCTAGCAGTGTCTAGAATATTCAGCTAAGTTTGACCCTATTTAAGCTAAGTTACCTCCGGCAAATTCTTGTGGTCGCCCCTTCACACCACGCAACTTCGCAAATAAAATTAATTTCAGTTAGTAAATAAAGTTAATTTTACTATTTAATACTAGACTAGGCAGTGTGCCAAATTAAGTCGTAGCTAGAACTCCGAGGTTTTTATGGGTTAGTAATTACAACGTTGGTCGCAATTGAATTTGTCTAGAACTGGTAGGTATGTCTGAAATAGTATCCGACTTTCGTGCGCGAAGTTTATAATTAGTATTCTCTACCAATTTCTCGGACAAATTGTATATCCAAACGAGTTTTAACCGATTTTTGTTATTTCACAAAAAAAGACCGACAGAAGGGTGATGTTTGACCTGATGGCAAACAATCCGTCGTCCAGGGACACAGTGGTGTTTTCAATACAAAATATCGTGGTAGCGCTCGTGGCGTAGCTTGTCTAGGTGATTCTAAACGATCACCAATATTAAGCAACGGACGGTCCGGTCAATCTTCGAATAGGTGACCGTGAGTGGCATTTATTTCTGAGCACTACCGTGGGTCGGATGACACGTTAAATTGTTGGTCCCGGTTGTTTGTTCTAGTATCTATAACAACAACCATCAGCCATGTCAGAGGCCGTCGGGCGGCACATTAACTCTGACACTAGGGCTGGCCACTCAGCCTATACGAACTTACTTACTTAATTAATACAAAATCTTCTGTGCAAGCGTGTGACAACGTCCTAAGCTGTAGAATACACAGAATATAATGATAGTAACTATTGATAGCGCCCTGCGCCATAGAATAACTAATAGATTGTATGTAATAGCAGATTACATTAGCAGTTACTACTCGGTTAGCTAATATAAACAAATATTATGTTTTGTAAGGAGTCCACCCAAGGCTATGGTTCTGACTAGACGTTGTTAATAAGGACAATTTGTTAATTTATTTCGTCCTCTTCTGGCACGTGCTCCATCTAAGGACATGTAAACGCTATGGTAAAAAAAACAGGATTGATCATATTTTTTATTATAAACGATCTACAATATATATTTTCGCCAAAATGATGGCATTTCAAAGCAGATAAATTATAAACGAAAAAAAAAGCACAGTTGAGAGGATATTTCATTTGCCGTGTCTTTATATGAATGATAAGTTAATTTCTATTGCACGAAGTAATAGTCACCCAAATTCCTTTGATCATAATTATAAGAGAGAGCTAGATCTTCCAAGCTCAAATTCTTACCGTTGGAGCATCTTGAAAGCCGCATTATATCTTGAAAGCTACAAGACAAGATCAATATCTCGTCCGTACTCAAGCATCAAAAATTCAGGTCGCGTCCTGCCAACAGTTTCCGAGCTATTGATATCACTAATGCTACCGTTAATACCAATTAGGGTTGCTCTTTCTGAATACTACATGAGTACAGGCGCACTGCGACAGTTTTATGACTCTAGATGGATGAATAAACAGATCGAGGTATGGGACATCACTATTGCTGAGAGAGAAAGACCGGTAACGGGACGGCTTGTAAGAGGTTTATGCTGTAGACAAAGATTACAGAAAATGCGCTATTGCATAATAAAACAACGTTCTCAAATGACTCCCGTGCCGTCATGTTTATGAGTTACGCCGGAGTGCGAAAGGAGATAGCACTTTTATGAGAGCAAAAAGGATAGCGCGCGTCTCGCTTAGTGAACACAGACAGGCGAGACAGTCTCTGGGGCCGTTTTCACGGAGCCATTTGAGGGCGCGATATGACATATCTCCCTCCTTATATATATTATCTCATTGGCTGTCGATAACTCAATGAGGTTTCACAGGCAAAACTTTTCACAGATGGCGCCAGGGGCGGTCCGGATGTGGAAAAATCAAGTGTTCTTGTTAACTGTTTCTTATATCTACCTGCTCTTGATGAGTGCGTTGTCGAGTCCAAGGAAAAATACTGGGTACTGTACCTTGTTTTAAGAATCTATGCAGCTATTGACGACCTGAAAATAGATTTGTAGGTTAGATAGTTTGTTTACATTTTATGTTGGACAGAGCTTTGTTTAGCAAGGCAAAGGATTGCTGTACAAACCAGTATATGCAGATTCTCCCGATAATCCGAGTCGAATTTAAGAGTAAAAAAAAAAAAATAGTAGAAAAAAAACAAAATGTATGAGATTAACAGTTATACTAACGCCACCTAGCGGATAAAAATATAGTGTGGATCCATTGATGAAATTGATGAATTGATTAATTGATAATGATTATTTATTTTTATAACCTACATAGATTAGCTTATTTAGCTGTCTCCTTCTTCTTCATCACATCGATAATTCGTTATGTACTAATATAACTAATCGTGTGTTCGTTATGTATTAATACATGATTGTATTACAAACTTAGGCTATAGTAAGCCGAAATAGGGTTATTGTATTCAACGCAGTCACAGAATAATAACTAGTAACAGAAGCTTTACTTCGCAATGGTTTTCAAAGAAATATGACTCAACCTGATAAACAATATGATTTAATTTAGCTCGCGGTCCAGTCGAGCACGTGTTCATTTACATACCTACCAATTTCTTTTTGAAGGAATATGGGCCTTAATTCACTATACTACGGTTCATAATAAGTTATACATGGTTATACGTATTGAAAGAGCCGCCGAGCCGAGCCTACTAGATTGGCCCTTGCGCAATGGCCGCCGCCCGTAGGTATGTTTTTAATACCTACACGCGGAGTGACACAGGCCTGACGCAGTGAACTCTTTTTTCTATGAGATAAACCCTAAAACCCCAAAACTACTATTTTGTTGAAAAAAACAATGTATTAAAAGTTCTGTTATTATTTACGGGATATTTACCGTTATATATTTTAAAACATTGTTTTAAAATATAATAATTGCATGTGATAATAATAATTTAATTTAATATTAATAATGTAATTAGTTAATTTCTTATATAATAATAATTATTATTTGTACTATGGATCTCTGTGTTTGAAAATAAATGTGTTTTCATTTGTTGTTTTTTTTATTTGATTTTATTGTCTATTGACATAATGTATGAATAAGCCGAGATGTTTTTTCGCGTTTTCACGTTTGGCCCCAGTGCACAAGCTATTCACATTGACTACTACAAAAACATTTGGATTAGTAATATCCGTTCCGCGTCACCCTAAAGAAACAATTTAATCACAATAAATAAATATCTCTCACTTCACGATCACAAAAATACATTGATAATCTTTTTTTTTTATCAACCGACTTCAAAAAAGGAGGTTCTCAATTCGACAGTAGGAAACTATATTTTTTTTGTATGTATGCTACGCTATTACTCCGCCAATTATGAACTGATTTTGATTATAATTTTTTTGGTGGTAGGTAATACTTCAGAGGTAGTCCCATATAAATTTTATCGAAATCAGTTCGGTAGTTTGGTTTTTAAATCTAAATTACTAGAAAATATGAAGATGTCATCCAGGTATTCGAAGTTGAAATCGGTTGTATTAAAAAAAAAGCGTATCATAAAGTGCCTGTATGAATAACCCATTATATTATCTGTTTTTATTCATATCCTGTAATAATTTCAATACAGTAAGCACTCAGCGGTCTAGATATTATGCTAACCTACTTTTTGAACAGAGACAACGAGTGCTTAACTCAAGGCTCTTAAGAATGAACTGGTGATCCACTATCATGTAATCTTAAGTTTTAAGTGCAGTTTGAAAGTGATCCTCAGCTCCAACTCTTAATCCTATTATGAGAATAAGGTAGTACTTTAAAGTCCTGTCTGTAAGATAATAGCCAACCAAGGAATGCTTTATAGTGATATGATACAAGGCGTGCTACAATGTTGGTCGTTACACTCGAGGCGGTATTATGCGATGGGATGGAGAGTGTAATTACCAATAGCACACGCGTTCCATACGACGATGTTCATCACTCTTGCGAGGAAATATATAATAATAAATAAATAATCCTATAGAAACTTGTTTTTTTTTAAGGAGCTGGTTAAAATGTTCACAGAATCATAATAAAAATTGGAGTCCCTATTGGTCAATTTAATGGATTTGAGTTAAATTCAGAATAGAGCTTACTTAAGACTGATAATAACATGCTACTTTTTATCTTGCAAAAACAGTCTCCGGAGAGCTGGTGAAAACGCGGGGTATTACTAGTGTTAATAGTACATTATGATACGAGTGTGCTATGTTGGTCATTACACTAGAGGCGGTATTATGCGCGCGAGCCGCAGGCGAGCGCGATAAGGAAGCCGAGAGCGTAATGACTAATAGCACAAGAGTTCCATACGACTGTTTTCGTCACACTTGCGAGGAAAAAACGTTTTTTTTTTGATAATAATCAACCACACAGCGAAAACGTCAACAAACATTTGCGGAAAATGGCGCCCAAAACAGTAATGCGCGCGCAGGTTGACATTTACTTCAGCGGCATAAGAACTCTTTGATGGTATTACAAAAAAACTGTAAGTATTACCCGGCTATTTTAAGAGTACTTCGTATACGTACGTCTAATTGTAGTCACGTACAAACTTGACTTTAGCGGGTTATACCTATTATAGCACAAGTGCCGTAGTGTAAAGTAAAAAGCACGTGTGCGTAATAGCTTCGATTATGAGCCTAAAACCGATGCAATAAGACCCACTTTACGAGCAAGTGTGATGAAAAAATATTTATAGTAAGGCAGTAGGAATAAGAATCTTTGCCTCCTCCGCACAAAATTCAGAGAAAACAATAACATCCATTACTTCAATGTAATTGTCAAGGATCATTATTGTTCGTGCATTAATTCACTCATCCCCGAAGGGCATGAATCAAACAACCTATTTTCCCAAACCATCAAAATAAACAACTCAAAAGAGCTTTTACGAGTTTTTAAATGATGTCCTTGTGTCCTGCTTAATAAAGCTTAACAAACGAGTAAGTATTTTATAAAGAAACAACTCTTGTGTCAGTTCAAACCTCTTCATTTCTATTTCACTACATACTCTGATAGTAGTGCGAAATCTTACTAACCAGTGTGGGGAACATACAACAATACTTTAAATACTAATCCTGTGTAATAAAAGTGTAAAATTTGATTTAACATCTTCTAAATTTGTTTATGAACATTGAAGATATAATGAAATTTTTACATATGTTTTTTTTTTATCGTCGATATGAACGAGGAATCGTACTTTTAAAAATGGGTAAATTTTTACAAGTCCTACTTCTTAAGTAGAACGGCTGTCAAAACAATGTTGTAAAGCAATTGTATGGAAAACCACTGTCGCCAGTTTCACACTTATTTGTATAGAAACTACGACGAAAAACTGCCAATCATTGGTCGCGCATTTGAAGTAAAACGTTCGAAATGCCATTTTGCAACAGATTAAAATTGATTTTATTACGATGCAATGTGGTTTGGTTACGCGTCTATTTAAATTGTCTTTTAGAGTATTCTCAGTTTAAAAACATGTATATTGGTAGAATTGTCATTAAGCGCATTTACACTTAATGTCGGGTAGCGCGACTCGTCACATTTCCGTTCTATTTACTTCTCTCTTCAGTGGTTTTATTGCTCGGTTTTATTTTATTTTTTAGACAATGGAACGTGTGACACTAACGTATGGTGGTAGTAGTAACAGTAGCAGTGGCAGAATTATGAACTTCCAAGCAAAATGTTTTTATTTCTTTATTTGGGACAGGAAATAGTAGCGTGGTCTATAGATACAAAAAAATACTGTAATTAAGGTATAAAAGTGTAGTGAATTGTGAACCTACAGTTACACGCCTCATGAGCTATTTTTCTGTACATGATCTACGCCGTTTTATCAGCAGGTGAAACAACGGGGGCCGTTAGAGGCGGAATTGAGATAGTAGGTCAACGGGCAAGCCAATGGGTTCATATTTTGTTGGGCTTCCCTGTTAATTAGAGAAAACAATGGGGAAGGGTTTGTGGAAACTCATTAAGTGTAAGTAAAAAAAACATGGTATTATGTTTATTGTTTTTGGAATTAGTCTTAAGATATTTTGCTTGCTTATTTTTTCGTGACTGAGTTACTAATACACCCAAGAATAATGTAGTATTAAATCTGGTTCCTTAAGAATTTATTCATAAAATAATTATTATAATCCGCAATGAACGTTTTAACCTTAGATTTTTTTCTTAGTTATTGGCATCGCACGTTGTGCATTCTGCCAGTGTCAAGTTCATGCATTTTCATGTTTTTATATTAAAATCAAGTCAAATATGTCATTAAATCACAGTCAGTCACACGACATTTGTCATAGTCAAGTCAAGTCCTACGGAGATTTGAAAACAACACGAAAATACATGTTTCACCACATTATATCACTTGCCCACACTCGTGCATGTAATTCAATACTCAATGAATAAAACACCACCATTTTAAATCTTTAATGCGCGATAAACACAATTTTAAGAAAATAATTGAATGTAACGACATGATTTTTCCGCGTTCCCGCCAAAACTGAACAGTAAATTATTTATTACCTCTCCTCAAAAAAACAAACCAAAGTAAATATATTAAAAATCACTCTAGTTACTCATAGTTCAGCGGATTCAATAATTTTCCTTTTCATTCAAGTCAATAAGCCAAACAAATCGAGTTTATTAATGCAGCGTAGTCATTAGATGAGCGAGACGTTTGCCTCAATTTCAAATTTCAATTTCAAAATATCTTAATTTTTCTGGAAACATATATAAATAGTACAATAACTAGTGTAGGTATATCGTAGTAGTACAACAGCATAAACAATAGGTTGTTTTCCGAGCACATAGGCTCCTATAAAACTTACAAAGATTTAAAAATATAGGTAATAAAATTGATACTGGGCGCTTAGCATTAGTAATTAAGTTAAATAAATTATTTTTCATCACACTTGCTCGTAAAGTAGATCTTATTAAATCGCTTTTAGGCTCATAATCCAAGCTATTATACACGCGTGCTTTTTACTTTACATTACGGCACTTGTACTATAATAGGTATAACCCGGTAAAGTCAAGTTTGTACGTGACTGCAATTAGACGTACGTGTACGAAGCACTCTTAATATAGCCGGATAATACTTACAGTTTTTTTGTAATACCAACAAAGAGTTCTTATGCCGCTGAAGTAAATGTCAACCTGCGCGCGCATTACTGATTTGGGCGCCATTTTCCGCAAATGTTTGTTGACGTTTTCACTGTGTGGTTGATTATTATCAAAAAAAATATGGTTTTTTCCTCGCAAGTGTGACGAAAACAGTCGTATGGAACTCTTGTGCTATTAGTCATTACGCTCTCGGCTTTCTTATCGCGCTCGCCTGCGGCTCGCGCGCATAATACCGCCTCTAGTGTAATGACCAACATAGCACACTCGTATCATAATGTACTATTATATTGGTACGTAAACTTTAGATGAGTATTACGTATTAAGTAAATGTAAGGTGGTAATCATTACGCCTACCCATAACAGTGGCAGTGCCAGAATTGCGAACTTGCGAACAAAACCCTGCACCGCACTGTACTTGTCACCCTTAGATTATTTATTACATAGATGTTAAATCTCTGCATGTTCAGTTACGCAATTCTTCTTCTTGGTAATATTGAATCAAACCAACACACAGACAAAGGTGTGGTACTTCCCCATGCGTACACTTCTTCTTCTATCTTGAAAAGGATCAATGAGCACCAAAAATACGTCTAATTTGCAATCAAAAGTCGTGCGTAGCGTGATAACAGTGGGTTTGAATAGTTCAACTAACTCAACCTCTACAAAATTTTTGCTTTATGCCTAGAAAAAAAACCGCCAACCATCAGTTTGTCGTGGGTGTATCATCATCATCATCAGCCCGTAGACGTCCACTGCTGAACGAAGGCCTCCCCCTTAGACCGCCACACTGTACGACGACCTGCCATTTGCAACCACCGGTTGCCCGCGACTTTTACAGTGTCGTCGGTCCACCTAGTGGGAGGCCTTCTTACGTTGCGTCTTCCGGTCTGGGGTTGTCGTGGGTGTATATGATATTGTTATATGGTAAAAATGTATTGTTTTAGAGTTTAGCCCCAAAGTTTATGTTGTGTGCCTCACAGTAATGATTATAATGGTCTCCTTTCAGCTAAAGACCAACTTTACACGCAGCCCTGTTCATTATCTTATCAATAAATAAACCTGCAGCAATTCATTGAACCAATATTCCACACAGAAAGACTGGCGTCAATCGATCTGTTCAAATATTTGATGTCCAATCAAATGGTTTCTCTGTGTCCGATATTTGCTTTGAACATGTCTCGGGACCAAACCTACACTGTACATCGCAATACTCCCATCAATGTCTGTTTAATTAGGTAGTTGCATAATAAATTGAAGTGTGCGTTGAGTGGTTTATACAGAGTGTTAGTTTGAACACCGTTATCCTTCTAGGATATCATTGTACTCATCATTATGAACATCTTTTACTATGGGGCCAACCCCGAAACCACGAAAAAAAACACAGCTGTTCCATATTTTTTTTCCAATATCGATAAACCTTTTTTGACAACCTTATAGCTCAGTTGGTAGCATGCCTGCCTTCAGAGCTGTAGGGCGTGGGTTCGATCCCCACCAAGGGCAAATATTTATGTGACGAACATAGATGTTTGTTCTGTGTCTGGATGTACTCGTAGTATGTATTTACAAAACAAAAAGTATATAAGTATTATATCAGCTATCTAGTTTCCATATTACAAGCTTTGCTTAGTTTGGGGCTAGATGGCGCTGTGTGAAATTAATGTCCACCGATTTTTTTTTTTATGGAACAGCGGTTTTTTTTCGTGATTTCATGGTTGCTCCCATAGTAAAAGTTGTTCATAATGATGAGTACAATGATATCCTAGAAGGATAACGGTGTTCTAACTAACACCCTGTATCTGTATAATGTGATAATAAGCTTTAAAAAAAAACAACCAACTTAAACTTAGAATACCTGGATGACATCTTCATAAATTTTCTAGTATTTTTGATTTTAAAACCAAACTACAAAACCGATTTCGATAAAATGTATATGGGACCAAAAAAACCATCAAAATCAGTTTATAATTGGCGGAGTAATCACGTACCATACATACAAAAAAAAACAGTCGTATTAAGAACCTCCTTTTTTGAAGTCGGTTGAAAAGGTGTGAAAGGATGCGTCGTAATGGTAAGTTTTCTAACAGACAATAAAAAAAAAGTAGTTCTCTTCAACTCGATAGACGGCGCTGAATATACGTGACAGTCAAAAACAGCATAATCATGTTTGATCTGTGGCGCTAAAATAATATAAAAAACTTGACAATGACATCCACGTCTGGTCTACGCCATCTATAATGAGCTTTTTTTTATTGCCTGTCAGAAAATCGCCCTATGATTTCTTCTACATAATACTTTTCATCACACTTGCTCGTAAAGTGGATCTTATTGCATCGGTTTTAGTGTCATAATCCAAGCTATTACGCACGCATGCTTTTTACTTTACATTACGGCACTTGTACTATAATAGGTATAACCCGGTAAAGTCAAGTTTGTACGTGACTGCAATTAGTAATACTTACAGTTTTTTTGTGATACCAACAAAGAGTTCTTATGCCGCTGAAGTAAATGTCAACCTGCGCGCGCATTACTGATTTGGTCGCCATTTTCCGCAAATGTTTGTTGACGTTTTTGCTGTGTGGTTGATTATTATCAAAAAAAATTGTTTTTTCCTCGCAAGTGTGACGAAAACAGTCGTATGGAACTCTTGTGCTATTAGTCATTACGCTCTCGGCTTCCTTGTCGCGATCGCCTGTGGCTCGCGCGCATAATTCCGCCTCTAGTGTAATGACCAACATAGCACACTCGTATCATAATGTACTATTTCATCACACTTGCTCGTAAAGTAGATCTTATTACATCGCTTTTAGGCTCATAATCCATGCTATTACACACGCGTGCTTTTTACTTTACATTACGGCACTTGTACTATAATAGGTATAACCCGGTAAAGTCAAGTTTGTACGTGACTGTCATTAGACGTACATATACGAAGCACTCTTAATATAGCCGGGTAATACTTACAGTTTTTTGTAATACCAACAAAGAGTTCTTATGCCGCTGAAGTAAATGTCAACCTGCGCGCGCATTACTGATTTGGGCGCCATTTTCCGCAAATGTTTGTTGACGTTTTCGCTGTGTGGTTGATTATTATCAAAAAAATATTGTTTTTTCCTCGCAAGTGTGACGAAAACAGTCGTATGGAACTCTTGTGCTATTAGTCATTACGCTCTCGGCTTCCTTATCGCGCTCGCCTGCGGCTCGCGCGCATAATACCGCCTCTAGTGTAATGACCAACATAGCACACTCGTATCATAATGTACTATTATGCTATGGTTCAGTTTTAGTTGAAACCGTTTTGTTTTATTTAGTTTCAGATTCAGATAATTTAGTCCTTGCTGACGTATTTATATTTAACTTGTCATGTTTGAAGAAAGCCAGATACTCCAACTATTTCGATCACATGTGATCTGTTTCTTGGTTTCTTGACTGATATTAATTCCATCTATTAAACTAAAATGAGGTAAAACCTTGTTCGTTTCCATAGTAAAATTGGTTGATAGAGTTTGGCGACCCAATGTATTTTTAATTCTCGATTTTCTCCGATGTTTTGCCTGTTTTACCGGTACCATAGTTGATAACTAGGCTAGTCTGTATAGGTATAAGGCTTGGAAAAGTCAGTTAGGTCAAGTTAAGTCAGTCAGTCAGTCTTACGTTAAACTGTAGATGTAGAGCCGTCGTGCTTGGGTTCATATCACATCAACAGCCATAAAACGTTCCCTGCTGGACGAAGGCCTCCCTTATATTAGGGGAGGGGGTTGCCGTAATCCCCACGCTTGGCACGCTCCGGCCGCGAAGTTCGATCAATCGAACCACGAGGATTTTGACGTCTTGTGGTTCGATTCAATAATCGAACTGTGCAGAGTTTGCTATTTGATGTCCAAACGGTTCGATCAAGCAAACCACGAGGATTTTGACGTCCTTATGGTTCGATTCAATAATCGAACTGTGCAGAGTTTGCTCCCAAATAGCATTTTACTCCATTTAAGAGTACACATTTAGTTCCCAGGTGTACTTGAAGCATTATTACAGTTCACTCGTGATGTATAAGCTGCATTATTGCGATTAATAACACCTATACCTGTCTAAGGGACTTATAGGAGTGTAGAGTTATACTTTTATACGATTGTTGGTTTTATAATACTCTAACAACTATCCTTTAGTCAGCCGTCTGACTAAGAGCATTATAGGAGGGTAGAGATACGGCAACCGCTGTTTAACGGCCTACTTGTACGATGATATAGAGCTAGCATTTTAATAGAACACACGTGGTCATTTATAAAGCCAAAGGCTGTTATGTTTACTTGTTTTAGACTGTTATACAGCTAGTAGCTGTAGTAGGACTTGTTTGTAATCATTAAAATAACCTTTTTTTACTATCTGTACAGAAGTGTTTAAATGGTGCTCATGTGTACTGTAGGCTGTTAAAAGGACTATATGTGTTGTCCATTAACATCAATAGCAGTTTATTTGTCCACAAGTACTACTCTTATTTGCTGTAAGCTGAACATGAATGTGAATGTGATATTCTATTACACTTATCCCACAAGCTGGTGGTTGTTAGGTTGTTACAAAATTTGTACTTTAGGTATTCATACTTGACTTATTAGTACCTGGGCTAGGCGATTTAACGGACAATAATTATTATTGCGGATCTCTAAAATTTCAGTTTAATGAAAGAATTAAACGATGATACACAATTGACCTGAACTACATCTTAAAGCTGTAAATAAGTTCACATTAGAATAAATTTATAGACATTGGCTCTGTAGTGGTACAAATGTGGGACTTCATACAGATAACAGCATTCTAACAGAACACATGTGAACCTATATATATGCTCACCGCATTAAATTGGAGTTATAACAGTTCACATAGCTGTATATTTAATTTCCACCATTTTGTTCTACGTAACCTAAAATATTTACCAAATAAATCTCCAAAATTATCATGCAGATTTATCACAAAATACGCAGATAGAGCGATTGAGTTTTGGTTTCATGTTATAATTAATTACCGTAGTATAATTATGCCAATATAATATCAAAAAATGAAAATTGTAGATTTCCTCTCAGCCAGTTTTAAATATTTTAAAATGAATATCGCTTTTTTACAGAGGCGCGTGAATATTTTAGCTGTAAATATGTATACATTTCACGATTAAGTTGCATTCCCATAGGCTTTAACATTATTAAGTATTTAAAACAGGTACTTATACCGCGTGTTATCATACATTTTTATCCAATTGATATCCGCTTTCTGGCACACACAAAACCAAAACTAATGATGAGGAATAATTATAATAAAATAAGAAATAATTTAGGACACACGTGAATTTTAGGCAGCACTGTCGGATTTTTATATATTAAATTAACTGTGAAGGCTGTGTATTTAGCCACTTGTTACTCTTTATTACACTCATGTACGTTGTATGGTTCACACTGCGTCCCATATAGTGCCGTAAGTCAGCCTTAAGTCCGATGTTACTACTTAAACTGCTATTATAATGCTATTATACTGCTAATGTACAGCCATAGTGAACTTAAGGCTGTCTAATTTGTGCCCAAACTGGTTCTATAAGAGCATTATAGCAAGCTATACAGTTCTTATACAGCTGACTTACACAGCTTGTGGAGTACATGTGAACGACTAGACATCTTATATAGAACCCCGAATGCCACTTGGGCTATTTGATGTTCAAACAGTTCGATAAAGCAAACCACGAGGATTTTGACGTCCTTGTGGTTTGATTCAATAATCGAACTGTGCAGAGTTTGCTATTTGATGTCCAAACGGTTCGATAAAGCGAACCACGAGGATTTTGACGTCCTTGTGGCTCGATTCAATAATCGAACTGTGCAGAGTTTGCTATTTTATGTCCACACGGTTCGATTAAGCGAACTACGAGGAAAATGGAAATAAATGAACATTTCATATTAGTAATGATTTCTTCGGCACATTAACTCTGACAGGGCTGGCCACTCAACCTATACGAATTTGCAGTTTTAGGACATACCCAGGTCCGTACTTAGGTCCGTGCTTGGGTTGGTTAGTGTGTTTCAAAGTTCTCGTCAGTCTGAAGACGTCCACTGCTGGATGAAAGCCTCCCACTTAATAGGAAGGGCTTGCCATAATCCCCACGCTTGGCAGACGGTTTGGGGATCGCAGAATGCTCACCACCATTAACGGAAAGGGACGCTGCTGCCCGTCCTCCGGTGGTTCCGGTTGCAGTTTTAGGACATACCCAGGTCCGCACTTGGGTCGGTAGGGTGTTTCAAGGTAGTCCTTCTTAATTATTATAAATGCGAATTTTTTTCGGGGTGTGTATGTGTGTATGTTTGTTACTTCTTTACGCTGAAACGGATTTCGATCAAATTTGGTATAGAGGTCGTTTTTGCCTTGAAATAAAACATAGGCTACTTTTTGTCCTAAGAATAGCGAGTGAAACCGAGGGGCGCAGCTAATATTTTACATGAGTAAGCAAACAATCTATAAAAAAAAAAGTTTTTCAGTATAATGTTTTCTTGTAATATTTCTGGAGTTTTCATACACTAATATTGAGTTTGGGTTTGCCTTTTTTACGTCACTATTCAAAACGGCACACAGTTTTTTAAGAATTGTTTTAACTGGTATTTATTTCCTCGTAAGTTTCCAGGAGAATGTAAGAATTTTAATCTAATAAACATGTCATAAAACTGCATTCAGAGCCACTGGAGGTCGGGCAGCAGCGTCCTCTCGGTTAACGGTGGTGAGCATTCTGCAATCATGGCAACCCCTTCCCCACCTCTGCAGGGTCTTCGTCTAGCAGTGGACGTCTTCTGGCTGATGAATCTTAAGAATAGGGTAGATGACTGATGTTTATATCGTTGAAACCAATAGCTTTGATGAAGAATTTAAGTAAATATAGTATGTTTAATGAAAAAATCATTTAAATGGGTTAATAATGTTCTGATATATGAGCGTTTAAAGTTTTTGTTAGAGACAACTCTGTCCCTTTCCCACAAAACAAAAAATGACGTCACGCCTTACTTGTCAGAATAGAATTTATATGGCGTACTGAGAAGTGACGTCACGATTTGCTGTTTCTTCTCTCTGTCTAGCATGATATTAAAATGCTTATAAGTTGGTTATTTTTGATCAGATTTTCATTTTCTTTTCATTAATCAGCTATATTTATGGGCCACATTTTAATAGGACAATTAAAAAAACAGTCATCTAGCCTATTGTCGTGATATACATACAAACTGATACTCTAACATGGTATTATTAGCGTAATGCCAGTCTATTAACTAAATTGCCACTCTTGACTCTTAAATTATTATTACACATTACTTCTGTTAACATGTTGTGTCAGAGGCTTATAAATAAGTCCCCAGAGTACAAAAATGAACCAGCATGCGGTCTCATTCCATTCGACACTGATTTACTTTGTTTACCCGATTCCTATACATATGATTACGTGTACTTTATAAATTAACGGACAATTTACCTTCACGGAAGCGTGGTTATTACCACACTGAGAGCAAACCCGTGTTTCAGGATTTCCACAGGGACTATGGGACCTTAACCCTTACACAAAAGCGCAACGTGAACCTTATCCCGTAGCACAAAGGACCAGTTTTCTACGACTATTTTCACAGCTTAACTTTAGCAGACATAAAATAGTAACTTCATGAGCTTTGCGTGCATGAAATAAGGTTCATTTTGGAACTGTAACTAAATCACCAGCACTTGTAAAATTTATAGAAAAAAGATTTTGTGTCTTGTGTGTTTGTAATACAGCTCATTTTAAAATGAGGAGTTGGAAAGGTCAGGACCACAGCGGAGTCATTTGAGCTAGCTTAATTAAATTTTAGTCCTAAAATAATAGCTATTCCTTTTTCGCACGTTTTACGTCTTTTTTAAAGTCTTTTCGTTGTATTTTAAGGTTTAATTAAGTTTAAGAAAATTAAAGAAATACGAACAGTATATTTTTACAAGTGAAAAATTGTAAAAATATTATATCAAAAATCATTTATACCCATTCTTAAAAAAAGGGAAAAGAGACGTTGAGATAAAGACGTTCAACCCCTTTTTGGGCAAAAATCTGCATTGTCAATCTCAAGCATTACTCACCCCAACGACAACGTACTTTCCTTATTAAAAAAATAACTCACTTTTAGGTAGTATTTTAGCTTCGCCCAAAAACACTTTTTCGTCAGAATTTTACAGCCGAATAAAGGTGAGAAGAGTGTCTTTTTTCGTGAAAAGATAAGAAACCGAGGTTTTACGGTAAAACCCTTGGGGAGTAATATTACATAGGAAAAATCGTATCACTAAAACAGTAAATATTTTTCTGACAGTCATGTAGAAACAAAATAAGGGTTGTTTCACACATACCACAACCACAACACCTGGTCGGGCACATATTTTGTATTGAAAATGAATGGTAGAATTTACACGTACCACATTTTGCCGTCATTATCGACCGCGTGGATGATACCGACCACATCGCAACCACAACGCAACCACCAGCGACACCGTGAAATAGCCGCCGGCCACATCGCAGATACAACGTTGCGTCGATGCAACGATAGTACGCGCTCTATGAAAGCCAGAGTCGAACTGTCTGCACACGACGTAACCACATCGCAACTGCTAGCGACAACGCAACCACATCGACATTTTGTCGGTACCACAACGCAACTGCAAAAAGCTGCAGCACCACTATTCACACGTAGCCACTGCGCGTCACCACATTTTGTCGCTTCGATGTGGTGTGGTTGTGGTAAGTGTGGAGTGACCCTAAAGGTGAATTATGATCAAGGTAAAAACAACTTAAGCATGGGTCGGGCCCAAAAATAATATTGTGAGTGTAGAAAAGCGGAACAGAATTCTCTTATTTCGGTTCTCTGTGTTGTTTTTATACATTAAAAACATGAAAGGTTTATGTATCCATAAAGTAATTGCTGAAAATATTTAAAAGCAATCGTTATTAAATTGGGCTCCAATAGAGTTAAAATATGAAAGTAGAAGCAAAGCCTTTTTCTGTTTATGCACTTTGATCTTGTATACATTTTTGTATTGGAAGTGGAACTAGAATTAATATTGTATTTTTTTTTGATTTTTTTTGGTCTGGTTTGTCTTTATATATTTTTTATATAATCGAGTGACAAATGAAAATAAAAATGAAAAAATGTTTATTACATTAGAATACACGTTTTAAACAACAATTGTGGCCTTCTTTTGAGTATAGCAATACTTGTGACAGAAGACCTCACTCTTCCATAACCATTACAAATATTAGTGTATATAGCTCAGCGGTAGCGTGTCTGCCTTCAGAGCTGTAGGGCGTGGGTTCGATCCCCACCAAGGGCAAACATTTATGTGACGAACATAAATGTTTGTTCTGTGTCTGGGTGTAGTATGTATTATAAGTATGTATTTACAAAAAAAAAATATAAGTATTCTATCAGCTATCTAGTTTCCATATTACAAACTTTGCTTAGTTTGGGGCTAGATGGCGCTGTGTGAAAAAATGTCCTGCAATATTTATCGTACATAAATGTAAGTATCATTAGGTATGAATTTATATGACAAGCAGCTTAAAAATGCAAAATTTATGAAACACAGAAAGTATAGTAAGTAATAAAAATTATGAAAGTGAGAAAGAGGTAAATCCTCCAAGATGTGAGTAGATTACAATAAGCCGTTTTCTCTGATGGAGAATGCGCAGTTAGGTGAGGTACAAAATAAGCAGGACGTTAGCCTGATTGTAAGCGTCACACCTGCCCATAACAGTAGCAGTGCAAGAGCTATGAACATGCGAATACAATCCTGCGCCGCAATGCACTGCGCTCGTCGCCCTGAGATATTAGATGTTAAATCTCTTCTTACCCTGTTCTTACCGAGTTATTTCTCTAGTAACATGGCCCGTCAAACCGAAACACAGTAATGCTTGCACACCACTGCTTGGCGTTTGAATAACTGACAAAGGTGTGGTACTTCCCCAGGCGGACTCAGCAGTAGAGTCCTACCGCTACTAAAATAAAATGTAAATCTGAAAACCTATGGAATATTTTTTCCTTTGGGCTTCAGCACATAGTTATTTAGATTTTCTCTAGACTTTCACCGGTCTGGATACTATCCTTTTTATCCAGAATCTTTTTATATTTGTATGCCTAGTAGGTAGGCTAAGTTGTAGCTACTAAAGTCACTTGCTCACAAAAAAGTTAGTAAACGTTTATTGTTCTGAATGTAAATGAAGTTATTTTTTTAATCTAATGTTATGACAAGGCCATCACTGCTTTTTACCCACATAGTTAGTAAATATAACGTACTTTACTTGACTTGTAAAATTATACTTTACTAATTAATTTTATAATTATGAATATTAATAATCACACCATTTATTATAAATGGGAAAGTTAGTCAGTATGTGTGTGTATGTTATTTATTTATATGGAATGGAGATAGATCATTTTCTAGAATAACATATTTATAGGCTACTTTTTATCATCATACACGCGGGTTAAATGTAGCTTCATTTATTTATGGTTACCTCATCATCATCATCAGCCCGGAGACGTCCACTGCTGAACGAAGGCCTCCCCCTTAGACCGCCACACTGTACGGCCTCCCACTAGGTGGAGCGACGACATTGTAAAAGTCGCGGGCAACCGGTGGATGCAAATGGTTTGCATCCACCGGTTGCCCACGACTTTTACAATGTCGTCGGTCCACCTAGTGGGCAGTATATGGGCGTCTTCCGGTTCGCGGTCGCCACTCAAGAACCTTTCTTCCCCATCGGTTGTCAGTATGGGTACCTACTTAACTTAAATTTATAAGAGTCTTAACTTTAAATATTCAAAAAATGCGCTGTAGCCGAAGCCGAAATGAATCCGACCACAGTCAAACGGAAAAAAAAACAGAGCTACGAAACTGTGATTTCCCCAAAAATAAAAAAATAAATGACTTCAATTTCGACTACCTGAATAACATCTTCATATTATCCAGTTATTATTTCAGTAATTTTGGTTTTAAAACCAAACTACCTACTGAACTGATTTCGATAAAAATTATATGGGACTACTTCTGACGTCTCACCTACCAAACAAAAAAAATATTTGTAAATCGGTCCACAATAAGCTAGATGACTGGTTTTTTTTATTGTCCTATTAAAATGTGGCCCATAAATATAACTGATTAATGAAAAGTAAATTAAAATCTGATCAAAAATATGCAACTTATAAGCATTTTAATGTCATGATAGTACGCCATATAAATTCTGTTCTGACATACTTGTCAGAATAGAATTTATATGCCTTACTAGGCGTGACATAATTTTTTGTTTTGTGGGAAAGGGACAGAGTTGTCTCTACCAAAAACTTTAAACGCTTATATATCAGAACATTAATAACCGATTTAAATTATTTTTTCATTAAACATACTCTAATTACTTAAATTCTTCATCAAATCTATTGGTTTCAACGATATAAACATCAGTCATTTACCCTATTGTCGGAGAAATCGGTGAACATGCATTAAAAAAACATACATACAGTTGAACATAGAACCTCCTCCTTTTATGAAGTCGGTTAATAAAATAGCCTCTTACAGACGTAATGTCGTGATAACTTTATACAAGCCCCAAAGTATACAACGAAGTTGGTATCATAAATGCTATACCTAAATCTCTACAACTTCAGGCTAAGCTAACTCTTCCTTTGTCTTATTCGCGAGTGCGACAAAGGAGAAAACCTTGCATGAATAAAGTACAGGACCAGAATAAAAAAGAATATAAGATTAAGGCAGGCTTGTAGCAATTTTGAAGTTTTTAAAAAAAATTGGTTATAATCCAAAAAGCCCGACATTTAACCAAAAAATTATTTTATATTTAAATTTTGATATTTAATATTTTATGAAAATTTATCATATGTTTTAGCTTTTTGTCTTTTACAAAACGCGATTTTGAATGTTTGACTCGATAGACAAAAATTACAAAGTAGACACTAAATCGGCATTTCGATTAGCTAGAACTAAGAATAGTACATTATGATACGAGTGTGCTATGTTGGTCATTACACTAGAGGCGGTATTATGCGCGCGAGCCGTAGGCGAGCGCGATAAGGAAGCAGAGAGCGTAATGACTAATAGCACAAGAGTTCCATACGACTGTTTTCGTCACACTTGCGAGGAAAAAACAAATTTTTTTTGAAAATAGTCAACCACACAGCGAAAACGGCAACAAACATTTGCGGAAAATGGCGCCCAAATCAGTAATGCGCGCGCAGGTCGACATTTACTTCAGCGGCATAAGAACTCTTTGTTGGTATTACAAAAAAACTGTAAGTATTACCCGGCTATATTAAGAGTGCTTCGTATACCTACGTCTAATTGCTGTTACGTACAAACTTGACTTTACCGGGTTATACCTATTATAGTACAAGTGCCGTAATGTAAAGTAAAAAGCACGCGTGTGTAATAGCTTGGATTATGAGCCTAAAAGCGATGTAATAAGATCTACTTTACGAGCAAGTGTGATGAAAAATACATTATGAAACCACGTAAAATGTATACTAATAGATAGAATATAGTATTATTTAGTTATTATTATTATATATTATTATTATAGCTTATTATTATTATTCGTAGCATTTATGGAAAATATTTGGTGACCTCTTACATAATTATTATGTTTACAGAGGACCTGAAGATTGTACAAAACGATTTTACATTACAGAAATCGCACAAAAAATAATATAGTTTTTTTACAAATTGGACGCTAAAATATATATCTTATTATAGTGTCTATTGGTTTGAAAATAATTATTACTAACCTTACTTGTATAGATCATAGTAAAACAAAACAAAGGTCGGGAAATCAATTACCATGTCTCTAGATTCATTCGTTCTCGGCGTATGAAGCCCGGCTTTTAAGCCTCGAGTTCAGTATAATATTTGCTAAAAGTTTTCAGGAAGAAAATTCTGGTTGTCTTTAATTTTTTTGGAATATTTTTCAGACATTTTAGACAAGGGGAAAAAATCTGGCTTTGAGGTATGTTATATCTACAATTATGCGTATGTTAGACTATATATGGTTGGTTGTCTGGAAGAGATCGCTGTTAGCGATAAGGTCGCCACTTGTTTAAGGTACTTTTTTCTTTTGTTGTTTTATATTTCTGGTTTACACAATTACGATTTTGTATCTAATTTAAATATTATCTATCTATCTATTTCACCAAATCTTAAATTACAGTGTGGTCAAAAATTATAGCATCTAACCTGTAATGGAACTCAAACAATTGCAAAAAAGGGGAGTTAGTTTAAACGAGTGATTTATTTGCAAAGCATCACATTATGGCGTATGGAAGGAAGTACATAGATGATATAAATCGATTAAAAATTTGATTATGAAACTGGCAACTGACCAATTACTATCTTCAGCCATAAAAATATCAGTTGTAACCTTAGCTCATAATCATAAGATAATAGAAACTGTCTTTAAATTAATAATGGGACCGCATTTACTGTATAAAATTTGTCTAAATTTAAAATATTTGAATAAGAAATTAAATCAGATTTTTTGGGTTAATTATGCGAAATCGTTAAACAATTAGTATAATACCGTTTTTATATTCTATTTCTATTTCATTGAATAGATTTTTCATTGCCAAAGCGAGAATTTGTGACTCCACGTACAATCCAGCAAAAAACATACGAAATGTTTAAGAATCTCACTAGATTTGCAAACATTCATGACATACGTGAAATCCTTTCTGTCGCAGTCTAGAATGTTCGGCCATCCGATACCGGGTTGTAATGGAATTCATTGTTCGTAGAAGTTTACCCAAAAACGGCCCAGAAACCTTTAAACATTCTAACCGTAAAATAATTCAGAAATATTTTTCGATGCATGAAATTATTCATCAACCAACTTTGGTAAATAAAGGAGACTGACTTCAATAAACACTAAAGTTTTCAATGCAATTATTTTTATACCGTAGATAAATCTAGTTCACGTTCGTTTTATAGGTTTTAGAGTGTGAGTTCAAATCTCATTAACGAGTTTGAACTGGGGTGAAGGGTAATACTGTGACAAAAATGTAGCGTTATTGGTTGTTTCGAATACCGGCCGGCAATACGTTGTAGTGGTAGGACTCTATTGTAGAGTCCGCCTGGGGAAGTACCACACCTTTGCCAGTTATTCAACCACCGGTTTGCTTGAACCGGTTGACTTGTTTCGGTTTGAAGGGCAATGGTACCAGACAAATTACTGGACATGAAGAGATTTGACACCTAATATATCCGGCGACGAGTGCAGTACAGCAAGATTTTGTTCGCAAGTTCACAATTATGGCAATGCCATTGTTATGGGCAGGCGTGATGCTTACCAATAGGCGAACGTCTCACCCGTCTCAACTCTCCATTGCATATATTTTTTACGTAGTATCTACCCATTTAGGTAGCACATTCTACTCTCTGTCTCTACAGAATAGAATTAAAACGCTGAAGCCGTATTACCCAAATGTCGAGTTCCAGCCACAAGAACTACCTTCTCCAAGGGTCTCTGCGGCACGAGAACCGGTTGTTGCTACCCAAGTCCCGACTGCAGATGCACTCAGCTAGCACTTTATCTATGTCGGTAAATATATTTAATAAGCTACCAAATGAAATTAAAACTGAAATAAATGAATGACACTAAATTTGTATATGGTTTAAAACGACTTCTCACTAGTAGGGCTTATTATTCAATTGACGAATTTTTAAAAGATTATAATACGAACTAATGATTATGTATTTTTATTTTATATTTTTTTATAATTTCAAGTTTTAATTTGTTTTTATTATTTACGAAACGTTATTAATTTATTATTACTAGTATTATTGACACTATTTATTATTAATTTATGACGAACCTCCTAGAATACCTCTATTTAATAGGCATATTATTGTTAAATGAAGTCGTCCTCCTCTCTTCTACTATTGCTGCGCCCGACATATGAAACTTCTTTTTGACAATATCTATGTACACTATGGAAGCAATAAATATCTGAATCTGAATCTGAATCTTAACATATACGCTTTAATATTATACACATGTAAAAAAACTAATAATATTTTATTGTAAATGATGAATTAATGATTGAATGATGGTCCCCTGGTAGAGCAATAAATAAACATTATGTGTTTCAGCCAATCTTGCTCAACAACAAACAACAACAGCCAGAAGACGTCCACTGCAGGACGAAGGCTTCCCCCTTAATAGGGAGGGGTTGCCATAATCCTCACGCTCTGCAGGCGGCTTGGAGATTGCAGAATGCTCGCCATCGTTAACCGAGAGGACGCTGCTGCCCGTCCTCCAGTGGTTCTGGATGCAGTTTTAGGATATACTCGTACCCAGGTCCATTCTCAAGGAACCATTTTTAAAACAGTGTGGTTAACCCACCAATTTATATTTTAGCTGTGATTTACACTCTTACTATCCACTCTTCCAGCGTTTTCATATACCAACAGCGTAACCTAGAGTTTTTAAAATGAGATTGTATTTACTCGTAGAACAGCTGCTCTGAAAATCCGTCGTAGATATTCCTTACTTACTTCCCTAGCACGGAACCCTTAAAAAAACACGCTCCATTGCTACGAAGCTGGAAACTATAAAACATTGGACGAGAATGTAACAACATTGTTTTACTTTTTAAACTACGAACGTAGACGTGGAAGGTACAGATTTTTTCTAAATACTTTAAAAACAGAAAATTAACGAAACCTTAAAATACTAACTAAAAACTAAAACTCAAAATAACTATATAAAAAAACAAGATGAAGACATGGAAGCATTGTCGCGGTTTATAAGTATAATTCATAAACACAAACATAATTAAAAATGTTAAAATTAAAGTATGTGGTAGATATTCCTTACTTACTTTCCTAGCACGGAACCCTTAAAAAAACACGCTCCATTGCTACGAAGCTGGAAACTATAAAACATTGGACAAGAATGTAACAACATTGTTTTCCTTTTTAAACTACGAACGTAGACGTGGAAGGTACAGATTTTTTCTAAATACTTTAAAAACAGAAAATTAACGAAACCTTAAAATACTAACTAAATACTAAAACTTAAAATAACTATATAAAAAAATAAGAAGAAGACATGGAAGCATTGTCGCGGTTTATAAGTATAATTCATAAACACCAACATAATTAAAAATGTTAAAATTAAAATATGTGGTAGATATTCCTTACTTACTTTCCTAGCACGAAACCCTTAAAAAAACACGCTCCATTGCTACGAAGCTCGAAACTATAAACCATTGGACGAGAATGTAACAACATTGTTTACTTTTTAAACTACGAACGTAGACGTGGAAGGTACAGATTTATTCGAAAAAACTTAAGTAAACAGAAAATTACGAAAACTTAAAATACTAACTAAACACTAAAACTTAAAATAACTATATAAAAAACAAGAAGAAGACGTGGAAGCATTTTCGCGGTTTATAATTATGATTCATAAACACAAACATAATTATTCAGTTTCATATTCATTATTACACTACTAATATCATAATTTATTCATTTGGGGGAAAAGCGTAACATTTAATAATAAAAAATGAAACCAGAAACTTTTTCACATTTTTAAGTCGTTGATTTTTGCACAATCTGATTTTGTGTAAGTAAATAATGATCATCATAATACAAAGTCATTTTATTTCTACTTGATAATAAAAGCCTCTCTCTTTCTATAAGATAATAATAAAAAAGTGGTTTATTTTAATTTCACAAAACCAGTCAACTTCGATACACTAAATATTTTTTCCAAAGATGCAAAGTAATTTTGAGGTTTTCACCTTCGATAAATTATACGTCTAGATAGAATGATGGATCCTAAACGCGTCGAAAAAAATAGCGGTGAACTGTTAGCCTCTTATGCACGCACACCATAACAACGAAAACGTAAAAAATTGCTCGTGATGATTTAAAGTGGTGAATTTTGGAGCGGGCCGAATTTCTTCCGTACGCGGACGAAGCCGCGGGTGACCTCTAGTCTAGTCTTATATAAATAAATCATACCAAAATAAGCTACCTACTTTTTATGCAGGAGGTCAAACCACGAGTTGGTAAATGCTTTAAAATGTATGTTAATTCAGCCTTGATACATACATGGTATACTCATGTTTTTGTTTGATGGTCCTTACAGAAAGTTTTATAGGTATTTCCAGTCTACTGCGTTCTACGTTCACACAGCACGGGTACCTATTCTATCTACCTTCTAACAAAGGTACGGATAGATCCAATTTGGATGTTTTTTTTTAGCTCGTTGGTGAAACCAAAACAATTCCGGCAGCGCTGAAATGTTCTCAAAAAAACCTTTTAGGCTAACATTGAACGGATAAGGTTTTCGGGGAAAATCCGCTTGGCATTTTAGGTTTCGTGTTTAACAAGGAGGTTGGTTAACGTTGGTTACAGGTGGATACCAGAGTAAATTAAAGTTCAAGAAAAAGGTTGTTTTATCAATATTGTTTTATAATTTTAATGTTAATTTTATTAATATTTTTTTTATTTTTTTATTATCAATGTTTTATCATACGATACCCAAATATAATTCCATCGGGTGCTTCAACATAGTTTTATTCGAGAAACATGTGGGCAAGAAAACGAACTAGAATGGCTCGCAATAAAAATGTCATCTACACACTTTTTTAAAGTTATTCTTGTCGCCAATCAAACAGTTATTAATTTATTCTAGTAATTGCAAAAACAAATGCGGTGGAGGAAAATATTGTGAGGAAGCATGTGTATCCGTATGGGAAGAAAATAAATAGTACATATATGTGTTTAATGGACCCGGGTATATCCTATAAATGCATCCACAACCACCGGAGGACGGGCAGCAGCGTCCTCTCAGTTTATGGTGGTAAGCATTCTGCGATCCCCAAGCCGCCTGCTAAGCGAGGGATTATTGCAATCCCTCCCTAAAGATGTGCTTTCGTCCAGCTGTGGACGTATTCCAGCTGATGATGTGATGTGATGTGTGTTTAATGCACTAAGACACAAGTACGCCACACCATACAGGGCCGTAGCTAGACCTGAATTTAAGGTAGGGCAGCTGTTGTTACGGGTAGGGCGCTTCACAGTATTTAGCTTATTAATAGCTCTGATGGTATCTTTTAAGGTAGGGCATTGGTATTTTAAGGTAGTTCATTGGCCCCCAATGCCCCACACCCTGGCTACGACCCTGGTAGGCCATCGTGGTATGGCTCATTCCCTCTTCAAAGGCTGATTATGCATAAACAAAGCCAATAAGCGGAAAACAAACCCTTCTAACTTCAACATAAATAAATACTTTGCATAATGTAACTACTCTTCCATATATTCCTAGTATCCTAAAATGTAGATATTATACAGGGTTATGCGAAGCTGTATTACTAAGCTGGAAGGAGGTTGTTCTACTCGTATTGTCAACAACTTTTACTCGGGGACTGACTCTGAAATAAAAACGGCAACGCTTTTTTGAGGTCCTGGGGCTCTATTTTTGTACCGTTCGTATGGTTTTTGCATATGAATAAGACACAATTTCGAACGATATTGTTTGAATTTCGATCATTTTCGTATACGCAAACTCTTGCTTAGTATTCTAAAATCAAGCCCTTGGCCATCAATTATGGGCCTTATCGAAGAATGGGCAGGAGAGAAAAACGTCATGCAAAGCCGAAACACACTCTCCAAAATGTATCCGATGAAATACCGACAGGCTAGCTACTTTTCGTCGTATGATCAAGACTCAGTAGCTATATCTGAACTAAACTACTGAACTAGTGAGCTACCTATGATTCTTTTGGCACGTGTCCCGGTTGATTTCAACTTGAGCTGATAGAATTACCTAGAGACAGATGAGTTTTGACACTCCTGTGTTACTTCTAGTCTAGTACGTAGTTGGTAATTCAATTTCTGAATATAGATAATTTATAATTCCAGTACGCTGAGGTTGTCGCCGCCTGCCGCGGTATAAATTACATGAAATATATTCGAACTAAGCAAAACTATAGATTTCCCGTGAGAGAACCAATGTCAATGTCTACGTTGTAACTGAGCCACAGAAGCGCTTTTATTTCTGTTTGTATTTGCTATTCTGCTTTCTAATTACCCAGTGCTAAGTATATGAACGTGTATAGAACGTTTGTTAGCTAGGCTGTGGCTAATAACTGTACAAGAGATGCCTTGCGGTTGTAGAAATTATATGATCCTGGGAAATAGAGATAGAGAAATAATTTTTCGTAATTTTAGCAGAAAAAGCGCCTCTGCTCGCTAAATTTTTTTTTTTAATATTATGAAGTGTTTCCACACTTTAGGTATTTCTATTATTTTAATGTATAGATAGGAAGAAAAATTATGACGTCTGGCAGAACTTGAACCTGCATACGAGCAATCACTGGGTTTCCGTCCCAACTGCTTTGCCAATTACCACCCTACCAAACCTTACTACCTTTTCTATTTAACTATCTTTTTACTACTTTATTGTTTTTTTTTCTTACTCTCTATGCATTCAAAACATTATAGCCATTTTCCCTCCACCACGGAAATTTTAATTTTATTAATCTTTTTGATTTATATCTTTTGTAAGATTATTCTTAAACATTTATGAAACCTACCATTATTTCTTGATCATTGTTTCTTTTGTTTACTTTTTTTATTTACCTTTTTGTACCATTTTTTGTAAAACCCGGTTTTTGTTGTTTTTATCCCCTCGTCAAATTAAAACATACAAATATTATGTAAATTTGTTTTGCTAAAATTTGTACATAGTGGCTTCACACTAGGACAGGGTCAGTATTTGTATAGTCACATAAAATTATAGGAATTAATGCAATGGTCAAGGGTAGGCATTATATTTTACTATAAGGAAAGCCTCATTTGTCTCGTTGCTTTTCAACCGACTTCAAAAAAGGAGGTTCTCAATTCGACTTTATGTTTTTTTTTTTCGTTAAGCGATTACTCTACCAATTACGAATTGATTTGTTGATTATTTTTTGTTTTGTGGGCGGGCTACTTCAGAGGTGGTCCCATATCCATTTTTTATCAAAATTGGTTCAGTAGTTTGGTTTTTAAAACAAGATAACGATGTCACCCATGTAATCAATTGAAGTCGGATGTTTTTTAAGTACTTATTACTACACGACTACCACTACTACTTTACTATAGAAAGTCTTGAGTACAACATTACTTTATAAAATATTCATCTCTATAAAATATAATTATCTTTGTAGAATGATCTAGTACCAACATTAGCTTGGCAGACCAAATAGCGCTGAAGCAGGCTTTGTGAAATTGAGTTAGCAACGCCTTGTTACCTCGTTAGTGCATAAACTAAAATTACCGCCCAGAGCTAGAAAAACTTGTGGAGCAGATAGAAAATTAGACAAGTTTAATTTTAATCTATCTGTCAATACATATAAAAGGCTCTGACTGATTGGTGACTGACTGACAGACAACGCACAGCCCAAACCGCTGGTCGTACAGACTTAAAATTTGGAGGGTGTATTCGTCTCGATGCGGAGGGGTGTACTAAGAAAGAATTTTTCGAAATTTGACCCCCTTTGGGGGAGTTTGTTGAAAGTCCTTTGTTTTTGGACTTTTAGTCACGAAAATAAGGATTTGGATAGTTCATTTAAAATAAAAATACTGTTATCATTTTTTTACAGGTACGATTTAAGGGGGGGGGGGGGGGGATGTTGTGTGGAAAGTTCTTTGTTTTTGAATTTAACCCACTTCTTAACCTTACCCGAAGTAACATTGAATTCGGGTTATGTTAGGAACACCATTTGGGGTCAGGTTAAGAAGAGGGTTACGTTCGGAATGAAAATTAATCACTTTTTGCTTTTCCTAACTTAACCCACTACCGGGTTAGGTTTTCGGGTCAGGTTCGGAATAAACCTGAATTTTAAGACCTATCCTTGACGAAAAGGCCTGCATATTAGCTACGCTAACCCAGTTGCGGGTTGGTGAATTTACTGATGCCATTAAATTTTTTTTCCGGGCGTATGCAATATGTTCGCGATGTTTTCCCTCACCGAAAAACTAGTAGAATGAAAATCAGAACACAAATTTCAAAGAGCTTATTGGTATAGCCCGGGATTTGAACTTACGATCTGACGATTCTAAGTCAAGCGGTCTACCCATTGGGCTACCGGACGGATATTATATGATGTTACATTTTCTTTATAAAATATCAGACAGAGAATGATAGAGTGCCAGCTTTTACACAGCACGAAATAATTACCATAACCTTGCTCGAATAAAATGGAGCGGAAACAAAAAGGCTCTGGATTACAGCTAGAATCTGCACTCAATTATGCTAAATAAAATCCTCTTGCAACGCTTTAGTGTTTTACGTAATACAATCACGTTATGGCGGTCCTGAAAATGCAGTGCTTTGAACGCTGTGAAACGCATGACCTGGAATACAAATAATGCAGTCAGACTTATCTGAAATTTTTGCTATTTATTCTTTCTATAAAATGAATGTTAAAAAATTAAAACCTGACACATATTAGCCGAAACACGTCCACTGCTAGAAGAAGGCCTTCCGCTTATTATGGCCAAAACCATAATAGGTTTTAATAAGCGAAACGCTTATTGATTCCGCTTGTTACCATAACCTCAACGCTTGGCAGGCGGCTAGGGGATCGCTTGGGGATGGAAACCTAAAAACGATCAACTAATTTACTTACTAGGTTAATTTTTTTTGGCGAATCGGAAATTTTCTGGTTTATGTAGGACTAGAGGTCACCCGCGACTTTATCCGCGTACGGTAGAAATTCGGCCCGCTCCCAAAATTCACCACTTTAAATCATACCGGGGAAAAATTTTTAGCCCTCGCAAGTCCCCCAACTCTATCGACTCTACGACTCCCCCCCCCCAACTTCCCCCCTTTGAATGAACTACCCAAATATCAATTTTCATCACTATAATTTCAAAAACAAAGAACTTTCCATACAACTTTCCACCCCTCTTTCCCCCTCCCCTCGGGGGTCGAATTTCGGAAAATCCTCCCCTTAAATCGTTTCTTTCAGTTTTTTTTTTAAATTATCTTTGTTTTATTTTAAATGAACTATCCAAATCCAAATTTTCGTGACTACAAGTACAAAAACAAAGGACTTTCATACAAACTCCCCAACCCCTAATCCCCCTCTCCTTGGGGGTCGAATTACGAAAAATCCTTTCTTAGTACACACCTACGCATCGAGACGAGTACACCCTCCAAATTTCAAGTCTGTACGACCAGCGGTTTGGCTGTGCGTTGTCTGTCGTCAGTAATTGAATCAGTCAGTCAGGACAGAGCCTTTTGTATATATTGATTGCACATCCCGTAGGGCTTAGGTCGAAGGACGGTTCCGGGATCTCCAGTGGAACGCACCGGAGCCCTCAGGACTGTGTTTCGGCTCCTACTAAGACAGCAACGTACTGTCCTGGAACACGTATCTGCGTACTACAACGTGGGCCACACAACGTTGCCGTCCATCCTGGGCTTTTTAGAAGTTTAGAGCCCCAACTCCAACCATCCCGAGCTTCTGAAATTGTTTCAGCAGGTCGTTACTGCAAGGGGCCGATGGCGTATTACCCCGTCATCGGGGCGATAGGTATCCTATACTTCATTACTTTCAAGCCTCACTACTATTTAGCACTACTATATAACAGCTTTATAGCTCAGTTGGTAGCATGTCTGCCTTCAGAGCTGTAGGGCGTGGGTTCGATCCCCACCCAGGGCAAACATTCATGTGACGAACATAGATGTTTATTATCTATTGTAAGTATGTATTTACGAAAAAAAACGTATATAAGTATTCTATCAGCTATCTGGTTTTCATATTACAAGCTTTGCTTAGTATGGGGCTATAGATGGCGCTGTGTGCAAAATGTCCCCCACTATTTATTTATTTATTTTATTTATATTTTATTATTTTTATATCTTTTTTATGTATATAAAATGTAATTTTTTTTAACATCTCCACCGTTTCATCACCATTTGTATTTATAGTACCCCAACCATTATTTACGACGCAGCGTAGGAAGGCCTCCCACTAGGTGGACCGACGACATTGTAAAAGTCGCGGGCAACCGGTGGATGCAAATGGCAGGTTGTCGTACAGTGTGGCGGTCTAAGGGAAGGCCTTCGTTCAGCAGTGGATGTCTCCGGGCTGATTAAGATGAACCATTATTTAGCGGAATACGGAGGATCATTGTCTATCTGTGTTTCAGACCTTTCGTTTTTATTATTGGGCACGTAGGTTTCTTAGGGTTCTTTTGCGGCAGGCGTTTCTGTATATTGGTTAGGTCACTATATGTGTCTTTATGTAGCTTTAAGTATAGGCTTTTTGATTTTCGGCTATAATGTCGGTGTCGTAGAATCTGAATATTTTTTTACTGTCTTGATTTAGTGGCTGCGGGAACATGCATGAACTTGGTCACGGTGTCGTGCACGACTATAACACGACAGTTTATTCGGCACTCATTTTTTAACAAGCCGCGACTGCCGTGCAGTACTGTCATGTCGTCTCGTGAGAAAACGTATTACGGCACGTCGTTTTTACCGTGTCGTCTGTCGTAGGTCGTGACCATAAAACGAGTCGTGCAGCAGTGCTCCGTGAGAAAACGCGCTTAAGATACAACATAAATTTGACAAACTTCTTCAAGAATCCTCTTAGCATTTATACATAATATACAGCGTACATTCTTAAAAGCCAGAGCTTATTTTTGTTCATTGCCTAAACACCCATTTAGTTTCAGGTACGCCGTAAAATGCCGAGAAAAAGTATTACCTACGTTTCGGAGCGAAATTCGGCTGCTTTATTATGAAAATCTTTAAATTTTCTATCAAGACGTAAAAATACTTTTTCTCTCGACCCAATAAAAACCCTTTTTGTAGTGGTATCTTTTTATCAAAAAATACTGTAGTAGAAGGTAATGAATATCAGTTAAATTGTTGTATAATATTGGTGTATTTTTATAAGACTTTTATTCCAAGATATATAGCGATAGCTACCATTATACCAAATATAGCTACCATTATACCAAATTTCATCCAGTTCAGTCGTTTCAACGTGAAGGAGTAACAAACACACACACACCGCCAAACTTTTGTATTTATAGTATTAGTAGGATTCTTATTTCTTTTGGTAGTATTTTCTACACGTTTGGTTTCTATAGGGGTATGCGATAAGAATTTGATGATAATAATCATCTTATCAGCACTCCTCTTTTACCAGTGCGCAAACGTAACAACGGTAATAAACAACATAATCAACTTTTTTAATAATCCAGCTTTTTAATTTTCATCATCAATAAACCATTGGTGGCCCGGGATTTGAACCAGCGACCTCACAATTTCAAGTCGAGTGATCTCTTAATTAGCTATCACGGGAAAAACAAAGGTATTAAATTCATTATACAGTTATATAGGTATTACATTTCATATATTTCTGTTTCACGTTTAATTAAATCGGATACTCCGACTATAGTTTCGGTGTGCTAAGCAGAACGCAGCTGCACGCGCGTCGGGCTCAGATTTCACTCTTTGAAAAAGGTCACCGGATGTGATCGAAACTATAGTCGGAGTATCCGATTTAATTAAACGTGAGTATTCCCGTATAAATAAAACAGAAATGTGTAAAAACCACGTCAGTTTTCATAATAACATTTCATACAAATATTTCGTCTCGTTCTAGCAGATAGAAATGATATTATGCACCTGCTATTGCATAATATTACTATGCTACGTATATGGTGTCTTGTGGCAGCCTGATTTATGTTGTTTACTAGCCAAATAATTAGCGATTCAGTGTAGAATGCTTCGTAGCAGTATAACTTGGTGTTCCAAAGTAAAATAAACATCCTGTTAATTAACTCGTTTTTACTCATTTCCACTATCGCATCGTAGTACTTAACTGCCATTTCTACTTACATTACAACTGTAGTCTTAACTCAATTAGTGATTGCGAGATTAGCTTTAATACCGTCCACTCCACAAAAAATACCTCGAAAGCCAGTTAGGGCTTTGTCTAAACTAGCTAACTGTCTTAACTAGCTAACTGTCTAACTAAGCTAATGGAATTGATTGAGGATTAACTCCTGATTCAAACATAATATATTATACTATTTCTATTTCTATCATGTATTTAAATATTTCATACGAAACTTGCAGTTCTTCGGAGAAAATAATAGATTGATAGACTATAACCATCATCATCATCAGCCAGAAGACGTCCACTGTTGGATGAAGGCCTCCCCACGCTTGGCAGGCGGCTCGCGGATAGTAGCATGCTCACCACTGTTAACTCAGAGAACGCTGCTGCGCGTCCTTAGATGGTTCTGGATGCAGTTTTAGGACATGCCCAGGTCAAAATCAGGTCAGGATAGATTAAATTAGATTGATGTATTCATTTCCTTTGCCAAAATTGAAGACAACAAGAAAATAGTAAAGTTGATTGTTCTGTTTTGTACAAGTAATTCACAACAGAAGATAGAAAGCGAAGATAGAATGGCGAGTTTGTTATTGGTCAATAAATACTCTTTAAGACATCACAGTGCACAAATCTGGAGGTCTCACTCTTAAACTGGTTTCATACTTGGCATTACAGACAGAGTAACAGCATGGTTAAAACTAAAAGTTAAAACTAAAAGTTGTAACTTAAATGAGGTCTACACATTTCATTAACACATAAAAGTTTGACCACTAAATATCCTGTTGGTAAGCGACAATGTAGTCGAAGATGAAGCAGGCAGAATTAAAGGTACCTATTAACTCCGACCATGAAAGAAGGGCACTGACCCGTGGTCCTACTGGTAGAACCGCGTGCAACAGAAATTACCCGTTGTCCTACTGGTAGAACTCACATGGTTGAACCAGGGGCTGGTAGAACTACAGTAACAGAAATTTCCCGTGGTCCTACTTGTAGGACTACGCGGTAGGAACACGGGCAATAAACGAAAATAATATCTAGATTATATATTTCAGGATCTTGTCAATCCGGTTGCAGGACGAGAGCACGAAACCAATCCAATTGCAGAAAGGCGTGAGACAGGGACGTTATTTCTCCGAAACTGTTCACGAACGCATTGGAGGACGTTTTCAAGCTCTTGGACTGGAACGGATTCGGCATCAACATTAATGGCAAATACATCACTCACCTTCGCTTTGCCAATGATATAGTCATCATAGCAGAGTCGCTGAAGGACCTCAATACTATGCTCAGTGACCTCAGTAATGTTTCCCAACAGATGGGTCTTAAAATGAACATGGACAAGACAAAGATCATGTCCAATGTCCATGTTGTGCCCGTACCGATTGTCGTTGGGAACGATACTCTCGAAGTAGTTGACCACGACAACTACCTTGGACAGATTGTTCAGTTAGGTAGGTCCAACTTCGACAAAGAGGTAGGCCGTTTGACAACCTTTGTCACAATGCGATCGGACCTTTTTAATAATGTATTGTAAGTTTTGAAAATAATTTTAAAAGCAGTTTTAGCATAATTTATGTTTATCTAAAGTTGTCGATGGAGAGGTGTTGCATAAAGGCTTATTTCGAGTACGAGTAATGTAGCTGTCTCATGCGCAGCCATGCGATTGAGCCATCTAAAAAAATCTGTGGCTTTGGACGCGTATTGGTCTATGGTGAGGATATAAAATAAAATAAAAATGTTGTTTTTTTTTTTTTTATTTATTCTTTCTTTCTTATTGTTCTTCCTATCTTTCTTGTTCGTTGCTATCTTCAATCATTGAAAAAAAACGATTTTGCACCAGCTGCTCGACCGTGGGATACCTAAAACGCCATCGAGTCACCTAAAAAAATCTTGGAGGATCTAGCTCTCGGCTGGGTATATAATCAAATAAGAAAATCAAAGACTCTGGCATTACGGTAAAAACCAAAAATGCTGCAATGTCAAATTCAAGGCATGATACAACATGATCTTACAAATATGTCGCATGCTGAGTATAGCCACACGCTGTCGCTTCGGTGTAATTCCAGCTTGACGTCGGCACGCGAACTATCCTTCTCAAGCTACATAAGAATACTTGTGATTCTCTTTCTACAGATTCTTTGTATAGAGAGCTATTCGAATTATGCTTTAGAATATTTTCATTGTTGCTTCAAACAGGTCCCGCTGAGGGGAATTTTGCATATAGCTGCAGGCATGGTTGGCGTTGTTGCTTTGAAACAAGCAATGGAGTTGTATTGGATTCTATTTTGCAAATTTTAGGTAGGTTTGCAATTTGCTTTCATATTAACATATTCATTATTTTGTGATCCCAAGCCGCCTGCAAAGCGTGGGATTATGGGAACCCCTCCCTAATGGAGGAGGAAGTATTTGTCCGGCACTTCTTCTGGCTGTTGAGGTAATATGATAATATTTTGTGATTTCTCATCATTATCGATAATTTCCCACCCATCCCTGATTCACTGACTAGGACCTCTGCAAAGTAGGATGCTGCCGCCCGCAAAATTCTATCACTTCCGTCACTTTACATCTTTGAAGTAGCATGCTTTGCTAAAAATAACCCGAACTATTTTCCTCTTACAAATGATAAATCTAAACGTAATAGACGTGACAAACACAAGCTTCTCATAGTAAACCGCAATAAGAAATTATTAAATGATAGCATTTTTTGTATGGGACCGGTAATCTATAATAAGATGCCAAGAAACCTTAAAGATCTAAATACTAATCTGTTCAAATTGAAATTAAAAAAAATACTACTGACTAAGTGCTATTACACCGTAAAAGAATTTATTAATGATAAGGGATTTAATTGGAATACTAACATTGACTAACTAATAATGACATTATAACATTGTGGACATTGTATTTAACTTGACATAACTACTATATTATGACATTTTCTTTGTACACTAACAATACTAATAACTTATAATTAGCAAGTAATGAATATGCCAGGGCTAATATTGCATGTCTATTTAGAGACAAGTTTGTTTTCGGAGCTCTTTAAAAACAGATTATACTCTGTATGTTACATCTAGTTTTACCAACAAACTGCAATAAATATATTTTGATTTTGATTTTGATTTTGCACGCGCCTTGAGCTCTGTTTTCACTTCTTAAAATGGGTCACTGAATGTGATCGAAACTATAGTCTGAGCATCCGACTAAACTAAACATGAGTAATCCCGTACAAAATAAAACATAAATGTGTCAAAACCACCTAATTTTTTATAATAAATCTCTTTAAATTACATTCGTACAAGTATCAATCAAATATATCTCCGCTAGAAATCTCTAGCTTATAAAGCAAACGTGCTGCGATTTTGAAATGCTTGTTCGTAAAAGCGTGTTAAAGAATACGCAGTTGACAGATGTTAAAAATGTTCCACAATAAAGTTTTAACCCACTCATATAAGCCCGTTTATAACCTTTGTTTTATGTTTAACGAACAGAAAGTAAAACACTCTGTCACACTTGTGTAAAGTCTAGTTTGAAATAAAAAATAGGGCACTTGATGTCGTAAAGTTGACAATTGACTGCCAACTGCCTTATAGCTCAGTTTGTAGTACCCTCTGCCTTGAGCGCTGTGGGCGTGGGTTCGATTTCCAATTAGGACAAACATTTATGTGACGAACGTAGATGTTTGTTTAGTGTCGTGTCTGGATCTCGTATTTATTATAAGTAGATAATATTTAAGTAGGAACCTATTTAAAAAAAAAATTATAAAATAAATTAAAAAAATATTATTTCGATTAAAATCATTTTACTTAAAAGGGCATATTATACTATTGACGACTTTGTAAAGGACAAGCGTGCCTGGAAATCTGGAATCGTTAGATGATTGATAATATTATAATGAACATGATATTTTATTTAATACAATTATTATTGTGTAAATTATTATTATGTTAAATCTTATTATGAAAACTGACGTGGTTTTGACACATTTTTGCCACATTTTTTTGCTAAGCAGGACGCAGCTGCACGCTGGTCGGGCTCTGTTTTCACTCTTTGAAAAAGGTCACCGGATGTGATCGAAACTATAGTCGGAGTATCCGATTTAATTAAACGTGAGTATTCCCGTATAAATAAAACAAAATATGTTAAATCTGACGTTCAAAAGTGTACCAAACTGTACCAAATTGAAAAAGTAAATGATTGATTGATTGATCGATATAAACAAGTAGTGTATCAGTCATCTGGTTCTCATAGTACAAGCAGGGGGGTGTCACTCCGCAGTTTAGGTATGTTCGACCGGCGCGAAGTCAGTGGCCGCCCGCACGCTAGCCTCGTCGCACGCGACTCAGCATACGTGATAGAAAGAGAGCGGTATATCTAGGTGAATATAGCGAGCGGTATCCAGCGCTGTGCGAGTTGAATTGCTACTTTAACGACTAGTAGATAGAGTCCTTATTTATTTTTTTCCTTTGCGGAGTTAACTTTCTGTACGTAGTACTATTATTTATTCTGTGGTACAAGCTTTGCTTTGAAACTAAATGGCGCTGTGTAAAATGTAAAATATAAAAAGTCTGAAAATAGGCTAAAAAAAATTACATTGCGGATAATACACCTAAAATTTCTGTACTTTTCAAAGACGGGGATTGAAAAAGGAAACCTCAAATCGCCCCATAGCTCCCCCCTTAAGGCGTGACTTTCACGAATTCACGAATTTCTAATAGAATACCAAGCTTAAGCAACACACGATCCGGTCAGTCTTCGGATGGGTGACCGTCACTGGCATTTACAACTGAGGACTACCTTGTGTAGGTTCCCACGTTAAATTAACGGTCCAACTTTTTTGTTCTATGTTTTTAAAAATTTACAACCATCCAATAATGTCAGAGGCCTTCGGGCAGTACATTGGCTTTGACATTAGGGCTGGTCACTCAATCTATTTAAAAGTTTAAAAGTAGTAAGTAAGTACTTACTTACCCCGCAAAGACTAGGAAAATTGTTATTAATGTTATTACATTCATTAAATTAAAATTTATGAACATTAGGGAAAAAATAACTAGGTACTAAAAATGTTTACTACTACACAACAAACCAGGTAAAAATAACGTTTTTTTCTGTTTAAAGTAATTCAGGAACATACAAACCACCAGCACAAAATTATTTTAAATAGGTTTTCTAGAAGAGCGTCACACAATGAAATCCAAAGTGCTTCATAAAAATTCACGCGCTCATTTGATTAGCTCTTCAATCCAATCAAGATGTCATTCAACATTCGATCCACTGTCATTGCTCAGAGTACAACACGAAGACATAAAAATGTCTTTTCCGAACGCGTTTACAACTTTTTGAATGCGTCAAAGCCTTTTTCCTCGGCGTGACGTTGACTGATGTCCATTTTGTAACAGAAGCACGTTCTGGCACCGCGCCACGCATTGTTACGCCGACAATGGAAGTGAATCGAGGCAGAATGGCTTCGAAAATGCACTGTGCGTGCTGATTACTTGCATTAGCTGCTATTATTAGGCAGTTTTGGTAATGGGAGCGCATTCGATGCTAGGAATTGTCGTTAAGTTTAATGGAGATCGGGTTGTGATAATTTTATAGCGCTCTTAGTTGATTGTTTTAGGAACTAGATTTGCGTTGGATTTGGAAAAAAATTCACCGCATGTGTTTGAATGTGTTTTTTTGCGAGTAAATGATTTAAAATGGTGGTGTTTTAGTCAGTGTTTACATACACGAGCGTGGGCAAGTGTTATAATGTGAGGAAACATGTATTTTCTTGTGGGATTCAAAACTCCTTAAAAGCTTATAGTGAATTCGTTACTACTTTAGTTGGACATGGACTTGGAACTGACTGAGTCAAATTGTAATTTTACGACTTATTTGACTTGATAAATTATTAGAACTCGAAAAATGCAAATACTTGACTGCCCAAAGTGCGATGTCAAAAACGAAAGTAAAAAAAAAAAGATAACGATAACGTCCTTTCGGCTTTTCGCATAACTCTGTTAAGTGCTTTACTGAACTTACAAGACATAATTTCCAGTCACGTGGAACAAGATGAAGGTTTTTTATCCGAATAGTTCCTAATGTTATGAGTATTTTAGCCATGACAGACATCCTTTCCTATTAAAATTCTACCGTTGTATTTAATTTATTTATAACTGGAAACTTCTTAGTTCAACAATAACATAATAATATCTAGTTATCCTTAATTTTACTATATCACAAAGACATAAATGCAAAACCGTTTCATGGTTGAAACCAAAAACCGAACAAAATGGAAAGATTCCAATTTCATAGTGCGAACTGCTATAAGTGCAATTTCATAGTGTGAACTGCTATAAGTGCAATTTTATAGTGTGAACTGCTATAAGTGCAATTTCATAGTGTGAACTGCTATAAGTGCAATTTCATAGTATGAACTGCTATAAGTGCAATTTCATAGTATGAACTGCTATAAGTGCAATTTTATAGCGTAAACAGCTTTAAGCGCAAATTTCATAGTGTGAAATGCTATAAGTGCAATTTCATAGTGTGAACTACTATAAATAAGTACAATTTCATAATCCGAACTGCTATAAGTGCAATTTCGTAGTGTGAACTGCTATAAGTGCAATTTCATAGTGTGAACTGCTATAAGTGCAATTTCATAGTGCGAACTGCTATAAGTTCAATTTCATAGTGTGAACTGCTATAAGTGCAATTTCATAGTATGAACTGCTATAAGTGCAATTTTATAGTGTGAACTGCTTTAAGCGCAATTTCATAGTGTGAAATGCTATAAGTGCAATTTCATAGTGTGAACTACTATAAATAAGTACAATTTCATAATCCGAACTGCTATAAGTGCAATTTCGTAGTGTGAACTGCATTAAGTGCAATTTCATAGTGCGAACTGCTATAAGTGCAATTTTATAGTGTGAACTGCTATAAGTGCAATTTCATAGTATGAACTGCTATAAGTGCAATTTTATAGTGTGAACTACTTTAAGCGCAATTTCATAGTGTGAAATGCTATAAGTGCAATTTCATAGTGTGAACTACTATAAATAAGTACAATTTCAGAATCCGAACTGCTATAAGTGCAATTTCGTAGTGTGAACTGCTATAAGTGCAATTTCATAGTGTGAACTGCTATAAGTGCCGATAGTTAAAATCTGAGTGCCTTCAAGTCGCGAATGAATAGTTTCTTCTAGGCCAGCGTGCTCCATCACATCGTAGTGGAACTAAGTTTAACATCAGGCGCCTTATGCCATTACGCCTCTTCTAGCTCGAAAGCATCCCGCGTCTGACCCATTTTTGCGCGCGGTCTCACTATACCCACTAACTAACCCGCGCGGTAATTGACTGCCCATACCCTGACGTTCCCTGAGTGACAGTTTACCGCCTATGGGCTTTTTATTCCGCAAAATGACTGGACGGGACAATTTATGTATATTTTTATTGATTTTCTGCTAAAAAAACACTTTTTGGGTACTTTGTCTTTTTCTCGTCGAATGAAAATGATTCTAATAAGCATCAGTAGATAGACAATCATTAACACGTGACAATAATGTAAAAAATATATATAAAAACTAAATAAAAGACACACCGGACCTGCCAAAAAACAAAAAAAAACACATTTTAAATGGCGCCTTAGCCGCCATATTGATTATTTTTACGGAACATAACAACCCAGTGTCACTCGGGATGATATTGTATGGATTCTTACGATTCCCCATACAATCACGTTTTTTAGGTGTTTGGAAGTTATGGTGGAATAACCCTGTTAGTGTAAACATTATAGATATTTTTTTGTCCAAAAAGGGTTTTTTTTTTGTTTTAATTTTACTATTTCCACTAGCCTGCTCCTACTCATGACGCCGATTGTAACCAACCAGGCCTTAGTTTTCGAAATGGCCCGGAAAAAAATAATTGAAGTCGTCAAGTGGCTAGTCTCGGTTACTTCTAGAAAAGCGTATCCATCGTAGACTGCATCTTTGTTTTCTTAGCATCGTGCGAGATGGCAATCGAACGCAAGCATAACATAATTCATAAAATAAAGTAAGCATAATGTTTTTGGCGACACACCGATTGTAGCTTACTATCTATCTACTCAGGTATGTTTCCATTAAACAGACAATGATGTTGACAAATCAGTAATGCAAGGAACGGATATCCGATCGATATTATATTGTATTTTTGTAGCGTCAAAATAGTTTAGAATGCAGACTTTTCTGAATTTTGGAGATTGTCTAGATTGAACCATATAATCTCCAGCATTATGATTTAATATTGCGTATACCAGGCGCCCAGATTCTAGAAAATTATCATTAGCCACTTTATTTTGAAACTTGATTTTTTAATGTATATTCTGAAAGTCAAACCAAGTTAATTTTATCAACAAGCATAAAGAATCAAACTTTTTATGTAAATACTTTGTAATTTCACATTGTCAATAAGCCACTTGGAATAAAAACTTGATATCTGAAACTCTGACTTGATAAACAACACAAAAAAAAAATTACATTTCATAAAAAAACGTGAATAATATCGCTAATAGACATAACATAGAAACATGATAGTTAATCACACTATAATGTTTATAAAATACATATAAGATAGTAGGCTTCTTTCAACGAAAATTCATTTACATCTCAAAAATGAAAATGAAAACAGTTCACCGTTAGCAGTTGTTTATAGCTCAATAACAGCCGATCATTGAAATGAATATAGCACTTCAAAATATTACTTATACTTTTGGCAACAATAATGCGAATGTAACGATTGCACTTATTGTTTATGCGAGAAAATAAGAGATCTTTATTGTTTTGATAGCATTTTCACGGAGTACTTTTGTATAGTCTCCAAAATGTAGTTGATTTTTTAATAACTTTGAACGATTCTAAAATTGTAGCGTATTGAGTAGATTACCTTATACCTAGATAGATGACATTGTGCTGGTTCAGAAAAAAAAACATAAACGTCAGATAATTTTCGAGTTGAAATGAGTTAAAAATCTTAGGAAAACGTTATAATCGCTACACATAAATAGCAAGTCGAATGAGCTATCGAATATACACCACACATTCGATAGCTCATTTGACCTGACTAAGATTGCTAACGATCACGAAAATTCCTTGATTTGCAACCTTACTCGAATAACTCGAAATGCCAAATAACTCCAAAAACATGCGACTTTTACGGAACACAATTTTTGCTTTTCTTAACAACTATGATGTCTCCCATCTCTATTTAAGTTGGTATAAAGTTATCCACTCATTACGCTGTACCACGTATAATTGTATAATGCAGTTTGAATGCCTAATATCTATTCTATGCTAAAATCCAAAGCCTTAATCGAGCTAAAAAAAAGTGTCAATACAAAAAAATGCTACAGCAATTTTAAACATTCAAAAAATTACTCATCCGCGCTTATACAAGTACACAAGTCACGTAAAGTCAGTGAGTGTAAGTGAATGACACGCGTGCCACCGATTTCATGTGAATATGACTGATGATACCATCAGAATACAATCCGATATTTTGACATATGAGCGGAACAGTACAGAATCGAAAAGACAAATATTCAGAGAGTCGGGGAATATTTTAACTAGAATGGCAATAGCCTTTTTCCAGATGTTATTTCTCTCTTTTTCCACTCGTTATGAAATAGTTGTATAACAAAGAGGCCGCTATACTTAGTACGTAAATTTAGTTTGCCTAATTTATTTTATACCAAAGGAGTATAAATAGACTACATGTTTCAGAGCTGTCAATATCCTGATGCCATATTCATATTGTCTAAGTTTAGGTACTCTGTACATCTATTTGGTTTTGTTTGGTAGAGTTACAATAAAATAAGTACTTTAACGTTTATCCTTGGATGATCTAGCTCTCTCTCTCGTACTTAATCGAAGCGTTTATCAGTCAGTTGACTGATAAACATCATAGTTATTACGAAATTCCATAGACCCTACTTCATTCGTTTTAAAGTATTATCAGTTGTATCGATGTACGTTTTTGAAACCTGCAAATTTGTAAAAAAAATACCCCAAATTATTTACAAAATTATCTGATAAGCGAGATTATCCCATAAGATCCACATATAAACACAAATTAATCGTACCAACCTCAAAACTTGAAATACAGCTCGGGGCCATGCTCGATGGCAATTAAAATATTTAATAAACTTCCTGTTCAGATTAAAGACATGGAAAATGAGACTAAATTTGTAAAAGTGCTTAAAGAAATACTAGTCAAGAAATGTTACTATACATTAGACGAATTATTTACAGATAAATGTATTAACAATGGAATAGAATGAGCCGCTCCGTACAATATTGCTATACCCCAATGGGGTCATTATGTCGTTACGTCCATAAATTGTGCTAAATAAGATCTGCATGTATTATATAAGTTACATAATGTTTGCAATAAAATATTGAGTATTGAGTATTAAATATTACTAAATTAAATTTGATATTAATCATAATAAAACCGATTTGAAAAACACCTATCAACAAACAATCACAATGCTTGAGACCTTGTGCTATTTTAACAGACAACTTATAAATTCTTGTTGATCTACGTGCTTGGCAAAGGCTTTCGTGACGACCATCCAAATATTCCATTCGCACAAAAACTAAACCTATTTCTTTAGAAATATATCTAAAACATAATACATACCTAAATTATTTAAATATATCATGTTGTTTTGTGAAACGTATCTAGCAAAAAACTAAAACTACGTTCAAAACCCTTAGAATTGGCATCTCGAAAATGTGTCGTAATTTTGGACTGGAGGAAAAAAGAACCCAAGGCTCAAAGCCCGTAACTGAAGTCGTGGAAATGACACGACCTCGTGACCTCTTTCCTACTATTTTACTTGGTTTTTACCTGTTAGTATCGGCTGTCACTCCTCCCCGGAAACGTTAATGAAAAGAAAAGAAAAACTTCTAGGAAAAGATTACAAATCCCAGGCAGGTAGATTGTAGACTCTACATTTGTTATTGATCACAGATCACAACTAAGAAACATACTCAATGAAATTTGACGTGTAACTTTGGTGTTATCAATAAACTATCGTATTTATTTGTATTATATAAAAAAGTCTATTAAAATTTACGAAAAACAAGACCCAGGTGGATTTTGTATCAAAATAAATATCATATACAATTTCCAAACCACGGTCACGTCACGTCATCAGCCATAAAACGTCCACTTCTGGACGAAGGCCTTCCCTGAATGGGGTGTTGCCATAATCCCCACGCTTGGCAAGCGGCTTGGGGATCGCAAAATGGTCACCACCGTTAACCTAAAGGACGCTGCTGCCCGTCCTCCGGTGGGTCTGGTTGCAGCTTAAGGACATACCCAGGTCCAGGCTCACACTATGGCAATAATGCTTAGTAGGTACATCTTAACATAACAAGTAAAAATCACGAAAAAAACAAACTTTCAATTACTTAGGTTTTGTGTCAAAAGACGGCCACATTGACGATAAGGGACAACATCCTGTTTTGCATCCAAACAATCGAGTAAAACAACAAAATTAATTGGAAAAACACTCCATAAATAAATTTTCGTTTTGTTTATCTTTGTTTTTCGAAGGTTAATATTTAGGCTGATAAATGTATATTTTCGACGGAAAGGTAATTTATATAAGGAGGTGAAAGAAAATTTTATGGGTCAGTGCTATCCGATCCGGTAGAGTGCTCTCGATATAAAAAAACATACTTTGCGGAGCGAACGCATGTTTAACGTTTTTATAGATTGTAACCTCAATAAAAGGCTTTTTAAAGTGATTAAACAAAATACGTGTAAATAAATGCTTACTATTTAAATAGAATCTCTGAACTTAACATCGTGTTAAATTAAAACAGTTAGGTCAGTAAACAGTAATATTTACATTAAATTGCTTGTTTGCGAGATATTACCTGATTTTTTATTTTTTTTTACCTGTCACCTTTTTTTACCTGTCACCTGTAACATATTTATAGGGTACAGATATAAATATAGAATATATTATATAATAATAATAATAATAAGTCATTTATTTCACATAATTAGAATCCATAGTAAAAGGTATACTTTTTCAGAATAATAAAAACAATATATACAGTTGAACATTTAAGATTAAAATGTCAAAACAAAAATAAAATTTTAATCAAAAAATGAAATATTTTAAAATAAAAATAAAAATAGATATAAATATATATATAGATATATATATATATATATATTATAGATTATATTATTTGTAGTGGTAGGACTCTACTGCAGAGTCCGCCTGGAGAAGTACCACACCTTTGCCAGTTATTCAACCGCCAAGCAGTAGTGTGCAAGCATTACTGTGTTGTGTATCCAGTTTGAAGGCAATGTTACCAGAGAAATTACTGGGTATGAAGAGATTTAACATCTAATATCTCAGGGTGACGAGCGCAGTGCAGTGCGGTGCAGGATTGTGTTCGCAAGTTCACAATTCTAGCACTGCTACTGTTAGTTGCAGGCGTGACGCTTACTATCAGGTAAAAAAAAAAAGTAAGTTCGTATAGGCTGAGTGGCCAGCCCTAGTCAGAGTTAATGTGCCGCCTGAAGGCCTCTAACATGGCTGACGGTTGTTGTTATAGAAACTAGAACAAACGACCGGGACTAACAATTTAACGTGTCATCCGACCCACGGTAGCGCTCAGGTACTATCAGGTAAAAGTCTTGCTTGTCTCGTCACTTGAATGTATAAAAAAAAATAGCAAATTATTATAATAGCTAAAAAAAAAACATTTAAAATCATAATGTTATGCGTCATCAGCTAGAAGACGTCCAGGGCCTCCCCTTATGCGGGAGGTGTTTATAATACCCAAGGTTGGCAGGCGGCTTGGGGATTGCAGAATGCTTACCACCGAAAACCGAAAGAACACTGCTGCCCGTCCCCGATGGTCTTGAATGCAGTTTTAGGATATACCCAGATCCATTATAAATATAATAACGACAATTATTTTAATAGTAACTGGTTACAAAAGTGAAGTTGTGTCAAAATAATTGGAAAGCGAAAGAGTGGCAGGCTTTTTATCTTGATCAATGTGAAATCATAGCAACATAGCATAAGAGTTGTATGGTACCTACGTAAAAAATGGCAGTAGCCTTATGTTAAAAAACCCACTTCTATGAAGTCAAATCACACCAATATTAAAAAGGTCATCAAAAGTGTTTGTGATGTACTACGAATGTTAAACTCATAGCAAGTGTTCATAGATCTAGTAAAAACAGAAGATGAGGGACGCGCGCTTTAACGTGGACCCCAGAAATTAGGTCCACTGACCTAATTTGCTTTAGTCACAATCAAATTGGCGCTTGTGTATAACGTTAGGTTCAATTATCGTAGTTCTATCTAAATAAGCAGAAACAATACCTTCATGTGTTTTCAAAAGACACACAAATAGTACAAAAACCATAAACAAGTTCCACGGAATTATTTCTCACTTGGTAATACATTAAAACTAAATGTTTCTTTATAATTATTCCGATTAATTCATGTAGTTGTTTTAGTCCAATTATGTTTGCTTGACATTAGAGCGTCATCTCCCTTTTTTACTAGATCTATGAGAGTGGTAGATAAGAAACAGTACCTACGTAATGTACGAGCTATCGTACGTTGAATTCATTTGCATAAGCTGAGCGACCAGCCCCGCTGTGGGTGAAGATCCCGGAGTTCTCTGTGAAGCACCAAGGCTACCGGAGGGACTTAGTGGGTAAAAAATCCCCCAAAAAGCGACCGCACCCTAGCGTATTCTGGCATATTTCGAAGTCTCTTATCAATATAAAACAAAAATATGCTTGAATACAAATACTTGATACAGCTTGAAAAGAAGGCAGACCACTCCTAGGGAAATGACATGTGAAGTTGTAGTCAGCCATTACTACGCAGTCGCTAGAATATAGTATACAATGATATGAAGCTAACCTAAACTATTTAGCGTATCTGACCAAGCTCACTGGCAAGTTATTGCGAGCTACTCAAAGGATTTGTTTAATTAGTTATGCCATTTTGCACCAGCACTTTTATCATTATTAGTTTATCATAGTCGTGCTGGACGTAAGACATCTACCAAAAAACGCTATTCGGCCCGATCATTAGCCGAGTACCATTTCTATGTAAGAATATGATTTGAATTCGTACTAACATTTTTTTTAATATTGTAAATATTTATTTATAAAGGGTTCTGTTTAAGTATTTATTGCAAATAATATTAATAGTTAATAAATATTTTAATATAAAGTACTTAAGCTAATATAAGATCAAATTAAATCTTAATGCGATGACATCAAATAAAATCAAATAGTTTCTTCCAATTTGAAACAGAAATAAATTGGATAAAAAAATATATTTTTTGTATATAGCCTGTTAGGCTACGAACGTTAAAATAGCTTTTTTTCCCGCTTAACATTTTCATTTGTGCAAGATTTTGGATAAAAAATGTTATTTGAAAAAAATAACGATATATTATACCGACACATGATATTTGTAATTTTAGTGATACCATACTATTTTATTTTACTCTATACTGCATCCCGCTACTTGCGTTGGCTGTTTGTGTTTTTTTTTCAGTGTGTACTACCGTCGTGTTAAATCTTGTAAGTGGAAGCTTACAAGATATAACTGATACCAATAACGCCTAAAGGGATTCAGGTATTTAGTCTCCAAAACATAGAATTTAAATAAAAACCTGCGTTAGTCAGGATGATGTGATAATTGACAGTTATTTTGATTACAACTTGCCTGATGTTGCATTACTAATATCTAATATCGAGCAAGTATTTAGAATGTACTAACGTTTTTTATGCTATACATTTCTGGCGGTGTTATGATCGTATGCACGTTCGTACCATATTGAGTTGCAATTCTCAAACACTAACAGTGACAAAGTCAAATAAACATGGGAGCTTGTCAGAAAATATTTCGCTAACATTCATAGATGAATCATCATTTTAAACATAACAATATTATATAATTTATACATCATTCAAAAAATGCTTAGTATACAATAATACACCCAAAACCCATAAACCTGAAAAGCTTACAGAAAGAAAATGTTATATTCAATTCATTCATTCTTACCAATTCGATTAGATGTTACGGAAAATCGTCCTCAATACTTCATCCTCGGATATAAAATCAAATATATAGACAGGAAAATGTCGGTTGTCATTAACACTTTTTGTCACTATCTGAAGAAAAAACACGTCACTCACCGTTATAACGATCAATCACATCAGAACAAACTGTTCGAGTTGGTCACTCGTTAAGTTGCGAGATTCACACGTCGTTACGGCGCGACTGTAACGGCGTTACGCAGTGCGTCCGGTCTGCCACGGGTCCCGCGTAGAACTAAGCCGCGCAGTCTCCGAATCATACCGTAGCGTTTTCTCAAATGACTCCCGTAGAGTCCGCGGTCCGTAGCTCCGTAGTTGCGTAGCTTGCTACTGCGTAGCATTGAAAAGCGCTACGGATAACGCTACATTTAAGCTACTAAAACTGCTGCCATAAAAGCTTCGCAGGGAACGTTAATGGTATGGCACAACTAGAATCAGGATAGAATAAACAATAATGAACAAATAATCGGTGTCAATATTTTGATGAACTAAACAACAAAAAAACATTGTACACGGTGCTATTTAACTGGCTAGGGAGGATTGCACCCAGTTGCAAAAATGTTGTATACAAGATAACAAACAACTTTGTTGTACGACTTTTGAAAATTCACGAAAATAAAACTGCTAACTGCTGTTTCATACAAAAAGTTAATTGATCTTGTGATAAAATGTATGAAACAGCTGATATATTTTTCATGAATTTTCAAAAGTCGTAGAACTAAAGTTATTGGTTATCTTGTATACAACATCCTCACAGCCGCTCCCAAGCCAAATAGCACCATGTATTATAAGTTATAGTATATTCTATCAGCTATCTGGTTCCCTTAGTACAAGCTTTGCCTAAGCAAAGCAAAATAAAAAATGAAAAATGGTTAATCATAATTGGAGGACATTTTACGCAGCACCTTCTAGCTCCATACTAATTAGGGGCTAGATGGCGCTGCGTGGCCAATTTTTATTGATTATTTATTTAACTATGCACTGTAGTTTACCTATGAAAACTAACGTGGTATTGAAACTTTTGCTTTAGTTGTTGTTGGAGTATCCTACTTAAATTATCGTGAGCAACTCCGTTTAAATAAAACAGAAATACTATAATAGTGTTTGGTCTTTGTCGTGTTGATGGTTTAATTTTAAACTATATAGATTCAACTTTATCAGACCCGTAGTCTGCAACAGCTCCACACAGGCCTCCAGGTCACTCAGTGTGCAGTTGTTAGGACACCCAGGGCAGGAAAGCAGGTGTGCCATTGTTTGTGCACAAACACACACACACGCCACAGTCACACAGTACAGAACCCGCGTCAGAGTATCCCCATCTAACCATGTTGGACTTACAGCGGCCCACTTAGGTCCAGAGCCGGCTTAGAAAGAAAGAAAGCAAGAGAGTTTTTTTTTTAATTCGAGGCAAAATTAATAGATACACACAAAAGTTCATACAAAATAAATACATTTAAATAATAAATAAATAGTGAGCACCTATATTCTTTGTCACGAAACCGATCCCGACTCAGCGTAATGCTGGTTGCTAACAACCAGCGCTGGTTTTCTGTTGGGACCGGCAGGTGACGTCACGCACGGTGCGCTGTGCATTCTTACAATAATAATAACACAATACCAGAAATAAATAGAACAAACAGAACAAAAATATTACAACTGAACATACACAAGAAACATCGAATAATATATAAACAAAAATACATAAAACATCTAGAACACATTATTTACTAGGTGGTCGGTACTAGGTGTTACATATTGAATTATATTGCGCTTGTATCATTTCTTAGACCTTGGTATATTTATATATTGGTATATTTTTTAATGATAAATAATTGCATTTGGGAGATCTCGGTAGTCTAGGTCATGAATTGATTGCCTTGAATAGCAATTATAAGATAATTTGGACGCTTTCAGCTTACACGCACCCACGTAACTTATAATAGAGTAAAATACGTAGGCCGTAGCCTTATTTATGTCAAAACTTTCTAGATATCCTCCACGTAGACATATGCTCGCTGGCTACGACTCAAGAATTCTGGAATAAACTCGTTGATTTCATTTACGATGGCTCGAGTTTTTCATGGAGTTGAGGATGTATTTGTTATTTTTATAAACTTCTCATTCAGAATAAATGTATGCTTTTATTGCTTCTCATTTTCAACCGACTTCAAAAAAGGAGGTTCTTAATTCAACTGTAATTATGGTTTTTCTTTTTTTGATGAAATTGATTGACAAAGGATGATTATTTATTGTTTGATAGGTATTTCGGTGGTCAACCATATATTTTGAATTCATTTTCTTCGATCGGTTTTTAAATCAAAATAACTGGAAAAACAAGTCGGTTTTTCAAAGTATTTTATCTTTTATAATAATGTTTTAGAAACGAAAATAGAACCGCTTTCAAAAACACATAACTAGAAACTGTCATCATCAGCCTTAGAGTTGATAGCTACTTTGATGGTCAGGCTTATGCCATGAACTTGGGACTGGATGAACTGCCATTGAAGATGATGATGATGATGAGTGAATTAATGCTACAGTGGCTCACTGTCCTATAAATTTCCATTATCAGCGGAGACAGCGCCTTAATCGTTTTAAAACCATTAGACGGAATGTCCGTTATTATAAAGGTACAATTTTCCGTTAAACGGGGGTCATTCGTTTATTGGAGCTGAGATAACGCCGTTACGTTCACGTAATTATGATAATAACGAGCAACGATCAAATACATAAACCGTGACTTTAAAATAAAGGTTTCTCTAAGTGTTCTTTGTTTTGATTGCAAAACTTTGGTAGAATTTTCGAAACGATTTTTGTCTGTAAATCATTACCATAATTGACTTATTCACTGCTGGCCATAAACCTCTCATCGGGCATGCAACTCAGCCCCGTCTTTTCTTTACTAGCTACTGCCAGATGCCTTAGTAAATCGTCATTCCGTGGAGTCATAGAGCGCCCTAAACTACGTTTAAGGCTTGTATTTCCCAAACTTGCCCCTCGCAAAATCAAATTTATTTAGTCAAATTACTATATTTAAACCCCAAAAATACAAAATGTTACAGAAGAACATCCGTCTTAGTAACTTTTGTGGATGAAAACACGATTGATTATACTTTCCTCGATAGAAAAAAATACCGAAACAGTGTCTATTTTTAAACCATTTTCAGTTTTATGTCCTTATTACAGCACATAATCACATTAAAAAAATATGTATTATAAGTTAATAGTATTTTGGAGAGCATGTTGTGGTTCAAAAGTTATTAATTTCTATACTTTTCAAGTAATCTGAGAAAATCTTCAAAAATCGTAGTTTGACACGCACGAATCTGCGTAACCGCCATATTTTTGCTCCGCTAAATGTGACCCTACCTGATACAGCTTTAGACTAATGATTGATCTCATTAAAAAATGTGCTTGAAACGTGGAATAACCCGGCCTTAAGGATTCAAGATTTCACTTTAAATAATTAAAAAACATCTACCGTATTCTTTCAAATTTTTAAACTCATAAAATGTACTATAACTACCGAATAGTAATATATGATGTGAATAGTTTGTAAGATTTTATAAACATCAATAATAGTCCAATTTTAAAGTGATTTTTCGCTGATCAAAAACTGCAATAAGTATTTCTGATTAATGTAAGCTATGTTCAAACATTTTTTTTGCTGATGCTAGTATAAATTACAACGAGTAAAGAAAACCACAGATTTCATAGCAAGATGAGAACTAAAATAAGTGGTATGGTAAGTTTTCGAACTAAATGGATTCTTGCTTGAACATTTGGTTCATGCAGTAATTTCCCTTAATAGAGACAATAAGAATCGTGTTATTGGACACATTCTTAGTAATATGAATACCTAGAAGCTTAAGTTAGAGCCAAATTACGTATTAGCTTATGTAAGCTAGATTGTAATAAAATTAGGGTGACCATATAAAAAGGGAACCATAATAAAAAAATAAAAAATGCAGTAATCTCTGGGCTTTCATCGGCCTAATATAATATCCATTTAATTTTTAACCGACTTCAAAAAAAGTTCTGTGTTCGGCTGTATGTATGTATGTTTTTTAATGTATGTTCGTTCACTGATTTCTCTGTCAAATTGTGGACCTTTTTTAATTTTTTAATTTTTATTTCAAATTTTTATTTATTTTATTCTCGAGGTGGTCTTACATTAATTTGAAGTCGGGTTTTTTTTTTACTTGTTGTATAGGCTTATAAGAATGTATGTACATTATAACTATTACAATTAATTTAAAATAATATTTTGATACTGATTTAAAAACTCGTTTTAAGAAAAAAATACGTATCAGGTACTTACCATAGTTTATGTTTTATTCATAGGTCCCCCCGGATTAAATTTTAAATATAAACTAAAAAATTCCTACTAAAAGTTATTAGGCCTATATCAATCAATGTTACTGTTATCTAAGCTTAAGTTAAAGCTTTAAACTGAGGACGGTCCAATGTGTAATCCTTGCTGCGGCCTTCGACTTACAATTTGTATCAAACAGTACGGGCATTCATGCTATAGTTAAAATATTTTATTTATTATTTTTTACTATGAAAATTGACGTGGTTTTGACACATTTTTGGTTCATTTACACGGGACTACTCACGTTTAATTAGGTGGGATACTCCGGCTATAGTTACGATCATATCCGGTGACTTTTTTCAAGGACTGAAAACAGAGCTCTACGCGCCGCGTTATGCGAAAAGCTGGCCGTTAAATTCTATACAACGAAATAATTAAAAAAAATGGTGTACACAAAAAACCTATAAGCTCCGTTAGTTGTTATTTTATTCAGAATAGGTTTGTGTTTGACTACAGTTTGTGTCTTGTGTTAAGCACCGGTGCTGTCTAGAATGGTACACGCTTACCGGATGGAACTTATTTTGTAGACACACACACACACATCAACAGCCGGAACACGTCCACTGCTGGACGAAGGCCTCTCCCTTAACGGGAGGTGTTGCCATAATCCCCACGCTTGGCAGGCGGCTTGGGGATCGCAGAATGGTTACCACCGTAAACCGAGAGGACGCTGCTGCCCGTCCTCCAGTGGTTCTGGGTGCAGTTTTAGGACATACCCAGGTCCATTTTGTACACTAAATCGTAATTATAAATAAAGCTTTTGGGATTTTATCATTGTAATCAATAAGATTTGCTCGCCATCAATGTATTACTTCTAACTGGTATAAGAACCAGTAGAATGCGCTTCCAGAGCGGGTCTTTCCCGAGAGATACAAGTATTTCCCGAGTGATTTAAGTCTTTCCCGAGAGATATAAGTCTTTCCCGAGAGATACAAGTCTTTCCCGAGGGATACAACTCTTTCCCGAGAGATACAAGTCTTTCCCGAGAGATACAAGTCTTTCCCAAGGGATACAAGTCTTTCCCGAGAGATACTAGTCTCTCCCGAGAAATACAAGTCTTTCCCGAGAGATACAAGTCTTTCCCGAGAGATACAAGTCTTTCCCGAGAGATACAAGTATTTCCCGAGAAATACAAGTCTTTCCCGAGAGATACAAGTCTTTCCCGAGAGATACATTCTGGGTATATTCAAGTCGCGAGAGATTCAGTTTCTTCTAGGCAAGCGTGCTCCATCATAGTTCACTTCTTCGCTGAGTTATCGGTCAAAGGCAAGTCTAAAGTAAAAAAAGAGCGTAGAATTAAAATTTTCCGCACAAAACTCAAGACATCTCTATCTATAGTACGCTTTTTTCAGAAATATAATAGTATGAGCATTATATTATTTTTCTATCTTAGGTTCAGACACATTTTTTTTTATAGGCATAAGCCTTTATTAACTACATCAAACTACAAAGACTACTACACAACAAAAAACAAAAGGATTGTATCCAGACCGATGAAAGTCTAGAGACAATCCAAATGCTCAAATCCACTACCAGTCGGCAGCGTACCCAGCATGCTGGCGGCATTGCCACGCTGGATGGCAATGCTTATGCGTTGAGCCAAATAAACGCCAGCATTTTGACACATTTTTCTATTGATTTTGTGACCGACTCAAATTTATTATGACAATATTTTTTATGAGGTTAATGCTTGCGCATGTCTTTTACCATCCCAGTGCAGGGCAAATACCTAACCTCGAAAGGTGATTGGGCAGCTACACCGCGATGATAAAAGTGGTGGAGCTGCCCAATCACCTTTCGAGGTTAGGTCTAAATCAATGGTCCTTTTTACTCATTGCTATGTCGTGGTCTTTTTCTTGTATTCTTCTTTGTAATGATGATACGAGCGAGTCGGTCGCCTGGTGGTAAGCATCATGCCCATAACAGTAGCAGTGTCAGAATTGTGAACTTGCGAACAATCTTGCGCCGCACTGCACTGCGCTCGTCACCCTGAGATATTAGATGTCAAATATCTTCATTCTTTAAGATTTTTCCGGTAACTTTGCTTTTCAAACCGAAACACAGTAATGCTTGCAACAGAGGCCTACCAATACCCACTAATACTACTGGTACGCTGATTTCTTAAGCTCCATTAAGAAATAAGTGAGGTATTCCACTGTTTTAAAGCGTAGTGTGTCAGCGTTTAAGTCCACGAATACAATTTATGGTGCCACAAGCGACCGCCCGGAACAATAACTTGCAGATACCGCCTACATATCATGGTAACATTTGTCGTGACACGGAAGCAAATTCGTGCCTACATTGTTATGAAATTTGAACTCAATTAATCGTTTGAAATGCCTTACTAGTAGCTTGAACCAAACTACAATTGTACCAAATGCAATTTGGATTAAATTGTACTAATAGAATTATATTAGTATCGTGGTAATTATAATATACGGGGTGTTAGTTTGAACACCGTTATCCTTCTAGGATATCATTGTACTTATCATTATGAACAACTTTTACTATGGGACCAACACTGAAATCACAAAAAAAACAGCTGTTCCAAACAAAGTAAGCACAATAGGCGTGTGGCCTAATGTTTAATTTATGACAAATAACAGACTTAGTGATGAATATAACTAAATATATTACACACACTGAAAAAATAAATTGTATTGGCTGATAAATCTCTGAGATATGAGCATTTAAAGTTTTAGGTGGGGATAGAGAGGGGATGCTCTATCCCTTTCTCGCAAAGCACGTGTTAGTATAGCATTTGTATGCCGCGCCTGAGGCTTGACGTCATAGCTCAGTATAGCGCGCTCTCTGTCTAGTTTGAAATTAAAATACTTACAACTTATTAATTTTTGAATTAATTTAAATTTTGTTTTCGTTGATTTGCTCTATTGATGATCAGGTTTTCTATGAGGTAATAAAAATGTTTTAGCCATCATGCCTATTATCTCTTTTCAGCTTAGCGTCCTCATGACCCTGTATTGGACATATTTTATAATCTGTCTTATTGATAAATGTACCGTTAATGACTGACCGAAACGCCCAAATAAATCACTTTTGCCATGAATCCTACCTGTAGCGGCATGTAATCGTTACCACTAGTCTGATGTGGGTAACCACAAATGATTTTGGTTGGAAGTAATTTTGTTTTATAGCTTTATTTTATTTGATACTTTATCTGGTTTCAATTCTTTTTTTATTAAAGCTTACGGAAGCTAGATATCATATACATAGAGTTTAGATGCCAATTACACTGACAAAAATCTTCGAAAAAAGGTTCTTAGAAAAAAAATACCTTCACAAATATACCTTAAATATACCTTTTTCACAAATATCCCGCGTCCGATTTTTTTTATTGTTTGCCTAAATTTGCGGATACCGGGGTTCGTGCCTGTTGACTCTTACCTATACTTAAATATTCTAATCAAATTAATACTGTCGCGGCTTTAAATTCCCGCTTCATCAAGGCTACCAACCTTTGATAAATTATATGTCTAGATAGACTGATGGATATTAAACGCGTCGAAAAAAATAGCGGTTAACTGTTAGCCTCTTATACACGCACACTATAACAACGACAATGGAGCAACGCGAGTGTAAGACATGGCTGTCACGCACACTAGTATAATAATGTTGGCCTGTCATTTTTCGTTCATAAACAGTACGAGACTCTATCTAGACATATTATTTATCAAAGCTACCAACATACCAGCAGACATCATGATTCTTTCTCTGACTGCCGACAGAAACTACACTCGACTAGCCTATTTTTATTTTATAATTTTACTAAGTCAATTTCACTAAGAATAAAAAAAACTTATGCCTTCGCCTTGGTGAATCGGGAATTACAAGCCGCGGTAAATACTAAACTCCACTTAATCGTTAACGTCTTTACAATTGTAATATACACAATCTGCAATCTGGTCCACTTCTGGACATAATGCTTAACGTCGAACAACGATTGGGCCATACCCACCACGCTGACCCAGTTGCAGGTTAGTGAATTCACATACACCATTGAGTTTTGCTCCTGTCGTATCGAGATTTACTCACGATGTTTCAATTCACCGAAAAGCCAGTGGAAACACACAAAGAAACAGAAAAACACACACAAAAAGACAGAACACAACAGACGCGTACAGAAAGTTAACTCCGCAAAGGAATTGAAATAAATAAGGACTCTATCTACTAGGCAATAAAGTAGCAATTCAACTCGCACAGCGCTGGATACCGCTCGCTATATTCACCTAGATATACCGCTCTCTTTCTATCACGTATGCTGAGTTACGTGCGACGAGGCTAGCGTGCGGGCGGCGACTGACTTCTGCCTTGCATTGTGCACCCAGACGGAGCGCCGGCCGAACATACCTAAACTGCGGAGTGACACCCCCCTGGTACGGGTCCGAGAATTGAACTCACGATCACGAACCTCATAATTCAGATACTTTTTTGTACTATTTTATGACAGAGCGAGCGAGACGCTAACAAAATCCTGCGCAGCACTGCACTGCGCTCGTCATCCTGAGATATAAGATGTGAAATCTCTTTATGCCCAGTAATTTATCTGGTTGCAGTCCCTGCCCTTCAAACCGAAACATAGTAATGCTTGCACACTACTGCTTGACTGCTTCCTTATTCAGAAAGAACACAGCAAATATTTTTTTGTACATTCAATCGGCGAGACGAGCAAGACGTTCGCCTGGTGGTAAGTCACGCCTGCCACTAACAGTAGCAGTGTCAGAATTGTGAACTTGCTCACACAATCCTGCGCCGCAATGCACTGCGCTCGTCACCCTGAGATATTAAATCTTCCTGTAATATTAGAATATCTCTCAAATATCTTAGAATCTCCAGTCTCAGAAAACACTGCAATGCTAGAACAATACAGATTAAAGTCCGCAAGTATAATAGTTCCGTAATGCCCACATAGTTTCAGCTCTCATTAACTCAAAAATCGTTTCCCCATTTATTTCCACGCTTTGTTTCCATTGTCGTAAGAACGGAGATAATCTGCGGGCGGACGGTGGAAGAATACTAATCCCGGCGTTGTTGGAAACAGATGCTTTAATGCATAGACGGGGTTTTTAAAACGTGCTGATGTCAGTTCGAGCTGTGTTACATCAGCTAAGAATTTATAAACTAGTAATTTTTTATGCTATCTAGTGACGAGACGAGTAAAACGTTATCCTCGCGGTAAGCGTCACGCCAGCCCATAACAGTAACAGTGCCAGAATTTTGAACTTGCTAATACAAACCTGGGCCGCACTGTACTGCGCTCATCACCCAGAAATATTAGATGTTAAATCTCTTCATGCCCAGGAATTTCTCTGGAAAACATTGCCTTTCAAACAGAAACACAGTAATGCTTGCACACTACTGCTTGGCAGTTATTCAACTGGCAAAGGTGTGGTACTTATACAGGCGGACTCTGCAGTAGGGTCCTACCACAACAGTGGGTACAATAGTTAAATGTGCACTCGCTATTAGGTCATCGAAACAAAATGCATGAAAATAATGTAAAATAAAAATAATAATAATTGTAAAATGAAATAATATAAAATATTTTTTACTATAATGAGCTTCCACAGGCAAAACTTTTCGCAGATGGCGCCAGCAATGGCGGTCCAGATGTGGCAAAATCAAGTTTTCTTGTAAATCTTTGCATATCTATTAATCTATCTGCTCTTGATGAGAGCGTTGTCAATAATCTAGTCCAAGAAAAAATACTGGGTGCCTTGTTTTAAGAATCTATGCAGCTTTTGACGGCCTGAAAACTGATTTGTAGGTTAGATAGTTGTTTACATTTTATATTGGACAGAGCTATTATTAGAAAGGCAAAGGATTGTTGTACAACCCAGTATAATGCAGATTCTCCCTGGTAATCAGAGTCTGATAAAAATAAAACCAATAAGTAAACTGTAGAAAATAAAAAGCAACAAAATGTTTGAGATTGACAGCGACCTATGGCTGCATCAACGATGCGCCACCTAGCGGAAAAAAACGCAGTGTGGATCTCCATTGGCCCAGTCAAAGAACTAAGTCTTTATATTCATGTATTTAGGCTGTTACATTATAGGGAACACCCCTATAATGTAAAAAAAAAACATTCTTAATTGTTAAGCTTCCCACGATTATAAATGCTTGCCTCTTAGTACAAGTAGCATAGCTTTCAGGATCAGTAATAAAACGGGAATTAAGGCATTATAAATGTATGTTCTTTGTGAGCTCATTGTGATGGGAAAACAACCACAGGGTTTAGAACAAATCAGAAATCATATTTTTTATTCTCTAATATATATATTAGAGAATATATAAGTGATGGGTGAGTTACACAATTTATAACTCAAGGACGGCTGGACCGATTTCTATGATCTTTAATTTGTTGGATTTGTCTCCAAGCAGAATATCTACTGAAATATAGGAAACATTTATGAAAAAATATATATGGTCGGTACGTAGTTCGCCTGGACAGTTGTTAAAAATATATATTTTAGTAGGCCCTTTTTTCGTGGATAATTTTGCATTAGCCCACCAACTCGCCTGTTGGCAAGCATTGATGTGGTCGAAGATGAAGTACTAAGAAGAATACAATTTTACATATAATTATGAACTAAACAGAAACATAAATAAATGTGCATCCAAAAATAGGCAGAGTAATATGACCATGCCACTGTCCTTTCTTAACTGACCTCTTCAGCGAAAACGAAGTAAATCCTCCAAGTCTTCAGCTGATAGGATCGTTGAGGTACCTAGATTAAGAGTAAACAAGCCGGTCTTTTCTCCATAGAAACGGGGAAGTAATATTACTCCACTATGTAGGTCCAAGTATTATTTCGATTTGTCTGTTTATTTTCTAGGATTTTAAATTGATAAGAAAGTAAAGAGTTAATAACTATGAAAGTTATTAGCCAGGAAAAATCTTGTATTTTAGCTCAATTTTAACGCCACTTTGAACGTAAATAAATAACATAAGGAGTACGAAAACTCTAAAATAATGTATTAAGCGGCATAGTTGAGTCCATCAAAATTTCGAATAACTTTAGTTGGAATAAATTAGTTCAGTAGTTTATTAATTACAACCCTGCAGCCAAAGGTGGACATGAAAAAATTTGCGTGCTCATTTATCTTTCTTTCTCCATTTCCTACACTTTGTTTGATGAAGAGAACATGCTTTTTAGTTCGAACCGTCGGGTAGTGAATCCTTAATGAAAAAAATATAAAATATTTTTATAACTTTATTTATTACGCTGTGGCATCTCCAGTTTTACAGAAAGATTATAGAGAGATAATACGTAGTACATGGCAGTATACAATAATCTAACCAAATAGCCTATAGATACTAAAAGACCAAACACTTCCAAACATTTCTGTAGAACAGCCAATAACGTTCAATGAAATTGATGAACAATCAGTAATCACTGAGCACATAATGGCAAAATATGTATTAATCTGCCATTTTAATAACATCACTCTGCTCAATGTCCTTGTCCTCCAATATTACACAGCAAAAAATAAGCGCCATTATTGGAGACTCGCCTTGATAGATAGGTATGTACGGTCGGGAACAGAAGTTTTTGCTCTCTCCCTAATGACTGGGATATTAAAGGGACTGAAGATTGAAGAATGTATATTGAAGGAAAATAATGAATTTAGTTCTTAAGGATTGTAATGATACCCCAAACACCTTAATCTATTCATAGAAGTCACGGTGGAACAAAGAAACTCACATGGTAACATACCTACATTGATAGGTACATGCCTTTGAACATGACACTCCTTTTTTTTGGAAGTCGTGTAAAAATATATATTTATGTAATAATAATATTTATAAATATTTTCTTATAATAATTAAACAATTAATATTTTTGGATGATCGGTCGAAGAACTGACAACCGATGGGGAAGAAAGGTTCTTGAGTGGCGACCGCGAACCGGAAGACGCAGCGTAGGAAGGCCTCCCACTAGGTGGACCGACGACATTGTAAAAGTCGCGGGCAACCGGTGGATGCTAATGGCAGGTTGTCGTACAGTGTTGCGGTCTAAGGGGGAGGCCTTCGTTCAGCAGTGGACGTCTCCGGGCTGATGATGATGATGATGATTTTTGGATGATGATCAATCATTTGGCAGTTATCGCCCGTATTACAAAACTTAAGTAGGTACTTTTATAACCAAATTATTCCCCTCTAAATGCTCTTTCCCAGTTGCCACCCGGCCCCGCGTATCCATCAAATAGTTATTTAGTCGTTGCGTTTAGACTAATCTGCAGCTTAGTCGGCTAAACATGAAATCATTTGTTGCTTATGAATATTATGTCGTTGTGAAAATAAATTTAAGATTAGCTGGATAAACTTAATTTATATTAACACCGATCTTTATAACATAATAAATGTAATAAACTAAGTATTATTTTTAATAATAATATAATATTCACACTAGTGGGATTGCATGTAACTAAATAAAAGTTCAAAACAATAGCAAATTAATACTTAAAAAAAACAACTGACTTCAATTTCGTTTGCCTGGATGAAATATTTTTTCCAGTTATTTTGATTTAAAAACCTAACTACTAAACCGATTTTGATAAAATTTATATGGAACCACCTCTGAAGTGTAAGTACAACCTACCAAATTAAAAAGAATTATCAAAATCAATACATGACAGAGTAATCGCACAACATACAGTCGAATTCCGAACCTCATTTTTTGAAGTCGGTTAAAAAGGGAATTCAGCAACCAAAACGACGAGCCACGTCACATTCCAAATCGCATCGTTTTATGATATTTTTTCGTCGTCACTTTTTCCTTGTAAAGGGATTAAGTTAGAAAGAATCTCATATCGGGAACTACACTTTTTTCGCCTCAACGCATGCCCGGAAGTTGTCAAATAAAATTCTTTTTATAGTTGTTTGCTAACTTCCTAACTTACAAACATTTGGTCGACACTTGTACCCTTTTATTACTATCTGTACCCGGCTTGAGTGTTTTGATAGATCATCGGAAATAGTCCCCATTGTCTCATCTTTCGTAGCTAGGGATGGCCTCCAATATAATATCTATCGATATTACATTCTTGAAATATTGTTTCTATGAAAATTATGTAACGATACAACAGCAAATAGTTTTTTCAATAGATTCGATAAAAACTTAGAGATTACTAACTTTATTGAATATTGAATTAGGAATTGTGTTGTTAAAAGTGATCGATGTCTGATTGAGACCAGCGAGATAACCTTTATTTTCTTTGCAGTAACAAAAACGGTAACGAGTCTGATTTGCTGTTCTATAAGTACCCACTTCTAGCTCTAGTTCTAGAAAATGGTCGTTTGTTGTTTGTCCGACTGGCCTGTTATATAATCACGGCAAGAATTTTATCCCCGATGAGCCCAATATCGTGGTGTTGGATTGTTCCCATAGGCTGGTAGATCACATTGACATCACCATACCATATGACGAGAATCTAAAGAAGGCTGAGGCATGAAAGCAAACTCAGCAAAAACCTTGGCTCACAAAACAACTGCCAAGTCAGATGTTGATTTGACGATCATTGTTCCAATAATTGTCACGGTGAACAGCCTGACAGCGAAGAGCCCACAGCTAAAGAGGCTCTCGATAGGCGATTCGGTCAAGGGTCAGATCAAAAAAGCAGTGATCCTAGACACGACTCGTATTGTTGGGAGGCTCCGCTGCTAGCGGCACACTAGTTTATTAAATATTTTAATAATATTTGTACTTTTATAAGTATTTTTTCATCTACATTATTGTAAGAAACTTTAAGAAATCTCAATATAATAAATTCTTTATACTCTTAAATGTTCACATTCCTTTTAAAGATAATATTGATAATTGTGTACGTCCAAATGCATTGAATGGGTCAAAGAAATTAAGGAAGTTATTTATGAATATCTAAACTAATTTAAAAACAAAAAACAGCCTAAAACAGCACCTTAATTTGGTACAATCATCACTATTATGTCTTTTTTATCCTATCATGTGAAGAGATGAACATCACGTTCGCCTAGTGATAAGCGTCACGCCTACCACTAACAGTAGCAGTATAATAATTGTGAATTTGCGAACACAATCCTGCGCCGCACTGCACTGTGCTCGTCACCCTGAGTTATTAGATGTTAAATCTCTTCATACTCAGTAATTTATCTGGTAACATTGTCTTTCAAACCGGAACACAGTAATGCTTGCAAACTACTGCTTAGCGGTTGAATAACTGGCAAAGGTGTGGTACTTCCCCAGGCTGACTCTGCAGTAAGTAAGTAAGTTCGTATAGGCTGAGTGGCCAGCCCTAGTGTCAGAGTTAATGTGCCGCCCGAAGGCCTCTGACATGGCTGACGGTTGTTGTTATAGAAACTAAAACAAACAACCGGGACCAACAATTTAACGTGTCATCCGATCCACGGTAGCGCTCAGAAATAAATGCCACTCATGGTCACCCATCCGAAGACTGACCGGACCGTCCGTTGCTTAACATCGGTGATCGTTTAGAATCACCTAGACCAGCTACGCCACGAGCGCTACTCTGCAGTAGAGTCCTACCACTACATCATGTGGGCAAAATACTGGCTACAATAAAGATCGACAATAATTTTAATTTTTATCGATAAAACAGATATCAATACGTCACTGTAACGACGATTTCCATTGAGAGCCATCTAACAGGAGAGTGATTCATTAATTTTGTCCAGGACACCCGAATTCAGCGGAGAAATGGCAGTTTTGCCAAAACATAAACAAATCAATATCAGAGAGCTTATTCCTTGTCAATAGACATTGTCTTTGTATTGTAGTGTGTCTCTCCTATTGATACCAGTATACGAGTGACAAAGACAGAAAATAATATCGATAGCTCAGAAATCAGCCAGCTGTATTTCGATCACAGAAACGCTCGGAAGAACTAGCTCTCGTATATAATCAAAGCAGAAACGTTATTGATGGATAGTTTAAGGTTTCAATGAATCAAAAGAACGGAAATTATTTTTTAATAGCAAAACCTGTTTATTTTAACAGGATGATTTGAATGTTATTTACGGACTTATTGAGAGCCAGTGAAATATTTCAAAACTTATTAAGACTTTTAACTGATTTTATTATAAGAACTTCACGGGAGAAGGCGTTGAAGAAGTTATTGCCATCCTACAGTACGTCAGTCTACCGTCAACTACATAATCTATCATCAGAGACCTGACCTGACCCGAGTTCCCGCTCTTCTGGTCTGGATGAGGTCTCCAAAAAACAATGAATAAGTAATTGCTCCGAGTCCACATTTTTTGTATTTTCAGTGTTAGAGCGATTGTTCAAGTATTTTTTTTATAATTTATGAACAGTTTTAAGTTGAGTAAATGTAAACTCTGCTGCCTTAAAAATATAACCTTGATTTAAAAAATCACTCACCATTAAGACTTGCATCTCATTGACAGTTATTTTTCGCTTGCAATGAGCAAGCGAAAATCCTACGCTTTTTAGTAGAGTTTGGGAAGTCTTGCCATTCTCAAAGACGCGGGACACGAGACCACCCACGACCAAAGTCCCGTGACGTCCCGAAACTCTGAGTCTTCTCGAAATAGAATTAGAATCGAGTTATTTTTTGGCGAGATGTATCAATAAACTGCAAATTTAGTAAAAATCGACATTTGTAGCACTATCAATAGTAATATCATATTCTAATATCTTTAACGTTAAAGAGAGCGTCGCAATAGCAAGTTCGCAAAACAACTGACTGACTGACTGATAGACCGGGTACTGTCGGTCACCCTACCTCATCGAGTACCAGCTTGTAAGGAGATAGACAAAAAGTTGTGTGATCAGTAACTAGTGTGACTGTACTATAAATCTCACACAACAACAATATGTCGGTCATGGCCGTGAACGCATTTAGGAGTGTTGTATAATAATTATTTGATAAGCTAATAGATGGCGCTTGCAATGACAAGCTTATAAAGTTTATTATGACTTTTTGAAAGTTACATTATTTTCAATTTCAACAACCGTGTCTCGTCTTGAATCTGGACCCGAAAGTACTCCTCACGAGACAACTAAATCCCAAAAAGTCCGGGGACTTCGAAACACGAGACGTCCCGGGACCCAAACCCTAGTTTTTAGGATAAACAATTATTGAGCCTATTTTTATTAATATCTATTCAGCGTATTTTACAAAATTTTAGTTTATGTTTCAATATTTTATTTTGTTTGACCAAAGTACCTAAATGAACAATAATGGTGACTGTTCCTCCTTCACGTTGCCATAAATCTAAAATAATACCATTTTTTTTATTCTTTTGCTTAATGCTTCAATATTAGGCGCATATTCTTAAATTAGAAAAAGTCTATAGATAGATTTTTCAAAACGTCATGATCAATACTTTTTTACAAGGCCAAGGCCTTAAACCCTCTCCCCTAAATTACAGTTCTGAATTTTACAATAATGGGCGCTTACTTAACACACCAATGAAAGTTAAACGACGTTAAAGCAACGTTGCAACGTTGCGTTGTTGACGTTGCGTTGCTTAAGCATTCTTTTAAAGTAAGGACTGAAACGAATATACCTAAAAGAGTGTAAACAAGACCCCCATTACTATGCCGCTTTTTAATAGATCCCTAAGATAAGGTCCAGAATGCTACGCGCAGCTATGTCGCGCGCATTCACCACTTTTGTTTTTTTAAAAGTTATAATCAGTTACGAAAAATCGCAATGTTATTATTGGCAACCCACTAAGTTATGAAAATAGTATTACAAAGGTTGAGTAAAAATATTGTTTAGGTCTAAACAAGTTTTTTTTATTATAGGTACAATGTGTAACAAAAAGGTTCAAAAATACAGAAGTGTATGTATGTACTGTGTACTCATCATTATGAACAACTTTTACTATGGGGCCAACACTGAAATCGGGGAAAAAAAACAGCTGTTCCATACAAAAAGTGCATTGACCCTGGACAAAATGTATGGAACAGCGAATATTTTTTTTCATGTTTTCAGGGTTGTCCCCATGGTGAAAGTTGTTCATAATGATGAATACATACATACCCTTCCATATTGTTGAACCTTTTTGTTACACATTGTATAAAAATGGGATTTTATCTTATGACCAGTTTTTATAAATGACCTCTGATGTGGATCGTTTACGTATTCTTCTTTTTATTTCCTAAGCCTTTGTAATGTTTTTCGCAATAATTTCACCGACAGCGACTATATTCAAATACTTAAAAAAAAAAAAAAAAAGCGCGGGCAAAATAGCGGCGCGCAGCATTCTGGTCCTTACCAAGAATGTTCTTCTAAGATTTCGTCTTTTCATTCCTTCCTGCATTATGTATTCAGGATTACTCCGTGGTAAAACGGCCTAAATATTAAATACATTCTAAAATATTGTCGTGTCTTTACATTTTTCCGCCGGAAATCATAAATTATGTTCTCTGTTTGTACCTATTACTTAATTCATAAGCTTTTGACAAAAAGTGGCTAATATTGTTCTTGAGTTTTTTTTTTTCTTTTTTTTTTAAATAAAATTCGAATTGTTTTATCAAAATAATAAGATCGTTGATATTCCATCAAATAATGCCTTCGAGACTCTTAAAATAATAATTAAAAAAATAAATGGTAACAAGTATTGGTAGAACTCTATAATATTGCAGAGTACGCTTTGTAAGCACCACACCTTTGCCAGTTATGTAATCGCCAAGCAGAAGTGTGCAAGCATTACTGTGTTTCGTTTGTAGGGCAATGTTACCCTTACCAGAGAAATTACTGGGCATGAAAAGTATTTGACATCTAATATGGGTATATCTGCGCTCGTCACCTTGATATATCAAGGTGACGAGCGCAGTGCAGTGCGGCGCAGGATTTTGTTCACAAGTTCACAATTGCTTCCCACCGGGCTTAGAACACTTACCCATAACGAGAATATATTAATTTTACAGTTAAGAGATTATCTTTGTCGCTACCTAATACGGACTAGTGAGTTAAAAATTGAATAGTTCTGCAGTTTTTTTGTCTAACTTGTGTTGTCCCACTGCTGGGCAAAGGTCTCCCTCAATTTTTTCTAGCTGTCTCGATCTTGTGCCAGCGCCGTTCAATCTTTTTTAAACATCCCGATTTTGTCGCGCCATCATGTTGGAGGGCGTCCTCGTCCTCGTCCTCGGGGTCGACTGTTCGTGTTTGGTGCCCCCAATCCGTAGATACCTGTGCCCAACTGTCCGGTTGCTAAAAAAAACTTGTTTGAACAGAACAGAAACGTGGTATTTAACTGCTGACCTTTTGGATAAACTCAGAGTCACGCAACGGGCAATGGAGAGAGCTATGCTAAGTTACTTAGCGCGATAAAATCCGGAACGATGATAGTCGCCAAAGAACCAAATTCACTGACTTAGCTCGCAGGGTGTGAAAGTTGAAGTGGCAATGGGCAGGCCACATCGCTCGAAGAACTGACAGCCGATGGGGAAGAAAGGTTCTTGAGTGGCGACCGCGTACCGGAAGACGCAGCGTAAGAAGTCCTCCCACTAAGTGGACCGACGACATTATAAAAGTCGAGGGCAACTGGTGGATGCAAATGGCAGGTTGTCGTACAGTGTGGCGGTCTAAGATGGAGGCCTTCGTTTAGCAGTGGACGTCTCCAGCTGATGATGATGATAAACCAAAAATGTACTTGAATATAATATTGCTATCAATATCAGCTGAGTTATCTATAGATAGAGACCGTTGGAAGTATTCTTTTGTTACACGACTATGTTCCTCGATTATGAGCGAAGCTGCAAAGCTTCCCGCTGTGGAACGAAACTAATGACTACTTCGTATACTGAGCCGCGAGACGCGGATTTCAATTGAATACATCCATACAATGGAGCCGTGCTTTGGAATAAGCTGATAGCGGTCTGGAAAATGTTATTTTTGTATCATCATTGACAGCCATAAGACGTCCACGTAACTACTGTCTATTGTCTATTGTCCACTACTGGACGAAGGCCATAATCCCCACGCTTGGCAGGCGGCTTGGGGATCGCAGAGTGTAACCACCGTTAACCAAGGGGACGCTGCTGCCCATGCTCCGGTGGTTCATTTGGTTTTGGTGGTTTATTTTTGTATAACTAGTATAATATATTTTTTTCTAAACTAATACTCTAACGAGTCATTGTACTCATCATTATAAACAACTTTTCTAACGGGACTAAGGTGAAAAAAATCGGCCGTTTCATACATTTAGTAGAGCAGTCTCTACTGCAGAGTCCGCCTGGGGAAGTACCACACCTTTTCCAGTTATTCAATTGCCAAACAGTAGTGTGCAAGTATTACTGTGTTTTGGTTTGAAGGGCAATGTTACCAGATAAATTACTGGGTATGAAGAGATTTAACATCTAATATCTCAGGGTGACGAGCACTGAAGAGAGAAGTAAAGTAGGGCCTTCGCTTTTCTGTGGCGACGAGCGCAGTACAGTGCGGCGCTCAATTCTGGCACTGCTACTGTTATGGGCAAGTGTGACTCTTACCACCAGGCGAACGTCCCGATCGTATCGACCCTCGAATGAAAAAAAATATGTGCATTAAACAATTTCGACTCAAGCTTCAGTCAATCTTTAGTACACCATAACGACGACCAACTTTCGTTTCATGATCTATTTACCATAATTCGATGTGATTTTCATTTCTAGTAAAAACAAAAAGGTATAAACTGTTTATAACTGTTGTGTTTATATCTTAATAAAATAATAAACACAAAGACTTTTTTAGGAAATACATTTATTTATGTCTAAAATAGTAGAACAAAAGTTATTTATACTAAGTGGCAAAGCTATAATAGTAACCGCCAAAAAAGTTGTCAAATTGCATGAAAGGGGTGAGCCTGCGCAGGTACGTCGTGTACACCACTGAAGAGAGAAGAGGTAGGGCCTTCGCTTTTTTGTGGTGTACACTTCCATGCAGTATATTTGGCAAGTTGACAAGTAATTTTATTTTATTTCTAGCGCATCCTCACTTTTTGACAACTTGCGTGGCGATTATACCTGCATACATTTTTTTGCCTACTCTGTACGCAAAGAGAGTGCTAGAATAAAATTGACATCAAAATCTAGGATATCTTGATATTCCCTTCTTTTCTTGTACCAAACCATTGTTCTTTTGTTTTGTTTCCTTACTGCAATATTGCCATGACATCCAGCGTAAGTTAACCCCTCTGATTGCCACTACACGCTGCAAATAACAAAATTTTTGTTTATTTATTTCTGCAAAAAAGTATCAAGCTTCACTGGTCGACGTTTCAAATTGGTATGTACACATTCTGATGCTTTAACTATTCATATGGCGCGTTATTGTTGGTGAAAAATGCGGTTTCTGAAGCCATTGTCTTCATTATGATGGAGTCAAATTATTCCATCGTCATTGTAGGGTTTTAAGAACTGGATTTTTAATCATCATTATGATGAAACGTCGTTGAACAAAAATAATGGCTTTTGCTTAATGCTTATTTTTGGTCAATTTAATATTTTGGTTTAGTTTTAACTGTAAAATGTTATGTAAGATAATATAGTAGGAATCTGTTTCAAAATGAAGAGCCTAGAGCCAACAATACAGGTCACAAGTCAGGCGACTATGACGAAGAGTTCTGTAACTTAATCGTCATCAGCCATAAAACATCCACTGGTGGACGAAAGCCTCCCCCTTAATAGACGGGTGTTGCTATAACCCCCACGCTTGGTGGGCGATCGCAGAATGCTCACCACCGTTAACCAAGAGGACGCTGCTACCCGTCCTCCGGTGGTTCTGGTTGCAGTTTAAGAACATACCCAGGTCCGTAACTTAATAAATTGTTCATACTGAATATGCATTAGTAACATAGAAATAACCAAGTGTGGAATCACTTTATAATATTATTATTATAAATTATTTATTTATTTATTATTATTATTTATTTATTTAAGAACATCAATGATGAATGATGTTCGTGATTGCAACACAAACGGTGACAGGGCAATTACTTAGCTGAACGTCACCACAATTATAGGTGGTGACGTTCAGCTTAGTAATTACATGAGTTTAAAATAGCGAGTCAAAGTAAGATTGCTAGTTTATTAAGTTACAATTTAACATGTCAATAATTTAGCTAATAGGCTTTCTTAGTGAATTAAATTGCAATGTAAAATGCCAATAATTAACATGCCAATAATTAAGCAGTTAAGGTGTAAAGAAAAGAGATATCACAAAAAAACACTATTATCTAGTAACATTTGACAGTTTACGGATTGTCGATTTAAACTTGTCCGCGCCACCCGCAAAAGGTCCACAACGTTGTCCTTGAAGAAAAAGTTGAATTCCCTTAGTCTGTTGATGGGAGCATTTTTACCGAGGTTCGTCTTCCAATTGGCATAGTTGAGTAAAGGCTTAGGACAATAGGCTAGATGACTGATGTTTAAATCATCGAAACCAATAGCTTTGATGAAGAATTTAAGCAAATATAGTATGGTAATTGAAAACATTATTTAAATCGGTTAATAATGTTCTGATATATAAGCGTTTAAATTTTTTGTTAGAGACAACTCTGTCCCAGAATATAATTTATATGGCGTCCTGACAAGTGACGTCACGATTTGCTGTTTCGCCTCTCTGTCTAGCATGATATTAAAATGCTTATAAGTTGCTTATTTTTGATCAGATTTTAATTTTCTTTTCATTAATCAGCTATATTTATGGGCCACATTTGAATAGGACAATTTAAAAAAACCAGTCATCTATCCTATTCCCATAAGCAGGTGGCCTAATGGTACAAATGTTCCCATACCTCCTTGTATGAACTAGGCCAAAATGTCATATGTCTTTAAAGCGAGAAACTCTGATCGATCTAGATGACGCAGATCAGTTCAATAGGTTTAAAAGTCAGTGGTATCGAGTTGAGCAAGTTTGATTAGGAACTGGGGTCATGCATGCGTCTTCAACTTGAGAGAGAGTCTATGCGGACCAGAGAGTTGTCAAATTCTAATTCTAATTATTTATTTGCGAAGCTAGGTATAAAAAGATGTACCTACATTTTATTGATAATATAATATGTTTCACTGTAATTAAACCCAGATTAGGTGTGCAAATTTAACATTGTACGAGTACAAAGGTTATTATCATATGTATTAGTATAATTATTAATGACAGTATTATTAATGTCAACCCAATAATGTCATACACACACACACACACACACACAACACACACACACACACACACACACACACACACACATACATTCACTTTTTGTCAAGCCAATATTAGTAAAATTATTAGGTTTCACATTTTGTTTTATTATTATTATGTACACTTCACAATACACTTTAATCGAGTAATATGATTTTTCAATCAAAATTGACTTCAGATTGTTTTTGAACATAAAAAAATAACTGTTATTGATGAGGATAACCGAAGTACAAAGTCGAATGATTTGAAAGCCTTCGAGCATATCCTGTCGAAATGCCAATTTAAATTTATTTTGCTTCACCATCAAAAAATATCTCTACGGCACCCCGTATAAAGTGTTAATTACTGTATAATCACCTCTTATTATATAAAATAAATCAGACGGATTAGGTACTATTTGCTGGGACGTGGTGATTACGACGCACAAAGTTATTGACCTCTGTCAGAATTTTATTGGACTGGCGTTGTAATGAATGTAAAGTGCTTACTTTCCAAGTAAATTGCAGTCTGCGAATTTTGATGCACATGAAACGAGATATTGAACATTTTGCAGTGTACTGCCTTTGCCTGCTTTGTGTGTAGTCTAGCTCTGTTAACTTACAGCGTAACGTATCTTCCCATATAACCTACGGCACCCCGCGGTTTCAGATGCGTGATGATGATGATGATAAAAGTAGCTTATTATGTTATAGCAGGTAATAAATTGTCTCCATTCCAAGTTTCATTCAAATCCGTTCAGCCGTACTGACAAAATTTCGCGTTTATAATATTGACATATATTTGACTGCCTTATAGCTCAGTTGGTAGCATGTCTGCCTTCAGAGCTGTAGAGCGTGGGTTCGATCCCCACCCAGGGCAAACATTTATGTGACGAACATAGGTGTTTGTTCTGTGTCTGGGTGTAGCATGTATTATAAGTATGATTTATGAAAAAAATAAATGTATATAAGTATTTTTGTTTGATTTAAACGGGAATACTCACGTTTAATTAAATCGGATACTCCGACTATAGTTTCAATCACATCCGGTGACCTTTTTCAAAGAGTGAAAACAGAGCCCAACGCGCGTGCAGCTGCGTCCTGTTTAAGCTAAGAAGAACGCAGCTGCACGCAAAAGGTCACCGGATGTGATCGAAACTATAGTCGGAGTATCCGATTTAATTAAACGTGAGTATTCCCGTATAAATAAAACAAAAATGAGTCAAAAACACGTCAGTTTTCAATTTATAAGTATTCTATCAGCTATCTGGTTTCCATAATACAAGCTTTGCTTAGTATGGGGCTAAATGACGCTGTGTTAAAAATGTCCATCGATATTTATTTATTATAAATTTATTAAATATTAGTATACTAGCTGTGCCTTGCGGTTTCACCCACGATGCTTGAGATAAAAAGTAGCCTACGTTGTATTCCAAGTCATAAGCTACCTCGATATCAAATTTAATCCAAATCCGTTTAACCGGTGTAGCGTAAAAGAGTAACAAACATTCGTACATCCATATATACAAACTTTCGCGTTTATAATACTAGTAGGATAAGTAAGTGTATAATGACCTTTTTTTGCTTTTTGGCATTGTTCTATTTGCATTGTATTAGTGTTAGCAAAATAGCACGTTTTACCCATATTAAAGTGTTGTTACGTATCCCATTCTATCATTATTCGTATTCGTTTATTCATAAAAATACCTTTCATGGTACACGCTTTTATTATACTATATTTGCAGTTACGAATATTAAACTGCAATTCAATTTTCATGAAACCCAAATAGTATTTTATTATTCATTATTTATTTCTCTTTGATGTTCAAAGCCACAGGCATAAAATAAACTGAAAATATAAGTAACGCGGCATTCATCCTACAAGTGCTTGCATTATTTCACGAAAATATTTTTAAGGGTTGCTAAAACTCATAAGTTTCACATCACAGAGTAAAAACAGGTTTTGTAGATAAAAATATTGTTTTTGGTTAAAATATTTTACAGAAAAATATAATACTGAAGGCTTTTTATATTGGGCTTCGAAAACATTTTTCGGAATCAATATAGTAAAAAATTGATTCGGGTTTTTGGAATAAAGAAACTGGAGTGTCTTTATAAAATAAATAAAATAAAATAAAATAAATATCGCAGGACATTTTTTCACACAGCGCCATCTAGCCCCAAACTAAGCAAAGCTTGTAATATGGAAACTAGATAGCTGATAGAATACTTATAAAATATTTTTTTTTTTGTAAATACATACTTATAATACATACTACACCCAGACACAGAACAAACATTTATGTTCGTCACATAAATGTTTGCCCTTGGTGGGGATCGAACCCACGCCCTACAGCTCTGAAGGCAGACACGCTACCGCTGAGCTATATGGCAGTAAAAAATTAAGAAAATTTATAAAGAAAGACTTCACAAAATAGTCCATAAAAAAAATTGATGGAACAAAATTTGGCTTCTTGTTCACTTTTGCGCACTTTTCAGATCGTGCATGGGGCTTGGCGCGTGACGGGTTACCCGACTTCTTAATTTCTTATATTTTAAACTTTGTTATTATTTATTATGTATATTGATAGTAACTGGTGGTATTGGCGGAGTTTTGGCGGGAACACGTAAAAATCGTGTCGCTGAATTCTATTATTTTCTCAAACTGTGTTTTTCGCTAATTAATGATTTAAAATGGTAGTGTTTTATTCATTGAGTGTTGAATTACATATACGAGTGTGGGCAAATAATTTAATGTGGTGAAACGTTTGTCTTTTCGTGTTGTTTTCAAAACTCCGTAAAAGCCCATAGTAAAGTCGCCACAACTTTACTAGGGCATGACTGTGACTTGAATGTGACTAACTGTGATTTTATGACATACATATTTGACATGATACTATTTAAACTGGATACAATCCTTTTGTTTTTTGTTGTGTAGTAGGCTAAGTAGTCTTTGTAGTTTATTGTAGTTAATAAAGGCTTATGTCCTTTGATTATATAGAGAGAGAGCTAGATCCTCCAAGCTTCTGTCTAAAAAAATGTAAACTTGAAATTGCATAAAACTTGACACTGGCTGAATGCACAAAGTACGAAGGAAAAAAACAACATACACTGCACGAATGTGTTACAATGTAACCATGTAAACAAACTTTGTTAAACACACAGTCCCTTGTTACAAACTTTTCTGAAATCCTCAAAACAAAAGATGTTTATGTATAATACAAAACATCAACATCTCGGAGTGTTTTTTCAAGCTTAGCTCATCTCGGCCATTTTCTGCCACCTTCAAAGCCGCTATAGTGGTCTCTAAGAAGAAAAGTATAGAGTCCATAATCCTTGATCTGGGGAAAATGTGGAGAACAGAGGAGCTTTCAGAGGTGCAGATTAGTAAGAAGAATGTGTTGTTGAAACGTCTGAAGTTTTGCGATGCAGGTATGGCTTGCATCCTATTTAAAGTTTTGTTTTGACGGATTACCTATTGTACAATATTTATTTTTAAGTTTTATGTAATTTTTGGGTAAATATTTGTGTTACAATAATTTACAGATGGCGCCATTAGCAATTTAGTTGATAGCTTAAACGGTTTGGTAATTATGACAGCTAAGGCAGAGTTTTCTGTTGCTTAATTGGTAAAGCAGTTGGGACGGAAACCCGGAGATTCCTCGTATGCAGGTTGAAGTCCTGCCAGAGAGCCTTACTTACTGATTAAGCTTTAAAAACAAATAAATACCCAAATTGTGAGAACACTTCACGTAAAATATTCTTATTCTTATTATATTCTTATTCTTATCTTCTTACTCTTATAATTATTTAATCTTCTTATATTCTTATCTATTTCTTCTTATTCTTCTTTAATATTATTTCTTATATATATTCTTATTCTTATTATTTCTTCTTCTTCTTGCACTTGATAGGGGTTTAGTAGTAGAATATTTACGTGAAAGTAAATCTAACGAAGCGATATAAAATGAACAGACACGATAACCTCATTAGTCCTGGTAGGCTAGTGGGATACCGTTCGACTTGGAATCGTGAAGTCATGGGTTAAAATCCTACAATAAACTCTTTGGACTATATGTGATTTTTATTCAGTGGAATAAAAATTCGTTGGTATTATATTACGCGGCTGGCCTAATGGGCACGTTTGTGGGAGGAGCTATAATATAATTTGACGTAATCTTTTTAGATTTATTTAAAAAAAAATACATATATAAAATGGCAATTCAAGTTGATATGTAACTTCTCAGGTTGACGAGCACAATGCAGTGCAGGGAAGGATTTTGTTCGTAAGTTTTCAATTCTAACACATTATATTGTGGGCAGGTATGATGCTTACCACCAGGCAAATGGCTCGCTAGTCTCGTCACTCCATTACATAATACGCTTTAAAAAAAAAACCAACTTCAACTTCGAATACCTGGATGACATCTTTATATTTTCTAGTAATTTTGATTTAAAACCAAACTACTGAACCGATTTTGATAAAATGTATATGGAACCCCCTTTGAAGTATTACCTACCAAAAAAAAGAATCATCAATATCAGTTCATAATTGGCGGAGAAATCGCATAACATACATACAATAAAATTAAAAAATTAAAAAAGAACACAGTCGAACTGAGAACCTCTTTTTTGAAGTCGGTTTATAAAATAATTTTAAATGTTGCAATTTGAACTATTGCCAAAAATGTACTATTGTACATGGGAAAAACTCGCTAAACACTGATTGACATGTACTATGTATGGTATATAAACCATTATTTAATTTTATTTACATTTCAGTGATAATAGTGGTAGCTCTCTGGGTTTCGAATTCTTGTTGATTATCCTATGATCTTGCCACTGAATTCACACTCATTCAGGAAGATATATAGCTCCAATCAAACCCGAGAAACCAAAGCATCAGTCATATTAACGAGCTGGGTGAATGTTCACGTGATTTTGACACTTATACTCATGAAAAGACGGGTCTCGATAACTTTATTAGACGACATCAAATATTGATTGGGTAAGGCTTGCATTGTGGTCGTCTCTCGGGAGTGATATTGTAGAAATAATTCTGTGAATTGCAAGGAAAATGTTTTGCGTAAGCTGTGTCTAGATTAGATCCTTCCTGATAGTATAATAAATAAATAAACAAATATTCGTGGACATTTCACACAGCGCCATCTAGCTCCAAATTATGCAAAGCTTGTAGGGAAGACATTTTGTTTTTCGGGGGTTATAGTGCTTGATTGTCAGGCTATGTTAAATTGGGTGCTTGTTATGACATTCAGCATTAGCACCAATGGGGATCTACACAGCGATATTTTCCCGCTAGGTGGCGCATCGTCGATGCGGCCGTAGTCAACTGTTAATCTCATACATTTATTGTTTGTTTTCTACAATTTAATGGTTTTACTCGTAACAGACTTGGATTACCCGGGAGAATCTGCATTTACTGGCTTGTACAACAATCCTTTGCCTTTTTAATTAAAGCTCTGTCCAACATAAAATCTAACAACTTTACTATCTAACCTACAAATCTATTTCAGGCCGTCAACAGCTGCATAGATTCTTAAAACAAGGCCCAGAACCCAGTATTTTTCCTTGGACTAGATTATCGACAACGCCCTCATCAAGAGTAGATAGTTAATAGCAACGATTACCAAGCAAACTCGATTTTGCCACATACGGACAGCCGCTGGCGCTATCTGAGAAAAGTTTTGCCCGTGGAAAACCTCATTGCATCACACGATAAGCTTTTATAAGCTGAAGTGGTTGGTGATCCTAATACAAAGAATAAAAATAAAACAGAACAGATTTCCAAGAAACTATTCGGAAGCTCAAATATCAGAAAAAGATCAGATCTACGAAAAGAATCAAACTAAGTAAGCCATCTATCAAAGTAAAAAAATAAGGGACAAGACAAAGAACCTTTGTCTCTTGCTATTGATAGATCGGCCCAATCTCACCAGATTGTATCTCTTTAAGTAAATTAAACAAACTTGTTGGTACTTCAACTTGTGATGTTGTAATTGAATTTGTTTGTTATTTAAGTGTTGTTTAACATTCTAGGCGATTGGAATTACGTTACCTTATAATAAATAGTAAATCTAAAAAACATAGTACCGTACCGTGTTGGGATTCCGTTTGAGTTGAAATTGTGCGGTCGTGTATTCAAATCCGTACCAATGAGCTCTTTGGAGCTTATGTACCTACATACTATTTCATACGTAACGCGAAGTAATCCGAAGTGGTAAGCAGACGCACGCATCGTGTACTATTTTCAATCCTTGAAAAAGGTCAACGCATGTAATCAAAACATCTGACTTTATTACGAAGTAATCTTGTACAAAAAAAAACAAAAATGTACAAAAACCATGCCAGTTTTTTCAGTCAAATTCAGAAATCTTGCATATTTCGCAACATATAGCAAAGTGTGCAAAAAGATAAGCACTTGACCGCAAGAAAATTATTGAGATAATCCTAAAGTAATAATAATAGAAGTTAAATAGAGGTAAACTCATCCACCATTTTCTTATGTTCTGCTAAAGGCCACGCCTAAGTTTTTGGTCCTACAACAGCGCAAAGCCAAAAGCCTCAGAGATTACCTCATCATCATCATCATCAGCCCGGAGACGTCCACTGCTGAACGAAGGCCTCCCCCTTGGACCGCCACACTGTACGACAACCTGCCATTTGCATCCACCGGTTGCCCGCGACTTTTACAATGTCGTCGGTCCACTTAGTGGGAGGCCTTCCTACGCTGCGTCTTCCGGTTCGCGGTCGCCACTCAAGAACCTTTCTTCCCCATCGGTTGTCAGTTCTTCGAGCGATGTGGCCTGCCCATTGCCACTTCAACTTGCAAACCTTGCGAGCTATTACCAGAGATTACCTACCCAGTGATAATACATTCCTCAGAATGTATCTCTAAATATTACGTTCAGGTAATAGGATCATATAATTCTATGATTTACATGATAATTACAGCAGCTCACTCTGTTCTTGTATCAACAACGGTAAGCAAATATGCAAATGTAATATTGTGTCCAATACGACACTGTGTTTAATTAATCCTTTTGTTACGCTGTTCGTTCTATTAGTTGAAGCTTTGTGCTCAGACAACTGATTGTGTCTGTTCTAGTTCCGAAACGCGACGTGTGAATGTCGACCTCAAATAATGTATAAATGAATTTAAGTAATAATGTGGAAACTATTAATAGTCAACACTGCACTGCTTTAAGATATGCCACACAGAAAAGCGAAATAACTACTTCTTAGGTAGGAACGGCTGTCAAAGCAATGTCGCCAGTTTCACACTGTATAGAAACTACGACGAAAAAATGCCAATCATTGGTCACGCATTTGAAGTGAAACGCTCGAAATGCTATTTTACAACAGATTAAAATTGATAAAATTACGATGCAATGTGGTTTGGTTTCCTACGTGTCTATTTAAATTGTCTTTTTGAGTATTCACAGTTTGAAAACATGTATATTGGTAGAATTGTCATTAAGCGCATTTACACTTAATGCCGGCTAGCGCGGTCCGTCACGTGTCCATTCTATTCTAATCAGTACGCATCCTTTTAAGGGCATATTCTGTACATCATAACAAACAACTTTTACCATGGGGCTGACATTGAAATCGAGAATAAATTATCAGCTGTTCCATACAATAAGTTCATCGGCCTTGGGCAAAATGTATGGAAAAGCTGTTTGTTTTTTGCCATTTAAATGTTGGCCTCATAGTAAAAGTTGTTTGTTTTGATGTACCTACAGAATTTTCCCTTAAAAGGATGCTATAACTGATTAGAACTAGCTGTTACTGTATAGACAAATAATAATACTTTATTTAGGGATTTTAAGCCATGGTAGCCGAATCGGGAGACCGCTTGACTGGTAATCGTGAGGTCGCGGGTTCAAACCCAGTCTTGTACCAATCTCTTTGGAGTTTATGTACGGATACTCATACCACTGGCTTTTTGGTGAAGTAAAACATCCAGGAAACCTGCACACGTCCGGAGAAGAAATTCAATAGCGTATGTGAATTCACCAACCCGCAACTGGGCCAACGTGGTCCTCAGTCCAGCAGTGGACAATTAAATAGGCGGATTATGCTCATCATCATCAGCCCGGAGTCGTCAACTGCTGAACGAAGGCCTCCCCCTTAGACCACCACACTGTACGACAACCTGCCGTTTGCATCCACCGGTTGCCGGCGACTTTTACAATGTCGTCGGTTCACTTAGTGGGACGCCTTCCTACGCTGCGTCTTCCGGTTCGCGGTCACCACTCAAGAACCTTTCTTCCCCATCGGTTATCAGTTCGTCGAGAGATGTGGCCTAACCATTGCCACTTCAACTTGCTAACCCTGCGAACTATGTCAGTGACTTTGGTTCTTTGGCGAATATTCTCGTTCCGGATTTTATCGCGCAAAGTAGCTCCAAGCATAGCTCTCTCCATTGCCCGTTGCGTGACTCTAAGTTTCTCCAAAAGGCCAGCAGCTAAAGACCACGTTTCAGTTCCATAATGTCATCACTGGCAACACACACTGGTTGAAGACCCTTGTCTTCAGACACTGCGGGATTTTGGACGAGAAGATATTACGCAATTTCTTGAACGCTGCCCATCCGAATGCATAAGAACGATTATGCTCATACTTATTAATTTCCTTATCTGTTCACAATTTATCCCATTTAAGCGTTTAAAGTTGCTACTCCTACAGATATGCTGTCAGTTGTAGAACATTCCCATAATTATTACTTTCTTTGTTCGTTTAATTTAATTAGAAACGTGGGAGTAAAGAAAATCGAATTAATTTTATTATACGACTCCTAACGATAAAGTTCAGTATTGTAATCTGCCCCGGGTCATAACAAGCCATAGAAAATCCTGAACCGATTGCGGTCCCAGGTAGGTCGAAGTCGGGATAATATGGCAAAAGGGTTATACTCGTATCAGAGACACCGACAACCAAGGTCTCGGTGTTGTGTGCCCGCAGACAATGTCACACCTGCGCAGCGTGCTCTGCAACCTGCTCCCTTAACGACCTACATGAAGCCACGGAGAGTGCCATTGGGGTGGCCGAGTTCTGGTAGAAGCACTTTTTTTATTGTTATACGTTCAAGTGACGAGACGAGCAAGACGTTCGCCTGGTGGTAAGCGTCACGCCTGCTACTAACAGTAGCAGTGCCAAAAAATTTAACTTGCGAACACAATCCTGCGCCGCACTGTGTTGCGCTGGTCACCCTGAGATATTAGATGTTAAATCTCATCATACCCAGTAATTTATTAGGTAACATTGCCCTTCAAACCGGAACACAGTAATGCTTGCACACTACTGCTTGGCGGTTGAAGAACTGGCAAAGGTGTGGTACTTCACCAGGCGGACTCTGCAGTAGAGTCTTACCACTACAATTGAATACAATAATAGGTTCCTACAAAAAACGAAACATCGACTTGAAAAGAAGAAGTAGGGTGGCATGAAACTTGGTCTCTTGACACGTTTCTTAATAGATTCCAACGCCTTCGTTTAAGCATATTAAATAACCTATCAAAGAGATTTTATAGGAAATCTATAATCATTTCTCAAAGGATTTTAACAACAAAGTCGGAAGCTAGCCTTATATGCGTTAGACTATTGTCTACCGTGTTTGTGTGTTTGTTTTGTTGTTTTGGCTACCGTGATAATAATTTCCTCGTGATCATTTTCTTCACTACTTTAAGCTCGTGCTATTATATTGAATTAGTCCCATGGTATACGCAAGCAAACCAAACGTAATCACCACTGAGCTATCATCGTTATAAAGGACATCCTAGGCTAAGTTCCCTGATATATAATCCTCACTCAAGAACATCAAAACTAGATTTGGGGCCTTATAGGCTCCAGAAGGCCTGGCATGTGCCTCGCAATAAAGTTTTGATATCTGCTTATGTCTTGCGAAAACGAGACAAACTTATACAAAGTTGTAGCCATGTCCTGCTTCTTCATGTTAGCAAGATAAAAACAGAAAGATAGCTAAACATAAAATTATTGACGATATACATAATCTAAGGAGGATATAGACTCCGTCTTATAAACCATTAAAACATATTTAAAACCTTTTTTAGTTAAAAAAGTGTTTTAAATAACTAAAATAGGTATGTCACTGTTTTAAACTATCACGGTCGTTTACTAAAGTTCTATTATTATTAACGGGATATTTACCGTGATTATGTTGTGAAATATTGGGAGCTCATTTCACAACATAATCACGGTAAATATCCCGTTAATAATAATAGAACTTTAGGTATAAATACGTTGTAGTGTTTTATGCTTAAGTCGGAGACTGTCTATGTCTGATCTATACCGCCTATATCAACGACCGTCTATATCACCTGAATCGAAGACCGCCTATATCGTCTATATCGATGAGTCTATATAGCTCTATATATTATAGAGAAAAGACTTATGTGCCCTACAGTGGGCTAGATGATGACTTTGATAAATATTTCCATCAGTATTTCAAAATTGTGATCACGTACTTATCTTGTCTAGACCAGAGCAATCATTTTAGTATTACGTAGAATTTACAGTCAAACAGAATATTTACATTATTCGAACACAACCATTCATCATAACTAATTCACAAGGAACGTTTGGGTCTCAAACGGTCTCAAACTAAATATCTCTGAAGCTTTCAGGTATGGCCTAGTCTAGCATTAAGCAAAATATACAAACCTATATACCTACTGTACAGGGCTATTGGTAATATACTAAACATCATCATCATCAGCCCGGAGACGTCCACTGCTGAACGAAGGCCTCCCCCTTAGACCGCCACACTGTACGACAACCTGCCATTTGCATCCACCGGTTGCCCGCGACTTTTACAATGTCGTCGGTCCACCTAGTGGGAAATATGGTCTTTACCTATGAAATTGCCGTTTTGTAAGGAATAAGTGAAAATACTTTCTTTTTTTTATTTTATTTTTAAATTTATTTATCGAATCTTAAAATCTATCATACAATATTTTTTCTATTGTCTAAAAACCTACTTTAGGTTTGTGTAGATAATAAATCCTCGACAATCGTATAAAAGGCATTTAAACATGTAAACAACTTACAAAACTTACTTACTTTACTTTCTGTTATTCAAAGTAATCAGTTCAGTAGTTTCAGTGTAATCACCCATGCAATTGACGCATTTTTGCCAACGAATTGGCAGTTTATTGATGCCCTTCTTATAAAAATCAGCTGGACGGGAGGCAACAAACTCTTCAAAGGCATTTTGTACTGCCTCTCGGGAATTGAATTTTTTACCCACTAAAAAGTTGTCTAAATTTTGGAAAAAGTAATAGTCGGTAGGAGCAAGGTCTGATGAGTATGGCGGATCAGGGAGAGCTTCCAACCCCAGCTCTTGCAGCTTGGAGACTGTCTGTAGCAGCAGCGCGAGGCAGGTCTCGACGCGTACGTTGCGCTGGCGATCGTTAAGTTCGTGGGGCACCCATCTATCAAGTTTTTTTACCTTGCCTATTTGTCGCAAATGGATCAAAATTGTTTTGATGCTAACATCAAAAGCTGCTGCTAGCTCAGCTGTAGATTGAGTTTTGTCAGCTTCCACAATCGCCTTTAATTCATTATTATTGACTAAAGTCTCCAGACGACCACGAGCTTCATTTTTCAATTCAAAATTTCGATAACGGTACCGGGAAAACCAATAACGGGTTGTGCGTTCGTTTGTACAGTTCTCTCCGTAAACGTTTTTGATCTTACGTGCCGTTTGTATCGCGTTGGTGCCACGACGGAACTCATATTCCAAAATTACACGAATTTTTAAAGTATCCATTATGACGAAAAATGTCCAAATGTAATGAAAATACAACGCTAATCAATAAACAAAATACTGAGATAGTAAAAAGGATGTCATGTTTTTAAGACAAAATTAATTTGAATTCAGAATACAAAGCCATTCCAAACTTTTTTTCTATTTGAAATTACCAGTACTGAAGAACGGCAATTTCATAGGTAAAGACCTATTATACTAATAACCCAACGTAATTGTACTAACGACTTCTCGAAGCTCTTCAATGTAATAATTTACTAGTATGAACTTTTGTTCTATTAATACTCCCAAACTTAATTGGACTTACAACATTTCATCATCAACCAGAAGACGTCCATTGCTGGACGAAGGCATGGGTTTCCATAATCCCCACGCTTGGCAGGCAAGAACGGGCAGCTGCGTCTTCTCAGCTACCGGTGGTAAACATTCTGCAAGCCTTGATCTGTCTGCCAAGCGGGGGGAATATAGCAATTCCTCCCTATTAAAGAAAAGGCCTTCGGCCAGCAGTGGACGTCTTTTGGATGTTGATGTGATGTGTGAAGAGATATTGCTTGCATAAGCCATGGCAGTTGACGCAGAATATCTAGTAACTAGAAAAGCGCCTGAAAAGCAGCGACAATGATGAGATGAATGGACGGGATATAAGCGCATGGATTTTGAATATGTTGAGCACCGGCTCGCCACTCGCTTCAGTCATACTCTGCCTTTGCGACATGCGAGCCGTACGATACGACAATACAAACTTCTAATACATGTACATGTGTTCTCTTTTTGTCATGCAGTAATTAGATTCGCTATCTCTATTTTCCGGCAAATTTAATATGCATACTTTTAGCTAGGTATGCTTGATTGTGTTGTCTTGTTAATTTTGATCGATTTGCAAGCGCTGGCCCCGTCCATTCCAGTACCATCACCGTCGCTGCTGAAAATTACATCTATCACCTAGTGGTGAAATTAATTTGTTAAAAAATAAGTAAAGGGTAAAGGAAGGTTGCCCTTTAGAGATAGTTTCTTAATTTTTCAATATTCCCGTATGAGAAGGTATAGTTGCGTATACAATCATGTCAAAGGAATCTCTTGAATTCCTTGAAGTAAATTGCTCTCATGCCCCAGTTGTAGTGTTAGTTAATTTTAGTTTCAATGGTATTTCTAAGGAATTGTTCGATATATTTTACCTAAGAAAACAGAGAGTTTTTTTTCGTAAAAACATGTGATTTGTTCTGAGATCGATATGGTACGTGACTTGGGTTGGGTAAGATTTCTTGGTAGTCCGGGAGGTGAAGGCAGTTTTGGTTACGAGAGTGACCAAAACTAAAGAGAGTTAGTTAGTTTTAGAGTTTTGACGCGGAATATCGGAATTGTTTGTAAGTATTGATTGACTTATAAAACTTATACACAATGTTTATCTTAGATAAAATATTATGATGCTAACGTAGTGAAACAAAAACATAATTCTTTTTATTGTTTTTGAAAATTTTCAAGTACCTAGGCATAATATTTTTTTATGACATATTGCTTAGTTTATAACTTTAACGAAGAATAATAATGAACAGTTAAATTAAACTTTAACTAATTAAAACTAAACTAAAATTAAAAAATTAAAGAATCGATATAAAGGACCGTTTAAAGTATATATAGGTAGCAAATGACCTATAGATAGTTTAAACGGTCTCTAATTTCGGGTAATGTGCCCAAAATGCTGGCCACATTGCCCCGCTGGATTGCGAGGCTAATTTTCTACCCAAATAAAGGCCAGCATTTTATAACCAGCATTTTAAATCCGAATAAAATATCGATTTTTTTTGTACAGTCAAATAATACATAAGTATTTAAGTTATATTATTACATAATATCCCAAAATTTGTTATCTTAATAATATTTTTAAAGTGATTAATTGATTAGTTTTTGTAGTGTTTTTTGTTTTGGAGGAATGGTTTTCTTAAACACACGTGCCTAGGAACGATTTCTTATTGTTACAATAATTTTGACAATTATATTATTTCTTCTAATATATTCTATAAACAAAAAAAAGCTGATCTAGGTTTGTTTTTCAAAATAATTTTTCTATAATTTTTTTTAGAACCTCGCTCATCTACCTTTGTTCTTTTATAATTGGCCTCTCAGTGAATTGCCTATACCTCCCATACTAAAACAGGGTGAATAAGCATTTGAACTGGGAATTTGATTTCGTTCTTTTGATGTGACACAGAGATAAGGGAGCTTAGTATTCAACGATTGTTACCGAGTGTCATAACAGAACTACCTTGCTCGTGACTTGTTCGTGAAATTATTACCTACTACATACGTTCTACACGTACGGATGATATATTACCAACATATTAAGTATTCTTTGAAGTTCTAGAATAGTGTTTTATTAAACTTATTTGGCATAGGGTTGTTCTATATCTAGACTGGTGATGATAATTTTATGTAGTTAGTTTTTTATTGGTGAACATTTCATACAGCACCATCTACCCTAAACTAAACAAAGCTTGTAGTATTTTATGTATATTAAGGAAACTAGATAACTTTATAATACACAAATTTATACTATTATCTACACACATGGACCTGGACTTGGGAATGTCCTAAAACTGCATCCAGAACCACCGGAGAACGGGCAGCTACGTCCTCTCGATTTACGGTGGTTAGCAACCACCAAGCCGCCTGCCAAGCGTGGGGATTATGGCAATCCCTCCCTTATTAGCGGGAAGCCTTCGTCCAGCAGTGGACGTCTTCCGGCTGATGATGATGATGATGACAAACATTATTAACCAAAATAAAATACTTAATTCATGACTATCTGGCCATATTTAATTTTAAAAGTAAAATTTGTTCTTACGAGGCTCTCGCTAGACGCCCGACCGTCTAGCGAAAGCCTCTTAAAATCCTCTCTTTCAAAGGTCTTATCCAAAAGGCAGTGATCTTTGACACGGCACGCATTGTCAGGAGATTCCTCACTCTGCAGCTTTACGGCTAATCGAACCCTGCCCCGTAGCCGACGGCAAGATAGTTTTTATGATATTTGAATTTTTATGTTTATAGTGTAGGTATGATATGATATTGTAAAAAAATCATTACTAAGAAAAAATTACGATATATTAGTTGTAAAAATTAATGTTTCTGTACTTACATAATTTTTATGCAGATATTTTATATTTTTAGATAAGTCTAATCAGTAGGACTAAAATTAGTAACTAGGAGTACTAAAATCACTCTACACCCACTTATATTCAATCAGTATACAGAAAGGAATCGGTGTTGACGAATACAATTTGTCTGTTTCTCAGCCACTGGTGTTCGTGAATATCTCGTCGTTTGTGTGACTTCAAATAATATTGATTTGGTATTATTTATTAACAGGTAAAGTCAGATATTATAACGCTGTCAAACATTTATTAATATGAGGACCATTATATATTTTTTTTTAATTTTAATCTTTTCTTTCTGATTCTGTTTTGTTAAAGCATTAAGTAATTTGTGTTATTGAAAATTCGTACTTGTATCTTGACGAGTGAGATCATAGATCGCCTTTGCCGCAAAGATTTTGGTTGGTTTCTTAGCGAAATAGAGAATAAGCTGTTCCGTGGGTTTCCGTATACTGAGAAGAGAGAGAGAACTAGATCCTCCAAGACTTAGAAACATTAAGTATAACCTTCTGTCAGATAATTCAAAACTTCAATAAGCGATGTATGGCAAAAGTATCAATACATTTTACAGAAACATTTTCTGTAAAAGATTACGTAAATCTTTTAAAGATTTAGTTCAGAAATGTCAACTTCAAAATTGTCCACTGACAGTTTAAAATTAGACCAATATCTAAAATTGATAATAATACTGGCACTTACCATCGCTATTGGGTAGTGGCAAGTGCTAAGTGGTGGTGAAGGTACAATACTTCTTAGTCTTTAGCTGATGATGATTAGTCACCACAGTTGTGGTTATGGTGATAAATTAAACTTTTGTCACTAACTGTACCTAAAATAATTTTGGTATGCGGGACGAATAAAGACAAACATTATCATGCGAGAAGAACAACATAATTTTTAATGTCGTTAGCTGAAAATTTGGGACTAATATGGCATAAATCAAACTGATTTGGCTTGCCATATAATCCTTAGTTTGTATTCTTTGCAAGATAGATTGTTTAATAAGCTGATTTAATATTTTATGCACTTCCATACCTTCCCTACTATTTATTAAATCTTGGAGCTGATATCTACGCAATATTAGTAGTCTGTAGTAGTACTCTACTGCAGAGTCCGCCTGGGGAAGTACCACACCTTTGCCAATTATTCAACCGCCAAGCAGTAGTGTGCAAGTATTACTGTGTTCCGGTTTGAAGAGCAATTTTACCAGAGAAATTACTGAACATGAAGAGATTTGATACGATACCGTTTTACCAACTCCCCCCCCCCCCCCTCCCAACTTCCCTTCCTTTGAATGAACTACCCAAATATCAATTTCCATCACGATAACCTAACCTACCCCCCCCCCCCCCCCCGCCCCAAATCCCCAACCCCTCCCCCCCACTTCCCCCCTTTGCATGAACTACCCATATACAAATTTTCATCACTATAACTTCAAAAACAGAAAACTTTCCATACAACATTCCACCCCCCCTTTCCCCCTCTTAAATCATACCTGTCAAATTCATTCTGAATGAACTATCCAAATTCAAATTTTCGTGATTAAAAGTCCAAAAACAAAGACCTTTCATACAAACTTCCCCCCCCCCCCTTTCTCCCCCCTGGGGGTCGAATTTAGAAAAATCCTTTCTTAGTACACCCCTCCGCATCGAGACGAATACACCCTCCAAATTTCAAGTCTGTACGACCAGCGGTTTGGGCTGTGCGTTGTCTGTCAGTCAGTCAGTCAGTCAGTCAGTCAGTCAGGACAGAGCCTTTTATTATATTAGATAGAGATAGATAGATGTTTACATTGTTTCCTAAATTGCAGCCAATTCTAAAACAACGTTGACATCAAAAATTATGAAGTAAAGAAAAAAATAAGTTCAACATTCAATAATACCTAACTTTAATAATATAGAACCAAATATTCCGCAAGCAACATCCTGTAATCTATTTTCGGTAAGAGCAATCTCCTAAATTACTTTCTTGATTGGACTCCATCACTAATTTAGTTTAAACTTTAATGTTTGTTTACTTGGTTATTTATTTGTAATTGATTTTCTATGGTAAGTTAAACTGAAAATTATAAAATAAATTGAACTTGGAGATTTTCGATTACTTTGGTAATGACAATTGATGTACTTTAGAAAGACAAGTAATGACAATAAATAAAGTGCATTCAAAGAAATAGATTATGAAAAAAGGTTCTGTCTCCCTTGTTTCGTATAACAACGTTTCCTATAATTTCACTTGATATAATTTCGGTCCATTATGAGATCAGTTCGCATAATTATATTTACTATAATTTTATTTTGCATTATCATTCATTTTATTTAAATTCATTTCACATAATTGTTCACTTTGTATAATATTGTTTGACCGAATATTCATTTCGAAAAATTATGCTTGACCTAATATTTAACTGGCGCATATCGCATGACTCGGTTCTTTCAGTAAATAAATAAATATAAATATTGGGGTACATTTTACACACAGCGCCATCTAGCCCCATACTAAGCAAAGCTTGTATTATGGAAACCAGATAGCTGACAGAATACTTATATATATATTTTTTTCGTAAATTCATACTTATAATACATACTACACCCAGACACAGAAGAAACATCTATGCTCGTCACATAAAAATATGTGTCCTGGGTGGGGCGAATCCACGCCCTACAGCTCTGAAGGTAGACATGCTACCAACTGAGCTACAAGGCTGTCAGTGGAAGAGACTCCGGGTGGGCTCCCGCCAGAAGCTCTAGCAGTCGCCCCTGAGTTACGCTTCGCCACACTTGGCATTCTTGACGCTACGGAGGTTGCCGGCTCACTTTGCTCGCCACTTCCCCCCTTCGCTCCACTTGGACTCGTATGGCTCGCTCCTCTCAGGACATCCCTTGAGCTTCTGGCTCCCGCGCTTTTTATATACACTTTCTAGGGGTAGGGACCACACGCCTAGGTGGAGTCGGGGTGCTCTGATTTGGATCTGTCAGCCATTTCGAAACTAACCAACTCAACTCGGGTATATGAGATAGGATTAGATAAAGTAAAAATCTCTCCACCAAACGAATATTATATCAAACAAACATTATACCATTTGAATGAACATTAGCGCAACCGTTGTTATATCAAACAAATGTTATTTAAAACAAAAATTATGTGAATTAAAAATATAGGAAACGATTATTATACGAAATGTTGTACGATGAAGTGAAATTATATGAAACGTCGGGGACCCGTGAAATACATGGGTTCAATAAATCTCGACCAGTCAAAATCTAGGCCGCAGGTGAGCAAAGCCCACTTGTTGAAATGGTAAAGTAAGATTAGCCCATAACAGACTTTTAGAATGGGCCAGGGGTCTTATTTTTGAATCGTACGCAAAGTTGCGCATGCGAACGGAGCTGACTTCCGAACGATATTGAACCTTATTTCAAACAATATAGAAAGTTGCCTATTCAATAATAAGGCCCTTGATGTCCTGTTGTTAATCTGAACGATATTTGGCCCTATCTAAATTATTTAAAAGTAACTTTTATTTATTATTATTTACTTATTTTTAGAAATGTTTGTACCTACATACTTCATATGCCTTGTAATAGTCTCAAATAAACATTATTATTATTATTTTATCCCTAGTATTACAATACCAAATTAAAAACGATAACCCACCCTGGGTTATTATTTAATTTTGTTGTTTTGTAGCAATACTGTGAGTAGTGTGCACGCTGAAAGATGTAACCCAGTACTTAGTGTAGTGTAATATTTTTCACCTTAATTATACATAACCATAGTTTAGTGGTTGATATACCAAAAAGACGTACGAAACGATATGATTCCACGTATTGTTCGAACAGCTAAACAGAGGAATGCGTTGCCCGTGTAGGGATTTCCCGATTGTTACATTCTGGGTATCTTGAAGTCGCTAGTGAACACTTTTCTTCTAGACTGCTAGCAAAAATCATTTAGTGACATTTTATAGGCACAATAAGGATAAAAAAAATATATAAAAAAAATGTCTACTGCAAATAGAAAAACGACGGTAGGCGCAATAGGCTAGATGACTGATGTTTAAATCGTTGAAACCAATAGCTTTGATGAAGAATTTAAGTAAATTTAGTATGTTTATAAAACATTATTTAAATCGGTTAATAATGTTCTGATATATGAGCGTTTAAAGTTTTTGTTAGAGACAACTCTGTCCCTTTCCCACAAAACAAAAAATGACGTCACGCCTTACTTGTCAGAATAGAATTTATATGGCGTCCTGACAAGTGACGTCACGATTTGCTGTTTCGCCTCTCTGTCTAGCATCATATTAAAATGCTTATAAGTTGCTTATTTATGATCAGATTTTAATTTTCTTTTCTTTCATAAATCAGCTATATTTATGGGCCACATTTGAATAGGACAATTAAAAAAAACCAGTCATCTAGCCTATTGTAGTCAAGCCATTGTGCAACTTTTAATTCAATTATTACCTCATCCAATTTCAAAGACTGTTCACAAATTTTGATATAAAACAGAAAACAGATAAAGATAAGCATTAAGATTAACAAAAATAGTTATACTTTTGTAAAAATAAATGAAAAGACGTAAAGATAGTACATTTTATTGATTCTACCTTTTGATAGTTATACAACTAATCTTTTAAGTGGTAAGTCGATTTGATAAGAGCTCTTTATGTTGGCTCAGCCTTCATTCAAAGGTATTTCACTCGGATCCAATTAGATTAAATACGTTTCATTCCAAATCTGTAATATTTTGGACTCCTACAATCGTTACATTACTTTTAATTTTGTAATAACTCGTGTTTTTTATATGACTTATTACGTAGTGTATTCATTGGCTACGAGTCTTGGTACAATTTTGTGAGAACCGTATCCTCATGTTACCAGATTTAAATTGTAAATGATATTTTATTTCTAACTAAGGATCATAAGTATTTAAAATAATAAGTACTTACTTACGTTACTTACTCAATGCACTAGGAATATTTATATAAAATCCCGTTATTTAGCTAATCTGGCCAATATCGTGAAATTTTGGATAAACATTGAATTTTTTTAAACATTTTGGCCGCAAAAAGATTGAGGAAATGATCATTAGCCGTTCTTTGACAAGACGCATTTACAAGTTCGTATTAGCTGAGTAAATAGTTTTTTACAAATTTCGTTTTCGCCAGTCTTAACGGCTGATTACATCGTCGATGGCACTTATTAAAGATCTCAGTCATATTGTATTAATTTCACTTAATCTACGGCATTAAAATATAGTAGTATTGCCTAAGTTTTTGAAGTTCTATCGTTACATCTGCAATGATTCAGGAGAAAAAGATAATTTTAATTCAATTCTAAATCTGGTCAAAGATAATAATAATAAATACTATACCAGTAAATTGGTTAAGGTTTAAGTAAAATAACGTTGGCATAACAGCGTTGGTGTTGTAATATTTTTTCTTTCATTCATATTACCACCTTATCTCAACTCAATTCCTAGTTGCTAAATCCAATTAATTCAAAATAACTGAGCATTGCTTGGTCTAAGTTCTAATAAAATCGTTCTTTTCTCCATTATCATTTCTTTCTCCGTCCAATACGATAAAAACTGCCTTAACTTCACCAAATTTCGTTGCGTCCTTCATAAAACTCGCGCACCCTTGCTCGGTGCAAAGATTTCCCGACGAAAGTTTTACAGAAACTTTGCGTTTGCTCCATGATCTGAGAAATAACTTGTTTAAACTTTGAAATATATTCTGTTAAAAATATACCTCAGTATCAGAACAATAAGGAATATGAGATAAACAAAGTTGTAGCGTAGACGCGACGGACGGGCTGACAGTTTGTTGTCTATTAGAAGTTTTACCAGAGAAACGTACCTATTGTACTTACCTTCAACCGTACCTTATTTTCAACCGTCTTTAAAAAAAACCTTCTGTTTTAATCCGTAAACATGATGCATTATTTTTATAGAGATGATGCATTTTTTTACCATAGGAATTTCTGTGTATGAATAGATTTAACATCTAATATCTCAGGGTCACGAGCGCAGTGCAGTGCGGCGCAGGATTGTGTTCTCAAGTTCACAGTTTTGGCACTGCTACAGTTAGTGGAAGGCGTGACGTTTACCACCAGGCAAACGTCTTGCTCATCTCATCACTTAAAAATGCATGCGACTAATATCAGACGCTTTCGTTTCACAACATAATCACGGTAAACATCCTGCCAATAATCATGGAACTGTAGAGTGATTAAAACAGTGTAATGTACTTATTGAATTTAAAAAAAACGTAAGTACAAATAATATCGAAACTAATTATTTAGAAAATAAAATAATTCATTTTAAAACAATAAATTAAAAAACCGATAAATTATCGTTACATTTATTCTTGGAGGATCTAGCTCTACTGGGTACTTAATCAAAGCATTTATTCGAATAACCCGCCCGTCACGGTTTCTGGCGCAAAGGTGTCCACAGTACCGGCAGCTTTACCACGCTGAACAGCAATAGCCTTTGCACCCGAAAAGAGGTGCAGCGGGAGTCGCCACTTCTGTTACGAATTCTGGGCGCAGAATTCGTGTACATTATGTGACCAAACTCTTGGCCTCATCACCCCAACTGCCCATAGGTGTAGGACAATGGGCATAATTTATACATGTGATGTAGAAATAAAATATTTTTAAAATTTTCAATTCCATTATTACTAAAGTAATATTTTAACATCGTAAACATTGTTTGCCACATATCGATAGAGTTTTTAACATAACTAAAGACTGTATAGTTTATTACGATTCTGACAAAAAAAAACTAATACATGCTTATTAAACTACCGTCAGTTTTGCTAGTGGGTCCCATCCACTCCGGTGCCCCTAGGGGCCCCGGTACCGGGGCAGATGGGAAAAAGAGTTTCATCCACCCCGGTGGATCCGGTGTCGGCGCTTAGCGGGGTGGATGGCATACATACATCAAGTGCCATCTACCCCGGTTTCGCTATGCACAGATAAGTAAAATTTCTAAAAAAAAAAATGGTGTAAGGCTCAATTATCTTATACGAGTATAACTGTATCGACATCTTACCAAGGTTTGTTGTTTCCATTCAACTAAATACGAAAGAAAGGACGTTTCTGTTGACATGAGAAATTCTACTTTATGCTTAGGCACTTTATGGTACAAGATATCCACTTTAGGATTATACCCAGCTTGGTATAATCTGAAATGAGATAAAAATATTTCTAAGACTGAATATTTTATCTCGAACATTAAAAAAGCCCTTATAATAATAATAATACATTGTACTAGCTTTACTATCTACTCTCTAACGCTGATTTAAATTATTTTAAAAGTCGTCATTTAGTTTTAGACGGTTAGATAAAAAAGTATACAAATATATAGACGTTTTGCGTAAAACGAAATGTAAAGGCATGTGGCATTTTGGGCTAGTTCATAAAAAAAAGTATGCATTTTTTAATCACCAGGCCACTTATGTATGGAAAATGTCCTAAGCCTTTACTAATATATTATATTGATATCTTATTGTTATTAAAGCCTTTAAAATAATTAAGTTTATGTAGAGGTATTTTAATCTGCGGCTTATGTAATCGTTATAAAAAGTTGACCGATCTATTTTTTACCTTTACAGTTATAAAAAAAAAGAAAACTAGGAATGCCAACCAAAATCAAATGTTTCTTTGATGTTAAATCAAGAAATTGGTGCCCAAACGGGAATACCCCAAAATAAAAACGTTACATTTTTGCAACACAACGATTTGGTTCACTTAGATCAGAATCCGCTTTCGGCAGAATAGATACTAAGCTGTTATTTATCTGATGAAAACGGAAATCCTTCTACGTCAGCTTCCTTTTTTTACTAGGCTGTCATAAAACAAGAAAATTTTGTTACTTCCAAGTACTTTTGCGCAATTGAATTTATTGCTACCTTAAAAGGATTAAAATATTTGTTTGAAGCTTAAGCCTTTATTAACATCTTGCAACAAAGTAGTATATGTAGTTTGTTGTAAGATGTTAATAAAGGCTTAAGCTTCAAACAAATGTTTTAATCCTTTTAAGGTAGCAATAAATTCAATTGCAAACTACATATACTACTTAGCCTACTAAACAAAAACAAAATAATTGTATCTAGGCTAACTAGTATAGTATTATATTATCTGTGATCCAGACCGATGAAAGTCTTCATAGAGACAATCCAACTGCTCAAATCAGTGTCCCAGTCCTAGTAGCAGTCAGCAGCGTACCCAGCATTGCCTCGTTGAATGGCTATAGTTTTGCGTTGGGCCAAATAAACGTCATCATTTTGAAATAATAATAATACGCTTTTAAAAAAAAAATACAACCTATTTTAACTTCGAATACCTGGATGACATGTTCATATTTTCTAGTAATTTTGATTTAAAAACCAAACTACTGCGCCGATTTTACTAAACAAAAAAAAATTTATCAAAATCAGTTCGTAATTGGCGGAGTAATCGCGTGACATACATACAAAAAAAATACATACCTACAGTCGAATTGAGAACCTCCTTTTTGAAGTCGGTTGAAAAAATATGATTAACTTTTAATATCAAGGAATGTCACTCAATTTCTGAAAGTTAATTAGTCCGAGTACAATCGATACGAATAACATTACAAGCGGCAAAAGAGGATGAGTACCTACCAAGCAGCTTAAAGTAGGGCTCATAATATCAAATAAATTGCCCGTTTTACATAATTATTACGTTATTAAGTGAATTGGCAGAGCAAAATTGTCGTAACTAGCAAAGGCGCTATTATCATTATCAGGTTTATTGTCAGTTAGTCAGTTTTTATAATTATGTCAGTTATTAAAACCGCCAAGCAGTAATGTGTAAACATTACTGTGTTTTGGTTTGAAGGGAAATGTTAACAGATAAATTACTGGACATGAAGAGATTTGATATCTAATATGTCAGAGTGACAAGCACAGTGCAGTAACGCATTAGATTCTCAACATTTTTACTTTCACAAAATTTTAACAGGTTTTCCTGTGTTGGCAAAGGGTATTTCGGCACATCGTATGGAAGTTAACTTACTATATAACCTGTATTGGTCTCCAAAAATAAAAAGGGAACTCTATTTTTTCTTTCTTCTGATAATATAAATTTAAATCAGACCACACAATAATATATCGAGAGAAAAGTCGTTCTAACATATCGACGCCAGGAACATTTGCTTGCAGATATCTAACCGGTCAGCTCTTTAAATCTGGATGTAAATCGAACTCCGAACCTTTTACGTGCTGACACGATAGCTCCGTGAAATGTTTAGTGCTTGTCTATGTGAGAGTAGATTTACATAGCGAGGTGTAGGTTTCGTTCGTTTTATGAGTTCCAACTTTTTATTTTAGAAAGTTAAGGTGAAATTCGACTAAGATTTCGTCCGCGTGGTCTTGAGTTATCCCTCACTGAATTGAATGAAACAGCAGAATAGGTACCATGTCGTTAATTAATTAAAAAAATGATTAAAACCGACTTATGTCCAAAAACAGTAGTCTGATCTGGTTGCGGTTTTTATATTTTGACATTATTAAAGTTTTTTTAAAATTTATCTTGACAAAAAAACAACGTGAACAAAATTATCATTATCTATCGATTTTAGGAAGCTTTGGAAGGCTCTAAAATATCTCTAAATCGAAAAATACATTCATTCATCATTACCATAAAACAACCAGGATAACATGGTTCACTTAAAAACCAAAAGGTCTCTCACAGGTCACGCCGTTCAGCTATCTTCAGCTTTTCGGTTCATTTTACTTTTTACCGTAGCCTGATGTTAGGCGAAAACGCAAGCATGTAACCATTAAGCTAATATTTATAGAGTCACAAACGTGCAAAAAAAACGTCCGCGCCAAAACTCGGCACATGTTATGCACTGCCGACTTTTTGAACGACTTGAACTACGATAAGACACTAGCGCCCAAGCATACATTGAACACTATACAAGCGACATAACGTCTAAATTCGAACAATTGTGCTAACTGCTAATTGTGCTATTGTGCTAACTATAATATAATGCAAGTCGGACGTTTCTTGATTGTTTTCATTTAGAGATTGTGACTCTTTAGGTATTAGCTCAATACATGTAACACACTAAAAAAATATCTAACGTAAATCGACACTTCGATGGAGTAGGGAGTCCTACGGTACATTTGTTTTTTTTTGTCTCCATAGAATACGTCCGCTTCATTATTTAATAGGTTTCGTTTTTTGTAAATAATCATTCTAGTACCAACATTTTTATAACTGTTTATTTCTAGTGTATTTCCGCTCTGATATCATTTCGGATACGAATAGGATAACGGGACAAACCACCGCTAAAAAAATTACTGTAATTATCAACGTAAATTTAAATTCAACCTAACCTGATTACCTGAAACAAAACAATAACTATACCTGAAACAAAAAAGTCAATTGAACCTAAAACGAATTATTAATTTATTCTTAAAACAAATAATTATTTAAGCTGTTTCAAAGTTAAATTGATCTGAAACAAAATCATTTTGATTAATCTGTAAATTGTCAATTTTATTATTAACATACAAAAATAAAATGAGGAATAAGTAATACGAAATATAACACCCTATCAGCAAATCAACAAAATCAGATTCCATGATGAATTTCACTATTACTGAAGTAACGAAACTATGACGGCAACAACCAGTAAATTGCTATTATAGAACCATTTATCACATTATAATTGAATTAACGGTACATAAATACAATATCTGAGAATTTATTGCTAGAAGAAAATTATCATATTACTATTTGTTTCAATAATGCACATTTTGGTTAAAGTTAAAGTTAGCTTTAATTATGTTTATAACCGGGACTTAATCGCGCACAAATAAATATAAAAAAAAAACAAACATAATAAACATAATTAAACATAAACATAATTATGTGTTCAAATCGCGAAAATTTAAAATTTTCAAAGTTAGCTTTGTATTTAAAATCACAAATAATTTTAATCTTAAAAAATAAAAAATATAAAAAAAGATTTAAAAAATTGTCATCATCATCATCAGCCCGGAGACGTCCACTGCTGAACGAAGGCCTCCCCCTTAGACCGCCACACTGTACGACAACCTGCCATTTGCATCCACCGGTTGCCCGCGGCTTTTACAATGTCGTCGGTCCACCTAGTGGGAGGCCAACCTACGCTGCGTCTTCCGGGTCGCGGTCGCCACTCAAGAACCATTCTTCCCCATCGGTTTTCAGTTCTTCGAGCGATGTGGCCTGCCCATTGCCACTTCAACTTGCAAACCTTGCGAGCTATGTCGGTAACTTAGGTTCTTTGGCAAATATCCTCGTTCCGGATTCTATCGCGCAAATTAACTCCGAGCATAGCTCACTCCAATGCCTGTTGCTCCATTAAAAAATAGTATTATAAGATATTCTATCAACTATCTGGTTTCCATATTAAGATACAAGATTTCTTTAGGTTTGGGCCAGATGGCGCTGTGTGGCAAATGTTTAGTGATATTTATTTATTTATGTTATACATAATCATCATCTCATTATCAGCCAAAAGACGTCCACTATTGGATGAAGGCCACCCCATTAAAGAGGGTTACTATAATCAAAGCAGAATGCTATCATCATATTATATTTTTTCTTCTTATCTAAAATTTATAGAAAGATTACAAAAATGTTAGTTCACTTCTCACAGATATCTTAAAGATACAAATATTTTTTTTGGGAAAACATAAACTCATAAATACTGACAAAAAACTGTTCTGAGTGCACGCTTTTTCAGAGATTTTTTTAAATTAGCGGCCTTAACCGAGATGACGCTGCTGTCCGTCCTACGGTGGTTCTGGACGCATTATAGGGACATACACAGGTCCAATCCCAATTCTGAAACTTATTGAAAAGTAATATTTAGATGGGTGTCCTCAGCAGTTTCTCCTCAATTATATCCGTATTTCCTGGAGTACGATGTAGACCTGCTATTTTGCCACAGTGCATTCCCTCATTCAGAGACGGTGACGGTGACGGTGCGGAACTGTGGGGGAGATGCGCGGATGTGAAGTTATCCGTACGAGCAATTGTGGGAGCTGATAATGAGACCTCTGCAAAGCCATACTTCAAGAGCTTGGAGATTCTTACGTTGCCATCAGTTATATACTAGAAGTGACAATGATAGATTATGCACTAAAGGAATAAAGCAGTGTCTTACGTCGCGGGTGGCATCTTGAACCCTGAGCGAAACATAACTCTATATAACTCTAGACTCCCTCGTCTAGTTATATAGAGTCCTGAGTGAAACGAGGGTTCAAGCCGCCCAAGACGTAGACAGATTTTATTCCAGAGAAACATACTCTACTTTTCACACCTTCTGCGAGACAATAAAAACCCAGGGCTCCATAAATTAAAATTCACTGACAATCACAGGACCAAACACCGTCTTTTGTTTCACATTCTTTATTTCTGTGTTTGTAAACGCACCTTTTTTTTGAGTTCTGCTTATGGTGGCCAGTTAGATTTTCGAACAAACCTCTTTATAATTCCATATGAGAATTTTTTAGTTAGAGTTTTCCACGAGTTTCCACACGAATTTGACGTTCCAAATTCAAATCACTTTATTCCTTAGGGAGTTTCATACAACTTTATATCTCTTAAGAGATAATGCTTTACTTTACGCTTCAAGCTTCAAATCCTACTTGCTCCGGGTTTCGGCGAAGCACAAGGGAGCTCTCCTTTCACCAGATTTCTGGCCAAAAGGGCTGGTTTTCCGACGCTACCAGGAAGCGACAATACCAGGAAAATCTCAGACAAAATAGTGTTAATTAAGATTATTTGTATATGTATGACTGTAAGGAATTTATAATACGGGCCCGTGTTTTTTTAATAAATCCTGTTGCCTGAAATAAACGATTAAAATTATTTACGTTGAGGTTGCATGATATGTAATAGGCTAGATGACTGATTTTTTTTTATTGTCCTATTAAAATGTGGCCCATAAATATAGCTGAGTAATGAAAACAAAATGAAAATCTGATCAAAAATAAGCAACTTATAAGCAATTTAATATCATGCTAGACAGAGAGGCGAAACAGCAAATCGTGACGTCACTTGTCAGTACGCCATATAAATTCTGTTCTGACAAGTAAGGCGTGACGTCATTTTTTGTTGTGTGGGAAAGGGACAGAGTTGTCTCTAACAAAAACTTTAAACGCTCATATATCAGAACATTATTAACCGATTTAAATTATTTTTTCAATAAACGTACTATATTTAAATAAATTCTTCATCAAAGCTATTAGTTTCAACGATTTAAACACCAGTCATCTAGCCTATTGGACATTGTCGAGCAGGTGATGTGAAAAATTATATAATATAGGCAATTTCTAGTCAGTTTTTAGAGCAGTCTTGTTCAACTATAACTCCTCTTTATTTCAACTCAGTACGTTCTATTATGACATTGACCAACCTATTTAAATCCCAGTTTCCTTTCCACTTCCTTTCAGCCGCAGGTATGAAGAAAAATACGACAAAACTTTCAGTCCGGGGGTAAATCTTGCTCCCTTAAATTGTAGAGATAAGCCGGAAGTTCCCGGATGTCCGTGTTTTATGATGTTATCGCCTCATCTAATCCGGACAGATTTAGAATTTGGAAGTTTTTAATGCCAAAGTTTTTGGTTTATTGATTTTGATAAGAGAATCATGGGTGAATTGTTTGAAATAATACCAATCGAGGGTACAAATACGAGTTAAAAAGTTTGAATGCTCAACAGTTTTGGTGGGTATTGTTTTTTTATACAATCAGGTGATGAGACGAGCAAGAAGTTTGCCTGGTGGTAAGCGTCACGCCTGCCACTAACAGTAGCAGTGCCAGAATTGTGAACTTGCGAACACAATCCTGCGCCGCACTGTACTGCGCTCGTCACCCTGAGATATTAGATGTTAAATCTCTTCATACCCAGTAAATTATCTGGTAACATTGCCCTTCAAACCGGAACCCAGAAATGCTTGCACACTACTGTTTGGCGGTTGAATAAATGGCAAAGGTACTTCCCCAGGCGGACTCTGCAGTAGAGTCCTACCATTACATAAAAAATGTTTATGATGCCATTGTGCTTTAACTGCAATTATTTACTGAATTGGAGTAAATTAAGATAAAATGCAACCAAATTGTGGCCCAAAAGGAAATTAAACGAAGGTAATTTCGATTTCGCATGCCGGACAAAGGGATTAAATACTTACTTGTGTTCATATAGCCGGCTGACTGGAATGGCTGTGTAATCGTTTTTTATAAGCTTACAAACGTGTAATTGAAGAATTTACATATAATTATGATTTCAATTCAATGGTCGTTGAATCAACCGCAAGTGCGGTTCTGTATCGGCCAATAAAATTGGATAGTTGCAATCGATAAAAACAAAGCTGGGAAAACATTGGTACAATTAGTTTTTTTTTTGTTTACCGGTAACTAATAATTAATAAAAGATTATAAAAAAAATCAAAAAATATTTAATTCTAAATTATTTATTGTCTATATGTTATTTAAAGTAAGGAAATAGCAATGGGCCCCAAACTCGGCTCAGCCGGTATCTTGGGGTCCTAATAGTGAATTATCGACTAGGGTTAGTGCGCGCATTAACTAGTTTTGTTAGGTAGAAACAATTTATAGCCATATATACATTGAGACAATAGAATAGTAATTTACAAACTAAATTATTAAATGATTTACACAATTAATTATTAAATTCAATCGATATTGTGATCGAGAAGTAAATACCTCATAATATGTGAATTTTAATACAAAATTATACATCAAAATACCAATAAGTGCTGATAAGTGCTTACAAATAAATATATTACCATAGACAGACATAGTAGGGACGGGCTGGACGCCATTTTGAAATGTCGCCCTTTCGTCGGTGTCAAATAAACGCATTGACACCGATGCCGGCAGAGTCTGCGGCGCACGCCCGACGTAATTACTTGAGAGCAAAATGCCAGAAAGTGTGGTGAAGGGCTGTACGAATTACATTTCAAAGTGCAGTAAACAAAATGTGGCGTTTCTTATGACCAGTAAAGTCAACATTTAAAGTTAAACTAAACTTGCTTTTAGACAAAAACTTTTATTTTTACGTAAAAGGTAAGTCGTTTCTAGTTTCGTACAGTATTAAATAAAGTATTCAGTATAAGTATTAATTATGATATGAATATTAGTTTGTTTATGTTTATAGTATGTATGTAAAAGTATGTGTGCAGTTTTTTTTAAGTAAGTAAGCATCACGCTTGCCAATAACAGTAGCAGTGCCAGAATAGGGTAGATGGCTGATGTTTAAATCGTTGAAACCAATAGCTTTGATGAAGAATTTAAGTAAATTTAGCATGTTTTTGAAAAAAATATTTTAATTTGGTTATTAATGTTCTGATAATATAAGCGTTTAAAGTTTTTGGTAGAGCCAACTCTGTCCCTTTCCCACAAAACATAAAATGATGTCACGCCTTTCTTGTCAGAATATAATTTACATGGCGTAAAGAAGTGACGTCACGATTTGCTGTTTCGCCTCTCTGTCTAGCATGATATTAAAATGCTTATGAGTCGCTTATTTTTGTTTAGATTTTCATTTTCTTCTAGGACAATTTAAAAAAAAACCAGTCATCTAGCCTATTGTGATTTTGCGAAAAAAATACCTACGTTGCACTGCACTCGTCACCCTGAGATATTAAATATTAGATGTCAAACCTGTTCACGTCCTGTAATTTCTCTGGCAATATTGCCCTTCAAACCGAAATACAGTAATGCCTGCACACTACTGCTTGGCGATTGAATAACTGCAAAAAGTGTGGTACTTCCCCAGGCGTAACCCAGTATGTTGCGTTGTGTTCCCCAGTACAAATACTACGGTGGCTTGGGATTTAAAGTGGCATGCCCGACATAATGTCGACCTTACTGTCCTTCATTATATATTTCCGGTAATTGTTCCTCTTGATAACTTCATCCGCAATTGCACAATGCACAGGCAAACCCCTCGGTTTCGTCAAAGAGGTCCCCGAAGCACCACCAGTTCACCGACGGAAGCAGGTCCACATCGGGTCCGCTAAGCCCCGATAGAACCGCCCGTGCAGCTTCTTGCTCTTCCATACTTCCTTGCGGTCATCAGTGCTTAGCATCGATGGTTTAAGCCAATTCCCGTTTGCCAAGGAGAGCGACGTGAGCCCCTTGTCGATTTCACTACGGCGCGATGTATCCCACACTCGTTGGGGAGGAAATAATCCCTAAGACTGCACACTTCACGATTCTGGAGGTTCTTGGCATTTATAAAGCCATAATCCCCACTACCGTGAAATGAACAGTCTCATAACAGACGAGCGTGGGTGTAACATATTATGCGATGCGCAGTGAGCAGTTGACCGACTCCAGGGCTACCGACTCTCCTTATTATTATAATTACTATGTACTCGGAATACCCTACATAAAATATGTACTGTTTTAGTCAAAATTACTGGACCTTTTTTTTAAGACAAGTGATAATAATTATTCTTGTTTCAATCTAATATTATATTCATTATTATTTAAATTATTCATGTTTTCCCTATTTGACATTCTACAATCATCAAAATGGTCATACATAAATTGCAATAATTTCTCGACAAAATAACATTCATCCCATCTATCTCAAAAATAATGAATCTCCGAAATCTCGTCTAGAAAGTTTTATTTATGGGTAATTTTTAATTGAGGTCAAATAAAAAACTAACACAACTTTCACTCATTATAATTTATAAAACATATTTTAATTAAGGCCGCATAAAATAAACTAACTTAGTTACAAGACGTTAATTTATTTACCAAGTCTTAATCGGGTCGGCTAAATAGGTCCAGCAAAGGTTTTTATTCTTGAATTCTTCAAGTAGTTTTGGGTCCAACAGTCTATTCACAATGTTAGACACTCTACAGTCTTGGTGGGCTGATGCGTGATCAGACTCTATGTCAAAAACTTTGACAGGTTTTGTCGTATACTTGGAGAGATTGAAATCATCTGCAAGTTTAGTCATGTCTAGATGAGGGACGCCTTTCATGAGAACTAGTTCCGATTCAAGTTTGAAGTCAGGTTCATATTCACGGGCGAGAATTATTCTTCTATAAGCGCTGTTAAGAAGGCAACGTTTGTATTGGTGTGAGTAGTTCACCAATCCACGTAGTTTATTGACGCATAGTTCGACTTTATCGTTCCAATTGTCTTTAGTTTCAAGTTCTTGCTTCAATTCTGTTGAATTTCGCCCAGACATGAGTTTGTACATGTGTTCGACGATGGTGTTCTGCAGTTGGGAGTCAGTCAGGTTTCCGACGTACGCGTCAAGTTGAGCTCGAAGTGCGTCAGGGCTGCTGTCGAGGCAGTATATCACTCCAACATGACCTGAGAAAACCAAACCTTATGAAGCTTATCTTATCACTATCACTTTACAGGTAAGCTATTGAAACCATGTACCGAGATAAAAGAGTACCAATTTTATTTAAATAAATATATCCTAATATCTAGTCCTACTAAAAATTGCGAATTTCTTTTAAAAATGCTTTGCCCGGCAACACCCTTTTTTCGTTACCCTGAAATACATTGCCTGCGTCCAGCAGTGGACACCTTAACTGCTAATGATTCATTCCAGAAGTTGCGTTACGCGTAAGAAAATGCATCACGCGTCACGTTACGCATCAGGTTACAGCTTCAAAAGACATAATAAGATGGACATAATTACTTTTCAAGATATAATTCAGGACTATATCAAAATTACCTTCTTTCTCGAAAATTCTCGCAAGTTCGAACGCGACGTTGACACCAAACGAATATCCCAGCAAGTAAAACTTCGATTTCAACTCCAAGCGTTTTCTAGTGAACTGAAAACAAAGTTTATTGTGAATATTATAAGAGAATTAGAATTAATTACAACAAAATTATTGGTATCAAAATACACGTATTTATTTTCTTTCTTAAATTTAAGTTTTATACAATATTATAAATACATGAAAATAAATGCGGCTAGGGCTGCAGATCGAGGAATCTCCTGACAATGCGTCCCGTGTCAAGGGCCACTGCCTTATGGTTCTGGCCCTTTACCCAACCGCCTAGCGAGAGCCTCTTGACTCATTCTCTTATCAAACTGATTGTTATTACTTTCATCGGTCTGAGTACTTTTTTTTTGTGTAATAGGCTAAGTAGTATAAGTAGTCTATGTAGTTTATTGTAGTTAATAAAGGCCTACAATATTATACTATTTAAATATTGAAATTATATTTTTTAATAGTTGTCTGAAGCTCATTGAAATATCTAATTACTTATCTATAAATCACAATTAATTCATAGTTAGTTGTAAACACAATATTTAAAAGTCAGAAAAAATATATGTATTTACTTCAAATGTATAATTACGTAAATAAGGAATCTCAATCAATTTCAAAAAACTCGACTAAAGTAAAAATAAAATGTATTATTTTAATTTGTTGTTAAATAAATAAATAATTACTGATTCTCTGGCGAATTCAAACTTAATATAGTTACAGACACGTTATAGTCCACCATATTAGTGAGCTGACTTGGAAGTGGGTTGGTTTTATCTGCTAGTAACGATAGCCGTTGGTGTACAAGACAATGTGTTCAAGACTGGAGGCAGCGAATTAACGTAGCATAGGACATCCGGAGACCTAGATGAACACCTGGTAGAGGCTGCAAGCGGAATGCTGAATATCAGGCCGAGTAGCGTGTCTTAGAAGGCCGTCATATGACTGATGACATGAGATATGAGGCCCATGTCCGCAGTGAACTCTATAAGATAGACTAATTTTGATGGTGACGAAAAAGTAGTATTATAATTTAATTATGTCCGTTTCCATAGTAATTTGTTCTTGACGAATTTCAATAAGACATTTTAAAGAATATATAATATATTAATAATATAATAAAAAATATATTTAATTAATATATTTTATAAAAATATTAATAGATAATATATATATATTTTATAAAAATATTAATATATATTATATATATATTTTTTTCAATTTCATAATCATAATTTCATAATTGTTTTTAGTTTTCAAATTTTCATATCTATAATTGTTTATTCATTTAAAAATGTATTCGCGGCGTAACAAAATTACCTAGCCCCATTTTCCTTCTAAGTAGGTACTTTATTTGATAAAGATTGATCTAAATTGTCTTGATTAAAAGATCTATTGTCGCAATTAAATACAGCGTTTTCTTTGAATAAATCCGTCACGACTTTTGTCTCATAAATAAGGGCCGCAAAGTAAATACCAAAATCAAATACAAAAACTTTCTGATTGTTTTGAACTTTTGAAATGAAAGGTCAATGAAATAAACAACCGTGTTCTGAAGTTCTCACAGTTGCAGAGCGTTGCCATTGTTGATTTATTGTTTTAGTTTCAGTTTTATTAAGACATTTTACTTTATAGATTTAAGTTATCGTATCAGAGAGAACTAAAACAAATTTCCAAAACAAGAAGTAAGTTTTGTTTTATTTATACGGGAATACTCACTTTAAACAAAAATGTGTCAAAACCACGTCGGTTTTCGTAATAAGAAGCTACCAAAGCAAAGCTTCCTTTGCTAACAAATGAGGATTTTGATTAGTACAGTAGATTATATAAGTCGTTAGAGATGAACTTGACGGTGTAATCTGATCAAAAATTGTATAGAATTGTTTAAATTCATCACTGTTATATAATCCTTTCACATTAAATAATACGCTTTTTAAAAAAATACAACCGACTTCAACTTCGAATACCTGGACTACGACTGCGACGAATTCTAATAAATATGATTAGAAATTAAATTAATATTTATATTAATTTCTAATCATCTCTGCAAAAGGAAAATACCAAAATATTTTGTTAAGGTTTTAATTATAATAGACTGATACTTTGTTTTATTTATAGGGAAATAAACACGTTCAAAACCATGTCAGTGAAATTTGTCATCAATAAATATAAAAATAATAAAAGACTGATATTTTTTTTTTGAACTATTATATATTTATTATTAAGATTACTAAAAAATAAATGGCATCTCTACTTTTGGATTAAATTACACCATTTTGTCAAGTGTAGCGTTTACGTTAAGAATTCCAGAAACTCTAGCATAACTTCTACAATTTTTCTTGCAAGTCTATTTGGAGCTTTACAAAACTGTTCTCCGAGAAGTAGCAATTGGATTAATTCAAGCTATTGTCATAAAAGTAAACGGCAAATATCGACGAACGAATTTCGATCTCGGGGCAGCAAGTTCTCTATTGCAATAAATAAATATAATATAGGAAATGGAATGGAAAAAGTCGAACGACTACCGAATGAATGCTGGAAAATTTGGAGCTGAACGCTGTAAAAGAGTTGATTTCCTTGTGAAAATTCTGCTTGATTTTACAGGATTGTAGTTGGTATTGCAATTGGCATACAGTTTTGGAAGATTCAGCTCTTTAGCATTGGATGATTCAGTTCTTTATACCGTTTAGAATTAACAAGCATTTCAATGAATTAAATTTATTTATTGTCATTCACGTTTTGAGCCTTTAGCATTCCATTTCTATGTTAAAGGCAGAAGGTGAGTTCATATGCGACATTGAACTTTTTTATCCAAATTAACGCATGTTTTCTGACATAGTTTTGTATTTATATAATATAAATATAATTATAAGAAAACATTAGAAACATATTTATTTATAAGAAAAATTATAAGGAAGTGTGGTTGTTGGCTTGTCTATTCTCTTTCATGCAACAAAGAAACAATAAATTTGCTAAATTAGCAATATTACTTTACCTTGGCAATATTAGCAGCAATCTGTGGAATGCTGTCGCTTGGCATATCAGGCACCAGTTGAAAGGTCAGAGCTTGGACCTTCAGTCTCTCGCTGACCGTCGTGAAGATTTGATGGTGACCTTCGAACCCTGGCACCAACATCAGATAGGTAGCTTTAGGATCTAGCTCTTCTTCTTCCTGTAAAGTTGAATAAGTAATATTTTTAGTAGAATAGTTTTTAAACGAATCTTTTTGATTATGGACTAATCATATAATCCCGGGTAACGGGGTAAGACTAAAAATCACGTGCAAAATCTTTACCCTTTTAAGGTTAAAAATAGGAAATAAGATCCGTTAGACTAAAAATTACGTGTAAAATCTAGTCTACCTAAAATAATATTATACTTTTTGAATACGTGAAAATAGTTATTGTGATAATATGATTACATTCTTTTTCCAAAACTTGTGTTACTATGGTAGAAGATTCGAATACTCACACGAGTGTGATATCAACAAGTGAAACAGTACAAACTCTACACACACCTATAGTTTAGGGTTTGAGTTCTTTTTGTAAATTTGGTTATCTCGGGTCCCGGGACTTTCGGGTCGAGACTCGAGTCATGGTTGTTGTAATTGTAAATAAAGTTTTTTTAAATAATCAACTTTGTTAGCTTTCAGCACCTTGTCTTTGAAAGCGCCATCTAATTTATCTTTGATACCTACCTACACAATACTCCTTAATGCGTTCGCCACCATTGCCCGACTTATTTATTGTTTTGTGACATTTGTAGAGATCGTGATTTGTAACATATTTGTGACTTATTTTAGTCATACTACTGACTGGTCACATAACTTTGCAACCGACTTCAAAACAGGAGGTTCACAATTCTTCAATTTTTTTGTATGTTGGTTACGCAATTACTCCGCCAATTATGAATTTATTTTGATGACTCTTTTTTTGTTTAGAAGGTCAAATATAATCCCATTTAAATTTTATCGAAATCAGTTCAGTTTGGTTTTTAAATCAAAATATCTGGAAAAAAGATATCATCTTTGATCCCGGGACTTTGGTTGTGGGTGGTTTCGTGTCCCGAGATTTTGAGAATGTTGAGACTTCCCAAACCCTAGTAGATTTAGTGTGAGTGTTAATTCTCAATTCACATTAACATTTGATATGAATTATTATTTTAATTGAAATTCTGATAGAATATTTGGACTTGGCCTTGACTTGCTAAGATTGACTTTGACTGTGGTTTGCCTGACAACATTTACATGAATTCAAATCTGAATCGGTCCTAACTAAAGTTGAGTCCTCAAAGATAGCTCCACTATTTATTTAAATATACTAAAATATACTTGAAAACTATAAAATGCTTGACATTGGCGAAAATACAATGTGTGACATCACAATCTCGACAAGAGAAAAAAAAGGAAAAAAAATATTACCATGATACTGCCATACAACGTAGGCATAGTGACGATGGGCTCGGCCGCCAAGCATTCGTCTCGGTCGATGTAAGTGAAGAACGCACCCAAACCACTGCTTTCATTGCTGATTGTCTTCGAAATATTGCGACCCAAGTTCTTGAGGCTGTAACCAATTACAAAACATGGCATATTTGATATTCATTCCTATAAATTATACTATGTGGAATATTTGATATTGTCGTTTCTTATTGTTTATCACTCGTAGCAAAAATGAAATTCAAGTGAATTATATTTTATCTATAAGTTTAATGTTTAAAACAGTTGCATGAATTTGAATAAAATTAACGTCAATATTCATCAATCTACTCGGTTATCTTAGATTGGCGTTTACTCTGTGGTTTTAGGTTAAATTTAAAAAAGAATTGAAGGTCAGGTTGCTTCAAAAAAGTTTCTACTCGTTAAATGAATATTTGGGTTTTTCTTGAATTCGGAAACGTTCCTCTGTAGTTGTGCTCGGTTGACGTTGTTTCTATTGAAGGTCTATTGTAGATATGTTTTGGTGGTGGTATGCAATTAATGATTTTAGCACTTTTTAAAATATTGTATGTCCGCGAGGACAAAACTCTTCTCAAGTACTTAATACCATGAAATAATTATCATCTCGTTGTACACAGTTTTAGATAAGGATTAAAATTGTTCAAGCTTATATTTCTGTTATCTCATCATATTTTAATAGGTACCAATATTGAAAAAAAAACCTTATTTGAAATAAAGCTAAGTTGTGCTAGATAACTGTCAATTTATTTTCTTTATTTCCATGATAAACTCTGAATTAACAAACTATATTTAAATCACTAAATAAATGTTTTTCTATTCTAAGCTTAGACACTCCACAAATTTATGAGCATCCATCCATGTATCACTAACTGGGAAATAAATGAAATATTTATTAGGTATCGCATTTGTATTGTCCTTCAACTAGCATTCAACTGCATTTCGTAAACGAAAATGTAGTCGACAATGAGGAGTAAAAATGGGGGCAAAAGTACATTTTAGCTTTCATATTATCTTAAAAGAAATTAATCTCAGGAAGTTGGCAGGCTACTTATTATCCCAAGAACCACAGGTGAAACCGCGGGGCGTAGCAGGTATAATATTATTTTTGAGATGATGATGATAGATTTCTTGGCCACACTCTGACTTGTTTTAGTGGTCAGTCAGTAGGACTCGTCTATTATTTTTAAACATTGCCTTTTCGTCGTGCAAGACGTTGTAAGACTCGATAAAAACTCACTTTTCAACAGTCATTCGTGTCAGCTTTTCAATAGGATAGCTTATTCGGTACGTATGTTTAATAACTGTATTGATTTCTTCAAGGCCGACTTCATTAAGAAGCAAGTCTTTTAAGCTTAGGTTCTCGTCCAGTTCCTCTATGGTCTTGACTCCTGTAAAAAATATACTACATTATGAGAAAATAAGAAGTGACTTGAAATTCGATGTAAATATCGAAATCTAGGAAATAAACAAGTGCTTCATTGTTTTCAAGAACGGAAGGCTATCTGAACGAAGAACTAGGTATCTTTCATCAAAGCAAAACCGATGCAACACTTACAGTGACGTATCGCCAGCTTTAGTATAATTTGTGTCATAAAATTATGAAAGTGTAAAAAAACACTAAACTCATTATACTGCTTTATCAGATATTATAATCGATAATACCTAGATAATTATTTTACTTGTAATAAAACAAAAACATAAAAGCAGTTGGTTTCTTTTACACAAGCCGGCTCTAACTCTACATGGTGCGTTCTGCGTGCTCAAGCGCTGTAACCTGGGTATGTTCTAAAACTGCATTCGGAACCACCGGAGGACGGGCAGCAGCGTCCTTTTAGATAACGGTGGTAACACTCTGCGATCTCCAAGCCGCCTGCCAAGCGTGGGGATTATGGCAACCCCTCCCTATTAAGGGAGAGGCTTTCGTCTAGTAGTGGACGTTTTCTGGCTGATAATGATGATGATGAAACGCTGTAAGGTTCGCCTTGAGGCTGATTCAGCAGCGCACAAATTTTAGACGTCCACACTTAATTTCTCTAAAATGTCATTAGAATCTTGCCTACTTAGTAACAAGGTATTTTAACCCCTGGCACCTATTCTTTAGCACCTCTGAGTTTACTTAACAAATCACTAATCCCATCAGTGAAAAATCAACTTTGTTGCTACGCGTCGAGAGTACACATTTCTCAAACTGCCATCTCGAAACGTGCTTTAAAAGCAGCCAAGATGACGCCATTTTAAACTACACCTAAAAGACTACTTTGTTACAATTGTAATGAATGCGAAGAATAAACAGTCAATCGATTCACAAGTTAAGGTGGCAGTTCAACTCATTTAGTATTTAAATATGTGCGTTAGAATGACTCACGAAAATGACTACAATAAAAAAACAACATAAGTACCACTTTCTGATTCACTGACGAATAACGGAATTTTGAAAACTACCACTGACTAATTACTACTTTTGACCTATGACACAGAATAAATAATAGCACTACGTACAGAAAGTTAACTCCGCAAAGGAATTGAAATAAATAAGGACTCTATCTACTAGGCAATAAAGTAGCAATTCAACTCGCACAGCGCTGGATACCGCTCGCTATATTCACATAGATATACCGCTCTCTTTCTACCACGTATGCTTAGTGACGTGCGACGAGGCTAGCGTGCGGGCGGCGACTGACTTCTGCCTTGCAATGTCCACCCGGACGGAGCGCCGGCGAACATACCTAAACTGCGGAGTGACACCCCCCTGCCTATGATGCTATAATTTAATAAGAATGCAGTTTAAGGTAGTATGTAGTCGCGATAATAATTTATCGTAAAACTTACCAATGATCCTAGAAATCTTCTGAATATACTCCGAAGTCGCGTTTTTCTTAAGATTGTAAGTGATGACGTTCGTTAATTTCTGTTTCAGACTGGTCTCCAGAGCATTAAACACGGCTGATAGAGGCTGACGCTCAAGTTTGGGATGGGAAACTTCAGAGTTTTCGAGCTGAAAAATAAAAATGTTTTTAAAGCAATGACCTAAGAATAAAATAGAGAATATTATTGTTTGTTTTATTTTGAGTAGCTTGTCGGCGTATTCTCGGGGAATCTAATAACATTATTCCATTCAAAGTGAAACCGTAAACTCTACTTTTCCTTTCCTTTTTCTGTGATTACTTTCACAGAAAAGCTATAACATCTACCTGCCTTTCTCTCTTCGGTGGTCTTGTCGGCAGCTTTGCATTTATCGTTTAGACCGTAGCTATATTTGGTTGACTGTTTTTTGATAAAGGTTAATAATGAGAAATAGACGTGTGGCCTAATGTTTAATTTATGACAAATAACAGGCTTAGTGATGAAATTAACTAAATACATTACACATACTGAAAAAATAAATTGTATTGGGTGATAAATATCTAAGATATGAGCTTTTAAAGTTTTAGGTGGGGATAGAGAGGGGATGCTCAATCCCTTTCTCGCAAAGCACGTGTTAGTATAGCATTTGTATGCCGCGCCTGAGGCTTGACGTCATAGCTCAGTATAGCGCGCTCTCTGTCTAGCTTGAAATTAAAATACATAGAACTTATTTATTTTTGAATTATTTAAATTTTTGTTTTCGTTGATAGGCTCTATTGATGATCAGCTTTTTTATGAGGTAATAAAAAATAGTAGTCATCATGCCTTAAAGGAATAGAGGGTAATTTTGGAACACTGCTGGTAATTTGGAATTATGCTCAAATCTATGAACAGCATCATCTATTAGAAAACACCTTTATTGGGTAGTCTGGGCAATGTTTACCAAATAAGACGTTGCTTTAGACATCGCACTAAGATAGTGTAGTGTCGCATCAAATGTTATCTTATTGATACTGTACGGTTTTTTTCTGAGTAATATTAAATCCGCTTGTGATTCGACCATAAATATCTCGACTATAATCATTTAAATAATAATTATACTATGAAAACTGACGTGGTTTTGACACATTTTTGATTTATTTATACGGGAATACTCGCGTTTAATTAAATCGGATACTCCGACTATAGTTTAGATCACATCCGGTGACCTTTTTCAAAGAGCGAAAAGAGAGCGTGCAGCTGCGTCCTGATTAGTACTGAAGTATCCGATTTAATTAAACATGAGTATTCCCGTATAAATAAAACAAAAATAATAATTATGTTTACCCTGGTTCAATCTACAGTATGGTATGTTGACTATTCAAATAACTATCTATTTTGGAACAACCTACAGATGATTTCTCGCGTTTATTTTGCAGTCGAAAATATTTATGCAAAAGGTTGAAGGGGAGAGGAGTATCTAATAGGCAAAATATCATTACATAATCACAAACTAGACATAAGAAACAAAAACGACTAAACGGTTATTAGATTTAAAAGAGTATTCCAAATTACATTCACGCTGGCTAATTAACATCTTTCTGTGAATAAATGTTTTTTTTTAATATATATTTTTATACAATTAAGTGACGAGATGAACAAGACGGTAGCCTAGTGGTAAGCGTCACGCTTGCCACTAACAGTAGTAGTGCTAGAATTGGGAACTTGCGAACACAATCCTGCGACGCACTGCACTGCGCTCGTCACCCTGAGATATTAGATGTTAAATCTCATCATACCCAGTCATTTCTCTGGTAACATTGCCCTTCAAACCAGAACACAGTAATGTTTGCAATTTACTGCTTGGCGGTTGAATAACTGACAAAGGTGTGGTACTTCCCCAGTTGGACTCTGCAGTAGAGTCCTACCACACAAAGTACTTTTAAACACTTCAATGTTTAAAATATTACAATACTTAATTTTTTTATGCTCATAATAGATAAGTTTAACTAACTTTGTATCTAGTTCATTCTCATTACTCCTAATCTGGTGAAGTTTTTTTTTCAAATTGGTTTTCCAAATTACTTTCCTTTCCTCTACTAAATTTTATTTTACAAATAAATGGGTTTCCTAAACGCATTGGTAACTTTCAACTTCCGTCCTACTAATATTGACTAACTATCTACTACGCTACTACGTTTACTAGTGCCAATTCGAGATGGTTATCGGTTCATATTATCGTTAAATTGATAAACATATTTGCCAACTGCCAAAAGTTCCATCTACAATTTTTCACCACGATAAATACGAGTTCCTTCTCGTGGTCAAACTAGTGTAACTGTCCAACAGGAAAAAATATTCTTACACCTATAAATACTGCAAAAAAGTTGAGAAATTTTATAATTAAAAGTTTTAAAAGTACCTACACGTTTTTAAATGTCTGGACAGCGACTTCTAGTATAGCTTATTTTATTTCTATACATCCTGTCTTTTCTTTTGACTTATTTTGGTTCTTTTCAATGAGACATTTTCCAAACATGTTTATAAACAAGTAGTTCTATTCATCTCGATAGATGGCCCTGACAATACGTGCCAGTCAAAAACAGCATAATATTTTTTCTCTGTGTCACATAAAATAAAATGGAAAACTTGACAATGACAGACACATCTAGTACACAGTAGGCGCAAGGTCAGTGCTTTTTACAATAAGGTTCTTTTTTATAACTGTGCCGGAAAATCTCACATTCTAGAAATTTATAGAGCTATAGGTACGTGTTTTCTTATCGAGAAAGTAGGTAAGCGAAGTGTCAATCACAGGCGCGACACGATCCCTGCCTGGCACCTCGTTTGTAGAATTTTTCCAGCTCTAAACTCCACATAATGGACTTTAGAAATGAGATTCTTTTTTCTGGGAAATATAACCAATTATTGCTTTTTTCTGGCAAATACAACCAAAGGCTGACTGCCAGTAACACTTTAAGAAAATCTTTGATTTTGTTGTTCGTGCATGTATCCTCATAATGTGGAACTGTACTCGTAACTGTGTATAAAAAAGGTGAAAAGTGAGAATACGGTTTGTAACGATAGCTTTCTCAGAAATGCAGCACAAGTTTGTGGCTTACATAGGTGCTAGGTGTTTGACCGTGAGTCATGATGATGGATTCAAATGAAATTGCCGGACTTGAGAGTTGAGCGCCTAGGAGTACCTAGCTATCGTGATCTTCAACGGTAATTCAAGGTAATGGATCCACACTGTGATTTTTTCCGCTAAGTGGCAATGTCGATGCGGGCATAGTCAACTGTCTATCTCAAATATTTTGTTGTTGTTTTATTTAGGCAGAAAACATTTTAAAGATTTCTTTGTACAGCAATCCTTTGCCTTGCTAATTAAAGTTTTGTCAAACATAAAATGTAAACAACTATCTAAAATCTACAAATCTATTTTCAGGCCATCAACAGCTGCATAGATTCTTAAAACAAAGCACAGTACTGTATACCCAGTGATTTTCCTTGGACTATAAACTATCGACAACGCTCGCATAAAAAGCAGATAGATATAAGCAACGATTAACAAGAAAACTTAATTTTGCCAGTTTCTGATCGCCGCTGGCGCCACTGCTGAAAGTTTTGCCTGCGGAACCTCATTGGTGGAATAAAATTAGAACTCATGCCCTATGACAACGAATCGGAGCTATCATCGGTACAAAATGGTACTATGCTATCTAGTTATAATTCAGGTAGTTCAAGACGGAGCCATTTACATTGCAGCTTCGAATATAGAACGCTCTTGGTTTCTCGAGATTTCGAAAAGTTTAGCTTTGGATGTACTGCTAAGACAACGGTGAACAAATATTGAAAACTTGGTTGATAAAAGGCAGATAAAAAGTCAAATTAGCATGTAGTTGGTCCTGTCTTAGAGATTTTTTGTTCCATAATTAAAGCTAAGCTATGTAGATATTCTTACCTATCTAGATATTCTTACCTATCTAGATATTCTTACCTATCTACACTATCTAGATATTCTTACATATCTAGATATTCTCACTGATATTCTTACTCGCGATATTCTTACCTATCTAGACATGCTTACCTCTTTGACTTGCCCAATACGGAACACCAAACCTGGTAACCCGATTTCATTCCGCGTTTGACTAATCTTATCTGTGACTGAATAAACGTATTCGTCGGACACACCGCAACTCGAGTTGTTTATTATAACGAAGTGACTGAAACATCAAAATGGTTTGTTATACATTATTTTGTAATGTTAGCATTATCATCTTACCAAGTTTGACGGTTTCTTGCATCATTGTTTATCGTACCATTCAGTTTTTTTATATTTTATTTTTTTCTAACACTCTAAATTACATCAAACTTATCCTTTCACATTTTGTCAATGCTTGTTACCTACTTTATTACCATTCAAAAAAAAAGGTCTTAAAAGAAACATATTTCAGGCAAATTGAGAGACAGACAGTGTAAGCTATAAATATGTCCCGTCAAATAGATCAAAAATTGTAGAAAATAAAACAAAAATTATTGCACCAGAGGTACATAGAGAATATCATAAATGACTAACTAATCAACAAATTGTGAGGACGCGTAAACACTTTTGAAAAGAATGGTAAGTTGAGTGTAGGTATCTAAAATTCAAATGTGTGCCAATTTGCACGAAATACGCTCATAAAAAAGCCTAACCAACAACCGCACAATACTCACTCCAGCTCGTTGCAAGCGTTTCTTGACATCAAGTCCAAGTTTGCGACAACGGCAACATTATTATTGAATTTTGCGCAGACGGCTTCTAGCCCTGAACTTTCGCCACTGTTGAAGTTGTGAACTACGAAAATTCCTCGAATAGGACCTAATTTAGCGCCCTCTTTGAGCAAGTTCACGCAACCTTTCTCCGTCTGGAGGTTCTCTGTTGAAATGTTTAGTGAGACGTCTAGTTTGTTCCAGGATCTGTAAATGAAATTGTAGAAATTACCATTTTACAGTGTGCGACTAAAGACTTGGTGCATGCAATGAAGGTTGACTTTATATAATACGCTTTTTAGAGAAAAAATACAACCGACTTCAACTTCGAATACCTGGATGACATCTTCTTATTTTCTAGTAATTTTGATTTATATACCAAACTACTGAACCGATTTCGATAAAATGTATATGGAACCACCTCTGAAGTATTACATACCAAACAAAAGAATCATCAAAATCAGTTCATAATTGACGGAGTATCACGTCCCAAAAAAAAAAAAGAAGAAAATAGAGTCGAATTGACAACCTCCTTTTTTGAAGTCGATTGAAAATTTACTGTTTATAACGCGTACGACTCAGTTTAAAATATTTTTTTACATCTTTAGGAATTATTAAGTTTTATACCACGCTCACTAGGTAATCGTATCCATTGGTAGTTTTTGTTTTGTGAATTATGTTTCACTTGAAACGCCATGTCGTGTTAGACAAAGATTTTGGCGATATGCCTACAGAAAAATTAATGAGTGGTTGCAATACATAACGGCAGTACTTTTAACCGACTTCATAAAGGAGGAGGTTCTATGTTCGACTGTATGTATATATTTTTTTATGTATGTTCACTGATTTCTCCGTCAATTATGGACCGACTTTGAAAATTCTTTTTTTATTTCAAAGCGTATACTCTCGTTCGAGGTGATACAATATTAATTTGATGTCGGTTATGTTTTTTTTTAAATTTATTTGTTTAAGTTCGTTTCTGTAACTATTGGGACAGACGCTTTCTAGAGTCCAAAAAATAGCGCAGGATGCTCTGAGACTAGGAAAAAGTAAAGAAATACGCTAAGCAGCTGGTAGTGACCGACAGCAAAAAGGTCGAGGGTCGAGGTAAATGTTGTACCCTGAGGGATGCATTCGTCCGACAATAGAATATAATAGGCTGATTAAGATTTAAACCCTTAGAGCTAATAGGGTTTTTGTAGTGGCAGGACTCTACTGCAGAGTCCGCCTGGGAAAGAACCACACCTTTGCCAGGAATTCAACCGCCAAGCAGTAGTGTGCAAGCATTACTGTGTTCCGATTTGAAGGGCAATGTTACCAAAGAAATGACTGGGTATGAAGAGATTTAACATGTAATATCTCAGGGTGACGAGCGCAGTGCAGTGCGGCGCAGGATTGTGTTCGCAAGTTCACAATTCTGCACTGCTATCGTTAGTGGCAGGCGTGACGCTTACTATCAGGTGAAAGTCTTGCTCGTCTCGTAACTTAATTATATTAAAAAATGGTGTTTCCTAAAACTGCATACAGAACCGTCACGCCGGTGGACGGGCAGTAGCGTCCTCTGCATTCTGCGATCTTCAAGCCGCCTGCCAAGCGTAGGGATTATGGCAAGCCTTTCCGTCATATGGCGGAGGCCTTCGTACAGCAATGGACGTCTTCTGACTGATAATGTTAGAAGAGAAAGAATGATAGGAGAATGTCAGGAGAGAGATGTGCGCACGTCTCGTCAATTGAACGTATATAAAAAATGTGATTAGAATAATAATATTGTTATTTATTTATGTTAGTTTAACATTTAGCTACCAGTGTACTCACAGAAACTTGGTATAACAGTAGCCGGCAATACGATTGGGTTTCATGTGAACGATCAAGTTCCTTGCTCCACCCTTGACGAGGCGGTCAGCCAGCTCAATACTGAGAGGTGTTTCATCACAAATTATTATGTAGCTTCCTTTGGGGCAATATGCTATTCTGTAAAACATTTAACGTGCTATAATTAGGTCATGCTTTGAAATAAAACCCAAAGTAATCACAGCAATTTTATCGGCTGCGACTTTCGTATCAATATTCTATGTTCAGTGATTTTATGCATTCAAAAATTGTGAAAAGCATTAGCGAGATAGCGCGTAGCAACTTTATTGACTGTCAGTATTTTTACGAGACTTTAGTAGCTGACAAAATTATACTTATTCCATCCTCTCCTTATATCTGTCAGAACAAGCAAGATAAACAGCATAAAGCCTCACTAGAAGTAGCATTGCTTCTTAAATAAAATAAAAATACGTTTGTTGGTACATACTTTGCTGTAACATTTAGTATCTGATTCATGGACTCCAAACTCTTCATCCTGATGAGGACTTGGCCTCTGTTCTTATCAGCACATAGAAGCCTGAATGCTCTATTCACGTTGTCTGGAGTATAAACTACTCTACTGAGCGGTCGAACGATACCTTTGGCTATACCTTCTGCTATTCTCGACTGAACGAGCTGTAATAAACGTAATATATACAGACATTGATGTTTTCAGCTCCAATGTATGCTGTATGGATGTTTTGTTTTTGTGTTTTTGTTATTTTGTATTTTTGTTGTTTGTGTTTGTTTTTGTGCTCTAATATATGGACATTTATACTTAATTGTTTTTAATTTCTGCCATATATGCGTGTATACTCGTGACAAGTGTTATTTATTTAATTCTTTACTGCACACATAAATACATTAATGTACAAAAGGAGGACTTAATGCTAAAGCATTTTCTACCAGGCAACCCCGCGGTTAAAGTGGCAAAGCTACATCTTTGCCACTTTAACCACAATGGGCACAAATTAAACTATAGTTAAGAGCAAATATGTTCAGTAATTACAATTCAATTAACTAATAACTAAAAATATCTATATAAATTTAAATGACCAATAAATAATATTTAATACAAATAATGAATAAGATAATAAAATAAACCAATATACATAAAAGGTCTTATATAATATGAATGTATACAATATATAATATGAATAACAAATAATTTTGCAATAAATAAATAAACACGAGTGATCAAATGGTTACAAAACTAGAGCTGATTTTAAATAATGTTCACGAACAACTCGTTTAAAGACTGGTTTTGACGGCGCTTGCCGAATTTGTGGCTGTTTTGTTGCTCAAGAACGTTTTGGTGTAATAACTGTAAGTTCCCGAGTGTCAGGAGAGAAATAAATAAATAAAGTCTTATATAAAAACTAAGCTACAAAACAAATTTTTGGCCGGTATCTTTTTATAAAGATTAGGCTGAAATAATTTAAGGAGTTTCATACGAATGTATCAATAGATGAGAGCCTTGTTCTACTACCCATCAATGTGAACAACGTAAAGAAAACAAAAAAAAAGTAGTTTTTATAATAAAAATATGACCAGTACGTAATTTATTTTGTATAGGGACTCTTTTTTTCTCGATTGTAGCAAACTCGACTACATAAAGTTGTTTACTAGACTGAGTAGAGCTAATAACCTTAAGTATTGCTCTACCGCACTAGTCTGAAACTAGCTATGTAGTACCTAATAACAAATGTCTTGACCTATCGAAAGCAAAGGATCTTGTTTATTTTTTGGTTTTTAAAGATGACCCATAACATTTAACTTTTCAAACTCGTTTGTCGTCAACATTACGGCAAAAATTATAAACTGATGATATAACAAAAAATTCTGAGTAGGACAGTCTAGTATTAAATGATCTTGGTAGTACCTTCTTTTCTTCAGCATACTCTTGTGAAAATATGGTATTTAAATGAACTCCCATATATGTGGTGGCTTGGAATAAGTACTGCATTCCAAAATCTTCGTTTTTAATCATATCATAGTCACATGTATCAAGGAATGTGCCGAAGTAACCCACGCATTTCATAGCAGCCTGAAAAGATGTATCATCAGCAACATCAATCACTTTCCACACACCACTTCTGAGTATCAGACTCCTACTCAGCGTGCTCAAAACGTTCAGTTTTATGATATTATCCACTGTTTTTTTGCCACCTTAACAATGTTGACCCGCCAGCGAGCTAGTTGTTTAGTAGCTTTCTGTTCTGCGGTTCCAACCGTGCGTTTTCACATCCCACCAAGTTTAGTCTTCTGCCCATTTTCACTTACGTCTCGCAAACCAATATAAGTACCTACTAAGAATTCGTGATACCCAGCTGGTAGTGCAGTTGGTGGGAGTAATTACGATTCCATTTATCAAAAGTTTAATTTTAATGTTTTATGTGGGTCAACAGTAGTAGAAACATTTAATTTTGATGTAGGTACCCGTTTCTTATCTCCATATAGTAGTAAAGGCAATAGTTTTTTTCTTTTTTTTTTCTCTTTCCCCTCTTGCTCTCTCATAGGACTAATATTATGGGAATAAGAGGAATAAGAGGAATAATCCCAAGGCGAGTTTGTCTTGTAACTTACTCAAGACTTGGCCGTGATAAAAAATGCTTACCTTTCTCATAGAACCGCTAAGACAATTGATGATGATGTCGCACCGTCTTTCATATAAACCCTTTTTATTGTAACCAGCGCTTTTTTTCACATCGTCAACTATCTTTTGTAAGACCAAAAGAGGATAACGGCCAATGTTTTCAGCTGAAAAATGTTATTAAATGAGTTAGTTTTTGCTGTTGTAAATATTATTTACTGAGAGGAAGAGTGTCAGGTGAGTCTACTGAAACAATTTACCGTTTATAAGTAGGTATGTAAGTAGGTATATAGGTATGTATATTTGTGCAATGACCACTTGAATACTGTTGGTTTCTAAGTCATTAAATTATGGAATTTATGTCAGTATTACTTTAAATTGGCATATAAGAAAAACAATCCCGAGGTTGTGCTGATAATTTAAAGTTCACAAACTTGAACGTGAACTAAATTCTATGGTATTTTATTAAATGGGCCACATTTTCGACCTTTTTTTACTGTAAGTCTATTTAAATCTAATTTAGCATAAATGCTAGTTACTTGAATCAAAAGTTTGGGTAGGTATCGTCTGTAGTTTTCAAGGAAAATACCAGTATCTTCTTTTTAGATAATACTACTTCCAATTTTCTGGCCCCAAGTTGCGCAGTACCCAAGAAAAGTGAAGCAAAATCCTTACAGACTGGTACCATAGAGATGGCAAAAGGAAAAGGGGAAGACAAATGATAAGATGGCAAGACGAACTCAAACTTACAGCGGGTCAATACTGTAGGAGAGTCGCTAGAGACAGAAAGCAGTGGAAATTGTTAGAGGAAGCCTTTGCCAGGAGGCACACTGAACTCAGAGACATACTATACAATTTTAATAACAACTTGAAATGAGTTAAAAGGGCTTATTATTACCTCCAATTTGACATTACCTTTCAAATCCGGAAACATTGTGAGTAAGAACTCTTTTTGCTTGGCATCACTTCCACAAACGTAAACATCGCAGTTCATCGATAGGCAGATGCTTATGATGGCCTGACCCAATGCTCCTGCGCCACCATTGATTAGAATTTTGGAACCTCTGCGTAGCCTGCTTTTGATTGTCTGTATAAAATTAAAATAAAATTACTGCCTACTGACTGAAACGAATCAACAGGCCTAACTCAAGACAAGTAACTCAGTCCGATCTTAAGCGTATGGTTTACAGCTACTGCCAGGTCTACTAGAATATCTTGCGTACATGGTCACGCCATTGAGTTGCAGGCCGTTCTACGCCACGTGCTGATTCGTGTTCTTACGTCATTGCAAGCAATAAAAAATAAACTTTTTGTCATACCAAGCAGTAGTAAGCGTGCGTATATGCCAGTGGGATAGTAGCAGCATCTTCAAGAGTCCAGTGTTCTGGTACAGGCCACAGTAGATCTGGATCGGCTGAGACACTACTTCCAATGGCTCCTCCAGCAACGACGCCCATGACTTTTTCTCCCCTGATACAAAACAGAGTATTTTAAATTTATATATTATAACATGCGTACTTTTTTTCTGTAAGGTTTTTTTTTCAATCAAACATTAATATTTATCTTCACTTTAAATCATAATTTTTATAGGTTTCATTCTTGTACGTGTTAAACATTCTCTTCCTTTTATTAAAGGCTTTAAAAAACGTTTCTTATAGTTGAGTCATATTTAAGAATGAGTCGGAAATATTATTGAAATTCCATTTTATGTAATATTTTAGAATAACAGTTAAAACAATATTTTGAGACTAATTGGGCATGGAATAAGCCATCGACTCACTGCAAAATAACCAAAAAATGTTCTTAAAAGTTTAACCACCACATATTACCTGTTATTGATTCCACTAAAATCCATTCCGAATGCTTTTTCAGTCAAAGAGGTTTTTCCTGCGGCAATTTTGGCGTCTCTAATGGTTGCTCCAGCGTAGCAAATCTAAAATATTAGCAAAAATTAACAAAAAGCCAAAATAATATTTATAAATTTACTGCACTTCAAAGTCATAAAATTAATTTTCTTATTTACTAGACGTAAGGGAAATCTATACCATACTTCAATACCCGCTCCCGCCCCCCCCCCCTTCCCCCGAATCCCCATCTCCCCCTCCCCAACTCAACAAAAAATCCTTTCTTAGTAACCCCACCGCATTGAGACGAATACACCTTCCAAATTTCAAGTCTGTACGACCAGCGATTTGGGCTGTGCGTTGTCTGTCAGTCATTATGCCAGGACAGAAATTCTTATAGTATTTGATAGAGGAAACAAATCACCGTGTTTGACTTCATGAGTTTATGAGTTTAAAGGGATCAATAAAAAAACCGGAAGAGGCGTCTTAAAAAGGAATGGATGAACCGTCACGTGTAAAAGCTGTAATGAGTGTAAGGGAAGTGAAAGCAGAGATGACGAATTATATAGAGTGAAATGGAGAAAAAAAACAAAATGCTGTGCCGACCCCGCCTTTTGGGACAAGGACAGGAAAATGATTGAAAGAGTGCTACACCTTAATATATTTTGGTCACAATAGTCAATAACTATTATTGAAACATACCTGGACGATTTTATTGCTTTCTGGAAGCGAAGGTTTTTCAATCCACGATAATGCATCAAGATCCCCTTGCACCGTACTTGTTAGGGCAATGTTTTCCGGCTGCTTATTTGAATTACTTGAAATGTTGTAATAGCCTCCCCATTGACCCTAGAATCCGAGGAAAGCTTTGATAAAATCTTTAAAACTCTGGATTCAAGCTTGACATGCTTAAATAGGCTGCAAAGGCTCGCATCTTTGCATCATCAGTATCTTGCGAAGAAATTAGTATTTCACATATGAATCGTAACACTAAGATTATACAGTTTTGTTACTATAGTGTACAGCAACAAATGTTAGAATAGGTTTAAGAAGTTATTATTTAAAAACTGGTCTTCAATAAAGTAAAAGCAAGCCTATAAAAAGATTTAAAAAAAATGTAGCTCTAAATTAATTAATTAATATATCTAATTATTATATTATTTTGTCTTTAACCTAATTGTTCCTATTCATACCCTTTGATTATAGAATCGTAAGCCTAATAATAAATTATTTAAAAATGCACTAAGTAAACTAATTATGTAAAGTAATTGTAGTTACCTTTTTGAGAACATTGAAAGCCAAATTTTTATCAAGTTGCTCCTTAAATATATCTTTTTCAGGATTGAAAGACGGCGCATGAAAATCATCAATGACAAGAAGTCCTATTTTTTTACCATGCTCTTGTTTTAGATTCTTTACCAATCCTTAAAAACAAATTATTTTAAGTTTTTACATATTACACGTTTATTTTAAATTAGTTTTTGTTGTTTATTTAAGAATTGTAAGTAAATCATTATGAGAAAACAGAAAAAAGCTAAGGAGCAGTCCTCGTACAAAACGTCAAAGTTGCTCTGTATAATAAACAAAAAAAACTATAGGATCTGACCACAGGGTCTGGAAAAGTGTGAGTTTGGTGTTCACTAATAATCCCAAAACAAATTAAATAATTAACAGTTTTGGCGTTCTACATAACAAAAACAAAACTAATGTGGACGGGACCTTAAGTGACGGTGTGGAGCACTTTACCCGTTTTTAAATATAATATTATTATACAATTATTGTATGTATAGATTACCTAATAAACCGCAATAATGTTGTCTTTCCGACACCAGCACAACTTTTCTTGACCTTTGCAACTCTGTTTGCAATCGAGGTATCCACGAAAATTTTCGGTCATGAATTATTGGCATGTATGTAATATTTTCTTTAGCAATTTTATCAACTTTTCTGAGCAACAGCAATATTTGTTTCTGTATAGTCATGGCTGTGATGACACTAAATAATTTGTACTGGGGATGTATTTTAGTTGTGTCTTGTTCCAAAGTAAGAATGAACGTGTTTTGTGGTATAATTTTGTAGATTTCATTCATTTTCTGAAAATGTAACACACACAATATAATTTTTTTAAATACAAAAGTTTGAATGAAAAAAACGTATAAAAATAAGAGCGCCTTGTCATCCAGGGCAAAATAAAAGACCTAAACTGGCACCACTACTAACCTATGCCATGGGGATGAAGTATTTATATCAACTACATATTAACAATGTATCAGGATCGAGTGAAGAATGTTATTTTCTCGATGATTCATTGAGTAAGCGGACAAAACATTGATAACCGCTTTGTCAAGAGCGTAATGGCTAACGAAATGTAGTTCAAATGTAGTTTATACTTCCGATAAAAAAAATGAATTAGCTTTTTTAAACCCTCTTTTTTATTTAGTCGTAAGTTTTTAAGTATTTTTACCTTTTCTTCAGCAAGTAAATTGTCAATGACGACAACGTCAGCAATTCCAATTAACTCAACATTATTAAAGTTGGTTGACTCAACATCAAATTTGTGTGAAGGTATTTCAGCAGTCACTGCTGTGATAGTCTTTGATAGTTCATTTGCATTTGGTAATAGGAGATCGATAATTTTGATGCAGTTTTTGCTAACATTTTCACATATTATTTGCAAGTTTGCTTGTAGAGCGGTTTTAATCTGTAAGTAAAATTATGAGCTCAAAAATAAATATTTATTCACAATCATAAGAAATTCCAATATCAAAGTAATGAGTTTTTTTTACCGGTATAACTCCTGTTAAGAAATGAGGAAAGAATGTTTGCGTCAGTACTACATCTGGTTTTTTCTCAACGATTGGCATATCTTTGAAAACCAAACCCTCGATTTCTACACCTCCAGACCTAAAAATATTTAGATATTTTTTTATCATAATCAAGATGTATACATAATATCCTTTAAAAATTAAGAATGTCGTTAGATATACAACTCACAAACTCGTAACTAACAATACTTCATCGAAATGATGTCTGTATTTGAAATAATATGTTTTATAAACTCACCTAGTAAGTTCATAAAGGTCGTACAAATCCGCATTTAGACAAGTCACATTATCAACCATCACCAATTTAGCATTTTTATGATTTTGAACATCAATTTTAAGTTTCTTAATAAGTGAAGGTACAGATAATCCATTAAACTCTCTGGCAAAAGCATTAAACTGTAGAAGAGAGTCGATGTATGTTATCCAATTGTCTTTCCACTTGATAGTGGCTTTATTGCAGCTCGATGTTAATGAATGGATTGATTGGAATTCATCCCTGAAAAAAGGATTTAAGTTGTTTAAAACTAACAAGTGAATTGAAAACACATAAAAACAACAGCAACATAACACAACATTATTTATTATATTTGTAAATGGCCTTAGTTACCATCAACAGAATTATATAAAAGTTAATAACCAACTTAAATTTTTATAAGATTTTTATTTATTTAAAGACAATTTTTTTTTTGGTACGTATGATTTCATTATCATCAACGACGAATGCTCGTTGTACTTACCTATAACCATAACCTCTTAGACGCATAATTGTGTAGATGTCTTTGGTGCTTAAGAAAACATTGTCTGAACTTTCTTCTTTTGTTTGCAGATTGCGATTTATCTTTTCGTTTTCATATAGTACAGACACCAAACCACTAACTATAGCGGAATCTTCATAAGTGATCTAGAACATAACATAAATTATAAAACTAGAATAAGTAAAAAATATAATACTAAAAAATATAAAAAAATATCTTATAATGTTAAACAATGTCTCACCTCAAATTTGTCATTTCCTTTCAAGATCATGATCTGAAGCCTCACTGGCAGATCAGGTGTAACGATGGCCTCTCCGTGAAACTGAACATTTTTGAAGACTACAGATAAGTCTTTGTAGTTCGTAACCCCTTTGTACATAGCAAGAGTCTCCCAGACAAGGACTAAGAATGCAGATTCAGGGAACACGCAGTTACCTATAAACAAAATTGTTTTTTTTTAATACTTTTAATGCGAAAAAATAAAATCGTATCGAAATGAAATAGAAGCTTACCATCTTTGACATGACCCTTGAAATATTTGTAATCATCGTCGTAAACAGACATAACGAAATCTCGGACAGTTGCTACTACCCTGTCTTTGTTGTTGTACTTAGCTTGAGGCCTAAAAATAACATATTGCAATAATTATACAATAAAGGCAAAATAGTAAACTGTATCAATTAAAAAAAAAATGATAAAAAACAGTTACCAATCTTCAGTATGTTCCCATTCAACACATTGTGAGAGGAATGGTGTTCCAGTGGCAACTGGATACTCAATTTTAGGGTAAAGCGCGTCAACTTTTAGATTCAGTCCAGCTTGGTATAGCCTATAAAGAAAGTAGACAGGTATAACATTTATGTAATTATGCACAATCTTGGTAGCTAAAGAAATAAAATTAACACCTACGAGTTTCTCAACAGTAAGTAATTAAGAATTATAAGATGAAAAAAAACAAAAAAATATACTTACTTTCCAAAAGCTTCTAGAAGGAACTTTACAGGATCTGCAGTCCCTCGTCTCGTCAATGGCACATGAACACAATTAGTCAATGAACGTTTCAAAATTGCTTGCAGCAAACCATGAGGTGCGATTTCAATGACCAAAGCTTCCGATGGAATCAATTTTGATGTTTCTTCAAAGAGTACAGAGTTCTGAAAGAACACTTATTGTGATGAGTCTGCATGGCCAAGACTATTTCCATCCCATTATAGCCTAATAACATTAAGTATTACCAGCAAATTGTTAGTGTGGTATTCAGCTGAAGAGTACTTGGCTATTGGATCATCCCATTTTTCCTCAGGAACAGATGTTGAAACCCATTTTTTGCTGCGAACTTTAGGGTTTTTTATGACTTCGCTCAAATACTTGAGAAGTCCAGGGCCTAAAAGTTGACAAATAAAATTTTATCAACATAATTTTAACTTTGACTCATAATATGCTACTAATAAAAGAGATTAAATATCTACAAAGACAAAAACCGGAAGAAACTTACCAGCTTCAGCAATGTATCTTGAATGATATGCTATATTCGAGCATGGAACCTCTTTGGCAAATATACCCTGACTTGTCAATTCACTTACAAACTTCTTCATAATGTCTGCTGGTCCGGATATAGTTGAAGATTCAGAACTGTTGTGGCATGCGACTTCAATTTCTGGCGGACACATTGGGAGGACCTGAAGATCACAAATGTTAAGTCCCGATAGTATTTATTTTTTGTGTCGATATATGTATAATTATAAAAAAATAACTGATCAACTGGTTTATAATTAATTGGGTCACGTAATACGTACAGTTTTATATCCCAGGCCTACTGCAGCCATTGATCCTCGGATAAAAGGTGTTTGCACTGAAACTAAGCCACGGCTGTACGCTGATAGAATCATCTCTTCAGTGGTAAAACATCCGTCAGCATAAGCGCATCCTAGTTCTCCTACACTGTGTCCTGAAATACAAAGAAGATGCAATTTTCAAATAAAATAAATGTTAGAGATTCCAAAACAAATAATAATTATTTATAGTCAGTTTGTTATTAGAAGTGAGTAAGAATAATCTTTTTATTTGCTTGGTTATGTTTTATATTTGCCCTAAAGTACCAGTTTGCAGTTTGCAGTTTGGACATACCAGAACCTGGGTATGTCCTTAAACTGCAACCAGACCCACCGGAGGACGCGCAGCAGCATCCTCTTGGTTAACGGTGGTGAGCATTCTGCGATCCCCAAACCGCCTGCCAAGCGTGGGGATTATGGCAGTACCCCTCTATTAAGGGGGAGACCTTCGTCCAGCAGTGGACGTTTTATGGCTGACGACGACCAGTTTGCAGCTATATGCTTAGAATATTAAGATAATAATTAGGATAATATTATAATAGGTCTTTACCTATGAAATTGCCGTTCTTCAGTACTGGTCATTTCAAATAGAAAAAAAGCTTGGAATGGCTTTCTATTCTGATATCAAATTAATTTTGTCTTAAAACATGACATTATTTTTACATACTCAGTCTTTTGTTTATTGATTAGCGTTGTATGTTCATTACATTTGAACATTTTTCGTCATAATGGATACTCTAAAAATTCGTGTAATTATGGAATAGGAGTTCCGTCGTGGCACCAACGCGACATAAACGGCACGTAACATCAAAAACGTTTACGGAGAGAGCTGTACAAACGAACGCACAACCCGTTATTGGTTTTCCCGGTTTCGTTCTGGAAATGTTGACTTGAAAAATGAAGCTCGTGGTCGTCCGGAGGCTTTGGTCAACAATGATGAATTAAAGGCGATTGTGGAAGCTGACGAAACTCAATCTACAGCTAAGCTAGCAGCAGCTTTTGATTTTAGCATCAAAACAATTTTGATCCATTTGTGACAAATAGGCAAGGTAAAAAAACTTGATAGATGGGTGACCCACGAACTTAACGATCGCCAGCGCCACGTACACGTCGAGACCTGCCTCGCGCTGCAGCTACAGACAATCTCCAAGCTGCAAGAGCTGGGGTTGGAAGCTCTCCCTCATCCGCCATACTCACCAGACCTTGCACCTACCGACTATTACTTTTTCTAAAATTTAGACAACTTTTTATTGGGTAAAAAATTCAATTCCCGAGAGGCAGTACAAAATGCCTTTGAAGAGTTTGTTGCCTCCCGTCCAGCTGATTTTTACAAGAATGGCATCAATAAAATGCCAATTCGTTGACAAAGATGCGTCGATTGCATGGGTGATTACTTTGAATAACAGAAATAAAAAAGTTTAAAAAAATAAGTACTTTCACTTATTCCATACAAAACGGCAATTTCATAGGTAAAGACCTAATATTAGTAAAGCAGTGGACGAGACAAGCACAGGATCAAAAAGATGGCGCGCTGAATAGGATACCTAATTACTCAGCGTGAGTAGATGGATAATGGTTGACGATAATGAAGGCAACTAATTGTGTTCATTCAATGTTTCCCAAGCCGCCTGCCAAGCATGGGGATTATGGCAACCCCTATCTAGTAAGGGGGAGGTCTTCGTCCAACAGTGGACTGTTTCTGGATGTTGATGGTTCAATGTTTACCCAAGGTTTCAGTGTCACAGCAACTTTGCCTTATTTATTATAACTAAATACATAAGATATTGTTTTTACACCACTGACCAATAATATAATCAGGGACAACACTCATTTCTTTCAGAATATCAGTCAAACCAATTTGAACGGCAGCAATACCAACGAAGGAATGCAAGATGTTATCGTAAATAGTCTTGTCTGGATCTGTCAGGATTTTCACGATGTCCACTCCTTTAGGCTCTAGTACCTTGTGACATCTGAAAAGAATAGATTTAGGTTTATTATTTTAGCTAAGCCTATCTGCAGGACAAAGGCTTTTCTTTCCATTTCGGTCATATAGAGCTGAATATTCAAGAAAAGAGAAATAGAAAGAGTCGCAAAGACGAGCTCGATTTCCACTTTAACGAATTAACAATTAAATCACTCATCATATATTAAGAAGATTAACTTAAAAAAATCTAGTAGGTGATACTGATGAATAACTAGTATTACTTTTGAAGAAGACGTGTTTATAATATAAAAGCACAGGGAAATGTGACGTTGAGAATTTCTCCTACTTATGTCAATTAAATTTTAAATTGCAAGCAAGAAGAAGGGTTCACTTCTAAAATTACTTACTTTTGTATAGCAGCTGCAAATATAGGGATTTTCATTAATTCAGCTCCCATAGTCGCCCATTGAGACCCCATGCCACTATATACGAACCAAACAGGACGAGTAGTGCCAGAACAGTACTCTGCGCTCTGGGATAAGCTTATAGTTTCATTCTTTTCATTAGTATCTGCAACAAAAAAAAAGTAGATTACTCACCTACGGAGCAAAAGTAAAGAATGACTCAGATCTCATATATATGATCTCCCGAGGCAAAGCCGAGGGTTACAAACTTGACATCCGAAGTTTCTTTACTTGCTCCCGTGGTGTAGGTATATATAATTTGACGTGGCACTGCGGGGAGGAAAGTGGTTCATTTCGTTCCGCGTAGCGGGGTTAAAGTAGCAACTTTAGCCTCAAAGGCACGCTAAAGTATTTTATTTGTCTTTTCGTGGCTCATTATCGAGCAACTGATGACTTGGATGATTTCGCTCTCTCTCTACTTAATCACTGACCGGTGACAAAGATTTTGTCGTTATAAATAAAAGCAATTTTTTATTATGAGCTTGGTCAGATTTTATGTCACTGTCAAGTAAAACATAGAACCATAGTTAAGATAAGTGATTTCAATGAAACGTTCAATTAGTTAGACTAAAATGAACTTACCAAGAATGATATATCCTCTGCTCATATGACCAGGGATGTCGTATTTATGAATGTTGTGGATTAGGGATATTTGCTCAGGATCAATAGGATTCTTCCTTAGATTTTCGAAAATCTTTTTGACGCAGTTATCTTGTCTTCCAGAGACAAGAACTACGTAGGGAATGCTGCTTTTGTATCGTTGATGGTCCTACGAAATATAAAAATTAAATTTTACTTTCTCACTTGCGGTGAGTGGAAAAACTGAATTACCTGCAAAGAAGCTACCTACCTTCATTCTATTTAAATTTACATTAGAATGAGTAGGCTTAATCAAACCTATTAGAGAAATACAGAAATTGATTTCCAAAATCATATTGTGTGGATGGTTACAGAGGCTCCGGAAAAGAAGAAACCATGACTACTAATATTCTACCTTTTCCTTGTAATGTCCTTTTAAAAGCACGTGGATGTTAGCTCCACTGTAAGAGAAAGAGTTGAGCGCTGCAAATCCTCTGGCAAACCGTTCATTTTCTGTTATCACCTGGATCTTGTCTTGAACTTCTGGTATATCTAACGGGTCATTGTAGTGCAGGTTTCCAGGTAACTCGCCCTTATGATAAGCCAGACAAACCTAGAAGGACAGAGGTCATGAGTTCTCAAATGTATATTGTATACTTTGTGACATATTTATAGAATACTAGTTTTTGCCCGCGGCTTTGCCCGCGTAGTAATGTTGAATACTGGAATTCGGTTAAATCGGGGCCCAACTCAATTGAATCACTAAAATACGTATATTATTGCATCTTTTCCAAGCCGCTTGCAAGTCTTTAAGTTTGCTTGAGGATGACCAAATTTGGCATGTCGCGTTTGCAATACTTACTTCAAAACAAAGCCGTCTTGTTGAATTTTAAACAGACAGACAGATGGACATGACAAACTTATAAGAATTCCTCGTAGTACTTCTGAACTCTAAAAATGTCTGCTAATGACGCTATAGTTGCCGGGGCCTTTGACCCGAAAGATTACAATATTTCTTTGTAGACAACGTTTTTGATTTTTTTGTTGGAAGGTGCTAAAATAGCCAGGCTTTCAGGGGAGCTAGCTCGCGAGCAAGCCACATAGAACTGACCATGCGAAAAACAGTCCTGCCTTAAATCAATACCAGCGTATTTTAAAGTTTGACCCTGAGCCTTATTGATAGTCATGGCAAAACAAACTTTTAGAGGAAATTGAAGCCTTTTGGAGTCATAAGGTAAGTCACTGGGAATCATGGGAATACGCGGCACAAACACTGTTTCGCCATGGGCACACCCAGTCAAAATGATGGCCTCAACCAGATTACGATGCAGCATTTTTACTTGTAACCTGGTTCCATTACACAATTTGGGTGGTCTTAAATTCCGAAGGAGCATGACGGGTGTACCTTTCTTCAGGATAAGCCTCTGATATGGTAGTCCCGCTGGTCTTAATGAATTTAAAAACTCAACTGGATAGTTTACAGCATCATAATTATTGCATACCGTATCAACAGAGTCAATGAAATGAAATAAGCTTAAGCAGAAAAAGTATGATAACAGAGAACGTAAAAAGATTACCAAAATATCGCAAGAATTACGAAACTTCGATAAAATACAGTGCTGCACTGATCGCTTAGGTAGACTCGGTGTGGGTTGGAGTGGGGCGCGCTCGAGGTACAGCGCGTCATACTCGGGTTTTAACGTATCTGAGCCGACGCGGGATGGACGTTTCGAAAGCGCTGTGCTTGGTGCGTGCACCGGATCAAGTACATGTATTTAAAATATTTATCTTCTTACGCATAAACACTCGATTAGCTAATCTATAAATATAACATTTTTTTTCAAATGAAAAACTGACCCGTGGCCTTCCAGTTTTGAAATTTTTTGAAAATTCTGAAACATGTTTATGTTTATTTTATCTTATCTCTTAAGTCAAAAAACTTAACAGTCTTAAATGAATGGTTTCGGCAAAATGGTATTTTAATGATACATTGAACCCCTTGCGAATTTTTCAAAATCGTTGCTGAGTGTGCGTTTCTCTGCATCAGCCCTTAACACTAATGGTATATCGGCCTACCCTGATTGGGCCATATTCACTACGCTGGCCCAGTGCAGGTTGGCGGATTCACATACACTATCGTATCTCTTCTCCTGAAATATGAAGGTTTCCTCATGATGTTTTCCTTCACCGAAAAGCCAGTGGTATTATCCATGCGTAAGTTTCAAAGAACTAATTGGAACGGGCTCGCCCGGGTTCGAACCCGCGACCCCAAGAATGTGAGTCGAGCTTGATCTCACTGAAGCTACCACAGCTTGAGCTGAGTGTAAGTTTACACCACTCAAAATTTAGTTTAGGCATTTAAAAGTAAGTTAATTTAATATTAAAAATTATTTTAGCAGCTTAGGCTGTACAGTATCTATAATAATTATGTCCGTCAAACAGTGGTCTGCGTGGACCTACAAAAAAATAGCCTACGTCAGTTTCCGAACCTTATGCTATAACTACCTATCCAAAAATGCAGCTCCATCTGTTCAGCCGACCAATAAATACGCCCACCCCCGTCCCCATTCCCAGCCTCATCCCTATAAGCGCCCCCTTCCCCATCCCCATCCCGATACCAAATGTAATTTTAATATGAACACGCCCATCCCCGTCCACATCCCCGTTCCCTCTCTCATCCCCATCCCGAACCCCATCCCATCCCCACCCCCATCCCGATTTCAACTTTCATCTTAATATGGACACGGCCATCCCCGTTCCCAGCCTCATCCACATCCGCATCCCATCCCCAAATTTCATTTTAATATGTACAGCCGTTACAAAGTTAAGGAGAAACAAACGTACTATCACTAAAACTTAGTTTTTTTTTTTATACTAACGGGAGCTGATTTTGAAAAAACTGTGACACCCGTATCTTCTTATTTTTATAGTAGAATATGTATACCAAGTTTTGTATCAATCGAACCAGAGAATAAAAAGTTTCATACAAACTTTAACACCCCATTTAACCCCCTTCGGGGTTGATTTTCGAAAAATCCTTTCTTAGTGGGCGTTTACACCTCTCCAAAAACATACCCTCCAAATTTCAAGTCTCTACGTTTAGCGGTTTGGGCTGTACGTTGTCTATATGTCAGTCAGTCAGTCAGTCAGTCAGGACATAGCCTTTTATAGTTATAGATTAAGGTCTAAGGTTGTTTATAATTATGGTGTGAAACGATTCAGTCAATCATAATTATAATTCGCCTATCTAGTTATAGAGCTGTCGCTATCCCAGTTTGCAAATATTTCTATGACTAAAACATAATGAAAAATGTATAATACCGTTTATCACAAAAATTAAAAGAAAATAAAGACAAGAAAACTATAATATTTATACTATAGGTACATACCATAACAATTAATAGACAGATAAAAACTGTAAATATCTGAGAAGTACCCAACGATAATTTTGCTTACCCTTACACATAGACATACATAGGACAGACGGGTTGGACGCCATTTTGAAAAGTCGCCCATTCATCGGTGTCAAATAAACGTATTGATACCAATGCTGGCACAGTCTGCGACGCACGTGCGACGTGATTACTTGGTGAAGGGTTGTACGAATTATATTTCATAGTTCAGTAACAAAAAGGTGGCGTTTTTTATGCCCGGTAAGTCAACATTTAAAGTAAAAAAAACTTGCTTTTACACAAAAACTTTGATTATTAGGTAATAGGTAAGACGTTTCTAGTTTCGTACAGTATGCACTTCTTTTACCACACCTTACTGGCGCTGCACGTAGTGACGGCGAAATCCAAGAGATGGCGTTCTACTTTTTATCAAAGAGAATTAGTCATACGATTACTTGACTCAGGCGTATCCAGATATAGACTTTTTTGCCCTTACAACATACCCACTATAATAAATAATAATATGCTGCCGTGACTAGCCCAAAGTGAAGTAACCTTCAGTTTGGATCTGGCGCGGTGGCGTTGGTTCGCACGCTCTTCACACCTATCTTACCGGTTACCGGTTATTCTAAAGAATTATTATGAGAGTTTGAAGTGCTTACCTTGGCAATTCCACAAACACCAGACGCAGGTTCACTGGAACCCATGTTCGACTTAACGCAGCCAATTTTGATAGGCTTCTTCTTAGCAAACACTTCTCCGATAGTTTTAAGTTCATTGATATCAGCTTCAGGGACCGCTAAAATTAGAATGATAACAATACTAGTAATATGAGGAGGTGTACGTATGTGTGTAAAGCCACCAACAATGATAAGATGAATGGACGGGAAATAAGCGCACTGATTTTGAAGACTATATGTTGAGCGCCGGCTCTCCACTCACTTCAGCCATACTCTGCCTTTGCCACATGCGAGCCGTACGAAACGACAATACAAACTTCTAATACATGTACATTGTACAAGTGTTCTCTTTTTGTCATGCAGTAATTAGATTCGCTATCTCTATTTTCCGGCAAATGTAATATGCATACTTTTAGCTAGGTATGCTTAATTGTGTTGTTTTGTTAATTTTGATCGATTTGCAAGCGCTGGGCCCGTCCATTCCATTATCACTGTCGCTGTGTAAAGCATGTTTATTCCTACTCAATTTCTTAGCTGTTATATACCGAAAAATCTTTAAATGTTTCTAGTAAGTCATAAGACTTTTATTGATAAATTGACAATTTACATGTCAATTATTTAAACCTAATTGAATAGGGTTTACCCTGATACGGAAATATAATAAAATCATTATTCATACAATGGATAATTAAAAATATAAAAAATCAGCAATTAAATTAAAATAATAATAATACCAATTATTAAATTCATATGTTAAATTTATATTATTTTTTTATTTTATAAATTTATTTTAATCCGTTTATACTATAAAAATTGAAAGAATTTTAGATCAAATTCAATTCGGTTCTTGCGAGCCAAACTTGCGCAATGATCGTTATGTGCCTCACTATACAATTGATAAAAACTATAAAAATGTTATCCTTGCATCAATTCAGAACTTTTGGTAGGTAGTACATATACTGGCCAAATTCCAACTACAGTTCGTGCGCGACCCTCCTGCGTGGTCACAGACGTTGGCCGACAAGGTAATCTAGATGTTAGCAGGGGCTATAAAACTGGCAGTCGGTACCTCGCTCTGACAAAACTTATGTCCAAATTCTAACTATCTATCTAGGTAAGTAATACAATACCGATTGCAGAGGTTATCTATTATAATTGAAGAATAGGAAAGACAAACTGACTGCTGTCCTATTGAGCACCATTAAATACTAAATTTACATCAACGAAACATCAAATATGATAATTATGAATACCTGCTCCATTTGCTTCGACATACTCCACTTCATCGGGAGATATGCCAATTTCTGAGTAGAATGCCTCAAGGAACTGCTGCAATTCTTTTGGTTCCCTCACTGGCAGTAACTGCTCGGATGCAGGGCTGTACGCAGCCTTAGCATGGTAAACTTCCGAGTAGATTCTAAGAAAACAAGAGGAAAGGTTTTTTATTATTGTATTGGCATGGCATGTGCAGAACAAATGTGTCCCTTTCCTCCGTACGTCTGTTCTATACTTTCAAATTCAAGTATTAGGAGAATTAAAGACGATAAAAAAACAGACTTGAAGATTTAAAAAAAAATGCTGTCCAGTGTGTGATACACAGCAGAACATATACAAGCGTAAGTTACATTAGACTTTTTATTGTATATTTTCATCACAATTTAGTTTAGTATGTTTCAGAAGTAATCATTTTATTCATCATCATCAGCCCGGAGACGTCCACTGCTGAACGAATGCCTCCCCCTTAGACCGCCACACTGTACGACAACCTGCCATTTGCATCCACCGGTCGCCCGCGACTTTTACAATGTCGTCGGTCCACCTAGTGGGAGGCCTTTCTACGCTGCGTCTTCCGGTTCGCGGTCGCCACTCAAGAACCTTTCTTCCTGTCGGTTATCAGTTCTTCGAGCAATGTGGCCTGCCCATTGCCACTTCAACTTGCAAACCCTGCGAGCTATGTTGGTGACCTTGGTTCTTTGGCGAATATCCTCGTTCCGGATTTTATTGCGCAAAGTAACTCCGAGCATAGCTCTCTCCATTACCCGTTGTGTGACTCTGAGTTTCTCTAAAAGATCCAGTTGTGATTTTCCAGTTATGATTTTATTGTGCTGTTATAAATAAACATAATTATCATTTATCAGTTTCATCTCGTATTTCGTCACTGCAGCCTTTGGGGTCTCTTTATATACGCCATCTATGCCGGTCCTGTAGCAATCTTATCTAAGTACGACCATTTACATTAATTTAAACCAAATGGGTGCTTAAATCTTCAAAAAGGTGCAAAAATAATCATAAATACCTACCGACAGTACTCAACCACACACAACAACGTAATCTACCTGATATCACTCTGACTTCTTATGCATACCTTTTGGCATCCTTAGCTTTTTGCAGAAAGAGAACACTGATAGCATCAGATCGCACGTAACCGTCACCGTTCTTATCAAAACACTTGGTTTTTCCATCGAGGCACACGAATCCAGCCCTGTTGAATTTTTCAAAGATTTCAAGTAGGCATTAGAAAAATTACAAGAAACATTATCCCACATAATCATTAAAACCACTTTAATTGCATAACAATAATCAGACCCTTTAATAGTAGCAAGGGGATAAAGCATTGTCTTATGTCACGGGTGGCCTATTGGACCCCGATCGACACGGGGCTATTTAGTCCTGAGTAAAGCAAGGGGTAAGCCGCTCAAGACGAAGACCTGCTTTATCCTAGAGGCTTTATCCTGAATATCCTGCTTTTCATGCCCTCTGCGAGACAATAAAAACCCAGTCGCGTCTTTTTGTTGTGGTGGTCAGTTAAATTTTAGAATACAATTTCTTCCAAATTCATGTATATGGGCTTATAAAAACGTTTTCATACGAATGTTAAATTCTAATTCAATAGTACATTATGATACAAGTGTGCTATGTTGGTCATTACACTAGAGGCGGTATTATGCGCGCGAGCCGCAGGCGAGGCGAGAGCGTAATGACTAATAGCACAAGAGTTCCATACGACTGTTTTCATCACACTTGCGAGGAAAAAACAAACTTTTTTTGATAATAATCAACCACACAGCGAAAACGTCAACAAACATTTGCGGAAAATGGCGTCCAAACCAGCAATGCGCGCGCAGGTTGACATTTACTTCAGCGGCATAAGAACTCTTTGTTGGTATTACAAAAAACCGTAAGTGTATTACCCGGCTATATTAAGAGTGCTTCGTATACATACGTCTAATTGCAGTCACGTACAAACTTGACTTTACCGGGTTATACCTATTATAGCACAAGTGCCGTAATGTAAAGTAAAAAGCACGCGTGCATAATAGCTTGGATTATGAGGCTAAAACCGATGTAATAAGATCCACTTTACGAGCACGTGTGATGAAAAGATATTTTATAGTAGAATTTTTATCTGCATCAAGCACAAAAGAGGCAGAAGAGAAATTACATTCATGAATTAACATTCAGTGATTACACTTATAACATAGTTATACCTAATAAAGTTATAATATAGTTTTAATATTGTTATAACATAGTTATTATACATAGGGTTAGTAATAATCAGTTATCATCCTTTGATAGGCATATTCTGTACATCAAACCAAACAACTTTTACTATGGGCGAACATTGAAATTGCAAAAAATAAAACAGCTGTTCCATACATTTTGCCCAAGGTCGATGAACTTTTTGTATGGAAAAGCTGTTTTTTTTTCGCAATATCAATGTTGGCCCCATAGTAAAAGTTATTTGTTTTGTTGTACCGAATATGCCCTAAAGTAAGTAAGTAAGTAAGTAAGTTCGTATAGGCTGAGTGGCCAGCCCTAGTGTCAGGGTTAATGTGCCGCCCGAAGGCCTCTGACATGGCTGACGGTTGTTGTTATAGAAACTAGAACAAACAACCGGGACCAACAATTTAACGTCTCATCCGACCCACGGTAGCGCTCAGAAATAAATGCCACTCACGGTCACCTATCCGAAGACTGACCGGACCGTCCGTCGCTTAACATCGGTGAATAGAATCACTGAGACAAGCTACGCCACGAACGCTACATGCCCTTAAAAGGCTGCTAACTGATTCTTGTATAGTTATAATAAAGTTATAATATAGTTGCAAAACAAAATTAACCTTCTGCAGTGCAAAGAGACATTCGGATGCATGCACAAGTTGCATCCACCGACTATAGCTGCTTCGCATTGCCCCGAGCTGATGCTCCTAAAGGCGTGCTCCAAGCAGGCTGTAGAACTGGCGCAAGCGAGGTCCAAGGAGTAAGACGGACCCTTCCCGTCGATCCAGTAGGAGATGCGGTTGGCGTACATTGCTTTGTTGCACCTAAGAAAAAAAAGCGTTAAGTTAAAAGCTTCAGCAACAGGAAACAATTATCTAACTTACAGTGAATAATACGCTGTTAAAAAAAACAACCGACTTCAATTTCGATTACCTGGATGACATCTTCATATTTTCCAGTTATTATTCCAGTAATTTTAATTTAAAAAGCAAACTACTGAACCGATTTCGTTAAAATTTATATGGGACTACCTCTGACGTATCTCCTACCAAATATTTTTTTTATAATAATCGGTCCACAATTGACGGAGAAATCGGTGAAAATACATTTAAAAACAAACATTAATTTATTCTAATATTAGAATAAATTAAAACCTGATCAAAAACCACAAAGATCATATTAAAAAAGTCTTCTTTTTTCCTTTCCTTTTCAACCTATTTTATATACCACTTCAATATTGAATTTTGTAATTTTAAACGACCTCAAAAGAGGAGGACACTTTTTTGTACGCTGCTATAATTATTATACGAATATAATATGATTATGAATCGTTAGATATTTGCTTCCTATTTTATGCTTTCTTTCTATTTATTGGTGGATAATTCGTTGTTTGTCTATGAAATGTACCAATTTAAAATCAATAGCTCCATATCGCGGGTTTTCCTAACTAATGTGAGTTTTAGTCGTAAAATGTCGGCAACGCGAAGTTTTGTGATCCTGGTATTTGCGAATACCTGTTCATAATAATACGCTTTAAAAAAAATACAACCGACTTCAACTTCAAAGAATACCTGGATGACATCTTCATATTTTCTAGTAATTTTGATTTAAAAACCAAACTACTGAACCGATTTCGATAAAATTTATATGGGACTACCGCTAAAGTATTATAGGTCGCGTCATACAAAAAGAACGCTGGCGGTTAAGCTGCGCAGTCAGCGATTTAGTCGATATCTAATATATTTTGCCATGTACCTAGCAATAACCAATATACGAAGCTGGGAGCAAAATGCTAATTAATAATTATTTAAAACAATAGGCCTAGTACTTTTGTGCGCAAGTTTACACATGCGCAAGCAAGGGGGTGCTCTACTTTCTTCCAGCGTTCTTTTTACATGACGCGACCTGTACCTACCAAACAAAAAAAAAAAACATCAAAATCCGTTCATAATTGGCGCAGTAATCGCGTAACATACATAAAAAAAAACAAAAAATCATACAGTCGAATTGAGAACCTCCTTTTTTGAAGTCGGTTGAAAACTCTTAAAACTAAACTTAGTTAATTCCAACCTTTCTAAAGATTTAAAATTTGCATTTGTCTCCATATTCAGTTCTCTAATCACTTCAACATTAAAACTTCCACTAATTGTAAGGATCACTCTTTTTTCGTACACTCGTTGATGTAGGCAATTAAATACTGTCACTGTTAGTACCTAATTCTATTTGTATAACTTTCATTATTATAGGAGTAGGTACTAAAGAAAATAACATTCCCGGTTCATTGACATAGATATCTTCAAATTAGAGATGTCATGGATATTCGGCAATTATTCAGTATTTTTTCGTTATTTGATCTAATTATTGTAATAGATACTGAAATTATTTTAATAGTTACTGAAATTATTTTAATAGTTATTGATATTATTTTAATAGTTACTGAAGTTATTATAATAGTTACTGAAATTAATTTATTAGATACTGAAAAAATATGATGAAGAGCAAACTATCTTCGCTTAATATCATGAGAGTTATCGGTTTAATTGCAGTGAGCGTCTAATGGTAAAATTTTGTGTGCATTTAAAATTTGAAATTTATTCTTATATTGCTATCCACATTTTTTTGTACGAGTTTTATGAATATAATATTTAATCAGCATTTGTTGGCGGGTTAATGACTGCTTTTTTTTTACGGTCAAGACAGTGACGAGACGAGTAAGACTTTCACCTGATGGTAAGCGTTACGCCTGCCACTAACAGTAGCAGTGCCAGAACTTGCGAACACAATCTTGCGCCGCACTGCACTGCGCTAAGATATCAGATGTTAAATCTCTCTATACCCAGTAATTTCTCTGGTAACATTGCCCTTCAAACCGGAACACAGTAATACTTGCAAAATCCTGCTTGGCGGTTGAATACTGGAAAAGGTGTGATACTTTCCCAGGCGGACTCTGCAGTAGAGTCCTACCACAACAGAATACTACTTGTTATGTAAAAATATCAATTTCCTAAAACATTATACACATATATCGCCTCTCTTCCATAAGAAAGATCGTAACGTACGTAACTCGTAACTCGACTAAGCAAAATAATACAATCTACACCGATACAGAAATGAAAAAAAAAATGCCGAAAAGGAATTGGAATATTCGGCATTCGGCCATTTATAATTTTTCTATTGTGTGTTCTTGTTTAGTCATTACAATGAACGTTCATATTGAAAACAGTGTTTCTTTACACCTCTGACTCGTCCAGAGCTGCAATGAAGCATAAATATTCAACGACCTCGTAGCGTCCGTTAAATGCACGTCGACAGACATCAATATTAACCTTTCGTTCAGCAGCTATACATATTTTTTGATAGTGATGGAATCCTACTTTTTGGTCGGATTTGGTTTTGGGGAACTATTACTAATTATTATTTATCCAAAAATACTCGTACTTAAATACAAATGAAACCGGTCAATCCGTGCTGGCCTTGGGTTCTGTGCCAAAGTTCTCCATCCTTTTGTTTCAATTATATAACAATCCCATACATTAACAATTCTCAAGCTACTCCAAAACAATGATAATTAATAAAATATATATATTTTTTATTGTAAATAAGGAACAGGGCCGTTAAAAAATTATGATAATATTTTAAAATACTGTAAATAATAGTCCACGAATAACTTACTATTTTCAAAATACTCCGGTGATTGTTCAATTTGTTCGTCATTAATTCCCAAACAGTTCCTTCGAAAACATCGAAATATGTTTCACACCGTTACACCTATTGCGTTTTATTTTCTTCTGTTTGTAATTAGTAGATCACTTTGGTTGCTTTTGGTTTTTTGGTTGATTATTTTGTTTCAGGAAAATATTACATTGAAACAGCTTAAATCATTATATGTTTTCAGAATTTATTAATAAATTGCTTTCAGGTTTAATTGACTTTTTGTTTCAGGTTTAATTATTTTTTTGTTTCAGGTTAGGTTCAATTTTAATTAACGTTGATAGTTACAGTAGATTTTAGTGTGTCTCTTCATCCTATAAGTACTCGAAACGATATTACAGCGGAAAAACACTAGAAATTAAAACAAATTTTGGTTAGTAGATCAAATCCGACTCACACATGATGGCCGATTTTTTAGTATTTTGATTGACTTTAAAGTTGGGACTATAACTAAAGACTGTTATTTTTTATGCTCGCTCATTTGTATTTGTTTTACAGTTTTGGCGATAGAAAAAAAAGGAATAATAAAGATCATGACTCTTGTATTTGGTACTCTGTTCAGAAAACACAGGTCATAATAGGTCGGACGGACAGACGGACAGAATTAAACTGTAGCAGGTACTGAACCCTAAAGACAAATCATCATCCTCATCAGCCCACATTAATCCTCTGCTGGAGATAGGCCTCTCCCAATGTAAATAAAAATAAATAAATCGAAGTAAAAAAATTCATGACTCATTTGAGATTTTTTATTTTCTCTCTCTCTCACTTTGTCTCGGTCTCTTTCTATTTTATTGACATTATCAGTCGTTAAACTAAACGCAAAAGTGTAACATCTAATTCAACAATCAGAAACTAATTTGCCCGTTCAAAAGACCAGCAAATGAATTTAGCCATCCGGAATAATTATAAAAATCGGACAGAGAGCCGGTATTATTCATGCCACTTAAAATTCTTCCGTTCGTGAGTCGATCACACAACGCGATACATTCATGAATACAAATGTACATTCGGCAGGAACGACGTGTTAAACTCGGGATTATAACAGATAAAAATCTAGACAAATGTTCATGATACATTATTCACAAAGATTACGAAAGATGCGCAATCGCGTAATAAAACCACGTTTGAAAACGACTCCCGTGCCGTCATGCTTACTAGTTGCGCCAGAGTGCGAAAGAAATAGCACTTTTATGAGAGCAAAAGGGATAGCGCGCGTCTCGCTTAGTGAGCGCAGACAGGCGAGACAGTCCCTAGGGCCGTTTTCACGGGTCCATTTGAGGGCGCGATATGACATATCTCCCTCCTTATATATATATAATATCATTGCTTATTTATGACAAAAAAATATCTTTTAACCCAACGACCTAAGGACGGCCTGGCCTGGTACACCCTATCCCTACCGGTAGGGATAGGTGGAAAAAATACTACTTAGCGGGTAGCGATAAGTGGAAAGCTTGAACTATTTAGTCCACTTACCCTATTAAATAAAAAATAATTTAATGAATAAAATACCACCGTTAGACCTTGCAGTGGGAAACCACAACACAGGTTAAATAAAAAACATTTTTTTTGTATACTTTTGCCAATCCTATAAACCTAGTTTTTGCAACATTTGTTTTGAATAAATAAATTATACCTATGTAATGCATGTAGCTGTGTGTACTTTAAGCTACCCGTTAGTTAGGCACATTGTAACACCTAGTACGATGACTTTATTTTGTATCTGAAGATTTTGAACTCAAGAATTACCATGGTTCACTGCACTTATATTGTTTTGATACTAAGATATATATTTTTTACGGTTTAATAGGGTTGCGTTTGACCACCGTGGACCACGCCTGGATGTTAAACGTAAATGCGGTCTTTACAATGGAGATTTTCCATTAGAAACCGACCAACCGCAACTAGAAGACTACGAATAGAGGATTGTACGAATATCTATCGGGGAACACCCACTCGAGAAACTTACTCGTGTCTAAGCTAATAGGCTTGACTGGGTTTTTTAATATTTTTTAAGGCATAAGCCTTTATTAACTATTACACTATTATTATACTTTTTATTGTCCTATTAAAATGTGGCCCATAAATATAGCTGATTAATGAAAAGAAAATGAAAATCTGATCAAAAATAAGCAACTTATAAGCATTTTAATATCATGCTAGACAGAGAGAAGAAACAGCAAATCGTGACGTCACTTCTCTGTACGCCATATAAATTCTATTCTGACAAGTACGGCGTGACGTAATTATTTGTTTTGTGGGAAAGGGATAGAGTTGTCTCTAACAAAAACTTTAAACGCTGATATATCAGAACATTACTAACCGATTTAAATTATTTTTTCAATAAACATACTATATTTACTTAAATTCTTCATCAAAGCTATTGGTTTCAACGATATAAACATCAGTCGTCTACCCTATTCCAATTTCCTATGCGGTGCGCACAATAAAGTGGAACCAAATCGAATACAACATCGTTGATGCAAAGAACAATAAATTAATAAATATATTATTGAGTAAGAACTTGCAACCTGCAACTTGTTGAACCTGAACTTGCGAATTGTTACCTCTGGGTTCGAGTTTCAAATGTAGGTACGTAGCTAGAGTTCTGACAATTAGTTGAATGTGATATAGGTTTCTAACCAACTATTTGATTATTACAATTATATTATTATTTACGGAATATTTACCGTGACTATGTTGTGAAATGAGATCCTGATATTTCGGCGCAGTTGCACGTTCACGGATAGACACTGAGTGTTGTGGAATATCGGGAGCTCATATCACAACATAATCACTGTAAATATCCCGTAAATTATTATTTATAATAATTGTAGTAAACAACCATGATAGTTTTTAACAGTGTTTTATTTAATTACTAGAGGTCGCCCGCGATTTCGTCCGCGTACGGAAGAAATTCGGCCCAGTCCCAAAATTCACCACTTTAAAACATGCCGAGCAATTTTTTTAGTAACTACTCCCCCAACTCTAGCCCCTCTCCCGCCCCCCCCCCCCCCCCCCCCCAACCTCCCTAATCCCCCTCAACCCAATTTTTTTTATTATTACACCCCTCCGCATCGAGACGAATACACCCTCCAAATTTCAAGACTGTACGAACAGCGGTTTGGGCTATGCGTTGTCTGTCAGTCATTATGTCAGGGCAGATATTCTTATAGTATTAGATTTTAAGAAACATTCAAAATGTCTGTGCTCTTGCTAGAAAGGCTTATAATTTCTATCGTTAATCTTACATGCGTTCCAAATTCCTGAAAAGCGTATGATAACCAAGAATTTAGCTCACAATACAGGAATTTATCCCTCAATTCTGTTATCTGCCTAGAGCCTACTCGACACTACATCGGTGTTTCAGAACATGAGTGATTCGTCCTCGTTACAAGGATCTCATAAGGCCAACCTAGCTACGTCGAGTGGGATAACTAGCTATAATCTATAACTATAAAAGGCTTTGTCCTGACTGACTGACTGACTGACTGACTGACATATAGACAACGTACAGCCCAAACCGCTAAACGTAGAGACTTGAAATTTGGAGGGTATGTTTTTGGAGAGGTGTAAACGCCCACTAAGAAAGGATTTTTCGAAAATCAACCCCGAAGGGGGTTAAATGGGGTGTTAAAGTTTGTATGAAACTTTTTATTCTCTGGTTCGATTGATACAAAACTTGGTATACATATTCTACTATAAAAATAAAAAGATACGGGTGTCACAGTTTTTTCAAAATCAGCTCCCGTTAGTATAAAAAAAAAACGAAGTTTTAGTGATAGTACGTTTGTTTCTCCTTAACTTTGAACGGCTGTACATATTCAAATGAAATTTGGTATAGGTATGGGGATAGATGTGGGGATGGGGGTGGGGGTGGGGGTGGCGATGATACTGGGAACGGAGACGGGACTGAGATAGGCATGTTCATATTAAGATTACAATTGGTATCGGGATGGGGATGGGGTGGGGATGGGGTGGGGATGGGGTGGGGATGGGGTGGGGATTTGGTGGGGACAGGTGGGGATGGGATGTGGATGTGGATGAGGCTGGGAACGGGGATGGGCGTGTCCATATTAAGATGAAAGTTGAAATCGGGATGGGGGTGGGGATGGGATGGGGTGAGGATGGGGTTCGGGATGGGGATGAGGGAGGGAACGGGGATGGGGACGGGGATGGGCGTGTTCATATTAAAATTACATTTGGTATAGGGATGGGGATGGGGAAGGGGCCGCTTATAGGGATGAGGCTGGGAATGGGGACGGGGATGGGCGTATTTATTGGTCGGCTGAACAGATGGAGCTGCATTTTTGGATAGGTAGTTATAGCATAAGGTTCGGAAACGGACATAGCCTATTTTTTTGTAGGTCCACGCAGACGACTGTTTGACGGACATAATTATTATAGATACTGTACAGCCTAAGCTGCTTAATTATTTTTTAATCTATAACTATAAAAGGCTTTGTCCTGACTGACTGACTGACTGACTGACTGACATATAGACAACGTACAGCCCAAACCGCTAAACGTAGAGACTTGAAATTTGGAGGGTATGTTTTTGGAGAGGTGTAAACGCCCACTAAGAAAGGATTTTTCGAAAATCATTCCCGAAGGGGGTTAAATGGGGTGTTAAAGTTTGTATGAAACTTTTTATTCTCTGGTTCGATTGATACAAAACTTGGTATACATATTCTACTATAAAAATAAGAAGATACGGGTGTCACAGTTTTTTCAAAATCAGCTCCCGTTAGTATAAAAAAAAAACGAAGTTTTAGTGATAGTACGTTTGTTTCTCCTTAACTTTGTAACGGCTGTACATATTCAAATGAAATTTGGTATAGGGATGGGGATAGATGTGGGGATGGGGGTGGGGGTGGCGATGATACTGGGAACGGAGACGGGACGGAGATAGGCATGTTAATATTAAGATTACAATTGGTATCGGGATGGGGATGGGGATGGGGATGGGGATGGGGTGGGGGTGGGGTGGGGATAAGGATGGGGTGGGGATTTGGTGGGGATGGGATGTGGATGTGGATGAGGCTGGGAACGGGGATGGGCGTGTCCATATTAAGATGAAAGTTGAAATCGGGATGGGGGTGGGGATGGGATGTGGTGAGGATGGGGTTCGGGATGGGGATGAGGGAGGGAACGGGGATGGTGACGGGGATGGTGACGGGGATGGGCGTGTTCATATTAAAATTACATTTGGTATCGGGATGGAGATGGGGAAGGGGCCGCTTATAGGGATGAGGCTGGGAATGGGGACGGGGATGGGCGTATTTATTGGTCGGCTGAACAGATGGAGCTGCATTTTTGGATAGGTAGTTATAGCATTAGGTTCGGAAACGGATATAGGCTATTTTTTTGTAGGTCCACGCAGACGACTGTTTGACGGACATAATTATTATAGATACTGTACAGCCTAAGCTGCTTAATTATTTTTTAATCTATAACTATAAAAGGCTTTGTCCTGACTGACTGACTGACTGACTGACTGACATATAGACAACGTACAGCCCAAACCGCTAAACGTAGAGACTTGAAATTTGGAGGGTATGTTTTTGGAGAGGTGTAAACGCCCACTAAGAAAGGATTTTTCGAAAATCAACCCCGAAGGGGGTTAAATGGGGTGTTAAAGTTTGTATGAAACTTTTTATTCTCTGGTTCGATTGATACAAAACTTGGTATACATATTCTACTATAAAAATAAAAAGATACGGGTGTCACAGTTTTTTCAAAATCAGCTCCCGTTAGTATAAAAAAAAAACGAAGTTTTAGTGATAGTACGTTTGTTTCTCCTTAACTTTGAACGGCTGTACATATTCAAATGAAATTTGGTATAGGTATGGGGATAGATGTGGGGATGGGGGTGGGGGTGGGGGTGGCGATGATACTGGGAACGGAGACGGGACTGAGATAGGCATGTTCATATTAAGATTACAATTGGTATCGGGATGGGGATGGGGTGGGGATGGGGTGGGGATGGGGTGGGGATTTGGTGGGGACAGGTGGGGATGGGATGTGGATGTGGATGAGGCTGGGAACGGGGATGGGCGTGTCCATATTAAGATGAAAGTTGAAATCGGGATGGGGGTGGGGATGGGATGGGGTGAGGATGGGGTTCGGGATGGGGATGAGGGAGGGAACGGGGATGGGGACGGGGATGGGCGTGTTCATATTAAAATTACATTTGGTATAGGGATGGGGATGGGGAAGGGGCCGCTTATAGGGATGAGGCTGGGAATGGGGACGGGGATGGGCGTATTTATTGGTCGGCTGAACAGATGGAGCTGCATTTTTGGATAGGTAGTTATAGCATAAGGTTCGGAAACGGACATAGGCTATTTTTTTGTAGGTCCACGCAGACGACTGTTTGACGGACATAATTATTATAGATACTGTACAGCCTAAGCTGCTAAATAATTTTTTATATTAAATTTGATCATCCTCAAGCAAACTTAAAGACTTGCAAGCGGCTTGGAAAAAATGCAATAATATACGTATTTTAGTGATTCAATTGAGTTGGGCCCCGATTTAACCGAATTCCAGTATTCAACATTACTACGCGGGCAAAGCCGCGGGCAAAAGCTAGTAATACTTTATAATAAAAGTAACTAATGTGATAGTGATGAGAACTAATGAGTTATAATAATAGTAACTATTGAGGATAACTAGTTATAATATTCATAACGAGGATAACTCCAGATAAATTAAAAAATAATACGCTTTAAAAAAATACAACTGACTTCAAACTAAAACTTCGAAACTATAGTCGGAGTATCCGATTTAATTACACGTGAGTATTCCCGTATAAATAAAACAAAAATGTATCAAAACCACGTAAGTTTTCATAATAAAACTGACTTCAACTTCGAATACCTGGATGACATTTTCATATTTTCTAGTAATTTAGGTTTAAAAACCAACCTAGAAACCAATTTCGATAAAAGGTGTACGGGACCACCTCTGAAGTATCACATACCAAACAAAAAATCAAAGAATCATCAAAACCAGTTCATAATTGGAGGAGTAATCGCGTAACGTATGAACAAAAAAAACATACATCAACATCAATCGTCAGAGTCGAATTGAGAACCTCCTTTTATGAAGTCGGTTGAAAATAGGATACACCAAGAAAGTGAATTATAGTAAACGGTTGAGTTAAGAACAAATAATACGAAACATGAGACGTCATAGGACGAGTGAGGAACAACCCATAAACCGTCACTCTATTAAGTAAGAAAATTGAATTCTAATAATTCGGCGAACCGGAAGACGCAGTGTTTCTCCACAAGACAAGAAGGCCTCCCACTAGGTGGACCGACGACATTGTAAAAGTCGCGGGCAACCGCTGGATGCAAATGGCAGGTTGTCGTACAGTGTGGCGGTCTAAGGGGGAGGCCTTTGTTCAGCAGTGGACGTCTTCGGGCTGATGATGAATACCTAATTATGAATCCAGTGATTAAGTACCCAAGGAGCTAAATCCTCCAAGTATGTATCCGATATTTTAAACTGACATAAAAATATCAGCCTTATTAGAGGCCTTGCCGACGTGATAAACATTTCATCTGACTTGTGTTTTAAGCAAACTGAAGCCTTGCTATAAACTGTGACAAATTTATGTATAATTCTTGGATGAAACAAATAATATAATAATGACGTGTAGTATGAAACTTTTTGTTTTTAATTAAAAATCATGATTGATATTTAAAAATGTACTAATAGAATTCTTATATTTTAACTTATTTATACAGGGTGTTTGAACACCGTTATCCTTCTACGATATCATTATGAACAACTTTTACTATGGGGCCAACCCTGAAATCACGGAAAAAAAACAGCTGTTCCATACATTTTGTCCAAGATCGATGAACCTTTTTGTATGAAACAGCTTTTATTTCGTGAACTTTTACTATGGGGCCAACCCTTCAGGGTTGTTTATAATTTTTAGTTTATAATATTATATATATAAGTTGTTTATAATGACGAGTACAATGATATCCTAGAAGGATAACGGTGTTCAAACTAACGCCCGGTATTATAATGTATATTCTTTAATGTTTTTAAAGCTTAAACAGGAAGAAAAATTATGACCTCCGGCAGGACTCGAACCTGCATACGAGCAGTCGCTATGGGTTTCCGTCCCAACTGCTTTGCCAATTAAGCTACAGAAGCTGTTTAAGCTTTAAAAACATAGAAATACCATAAGTGTGGAATCACTTCATACAAAAATATTCAAAATATTCTTTAATGTATATTTATTAATCTTTTTTAAATGTCAATTTTGCTCATTTTTTGTCAATTAAATTAATTATGCTTAATTAATTATTTTAACAATAATTTATGACTAAGATTATTAATACATTAATAATACACATAAAAAAACAAAAAGTACATAAAAAAATTGTGTCAGTGTAGAATTATTACGCCATCCGAAAGCCTCTGACATATAGGAAAACTGCTATACGTTTAACCCACTCACTCATCAGCTAGAAGACGTTCGCTGCTAGACAAAGGCCTCCCCGTTAATAGGGAGGGGTTGTCATAATTGCTTGCTCCTAATCGCTTGGGGATCAATTGATTGGGCTATACGTTTAATTACTAAATAATATTTAAAATGTGTAACTTATGTACAAGACACAGACAGACAGACTGTGTGTTGTGACTTGTCCCACTGTCACAAGAGACTGTGTCCAGTCATTATCCCTGGATATCTCAGTATCCTTAACCTTCCAGCGGCCATCATTATATTGATATATACTGTCATTTGTCCTATGGCATCCCGTAGCGTAGCTTAGAGACGAAACTTTTTATTTTTGATGTTAAACGATAAATCTCTGATATGGGAGACGATTGCAATCGTGATCGCGATAGTTTTGCTTTACGTTCGGCGATATATTTTTTTGTTGACGTTTGTCTCAGTCGTTTTAGTGATTTAGCCGAGGCGGAATTGGAACGTTTTGCGAAATGGTTTTGCTTTAGCACCTCTTAGTTTTATAGGAATTTCCTTTTAAAGCAAGAACTGTGTTTGGAAGGGTTACTTCATATTTCAAGCTACGATTTTCGAGCGATGAAACAGTAACAATATTTTATGATTTATAAGGACATTTACAACCTAAAACTGACCTAAAACCATGACTGGGATCCTACTGGAATCGAGAATTAAGTAGGTAGGGGCCAGACAGGAAATTAAAATCAAAAATAAATAGCGTGGGATCAGGCCTTGGGATCCGGACGGAATACACCAAAATAAATGTTTTGAACTCGTTACTAACTATACATTTTTTTAATAAAAGTTTTAGTTACCTATTTTTTATTATTTTAAATTCCCAATTTAAAGCTTCAATGAAGCTAGGAAGCCAATCAAACAATTTCTTTCAAAATTAAAAATAAAAACAAATTTCATAATAAATTGCAAGCAGTTTCTTCAAGCAAGTTTTAATCTATTTTTGTTAATAATGTTACCGGCAATGTATATAATCCGTCATTATATAGAATGCCTAGGAAATGTGTAGAATGCCTAAAATCGATAGGCAATGTATGAAATGAGTTTTACTAAACATAATTTATTACCTAGGCATTCTATACATTTCCTAAATAGCAATAGGAAATGTGTGAAATCCTACTTGGTTCCGCTACCGGCGCAGACTTGGGTTAATTATAATAATATTTAAAAAAAACTTTACTTACTCCTACTTGTATTTGACTCGGCTGTTAGCAGTGATAGGAAATAATATGTAAATTCCTACTCGGTATTAATATAGAATGAACTGGACCTGGGTATGTCCTAAAATTGCATCCAGAACCACTCGAGGACGAGCAGCAGCGTCCTCTCGGTTAACGGCGGTGAGCATTCTACGATCCCCAAGCCGCCTGCCAAGCTCGGGGATTATGGCAACCCCGCCCTACTAAGGGACCTTCGTTTAGCACTGGACATCTTCTGGGTGATAAGTATAATTATTATTTGTAAATTAGAACATAAAATTAGATTAAATTAATTTGCATTATCAACCTAATGTAAAAAACGATTATTATGCTCTTCATTATAATTCAAAGAATTTATTTTGCTAAAGCTTTATTTTATTAATTAACATTAATGTATTTGTTATGCCATTTACTTCAGTTGAATATTTAAAAATACCTATTTATAATAATAATAAATATTTTGTACGACCTCTAATACGAAATAGAGCTTGATTTGAAAAGTGTCAGTAACTTCAGCTCCGTTACTTTAGTTTTTGTTACTGTGGTTCGTAATGGGCGATTTTCTGACAGGCAATAAAAAAAGAAGCTCATTGTAGATGGCTCTGACTTTGCGCATACCCGACGTGCTAGTCAATGTTTTTTTTATTTTTTACGTGCCACCTATCAAACATAGTATGTTGTTTTTGACTGGCACGTTTAGTCTGCGCTATCTGTCGAGTTAAAGGAAACTACTTTTAATATATGAAACCTGGATAACCTGGTTGGACCTGGATATGTCCTTAAACTGTAACCAGACCCACCAGAAGACAGGCAGCAGCGTCCTCTTGGTTAACGGTGGTGAGCATTCTGCGATCCCCAAGCCGCCTGCCAAGCGTGGGGATTATGGCAACACCCCTCTATTGGGAGGCCTTCGCCCAGCAGTGGACGTCTTATGGCTGAAGATGACTTTTAATATTAATTCATGATTGGAAAATCGCTCATTGCTTTTCACTAAAACCGTTAACTTACATTACATTCTATTCCAAAAAGTTAACAGTTTTAAAGTAAATTTTCTGCTCTAAATGAAAACGTTTTACTTAATTTTGTGCAAAGTTTTATAATGTATGTAGAGTTTATGAAAAAACCTAAATGTTATTATGTTCCAAAAACTAATTTTCGAAGTTTCAGCGTACTTTTATCCGAGCTAATAAGAAACGCCATCTGTGGCCGATCGCTAAAGTCAAAAGTAAAATTACTAATATTAATAAAATAAAAACAAGATAAATAATTTAGTTTAGTTTCTTGTTAAAATTGTGTTTAAGCAATTTTTTACATTAAAATTAAATGATTTATCCACTCTTCGCTCTAAAATTGCGAACAGGGTTGGCAGCGTAATGAATTTAGCCAAATGTAATTATAGGGTCATCACAAAGTGCTTGAGGCTAGACGGTCTAACCCTAACGTTGTTATGGGTCACATTCATACTTACGCACACGTCTAATACTTTCTAGTGATAGTGTCGCCATAATTCATGGACTAACGAAATATAACTATATACCTATAACTAATTATGAATAGTTACGTTTTGAAGAAAAAAAGTGAATGTGACAGAAGTGAGTTGAAGTTGTACTGGGCAGGCCACATCGCTCGAAGAACTGACAACCGATGGGGAAGAAAGGTTCTTGAGTGGCGACCGCGAACCGTCAGACGCAGCGTAGGAAGGCCTCCCACTAGGTGGACCGACGATATTGTAAAAGTCGCGGGCAACCGGTGGATGACAATGGCAGGTTGTCGTACAGTGTGGCGGTCTAAGGGGGAGTTTTCAAGAATTAGCACTGCTGTATTTTCGCTTACAAGTTGATTATCAAAGACTAAGACATAAAATAAGAATAAAACATAAGATTGAGTCTTTGGATGGGTGACTGTATGTGATTATATTATTAATTTTATATTTATATTTAATTAATTTTCATTATTTGTTTGATGATTCATCGTATTCTAATTTTATTGTGGAATCTAACAACTAACGGCCTTACTTAAAAACGCCGCTCAAACTTAATCACTGCTTAAGATGCTCTGTCAACTTCTCCCTGACGTGAAGTGTCATGTGCAAAAAAGAACAAGACAGAGAACTTTAAGCAGTGACTAAGTTTGAGCGGCGTTTTTAAGTATTGCCGTAAAAGTTGTTCTAAATATTTCGTAATGTAAGAATCGTAAGATACGCTACTTAGATTTTTGATTGACGAACTTGTATCTGTAACTAGCTGATACCCGCTACTTCGTACGCGTAGAACTCGGCCTTCGGCTTCGCTACTATGACCTGCTCTAGGAACACAAAATTTCATCCTTCATCGTTTAAACCTTCCCTGGACTTATGATAAACATTTCAAAACCAAAATCAGCTACATCGACTCAGCCGTTCTCGAGTTTTAGCCAGACAAACGAACAGCAATTGATTTATTTAAATATAGATAATATGTTTTATTTTATTTTGTACACGATGTAACATTAAACTTTTTGTTATAAATACAATTGAAAAAAATAATGTAATCGAGTTAATTTAACTAAATAATAAACTAAACTAAAATAAATAATTGACAAAATTTTACTTATAAAAAATATATTTTAATGGGTTTATGTATTTTTGAATATACGTTAGAGAGGGAAACAAACAAGCAGGCTGGTCTCCTAATCGTGTGATGGTAAGGTTAACCATGTTAAGTTTAAAAATATAAATCAACTCAGTGTAAAATGGCTCTGATAAAGTAGGTTCACAGGTAAGTCAGTTAATCTTACCCACATCCACGTAATTTGTGGACCCTGGGACAACCTTTGACCCTGATTTTGCCACGGCTGGAATATTTTTCTTTTCTCTACAGTTTCATTTAAGTCTAGTGAAAAAGTTATTAAATCACAAAGTAAAAAACAATTTAAAAAGTAGGTATAAGCTCGTTTATTAGAACTTCATTTCGTCGTTGTAATTATACGGAACAGTTTACTATATTTTGTTTCAATAATTTCCTTGTACACACAATGTACGTAATGTAACGTGTAGAAATTGCCTCAAACCTCATAGAAATTCGATTAAAAGTCGCTAATGTGTTTTATTTCTTTCAGTAATGAGTGACAATATCTGTGTAAAATAAGACGTACTTATACTAAGTTTACATACAATTAATTTTTTCTTTAGTAAATAGTTCAAATTTTTGATGTTTTTGACTATTTTCAGTTAGTTTGCGTCTTAAAAGCAGGCTGCGCAATCACGAAAGCATGCTTCTCTAGAATCGATCTTTAATGCTCTGCAATTTAATTGTTAAAAAAATCAATAAAATTGTGGACTTAAGAGGCTTTATTATTAATTTCGAGTACATACCTTTGGAATAGTGAATTCTTCTATTGCTTTTGTTTTCTTCCAAATTAGTAACTCGGTGGATAGGGACAAAAGATAAATAAATTTAAATAGATGTTAGATGGAAATTTTACATAGCGATATGTAGCCCCAAACTAATCTTAAGCCCCAAAATAAGCTTTATCTATGGGAACTAGACTACTGATAAAATACTTATTTACTTTTTTTATGTTATAGACGTACTACTTTACTACATACTTACTTATAATACATACAACACACAGACTCAGAATAAACATCTCTATGTTCGTCACATAAATGCTTGTCCTAGGTGGGAATCGAACCTACGCCCTACTGCTTTGAAGACTACCAACTACCAAGAGATAAAATTAGTCCAATCAGTTTGACTAGTAAAGTTTTAGTTATTTAATACGCACATAATTAAATGAACTGCCCAGAGCTATACATTTTCATTTTGAGTTCCTAAAGGGCACAAAGTAAACGTATTAAGGGAGCACTAACTGAGTTTAAATTCAGTTTACAAAATGGCTTACTGGGGACTTAGATTAAGTTAAAATGTTATAACTCTATAACAGGCTAAGGTCGTAGAGGTATATTTATAATACGTCATATACTTATAATACATAGAACACCCAGACTCGGAATAAACATCTCTATGGTCGTCACATAAATGCTTGTCCTGGATGGGAATCGAACCCACGCCCTACAACTCTGAAAGCAGACATACTACCAACTGAGCTATATCTAAGGCATTCAAGAGATCAAATTATTCCAATCAGTTTTACTATAGTCAACTTAAATAATTTAAAACGCACATATTTAGCATGAAATGAACCAGGGCCATAAATTTTCATTTTGAGTTCCTAAAGGACGCAAAGTAAACGTATTAAGGGAGCACTAGCTGAGTTTAAATTCAGTTTACATAATGGCTTACTGGGGATTAGATTAAGTTCAAATTTGATAACTCTATAACAGGCAAAGGTCGTAGAGGTATATTTACTAGTGACATTGAAAACCATTTTTTCTAACAAGTTTGTGTTTGACCACAAAAACATACGAGCATAATTATTATGCCATTGGAGAAGCCATTGGCGATAATCATCATCATTATCATCAGCCCGGAGATGTCCACTGCTGAACGAAGGCCTTAGCCCTTAGACCGCCACACTGTACGACAACCTGCCATTTGCATCCATCGGTTGCCCGCGACTTTTACAATGTCGTCGGTCCACTTAGTGGGAGGCCTACCTACGCTGCGTCTTCCGGTTCGCAGTCACCACTCAAGTACCTTTCTTCTCCATCGGTTGTCAGTTCTTCGAGAGATGTGGCCTGCCCATTGTCACTTCAACTTGCAAACCCTGCGAGCTATGTCGGTGACTTTGGTTCTTTGGCGAACTGAAACGTGGCTTTTTGGAGAAACTCAGGGTCACGCAACGGGCAATGGTGCTATGCTGTGGTATAAGCTATGCTCGGAGCTACTTTGCGCAATAAAATCCGGAACGAGGATATTCGCCAAAGAACCACACTGACGATAATATGCCTACACAAATAAATACTGTCACTTTATGCCGGGGATGAGGTAAACACGCATAAACTTTTACACTAACCGTCATAAGCATAAAACACTAAAACCTCGTTTAAAACTATTTTAATTAAAAAGGGTTTCCTCGTGTTCTTTCGAATTACTAATTGAGTTTGAAAAAAGAAGACATAACACTTTTAACTGTAAGGTTTAAAATACGTTTTAGTGTTTTATGCATAAGACGGTAAAAAAATAAATCCTGTTCAATCAATCAATCTGTTCAATGTATACTAAAACAAACTCACAATACACAAATTATTATGGTCAGGGACCAGAGAGGCATGTCTTGACTTGCCACTTCTAATGGCATAATTATACAGGGCTAGTCCTAATCAGTTAGCATCCTTTTAAGGGCATATTCTGTACATCAAAACAAACAAGTTTTAGTTGGCCCGTAGGCCAACATTGAAATAGCGAAAAAAATATCAGCTGTTTTTTTTTTGTTCCGTCTATATGTCCTCCGGCACAGGTTGGAGACATTGTTAGACCAAACATGTTGCTTACGCTGTTATAATGTTGATGTATACAAAAAGTTCATCGACCTTGGGCAAAATGTTAGAGCAAAAGGGCACAGCTGTTTTTTTTGCCATTTCAATGTTGTCCCGATAGTAAAAGTTATTTTTATTATGTACAGAATATGCCCTTAAAAGGATGCTACTAACACTATTATATATGCTCGAAGACAAAAATACACACTCAAACATTGCGCTATTTTTTGAGCAGTTGAATAAAAACACGTTAGACAAATAGAAAACACAACTTACCCAGTAATTCCGAATCCATTTCGCTGCACATTCTCGTAAATCACAATCTTCTCGGATTCGGAAAAGGTAGACCCTATGAATACGCCCACTTTTTTACCGCGAAGCTGCAGAGGGTTGATACCTATAGGATAAAGAACAGAAAATAAAATTTTTACTCAAGAAAATTAACGGAATGTTTTACAAACCACAAGAAACTAACAAAAATTATAAACAATCGTAAGGACAACCCTGTCAGTTTTCATAGATTCTTTAAATTCTCTTATTATCTGCTTAATATATTAGGTTCATAAACAATAATTATATTATTTTTTTATATCTTTGTAAAATCAAGTAGGTACCTAGTTTATTAGAAATCAAAATCGAGAAACAAATTCAGTAAGCAACAGTAAATTTCAGCAAAAAAATATAAAATAATATTAGCTTTTATTTTCTTAAGAGTAAACAAGCCAGTCACTTCTTAATAGAAACGGGGAAGTAATATTACTCCACTATGTATTGTTGTAGGCCCAAAACTAAGTATTATATCGATTTGTCTCTTCATTATTTAGGATTGTAAATTGATAAGAAAGTAAAAAATTAACAAACATGAAAGTTATGAGTCAGGAAACATCTTGTATTTTAGCTCAATTTTAACGCCACTTTGGACGTACCTAGTTTATTGGAAATCAAAATCGAGAAACAAATTCAGTAAGCAACAGAAAATTTCAGCAAAAAAATATAAAATAATATTAGCTTTTATTTTCTTAAGAGTAAACAAGCCAGTCACTTCTTAATAGAAACGGGGAAGTAATATTACTCCACTATGTATTGTTGTAGGTCCAAAACTAAATGTTGTATCGATTTGTCTCTTCATTATCTAGGATTGTAAATTGACAAGAAAGTAAAAAAATTACAAACATGAAAGTTATGAGTCAGGAAACATCTTGTATTTTAGCTCAATTTTAACGCCACTTTGGACGTAAATAAATGACATAAGAAGTATGAAAACTCTCTAAAATTATGTATTTAGCGGCATAGTTTAGTTCATCAACATTTCAAATAACTTTAGTTGGAATTCATTCAGTAGTATATTCATCACAATCCTGCAACCAAAGGTAGACATGAAAAATGTGCGTGTTCATTTCTCTTTCTTTCTCCCTTTCCCACACTTTGTTTGACGAAGAGAGCATGCTTTTTAGCCACGCCATGAGTTCAAGCCGTCGGGCAGTGCATCCTTAATTCGAAATATGTTTGCTGTTCACCACATTCTGTACAGCAATGTGATCTTGGATGGATGGCAAGCTTACATAAAAGGAAGGAACTTGTTTACTCCGGATTAGAAGAAGTAATCATTAAGCCAAGATCAAAGTAAATAATGAAGCGAAAACACTTCAAAGATTAAGTTTACTAACCAGAATCATAGATGGCACCGTAAGCATGTTCCAAGAGTTTTCGGCTCATCGGCTCCATAGTGCAGGCCTGTTTGAAGTGTACCCTGAAAAATTGGGCGTCAAACTTCCCCATACCGTTGACTTTGCCGAGATGTTTGGGCACTTCAGGGTGGTTGAACACCCAGCGGGGATCATCCGATGTTACCATATCGACCTAAAAAAAATAGAAAAAATATATATACAAAAATGTATTCAAGACTTCCCAAAAATGGCTTGATACTAAACCTTTTTTCACTCTTGACAATGCTGCGGAAATGTACATCAGTGAAGTCATCTTTCTCTGTCATACTAAGGAGTTGCTATTTAGTACTATAGCGACAGTGGCATCACCATTAATTCCTATTTATTTTTGCCAAGCTTTTTCTTTTTTTTAATAAAAATAACTATAATTATATTTTTTATGGCCTTGGTTTGTTTATGTAATACGAATAAAAAGGTGTAGTTTTTGTTTATTATACATACTACACCCAGACAATGAACAAACACCTATGTTCGTCACACAAATATTTGCCCTGGGTGGGGATCGAACCCACACCCTATAGATCTGAAGGTTGACATCAAAGACTATAAATCCTGTTGACTGATCATCCGACTTTCCCTCATACGAAAATGTGTAGTTTAAAACCCACAGCTAGCCACTGCGAATACGTCAGAATCTCATTGTATCACATAACTCAGATTCCGTCATCCCAGTGGTTGGCCAATCGCAAGCACAGAAAGTTACCTCGCCCCCTGTAGGCAACGGTGAGTCGTGTTTGTAGGGGAAATTATGTTCACGAGCCATCAACAGGCTATATGATCTGTGGTTGACATGCTACCAACTGAACTTTAAGGCAGGCAAACTCAGGGCCGTAGCTAGACCTTAATTTAAGGTAGGGCAGCTGTTGTTACAGGCAGGACGCTTCACAGTACTTTGCTTATTTTTATTATTTTAAGGTAGGCATAAGGTAAGGCCCTCCCATACCCCCAATGCCCCCCCCCCTGGCTATGGCCCTGGGCAGACTTGATAAACAATATGCGACACCGGAACTGTTTTAGGGAGAAAATATAGGAAACAATAAAAACACTAGGAAACTAGAAGATTTATGAATTTATGAGTTTTTAAGATCTTAAAAGTCTATAAGAAATATATTTTTACACTCTTTTGGGGTGTTCCCGACATTAATTCACTGATGTCTCCATTTGTCACTTCTAGGACCCTTGAAGTTGAGAAAAACACTATGATTTGGCTACACTTACCTTATTGTAAAGATTTTCCATAAATTCTGGAATGCTGTTCGAGTCAGGAAAAATACCAGACATCCCGCTTATAACCACCTCTTCACCAGTCGGCGGTCTTTTAAGCGGCTCGGTCTTCCCACTATCCATTGTCTCTTGATGTGTCGGAGTCATGGTCTTTTGTTAACGATTCAAAGCATTCAACTGAGTCGATTGTATGCAACATCTTTTTATAGGGTGAAAGTGATTGAAACGTGCATCCGGTTTTCGTTAGCTTAATTAGCATTTTTGGATTTTTTGGTTTAATACGTTTGGTTCTGCACGCTTTTATGGTGAATAGTAACTTTTTCGGTTGTTTGGTTATTGTGACATAGCCAGAGAAATTAAGATGTATTAATTAATCGTGTATGAGGGTCTAACATAAAAATTTGACAGAAATAATAAGTAGCTCACGCAAATACTCATTTTAATGCGGTACGTAAAGGATAGTAAAATTATATAAAAACTAGAATAGCGCCATCTATTGGGCATAAATGGAAACTATATATTTTTTTCATGCATTTCAAACTCTTCTCTACTACTCAACTATTGATTACGTACTGCGCAGGTCTCAAAAATATTCATCATCCTCTGGCCCTAGCATAATCAGCCTGTTAATAGCCCACTGCTGGACCATCGACCTACCCTCGAATTGCCACTGGGCCATATCCACCACGCTGGCCCAGTTTCGGGTTGCTAGATTCACATATATACGCCATCTATTTGTTTTCCGAACGTGATTTCAAGTTTCAGAAAAATAATGTGTTTTTTTTCCCTTCATCGAAAAGCCAGTACCTAGTATTACAAGTAAGTTTGTGAACAGACTTCAAATTAATATGGGACCACCTCCGGATAATACCCTTTCAACTAAAAAAATAATTTTCAAAATCGATCCACAACTGACGGAGAAATCGGTTAACATACATGAAATAAAAGCATACATACCGTCCTCCTTATTTGAAGTAGGTTAAAAGTCCGTAAATTAACTCTAAAGAGCCATCGGGACCGGGATTTGAACCTACGATGAGTTTATTCTTGAGTGATGCGCTTACGTCGTTTTTAAGTATGCGAAACAGACCCCTAAATAGTAAGTTAAAAAACCTATTCATAGTAAAAGATGCATCCATTGATACGACATAAATAATGTAAACGGTTTTTATTAATGCATTATTTCATGGGCCTGTAACCCTTTAGTTTTTTAACTAAGGTTAAATACTTGGGCTGGTGATTATTAAATTATTAGGGATTTGGTTTATATATTATTAATAGTTAAATTAAATAGGAAAATAGTCAAGTTGTCAAATTCAGAGGAGTTCTATTGGGTTTGCATAATAATTATTAAGGGTTCTGGAGTAATCACATATCGTCAGTCAGAAGACCTGGATCCTTATCCTTATATGGAGGGATTGCCGTAATGCCCAACCTTGGCACGTGGCTTGGGGATCGTAAAATGCTCACCACCGTTAATAGTGTGGACGCTGCTGCCCACCCTCCAGTGGTTTTAGATGCAGATATAGGACATACCTAGGTTTTGAAGAAATAAGCATGATTTTTTGTGCTATACAGACCAGTTATTTGAATAAGTGAGTAAGTTCGTATAGGCTGAGTTGCCAGCCCTATATAGTGTCAGAGTTAATGTGCCGCCCGAAGCCTTTTGACATGGCTGACGGTTGTTGTTATAGAAACTAGAACAAACAACCGGGATCAACAATTTTACCCACGGTAGCACTCAGAAATAAATGCCACTCACGGTCACCCATCCGAAGACTGACCGGACCGTCTGTTGCTTAACATCGGTGATCGTTTAGAATCACCTATACAAGCTACGCCATGAGCGCTATTTGAATGAAACTTATAAACTTTCGCGATTTCAAACATAACAGTTATTTGAACATTGCTTGCCTATCTGATAAGCGGTCCCTCATCGGGAGCATTCGCCTGTAATATAAAAATTCAAGATTCGATTTTAAGCATAACGTTACAATAATGAACAACTGACAGACAAGAATTCTCTTGCATTGATGTTACAAATTGTATCACGGGTGCTCTCTTTTTTCAGCAACCAATATAAATGTATGTAGTGGTAGGACTCTACTGCAGAGTCCGCCTGGGGAAGTACCACACCATTGCCAGTTATTCAACCGCCAAACGGTAGTGTGCAAGCATTACTGTGTTCTGGTTTGAAGAGCAATGTTACCAGAGAAATTATAGGGTATGAAGAGATTTAACATCTGATATCTCAGGGTGACAAGCGTACTGCAGTGCGGCGTGGGATTGTATTCGCACGTTCACAATTCTAGCACTGCTACTGTTAGTGGCAGTCGTGATGCTTACCACCAAAAGAACGTCTTGCTCGTCTCGTTACTTGACAGTATATAAAAATAAAATAAAATTGACAAAGAAAATACAATTGAAAAATAAAATATACACCCATTAAAAATATTTTAGTAATTTTTGATGGGTTATATTTTCTTTAGCAATTAGGTGCTGGAAAAGGGAAAATTACAGAGGAGGTGGTAGGTCTACAGCAGACCTAGATAAAAAAAATATATTTAGAGGCATTAGCGAGGAATTAAATAGGGTAAGGAGAATCGGCTAGATGACTAGTTATTTTTTATTGTCCTATTAAAATGTGGCCCATAAATATAGCTGATTAATGAAAAGAAAATGAAAATCTGATCAAAAATAAGCAACTTATAAGCATTTTAATATCATGCTAGACAGAGAGACGAAACAGCAAATCGTGACGTCACTTCTCAGTACGCCATATAAATTCTATTCTGACAAGTAAGGCGTGACGTCATTTTTTGTTTTGTGGGAAAGGGACAGAGTTGTCTCTAACAAAAACTTTAAACGCTCATATATCAGAACATTATTAACCGATTTCAATTTATTTTTTTAATAAACATACTATATTTACTTAAATTCTTCATCAAAGCTATTGGTTTCAACGATATAAACATCAGTCATCTACCCTATTGCAGACCGGATTGCCTCTTAAGTTTACTCAGTCGGCAGAGTGCGCAGCATGCTATGATATTGTCACGTCGAGACGAGAATACGTAATAAAACCTATCCTTCGAAGTCAGGTGGAAACAATGGTGTTAAAACTGCATCGTTCGAGAAAATGTAACAGTATCCACGCAGCGATTTGTGTGGAGTGCTGTTTTACTACCGTTTTATGTGTTTGCCTTCACGTGACCTCAGAATATACTCGCACCTTCGATTGCTATTGGTCCTGAATATTCTAAATGTAAGCAAAATTGTATGCTGCTACACCCTTACGGGGACCATATAGTTAGTTTTAAGCTTTACTGTACTAGACTAAGATAGTTGGTGCAATCAAATAATACCTGCCTTTAGATCTCAATGGTTTTAAGATTCTGTGAGATGGAGTGACCTATATGAATAGTAACAATCTGTTTAAATGTGACTTTTAACCGGTGTGATACTATGAAATACTTTTTAAGACTACTTGGATTCTGAAAAGAAAGAGAATAGGTACTTGCCTACTAAAGTTAAAGTTTTCAACAGATCACCTCGAAATTTCCTTTAATAACCTCAAAAACTAAACTAATATTACATATATATATATAATATAATATAATAGCCATATTCCTTTTAGTAGTCAGTTAAAGAGTCATAGATACTAATTGAATTTTTCGTCCTATTCTCGTTTGAAAGAGCATAAATGAGCAATGGCTGAAATTCTGAAAATACACAAATAATTCCACAACTAATCCAACAAGGATTAGTTGTGGTTTTGACAGAAGCTAACCGAAAATGGTAATTAATAATTAATATCGAATGATGCCATATATTATAATAATAAGTGTGTAGGTATTGTTAGTTTTGTGACAAAATGGTAGATTCTGGTTGTTTCCTAGGTATATACATTTATAATACCATTTACTTACTAGAATTTCCAGTGCCGGAGAACTCAGTATACAGTCATATACAATGTTCAGGAACGGGTCACCTACTTTTATTCAGATTGTTTGCTCAAGCGATGCTGTACAACCTACCTCGCATGTCACTTGTTGCCTCAAACCTGGGTGGGTAATTCCCGATAATTATAATCTGGGTGTCTTCAAGTCGCTAGTGAATCGGTTTCTTCCAGGCAAGCGTGCTCCATCGTAGACTGCATCTTCGTTTAACATCAGACGAGATGGCAGTCAAATGCAAGCCTATAAATATATATATATTTTAAAAAAACCTGATAGGATGTCAGAAGTCCAGTACCTACTAAAAGTAACTTCAATTAATATGGGACCACCCCAAGAAAAGACACTTTAAAAAAAAAAACAAATTCTAAGTCAGTCCACTATTGACGGTGAAATCAGTGAACATACATACAGTCGAACATAGAACGACCTCCTTTTTTGAAGTCGGTTAAAAATAGCTCTTGCTCACGAACCATTTTAACTGCTTTTATACTGCTTGATTGAGCTGTCGGTGAAGAGCAACATAGTGAGGAAAGCTTAGCGTGGGTCATCATCATCAGCCCGGAGACGTCCACTGCTGAACGAAGGACTCCCCCTTACACCGCCACACTGTACGACAACCTGCCATTTGCATCCACCGGTTGCCCGCGACTTTTACAATGTCGTCGGTCCACCTAGTGGGAGGCCTGCGTCTTCCCGTTCGCGGTCGCCACACAAGAACCTTTTCTTCCCCATCAATTGTCAATTGTGGCCTGCCATTGTCACTTCAACTTGCAAACCTTGCGAGCTATGTCGGTAATTTTGGTTCTTTGGCGAATATCCTCGTTCCGGATTCTATCGCGCAAAGTAACTCCGAGCATAGCTCTCTCCATTGCCCGTTGCGTGACTTTAAGTTTCTCCAAAAGGCCAGCAGTTAAAGACCAAGTTTTAGTTCCATATGTCATCACTGGCAATACACACTTGCGTGGGTTTCTAGAACTTAGCCGGCTAGCTACCATAGTCAAGTTACACATCTGCCGCTGAGCCATTAATGGTGCGTTCCACTAGCCTCAACTGAAAGCCAGTTTCCATTTAAGACTAAGTTATGAAGATCGAAGATGCTAAACACATTATTCGATGTCACCGTCACTCAACATTAAGGGTCCTATAATCAAATACCCACCTGTCGACCATAAAAATACTTAGCGGAAAGCCTAAGCCAATTATGTTTATAACTTAAGTCCAGAACACTAATTAATCCCCTCGACGCCTGCGGTCAGATTCAGACCTTAACCATTAATCTTCTAGACATTAACTGCACACACTTAATTAGGAAGATCCGTTGCAAGTGGGGACATAATGTAACGATATGAGAAACAAGACTAAGAAATTGTACAGACAAGGCAGACATATTTGTTCCCATGTCATAATGCCTATTTTATTTTTAGTTCACTGCCTGAGAGTAATATAATTAAGCTTACGACTAGACGACGAAGTTGTAAGTCCACCGTAAGCCCCCGTCTTTCGAACCACGACCACTTTATCAAGAACGTCAAATGTTTTAAACCTTCTTACGTGCAGCGCTAATTACTGTAGCCATGGTTTTATTATTAGGCGTGTTACTCACGCTTAAAGAAAACTAAACTTATGAATTACGAGAATAGGTAATTAATTATCTTTCTGATAGTTCGTATTTTATAGGTTTTATATGCAATTGAGTGTCAAGACGAGCGAGTTCACCTGGGTATAAATCACATCACATCACATCAACAGCCGGAAGACGTCCACTGCTGGACGAAGGCCTCCCCCTAATAGGGAGGGGTTGCCATAATCCCCACGCTTGGCAGGCGGCTTGGGGATCGCAAAATGTTACTAAGAGGACGCTGCTGCCCGTTCTCCGGCGGTTCTGGATGCAGTTTTAGGACATACCCAGGCAGTAAATCACACCTGCCCATCTCATAAGAGTAGCAGTGCCAGGAATGAGAATAACTTATCAATAAAATCCTGCGCTGCACTGCAATGCGCCCGTCAATCTAAGATACTAGCGGCCTTACTTAGAAAAACTTTTCAACCGTTAGTCACTGCTTAAGATGCTCTGACATGTACTCTCTGACGTGAAGTTGCACGTGCTAGAAAAGGACAGAGAAGTTTAAGCAGTGACTAAGAGAATCGAGATTATTTTAGGTAAGGCCGTAGATGTCAAATCTCTCTGGTGAAAGTAGTTTATCTGGTGATATTGCCCTTCGAATCGAAACACAGTAAAGCTTACACACTACTGCTTGTAGATTGATAACTGGCAAAGGTGTAGTATTTCCCCAGGCGTTGTTCCTATAGTCACCGCTTTACCAACTGAGTCGTGCGGCCATAAATCATGGCCGCACGATCCACAAGTGCAAGCAAGACCCACAAGCGCGACCACAAGCAAGACCCAAAAGTGCGAGCGAGATAGACATAGTGAATGATTTATGGCCGCACGCCTCAGTTGGTAACGCGGTGACTATATTAACTAGTATCGTATAACGATGAATTTTTCTTCAGCCGTAACTGGTTACGAACCTCCGGTTTCGTACGCGGCCGAAGGGGTCTCTGCTATAGACTGTACTGCTCTGTATCACTATAAATTGCACTAAAGAATTTAGTATGCACACAAATAACCATAATTGTTTCTTACCCATGTTTCTATTTCCCAGTAAGTACCTACCCAGCAAACGCTTTTTTTAGGCAGTTGCATAAATATCACACAAAAGATGAATTGAAATTTCATAACTAGAAACAAATAACACAATTAGCGATATAATAAAATTTTCAACCTTTTTTTTTTTTTTTTTGTTTTTTTTTTTTCTAACCTAACATTCCCTTAATCTATGACGTCTAATCCCTCAAGACTAAACAGTAATTCTGCAGCAAGAAGCCTCCGACTTGAGATCTCCGGCGCATTGTGATGCTAATTCATGATTTATTGCTTCTGTAATAAGGTCCTGTTGTAGACGACGACGGATAGGGGTAATGAATGTGACGTCATAGCAATGAGCAGGGTTCCGATAGTTGTTCCTTATCTCTCTATGCCTATGTTATGGTTCCCTGGAAGAGATCGCTAGCGATAAGGATAGACAATTTATTTAATCCTTTATGTGTATGTTTCTTTGGTGTGAGTATTAAAGAGTTAATCTATCTATCTATATATGCCTAAATACTTTTAGAGAGTGCAACATAAACTGGAAGTAGTAGGTTAGTTTTTTTATTTTATTATTTAGTTAGTTAATGTGGTCAATTCTGACGGTTTTAGTTGTCAGTTCTAAACTAATTAAAACATTGCTGTCACTTTTTTACTAGGCATTTTTTTTTCTTTGTTATTGGCATCGCACGTTGTGCATTCTGCCAGTGTCAAGTTTATGAATATGGAGGTTCCTTTTATTAAAATTAAGTCAAATATGTCATTAAAACACAGTCAGTCACACGAAACCAGTCATAGTCGAGTCCAAGTCATGCCCTAGTAAAGTTGTGGCGACTTTACTATGGGCTGCTACGGAGTTTTGAAAACAACACGAAAAGACATGTTTCACCACATTTCATCACTCGCCCACACTCGTGCATGTAATTCAATACTCAATGAATAAAACACCACCATTTTTAATCATTAATTCGCGAAAAAGCACCAGTTTAAGAAAATAATAGAATGCAACGACATGATTTTTCCGTGTTCCCGCCAAAACTCTCTTACTAGGCATGTTAGCTAAGGACAGCAATACTTAGTTAGTTTAGTTCTGTCAACTTAAACCTTCAGAATTGACCACATTATAGTGGTAGGACTCTGTTGCATAGCATGCTTGCGAGCAGGCATCCGCCTGGAGAAGTAAGTACCACACCTTCCAGTTATTCAACCGCCAAGCAGTAGTGTGTGTTCGGTTTAAAGGGCAATGTTACCAGTGAAATTACTTTGCATGTCGAGATTTGACGTCTAATTTTACAGGGTGACAAGCACACTGCAGTGTGGCGCAGAACTTAGTTCGCAAGCTCACAACTGTAGCATTGCTACTGTTATTAAGGCAGGCGTGATGCTTACCACCAAGCGATCAACTTATCCTCGCTTCGCTTGATTTCCTCGTCACCATCGCATTAAAAAAAACATCAAATCAAATCAAATCAAATCAAATATATTTATTGCAGTTTGTTGGTAAAACTAGATGTAACATACAGAGTATAATCTGTTTTTAAAGCGCTCCGAAAACAAACTTGTCTCTAAATAGACATGCAATATTAGCCCTGGCATATTCATTACTTGCTAATTATAAGTTATTAGTATTGTTAGTTTACAAAGATAATGTCATAATATAGTAGTTATATCAAGTTAAATACAATGTCCACAATATTATAATGTCATTATTAGTTAGTCAATGTTAGTATTCCAATTAAATCCCTTATCATTAATAAATTCTTTTACGGTGTAATAGCACTTAGTCAGTAGTATTTTTTTTAATTTCAATTTGAACAGATTAGTATTTAGATCTTTAAGGTTTCTTGGCATCTTATTATAGATTACCGGTCCCATACAAAAAATGCTATCATTTAATAATTTCTTATTGCGGTTTACTATGAGAAGCTTGTGTTTGTCACGTCTATTACGTTTAGATTTATCATTTGTAAGAGGAAAATAGTTCGGGTTATTTTTAGCAAAGCATGCTACTTCAAAGATGTAAAGTGACGGAAGTGATAGAATTTTATATTCAATAAATTTTGGTCTACAGCTATCAGTGCTGTTAAGTCCAAACATTACTCTAATGCACCGTTTCTGTGCCTTAAATACACGTTCCACCTCTGTTGAATTGCCCCAGAAAATCAAACCATATCTCAATAGTGATGCGACCAAACCATGATAAGATGTTAACAATGCATCTGTTTTTACAACTGAAGCAAGTCTATGGAGAGCATATGCCGAGCTTCCAAGCTTTTTGCAAAGCTCCTCAACATGTGCCTTCCAGTTCAATTTTTTATCAATTGTAATACCAAGAAATTTGGCAACATCAACCTCCTATACTTTATTATTTTGATAATGTATGTTTATGTCATTTATGTAATTAAATCTTTGAGAAAATTGCATCAAGTTTGTTTTATTTATATTAATTTTTAAGTTATTAGTATTTAACCATTTGATGATTGAATTTAGAGCATTGTTAATATCAGTTTCGTATTGTTCTTTATTTTCACATGCAACTGTAACAGTGCTATCATCAGCGAACAGTGACATTGGATGCTGAGTAGCTTTTGGCAAATCATTAATGTAGGAAATAAATTGTAGTGGGCCCCATACACTTCCCTGGGGTACACCAAATTTTACCATACGCTCATTGGAAGTGAATGTTTCTTCTGCTTTTGTTTTATGGTTGATTCTTTTTATGATAGTTACTTGTTTTCGATTGGTTAAATATGATTTAATTAAATTTAGGATGTTACCTCTGACACCATATGCTTCTAGTTTATCGAGTAGAATATTATGGTCCACATAGTCGAATGCTTGGGTCATATCACATAAAATAGCACTCACCGCATTATTTTTATCAACATTCATCATAACTTTATACAGAAAATCATAAATTGCAGCATTTATAGTTTTATTTGGTCTAAAGCCTTTTTGTTCAGTACATAGGATTTTATACTTTTCAAAGTAATTGATTAATTGCTGATTAAAGTATTTCTCAAATATCTTTGACATGACTGGTATCAGAGCTATAGGTCTGTAATACTCCATAAGAGATCTATTTTCTTTTTTAAAGAGCGGTATTATGACACTTTTTTTTAAATCATCTGGAAAAGTACCCGTACTGATACATAAATTGATAATATGACTCAAAGGTCTACAAATACTTTCTCTAACAACTTTAATTATTTTTGTATTTATACCATCATGACCTACACTATTGGTATTTTTTAAGCTATTTATGATTTTAAAGACATCATATGGTGTTGAAGGTGCCATAAACATTGAATTACTGGTGTTTTTAATGTTCTGTGTCACATTATCTCCTGCAATGCGATTCCGTAACATAACTCACTTGCGTGAACGTGAAGTGAGCACCAATCTCGCGGTGAGATGTCCAATTGGTATTCTGCAAAAACCTATAGCGCCACTAGCGCCACCCGAGTGACGCCGCAAGGGCAAGGAACTAAACACAAGTGATCAAGCTCGTGTTTTTGTATGCCATTGGTATTCTCAAGCAAAATTGGCGCTCACTTACTGTTGTCACCTCACTTCCGAACTCGATTTCAAATGTCAAATCAAAAGTTACAAATTTTGCGTGATTTTTGGGTTTAGTGTACGTGAGTTTCTAAATAACTCTCCAAAAGTGCTCCAAAATAAAACAATTGAATAAATATCTTAGTGTCTCTCCATACATTTACAACAAGAAGGTAAGGAAATTGCATTTATGCATAAATTTGTGCAGAAAAAAAATAACTCAAAAAAATCTTGTAAGAATTTTATTATTTTAGATTATGGCTCGTTCTTTCTTGCTGCTGAATTGTCTAAAAGAGGCCAAGAAGAAGAAATATCTATTGAAAATGGCTTAGGGACGGGTATTGAACAAAACATAGCTTATCAACTCTTTAGTTAAGGATAGTTTAATTACAAACCACTTCTCTATAATATTCGGTACTTTATACGTTTGTTTGATCCTTATTAACTGACAAGACGTTGCTAATCAAGATACTCGTTTATGCAGGTGATTCGGGCTATGCACCAAGGCGTTACATGATGACTCCCGTAGTGCCTACACCGGAGGACAAAAGCCCCAAATGTCATTATAATAAACTTCATGCTTCGGCTTGAAATTCTACAGAGAGGACTATTGGAATACTGAAACGCCGCTTTCGGTGCCTCTTGGTACACCGGGTGCTTCATTACAACCCAGACATGGTAGCAAAAATTGTGACTGCATGTTGTGTATTGCACAATATTTGCGTCGTCGTCGTCTTACGGCCCCAGTGTGATCTCAAGAACCGATGAAGAAAGTCACCTTGTTAATGAATTGCAGCAGGGACAAAACAGAGATGTGACGGACACTGATCCTGGCCTTCAGTTAGAACTCGCTCTAGGCTTGGCACGACAGAGGAATTTAATGAATAATTAATAAGTATTCATTTAGTTTCGGACCTGGGTATGTCCTAAAACTGCATCCAGAACCACCGGAGGACGGGCAGCAGCGGGCTCTTAGTTGACGGTGGTGAGCATTCTGCAATCCTCAAGCTGCCTGCCAAGCATGGGGATTATTTGCAACCCCTCCCTATTAAGGGGGAGGCGCTGCGTGTCTTATGGTTGGCGATGAGGATTCATTTAGTTTATGGTGTACATATCACTTAAGTTAATTTTAAATAGAGTATAATTATATTAGATACTAAGTTAGACAGATTAAAAGTAAGACAACTGTTATTTAGCTGATACAATTTTTATTGTTTAAATCTTAAAAATGTTTATTTAGCAATAACTTTTTTAGAATTACTGTGTTTAATTTACTATATACACTTAGCTTTTCATTATACAACATACAAACGGATTTCTGGTTTTTCAGTTTTACCTTTATGATTGTGTTATTAACTAATTTGCTATCAACTAAAATTATATAGTTTATTAGAAAGTTTGGAAATAGTGAATAAAATGTTAGATTAATATTTACCAATCATCATATTGCTAGCTACAATTTATTCTAGGCTATTCTTAGGCTGAACCTGATGAGTTATTCGTTTTCTAGAAGTAACACGCAAACGAAATATCCTCATGATATGACCTGGCTCTTTACCGGAGATGCATTGCTCTCTTCTACTTCCTGCATCGCTCTTCCAGCCCGACAAATCGTTCTGTGGTCCGGGCAAACTGACTCTGCTTTTGTGATTGTGGTGAGCCCCGAACCCGAATCCTATGTCTTCTTGAGACTGCATGTTGTGTATTGCACAATATTTGCAGTTGTGCCGGTCTTACGGCCCCAGTGTGATCTCAAGAACAGATGAAGAAAGTCACCTTGTTACTGAATTGCAGCAGGGACAAAACAGAGATGTGACGGACCCTGATCCTGGCCTTCAGTTAGAACTCGCTCTAGGCTTGGCACGACAGAGGAATTTAATTTGTATAATTAATAAGTATTCATTTAGTTTCGGACCTGGGTATGTCCTAAAACTGCATCCAGAACCACCGGAGCATGGGGCAGCAGCTTCCTCTTAGTTCATGGTGGTAAACAAGTAAGTCCCCAAGCCGCCTGCCAAGCGTGGGGATTATGGCAACCCCTCCCTATTAAGGGGGAGGCCTTCGTCCAGCAGTGGACGTCTTATGGTTGGCGATGATGATTCATTTAGTTACTAATTTATACTAAGTTAGACCGATCAAAAGTAAGACAACTGTTATTTAGCTGATACACATTTTATTGCTTAAATCTTAAAATCGTATATATCAATAAGTTTTTTAGAATTACTGTGTTTAATTTACAATATACACTTAGCTTTTAATTATACAACATACAAACGGACTTCAGGTTTTTCAGTTTTACTTTTATGATTGTGTTATTAACTAGTTTGCTATCAACTAAAATTATATAGTTTATTAGAAAGTTTGGAAATACTGAATAAAATGTTAGATAAATATTTACCAATCATCATAATGCTAGCTACAATTTATTCTAGGCTATTCTTAGGCTGAACCTGATGAGTTATTAGTTTTCTAGAGATAACACGCAAACGAAATATCCTCATGATATGACCTGGCTCTTTGCCGGAGATGCATTGCTCTCTTCTACTTCCATGCATCGCTCTTCCAGCCTGACAAATCGTTCTGTGGTCCGGGCAAACTGACTCTGCCTTTGTGATTGTGGTGAGCCCCGAACCCGAATCCTATGTCTTCTTGGACCTGTCCAAAAACCATTTAAAAATCATTATTACAACAGTTTCCTTAGTAATTACAGCAAAATAGCTGCGCCCGGCTTTGCTTTGCACACATCTACTACAAGAATGTTTGATAATTTATTTCAGTTAGGCTATGTACCTATGTGTTGTTTGTCAACTGTACCTAGAATCTGGTATGAATGTATCCACTTATATTATATTGTAATAGTGGCAGAAAAATCTCAATGAGACCATGTAGGTGTCTGCAACCGAGGAGACATTGCACTTTTTTGTCTGTCCAATACTGGTAAAATATAATTGATAAAATGTGCACTGTCAAAATTAGTTATAAACAGGACAAGACAAGCAAAAGTACATATTTATAATAAGTATATGAATAATATTTTACCTTCATTCGCTGTTTCCAAGATTTAGCAGCGCCCCCACCGACACTATTTAGCTGTAGATGCAATTGCTCTTGCGTCAGGATTCCTCTCTATAAGCTGTCTAGCCGAATCTCTACCTCTCTTCGAATGGATGGAACGTTCACTTTTGTTGCTGGAAATGAAATATGTACATACTATCACGGTTCTTACAAATGGAGGTAATTAAAGTGCTTGTAACTTAGTTCAGTGAGTAATAATTTAACCACATAGTAAATAAATCAAGTTAGAGTAAGCTATATGTTTCACATTGACTTACCACATAATGAATTTGGTGTGTTTTCTTCCTTATTATACTTGTTTTAAGTATACTTTACAACCATGTGCACCTATTCCCGTTGTATACCAAACTAATGTGGTTTCTCTTTAGCAAATAATCACACAGAAACATTATAGACTTAGAAAAAATATGAGATGATAAAAAGGAACACATTAGATCGAGTGCGTGGTGTGGCGAAGCTGTGTTGTCAAGAGCCCGGCTTGTTGGGACTTAACATTACATTGATACATTTTGTGATAAAGTTTAGTTTTAACTTTTAACGCGACATGTAAAGCAAAAAAACCTCCAAAATAATATGTTTTTGTTTTGTTCACATTTGTTTACGTTAATGACAAGGTTATGACTTTTTTTTCTGGCGTGCATGGCGGCTGTGGACTGGCTATGGCTATAGACGGCCACATCATTCTGCCAACAGTATTAAAATTCATATTTCTATGGGTTTTTTGCCAATAATTCAGTCCATTTTTATGTACTATTGCGCAATTTGTATTTTTATACTATACTTTTATGTAAACCTTACTTAAAACGTCTTAAATACGAAGTTATTAAAAACCGGTAAAACCGATTCGATATACAATGTGTGTCTCACGGCTTTAGTAAACTCACCTAGTGAGCTTGAGCGCCGATTGATCACTTCACTTCACGCGGTGAGACGTTCCTTCGCGGAATACCGATTTAGGTGAGGTGAGTGTGAGAGTCGAAGGGAGTGCGGATCACCTAGTCGAGTTCACTTAGTGAGGCGTATATTACAGAATCGCATAGCTGCAATGCGATTCCGTAACATAACTCACTTGCGTGAACGTGAAGTGAGCACCAATCTCGCGGTGAGATGTCCAATTGGTATTCTGCAAAAACCTATAGCGCCACTAGCGCCACCCGAGTGACGCCGCAAGGGCAAGGAACTAAACACAAGTGATCAAGCTCGTGTTTTTGTATGGCATTGGTATTCTCAAGCAAAATTGGCGCTCACTTACGGTTCTCACCTCACTTCCGAACTCGATTTCAAATGTCAAATCAAAAGTTACAAATTTTGCGTGATTTTTGGGTGTAGTGTACGTGAGTTTCTAAATAACTCTCCAAAAGTGCTCCAAAATAAAACAATTGAATAAATATCTTAGTGTCTCTCCATACATTTATAACAAGAAGGTAAGGAAATTGCATTTATGCATAATTTTGTGCAGAAAAAAATATCAAAAAAATATCTTGCAAGAATTTTATTATTTTAGATTATGGCTCGTTCTTTCTTGCTGCTGAATAGTCTAAAAGAGGCCAAGAAGAAGAAATATCTATTGAAAATGGCTTAGGGACGGGTATTGAACAAAACAGCTTATCAACTCTTTAGTTAGTTAAGGATAGTTTAATTACAAACCCCTTCTCTATAATATTCGGTACTTTATACGTTTGTTTGATCTTTATTAACTGACAAGACGTTGCTAATCAAGATACTCGTTTATGCAGGTGATTCGGGCTATGCGCCAAGGCGTTACATGATGACTCCCGTAGTGCCTACACCGGAGGACAATAGCCCCAAATGTCATTGTAATAAACTTCATGCTTCGGCTTGAAATTCCATAGAGAGGATTATTGGAATACTGAAACGCCGCTTTCGGTGCCTCTTGGTACACCGGGTGCTTCATTACAACCCAGACATGGTAGCAAAAATTGTGACTGCATGTTGTGTATTGCACAATATTTGCAGTCATGCCGGTCTTACGGCCCCAGTGTGATCTCAAGAACCGATGAAGAAAGTCACCTTGTTACTGAATTGCAGCAGGGACAAAACAGAGATGTGACGGACACTAATCCTGGCCTTCAGTTAGAACTTGCTCTAGGCTTGGCATGACAGAGGAATTTAATGAATAATTAATAAGTATTCATTTAGTTTCGGACCTGGGTATGTCCTAAAACTGCATCCAGAGCCACCGGAGGACGGGCAGCAGCGGTCTCTTAGTTGACGGTGGTGAGCATTCTGCAATCCCCAAGCCGTCTGCCAAGCGTGGGGATTATTTGCAACCCCTCCCTATTAAGGGGGAGGCGCTGCGCGTCTTATGGTTGGCGATGAGGATTCATTTAGTTTATGGTGTACATATCACTTAAGTATATTTTAAATAGAGTATAATTATGTTAGGTACTAAGTTAGACAGATTAAAAGTAAGACAACTGTTATTTAGCTGATACAATTTTTATTGTTTAAATCTTAAAAATGTTTATTTAGCAATAACTTTTTTAGAATTACTGTGTTTAATTTACAATATACACTTAGCTTTTCATTATACAACATACAAACGGATTTCTGGTTTTTCAGTTTTACCTTTATGATTGTGTTATTAACTAGTTTGCTATCAACTAAAATTATATAGTTTATTAGAAAGTTTGGAAATACTGAATAAAATGTTAGATAAATATTTACCAATCATCATAATGCTAGCTATAATTTATTCTAGGCTATTCTTAGGCTGAATCTGATGAGTTATTAGTTTTCTAGAGATAACACGCAAACAAAATTTACTCATGATATGACCTGGCTCTTTGCCGGAGATGCATTGCTCTCTTCTACTTCCATGCATCGCTCTTCCATCCCGACAAATCGTTCTGTGGTCCGGGCAAACTGACTCTGCTTTTGTGATTGTGGTGAGCCCCGAACCCTATGTCTTCTTGTGACTGCATGTTGTGTATTGCACAATATTTGCAGTTGTGCCGGTCTTACGGCCCCAGTGTGATCTCAAGAACAGATGAAGAAAGTCACCTTGTTACTGAATTGCAGCAGGGACAAAACAGAGATGTGACGGACCCTGATCCTGGCCTTCAGTTAGAACTCGCTCTAGGCTTGGCACGGCAGAGGAATTTAATTCGTATAATTAATAAGTATTCATTTAGTTTCGGACCTGGGTATGTCCTAAAACTGCATCCAGAACCACCGGAGGACGGGGCAGCAGCTTCCTCTTAGTTCATGGTGGGAAGCATTCTGCAATCCCCAAACCGCCTGCCAAGCGTGGGGATTATGGCAACCCCTCCCTATTAAGGGGGAGGCCTTCGTCCAGCAGTGGACGTCTTATGGTTGGCGATGATGATTCATTTAGTTACTAATTTATACTAAGTTAGACCGATCAAAAGTAAGACAACTGTTATTTAGCTGATACACATTTTATTGCTTAAATCTTAAAATCGTATATATCAATAAGTTTTTTAGAATTACTGTGTTTAATTTACAATATACACTTAGCTTTTAATTATACAACATACAAACGGACTTCAGGTTTTTCAGTTTTACTTTTATGATTGTGTTATTAACTAGTTTGCTATCAACTAAAATTATATAGTTTATTAGAAAGTTTGGAAATACTGAATAAAATGTTAGATAAATATTTACCAATCATCATAATGCTAGCTACAATTTATTCTAGGCTATTCTTAGGCTGAACCTGATGAGTTATTAGTTTTCTAGAGATAACACGCAAACGAAATATCCTCATGATATGACCTGGCTCTTTGCCGGAGATGCATTGCTCTCTTCTACTTCCATGCATCGCTCTTCCAGCCTGACAAATCGTTCTGTGGTCCGGGCAAACTGACTCTGCCTTTGTGATTGTGGTGAGCCCCGAACCCGAATCCTATGTCTTCTTGGACCTGTCCAAAAACCATTTAAAAATCATTATTACAACAGTTTCCTTAGTAATTACAGCAAAATAGCTGCGCCCGGCTTTGCTTTGCACACATCTACTACAAGAATGTTTGATAATTTATTTCAGTTAGGCTATGTACCTATGTGTTGTTTGTCAACTGTATCTAGAATCTGGTATGAATGTATCCATTTATATTATATTGTAATAGTGGCAGAAAAATCTCGATGAGACCATGTAGGTGTCTGCAACCGAGGAGACATTGCACTTTTTTGTCTGTCCAATACTGGTAAAATATAATTGATAAAATTTGCACTGTCAAAATTAGTTATAAACAGGACAAGACAAGCAAAAGTACATATTTATAATAAGTATATGAATAATATTTTACCTTCATTCACCGTTTCCAAGTATTAGCAGTGCCCCCACCAACACTATTTAGCTGTAGATGCAATTGCTCTTGCGTCAGGATTCCTCTCTATAAGCTGTCTAGCCGAATCTCTACCTCTCTTCGAATGGATGGAACGTTCACTTTTGTTGCTGGAAATGAAATATGTACATACTATCACGGTTCTTACAAATGGAGGTAATTAAAGTGCTTGTAACTTAGTTCAGTGAGTAATAATTTAACCACATAGTAAATAAATCAAGTTAGAGTAAGCTATATGTTTCACATTGACTTACCTCATAATGAATTTGGTGTTTTATCTTCCTTATTATACTTGTTTTAAGTATACTTTACAACCCTATGCACCTATTCCCGTTGTATACCAAACTAATGTGGTTTTTCTTTAGCAAATAATCACACAGAAACATTATAGACTTAGAAAAAATATGAGATGATACAAATACAATACAAATACAAATACAAATATCTTTATTTACCTTAAAATATAATGTAACATAACAGTTTGCTAATAGTCCCCGCACTAGGGCTAGCCTGTATCGCGGGAGACTGTGACCGATTATAAACTACTGTGATTTAAAGAGAACTTAGTACTATTAATATTTTAGGCCAAAAAAAAAGGCATTTTGTAAATACCTATATTATTATATTGTGATTGTGTGAGTGTGTGTGGTTGTTGTGTGTGAGTGAGTGTGTGGGGCGTGAAGGGTTGCAAATATAGCCATGATAGCGAGTGTGTGTTCTAGATTGATTTCACAGTGTAGTAGTTATCAAATGAATTACTTTATGATTGAATGATAAACAAAGACTCCGTAGCATCGTAATCAAGTGTGAGGAGCCATTTCCTCACTCTTTCTTTAGCACTGTAAATGGAGCGGTCACTGAGATTACAGAACTTAAACACACGCTGGTATAAAAATGGAAGTGCATAATAGCTAAATCGTTTAGCAAAGGAGGACTTGATAAAAAGGAACACATTAGATCGAGTGCGTGGTGTGGCGAAGCCGTGTTGTCAAGAGCCCGGCTTGTTGGGACTTAACATTAAATTGATACATTTTGTGATAAAATTTAGTTTTAACTTTTAACGCGACATGAAAAGCAAAAAAAACCTCCAAAATAATATGTTTTTGTTTTGTTCACATTTGTTTACGTTAATGACAAGGTTACGACTTTTTTTTCTGGTGTGCATGGCGGCTGTGGACTGGCTATGGCTATGACGGCCACATCATTCTGCCAACAGTGTTAAAATTCATATTTCTATGGGTTTTTTGCCAATAATTCAGTCCATTTTTATGTACTATTGCGCAATTTGTATTTTTATACTATACTTTTATGTAAAACCTTACTTAAAACGTCTTAAATACGAAGTTATTAAAAACCGGTAAAACCGATTCGATATACAATGTGTGTCTCACGGCTTTAGTAAACTCACCTAGTGAGCTTGAGCGCCGATTGATCACTTCACTTCACGCGGTGAGACGTTCCTTCGCGGAATACCGATTTAGGTGAGGTGAGTGTGAGAGTCGAAGGGAGTGCGGATCACCTAGTCGAATTCACTTAGTGAGGCATATATTACGGAATCGCATAGCTGAACCTGGTATAGGAGTAATTTTATCTACAAAATAATCATTAAAGGTATTAGCTATAAAGTTAGGATCAGTAATAAATGTGTTGTTATGATAAAAATTTTCAATAGTTATATTTGGTAAGTTATTTCTTATTTTATTAATTATTTGCCATGTGGTTTTGGATTTATTAATAGATGTTTTAATTTTATAATTATTTTGAGCTTTTTGAGTTAATTTTATAATTTTTTTATACAGTTTGCTATATGTCTTATACTTTTGTTTATCAGCATCTTTAACAGACATCGGGTATTTTAGCTTATTGGGTACAAAAAGTATGTTATCTTTTCTCACCCTTTAGGCCTTACTACCTACCTACGGCCTACTTGAGCTTAAGCAAAGAATGTAAAAGAGTTGAGAAGATGTTTTAATTTTGGTTGTACCTATTCAATAGGCTAGATGACTGGTTTTTTAACTGTCCTATTAAAATATGAGCCATAAATATAGCTGATTAATGAAAAGAAAATGAAAATCTGATCAAAAATTAGCAACTTATAAGCATTTTAATATCAAGCTAGACAGAGAGGCGAAACAGCAAATCGTGACGTCACTTCTCTGTACGCCATATAAATTACTTATATTCTGACTAGAAAGGCGTGACGTAATTTTTTGTTTGGTGGGAAAGGGACAGAGTTGTCTCTAACAAAAACTTTGAACGCTCATGTATCAGAACATTATTAACCGATTTAAATATTTTTTTTCAATAAACATACTATATTTAAGGTAAGAGCCCCTAATTCCGACAGTGTCCCAGTACTCGACAGATTTTAAAAAATGGCCTGCTATTTATTTCTACCGCGAACTAAATAAAAACTTTTTATGCCAACACATTTTTGGTAATATGCTAGATAATTAGAATAGAAACATAAAGCCATTAAATACAATAGCGCTGGAGAAAAGATCTTTCAAAGTTAGCGATTCCGAAATTTGTGCTTTTTGTGAGGTTTAGTTACTGAATTGTAGTACTGCGCACCACAGTTGTTTCTAAGTTTCGGATGTTCAGTGGGCTGCTTTGGTAAATGTAATTATTTTGTGTAACACTTAAGTTAGTTACCTAACGATCAAAACCTATATAATTGTTTTCTTTTTATTACTAGCATCTTTTTTTGCATGTGACATCTACTGGTACATCATATCCCTAATTGACCCAATACTCGTCAATATTTAAATTAAACTTGTCGGGTACTGGGACATGTTTGACTAATTGCAGGTAATGTCGACATAGAGTATATTTTAAACCCTATTGCGTCGTGATACGGTTTACGGTTGTGACAGAGGCGGTAGCTTTCTTTCACGTGCCTTGATTTTCACGTGAATAAAAAATAATGAGGGTACCATATGTATTTTAAAGTCTGGAAGATATCGGTGGTTGGCGATAAGGACATCGATCGCTCATTGAACTAGTCGCTATATTTTTGTGTAAGATACCTCCTTGTGTTTATTCATGCAATTTTTGTGTTCAATTTAATAATAGGCTAGCATTTGACCGCCATCACACATGCAGATGTCAAGCGACGATGTTGTTTGAAAAAGAGCACGCTTGCCTAGAACTTTGCGGTTCACTGACGATTTGAAGGTTATCATCATCATCGTCAGCCCGGAGATGTCCACTGCTGAACGATAGTACAGTGTGGCGGTCTAACAGGTAGTTAGACCGCCACTCTGTACTACAACCTGCCATTTGCATCCAGCGGTTGCCCGTAAATTTCACATTTCACAATTTCACAAATTTCACATCATATTGTCGGTCCACCTAGTGGGAGACCTTCCTTAAATGCGTACGTTCCGGTACGTGGTCGCTATTCAAGAACCTTTCTTTCCCATCGGTTATTAGTTTTTCGAGCGATGTGTCCATTGCCACTTGCAAACCCTGCGAACTATGTTGCTGACTTTGGTTCTTTGGCGAGTATCCTCGTTCCGAATTTTATTGCGCAAAGTTACTCGGAGCATAGCTCTCTTCATTGCCCGCTGTGTGACTCTGTGTTTTCCCAAAAGGCCAGCAGTTAAAGATCACGTTTCAGTTCCATATGTAATCACTGGCAACACATACACCCTTGTCTTCAGGCATAGCGGGATTTTAGACGAGAAGATATTACGCAATCTCCCGAACCCTGCCCATCCCAGTTGGATTCTTCGGACGACCTCGGATTAAAGTCGGACCTACCTAACAACAACTTCGAGAGAATTGTTCCCAACGACTAATGGTACGGGCACAACATGGACATTGGACATGACTTTTACTTATCCGTGTTCATTTTAAGACCCACCTGTTGAGAAAATTTACTGAGATAGCTGATCTTAGTATTAAGGTCTTTCAGCGACTCTGCGTAATGACTATATAATCGGCAAAGCGAAGGTGAGTGATGTATTCGCAATTAATGTTGATGCCGAATCCGTACCAGGCCAAGAGCTTAAAAACGTCTTCCAATGCGTTTGTGCACAGTTTCAAAGAAATAACGTCTCCACGCCTTTCTGCGATTGGACTAGTTTCGTGCTCTCAATGATCTCGATTGATGATTTGAATTTACTCCAATTATATTTTTATATAGAATAAATAGTTTTCTGTCTATATCATTTATATCCTTAGAGGAGATCATGGCTGAAAAAAATGGATGAAAGAAATAGCAAAAGCTATTGAGACAGTATCAAGAGGAACTTCAGCTTCCTCAGCTGCAAAAGGATATGATGTTCCACGGCTCAATAGCCTGAACAAAGGGCTCACTCACTGTTTAGACAGAAAAAGAGGCAAACAGTGGGTTTCCTGTCATCAAAGATCAGTCACAGGACAGTGTCAGCATTTACAAAAACAAAATAGGAAAAAAAAACAAACCGACAACCCTGATTACCAATGGTTGGAAGTATTTGTTAAACGGCACGCAAAACTTGGGCAGTGGGTTTCCCAAAACTTGTCACAGACAAGTGCCCTAGTCAGAGAATAAGATATCCGCACGTGGTTCAGAGAGATCTAGGAGTACTATACACCGCATGATCCCTCTGTAGATTCACGAAATTTTTTCAACTGTGATGAAAATGCATTTTTCTTATCTCCAACCGCAAACAGGGGTGCTAGCGTGGTTAAAAAACGTATTATGTCTCAAATGTTGCGGAACACAAGAGTGTGTCACCGTTCTCTTAATAACATAAAAGTCATCGGCTAAGCTAGTCAGCATTTCTTGCAAGTCTTGCAGCGATTCTGCCATGACCAGGACCACGATATCATCGGCGAACCGTAGGTGAGAGAAGTGCGCGCCGTTGACAATTATGCCTTTTCCTTTCCAGTCCAGGGTATTTAACATATCTAGGGTGTTAGTGGGTCGAGACCCGAATCAAGATCTGGGCAGTATTGCAGTCCCTTCAGCGATGTCATATCGACTATAGGTATATCGAAATGTTGAAGTGTATAAAACTGCTATCATGTATAAAAAAGCTACCATGTCAATCCGATTGCAGGGCAAGACCACAAAACCAATCCAATTGCAGAAAGGGGAGAGATGAGGAGACGTTATTTCACCGAAACTGTTCACGAACGCGTTGTTGGACGTTTTCAAGCTGTTGGACTGAAACGGATTTGGCACTAACATTAGTAGACATCACTCACCTTCGATTTGTCGATGATAAGGGTCATCATGGCAGAGTCGCTGGAGGACCTCAATACAATGCTTAGCGACCTCAGTAACGTTTCCCAATAGGAGGGTCTCAAAATGAACATGGACAAGACGAAAATCATGTCCAATGTCCACGTTGTTCCCGTGCCGATGGTTTATCTATCCACCTCATATCTACCTCGGACAGATGGTTCAGATAGGTAGGTCCAACTGCGACTAAGACGTCGCCCGAATCTAACTCGGACGGGCGTAGCGTTCGGGAAATTGCGTAATATCTTCTCGTCCAAAATCCCACAGTGCCTGAAGACAAGAATCTTCAACCAGAGTATTGCCAGTCAGGACTGAAAATTGGTATTTGACTGTTGGCCTTTTGCAGAAACTCAGAGTCACACAACGTGCAATGGAAAAAGAGTTACTTTGCGCGATAAAATCTGGGACGAGGGACCAAACGACGAGGGTTTGGATATTCACCAAAGAACCAAAGTCACCGACATAGCTCTCAGAGTTTGCAAGTCGGAGTGGCAATGTGCAGGCCAATTGCTCAAATAACTGATAACCGATGGGGAAGAAAGCTTCTTTCAAGATGACCACGACCCGGAAGACGCAGCGTAGGCAGGCCTCCCGCTAGGTGGACCGACGATATTGTGAAATTCGTGGGCAACCGATGGAACCAAATGGCACGTCGTCGTATGGTGTAGCGGTCTAAGTGGGAGGCCTTCGTTCAGTAGTGGACGTCTCCGGGCTTTCTTAATACATCTCTACGCATGCAAGCAAATACACCCTTAAAATTTTAATTCTGTTTGACCAGTACCTTACGCTGTGCGTTGTCAGTCAGTCAGTCAGTAAGTAAGCCAGGACATTGATTCTGATAGTACTGGATTTTGCAATTATAGTTTTACTTTTGTCACTGACATTTAGCTTTTACTTTGGTTATTTTCGTTCTATTTATTCTCTGTATTTTCAGTTTATTGGGTCACATTGCAAAAAAAACAATATGAAAATGTAATTAATGTGAACCTTAAAGCTGAAGTACTAAAGTTCAAATCGGTGTTAATAATTGTCGAGTACTGGGACAAATCTGTCGAGTACTGGTACAAATCTGTCGAGTACTGGTACAAATCGCCTCTTGTACGGTTTTTCAATTATTTTAATACTTTATTGTTTTTCTATCACTCTAAAAATAAATTAAATGAAAAGAATGATAAATCAGCAACCACGTCACGAAATTTCATTTTCCTAAGTTAACAAACAGAGGCGTAACGAAGCTGTAAAGACAGCTAGGTTCAGAAACTGTCGACTACTGGGTCTCTTACCTTACTTAAATTCTTCATCAAAGCTATTGGTTTCACCGATATAAACATCAGTCATCTACCCTATTTTATTTGAATACTGGCAGCGCTTCGTGGTTTCACCTGCTATTATACGAGACTATTGGATTTTTCGAGACGGAAAGAAACGGTTTTTCGCTTTTTTTTTTTTTTCCGGAAGGTAGCAGAATACCTCCGCTATCTTCATCTCGAACTTTTAAGTAAAACTCGTTCCACCGTTATTTTTCTTATTTATTGGCATCGCACGTTGTGCATTCTGCCAGTCTCAAGTTTATGAATTATCAAGTTTCTTTTACTAAAATAAAGTCAAATATGTCATTAAATCACAGCCAGTCACACGAAACCAGTCATAGTCGAGTCCAAGTCATGCCCTAGTAAAGTAGTGGCGACTTTACTATGAGCTTCTACGGAGTTTTGAAAACAACACGAAAATACATGTTTCATCACATTATATCACTTGCCCACACTCGTGCATGTAATTCAACACCCAATGAATAAAACACTACCATTTTCAATCATGAATTCGCGAAAAAACACAAGTTTAAGAAAATAATAGAATGCAACGACTTGATTTTTCCGTGTTCCCGCCAAAAAACCGTTGAGCCGTTACAAGGTGAAGACGTACCTAGGTAACATCATACAATATCCACACTTACCTATTCACGTAATTATACAAACACATCCTCACAGAAACAAACGCATCCCCACACAAACATTCACAAACTTCCGCATATATAATAAATAGGGTGTTAGTTTACAAAAAGGTTCATCGATCTTGGACAAAATGTATGGAACAGCTGTTTTTATTTCGTGATTTCAGGGTTGGCCTCATAGTAAAAGTTGTTCATAATGATGAGTACAATGATATCCTAGAAGGATAACGGTGCTCAAACTAACACCCGGTATTAGTGTGATGTGATGCGAAAGTTTGTCGGTATGTATGTGTTGGTTTTCTTCACACGAAAACGGCTGAACGGATTTGTATGAAACTTGGAATTGATATAGCTTATTACACGAAATAATATAATAATAATATACGCTATGTTTAATCATCATCATCATCACCTTTTTTCATCATCATACGAATGAAATCACGGAGCGCAGCTAGTTTATAATACTATATACTTAAGTAAGTGTTATTTTTAAAAAAACGTCATAGGTTTTGTAACTTTCAGACATAACGAACTTTCAAAAACGGTACAATATGTTGCGAACGCTGAAGATGTCTCAGAACTTCCATCCAAACTCAATTCAGATAATAGATGCCTCACAAAAAGGCCTCCCTCATCAAATATGAATCGCGGCCCCCATCTAATTCCAAACCAAACATTTCTGGGGGTTTAATAATAGCCTTCATATCATTCGCAATAAAAACTCTGGGTGAAAGTATTTTAATGAAATTTTGCTCCAATGAGAAACTTTTTACGGCATATTTTTGTGCAAATTAAAAATGTTCGGTCATATGCGTTTATATCAACAGTGTCACGGTACAGTGATCGAACTTCCATTGCACGGTGGTCACCACTATTAGAGACTTTGAATATGGTTTTAGGTTTTTTCAATTTCGTAGCAAATACATTTTATTTTATAATACATTCTTAAGAAACCTAACAGCCTTGATCTATCTATCTATCTATCTGTATAAATAAAAGGCTCTGTCCTGACTGATTGACTGACTGACTGACAGCAGACACACAACGCACAGCCCAAGCCTCTGGTCGTACAGACTGGAAATATATTTGTCTCGATGCGTAGGGGTGTACTAAAAAAGTATTTTTCGAAATTCAACCCCTAAGGGGGGGGGAAAAGGGGGGAAACGTTTGTATGAAAGTCCTTTGTTTTTGTACTTTTAGTCACGAAAATTTGGATTTGAAATAGCTCATTTAAAATAAAAATGCTGTTTTCAATATATTTTTACAGGGACGATTTAAGGGGGGGGGGGGGGGGGGGGGAAAGAGGGTATGGAAAGTTCTATGTTTTTGTAGTTATAGTGATAAAAAATAATATTTGGGTAGTTCATTCAAGGGGGGTTGGGGGGGTAAAAATTTGGTTAATTTTAGGAGCGGGCCGAATTTCTTCCGTACGCGGACGAAGTCGCGGGCGCTAATGTGTATAACGTCTAGTCACTCCACTGCCTGAAAAAAACAATGAATTGTTATTTTATTCGGTCTCACCGCTTACCATCACACAAATTGATAGCCAGGAACGCCCGGTAAAAAGGTTTCTAGGAGGTTATAGTCTTTACCGACACAAAAATCAAATTAACAAACTCTTCTAAACTTTAGTTTATTTGCATTAACAAACTCTTCTAAACTTTATTTTATTTGCATTAACAAACTCTTCTAAACTTTAGTTTATTTGCATTAACAAACTCTTCTAAACTTTATTTTATTTGCATCAACAAACTCTTCTAAACTTTAGTTTATTTGCATTAACAAACTCTTCTAAACTTTACTTTATTTGCATTAACACACTCATCTAAACTTTTGTTTTCTTGCATTAACAAACTCTTTTAAATTTAGTTTTTTTTTTGGATTACCAATCTTTTCTAAACTTACGTTTTTTGTGTAACCAAACTCTTCTAAACTTTAGTTTTTTGTGTTCAATGGTTGTGTTCGTATTCTGTTTCACTTTCCACTATCGCTGTCAGCGTAATGACTCTCATCTGAAAGGCTACGTATTTCCGCACGTCATTAATTCTATGCGAGAAAGATTGTTTTTTTCTCTATATGTTGGAATGTTAAGCTAGTAACAGGGCACATTCAATCGCATATAAAACGCGTCTAATATATTTACTACATAATATAGTGTGTTTTCGACTGTAGAGTTTTGCTCGTTGACGTCAAGCGACTACCGCTGAGACTACCGCTGACGACAAGCGACTACAGCCAGCTGCACGCGAGCCTAAGCATTATAGTGGAATGTCGACACTGTACTAGGCAAGAAGAATAGAAATTAGCTTGCACTGAATATGACATGATTTTAGTTATAGAGGACCTGGGTATGTCCTAAAACTGCAACCAGATACACCGGCAGCATCCGCTCCGTTAACGGTGGTGAACATTAAGCGATCCCCAAGCCGCCTGCCAAGCGTGGGGATTATGGGAACACCTCCTTAATAAGGGCAGTCCAGCAGTGGACGTTTTGTGGCTGATGGGTAGTTATAGAAATACAATGTGTAACAAAAAGGTTCAACAATAACAATACTGAAGGGTATATTACCTACTCATCATTAAGAACAACTTTTACTATGGGGCCAACCTTGAAATTACCAAAAATAAACAGACGATGATGATGATGATGATAATGGAGTCCTACCCATTTTTTTCCATTTTAATGTTGGCGTTCCTCGTAGTAAACAGTTTGTGTTTTAGTCTCCGTAAAAAGCACTGGTTATCGTAGTGGTGCTCGTTAGAACTCTGGTCGCAATAGGTCATACAGATTCTTCATGACGGTGTATTTGCGGTGTTTGGGACCACAGAAACACGAAAGTTTGGTTCAAAGATCTTTATTTAAATCTCACAAGAAACATTAGATAGATAGATAAGATAAAGATAAAAATAACTTTATTGCCAAAAAAAAAAATATATATATACGTAAATGCTAGACAAACAGGAGAACAATAATTAAGCTTAACATTAAAAAAAAATAGATAGACAAACAAAAAATTGATAGATAAACTCTTTATTGTACACACCAAAAAAATATAAATAACAGTCATGATAATCACAACAGAGAAATGAACTTAGCACTAGTGTAACAATTGGCGGCCTTATCGCTAAAAGCGATCTCTTCCAGACAACCTTGCAACATTACAACATTACGCCAGGCAACATAACGTCTCACTTGGGCGATATCTTAAAATTATATTTATCAGTAGAATTTTGTGGCCAGTTCTACTAAAGTTCTTCTTCCTATTGGGATGCCCGACCACTCAACGTTCTCTTACTTGCCTTTGTAAAGCTAATATCAGATGATTCATATATTTTTTCATTACTATCTTACACTCGGAATTCAGAATACAAAATGAATCAAAATAAATGAGTGTATTCATTAATGAATAATGACATCTTTCATTCTTGCTCTACAAAACAAAGTTATTCTAAGGCGCACAACTTCGTTTGACATTGAGAAAAGGACGGATATACCATCATTTACTATGTGCCATGTGAGAGTGAAATGAAAGGAAACAATGAAATTCAATCGACAGAGCGGTCACCCGAGTGAATCGTATGGTGTCACCTCTTAGAAACTCAGAGTCACACAACGGGCAATGGAGAGATCTATGCTCGGAGTTACGTTGCGCGATAAAATTCGGAACGAGTATATTCGCCAAAAAAACCAAAGTCACCGACAAAGCTTACAGGGTTTGCAAGTTGAAGTGGCAAGCCACATCGCTCGAAGAACTGATAACCGATGGGGAAGAAAGGTTCTTGAGTATGGCAACCGCGAAATGGAAGACGCAGCGTAGGAAGGCCTCCCACTAGGTAGACCGACGACATTGTAAAAGACGCGGGCAAACGGTGGATGCAAATGGCAAGTTGTTGTACAGTGTGGCGGTTTACGGGGGAGGCCTTCGTTCAGCAGTGGACGTCCGGGCTGATGATGATGATACTATTATATCCGAGTGACAGCAATCCTTAACTATAAAAAATAAGGTGCACAAGCCAATAAAAAAAAAGTGGATGAATAATACACATTTTTTTTAATGTGTGCAATATTGAACCAGATGGAAGTTGAAAAAAGCTTTACTATAAATTATTATAGGCTGGGATGCCCTGTAGCACACACGCGCCACATTGCGCGTACTAACATACTAAGTACTAACATAAAATGTTGCTTGAAAGGGCCTTGTCTCAGTAGTCCGATTAATAAGTCCGATGATTGGACTGATGAGACTTTTTTAAGCTAGGGAAACAGAACATTCCAAACTTCTGCAGCCGGGCCTTCATTTGACCTGCTCTGCTACAAACACGCTAATGGTCTTTGAAAGCTTAGGGACAAAAGCATTGACCTAGAGTTTGGCCGCACGGTCTATAATTAAAAATTGCTATTCAAAACCGAGGTGAATTTACAGTGACATTATAATACGCTCACAAATTAATTAATTCACCATTCACATTCAGAGAACTCAAACATTTGTGCCGAGTTTACTCAAGTGCCAATGCGGTATTTGTCTTACACTGTAACTACGATTTTAGTGAATACTTATGAATATTTGATTCGTATTTGTTTGCTTGATGGAAAGTAAATTAAGTCTGAATAACATTGGTGTCGATTCTGTTATACCACTCACTAAACAAAACTAATTTGATTCGACTAAAATTATCTTATACCCTCCTTAGGAGAGGCCTTCGTCCAGCAGTGGGCAAGGCTTTTGGCTGATGATGATGATGAATGAAACTTATCTGCGTCGCCTTAATTTTAATTAGAATATGTAGGAAAAACTCAGAGGTATTCTTATAAATCGGGAGTGGCCTAATAAAAGACATCAAAACTCGGAATTGTGAGGTCATAAATTCAAATCCCAGGCCCGGCACCAAAGAACTATTTGGAATTTAGAAGGTTGAAAACAGCGTTAGCTTAAGTCTGGAGAAGGAATTCAACGACTTGTGAATCCAAGCCGCAACTGGACCAGCATGGTAGATATAGTCCAGTCGCCTTTCAAAGGTAACGATATAAATCTTTTTATTTATTTCGCATTCGTTTTATTATAAAATGTTATTTATGTTTACAATAGAATCGTCCTGTAAATTACACGTGCCTATTCGTAATGTCATTTACGAAGACGTTAATGGGACACAAAAGGAAGTTAAAAATTCCATTATCGTCGTATAAAATTGTATGGCGCGTCCAACAAATAACTTACAAAACATCCCCATCCCGTGTTTGAGTGACGGATATTAATTTTCTGAGTTCCAGGGCTCAAGTTTGTGTTGGAATGTTTCAATTTTACTGATACTTCTGTATATTATGAGTTTCAGAGTAGTTTATATGAAATTGACTTATATTAAATACTGTTTAAGCACAGATGCGATGGCTGTGCTCTCTGTTGTCATTCCTTCACTACAAGGATTATTTTTGTTGCCACAATGTGCAATTCAAACTTCCAGTTAAACTTATATAATGTGTACGTGTCGTCGGTATCCAAATTGCTTTTAACAGGTTTTTATTAACTATTAAATCTAAAGTACATACATTCTATAATATAAATTATCTACCCTATCTAATTACCTAACTACACAAATTCTTTTGTAAACTTGAATACCTTATTAAATGAAGGTAGTTTATTTGTTATAAAAGATTATCATCATCAGCCCGGAGACGTCTGCTGCTAAACGAAGGCCTCCCCCTAAGACCCCCACACTGTACGACAACCTGCCATTTGCATCCACCGGTTGCCCGCGACTTTTACAATGTCGGTCGGTCCGTCTAGTGGGAGGCCTGCGTATTCCCGTTCGCGGTCGCCACTCAAGAACCTTTTCTTCCCCATCAATTGTCAATTGTGGCCTGCCATTGTCACTTCAACTTGCAAACTCGGCGAGCTATGTCGGTAACTTTGGTTCTTTGGCAAATATCCTCGTGTCGGATTTTATCGCGCAAAGTAACACCGAGCATAGCTCTCTCCATTGCCCGTTGTGTGACTCAGAGTTTCTCCAAAAGGCCAGCAGTTAAAGACCACGTTTCAGTTCCATATGTCATCACTGGCCACAAACTGGTTAAAGACCCTTGTCTTCAGACACTGCGGGATATTGGACGAGAAGCTATTACGCAATTATGAAAGATATAAAAGATATTAACACAACCGATAAATTCTAAATAGAATCCAAAATGATTAAGACTATGTTGGAGGTATTTCCAGTTTGAATGGCAAAACTTATGCCTTGTGCCACATAAATAACAGCAATATGATCACGATAAGTCAACCAGGTGGTTAGGGTTTTTTAATGGTAATCGAGGCCTCCTATTCCGAGGGATCCAAAGTCTCAACACAAACTAGCTGAAACATGTAACCACTGTCGAGATAAGCATGTTTACGCCGCTTGTGCTGCTCTGTCGAATTTTAGAGTAGTCAACAAATTTTAAATTTCTCATTAATTGTTACAGTCTTGATTAAATTTATACAATATATTTAATGCTTATAAACCCCATGTATCATTATTTATATACCTCTAACAAGTAAACTTTCTGAAATATAGGGAAAAAAAGTTTTTTTTTTATTTCTGCCTTAACACGCACTTATGAAGTACCTTCATAGAGACAAATCCACAATGTTGACATTATTTCATTTTTGGTCTATTTTTAATACAAACACAGCTGTTAAATTAATAAGATTTACTAGACTTGTTCCCGCACGTTTTGTTAACTTTGTTACGCCTAACTTGTTTTCGGCCAAATGTGTTTTGTACACGATTCCAGTAAATCTTGTAACGATTCCATAGAGTAAGTAAATACTAATAAACGATTCTCTCGTCTCGAATCTGATGCTAGATAAAAGTATTGGTAAAACTATTAACCCAAAAAACTCATTACAACTTCTTTAAGTATCTACCTACATCATATCAAATAAATGTAGTTTCATAATGTTTAAAACGTATTGGACACATTTTTTCACGCAATATGATGTTTTACCTGAAATAAAACAGTTATTATATGCCTAACCTTATTCGAGACCTAATAAAGTGAGACAGCACTACTTGCGTCTCGCGGAACAGCCCCTTCCGCCCCTCTTCCACCCGCTCGCCGGGTGGAGGGGGGTAACTAGCTTGCCGGGCGCGCGCAGCGCGGCTCCTCACATTATATCTCACCTATGGTGGCCATATGGGCCAACAGGCAGAGTTAGAAATATAGGTCTCGAATAAGGTTAGGCATATAATAACTGTTTTATTTCAGGTAAAACATCATATTATATGCTCTGAACCGTTATTCGAGACCTAATAAAGTGAGATTTGTTTGTTATCGCCTGGTGGCAAGCTGAAGATGCCAATGTGTGAATGATTATGTAAGGCATAATGATTTTTAGTGTAGGTAAGTATAAAGTTCACCTACTTAGAAATGTTTTAAAGTTTAATTAAGACGAATGTGTAGCTTGTAGCTCAGATCATATATATCTGTATAATCTCACCACTTAATTACAAAACATATCATATAGCACCATTCCAATGAATGGTAATAATTATATATAATTAAAATTAAAATAAAATCAACTATAATGATCGAAGTAATGCAATCATAATGATTCAAAAGCTCGGGATAAATTAAATCGATTGTTCAAATCCGTACTTATCTCCGTACAATAAAAGCGAGTAAAGGTGTTAGGAGTCCTCCAGTTACCCTTTGCCAAGACCGTATCGATGCAGCAGTTGTCTAGCCAGTTGAGCGAGGCGGCGGCGCGGCGCGTGCTGCCCGCGCTGGCCTGCACGCCGGCTGCCCGCAGCAGTGACTTCACCCAGCCGGCCAGCATCGTCCGAGACGCAGCGCGCGCCGCGCCCGTGCATGACAGGAACAATGAGCTCGAGCAACACTCCGACAGCGACGGCTGTCGGGAAATAAATCGGAGTTTTCTTACCCAGTGCACTGGACATACGTTGTCGCCTGGAGCTTTTAGAAGTTTCCAAGATGTCTGTCTGTGAACGTAGTTGTCAGTCTTAGATCCAAAGACAGAATGTGGTATAAGGTGATCGCCATTATCCTCAAAATTATCTCGATCGATGTGTAGGAGTGTGAGATCGTGTACTCGGCGACTCGAGGCGAGAAGCAAGATCAGAGCTGTTCGTCGAGATATCTCATATAACGTCTCGCGCGTCGGCGCGTTTTGCGTTAACCATTCTACGACTTTCCTCGGATCCCATACTACCGGATGATTGTCTTTCTTATCGGCGTTTGCCAATGCAATCGATCTTAAAATTCTTTTAACCAATACGTTGTCACTGCGAGAGATTCAGCGCTGGGTCAAACAACGTGGCTATTGCAGATTTGTATACTAAAATGGATGTCGTCGTCATCAGCCATAAAACGCCCACTGATGAACGGAGGCCTCCCCCTTAATAGAGGGGTGTTGCCATAATCCCCACGCTTGGCAGGCGGCTTGGGGATCGCAGAATGCTCACCACCGTTAACCAAGAGGACACTGCTGCCCGTCTTCCGGTGGGGCTGTTTGCAGTTTAAGGACATACCCAGGTCCAGGAATACGTTCAGGTGTAAATAGGCTAAATATTTTGCTAATTGTGATCCCGTTGCAGCTTTGCACTTTGCCACTTGGACCAGATGCCTGCGTAGACTTTCTTCGTCGAATTCCAACAGCTAGAGTTCAGTAGCTCAATTTCATTATTCGACCATCCGTCTAGATGATGACTCCACCCTTGACCAACCATACCTCCAGGCATATCTGATCGACCTGCGGTGGAGGCAGCCGAGTTTGTGTGTCTATTAGACGATGCCGTAGACTGGTCACCGTAAAAGGTGCCCACAATGCTCTCTGTTTGGTGTCTAGTCTCCAGTATAACTTGTGCCAACGAGGTACTATCAGTATGCTACTAGTCAGATGCCCACGGCCTCGTTGAGTTGTGCCAAAACTGGTGGTATCAGGTGCGGGGGCGGAAATATCCAGACTCGATGGTAATTCCACTGCCTGCTGAAGGCGTTGCGATATTCTGCGTTCGAGTCGTTGCAGTCTCGCGATACGTAACGTGTAGTTACGTGTGCAGTCTTTGAGGCGAATAAGTCGATCTGCGGCGCGCTGAAGCGACCGATTATCTCCTCGCATGCCATTAGCCTTGCATTTTTTGTCTAAACAGGAGGTCGGCTTCTATGTTGAGTTGTCCTGGAATGTACTGCGGGACTACGTCCATGTTGTTCTCGTCCAACAGTTGGAACAGAGAATTGGTGAGCTGAAACAGGAGCTTCGAGCGCAGACCGCCTTGGTTCCTTATGTAACTCACAACACTCTTGTTGTCCGACTGTACTAGTATTGTCGAGTTCCGCAGAGTGTGACAGTGATTGTGCAGAGTCTGATATATTGCCCACATCTCCTTGACATTGCTGTGTCATGCTTGTTAGCTTGGAAGCCAGGTACTGCTCAAGGGTCTGCCGTTCAGCACGGCTCCCCAGACTATGCCTTACGCATCTGTGGTAAAAACAAATCTCAACAAACCGGAGGCGTGTGTATTGGTGTACTCAACGAGAGTGCTTGGAGCCACCAGCTCAATTCCTTGCGTGTCACTGGTTCGAGAGAGAACTTCATATGGGGCTGATCTTTCGAAAGTCGAGAAGACGCCATCTGTAAGGGCCGGCAGTGAAGACGCCCTCTTCGTACGACAAATGAAGCAAAATTGAGCATTCCAAGGACGCTCTGCGCGTCTTTCAAGCTCCACTAATTTAAGGTCATTACAGACTTTACTTAGACCATTATTTTTCGTCGCTTCTCTTCGGGAAGGTACTTGGAATTCGATGCGAGATTCCATGTTATGCCCAGATAATCTATCACTCTGGTTGGTGTCAGCTTGCAGTGAGTGAGTGAGTGAGCAGTGACTTCTGGAAGTTTATTGTAAGGCCTATAATTGTTAAGATATGAACAGCTTCCGCAGCTTGGTTGGACAGCATATCTCGATCCTGGTTCACTATGAGATAGTCGGCTAGGTAGACTACTTCTCGGAGCCCTTTTTCTCGCAATAGTTGGGCGACCCAGTTCGAAACTGTAGAAAACGCCTTGGGTGCCGATGACAGCCCGAAGGGTAGGCAGGTAATCTGGAGCAGTTCCAGCGCTTTTGAGCCGTTGACCGTCGAGTCTGTCTTGTACAGAACTCTGAGGAATGGCTGGTGAGACCGAGCTACGGGTATGTGAAGTAGGCCTGCGTGAGGTCGATCTTCACTGTCCAGTCTTCGTTTTGTAAAAAATCCGGTACGCGGTGCATGTTGATCAATCTGAATTTGAACTGGTGTAGGTGGCGATTTAAATTTCTTAAATTGAATATAGGGCGGTTGCCGAGGTCTGATTTCACCACTAAAAACAACGGGCATATGAAACTCGGTGTTGAGGGAGCAGGTACTAGTACCTTCTGTCTTTTCAATTCTATTATTTGCCGAGTCATAGCCTTGCTTGTAGGTGTCTGATATTTTAATAACTGGCTGTGGTGAACAAGAGGGGGTACTTTGCAAAAAGGTATCCGATAACCGGAAATTATTTGATCACGCAATTTGGTGCATTGTGTTGTTTCTAAATTTCGTAATCGCCCGCCATTAAAACTGTCTTGTACGTAGTCATTTTTGAACTATTATTTTTACGATGATTGGAAATAAAAGATATCTTATGATCAACATGTCTCGTGCCGGATTTATTATTTATCGGTTTTTGAGATTTGTTACCTCTAGGAGCTTGGAAACTGGTGGTAGGTACTGGGTCAGTCTCCACTTCAGGTCTGCATACGACCATACGACCTCCGCGGACGTTTTGCCTGGGAGTGCTCCGGTCTATTCCGCATAGACATAATGGGCTCTTCCGCAGAGCGTTTGTTTGTTGAGAATATTTTGTTAGTTCCACCAGCTTTCTGTAAAAAAGAACCTAACGCTTCCATGTTAAAAAGCTCAGCGTTTATGGGAGGTATTTTGCGTAAATCTTCTTTGATAAACGATCTTTTATGCCGAACAAAATACTGTCGCGGCGTTTTTCGAATGACGTCAGTACGCCGCCCACAAACTAGCTGAAGCCACTCCTCGGACACTCATGTAATCGACCTTTTCAAAAAATAAACCGTTCAATTTTCGTAAAGAGATTCGGCATTGAATGCGGGACCAGACGAGTGTGACCACTCTTGTAACTCGCTGCAGGTTATTCTTGAGTTGATCATTTTGTTGAATAAGCGCATGAGTCATCGCTCCAAGTAGTAATGAGCTTTTTAAATGCTCATTGGGATGCAAGGAAATATCGGAACCGCCTTCGTAACTACCCTCGTTTTTATGAAACTTTTGGTCGTTATTTTTCAGATAATTCAAAATTTCACTTACTTCTCGTCTTACGTCCTGAATCCTCCGAACTGGTACTCGATGGCGAAGATCTACTGGAACTCGACGAACTCCTGGGACGCAGCAAACGCTCCGAGCGGTTTTGCGATAGCTGTTCCGCACGGCTTACTTGCCTCAAACAAGGCGCGTCATCATCGGGAGTTTTATCCATTCTTACCGAGCTTTTCTGCAAAGCTAGTACTATTTTTTTTTTTTTTTTTTTTATAACACAATTTCACTGTTTCTAAGAACAAAAATAATAATTAATTAAAGAAAATCGAACAGCAACGCTGTTATATTTTACCGAAAGGGTGTTCACTCGACGAAAGTCGATGCCAATGTGAGGAGCCGCGCTGCGCGCGCCCGGCAAGCTAGTTACCCCCCTCCACCCGGCGAGCGGGTGGAAGAGGGGCGGAAGGGGCTGTTCCGCGAGACGCAAGTAGTGCTGTCTCACTTTATTAGGTCTCGAATAACGGTTCAGAGCATATAATACAATAACTATTTCATTACGTTCTTTAATAAAAATATTGGCTTGTATCTCATCGGTATCTTTTTTCTCGACTTCCCAAAAAAAGGAGTGTAATGTTTTCAGGGCTAATGTATAATTGTAAAATGTGTAACAAAAAGGTTCAACAATACTGAATGGTATGTATGCACTCATCATTAAGAACAACTTTTACTATGGGGCCAACCCAGAAACCGCGAAAAATATATCAGCTGTTCCATATTCAAAGTTCATTGACCTTGGACAAAATGTATGGAATAGCTGTTTTTTTCGGGATTTCAGGGTAGGCCTCATATTAAAAGTTGTTCATAATGATGAGTAAGTACATACGTACAGTACGTACAGTATAGTACGTACGTAGTGTAGTACGTATAGTATTGTTGAACCTTTTTGTTACACATTGTACACTATGTATGTTATGTGAGTTTCTTAATTACCTATAACTTGCAGGGCAGCCATTGTTATTTTTTTTTAATGATTCTTTTATTGAATTTCTAATTTACAGATAATATTTTCTGTAGGGAAATACCTTATTTTTAAGTCTTTTTATATTTGTGTACGCATAGTTCTCAAATATAAAAATGAGGGGGTTCGCGCGTACATAAAAAAACAAAACAAAAAAATATATAAGGGAATATATTAATTATTATAACGTTTGAATAGTTATGTGTTATAAAAAATATTGTTAATTATCATGGAATGATCAGACACGTTTGGTCTAGGAAAACCGCCTCGTGAGATTTAAAAATAGGCATGTATAAGTTGAATATGATTTCATATAATACGAATAAGATGTTATACTTAGTTTGATAAAGCAAAAAACACTGTGAAATTGAACTTCTGTTACAAATGTACACTTTAATTTTGCGTTGTGAATTTTGACCGATGTTTTATTAATATTCCTCTATTCAACCACAATAAAGTTCAGAGCCAATATTTTACTTACACTCGAAAACGCCCAAAACTCACGATAGCCATAAACAAAATTGACTGAAAGAGGCCTCTCACAAGAACATGCATAGAATATCTAATTGAAAACTATCGTATACCGCTGGAGTCAAAATTAATTATTTAGTTGATGGAAAAATCACCCCGAGCGGAATCGATTTCGTCGAGGCTGGTTAAAATAAAGGGGGAATTATTTCATGGCAAAACATTCTGGTAAATTGGTAAACTGAAAACAGTTAAACAATATTGTAAAAATGTTCATTCATAAATATTATAAATGAACATGGACAAGACAAAGATCATGTCCAATGTCCATGTTGTGCCCGTACCGGTTGGTTTTAAAAACAATACTCTCGAAGTTGTTGACCACTACAACTTTATCTTAAACAGATAGTTCAGTTAGGTAGGTTCAACTTCGACAAAGAAGTCAAAGAGGTCGCCAGAAGAATCCAACTCGGATGGGCAGCGTTCGGGAAATTGCGTAATATCATCTCGTCCAAAATCCCGCAGTGACTGACGACAAGGACGTCTTTAACCAGTTTGTGCTGCCAGTGATAATACATGAAACTGAAACGTGGTCTTTAACTGCTGCCTTTTGGAGAAACTCTGAGTCGCACAACGGGCAATGGAGAGAGCTATGCTCGGAGTTAATTTGCGCGATAAAAAATAAAAAACCAAAGTCAGGGACATAGCTCGCTGGGTTTGCATTTTGCAAGTTGAAGAGGCAGAAGAAGTGTAGAAAGATTCTTGATTCGCGACCGTGAACCAGAAGAAGCAGCGTAGGTAGGTCTCTGAGTAGGTAGACCGACGATTTTGTTAAAGTCGCGGGCAACCGGTGGATGCAAATGGCAGGTTGTCGTACAGTGTGGCGCTCTAAGGAGGAGGCTTTCGTTCAGCAGTGGACGTCTCCAGGCTGATGATGATTATGAAAATAATATTATAAGTCATTTACTGTCATTCAATAAATGGCTTATTGACAATGAAATATTGGCATGATTCATTGACAACGTAACGAAAATGTAACTATTAAATTAAGTAAAAGTTGCTTACAATGAGAGTAGTATAATGACAACCTTTCAACCTAGTAGATCCCAACCTAATAACCCTGTATTATGTTATATAGGCAGCCCTGAAATAATGTAGGCTGTAGATGATGATATTGACTTTCAATTTCACCAGTTATACTTTTGACCCTAATTATACTCTTTAGACACATTTACAATATCTATGCTGTCACACCAGCTGCTATAGATCGCTTCTGTTCGTAAGTATTTCTTTAAAAATAACGAGCAAAATTGTAATTTTAGATGTAACGGCTGCAAAATGGTGTCTCTAGCCTCATAGTTTCCTCAAAAACGTAAAAATAGTATAACATCAGATTTCGGAACAAATAATGAAAACTGAACAATGTTGGTATGTATTTCTTAAAAAATGATATTTTATATAAGAATGTTAATTTAATATTTAAGAAATAATGCCTACATAAGTAAATCTTTGCACTTGAAGTTTTACTATTTTTAAGTTTTTGAGGAAACTATAAAACTCAGAGGCACCGTTTTGATATTCAATTAAAGCTAATTCAATTTTCTACAAATTTCTTTTTACGAATTTTCTCTAGGGCAACCGGTTTAGCCAGTACGTGCCTTGGAAAATGACTCCATCAACAAATTTTCTTTTTTGTAACAAGGTGCCCATCTTTGACTAGCTGTATCTCCGCAACCAATGAACTTAGAGAGTTTGAATTACGCTCAAATTGTAGCAAATTTAGTTGGCTTTATAAAAATAAATATATAAAGGTACCATCTAAACATGCTTCCCTACGGCAGATATTTTGAAAAAACCAAAACGAGTGCCAAAATTTCGCAGCTTTTTGAGCAGCACGGGAGTAGCACAGGGATTGCAGGGTTACAAACTTGGTTATAAACTACTCTAAGGGGTCCTAACAATATATAAAAAAATCGTTTATACATGCGCATTTGCGACCTCAGATGTCTTATAATGGGACTGGCCTATTATAGCAATATACTAATATGGTATAATAACATGAAGTAAAAACAACAGCATTCATGAATAAATGTTATGGAATATGTGAAAGAAAAACATACCTTAAAAACAGCGAGTCAGCAAGTCTCATGGATACGGCTTCAAATGCAAACGACTTTTCATAGAAAGTTGCACAACGTGCAGAAGGTGTTTTGTGAGACAAGTTGCTCTGTGAGCTAAGAGGGAGAGAATGAAACGTGTGCTAGTAAGTAAAGTTCTCTTTTAAATTGCGTGGGGTAGCGGAGTTGAAGAGAATATTGTAAAGAAGAGAGAAAATATGAGCATTCTGGCGATGACAATGGGAAGCCACTTCAGTTTACGCGAAATTGGGAGACATATTTGAGGAAGGGATGGGAGCCTAGGCTAAGGATATAAACAACCCTATTTCGGTACAGTCAAAAGGTTTTTTGTTTCACGTAGTAGTCGTATGACTATACTGACAATGTCTTTTTTAAATCATAACGGTTCAAGTATTTTAGGCAGTTAGTCGTTGATAATTTGTTTATACAGGTAATTGCCTAGAAAACATGGAAATCTATTACTACGAGTAAACTGGGTTCGTAATGACTGAGTCGAGAATATTTCGTCGACTCAACAACTTTTGGGAAACGTTTCGTCATGGCTTGATAGTGGGCGGAGTTTATGCTGTCTTAAGATAAGTTTTAGACTAAAAAGCTGACGCACCGTCAAAACATCACAAAGGTGGTACAGTGTATTAGTGGGAAACCTGAAATCTACCTTCCTAACCTGGTACCTATTAAGTTACACCTACAGTAAAAGCAGCCGAAGTCACGGGCAAGAGCTAGATTAAAAATAAAAGTCAAGAATAGTTGGCCGTAATTATTTAATACAAACTTAGTGAACTAGACTTATGTATAGATTTACAAGAAAAAGAATCGGTTGATGTAGTTAGAAACCTTGCAATCGTATACAGCCATAGCATGATCTGACTCTATATCAAACACTGTTACTGGTTTATAGGTATACATAGATAGATTGTAATCTTCGCTTAGCTGTTTTGCTTTTGGATGAGGATTTCCCCTGAGAAGTACTATTTCCGAATCTAATTTAAAATTAGGCTTGTATTGTTTAGCCATATTGATTCTGTCATAAGCGGCGTTGAGTAAACTCTTCATATACTCGTGAGAATGGTGAACATGATATTTTGCATTGTTGATAATAATTTCCACTTTTTCTGACCATTTTGTGGTGTTTTTTACGTTTTCCATTAGTTCAGCTGATTTATCTCCAACGAGAAGTGCGTAAAAATGTTCTATCAAGCAGTTTTGCAACTGTTCTTCGGTAAGAATTCCCAAGTAAGCGTCGAGTTGGATTGGCAAAGCATCTGGACTGGTGTCCAAGCAGTACACTACTCCAAGCAGACCTGTGAACATTGCACAAAAATAAATTAAATCACTGGCAAGTAGGTACTGAATTTTAATAATAGGTCAGCATTATGTGAATCAATTTTTTTTGTAATATTCCGTAACTTTCTTATTTAAATGTCTCTATTAGCAATTTTTTTTTGCTGCGGATATAATATGATACTGAAACTTTTAAACTCTCGCGATTTGAACACATAATAAGGATAAGTTTATTTACAAATAAAATACAATTATACACTAAAATTAAATTATAACTAACTAACACCTAATAAAACCTACCTAGTAAAAACCAACCCTACATAATAAAAATACAAAACTTAAAATTTAAACTAAAAGCCCCGTAGATGATGGAAAGGTGGCCAGAATGCTAGCGGCATTGCCACGTTGGATGGCAATGCTAAGTTTTTGACCAAAATATACGCCAACATTCCGGTCACCTGACACCTCGACTAAACGTTTCGCCAGGTCCCTATATAAGACATGTGCGGCCGGCCCCCAAGGTCCCAAAGTCTCTACCCCAAACGGCACAAACATGTACAATCTGTCTAAATATCCATATTAGTGCGGTTTGAGGTTTTCAGCATTAGAGGCGGCAGCGCCAGCGTGATCATTTGTCCTAGTAAGATGGGACTGCGCTAGAGTGTCGACACATGTAGCGTCCCAAACCAAAGGCCGACCCATCTTCCATGGGATAAGGGTCATTCCGTCGGGTCTCTTGCCGTCATCCCGCATCAGACCGTTGGGTTCTAAAATCGAGGGGATGCCAGCACTGACAAAGGCCCGACGGATGATATCATTCAAGTTGGCGTGCCGCGGAATGCGCCCTGCACTTCTTACACAAGAAAGTGCGTGGTGGCCGAACCTACCCGCTATATCACTGCAAGAGCAGCGGTGAGGGACCTGGCACGGGGCACCTATACGAAGGGATACAGCTATACGAAAGGTCTGATTATCCAAAAGATTGCCAACATTTTTAGACGGTAACGCATGCAACCAAAGCCCCGACTCCCAACGAGTGACCGCAAGTAGGCGAGCACGCTAATGTGAACGCACGCTAATGCACAAAAAATTTAAATTTATTTGTGCGCGATTAAGTCCCGGTGATAAACATAATTAATATGATACTGCTTTGTAGTTATACAAAAAGTAACAAAAAGGATCAACAATACTGAAGGGTATATGTACTCATCATTATGAACAACTTTTACTATGGGGCCAAACCTGAAATCGCGAAAAAAATATCAGCTGTGCCATACAACAAGTTCATTGATCCTGGGCCAAACATATGGAACAGCTGTAAATTTTTTTCGCGATAGTTAAAGTTGGTCATAATGATGAGTACACACAAACCCTTCAGTATTGTTGAACCTTATTGTTACATTACACATTACTGAGGTCACTGAGCATAGTATTGAGGTCCTTCAGCGACTCTGCTATGATGACTATATCATCGGCAAAGCGAAGGTGACTGATGTATTCGCCATTAATGTTCATGCCGAATCCGTTCCAGTCCAAGAGCTTAAAAACGTCCTCCAATGCATTCGTGAACAGTTTCGGAGAAATAAAGTCTCCTTGTCTCACACCTTTCTGCAATTGGATTGGTTTCGTGCTCTCGTCCTGCAACTGGATTGGCATTGTGGCGTTTCTATACAAGCGCTTCGATATACCTATAGTCGATATGACATCGCTGGAGGAACTGCAACACCGCCCAAGTCTCGATTGAATCAAAATCTTTTTCAAAGTCCACAAACGCTAGACATAACGGCCGATTATACTCCTCAGTCTTCTGCATAATCTGGCGGAGCGTGTGGATGTGGTCTATGGTGCCAAACCCTTTACAGAAACCGGCTTGTTCGGGTGGCTGGAAGTCATCAAAGCTGCGTTCGAGACGGTTCGTAATGACTCTCGAGAACAGCTTGTACACATGGCTCAGGAGTGAGGTGGGCCTATAGTTCTTCAATAAGGTCTAATCTCCTTTCTTGAACAACAGCACCACCACACTCCTGTGCCATGCTTCAGGCGTAGTACTCGTACTAGTTCGTGAATGAAGACAAAGATCATGTCCAATGTCCATGTTGTGCCCGTACCGGTTGTCGTTGGGAACGATACTCTCGAAGTTGTTGACCACTACAACTACCTTGGACAGATTGTTCAGTTAGGTAGGTCCAACTTCGACAAAGAGGTCGCCCGAAAAATCCAACTCGGATGGACAGCGTTCGGAAAATTGTGTAATATCTTCTCATCTAAAATCCCGCAGTGTCTGAAGACAAGGGTATACGACCAGTGTGTGTTGCCAGTGATGACATATGGAACTGAAACGTGGTCTTTAACTGCTAGCCTTTTGGAGAAACTTAGAGTCACGCAACGGGCAATGGAGAGAGCTATGCTCGGAGTTATTTTGCGCGATAGAATCCGGAACGAGGTTATTCGCCAAAGAACCAAAGTTACCGACATAGCTCGCAAGGTTTGCAAGTTGAAGTGGCAATGGGCAGGCCACATCGCTCGAAGAACTGACAACCGATGGGAAAGAAAGGTTCTTGAGTGGCGACCGCAAACCGGAAGACGCAGCGTAGGAAGGCCTCCCACTAGGTGGACCGACGACATTGTAAAAGTCGCGGGCAACCGGTGGATGCAAATGGCAGGTTGTCGTACAGTGTGGCGGTCTAAGGGGGAGGCCTTCGTTCAGCAGTGGACGTGTCCGGCTGATGATGACATTGTATATTGGTTATTTTCCAAGAAGTACAAATTATCTACCCGTACAGCTATATACCTGAAATTACCGTCTCTCCTGAATCTAAATATTGACCTGGAAATTATTCATTTGATTTCCCTTTAGCTTAAATACTTTTAGATTTTGTTAGTTTAAAAAATCAGCCGACTACATTACCAAGTTACTAGAGACTTTTTATCAGACTTCAAAAGGGAGGAGGTTCTCCTTCAATAGCAGAGAAATTTACTAGTTCAATAGTAAACAGATTTCAAAAGTTATTTTTTCATTTGTAAGGGTATACTCTCGAGGTGGTCCCATACTAATTTGAAGACGCTTGTTTTATTTTGAAAGTTACTTGTCTATGTTTGCAGTTGATTACCGCTAGTGTCCGTGCCACCGTGTGCTTGCACATTCCCCGACACAATTAATGCCCATGCAACCACAGTTGCACGAAATTCGTGCCGTTTTATTTACGTCCTAGTTTGATTTCGGTGCTCATTAATGTATAATATATAATTTGGTTGCAGTTTCCAGTCAGTAAATTTTTGTCCTAAGTATAGCCAATTTTTTTTTTGTGTTTGTTGTAAGTTTTTCTGTGTCAAGCTAGTGCGTTTGCTCGTAAGTGTTTTGTATTATTATCTATACATATAATAATAGTGTGTAAATCCAGAACAACTGTACACTATTTCTACCTTACCAGTAAGAACCACCTAATACTAGATCAACGGGCACACAAAATATCGTTTGCGCGATTCAGGACTCAGGATTTATATAAAAAACTTTACACCTTTCGCTATTTTTGCAAACACAATTCCGTCACTCTTACTATTTAAGTAATTTTCAAATAACAAGCACTCTATTAATAAGTTAATTGGTAATGTTTTGGTAACTAAATTGTTTTTGTCTTAGTCCTCGATTTAGTGCTGCCATCTGTTGGTTTTCATTGTAGGTATGTCTAATAATATCTATTTACGCATTTAGCAACGCACGCACACCCGAAAACACATAGTGAAAACAAGATTTCATACTGAGAGGGGGCGCTCTAACGGATAAGACTACAATTTTACGGTTCTTTAGTTTTAATCAGTGTGCACTTGATTTACCTTCTTTTTCTAGCAGAGCTGCTATTTCTAGGGCAACATTGACTCCAAAAGAATATCCCATAATATGGAATGGCGATTTAATAACAATCCGCGTCTTCAAATGCTGTAAAAAAAACAATTAAAATTATTTAGGCTTATGGTGTAGAGGTGAAATACGTGTCGGCAAGCGAGTACTACTAATGATTAAGGGGGCTCCGGATTAATAATGTTAATAATGTTGTTACAGCTTAATGAATTTTATAATTATTGTTTAAAATTAATATTTTATTACAGATTGCATTAATTTATTTATTTATTTGTTAATCAACTAAAACGGCTATAGCCAATAACATTAGTCAATGTCAATTAAATTATATAAATCAAAAAATCTAATAATGTCATTTGTAAATATAATAATGTCATAAATGTCAATGTCATATCATGTTATATCATGTCATGTTACCGACTTGATCTAGGCAAGCCGAGATGAAGTAACCTCCAACAGATTCGTGTCGACTAACCTTTTATTTCTAATTATTCTGGTTCAGATAAAATTCATTAAGTATTCGTTTCAGATTAAATTGATGATTTATATATATTTTTATTACAGATTATGCTATCACGTTAGCCCTTTTTGGCACTTATTCTTATTGGTACTCGATACGATATTTACAGCGGAATTACACTAGTTTTTTTTAAATTCATATCTAGTGACGAGACTAGCCAGGCGTTCAGCTGGTGCTAAGCGTCACACCTGCAGCAATGCCTAACAGTAGCGGTGCCAGACTTGTGAACTTGCGAACACAATCCTGCGCCGCGCCGCACTGCGCTCGTCACCCTGAGATATTAGATGTTCAATCTCTTCATACCCAGTTATTTCTCTGGTAACATTGCTCTCAAAATGCAATGCTTGCAAATCTTTTCATACCCAGTAATTTATCTGGTAACATTGCTCTTGAAACCGAAACACACTACTGCTTGGTGGTTGAATAACTGGCAAAGGTGTGGCACTTCCCCAGGCGGAATCTGCAGTAGAGTCCTACCACTACAAATTATAGTATATAACGGTTTATTCAGGTCTTTCCACACTAGTAATTTGGCCTGGTTACAGGGGGTTAGGGTTAACGTTTCGGCAAATATGTTTAGCGGCATTTGGCATAATAATTATGTATAATTAAAATTTGTAATGAAATGACCAAACATAATAATATATTAGTACGCGGCGATATCACCGCATATTATTTATTAATATTTTTTTTATTATGTGCCATCGCGGCAACGCCCGCTCCGCTGAGAAATCACCGATCAAAAGGCCATTGTGGAAAGACCCTCCTCTTAGTACTGCAGCATACGCGAGGGAATATCATCGTGTCGAGTATGTAATTTAATTCTACCATAATATCCAAATCGATATCAATCGACAGAATACACTGTCATGAACGGGCCAAAGTCACTGTCTCCATGATGGAAAATGGTTTGGATGGAGACTCCATACAAAACGGTTCCGGCACCTTTTAGTCAAACTGCATGGCTATTTCGTTGTTATATAATATTCATTAAAGATCACATTCAATAGTTAGTTTTATTGTGCATCTAGTCAATTTATTTAGCAATTTAGTCGTTTGATTCATTCGTTAACAAAATACAACGATGAGTACAGTGACGTATTGTATATTGCCCTGTGACCAATGGAGTGACGACATACGTAAGGCAGTGGGCAAGCCAAAGAGAGAGTAAGCCAAAAGCCGAAGATTGGACTCAGTGGCGTGTATTAGAAGATGCATCAAGTTCAGTTGTGGACCAAGGTGGGGTGATAGTGATAATGAAATCATAATTACCTTAAGAAGATTCTTTGCTATCTGTGAAATACTTTCGTTATAATTTGGATCCAGCTGCAATACTATGGCCGGTTTATTTAGCAATTCCGATAAAGTAGAAAAATATTCCGAGTTTCCTTCGAATCCTGGGACCATTAAAATGTAAGTATCTTCTGGGTCAATGGTCAACTCGGGCTGCAAAAATTTTTAATGTTTAATACCTTTCAAGTGACTCAAACTACAACAATTACAAGAATAAAGCTTAGTTCATAAACTCCGAAACGTGAAACGAAACATGAAACGTACATTAAAGCACACTCACATTTATTTACGTCAAATAACTATACACATACATCAACAGCCGGAAGACGTCCCCTGCTGGACGAAGGCCTCTCCCTTAAAAGGAGGTGTTGCCATAATCCCCACGCTTGGCAGGCGGCTTGGGGATCGTAGAATGGTTACCACCGTTAACTGAGAGGACGCTGCTGCCCGTCCTCCGGTGGTTCTGGATGCAGTTTTAGGATATACCCAGGTAAATAACTATAACCATGTAATAAAATCGATTTTAACCTACTTCTAATTTAATTGTCCTATCGATTTGAATACTTATGTGTTTCCGATGACGAACGAGTAGAGAGAGAGAGAATAATAAAATAGAAAAATTATAATAGTACAACAAGTAAGAATATTCTAATGGAAAAATCCTTAATGTGATGGAATTGCATGTCAATATTGACATGTGACTTGATTGTGTCGATGCACTTTTTACCTCTAAACTTGAGCCCAGTTTTGTCTTCATTTGAATGATAGGTTCTGTGGATTGGATCTCATCTTCCGAAATATATCTGAAAAATGCCTTCATACCGGCCCCGAAATTGGTCTTCGTATTTCCTTTAATGGCATTTTTCTCAGATTTTTCAATGTTTTTGCCCTCTGTGTGCGATGTACGTACATTCACATATTTTTGTTTCAGACTTGATTCTAACAAGTTCAATAACTCTGTCATCCCGCTTAAGTGTAGTATCTGCCAAAATAGTACATTATTCAGCGGCACGTTCTTTTATGATAAAAAAAAAGGAAACGAAGAACTAGAATAAGACGTTATTGTGATTTTACTATGAAAACTGACATGGAATTTTTTAAATATTATTTTTATCGTTAAAAACTGTTTTCTTTGGTTCTGTGCGCATGAATTGTTTTGATTGCAGTTCTGATTATTAACTGGATATTCTGCCCGTGAAAATAATGCGTGCTACTGCGACAATATATCGGGAGCTCGTTTCACAACATCATCACGGTAAATATTTCGTTAATATTTTTAGAACTGTTATGAACAATTACTATGAACAACAGTTTAAAATATTTTTGTTTATTTATACGGGAATACTCACGTTTAATTAAATCGGATACTCCGACTATAGATTCGATCACATCCGGTGACCATTTTCAACGACCTATATTTTTTTCATTTATTTTTTTCAAACTAAAATTTGACAATACCACGTCAGTTTTCATAATAAAATAGTTTAAAATATTGTTTTAATTGTTTGTCGTAATATTTTAGAGTAGCACTAAAAATCATATATTATATTTAATTTAATGATTTATGATGTATTAGCGTTTTAGCTGCAGTGCAAAAATAAAAGAAAACGTAAATAAACACATTAATGTATTGAATGCCTAAATAATAAAATTATTATAATGTTATTTCTTCTACTCGACTTTGACCCCCGTTTCTAAGCCCGGACTTTTAATAGTCATCAGTGGAGCCGAAGTCAACACCAAGAGTCCCTATTAGATACAAAAATAAGGTATTAAATGGGTATGAATGGAATATGATAAAAAGTTGAAAAAAATAAACGGAATATATCAGTGAACTTTCGAGAAAAATAGGACTAGCCTATCTATGAAATGAGAAACGGCACCTGACAACTTTGTCTTATTATATCGAAATATTAAAGCAGATCTGAGGTCTCATTTAGCACCATGGAACCAAGGTACGTGGGGTACGTGGTGTCACCCCTCACTTTCGGCCCGCTAAAAAGCCGCCCCTGACTTTTTTTATTATTATTAGCAAGGTAAATAGCTTCTATCTCACTAATTTAAACAATTACAGTAGATTATACACTAAGGGAATAAAGCAGTGCTTAACGTCGCGGGCGGCATATTGAACCCTGAGCGTAACGAGGGAGTCTAGAGTTATATAGAGTCCTGAGTGAAGCGGGGGGTTCAAGCTGTCCAAGACGAAAACAGGCTTTATTCCAGAGGAGCTCCTCTACTTTTCACACCTTCCGCGAGATGATAAAAAGCCAGGGCTCCATAAATTTAAATTCACTGACAATCACAGGACCAAACACCGTCTTTTGTTTCACATTCTTTGAAAAACGCACCTATGTTTTGAGTTCTGCTTATGGTGGCCAGTTCGATTTTTGAACAAACCTCTTTACAATGCCATATGGGCATTTTTTTATTAAGAGTTTCCACAAATTTCCACACGAATTTGACGTTCCAAATTCAAATCACTTTATTCCTTATGAAGTTTCATACAACTTTATATCCCTTAAGAGATAATGCGTTACGTTGCAGTTGCATGATATGTAATTGGACATTGTCGAGCAGTTGGTGTAAAAATATATTATTTACCTTGTCTCCCACAACATGACTTAAAGATAAAGATGGCAAACCGAGCTCGTTCCGTCGAGAACAACATTTTTCAATATCTTTTAATATATTTACGTTTACTACTTCTTGTACAATAGCAGATACAACTCCGAAGTACCTGAAACCATTGAGGCAATTTGTATTGAACAGCTTAATTGGTGCATTAGATTAGCTTGCAGCAAAGAGAGTTTCAATAGATTCAAATTTCAACAATGAACTTGAGCTGCCGGTGGAAAGAGAATATTGTAAGGAGCTCTTGTATTCGGCTGACTTGCTACCACGACGAATAACTGCCCCCAAGTACCTGAAAGTATATTCCACCTGCATATATTGTGACACAGAGTGCTCTATTATTATCCAGGCTAGGTGTGTTTACCACTCACACTGTCTTTTAATTTCATCCAATCGTCTTAAATATCATTATAATCATTCAGACAAAGCATCCGCTACTGTAGCTAACAATATTGCCAGGGTTGGTTTTGTCGATTGTGTGATTGAAGGTCGTATTCATAATGATATGTTCAAGGAAAAGCTACATGTTAATGAATTAACTTACACTCACAAAAAAAAGTAACATGAAAATGATGTAATTACTCGTGACTATATTACACGAATAAATTATAGTAATTATATTAATTCCATTATATTTTTTGTTGCTCTACGAAATTTATAGTCCGACGAGCGAGCCGCTACAAGGGCTTGGATAAGTCGAGGGCTTACCATAGTCACGAGTTTGTAAAAAACAATCCGCACGAGTGCCATACAACGTTCTACAACACATTTGCGAGAAAACAAATATCAGAAGTACAACAGATAATGAAACATACTTTATTATTTTTGTTTATAAATATCGATCGGAAAGTCGCAACTAAGTATCAAGTACTTAAGTACTGGCAAATGCACAAATTGCAATGTCATAATCCTCCTAGGAGGAACGAAGAAAAACATACTTCGTTCTAAAGTTCATCTTCGTTAAAACTTTTCTAATATTAGTGTTTTTTCGTGTTGTTTCCAACAGCAAACCAGCAAACCACCAAAGCGCGCACAGGTTGACATTAACTTCAACGGCATAAGAACTCTTTGTTGGTATTACAAAAAAACTGTAAGTATTACCCGGCTATATTAAGAGTGCTTCGTATACATACGTCTAATTACACGACACGTACATAGTTGACTTTACCGGGTTATACCTATTATAGCACAAGTGCGGTAATGTAAAGTAAAAAGCACGCGTGCGTAATAGCTTGGATTATGGGCCTAACAGCGAGGTAATAAGATCCACTTTACAAGCAAGTGTGATGAAAATGCATTTTTCGAGCAAATGTGCTGTAAATAATATTGCGATTATAAACTTACATTAAAATTTGTAGTAAGCGAATCGACTGTGTGGTATTTCGATATAAAGGACAACAAACTATTCAACTAAATTGTTAAGTTTGTCCTTCACCCAGTTGTAGAATTACCTATAAATCTGTTACAGTTTATTATGTAATAATATTTACCATTATTTATTATTATTAATACTATTATCATAAAATCGTAATATTATTATTACGTAGAACGTAATCGACAGAAAATGTTAGAAAACTAGAACAGCGTTCGGCCAGAAACGGCATTCTATATAGGTTTTGGTATCCCAAGGAAATTCAAGCTCTACCCTATAATTAAAGCCTGCCGTGCCTGTCTGGCTGTCCGTCCGTTTATTCGATCTATAATGACCTATATCTTGTGAACCGTAATAGAGAATATGCATCAAAACATGATTATTAAAAATAATAGGATAAGTGGAGTTTTAACTGAATCTGATGCTCACATCGAAACAATAATTGAAATCGGTTGGTAAAGTCCTGAAATATAAGCGTTCTAAGTATTTGGGAGGGAGTCATCTGGCCCTTTCTAGCAACACACGTGCTGGTATAGATTTTTTTGGAATCGTGGGCTTTGACGTTATTTGCTAGTATGGTGCCCCTGTCTAACATGAAACTAAAATGTTTATAATTCCGTTATTTGTGCACATTTGTTTAAATTTTATTTTCTATGTATTATGTGTTGTTTAGTGTCGGGTCAGCTCTTTTGAGAGTCAATTAAAAGACCATGCATATTCCGTATTGGTAGCGCGCTGAAATTTTCACAGAATATTCGTTACTTTTACGGAATACCTAGAAAATATGGACTATAAGATCAATTAGCTATCTACGGAGAATCAAAGAAAAGACGCGGTTTTCTTTGGTTTAGGGTTAAATAAACTTATTATAGATAGAAACGCTTGTTGCGCGAGTCCTACTTGCGCTTGGTGGTTTTATTTACTATATTAATATTATTATATATAAAACCGCCAACACGTTCCGTCAGGTTTATAACAAAGATAATAATATATTATGTATTACAGTAATTATAAATCCGTATGATAATAAAATTATAATACGGATTTATTATAAAATGATTTACCTTAGGTTTACGCATTTACGAGAAGCAATATCCAAGTTAGACACTATCATCGAAATAACTTCTTTCTCTTTGTCATTAGTTTTTGCATAAACATTCCAAGTAATGAATACTCCATCAAGAAGACCTAATTTGTTTTCAGTTTTAGCTATAAGACTATGACATTTTTCTTCAGTTTGGAGGTCATCTGAATCCAATTCAACGAGGACACCATCTTTGATCCACCCTCTGAAATATTTTACTTAATTAAGACATGAATTATAATATTAAATAAAATATTGTAAATATTTTAAAAACTTACGCTTGTTTCACATGGAAATATCCATTCATTGATTTGGGCTTACAGTGAATTAATAAACGTGTTGCTCCTCTTCTAATTAAAAGGTCTATTAGTTGAACACCTAGTTCCGATCCGTCCCATAAAACAATATATGACTTAAATGAGTATAAAGACATTCTGAAAAAAAAATGTGTTGTAATAATCATGTTGTGTGTTTAAACAATAGTTATTTATTTATTATTTATTTATTTATTTATTAATTGCTTGTCACACTTACAGCTACAATGAACATTATTATAATTTATTAAAATCGTACCTAGGGAATCTGAACAACGTCTTGTTGTTTTGACATTGCTAATTCACTCATCTATACATATAATACGTGTGTAGATCTAGAAGACCTGTGCACGATTTCTACCTTGAGAGAATTAAAATCTAATACTGGTTCAACTTTTACAGAAAATATCGTTTGCGCGATCCAGGACTCAGGATTCAAAATTTTAAGACCTTGTTATAGCACGAACACGTAATTTAAATTATTTTAGTAATTTTAAAATGACAATGTACTGTTTTATTATAATAATTCGTATAGTATTAGGATTATCCGTGTTTTTAGGAAAATAGCTGCTGCCATCTATGATTTATGTGCTTGCATGCTACTTTTTTGGTTATATAGCCGTCTCTTTCTGTCTGTCTATATGTACTCTTAATACACACAAAGTCAACAACCTAATATGATGAAACTTGGCAAAGTAATAATTCATATTACGGACCAACATATATAAGCTATACAGCTTTAGCGTCTTTAGTGGTTTAAAAAAGATCATTAATATTGGTGATACACCTAGCGCCGTCTAACCATAAACTAAAGCGTTAGGAAAGCACGTACAGTAACTTGGCTTAAAAAAGTTGTTATATTATTACTGTTTGTATCCCGAAAAGGCGGGACCTGAAGAACTATATTTATAAATTTATACCAACCTTGTAACCCAGGCTAACGGGCTTAATAAATTGAAATTGATATTAATATGGGGCGCCACTATCGCAAGAACCAAACAGCAACTCAGTTGTTCGTCTCAAAATTATTGGATGCATTCGCCCAATGACGTGACTATCCAAAGTGATTATCGGACCAAAGTATCCAAAGAAGAGAAATAGTCTCGGGTTTAAACCTTTTTTGCCTGTATAACATTTTGTTTTTTTTTCTCATTGATTCAAACTTCAGGAGTGAATGTTTTAAAAACTTGCCATAGTATAATTTATGGTATTAGATCGACATCATTGCATATTTTAAGCCTCTTTTATTGCAAAAGAAGAAAAAAATATTGACCGGCACTTTACCTGAATTTACTTGTACAATAGGTATGTAGCGACATGAAGCCCGATCGAAACGCACTTATATTTTAGTTCTGCTACCAAACACTAGATGTCGCGCCACGCACCTATATTTTGCGAAATTTTCTAATACATATAAACACGGATTAGTTCTGCTGCCAAACGCAAGAGGTCGTCCTACACCCAGTGTATAATCCAGCCCTGCCAAATTTGAAGTATCTACCTACTCACTCACTCGCAAACTTTCGTAATAATATAAAGGAAAGTCCTTCCTCCAAGGTATTAATAATGACGACTGACTTTTTGTACCGTAATCTATTTGGTGGTATTTCTAATTAACCGTAAGTATCGTTTCTGTTTATGGGTTAAGTGCAAACTTTTCCGACTGATCCAAAAAAATGGCGCCACCTAGGCTAGATTTTAAGTGATGTTGTTCGGTAAACAAACTCTTGAACGCAATTTACTGTTTTAGATAAGTAACTAATCAATTTTTAAATTATAGAGATGAAAATAGGGTGTTATACGTATGAAAGTCTCTTGAACCATATGGTCGTTTTAATACGTAAAGAGCCATACAACCAGTTATTTTAAGTTAGCTCCTGACGAAAACATTACGCGTAACGGTATTATGAAGCCGAAAGGAGGTTATTGAACTCATTATTGTGAACAACTTTTTCATTGAAGCCAACAAAAACACGCACCATGTCCAGGAAGAATGTAATGTTTATATGGAAGTGATGGTTTTGTTTTCGCGAATTTAGGATCCCCTTAGTAAAACATATTCACAATAATGAGTTCAATTACCACCTTTTGGCTTAGTGATACCTTTACGCGTAAATGCAGGTTGACGCAGTTTCATAAACACAATACACCGATTCTTATGAACTTAGCTTGAAAATGTTATAGGTTACATAAACCCCTCTCCTCTTTTTTACCTTCAATAATTTATCCCTGTCTTATGATATAATTTTTTCATACATCGAATGAAGTACCTAGGTAAATTTGGCAAATCTCAACTTTATCGTTAGTTATTTTCAAGTTAATTAATGGGGCTCTCCATAAGGTAAAGCTAAACATTAACGAAACGAAAACTACGCATTTTCCTATGAATAATTCATACGAATGTCTGTTTTTTTTTCGAAATTATTAATTTTTGCTGGTTTTAGTATGTGTGCTGTAATTGTTACTGGTGTGTTTGGTGTGTAACTGTTTGTTATGTTAAAGTGTAGGTTTAGTTATTTATATACGTTTAGAGAACTGTTCTGTTTGCTAAATTGATATTATTTGTTTTTTCTATTGTTAATAAAATTATAAATAGGTCTAATTTATTAAGTACCTAATGATTGGAAATTAATAATCACATCGTCCCTGTGATAACTGCCAATTTGCGTGGTAGAAAGAGGATTATTATTTCGTAGTTGAATTTTTGAGTGCTTTGTCTGCACCTGGGCTTCCGCGCACAATATACAATTAAAAGTCGGAGTACCGATAATTCTGTTACGCAACCTGAGCCTGAGTTACAGGCCTGCAGCGAAACGTGATCAAAGCCGAGGTCCTAACGGAGAGTGGTGCCGGGGAACGCGTGTTTATTCCTCGGATACCGCTAATACCCAACAACTTCCCGTTCCGCTTCAAGCGCGTGCAGTTTCCTGTGAGCCTTAGTTTCGCCATGACTATAAACAAGAATCAAGGACAGACGCTGCGCACCGTAAGCGTATATACCTCTCCACCAGCTGCTTCAGTCAGGGCCAGCTGTACGTGGCCCTGTCAAGAGTGAGCGATGCCACAAATTTATTTGTGTATGCTCCAGGTAATGTCACCAATAATATTGTTTACAGAGAAGCTCTGTGATCATTAATGCATGCCACTGATTTAATCTGGAGAGGCTTACTAACAGTTCATATGCACGCAAAAGTTGCGCGTACAGACAGTTTTTAATAAAATAGAGAGAAGTATATTGGGCATCAAAAGATCGGCAAAAAAAATAATATTATGTGAAATAAAACGAAAATACCAAATGTAATAGAAAGAAACCGACTACTGAAATATACATGGAAAGGCCAGATCTGTAGGCTAGACAATACCAGATAGAGTCTACAAAATGGATTCCACGAGACGGAAAAAGCAGTCAGGAAAAACAAAATAAAAGGCGCAGATACATATTTACAGAAAGTACGGACCGGACTGGATGAGAACATGCAACTGCGCCGAAATATGAGGAGCTCATTTCCCTAATAAAGTTTATAAAAATCTTACCTAGGAATCTGAACAACGTCTTGTTTTGGCATTGTTAATTCTTTCATGTTTATTAACACTCTTCCTCTATTGTTTCTTGTTGATAACAATTTGAATGCTCTGCTGGCGTCCAGGGGTGAAAATATTACATATGTCAATGGTCTTACGATTCCTTTTGCGATGCCTTCGCTAATCAGACCCTGAAGAACCTATAATAATTTTCAATAATGATATCTTTGTTTATTTAAACAACATTTAGGTACTTATTGATACATATTGATTCGAACCTACGACCCCAGTCCTACGATTCCGAATCGAGCAGTCTCCCGTCAGACAAACTCTCTTTGGAGAAAAGCGCGAGCAAACACATGCATAGATCCGGAGAAGAAATTCTATGGGATTATTATTTTCACTTCATTAAGCCCCTATCGCCCTTTGAGGGTAGGCCTTTGCGCAGCAGTGGACAATTAACGGGCTGATTAAATCGAATTAAATGAGCGTTGAATATGTTCATAAACGTGGAGAGTACGAATTCACTTACAAAATCGCAACAATTACTATCTTTATCAAGACAAATAGAAAACTACTATTTATTTTAATTATGAAAGCTACTGTAGTACAATAGATACCGTTTTCTAATACTGATTTCATAATTACCTTTTTGTGTTTGCTATATTTCTGAGCAAAGATAGTTGACATATTTACAGACTCGTAACTTTTAGATAATGTTAAATAGTACATGGAGATATTTTTGTTTTCTTTCTGATCACTATCGTTCACATCCAAAAAGTCACCCATAAATCCAACACATCCCATGGCGGCCTGAAATCAATTGTATGTATTATTTTTTAAGTCATTATGTTGTAGCTAACTATACATAATTTATTAAAAGTATTTTTTTTACCTCACGTATATATCCGGAACTAGAACTGATCACAATTTTACATCTTTCATTTCTTGTCCTTTCAATAACCATTGCCCGGAAAGAATCATTATATGTGTATCCAATATTGTTTTCTGATAAAAATAGAAACTATTTATTATTATAATTTTGTAGGGTTGCGTTTGACTGCCATCATGTCTTAGGTTAAACCAAGGTGCAATCTACGATGGAGTACGCTTGCCTAGAAGAAACCGGTTCACTCGCGACTTGAAGACACCCAGTTTATTATTAAGTTTGTTCCATCAAATGAACAATTATAAAACGCTACAAATAATAATGTATTGACGACGGTTATAAATAATAATAACTACAACATTCATATTTCCAAATGATAATAAATAATTTAACTATTAGGTACGTATAAGGTCTGCGCCCGCGTTGTTTAATTTTCTTAGAAACTGTAAATATTTGGTAAAAAAAATAGTTGCCATTAAGTATGCAACTCTTGAACTCTCCTAAATGACATGGCGATAGTTCAACGGTGTTCGGATCGCAAGACTTGGATTAAAATATAAACACTAAAATTGAGTGTGCAGTCTCATGGATCACATTGCAACAACAAGTGTGGGATGAATCGCGACGTTGTAACAGTTGAACAGGGACTCTCACGAACTGGCGTAAGCCACCGGTGCTAAGCATTCAGAGCAAGGTCGATTCTGACACCTTTAACGGAACTCGATGTGGAATCCTAACCTGAATTGCTCGCATCGGTGAACTGATAACGCAAGGATCCAGGATTCAGGATCTCTTTAGGAAACCAAGGGTTATACCTGTGCAATTGCAGAAAAAGTTATCAAGACGAACAACTACGGCAAATATAATCATGAAAGACGGTACGGTCGACGCCACTCAGGCATGCCACCGTTCCGGGAAATCTATCAAATATTATTATTTGTAGTTCTTCGCATCTTGCTAACGGCGAGTATTTGCATGAGCATAGCCAAGTAGCCAGCATTATACAAGAGGAACTTGATATTTAATACGGCCTTTTCGAGTCTGAGGTGCCGTATTCGAAGTAAAGAAAGAAAGAAAGAAATACAATTTATTTTTTATCATCAGTACAAAAAAATAACAGTGATGTATAAAGGGCGATTTTCTGACAGCCAGTTAAAAAAATTTATATAATTCATATAAATCCGTTCGATGACAATGAAGAGAACGCACAAGCTCCAGTTCTCGAGAATGCTCGTGATTTGCTCTACTGGGATTGCTTTATCATCACGGACAGGACAATGAGCCTGACACTATGGTGGCGGATCGGTCCCAACGCCGGGCAGTGCTCACCAACCCAAATGATGAGAATATCGTAAAAGCCAAGGACACATTAAGTAAAAACCTTGACATATTGGCACAAGAGATAACCGCCACATGGGAAATTGTTTCATTGCTCATTGTTCCGATTGACGTCAGCCAAACGGACTTAAATCCAATATCCTTGACACACAAGGACATTGGATTATAGCCATTAGGTTAGGGCAGCAAAGTAAGAAATCTTATACGGACTTAAATCCAATATCCTTGACACACAAGGACATTGGATTTAAGTCCGTATAAGATTTCTTACTTTGCTGCCCTAACCTAATGGTTATATAGGGCTGCAAAGTAAGGAATCTCCTGTGCTCATAACTTATGAACTTATCCGAAACAGGAATTTGTCAGTTATGTGCCGTACAAATAGCACAACTAACGTGTACGGGGTCTGTTAAAATGGGCCCCATGGATACGATGTGCTTGCTTTTTCATTCTACAACACGCAATCAATCATCCTCGGTGTGCTCAACGGGGACCAACCAAATACCGCCAAGAATTATTTTATTTTTATTATTATTTAAGAGAAATTAATCACGTTAATCTTTAGACCCTAAACCATAAAGGTTTTTTCTAGATATGGGGTGAAGGGCAGGGAGAGGAGGGGGAGGAGAACTCTCCCCGCCACCTGTTCTTGCGGTTTTTCTTTATATTCTGAATAATATACCTTCTTAGAACAAAATGGCATAGGTATTAAAAAAAAGATTTTACACACACTAAAGACGTTACTCTACGAGTAGGCACACGTAAGACGTATCTGTCACTCATTTCAAACATAACCAACACAAATTTGACTCCGGGTGGGTTCTCGACAGAAGCTCTTGCGGTCGTCCCAGACTTTCCTTGAGCTTCTGGCTCCCGCACTTTTAATAAACACTCATAGGGTAGGAACCACAAGTTAGAGTAGATAGAGTCGGGGTGCTCCGTATCGGATCTGTCACTCATTTCGAACCTAACCTACTAAGTCGAAGTGCCAATGAAGGGATAGACCAGACTCGACTCGCCAAAACTATTGCGGTTGTCACAAAAAATATTTAAGATCATAAATTAATTTAAAAATTGAACTTTACTGAAAACAAAATTCCAAAATGTCCATTTATGTTCTTTTCACCATATATAAAAAAAAACGATTTAAAAAAAACGATCTCTGGCCACGCGAAGAGTTTCTTTTTTTAAATTATCTTTTCTTCTCTCTTTTCTTTTCTTCTACAACTACCTTGAACAGATTGTTCAGTTAGGTAGGTCCAACTTCGACAAAGAGGTCGCCCGAAGAATCGGATGGGCAACGTTCGGAAAATTGCGTAATATCTTCTCGTCCAAAATCCCGCAGTGTTTGAAGACAAGGGTACACGACCAGTGTGTGTTGCCAGTGATGACATATGGAACTGAAACGAACTGATGGAACTGCTGGCCTTTTGGAGAAACTTAGAGTCACGGAACGGGCAATGGAGAGAACTATGCTCGGAGTTACTTTGCGCGATACAATCCGGAACGAGGATATTCGCCAAAGAACCAAAGGTACAGACATAGCTCGCAAGGTTTGCAAGTTGAAGTGGCAATGGGCAGGCCACATCGCTGGAAGATCTGATAACCGATGGGAAAAAGGTTCTTGACTAGGTGGACCGACGAAATTGTAAAAGTTGCGGGCAACCGGTGAATGCAAATGGCAGGTTGTCGTATAGTGTGGCGGTCTAAGGGGGAGGCCTTCGTTCAGCAGTGGGTGTCTCCGGGCTGATGATGATGATGAATTATCTTTTATGGCCATAAAACTTGTCCACTTGTTTGTGAAAACCAAAAAGTCAAAAAGCTTTATTGCCCGGCTGTGTTTAAAATTGTCAAGTTGTTATCAAACTATCGCACTAGCATCACAATATTATATACTATACCGTCTAATTCCGGAAACAGTTTCAACAGAAACTTTTTCTTGTCTGCATTGGCCACAGTTCCATAGATGGTACAGCCTAGACTGAGAGCTATACATATAACTGCTTGACCTAATGCACCAGCTGCTCCAATGACGAGAATATTGCTGTTTTTCGGCACAGGACATCTTACCGCCTGTCAAACATTATAGTTTTTACTAAGTAGGTGTTTTAGTTTAATAATCATTCTATCTCAACTTTTAAAAACAAATCGAGCATGGGTTATAACTAATTAGACAATAACTTTACCAGACAGTAAAACGCATGTACAAATGGTAGTGGAACAGTTGCAGCTTCTGCCATACTCCAGTGTTTAGGTACTGGCCACAATAAGTCATAATCTGCTTCGACTGTAGTAGCCAATGCTCCTTGAGAGAGTACACCCATAACTTTATTACCACTGCAAAAGTTATAAATATTGTTATGCGAATCCTTTTAATGATTCACAGTTTTCAATAAATTACATTACTAAGAAAAGGGGTTTTGTGATTAAAAAATAGGCAACATTTGACAACAGCTCCTTAACTCAAGGCTTCTCCAGAAAGTACGTGGTTGTGAACATAATAATAATTTTGTTTGTGTACTGTGTTTGTTTAAGTGTGCGTTATTACGAAACGGAATTTTGTTATGGTGTTAAAGTTTACTTGAAAGTGTGCCCGACGTGTGCTCAAAGATTGTACCTAAAGTTTATGCTGAATTATATGAGATCTAAATAGTTAACTTACTTTGTATCTAGCCCACTAAAATCCATTCCAAAAGCTTGTTTATTTAAATCAGATAGTTTTTTACAATCTTTCGTCGACAAACCAGAATAGCAAACCTGTAAAAGTATTGGTTGTAAGCAAAGTTCATATAACATTCGGGTCTGTTATACAAAATTTAGTTTGTTTAGCCATACTTTTCTGTATAATATTACCTGAATTGTTTCTTTTTGAGATATCACTGGAGCGTCAGTCCAAGTAAGACTATCAATATTACTTGGTTCTTTCGCAACCAACTCCACTCGTTGCGTATCATTTTTAACACCATTAGATACATGGGTGTGGTGTCTGGAATTGTCTTTGCCAAGCACATTTATCTTTAAAATTTTCTGAATGTCCGGTACAATTTCAGGTTTCGGAACATCAGTAAAAATCAAGTCTTCAATAATGACGCCACCACACCTGCGAAAGAAAATTAAACAGTTTTACTATTGATCAATTTATTTAGTGCACGTTAGTGATATCACAGCCAAATATTATAACAACTCGTAGATACAGACAAATACAAATACATTTATTGGATATACATTTTCACAAAGTGTAATACTGAATCCATTGGTTCCGAACTAGTACTAATATTGTGTTTAGTTAAGTACTCACTTTGTTATTCCAGTGTTCTCCAATATTAAAGCATTAAAATGGTGGACTCCGTTCTTAGTTATCATCCTTAATTTATGTTCGGCAGTGTTTATAGTAAAATTCCTTATAAATTTTAAACAAGATACACCTTCATGGTCTTTAGATAATGCGTTAAGTTGAATGATTGAATCCAGAAACGGTAACCAATGCTCATCCCATTTCACAGATGCTATGTTTCTTTCAATATTAGATGACATGATTAATTGAAAATCTTCTCTGCAATATAATTTAAATCAAGCTTATGGATATCAGCATACTGTTTTCATGCAAGGTTGATTTGTAGCTCACGTAATTATTGTACTGCTTACATATAAAAACTTACCCAAATAAATAGCCTTTGTTCTTAAAAAATGTGTAGATATCGTTCTGAGTTAATGTTTCATGGTTTTCATTTATATTTAATATGTCATGTCGATTGTTGGTTTTATTTAAATGACGTATAGTACCGTCAACGATTACGGTTTCTTTATGGGTCACCTACAAATTGAACATATCTTATTATGATTGGCCTGCCACCCGTTTCCAGCTAGCGTCGACTTCTGGGACGCACATAATATATGTACATCCCTGTACATACTTTAAAAAAATATTATTCAAAAACAAAACTACTTCTTGCTTCTTTAAATGATTACATAACTCCTTTACAGATTTAGGGAGAGCTTTAAATTAGACCATTACGTAAAATTAATAATAATAGGAAGTAGCACTTACCATCGCTATTGGGTGGTGGCAAGTGCTGAGCGGTGGGTAAAGTGCCACTTCTTAGTCTTTAGCTGATAATGATTGATGACCAAAGTTGTGGTTATGGTGATAAATTATACTCTAGCGCTAACTGTAAGTATATACTTACAATAATTTTGGTATTCGGGACGGATAAAGAAAAATATTATCACGCGGGACGAAGAAATACTTTTTAATGTCGTGGGTCAAAAACTCAGGACGAAAATGGCATCATCAACAGCCGGAAGACATCCATTGCTGAACGAAGGCCTCCCCCCTAGGGAGATGTGTGAATATAGCATAAATCACCATAATAGCTGACAGCAGCTGTATACCGGGTGTTTGGTAGAGGGCCCGACAAACCAATTGGGCGTGTTCGGGGGCCCATTTGGAGAATACGAGTTGGCCAAAAAAAATCCCTTACTCCTATGTTACTTAGAATCTTATTTTAAACCAATAAGCTGGTAAGCTTTATACCAACTTAGTATGTCGTTGTAATAAGTAATAAATAGAAAAGTTTTTAAACGCATATTACCTCCAGAATTGCTAGTGGTTTTTTTTTAGATCACTGTGAAAGTTGAACTTTGAGGTAAAATTTATTTCAATTTTTCACTCTATGAGCTCTAAATCAGTTAGTTAGCTCTGATTTGTATCCAATTTTGATTTGCGTGGCTTGAGGGTGTATCAGAGACCAAACTCAAGTAAAAACATCCGGTCTAAAATAGATTTTACAAATGTTATGCTGGTAAATAGGTAGAATTTCGATGAAAACCGGAAAATTCACAAAAAAATACCTTTAAAAAAAATGGGGGGTCGGGGTTTTTTTTTGGCCAACTCGTATTCTCCGAACACGCCCAATTGGTTTGTCGGGCCCTCTACCAAACACCCGGTATATACTTACATGTGAAAAACTCAAAGAAAATATATTCTTTCTTCTTTTTAATTATTAAATTCGAACTAACTGTTAAAGTCAAATAAAAACAGTATTGTGTTAAATACCTCAAATGTATTAGATCCTTTATGTAATGTAACTTTTAATCGTAAAATTTCTTCTGGTGATATAATAACTTGCTTGTGTATCACAATATTTTCAAACTTTATTGACATGTCCGTATAGCATTTTTTTTTAGATTCCGCTAATGTCTGCCACACAAAAACAAATATAGCTGTTTCTGGTAATACATTGACACCTATAAAAAATATTGCTTGTTAAATATAACATTGCCACATTAAAATTGTTAATTATTGTCGTATCATTAAAAAAAAAATACAAACCATTTTGAACGTAATCTCTGATATATGCAAATTCATCATCATAATATGAGATTATAAATTCTTTGAAATCCGACGTTACTTTTTGGTCAGAAGCACCATCGTTCCTATTCAAATGAATAAACAATTAACGATAATCGATAATGTAATTTTTGCCCAGAGGCTAAGTATTGCTACTCAACGGGGAAATCCTGCCAGCGTCCTGGAAACCATACCGCATGGTGTCGATCTAGACGGCGTTTTTGTTTTATAGGTACAAGGTATTTAGTAGGTTTAAGTACATTAATATGTATAATGTAATTATAAATCATTCTAGATATAAAATAAATGATTTCATGTAATCTGCACTTGCAAAATAGTAACAGTTACAACAGCTGTAACATAAATTATTATATATATATATATATATATATATATTATAATAAATATAGACATTGATGGCACTAAGTTTATTTATTAGAGATTATTTATATTTACATAGTACTTATGTACAAAACTTAAAATAAATATTTAAACTTACTATAAACAACTTATATACAATAAGTAAATAGAAAATATATAAATATTAAAAAAAACCTTGTATCTATAAAACAAAAACACCGTCTAGATCGCCACCATACGGTAGGGTTCCTAAGATGCTGGCTGCATTTCCCCGTCGAATAGCAATACTTAGCCTCTGGGCAAAGTATGCGCCAGCTCTGAGGCCCCCGAGGCGAGGACCAATCTCTTGGCCAAATCTTTACATTTTTTATAGTCTCGGATGACCACGGGTACACATAGTGGTATTATTTATTCTGTGCGGGCCCAAAGTTTCCACAGCCAGCGCCAAAAAGTCATAATGTGCGCTGTAGTGTGTAGCTGTGAATACTTTACTTTATAATAAGCTTTATATAAGCTTTGCTTAGTTTGGGGCTAGATGGCGCTATGTGAAAAAAATCCACCGATCTATATTTATTTATTTTATAAGTAATACTTTTTAATGGCAGTAAGTAAGTAAGTTCGTATAGGCTGAGTGGCCAGCCCTAGTGTCAGAGTTAATTTGCCGCCCGAAGGCCTCTGACAAAACAATGACCAATTAAACTAGAACAAAGAACCGGGACCAACAATTTAACGTGTCATCCGACCCACGGTAGCGCTCAGCAATAAATGCCACTCACGGTCACCCATTCGAAGACTGACCGGACCGTCCGTTGCTTAACATCGGTGATCGTGTAGAATCACTTATGGCAGTTAAGTATCAATATTATTCAGTACTCTCATGAGACAGGTGGCTATCAGTATATTTATTTGTCCACAACATTAGGCCAGAAGACATCCACTGCTGGACTAAGGGCCCTTTATAGGGAGGGGTTACCATAATCCCCGTGCTTGGCAGGCGACATGGGGTTCGCAAAATGCTTACCACCGTTAACAAAGAGGATGCTGTTGTCCGTCTTCCGGTGGTTCTGGCAGTAGTTATAGGACACAATATCCAGGTAAATATTAGAAATTCTTTTTAAAAAAAAATGACTAAAAAACTTAGTTCGATTTTTTTTTAAAGAAGAAACATAAATAAGCTGCTTCCAGTATTTTTCTTGTCCCTTATACCGCCAGGTATAGATTTTATGACGGTGGCAGGTAGAAAAAGCTGAGAAATATTTCTTACCAGTCCGTACTATAATTCCATCCAACAAAATGGGTCAATGTGGATGTTTCTGTAGACACGGGATATTTCACTTTAGGATATAATGCTTCCAGGTCAAGATTTAATCCAATTTGATAGAGGCTAAAACAAAATTAATTATTATAAGATCAACTTTGAAAATAAATAACAAATTTGTTGTGTTGGATAATAATAATAATAAAAATGTTGATGAAAAGACAGTATTATGATACCGTATGCATAGAGTAAGTAAATACTACGTAATAACCGTATGGTTCGTACTGAAAATATAATGTCAAGATTGACAAATACTTACCTTCCAACTGCTTTTAGTAGAAACTTTGTGCTATCGGTTTCACCTTTTCTAGTCAAAGACAAATTTACACATTCACTGTGTGATCTCTTCATTATTGCTTGTAGTAATCCATGAGGAGCTATTTCTATTATTAAAGCATCTTCTGGTATAAGCTTAGCTGCCTCTTCGAACAACACTGGTCTCTGTAATGATAGACGTACAATGTACAACGTCAAAATCTGTCGAATAAATGGGTCAAGTTTCTAAGGTCAAGTTTTGGGTACAGTTACATTTTTATTTATGACAAGCCTAGTTCTTATAATGCAATGTTAGTTTTGCGGTTTTAGTGGTTTTATCGTCATATATTCATTGACCTTCTCCCCAACATAGTTGGCTATTTCAAAAGTTTCAAATTTGACGGTAATTTTAGCACTTACCAATAAATTGTGTGTTAAGTATTCAGCGGACACGTATTGACTCTCAGGTTTATGCCAATCTTCAGGGAGGTAACAAGTCGCGATCCATTTCGTTGACCGAGGTTTAGGTCTTGTGATTAACTTTTTTAGGATCTTCAACATCTTAGGGCCTTAAAACACGAGTACAAAAAATTAGTCGAAAACTGTAAATGGAATTTTGTATTTGAAATTTAAAAATAACTTTATTAGTCATCAAATATACTTTATGTTTTTTACCTGCTTCAGCTATGTAGCGCGAATGAAATGCTATATCATATGAGTTCACTTCTTTAGCAAAGACTCCTTGATCAGTAAGGTTTTTAACAAATTTTGTCACTGCATCAGCTGGGCCTGATATTGTAGTTGATTCAGAGCTATTGTGGCAAGCAATTTCTATTTCTTGCGGGCATAGTTGAGCAACCTAAAATGATACATTCGACATTGAAATAAAATGTCTTATTTATTAAGGTATAATCATCCTTCTAATAGTCTACTAGTGGAAATAGCTGGCTGCTGGCTATATCCACAACGCTGCCCTAGTTACGGGTCGGGCGATACTCATACACCATTGAATTTATTTTCCAGACGTACGTTTTTATGTACACGTTTCCTCACAACGTTTACGTTCACCGAGCTTCCAAAGAGGTCATTGGTACGGGCCCGGGATTTAAACTTGCGAGCGCACGATTTCAAGTCAAGCGGTTGCGCAATTAGGCTATCATGGCGACGAAAAACCATTTTCTATTCTAGCTCTTAAAAGTATTAGTTCTATTAAATCATAATTATTTTAACTTGGTGATAAAACAATATTTTCCTTCAGCGGTAGCTCAAGAGCATCACGTTCGGATGTATGCTATGGATGTGAAAGGAATGCGTTTACCGCTGAGTTGTCATTACCTCTTGATGTCCAAGACCCACGGCAGCCATTGCCCCGTGTATAAACTCTGTTTGATATGATACCAAGCCACGATAATACGATGCTAAAAGTGTTTCTTCAGCCGTCAGAGACCCATCAGCATAAGCACATCCTATTTCTCCCATACTATGTCCTTAAATATAAGTAAGGTATTAGTAAAAATAGTTCAATTACATTTTAAATAGTAGGTACCTAATTACCTTTACAGTTAAAATATTTAAATATTGAAGTACTTATAAATTATTGTCAGGGATGACTTAGGACGATGACATGGGGAATTAAACTTGGTATGGAAAGTTATTTGTTTTATAGTGATGAAAATTTATTTTTCGATAGTTTATTTAAAATCAAATAAGGTGTTCTAAATAGGTCCCTAATAATTCTTATAAAAATGTTCATCCTAATTATGTATTCCATACCGTTTTAAATCCTAATAATCAATCATTCTAATGGTAAATCTACATAATATACCATCACTGCTACTTATTATACATCTGTATATATAAAATTCAATGTCCTGACTGAGCTATCAACGCATAGCCTAAACCGCTGGTCCTAGAGACATGAATTTTGGAGGGTGTGTTTTTTGTGAAGTGTAAGTATCCACTAAGAAAGGATTTTTGAAAATTTCACCCCTAAGAGGGTAAAATAGGGGATGATAGTTTATATGAAAGTCCGTCAATTTCAAAGTTAGGATCTTCAAGTTGTGTGTTTAGAATGACGGTATAAAATTAGTTTATAAGTGACTCAGCGTTTTACAAAAATTCCACTCCCGAAGGGGTGAAAAAAGGGATACAGCTGTGTATGGAAAGTCCTTCTTTTTTAAAGTAAAAATCTAAATATTTATTATTTAGGCTTAAGGTTGGAAATTAACGCAACTTTTATCGTTGTTATTTTAATTGCAAGCCGTTGCATTAAGAGTGAAAGTTAAGGTTGAAATGGGGGATAAAATTTTGAATTTTAGTTGTTTATTTCTAAATTTTGTATTCAAGTACAAATAATGAGCACGTGTATCAGGGGTAAAAAACGTGGTGAATTTCAGGAGCGGGCCGTATTTCTTCCGTACGAGGACGAAGTCCCGGGCGACCTCTAGTTCGATATAATATTTAAAAGCCATAATATTTTAAATCCTAAAAAAATCTAATCCTACAGTAAATGAACATAACTATCTGTCAGCGAGCTTTATATAAGCTTTTATATGTGTAGCATGAATAATGGGGATTTCCGGGTTGAAATAACAAAAAGGCTAATTAGATTAATTAGAAGGAGAGAGAGAGAGAGAGAGAGAGAGACGGGGACCTCTCTCTGAAAGACTGCGGAAATTTATAGATTTCGAGAAAACAATAAAAAGGAATGTTGAGGTTAAGTATAGAAAAAATGTGTAGGAATGTACGTTATCGACTGATTTCTCGATGTAACTTTGATATAACTCGAGTCAAGATGCTCCGAGTCGGATCTGTCACTCATTTCGAACCTAAACAATTCAAATTCGACTCTGGGTGGGCTCCCGCCAGAAGCTCTTGCGGTCGCCCCTGAGTGTCCCTTCGCCACACTCGGCCTTCGCTTCGCTATGGAAGTCGCCGGCTTGTTTCGCTCGCAACCTCCCCCCTTTGCTCCACTTGGTCTTGTATATCTTGCTCCTCCCAGGACCTCCCTTGAGCTTCTGGCTCCCGCGCTTTTTATATACATTCTAGGGCCAGAAGACTAGGTGGAGTCGGGGTGCTGATTCGGATCTGTCACCCATTTTGAACCTAACCAACTCAAGTTAAGGTGCACCATGGAAGTGTAATTACGCTTAGATATAATATACATACAATGTTGCACGAGTAATGAAGGATTTTGGGATAAAATAAAAAATAAAAATTCGCTTCACTCCCGCCTTAGCCTAACCTATCAGAGTCAGATCTGTCACCGGGCTTTAATATAAAAGTACAAACTCGTACAGTATGTTCTATTTTCGATTACATCACTAACTGAGCTAATATTAACAAAAAAAAACTAAACAAAAAGGAAAAAAAAAAAAAAAAAAAAAAATTTCTTTCGGACAAATTATCCATAAGTACAGTGTTAGTAGTAATGTTTTAAACCTATGATAATATTTTAGTAGTAGTAAGTAAAATTATAGATAATATTTTTCCAGCAAGAGATTGATACACACTCAATAGGCTAGATGACTGGTTTTTTTTTATTGTCCTATTCAAATGTGGCCCATAAATATAGCTGATTAATGAAAAGAAAATTAAAATCTGATCAAAAATAAGCAACTTATAAGCATTTTAATATCATGCTAGACAGAGAGGCGAAACAGCAAATCGTGACGTCACTTCTCAGTACGCCATATAAATTCTATTCTGACAAGTAAGGCGTGACGTCATTTTTTGTTTTGTGGGAAAGGGACAGAGTTGTCTCTAACAAAAACTTTAAACGCTCATATATCAGAACATTATTAACCGATTTAAATAATGTTTTGAATTACCATACTATATTTACTTAAATTCTTCATCAAAGCTATTGGTTTCAACGATTTAAACATCAGTCATCTAGCCTATTGTAAGTATAAGTAGCTACAGCCGAGTGTATATCCATCCAGTGCTGTACGAGCCGGCTATCCAGTAAGCCCGCCACGACGGCTAAAAGGCCATTGCGAGTGTCGCGCAGGCGACGCCACGAGGCGGCACAGCGCGCGCGTAATATCGCTGGGAAACTGTCCACGCGCGCGTCGGCAAACATACCTGAGGCACTGCACCTACGCGGCAACCACAACACCGCCCTGAATGCATTGTTGAACTGAACTCTCAAAGTACTTAAAGACTTTTTACGATAGTTAGTCCATAAATTACATGTATAAAGCGAGGTACAGAAGGCCTGGAAGAGGGTGATTTTAACTGGCACCGAACAGCTACGAAACCTATGCGCTATCATATTGGCTCTAACTGCTAAAGCTCTCCGCTCCCTCTCCACATCATCATCATCCTGAAGACCTTCGTTCACCCAGTGACCGAGGTATTTGAAGCGGAAACCCTCTTAAGAGGCTCGCCACTAAGTAGTACTGGGGGAACGAAAGATGGACATAATCATAATAGCAATAATCATTCTTAGGACAAATTAGTCTATGAACAAAGAAATTAGTTACATTACTATTTATAACAACTAATCTTAGGATGTATAATGAGATACCAGCAGAAGTCTGGAAGCACAGGGGGATGTTCGAGTAATTTGGCTGTACAAACTCTTTAACAAACTAATTCAGGGACATACGATGCCTGACTCATGGCGTAATAGTTTCCTGATACCATTCTATAAAGGTAAAGGCGACGTCAGAGAGTGCAGTAATTATAGGGCTATAAAATTAATGCCACACACGCTCAAAATTTGGGAGCGAATAGTTAATTACAGGTTGAAGCTTATTATTAACTTGACACCAAATCAATGTGGCTTCGTGGCTGAGAAGAGCTCGTCAGACGCTATTCAAACTGTACGGATATTGCTGGAGAAGGCCAAAACCAACAAGACGAACCTTCATATGGTTTTCATAGACCTAGAAAAAGCATTCGACCATGTCCCGCGTGACCTCCCGCAAAGACCACCCGCCACCTGGTTAACGACGGATCAAAAAAACTTAAAAGATGCTCAATTAACATCTGACATGGCACAAAATCGTGCTCAATGGAAAGTGCGGACAAGGAGGGCCGACCCCAAGTAAATGGGACAAGGTCTAGGAGGAAGAAGAAGAAGAATCTTAGGATGTATAACCATTATGTCCCACTACTATTAGGATCGAAAAACACAAGGACAAAAAATAATTATGCCGGTAAAAAAAAATGTGCATGTATCATTATGACTACAGTAGTTTATGACTAGATAATTATGGCTAATGACAATAGGACAAAAATCAGTATGTCCATTCTTAGGATGCCGTTTTAAATATTTGTGTGACAGGAATGACTCATGGGCGGTTGGAACATTGTATGGGAAGTTCTTTGTTTTTGAAGTTAAAGTGATGAAAATTGGTAGATGTATAGACTTTTAAAAATAAAAACAAAATATTTTATATAGGGGACCTAATGGAGTGAAAAGGGGATGAAAAATATTGTGAATAAACCAGCGGCATGGAAGATATTTTTGGGAGCGGGGCGAATTTTTTCCCTACGCGGACGGAGTCGCGGGCGACTCTAGTTATTAATTATTATAATTTGTTAGCGACAAAAATCAAGATAGAGATATTTGTTACAGTTTAAACATATTCCTTACCAATTATGTTATCAGGCACTATACCCAGTGAAGTCAACACGTCACAAAGACCAATCTGAACAGCAGTAATAGCGACCATACTGGTCATAATATTAAAATCATATTTTTTGTCAGTTATAATCTTAATGACGTCTACACCTTCAGGGAGCAGAAGTTTGTGGCACCTGCAATTTTGACAACAAATTATGTGATCCACTGTTATAAACAGTCACGGTTATTCATTAAGTACAGAGGTTATTGTCTGCCTGTCAACATGGTGCATAGAACTATGCCAAAATACAGTTTCTTTCGGAAGCTTATTTCACAGCATAATCACGGTAAATACAGGAAAGAATAAAATAACTGCAAATTTTATGATTTTTGAAACTAAATTAGATTTTTTAAGACATGAAGCTTTAGGTACATATTTAATTTCTTTCTTATACAAAACACAGAATAAAATAATATTTCATACTGACTTTTCAATTGCAGAAGCAAAAACTGGTATACGGAGAAGTCCTTCTCCCATCCCAGCCCACTGAGATCCCATACCACTAAATAGAAACCATATAGGACGAGTTTTACCAGAATAAAACTCAAAACCTCTCGATAGACAAACTGTTTCGTCGTTTTCATTGGAATCTATAAAAAAAATACATTTAGTGAAAAACTGAGACGACTGTGAGGCTTTGTCGATTCGATTGTCGATCGTAAAATTACCAAGCAAAGTATATCCTCGTCCAGTATAACTTGGCAAAGTATGTTTATAGAAGTTGTTCAAAAGTGCACATAGTTCTGGATCAATGGGGTTTGTTTCTAGTATGTCCAACATTTTATTCACAGCGTCTTCTTTTCTACTGGATACCAGAACTAATCTTGGAATAGATGACTTATATTGCTGAGTGTCCTGTAAAGCATGTTTATGTTACTAAAAAAAATAAGCAATAAAAAAAGGGGTTGACTTCCAAAATCATAATTATTATTTTACCTTTGGTTTATAATGTCCCTTCAAAAGGGCATGAAAGTTTCCTCCAGTGTAACAAAAGTTATTAATTGCCGTGTAATTTTTACTAAAGGGTGAATTTTCTGTTACAACTTGAATCTTTCCTTCTTTAACAGCATTTATATGATTAAGTGGCTCATTAAAATGTAGATTAGCTGGTATATGGCCCTTTTGATATGCTAAACACATCTGAAATTAATCATAATGCTAAATAATAATATATTAATTAGTACCATAGTGTAGGTACTTAAGTGTGTACCTACCAAGCGTGGGGATTATGGCAACCCCTCCCTATTAAAGGGGAGGCCATCGTCCAGCAGTGGACATTTTTTCGCTGATGAGTGAAGTGTGCGTACGTTTTAACTACTTGAATAAATAAAATTAATCTATTAAAATACTTCCACTACGATTTATCTTCGATATTTTTTGCAATCTAATACATAAGTTACTAGTTTTTTTTAAATTTGCATTATTGTACGAGTAAAACAATGTTTAATTTGCATTTTTTTTTTTACAATGTTGAATAATATGTCCTATGTGTATCTCCTTGCACCTGCCGCTACCTTTGTGTTATTTGTTTTCAGTGTTTAAATAAAATTAATTCACTGTAGTTATCACAAACCTTTGTAATAGAACATGCTCCGGATGCACCTTCACTATTTCCCATGTTTGATTTTACACTACCAACTTGTATATTTTTATTTTTAGCAAAAACATTTCCGATAGCTTCTAGTTCATTTCCGTCGGCTTCAGCTATGCCTATATTGTACATAATGAAAAATAATAATTATAAGAACTGCAAAAGACCTGCTTGGCGTCTTTCGCAGCTAACGTTGCAGCTCCGGAAGTATTTATCATTTTCTATCATTTTCTAGCGAATACATTTGTATTTAAGCCACTCGGCGTAAAAACAACTGGTTACTATAAGATAAGATATAAAAAAAACTCAATTAGTCGACACCGCTAAAAACAAAGAGGCTCGTTCCTCGAGCTTTTTGGCAAATTAACGCGGGAATGTATTCAGACTATACTAGTAGTAGGATTTTTTTTATTTTTAAATAGGGTAACATTTCTGGGCTGGCATTATAAACAAAATAAGTAGGTACACAAAAGTCTTACCAAAACTGTTGGCTTCTACGTATTCTACATCTGAAGGAGAAACGTCAATTTCAGAGTAGAACTCGTCCAAAAACTTCTCAATATCTTTCGGATTCCGCTTTGCAGTAAATAAACCATCAGGAGAAGCAAAATATTTGCCTTTTACATGATAAACCTCTGAATATATGCTGTAATAAAAAAAATGTAGATTATGCACTTAAGAGAATAAAGCAGTGTCTTACGTCGCGGGCGGCATATTGAACACTGAGCGTAGAGATATATAGAGTCCTGAGTGAAGCGAGGAGTTCAAGCTGCCCAAGGCGAAGACAGTCTGTATTCCAGAGGAGCATACTCTACTTTTTACACCTTCTGCGAGACAATAAAAAGCCAGGGCTCCATAAATTTAAATTCACTGACAATCGCAGGACCAAACCGCACCGCACCGTCATTTGTTTCTTTGTAAACGCACCTTTTTTTGAGTTCTGCTTATGGTGGCCAGTTCGATTTTCGAACAAACTACTTTACAATACAATATGGGCATTTTTTAACTTAGAGTTTCCCACGAGTTTCCACACGAATTTAACGTTCCAAATTCGTAATTAATTTAATTTTTAATATTATCTTACCGCTTAGCATCCTTAGCTTTTTGTAGAAAATAAACATTTACAGCATCCGATCTTACAAACCCATCTCCATGTTTATCAAAACACTTAGTTTTACCATCCAAGCACACCAGTCCGGCTCTGTAATACAGTTTTTGTCGTACAATATTTAATTCTTCATTTTATAAAGGTTTAATTATATTGTTTATTTTATAAGTTTGCGCACATTTGGTGAATCGCACTACATTGCAACAATCTTTTTATATCAATTTCGTAAATATTGTATGAATATTATGCTCTAGCGAGCCGCATGAACTCACTGACGGCATCGTCACGTTCATCATGCATTGACTTAAAATTACGGACTTACTACAGCTTGGAGTAGTCAGTTCTACCTATGGATTTAGTTAATTCTTAACTTCGCTTAAAGCTGAATGACGTTAGTTGAATATCTTAAAATAATTGATTGGTTTTTTTGTCATGTACTTTGATCAAAAGAGACCGTACACGTAGCTGGACCTCGGGGAAGAAACGAAAAAATAAAAAAAATAAAAACATCAGCCAGAAAGCTTCCACTGCTAGAAGAAGACTTTCCCCTTAATAAGGGGGGAACTGAATTTTAGATATTTCGTTATTTTATTTATTTATTTTATTTCATTTACTTAGGAAAATTTACAGCTAGGTACATAATTAGTAAAGGATAAATAATAATAGAAGGCCAGTTATAAAAATTCACAGATAACAGGAAGAATAGAGAAGTAACACTGTAAAAATATATCAATAAAAAAAAATAAAAAATAAAAACTATTATCTTTTGCGATTTACGATTAGAGGGGTGCTTTCCCAAAAATCTGACTTGGCCGATTCCGAGAACATTTTTAGTAAAACACATTTGGTTCTCAATCATAGACATTAGACAGTCCACCGCTGCACATAATTATGGCTCTCCCCACAAACACAACACACAAAATACCTACGCTCAGCCTGTAGATTCTACAGTGTAGAAAGTTAATTAATAATAAAATTAGTCAATAAAGAAACTTCAGTAATTTACTTTACTAGCTACGCCCCGCGTTTTCGCCTACGAGACGATGATTATAGTTATTTCAGAAAATATTTTTTCACCATTCCAGTTTTATCCAAAACCTTGAACCTTCGCATTTATAAGTAATGTATAACAAAAAGGTTCAACAATACTGAAGGGTATGTAATCTATGTACTCATTATTATGAATAACTGTTACTATGGGGCCAACCATGCTGATGCGAAAAAAAAATTTGCTCTTCCATACATTTTGTCCAAGTTTAATTTAAGTTTGTACTGCTGAACCTTTTTGTTTGGTATGATGTGATTAGTGTGATTTATGTTTCTCGTTTAATTTGAATACCTTTTCATATTATGTGTTAATTCAGGCATGAAGATATAATTGCTGCCACCTACTATAGCACAGTCAATTGAACCGCTTTTCATTCCATTATATGCCATTTCTAGAGCAGCCATTGATCCGGCACAGCCATAGTCACAAGCATAAGACGGACCTTTTCCATCAATCCAGTATGATATACGATTAGCAAACATAGTCTTGCTACCTCTGTAAACAAAAACAGGATTAATGAAAAAACACATACCGTCTTACTACAAAAACAATCTTAGACACATAAATAAAATAAATAAATAAATATCGGTGGACATTAATTTCACACAGTGCCATCTAGCCCCAAACTAAGCAAAGCTTGTAATATGTAAACTAGATAACTGATAGAATACATATATATGTCGCAATCGAGTCGTATCCGGGACGCCAGCGCCACCTGGTGGCACTCGATGGAGTCGGTGACGTGCGCGCCGTCGATCGGTGACTTCACTTTCCCATTGGCAAGCGGCGCGTGCGGTGGACACTGAACCATCGCGCGTTCTGTGATACGTACCTACCTACAATTTATTTGTGCCTACCTGATTACTGTACTGTGCCTGTGAAGATTATAATTTGATTGATTGTACGAGCTTGTTTTCTTCATCCGACACTACCCACCGACGACGCCCACTGCTAAGAGGATCAACGATGAGTGCTGATGATAATGATGGCGAAAGGACCCTCCTCCGTCATAAAGGACTCCTCCTCCTCCGTCATCAGAAGTGGGATCAGTGTTGGATCAAAACCAAGAAGACGGACATCTGGCGAGCCATGTTTGAAAAACAAGATAAGAACACGCGAGCATTGATTGAGGCGCTTCAATCACCAAAACCAGCCTACCGTGAAGAACTACCTGCAATCGATCCTGAAAAAAGAGATACCGACGCAAGATCATTGTGCGCGACGGCAGATTTATGTTTCGCCAAAAATCCACCAAGCGGCAGTCGTCTTGTTCTGGCGGTCATCAAGGCGCTAAAAAGTAAAGCATCCACGTTGCTATCACAAATCGAAACGAAGCCTACGAAGGAATGACATGGCACGAGTCTATGATAATTTTCATGCCACGGTTTATTTCGAAGGAGACATTGGCGGGTACCCTCATTAAAATGCACGGTGAAAAACCGATTGAAAACGAAACACTACCCGCATTCGCGAGTCGTTTGATTAGTTCACTGACTAATCATTGGAAAGATGTGAACAAAGAGGAAATTGCCGTAGCAACAGTACTCGCACACATTTCACAGTTGACCCGCGACTTCAAAGAATGGCGTTCACTACAAACGTTATATCGAGGGAGACAAACTGCAGCAGGAACTGAACGCATTTTCACACTTGAAGCGCTAGATCACCTTCGGACTAAGCGAATTGAGTGCAGAAGCAATCCCATAGACTCGAGTGGCAGACCTGCACCACCTACATCATCAAGTCAAGCAGCGCAGCAGCCGACTGCGAAGCCCTTGGCGTGCTTTAAATGTGGCACACAATGCAATGTGGTGTGTGGGCGGGTCACATAGCCATCCGGTGCACGAGCGACGGCGGCGGCGGCGGCGGCAGTGGCAGAAGCAGCGGCGGCGGCGGCGGCGGCAGTGGCAGAAGCGGCAGCGGCGGCGGCGGCAGAAGCGGCGGCGGCAGAGGCGGAAGCGGCGGCAGTGGCGGCGGCAGCAGCGGGCGGCTTACGGCGGCGGCACGCGCAGCGAGCGGCTTACGGCGGCGGCACGTGCAGCGAGCGGCGTGTTGATGTCTGCGTCGTACAACCACCATCGGGCGTGTTACATCACAAAGGTGAACTGATATGCTTTGCTTATGATTCTGGCGCTGATGCTCGTTGGTAAAAGAAAGTTTCGCTTCGAAATTTTGTGGTAAACGTGCTAGTAATGTTGTTGCTATGACTGGTAATTGGTCAAACACGAGTGTTCAGTACAGAACAGATTTTATTGTGTAGTGATTAACGATCACTCTCTCGAAATTTTGTTGCATGTTTTGCTCGACAACTATTTGCAAAGTGATGAGGTCGCGAGATTTCAAAACAGGGTTTTTCTGTAAACATAAAGGCAACGGAGCTTTCGTTAACTAAAGTTCTTTGTGTAAATTCGATGAGTCATAATAATGATACCACGCTTCAATCAGATTTAACTGCTACTCGTATCGTGACTGCAGTAGGTAACAGGCAATGACAAGTCTAGGCTTTGATTTTTTTATTAACGGTTTACCTACGACGAGCTAAAGATGATGCGGATGAACGTAGCGTTGATAGACGAACGGTAGTGAAGGTAGACTGCCATGAGAGATTTTTGGGTGCGAGTCTCGACTTCAGAAAATGCCAACAGGTCACGTATCAGTCGAAATCGATGTAGATGATGTTAACGATGAAGTTCAAATTTGATTTCTGATTGAAACTTGAGTAAGGGGACTCTAGGTGCTATAGTGAGTTGTGTTCGGCCGTGCCAGTAGCTAATTCGTAGTCGTAACCCGGTAGAAATCGGTATCTCTTGAGGCAACTCAAGTAGTCCGTGGGAGCGCGGTGTGCGTTTGGCTCTGGTCGAGGTCGGGGTCTGTAAAGACCAATACGTGTGGTCACGAGGGGGTGACACACGGGAGATCTTTGAGGGATCTGATCCATTCGCTGGATGTGTGAGAGCAATGCGATTGCTAGTCGGCTGGATAGCCTGGGCTCTAGATGTCTTACTCGAGAGTTTAGAGAGTTTGTAGAGTCTGAAAAGTTGATTCGAACGACTGTGGTACACGGCCCAGGCTACTGATGTTTGTATTTTCGGTTATTCTAATGTAACATTATTGATTAAGAAATAAAAATGTAGAGTTCGTTTTCGTTCGTTATTCATCTGGTAAATGAATCTCGAGTTTGGTCAGGAGTGACCGAGTGGAACAAACTTCTGTCGTAGACTATTTGTTCGCAGGGTAACCATCACACGAGGACGTGTGCAAGCAGGATGACCGTGTCGCAATCGAGTCGTATCCGGGACGCCAGCGCCACCTGGTGGCACTCGATGGAGTCGGTGACGTGCGCGCCGTCGATCGGTGACTTCACTTTCCCATTGGCGAGCGGCGCGTGCGGTGGACACTGAACCATCGCGCGTTCTGTGATACGTACCTACCTACAACTTATTTGTGCCTACCTGATTACTGTACTGTGCCTGTGAAGATTATAATTTGATTGATTGTACGAGCTTGTTTTCTTCATCCGACACTACACACCGACGACGCCCACTGCTAAGAGGATCAACGATGAGTGCTGATGATAATGATGGCGAAAGGACCCTCCTCCGTCATAAAGGACTCCTTCTCCTCCGTCATATACTTTTTGTTTTGTAAATACATACTACATCCAGACACAGAACAAACATCTATGTTCGCCACATAAATGTTTGCCCTTGGTGGGGATCAAACCCACGCCCTACAGCTCTGAAGGCAGGCATGCTACCAACTGAGCTATAAGGTTGTCATGTTTAGCTAGACAGTACGAGTATCTAAAAGCTAGATCGCGTTTAAACGTATGTTTTATTTCTCTTACCACAAAACCATGTTTAGAATGTGTTGTTAAATTAATTTCGCAAGCAAAACTGATTGACGTATATAATTCAGTTATCAAATTAGTTGTCCTATAATGTATCAATCCTATTGAAAAATCAACTTTCTCCCATAGTACAGGGTCACCCTAGTTTGGGAGACAGGGACTCCTGTATTATTATTCTACAACTAGTATTATTGTATCTTTCCCTCCTTTTTCTAAATATATAAACAATTGTTAAAACATATAAATACCTATATAATAATGTAATCCATAATTACCTACCTACCAAAATTGTAATATTCTAAGGCTTTTGGTTTATGTTAATGTAATATTAGCTGTAGTTTCTTCATTTGGTAATAAATAATTATATTATATTATATTATTATATTATAACAAGTGTTGTAAGACGGTTAAAGTCGAATTCAAAATAAAACGGACCAACTGACCTTTCAAGTGACATTGACATTTTTGGTTAAATTTAAATAGAGCTGGGATAAAAAGATTAAGTTTGTTAACTTATGTTAGGAAACTTAATCTTTTTATTAACTTACTAGCTTTTGCCCGCGGCTTTGCCCGCGTAGTAATGTTGAATACTGGAATTCGGTTAAATCGGGGCCCAACTCAATTGAATCACTAAAATACGTATATTATTGCATTTTTTCCAAGCCGCTTGCAAGTCTTTAAGTTTGCTTGAGGATGATCAAATTTAATATAAAAAATTATTTAGCAGCTTAGGCTGTACAGTATCTATAATAATTATGTCCGTCAAACAGTCGTCTGCGTGGACCTACAAAAAAATAGTCTATGTCCGTTTCCGAACCTTATGCTATAACTACCTATCCAAAAATGCAGCTCCATCTGTTCAGCCGACCAATAAATACGCCCATCCCCCTTTGTGACCAATAAATTATTATTATTATTCACATTATTTATTTACTTTCTTTATTTATTATTATTATTATTATAGAATTATATAGTTTATTGTCAATTTAAATTGTAGTTCGGTCTAATATAAAAACTTGGTCTCTGGCATGAAAAATTAAATAAAAATGTGTTGAATAATTATACAAATTTCTATCAGTGGCCATCCATCGCATATAATTATTAGAATTGATTAAATTAATAAAGTATTGATGGATAATGCATAATTGTAATAAATAATATACAAATGTAATTATGGTATTGTTTTATTATAGCCTCTAATATGATTGTTTATCACTATATGTCAGTCAGTCAGTCAGTCAGTCAGGACAAAGCCTTTTATAGTTATAGATGTACTTACGTTAACAAATTTAAGGGTTCTATATTCCACAGTTGCCCCTCGAAAAATCAATTTTATTTAGTTATATTACTATTTTTAATGCCAAAAAATATATTATATTACAGACGAACATCCGCCTTAGTTACTTCTGTGGTTGTAAATACGATTAATTATACATTCCTCGATTTAAAAAAAAACTGTAACAGTGCCTATTTGTACACTTTTTTCAGTTAATATGTCCTAATTAAAGCACAAAGTCACATAAAAAAATATATATTAAAAGATAATAGTATTTTGGAGAACAATACGTGGTTGAAAAATTATTAATTTTGATACTTTTCGAGTAATCTGAGAAAAACTTCAAAACTTGAAGCTTGACACGAACGAATCTGCGTAATCGCCATATTTTTGCTCCGCTAAATGTGACCCTACCTGATACAGCTTTAGACAGCAGAAACAGCAGCAGGGTAAGTTTTTAGCTAAAACTTTACCCGACACTACACTGAGGACATCTCAAACGTCAGCCTATACGAGATTCGAATGGGTCAAAAACACCTCAAGAACAACAAGGCTCCGGGTGAAGACGGAATAACGACAGAACTTCCGAGAGCGGGGGGAAAACCGGTACTTTTAGTCCTACAGAAGTTATTTAATTCAGTCATACACGAAGGTACTACGCCTGAAGCATGGTACAGGAGTGTGGTGGTTCTTCAAGAATGGAGGTATCACCTTATTGAAGAACTATCGACCCATCTTACTCCTGAGCCATGTATACAAGTTGTTTTCGAGAGTCATTACAAACCGCCTCGAACGTAGGTTTAATGACTTCCAGCCTCCCGAACAAGACGGTTTCAGATAAGGTTTTGGTACCATGGACCACATACACACGCTCCGCTGAGGAATATAATTGGTCGTTATGTCTAGCGTTGATGGACTATGAAAAAGGCTTCGAATCAATCGAGATTAGGCGGTATTGCAGTCCCTTCAGCGATGTCATATCGACTAATATCAAAGCACGTATTTGCAAAGAAGTATTTGTATAGAAACGCCACCATGTCAATTCGATTGCAGGAAGAGAGCACTAAACCAATCCAATTGCATGAAGGCGAGAGATAGGGAGACATTGTTTCTCCGTAACTGTTCACGAACGCATTGTAGCACGTTTTCAAGCTCTTGTACTGGAACGGATTCAGCATCAACATTAATGACGAATACATCACCCACCCACCTCACCTTTGTTTTGCTGATGATATAGTTATCATGGCATGGCAGAGTCGCTGAAGGATCTCAATACTATGCTCTGCACAGCTCAACAGGTGGTCTTAAAATGAACATGGAAAAGACAAAAATCATGTCCAATGTCCATGTTGTGCCCGTACAGGTTGGGAACGATACTCTCGAAGTTGTTGACCACACTACAACTAACTTGGGTAGACCGTTCAGTTAGGTAGGTCCAACTTTGACAAAGAGATCGCCCAAAGAATCCAACTCGGATGGGCAGCGATCGGGAAATTGCGTAATATCTTCACTTCCGAAATCCCGCAGTCCTTGAAAACATGGTGTTTTCAACCAGTGTGTTTTGGCAGTTATGAGATATTATGCAACTGAAACGTGGTCATTTATAGAAACTTAGAGTCACACAACGAAGTCACCGACATAGGTCGCAGGGTTTGTAAGTTGAAGTGGCAATAGGCAGGCCACATCGCTCAAAGAACTAATAACCGATGGGGAAGAAAGGTCCTTGAATGGCGACCACGGACCGGAAGACGCAGCGTAGAAAGGCCTCCCACTAGGTGGACCGACGACATTGTGAAAGTCGCGAGCAACTGGTGAATGCATATGGCAGGTTGTCGTACAGTGTGGAGGCCTTCGTTCAGGAGTGGACGTCTCCGGGCTTATAACGATGTAAGTTGGTCACAGTCACGAGGCACGGTAAAATATATTATGTCATGCCTTGTCGATTGTGGCGAATTCACTAGATACTTCATTGAAGTAGGTATTCGAAATATATCTAAAATTGATTTTTCACCACATTACTGCACTAGCGCGTTGGTTCTTTTTTTGAATTATGTGCGATATGCAAACATATCAATCACGTTCGAAACATAGAGCGTGGCGCCACCCACCGCAATTAGCGAGAAGTAATCTCACTAACTTCAGTTCTTCGACTACTTCGGCTATCGTAACCACGCCGCATCCAAAAATATTGAATAAATCAAGTACATTAGTCGCAAGTGCTTCTAAGATTACTGAAAGGTGCTCCTGAGTGTCAATTACACATTTCCTTATCGTTTTTACCAAAAAAGTTAGTGTACCAAAAGAATAATTGTTGACCGGCACAAGTTGTGCTGGCCACGCCGCCATTGTGCTCGCTCCCTGGACGACCCGAGGTCTCTTGTTGGAGGACGCTGGATTGGTATGTACATTTCGTCATAATTTCTTACGAAGAATCACTACTTCTGGCCTTCAGATTCTCTTTCCCGCCCGCCCTGCTAAAATACTCGCCGCAGAAAATAGCCAAGACCACCCCGCACCCGCCGGTGGTCGAATTTGAATCAATTTTGTTCTTTTCCATCGCCAGGCGTAAAGAATAAACATCACCTATTTTAAACAATAACGTTGGAAAAATACGTTTCCAAAATTTAAATAGTGCAGCGATATTATCGTTCTGCAGTCCCTTAAAAAACGTAGTCTATCGATTCTGTTCACTCTGTTTTATTTACAAACTCTTTGATTTTCTCCAACAATTGTTATTTACAACAGCGCCCTCTACACATATATTCCTGAATCCTCAGAAAAATAAGCTAAGAAATATTCAAACTTAAAAAATGGTATGGGCATCAACCATTTACTTACGAAATTTTATGAAGATCTAATCAACGATTCGCAAGTTATGATCGAACAAATATACAAACAAATATACAATCATACATTATATCAGCCGATCAGCCCTTGTAGGATACCTTCACTCGGTTAGTTACTTGCTAGCTATACAGGGCTACGCGTAACGGCACTACTAAGCCGAAATGAGGTCATTATAAACCACTTTTACTATGGGCCAAATTTTTCTACGGAACAGCTGTTTTATTTTCCATTTTCAGATTTGTTCCCATAGTAAAAGGTGTGGTGTATTATTATTATGATAATAACCTTTTAGCTTAATAATACAGTTACACGTATCCCCATTATATTATGTCACCTTCGTTTGATTAGGTGGTTAAATAAAAAATAAAAAACAGAACATCGCGAGGTCTCAGTTCGAACTCATTTGACAAACACCCGACAATAGGGTAGATGACTGATGTTTATATCGTTGAAACCAATAGCTTTGATGAAAAATTTAAGTAAATATATTATGTTTATAGAAAAAAAAAAAAAAAACATTTAATAATGTTCTGATATATGAGCGTTTAAAGTTTTTGTTAGAGAAAACTCTGTCCCTATCCCACAAAACAAAAAATGACGTCACGCCTTACTGGTCAGAATAGAATTTATATGGCGTACAGAGAAATGATGTCACGATTTACTGTTTCGCTTCTCTGTCTAGCATGATATTAAAATGCTTATAAGTTGGTTATTTTTGATCAGATTTTCATTTTCTTTTCATTAATCAGCTATATTTATGGGCCACATGTTAATACGACAATTTAAAAAAAACCAGTCTTCCAGCATATTCCATGTGTCACGGCAGACAATTGTACCGAAATATTCAGAGCTCGTTTCACAACATGATCACGGTAAATAGGGATATTTACCGTGATAAGGGAGTAAATACATAATCGAATTGTGATGAGCAACGGTGATCATAGCTAAGGCCGTGTCTATCAATGGCCTCGCTCAGTTTGATAGTGGTATACCTACCACAAAAAGATACCTATAGTCAGCGAATACCTATTCCTGGTCGCTGACGAGACACGCCGAGTTATTTTCAAGCATAATTAACATACCCAGTTAACCGATACGCATTGACCTTAGTTTCATCGTATAAAGTATTCACGGTATCCATATACATTGCTGCTACATACACTCCAATTTTCGAACCCTTCAAAGTTTCGGGATTAATTCCTGAAACCAAAAAATAAATTATTAACCACATCGGTTTGTCAACGAGCTACGGAGCACAGTATAATAGGTGTTAAGTTATTTTTGATCGCATTGGAAACTCGGACCATTGACGTGACAGAAAAAGCTGCGATACTAAAGTGGGAGAGTGATCTGTGCAGCTTTTAAACCGACTTCAAAATGGGAGGAGGTTCTCAATTCGACTGCATGTATATATTTTTTTATATGTTTGTTACGCGATTACTCCCTCAATTTTGATGATACTTTTTGTTTAGCAGGCCATACTTCAGAGGTAGTCCCATATAGTTTTTATCTAAACTGATTCAGCACTTTAAGAAAAATCTACATCAACAAAAAATATATAGGTACATCACAGATCATAATTATAGCTTGTAGTCTTTCTACATCTTTCTAAATCTACATCAACAAAAAATATATAGGTACATCACAGATCATAATTATAGCTTGTAGTCTTTGAGGTACATAGACGACGTTACGGTTTTTGCTCGCCCCCGTCTTGCAGGCTCAAAATTTTAGAAATGTCGATAACATTCTCAAAATGGCGTCTTATATCTCTATAGAGTATATATTGTTTGACATTAACCAGGCTAGAGCTTGACATATTTTTGTTCATATGCACAACAAACTCTTGGGAGCGTTGCGTAAACAAAACATACTTGCTAGGTACCCACTAAAAATAAAAATAGAAAAAACTACTTCTGGACTATACCTATATAATGTACAAACTTAAAACTAAAAATTTGAAAATTATATTTTAATTACTGCATAGCAAAGAACATTAAAGGAAAATCATCGAAATTATTGTTACTTAATATATTATATTATTAGGTCTTTACCTATGAAATTGCCGTTTTGTATGGAATAAGTGAAAGTATATATTTTTTAAAACTTTTTTATCTCTGTTATTCAAAGTAATCACCCATGCAATCGACGCATCTTTGCCAACGAATTGGCAGTTTAATGATGCCCTTCTTGTAAAAATTAGCTGAACGGGGAGGCAACAAACTCTTCAAAGGCATTTTGTACTGCCTCTCGGGAAATGAATTTTTTACCCACTAAAAAGTTGTCTAAATTTTGGAAAAAGTAATATTCGGTAGGTGCAAGGTCTGGTGTGTATGGCGGATGAGGGAGAGCTTCCAACTCCAGCTCTTGCAGCTTGGAGACTGTCTGTAGCTGCAGCGCGAGGCAGGTCTCGACGCGTACGTTGCGCTGGCGATCGTTAAGTTCGTGGGGCACCCATCTATCAAGTTTTTTTACCTTGCCTATTTGTCGCAAATGAATCAAAATTGTTTTGATGCTAACATCAAAAGCTGCTGCTAGCTCAGCTGTAGATTGAGTTTCGTCAGTTTCCACAATCGCCTTTAACTCATCATTGTTGACCAAAGTCTCCGGACGACCACGAGCTTCATTTTTCAAGTCAAAATTTCCAGAGCGGAACCGGGAAAACCAATAACGGGTTGTGCGTCGTTTGTACAGTTCTCTCCGTAAACGTTTTTGGTGTTACTTGCCGTTTGTGTCGCGTTGGTGCCACGACAGAACTCATATTCCATAATTACACGAATTTTTAAAGTATCTATTATGACGAAAAATGTTCAAACGTAATAAAAATACAACGCTAATCAATAAACGAAAGACTGAGTTTGTAAAAAGAATGTCTTGTTTTTAAGACAAAATTAATTTGATATTAGAATACAAAGCCATTCACAACTTTTTTTCTATTTGAAATGACCAGTACTGAAGAACGGCAATTTCATAGGTAAAGACCTATTATTTTATACCTTTACTAATTTATAATCAGGTATTTTTGGAGTCGGTGCTGATCGACCACCGAGCCGACCAACTAGCTGACTGGAGTCGTTAACTTCAGAGTTAACTTCATATACATTTTATCAAAATCGGTTCAGTAGTTTGGTTTTTAAATTTTATTAAAATTACTAGAAAATATGAAGATGTCATCTAGGTATTCGAAGCTGAAGTCGGTTGTATTGTTTTTTAAAAGCGTATTTATGTCTCATAATTTTGGGTACCATAACAATACTGCCCGCCCTGAAAGAAAGTTGCTAAGTCACTTAACGACTTTTTGACTTTTATAGGACATTATTCTAGCTGCTTTTATTCTTACGATTGGTGAATAGTTATATGGTTTAATAAATGAATGAAGGAAATAATAAGAAAAACGACGCCAGATCTGCAGGGCTAGGATGCGCAACGCGAGAAAACTTTCTCGATTCTTAAAAACAGGACAAGGCTACGACTCTGTATAAGTCCGTCTCGTTTTCGCACGACATGAAGACACGACAAAATCTTGTCGCGTCGCGCATCCTAGCCCTGCAGGCATTCAATCATTAGGAGGGCAGAATGGTTACAGGCAGGAATCATCTCTTACCATGTGAAGAGTTTCATGTTCTTCTCATTACTTGCTACCATAAAAAGTTCTTTTTATTTGGAAATTATTACGTCAACATACCTGCATCAAAGAGAGCGGTAAAAGTATGTTCCATCAGTTTTCCCATGGAAGGATCAATGCACGCAGCTTGTTTCGGAGTTACTCTAAAGAAATGCGAGTCAAAACTTTCCATTTCTTTAATTCTTCCCAAGTATTTAGAAAATTCGGGGTTTCTGATATGAGCAAAACGATCATCTTTATTCACCATATCAACCTAAAAAGTATATAGTAAAATATTAGTGACGTAGCAAAGAACTTAGAGCAACAATTTATTATTAAATTTTCCTCTTCTACAAAAAGCTGTTGTTTCTCGAAACGTCCACTGATATTTTTTTCCTGAGAGGTAAATACCTATTTTTAAACGACTTAAAAAAAAAAGTAGGTTATGAATTCGACACGACGTATCGACGATTATAGCGTGTGCAATATTACTGGAACTGCAATATATTCAAATAAATTTGAACTAAAACTAGATGGACTGTGTAAATAAAGATGATAACATTGTACATAATGTTGTTGATTGGAGTGACAATTATAATTCATCATATTATCATAATCATCAGCCAAGATATTTCCACTGCTTGTCGATAAAGCTTTTGCTTCTTCTCTTTGTCATAAAATAAAATCAGCTGTTCCATACAAAAAGTTTATCAATGTTGGCCCCATAGTAAAAGTTGCTCTTAATGATGAGTACATACATACCGTTCAGTATTGTTGAACCTTTTTATGACATTTACTGTATAACCAACTCACCAATATTTTTCCCCTTTCAAGGAATAATCTTATACAAAGAGAAGAAGCGAAAGCCATAACGACAAAAAAATCGAAATCAAAAATTACGGCCATTTTTGCAGGATTTTTAGAGTTTTCTTGATTCGCACCTGAATCAAAATTCATAGGGTACTTCCCGTTAACCTAGACTCATGAAATTTGGCAAGAAGCAAGGTCCCATAACAGTTATTATGGGATAAATCTGAAAATTGATTATTTGTTTGATATATCGCCATTTCTCAAGCCAAATTTTGAACTGGATTGGAATTGATTATTGTTTGTATCTTTAGTTCCCAAACAAATTACTAGATGGCGTTCGAAGCGCAAACGATCCGTTCATCGTTTTTAATACGCTTTTGACCGTAGCTGCTTCTTATAATTTTACGTCGTAACTTATCCCTACAGATGAGCGAGGGAGCCACCATTGTAGGTTTTGAAGAAAACTGACAGCTGCCTTGATTTTTTTTAGTTTTTGCATTTGACCAGCATTACAAATAAGTTTGAGGGCTACAATTCAAATTTATCTCTTGAAGATTGTAAAAAGGAGTTCTACACACTATTTAAAACCTTTTCTTAGGCCATATTATTAGCACCTTACAACCCACGGAGAAAAGTAATCACATAAAAGTTTAAACCTTTTCTTATGTAAATAGGCACATCGGTGTCTGCGTTTTTTGTTTTCTTAATGTTTGGCATCGCACTTTATGTATTCTGCTAGTTTCAGTTAAAAGCATAAATTACAAGTTTTGATAGTATCAGGTCATAAATAGTAAAATAAAATGATGGTCAAGTCCAAGTCATGCCTTAAAATTGTGGCGACTTTACTAGGAGCTTTACCGAGTTTTAGTAACGACATACATGTTTCACCGCACATTACTTGCTCATTTTTATGCACGTATTAGATTCTAAGTCAAATAGGATCTTTCACTGTGTTATTTCTCTTAAATATTACGTCTTCAACGTGAGTGAAGCTAGAAGTCTCATCTATCTGGGGTTCTAAATAACTTAAGCAAAACACACAAAGACTATTCACCATTTATTAGTTATTCAACCATGGACCCCGAGAAGGTATTCCACGAATAGCTATGATTCTACGCCATGTTCTTAAGGCCCTAGACGCTTGAGAAGAACTGGCCAGAAACTCAGCACCATCAGTATTTTCTTTTAACACACATTATAATAACAATCTATTTTTAAATTACACATCATGATACATCGAGTATAACAATATAACAACAAGAGAATACTTAACTTTGTAACGTTCGCACGATCGAATAAGCACTAACACTGTCGTTTTTTTTTTATTTATTTTTATGAATGACTGATGCTGTTTGCCTCATATGGCCTCTAGAGCGTCACCGGACTTAAAAGAGCCTCTCTCGAGTCGACCAATCGCTTTTTAAGAGCCAACACTGACTAACTTCACACAACACGCCACCGCTCGTAATGGCAGCTAACTTCATTAACCAATGGCGAACAAACAATAGTAGAATTGACTTTAAATACTTTTAACATTGTTTGTCATTGCTTAGCACGTATTTACCGTGTATTACACGTTAATTAATAGTTATCTAATACAATAATAAAACCCTACTCTAACACACGCGAATTGGCCTTTAAAGCATTTTTTAAACATAAGCAACCGAAAAGAAACATGTACTCCGTCTCTTGCTGGTTTTCTAGGTCTCAGTTTTCTCCACATATTATTTGTGTGAAACTTGGCGAATTAACCGAAACTGGAAATACTTTTTAGGGTTGCGCACGCAAAGAGAATCCAACTGTACCCTACCGGGTCTGCCTGTCTGTTCATCCGTCTATTCGATATTTACTGACTTATATCTCGCAAATCGTAATAGATAGCCGGTTAAAATTTTCACAGAATATTCGTTAGACACTTAACTATCGCGGACAATCTAGTACTTGTAGTGAGTGAGTGTACTGAACCCTCGTTGTCCGAGTCGCAAATCCGTACACTCGTCGCGACTCGTACTTCAGGGCTTTATTTTTATATTAATGATTTTTTATTATATCTTAATAAATATTGGTAAATATAACACACCTTATTAAAAAGGTTTTCACCAAATTGCTGCACGTTTTTAGCATTCGGAAATACTCCAGATATCCCACTGATAACAATCTCTTCTCCGCTGAGGTGGCTCATTTTTATTGAACTAAAAGCTAAAAAAAAAGAATATTAATTAATAATAATAATAAAAAATGGTCACATAGAATAGTATTACAATCAATTAGGTAATTCTCTGTCGCTTATACTAGGTATCGACCTGTATCATAAGAATCAGTTCCTTCCCCATGATATTGACACAATAAAACAAAAAATAAAGAACTTAATAATTACTCGAATACTTCATGTGTATGTGTGTGAGTGTAGGGTGTGTGTATGTGTTAACTATTTTTATTCTAAAAGTTTTTCAGTTGTTAAAATTAATATAATTTGGATAACTAGTTCACATCACACACCATCCAGAAGACGTCTACTACAGCTGGACGAAGGCTTCTCCCTTCAGGAGTTCGTTCAGGAGTTTAGATAGTAATTCAATTAAACGCACAATTAAAAAAGGGGTTTTTCAAAAGGGCATATTCTTTAAATTTTTACTTTGTATACTTTGATACTTTGAGGAAAGTTATTTGTTTTTTGTTAATAATAAATGTAAAGACTTGTAATATTAAATATTGACTTGATTAAAATCGATATAATTTCGATATAAATTAAACTACAAAAAATATTATAATGAAAATGACAAAATATTTTATGTTTTTTTTACATATTTTTGACAGTAATGTCTTATAGGGTTAACGGGCGGTTGATACTTTGTATGGAAAATTCCTTTGTTTTATTTTATACAATCAAGTGCAAGACGTTCACCTGGTGGTAAGCGTCACGCCTGCCCATAACAGTAGCAGTGCCAGAAATGTGAGCTTGCGACTACAATCCTACGCCGCACTGTACTGCGCTCGTCACCCTGATATAATAGATGTTAAATCTCTTCATACCCAGTAAATTCTCTGGTAACATTGCCCTTCAAACCGAAACACAGTAAAGCTTGCACAGTACTGCTTGGCGATTGAATAACTGGCAAAGGTGTGTTACTTCCCCAGGCGGACTCTGTAGTAGAGTCCTACCACTACAACTTATAGATAGATACCACAATTGGTATTTGTATATACTTTTTCAAACAAAAACAATAGTGTTTTAGTCTAAAGGGGTGGAAATGGGGAGAAAAAAAGAAAGAAACCCAGCGGTATGAGAGATATTTGGGAGCGGGGAGAATTTCTTCCGCACACGGAGGGAGACACAAGAACCTTTAGCTAACATATATCTTCTATATTATCTATATATATAAAAGCAAGTCCCTTTTTCTTAGCAATCATCGCCCAAGCTACACCGCTTATTGTAGAGATGTGGAATTTGGACTCAATATTCCTCAAATGGTCTAGGTGTACAATAAGAACGGATTTTTCAAAATTCGACTTCTAAGGGGATAAAATTGACCCCTAAACTTTGTACAGAAATAAAAATAAAATTCGAGTTACGTCATTCAGACTCGGTTTGTATATTGAACATCAAAAATAAAGAAAGCCATGTCTGAGGATTTTTCGAAATTCATCTCCTAAGGATGCTTTATTAGGGACGAAAGGTCCAAAACGCGTAAAAAAAAAAACAGTGCCACGGCGCTGAAGTTTTGTGAGTGTTCTGAGCAAATATAACTAAATAATATATAATGCATGTTTTTTTGAAAAATCAACCCTTAAGGGGTATTTTTAGGGGGTTGATTTTTTTTTTCACCTCCGATTATGAAATTTGGCAAATATACTAAACTAAAGAAACCAAGAAACTTATTTTCACAGTTTTTTGAAATTCATCCCCTAACGAGGAGAAAAGGGGTGTTAAAGTTAAAGATTTTTTCTAAAAGCTAAAATTACTAAACTTCGTAATTCTTAAAGCTAGAATAATAAAAATCAGTATAAACACGAAACATTTAAAAACAAACGATATTTTTTTAAGTCGACCTTTAAACAGGTGAAATGGTCCGTTAAAGTTTGTATGAAGTAAATATTTTTCTTAAAGAGAGAGCGATGTAACTCCGCATATTTGTTAAGTATAGTACCATTAAGAAACTGATTTCATCGTTTTTCGAAATTCATTCAGGGTGAAAATGGCGTTAAAATTTAATATTTCCTAAAAGTAAAAGGCGATATCGTCGCCGGCCAGCAAGAAGTCACTAAGTGACATTTTTAGCCAAAATGAGTTAATGATGTCAAAGTGTTTTTTTATCTATTATCTACCCTATGGAAAGATAAAAAGAGCTGATTTCTCATTATTTCAGATAATATAACAATGTCAGAAGTAGTTAACTACTTATCAAGCAAAAAATCAGTTTATCAAAATTAACTAACGTAACTTGAATAATTTATCCAAATCGTTTTGTTAACTTCAAAGTCACTTAGTTACTTTTTGCACACAATATTTTTGACGCGGCCCACTATTGATGGCACTTAGTTATTTCTGGCACGGTAAAAACTAAATAAAATGAAATTATGTTGTGTGATAATAATAATAATAATAATAATAATAATAATAATAAACAAAAGACAACTAAAAGACGTCCTTTTTTTCTGTTGTGTAATTTTTAATGGTTTTATTGCATTTTTAAGCTTGTTTTGTATTCATCTACCACACAAATTGAAAGAAAAACTTTACCAGACAACACAACCTATATTTTAACATTGAAAAACATTTAATTGCAAATAATACGAAGAAATATGAAACCTGACAGCCAAATGTCAACACAAACCAAAGAAAATTTTGTGAAAAGTGAAAAAATGAAAACTTTATAATGATTACACGGTCTAAGAAGAGGAACGCAGCGGTCCAACACGCACGACCAACACCTCCGCCCGTCCCGTCATCGTCTCCAAGCTCATCGTCGCCGTCAGAAGAGGAGTTCCACACCTGCGGCACGAGCTCGTCGAGCGAGGACGTGAGCGGGCCGCGGACACTGACGCCGCTAATACCTGTACGTCGGGGACGTCCGCCGCTGCCGGCACGCCTAGGGCCTGCGGGGCAACCTGCCTCGCGTCCGGCTCTCGCTGCCGGTGGTGTAGTGCGTCGCATGCGATGGTCTCAGACCAATAATGAGAACTGCATGCGCGCCTATTATGGGGCTACAGAGGGGGGAACTAACCTGACGGCGTACCGTGTTAGGATGCTGTCTTTGTTCCAGACCCTTGAACCTACCGTCACCGTTTCCGCTCAGCGAATATCGGATCAAGTGCGGGCTATCCAGCGGCTCAACCTACTGGATCAGCCCTTGCTTGATCGGCTCCGCCTGGAGGTGCAGTCTGCTCGTCCTACGCCTGCGTCGACGCGGGACTTGGATGTCGCGTCGTCAGCCCCGACACTGGCTTCAGTGCCAACGTCGGCGGCGACACTAGCGACATCTGCCGATCCCGTACTCGATGAAGGCGACTGTACGGGTATGAGTGTGTCTACCCAGGTGAGTGAGCAATTGAGGAGGGCTTTGGAGGACGCGATTGGCCAATATAGGTTCGCACTCAACTCTAGGCCGCGACTACCGCGTTTGCCTACTCATAGACGTAACTTAGCGCTTATGGGAGCCCTGAACGCGTTGCTAGCCCCGTACTTGCGGGCTAGCGAAGACCTAACTGATACCCACTCGATTTTGTACTGCGGTGCTATCGCGGCGTGTCGTGTTGCACGTGTTAAGTTTCCGGACACTAACCGTGCACCGCGACCCGCCGGAGATGTGCCCGCGTGGCAACTACGAATCGAGCGGCGTATCAGCACGTTCAGGACTCTCATAGCAAAGCTGATCTGCTTCAGCCGGGGGAATAATCGCCCCCGAGTCATGCGTTTCGTGACTCAGGCCTTTGCGGGGACTGGTATTCGGCCCCAGCAATATATGACTAGTGTGACGGAACGCATTGACTATCTGAAGCAGAAAGTTTATGCGTGGGCAAACCGTATCCGCCGCTATAGAGAGCGTGTGGATAGATATTGGCAAAATCGCCTCTTCCAAAGCGATCAAAGGAAGGTGTACCGAAACTGGGAAGGAACCGAGCAACGTGTGAGCGACGGACAGCTACCGGATGCTAGCGCCATGACTAATTTCTGGCGCGGCATCTGGTCGGTGCCCGTTGAGCACACCGAGGGTGATTGGATGCGTGTTGTCGAACGGGAATGTGAGTCCATCGAACCCATGGGGTCTATTTTAATAGACCCCGTAGACGTTAGTTGTGCGATTCGTATGGCACAGAACTGGAAAAGTCCTGGGCCGGACGGGTTGCACAACTTTTGGATTAAATGGTTTCGGTGCTCACATGACCGTTTGGCGACACAATTCCAAGAAGCTCTCGAGCTCGGTTCCCTCCCTAGTTTCATGACAACCGGAGTCACCTTCCTGCTCCATAAGTCCGGTAGTACCACGGAACCCAAAAATTACAGACCCATCACCTGCTTGCCTACCATCTACAAGCTCCTTACATCTATTCTGAGCACTAAAATTAACGCGCACATTGTTGCGAACAATGTTTTGGCCCCCGCTCAGAATGGATGTAGGGTTGGGTCCCGTGGTACTAAGGAGCTCCTCCTCATCGACATGGCCATTAGCCAACAAGTTCGGCGGAACAAAGGAGCCCTTTCCGCTGCCTGGATCGACTATAAGAAGGCCTATGATTCAGTGCCTCATTCATGGCTGGAGAGGATTTTAGAGTTGTATCAAATTGATACAACTCTTAAATCATTCTTAGGCGCATGCATGAGGCAGTGGACCACAGTTCTTCGTCAGCCAGGTGGTGGAAATGGCTCCTCTGATTCGCAGGACTTGATAAGGATTGAGCGAGGCATCTTCCAGGGTGACAGTCTGAGTCCATCGTGGTTTTGCCTAGCACTGAACCCTCTCAGCACATTGCTGAAGGATTCAGGACTAGGCTATCGGCTTAGAAGGGGGGGTGAAGTCATTTCTCACCTTCTGTACATGGATGATCTTAAGCTGTTTGCACCAAAACACCAAGACTTGTTGGAGTTGCTAAAAACCACACAGGTTTTTAGCAGCGCCATCAGGATGGAATTTGGTGTTGACAAGTGTGCGGTCATGCGTGTGCAGCGGGGGAAAGTTGTGAATTCTCCGGATTTACAACTTTCTGAGATAATGACTCTCAGATCTCTCTCTGAGGCCGAGACCTACAAGTATCTAGGTATGTCAGAGTCGTTGGGTATATCAGTAGTGGACATCAAAAAATCAGTGAAGGAGCGCTTCTTTTGTCGGCTGACAAAAGTACTCAACAGTCTTTTGTCTGGCGGCAACAAGGCGCGCGCCTTCAATGGTTGGGTGATGCCTCTACTGATATACTCCTTTGGCATACTTAGGTGGACTCAGACTGAGCTGGACGCCCTGGATAGAAGGGTCCGTCAACTGCTCACTGCGCATCGCATGTTACACCCACGCTCATCTGTTATGAGACTGTACATTCCACGGAAGTGGGCGGGTCGTGGCTTTTTAAACGCCAAGAACCTCCATAATCGTGAAGTGTGCAGTCTTAGGGATTATTTCCTTAACAATGAGTGTGGGATGCATCGCGATGTAGTGACAGTTGACAAGGGGCTCACGCCGCTCTCCTTGGCAAACGAGAACTGGCGCAGACCATCGGTGATAAGCACCGACGACCGCAAGGAAGTATGGAAGAGCAAGGAGCTGCACGGGCGGTTCTATCGGGCTTTAACGGGCCCCGATGTGGACTTGCTCGCGTCGGCGAACTGGTTGCGCTTCGGGGACCTCTTTGGGGAAACCGAGGGGTTTGCCTGTGCAATTGCGGATGAAGTTATCAAGACGAACAATTACCGGAAATATATCATGAAGGACGGTACGGTTGACATCTGTCGGGCATGCCACCGTCCCGGGGAATCTCTCCGACATATTATTTCCGGTTGTTCGCATCTTGCTAACGGCGAGTATTTGCACAGGCATAACCAAGTGGCCAGGATCATCCACCAGCAACTTGCTCTTCAATACGGCCTTGTCGAGTCGGAGGTGCCGTACTATAAGTACACACCAGCTCCAGTTCTCGAGAATGGTCGTGCTTTGCTCTACTGGGACCGCTCCATCATCACGGACAGGACTATTGTCGCCAATAAGCCTGATATCGTGATGGTGGATCGGTCCCAGCGCCGGGCAGTGCTCGTCGACGTCACCATCCCACATGACGAGAATCTCGTAAAGGCCGAGAAGGACAAACTCAGCAAGTACCTTGACTTGGCCTTCGAGATAACCGCCATGTGGGATGTTGACTCGACGATTATTGTCCCGATAGTCGTTTCGGCGAACGGTCTCATAGCGAAGAGCCTCGACCAATACCTCAAGAGGCTCTCGCTAGACGGTTGGGTCAAGGGTCAGATACAAAGGGCAGTGGTACTTGACACGGCACGCATTGTCAGGAGGTTCCTCACTCTGCAGCCCTAACTACCGGCAGCTTGAGCCCTGCCCCGCTGCCGGCGGCATTCTAGGTTTAGGTTTTTTATAATATTTATGTTTTTAAATTTATATTGTAAAAAACTTAGATTTAAGAAAGTAAATAAATAATGTGAATAATAATAATAATATCGCAGGACATTTTTCACACAGCGCCATCTAGCCCCAAACTAAGCAAAGCTTGAAAAAAAAAAAAAGTCACCAAGTGATCTTAAGTAATTTGTATCATGGTAATCGGACGTTTTTCAGTATTTATGTTTTCCGAAATCTAACTAAAGTACATTAATTAAAGCAAAACCACTCGTGTTGCGACTTAGTTATAATGTCTGGGCGCACCTACTTTACCCCGCTCACCCGCACCCGCGCCCGCGCCTCCGTTGTTCTATCGCGTGACTACATCAGTCGCTACTCGCTCGTGGGCGTTGCCGCCAAGCGAACGTTATTTTGCTTAATTAAGTGTGGAAATAGTAAAAATCGTCTAGTTATGAAGAAAAGTAGGTCCCATTATATACTGTCTCTACTGCCAGAAAACTCGCAAAAAAATGATGTAAGTATCTACTTCTACTCATTTACTTATCTACCTTCTATTATTTTACATTAATTCTAGGCAGTCTAGGTACTTTACCCACATGAGATAAGACGTGTGGTCGGGTTAGGGATCATACTTTTACTCGTATTATGATTATTCTTGAAAATTTAATAAGTAAAATAATGATTATTGTGTGTCTAGTATCTAACTGTGTAAAGAGGATTTCATAATAAACTGTAAGGGAAAATTACAGTATAATAATAACCTGTAAGTAAGTAAGTTTTCAATTATTAAGTAATAGGTACCTACTACCTGACATAACAAGCTTAGGGATTTAGTGTGGTATCTAGCTTAGGTAAGCTAAAATAACCTAAGTTATTAAATGAACTCCATTAACTAATACAACTCTCCTACATCTCCACTAGGTATTTGCAAAACACTTTGAAGATCTGCAGTCCATTAACTAGGATTCCTGTGTTGTGGGTGAATAGTCTGTCATTTTTATTAATCTGAACAAAAAGCAATAATATTATTATGCTGTAGGTGCTTAAATTTCTTACTCGTGCAATGAGTGGACACATTGCATGAGTAAGAAATTGTAGGTAGGTACGTTAGGTACCTACATACCCAAATACAGGTCGCGGCATATAAGTCTAGCGTTGAGCGAAGTGTGGAGGGGGTGGCTGCGCATGAGTTTAGTATGGCGGTCAACAAGCGCAGCCCTCCCCTCCACAGTACCCTCAGCGCTAGACTTACGTGCCGCTAGTTGTAAACGTTAATTGAACCTATAAGTAGGTAAAATTCTTAAAATGTGCTTACATTACTTCATGTTTTTTGTTTAAATTGTCATAATTGACAACGTATAAGTAATTATTAATACAAATACCTAACTATTTTGTTCATTGGTTTCAGGATGCAGAAAATATGTTTGGTCATCAACAAGTACCTGTAGATGAACCAGTTTATGTAGAAGATAATCAAAATTTAGATCCAACACCGAGACAGTTATCACCGACTAATACGTCACCAAAGAAATACGTCAATTTAGATTGTGTACAGCTCAACGAGTATTCACCATTTTCAATGAATTTGGCTGGATGTTCAGAACCACCTTCAGTCTTGCCAGAGATTTATGATTTGGAAACACAAAGACCAAGATCAGCATGCTTGCCAATGGGAAACTCGCCGGAAATAGACTTTACCATCCCATCTATTACATCCGATGATTTTAATATTTACCACCCACGACCACCAAGTCCATTATTAGAAGAACCTTCAAGCACTGACGACCGCACCTATGCATCATCCGGATCATCTTGGGTACCAGACTCTGATGAAGGCTGTACCCCTACAAAGATTTCACGAAAAGCGATTTGTAGGATTTCAGATTCAGATGTCACGGAGTTTAGTTCTTCAGATAATGCTCCAGATACTTCCAGACCATCTTTAATAACAAATGAAGAGATTTTAGACGTAGCTACTTCGTCAGAAAATGTTGTCACAAGCTCAACACAAGTGGATGATCCTCAGCCTTCTACAGTAATAAAAAATAGCCGTTGGAAAAAATCAGAACCATCAAAATGGAAGAAAAACATTAATAAGGATAATAAACACAGCTGTAAACCTTACCAAAATGCATCGGGAAAGAATATGCCTGGAAAAAAACCAAAAACAGTACTTTGTATGGATAGAGGTTGCCGATTTAGATGTAATGAGTTTAATGAAGAAGACAGAGTAACTCTTTGCAAAGCTTATTGGTCGTTAACAAGTTTTAAGGAGCAGAAACAGTTTATATTGCGACACGTGAAACAGAAAAACCCTAAAAGACTCCTTAACGCTGTAAAAACAAAAAATCGCACCATTTCAAGGGAATACTACTTTTTTAAACATGGTGCGGAAATTAGAGTGTGCAGTTCGTTTTTCATAGCGACGCTGAGTATATCAAATGGTCCTATCAATAGAGCCCTAAAAAATGTGAACGAGTTTGGTGAATTTGTTGGGACAGATAACCGCGGGAAAAAAGAACCTCCCAATAAATGTAAACCAGAAGATTTAAAGTTTTTGCGCGATCATATTGAAAGCTTTCCGACAATGGAATCACATTATTGCAGGAAGTCATCAAAACGTTTGTATTTGGACCAAAAACTTTCCATCGCTAAAATGTATCAGATGTACAAGACATCATGCAACGCCCAGAACAAAACTACGCTGTCACAAAGTAAATACAAAAAAGTGTTTGGAACTGAATACAACTATTCTTTCTTTACGCCAAAAAAAGACCAGTGTTCATTATGCCACAAGTACAAAAAGGATCCAGTAAAATATGAACATCTATATAAAGAGCATCAACAAAGAAAAACGTCAGCTGATGAAGCTAAAAGGCGTGATAAAGAGAGATCACAGAGCGATGCCACATTTTTATCAGCTACTGCAGATCTTCAAAGTGTTTTGCAAATACCTAGTGGAGATGTAGGAGAGTTGTATTATACACGAAAATTGTGTGTGTACAATTTTACTGTCTACGAATCAAAACAACCCAATAAAGGGTTCTGCTTTATGTGGAACGAAACCAATGGGAAACGAGGGAGTTCTGAGATTGCTACTTGTCTGTTAAGGTGGATAAGTATGATCCCGGAAAGTGTTAGAGAGGTTTCTGTTTTTTCCGACACTTGCTCAGGGCAAAACAGAAATCAATTTATTGCAGCGTTTTTCCTGAATTTGATCCAAACGTCGCATTTAGATGTTATCGAACAGAAATATTTGGAGTCTGGACACACCATGATGGAAGTTGACTCCATGCATTCCGCTATAGAATGTGAAAGAAAGAGAACTTCTATTTTCTCTATGAATGACTGGAAAAATGTGGCAAAGCGAGCCCGATCTAGTAGACATAGAAAGAACGCACTACCTTATGAAGTTCAGGAATTAAAATATAACGACGTAATTGACACCAAAGAGTTAGCTGCAAGATTGATTACAAACAAAACCATGGATCGAGATGGCAAGAAGGTACAGTGGCTCAAAATCAAATGTCTGAGATACGAAAAAACTAATCCTGGCATAATAAAATTCAGATACGACTATGATGGTGAGTATTCACTGCTAGACACGACAAAAAAAACAAGAAGTAAGAAAGGTCTTGCTGTCCTGGGTACACCTGTGAGATGTTGCCTAAAGCATATACGTCAATCATACCAATAACACAGTCAAAGAAGAAAGATTTGATAAATCTATGCCGATCAGACATTATTCCGGTTGAATTCCATGCATGGTTTCAATCCTTGCCAGTTAACAACGAAACAAACAAGCTTCCAGAACCAGACGCTCTCGAAAATAGTACTGATGAAGAAGATTCTTAAATATTAGATGTGATGATTTAATTATCATAGTTTTTTTAGCTTATTATTGAATAAATGACTGATTTTTGCTCTCTAAGTTTATAAATGAATAAATAAATGACTGATTTTCGCTACGTAATTTTGTTTTTTTTTTGTTCTACCCAGCCTTGAAGAATTCACTAAGTGCTTACTATCTGAAGCAAGGTTGTGCCCAGAATTAATTAAGTAACACAAAAAGTTAATTAATTAACCCAAATGTTAATTTTTGGGTATGCTAGAATTAACTATCTCATTTTTTAATATGTATCTCAGTGACGTTAAAAATATTTTAATAGTTTATTAAATATTATTATGTAATTTAAAAATGACAATATTTTGTCTAAAGATGCTATTTTTGTAGCTACAACCGTTAATGAGCTATGCCAATTTTAAAGACAAAAAAAGTTTAAAACGCGATTATCTCCAAACTAGTTTTTTGCAATTAGTGACTTCTTGCTGACCGGCGACGATATAACTTAGTAATTATTAAAGCTACAATACTGAAACTCGGCATATGTACTAAAAATTCAAAAACAAGAAACTTAATATCACCGTTTTTTCTAATTCATATTCATTAACATTCATTTCAATAACAGGCTGAACGGGGGTTGTACGGGGGTTGTTAACAACCCCCGGGGGACTTCAAAAAAGGAGGTACTCAATTCGACTGTGCGCTTGATACGTATGTTTTTTAAAATGTATATTACGCGATTATGAATTGATTTTGATTTTTTTTGGTTAAACTTCAGAGGTGGTCCTTTAGAAATTTTATCAAAATCGGTTTAGTAGATTGGTTTTTAAATCAAAATTACTAGAAAATATGAAGATGTCATCCAGGTATTCGAAGTTGAAGTCGGTTTTTTTTTTAAAATACGTATTATACTACGTATTACGTATTACTCTCTACCAGCAACAATATTTCCAAGCTCATATAATCTGGGGATCTTCAAACAAAGAGTGAATAGGTATCTTCTGGACAAGCGTGCTCCAACTTAGACCTTGTCTACGCCTCGGCGGGGCAAGGTCAAACGCGAACCCATTAATATAAAAAAAAAAAAAATTACCTTTTCAAATACCTAAAGTTGAACGCCTGTTGAAAAAACTGCATTACATAACTTTCACTCTTATCTCGGTTAGGTTATAGAATAGATGTAGAGGTTTAGTTCATTTTTCTAGAGATTTCTTACAACGGTCCTATGAAAGAAAAGGATGAATGTAAAAATTATATTGCCAATGAATTCCGTGGTCTTTAAGGTCCAAGATCTTCACGAACGTACTAGATGACTTAGTAAAGACTTGAATGGAGTGACAGAGGTTCTAATATCAATAGCACACAAAACCCATCTAAGAAGGCTTTCGAAGAAGTATCGAAGAAGACTAGCTTAGCTGAGGACTTTGCTGACCTCTAGAGTATGCTCAAAGAACTCCAGAAGACTTAAAAATAGGTTTTATGGTGATTCTCAACGAAATAAACAAGACCAAGACTAAGACCATGACAAGTCTCAACATCCGCGTTTGGAAAATTGATCTTTGTGCTCCCACAATGTCTGAGGACTAAGGTGCCTGAAACGAATGACTCTTATCTATCATCACATACGGTGATGTATGTGAACCCTCAATAAAGAGACCACGCAGAAGATCTAAGTAGCTTAATATGAAATAGCGCGGGCCATGTTAGCCAACAATCTCCTAGACCGTATACCAAACGATAACGTGCGACGGCGAACGAAGGTCGAAGACGTGGTTAAACAGACAGCGAGACTGTGTATGTGTGTCACTTCATAAGAAAAGACGATGGGTGGTGGACTGGTGCTTTGGAGTATTTACAGAATGGTGTCCGCGAACAGAAAGCGATTACCGTGCACAAGCCGGCTGGTCGGACGACATAATTTTAAAACGGCAGTAAAGCAACGGGTGAGACTGGCACTGGAGCTGAAAAGATATCGCACTGAAGAGGAAACCTATACTTACTCAGCAGTAGGTAGAACATGGTTGATGATGATAACGATCAACATTAAAACGAGTCCCCATACATGAAAATTAATTTTTGAAAGGTTTTTTTGTTTTTCTCATATCGTAAAAAACGATAATAGGTACATTGAATGATTAAACTTGGTGTAGTATTATAGCATACCATAAAGCTAATCAGCCTTTTTAATAGTCCACTGCTGGAATTACGTATACCCTCGAAGATACTTCACACTACATCCTTCCAGGATGATTGGGCGATACGCGATTGAATTTCTTCTCCGGAAGTATGCTTGGCCTCATGATGTGTCCATCTTTAAAATGCCAGTATGAGTGTGAGAATCCGTACCTACATAATCTCCAAAGAACTTATTGCTACGAACCCAGAATTTGAACCCGCGACTTTACGGTTTCGAGTCGACGTCGAGAGGTCTACCAATTATCTACCGGGACCCAGGTGGTAGCTTAATTAGTTTAAAGCCACGGTGTGGTTATAGACCAAATTCTAATATCGTACCTACCTGTTATAGGTAGGTACGATATTTCTTACAACCCACGCGGGCGAAGCCGCGGGCATCAGCTAGTAATATATAAAATTACGGCTAGGTTAGTACTTACGTGCAAATAAAGTTCTACGTACTGTATAGCTAGGAAAACAGAGTAAAATAACACCTATTGAGTAAAAAACAACACAGCTCCCTAGGTAGAAGTCAAATGTATTTTAATTTGTGTTCCTTATATAACTATAGAAGAAGGAAGTAATAGACTACGCTTCGCAATATTATAGTTGCAAATTTATTATGCATTATAATTGCTAATTTAATCGTTTAATTGGTTAATTCCTACGTAAACCAAGAAACTTTATAGTTCTTTCTTGTCTGTCTGATTCAAAGTTAGAAACTATATACTAGCTGACCCACCCCGGCTTCGCACGGGGGTAAATACCCATTTTTATCGGACTTCAAAAAAAAAAGGTTATCAATTCGACACGTAGGTAGGTATTAATACTACTGGAACTGCAATATATTCACATAAATTGAACTAAAAATATATGGACTATTAATAGAGTCGATAAAATTGTTCATAATGTTGTTGATTGTAGTGACAATTATAATTCATCATCATCTTCAGCCAAGAGACGTCCACTGCTTGGCGATAAGGCTTTCGCTTCTTCTGTTTTTATTATAGATTACCTTGAATGGGTATGTATATTGCAGAGTTGGTTAAATAGGCATTTGGTCTACTCTCCAACGATTGGTGACCAAATTTGAGACGACCGGTTCGGTAAACAACCAACCAACCTTTACGTCAAAGGAACGCCAGATCGGCCGAGAACATCGCCGCTGTACGTGAGAGTGTTCAGGAGACTCCGAGGCAGTCGATTTGTCGCCGTGCACAAGAACTCGGCCTTTCGCAGACTTCAACTTGGAGAATTTTGCGTCGGGACTTGGGCCTGCATCTGTACAAGATCCAACTGACCCAAGAACTCAAAGTTAATGACCATAGACAACGCCGTGTGTTCGCTGAATGGGCTTCGGAACGCTTGGAAGAGGACCCCGATTTTGGCCGAAAAATAATCTTTAGCGACGAGGCACAGGTTTTTTTTTTGCGGAATTAAAATCTTCTAGTGGGTTGGTGTCCATTGCTGGACTTAGGTATATACTCGAAAGGCAAATTAACCACTACGCTGGCCCTGTTGCGGGTTAGTGAATTCACACAATACGAGGGGCATTTAATAAAAAGTGAGAATGAGTATGTTGCCGGTAACTTATTAAATGTTATTTAATTTTTTGATTTAGGCGCCTTTTAGCGTTATACACTTGGAATAACTTTTTTCTAAGCTTAAAATTCCTATCTTAAAACTCTTCATTCTGAGCACCTAAAAACTCCAGGGGGCTTACCGTGACCTCTTATAGCGAGACAGAATAGGGCCTAAACTGACTCGCGCGTCAAAATCGTACCGTGAGGTCGGTTTTAGCTATTCAGTTTAGGTTGCCGCCATCTTTTTCTGGTAAAACCTAAACATTATCGCAAATGCATCGGAAAGCTTGATATCGTTCATTCAATTCGTACCGTGAACTCTTATTTGACGTTATTATGATCATAACAGTCTCGCTAAACTGACAATTTTAACGATTCATTATAAGTTACTATTTCAAACCCAAATTTCGCCTGCTAACTTAGAAATTTTTAATTTATCGGTGTTATGCGTACCTAAAAATAAATGCTGAAGAAAACGAAACGAAGGCCGAGGATTGCGAGTATTTGAGAGTCAGATTTGAGAGGTAGAAGCTTGTAATAGAACATCTACAAGGCAAAAGGCAAGGCCCATTGATAAAACTCTATAAGACTTATAAAAAAATCCTGAATTTACGTCCTCTGAAGTCAAAGGAATGTAAGCTGTAAGGTAGGTAATTGTTTTCATTAATAATTTATAATAACATAGGTAATAAGTACGTTTTTATATAGAGAATACCTACTAAACATACTTAACCTATAATCTTGGAATTAATCATTACATTTAATGTAAAACACCTTGCATTGCTGTCTTTATTTTATTAATTATACTTATATTAGGTCTATACGTTCATAAACCTTGTAAAGTTATTACGTTCCATCGTCTTATGCATTTTGTCAAAAAAAAACACATTACAAGTACCAATAAAATTCATAATTATTTATTTGTTACAGCTCTGAAGGAGAATTTTACGGTGATTAAGTAATGGGATTTGTAAACGGGATGCACACATACAGGGAGGGGTACATTTATGTGTAGTCAAGACTTGAATAATACCCGAGCATAATGTTCGACAGAAATTGTATGCTGTAACGGCTACTTGTGAAATGGAACAGAACCTTTCAATGTGAAGATTGTGCAGCACACATTAGGTAGGTATTAATTTTATAATGTTTAGATTAGAAGTTTTAACAGGATACAGCGTAATATCTAAGAGATCTAATATCAAGTAAATTTGAATGTCAAGAGGACAGAAGAAAAAGATTCTTCTGGTACAAGTTCGGGTATGTAAGCAAACGAGTACCTATAAAGTCACTATAGTCAAGACCATTGGTCTATTTAATCAGGAGGCTCGGTTGCAGACCCTGGTGTACACCTCTGCTTTTTAGAAGTCATGTGTGTGGTATCCCACACTAACAGTGAAGGAAAACATTGTAAGGCAATCTGCATACTGCAGGCAGTACACATCAAAAATAATTGATATGGTGTGCGAAGTCTGCCAACCCACAAAAGCCAGTATGGTGGAGAACAAACTAAACCATTCTCATCATGAGGAGGGTTGCGGCTAGCTGTGGGACTGTTATAATAAGAGCTGTCATTATATACCTAGCTATTAATAATTCTAATCAAAATTGTTTTATCTGTTAATATCTAGTCCGCTGTGTGTAATCATTCTAGTAAAACAAAACATTTATTTTTCAGGATATCAAACAGTTGGAGCAAAACTGCCAGAAACTAGCGAGCCGAAAGCAAATAAATAAGTTCAAGCAATTGTAGCACCCAAATATCTAGTGCCACATCTGTTTAAAGTTGGGACTAATATAAAATCAAGTCCTACTGTGTCCGGCCTCAGTAAAATTACAAGAAATTTTGTGATTGAAGAAGAGCACTCTTGACTGTGATATTTCTCTGTTCTAATCATCGTTAATTACCAACCGTCGCTCACCATCAGTGCATTAATCATCTGCTGAGTAAATTTTATATGCTTAAACCATTTTTATGTATTAATTTAAAAAATTTAAAAATACTCTATGACATAATAATCATAGTATGTGCTTTAATTTATTTCCAAGATTCTATAGTAAAATAAAACCAATGAAATTGTGAAGATGGTTTTTATTTAAATAAAGATAGTTCTACAGTTTTCATACTATCTTACTAATAATATAAATGCAAAAGTGTGTCCGTTTGTGTGAGTATATGTTTGTTACTCGTTCACGCTGAAACGGCTTAACGGATGTGGATGATATTTGGTATAGAGGTAGCCTATATACCTTGGAATAAAACAGGTTACTTTTATCCTGGAAATCACAGGTAAAACCACAGGGCACAGCTAGTATTTATGAACATAATATACCTATTATAATACACGCACCCAACACATACATTTACATTTTCCAAAAGTTTAATAATTTATCATTTAGTTATATTAAAGACAGTAGCACACTTAATATACTACTTATTTTTGTCCTTAATCTGGGTATCATAATACACATTAGGTATTAGATTAATTATTAAGTTCTTTATTTTTTTGTTTTATTGTGTCAATATCATGGGGAAGGAACTGACTCTTATGATACAGGCCAGTACCTAGTATAAGAGTCAGGGAATTACCTACTTGATTGTAATACTATTCTTTGTGACCAATAAATTATTATTATTATTATTATTATATTTAATTTTATTCACGGGTCTAGCCCGGACCTTTGAGAGGCATTGGTGGGGCCGAAACCAACACCAAGAGGCCCTGTTGAGTACAAAATACAATTACTATAGAATGTGTATAAAATGGAATGTAAAACTATTGTACAGTATAGGATAAAAAAAATATTATTATTATTATATTATTATTATTATTATTATTATTATAATCTACACAAAAACATTGTTTTATTTTTCAAGGTACATTTAAGCTGCATTTAGACTTAATATATTTCTGTAGGTTGTCCATTTATAATTTTTGTATGTGTTTGCATTAATAAGACACATGATTTCTATTATGCCATCTTCTAATATTCGAAGTGTTTTGATTTCTTCCAATAACATTCCACCGAAGTGCATGATAGTTCCCCACTTTGGCGATGAAGTCTTGATATTGTACAGAGATTATGGCATCATCTTCTTCGTCGACAAGGCAGTGATATAACTTAGCATGTACTTTGTGCTCTGAACATGTATTATTTAGCACTTTAAAGTACCTAGGTACATAATTTACTGTCAAGCTTAAGCTGCACATAGCTTAAGGTATCATTCGTATAAAGCTGTCTCCATTAAAGGCTCGTGAGGACCTGAAATAAGTTTCTTAATTAGCACTTGTTACTTCGTAAATCTAACCTCAAAATTAGTATCAAATAACTTGTAATAGGTATATGCTTTACACTTGTGTATACTTACATCGCAGTTTTAACATTCCGGAATTCCCATGGAGCTTTAAGTAATACGCTTCACCGTATAATACAGTCCATATCAATTAGAATTCCGATGCGGTCTTTGACAAAAATCAGCCAAGCTTTTATGCGCCAATATTGGGCAAAATGATGCTGTTGCTGTTTGCTTTGGAAAATCCTGATTCCATGACTAATAATTTATAATTGTTTTCGTAAATAAAGTAAAAGAAACTTTTTGTTTTGTTTTCAACGAAATACGATAAATAAAATTTCATGTCAACAACAGAGGGAAAAAAATGCGTTCGAAAACTAAGTAATTGTTATTTACACCATTCACACTAACATTTTTTTTTATAAAACAACTTATCAAGGCATACCAAGGGCAAATCATCAAAGCTTATGACATTTGTGACTATGTTTTACCGTGATTTAGTACATATTCAGTAACATTTCGCCTTAAAACACGTTATTTACATTTTTTATGAAAACCGGTACTTTCCGACAATGATAATGCACTTGAGTTATAGAACGCAACTAATGCACGAGACCCTAAATATACTTTTCTTCCTCCGTCTACGATACTTTTGTATAGCATTGTCCTTTTCTGTCTTAGCAGGACAGTACTAGATCCAGAGACAAGTTTTCTGAATTTTTGTTCACTCTATACGGAGTCTAGCGATTCAAATACGATCGTGTTAAAATGAGTTCATGGTACGAAAAGAAGCGAGTCAATTTCGGCACCGAAACTGAACTGCATCGCAAGTGGCTCGCTATTCAAAAGATCACGGTAAGCCCCCTGTACTGCAGCAACTACTGCTTCATCATTTTCGAACCTCTGTCCTCTCAGAGACTCCTTCAACCTCGGAAATAGATATAAATCACTAAGGCAAGGTCGGGTGAATATGGAGGATGCTCAAGTATTTCGAAGCCAGCATCACGAATTGTAGCCATAGCAACGGTGGACTTGCGAGCCGGGGCATTATCTTGATGGAACAAAACAATTTTTGCAAGTTTGCCTCGCTTTTTCTCGAGTATTTCATTACGCAATTTTTTTATTTGTTCTGCATACAAAAAGTCCGTTATAGTAGCTTCATGGGTGAGATATTCTATCATGACTACCCCTTTACTATGCCAGAAAAGAGAGCCCATGATTTTTCCGGCGGAACGAATGGCCTTAAATTTCTTAGGAGTTGGTGATGATGGTCTTTTCCAAGTCATAGATTGCAATTTTGTTCAGGATCGTAATGGTGAAGCCATTTTTTTTATCCATTGTTATGAATCGAGACAAAAAACGATCAGGGGGCGTACCGTGATCTTTTGACTAGCGAGCCAGTTGCGATACAATTCAGTTTAGGTGCCGCAATTGACTCGCTTCTTTTCGTACCATGAACTCATTTTAACACGATCGTATTTGAATCGCTGGACTCTCTATAGAATGAACAAAACTTCAGAAAACTTGGCTCTGGATTACTGTCCTGCTAAGACAGAAAAGGACAACGCTATACAAAAGTATAGTAGACGGAGGAAGAAAAGTATATTTAGGGTCTCGTGCATTAGTTGCGTTCTAAAAGTCAAGTGTATTATCATTTTCGAATGTACCGGTTTTCATACAAAAATTAAATAACGTGTTTTAAGGCGAAATGTTACTGAATATGTACTAAATCACTGTAAAACATAGTCACAAATTACATACGCGTTTATGATTTGCCCTCGATATGCCTTGAGAAGTTGGTTTATAAAAAAATATGTTAGTCTAAACGGTGTGAAAATAACAATTACTTAGTTTTCGAACGCATTTTTTTCTCTTTGTTGTTGACATGACATTTTATTTATCGTATTTCGTTGAACACAAAACAAAAAGTTCCTTTTACTTTATTTTCGAAAACAATTATAAATTATTAAGTCATGGAATCAGCATTTTCCAAAGCAAACAGCAACAGCAGCATTTTCCCCATATAGTGGCTCATAAAAGCTTGGCAGATTTTAGTCAAAGAGTACATCGGATCGGAATTCTAATTGATATGGACTGTATTATACTGTGAAGCGTATTACTTAAAGCTCCATGGGAATTCCAGAATGTTAAAACTTCTATATAAGTATACACAAGTGTAAAGCATATACCTATTACAATTTATTTGAGACTGATTTTTAGGTTAGATTTACGAAGTACCAAGTGCTAATTAAGAAACTTAATTTCAGGTCCTCACGAGCCTTTTATGGAGACAGCTTTATACGAATGATACCTTAAGTTATGTGCAGCTTAAGCTTGACAGTAAATTATGTACCTAGGTACTTTAAAGTGCTAAATAATACATGTTCAGAGCACAAAGTACATGCTAAGTTATATCACTGCCTTGTCGACGAAGAAGATGATGCCAAACTGAACAATATCAAGACTTCATCGCCGAAGTGGGGAACTATCATGCACTTCGGTGGAATGTTATTGGAAGAAATCAAAACGCTTCAGACGGTATAATAGAAATCATGTGTCTTATTAATGCAAAGACATACAAAAATTATAAATGGACAACCTACAGAGAAATATTAAGTCTAAATGCAGCTCAAATGTACCTTGAAAAATAAAAGAATGTTTTTTGTGTAGATTATCATATCCAGATTAGGGACAAAATAATAAGTAGATATTAAGTGTGCTACTGTCTTGAATATAACCAAATGACAAATTATTAAACTTTTGGAAAATGTAAATGAATGTGTTGTGTGCGTGTATTATAATAGGTATATTATGTTCATTAATAAATACTAGCTGTGCCCTGTGGTTTTACCTGTGATTGCCGGGATAAAAGTAACCTGTTTTATTCCAAGTTATATAGGCTACCTCTGTACCAAATATCATCCACATGTGTTAAGCCGTTTCAGCATCAACGAGTAACAAACATATACACACACAAACGGAGAAACTTTTGCAATTATATTATTAGTAGGATAGTAGGAAAACTGTAGAACTATCTTTATTTAAATAAAAACAATCTTCACAATTTCATTGGTTTTATTTTACTATAGAATCTTGGAAATAAATTAAAGCACATGCTATAATTATTATATCATCGAGTATTTTTACAAATTTAATATTAATATAGAAAAATAATTTAAGCATATAAAATTTACGCAGAACATGATTAATGCACTGATGGTGAGCGACTGTTGGTGGCTAACGATGATATTAACAAAGAAATATCACAGTCAAGAGTGCTTTTCTTCAATCACAAAATTTCTTGTAATTTTACTGAGGCCGGACACAGAAGGACTTTTTTTTTATATTAGTCCCAACTTTAAACCAATGTGGCACAAGATATTTGGGTGCTACAAATGCTTGAACTTATTTATTTGCTTTCGGCTCGCTAGTTGCTGGCAGTTTTACTCCAATGTTTGATATCCTGAAAAATAAATGTTTTTTTACTAGAATGATTTCACACAAAAAAACACACAGCGGACTAGAAATTCACAGATAAAACAAATTTGATTAGAATGATTAATAGCTAGGTATATAATGACAGCTCTATTATAACAGTCCCACAGCTAGCCGCAAGCCTCCTCATGATGAGAATGGTTTAGGCTGTTCTCCACCACACTGGCTTATTGTGGGTTGGCAGACTTTGCACACCATATCAATTATTTTTGATGTGTTCGGGTATGCAGATCGCTTTACAATGTTTTCCTTCACTGTCAGTGTGTGATACCACACACATGACTTCGAAAAAGCAGAGGTGTACACCAGGGTCTGCAACCGAGCCTCCTGATTAAATAGACCAATGATCTTGACTATAGTGACTTTATAGGTACTTGTTTGCTTACATACGCGAACTTGTACCAGAAGAATCTTTTTCTTCTGTCTTCTTGACATTCAAATTTACTTGATATTAGATCTCTTAGATATTACACTGTATCCTGTTAAAACTTCTAATCTAAACATTATAAAATTAACACCTACCTAATGCGTGCTGCACAATCTTCACATTGAAAGGTTCACTTCCATTTCACAAGTGGCCGTTACAGCATAAAATTTCTGTCGAACATTATGGCTTGGGTATTATTCAAGTCTTGACTACACATAAATGTACCCCTCCCTGTATGTGTGCATCCCTTTTACAAATTCTATTACTTAATCACCGTAAGATTCTCCTTCAGAGCTGTAACAAATAAATCATTATGAATTTTATTGGTACTTGTAATGCGATATTTTTTTTGACTAAGTACATAAGACGATGGAACGTAATAACATTACAAGGTTTATGAACTTATATACCTAATATAAGTATAATTAATAAAATAAAGACAGCACTGTGGTCGATTCTGGCGGTTTTAGTTGACAGTTCTAAACTAACTAAAGTATTGCTGTCACTTTTTTACTAGGCATGTTAGCTAAGGACAGCAATACTTTAGTTATTTTAGAACTGTCAACTAAAACCGCCAGAATCGACCACAATGCTGCTTTGTTTTACATTAAATGTAATGATTAATTCCAAGATTATAGGTTAAGTAAGTATGTTTAGTATTCTCTTTATAAAAACGTACTTATTACCTATGTTATTATAAATTATTAATGAAAACAATTACCTACCTTGCAGCTTACATTCCTCTGACTTCAGAGGACGTAAATTCAGGGTCTTTGAGTTTTATCAATGGGCGTTGCGTTTTTGCCTTGTAGATGTTCTAATACAAGCTTCTCCTTACTTCTCAAATACTCGCAATCCTCAGCATTCGTTTTGTTTCTTCAGCATTTATTATTAGGTACGCAGAACACCGAATTAACAATAACAATTAACAATTTCTAAGTTAACAGGCAAAATTTGGGTTTGAAATAGTAACTTATATTGAATCGTTAATTTTGACAGTTTAGCGAGACTGTTATGATCATAATAACGTCAAATAAGAGTTCACGGTACGAGTTGAATGAACGATATCACGCTTTCCGATGCATTTGCGATAATGTTTAGGTTTTACCAGAAAAAGATGGCGGCAACCTAAACTGAATAGCTAAAACCGACCTCACGGTACGATTTTGACGCGCGAGTCAGTTTAGGCCCTATTCTGTCTCGCTATAAGAGGTCACGGTAAGCCCCTTGTTGTAACATTTCCAATGAAGCTCGATAAATGTTCAGCCTGGGTTGTTTTTGTGCATCGGTAAGCATTCTGGGAACCCAGCGCGCGGATACTTTTTGCATCCTCAAGCGTTCGTGTAAAATGCTATGCACACTACCAGTCGAAATCTTTGTTTCATCGGATATAAAACGTACCGTGAAACGACGATCAGCTAAAACAATGTTCTCGACTTTTTTTACCATTTCTTCGGTCACTACCGTTATGGGGCGGCCTAGGCGAGGGACATCTTTGGTAGATGTTCTTCCACGTTGAAATTCAGCACACCAACGAGCAACTGTAGAATAAGGTGGTGCATTTGCTCCTAAAGTATCCTGCAAGTCTTGATTAGTTCGTTCCGTAGTGAATTTTTTCATGCACAGCCCAGTGTAAGATGATGCGAGATACAACATATTATTATGCACGAAGATAATTATCGTTACAAATGATCAGCCAAATTTAAACCCTCTTAAGCGTTACTTTGTTATTTAAATAAAATAAGATCATGCGCATAAAACTATTTGGTTCATGCGAGCGAAGCAGGTGCAGCTAGTATTAATATATAATTAAATTCTAGACTTATCAAAATAGTAAATTAACATTTAAGAATCAATTACAGGGGTCACGTTACGTACATACGTACGTTAGGGGGTTACGTTTTCTCAAACTCTAGAGTAAATGAACATAACAGCTACTCATCTATCTATTTACTTTAAAAGGCTCTGTCCTGACTGATTGACTGACAGACAACGCACAGACCAAAAAACACTGGTCGTACAGACTTGCAATTTGGAGGGTGTACTCGTCTCGATTCATAGTGTTGTTCTAAGGAAGGATTTTTCTAAATTCGACCCCTAAGGGGGAAAGATTTGTATGAAATTCTTTTGTTTTTGGACTTTTAGTCAAGAAAATTTGGAATTGGATAGTTCATTTAAAATAAAAAATGCTGTTTTCAATATTTTTTTGACAGGGATTATTTAAATTTAGTATTGAAGAAGGGGAAAGGAGAGGTGGATTGTCGTATGGAAAGTTCTTGTTTTTGAAGGAATATAGATGAAAATTGATATTTGGGTAGTTCATTCAAGGGTTGAGGGCGTGTTGGCGGAGGGATTCATGAAAACAAAATAAAATATTCAAGACAAAATGTTATGAATATAAATTGACTTGGCAGGCGATTCCAGTTCGCAGAGTGTTACCACCGTTGACTAAGAGGACGCTGCTTCCCATCCACCGGTGGTACTGGTTGCAGTTTTAGGACATACCCAGGTCAAACTTCACTAAATAAACTCCTGTATATGATAGAAAATGAATTATCAGCCAAGTTCAGTCCCGATTTGTTGGATAGTCTTGTTATCTTGAACTGAGGACTGTAATGTTGACTGTAAAGCTGTATTTGTCTTTTTGTCAGAAGATGCTCTTGCATATCCGACAACAGTAAGGAAATGTTTGAATAAGTTATAGATAATAGCAGTTTGACTTTTCTCGACAGTCTAGTTTTTAAAATATATTGAATCAACAATACAATGGTATAGTTTCTTCAGTTTTCATTGAACCATACGATTCAATAGCGTCAATCAAGTTATGGTGTAAAAAAAATTAAAAGGGGGGGGCCCCTTTTAATTTTATTTTTGATGTTATTTTTGTATTCATTTATTTTAGTTTAAATTATGATAATGTTTAAGGTGAAAGGTAAGGCAAAATGAATTTAATTAATTTGCAGTTAATTTGCTTTAGTTAGTTAATTTGCAATTTCATTTTGCCTTACCTTTCACCTTATTGCGCATTTAGCAGCCGGCACGCCATCTATCCAGTAATGAGTGCATTAGTTAGATTCCATAAGCCATCACCCGCGCGCCATCTAGCCGCAAAGCAGTTTAACAGTTCGACAGTACACACAGCACTACTGTGTGTGTGTGTGTGCTGCGTTTGATTTCATACTGCCACAAACGATACCGTCAGTGTACGATAGGGATGACCGATATGAATATCGATGGTCACCCTCGCACCCCAGTCGACCTGTCTCGGTGAAGTAGTACCTATATTACTGCCTGTCTTGCTTCAATAAATCTCATCGTTATTTGTAGAGGCTTGTATGAGATCTTAGTAGTAGCAAATTGATGTTTTTTTAAATAGTTAATATAAATAAACACCATTAGTAATGGTCCTCTTTGTTTTTTTTTTTCATTCTTTTGCAACTAATTTATCAGTAGCCAGAAACCATACAATGTAGAGAATTGAATAATGAAAAACTTTAGTCCCCATGATCTTTCTCGAAAAGCTATAGTTAAATGTTCGGTAAAGGTGGCCTGCGGCTCACAAATTTGTTTCAAACTCCGCTCTGCTTTGGGTCACCGGTGGTTTCGCCGACACATAACTTATAACTCGGGAAAAATCAATCGTACGAAAAAAAACAAAAGATAAAATGTAGAGAATTGAATAATGAACAACTTTAGTCCGATGATCTTTCTCGAAAAGTTGAAGTTGGTCGAGATATTGCAGATCCCACATAAAATAAAGATGGCAGCTAAAGCAGGGCTCGAATTCGGTCGCGATTTTGAATTTACTTTTTTCTCGAATAGCACACGCCCGTTGGTTCTAATGTGAAAACACAAATTAAGTACAAACTATCAGCGAGTCGCAAGACTTACCTCAAGATCATAACAGTGAGCTGATTAAATAAGCTAAATAATGATACTAGTTCATGTTTCCAAATCTGACAGTTTTGTACCTACTTATTTAAGAAAGACGACATAGACCATTTCGTTACGGTCCACTTTTTAGACCAGCGACCACGATATTGTTTGGAATAATTTTCACAATATCGTATTCAATAATCGAAATAAGGTTCAATATCGTAATTCAGTAATATAGGTACTACTTCACTACTATTGACCATCGTCATGTGGTGTGGTGTTGGTACGTGTGGGTTGACTAACTTGTGACGTGATACATTTTATGAAAGCTTATTATAATGTAGGTACTACGATTGTTTCTATGACACTTATTATCTAAGTGTTAGTAGTTTTGAAACTTTTACCTAAATCAAAATGGTTTTTTTACCTAATAACATTGAATGAGGTTTGTACGATAAAAATATGCACCCGCGCGAAGCCGGGACGGGCCACTAGTTAATAATGCAGCTAGCTACCGATTCCCGATTCCGTAATTCATATAACGCCTCGCTGAACGAAAAAGCTGACAAGACAGAGCGAGCTATCGGTGTCCTTGTCACGCTTTTTTCACGGGGCGTTGCCAGACCGCTTGCAAAAGTGCCAATGGTAGGGCCTGTTCTTATTTTACGAGCAAAACACGTTCGTGAAATGTTACGTTTTAGTAGGCGCAAATCGGTTTTACGTTCACAATCCTTTTTTTAAATTACTGATCGAAACAAGTGATCCTTATTATGAAAAGTACAAACTATGAGAATAACTGTGCTGAGTTTGGTACTAAACCGATTTGTAATTCCGAAAACACCAGCATCTAAAATATTGGTACTTCGAAGTAATTCCAAGTGCTTAGAGTGCTAACTATAACAAATTTTAAACATTTGGATCTCGTAGTCGGAGTCTACATAAAACTTCATGATATGTGTTACACTATATATTAATTTCAAAGCTTCACATGTTTTATTTTTGCCATAAAACATTCCCAAAAACACCTCGTTTAAGCGTTTTCTCCTTCCCATACACCTTAATGAATCGTATACCTACCTACCTAAGTTCTATACCGGGTGTAAAGATTCTCCTACTTGTTAATTGCCTATGTATGACGTATTTATTTATAACTATGATTTGATATGGCCAAGTGATCGTCTAAGTCAGGACTCTACGTTGTGATCCGTGAAAACCCTAAGTTTTAGTGATTTGGGATGAGTACGTACCTACTATATACTTTTACATGCCTATCTTAGCTTCGCGACCTACTTAAACCAAAGTAAAGGATGTCAATAAATAAAGCCGGTATCAAAATGTATCAAGCTAAACCTAATATTGCTATCGTGGAATAATAAGGCGTTAAACCGTTTGTGGATGTTAATTTACTTATAATAATAGTATTTCACACGATGGAATAATGGTAAGCGCGTCTACAGTATACACTTTCGTCCTTAATATTACTATCAGAATATGAATAGCCCGTTACTTATTTACCGAACACATCTACCTATTAAGCTAGTAAGTTTAGTATTAGAATTTCGACTGTATTAGAAATGTAATAGGCGCTCTTACGGTTTATAATTTCATTCATACTGTTACCAACACCTGCATGATATTATAATGCTATAGTTTGTTATTACCCTACGTAGGTATCTTCTCATAGACCTACGATCTACATAATGCTAGAAGTTATAATAAATGTAGGGAAAACTATTGTTGAAACTTCATAAAATTACTAGTTAGTTTGAATACTGATGAGTAAACTGACTAAAATATGATAATAATAAATTGGTGGCTAAGGAAAGACGTAATTTTAATAAAAGTAGGGAAAACTATTGTGAGATTGAAACTTCATAAAATTACAAGTCAATTTGAACAGTGATGAGTTGAGTTAGCTGATTAACTGAAAGACGCGCCTTTCCGTTTGGTTCTTCCTTTGACTTGGACACCAATCCTCCACATAAGGTGTATATAAAAATGGGACAATGAGCATGGATCATTTTACCTGTGGAAAGGCACAAGAGGACTTAATCTTTTAGCAAATCTATCTGTGTGTCATTGTAAGTTGGTAAAACCATTCAAGGGAAGCCGTTCATTAAAAATCTTTCAAAAACCTTATCCCTATAGTTATTGAAATAACTAAGGATCTTCTCTTTCATACATCAATCTTTGGTTTAAATGAGAGGCTCCAAGATCTTTCGATCGAGGTCTCTCCTGCTGAACTCCAGCGTCGCCCTGCCTATTATTGTCCGACCTGAAATAGCAAGTATAATAAGTAATCAACGATAATAATAACCAGTACATCAAAGTAACCACAATAACCGCGTAAACCTGCTTAACCCTAATGTAACATTGCAATAGTTTTGCAAGAGTAGGTATTATTATAATCTCCGCCGAATCCCGCTTGACTAGAAGGTCCAAGACAACTATGTGTGTATCGTGTATGTATAACTTTTACGTTATAACCTCAAATTGACGGTCTCGATGGAACTTCCTTTCACGATGATAAATAGGAATTAGCTAGCAATTTACTAACCAGTGACATGGAATGGGCGCCTCTCCTCTTTTGTAAGAATCAAGGGTAACCCGAACACTTTCGGCTCGTTCATGTATAAGTAGATAGATTGCTATCACGGGACCCTTTTATGGTTCCCAGTTGATATTAGATATATATATTATAGATATATTGTGAATAGAGAGAGAAGTTTCCCGATATTGACCATAAACTTGAAGGTATAGGTAACTTGACTTCTTTTGTCAATGTTTTAGCGTGAAAATTAGATTTTGTTAATTAATCATGTTGGACTTAGCTAGCCAACATAATGAATCCACTTCGTGTGAATAGTTTGAACGGCTTTATTTTAGTAGCCTATCTGTTCGCGTGATTCCGTGCTTACTGGTGCTTCTAGGTTTGGTAACCAAGTCTAACACATTTTAGTGCAAGTACTTAAGTATTATTATACTTCAAATCGCCAGTCAGATAAGACTTTCTTCCAGGAAGAAACTAGGTATGTTTATGTATTACGGATACGGACCAGATCTCAGACCAGACAGTGATTCGCTCAATCAGTGACATAGTAGGGGCGCCTCTACTCTTTTCTAAGACTTAAGGGTAACCCGAACACTTTCGGTTCAACTTGCACATAATTCAGTCAATCAGTTGCCGAGCCGTAGATCCAGCTATGGAGTCTAGATTATTATAGGTTACGAATAGATAGAAAGTTCATCATATTGACTTAAAACTTGAAGTGACAGATTGACTTCTCTCGTCAGTAATTTAGTACGGAATTTATATTCCTTGGATAACAATGTTAGACTCAGTTAGCAAACATAATGAATTTACTTAAGTGAATATTTTGAACAACGCCTATTTATTTATTCGCGTGTTGATGATACAGAAATTATTTTCCCGACGGAAACAGACGTTCGCCGTTTAGTCATTTCAATTACGTAAATAGGTAGGGTACCTATGTGGAACGCCTTAAGATTTTGAGTCGGTCGGCCTACTTGCCTACTCATTCTAGGTTCCCTACGATTTGGAGTACCTTCCTATGTAATAGAAGACCTAACCAACCTAAATCAATGTTATTTTGCGTTACCTACCTACTTGCGACTTATACAGAAGGGTTTTCTAGAGTTTCGCAGAGCATTACGACACCACTCGTGAATGTCCAGATTCTAGAAGAATTTGGGTAGTGTAAATGTGTGAATGGGGTGGGTGTGTAATATTCCTGTAAAGATAAAGGTGTACCTGGCATTCTACCTGCTATGACCTACACCTTAAATGACGGCCCTATTCTACATAAGTTTCCCACTACCCCGAGATATGAATCTCACCGGTTGGTTCCCACCTTCCAGGCAGATCAAAGCACTTTCACTGTCCTTGCCGCTAAACGATCCTATAAGTTTGAGTGGCGAGCTCCAAGCCTAAGAGCCCCTAGCACCCTACAAATAACGACAGCTGCTATACGCCCAGCATCTGTAGGTATTTTCCTATTCGCGCCCGGCTTCGCGTACCGCTCTTAATTCCAGATACCTTGGTGCAAGTATGGCGTGACAAGCCAACCCACAGCTCCGGGTTGTTTGTCCCAAGGCCAAAGGAAGGAAGAACACCACACAAAGGAGACCAAAAAGGGTAGACCACGCTTAGTTGTATAAGCGCGGACATATCCTCCACATACTGTCTCAAGCATATGGCCTAACTATTTCCCAACTAAAAACCACATGTACCTACAAGGTAAATGAGGCCAGAACTAGTTACTTTGGAACTATTGTTCTTATAACAGCAGAGACCATATTTCTAAGCTTTCCACCCCTCGCGTATAATTAAATTAATTTTGTATCCATCCAAACGAGAATCGCAACGCCAGATAGGCTACCCGAAGGTGCTGAGACATATACGATCAGGCCAAGAGTGAACACAAAACAATTCTTCAATTCACAAATCGACGAAATCACTGTCTTCTTTTTTTTTGTTTGTTTTTCCCTCATTAATACACCTAATAAAATCGACAATAAGTTCCAATTAGTGCAAAGTTATTTTAAACCGCGTGATTTTTATTCGCGAACAAACTGCAAAAATTACAATCTAATTTTACACCACAGATCTTTGGTTAAAATCCGCTTTAGTTAAGTTAAATTTACGACAACGAACAAAAGGTAAACATGGTCTCCGAAAATGACCTACACAAGATAATAAGACTCAAACAACACAATCCGCGCATCTCTCCAAGACCAGCTTTTATGTAACAAATCGATACGAAATATCACAATTATTAAACCACTATGAACACTGTTTCACTATTTAAACGTAAGTATTTCTAGTCAGTAAGTAATTCATTTAACTGAGTAGAGTTAGGCAAAGATGCCTTTTATTATTAGAAAGTAATTAAAAGCACGCGAGAGCTGATCGAGGAGCGAGGGCGGAGCAAACGAACGTGAAGCTGCCTTGACGGTTCGTCGCTGAATGTCCTATTGAGCTCGCCGCGGGGCTATTATATCATAGCGGCAAGTTGGTTGATCTCCGCTCGCTGCCGCCGCCAAAGAGTCGCACATCGCGCGGTGCGCCTTTTAAAATATCTGTATAGCTAAAGGTGCGTACGTATAGCATATAATTTCATTACGCGCGTGTATTTATATTATATTTCCGTAGATTGTTTTGGAACTAATACAGTTCGTTTGAAGGCATTAATCAGGTTTAATTTATAGGTAAATTTCCGTGAATTAAGACGGGTCAGAAATCACAACCGTCACAATGGGTGTCGTTTTTCCGATCTTTTGTAATTTTACCGTATTTTTGGTGTACACTTTCGTCGTTTCATACACTAATGGAATCGATCTCCGTGCTATGCTCCTGATATTCACATAAAGTTTTTATTATATTATTATATTCGTATACAATTCGTAAATAGACTTGGATAGTTTTAAGATTGCATCACTAATTTCGGGAAGTATTTCTTTTGTATTTAACTTTTCTTTTAAATCGCTTACAATTTCTATCTTCCATTATAATTATTTCTGCAGCTTGCGAATATTTCACAATTAATATTTTATCTTTACGCCTACTAGGTCCTGTTTCAACTAAATATGTTCATAAGTAATTTCAACTATCAAAAACTTGTTTTAACTTGTCTAATAAAGTTTACCTAAAACGTAATAAAACTTAACAAAAATTAAATTGTCCATACTGCTAATATGTTGCATAATTTAACACACGTATACCACCGGTACCATGTATCAGATTTCATTTAATAGATGACCCGTCCTTATCATGCCGAGTTGCATACCGGTGTCATGTTTTGCTATTGTTATGATCTAATATTGTTCCTTTAATTCACTCGGAGATTAATTTATGCCTAATAAATTATGACACACTTTTTATTTTTTGCAATTTTGTACTTTGACACTGTATAGTTTCTTGTTCTCGCATGGATTTGGACAGCAGAACCAGAGGGGCCAGCGGTTGGTCGACTTCATGGAGAAGGAGAAGTCCCTCCATCCACGAGATGAACTCCTTCTTCGAGAACGACCTTCCAGGAAGTGGACGTGGATAAGCTTCGATAATTCAACCAGAAATGAGATCGTCTTCATCATGACGACCAAGAAGCGAATATTCGATGATGTCTCCATGACATGTAGCCAGATTGAGCATGAAGAATATAGCGGTGCTCTCTACGACGGGGCTGTACTCGTTGCAGTAATAATGGAGGGCCATGGCCAGGTTTGCGGGCACGGCGTCCAAATGGCGCACCAGTAGCACGCCCGTGGTCGCCATTGCTACTTTGTAAATCAAATCAAATCAAATCAAATCATTTATTTGCAAGAATACGGTACAATAGAGATCTTAATATTTATTTGCCGGAACACAGTATCCAGTCTGCAAGCAGACGTGCATATGTTAAAATTATAATTTAATGTATAGGTTAAATTGACTTAATGTAATCTTTATTGTTACCTATTTGAAAAATCCATGAACCCCTTTACACTATAGAAACAATTCTTCAGAAGCCAATCAGTTAACGTTTTTTTAAATTTGTTGCCGTTTAACAATTTCATATCAGTGGGTATTTTATTATAAATTGATATACACATATTATAAGCATTTCTCTTGTACAAATCTTTACGGGCTGGAGGTTGATAGAGCAAATTGGTGAACTTGATTCTTTGGTTTTGTTCTGTGGCGGGATATCAGCTCCCTGGGTTGCATCTTCAGCTGACTGCCTTCCACGGTAATGAAGTTCAATGGGGTACTGCTGTTACCAAAGTATCTGGCAGTAGCATGCCCGATATCATTGATGAATTCATTGATGTTTTTCAGATCAAATACAATAGACAATCGATTATTTACGACTAAAAAAATAGCACACAAACAAAAGATATTAGAAAAAATAAGAATACGTAATCGTTTTTTCAAAGCTTTTTTTTTCGCTGATGTAAATAAACAAGAACATTTTCATGTCTTTTTAATCTTAAAGTTTAAAAATTATCTGTTTGGATCTGCTGAATGGAGTTCTCATCAACATTATATTTCTTTCTGATACTACCTAAATCAGTGGATAATCTGAGATGGCCATAGGTAGACTTGCATAAATTGAATATGAGACCCATTGTTTTTCCAATCCAACATACTCCAGCGCAAACTACAAGTATGATGGCATTACGATACATTTGAACTTTGGATTGACTCTGTTGATTTTCTCTTCTTTAAAGTGGTGCTGTCTCTAGCTTTCGGCTAATGTTGCTCCTGTTTGATGTTGCTCCTGTTGATACGAGATACTGCTGACCAGATTCTCGTTTAAATTTACTTGTTGCTTAAGGAGATTGAGTGGTTCACTTGCCACTTATTCATTTCCAGATACATTACGTTCTTGTTGATTACTTAAGTATCTGGCAGTAGCATGCGAGATTTCATTGATGATTTCGTTGATTTTATTCAGATCAAAGCTTTTTTCTTCGCTTCGTACCGGGATATCAGCTCCCTGGATTCCATCTCCAGCTGACCGCCTTCCACGGTCATGAAATTCAAGGGGGTGCTGTTGTTACTTAAGTATCTGGCAGTAGCATGCGAGATTTCATTGATGATTTCGTTGATTTTATTCAGATCAAAGCTTTTTTCTTCGCTGTTGTAAGTAAACAAGAACATTTTCATGTCTTGTTTTTCGAAAATTGTAGAAATATGTGTGTGTGTGAAAATAAGAATACGTAATCGTTTTTTTAAAAGGTTTTTTTTTCGCTGATGTAAATAAAGAAGAACATTTTCATGTCTTTTAAATCTTAAAGTTTAAAAATATCTGCTTGGATCTGCTGAATGGAGTTCTCATCACCATTATATTTCTCTCTGATACTACCTAAACCAGTAGATAATCTAAGATGGCCATAGGTAGACTTGCATAAATTGAACATGAGACCCATTGTTATTCCAACCGAACATACTACAGCGCACACTGCAACTATGATGGCATTACGATACATTAGAACTTTGGATGGACCCTGTTGATTTTCTTTTCTTGAATGTGGTGCTGTCTCTAGCATTCGGCTAATGTTGCCCCTGTTTGATGTTGCTCCTGATGATACGAAATATCGCTGACCAGATCTCATTTACATTTAGTTGTTGCCTGAGGAGATTGAGTGGTTGCCACTTGCCACTTGTTCATTTCCAGATAACATTACGTTCTTGATTGTTAACGTAATCGTTTCTGCCGTGTGTTAACATTATTTTACGCTCATATTTTATGCGCGTATATGTTATGTAAAATAGCAAAACAACGCTGTGTAAAATACTTACGAATTTCGAATTGCTTATTTTGAATTATGAAACACTTTTAGGCAATAATTTTAAAGATGAAACTTTGGAAATTGCCTATATATCAAAGCGAATAAACCTTAGCGAAGCTAAAAAATTCTGAACTTGAAAACATTTTGCGATGTTATAAATATTCTATCTTTATATTATTGAATGAACGTCTTAGTCATCCTTAAGGCCAGGTATTCCACGTTTCAAGCACATTTTTTAATGAGATCAATAATTAGTCTAAAGCTGTATCATGTAGGGTCACATTTAGCGGAGCAAAAATATGGCGATTATGCAGATTCGTGCGTGTCAAACTTCGATTTTTGAAGATTTTTCTCAGATTACTTGAAAAGTATAGAAATTAATAACTTTTGAACCATGCATGCTATGAACTTATAATACATATTTTTTTAACGTGACTATGTGCTGTAATTAGGACATAAAACTGAAAATGGTTTAAAAATAGACACTGTTTCGGTATTTTATTCTATCGAGGAAAGTATAATCAATCGTGTTTTCATCCACAAAGTTACTAAGACGGATGTTCTTCTGTAACATTTTGGGCTTTAAATATAGTAATTTGACTAAATAAATTTGATTTTGCGAGGGGCAAATTTGGTAAATACAAGCCTTAAATGTGAACCCACGTATCCACGGCCGTATTACTAATCAATCAAATTATAATTAATACCATTTTTTATGGTAAAGCCTTTAAGTTATTCAGTGTAAAATTTAGTTAATAAAAAATTGTACAAGTTGACAAAAGGCGCGGACTCGCAGTCCGTGGAGGTCCGTGGAGCTAATAAACAATTATTTAGAAAAAACTAAATTTTCCCGAGAATGTGACAATATCTATATCTATAAAAGGCTTTGTCCTGACTGACTGACTGACATATAGACAACGTACAGCCCAAACCGCTAAACGTAGAGACTTGAAATTTGGAGGGTATGTTTTTGGAGAGGTGTACCTAAACGCCCACTAAGAAAGGATTTTTCGAAAATCAACCCCGAAGGGGGTTAAATGGGGTGTTAAAGTTTGTATGAAACTTTTTATTCTCTAGTTCGATTGATACAAAACTTGGTATACATATTCTTCTATAAAAATAAGAAGATACGGGTGTCACAGTTTTTTCAAAATCAGCTCCCGTTAGTATAAAAAAAAACAACTAAGCTTTAGTGATAGTACGTTTGTTTCTCCTTAACTTTGTAACGGCTGTACATATTAAAATGAAATTTGGTATAGGGATGGGGATAGATGTGGGGATGGGGGTGGGGGTGGGGGTGGCGATGATACTGGGAACGGAGACGGGACGGAGATAGGCATGTTAATATTAAGATTACAATTGGTATCGGGATGGGCATGGGGAAGGGGTGGGGATGGGTGGGGATTTGGTGGGGACAGGTGGGAATGGGATGTGGATGTGGATGAGGCTGGGAACGGGGATGGGCGTGTCCATATTAAGATGAAAGTTGAAATCGGGATAGGGGTGGGGATGGGATGGGGTGAGGATGGGGTTCGGGATGGGGATGAGGGAGGGAACGGGGATGGGGACGGGGATGGGCGTGTTCATATTAAAATGACATTTGGTACCGGGATGGGGATGGGGAAGGGGCCGCTTATAGGGATGAGGCTGGGAATGGGGACGAGGATGGGCGTATTTATTGGTCGGCTGAACAGATGGAGCTGCATTTTTGGATAGGTAGTTACAGCATAAGGTTCGGAAACGGACATAGGCTATTTTTTTGTAGGTCCACGCAGACGACTGTTTGACGGACATAATTATTATAGATACTGTACAGCCTAAGCTGCTAAATTAATTTTTAATCTATAACTATAAAAGGCTTTGTCCTGACTGACTGACTGACTGACTGACTGACTGACTGACTGACTGACTGACATATAGACAACGTACAGCCCAAACCGCTAAACGTAGAGACTTGAAAGTTGGAGGGTATGTTTATGGAGAGGTGTAAACGCCCACTAAGAAAGGATTTTTTAAAAATCAACCCCGAAGGGGGTTAAATGGGGTGTTAAAGTTTGTATGAAACTTTTTATTCTCTGTACATTTGGTACCGGGATGGGGATGGGGAAGGGGCCGCTTATAGGGATGAGGCTGGGAATGGGGACGGGGATGGGCGTATTTATTGGTCGGCTGAACAGATGGAGCTGCATTTTTGGATAGGTAGTTATAGCATAAGGTTCGGAAACGGACATAGGCTATTTTTTTGTAGGTCCACGCAGACGACTGTTTGACGGACATAATTATTATAGATACTGTACAGCCTAAGCTGCTAAATTAATTTTTAATCTATAACTATAAAAGGCTTTGTCCTGACTGACTGACTGACTGACTGACTGACTGACTGACTGACTGACTGACATATAGACAACGTACAGCCCAAACCGCTAAACGTAGAGACTTGAAAGTTGGAGGGTATGTTTTTGGAGAGGTGTAAACGCCCACTAAGAAAGGATTTTTCAAAAATCAACCCCGAAGGGGGTTAAATGGGGTGTTAAAGTTTGTATGAAACTTTTTATTCTCTGGTTCGATTGATACAAAACTTGGTATACATATTCTACTATAAAAATAAGAAGATACGGGTGTCACAGTTTTTTCAAAATCAGCTCCCGTTAGTATAAAAAAAAACAACTAAGCTTTAGTGATAGTACGTTTGTTTCTCCTTAACTTTGTAACGGCTGTACATATTAAAATGAAATTTGGTATAGGGATGGGGATAGATGTGGGGATGGGGGTGGGGGTGGGGGTGGCGATGATACTGGGAACGGAGACGGGACGGAGATAGGCATGTTAATATTAAGATTACAATTGGTATCGGGATGGGCATGGGGAAGGGGTGGGGATGGGTGGGGATTTGGTGGGGACAGGTGGGAATGGGATGTGGATGTGGATGAGGCTGGGAACGGGGATGGGCGTGTCCATATTAAGATGAAAGTTGAAATCGGGATAGGGGTGGGGATGGGATGGGGTGAGGATGGGGTTCGGGATGGGGATGAGGGAGGGAACGGGGATGGGGACGGGGATGGGCGTGTTCATATTAAAATGACATTTGGTACCGGGATGGGGATGGGGAAGGGGCCGCTTATAGGGATGAGGCTGGGAATGGGGACGAGGATGGGCGTATTTATTGGTCGGCTGAACAGATGGAGCTGCATTTTTGGATAGGTAGTTACAGCATAAGGTTCGGAAACGGACATAGGCTATTTTTTTGTAGGTCCACGCAGACGACTGTTTGACGGACATAATTATTATAGATACTGTACAGCCTAAGCTGCTAAATTAATTTTTAATCTATAACTATAAAAGGCTTTGTCCTGACTGACTGACTGACTGACTGACTGACTGACTGACTGACTGACTGACATATAGACAACGTACAGCCCAAACCGCTAAACGTAGAGACTTGAAAGTTGGAGGGTATGTTTATGGAGAGGTGTAAACGCCCACTAAGAAAGGATTTTTTAAAAATCAACCCCGAAGGGGGTTAAATGGGGTGTTAAAGTTTGTATGAAACTTTTTATTCTCTGTACATTTGGTACCGGGATGGGGATGGGGAAGGGGCCGCTTATAGGGATGAGGCTGGGAATGGGGACGGGGATGGGCGTATTTATTGGTCGGCTGAACAGATGGAGCTGCATTTTTGGATAGGTAGTTATAGCATAAGGTTCGGAAACGGACATAGGCTATTTTTTTGTAGGTCCACGCAGACGACTGTTTGACGGACATAATTATTATAGATACTGTACAGCCTAAGCTGCTAAATTAATTTTTAATCTATAACTATAAAAGGCTTTGTCCTGACTGACTGACTGACTGACTGACTGACTGACTGACTGACTGACTGACATATAGACAACGTACAGCCCAAACCGCTAAACGTAGAGACTTGAAAGTTGGAGGGTATGTTTTTGGAGAGGTGTAAACGCCCACTAAGAAAGGATTTTTCAAAAATCAACCCCGAAGGGGGTTAAATGGGGTGTTAAAGTTTGTATGAAACTTTTTATTCTCTGGTTCGATTGATACAAAACTTGGTATACATATTCTACTATAAAAATAAGAAGATACGGGTGTCACCGTTTTTTCAAAATCAGCTCCCGTTAGTATAAAAAAAAACAACTAAGCTTTAGTGATAGTACGTTTGTTTCTCCTTAACTTTGTAACGGCTGTACATATTAAAATGAAATTTGGTATAGGGATGGGGATAGATGTAGGGATGGGGGTGGGGGTAGCGATGATACTGGGAACGGAGACGGGACGGAGATAGGCATGTTAATATTAAGATTACAATTGGTATCGGGATGGGGATGGGGTGGGGATGGGTGGGGATGGGGTGGGGATTTGGTGGGGACAGGTGGAGATGGGATGTGGATGTGGATGAGGCTGGGAACGGGGATGGGCGTGTCCATATTAAGATGAAAGTTGAAATCGGGATGGGGTGAGGATGGGGTTCGGGATGGGGGTGAGGGAGGGAACGGGGATGGGGACGGGGATGGGCGTGTTCATATTAAAATGACATTTGGTATCGGGATGGGGATGGGGAAGGGGCCGCTTATAGGGATGAGGCTGGGAATGGGGACGGGGATGGGCGTATTTATTGGTCGGCTGAACAGATGGAGCTGCATTTTTGGATAGGTAGTTATAGCATAAGGTTCGGAAACGGACATAGGCTATTTTTTTGTAGGTCCACGCAGACGACTGTTTGACGGACATAATTATTATAGACACTGTACAGCCTAAGCTGCTAAATTAATTTTTAATATTAAATTTGGTCATCCTCAAGCAATTCAATTCAAAATCGATTCAATTGAGTTGGGCCCCGATTTAACCGAATTCCAGTATTCAACATTACTACGCGGGCAAAGCCGCGGGCAAAAGCTAGTATTATAATAAGAATAAAAAAAGAATAGGTGTTAAGGTGCCAATGGCATCCATTTAAAATTCAGGAACAGAGTGTAGAAGATATTTAATCAAGTAATTTTTACAGCAAAATATAACATGAGATGCGGTGCGAGAAAAATATTCAAGAGAAGTGGTTTTGAAAAGAAATAAAAGAACATCAAAAATATGTAAAACTAAAAACATCTCTAAAAAGTATTTATGTGGCGAATGAGGTCACCACATCACCCCCCCACGGAGAAAAATACAGCCGGAGAAAGAAAAAAAATAAAATAAAGAAATATTACAGATCTAGAACACGCGGAATCTAACTTTGCGACCGGCGCGTGTGACTAGTGGAGGTGTAGGGGAGGAAACAGGTTGCGAAGGAGCAAGCGGTGCGGATGTACTAGTCGAAGGAGTCGGTGATGCGGAGACTGTAGCTGGCGCTTGGGGATCTTGGTCTACCTCCAAATGCGCTGGCTTTATGCGGTCCACACTGACCTTGTGCTTCTTGCCTGCGACTTGTAGCGTTATTGTCTTAGGACTTCTAGCCAAGATCTTGTAGGGCCCAGTGTATGGTGGCTGGAGTGGGCGCCTCACCGTGTCGTCCCTCAGGAAAGCATGAGTTGCCGTTGACAGGTCTTTAAAGACAAATGTCGACGGACGTGCGTGTCGTGATGCGGGAGTGGCTCGTAAGCTGGCCATCTTGGTACGAAGTCTGGTGACAAAATCCTCCGGTTTAAGGTTGCCGCTGTCTGCGACCTGTACAACGAGCTCTCCGGGTACCCGTAGGGGTTCGCCGTACAGTAGTTCCGCGGAAGAACATTGCAAGTCCTCTTTTAGGGCTGTGCGAATACCGAGCATCACGAGTGGCAGAGCTTTACACCAAGTGCTGCCGTGACACATCAATGCTGCCTTTAATTGGCGGTGTAAACGCTCTACCATGCCGTTGGCTTGTGGATGATAGCTGGTCGTCCGGATACGTTTGGTGGCGCAAATCTGCAGCAGATTGGCAAAGAGATGAGACTCAAATTGCCGCCCCTGATCGGTCGTGATGATGAGCGGGACGCCAAAACGTGAAATCCACCCGGAGATGAAAGTCTCAGCTACCTCCTCTGCAGTGATGCCCGACATCGGCCAGACTTCTGCCCATCTAGTAAATCTATCGACGGCTGTCAAACAATAGGTATACCCACAGGAATGGGGAAGTGCGCCGATAATATCCAGGTGCACTTGTTGAAAGCGAGCCGATGTACCTGAGAAATTCCCTAATGGCGACGTTACGTGACGAGAGACCTTGCAGCGTTGGCACGCGACGCAAGTGCGCGCCCAGGACATGCAGTCTTTGCGCATGCTAGGCCACACGTAGCGCTCAGACACCAGGCGGGCGCTTGCGCGCGCACTCGGGTGGCTGAGGTTATGAAGTCTCTGGAACGTCGGACGGCGGAATGACTGAGGTAGGTAAGGTCTCGGCTTGCTTGTAGATGTATCGCACGTAACTTGAATGACCGTCCCTGGAATGAGAAGAGATTCCAATTTTAAGGACGAATCAGTGCGCAGTTCCTCAAGCTCTTCATCAACATCTTGTCCTTGAGCGAGTGCAGCGTAATCAACTGCTAGAGAAATAGCCTCTATGCGAGACATGGCGTCTGCTACAATATTGTCCTCGCCTTTAATATGAACAATGTCTGTAGAAAATTGACTTATAAAACTTAGTTGGTTGAGCTGGGCCGGTGGAAGTTTTTCTCGCCGTTGCTGAAAGGCGTACATTAGCGGTTTGTGATCGGTGTAAATAGTCACGTGTTGGACTTCCAATATGTGCCGAAAGTGCTGTACGCTTTCATAAACGGCGAGAAGCTCCCGGTAATAAGTAGGCCACGCTGTTTGCTTCGCAGTTAACTTTCTGCTAAAGTAAGCCAGAGGTCGCCAGCTGTCAGTTTCTTCGCGGCGCTGTTGAAGGCAGGAGCCAACATGCGTGCCTGATGCATCGGTAAAAAGACCGAGTTGTGTTTGGTGGTCAGGGTGGGATAATAAATATGTATATTATAAGTATGTATTTACAAAAAAAATAATGTATATAAGTATTCTATCAGCTATCTGGTTTCCATATTACAAGCTTTGCTTAGTATGGGGCTAGATGGCGCTGTGTGAAAAGATGTCCTGCGATATTTATATTATTATTATTTTTATAACAAGGTTGCCTCTGACAAGCTTTGTTTGCATGCCTCGAAATCTTTTTCTAGCTCCGGCGTCCAGGGGAAAGGCTTTGCACCTTTGCTACCTATAGCTGCAACGGCATCAATAAGCGGTGCCTGATGTTTTGCCGCATTGGGAAGGAACTTGCGATAAAAGTTTATCATGCCCAGAAATCTGCGCATACTTTGCACGGTTTTGGGTGGGGGAAAATCACGCAGAGCTTGGATGCGGTCCTCTGGCGGGCGTGTGCCTTGTGCACTCACGCGGTAACCAAGGAAGGAAACTTCGTCTACACCAAAAACACACTTTCCAGGATTTATTACCACACCGTATTGATTCAGGCGCTGAAAGAGAGCTCCGAGATGCTGAACATGAATGGATGGATCTTTTGAATAAACGAGTATGTCGTCAACATACGCATAACAGAACTCCAAGCCACGCACTACTTCATCGATAAACCTTTGGAAAGTTTGACCGGCGTTCCTGAGCCCGAAAGTCATATAGGGAAACTCGAATAATCCAAAAGGTGTGATTATGGCCGTTTTGCTAATATCTGCTCTACTTACCGGGATCTGCTGGTATGCTTTAACCAAATCGATTTTTGAAAAGCAGGTTGAGCCAGCCAGGTCCTGGGAAAAGTCCCCTATGTAACGAACTGGATACCTGTCCGGAATAGTGCGGGCGTTGAGCGCTCTGTAGTCGCCGCATGGTCGCCATGTTGCATCCTTCTTAGGAGCCAGATGCAATGGCGATGACCACGAGCTGCTGGAGGGTCTGCAGGTCCCGGACTGGACCATTGCGTCGAACTCTTGCTTTGCGATACGGAGTTTGTCCGGGGCTAGGCGGCGGGCACGGCAAATAACCGGTGGGCCATCAGTGGTATGAATGTGGTGGACAGTTGTATGTTTGATGTCTCTACTTGCTCCTGGAGGGCGCGTGATGTCTGGGTACTCAGTGAGCAGTTGCTCAAAAGGTGAGTTCCCAAGCGCTACAGCTCTAATGCTGTCCTGTGGATGCTGACACCCAAAGATTAGTAATACCGTCGATCACCCGATTGTTTCTGCAATCCGGCAAAATGTTATAATGGCTAAGAAAATCTGAGCCGATTATTGGAGTGCTGACATCTGCTACAATAAAATTCCACTGGAATGCACGGCGTAGCCCTAAGTTTAAAATCAGGGTCATACTACCATAAGTTTTGATGGACGTTCCATTTGCCGCGTTCAAGTCATATCCCGTGTCAGTGAGACGGCCCTTGGTTAGTCGCCGTGGAAAACAACAAATGTCTGAACCAGTGTCAACCAAAAACTTTTGGTTGGTAGACCGGTCTAGTACAAAGAGGCGACGGCTTGCATGTGGGCGGTCGGTACTCGCCACTACCGACCGCTGTTCTGGTTTTCCTGGTTGCCAGACCAGGTGCAAGGCTGGGTGCATTTCACGGCTTTGTTTCTAAACCGGTCATGGTACCAACATAAGGCTGGGTTCCGCGACCGAGAGCGACTGCGGTTGCGCGACCGATTAGGATTTGGACCGCGAGATTGACCTCTAACGGATAAGCTGGTGGCTGACAGGGCAGCAACGGCACGTGTCAGTTCAGCAACCTGATTTTGCAAAACCAGAAGTGCGTTTTGTTCTGACGCTGGAGTAATTTGAGATGTAGCACATACCTCCGGTGGCTGCGACTGAATGTCCATTAACCTGTCTGCAAGTTCCGCTAGCTCACTAAGTTGGTCCAGGCGCTGAGCAGCCAAAACTATTTGCAGCTGCCTGGGAAGTCTGCCTGACCAGATTGATTTGAGCAGGTTGTCTGGGAACGCAGGTCCTGCGAGTGACCGGAGGTGCCTCAGGAATGACGAGGGCTTCCTGTCTCCCATTTGCTCTTTTTCTAAAAGACGTCGAATTCTTTCCTCATATGAATCGGAAAATCTGGAAATCAGAGCTGATTTGAGTGTAGTGTACGGGTTGGTTTGTGGGGGAGAAATTATAATGTCCTCCACCTCCACAGTCGCGTTGGTGTCGAGGAGCGCAACAGCGTAGCTGAACTTAGTCAGCTCGGTAGTGATTTTATTTATTGTGAATTGCGCCTCTAAACTAGCGAACCACAACGCCGGCCGGTCTTTGCAAAAAGGCGGGGTGCGAATGGAAATACGGCTAACCTCGAAAGGTTTCTGCTCGCCTTCGGCATTATAAAATTCCGCAGTATTGTCACTATGAGCCATTGTGTCAGATTAAATGAGAGCAGAAAAATAATAAGTAACCCGCACCGTATTTTTTTCCGTTAAGGGGTTACATTATAATATTTACAAACAATAACAAAATAATATGAAACAATTTACAATATAAAAAACAATATTATTTACAGCTCGTCGCGTTGTCTTGACAACGACGTCAACCTTATTATAAATGTTTGCACCTAGCTGCGCCGTGTTGGAAAGTGGCGCCACTAATGCAATGTTCAACGTATGTACGTCAAAATAAAAAAACGAAACTAAAATGTTCAAAGACAAATAAAAATGATAAATTCACTTGTACTGGTGCATGTGCGGGAATGGGCCTCCGCACACGACACGGTGCTCTGCTCCGTCGCGCGCAGGGCTCCCGGCAGGTGCGCAGGCAGGCAGGGAAAACTTGCGGGAAAACTGGAACTTGCGGGGTACTTCTCGAATACTTGAGCGTAGACCAGATTGGCGTGCGGGCATGGGCCTCCGCACTCTTGTCACTCTCCTTACTCAATACCACATCGATGGCGGTAGCGGCGTCAATCGCCGCGCCGGCTATAAAAACGCTGCAGAGCGATTCCGAACGTTCCGCGTCGGTAGGTCACCAATAAGGTGCCAATGGCACCCATTTAAAATTCAGGAACAGAGTGTAGAAGATATTTAATCAAGTAATTTTTACAGCAAAATATAACATGAGATGCGGTGCGAGAAAAATATTCAAGAGAAGTGGTTTTGAAAAGAAATAAAAGAACATCAAAAATATGTAAAACTAAAAACATCTCTAAAAAGTATTTATGTGGCGAATGAGGTCACCACAGTGTAATATTTGTTGCCAAAAAACGAGGAAAAACAATATAATAAAACAACAACTCAAGTAGTTTGACATAGGGCACGCTTAACACTCGGCTGTGCTGCGTGGTCCTGGAGGGTCACGATGGGCTGGTTTCCTGCGTACCCCTTATCAGAAAAAAGGTGTAAGGTGAGCATTATTAGCGGGCAGCGGGTATACCCTACAATATCTACTATTTGCAAAAAAAATATACTATTTGTGGGAGTGTGTGTCTGTCCCCGGGCATTGATGTGGCGTCGGGTTTGAAGGAGGGGGTTATAATGTGTATGACATGAAGAATTAGTCGAGTTGATTGGGTTTGAAGGGAGGGGGGTTGGGTTATAACGCGTATGGCTTGAAGAATCTATGTCTATGCGTCCATTTGTCTAGCCTATTCTTCTACTCTTTTGAAATCTGTTATATTAATATTATGAAAACGGCTATGAGTTGATTAAAATGTTTTTAGAATTTGAAACTATGTAAATCATTTTTTTATCTTTAAAACCACGTACAGCACACTACAAGTACTTATAAATAAATATACCAAAATCTTATTCAATTTAAACCCCACCGCAGCAAAGAAACAAAGAGGACAAAGAATAGAAAAATTTACGTGATGCGAGACGCGATATCAACTGAAACTGGGCACAGAAGTTGGTCAGCTATCTCTTGACAGATGGGTAAATTTAACGCCAGTGCTTAGATTAAGTTGGGCAGGAGCTCAACTTGGCACATCCTTAAATTGAATTTTTATCACTCTTGCTGGTAACGTGGATCTTATTGTATTGGTTTTAGGCTCATAATCCAACATACCTATTAAACGCGTGCTTTTTACTTTATATTATGGCACTTTCTTTTATTATTTACTAGAGGTCCCCCGCGGTTTTGTCCACGTACGGAAATAATTTGGCCCGCTCCCAAAAACTCGTATCTTCCATACCGCTAGGTTCATTACTAATTATTTTCCTCCCCATATTCACCACTAAATCATTCCGACCTAAAACTCCCCCAGTACAATCCCAGGGACACCCCCACCCCCCACCCCCTAAGTCTTTGTCATGCAGAAACGAGCCATACGTGCTATATGTGGTGTCCAGAACGATGTCTCATGCGTAGAGCTATTTAGGGAACTTCAGATACTGCCCTTGCCATGTGAGTTTATTTACCAGATAGCCCTATTCACCCATGTTAACCTAGAAACGTTCCAACGTAGGGGCGTTCACAGCACGTTAGCTTTACGAAGCAATAAAAAGAAAGACCAACTGATAACCCCGACGCACCGTCTCGTCAAGTCGGAGAGGTCAGTGTATATTTTGGGGCCCGCGATCTACAACCGTATACCAGCTTCCATTCGGGATGCTCCTTCCACCGGGTGCTTCAAAACCAAGCTCAGAGCGTGGTTGCAAGAGAATTTGTTTTATGACATTGAAGCTTATTTTAAAATAAGAGATTATTAACATATTTTTTATAATTATTATTTCATTTTATTGTGACATACTTAATGAAATTTGACGTGTAACTTTGGTGTTATCAATAAACGATTTGTATTTGTATTTGTCTTCCCTGTGCGAAAATATTGTATTTTAATGTACTATCAATTTTTTCAAAATATTCCATACTCTGACTTAAGGGGGCGAAATAGGGACTGAAATTTTGTGTGAAAAGTTCTTTGTTTTTGAAGTTGTATTGATGAAAATTTGTATTTGAATAGTTAATTTAAAATAAAAAATGGTGATTACTGTATTTTTTGACAGGGATATTAAGTAAATAGTCTAAGATTCGATGAACAACGACGTTCACCCACCTGTTTAGTCGATGAAATTTATTTGTTATAAAATTTAAAAAATAACATATTATTTAATATTGCACACATGAGTATAAAGAATACATTTAATAGCAATCGAAAGTATAAAGCCTCTAGAATATGCAAACGTTGGGTTGCCTGTTTTTTTCCTGGCGTAAATACTGGGTTGGTATAAGCAGGTATGTTGATACTAGCTATTTTCATTCATTTGTTTATTAAATAAATCTTATACGGGTGTCAGTCTAACATAAAATTACAACAGAATAATCTGTCAAAATTGATAATTTTTCAACTTGTGGGTTGTTAGGGTCTCAATTACAAACCTTCAAAAACAAACAACTTGATTTTTGCTTTGCAAGCAAAGATTTCTATGTCTAGATACGCCTGAGTTAAGAAATCGTAAGTCTAATTTCTCTTTAGGACAACGCCATCTCTCGGATTTCGCGGTAACTACGTGCAGCGCCAGTAAGGCGTGGTAGAAGAAGCGCAAACTGTACGAAACTAGAAACGACTTACCTATCCCCTAAAAATAAAAGGTTTCGTGTAAAAGCAAGTTTAGTTTAACTTTAAATGTTGACGTAAGGTCATAAGAAACGCCACCTTTTGTTAACTACACTTTGAAATGTAATTCGTACAGCCCTTCCCCACACAGTTTGGCATTTTGCTCTCAAGTAATCACGTCGGATGCGCGTCGCAGACTGTGCCGGCATCGGTGTCAATGCGTTTCTTTGACACCGACGAATACGTGACATTTCAAAATGGCGTCCAACCCGTCCCTACCATGTATGTTATGTTAAAATATCGAATCTGAAGCTGAACTATGTGATTCAATAATTTTCTAAGCTTTCTGGTGTAAATGTTACTAGTGAACTACAGCGTCTTTCCTGAAAATTGTTAAACTAAAAGTAAACGTCAAAAACAGAACAGAAAACAGAACAGGCAGAACCATTAGATGAAAATGATAATAATATATGCTTGATATATGTCGCCATTTTGAAATCAAATTTATCAAAGAATTGACTTTAGCCTAAGATTATTTTATGTTACTTTACATCCGCTTAAACTGATATAATTAATTATTTTGATCAGGTTACGGCTGAAATACTCGGTGGCGACGAAAAAAAATTTTCAGTTTAACGGATGCCGAAGTTTTTTGATAGATATAAACAGCATGGGCTATATTCATATTGTGGTTTAAAAATACAGCGCTATTTAATTATTTTAAATGATTTAAATAAATTACTGATTTAGTTTCTACTATATGCGCAAAATCCTATTTTACAGTAGGTAAAAAAAACATAATAATAATAATTATTATAATTATTAAAAAAAAACAATTTACTACGAAAATGCTTATGGTAAAATAAAATAGATCGTATAAAAGTAACCTTAATTTATTATGACCGTATTATAAAACCAACATAATTATATGAACGACTACAAATTCTATTTCATTGCACTATCAAGCCATTTATTATATTAGAAACTCTTAAATCTTGATGGGCAAGGCTGTGATCCGACTTTAGCTCAAATACTTTGATAGAGCTCTTTGTATATTGAGAGAGATTATAATCCTCAGTCAGGTTTTCAGAACTTGGATGAGCAATGCCTTTCAATAGAATCAATTCTGATTGTAATTTAATCCTTGGTTTGTATTCTTTTGCAAGATTGATTCTTTTATATACATATTCTAATATATGTCTTTTATATTGTTCAGAATATGATACAACTCCTTTGAGCTTCTTTAGAGTAGTATCAACTTTTTCACTAAATTCGCTCAATTTTTCTAGTTCGCCAATGAGTTCTTTGTTAGTTTCTCCAGTCATAAGATAATACATGTGCGTTAGAATATTATTTTGCAGCTCATCTTCAGACTGTTTGCTTATGTAAGCATCTAAGTGAGAACGTAATGCATCTGGACTGCTATCTATGGAATAAACTGCACCGGTTTGTCCTGTAAACAATCGAAAAAAAATTAAAAATAATTGTACAGTAATAAAATAATGTAAGCTTAAAATAAAATACTACTTCAATCAAGCGATCTTGAGACCCTGAGTATGTCCTAAAACTGCATCCAGAACTGCAAGAGGACTGGCAGTGGCGCCCTTTCGGTTAACGGTACTGAGCATTCTGCGATTCCCAATCCGCCTGCCAAGAGTGGGTATTATGGCAAACCCTTTCAATTAAGGAGAAAGCCTTCGTCCAGTAGTGGACGTCTTCTGGCTCATGATGCGCATGGCAATCTTCATATACTGTTTCAACTTAGAACATTTTAGCAGAAGAGAGAAATAAAATAATTGTACATACCTTCTGCTTCTAAAATCGCAGCCAATTCTAAAGCAATATTTACACCAAATGAGTAGCCCAGAATGTGAAATTTGGATTTTCCTTCCAGCTTGGGTTGAAGCAACTGCAAAAATAATATAAAAAAGGTAAACTGACGAAATATAGGATTGGATTCAAATTAATGTAATTTAATTACGAGACCAACATTTCTTAATAAAACAAAATATCTAAATAAATAAATAGATAAAATAAATAACAAATAAATAAATAGTAAGCGATGCGTAAGCATTGCTTATTACAGGTCAGGTCAGGTTACTACAGGTACGCACCCACCGGGTGTGTCGTGGTGGGGCTGCGGGATGGGGACAGGCCAGAGGGGCCAGAGCTCCCCATCCCCAACGGCCGAAGTGGCAGGCGGCGGGGCCACTCACCTGACCCGCCGCATGGAGGCCAGGGCGTTGGACGTGGGGCCGTCCGGCGCCCATCTAGCTGGCGTGGCCTCCGAGGTGGATGCACGATGTGTCTGGGTGTTCCGACACATCGTCATCCGTGCGGGAGGAGCTTAGGCTCTCCGTGGTGGGCCCGAAAGGGCAGCGCTGCCGAGGTCGTGGACGAATGCGAGAGCGTACCCGTGGCCTCAGCGCAAGGCGCAGTGATGGAACACCGTTGGGTTTTTAGTCGGTAGTGGTGCCACTCTGGTGCCGAGCCCGACATAACCCTCCTGCCGCCCCGGCGGGAGGGTATGCGTAAATGCATTTCCCAACGTTAAAAAAAATAAAATAAAAAGGTTACTACAGGTAAAGGTCAATATCATTTTTTTTGCCGGTACAAAAAAATCAATTTTACTCGATGTAATTATCGTGATATCTGTTTGATGTAGCCATCGCACAGATATCACGATAATTATTAGAGTTATGTATGGAAGCCAATGAAAGACGCATTAACGATTTCATAACATACTCGTTTATTAACTCGAATTAATAGCAGGAGAGGTGTGAGTGCTCTCTACTGTACCGGGTCGCAGGGACACCATAGGGCAACTACTAGCTTTACAAGCTCACGAAACCAAGGCCTTAAGAACAAAGGTCTCTTGTTAATAATTGTAAATAAAACATATGAAAGAGAGAGCATTAATTCATACAGGTCAAAGTGAGACAGATTGATTTTTGCTATATCCAACACGCCCCCTCAAAAATTAATCTCTTCCTTAAAAACGTTTACGAAAAACTATTTACAATTAAAATGACACTTCACACCTTCCCGCTCTGTCTGGGAGTACATTCATCATGGTCCAACATTCGTTGCACAGGATTAGGGAAAACCCAGAAAAACCTAATCAGACCAATCCAATTTAGTAGCATTTTATTTTAATCTACTTAATTTAATTTCATAAACATCAATCAAACAGATCGTATTTACAATTTTACACATGTTACAAGACATCATGGACTTCATTACAATTAACAACATTTACTTAATTTGCGCAAGTTTTTCTTTCAATGTCGAAAAACACACAGTCGGTAACTACTTCGTTAGGATTAATTATATCAGCCAACTGATCACCAGTAGGGCCAGTAGGTAGTAAAATGTTTTTGTCGAATTATTTTTCACCTGTTCCCTTGAAAAATATATTTTATAATTCAATCCTTTGTGATTTGTCGAATTATTACCAATGCTTATACATCCCAAATTATCCTGATAAATTTAATAACTCAACTTTAATACTAGTCACTCATGACTTTAACCACAAAACTTCTTTTACAGACTCAAACAAAACATTGTAATCAGCTTCGCAAGTCGAAGCCGCCGTTGTTTATCGCTTTGTTTGCCAGCATATTGTGCATTGTTCAAACAGTTGAAACAAATAACCCGTGGTTATTTTTCGTTGTAGTCATCACTACCTCAATAAGAGTTCACGTAACCGCTCATATCATTTGCGTTACAATCAATCGACTCAACCCAGGTATAGGTCAGCTTTAATTCTATCGTCCCTTTCAGGTAACGTAACACCCTTTTTAAACATGACCATAATGTTTGGTCGCTTTTGTTAGCAAACCGACTAAGGATGTTTATAGAAAAGCTCAGGTCTCCACGAGAACAGAGTACGTATTATATATATTAAGCATCCCAACAGATTCATACAAGGGGCCTTTGTAGTTTCATCTGAGTTTAAAGTTCATCAATTTTATTTGCTATAGTACTGACAGAATTATTACTCAGACTCACTCAGGTTGAACTTTTCTAATACTGACTATGTACAGCTCATAAACTGACGAAACATCGTATGTCTCGTAAATCTACCATTATATATTGGTCATCAAGTAGTTTTTGAAACTATTCAAGGTATAATAATTATCTGCAATTACAATAATGACATCATTGACACACAGCACAACATAAAAATATTTTTACAATTTACAAATGTTTCCTGCATCTAGAGTATAATCGCTAATATGATCGCTGCGATCAGCTGATGAGTATCGAAAGCCCTTTTCCATCAAAGTTTGTTGAAACATTTGAAACCAACAGCGCGTGGAATATTTTAATCCATACATTCTTAGCTTTGTTTAATTTGCAAACTAAATTGCCTTCATATGAGATTTCTTCAGAAATGTTCATGTATCATGTAATTCTTCCGATAGTTTCCCATTCAAAAACGTCGTATTAAAGGGGATATAATGGACAAGCAAATTGAATTGATTTGCAAAAATCTAATATACATCTGAAACTTGATCTTCTAGCTACTGAGGCAAAAGTTTCATTATTGTCAGTTAAATTATATTCCTGACTGAAATCGCGAGCAACTATATTATGCGCTTTATATTTTACAGGTTTTCCAAACTCATCATTTTTCTACTGAATACTGAATACAGACATACACAGATTGTAAATGGGTTCTTTACAGTCAACAATATTTTTAACAAAAAGTTTTTGTATAAATCAAATAGGTATCCAGTTCATAAAAGCTTATCATCCCTGGATTTAATTTCATCAAAAGACAGGTGTTGTACAAAGTAAGCTAGTGGCACACAACAAAGAGTAAATATCATCATGTTCATCATAAGATACCCAATTACACAGTAACAAAGAATACAGATACAGATTGAGATTCAGAGGGCAAATAGTTTTTATTCCTCTCACTCCTTCTAACTTGTTTTTCACAAGAAGGTTGCTCATTTTTAGTTAGAGTCAACTTATTTGAATTTTCTGTGCACATATCTGTTTCAACTACAGATTTATTAGGCGGTGGACCTAATTGTACAGGTATTACGCATGTTTGTGAACCATCTGATTTTACCAATCAGACATGCAGTGATCTGATTTCAATATATCAGATTTGCACGAACTTTGAGTGTCCGTTTTTTTTGTGTCAGAGTGACCAGAATTTCCACTTGAAATTCCCATAGACTTCGACGGTCTACTTTATAAGAAATAGATCACATCTCTGACTATCACAAACTTTTCTCTTACCATATCTCACACCTTAACCATTCGGTTCATACACGACCAAAATAGTTTTTAATGATTTGTCATCAAACTTGGTCTTTCTAGTCTTTCTATGAAAATAGACAGTTGAACCGAAAACCTTTCAATAGTTGCGGCTTTCTACCATGCCATAATCAAATGGTGTGTTAGCACATCGCGCACATCCAGTCCTTTAGTGGAACTCAACACAGCCTCACCCCAGAACGTTTCACCAGGTTCACCCCAGAACGTTTCTGTTCTGTTCGTATCATACATTCGGCAAATCCGTCAGAAACGGAGTAAATGACACTGTTAAGTGGTAGGTAATACCATCTTACATACAAAAAAAAATAACTTTAATTTTATTTGATAAATACTCGCCACCGTTTTATTGCTATAGAGGTTGACAATTTTCAAACCGAAATGAGCTTCACACTTATCGAAACGCAGCAAAAACAAAACATCTTTACAGGGCTATTAAGTATGTTCATCCACAAAAATCACAAAATAGTTTTTGCCGTCAAGTGTTGAAGGAGTGATGGGACCGCACAGGCACTTGAGCTGTGCACATTTAAACAATGGTCGTTTTTATAACTTTAAAGATTACGACCTACCAAATGTCAAACATGTCCGCCCTTCATCCATGCAAGCTTCACAACAGATACAGGGTACATAATACATACACTTGCTTTTTATTTGTAGGAAATTCGACTTTTCAATAATAGTCTTTCATGCCACAATTCATTATTATTATGAACGATCTTTAATTGTTACTGAACTTCCAGCATTTAAAACATGCCTATCAAACATAAAGTTGATGCCAGTTAAATTGTTCAAAGACTCACCATTATTTGCTGTCTTACCCTCCTTGCCGTATATATATCTCCACACCATCGTTTTTACCAAAAACGATAGTCATACTCGTACCAGCTTGTTGCATCTTTTTGACTTTCATACTGTTTGCCTCCAACCATAAAAGCGAACCCGGAGATTTCCGACGAATTAGGACCAGATGTATTGATGGTCTGCACAGTTCTATTATTTTCGGTACGGTGTTGAGCTTGTTGACCTCTTTTATTATAATAACAATCTCTTTTATAATGTATATTTCTTCCACAGTGGTGGCAGGTAACATTTTTGTTTTTATTAAATTTTCTCTTAAACTGCCGTTTCCTTAGCTGATTATTGTTATATTTATTGTGATTGTCAATTGGTTTCTGTACCTCTTTCGTCAACATTTGTGCCTGGAGCACTTTAGAGCTTGTTTCACGTCTTTCATTCATTATTTTAATTTTCTGGTCAAGCAATCTTGTCTTGACAAATGTCAGTGTGATATTATCCTCCGTCAGTGTTTCAATAGCAGTAATTACTCCATCGTAACGGCTCGGTAAAGTCATAAACAGGTGTGTGACTTTATCCACCTCTTCTAATTTTGCACCTGCAGCCAGCAACTCCGTGATCAAGTCATTGTATTCTTGAAAGTGTTTCACCAGTGGCTTATCACTTGCCAGCTTTAAGTTCAGTAAGCGCTTTCGTAAAGCAAGTTGAGTGGCGATGCTTTTTCTTTCGTAAATAGAGTCAAACTTTAAGAAAATTTACTTCGGTGTGATATTTTCATCACTTGTCAGTCCGAGCAACGAATCGGACAAATACTCAATTATAGTGTTTTTAGCCACACATAGTTCTTTGTAATACTCACTACTTTCTAGTTCCACAGTAGTATCACTGTCTATTAATTTTAAAACACCAAGTTCACTTAGTAAATTTCGTATTCTAAGTTTCCAGACACTATATTTGTCCCCATCAAAACGTTTAATATTACGCTTTAACCTTTAGCTCTCCATTATTTTGGTTTTAGCAAATAATGCTTGGAATACTACAAACACTTGTCACTGACAGAGTTCACAAAGTTTTTGTTTCACTTAAAGTGTTTTTTATATTTAATTTCACTTAAAGTGTTTTTTATATTTAATTTCACTGGGCCCATAACCTATTAGAGTTATGTATGGAAGCCAATGAAAGACGCATTAACGATTTCATAACATACTCGTTTATTAACTCGAATTAATAGCAGGAGAGGTGTGAGTGCTCTCTACTGTACCGGGTCGCAGGGACACCATAGGGCAACTACTAGCTTTACAAGCTCACGAAACCAAGGCCTTAAGAACAAAGGTCTCTTGTTAATAATTGTAAATAAAACATATGAAAGAGAGAGCATTAATTCATACAGGTCAAAGTGAGACAGATTGATTTTTGCTATATCCAACAATAATTACAGGCAGAAGTGTCGTAACTGGCCATGGCTATTAAGGATGTTGGCATACTTACAACGTTTCTCTATTATATTATAACGTCTTAAAATTTACTGAATACCTTTCTTATATGTTGCGCCATTTCTGGGATGCTGTCTCCTTCCATATCAGGTCCCAATTGAACTCCAATTGCGTTAATTTTAAGTCTTTCTGCTGCAGTTTTAAGAGTTTCACAACGACCTTCAAATCCTGGTATCATTATCAGATTCGTATCTTTGGAATCTAAATTATTCTGTAATATATTATTCAAACATTTATTTTAAGTTCGACAAGAAAATGGTGGTTCAAATCATTAACAATGTCTGTAGACTGATTACTAAAATACGAACGTGAATGGTTATACTATTACGGCGTAGGAACGTACCTAAATCACAGACATACATATAAGTCCCTGTAGATGCTTTTAGTCGACTTATCTCTTGGTGTCGACTTTCTTGTCACAAACCTGATATTTGTGCCAGAAGTCGGGGAATAAGTTGTTAAGGTGACACCATAGCAGATACAAAATAAATTTACTGCTTAGTTTTTATACAGTTTAATAAAAAGTTTTTTTCTACTTCAATACAGATTCATGAACGAAATTATTTAGAAATAAATAAAAGCTTACCGTATTGCATGTAGGCATGTTAACAATGAGGTCTTGTAACAGGTAATGTTCTTCACTATCTATTTCTTTGTAAAACGCAGCCAGTCCACAATAAAAGTTAGTAGTTTGCTTGGTTTCAATTTTTCTTAACTCTTTCAACCTAAACAGACACAAAATCTTTAGTTAATATAAAATTGAATTTGTCAAATTTCATTGTATCCAGGTATAGATAAAAAGACAAAAGATATTAACTAGAATTAATTTACCTCTCGATTGTCATGCCACTAATCATTTCAAGCGGATAGTCGATTTGACAATAGCTCTTGATGGTAGCCCTGAGTTCGTTCAAAGAAATTTCACTTGAATTCAGTTCAAATATAGTTGTTTCATCGTCCAAATCTTCAATGCGAACTCCTACAACATAACAAGTGGTTTTTAATATTGGCAAAGGTTTGTATTGATTTTTAATAAGAGTCGTTGCATAATAAAATTTTACATTGCAGCATGCAGAGAGTTCTTGCTTGCTCATGCTCTTCTCTTGAGAGAGAGATATTTATTGCCTATGAATGCACTAGCTTCTGGCCGCGGATTTAGTAAAAAATATGAAGAAGTTTCTCTAATTGTGTTTGTATGAAATCATAGTTGTATATCATGAATATCGTCACGCTCTCTTAGAATTGCTCCTGGGGCTTTATTTTTGAATCTTGCCTACGTAAAGTTGCGCATGCGAGTGGGTGTCGACTTTCGAACGATTTCGAACCTTATTTCAAACAATATCGTTCTCCGCTCGCACGCGCAAGTTTGCGTACGTTTCAAAATAAGGCTCCTGTGCATCAACCTGCAGAGCGCAGTTTTCGCTCTCTTCGATCCCTGTCATGCCCTATCGAGGCCGTTATTTATGAATACATATAACGTTACGTGAATTTCGTCAAATTCAGAATTGCCGTAAAATAGTATTTTATATGGCATTGATATCAAGACATTACCAAATTTGTTCCATTCGCACGAATTAGGTGCGTTATATTGTTTTACGTACCTATAGTAGCCGCGTTTCGGCATTTAGGTTTTTATATATTGATAGGAAATAACCCCTAAAATAATAGGACTTCTAGGAAATAAGGCTGTTTGTTTACAGCCGCCGTCACCGAGACATCAACAAGAACGAGATAACGTCGCCGAAGTTGTGGAACACAGATTACTATGATAGCCGCGTGTCCACAGCACGTCCGTCGCGGCGCTCAGATAACGGACCTGCAGTGGAAACGCGGGTATAGTAATCTGTGTTCCGATATCTCAGCGACGTCATCTAGTTCTCATTGACCTCTCGGTGACGGCGGCTGTGGACAAACGGCGTAAGAGTCGTGTGATTTGTTGTAGCGCGGCCACTTATTATAAACTACAGTCAAGTCAAAAAGTAAGTATTTACCCAATATTCCAGCAATCTTCTTACGGAAGTCAGAATTGTTTTCTTTTAAGTTGAACGTGACTACATTTTTGTATTTCATTTTCAGACAAATTTCAATGCTGTTGAAGAATGTTGATATTGATTGCGATTCCAGTTTGTTGGAATAATATTGAGGCATGTTTAACTGTAAAATATGAGATTTTGTATTAGTGATGTATTTAAATTTTAACTCACCCAATAACTAAGTACTAAATTAAGTAAAAACCTACACTTTAAGACTATAAAATAGTTATCAGTAGCTCGGAGACGTCCACTGCTGAACGAAGGCGTCCCCTTTAGACCGCCACACTGTACGACAACCTATCATTTGCATCCACTGGTTGCCCGCGACTTTTACAATGTCGTCGGTCCACCTAGTGGGAGGCCTTCCTACACAGCGTCTTCCGGTTCACGATCGCCACTCAAGAACCTTTCTTCCCCATCGGTTATCAGTTCGTCGATCGATGTGGCCTGCCCATTGCCACTTCAATTTGCAAACCCTGCGATCTATGTCGGTGACTTTGGTTCTTTGGCAAATATCCACGTTCGGGATTTTATTGCGCAAAGTAACTCCGAGCATAGCTCTCTCCATTGCCCGTTGCGTGACTCTAAGTTTCTCCAAAAGACCAGCAGGGCCTTGGGGACTATATAATAGTGTAATTTTATAATTATGCTTTAGCGTCAATTGAAACCGTATAAAATACTCAGAACTTACTAAAATACTAGCAAAAAAATATTTGCGAAAAACTTTAACTACCTCAGTTAACGACTCGTAGCGTATGACAAGTGCTGGGAGGCCCTTTTCATTTCGCAGCTCGCAAACTTGCTCTAGAACCGAAAGGGCGTACTCGTTGCTAGAATTTTGAGCTGAACTGGCAACTATTGTAAAATGGCTGAAAAAATAGGTAAGTTTTATTATGAAATTTTTATTTATAATTTTGTTTTATTTATACGAGAATCCGATTTAAATAAAGACCGATAAAAACTTATGTAACTATAAACGTGAGTATTCCCGTATTAATAAAACAAAAATAGGTATGTTCTTTTTTATCTGTTTATAATTATAATTATGTATACATACGAATAATACGTTTTTTTTTACATTAAAGTAACATCATCCAGAAAGAACATATTGCCTACTCTTAAACCATACAATTTGAGTTAAATCAGTAATTTAATACACCTGTTTTAAGTGCTGTTACACAAACATTTTAAAAAGCTAAATAACCAACAATACCAATTAAAAAACCTTCTACGAATAGCCAACAAGACCGATAAAAACTTATGTAACTATAAACGACAATTTATGACCCTTGCTAGACAAATCTTACCTTATCTCAGCACAATTCCTAGACGCCAAATCCAAATTCAAAACCATCGAGCATTTCTTATTATAAGCTATAATAAAATCGTCTTTAACTCCATTATCACTTCCTTCTCCGTCTAGCACGATAAATACTGCCTTAACTTTACCAAATTTCATTGCGTTTTTCATGAGATTTGCGCACCCTTGGTCGGTGTTAAGATTTTCTGAAGAAATTTTTACAGAAAGTTTGCTTCGTTCGCTCCAAGATCTGAGAAATGAACATCCGTTAAAATATAATATAATATTCTACCCATTACAATGTATTTATGTTCTATTATTAATTTTATTGTATTACTTACATAAACATACTTTGGACGTATCCCGACATAACATTAGGCTTAATGTGTAGTAATATTTTACTTGCACCTCGTGTAATAAGCTTATCAGCTAATGCAACACCCAGACCATTTTCGTCACATACAACTATAACTACGTCTTGGGGACTGAATGTTAATCTGAAATCAAAACAAAATACGTTTTCACGTTAACAAATATAGAAATTAAGCACGTGGGCAAATAGATATAAACAATGGATAGAAATGTCATCTCTGAATACACGAACTTTATGAGACAGGAACAAGTAGTGATAGGAGCATCTTGCCATGTCGAAAAAGCGCTATAAAAGGTTGACCCGACTACTAGTAGTCGGGTACTAGTAGTAGACAGTACTAGTACTAGTAGCATATAACCGAAAGATATAAGACAAAAAAAACATTAATATTGATTTATGACGACGCTTATGACCAAAATTAAGTACTTATTCGTATAGTTTAAGAGTACAAAACATTTCCACTACACAATGTTTACTGTAAACATTTTAATCTTAATAGCGTATCATGTCGTAAAATTTCATGATTTACATAATTTTATTTTTATTTTTTATTTGACTGTTTTTTTTATAATTATTTAGGTTGCGATTGACTGCCATCTCGTTTGAAGATAAACGAAGATGCAGTCTACGATGGAGCACGCTTGCCTGGAAGAAACCGATTCACTCGCGACTAACGCGATAATGTTATACTCGTACCTCGGTGATATCGTCAACCCTTTGTTCATTATCGCAGGATCTCGAAGTCTCAACAACACTCTTCCTATATTTCTTCTCTTGGATAACAGTCTAAATGCTTTGGACACCATAGTAGGTGAGTAGACCGTTCGTGTTAGTGGGGTGACGATGCCTCTAGCTATGCCTTCACTGAGACAGTGGTGTAAAACCTGTAAGTTTCAACATTAATAATGTTTACTTTAGTTAAATTATTATACTTTATGTTATTCATGGTTATGACTGATATTTTTATTTCGTAAATTGTTTATTTTGAAGTCTTTAAGTGTATGTCTTACTTTTTTATCCTTAGCATATTTGGGTTTGAATATATTAGATAAATCAACAGCACAGTAAGATCTGTCTAGTTCTAAATAAGACATTCCAATGTTTTTGTTATGAATCATTTCATGTTGGTTTAAGTCTAAGAAGGATCCCAAAAATCCGACACACTTCATTGCAGCCTGGAACAAAAATTCGTAAAAATTAGGTAATCTTAAAACAGTGACATACGTGCAAATAGCATTGATTTGAGAATTGTTCATGGCATTGATCGATAACTGGTTTTGTTAATGGCGGCCATCCTTTGTTTGAATTTATCTATATAATATCATGTAACAAAAAGGTTCAACAATGCTGAAGGGTATATATTATGTACTCGTCATTATAAACAACTTTTACTATGAGGCCAAACCTGATTTCACGAAGACAAAAAACAGCTGTTCCATACAAAAAGTTCGTTGACCTTGGATAAAATCTATGAAACAGTGTTTTTTAGCGTTTTCTGGTTCGGCCCCATAGTAAAAGTTGTTCATAATGAAGAGTACATACATACCTTTCAGTATTGTTTACCTTTTTGTTACATGTTGTACCTAAATATCAATTAACAATTTTGAGAAATATACAACCATGCAAACGTCAAAATGGAAAAATCTTGGCCAGCTTGACCGAATAAACTTTAAATGATACACGTGGTGCTAGCATCATCGTTCAAAAGTTTTTGGGAAGTTTTGACATTATTTCTCAACGATAATTTTTTTTTAAGCAACCTTTCTCCTATATATCTATTCTCTTATATTTCCTCTTTTGCTCAAAGAATAAACAAGAGAAGTATGGAGATATTCGACATGAGCTACTGTATGTAAAACACGCTGTAGGTATATACAATACAATACAATACAACTTCTTACCTCACGAAAACTTCCCGTAGCATTACTTATTACCAAGTGACAGCCTTTTTTTTGCGTATTTACCATGATCATTTTGTGTAAACTGTCTTGATCCGAGTAAGCAATATTACTATCTGTAATCATTCCAATGTTAGGCTAATTATATTTACGTATAAGTGACTATTTAAAATCACATCTATTACAACAAATAGATAATAAAATGAAAATTGTACTAATAGTCAGATTATCCGAATTAAATAAACGTAAGTAGAAAACAAACAATAATTTGGGGCTTCTAGGCCTAAATAACATGAATACATATTTTTTTGGGAATAAAAAAATCAACCCACTTATGTATACCTAACAATAATATTATGGGACTACCTCGTGAGTATAGTTTAGGTTCAAAATTAGAGTGGGCATGGCCAAAAAGTGAACCAACATTAAGATTTGTATTTTTTAATATAATCGAAGGTGAATTTATTTGTAATTTAATTTTTAATTTATATAGAACCAAGTTGGACTGACCACGCTAAAATAACGGTAATTTAACACAACGGTGCCCTCTCTCACGCCCATTCTCTTTTTGAACAGTCTCTAGCCTTTCTAAAAAAAAATTTTTTTCAAAATGGGTCCACTATTGACAAAACAACATAACAAAAGTTAAATTGAAGTTAGTTAAATAACGTTCATTAATAAGTTTAAAAACAAACCTTTTAGCCTCGGAAACAGTTTCATTAACATCTTCTTCTTGCCCATTGAACTAACTGTCGTAAACACTGTACAATCTAAAGCAAGGCTTAGTGATATCACAGCTTGGCCTAGAGCTCCAGCACCACCAGTGACTAAAACTATTTGTCCTTTTTTTAATTTCGCTTTTACTACCTACACATAAAAAGAGATCTCTTACAAAAGTATGAAGGAATAAAAATAAAAATAATATAAAGAGATGTTCTAAGATCATCCCAAATAACAGTAACTTACCAAACAATAGTAAGCTTGCACGTATGGCAACGGAACAGTAGCTGCGTCTTCTAAATTCCAATGATCTGGAACGGGCCATAACAAATCTGGATCTGCTTCAACTGAACTTGACATAGCACCTCCTGATAATATCCCCATTATTTTTTCTCCACTACAAAATTGATCACCAGTAAAATATTATGCTTTTGTCGACAGTTTATGAGCAAAATTTTAATATTAAAAACTTGTAGGCAACTTACTTTTTATCAATGCCACTGAAATCCATTCCGAAACAGCCATTGTTGTTCTTGAAATTGTTGGTAGCATTCCGGCAATCAATTAAAGATAGTCCTGAATAGGAAACCTAAAAATTAAGGTGGCGTAAAATACTTGATTCATGCTTCTAAGGTTTTCTTAGAGGTTATAATCAATCTTTTAAGGCTGTTTAGTGGTTATAATTAAACATCATGTTTTATCAAACATACCTGTACTAAAGACGTTTTCGCTGAACAAGGTGGAGCTTCGACCCACGCCAGCTCATCTATATTCCCTGGTACATTATTATTTAGAGTGAAGCTTCGAAGATTGTCAGATTTTGCACAGGAAGTGTAATAGTAACCTCCCCACTGGCCCTGTTGATTACAATTATTGTCAGGAATAAATCAACATTTTATGAAATAATATTCTTAAGCTTCAGTGAGTTTACCTTCTTCAGTATATTTACACACATATGCTTCTTAAGCTGGTCGTAATAAAACTCATTATTGAAATCAAATGTTTGTGCGTTAATATCATGAATTTCTAGTAAAGATATATTTGGATGCCCGTCTCTTTTTAGTTTTTTGACAAAACCTAAAAACGTAAACAGAATTACATATAAACAATTTTAAAAGTTCAAAATGATGTTGTGATCTTTAGAATAGACTAAATAAACTGACCTAGCAGGCCTGAATACGGCTGATTTTCTGAAATAAGTACAATTTGTTTTGTCTTCACAAGTTCACTATAAACACGTGAAATCCATGAAAACGTATTTTCTGCAAATATAGGGATGCATTGAGTGCTCTTGTTTCGAGTATGTTTCTTGAGTAGCATCAAAATGTGTTTTCCATCTGACATACAACTTAGAACGTTAAAATTATTTTTGATATCAGTTTCTTTCTTAGGAACTTTGTTTTCTAGTGTCAAAATAAAATCATTTTCGTTAATTATGGTTTTAATACTTGCTTTCATCTGAAAAGAAAATAATTACTTATATGTCATTGTTGCGTTTTTACAAGCTTTTACTACACAAAAACCATTATGTTTTGTTTACAGCTTTCCTTATGCCACTGCTAAGTATTGGCCTCTCTCTTATTATGTCATCTACCCGGTGCTTTGCTAGCCTAGTCCGGGTTCGATCAAAGATGGTGGCGATATCATTGACACATAATCCAACTGAAAGAAAAACACACTCAGCTTGCTTTGGCTAAACTACAACTCTGTCACACCTTTACTCCGCCTATGATCAGTTTGACTAGCACGATGTTTTTTCTAGCTCCTTCTTATACACGGTTCAAAATTCTTGAACGTTTGTCCGGGAATTTGAAATATGTATTTAATTTTATTAGTACCGTAACGACATTTTTGATTCTTCAATTTTATTAACAAGAATAATTCCATTGGTCTGATCATAATAATTGTAGTTTTTTTTATCAATTAGTTTATTTGAGTTTATCAGATGAAGTACCGAAAAAATTGACATTGAAGCTGCAAAATAGCAAATTTTAACATAATAAATATTTTTTTACACATAAACATTGTTTTAAAAAGGTTTACCAACGTAGACAGTAACTGATCGCTCATTAACTCGGAACGTGTAATGCAATTGCACTTACCTTAGAGTTTTCGAATAAATCTTCGCAAACGAAAACGTTTGTTGCACTTAAGTCTGCTTTAAACTCATCGGTGTCAAGAGAAATAGTAGAGAAAGATTTTATTACAACTTCTGGTATTTTATATGCTAATTCGTGGATGTGCTTAAGCGCTTCAGTTTCTTTTGATACAATGGAATTTATCAAATTTATCTCGTTTGGGCTGGCATTTTCAGCTACAATTTGCAGCATTATTTCAAGAGATGTTTTGATCTGAAAAATTGTATACCAAATATAAATCAATATTTACTCTCTTACTTGTTTGAGTAAAAAAGTATGTATACTCACTTCTACTTTTTCTGTCGCAAAATATGGGTAGTAACATTTGTCTCTTATAATATTAGGTTCCTTGCAATCTAGGATTTGGTCAACAAAGGTTATGTTGTCAATTTCTACTCCTCCACATCTAAAATAAAAATGTTGTTACGTTATTTTTTTTCTTCAATATATCAATCGCATCTTAGACAAGTTTTCAGCGTGTTGTTGTTTTTATTTATCTACCGTGTCACGCCGAGCGTTTTATCCACTTGTGCATTAAGACAATCCACCACATCGGTTTTATATTTGCCGTGTTCCTTGACATTAATTTTTATCTTTTTTATGAAATTTGGCTTTGGTGTACCATTATAGTTTCCAATAAAAACGTTTAATTGAATAAGTGAATCCAAAAATGGTACCCAATTGTTTGTCCACTTAACTAAAGCACTCTTCTGATGAACGTTTATTGAATGCAAGGATTTTAATTTTCCACTGAAAACATAAATTATTAATATTATCAGCAACCCATTTTTTAGAACTAAATTAAAATACCAGTGCAAACTGTTATTTAACTCACTTATAACAAAATCCACGCATGCTTAGAATTTTGTAAATATCTTTGAAATTGAAATAAATATCATCAAAATTGTCACTGAGAATTTGTTCAGTGTGGTCCGTTTTTAAAAATGTTACACCACTTGCAGTTCCAGTTACTACGAGCCTGTTGTCTTGGCTTATCTGAAACATATAAAAACAATATTATTACGTTTCTTATACTCCTTGTTGATCGGCTGTACATAATGTTAGCCTGCACATTTTGCTGGTTTTTTTATGAAGATTTTTCTTCCCTTAAAATGCAATTTTAAAGTGAACTAATATAATCGAATGCGGTATCCTTCGTCATCACACCAAAAGTGTTAATATAATTGTCTACTAACTAGGCTAGTTTCATTATAATACATTATTATTATTTAAAATTTATTAACGGTTTTACTTTTATTTGGCGTTAAAAAATCTTAATTAATTTGAACACAAGTAATTTGATGTAAATTTTGAAACATTCAATTTTCTAGAACATCTTGTAGTTCAGTCACATCACATACATTCGTTTGATCAATAGAAATTACTTTAGTCAATTCAGAATAAAAATAACAATATAACAATCTAATAAAATAAAAACAACTGATATAGAGAGACTAATGTACCTATAGTATCGTTATGACATATCGTACCTCGAATTTGTCGTTTCCGTTGCTAATCATAATACAAAGTTTGACGTTTGTTTCTGGTTGGACTATAACTTCGCTGTGGAACTCTATATTTCTAAACACGATTGACAAGTTTCTTAAATCAACTTGTTTGTTCGTTGCTAGGGTTTCCCAAACGAATACTAAGAGAGCAGCTTCGGGAATTTTTGTGACACCTGTAACATTAAAATAATCTTGTTCTTAGTAATTAGCACCATCTAACGGTTTTACAGTAACTATATCTTATGGAAACCGCATTATTTGTCCGACTATTTGTCCGACAAAAAATTGACCTTTAACTATAGGCTATCTCCATTCTATTATCCATTCTTTCTCATTGAGCCGTTCAGCGTGAATACGTTACAAACATACATAAGTGCATTAATTTTCCCAATATTTAAATTCGTATTTTTTTTTATCAAATAAAATATTGTTTTATTATTATTCACGTATTTATTTAAATTCTTAATTTTTTAGTTTTTTACAATATAAAAACAAAAATTATAAATATTATAAAAAACTTAAAAACTAGGGTGCCGCCAGCAGCGGGGCAGGGCTCAAGCTGCCGGTGGTTAGGGCTGCAGAGTGAGGAACCTCCTGACAATACGTGCCGTGTCAAGGACCACTGCCTTTTGTATCTGACCCTTGACCCAACCGCCCAGCGAGAGCCTCTTGAGGTATTGGTCGAGGCTCTTCGCTACAAGACCGTTTGCCGAAACGACTATCGGGACAATGATCGTCGAGTCAACATCCCACATGGCGGTTATCTCGAAGGCCAAGTCAAGGTACTTGCTAAGCTTGTCCTTCTCGGCCTTCACGAGATTCTCGTCATGTGGGATGGTGACGTCGACGAGCACTGCCTGGCGCTGGGACCGATCCACCATCACGATATCAGGCTTATTGGCGACAATAGTCCTGTCCGTGATGATGGAGCGGTCCCAGTAGAGCAAAACACGACCATTCTCGAGAACTGGAGCTGGTGCGTACTTATAGTACGGCACCTCCGACTCGACAAGGCCGTATTGAAGAGCAAGTTGCTGATGGATGATCCTGGCCACTTGGTTATGCCTGTGCAAATACTCGCCGTTAGCAAGATGCGAACAACCGGAAATAATATGTCAGAGAGATTCCCCGGGACGGTGGCATGCCCGACAGATGTCGACCGTACCGTCCTTCATGATATATTTCCGATAGTTGTTCGTCTTGATAACTTCGTCCGCAATTGCACAGGCAAACCCCTCGGTTTCCCCAAAGAGGTCCCCGAAGCGCAACCAGTTCACCGACGCGAGCAAGTCCACATCGGAGCCCGTTAAGGCCCGATAGAACCGCCCGTGCAGCTCCTTGCTCTTCCATACTTCCTTGCGGTCGTCAGTGCTTAGCACCGATGGTCTGCGCCAGTTCTCGTTTGCCAAGGAGAGCGGCGTGAGCCCCTTATCAACCGTCACTACATCGCGATGCATCCCACACTCATTGTTAAGGAAATAATCCCTAAGACTGCACACTTCACGATTGTGGAGGTTCTTGGCGTTTAAAAAGCCACGACCCCCCCACTTCCGTGGAATGTACAGTCTCATAACAGATGAGCGTGGGTGTAACATGCGATGAGCAGTGAGCAATTGACGGACTCTTCTATCCAGGGCGTCCAGCTCAGTCTGAGTCCAACTAAGTATGCCAAAGGAGTATATCAGTAGAGGCATCACCCAACCATTGAAGGTGCGCGCCTTATTGCCACCAGACAAAAGACTGTTAAGTACTTTTGTCAGGCGACAAAAGAAGCGCTCCTTCACTGATTTCTTGATGTCCACTACTGATATACCCAATGACTCTGACATACCTAGATACTTGTAGGTCTCGGCCTCAGAAAGAGATCTGAGAGTCATTATCTCAGAAAGTTGTAAATCCGGAGAATTTACAACTTTCCCCCGCTGCACACGCATGACCGCACACTTGTCTATACCAAATTCCATCCTGATGGCGCTGCTAAAAACCTGTGTGGTTTTTAGCAACTCCAACAAGTCTTGGTGTTTTGGTGCAAACAGTTTAAGATCATCCATGTACAGAAGGTGAGAAATGACTTCACTCCCCCTTCGAAGCCGGTAGCCTAGTCCTGAATCCTTCAACAATGTGCTGAGAGGATTCAGTGCTAGGCAAAACCACGATGGACTCAGACTATCACCCTGGAAGATGCCTCGCTCAATCCTTATCAAGTCCTGCGGATCAGAGGAGTCATTTCCACCACCTGGCTGACGAAGGACTGTGGTCCACTGCCTCATGCATGCGCCTAAGAATGATTTAAGAGTTGTATCAATTTGATACAACTCTAAAATTCTCTCTAGCCATGAATGAGGCACCGAATCATAGGCCTTCTTATAGTCGATCCAGGCAGCGGAAAGGGCTCCTTTGCTCCGCCGAACTTGTTGGCTAATGGCCATGTCGATGAGGAGGAGCTCCTTAGTACCACGGGACCCAACCCTACATCCATTCTGAGCGGGGGCCAAAACGTTGTTCGCAATAATGTGCGCGTTAATTTTAGTGCTCAGAATAGATGTAAGGAGCTTGTAGATGGTAGGCAAGCAGGTGATGGGTCTGTAATTTTTGGGTTCCGTGGTACTACCGGACTTATGGAGCAGGAAGGTGATACCAGTGGTCATGAAACTAGGGAGGGAACCGAGCTCGAGAGCTTCTTGGAATTGTGTTGCCAAACGGTCATGCGAGCATCGAAACCATTTTATCCAGAAGTTGTGCAATCCGTCCGGCCCAGGACTTTTCCAGTTCTGTGCTGTACGAATCGCACAACTAACTTCTACGGGGTCTATTAAAATAGGCCCCATGGGTTCAATGGCCTCGCATTCCCGTTCGACAACACGCATCCAATCACCCTCGGTGTGCTCGACGGGCACCGACCAGATACTGCGCCAGAAATTGGTCATGGCGTTAGCATCTGGTAGATGTCCGTCGTTCACACGTTGCGCGGCTCCTTCCCAATTTCGGTATACCTTCCTTTGATCGCTTTGGAAGAGGCGATTTTGCCAGTATCTATCCACACGCTCTCTGTAGCGGCGGATACGGTTTGCCCACGCATAGACTTTCTGCTTCAGATAGTCAATGCGTTCCGTGACACTGGCCATATATTGCTGGGGCCGTAAACCAGTCCCAGAAAAGGCCTGAGTCACGAAACGCATGACTCGGGGGCGATTATTCCCCCGGCTGAAGCAGATCAGCTTTGCAATGAGTGTCCTGAACGTGCTGATACGCCGCTCGATTCGTACTTGCCACGCGGGCACATCTCCGACGGTCCGCGGTGCACGGTTAGTGTCCGGGAACCTAACACGTGCAACACGACACGCCGCGATGGCACCGCAGTACAATATCGAGTGGGTATCAGTTAAATCTTTGCTAGCCCGTAAATACGGGGCTAGCAAAGCGTTCAGGGCTCCCATTAACGCTAGATTACGTCTATGAGTAGGCAAACGCGGTAGTCGCGGCCTAGAGTTGAGTGCGAATCGATACTGACAAATCGCGTCCTCCAAAGCCCTCCTCAATTGCTCACTCACCTGGCTAGACACACTCATACTCGTACAATCGCCCTCATCGACTACGGGATCAGCAGGTGTCGCTAGTGTCGCCGCCGACGTCGGCATTGATGCCAGTGTCGGGGCTGACGACGCAACATGCGAGTCCCGCGTCGACGCAGGCGTAGCACGAGCGGACTGCGCCTCCAGGCGGAGCCGATCAAGCAGGGACTGATCCAACAGGTTGAGCCGCTGGATAGCCCGCACTTGATCCGATAGTCGTTGGGCAGACACGGTGACGGTCGGTTCAAGGGCCTACAACAAAGGCAGCATCCTAACTCGGTACGCTGACAGGTTGGTTCCCCCCTCTGTAGCCACATAATAGGCGCGCATGCAATTCTCGTTATTTATCTGCGACCATCGCATGCGACGCACTACACCACCGGCAGCGAGAGCCGGACGCGAGGCAGGTAGCCCCGCAGGCCCCAGGCGTGCCGGCAGCGGCGGACGTCCCCGACGCACAGGTGGTGGCGGCGCCGGTGTCCGTTGCCCGCTCACATCGCTCTCGCTCGACGTAGCGCTCGACTCACGGGGGGTGAGGAACTCATCATCCCCCGACGAAGCGCTCGGAGATGACGGAGCGGGCGGTGATGGTGGTCGTGCGTTAGGTTCCGCTGCAGCTATATTGGCCTTCGATCTCGTAATCATTGTTTATCATTTTCAGTATTTCTATGGTTTGATGTGACATTGCACTGTCAAAATGAACGTCAATAATTCAATCAATATTTTAAGGTCTGTAGTATTGCAATTTTTGGTAAATAGGTCACAAAATAAGTATATTTCTATTGTATAACTGTTTCCAATCGATTTGATTCCAAATTCCTTATAAAAATAATTAATTTAATCACAACGATCAAAATGGCAACTGTTTGGCAGCGGTCAAATTTTTTATTATTATTATTATTTTAATTGTAAAATAAAATAAATTTTATATTAATCAAACATAATTATATAATTATAATAATCTGAGTAATTTATTTAATTATTTCTTTAGTAGCAAAAATAATTAAAATAGAGTCGTCAAGTACGAGTACTTGCGACTCGGATAACGAGGGTTCCGTACCACCACAAGTACAAACGTAATCCGCGACAGTATCTAACAAATATTCTATGAAAACAACTAGCGATTATTCCGATTTACGAGATATACGTCGTTATAGATCAAAAACAGACACACACTAACACACAAATTTATAGACAAACAGAGTCGGATTGCTTAGTCACAGTTGAACATCCTTTGGGTGAGGAACCATGAAAAGGAGTTTCAATATACATTCGACAAGATGTTCCAGTTTTAAAAAAAAATCGTTTAAGTACTCCGTTTTTTTAATAATTACTATGAAATATGAATGTGCTAGGGTTACTTATTGACAATGAGCAGTAGGACTGTCATTAATAAGTTATTGATGCCAGTCTTCAGATAAAAGAAATCACGTTTCAGCCTTAGGGACTACAATTTTCATGTACGCAACACGTGCCACCACAAGACTGAACGAAACAGCTGCGATTAAAGAGTGGTGCGGGCTAATTTTCTCTGTGGCGCCAACTAGTTCAGTGTCTGGGAACTAAAGAACGCAGTCCAACCGAACGGAATGATCATTCAAGTTTTGGCTTGAGAAATGACGATATATTTACAAATTATCACTTTTCAGATTTTTACCATAACCAGTGTTCTGTGAAATTTTTTCTCGCCAAATTTACTGATTATACATCAACAGAAAGTAACCTATAAATTTTGATCTAGTCTAAAAAACACTAAAATCACTAGGAAAATTTCTGTAACTTTTCATTTCGTTAACTTAGAAGCTTGTTTTTTTACAGCTCTAAGGGACCGTAGACTTACGCATTCGATATGAATTCCAACTTGATACCTCCACTCATTTCAGAGAAAAGGAGCCTTGACAGACAAACAGACAGACGGACAACGGAGTGAGCTTATAAGGGTTCCTTTTTTCCTTTTAAGGTACGGAACCCTAAAAAAGAAAGAAAGGTATCTAATAAATAATTTTAATTGATATTATAAAATGAATTTATTAATATTTTTTACATACATAAACGTGCGCATTTATAACTTAGTGTGTTTTCGAATAATTATACTTAAGTCTTGCAGTTTTGATTACTGCCTTACAAAAACCAGCATTTTTTTATTTTTTTTATTTATATAACAATTATAGTTCGAAGCTACAGTTCATTCAAATCATTTCAAACTACAGTTTGATAAACCATGCTTTTCAATTCTTTTACCAAATTTCATGTTTGAGGCACGAAAGGTGACAAACAAGATTTGTCGACTTACAATCTGCAACACAGGTTCAGGTTCTGTGAATGTCACCTACCGTTAATAACATTATCAGCGATATAACTGTAATCGTCATCATGCATGGATATGATGAGATTACGTGTTAATGAAATTTCTTTTTCACCACTGCTCGTTTCAAGAACAGGCCTGCAAAATAAAGATATAATAGTATAGTGATTTTCTAGCCCCAAAATGTTGAAATGGGCGTGCGAGATACTGGCGCGCAGCATTCTGCAGTCATCCAGTCTATGTAGGTTTCAAGCGGGTATTATTAAGAATAACCAAACGTAACCGTCGCTGTCCTATCCCAGGGGCGAAACGAAAATTTGCACGTAGAAGTTACGAAGGTATTGTTTCACGTTTATATGATAAACAATATAAAGTAAGAAAACATAGTAACAATGAGTTTAGGATAATAATACGGACTTGGTTAGATACATTTGACTATGACGGTATTGAACATATGATGTATGACTTAGATATATCATAAAACAAGAATCACACCCACACACACTAACGCATACACACACACACACACACACACACACACACACACACACATGAAGCGGAAGGATCATGTTTTTATTAAGCATGCAATTATAATTTTTATTTTTAGTTAAAAACAAAACTACATTATTTAATTATATAATCTTTTTTAACTTTGTGCTACATCTGCACTATTGGCATTTAGTTTATTTAAGTCCTATATTTGGGAGAGGCCATTGGTTTCCGAAACACAGTATTAGTACTAGTTCGGAGCCAATGGATTCAGTATTACACTTTGTCAAAATTTATGTCCAATAAATGTATTTGTATTTGTATTCTAACAACGTTATAATATTTGCCTATACACTTGATTTAACTCGAACCATTTTATAAATTACATTATAAGCTCTAAGCTATATTTAACTATATTAAATATAGCACAAAGCTTACCTATAGTGGTATTTTATGTTAACAAAGTCTTGTAGCAGCAGTGCAAGTAAAGTCTTACCATGATTCACTATGTTCCCATTCAATTAAATGTGAAAGTAAGGGCGTTTCTGTTGACACGGGGAATTCCACTTTAGGGTATAAAATATCCACCTTCGGAGTGTACCCAGCTTGGTATAATCTGAAATAAGACACACAATATAATATAATTATTTGCTTTAGTTAATTAGATTTAAAATATTTATTGGATTTTGGTTATTACAATGAAAAAGTATTTGCTTTTAAATAGTTAACCAATAATACATTTTGGGTCATGGAAAAATTCTAAGCTAATTAAATAAATCTATTGATTAATCGTTTTTCAAAAAAACAGGTTTTTTTTACATTTTATTATATATAACGAAAAATACAGTTTAATGAATTGAAGTCCAATGAGCAAATATATTTTTTAATTTCTACCGTACCTTAGCCAATTTGTAACCTTACTAGCTCTAAGTTTATTTTTACGCCATTGCTTCCAGATGTTCCTACTATTTTTGTACACCTATTTCCACTAATTAACTTAGCCCCATTTAGTTTTACCACAAAAATGTCATGCAAATACTTGCCGTTATTGCACTATTACTGTGTAAATAGTTTTATTTTTATTTGCGTAGATAATAAACATAACAAATTTTCGTTTAAATTGAATATCATCATGCAAGACAGCGAGCTATGATTTAAGGGACTTCGAAAGTACTTGCATTGTATCCATTTAGATTTTCCTTTTTTTTTAATGAAGCTGATATCAGAATTATCTTGCATTTTTTTTGCTACTGGCTTGGCTTTTTTTTCGTATCTATGTTTTTGATTTAATTTGAAATGAAAATGAAAATGAAAATGAAAATATCTTTATTACAGCATAGACTTATTAAAATAACAGCAACAACAGTATTGCTGCGTGTCATTTCTAGATTATAGTTATAGGTACAAGTTTATGCAGAGTTTCTTTCTATTAATCATAATGGTATTTCTAATGATCCTCACACTAGGCTAAGCCTGTATCGTGAGGATCTGGATACGATTTAAACAGAATGTTCGTAATAAGCCTCAGCTGACAAGGTATAAGATAATAGTAATTTAGGTAACTTAAATGATAACGTTAGTTTAATTAATTTTGAAAAGTTATAAACATATAAGTATTTATATATATATATATATATGTATTTATTATTAAAGTTAAGTTTATAATTACTTATTATTATATAATAGGTATTTATAAAAGTATACACTATATGTTGTGTGTGTTGGGAATGTAGGTAAGTATTACAGTTCGTGTAGCAATTATATAGGTATTCTGTTCCATAATTCCATATTGCAGATTACTTAAGAAGATTGGTTACGTTATTATTTTTGTATTATTATTAAATGCTCTGCGTCTTCATATGTAAGAGTTTTTAGCCATTTCCGAACAGCCGGTTTTGCTCTATAGACAGGTAGGTGTTTAAGTAACGTATCACATTGCCTAATCACCGTGTTGTAAATGTGGATTTTTATGAATTCACCGAATCTTTGTGCGAATTTAGTAAAAACTGCAGGATTAGGGAGCCTATAAATTCTACGCTTAACAAGATCCTGGTAGCCTTCAGCTTGAAAGACAGACTTATGCACCGATAGAAACACTTTTTGAATAAACAACTGCCGGACATTAAGCACATCACTATCTCTGTATACATCGGTTGTGGGGTATCTACGCGGTTTTCTTAACATAGTTTTAAGAACAGAACGTTGTGCCCTTTCCGCTTGTATTAACGTAGTTTTTGCAGCGGAACCCCAACAGCTGATGCAGTACATGATTAATGACTGACACAACGCATAATACACTGACTTAAGAGTGTCAAAGCTAGCCACGTCACGTAGCTGCCTCATAACATTAGCTACTTTTCTGATACGCCCCGACAAGGCATGAATGTGCTTTTTGAATGAAAGGTTCTCATCCACCAAGACACCAAGATATTTTATTACTTCCACTCTAATGAGTTCTTCACAGTTGCAAGATGCTGCACTAGACTGTCTTCCACAAGTATGTATTTTAATAGCAGACAATGACGAAGGAGGAGCAGAAGAAGAGGTTTTATGGAAGCATGTGAACATTGTTTTCCTTGTATTTAAAGTCAGAAGGTTATTTTGTAACCACTTTTGTATTTCAGTCATACCAAACTCTGCTGCCGAAACAGCATCCTTCCAAGTAGCCCCATTGAATAATACTGCAGTATCGTCTGCGTAACAGAGTACATTCGCATTTTTCAATGAAATTTCGTGTATGTCATTTATGTACAATATAAACAACGTTGGCCCTAAAATGCTTCCTTGATTTGTATTTTAACAGTGTCTTTTTTATTTTATTTCACATGACCCAAGAATTCAATGGCAAATAATTATTATTTTCTAAATTGAAATGACTTTATCAGTACTTACTTTCCAATTGCATCTAGAAGAAATTTCGTGCTATCCGGGCAACCTCTTCTCGTCAGAGGAATATGCGTACATTCCGGATGCGACCTTTTCAGAATTGCTTGCAACAGACCATGAGGAGCAATTTCTACCACCACAGCGTTCGAAGGTATCATACTTATCACTTCTTCAAATAGCACGGGACTCTGGTAAAGTACTTGAATACATAATATTTATACAAGCTGTTGTTTTGCATCCTTGTCATATTTACAGAGGTTGATAATAGTTATCGTTATGTTTTTTTTTCTATAGAATCAACCTTGAACTGGGTATATCTTAAACTGCACCCAGATCCACAGGAGGACGGGCACCAGCGTACTCTCAGTTAACGGTGGTGAACATTCTGCGATCTCCAAGCCGCCTGCTAAGCGTGGGGCGTTGACATAATCAACCCCTCCCTATTTAGATGAAGCCTTCGTCCAGCAGTGGACGTCTTCTGGCATTGAGGCCTTGAAATACCAAAAAAATACTGCAGTGTTTTTTTGGGTGATTTCAGGCTTGATGCCGTAGTAAAAGTTGTTCATAATGATGATATCTTTCTCTGTAAATATGGCTGTTTGTAAGGATGCAAAACAACAGCTTGTAATTATATATTTACTAATGGAAATTTAACCCTGTGCAAATAAACCTACCATTTCTTTCCGTTACTTACGCTTCATTTTGTATGAGTAGAGTATTGCCTCGTTGTAAATTATTCTTTAAATATTGTGTTGTACAATTGCTAAGGGTGTTATTGACAGAAACATAAAAGTAATTTTTAGTATTATGTTGGTATGTTTCTATGTGTTTAGTATGTTACGTATATTCTGATGAATATTATAAATAGCTATAGCACATAGATTTTGTACTATCTATTTATACTACTCCAAAACGGCTGGAGCAATTTTGTTGAAATTTTTAGGGAATATTCATTTAAGCCTAGCGGGTGATTCAGTGAAGTTTGGTACCCGTGAGAAGCTGGGTTGCTAGTTTATTATAATAGTGTAAAACATTAATGTAAGTTACAGATTAATTTTCTAAAAATTCTACCCGGCCTCATAAAATTGTATGTACTGTGTCATAGTAACGGCGTACTTACCAGCAAATTATTTGTGTGATATTCAGGGGATGAATAAATTGCATTATGGGAATCCCAATGTTCTTCAGGCACCGACGTGGATAACCATCTCTTGCTACGCAGTTTTGGTTCTTTGATCACCTCGCGTAAACTTTGTAATAAGGCTGGACCTATAGAAAAAGAAAATTTTTACAATACAGTTTTTAATATCTATTGAGAGAAAGATAAAATATATTTTTTCTATTCTTCATTATTTATTTCCTGTATTTATTATTGAGTCTTGAATGAGCTACAAGATTCAAGTATAGTCATCGTCAGCCATAAAACTTCCTCTGCTGGACGAAGGCCTCCCCATTTAATCTATAACTATAAAAGGCTTTGTCCTGACTGACTAACTGACTGACTGACTGACTGACTGACTGACTGACTGACATATAGACAACGTACAGCCCAAACCGCTAAACGTAGAGACTTGAAATTTGGAGGGTATGTTTTTGAAGAGGTGTAAACGCCCACTAAGAAAGGATTTTTCGAAAATCAACCCCGAAGGGGATTAAATGGGGTGTTAAAGTTTGTATGAAACTTTTTATTCTCTGGTTCGATTGATACAAAACTTGGTATACATATTCTACTATAAAAATAAGAAGATACGGGTGTCACAGTTTTTTCAAAATCAGCTCCCGTTAGTATAAAAAAAAAAACTAAGTTTTAGTGATAGTACGTATGTTTCTCCTTAACTTTGTAACGGCTGTACATATTATAATGAAATTTGGTATAGGGATGGGGATAGATGTGGGGATGGGGGTGGGGGTGGGGGTGGCGATGATACTGGGAACGAAGACGGGACGGAGATAGGCATGTTAATATTAAGATTACAATTGGTATCGGGATAGGGATGGGGTGGGGATGGGGATGGGGTGGGGATGGGTGGGGATTTGGTGGGGACAGGTGGGGATGGGATGTCGATGTGGATGAGGCTGGGAACGGGGATGGGCGTGTCCATATTAAGATGAAAGTTGAAATCGGGATGGGGGTGGGGATGGGATGGGGTGAGGATGGGGTTCGGGATGGGGATGAGGGAGGGAACGGGGATGGGGACGGGGATGGGCGTGTTTATATTAAAATGACATTTGGTATCGGGATGGGGATGGGGTGGGGATGGGTGGGGATTTGGTGTCGACAGGTGGGGATGGGATGTCGATATGGATGAGGCTGGGAACGGGGATGGGCATGTCCATATTAAGATGAAAGTTGAAATCGGGATGGGGGTGGGGATGGGATGGGGTGAGGATGGGGTTCGGGATGGGGATGAGGGAGGGAACGGGGATGGGGACGGGGATGGGCGTGTTTATATTAAAATGACATTTGGTATCGGGATGGGGATGGGGAAGGGGGCGCTTATAGGGATGTGGCTGGGAATGGGGACGGGGATGGGCGTATTTATTGGTCGGCTGAATTTTTGGATAGGTAGTTATAGCATAAGGTTCGGAAACGGACATAGGCAATTTTTTTGTAGGTCCACACAGACGACTGTTTGACGGATATAATTATTATAGATACTGTACAGCCTAAGCTGCTAAATTAATATTTAATATGAAATTAACTTACTTTTAAATGCCTAAACTAAATTTTGAGTGGTGTAAACTTACACTCAGCTCAAGCTGTGGTAGCTTCAGTGAGATCAAGCTCGACTCACATTCTTGGGGTTGCGGGTTTGAACCCGGGCGAGCCCGTTCCAATTAGTTCTTTGAAACTTACGCATGGATAATACCACTGGCTTTTCGGTGAAGGAAACATCATGAGGAAACCTACATGTTTCCGGAGAAGAAATACGATAGTGTATGTGAATCCGCCAACCTGCACTGGGCCAGCGTAGTGAATATGGCCCAATCAGGGTAGGCCGATATTCCATTAGTGTTAAGCGCTGATGCAGAGAAACGCACACTCAGCAAGGATTTTGAAAAATTCGCAAGGGGTTCAATGTATCATTAAAATACCATTTTGCCGAAACCATTCATTTAAGGCTGTTAAGTTTTTTGACTTAAGAGATAAGATAAAATAAACATAAACATGTTACAGAATTTTCAAACAATTTAAAAATAGGAAGGCCACGGGTCAGTTTTTCATTTGAAAAAATATTTTATATTTATAGATTACCTAATAATAATAATAGCTAATCGAGTGTTTATGCGTAAGAAGATAAATGTTTTAAACACATGTACTTGATCCGGTGCACGCACCAAGCACAGCGCTTTCGAAACGTCCATCCCGCGTCGGCTCAGATACGTTAAAACCCGAGTATAATGACGCGCTGTACGTCGAGCGCGCCCCACTCCAACCCACACCGAGCCTACCTAAGCGATCAGTGCAGCACTGTATTTTATCGAAGTTTCGTAATTCTTGCGATATTTTGGTGATCTTTTTGCGTTCTTTGTTATCATACTTTTTATGCTTAAGCTTATTTCATTTCATTTGTTATTTAGATTTCGTATAATTATCGTTATTTGTTCCTTTAATTATTTAGATTGCTATTTAGTTTGCTATTCGTATTTTTTTTAAATTTTAGTTTACATTGTTTGTTATTAGGTTTTTTTATATTGTTACTGTTGATATTGTTATTTAGTTTGTTATTTAAAATGCTTAGTGAACTTCTCTTCATTCATGGAGCGAAGGTAAAACACTATGTTGTTCCCTTCGTTGGTGATGGAGCGTGTCTTTTTCGTGCGCTTTCTTTTTTAATGCACGGTACCCAAGAAAAGGCAATTGAGGTGCGAAAAAACATCGTTACTCATGTAGTAGCTAATTGGGAGGAGTTTGAAATCATGTCTCATGATTCAAACGGCGACAACTACACCACTGCGACTGCATACTTTGATGACATGTCACGGCAGTCGAGTTGGGGCACTGCGTGTGAACTAGCCGCTGCAGGACAAATATATGAGTTTTATGAAAATGGCAAATTGTATGCAAAGTTTGGTACAGCAGGAAGACCTATAAAGCGGCTACAATTTACGGGAAATCATTTTGATGCGTATCTGTTAGAAGACATAGATATAATTTCTAACGGCACTCCACGTGTTCCAGTAGTAGCGAAAAAAATAACTAAGCGACGTGTTGAGGTTCCTACATCTCCAAGTTCCATTCAAACAGAAGATATAAGTTCTGACGCAACTTCTACTTTGCCTTTGTACTTTGATTCTTTAGCTGTAGAGATGCCCAAAAATAATTACAAAACGTCTTCAACTCATACGGTCCAAACTTCTTCAGCCCGATATTTTTCTGAACTGAATTCACCAACATTTACGGCTCAGTCTGATAAATTAATTTCACCTACATTTACGGTACAGCCTACTCAGTTAACAAATGACAAATTAATTTCACCTACATTTACCATCCCAACTATTCCCAGTTCATCACATTCTAATTTACCGACCTGCAGTGATATATCTCCCACATATATTTTTAAAGAAGCCTCACAATCTTCAGAAGTTCCATGTCCATCCATCCATCTATTCTGTCATGTCCATCTGTCTGTCTGTTTAAAATTCAACAAGACGGCTTTGTTTTGAAGTAAGTATTGCAAACGCGACATGCCAAATTTGGTCATCCTCAAGCAAACTTAAAGACTTGCAAGCGGCTTGGAAAAAATGCAATAATATACGTATTTTAGTGATTCAATTGAGTTGGGCCCCGATTTAAACGAATTCAAGTATTCAACATTACTACGCGGGCAAAGCCGCGGGCAAAAGCTAGTTATTTATAAAATAGACAGCAATACTTTATTTGCAACAAAAAACATACCACACGGAACAACCAAATGATACAAACAGGTAGTTACTAGTTTCTAGACCACAAAACGGCTCCAGCTCAGCATGATGCCGTTCGTAACCAACCGGCGCTGGTTGTGGTTTGGAAATACAACGGCAACATACAATATATTTTTAATATTTATGAAAAGCGGTTTACGATGAAGCAGACAAGCAGCCCAGAAAAAGGTGACTCCGCCACGATAAAAGACACCCCAGATTACATCAATCACAAAACAGTCCAGTATGAATATTCATTTCCAGTTTCCCTGTGTATGTACACTGAAACTGTCAGTAAGCTCGTATAGTGTGTGTGGTTGAATTTTCATGCACAATCGTCCCAGATCTCCGAGATACAGGCTTTGCCTAGTTCGGAGATCGCAGTAACTAATATTAAGATAAACATGGTTGTAACCTTATACATTTTATCATTTTTTATGATGATAAATTATAATTAGATAAGATCATTATGTTTCTTTCCTATGTTTGGATTAATAAAAATATATTTCAATGTTTGTTTGTTTTTTGTAACCGACTCCGACTGCTTATCACTAAGCGAGATAGTAATCAAAGGCTAAAAATCAATTTAAAAATTGGAAAAAAAATGTCCACTGATATTTAATTATTTATTATTAAATGTAAAAGAACTTACCAGCATCAGCGACATATCTGGAGTGATAAGCAACGTTGGCAGAGGGTACTTCTCTGGAAAATATGCCTCGTTTGGTTAACTCATTCACAAACTTTTTCATAACCTCTGCTGGTCCGGATATTGTTGAAGACTGGGAGCTATTGTGACAGCCTATGTCGATTTCTGGAGGACAGGAGTTGACTAGCTAGAAAATAATTATTGCCGTTTTAACAATGTGGCAAGCATAAAATCGCCATAATAGCAATAATTCTGGTACGTTTTTAATTTATAAGTATTTTTTTTGTTATTAGTAACCACCGCAATAAGTCATATCACATGAAAATTTTAATTTTAGAGTAATTAATCAATTTTTGTGATCGAAAATCAACTCCAAAACCACCAAAAACAAGTACCTACTTAAAAATCGCATTAGCATTGGAAAATATAATATAAGATACGTAGACAGAACCTTAGAAATTACTTTTATTTTTTTATTGTTTTCAGATTTTGTCGTCGTTAATGGGTTTTTGGACATTATAGGGCGTACAGCGCCATCACGTAACGCAATGTATTGCAAACACCTTCTACAAAGCTTTTGTACATTTATATGAAACATGGGATACCACGGGCAGCCGCGCTTTGCGTTACGCTGTAGCTGTAGTATATGCTAGCGTCTTTGTCAAAGATGCAAGTGGAAAGGATTTTGATACTAGTTCACTTTAAATTAAGTGACATTCTAAAACTTTAATAGTTAAGTAAACAAAATTCTATGGATATTATTTCAAATGATCAAGAAAGTGTCTTACGTCCTTGTATCCCACTCCAACTGCAGCCATGGATCCCTTCACTAAAGGCGATCCAACAACAGCCTTGCCTCGACTGTACGTAGCTAAAATCATTTGTTCAGCAGTAAATGTGTCATCGTAGTACGCACACGCCATCTCTCCTAAACTGTGACCTGAAAGTTATTAAGTTGATGTTAAACATCTGCTGTACATTTTTCTTTTTCTTTCTTATACAATCAAGTGATGAGACGAGCAAGACGGTCACCTGTTGGTAAGCGTCACGCCTGCCACTAATAGTAGCAGTGCCAGAATTGTGAGCTTGCGAACATAATCCTGCGCTGCACTGCACTGCGCTCATCACCCTGAGATATTAGATGTTAAATCTCTTCATACCCAGTAATTTCTCTGGTAATATTGCCCTTCAAATCGGAACACAGTAATGCTTGCACACTACTGCTTGGCGTTGGAATAACTGGCAAATGTGTGGTAATTCCCCAGGTGGACTCTGCAGTTTAAGAGTCCTACCAACACAAAAGACCTTTAGAGGAGTCAGCTCTCTTAGATACTTACTCAAAGGCTCTACCGAACTTTGTATGCCTGAATGCAAGGACATTATAATTATGCATATATTATTATTAACAGTCTAAGATCTGTATCTATCTGTTCGTTGTATGTTACTGAACCATGTTATGGCAAAATAAACTTGAATCTTGAAAGGGTTTGGCTCGTAACAATAATGCAAAACAATATATTTCAAACAAATGAAATCTCAACGAACCAAAATTCTTTCCAAAACAAACACAATGGAAAACCCTTAGCTCTTCTAAATTTTTAAACATTTCTAATAAGACTACCTTCTCTCCCTTATTCTTCTTTATTTTCCAAATCAACAAAATTACCCTTAAACAGAGAAGCTCCACAAATAACTCACCGATAATGTAATCAGGCTCCACTCCCATCTCTTTGAGAATATCGGTCAATCCAATTTGTACGGCGCCTATACCGACAAACGCGTTCAAAATGTTATCTAATATTGTTTTGTCTGGATCCGATATTATTTTTATGACATCAACGCCTCTCGATTCCAGAACTTTATGGCATCTGTAAAACAATTTTTATTGATATCAAAAATGTTTCGGGCGAGTTGGGTGTGTTTGGGATAGGCAAATGGTACTAGAATTTAGGAAGGGTTATTGGTGAAGCATGATATTTTGCTATGGCGTAAATGTACAACAGAAGGTGTATTTTTTTTGATACGCTTTTTCCATTTACTCGAGTAGTTTTAAGCAAGGTTTTTGTAGTGGTAGGACTCTACTGCAGAGTCCACCTGGGGACCACACAGTACCACTCCTTTGCCAGTTATTAAACCGCCAAGCAGTAGTGTGCAAGCATTTCTGTGTTCCGGTTTGAAGGGCAATGTTACCAGAGAAATTACTGGGTATGAAGAGATTTAACATCTAATATCTCATCAACTATATTCTCTACAACTTGGTAAGCATTGTGCAGAACAAAGCCAAATTAGGTTAATAAGTTGTATAAACATTTGATCCTTGCGATTATTATGGTACGTCGTTGGCGATCTTTAACTTGTTTATTTTTATGTGACAACTTGTAAACGAATTCTAAATAATAAATTTGTCTCTAAAATTTAGATTGGCATCAATTTACCGAACAAAAAATTTAATTAAAAGTATACAAATTTGTTTCACTGATTATCATGCAAATCAGGCAAAATAAAAGTAAACTTCACATTAATATCGATGTAAAGATTGAGAGTTTTTTTTTATCAGTCTCATTAAGTTTGTGTTCCATAATCTTAATTTATTGTCACCAGGAGTAAGTAAGTTTTTATAGCGATGTAAGAATATTATAGAACTATTTACTTGGACATTTGTTTTTTACCTTTCAATAGCTTTCTTGAAAGTGGGTATACACATCAAACTGGCCCCCATGGCTGTCCATTGAGATCCCATGCCACTGAATACAAACCATAAAGGACGTCGAACGCCAGAGTAGTAATCTACACTTTCAGAGACACACACTGTCTTGTTCTGATCGTTTGTTTCTGAAAGAGAACAATACCACTTTGTTGTTTTTTTTCTATGACATGGTTGGAAGAAAGCATTCGGTTTAAAATATAGAGCTACTTGTATTAGCACAAAAATATCTGTTAGTATTTTTACTTATATTGGTTGGTACCTATTACTATCACAACTACGTTGGCACAGTGATGAAATAATGATAATGGTGTTAACGTATATCATCATCATCAGCCCGGAGATGTCCACTGCTGAACGAAGGCCTCCCCTTAGACCGCCACACTGTACGACAACCTGCCATTTGCATCCACCGGTTGCCCGCAACTTTTACAATGTCATCGGTCCACCTAGTGGGAGGCCTTCCTACGCTACGTCTTCCGGTTAACGTATATGGTCTGGTATAATTTTTAATGTACGCGACAAAGAGTTTTTATTATTGGACTGTGAGTCTTGGCAAATTCTTTAATCGTTAATAATACAACTCATTTATTTATTTCGTTCTTAATTTTTTAGTTCTTTACTATAATTAATACTAAACTTACTAGGATGCCGCCGGTAAAGGGGCAGGACCCATGCTACCACTACGGTTGTATGGGTCTTGGCCCCTTCAGGGCTAATAAGGCAGTAGAGTGAGGAACCTCCTGGCGATATATTCCAAGGATAAAGCTCTATTCAAATCTATAAGGTCTTTTGGATCTGATCCTAGATCCAATCGCCTAGCGAGACCCTTAATGTAATTTTTCAGTATATATAATTAATTTTATTAGTACTTTTAGGACTAAAACTTATCAATTCAAATTGCTTACCTAAAACAGCGTAACCACGTCCAGTGTGACCAACAATTTCTTTCTCAAATATACTATGGAGCAGTGCTATTTCTTCTTCATCAATGGGCTTGCTTTTTAAATAGTCAAATATTTTTCTTACACCAGATTCTTCTCTACCCGATATTAAAACGATGCGGGGTACTGAAGTTTTGTATTTATCTAGATTCTGTGAAATTTTACGATTAAATATAGTATTATATTTTTTAAATTTCCTTAATAATGTTTTTTTTAAAACCTGAAGTAGGGATTAAAAATCTAATTTAAATTACATATGAAGCGTTTATGACTTGGTCAAGTGAACAGACCAAATCAGAATATACCCTTACTTACCCTTTTCTTGTAATGCCCTTTCAAAACAACGTGGAAATTAGCACCAGTGAAGGAAAAGTTGTTCAATGCTGTGAAACTTCTACTGAACTTGGCAGGTTCAGTCAAAATTTGAACTTTCCCTTCATGGACTGCAGCAACGTCCAGAGGCTCTGCATAGTGCAGGTTAGCTGGAAGCTCTCCTTTGCGGTAAGCTAAACATAACTGGAAATTGAATTAATGCTGTTATTATTTGATAAATTGAATAAAATAATGTCGCCAATAAATCCAAAGTTGTATAATTGCATGCAACGCCAAACTGCAATTGAGATGGCAAGACACAGTGTCAATGGGCACAACGAGATGAGATCAACCCTTGGGTGATATCCACAGGTGGGCCAAGGCCATCAGATGTTTATTAAGATAACGCCTTACTTGAAAACGGTAATATTTGTCATGTAAATTCTACGCAATAAAAAAATTACCCAAGTGCTCAGTACTAACTATATTTTTTTAAAGCGGTTGAAATTTCCGTAGTAAGACGTATGGGTGGAAAATTTGGACCAATAAAGACCGTAAGTTGCAAATTTCAAGACTTCTTGATACACTTATCACTCTTTCTCACTGACCACTCTTTCTCCCCTCTTGAAAATAATATACTATTAGATTAATAAACAATTGGCGATAATAATAATGCCACTATGTTATAGACACTTTTTCTATGTGTTGTGAGTTTGTTTTAGTGTGTGTTAATATGAAAAGGAATTTGTTCGAATCTTCCGCGTAAAAAGTGGGAAAAAAGTAATCAAATTACCGCCAATGGTATCTCCAATGCTATCATAATTATATTCGACGCTTTTATTCAACCTTGAAGCAGCCAGTAGAATTAGGTATGTCGGGTCTAGGAAACTCTTAATACTAAAATAGAGTTACTTTATTATATCTGTTCTCAATATACTAAACCGTACTAACCTTAGTGACTGCTGCTAATCCTGAAACAGCCTCGCTATTTCCCATGTTGGATTTCAGACAACCAACCTTTACTGGTTTATCATGAGCAAACACTTTTCCTATAGCATCGAGTTCATTCTCGTCTGCTTCTACGATTGCTGTAATATTTTAGAAGATTCGATTATCTTTAACAAAAAAATAACTTTTTAACCTAACTTGCTTGCTAACAAGGTGCTTGCTTATACCTAACATCATTTTTAATTACCTATTTTGTTAGTTTTTGTTGTATACTCGAAAGAGGTCTAACAGGGAGAAATCAAATAGTGAAATATTGTGAGGCGCATAAATATCTCCCTTGCCAGTACTACATGGTGACCACGATCCCTCTGCCAAGAGTGTGGCAACCAAGAAGAGATAGAGCTATTTTATCACACGCATCACATAATCGGCCTAAGACTTCCACTGCTAGACGACGGCCTCCCTCTTAATAGGGAGGGGTTGCCATAATCCCTACGCTTGGCAGGCAGCTTGGGGATCGCAGAATGGTCACCACCGTTAACCGAGAGGATGCTGCTGCCCGTCCTTCGGTGGTTCTGGATGCAGTTTTAGGACATACCTAGGTCCAGTATTTTATAATCCCATAATATATATTTTTTATTGATGGGCTTAACTTACTTTGGTGTGAGATTTGGGATTTATGTAATAATTTTTGTGACCAAAAGGTCTACGGTCTAATAAGAATAGGTCCTTTTGAACGGCTCTTACTTACTACTCAAGGTTTATCCAAAATCGTTTCCAGCTTTGTGGTTAGGCTCTAGCTTACCCGTCGATTTAAAAATAGAGCTTTCCATAAAAATAATATCTCTCTTGTTTAGCTTATTCACATTAATTTAATCCAGTGGCAATAATTATGATAAACGAATTATTAATCATATTATAACGGGCAAGCGGGATTGCCTGCGTTTCGTTCTACTAACCTGCGCCATTAGCCTCGACGTATTCAACGTTTTCAGGTCCAATATCAGTTTCAGAATAAAAATCTGTTAGAAATCTTTGTAGATCTTCCGATTTTCGGACTGGTAGGAATTGAGCGTCTGGTTTCAGCGCGTATATCCCTTTAGCATGATAGACTTCTGCGTAAATTCTGTAAAGTAGTAAAATCTTTACTCAATAATGATATGCTACACCCTGGGTTGGCTCCTGGCGAGGGAAATCTTCAATGGTGCACAGCACAGACCCGACATTTCGTATTAAGCATTTAAAAAAAAAACATCTTAAAGTGAATCTTTTGATGGACTAAGTCTGAAAATAACCTGTGATAACCTGTTCTAACTAGCATCATGCCATAGCTGTTACACTCAGATATTTTTTTAATTTTAAGTTATTTTTAACAATAACAAGTAAAAAGTTTTTTTAATATTATTGTGTTTCAAATGAAACTTCCTGGTCCATTTAAATCACTGTCTTGGTACATACCATGAGCACGCAAATTAATGTCGGCAAATAAAACATTCTTGAGAAAATCTGACGATAAGCACCAACCGGTGCTTTCCGGCAGCCTCAGTTCAGTAGAGATCCATTACCCATTACAGTAAATAAAATTAAGTACGGTATTTTACCTTTTAGCATCTTTTGCTTTTTGCACAAAGAGAAGACTGACAGCCTCAGCTCTTACATATCCATCAGCATTTTTATCGAAACACTTTGTTTTCCCGTCGAGACTAAGAAAACCTGCCCTGAAATGACAGAAAAATCAGCTCATTTTGTACTGTAAATTGAAGTTACATATCTCTGACTATTACGATGCGATGTTTTTATATTCACTAGAGAATTCGACAGACGATGCATATTTTTTAAGGCGAAGACAATGAATAATTAGTTTTTCTAATAAGACTTATAAAAATTTACATCCTAATTATGTATTCCGTTTCAAGACCTAATAATCAGTCATCCTAATGCTAAATATAATACATAATACATAACAATACTACACATACTATCACTGCTACTAATATTAATTAGATATAATATTTAAAAGCCATACAACACAAAATCTTACAGTAAATTAACATATTATATTGGGATGAGTAGGTATCATCCTAATATAAATCATCCTACAATTTTAAGGTCACATCATTTCTACTCCTACAATTCATTCCTAAAACGCTAACATCATTGCTATCTTAATATTACCAGGCATCTCTCTCCGAGTTTTAATATACATACAGAGTTGCACGAGTAGTAAGGATTTCTCGGTTGAATTTAAAAAATACCTAACAAGGATGCCGAGGCGGTAGTTTGGCTTTGCTTTGCTTCCGCCTTAGGCTTTTTACCTAACCTATCCAAGTCGGATCTGTCACAGAGCTTTATTATATATTATACATACTGAGTTGCACGAGAGATGAGGATTTCTGGGTTGAAATAAAAAAATGCCTCACTTATCCTAACAACCTACTGTCGCTTAACCTATTGTCCATTTCGCAAGATACTGGGCTGATACAAAAGAAAACTGAAGCAAAAAGCTAATAGGACTATTCATTCTTAGGACCATTAACAGTATGAATAAAGAAATTTGTATCATTACTATTTGTGGTAACAAATCTTAGGATTTTTTGTTTTATTTATACGGGAATACTCACGTGTAATCAAATCGGATACTCGGACTATAGTTTCGATCACATCCGTCAGTGCTAAGCAGGAGGCAGCCGAACGCGCGTCAGGCTCTGTTTTCACGCTTTGAAAAAGGTCACCGGATGTGATAGAAACTATAGTCGAAGTATCCGATTTATTAAACGTGAGTATACCCGTAACAAAATAACAAAAATCTGTCAAAACCACGTCAGTTTTCATAATAAAATCTTAGGATGTAACCAATGAGACACACTACTATTAGGACAAAATCAGTATGGCAATTCTTAGGACCCCGAATAATTACTATGTAGTTTTTCTCCAGAATGAACTTAGTCCTACGCTAACATATTTGGAGACTTGGAACAGTCGTCGTATATGGGAGTGATGAAACATAGCAGGTAGAGAACTACGCCATACACTCTTAGCCTGTAAGTATTTTTTCTAAAAGTAATAGACATCCAGAGACAAAAATCTTCGGAGAGGCACATTTTTTGCAGGCTTTTTGTATGTGAAAAAGTCCTTTGAGACAAAAACATTTTCTGAGTTTGAAAGCGCAATCTATATCAATAAGATAACCCGCATGTTATATGGAACTTATACGGTACGGAATCCTCGCTGCACGAACTCAACTCGAACTTGACCGTTGTCATTGTTTGCAATATACAACAATTTGAATAAAATACTCATAAATATTTGATTTTTACTTGTTTGCGTAACGGGAAGCATTAAGGTCAATATATTCAGAGAACAATAGTGATAAATTGGTTATTATTATTTAAATGAGTTAGTGGATAGGTTACATGTTTTGTATAAATTTTGTTGAAAAACTACAAGACTCCTTGGTTTGAAAAACACGAGGTACTGAAAAGGCACTGTAGCCCACGACCTAAACTTGAGATTTCTTTAGTTAGGCCCGAAATATATCTCAAAAATGTTAAAAGCAGCGAAAAAGTAACATTAAAATATCAAATCCACGAATAAATAGTTCCAAGGGAAGATTGCAATACGACAAATTAAACATCGAGCAAGCCTTAACGAATAACTTGACACCTAAACAATGCGGCCACGAATAATGTATTAACTAAAGTAACAACGAAATATATTTATATGCCTGCGGGGCTAAAGTGGTTACTTTAGCCTACGCGGAGCGAAAGAGGAGAAAGTAAAGATGCTTCAGATCTGTATGTATATTATTGTCTCCCGAGGCGAAACCGAGGGTGACAAACATGAGATCGAGTCATTATTTTACGTAGTACTGTTATTTATTCCGCGATTTTGCTCCCTAGGTAAGTAATCTACTATTGTTTAAATTGTGTCGTATAGTGAAGGTGTCATAATTATGACGAAGGTAGCATATGTAGCATATCATAATCCCCACGCTTGGCAGGCAGTTTGAGGATTGCAGAATGCTCACTACCATTAACCGAGGGACGCTGCTGCCTGTACTCCGGTGGTACTGGATGCAGTTTTAGGACATACCTTGTACAAAAATAAAAAAGCTTACTTTTTCAAATTCAGCGACAACATTGGATGGGAGCAGATATTGCCACTCCCCACCACAGCCGCGTCACATTCTCCATTCTTGATGCTGCAGTAAGCCTTCTCCAAAGCAGCTGCTGAGCTGGCGCAGGAGAAGTCGAGAAAGTATGACGGCCCACATCCGTCTACCCAATAAGATATACGGTTTGCTAACATTGCTTTACTAGACCTGGAACAGATTGAATGCGTTTATTTTTCATTTCATGTAGTGTGTATGTTGTCAATGATGACATATGGAACTGAAACGTGGTCTTCAACTGGTGGTCTTATACAGAAACTCCACACACAAAGAGAGAGAAAGAGAGAGAGGGGGTGAGAGAGAGAGATAGAGAGAGAGACAGCTGCTGTGCTTGATAATTTTTTTCGCGGTAAGATCCACATCGAGGCTATTCACTAAACTTCCAAAGTCACCGACATCTCTGAGGGTTTGCAACTTGAAATGGCAAAGGGGAGGCCACATCGCTTAAAAAACTGATAACCGACGGGGAAGAAAATTCTTGAGTGGCGACCAAGAACCGGAAGACGTAGCGTTGGTAGGCCTCCCACTAGGTGAACCGACAACATTGTAAAGTCGTGGGAAACCGTTTGATGCAAATGGCAGGTTGTTGTCTAGTGTGGCGGTTCAAAGAGGAGGCTTTTGTTCAACCGTGGAATTCTCCAGGCTGATGATGATGATGAATGATGTGTATAATATGTCTGCTAGTGTAGTCATCATCATCAGCCCGGAGACGTCCACTGCTGAACGAAGGCCTCCCCCTTAGACCGCCACACTGTACGACAACCTGCCATTTGCATCCACCGGTTGCCCGCGACTTTTACATTGTCATTGGTTCACCTAGTGGGAGGCCTTCCTACGCTGCGTCTTCCGGTTCGCGGTCGCCACTCAAGAACCTTTCTTCCCCATCGGTTGTCAGTTTTTCGAGCGATGTGGCCTGCCCATTGCTGCTTCAACTTGCAAACCTTGCGAGCTATGTCGGTAATTTTGGTTCTTTGGCAAATATCCTCGTTCCGGATTCTATCGCGCAAAGTAAATCCAAGCATTCTCTCTCCATTGCCCATTGTGTGACTCTGAGTTTCTCCAAAAGACCAGCAGTTAAAGACCACTTTTCAGTTCCATATGTCATTACTGGCAACACACACTGGTCGTCGACCTTTGTCTTCAGACACTGAGGGATTTTGGACGAGAAGATATTACGCAATTTCCCGAACGCTGCCCATCCCAGTTGGGTTCTTCGGGCGACCTTTTTGTCAAAGTTGGACCTACCTAACTGAACAATCTGTCCAAGCTAGTGTAGTATTTGTTAAGTATTATTTATTATGATGTTCAGATCACTTAATTAATAATTTATGATCTATTTAATTATCTCTATTAGTACTAGCAGCCCCTGGCGGTTTCGTCCCCTATTCTATGGGAACTGAATTTGTTGTGGGATAAAAGTAATCCTTTATTTAACCAGGATAAATTGTTTCCAATCCCAATTACACTTAAATTCGTTAAAACGGTTACGGCATGAACTACTTAGTAACAAATATTACCTTATATACAGACAATAGCTTAGGCAGTAAGTACTTAAACTGCGCATGATCTTGTGCACAAATTACTCGGTCTTACACGAAGTAAAAAAAAATATAGGGAATCCAGTGCGTCAGTTTCCTAGATATGGGCGCGATCTTATAAAAAAAAAAGAAATGAAAAAAGTTTCATAATAAGCTTACCCGCCAATTATAAAATGACTTGTGTGTAGAATGTCATTCATGCACAGCGAACAGTAATCAGCAAAGGACAGTCCAACAAACACTCCTATTTTTATCCCTTTCAACGTAGTGTGGGTGTTTCCTGAAAAATTCAAACTAACTTTAAGCTGGAAAGCTTTACTCAATTCTAAGAACTTAGTAGTATCTAGATGTTTTGAAACAAAAATCTTTACGTTTTGTTTAATTTGTATGGATTTATTTTTACACTTTGGGTTACGATTTTGATAAGCATTTTCAATAAAGCACCGATTACTCAAAATTTGATTTCTCGGCACCGATTTCTCAAGATTACCTAAAACGAAGTACTTTTCTTAAAATAGTAGAAGAATGAAAACTTTTTTTGTGCATTTGTGTGAAAATAATAACGAGACCTTCGCCTGGTGGTGAGCATCACACCTGCCCATAACAGAATCAGTGTCAGAATGAAAACTTGCAAACCAAATCCTGCGCCGCACTGCCCTGCGCTCGTCACCCTGATATGTTAAAAGTCAAATCTCTTCATGCTAGTACTTTCTCAGTAATTCATGAAATAAATTATACCTAGTACTTCACCTCGAAATAGATTTTCTGAAAGACTTATATAGGGTGATAATAAGAGGTTTTATTTAAATATAATATCTGTGGTAATTTTTCACACAGTGCCATCTAGCCCCAAACTAAGTAAAGTATTATTGAAACCAGATAGCTGATAGAATAGTCATAATTATATACAATTTTTCTTTGTAAATACACACTTCTAATACATACTACACCCAGACACAGAACAAACATCTACGTTCGTCTCATAAATTTTTGCCCTGGTTGGGGATCGAACCCACGCCCTGCAGCTGCTCTGAAGGCAGATATGCTTACCAACTGAGCTTTATGGCTATCTTCTCTTCTCTATCGCTACATATAATAAACGTGGAGATCGAGAACTGTATGGTAAGATTTCTACCTAACGTGGAAGGCAACCTACCTACCTCTGGTAATGGTGAATCAAGCATAAAAAATGTTGCTTGCGCGATTTAGGTAAACTGTCTTTAAAAGACAGTTACACCTTAAATAGTTTTTTTTTGAATATTTTTGCACATATTTTTTTATATATCACCCTATCATTATTGTAGTAATCAGATAAACAGATAAACATATTTATTAATAATTATTAAATTACAAGTCAATATTAATAAAAGTCATTCCAATATTAATTAATTAGTAGTGTAATCATGATATATTTCTAACGTTTCAGCTGTACATTTAGTATTGTAATAGGATTTTTTCTTATTTCTACATAATACGCATTTTTTATGCGCCATCTGATGAAACAGTCGTTTTGTACCCTATACATTTGTTTTCTGTCTGTCTGTCTGTCCGGGATAAACTAGGAAACTACTTAACAGATCTTTACGTGGTTTCTATAAATATGTGTAGAAAAGATCTGGTCAACACTACGGTATAGCAATTGCTGGAAATATAGAGCTCATACCGGAATAAAATAAAATTTGAATGTACGCCATCTAGCCTTTTTTCAGGAACTATCGTTGTCGATGATAACTGACATAAAAAACAACGTGGCCTATTGATAGAACTAAACATTTTCAACAAATAGCTGACATTTATGCATAAAAAATACGACGGCGTCTCTCTCATTTAACTCTGCAAATGATTTGGTGGTACTTTCTACTATTTTAGGGTATCGTGACAAAATAAAAAACCCTGAATCCTGTTGCGCTGAGGTTATCTATCTGATCGTCAGTAAGTCACAGGAACAAATATTTCATTATTATACAATGTGTAACAAAAAGGTTAAATAATGTATGTACTCTTCATTATGAATAATTTTTACTATGGGGCCAAACAAGAAATCGCGAAAAAAAAAACAGTTCCTCCATACAAAAAGTTCATTGACCTTGGAAAAAATATGCCTTTTCGGGAGTCATAGATGCGGTCATATCAAGATCACACAAGATGGCGTCTGGTTGTCAGGCCAAATGTGTCTTATCACACTTTTGTGAGCTAACCCATAAATCTAGGCTTTGTCTTGAACATAATAATTATGACCTTCAGTCACTTTTCGCCATAGATTATTATGATCCTTTGCAACTGGCTCCCAACTTCCTAATTTAATGTGGTACTGCATTAATTAATAATCTGACAAATACAGTAGGATGAAAATTATGATAATATTTTTTATTCAAGAATCAAGAATCAAGAATATTTATTGCTGAATGTAGGTAGGAAAGGTCTTCTTATACAATACTACAGTGCCATACAGACTACCTCTTTAAGAGGTGTGCAATAATGTAGGTAATTAACATAATGTAATATTATTATAATTCAGTAAATATATTCAATAATATCGTCGTCAATTATTATAAATTAGTATTTTTATCAGTCTAATATTCTGAGACAGTATAATAGCATTTTCCTAATAACCAAGTAGTCAATTTTCGTTTAAATTTGCTTTTGTGTAGCATTTTTATTTCGGTCGGCAGTTTATTATAAATTATGATTGCCATCAAGTAAGCATTGCTCTTATACAGTTCAAGTCTACATTTTGGAAAATGAAGTTTTTTGTAGTGTAGTATTTCTACTTAATTTTTTGGTACCTTATCTGACTGATAATCGAAACATTCGGGATGTTCTTGGACAAATATACAAATTTGCTTAATATACATGCAAGGTAATGGTAAAACTATGGTATTACTAACATAGTTACGGAACCCTCGTCATACCTCTGGGAAAGTGTATCATAACATGCTTTTCCAAGCGCATTTGACATTTTTTGACACAAAAAAGAAAGAAAGAAAAATAATTTAATTTGTAACATCATTAACGTAGGTACTTATATAACTAAGTATAGTTAATTACCAATTAAATTAAATTAAAAGTGATGTCACAAAAATGGCTTCAACTCAGCGTAATGCTGTTTATCAAACAGCGCTGATCTTACGTTGAGGCCGATCGAAACGAGGCCACGAAAGGCTTGAAGCAGCAAAACGTTTTTAAATTAAAACTATGTAAAATAATATCTGTACACATTACGAAAAAATTATAAAGGTAATATAAGATGCCGATCCCAACAGAAAACCAGCGCTGGTTGTTAGCAACCAGCATTACGCTGAGTTGGGATCGGTTTCGTGACAAAGAATATAGGTGCTCACTATTTATTTATTATTTAAATTTCTTTCTTTTGTATGAACTTTTGTGTGTGTATCTATTTTTTTGTCTCGAATAAATTTTCTTTCTTTCTTTCTTTCTTTCTTTTCTTTCTAGATTTACAAAAAAGATTTACAATAAAAATATCGAAACATGCACTGAACTGAAAGAACAGTTTTTCATTTTGCTTTTTAATTGTGTCCTGTCCTGACCAGTGTCAGATTTTAATGACAGCAAGGAAGTGGTAGCTTATCAGTATAAAACTTCTCTGCATAGCACGATGGCAGTCAGAATCCCGCTTATATGAATTTTATCGTATCCGTGATATTTATTTAAATCACCAAAATGTATTACGCTTAAAGGTTCGACGTCAGCAGGACGACTAAATCAAATGGTTCATGAGGTATAGGTATTCACACATCATCATCACACATCGTCTCTTACCATCAGGTGAGCTGTGGAGAAACACTAGCCCATTCTTTCATTGAAAAAAAAACAGCTTTACACAGCTACTATATTAAAAAATAAATTTTAAAACACAGATACATTTTTATCATTGTTTTGTTATTATGAGGTGGGTTAAAGTGCTTCTTGGTGTTATTGAAATACCAACCATGAAGCCGCTTTTTGTGCTTCTGACTTCAATATCTACCTACAATTAGATACAAAGGCCAGTTTGAAAGTTAGTCACCTCATGTTAACCATTGACGTGACTGAAAATAGAACACGTCAGTTCAGACAGAATGTCACTGTAGTCTTAAATTTTTTGAGGTTGTATTTCTTATGAAACAGGAATGACGGCAGGGAATTTCATTCCGGGAAACAGGTGCTTACGTATCACTCATAGTATAGATACAGAGCGTTGAGAACGAACTAGGAATGGGATACTGTGAACTTCTCTCCTACTTGTCTTGTTAGAGTGCATGAGATATTGAATAATGAAGCTGTTGTGCTTATAAATAATAATGCTTACCGGAGTCAAAAATAGCTCCATAAGCGTGTTCTAAAACTTTTCTTGATATGGGTTCTAGTACGTTGGCTTGCTGATAACCAACTTTGAAGAACTGCGCATCGAATTTGTCGATTTCCGATATTTTTCCAACGTGCCTCGGTATTTCGGCATCGTTTATCGTCCATCTCGGTTCATCACTGACCATGTCCACCTAAAGAATTAGATTCTGATGATTGACTTATTGAAGATAAAGAATTAGATTCTGATGATTAACTTATTCACGATAAAGAATTAGATTCTGATGATTAACTTATTGACAATTCCAGGTTAAAATACCATATACAATTTTCAAATATGTCATTTCAGAATCCCTTTATTAACATACTTTTTTTAGTATTGTTATTTTGTTACTAATACCTATTTTCATTTTAATATCATTTATAGATAAATGCTACTTTTAATTTTGTATTGTATTTAATCTGTTGGATCTCTTGGCCTGGCCCGACTAATGCAGTTTTGGCAATTTTGTGCTTAATATGCCAATTTTTGTCAAAGATGTCCAATTCATCACGCCATCTGTTACGGAGCCTACCACTTAGCCGCGCCGCACAGGGACTCTATTTAGTAGTTAATATGGTCAGAGATTTTCTGGCATGCGGCTAACATGACCAGCCCAGTCCCACTTCAGCTTGGCGGCTTTGAGAGCTACATCAGTACTCTTTGTTCTGGAGCGCACTATTAATTTATTCACACAAAATGCAATTCCTTTCCTTATTAATTGAATGTACCTGTTATGATAATTCTGATGTCATATCTCCTTATTTTAGAATAGACTTGTTTAAGCTCGCGCAATAAATCTAGTTAGTTAATACTATATAAGGACCCCAAGATACTGGCTGTGCCAAGCTTAGGGCCCAATGTTAACTCTTAATAGAATGTAAGCTTATAGCCAGTAAATAATTTTGAATTTGAATTATTATTTTAGGTAAAATTTGATGATAAAATAACAGCAATCAAGAAAAAAAAATGTTACTTTTCCCTCTTAAAATGGAGTCATCAATTTAGGGCATCATTAGTTCATAATTCCATTAAATACCTAATTTCGTTCAATTTACTAAGATGAATAGTCAAAGGACGATTCTTCACTTGCCTTATTGTAAAGGTTTTCACTAAACTCCGAAACACTGTCGGAATTCGGGAAAATTCCCGACAAACCACTTATTACAACTTCTTCACCACTCATAGTTTTAAATTTATCAGACATTTCAGTATCATTTTCCATTTCAATAGAATAAAAATGCTGTTAATTAGTGTCTAACAATGGTGTAGACAGACGTAATTAATATTGGAAAGAATTCAATCCGTTTGCATGTTAAGTGTTTTATAAGCTCGGTATTGAATAACATTAGTACATTTTAGGGTTCTTTGGAACGAATGATTTAAAAACACTCGCGCACAAACGCTCGCTTATTTTGATGGCAGATTCTGTAAATTTTATCAGTTGAATTCATAATAAATGCGCTGTAATATAATTGAAAAGAAATCGTTCACTATGTTTGTGTGTTTTTATGTTCATTTTAAAATCATTTCGTTCTTTTTTATGATTGACATTTTTATTTATCCTAAAAAAAATGGGGAAAATACAGAAAGAAAAAAATAAAATCATGTTAATTTATTTAATTTTTGTCGAGTCTTCGCATTAGCCATCCTTGAAAGTCTCAAGACGAGTGTTCTCCAAAAGGCTAACAGTTACCACGTAAGACCACGTTTCAGTTCATTACTGGCAACACACACTGATGAGGTTGTATTTTGTGTCTATGTTTAATCTATAAATGATGTATCTAGGCAACGGATGTTTGGTGACTTTTGGAAAATAAATGTTATAGTACGGTTGTTTTAGAAATTGATTTGATTTATTGATTTTTTTCATATTATTTAGGATTATGGAGTCTTCCATGTATTTAAAGTATATAATTTAACAGTTTATGGGCCGCCCCATATTCCTTTATTTTTTTGGTTTTGTTTTGGAATAGCTCACAATAAAAATAGCATATAAGATCATTGATAAAAATATATAATATTATTGGCAAAATGGCTCATATTGAGGTTCAAGAACTGATTCCTAAGTTGGAAGATGGAAGTAATTTTCATAACTGGAGATATAGGGTGGAGTTGGTAATAGAGGCCAGGGGCCTCAGTGACGTAATGAAGACTGTCGAGGTAAAATACGAAAATAAAAGGCAAGATGCGGAAGCTCGTTCGATAATTGTACAATGCTTAGGAGACAATTTTTTGAGGGTTGTTATGGAATGCAAAGGTGCGATGAAAATGTTAGACACTCTAGAAAATACATTCACGAGGAAAAGTGTTATGAATAAATATAATTTGAAAAAGAAGTTGATTGATTTGAAATGTGACAGTAACGAAAAATTACAAGAATTCTTCTTGAAATTTGATAAGTTGATTAAAGATAATGGAAATTTATCAAAAATGGATGAATCTGATAAAATAGTCCATCTATTACTAGCTTTACCAGAAAAGTTTAACAATGCTACAACAGCTTTAGTAGCAATGAACGTAGATTTAACTGTGAAGAAAACAAAAAGCATTTTATTTGATGCAGAAATAAGATTTGATACCTTGGTTTCACAAAAACATGAAAATGCGTTCAATATAGAATGCTGGGTTTGTAATGAGAAGGGGCACAAATCCTTACATTGTCGCAAGAATTTCACTGATAGGCAGGATTATAATCCCCAGCGAGGAATTCCCGTACGAGGCAGAAAATTTCACAGATGTGGTCGAGGCAGAGTGCAGAGCCGCGGTCAAGGTGGAATTTACAGAGCAACTACTTCAAGGGATGATGCAATTATAGGCGAAGAAGAAGCAATAAAGGATGAAATGGGTTGTATGATAGATGAAGAATTCAATTTAAACTGTAAGGCCTTTATCGATAATTCTTCAATTTCTTATGTGGTAGACTCGGGTGTTTCACAAAATTTTATTACTGATGGTTATGTACAATATATGACAAACATTACGAAATTAGAACAACCTATAACAATAAAAACAGCTAATGGCGACAAGGTAATTGCTTACCATAGCGGAAAGTTACCAGTTAAATTTGGAAATACCAGGATAACTATTCAAGGACTCATTGTATCAAATTTAGCCTATAATTTACTTGAGAAAGCTACTTGAAAACCCCAATGAAATTGTATTTAAAAGAGGATATGCAAAGATTACATTTTTTGAAGGTTCTACTATATGGGCGTATAACAATGGAAAATTGTATATTTTACAGGGAAAAATTGTAGCAGTTAATGAAGACTCAGCGTTATATTCAGCTGATGATGGCATGTTATGGCACAGACGTTTAGGCCATACTAGTACAAAAACGTTGCAAAGACTACAGTTACCTGCTTATAATAAAATCTGTAATGAATGTATGAAAGGTAAGGCACCCAGGTTACCATTTAAACCGTTAGAACAACCGAGGTCGCGCCAAATTTTGGAACTTATACACAGTGATATAGCAAGTCCGTCCAATATTCCAACCATACTGGATTTTCCATTTATTTTCAAACAATAATTGATGATTACTCTCACTTCTGTATAGTCTTCTTGTTAAAGCGTAAAGCAGAAGCTGCTGAAAATATAATTAAATATATTCAACGATATGAGAATGAGTTCGAAAAAACAGTGAAACGGATTAGGTGTGATAATGCAGGTGAATATACTTGCAATCAATTAAGGCAGTTTTGTGGTCTGAAAGGCATATCTTTAGAATATAGTTTACCGTATTCGCCAGCAAGTAATAGCGTTGCAGAACGAATGAATAGAAGTTTGTACAATAAGGCAAGGGTTATGCTTATCGAAACTAAACTTCCAAAGAGTTTGTGGGGTGAAGCTACAAAATGTGCAGCTTATCAGTTAAATCGGTGTACATCTAAAGCCATCGACTTTAAAACCCCTTTTGAGGTGCTCTACGGGAGAAAAGATTTAAGCAAACTACGTGCATTTGGTGCAAAATCGTGGGCTTGCATTTTACCAAAACCAGATAAGTTTTCAGAAAGAGCTCGTGAGTGCAGAATGGTAGGATATGCAAGGACAGGATATAATTTATGGGATCCTACGGAAAATAAAATAATTGTGTCACGAGATGTAAGATTTGATGAAGGTGATATTTTTCATAATGATAGCAATCAAATGATAAACGAAAATGATGTGCTAAGAGGTCGAATTTCAGAAACGATTCTAAATAGTGATCCAAATGCTAAAACGGGAAATAACAATGAAGGTATTAAAGATGAGGTTATAGTCGATAATAAGAATATTGAAGATGATGTAATGGAACCAGAAGAAGTATTTGAAGATTGTACTAATGAAGTTTTAATTGAAAGAACCGATATTATAAATGAAAACGAAATAAGAACGAGAAGTGGAAGAATACTTAGGCCTCCGAAACGGTTAGAAGACTAGGAAACACATGTAGCTTATTGTTGCATGTACAGGTGATCCAGTTTATTATAAAGAAGCAGTTGAAAGAGGTCAAAAGTGGCAACAAGCAATTAATAAAGAACTAGATTCCTTGAAATGTTTGGGAACATGGGAAAAGACATTATTACCAAACGACAAAAAAGCTATAGATACAAAATGGATATTTACTACAAAGAAAGATGGAACTAAAAAGGCTAGATTGGTGGCAAAGAGATTTCAAGAAGAAACACTGTTTAATGTTTATTCACCTGTTGCTCGTATGCCTACAATACGTATGATGCTGAGTCAAGCAGTACAAGATGTATATGAAACAATTAGATGTGCCAACGGCTTTTTTAAACAGATTGCTTAAAGAAGATGTGTACATAAAACCACCTCAAGGTGTAAAAATTGATAAAGGTTTTGTACTGAAGCTAAAAAGATCTCTATATGGATTAAAACAAGCCCCAAAGTGCTGGAATAAAAGACTTCATTCGTTTTTGGTCGGTATAGGATTTTTTCAATCAAAACATGATTTTTGTTTGTATAGTTTGGAAGGCGTATTTCTAGTTTATGTTGACGATATAATTTTAATGTCAAAAAGTGAATCAAATCTGAATCAAATATATGAACATTTAAAAAGCGAATTTAATGTGAAGGATCTTGGGGAGGTGAGTACATATCTAGGACTAGAGATTGTAAGGACGACAGAACTTCAATTAGTCAGGAATCGTCAATAGATAGGTTGCTTGCGAAATTTAATATGACGGATTGCAAAGGGGCTGAAACACCTATGTAGTAAATTTCACAACAAATGACAGTGAACCGTTTGCTTTAGATGTACCTTATCGTGAACTTATAGGTTGTCTTTTATATTTAGCTACTTCTAGCTGACCGGATATTAGTTTTGCAGTTTCTTTTTTAAGTAGGTATTAGGACAAACCTACTATATCGCTATGGAAAGCTGCTAAGCGTGTATTTAGTTATTTAAAACAAACGAAGTCAAAATCTTTAATATATAAACGTGATGGTAACAATTGTCTGTTAGTTGGCTATACTGATGCGGACTGGGCTGGCGATAAATTGATAGGAAAAGTGTAAGTGGAGCTTTAGTCTACTACGGATATAATTTATTGTCCTGGTTCTGTAAGAAACAAAATGTTGTCGCCTTATCAACTGCTGAAGCTGAATGTATAGCTGCTGCTCTTGCTTCTGCAGAGCTAGTTTATTTGAGAGGCTTATTACAGGACTTTACATGTCCATCAGAATCAATTTTACGGGTTGATAACCAAAGTGCCATCAAATTGATGGAATCTAATGAAAATAGCAAGAGGTCAAAGCACATTGATATAAAATATCATTATGTTAACGATTTAGTAAAAAAAAGGAAATGATTGTTAAATATGTGAACACAAATGAAAATGTGGCGGATATTTTGACTAAGGCTTTAGGAAAACTAAAACATAATTATTTCATGCAAAAACTCGGCTTTAATTGATAATTTAAATAACTATAACATAGATATAATATTGTTTTGTATCACATAACTTTTTTTTAACTGTGGGGAATAGATTAATTATTTTCTTTACTTTATTGTGTTAGTTTGCGTGTTAGAAGTTAGGGTTTATTATTTTTTGTTTTAATAGCTTAAGTTTGTTTTAATGAATACAATATTTTTCAATTCTTATTTTTATAGAAGATTAGAATTGAGGGGGGATGATGAGGTTGTATTTTGTGTCTATGTTTAATCTATGAATGATGTATCTAGGCAACGGATGTTGGGTGACTTTCGGAAAATAAACGGTTGTTTTAGAAATTGATTTAATTCATATTATTTAGGATTATGGAGTCTTCCATGTATTTAAAGTATATAAATTAACACACACTGGTTGAATAATCTTGTCTTCAGGCATTTCGGGATTTTGGATGAGAAAATATTACGTAATTTCCTGAACGCTGCCCATCCGAGTTGAATTCTTCGGGCGATCTCTTTGTCGAAGTTGGACCTTAAACCAATGATGTTATATGTTTCACTAGATCTGAAGTTTCCGCTTCAAGCAGGTGCTGAAATAAGCTTGAGAACTGATTCGAGCTTTGACGTCTATCATTCTCTATTGCCGATGAATTCGGTTCATATGTCTAACATAAAAAATTATAAAAAATGAGTAAATGTGTCGTAAAAAGCTGTGACTCGTGCTCTGAACACACAAAAGATGCCATGGAATTTATTTCCATATGTTAGTTTCAATTAATGTCCGTGTTTTACTGCAACTTATTGCATATTTTCGTAAAAATATTTTCGAAATTATGTGTCATATCATTTTGCTTTCGGTGCTGCCAGGATCATCCTTTTTTGGTTTTCCCCATATATGTGGGAGATTTTTATTATGTTTATTACAACAACCGTCAGCCATGTCAGTGGCCTTCGGGCGGCACATTTACTCTGACACTAGGGCTGGCCACTCAGCCTATACGAACTTACTTACTTACTTACTTATTATGTTTATTTGCTTAAATTGCCTTCTTAATTGGTTAACCTCTTAAATCAAAGTGATGCGGTATAAGCGGTGTAGCCTTTCTTCGCAAGTATTTTAAAGTCAAAACCTATTGAATTCGAGTTCATTCCATTAAAATCAATACATTTTGCGCTTATATTTCTGAATAACCAGATGATTTCAATTATTTTTTCGATTATTAGATTCAGCTTAACTCTCCACTTATGTTATTATTTTTAATAATTGAAACACATGCATATTCCCTAATGAACAATAGGAAAGTCTCCGACTCTACTTGAACGATGTGGCATTTGTATGTATGTAAATTATGTTTAATAGGCAATGAAGAGAGCTATGCTTGGAGTTACTTTGCGCGATAAAATCCGGAACGAGGATATAAGCCAAATAACCAAAGTCACCAACATAGCTCGCAGGGTTTGCAAGTTGAAGTGGCAATGGGCAGGCTACATCGCTCGAAGAACTGATAACCGATGGGGAAGAAAGGTTCTTGAGTGGCGACCGCGAACCGGAAGACGCAGCGTAGGAAGGCACTAGGTGGACCGACGACATTGTAAAAGTCGCGGGCAGCCGGTGGATGCAAATGGCAGGTTGTCGTTCAGCAGTGGACGTCTCCGGACTGATGATGATGATGGAATTATGTTTGTTTGTATTAATTTGTTCGATGACATCATGATGATGATCATAATAATGTATATTAATTTGATCGATGATAGCTTGCGAACCGTTGATATTCGACCTTATGTTTTTTTTGGCTATACATTTTATTGAGGTAGTAAAATGGTGATTGGTCACATTATATACATACATTTTGACCTGGGTATGTCATTAAACTGCAACCAGACTCACCGGAGGACGGGCAGCAGCGTCCTCTTGGTTAACGGTGGTGACCATTCGGATCCCCAAGCCGCCTGCCAAGCGTGGGGATTATGGCAACACCCCTCTATGAAGGAAGCTTTCGTCCAGCAGTGGACGTTTTATGGCTGACGTCGAATACATTTTGACTTTATGGTATGTACTGAAAATATTTTGTAAACAGAAAATGTGTTGTTGTTAGTTAATTTATGATCCAAATAAAAATTTGAATCTTGTTATTGTACTAAACTTCAAAATGTATTCGATATCATGTTATATCGTAGCAGAAATTTTAGGGAAAAATTTCATCAGGTAGGCAACATCGATTTCGATATCGAGTTTGCGCGAAAACTGGCCAACGACAAAAGAAAATAAAAACTTTTGAAAAAACGGCTTCATTTTTTTTTAGCGCGATCATATGACGTTTATCTCTCTATGTATTTTACTCTATGGTTATATGATGATGTTATATGTTTCACTAGATCTGAAGTTTCCTTAAACAGTCCAATGTTAAAAGTTGTTCATGATTATTCAAATTACTTTTTTTGGCATAGTAATACAGATACGCATATATAATTATTTAAAGTACTCTCTAAATTATCTGTTCTATAACTATTAGTACTCTTTAGATCTTCCAAGGTAATACGGAACACAGCGCGAAAAGCATGGTTCCTAGGTCGCATTTGGTAGATTTATCTGCTTAGCGTCCCTGCTCATTTGATCTAACCATGGAAACTATATTCAGGAGATGTATAGACGATAAATGAGACAACGGAAACTGAAGTAGTCTAAAGGTATCCTTGATCAGGCCACTTCTTTAGATTGAGCTTCTAAGTGTCCCGATTAGAGAGAGTTTCAAGTCCATCATTTTCAATTTGTAAATTAGAGCGTCTATTGTAAACGGAACCCATGAAGTTAGAATAATCTATACCAGCAGCTATAAAACCTTACTTATTATTATTAAGTGTTCTATAAGTAAGTACAAAAAACCAACCGATGTAACATTGTAATAAGGTTTTAGTCCCAAACATACAAAATGCCGTAAATTAAATTTTACTACTGGGTTGACGAATAATATTAATAGAATTAACATAAGCTCGTTGCAAAAGACAATGAAAATGTACCTCATTGATATTAATGAATGCTAAATTAAGGTCACATTTTGGGTTGTGGTCAACGGTCACAAAATCGTCTACTCGCAAGCATTATCGATTGCCCAAATTGTTTAGTATTTTTTTAGCGGCGCGCATTTCGTTTCTTCTGAATACAATATCCTTGGATGATCCAGCTCTGGCTGGGTACCTAAACAAAGACAATTTCACTAAATATGTATAATGAAAAATTACAGTCAGTGTAATTGCTGAGAATACCATTACAAAGGTTTAGCAAAAATATAATTTTGGATCAAACTAGTTTTAGTAAGTTTTTTAAAGCTTAAACAGGAAGAAAAATCATGACCTCCGGCAGGACTTGTACCTGCATACGGCCAAATAATAATAAATAATAATTCAGCATCAATTGGCATCAAAACAAAATTCGGCATTTAAGGCAGATACTTCTCTGTAGCTTAATTGGCAAAGCAGTTGGGACGGGCGCCCATAGAGACTGCTTGTATGCAGGTCCTGCTGGTGATCATAATTTGTCTTCCTGTTTAAGCTTTAAAAAAACATAGAAATACCATAAGTATGGAAACACTTCATACAAAAATATTCTAAAAGTTTTAGTAAGTACCTAAAAATTTGATTTTAGGCTATGCCCAGTTTTATGAATGTAAACATACTCAGGGTGAAACTCTATTTGTTTCTAAAACTTCGTAATGTTATTCTCAGTCATTTCACCGGCTGTTATTTTTCATAACTATAATCAGTGATTTTATGCATAAACAATTTGAATAGCACGGGCGAAGCGCCCAGCATTCTGGACCTTGCGACTTGCCCAACACGTTACAATATTCTGAACGCAAGCTGCAAAAAAAAATACCTTAATTAACTAAAAAAAAATAAAAAAACTTTCAACATAAATTGTCCGCACAGTGCTTCATCAACTAAATTAATCAAGATGACACATTAGAATATAATAAAATCATATTTATTATCATAAAGTTACATTCACAGCCATTATACTAATACTAAAATATCATGAATGTTTCTGTACTGGACTCGTCACCAAAACATAAAAAAGAATAACAATTTATTAACAAGCTATTTTGTGGGTATTATAATATTTTATCTCCTTCAGAAAACGTAGGTAGGCAAGAACTCGTACTACCAAAGTACCGTCATTTAATTTTAATGTTGTAATGAGATTATAATATAATAAATATGATTCGTTTACGCTCCATATGACAATAGCCTCTTTACATAGTCAAGATTGGAGGACGCGGGATTTTGTTTTTAAAAAGCAAATTAATTAATTAATGATTTAATTACTTAGTCCGATACAAATGGGAGTTGATTTATAACTAACTTAAATCCTAGGTGAGACTGTCAGAGGTGTCTTCCTTATCAGTTATGCAGTCCAGACGGCCACCGTGTGTCTAGACGCAACTCAGCGGTTCTGCCGCCTACGCATGTATGTTTATCGTCTCGGTCCGCGTACCAGAGTGCATAACTCCTCCCTCCTCAAGTTCGAAATTCTCGGGGGACGTACCCTGTTTCCGATAATTTCGATTAACACATTTTAACATAAAACACGTAAATATAATTCCTAAAATAATGTATAAGATCAACGTTCCGATGCTTATCTTCCTTACGCTTACGACACTTTCGTTTTCACTATATTGGCCCATGACACTATCACTTTTCACTAGCACGTTAGACAGAAGTTGGAGGTCGGTTAGATCTAATCCTTGCAGGTTCACAGGTTCCGGAGGTGATGTCATCTTTGGTGGAGTTACGGCTGGAAGGTTTACTATTGGCAAGTCAGGTAAACTCATTTTTCCCATATTTCCTCGATGTCTCTTCATGGTCATTCCTGCGATTTCCGCCTCGCAATCGTCATCAGTAGATACGATATAAGTTCCCTGAACATGATGATAAGTGATGTCGTCCTTGCAGTTCTGAGCAAGAATGAGGATGGGCTTGCTGAAAAGCATCCACCTGTTGCTTTGTATCTTCTCTACTTTTACGTCTTCCAAGTCAACCGGAATTGGGCGGCATTGTGTTGTATCTGCGGCAAAGCTTATCAGGTTCGCGACGCAGGCATCTTTAATGAGTGCGGGTGAGTAGTCTTCTTCACAAAGGTATAAGGACTCTTCAACTTCCCTGCAGGGGCGTGAGAGCGACACTGTTTTCGACCTTTTCGCTAATAGGTAGGGATATTTAGGTAAGATAAGGTGAGTTTGGTTAAAGGTATTCGTAATAGGTAAGGGAAGGATTCTATAATATGTATATATATCATTTTCAACAAGAGGGACGTCCATTATAAAAGTTATTTGATTTTCTTTTGCGTAAGCTTTTAGGTCTATACATTGCTCTAATTTCAACAAATTTTCTGAATTTACCGGATACATAAGCTTATTTTGTCGTTCGATGTCTTTGAGCATCAATAACAATTCATTGGAGTCCACAATCGATTGGTGTAACATTCCCAGTTTACTAAACGCCACTAAGGTTTCAATTTCGTCCAATATAGTATAAAGGGTTTGAAAGTTGTGTAGAAATAAGTGGTAAGTATTAGTAATTCTATAAATGTCTCGAGTGGTATTTGTATCATTTAATTGTTTTCTGATTTCCCAAATAGCTCTATCTAATTGGATGAAATTGTATTTCGTATTATTAGTGACCTTCATCAAGGATGTCATCATTTCGGCGACCACTGTAACTTTTTTATTTACGGAATTTTGCTTGGATTTCACATCATTTATTAGCGTATCGTACTTAATCGCATCGTCGTTATCTAAATTTCCCGAAACTAACTTAATAATGGAACCAAGAGGGTTTAAAATACCTCGTTTAGCTCTTCTTGTAGGCAATAATTGGTACAACTTCTGCACTGTTATATTTTTAATAAAATCTGTTTGAGTCTTTATATCGTTGACGTCGGTGTTAATCGGTTTCTTTTCAAAGTAATGTGTTATATGCTTGTTTAGGTTTATATATCTATTCAAGTTAAAGTCTAAATCGCTTTTTATAAAGCTTAAATCTAAAATCTTAATAATAGACCACTTATCACTACTTATGAGGGCTTGGCCTTCTCTGATCGGGAAGACTCCTGGATTGTCTCTGATCCTCTGAAGCTGAAGGGCCAGGGCAGCTGACACCTGCATCAGGATCAGGGCGCACCTGCGAAGGACGTTTCAGATCCTTAATTGGTGCTTTAGTTTCGCGACCTTTAATCTTAAGCGGGACTATGTTCCTAACTATTTCTCCTACAACCTCCGCCTTTGCGTATCGTGGTTTATCCTTTCCTCTCCTTTCGTTTACGCCCTTTATAAACACCGTGTCACCTTCCTGTACTTCAAATTTCTTTTCACCTCCGTGTTTTTTCTTAATTTTTTCTTTATTATCAATGGCTTTATTTGTTAAGTATTCATATAGAAATTTTATGCGTTTTTTGTGATCTCTTACCAATTTTTGTGTATATTCCTTATTAAACTCGACATCGAAAGCGCTTGTTGAGTCAGTGTGGCCGAAAACAACCTCGAAGGGAGTTAATCCAGTGCTTGAATGAATAGTTTGGTTATATGACATAAGTGAGTAGGTCATCACAGATGCTGCATCAGTAAACTTATGTTCATATTTGGCCAGTCGGTAGATTTCAATGAGAGTAGAGTGGAAACGCTCAACGAGCCCCATTGAATTCGGGTTATGTGGAGTACCTATGTGTAGGTCTACCTTGTAAAAACTTAAAGTTTCTTTCAACAGAACGTTATTGAATTCCGAACCAGAGTCGGCGCTAATTCTGAGCGGAACTCCATAGATAGAAAAGTATTTTATGAGAGCTCTAATTATTTCCGGCGTTGTTTTATTGCTTACCTCCATGGCCTGGCCTAGTTTACTGAAAGCATCGACTAATGTTAAGTACGATTTTCCTTCCATACTAAACACATCCATGAAAATCTCTTGGAAAGGTTTGGTTTGGGATTGTGTGAGCTGCAGTTCGGGTTTCAATGGTTTCCTGTCGTATTTCATAGTTTTACAGCCTTCACAAGCATTTATAGTAGTGGCTACAGTTAAGTCCATGTTAATCCAGTAATATGTTCTTTTTAGGTGTACCAGTGTTTCTTTTATGCCTCGATGACAGGTTTTTCCAATATGGTACTTCATTACTATTTCCCTCTGCTCGTTTTCATCTTCGACGTATACTACCCTCTGTGTGCATTCTAATATCTTAACTGCGTCTTTCTTAAATAATGCAATTGTGGCTGCTGCGAACTGTTTTCTGTGTGTTTCATGTTCAAAGTAGATAAAATGTTTTACGTTTGGTTTGATGAAATCTTTTAGAAATTCTTTTACTAAATCTGGCCTATTAATTGGTAAATGGACTTCCAAAATTTTTTGCTTAGGTCTTGATATGTCTTTTACTGCTAATTCTTGTCTAAACCATGTATGTATAAGTATCTGATTTGGCTTAGTATCAATTGCTTCATTTAAAATAGGGATTCCAGATGAGTCTGTTTCATAAACTGAGTGTTCCGTTTCCGAGTTTTCAGATGCCGTAATAGTATCGCTTGCTGGAGATAGAATAGAAAAAGGTGATCGAGGAATTGACAAGGTTTCCTCTGAGTCAGATGACGTTATTGTTATAGCGTCATCTTGTGGCTGTTGCAATTTCTGAATATCTCTAATTACTTCATCTATGTGTCGGTCTAGTTTTTCCTTCTTATCTATGTTAACTTTCATGGAAAAGTCATCCTTTTCTACAGCATTTACTTTAATTCGGGAAAGGGCATCTGCTACACAATTTTGTTTTCCGTTTTTGTATATGATGTCATAGTCAAATTCTGCAAGTCTTAATTTCCACCTAGTGAGTTTACTGTTATGTTCTTTCATGTTGTTGAGCCAAGCAAGAGGTCTATGATCGGTGTAAATAGTAAACCGTCTGCCATAGAGGTACGGCCTAAAGTGTTTTACTGCCCATACTATAGCCAGTAACTCTTTTTCGACAGTGCTGTACCTTGATTCTGCATCATTTAGAGTCCGACTAGCATATGCTATTGGTTTATCGGAGCCTATAGGGCCTTGAGACAGTACAGCGCCGACCGCATAGTCAGATGCGTCCGTGGTAAGTACAAATGGTTTTGTAAAGTCGGGGAATTGCAAGATCGGAGCATTAACCAATAGTTCTTTGCATCTGTCAAAGGCTTCTCTAAATTCGTGGGTCAGTTCGATTTTATTACGTTTTTTTAGGCAATTAGTGAGTGGGCGAGTGACTTTGGCAAAATCCTTGATAAATTTTCTGTAGTATCCGACTAATCCCAGAAAGCTTTTAATTTGCGTGGTGGTTGTTGGAATCGGGAAATCCAAGACAGCCTGGATCTTATCATTGTTAGGTTTAAGACCTTCTTTTGTTATCATATGGCCAAGGTAGAGGACTTCCTTGCGGAAAAACTCGCACTTGTCTAATGTGACCTTCAAGTTAGTTGCTCTAAGTCGTTCGAAGACCATGCGCAATTTCCCAATGTGCTCTTGCAGGCTAGATGAATATACTATTATATCATCTAGGTAGACAAGGCAATGTAGTCCTTGTAGACCCCTAAGCACATTGTCCATCGCACGCTGGAACGTGGCTGGAGCTGTTTTCAGCCCGAACGGCATACGGGTGAACTCATAATGACCTGCCTGCGTGGAGAACGCTGTCTTAAACCTATCTTCTTCCTTAACTTCGATTTGGTGGTACCCACTTGCTAAATCGATGGTACTAAAATACACAGATTTCCCTAATTTATCAAAAAGGTCTGCAATGTTGGGCAAGGGGTACTTGTCATCTGTAGTGATTTCATTCAGGCGCCTGTAGTCAATGACCATCCTATACTTCTTTTCACCCGAAACATCGGCCTTTTTGGGCACAAGATGTACCGGCGCACTCCACGGGGAATGTGATTCCCTGATAACGTCATTTTCGAGGAGCTTGGTGACTTGATTTTGGATTTCCTCGTTGTAAACTGGTGGGTGTCTATACGGCCGAATAAATATGGGATCTTCATTTTTAGTCCTAATTTCGTGTTTCACATTATTTGTAAAAGAGAGCGGAATGCCATCACAATGAAAAATGTCTCGATATTCGTAGCATAAATTTTCAATACACTCGCGCTCTTCCTTATTGGTGTGATCTAGGCGAAGCTTTTTCAGATTTTGTTTTAAAAGCACATCTACCTCGCACTCGTTTGATGTAGCGTTCACAGTACATTCTTCCCTTTCGTACTTAGTAACTCTTAAGGGTTTCGCGAATGACATTGAAATAATGTCTTCGGAGGCATTCTGTATGATAGTATATGCAAATGAATCCACGCATGTCACGAGCGCAGCTGGCATTCTTACACCTTGCCCGAAATCAACAAAATCTACAATGGCTTCGCCGTTTTTCAAATCGGTCGGGATCTTAACACGTGTGTCCGCCCTGGGCTCTAACGTTATCTCGTATGGTGGATTATACACAATTGGTATATTTGTGTAAGGTGTCTGCAAAATCTGGTTTTTCATGTCAATTTTGGCTTCAAGTTGTTTTAGGAGGTCGCTACCTATCAAACCGTCGTAACGATTGTCAACGTCATACACATAAAACTTGTGTTTCCCTATACACTTAAAAGTTTTTAACGATGGTATACATATCGCTTCATTATGTTGGCTACGGGCATGAGTGCTGATTACCTCAAAGGGTTCGTGATATTTAAAACCGGAAAAGTATTCGTCTGCTTTTGCTGGGCTTATAAATGAGCGCGTACTTCCGGTGTCTATCATAAAGCGTGATTTAATTTCGGGAATCTCAATGTGAGGAAGTTTTAAAATGGTATCGCAATGTAACTGTATTATTTCGGGTGGAAACTGGAGGCTTGTACATGAAAATTTTCTATGGCACTTGGGTCTTGGTAGTCAATGGAATCTACAACCGTCTCATAAATTTGGGGTTCAGGCATTTCCATATTATAGGTATAATTTTCATCGTAATAAAAAGCATTCTGGTCGTCTACTTGTTCCGGTAAGGCCTCGACAAGTTCATTGTTATAGAATAAATTTTCACTGTCAGCGGAAGTGTTTACCATGTTTTGTCTTAAGGGGCGAGCGGTGCGCATTGACACATCTGTGTCCTCTAGCGGTTTCGGACGTGGTACATTTTGGTTTGGAATTCCGAATTTGAATCTTTGTTGAGGTTGACCAAACTGCTGTGGAAGCAAAGGCGGTCTGTTAAAGTTAGGGTTCATTGGAGGTCTAAAACCTTGACCTTGTTGGGGAATACCAAAATTGAAGCCGGTTTGTTGTCGCGGGATGCCGAACCTAAAGTTTTGAGGCCCCTGATTTTGATTAAACCTAAAGCCAGTAGGTGGGTTCTGAGGCTGCACGCCAAACTTGAAGCCTTGAGGTGCCTGTGGAGGTATGCCAAATCTGGAAAACTGATTAGGCATTATAAATTTATTTTGTGGGTAAACCGGAGGGCTCTCAAATTTAAAGTTGTTAGGAGCGGTATTAAGCGTGGGCTGTGATGGTTTCTGAGGCGTTGAAGCCTGGCGTTGCTTATGCTTTGCATTAAACTGAGTCATGAAGTTCACTTCCTCGGTAACTATACTCAAGGCCATTTCTAAGTTAGAACACCCTTTAAGACGCACAATACGAATTAAATCCTCAGTCAGATTGTATACAAATACATTTAGTGACATGTTGTTGTACACAATCATTTTAGCCGTCTTTATTCCTTCGTCGGTAAGTAAATTGACTTTAGCAAACAATGTACTACGCATGTGTTGGATTCGGTGACAAAAGTCGATGTAAGACTCGCCCGAATTGATTTTCATTTGCTCGAGTTCTATCGCGATACAGTCCTCGGAGCGTGGGTCGCCGAAATGTTGAATTAAGACATCTCTAAGTGCGGCCCACGAGTTAATGTCCTCGCGCTCGCTTAATAGAGCTGCTGCTCTACCATGTAGTCTACTAGTAATAGCATGGAACACGTATGTCTGTTGTACAGAATTGGTAGGAGATGCATACCCATTATGTATATATTGACTTTTCTTAATAAAAAGGTTCAACAAATTTTCCTCACCTTCAAATTTAGGTATAATGCATAATAGATCCTTAGGTACTATTCTAATACTTTGCTCCATTTTTATTAATGAATCTAGTTATGTTTTTACTTAAAATAAAACAATACTTAACTAATGACACAGTAAAATTATAACGACGATTTTGGTACGTAAAAGAAAATCAAATAGCGATTATTTGGTCTAACAAACGGAAATAGATGGGAACGGAACGGAAATGCGAAAAAGTTTACTCACAGTATGCTCGTCCGCATCCTTCTATTGTAGTTAGGCTGGCTTGTCCTTGTAAAAACCTTCCGCGCACAATATGACTTATTTATTTGGTTCGTAGATTGCCGTCAGCCACGATCACTGAAGCTTAGGGAAACGTGACTAAATTGATACGCCCGAATCGTACTTTTACTTCAAAAGCAACTTTCGCGAACGTATATCCCGGCAATCCTACCGGCTGCGCCAGTCAAGATTGGAGGACGCGGGATTTTGTTTTTAAAAAGCAAATTAATTAATTAATGATTTAATTACTTAGTCCGATACAAATGGGAGTTGATTTATAACTAACTTAAATCCTAGGTGAGACTGTCAGAGGTGTCTTCCTTATCAGTTATGCAGTCCAGACGGCCACCGTGTGTCTAGACGCAACTCAGCGGTTCTGCCGCCTACGCATGTATGTTTATCGTCTCGGTCCGCGTACCAGAGTGCATAACTACATGGACCCTTGTTGTTATTGCCAGAAGATGATGCTTGCTAACTTTAAAAATAAAAGACAATAGATGGCCGTCATAATTTATTACTAAACTTAGTGAACATTATTAAAGACTTAGAAGAATCGGTTAACGTAGTTGGGAATTCTGCAATCGTCTAAAGCCATAGCATGATCTGACTCTATATCTATCACTGTTACTTGTTTATCGGTATACCTAGATAGATTGTAATCATTGCTTAGTTTTATTGCGTTCGGATGAGGAATACCTTTTAGAAGCACTAGCTCTGAACTTAATTTAAAATTAGGCTTATATTTTTTAGCCATAATGATTCTGTCATAGGCTGCATTGAGTAAACTCCTCATATACTCATGAGAGTGATGACTATCATATTTAGCTTTGTTTACGAATATTTCCACTTTTTCTGACCATTTTTTTGTATCATTTAAATTTTTCTTTAGGTCTTCGTATGTTTTATCCCCAACGAGAAGAGTGTAAAAGTGTTCTATCAAACGGTTTTGCAGTTGTTCTTCAGTTATGATTCCCAAATAAGCGTCAAGATGAACACGCAAAGCATCTGGACTGCTATCTAAGCAGTAAACCACTCCAAACAGACCTGTAAATAGATATACGATTATAAGGTAGTGTGTACAAACTCAACCCTGCAATGGCAATGTAATGGTATATGGGCAAATCATACTTAGGTGAAACTTAGCGTAGGAGGCATTCAATACCCTCAAATAAAATGTGAGTAGTTTAAATATCAATGGGAGTAAGTACATATTGTATACGACGGAATGTTGATACATGTTTTGATACCAAAAAAAATTGTTTCTGTCTTTCTTATTTTCTTATGTTATCTTCTTTCTAATCTCTTGCCCTATATTTTTATAAAAAGGTCCTTGTAGTATAAAATTTGCTCCTATTATGATTTAAAAAATGGATTGCTAGCAAAATCACTGGACCTTTTAATCATTTTAGTATATTTTGACACTAATTGGTTTACTTTATCTTTGCATCATCGATAAACTTTAAATAAAGTTTTACTAATTTTATCAATAATAATCATTTTCAACCCGAAGCCGTTAATTGCTGACATGTTGCTGACATTGTTTTGCAAGGCACTTTAGCTTCAATTAGCATCACGAACCACGGATCCCGATAATTAACGGTCAGGTCTGACTCGAATGTATCACCGCTATTAAACAATATTTTTCTGGTAAACATATTTTATAGCTCTAATTTACTTCGTATAGCAGGCGAAACCGCGGGGCGTAGCTAGGTATAATGAGAGATTAAAAAGAAAGGTAAAACAGTTTACCTTCTTTTTCCAAGAGAGCTGCCATTCCTAGGGCAATGTTAACTCCAAATGAATATCCCAATAGATGGAATGGCGATTTAATTGAAATCCTCGTCTTCACATGCTAAAAAGAATAAAAACACTTTAGATAAAACGTTTTCCAAGACACGTAACGAGCTTGGCGGTAGTTTTGTGGTTACTAAGAAGAACAACAGCCAAAAAAACTTAAAAAGTATAATTATAATAAAATTTGCAAGTCTACTTTCAACCTTTACCAAAATAAGCATGGCAAAATTATCATAATGGATTTGACTAATTCACAAGTTCTCGGTTAAGTTATCCTCGTAAACAAACAATATTATATTAAATGTACAGAAATGGGCATTATATTTTTTTATTAAAATACTATTCTTACACTATCCATTACGTAACATTTATAAATTTTACCGTATATTTATTTTATTTACCTTTAGCAGCTCTTTAGCCATCTCTGGAATACTGAGATTATTACTTGGGTCCAGCTGCAAAACTAACGCCTGTTTTTTAAGGTGTTCTGATATAGAAGTAAGATTTTCATAATGTCCTTCAAATCCTGGGATTATAATCATGTAAGTATCTTCTGGGTCCATAGTCAACTCCGACTGTAAAACATAAGTTTGTAACAAAAATCACATGTCGTGTTATTCGATTGTTTTAAGCTATAATGTACTGGTAATTGTTGTTACAACACATTTGCTCAAAAAGTGCATTTACGAAGCCTGTATAAATCGTTCGAAAGTTAAACATTACGCACCATATAACAGAGTGTATGGTAAAGTAGGTACTCTCAGCTAAGTGCCTATTTTACTGCACGCTGAGTTGTCTAGCGGCGTGCGTAATTTAATTAACATAAAAATATACTATGAATTCCATTAAGGAGTTTCACATACGAGAATAAATAAGCTAAATGCTCGAACCTCCTTGGAAGCGCTATTGCTCAATATGTGTCTCACTTTAATACTACAGAGAAAATGAAACGAAAGATGTAGTTCTAATTTACATCAAGCGCACGTGGCGCCATTTTCATATTAGAAACATCAAAGATTTTTTTTTCTTCTTTCCTCCTTATGGCATTGCACTTTGTGCATTTGCCAGTGTCAAGTATTTAGTAGCGACTTTCTGACTGATATTTACAAAATATTAAAGTTTGTTTAATTATTACTGCTTTCTCGCAAATGTGTTGTAAAATTTTGTATGACACTCGTGCGGAATTGGTTTTTACAAACTCGTGACTATGGTAAGCCATATACATTCGTCTACTCGTTTGTAAAAACCAACTTACCGCACTAGCATCATAAATAACTATTATAATACTGACTGCATAATTTATTTTAATACATATGTATGTGTCAATCATTTAGATATTACGGTTTGAACTTTACGGCACAGAATAAATAATAGTACAAGTAATAGCAGTAGTAAGTATTATATATCTATCTGTGTGTTTTATAACACACGGATAGATAGATAGATAATATTGAGTTTGGATCCCCAAAATTTTTGCGTATAGTGTGCGTTTTGGCTTGTATAATATCATTATTCATCCTTCAAAGAGCATGCACGTACTATAAGGTAGTTTTATTAGCTTTGGACATATAGACCTATTTTTCAGTTATGTTTTCGGTTTAATTTTATTAAATAAATAAATATTGGGGGACATCATAAACACAGCGCCATCTAGCCCCATACTAAGCAAATAATATTACCAAAATACCAATATTATCAATTACCTTGAATGTTGAGTCTAATTTTGTCTTCATATGGACGATTGGTTCAGAAGCACTGATTTCATCTTCCGAAACATGACTGAAGAATGCCTTTAAACCAGCGCCGAAATTGGTGTTCAACTTTGTTTTTATATTATTTGCTTCTGTATTTTCAATATCGTCTACAGACTTCTCCATGATATCAGATGTGCATACATTGACATATTTTTGCGTAAGGCTCAATTCCAAAACGTTGATTAGTGCTGTCGCAGACGTATGGTTTAATATCTGAAAAAAATGTAATCTAATGTAAAACAGGTAATCCTAGACTAGGACACTAAGTGTCCTAGCATAAGTGCAAGGACACTATTATTAGGATTTGCTTAATGTATTGAGACGAAGGTGAATGTGGTCAAATACTTATTTTATTTTATCTCGAGAAAAATATAATTTTATTATTTTGTGATATTATTCCGAAGTAATAATTATTATAAATATTATGTGTAGTAAGTATCAGATTCTCTGTTTTAATACTAATTATATAGTAATTGTTTTGTCAGGGACTTAAGACTCTATTGTTAATGCCACCACTGCCAACACACACAGACCCTTGTCTTTAGAGGCTTGGGATTTTAGACGAGAAGATATTACGCAATTTCCCAAACGCTGCCCATCCGAGTTGGATTCGTCGGGCGACTTCTCTGTCGAAGTTGGACCCTACTATCTGTCCAAGGTAGTTATCATCATCAGCCCGGAGACGTCCACTGCTGAACGAAGGCCTCCCCCTTAGACCACCACACTGTACGACAACCTGCCATTTGCATCCACCGGTTACCCGCGACTTTTACAATGTCGTCGGTCTACCTAGTGGGAGGCCTTCCTACGCTGCGTCTTCCGGTTCGCGGTCGCCACTCAAGAACCTTTCTTTTCCATCGGTTATCAGTTCTTCGAGCGATGTGGCCTGCCCATTGCCACTTCAACTTGCAAACCCTGCGAGCTATGTCGGTGACTTTGGTTCTTTGGCGAATATTCTCGTTCCGGATTTTTTCGCGTTAAGTAACTCCGAGCATAGCATAGCTCGACGAACTGATAACCGATGGGGAAGAAAGGTTCTTGAGTGGCGACCGCGAACCGGAAGACGCAGCGTAGAAAGGCCTCGGCCTCGTAGAAGGTCCCACTCGGTGGACCGAGGACATTGTAAAAGTCGCGGGCAACTGGTGGATCCAAATGGCATGTTGACGTACAGTGTAGCGGTCTAAGGGAGAGGCCCTCGTTCAGCAGTGGACGTCTCCGGGCTAATAATAATGACGATTCCGTCTTGCGGACCTGTCGTCCGATCAGCAAGCTGGTCAAAGCTGTGGTGTGTATGATGGTAAGTTGTGGAAGGTGGGGCTTGACCGCGAACGTTCTGTGACTGCTTTGGTCAATCGTCCAC